>CM072780.1:70000000-80000000 GCA_036936925.1 Cenchrus fungigraminus
CTACAGCTAATAGGATGTAGCTACAGTAAGACGCTCACTCTCGACTTGTTATACAAGCTCTTACCAATTCTTACCTTGCCCAACAGGAGGGGACGGCCACCACAAGTCTGCAACCACGGAGTGAAGTGTATCGGTGCCAGAAGCAACAAAACCTGTCAGGCTGTAGTCGAATATGTGGAGCTATAGGTGGGCTGGAACAAGGAATGACTAGCACCACGTTAGATAAAAAGCAAGCTGAATAATCATTCAATGGTGGTACTGTGCTGGTCCTAGTCTAGACTGTGCTAGAGACGCGAGCCTGGACACAAACGAAGTCATAGCGCACCACTGGAAATATGAACAGCTCACTTTAAACACAAAGATCAGCTCCTTTTCTCTTTTTCTTTTTTTTTCCTTTTTTTTCAGGGGACCCTCAAAACTGAATATATGAACAAAGGGACTCCTAAAGAGCCAATTACCACACAAACTTTTCTAGAAAAACACAGGGGTATTCCGGTAAAAAAAAGATAGATATGATCCACTGCTATCTTTCGTGATGATGACAACTAGAGATAGATATGGACTCAAATATGGTATAAACGAGGAGAGGACAACTAGAGATAGATATGATCCACTGCTATCTTTCGTGATGATGACAAAATATATGAACAAGTGATCCGCAGCAATATATGGCAACACAAAGCAACCACCAAACCGAGTACAACTCAAACTTCAACACGAAGTGGCTTCGGTCTTCACCTTCCCACTAACGAGCGTGGGGTTTATAGATTGATTCCTGTTCGGACTTGATCACACAGAGTACTTAGCACAGCCAACACAGGATCAAAATGGGAGCGCACAACTGTGACAGAAATGTGACAAGAACTCGAAACTCTAAAAGACTAAAACTAAGACCAGCAACTCGACACAAACCGGTGCAACCGAAAACTCAACAAGCCCTACCCTAGCAGTGCTAGTATGGCTCAAATGTGTTATGGGATTGCGGAAACAAAACTGATCTACTAATTTTTTTGGCTTTTTATGGACTATAGGAAGAGAAATTTTTTTTTGGAAAGTATGTGGAAAGTCTCTCACCGAAAACCTTGCTCTGATTACCAACTGATACGAACCCAGTAGGGTTTGTGCCCAATCTTTCGATGAGAGGCGAAGCTAAGTCGATTGATAATGAGGAGACGCTCTCGGCCCGACTACAGCCTTCCAAAGACTGCACCCTTGCAACCGATACACCTCCTCCGCTGCCGCGATCGTGTGGGTCGCGTCACCGGCCGCTAGGGCACTCGTCCTGCAAGCAATCGAGAACTAGCAAGAACAAGTATTGAACAAGTACTGAAAATTACTAGATGGGAATGAAGGTTTCAATCTCAAACTCAATCTCAAACGATGTGGGGTTCCGAAGACTCGAAGACGGGCGGCTGGACCAGCACGCGCGCTTACAAGCAAGTAGCAAAGGCTAAACTTGATCTAAACAAAACCCAAGTGTTCTCGACAGCGGCTAAGGAGTATATGAAAGAGGAAGGACGACCACAAGGGGACAGGGGTCGTGCTCCAACCCTAGGACGCGTCCCTAATGGACCCAACTTGATACACGGCCCATTGGGCCAAAATACGGTGGCGCAGCACCCTGGACAGAAAGACCTCCGGTCAATAATTTGTAGATTGCGGACACCTCAGGACAGATATGGGCATGAGTCTGGATCCATATGAAAGTTAACTTCAACACGGTTCCAGGAAGTACTTGAACGCTCCAATCCGACTCCGTATGCGACCGTGGCATCCGTCAGAAGTTGGTGCTGTGCTGCAGTCCGAATCCAGCCGACCCGAATCCTTTTCCGAGTCGCTCTTCTCCATGATTCCTAAGCAAACCAATAGTGCACGTGTCTCCACAATCTAAACATGGTGTATATGAACTAAGGAGGGAACTTACTTGATTATTTAGTTGGCGAGAACGAGCACGAGTAATAGGACCAGCGAGAGGAATTGAATCCTGTTGAGGTAGTGATGATGTCGATGTCGAGGATGTATCATTGGCGGAAATGTCCTCATCAAAGGGGGTCTTCCGCCTTAGTGAAGGTCGGGGGCTTCATCCCAGTGAACTGAGGGTAGGTGGTGGCATGATTTGGCCCCTCATTATTTGCCCCATGGGGTGGCCTTTGGTTCAGCTGCTGGGCGATCTGTTGCTGCGTCTGGAGGATCTGGCGCAGCACCTCGGTCTGAGTGGCCATGAATGCCTCCGACGGCGTCATGGGCGGTGGGGTGGTAGTTCACCACTGCCCGATGCTCCAAAGCTGTTGGGAGAGCTGCGCGTCGGTCCCACCATCTGAAAATGCGAGCCTTTATTAGACACATAGTCATAATCTTGCTTAGAAAGAAATGACAAGTGCGACATATGCATGACAAAGCTCATTCGTGCAATTTCTCGAAAATTGCAGCAACACGTCATAAGAAAAATTTCGTATCCAACAGCTCAGTCACTGAAAATCCTTCCATTTCTGGTCAATAGATGTAGGATTCCATGCACTTCAAAGTTGGTATTCAATTCCGCAGCGAATTTCCAAGTTGTACGCCCGAAGAATTCGAATTGCGAAGATTCGCCTAGCTGTCTTGGCAGCAGGCTGTCACCCACCGAACTTTCCGTAACTCTCATCACCCTCATGCAAACATGCTGAATTTTGGTGAGTACGGTCATTACAATATTTCGCCCAACTTTGGTATTCATTGCATGAAAAGATTTCGATGTTCACTAGCTCGAAAAAATTGCATTTCACTGGTTTGGCCTAGCTGTTTGGACAGCAGCCAGAACTGGAGTAAAAATTGCATAATTCTCAGTAGAAAAATACATAGGTGCTGAATTTTTGCGAGCGCGATCGTCATAAAATTCCGAACAAGTTTGGTATTCAACACAGGACTTGAATCTGACCACAAACAGCTTAAACACTTTCTTTACAACAAACACTGCAGAAACGGTGTTCAACCAAGCATTACATGGATGCCAAGTTTTGGGGATCACCACATACATCAGGGGTTACAATGCAGTCGTGCTGCACAAAAGAATACTCCTACGTTAGCCTACCACAAAAACCAACCAACGGCTACCCACAGGAGTATCAGAAACCCTACTACAACACTACGGCAACCTAGTTGCCGACCGAAGCGTCACTGGCGGCAGGTGAAGCAGGTGGGGTCGGTGGCGGTGGTCCGGCCTGACTCTCCTGGTCGAGCCCAGACTGACCCTGCTGCTCCTCTGGTGGTGCCTCCACCGGGTGTGGGGGCTGCAGAGCCACGATGGCCTGCAGAGCTGCTACCTGTACCTCGGCCTCCTCAACCTGCTGCTGCATCTCAGTAATGTTCTGCAACAGCGTCAACCTCTCGATGTCCCTAACGTCCACGTCCTCCTGGAGGGTATTGGTCTGCGCCTCCAGGTCGAGGATCCGCTGCAAGTGGTCGCCTCGCTCCAGCTCCTACTGGAACCTCCTGGTACGAAGCCAGTCATTCTCCTGCTGGGTCTGGAAGAGAGTGAAGCTCTGCTGCTGGTAAGCCGCTGAGAGACTGTGCCAGGCCAGCCGAGCCGACTCCAGACGCTGGCTTATCACCAACTGGGTGGTGTTACGCAGCCCCTGAAGTGTAAACACGGCGTCCAGGCAATGCGTTAGCATCCGTGTGACGTCCAGCGACACTGCTAGCAGAAGCAGCTCCTGAAGGTGGTCCACACGGTCCAGCCACGCTGGGTCGTGCGGGTTCACCACCAGAAACAGTCCGAACGGTGAAAGGGCTACCACCGTCGGGTTGCGGTCGCAGAAATCCGTCAATACCCAGAGGGCAGCCGACTCGATGGACTCCTGCCCACGAAAACCCCAATACACGGAGCTCAAGTCGAACCAGTCAGGGTGGTCTGGGTGAGGTGGCACGGTGACGGTCACCCTGCAACGGGGCACGCCCAGGCGCTCAAACTCGGTCACCTCGTAGACGGGCGGAGCGGTGTAGCCGGCAGCGCTGAGTGCCTCCCACACAAGGCATGGAAAACCGTCCCAGTGCAGTCCGTCGGTACGGACCGTACCGTCAGTGCCGTACTCGAAAAACATGGGGGCAGCCATCTGTACAAAAAGTAACGCATGTTAGAACTCAAAAGAGAGCAACATGTCAACTGGTGCAAAATCTGGCAGCTGTGAATAAAAAAATTCATAACTTAAAAACTAGAACCCCAAAAATTCTCAAATTTCACCAGCAACTCCATAAGGTTTTTATGCACACTTTTGGTATTCAAAGGTTGAGCTAGATCAATTAGGAACAAGGTCGAAAGATGCAAAGTTCAAAGTTCTGTCCTCTGAAAAACAGCATGACCTAGGTTCACTAAAAAGGGTACAACTCAAGATCTACAAAAGCTATGACCATGAATTTTTGCGAGCAAAAACTAGATTAGATATGGAGCAACTTTGGTATAGATCAACTAGTCTAAAAACTCCTAGAACATGGTGCAAAAATTTAACTAACAGCCATACAAACTTTTGGACAGCAATAACACTTATACATGAGAGGCAAAACTAGAACACCAAAAACACACACTAGCAAAAACTTCCTTAGAGAGCATACAATTCAGGTTTGGGTCCATTTTAAGTTGTTTTCGATTTTTAACAAGATGCAAAACGTCCTAATCATCCTCACATGGCGATCAAGCCAAAATCGAAGTCAGTGCCGGTGGCAAGGCTTTTATTCGTCTCTCCCTATAATAACTAGTCGAGAACTATTCGGTACTCACTTAGCGACTAACAAAGCGCTGTTATGTACCTGCAGAAAAGAACCTTCCATGCCAGCACGTCACAGAAGCGTCCACATACAGTACCGTTCGCTATAGAAACGGTATCCATGCGTCAAGCCGCTGCATGGACAGCGTCCAACCTCAGATACGCTCCTTTTCGAATGAAGCGGATCCTTACCTCGCATATTCACAATGCGGAACGTCCATGTATGGCAAAACGTGGCGAGACACAGACACGACAGTGGGTTCCCCTTGGATTAGGTCCCATCCATCCCTCACATGACTTCCATGCGGTACCACCACGTATAGCAAAACGTGATGAGACACAGACGCGACGTGGGTTCCCATTAGAATAGGTCCCATCAATCCCTCACAGGACTTTCCTGTGGCACCACCACGTATAGCAAAATGTGATGAACTAGTACGGTTGTACAGAAAGTAAGTTCTGACAGGAATTAAATGTGCTGGGAGTTAGCAAAATAAACCATAGATTTATAAGCCACCTGAAAGAACCCAAAAATTCCCTCTAGGGCCTCTCGGTCTAATTCATCCTTAACGGACCAACCTATTTTGCAAATCCAAACAATGTTGGCAAGTTTTATTCAAAAACCAGTGATTAAAGTTGTTAATTAAGCTCTGGTGCATATAATTGCTCTGATGCCAGCTGTGACAACCCGCCCAGGAAAATACCGTACTATCACCTAAACCAATCCACTTTGGTCATTAAGCAATAATAAAGTATCATCTTGTTGTTAGTTGCCGGGTTAACGCCCGGTGAAATCACTTACATAGCAACAAGGATCGACATATATGCATTAAAACTCACGCGAAGGCGAGTCCAGAGTACAACACATAATTAACATCCAAATCTACCCCGAAGGGTTTAATTATTACAAACCGAAGTTCTTTGACATGATAACGAAGTTCAGAGTTTTGAAAACAGCGGAATTAAACTAAACGGTGCGAGGAGCATCACAGGAGGCCTGCCATGATGCCTTTAATCATCGTCTTCCACCCACTCTAGCTCCCAGCCAGGCGTGATCTCTCCAGGCCACACATCAGCAAAAGCATTACCTGGAACAACAGATTGCAGCAAGGCTGAGTATACTAATACTCAGCAAGACTTACCCGTCGGTGACAGCTACATCACCAACTCTAGACATGAAAGGCTTTTTGGCCCGTGGGGTTCTTTTGCTGAAAAGCAACAAAGAGTATGTCCTTACTTTCAAGATTTTAGCACAGATTCTAGTCGATTACTCTTTACTACATGAGCCAGCTATTGCAAACATAAGTTGTGCAAACAATTAATCAAGCATAATATTCACCAAGTTCCATCATTAGGGATATCATGGCAAGTTAGATAAGTAGTCTCAGATAACGGTGAGAGGCCGACAACCAGTTGATTTAAACCTTGCAAGGTAGACCTAAACACACGGGAGGCGCCCTCACTACGAGTTCACCAACCAGGCGGTTCCCGTCATTCCTCGGATTGGGATCAGATGTTACAGTCTTAAGTACAAGGCTTACTGGGCTACGCCACCAAGGTCACCCAGCCTCACGCATGTACTTAGGTGGCGAGCCCGGGGCCGCAACCCTAAGATTAGTAGCGCAAAGTTCCCGCACCGCCTCATTTAGGTACTAGGCTTACCGTACCCATTTCTGGCAAGTGTTTAGTACGTTCAAACACTTAACCTACGAAGCCATTGGACCGGAGCCCACATCCCATGCTCTTACCACTTGAGCAATCCATTTATAACGATCTTATGATTCCAACATAAGAACCTATTCTCGCGAGTGACAAGTATCACTCGACTTGTAACGGTCCTATAGCATAGCAGCTATCGACCTAGCATACTAATCAAAGACATAGTAACTAGGGATCATGCATCTAGGGTTCCATTTCAACTCCTGAACGTAAATGCACAAACATCCATAGATAGTTATGTAAATTTTCAAAAATAATGAGGTCGATGAACCGGGGCTTGCCTTCGTCAGCACAGTTAGCCTGGGGGTCCTCGGTGTCCTCGCTCACTTCCACGTACTGTAGTTCCGCGTCAGCTCCTCCTTCCTCAGCTTCCGGCACGAGCGCGTAGTTACCGTCAGGAAGTTCTACACGGAATGCAATGCAGGGTTCAGGTGGAGTGAGAGATTAATTATTTCATCCAACTCTTGTTGGCCATATTCACCTTGACAACATTTAATTATTAATTCTTTTCATTAAGGTTATTATATGTGAAGGTTTATTATTTTAATCTTTTTAATAGTGACTGTATACATATTTAAGCAAAAGGCACTATTAAATCACACAAAACAGCAAGAGTGTATTTATAGACCCTAATTAAGCTAGGCAACAATTTAATAAGGTTACAAGGAAACAAGGATGATTTTTCCTAATTAATTTTTAATAAGAAGCTTATGTGCACACCAACTTTCAATTGCAAAATAACATTATAAAAACAAGGACAAGGGGACCTTGCTGGCCCAAATGGCCCTACACATGCTACTGGACCAAGATCAACTTTAAAAGAGCCACAAATTAATCCTACCAAAAATAACATTTCCTAGCTACCAAAATATGAGAAATGCACAAATAAAATAAATAAAGTACTTCTGCACCCCATCTCACTCCTACATCACCTCTGACTTAAAACCAGTCTAAGAAACTAGCATGCACATCAAAAACACATTTGAAATTTGAACTATGCATTTAAATGTAAATCTAAGCATAAATCAAGATTAAATATTTCTAGTAGAGATAAAATCATGATAAATATAAGAAAGTTGCATCTAGGCATAACATGAACATAGCCACAAGTTGAGCACACAAATCAATTTAAATTTTGCTACAAAAATCAATAAGACAGAAATAGCATAAATACAAAGTAATTCATATAAAAAGATCTACATAGTAACTTTGTGCAAATTTTTTCCAGATCCCACAAATGATATAACTAGCAACATATCCAAAGTTTAGCTCCATAGCCTTTCTAGATTTTGAACTACAACAAAAAGGTGTCAAACTGAATTTGAATTTTCATTCAAAATTTATAAGTCAAAACTATGGTCATGCTTTGTAGAAGTTGTAGGTCTAGTCTCACTAAAACCAACAAAATTAGGTTTGCATTTTTCTGATTTTCTAAGAATTTCTAGGATTTTTCTAAGGCACTGGACTAAGTTGCTAAGAAACTAAGTTTCAAATCCTTGCAACTAGGTCCCTGGGTTCACAGATCTGCCCCTGCGATTCACAACCATGCCCTCGCCGGCGGGGGCGAGCTCGCCGGCGGCGAACTACGGCCGGGGGTGGCAAAGAAATGACCGGGACGGTCGATTGGGCTTACCACGGCTCGATTGGTGGCGGTGGCTCGGCCTCTGGTGGCTCCGGTGAGCGGCGGCGGCGAGACCGTGGCGGCGCGGCCGCCTCGGCTCGAACTCTGGCGACAACACGTGGCTGTGGAAGCTCGAGTGGGGTCTAGTGGAGGTGCTAAGGGGCTACTTCACCGCGGAGGCGGCAATGGCGGTCCGACGGGGCGGTGTGCGCGCGCAGGGAGGGAAGAGCTGCCTTTTATAGGCGCGGGTGAGGCCGAGGGGGTGTGCGGGCGTCGTCTCGAAGGAAGGGTGAGGGAGTTAAGGCGCGGCGCGCGGCGGCCGATGTGCACAGAGCTTCGCCGGTGGGAGGCACGGCGGGGGGTCCGGCTGGGGCACGGGTGGGCGCGGGCGCGTGTGGGAACACGTTCCCAGGCGGCTCGGGGCGCGGGAAGCCAATGATGGCGTCGGCCTCGGGCGCGCGGCCGTCCGGCGAGCAGCGGGGGGCCCAGACACTGATGTGCCACGTGGCGACGCGGGCGCGACGCGCCGTCGCGCGTGCGCGCTCTGGCGCCGACGCCCTGCTTTGAAATTCAAAGTCCCCATGTTTGGACGCCTAAATCTTTTAAATTTCAAAGCAAACTCCAAAAACCGTAGATATGGTTTTTGTAGATGAATCAATGCTCTACACCATAGGCACCAGCCGAGCTCAATTTGGTTTCGGTTTGAGGAAGAAAATTGGATGCCAAGATAAGGGAATTCTCGACTCTGCGAAACAGTAACAGGCAGGTTTGACTTGCAAATTTGAAGCCTTTCCTCTCCAAATTTGAAATGCCAACCTGAAGAAGAAATGTGTCCCTCTCAATTCTACACAACTTTCATGTTGGCAGGATTTTGAGTGTTTAGACAAAAATTGGAGAACGTGGCCAAAGTTCCAGGGTAGGGTATTGACATCGAGGGCTTTGACCCTTCTAGCTAGGGTTTTGACCAAGGTAGCTAGTGTTGACTTCTCTAAGGTGTTCATGGGTGAGTGTTAGCAAGGTTTTCGAGGTGAAGACCCAGGTTGACCACGATTTGACCACAGTCAATAGGTTTGACCAGTCGTTAGGGTCAATTAAAAACCTGGGGCGTCAGAGTAATGGAGCAAGGAACGTCTTTGGTAAAACACACGTCACAGAAAGGTCCGCAAGCGCACGGATTACCGCTGTAGCACTTCACCCGGTGGTATTCGGGTTATCATATTTATATTTTCCCAAGGGAAGCACTACGACAAAGATGATCGGATAAATGGTGGAGAGTAACAAGAATCGGTAAAGAGCTATAGCGGGGGTAACGAATAAAGATATTCGGGGACACCTTGACACACACAAGGAGATCTTGATAAAGGGTTAGAGAGGACCTAGTGAGCTGGGAGGACAACGAGACGAGAAAGGATCCTAACACAATCTATCTATTCTTGTCAACTCTTGGTAAAGAACTAAGGCAAAGGATAACCAAGGTAAGCTAAACTCGACAAGCTCTTCTAGTGCTGCAGGGGCATGCAAAGCCGCGCTCTCGGACTGGGATGAGAAGGGAGAACAACGGCACGCTGAATCCTACTGGCCCGAACTAACGTGGTGGACTGCTGAGCTTGTCCGGAGCTATCACCTCCCTAGGGTACCACAACTATTCCGTTGAACGGGACACCAATCTAAGACTAAGGCAAGCTCTGAGCACCACGCTCACAACGAACCAAAGAACCTTTCCCCGGATATCACGAAGGAAGGTCTGTCTCCTCTACTAAGCACAAACGTACTCGGTAGAAGATCGAGCGAAGAACAACCACAACACTATAGGGTTCAAGAGAGCTATGCTAACCAAGATTAAACTAACTTTAGTCTAAACCAAGAATAAAGCTTCTAGAGCAAAGTAAAAGCTGAATGTAATTGACTCGAAAGGTAAGATAGAAAGATAACTTGAATTGTACTTGAGTCTAAACAAAGAAAGGATACAAGAGTAGTACCGGGACCCTGAAGAAGACTCCTCCGGAACCCCGAGACTAGCTCGACTCGACTCTAACTTCCAAACTACACTAATCCTACTCTAAGTGAACAATAAAGAGAAATGGAGATGCTCCTGCATTGTGTGTCCATTCCAGCGAGTGTGAGGTCCCTTTTATAGGCAAGGGAGGTTGGTGGAGCGCAGGGGAGGAGAACCCTAGGTGCGGCCGTATCTCAAGGCACGGCCGGCCCTAGGATGTGCCGCCTCTTGCCTTGGACGCTCCTGATCACTGCTCCTGAGGCGGTTGTAGGTCGGCTCCTTGGGTCGGTTTCGCCCGGCACGCCAAGTGATAGGTGCGCCGGCCCTACCCCATGCCGTGCGATGCACCGACCATGTTAGGGCACGCCTAGGATCGCCTTTGGATGACGGTTGTGGCGGTTGAGCAATCGGATAAGTGGACCCATTGATTCAAGTGATCCTAGCCTCCACCCTTTGATCAAACCGACGTTTCTTCAGTGAATCACATTCGTCCAAGTTGTGCTCGAGGTAGTAGGGGCACTCGGGACCAGAGGCGTGCAACCGGGCAGGGCCGGCCGGACCTTGAGGTCCGGCCGCACCTGCAGGTTTGGCCGTGCCTGGCACATGTGGCGTGTTGGTCCCAAATTCTCCCAAAATGTGTACCTGCCTATGAAATTCACAACACAACTCATGGAACTTTATTAGTACTAAAAATGTGCATGAAACTTGTCATATACTCCTCTCGAACCCGAGGTTTTGACGGTCAAATTTTTGTTGTAAGGACCGTCAACAATGCTTCCATGTCAAATTGCTTTAAATTCCTTGTCTTGGGTGCTAAACCGTTGCATGATGTTCACCATTGAGAAGTCTCATATTTAGAAGTGGACACATGGCTCGGTAGCTTTGACATGACATGAGATAGCTTGTAGGTGTTTGTGATGATCTTGTGATGAGAACTTGTGACCTTGCATGAAGTTTGTGGACTATATGTTGTTTGTGCTCATTTTGGTCTTGTTGAGGTCCTATGCTCATGAGAGGGAAATTTTGTGAAAATGCTTCATTTTGTTTATGGCTATGTCACATGCTTATATGTTCCTATCTACCTGGTTGGCGATGCTTGTACTAAATTTGTGGCTATCTTGCTTGTCTATGTCTCATTTTTAGCATGTTGTAGTGCTCCTTGTCTATTTGAGAAGCACATGCTTGCATTTGTAGACTTGATTCATGCATTACCAACAAGGGGGAGGAAAGTACCCAATTCATTCATCCAGGGGGAGTTTTGCATCAAGGGAGAGAAAAATTGGGAGAAATGCATTTGTTCAGGGGGAGCGTGCATTCATGCTTTGGGAACTCTTTGTCGCCTGATTTTTAGTTGTGCTCTTTTGCCGATGGTGTCTAGCCCTTTTGCCTCACCTTGAGGAGTCGGCAATTTTGGAGTATTTTATCTCAGTTGTGTCGAGCCGTTGCCCTTGCCTTAGGGGACCGAGAATTTTCTCTCTCTAGTGATCTTGTTTTGGCTTTTGTTTGGCTTTTGATCACTTGTTTGAGTTTTTGGTTCGTTTCTTTTCTTTTTCCTTTTTCTCTAAATTGGTTACTGTGTGTGTTGTCAATGCACTCATCAGGGGGGAGATTGAGGACCAGAGCGTCTGAGGACCGGTGGATGGTCACTCCCTGGTGTGATGAGTGATTGACAACGTGGTGCGAACTGACTCTTGGCCGAGTATTGCAGGTGCAGGTTGCGGTTTGATTTACGTTGGTGCAGGTGAAGAGCGGGTGCGAAAGGTCTTGGCCTTGCAGGGCCTCCGAGGAGTGCAGAGACAAGTAGGCTCGGCTTGATGGACCCAGTGGTCGAACGGGATCAAGTGCAGGTCGGTGTAGGGTAGTGGCTCACGACCGGAGTCTGCACGCGGGGTTTGCAACGGTTCACCACAAAACCGTCGGGTTACTTGGTTGAGCCACAAAATCAAGACCGGAGGCTCAGTGGGCGGAGACGGAATCCGGGCGCGCTGAGAAGCTTCGATGCCGGGGGACACACGGCGGGATCGCAGGACTTGCGTCGGGAGGACGTGGACTGCGGCTAAGGCATGGCTGCCCAATGAAGAGGAGTGCTACTTGACCATCTTGCCCCTGAGGGGTGTGTATCTTCTTTTATGTTCTAGGGGTAGCTTGGTCATTTGCCCAACCCGGAGGGACTTCATATATATAGCTCTAGGGTTTTAGGGCAACTCATCCATCCGGACTGCTTCTCATTTCCCTGCTCTTTAGGCTTAGATTTTCTTCATCATTTTGTAGAGAATCTGACCTCCGAGTGTTTGGAAGCATTCATGGTTGCGTCGATTTCCTTCTTGTGGCTCGAGTGATTTTTGTGTCTTTTTCAGGCTTTTTTCATTAGATTTTCGTGCGTGGCTTGTTCCTTCGATTCTAAGGCATTTGGGTTCGGATTTCTTTGTGGGGATGATGGATAGATGTCTTGAGCATCTTTGTGCTTGATCTTGATCCCTCAAACTCCGGACTTGGCCTCCGATTCGAGGATTTCGGTTGGAACCCTTGCTTTTTGGTTGAGCTCGGTAGAATCTCAATTCCTCTCGATTCAGTGGGGTTGAGCCTACAAATTCATAGGTATAGCATTTCCTAGAGGTGCTTCACCTGCACCTATAATTTGGTAGCAATCTCTTGGTTGATTCAGGAGATCGGGCAAAGGGGAGGAAGGTTTGACCTTCAAAGGGTCGAGCTCGGGTTTCTGTCCGCGACCCTGGTGTTGACGGTTGTTAAGTACCACTTTTACACCGTTAACTCCTGCATTAAAGAAACGAAAAGTGATCAGAAACAATAGAATAGGGCTTTATACTAACAATCTCCACAAGTGTTGGTGTTTCTATCTTTTGTTGCAGGATGCATGTAAATTCACATCGAATGATACAACTGAGAGCAAGCAAACCAATGGCATAAATATGGCATCATCATAAACAACCTCAATTGCCAAATTAATCTGCACCATTGCAACAAGCTCGTCGAGACGATCGAAATGGATATATCATTTGCCTACTTTGGAACCCGGATGAAGGAGATATGAAATAAATAAACAATAAAGAGCTGCTGACGTCGTAAGGGCCCACCTGCCGTACCTCATGCGCACGGGTGCAACCAGGAGCTTCCACGTGGCGACATGGGACTGGCCGCTAGGCCATGCCGCAGCGTGTCGCAGGTGCGCGCGGGGGACCCAAGCGGGCCATGTGCCATGCCACCACTGGCCGCGGGAGGCGCGTCTCCCCGCCCGCACATGCGCGTGCGCGGGTGTCCTCCCCCGCCAGCCACACGTCGCTACGCGGTTGGCGCGAGCGGATGTCGTGCGGGGGGGGGGGGGGAGCATGGGCGCGGCCGAGCGGACCACGGGCCGGGACGCGTGTTGGCCTGGGGACGTCGGTTCCCTTGGTTCCCACGGTTGGCCCCCGGTTCGGTGGTTTTCTCCATTTTCTCAGACGGTTCAGCGACCCAGTGTCCGGTTCAGGCCCGGTTCGACCCCCTAGGATCCGGTTTTCTCCCGATTTTCAACTCCACCTCCTCAAGCATCTTCCAGAGCATGCTACAGTGCAGTGGGGGCTGCGTTTGCTTGCCAAGTGGCGCGTGGGGAGAAGCAAGTGGCTATAGGCCTATAAATAGAGGTGGAGAGACCTCATTTAGGGACACACAACTCCTCTCTCATTTTCTCTCTTGAGAGGAGAGGCTCTCCTTTCCTCCTTCTAGAGTGTAAGTGTGGAGTAGTTGATTAGACCAATGCTAGGGAGAGAGTAAGAGGTATGTACCTCTATGGATGCTCATTCTTCAATTAGAGTAAAGTGAGTATCTCTGCATTTTCTATTTAGACTAAAGTGCAAGTGATATGTTCTTGTGTTCTTCGCTTTTTCATGATTTAGAGGCGCGTGTTCTTCACGAACACGCCTCCTCGATCTAGTTGATTAGGTGCACAAGTTTGTATCCTGTTTGTATGACTAGTCTATTAGAATAAAGTGGATGCTTGCATGCTCTGATTAGAATAAAGTGTGTTCGTGATTCCTTTCTAATAGTTTATGCAAGGTTGCATGAGTAGCCTTTTTCCTCTACTAATGCGTAGATCCTGGGTTTATGTGTTCGTCTGCTGCAAGTCATTCGTGTACGTTGGAAGCATAGTACGGGACCGAGTGCTCTCTCGTATGCCTTTAGTATAAGCTAGGAGCGCCTATAGTAAGTGAGATCAGTTCTCTTACGTGGTCGTAGTTCTATTAGTATAGGGTGCCTTAGTCTGTTGGCTACGGCAGTAACCACAGCGTGGACGTTGTGACACGCTACCGGTTATCATCCGTTCGGCTTATCCCAAGGTTAGGTAGAGGCAGTCTAGGAGGTGGTGACAGCCCTTCTGGCCCTCGTTGATCCTGGAATTCATGGGCCATGGAAATCTATGAGGCACCGACTCTGGAGTTCAAAGGAAATGATTCCATTGATGAGCATGGTAGCTTCATTCTTGATACACCACATGAACCATGCTTGCATCATGCTTCTCCAGAGTCAGCTATGCTTAGTGCACTAGGCATGCATGAGAACTACAACCACCTTTTGGTCCTCTTCTGCTTAAAGTTTAGAAGGTTGGTTGTAGATGGATATGTTTACCATAAGCATTGCAGATTTCGTGTATGCACTGTGGCACTAACCTTGCAGCTAAAGCTTGTTGACACATCAACAATTGGTGGTGAGACGGGAATGACATCACCATTGATAGCTGCAAGAAGAAGTTCCCATGGTCGAGCTTCTGACCGTAAACAAAGCACTATCAGGAGATAGCCTGGATTAGCATAGGTTTGTTTTATTTCCCTTTTCAAATAAAAAGCAAGAGCATGTTTTTAGGATAAGTCGTCCCTCGGGTATTTTTGGTCCTAACCCTTTCAGGTGAAGATTTTAAATAACGATGGACATGTAGCGCCTAAGAACATGTGAGCTACATCACCTCAACACTTCGGAAGATTTGGTGAGGGAACATTACAAAAGGAAGCTTGATCTCCACACACTTGAGTTTTGTTGCCTAGCAATGCAAACTTCAAGTGTGGGGGAGGTATGTGAGCATCCTGAGTAAAGTTCCTCTCATCCAAATCTTATCCTGGTTTGGAGAAGATGTTAGCTCAAGCCTCTTGCCCAGTTAGGTACGTCCTGCTTTTGACTTTAAACAAAGCCCTTCCGGGAGGTTGCCCGATGTTCACCATCTGTTTGCTCATGTTTATGTCCCTTTGGAAATGCTTGATCATGCTTTCATGCTTCCTTTATCTATGTTCACAATGCTATGGTTTGAGTGCATGTTTAGCTACGTGCTTTCATAGGCTGTTTTGAATTAAGCATGGTGCTTAGGTTAAAACTGTCTTCTTCAATCAAACAAGACATGGTGTCATGTTTGATTGATGAACCTTATAGTTAATGCTTGTATGGATTTTGGTTGTATATGTGGACTAACCCTTGCAGGAATTTCAATCCAAATGGGATAAGTCATCGAGCTTGATTCAAATGGAAAGGTAAGCCAAGGCATGCCAGCCTTGTTTGAGCTAAGTCTCATGGTGAGTTTATGTTTGAATTTGAATAAAAGGCTCCCTGGTTCTTGAACCAATAGAGTCCCTCTTTTGTTTGTTTCCACTTTTTGTTTGAAGACAGCACCAGATACAAGAACAAGTGTGGGGGAGATCTCCCAAGCATATAATCAACATACACACTTGAGATCTCCCACACAGGCGTTGCACAACATCGACTGCGCTTTCATGACAAGGGACAAGGTAAACTAGAGTGAGCCGATTGCCCCATGTGTCAGTCGAACCACCACTAGTCTTCTTTGTTTCTCATATTCTCCAGGAGCGATGGTATGTGCACCCTTTTATCTCACTCTCTTTGATTCATGAGTTTGAATGAGTTTCAATTCTTATCTGCTAAAATCAAACTCATTGAATCGTGCTCTACTTGCTCTACATGTTTCCTATGGTTGGCTTGCATATGTTTTATTCCTTACTTATCATCTTGATGCTTGTGAACAAATATCATTAGGGAACTCATGCTCATCTAAGTAGTTGATGTTTGTGATATGGTTTGATGATATGATCTTCTCTCTGAATGCTTGAGTGCTTGAGAATTTTATCTAAGAACTTAAAAATCCTTTGCAAAGCTCCTCTTTGATATGCCAAAGTCTTACCAAAGCCATATGATGAGTTATCTTGAAAACCTTATACTCATATGCTGCTTGTCATTGCATTGAGCTTTGTCAAATTATTGTGATCCTTGTGAGAATTCTTTTCATGCTTTCATGATCAAGATCCATGTGCACACCATATCCCCTTGCTATACTTCTACACTAGAAGTTAGCATTGTATCATTGATCCATTCCATAAAAATAAAGCTCCATGTGTGGTGTGACCTCTCTCTCCAAAAGTATCCTTGAAAAGGGATATGGGCTATGCAGAAAAAAAACATGCTCAAAGGCATAGGTGAAAGAAAAAAAACATGCTCAAAGCATGAAGAAAAAAAAGTGATAGCCCATGTCCAAAAGAAAGAAGAAAAAGGAGAGAGATGTGATCATGCAAAAAGGAGTCCTAATAAATCATATTATGCCTGCAAACGGTGCGGTTCGGAGCGCCCCTGTTGCTGCCCCTCAGGCCCGTCAAAGAAAAATGAGGTCCACGGATCAACCCGCTCCTCTTGTCAAAACAACTTTGCCGGCCAGCAGTGCACCAAGGTTCGAACCGCACACATGCATGCTTCATTTTTTTCTTCAAGTAGAAACCACGACACGGGCATCGAACCCATCTCATCAAAACTTTCCACCTCCATTTCGTCCTCATCCACAGCCGGAGCCTCCGCCGCTGCCTCAAGCAACTGCTCGTCGAGGGCCCGGACCGGCCCGCGGCGGTGAGCTGGGGAGTAGCGGAGAGCGGTGGCGGGGATCCATCGGCAGCGTCGGCCCGGTGCGCCTGCGGAGGCGGGGGCGGGTGAGTGCCAACTCTCTCTAGATCCACCTCTCGCAAATGGCCTCCTACGACGGCGACGAGGACTCCGGCAGGGGCAGCAGGGACATTGCCTCGAGTGCCGAGCTCGTGGCGGAGGCGGAG
Source organism: Cenchrus fungigraminus (assembly GCA_036936925.1). Classification (NCBI taxonomy): domain Eukaryota; kingdom Viridiplantae; phylum Streptophyta; class Magnoliopsida; order Poales; family Poaceae; genus Cenchrus; species Cenchrus fungigraminus. Next base: position 70,017,167 of record CM072780.1, read on the forward strand.
GTGGCCAAGATTGCCCTCCAAGGCCACAGCCTGGTGGACAAGGGCCGGATCACGGGGGCGGCAGCCGACCTGCTCCACGCTGCTTCCCATTACGGCAAGCTCGAGGGCGTGCCCGTCGGCGGGTACCTCGAGAAGGCTGAGGAGTACCTCCACCAGTACGCCCGCAAGGAGGGCGGCGTTAGGGGGAGGAGGAAGGCAAGTACGGCACGAATTGAAGCATCAGGTTGCAGCTTACTTCCATGGGCAATGAACAGGAAAAATCAAGAAATTGCATGTGTAACAGGAAGCTTATTTGCGCAGATGTCTCAACATAGATCATGATGCGGGGTGTGACTGTGTGGAGGTGGGATCGAAGCTTCGATGGTGCTCATCGTGGTGGTGAGGTGATGTAGTTGGGGATGAGTAAGTCAAAGGCAAGATTATTGCTAAGGAGGGTCCGGCCATGGAGCCAATCTGTGAGGCCGGAGGTAGCTTCCGGCACCATCGGCGGCGACGGCGGCGACGACCTCGATCTGAGGCCGAAGAGGAGGCAGGGATGGGAGGAGAGCGAGGCGGCCGGGAACCGCGCCGCCGTGGGAGGTTCGGCCCTGGGGGTACCGCGGGTCAACAGGGTCCTGACCGTCTCGCTTCGTTTTCTTTTGGGGTCGGTCCGCATCGAACCACAGCCTGATTTGAGGAGCGGAGCGACTTCACAAAAGGGTCGACCCGATCCTTTTGCAGGCCTAAATCATATGATAATATCTAGCACCCATTCTGGGCCTAGTATCCACCTTACCATATCCATCACATCCATATATGTGCACATCTTGATTTGATTGTATGACTTGATTTTCTCCTTGGATCCGGTTTTTGACTTTGCAACAGATGTGATGCAAGTATGCTTTATCTTTATCCTACCCTGAGCTCCCCATACAACCATCATTAGAAGTAGGATGGAAGAAAGGCAAGTCTAATGCCTTGGTGAGGACATATACACATTGAGTGACATGAGAGAATCAAATGAGGAGCTAAGCAAAGTTTGTTTTGAAAAAAATTATTGCAAAACCCCAAGTTACTTGACATGATGAGTAGAAGTGATTTGATTCCCTAACCGTTCCATCCCTCAACTACCCAAGATGGCATGATAGACACTCCACAAAGTTCACAAGTACAAGGTATGGTTTGGAATATCTCTTATGCTTGCTTCATACCTCTGGATATCATGTCCCACTTGATTTGTTCTCCCTTCACATGGGACAAGCAAATGTCAAGTGTGGGGGTGTTGTTGACGGTTGTTAAGTACCACTTTTACACCGTCAACTCCTGCATTAAAGAAATGAAAAGTGATCATCAACACTAGAATAGGGCTTTATACTAACAACCTCCACAAGTGTTGGTGTTTCTATCTTTTGTTTCAGGACGCATGTAAATGCACATCGAATGATACAACTGAGAGCAAGTAAACCAATGGCATAGATATGGCATCATCATAAACCACCTCAATTGCCAAATTGGTCTGAACCATTGCAACGAGCTCGTCGAGACGATCGAAATGGATATATCATTTGCCTACTTTGGAACCCGGATGAAGGATATATGAAATAAATAAACAATCAAGAGCTGCTGACGTCATAGGGGCCCACCTGCCGTACCTCATCCGCACGGGTGCAACCAGGAGCTGCCACGTGGCGACACGGGACTAGCCGCTGGGCCGCACCGTCGTGCGTCGCAGGCACGCGCGGGGGACCCAAGCAGGCCACGTGCCGTGCCACCCACTGGCCGCGGGAGGCGCGTCTCCTCGCCAGCACATGCGCGCACGCGGGAGTCCTCCCCCGCCTGCCACGTGTCGCTTCGCGGCTGGCGCGAGCGAATGCCGTGCGGGGGGGGGGGGGAGGGGGGAGCGTGGGCGCGGCCGAGCGGACCGCGGGCGGGACGCGTGGCGTCCGCGCGTTGGCCTGGGGATGTTGGTTCCCTTGGTTCCTACGGTTGGCCCCCGGTTCGGTGGTTTTCTCCATTTTCTGCGACGGTTCAGCGCCCCAGTGTCCGGTTCAGGCCCGGTTCGACCACATAGGATCCGGTTTTCTCCCGGTTTTCAACTCCACCTCCTCAAGCATCTTCCAGAGCACGCTACAGTGCAGTGGGGGCTGCGTTTGCTCGCCAGGTGGTGTGTGGGGAGAAGCAAGTGGCTATAGGCCTACAAATAGAGGTGGAGAGACCTCATTTAGGGACACACAACTCCTCTCCTCCTCTCTCATTTTCTCTCTTGAGAGGTGAGGCTCTCCTCTCCTCCTTCTAGAGTGTAAGTGTGGAGTAGTTGATTAGATCAAAGCTAGGGAGAGAGTGAGAGGTATGTACCCTTATGGATGCTCGTTCTTCAATTAGAGTAAAGTGAGTATCTCTGCATTTTCTATTTAGACTAAAGTGCAAGGGATATGTTCTTGTGTTCTTTGCCTATTCATCATTTAGAGGCGCGTGTTCTTCACAAACACACCTCCTCGATCTAGTTGATTAGGTGCACAAGTTTGTATCCCGTTTGTATGACTAGTCTATTAGAATAAAGTGGATGCTTGCATGCTCTGATTAGAATATAGTGTGTTCATGATTCCTTTCTAATAGTTTATGCTAGGTTGCATGAGTAGACTTTTTCCTCTACTAGTGCGTAGATCCTGGGTTTATACGTTCGTCTGCTGCAAGTCGTTCGTGTACGTTGGAAGCATAGTACGGGACCGAGTGCTCTCTCGTATGCCTTTAGTATAAGCTAGTAGTGCCTATAGTGAGTGAGATCCGTTCTCTTCCGTGGTCGTAGTTCTATTAGTATAGGGTGCCGTAGTCCATTGGCTACAGCAGTAACCACAGTGTGGACGTTGTGACACGCTACCGGTTATCATCCGTTCGGCTTATCCCAAGGTTAAGTAGAGGCTGTCCAGGAGGTGGTGATAGCCCTTCTGGCCCTCGTTGATCCTCCACGGCTGAATATAGTCAGAGCTCCTTCCACATAGATCCGCATACCGGAGTCGCCTGTTAAGTCAGGGCTATCGGTACCCTAAGCCGAGTTCTATCTAGAGATCGACCTTTAATCTAATCTATAGTGCTATCTTTAGGAATACTCTCTACCCTTACCTCTTGTATGGGTGTCTCCTTGGACTGGCTGTACGAAGTTAGTGCACACACGTTCCCTTGGATTCGATACTCTGAGGTGAAAGCTACAATAGTATCCGTGTGCTTGCAGATTTATTTGTGTGTCGCTAAAATACCCAACACCTGGCGGACCGTCCGCGAGGCTCGTGTGGACCATCCGCGAGGTGCTGACCGGCCAGGTGTTTGTCGAGTTCTTCGCTAGTTCTTGAGTCACTTTGTTTCGATCTAGTGGGTGGTTAGGTTTTGTTTGCGTGGAGTTTGCCGGACTGTCCGCCCGGGGTGGCCGGACTGTCCATGTGGCGCAGACCGTCCGCGGTGAGCTTGCGGACAGTCCGAATTTCGGAGGGTACCTACTGGACGTTCGGGATCATTTTGCAGACTGTCCGCCCCTGACCCGCGGACCGTCCGCCTGGCCCTCGCAGACCGTCCGCCTGGTCACTGCGGACTGTCCGCCCAGGCCTTCGCAGATTGCCTAAGTCCTTTGCTTCTTGAGTTGTGCTTCCGCTTGGGATTTGTTTGGGACTTGTTCCTAGGGTTGGTAGGTCCGTTGTGACTATGTGACCTTGGCAAGCTCGTGTGGGAATCCTTGGTTGTGAGTTTGGGGCATAGTCGAGTTCGACTCTTCGGAGAAGAATTTTTATCGGCTCCCATTCACTCCCCCCCTCTCTGGTCGCCTAATCGGTCCTTCACTTGATATAGAGATTTGCATAGAATTGTGCCACAACTTCGTCATTCCAATTAAAGTTCAAAGCCATGATATGAGCCATCCCTTTAGGATGGAAAATGTCAATGGCCTCATTCATGGCCGGCACATTTAGAGACCTCAAGTGTTCCCAATGAATGGACTTCATGTCGATGGTGTGGTTGCCCTTGGACAAGATGAACGACTCATACCAATCTGCATGGAAACAAAGCCAAAAGCGGATGTCCTAGTCAAACTCCTTCTATTACAGAGCAGGGTCAGTGTACCTCTCCTTGTAAATGTTGTGAGTGTCCTTAGTGTAATCTTCCATACGCATGACACTGTGAACAGCCGGACGAGGAGGGATGCACGGCCTCAAAACTAACTGAGCTAGAGAGTCCAACGAGATGTCCTCATAGTCATCATAGTGTGCATCAGAGGATGAGCATGCTTGGTACAGGCATGATGAGCTTGCTCGGTGGAGCGACGAGGTGCAGCTGGAGGAGTGGTGCGGCCACGTCCACATGGGCGTTGATAGCTAGTGCCCACCTTCCTCTTCCTTTGAGCGATGGGAATGTCATCATCGGATTGCTCTTGAGCAACTTATTTCCCTTCACGAGCCATCTGAGAAGAAACAGAATAGATGAATAAGGTGGCTAGGATTGATTTTGAACTAAGGTTGAAAGCAATAAAATGAATCAAATCAGCAACTCATGGTGGTCGTCGGTACTTCCGGCCTGGGGCCAGTAGTACCGATGACTACCGAGCTGTGACAATAATCCATGGAATCGAAGATTCGTCTAACCAATGTTTCTAAGATCATAGGCATGTGTTCTAGGACTAGTATGGAGATGATTCCCTAAAGCATTGGTCCCAGAAACAACGACATTGAGAGATCGGGCGTCGGGATTTTGAATCAAATACCATGAACTTTTCTCGTGCGAATCGAGGGAGTTCCTGAGAGGATCGGATGTTCCGAGGGATGGGGAATTCAAAGGAACAAGGGGCTTCATGAATCCACGGCCAGAAGTTGAAATTGCCTTGGAGGATTGAAAGTGGAGTGGGGGGCACGGTTGGAATAGAAGGAACCCTAGGTTCGACCGACCGCTGGGGGGTATTTATACTCGACTGGCCGTTATCGGTAGTACCGGCCTCGGCTCGGTACAACTGAGGTCCAAGAAAGTTCAACCAGTAAGTCCTTATCGTTAGTACTGACCTGGGTTCGGTACTACCGAGGTCCATAAAAATTATACCAGTGAGGTCTTAGCGATAGTACCGACACAAGGCCGGTTCTACCGTGGATTTTTGAAATTCCAATAATGCAGCCATAGCGGTAAATCCGGCCTTGTGCTAGTACTACCGAGGGGTTTAAGATCTTTCTTGATAGATTTGGAAGGTTAGCTAAAAGGAGATAGAGAGAATGGATGTTGACGCTCCTTAGTCTCACCACTAGGTTCACACTCATGGTGACGGCACCAGGAAGGCTTGTTGGCACTTGCTAGCGTCGCTACCGGATTTATACCCTTAGTAATGGGGCTAGGGAACGTCTTTGGTAAACAACACGTCACAGAAAGGTCAAGCGCACGGATTACCGTTGTAGCACTTCACTCGGTGGTATTCGGGTTATCGTATTTATATTTTCCCAAGGGAGGCACTACGGCAAAGATGATCGGATAAACGGTGGAGAGAAACAAGACTCGGTAAAGAGCTATAGCGGGGGTAACGAATAAAGATATTCGGGGATACTTTGACACACACAAGGAGATCTTGATAAAGGGTTAGAGAGGACCTAGTGAGCTGGGAGGACAACGAGACGAGAAAGGATCCTAACACAATCTATCTATTCTTGTCAACTCTAGGTAAAGAGCTAAGGCAAAGGATAACCAAGGCAAGCTAAACTCGACAAGCTCTTCTAGTGCTGTAGGGGCATGCAAAGCCGCACTCTCGGACTGGGATGAGAAGGGAGAACGACGATGCGCTGAATCCTACCGGCCCGAACTAACGTGGTGGACTACAAAGCCCGTCCAGAGCTGTCACCTCCTTAGGGTACCACAACTATTTCGTTGAACGAGACACCAATCTAAGACTAAAGGCAAGCTCTAAGCACCACGCTCACAACGAATCAAAGAACCTTTCCCCGGATATCACGAAGGAATGTCTCTCTCTACGGTGAAACACCGAAGATCAAGCGAAGAACGACCACAACACTATAGGGTTCAAGAGAGCTACGCTAACCGAGATTAAACTAACTTTAGTCTAAACCAAGAATGAAGCTTCTAGAGCAAAGGAAAAGCTGAATGTAATTGACTCGAAAGGTAAGACAGAAAGATAACTTGAATTGTACTTGAGTCTAAACAAAGAAAGGATACAAGAGTAGTACCGAAACCCTGAAGAAGACTCCTCCGGAACCCCGAGACTGGCTCGACTCGACTCTAACTCCCAAGCTACACTAATCCTACTCTAAGTGAACAAAAGAGAGAAATGGAGATGCTCTTGCGTTGTGTGTCCGTTCCAGCGAGTGGGAGGTGCCTTTTATAGGCAAGGGAGGTTGGTGGAGTGCAGGGGGGCAAGATGCCAGGTGCGGCCACACCTCTAGGCATGCCCGACCCTGGGATCCGCCGCCTCTCGCCTTGGACGCTCCTGATCTCTGCTCCTGAGGCGGTTGTAGGTCGGCTCCTTGGGTCGGTTTCGCCCGGCGCGCCGGTTGATAGGTGCGGCCTGCCCTACCTCGTGCCGTGTGATGCACCGACCGTGCTCAGGGACGCCTATGATTGCCTCTGGATGACGGTTGTGGCGGTTGAGCGATCGGATAAGTGGACCCATTGATTCAAGTGATCCTAGCCTCCACCATTTGATCAAACCGACATTTCTTCAATGAATCACACTCGTCCAAGTTGTGCTCGTGGGAGAGGGGGTGCTCTGGACCGGAGACGTGCCACGGGGCAAGGTCGGCCGCACCTGCCAGGCCAGCCGCACCTGCAGGGCCGGCCGAATCAGGTGGTTCGGTCGTGCCTAGCACATGTGGCACGTTGGTCCCAAATTCTCCCAAAATGTGTACCTGCCTATGAAATTCATAACACAACTCATGGAACTTTATTAGTAATAAAAATGTGCATGAAACTTGCCATATACTCCTCTCGAACCCGAGGATTTGACAGTCGAATTTTTGTTGTACGGACCGTCAACAAACTCCCCCAAGCTAAACGTTTGCTCGTCCTCGAGCAAAGCCTAGACTTGGCCTCAGTGGATCACGAGTTGCATGATGTTACCACTCGGCAAGTACCTATGCACAACTCCATGCTCTTCTTGGTATTTGAAAAGATTGGTACGAGAGAAACTTAGCCTTGTTTTACCTGTGGGGCTTGTAACTTTCCACCTTGCCTGTGGAGGTTGAAGAGTAGAATGGTTTTGACTTTGCATCACTCGCTCTTCTCTTTTCCGGATCCTATCTCAGAGTTTTGAAAATTTTGCAAAGAAAGACAAGGTTCCTCGGATGGTTCCCTCGATTGCTCAAGTGGTATTTGTTACCTCACCAAAGGCTTTGAGCGAGCCTCAACTTCCTACTCTATGGCTTGAATGTGGAGCTTTAGGTAGGATAGCATGAGACTCACTTGTGCCACATGATGTTGTTGAGCCAAAAACCGGATCCAAGAAGAAACTAGTCATGCAACTTGATCGAGATGTGCAAGTGTGTGGAATATTTTTGTTTGTTTTTCTAAGTACTTCTTGTTTTGAGATTCTCCTCTTGCTTTTATTTTGGAGGGGGGTCATGCTTCATTTTTTCTATGCTCTTTGATTGGAGCACTTCTTCTTTTTTTCTATGCTTCTTGAGCATAAACTTTTTTTCTTTTGATGACCCCTCTCTCCTTTTGCGAGAATACAAGAAGAGAAATCTCTTAGGAACTTTGAAGTATTTATTTTTGGTGGGTGGATGGCATGTTTTGCGTAACTCCCGGTGTGGAAGTTAGCTTGTATATGTGGGTGTACGTGATCTCGATCATGGGAGCATGAAAAGATTCTACCAAGGGTCGCAACAATTTGGCAAAACTCAAATGGTCACAAGCAAGCATATGTAGAAGGTTTATACTTTGATATCGACATATGGCTTTGGTAGGTGATATGACCATAGAGGAACTTGTCTTGTTTTTTTTTCAAAAGAAATCATCCGAGATTTTCACGATACTATGAGATAGAGCAAAATCAACATTGTCTCACCATATCATACTAGTCAACACCCTAGGGTTGGTCATAAGCATTTGCTCCCACAAAGTTTTATTTCAGGCTCTTGTCTCAAAATATACCAACAAATTCAAATGCTCATAGAGCACAAGGTTGTACACTAGGTTCTTGCAAAGTTTTAACATAGCAACTATTCAACATTTCCGAAGTGAGGGTAAAGACAAGATTTCAAGCACATGGTTGAAGCAAATATTTTTGTTGTTTTTCTTTTATTCAAACGTGATAAACAAGATGTTGGGAATTGGTTTGGATAGACATACCTTCCTTGATTGAAAATGGGGTCTCCCCCAAGCTAATTTTTGGCTACCTGGTTGGCGTGTCTTCATTTTGGTGATGAGTTGAGCACTTGGAAGCTTGTAGTGGTTGGCTTGATGGATTCGTGGAAGATCATAGGTACGGCCGGCCCTACTATATTTACTCCAAGCACTCGTGTCCCCTCCTGTAAACATCCTGCACAAAAATTTTGTCGAGGGGGGGGGGGGCTACGGCCGTACCTCTAGGTTCGGCCGTATAACCAAAAATCTCCAAAACTGTTTTTCTATATCTTGTTTGCTTACTAATACAATGGTGAAATCAAATTTGAAATTTAAATATGCTTGATGCACAAAATAAAATGTTTGAAGGGAAATATGAGATAGATACCGGTTTACCTCACGGTGAGGGCTCGTAGTTTAGAGTCAGTGAGCGGGACTTCTCCGTTTACTCAATTGATCTTGGATTCGTCCGGTCCCAGAGTGGAAGACTCGGATGATGCTCCCTTCACATGCCACACCCTCTTTGTTTTCTTCGGTGGCGATGAAGTCGGTGAGGCTTTGGCGGGGGTGTTTTTGGTTTCCGTCTTCTTTTCCCCCTTAGCCTTGTTGATTGCCTTCGGCTTCCTTGTTTGGTGGCGCCCTTTGAATACTTCCACCTTGGGCTTGGTCGGGGCCACCTCATCTTTCTGCACATAGTTTGAAATTTTTCTATCGACTATTTGTACCTGTGAGCATTGTTCCACCTTTGGTCTAAAGGTGAATCGTTCTTCCTCGCCGTTGATGTTAAGGCGGATTTCTCTGGCTCCTACATCGATGTTAGCATTGGCGGTACTCAAGAAGGGTCTCCCGAGGATTAGAGGCATCCTCGTATTGACATCCATGTCGAGGATGACGAAATCCACGGGTACGAAGAAATCCCGAACTCTCACCGGAATGTCCTCCGTTATCCCCGCCGGGTAGCGGACTGATTGATCCGCTAGCTGCAAGCACATGGTTGTAGGCGACAAGGAAGTATAGTTAAGTTTGTCGAAGAATACCTTAAACATGACACTAACGCTGGCTCCAAGGTCGCATAGTGCATTCTCAAAGTGTTCGGACCCGATAGAGCAGCTGATTGTAGGGCACCCAGGGTCTTTCTTCTTTAGAATGGCCGCACTACATTCCTCCGTAAGCTTGACCATATCCGTGGTGGGTAGAGGTCTTTTATTGTTGAGGATGTCCTTGAGGTACTTGGCGTAGGTTGGTACCTGCATAGCCTCAAGAAATGGTATGTTGACATTGAGTTTCTTGATTACCTCAACGAACTTCTCGAATTGCTCATCCACGGTAGGCTTCTTGATTCTTCGGGGAAATGGAAGTAGCGTGGTATTGACGAAATCATGGGGTGCCGTTTTCCTTAACTTTTCTTCATCGGGAGCTACCTTCTCGGTGTCCTCTTCTCACTCTGACTCGGTGTTGGTATTTCTTAACCTCACCACTAACGGGCCCTTGTTAGCGTGAGCGTAAGATCCACCTGGTATACCGACAGGTACGAAAGAATCCGCAAGCGCACGGAAATACCGCTGTAGCACTTCACCTCAGGAGTATTCCCAAGGGTATCGAATCCAAGGAACGGTGTGTACCACCTTCTATCCTAGAAGAATGGTCCAAGGACGCCAAGCCCCTACTTGTGTAGAGAGATGATGGGGTGCTCGGTTCTAGGGGATTAAAGCTGTATGGATCTCGCTTTGGACACCGGACCCTCCTGGCTATAACAGTCGCTTCACGGCAAAGGGTTGCCTACACCTGTATCCGAACGTGGGGGATTCCGAAAGGGTCCAACGGCTGTCCCCACCGCGGCCTACCCCAAGACAAACCGTGGGATACAAGGCAATCGAAGGATAACCCGTAGTTCAGACACCACGTCTGCACCACCGATTATTACTATAGCACGGCTATGTATGTCGACTCGTAGCAACACTATAGCACTCCGTATAAATACGGAGTGACGAACCCGCGAGTACGGCTATACCTCACCCGTCATTGACCCGAGGTGGCGCGAGGTCGAACGACTAAGCGCCAATGGATGTATTTCAATAAGATCTAACGAGATAATTCACACAAACGGATTGCAGAATTATTCATCTAATCAACAAGATCAAAGGATCGTGTCACGAAGAACACGAGCCTCTAAATGATGAACAGATGAAGAACTTAAGAACATTTCACCCATGCATGAATATCACTTTAGTCTAAAAGGAAAATACAGAAATACTTACTTTGCTCTAAATGAAGAACAAGAAGAACTCCTTCATCATCACCTCCACTTCCCTCTCTACCTAGCACACACACACACACACCCTACATGGGGAATGAGAGGAGAGGCGAGGATGGATGTGTCTCTCATTCTAGCCCCCTCCCCTCATATTTATAGGCTAGAGAGGGTAGGAGGAGCCTCCAAGGCTGCTGGGCGCGCCCCATGCCGTGCTGACATGTGTCCTCGCGAGAACCGACGTTGTGGAGTTGAGAACCGAAGAGAACCAGTGAATCCTAGGTGGTTTCGGCGCTGAACCGGCAGAAAAGAGGGAAAACCGGGCTGAACCGGCGGCAGACCGGGCGAGCCAGCCAGCGGACCGGGCGAGCCAGCCAGCGGACCGGGCGCCAGCGCGCAGGCCGCAGCACCGCCTCACCCCCCGCGCCTATCCTCGCGTGACGCGTGGCCCGGCCCCCGGCTCCTTCCCGCGCAAGCCTGCGCACGCGCGCGCACGTGCGGTCAGCGCTGCCGGCGGCTGGCCAGCCAGGCTTCGACGCGTGGCCGGGCCGGAGCGATCCCGCGCGCCAGCGGCACAATCCGCGTGCGTGGATACGGGCCAATGGAGCACCGTCATGTGTCCGCCCCTGGGTAAGTTCCCACATACGCGTGTGCATGGCGTTGTAAGATGGGTCCCACGCTGACGTCAACATTGCGTCGTATTTTGTCCTTACCATCTCTCCTTCATACGAACTCCTATCTAGGCAAATAATATGTCCATTTCGATCGTCTCGACGAGCCCGTCGCAATGGTGGAGTCTAATTTGTCTTTTGGCACTGTTTCCAATGTCGCCCTATATAGACCTTTGCTCTCTTGCTCTGTGAATGCATCATTTAGTGCGCAATTCCATGCATCCTGCAATAAAAGCTAAGAACACCAACACTTGTGGAAATTGTCAGTATAAACCCCTATTCTAGTGTTGATGATCATTTTTCAATTATTTTATGCAGGAATTGATGGTGTAAAAGCAGTGCTTAACAGCCGTCAACAACTCTCCCACACTTGACCTTTGCTCGTCCCGAGTAAAGGGAGTCAGATCAAGTGGGACATGATATCCAAAGGTATGAAACTAGCATAAGAGATATTCCAAACCATACCTTGCACTTGTGAACTATGTGGAGTGTCTATCATGCCATCTTGGGTAGTTGAAGAATGGAACGGTCATGAATCAAGTCACTCCTGCTCATCATGTCAAGTAACTTGGGGTTTTACAATGTTTTTCAAAATAAACCTTGCTTAGCTCCTCATTTGATTCTCTCAGATCGCTCAAAGTGTATACGTCCTCACCAAGGCATTATATTGCCTTTCTTCATCCTACTTCTAATGATAGCTTATGTGGAGCTCAAGGTAGGTATGAAAGATAGGGCATACTTGCATCACATATATTGCAAAGTCAAAGACCGGATCCAGGAGAAAAGCAATTCATACAATCAGATCAAGATGTGCACATGTATGGATATGGTAGGTATGATAAGGTGTATACTAGGCCCGGAATGGGTTCTAGATATTATCATACATGATGAAATACTGTGGTGATGGTAAGGTGGACACTAGCCCCGGTGTAGGTACTAGTTATTACCATCATATGATGAATGAGATGAATGACTCCATTGCATGATTTTCTCTCTCATATATATGAAAAGTCTTATGAGAACATGGCTATCTTCTTCTCTTTTTTATGGACCTTCATGTGCCCACATTTTTTTTCTTCTTTTTTTTTCATAACTGAGAGGCCTTCATGTGTCCCCCTTTTTTTCTCTTTTTTAGATAGCCACGCCTCTTTACAAAATACTTGAGGAGAGAGAAATCAATGCATATACGATGGAGCATTTATGTAGGTGAATAGATGGATGATACAATGCTAACTTCCGGAGTAGAAGTATAGCAAGGGGGAAATGGTGGTGTGCACATAAATCTTGATCATGAGAGCACGAAAAGAATTCTCATAAGGGTCGCAGAGTTTGACAAAGCTCAATGCAATAGCAAGCAGCATATGAGTATAAGGTTTTCAACTAATAACATCATATGGCATTCACAATCATGGTACTTTTACTAGGACACTCAGCAGCACTTTCTTCATCACTTTCAGATTCCCATTCACCTTGCTCATTCACAATCATGGTACTTTTACTAGGACACTCAGCAGCAATGTGCCCACGACCTTGGCACTTGTGACAAACAATACCTCGGCTATGCGAAGATGAGGCAGCGGCTGATGTAGCTGAAGGGGCTGCTGCACTTGTAGCAGGACGACGATATTCTTGCTGATTTGCAGGTGAAGAAGCACTAGAAAATGTGGTCTTTGCAGCACCAATGGATAGAGAGGACCTAGCTGCAGCACCTTGAGATCGAACACCACCAACGGAGGTACCGGCCTGCTATCAGCGCCATGGAGTTGAGATAAATCGACTCCCATTGGACCAACCATGTCCTTCTTGCTGAATCTTCCTCTCAGTGCGCATAGCTTGATCAACAAGACCTTGCAAAGTTCGATATGGAAACATCTCCACAAAACTGGAAATGTCATCATTGAGATCGTGCAAAAATCTTGCCATTCTTGACTCTTCATCTTCTCTAATATCAGATCCAATCAAGAGCAACTCCATCTCTTTGAAATATTCATCAACTGATTTGGAACCTTGTTTCAATGTTTGCAACCTATTACGAAGGTCACGGTGATAGCTTGATGGAACAAAACATCTCTTCATCACACACTTCATTTCAGCCCATGTGTTGATATGATCACATCCCAACACAAGCTGATTCTCTTGTATCTGATTCCACCAAGTAAGAGCATAACCAGAGAATTCAACGGAAGCAAGACTAACACGCCTTTGGTCAGAGAGATTATGCACTCTGAAAATTTGATCACACTGCTCTTCCCAATCAAGATATGCATCAGCATCTTCCTTTCCTGAAAATTTTGGAACACTTAACTTGACACGAGCAATACTGTCCGGATCAGCTCCATGGCGACCACGATGATGTTCGCCATCATGGCCAGCACCACGATGATGACCTCGGCGACGTTCAAACCGCCCACCATTGGCAAAAGGATTCTCATCATCACTATACTCCTCCTCTTGGCTGCCCTGAGATTCATCTTCATCATCAAAGCGGACACGACGACCATTACCATGACCACCCCCTGCACGCCGATCCTCATGACCAGCACGCCTTCCACCACCACGATCACCACGACCACCTTCAAAATGGTCACGAAAACCACGCCCAAAACCAGAATTTTCATCACCGGATTCATCATGGTGATGTGGAGCTCTTCGTCTCGCAGTAGGGAGACGGTCATCAAGCATCCTCTCCATTGCCTCCACAAGCGAGTTGGTCATATTGCGCATCTCAGCCCGAGAGACAGGAGGCTCGTCATCTCCATGGTTCCCACCCCGAATACTTGAGTCAGATCCTACCATGTTAGTTCTAATGCAAGTAAAGTGGAATAGGACAAGTATGTGGAATCACACAACCTCACAACTTACTTACCAAAGTTCTTACGCGTTCTCAAGGACTGTGAGTGTGCTTAAAGTGGCAGTACCGCAGCTGTGATTAAGCGATTGAAAGGATACAAGTTGAGAGGTCCGGTTTAAGATTTTTGTGGAGCTATAGGTGGCTAAGCAAGGGAAGGCTATGGTACTGAAACAAAGTGAAACAAACCATCCAAAAAGATGTAAATGTTGCTGTTCAGTGCACCACAAACTTAATATATGAACATGAAACTTTTGATAACAGATCCGCAACACAACCCCTTGCAACCTTGCAATTCTCTTTCTTTCTTCTTTTTTTGTCTCGTCTTTTTTTCTTTTTTTCACTCTTTTTTTGCTCTTTCTTTCACACTTTTTTTTTGATTTTTTTACTAACAGCAAACACAAAACAATATATAAGGGGTGCGGATAAAAATGTAAACAAAAGTACGGCGGAAGAACAAAGGCGGTGACTAGCAACACGATGAATGGAATGAACACAAAGTAACAGTACCAACAAAATGGCTATAGGATTTTTTTGTATGGCTTTTCAGTGGACTACAGGACAAGAACAAATATGTATATGATGGATGAACCAGTAACAAATTGTAAAGGGTGGGAGGGTGGGTAAAAACAAAACCTACCGTGACAACGATAGCTCTGATTACCACTTGACAGGTGCCGACTTGGATCAGCACAAGGATTGCTTGATCTTCACAATAGTAGGTTCAAGAACAAGGATAAATTGCTGTAGAACAGCAGGGATAACTAGCTTTATACCTGACAAAGGTTGGTTGTGATCAAACGACGGGAAGAGAGGCACCGAAATCGTGAAGGACTTCGACTCGATCTCCAAACGATCGCAGAACCACAAACCGGGACTAATCCACACAATACGGCGTAGCCGAACGGAAACCATAGAGCACGAAGTAGGGGACCTCAGAGAGATCTCTCACAAGCCCAAGAAGAACTCGCATGAACAAAGGTGTGTAAGAACACTCAGCAGCGAGACTGCAATCAACCGTATGTGGTTAACAACTAATAATCAAAACTGGGTTCTTGGTAGTACATAGGGGGGTATTTATACTAGGAACAACCCTCCTAGTTAGGTGTGAACTCGAGAGGAAAATGAAGAGGCTAAGTATGTGAAAAGACTCTTCAGAAATCAACTCCCGAGGTGGACTCGCGTGGCTGTTGACCTTCTGTGCAGCCTCCACTAAATCGGTCATAACTCTTTATTGGGAAGTCCAATGGACATGCGGTTTCTTGCATTGCAAAGTTGACTTCAAGCACGTTCCATCAAGTACTCGTGGGGCTCCAGAGACATCATGACCAAAGAGTTATGGTTGATTCATTATGCAGGTCTGAACTGGCCTGAAATGGAGGTCCGAAGCGAACTTCCTGGATCCTTGTTCCGAACGAGTGATTCTTGGTTTCCAAGCTTGTCCGAACGGAATCCTCCAGGACCCTCATTCCGAATGGGTGATTCTTAGTTTCTAGGCTTGTCCGAACAATCGTCCGAACGGAATTCTCCAGGATCCTTGGTTTGAGCTGGTGATTTTTGGTCCGACTGTTTCTTGTTGTTTACTTCTTCTCCATGTTTATTTGTACCGTCTTCTTCATGTATATTCCTAAGGACAACCAAAGTACAACTTTTAGGTAGTATAACATTCTCATATATTTTGAAATTAATTTTAGCAAGGAAAGAATTCACCTCTTGTTGGAGCTTCTTAGCACGGCTGCGTGTAATAGGGCCTTGAATCACTTGAGCTTGTGTGCCTGATACTTGATCTTGCGTAACTCTTGGGATGTCCACATCACAAAGGATCGTGTCACGAAGAACATGAGCCTCTAAATGATGAACGGATGAAGAACTCAAGAACATGTCACCCATGCATGAATATCACTTTAGTCTAAAAGGAAAATACAGAAATACTTACTTTGCTCTAAATGAAGAACAAGAAGAACTCCTTCATCATCACCTCTACTTCCCTCTCTACCGAGCACTCACATACACACACACACCCTACATGGGGAATGAGAGGAGAGGAGAGGATGGATGTGTCTCTCATTCTAGCCCCCTCCTCTCATATTTATAGGCTAGAGAGGGTAGGAGGAGCCTCCAAGGCTGCTGGGCGCGCCCCATGCCGTGCTGACATGTGTCCTCACGAGAACCGATGTTGTGGAGTTGAGAACCGAAGAGAACCGGCGAATCCTAGGTGGTTTGGGTGCTGAACCGGCAGAAAAGAGGGAAAACCGGGCTGAACCGGCGGCGGACCGAGCGAGCCAGCCAGCGGACCGGGCGCCAGCGCGCAGGCCGCGGCACCGCCTCACCCCCCGCTCCTATCCTCGCGTGGCCCGGCCCCCCGGCTCCTTCCTGCGCAAGCCTGCGCGCGCGCACACACGAGGTCAGCGCGGCCGGCGGCTGGCCAGCCGGGCTTTGACGCGTGGCCGGGCGGGAGCGATCCCGCGCGCCAGCGGCGCAATCCACGTGTGCGAATGCGGGCCAACAGAGCGCCGCCACGTGTCTGCCCCTGGGTAAGTTCCCACGTACGTGTGTGCATGGCGTTGTAAGATGGGTCCCACGCTGACGTCAGCATTGCGTCGTATTTTGTCCTTTTCATATCTCCTTCATACGAACTCCGATCTAGTCAAATAATATGTCCATTTCGATCGTCTCGACGAGCCTGTCACAATGGTGGAGTCTAATTTGTCATTTGGCACTGTTTCCAATGTCGCCCTATATAGACCTTTGCTCTCTTGCTCTGTGAATACATCATTTAGTGCGCAATTCCATGCATCCTGCAATAAAAGCTAAGAACACCAAAACTTGTGGAAATTGTCAGTATAAACCCCTATTCTAGTGTTGATGATCATTTTTCAATTATTTTATGCAGGAATTGATGGTGTAAAAGCAGTGCTTAACAGTCGTCAACACTCGGTGATCACTTCCTTCTGTTTCTTTTCTGTGGGGTTAGGATATGGTGGATCTCGAGTGGTCTTACCACCTCTCATGGTCACTGATTTTAAATTCTCTTGGGTCGGTTCGGGTTGCCCCGGGATTCCACCCGACTCGGAAGAAGGTAAAGAAGCAGCAAGCTTAGCAAGTTGAGTTTCTATCATTTTATTAAAGCTTAGCTGGTTCTTCATAGCAGTAGTGAAGGATTCTGTGGTGGAATTAAGATTTTCAAGAACTTTATCATTGGCGGCTAGCTTCTTGTTTAAGTTTTCATTAATTCTAGCTTGGCCAAAGACAAGATCTTTAATGGAAGGCTGATTATTGAAATTGTTAGAATAATTACCTCCATTTTGATTGTTGAACCGGAAGTTGGGCCTTGAGTTCCACCCTTGATTGTTGTAGTTGTTGTTGCGGAACCCGTTGTTGTTACCATTACTGATGAAGCTGGCTTCTTCCCTTGTTTCGGGACAATCATTACCCGAATGACCCACATTATCGCAAACCTCACACGTCATGCGAGCGTCCATAATCTTGGCGGTCTCCATATTGCTTGGTGCCTCCAATTTCTTCATTAGGAGGTCCATCTTGGCGGCGAGCATGTCGATTCCATCGACTTGGTGTACACCGCAGGTACGGGGTTGGAGACGATCTCCATCCCAACCTTGATTTGCCACCATCTTCTCGATCAGTTCCTTGGTGGCGGGTACTTGTAACGAGAAGAAGGCTCCTCCAGCGGCTGCATCTAGGTGCTCACGGGCGGTACGCTTGAGCCCGTGGTAGAAGGTTTGAATTAAGAACCACCCCTGCATGCCATGGTGCGGGCACGCGGTGATGTACTCCTGGAAACGTTCCCATGCTTCCGGGATACTCTCATCATTTTGCTGCTGGAAGCCCGAGATTCTCGCGCGGAGGGCATTGGTTTTACCCACAGGGAAGAACTTTGCGAGAAATGCCTTAGAGCACTTATCCCATGTGTTGATGGCATCTCGCTCCGCATAAAACCATTGCTTCGCCTTCCTGAGTAATGAGAACGGGAACAGACGAAGACAAATTGCGTCGTCCGTCACTCCGCGAAAAGTGAAAGTCCTGCACACCTCTAGGAAATGCTGGAGATGTGCATTGGCATCTTCATTCGGCTTGCCGCAGAACGGACTTGCTTGCACCATGTTGATCAATGCCGGCTTGAGTTCAAAGTTTCCGTCTCCCACCGTCACATTCGGTCCGGTAGGGACATTGGTGTTGGAGGGGGCGGAAAACTCGTGGATCGTCCTCTCAGCCATCGGTGCTGACGAGGTGTTGTCTACGGGATCGACGGTGTTCGTCTCTTGATTTGAGAGAAACTTCTGAGGAATGAGGACACGAGGTCGCACTCTCCTCACAAGGGACTCCAGATTGTCGTTAAAGTTGGACGGTAGGTCGAACCGGTCATGCACTACTCTGCGTACACGAGAGTAGAGCAAGGGTAAACCCGCTTAAATAGCGGTTCACCGAACCTGGATAACTCTACCACTAAGTTTAAATGATATCTTTTGCCTATTGCCTCCCCGGCAACAACGCTAGAAATGCTTGTTGACGCTCCTTAGCCTCACCACTAGGTTCGCACTCACGGTGACGGCACCAGGAATGCTTGTTGGCACTCGCTAGCGTCGCTACCAGATTTATACCCCTAGTAATGGGGCTAGGGAATGTCTTTGGTAAAACACACATCACAGAAAGGTCCGCAAGCGCACGGATTACCGTTGTAGCACTTCACCCGGTGGTATTTGGGTTATCGTATTTATATTTTCCCAAGGGAGGCACTACGGCAAAGATGATCAGATAAACGGTGGAGAGAAACAAGACTTGGTAAAGTGCTATAGCGGGGATAACGAATAAAGATATTCGGGGATACTTTGACACACACAAGGAGATCTTGATAAAGGGTTAGAGAGGACCTAGTGAGCTGGGAGGACAACGAGACGAGAAAGGATCCTAACACAATTTATCTATTCTTGTCAACTCTAGGTAAAGAGCTAAGGCAAAGGATAACCAAGGCAAGCTAAACTCAACAAGCTTTTCTAGTGCTGCAGGGGCATGCAAAGCCGCGCTCTCGGACTGGGATGAGAAGGGAGAACGACGACGTGCTGAATCCTACCGGCCCGAACTAACGTGGTGGACTACAAAGCCCGTCCGGAGCTGTCACCTCCTTAGGGTACCACAACTATTCTGTTGAACGGGACACCAATCTAAGACTAAGGCAAGCTCTGAGCACCGTGCTCACAACGAACCAAAGAACCTTTCCCCGGATATCACAAAGGAAGGTCTCTCTCTACGGTGAAACACCAAAGATCAAGCGAAGAACGACCACAACACTATAGGGTTCAAGAGAGCTATGCTAACCGAGATTAAACTAACTTTAGTCTAAACCAAGAATAAAGCTTCTAGAGCAAAGTAAAAGCTGAATGTAATTGACTCGAAAGGTAAGATAGAAAGATAACATGAATTGTACTTGAGTCTAAACAAAAGAAGGATACAAGAGTAGTACCGGAACCCTGAAGAAGACTCCTCCAGAACCCCGAGACTAGCTCGACTCGACTCTAACTCCCAAGCTACACTAATCCTACTCTAAGTGAACAAAAGAGAGAAATGGAGATGCTCCTGCATTGTGTGTCCGTTCCAGCGAGTGGGAGGTGACTTTTATAGGTAAGGGAGGTCAGTGGAGCGCAGGGGGGCAAGATGCCAGGTGCGGCTGCACCTCTAGGCATGGCCGGCGCTGTGGTCCGCCGCCTCTCACCTTGGACGCTCCTGATCCCAGCTCCTGAGGCGGTTGTAGGTCGGCTCCTTGGGTCGGTTTTGCCCAGCGCGCCGGTTCCTAGGTGCGGCCGGCCCTACCCCACGCCGTGTGATGCACTGACCGTGCTCAGGGACGCCTAGGATTGCCTCTGGATGACGGTTGTGGCGGTTGAGCGATCGGATAAGTGGACCCATTGATCCAAGTGATCCTAGCCTCCACCATTTGATCAAACCGACGTTTCTTCAGTGAATCACGCTCGTCCAAGTTGTGCTCGTGGGAGAGGGAGTGCTCTGGACCGGAGACTTGCCACGGGGCAGGGCCGGCCGCACCTGCCAGGCCGGCCGGACCAGGTGTTTCGGCCGTGCCTAACACATGTGGCACGTTGGTCCCAAATTCCCCCAAAATGTGTACCTGCCTATGAAATTCACAACACAACTCGTGGAACTTTATTAGTAATAAAAATGTGCATGAAACTTGCCATATACTCCTCTCGAACACGAGGATTTGGCGGTCGAATTTTTGTTGTATGGACCGTCAACAATGGACTAGGGACATGTAGAACAACCATAATATTTGGTGATCAGGCACAATCAATCAAGCAAAGCTATAATCACCAAAGATCATGAAAAGAACCAATTTGTAAGACTCACACAAAATTAAGAAAATAAAACATTTTCTTTCTATCTTGGCATTAAACAATTGTGTGCAACAAGTCAAGCCATGTTACAAGAATCCAAGATATTTAGCTCACTTCTCAAAGCACAAAACCTTTGCTCATCTAGAGGCTTAGTGGAGATATCGGCAACTTGCCTCTCGGTGCTCACATGACGTAGAGCAATATCCCCCTTAGCCTCATGATCCCTTAAGAAATGATGTCGAATATCTATGTGCTTTGTTCTAGAATATTATTGCACCGGATTGTTTACTAGCTTGATGGCATTCTTATTGTCACACAAGAGTGGAATCTTACTAAACTCACAACTGTAACCACTCAACATTTGCTTCATCCATAAGAGTTGTGCAAAACACACACCGACCGCCACATACTCGGCTTCGGCCGTGGACAAAGCAATCGAATTTTGCTTCTTTGAGCTCCACGACACCAAAGACCTACCAAGAAATTGGCAAGTCCCAGTAGTGCTCTTTCGATTTACTTTGCAACTGGCATAGTCCGAATCGGAGTAGCCAAGTAAATCAAAAGTGGAGCCCTTGGGATACCATAAGCCTAGGTTAGGAGTGTGTACCAAATATCTAAAGATTCTCTTAACGGCCATTAGATGACACTCCTTAGGATTAGCTTGAAATCTTGCACACATGCACACACTAAGCATTATATCGGGCCTAGATGCACAAAGGTAAAAGAGGGAGCCAATCATGGAACG
Organism: Cenchrus fungigraminus; assembly: GCA_036936925.1. NCBI lineage: Eukaryota > Viridiplantae > Streptophyta > Magnoliopsida > Poales > Poaceae > Cenchrus > Cenchrus fungigraminus. The sequence goes on from CM072780.1 coordinate 70,038,339, forward strand.
AAATACCTTTTGGTCGACAGGCTTCCCTTCTTCATTGAGATCAAGATGTCCATTTAAAGCCACGGGAGTCTTGATGGGCTTGGAATCGGCCATGTCAAACCTCTTGAGCATATCCTTCACATACTTGGTTTGACACAAGAAAGTCCCTTGCTTCAATTTTTTGATTTGAAACCCAAGGAAGAACTTCAATTCACCCATCACAGACATCTCGAACCTCTTGGTCATGATCCTACTAAACTCTTCACAAAACTTGTCATTAGTAGACCCAAAGATAATGTCATCGACATAAATTTGACCAACGAAGATATCTTTTCCATTTCTTTGAATGAAGAGAGTAGAATCGGCTTTGCCTATCGCAAAAGCATTCTTGAGAAGAAATTCCTTAAGGCATTCATACCATGCTCTAGGAGCTTGCTTGAGCCCATAAAGTGCCTTATGGAGCTTGTACACATGGTTGGGGAAGTTTGGATCTTCAAAGCACCGGTGGTTGCTCAACATAAACTTCTTCTTAGAGAGGTCCATTCAAGAACACACTCTTCACATCCATTTGATGAAGCTTGAAATCATGATGAGTAGCATAGGCCAAAATGATACGAATTGACTCAAGCCTTGCTACCGGAGCATAAGTCTCTCCAAAGTCCAAGCCTTCAACATGAGTGTAGCCTTTGCCCATGAGCCTTGCCTTGTTCTTTGTGACGACACCAAATTCATCTTGCTTGTTCCTAAAAACCCATTTGGTGCCGATCACATTTTGCTTGGGTCTTGGCACCAACTCCCAAACTTCATTTCTCTTGAAGTTGTTCAACTCTTACTCCATGGCAATAATCCAATCCAGGTCCTCAAGAGCTTATTCCAAACTAAGAAGTTCCAAAGAGGAGAAAAATGAGTAAAACGCACATAGATTTGACAATCTTGAGCGAGTGGTTACCCCTCTTTGGATACTCCCAAGGATGTTGTCAACGGGATGGTCCCGTTGAACCATTTGATGTACTCTTGGGTGTGGTGCTTGAGATTGATGTTGAATGGGTCCATCATCATCATCTTCAGCTTGAGGTGCTTCTTCATGAGCTTCACCGCCTTGTTCTCCCCCTTGATCAAAGCCCCATCTATGATTGTCACCATGAACTTGACTTTCATCTTGATGAATTTGAGAACTAGATGGTTCCACTATTGTTGATGATAATGGATCTTGATTGCTTGTGTTAACCGAAGCTTGAACTTGAACCTCACGAGGCATCACTTCACCGCTGCCCATTCTAAAGATGGATACACTTGGGGTCTCTTCATCATCTACAAGGTTTTCACTGACTTGCTCTCCTTGAGAGCCGCTGGATTCATCAAATTTCACGTCTACCGTGGTCTCAACATAACCGATGGTTTTGTTGAAAACACGATAGGCATGTTCGGTAGTTCCATAACCAATGAGAAAACCTTCATCAACCTTGAATGCAAACATCGAGGATTTGGGTTTCTTATTAAGTATGAGACACTTACACCCAAAGACCCTAAAGTAGTGCACACTAGGTTTATTACCAGTGATGATCTCATAGGGTGTTTTGTTGAAGTACTTGTGGAGGTAGAGGCAGTTGGCGGAATGACATGCGGTGTTGATGGCTTCCGCCCAAAATGAGTCCGGAGTCTTGTACTCATCAAGCATTGTTCTTGCCGCTTCAATCAACGTACGGTTCTTCCTCTCAACAATGCCATTTTGTTGAGGAGTGTATGGAGCGGAGAGTTCGTGCTTGATGCCTTCTTCATCAAGGAATTCTTCAACTTGAGTGTTCCTAAACTCTGAGCCGTTATCACTTCTTATGTTCTTGACCTTGAGCTCAAGCTCATTTTGAACTCTTCTTATGAACTTCTTGATCACTCCCTTTGCTTCACTTTTATCTTGCAAAAAGAATACCAAGTGAAATGGGAAAAGTCATCAACAATTACTACTCCCTCCGTCTCATAAACAGTGCAATCCTAGTTTTTGAAAAAAAATCTCATAAAGAATGCAATCCTATAAAATAGATCTAATTACTTTCCTAATTAAGTGGTCAAATCTGATTTGCATGGCAAAACTTACTGTATTTGGTAAACAAATGAGGGTATTAGAGTCTTTTCATTCTACCACTAATCTGTCCTAAAAAAACTAAAATTGCAGTCTTTATGGGACGGAGGGAGTAGACCATATTTGTTACCACTGATGCTTATGTAGGCGATTGGTCCAAACAAGTCCATGTGTAGTAGCTTCAACGGTCTTGATGATGATAGGATGTTCTTGGCGGGGTGATGAGCTCCAACTTGCTTCCCGGCTTGACATGCACTACACAACCTATCTTTCTCAAAAACAACATTTGTTAGTCCTAGGATGTGCTCATCTTTTTGAAGTTTGGCCAAGTTCCTCATGCCAACATGGGCTAGTCGGCGATGCTATAGCCAACCCAAGTTGGATTTTTCCACTAAGCAAGCCTTAGGGTCCATTTTTACTTTTGTGAAATCCACATAGTAAAGGATTTCCCTTAGATGACCCACAAAGACAATAGAGGAATCCTCCCTTCTAGATACGGTCACACCCTCATTGGTAAAGAGACAATTGTAGCCTTTCTCACAAAGTTGTGAAACCAACAACAAGTTGTACCCTAAACCTTGAACATGATAAACATCTTCAAATGAATTTGTTGTTGAGATAGCAATTTTACCTAGACCAACAACATCTCCTTGACCATTATCTCCATAGATGATAGTTTCCGTAGGGTGTCATAATGTTCAAGGGATGCAAACAAGCCTTCATCTCTGGTCATATGATTAGTGGCTCCACTATCAATCAACCATGCGTTTCCACCGGAGGTGTAGGCCTACAAAACAAGTTTAAGCTTTTGGTTTAGGTACCCAAAATTATTTGGGTCCTTGGAGGTTAACCCACACACTCTTCTCATGGCCTTCATGGTGTAGGCTCCAACATACTTGACCACCATTTTACCATTGTGGTCCAAGGTCACAACATAGTCACACGTGTAGTTTTGAGAAGGCTTGTGTTCCGCCACATTCTTCGATACCTTTGATGGAGAATTAACCCCACCATTTCCCTTTGTGATGTTCACAACCTTTGGCTTGTCCTTTGTTGTGGTAGAGGTGGTTACTCCATGGGCAATGCCCATGATAGTGTTGAGGTAGCCTCCTTTGCTCCACAAGGGGATCTCTTGCCCTTTCACCACCTTTCTACCATTTACATTGTTGTCCTTGTGGTACCCAAGTCCTTCCTTGTGAATTACCTTTGGAGTGGACTTGACACCAAACTTATCTTGATTGACCAACATGTTCAATCAGGCAAGCTCCTTGTCCTTGCTCTTGATAGTGTCTTCTAGCCTTGCAAGGTTAGTCTTAAGAGAATTTATATCAACATTAGAGCATTTAGAACAACCTTTGCTAGTGGAGGCATTAGAGTCAAGTTTTGCCTTAGGATTGGCATTGGTGCTTTCCCAAAGGGTACAATAGTTTGCTTCAAGATTTTCGTGTTTATCCTTCAAGCGTGAGAAGCTTGTTTGAAGCTCACCATGAGTAACCTTTAGGGAAGCTAGAGATTCATTTTCCAAAGTGCAATCCTTTGACATCCTCTTGTTTGTGTCATTGACCAACGACAAGTCCGTGGTCAACTTCACCTTAGCCATTTCCTCGACAAGTTGTTTCTCTAGAGCAAGGTTTCTTTCCTTTTCAAGGATAAGCAAGTCCTCTTGCTCATGGACAGACACTTTCTTTTTCTCTAATTTCTCCAAAAGCCTTTTGATTTCTTTATAGCCCTTTTTACTAAATTATTTTATCATGTTGGATTCAATTTCTTCTTCATCATCTAGATCATCCATATCACTAGGTGTGGATGAAGAGGAGGTAAGAGAGGATGAGGTGGTTGATTCTTGTACCTTGCTCCCTCTTGCCATGAAGCAAAAGTGAGAGTTGTCGTCATCATCGGAGAAATTGTTGAAGAGGCATGGTGAAGATGTTCCTTGTGCCATGGCAATTGTTGCCATGCCTTGCTTCTTTGGTTCTTCATCTTCATCACTTGAGTCCCATTGTTGACCCACGTGAGCACGCCCTTGGAACTTGTTCTTGTACTCTTTGCTCTTCTCCTTGTACTTCTTCTCTTCCTCATTCTTGTTCTTGTTCTTGTTCTTGGGACACTCGGCAATGAAGTGTCCATACTCTCCACACTCATAGCACTTCCTTTGTGACTTCTTCTTTCTTTCATCACCACCTTTCCTTGATGCCTTGGACTTCAAGAACTTCTTGTACTTTCTTATGGCAAAGGCAGTGTCTTCATCGGTGCTTCCTTCTTCACTTGATTCTTCGTTCTTGGTCTTCGAAGTCTTGGGCCTCACTTCCACCGCTTCACTTGAGCTAGCATTGAGGGCTAGGCTCTTGTTCACCTTCAAGCTTAGTGACTTCTCCACATCTTGATCAACTAGATCTTGATGCAAAATTTCATCAAGAAGTTGATTAGGGTCATGTTGTAATACACTACAAGAAAATCGTTGACTAGTGACGCAACCACATTTTAGCGTCATTGATTTATGACGTTCCTGGCTGATCTCGTCATAATATTTCACATCCGAGAAAATTTAGTGACAAAAAAATTTTTTGTCATTACGGTTGACATTGTAGCCGGGCGTTCCCTGTTCCATGCTGTTTTGTGACGCCATAAGCTCTGAAAAAACGTCATAAACCAACATCGGTCCCACATGTAAGCATTATTTTAAAAACAGATTGTTCCAAGTCATCATAAAATTCAGTAGGGTCCCTCATGTAAGCATTTTTTCGAAAATAGAGTGTTCCAAGTCGTCATAAAATTTTCCAGGGTCCCACATGTAAGCATTTTCGCCATGTCAGCGGCGTCATAAACCAACTTTGGTCCCACATGTAAGCATTATTTTAAAATAGAGTGTTCCAAGTCGTCATAAATAGTTCCAGGGTCCCACGTGTAAGCATAGGTCACGAAATGTTGCAAAAATAATTTGCCATGGCATGGGTTCGAACCAGGGACCTGAAGGAACAAGGTTGTGCTGTTTACCACTGCACCGGTCGTTGGTTGTGATAAGTACATGGGAAACTCTACTAATAGTTCATGCGAATTCTTTACTGTGACTAGGTCCCACATGTAAGTTTCAGTTGAGTCTATAATTACATATCGAATGGCTGGCGAGACACTTCACTCAGACTTCACAAAGACTTTTGACTTCCGCTACGCATATCTGCAATAGTTCGTGGTAGGAATGGCGGATCCTAGCGGTGAGGGGGAGATGGTTGTGACGCCACATCCCAGCAACAAGAGGATGAGACAGCAAGACGAGGTTGGTCCTCTGGTTTGAGCCGCTATATTTTCCCCTATCATACTAGGGTTGGGGATATCTAGATTTGGGGATTTGAAGGATTGATGAGCATATTTGGTAGATTTAGATTGCATTATCGTACCTTTAGATTTGCACTTCGATAGGTGTTAGAAGTTGATAGGCTATAGACAATTCATGTTAGATTCAGTTAGTTTACAATTTGCATCGTCTTACAGTAGGTTTTGTATTTTAGTAGCTTCTAGATGTGCTTCAAGCCACTCGTTTTATTGATTTTTGTGGAGGTGCACAACTGAGTTTATGTAGGTAGCAAACAACCAGGTTTTGTGGCGTGTGGTGTGTTGACGGTCCTTACAACAAATATTTGACCGTCATTATCTCAAGAATGAGAGGAGGATATAACAAACTTCATGCACATTTTAAGTACTAATGAGGTTCCACGAGCTTTGTTAGTATTTTTACTTGTAGGTACACAAATATGGGAATAACAATGAACAAATGAACCATAGAGGGCTGCACCAAAACAAAGGTGCAGGGCCGGCCGCACCTGGCCAGGTCCGGCCGCACATAGCCAGGCTCGGCCGCACCACAGCCGACCGCAGCTGGCCAGAGCTAGGCTCGGCCGCACCAACAGGTGCGCCCGCACCTACCATATGCCACATCTTGGGTCCACGGCACCAACAATCCCACAAACACACCTTGGATGGATGAGATACACCGGTGAATGGTCGGTTTGATCAAAAGGCTAAGGTTGGAAGCACTTGGATCGATGGACCCACACTTAACCGCCGCAACCGCCATCAAGGAGTGATCCTGGACGTCCCTCAACACCGTCGGTGCATCACACGGTAATTGGGTAGGGCCGGCCGCACCTATCAACTGGCGTGCCGGGCGAAACCGACCCAAGGAGCCGACCTACAACTGCCTCAAGAGCAGTGATCAGGGTCGTCCAAGTCCATAGGCAGTGGATCATAGGGCCGGCCGCACCTCCTTGCTCGGCACTGCAGCTCCCTCTCGCCTACAAGTACCCCCTCCTACAGCCACCGACCTATTGGGGCTATAAATTGAGCCAGACACCTCGTGGAAGAGTACAAGTGATTAGAAGCAAGTGGCGGAGCCCTCCAGAAGTTAGTATTCAGAGAGTAGGGAGAGAGAGTGGAGTGTTGGAGTAGAAGCCGGAGTCGGTCTTCTTCTTGTACCTCAGCGGGTGCGGTACACCTTCGGTTGTCCGCACCCAGGATACTTTGTAAGTTCGGATTCGTGAGTAACTAAGTCTCAAGTCATTTCATTGTTCGCTCTTAGGTTCCTCGATTGTGGTTTAAGTAGTTTCTACTTATCGTGATTGCTTTGCTTTGAATTCGAGTAAAGTAGTGCTTGGTTAGTGTAGACGTGGTGTCTAGGCTTTCCAGTACCTTGGAATGCTTCCCGGTTCAACGGAATAGTTGTGGTACCCTAGGGAGGTGACAGCTCCAGACGGGCTTTGTAGTCCACCACGTTAGTTCCGGCAGGTAGGAGTTACGACATCAGAGCTCCCTTCTCATCCCTTTCCGTGGCTCTTTTCCCTCTAGCCCCGACGAGCGACAAGTTTTGCCTTGATTCTATTCGTGACTCTCACGAGTCCCAAACTTCTTCTGCTATCCCCTCTCTACCCGAAATCTACCCTTGCCTTTCTATCCTTCGTCACCATATCCCCCGGATGAATTAGTTCAGGTTCACAATACTTCTCGTTCCCCGTGGAAATCGATACCTTGGAATACTCCCGGGTGAAAGCTACAATGGTATCCGTGCGCTTGCGGATCTATCTGTGATCGTATAGTATACCAACAGGCTTTCTGGCACCGTTACAAATCTAGTAACGACGTAAGAAGTGCCAACAAGCTTTCTGGCGCCGTTGCCGGGGATTATAAACCTGGTGCCACGCTAGTAAGCGTCAACATGGTGGTTGTTTTACTGTACTCATACAAATGGGTTCAAGGGATTCAGGTTTTTTTATAGACTGAGATGAGTTTATTTTTCAGATCGAGATGAGATTTCTCCAAGGATTAGTTTAGTTCTACAAGAACATCTTAATGTTATTTTAGAAGATCTGGATGCCTCATCTCGGGGGAGAACTCTATTAGGATCTCCAAAGAGATCCAAAACATGATAGAACAACTAGCTGAAAGAGAGAAACAGCTTCAGTACACACCTAAGAACAAGAAAACTGAGGGCGGAGATTATTCTTCTTACCATAGACATTGGAATAAAAGCGTTAATAAATGGGTAGGACATTGAGTTTGTTTGGTCCGTCTTTTCTTTTAGATGTTCAAGAAGTTCATTGTCAGTTGGACTGAAATGGGTACCCTTGCCTATTAGTACCCGTTTCAGTCCAACAGACAACGAACTTCTTGAAAATTTAAAAGAAAAGACTGACCAAAAAAACTCAATATCCTACCCATTCATTGACGCTTTCATTCCAATGTATCTGGTAAGAAGAATGATCTCAGCCCTCAGTTGTCTTGTTCTTAGGTGTGTACTGAAGCTCTTTCTCTTTTTCTGCTAATTGTTCTATTATGTTTTCGATCTCTTTCAAGATCCTATAGAGTCCTTGCCCTGAGATGAGACATCCAGATCTTCTTAAAGAACATTAAGAAATGCAAGAGAGTCCCGCAAGGCCACAAAATTCATGGTAGGAGGGGCAGAAGGTGAAGGAACAGCTGCAGGAGGCCAAACATGAGATGGAGTTATGATTATGAACGAGTAGTGATGATTATTGTGAAACTTGTATCATGATTGTGTTTTGGTGTTGGCTACCGGATCATCACATGATGTTTGCTACTTGTTGGTGGACTGGTGGTGTGAACTTTGTGGTGATGAGTTGCTATCAGATCTCATCTTATTATGCCGATTTGGTTTAATCTATTCCAAATTGATTCGAGCATACTCACCATTCGGAATTCATACGCATTGCAATGGAGGTCATTGAGAATTGCAGTTAACGACTGGTACCGGGCGTTGACCGACGAACTTGTGTGCACACCCCCTCTGAACGGACGTGTCGATCATTGTGAATCGCAATGCCTGGCCTTATTTACTCTCGGTCGCCGACATGTACCAAGTCGAAAGGTTGAAGCTGCACTATGCGTCAAAGATGTGGGACATGGCAAGCAAGGAAACTGTGACTTCATTTCTACGATGGGCAATTTAGGCTAATAGCACACAATTGTAGGACAAGTGCATGTCTCTCTTGGAGTGAATCTTTCCTCATGGAATACTCACATATGATTGGGCGGTTGTATGCACTGATCATCCCGAATTTATGCACAATCTCCGTAGAAGATCCAAACTCATTCATTTCGAGCATACTCACCATTCAAAATTCATACGTGTTGCAATGGAGGTAGAGGAAGAACAATGGAGGTATGGTGGTAATAGATAGAGAAGGGGGAAGTTTTGATTAAGGAAACTCCGGCCTGTTGATGTTTCACAAGGAGGACCTTCCTAGTGGTAAAAAGGAAGGAAAAGCTAAGATGTTGTTTGTTTGGATTGATCCAGAATCGGTTCGTCCGTCCTTTTGACGGTTTGCAGGAGGGACCTTCCTGAGAAACAATTGTGTAACTGCCCCAACAATAGCATGGAGCGGTTCTGGTAAGTTGGCGGGAGAAAAGTGCGCGCGACAGCCAAAAAAAAGTTTTCCCACAGACAAGTGTATATATCTCATTTCTCTCGACGACGCGGCGTACACTACTGCAACTCTGCAAGAGACTCGCCGGCACCACGCTCCTTTTCCTTGTGGTAAAGACTAGAGCTAGCGTCGGTGCTTAGATCTGCTGTTGCTCGTGGCGGGAATGGCGAATCGTAGCGACCCTAGTGGCGAACGGAGAAGCAGGACTCGCTCCGGTCAGGTCAGTCCTCTGTTTAGCCATGCTACTTTGATCTGTCATACTAGTTAAGGGGAATTTTGGATTTGGGGATCTGGGTTAACAAACTATATTCATGTATTTTAAAGGTGTTTGGAGTAGACTCTGAAAGCTCCAGATCACCGATGCCTGGTCCTCGTGAAGTCATCGTTATAGATCCCACTGAAAACGAGCACAAGGATGGGTTGCCTGTCCATCTGAAGTATGACTGGACAGGCGCCAACCCTGGGCGTCGATATGTATGTTGCTGTGAGGTAAACGATAACCTGTATCACTTCTAATAAATGTTGCTTCTGCGTTTGATGTTAGTGTGGTCAATCGCTAATTATATGAACGAAATCGGTGACTGCAGACTGATGGCATGAAGTGCGCGTTGTTTAGGTGGATAGATCCTGAATGGGATATTAGGACTCTAAAAGTTCTAGAGAAACTGATGAAAATGAAGGGAAAAGCAGAAGAGGAAGCAAGGTCGTGGAAAGAAGCATGTACAACTGCTAAGGTGGAGGTCAATGTCAAAGCAGTTGAGCTGCAGACGATAACGCGATACTACGGGGAGGTAACTCATAACCTGTTTGAGACGAGAAAGAAAATGAGAAACGATGCTCTGTTGTCTCCTACAGAAAAGGGTGAATCCAACAGGTACCTAAAAGCTGAAAGGGAGGCAAGAATGTGGAAGGAAGAATGTGCAAAGGCTAAGAGGGAGATTCAAGAGACTACCGCTGAGCTGCAGACGGTCAAGCAGCTCCTGGATTCTGCAACACTTGTGGTGAAGAAGGTGAGGGAATTGCTGACACAGGCCTCATATAAGAGGTCCCTCAGCAAGGGCAACAATGAGGAATAATGTGATTCGTGGTGTTATTGCTAGGTAGACGGTTTAGAGGTGCTAATCATGCTTGTATTTTGGTATTTGCTACTTGTTGGTGGTGTGAACTTTGGGGTGATGAGTAGCTGTGAGATGCCATCTTATGATGTTTGATACTTGTCCGCTCTGTTAATGTTTTGTGGGAAGGACCTTCCTGATTATCGAATGCGTAACTGCTTGTTCCCTACGGTGATTGTGGTAGAAACTCATACATATGCACGGAATAATTGACGAAGGGTGATAATATAGATATTTGTACATTGAATTGCGTTACAGGTGGTACACAATTGAAGTTCCTCATTACGGATAGCTAGGCAACAGCCATGTTCCTCGCGACCAAATCCAGTCCCCACGAACCTGCTTAATGCAGATCGCCGGAGTAGTGTTGACGACTGGATCAATACCTATTCCCTGCTGGTAGATCCAGTACTCATTCTTTTCATCATGATGATAAGTTCGTAGGAATTACATGTGATTTGCCCTCAGGTCAGCCAAACCAGAAATGGCATGCTCTTCTGTAACAATGCACTTGCCAGGACCAAACAAGATGGTCTTATTCCGGAACTCAGGAGCTCTCTCCCAGGGAATAGGCTGCCAAATGTCCCTGACGAATGAATGCAAAGTTAATTCTACCACCTCAGCTTCTTTCTCCTCCAGAACAACAAAGAACAATCGGTCTTCACCTTCGAGTAGAGAAGAGTTGCCCATGCCAATGACCCATGACAACCGAAGTCCAACAGGATGGGGAGGTGCTGAAAGATCTTGCCCCAAGTAGATCCGCATGTGTTCAGAAGAACTGCAACAGAAATCTTCCGAAGGTAGTGTAGTCCAGTCGGATTTGCTACCCAAATGCCAAATGGAAACGGGCAATGACCCAAGTGCTGCAAAAGATTTCTCTGGCCAAAAGAAAGTAATCACGACAAATGACTCTGTACCAGCTGTTGTTTCAAGGCACAAGATACAAGCTTGGAGAGTAGCCATTTGGCTCCATTTTGGAAGTTGAGGAAGGCGAATGTGCTTCCGAGGAGACAAAGGATTCAGCATGAGCGCGTTGCACCAATCTCTGCAATCTAAGGCGACTAGGCTTCCAGATCCGCCGCAACCAATCAATCTAGTCCTTTTCCCAGCCAATCTAGGAAAGGAGACCTCAAAAAGCCGCATATCAGCGACGAATGCGAATGTCACTACTCCAGATTCATCGATAAATTCAGATTTAAGAATCCAAGGGTCAAACGGGCGTGCCTCACCTGAACGAGAGCAGTTCCAACCCTTGCAGACAGCTTTGAACATGATGAAATCTCTTGCATCACTGATCTTATTCGCGACGCTCACAACAATGTCAGGAATAAGATTTGCCCAGGGACGAGACATCATTGACAAGATAGCCAAAGAACAAGGTTGTGGGAGAACAATGGAGGAGTTACAGCTCCAACAAAGACAAATGAGTGGAAAAGGTAGTCCAGAAGGTCCGCTATACTGATGTATTGCTAAAATGACCTTTTGGACTACAATTATTTCTTCCAGTCTGTTAACATTCTGCTGAACGGTCTTTCCCCCTTCCTCAGAACGTCCTCCCTCCATCCACAAAACAATGCAATTCTCACTTCCCGATAAGTAGATATAAGTGTAAATTTGGTCAAAATTGAATTAGTTTGAACTGAACGGATCCCACAACTACTCTACTCTTTTCGAGAGCAGTTTTTTCAATAATGGCTGAATGGGTTCCTCTGGCCATAAATATCCCCCTTCCTCCCAGCGCCCTCTTCCGCTCCCCACTCTTGCAATCAACAAAAAACCCCATTCTCGCACAACGCCCTCTTCCTCTCCCAACTCTTGCAACCAACAAAAAAACCCCATCCTCGCACAACGCTCTCTTCCTCTCCCGATGGAGCCATTGTCTCCTAGAGGTGTGGCGCAAGCCACATCCTCCTCCTCTTCTGATGAAAGGGAGGATCTCTGGTGGTCTGATGAAGAGGAGGCAGAGCGGAGGCTGTCGATGTTTTAGACCGGCAACCTACCAAGGGGAGTACCCGAGGTAGATGAATGTGGCCTCGCCGAGATCGGGAACTCGAAGGAGAGACACGTGGCACACAATTTAGACAGGTTCGAGCCGCGAGGTGCGTAATACCCTACGTCCTGTATGCTGCGTAGCTCTGGATTGATTGGGTGTGTTTACAAGATGATGCGGATGAAGAGATAGGGGTCCCTGCCTCGCCTTATATAGTCCGGGAGGCAGGGTTACAAGTCGGTTTGCCAGAGGAGTACTAGTCGTGTACGGCTAGGAGTACTCTACATGGATCCGGACATGTCTAGCTTCCTAACCGAGTACTAATCCTCTATAGGCCTTGCGCTCCACGCCAGCAGGTGCCGTGTTGCCCAAGTCGAGTAGCCCCAGGGGCCCACGGAGTAGTCGGTCCCAGTACCCATCTGAGCAGTGGGCCCAGGGATGTCCGTATGACAAGCCCCCGAGTACTTTGTAGTCGAGCAAGATGTCTTCGAGTAGTCTTGATGGCCTTGGCGAGTAGTCCTTGAGCGTCCCCGAGTTCCACAAGCCGAAAGTCCTCAAGAATGCTTGAATCATCCCGAGGTTGGAAGGTACTCCAGCTGATCTTTGAGTAGTCTTGAAGTCTTCTCGAGTAGTCCCCAAGCGTCCTCGAGTGCTTCTCTCGAAGGTCTTCAATAATACTTGTGATGTCTTGGTGAAGAAACCATATGGAAAATGCGATTCGGAGAATCGCATTCCATATGGAATGTAGCCCCCGAGCCTTAGGTCGAATTGTAGATTCAAGCTAAGGGTCAATCTGAAGTTCTGCCAATCTCATCCCGAAAAATTCGGAGAAAAAACCGAAGGACACGTGGCATGGAGCCCCCGAGCCTTGAGTCGAGTACTTTCTCTCGAGTTGAAGGATCATCTTGACTGTAGAATGTGTCCGGAGTGAAGTCGTGATATGAAGTAGTCCACTAAATCCGGTAGCTGTAGTCGAGCCCCCGAGATCGAGTACAGGAAGACGAAGAGTCACGCTGCTGCCGCTAGGTCACCCGTCTGGCGCCTTATCTGTCCGCTGAGAACCGAGCCGCCGGGGCCGGTTATAAATAACTGGTAAGTCCCTTACGGGTTTTCACTCCTAGCAGTTGCATTCCTCAGATTAGATCTGAATCACCGCCCGCTCTACTTCTCTACTGCCGCCGCCGCCGCGCAGAGACTTAGATCCATTTGCTCGCGCCGCCACAGTCCACCTGCCGCTGTAGCCCCCGAGCGAATGCGAGTGAAGACACCTGTCACTTGGAGAATGAAGGGGTCTCCAGCGAAGGGCAAGAAGACCGGCACTTCGAAAAAGAGGAGCCGTGATGAAGAAGCCGGGGATGCCGGCCAGTCGTCGACGTCGCCACCCTTGTCCCCTCGCCCCAATCCGGCGAAGGAGTGGAAGAAGGTGAAATTGAAGACCGAGGACCTCCTCGCATTGGTCAACAGTGGATTCCTTCGTGAGAAGGAGATGGATCTATGGCGCACCGCCACCGGTGATCCATACCCAATGGAGAAGAACCCGGACGAAATCCCAATGTTCGCCCGGTTCGTAGAGCGCGGATTGGCGCTCCCCGCCAGTGATTTCTTCAAAGGTCTACTCAGGTACTATGGCATCGAGTACCTCAATCTCAACCCTAACAGGATCTTCCATGTTTCCATTTTCGTCCACTTCTGCGAAGCGTTTGTGGGTATCAAGCCCCACTGGATTTTGTTCCGAAAGTTCTTCCGGCTGAAGCCGCAGCCAAGCAGCAGTGACCCGCGAGTAGTCGGAGGCGTCGGGATCCAGATGCGTGAAGATGCTGCCGACCAGTACCTGTCGTACAAGCTAGTAGAGTCCAACCAGGACTGGAAGGCCAAATGTTTCTACATTAGCAACCACCATCCCGAGCTGCCGAAGCCGAGCGGGCGCCAGCCCAAGCATGCCTCGTGGTGGAACACGGAGCCCACCATGCAGGAGGGTATTCAACTACCCCCTCTGCTGAAGAAGATCAAGGCCTTGCGGGAGGCCGGACTGAGGGCCGAACACGTGGCCTTCAGTTTCATGAAGAGGAGGGTGCAACCGTTGATGGCGCGAGATACCCTCGGGTACCAATATACAAAAGACGAGGACACCTCGCGGATGCCCGGTGAAGAAATCGAGGATGATGTCATCGTCGAGCGGCTGGGCAAGGTTTTCAAGGACATGCCGCCGTACACACCGTGCCCCGTCTCCGAGTACTCCGCGGCTCGGCCACCAAGCCAGGTCAGTAGTCGTGACATAAGCCCCCGAGTACTGGTCAGCTTGAAGTAGTCGTACTCATATGTGCGTATGTTGTAGGATGACGTGGTGAAATACGTCTCAGTCCCGCCTTCCCCTCCGTGACTTGTGGAGCAACCGGAGGAGAAGGGCAAGAAGAAGGAACACCACAAAGTCGGTGAAGCCAGTGACGCCGTTGTCATTGAGTCCAGCTCTGATGACGATGAAGATGAAGAAACGCTGCAGCAAAGGTTCCAGCTGTGCTCCAGGTTTAGCCGAGCTGGGATGCCGGACGTCCCAGTCATCATCGAGAGGCCGTCGAGTCTCGAGGCTAACCTGCCGGTGCCACCGAGGAGGCCACGCAATGTGGCGCGGAAATGTGCCGTCAAGAAGCTGAAGATCTCCGAGGCGACCAACCAAGAGGTAAACACCGTGACTAGAGTAGTCAAGCACAGCTGATAAGTAGTCATATGCTGATGATTTGTCTTGTAATGTTACAGGATATCTCCTCCTCAGACCCCGTAGACCAGGGCGACGAGGAGGTCCTGGACACCGTGGGGCGGCAGCTGAGAGGAGTATCAGTCCGCCTCCATCCACTGAAGAAGTCGTGCCAGTGGTGGCATAACAAGAGGCCGGTGCTGCAGAGCCGCAGTCGTCGGTTGATGAAGGACGAAACCCTCCGCCGGCTGCAGCTACGGAGCAGCCGGAGGAGGCGTCTGTCGAGGCCGGAGCTGCCGCCGAGACTGGCATAGTTGACATTGCCAGTATACTAGGTCCTCCCACCGTGACCATGGTGCGGTCAACACTGTAAGTTCCCTGAACGCTCGAGTAGTCGTATAGATGGCAGACTTGCATTGCTGACTTGATTACTTCGTGATGCAGGAAATCCACGGACCTGTCGTGGGATGGTGGGGAGACCAGCACTCCAGTCGACGGAGAGGGCCGCTCGGCGGGGGAGTGTGAACCCACACCACCGCCACAGACTGAAGTCATGGTGGAGTCGACGTTGAAGGAAGCCACCTTGGTTGAAGGTATGTGTCCTGTCACCACTGGTAGTCATCATGCATAGTAGTCGTAGCCGCTGAAATTGACTGCGTGTACTCATTGTGGCAGGAGCACAAGCTGAGGGAGCCTCGATTCCTGAAGCCGTGGCCATGGAGACGGCCACTGTGGAGGCGGAGCCCACAGGACCGGTGGCCGGGGCGACGGAAGAAACAGCCCCCGAGCTGGGGACTACGGTGGCCCCCGAGTCGGGTGCGGAGGTATAGGATGATCCGCTCCCCAGGACGAGCACGGACGTAGTCGTCCGCTCACCCATCATAGAGGAAGCCGCGCCAATCCGTTCGGCGGCCATGGTAGAGGCGGCATCATCGAGCCGCGGGGGTCTTGAGCTGCTAGAAGACAATCTTGTCGATCCGGCCGTTGTTGCTCTGAACATGGAGTCATGGCAGCGTACCCAACAGTGGGTCAAGGTATGTTGCGAGTACCCTGAGTAGTCTTGTATTACGAAATACAAAGTACCCGTTTGACTGTTCTGTCTGTGCAGGATGTTGTTGAAAGATCCCGCGAGAAGTCCGAGCTTCTGAAGGGGTACGGCGACACAGTCCTTCATGCCGAAGCCTTGGAGAAGGAGCTCGATAAGTCGAAGAAACATTCTGCGCTGCTCCAATCCAAGCTCGACGGCGCCTTCACCCAGTACCACAACGAAGTACAAGAGATGGAGGCGAAGAGGGACGAATTGATCCAGAAGAACAAGTCGCTAGGCCAGAAGAACAAAGGTATGTTTCCCGCCAAAGCCTTTGAGTACTTATTGGGGTACCTTGGAGTAATCTGACAATGTGTTGAGTTGTCTGCAGAGCTTGAGGCAAGGGTCGACCAGCTGAAGGCATCGGAGACGGACTTGAAGAACATTGTGTACCGGGAGACCGATGCCAGAGAGGTACTTGAGTATGAATACAAAAAGCTGAGTCATGAGTGCATCTATCACATGGAGCTTCGTGAAGCCTCAGACCGTGACCTTGTCAATTGCTATAAATCTCTGTAGAAACTCAATGAAGATTGCGAGAAGCGCGAGGCCAGCTGAAGGAGCTTGAGGAAGCCGCGCTGCCCATTGCAAGGCTGCTGGTGCCACACCCAGGCGGGCCGAAGATTGCTCCACTGGTGGATCGGTTGAAGGAAGCCCCCGGGCGTCTGGCGACGTATGTCAAGCACTTGGCGAAGTCGATCCCGAACCAAGTCTTGGCATACATGAAGTCATATTTCCCCAAGGCTCCAGTGGACATAGTCGCCGGTGGACTTGCGGCGAACTGTACTGACGATCAGTACAAGACCCTCCTGGAGGAGATGGCACCCATTGCTGAACAAGTGGCGGAGAAGCTCAACCTTCAGTAGGAGTACCTGTAGGAGTGGCTTAGGGTAGTTGATGTAAAACAAACAGAGTTGTTAGTAACTTGTTTGGATTATCAATGAAAGTTATCCACGATATATCTGTGAAATGAGTACTCGTAGCCGCCACTTGCAACGAAGTGTGCGGAGTACCAAACCGTGGGGAACTCGTGAGTAGTAGTACTCAGTAGGAGATGCCTGATTGGAGGGCACAGTAAATAAGTTGAATGGAAATCAAACTTTATTACTGATGAATAAGTACACCTGGATGGCCAGGGCCATTTACAAGTGTAGTTGCCAGGACCCGTAGGCCGCCTACAGCTGAGTGGTGCTAGGGCCCGAGGCCGCTTACAGCTAGAGATCCATTAGTAGTCGTATAGACTAGATCTAGAGTACATGGTCTTGCAGACCGCCGCTAGAGTCCTCAGCGCTCTAAGCAGCCCAAGATCCGTTAGTAGCCATTGATGCTGGATCTTGGAGAAGAGTAGTCCGGAGACTAGTGCCAGGATCGGAAGGCCGCTTACAGCGAAGAGTCTGTGAATAGTCGTGTAGACCTGGACCTGTAGAGTAGTCGAGCGACTACGCGTAGAAGCAACACAGCTGGTCGACGTTCCACGAGTTGGTGATATCGTCGCCTTCAAGTGTTTGGAGGCGGTAGGAGCCTGGTCCGGTCACCTTGGAGATTGAGAAGGGACCTTCCCATGGCGAGTTGAGCTTGTGTAGTCCGTCCGTGTTCTGGATACGACGGAGGACTAGATCGCCGACATTGAAGGAGCGTTCCTTGACGTTGCGATCATGGTAGCGTCGGATACCCTCGAGGTACCTTGCTGATTGGACGAGGGCGGCGCAGCGGGCTGCTTCGAGGCCGTCGATGTCAACCCGTCTGCTGTCTTCTGAGATGCCTTCGTCGTATTGCTCTACTATCGGGGATTCCCACATCACATCAGCAGGTAGAATAGCTTCGGAGCCGTAGACCAGGAAGTAGGGCGACTACCCCGTCGGCTTGGTAGGCTGAGTACGAAGCCCCCAGAGTGCATTGGGTAGTTCCTTGATCCACTTGCCTCCTTTGGTGTTAGCTGCGTCATGCAATCACTTCTTGAGGGTGTCGAGTACCATCCCGTTAGCGTGCTCAACTTGGCTGTTGGCGCGGGGATGGGCGACTGAGACGTACCGGACGTCGATCCCGCTGTTCTCGCAGTACTCCCAGAACTGATGGTTGTTGAAGTTGGAACCCAAGTCTGTGATGATGCAATGGGGCAACCTGTAGCGATGCACGAGTTCATCCAAGAAGTCGAGTACTCTGTCAGCCTTTGGGCAGGTGACCGGCTTGACCTCGATCCATTTGGTGAACTTGTCGATGGCCACCAAGGCTCTGTTGAATCCTCCTGGCGCAGTTGGCAGAGGCCCAATCATGTCGAGCCCCAGTAGGCAAAGGGCCAGGTTGACTAGCTTGTAGGCCGGGACGTGTTGCTGCTTGGCGAAGAATTGACATCCTTGGCACTTTCTGACGAGTTCTTCAGCGTCGGCCAGAGCTGTGGGCCAGTAGAAAGCTCGTCGGAAGGCCTTGCTCACCAGCGTTCGAGAAGACGCGTGGTTGCCGTAGACGCCTTTGTGGATCTCCTCCAAGATATCCTTGCCTTCATCTCGAGGTATGCACTTCATGAGTACTCCAGAAGTGGCACCCCGCCTGTAGAGCTTGTCCCCAACTAGTACATAGGCCTTGGCTCGGCGGACGAGTTGTTCGGCTAAGTTCTTGTCGGATGGGACCTTCTGCTCGCGGATGTAGTCGATGAAGGGTTGTCTCCAGTCCACATCAATCATCATGACCTCCTGACCGGACTGTGGTGGCACAGGGTCAGTGGTCGTTGGCAGCAGCTCCGGGATGGATGGCGCGTGAAGCTCGTGGACGAAGACGCCAGCAGGTACTTGCGCGCGAGTAGAACCAAGCTTCGACAGGACGTCCGCGGCAACATTGTTGTCGCGGACGACGTGGTGGAACTCGAGACCGTAGAACTTGTTCTCGAGCTTGCGGACTACCAGACAGTAGGCATCCATGTTCTCCTTGTTGCGATCCCAAGACTTGTTGACTTGGTTGATGACCACTGCGGAGTCGCCGTAGACTAGTAGCCGCTTGATGCCCAAAGAGATTGCGAGGCTGCGCCCGTGAAGTAGGGCTTCGTACTCGGCTTCATTGTTTGAGACCTTCCAGAAGATCTGCAGGACGTACTTGAGTTGTTCGCCCTTTGCAGAGATCAGTAGTACCCCTGCACCTGCCCCTTCGAGCTTGAGTGAGCCATCGAAGTACATCACCCAGTGTTCTGGCCGCTCGGTTGGAGTTGGTAGCTGATTCTCCCGCCACTCTGCCATGAAGTCGACTAGTGCCTGGGACTTGATAGCAGTACGTGGCTTGAAGTCGATGTTGAGGGCGTCGAGTTCGACCGCCCACTTGGAGATTCTTCCAGTGGCATCCTGATTGCGGAGTATGTCACCGAGCGGGTAGTCGGTGATGACAACAATCGAGTACTCCTGGAAGTAGTGTCGTAGCTTCCGCGAGGTGATGAGCACTGCATAGAGTAGCTTTTGGACCGGCTGGTACCGTGCCTTGGACTCTGACAGAACCTCGCTGACGAAGTAGACTGGTCGCTGGACTGGGTAGGCGTGGCCTTCTTCCTGTCACTCAATGACGATGGCAGTACTGACCACATGAGTAGTCGTAGCGAGGTAGAGCAGTAGCTGCTCTTTTTTGCGAGGAGCCGTGAGGACCGGTGGCTTGGATAGGAAGTCTTTGAGCTGCGCCAGAGCTTGATCAGCCTCCGCGGTCCACGCGAACTTCTCTTGATGCTTGAGTAGTTTGAAGAAGGGTAGTCCCCGTTCTCCAAGCTTCGAGATAAATCTGTTTAGGGCCGCCATGCACCCGGTCAGCTTCTGTACATCCTTGATGCAGGTTGGATCTTTCATGTTGGTGATGGCGGAGATCTTCTCGGGGTTGGCTTCGATGCCACGATGGCTGATGATGAAGCTGAGTAGTTTCCCAGATGGTACGCCGAAGACGCACTTGTTGGGATTGAGCTTCCATTGGTACTCTCGCAGGGATGCGAAAGTCTCTTCAAGATCGGCGATGAGCGTATCGAAGTTTCTGGTCTTGACGACCACGTCATCCACGTAGGCTTCGACGTTCTTGTTGAGCTGCTTCTTGAAGCAGGCCTGGATAGCTCGCTGGTAAGTGGCGCCGGCGTTCTTCAACCCGAACGACATTGTCGTGTAGCAGTAGGCGCCGAACGGGGTAATGAACACGGTCTTCTCCTGGTCTTCTTCCTTGATAGCGATCTGGTGGTACCTGGAGTAGCAGTCGAGGAAGCAGAGCAGGTCGCAGCCCGCCATGGAATCGATGACTTGATCAATCCGCGGCAACCCGAAAGGGTCCTTGGGGCAGTGCTTGTTGAGGTCGGTGTAGTCGACCCACATCCTCCACTCGTTCGTGTTCTTCTTGCGGACGAGGATGGGGTTAGTGAGCCACTCAGGATGGAAGACTTCACGAATGAAGCCCGTCGCAAGTAGTTTGGCGAGTTCCTTCTTGATGGCATCCCGTCGGTCGTCGGCGAAACGGCGAAGGTGTTGTCGTTTGGGGGTAGCTTTAGGATCGACGTTGAGTGAGTGCTCGATCAGCCTCCTGGGCACCCCTGGCATGTCCGCTGGCTTCCATGCGAAGATGTCCCGGTTAGCCCGGAGGAAGCTGATGAGCGCGTCTTCCTATTTCGGGTCAAGCCCCGCCCCAATCATGGTAGTCTTGCTGCTGTTGCCCGTCCCGAGGTCGATGGCCTTTACTTGAACTTCCTCTGATGGCTGAGGCTTGTTCGCGGTGTCGGTCTTCTCGGGAATCTCGAGTTCAGTTGGGGCGAGCCTCTTGGACGCAGCAAAGATTTCCATCATTGCATTGGGTACTTAGTTGGTCGCTGCGAGTTCTACGGCTTCGGTGTCGCAGTCAAACGAGATCTTCAAGTCCCCTTGCAGTGTGGGTACTCCGGCAGGACTTGGCATCTTGAGTACCAAGTAGGTGTAGTGTGGTACCGCCATGAACTTGGTGATAGCTGGTCTGCCGAGAATGGCATGGTAGAAGGTTTCGAAGTCCGCAACCTCGAACTTGATGTACTCGGTGTGGTAGTTCTCCCTTGTTTCCCGAAGGTAACTGGCAGGACCACTGAGCCCAGTGGAATAGCCATGTTACCGGGGACAATGCCGTAGAAGGGTGACGCGCTCTTGGTGAGCATGTCAGTGATGTCGAGCTTCATCTTCTTCAAGGTCTTGGTGAAAAGGACGTTGAGTCCGCTCCCGCCGTCGATGAGGACCTTGTTGAGTCTGGAGCCCGCGACTACAGGTTTTAGGACGAGTGGGAAACATCCTGGTTTAGAGAAGCTTGTCCATTGATCCGCGCGGGAGAAGGTGATGGGTACCTCCGACCACCTTAGAGGTGTCGGCACCGCTGGTTCGATGTTCAAGACTTCCCGTCGGGTGGCCTTCTGAGACCATCTGGTGGGTAGTCCGCCGAAGAGGACATTCACCGTCTTGTCGGGTTCTTGGAATTCGCCATTGGCCTCGTTGACTTTCTTCTTGCCCTTCTTGTCATGAAGAGGCTATGGATCAGGAGTGTCCTTGAGTGCTCGCCGGAGCTGGTAGCATTGCTCGGTGGTGTGATTGCCATCCAGATGCCACGGGCACTTCTCTTTGAGCAAGTCTCTGAAGCCGCCTGAGGTCTTCTTCGAGGTGTCCTTCGCAGGACGCTGTATAGCCGCGACTGTGTTGTCTGGCTTGCGTTTGCGGTTGAAGTTCGAGTAGTTGTTGTTGTGGCAATTCCCTTGATCCTTGTTGTTGTTGTTGTTGCCGCCCGTGTTGTTCTTGCTCTTGCCGCGAATGGAGTCATACTTGGCATTCGCCATATCCTCTTCGTCGGCCCATGATGTGATCATGTCCTTGAGCTTGGTGATGGAACTCGGGCGGCGGCGACCGAAGTCCTCGAAGGTGCGACGGAGGTAGAGCCCGTCTTGGAAGAGGTCGATGACTTCTTTGTCGGTGACGTCGACTACGGTCGCGCGCTTGTCGAAGAAGCATCGCATGTACTGGCGAAGTGTCTCGCCTTGTTCCTGCTTGACCATCGCCAAGTCCATGCGAGTACTCGAGCGCCCCATGGCGCCTGCGAAGTTGCTGGTGAACTGAGCCTTCAGCTGGTCCCACTGGTCGATCGAGTTCTTTTCAAGTGACTCGAGCCATGTGAGTGGAGCCTAGTCCAGGCAGAAGGGGAAGAAGAGGCACTTCGCGTCGTTGTTGCCACCAGCGTTTTCGATGGCCAAGGCGTAGCACCTGAGCCACTGAACTAGATCTTGCTTCGCATCATACTTGGAGATCCCGAGAGGTTTGAATTTCTCGGGAAGAAGCAGGTTGCGAAGTCTTGCAGAGTAAGCGGGGAAGCCGTCACTGTCGCTTGCTTCAGTAGCCTTCTTGCAGCGGATCTCGTCGATCTTGTGGCGAGCGTCATAGCCGCCACGTGTATTGCCGGTGGCGTGGCTATTCGTGTGGCCCCGGCCTCCGCGGTCGCCACCGCCACCAGCTCTTCTGCCGACGCCATGGGATGAACTTCCCCCACTGCTGCCACCACCCCCGCCGTCGCCACGACTACCACCAGCGCCGCCGCGGCTACCACCAGCGCCGCCTTGGCTATTACTACCCTGTGATAGTCCTCCAGCCGAGGCCCTAGAGCGGTTGGGATTTGGCTGGTGTTCTCCACGGACACGGTTGCGTCCGCTGTTTGCCGGGCTGCGACTAGTGGCTTCGTGATTTCTGGCGTCGTGAGTTCTGACGGGGGGTACATGAGCAACCCTGTTGTCGACCCGCATGAAGTAGGCGTCTTCAGCGAGTTTGGCGATGACTTCACCCGCACGGATCCCCTGGGCCTACCGCGCTATCATGGTGATAGACATGAGGCACTGCTCAGGAGTAGTATGTACCCGGTTGGCAACTTGATCCAGAGCCTCATTAAGGTTCCGGATGGGGAGAGTTTCCCAGAGACGTCTTCGTCAATTGTTCCGCTTCCTGTTGCGTTCATGTCGAGCATTCTTGTCTTCGGTGGTCTCGTTGAGAGGTGTGTTGGCGGACAACTCATCCTCTGAGATGTCGTCAAGGTACCAGTCGGGTCGATTCTCCGAGGTCCCGGCATCCCCGGCCGCCATGAAGACTTCGCGGTCGGACGTGCAGAGACTAGAGTCAGTAGTCGCCACCTCGGTGGGGGTGTGCTCGTCGTTTGGAGCCAACGGGGTCCCCTCCTGGAAAGGGAGTGTGTCGAGGTAGGCGACGCAGCGTGAGTTGTCGTCCGTCAGGTCTGCAGGCTTACGATCGGACCAGTAGACGAATCTGCCGGCGGGAGTAGATGTGATAACCAAGCCGGTGGCGGGGCCTGACAGCGGTTCCTCAGTCATGTTGAGCTCGGACTCGAACTCGATTGGGTCCGATCTGAAGTCGAACTCATAGGAAGAGTCCGAGTAGTAGCCGGTTACGGTGTTGGAGTCCGAGGAGTACTCGGAGGCGATCTCCTTGCCGGCCCGGCGTGCAGCGAGAGCTTCCATGTGGGCCCTGCTAGAATTGCAGAGGCCGTATGGGAAGTGCTCGTGGAGAGGGGCCGCTTCACATGTTGGCTCAGGAGCCGGCTCGCATGAGGCGATCCAGAGCGACGTCGAGTTCGAGTTGGAGGCGGATCCGAGCTCGAAGTCGGCGACTTGGTTGTAGAGCGAAATTTCGCTTAATTTTTCGACGAGTGAGCCCGTGGTGACTTCGGGAAGCGTCACGAGCCCGGTCTCTGGGTCCGGGGTCATGGTGAGGTAGCGCTGGAACAATCCAGCGCCGTCAGCTGTGCAGACCCAGGATCCAAAGATGAAGGTGTCGCCGCGGTTGAAGGCGGCGGTTGGCTTGATGACGATTGCAGCCGTCGAGTTCGCCATGAGATCTTCGGTGAGATCCCCTACCTGGCGCGCCGACTGTCGGTGTTTTAGACCGGCTACCTACCAAGGGGAGTACCCGAGGTAGATGAATGTGGCCTCGCCGAGATCGGGAAGTCGAAGGAGAGACACGTGGCACACAATTTAGACAGGTTCGAGCCGCGAGGTGCGTAATACCCTACGTCTTGTATGCTGCGTAGCTCTGGATTGATTGGGTGTGTTTACAAGATGATGCAGATGAAGAGATAGGGGTCCCTGCCTCGCCTTATATAGTCCGGGAGGCAGGGTTACAAGTCGGTTTGCCAGAGGAGTACTAGTCGTGTACGGCTAGGAGTACTCTACATGGATCCGGACATGCCTAGCTTCCTAACCGAGTACTAATCCTCTGTAGGCCTTGCGCTCCATGCCAGCAGGTGCCGTGTTGCCCAAGTCAAGTAGCCCCAGGGGCCCACGGAGTAGTCGGTCCCAGTACCCATCTGAGCAGTGGGCCCAGGGATGTCCGTACGACAGAGGCCCATTCAGGTGGTCGTTGACACAGCCTCTGATGATTCAGAGTTTGTGGAACAAAATGAAATCCAAGATCATGTGCCTCTAAAACATTGCACCCCTCGCAAGTCAGCAAGAGGTGCTAGGGGTCAGGGGCACGGAAGCACCGCCACTCGCCGGGCAACTTGAGGATCGGAGCGTCTGAGGACCGGTGGATGGTCGCTCCTTGGTGTGATGAGTGATTGACAACGTGGTGTGGACTGAATCTTGGCCGAGTATTGCAGGTGCAGGTTGCGGCCTGACTCATGTTGGTGTAGGTGAAGAGCGGGCGCGAAAGGTCTTAGCCTTGCGGGGCCTCCGAGGAGTGGAGAGACAAGTAGGCTCGGCTCGATGGACCCGGTGGCCGGATGGGGTCAAGTGTGGGCCGCATGGTGGCAAGAAAAGCAAGACGAAGTCGTGGACAGGAGCCGGTGTAGGGTAGCAGCTCACGACCGGAGTCTGCACGTGGGGTTTGCGGCGGTTCACCACAAAACCATCGGGTTACTTAGTTGAGCCACAAAACCAAGACCAGAGGCTCGACGGGCGAAGACGGGATCCGGGCGCGCCGAGAAGCTTCGATGCCGGCGGACACGTGGCGGGATCGCAGGGCTTGCGTCGGGAGGACGCGGACTGCGGCGAAGGCGTGGCCGTGCGATGAAGAGGAGTGCTTCATAACCTATTTGCCCTTGAGGGGTTTTTATCTTAAGTTTAAGTGCTAGGGGTAGCTTGGTCATTTGCCCAACCCAGAGGGACTCATATATATAGCTCTAGGGTTTTCTGGGCAAATCATCCATCCGGACTGCTTCTCATTTCCCTGCTCCATAGGCATAGATTTTCTTCACCGCTTTGTAGAGAATCTGACCTCCGAGTGTATGGAAGCATTCATGGTTGCGTTGATTTCCTTCTTGTACCTCGTGTGATTTTCGTGTCTTTTTCGAGCTATTTTCGTTGGATTTTCGTGCGCGCCTTGTGCCTTTGATTCTGAGGTGTTTGGGTTCGGATTTTTTGGTGGGGATCATGGATAGATGTCTTATGCATCTTTGTGCTTGATCATGACCCCTCAAACTCCGGATTTGGCCTCCGATTGAAGGATTTCGGTTGGAACCCTAGCTTTTTGGTCAAGCTCGGCTGCGATTCGATTCCCGGTGATTTAGTTCATTTGAGGTCTCAAGTTTTGGGGTATAGCATCTCCTAGGGACACTTCACATCTCCCCCAAATCTTGCCTCAAGAGCTCAAGCCGTTTTGGAGATCCATGGAAGGATAGAAGGGGTTGACTTCGCGTTTTCGTGCTCGGGCTGCTCTGTCCGCACCTGGCTAACCGTCTGCGCCTGGTCAGCGGACCGTCCGCGAGGAGCCTGGCAGCTGGCTGTTCGTCGAGTTCTTCGCGAGTTCTTGAGCCGTTTCGTTTCGATCCGTCTGGTCGGTAGGTTTTGGTTGGAAGTTGTTGGCCGGACCGTCCGCCCGGTGAGGCCGGACTGTCCGCGAGGAGCGGACCATCCGAATTTCAGAGGGTGCATACTAGAGGTTCGGGGTCGATTTGCGGACCGTTCGCCCCTGACCCGCGGACCCTCCGCCTGCCCCCTGCGGACCGTCCGCCCGGTCACCACGGAATATCCGCCTGGGACTTCGCAGATTGCCTAAGTCCTTTGCTTCTTGAATTGCGCTTTCGCTTTGGGATTGTTTGAGGCTTGTTCCTAGGGTTGGTAGGTCCGTTGTGACCACGTGACCTTTGTGGGAATCCTAGGTTGTGAAGTTGGGGCATAGGCCGAGTTCATCCTTCGGGAAGAATTTTTATCGGCTCCCATTCACTCCCCCCCCCCTCTCTGGTCGCCTAATCGGTCCTTCAGAACTATTGTCTCCAAGCGTCGTCATCCTCTCTCATCCTCATCAGTCGGCGGCAGTCGATCTCTGCCAGCCTCGCCGAGCAGTGGCCATCATCGACCGGCCGTCATCATCCGCCATGGAGCGGGGCCAAGGCCGTGCTCGACCAGCCACCATGGAGCGGTGACATCATCCTCTGGCAGCGGCATTAGAGCGACGGCCTCATCCGCGAGCGGCACCCTGGGAGGTCTGCCACCATCTTCCACGGGTGGTGGCAACAGAGCGACATCCTCGTCCGTGAGCAGCTGCAACAAGGCACCGAGTGCACCATCGACAAAGAATTGGCTCCTTGATTAGTGGATTAGTGGTAACTGCTACTAGTAGAAGTAGAAGTAGAAGAAGCAGAACGAAGATTCGCCTTCTGTTCATCTGGTCTGATTGAATATTACTACTACTATTTTTTCCTTGTAAGATATTGGTTTTCTCATTGCGTAGCAGTGACAGTTTAATCCGGTCCGACTGAAAACTACAAACCGGACTTTCGTCTATGTTCTTCCGGTATTTAAGAAATCAATGGAACGGAGTTTCCGTATACAACGAATTTATACCGAGGGAGTACACACACAGTACCATTTTTATTAGAAAAAACACAATCCAAATACAAACGACACAAATTCATGCATACGCATTGATTACACATGAGGATGGATGGATCCACCATAGTTCGAACTACAGCGACATACTCTGAACGACATACTACTAGCATCTACCATCACGGCTCATACTACTACCATCACCACATACTACTAGCATCTACCATCACGGCTCATATACTACTACCATCACCACATACTACTAGCATCTACCATCACAGCTCATACTACTACCATCACGGGCTCATGGAAATCCAGCCGCTGCATGGAGTGCAGCAAAACGTGTCTCCTAGATCAGATACTCCTCCAAAGCGCGATGCCTCGCCCTTGCATCCCAAATCCAGGTAGGCGAAACAGTGATGTTATGCGCGTGTAATAGCAGGTCACGAATGGTCCATTGCCTATGACCCCTTTGGCAAAAAGGGCACACCCACATTCCTTCATGATAAACACGGGTGAGCCCGCCCTGCTGAAGCCAAAGCAACACAGACCATTTCAGGTCATGCGATTCATCTTGTTCAATGAGCACTGGCCGCGGGGGTGGCATTTCAACGGGCAATAGCAGAGCTGGCAGCCTGGGCCGTGGGTGAAAAGGTGGTGCCATGAGGTTACTAAGGAAAACGTGAGATGCTCGGAATATTGTCAGGCCTACACGTGATAGGAATCTATCTAGGTCAGAATCTTCAGTGGCATGCATCGATTACATGTGTGGACAATAGGTATCACGGGATGAGCCCGATGTGTCTAGGTATGTGTTTACTTCCGGACTTTCCTCTCTGTAGAGCACAAGAAAGTCCTGCGGACAAATCACACCGCATCAGCTGCATCTAATGGCTGTCTCACTGCGTCAGCTCATGCCGCATCAACAACGAGACAACTCTCTACCATTTATTTATGTAATGGTTTAGGTGTCAATTGCATCTGGAGAACAAGATTGGGCGCTATAATCAGATGGACCGGATGGTCCTTGCGTTGCAACACGCAGGGTGTGGGATGACGTGACAAGTCCTCCTCGATCAGGTACGCTGCGTGAGTCGTGACTGTAAAGGTCTACGAATGGTCTAGATTCGCACTTGATGATTCCCGCTGGCCTTGGAGACTGAGAAATGTGATGAACTTGTTCACGCGACAAGACCAAAACGGAATAAGCTGGAATTGGAATAGCAATATATCTTTTTGTATGTGTGTGTGTGTAATATTAACATGCATATAAGCACAGAAGGGCATCTCGAATGGGCGTTTGGGAACGACACCCTCTCACAAGTTGATCCACATGTCGATCATTGAGAATTGCAGTTAAGCACTGGCACCGGGCGTTAACCGACGAACTTGTGTGCACACGCAGCACACCCCCTCTGAATGGACGTGTCGATCATTGTGAATCGCACTTAAGGACTAGAACCAGGAAGTTCATGACCCGAACGTGGCCACACCCGCTTTGAAGGGACGCGTCCATTCCGAGTGGTAATTGATGTCCACGAACGGACGTTTCGGAACGACACATTCACTCCCGGCCCACTATAATAAGAGACACTTTAGGCACAAGACGATCAATGTAGGCCATTTGTGTTAATGGCTTTAGATGCTAAAATGATTCCTTCCATGCAAGTCGACTTCTCAGTCTCAAGCCAGGAAGCGAAAGCCGAAGGAACCGCGGGCAACTTCAAGGAATCCGGTACGTTCATGGTGGGAGGCCGTCAATGGAAACTACATTGCTATCCTACAGGTATGAATGATCATAAGTGGATGGATGTTCCAGACGGCATTGCCGTCATCCTCGTTCCTCTGCACAAATCCCAAATGGTACGTGTCTCGTTGCTACTATGAAGACACACACTCACACATGGCGATACGGTTGCATTATGTTATTGTTTGTCAAACCTGTGACTGCTTCCACGTAGGTGCGAGTATTGTTGCGTGCGATGGCTAGAGTCCCAAACGATGAAGATGATACGTTTCGAGTTCAATCTACAAAAGAAGTTTGGTTCATGAATCGAGATCTAGAAGCAAGAGGATTTGAATGTCTGGTGGAGCATCATGACATTAAGCACGTGACATCGAGTGAAGATCGCATACACATATCATGTGTTGTTTCAGTACTGGAGGACGACTGCATTGAAGTTCCTCCTCCATCAGTGCAAAGAAGCATATGCCAAACCGTTGCAGCCCAAGCCCCTGTGGAAGTTGTGTTCCACATAGGTGCGGAATGCCGGGTGATACGAGCGATACGTGCCGATGTGGCGAAAGTATCTTGTGTGATGGAGGCAATGCTCTACAGCCCAGGAGTGGAGTCTAGCTCTGAAACTGTTACAATTATTGACACACACCCTGATGGCTTCTCGGTCCTGATCAAATATGCTATTGAAGGATCACTCCCGGAGGAGGCTGATTTATGGGACACTCCTGCCAATGCCTGGCCTTATTTACTCTCGGTCGCCGACATGTACCAAGTCGAAAGGTTGAAGCTGCACTATGTGTCAAAGATGTGGGACATGGCAAGCGAGGAAACTGTGACTTCATTTCTACGATGGGCAATTCAGGCTAACTGCACACAATTGCAGGACAAGTGCATGTCTCTCTTAGAGCGAATCTTTCCTCACGGAATACTAACATATGATTGGGCGGTAGTATGCACTGATCATCCCGAATTTATGCACAATCTCCGTAGAAGATTACCTGAAGGGTTGTACTAGGGTCCCCTGTAGTTTTAATGTTTTATTTAAGTGTTTGTAGTCATGTAATAAACAGTTGAAACGGTACGTTATTTTGTTGCAGTGAGTACATTTGTAATGCGAATATTGGATCATCCGTCTAATGTGAATATGAAGTAGAGTATAGTCCTGTGTGTGTTTGTCCATTCCATGATCCATGGTGGCACGGACAACCCAATCAACAACTTGCCTCTCTGCGTAAGGTCACTGACGTTTGGGTCCGACACCCAAGCGGTCTTTCGTTTGGGTCACTGACGTTTGGGTCCATGATCCAAAGTCTTTTGTTTCCCGCTCTGGACCACAAAGGTGGGACTTGAAATTTTGAATTCCCCGCTCCTCCTTCTGGTCCTCCTCGTTTATATATAAAACAAAGAGGGAAACCAGATCTCCCAATTCCCTCCTGGTAATTTTCCAAAATCAGGGGATCTTCTCCTCGACCGCTGAAGAGACATAGATCTGCGGCGGAAGCAGCAATAGAGGCCTAGCTACCGACGACGGCTTCCTTCGCTACGAGCGGCGGCCTTCCTCTTCTACGAGCGGCGACCTTCCTCGGCAACGTCCTTGAAGCTACAAGATGGTTCAAACTTGTTGCTCCGTCGGCTCCGCCGAGGCTCACCCTGGTGCCCGCAGATCTGCAACAGTTGCGCAGAACATCGTGCTGAAGGCGCAAGGTCGGGCTGCTAAATCGAGACGGCATTCGGCACCTTCTTCCCGTCATATTCGTCAGCTCTGCGGTCTCCTCCATGTATTGATCGATTGAATTAGATTGCTTCCCCATGCTCTTTGGCTTTCTATAATATTCTTTCATGTTTGGGTGATTGTGGATCTACTGTACCGTATCGCAAGAGTTTGTTAGAAGTCATTTTATTTGAGGTTTGTAGAAATTTGTAGATGAAATTGTTGGACTGCTTCCCCATGCTCTTTGGCTTTGAATATTGTTGTTGCATGCTTGGGTGATTGTGTATCTACTGTACCCTATCGCAAGAATTTGTTCGAAGTCATTTTATTTGAGGTTTGTAGAAATTTGTAGATGAAATTATTGGACTACTTCCCCATGCTCTTTGCCTTTGAATATTGTTGTTGCATGCTTGGGTGATTGTGGATCTTCTGTTCCCTATTGAAAGAAATTGTTCCAAGTCAACTTATTTGAGGTTTGTTGAAATTAAAGGATGAAATTATTATATTGCTTACCCATGTTCTTTGGCTTTCCATATTTTTGTTGCATGCTTGGGTGATGATGGATTGGGTGTGATCGTTCATGTACCGCATTGAACTTAATAAATGAAATTGCTTCTGATTGCTAATGATCTCAACCCTTATCTCTTGTTCTTGTACTTGTTTCAGCGGGCCAAAAGGTCAACATCTGTAGTCGCTCCTCTTCAGACCTGCTCCAAGGTAACAAACTCAACACCTTCTTTGTTTCCGATTGCGAATGATCTCAACCCTAACCTCTTGTTCATGTACTTGTTTCAGCGGGCAAAAGGGTCAATGTCTGAAGTCGCTCCTGTTCAGACCTGCTCCAAGGTAACAAACTTAACACCTTTGTCTCCGATTGCGAATGATCTCAACCCTTACCTCTTGTTCTTGTACTTGTTTTAGCGGGCCAAAGGGTCAACATCTGAAGTCGCTCCTGTTTAGATCTGCTCTAAGGTAACAAACTTAACACCTTTGTTTCCTTAGTTCGAATCAATTACAAGGTCGTAATCTGACTTGGGATCCACTGTTGCTAGATGGAAGCTACCAAGTCAATGACGCTTCTTCCCGAACAAATTAAAACAAAGGCAGCCGAGTTGTCAAGAATGGGTACCAAATCCTTATATAGTAGTGTTGATGAAGAGCGAGTTGATGCTCCCAATCAGGATGGGGTACAACTTCGACAACGGTTTGTTGATCACTAGAAAGAGTTATGTTGCTTGAAGAAAAAGACCGAAGAATCAGAATCAACTCTGAAAATGCAGTCTGCTGAGATTAAGAGGTTGTAGAAGCTAACCGAAGACAGTGAGGACCTCCTTCGTCTACTGCTTAGCAGTAAAAGATGAAGAGGTTAAGATCATTAGATCAAATCTCCACTTTCTCTTGTGATTATGAACTGGATTTAGCTTTGTTAATCAATGTTCCTTGTGATACTGTTATCTTGTAATAATTTGTGATATGTGATGAACATTATGGTCGTGCTTGATAATAAACAATAGTTTGCTTTATTGTATAAAGAAATATGTGCTGATTACTATTTTGCCAACCAGATCGGAATTATTCAAAAAAAGGATCAGAATTGAAATTAAATCCATTAATACTAATGCATGATTAGTTAATTTTATATTGTCCTTCAGTGGGCTTAGCCCACTTTTAATTGGGCCAAAAGTCATTTTTTGTCAAATTAACATCACACACAGAAGGCCGCAACAATGTGCGCACTTGTTGGACTCGACCCAACCAAAATGGGCCCACCCTAATCAAATTTCATCTGCAAAAGCTACAATTGGGCGCAACAAAATCTTTTTTGGGCTATATGAACAACGCCAGCCTACAGGAACAGTTTTGGGCTCAACCCAGCTACAAACGGGCCAAATTCGTTTTATGACGCATACGATTTGTCACAATTGGCCTGCCACATCGGATGCCACATCAGATTCTGTCCAGCGTGGCAAAGCTGCAGGAACGAAGTTATGATGCATTGTATAGATGAATTTCGATGTGTCATTAAACTCATGACGCCGGGAAATAAGGTCTTGTCATTAATCACGGTTTGTGACGCTCAATTAATGACGGAGCGTTTTCGTAACATTCGGCGTCATTAATAGCGGTTTATGACGAGAAACAGCCTTTTTTTTGCGTCACTAGTCGGCGTTTTTCTTGTAGTGATAGTTGGGATCCCTTCTTATCATGGTTGCTAGGTTTGGGCTCTTCGGGGCGAAAGCTCTTAGCAACTACTTTGTGACCTTGGAGTCATCCCAATCATTATTTCCATGTGATCTAATGTCTGAGACAAGGAGCATTAGTCGATCATACATTTGTCTCATAGTTTCTCCATCCTTCATGACAAATAGCTCAAGCTCTCCGTGCATCAAGTCAATCTTGCCTTGCCTCACATGATCGGTCCCCTCATGTGCTTCTTTGAGTGTGTCCCAAATCACCTTG
Source organism: Cenchrus fungigraminus (assembly GCA_036936925.1). Lineage (NCBI taxonomy): Eukaryota > Viridiplantae > Streptophyta > Magnoliopsida > Poales > Poaceae > Cenchrus > Cenchrus fungigraminus. Next base: position 70,070,906 of record CM072780.1, read on the forward strand.
GCAATTTGAATGTTCCGAACCTTGTTGAACTCTTGAGCACACAAGGATCCCGTGATGACTCTGGTTGCTTGCACATTGCGGTGGAGGTCTTGCTCATGCTCGATTGTTGGGACTTCACCTTCGGTGGGGATTATCAAACCTAGGCACACAATTTTCCAAAGAGAAGGGTGAAGCCCGTAAAGGTGCATTTGCATATCATAAGCCCATTTGGGATAGTTTTTCCCATAGAAGTGGGGAGGCTTTCCCAAATGTACGGAATAGAATTTATCGTTAGGATTGTTGCCCGGAATTTGTCTGTAGTGGTAGGGCACTTCGTAGTAGCCGGAAGGAGAATGCTTGGCTTTCTCCTTCTTGATCATCTTCTTGAGGAGCTTCTTGCCCATCTTCTTAGCCTTCTTCTTCTTCTTGGCCTTTCTTCTTTTCTTTGCCACTTTCTTCGCCGAGTCATCATCACCATCATTGACATCTTCATCACTCGAATTGGAGTCCGAGTCAGAGTCGGAGGAAGAATCGTCGGAGCTCTCGATGTTGGATGGTGCACGACTTGGGGCCTTCTCCATGGGATCAACCCCTTGGGCAGCAGGTTGTTCTTGAGCGGCCTTAAGCTCCTTTTCTTGAGCTTCTATGGTGGCAATCTCTTGAGCGGATAGACCACCTCCACTCCGCGACATCTTGGTCCCTTAGCGGTTAAGCTTAAATCAAGGTATTAGGCTCTAATACCAATTGAAAGAACCTTGTGATGCCTAGAAGGGGGGTGAATAGGATCACTTCAAATTTCTGAAATAATTGCAGCAGTTAAATCACTGGTCGGTTTTACCGACGTAGTGTCAGAACTATTGAGGGGTCGGTACTTCCAGCACTGGGGCGGTACTACCGACCTGTCTGTCGGTGTTTTAGACCAGCAACCTACCAAGGTGAGAGCCAGGTGTGGTTCGAGGACCGGTGGATGGTCGCTTCCTGGTGTGATGAGTGATTGACAACGTGGTGTGGACTGATTCTTGGCTAAGTATTGCAGGTGCAGGTTGCGGCTTGACTGGTGCAGGTGCAGGTGAAGAACAAGCGCGAAAGGTCGTTGCCGGTGAGGCCTCCATCTGTGGAGAAGACAAGTAGGCTTGGTTCGAGGGACCCGGTGGCCAGCAGGGTCAAGTGCGGGCCGCATGGTGGCAAGAACGGCAAGATGAAGTCATGGACGGTTTCTTGGTTGAGCCTCAAAACCAAGGTCGAGCCGGGACTACGTGGGAGCCGAGTCATGAGTGGTGATTGGCGGAGGCTACACCGAGTTCGCGGGGTTTCCGGTGGTTCACCAGAAAACCACTGGGTTCCTTGGTTGATCCACAAAGCCAAGACCGAAGAACCGAAGACGGAGGTGCAGCAGCTCCAGACCGGTCTGACCGGCGGGTCTGACCGGTCTGACCGGTGGGTACCGGTCTGACTGGTGAGGAGCACCGGTCTGACCGGTGTGCGACGACGCAGTCCGGAATCTTCGAAGCGGAGGACACGCGTCGGGATCGCAAGGCTTGCGTCGAGGCTAAGCAAGTTTGCGGTCGCTGGGCATCCGTCCGATGGAGCGAAGACAAAGTTTTCCGAATTCGCCCTTGAGGGGCATGTATCCCTAGTTAGCTAGTAAGGGTATTTTCGTCTTTCGGTTGCCTCCATATAACCCAAGTGGTGAGAGGATGGCAGCCATCTCTTGGAACCCTAGCTCATTTGGTTTTCCTATTTTCCTTCCTATTTTCTTAGGATTTTCGTAGGACTAGCTTGAGAGCTTCATGGTGAGATCTTGTGAGAGGGAAGGATGATCGGGCGGCAAGCTAGACCTTGTATGAACCTCTTTGGTATGTATAGATGATTCGGCGTGGTTCCTCAAGGCTTGGATGTGTCTTTCCCGTTTCTCCTTTTTGGTGATTTTCGGAGCCCTTTCTTGGCGATTTTCTTGGAGCGATTTCGAGGCCTTTCTCTTTGGGATTTGGTGGGGGATGTATGCATGAACCCTTCGTGGTTCTTTTCCCTTTGATTCCCCTTCCAAATCCGTGAGCAAAGGGGCTCGATTTTGGGGTTTTCGTGGCTCTAGGGTTAGAGGCGTTCTTGGTGGGATTTCTTCGATTCCTCTTGATTTGACAAGTTTTGGTGGACCAAATCTTGGCTATGGAGTACCCATGAGGTGTTCCTACTATCCCCAAAGTCTTGTGCAAAACCGTGGAGCGAATCGGGAGATCGGGAGTTGGATTTGGGGGAGTTGAATCGCGGGCGCTGTTCATCCCGAGCTGCCCAGGCGCGACCGGTCTGACCGGTGCTCTTGACCGGTCTGACCGGTGCTAGCCCTTGGTGGGTTTTTGTCTCGGGGAACAGCCTTGTCCGTGTGGTTTTGTCCCGTGGTTCTGCTGGTCAGTTCTTGGCGTGTTTGGAGTTGTTTTGCTAGGTTTTGTGAGGGGTTCTTCTTACTTCCAGGTTGTGTTTCGGAGGTGGTTTTTGTTCCAGGGCCTAGAGGAGTCACTGAGGCTTCCTGGAACGTTTGCTGTGCGGCAGCTGTAGCCACCAGCCTGACCGGCTCTTTCCACCGGTCTGACCGGCGCAGGTCATCGGTCTGACCGGTGTAGCACAGGCAGCAAGCCGTGCAAGTTTCCGCTGTGTGTTGTGGTGAGTTCTGGCTCGGAGGGTTGAGTGTTGGTTCCTAGGACTAGTAGCACTCCAGTGGCTGCGTGGTCTTGGCCAACTTGGGTAGTTGGGTCGGAGACGTGATTTGGAAGCCGTGTTCGTCTTGTTGGAGTTCTCATCTCCTTCGAGAAGAATTTTTATCGGCTCCCATTCACTCCCCCCCACTCTGGTTCGCCTAATCGGTCCTTCAATTGGTATCAGAGCCGGTTCGGGTCTTTATTGACTCTTACCAGTCTAAGATCCAAAGATGGCGTACCAGGAACGGGGTTCGGGTCCTCCGCACTTCGATGGGAAGAACTACCAGATGTGGCAAAGGCGGATGGCGGCGTTCCTCCGCGGAAAGGGTCAGATCCTTTGGGATGTCACGGTGAACACAACTTATGTTCATCCGATGAACTTCCTTGCTCCAGGATCGAGGGATATGTTCGAAGCCAACAACAAGGCTGTCGACTACTTGTTTCGTGCTCTGTGTCAGCCTGAATTCGATCGGGTTCAGACAGAGGACTTAGCTTGTAGGATTTGGGAGCAGTTGAAGGATGCTCATGCTGGGAATGCTCAGGTTCAGGCTCGGATGTACGCGACTTACCGGAGAGAGTACGAGAACTTCACTCAACTCCCCGGCGAGTCAGTCGATGCCCTTTTCTAGTGATTTACGGTCGTTGTGAACAACATGAGAGCCAATGTGGACGTCCTCCCATACAATGATCATGATAGAGCCGTGAAGCTCTTGCACTCGTTGGATCGTACCGTATGGGACGGGAAGTTTGAGGCTATTGTTGAGTCCGAGAAGTATGACACCTTGACGGTGAACGAGCTGTTCTCGAAGCTCAAGTCGGCTGAGTTGGACCGTGGTATGACAGCCAAGATCGAGAGCCCGACTGATTCTCATAGTCTCGCTCTCGTTAGTGGCAAAGGAGCTAAGTCTAACGCTAACGCATCCTCCAGGATGTACTCTCTGTCTTCTTTGATGTCTTTGCCAGACGAGGAGTTCGACGTGCTTGGAGAGGACGAGCTGGCGTTGCTGACCAGGCGGTTCGAGAGGCTGCACGAGAACCGGGTGAACACGAGGAGGACAGCACGGACGTGCTTTCAGTGCGGCAAGCCAGGACACTTCGTCGCCGACTGCCCGGAGAAGACGGAGAACAAGGACGGCTACAAGGATGGCTACAGGCACCGATCGAGCAAGGATGGCAAGTACCGATCAAGGCGCGATCACAAGCACAAGAACAAGCACAAGGACGAGCGACGGTCGAGGAAGAAGGATGGCCACAGCAGGAAGGCCCGAGCGATGGTCGGAGTGAGCGACATCGACTCCAGCTCCGCCTACTCTTCCTCGAGCTCGAGTAGCAGTGAAGATGAAGGTGATTGGCGCAAGAACAAGAAGTCATCCAGGAACTTGAGCGGGTTGAGCTGCTTCGCGGGAGATGGCTTCTGCGGCATGGCCCGTAGCTCCGGCAGCAAGAAGAGCCACCAGAGTGACTCGGACTCTGACTCCGAGGATGAGGTATGTGATGAGCTCTCTTCTTTGCGCAAGGAGAATGATGAGTTAGTTGACTTGCTTGATAACCGCGATCACATGCTTAGAGAGGCCAAGAAGATGAGGAAAGAGCTTAGGGCCTCACTAGAAGATGCTAGGAACTGTGTGGCTGAGCTAGAAACCCAGAACCTAGATGCTAAGCTTGAGATTGATTCGCCTAAGGCTTCTCCTGTGGTTTCTGATGAGATTGATTGCTGTGATTGCTCTGTGTACCTAGCTGATCTCACTGCTCTTAAGGATAAGCATGCTTCTACTTGTGATGAACTAGATATGCTTAGTGTTGAAGTGGCTGAGCTTAAGTCTAGACCTGCTTTGATAGGGCACTTCTTGCCCTGTTTTGCATGGAAAGATTGATGAGATGCATGCTTACACTGTTTCGCTTGAGGCTAAGTTGAAAGAGCCTATTTCCACTTCTTGCTCTACTTGTGAATTGCATGCGGTTAAGAATTTGGAGCTTGCACATTATGTTGATCGCTTGCAGGATGAGAATGATGAGCTGAGAAAATGTATGAGCTGGTTGTCGGGTCAGGAGCCTCAGCTTGGTATCATGATAGCGGCTTTCAAACGCTATGATGGTCAGGCACTTGGGGCTGACAAGCATGGAGAGAATAGTGGTGAGGGAGTTGAGAGAGTTGGAGAGATTCCTATCCCACCACCAAACAGACACAAGAACAAGTTTGAGCCCAAGCCTAACCATCTCAGAAACAAACTTGACACTACTCCAGATCCACCCATATTCCCTCACCCAACAAATGATTTTCAGAAACCGGTGAAGTTTGTGAGCCCAAAGGGAGGTGAGGAAGGAGAGAAGAAGGGTGAGAAGCCGAGTGGGCAGCCCCAACCCAAGCCTAAGCCTAAGCCACAGCCCATAAAGTTCCATTGTGGGTATTGTGGGAGAGATGGTCACAAGGATGAGTTTTGCTTCAAGAGGAAGCGTGAGGAGAGAATGGCTAGAGAGTGGGCTAACAAGGACAGGTACCACCCCTCTAATGGTGTACCTGAGCCTTGTATGCAGATGCCCAGGGCCAAGGCGATTGTGAGGACGGTTCCGGCTTGGGGAGACCGGAAGGCTGCAGGTGCTGCTGCTGGCCGAGCTACACTGGTCAGACCGGTGTACTACACCGGTCAGACCGGTGCAGGTCTGGGCAGACAGCGAGTCGGGTTTCGTGCTCGTGAGGATGCTCAGTTTGGTTCTGGAGGTCGTGGTTCTGGTGGTTGGTCTGGAAAGTTTGCAGGTGGTCAGTTTGCTAGGCGTTCTCCACCTCGTGCTCAATACGGGGGTGGGAGGAGTCGTAGCTTTGAGATGGAGAGGAGGAACGATCCACGGTTCCCCTTTCGTGGCTTTCGTCCTCCTCCAGCTAGAGAGGGTTGGTTCCCTCGTAGTGGTTACCGTGGTGGTGTTCGTGGTGGTAGCTTTGATAGGCGTGATGATTTGGTTTGTGCTAACCCCACTTTGGAGCAAATGGCTCGGCACTGGTTTTACTCTTTTGGTACTAACCCTAGTGCTGAGTCGTTTGTTCACTCACGTGCTCGTTTTTGAATTTCAGGTGGGAGATTTGAAGAACATTTGGTTGATTGACTCCGGTTGCTCGAGGCATATGACCGGAGACAAGGGGTGGTTCTCAAGTCTCGTCCCGGTGGTGACAAAGAAGTACATCACCTTTGGGGACAATGGGCGAGGGCGTGTGCTGTCAGAAGGTGAGATTAAGGTAAGTGACAAGATCACTCTCAGGCGTGTTGCTCTTGTTCAATCGCTTGGATACAATTTGCTTTCTGTGTCCCAGTTGTTGGATGAGGGTTTTGAGGTGTTGTTTCGGCCTGGTGGTTCTCGGATTTTAGATTCTCGGGGGGATCTTGTTTACATGGTCGTTCCCGAGGGTCAAGTGTTCTGAGCTGATTTTTCTCAGTCTTCTGGTGTGGAGTGTTGCTTCTTGGCTGGTTCTTCGAGTGAGTTGTGGAAGTGGCATAGGAAGTTGGGTCACTTGAGCTTTGACCTTTTGTCTCGCTTGAGTAAACTCAATTTGGTCCGAGGATTGCCACGGTTGAGGTTTGAGAAAGAGTTGGTTTGTGCGCCGTGTAGGCATGCCAAGATGGTAGCCTCTTCTCACCCGCCTCTCACCGATGTGATGACTGAGCGTCCATGCGAGCTGCTCCATATGGACCTTGTTGGCCCAGCTCGTGTGCGATCTACGGGTGGGAAGTGGTATGTCCTTGTTGTGGTGGACGACTACTCTCGGTATGCGTGGGTGTTCTTTATTGAGGAGAAAGGGGAGACGTTTGGTTTTGTTCGAGATCTTGTCTTGAGGTTAAGAAACGAGAGGCACGGAGATGCCATACGAGCGATCCGCAGTGACAATGGCTCGGAATTCAAAAACTCTCGCTTCGAAACCTTTTGCCATGACTTGGGTCTTGAACACCAGTTTTCGAGTCCGTATACGCCTCCCCAGAATGGCGTGGTGGAAAGGAAAAACAGGACCTTGTGCGAGATGGCTCGGACGATGCTCGACGAGCATAGGACTCTGAGAAGGTTCTGGGCTGAGGCGGTCAATACCGCGTGCTATGTGTCGAACAGGATCTACCTCAGGGTTCACAAGAAGAAAACCTGTTACGAGTTGATGCACGGTCGCACACCCAAGGTGAGTCACTTCCATGTCTTTGGTTGTAAATGCTTCATTCTGAAGAAAGGGAAGAAGTTAGACAAGTTCGAGGCTAGGTCTGTCGATGGCATTTTCTTTGGTTATGCATCTCATTCTAGAGCATTTCGTGTGCTCAATCTTGAAATTAATCAAATCGTGGAGACTTGCGAGGTAACCTTCGACGAGACACAACCACGTAGTCAGCTTGTTTTTGAGTGTGCAGGTGACGACGAACTTGGCGAGGAGATCTTTCAGGAGGAGGAGCATGAACATGGAGATGATGAAGATGGCGGTGTGGTGCCCGCGGCTGAACATGTACCTACTACTTCGACGACGATCGAGAATGGACCCTCTCCCACACCTTCAACGACAAACCCAGATCAAGGCGAAGCTGCTGTTGAGGGGGAGGTAGCATCAAGGCGAGAACCTCCCCGGCGAGTGCAAGTGGATCACCCAGCTTCGAGAATCATCGGCGACATGAATGAACGTACTACACGGTCGAGGGTTCAGAACAATTCTCATTTCGCTCATGCTGCTTTTGTTGCCACCTTTGAGCCCAAAGACATTGGACACGCGTTATCTGATCATAATTGGGTTAACTCGATGCATGAGGAGTTGGAGAATTTTGAGAGGAACCAAGTTTGGGTGTTGGTTGACCCTCCCCCAGGGTGTAAGCCGATTGGGACAAAATGGGTGTGGAAAAATAAAGAGGGAGAGAAAGGAGAAGTGGTGAGGAACAAGTCGAGACTTGTTGCTCAGGGGTACAGTCAGAAAGAGGGGATCGACTACGAGGAGACTTTTGCTCCTGTAGCTCGTTTGGAGGCGATCAGGATCCTTCTAGCCTTTTCCGTGGCTAAAGGGTTCAAGTTGTACCAGATGGATGTGAAGAGTGCTTTCCTGAACGGTGTGTTGGAGGAAGAGGTGTTTGTGAGGCAACCACCGGGGTTTGAGAGTGAGAAGTACCCCCACCGGGTGTACAAGTTGAGGAAGGCGCTGTATGGGTTGAAGCAGGCGCCTAGAGCTTGGTATGGTAGGTTGAGGGGGTTCCTGTTTGAGATGAGGAAGGTCGACCAGACCTTGTTTCTCCTCAGGCAGGGCAGAGATATCCTGATTGTGCAGGTATACGTGGATGATATTGTCTTTGGTGGCTCGTCTAACTCTCTTGTTGCAAGGTTTGCAGAAGACATGAGCAGGGAATTTGAGATGAGCATGATGGGCGAGTTGCAGTTCTTCCTTGGGCTACAAATCAAGCAATCAAAGGAAGGAACATTTGTGCACCAAGCTAAGTACACCAAGGACATTGTGAGGAAGTTCAAGATGGAGGACTCCAAGGCCATGGCGACGCCTATGAGTACGACTACAGCTCTTGATGCGGACGAGGAAGGTGAACACGTGGACCAGAAGGAGTACCGGAGCATGATCGGGTCACTCCTCTACTTGACGGCGACGAGGCCGGACATTCAATTCTCGGTGTGTCTGTGCGCTCGTTTTCAAGCGTCTCCGAGGACTTCGCATCGGCAAGCAGTCAAGCGCATTTTCAGGTATTTGCGACACACTCCCGACTTCGGCCTTTGGTACTCTGTGTCTTCTTCTTTGGCGCTTCATGGTTTTTCAGACGCGGATTTTGCCGGGTGTCGGTTGGATAGGAAGTCCACTTCTGGGACTTGCCAGTTCTTGGGTTCTTCTTTGGTGTCTTGGTCTTCCCGCAAACAGTCGAGTGTTGCTCAATCCACTACCGAGGCAGAGTATGTGGCCGCAGCTAGTTGTTGCTCTCAGCTCCTTTGGATCACATACACCATGAGTGACTTTGGTGAGGAGTATACCCATGTCCCACTTCAATGTGATAGCACCAGTGCCATAAGCGTTGCAAAGAACCCAGTGCTTCATTCCAAAACTAAGCACATAGAAGTGAGGTATCATTTTCTGAGAGACAACGTAGAGAAAGGGAAGATAGCTTTGATCCATGTACCCACACATGACCAACTAGCCGATATTTTCACCAAACCCCTAGATCAAGCAACTTTGACTCATTTGCGGGGGAAGCTTGATGTTTGTTTGATTTCTTGAGTTGGTGTGTGGGAGATCCTTTGTAGCATATGTATAGCTTTCCTTTGTGCATTTCTTGCATTTGGCATGGCATATGTAACATGATGTATAGGCATCTTTGTATCTTAGGTTGCATGCATTTTGTAACATATGCATTGTTTAGGAAAGGCTTCTCCTATATACATTGTTCACCATGGAATGACATATATGTCTTTGTGAGCTAATTTGGTAAGCTATGGTTAGTTTGGCTTAGCTCTTGATAATCTTGGTTTATATCCATGGTTGATGGCTATGTTTGTGAAAAATTTCATATATATGCTCTCTTGTGAGTAATTGCCTTTACATGATCTTGACATGTTTTTGTGGCTTGGCTATGCTTAATTTGTGGTTGGATAGCTTATTTTGATCATATGGGGCCAAAGGCTCATTTGCCATCATGAATGTTTAGCCCCCATGCTTCATCTTGTGGAGGGGCATAAGTTCTTTTTTGTCGCAAAGACATTTCATGTACCAATGATAAATCTGAAAATGAAATGTAAATTGCTTGAAAAATGTGCTCCCATGTCATATGTGCTAATTTTAATTTGCTTTGGGTGCTAAATCGTTGCATGATGCCTACCAATGAGAAGTCTCATATATAGAAGTAGGCACATGGCTCGGTGGCTTTGACATGACATGAGGTGCTTGTGGGTGTTTATGATGGTCTTATGCTTAGAATGGTTGTCCTAGCATGAAGTTTGTGTGGCTTTGCCATTTTGACATGTTTTGCTCATGTTTAGGACTTTGCTCATGAGAGGGTGATTTTTCGCAAAATTGCTCAATTCTATCTTAGCTTCGCCCAATGGTTGTGAAACTTGGTGATCATGAAGTTTATGTCATTACGAAGCTATAGAGTATCTAACTTGCTCATTTGGACATGTGTAGCATCCTATGTTGAATTTTGTCTATTTGAGAAGCTCTAGGTTGCATTTTTTGCATTTTTAGCTTGATTCATGCATTGTCAACAAGGGGGAGAAGTTTGAGCATGTTTTGGCCTACTGAATGCATTTGGAAGGTTTTCAGGTGGTTTCGAGCCATTTTTGGGCTCTGTTGTGCACCGGTCTGACCGGTTGAGGTCACCGGTCTGACCGATCAGAGTGCTGGTCCTGTTCATATGTTGAGCACCGGTCTGACCGGTGGTGTCGACCGATCTGACCGGTCAGAGCTGAGCTGATGCAGCTGCTCTGTTTCGTCAAGTGGTTTGCATGCATTCGTCCAGGGGGAGTTGCATTGGTTCAGGGGGAGCTTGCATGTGTGTAGGGGGAGCTCTTTGTGGTTTTCGAGCTTTGGATTGTTGGTTTGTGCTCTTTGCTTGAGCATGTTTTGTCTCGGATGTGTCGAGCCGTTGCCCTTGCCTAAGGGGTCCGAGACTTGTCTTCTTCAAGTGATCTTGCTCTTTGCTTTTCTTTGGCTTTCGATCGCTTGTTGGAGTTTCTTTTAGTCGTTTCTTTTCTTTTTCTTTTCTCTTGGTTACCAAAACGTGTGTGTTGTCAATGCACTCATCAAGGGGGAGATTGAGAGCCAGGTGTGGTTCGAGGACCGGTGGATGGTCGCTTCCTGGTGTGATGAGTGATTGACAACGTGGTGTGGACTGATTCTTGGCTAAGTTTGCAGGTGCAGGTTGCGGCTTGACTAGTGCAGGTGCAGGTGAAGAACAAGCGCGAAAGGTCATTGCCGGTGAGGCCTCCAGGTGTGGAGAAGACAAGTAGGCTTGGTTCGAGGGACCCGGTGGCCAGCGGGGTCAAGTGCGAGCCGCATGGTGGCAAGAACGACAAGATGAAGTCATGGACGGTTTCTTGGTTGAGCCTCAAAACCAAGGTCGAGCCGGGACTACGTGGGAGCCGAGTCATGAGTGGTGATTGGCGGAGGCTACACCGAGTTCGCGGGGTTTCCAGTGGTTCACCAGAAAACCACTAGGTTCCTTGGTTCATCCACAAAGCCAAGACCGAAGAACCGAAGACGGAGGTCCAGCAGCTCCAGACCGGTTTGACCGGCGGGTCTGACCGGTCTGACCGGTGGGTACCGGTCTGACCGGTGAGGAGCACCGGTCTGACCGGTGTGCGAGAACACAGTCCGGAATCTTCGAAGCGGAGGACACGCGTCGGGATCGCAAGGCTTGCGTCGAGGCTAAGCAAGTTTGCGGTCGCTGGGCATCCGTCCGGTGGAGCGAAGACAAAGTTTTCCGAATTCGCCCTTGAGGGGCATGTATCCCTAGTTAGCTAGTAAGGGTATTTTCGTCTTTCGGTTGCCTCCATATAACCCAAGTGGTGAGAGGATGGCAGCCATCTCTTGGAACCCTAGCTCATTTGGTTTTCCTATTTTCCTTCCTATTTTCTTAGGATTTTCGTAGGACTAGCTTGAGAGCTTCATGGTGAGATCTTGTGAGAGGGAAGGATGATCGGGCGGCAAGCTAGACCTTGTATGAACCTCTTTGGTATGTATAGATGATTCGGCGTGGTTCCTCAAGGCTTGGATGTGTCTTTCCCGTTTCTCCTTTTTGGTGATTTTCGGAGCCCTTTCTTGGCGATTTTCTTGGAGCGATTTCGAGGCCTTTCTCTTTGGGATTTGGTGGGGGATGTATGCATGAACCCTTCGTGGTTCTTTTCCCTTTGATTCCCCTTCCAAATCCGTGAGCAAAGGGGCTCGATTTTAGGGTTTTCGTGGCTCTAGGGTTAGAGGCGTTCTTGGTGGGATTTCTTCGATTCCTCTTGATTTGACAAGTTTTGGTGGACCAAATCTTGGCTATGGAGTACCCATGAGGTGTTCCTACTATCCCCAAAGTCTTGTGCAAAACCGTGGAGCGAATCGGGAGATCGGGAGTTGGATTTGGGGGAGTTGACTCGCGGGCGCTGTTCATCCCGAGCTGCGCATGCGCGACCGGTCTGACCGGTGCTCTTGACCGGTCTGACCGGTGCTAGCCCTTGGTGGGTTTTTATCTCGGGGAACAGCCTTGTCCGTGTGGTTTTGTCCCGTGGTTCTGCTGGTCAGTTCTTGGCGTGTTTGGAGTTGTTTTGCTAGGTTTTGTGAGGGGTTCTTCTTACTTCCAGGTTGTGTTTCGGAGGTGGTTTTTGTTCCAGGGCCTAGAGGAGTCACTGAGGCTTCCTGGAACGTTTGCTGTGCGGCAGCTGTAGCCACCGGCCTGACCGGCTCTGTCCACCGGTCTGACCGGTGTCACCGGTCTGACCGGCGCAGGTCATCGGTCTGACCGGTGTAGCACAGGCAGCAAGCCGTGCAAGTTTCCGCTGTGTGTTTTGGTGAGTTCTGGCTCGGAGGGTTGAGTGTTGGTTCCTAGGACCAGTAGCACTCCAGTGGCTGCGTGGTCTTGGCCAACTTGGGTAGTTGGGTCGGAGACGTGATTTGGAAGCCGTGTTCGTCTTGTTGGAGTTCTCATCTCCTTCGAGAAGAATTTTTATCGGCTCCCATTCACTCCCCCCCTCTCTGGTTCGCCTAATCGGTCCTTCACAAGGGGGGTACCTGAGGTAGACATTTGTGGCCTCACCAAGATCGGAAACTCGAAGGAGAGACACGTGGCACACAATTTAGACAGGTTCAGGCCGCGAGGTGCGTAATACCCTACGTCCTATATGCTGTGTAGCTCTTGATTGATGGGTTGTTGTTTACAAGATGATGTAGATGTCAAGATCGGGGCCCTGGGATGTCCATACGACAAGTCCCTGAGTACTTTGTAGTTGAGAAGGATGTCTTCAAGTAGTCCTGACGGCCTTGGCGAGTAGTCCTTGAGCGTCCCCGAGTTCCACAAGCTGAAAGTCCTCAAGAATGCTTGAATCATCCCGAGATTGGAAGGTACTCCAGCTGATCTTTGAGTAGTCTTGAAGTCTTCTCGAGTAGTCTCCAAGCGTCCCCGAGTGCTTTGTTGACATTTCTTAACGTCATCACTAGGTTTGTATTCCCAGTAATGGCGCCAGAAATGGTGGACGACATTCTTTGCTAAGTTCGTGAGTTCCTAGCAACGATGCTAGAAATGTTCCGATGGTAATCCTAACGTTACAAAGAATCCGCAAGCGCACGGATATACCATTGTAGCATTTCCCCAAAGGAGTATTCCAAAGGGTATCGAATCCAAGGAAGGCGTGGTCGGATTAACATGTGCAACACTATTGCAATGAGTATAGATCAATGATGAGAATAAGTCAGGTCCCAAACACAGGGGTAAGATATGATAAGGATGGGTAGTGTGAACACACCCGAACTCGTTCTCTCTATGGTACACTACGGCTTAGGAGGAAACATACGAGTTAGCTCTAGGTTCTAAGGTACTAAACATATAAGGTTAGTAGAAGCCAGTCAGTCACATAAGCACTGTATGAATATCAGCTCAGCACCCAGGCACAAACGGGGAGCTAACCGCCTGCGTCGCTTCCGCACGACGTCGGTTGTTAGATCTTAGACTCCTACAACGTAGAGGAACGTGGGGGATTACAAAGGGTCCAACGGCTGTCACCACCGCGGCCTACCCCTAATGCTCATATGCAACACAGCTACTCAACCCAAGCACCATGCTTGCGTTGTTAACTAGACACTGGCCGGCCCGGGCTATTGTGACCCAGGTCAGTGCCACTAGATAACTGGCCACTTACACCGAGTAGCGTAGCTTGAACTCGAACTTCATACAACACAAACACGTGATTCATATTCTACTATGTCTACTCAACAGGATCAAAGGGTCGTGTTCATCAAGAACAGGAGCCTCTAAATGATGAACGAACAAAGAACACATGAACAAATCACCCATATATGCTAACAATACTTTATATGAAATAGCTGAATAACTGAAGTAAATCAAAGTCATACAATAAAATAAAGATACAAGAGAACTCATACCTAGATCCCAAAGTAGACTTGGAACCTGAAGTAGAAGTACTCTAGCCTACCTCCTAGCCTTGGAAACCAAAAGTGAGAGAGGAGTTGGAAAGTGAGCTGGGTAAGAAATGAGTCCCCTCACATCTACTTATAGGCCTAGGACAGCTTCGGGAGAATGGTGTAAACACCTGGGGAATGGATCAGGAGCCGACCAGGAAGCACCACGTGGAAGGCTGAGATGAGTCGACACAAGGTCGGTTCGGCCGACCTATGGGGTCGGCCGACCCCTTGTGGGCCCACCTCGTCCTGTGCGTCTTCGTGGTGGCTGTCCTGTGTGTCCTTAGGTCGGTCCCCGGTGTCCACCTGGTTTTGAGGTAGTTTGCCTGCCCGTGGGCCCTTCAATCCTTGTGATGTCCATGTGTCACCCTCTGATTCGTCGGGGTTGCATCCCTTGGATTGATGACATGGCTTGCATGCATGGGATCCTAGGTGGTAGCCGTTCCTTGGCTGAGGTGACGTGGCTTGGCCCATAGAAGGTGAGTTATCACTTCTTTTATGCTTATTTTACCTACAATCACAAAAGCTCCAAGGACAAGTGGAACTACATTATTCTTAACTAAATACATGTAAGAAATCCCTTTTGCTCCTTTATTTATGAGTATATTGAAAGGACCTTGATGTTGCCTAGAGGGAGGGGGGTGAATAGGCGAGACGACCAACTTAAACTTTTTGTCCCCGAAAACTTGAATTGGCAGGCGTCACTGGTCAAACTTGGTGAGTTGCCTTGGTAGATGATCACAAGCAGGGTTATGAGCCCTGCACACACAAGTAGCACACCCAAGTAGATCGAAGCGGAAGAAAATCAAATATGCTAGAAAAACAACTTAGAGAGGCAAACCACAAAGTGATGCAAGGATTTGTTTCCCGAAGTTCACCACCCACTAAGGAACGGCTACGTCTCCGTTGAGGAGCTTGTAAGGGAGAATTCCCACAACAAGCCGGGTCTCTTTCAACCACTTTCCTCCTTTCCACTAAGGCGATCTTTTTCACGAAGAGGCAAGATCATAGCCCTCACAAACTTCCCGCTGCTCACCACAACCTTGGGAGCTAGCCGGCGACGCCTAGCCGTCTAAGAGGCAAACCTCCAAGCGTAACAAATGCTTCAAAGCTCGTAGACGCGAAACTGAAGTGCTCAAGCTATGGGAATGCTCTTGTTAGCTCACAAAGACGCTCTTGAGCTCATGCTCTCAACCCAACACAAAGGATGTGGCTTGAATCCACAAATCTCACAAAGAGAGGTTGGGGAGAGCCACTAAGGCATAGGGCTTGCAAGAAAATGGCTTAGGAACTCAACACAACCACTTGGAACAGCAGCCCCCCACTGAAGAGGACTGGGGTACTTATACCCCTCAAGGGAGAAAACTAGTCATTAGCTGTCGGGAAGCACCGGTTAGACCGGTGCCTCACACCGGTCAGACCGGTGTTTGAAAAGCTAGCCATTGGGCTAGCGGCACCGGTCAGACCGGTGCCCCTGATAGGTCAGACCGGTCAGGCCTGAGTACCCCCAAAACCCTTTCTATGATTCTAACACTTCACCAAAGGGATGAAGTGGCTCAGGTTAGGTTAGGAGGGTTTGTTAGCACACTCTAAGGCTCTCAAGGCTAGATCTCACTTAGGTCAACTAATGAGCACTTTGACTTTGGTCAACTCGCTAATGTTGCATCCCTCTTGATAGTACGGCATACCTATACTCAAGAATAAATAAAAACACTTTGTTAACCTCTTGAGCATGAATGTCTTCAACCTTGCCATACTTGAGCGATATCCACTTGAGAGATTTCAACTTAGCCTTTGTCTTGAGCACGTCCATACTTGAGCTAGTGACTTAGGATCTTTCCATCTAGCATAAGAATGCACACTTGGATCCATAAGTCACTCCATATTGCCAAACATAACATGTCGATGAGTTGCATTGCTTCCCTCGATAATGCTTGGATATGATACTTGAAGACCCCACAGATGCTAGAATTTCACCTTAGCAAAACACTAATGGCGGCTTAGCTACGGCCCCAAAGATTGCTTAGTTCCTCACCCTAGACATCTCGGTTGATCTCTTCATCACTTACCCAATCCACTTTGAGTTTCACTTTGCTTCATCCATAATTAATTTCCATTTGAAAATCCCGCTTCAAATGCTTGTTCTTGATTGACAACGAATATGCAAGCTTCCATTTAGGGACCATAATGTTTACACTCATCCTTGTGTTCTCTTTTAATTACCACATGAAGCCTTGCACTTGGTCTGAAGAATTACCATCTTCTTCTTTTTATGATCCTTGTAATTTTAATCAAGCTATGTCTAGTATGAGAGACCATGAATTGACCTTCTCAATTTATCCCAATATTTATCTTCCTTCATTGCTTGATATTTGTCACATATGCATTAGAATCATCCATATATTTGTCTTCTCCAATGTGAGCCATTCAATATCCATTTACCAATACATAGTCCATTAATAACTCCTGAATTTAGAATTAAAACCTGCTCACAATCTTAGACAAATATTTTAGTCTTTTAATCGCTTTGTCATTCAATTCACCAAAATCCACTTAGGGGCCTAGATGCTCTTTCAATCTCCCCCTTTTTGGTGATTGATGACAACTCGATTAAAACTTTCAAATAAAACATTAAAGCACATTTAGATTCTTAGATATAGTTAGAGCTCCCCCTTAATTTGTCCTTTGAGTGGAATTTCAAAAACTTGGCCTGAAATGCCAATAGCACAAATTTGGGAGAAAGCGCGTGAGATCTCCCCCTATATCTTAGAAGTAGTGGAGTGCAACATGTGTGAGTTACAAATAAAAATCCGTGATGCGTATGATAAGATATGCACAAAGCAAAGAACATGTGCACTGGTTGGTCAGCACCGGTCAGACCGGTGTCACTGACCGGTCAGGTCCATCCGGAACACAACACTGGGCGGCACCGGTCAGACCGGTGCCCCTGACTGGTCAGACCGGTCAGGTCCAGCCAGGGCACAAAGCAAAAGATGTGCGAGCTATTTGGTCCAAGGTGATCAGGCCGGGGTTGCAAGCCGGCTTAGATCACTTTACACCATTTAGCCAACACAAACAATACAACATACAACACATGCGTCACAAACTAGCAATATGTCACTTAATTATTACAATAAAGGTTCAACACACATAGAGCACTCACACAAATGTTCTCAAGTCCACAAAGATAAAGTTCTAGCTTATTGCAAGGCTGCTCTCATCAACCAAACAGCCACACTGAATTTAAGTCTTTAATCCCAATCTTCTCCCCCTTTGTCATCAAACATCCAAGAAGGGCCTGGAGAAGGTGTAGCCGTCGATCACTGTCCCTGAGATCTGTCTCCTGGGTGAGAGCTCCCTCCTATTTGAGAAATATCAAGTATCCAATGCATAGGAGAGTTTAGATAAAGAGATTCAGAGATAGTGATTTCAGAGGGATGAGCTATAGGAGCGCTATCCGTACCATAGAAATATGGATTATATCCAAAGATCTCCGCGGAGAAGCGAGCGCCCCAATCTTGTCCTTGCTCAGGAGGTGGAGGAGGTGGAGGAGCTTGTTCTTGTTCCATGAAGTGAGAAGAACCCGCAACATCCGGATGAGGGGGTACAAAAGGTGGTGGTGGAGGAGGAGCCGATGATGAAGATCCTTGTCCTTGCTCGGTCTCGAAGAACATAGGCCCATATTGATTAAGTATGTCGGAGTTGGCCCATCCTCTCATCCTATCCTCAAAGGAAGGTATCTCAACCTGCGGAGACTCAGGAGAGGGAGGAGAGCGAGGCGGCTCAAATCCTTGAGCATTGTGCATCAACTTCATCGTGTCTCGCATTTGCTTGTTCGCCCTCCTAGACCTTTGCTGCTCCACCTGGATGTCATGCTGACTCCTACACATACCAAAGATGAAGTTGAGGAACTTCTTCAATGGTGAAGTGGATATGCGTGGTCTGTGGTGCTCCCAGCCACCCCACCGGTCAGACCGGTGCTCACCACCGGTCAGACCGGTGACGATCTGAGGGTCTGTCTGCTACTGTGGTAGCTGGGTAGCGCCCTCCTCAACAATTCCTTCCACATGTCCAGGTGCTTTTTTTGCTCTAGGAGAAGGAAATCTTGGATTCTTGCTAGGATTGAGCTTCAATGGCTTATGTGTCACATTTTTGGGAAACTCCGCCTTTGCAACCTTTTCAATCATATACATGATATAAGGACTATAGCTGCAAATCTTTTTGGGGTCCTCAGATAGATGCTTAATCTCTTGCCAAATGAAATCCCCAACACTAAACTCTGGAGCTCCCAGCCTCAAAGCAACCATCAAGTTTTTCTGATATTTTGTGATCTCAGAAGGATTCCCATCTCTAGGTGTGATAGACACCCTAAGGAGTCTATTTAATGCAGCATAGTAGGTATAGAGATTTTTCACCTTCCATAGTATGCATGGTCACCTCTCGGGTACATAAGGTGCAAGGCATCCTTGTCGAGCTCCCCCTCATCATGGAGCTTCCTTAAGTCCTTGTCTCCCGGCATGATTCCAAAGCACCTCAAGAACCTAGGAAATGTGATGGAATACCTTTGGGCATTGGTCATCCAAATCATAGCCCTTTCACCACCAATATGTCCAAAGTGCACTGTGGTGTAGAACCGAGCTATTATCTCCTTGTTCCAATCTTGTCAGAAACCCATAAGATCTTGACCCTTTGCCTTTCACAGTTGCTAATGACTTCATTGAAAATGGGGTCATCCTTCCTAGCCATATGCCCCCAATCCACATATTGTGCCTTGTGAGTGATCTTGGGCTTTTTGATGATTACCGTAGCATAGTAGTCTTGCTGAAATTTTGCCCAAAACCTCGGATCGGATGCGGTCCTTGCCTCCTCATATGGGTTCTTGTCCCTCAATTTCTATAGGGCTTTGGTCATGCCTGAACCATGGTATTTCACTAGCCTGTCAAGGTAGATATAAGTAGGTGGCAAGATCCTTAACCTACCCTGATCATCATCGTCCTCATCCATGGCATCCACATCCTCTTCTTCTTCCTCTTCTTCCTCGGACTCATCATCATCAGAAGCAGCCTCCTGGTGCTTTCTCAGCTCAAACTGACCCTGATAGGTCTCATTCTCAACATTATCATCACTGCTCTTACCGGTGTCACCTCCAAGATCAGGTGCCTCTACACTCCCTTGAGCTGAACGAGGCCTCAATCTCTTCCCACTGACATTGACGGTGCTGCTCCCTACCCCAAAGTCACCGGGGATGGTTTCTCTGTGGGAATACACCTCTTCTTTTCTCTTCTTAGCACCCTCCTTTTCCCTGAGCATAGTTGCTGTCCTGAGTCACAAAAAGGATGACAAGAGTGTATAAGACTCTAGGAACAAGATTGAATTGATATGGAATATTAGATTCGCAAGATCAGAACAATTGAGTCTGCTCTGGGCCACACCGGTCAGACCGGTGAGAGGCACCGGTCAGACCGGTGCCACCCAGAACGGAGCCAAGTGCCCTAACCACCAATTTGAGCAGCTATAAGTCTAAGATTTTGATCTAAATGTTCATGAGACAATCCTACATAGATATATGTTGAAAAACATGAAGAAAACAAAATTTAGGGTTGGACATGCGCCACCGATCAGACCGGTGAAGGCCGTCCGACTTCAAATCTAGGGTTCTCACAATGTGTCCAACGAAACGCTATGGATCTATAGGAATGTCTTCTAGGGGTTCTCAGGAGATGATATACCAAAGGAATTCAAATCTTTGCAAGGAGTAGAGAGATTGGGCAAAGACAGCATTTGAATACCTTTGGAGAGAGGAGCTCGAAAGGAATCCAAAGAACTCGAAGGGGAATCAATGGAGGAGCCTTGGGAGATCCTTTTCCACCAAAAATCCACCCACTTCCTTGGTTGAATCTTTAAATCTCCATAGGGGGTGTGTATGGTGGTTTTGAGAGGGGAGAGAGGTGAACTCGGGATAGAGGTGGGAGAGACCTGGTGAAATGATAGAGGAGAGAGAAGATGGAGGGTAAAAGGATAAAATCTTTTACTGTAGGCCCACGGGTTGCAGCCAGGCACCACCGGTCAGACCGGTGCGAGCCACCGGTTAGACCGGTGACTGCCCTTGGTCGAGCCAGTGAGCCTTTAGCGGTAGTTTCAACCCATGCTCGGTAGTACCGAAGATTTTGATAAGTTAGACAGTGAGTCCATATCGGTAGTACCGCTGTAGCCTCGGAAGTTCCGATCCTTCTTCCCCATTTTGTGAATTCGCCTATGAAAACTTCTTCTAGTATTTTATAAAATATTTTGCTTCCACTTAGGCCTCAGAAGAAGGAAGATGTGACTTCAGGGGTACCATCGGTCAGATCGGTGCTCCCCTGAGAAAAGGCTTTGAGCTGAATTTGCTAGATTTTGATCCCTACTCCTTCACATGGTTTGGATGAGAGATGTAGACAAGATATTGATCCAAGTTTCATCTAGTCTTGAAAGAACGGAGGATAATCCAATTTTACTGATAGTTCTTGTTTCTTCCAAGAGAGAGAGTCAGAGAGAGATAAAGATAGATTTTATGGACTTGAGAAAATCTTCTTAATTATGACTAGCCATCAATCAAACAAGGGGAACTATAGTCACAACTAAGTTGATTGGGTCACAAAGACCAAGAATCAAATATTTTTCAAATAAGCACACTTCCTACATATGCTAGTTGATTTTTCGAAAGGTCTATCCTATGTCACAAAGTACATGCATCCACTTCAAACAAATAGCCATTCTAGTATATTTAGCTCATACCCTCAACCACAAGACACAGAGTCGAGTGAACGCAAAGGTATCAACCAAATATCTAGAGAAGCACACTAAAATTCACTTGAAGCAATTACATGCTAAGGATGGCACACTAGCATGGTATAATGTCCTAGATGCATTTCGGTATTTAATGAGGTTCATGGAAACATACCTTTGCCTTAAGACCATTTCATTTGTGCAAATATTAAATTTTGAAAAGTGCTAGGTCTTACTTGTTCTTTTGAGAGTGCTACTTATTAAGAGGTTGCATAATGGTGCACAAACAAACGAGACTACAAGATCACTAGAAGAAATTGTTAGTCCCACAAGTGACACAAGCTTTGCAATGAGCTCCTCCTTAAGTAGTGCTAGAGATATTTGAATTTCTCGAACAAAGCACTTTATTCAACTAAGAATATGGTGAGGCTCATTCCAAACTTGGTCAAGACACATAAATAGTTTGTCAATTGAAATGTGTCGAGTATCTCATTACCTTCGATGTCAAATCACCATTTTTCATGAAAAATAGTTCACTCCCGGGTCACCCAGCCATAGCGGTCGGGTCACCTGCCAGCAAACAGAGGCCCACCGGGTCACCCGGGCACAGGGGCCGGGGCTGGGTCACCCGCCCCCTGACTCACAGGGCCTGCACCGGTGAGACCGCTGCCTGTCACCGGTCAGACCAGTGACCACCGGTGCCCACTCATTTGGTGATTTTGCCCTTCTTGTCCCTTAATTGTGTGAACACATCACTAATATGGTGTCTGAAATCAGAGACAAGACAATGCTCTACTAGAGAGCCATTAAAAGCATCGAATGGCATGAGGGAATAAATTTTCTGATGAGGACATCCCTCCTATGGATATACAAGAAGTGCCTCCGCTGGACATTCAAACCATTCAAGGTGAGTTCGCTCCTAAGCATTTCTATTAATAGTCTTGAGAATGGTTTGCTACCTAATAATTATATTATGATTAGGAACCAAGGGGATGACCAGAGGACACATGGGGAGGAGCATGGAGCCGTGGAGGAACAGCAAGGGACGTCCAAATCACATGGAGGCCCAATGCAACTCAATTTCGAGTCCACCTCGTAGTCCAGGAACAGCGTGAAGTAAATTGGACGCTCCGGCCACATCCGATGTCCAATTTCGACGATCCACATATGGTTGGAAAGATAATTTCATAAAGCTTCCAATGGAGTTGGTTTTAGGCCCAAATTCGTTCTGAGTCGTTGGTAATCGTCTGAGGAAGGTGGCGTCCAGAATCTGTTCCGGTGCTGCGACACCGTATCTTGGCCTTTGGGCCGTGTATCTTTGTTGAGCCCATTAGGGGCACGTACAGGGAGGGAGTCATGCCCCTAACCTCTATATCTCAGTAGCCGCCACCCTCGTTAGGGTTTGGGTTTTGCTTTAGTTCAATCTGTCTTCGAACAGTCGCCGTTCTTCGGTTTGTGAAACCCCAACTCGTGAGCTTAATCATTCATCAGCAGTTTGTCACCATAATTTGAGAGTTGCGTTCTTTCGAGTTCTTGCTTGTGTTCTTCGTTTCACAGGCAGGGATTAGCCTTCTTGGCGAGGTCAACCGGGTCGTGACACGGTTGATAACCAGAGGAGATGTGGTGCTAAGGTTGCGGGATTCGGGTCTTTGGATCGGAAGCCGGATTGGTGTGTCACACTCCACCCAAAACGAGAGCTATCCTTCTCTGACGGAAGATCGGGCCACCTAGTTCCCATCAAGTGGTAATTAGAGACTCAGGTATTCCCATCAGGCTTACCCTAGATTAGTTTGTGCCATCGTCCCAAAACTCCAGAAAAATTGCCCTACAAAAATATTTGTCCATCGTATTCCGCTGTCCTATCACCTTTTTGTGCCGTACAATTTTCTTTTCGGATTGCTTTCTTGAATTTTAGTCCCTCGTGGTGTCGTTGTGTTCGTTGTGTCTAAATTTTTCTTGGATATTGGTGTCAAGTCTTGTGTGGCCGCTAGCAGATTGTTTCCTTTGGTGCACCATACTGTGTTATCCTAGGGCATCAGTTATTTGCTACTGTTTTTTATTTATCACGTGAAACAAAGAGAGTGGCATAAGTACGTTGAGAGAAAGAGAAATCAGAGGCCCTTGTTAAATGCTTCCGGCGCATGCTACCTTTGTTCACACATCAAGGGAAAAGCTAGGCGCATAAGTAAGGTCAACACTTTATCTGTCAGACAATACTCTCATTAGTTTGGTAGACTATATTGGAAGCAACTTTTATGATCAGCTGTGATTTAGAGTGTCAGATCTTCATTGAGTGTGCAATATCACAGTGTTGTAATTCTCTTGCAGCACTTCCTGATAGAAACAAATAAAAAGAAGAAGAGAAAAAGGCATAGAGGTGCAAAAAATAGTAGAAAAAGCCCCACCAAAAAATAATACAAGAAGTGAAAGAAAAGAAGGAAAAAAATAAAAAAAATCAGAAGTGCTTGCATCCTTTGTGTCCCTTGGCTGGTTGTATCTTTTGCTTGCTTGAACTAGGTCTGAGACGAGTTTAGGCCGGCGACATAGACTAGCTTGGGACTAATTTTCAGATTTGCGATTTCTGAATTGAATTATTGCTATTCCTTGCTACATATTTTGGCCTCCCAAGCTCCACATATTTTTCTTCTGATCAGTACAGCAAAGGGTCCTTGCAATCTTGGTACCACTTCCTCACAGGTATCACGAACCAGCCACCAGTTGTGCCAGTCCCTTGCTAGCATCGGTAAGAACTTGGTAAGAACTTGGTAAGGACGTGTGTGAGGGTGTGATTCCACATACCAACCCAAGTAGCTCGTAGGGTCTTCCTTGTTTACTAAGCATGCCAGACGATGTTCCTGTTTTGGCTAGTGAGTTGCAAGAGATGAAGGACGAGCTTAAGGAGTTCATCCTTAAGGAGCTGAGCATGCTCACAAATGAAGTCCGCAAGACCAATCACACAGTTGAGGGCGTGGAGAAGCGAGTATCGGATCTGACAGGAAGGATTCAATAGCTTGAAATCGCCCTTCCGAAGACTGAGGATAACGATGACGTTGATGATGCGGACCATATTGAGGATACGATTTATTTGCCTGATGGTACAGTCGACCACAAGATGACAAGTGAAAATCGTGCGCGTCGCATTCTTGCACGCAACAAGAAAGGTATGGGAGGTAACAAAACTCGACATAATTATGTTAAGGATGATCCATATGCTAAAGTTAAATTTACCATACCATCTTTCTATGGGCGATATGATGCTGAGGAATACTTAGATTGGGAGATGACAGTAGAACAAAATTTGCTTCGCACCTTGTTCCTGATCAGCATAAGGTTCGACAAGCCACTAGTGAATTTAAAGATTTTGCTATAATCTGGTGGCAAGAGTGTGCTTCTTTAAACATGCAACCTGATAATTGGGATGGGCTTAAACTTGCAATGCGTGATCGATTTGTTCCTGCTTCTTATAAGCGTGATTTACGTAAGAAATTACAACGTTTAGAGCAGGGTGATATGTCTGTTCAAGAGTATTATGCTGAGCTTCAAAAGGGTATGGTTCGCTGTGGGGTTGTCGAGGATCCTGAGGATAAAGTGTGTCGTTTTTATGGTGGTCTGAAACGTGAAATTCAGGATATTGTTGATTATAAAACTTTTACTACCACCAACCAGTTGTTCTAGCTTGCTATGCTTGCAGAAAAAGAATTGCAGGGTCGACAACAGCAATCACAAAGGAGCAAGACCTCCTACAGCAGCTCCTTTATGCCCAAGACTTTCACACCGTCAGCCACCAGGACCCCCGGCTCTTCCCCTTCAGCCACTCCTGCTACCACTCGTTCCACACCGTCAACGACTACACCTTCCGATGGTAAGACTCGTTTGCAGGACCAGACCAAGAGTGCCTCAGCTGTACCTTCTACCGGGCGCTCTTCCCCTTCCATACAGTGCCATCGCTGCCAGGGATTTGGCCAAGTAGCTAAAGATTGTCCAAGCAAGCGAACCTACATTGCCACTGATGACGGTGGTTACGTTAGTACTTCTGATGTCGAGGATGACATTGATGATGATCATGCTTCCGAAGATGGTCTTTTGTTGAGTTCGGGTGACGCGGCCAAGCACCGGATTTGCATTGTCAATAGAGTACTTAGTACACACATGCCACAAGTTGAGAGGATGCAGCGACATAATTTATTCCAGATTTTATTTGTGATCAAAGATCGACGTGCTCGTGTCATCATTGATGGAGGCAGCTGCAATAACTTGGTGAGTTCTGATTTGGTCACCCAGCTGGGCTTGTCCACGCGTCCTCATAAACATCCATACCATATTCAGTG
This sequence comes from Cenchrus fungigraminus, assembly GCA_036936925.1. Lineage (NCBI taxonomy): Eukaryota > Viridiplantae > Streptophyta > Magnoliopsida > Poales > Poaceae > Cenchrus > Cenchrus fungigraminus. The sequence continues at coordinate 70,095,790 of CM072780.1, forward strand.
GCTCAATGACTCGGGTAAGGTTAAGGTAACTGAAACTGCCCGAGTGCATTTTTCCCTTGGTCCATATTCTGATTTTGCTGATTGTGATGTGGTACCCATGCAAGCTTGTTCTCTCTTATTGGGTCGTCCATGGGAATTTGATAATGATGCTGTCCACCATGGTCGAAGTAACACATACACACTTATGTATAAGGGTCAGAAAGTTACTTTGCAACCAATGACCCCTGCTGAAATTGTACAAGTTGATAAAGAACGACTTGCTTCACGTGATGTTGCTTCTCCACCTGAAAACCAGCCAGCTATTAAATTGAATAATCATTCTATGCTTGCACACAAATCTGATCTATATGATATTGATGCTCCCACCGTGTTCTATGCTTTGATATGTAAGGATACTTTATTTGCTATTCATGATATAGCTAGCACTTTGCCTCCTGCAGTCGCTGACATTTTGCAGGAATATGAGGATGTGTTTCCTAAAGAACTTCCACCGGGGCTGCCACCTTTGAGAGGTATTGAGCACCAAATTGGTTTGATTCCGGGAGCGTCTTTGCCCAACCGAGCAGCGTACAGGACCAACCCCGAGGAGACTAAAGAGATTCAGCGACAAGTCCAAGAGCTTTTGGACCGCGGGTATGTGCGTGAGAGCCTTAGTCCTTGTTCTGTACCTGTGCTTTTGGTTCCTATGAAAGATGGTACATGGCACATGTGTGTAGATTGTAGAGCCATTAACAACATAACTATTCGATACCGTCATCCTATACCTCGGTTAGATGATATGCTTGATGAGTTAAGTGGCGCTATAATTTTTACAAAGATTGATTTACGTAGTGGATACCATCAGATTCGCATGAAGTTGGGGATGAATGGAAAACTGCTTTTAAGACAAAATTTGGTTTATATGAGTGGTTAGTGATGCCTTTTGGTTTAACTAATGCACCTAGCACTTTCATGCGTTTGCTGAATGAGGTTTTACGCGCTTTCATTGGCAAATTTGTGGTGGTTTATTTTGATGATATATTGATATACAGCAAGTCACATGAGGAACATTTGGATCATCTATGTGCTGTTTTTAACGCTTTAAGAGCGGCACATTTGTATGCTAACCTTGAGAAGTGCATTTTTTGCACCAATAGAGTTGCTTTTCTTGGCTATGTTGTGACTCCTCAGGGCATTGAAGTGGATGGTGCAAAGATTGATGCCATTAGGAGCTGGCCTACCCCTCAGACTATTACACAGGTGCGAAGTTTTCTTGGTCTTGCAGGGTTCTACCGGCGTTTTGTGAGAGATTTTAGCACCATTGCCACCCCACTACATGAGTTGACGAAGAAAGGTGTTTCCTTCCATTGGGGTCTAGCACAAGACCAGGCTTTTGATACTTTGAAAGAGCGGCTTACTTCGGCGCCTTTGCTGCAACTTCCAGATTTTGGTAAGACTTTTGAGCTCGAATGTGATGCTAGTGGCGTTGGCATTGGTGGCATGCTGATGCAAGGAGGTAAACCTGTTGCTTATTTTGGTGAGAAATTGAATGGCCCAACTCTGAATTATTCCACGTATGATAAAGAATTTTATGCTCTTGTTCATTCTCTAGAGACGTGGCAACATTATTGATGGCCAAAGGAACTCATTATTCATTCTGATCATGAATCGCTTAAGTACCTTCGCCTGCAAAATAAACTGAATCATAGACATGCTAAGTGGGTTGAATTTATTGAATCTTTCCCATACATCATTAAACACAAGAAAGGGAAAGATAATGTTATTGCTGATGCTTTGTCTCGCCGATACACCTTGTTATCTCAACTTGATTGTCGCATTTTTGGACTTGAAATGATTAAGGGACAATATGAACTTGATACTGATTTTAAAGATGTGATTCTGAATTGTAAAGAGGGTCATGCTTGGAATAAATTTGTGCTAAACGAGGGGTATTTGTTTAGAGCTAACCGCCTATGCATTCCAGTTGGATCCGTTCGTCTTCTTTTGTTGCAGGAAGCACATGGTGGAGGTTTGATGGGCCACTTTGGTGCCACAAAGACGTTGGATGTGTTGGCTACACATTTATTTTGGCCACAAATGAGACGAGATGTTCAGAGGTTCGTGAGTCGCTGCACTACATGTCAAAAGGCTAAGTCACGTTTTAATCCACATGGTTTGTACACGCCTCTTCCTGTTCCTTCTATTCCTTGGGCAGATATTTCCATGGATTTCGTGTTAGGATTGCCTAGGACTAAGAGGGGGCGGGATAGCGTTTTTGTTGTGGTGGACCGGTTTTCTAAAATGGCACATTTTATACCATGTCATAAAAGTGATGATGTTGTTCATATTGCTGACCTCTTTTTCCAAGAGATTGTACGCTTGCATGGTATGCCTTCTACTATTATTTCAGATCGTGATGCGAAGTTTTTGAGTCATTTTTGGCGTACTTTGTGGAACAAGTTGGGTACAAAATTGTTATTTTCTACCACTTGTCATCCGCAAACCGATGGACAAACGGAGGTCGTGAACCGTACTTTGGGGACCATGTTGAGGGCTATTTTGAAGAAGAACTTAAAGATGTGGGAAGACTGTCTGCCTCATGTGGAGTTTGCATACAATCGGGCAACACATTCTACCACCAAGGTAAGTCCTTTTCAGGTAGTGTATGGTTTTAACCCCCGCACTCCTATTGACATTTTACCATTGCCTACTAGTGAGAGAGTTCATAGTGATGCTAAAGCATGTGCTGAGTTTATACTGAAAATACATGAAACAACTAAGCAAAACATTGAAAATATGACTGAAAAATATAGAGTTGCTGGTAGCAAAGGTAAGAAAGAATTAAAACTTCAACCGGGTGATCTAGTGTGGTTGCACTTGAGAAAAGAACATTTTCCAGATTTGAGGAAGTCCAAGTTAATGCCAAGAGCTGATGGTCCTTTCAAAATACTTGAGAAAATTAATGATAATGCATACAAACTTGAATTGCCTTCCGAGTTCGGGGTTAGTCTCACCTTTAACATTTCAGATTTGAAGCCATACTTGGGAGAAGAAGATGTGTTTGAGTCGAGGACGACTCCGATTCAAGATGGGGAGGATAATGAGGACATCCCTCCTATGGATATACAAGAAGTGCCTCCGCTGGACATTCAAACCATTCAAGGTCCAATCACAAGAGCTCGCGCGCGACAATTAAATCTAGAGGTGAGTTCGCTCCTAAGCGTTTCTATTAATAGTCTTGAGAATGGTTTGCTACCTAATGATTATATTATGATTAGGAACCAAGGAGATGACCAGAGGACACATGGGGAGGAGCATGGAGCCGTGGAGGAACAGCAAGGGACGTCCAAATCACATGGAGGCCCAATGCAACTCAATTTCGAGTCCACCTCGTAGTCCAGGAACAGCGTGAAGTAAATTGGACGCTCCAACCACATCCGAAGTCCGATTTCGACGATCCACATATGGTTGGAAAGATAATTTCATAAAGCTTCCAATGGCATTGGTTTTCGGCCCAAATTCGTTCTGAGTTGTTGGTAATCGTCTGAGGAAGGTGGCGTCCAGAATCTGTTCCGGTGCTGCGACACCGTATCTTGGCCTTTGGGCCGTGTATCTTTGTTGAGCCCATTAGGGGCGCGTACAGGGAGGGAGTCACGCCCCTAACCTCTATATCTCAGCAGCCGCCACCCTCGTTAGGGTTTGGGTTTTGCTTTAGTTCAATCTGTCTTCGAACAGTCGCCGTTCTTCGGTTTGTGAAACCCCAACTCGTGAGCTTAATCATTCATCAGCAGTTTGTCACCATAATTTGAGAGCTGTGTTCTTTCGAGTTCTTGCTTGTGTTCTTCGTTTCGCAGGCAGGGATTAGCCTTCTTGGTGAGGTCAACCGGGTCGTGACACGGTTGATAACCAGAGGAGATGTGGTGCTAAGGTTGCGGGATTCGGGTCTTTGGATCGGAAGCCGGATTGGTGTGTCACACTCCACCCAAAACGAGAGTTATCCTTCTCTGACGGAAGATCGGGCCACCTAGTTCCCATCATTTTCATACAAATGTCAAAGTCACTACCTCATGTTTCACTAGTACAAGATAAGTGTCACATGAGTGTTCACAAAGAACTAAGAGTGACTTAGACTCAACAAAGAGCACTAGTTACCGAGATGTCATTGATTTCAAGATTTATATAAATTTGCCCTCCACATGGCCACTAGATCAAAAGTAATTTCCAATTCTTCTAGCCATGTGTTCAATGCATCTCTTTCAACCTGCAAGCTCAGCAAGCATTTCTTGGTACCCAACACTTGTTGGGTCCTACTAGGTTAGCCACAAGGTGCTTAGGAACCCAAATGACTCTCATGCTACATTGAGGTGAACTAATCTCCCTCATAGCACAAGTCCTACTCTTATCGTTCCTAAGCTTCCTGGAATCATAATGGACAAGGTTCGATTTAGGAACGTTTCCATTTGGGCAATCTTTGCCCATGTGACCCTTTTGACGGCATTCATAACAAATGCGGCTTTTGTTCTTGTTGGTCACACCACTCCTTGCAATTTCTTGTCCATGCTCGCTCCTGAGCCTTGTTATTGGAGAGAAGGTCATCTTTGGCTTGTTTGCTCGTGGGGTGGCAGACCTGGCCGGCACCGGTCTGACCAGTGGCATGCACCGGTCTAACCGGTCACGGTCAGTGCCACCGCCCATTGTTGTACTTGGGCAAGCGTCGGCAAAGTGACCCTTCTCTCTGCACTTGTAGCACACTCTCCACTTGTTTGAGCTTCTCAGCTTCTTGAAGAGTGATTCTTGTGCCTTGTGCTTGGTTGGGCGATGTTGGGTCTTGATGTGCCCAACCTTGCTCTTTTCTTGAATCTTGTTCTTGTGGATCTTTTTATGCTATTGAGGAGTTAAGCTAGCGATGGTTGATCCCTTCTCAAGCTTCTTCACCATGTCTTCACGGCCATCTTGAGAAGGTTGCACTTTGCTCTTCTCCTTCAACACATATAAGTCTCTTTGAAGCTTTTCAACCTCTTACTTGAGTTCATTATTTTCTTTAGAAATGAGGTCATCACAAGATTCTACAAGTACATGCTCAATGCTAGATTGGCTTGCTTGAGACAAACAATCATTAGTGCAAGACAAATCAATTTGAACTTGTGAGCATGTGCATGTGTGAGATAGACGTTGCATAAATTTTACCGTTGAAAGCACAACCTCATGGGCTATCTCTAGTGTTGCATAAGAATCTACAAGCTTCTCATAGGAACACTCAAGTCCCTTGTGACTGGCTTGTAGAGCCATATGCTCACTAGTGAGCTTCCCTAGCTTTTCTTCAAGCCTTTCATTTTCTTGATCCACTACAGCTACACAAGTAAAGGATTTGATAACCTTTTCATATTGCCTAGCGAGTGAATCATACTTACAAACCAAGGAGGCATTCTCGGATTTGAGGGCCTCAAGTTTCTTGGCCAAGGAGCTTGAAGCTTCATTCTTCTCAATCTTTCCTCCCTTGGTGCTTTTGTTCTTTTCCTTCTTGGCCATCAAGCAAATGGTTGTGCCTCTACTGGCACCGGTCTGAACGGTGGATACCACCAGTCTGACCAGTCCCTACAGAGGGACAGGGTCTTCACTTCTTTGGCCTTCTCCTTGCCTGGGAAGTGACACTTGAGGCTCAGTGATGTTGAATGGAGACATAGAGCTCTCCTCAAGTGCCTTCACCATGGTTTGCTCTTGATCAATCCATTTGGGTTTTTCATATTCTTCATGAAGAATATCCCAAATGGCGTGTGCATCAATCTCAAGTTTCTCATAGATGAAGTCCTACACATCATCACTCAAAGCACTACAAATGTAGTTAAATACTCGAGAGTTGCATTGCCAACACTCTAAGTCCTGTAGGGATGATTTTGACAAGTCAATTTTGGTTTCCCTAAGGTGAGGAGGTAGAATGCTAGCAACAACAATCTTCTCGGCAAGTGGACCCATGGTCCTAATGCAATTGAGTACATGAATTGACCAAGATGCATAATTTGAGCCATCTAGAGCTAGAGGCTCGAACGGTACGTCACGAGTTGTCGACATCGAAGAACTCCAAGCGGTTAAGCTCAAATCGGAGCACCAAGCTATGATAACAATTGAAAGGACCTTGATGTCGCCTAGATTGTGAATAGGCGAGACGACCGACTTAAACTTTTCGTCCTCGAAAACTTGAACTGCCAGGTGTCACCGGTCAAACCGGTGAGGCTGACCGGTCAGATCGGTCCCTGGTGCTGCTTAGCAGGTGGCATCGGTCAGACCCGATGCCCTTCACCGGTCAGACCGGTGAGCCAAAGAGAACCTGCAAAAACAACTTCAAGCTCCTCTTGACTTCTAGCACGAACCAAACTTGGTGAGTTGCCTTGGTAGATGATCACAAGCAGGGTAGTGAGCCCTGCACACACAAGTAGCACACCCATGTAGATTGAAGAGGAAGCAAATCAAATATGCTAGAAAAACAACTTAGATAGGCAAATCACAAAGAGATGCAAGGATTTGTTTCCCGAAGTTCACCGCCCACTAAGGAACGGCTACGTCTCCGTTAAGGAGCTTGTAAGGGAGAATTCCCACAACAAGTCGGGTCTCTTCCAACCACTTTCCTCCTTTCCACTAAGGCGATCTTTTTCACGAAGAGGCAAGATCACATCCCTCACAAACTTCCCACTGCTCACCACAACCTTGGGAGCTAGCCGGCAACAACTAGCCGTCTAAGAGGCAACCCTCCAAGAGTAAATAATGATTCAAAGCTCGTATATGCGAAACCAAAGTGCTCAAGCTATGGGAATGCTCTTGTTAGCTCACAAAGACGCTCTTGAGCTCAAACTCTCAACCCAACACAAAGGATGTGGCTTGAATCCACAAATCTCACAAAGAGAGGTTGGGGAGAGCCACTAAGGCTTATGGCTTGCAAGAAAATGGCTTAGGAACTCAGCACAACCACTCCGAATAGCAGCCCTTCACTGAAGAGGACTTGGGGTACTTATACCCCTCAAGGGAGAAAACTAGCCGTTAGCTGCCGAGCAGCACCGGTCAGACCGGTGCCTCACACCAGTCAGACCAGTGTTCGAAAAACTAGCCATTAGGCTAGTGGCACCGGTCAGACCGGTGCCCCTGACGGGTCTGACCGGTCAGGCTCGAGCACCCCCAAAACCCTTTCTATGATTCTAGCACTTCACCAAAGGAAAGAAGTGGCTCAGGTTAGGTTAGGAGGGTTTGTTAGCACACTCTAAGGCTCTCAAGGCTAGATCTCACTTAGGTCAACTAATGAGCACTTTGACTTTGGTCAACACGCTAATGTTGCATCCCTCTTGATAGTACGGCATACCTATACTCAAGAATAAATAAAAACACTTTGTCAACCTCTTGAGCTTGAATGTCTTCAACCTTGCCATACTTGAGCGATATCCACTTGAGGGATTTCAACTTAGCCTTTGTCTTGAGCACGTCCATACTTGAGCTAGTGACTTAGGATCTTTCCATCTAGCATAAGAATGCACACTTGGATCCATAAGTTACTCCATATTGCCAAACATAACATGTCGATGAGTTGCATTGCTTCCCTCGGTAAGGCTTGGATATGATACTTGAAGACCCCACAGATGCTAGAATTTCACTTAGCAAAACACTAATGGCGGCTTAGCTACGGCCCCAAAGATTTCTTAGTCCTCACCCTAGACATCTAGGTTGATCTCTTCATCACTTACCCAATCCACTTTGAGTTTCACTTTGCTTCATCCATAATTAATTTCCATTTGAAAATCCCGCTTCAAATGCTTGTTCTTGATTGACAACGAATATACAAGCTTCCATTTAGGGACCGTAAAGTTTACACTCATCCTTGTGTCCTCTTTCAATTACCACATGAAGCCTTGCACTTGGTCTAAAGAATTACCATCTTCTTCTTTTTATGATGCTTGTAATTTTAATCAAGCTATGATTAGTATGGGAGACCATGAATTAACCTTCTCAATTTATCCCAATATTTATCTTCCTTCATTGCTTGATATTTGTCACATATGCATTAGAATCATCCATATATTTGTCTTCTATAATGTGAGCCATTCAGTATCCATTTACCAATACATAGTCCATTAATAACTCATGAATTTAGAATTAAAACCTGCTCACAATCTTAGACAAATATTTTAGTCCTTTAATCGCTTTGTCATTCAATTCACCAAAATCCACTTAGGGGCCTAGATGCTCTTTCATATAGTGACAGCTAAAGTAGGTACTTAACAGCCGCCAACAACTCCCCCAAGCTAGCCTCTTGCTCGTCCCGAGCAAGACACTAAGGACTTAGGTTGGTTGATCAGGAGTTGCTACGATGTTGTATTCCTAATTTATGACAAGGATACTACTAGGTATTCTATCCAGAGTTGAATGAGTTGGCATTGATCTTACCTTTCACCTGATCGATACGGGGCATGTAGCTTCACCTTGCCTTGGGCGGTTGAAAGATAGAACGGTTATATAGAGATCGCCAATTACTAATACCTTGATAAGTTATCAATCCGGAGGTTTTGTAGGTTTTCAAAAGAAATCAAAGTTCCTCAAATGATACTCTCGGATCGCTCAATATGTATGGTTCCTCACCAAGGCATTGGTTTGCCTTCTTTCACAACCTACTCCTAATAAGCTTATATGTGGAGCTGTAGGTAGGGAAAACATGTGGCATACCTGTTTCTCATGTATTGTCGAGTCGAAGACCAGATCCTTGGGAGCAACGAGTCATACAACCTGATCAAGATGTGCATGTGTGTGTATACATGGTGGATGGAGAATGGACTCCTTTTGGCATGATTTTTCCTTCTCTCCTTTTTGATGATTTTGAGACTTGGGCTATGCTTCTTTATTTTCTCTCTTTTTTATGCATTCTCTTGAGCATGTATCTCTCTTTTTTACATAGCCCATAGTCCTTCCTGAATATTTTTGGAGAGAGATAAAATCATGAAGAATGCGCAAAGCTTTATTTGTGGAATGGATGGGGGATGGATGAATGATGATTGCTAACTTCTAGGGTGGAAGTCTATCACATGGTCGCTGTGTACGTGATCTTGATCATCGGAGCATGACAAGTTTCTCGCCGAGGGTCATGACAATTCGACAAGACTCAATGAAGAAATCAGGTAGCATATGTGGAAGCTAACAGCAACTAGAATCTACATATGGCCTTGGATAGGAATTTCTCATCATTGAGGAACTTATCATTTTAGCATTTTTTTTCAAAAGAAATCTTCGGAAATCAAAACATCACTTGGCACAAGCTCATAAGAACTCTATTATACCATATCATACCTCATAAAAACCTAGGCAAAGGTCATGCTTTTTGCAACCCACAAGTTTGAAGCTAAGGTTTGATCGTGCAAGCCAACTAACTCAAAACTTAAATAGGATACTAAGGTGTAAGCAAGGCATACAAGAGGAATAAACAGAGCAACTATTCATCATTTCAACGATAGGAACGAAAGCATTCTTACCGCGCATATCAAAAGCAAACTAATTTAAAAAGCAAATAAATATTTTTGGTCTTTTTTTATTAATTGTTTTTCAGATTTTTATGTGTTTTTATCATATGAGGTTCTGAAAACAAATGAAGATACAAGTTACCTCAGAGTGGGAGTCCTCCCCCTAGCTAGCTTCAGGCTCACTACTGTGGAGGGGGATATCCCATCCATCGATAGTAAGCCCTCTACTCCTCCAACTGCTGCTGTTGTGCCTGCTCGATGGCGTGAAGTCTCTCACCCGACATACGCTGCCAGTCCCGGGTGGACTCAGCGTGCTGATGCACGGCCTCCACCACATCGCCGACTCGGATGTTGAGCTCGCTCATCTGCTGAGTGAGGGTGACCCCACGGGATGGCGAGCGCAACCCGGACGACGAAGATGTCGCATCTCCGTAGGTAGTACCGGCAGGCATAGCCCACTCGCCACTGCTCGCACTAGCCCAAGATGAGCTACTCGCACCCTGCTGGTACATGGGCTGATCCCAACCGGGAGCATATCCGGGAGTGACCCCAGGCATGTACTCGGTAGAGGTCCATGTGCCAGGGGGAGGTGTGGTAGACTGAGGTTGTGGCTGAGGCGATGGCTGCGGAGGCGGCTGTGGTGGCCGCTGTTGTGCTCTAGCTGCTCTCCTCGATGCACTCCTAGTAACCCTGTCACCAGAGACACTAGAACGACAAGGTTCCTCGAGAGGAACGGTCAGTGGCCCTTGGCCGTACAACCTAAAATCCAGGTTAGGTAACCGAATCTAGTTTGCATAGCCAGGGTAAAAGAAAACCAAAGAATCATCCGGACCCTTCTTAAGAATATGCCCCTGAGTCAAATAAGCTTCATTGATCTGAGTCCGGGGATTAGCAATGGAGGGCACATTGGGCCCTTGCGTAACCCCAAGATTCGTGACGATGCGAGAAATCAAAGACGTACACTCAATAGAACCCGTCATCTTAAGTTCATCAACCACTGCCGAATCATAGCTTGAATGGGGGAGACCTTGATCTGTCTGACCGTGGCATACAAAATCATCATCTTGCCAGTGCGCATGGTTTGTGCATCATCCCTTGGAAAGAGAGTGATGGCGAGCCACTTGTGCCACAGTCGGAGATTGGGATGCAAAATATCATTGTACCGAGGTGTCAACTTGCCGCGAACATGCCGACCAGAGAGTTCTTCCCAAAAACTTTCGCGATTAAAATCACTACAAGCTTGCTCAAGAAGAATAGCACAACGGCGATGGAAACCGAGGGTGCAACTAAGATCCTTCCACGAAACCCGATACAGAACTCCATGAAATCGAAATGAAATACCAGATGCATCCTCTTGAAGAGTGCAGAGAAACCGGATGGTGATAGGCCTAGAACCGATCTCCTGAACTAGAACGAAACCTTCCCAACCAAGAGCTTGCCAAATGGAATCGAACTCGAAGTCCATACCTGTCCTTTCCAGAAGAGTCGGGTCGAATTCCCTTGTGTTGGAGAAGACTCGATCCTTGAGGATGGTGTAGGCTTGTCTCTCTCGTTCGTCCCTCAAGTCGATGAAGGGGGCGTCAACAGCGTATACTTCTTCGGCTTGTGGCGTAGGGAGCTCCACCTCCTCTTCTTCATGCTCTGTCGACATTGGGCTTGGTGTAGCTTCGGAGCGGTGAGACGAGCTTCCTCCGTCTCGCGAACGGCGGGAGCGAGTCACCTTCCGGAACACACCGGCGGCCCAACTCATGGTGCACAACGAACAACACAAGCAACTCAGTGATGGGTTACTAAAACTGAATGAAATTCTTACCGAGGTTGCTCCACCAATGATCAATATTCAGCAACAATTTGGAGAGGGTGCTGGTCACTTCAATCTCGAGCAAGAAATCCAAGAAAACCAATGAGCCAAAGAGTAGAGAGGGGGAGTGTGGTGAAAATGAGTGAATGGGTGAAGAATACCCCCAATCCCTCTTCTATTTATAAGCAAACAAGCCGGGCACTAAGACATGGATCGGTGGCAATGGCTCGGAGCCGTTGGAGGCGGTGGAGTCCGCCCGACCGCTGGGCTGGGTCGACCAACCCCACCTCGGGTCTGTTTGCCTCCAGCTTTTTACAACGGCTCTCTAACGGCTACCTAGTGTCCTATCCAAGTGCCTCGGTCCAGATTCACCCACAAAGTGGCTCAAAGAATTTTTCAAGGCTTTCCCAAGCTCAAAAATTATTTTCAGAAATTTTATTTAAAAAGGAAAATTGGCTAGAAAAGTTCTAGCATGTAGATGCACTGTTGGAAAAATTAAACATGCATTTTGGAAGTTTAAATAAAATTTTGAAAAAGGAAATATGAGATAAATACCAATTTTACCTTTTGGCAAAAAGGACTCACCATATTAAGTCCGAGAGCGGGACTTTTCTCGATAATTAATTCCACTCATCACCCCACTCCTGAGAAGTAGAGGGGTGTGACTTCTGTACCTCCCGTCACACCTTCTTTGTTTTCTTTGATGTTGTTGATGTGGTCAGAGGTTGCTTGAGCTGGGGTCGTGGCTCCGTCCATTCCCCAATTTGCTCGTCATTTCCTTGCACTGAATAGCATTGCTCTTCTGTTGGTCGAAATCAGAACATCAAGTTCTTCTTCCCAATGCGGAAATGGATGGTTCCATTTCCCACGTTGATCCTCGCCTTTGCGTCGCTTAGGAATGGCCTCCCAAGAACGAGTGGCATTTCCGCACCATCCTGCATATCAAGGACCACAAAATCCGCGAAGATACAAGACCCCTGGACAAATACCAGTAAGCTCTCCACTATCCCCTCTGGATGCCGGATCAATGCATCAACAACTTGAACTGTCTTCGAGGTTGGAGAAAGAGCAGGATATCCCAATCTTTCGAACATAGCCTTGGACATTGAGGACCAGTGGATGGTCGCTCCTAGCTGTGATGAGTGATTGACAACGTGGTGTGGACTGACTCTTGGCCGAGTATTGCAGGTGCAGGTTGTGGCTTGACTCGTGTTGGTGCAGGTGAAGAGCGGGCGCGAAAGGTCTTTGCCTTGCGGGGCCTCCGAGTAGTGGAGAGACAAGTAGGCTTGGCTCGATCGACCCGGTGGCCAAACGGGGTCAAGTGCGGGCCGCATGGTGGTAAGAAAAGCAAGATGAAGTCGTCAACTCGAGCCGGTGCAGGGTAGCGGTTCATGACCGGAGTTTGCACGCGGGGTTTGCTTGGTTGAGCCACAAAACCAAGACCGGAGACTCAGCGGGCAGAGACGGGATCCAGACGCGCCGAGAAGCTTCGATGCCGGGGGACACGCGGCGGGATCGCAGGGCTTGCGTCAGGAGGACGCAGACTGCGGCAAAGGCGTGGCCGCCCGATGAAGAGGAGTGCTACTTGACCATATTGCCCCTGAGCGGTTTGTATCACAGTTTATGTGCTAGGGGTAGCTTGGTCATTTGCCCAACCCAGAGGGACTCATATATATAGCTCTAGGGTTTCTGGGCAAACCATCCATCCGGACTGCTTCTTCACCGTTTTGTAGAGAATCTGACCTCCGAGTGTATGGAAGCTTTCATGGTTGCATCGATTTCTTTCTTGTAGCTCGTGTGATTTTCGTGTCTTTTCGGGCTATTTTCGTTGGATTTTTGTGCGCGGCTTGTTCCTCCGATTCTGAGGTGTTTGGGTTCGGATTTCTTTGTGGGGATCATGGATAGATACCTTGTGCATCTTTGTGCTTGATCTTGACCCCTCAAACTCCGGATTTGGCCTTGGATTTGAGGATTTCAGGTGGAACCCAAGCTTTTTGGTAGAGCTCGGTTCGTGATCGATTCCCGACGATTTAGTTGGTTTGAGGGCTCAAGTTTTGAGGCATAGCATCCCCTAGGGACGCTTCACATCTTCCCCAAATCTTGTCTCAATCCTTTGAAGGACCGATTAGGCGACCAGAGAGGGGGGAGGGGGTGGAGTGAATGGGAGCCAATAAAAATTCACCTCAAAAAGATGAACTCGAATATGCCCCAAAATCAACTCCAAATCCGAGCACACGTGATGGAGACGTAATCGCCAAGGTCACGTAGTCACAACGGACCTACAAACCCTAGGAGCAATCCTTGGTTCAACTAGCGGAAGCACAAATCAAAGAACCAAAGCACTTAACCAATGCTGCGAGCCAGAGGCGGACTGTCCACAGGGGTGGGGCGGACTGTCCACGAGGAGGGGGCGGACTGTCCGCGAGGACGGAGCGGACCGTCCGAAATTTCAGCCCGAACCTCCAGTAGCTCCCCACGAAAAACGGACCGTCCGATGGTTCACTTCGGATCGTCCGATGCCCGCGGACCGTCCGTGACTTGGTTGCGGACTGTCCGACAAACCCCTTGCAACAAGAACCCAAGACCCAAGCAGATCGAACCACGAGCTCGGAAAAACAAGCGACGAACTCGATGAACTGGGCACCTCGCGGACGGTCTGCGGTGACCTCGCGGACGGTCCGCCAGGTGCGAACAGCACAGAAAACAGCCTCGAGGGAAGAAGGGAAAAATCCAAAACTCGATCAAACGACCTCCAAAAATCACGAAATTTGAATCACGGCTCCACAACAATACAAAGAAGTTTTTCTTAAAAGATCTCCTCCAAAAGATCAACCCTTCACCACCAGAAAAATGATTTAGGGTAGGAACCCTAGAGAGAGAGCTTTTCCCCAAAATCACCGATCTCCTGAATCACCCAATGGATTGAAGCCAAACTTTAGGGGAAGTGGATTTGCCTCAATTAGAAGCTATCCCTAAAATCTCATGGCCCCAAACCCACTCAATCTCGCGGAATCGAGGATTTCGTGATGAACACCAAGAACTAGAGGTAGAGCGGAAAAACATCAAATCCGAGCCGATTCGTGGGGTTTGTGAGTGAAAGATCACCAGGAGAATGGTTACACAAGACCTATGAGTGATCCCCACTAAGAAATCCCCACCAAAACGCACTCAAATCCGACGACCAAAAAATCCTCCAAAAATACCTCTGAAAATCACATAAAAGAAAAACGCTCGGGATTGAAGGATTTGGCACAAGATTAAGATGAAGATTTCACTATGAATCACTTAGCCATATTCAATTACAAGCCACTCTCAAGAATCATAAATCTTGGATGGCAGAAAGCTCAAACAAAGAGCCACTCACCCCTCTCTCCCTCTCTCCCCAAGAGCACCCCAAAATGAAAGGGCACTCCCACCTCTAGCCAAAGAGTTGGCTGAAAATTCAGCCCCCTCCTCCTATATATAGGCCCTCCGGAAAAGACTGAAGTACCCCTACACTAGGAGTTACAACTCAAGCCCTCACAGGGGCATTTTGGTCAACACATGAAGTTCTCCATCGGACGGCCGCGCATCCATCGGGCCTTCGCGTCCTCCCAACGCAAGCACCTCGATCATACCGCGTGTTGCCCGCTTCGAAGCTTCTCGGCGCACCCGGATCCCGTCTCTGCCCGTCGAGCCTTCGGTCTTGGTTTTGTGGCTCAACCAAGTAACCCCGACGGTTTTGTGGTGAACCGCCGCAAACCCTGCAGACTCGATGCAGCGTCCCCGCCAATCCCACTCATGACTCAGCCGTCACGTCGTTCCGGCTCGGTGTTGGTTTTGTGGCCAAACCAACAAACCGTCGTGCTCGGCTTTGTGGAGCAACCGAGGAACCCGACAGTTTTCTGGTGAACCGCCGAAAACCCCGCATGCAAGCTTCGGCCTCACCACGCCAAGCATCGGGCCCGCCAAGCCTTTCACCTCCGGCTCCCGGACGGTCTACTCAGTCTTGCCCCGTTCAATGACTTCGCCGCTACCTTGCACCGGCTCGACCTTGGTTTTGAGGCTCAACCAAGAAACCGTACACAACTTCGTCTTTCTTTTCTTGCCACCATGCGGCCCGTACTTGATCTCGTTCGGCCACCAGGTCCATCGAGCCGAGCTTACTTGTCTCTCCACTCCTCGGAGGCCTTGCAAGGCTAAGACCTTTCGTGCCCGCTCTTCACCTGCACCAACGCAAATCAAGCCGCAACCTGCACCTGTAATACTCGGCCACGAGTCAGTCCACACCACGTTGTCAATCACTCATCACACCAAGGAGCGACCATCCACCGGTCCTCAGACGCTCCAGTCCTCATCCATTCAGCCGTTTGGGAGATCCATGGATGGATTGGTGGAGTTGACTTCTCATTTTTGAGCTCAGGCTGTTCTGTTTGTGGCCAGCGGACTGTCCGCCTGTGGCCCGTGGACTGTCTGTGAGCCTCCTGTTCGTCGGGTGTTCGTCGCGTCTTCTTCAGTTCGTGAGCACGAGTCATTTTGATCCGTCGAGTTTGGAGTTTTCGGTTGGACGCAGTTTGCCGGACTGTCCGCTAGGTGGGGCCAGACTATCCGCACGCCACGGACTGTCCGCGGTGCTTGCCCGGACTGTCTAAATTTCGGGAGTGCGGTACTGGAGGCTCGGTCACTATTTGCGGACCGTCCGCTAGGGAGTCGTGTACCGTCTGCCGAGCTCGCGGACTGTCCGCCGTACGGTCGTGGGCTGTCCGCCGTACAGTCGCGGCCTGTCCGCCAGGGGCCCTCCAGATTTGGTTAAGTCCTTTGCTTCTTGAGTTGTGCTTCTGCTTTGCAACTTGTTTGGACTTGTTCCTAGGGTTGGTAGGTCCGCTGTGACTACGCGACCTTGGCAAGCTTGTGTGGGAATTTTTGGTTGTTGATTTGGGGCATAGGCCGAGTTCATCCTTCGGGAAGAATTTTTATCGGCTCCCATTCACTCCCCCTCTCTTTGGTCGCCTAATCGGTCCTTTAATTGGTATCAAAGCTGGTTACATATCTTCGTGATTCTAACCAGTCTAAGATCCAAAGATGGCGTACCAGGAACGGGGTTCGGGTCCTCCACACTTTGATGGTAGGAACTACCAGATGTGGCAGAGGCGGATGGTTGCTTTCCTCCGCGGCAAGGGTCAGATCCTTTGGGACGTTACGGTGAACACAGCTTATGTTCATCCGATTAACTTCCTAGCTCCAGGATCGAGGGATATGCACGACGCCAACAACAAGGCGGTCGACTACTTGTTTCGTGCTCTGTGTCAATCCGAATTCGATCGGGTTCAGACAAAGGACTTGGCTTGTAGGATTTGGGAGCAGCTGAAGAATGCTCATGCTGGGAACGCTCAAGTTCAGGCTCGGTTGTTTGCGACCTCCCAGAGAGAGTATGAGAACTTCACTCATCTCCCCGGTGAGTCCATTGATACCATGTTCCAGCGGTTCACTATGATTGTGAACAACATGAGGGCTAATGTGGCCGCGCTCCCGTACGATGATCATGACAGGGCTGTGAAGCTCTTGCACTCTCTGGATCGTACCGTGTGGAGTGAGAAGGTCGAGGCCATTCTCAAGTCAGAGAAGTATGAGACCCTCATGGTGGATAACCTGTTCTCCAAGCTCAAGTCGTCCGAGGTGGACCGTGGGGTGCGAGCAAGGATCGATAACCCGACTGACCCTCATAGTCTAGCTCTCGTTTCTGGACCAAGGACTAATGCTAACATGTCTTCGAGACAGTTCTCTTTGTCTTGTCTTGTGTCCATGCCAGATGAGGAGTTCGACGTGCTGGGCGAGGAGGATCTCGCATTGCTGAGCAGGCGGTTCGAGCGCATGTACACGAACCGGAAGAACGCTTGGAGAAGCTCAGGCATGTGCTACCGGTGTCGGAAGCATGTGCACTTTATCGCTGAGTGCTCGAAAGCCATGGAGGTCAAGCCCGAGCACAAGCACCATTCGAGGACCGACCACAAGGGCAAGAACAAGTCCGAGCGGAGGCCGAGGAGCAGTGGTGGTCACAAGAAGAAGGAGCGTGTGATGGTTGCCTGAGCGAGCGACATCGACTCAAGCCCCTGCTACTCTTCACGAGCTCAAGTGATGAAGAAGAGAACCGGCACAAGGGCAAGCGGTCAAGCAAGAACATCAACGGCCTGTGCTTCGCCGCCCAAGGCTTTTGCGGCATGGCACGTAGCTCCGCAAGCAAGAAGAGCAATAAGGATGACTCGGACTCCAACTCCGAGGATGAGGTAAACAATGATCCATCCTTCTTGGTAGCGGAGAATGCTAGGTTGAATTAATTGCTTGACAACCATGATGATGTGCTTAGAAAGACCTACAAGGAGAAGAGGGAGTATAGGTCTTTGCTTGCAGAGGCTAAGGAGAAGGGGTTGAGCTAGAGTCTTTGCTTGTTGATGCTTGGGCTCAAATAGATTCTCTGAAGTCTGCTCCTATTGTGACCGATGAACCTGCATGCACTGATTATTCTACTTTCCTTGGTGATTTGACTGTGCTTAAGGAAAAGTATGCCTCCAAGGTTGAGGAACTGGATGTGCTTAGGGTTGAGCTAGATGAGATGAAATCTAGGCCCTCCTTGCTTGGTGCTTGCACTTCTTGTCCTGTTTTGCATGAGAAACTAGATGTGTCAGTTGCTTATGCTAGATCTCTAGAAGCTGCTTTGAAAGCTCCTATTCCTATATCATGCTCTACTTGCACACTATGTTGATCATTTGCAGGATGAGAATGATGAGTTGAGGAAGATCATGGGTTGGTTGTCTGGTCATGAGCCTCAGCTCAGGATGATGATTGAGGCATACAAGTGCTATGATGGGCAAGTGCTTGGGTCAGATAAGGTTGGTGACGGAAGTGGTGAGAATGAGGGGAAGATCGGAGATATCCCAGAACCACCAAAAACCTACCACAAAAATGCCTACGCTCCTAAGACAAACCCACTTAGGAACCGACTAGACACAACCCCAGCTCCACCCGTGTTTCCTCCACACATCGACAACTTCCAAAACCCATCAAGTTCAAGAGTGACTTGGGGAACGAGTTCTTTGGGAAGAAGGGAGAGAAATCGAGTGAGGAGAAGCCAGAGCCCAAAGAGAGGCCAAAACCAAAGCTAAAACCAAAACCCTTCCATTATGAGCATTGTGGGAGGGATGGGCACCTAGCGGAGTTTTGCTTCAAGATGAAGCATGAGGAGAGGTTTGCTAGGGAGATGGCAAACAAGGACATGTACTGCCCTTCTCGTGGTGTGCCTGAGCCTCGTATGGTGCCAAGGGGTGGGGGTGTGGTGCGTACCATTTACCCTCGAGAGAGGCGTGAGTTTGTGCCTCGAGGTGAGCCACCATAGAGAGATAGTGGTAGGCGTGTTGGGTTTGGGCGTGGTGGGTTTGCTGGATGTTCCTTCGCTCGTGGCCAATGCGAGTATGGGGGGAACGATCGCAGTTTTAGGTCCCAGAGGAACTACGGGCCACGGTCTCCACCTCGTGGTACGCGTAGTCCTCTAAGGGGATGTGTGGGTGTTCCACCTAGGAGGGATAGGATGGATTTTGCTAACCCCACTTTTGAGCAAATGGCATGGCACTGGTTTGATTCATTTTGTACTAACCCTAGTGTTGAGTCGTTTGCTCACTCTCGCTCTCATTTTTGAGTTTCAGGTGGGAGGCTTGGAGGGCTTTTGGTTGATCGACTCCAATTGCTCTCGACACATGACCGGAGATCGAAGGTGGTTCTCCAGCCTCACCCGGGCGATGGCCAAAGAGTACATCACTTTTGGGGACAATGGGAAAGGTAGAGTGCTTTCAGTGGGCACGGTGAAGGTGAGCGAGTCTGTGACTCTTAGGCGTGTTGCTCCTGTCAAGACTTTGGGGTTTAATCTTCTTTCGGTGTCCCAACTTCTTGATGAGGGTTTTGAGGTCCGTTTCAAAATGGGCGCTTCTCGTGTTTTGGATTCTCGAGGTGATCTTGTGTGCACGATCATCCCCGAGGGTCAGATTTTCAGAGCCGATTTTTCTCAGTGTGTCGGCTCTTCTCATTGTTTGGTTGCTGGTGTTTCGGCGGAGCTTTGGAAATGGCATAAGAGACTAGGTCACTTGAGTTTTGACTTGTTGTCACGCTTGAGTAGGCTAGGTTTGGTCCGAGGATTGCCTATGTTGAAGTACGAAAAGGATTTGGTATGTGCTCTGTGTAGGCATGGTAAGATGGTCGCCGCCTCTCACCCGTCTCTGACATCCGTTATGACAGAGAGGCCATGCGAGCCATTCCACACGGACTTGGTTTGTCCAGCTCGTGTGTGCTCGGCGGGTGGGAAATGGTATGTCCTGGTGATAGTGGACGACTATTCTCGCTATGCTTGGGTCTTCTTTTTGGCTGACAAGGGGGAGACGTTTGGTTTTGTTCGGAATCTAATCTTGTTGTTGAAGAATGAGAGGAATGGAGATGCTATTCAGGCTATTCGTAGCGACAATGGCACTGAATTTAAAAACTCTCATTTCAAAACCTTTTGTCGTGATTTGGGTCTCGAACATCAATTCTCTACTCCCTATGTGCCTTGTCAGAGTGGTGTGGTTAAGAGGAAAAACATTCCCTTTGTGAGATGGCTCGGACGATGCTCGACGAGCATAGGACTCTGAGGAGATATTGGGCTGAGGCGGTGAATACTGCGTGCCATGTTGGGAACCGGATTTTTCTTCGGGCCTTCTTGAACAAGACGTGCTATGAGCTGATGCACGGGCGAGCACCTAGAGTGAGCCATTTCAGGGCTTTTGGTCGTCGGTGCTTTATTCTCAAGAAGGGTAGGCTTGATAAGTTTGAGTCGAGGTCTTCTGATGCGATCTTTTTGGGTTATGCGAGTCATTCTCGAGCATTCCGTGTGCTCAACCTTGATACTAACCTAGTCATGGAAACTTGTGAAGTTACCTTCGATGTGACCCAGCCATGCAGTTCGTCTGTTTTTGAGTGCGCAGGTGACGACAAGATTGGCAAGAAGATCTTTGAGGACGAGGAGGATGATGTTGGAGAGGACGATGGTGATGATGGTGAAGCTCCAGCCGAGCATGTACCCTCTACTTCCACTACGACGACTACGGTGCAAGATGGCCCATCCTCTACACCGACTACGATCCAGCAAGATCAAGTGGAAGTTGCAGCTGAGGGGGAGGTTGTCTCCAGGCGAGAGGCACCGAGGCGCGTTCAAGTTGATCATCCTCCCTCAAGAATCATCAGCAACATCAACGAGCGTACGACACGGTCAAGGTCCAGGAATGTTTCTCACTTTGCTCATTCGGCTTTTGTTGCTACCTTTGAGCCGAAAGACATTGGACACGCCCTATCTGATCCTAATTGGGTGAACGCAATGCATGAGGAGTTAGAGAACTTTGAGAGCAACCAAGTTTGGGAGTTGGTAGAACCACCACCACATTGCAAACCTATCGGTACAAAATGGGTGTGGAAGAACAAAGAGGGTGAGAATGGTGAGGTGGTGAGAAACAAATCTAGGTTGGTTGCTCAGGGCTATAGTCAGAAGGAGGGGATAGACTATGAGGCGACATTTGCTCGTGTAGCCCGTTTGGAGGCGATTAGGATCCTTCTAGCCTTTTCTGTGGGTAAAGGGTTCAAATTGTACCAAATGGATGTGAAGAGTGCCTTTCTGAATGGGTATTTAGAAGAAGAGGTTTATGTGAAGCAACCACCGGGCTTTGAGAGTGTTGAGTTTCCCCACCAGGTGTATAGGCTGAGGAAGGCGTTGTATGGGCTCAAACAAGCTCTCCGTGCTTGGTATGGCCGTTTGAGGGGGTTCTTATTCAGCAAGGGGTTTGAGATGGGCAAAGTAAATAAGCTTCTTTTTCTCCTTAGGTAGGGCAATGATATCCTAATTGTTTAGGTGTACGTGGATGATATTGTCTTTGGCGGCTCGTCTCACTCTTTGGTTGCGAGGTTTGCAGAGGACATGAGCAAAGAATTCGAGATGTCTATGATGGGAGAATTGCAGTTCTTTCTCGGGCTTCAGATCAAGCAGGCGAAGGAGGGAACCTTTGTGCATCAAGCCAAGTACACGAAGGACATCCTCAGGAAGTTCAAGATGGACGACTCGAAGCCCCTGTCGACACTGATGAGTATGACTACAGCACTGGATGCGGACGAGGACGGAGAGCCCGTGGACAAGGAGTACCGGAGCATGATAGGCTCCCTCTTGTACTTGACGGCGACGAGGCCGGACATTCAGTTTTCTGTGTGTCTGTGCACTCATTTTCAGGCATGGCTGAGGACTTCACATCGGCAGGCCATCAAGCGGATCTTCAGGTATCTTCGATACACTCCTGAGCTCGGTCTTTGGTACTCGGCGTCCTCTTCTCTTTCGCTTCTTGGGTTTTCGGATGCCGACTTTGTGGGCTGTCGAGTCGATAGGAAGTCGACTTCGGGGACGTGCTAGTTTTTGGGTTCTTCATTTGTTTCTTGGTCTTCTTGCAAACAATCTAGTGTAGCTCAGTCTACCACAGAAGCCGAGTATGTCGCTGCCGCTAGTTGTTGCTCACAGCTGCTTTGAGTCACATACACGCTGAGTGACTTTGGTGAGGAGTGTACCCATGTTCCTCTCATGTGTGATAGCATGAGTGCCATTAGTGTTGCCAAAAACCCCGTGCTACACTCCAGAACCAAACATATAGAGGTGAGGTACCACTTCCTGAGAGAAGGGAAACATAGACCTCATCCATGTGCCAACCGAGAAACAACTCGCCGATATCCTAACAAAGCCTTTGGACCAAGCTACATTTGCTCATTTGCGAGGGAAGCTTGGTGTTGTTTTTCCTTTTTGAGCTTCAGTTGGGAGACTGATGTACATATGCAGGTTGCATTTTCATTTATGTATCATATCATGTTTGCATCTTTGTATCATAGACTGCATTTGTATCATATGCTTTAGAGATGTGCTTCTCCTATATATTTAGATCACCATGATATGCTACATATGAGCTTATGACCTTGCTAATGATGCTCATGTGATGTATAGCTATGCTCTTGGTAGCTTTGGGATGTATATGCTTGTGGATGGCTTATTTTTGTGAAAATGCTATATATGATCCTCTCTTATGAGTTGAATGCCTTTCATGTTCAAATTGTGTGCATATGGCTATATCTTGATTAATTTGTGCTTGGGAACCATGTTCTTTTCATTTGGGGTCAAAGACCCATTTGTCATCATGAATGTTTAGCCTACATGCTACCTTGTGGAGAAGCCTAAGCTTCTTTTTGCCATAAAGGCACTTCATGTACCATGCTTAATTTGAATTCATGAAATTGGTATACGAAATGCTTCATTTATGTGTTTTAAATTCCTTATCTTGGGTGCTAAACTGTTGCATGATGTTCACCATTGAGAAGTCTCATTTAGAAGTGGACACATGGCTCGGTGGCTTTGACATGATATGAGATAGCTTGTAGGTGTTTGTGATGATCTTGTGATGAGAATTTGTGACCTCGCATGAAGTTTGTAAGTTATATGTTGTTTGTGCTCATTTTGACCATGTTTAGGTCCTATGCTCATGTGAGGGAAATTTTGTGAAAAATGCTTCATTTTGATCATGGCTATGTCACATGCTTATATGTCCCTATCTATCTGATTGGCGATGCTTGTACTAAATTTGTGGCTATCTTGCTTGTCTATGTCTCATTTTTGGCATGTTGTAGTGCTCTTTGTCTATTTGAGAAGCACATGCTAGCATTTGTAGACTTGATTCATGCATTACCAACAAGGGGGAGAGATAGTTCCCAATTCTTGATCTAGGGAGGAAACTACCCATTTCATATATCCAGGGGAGTTTTGCATCACATGGGAGAAAAATGGGGAGAAATGTATTTGTTCAGGGGGAGCTTGCATTCATGTGCTTTGGAGCTCTTTTTCGCCTGATTTTAGTTGTGCTCTTTTGCCGATGGTGTCGAGCCTTTTTGCCTCACCTTGAGGAGTCGGCAATTTTTGGAGCATTTTATCGCGGTTGTGTCAAGCCATTGCCCTTGTCTTAAGGGACCGAGATTTTTCTCTCTCAAGTGATCTTGTTTTGGCTTTTGTTTGGCTTTTGATCACTTATTTGAGTTTTTTCATTCATTTCTTTTCTTTTTCTCTTTTCTCAGAATTGGTTACTGTCAGGGGGTGAGAACCGGACAGATCCGCAAGGGGGCGACCCAAGCAGTTGTAGGTTAATTGGAGGGGATCGAGAACTAAGAGCGTAGGTGGTAGTTCGCGGGTGGAACTCGGAACACGGTGAGAACGGTGATGAACACAAGGGTTTAGACTGGTTCGGGCCTCCGGAGAGTGAAACCCTACGTCCAGTATGGGGTGGAATTATGCGTGGAGAGGAAGTCCCCTCGAATGGAGCTCTAGGCCGCCTTATATGGTCAACAGGCTAGGGCCTCCATTCGAGGTCGGTGGACCCTCATCGGGGTCAGTTACAATTTAGGAAGGCCATCTACCTTGATTACAGGAGAGATCCCGAGATCTCCGGACCTACAGGCGGCGCTGAGCTGCGACCTAACAGCGTGCCTTGCGCCCCAAGCCCGGCGGATCCTCCAGGATCTAGATAAGGTCTTCTGGAGTCTTCCAAGGTCGCCGGGGTTGTAGATAAGGTCTCCGGGCCCACTCGCAGGTCGGCGGGGGTTCTGGCAGGTCGGGTCCACTTGAAAGGGACCTCTGGTACCCTGGCCAGTGGGGACCTATGGGTACCCATGTCTCTCAAGCCCCGATCGACGTGTAGGCGTCGCGGCCGAGGTGAAGTCATGTCGAAGCAGAGCGAAGCCATGACGTCGTCAAGGTCGTGTAGGGTGCACGGGGATCCAAAGAAAGAATACTCCTCCAGCGTGTATGTTGTCAAGTATCGAGCCCCTGGAGCATAGGTCCAGAGCGTCGAAGCGAAGACAAGGCGCCGTCCTTGAAGAACCGCCGACCTGACCTAAGTCAGGCATCCCGCAAAAAATCATCGTTGCCACGAAGGAGGTCCCTCTGCCGATCGAAGGGGGGTCGAGCGAGGAAGTAGTGGAAGTGGGTTTCCAGTAGGTCGTCGTGACGTAGAAAAAGAGGGCGTCGTAAGACGCACTCGTGGTGTAGCCCCCGAGCAGTAAGTCGACCAGGATGGCCGGATTGATGCTCGAAGAATGGATAGAGAACCTACAGCCTTCTGCTTCCCATTAGATGCTCTACCCACCGAATAGGACAAACCGACAGGAATCTTGGAAGGAAGTGCCAGGCGCAAACAGCCTTGTCGCGTGGCGCACCATGGGTGTACTGTACGGTCACGGGACCTGCCTCCGAGCAGGGATGCAGTCGCTGCCCACAAGAGACAAGAGCTGTAAAGGTGTCACCAGGCAGGCGATAGACGCGTCAGTGCTCCCCAGAGGTGAACAAGGACCTCGTGCTCCACGTGGTAACAGTAACTGGACGAGGACACCACGCCAGCCGAGGTGTAAACAGCATCTGAGGCCAAGCTCCACGCGCTATAAATAGGTGACCATAGAGCTCGCCACTTGAACCAGACAGTAGCATCATGGCGAAGCAGCTTAGTAATTTTGTAGCGCCTTGGGCTTGTGTTCATCCACCAGAGCATAACACTAGGTTACCATCATCCAGAGCTAGAAGAATGCTTGCGAAGTTGAGAGAACTCCATTAGCCGCTTCACCCGAGCCCAGCGAGGAATCCAGGTGCAGCATGGGGCAGTACATGCCTTGACGGACCTTGTGAGCAGAGGCCTAAGGTGGTGTTGGAGATCGCCATGCTGTACTGGGGAAGGCCCGAGGTGACGCTGGCCCGATTTGGGATCTTGTGGGAGCACCCTAGCAAAAGATGGGGCACCACAGGAAACCTTCTGGGGCTAAAGTAAAGGTGGCTGTGTGGCAGCCGCGACCTCGACGACGGTGGAGGGCTCCAAGTAGGTCCTGAAGCTAGAAGAAACCTTGCGACGCGCTTCATCAGTCTAGGTTGCACCGTAGGCATCATGTAAGGTAGATCAGGACCTTTAATATGTTTGCATCTTGTAATTGGCCATGGGCCATAGTCCTTTGTAGCTTACTAAGCTTTTATAGACATGCTTGCATGGCAAACGATGTATCTTGATCATTATGTAGAGGCGCCCGGGCAGCAATGGCATGGCCAAGGTCCCGGCGGGGTTGTGGAAGCGTGCCGACCTTCAGGAGGTCATGGAAATCGACAAAAGAACCCGTGTCGACCTGGGTCAACACGGCCGTTGTGCAGTGGCACAACGCAGGGTGTCAACCTGAAATCTGTAGGTCTTTATCGACCTAGAAGGCAGTAGGGCCCCAGCAAGGAGCTGTGAGTAAGACCGATAGGTCAACGGGCAGTAAAGCCTTTAAGCGCGGAGCCGTTGGTGAAATTGGCCGCTGTAGATCGGAGCGACCTAGAAGGCATGTAGGCAGCTGGGCCTAGGAGACGTGGTGTGAACCCGCCATTTAGAGGCCGAGGCAACCTAGCAGGCTGCCGGGCCCTTGACGACCACGAGGAGGTGGTAGAACTGGTCCATAGGTCGTCCGTGGGTCGTGACGACCTTGAGTGTGGCATCAAAAATATTATGTTTGGGGGGCTTCAATGTGGGGCATAATGGGTCCACGTCCGCCGGGGTGTTGACCGAAGGCTGGCTGACGCAGATTCCTGCACGGAACTAGCCGTTACTGCCTTATTTCCGTTAGGTCGAAAGAGCCGTTGAGGGATCGTTCCGCGGGGAGCGTAGATCCGTTGGGTCGCTGTGACTTCCACTGGAGAGACGTTGGACACAACGGCCCATTGTGCCACTGGGGCCCAACTATACAAGGCCGAGCCGCAGGCTGGGGACCTCCACTTGCTTTCATTTCCGCTCTGCGCTAGGGTTGTGCCGCCGCTCGATTGCTCCAGTAAGATCTGTGGTGCCGCCGTGCTTAGGTTTGCCATGCCACGTGCCCTCGCATGCGAACGAAGACCCTTGTCGTGTTTAGATCCAACTCCATCGGGGTAGAGGAAGAGAAGATGGAGCCCGTGCAGGTGCCCGCGCCAGAGACCGTCTGGGAGCCGTCTGTGGTGACGGAGGAGCAGATCCAGGCCTTGGCGACCCGCGGGTTGCTAAGGCCCAAGGCGAAGGTGGGCGAAGCGTTCCCTACTGAGGGGACTGGGGAGGCCGTCGTCTTCCTTGCGCACATCGAGCGCGGGTTCGGGGTCCCAGCGGGCGACTTCTTCCGCGAGCTCCTATACTTCTACAGGATCGAGGTGGTCCACC
The DNA here is from genome assembly GCA_036936925.1 of Cenchrus fungigraminus. Lineage (NCBI taxonomy): Eukaryota > Viridiplantae > Streptophyta > Magnoliopsida > Poales > Poaceae > Cenchrus > Cenchrus fungigraminus. The sequence goes on from CM072780.1 coordinate 70,122,330, forward strand.
TCGTCCCCAATGCCATCACCATCATCTCGTCCTTCATTCATCTCTGCGAGGCCTACCTCGGAATACCGCCACACTTCCACCTGTGGTGGCATTTGTTCGAGTTGAAGAAGACGGGCAAATCCGACGTCGTAGGGAGCGTCAGGTTCATGCTGTGCCGGTACATGAAGCCGGAGTACATCGACCTGGTGCTACCCGACAACACCACCGGCTGGAAGCAAGGGTGGTTCTACCTCGACAACCCAGCACCGGCGCTCCCAGCCAGGTCCGGACGTGTTCCCGTGCCGTTCCCGGAGTGGACCAATTAGCTAACATCGCGGGAGACCGAGGAGCTGCGGCCGCTGTTGGAAGACCTCGAGAGGCTGAAGACGGAGGGGCTGACTGGCGGCGCTGTGGCGATCAGCTTCTGCCGCCGGCTGCTGCAGCCTATCCAAGACCAGGTACACCCAGCCTACGAGTACTGGGGGCAGTCTGACCCCACCAGGGTCATCCGGCACAAGGTCTCCAAGGAGGAGATGGTGGCGCGGGTGAAGAACATCTTCGTTGGGCGCATCCGCAACAGGGCGTGCCCCAAGGCGCTCAGCATGTACCGGCCTTCCGATGCTGTAAGTCTTCGACCTTGTTTCTTTGCCAAGTGAGACTTTGTGCAGTTTTGATGTAGGTATTTTCTTTTGCAGTTTCGTGAAGGCATCTATTGGTGTCCGGCGCCATTGCGCAATGAGGAGGACCGAAGTTTCAAGGTCCGCGGTGCGGGGGACGTTCAGATCCCTCCGCAGCAATGCATTGAGGAGTACATCTCCGACTCGTCGGTGGGGAGCGACGATGAAGACCCCACCGTGAGGAGGGTGCCACCGAGGGTTGCCGCGCCCTCGCCACAGCGCACGTGGCAGACTGCGGGCAAGATGTCCGCGTCTCGGGCTGCGGGAACGATCACTGCCACCCAGACGGCGGAGGCAAAGAAGAAGAAGAGGAAGAGGGCCGGCCCCGCTGTGTCAGCAGATACGGCGACGGTCTGCTCCGACATTGAAACCATCAACGTTGAGGAGGAGGAGGACAACGTGAAGTCACCTAACGCGGTGACGGTGCCGCCCACGGAGACGCCCTGCAAGGTCATCGCAGTGGAAGAGTGGGCGACGGAGACGCCCCGCATGGCCGTCACGGCGGAGGAGCGCTCAAGGTCGGGCGCAGATGTGCCGGGCGACGCGGGGTCGCAGAAGCGGGCGAGGAGGGCTCCACCTAAGCCTCTCAAGCCCTGACTTAGGACCGCAAGCAAGTAAGTCACGGAACCCGTGCCCAGCTTTGATTGTTGCATCTGATTCTCTGTTGTTCTTCTGATCGATGTCTTTGCCTGAACATAGGTCAACCTCGGCGATGTCCGGGAGTGCCAAGAATGCCTCAGGTCAGGAGGCGTTTGGGCACAAGGGGAAGGAGGCACCGGTGGAGCAGTCACCGGTGGCTTCAACTGCGGACATCTCGAGACAGACCCCTGTGGTCGGGGCGACAGCGGCGTCAGAGGTGGAGAAGGGCGGCACCAGCACTGCTCCGCCTGTTGAAGGTCACCAGGATGACCTATGTGTGTCCACCCCAGCGCCAACACTAGGCCAACATGCCGCAGAGGTGGGCGGCACCATCCTCGAGGATGACAACAACAGGTGCTTGTACGTCGGACCCTGTGGGAGAACGACGTCATCGCCGACCGCCGCGACGTCGATGACTTCAAAGAAGCGTCACGGACAATCGCGCGGACGCTCTCGGTAAGAGCTTGGACCTGCTGTTGTGGTTTCTGGCACTTGTTATGACTATTTTTGAGGTCCTGATACGAGGCACATCTTCTCGTGTTACAGTCGCTTGCAGAGCGGGCGCAAGCTCAGGCGACCTTAGTGAGGGAAGCTGCCAATGCTCACGCGGAGGTGGCCACGGCTCGAGAGGCTTCACTTCAGGCCAAGATCGAAGCCGCGTAGGAGGTCAAGCGCGTCATGGAGGCCCTGGCCCGCCAGGCGAAGAGGGAGGCAAACTCCTTGAAGAAGTAGCTCGAGGCTGCCCTAGCAGAAGGCGAAGGATGCAGCAGACGACCTCCAGGCCGTGGTTGATGGTACGTTTGTTGGTCGCTGGGTGTTGTCTTCGTGCCCCTTTTAGGTCTTTGCCTGATTTTGACCTTTGATGAGTCCAGGCGCCAAGGAGACGGAGGATGCCCTCAAGAAGGAGCTCGCGAAGACCAAGGACCAGGTGACGGTCCTCAAGGAGTGGACTGCAAAGGTCCAGGAAGGTGAGCAACCTCATCTCCCTGGTGTCTTTGTCATCGTTGCGCTCAAGACGTTAACCAACCTTCTCTTGTTTATGTAGGTCTTGAGAAGCAGCTCGCCGACCTTAAGGAGGCTGCCCAGTATTTGATGGACATCTACGTTCCTCAAGAGGAGGGGGCGGAGCCAAAGGAGCTGCTAGATCGCCTCGATGAGGCTGACGGCCAGAGAAGGCCTTGCTGCTAGACACCAGCAAGCTCGCAGCGGCCGCGGCGTTGGCGGCGGTGAAGTTCCACGAGCCGTCGTTCGACCTGCAGAAGGTCGCCGAGGACGTCGATCTGTCTGAGCTGGTGAACCGCGAGGACGTCTAGGCTGTTGCGGAGGAGGTCGTGAAGAAGTTCGACCTCTGAAAGTCAAAATTCAAGCTATATCAGGCGGTAGATGCAGGTTTAGGCCTAGGGTCTATTAATGTAAAAAGTACTTTTGCCAAAATAAAGACATGCAAGTCTGATTAAAGCACGCATCCCACTTGAACAGCGAAAACGCTCGTTATGTATGCTCGAAAGTAACAAAATTGTGAAGTGTGCCCTCCACTAACCCAACTCAGTGGAGGAATGGCTTACCGACTATACGGCTCAGCGTGGAGGCTCAGGTACAGCCGGCGCGCGAAGGGGGGTCTTCGACCCTAGGTCTCACAATCAAGTATCTTAGGAACATGCATAAAGAGAGTAAGAGCTACACATATGGGGAACGCGTAAAGACATAAAGCATAAGAAACCCCTTCAGGTCGCGAGACCCTTAGGTTGGCAAAGCCAAGCCCCTGAGCGCGTCAGGCCTAACTTAAACCAAGCCCCCGAGCATTTCGAGGGGGAAGGGTAAACAAAACAGAAAGTAAAGGGAGGCCAGATGCAGGTCGACAGAAGAGCTGCCGAGAGGGAATCACACTTTTATTAACTGGAAATTACAAAGAGGGAGAGTACATAGCTTTTTATTTCGGTACACATCTTCTAAGGATAGAAGCGACGCAAGTGCTCGATGTTCCAGACGTTCGGGATGCCCTGGCCGTCGACCCACTGGAGGCGATAGGTCGCCGGCCCAATGACTTCCTTCACGATGAAAGGGCCTTCCCAAGGTGCGGAGAGCTTGTGCATGCCCTTGGTGTCTTGGATGCGCCGTAGGACTAGGTCGCCCACGTTGAAGGATCGTTCCCGCACATTGCGGTCGTGGTAGCGACGTATCTGCTACTCATGGTGGGTGTGCCACATCAGCACAGCCACGCTGTGCTCCTCGGTGCTGTCGAGGTCAACCTTGCGCGTCTCCTCTGCCGCGCCCTCTTCGTAATGCTGGATACGGGGGGCGCCGAAGGCAAGGTCGGTTGGGAGGATAGCCTCCGACCCGTAGACCAGGAAGAATGGTGAATATCCTGTGGCTGAGCTGACCTGGGTCCGAAGACCCCAGATCACGTGCGGGAGCTCCGCTAGCCACGTGGTGGTGTATTGAGAAGCGTCGTCGAAGATTCGGTCCTTGATGCCTTGAAGGACCATGCCATTTGCACGCTCGACCTAGCCGTTGCAGCGGGGATGCGCCACCGAGGCATAATAGACGTCGATGAGGTTATCTTGGCAGAAACCCCAAAAATCGGCTCCTGTGAAGCTGAACCCAGGTTGGTGACGATCCTGTTGGGGACCCCGAAGCGGTGAGTGATGTCCTCCATGAACTTCGCCGCCTCCTTCGACATGACGCTAGCGACAGCTCGAACCTCAATCCATTTGGTGAACTTGTCCACAGCCACGAGGATATGCTTGTAGCCGCCAGGGGCGGTTCTGAAGGGCCCTACTGCGTCCAGACCTCATATGGCGAAGGGCCAAGATGGAGGGATTGTCCTCAGGGCCTGAGCGGGGACGTGCTGCTGCTTGGCGAAGAATTGGCACCCTTTGCATCTCCGGACTAGGTCCTAAGCATCAGCCATGGTGGTAGGCCAGTAGAATCTGGACCTAAATGCCTTTCCCACCAGGTTAGCGGAGGCTGCGGGGTTGCCGCATTCTCCACCATGGATCTCTTGCAGGAGCCTGAGGCCCTCAGACCTTAGGATGCACTTCATCAGCACGCCATTGGAAGCGGACCTCCGATAGAGCTCTGTGCCGATGACGATGTAATTGGCGATGCGCCTGACGATCTTCTCTCATTCGACCTTGTCCTCAGGGACTCGGTGCTCCAGGATATAAGTGATGAAGTCGAGGCGCCAATCGTCTTCGGCCTCTGTCATGAGGACGTCGCGGCTGCCTTGCGGGGGTATGTCACCGGGCGGCGTCTCTGGGTCGCTGAGGAGTTTGATCGACGGCTTGCGTAGGTCTTGGACAAACACACCAGTCGGGACCAGCGCGCGTTTGGAGCCTAGCTTGGAGAGGACGTCAGCCGCGACGTTGTTGTCACGGCAGACATGGTGGAATTCAAGACCTTCGAAGTGAGCCTCGAGCTTCCGGACCTCGGCGCAGTAGGCATCTATCGTGTCCTTCCATATGTCGCACATCTTGTTGAATTGGTCAAGGACGACCTTGGAGTCGCTGTAGGCAATGAGCCACTTAATCCCCAGGGAGACGGCGATGCGCAGCCCGTGAATCAGGGCCTCGTATTCGGCACTGTTGTTGGACGCCTTGTAGTGGATCTGTAGGACGTACTTCAGGTGATCGCCTTGGGGGGAGATAAAGAGTACGCCTGCCCCACTCCTTCGAGGTTCAGGGAACCATCAAAGTACGTCTTCCAGTGCTCAGGTTTTTTCGCCGGCGGAGGTTGCTGGGTCTCTGTCCACTCGGAGACGAAGTCTGTGATGATCTGCGACTTGATGACCTGTCATGGACAGAACTCATGTTCGAGCTCACCTAACTCGACTGACCACTTGACGATGTGTCATGTGGTGTCGCAGCTACGCATGATCTCTCCCAGGGGGAAGCTCGAGACGACCTTGATCTTATGCGCCTGGAAGTAGTGTCGGAGCTTGCGTGAAGTGACGAGGAAGGCGTACAGCATCTTCTGGGGGTTGCGAGTATCTGATTTTGCTGTCAGAGAGGACCTCGCTGACGTAGTAGCACTACATGAAAACCTCAAATAGGTCACGCAACATTTGTAACGGGCCCTTAACGCCCGTTACATCCACCCACATCTGTAACGGTTGTTTTTTTGCGCCTGTTACCCATAAGCGCGGCAGGCTGACCCCGGGGTTGGCCTCCACTACGCCCATTACCAATGTGGACTTCTGGTAACGGGCTTCTTAAACACCCGTTACATGAATTCGTTGTAACAGACGTTAAATAGAGCCCGTTACAATTGTTAAACCTATCGGTAACGGACGCTACAATTGCTAAACCCTAATGCGCTATCTGTAACGGGCTGTTTAAGGCCGTTACTGATCACTGTTGTATTGGTAACGGGCTATAAAGTCCGTTACCGATAATTTCGTACTGGAGACGCATGCTTGTTAGGATGCGTCTCCTTTGCTGGCGACCCAATTGGATACGCTCGTGTCTTAGGACTCGTCTCCTTTGATTGCCACCCAGGGTCACCTTCTTTCTCACATCGGAGACGCACGTTCTATTGCTCGTCTCTGTCTTCTCCTTCCGACACCACTCACTCTCTCTACGCAGAAGGCCACTCCCGTTCCGACAACAACACTCGCTCTCTCTCCTTAGAAGGTCACTCGCTCGATCTCTGTGCTCAGATGTCCCCGCCGGCCTGTCCCGTTCGCCGCCGCCAGCTGCGCGTGCTCTGAGGATCGCACTTAATTTCTCTCCTCAGAAAGCCGGCGCTGCAGCTGGCCGGCCGGCCACGTGCGCGACGGCGAAAGGGGCCAACGGACGTCGACCGCGCCGTCCTCCGCGCTGTCGCCGCGGCCGCGACGCCGCCTCCGATCCTCCTCCTCGGCCACGCTCGCCTCATAGAATGTCCTCGTCAAGTTGGAAATTAATTGCCCCCTTTTATTGAAATTTTTTGCATTGTGTGATGAATTATGCTCATTTGGTGTATGGAATGCAGATGGCATCTGCTGCTTGGGCTTGGATGTACAGACAGCCCCAAGAAGATTGGGAGAATTTCTTAAGCGGGGTCAATGGTTTTCTAAATCAAGCAGAGGCGGATATGAGAAAGCGTGGTGTTCAGGCAATTCTTTGCCCCTGTATAGATTGTCTCAACCAGAAGAAATTCGCACAGCAGGAAATCATTTTTCATCATTTGGTCACACGTGGTTTCACAAAAAATTACACGTGTTGGAATAAACATGGTGACGAAGGCCTTCATGAACTCAAAGCAGGCTGCCTAAATGAAGGTGAAGTGCGACACCATGCTACCGACCATGATGAAGACCTTGATGACGGTGGAGTTTTTGAGGAAAATAAACCATTATTCCCACCAAATGTGATGAGGCCTGAGGATATCACTGATCAAGAAGTTAGGGGCTTCGATGATGGTGAGGTGTTGCAATGTGTGCACAATGTTGATCAAATGTTGCGGGATGTTGAGTTTCAATGAGTGTACACACCTTCTGAATTAGCGAGGCTGAAGCAGTTCATTGAAGATTCAAAGAAACCCCTCTATCCGGATTGCTAGAAGTACTCTCACTTTTCTGGTGATCTAAAACTTCTGCAACTTAAGGCAGATCATGGTTGGAGCAACAAAAGTTTCAAACATCTATTGGATGTGCTTAGAGACATGCTACCTGAAGGAAACCAAATAGCAGAGTCTGTCTATGAGGCGAAGAAGATAATCTGTCCTCTGGGAATAGAGGTTGAAAAAATCCATGTATACAAGAACAGTTGTGTATTGTTCCGTGGAGATTATGCAGACCTTGACAAGTGCCCCAAGTGTGGCTATGATCGGTACAAGAGGAAAAAGGATGGTGGAGATGATAATAATGCTGATGACGAGAACGAGCCCGGCGAGATCAGAGGCAAGAAGAAGGCTAACAGAGGGGCTCCTGTGAGGGTGGCATGGTATTTTTGCATCATTCCTCGGCTGAGAAGATGGTTCGCAACACGAAAGGAGGCTGAACTCTTGCGTTGGCATGACAAAGGCCGAAAGGAGCTTAAGAAAGATGGCAAGTTTAGGCACCCCACAGATGCAGCACAATGGGGTAACATTAATAACCACTTTCTGTGGTTTGACAAAGACGCAAGGAGCATACGGTTTGCTATGAGCACAGATGGCGTGAACCCACTCGGTAACCAGAGCTCAACACATAGCACCTGGCCTGTCGTGCTGTCGTTGTACAACCTTCCACCCTGGCTATGCAAGAAATAGAAATATATGATGCTGACAATATTGGTCTCCGGGCCAAAGCAACCTGGCGACCGTATTGATGTCTACTTGAGGCCACTAGTTGATGACTTAAAGATATTGTGGAAGCCTAGTGTGCCGGAGGTTTGGGATGAGTACAAGCGTGAGGAGTTCACAATACATGCCATGTTGTTCACCACCATCAACGACAACCCGGCTCATCGCAACCTCTCTGGCCAGAGTAAAAGGAAAGGTGCAGCTTGCCCACACTGCTTGGAAGATACTTGCGCAGTATGGCTAAGACATTCAAAGAAATACGTATTTATGGGACACCGTCGTTTCCTCGGCAAGAAACATCCATACCGGGCCATGGATTGTCAGTTTAATGGGGAAAAGGAGAATCGAGAGGTGTCGTTGCATGTGACTGGAGATCTGGTCCACTTGAAAGTCAAGGACGTCAAAACTATCGAGGAGTTACCCAAACTGACTGAAAAAACCCTTGGCAAAAGAAAGAAACGAGATGGTGAAGAAGAAGAAGAAGAAGGAATGTGGAACAAGAAATCAATTCTATGGGAGCTAGAGTATTGGCCGATGTTGGATGTGCGTCATTCGATTGACAACATGCACGTGAAGAAGAATGTGTGTGAAGCTACTTGTGGAACATTGCTACAACAGAAGTCCAAAGGAAAAGATCATAAAAATGCAAGGGAGGATCTTAAAGAACTGGGCATTAGGCCGGAGCTCTATGCAGAGGAAACAGAGACGGGGACGAACCTTCCCGTTGCTGCAACCACCTTGTCAAAGGTAGAGAGAAAAGAATTCTGTCAGTTTTTGCATGATTTGAAAGTACCTTCAGGCTACTCATCAAACTTCAAGAGGCTAGTGTCGGTGAAGGACATGAAAATGAATTTCAACTTGATGAAATCTCATGATTGCCATGTGTTGATGACAGCTCTTCTTCCTGTTGCACTTAGAGGTATCAAGACAGAACTGGTTCACGACGCGGTCACAAGCTTGTGTTTATTCTTCAATGCAATAGAACAGAAGGTGATTGATGAGGAAAAACTATTGGACTTAGAGAGGAGGCATTTCGAGACCCTATGCCTGCTTGAAGCTACCTTCCCACCATCATTCTTTGATCTCATGCTGCATCTAACAGCACACCTCGCGAGGGAAATCTGGTTCCTTGGCCCATCTTACCTTCATCAGATGTTTCCATATGAGAGGTTCTATGGATTCCTGAAATCATTGGTTCATAACCGGTTATTTCCAGAGGGAGCCATTGTTCGTGGCTACGAGACCATCGAAGTATTGGAGTGGGCCATAGGTTATATGGACCCCCAAAACCCCATTGGTGTGCCTCACTCACAGCATGAAGGTAGGCTTTCAGGTGTTGGGACCCTGGGGAAAAATTCAGTCACTCCGGAACCAGATGCCTTCCAAAAGGCTCATTTCACCGTGATACAACAGCTGCACCTAATTACACCGTTTGCCAATGAGCACAAGTGACAACTACGTGAAGACAACCCTGACCGTGGTAGGGCTTGGCTCGCAAAGATGCACATGCAAGGTTTCAACAGGTGGCTCTGAGATTATGTTGAGGCATGCAGCAATAATGTTGTAATAACCGACGAGATAAAGAATCTAGCAGCGGGGCCATTGTTCACTGTTACAAGATACCAAGCAATGGATATCAATGGTTACACGTTCTACACCATGGCCCAGGATAAAAAGAGCGTCTATCAAAATAGTGGTGTTTGTGTACGGGCCGTCGTCGACGACAGTCATGATGATGATGACACGGAGACAGACACATATTATGGTAAATAGAGGAGATATGGGAGCTTGATTATGTAGGATTGAAGGTAGCCTTGTTTCGGTGTAGATGGGTCACCAATGGGAAGAGAGCTGTGAGCAAGGACAAATATGGTTATGTTAGTGTTGATCTCCGGGTCTTTGGTTACAAAAACGAACCGTTTGTCTTCGCCAACTATGTTGAGTAAGTGTTCTATGTACCTGACCTTGCAAAGAAGAACTGGTCTGTGGTTATGCCTCGAAAAAAAAGGATTGTTGGGGTTGAAAATGTTGTTGAGGAGGAGGAATACAACCAGTTTGACGAAATTCCATCCTTTGACACTTCATACAAGCCCCGACTCTTGGGAACTAACAAAACACCGTACTTGCGAAGCGACCATAGTGAAAAAATCCATATACAGAAATCAAGGAAGAAAAAGCAAGCCTGATTTCTGCTGAATCCTTTTTGTAATGCAGGATGTGTCTATTGGTGGAAATGGAATCCGTTTTGTAATATAAAGGATGCGATGTATTGGTGGAATTTGAATCCTTTTTGTAATATATGGGATGTGGTGGAATTTGAATCCTGCTTGTAATATATTTTGCCTAAGATACTATATATATTCTGTTTATATTCTGCTTCAGTTCAGTAAGTATGTTGCAGGCTGCTTCAGTTCAGTAACGGGTGTTAATATCAAAGAGACGAGGATTAGCCAACCCGTGTCGCCTTTGTTAAGGGCAAGAGACGAGGATTAACCAACCCGCGTCGCCTTTGTTATGGGCCAGATATGCGAAATCACACACACAGATTACATCAAAAGAGACACGGATTAGCCAGCCCCCGTCGGCTTGTTCTTCTTCATGCTTGCAAGTGAGTAGGTAAATCATACAAAAATTTGTACTGCACACAGATAATCACACAAGCATAGCTCTTGAGATGCAAAATCACACACATAGATTACTGTCATCATTGATACATTAGAAGGTTACAAAGCAGCCATCTATGTTCATCATCACTAGGCACTACCAGGATGAGGAACATAGATCTAAACTAAGCAAAAGAGATATACTTCCGTCGGCTTGTTCTTCATGACGAGAGGTGCTGACTTGGTGATGTTGAGGCTCAAAGGTCAATCTTGCTAGCCTTCCCTAGGCTCAAAGGTCGATCTTGCTCTCCTTCCCTACCCGTCAGTCGATCGTCGGAGGTGAAGAGAAAGGAGGCCGCCGTTGGCTTGTTCTTCATGACGAGATATGCTCCAGATTCTAGCTTCTTCTTCATGCTTACAAGTGAGCACAAGAGAAAGATACAGAGAGGGTGGAAACATATCCCTTCAAAAATCCTCCTCCTGGAGGAGGGAAAGCAAAAGGAAGCGCAAGTTTGACGAGAAAGCTGCAGCATAATGTTTCTGGCTTTCCATCGGCTTGTTCTTCCTGATGCCAGGAGGTTCTAGGCTACCTTCCCCCGACAGCTGATATATCATAAGGATTTTTCTAGCAGCTGTGCTAGAGGGATGAGCAACCCAATCACCCGTATCACAAGAATTCTTCTAGCAGCTGAGAGATCGAGGAGGAGGAAGAAGAGAGAAAAGCAAAAGCTTGCAACCTACAAGATCTATTTTTTGTGCCATAGCTAGATCTAGATCTAGAGAAGAAGGAAGCAAGTGAGGAGGACCGATAGGTGTCGGTGCCTTTTTATAGCAAAAACAAGGAAGGGATAACATCATTTGTAAAAAAAAGAGGAAGGGATAAGATGAAGAGCACAGGAAACGGGATGGTTCCCAAGAAATTGATGTCAGATCCGGTCAATGGGGAAACAGTTGCCCAGTCAATGGCTGAGAGCAGAGGTAGTGATTCCAATGTAGAATTACATGATACGCGGATTAACCAAACATCGTCTCCATTGCTTACTTAAACCGTGTTTGGAAACAAATCTCCTGTATCTTTTCATTCCAAAATAATTTAGATCCCCTGCCCCTTCATCTACCCGCGAAAAAACAGCAACTGCCTACTCCTCATCGTCACCATTCCCAGCCGGAGATGAATAGCAGGCCGGGAAGAAGCAGGCGGCACCAGCCGTCATCGCTGCTAGACCTCCCTCAAGACCTCCGCATTGAGATTGCGGCACGCGTCAGTGCGACCTCGGAGCGGCCCTTGGCTGAGCTCCGCAGCCTACGCGGTACTTGCTCGACCATGCTCCGCGTGTGCGGCCACGGTGACGTCGGTCGGCGTTTGTCGATAGAGGGGATACGAGATGAGATTTCTTGGGTGTGGGACCCCACCGCTTACAAAGCATTCCTTGCTATGCTGACTGATCTCGGGAATCCAGAGGCTTGCTTCTTCTCCAGGATCAAAGCCGTCTTCATGGAAAACAGGGGATGCAATGATCTCCGGCGCGCCGCCGAGGGTGGGCACAATGCGGCGGCCTATCTATACGCCATCTTGCTCTATAGAGACAATGGTGGTGCCGCCACCAATGACACCGCGAAGCGGTACATGAGGCGGGTCGCGGGCGGCGACAGTACGACATCAAGATGGCTGAGCAACAATGGGTGTCTGCCTTTGCGCTAGAAGGTCACGCGTGCGATCCACTCCTCGACTTGGCGCATTTGGGGTGAACCGCTGCCGCCTCTGGCACAGGTGCGCAGCGATCAGCCGTGCGCAGGCAACGGCGGCTGCTGCAGCATGGATAAAGGATGGCTTCAAATTTCTCTGTTTTGCAGCGAAGACTGTAGGCTCCGCTGCGAAATGGTGAAGTTCGAACGGAGTATTGGAATAGGAAATCAGTAGTAGATTAGCTTTTGTATGTTGCTCGAATTATCTGTGTAAAATTTTGGAAGAGCACCAAAGCCAATGCGGGTTATCAGCCCCGCGTCGCTAATGACTGTGGGGCCCAGTTCTATTCAAATGAAGAACAGTTCCCATTTCTCCTTTTAATCTGCAATCAAATGTTGTAACAAGTATTTCTTCGTCGTAATTAGTCCAAATTTGATATTTTTTTTCTAATTTTTTCTAAAATCACCATCTTTTCATTAATGTTATTGTTTAGTGTATATTCCGTTTGTTGAATAATGTTTATATGCCTTATTTTGTTCTTTGTAAGTACAACATACAAATAATATTTGTTTTACAGAACCATTAGTGATGAAACTTTGCATTTCGTAAGCTTAAGGTGAACACAAGGTTTTGTTAAGTTTTCAAATGCATATGAGTTCGAACATGTTGCAAAGTGTGGAAAACTTCAATGTTCAAGCAACATTCTAGGAAACTATGTGAGAGATGTAGACATTTGTACACAAGTATATTATTCCTTCATCGATACCATTTGAAATTTTGAAGACAAGTTTAGGTACCCAAATTATGTTGCCAAGTCAATTTGTAGATTTTTTAGAGCAAATTTGATATTATTAGAATTATTATATAATTACCATGGGGTGTAAAAATGAAATATATGAATTTTGAGCACACAAGTGTGACTGTTGATATTTTATTCAAATACTAAATGTCCAAATACGAATTGTTCGTATTTTTATGATTTTTTAGGTGCTGTTTTATGGGCTCTAATATTTTAGGGAAGCAAGTTTCATTCCAAAAAAATAGTGACGGGCCCACGTGTCAGCGTTAGCAGCCAATATAAAAAAGATAACCGTTGCCTGCCCGCCCGGACCCAACTGCCAACAAAGGCGATGCGGGTTCACTAACCATCGTCGCCAATGACACTGGCCCACGCGTCAGCGTCAGCGTCAGCGTCAGCAGGCTAACCCGTGTTGGCAATGACTATCCATTGTCTCTAAGATCTAATTCATCTCAACAGATCTCCAGTTCATCACAACAGAACACATATTAATTAACTAAGCAAACAAAATCAAACAACCAAACTAATTAACATAGCAGTTCATGATCTAGAAACAAACTAAGCAGTTCAACAACCTGACGAACACAAACACACACACACAACCTAAGCAGTTCGACCAAGCAGGAGTCTATCATTTAGTCAGTCACCGTCGTCGCCACCGTGGCTGCCGTCGGAGCTGTCGGAGCCGCCGTCGTCGAAGATGAAGTGGCGGCGGGCAGCCCGCTTGACCACGGGGAGGTTCTTGAGCTTCTCAGCCAACCCGTGGATCCTGAAGGCGAGACCCTTCACGCTCGGGTCCTTATAGACATCATGATGCGCCTTGATGTCGAAGGCCGCACCAACATCTTCAAGCTTTCTGAAGGCGCTCCTAAGCAGGTCGACGGCGAACTTAGTGTCGTCGAAGAACGGTTCCTCGTCAGCGTCCTTGGTCGCCGGCTCCTTCCCCTTCTCCAACTTCCTCCGACGGTGGCTTTCGTCGTCGTCGTCCTCCCTTCGTCCCCGCTTCGACGGCGGCGGGCTCCTCGACGCCATCTCCTCCTTCTCTCGGTGACCGAAGATTTGTAGTGGTGGATCGCGAGGAGGAAGAAGAAGCGAAAGAGATGATAAGCTCATGGAAGAAGCAGGGGAAAGCAGGGGAAGGCAGGGGAGTTATATTGACAAGACGCGGAACCGTCAGGCGCCTCTGGCCCCACCCACTACTCCATTACTGCCAGTACGTGCCACTCAATTGCGCATCGGGCTCCGTTTCAGGTGCCAAACGGTCCAAAACCATGCGTCGCCTTTCAATTACGCGGGAAAGAGAAGGGGCAGGGGCAATGATGTCGGGCCCACTCGTCAGCGGCAGCAGCCAAACTGCGGTGCCTTTTCAATTTCCATTTATTGTATTACATGGCCGAGGCGCCTTCTTCAACTTCAACCCTCTTCGCCTTCTTCAACTTCAATCCTCGTCGCCAACTTCATCCCTCGTCGCCAACTTCAACCCTCGTCGCCTTCAACTTCAACCCTCGTCGCCTTTCAATTTCCAAACCCCGTCGCTTTTCTATTTCCTCTCCTTCTCCTTGATGGCCGCGGTGTGCTTGATGCAGCTGCTGCCAGATGATCTTGTCACCCAGATCATCATCCACTCCATCAAGGATGAGCCCGTCATCCATTTTTTGAACCTTCGCAATAAAATCTGCGGCACCTTCCGGCGCATCTGCGACTCCGATGTGGTACTACTGCACGTGTCTCTATGTGATCTTCGTGAGGTGAGCAAGAATCGCTACGTCAGGTCGTGCTTTGAGCGGCGCTTCCGCGAGGCCAATCATCCGGAGGTATTATGCTTCGAGGGGATGGAGAGGTTGATGAGGCGGTGGAACCTCGATAAGGGTCTGAAGCTCATCAGAGATGCCACTGCTGAAGACTCTGGTGCCAAGTACTTCTTAGCGATGCTGAAGTACCGTTGCAACCCGGCGGACCCCGAAGCCATGGCACTGCTCCAGGAAATCAACGGTGGCCCGTCGCCCCCTGACGGGTGGTGTAAGAACCACAACCTGCGGCGGCTGCGCTACCTTATCAACCAGGATCTCCACAACATTGCGTGGTGGTACTGGCTTGATGACGGCGGTGACGACATTACGTTGCTGCCCGTCCAGAATCCCCACATCTGCATTTGGGCAGCGGGATGTAGGCGCTACGGGCCGGATACCAAAGAGATCATCCACTACTGCAGCGCCGAGTGTCGCATCCGTCATGAGTTCGACCTCTGGACGCGTAGCTTCCGCCCCGCCGTGGAGTACGCCATCAACAGGATGAACATCGGGATGTAGGTGCAAGCATCAATGAACATTATCTATCTTGAATATAAATTATTAGATATTACTAAACGTGGATTTGATTTTATCGAGATGTCGGTTTTTAATCGGTTTTTGATAGATAATATTTGATTTGTCACGTTTGTGAGTCAAATCGAAGGTTGTTGTGGTCTCATTTGCCGCCGACGAGGCCTGGGATGCCCTCTTCGGTGTCAAAACTGCCGAAGCGGGCACGGCGGGGGCAGCGGCGGGCGGCGGTGCCCTTTGCTTCCTCCTTTGTTCTATTGGAGAATGAAGAACAGTTTATCCGTCCCGCGTCGCCGACGGCATTTCTCTTTTTAATCCGCAATCAAATTTTGTAACATGTATTTCTCCGTCGTAATTAGTCCAAATTTGATTATTTTTTTTCTACAATTTTCTAAAATCACCGTGTTTTCATTATTTTCATTGTTTAGTGTATATTCCGTTTCTTGAATAATGTTTATATGTCTTATCTTGTTCTATGTAAGTACAACATATAAATAATATTTGTTTTCCACACCTCCTGTAATGAAACTTTGCATTTTTGTAATCTTAAGGTGAACCACAAGGTTTTGTTAAGTGTTCAAATGCATATGAGTTCGAACATGTTGCAAAGTGTGGAAAACTTCAATGTTCAAGGAACATTCTAGGAAACTATATGAGAGATATAGATATTTGTACACAAGTATATTATTCCTTCATCGAAACCATTTGAAATTTTGAAGACAAGTCTAGGTACCCAAATTATGTTGCCAAGTCAATTTGTAGATTTTTTAGAGCGCACTAGATGTTAGTAGAATTATTACATCATTAACATGGGATGTAAAAACGAATTCTAAGAATCTTGGGCACACAAGTGTGACTGTTGATATTTTATTCAAATACTAAATGTCCAAATACGAATTGTTCGTATTTTTATGATTTTTTAGGTGTTGTTTTATGGGCTCTAATATTTTAGGGAAGCACGTTTCATTGGAAAAAAAAAGTGGCTGGCCCACGCGTCAGCGTCAGCAACCAAAATAAAAAGATAACCGCTGCCCGCCCGCCGGTTCACTAACCATCGTCGCCTATGACACTGGCCCACGCGTCAGCGTCAGCAGGCAAACCGTGCGCGGGCTGCTCAAAATTTCCCACCTATATTGACTATAATGCCCATGGAATTCCAATTGCAGCACAGAGCCGTCAAGGGCACGTCAGTAATTTCCTTAAACACAGTTACGCCCGCCGTTCATATTCGGCTCCTCGCTAGACAGATCCACCACGCCTGCACTCTCCCCACCGCCGCCGCCACTCTCCCCGCTCACCTTCGCCGCTCTCTCCCCGCTCGCCTTCGCCGCTCTCTCCCCGTTGCAGCCTTGCTCTTCTCCAGCCCCACCGCTCCCTGCGTGACGACGATGACGAGGACACGGTTACTGGTGTGCGGACGGCTTCCCGGCCAACCTAAAGACGGTTGACGCGGATCCGTCATCCCCGGCCACGACGACGAGCCGGCCGCCTCAGGCCACGAGCCGACGTGGATCCGGCCCCTCCGACCATCACGAGAATAACTACTTCATTTGCGACACAGGTTAGTCCTGCTTGAACCCCCAATGCCCTCTCTCTCCTCGGCCACCAAATCTGCTATATATTCATGTCAATGTGGATTAGGGAGACATGCCTTGATAGTTCATCTTTAATTGATTGACTGTAGATTTGATGGATGGATTTTGTTGCCCCAAGTCTATTTGAATAAATTGTTGCTAACAGATGAAGTTATATGAATTGTTGAAATTCATTTTCATATTCCTGGTGCTACAATTGTTGCACTGTAAATTCATGAAAAGCATTGAGGATGTTAGCATACTTTAATTCTGCTATGCTTTGAATGTACCAGATCGACAGTTATGCTTTGGACCTGTTAGCATACTTTAATTCTGCTATGCTTTGAATGTACCAGATCGACAGTTATGCTTTGGACCTGTTAGCATATTTTAATTCTGATGGCCACATAATGTCAGTGGGAATTGCATCGCAGTGGTTTATAATGTAGTCCACCCAATCTGCTATATATTCATGTCATGGTGGATTAGGGAGACATGCCTTAATAGTTCATCTTCAATTGATTGACTGTGGATTTGATGGATGGATTTTGTTGCTCCAAGTCTGTTTGAATAAATTGTTGCTAACAGATGAAGTTATATGAACTGTTGAAATTCATTTTCATGTTCCTGGTGCTACAATTTTTGCACTGTAAATTCATGAAAAGCATAAAGGATGTTAGAATACTTTAATTCTGCTATGCTTTGAATGTACCAGATCGACAGTTATGCTTTGGACCTGTTAGCGTACTTTAATTCTGATGGCCACATAATGTCAGTGGGAATTGCATCGCAGTGGTTTATAATGTAGTGATAACTAGACTGTCTTATGCTTTGTTGTGAGTGTTAATTGTTTCACTACTGTCATATATATTGTTATTGTTGGTGTCATGATGTGTTGTTAGTGTTGTTTCACTACTGTCATATATAATGTCATGACCATTGCTTTATCCTCTTGTTGCATGTACACATGGAACACACAATCCATCGCCGCTGAAGTTGGACAAGGAAGCAGTTGAAGGAATTTATTCTGTGCTTTGATATATAAGCATATTGTTGTGTCCCTGTCAAAATGGTTAGCACCTATCCCTGTATGCTAATTAAGTAAAATATGAACTGTGTATGTCTATGCTGATTTTATTTACGACTTGTAATGATTTTTAGTGTAATATCAGCTATTTTGCCTATCAGAGAAAATGAATTTATCTAATAAGAATTTTGTTTAGATTTTCAGTCTTGCTTATGTTGCTCTACTGACAACCTGACATATCATCTATGCAGTCTCCCACAACAACAAACTCCTCTACCTCCAGTGCATCATCACAGCCCATCGTCGGTGAACCTTCTTCACAGGGTCACTCAGCATAGACTGCTGTGAGTAGTACTCGATCCCGCGGGTCAAGGACACAAACCAAATGGCCAGAAGACAAGTTGACTACAACTGGACTTGATGCCAATTTTTGGCCTACCCCAGATGCTGCGAGGGATAGATTTGTATTGGTCTGTGGTCTCATTGCTCGGGAGAGGGTGTCAATCAACAAGGCGGTTGATGATCTCTCACCAATTGAGAAGGACCATCTGTTCACAGTTTTAGAGGAAAAGCTAGATTACCCAGCCAATCTGGAAGAATATGTTCGCAAGAAGGTAGTTAAGGCAGCTATATTAGAGATTGGAACCTTGCAACAGCGGTTCAAGGCCCATTTAAGAAAAAAAATATGTGAGCGAAGAGGAGACTCCCTTTGTGAAGCATGCCATTTTGCAGCAACAAGACTGGGACATGTTTGTGCAGGAAACCAATTCTCCTTCATTTTAGCAATTGAGCCAGGAGATGAAACAAAAGAGAGCATTGCATAATAAGCCACACAAGACTGGCAGAAAAGGTTATCGTGGTAAAAGGAAAGAGTGGGAGGAGGAGGATGCAAAGCTAGCTGAAGAAGGAAAACAGAACCCTTGGGACCAATTTCCTAGACGTTCGAGACCTTATCTGCGGGCAAGGGTAGGGAAGAAGAGGAAGAATACTAGTGAAGGAAGCGGGGGCATAACATTCAGTAACCCAGCGGTGGTGGGGGTAGCAGATAGTGTGAAAACACTTGCAGCTCAGGGTGGCGATGGTTCTTTCTCTGGGGTTAGGGAGGATGATATCCTCACCACAACACTTGAGACTCCAGAGCATCAAGGTCGGGTCCGAGGCGTGTCTAGTTCACTTGGCTGGGGTAAAGGGTTTGGTGAAGAGTTCGCTGGAATGTACAGGAAGAAGAGGAACAAGACGTCTGATGCTTATGATATGATGGACATAACATTTAAATCAATTGTCCATGCTCTAAGACTATCAGGCATCGAAATACCAAAAATGTACTTCTTCCTTCCCAATTACCAGCGCCTGTCAGTAGCAGCGAGGAAGAAGATGTGCATGGCAGCGAGGAAGAAGATGCGCATGACCGCGAGGAAGAACATGCGCATGACAGCGAGGAAGATGCGTGTGGAAAAGAGCAAGATCATTGGAGTGCCAACGGTGACGAAGCGAATCAAGTGCACAGTGATAGTCGATCACCTATGATGGACAAAATAGATAAGCTGACAGAGCCAACCACGTGCAGCCTTTGGGATGGCACCGGGATTAATGTGGAGCTCGCACTAGCGAAAGTCTTTCCATTTCAAAAGGCTTGCCATTCAGTACCGGTGCAGGATGGGTATGTTGTGGTGCAACCTACTTATGTGTGGGCCAATGTGGGTCACTACCCTCTGCCTGTACCAATTGATGGGGGTGACATAGCAACCCTAGCTG
Source organism: Cenchrus fungigraminus (assembly GCA_036936925.1). Lineage (NCBI taxonomy): Eukaryota > Viridiplantae > Streptophyta > Magnoliopsida > Poales > Poaceae > Cenchrus > Cenchrus fungigraminus. The sequence goes on from CM072780.1 coordinate 70,141,655, forward strand.
AGGCTCTCGTTCAAAGGATCCAATGGCCAAAGGACAGGATCCTTATACCACCCATGACGAGACATCCCAACCCTGAAGCCGCAACAGGTAGCAGGGGTACAACATCAGATGGAGGTACTGCAGCTTAGTGTCAGCAAGAGAAGGCTCAACAGCAACAGCAGCATCAGCAGATCAGCAAAACTACGCAGCTGGAGCGTCGACAACAGCCGGAGTAGCCCAGGCAAACTCCGCCTAAGCAGCAGCTGCAACATCAGGGTAAGCAACAGACGAAACAGCAGCCTCTCCAGCAGCAGGAGCGTCGACAACAGCCGGAGGAGCCCAGGCAAACTCCGCCTAAGCAGCAGCTGCAACATGAGGATAAGCAACAGACGAAACAGCAGCCTCTCCAGCAGCAGCAGGAGGAGTGCAGGCAATCTCCCCCTAAGCAGCAGATGCAACATGCACAGCAGCCTCTGCAACAGGAGGAGGAGCCCATGCAATCTCCACTATAGAAGGGGAACCAGGCCAGGAAACCTCTGTCTAAAGATGAGATTCTTAACTGTATTATTGGGACAGAACAGGAACGACCAAAATACAAGCCTGGTGCACCTATGTTGTCAGAAGCAAACTTAGAGGCTGCTGGACCAAATTGTGCCAGGTTGCATGCTTACGTCATGGAACACTGTAAGGATAAACTTGCCTTTCCAGCAAATGTGGATCAAGACTACTTTAAAGGTGGTGGTGGTGCTTTAATGTTAAACATTGCATTCAATAGCATGTATAACCTTATAACCCTGGCTTCTCTGGATGTTACCTTCTTGAGGTTGTGGACATTGTAAGTCCCTTAAAACCTAAAAAGATATTTCTTTAATTTTGACCACAAAGTTCATCCATGCTAACAATTTGATTTTTTGTAGGAAAATGATGGACAAGGTAGCGAAGATGCAGATCAGTGTTGGGTTTTTAGATCCAGATTTGTTTACTTCCACAAATATTTCTCAGCATTCTCGCCTTGTTACCAAAGCAATCTCAAATGCAATGAACAACGACTACGTGGTGGGTGCATACTGCACTAGCCACTAGGTAACAGTGATCTTCTGTATGAAGTTCAAAGAGGTTTGGTATCTAGATTCTGCTAAACAACATCCCCCGCTAAAGTTTTCAGACCTCAAACCTGTTGTGGAGTGGTCAGTATCTTGTAGGTTTTGTTCACAAAAATTCAATCTTTTAGTGTTTCTAATTGGTATTGCTGACCATGCAGGGCCTTTGGTACAGTATTTGTAGGTTTTGTTCACAAAAATTCAATCTCTTAGTGTTTCTAATCGGTATTGCTGATCATGTAGGGCCTTTGGTGAACATGCACAGGACGGAGTGATGAAAGGAAAGAAAAAAAGCCAAAAGCCACACTCAAGCACAAAACAAATCTCGCTGTAAGACCGAGGTTTTTTTATGTTCCCTTCTTACCTATTTGGTACTACATTAACTTGTCATTTTGGTACCTCGATGCAGTGTGCTCAGCAGCCATGGGGGTCCTCTTTGTGTGGATTCCATGTGGCATTCCATATGTTAAGACTACTCGATGACATACCTGACATCAAGAAGGCTGCTGTAAGTAGATAATAATGCCCAACCTTGTCTCTGCTCATGTTATCCATCTAATTTTAGAAACTGATTTCTACTTGTATTCTCATAAATGATTGTATTTTGCAGGATTTCAAATCTGCTGTAGATGTTTCCACAGAAGATCTAAAGCGTGTCTGGGAGATGCTGTGCGAGTACATTCTTAAGGAGACCATCGACCGAAAGGGCAACTTCTACAATAGTGCACCGTGAGTTCATTGTAGCCAGAAACTTGAAACTCATTCAGTCTTCTTTAGTCAGGTGTTGTTGCCTGAGAAACCTGCTTGGCTTGCTTGGTTGGGGTCAGATGCTGCCTGGTTCAGGCAGTTTTCTTATGACTCCATCCAAACAAGCCCTGATGAGAGTAACTTGAAACTTGATGTGATCCTAGCTTGTCTATAAATGTGATCTTGCTTGTCTATAAATGTGATCTTGCTTGCCTATATCTGTGATGTGAGAATGTGTTTGTGATATCTCCTTGCTGTGGTGGCTGCGATATCTTGGCTGGTTCCAGGATGGCAGGATGTAGCCCCTGATGGCTGCCAAATCCTAGCTGGTTCCAGGATGCAGCCGGCAAGCGGGTAGGTTACTGTAGGGGTGGCCTACGTATCTGTAACGGGCGTTAATTAAAGCTCGTTACAAACACTGATCAGTGAGTAACGGGCTTCATTCGGAAAGCCCGTTACAAACATGCCAACAATGTAACAGGCAGTGTAAAAGCCCGTTACCAGTCCTGACTGGTGGGCCCCAGGACCTGGCCCGTTCATCGAGATATAGGAGACGCAGGTTGAAAGCACACGTCTCCTTTAATCGAGAGAAAGCAGACACACGTGGTAACAGATGGTCTCATTTCGTCGAGACAGAGGAGACGTAGGTTCACGGCACGCGTCTCTGATGTTGATTTCACAGTAACGGGCTCTGTTTTCATGCCTGTTACCAAAGTTCCCTGTGGGCCCAGAGAAATAGCCATTTCACGTGACTGGTGACTAGTTGTGGTAACGGTCGTTGTTTGATGCCCGTTACGAATCCTAGATGTGCTGAGACGCGTGTGAAATAGACGCGTCTCATTTCGTCTAGATAGAGGAGATACAAGTACACAGTAGGCGTCTCCGATATTGAGCTACTATAACGGGCTCTGTTTCAGTGCCCGTTACCAAAGTTCCCTGTGGGCCCAGAGAAACAGCCATTTCACGTGACCGGTGGCTAGTTGTGGTAACAGTCGTTGTTTGATGCCCGTTACGAATATGTGTTATCGGTAACGGGCGCTTTGCCCATTACTAAAGGCCATCTATGCCCGTTACCAAAGTGAGTTTTTCACGTAGTGTAGAGAGGTCGCTGGACGGGGTAGGGTTGGCCTTCCTCAGGTCGCTCCGCCACAAGGACCGCGCTGAGCACCTGGGTGGACGCGGAGATTTAGAGTAGCAGGGTCTCTTTTGGTGCCAGGGGTACCATGACTGGGGGCGTCGTGAGGAAGGTCTTCAGCTCTTCTAATGCCTGGTCGGCCTCGTCCGTGCACATGAACTTGTCTGTCTTTTTCAGCAGTTTGAAGAAGGGCGGGCCTTTCTCTCCTAGCTTGTTGATGAAGTGACTAGAGCGGCCATCATGCCGGTGAGCTTCATGACATCTTTCTTCCCGGTAGGTCTTTTCATCTTGCGGATGGCGTCGACCTTGGTGGGGTTCGCCTCAATGCCCCGGTGGCTGACCATGAAGCCTAGGAGCTTGCCGGATGGTACACCGAAGACGCACTTCTCTGGATTGAGCTTCCAGCAGTAGCGTCAGAGGTTGGCGAAGGTTTGGGCGAGGTCGGCGATGAGGTTGTCCTCCGCCATGGTCTTGACAACTACGTCGTCGATGTAGGCTTCAACGTTGTCACCGATCTGAGACTCTAGGCACTTCTGGATGGCCTTCTAGTAGGTCGCTCCAGCGTTCTTGAGGCCGAACGTCATGGCCGTGTAGCAGTAGATGCCGTGCGGCATTATGAACGCCGTTTTGTCCTGATCAGAGACCTTCAGGGCTATCTGGTGATACCCTGAGTAGCAGTCGAGGAAGCATAGCAGGACGCTTCTGACCGTGGTGTCCACGACCTGGTCGATTCGCGGAAGAGGGAAGGGGTCTTTAGGGCAGTGCCTGTTGAGATCGGTGTAGTCGATACACATTCTCCATTGACCGGTTTTCTTGGGTACAAGCACCGGGTTGGCGAGCCAAACCGGGTTTTTACATTCACGGATGAATCCGGCAGCTAGGAGCTTTATTATCTCTACCCTAATGACCTCCTTGCGATCCTTCGCAAAGGGGTGCAGCTTCTACTTGACAGGCTTGGCCGTCTTGCTTACATCCAAGGAGTGCTCAGCCAGCTCCCTTGGAACACCCAGCATATCCGATGAGGTCCATGCGAATATGTTCGCGTTGTCCCAGAGGAAACTGGTGAGCGCGAGTTCCTCTTTCTCCCTGAGGTTGTCGCTGATGACCACCGTCTTCTCTGGGTCGGGCAGGCCGAGGCGGATCCTCTTTGTTGACGGCATGGCGTCTAGGGCGGTGTCGGTGCGTTGCTGCTCTGGGACGGTCAGGTCACTCGGAGCGACCTTCGCGGCCTCGGCGATCATGACGGCCGAGGCGTCGACATAGGCGTTTGTCGTGGCAATGTCGAGAGCCTCGTTGTCACACTTGAACGAGACTAGGAGGTCGCCGTAGACGGAGAGGACCCCGTTTGGAGCCAGCATCTTCAACACCAAGTAGGTGTAGTGCGGGATGGCCATTAACCTAGCCAGCATGGGGCGACCTAGGATGGCATGGTAGGAGGACTTGAAGTTGACGACCTCAAAGTTCAGGTACTCCGTGCGGAAGTTGTCCTCCGTGCCGAAGGTTACGGGGAGGGAGATCCGACCCATGGGGTAGGCCGCCTTGCCGGGGACGATGCCAAAGAAAGGCTTGTCACACGCTGTTAGCCTCTTGAAGTCGAAGTCCATCTTCTTCACGGTCTCGACGAAGATAATGTTGAGCCCGCTCCCCCCATCGATGAGGGTTTGGGGAAGCAGGGCGCCCTCCACTATGGGCTCGACGACGAGCGGGTAGGACCCTGGATCTGGGATGTGGACCCAGTGATCAGCTCTGGAGAACGTGATCGGCTGCTCCGACCAACGCAGAGGCTGCGATGGCTTGGTGTGGATGAGGTGGATCTAGCGCTTGTCCAAGTGATATTGCCTCCTGCTCACGTGAGACTTGAGGCCGCCGACGATCATATTGATTGATCGCTTGGCCTGCTGGAAGGGGCCGTTGGGGTTGCCCGTTGCCAGTAGAGGAGGTAGGTCGCGCTTGTCGCGGCGATACTCCGGCTGCTGCTCGTCACGACGTCGCTCATCGCGGCGGCCGTCATCACCACGTCCACGTTGGTCGTCGTGGCAGTTGTTGTTGTAGCGACGTGAAGACGACCGATCACCGTCGCCTCTAGGTCGCTTGGGATCTTCGGGGGTATGGAACGCCCTCTTGAACTGCGCGCACTCGCGGACTGTGTGAGTGGCCCTCTCGTGGAACGCACAGGGGCTGTTGAGCACCGCATTGAATTCGTTGACGTTGAACGTCGAAGGTCGACGTGCCTCCGCTGCAAGCACCTCTGACGGTCGCTTGCGCAGCTTGGAGCTCGAGTCTCCCGCAGTACCGGAAGTACCCGCATCGCGCTTGGCGTCGTAGTCAAACTGATTGACCAGTGCCTCATCAGTGTCGATGAGCTTGTTGACAACGTCCATGAGGGCCGCGACGGTGGTGGCTCCGGACTCGTGGATCTTCTCAAAGATCTTGCAATCTCTGATGCCCTTCTTGTAGTTGTCGACGACCTGGTCATCCCTGACACCGACGCAAGTGTTGCGGTTCTCGAAGAACCGGTTGGTGTAGTCGCGGAGCCGCTCGTTGGGCTTCATGGTTACCCTCCCGAGGTTGAAGGCGTTCCCAGGGCGATTGTAGGTCGCCTGGAAGTTGGACATGAAGGCCTGGGACAGGTCGGCCCAAGACGTGATGCTGCCAGCCGGGAGGTTGTTGAGCCAGAGTGACAGCGCGTCACCCATCCCCAGCGGGAAGTACGCCACCATGTGATCGAAGTTGCTGCCGGCCGCCTTGACGGTGACATAGTAGGTCGACAGCCAGATGTTAGGGTCGGAGCGGCCGACGTACTTTTGGATGTTAGGTTTGATGTTGTCGGGGTAGGCCATCGACCTAAGGCGAGGAGCCAACACAGGGAAGGCGGTGATGGCCATGTCGTCGGCGGCGGCTCCAGCCTGAGCGCGGCCTCTGCTCTGCGCAGGGGCGACGATCTGGGATCGGGGCTCGCGATCTGGATTTGGGACACCGCCCTCCGGATGGCCGTAGTCCGCCTCATACTGGGCGCGATGCCTGTTCTCGACGTCGTGGCGGTCGCGCTCCTCGCGCTCCATGATGCGATGGACGGTGCCAGGGGGTCGTACTCGCGGTCGTAGTCTGCATGACGTCGTAGCTCTCGCTCCTCACGCTCACGGTGATGCTGGTCGATGTAGCCACGGGCGTCGCGGGCACGCCTATTCTTGTCGAGGGTGCCGCGAAAGTCGCCGTCCTTTGCGCCGTTCGCCCGAGGCTGATCGGGGTTGTTTTGATCGACCTCCTCCAGGATGGGAGGAGGTTGCTACGCGCAGGTTGATTAGATCGGCTGCGCGAGTGACGACTTCATGAAGATGCGGTGGACTTGGCTGTTGTGCTCATCTCCTCCACCAGGGCCATGGCAACCCGAAGGTAAGCCATGGCTGCTTCGGGCTCGGGTGTGGGGTCGGCTTGCTGAAGGAGCGCCATGGTAGCACCCAGGTTGGCCTGGGGGCTGTTGAACGTTGGTAGCCCTGCTTCCTCAAACTCGAGACGAAGGGCGCGGCGCGGCTCCTCTGCACATCGCTGGGCGCGGTTGGCATTGCCCTAGATCCGCCACGCCTCCTCGGAGTCTGTTGCACCGCGACGTGGTGGTTCATTCTCAGAAACCACCAAGACCCGGCAAAGGATGGAGCCCGAGTCGTTGGGGGAGACGTGGATCCAGACCTTCTGGAATTCACCGCCATCTGGAGTCGCAGGAGCTCGCGTGGTACAGGGGGTACGCTCCTGGTCGATCTTCTTCCACAGTCGGCAGCCGCGGAGGGTATGCCGCGCGCCCTTATGGTAGGTGCACGGTACGTCGAGCGGAGTGCGAGGTGCGCGGAGCTCGGGCTTGAGGTCGCCAGATGGCCGCCGCCGCCCAGATTGGATCTGGGAGGTCTTGTTCGCCTGGCAAGTGTAGACGTCGCTGGGCGGTCGTAGACCGAAGGGGAAGATCCCACGGTGTGACGCCATCTGCGTTGAGCGCTGGGCTCTCTCACAGATCTGGAGGGTCTCCTCCATCATGCCGATGACACGCTCCATTCCCTGAATGATGTCATAGGGTTTGGGCGGGTGGGTCTCTGATGCTAGATCGGAAACAGGGGTGGCAACAGGTGCCGTCGCGATCTTCGCAGCGACCACCGGAGAGGTCGTGGCTGCTGGAACAGTCGAGGTCGCCGTGAAGGAACCAAAGCAGATCTCCACGGGGCTGGCGAGGATGTCCGCCATGCTCGCCGGAAAAATGACACCAGATCAAGCCACCATGCTGCACAGTGAGTTCCCGATCTCCCCTACCTAGCGCGCCAACTGTCAGGGGGTGAGACCTGGACAGATCCGCAAGGGGGCGACCCAAGCGGTTGTAGGTTAATTGGAGGGGATCGAGAACTAAGAGCGTAGGTGGTAGTTTGCGGGTGGAACTCGGAACACGGCGAGAATGGCGATGAACACAAGGGTTTAGACTGGTTCGGGCCTTCGGAGAGTGAAACCCTACGTCCAGTATGGGGTGGAATTATGCGTGGAGAGGAAGTCCCCTCGAATGGAGCTCTAGGGCGCCTTATATGGTCAAGGGGCTGGGGCCTCCATTCAAGGTCGGTGGACCCTCATCGGGGTCAGTTACAATTTAGGAAGGCCATCTGCCTTGATTACAGGAGAGATCCCGAGATCTACGGACCTACAGGCGGCGCTGAGCCGCGACCTAACAGCGTGCCTTGCGCCCCAAGCCCAGCGGATCCTCCGGGATCTGGATAAGGTCTTCTGGAGTCTTCCAAGGTCGCTGGGGTTGTGGATAAGGTCTCCGGGCCCACTCGCAGGTCGGCGGGGCTTCTGGCAGGTCGGGTCCACTTGACAGGGACCTCTGGGACCCTAACCGGTGGGGACCCATGGGTACCCATGTCTCTTAGTTACTATGTGTGTTGTCAATGCACTCATCAAGGGGGAGATTGAGGACCAGAGCGTCCGAGGACCGGTGGATGGTCGCTCCTGGCTGTGATGAGTGATTGACAACGTGGTGTGGAATGACTCTTGGCCGAGTATTGTAGGTGCAGATTGCGGCTTGACTCGTGTTGGTGCAGGTGAAGAGCAGGCGCGAAAGGTCTTAGCCTTGTGGGGCCTCCGAGGAGTGGAGAGACAAGTAGGCTCGACCGATGGACACGGTGGCCAAATGCGGTCAAGTGCGGGCCGCACGGTGGCAAGAAAAGCAAGACGAAGTCGTCGACTTGAGCCGATGCAAGGTAGCAGCTCACGACCGGAGTCTGCACGCGGGGTTTGCGGTGGTTCACCACAAAACCGTCGGGTTACTTGGTTGAGCCACAAAACCAAGACCGGAGACTCGGCGGGCGGAGACGGGATCCGGATGCACCGAGAAGCTTCGATGCCGGGGGACACGCGGCGGGATCACAGGGCTTGCGTCGGGAGGACGCGGACTGCGGCGAAGGCGTGGCCTCCCGATGAAGAGGAGTGCTACTTGACCATATTGCCACTGAGGGGTTTGTATCTCAGTTTAAGTGCTAGGGGTAGCTTGGTCATTTGCCCAACCCAGAGGGACTCATATATATAGCTCTAGGGTTTCTGGGCAAACCATCCATTCGGACTGCTTCTCATTTCCCTGCTCCATAGGCTTAGATTTTCTTCACCGTTTTGTAGAGAATCTGACCTCCGAGTGTATGGAAGCTTTAATGGTTGCGTCGATTTCCTTCTTGTAGCTCGTGTGATTTTTGTGTCTTTTTCAGGCTATTATCGTTGGATTTTCGTGCGCAGCTTGTTCCTCTAATTCCGAGGTGTTTGGATTTGGATTTCTTTGTGGGGATCATGGATAGATACCTTGTGCATCTTTGTGCTTGATCTTGACCCCTCAAACTCCGGATTTGGCCTTGGATTTGAGGATTTCGGGTGGAACTCTAGCTTTTTGGTAGAGCTTGGTTCGTGATCGATTCCCAGCGAATTAGTTGGTTTGAGGGCTCAAGTTTTGGGGCATAGCATCCCCTAGGGACGCTTCACATCTTCCCCAAATCTTGTCTCAATCCATTCAGCCGTTTGGGAGATACATGGATGGATTAGTGGAGTTGACTTCGCATTTTTGAGCTCGGGCTATTATGTTCTTGTCCGGCGGACTGTCCGCCTGTGGCCCACGGACTGTCCGCGAGCCTCCTGTTCGTCGGGTGTTCATCGCGTGTTCTTCAGTTCGTGAGCACGAGTCATTTCGATCAGTCGAGTTTGGAGTTTTCGGTTGGACGCAGTTTGCCGGACTGTCCGCTAGGTGGGGCCGGACTGTCCGCACGCCACGGACTGTCCGCGGTGCTTGCCCGGACTATCCAAATTTCGGGAGTGCGGTACTGGAGGCTCGATCACTATTTGCGGACCGTCCGCCGGGGAGTCGCGGACTGTCCGCCGTACGGTCACGGACTGTCCACCAGGGGCCCTCCAGATTTGGTTAAGTCCTTTGCTTCTTGAGTTGTGCTTCCGCTTTTCAACTTTTTTGTACTTGTTCCTAGGGTTGGTAGGTCCGCTGTGACTACGCGACCTTGGCAAGCTTGTGTGGGAATCCTTGGTTGTTGATTTGGGGCATAGCCCGAGTTCATCCTTCGGGAAGAATTTTTAACGGCTCCCATTCACTCCCCCCCCTCTCTGGTCGCCTAATCGGTCCTTCAGACATGAGGTTGACACTCGCACCAAGATCATAGAGAGCATTCCTAATTTTCTGATAGTATATCATGCAAGTGATAGCCGGATAACCAGGGTCTCTCTTGTGCACAATTGCTGAAGATTCCCATGGATCAAGAACTTGTTATACTGGCTTTCCTGCATAGTCAGTAGGTCGTGTCCACCTAGATGGCTCACCCCATCTAGTGGACACTATGCAAACATTCTCACAGGAGGATACGGGTTGCCCCGGAATCTTCCCATCTTCAGCAGAAGAAACCAAAGAAGCTATCTGAGCCAGCTGGATTTCTATCATCTTATTAAGGGTGCATTTGGCATAGCTTTGCCAACAGCTTCGTGAGCTGTTTTGGGCGATGCTGTGCCAAAGGCCTCCCCAAAACATCTTCGGCAGCAGCTTCGCCCGGATATCGCGCTCTTTGGAGCGATTTGGGGGAGGCGAAGCCCGAAATCGTCGCTTCGCCCGCTTCGCCCCCCGCTGCGCCACGCCCTTTCCGTCGCTGCCCCCCCCCCCGAGTGCGGTCCGTCGGGGCCGACCCCAACTGCTCGACGGTGTCCTGCGGAAGAGGACCGCGGCGGCGCGGCGTCCTCCCATGGCCGGTCGAGAGCGAGCCGGCGAGCTCGCCGGCGACGCGGTGCAGATCCGCCTGGGGCTTGATGGCGGCACAGCGCAGAGGAGGGCGAGCTCCACCCGGGCCGCCTCCATGGCCGGCCGAGGAACTCCGCGCGGGCCGCCTCCATGGCCGGCCGGGGCAGCTTGACGGCGGAGCGAGGGAGGCCAGGGGGAGGTGGGAGGCAGCGGGCGCAGGCAGCGGCGGTGAGTGCCGGCGAGGGGAGCGACGACGGGAGGAGGGCGGCGGGCGACGGGTGCGATGTGCCGTGGGTGAGCGACGGGTGCGATGCGAATGGATGAGGAGAAGGGAGAAGGAGCCGCAGTGGATAAGGAAAGGAGAAATAAAAAAAGAAAAAAGAGAAGGAAAAATGTAAAAGGGAAAAAGAAAGAAAAAAGGAAATAAAAAATAAAATAAAAAAGAAAAGGAAAGGGTATTACAGACATTTCACTCTCACACGCATCTTTCCACAGCCAGGAGAAGCTGTTTTGCCAAACGTTTCTCCAAAACGGTTTTAGCTTCACCAGCGAATCCGCTTCACCAACACAGCCACAGCCGGAGCTTCCACAGCCACAGCTGTGCCAAATGGACCCTAAAGCTTAACTGGCTCTTAAGAGTAGAAGAGAGGCTATCAACCATGGTGTTAAGGCTTTCCAGAGCCTTACCACAGGCAGCTAACTTGTTGTTGAAACCATCATTAATCTTAGCTTGCCCGAAAACAAGATCTTTCAAGGAAGGTTGGTTAGGATTGAAAGAATTACCTTGATTACCTCATTGATAATAAGGGCGTTGATTCCACGTTTGACCTCCTTGTGCACGATAACCGTTGTTGTTTCCGTTCATGAACATCACATCCTCCTGGGTAGTAGGGTAGTAATTCCCTGAATGCCCAGTGTTACCACAAACTTCGCTGGTGATGCAAGAGTCCATAGCTTGAGTAGTGGTGGCCATGGCAGCTTTCTCATTGGTTAGATCATCCATTCGCTTCATCAACAGGTCCATCTTGGCATTCAACATATCTTCTTCTTTGACAGTATGTGTACCCTTTTGACATGTCTAGAGTCGATCATCACTCCAGCCTTGGTTGGAGACCATCTTCTCAATAAGCTGAGTTGCATTAGCAATAGTGAGGGAGAAGAAAGCTCCTCCAGCAGCAGCATCAACATGTCCTCGGGATGTCGGAGTCAGCCCATTATAGAAGTTCTATAGAATAAGCCAATTATCCATCCCATGGTGAGGACATGCCAAGATATACTCTTGAAGCCTCTCCCAAGCTTCTGGGATAGTCTCACTTGCTGCTTGCTGAAAGCTTGAAATTCTTCCCCGCATGGCATTGGTTTTACCCAACGGAAAAAACTTCACGAGAAATGCCGCCGAGCATTTTGCCCTAGTATTAATCTCCTCATGGTTCGCATAGAACCACTGCTTCGCCTTTCCCCGGAGTGAGAATGGAAACAGTCGTAGACGAATAGCATCTTCCTCCACTCCTTTCCAGGAACTGTTGCAAGTGGGCGCTCGCGTCTTCATTAGGCCTGGCGCAGAATGGGCTAGCCTGTACCATCGTAATGAGGCCAGTTTTGATCTTGAAGTTTCCATTCCCCGTATTGATCTCGGGGCCTGTGGGCACCTAATTAGTAGAGGGAGCAGAGTACTTGCGGAGAGTCTTCTCGGGGTTGGCCATAGGAGTTGATGTAGATGGAACAAAGGAAGCTGGGTCGACTTCCGTATGTACACGCCGGGGAGAACCGAAATGAGTTCTAGCTCTCCTTACAAGTGACTCAGGATCTTTAGTGAAATTCTGCGGTAAGTCGAAACCAGTTATGCACTACCTGTCTTCATCATCTAAAGACAAAAGAAGACAATCAAGGTTAGCCTGCATTGAGAACTGCTTTACCCTGTCATGATTATAAACATATGCAAAGTGTTGTCATGTAATCCTTTAGGCTTCCCCGGCAACGGCGCCAGAAATGCTTGTTGACATTTCTTAACGTCATCACTAGGTTTGTATTCCTAGTAACGGCACCAGAAATGGTGGATGACATTTCTTAACATGTTTGCTAAGTTCGTGAGTTCCTAGCAACGATGCCAGAAATGTTCCGATGGTAATCCTAATGTGACAAAGAATCTGCAAGCGCACGGATATACCATTGTAGCATTTCCCAAATGAGTATTCCAAAGGGTATCGAATCCAAGGAAGGCGTGGTTAGATTAACATGTGCAACACTATTGCAATGAGTATAGATCAATGACGAGAATAAGTCAGGTCCCAAACACAGAGGTAAGATATGTTAAGCATGGGTAGTGTGAACACACCCGAACTCGTTCTCTCTATGGTACACTACGGCTTAGGAGGCAACATACGAGTTTTCTCTAGGTTCTCAGGTACTAAACATATAAAGTTAGTAGAAGCCAGTCAGTCACATAAGCATTGTATGAATATCAGCTCAGCACCCAGGCACAAACGGGGAGCTAACCACCCGCGTTGCTTCCGCACAACGTCGGTTGTCAGATCTTAGACTCCTACAGTGTAGCCGAACATGGGGGATTACAAAGGGTCCAACGGCTGTCACTACCGCGGCCTACCAGTAACTGTCCGTGGGATACGCTCATATGCAATGCAGCTACACAACCCAAGAACCATGCTTGCGTTGTTAACTAGACCTGGCCGGCCCGGGCTATTGTGACCCAGGTCAGTGGCACCAAATAACTGGCCACTTACACCGCGTACCGTAGCTTGAACTCGAACTTCATACAACACAAACACGTGATTCATATTCTACTATGTCTGTTCAATAGGATGTTGGCATTTCTTACGTCGTTACTAGACTTGCAACGACGCCAGAAAGCCTGTTGGTATACTACACGATCTCAGATAGATCCGCAAGCGCACGGATACCGTTGTAGTTTTCACCCGGGAGTATTCCAAGGTATCGATTTCCACGGGGAACGAGAAGTGTTGTGAACCTAAACTAATTCGTCCAGGGGATATGGTGACGAAGGATAGAAAGGCAAGGGTAGATTTCGGGTAGAGAGGGGATAGCTGATGAAGTTTGGGACTCGTGAGAGTCACAGATAGAATCAAGGGAAAACTTGTTGCTCGTCGGGGCCAGAGGGAAAAGAGCCACGGAAAGGGATGAGAAGGGGGCTCTGATGTCGTAACTCCTACCTGCTGGAACTAACGTGGTGGACTACAAGGCCCGTCCGGAGCTGTCACCTCCCTAGGGTACCACAACTATTCCGTTGAACCCAGAAGCATTCCAAGGTACTGGAAAGCCTAGACACCATGTCTACACTAACCAAGCACTACTTTACTCGAATTCAAAGGAAAGCAATCACAACAAGTAGAAACTACTAAATGCAATCGAAGAACTTAAGAGCGAACGATGAAATGACTTGAGACTTAGTTACTCATGAATCCGAACTTACAAAATATCACAGGTGTGGACGACCGTAGTTGTATCGCACCCGCCGAGGAAAGGGAAGAAGACCGACACTCCGGCTTCTACTCCAACACTAGGGGAAGAAGACCGACACTCCGGCTTTTACTACAACACTCAACTCTCTCTCCCTACTCTCTGAATACTAACTTATGTAGGTCTCCGCCACTTGCTTCTAATCACTTGTGTCCTTCTATGAGGTGTCAGGCTCTATATATAGGCCCTCTGGGTCGGTGGCTGTAGGAGGGGGTACTTGTAGGCGAGAGGGAGCTGCAGTGACGAGCAAGGAGGTGCGACCGTCCCTATGATTTGCCGCCTTTGATCGTGCACGGCCCTAATCAATGCACCTGGGTCAGTTCCCAAGTTGGTGGAGTGAAATCCTGGGGTTTGGTAGGTGCGGCTGTACCTAGAGGTGCGGCCGGTCCTACTCAATTGCCGTGTGATGCACCGACGGTGTTGAGGGACGTCCAGGATCACTCCTTGATGGCGGTTGTGGCAGTTAAGTGTGGGTCCATCGATCCAAGTGCTTCCAACCATAGCCTTTTGATCAAGCCGACCATTCACCGGTGTATCTCATCCATCCAAGGTGTGTTTGTGGGATTGTTGGTGCCGTGGACCCGAGAGGAGGATTTTGGGTGGTGCGGCCGGACCTAGTAGGTGCGGCTGGACCTCGTTGGTGCGGCCGGACCTAGGAGGTGCGGTCGGACCAACTTTTGTGGTGTCTGGCCCATGGACTTGGTCTCCTTGGATATTATGCTAAGTGTAGAGGCATTTGGCAGAGTTTGCTGTTGATCAGAGGAGGTTGATAGATCCGGCCGAACCTACTAGGTTCGGCCGCACCTACCCCCCGACATGTCTCGTGTCACAATCTTCCGTGAGGCATAATTTCTGCATCTGGACTCCGAATTGGGTGAACCAAAACTCCATTTCAATCATCTCGACAAGAACTTCGCAATGGTGCTGTCAAACTAAGCATTTGACGATGTTTGTAAAGATGCTTTATTTGTGCTATGATGTCTCATTATGACCTGCATCCAAATATTCACCAAAGCTCGTGGAATCCGTTAGTTTATAAACCCACAGCTATGATGCAAGCTTTGATGGAGTGAAATTTGTTCAAAGTTGAGGGTCGAAAATAGGGACTTAACGACCATCAACACACCCACACACTTAGCCCTTTGCTCGTCCTCGAGTAAAGGTTAAGGACCAAGGTGAAAACAAAAATTCCTATGGTATGAAGCGAGCATAAGAGATATTTCGAATCATACCTTGCACTTGTGAACTTTGAAGTGTCTATCATGCCATCTTGGGTAGTTGAGGAATGGAATGATCTTGAATCAAATCACTTCTACTCCTCATGTCAAGTAGCTTGGGATTTTTTTCAATAAGTTTTCAAAATAAACCTTGCTTGGCACCTCATTTGATTCTCTCAAATCGCTCAATGTGTATAGTCCTCACCAAGGCATTAGATTGCCTTTCTTCAACCTACTTCTAATGATGGCTATATATGGAGCTGAAGGTAGGGTATAAAGATGAGGCATACTTGCATCACATGTATTGCAAAGTAAAAAACCGGATCCAAGGAGAAAATCAAATCATACAATCAAATCAAGATGTGCATGTGTCGGGATATGATTGATATGGTAAGGTGGATACTAGGCCCAGAATGGGTGCTAGATATTACCATATGTATAATGAATGTTGTGATGATGGTAAGGTGTACACTAGGCCCGGAATGGGTGCTAGTTATTACCATCTGATTTGTTGTAACTCCATTTTGCATGATCCTCTCTCTCTATTTTGACTCTTTTGTGGACATGGCTATCTTTTCTTTTTTCTTTTTTTTCTTTTTTTTCTTGGACCTTCATGTGTCCAACTTTTTTTTTCTTGGACCTTCATGTGTCCATTTTTTTCTATAGCCATGTCTCTTTTGTAATATTAACATGGAGAGAGAGAGAGAGAGAGATCAACACATAGTGTGGAGCTTTATTTAGTGGAATAGATAGATGGTACAATGCTGGCTCTCAACTGAGCATAGCAAGGAGAATGTTGGCATGTACGTGTATCTTGATCATGAAAGCATGAAAAGAATTCTCACAAGGGTCACAACAATTTGACAAAACTCAGTGCAACAACAAGTAGCATATGTGTATGAGGTTTTCAAGATGTCTTATCATATGGCTCTGGTAGGACTTGGCATATCAAAGAGGAGCTTCACAAAGGGTTTTCAAAATTTTCAAATAAATTTCCCAAGCACTCAAACATTTGGAGCAAAGATCATTTCATCGGACCATATCTCAAACATCAGCTACTTAGATGGGCATGGTTTCCTAAAGATATGTTGTACACAAGCATCAAGATAATAAGTATGGAATAAAACTTATGCAAGCCAACCATATGAAACATGTCGAGCATTGGGTGCATGAGGATTCAATTGAGTTTGATTTATATGATCGGATTTATAGCTCATTTAAACTCATGATTTCCAAAAGTAGAGAGGTAGGGTGCACATACCATCGCTCTTGGAGAAAGTGGGGAATGAGGTAGACAAATGGTGATTCGGCCAAACCACAGGGGCGACCGACTTGCTCTAGTGCACTTACCTCATCCCTCGTCGATTGGCGTAGTCGGTGTTGTGCGGCACCATGGCAGGAGATCTCAATTTTGTGTTTTGACGAGCCTGAGAAATCTCCCCCAGACTTGCTCTTGTACCTGGTGTTATTATTCAAAGAAAAAGATGGAAACAAAAAGGGAGGCTCTGCTAGCTGAAGAGCTATGAAGCCTTTATTCAAATTCAAATATTTTTGTGTTTTTTTAAGAGAGCAAGATGCAAGAACCAACACCATCTTCAAACCAAAATAAGATTTAGTATGAGAGAAACTTACTCGGGATACTCACATATCTCCCGCACACTTGGAGTTTGCATTGCTAGGCAACACAACTCAAGTGTGCGGAGTTCAAGCTTCCTTCGTAATACTTTCTCTCCCAGAATTACCTTGGTGTTGTAGTTGGTGTAGCTCTCATGTTTTTAGGCATTGCCTATCCATCGGTCCTTTCAATCTCCACCTGAAATGTTAGCGACCAAAAATACCTGAAGGACGACTATCCTAAAGAGATGCTCTTGCTTTTATTTGAAAAGGAAATCTAAATGATTATTCGGGCTATCTCCCGATAGTGCTTTGTTTTGGGTCATAAGCTCGACCACTGGAGATCTTCATCTTGCAGCCAATCGAGATGATGAAACCATCATAGCTCTAGCTGCAAGGTTAGTACCAAAAAAATGACCACAAAATTTGCAATGTTTATGGTAAAAAAAAGCATCTACAACCTTCCTTTCAAAGTTAGCATGCACAAGGAAAATGAGGAGGTTGTAGGTTTCGTAAAGGTCAGTGGTAATGGGGCTTGATAACTCTGGAAACTTTTGATGTGAGCATGGGATTTGTGATCCCTCTAGTGTAAAACCTTCATGCTCGAGTCTGTTTTGAGAATCCAGTGTCGACGCCTCAAGAATGTCCATAGACCACACATGTTCTTTCTTAACCTCAGGTCTATGAGATTGGAGATGTGTATCTCGAACCTCAAGATGATATGGCTGCTTTTCATGGTTGAGTACACTACTCAGTACTCCTTCAATGGGTCTTCCGATGAGAATGAAGGGTGGATCTCCTTTTGGGATGTCAAAGATATGATAATCTAGGAAGATCCCATACTCTCCAATCTTTTTTTGGACGACTCTAAGGATTCCCTCCGTCTCTATGGTTTGACCCAAAATCCGTTGGAGACGCTTCTGAGAGAAAGAGAGGGGTTCATCGGAAAAGGCCTCTAATACTAAGGATTTAGGAATGATATTGATATCAACCCTAGGGTCATAGAACACATCCTAGTAAGAGAGGTTTCCTACTTGGCATGAGAGTGATTTAGCTCGGGATATAGCTGGATTACTTGATCCATGCCTTCTACTTCTGTCAACCATTCCCAGCTACTGATTGCGGAGATGTATTCTAACTTTTCTCTCCGTCTTTTTACGTCTTCTGGGTTGGGTAAGTTGACTTCTTCTCTCTCGTGTGTTGAGTCTCTTTTCCTTCTCGGGGAGGATTTCTCCGTCCAATGTTTATCAAATAACTCATCATAGTATTCATAGATGAAGTCACACGAGGGGTGATCGAACTCTCGATAAGGTTGGAATGGTTCCCCTGTGCACCAAGTTTTGGTAAGAGGAGGATGGGTGTCTGTGGATATGAATTTTTCTAGGATAGGCTCCTCCTCTATGAATTCTGATTCAGAGAGTGGATCAGAGTATGTTGATTCCTCGTCGAAGTCATATGAGAAATCAGTTGGGTACACACGGGGATAGAGGAGTGGTTCTTCATGCCAAAAAGTGCTAGTGGGTTTCTCCTCTATGGGTTTCGGTTCTGAGAGAGCGTCTGGCTTGGGTTCTCCTTCTTCGTTTGGGAATTCTTCAAAAATTCCCGTGTAGGGAGTGTTTTCTAGGAATTTTCCTAGAACCACCTTCCCTTCACTAGGAGTCAAATGAGAGAACGAGCCTCCTGATGAAGTATCCAAATTTTGGCTGACTTGACATCGAGACCCATTCTAAAATGTTGTAGAAGAATAGGTTCTGAGATCCCAATGTCGGGTCCAGAGGCCAAAGAATTGGTGAATCGTGCCCAAGCAGTCCCTAGTGACTCCTTGTCTAGTTGTTTGAAAGAGAGGATTTCTAGCCGTAGGGTCACTACTCGAGACATAGGGAAGAAGGTCAGACAAAACTTTTCTCTAAGCTTTTCCCAACTTCCCTCCACGCTTCCGACTGAGGAATAGTACCATTTCTTTGCTCCTCCCGTTAATGAAAACGGAAAGAGCTTCCATTTGAGGGTTTGTTGAGTCATTCCCTCAATTACGATTATCGAGCAAATTTGCTCGAAACCTCGCAAATGAATGTACGGGCTCTCCTCTTTCGTTCCAGCGAACGAATTCTCTCGGACCAAGGCTATAAGAGCAGGGCGAAGCTCATAGCCACGTGTTTTGATGGGATGCGATGATGATGGAGGCTCCAATAAATCACACCTTGGAGCCAAAAAATAAAAAAGGGTTGGATTTGAATCCATGGGATAGATGGGGTGGTACACGGACGAACTAGGTTCATAATCAAAACAGCTACCGTTCCCCGGCAACAGTGCCAGAAAGCTTGTTGGCACTTCTTATGTCGTCACTAGATTTGCAACGGTGCCAGAAAGCCTGTTGGTATACTACACGATCACAGATAGATCCGCAAGCGCACAGATACCGTTGTAGCTTTCACCCAGGAGTATTCCAAGGTATCGATTTCCACGAGGAACGAGAAGTGTTCTGAACCTGAACTAATTCGTCTGGGGGATATGGTGACGAAGGATAGAAAGGCAAGGGTAGATTTTGGGTAGAGAGGGGATAGCTGATGAAGTTTGGGACTTGTGAGAGTCACGGATAGAATCAAGGCAAAACTTGTCGCTCGTCGGGGCCAGAGGGAAAAGAGCCACGGAAAGGGATGAGAAGGGGGTGCTGATGTCGTAACTCCTACCTGCCGGAACTAACGTGGTGGACTACAAAGCCCGTCCGGAGATGTCACCTCCCTAGGGTACCACAACTATTCCGTCAAACCGGGAAGCATTCCAAGGTACTGGAAACCCTAGACATCACGTCTACACTAACCAAGCACTACTTTACTCGAATTCAAAGCAAAGCAATCACAACAAGTAGAAACTACTAAAAGCTATCGAAGAACCTAAGAGCGAATGATGAAATGACTTGAGACTTAGTTACTCATGAATCCGAACTTCCAAAATATCCCAAGTGTGGATGACCGTAGTTGTACCGCACCCGCCGAGGAAGGGGAAGAAGACCGACACTCCGGCTTCTACTCCAACACTAGGGGAAGAAGACTGACACTCCGGCTTCTACTCCAACTCTCAACTCTCTCTCCCTACTCTCTGAATACTAACTTATGTAGGGCTCCGCCACTTGCTTCTAATCACTTGTGTCCTTCTATGAGGTGCCAGGCTCTATATATAGGCCCTCTGGGTCGGTGGCTGTAGGAGGGGGTACTTGTAGGCGAGAGGGAGCTGCAGTGACGAGCAAGGAGGTGCGGCCGTATCTCCCGATGCGGCCGGCCCTATGATTTGCCTCCTTTGATCATGCACGGCCCTGATCAACGCTCCTGGGTTGGTTCCCAAGTCAGTAGAGCAAATTCCAGGGGTTTGATAGGTGCGGCTGTACCTAGAGGTGCGGCCGGTCCTACTCAATTGCCGTGTGATGCACCGACGGTGTTGAGGGACGTCCAGGATCACTCCTTGATGGCGGTTGTGGCGGTTAAGTGTGGGTCCATCGATCCAAGTGCTTCCAACCATAGCCTTTTGATCAAACCGACCATTCACCAGTGTATCTCATCCATCCTAGGTGTGTTTGTGGGATTGTTAGTGCCGTGGACCCGAGGGGAGGATTTTGGGTGGTGCGGTCGGACCTCGTTGGTGCGGCCGGACCTAGGAGGTGTGGCCGGACCAATTTTTTGGTATCTGGCCCATGGACTTGGTCCCCTTGGATATTATGCTAAGTGTAGAGGCATTTGGCAAAGATTGGTGTTTATCGGAGGAAGTTGATAGGTCCGGCCGAACCTACTAGGTTCGGCCGCACCTACCCCCCGACATGTCTCGTGTCACAATCTTCCGTGAGGCATAAGTTGTGCATCCGGACTCCGAATTGGGTGAACCAAAACTCCATTTCGATCATCTCGACAAGAACTTCGCAATGGTGCTATCAAAGTAAGCATTTGACGTTGTTTGTCAAGATGCTTTATTTGTGCTATGATGTCTCATTATGACCTGCATCCAAATATTCACCAAAGCTTGTGGAATCCGTTAGTTTATAACCCCACAGCTATGATGCAAGCTTTGATGGAGTGAAATTTGTTCAAAGTTGAGGGTCAAAAATAGGGACTTAACGACCGTCAACATAGGATCAAAGGGTCGTGTTCATGAAGAACACGAGCCTCTAGTGGCGGACAGAAATCATTTTGACGTCTAGGGCCACTTGCCAAAGCAACTAGACTACCAGAACCCTCCCACATGACACGATACTACGGTATGATAGCGCACAAAGGCAACTAAAATCATGATGTTCCACCTACTTCCGGTTCTCGTTGTTGCACAAAAGATGGGCCTGATGAAATTACTGGAGTAGGCACCGGAGAAAAGAAAGATGTCTGCGTCCTACATCTCTTCTTGCTCTGACCGTTCATCATGTCCTCTCTCCTCTGTTGTACTGCACCTCTTCCGCTCTTCAGCTCTTCGGACTTCGCCTCTTCAGGCTCTTTTGGCCCTTCTCCTTTCGGGCTCTGGTCAATGTCCTTGTTTGGTTTTGGTAATTGAGTGACAACTTAGGTGGACTAATATGTGTTTGAGTGAAATACACAGGTGATTAGTCCATAGGTAATTATGTGATGAAGGAGCTCATTGCATATGAGACATGACATGGAGTCATGTGACTAGATGGAGAAGATCAAGACAAGACTTGGCTTGATGGACCGGTTGCAAGTGTGAAGGGCAAGTCGGAGGCTAAGCGCTGGACCGCGTGGCGGGATGCTTGAGCAAAAGACTTGGCGCCGATGGACCAATGCAACGGTGAAGAGCAAGTGAAGTCAAGGTCGTTGAACCAACACGTCGCATGATGATATGAAGTGGATCATATTATTTGTGATGGTGTTGACGGATGTGTTGCATCAACATTGGAGAAGATGGAATGGAATGCACAAGGCAAAGGTATAATCAATAGGCATTTCATTTAACCGGTCATAAGTGAGTAGAGAAGTTTATGACCGGGTTTAGGATAGATGGTCGTACTATCATGAGGGGCAAACTTGTTTGCATATCAGTCATCTACTGCCACTTGAGCGATCTAACATTGCGATGTTGCTAGGATCGAGTGGCGTGGTGAAGAGAGTGAAAAGCCCTTTGAAAAATGTTTGTGAAAATGCTAACTCACTCACACTGATGGTGGTACACTTATGGGGTTGGCACATTTGCAAAGGGGTTGAAGAATTGGTTGAGGGGTGTAGTCTTGGCTAGACCGATAGTTTTTATTCTGCATTTGTTTTGGTTAGCCGGTGCGATAAGTTTTTAGAAAGGACTATTCACCCCCCCTCTAGTCTGCCATTTCGACCCTACATCCGGCGATCGCGGTGCAGGTGCGGCAGGTGGGCCGGCCGGTGGCGTAGGCACGCAGCGCAGCAGGGCAGTAGACTAGCAGGTGCAGTGGGGCGCCCGGCGGGCCGCGGCACAGGCGCGCAGCCGCGCTAGTGAGGCGGCGGCGCTAGGGTTAGGCGGCGGTCGGGCGGGAGCTCGGAGAGTCAGGGCTGGTTGGTGGCTCGGGGCAGGGAAAGAATGAGGGAGAGATGTGCCAGGGCCAAGGACGTGAGGACTAGGGGTGGTAATGGGCCATGACCCTAATGCATTCTTCACAATACAACTAAGGCCTACTACTTTTTACCTCAAAATTGTACATTATTATGACCCGGCCCTTATATGGCCCAATCCTTAAATTTGCTAGGCCAAATTGGAGGGTCCTTTACCACCCCTAGTGAGGACTAGAGAGTGAGAGAGAGATGGCGTTGGCTGCTGAGCTGGGCGAACTTGGGCTGAGGACTAAGGACAATTCAGATAAAACATAGTTGGTTCAGGATAATTAAAGGTACTATGAAGGGTTTTTGGGCCACGCCTAGGGCCGCGGCCCTAGTGGCCCTGGGTGTGCATCCGCCCCTGCGAGCCTCTAACTTATGAACAAACACCGAAGACAAGAGTAAATCATATGTCAAGTGGATCGAAAGGCCTTGTTCATCAAGAACAGGAGCCTCTAAATGATGAACGAACGAAGAACACATGAACAAATCACCCATATATGCTAACACTACTTTATATGAAATAGCTGAAAAACTGAAGTTGATCAAAGTCATACAATAAAATGAAGATACAAGAGAACTCATACCTAGATCCCAAAGTAGTCTTGGAACCTGAAGTAGAACTACTCTAGCCTACCTCCTAGCCTTGGAAACCAAAAGTGAGAGACGAGGAGTAAAGTGTGTTGGTAAGAAATGAACCCCCTCCCCTTCTATTTATAGGCCAGAGCACCGGCGTCAAGTGGAGCGAAACACCCCGGGAACGGCCTCTAGGACCAATAGGCAAGCACCATGTGGAGGCCCGAGATCAGCCGACCCAAGGTTGGTTCGGCTGATCCAAGGGTCGGCCGACCCCAGGTGGGCCCCCCTCGGGGTGTGCTTCCTCGAGGTGGCTGTCCTGTGGGCCCTTATGTCGGTCCCCAATGTACACGTGCTCTTGAAGCTGTTTAGGCGCTCTGGTGGGCCCATGGATCCATGTGAAGTCCATGGGTCACGCTCTGATTCGTCAGGGTTTGCTTCCCTTGGATTGGTGACATGGCTTGTATGCATGGCACCTGAGGTGGCAGCCACTCCTTTGCTGAGGTGACGTGGCATGAATCATAGAAGGTGAGTTTGCCACTTCTTTATGCTTATTTTCTTGCAATCACATAATCTCCAAGGACAAGTGGAACTACATTATTCTTAACTAAAATGCGTGTAAGAAATGCCTCTTGCTCCTTTATTCATTAGTAAATTGACGGCTAAAGTAAGCACTTAACAGCCGTCAACAACTCCCCCAAGCTAGCCTCTTGCTCGTCCCGAGCAAGACACTTAGGACTTAGGTTGGTTGATCAGGAGTTACTACGATGTTGTATTCCTAGTTTAAGACAAGCATACAACTAGGTACTCTATCAAGGATTGAATGAGTTGGCATTATACTTACCTTATGGTTGATTGATATGGGGCTTGTAGCTTCACCTTCCTTGGGCGATTGAAAGATAGAACAGTTGTATAGAAATTACTAATCACAAGTGCCTTGATCAGTTGTCAATCCGGAGGTTTGGCCACTTTTCACAAAGAAATCAAAGTTCCTCGAATTATACTCTCGGATCGCTCATTGTGTATGATTCCTCACCAAGGCATTGATTTGCCTTCTTTCACCACCTACTCCTAATGAGCTGATATGTGGAGCTATAGGTAGGGAAAACATGTGGCATACCTGTTTCTCATATGTTGTCGAGTCAGAAACCGGATCCTTGGGAGCAACAAGTCATACAACCTAGGGCTAAAATGAAGTGCCTAGCCCAGACTCTTGGTTGCTCCATTGGCTCCATGCCATTCACATACCTAGGGCTCCCCATGGGTACTACTAAGCCAAGAATGGAAGATCTCACTCCTATGATAGATAGAGTTGAGAGGTGCCTATCTAGCTGTAGTACTTGGCTTTCATACTCTAGAAGATTGCAGATGATAAACTCAGCTATAACCCCGATCACAACATATACAATGTGCACTATCAGATTGCCTAGGGGAGTGATTGAAAACATTGACAGAATAAGAAAGCAATGCCTATGGAGAGGTAACTCTGATAAGAAAAAGGGTGGTAATCTTGTAGCCTGGGAAACAGTCCAAAAACCCAAAGACAAAGGAGGTTTAGGAGTTCTCAACCTCAAACTGCAAAATGATGCTCTGCTTCTCAAACATCTACACAAGTTCTATAATAAGGATGATACTCCCTGGGTGCAACTCATTTGGTTTAAGTACTATCAGAACAAAGTACCACACCAATCCAGAGAAGTGGGCTCTTTTTGGTGGAAAGATGTAATGAGGTTGAACAACCTCTACAGATCAGTCTCCCACTACAACATTGGCAATGGGTCCACAATCTGTTTCTGGGAAGACACCTGGGCTGGCGATATGCTATCAGAGAGGTTCCCAAGGCTTGCATCCTTTGCAAAGAATATGACCGCTTCTGTCATAGGCATCATGCAAACTGAACACCTTGACTCCATCTTCATGCTACCCCCCTCACAACAGGCTTTTGATGAGTTTCAGCAACTTCAGGGAGAAATCCAAGACTTTCATTTCGAGGAGAATGAGAAAGACTCTTGGCACCCAACTTGGGGAGATACATACAACTCTAAGAAATTCTACTCCACCATCTATGACCTAGTGGACTCGCACCCTGTCTTCAAAATGATTTCAAAATCAGGTTGCACACCCAGGGTCAAACTCTTTTCATGGTTGGTACTGGTAGACAGACTAAACACAAAAACAATGCTGACCCGCTGTCACATTGGTAGTGCAAGAGAAAATGACCTCTGTGTCATGTGCAGCGAGGGGAGGGAGGAAACTTGTGAGCATCTATTCTTCTCTTGCCCCTTTGCAAAGGAATGCTGGACCAAGATCGGTTTCACCTGGGACCTCTCCCTTGATCTGGATGAGCGACTTCTACAAGCCAAAAGAAGCAGTGGACAGGATTTCTTCACTGAAGCCGCATTAATAGCAACTTGGGAGATTTGGAAGATGAGAAATGATAAAATATTTGATAGGCGCAATCCTAGCATTAATAGTTGGTTTTGTAACTTTAAAAATCAGTGCCATCTCCAGGCTTGTAGATTCAAGGTAGGCTTAAGGTCTACCTTTTGCTTCTGGTTAGATGCCTTCAGCTAATCCCTCTGTAAGAACACTGTAACCCCCTTTTTTTTGTTTAATGAAATTTTAATATTGTGGGGATCTCCCCCACAGCTTCCCTTTCAAAAAAAAGTCATACAACCTGATCAAGATGTGCATGTGTGTGTGTATGGTGGATGGATGATGAACTCCTTTTTGCATATGATTCTCTCTTCTCCTTTTGAGATTTTTGAGACTTGGGCTATGTTTCTTTATTCTTTCTTTCTTCTCTTTCTTTTTTTCTTTTCTTTTTCACATAGCCCATAGTCCTAGTTGAATATTTTTGGAGAGAGAGTAATCATGGAACAATGCGCAGAGCTTTAGTTGTGAAAAGGATGGGGGATGGATGAAATGATGGGTGCTAACTTCCGGTGTAGAAGTTTAGCATATGGTGGCTGTGTACGTGATCTTGATCATGGGAGCATGACAAGTTTCTCGCCGAGGGTCACAACAAATCGACAAGATTCAATGAAGAAAACAAGTAGCATATGTGGAAGCTAACAAAAGCTAGGATCTACATATGGCTTTGGATAGGAATTTCTCATCATTGAGGAACTTATCATTTTATCATTTTTCCAAAGAAAACTCCAGATATCAAACATCACTTAGCACTAGCTCATAGCAACCCTATTATACCATGTCATACCTCACAACAACCTAGGCAAAGGTCGTGCTTTTTGCTACCCACAAGTTTCAAGCTAGGGTTCGATCATGCAAGCCAACAAACTCAAAACTTAAATAGGGTAGTAAGCTGTAGCAAGGCATACAAAAGGAATAAACAGAGCAACTATTCATCATTTCAACCATGGAGAACAAAAGCATTCTTACAGCGCATATGAAAACAAACTAATTTAGGAAAGCAAATAAACATTTTTGATCTTTTTAACTTTGCAGATTTTTATGTGTTTTTAGCATATGAGATTCTGAAAATAAACATACAAGTTACCTCAGAATGGGGGTCCTCCCCCAATCTAGCTTCAGGCTCACTACTGTGGAGTGGGAAATCCCATCCACCGGTAGTAGGCCCTCTGCTCCCCCAGCTGCTGCGGCTACTTGTGTATAATAGTTCAAACTCGAAGGGGTTGTCCGGTTGGACTCCCTTGAATTTTAAATCTCGACAAGAGTGCGAGCAAGAGTGGAGCAAGAAATAGCTTGTTTCTCTAAAAAGTCAGAATCTTTTATTGAAAGAAATGTCTTACCGAGCTTACCTGTCGGTGAAGGGCTCTTTATTCGATGTCTCCTAGAGCCCCGACTATCTCTCCGTTACTTACCTTGGTGAGTGGTCCGTTTGTTGAGGGTGTCAGCTCTCTGCCCACTCTTCTCCACACCTACTTGATGTTCTGTTGCTTCCTAGGTGTGGGGTACTGCTTCTTGGACGGGAACTTAGACTCCATATGTGTCTTCCGTTCTGCACCCATTTGCTCCGGCTTTTGTCTTCGAGAATTCTCCATGGGAGCAATGAAGCTGTCCCCTTGTGACTGTATAGATTCAACATCTTAGGTGAGGGTGTCCATCCTTGGTATTTCCTCAACCACTGAGCATTGTTCCTTACGCGGACGGAATTCAAACCTTTCCTCCCGGCCATTGATGTGGAGTCGGATTACTCCGGCACCAACATCAATTTGTGCATCAGTCGTGCTTAGAAATGCGCGTCCCAGGATGAGCGGTACTTCATTACCAATGTCCATGTCAAGTACCACAAAGTCCACTGGAATGAAATAGTCTTGCACCTTCACTGGGATGTCCTCGGCTATCCCCGCCGGGCACCGTACTGATGAATCGGCAAGCTGCAGCTGCAAGGTGGTTGGGGACAATTCCGTATAATTGAGCTGGTCAATGACTACCTTTGGCATGATGCTAACACTGGCGCCAAGATCACAGAGGGCATGGTCGAATCTTTGTGATCCAATCGTGCACGTGATTGTAGGGCACCCTGGATCCTTTTTCTTTTCTGGAAGACAATTGAGTATAGCTGCGCTACACTCCTCTGTAAGCTTTACCACCTCCGAAGTGGGTAGAGCTCGCTTCTTGGTAAGGATATCCTTGAGGTAACGTGTGTATGTGGGCACACGCATGGCCTCAAGGAGGGGAACATTGATGTGGACCTTCTGAATCATATCCACGAAGCGAGTGAATTGCTCATCCACCGTCGTCTTCCTATTTCGCTGAGGGAATGGCAGTATATTTGTGTCAATAAAATCAGGTTCGTCTGCCTTCTCTTCTGGTACTCTTGCCTGTGAAGGCTCCCTCATGCCTAACAACTCGTCGTCGTGATTTTCGCCCTCCTTCGTGCTTTTCTTGGTTCCTGCATGGTTAGGATAGGGCTAGTTGCGAGTGGTCTTACCCCCTCTCGTGACTACCGCTTTTGCATTCTCCACTGGAGGAACCAAAGCGACCAAATGAGCCAACCGGTCTTCTATCATTTTATTAAAGCTCACTTGATCCTCAAGAGCAGCAAAAAGGCTATCGATTTTAACGTTAAGGCTTTCCATAGCCTTATCATAGGCAGTTGTTTTCTTATTAAAACCATCGTTGATCTTAGCTTGCCTAAAAACCAGATCTCTCAGGGAAGGTTGGTTGGGGTTGAAAGAATTACCTTGATTACCTCCCTAATAATAAGGGCGTGATTGATTCCATGTTTGACCTCCTTCTGGACGATAATCATTGTTGTTGCCGTTCATGTACATCACATCCTCCTGGGTAGTAGTGTAGTAACTCCCTGAATGCCCAGTGTCACCACAGACTTCGCAAGTCATGCGAGAATCCATAGCTTGAGTAGTGACGGCCATGGCAGCCATCTCGCTGGTCAGAGCATCCATTCTCTTTATAAGTAGGTCCATCTTGGCGTGCAGCATATCTGCTTCTTTGACGGTATGTGTACCCCTCTGATGTGGCTGGAGTTGATCATCACTCCACCCTTGGTTGGAGACCATCTTCTCGATAAGTTTAGTTGCTTCAGCGATAGTGAGAGAGAAGAAAGCCCCTCCAGCTGCAGCATCAATGTGGCCTCGGGCTGTCGGAGTCAGCCCATTATAGAAACTCTGAAGTATGATCCAGTTGTCCATCCCATGATGGGGACAAGCCAGGATGTACTCCTGAAGCCTCTCCCAAGCTTCTGGAATGGTTGCATTTGCTACTTGCTGAAAGCTTGAAATTCTCCCCCGGAGGGCATTGGTTCTGCCCAATGGAAAGAACTTCGTGAGGAACGTTGCTGAGCACTTTGCCTAGGTGTCAATATCTGCACGGTGCACATAGAACCACTGCTTCGCCTTTCCCAAGAGTGAGAATGGAAACAGCCGCAAACGGATGGCATCTTCCTCCACTCCTCGTATAGTGAAGGTACTGCACAGCTCCAAGAACTGTTGCAAGTAGGCGCTAGCATTTTCATTAGGCTTGCCACAGAATGGGCTAGCCTGTACCATCGTAATGAGGCCAGTCTTGATCTCGAAGTTTCTGTTCCCGGTGTTGATCTCAGGGCCGATGGGCACCTGATCAGCAGAGGGAGCAGAGTACTCGCGAAGAGTCTTCTCTTGATTGGTCATAGGAGTTGATGTAGATGGCACAAAAGAAGTTGGGTTGACTTTCGTACGTACACGCTGGGGAGAACCGAAATGAGTTCTAGCTCTCCTTATGAGTGACTCAGGATCTTCAGTGAAATTCGGCGGTAAGTTGAAACCAGTCATACACTACCTGTCTTCATCATCAATAGACAAAGAAGACAATCAAGGTTAGCCTACATTGAGAACTGTTTCATCCCTGTCATGATTATAAACATTTGCAAAGTGTTGACATGTTATCCTTAGCCTTCCCCGGCAATGATGCCATAAATGTTTGTTGGTATTTCTTAACCTCGATGCTAAGTTATGAGTTTCTAGCAACGATGTCAGAAATAACTAAATGGTAATCCTAACGATTACAAGAGTCCGCAAGCACACAGAAGTACCATTGTAGCATTTCCCCAAAGGAGTATTCCAAAGGGTATCGAATCCAAGGAAGGCTGGGCGGATTAACAAGTTCAACACTATTGCAATGAGTATAAATCATAGACGGAAACAAACCAGACACTCAAGTAAAGGGGTAAGATATGATAGATGAGTTGGTAGTGTGAACACACAAACACACTCTCTCTAAAGGTCCTAGGCTTAGGAGGCAACAAACGAGTTAGTTCTAGGTTCTAAGGTTCTAAACACACAAAGTTAGTTAGACGAGTTAGATACACACTAGCATTGCATGACTGCTGGCTCAAGCACCCAGGTACAAACGGGGAGCTAACCTCCCGCGTCGCTTACGCACGACTCCGGTTGTTAGACTTTAGACTCCTACAGCGTATCCGAACGTGGGGGATTCCAGAAGGGTCCAACGGCTGTCACCACCGCGGCCTACTCCAAGACAAACCGTGGGATACACTCATAAGCAACGTAGCTACGCAACCCAAGCACCACGCTTACGTTGTTAGCAGGACCCTCACCGGCCCGGGCTATTGTGACCCAGGTCAGAGCCGCCAGGTAAACCGGCTAATTACACCGAGTACCGTAGCTTGAGCATGAACTTCATACAACACGAACATGGGATCTAACTAGATCAAACTAGGCTAGGTACACAAACGGATTTGTGCTTTCCTATGTCTATTCAACAAGATCAAAGGGTCATGTTCGTGAAGAACACAAGCCTCCAACTTATGAACAAACACCAAAAACATGTATAAGTCACTCGTCAACTGGATCGAAAGGCCTTGTTCCTCAAGAACATGAGCCTCTAAATGATGAACAAGCGAAGAACACATGAACAAATCACCCATGCATACGTGCACAACTTTATATGAAATAGCTGAACAACTGAAGTAGATCAAAGTCATACAATAAAATAAAGATACAAGAGAACTCATACCTAGATCCCAAACTAGACTTGGAACCTGAAGTAGAACTACTCTAGCCTACCGTCAAGCCTTAGAAACCAAAAGTGAGAGAGGAGGAGTAAAGTGTGTTGGTAAGAAATGAACCCCCTCCCCTTCTATTTATAGGCCAGAGCACCGGCGTCAAGTGGAGCGAAACACCCCGGGAACGGCCTCTAGGACCAATAGGCAAGCACCACATGGAGGCCCGGGATCAGCCGACCCAAGGTTGGTTTGGCCGATCCAAGGGTCGGCCGACCCCAGGTGGGCCCCCCTTGTGGTGTGCTTCTTAGGGGTGGTTGTCCTGTGGGCCCTTAGGTCGGTCCCTGGTGTACACGTGCTCTTGAGGCAGTTTAGGCGCTCTGGTGGGCCCATGGATCGATGTGAAGACCACGTGTCACGCTCTGGTTCATCGGGGCTTGCCTCCCTTGGATTGGTAACATGGCTTGCATGCATGGCACCTGAGGTGGCAGCCACTCCTTGGTTGAGGTGACGTGTCATGAATCCTAGAAGGTGAGTTTGCACCTTCTTTATGCTTATTTTCCTGCAATCACATAATCTCCAAGGACAGGTGGAACTACATTATTCTTAACTAAAATGCGTGTAAGAAATGCCTCTTGCTCCTATATTCATGAGTAAATTGACGGCTAAAGTAAGCACTTTACAGCCGTCAACAGTAACATCCCGGAAATTTCTTCGAATGCAAAAAATATGAATTTTAAAGTTTTGATTTGGACTTGAGTGGATAATAGAATTATAAGGATGTCTTCTTTGCCTCTCCCCTAATTTCCTAGATTTAATTTGAAGTTAAATAATAAATTTAGGGCTTATAAACTGTTAGTGTGCGAAATTTGGAGTTTAATGGATTTATTTGGATTTTATTTGCGTGGGATACAAATTTGAATCATATGTTTAATAGGAGTAAGGGAAATAGGAAATCAGGTAAACCCCTAAACCAGTGCTGGGCCTTAACCTCACCGGAAGTAGTTCGCTGGAGGCCCTTAATCTCGTCACTAAGTTCAACGGAGCCCCTAAGTTTCCGCTGGCCCACCTACCTCTGGCCCAGCTAGGCCTGCTGGCCGACCTCCTTCACCTGAGTTGCCGACACCCGGGTCCCACGTGTTAGTCACCTTCTTCCCCACACCTTTCCTTCTTTTCCCCTTTCTTCCTCCCCCTCCATCTCGGGCGCGCTACCTTGGAAAGCGAGGCCGTGCGGCCATGGCGGGTGCCGCCGGATGCATGCCATGTCGGCTGTGCTGCATCTCGCCATCCGCGCCACCTACCTGCGCCTATAAGAGCCGCAGCGGCCACCAACCCTAACCCTAGAATCTCTGGGGATTTCCCCAATCCCCGATCGATCCGCCGCCGCTGACGTAAAAGGAGAAGGAGAGGAGGAGAAGAAGGCAGGGAGGCCGTTCGAGGGAGCACCACTATCCGTCGCGAAGACCGGAGGCCGTCCGTGTGGGGAGGAGTCGCGGGGGAGCCGAGCCGAGCCGTCTGTGCGCTGCATCGCCTCTGCATCCTCTACTCAGAGTTGCTCTGTCGCCGCACCTCTGCACCACCGCCTCGCCGTTGCGTCCAAAGCCCTCAGGTGAGCGCCGCCATCACCCCGCTGCTGTGGGTCCCGACCTTCGAGCCGTGGATGGACCAAGCCACCCCATGGCGACTGAGCCTGAGTTTGCCCTCCTGCTCGCACCACGCCGCCGCGCGACCGCCGTCGAGTGTGTGTCGGCCATCGTGTCGAGCCTTACGCCTGCAAGTGCTGCTACCTACGACGACGCGTGCGCTCTACTGCTTGGTTTTTCCCCTATTTCGTTCACCACCGTGCGCATCGTTTCGCCGTGCCGCTGCCGTGCACCCCAACGTGCTGGCACACGCGCGTACATCGTGCGGTTGCAACCCAAGACCGAGCCGTTTGGACGCCTCAATCGTAAGCCACACCTGGTTTAGCCATTCGTCGTAGGGTGTTTCCATGAGTGTCATCGCCAAGCCCACCGCCGTGGCCAAGCCACCGACGTTCGCCTGCGCGCAGGCACGCTAAGCCACAGCTTTGCGCCCATCGCACGTTTCCCGGGCACCTAGTTCGCGCACACGTGTTCGCAGGCACACACACGCACGTGCAACCCCACCAGCGTTGGCCACCCCAGCCTCAACGCCGCGAACCTTTGATCCTTCCGCCACGCCGAGCCGTGTCGCGCCACCGTTGAGCCAAAGTTCGACCAAAGGCTGAGTTTTTCTTTGCCCAGATGGAACCCTAGGATGTCCTAAGCACTGTTATGTCGCTTGTTGGCCAGTCACCGGACCACCTCACCGCTGGCGAGCTCTTTTCCGTTCGCCGCTCCTTAGGAGCATAGCATCGAACGCGTTCCGGTCATGCCAAAACCCGCCTGGGTTTTTCTCCCGCACGCTGGCCCACATGTTGATCTTGCCACAAAGGATTCCATGGATCTCGTGTGGCCAGCCAACCAAGTTCTAGTCACCGGTTTAGCCACACTGCATCGTGCCACAGCTCATCCTAACGCCCGAGCGGCAATGCTGTACATCTTGAGCCAAATACTCAGGTTGGAGCGACCGTCGTATTTGTCGATGGCTGGCTTGAAGTCCTTTGGGTATCTGATCATCCTGAGATGTCATGAGAATGCTGAAAAGGTGTTGATTGCTCCAGAACTGGATGCTGGAGCGTAGGTTGATGGGATGACGTAGAGTTCGCCGGGAGGACCGTTATCTTGGTCGTACTGGGCACGACGCAGAAGCTCGCGATTGTGCATCTCGCGGAGTTCTGCTGCTTGGATGGGATGGTTGGCGTCAAGGGGATCAGGGACCCCGTTGTCGTAGTTAGCGCGGTGCTCCATCTCCGCTTCATGTCATTTGGGTTGATGCTGATTGCTCCTGGCGCGCGTGGCTTGAGCTAGTGGAGGTTGAGCTCCAGTGTTCTGTCCTGCATTGCCAGCAGCATTCTGCTGCTGGGCGCCAGCAGCATTAGCGATGTTATTGGCGGTGTTGCCGGCGGCATTACCGGCAGTGTTGGCAGCGTTGGCAGCTGGATTGGCTGCTGCATTGGCAGCATTGTTGACAGGCTGCACGACCTCATTCTCACCACCCCCCTCTTCAGCCACAGGCGGAATGGGAGCGTTGTCGTTATGATGATGATGATGGTAGGGTCACTCTGACCTACTCCTAGAGTAGGAACTTGTGGCCGATCTGCTGTATCCTAGACCTCTTTATTCAACATGGGCAGTGGTGATACGGATGTGAGCTTGTAGATGTCAAGTTGCAGGAGTGTCGGCAAGTTGTCCCAGCTCGGCAAGGGCCGCGCCTAGGTTGGGTTGAGGTGAGTTGTAGACTTCGTGGCCATCTTTATCAAAGTCCCTCAGGAGGTCTCTGGCCTTTAGGCGGTGTCGGCGAGGCTCATCCTGATTTTGCTACTGCTGGGGAGTGGCTGGGGCCGCGGGGGGAGGTCCCCCATCGGCGACGTTGCCTGCGGGTTGGCCGCCGGCACCGGGTACGACGTTGCCCGCGGCTTGACCCGGGGCCTGTTGTTGGGCAGCTGCTGCAACTTCGTCTGCCTCCTGCTGACGACGCACAACTCGTGCAGCGTTGGCATATTCCCGCTGTTGACGCTGCTCATCTATCTCGCCAGCTTGAGGAGGTACGTCAGCGGAGACCACGAGGACCTCTCGATCCAGGATCTCGAACACGTCGCCTGGGTTGTTGGGAGAGATGGTCGTACGGGGTGATCTGGAACGTGAGGCAGTCCGGGGACGGCACATGGTTGACCTGTCGGTGATGAGCTGCGATTAGGGGTCGGCGAAGCTTTTTGAGCACACAGCACTGGCGAGCTGTGTGTTTGGAGTCCTCGTGGACAGGGTAGGGGTCGTCGAGATGGCCTATGCAGTTTCCACGATGTGGGGTCTTGGGCCCAGATTCGATCTGGATCTTGTTCTTCATGTAGCGAGACGCTGCATGAGCTGCGTTCCGCAAGCCAAGAGGCATGCGGGGTGAAGGCGGAGGGGTCCTGCGAGGGCGCTTGATGCGCTCACAGACCTTGATCGTGTCGGAGAGCATGTCCTTGACGCGATCGAGCCCCGCGATCAGGTCGCGAGGAGTGGGTTGGTGGGTTTCTGCCAGCAGATCGGATCTGACCTGCTGGTTGGCGGTGACTGCAGTGCTCTCGATGACGAGGCAGGCGGCTAGAGCGGTGGATTCTGCCGGCATAGAGCCGAAGCAGATGTCGATGGGATTGGCGAGGATGTCCGCCATGCTCTGTCAGATGTTTAGATCTGCACAACCCATAGTAGGGTCAACCCTAGTGGTTTATTTGTTCGGCGGGGTGTAATCTAGGGCTAAGAACTCGAAGGTTGTGCACGGGCACACGGAACACAGTGAACACGGCGAGTTTATACTAGTTCAGGCCTCCGGAGAGTAAAACCCTACATCCAGTTGTCGGTGTAGATTGCTTGAGGATTGCGTGATGTTACAAAGGGTCGCCCTGCCGACCTTATATTGGCCAGCGGACAAGGTCAGCACCCAAACTCCTGGTCGGTTACGACCAGGAGACCTAAGTCTAGTTGATTACAACCATTGCCATATATGTCGGACTGCTTATCGGAATCCACCGCTATCTTGTCTTGCACGTTAAGACTTGAAGTCGTTCTGGATAAGGTCGTCTAAGAATCTTCTGGAAGGTCTTCAGGAGGTCGTGTGGGCCACCAACTAGCTCGGTTGGGCCCACTATCAGGTCGGCGGGTCTTCTGATAGGCCGGACCCACTTGTCGGGGACGGCCGTGAGCCTGGTCGGTGGGGACCCAAGGGTACCCATGTCTCACACCCGAATGTCGTGCGCCTGGCCAGTCACAGCTAAGCCACATGCCGGTCGCACCAACCCGTGCCGCACCGGATCCTTTACACCGGCCACGCGAGCAGTCCATGAAGTTGCCACTTGTGCAGCAGCCGGCTTAAAGCCGCCAATGTGGTAGCCACGTGAGCAACTAGAGCAAGCCTGCAGCTATCCTGTAGTTAGCTTAGAGACCACTCAAGTCAACCTATAGTCAGTTTAAAGTTAACAATATTGTGAATGTGTATTTTATTTTTGAAAATGTATTTTACCTTTGGAAAAACCTAGTAAATTCATTTTGACTCCAAAAATTATGAAACCTCTTCCAAAACTCTTCTAAAATCTTAAACTCCGTGTTAGGTTTGTGTTTGCTCTCTTTTGGCTCTTAACTGCTTTCCGTTTGGAGTTAATTGCAACTAGAACACGCCTTTATTTTATTTATGTGATAATACGAGCAGCAGGAGCTGGAGAGCTGAGCTCGGAGTTCAACTACACCAACGATTACATCGCCGACGACTACCCGACCGCAGGTTCACGCCCGACTGATTCTGAATACCTATTAGGCATTGCTATGTAGTATGCTAGCGCTTTACTTAAATTGCATGATGATGAACCTTGCATAGCCTTCTTTATTTATCCTGTCCTTGATTGCCCTACTACTACTATATATATATATATATATATATATATATATATATATATATATATATATATATATATATATAAGTGTGTATATATGATGAGCTTCGCGATGCATGTGTTGGGATGGGTATGGTAGTTCTTGGTGTGTATATTAGGCATTGCTATGTAGTATGCTAGCGTTTTACTACGACTGTTGGTACTTCTTAACGTTGATGCTAAGTTATGAGTTCCTAGCAACGATGCCAGAAATGACCAAATGGTAGTCCTAACGATTACAAGAGTCCACAAGCGCACAGAAGTACCATTGTAGCATTTCCCCAAAAGAGTATTCCAAAGGGTATCGAATCCAAGGAAGGCTGGGTGGATTAACAAGCTCAACACCATTACAATGAGTATAAATCATAGACGGAAACAAACCAGACACTCAAGTGCAGAGGTGAGGTATGATAGATAAGTTGGTAGTGTGAACACACAAACACACTCTCTCTAAAGCTCCTATGCTTAGGAGGCAACATACGAGTTAGTTCTAGGTTCTAAGGTACTATACACACGAAGTTAGTAAGACGAGTTAGATACAAACTAGCATTGCATGACCGTTGGCTCAAGCACCCAGGTACAAACGGGGAGCTAACCTCTCACGTTGCTTACGCATGACTCCGGTTGTTAGACTTTAGACTCCTACAGCGTACCCAAACGTGGGGGATTACAGAAGGGTCCAACGGTTGTCACTACCGCGGCCTACCCCAAGACAAACCGTGGGATACACTCATAAGTAACGTAGCTACGCAACCTAAGCACCACGCTTACGTTGTTAGCAGGACCCTGATCGGCCCAGGCTATTGTGACCCAGGTCAGAGCCACCAGATAAACCAGCCAATGACACCGAGTACCGTAGCTTGAGCACGAACTTCATACAACACGAACATGGAATCTAACTGGATCAAACTAGGCTAGGTACACAAACGGATTTATTTGTGCTTTCCTATGTCTATTCAACAAGATCAAAGGGTCGTGTTCGTGAAGAACACGAGCCTCTAACTTATGAACAAACACCAAAAACATGAGTAAGTCACTCATCAACTGGATCGAAAGGCCTTGTTCATCAAGAACATGAGCCTCTAAATGATGAACAAGTGAAGAACACATGAACAAATCACCTATGTATACAAGCACAACTTTATATGAAATAGTTATATAACTGAAGTAGAGCAAAGTCATAAAAAGAAATAAAGATACAAGAGAAGTCATACCTAGATCCCAAAGTAGACTTGGAAGCTGAAGTAGAACTACTCTAGCCTACCTCCTAGCCTTAGAAACCAAAAGTGAGAGAGGAGTAGTAAGGTGTGTTGGTAAAAAATGAACCCCCTCCCCTTCTATTTATAGGCCTGAGCACTGGCGTCAAGAGGAGCCAAACACCCCGGGAATGGCCTTTAGGACCAATGGGAATGGCCTTTATAGGCTCAAGGTCGGTTCGGCCGACCCCCTGTGGGCCCCACTCAGGGTGTGCTTCCTCTGGGTGGCTGTCCTGTGGGTCCTTTGGTTGGTCCTCGGTGTACACGGGTTCTTGAGGCGGTTTAGACGCTCTGGTGGGCCCATGGATCCATGTGAAGTCCACGTGTCACGCTCTGATTTGTCGGGGCTTGCCTTCCTTGGATTGGTGACATGTCTTGCATGCATGGCATCTGAGATGGCAGCCCCTCCTTGGCTGAGGTGACGTGGTATGAATCATAGAAGGTGAGTTTGTCACTTCTTTTATGCTCATTTTCCTGCAATCACATAATCTCCAAGGACAAGTGGAACTACATTATTCTTAACTAAAATGCGTGTAAGAAATGTCTCTTGCTCCTTTATTCATGAGTAAATTGACGGCTAAAGTAAGCACTTAATAGCCGTCAACAACTCCCCCAAGCTAGCCTATTGCTCGTCCTGAGCAAGACACTTAGGACTTAGGTTGGTTGATCAGGAGTTGCTACGATGTTGTATTCCTAATTTATGACAAGCATACAACTAGGTACTCTATCAAGGATTGAATGAGTTGGCATTAATCTTACCTTATGCTTGATTGATATGGGGCTTGTAGCTTCTCCTGCCTTGGTTGGTTGAAAGATAGAACGGTTGCATAGAAATTATTAATCACAAGTACCTTGATTAGTTATCAATCCGGAGGTTTTGCAGATTTTCACAAAGAAATCAAAGTTCCTCAAATGATGCTCTGGGATCGCTCATTGTGTATGATTCCTCACCAAGGCATTGTTTTGCCTTCATTCTCCACCTACTCCTAATAGGCTGATATGTGGAGCTGTAGGTAGGGAAAACATGTGGCATACCCGTTTCTCATGTATTGTCGAGTCGAAAACCGGATCCTTGGGAGCAACAAGTCATACAACCTGATCAAGATGTGCATGTGTGTGTATATGGTGGATGGATGATGAACTCCTTTTTGTATATGATTCTCTCTTCTCCTTTTGAAATTTTTGAGACTTGGGCTATGTCTCTTTATTCTCTCTTTTTTTCACATAGCCTATAGTCCTTACTAAATATTTTTGGAGAGAGAGAGTAATCATGGAACATTGCGCGGAGCTTTATTTGTGGAATGGATGGGGGATGGATGAAATGATGGGTGCTAACATCCGGTGTAGAAGTTTAGCATATAGTGGCTGTGTACGTGATCTTGATCATAGGAGCATGACAAGTTTCTCGCCGAGGGTCACAACAATTCGACAAGACTCAATGAAGAAAACTAGTAGCATATGTGGAGGCTAAAAAAATCTAGGATCTACATATCGCTTTGAATAGGAATTTCTTCATCATTGAGGAACTTATCATTTTATCATTATTCAAAAGAAAACTCCAGATATCAAACATCACTTAGCACTAGCTCATAGCAACCCTATTATACCATATCGTACCTCACAACAGCCTAGGCAAAGGTCATGCTTTTTTGCTACCCACAAGTTTCAAGCTAAGGTTTGATCATGCAAGCCAACAAACTCAAAACTAAAATAGGGTACTAAGCTGTAGCAAGGCATAAAAAAGGAATAAACAGAGCAACTATTCATCATTTCAACCATGGAGAACAAAAGCAATCTTACCGCGCATAAGAAAGCAAACTAATTTAGGAAAACAAATAAATATTTTTGGTCTTTTTAATTTTGCAGATTTTTATGTGTTTTTAGCATATGAGATTCTGAAAATAAAGATACAAGTTACCTCAGAATGGGGGTCCTCCCCCACGCTATCTTCAGGCTCACTACTGTGGAGGGGGAAATCCCATCCACCAGTAGTAAGCCCTCTGCTCCTCCAACTGCTGCTGTTGTGCCTGCTCGATGGCGTGAAGTCTCTCGCTAGACATACGCTGCCAGTCCCGGGTGGACTCAACGTGCTGGTGCACGGTCTCCTCCATGTCACCGACTCGGATGTTGAGCTCGCTCATCTACTGAGTGAGGGTAGCCCCACGAGATGACGAGCGCAACCCAGACGACGAGGATGTCGCATCTCCGTAGGCAGTACCGGCAGGCATGGCCCACTCGTCACTGCCTGCACCAGCCCAAACCGAGCTACTCGCACCCTGCTGGTACATGGGCTGATCCCAACTGGGAGCATATCTGGGAGTAACCGCAGGCATGTACTCGGTAGAGGTCCATGTACCGGACGGAGGTGTGGTAGGCTGAGGCTGCGGCTGAGGCGACGGCTGTGGTGGCGGCTGTTGTGCTCTGGCTGCTCTCCTTGATGCGCTCCTAGCAACCCTATCACTAGAGACACTAGAACGACGAGGTTCCTCGAGAGGAACGGTGAAGGACCGATTAGGCGAACCAGAGAGGGGGGGGAGTGAATGGGAGCCGATAAAAATTCTTCTCGAAGGAGATGAGAACTCCAACAAGACGAACACGGCTTCCGAATCGCGTCTCCGACTCAACTACCCAAGTTGGCCAAGACCACGCAGCCACTGGAGTGCTACTGGTCCTAGGAGCCAACACACAACCCTCCGAGCCAGAACTCACCAAAACACACAGCGGAAACTTGCACGGCTTGCTGCCTGTGCTACACCGGTCAGACCGATGACCTGCGCCGGTCAGACCGGTGGCACCGGTCAGACCGGTGGACAGCGCCAGTCAGGCCGGTGGCTACAGCAGCCGCACAACAAACATTCCAGGAAGCCTCAGTGACTCCTCTAGGCCCTAGAACAAAAACCACCTCCGAAACACAACCTGGAAGTAAGAAGAACCCCTCACAAAACCTAGCAAAACAACTCCAAACACGCCAAGAACTGACCAGCAGAACCACGGGACAAAACCACACGGACAAGGCTGTTCCCCGAGACAAAAACCCACCAAGGGCTAGCACCGGTCAGACCGGTCAAGAGCACCGGCCAGACCGGTCGCGCCTGGGCAGCTCGGGATGAACATCGCCCGCGAGTCAACACCCCCGAATCCAACTCCCGATCTCCCGATTCGCTCCACGGTTTTGCACAAGACTTTGGGGATAGTAGGAACACCTCATGGGTACTCCATAGCCAAGATTTGGTCCACCAAAACTTGTCAAATCAAGAGGAATCGAAGAAATCCCGCCAAGAACGCCTCTAACCCTAGAGCCACGAAAACCCCAAAATCGAGCCCCTTTGCTCACGGATTTGGGAGGGGAATCAAAGGGAAAAGAACCACGAAGGGTTCATGCATACATCCCCCACCAAATCCGAAAGAGAAAGGCCTCAAAATCGCTCCAAGAAAATCGCCAAGAAAGGGCTCCGAAAATCACCAAAAAGGAGAAACGGGAAAGACACATCCAAGCCTTGAGGAACCACGCCGAATCATCTATACATACCAAAGAGGTTCATACAAGGTCTAGCTTGCCGCCCAATCATCCTTCCCTCTTACAAGATCTCACCATGAAGCTCTCAAGCTAGTCCTACGAAAATCCTAAGGAAAATAGGAAGGAAAATAGGAAAACTAAATGAGCTAGGGTTCCAAGAGATGGCTGCCATCCTCTCACCACTTGGGTTATATGGAGGCAACCGAAAGACGAAAATACCCTTACTAGCTAACTTGGGATACATGCCCCTCAAGGGAGAATTCGGAAATCTTTGTCTTCGCTCCATCGGACAGATGCCCAGCGACCGCAAACTTGCTTAGCCTCGACGCAAGCCTTGCGATCCCGACGTGTGTCCTCTGCTTCGAAGATTCCGGACTGCGTCGTCGCACACCGGTCAGACCGGTGCTCCTCACCGGTCAGACCGGTACCCAACGGTCAGACCGGTCAGACCCACCGGTCAGACCCACCGGTCAGACCGGTTTGGAGGTGCTGCACCTCCGTCTTCGGTTCTTCGGTCTTGGCTTTGTGGATCAACCAAGGAACCCAGTGGTTTTCTGGTGAACCACCGGAAACCCCGCAAACTCGGTGTAGCCTCCGCCAATCACCACTCATGACTCGGCTCCCACGTAGTCCCGGCTCGACCTTGGTTTTGAGGCTCAACCAAGAAACCGTCCATGACTTCATCTTGCCGTTCTTGCCACCATGCGGCCCGCACTTGACCCCGCTGGCCACCGGGTCCCTCGAACCAAGCCTAATTGTCTTCTCCACACCTGGAGGCCTCACCGGCAACGACCTTTCGCGCTTGTTCTTCACCTGCACCTGCACCAGTCAAGCCGCAACCTGCACCTGCAATACTTAGCCAAGAATCAGTCCACACCACGTTGTCAATCACTCATCACACCAGGAAGCGACCATCCACCGGTCCTCGAACCACACCTGGCTCTCAATCTCCCCCTTGATGAGTGCATTGACAACACACACGTTTTGGTAACCAAGAGAAAAGGAAAAGAAAAGAAACGACTAACAGAAACTCCAACAAGCGATCGAAAGCCAAAGAAAGGCAAAGAGCAAGATCATTTGAAGAAGACAAGTCTCGGACCCCTTAGGCAAGGGCAACGGCTCGACACATCCGAGACAAAACATGCTCAAGCAAAGAGCACAAACCAACAATCCAAAGCTCGAAAACCACAAAGAGCTCCCCCTGCACACATGCAACTCCCCCTGGACAAATGCATGCGAACCACTTCACGAAACAGAGCAGCTGCAACAGCTCAGCTCTGACCGGTCAGACCGGTCGACACCACCGGTCAGACCGGTGCTCAACATGTGAACAGGACCAGCACTCTGACCGGTCAGACCGGTGCACAACAGAGCCCAGAAATGGCTCGAAACCACCTGAAAACCTTCCAAATGCATTCAGTAGGCCAAAACATGCTCAAACTTCTCCCCCTTGTTGACAATGCATGAATCAACCCAAAAATGCAAAAAATGCAACCTAGAGCTTCTCAAATAGACAAAATTCAACATAGGGTGCTACACATGTCCAAATGAGCAAGTTAGATACTCTACAGCTTCGTAATGACATAAACTTCATGATCACCAAGTTTCACAACCATTGGGCGAAGCTAAGATAGAATTGAGCAATTTTGCGAAAAATCACCCTCTCATGAGCAAAGTCCTAAACATGAGCAAAACATGTCAAAATGGCAAAGCCACACAAACTTCATGCTAGGACAACCATTCTAAGCATAAGACCATCATAAACACCCACAAGCACCTCATGTCATGTCAAAGCCACCGAGCCATGTGCCTACTTCTATATATGAGACTTCTCATTGGTAGGCATCATGCAACGATTTAGCACCCAAAGCAAATTAAAATTAGCACATATGACATGGGAGCACATTTTTCAAGCAATTTACATTTCATTTTCAGATTTATAATTGGTACATGAAATGTCTTTGCGACAAAAAGGAACTTATGCCCCTCCACAAGATGAAGCATGGGGGCTAAACATTCATGATGGCAAATGAGCCTTTGGCCCCATATGATCAAAATAAGCTATCCAACCACAAATTAAGCATAGCCAAGCCACAAAAACATGTCAAGATCATGTAAAGGCATTTACTCACAAGAGAGCATATATATGAAATTTTTCAAAAACATAGCCATCAACCATGGATATAAACCAAGATTATCAAGAGCTAAGCCAAACTAACCATAGCTTACCAAATTAGCTCACAAAGACATATATGTCATTCCATGGTGAACAATGTATATAAGAGAAGCCTTTCCTAAACAATGCATATGTTACAAAATGCATGCAAC
Organism: Cenchrus fungigraminus; assembly: GCA_036936925.1. Lineage (NCBI taxonomy): Eukaryota > Viridiplantae > Streptophyta > Magnoliopsida > Poales > Poaceae > Cenchrus > Cenchrus fungigraminus. The sequence goes on from CM072780.1 coordinate 70,184,397, forward strand.
CTAAGATACAAAGATGCCTATACATCATGTTACATATGCCATGCCAAATGCAAGAAATGCACAAAGGAAAGCTATACATATGCTACAAAGGAGCTCCCACACACCAACTCAAGAAATCAAACAAACACCAAGCTCCCCCCGCAAACGAGTGAAAGTTGCTTGATCTAGGGGTTTGGTGAAAATATCGGCTAGTTGGTCATGTGTGGGTACATGGATCAAAGCTATCTTCCCTTTCTCTACGTTGTCTCTCAGAAAATGATACCTCACTTCTATGTGCTTGGTTTTGGAATGGAGCACTGGGTTCTTTGCAACGCTTATGGCACTGGTGCTATCACATTGAAGTGGGACATGGGTATACTCCTCACCAAAGTCACTCATGATGTATGTGATCCAAAGGAGCTGAGAGCAACAACTAGCTGCGGCAACATACTCTGCCTCGGTAGTGGATTGAGCAACACTCGGCTATTTGCGGGAAGACCAAGACACCAAAGAAGAACCCAAGAACTGGCAAGTCCCAGAAGTGGACTTCCTATCCAACCGACACCCGGCAAAATCCGCGTCTGAAAAACCATGAAGCGCCAAAGAAGAAGACGCAGAGTACCAAAGGCCGAAGTCGGGAGTGTGTCGCAAATACCTGAAAATGCGTTTGACTGCTTGCCGATGCGAAGCCTCAGAGACGCTTGAAAACGAGCGCACAGACACACTGAGAATTGAATGTCCGGCCTCGTCGCCGTCAAGTAGAGGAGTGACCCGATCATGCTCCGGTACTCCTTCTGGTCCATGTGTTCACCTTCCTCGTCCGCATCAAGAGCTGTAGTCGTACTCATAGGCGTCGCCATGGCCTTGGAATCCTCCATCTTGAACTTCCTCACAATGTCCTTGGTGTACTTAGCTTGGTGCACAAATGTTCTTCCTTTGATTGCTTGATTTGTAGCCCGAGGAAGAACTGCAACTCGCCCATCATGCTCATCTCAAATTGCCTGCTCATGTCTTCTGCAAACCTTGCAACAAGAGAGTTAGACGAGCCACCAAAGACAATATCATCCACGTATACCTGCACAATCAGGATATCTCTGCCCTGCCTGAGGAGAAACAAGGTCTGATCGACCTTTCCCATCTCAAACCCTCTCTCAAACAGGAACCCCCTCAACCTACCATACCAAGCTCTAGGCGCCTGCTTCAATCCATACAGTGCCTTCCTCAACTTGTATACCCGGTGGGGGTACTTCTCACTCTCAAACCCCGGTGGTTGCCTCACAAACACCTCTTCCTCCAACACACCGTTCAGGAAAGCACTCTTCACATCCATCTGGTACAACTTGAACCCTTTAGCCACGGAAAAGGCTAGAAGGATCCTGATCGCCTCCAAATGAGCTACAGGAGCGAAAGTCTCCTCGTAGTCGATCCCCTCTTTCTGACTGTACCCCTGAGCAACAAGTCTCGACTTATTCCTCACCACTTCTCCTTTCTCTCCTTCTTTATTTTTCCACACCCATTTTGTCCCAATCGGCTTACACCCTGGGGGAGGGTCAACCAACACCCAAACTTGGTTTCTCTCAAAATTTTCCAACTCCTCATGCATCGAGTTAACCCAATTATGATCAGATAACGCGTGTCCAATGTCTTTGGGCTCAAAGGTGGCAACAAAAGCAGCATGAGCGAAATGAGAATTGTTCCGAACCCTCGACCGTGTAGTGCGTTCATTCATGTCGCTGATGATTCTCGAAGCTGGGTGATCCACTTGTACTCGCCGGGGAGGTTCTCGCCTTGATGCTACCTCCCCCTCAACAGCAGCTTCGCCTTGATCTGGGTTTGTCGTTGAAGGTGTGGGAGAGGGTCCATTCTCGATCGTCGTCGAAGTAGTAGGTACATGTTCAGCCGCGGGCACCACACCGCCATCTTCATCATCTCCATGTTCATGCTCCTCCTCCTGAAAGATCTCCTCGCCAAGTTCGTCGTCACCTGCACACTCAAAAACAAGCTGACTACGTGGCTGTGTCTCGTCGAAGGTTACCTCGCAAGTCTCCACGATTTGGTTAGTTTCAAGATTGAGCACACGAAATGCTCTAGAATGAGATGCATAACCAAAGAAAATGCCATCGACAGACCTAGCCTCGAACTTGTCCAACTTCTTCCCTTTCTTCAGAATGAAGCATTTACAACCAAAAACATGGAAGTGACTCACCTTGGGTGTGCGACCATGCATCAACTCGTAACAGGTTTTCTTCTTATGAACCCTGAGGTAGATCCTGTTCGACACATAGCACGCGGTATTGACCGCCTCAGCCCAGAACCTTCTCGGAGTCCTATGCTCGTCGAGCATCGTCCGAGCCATCTCGCACAAGGTCCTGTTTTTCCTTTCCACCACGCCATTCTGGGGAGGCGTATACAGACTCGAAAACTAGTGTTCAAGACCCAAGTCATGGCAAAAGGTTTCGAAGCGAGAGTTTTTGAATTCCGAGCCATTGTCACTGCGGATCGCTCGTATGGCATCTCCGTGCCTCTCGTTTCTTAACCTCAAGACAAGATCTCGAACAAAACCAAACGTCTCCCCTTTCTCCTCAAGAAAGAACACCCACGCATACTGAGAGTAGTCGTCCACCACAACAAGGACATACCACTTCCCACCCGCAGATCGCACACAAGCTGGGCCAACAAGGTCCATATGGAGCAGCTCGCATGGACACTCAGTCATCACATCGGTGAGAGGCAGGTGAGAATAGGCTACCATCTTGGCATGCCTACATGGCGCACAAACCAACTCTTTCTCAAACCTCAACCGTGGCAATCCTCGAACCAAATTGAGTTTACTCAAGCGAGACAAAAGGTCAAAGCTCAAGTGACCCAACTTCCTATGCCACTTCCACAACTCACTCGAAGAACCAGCCAAGAAGCAACGCTCCACACTAGAAGACTGAGAAAAATCAGCTCGGAACACTTGACCCTCGGGAACGACCATGCAAACAAGATCCCCCCGAGAATCTAAAATCCGAGAACCACCAGGCCGAAACAACACCTCAAAACCCTCATCCAACAACTGGGACACAGAAAGCAAATTGTATCCAAGCGATTGAACAAGAGCAACACGCCTGAGAGTGATCTTGTCACTTACCTTAATCTCACCTTCTGATAGCACACGCCCTCACCCATTGTCCCCAAAGGTGATGTACTTCTTTGTCACCACCGGGACGAGACTTGAGAACCACCCCTTGTCTCCGGTCATATGCCTCGAGCAACCGGAGTCAATCAACCAAATGTTCTTCAAGTCTCCCACCTGAAATTCAAAAGTGAGCACGTGAGTGAACAAACGACTCAGCACTGGGGTTAGTACCAAAAGAGTAAAACCAGTGCCGAGCCATTTGCTCCAAAGTGGGGTTAGCACAAACCAAATCATCACGCCTATCAAAGCTACCACCACGAACACCACCACGGTAACCACTACGAGGGAACCAACCCTCTCTAGCTGGAGGAGGACGAAAGCCACGAAAGGGAAATCGTGGATCGTTCCTCCTCTCCATCTCAAAGCTACGACTCCTCCCACCCCCGTATTGAGCACGAGGTGGAGAACGCCTAGCAAACTAGCCACCTGCAAACTTTCCAGACCAACCACCAGAACCACGACCTCCAGAACCAAACCGAGCATCCTCACGAGCACGAAACCCGACTCGCTGTCTGCCCAGACCTGCATCGGTCTGACCGGTGTAGTACACCGGTCTGACCGGTGTAGCTCGGCCGGCAGCAGCACCTGCAGTCTTCCGGTCTCCCCAAGCCGGAACCGTCCTCACAATCGCCTTGGGCCTGGGCATCTGCATACGAGGCTCAGGTACACCATTAGAGGGGTGGTACCTGTCCTTGTTAGCCCACTCTCTAGCCATTCTCTCCTCACGCTTCCTCTTGAAGCAAAACTCATCCTTGTGACCATCTCTCCCACAATACCCACAATGGAAATTTATGGGCTGTGGCTTAGGCTTAGGCTTGGGTTGGGGCTGCCCACTCGGCTTCTCACCCTTCTTCTCTCCTTCCTCACCTCCCTTTGGGCTCACAAACTTCACCGGTTTCTGAAAATCATTTGTTGGGTGAGGGAATATGGGTGGATCTAGAGTAGTGTCAAGTTTGTTTCTGAGATGGTTAGGCTTGGGCTCAAACTTGTTCTTGTGTCTGTTTGGTGGTGGGATAGGAATCTCTCCAACTCTCTCAACTCCCTCACCACTGTTCTCTCCAAGCTTGTTAGCCCCAAGTGCCTAACCATCATAGCGTTTGAAAGCCGCTATCATGATACCAAGCTGAGGCTCCTGACCCGACAACCAGCTCATACATTTTCTCAGCTCATCATTCTCATCCTGCAAGCGATCAACATAATGTGCAAGCTCCAAATTCTTAACCGCATGCAATTCACAAGTAGAGCAAGAAGTGGGAATACGCTCTTTCAACTTAGCCTCAAGCGAAATAGTGTAAGCATGCATCTCATCAATCTTTCCATGCAAAACAGGGCAAGAAGTGCAAGCACCTAGCAAAGCAGGTCTAGACTTAAGCTCAGCCACTTCAACCCTAAGCATATCTAGTTCATCACAAGTAGAAGCATGCTTATCCTTAAGAGCAGTAAGATCAGCTAGGTACACAGAGCAATCACAGCAATCAATCTCATCAGAAACCACAGGAGAAGCCTTAAGCGAATCAATCTCAAGCTTAGCATCTAGGTTCTGGGTTTCTAGCTCAGCCATACGGTTCCTAGCATCTTCTAGTGAGGCCCTAAGCTCTTTTCTCATCTTCTTGGCCTCTCTAAGCATGTGATCGCGGTTATCAAGCAAGTCAACCAACTCATCATTCTCCTTGCGCAAAGAAGAGAGCTCATCACATACCTCATCCTCGGAGTCAGAGTCCGAGTCACTCTGGTGGCTCTTCTTGCTGCCGGAGCTACGGGCCATGCCGCAGAAGCCATCTCCCGCGAAGCAGCTCAACCCGCTCAAGTTCCTGGATGACTTCTTGTTCTTGCGCCGATCACCTTCATCTTCACTGCTACTCGAGCTCGAGGAAGAGTAGGCGGAGCTGGAGTCGACGTCGCTCGCTCCGACCATTGCTTGGGCCTTCCTGCCGCGGCCATCCTTCTTCCTCGACCGTTGCTCGTCCTTGTGCTTGTTCTTGTGCTTGTGATCGCGCCTCGATCGGTACTTGCCATCCTTGCTCGATCGGTGCCTATAGCCATCCTTGTAGCCGTCCTTGTTCTCCGTCTTCTCCGGGCAGTCAGCGACGAAGTGTCCTGGCTTGCCGCACTGAAAGCACGTCCGTGCTGTCCTCCTCGTGTTCACCCGGTTCTCGTGCAGCCTCTCGAACCGCCTGGTCAGCAACGCCAGCTCGTCCTCTCCAAGCACGTCGAACTCCTTGTCTGGCAAAGACATCAAAGAAGACAAAGAGTACATCCTGGAGGATGCGTTAGCATTAGACTTGGCTCCTTTGCCACCAACGAGAGCGAGACTATGAGAATCAGTCGGGCTCTCGATCTTGGCTGTCATACCACGGTCCAACTCAGCCGACTTGAGCTTCGAGAACAGCTCGTTCACCGTCAAGGTGTCATACTTCTCGAACTCAACAATAGCCTCAAACTTCCCGTCCCATACGGTACGATCCAACGAGTGCAAGAGCTTCACGGCTCTATCATGATCATTGTATGGGAGGACGTCCACATTGGCTGTCATGTTGTTCACAACGACCGTAAACCGCTGGAAAAGGGCATCGACGGACTCGCCGAGGAGATGAGTGAAGTTCTCGTACTCTCTCCGGTAAGTCGCGTACATCCGAGCCTGAACCTGAGCGTTCCCAGCATGAGCATCCTTCAACTGCTCCCAAATCCTACAAGCTAAGTCCTCTGTCTGAACCCGATCGAATTCAGGCTGACACAGAGCACGAAACAAGTAGTCGACAGCCTTGTAGTTGGCTTCGAACATATCCCTCGATCCTGGAGCAAGGAAGTTCATCGGATGAACATAAGCTGTGTTCACCGTGACATCCCAAAGGATCTGACCCTTTCCGCGGAGGAACGCCGCCATCCGCCTTTGCCACATCTGGTAGTTCTTCCCATCGAAGTGCGGAGGACCCGAACCCCGTTCCTGATACGCCATCTTTGGATCTTAGACTGGTAAGAGTCAATAAAGACCCGAACCGGCTCTGATACCAATTGAAGGACCGATTAGGCGAACCAGAGAGGGGGGGAGTGAATGGGAGCCGATAAAAATTCTTCTCGAAGGAGATGAGAACTCCAACAAGACGAACACGGCTTCCGAATCGCGTCTCCGACTCAACTACCCAAGTTGGCCAAGACCACGCAGCCACTGGAGTGCTACTGGTCCTAGGAGCCAACACACAACCCTCCGAGCCAGAACTCACCAAAACACACAGCGGAAACTTGCACGGCTTGCTGCCTGTGCTACACTGGTCAGACCGATGACCTGCGCCGGTCAGACCGGTGGACAGCGCCAGTTAGGCCGGTGGCTACAGCAGCCGCACAGCAAACGTTCCAGGAAGCCTCAGTGACTCCTCTAGGCCCTGGAACAAAAACCACCTCCGAAACACAACTTGGAAGTAAGAAGAACCCCTCACAAAACCTAGCAAAACAACTCCAAACACGCCAAGAACTGACCAGCAGAACCACGGGACAAAACCACACGGACAAGGCTGTTCCCCGAGACAAAAACCCACCAAGGGCTAGCATCGGTCAGACCGGTCAAGAGCACCGGCCAGACCGGTCGCGCCTGGGCAGCTCGGGATGAACAGCGCCCGCGAGTCAACTCCCCCGAATCCAACTCCCGATCTCCCGATTCGCTCCACGGTTTTGCACAAGACTTTGGGGATAGTAGGAACACCTCATGGGTACTCCATAGCCAAGATTTGGTCCACCAAAACTTGTCAAATCAAGAGGAATCGAAGAAATCCCACCAAGAATGCCTCTAACCCTAGAGCCACGAAAACCCCAAAATCGAGCCCCTTTGCTCACGGATTTGGGAGGGGAATCAAAGGGAAAAGAACCACGAAGGGTTCATGCATACATCCCCCACCAAATCCCAAAGAGAAAGGCCTTGAAATCGCTCCAAGAAAATCGCTAAGAAAGGGCTCCGAAAATCACCAAAAAGGAGAAACGGGAAAGACACATCCAAACCTTGAGGAACCACGCCGAATCATCTATACATACCAAAGAGGTTCATACAAGGTCTAGCATGCCGCCCAATCATCCTTCCTTCTCACAAGATCTCACCATGAAGCTCTCAAGCTAGTCCTACGAAAATCCTAAGGAAAATAGGAAGGAAAATAGGAAAACTAAATGAGCTAGGGTTCCAAGAGATGGCTGCCATCCTCTCACCACTTGGGTTATATGGAGGCAACCGAAAGACGAAAATACCCTTACTAGCTAACTAGGGATATATGCCCCTCAAGGGCGAATTCGGAAATCTTTGTCTTCGCTCCATCGGATGGATGCCCAGCGACCGCAAACTTGCTTAGCCTCGACGCAAGCCTTGCGATCCCGACGCGTGTCCTCCGCTTCGAAGATTCCAGACTGCGTCGTCGCACACCGGTCAGACCGGTACCCACCGGTCAGACCGGTTAGACCCACCGGTCAGACCGGTCTGGAGCTGCTGCACCTCCGTCTTCGGTTCTTCGGTCTTGGCTTTGTGGATCAACCAAGGAACCCAGTGGTTTTCTGGTGAACCACCAGAAACCCCGCGAACTCGGTGTAGCCTCCGCCAATCACCACTCTTGACTCGGCTCCCACGTAGTCCCGGCTCGACCTTGGTTTTGAGGCTCAACCAAGAAACCGTCCATGACTTCATCTTGCCGTTCTTGCCACCATGCGGCCCGCACTTGACCCCGCTGGCCACCGGGTCTCTCGAACCAAGCCTACTTGTCTTCTCCACACCTGGAGGCCTCACCGGCAACGACCTTTCGCGCTTGTTCTTCACCTGCACCTGCACCAGTCAAGCCGCAACCTGCACCTACAATACTTAGCCAAGAATCAGTCCACACCACGTTGTCAATCACTCATCACACCAGGAAGCGACCATCCACCGGTCCTCGAACCACACCTGGCTCTCAAACGGTTAGTGGCCCTTGGCCGTACAACCTAAAATCCGGGTTAGGTAACCGAATTTGGTTTGTGTGTCCAGGTTAAAAGAAAACCAAAGACTCATCCAGACCCTTCTTAAGAATATGTCCCTGAGTCAAATAAGCCTCATCAATCTGAGTCCGGGGATTAGCAATGGAGGGCACATTGGGCCCTTGCGTAACCCCAAGATTCGTGATGATACGAGAAATCAAAGACGTACACTCAATAGACCCCGTCATCTTAAAATTTGTCAACCACTGCTGAATCATAGCTTGCACAGGGGAGATCTTGTTCTGTCTAACCGCGGCATATAAGATCATCATCTCGTCAGTGCGTACGGTTCGTACATCATCTCGTCAGTGCGCACGGTTCGTACATCATCCCTAGGAAAGAGAGTGATGGCGAGCCACTTGTGCCACAGTCAGAGAGTGGGATGCGAGATATCATTGCACCAAGGTGTGAACTTGCTGCGAACAGGCCGAACAGAGAGTTCTTCCCAAAAACTTTCGCGATTAAAACCGATGCAAGCTTGCTCAAGAGAAATAGCACAGTGATGATGAAAATCGAGGGTTCGACTAAGATCTTTCCATGAAACTCGATACGGAACTCCATGAAATCGAAATGAAATACCAGATGCATCCTCTGGAAGAGTGCAGAGAAACCAGATGGTGATAGGCCTAGAACCAATCTCCTGAACCGGGACAAAACCTTCCCAACCTAGAGCTTGCCAAATGGAACCGAACTCGGAGTCCATACCTATTTTCTCGAGAAGGTCCGGGTCAAACTCCTTGGTGTAGGTGAAGACTCGGTCCTTGATGAGAGCATAGGCTTGTCTCTCGCGATTGTCCCTCAAGTTGATGAAGGCGGCGTCGACGACGTACACTTCTTCGGCTTGTGGCGTGGGTAGCTCTTCCTCTTCCTCTTCTTCACGGTCGGTTGACATTGGGCTTGGTGTGGCTTCGGAACGGCGAGATGAGCTTCCTCCGTATCGCGAGCGGCGCGAGCGAGTCACCTTTCGGAACACACCGGCGGCCCAACTCATGGTGCACAACGAACAACACAAGCAACTCAGTGATTGATTAGTAAAACTGAATGAACTTCTTACCGAGGTCGCTCCACCAATGATCAATATTTCAGCAACACTTGGAGAGAATACTTAGCACCTCAATCTCGAGCAAGGAATCCAAGAAAACCAAAGAGCAAGAACAAGAGGGGAAGAGAATGATGTAAATGAGTGAATGAGGACCGGAGCGTCCGAGGACCGGTGGATGGTCGCTCCTGGTTGTGATGAGTGATTGACAACGTGGTGTGGATTAACTCTTGGCTGAGTATTGTAGGTGCAGGTTTCGGCATGATTTGCGTTGGTGCAGGTGAAGAGCGGGCACGAAAGGTCTATGCCTTGCGGGGCCTCCGAGGAGTGGAGAGACAAGTAGGCTCAGCTCGAGGAACCCAGTGGCCAGCGGGGTCAAGTATGGGCCGCATGGTGGCAAGAAAAGCAAGACGAAGTCGTGGACAGGAGCCGGTGCAGGGTAGTGGCTCACGACCGGAGTCTGCACGTGGGGTTTGCGGAGGTTCAGCACAAAACTGTCGGGTTACTTGGTTGAGCCACAAAACCAAGATCGGAGGCTCGGTGGGCGGAGACGGGATCCGGGCGCGCCGAGAGACTTCGAAGCGGAGGACACGCATCGGGATCGCAAGGCTTGTGTCGAGGCTAAGCGAGGTGCGGTCGCCGGGCATCCGTCCGTTGGTGCTACGACGAGAATTCCCAAAGTGCCCTTCGGGGGCGTGTATCCTAGTATTATGTAATAGGGGTAGTTTCATCTTTCGATTGCCTCTATATAAACTTAGAGGAGAGAGGATGGCAGCCATCTCTTGAAACCCTAGCTCATTTCCCTTTGTTATTTTCCCTTCCTATTTTTCCCTAGGTTTTCCATAGGACTAGCTTGAGAGCTTCATGGTGAGATCTTGAGAGAGGGATGGATGTTGAGGTGGCAAGCTAGACCTTGTATGAATCTTTCATGGTGTGTATAGAAGGTTTGGCGTGATTCCTCAAGTGTTCTTGTTGCTCCTCCCGTTTCTCTTTTTCGGTGATTTTCGGAGCCTTTACTTGGGATTCTCGTGGGAAGGATTTGGAGGTGTTTCTTTGCAGGATTTGTTTTGGGAATCACACATGAGGTTGGTGTGCCTCTTTTCTTGGTGATCTTGCCCCTCAAATCCCGTGGGAAGGCCTTCGATTTTGGTGGTTTTTGAGTTCTTCGTGTTCTTGAGGTAGAGGCACGAGATTCATGATTCCGGGAGTTGTAGGGAGTTAGAGGCCGAAATTTTTGGGGGCATATCTTCCCTTTGGGGTGCTCATCATCTCCCCAAAATTTCGTCTCAAGACTCCAAGTGGTTTGGGAGATCCATCGATCGAAAGTTTGGGACTATTTCACGGGCTGATTTTTTAGGCGGGGCGGTACTTCCGACCCTGTCCAGGTGGTACCGATAACCTGATTTTCAGCTGCCAGTAAGTCTTTATCGGTAGTACCGACCCGAGGTTGGTAGTACCGATAGTCGAAAGTACCGACCCTGTGCCGGAAGTACCGATAACCTGGTTTTTAGGTGCCAGTATGTCCATATCGGTAGTACCGACCTGGGGCCGGTAGTACCGACAATTTCTGCTGCAGTTTGCCTCGCGCTAGCTTTTTCTCTCGGTTCTTTTTGTGCTTGCTTCCGCTTTGTTCCTAGGCTTGTTCTAACTTGTTCATAGGGTCAGTAGGTCTGTTGTGACCACGTGATCTTGGCAAGTGTGTGTGGGATTCTTCGGAAGTGATTTTGGGGTGTAGGCCGAGTTCTTGAGAAGAATTTTTATCGGCTCCCATTCACTCCCCCCCCTCTCTGGTCGCCAATCCGGTCCTTCAATTGGTATCAGAGCTGGTTACGGATCTTCGTGATTCTAACCAGTCTAAGATCCAAAGATGGCGTACCAGGATCAGGGTTCGGGTCCTCCACACTTTGATGGTAAGAACTACCAGATGTGGTAGAGGCGGATGGCTGCTTTCCTCCGCGGCAAGGGTCAGATCCTGTGGGATGTCACGGTGAACACAGCTTATGTTCATCCTGTGAACTTCCTTGCTCCAGGATCGAGGGACATGTTCGACGCCAACAACAAGGCGGTCGACTACCTGTACCGTGCTCTGTGTCAATCCGAATTCGATCGGGTTCAGACAGAGGACTTGGCATGCAGGATTTGGGAGCAGCTGAAGAATGCTCATGCGGGGAACGCTCAGGTTCAGGCTCGGCTCTTTGCGACCTACTGGAGAGAGTACGAGAACTTCACTCATCTCCCCGGTGAGTCCATAGATGCCATGTTCCAGCGGTTCACGGTGATTGTGAACAACATGAGGGCTAATGTGGCCGTGCTCCCGTACGAGATCATGACAGGGCTATCAAGCTCCTACACTCTCTGGATCGTACCGTGTGGAGTGAGAAGGTCGAGGCCATTCTTGAGTCGGAGAAGTATGAGACCCTCACGGTGGACGAGCTATTCTCCAAGCTCAAGTCATCCGAGGTGGACCGTGGGGTGCGTGTAAAGATCGAGAACCCGATTGACCCTCATAGTCTGGCTCTTGTGTCTGGATCAAGGACTAACGCTAACATGTCTTTGAGACATTTTTCTTTGTCTTGTATTGTGTCCATGCTAGATGAGGAGTTTGACGTGCTAGGCGAGGAGGATCTCGCGTTGTTGAGCAGGCGGTTCGAGCGCATGTACACGAACCAAAAGAACGCTCGGAGGAGCTCGTGCATGTGCTACCGGTGCGGGAAGCACGGGTACTTCATCGCCGAGTGCCCGGAGGCCATGGAGGTCAAGCCCGAGCACAAGCACCATCCGAGGACTGACCACAAGCACCGCTCGAGGGACGACTACAAGGGCAAGAACAAGTCTGAGCGGAGGCCAAGGAAGAATGGTGGTCACAAGAAGAAGGAGCGGGCGATGGTTGCCGGAGCAAGCGACATCGACTCAAGCTCCTGCTACTCTTCATCGAGCTCAAGTGATGAAGATGAGAACCGGCACAAGGGCAAGCAGTCAAGAAAGAACATCAACGGCCTGTGCTTCGCCGCCCAAGGCTTTTGCGGCATGGCACATAGCTTCGCAAGCAAGAAGAGCGACAAGGATGACTCGAACTCTGACTCCGAGGAAGAGGTAAACCATGATCCATCCTTCTTGGTATCGGAGAATGCTAGGTTGAATGATTTGCTTGACAACCGTGATGATGTGCTTAGAAAGACCAACAAGGAGAAGAGGGACTATAGGTCTTTGCTTGTAGAGGCTAAGGAGAAGGTGGTTGAGCTAGAGTCTTTGCTTGTTGATGCTAGGGATCAAATAGATTCTCTAAAGTCTTCTCCCGTTGTGACCAATGAAGCTGAATGCACTGATTGTTCTGTTTTCCTTGGTGATTTGACTGTGCTTAAGGAAAAGTATGCCTCCAAGGTCGAGGAACTAGATGTGCTTAGGGTTAAGCTAGATGAGATGAAAGCTAGGCCCTCCTTGCTTGGTGCTTGCACTTCTTGTCCTGTTTTGCATGAGAAGCTAGATGTTTCGCTTGTCTAAGCTAGATCTCTAGAGGCTCAGCTGAAAGCTCCTATTCCTACAGCATGTTCTACTTGTGAAATAAATGCTGTGAAGAATATGGAGCTTGCACACTATGTTGATCGCTTGCAGGATAAGAATGATGAGTTGAGGAAGATGATGGGTTGGTTGTCTGGTCATGAGCCTCAGCTCAGAATGATGATTGAGGCATACAAGCGCTATGATGGGCAAGTACTTGGGGCAGACAAGGTTGGTGAGGGAAGTGGTGAGAATGAGGGGAAGATCGAAGATATCCCAGAGCCACCAAAAACTCACCACAAAAATGCCTATGCACCTAAGCCAAATCCTCTTAGGATCCGACTAGACACAACCCCAGCTCCACCTGTGTTTCCTCCACATACCGACAACTTCCAGAAACCCATCAAGTTCAAGAGTGACTTGGGGAATGAGTTCTTTGGGAAGAAGGGAGAGAAACCGAGTGAGGAGAAACCAGAGCCCAAAGAGAGCCCAAAACCAAAGCCAAAACCAAAATCCTTCCATTGTGAGCACTGTGGGAGGGATGGGCACCTTGCTGAGTTTTGCTTCAGGAGGAAGCGTGAGGAGAGGTTGGCTAGGGAGATGGACAACAAGGACAGGTACCATCCTTCTCGTGGTGTGCCTGAGCCTAGGTTGGTTCCGAGAGGCGAGGGTATGGTGCGTACCATTTACCCTCAAGAGAGGCGTGAGTTTCTGCCTTGAGGTAGGCGTGTTCGGTTTGGGCATGGTGAGTTTGATGGACGTTCCTTCTCTCATGGGCAATACGAGTATGGGGGGAACGATCGCAGCTTTAGGTCCCAGAGGAGCTACGGGCCACAGTCTCCCCTTCGTGGTACGCGTAGTCCTCCAAGGGGACGTGTGGGTGTTCCACCTAGGAGAGATAGGATGGATTTTGCTAACCCCACGTTTGAGCAAGTGGCACGGCACTAGTTTGATTCGTTTTGTACTAACCCCAGTGCTGAGTCGTTTGCTCACTCTCGCTCTCGTTTTTGATTTTGCAGGTGGGAGGCATAGAGGGCTTTTGGTTGATCGACTCCGGTTGCTCTCGACACATGACCGGAGATCGAAGGTGGTTCTCCAGCCTCACCCCGGTTATGACCAAAGAGTACATCACTTTTGGGGACAATGGGAAAGGTAGAGTGCTTTCAGTGGGCACGGTGAAGGTGAGTGAGTCTGTGACTCTGCGGCGTGTTTCTCTTGTCAAGTCCTTGGGTTACAATCTTCTTTTGGTTTCCCAGCTTCTTGATGAGGGTTTTGAAGTCCGTTTCAAAACGGGTTGTTCTCGTGTTTTGGACTCTCGAGGTGATCTTGTGTGCACGATCGTCCCCGAGGGTCAGATTTTCAGAGCCGATTTTTCTCAGTGTGTTGGCTCTTCTCATTGTTTGGTTGCTGGTGTTTCGGCGGAGCTTTGGAAATGGCATAGGAGACTAGGTCACTTGAGTTTTGACTTGTTGTCACGCTTGAGTGGGCTAGGTTTGGTCCGAGGATTGCCAAAGTTGAAATACCAAAAGGATTTGGTATGTGCTCCGTGTAGGCATGGCAAAATGGTCACCGCCTCTCACCCGCCTCTGACATCCGTAATGACAGAGAGGCCATGCGAGCTGTTCCATATGGACTTGGTTGGTCCAGCTCGTGTGTGCTCGGCGGGTGAGAATTGGTATGTCCCTGTGATTGTGGACGATTATTCTCGCTATGCTTGGGTCTTCTTTTTAGCTGACAAGGGGGAAACGTTTGGTTTTGTCCGGGATCTAATCCCGAGGTTGAAGAACGAGAGGAATGGAGATGCTGTTCGAGCTATTCGTAGTGACAATGGCAGTGAATTTAAAAACTCACATTTCGAAACCTTTTGTCGTGATTTGGGTCTCGAACATCAGTTTTCTTCTCCCTATGTGGCTTGTCAGAATGGTGTGGTTGAGAGGAAAAATCATTCCCTTTGTGAGATGGCTCGGATGATGCTCGACGAGCATAGGACTCCGAGGAGATATTGGGTTGAGGCGGTGAATACCGCTTGCCATGTTGGGAACCGGATTTTTCTCAGGGCCTTCTTGAACAAGACGTGCTATGAGCTCATGCACGGGCGAGCACCTAGAGTGAGCCATTTCAGGGCTTTTGGTTGTCGGTGCTTTATTCTCAAGAAGGGTAGGCTTGATAAGTTTGAGTCGAGGTCCTCTGATGGGATTTTCTTGGGTTATGCTAGTCATTCTCGAGCATTTCGTGTGCTCAACCTTGATACTTACCTAGTCATGGAAACTTGTGAGGTTACCTTCGACGAGACCCAGCCATGTAATTCGTCTGTCTTTGAGTGTGCAGGTGACGACGAAGTTGGCAAGAAGATCTTTGAGGATGAGGAGGATGACGCTGGAGAGGATGATGGTGAAGATGGTGAAGCTCCAGCCACACATGTACCCTCTACTTCCACTACGATGACTGCGGTGCAGGATGGTCCATCCCCTACATCGACTACGATCTAGCAAGATCAAGTGGAGGCTGCAGCTGAGGGGGAGGTTGTCTCCAGGAGAGAAGCACCGAGGCGCGTTCAAGTTGATCATCCTCCCTCAAGAATTATCGGCGACATCAACGAACGTACAACGCGGTCAAGGTCTAGGAATGTTTCTCACTTTGCTCATTCGGCTTTTGTTGCTACCTTTGAGCCGAAAGACATTGGACACACCCTCTCTGATCCTAATTGGGTGAACGCAATGCATGAGGAGTTAGAGAACTTTGAGAGAAACCAAGTTTGGGAGTTGGTAGAGCCACCACCACATTGCAAACCTATCGGGACAAAATGGGTGTGGAAGAACAAAGAGGGTGAGAATGGTGAGGTGGTGAGAAACAAATCGAGGTTGGTTGCTCAGGGTTATAGTTAGAAGGAGGGGATAGACTATGAGGAGACATTTGCTCCTGTAGCCCATTTGGAGGCGATTAGGATCCTTCTAGCTTTTTCCGTAGCTAAAGGGTTCAAATTGTACCAAATGGATGTGAAGAGTGCCTTCTTAAATGGGTTTTTAGAAGAAGAGGTCTATGTGAAGCAACCACCGGGCTTTGAGAGTGCTGAGTTTCCCCACCGGGTGTATAGGCTGAGGAAGGCGTTGTATGGGCTGAAACAAGCTCCCCGTGCTTGGTATGGCCGTTTGAGGGGGTTCTTGTTCAGCAAGGGGTTCGAGATGGGCAAGGTTGATAAGACTCTTTTTCTCCTCAGGCAGGGTGATGATATCCTAATTGTTCAGGTGTACGTGGATGATATTATCTTTGGCGGCTCGTCTCACTCTTTGGTTGCGAGGTTTGCAGAGGACATGAGACAAGAATTCGAGATGTCTATGATGGGAGAATTGCAGTTCTTTCTCGGGCTTCAGATCAAGTAGGCGAAGGAGGGAACCTTTGTGCATCAAGCCAAGTACACGAAGGACATCCTCAAGAAGTTCAAGATGGACGACTCGAAGCCCCTGTCGACACCGATGAGTACGACTACAGCGCTGGATGCAGACGAGGACGGAGAGCCCGTGGACCAGAAGGAGTACCGGAGCATGATCGGCTCCCTCTTGTACTTGACGGCGACGAGGCCGGACATCCAGTTTTCTGTGTGTCTGTGTGCTCGTTTTCAGGCGTCGCCGAGGACTTCCCATCGGCAAGCCATCAAGCAGATCTTCAGGTATCTTCGATACACTCCTGAGCTCGGTCTTTGGTACTCGGCGTCCTCTTCCCTTTCGCTCCTTGGTTTTTCGGATGCCGACTTTGCGGGGTGTCGAGTCGATAGGAAGTCGACTTCTGGGACGTGCCAGTTTTTGGGTTCTTCGCTTGTTTCATGGTCTTCTCGCAAACAATCTAGCGTAGCCCAGTCTACCACAGTAGCCGAGTATGTTGCTACCGCTAGTTGTTGCTCACAGCTGCTTTGGATCACATACACGCTGAGTGACTTTGGTGAGGAGTGTTCCCATGTACCTCTAATGTGTGATAGCACGAGTGCCATCAGTGTTGCCAAAAACCCCGTGCTTCACTCCAGAACCAAACACATAGAATTGAGGTACCACTTCCTGAGAGACAATGTTGAGAAGGGAAACATAGACCTCATCCATGTGCCAACCGAAAAGCAGCTTGCCGATATCCTAACCAAGCCTTTGGACCAAGCTACATTTGCGCGTTTGCGAGGAGAGCTTGGAGTCGTTTTTCCTTTTTGAGCTTCGGTTGGGAGGGTTGATGTACATATGCATGTTGCATCTTCATTTATGTATCATATCATGTTTGCATGCTTGCATCTTTGTATCATAGACTGCATTTGTATCATATGCCATAGAGATGTGCTTCTCTCATATGCTTTGATCACCATGATATGCTAGATATGAGGTTATGACTTTGCTTGTGATGCTCACGAGATGTATAGCTGTGCTCTTGGTAGCTTTGGGATGTATATGCTTGTGGATGGCTTTCTTTTGTAAAAATGCTATATGATCCTCTTGTGAGTAGAATGCCTCTCATGTTCAAATTGGGTGCTTATGGCTATATCTTGCTTAATTTGTGCTTGGAACCATGTTCTTTTCATTTGAGGTCAAAGATCCGTTTATCATCATGAATGTTTAGCCCACATGCTACCTTATGGAGAAGTCTAAGCTTCTTTTTGCCGCAAAGGCACTTCATGTACCATGCTTAACTTGTAAATCATGAATTTGGTATGTGAGATGCCTATGCTTGAAAAATATGCTTCCATGTCATAAATGCTTTAAATTCCTTATCTTGGGTGCTAAACCGTTACATGATGTTCACCAATGAGAAGTCTCATATCTAGAAGTGGACTCATGGCTCGGTGGCTTTGACATGACATGAGATAGCTTGTAGGTGTTTGTGATGATCTTGTGATGAGAATTTGTGACCTTGCATGAAGTTTGTGGGCTATATGTTGTTTGTGCTCATTTTGACCATGTGTAGGTCCTATGCTCATGAGAGGGAAATTTTTGTGAAAAATGCTTCATTTTGATCTTGGCTATGTCACATGCTTGTGTGTCCCTATCTATCTTGTTGGCGATGCTTGTACTCAATGTGTGGCTACCTTGCTTGTCTATGTCTCTTTTTAGCATGTTGTAGTGCTCTACGTATATTTGAGGAGCACATGCTTGCATTTGTAGACTTGATTCATGCATTACCAACAAGGGGGAGGAAAGTACCAAATTCATGTTTCCAGGGGGAGCTTTGCATCAAGGGGAGAAAAATTAGGGAGAAATGCATTTGTTCAGGGGGAGCTTGCATTCATGCATTTGGGAGCTCTTTTTCGCCTGAATTTTAGCTGTGCTCTTTTGCCGATGGTGTCGAGCCCTTTTGCCTCACCTTGAGGAGTCAGCAATTTTTGGAGCATTTTATCTCGGTTGTGTCGAGCCGTTGACCTTGCCTTAGGGGATCGAGATTTTTCTCACTCAAGTGATCTTGTTTTGGCTTTTGTTTGGCTTTTGATCACTTGTTTGAGGTTTTCAGTCGTTTCTTTTCTTTTTGTCTTTTCTCTGAATTGGTTACTTGTGTGTGTTGTCAATGCACTCATCAAGGGGGAGATTGAGGACCGGAGCGTCCGAGGACCGGTGGATGGTCGCTCCTAGCTGTGATGAGTGATTGACAACGTGGTGTGGACTGACTCTTGGCTGAGTATTGCAGGTGCAGGTTTCGGTTTGATTTGCATTGGTGCAGGTGAAGAGCGGGCGCGAAAGGTCTATGCCTTGCGGGGCCTCTGAGAAGTGGAGAGACAAGTAGGCTCGACTCGAGGAACCCGGTGGCCAGCAGGGTCAAGTGCGGGCCGCATGGTGGCAAGAAAAGCAAGACGAAGTCGTGGACAGGAGCCGGTGCAGGGTAGCGGCTCATGACCAGAGTCTGCACGCGGGGTTTGCGGCGGTTCACCACAAAACATTCGGGTTACTTGGTTGAGCCACAAAACCAAGACCGGAGGCTCGGCGAGCAGAGACGGGATCCGGGCGCGTCGAGAGACTTCGAAGCGAAGGACACGCGTCGGGATCGCAAGGCTTGCGTCGAGGCTAAGCGAGGTGCGGTCGCCGGGCATCCGTCCGATGGTGCTACGACGAGAATTCCCAAACTGCCCTTCGGGGGCGTGTATCCTAGTATTATGTAAAAGGGGTAGTTTCGTCTTTCGGTTGCCTCCATATAAACTTAGAGGAGAGAGGATGGCAGCCATCTCTTGAAACCCTAGCTCATTTCCCTTTGCTATTTTCCCTTCCTATTTTCCCTAGGTTTTCCATAGGACTAGCTTGAGAGCTTCATGGTGAGATCTTGAGAGAGGGATGGATGTTGAGGAGGCAATCTGGACCTTGTATGAATCTTTCATGGTGTGTATAGAAGGTTTGGCGTGATTCCTCAAGTGTTCTTGTTGCTCCTCCCGTTTCTCTTTTTCGGTGATTTTCGGAGCCTTTTCTTGGGATTCTCGTGGGAAGGATTTGGAGGTGTTTCTTTGCGGGATTTGTTTTGGGAATCACACATGAGGTTGGTGTGCCTCTTTTCTTGGTGATCTTGCCCCTCGAATCCCGTAGGAAGGCCTTCGATTTTGGTGGTTTTTGTGTTCTTTGTGTTCTTGAGGTAGAGGCACGAGATTCGCGATTCCGGGAGTTGTAGGGAGTTAGAGGCCGAAATTTTTGGGGCATATCTTCCCTTTGGGGTGCTCATCATCTCCCCAAAATTTTGTCTCAAGACTCCAAGTGGTTTGGAAGTTCCATCGATCGAAAGTTTGGGACTGTTTCGTGGGCTGATTTTTTAGGGGGGCGGTACTTCCGACCCTGTCTAGGTAGTACCGATAACCTGATTTTCAGCTGCCAGTGAGTCTTTATCGGTAGTACCGACCCGAGGTTGGTAGTACCGATAGTCGGAAGTACCGACCCTGTGCCGGAAGTACCGATAACCTGATTTTTAGGTGCCAGTAAGTCCATATCGGTAGTACCGACCTGGGGCCGGTAGTACCGACAATTTCTGCTGCAGTTTGCCTCGCGCTAGCTTTTTCTCTCAGTTCTTTTTGTGCTTGTTTCCGCTTTGTTCTTAGGCTTGTTCTAACTTGTTCCAAGGGTCAGTAGGTCCGTTGTGACCACGTGATCTTGGCAAGTGTGTGTGGGATTCTTCGGAAGTGATTTTGGGGTATAGGCTGAGTTCTTGAGAAGAATTTTTATCAGCTCCCATTCACTCCCCCCTCTCCGGTCGCCAATCCGGTCCTTCAGTGAAGGCACCCCTCAACCCCCCTGGTATATAT
The DNA here is from genome assembly GCA_036936925.1 of Cenchrus fungigraminus. Taxonomy (NCBI): domain Eukaryota; kingdom Viridiplantae; phylum Streptophyta; class Magnoliopsida; order Poales; family Poaceae; genus Cenchrus; species Cenchrus fungigraminus. The sequence goes on from CM072780.1 coordinate 70,204,320, forward strand.
AGGCAATGGAGCCGGGCACCGAGGCATGGGCCGTGTGTAACAGCTAGGAGCCGTTAGAGGGAAGAGGGCTGAAGTAGCCGTTGGCCTGGGTTGGCCGACCCCACCTCGGGTCCGCTCGCCTCCAGTCTTTTGCAACGGCTCTCTAACGGCTATTTGGTGGCCTACCTAGGTGCCCCGGTACAAATTCGCCCAAAATCTTGCTCAAATGAATTTTTAAGGATTTTCCAACATAAAATTTTATGGCTTGAGTAGTGACAGCCATGGCAGCCTTATCGCTGGTCAGATCATCCATTCTTTTCATAAGCAGGTCCATCTTGGCATGCAACATATCCGCTTCCTTGACGGTATGTGTACCCCTCTGACATGGATGGAGTCGATCATCACTCCACCCTTGGTTGGAGACCATCTTCTCAATAAGTTTGGTTGCTTCAGCGATAGTAAGAGAGAAGAAAGCCCCTCCAGTAGCAGCATCAATATGACCTCGGGCTGTCGGAGTCAGCCCATTATAGAAACTCTGAAGAATAAACCAGTTGTCCATCCCATGATAGGGACAAGTCAGGATGTACTCCTAAAGCCTCTCCCAAGCTTCTGGAATGGTTTCATTTGCTGCTTGTTGAAGCTGGAAATTCTCCCCCGGAGGGCATTGGTTCTGCCCAGCAGAAAGAACTTCGCGAGGAACGCTGCTGAGCACTTTGCCTAGGTGTCAATATCTGCACGATTTGCATAGAACCACTGCTTTGCCTTTCCCAGGAGTGAGAATGCAAACAGTCGCAGACGGGTGGCATCTTCGTCCACTCCTTGTATAGTGAAGGTACTGCACAGCTCCACGAACTGTTGCAAGTGGGCGCTCGCGTCTTCATTAGGCTTGCCACAGAATGGGCTAGCCTGTACCATCATAATGAGGCTAGTTTTGATCTCAAAGTTTCTATTCCTGATGTTGATCTCGGGGCCGGTGGGCACCTGATTAGCAGAGGGAGCAGAGTACTCGCGAAGAGTCTTCTCGGGGTTGGCCATAGGAGTTGATGTAGATGGCACAAAGGAAGCTAGGTCGACTTCCATACGTACACGCTGGGGAGAACCGAAATGAGTTCTAGCTCTCCTTACAAGTGACTCAGGATCTTCAGTGAAATTCGGCGGTAAGTCGAAACCAGTCATACACTACCTGTCTTCATCATCAATAGACAAATAAGACAATCAAAGTTAGCCTGCATCGAGAACTGTTTTATTCCTGTCATGATTATAAACATATGCAAAGTGTTGATATGTTATCCATAGCCTTCCCCGGCAACGGCGCCAGAAATGCTTGTTGGTAGTTCTTAACGTCGATGCTAAGTTATGAGTTCCTAACAACGATGCCAGAAATGACCAAATGGTAATCCTAATGATTACAAGAGTCCGCAAGTGCACGGAAGTACCATTTAGCATTTCCCCAAAGGAGTATTCCAAAGGGTATCGAATCCAAGGAAGGCTGGGCGGACTAACAATCTCAACACTATTGCAATGAGTATAAATCATGGATGGAAACAAACCAGACACTCAAGTGCAGGGGTGAGGTATGATAGATAAGTTGGTAGTGTGAACACACAAACACACTCTCTCTAAAGGTCCTAGGCTTAGGAGGCAACATACGAGTTAGTTCTACGTTCTAAGGTACTAAACACACGAAGTTAGTAAGATGAGTTAGATACACACTAGCATTGCATGACCGTTGGCTCAAGCACCCAGGTACAAACGGGGAGCTAACCTCCCGCGTCGCTTACGCACGACTCCAGTTGTTAGACTTTAGACTCCTACAGCGTATCCGAACGTGGCGGATTTCAGAAGGGTCCAACAGCTGTCACTACCGCGGCCTACCCCAAGACAAACCGTGGGATACACTCATAAGTAACATAGCTACGCAACCCAAGCACCACGCTTACGTTGTTAGTAGGACCCTGACTGGCCCGGGCTATTGTGACCCAGGTCAGAGCCACCAGATAAACCAGCCAATTACACCGAGTACTATAGCTTGAGCACGAACTTCATACAACACGAACATGGAATCTAACTGGATCAAACTAGGCTAGGTACACAAACGGATTTGTGCTTTCCTATGTCTATTCAACAAGATCAAAGGGTCGTGTTCGTGAAGAACACGAGCCTCTAACTTATGAACAAAGACCGAAAACATGAGTAAGTCACTTGTCCACTGGATCAAAAGGCCTTGTTCATCAAGAACATGAGCCTCTAAATGATGATCAAGCGAAGAACACATGAACAAATCACCCATGTATACAAGCACAACTTTATATGAAATAGTTATATAACTGAAGTAGACTAAAGTCATACAAAGAAATAAAGATATAAGAGAACTCATACCTAGATCCCAAAGTAGACTTGGGACCTGAAGTAGAACTATTCTAGCCTACCTCCTAGCCTTAGAAACCAAAAGTGAGAGAGGAGTAGTAAGGTGTGTTGGTAAGAAATGAACCTCCTCCCCTTCTATTTATAGGCCTCAGCACCCGCGTCAAGAGGAGCCAAACACCCCAGGAATGGCCTTTAGGACCAATGGGGAGACACCATGTGGAAGCCCCTGAGTGGGGGGGCTCAAGGTCGGTTCGGCCGACCCCCTGTGGGCCCCACTCAGGGTGTGCTTCCTCTGGGTGGCTGTCCTGTGGGTCCTTAGGTCGGTCTCGGTGTACACGTGTTCTTGAGGTGGTTTGGACGCTCTGGTGGGCCCATGGATCCATGTGAAGTCCACGTGTCACGCTCTGATTCGTCGGGGCTTGCCTCCCTTGGATTGGTGACATGGCTTGCATGCATGGCATCTGAGGTGGCAGCCCCTCCTTGGCTGAGGTGACGTGGCTTGAATCTTAGAAGGTGAGTTTGTCACTTCTTTTATGCTCATTTTCCTGCAATCACATAATCTCTAAGGACAAGTAGAACTACTTTATTCTTAACTAAAATGCATGTAAGAAATGTCTCTTGCTCCTTTATTCATGAGTAAATTGACGGCTGAAGTAAGCACTTAACAGACGTCAACACCCCTGTCGAGACCGAGGAGGTGAGAGTGGCCCATATCATGGTGTCCAAGATCTTCCCTCCGGACTACCCCACTGAGGGTCGCTACCCAGTCTCCTACAAGAGGGCTCGCACCAAGTAGGGTGTGGAGCGAAGTCAATTCATGAATTAGAGTTGTAAGATAGTAGTTTCCATGAGTTGTTCCATGCAGCCGCGAGCATGTTCTGGTGCATGAAGAGAGTCTTGTCACATCATGTTAGGCACCACCTTTTGAGCATGTAACGATGTATTAGAATGTTGATTTGAGCTGTTACCTCCAAGGTCTGAGTCAGCCTCAAGGAAACATATGTACTTATCATGCTTGTTGTATGCTTGGTTCTTAATGGATTTATTTGTGTCTTAATGCATTTTCTCATTGAGTGTTGGATTATATATTTAGCATTATTTTCATGCTTGTTCTCAGACTCAATATGTTGGTGAGTGATGTTGTTTAAAGTCTTCTCTTCCCTGGTCGTGTTTTCAGAAGGATGTCGATGAGAAGGTCTGGTCGCCTGCTGGCACGCCTTGAGGAGGAAGCCCTACAGGGCCATGGCCGTGGTCGTTGCCGTGCCGCCGCTTGTGGACGCGGACGTGCAACTGCCTGTGGTCGTGGACACATGCCTGTCCGTGGAGGAGCTCGAGGGGCTCGAGGTCGGGGTGCCGGTGTGCCACCACCGCCGCCCGTTGGCCCTGAAGCTGAGGAAGAGAAGGAGGAAGCTGAGCCCGAACCGGAGCAAGACCAGCCTGAGCCTGAGCAGCCACCACCACCACCGCCACCACCCAACCTGGTCGACATGATGGCCTTGCAGACTCAGCTGATGTAGAGGATGGCGGAATCCATGGAGCACCAAGGCAACGGTGGGAACCGCAATGCCCCGCCAAAAGAAGACCTCACGAAGAAGATCGATTGGTTCATCCGTCTGAAGGCCCCTACCTTCAGTTACTCGAATGAGCCACTTGATGCTGATGACTAGCTGAGGGTGATCGAGACCAAGCTCGACCTCACTGCCTACACCGACGAGGAGTGTGTCACCATCACCACGCACCAGCTGGAGGGGCCTGCCAAGTCTTTGTGGGACAACTACTCCGCCAGCCACCGGAACCCAGCATATATCAGTTGGCTGGAGTTCTGTGAGGCTTTTCGTGAGCCGTACCTGCCCAAGGAGCTGATGATCCAGAAGGCTCAAGAGTTCCGCACCATGACCCAGGGTAGAATGAGGGTGGAGGAGTACGAGCGCCACTTCATGAAGATGATGCTCTACGCTCCCGACGATACCAACACTGACAACAAGAAGCACTTTTGGTTCCTGTGAGGCCTTCACCACGGCCTTCGCTAGGGACTGAAGGCAAGTGAGCACAGGTCCCTGTGCCACCTCGTGAACTACGCCATCGCGCTCGAAGAAGAAAGGAGGGGCCATGAGGAGCGCATGAAGGGGAAGAAGAGGATGGGAGATCGGGATTACCACGACCGATCCTTCCAGAAGCCGAGGAGCGGACAGAGCAACCTGCTGAGGGGGAGCTACCGCCCGGGGCACAACCAGTCTGGGCGCAGCTTCGGAGGAGGCTGTAGACTGTTCACTGGAGGAAGGAACACCGGCTACTAGCAGCAGGGTGGAGGCTACAACCGTCCGCCGCAGAACGCCCTGAGACCTACCACCGTAGGCTTCACCCCGACTTGCTACACCTGTGGCAAGCCTGGGCATAAGTCCTACGACTGCCACGACAAGAAGACCGCTACTACACCCACGAGAGCACCGGCTCCAGGAGGGAGACCTCCTCAGGCTGCACCACCGCAGTCTACCGGCCGTGGGAGACTCAACCACCTCACAGAGGAGGGGGCTGCCGATGCTCCTAACATTGTGATCGGTGAGTTTTTAGTTTGTGGCACTAATGATTTGGTTCACTTTGATACTGGTGCAACTGGTTCATACATAACGTCTAAATTTGTAAACAAACTCTCCCTCCCTACAACCACCCGATCGGTTCCTATCATTACGAGTTCACTACTCGGAGACATCAGCTGCACCTTAATGTGTGAAGGTGTAGATGTGGTCATCTAAGACTGTATGTTTTTGGGGGATTTGACAATGTTACCCTCCAATGGCATCGACATCATTCTGGGGATGGACTTGATCACCGCTCATATGGGTGTTATCTCCACTTCACCGCAACTCGTGACCTTGATACACCCTGATGGAACAAAGGTCACTTTCCAGCCGATGAAGTCTCGAGACATACCAGCTATGTACAGTCTTCACACAAAAACCATCTCAGATGTGCCAGTGGTTTGCGAGTACTCTGACGTGTTTCCAGAAGAGCTGCCAGGTTTACCTCCAGACCATGATGTGGAGTTCGTGATCAACTTGGTACCAGGGACAGCTCCTATAGCTCAGAGTCCGTACAGAATGGATGATGTGGAGCTGAAGTTGTTGAAGGCAGAATTGGATTCACTTCTCGAGAAAGGGTTCATTCGACCAAGTGCTTCACCATGGGGTTCACCAGCTCTATTTGTGCCGAATAAGGATGGAACTCAACGTCTGTGTGTTGATTACCACGCGCTCAACGCGGTAACCATCAAGAACAAGTACCCATTGCCACGGATCGATGACCTGATGGATCAACTAAGGAAAGCCAAGTACTAGAGCAAGATTGACCTTCGATCGGGTTACCACCAGATGAAGATCGAGTCGGAGGACATTTTCAAGACCGCGTTTGTGACCTGGTACGGACAGTATGAGTACACCGTCGTATCGTTCGGTCTTACGAATGCCCCAGCGTACTTCAATATGATGAACAAGGTGTTCATGGAGGAGTTCGACAAGTGTATCGTTGTCTTCATTGATGACATACTGGTCTTCTCCAAAACCACTGAGGACATGAAGAGCACCTGAGGATAGTGCTGGAGAAGCTAAGACACAATAGCTGTATGCCAAGTTCAACAAGTGCGATTTCTGGATGGAGGAAGTCGCTTTTCTCGGTCATGTGTTGTCAGCAGAAGGAGTTGTCGTAGATCCAAGTAAGATAGAAGCAGTGTCCAAATGGCAGTCACCCAAGACAGTGACAGAAATTTGCAGCTTTCTCGGTTTGGCAGGATACTATCGCCATTTCATCGAGAACTTCTCCAAAATTGTGAAGCCAATGACAGAATTGTTGAAGAACAACACACTGTTTGTTTGGTCGGACAGATGTGAAGCAAGCTTTCAAGAGCTCAAGACCATCCTCACCACTACACTGGTCCTGACTCTCCCTGATGCTAGCAAGGACTTTGTGGTGTATTGTGACGCTTTGAGACAAGGACTCAGTTGCGTGTTGATGCAGGGAGGCAAGGTCATTGCTTATGCCTCGCGATAGCTTCGGAAGCACAAGGAGAACTATCCCACTCATGACCTCGAATTGGTAGTTGTTGTCCACACTTTGAAGATATGGAGGTATTACCTTATAGGAAACAAATGTGACATTTTCACCGACTACAAGAGCTTGAAGTACATCTTCACACAATCTGAGTTGAATCGGAGGCAGCAAAGATGGCTTGAACTGATCAAGGACTACAACTTGAACATGCACTACCATCCTGGTAAGGCAAACGTCGTAGCCGATGCCCTGAGCCGCAAGAATTACTGCAACAACTTGATGGTGCAGAAGGAACAACCAGCTCTATATGAGGAAATGGAGAAACTGAAGCTGGAGATAGTCGAGAAAGGTCAGCTTAATGAACTGAGAGTGAAGTACACCCTGGAAGACAAGATTCGGCAAGCTCAGAAAGGATGCCTGAAAATTGAAGAAGTGAGACTTGATGGCAAGTGGCAAGGTAACTGACTACCGCCTCGATGAGCAAGGCACTTTGTGGTTGAAAGATCGCATATGCGTGCCTCAAAGGAAGGAGATCCAAGACTCGATTCTGAAAGAAGCCCAGGATTCTCGGTACTCGATCCACCCTGGTTGCATAAAGATGTACCAAGATCTGAAGGTACGTTTTTTGTGAGAGAATATGAGGGAAGACATTGTTGAGTATGTTGCTTGCTGTGACACATGCCAGAGAGTGAAGGCAGAAAATCAGAGACCTGCTAGTTTGCTACAACCACTAGAGATACCCGTCTGGAAATGGGATGATATCAGCATGGACTTCATAGTGGGATTACCTCTGACACAGAAGGGAAACGACTCGATATGGGTGATAGTTGACCACTTGACCAAGGTAGCACACTTTCTGCCAGTGAAAGCCAACTACAGTGTAAGTAGACTTGCTGAGCTCTACGTGGATAACATTCTGAAGCTTCAAGGAGCTCCGAGGAGCATTGTGTCCGATAGAGGTCCGTAGTTTACTGCTTAGTTCTGGAAGAGTTTGCATGCTGCAATGGGGACCGACTTGAACTACAATACAGCTTTGCACCCATAGACCGATGGACAAACTAAGAGGGTGAACCAAGTGCTGGAAGATCTTCTAAGAGCTTGTGTGTTGACCTACAGGTTGGATTGGGAGAAGAGTTTGGCCTATGCAGAGTTCTCCTACAACAATAGCTTCCAAGCTAGTCTACAAATGGCACCTTTCGAAGCCCTTTATGGCAGAAAATGCCGAACACCGCTGATGTGGTCCGAGGTGGGGGAGCAAACTTTCTTTGGTCCCGCCACCATTGTGGAAGCCGAGGAAAATGTTGCTAAGGTCAGAGAGAACCTAAAGATAGCTCAAAGTAGGCAAAAGAGTTATGCCGATCCAAAAAGGTGGGATGTCTCGTTTGAAGTGGGTGAGCACGTCTTCCTGAGGGCCTCACCCCTCCGAGGCACGAAAAGGTTACATGTCAAGGGAAAGGTATCCCCGAGATACGTTGGGCCATACCAGATCGTGAAGAAGATCGGAAATGTGGCCTACAAGCTTGAGCTGCCACCAAAGCTCGCTGGAGTCTACCCCGTGTTCCATGTGTCTCAACTCCGAAAGTGCATGGTTACGGAGAAGAGGGTGCCCGCTCAAGCACTTGATGTACAAGACACCCAGGAGTACTTGGAGTACCCGGTCAGAATCCTGGACTGGGCGGAGAAGTCAACCAGGAAGACCACCACTCGCTTCTGCAAGGTGCTCTGGAGCAATCACACCGAGCGCGAAGCGACGTGGGCGGAGTCAGTCATGAGAGAGAAATACCTTCACCTCTTCCAACCGAAGGTAACTTCTTAACCTTGAGGACGAGATTTTTGTGAGTGGGGGTGTTCTGTAACATCCCGAAAATTTCTTCGAATGCAAAAATATGAATTTCAAAATTTTGATTTGGACTTAATCTCGTCGCTAAGTTCAACGGAGCCCCCTAAGTTTTCGCCAGGCCACCTACCTCTGGCCCAGCTAGGCTTGCTGGCTGACCCCCTTCACCAGAGTCACCGACACTCGGGTCCCACGCGTCAGTCACCTTCTTCCCCACACCTTTCCTTCGTTTTCCCCTTTCTTCCTCCCGCCTCCATCCTAGGTGCGCCACCTCGGAAAGCGAGGCCGTGCAGCCATGGCGGGTGCCGCCGGATGCACGCCACGTCTGTCGTGCCGCATCTCGCCGTCCACGCCCCTACCCGTGCCTATAAGAGTCACGGCGGCCGCCAACCCTAACCCTAGCCGCTCTGGGATTTCCCCCAATCCCCAATCGATCCGCGCCGCTGACGTAAGAGGATAAGGAGAGGAGGAGAAGAAGGCGGGGAGGCCGTTTGAGGGAGCGCCGCTGTCCGCCGCGAAGACCGAAGGCCGTCCATGCGGAGAGGAGTCGCGGGGGAGCCAAGCCGAGCCGTCCGTGCGCCGTGTCGCCTCTGCATCATCTGCTCTGAGCTGCTCCATCACCGCACCTCTGCACCGGCGCCTCACCGCCGCGTCCAAAGCCCTCAGGTGACTGCCGCCATCTCCCCACTGCTGTGGATCCCGGCCTTCGAGCCGTGGATGGACCAAGCCACCCCGTGGCGACCGAGCCTGAATTTGCCCACCTGCTCGCACTGCACCGCCGCGCGACTGTTGACGGTGTATATGCGTATCCAACTTCGTTTGGACTTGCAAGCGGACAAGTCCTCCATTGTAGCTAAGGGACCCTTCTTCCCTCAAGTGTGAACCCAAGGTATCGAATCCGTGGAACAAATGTGCGATGCAAGAATCAATCTAATAAAGCCACAAACACTTTAGTCTTTGAAAGGTTATTGCTTTAGTATCTAATCTTGAGAACACCAAAAGAAACGAATCTAATCTAATGAAAACCGGAGGTAGCAAGAGATAGAGAGGGATAGGTAAAACCAATCTAGAGAGATTGGATCAAGCTCTTGTTGAAGTTCCAAGCAAAGAAGAAATAGCCAAGTCGAATCTCATAAAAAGCTTCTTTAAATCGTGGCTTCCCGTCCAACTTCGAAGATGCCCACCTTTTGTAGCCACCGTTCTGTCACAATGCACTCCTATTCGTGCGACTTAGCCTAGGGTGAGTCCAATGGACAAGTTGAAATCTCTTGGAAGGTCAGGCATGCACCTCTAGCCACCACGGCTACAAGAACACTCTCTATGATCTATCTCGAGAATAGATCTTAAAGTAAGAAAAGCCAATTGAAATCAAAGTCGTAGAACAAGCACTTGATCACTAGAAATTGGATTGCAACTTGATAATTCAACATGATACATAATACATAAACAAGATCACCACCGGAATCCTACCTCGATCTTGCTCCTAGCTCCTGGAACTCTGATGTGGTCTTCCTTGCAAGGTTCCCACGTCGGCTAGGGAAACCCTAGACAACTAGCTCGACCCACTCCTCTCCGAAATGGTGTCCCTCTCTTCTCTGCTCCTCGGCAATGAATAACGAATGAGTTGATGCTTGGCTCTTGGCTAGGGGGCTATAAATAGTCCGAGAGGCGGCTAGGTCAAAGGGGGGGACAAATGGACCCAGAAATGGGCTAAGCCGGCCGGCCTGGGCCCATTCTGGCCCATCTCGTGGCCTCCTTCCTCGGTGATGCTTCCCGTGTCTTCTAGAAGTTTCTCCCTTCTGCATGTGGGCCCTTGACTTCAGTTTCTCCGTGGTTTGGATAAAGCTCCTTGTCTCGCAATATTCAACATTTTCTGTTCGGGTCCTCGGAGTTTTCCGTCTTCACGGGTTGGTCCTTGGGCTTCTTGGAGTCATGTTCACTTCATTGCTTGACTTGTGCCGGGCTTCAAGGTCTTTTCACGAGGTGCTTGATGAACTTTTCCCTGAAGTCTTGCTTTCAACACTAAATTCCTGCATAAAGAACAAACTCTGTGAGACATGGGCACCCCTGGGTCCCCACCGACCAGGCCCACAGCCGTCCCTGACAAGTGGGTCCAGCCTACCAGCAGACCAGCCGACCTGATAGTGGGCCCAACCAACCTAGTTGGCGGCCCACACGACCTCCTGAAGACCTTCCTGAAGATTCCAGGTGACCTTATCCGGAACGACCTCAAGACTTGGCATGCAAAGCAAGATAGCGGTGGATTCTGATATGCAGATCGACGTATATGGCATGTGTTGTAAACAACTAGACTTAGGTTTCCTGGTCGTAAGCGACCAGGAGTCTGGGCACCGACCTTGTCCGCTGGCCAATATAAGGCGGGTAGGGCGAGCCTTTGTACAATCACGCAATCCTCAAGCAATCTACACCAACAATTGGACGTAGGGTTATACTCTCCGGAGGCCCGAACCAGTATAAACTCGCCGTGTTCTCTATGTTCCGTGTGCTCGTGCGCAACCTTCGAGTTCTTAGCCTTAGATTCCCCCTCGCCAAACAACTAAACCACCGGGGTTAACCCCCTTGTGGGCTGCCTAGATCTAAACATCTGACAATTGGCGCGCCAGGTAGGGGAGGAATCCAGGGTTCTTCGTGCAACTCGATGGCTTCGACCAATGGCGTCATCTTCCCGGAGAGCATGGCGGACATCCTCGCCAACCCCATCGACATCTGTTTCGGCTCTATGCCGGCGGGATCCACCGTTCCAACCGTATGCCACGTCATCGAGAGCGCTGCAGTCACCGCCAACAAGCAGGTCGGATCCGATCTGCTGGAGAAAACCCACCCACCCACACCTAGCGACCTGATCGCGGGGCTGGATCGCGTCGAAGACATGCTCTCTGACATGATCAAGGTCTGTGAGCGCTTCAAACGCCCTCGCAGGACCCCTCCATCTTCATCCCGGATGCCTCTTGGCCTGCGGAACGCAACGCATGCAGCATCTCGCTACATGAAGAACAAGCTTTAGATCCAATCTGAACCCAAGATCCCAGATCGTGGGAACCGCAGGGGTCACCTTGACGACCCTTGCCCCGTCCATGAAGACTCCAAACACACGGCTCGCTAGTGCCGTGTGCTCAAGAAGCTTCGCCGACCTCTCACCGCGGCTCATCGCCGCCAGTTTAACCGCGAGCCATCTCTAGACCGCCTCGCGTTTCAGATCGCCCGTACGACCATCTCCCCGAACTATCCGGGAGAAGTGTTTGAGATCTCAGACCGAGAGGTCCTCGTGGTCTCTGCAGACGTACCTCCTCAGCCCGGAGAGACAGGCGAGCAGCGCATAGAGCATGAGAATGCCAACGCTGCACGGGATACACGCCGTCAGCAAGAGTTAGCTGCAGCTGCCACAGGCGCAGGTCATCCTGCGGGCAACGTCGGGCAAGGTGCCGGCGACCAACCAGCAGGCAACGTCGTCAATGGGGCGCAAGCCCCCGCAGCTCCAGCCGCTCCTCAGCAGCAACAGAATCGCAACGAGCCTCGTCAAAACCGCCTACATGCCAGAGACCTCCTGAGGGACTTTGAGCAAGACGGCCATGAAGTCTACAACTCTCCTCAAGCAAACTTAGGCGCAGCTCTTGCTGCACTGGGTCAATTTGAGGATACTTCTGCAATACGGCGCCTACAAGCTCACATCCGCGTCGCTACCGCCCAGGTCGAAGAAAGGGGTCTAGGATACAGCAGATTAGCTTCAAGCTCCTACTCCAGGAGTAGGTCGGATCGACCCCGTCACCAACGTCACAACAATGCTCCCCTTGAGCCCGTAGCTGAAGAGGGAGGAGGCGAAAACGAAGTAGCGCAGCCGGTCAATCCCGCTGCCAACGTTGCTGCAACCAAGCAGCCAATCCAGCTGCCAACGCTGCTAGTAACGCTCCTGGCAATGCCTAAAACAACGCCGCCAATGCGGCTGGCGCCCAACAGCAGAATGCTGCCGCCAACGCAAGGCAAAATGCTGGAGCTCAACCTCCACCAGTACAAGCCAACCACGCTCAGAGCAGTCAACGTCGACGTATACGAGACGGAGTGGAGATAGCATGCCGTGCTAACTACGACCGCGACAACGAGGTCCCTGATCCCCTTGACGCCAACAATCCTATTCAAGCAACGGAACTTCGGCAGATGCACGACCAAGAGCTCCTACGACGTGCCCAGTACGACCAAGATAATGGTCCTCCAGATGACCTCTACATTATCCTGATGGCCTATGCCCCATCTGCCAGTCCTGGAGTAGTCAACAACTTCCCGGCGTTTTCACGTCGTCTCAGGATGATCAGATACCCCAAAGACTTCAAGCCAGCCATCGAGAAATACGACGGTCGCTCTGACCTAAGTATTTGGCTCAAGATGTACAGCATCGCAGCACGCACCTCTGGAGGCAACGAGGATCACATGGCGGGATATTTTCGCCTCGTGATAGGCAAAGCACCACTCCTGTGGCTCGATAATCTTCCTGTGGAGTGCATCACCTCGTGGGCAACCTTGTCACGGCTCTTCACGACCAACTATCAAGCGACCTACAACCGCCCTGGCAACACACATCACCTCGCCAGAGTGCGGATGAGGCACGATGAAACTCTCCGTGAGTACACGAACCGCTACTTCGAGAATCGTAACACTCTCGCAGGTGTCAAAGACGAAGACGTCATAGCCTACTACAAGAAAGGAGTAACCAACATCAAGCTGTTCGAGAAAATCCACGAAGCTGACGCCCATATCATCGCCGACCTTATGGCCTATGTCGACAAGCGTGTCGACACTCAAGATGCGGTGATACACGACTTCAAAGGAGAAGACCACGATGACGGCGAAAGCAGGTCGCGCAAGCGATCAGGCGAGGTCTATGCGACCGATCCACCCAGACCTTCCACCTTCCTTGAAGGTGACATCAACATGGTCATGGACGATCAGTGCCAGTTCCACCGCGACGCCAAGCATACCATGAGGGATTGCGAACAGCTAAAGCGCGCCCTTGGGGTACCTCCAGAGCCTAAGAAGACCAAGAGCGGCAACAACGATGACCAGAACAGCTGCCGCCGCTACGACAACCGTAACCGTCGACCTGATCGACGTGATTACCGTGACAGACGACCCTACCGTCGCAACGACGATGGAGATCACCACGATGACCACCGTGATGATCGACATGATGACTACCGTCACGACGATCACCGCGAAGACAACCGTAACGACTGGCGTGATGAGCACCGCAACGACCGGCGTGACGATCGTCGTCGACAAGACGACCACAACCTCAATGACAACAGCCGAAAGGAGCCTTCTCCGCCACCACCGCCAAAAGGGGGCAACCCCAATGGTGCATTTCAGACCGCCAACCGGCAGATCAACTTCATCGTCGGTGGTCGTCAGGCAGCCAAGAGCAACAAACAGATACGATCAAACGCAAGGGAGATCGGCCAAGTCAACACAGAAACTCCACAACCTCTACGTTGGTCGGAGTACCCCATCACTTTCTCAAGGAAAGACCATTGGGTCCACATGCCTGACCCCGGGACCTACCCGCTGGTCGTCAACCCCATAGTGGATGGCGCGTTCCTACCTAAGACCCTCATCGATAGGGGCAGCAGCTTGAACATCATCTTCACAGAAACACTGAGAAAGATGGACTTCGACTTCTCCAAGATGACCGCCTACGACGAACCCTTCTACGGGGTCGTGCCCGGCAAGGCTGCATACCCCATAGGTTGTGTATGCCTGCCGGTCACCATCGGCAAATAGGAAAACTTCCGCACAGAGTACCTGATGTTCGAGGTCGCGGACTTCCGCTCCTCCTACCATGCCATCCTTGGTCGACCTATGTTGGCCAAGTTTATGGCTATACCACACCACACCTACCTCATCATGAAGATGCCAGCACCAAACGGGATCCTTTCCGTCCACGGCGACATCCTCGTCTCCTACAACTGCGAGAGCGACACTATCGACCTCTCCAAGGTCTCTGCGTGCAAAGCTGCTGCAACAGTCATGGTCGCTCAGGCCGCCAAGATCGATCAAACCACTTTGGAGCTGCCAGAACAGAAGCGTATGGCTATTGCTTTGGATCCAAGTCCTGCTGTGAAGAAAGTTTGCCTCGGCCTGCCCGACGCATCCAAGGAAGTCACCATCGGGGCCAACCTCGATCCCTAATAGGAACTCGTGCTCACTAGTTTCCTCAGGGACAACACTGACATCTTCGCATGGAGCCCGTCCGACATGCCCGGTGTCCCTAGGAGGCTGGCTGAGCACGCCCTTGAAGTAAGCAAGACTGCACGACCTATCAAACAAAAGCTCCGGCGATTTGCAAAAGATACAAAGCAAGCTATAGAAGTAGAAGTTTGCAAGCTCTTAGCTACAGGATTCATCCGTGAATGTAAACACCCGGTTAGGCACGCAAACTTGGTCCTTGTACCTAAGAAGACTAGAGGATTAAGGATGTGTATCGACTACACCGACCTCAACAAGCACTGCCCGAAAGATCCTTTCCCTCTTCCTCGCATCGACCAGGTCGTGGACTCCACAGCTGGTAGCATTCTACTGTGCTTCCTCGATAGCTACTCAGGTTATCACCAGCTAGCCTTGAATCCTGACGATGAAGACAAAACGGAGTTCATAACACCCAATGGCATCTACTTCTACAAGGTCATGACCTTTGGCCTCAAAAACGCTGGCGCAACATACCAGAAAGCGATACAGAAGTGCCTGAAGTCGCAGATCGGGAAGAACGTAGAAGCTTACGTTGACGACGTGGTCGTCAAGACCACCAAACAAGATTAGCTCATCGCCGACCTCGCCGAGACCTTCTCCAACCTACATGAGTACCAGTGGAAGTTCAACCCAACCAAGTGCGTCTTCGGTGTCCCCTCCGGATTGCTCCTGGGCTTCATGGTCGGACACCGGGGCATCAAAGAAAATCCTGTGAAGGTCGACGCAATACGCAACATGGCCAAGCCATCTTGCAAGAAAAACGTCATGAAGCTCACAGGTATGATGGCGGCTCTAGGTTGTTTCATCAGTAAGCTTGGCGAAAAAACCCTCCTACTCTAGTCATGATGCCACCTATACCAGGAGAAACCCTCCTACTCTATATCTCTGCCACCACTCATGTGGTTAGCATGGTCCTCGTTGCAAAACGAGAAGAAGAAGGGCAGGCCTACCCTGTTCAATGACCTGTGTATTACATAAGCGACGTCCTCGCTGACGCTAAGACACGTTATTCACAACCTTAGAAGTTGCTCTACGCACTCCTGATCACGTCGAGAAAGTTGCGCCACTACTTCCAAGCTCACAAGATCACGGTGCCATCATCATTTCCGCTGGGGAAGATCAACCACAACCGCGACGCTAACGATCGCATCGTCAAGTGGTCAGTAGAGCTTGGAGAGTTCGACATCGAGTTCTGCCCCAGGTAGGCAATCAAGTCCCAGATCCTAGCTGATTTTGTATCCGAGTGGACAGAGATCCAGATGCCCCCTCCCAAGGAGCGGCCTGAACACTGGATAATGTACTTTGACGGTGCCCTTAACCTCGAAGGCGCGGAGCAGGAGTGCTATTCATCTCTCCTCAGGGAGAGCAGCTCAAATACGTCCTGTAGATACACGACAAGGCCTCCAACAATGGAGCAGAATACGAAGCTCTAATTCATGGGCTCCGTATAGCAGTGTCCCTTGGCATCAACCGATTACTAGCGTACGGCGACTCCAAGGTCGTCATTGAGCAAGTCAACAAAGAGTGGGATTGTGTCAAAGACACAATGGATGCTTACTGCGCTGAGATCCGCCAGCTCGAAGGCCACTTCTAGGGAATTGAGTTTCAGCACGTGCCACGCACAACAACGTGGCCGCTGACGTACTATCTAAACTAGGCTCCCGGCGAGCTCTAATCCCGGCGGGTGTGTTCGTTCAAGACCTACGCAAGCCATCAATCAAGCTGTTGGACCCGGACAACCCGGACTAGGCACAACCCGACCCAACTCCAGCACCTCCTCGTGACGTACTGATGACTGACAAAGAGGACGATTGGCGCGAGCCTTTCCTAGCCTTCCTACTCGATCAACGAGTCCCAGAAGACAAGGCTAAACAAGAGCGTATCACACGACGAAGTGCCAACTACGTCGTGATTGGTAACGACCTATACAGGAAAGCCGCCTCTACGGGCGTCTTGATGAAGTGCATCTTGCGATCGGAAGGTCTCCAGCTCTTGGCTGAGATTCATGGCGGTGAGTGTGGCTGCCACGCGGCATCTGCCAATCTGGTCGGCAAGGCGTATCGATCCGGCTTCTACTGGTCCACGGCCATGTCTGATGCTAAAGACCTCGTCAAGAGGTGCAAAGGATGCCAATTCTTTGCCAAACAGTAGCACCTGCCAGCTCAGGCCCTGCGCACAATTCCCCCATCTTGGCCCTTCGCCATGTGGGGCCTCGACTCCATGGGTCCATTCCGAACCACCCCAGGTGGCTACAGGTATATCCTTGTGGCCGTCGATAAATTCACCAAGTGGATTGAAGTCTGACCTGTCGCAAAAGGCACGTCGAAGGAAGCGGCTAAATTCATGCAAGACGTAACACATCGCTTCGATGTGCCCAACAGGATCATTACCGACTTAGGGACGGCCTTCACAGGGTCAGCCTTTTGGGATTTTTGCCAGGACAACACGATCGACGTCTACTACTCCTCGGTCGCCCACCCCAGGTGCAACAGCCAGGTCGAACGTGCCAATGGCATGGTTCTTCAAGCTCTCAAAGATCGTATCTTTGATGACGCTTCAAACTACGCTACCCGGTGGTTAGCCGAGCTACCACACATAATTTGGGGTCTAAGGACCCAAGTCAGTTCCGCCATGGGCTTCTCGCCTTTCTTCCTGGTCTACGGCTCAGAGGCCATCTGACCTCAAGGCAACCTTATCCGGAACGACCTTAAGACTTGGCGTACAAAGCAAGATAGCGGTGGATTCCGATAAGCAGAGCGACGTATATGGCAAGTGTTGTAAACAACTAGACTTAGGTCTCCTGGTCGTAACTGACCAGGAGTCTGGGCGCCGACCTTGTTCGCTGGCCAATATAAGGCGGGCAGGGCGAGGCTTTGTACAATCACGCAATCCTCAAGCAATCTAGACCAACAACTGGACGTAGGGTTTTACTCTCCGGAGGCCCGAACCAGTATAAATTCGCCGTGTTCTCTGTGTTCCGTGTGCTCGTGCGCAACCTTCGAGTTCTTAGCCTTAGATTCCCCCTCGCCGAACAACTAAACCACCGGGGTTAACCCCCCTGTGGGCTGTCTAGATCTAAACATCTGACAAACTCCAAAACCGACATGCACGAACAAACTTGTTATACCAAGGGGGTTAGTACCAATGGATAAGATATAAAATTCATGCCAACACCGAAGGTAAACCCATGGCTAGGTTGATGGAAATTCACCGTCAACATCTCCCCCATGCTTAAACCTTGCTCGTCCTCGAGTAAGCCTTCGATGGATATCAGTGTTGCCCTTCATTGCTCAAACCCTGCACTTGATCATACACGAGAAAACATAATTCTCTCAAAAGTTTAATTCGTTAGAGTTCCATAGTGTACTAGCCTTCATCCCTACGGAGGGTGGATATTAATTAAGCTCATCTCACAAGTATTAAACATGCTCCCAAAATTTAAATGGATCTCAAAAATTTTGAAATAAAGAACAAGATGAAAAAGAGCTAAACCAAGTTCAAAAATTTAAACCACCTTGCATCTTGCTCATGAACTCTCATCTCATCTTGTCTCTCAAGCCTATTTTTTCTACTCCTTTCCCTCTCAAAACATATATATATGTGGTAGGCTTTATATGGTGCTTTTTGGGAAAGTTTAGTCCTACCAAGATATTATAAATGAGATGTTGTCCAAACAAGACAAGCTTCTCATGGTCTTACCGAGACTCGTCAAAAACGTCATTGGAAAATAATGTTATATCAAGGAGGGGGAGAGAAAAATACACACACTTTGAGATAGGTGGACTTGTGCAAATGGCAAAGAATGATCCCGAGGCACAAAGGAAGTCCTCGTTATCAGATTACACATGGTTGGAAAGATGAGTTTGGATCTTAAATCTTGAAACTTTAGAAATTCCTAATGCATTTAGAGAACCGGGGAGTTTATTTTTATACATACTCATTTTTTTCTCATTTTTTTCTTTCTTTCATCATTTTTATCTCTGTTTTTTATATTTGCTCCCCATGAACTCTAAATTGCATTGTACCTACCTCCTCCCCCATGCTTAGACGTTTGCTTGTCCTCGGGCAAAGAGGTGATAGAGATAAGATAAGTACTAGAAATATTTTTCCTTTGGAGAGATACTTAAAATCTTCAATCTTGGCACCATCTTGCGATCTTCCTCGAATTGACGGTCCATACTCAATGATAGGTTGTGGTCAAGGAGGTAAACACAAAAGATGATATTTTTGGTTTTAAGGGGTGATATCCGGCGAGGTTTGTAAAATCTCCGATGTGGGGATACACAATGCACGGATAAAAAGGCTAGCAATAAGATAGATACGCAAAAATGGAATGACCAGCTTCTTAGTCTCGGGCTAGAGAAATCAAGCCCTGAAATAACTCACCCAAAAATAAACCTTGTATACTAAGTTTTTGCACTCAAATATATATATGGCTATGGATAGGTAGAGCAACATGCAAGGGGTATTTATGATAAGGTTAGCATTACTTTTAAGAACAAAAATAAATCATCTTCAATCCATCAAAACTTGAGAGCACATACAACACTATGGGTCTTATTTTTATCATAACCTCCGCAAAAGATTAAGCTAGCATTTAGATTAATTTCAGATTTGCATTTTAAGAGAGCATTTGCTTAATCATGCATAAAACAAGTACAAAGATAAACGAAGCGGCAACTATCATCATATATCAATATGGCACAAACTTTTTATCTTTGCCAAGGGTAAAAACAAGGTGGTGATTTTATTCATGATGAAAATAAAAACTAACACACATGCTGAAAATTAAATAAAAACTGAAAACACTATGCATACATAGGTGCATACAAGCTGAAAATTAAAGAAAAGGGAAAAGGAAAAGATTAAACTAAAGCTCCTCCTCTCTCTAATCTTCCGCCGGTGCTTGATATTGATAATCTTGATTGTTGTACCCTTGCTCATAATAGGATTGCACCGGTCCTCCTATGAATTGCTCCGGCAGTGCTAGGTGAAGACGTCCAAGCTCAAAGGCGATGTTTGCATTTCCTTCACCCATTTGGTTTGCATTGGTTTGGATGGCTGCGATATTTTGCATGTTTCTCGCAGCGTATCCTCCAATGATGGCCACACTTTGTTGTGGTTGAGGGAGGTGTGCATATTGCTCTGCAAAGGCTACGTTGGGTATCGCAAAATTTGGAGGGGGCATGGCTGCACCACTCGCCCATGCTTGCATTGGTGCACCACCGTAGTATCTCGACGGCGCCGGAATTCCTCCGAATGGTGGCACATAATTTTGTGGCGTGTTGACGGTCCTTACGACAAACTTTTGACCATCAACATCTCAGCTACGGTAGCGCTTTATAACGAATTTCATGCATGTTTTAGGTGCTAACAAGGTTCCACGAGTTGTGTTGAGTTTTTACCTACAGGATCAAGATTAGGGGGCAATTCCGGAGCACCGAGCCACATATGGTAGGCACGGCCGCACCTAGTGGTACGGCCGGCCCTACCTTGCACCACTAAACAGGCTCCCACCAAGTATAGTTCCATGCACTGGCTCCCAAAAGACTAAACTGGTCACGATCGTGTTGGATCAAGCAAACAAAACACAGGAGAGATCCACCGGAGCCAGGAGGCAGGGCCGGCCACACCACCAGGGCCGGCCGAACCTCCAGGTGCGGCCGCACCACTTAGGCCGGCGGCACCTGCCCAACTCGCCCAGATGAGCCACCAAACCTCAGCCACTCAAGGGAACACCGCTGCGAATGATCCTGATTGAAGGAACAAGGTCGGTTCAATCCAGAGGTCGAGATTAGCCTCACTTGGACCCACAGACCCACAAGCCAGCAAACAACCGACGTGGGGCAACGTCCAAGACTTCATCTACACATAAGAGCATGACCCGGACTGAATGATACGAGGGCCCACGGCCGGCCGCACCTCCTTCTCTCGGCAAATCGACCCACAACCGCCTTCTAACCGCCTCAGGGACCAAATCACAGACGCACGATCAAAGGTGGTGGAAATCACAGGGCCGGCCGCACCTGGAGATACGACCGTACCTCCTTGCCGGGCACTGCAGCTCCCTCTCGCCTATAAGTACCCCTCCTATAGCCACCGACCTATTGGGGCTGTAAATTGAGCCAGGCACCTCGGGAAAGAACACAAGTGATTAGAAGAAAGTGGCGGAGCTGTCCAGAAGTTAGCATTCAGAGAGTAGGGTGAGAGAGTTGAGTGTTGGAGTAGAAGCCGGAGTCGGTCTTCCTCTTGTACCTCGGCGGGTGCGGTTCTACTTCGGTCGTCCACACCCGGGATACTTTGTAAGTTCGGATTCGTGAGTAACTAAGTCTCAAAGTCATTTCATTGTTCGCTCTTAGGTTCCTCGATTGTGGTTTAAGTAGTTTCTACTTATCGTGATTGCTTTGCTCTAGCGCGGGGTAAAGTAGTGCTTGGTTAGTGTAGACACGGTGTCTAGACTTTTCGGTACCTTGGAATGCTTACCCGGTTCAACGGAATAGTTGTGGTACCCTAGGGAGGTGACAGCTCCAGACGGGCTCTGTAGTCCACCACGTTAGTTCCGGCGAGTAGGAGTTACGACATCAGAGCCCCCTTCTCATCCCTTTCTGTGGCTCTTTTCCCTCTAGCCCCGACGAGCGACAAGTTGTGCCTTGATTCTATCCGTGACCCTCACGAGTCCCAAACTTCATTAGCTATCCCCCCTCTACCCGAAATCTACCCTTGCCTTTCTATCCTTCGTCACCATACCCCCCGGACGAATTAGTTCAGGTTCTCTACACTTCTCGTTCCCTGTGGAAATCGATACCTTGGAATACTCCCAGGTGAAAGCTACATCGGTATCCGTGCGCTTACGGATTTATCTGTGATCGTGTAGTATACCAACAGGCTTTCTAGCGCCGTTGCAAATCTAGTAACAACGTAAGAAGTGCCAACAAGCTTTCCGGCGCCGTTGCCGGGGAACGGTAGCTGTTTTGATCCCGAGCCCAGTTCATCCGTGTATCAACCCATTATCACATGGATTCCGATCCAACTCTTTTCGATTTTTCCGCTCCAAAGGGCGATCATTTGGAGCCCCCACCGTCATCACATCCTATCAAAACATCTAGCTATGAGCTACGTCGTCCCGGCTTCATAGCTATGGTACGAGAGCAAAGCTTCTCCGGAGATAAGGATGAAAGTCCTTATTCCCACCTGCGCGAGTTCGAACAACTTTGTTCGTGTCTTCTGATCACAGGAATGAGTCAAGATTCCTTGAAATGGAAACTCTTTCCGTTTTCATTAACGGGGAAAGCTAAACAATGGTATTCGCTCAATGTGAGAAGTATGGAGGGGGACTGGGAAAGTTTACGAAAGGCTTTTTGCCTAACATTCTTCCCGACTCCCCAAGTAGTGAAACTCCGACGAGAGGTCATCTGTTTTGAGCAACAGAAGACCGAATCTCTAGGAGCCGCATGGGCAAGATTTATGAAGACTGTAGAGTCTGGTCCAGACCTTGGTATCGCAGAACCCATTCTTTTGCAACATTTTCGCGATGGTCTTGGACCAGAGTCAGCAGTTTTCTTAGACTCTTCTTCCGGAGGATCTTTCACTCATCTCACCTTGTCTGAGTGTAAGGACATTCTAGGAAAAATCCTAGAAAACACTCCCTACACGGGGGTTTTTGATGAATTCCCAGACGAAGAAGAAGAACCCATGCCAAACACTCTCTCGGAACCAAAACCCATAGAGGAGGAACTCACTTTCCCAACTATCCAATCCGTAGAGGATTGCACTCCTCTTACAAAAACATGGTTCACAGATGAACCATTTCAACCATATAGAGAGTTTGACAACCCCTCGTGCGATTTCGTCTACGAGTTTTACGATGAGCTATTTGCTGACTGTGGGAATACTTGGAATTACCAAAGAGTAGAGAGACCAAAAGCACAAGAGGAGCCGGAAACTCCTATCTCTTGCTCAGAGGAACGAGCCGAGCACTTTAGGCTCATTTCAAATCTTTCGGCCATCATGAGTAGAGAATGGTTGGACGAGGCGGAAGCCTCGACCGATGTCATAAAATTCCCAACCAAAATGAGGCACACTAGATGTGAACTCATGGGGAATAAGCATGATGTCGGGTATGAACCTAGCCTAGCGATCAACATTATCAGTTCATCCTTAGCAAAACCCCTAGCAGCCGTATCTTCTCCCTCAAGACCTTCGAAACTCCTTAACATCCCTTCAGGAGAGACATTAGATTGCCAGGGCGTTCTTCGGGTGATTCCCGTAAAATTTACGGAACATGAGCTCTATCTTGATTTTCATCTCTTTGATCTACCGTGTCATCACACCCATTCAATCATCATCGGTAGACCTATCATGAAAATATTAGAGCAATCCCCAAGAAAACCAGAGTTGGAGCTAAAGATCGGTGACGACTTCCTACCGGTGTCTTACCTTAGAACCGAAAACACCCCCGTAGAAGCCGAACCCCAACCAGATCTACAAGAGGAAGTAATGGCCGCTTCCCTAGCAGAGCTAGCTCAACCAAACTTTGAAGAGGAAATCCCGTTCTTCACGGAGGAGGATGAGGCCCCAGTCTCGTTTAAGCTAGACCCAACCGAGAAACCGGAGCGACCACCAATAGAGCTCAAACCTCTTCCTCCGGGATTAAAATACGCATTTCTCCATGGGAATCGAGAAACTCCAGTGATCATCAGCAATAAGCTATCTGAGTATTCTCATCGAACCCGATGCAACCCCTTCAAGAGAACCAAAAGGTGGCACGATAAGAGGATCAAGAAGAAATCCTTTGATCCGGGAGATAAGGTACTACTTTTTAACTCCCGCTTTAAACTTTTTGATCGTGGAAAGCTTAGAAGTAAATGGGACGGCCCTTTCACAGTTTTTCTGCTCCGCATGGGGCCGTAACCCTACAAGATTCAGACGGAAACACTTTTAAAGTAAATGGGCAAAGACTTAAAATCTTCCTTGAACCAAATATGCCTAACCTCCAAGAATTTGATGTTATCGAGGTCATTAACTTGGATTGATTGAAATCTTGCTTGTCTTATGTATATAGAGTGTTTCTTGTTTGTTTTCCTGTTTCTTTTTGCTCTCCCTTCTTAGTTGCCACGAAGCTAGCCTTTTGGGGCAGTAGGCTAGGGCCGGCCACACCTAGTGGGCCGGCCGCACCTCCCTCATTTGGCTCTTGGCTGCGCGTGAGCTAGGGTATCTAGTACCTCCCCGTGTGCTGTCCAGATAACCCCTAAAATCCTCGCGTAACGAGTTCCTCCCCAGAAACCAATCTCCTTTCAAAAAACCCTCGCTTTCTCGCCATCTCCTAGCAAACCATGGGTGGTGACGGCCCTAGCAACCTCTCCAAGAGCTCGGCACCCACCACCCCTGGCGGTGCGTCCTCAAAAGCGCTCGCAGAAGGTTCCGGGATGGGTTCAAGCCAAAACTCACCGCGCCAGGGGTCCCTGGCCCTTGCTCAGGCATCCCAGGAGGCAACCCTTGGAGGAGGTTGGACCGGCCGTACCTCCCAAGTCCGGCCGCACCTGGCCCGTCCGGCCAGCCCGACCGACGTGCAGAGGAGGTCCTTGTCCCCCAGGAGAATGATCGGGAAAGGAAAACCCTGACGTTCAGAATCACCGGCACGCCCTACAACGGGCCAGTTGAAGCTAAAGGAGCCGGAGACGCCAATCTTCAGGCGACTCTTCAACAGGTTGCCAAGAGAAAACATCTTCGCCATAAAGACAGCCGGGGCAGAATTCTTGAAGCCCCCAACAGAGGGGAAATACAAGATCGTTGGGCGCAAGACTCCCTGTGGGTATGAGAAGCAGTTGGTCCCTCGGTTGGATAGGGATGATTTGGAGCCTGATGAATCCATCTTCTCCACCCCCACTAGTGGGATGCGCCACCGCAAGCCTCCACCAATCTGTGGTCCTCCTGGCCAGTTTGAAGATTCAGATGAGGATTCTGAGGACGAGGATCCTTACGAGGGTCTTCGCAATGAGATCGCCGAGCTGAAAATGAAGAACAACTTGCTGGAGGAGCGCATAGCCGAGGCCGAGCTCGGGCGGATGGATATGGATGACAAGATGGAAATTCTCCGCAAAGCCATCTGCAGCAAGTTCAGCCGCTTGTTGAAGGAACTAGGGCGTCCGGATCTCTACGACTGCGTTTTACCTTAGATCTCTAAGCGTAGGATCCGTGTAGCATCTCGTTAGTATCGTTTCCTTTCGTGTGTGTTAGTTTTGTTTTTCAAAAACTTGTTTGCTTTAATTCGTTTAGGTTTGCTTGAATAAAGAGATGCTGCAAACGCTTTGAATACCTTTAAATCTCTGGTTAATCTGCTGCTCTGGCTGGTGATTTGAGCCAGCCAGAGAATGTTATTTCACCTGGTTCACGAGTGCACAGGAAAAAACGAAAGGAGGTAGGGCCGGCCGCACTTGGAGGGCCGGCCGCACCTACCTTCGTCACACAAATGCGAAACCAACGACGTGCAGGTAACCGAGGTGCACCAGAGACAGCTCACGAAGCACGACACAAAATTTGGGTGGGCCGGCCGCACCACCTAGGGCCGGCCGCACCTGTCATTTCTTCACGAACTGAACATCTTCGTGCCAAGTCACGCTGGTTTGAATCCCTAACTCATCTCGTGATGTTATCTTATGGTTATCCTATTTACCTTGCTTAGTATCAAAATTGCATCATCATGCTTTTGAAAATTTTGCCTACCCATCCTCACTTCGGAAATGAGGAAAAAATTGCTATGTTAAACCCTTGCAAGAACCTAGTATACAATTTTGTACTCTATAGGCTTGATGAATTTATTGGTTCTCTTCGAAACATGAGCCTGAATTAAACCTTTGTGGGAAGCAAATGCTTATGACCAAACCTAGGTTGTTGATAAGTATGATATGGTTCGACAATGTTGATCTTGCTCTATCTCATAGTATGGTGAAAATCTCGGATGAATTTCTTTTGAAAATAAAACAAGACAAGTTCCTCAATGGTCATACCACCTACCAAAGCCATATGTCGCTATCAAAGTATAAACCTTCTACATATGCTTGCTTGTGACCCGTTGAGTTTTGCCAAATTGTTGTGACCCTTGGTAGAATCTTTTCATGCTTCCATGATCGAGATCACATACACCCACATTTACATGCTAACTCCTACACCTGGAGTTACGCAAAACATGCCATCCATCCACCAAAAATAAATACTCCAAGTTCCAAAGAGATTTCTCTTCTTGCAAAAGGAGAGAGGGGTCATTGAAAAAAAAATAAATGCTCAAAGAGGCATAGAAAAATATGCTCCAATCAAAGAGCATTGAAAAAAAAATATATGAAGCATAACCCCCCTCCAAAAGCAAGTGGAGAATCTCAAAACAAGGAGTATCTAGAAAACCAAGAAAAAGTTTCCCACACACTTGCACATCTCGATCAAGTTGCATGACTAGTTTCTTCTTGGATCCGGTCTTTGGCTCAACAACATTATGTGGCACAAGTGAGTCTCATGCTTATCCTACCCAAAGCTCCATATAAAGCCATAGAGTAGGAAATTGAGGCTCACTCAAAAGCCTTTGGTGAGATAAACAAACACCACTTGAGCGATCGAGAGAACCATCCGAGGAACTTTGTCTCTCTTTGCAAAAAAATTTCAAAAACTCCGAGATAGAATCCAGAAAAAGAGAAGAGTGAGTGATGCAAAGTAAAAACCGTTCTACTCTTCAACCTCCGAATGCAAGGTGAAAAGTTACAAGCCCCACAGGTAAGCAAGGCAAAGTTTCTTTGGTGCCAATACTTTCAAATAGCCAGTAGGGCATGGAATTGTGCTCTAGTACTTGCAGGGGGGTAACACGAAGCAATGTCCGATCCACCTTTCAAGACTAGGCTTTGCTCGAGGACGAGCAAAAGTCTAGCATGGGGGAGTTTGTTGACGGTCCTTACGACAAACTTTTGACCGTCAACATCTCAGCTACAGTAGCGCTTTATAATGAATTCATGCATGTTTTAGGTGCTAACAAGGTTCCACGAGTTGTGTTGAGTTTTTACCGACAGGATCAAGATTTGGGGGAAATTCCGAAGCACCGAGCCACATATGGTAGGCACGGCCGCACCTAGTGGTACGGCCAGCCCTACCTTGAACCACTAAGCAGGCTCCCACCAAGTATAGTTCCATGCACCGGCTCCCAAAAGACTAAACTCATCACGATCGTGTTGGATCAAGCAAACAAACCACAAGAGAGATGCATCGGGGCCAGGAGGCAGGGCCGGCCGCACCACCAGGGCCGGCCGAACCTCCAGGTGCGGCCGCACCACCAGGGCCGGCCGAACCTCCAGGTGCGGCCGCACCACTTAGGCCGGCCGCACCTGCCCAACTCGCCCAGATGAGCCACCAAGCCTCGGCCACTCAAGGGAACACCGCTGCGAACGATCCTGATCGAAGGAACAAGGTCGGTTCAATCCAGAGGTCGAGATTAGCCTCACTTGGACCCACGGACCCACAAGCCAGCAAACAACCGACGTGGGGCAACGTCCAAGACTTCATCTCCACATAAGAGCATGACCCGGACTGAATGACACGAGGGCCCAGGGCCGGCCGCACAAAGAGGTCCGGCCGTACCTCCTTCACTCGGCAAACCGACCCACAACCACCTTCTAACCCCTCAGGGACCAAATCACAGACGCACGATCAAAGGCGGTGGAAATCACAGCGCCGGCCGCACCTGGAGATACGGCTGCACCTCCTTGCCGGGCACTGCAGCTCCCTCTCGCCTACAAGTACCCCCTCCTGTAGCCACCGACCTATTGGGGCTATAAATCGAGCCAGGCACCTCGGGGAAGAACACAAGTGATTAGATGCAAGTGGCAGAGCCCTCCAGAAGTTAGCATTTAGAGAGTAGGGTGAGAGAGTTGAGTGTTGGAGTAGAAGCCGGAGTCGGTCTTCCTCTTGTACCTCGGCGGGTGCGGTTCTACTTCGGTCGTCCACACCCGGGATACTTTGTAAGTTCGGATTCGTGAGTAACTAAGTCTCAAAGTCATTTCATTGTTCGCTCTTAGGTTCCTCGATTGTGGTTTAAGTAGTTTCTACTTATCGTGATTGCTTTGCTCTAGCGCGGGGTAAAGTAGTGCTTGGTTAGTGTAGACGCGGTGTCTAGACTTTCCGGTACCTTGGAATGCTTACCCGGTTCAACGGAATAGTTGTGGTACCCTAGGGAGGTGACAGCTCCGGATGGGCTCTGTAGTCCACCACGTTAGTTCCGACGAGTAGGAGTTACGACATCAGAGCCCCCTTCTCATCCCTTTCTGTGGCTCTTTTCCCTCTGGCCCTGACGAGCGACAAGTTGTGCCTTGATTCTATCCGTGACCCTCACGAGTCCCAAACTTCATTAGCTATCCACTCTCTACCCGAAATCTACCCTTGCCTTTCTATCCTTCGTCACCATACCCCCAGACGAATTAGTTCAGGTTCTCTACACTTCTCGTTACCTGTGGAAATCGATACCTTAGAATACTCCCAGGTGAAAGCTACAACGGTATCCGTGCACTTGCGGATTTATCTGTGATCGTGTAGTATACCAACAGGCTTTCTAGTGCCGTTACAAATCTAGTAACGACGTAAGAAGTGCCAACATGGCGCACCTTGGGCTGCGGAAGAACCTTCTTCTATAATCCTTCCTCTCTTGTTCTTCTTCGCCGGCACAAGAAGTCCTTCCTCTAACCAATCTTTTTTCCCCTCAAGAAAAAGTCTTAATCTTTCATCCGGTAGGGGTAAATTCACTTTGGCCAATTTGAAGCCTCCTCTCTCATCCCCACTTATATATTTGCCCTGCTTCAAATAATCAAATCCTAGGGAAGTCCCGACTAGGAGATGCTCCGGGTTTCTTGGAATTCCCGGTCTCAAAGAGATAGCCAACATGGAAAGGTAGCACCCCGAACCAATATCTCCCGATCCCGATGTTGCTTCACAACACCACAGGTTGATCATAAGATGAGTGGGGTCGATTGGCTGCCTGGCAATCAAGGCCGAGTAAAGCTAATTCACCTCCATGTCGGTTATCTTGGTCTCTTTCATTCTCCCCAAAATCCTCTTGCTCAACCATGAGTGAAACACTTGGATGATGGGGTTCTGAATACTATTTCTTTGTCGGTTAGCTTTTCCCGCGATCATTCTCCAAAAACCTTCCAATATGCCTCCATGCACATCCACTTGTTCCGGGGCTCCCTTTTGAAAATCAAGCAATTCCCTAATGTACTCATAGGGAACCACTTGTTCATCTCCCTCCAAACAGAATGAGAGACTCGACACTCCTTCATCAAGAATAGGCGCCATGGTCATGAGAATTTCCAAGGCGAATTCTTTGTGGGTGTTTGCCGACACTCTGTTGGAGAATTGCACCCAACCTAGGTGTCCCAACATGTAGTAAATATCTGTATGAAAACCCAACATTTGGAGAGCTTGGTCGTTGAGGTCGACGTTCGCCACAAGCCTCTTCTCAAGGCAAGTGAGCTTCTCCTCCTCCTCCTCGGTCTTGATAATAAACCCATACTTGGAATACCGCGGATTGTATGGAGGTGGAGCGGATGATCGTGTCGAGCGACGAGGTCGGACGGGCGGCTCCTCTGTGCGTCCTTGCGGTTTGGTGAACCGCATAGACGAGCTTCTTGTGGCCCTCATGCCACCGAGGAGAAGAGTTTCGTTCCTCCTCGGCAGTGCCGTGTCCTGCTCCATACTCCGAGGAGACTCGGAGACCAAGTGCCTTCTCGAAGAGGTTGTCGATGATGGTTTGGACGACGATGATCCCTTCTTCTTGGTGAAAAGACTTGTAGTTTTCTTCCACATGGTTGCTGCACTCTTCCTCACAAATATATACCCGGGGTTTTCAACCGGTAACAAGGCATACAAATATTATTTGGAGTATGGACTTTGAGTGGATTTAGGATGGATTTTGTTGGACGAAACAAAACTCGAAGTGAAAGGCTAAATCTATGGTGGTTCTGGACTATGAGCTCATGCACACGAACAAGGAACTGAATGAGCGGCTTACCTGACGAAGGAGAGAACGAGGGGGCTTAAAAAGGGGTGAGGCCGGCCGGCCTGGGCCGATCGGCCTAGGTGGCCTGCTGCTCCACTTGGCTCGATTTTTCTCCAGTGCACTCATGCTTGCTTTGTTGCATTGTGACCGCGTGCTCCACGGGGTTGCACCCCCCAAATGCTCTCGTCCACTCCTTTGCTTGCATGATTGATCCTTCCACTTGATGGTTTTGCTTTGAGTCACTTCCATGCTCCCTTGCCTCACATGCCTCCATGAGATTCCTGGAAAATAAAGCTTTGGCTGCCCCCCATGCTTGTCCTTTGCATGTGGTTTGATGAAAGATGTTGGAGGGGCATCCCCTGATGCATCATGGTGCATGCATAGTTAAGTTAACTCATTTGCCTCGCTCGAAGCATGTTCTAATGCTAAGCACTCCTCTAATTTCAAAAAATAAAAATTAAACTTAGAGCTTGCAATGAGTTCAAATATATTTAGAGGAGTTTTTTAAGCATAAAAAACAAAGGTAAGTCGAAAATGTTTTTCGACTACTTTTATTTTGGTCTCACCGGTATTGTTTGCTTCCATTAATTGAGAGCAAGCTTTTCCCGGCTTGATCATGGGGGCATAGGTTTAGGTTCTAATTTTGGTTAAATGAGAGAGATTTTGAATGAAATAAAATTAAATGAGGCTTAGAAAAATTCTAATTCTAGAGAAACCAAGGATATGAATTTTTAATCCAACCAAAAGTTGAATCTCTAGGTTCACACGAGTCCTACCATGCGCTGAAATTTAAATAACATCTAGGTACGTAGCGTGGCTCTACTCGTGTATTTTTATCATGTAAATCAAGTCAACCATAACATCATGAAGAGGATGAAAGGTTGAGGTAGGTTCTGAATTTTTTTGGTTTCGATTTCTCGAAAAGAAGCAAATAACTCATAGGATGGCTCATGTGAAGGGTTTATGATCCAAATAAAATATCCAAACAAGATTTATAACTCTAAACATTATCCAACCACTTTAAGTCTATGAATGTCTTGCGTAGCAAAATTTTAAAACTAACTTACTTGAAAGACTTGAAAAATCTTGATCGGGTTGTCCTCCCGGTAGCTTATTCTCGACTCGATGAAAAGGGTTGCCTCCCGCCTAGCACTTCGTTTATAGTCCATGGCTAGACTTCTTCACTTGATTACTTTGGATCAACGCTCTTTGCGGGCGTTGCAATCTTGGGTACCCACTTCCGCACCATCTTGGGCGCAGGCTTATTCTCCAGCTTAGTCATCTTTTTGGTCTTCACAGGCGGCTTTTGTTCCTTTATCTTAACAGATGCAACAACTTCCTTGATTTCCTTCGCTTCCTTCTTCTCCGGCTCTTCCTTCTTCCTTGGTTCTTCCATACTAATGCGACGATGAGGCGGAATATATTTAACTTTGATCATATTATATACCTCGAAGCGTGGTCGAAACTTGAACGAACTTGTCTCGCCGTTGATGTCGAACTTGATCTCCCCCTTGCCGACGTCGATGGTAGCTCCCACGGTCTTGAGGAAAGGCCTCCCAAGGATGAGCGGCAGCTTCTCCCTTTCTCCCATCTCGAGTACCACGAAGTCGGCGGGGATGAAGTGGTGTCCGACCTTCACGGGCACATCCACGGTGATGCTGTTGACACCGTATTTTGGAAAAACAGGTCAAAAGAGATAATGGGAAACAGCCGATGAAAAACAGAGTATAATCGGCCGATTGAAGGAAGAAAAGGACGGTCAACACGGATCGCCGATGGTTAGAGGGATTCGACCCTGACAGTGGGCCAGTTGGTCAAAGCGATCGGCTGATAGTTAGTTAGGAGAATCGGCCAATGAAGAGAAAGAAGGCGGTAATCTAGGAGATACGCCAAAAGGAAAAGCATGGTGGAGGCAGGTCAGTCTACGATTGACGATGGGTCAAAGAGTCAGTTTTAGGAAGTTTTTGACACCTGCAAGAGTCCTTTTCTATTTTTAGTAGTTTTTGTCTTTAGATGCAAGTGCGATTTCCTCATCTACCTTTACTTTTACTGCATCTACTTTACAGCATCTACCTTTACATCATCTACTTTTCGGCGACTTCGCCATTGCGATTTTCTCTTTTCTACAACGCCGTGCTTCGAGTTCGTCGGGCTGCATCAACTGATCTCTGGCAAGCTTGTGAGTACCGTTTTACTGAATAGTCCTAGGATTTAACCTCCGGGCGCATCGCTGAGGTTTCGTCTAGTTCTTTATTCACCCCTTACCGATATTAGCTAGATTTACAAGTTTTCGTACCAAATTCTTGTGATTTTAGCTATTATCTTTACCTTCCACTCGATCTAGATCCTATCGGCTTTTGACACCGCAGCCGATTTCCGACCTACTCGAGTGCTGACGTCACGATCGGCCGATCCAGTCGATCGCACCCGCGCTTCGGTCGCTCTCGAGCCGGCCGATTCCGCTTTACCCTGTATCGGCCGATTGGCTGATATACGTGTCGCTGAAAGGCCATCGGTTCTCTAGCCGATCCCTAATATTTTCCATTGTCAATCAACAGGTCAGATTGGCTGGCACGCCTCGCTACAGACTGGGGAGTCACGTGTGCTGCGCGCGGAGGTGACGTCCCATTTTCGCGTCAACACACTTTTGGCACGCCTGGTGGGACACGAAAAAGTCAACAATGACAAAGACTACGAAGACTGGTCCTCATGAAGTCGATCCAGAGAACGTTCAACCAATCACCAAGGATCAGCTGAAAGATTCAGACAAAGCTGAGTTAGAGGCTCACATTAAGCATTATGAAGAGCTTTGTCTGGCATCATATGGTCAAACTAAAGGTGGAGTTTTCAAGAAGAATCCTTTGCCAACACCTAAGAAAGTCACCTTCTCAGCCGTTCCTGAAGGACTTCAAGATATGATGACCAAGGTGATGCATCAAACAATGATTGATCAATCCAAGGTTTTCGCCAATACTGTTCAGAATGCTATAATTAATGCACTCAAGTAAGGAGCAGAGGCAGGATATTTGGGGCCTGCATATTTTCAACCAAGGCGAACTCCTCCAATATTCCAGCATGACCAGTCGGCTATACCGCTGATTGATGATCCAACAGTGGGGATCTCACCTTCTCCACAGGTCAATACGGTCACTCCTGGTTCTTCATCGGACTCTCAGCCGATTCAGAACAAAGGTGTTGGGGAAAAAGCCAAAGATCCTGCTGTCACCACGCCTGTGGTTCAAACACATGAAGTACAGTCCAGTGCCCAAGACCAGGTCTTTCCAGTTCAGAATCAACAAAAATATCCTGCGATGAGAGATCAAGATGGAAGGCTTACAGGATGGGATTTGCCTCATGATCACTTTGAGACTAACATCTCAAATTTCTTTGGACCTGTGCCTGAGGAAGTTCCAGAAGTGAAGTACCCACAGTCCTATCAAGCTATGTTAGGGGGTATTCCAGGAACTGTACACATGAATGGGGATGGAGTGGAGTTCGTCTACTTCAATCACGGGAGCAAAGCTTTTGAAAGAGTAAAAATCAATCCAGCTCATGCTCATATGGTCATACCAACAGAGAAAAGGACTCCTGTTCTACCTCAGAGACCAACTCCTCAGAGATCGGCTCAACAGCCGATACTTGGGATACCCATACAGACTGCCCCACTTCAACAGTCAACGACAAAGCAGGCTGTCTTAACCCCAGCTAATACAGTGGCCCATACAAGATCATCGCCTCATCAGCCGATCAACCAAGGGGCAACAGGGCAGCCAGTAGTTCCACAGGTGGATTCTACACAATTACTACAAACACTTCTAAATCAATTGGCTATTTCAAGCCAGTTGAATACACAGCAACCAGCCCCATCGGCTAGTCAGCCGATTGGACAGGCTCCACCTGCTACAGGTCATTCAAACACTCAAGGTTTTGCTGAAGCGAAGACATCAACAGTTCCAGATCCACAGCCACGAATCTTAGAAGAACGACCTCTAGAAAATCCAGCTGAGATACAAGCAATTGAGCAAGCATCTGCTGAATTGAAGTCTCATGTGAAGGAGGAGTTGATCGACCACTTCTCGGAGATGCTATTGAAGCAATATGGGATAAAGCCCAAACAGCAGTCCTGCATGTACAGGACACCGTATCCCTCTGGCTATGATCAGATACCATTCCCTCCAAGGTTCAAAGTGCCAGACTTCACCAAGTTCTCTGGGCAAGATGAAACATCCACTATGGAGCATATCACTCGGTTTATCATCCAATGTGGAGAAGTAGGGAACGTTGATGCACTCAGGATACGCCTGTTCTCTTCATCTTTGTCAGGACCAGCATTCTCATGGTTCACTTCATTGCCAGCAAATTCTATAATCAAGTGGTCCGATTTGGAACAGCAGTTCCATAATTACTTCTTCTCTGGCATCCATGAGATGAAAATCACTGATCTGAGCAGGCTCAAGCAAAGGAACGATGAAACAGTAGCTGGATTCGTTCAAAGATTCAGAGAAGTCAGAAACAAGTGTTACAGTCTGAACTTGGGAGACAAGCAACTGGTTGACCTAGCTTTCCAAGGTCTCTTACCAACCTTGAGGGAGAAATATGCATCACACGACTTCGAGAGTCTCAGCCAGTTGGTCAGTCGGATGAGTCAGGAAACTGCAAAGTCCTATGAGCCTAGAAGGAACTTTCAGAAGAAGGTGTCTTATGTGGACTACTCTGACTCAGAAGATGAAGACAATATGATAGGGCTCGCAGAATGGGTCAAGGGCAAGAAGACGGTGTCCTGTCCCTTTGGCAAGAAAGAGCCAGAGAAATTAGGCTTTGATATCACTAAGGCCGATAAAATATTTGATCTGTTGCTTTAGCAAGGGCAAATTAAACTCTCCCAGTTCCATACCATACCATCTGCAAAGGAGCTAAAAAGAATGAAGTATTGCAAGTGGCACAATGCAACATCGCATGACACCAATGATTGCAAAATCTTCAGACAACAGATCCAGTCAGCTATTGAGCAAGGAAGGCTTAAATTTGAAACTCCTGCCAAAGCTGAGAAGCCGATGAAGATTGATCAGCACCCCTTCCCAACTAACACAGTTGAGGTGTCTAGCAAAGGCACGTCACGAGTTAAGTTGCTGACATCTGATTCAGCTCAAAATAAAGGAGTCGTTGATCCCAAAGTGCAAGTAACCACTACCGATGTTAGAGGAAAAGGGTTACTACTTGAAGAAAGAGAATTGAAGCCAAGCCGACCTGTCACGTCCCACATGCTGATCAACAAGTTCCAACGTCAACAAGAGAAAGCAAAGGGGAGAGAAGAGTGGGCACGGCGCAATGAAGGACATTGGAGGTGTCCGTTCTTCAAGTACTGTTGGGAAGAAGGGATCAAGCTGCCGATGGCAGAAAATTGTCCAGGGTGCAACAGGGCTTACAATAATAGCAACTCATCCAAAAGGGTTTGCTTTGATGACAGAAGACCTGCAGCCAAGGATCACTGTGAATTCGACAATCAACGGTTCTCAGTTCACGATCAGCTGGGGGAAAAGCCAGCATCCTTGATCGGCTGGGGGGCAAGGCCAGTGTTCATGATTGGCTGGGAGGCCGAGTCAATGAGAAGTCAAACAATCGACTGGAAGAGATGGCTGATTCACTGGTTCCCGATGAGGATATCATGTGCCGAGCTCCTGAACGTCGACGCACATTACAACTGGACGATGAAAGGTCAAGCCAAACACGTAAGAAGCCCAATCCGCAGTGGTGTACAGATGGCTTGACCAAGTCCCAGAAGAGAAGAGTCCAGTGCTTACGTCAGCTAGAACAACATGAAGAAGTAGAGAGACATGTGCTGGACAAGAAGAAGGTTCAGTCCAAGGTTTGGCGCCCAAAGCCTAAGGCCGATGAAGCAAAGGATGACAAGCCACACGCTGATATAAACATGGTTGTCTTCCTACCAAAAGAGTTCATGGCTCCCCAGTTGATTCGGATCTGTCCGATGAAGAGCTTGGCATGGCTCAGCTGACACTGGAACCTAGACAAGCCGTCTTTGAGAAACCAGAAGATGAGAAGAGACAACACTTGAAGGCCCTGTTTCTCAAAGGATTTGTCAATGGCAAGCCAGTCACCAGGATGCTAGTAGATGGAGGAGCAACAGTCAATCTGATGCCATACTCCATGCTGCGCAAGATTGGGAAATATGATGAAGATTTGACCCAAACCGACATGATGTTGGTGGACTTCGAAGGCAACGTCTCTCCGGCTCAAGGAGCAATCTGCGTGGAGCTCACCATCGGCAGTAAGACCCTTCCGACCGCTTTCTTTGTCATTAAAGGGAGGGGATCTTATAATCTACTGCTGGGTCGGGATTGGATACATGCCAATTGTTGCATACCATCTACAATGAATCAATGCATCATCCAATGGATTGGAGATTCAGTGGAGGTAGTCCAAGGAGAAACCTCTTTAACGGTAGCAGCTATAGAAGCACAAGGATGGACTTATGATCGAGTAAGCTGCATATCTGGAAAAGCATGGGATACCAAGTATCTCAAACTGTCTGATTTTGGACTAAAGCCGGTTCAAGCAGTCGGCTCTGATGATGAGGCTTAATGGATCAATTCATTGAAGACAAAGGAGGCTTGGGCTTGGAATCACAGCAGCCGATGGATTGGTCGCTCAAGCATATCAAACGTTGT
Organism: Cenchrus fungigraminus; assembly: GCA_036936925.1. NCBI lineage: Eukaryota > Viridiplantae > Streptophyta > Magnoliopsida > Poales > Poaceae > Cenchrus > Cenchrus fungigraminus. Next base: position 70,240,516 of record CM072780.1, read on the forward strand.
ATAAGCCGATTGTCTTATCGTGCCTATCGGCCGATTGAGTTTTCGAGCTACAGCCGATTGCAAATGTAATCGTAGAATAGCCGATATCTGTAAAGAATCGCCTTTAGTACAAAAAATGTAAAACCGATGTACAAAATTAATATATTCGGTTATAGCCGATACATGTATCGCCTTCAGAATAAAATGAATACACGTTTATCTCTTCTGTTTCAAATAACAGCAATAATATTATAACTCAGAGCTACAGATTACATGTTTTTCAAAATGTTACAAGAGGTGTATTGTCCTAACTCCCAGTATGATGAGGATATTGAATCGATGAATGGGAGAAAGACACACACGAAGAGGAAACGAAAGATTAAGATCTTCACCGGATTCTACAATCTTCCGCCGGAAGGAGCCCGAGTTGATGACCAAGATGGCCGTTCCTTTGGCACGCTCTTCCTCTGATAAATGTGTAGCAAGACACCCTACCTGTGTTCTTCCTCCGAAGCTAGATCCTCACAAGGATTCTTCTAGCTATGGCGCCTCCTGGCTTTTCAAAAGGAGACAAAGAAGAAGAGGGACCACTACACTACTTCACAAGAATTCTTCTAGCTATGAGGGAGAAAAGGAAGAGAAGAACAATCATACAGCAAGAGCCTGTAATGTATCTGAGTTGGTTGAGACATGGCCGATGAGAGTAGGTTTCCTCCATCGAGCTTCAGGCCTATTTATAGCCTCAAGATACAGAAGGGATAACTACAAGAGGGAATTGAAAAAGAGGAAGTGAAGAGCATCCGATGCAGTCAAAGCAAGAACAGTTTCCCCGTGAAAGTCTCAGGCTGGACAGTGGGCAGGCATGCAGTGATACGTTTCCCAAAATTCAAGGGCTGGCTTTGAAAGAGGATTAAATAATAATGTGTGGTCCTATTCTGTACTCCAGAAGAGGAGGCTGTCCGGATACCTCTCCCTCAACATTTCCAGCAACAACGACAAGCTTCGATGCATCATTAGGATACAAGAAATCTCCAAAGAAAAACTTGTCAAGGAGTGGAAATAATTGTGTTTTCTTGAAGATTCTCTCGGAGGAACATGCCTCTCATTCCTAAAAAAAGTTGAACCAAGTCATAAAGAAGCACCTACAAGTATAGGTGGAGATTTATCACCAGAAAATGGTATACTGAATCAAATAACAATCAGGAGGTGAAGACTCTCATTTATAAAAGGCTGATTGCATCGGCTAGCAGTACATCAGAGTTTAAAGGAAGCTCTTGGCCTTGTCTAACTCTACCCTAGTTTGGGTTATTTCTTCACCTATGCGATCTAGTTCTTGAAGAAGAGCTGTCCTCCTAGCTTCAAGAAACTCCAACTTCTCCTCCTTGTTGGCAATCACCAGACGAAGACCACGTTCTTGCCTAGATGGGTGGTTTGGCCGATTTGCACCAAGGGCGTTAATGTTCGAGACGATCTTCTCCACAGTATCACGATTTGGAGACTAAGAAAGGAAAAGATGTCAGGAAAAGGAAATCGTAAAATCAAGAAAAGAAAGAAGAAACCAACCTGGTTCACAGAGGAGGAGGAAGGAGAAGAAGCCATCACAAAAGAAAGATGATAGTTCTAAAGAACTAGAAAGAGGCTGGTAATATATAAAGACCGATCGAAACGTTCGGTCAAAGCGTTCAATGTGGAGCATTGGAAGTTGGCCAGTAAAGGCCAATCACGGTTCACAAATTACAAATAAAGTTTAAACTATGCCTAAAAAAGATGGATGGCATTGATGAGATCCAGGCGCAGCTGGTCAACCGCTTCTATCTCCTGACGATCGGCATCGGCCGAGCCAGGAATCGGCTGTTCTTGTCCACGTAGAACTTGGGCTTGGTCTGCAACGGACTCCCTCTGTTCCTGCATGGCAGCAATGGTGCCTGGAAGATCTGCGAGCTTTTGCTCTTCAGCTTTTAAGTCCTGATCAACTTGACTGAGTTCTTTCATCAACTCAGCACGACGTTTCTTCAAGCGATCAATACTGCTGATGATATCAGGACGAGAGGAAGATAGGAATTCAATCCTATTGTCAAGATCGGCCATACTGTGGTCCAATTTCTCCCTGTCTTGAATAAGTTGCTCTTGATGTCTTCTTTCTTCTAGCCGATCTTGGGCTTCCTGGATTACGACCTGCCGATTCTCGATGAAAGCGACTTGGAGCATCTTCGCCTTAAGGTCTCTAGGCTACTGGCCCTTAATTTGTTGAAGATGGTCCTGATCGGCTCGGCATCTTATACAACTTGACCAATATCTTGGTTCAGCAATGGCAATACTTTGATCAGCTTAGCTTTCACTTCATCTGGAAGAATGATTGCCAATGTGCCCTGAAAAGAAAGCAAGTTTATTAAAGCATGCAGAAGAAGCACGAGAGCTAAAAAAGAAATATGTCAGGAAATTTACCTCTACAGCAGAAGGTGTTGCTCGAATCTGAGCAGTTAAATTTTCAGTCGATGACGGTTCAGGAGCTTTAACAATCGGCAGCTGTGATTGATCACCAATAGCTTGTTGAAGATCACCCGAAGACTTGTCATGAACAATATCCTGAAGCAAAAGACAAAGAGTTAGAGAAAAAGAATGGTGAGGAAAACAACTAATAAAGATCATACCTCAGTTGGTTGTTCAGTTTGAAGATCGGCTTGGTCAGAAGAACGCTGAGGTTGGTTAGCGAGAGCATCTAACACATCGGTCCCAGATTATTCGACCGATGAAGTAAAGATGTTATCACCCAAGTTCTTTATTCTCTCCGGTTCAGGTTGTTCAGATGACTCAACCAAGATATCATCAACTAAGACTTCTTGAATTGGCTCCAATACTGGACCTCTATCAGAATCAGCAACATTGGTCTGTACTGATCGTCCAATTAATCCCGAAGACTGTGCAGAGGAATAGATTAATGAAAAAAATACAAAGAGAAAAGGGATGAATTGAGCATAAGACATACCTCAAAAGCACCTGCCAGTTTTTTAGCTAAGTCGGGGATGTCCACGACTGTAGAGTCAATCTTCTTCTTTTTTCTGTGAGCAAGAGCTTTACGAGGCATATCTTTCCTTTTGAGGGACGACAGAAGCAGATTGTCCGGAAGAGGATTGATCTTGGGGCCCTGCATGACTGAAGAGATTGAAGGGGCATGATAGCCAATGTATGGAGTTCGTCTCGGTGGCCAATAATAAATCTGATTGCCACTTCTGCTGGTAGCAGGGGGTTCAGTGGTGTCAGGCTGAAAAGAAAAGAAAGCGAGTCAGCATGTGTTAAAGGGATAAACAGTCAGAATATGTTGAAAATATACAAGGTAGTCAAATACCTCATCAGCCGATGCCACGTAATCAGGATCCAGCTTTTCACAGTAAATTCTGGGGGACACACAGAAAAGATGATCATACCATTCTGCCCACCAGATGTTGAAAAGTGGAGACGAAAAACTAGAGAACTTCCAGGAGTCAAGATTGATAGTGGCAGAGTCAGGAACCCGATCCAAGAGACGACGATAATGGATATTATCAGGGATAATTTCTCGTGGCTTGATCAAATCAGAGAAATAGAGACCAATCGGCAGCTGACCAAGCCCCAACTGACGAGCACTTACTGAAGGGTTATAAAATTCATAAGTAGCCGATTGATCTTTGCCAAAAACGCAGGACGGAAGAATCCCTGGTTTAATTATCTCTACAAAGGCAATCCTATTCTCATCATCTCTATGGATATCGTCGAAGCTAAACAAAGTCTCAAAATGGTTGTCATCATCTCTGTATGCAAACCAGATAATGGATCCTAGATTAAAACCAATATAAAAGCTCTTGAAATGTTCTGCTATGTGAGATGGAGTCTTCTTATGACCAGGGAACATGGAAACAGCTTCTCCAAAGTTCATGCATCGACGTTTGATGACTGGCACACCATCTGGTTGATCTCCTAGGAAACGCATGTTGAAAATATCTTGTTCTAGTTTATCCCAGAGGTAAAGATTCAACCACATATTGATAAACCACCAAGGACCCCCTGGAGAACCTATTGGGGAATTGGTTGACAAGCTAACGGCCACTTGGTGAAGGAGATTGTACACAGCCCCCAGAAGGTATTTGCCAAGAGGGATAGAGGAACCAAGGGCTAATCGTTCGGCCACAATCTGACAATTAGAGGTGGGGCCGAAAGATTTTCCACAGAAGACGAACTTTTCAAGCCACTTGTTCAGGAAAGCCACATGTTCTCTGTCACTAACGGTGCCATCCTTCATATGCTCGACGATATATCCAGCCCAGCCACCCACATTTTTAGTTTTCAGACGGAAGGAAGGTTTGATGTCATGATAACTGAAGAGAGTATCTGAAGAAGATATGTCCAAGCCAGTCAACAGAAGAACATTAGCCAAAGTCGGGGCCATCAGCCCATGACCGAATAAGAAGGCATTAAGCGCATCGGACCAAAAATAAGAAGCAGCTATTAGGAGAGATTCGTTCCGAGACATATCAGACAAAGACAGGGTAATACATTGGTTGATCTTATATTCCTCCCAGAAACCTCTGTTTTTGGCAGATACCCTGCGGTACCAATTTCTCCACCCTTTAACATAACCTGTCCAAGACCTAAAGCAACCGTCCCAATCAATCAAGTTCATAGAAGCATGCTTGAAGGGAATTCGGCCGGTTTCAAGATTGATCATCTCGGTAGGATCAGCATCACCCATTGGCCCAAGAAAGGTGAGCCCGGGCTTATTGTCAACAGGAATGGTAAAATGGGATCTAAGTTCCTGGAAGGATGAATAGATCTAAGCTTCAGGCAAAGCGGAACGACGATATTTAAAGACAAATAAAAGCGAAAGATTGGAGGAAATACCGGAGGAACTGAAGAAAGGGATGCCTTCGGAGGTGTAGGAGCAGAACCAGAACCTCCAGCAGAGCTTGAGGATGCCATGGATCAGCAGAAGCTTCGAAGCTTAGGGTTCGTCGCTTGAAAGCCCGAGCTGTTGAGATAACGAAATTTGGAGAAAAGAAGGAACCAGGGCGGCTGTATTTATGACCCTCGAAGATTTGTTGAGATCCTGCGGCTGACTACGAATCAATGGAGATAACGGATTCGAGGAAATTTCAGAGCAAAAGATTATTTACTCCGAAACTAGGGGGCATGTGTTGACACCGTTTTTTTGGAAAAACAGGTCAAAAGAGATAAGGGGAAACAGCTGATGAAAAACAGAGTATAATCGGCCGATTGAAGGAAGAAAAGGACGGTCAACACGGATCGCCGATAGTCAGAGCGATTCGACCCTGACAGTGGGCCAGTTGGTCAAAGCGATCGGCCGATAGTCAGTTAGGAGAATCGGCCGATGAAGAGAAAGAAGGCGGTAATCTAGGAGATACGCCAAAAGGAAAAGCATGGTGGAGACGGGTCAGTCTACGATTGACGATGGGTCAAAGAGTCAGTTTTAGGAAGTTTTTGACTCCTGCAAGAGTCCTTTTCTATTTTTAGTAGTTTTTGTCTTTAGATGCAAGTAAACGGTGCCGTGATCAGCTAGGAGTCGGGTTTGTCCCCAGGACATAAATAGCGACCCTGCGTGGTCGGAAAATCTGTACACACCAATATCAAACAACCCACCTCCGGGCAAAACCTTTACTTTTACTGCATCTACTTTACAGCATCTACTTTTCGGCGACTTCGCCATTGTGAGTTTCTCTTTTCTACAATGCCGTGCTTCGAGTTCGTCGGGCTGCATCAACTGATCTCCGGCAAGCTTGTGAGTACCGTTTTACCGAATAATCCTAGGCTTTAACCTCCGGGCGCATCACTGAGGTTTCGTCTAGTTCTTTATTCACCCCTTACCGATATTAGCTAGATCTACAAGTTTTCGTACCAAATTCTTATGGTTTTAGCTATTATCTTTACCTTCCACTCGATCTAGATCCTATCGGCTTTTGACACCGCAGCCGATTTCCGACCTACTCGAGTGCTGACGTCACGATCGTCCGATCCAGCCGATCGCACCCGCGCTTCGGTCGCTCTCGAGCCGGCTGATCCCGCTTTACCTTGTATCGACCGATTGGCTGATATACGTGTCGCCGAAAGGCCATCGGTTCTCTAGCCGATCCCTAATATTTTCCATTGTCAATCAACAGGTCAGATTGGCTGGCACGCCTCGCTATAGACCGGGGAGTCATGTGTGCTGCGCGCGGAGGTGACGTCCTATTTTCACGTCAACAGATGCCCAAAGGGTAGCGAATGGAGTTGTCACCCAACTCCAAGCACATGGCCGTAGGCTCTAACTCCGGTAGGCGTAGCTTCTCGAACACATCTCTTGGCATGACGCTCACACTTGCTCCAAGGTCGCATAATGCCTTGTCGAACTTGAATGAACCAACGGAACACGGAATCGTCGGGCATCCGGGGTCTCCTTGCTTCTCTAGTCCGTTCGCAATAGCGGTGCTACATTGCTCAGACATCTTGACATGATCCACCCCGAGTGTTGCTATCTCATACTTGTTTCCAAGAATATCTCTGAAGTAGCGAGAATATGTAGGAACTTGAAGGGCGTCCAATAGCGGCATGTTGATGCTCAACCTACGCACAACCTCCACAAACTTCTCAAAATGATTATCAAGTTTACCTCGGAAGTAGTGTGGCTTGAGTTACGGTATCTTCGTGTCTTCTCCCGGCATCTCAAACTCGGGCTCTTCGGTGATGATCTTGGTAACCTTCTCCTTAGCAAATTCCTCCACCTCGGTAGATGGTTTAGGCTTTCTTGCTCCCGCGGAACGCTCCGGATCTTCGGTCTCCTTCCCCGAACGAGTTTGAATGGCCTTCGCCGTCTCGGGACCTTGAGGTTGTCCCGGAAGCTTCCCTTCATTAGCGGATAAGCGCCCTGCAAGTTGTCCCAATTGTGTCTCAAGCATCTTCATCATGTTGAGCACTTGATGATTGGAGCTTCCGACCTCCGTCACCTTGCTATCGATGTTCTCCAACACCTTGTATATGGCCTTGAACTTAGTGACGGTGTCCTTGTTGATCTTAGCTTGCTCGTCCATGAAGTCCTTCAATTGCATACGAAGAGGAACAGAATTCGGAATGGATGAGCTTGCATTAAATTGAGGTCTACCTTGCCCGTAACGAAAGTTCGGCAAATCTCCCTTCCTCATGTAGTCGAGCATCTTGGCTTCCTCCGGGCAATCCTTTTGGACATGGCCATATTCTCCGCACTCTTCACATGTGGATCTTGCTTCGGCAGCCTTTAAGTCTTGAGCTTCTTTCTTCTCTATCTCCATCTTCTCCAACCTCCGCATAAGCGAATCGATCTTGCCTTTGAGTAGATCTTCCTTCTCCACTTGCAAGACTCCTTTGATGATCCCCGTGGGTTGAACCGGAAGTAAGCGTCCGGATGATGCCCATGTGTCATTGTCCGTGACCTTCTTGAATAGAGTGAAAGCTTGGGTCGGTGTAAGCTCGATGATGGATCCTCCTGCCAATGCATCGATGATTGTCCTTGACGCCATGGTAAGTCCTTGATAGAACTTTTGAACGAGATCTTCCTTCGGGAACTTGTGATGTGGAACCACCCGAGTGTACTCATTGAAGCCCTCGAATGCCTCCGATATGGTCTCCATAGGATATTGAGCAAAGGTAGCAATCTTATTGCGCAAGCTTTGAGTCTTACCCGATGAGTAGTATTCCTTCATGAAGGCTCTTATCAAGGTATCCCAATTTTGCACCGTCTCCACCGGTTGAGAGTAGAACCATTGCAAAGCCTTTCCGAGTAACGAGAACGGAAAGAGCCTTGCCCTCATTTAATCTTGAGTCACCCTGTCCATGTTGAATGTTTGACAAAGTTGAATGAACGCTTGGAGGTGAAGGTTTGGATCCTCTTTACTGGTGAAGGGTGAATGTTGCACCATGTGGATTGTTGAGGTCTTGATCTCGAATGGCCTTCCGATCTCTGCGAGGTTCAAGATTGGTAGGTCGACGATGTCCGGGGTGCATAGCTCCCCGATCTTGCGCTCCGGCTGCGGTTGTTCTCCCATCGGTTGCAGTGGAAGTTGATTCTCCCTAGGGCTTAGAGGTGGTGATTCCATTGGAGACTCCGACGATTCTTCGGCCTCCGCTTTTGGATCTGCAAATTCTAGCTTTTTAGCTTGAGCTTCACGTCTCCTGAGCTTGTAAAGTTTTTCTGGATCATCCACAAAATTTTCGGGTTTGTTGGAGAGGTAGCCGTCAATCTCCTGTTAGGGTTAGCAATAAACAAAATATATACAAAAACAAAAATAAAAACAAATCTAAGAAAACTAGGGTTAGTCAAACTAGATTAGATTACTTTTTGAGGATGATCAAAAGTTAGTAGATGCAAAAAGAAAAACCAAAAGAAAACTGAAAATATTCACAAAAAGCAATAAAAGATCGAATCTTGATCACTTGTTCCCCGGCAACGGCGCCAGAAAAAGGGGCTTGTTGATGGTGTATATGCGTATCCAACTTCGTTTGGACTTGCAAGCGGACAATTCCTCCGTCGTAGCCAAGGGACCCTTCTTCCCTTAAGTGTGAACCCAAGGTATCGAATCCGTGGAACAAATGTGCGATGCAAGAATCAATCTAATAAAGCCACAAACACTTTAATCTTCAAAAGGTTGTTGCTTTAGCATCGAATCTTGAGAACACCAAAAGAAACAAATCTAATCTAATGAAAACCGGAGGTAGCAAGAGATACAGAGGGATAGGTAAAACCAATCTAGAGAGATTGGATCAAGCTCTTGTTGAAGTTCCAAGCAAAGAAGAAATAACCAAGTCGAATCTCATAAAAAGCTTCTTTAAATCGCGGCTTCCCGTCCAACTCCGAAGACGCCCACCTTTGGAGCCACCGTTCTGTCACAACGCACTCCTATTCGTGCGGGTTAGCCTAGGGCGAGTCCAATGGACAAGTTGGAATCTCTTGGAAGGTCAGGCATGCACCTCTAGCCACCACGGCTACAAGAACACCCTCTATGATCTATCTCGAGAATAGATCTTAAAGTAAGAAAAAGCCAATTGAAATCAAAGTCGTAGAACGAGCACTTGATCGCTAGAAATCGGATTGCAACTTGATAATTCAACATGATACATAATACATAAACAAGATCACCACCGAGATCCTACCTCGATCTTGCTCCTAACTCCTGGAACTCCGACGTGGTCTTCCTTGCAAGGTTCCCACGTCGGCTAGGGAAACCCTAGACAACTAGCTCGACCCTCTCCTCTCCGGAATGGTGTCCCTCTCTTCTCTGCTCCTCGGCGACGAATGACGAATGAGTTGATGTGTGGCTCTTGGCCAGGGGGGACGAATGGACACAGAAATGGGCTGGGCTGGCCGGCCTGGGCCCATTCTGGCCCATCTCATGGCCTCCTTCCTCGGTGATGCTTCCCGTGTCTTCTAGAAGTTTCTCCCTTCTGCATGTGGGCCCTTGACGTCAGTTTCTCCGCGGTTTGCATAGAGCTCCTTGTCTCACAAGATTCAACATTTTCTGTTCGGGTCCTCAGAGTTTTCCGTCTTCACGGGTTGGTCCTTGGGCTTCTTGGAGTCATGTTCACTTCATTGCTTGACTTGTGCCGGGCTTCAAGGTCTTGTCACGAGGTGCTTGATGAACTTTACCCGGAAGTCTTGCTTTCATTGCTAAATTCCTGGATAAATATCAAACTCCAAAACCGACATGCACGAACGAACTTGTTATACCAAGGGGGTTAGTACCAATGGATAAGATATAAAATTCATGCCAACACCGAAGGTAAACTCATGGCTAGGTTGTCGGAAATTCACCGTCAACAGCGACCAACGTCGAGTGTGTGCTGGCCATCGTGCCGAGCCTTACGACTACAGGTGTCGCTACCTACGACGACGTGCGCACTCCACCGCTTGGTTTTCCCCTTTTTCGTTTGCCGCCGTGTGCATCGTTTCGCCGTGCTGCTGCCGCACACCCCAACGCGCCGGCGCACGCGCGTACATCATGTGGTTGCAGCACAAGGCCGAGCCATTTGGACACCTCGATCCTAAGCTGCGCCTGGTTTAGCCGTTCGTCGTAGGGTGTTTCCCTGCGTGTCGTCGCCAAGCCCGCCGCCGTGGCCAAGCCACCGGCGTTCTCATGCACGCAAGCACGCCAAGCCGCCACTTTAGGGTCGTCGCATGTTTCCCGGGCACCCAGTTCGTGCACACGCGTTCGTGCACACACACGCTCACGCGCAATCCCATCGGCGTTGGCCACCCCAGCCTCGACGCCGTGAACCTTTGATCCGTCCGCCGTGCCGAGCCGTGTCGCGTCGCCGTCGAACCGAAGTCCGGCCAAAGGCCGAGGTTTTCTTTGCCCAGATGGAACCCTAGGATGTCTTAAGCACTGTTGTGTCGCTTGTTGGCTAGTCACCGGACCACCTCACCGCCGGTGAGCTCTTTTCCGTCCGCCGCTCCTTAGGAGCATAACGTCGAACGCGTTCCGGTCGTGCCAAAACCCGCCTGGGGTTTTCTCCCGGACATTGGCCCACATGTCGATCTTGCCGCAAAGGATCCCATGGATCTCGTGTGGCTAGCCAACCAAGTTCTAGCCACCGGTTTAGCCGCAACGCGTCGCGCCGCAGCTGATCCACTCGGATCTCATGTGCCCGGCCAGTCACAGCTAAGCCACACGCCGGCCGCACCAACCCGTGCCGCACCGGATCCTTTACACCGGCCACGCGAGCAGCCCATGCAGTTGCCACTTGGGCAGCAGCCGGCTTAAAGCCGCCGATGTGGTAGCTACGTGAGCAGCTAGAGCCAGCCTACAGTGCCTGTAGTTAGCTTAGAGACCACTAGAGTCAGCCTATAGTCATTTTAAAGTTAACAATATTGTGAATGCGTATTTTATTTTCAAAAATGTATTTTATATTTGGAAAATCCTAGTAAAATCATTTTGACTTGAAAAATTATGAAACCTCTTCCAAAACTCTTCTAAAATCTTAAACTCCGTGTTAGGTTAGTGTTTGCTCTTTTTTGGCTCTTAATTGCTTTCCGTTTGGAGTAAATTGCAACTAGAACATGCCTTTATTTTATTTATGTGACAATAGGAGCAGTCGGAGCCGGAGAGCTGAGCTCGGAGTTCGACTACACAAATGACTACGTCGCCAACGACTACTCGACCGTAGGTTCACGCCCGACTGATTCTGAATACCTATTAGGCATTGCTATGTAGTATGCTAGCGCTTTACTTAAATTGCATGATGACGAACCTTTCATAGCCTTCTTTATTTATCCTGTCCTTGATTGTCGTACTACTACTAAGTTATATATATAAGTGTGTATATACGCTGAGCTTCGCGATGCATGTGTTGGGATGGGTATAGTGGTTCTTGGCATGTGTGGGGTAAAAATCGGCAGGAGAAGGCGTTTTGGGTACTTTGACGGGGGTGAGCTCGAAACAACCGATCTGGGATCGGGGATGGAGGTGCACTCCTCAGTGCATTCCCGCTTTTATGGTTTTTGGAGCACAGGTATTGGGGTTTTATTATACGCATGGAGGACATGAGCTTGCCCCGGTCTGAAAGCGAGTGGATCAACTTGTCGATAGGACTTTCGTACACACCACCTCGCCGAGAGTGGGGTTAGGGCCGGGTTGAGCACGGCAAGTGCGGAACCATACCTACCAGTAGGATAGCTGGGTATCAGTGGGGGAGAAATGGGAGTGAGCCCACCTTCTCCCAGAGCATTCACAGTTCCGGTGCAATCCCTTTCGCGAGGGATCGCTTTTAGGCCCGGATGCAGGATGGGACCGTAACTACTGAGAGTTCGCACGGTAGGATGCGCTCGGTCGGCCATACACCGACCGGGTGCCATTCTGAGTTGGGTATAGGTGTACACACTCTGCAGAGTTGTCTGATCTATACGTATAGCCGCATCCTCGGTCATAGACAAACCTTGAAGACATGTTTGTTCCTCATGTTTTGCGATTTCTACCTTCCCCCGTAGCTTGAGCATGTGGCGAGCCGTGGTTGCAGTCGGGGAGAGGGGAGAGTTGCTCCCTCTACCTTGCAGATCCGAATGTAATCATTGAGGTGCGAGGAGAGGAAGTTCTCGCATCGACCCTAGATGGAGATAGGATGTGGAGACGGGTCCCTGGAGTACCAAGTTCCCGAGCTGTGTTGAGAGAATGGGTTGGGATCTTTATGGAGATATCTCTTGTTGTTGGTTTGTTGCTGCTGCATAGGAAACCTGAGCCTTTACCTTGACTCATTTCTCACCCTTTAGAGTTAGGCCACTTAAAGCTACATACAGTGGAAGGACCGATTAGGTGACTAGAGAGGGGGGGGGGGAGTGAATCGGAGCCGATAAAAATTCTTCCCGAAGGATGAACTCGGCCTATGTCCTAAATTCACAACCAAGGATTCCCACACGAGTTTGCCAAGGTCGCGTAGTCACAACGGACCTACCAACCCTAGGAACAAACCCAAACTCAAAGCAACACGGAAGCGCAACTCAAGAAGCAAAGGACTTATGCAATCTGCGGTGCTCAGGGCGGACCGTCCGCGGGGGCCTGGCGGACTGTCCGCGAGGAGGGCGCGGACTGTCCGCGAGGTCACTGCGGACCGTCCGAAATAGCTGCCCGAGCCTCCAGTAGCACACCGCGAAAAACAGACCGTCCGTGATGGACCCGCGGACCGTCCGCCCCGACACGGACCGTCCGGCACTCTAGTACGGACCGTTCGCGAACTTCGTGCACCAAAAATCCACCGACAAAATGGATCGAACGAAAGACGCGTAAGAACTCGCGATGAACACGAAGAACACTTGGGCTGTCAGGCTCCTCGCGGACCGTCCGCCATGCACACGCGGACCGTCCGCCAGGAGGATTTTCTGCAGCCCGAGCCCGACCTCTTGAAGGTCAAACCTTCCTCCCCTTTGCCTGATCTCCCGAATCAACCAAGGGAAAGCTACCAAATCATAGGTGAAGATGAAGCGCCACTAGGAGATGCTATGCCTACGAATTTGTAGCCTCAAACCCACTAATTCGAGAGGAATCGAGATTCTACCGAGCTCAAGAACAAAGCTAGGGTTCCAACCGAAAACCTTCAATCGGAGGCCAAATCCGGAGATTGGGGGGTCAAGATCAAGCACAAAGATGCATAAGACATCTATCAATGATCCCCACCAACAAATCCGAACCCAAACACCTCAGAATCGAAGGAACACGGCGCGCACGAAAACCCAATGAAAATAGCTCGAAAATGACACGAAAATCACAAGAGCCACAAGAAGGAAATCGACGCAACCATGAATGCTTCCATACCTCGGAGGTCAGATTCTCTACAAAACGGTGAAGAAAATCTACGCCTATGGAGCAAGGAAATGAGAAGCAATCCGGATGGACGGTTTGCCCAGAAAACCCTAGAGCTATATATATGAGTCCCTCTGGGTTGGGCAAATGACCAAGCTACCCCTAGCACTTAAACTTAAGATACAATCCCCTCAGGGGCAAATAGGTCATGTAGCACTCCTCTTCATCGCACGGCCACGCCTTCGCCGCAGTCCGTGTCCTCCCGACGCAGGCCCTGCGATCCCGCCACGTGTCCGCCGGCATCGAAGCTTCTCGGCGCGCCCGGATCCCGTCTCCGCCTGCCGAGCCTCCGGTCTTGGTTTTGTGGCTCAACCAAGTAACCCGACGGTTTTGTGGTGAACCACCGCAAACCCCGCGTGCAGACTCCGGTCGTGAGGCGCTACCCTGCACCGGCTCCTGTCCACGACTTCGTCTTGCTTTTCTTGCCACCATGCGGCCCGCACTTGACCCCGCTGGCCACAGGGTCCCTCGAGCCGAGCCTACTTGTCTCTCCACTCCTCGAAGGCCCCGCAAGGCATAGACCTTTCGCGCTCGCTCTTCACCTGCACCAACACGAGTCGAGCCGCAACCTGCACCTGCAATACTCGGCTAAGAGTCAGTCCATACCACGTTGTTAATCACTCATCACACCAGGGAGCGACCATCCACCGGTCCTCGAACGCTCCTGTCCTCAATCTCCCCCTTGATGAGTGCATTGACAACACACACATAGTAACCAATTCAGAGAAAAGAGAAAAAGAAAAGAAACGACTGAAAAACTCAAACAAGTGATCAAAAGCCAAACAAAAGCCAAGAAGAGATCACTTGAGAGAGAAAGATCTCGGTCCCCTAAGACAAGGGCAACGGCTCGACACAACCGAGATAAAATGCTCCAAATATGCTGACTCCTCAAGGTGGGCAAAAGGGCTCGACACCATCGGCAAAAGAGCACAACTAAAATTCAGGTGAAAAAGAGCTCCCAAATGCATATGAATGCAAGCTCCCCCTGAACAAATGCACCTGAACAAATGCATTTCTCCCCCAAAACTAGAATTGGGTACTATCTCTCCCCCTTGTTGGTAATGCATGAATCAAGTCTACAAATGCAAGCATGTGCTTCTCAAATTGACATAGAGCACTACAACATGCTAAAAAGAGACATAGACAAGCTAGATTGCCACAAATTTAGCACACGCATCGCCAACAAGATAGATAGGGACATACAAGCATGTGACATAGCCATGATAAAAATAAAGCAATTTTTCACAAAAACTTCCCTCTCATGAGCATAGGACCTAAACATGATCAAAATGAGCACAAACAACATGTAACTCACAAACTTCATGCAAGGTTACAAATTCTCATCACAAGATCATCACAAACACCTACAAGCTATCTCATGTCATGTCAAAGCCACCGAGCCATTGTCCACTTCTAAATGTGAGACTTCACAACGGTGAACATCATACAACGGTTTAGCACCCAAGATAAGGAATTTAAAGCATACATGACATAGAAGCATATTTTTCAAGCACAAGCATTTCATATACCAATTTCAAGATTTACAAATTAAGCATGGTACATGAAGTGCCTTTGTGGCAAAAAGAAGCTTAGGCTTCTCCACAAGGTAACATGTAGGCTAAACATCCATGATGATAGATAGGTCTTTGACCCCATATGAAAAGAACATGGTCCCAAGCACAAATTAAGCAAGCTATAGCCATAAGTGCACAAATTTAGCATGAAAGGCATTCAACTCATAAGAGAGGATCATATATAGCATTTTCACAAAAATAAGCCATCCACAAGCACATACATCCCAAATCTATCAAGAGCATTGCTATCCATCATATGAGCATCAAAAGCATAGACAAAATCTCCTATCTAGCATATCATGCTGATCCAAGTATATAGGAGAAGCACATCTCATATGATACATATGCAGTCTATGATACAAAGATGCAAGCATGGTATGATACAAAAATGAAAATGCAACATGAATAAGTACATCAAACTCCCCAACCAAAACTCAAAAAGGAAAAAGAACTCCAAGCCCCCCTCGCAAATGGGCAAATGTAGCTTGGTCCAAAGGCTTGGTTAGAATGTCGGCAAGCTGCTTTTCTGTTGGCACATGGATGAGGTCTATGTTTGCCTTCTCAACATTGTCTCTCAGGAAGTGGTACCTCACCTCTATATGTTTGGTTCTAGAGTGGAGCACGGGGTTTTTGGCAACACTAATGGCACTCGTGCTATCACACATGAGAGGTACATGGGAACACTCCTCACCAAAATCACTCAGCGTGTATGTGATCCAAAGCAGCTGTGAGCAACAACTAGCGGCAGCAACGTATTCGGCTTCTGTGGTAGACTGAGCTACACTAGACTGTTTGCGAGAAGACCAAGAAACAAGCGAAGATCCCAAAAATTGGCAAGTCCCCGAAGTCGACTTCCTATCGACTCGACACCCCGCAAAATCGGCATCCGAAAACCTAAGGAGCGAAAGAGAAGAGGACGTCGAGTACCAAAGACCAAGCTCTGGAGTATATCGAAGATACCTGAAGATTCGCTTGACGGCCTGCCGATGTGAAGTCCTCGGCGACGCTTGAAAATGAGCGCACAGACACACAGAAAACTGAATGTCCGGCCACGTCGCCGTCAAGTACAAGAGGGAGCCGATCATGCTCCGGTACTCCTTCTGGTCCACGGACTCTCCGTCCTCGTTCGCATCCAACGCTGTAGTCGTACTCATCGGTGTCGACAGGGGCTTCGAGTCGTCCATCTTGAACTTCTTGAGGATGTCCGTGTACTTGGCTTGATGCACAAAGGTTCCCTCCTTGGCCTGCTTGATCTGAAGTCCGAGAAAGAACTGCAATTCTCCCATCATGTACATCTCGAATTCTTTGCTCATGTCCTCTGCAAACCTCGCAACCAAAGAGTGAGACGAGCCGCCAAAGACAATATCATCCACGTACACTTGAACAGTTAGGAAGTCATCGCCCTGCCTGAGGAGAAAAAGAGTTTTATCAACCTTGCCCATCTCAAACCCCTTGCTGAACAAGAACCCCCTCAAACGGCCATACCAAGCACGGGGAGCTTGTTTCAGCCCATACAACGCCTTCCTCAACCTATACACCCAGTGAGGAAACTCAATACTCTTAAAGCCTGGTGGTTGCTTCACATAAACCTCTTCTTCTAAAAACCCATTCAAGAAGGCACTCTTCACATCCATTTGGTACAACTTGAACCCTTTAGCCACGGAAAAGGCTAGAAGGATCCTAATTGCCTCCAAACGTGCTACAGGAGCAAATGTCTCCTTATAGTCTATCCCCTCCTTCTGACTATACCCCTGAGCAACCAACCTCGATTTGTTTCTCACCACCTCACCATTCTCACCCTCTTTGTTCTTCCACACCCATTTTGTCCCTATAGGTTTGCAATGTGGTGGTGGCTCTACCAACTCCCAAACTTGGTTTCTCTCAAAGTTCTCTAACTCCTCATGCATTGCGTTCACCCATTTAGGATCAGAGAGGGCGTGTCCAATGTCTTTCGGCTCGAAGGTAGCAACAAAAGGCGAATGAGCAAAGTGAGAAACATTCCTGGACCTTGACCGTGACGTACGTTCATTGATGTCGCTGATGATTCTTGAGGGTGGATGATCAACTTGAACGCGCCTCGGTGCCTCTCGCCTGGAGACAACCTCCCCCTCAGCTGCAGCTTCCATTTGATCTTGTTGGATCGTAGTGGGTGTAGGGGCTGGGCCATCCTGCACCGTAGTCGTTGTAGTGGAAGTAGAGGGTACATGCCCGGCTGGAGCTTCATCATCACCATCATCCTCTCCAACATCATCCTCTCCAGCATCATCCTCCTCATCCTCAAAGATCTTCTTGCCAATCTCGTCGTCACCTGCACACTCAAAAATAGACGAACTGCATGGCTGGGTCCCGTCGAAGGTAACCTCGCAAGTTTCCATGACTAGGTTAGTATCAAGGTTGAGCACACGAAATGCTCGAGAATGACTAGCATAACCCAAGAAGATCCCATTGGAAGACCTCGACTCAAACTTATCAAGACTACCCTTCTTGAGAATAATACACCGACAACCAAAAGCCCTGAAATGGCTCACTCTAGGTGCTCGCCCGTGCATGAGCTCATAGCACGTCTTGTTCAAGAAGGCCCTAAGAAAAATCCGGTTCCCAACATGGCACGCGGTATTCACCACCTCAGCCCAATATCTCCTCGGAGTCCTATGCTCGTCGAGCATCGTCCGAGCCATCTCACAAAGGGAACGATTTTTCCTCTCAACCACACCATTCTGACAAGCCACATAGGGAGAAGAAAATTGATGTTCGAGACCCAAATCACGACAAAAGGTTTCAAAATGAGAGTTTTTAAATTCAGAACCATTGTCGCTACAGATAGCTCGAATGGCATCTCCATTCCTCTCATTCTTCAACCTCAAGATTAGATCCCTCACAAAACCAAACGTTTCCCCCTTGTCAGCCAAAAAGAAGACCCAAGCATAGCGAGAATAGTCGTCCACTATCACCAGGACAAACCATTTCCCACCCGCCGAGCACACACGAGCTGGACCAACCAAGTCCATATGGAACAGCTCGCATGGCCTCTCTGTCATAACGGACGTCAGAGGCGGGTGAGAGGCGGCGACCATCTTGCCATGCCTACACGGAGCACATACCAAGTCCGTTTGGTATTTCAATTTAGGCAATCCTCGGACTAATCCTAGCCCACTCAAGCGTGACAACAAGTCAAAACTCAAGTGACCTAGTCTCCTATGCCATTTCCAAAGCTCCGCCGGAACACCAGCAACCAAGCAACGAGAAGAGCCAACACACTGAGAAAAATCAGCTCTGAAATCTGACCCTCGGGGATGATCGTGCACACAAGAACACCTCAAGAATCCAAAACATGCGAAGCGCCCGTTTTGAAACGGACCTCAAAACCCTCATCAAGAAGCTGGGAAACCAAAAGAAGATTGTAACCCAAAGACTTGACAAGAGAAACACGCCGAAGAGTCACAGACTCACTCACCTTCACCGTGCCCACTGAAAGCACTCTACCTTTCCCGTTGTCCCCAAAAGTGATGTACTCTTTGGTCATCACCGGGGTGAGGCTGGAGAACCACCTTCGATCTCCGGTCATGTGTCGAGAGCAACCAGAGTCGATCAACCAAAAGCCCTCCAAGCCTCCCACCTGCAAATCAAAAACGAGAGCGAGAGTGAGCAAACGACTCAGCACTGGGGTTAGTACAAAATGAATCAAACCAGTGCCGTGCCATTTGCTCAAAACTGGGGTTAGCAAAATCCATCCTATCTCCTCTAGGTGGAACACCCACACGTCCCCTTGGAGGGCTACGCGCACCACGAGGTGGAGACCGTGTCCCGTAGCTCCTCTGGGACCTAAAACTGCGATCGTTCCCCCCATACTCGTATTGGCTACGAGCGAAGGAACGTCCAGCAAACTCACCACGCCCAAACCCAACACGCCTACCACCTTCTCTATGTGGTGGCTCACCTCGAGGCACAAACACACGCCTCTCTCGAGGGTAAATGGTACGCACCATACCCTCGCCCCTTGGCACCAACCTAGGCTCAGGCACACCACGAGTAGGGCGGTACCTGTCCTTGTTGGCCATCTCCCTAGCCAACCTCTCCTCACGCTTCCTCCTGAAGCAAAACTCAGTAAGGTGCCCATCCCTCCCACAATGCTCACAATGGAAGGGTTTTGGTTTTGGCTTTGGTTTTGGTTTTGGGCTCTCTTTGGGCTCTGGCTTCTCCTCACTCGGTTTCTCTCCCTTCTTCCCTAAGAACTCATTCCCCAAGTCACTCTTGAAATTGATGGGTTTCTGGAAGTTGTCGGTATGTGGAGGAAACACGGGTGGAGCTGGGGTTGTGTCTAGTCGGTTCTTAAGTGGGTTTGGATTAGGAGCATAGGCATTTTTGTGGTGGGTTTTTGTTGGCTCTGGGATATCTCCAATCTTTCCCTCATCCTCACCATTTCCCTCACCAACCTTGTCTGCCCCAAGTGCATGCCCATCATAGCGCTTGTATGCCTCAATCATCATCCGGAGCTGAGGTTCATGACCAGACAACCAACCCATCATTCTCATCCTGCAAACGATCAACATAGTGTGCAAGCTCCATATTCTTCACAGCATTTATTTCACAAGTAGAGCATGATGTAGGAATAGGAGCTTTCAGCTGAGCCTCTAGTGATCTAGCATAAACAAGCGAAACATCTAGCTTTTCATGCAAAACAGGACAAGAACTGCAAGCACCAAGCAAAGAGGGCCTAGATTTCATCTCATCTAGCTCAACACTAAGCACATCTAGTTCCTCAACCTTGGAGGCATACTTCTCCTTAAGCACAGTCAATTCACCAAGAAAAGTGGAACAATTAGTGCATTTAGGTTCATTGGTCACAATAGGAGCAGACTTAAGAGAATCTATTTGAGCCCTAGCATCAACAAGCAAAGACTCTAGTTCATCCACATTCTCCTTAGCCTCTCCAAGCAAAGACCTATACTCCCTCTTCTCCTTGTTGGTCTTTCTAAGCACATCATCATGGTTGTCAAGCAAATCATTCAACCTAGCATTCTCCGCTATCAAGAAGGATGGATCATTGTTTACCTCTTCCTCGGAGTCGGAGCCCGAGTCATCCTTGTTGCTCTTCTTGCTTGCGGAGCTATGTGCCATGCCGCAAAAGCCTTGGGTGGCAAAGCACAAGCCGTTGATGTTCTTGCTCGACCACTTGCCCTTGTGCCGGTTCTCATCTTCATCACTTGAGCTCGATGAAGAGTAGTAAGAGCTCGAGTCGATGTCGCTTGCTCCGGCGACCATCGCTCGCTCCTTCTTCTTGTGACCACCACTCCTCCTCGGCCTCCGCTCGGACTTGTTCTTGCCCTTGTGGTCATCCCTCAAGCGGTGCTTGTGGTCAGTCCTCGGACGGTGCTTGTGCTCAGGCTTGACCTCCATGGCTTCCGGGCACTCGGTGATAAAGTGCTCGCGCTTCCCGCACCGGTAGCACATACCTGAGGTCCTCCGAGCATTCTTCCGGTTCATGTACATGCACTCGAACCGCCTGGTCAACAACGCGAGATCCTCCTCACCTAGCATGTCATGTTAGCGTTAGTCCTTGATCCAGAAACGAGAGCCAGACTATGAGGGTCAGTTGGGTTCTCGATCTTTGCACGCACCCCATGGTCCACTTCGGACGACTTGAGCTTGGAAAACAGCTCGTCCACCGTGAGGGTGTCATACTTCTCCGACTCAAGAATGGCCTCGACCTTCCCACTCCACACGGTACGATCCAGAGAGTGCAGGAGCTTGACAGCCCTGTCATGATCATCGTACGGGAGCACGGCCACATTAGCCCTCATGTTGTTCACAATCACCGTGAACCGCTGGAACATGCTATCAATGGACTCACCGGGGAGATGAGTGAAGTTCTCGTACTCTCTCTGGTAGGTCGCAAACAAACGAGCCTGAACCTGAGCATTTCCAGCATGAGCATTCTTCAACTGCTTCCAAATCCTACAAGCCAAGTCCTCTGTCTGAACCCGATCGAATTCGGATTGACACAGAGAACGGAACAAGTAGTTGACCGCCTTATTGTTGGCATCAAACATATCCCTCGATCCTGGAGCTAGGAAGTTCATCGGATGAACATAAGTTGTGTTCACTGTGACATCCCACAAGAGCTGACCCTTGCCGCGGAGGAAAGTAGCCATCCGCCTTTGCCACATCTGGTAGTTCTTACCATCAAAGTGTGGAGGATCCGAACCCCGTTCCTGGTACGCCATCTTTGGATCTTAGACTGGTTAGAATCACGAAGATCCGTAACCGGCTCTGATACCAATTGAAGGACCGATTAGGCGACCAGAGAGGGGGGGGGAGTGAATGGGAGCCGATAAAAATTCTTCCCGAAGGATGAACTCGGCCTATGCCCCAAATTCACAACCAAAGGTTCCCACACGAGTTTGCCAAGGTCACGTAGTCACAATGGACCTACCAACCCTAGGAACAAACCCAAACTCAAAGCAACACGGAAGCGCAACTCAAGAAGCAAAGGACTTAGGCAATCTGCGGTGCCTGGGGCGGACAGTCTGAGCTGACAGGGCGGACGGTAAGCAAGGTCACGGCGGATAGTCCAAAAAAGCAACCCGAACCTCCAGTATGCACCCTTCGAAAACCGGCCTCACCAGGCGGACAGTCCGACCAACTGCCTCCAACCAAAAACGACCGATCCAACGGATCAAAATGAAACGGCTCAAAAACTCGTGAAGAACTCGATGAACACTTGGCCAGCTGCCTCCTCGCGGACGGTCCGCGACTCCCTGGCGGACTGCCCGCCACGCGCGAATAGAGCAGCCCGAGCCTGGAAACGCAAGCACAAGAATGCCTATCCGTCCATGGATCTCCCAAACGGCTTGAGCTCTTGAGGTAAGATTTGGGGGAGATGTGAAGCGTCCCTAGGAGATGCTATGCCCCAAAACTTGAGACCTCAAACGAACTAAATCGCCAGGAATTGAATCGCAACCGAGCTCTACCAAAAAGCTAGGGTTCCAACCGAAATCCTTCAATCGGAGGCCAAATCCGGAGATTGGGGGGTCAAGATCTAGCACAAAGATGCACAAGACATCTATCCATGATCCCCACTAACAAATCCGAACCCAAACACCTCAGAATCGAAGGAACAAGGCGTGCACGAAAATCCAACGAAAATACCTCGAAAAAGACACCAAAATCACACGAGCTACAAGAAGGAAATCAACGCAACCATGAATGCTTCCATACACTCGGAGGTCAGATTCTCTACAAAACGGTGAAGAAAATCTACGCCTATGGAGCAAGGAAAATGAGAAGCAGTCCAGATGGATGGTTTGCCCAAAAAACCCTAGAGCTATATATATGAGTCCCTCTGGGTTGGGCAAATGACCAAGCTACCCCTAGCACTTAAACTTAAGATACAATCCCCTCAGGGGCAAATAGGTTGTGTAGTACTCCTCTTCATCGCACGGCCACACCTTCGCCGCAGTCCGCGTCCTCCCGACGCAAGCCCTGCGATCTCGCCACGTGCCCGCCGGCATCGAAGCTTCTCGGCGCGCCCGGATCCCGTCTCCGTCCGCCGAGCCTCCGGTCTTGGTTTTGTGGCTCAACCAAGTAACCCGACGGTTTTGTGGTGAACCGCTGCAAACCCCGCATGCAGACTCCGGTCATGAGCCTCTACCCTGCACCGGCTCCTGTCCACGACTTCGTCTTGCTTTTCTTACCACCATGCGGCCCGCACTTGACCCCACTGGCCACCGGGTCCCTCAAGCCGAGCCTACTTGTCTCTCCACTCCTCGGAGGACCCGCAAGGCATAGACCTTTCGCGCCCGCTCTTCACCTGCACCAACACGAGTCAAGCCGCAACCTGCACCTGCAATACTCGGCCAAGAGTCAGTCCACACCACGTTGTCAATCACTCATCACACCAGGGAGCGACCATCCACCGGTCCTCAGATGCTCCTGTCCTCAACTACCAACATCAGCGACAGTGACGGCTTCCCCGCGTTCACATCTCGACTTCGCGCTCTACTAACCTAAGAAGTTCAAGCCTCTCGGGATCTCCAAGTACGACTCAAAGCAAGACCCAGTACAGTGGCTAAGGCGCTACGCCCTGGCCATCGAGAACGCTGGTGGCAACAACGACACGAAGTGCCTCTCCTTCCCCTTCTATCTGGATCAAGCCCACACTCACGTGGCTCGAGTCCCTCGACAAGAACTCGATCGACAAGTGGGACCAGCTGAAGGCCCAGTTCACCAGCAACTTCATGGGCACCATGGGGCGCTCGGGTACTTGCATGGACCTGGCTCAAGTCAAGGAAGAACAAGGCGAGACGCTCCGCCAGTACATGCGCCGCTTCTTCGACAAGCGCATGACCGTAGTCGATGTCACCAACAAAGAAATCATCGACTGCTTCCAAGATGGTCTCTACCACCGTCGCACCTTCGAAGACTTCGGTTGTCGCCGCCCAAGTTCTATCACCAAGCTCAAGGACATGATTACTTTATGGGCCGATGAGGTCGACAAGGCTAATGCCAAGAACGACTCCAATCGTGGCAAGAGCAAGAACAACACGGGCGGCAACAACAAACAGGATCAAGGCGGTCGCAACAACAACAACAACAACAACAACTACTACTACTACTACTACTCAGGTCCTAACTGCAAGCGCAAGCCAGACAACACTGTCACTGCTATCTAGCACCCTGCGAAGGACAACAGTAAGAAGACCTCCGGCGGCTACAAAGAATTGCTCAAAGAGAAGTGTCCGTGGCACCCGGAGAACAACCACACTACCGAACAGTGCTACCAGCTTCGGCGGGCACTCTAGGATACTCCGGAGCCACGTCACCCTCACGCCAGTCAATGAAGGCAACAGCGACTTCCAAGATCCTGACAAGACGGTCAACGTCCTCTTCGGTGGCTACCCCACCAAGCGAGCACAGAAGTTAACTCTGTGCGAGGTCTTGTCCATTGAACCAGCGACACCGACGCCCCTCAGGTGGTCGGAAGTACCCATTACCTTCTCTTGCACGGACCAGTGGACAAGCTTCTGCGAGCCAGGGTGTTTCCCACTCATCCTGGACCCAGTAGTCGCAGGCTCCAGACTCACCAAGGTACTCATCGATGGCAGCCGTGGACTCAATGTCCTGTTCACCAAGACCTTGAAGAAGATGGACCTCGACATCATCGACATGCTCACCAAGAGCACATCGCCTTTCTACGGCATCGTCCCAAGCAACGCGGCTATACCACTTGGCTCAGTGGTCCTGCCAGTTACCTTCGGGACACGGGATAACTACCGCACCGAGTACAACAAGTTCGAGGTTGCGGACTTCGAGACTTCCTACCATGCCATCCTCGGCAGACCAGCTCTGGCCAAGTTCATGGCGATCCCACACTACGTGTACTTGGTACTCAAGATGCGAAGTCCCAAGGGAGTACTCGCGCTACAAGTGGACTTGAAGCGATCCTACGACTACAATGTCGAAGCCGTGGAGTTCACAGCAGCTAATCAAGTACCCAACTCCATGATGGAGATCTTCGCCGCCTTAAGAAGCTCGCTCCGAGTGAACTCGAGATACCCGAGAAGGCCGACACTGCCAACAAGCCTCAACCAACAGAGGAAGTGCAGCTGAAGGCCGTTGACCTCAGAACGTGCGACAACAGCAAGACTACGATGATCGGAGCGGGACTCGACCCCAAATAGGAAGACACGCTCATCAGTTTGCTTCGGGCTAACTGAGACATCTTCGCGTGGAAGCCAGCGGATATGCCAGGTGTGCCCAGGAGGCTGATCGAGCACTCACTCAATGTCGATCCTAAAGCTACCCCCAAGCGACAACATCTCCACTATTTTGCTGACGACTGACGGGACACCATCAAGAAGGAACTCGCCAAACTACTCGTGGTTGGCTTCATCAGAGAAGTCTTCCATCCTAAGTGGCTCGCTAACCCCGTCCTTGTCAGCAAGAAGAACACCAACGAGTGGAGGATGTGGGTCAACTACACCAACCTCAACAAGCAATGCCCCAAGGACCCCTTCCGGTTGCCGTGGATTGATCAAGTCATCGACTCCACGGCAGGCTGTGACCTGCTCTGCTTCCTCGACTGCTACTCGGGGTACCACCAGATCGCAATCAAGGAAGAAGACCAGGAGAAGACCGCGTTCATCACCCCGTTCGGCGCCTACTGCTACACAACGATGTCATTCGGATTGAAGAATGCCGACGCTACCTACCAGTGAGCTATCCAGGCCTGCTTCAAGAAGCAGATCAACAAGAACATTGAAGCCTACATCGGTGACATCGTCGTTAAGACCAGGAGTTCAGACACGCTCATCGCCAATCTTGAAGAGACTTTCGCATCCCTGCGGGAGTACCAATGGAAGGTCAACCCCAACAAGTGCGTCTTCGGCGTACTGTCAGGGAAACTACTCAGCTTCATCATCAGCTATCATGGCATCGAAACTAACCCCAAGAAGATCTCCACCATCACCAGCATGAAGGCTTCGACTTGTATCAAGGATGTCCAGAAGCTTACCGGGTGCATGGCGGCCCTAAACAGATTCATCTCAAAGCTTGAAGAGCGGGGACTACCCTTCTTCAAGCTACTCAAGCATCAAGAGAAGTTCGCGTGGACCGCGAAGGCTGATCAAGCTCTGACGCAGCTCAAAGACTTCCTGTCCAAGCCACCGGTCCTCACGGCACCTCCTAAAAAGGAGCAGCTACTGCTCTACCTCGCTGCGACTGCTCATGTGGTCAGCACTGCCATCATCATCGAGCGGCAGGAAGAAGGCCACGCCTACCCAGTCCAGCGACCAGTCTACTTCGTCAACGAGGTCTTGTCCGAGTCCAAGGCCCGGTACCAACCGGTTCAGAAGCTACTCTAAGCAGTACTTATCACCTCGCGAAAGCTACGACACTACTTCCATGAGTACTCGATCTCCGTAATCACAGACTTCCTGCTCGACAATATACTCCACAACCGGGATTCCACCGAGAAAATCTCTAAGTGGGCGGTCGAGCTTGGCGCCCTCAACATCGACTTCAAGCCACGCACAGCCATCAAGTCTCAAGCACTAGTCGACTTCATGGCAGAGTGGCGGGAAAATCAACTACCAGAGTGACCAGAGCACTAGGTGATGTACTTCGATGGCTCACTCAAGCTCGAGGGCGCGGGCGCAGGGGTACTCCTGATCTCACCAAAGGGCGAACAACTCAAGTACGTCCTGCAGATCTTCTGGAAGGTCTCAAACAACGAAGTCGAGTACGAAGCTCTACTGCACTGCTCCGTCTCGCAATCTCATTGGGCATCCAGTGACTACTAGTCTACGGTGACTCCGCTGTGGTGATCAACCAGGTCAACGACTCCTGGGACCGCAACAAGGAGAACATGGAAGCCTACTGTCTAGAAGTCCACAAGCTCGAGAACAAGTTCCATGGTCCCGAGTTCCATCACGTCGTCTGCGATAACAATGTTGCAGCGGACGTCCTGTCGGAGCTTGGATCTACTCGTGCTCAAGTACCAGCAAGAGTCTTCGTCCATGAACTACACACACCATCCATCCCGAAGCAGGCACCAACGACCACTGATCCTGGACCATCTCAGCCCAGTCAGGAGGTCATGATGATCGACGTGGACTGGAGGCAACCGTTCATCGACTACATCTGCCAGCAGAAGGTACCCTCCGACAAGAACGAGGCAGAACAACTCGTCCGACGAGCCAAGACCTACGTACTAGTCGCAGACAAGCTCTACAGGCGAGGCACAACTTTTGGAGTACTCATGAAGTGCGTACCTTGGGAAGAAGGCAAGGACATCTTGTAGGAGATCCATAAAGGCGTCTGCGGCAATCACACGTCTTCACGAACTCTCGTGAGCAAAGCCTTCCGGTGAGCTTTCTACTGGCATACAGCTCGAGGCGACGCAGAGGAACTCGTCAGAAGGTGCCAAGGGTGCCAATTCTTTGCCAAGCAGCAACATGTCACAGCCTATTTCGCCTACTGGGGGCTCGATATGATTGGGTCTCTACCAACTACGCCAGGAGGATTCAATAGAGTTCTGGTGGCTATCGACAAATTCACCAAGTGGATCGAAGTCAAGCCGGTCACCTGCCCAAAGGCCGACAAAGTACTCGACTTCTTGGATGAACTCATGCATCGCTACGGGCTACCTCATTGCATCATCACAAACCTGGGCTCCAATTTCAAAAGCCACAAGTTCTGGGAGTACTGTGAGAACAGCGGGATCGATGTCCGGTACGTCTCAGTCGCTCACCCGCGCGCCAACAGCCAGGTGGAGCGCGCCAACTGGATGGTACTCGACGTCCTCAAGAAGTGACTACACGATGCTACTAACACCAAAGGAGGCAAGTGGATCAAGGAATTACCCAACCAAGCCAACTGGGCAGTCGCCCTACTTCCTGGTCTACGGCTCTGAAGCTATACTACCCGCCGATGTGATGTGGGAATCCCCGGCGGTTGAACAATATGACGAAGGCGTCTTAGAAGATAGTAGACGGGTTGACATTGACAGCCTCGAAGAAGCCTGCTGCGCCGCCCTCGTCCAGTCAGCAAGGTACCTGGAGGGTATACGATGCTACCACGATCGCAACGTCAAGGAACGCTCCCTCAACGTGGGTGATCTAGTCCTCCGTCGTATCCAGAACACAGAAGGACTACACAAGCTCAACTCACCTTGGGAAGGTCCCTTCTCAGTATCCAAGGTCACCGGCCCAGGCTCATACCACCTCCGAACACTTGAAGGCGAAGACATCAGCAACTCGTGGAATGTCGACCATCTTTGTTGGTTCTACGCGTAGTCACTCGACTACTCATTTACGGGTCCAGCCTACATGGCTACTCATGGACTCAGAACTATAAGTGGCCTCCAGGTCTTAGCACCGGTCTACGAACCTCTCCCAACCAAGATCCAGCGTTAACGGCTACTCACGGATCCTAGGCTGTACATGGCCTAAGGGCTCTGGCAACGGTCTACAGACCACCTACTCCATAGATCCAGCTTCAACGGCTACCTACGGATCTCCAGCTGTAAGCAACCTACGGGTCCTAGTGACTACCTATTTGTAATGGCCCTGGCCATCTAGGTGTAATCTTTCACCAGTAATAAAGTTTGATTCTACTCAACTTCTTTATTGCGTCTCTTAACTAGACAGATCTATCATTGAGTACTACTACTCATCGACTTAGTACTCCGCGGGCTTCGTTGCAAGCTGCGGCAACGAGTACTCAGTACACCACAATAATCAGATTACTCAAATATAGGTGTAAGCAGCCTATGGGTCCTAGTGACTACCAATTTGTAATGGGCTTGGCCATCCAGGTGTAATCTTTCACCAGTAATAAAGTTTGATTCTACTCAACTTCTTTACTGCGTCTCTTAACTAGACAGATCTATCATTGAGTACTACTACTCATCGACTTAGTACTCCACGGGCTTCATTGCAAGCTGCGGCAACGAGTACTCAGTTCACCACAATAATCAGATTACTCAAATACATTCAAACGAGTTCTTTACTAACTTGTTCATCTTACACTTGTCACACCTATAGATGAACCACTCTTACAGGTACATCTACTAGAGGTTGAGCTTCTTGGCGACTTGTTCTGTGATGGGCGCCATCTCCTCCAGCAGAACACGAAACTGCTCGTCCATGTAGTTCGCCGCGAGCCCTCCAGGCACCGCATCCACGGGCGCCTTGGGGAAGTACGACTTCAGATAGGCGAGTAACTGATTGGGGATCGACTTCGCCAAGTGCTTGACATATGCTGCCAAGCGCCCGGGGGCTTCGTTCAATCTGTCCACTAGTGGTCGCAACTGAGTACCGGCCACATGTGGAACAAGCAGTCTTGCGATGGGCAACGTGGCTTCTTCAAGTTCCTTCAGGGACGCCCACAGCTTCTCATAGTCTTCATTGAGGTTCTGTAAGGATTCCATGCAACGAACGAGGTCAATCTCAGTTGCTTGCCGAAATTCAATGGCGGTAATGCATTCATGAGTTCTTATGGCCAACTCTTCTTTGGCTACCTCTCGAGCATTGGTCTCCCGGTACACGATGTTCTTCAAATCGGTCTCAGAATCTCTGACCTGCTGGAGAGAAGCCTCAAGCTCTGCAGACAACTCCACAACAGAGTGAGCTACAGAAAACTACAAATCAGTACTCAAGCACTACAGCTGGAGGCATACCTTTGTTTTTCTACCGCAGCGACTTGTTCTTCTTGATCAGATCATCTTTCTTCTCCTGCATGTCCTGAACTTCATTATAAGACTGGGCTAAGGCGTTGTCGAGCTTGGATTGGAGCAGCGCGGAGTGTATCCTCGACTTGTCAAACTCCTTCTCCAAGGCTTCAGCGCGGATGACTGTATCGCCATATCCCTTGAGGAGCTCGGTCTTCTTTTGGGAACTCTCCACAAAGTTCTGCAAACATCGGAAGCTCAGTCAGCACTAGTACTCACAATCACACAGGTACTCAGAGTACTCGTGACATACCTTGACCCACTACTCCTTGCGGCGCCACGACTCCATGTTCAGTGACACAACGACCGGGTCGATCAGCACATCATCCAGCAACTCAAGGCCTCCGCGGCTCGAGGTCCGGACCCTTGCATCGGTGCCGACCGCAGCGGTACTACCTCTTCTATCACCGCCTCGCGAACAACAACTTCGATACTCAAGCCCGGTTGCGAATCAATTTGTGCTTCCTCCCTGGACTAGGGGGCTATAGCCGTCGTCCCTGCCTCCACTGGCTCGACAGCTTCTGGCTCGACAGCAGCTGCCTTGATAGCTACTGCCTCGGGAATTACCCCTTCTTTAGCTTGAGGCCCTGTCAACAACAAGTCAGTGATATAAGGTCACAGCGACTACTATCCACGACAAGGTACTCAAGTCCGCAGGAGCCATACCCTCAACAATGTTGGCTTCTTCAAGCATCGCCTCAGCTCCTTCCCCGACTTGTTGCAACGGCGTGGGTTCTCGTGCCTTTGTCGAGCGGTCTGGACCATCGACATGAGGACTAGTCTCAGCCTCATCCCATGACAAATCAGTGGATGACCTGCACAAGAGTACTCTGTCAGCAATTGGCATTATGCTTCAACAACTACTCGAGTGTTCGGGTACTTACAGCGTCGACCGTACCACGGTGACGGTTGGGGCACCTAGCAGACTGGTAATATTGACAATATCGGGAAGCACGTCCTCCTCATAGCCCCTTCAACAACAGGTGGTTCTCGGCTCCTCGCTTCTGGCTGCTCAACGGCTACGGCCGCGGCAGGAGGAGGGCCTTGAGCAATCGACGACGATTGCGGGTTCGATTCCACAGTCGCCTGCTATTCCTGTGCCTCCCCTGGCACAGCTCCTTCGACAATTGGGGGCGGGCTGGTGTTTCCTCCATCCGCCACCCCCACAGTGTCCCAATCTCCCTCGTCGACTCAGGGCAGTTGGCTCCGAAGAGGGGATTTCCTGCAATAACAACACAAGTTGTCAGAAATAGACTACTTCATAGGTATTCAACTACTCGAGTCGTAGTGCCTACCTCTGGTCTGGTGTCCTCACACACCTTCAGCTTCTTCACGGCCGGTTTGCGCGCCACATTGTGCGGTTTCCTTGGCGGAATCGGAAAATCATCTTCAAGATTAGCCGGTGGCTCCTCAACCGGCACATCTGGCATCCCAGCTTGGTGGAACCTGGACCAGAGCTGGAAGCATTGCTGCAGCATCTCTTCATCTTCGTCTTCAGACGAATCTTCGATGATGATAGTGTCATCACCGTCATCGACTACTCGGCGCTCTTGCGCTTTCACCTCTGTCTTGCCCTGGGATTGCTTCTGAGCTTGGGGGGCAGGCGGAGGCATGGAGACAAACTTCTCGACGTCCTCCTACAAGAACAAACAAGTACTAGTACGACTACTCAAACTACTAGTACTCAGGGGCTACGGCCACGACTACTAACCTTCTTCGGCGGACGCGAGGCGGAGTACTCTTCAATAGGGCAAGGCGTGTATGGGGGCATATCCTTGAAGATCTTGCCCAGCCTTTCAATGATCAACTCGTCATCGATCTCCTCACCAGGCATCCGTGAGGAATCTTATGCTCCAGTGTATTCGTAGCTGAGATGGTCTCGTGCCATCAGCGGCTGGATCCTCCTCTTCAAGAAACTGAAGGCCACGTGCTCGGCCCTTAGTCCGGCCTTCCTCAGGGCCTTCACCTTTTCCAGCAGTGCAGGTAGCTGGAGGCCTTCCTGCATGGTGGGCTCCGTGTTCCACCATAGCTGGTGCTTTGGAGGGTATTCGCTCGGCTTCGGCAGGGATGGGTGGTGGTTGCTGACGTAGAACCACCGCGCTTTCCAATCTTGGTTGGAGTCGATCAACTTGTACGACAAGTACTGTCCGGCGGCATCTTCGCGCATCTGCACTCCGACACCTCTGACTACTCCTGGGTCATCCGCGCTTCACTGGGTCTTCAACCGGAAGAACTTTCGGAAGAGGATCCAATGCGGCTTGATCCCCACGAACGCCTCACAAAAAATGAATGAAGACAGAGATGTGGAAGACTCTGTTTGGATTGAGATTCACGTACTCGATGTCATAGTACTACAGCATCCCCTTGAAGAAGTCGCTCGCGGGGAGTGCGAGTCCGCGCTCCACGAACCACGCGAACATCAGAATCTCATCGGGGTTCTTCTCCATCGGGTAGGCGTCTCCGGTGGCGGCACGCCACAGATCCATCTCCTTCTCCCGGAGAAATCCACTATTGACGAGGGCCAGGATGTCCTCGGTCTTCAGCTTCGCCTTCTTCCACTCCTTCTACGGATTCGGTGGAGCGGGGCGGGACGACGACGACGACTGCCCGGCATCACCGGCCTCTTCACGGCTCCATTTCTTCGACGCACTGCCTTAGTGCTCTTCGCCAGTGAAGCATTCATCCTCCCAGTCATGAGTGTATTCACTCGCATTCGCTCAGGGGCTGTGGGCTGAGGACTACGATGGTGGCGCTATTAGAGCTAATCTATTGGTGGTGGCGGAGGCGGCAGTGGAGAGGAGGTTCTTCAGATCTATTCGCAAGATTGCAAGTGCTGCGAGTGGAAAACCCTAAGGGGTTGCCCTCTTATTTATAAGTCACTAGGCGAGTCGGTTCAGTGCAGCTGACTCAGCACACGCGGGCTGACCCTTCAACTTCCAGTACTCGATGCTCTCAATCTCGGGGGCTCGACTTCGATCGCTGGATTTGGTGGACTTCAACACATCAAGGATCCACTACGGACACATTCTAGAGTCAATATGGCCCTTTAATTTGAGAGAAGTACTCGACTCAAGGCTCAGGGGCTTCGTGCCACGTGTCCTTCGGGTTTTTTCTGGATTTTCAGGGATAAGATTGACAGAACTTCAGATTGACCCTCAGCTTGAATCTACAATTCGAACTAAGGCTCGAGGGCTACATTCCAAATGGAATGCGATTCTTCGAATCACATTTTCCATATGGTTTTTTATCAAGACATCACGAGTACTATTGAACACCTTCGAGAGAAGCATGTTGACAGCTGTTAGGTACCTACTTTAGCCATCATTATACTCATAAATAAAGGAGCAAAAGGCATTTCTTACACGCATTTAGTTAAGAATAATGTAGTTCCACTTGTCCTTGGAGCTTTTGTGATTGTAGGTAAAATAAGCATAAAAGAAGTGACAACTCACCTTCTATGGGCCAATCCACGTCACCTCAGCCAAGGAAGGGCTGCCACCTAGCATCCCATGCCTGCAAGCCATGTCATCAATCCAAGGGAAGCAACCCCAACGAATCAGAGGGCGACACATGGACATCACAAGGATTGAAGGGCACACGGGTAGGCAAACTGCCTCAAAACCAGGTGGACACCGGGGACCGACCTAAGGACCAACAGGACAGCCACCACGAAGAAGCACAGGCCGAGGTGGGCCCACAAGGGGTCGGCCGACCCCATAGGTCGGCCGAACCGACCTTGTGTCGGCTCATCTCAGCCTTCCACGTGGTGCTTCCTGGTCGGCTCCTGATCCATTCCCGGGGTGTTCATGTCATTCTCCCGAAGTTGTCCTAGGCCTATAAATAGATGTGAGGGGACTCATTTCTTACCCAACTCACTTTCCAACTCCTGTCTCACTTTTGGTTTCGAAGGCTAGGAGGTAGGCTAGAGTAGTTCTACTTCAGGTTCCAAATCTACTTTGGGATCTAGGTATGAGTTCTCTTGTATCTTTATTTTATTGTATGACTTTGATCTACTTCAGTTATTCAACTATTTCATATAATGTAGTGTTAGCATATATGGGTGATTTGTTCATGTGATCTTCATTCGTTCATCATTTAGAGGCTCCTGTTCTTGATGAACAAGGCCTTTTGATCCACTTGACGAATGATTTACTCATGTCTTCGGTGTTTGTTCATAAGTTAGAGGCTCGTGTTCTTCATGAACACGACCCTTTGATCTTGTTGAATAGACATAGTAGAATACGAATCTGTTTGTGTGCCTAGCCTAGTTTGATCTAGTTAGATCACATGTTTGTGTTGTATGAAGTTCGAGTTCAAGCTACGGTACTCGGTGTAAGTGGCCAGTTATCTGGTGGCACTGACCTGGGTCACAATAGCCCGAGCTGGCCAGTGTCTAGTTAACAACGCAAGCATGGTGCTTGGGTTTAGTAGCTGCGTTGCATATGAGTGTATCCCACAGATAGTTAGGGGTAGGCCGTGGTGGTGACAGCCGTTGGACCCTTTGTAATCCCCCACGTTCGGCTGTGCTGTAGGAGTCTAAGATCTAACAACCGACGTCATGCGGAAGCGACACGAGCGGTTAGCTCCCTGTTTGTGCCTGGGTGCTGAACTGGTATTCATATAATGCTTATGTGACTAACTGGCTTCTACTATATATGTTTAGTACCTTAGAACCTAGAGCTAACTCGTATGTTGCCACCTAAGCCGTAGTTTACCATAGAGAGAACGAGTTCAGGTGTGTTCACAGTACCCATCCTTATCATATCTTACCCCTGTGTTTGGGACCTGACTTATTCTCGTCATTGATCTATACTCATTGCAATAGTGTTGCACATGTTAATCCGACCACGCCTTCCTTGGATTTGATACCCTTTGGAATACACTTTTGGGGAAATGCTACAATGGTATATCTGTGCGCTTGTGGATTCTTTGTAACATTAGGATTACAATCGGAACATTTCTGGCATCATTGCTAGGAACTCACAAACTTAGCAAAGATGTTATGGAATGTCGTCCACCATTTCTGGCGCCGTTACTGGGAATACAAACCTAGTGATGACGTTAAGAAATGTCAACAAGCATTTCTGGCACCGTTGTCGGGGAAGGCTAAAGGATAACATGACAACACTTTGCATATGTTTATAATCATGACAGGGTAAAGCAGTTCTCAATGCAGGCTAACCTTGATTGTCTTCTTTGCCTTTGGATGATGAAGACAGGTAGTGCATGACTGGTTTCGACTTACCGCCGAATTTCACTGAAGATCCTGAGTCACATGTAATGAGAGCTAGCTAGAACTCATTTCGGTTCTTCCCGGCGTGTACGTACGGAAGTCGACCAAGCTTCCTTTGTGCCATCTACATCAACTCCTATGGACAACCCCGAGAAGACTCTCCGCGAGTACTCTGCTCCCTTTGCTGATCAGGTGCCCACAGGCCCCGAGACCAACACCAGGAACAGAAACTTCGAGATCAAAACTCGCCTCATGATGATGGTACAGGCTAGCCCATTCTGCGGCAAGCCTAATGAAGACGCGAGCGTCCACTTGGAACAGTGGAACTGTGCAGCACCTTCACCATACGAGGAGTGGAGGAAGATGCTATTCATTTGCAACTGTTTCCATTCGCGCTCCTGGGAAAGGCGAAGCAGTAGTTCTATGCGAACCGTGAGGAGATTAATATTTGGGCAAAATGCTTGGCAGCATTCCTAGCGAAGTTCTTTCTGTTGGGTAAATACAATGTCCTGCGGGAAAGAATTTTAAGCTTTCAGCAAGCAGCAAGTGAGACTATCCCAGAAGCTTGGGAGAGGCTTCAAGAGTATATCTTGGCCTGTCCTCACCATGGGATGGACAACTGACTTATTCTATAGAACTTCTATAATGGGCTGACTCCGACAGCCTGAGGACATGTTGATGCTGCTACTGGAGGAGCTTCCTTCTCACTCACTATTGCTAATGCAACTCAGCTTATTGAGAAGATGGTCTCCAACCAAGGGTGGAGTGATGATCGACTCCAGCCACGTCAAAGGGGCACACATACTGTCAAGGAAGCAGATATGTTGAACGCCAAGATGGACCTGTTGATGAAGCGAATGGATGATCTAACCAATGAGAAGTCTGCCATGGCCACCACTACTCAAGCTATGGACTCTCACATGACCTGCGAAGTTTGTGGTAACACTGGGCATTCAGGGAAATACTGCCCTACTACCCAGGAGGATGTGATGTTCATGAACGGCAACAACAACGGTTATCGTCCACAAGGAGTTCAAATGTGGAATCAACGCCCTTATTATCAAGGAGGTAATCAAGGTAATTCTTTCAATCCTAACCAACCTTCCTTGAAAGATCTTGTTTTCGGGCAAGCTAAGATTAATGATAGTTTCAACAAGAAGTTAGCTGCCTGTGATAAGGCTCTAGAAAGCCTTAACACCGTGGTTGATAGCCTCTCTTCTGCTTTTCAGATCCAGTTAAGCTTTAATAAGATGATAGAAACCCAGCTGGCTCAGATAGCTACTTTGGTTCCTTCTGCTGAAGACGGGAAGATCCCGGGGCAACCCGTATCCTCCTGTGAGAATGTTTGCATAGTGTCCACTAGATGGGGTGACCCATCTAGGCGGACACGACCTACTGACTATGCAGGGAAGCCAGTACAGCAGGTTCTTGATCCATGGGAATCTTCAGCAATTGTGCATCCGAGAGACCCTGGTTATCCGGCTATCACTTGCACGATATACTATCAGAAAATTAGGAATGCTCTCTGTGATCTTGGTGCGAGTGTCAACCTCATGTCCAAGGCTATGTTCGAAAGATTGGGATATCCTGCTCTTTCTCCAACCTCGAAGACAGTTCAACTTGCTGATGCATCAATCCGACATCCGGAGGGGTTAGTGGAGAGCTTACTGGTATTTGTCCAGGGGTCTTGCATCTTCGCGGATTTCAAGGTCCTTGATATGCAGGATGATGCGGAAATGCCACTCATTCTTGGGAGGCCATTCCTAAGTGACGCAAAGGTGAGGATCAATGTGGGAAATGGAACCATCCGTTTCCGCATTGGGAAGAAGAACTTGATGTTTCGATTTCGACCAACAGAAGAGCAATGCTATTCAGTGCAAGGAAATGATGAGCAAATTGGGGAATGGATGGAGCCATGACCCCATCTCAAGCAACCTCTGACCGCATCAACAAAATCAAAGAAAACAAAGAAGGTGTGGCTGGAGGTACAGAAGTCAAACCCCTCTACTTCTCAAGAGTGGGGTGATGAGTGGAATTAATTATGGAGAAAAGTCCCGCTCTCGGACTTCATATGGTGAGTCCTTTTAGCCAAAAGGTAAAATTGGTATTTATCTCATATTTCCCTTTTCAAAATTTTATTTGAACTTCCAAAATGCATGTTTAATTTTTCCAACAGTGCATCTGCATGCTAGAATTTTTCTAGCTAATTTTCCTTTTTAAATAAAATTTCTGAAATAATTTTTGAGATTGGGAAAACCTTGAAAAATTCTTTGAGCCACTTTGTGGGCAAATCTGGACCGAGGCACTTGGGCAGGACACCAGGTAGCCGTTAGAGAGACGTTGTAAAAAGCTAGAGGCAAACAGACACGAGGTGGGGTAGGTCGACCGACCCAGCCCAACGGTCGGGCGGGCTCCACCGCCTCCAACGGCTCCTAGCCGTTGCCACCGGCCCATGTCTTGGTGCCCGGCTCATTTGCTTATAAATAGAAGAGGGATTGGGGGTATTCTTCACCCATTCACTCATTTTCATCACACTCCCCCTCTCTACTCTTTGGCTCTTTGGTTTTCTTGGATTTCTTGCTCGATATTGAAGTGACCAGCACCCTCTCAAAATTGTTGCTGAATATTGATCATTGGTGGAGCAACCTCGGTAAGAATTTCATTCAGTTTTCCTAACCCATCACCGAGATGCTTGTGTTGTTCGTTGTGCACCATGAGTTGGGCCGCCGGTGCGTTCAGGAAGGTGACTCGCTCCCGCCGTTCGCAAGACGGAGGAAGCTCATCTCGCCGCTCTGAAGCTACACCAAGCCCAATGTCGACAGAGCATGAAGAAGAAGAGGAGGAGCTCCCTACGCCACAAGCCGAAGAAGTATACGCCGTTGACGCCCCCTTCATCGACTTGAGGGATGAACGAGAGAGACAAGCCTACGCCATCCTCAAGGATCGAGTCTTCTCCAACACAAGGGTATTCAACCTGACTCTTCTGGTAAGGACAGGTGTGGATTTCGAGTTTGATTCCATTTGGCAAGATCTTGGTTGGGAAGGTTTCGTTCCAGTTCAGAAGATCGGTTCTAGACCTATCACCATCCAATTTCTCTGCACTCTTCAAGAGGATGCATCTGGTATTTCATTTCGATTTCATGGAGTTCTGTATCGGGTTACGTGGAAGGATCTTAGTTGCACCCTCGGTTTCCATCACCATTGTGCTATTCCCTTTGAGCAAGCTTGTAGTGATTTTAGTCGCGAAAGTTTTTGGGAAGAACTGTCTGGTCGGCCTGTTCGTGGCAAGTTGACACCTCGGTGCAACGATATTTTGCATCCCACTCTCCGACTGTGGCACAAGTGGCTCGCCATCACTCTCTTTCCAATGGATGATGTACGAACCGTGCGCACAGACGAGATGATGATTTTATATGCCGCGGACAGATGGATCAAGGTCTCCCCCGTTCAAGCTATGATTCGGCAGTGGTTGACGAAATTTAAGATGACGGGTTCTATTGAGTGTACGTCTTTGATTTCTCGCATCATCACGAATCTTGGGGTTACACAAGGGCCCAATGTGCCCTCCATTGCTAATCCCCGGACTCAGATCGATGAAGCTTATTTGACTCAGGGGCATATTCTTAAGAAGGGTCCGGATGATTTTTTGGTTTTCTTTTACCCTAGCTATGCAAACCAGATTCGGTTACCTAACCCAGATTTTAGGTGGTACGGCCAAGGGCCACTGACCGTTCCTCTCGAGGAACCTCGTCGTTCTAGTGTCTCTAGTGACAGGGTTACTAGGAGTGCATCGAGGAGAGCAGCCAGAGCACAACAGCCACCACCACAGCTGCCACCACAGCCGTCTCCGCAGCCGTCGCCTCAGCCACAGCCTCAGCCTACCACACCTCCGCCTGGCACATGGACCTCTACCGAGTACATGCCTGGGGTCACTCCCGGATATGCTCCCGGTTGGGATCAGCCCATGTACTAGCAGAGTGCGAGTAGCTCGGCTTGGGCTAGTGCAAGTAGTGGCGAGTGGGCTATGCCTGCCGGTACTACCTACGGAGATGTGATATCTTTGTCGTCCGGGTTGCGCTCGTCATCCAGCGGGGTTACCCTCACTCAGCAGATGAGCGAGCTCAACATCCAAGTCGGCGATGTGGAGGAGGCCATGCATCAGCACCTTGAGTCCACCCGGGACTGGCTGCGTATGTCGGGCGAGAGACTTCACGCCATCGAGCAGGCACAGCAGTAGTAGTTGGAGGAGCAGAGGGTTTACTATCGATGGATGGGATATCCCCCTCCACAGTAGTGAGCCTGAAGCTAGCTTGGGGGAGGACCCCCACTCTGAGGTAACTTGTATCTTCATTTGTTTTCAGAACCTCATATGCTAAAAACACATAAAAATCTAAAAAAAATTAAATTAAAAAAGACCAAAAGTATTTATTTGCTTTTTAAATTAGTTTGCTTTTCATATGCGCGGTAAGAATGCTTTCGTTCCTATGGTTGAAATGATGAATAGTTGCTCTGTTTATTCGTCTTGTATGCCTTGCTTACAGCTTAGTATCCTATTTAAGTTTTGAATTAGTTGGCTTGCACAATCAAACCTTAGCTTGAAACTTGTGGGTAGCAAAACGCATGACCTTTGCCTAGGTTGTTGTGAGGTATGATATGGTATAATAGAGTTGCTATGAGCTTGTGCCAAGTGGTGTTTTGATTTCCGGAGATTTCTTTTAAAAAATGCTAAAATGATAAGTTCCTCAATGATGAGAAATTCCTATCCAATGCCATATGTAGATTCTAGCTGTTGTTAGCTTCCACATTTGCTACTACCTGATTTCTTTATTGAGTCTTGTCGAATTGTCATGACCCTCGGCGAGAAACTTGTCATGCTGCTATGATCAAGATCACGTACACAGCCACCATGTGCTAGACTTCCACCCTGGAAGTTAGCAATCATCATTCCATCCATCCCCTAGCCATTCCACAAATAAAGCTCTACGCATTCTTCATGATTTTATCCCTCTCCAAAAATATTCAGGAAGGACTATGGGCTATGTAAAAAAAGAGAGATACATGCTCAAGAGCATGCATAAAAAAGAGAGAAAATAAAGAAGCATAGCCCAAGTCTCGAAATCATCAAAAAGGAGAGAAGGAAAAATCGTGCCAAAAGGAGTCCATTCTCCATCCACCATATATACACACACATGCACATCTTGATCAGGTTGTATGACTCATTGAAGGACCGATTAGGCGACCAGAGAGGGGGGAGTGAATCGGAGCCGATCAAAATTCTTCCCGAAGGACGAACTCTGCCTATGCCCCAAATTCACAACCGAGGATTCCCACACGAGTTTGCCAAGGTCGCGTAGTCACAACGGACCTACCAACCCTAGGAACAAACCCCAACTCAAAGCAACACGGAAGCGCAACTTAAGAAACAAAGGACTTAGGCAATCTGCAAAGCCTGGGGTGGACCGTCTGCATGGAGGGAGCGGACAGTCCGCGGGGGCCAGGCGGACTATCCGCAAGCACAGGGCAGACCATCCGAAAATGCCACCCGAACCTCCAGTACTGCAGCTCGAATAACAGACTGTCCGTGCCCTACCCGCGGACCGTCTGCGCGGAAAAGACCGTCCGCACTCTCCTCACAGACCGTCCGGCAAATTTCGAGCAACCAAAAACACCAGACAAAACGGATCGAAACGAAGCAACGCAAGAACTTGCGAAGAACACGATGAACACCTGGTCAGCCGGCTCCTCGCGGACCGTCCGTGAGCACATGGCGGACTGTCCGCCACACGCGGACAGAACAACCCGAACTCGAAAATGCGAACACGACTTCACCTATCCGTCCATGGATCTCCCAAACGGCTTGAGCTCTTGAGGCAAGATTTGGGGGAGATGTGAAGCATCCCTAGGAGATGCTATACCCCAAAACTTGAGACCTCAAACAAACTAAATCACCGGGAATCGAATCGCAACCGAGCTCTACCAAAAAGCTAGGGTTCCAACCGAAATCCTTCAATCGGAGGCCAAATCTGGAGGTTGGGGGGTCAAGATCAAGCACAAAGATGCACAAGACATCTATCCATGATTCCCCCAAGAAAATCCGAACCCAGACACCTCGGAATTGAAGGAACAAGCCGCGCACGAAAATCCAACGAAAATAGCCCGAAAAAGACACGAAAATCACACGAGCTACAAGAAGGAAATCGACGCAACCATGAAAGCTTCCATACACTCAGAGGTCAGATTCTCTACAAAATGATGAAGAAAATCTACGCCTATGGAGCAGGGAAATGAGAAGCAGTCCGGAAGGATGGTTTGCCAGAAACCCTAGAGCTATATATATGAGTCCCTCTGGGTTGGGCAAATGACCAAGCTACCCCTAGCACTTATACTTAAGATACAATCACCTTAGGGGCAATATGGTCAAGTAGCACTCCTCTTCATCAGACGGCCATGCCTTTGCCGCAGTCCGCGTCCTCCCGACGCAAGCCCTGCGATCCCGCCACGTATCCTCTGGCATCGAACCTTCTCGGCGCGCCCAGATCCCGTCTCCGCCCACCGAGCCTCCGATCTTGGTTTTGTGGCTCAACCAAGTAACCCGACGGTTTTGTGGTGAACCGCCGCAAACCCCGCGTGCAGACTCCGGTCGTAAGCCGCTACCCTGCACTGGCTCCGGTCGACGACTTCGTCTTGCTTTTCTTGCCACCGTGCGGCCCGCACTTGACCCCGTCCGGCCATCGGGTCCATCGAGCCGAGCCTACTTGTCTCTCCACTCCTCAGAGGCCCTGCAAGCCTAAGACCTTTTGCACCCACTCTTCACCTGCACCAATACGAGTCAAGCCGCAACCTGCACCTGCAATACTCAGCCAAGAGTCAGTCCACACCACGTTGTCAATCACTCATCACACCAGGGAGCGACCATCCACCGGTCCTCGGACGCTCTGGTCCTCAATCTCCCCCTTGATGAGTGCATTGACAACACACCCATAGTAACCAATTTAGAGAAACAGAAAAAGAAAAGAAACGAATGAAAAACTCAAACAAGTGATCAAAAGCCAAACAAAAGCCAAAAAGAGATCACTTGAGAGAGAAAAATCTCGGTCCCCTAAGAAAAGGGCAACGGCTCGACACAACCATGATAAAATGCTCCAAAATTGTCGACTCCTCAAGGTGAGGCAAAAGGGCTCGACACCATCGGCAAAAGAGCACAACTAAAATTCAGGCAAAAAAGAGCTCCCAAATGCATGAATGCAAGCTCCCCCTGAACAAATGCATTTCTCCCAAATTTTCTTCCCTTGATGCAAAAACTCCCCCTGGATGCAACTTTCTCCCCAAAGCAAGAATTGGGTACTATTCCTCCCCCTTGTTGTTAATGCATGAATCAAGTCTACAAATGCAAGCATGTGCTTCTCAAATAGACAAAGAGCACTACAACATGCTAAATTGAGACATAGACAAGCAAGATAGCCACAAATTTAGTACAAGCATCGCCAACAAGATAGATAGGGACATATAAGCATGTGACATAGCCATGAGCAAAATAAAGCATTTTTCACAAAAAAAATTCCCTATCATGAGCATAGGACCTAAACATGATCAAAATGAGCACAAACAACACATAACTCACAAACTTTATGCAAGGTCACAAATTCTCATCACAAGATCATCACAAACACCTACAAGCTATCTCATGTCATGTCAAAGCCACCGAGCCATGTGTCCACTTCTAAATGTGAGACTTCTCAACGGTGAACATCATGCAACGGTTTAGCACCCAAGATAAGGAATTTAAAGCACACATGACATGGAAGCATATTTTTCAAGCACAAGCATTTCATATACCAATTTCATGATTTACAAAATAAGCATGGTACATGAAGTGCCTTTGCGGCAAAAAGAAGCTTAGGCTTCTCCACATGGTAGCATGTAGGCTAAACATTCATGATGATAAATGGGTCTTTGACCCCAAATGAAAAGAACATGGTTCCACGCACAAATTAAGCAACTATAGCCATAAGTGCACAAATTTAACATGAAAGGCATTCAACTCATAAGAGAGGATCATATATAGCATTTTTACAAAAAAAAGCCATTCAGAAACATATACATCCCAAAGCTATCAAGAGCATCGCTATTCATCATATGAGCATCACCAGCAAAGTCACAATCTCATATCTAGCACATCATAGTGATCCAAGTATATAGGAGAAGCACATCTCATATGATACATATGCAGTCTATGATACAAAGATGCAAGCATGATATGATACATAAATGAAAATGCAACATGAGTATGTACATCAAACCCCCCAACCAAAGCTCAAAAAGGAAAAACAACACCAAGCTCCCCTCGCAAATGGGCAAATGTAGCTTGGTCCAATGGCTTGGTTAGGATATCGGCAAGCTGCTTTTCGGTTGGCACATGGATGAGGTCTATGTTTCCCTTCTCAACATTGTCTCTCAGGAAGTGGTACCTCACCTCTATATGTTTGGTTCTGGAGTGGAGCACGGGGTTTTTGGCAATACTAATGGCACTCATGCTGTCACACATGAGAGGAACATGGGTACACTCCTCACCAAAGTCACTCAGCGTGTATGTGATCCAAAGCAACTGTGAGCAACAACTAGCGGCAGCAACATACTCGGCTTCTGTGGTAGACTGAGCTACATTAGATTGTTTGCGAGAAGACCAAGAAACAAGCGAAGATCCCAAAAACTGGCACGTCCCCGAAGTCGACTTCCTATCGACTCGACACCCCGCAAAGTCGGCATCCGAAAACCCAAGAAGCGAAAGAGAAGAGGACGCCGAGTACCAAAGACCGAGCTCAGGAGTGTATCGAAGATACCTAAAGATCTGCTTGACGGCCTGACGGTGTGAAGTGCTCGGCGACGTCTAAAAACGAGCGCACAGACACACAGAAAACTGAATGTCTGGTCTCGTCGTCGTTAAGTACAAGAGGGAGCCGATCATGCTCCGGTACTCCTTCTGGTCCACGGGCTCTCCGTCCTCGTCCGCATCCAATGTTGTAGTTGTACTCATCGGTGTCGACAGGAGCTTCGAGTCGTCCATCTTGAACTTCTTGAGGATGTCCTTCGTGTACTTGGCTTGATGCACAAAGGTTCCCTCCTTCGCCTGCTTGATCTGAAGTCTGAGAAAGAACTGCAATTCTCCCATCATAGACATCTCGAATTCTTTGCTCATGTCCTCTGCAAACCTCGCAACTAATGAGTGAGACGAGCCGCCAAAGACAATATCATCCACGTACACTTGAACAATTAGGATATATCATCGCCCTGCCTGAGGAGAAAAGGAGTCTTATCAACCTTACCCATCTCAAACCCCTTGCTGAACAAGAACCCCCTCAACTGGCCATACCAAGCACGGGGAGCTTGTTTCAACAAATACAACGCCTTCCTCAGCCTATACACCCGGTGAGGAAACTCAGCACTCTCAAAGCCTGGTGGTTGCTTCACATAAACCTCTTCTTCTAAAAACCCATTCAAGAAGGCACTCTTCACATCTATTTGGTACAATTTGAACCCTTTGGCCACGGAAAAGGCTAGAAGGATCCTAATCGCCTCCAAACGGGCTACAGGAGCAAATGTCTCCTCATAGTCTATCCCCTCCTTCTGACTATACCCTTGAGCAACCAACCTTGAGAAACATTCCTGGACCTTGACCGTGTCGTACGTTCATTGATGTCGCCGATGATTCTTGAGGGAGGATGATCAACTTGAACGTGCCTCAGTGCCTCTCGCTTGGAGACAACCTCCCCCTCAGCTGCAGCTTCCACTTGATCTTGTTGGATCGTAGTCGGTGTAGGGGCTGGACCATCCTGCACCGTAGTCGTCGTAGTGAAAGTAGAGGGTACATGCTCGGCTGGAGCTTCATCATCACCATCATCCTCTCCAGCATCATCCTCCTCGTCCTCAAAGATCTTCTTGTGAAGACCAGAGCATCCGAGGACCGGTGGATGGTCGCTCCCTGGTGTGATGAGTGATTGACAATGTGGTGTGGACTGACTCTTGGTTGAGTATTGCAGGTGCAGGTTGCGGATTGACTCGTGTTGGTGCAGGTGAAGAGCAGGCGCGAAAGGTCTTAGCCTTGCGGGGCCTCCGAGGAGTGGAGAGAC
The DNA here is from genome assembly GCA_036936925.1 of Cenchrus fungigraminus. NCBI lineage: Eukaryota > Viridiplantae > Streptophyta > Magnoliopsida > Poales > Poaceae > Cenchrus > Cenchrus fungigraminus. The sequence continues at coordinate 70,285,005 of CM072780.1, forward strand.
AAGTAGGCTCAGCTCGATGGACCCGGTGGCCGGACGGGGTCAAGTGCGGGCCGCTTGGTGGCAAGAAAAGCAAGACGAAGTCATGGACAGGAGCCGGTGCAGGGTAGCGGCTCACGACCAGAGTCTGCACGTGGGGTTTGTGGCGGTTCACCACAAAACCGTCGGGTTACTTGGTTGGGCCACAAAACCAAGACCGAAGGCTCGGCGGGCGGAGACGGGATCCGAGCGCACCGAGAAGGTTCGATGCCGGCGGACACGTGGCGGGATCGCAGGGCTTGCGTCGGGAGGACGTGGACTGCGGCGAAGGTGTTGCCGTGTGATGAAGAGGAGTGCTACATGACCTATTTGCTCCTGAGAGGTTTGTATCTCAACTTAAGTGCTAGGGGTAGCTTGGTCATTTGCCCAACCCGGAGGGACTCATATATATTAGCTCTAGGGTTTCTGGGCAAACCATCCATCCGGACTGCTTCTCATTTCACTGCTCCATAGGCGTAGATTTTCTTCACCGCTTTGTAGAGAATCTGACCTGCGAGTGTTTGGAAGCATTCATGGTTGCGTTGATTTCCTTCTTGTAGCTCGTGTGTTTTTCGTGTCTTTTTCAAGCTATTTTCATTGGATTTTTGTGTGCGCCTTGTTCCTTCAATTTTGAGGTGTTTGGGTTCAGATTTGTTGGTGGGGATCATGGATAGATGTATTGTGCATCTTTGTGCTTGATCTTGACCTCCCAATCTCCGGATTTGGCCTCCGATTGAAGAATTTCGGTAGGAACCCTAGCTTTTTGGTAGAGCTCGATTGCGATTCGATTCCCGGCGATTTAGTTCGTTTGAGGTCTCAAGTTTTGGGGTATAGTATCTCCTAGGGACGCTTCACATCTCCCCCAAATCTTGCCTCAAGAGCTCAAGCCGTTTGGGAGATCCATGGATGGATAGGAGGGGTTGACTTCTCATTTTCGGGCTCGAGCTGCTCTGTCCGCACCTGGCGGACAGTCCGCCTGGTAGGCGCGGACAGTCCACGTGGCCGGTGTTCGTCTAGTTCATTGCTTGTTCTTGCGCGTTCGTGGTTCGATCCGTCGGAGAAGTTGAGTTTTGCTGCAAGGTGTTTGCGGACCGTCCGCCCGGGTGTCCCGGACTGTCCGCGAGGTACGAGTTACCCACAGACCGTCCGAGAGTAGGGTACGGACCGTCCGTATTTTGAGGTGTAGTACTGGTTGTTCGGGGAGTTTTTACGGACCGTCCGCCGTGGTCTCGCGGACCGTCCGCCTAGTCCTCGTGGACCGTCCGCCTGGCTACCGCGGATCGTCCGCCCCAGGCACTGCAGATTGCCTAAGTCCTTTGCTTCTTGAGTTGCGCTTCTGTGTTGCTTTGAGTTGGGGTTTGTTCCTGGGGTTGGTAGGTCCGTTGTGACTACGCGACCTTGGCAAACTCGTGTGGGAATCCTCGGTTGTGAATTTGGGGCATAGGCCGAGTTCATCCTTCGGAAAGAATTTTTATCAGCTCCCATTCACTACCCCCCTCTCTGGTCGCCTAATCGGTCCTTCAATTGGTATCAGAGCCAGTTACGAATCTTCGTGATTCTAACCAGTCTAAGATCCAAAGATGGCGTACCAGGAACGGGGTTCGGGTCCTCCACAGTTTGATGGTAAGAACTACCAGATGTGGCAGAGGCGGATGGCTGCTTTTCTCCGCGGCAAGGGTCAGATCCTTTGGGATGTCATGGTGAACACAGCTTATGTTCATTCTGTGAACTTCCTTACTCCAGGATCGAGGGACATATTCGACGCCAACAAGGCGGTCGACTACCTGTACTGTGCTCTGTGTCAATCCGAATTCGATCGGGTTCAGACAGAGGACTTGGCATGCAGGATTTGGGAGCAACTGAAGAATGCTCACACTGGGAACGCTCAGGTTCAGGCTCAGCTATTTGCGACCTACCGGAGAGAGTACGAGAACTTCACTCATCTCCCTGGTGAGTCCATAGATGCCATGTTCCAGCGGTTCACGGTGATTGTGAACAACATGAGGACTAATGTAGCCGTGCTCCCGTACGATGATCATGACAGGGCTATCAAGCTCCTGCACTATCTGGATCGTACTGTGTGGAGTGAGAAGGTCGAGGCCATTCTTGAGTCGGAAAAATATGAGACCCTCATGGTGGACGAGCTGTTCTCCAAGCTCAAGTCGTCCGAGGTGGACCGTGGGGTGCGTGCAAAGATCGAGAACCCGACTGACCCTCATAGTCTGGCTCTCATTTCTAGATCAAGGATTAACGCTAACATGTCTTCGAGACATTTTTATTTGTCTTGTCTTGTGTCCATGCCAGATGAGGAGTTTGACGTGCTTGGCGAGGAGGATCTCGCGTTGCTGAGCAAGCGGTTCGAGCGCATGTACACGAACCGGAAGAACGCTTGGAGGAGCTCGGGCATGTGCTACCAGTGTAGGAAGCATGGGCACTTTATCGCTGAGTGCCCGGAAAGCATGGAGGTCAAGCCCGAGCACAAGCACCGTCCGAGGTGAGAGCCAGGTGTGGTTCGAGGACCGGTGGATGGTCGCTTCCTGGTGTGATGAGTGATTAACAACGTGGTGTGGACTGATTCTTGGCTAAGTATTGCAGGTGCAGGTTGCGACTTGACTGGTGCAGGTGCAGGTGAAGAACAAGCGCGAAAGGTCGTTGCCGGTGAGGCCTCCAGGTGTGGAGAAGACAAGTAGGCTTGGTTCGAGGGACCCAGTGGCCAGCGGGGTCAAGTGCGGGCCGCATGGTGGCAAGAATGGCAAGATGAAGTCATGGACGGTTTCTTGGTTGAGCCTCAAAACCAAGGTCGAGCCGGGACTACGTGGGAGCCGAGTCATGAGTGGTGATTGGCGGAGGCTACACCGAGTTCGCGGGGTTTCCGGTGGTTCACCAGAAAACCACTGGGTTCCTTGGTTGATCCACAAAGCCAAGACCGAAGAACCGAAGACGGAGGTGCAGCAGCTCCAGACCGGTCTGACCGGTGGGTCTGACCGGTCTGACCGGTGAGGAGCACCAGTCTGACCGGTGTGCGACGACGCAGTCCGAAATCTTCGAAGCAGAGGACACACGTCGGGATCGCAAGGCTTGCGTCGAGGCTAAGCAAGTTTGCGGTCGCTGGGCATCCGTCTGATGGAGCGAAGACAAAGATTTCCAAATTCGCCCTTGAGGGGCATGTATCCCTAGTTAGCTAGTAAGGGTATTTTCGTCTTTCGGTTGCCTCCATGTAACCCAAGTGGTGAGAGGATGGCAGCCATCTCTTGGAACCCTAGCTCATTTAGTTTTCCTATTTTCCTTCCTATTTTCCTTAGGATTTTCGTAGGACTAGCTTGAGAGCTTCATGGTGAGATCTTGTGAGAGGGAAGGATGATCGGGCGGCAAGCTAGACCTTGTATGAACCTCTTTGGTATGTATAGATGATTCGGCGTGGTTCCTCAAGGCTTGGTTGTGTCTTTCCCGTTTCTCCTTTTTGGTGATTTTCGGAGGCTTTTCTTGGTGAATTTCTTGTGGCGGTTTTGAGACCTTTCTCTTTGGGATTTGGTGGGGGATGTATGCATGAACCCCTCGTGGTTCTTTTCCCTTTGATTCCCCTCCCAAATCCGTGAGTAAAGGGGCTCAATTTTGGGGTTTTCGTGGTTCTAGGGTTCGTGGTGTTCTTGGCGGAAATCCTTCGATTCCTCTTGATTCAACAAGTTTTGGTGGACCAAATCTTGGCTATGGACTGCCCATGAGGTATTCCTACTATCCCCAAAGTCTTGTGCGAATCCGTGGAGCGAATCGGGAGATCGGGAGTTGGATTTGGGGGAGTTGACTCACGGGCGCTGTTCATCCCGAGCTGCCCAGGTCACACCGGTCTGACCGGTGCTCTTGACCGGTCTGACCGGTGCTAGCCCTTGGTGGGATTTGTCTCGGGGAACAGCCTTGTCCGTGTGGTTTTGTCCCGTGGTTCTGCTGGTCAGTTCTTGGCGTGTTTGGAGTTGTTTTGCTAGGTTTTGTGAGGGGTTCTTCTTCCTTCCAGGTTGTGTTTCAGAGGTGGTTTTTGTTCCAGGGCCTAGAGGAGTCACTGAGGCTTCCTGGAACGGTTGCTGTGCGGCTGCTGTAGCCACCGGCTTGACCGGCTCTGTCCACCGGTCTGACCGGTGTCACCGGTCTGACCAGCGCAGGTCATCGGTCTCACCGGTGTAGCACAGGCAGTAAGCCGTGCAAGTTTCCGCTGTGTGTTTTGGTGAGTTCTGGCTCAAAGGGTTGTGTGTTGGCTCCTAGGACCAGTAGCACTCCAGTGGCTGCGTGGTCTTGGCCAACTTGGGTAGTTGAGTCGGAGACGTGATTTGGAAGCCGTGTTCGTCTTGTTGGAGTTCTCATCTCCTTCGAGAAGAATTTTTATCGGCTCCCATTCACTCCACCCCTCTCTGGTTCGCCTAATCGGTCCTTCACGAGGACCGACCACAAGCACCGCTCGAGGGACGACCACAAGGGCAAGAACAAGTCCGAGCGGAGGCCGAGAAGGAGTGGTGATCACAAGAAGAAGGAGCGAGCGATGGTTGCCGGCGCGAGCGACATCGACTCGAGCTCCTGCTACTCTTCATCGAGCTCAAGTGATGAAGATGAGAACCGGCACAAGGGCAAGAGGTCAAGCAAGAACATCAACGGCCTGTGCTTCGCCGTCCAAGGCTTTTGCGGCATGGCACATAGCTCCACAAGCAAGAAGAGCAACAACGATGACTCGGGCTCCGACTCTGAGAAAGAGGTAAACAACGATCCACCCTTCTTGATAGCGGAGAATGCTAGGTTGAATGATTTGCTTGACAACCGTGATGATGTGCTTAGAAAGACCAACAAGGAGAAGAGGGAGTATAGGTCTTTGCTTGGGGAGGCTAAGGAGAAGGTGGTTGAGCTAGAGTCTTTGCTTGTTGATGCTAGGGCCCAACTAGATTCTCTTAAGTCTGCTCCTATTGTGACCGTTGAACTTGAATGCACTGATTGTTCCATTTTTCTTGGTGATTTGACTGTGCTTAAGGAAAAGTATGCCTCCAAGGTCGAGGAACTAGATGTGCTTAGGGTTGAGCTAGATGAGATGAAATCTAGGCCCTCTTTGCTTGGTGCTTGCACTTCTTGTCCTGTTTTGCATGAGAAACTAGATGAATCTGTTGCTGATGCTAGATATCTAGAAGCTGCTTTGAAAGCTCCTATTCCTACATCATGCTCTTCTTGTGAAGTAAATGCTGTGAAGAATTTGGAGCTTGCACACTATGTTGATCGTTTGCAGGATGAGAATGATGAGTTGAGGAAGATGATGGGTTGGTTGTCTGGTCATGAGCCTCAGCTCAGGATGATGATTGAGGCATACAAGCGCTATGATGGGCAAGCGCTTGGGGCAGACAAGGTTGGTGAGGGAAGTGGTGAGAATGAGGGGAAGATCGGAGATATCCCAGAGCCACTAAAAACCCACCACAAAAATGTCTATGCTCCTAAGCCAAACCCACTTAGGAACCGACTAGACACAACCCCAGCTCCACCCGTGTTTCCTCCACACACAGACAACTTCCAGAAACCCATCAAATTCAAGAGTGACTTAGGGAATGAGTTTTTTGGGAAGAAGGGAGAGAAACCGAGTGAGGAGAAGCCAGAGCCCAAAGAGAGCCCAAAACCAAAGCCGAAACCAAAACCCTTCCATTTTGAGCATTGTGGGAGGGATGGGCACCTAACAGAGTTTTTCTTGAGGAGGAAGCGTGAGGAGAGGTTGGCTAGGGAGATGGCCAACAAGGATAGGTACCGCCCTTCTCGTGGTGTGCCTGGGCCTAGGTTGGTGCTGAGGGGCGAGCGTGTGGTGCATACCATTTACCCTCAAGAGAGGCGTGTGTTTGTGCCTCGAGGTGAGCCAGCACATAGAGAAGGTGGTAGGCGTGTTGGGTTTGGGCGTGGTGAGTTTGCTAGACGTTCCTTCGCTCGTGGCCAATACGAGTATGGGGGGAACGATCGCAGTATTAGGTCCCAGAGGAGCTACGGGCCACGGTCTCCAACTCATGGTACGTGTAGTCCTCCAAGGGGACGTGTGGGTGTTCCACCTAGGAGAGATAAGATGGATTTTGCTAACCCCACTTTTGAGCAAATGGCACGACACTGGTTTAATTCATTTTGTACTAACCCCAGTGTTGAGTCGTTTGCTCACTCTCGCTCTCGTTTTTGATTTGCTGGTGGGAGGCTTGAAGGGCTTTTGGTTGATCGACTACGGTTGCTCTCGACACATGACCGGAGATCGAAGGTAGTTCTCCAGCCTCACCCCTGGGATGACCAAAGAGTACATCACTTTTGGGGACAATGGGAAAGGTAGAGTGCTTTCAGTGGGCACGATGAAGGTGAGCGAGTCTGTGACTCTTAGGCGTGTTTCTCGTGTCAAGTCTTTAGGGTACAATCTTCTTTCGGTTTCCCAGCTTCTTGATGAGGGTTTTGAGGTCCATTTCAAAACAGGCGCTTCGCGTGTTTTGGATTCTCTAGGTGATCTCTTGCGCACGATCATCCCCGAGGGTCAGATTTTCAGAGCCGATTTTTCCCAGTGTGTTGGCTCTTCTCGTTGTTTGGTTGCTAGCGTTTCGGTGGAGCTTTGGAAATGGCATAGGAGACTAGGTCACTTGAGTTTTGACTTGTTGTCACGCTTGAGTGGGCTAGGGTTAGTCCGAGGATTGCCTAAGTTGAAATACCAAAAGGACTTGGAATGTGCTTTGTGTAGGCATGGTAAGATGGTTGCCTCCTCTCACCCGCCTCTGACATCCGTTATGACAGAAAGGCCATGCAAGCTGTTCCATATGGACTTGGTTGGTCCAGCTCGTGTGTGCTCGGCGGGTGGGAAATGGTATGTCCTGGTGATAGTGGACGACTATTCTCGCTATGCTTGGATCTTCTTTTTGGCTGACAAGGGGGAGACGTTTGGTTTTGTGCGGGATCTAATCTTGAGCAATGGCTCTGAATTTAAAAACTCTCGTTTCGAAACTTTTTGTCGTTATTTGGGTCTCGAACATCAATTCTCTTCTCCCTATGTGGCTTGTCAGAATGGTGTGGTTGAGAGGAAAAATCGTTCCCTTTGTGAGATGGCTCGGACGATGCTCGATGAGCATAGGACTCCAAGGAGATATTGGGCTGAGGCGGTGAATACCACGCGCCATGTTGGGAACCGGATTTTTCTTAGGGCCTTCTTGAATAAGACGTGATATGAGCTCATGCACGGGCGAGCACCTAGAGTGAGCCATTTCAGGGCTTTTGGTTGTCGGTGCTTTAATCTCAAGAAGGCCAGGCTTGATAAGTTTGAGTCGAGGTCTTCTGATGGGAACTTTTTCGGTTATGTGAGTCATTCTCGAGCATTCCGTGTGCTCAACCTTGATACTAACCTAGTCATGTAAACTTGCGAGGTTACCTTCGACGCGACCCAGCCATGTAGTTCGTCTGTCTTTGAGTGTGCAGGTGACAACGAGATTGGCAGGAAGATCTTTGAGGATAAGGAGGATGATGCTGGAGAGGATGATGGTGAAGCTCCAGCCGAGCATGTACCCTCTACTTCCACAACGCGACTACGGTGCAGGATGGCCCTGCCCCTACACCGACTATGATCCAGCAAGATCAAGTGGAAGCTGCAGCTGAGGGGGAGGTTGTCTCCAGGCGAGAGGCACCGAGGTGCGTTCAAGTTGATCATCCTCCCTCAAGAATCATCAGCGACATCAATGAACGTACGACACGGTCAAGGTCCAGGAATGTTTCTCACTTTGCTCATTCAGCTTTTGTTGCTACCTTTGAGCCGAAAGACATTGGACACGCCCTCTCTGATCCTAATTGGGTGAACGCAATGCATGAGGAGTTAGAGAACTTTGAGAGAAACCAAGTTTGGGAGTTGGTAGAGCCACCACCACATTGCAAACCTATTGGGACAAAATGGGTGTGGAAGAACAAAGAGGGTGAGAATGGTGGGGTGGTGAGAAACAAATCGAGGTTGGTTGCTCAAGGGTATAGTCAGAAGGAGGGGATAGACTATGAGGAGACATTTGCTCCTGTAGCCCGTTTGGAGGCGATTAGGATCCTTCTAGCCTTTTCCGTGGCCAAAGGGTTCAAATTGTACCAAATGGATGTGAAGAGTGCCTTCTTGAATGGGTTTTTAGAAGAAGAGGTTTATGTGAAGCAACCACCAGGCTTTGAGAGTGCTGAGTTTCCTCACCGGGTGTATAGGCTGAGGAAGGCGTTGTATTTGTTGAAACAAGCTCCCCGTGCTTGGTATGGCCAGTTGAGGGGGTTCTTGTTCAGCAAGGGGTTTGAGATGGGTAAGGTTGATAAGACTCCTTTTCTCCTCAGGCAGGGCGATGATATCCTAATTGTTCAGGTGTACGTGGATGATATTGTCTTTGGCGGCTCGTCTCACTCTTTAGTTGCGAGGTTTGCAGAGGACATGAGCAAAGAATTCGAGATGTCTATGATGGGAGAATTGCAGTTCTTTCTCAGACTTCAGATCAAGCAGGCGAAGGAGGGAACCTTTGTGCATCAAGCCAAGTACACGAAGGACATCCTCAAGAAGTTCAAGATGGACGACTCGAAGCTCCTGTCGACACCGATGAGTACAACTACAACATTGGATGCGGACGAGGACGGAGAGCCCGTGGACCAGAAGGAGTACCGGAGCATGATCGGCTCCCTCTTGTACTTAACGACGACGAGACCAGACATTCAGTTTTCTGTGTGTCTGTGCGCTCGTTTTTAGACGTCGCCGAGCACTTCACACCGTCAGGCCGTCAAGCGGATCTTTAGGTATCTTCGATACACTCCTGAGCTCGGTCTTTGGTACTCGGCGTCCTCTTCTCTTTCGCTTCTTGGGTTTTCGGATGCCGACTTTGCGGGGTGTCGAGTCGATAGGAAGTCGACTTCGGGGACGTGCCAGTTTTTGGGATCTTCGCTTGTTTCTTGGTCTTCTCGCAAACAATCTAATGTAGCTCAGTCTACCACAGAAGCCGAGTATGTTGCTGCCGCTAGTTGTTGCTCACAGTTGCTTTGGATCACATACACGCTGAGTGACTTTGGTGAGGAGTGTACCCATGTTCCTCTCATGTGTGACAGCATGAGTGCCATTAGTATTGCCAAAAACCCCGTGCTCCACTCCAGAACCAAACATATAGAGGTGAGGTACCACTTCCTGAGAGACAATGTTGAGAAGGGAAACATAGACCTCATCCATGTGCCAACCGAAAAGCAGCTTGCCGATATCCTAACCAAGCCATTGGACCAAGCTACATTTGCCCATTTGCGAGGGGAGCTTGGTGTTGTTTTTCCTTTTTGAGCTTTGGTTGGGGGGTTTGATGTACATACTCATGTTGCATTTTCATTTATGTATCATATCATGCTTGCATCTTTGTATCATAGACTGCATATGTATCATATGAGATGTGCTTCTCCTATATACTTGGATCACTATGATGTGCTAGATATGAGATTGTGACTTTGCTAGTGATGCTCATATGATGAATAGCGATGCTCTTGATAGCTTTGGGATGTATATGTTTCTGAATGGCTTTTTTTTGTAAAAATGCTATATATGATCCTCTCTTATGAGTTTATTGCATTTCATGTTAAATTTGTGCACTTATGGCTATAGCTTGCTTAATTTGTGCTTGGAACCATGTTCTTTTCATTTGGGGTCAAAGACCCATTTATCATCATGAATGTTTAGCCTACATGCTACCATGTGGAGAAGCCTAAGCTTCTTTTTGCCACAAAGGCACTTCATGTACCATGCTTATTTTGTAAATCATGATATTGGTATATGAAATGCTTGTGCTTGAAAAATATGCTTCCATGTCATGTGTGCTTTAAATTCCTTATCTTGGGTGCTAAACCGTTGCATGATGTTCACCGTTGAGAAGTCTCACATTTAGAAGTGGACACATGGCTCGGTGGCTTTGACATGACATGAGATAGCTTGTAGGTGTTTGTGATGATCTTGTGATGAGAATTTGTGACCTTGCATAATGTTTGTGAGTTATATGTTGTTTGTGCTCATTTTGATCATGTTTAGGTCCTATGCTCATGAGAGGGAATTTTTTTGTGAAAAATTCTTTATTTTGCTCATGGCTATGTCACATGCTTATATGTCCCTATCTATCTTGTTGGCGATGCTTGTACTAAATTTGTGGCTATCTTGCTTGTCTATGTCTCAATTTAGCATGTTGTAGTGCTCTTTGTCTATTTGAGAAGCACATGCTTGCATTTGTAGACTTGATTCATGCATTAACAACAAGGGGGAGGAATAGTACCCAATTCTTGCTTTGGGGAGAAAGTTGCATCTAGAGGGAGTTTTTGCATCAAGGGAAGAAAATTTGGGAGAAATGCATTTGTTCAGGGGGAGCTTGCATTCATGCATTTGGTAGCTCTTTTTCGCCTGAATTTTAGTTGTGCTCTTTTGCCGATGGTGTCGAGCCCTTTTGCCTCATCTTGAGGAGTCGGCAATTTTGGAGCGTTTTATCTCGGTTGTGTCGAGCCGTTGCCCTTGTCTTAGGGGACCGAGATTTTTCTCTCTCAAGTGATCTCGTTTTGGCTTTTGTTTGGCTTTTGATCACTTGTTTGAGTTTTTTAGTCGTTTCTTTTCTTTTTCTCTTTTCTTTGAATTGGTTACTATGTGTGTGTTGTCAATGCACTCATCAAGGGGGAGATTGAGGACCAGAGCGTCCGAGTACCGGTGGATGGTCGCTCCCTGGTGTGATGAGTGATTGACAATGTGGTGTGGACTGACTCTTGGCTGAGTATTGCAGGTGCAGGTTGCGGCTTGACTCGTGTTGGTGCAGGTGAAGAGCGGGCGCGAAAGGTCTTAGCCTTGCGGGGCCTCCGAGGAGTGGAGAGACAAGTAGGCTCGGCTCGATGGACCCGGTGGCCGGACGGGGTCAAGTGCGGGCCGCATGGTGGCAAGAAAACCAAGACGAAGTCGTGGACAGGAGCCGGTGCAGGGTAGCGGCTCACGACCGAAGTCTGCACGCGGGGTTTGCGGCGGTTCACCACAAAACCGTCGGGTTACTTGGTTGAGCCACAAAACCAAGACCGGAGGCTCGGCGGGCGGAGACGGGATCCGAGCGCGCCGAGAAGCTTCGATGCCGGCGGACACGTGGCGGGATCGCAGGGCTTATGTCGGGAGGACGCGGACTACGTCGAAGGCGTGGCCGTGCGATGAAGAGGAGTGCTACGTGACCTATTTGCCCCTGAGGGGTTTGTATCTCAACTTAAGTGCTAGGGGTAGCTTGGTCATTTGTCCAACCCGGAGGGACTCATATATATTAGCTCTAGGGTTTCTGGGCAAACCATCCATCCAGACTGCTTCTCATTTCCCTGCTCCATAGGCGTCGATTTTCTTCACCGCTTTGTAGAGAATCTGACCTCCGAGTGTATGGAAGCATTCATGGTTGCATTGATTTCCTTCTTGTAGCTCGTGTGTTTTTCGTGTCTTTTTCGAGCTATTTTCGTTGGATTTTCGTGCGTGTCTTGTTCCTTCGATTCTGAGGTGTTTGGGTTCGGATTTGTTGGTGGGGATCATGGATAGATGTCTTGTGCATCTTTGTGCTTGATCTTGACCTCCCAATCTCCGGATTTGGCCTCCGATTGAAGGATTTCGGTTGGAACCCTAGCTTTTTGGTAGAGCTCGGTTGCGATTCCATTCCGGCGATTTAGTTCGTTTGAGGTCTCAAGTTTTGGGGTATAGCATCTCCTAGGGACGCTTCATATCTCCCCCAAATCATGCCTCAAGAGCTCAAGCCATTTGGGAGATCCATGGATGGATAGGGGGGGTTGACTTCTCGTTTTCGGGCTCGAGCTGCTCTGGCCCGGTGTTCGTCCAGTTCGTCGCTTGTTCTTGCGCGTTCGTGGTTCAATCCGTCGGAGAAGTTGAGTTTTGTTGAAAGGTGTTTGCGGACCGTCCGCCCGGGTGTCCCGGGCTGTCCGCGAGGTACGAGTTACCCACGGACCATCCGAGGGTAGGGTACGGACCGTCCGTATTTCGAGGTGCAGTACTGGTTGTTCGGGGAGTTTTTACGGACCGTCCGCCGTGGTTTCGCGGACCGTCCACCTAGTCCTCGCGGACCGTCCGCCCCAGGCACCGCAGATTGCCTAAGTCCTTTGCTTCTTGAGTTGTGCTTCCGTGTTGCTTTGAGTTGTGGTTTGTTCCTATGGTTGGTAGGTCTGTTGTGACTATGCGACCTTGGCAAACTCGTGTGGGAATCCTCGGTTGTGAATTTGGGGCATAGGCCGAGTTCATCCTTCGGGAAGAATTTTTATCGGCTCCCATTCACTCCCCCCCTCTCTGGTCGCCTAATCGGTCCTTCATCTTGCCAATCTCGTCGTCACCTGCACACTCAAAAACAGACGAACTGATGAGGACATCTTCCTCCACTATTACCCGTTGGCAAAGACGCAACATAAATGGGCCATGTGGCCTAGTTGTAGTCGGGCGGCGACCGTGTGAGCCTCATTATCCCACCTTGCTTAGCTTGGGAGGAGGAAGCCACCTTAAAGGGGAGAGCCACCCTTCCCCTAATGGACTAGTCTTTTGGGGCGATTAGGCCTTTCCTTGAGAGGTGCATCGAAGGACGGTGCTGGTTTGCATCGAAATTCAGGTGCCGAGGCCAAACTGCGTAATCGGTGCATCGGGCTTACCATAAATCCAATCCCACCTGGGCCGGACTTATCATTTGGTATCAGAGCTGGGCCCATGTTAAGAAGGGGAGACTGATGAGGACATCTTCCTCCACTATTACCCGTTGGCAAAGACGCAACATAAATGGGCCATGTGGCCTAGTTGTAGTCGGGCGGCGACCGTGTGAGCCTCATTATCCCACCTTGCTTAGCTTGGGAGGAGGAAGCCACCTTAAAGGGGAGAGCCACCCTTCCCCTAATGGACTAGTCTTTTGGGGCGATTAGGCCTTTCCTTGAGAGGTGCATCGAAGGACGGTGCTGGTTTGCATCGAAATTCAGGTGCCGAGGCCAAACTGCGTAATCGGTGCATCGGGCTTACCATAAATCCAATCCCACCTGGGCCGGACTTATCATTTGGTATCAGAGCTGGGCCCATGTTAAGAAGGGGAGAATTATGAGGATATCTTCCTCCACTATTACCCGTTGGCAAAGGCGCAACATAAATGGGCCATGTGGCCCAGTTGTAGTCGTGCGGCGACCGTGTGAGCCTCATTATCCCACCTTCCTTAACTTGGGAGGAGGAAGCCACCTTAAAGGGGAGAGCCACCCTTCCCCTAATGGACTAGTCTTTTGGGGCGATTAGGCCTTTCCTTGAGAGGTGCATCGAAGGACGGTGCTGGTTTGCATCGAAATTCAGGTGCTGAGGCCAAACTGCGTAATCGGTGCATCGGGCTTACCATAAATCCAATCCCACCTGGGCCGGACTTATCACGAACTGCATGGCTGGGTCTTGTCGAAGGTAACCTCGTAAGTTTCCATGACTAGGTTAGTATCAAGGTTAAGCACAAGGAATGCTCGAGAATGACTCACATAACCCAGAAAAATCCCATCGGAAGACCTCGACTCAAACTTATCAAGCCTACCCTTCTTGAGAATAAAGCACCGACAACCAAAAACCCTGAAATGGCTCACTCTAGTTGCTCACCCGTGCATGAGCTCATAGCACGTCTTGTTCAAGAAGGCCCTAAGAAAAATCCGGTTCCCAACATGGCACGCGGTATTCACTGCCTCAACCCAATATCTCCTTGGAGTCCTATGCTCGTCGAGCATCGTCCGAGCCATCTCACAAAGGGAATGATTTTTCCTCTCAACCACACCATTCTGACAAGCCACATAGGGACAAGAGAATTGATGTTCGAGACCCAAATCACGACAAAAGGTTTCGAAATGAGAGTTTTTAAATTCAGAGCCATTGTCGCTACGGATAGCTCGAATGGCATCTCCATTCCTCTCATTCTTCAACCTCAAGATTAGATCCCGCACAAAACCAAACGTCTCCCCTTTGTCAGCCAAAAAGAAGACCCAAGCATAGTGAGAATAGTCGTCCACTATCACCAGGACATACCATTTCCCACCCACCGAGCACACACGAGCTGGACCAACCAAGTCCATATGGAACAGCTCGCATGGCCTCTCTGTCATAACGGATGTCAGAGGCGGGTGAGAGGCGGTGACCATCTTGCCATGCCTACACGGAACACATACCAAGTCCTTTTGATATTTCAACTTAGGCAATCCTCGGACCAAACCTAGCCCACTCAAGCGTGATAACAAGTCAAAACTCAAGTGACCTAGTCTCCTATGCCATTTCCAAAGCTCCGCTGAAACACCAGCAACCAAACAACGAGAAGAGCTGACACACAGAGAAAAATCGGCTCTGAAAATCTGACCCTCGGGGATGATCGTGCACACAAGATCACCTCGAGAATCCAAAACACGAGAAGTGCCCGTTTTGAAACGGACCTCAAAACCCTCATCAAGAAGTTGTGAAACTGAAAGAAGATTAAACCCCAAAGACTTGACAAGAGCAACACGCCTAAGAGTCAGACTCGCTCACCTTCACGGTGCCCACTGAAAGCACTCTACCTTTCCCATTGTCCCCAAAAGTGATGTACTCTTTGGTCATCACCGGGGTGAGGCTGGAGAACCACCTTCGATCTCCAGTCTTGTGTCGAGAGCAACCAGAGTCGATCAACCAAAAGCCCTCCAAGCCTCCCACTTGCAAATCAAAAACAAGAGCGAGAGTGAGCAAACGACTCAGCACTGTGGTTAGTACAAAATGAATCAAACCAGTGCCGTGCCATTTGCTCAAAAGTGGGGTTAGCAAAATCCATCCTATCTCTCCTAGGTGGAACACCCACACGTCCCCTTGGAGGACTACACGTAACACGAGGTGGAGACCATGGCCCGTAGCTCCTCTGGGACCTAACACTGCGATCGTTTCCCCCATACTCATATTGGCCACGAGCGAAGGAACGTCCAACAAACTTACCACGCCCAAACCCAACACGCCTACCACCTTCTCTATGTGGTGGCTCACCTCGAGGCACAAACTCACGCCTCTCCTGAGGGTAAATGGTACGCACCACACCCTCGCCCCTTGACACCATCCTAGGCTTAGGCACACCACGAGAAGGGCGGTACCTGTCCTTGTTTGCCATCTCTCTAGCAAACCTCTCCTCACGCTTTCTCCTGAAGCAAAACTCCGCTAGGTGCCCATCCCTCCCACAATGCTCACAATGGAAGGGTTTTGGTTTTGGCTTTGGTTTTGGGCTCTCTTTGGGCTCTAGCTTCTCCTCACTCGGTTTCTCTCCCTTCTTCCCAAAGAACTCATTCCCCAAGTCACTCTTGAACTTGATGGGTTTCTGGAAGTTGTCTGTGTGTGGAGGAAACACGGGGTGGAGATGGGTTGAGGCTTAGGAGCATAGGCATTTTTGTGGTAGGTTTTTGGTGGTTCTGGGATATCACCGATCTTCCCCTCATTCTCACCACTTCCCTCACCAACCTTATCTGCCCCAAGCGCTTGCCCATCAAAGTGCTTGTATGCCTCAATCATCATCCTAAGCTGAGGCTCATGACCAGACAACCAACCCATCATCTTCTTCAACTCATCATTCTCATCCTGCAAATGATCAACATAGTGTGCAAGTAGAGCATGATGTAGGAATAGGAGCTTTCAAAGCAGCTTCTAGAGATCTAGCATAAGCAACTGACACATCTAGTTTCTCATGCAAAACAGGACAAGAAGTGCAAGCACCAAGCAAGGAGGGCCTAGATTTCATCTCATCTAGCTCAACCCTAAGCACATCCAGTTCCTCAACCATGGAGGCATACTTTTCCTTAAGCACAGTCAAATCACCAAGGAAAACAGAACAATCAGTGCATTCGAGTTCATCGGTCACAATAGGAGCAGACTTAAGAGAATCTATTTGAGCCCTAGCATCAACAAGCAAAGACTCTAGCTCAACCACCTTCTCCTTAGCCTCTCCAAGCAAAGACCTATACTCCCTCTTCTCCTTGTTGGTCTTTCTAAGCACACCATCATGGTTGTCAAGCAATTCATTCAACCTAGCATTCTCCGCTACCAAGAAGGATGGATCATTATTTACCTCATCCTAAGAGTCGGAGTCCAAGTCATCCTTGTTGCTCTTCTTGCTTGCGGAGTTGTGTGCCATGCCGCAAAAGCCTTGGGCGGCGAAGCACAGGCCGTTGATGTTCTTGCTTGACCGCTTGCCCTTGTGCTGGTTCTCATCTTCATCACTTGAGCTCGATGAAGAGTAGCAAGAGCTCGAGTCGATGTCGCTCGCGCCGGCAACCATCGCTCGCTCCTTCTTCTTGTGACTACCACTCCTCCTTGGCCTCCGCTCGGACTTGTTCTTGCCCTTGTGGTCATCCCTCGAGTGGTGCTTGTGGTCGTTCCTCGGACGGTGCTTGTGCTCGGGCTTGACCTCCATGGCTTCCGGGCACTTAGCGATAAAGTGTCCGTGCTTCCCGCACTGGTAGCACATGCCCGAGCTCCTCCGAACGTTCTTCCGGTTCGTGTACAAGCGCTCGAACCGCCTGCTCAGTAATGCGAGATCCTCCTCGCCCAACATGTCAAACTCCTCATCTGGCATGGACACAAGAGAAGACAAAGAGAACTGTCTCGAAGACATGTTAGCATTAGTCCTTGGTCCAGAAACGAGAGCCAGACTATGAGGGTCAGTCGGGTTCTCGATCCTTGCTCGCACCCCACGGTCCACCTCGGACGACTTGAGCTTGGAGAACAGCTCATCCACTGTCAGGGTCTCATACTTCTCCGACTCAAGAATGGCCTCGACCTTCTCACTCCACACGGTACGATCTAGAGAGTGCAGGAGCTTCACAGCCCTGTCATAATCATCGTACGGGAGCACGGCCACATTAGCCCTCATGTTGTTCACAATCACCGTGAACCACTGGAACATGCTGTCAATGGACTCACCGGGGAGATGAGTGAAGTTCTCGTACTCTCTCCGGTAGGTCGCAAACAACCAAGCCTGAACCTGAGTATTTCCAGCATGAGCATTCTTCAACTGCTCCCAAATCCTACAAGCCAAGTCCTCTGTCTGAACCCGATCGAATTCGGATTGACATAGAGCACGAAACAAGTAGTCGACTGACTCGTTGTTGGCGTCGAACATATCCCTCGATCCTGGAGCTAGGAAGTTCATCGAATGAACATAAGTTGTGTTCACTGTGACATCCCAAAGGATCTGACCCTTGCCGCGGAGGAAAGCAGCCATCCGCCTCTGCCACATCTGGTAGTTCTTACCATCAAAGTGTGGAGGACCCGAACCCCATTCCTGGTATGCCATCTTTGGATCTTAGACTGGTTAGAATCACGAAGATTCGTAAATGGCTCTGATACCAATTGAAGGACCGATTAGGCGACCGGAGAGGGGGGAGTGAATGGGAGCCGATAAAAATTCTTCCCGAAGGATGAACTCGGCCTATGCCCCAAATTCATAACCGAGGATTCCCACACGAGTTTGCCAAGGTCGCGTAGTCACAACGAACCTACCAACCCTAGGAACGAACCCCAACTCAAAGCAACATGGAAGCGCAACTCAAGAAACAAAGGACTTAGGCAATCTGCAAAGACTGGGGCGGACCGTCCGCATGGAGGGGGCGGACTGTCCGCGGGGGCCAGGCGGACTGTCCGCAAGCACAGGGCGGACCGTCCGAAAATGCCACCCGAACCTCTAGTACTGCACCTCGAATAACAGACTGTTCGTGCCCTACCCGCAGACCGTCTGCACGGAAAAGACCGTCCGCACTCTCCTCGCGGACCGTCCGGCAAACTTCGAGCAACCAAAAACACCGGATAAAACAGATCGAAACGAAGCGATGCAAGAACTTGCGAAGAACACGACGAACACCTGGTTAGTCGACTCCTCGCGGACCATCCGCAAGCAACTGGCGGACTGTCTGCCACACGCGGACAGAGCAGCCCGAACTCGAAAATGCGAACACGACTTCACCTATCCGTCCATGGATCTCCCAAACGGCTTGAGCTCTTGAGGCAAGATTTGGGGGAGATGTGAAGCGTCCCTAGGAGATGCTATACCCCAAAACTTGAGACCTCAAATGAACTAAATCGCCGGGAATCGAATCGCAACCGAGCTCTACCAAAAAGCTAGGGTTCCAACCGAAATCCTTCAATTGGAGGCCAAATCCAGAGATTGGGGGGTCAAGATCAAGCACAAAGATGCACAAGACATCTATCCATGATTCCCCCAAGAAAATCCGAACCTAGACACCACAGAATTGAAGGAACAAGCCGCGCACGAAAATCCAACAAAAATAGCCCGAAAAAGACACGAAAATCACACGAGCTACAAGAAGGAAATTGACGCAACCATGAAAGCTTCCATACACTCGGAGGTCAGATTCTCTACAAAACGATGAAGAAAATCTACACCTATGGAGCAGGGAAATGAAAAGCAGTCCGAAAGGATGGTTTGCCCAGAAACCCTAGAGCTATATATATGAGTCCCTCTGGGTTGGGCAAATGGCCAAGCTACTCCTAGCACTTAAACTTAAGATACAATCCCCTCAGGGGCAATATGGTCAAGTAGCACTCCTCTTCATCAGACAGCCACACATTTGCCGCAGTCCGCGTGCTTCCGACACAAGCCCTACGATCCTGCCGTGTGTCCTCTGGCATCGAAGCTTCTCGGCGCGCCTGGATACCGTCTTCGCCCGCCGAGCCTCCGGTCTTGGTTTTGTGGCTCAACCAAGTAACCTGACAGTTTTGTGGTGAACCACCGCAAATCCCGCGTGCAGACTCCGGTCGTAAGCCGCTACCCTACACCGGCTCCGGTCGACGACTTCGTCTTGCTTGCCACCGTGCGGCCCGCACTTGACCCCGTCCGGCCACCGCGTCCATCGAGCCGAGCCTACTTGTCTCTCCACTCCTCGGAGGCCCCGCAAGGCTAAGACCTTTCGCGCCCGCTCTTCACCTACACCAACATGAGCCAAGCCGCAACCTGCACCTGCAATACTCAGCCAAGAGTCAGTCCACACCACGTTGTCAATCACTCTTCACACCAGGGAGCGACCATCCACCGGTCCTCGGACGCTCCGGTCCTCACTCGTTGCTCCCAAGGATCTGGTCTTCGACTTGACAATACATGAGAAACATGTATGCCACATGTTTTCCCTACCTACAGCTCCACATATAAGCTTATTAGGAGTAGGTTGTGAAAGAAGGCAAACCAATGCCTTGGTGAGGAACCATACACATTGAGCGATCTGAGAGTATCATTTGAAGAACTTTGATTTCTTTTGAAAACCTGCAAACCTTCGGATTGATAACTGATCAAGGTACCAGTAATTGGTGATCTCTATATAACAGTTCTATCTTTCAACCACCCAAGGCAAGGTGAAGCTACATGCCCCGTATCGATCAGGCGAAAGGTAAGATCAATGCCAACTCATTCAACTCTGGCTAGAATACCTAGTAGTATGCTTGTCATAAATTAGGAATACAACATCGTAGCAACTCCTGATCAACCAACCTAAGTCCTTATTGTTTTGCTCGGGACGAGCAAGAGGCTAGCTTGGGGGAGTTGTTGACGGCTGTTAAGTACCTACTTTAGCCATCAATATACTCATAAATAAAGGAGCAAAAGGCATTTCTTACACGCATTTAGTTAAGAATAATGTAGTTCCACTTGTCCTTGGAGCTTTTGTGATTGTAGGTAAAATAAGCATAAAAGAAGTGACAACTCACCTTCTATGGGCCAAGCCACGTCACCTCAGCCAAGGAAGGGCTGCCACCTAGGATCCCATGCATGCAAGCCATGTCATCAATCCAAGGGAAGCAACCCCGATGAATCAGAGGGCGACACATGGACATCACAAGGATTGAAGGGCCCACGGGCAGGCAAACCACCTCAAAACCAGGGGGACACCAGGGACCGACCCAAGGACCCACAGGACAGCCACCATGAAGAAGCACAGGCCGAGGTGGGCCCACAAGGGGTCGGCCGAACCGACCTTGTGTCGGCTCATCTCAGCCTTCCACGTGATGCTTCCTGGTCGGCTCCTGATCCATTCCCGGGGTGTTCACGCCATTCTCCCGAAGCTGTCCTAGGCCTATAAATAAATGTGAGGGGAATCATTTCTTACCCAACTCACTTTCCAACTCCTCTCTCACTTTTGGTTTCCAAGGCTAGGAGGTAGGCTAGAGTAGTTCTACTTCAGGTTCCAAGTCTACTTTGGGATCTAGGTATGAGTTCTCTTGTATCTTTATTTTATTGTATGACTTTGATCTACTTCAGTTATTAAGCTATTTCATATAAAGTAGTGTTGCATATATGGGTGATTTGTTCATGTGTTCTTCATTCGTTCATCATTTAGAGGCTCCGGTTCTTGATTAACAAGGCCTTTCGATCCACTTGACGAATGATTTACTCATGTCTTCGGTGTTTGTTCATAAGTTAGAGGCTCGTGTTCTTCATGAACACGACCCTTTGATCATGTTGAATAGACATAGTAGAATACGAATCCGTTTGTGTGCCTAGCCTAGTTTGATCCAGTCAGATCACGTGTTTGTGTTGTAGGAAGTTCGAGTTCAAGCTACGGTACTCGGTGTAAGTGGCAAGTTATCTGGTGGCACTGACCTGGGTCACAATAGCCCGGGCTGGCTAGTGTCTAGTTAACAACGCAAGCATGGTGCTTGGGTTGAGTAGATGCGTTGCATATGAGTGTATCCCACAGATAGTTAGGGGTAGGCCGCGGTGGTGACAGCCGTTGGACCCTTTGTAATCCCCCACGTTCGGCTGCGCTGTAAGAGTCTAAGATCTAACAACCGACGTCATGCGGAAGCGACGCGGGCGGTTAGCTCCCCGTTTGTGCCTGGGTGGCGAACTGGTATTCATACAATGCTTATGTCACTGACTGGCTTCTACTAACTTTATATGTTTAGTACCTTAGAACCTAGAGCTAACTCATATGTTGCCTCCTAAGCCGTAGTATACCATATAGAGAACGAGTTCGGGTGTGTTTACACTACCCATCATTATCATATCTTACCCTTGTGTTTGGGTCCTGTCTTATTCTCGTCACTGATCTATACTCATTGCAATAGTGTTGCACATGTTAATCTGACCACGCCTTCCTTGGATTCGATACCCTTTGGAATACTCCTTTGGGGAAATGCTATAATGGTATATCCGTGCGCTTGCGGATTCTTTGTAACGTTAGGATTACCATCGGAACATTTTTGGCATCGTTGCTAGGAACTCACGAACTTAGGAAAGATGATAAGGAATTTCGCCCACTATTTCTAGCGCCGTTACTGGGAATACAAACCTAGTGATGACGTTAAGAAATGTCAGCACATGGCACGGCAGACCGTCCAAGCTCGGCGGACCGTCCGTCACTTGGATACGGACCGTCCGTCAAACACAGTGCAACGAAGACCTAAGCCACCAACTGATCGAACGCCACAAGCTCAAGAAAACAACGAACTCACAACGAACATAGGCACGCGCGAACTATTCGAGCTGGCAAGATGGACTGTCCATCCTCTTCGCGAACAGCCACCAGAAATGCGAAAACGCAAGTCAACCCTCCCTAGCCTTCCATGGATCTCCCAAACGGCTGAACGGATTGAGACAAGATTTGGGGGAGATGTGAAGCGTCCCTAGGGGATTCTATGCCCAAAAACTTGGAACCTCAAACCAACTAAATCGCCGGGAATCGATCACGAACTGAGCTCAAGAACAAAGCTAGGGAACGACCCGAAATCCTTGAATCGGAGGCCGAATCCTGAGTTTGAGGGGTCAAGATCAAGCACAAAGGTGCACAAGGCATTTATCCATGATCCCCACAAATAAAACCGAACACAAACACCTCAGAATCAAAGGAACAAGCCGTGCATGAAAATCCCACAAAATAACCAGAAAAGACACGAAAATCACTCGAGCCAAGAGAAGGAAATCGACGCAACCGTGAATGCATCCATACAACCGGAGGTCAGATTCTCTACAACATCATGAAGAAAATCTAGCCTAAAGAGCAGGGAAAATGAGAAGCAGTCCGGATGGATAAGTTGCCCTGACCCTAGAGCTATATATATAAAGTCTCTCCGGGTTGGGCAAATGACCAAGCTACCCCTAGAACATAAAGGAAGATACACACCCCTCAGGGGCAAGATTGTCAATTAGCACTCCTCTTCATCGTGTGATAACTACATCACCAAACTCAGCAAGTACCTGAAATCAACAAAATTATAGCAAGGCTGAGTATACAAATACTCAGCAAGTCGTACCCGTCGGGTGATAACTACATCACCAAACGCTAGACATGAGAGGCTTTTTGGTCAGTGGCCTCTTTTGCTGAAAAGCAACAAAGAGTAGGTCCTTACTTTCAAAATTTTAGCTCCAGTTCTAGTTGATTACC
Organism: Cenchrus fungigraminus; assembly: GCA_036936925.1. Classification (NCBI taxonomy): domain Eukaryota; kingdom Viridiplantae; phylum Streptophyta; class Magnoliopsida; order Poales; family Poaceae; genus Cenchrus; species Cenchrus fungigraminus. The sequence goes on from CM072780.1 coordinate 70,307,427, forward strand.
ATTTCTAGGTGAGCAAGCTATTGCAAGCATGAGTTGTGCAAACAATTAACCAAACATCATTATTTGGCAATATTCCATCATAAGGGATATCATGACCAGTTGGTTAAGCAGTCTCAGATAACAGTGAGAGGACAACGATTGATCGATTAATAACCTTGCAAGGTGGACCTAAACACACAGAACAGTGCCCTCACACAAAGTTCACCAACCATTCCATCACAAGGGATATCATGACCAGTTGGTTAAGCAGTCTCAGATAACAGTGAGAGGCCGACGATTGATCGATTAATAACCTTGCAAGGTGGACCTAAACACACAGAACGGTGCCCTCACACAAAGTTCACCAACCAGACGGTTCCCAAAATTCTTCTGCTCAGGATCGAATCTTACAGTCTTTGGAACAAGGCTATCTGGCACGCCTCACACTAGCACCCAGAATCACGCATGGACCACCGGTAGCTAGCCATGAGACGCATCTCAATATTAGTAATAGTAAGATCCCTCACTGCCTCATTAAGGTACTAGGCTTACCAGTCCCATTCCCGAATAGTGCTTAGTACGTTCAAACACTTAACCCACGAAAGCTATTGGACCGGAGCCCAAATCCCATGCTCTTACCACATGAGCAATCCATTTATAAAGATCTTATGATTCCAACATAAGAACCTATTCTCGTGAGTGACGAACACCACTCGACTTTTATCGGGTCCTATAGCATAGCAACTATCGACCTAGCATCCTAGTAAAAGGGCTTAGGTACCTAGGGATCATGCATCTAGGGTTTCATTTCAACTCCTGAACGTAAATGCACAAACATATATAGATAGTTGCATAATTTCAAAAACACTTAGGTTAATGCTCTGGTTCTTGCCTTCATTAGCAACACTAGTCTGGTGCTCCTCGGTGTCCCGGTTCACCTCCACGAAGTGCAGCTCCCCGTCAGATCCTCCCTCTTCAACTTCCGACACGAGCGAGTAGTTATCGTCGGGAAGTTCTACACGAGATGCATATGCAACATTTAATGTGGTGTAATTAATTAGACACAAAGCTATGCAACACATACAAACATGGAGTGTATGATTGGCCGTATTCACCTTGACAAACACATATTTAGTATATTCTTTCTATTAAAGTAATGTCATGTGGTACTTTATTATTTATTCTTTTTAAGTGACCGTGTACACATTTATACCAATAAATTTATTTTAAAAATCACCAAAATAGCAAGCTGGTCCTAAGCTCCTAATCATGCTACACAACACATCCATAGGGTCACTAGGTGTGGAAATTGGCGCTTTTCTGTTTAAACCTATTATTAATCTTAATTTGCTTCTAATGTTTTAACCATAAATTAATCCATAAAATATAGTGGGTGGTGTTTCTGAAGCTCTATAGACCTAAACAAAGCCACTGAGCAAGAGTTCACATTTAATTGAGCTATAAAATAATTATACTAAAAATGAAAATTTCTAGCTACCACAAATATGATAAATGCATATACAAATAAATAAACAACTTCTGGATCTAAACTTTCTCCCACATCATCTCTAACTTAAAACTAGGCTATGCACCCCACAAATATATCAAGAGCTACTCTAGATTTTGAACTAGGCAATTATATTTAAATCTAAGCATAAATCAAGAATACTTACTTCTAACAGCCCTAAAATCATGATAAATTTTGAAAAGGTGAATCTAGGCAGATTAAGACTATACTCAGAAGTTGAGCACAAAATCTATTTATATTTATCTACAAAAATCATTTAGGCAGATCTAGCATAAATACAAGAGAAATTACATTAAAAGATCTACTTATTAAATTTGTGAAATTTTTGGTCCAGAGCCTACATATGGCATCTCTAACAACATATCCAAAGTTAAGCTCCATATCTTATCTAGATTTTGAACTACAGCAAAAGTAGGTCACACGGAGTTTGAATTTTAATTCAGAAACTACCAGCCAAAAGTATGTTCATGCTTTGTAAAAGTTGTAGCTCTAGCCACAAGGAAACCAACAAAATTGGTTTGACATTTTTCTGAGTTTTTTGTGATTTTCTACTAATTTTCTAAAATGGTGGATCTATTCAAAAGAAACTTAAGAATCTACTTGCATAGAGGCCCTTGAAAAGAAACTTTCTTCACAACCATACCCTCGGATCTTGCACGGGGATGCTACATGTTTTTGTGGTTCACAACCGTGCCCTCGTCGGCGGGGGAGAGCTCGCCGGCAGCGGGGGACGGCCGGAGCAGGGCAACACGCGGCATAGGGTGGTGGCGTGGCCGGAGATGACGCTGGTGAGCGCCGATGGCGAGGTCGCGGCGGCTCGAAATTCGGCGAGGGAAACGGCGAAGCTAGGCCATTGAGGATTGGGGAAGATCCACTGGAACCTAGGGGAGAGGTTTGAGGGATTGGCTGGCGGCGGGAACTAGCGGGGGGGGGAGGCGAGCTTGCGGCGGCAGCGGCAATGGCGGACGGTGGAATCGTGCGTGTGCGTGAGTCGGTCAGGGGTTTCCTTTTATAGGTGGTTAAGCGAGGCAGGGGAACCGAAGCCTTCGCCTCGAAGGCATGCGTGCGGGGGAAGAGGCCCGGAGGCGGTAGAGCCATGTTGGTTGCTGGCCGAGCAACAGGGGCGCAGTGGGGCTCGGCGGCAACACGCTCGACGTGTTCACGTGGTGGGGGGATCCCCCTCGAGCGGTCGGGGGCGGGGGCGCGTGGTGATGCGGTCCCCGTCCTCGCCGGACTGTGGGTCGGCGAGGGACACGATCGTCGAGGTACGGTGCGGCTGCCGCGTGGCGCCGGCGCAACATGCAATGTCACGCGCGGGCGCGAGGCGACGGTGCCAGAGCGCCTTTTCAATTCTGTAGATAGCAAAGTTGTAGATCTCGGATCCCTCTACAAGATTGCCGAAAGCCGACCTATGTTTTGATGCTTAGTTTGGCCAGAAAATCCATGCAAAGATGGCTTTTTTCTCGGCGCGGTAAAGATGCAGATGTCGGTGTTGACCAAGTTTTTGCATGCCTTCCACTCAAAATGTAAGATGCCGCTAATTAGGAAAGTTGTGTACCATGAAAAGACGAACAACTTTTGTATTGGATGATTTTTGAGTGTTTAGATGAAATTTTGAGAACGCGGCAAAAGTTCCTGGACACTAGGAGTTTTGACCATGTTAACTAGGGTCTTGACCAGGCTAATGATTGTTTTTTTGTGAACACAATGCTAATGATTGTTGACTTGGTTAAGAAGGTAATTAGCACTAATTAGCACTTATTAAAAACCTAGGGTGTTACAGCCTACCCCTTAAAAGGAATCTCGTCCCGAGATTCAAATTTTAAAAGACATAGGTATGTACGGGTGCTTACGGTTTCGAGATTGTAGAAAACCTAGGTACCTGGTGTTGAGATAATGTTCCATCTCCCATGTTGCTTCTTGTTCCATATGGTGACTCCATTTTATCTTGTACATCTTCACGGTATGTCTTCGGGTCCTTCTCTCCTTTTGGTCTAACACCCTCATAGGATGCTCAATGAGTGAAAGATCCGGCTCAATCCAAGCATTTTCTTCTGTGATTATGTTTGTCTCATGCACATGCACACCTTTCCTCAATTGTGTCACATGAAACACATTGTGAACTTCAGAGAACCGATCCAGAAGTCTGATGTGATAAGCAACTGGCCCGCATACCTCGATGATCTCATAAGGGCGAATATAGCGTGGGGCTAACTTTCCCTTTACACCAAACCTTTGCACACCTTTAGTTGGTGAAACCTTTAGGTATACATAATTACCAACTTCATATTGTTGGGGTGCTGTCCCTATATCATGATAGCTCTTTTGCCTCATTTGAGCTAATTTCAAATTTTCTCTTATCACTTTCACCTTTTCCTCAGCATCATTAACTAAGTCCGGACCAAAGAGTGTCCTTTCTCCGGCTTCTGACCAGTTCAAAGGGGTGCGACATCTCCGTCCATAAAGGGCTTCGAATGGTGCCATCTTCAAACTAGCTTGATAACTATTGTTATAAGAGAATTCTGCCAAGGATAAACACTTGTCCCAACTTTTATCAAAATGCATGATGCTTGCCCGTAGCATGTCTTCCACAATTTGATTTACCCTTTCAGTCTGACCATAGGTCTGAGGATGATAACTTGAACTACGGATCAATTTAGTTCCTAGAGATTTATGCAATTGTTCCCATAAACGACCTATAAATTGAGTACCTCGATCAGAAATGATGGTCTTAGGGGTCCATGCAAACACACTATTTGGTCCATATAAATCTCTGCATAGTCCTGAACCGAATAAGTGGTGTGAACTGCGATGAAGTGGGCAGTTTTGGTGAGCCTGTCCACTATAACCCAAATGGAATCACACTTTCTGGAAGTAAGTGGTAAACCCACAATGAAATCCATACTTATGTCATCCTACTTCCACGAAGGTATCGACAAAGGTTGGAGTACACCTGCCGATTTCAAATGACTTCCTTTAACTCTATGGCAAGTATCGCACTCTGACACATACTTTGCTATGTCTACTTTCATATTTGACCACCAGAAATTTTCCTTCAGATCTTGATACATTTTGGTACTTCTGGGATGAATAGAGAATTTAGAAAGATGAGCCTCATCAAAAATTTCCTTCTAAATTTCCTGATCAGTAGGAATCACAATACGCTTCTCAAACCATACCACATCCTTCGAGTCCTTATGGAAACAATTATATTTGGGATCTTCTTTGGCTAATTTTTGTTTTATTAGCTGTATGCCTTCATCATTGCGTTGAGCCATGACAATTCTGTCATAAAGATTGGATTGCGCAGATATGGCATTTAGATTTCCTTTGCTCTACAATTTCGAAATGAAGCTTCCTCAAGTCTTCACATAAAGTGTCTCTATACGGTTCTACCTCTAAGCGGTTGCAGTGAACCTTGCGGCTAAGAGCATCCGCAACAACATTTGCTTTTCCAGGGTGATAGTGCACTTCTAGATCGCAATCCTTAATCAACTTGAGCCATCTTCTTTGTCTCATATTTAGGTCTGAATGGGTGAAGATATATTTAAGACTCTTATGGTCGGTGAAGATATTGCAGCGATTTCCCATGAGATAGTGTCTCCAAATCTTGAGAGCATGAACAACCACTGCTAGCTCTAAATCATGAGTGGGATAATTCACTTCATGGGTTTGAAGTGCTCGTGAGGCATAGGCAATGACTCAATTTTCTTGCATAAGAACACAACGAAGACCAATGCCTGAAACATCATAGAAGACTTCAAATGGTTTGGAATTATCCGGTTGTACTAGCACTAGGGCTGAAGTTAAGTGTTGCCTCAATGTCACATGCTTCACTCCACACGAATTTTACCCCTTTCTTTAGTAGCTCAGTAATAGGTTTGGCGATCCTGGAGAAATCCGGAATGAATCGACGATAATAACCCGCCAGACCCAGAAAGCTGCGAATCTGGTGTACGGACTTGGTTGGTTTCCAGTCCATCACTTCTTGTACTTTGCTAGGATCCACATATATGCCTTCTTTGGAAATAGTGTGCCCTAAGAACTTCACACTATCCAACCAAAATTTGCATTTGGAGAATTTAGCATAGAGTTTGTGATCTCTCAAACGTTGCAAAACAATTCTAAGATGTTCGGCATGCTCTTTATCATTCTTAGAATAGATCAGGATATCATCGATAAAAACACTACGAACTTGTCGAACTCAGTCATGAATATGGAGTTCATGAGATACATGATGTATGTTGGGGCATTTGTGAGACCAAAAGACATCACCAAATACCAGTAGAGACCATATCGGGTGGAGAAAGCGGTTTTGGGAATATCACACGGTTGAATTTTTATTTTTGATGATAACCAGACCGAAGATCAATCTTGGAGAAAACCTTGGCTCCAGCCAATTGATCAAAAAGAATGTCAATGCCAAGAAGAGGATATTTATTTTTAATTGTCACCGCACTGAGAGGTCGATAGTCTACACATAACCTCAAACTACCATCTTTCTTCTTGACGAAGAGTGAGGGGCAACCCCAGGGAGAAGAACTTGGGCGAATGTAACCCTTAGTAGCAATTCTTGGAGTTGATTTTTCAGTTCAGCTAGCTCTTTGGGTGGCATACGGTAAGGTCGCTTTGAAATGGGTGCAGTACCAGGTTGGAGTTCAATCACAAACTCGACATCCCGGTCTGGTGGCATGCTTGGCAATTCATCAGGAAAGACATCGGGATACTCACATACCACTGGAATTTCTTCAAGGTGAGGTAATGGTCACATAGGCAAAAGGGTCTGTACCGTCCTTAAAAGGCAAGTACAGGGTGGTGTATCCAATGGTAGGTGAATTGATCACTACAACCCTCCCCGAGATATCTAGAACAACCTTATGTCGGGTCATCCAATCCATACCCAAAATGACATCTATGCCTTCCAAATCTATGACAATGAGGTTTGTTTGAACAGTCTTACTTCCCAATTTCAGTGGTACTCCGTAGGTTAAGGTGTGGGAAGAGATTTCCCCCCCAACGTGGCAATCGTATAGGCTGCTTTAGTGTGAGAACCAATGAAACCCAAACCACCTACTAACTTTGCACTTATAAAACTATGGGTAGCTCTAGAATCAAATAATATTTTAATAGGGGTGTCATTGATAGAGAATGTACCCGTAAGCACTGAAGCTCCCTCTGGAATGTCGCTCGTAGTGGTGAAGTTCAACCTGCCCTGCTTGACTTGCACTGTCAGCTTCTTTACTGGATTGCCCTGCTTGGCCCCTGACCCTTGACCCTGCTGGTTGGGCTTATTCTGCCTGGGCTTTGGGCAGTCATTTGCATAATGCCCAGGCTGTCCACAATTGTAGCAATAGTGCTCACCGCTGTTGCGTGGGGGTGCATTGGGCTTGGAAGCTTGCTACTGGGTATTTCGGGACTGGAAATTCCCCGAAGGTTTATTCTGTGACGGTTTCATCGTCCAGCGTCTAGTTGAAAATGGCTGGGATGAGCCCGGCACATTTTTCTTCACGAAGCGAAACTTTTTGTTAGTCCCGCTACCCAAAGCAACACCAGCTTGCCTCTTCTTGTATCTCTGGGCCTTTTACATAGCATCCTCCTGGGATATAGCCTTATTCACCAACTCATGGAAATTGTTGGGCTCTATCAAGTTCAGTCGTTCATACAATTCACCATCAAGGCCATCATGGAATCACTCCTTTTTTCGCATCAGTGTCCACGTGATGCCCACCATACTAGCAAAGGCTATTGAATTTTTGTGCATAGTGATACACCGTGTCAGATCCTTGCCTAAGGGCCAACGATTCCCTCATCTTCCTATCCATAAGTCCTTTAGGAATGTGATGGTTTTTAAAGGCTTGCTTGAATTCATTCCAAGTGACCTCATTCCCAACCCGCTGCATAGACTTAAAATGTTCCCACCACATCAAGGCCTCACCTCGAAGCTGCAAGGATGCAAAGTTGGCCTTGATCTCCTCTGAGCATGGTAGCACAAATGCAGAAAATTTTGCCTCCATGGCCCTAACCCATGCCTCAGCTTCAAGGGACTCTTTTGCCTTCGTGAACGTTGGGGGCCTCATTCTGAGGAACTGTGTATATGTAGTGACCTGATTCGGTCCCTCATGATTAGCCCCATGTGGTGGCCTCTGGTGCAGCTACTGAGTTATCTGATGTTGCGTCTGTAGGACCTGGCGCAACACTTCGGTTTGAGTGGCCATAAATGCCTCCGAAGGCGTCATGGACGGTGGCAGTAGTAGTTCACTACCACTCGGATCACCGAACCCGTTGGGTGTGTTGCATGTCAGACCCACCATCTGAAAAGGTGTGCTCTCATTAGACACATATTCATAGTATTGCTTAGAAAGGAATAACAAGTGTAGAATATGCATGACAAAAGCTCATTCATGGCAAGTTTCTCGAAATCGGACAGCAAAACGGTGATAAGCATAAAATTCATATCCTTCTGCTCATACACCGAAAATTTTTCATTTTTGGTCAATAGGTGTCGAAGTTCATAAGCTCCAATGTTGGTATTCACCTCCGAGGCAAAATCCAAAGTTAACATGCCCGAAGAATTCTATTACTGAGGCTCTGCCTAGCTGTTCTGACAGCAAGCCGAGGTTCGCCAAAACTTTCGTAACTCTTGGTACTCTCATGCAGAGATGCTGAATTTTGGTGAGCATGATCATCGCAATGTTTCGCACAACTTTGGTATTCACCTCAGGAGCAGATTCGGGCGTTCGATTGCTCAAAAATTGTTTGTTTCCGATGTTCTGTCTAGCTGTTTGGACAGCAGGCAGAACCGTACTAAAAATTTCATAACTCTCGGTAGGAATGTGAAAAAATGCTGAAATTTGGTGAGCACGATCGTCATAAAATTCTGGACAAGTTTGGTATTCAACACGGAACTCGGATCTGACCGCAACTAGCTTAATTAATTCATTACACAAATCACTGTAGAAGGATGTTCAACCAAAACATTACATCGATGCCAAGTTTTGGGATCAGCATCATACTACTTGGGGTTACAATGCAGTCGTGCTGCACAAAAGAATACTCCTAATTTAGCCTACCACAAAAATCAACCAAAAGCGGTTACACACAGGAGTATATGTCAACCTACTACATCACTACGACAATCTAGTTGCCAATCGAAGCGTCACTAGCTGCAGGCGAAGCGGGTGGCATCAGTGGTGGTGGTCCCGCCTGACTCTCCTTGTCAAGGCCGGACGGTCCCTGCTGCTCCTCGGGAGGTGCCTCTCCAACAACCGGGGGTGATGGCTGCATAGCCACAATGGCCTGCAATGCTGCCATGTGAACCTATGACTCCTCCACCTGCTGCTGTAGCTCTGCAATGTGTTGAATCAGCGTCAACCTCTCTACATCCCCATGGTCAACGTGCTCCAGAAAGGCCTCAACCTCCACCTCAAGGTCGAGGCTCCTCTGCAAGTGGTCACCTCTCTCCAGCTCCAACCGAAACCTCCTGGCACGGAGTCTACCGTTGTCCTGCTGAGCCTGAAAGAGAGTGAAACCTTGCTACTGGTAGGCCGTGGAGAGACTGTGCTAGGACAGCCGAGCAGCCTCCAAACGCTGGCTCAGGATAAGCTCAGTGGTGTGGCACAGCGCCTGAAGAGTGAACAAGGCGTCCAAGCAACGTGTCAACGTCTGCGTGATGTCCAGCGGGACTGCAAGTAGGAGTAGTTCCTGCAGGTGGCTCACACGGTCCAGCTAAGCTAGGTCGTGTGGGTCCACTGCTGGGAACAACCCAAACGGCGACAAGACCACCTCAGTCAGGTGGTGGTCACAGAAGTCCGTCAACACCCAGAGGGCAGCCGACTTGACGGACTTCTGCCCATGAAGGCCCCAAAACACGGAGCTCAGGTCGAACCAGTCGGGGTGGTCCTAGTGAGGAGGCACGGTGACGATCACCCTGCAGCGGGGCACACCCAGGTCCTCAAACTCAATCGCCTCGTAGGTAGGCGCAGCCTGAGGCACTAAGTGCCTCCCACGCAAGGCGTGGAAAGCCGTCCCAATGTAGCCCGTTGGTACGGATCGTACCGTCAGCGCCAAACTCGAGAAAAACAGGGGCAGCCATCTGTACAAAAATGCAATGCATGTTAAACCTCAATAATAGAGTAACATGTCAAATGGTGCATAATTCTAGCAGTCGTGAATAAAAATTCATAACTCAAAAAACCAAAACCCCCAAAATCCCAAAATTTTACCAGCAACTCAGTAAGTTTATAATACACATTTTTGGTATTGAAAGGTTGAGCTACATCAGATAGGAACAAGGTCAAAAGATGCAATTTTCAGAGTACTGTACCCAGGAAAAACAGCATGTTATAGGTTCACTAAATTGGGTATAACTCGACATCTACATGAGCTATGACCATGAATTTTTGCCAGCAAAAAACTAGATTATATATGGAGCAACTTTGGTGTAGATCACCCAGTCCAAAACTCTCTGGAACAACCGGGAAAAACTCGAACAGCAGAGGTACACACAAGACATGAAAAACAGACATGACAACGCTCTAGATGAAGGAAACCTTAATGAAGACAACTGAACTAGAACAACACACAAAAGATAGATGATGATCAGTTTTTAGGTTCATAAGCTTTTAGAATGATGCATCAACCTATTCGTCCTCACACGGCGGTTAAGCCAAAATCGAAGTTAGTGCCGGTGGCAAGGCAACAATACGTCACTCCTCATAATAACTAGTCGGTTACTAGCATTCTTATCTACCGGAACGCAGTTAGTGTACCTGCAAGAAAAGAACCTTCGGTACCAGCACTCACGAAAGCATCCCCAAACATTACCGTTCACTATAGAAACGGCATCCATGCGTTTATCGCTGCATGCATGGACAGTGTCCAACCTCATATACCCTCCGTTTGAATGGAGTGTATCCTTGCCTCGCATATTCGTAATGGGGAACACACACGTATGGCAAAACATGGCGACATCACAACCCATGACATGTTCATCTTGAATAGAGCATGTCATCCTTCGTATGACTCGCATACGGAAAGCGCACGTATAAAACATGTGGGCATCCAATCGAGAAGATAGGATCCGTGGAATGAATTGCCCTATCGACCCTCGCATAATCGTGATGCTGCACAGCACACGTATGAAACACATGGCTTAAGAAGTGCAGGAAGTTAGCAAAATAAACTATAGATTTTTAAGCCACCTGAAAGTACCCATAAATCCCACTAGGGCCTCAATTTCATCCTTAACGATCCAACGCATTTTGCAAATACAAGCAATGTTGGCAAATTTTATTCAAAAACAAGTGACTATGGTTGTTAATTAAATTCTGGTGCATATTAATCACTCTGGTACTAGATGTGACAACCCACCTGAGAAACTACCGTACTATCACCTAAACCAATCCACTTTGGTCATTAAGCGATAATAAAGTATCGACAATAAAATTAAATCCGATAATAAAATCACTTACATAGCAACAAAGGATCGACAATATGCATTAAAACTCACACAAAGGCGAGTCTAGAGTACATTACATAAATTAAATCCAAACTTGCCCCGAAGGGTTTAATTATTACAAACCGAAGTGCTTGACATGATAAAAGAGGTTCAGAGTTCGAAAATAGCAGAATTCAACTAAGTGGAATGATAAGCATCACAGGAGGCCATCCGTGATGCCTTCACTCGTCATCATCCACCCATTCCAGGTCCCTGCCGGGGGAATCTCTCTAGGCCACACATCACTAAAAGCATTACCTGAAATCAACAAAATTATAGCAAGGCTGGGTATACTAATACTCAGCAAGTCTTACCCGTCGGGTGATAACTACATCACCAAACTCTAGACATGAGAAGCTTTTTGGCGAGTGGGTTCTTTTGCTGAAAAGCAACAAAGAGTAGGTCCTTACTTTCAAAATTTTAGCTCTAGTTCTAGTGATTACCATTTCTAGGTGAGCAAGCTATTGCAAGCATGAGTTGTGCAAACAATTAATCAAACATCATTATTGACAATATTCCATCATAAGGCATATCATGGCCAGTTGGTTAAGTAGTCTCATATAACAGTGAGAGGCAGACGATCGATCGATTAATAACCTTGCAAGGTGGACCTAAACACACGGAATGGTGCCCTCACACAGAGTTCATCAACCAGGCGGTTCCCAAAATTCTTCAGCCCAGGATCGAATCTTATAGTCTTTGGTACAAGGCTATCTGGCACGCCTCACACTAGCACCCAGAATCACGCATGGACCACCGGTAGCTAGCCATGAGATGCATCTCAAGATTAGTAATAGTGAGATCCCTCACCGCCTCATTAAGGTACTAGGCTTATCGGTCCCATTCTCGACAAGTGCTTAGTATGTTCAAACACTTAACCCACGAAAGCCATTGGACCGGAACCCAAATCCCATGCTCTTACCACATGAGCAATCCATTTATAAACATCTTATGATTCCAACATAAGAACCTATTCTCGCTAGTGATGAACATCACTCGACTTTTACCGGGTCCTATAGCATAGCAACTATCGACCTATCATACTAGTAAAAGGGAATAGGTACCTAGGGATCATGCATCTAGGGTTTCATTTCAACGCTTGAACGTAAATGCACAAACATACATAGATAGTTGCATAATTTCAAAAACACTTAGGTTAATGCTCTGGTGCTTGCCTTTGTCAGCAACGCTATCCTGGTGCTCCTCGGTGTCCTGGTTCACCTCCACGAAGTGCAGCTGCCTGTCAGATCCTCCCTCTTCAACTTCCGGCATGAGCGAGTAGTTACCGTCGGGAAGTTCTACACGAGATGCATATACAACATTTAATGTGGTGGAATTAATTAGACACAAAGCTATGCAACACATACAAACATGGAGTGTATGATTGACCATATTCACCTCGACAAACACATATTTAGTATATTCTTTCTATTAATGTAATGTCATGTGGTGTTTTATTATTTATTCTTATTATAGTGACTGTGTACACATTTGTACCAATAAATTTATTTAAAAAATCACAAAAACAGCAAGCTGGTCCTAAGCTCCTAATCATGCTACACAACACATCCATAGGGTCACTAGGTGTGGAAATTAGTGCTTTTCCGTTTAAACCTATTATTAAGCTTAATTTGCTTCTAATGTTTTTAACCATAAAGTAATCCATAAAATATAGTGGGTGGTGTTTCTGAAGCCCTATAGACCTAAATAAAGCCACTGAGCAAGCGTTCACATTTAATTGAGCTATAAAATAATTATACTAAAAAATGACAATTTCTAGCTACCACAAATATGATTAATGCATATAAAAATAAAGAAACAACTTCTGGATCTAAACTTTCTCCCACATCATCTCTGACTTAAAACTAGGCTATGCACCCAACAAATATATCAAGGGCTACTCCAGATTTTGAACTACGCAATTATATTTAAATCTAAGCATAAATCAGGAATAAATACTTGTAATAGTCCTCAAATCATGATAAATTCAAAAAAGGTGAATTTAGGTAGATTAAGACTATACTCAGAAGTTGGGCACAAAAATATATTTATATTTATCTACAAAAATCATTTAGGCAAATCTAGCATAAACACAAGAGAAATTACATTAAAAGATCTACTCAGTAACTTTGTGCAATTTTTCGTCCAGAGCCTACATATGGCATCTCTAACAACATATCCAAAGTTCAGCTCCATATCTTATCTAAATTATGAATTACAGCAAAAGTAGGTGAAACGGACATTGAATTTTAATTCCAAAACTACCAGTCAAAAGTCTGGTCATGCTTTGTAAAAGTTGTAGATCTAGCCACAGCGAAACTCGTAAAATTGGTTCGATAGTTTTCTGAGTTTTCTGTGATTTTCTACGAATTTTCTAAGATGCTGGATTTATTCAAAAGCAACTTAAGAATCTACTTGCACGGAGGCCCTTGAAAAGAAACTTTCTTCACAACCATACCCTCGGATCGTTCACCGGTGACCCTACATGTTTTTGTGGTCCACAACCGTGCCCTCACCGGCGGGGGAGAGCTCACCGGTGGCAGGGGACGGCCGGAGCAGGGCAACACGCGGCACGGGGCGGGCGAGAAGCTCACCGCACTTCGATTGAGGGGTGGTGGCGTGGCCGGAGATGATGCCGGTGAGCGCTGGCGGCGAGGTCGCGGTGGCGCGGTCGCTGCAGCTCGTAATTCGGCGAGGGAAACAGCAAAGCTAGGCCATTGAGGATTGGGGAAGCTCCATTGGAACCCAGGGTAGAGGTTTGAGGGATTGGCGGGGAGCTAGCGGGAAGGGGGGGCGAGCTCGCGGCAATGGCAGACGGAGGAGGCGTCCATGCGTGTGAGTTGGTCGAGGGCTTCCTATTATAAGCGGGCGAGCGAGGCAGGGGAACCAAAGCCTTCGCCTCGAAGGCACACGCGCGGGGGAAGAGCCCCGGAGGCGGCGGAGCCGTGTTGGTTGCCGGCTGGCCGACCAGGGCGCGGTGGGGCTCAGCGGCAATGCGCTCGACTCTTCCACATGGAAGGGGGATCCCCCTCGGGCGATTCGGTCGGGGGTGGGGGCGTGTGATGATGCGGTCCCCGTCCTCGCCGGACTGTGGGTCGGCGGGGGACCCGACCGTCGAGGTACGGTGACTGCCACGTAGCGCCAGCGCGACGTGCGATGTCGTGCACGGGCGCGTGGCCACGACGCCAGAGCACCTTTTCAATTCCGTGAACCCCAGTTTGACCGAAGTTTACTCAAAAATTTTGAACTAAGCGAACAAATCTGTAGATAGCAAAGTTGTAGATCTCGGATCCCTCTACAAGATTGCCGAAAGCCGACCTATGTTTTGATGCTTAGTTTGGACAGAAAATCCATGCCAAGATGGCATTTTTCTCAGCGCGGTCAAGATGCAGATGCCGGCGTTGACCAAGTTTTTGCACGCCTTCCACTCAAAATCTCAAATGCCGCTAATTAGGAAAGTTGTGTCCCATGAAAAGATGAACAATTTTTGTATTGGATGATTTTTGAGTGTTTAGATGAAATTTGGAGAACGCGGCAAAAGTTCTAGAATGGGTTCCTGGACACTAGGGGTTTTGACCATGTTGACTAGGGTCTTGACCAACCTTTAGATCATGATCATTTGCAAAACCTCTCCACCCAGCACTGAGTCCCTACTTATATTGTTTATAAGTCGTTTGATGATCTTCTCCATTCTCATCTTCAAGCACAATTCCAGCCTCTCTGTTTGGTAGATGCTTTTCACTAAAGTCTGTTGGTAAACCCTAGAAGAGGAACAAGAAAGTAAAATACAGTTGAAGCAATAAAGATACTAATCTAGGGTGGCTTGTACTGAAACATGTGGTCGTCTATTTTCTTTAAGAATATCTTTCAATGATGTGCAAAAGTTTAAAACAATTAGGAAATTACATTAGCTTGCACATTATTTGATTCCTAGACTTGCTATGCTCTCCCTAGGCATTATTTTCATGAATGTCAGAATGATATATTTAGGCCCCCATGAACGTGGGTAATTTGTCTTATGCTCTGGAATCGAACCATTTACTGGCCTTTAAGATGTATCAGAAGATGGCTTTAACTTTGGCTGGAAATTTGATTTTCTGATAGACTAGTGTTTCCTCACATTTCTCTATTCGGTTCAACAATTTTTTCGTTAGAAGCAGGTATAATATTCCCCAGCATTGGACAATTATTAAATAGCTTGTAAATAGCAACTTACCAGCCAAAAACCCCTGACGACATGGGATTTTAGCATACGCTTGACAAAGCTAGGATGTTCTACTGGTAAATTTGCCTGTATCTCCTCAGCTCTAGCCATAGCAGATTCCCAGTTGTCGTCCACACTGCAATTTTGAATGAAGTGCATAAAGTGGACAGACTTAAAAATTTAAGATACATTTTACTCATGATCATAGAAAAAGAAACACAAGAATTGAATTACCTTGCTTGTATCTGATGCCCGTCAACGTCAGATTCCTGTCAAATTGCAACTTGTTCCCCATTAGTTCAGTCCTTCGGTCTACTACTAATGCAAAGCCAAAAAGGAAATTGAACTTGCACGACCAGAGCAATTTCAGATGGAAACAGTGGAAAGGGAAATAGCTAAATCCATGAAGATAAAATACATGTTCACAAGCGGATAGACCCCCGGAAGCCTGGCCCATGGCCCACGTGCTAGCCCAAGACTATCTTATCTATTAATAACGTTTGATTTAGTTGACCTTTGCCACTTCGTCTTCCTCGTGGATCTGCACGACCGCACCAGCGCGACAGCGCCGATCTGCCCGCGGCCGGCGGTGACTTCACCGCCCACCAACCACCCCTCTTCCTTAACTCCGTTCTTCCTAACCTCTCCTGCTGCTTGCCCCCGCCGCCGACCCTGCCCAACCGGCCTCCTCCACCACCCCGACGGGCGGCGCCGCCGCCGCGCGCTGTTCCGCCCACACTCCACCACCACCGCCAGTCCGGCAGCCGCCCCCAAACCTCTCTCTAGGTCCGGTGGTCATGAAAGATCCCCCAACCCCCAATCTCCAAACCCCGAACCCCAACCCTGAAATCCCAAATCCTAACCTGAATCCCAAGGCCGCTGACCTCCACCACCGCCCGCACCTGTCGGCGACCCGCCGCCGGCCGCACTGCCCACAACCCACCGGAGATGGAGGAGTTGACCTGATGAGGAAGTTTAAGATGTTGACATGTTGTTACTTCCTTAGGTGAGATATTGCAGCTGAAGTAACATAAGGGCTCTCCAGTTATGATTAAATGGAGAGGCTCTTTGTGTAGCATTTGCGTTAATAAAATCTGAGTCAGACGTCAAAGCTCCGAAGTGTTCAATTAGGAATGTTGTTGGGGGGGTCCGAAAATCGGATGGGATCCCCGAACACAAGATTCCGAAACAGACGCGCGAAAGCAAGAACGAAAGAAGGGACAAGGAATCTCCGAAAGTCTGTACTCGCCTCAAAAGTTGTGAATCCCTTTACACGTGATGATTGCCAAAGTTTTATCATCCTGAAACAGACACGTGAACTTACGCCATTTCGGCGATTATTTCGCACATTATCAGAGGGTTAGCGAATCAATCGAAAATGATGAAACAACTTCGTGAATAAATTCCCGCCAGAAAACAGACCCGCAACTTGATGAGCTGTTCACGAATGTTTTCACGAATTCGTCAACTCCGACGTTTCGAGGGTGAAAGGTTTTTGCCCAATTCCCCAACACTAGCCCCTCGGGGAAGCGGGTTGACTCCGACGATCCGTTTCCACGAACGATTTCCCGAATTCGGTAAAAAACGTCACCCTCGGAACGTCGAAGTAGACACGCGTCCGCCTGAAAATGCGCAACGGTCATCTCGAGGCGGTTTCTTGAACCTACCCCCCTTACCCTATAAATAGAGGGTGGGCGCGGTAACTTTGTTTTCACCGTTCCGTTGCTTTCTTCGTAAGTTTTCAAGCACTCCCGAAGAAAAAAAAAGCTCTTCATCTTAAGATGCCCGAAGTTCGGCAACTTCTCTAGTCTTCGAAGGTATTTTGCTTCTTCTTCTTCTTTCATTGATTGATCAATTTTTTCGGTAGTTTTTTGTTTCTTATAAATTGATGTTCGTTTCATATTTGCTTTATTGTCGAGTAGGTGGCTCGTACTAAAAGCACTGGTAGACCAATGACTTTTGACTAACTGGCTGCTGCTGGTGTCTCGCCAACCAGAGAAAACGTTCATGATTCTGAGAACGTTCAGTCTCGTATAGATGATCCGGCTGCCGAAACCATTCACGATTCCGGCAGTCGCGAAGACGGGGAGATAAGATCTGAAAACAGATCTGGTGGTGAAGAAGATCTATCCAATGTTGATGCTGATGTGAGTGAACTTGTTGTCATGAAGGCTAAATCTTATCCCCCGGCTTTCGTCTTCGGTGAATCAAAGGTTACAGCCGATCTTATCAAAGAATATGAAGAGGCTGGATTTTTCCCTGCTGGTGACGGACGTTCTCCTTCTGGTGAACAAGTCCCTACTCCCGAAGCAAATGAAGTTGTTGTTTTCAGGGATTTCTTTACCTGTGGACTTAGATTTCCCTGTGATCCTAATCTGCCTTCTATTCTTGAGAAATTTTCTGTGAAGATACATCAATTGACACCGAACTCTTTTCTGGAACTTTCAAAGTTCTTTTGGATCATGAAGACTTTCAAATGTTCCTTCGGTGCTGACATATTTGCTCGTTTATTCGAGCTTGTGATTGAGAAGGATATTCTCAAGCTTGACGATGGGAAGTATTATGAGGCGCATTATGCATGTTGTACTTTCAACACGCGAAGACAAAATTCACGAAAAGGCCTCACCTGAATCCAACTTGCACCCTGTAGTAAGACCAACTTCTCCAAAGATTGGAGCTCATATTGGTTTTATGTGAAGGTTGACATGTCTAAGGTTTCTGGCTATACTGGGCCAGCCTACCCCTTCTACTCACCCATGGAACCAGTGAATGCTATTTGCACTGCTTCGTATAACAACCGTACCATTGGTTTCAAAGGCTGCGAAAATGCTTTCTTTCTGGCTAGTACCATTATCGGAGGTCGCGATGCCATTGAAGAATTCGTTGCGACTGAAGTTTGGCCGATATCTGATGGCTGGAAACCTTCGAATATTGTTTCTTTAGATGTGGACTGGGCATCGCAGCAAGTGTCGTTTCCACGATTTAACTTGCGGCTTAAGGAAGGCCAAAGTCTTGAAGACTTTATTGCTGAAGTCGAAAAGAAGGTTGATGCGATGGTTGGCAAATCTACTTTGAATGAATACAAAGCTTTCAAGAACATCATGAAGCACAAGAGGAGGGTGAATCGAGTGTTTTCAGAGCTTGGTGCTGATACTACTCTCCGATCTCGTCCACCAGGCTTGGTCAAAAAGGTCCCGGCAGTCGCCGTAGTAGTTTGTTCGGCTACCCCCCCTAAGGCTCCGAGAAAAAGGCTTCAAAGAAAGGATCTAAGAGCATCGTTGGCGACTCCTCTTCTCCTGTCGTCCGTCCAGAGAAAACTAAGTCGTTGGAGTCCCGCAAGAGAAAAAGAAAGACCTCCGAAGATGTCTCTGATGCTGAGATTCAAGCAGCATCAAGTCTCACACAGCTGGGAAAGAAGAAGGCTAAGAAGGCTGTAAAGAAAGTTATTATCCAGCGTGTTCCTCCGGCTTTCTCTGACGATGAGATGGCTGACGAACCTCACCCCACAGGTTTCTCTTCTTATCTATGGTGTGATTTGAGATTAGGTATTCGTCGCAGTTATACTCCTGGTTTTGAGAATGAATTTGTTGATATCGACACTTTTTCAGACGAAGTCCCCGAAGTTCGGGAAACTCATGCGGATCTTGCGATTGCTACTGAAGCCAAAGCTGGTTCTTCTCAAGCTCCTGCTGCTGATGACGAAGCTTCTCCGAAGTTTGCCAAGGAGTTAGAACGCACAGTGAGCGAGGGCGGTGATTTGGTTGTGAACTCCTCTTTGATTGAGAATCGTGAAGAAATCCCTGAAGATCAGGACCCCGCACCCTCTGTTACTGCCTACAACGAGAGTTTCGGTACGTCTTTTAGAGGTGGTCTGTTAAGCGTTAGCGGTGAGGTGGTTGATTCGGATGATGGTGTTCCTAAGCTTTCCTTGCTATGGACGTCCCCTGAATTTATGGGTGAAACAGGAGAAGATGCTCCGAAGAAAAAACTTCGGTTGGCTGGCAAAGCGGTTGCTGTCGCCGAGAAGCAATCTTCTTCTTCCCTCCAGAAATCTGTGACGATCTCTGATGCCGTAGTCCAAGTTCCTCTAGGAACACTTAACAGAAAAGGTTTATCAGATGTTTTTTTGTATATTCTGCTGTTTTTCCTGTTCTCTTCATATAACTTGTTGCTGTGTTCTCTTGTGGTTTTCGCAGGTTTTGAAGAAGCTGTTCGAAAACTTTCGTCAACTGAGCTTGCAAGCTTCTGCAAAACCTATGACATGAAAGCATCCATCGTTGGGAAGGTTACTTCTGAACGGCTCTTAGAGAAGGAAGGGCTTGTTGAGAAACTTTCTGGCGAGTCTAAGAAGTTAAAGCATGAATTGAACAAAGCTCAGGCTTCGGGTCTTGATTTGGAAAAGCGAATCGCAGAGCTAGTGGATTCTTTGAAAAAATGCCAAGACGAGAAAAATCTTGCCGAAACCGCTCTTTGCAATTCGAAGAAGGATCTCGAGAAGCTTAACAAGACTCACGAAGATGATATGACCATGATTGAGAATCTTCGCAAAGAATCTGATAAGAACACCAAGACTGTTGAAGACCTTTCATCGAAAAATTCTGAGCTGGCGAAAACTTTGAGCTCGAAGGAACAGACGATCCAAGATCTTGAAAAGGCCCTTTCTGAGCGGAACGAAATTTCAAGTAAAGATGTTGCTGAGATTAGGGAAAATCTGAAACTTTTATTTGAGGAGTACAAGGATGCTCTGAAGCACTTTGGTGTCCGTCCGGGCCCATTCCCTGAAAGTGAAGAAATCTCCGATCTAATGGACTGGATACAAACAGAATTCCAAGCTCTTCCCGGCGTTATTTCAGGAGCTAGCGACTTCGCTGCTGCTTTTTCGGTAGAAAGTCTTCTGAAGCTGCTCTATGATTTTGATTGCGTTGACCTTCCGAAATTCCTCAATGCACTTTCACGATTTCCGGATGCTGAAAGCACCTCTATGATTCGTCCCAATGAAGACATCCGCGCTGTAAAGATCAGATTCACAAAAGAATTCTGGAATGCAAGTGGGAAAGAATTCGCGAAGAAAATTGCCCGCGACAAACTCGAGGAGGTTGATACTACAAATTTGGCATCTTACTAGCACTCGTTTCTTCGATTTCTGCTAATTTCTTTTATATCTTTTCAGATGATTCAAAAGGAGGAGCGTGCTAAGGCTGTAGAAGGTCAAGAACCATCCTCTGAATCTGAAGGAGATGAAGATGCTGATGATGAAGAAGACGGTTCAGGGAATGCGGGCAGTGGTGACAGCGGAAGCAGCAGTGATGGTCAAGACGACGGGGATGAAGAGAGCTCCAATCGCCAAACTAGCTCCCCGAAGGTTGATATCATTGGATGAGACTACGCTTGTCCGAACACTCACTCTTGATGTCGAAAACTATACACTTGTATATTCGTGGGCTGCGACCCCCCTTCTGAACTTTTGTCTTGTAAATTTTAACCTGCGCAGGTCCTGCAAGGTGGGCCTGTGCAGGATGTGATACCTTTGCGAATCCATCGTCGGGACCAAGTAGTTAGTGGTGAGGCTTGGCGATTGTACAAAGAAGCTAATCCTGGATGCAGATTTTCTTACTTTTGGCGTGAAAGTTGCCAATATTTCTCTATGCGTAGCTTTCAACTGAGTTGGTTTTTTCTTCAACGAGATGGTTATGCTCTTACCAGCAGCGCTTCAAGTTCTCGATTCTTCATGAAGACGGAGCCCCTTAGCCCTATAACTGGCAATTGTAGTTTTGCTTATGCTAGTGACATTGCCGAAGAAAGGGGTCGTAAGCCAGGCCGTATCGTCGAACTTCCTTTTTGAACTTTTGAGCTCTTTGAAGCTATGTAATTGTACTTTTACGAAATTTTGTATGAAACTAAGGCAATAAATACGTTTTTCTTAAGAAAAAACGCCACCCTCCCCACCTTGCCATTTGCATGCAAAATTTCCTGGGTGCCCGAGAATTGATAACTCCCTTCGAATGCAGGTCGACAAAATTTGTTTCACGAATTTTGTGGACCTGCGCCCGCTTGGCATACTTGCCCGGGTTGATATCGCAACCTTCAGTTGCTTCAACCATCCTTTACGAACACTAACCTTCGGAGATGATTGAGCCCCTTGGCCCTTGGACGAAGAATTTCCTAAAAAAGGTTCGTATAAATCTTCATGAATGTTCTCTACTATTCTTATTTGCTCTTTCAACCGAAGTAACTTTGACTTTTACTCTATAACTTTTCATACGTAAAATTCCGAACAAAAAAGTTTGTACTTTCTGGGCCACAACCTTCAGTTGTTCCCGTGCTTTTGGTAGGATGTCCCTTCAAGGTGGGATCTAGGCCACAACTTGTTGTTGTCTCCGGCCTTTCGGTAGGAAATCCCTTTTACGGTGGGATTTAGGCCACAACTTGTTGTTGTCTCAGGCCTTTCAGTAGGAAATCCCTTTTACGGTGGGATTTAGGCTTTCACGGAGCCTTTGGCTATCAAGGAGCCTCTTTCACAGAACTTTTCTTTCCCTTCTTTAATCTCGGCTATCACAGAGCCTTTTCGCGAATTCTTCTTTCACATGGTGGGATTCAGGCTATAACGGAGCCTCTTTCACGAGCTTTTTCTTTGTCACGGAACTTTTCTTCCTCAAAATGGAACTTAGGCTATCACAGAGCCTTTTTACGAATTTTTCTCAAGATGGAATTTAGGCTATCACGGAGCCTTTTTCACGAACTTTCTTTCTTTTGATGGAATTTAGGCTATCACGGAGCCTTTTTACGAATTTTTCTCAAGATGGAATTTAGGCTATCACGGAGCCTTTTTCACGAACTTTCTTTCTTTCGATGGAATTTAGGCTATCACGGAGCCTTTTCACGAACTTTTTCTTTCTCACGATGGAATTCAGGCTATCACGAAGCCTTTTCACGAACTTTTCTCATGATGGAATCTCGCAAGACAAATACTTTGGGGGAGGACTCTTTTCATATATATCACAAGGAGTATTTACATAGGATCCGCCTCGTTAAAAACCTTGCCCCTTGATTTAGGGCCCCCTTTGCAAGGAAAAGAGTACGGTCCTTCTTATTCTAACTTAAATGCGAGAAGTAAATGTTTTTGTTCCCGAAACCACTTATAGATCCGTGGTTCGGGAGTTTTACATTTTTATGGAATCTAAACTTGCGAAAAGAAATGCTGAAAAATGAATCTAGCTACTTTCACGATTTTCAAGGGTAGTACCTTTTCAAACTGTCTGCATTCCACGAATGCGATAGCTCTTCACCGGTTTGGTCTATTAGACGGAAAGCCCCAGGCATGTTTGTTTCCTTTGCTATGTATGGCCCCTCCCATGGTTCTTGGAGTTTCCCGGGGTTCTCCCAATTTTTCTTTCTTTTCAGAACCAAATCACCAGTCTTGATGTCTTTCCTGACCACTTTTCTATCCTTCCATGCCTTGGTTTCTTTTTGGTATTTCTCGATGTTTTTGGCAGCTTCGAGGATTGTTAGCTCGATCATGTCTTTCTCTACCTTCATGTCAACTTCTTCGATCTCTCTTGCTTTCTACACTCTCATGCTCTCATTCTTGATCTCTTCTGGTGTCATTGCTTCGGTGCCAAACAGTAAGCGAAAAGGTGTGAAACCCGTTGCTCTTGACACTGTGGTATTATGAGACCAGATCACTTTCGGCAATTCATCCGTCCACTTGCCTTTCTTTTGATCATATAAACACTTTTTGATTCCCGAAAATATCAGCTCGTTTGCTCTTTCAACAGCCCCATTAGACTGCGGGTGATAAACTGAAGAGAACTTCGCATGAGTGCCCAAAGTTCTGCAGTATTCCTTGAAAGAGTAGCAGTCGAATTGCTTCCCATTATCAATAGTCAGCTCCCTTGGTACCTCGAATCTACAGATTATGTTTTGCCAGAAGAATTTCTGAATTGTTGGTGCTGTGATATTCGCCAATGCCTTTGCTTCCACCCACTTGGTGAAGTAATCAACCGCTACTGCTGCGAACTTGCAGTTTCCTTGAGTTGTCGGCAATGGGCCAACCAGATCCATTCCCCACCTTTGCAGAGGCCATGATGGAGGAATTAGATGAACTGGCATGGATGGCAAGTTTTGCTGATTCGCTGTTTTCTGGCATGCTTCACAATCCCGAACTAACT
This sequence comes from Cenchrus fungigraminus, assembly GCA_036936925.1. Classification (NCBI taxonomy): domain Eukaryota; kingdom Viridiplantae; phylum Streptophyta; class Magnoliopsida; order Poales; family Poaceae; genus Cenchrus; species Cenchrus fungigraminus. The sequence goes on from CM072780.1 coordinate 70,330,802, forward strand.
TCTTTGCGTCAACATTTATCAAAGGCCAGAAAAATCCTTGCTTTATCGCCTTGCTTGCTAGAGCCCTTGTGCCTATGTGTGCACCACAAAATCCACTATGAATTTCCTTGAGGAGTTCCACACCTTTTTCGGAGGTTATGCATCTCAACCATGGTTCGGTAACCCCGGATTTATACAGCTCTCCGTCCACTACGGCATAGCCCCTTGCCCTTTGCTTTAGCCTTTTTTCCTCCAATTCATCTTGTGGTTCATAGTGACCCCTCAAGTATGCCATGATTTCGGCTCTCCAATCGCGAGTTTCCACAATGTTCACAGTTTTTGGCTTTGGTTCTTTGACAGACGGTTTTTGGCTTTGATGTCGCGAAAACGAGCCGAGCAGCATATCTTATCACGATTCCTGCCGAAGATGTTATGATTGCTGATATTCCAATTCCTCTATCGCACCAAGCCCCATCAGAATGTACTACCCAAGGTGTGACTATGTCTTCGCCGAGATTATGTGTTGGCGATGTCCAGTCCACGACAAAATATGCCAAGACTTGCGATTTGATTGCACTTCTTCTTTCGAAATCAACTGTGTATTCTGATAGTTCAGCAGCCCATTTGATGATTCGGGTTGATGCCTCTTTGTTTGTGAACAGGTCATTCAGCGGTTGATTCATGATAACCCTTATTCTGTGACCCTCAAAGTAGTGCCTTAGTTTTCTAGCAGCCATCACGACAGCACATGCTATCTTCTCTAATTCAGAGTAGAAGAGTTAAGATCCTGAAAGAGCTTCGGAAGCAAAATATACTGGAATTTGTTTCAGCTTTCCTTCTTCCTCTTTTTCTTGCACTAGTACAGCACTTACGGCCGAATTTGAAGCAGACAAGTACAATAGGAGTGGCGATTTCGGCTCTGGAGGGCATAGCTTGGTCATGTTTGATAGATAGTCTTTAAGTTCTTGGAAAGCTTGTTTCTGAGATTCAGACCACTGAAAGTTCTTGGAACTTCAGAGAACTTGGAAGAAAGGCAAACTTCTCTCTGCAGCTCTGGGGATGAATCTGTTAAGGGAGGCAACTCTCCCTGTCAATTTTTGTACATCTTTCACTGAAACAGGATCTTGCATCTCGACTAGAGCTTTGATTTTGTCAGGATTTGCCTCGATGCCTTTTGTCGAAACCAGACATCCTAGAACTTTCCCCTTGTGGATGCCAAAAACACATTTTTCAGGATTCAGCTTAAGATTCGCTGCTCTGAGGTTCACGAATGTTTCTGCTAGATCGCTGATGTGGTCTTTTCTTTGAATGCTCTTGACGACTATATCGTCGACATATGCTAGAATGTTTCTCCGAAGCTGGGGATGGAGAACTATTGCTATCATTCTTGAGAAAGTGCATCCTGCGTTCTTTAGACCTTCTGGCATTCTGACAAAGCAAAAGGTTACGAAAGGAGTAATGAAACTTGTCTTCTCCTCGTCTTCTTTTCGCACCCTTATTTGATGATATCCTGAGAACATGTTCAGGAGTGATAGCATTTCGCTGTTCGTGGCATCGTCAACAACTTTGTCCACCCTTTCTAAGGGGAAGTCATCCTTCTTGCAAGCTTTATTCAGATCTGTGAAGTCCACACACATTCTCCACTTTCCGTTTTTCTTCTTAACTGGTACAGTATTAGCCAGCCATACAGGATACATGACTTCTCTGATCACCTTGGCGTCCTGAAGTCTCTGCACCTCAGCTTCTACTGCCTTGACTTTTTCTTCGGACATTTTCCTGAGTTTCTGTTTTTTCAGGGTTATTTTCTCATCTGTTTCTGGAGCATGCTCGATGATATCTCTATCGACACCTTGCAGGTCTTTGGCTGACCAAGCGAAGACATCTTTATTCTTGTTCAAGAATTGCACAAGTTCTCTTTCTTCTTCGGGGCTAAGATGAGCCCCTATCACGACTGCTCTGTCGGGCATGTCATCTAAGTACACTTTCTTGGTTTCGCCATCAGCAGCTATCTCGATTTTTTGTTTGTCCCGCTTGGCCTCAATATAGGGTTCTTTCTTCTCTTCGGTAGAGTTCAACTGATGCACATTGGTTTGCCCTGGCGTGTGACCCTTTTCAATGTTTTGAGCTTCTTGCTGATCGCCGAACACAGTGATAACTCCCTTTGGTGCTGGCATCTTTATACATAGGAATTGTTGCCTTGTCACAGCATCGAATTTGTTCATGAATCCTCTACCGAAAATCGCGAAGTATGGATGGTACATGTCGACCACGTCGAAAGTGAGGGTTTCGGTTCTGGCATTGTCAAGATCTACAAAGGATATAGGCAGAGCTATTTTTCCTACTGGCTTGATTGGTTTCCCTCCGAAGCCTAGTAGTGGGTACTCTGGTGGGTGCAGCATGTGTTGACTCAAATTCATCTTCTCGAAAGTTTTCATGAATAGGATATCTGCCGAACTTCCATTATCCACCAGAACTTTTCCGATAACCCATCCAGCTATGTTCACCTCAGTGACCATGGCATCGTTGTGGTTTGTTGATTTCAACTTGAAGTCTTCTTCAGTGAATGTTATCGGCACTTTGGCCCATTCTGGTCGTGCGGCTGGGCCATCGTTGATGACTGTGTTCACAGATCTGAAGTAATTATTCCTTTGTCTTTTTGTGTCGAACTCCATGGCTGAACCACCTGTTATAGGCATGATGGTTCCGAATGAGGGCAATGCTTTCAGGTTGTGGCCTCTCGAGCTCGACTCAGGTCTTGACGAATTATCGGGAGGTGGCGGTAATATTTCTTGAATTGATTGCGGCTGCTGAATGGCTTGAATTGCCTGAGACTGAGGATAGAATTGCTGAGAAGCTGCCAGGATGACTGTGCCTGCTGGAACTGCTGCACTGTGACTGGATTTGGTTGAGGACCCATGAATTGTGGTTGCCAGAAGTTTGGATGAAATTGGTTCGGCATCATGGAGGCAATACTCATCATGGTTTTCTCTTGTTGGATTCTAGCTATGTTCTTTTTGGTTTCTGGGCACGCTTCGGTGCTATGACCTCTTCCATGATATTGGCAATAGAAGTATGGATCTTTTGGGTCATGATTCTGAACTTTCGGGGTCCTCTTCCCCTTCCTCTTCCTCTAGACGCAAAACCTCCTCTTGTACTTGGTTTGCTATCCTGGTTGAACTGTGGATTTTCCACATTGTTGATGTTTCGTGGGTTTTGGTAATGAGGTCTCCATGCTGTTCCTCTATTACCCTGCCTTTCTTGATTTTGCTCGGCCACACTTCTTCTATGATCTTCGTCAGACTTGATGTATTCTTCTAGTTCATGAAAGAGTTCATCAATGGTCTTTGGCTCTCTTCGGGTCAGGTGTGAGGCTGTTGGTCCTGGAGTTAGACCTTTGATCAGCGCTGATATTGTTGTCTTGTCATCCGCTTCTGGGATCTGAGATCTTTGTTGCATGAATCTTCTTACGAAGCTCTGTAATGGCTCTCTATCTTTTTGCTTGCAATTGTACAGATCTGATGACTTTGCCGCGGTTTCATGGAATATCTGAAAAGCTTGGATGAACTTTGTCTTGAGGTCAATCCAGCTGCAGATTGAGTGTGGTGGTAGTAGAGAGTACCAGTTGAGTACTGGGCCTTCACAAGAAATGATGAAGGATTTGGCCAGTGCGACATCATCTCCTCCTGCTGAATTCACGACTGATTCATATCTCATGAGGAACTGTCTAGAGTTTCCATATCCATTATACTTCGGGAGAGAGACTGGTTTGAACTTCGGCGGCCACGGTGCCGTTTGCAACCCGAGTGAGAGTGGTGAATCTGGATCCGCGAACTGCGAGATTCCGTTACCCACAAAGAAGTTTTCTCTTGAAGCTCTTCTGTTCTGGCCAGAGTTCTGATGTGGTGAATCACGTCACAGTGAACTGGTTTCCTGTTCTTTCATTTCATCGATCTCTCTTTGCATTCTTTCTATTTGCTCTTTGGCCTGGTTAAGTTTCTCCAGCTTCTCCGAAGCTCTTCTTTTTGCTTCCAGCTGATTCGCGAATCTCTCCTCTTTCTGAAGCCGCAGCACTTTTTGGTTCACCCTTTCTAGTTCTCTGTCAACAGCTTGATCATCATCCTCATTAGCTTCTTCTTCAGTGAATGGTTCTAGAGTATGCGCTGTTTTCTCAGCTCTTGCCTTCTGAAGAGCCTCAAGTTTTGCCCTCCTTTCTTGATCTGTGATTTGTGAAGGTTCTGCAGTAAGAGAGATTCCATTGTATTCTTCAGCGTAGTGATCTTCTTGGTCAGCTTCTGCGGGAGTGTTCTTCTTGGACCTTTTCTGTGGAGGCATCATGAGTTGTTCTTCGGCTAAAACCACGGTGGGCGCCAATGTTGGGGGGATCCGAAAATCGGATGGGATCCCCGACCACAAGATTCCGAAACAGACGCGCGAAAGCAAGAACGAAAGAAGGGACAAGGAATCCCCGAAAGTCTGTACTCACCTCAAAAGTTGTCAATCCCTTTACACGTGCCCTCACGCCCCCTTTTACAGGGAGACGAAGGGACTTTTACATTCCGAGATTGCCCTCGAATCTAAGGAATATTCGTAGTGTGAACATGTACATGAACGTCTTTTACATCCCATGATTTGCGGGGCTAATTTCATACATTTACAGGCCTGCCACTAGTTCACATTTCGGCGATTATTTCGCACATTATCAGAGGGTTAGCGAATCAATTGAAAATGATGAAACAACTTCGTGAATAAATTCCCGCCAGAAAACAGACCCGCAACTTGATGAGCTGTTCACGAATGTTTTCACGAATTCGTCAACTCCGACGTTTCGAGGGTGAAAGATTTTTGCTCAATTCCCCAACAAATATTAAATCCATGATGAGATTATTAATGGTAGCCTTTTGCCCAAATTATAAGGTTCCATGATAAGAAATTTCTTACTTCAGTCCTTGTATGGATGTCCTTGCTAATGCGCTTGGCGCGATCAGTTTGAGGAAGTCGAGGAAGCTTTCTTTGGTTTCTGTGCACTCTCCCTGGCCTCACAATCTATATAACAAGGATATTCTAATCAATTTCAGAAAGGTTGGACCAATAAGATTTACATCTCTACCTAATATTAAAGCAAGCACCGTTTCTGTCACTTTTTTCGTCCGCCCTGACAGGTGGGACCCACTTGTCAGAGGTTGTGTACACGACCGCACCGCGCGGAGCCGGAAGCAGGGAGCAGCAGCAGCGCACCGGGGATGATGTCTCGCGGGCGGGAGCTCGGAGTGGCGCGGGCCCGCAGCCGCACTCGTGAGGCCCACCGCCGAGAAAGAGAGGCCGACAAGGCACAACTCGACGGCGCGCACAAATCCGATTGGCAGGGCACAGCTCGAAGCCGCCGGGCCCACTCCCTGTCGAGGTCATCGAGGATCGAGCCACCGCGCCACAGCCCACTGCACCCTGTTGAGGCCGTCGAAGATCCGTCCTTGCCCTGGTCCTAAACCTGCGCAGGAACGAGCTCGCCGTCGTCGCCGGGCGCCCGGGCGGCAGGGAGCTGCTGCCGCCGCTCCTCGCTGCCTAAGATCCTGTGCTGCGCAGCCGCCCGCACCGCATCCTCGATCTGCCGCCGGCCTGAGCTCCACCCCGTCCTGCGTTGCCGCCGGCCTGAGCTCCACTCCGCCCTACGCTGCTGCCGGCCCAAGCCGAACATGGACGCGCCGAAGGAGCAGTCGCCGCACAGGCCCGAACTAGGGGCCCCTGGTCCGCATTGCCGTGCTAGCCGACCGGATCTAGCACAGGGAAGACGGGTGTGTGGCGGACGGCGTCGAGCTCGAGCAGCTGTCGTCCGCCGCCGAGCTCAACTAGTGCGCCGACGGGGAGGAGGGGCCCGCAGATCCGCACCGCCGCTCCCCGATGGAGAGGCTACCCGCCCGCGTGCTCTCTCCTAACGGAGTTACGGCGGAGCTCACCACCAGCCTGGCGCTGACGGGAGATCTCGTGGGGGAGCTCGCCCACCCACATGCTCCGCCACGGCCGTCGGTGCGGGCCGATTCGCCCCGACCGCGGTTGCGGACCGCTCCGCCCTTGCCGCCGCGAGTGCCATTCCCGGGAGTAGCTCCCTAGGGAGCCGGCCCTTTGCTCCCTGCAAGCTGCTGGTGCGGTGGCTGTCGGATGGGGAGGAAAGCTAGATGGAGCTCGATGGATAGGAAGAAGCTGCTGGGATCCAGTCCTCCCTTTCTTCTGCTGCGTGAGTGTACAGGAAGAAGATGGGACGAAGATGTATGGATAGAAAGAAGTTGAATGGAGGTAGAAGACTCTACTGCGTCCTCCCTCCTTTTCTTCTCTCTGATTCCCTCTCCATGACATGTGTGGTGGACTGGAAGAAGCTGCAGGTCTCGATACTTTCATTTCATTGCGTGCGTGGACAGGAAGAAGCCACATAGCTTCTGGAGCAAAACAACAAGTCTATCGTACATAGTACTACTACGGAAAGAAATTATGTTATTATAACTATATATATATGATATAATTATAATATTAATGTTTTCTAAAAATTATCTTAATCATGTTTCTATTATTATGCTTGGTAATATTCAAATAGTCACACAGTGATATACACAAATGCATTTGTAGTTGATCTTAAACTACATGCAAATCATTAAACTGTTTACAGACGACCCCTCTGTCTATGGGCTATATGAGTTTTCTTCACATTTGTCTGTATGCTAACATCAAGATTGTGCAGATGACCCGCCGTTTGTGGGCTGTATATGCCCCGAGGGAGGGATCGGCCGGCCGGAGAGAGAGGGGGGCCCGGGAGAGGTGGGAGAGTGGAGATAAGGTTGGTTCTTTTCTGTTTTGATCCTTTCATATTTTTAAATTTTATTTACAAAATCTATCTAAAACTTCTATTTTCTCAAATTTTAGTCTCTCAGTGACAAATAAAATTTTAGTTGAATATGGAGTAATAGGAATGTAGATAGTCTTAGGGTGTTATGAATTTTTCATATTTATCAAACTTTTTTTCAAATAAGAGTTGTAACAAGTTGCTTCACCAGGTACGTAGTCATTTTTGCGAGAATCGAAATCGTGCCGAAGTGAAGCCGTTTTGGTTTCTCCCACTTGGGAGGGCTTAGCACGAGCTGTTGGAAAGGTCCAACAAAACAAACCCCACCAAGCTCCTTTTCTCTCTTATGGAGATATTCGATTTGTTTGCTAATAGGCCTCGCCAAGTAAAACGAGCTCGCTAGCGGTGAGGCTATTCAGTTCGCTCGAGCGAGCAAGGGAAAATCTTACATTTTAAGAAAATCAAGACATCTGACAAGCTATCCAAACAAGAAGATATTTTGCTCTCCTTGCTCAGCTAGCCAGCTAGACAAATCTCGTTAATAATCCAAATGCATCATAAAACCCGTAGCGACGCACGGGCATTAATGCTAGTCAAGGATTAATTGCAGCAACGTGAAAAATGTCATTTTTAAATTCAGTACATTGTTGGTTTTGTAGTTTTCCTCTGACAAGTTGCAATTTCATATATACTGGTAATAATTATATGTATGGCCCTCCTCTACTATTTCACATCCAAAATAAGAGAAGCAAAAAGAAACTGCATCTGTAGTTTATAACACAGTCAGCTTGACGTGTACAATAGAAACAAAGTGACAGCACAGTTACTTTTATGGGAATGACATCGTCGTCCTCGTCGTCATCGTCTGTATCACCACACAGAAATGCCACAGGTTGTTGCGCGGAAACAACAGGGAGATCATCATCCTGCAATAGCCGCTTATTTATCTACCATGTCATGAAAATATCACATTAACTGAGGACTGGAAGGAAAATATATATCTTCTGATAACACGGAAATGCGCAAGGCCATTCTGGTTGCAGGTATTAGTTGGAGTTTATTTACAAAAGAAATATTCTGCACAGCATTTGGACTTGACTATAGTTCGGAAGATACTGCTCTGAGTGAACAAACCAAGCAAACAAAAGAAAAGTGACAAGAGTGAGCAAACTACAACAGAGACTCCAACAGCAACACATCCTACAATCTTCAGAGTCGTGAAAATCGGTACTGCAGTGTTAAAAAAAACGATCATGCGACGCAGGGCCTCACCATCGGCTGGTAACCATCATCATTGTCACTGTCACTGTCGCTGCTGCCGCTGTCGAGCAAGGCGATCCTCCGCTTGACCAATGCCGTCGTCTGCTCCGTCTGGGCGTTGGCGCGCCGGGAACCGGCTGGCCTCCCTCTCCTCTGTGGTTTCAAAGAGAAACCAAGGAAAGCAGGGTAAGAGCAACTCTGGTTCCCCATCTCAAGTTGCTATTGTTATTTTTTTGACAAAAACAGAAAAAATCTTCTCCAACAGTTCCCCATATCAGGTTGTCATTTATCCCAAGTTGGAAAAAAACGACTCCGCGCGCGCATATATGCGCGTAGCGATCCGCGGTGCATCCTCCCATATTAGAAGAGGTGGAAGGGTATAAAAATAATTTTGTTTTTTCTCAGGATTCCTGATTTAAGTTTTCAAGAGGCGGAAGGGTAGAAACATAATTTTGTTTCTCTCTCAGGTTCCTGATGTAAGTTAGATCTACAGTTGGCAAACTATTGGAGATGAACTCTTTTTTTAGTTGGCATATCTTTTTACAAGTTGGCAAAACACAAGATTTGTCAAGTAAAATTTGGCAAACTCTTGAAGTTGCTCTAACAGATTTAGTACTCGAAAACAGCAACAATTTTTTTTTAAAAAAAATGTGGCGTCACGAGGCGATCTGAGAAGTAAAGAACCAACCCTGGATCGTCAATGGGATTATAACATAACAACGAATGTGTAAATGAGCGAGATGATAAAATAAGTGGATGGAATTAGGGGAGTTGGAGGGGAAGGAAGGGAACATGCCTTGATGGGCTGGTCAATCCCCATTGCCTCCGCCGCTACCCTCGAGCAGGAATGCACCGTGCCGCTGCCCGTTCCCGATCGCTGCGATTAGGAGTTGAGGGTTCGGGTTGGAAATGTGGATGTTGTTGGTGGGGTGGGGGGTGTGCTGCGGAGGAGTTGCGTATACTGCTGTGAAAATTTAAACTGCAGAGGAGACGACCGTTCAGTGATTTACGGTGGGACGCCGATATACATGGGGTTTTTCCGTTCAAGGATGTTTCCCTTTCGAAAAGAAAAAGGGACTGTTCCACCGATGGAGTACACAACCCCATCTCGCGATTTCGTTGCCGAGGACCGACCCCTGCTCGATCGTCTTCTTGGTGTCATTTCGTTGCCGATCACACGGTTAAGTTTTATCCCTCCCTCTTACCCCTGCTGTGTTGTCCCTAACGCGCTGTTCCTACTGTACAGTTTGTCATTGGCCGCATGCCTTATTCGAATGTCCGGACCTATCCCGTTTGGAGATGTCACAAATATAATGTCTGTGTTCAGTTGGGTGGATAACACTGCAGTGAAACATCACATAAATGTAAAACTGCTATTTATGAGGACTAAAAATGATCTAATTATAAAATTAAACTAATTAATACGGATGGACGGGAAATCACGAGACGAATTTATTAAGCATTTTGTTTACTATAACACAATGTTGTCTAATCATGATCTAATTAGTCTCATTAAGCTCGCAAATTAGTCCGGTTATGAAATAAGTTTCCACATTTAATACTAGTTTTGATGTGACGGATGAATCTCTACCTAATAATATAATATAATATATATATATATAAAATATATTAAAGTAAGGATTGTTTGGTGTCCTCTTTTTCGTCTGTCTACAGTAACCCGAAGCTAAATTGGAGAATAGGAAGCCAAAACCGAAGAAAACCGCCACCCTCCCGCGTGAACCAGCAACCAAATCGGCGACTCCCCACCCGCGTGAACTGGCGCACGCGCACCGGGCGCAAGAAAAAAACCGCCCACCCAAAATCCTCAAAATAAACGACCGGGCAGAGTTCGATCCCCCCACCTCGCCCATGAGGATGCTACAAACATCTGTGCTACATTTCATTTATAGGTTTGAAGCATGTTTTGTTTTACTTACAGTTTAAAATTCGGTTACATGGCTTAGTGCTTAATTAGAAAACCGTAGAAGGGAGAAGAGAGTACCGGAGATAGGATTGTGCTCTCGTAGATGTGGTCTGATCAGTTTGAGCTCGTCTACCTAATATTAAAACAAAGATTACTTCTGCCCCTTTTTCGAACGTCCTGACAGGTGGGACCCACGTGTCATATGTGGTCACTGTTTCCCCGTCAACACACAAACAACATGTTCGTTTGGCTGGTGTCTGATGTTGATTTGTTTTGAGAGAAAAATACTATTGGCTGGTTGCTGGTGGCTTGTTTGTTTTGAGAGAAAAGTATTGTTGGTTGGTGGCAATAGGCCAGACGAACAGAGTGAAAGTGGACGCCGCATTGCGTCTTCCGATTGAGCAATTTCATGGCAGAGGAGGGAAGGGAAGGGGGAGCATCGCCGCCAGGGAGGAGAGGACCACTAGACCATGAGGGGGGGTTGCCAACAGGGGGCCCATGCGTGCCCACGAGGCTGTGGAACGCGCCCACATGGTGGACCACATGCCCCGCGAGGCTATAGTGGAGCAACCGGTCCCTCCCGTGTGGCGGTGGCGGAGCTCGCGCCCGCGCCCGCGTGGTGGCGGTTGAGCGCACCCGCACCTGTGAGGCTGCGGTGAAGCTCATGCTCGTGCCTGCGTGGTGGCGGCGGAGCTCGTGCCCGTGCCCATGCCCACGCCCACGTGGTGGCGGCGGCGGAGCAAGAAGTGTCGAAGAGGAGGAGGGAGAGGGAGGGGGCAGGGAGGTGCACAGATCCTGTGAGGGAGGGGCCATGCCGGCCTGTGAGGGAGGGAGATCTGAGATGCGAGAGGCCGAGAAGGAGCCCGGAGAGATGAGGAGTAGAGATAAGGTTGGTTCTTTTTTGTTTTGACCATTTTTTCATAATATTTACTTTTGAAACATCAGAGCTTCTATTTCTTCACATTGTAATCCGTACGAATTCTATTTTCTTTCATTGTAGTGCCACATATGCAAATAAGATGACATGGCATGATATTTAATAGGAGAGAGAAGAAATCAGGGTCATCCTCATGACCCTGGGTCGACGCGGAGTCCTAGGAATGACACCCCCATGACCCTCCCATGAGACAATTTGACACAATTTTTAAGCACAACTTATCAACCAATATGCAGCAATTAAATATCTACAGGAACCTATGAAACTGTGCTATGACCCTGTGCATTGAGAGAGGGTAGGTCATCCCGCAAACCAATACAGTAAAGATGATGTGTCATTTTTGAATACTCCCCCATGACCCTTTCCACTGAGACTAACCTTAGCATTAGGATCAAGAATTACTCCAACCACTGTAATCTTTTGCATGTGACAATACGAATAAACACATTCCTCTTATTACTCGGTATAAAAAAAGTTCTCGACTCCTACATATGCATCCACACATGATGTTACGTTTTTCTTAAAAAAAATATCTACATGATTAGTTTTTTGAAGTTTAAGGATCATTTGTCGGGCTTGAAAGAACTTTGTAGAATGTCATATACTAAAGTAAAAATTTATACAAGATGATGAAAATGTTCCATGCTAAAGTTGTATTATTGTAGTATTTGCAATGAGAAATAGGTTCACACCTACTAGCTAGCGCGTGTATGGTACACTTGGCTACTACCAATTGTGCTTTGCTAAGCTTGGATGAACCATATAAATATAATATCTTCAACTGAATAAGAGAGTACAATTAGAGATGTGATCATGTTGAATGATGCAGTATCAGTGTATCTATTTTTTTACCTCTAATAAATATCTTGCTAAAAGAAAGTTATAAATGAATGATTATTTGAGAATATGAAATTATGTTAATTCAAAATTTCATTGGTTTCTTAGCAAATTTGTAGAGATCATCGAGTGCAATAAAAATACAACGCTAGAAATAGAAACAATTAACGAGGTTCATAAATACAATTAACATTTCACTGTAGTGCATGAGCATTTTTCTATTCATATCGAAGTGCCATCGTTTTTTCAACCATCAACATTGTTTTAAAAAAGTCCCTCATTTTTTTATAATCAACCAACATATCACTGACATGTGGGTCCTAAAATGACAATACATTAGTGTTGATGTGTCATATGTCATCAATAGGTAAAGTTATTATCTCAGTCTATTATATTAGGGATGTGCACAAAGAAGATAACATGATCGGGGAAAGCGAGGTCAGGGCGAACAACGACGGACGGGGTCAAGGCAGTGCATACGTGACGGTGAGGCCAGGGAGGCAAGGAAAAGATGGTGGATGAGATTGGGGTGTGGTGCGTGCACGATACGGATGACAGTGAGGCTTGTGAAGTGTAGACAATGGTGGCGAGGTTGAGGTAGTGCGCGTGATGGAAATGACGACACGGCCAGGGAAGCGAGGTCGGCAGACAACGGTGAGGTTTGAGAGGTGCAAACGATGGTGAACGAGGATGCAAGGTTAGGGTGTTGCGATGGGAATGATAGCGAGGTCGGAGAGCTGCGGGAGTGGCATGACAACGGGATGGATGACAGTGAGGCAAGCAACATTTTCTTCGGTTGCAACGCACAGGCATAATTGCTAGTAGTTATAATTTGCCAACTAAAAAAGGCCTAAGAGGCTCGTTGTAGAGCAGAAAACCTTGGATCCTTTCGGTAATAGCTTATTTAGTTTGCCATGTTAAACTTTAGCACATGTCATATCAACTTTTAAATAATAATTAGAAGTATTAAACATAGACTAATTATAAAAGTAATTATGTAGATGTATTCAATCAGGATTCAGATTATCCGAAGACCAAGCAACATACACATGACATGGCAGACCGTTGAAAGCTATAAGGACCGGAACGAATAATTTCGATACCCACTAAGGATGTGTACAACACTTTAGACAGATGTTGTCTATAAGATTTGCCACATCAAACATAGATAGTTAAATAGACAACTACACAATCATTGATTTAATAGATTCTTCTCATGAATTAACCTCCATCTATGTAATTGATTTTATTAATTAACTCATATTTAATTTTTCTAATTAGGATTCGAAGGTTCGATATGACAGTACTAAACTTTATCCCCTAAATCCGAACAGCTCCTAAAGCTCCAACTCCAGCATCCAATAAAGTTGTCCCCATAGGACCCATATGTTTTGATGACAGGTTAGAGAATTTCTGAGATGATCCAATCCCTTCACTATTTGTAATGCATACAAAGTGTTGAATTGGGAACGGTTACAACTGTTCCATTTCATATATTTGGGGGTGGTAATGGATCATGGCTCTAATGTATTCTTCACAACCTAACAAAGTTCTACTTGTTTTAATTTCAAAATTGTACAAGGTTATGGCTCCGTCCTTATAAGGTCCGATCCTCAAATTCTAAATTAGAAGGCCCATTACCACTCCTACATATATCATGAGTTGTCAGTGGTTAATAACCTGGTGAGAGACACTAGAACTAGTAGAACTGCCAATGAAACAATTTAGAGATTAAACATTACTAAGAAAAGAGATTTTAGTAACGGGTCCAAACATCCTTTAGTACCGATTGTCCAACCAGTATTACTAATCGGTAAGTACTAGGTCAAATGACCGATACTAAAGGGGCAACAAATCCTATGCAAAACAACTCACTTGTGCAAACTATGCAAACTTGAAACTGGACATTTGGATGGGCATCCCATGGATGGGGGTGCAGGTGGGACAAATTTACACATAAACCCTCCCACCATTAGCAAAACTAAACACATTTTTTGGAAAACCCCCTAATCCCATCCAGTTACAACACCATGCGGTTCATGCACGGGATACATATGGTTTCTGCATACCCTTCCCCGTCGCGCGCGGGAGGCAATTTGTCGCTGCCTGTAGTTGCCGCACCGCTGCCTGGAGGTGCCACGCCCGCCTAGAGCTGCCCCCCCCCCCACCGCCGCCTGTAGCCGCCTGAAGGTGCCGACCTGGATGCTGCCGCCTGTTCCTTCTCAGTGGAGTTGGGAGGCTCCATCTTCCCCATCTTCCTCGCCGCTCTCCATCTTGGCGGTGGTGTTGGGAGGGGGTGGTGGCCCAATGAGGGGGCGGCGGCGCTGGCAGGAGGTGGCGCTCGGGTGAGGGGGCGGCGGGCTTTTTTTAAAAAAAATGAGATTTGCTGGGAAGCTGGCGGGCACTTTTTTGTAAATTTGTCTCACCTCCACCCCCATCCATCGGATGCCCATCCAAAGGCTCAGATTCGAGTTTGCATAGTTTGCACATGTGGGTTGGTTTGCATAGGATATGTTGCCTACTAAATGCCCTTTTAATATCAGTTGACATGCTTGCCACGTCTGGCTGGATCATTTCCAAGGAATGTGCCGACTAGTGACGCAAAAAAGGTCATTTCTCGTCATAAACCACGATTAATGATGTCGGTTGTTACGAAAACCTTTCGTCATTAATCGAGTGTCATAAACCGTGATTAATGACGAGAACTTATTTCGTGGCATCATGAATTTAACGATGTGTATAAATTTGTAACACTAAGGCGTCATAAGCTACAAGCCACAAAGGACCAAAATCTGATGTGGCACGGCGTTTTGTGACAAATCATTTCGTCATTAAGTGAATTCAACCCATGTTTTGTTGGGTCAAGCCCCAAAATCTTTGTCGTCATATATTGAATTTGGCCCACTTAATGTTAAGCTGAGCCCAATAGTTTCGGTCGTCATAAATTGGTTTTAGACCTTATTAAGGTTGGAATCAGCCCAATAAATGTAGTCGTCATAGATTGTATTAAACCTTGTCAAGGTTTGACGGAGCCCAATATTGTTGTCGTCATAGATTGTTTAAGGCCTTATTTCAGTTGGATGGAGCCCAATAACTGTGGTCGTCATAGATACTTTTAGGCCTAATTCTAGTTGGACCAACCCAATAATCGAGGTTGTCATAGAATGTTTTAGGCCCGATTTTAGTATGACCGAGCCCAACAATTGCAGTCGTTATTAATTTGTTTTGTGTCCAGTACTGGTTGGATCGAGACCAATATTCGATGACGTCATAAATTGATTGAGGCCTGACTGATGTTGGACCCAGCCCACCAATCGCTGATGTCATATTTGATACAACCTATTTTATTTTTAAATCGTTTTTCAATTCGTAAAAAAATAATGGGCTGAGGGGGCAAGCCCACATTATTTTTTGCCCTGTTATTTTGGGCTGCACTCCAGATAGCGCATAATTAAATATAATTCAATTTCATATTACATGCTAATCAATTCAGTAATTGACAACACAGATAATTTTTCCATACCACTGATACAAATAAATGTTTCGGATCACACATGACACATTAGTATCAATGAACACAGAACAACCACAAGCAGATTGTCAGTAGGAGCTCACAAACCAATACACATGATATCTCCCCGCTCACAAATAAAGCTTGTCTTGAAATAGAACCCACTAAGATAACAATGCTCAGTACTCACAAACCAGCACAACTAGCTGGGAGGACACAAGCAGAAGACTAAGAAAAACAGTGGCCTTACCCAAGGCGCGAGCTTAGCAGTTGACGAAGGAGGGTCTCAGTAGTTTCTACTTGTTTCTTCAACCTCTCAATCTCATCAATCTGCACTTTCATTACTACATCTGAAGCTTGTGCCTTGATCTTCAAGTCTGTCAAAACTTGGTACTGTTCAACTAAGATTTCACCAAGGTCAGCAGCTTTATCTAGCCCTCCCAAAGAAACTTCAGGTATTGAGCAAGTAGCGGCAGCTGGATAATCTCGAGGCATGTAATCAATGAATGGCTTTGACTTCACATTGGACGGACAGGAATTTGATATTTGAACCACAAGGATTGTCCTCAATATTTGAGCCTAAAATGAAAGGAGAAGTCAAACTTGAACCTTGAACAAAGCAAGCAAATAAACTTAAGAATAATCCTAATATTAAAGTAGCAGGATATCATGCGTTCTGTAACATACCACGACATGTGATTGAATCTCAGCAATGCAGGAGTGGGATGCTAGGCCCTACACAATAAGTATTTGGTCAGTTGCCTTGCAGATATATGGAACAGAGTGTACCGTGACCGTTAGTAGACTTGCAGATAGATCTAGACACTGGTCAGTTGTCAATTGCTAGGAGTTTTGACCATCTACAAATTAATGCTTAGAAATTAAAAAATGAGTTCATGAAACAACATATGAGAACTAATGGCCCCCCTCCTAACTTGTGTTACAAATCAGGAGCTGGATCTAGAGCGGTCAAGGTAAGAGAAGGATCTGAAATCTAACACAATAAACAAAGTAAATTACTTTATGAGCATGGCTCATCTATTAAGTTGTGTTACAAATTATCAACTACATCTAGAGCGGCCAAGGTAAGAGAAGAATCTCAAATCTAAAACAATACACAAAAAAATTACTTTCAACGCATGGCTCATCGATTAACTTGTGTTACAAATCAGTGACTGGATCTAGAGCAGCAAAGTTAAGAGAAGAACCTTAGAACTAACATAACACACGAAGCAATTTACTTTCTAAGCCAACGAAGATACTCCTAGGGGACTAGAAAGAAAAGGAAATGAGATTCTCACTTGTGAAGCTCCAAGATCCAGGGGCCCATGGATTGAGGGGACATCGGGAGCAGGTGCTTGCGTTGTATCCTCTCTCAATTGCTCAGCTTGGCCATCAAAGTAGACGCAAGCAGAACACCGATATATGCTGCCCACCATCTCGCTGAGATACCCCTCCCCCTCCACCGGCGACGGCGAGGTCGGACCGCCACCGCAGATCTAGCTGAGCAGAGTGATGCTTTTTTGGAAATGGAAGACGAGAGTTTAGTGGCGCAACGCGGTAGCAATGGAGTAGAGTATTTATTATTTCGGGGCGGTGAGGTAATACAGAATTTGAAAATCCCACTTTCGACTTCCTGACCGCGAAATGAAAATTTGGTAAGCTGCACTTCCTTCGGGGCCACCAACAAGTGGGGTCGTGAAATCGCGGCCCCATATTGTCAACGTGTTTGGGTGGGATTCTGGAGCCGTGCAATATAGGCGGGAGATGGATATTTGGAAGAGGCCTACTCTTCAATGAAGCTAGGTGCGTTTACAGTCGCAGATCACAAAGCCTAACAGCTGCATCTCCCACTATAATGCCTACACATCTATTTTTTAAGTCATGCGGATATAAGGATCTTTCTTCTGCGTTGTTATCCGGACCAAAGCACAATTGTGTACCCAGCAAATATTTCGCATGCCTACCGGGGGAAAAGCCTGCATATTCTGCCATATACTTGTGACAGGATTCCTGAGTAGTGTAGGCATGTGTATTCCGAGCATCCCACGTATTTTCATGCTACTGTAATCCCATGAGGCATGCTCTGCCACGAGGTGCACACTTCCTTATGATCGGTCATGGTTCGATAAATAGGTGTGCCCCAAGGCCTTTGCTCATCGCCTCTTCATCCTCCACGTATTGTGCTAGCAGACCTCTGTTTGGTTCTGCGCGCTCTGAAAAGTGGTGAGCTCTTAGCTTCCGCGTCATGTTTTTTCAGGTTACAATCATTATTTCTGGTCAGTGCTTATCATGTTTACGTTGTTGGCGAGTGTGTAGGAGGATGGCTTCTGATGCGAACGGAGGAACCACCAACTTCCATGTTGTGCCACCTCCGCAGCGGCCAAGATACATGGATCCATATGATCTACGACATGGATGAAGTGGACGAGGGAGAAACGGAGGAGATGAAGAAAGATGCTTTGGCTTAGCTGCAGGAGCAGGGTTACACTCGTGTGCTTCGCCATGTTCGCTGTGTGTGCCCTTACTGCAATCTTGCTCACTGGTAGTGGGGTTTTCGTGACATCCTGCAACATGCTTCTAGCATTGGTCGCTCAGGATGTACCATGAAGTCGAGGGGTAGGCATCGTGCATTGGAGGAATATCTCCGCACGGATCCTCGTTTGTCACACCTAAATTTGAAGGCAAACTCGAATGCATTGAATACATGTGCGCCAGGATCAAAGTTACACACATGTAATGACTTAGTGAATACCAAAACACGGTGCCAAAGCGTAAAAGTAGTATTGTAACATTATTACATGACCAAATGTTTCATAAACAAACCAAAAGCGAGTACTAGCAGTGGAAAAGGACGTCTCCACAGGCAGTCAACTGAGGGAACGTGCGCCTAGAACTCGTCAAGCTCTCCAGGAAAGTCTTCAAAGCATCCGTTTGAGCAGCAGCCGGGTTGTGTAGATGCAATATATAAAAACAAGCATGAGCACATATCGTACTCAACAAGGGAATAAACTATAACAAAATGCAAGGCTTTATGGTGGAAAGCTGATAAGGTTAAAGCGATCAACACTTTTAGTTGGTCAAAGTTTTGTTTAGCAGCTATTTACTAGCAAGTATAATTATATATCAAACCGAATTAACATATACATCAATATCATAAAATGAAGTGCACAATTTTAAAGTTCCATCTTCCATAAAATTACTCTTGTGAGGTTCCAGACCGCCCTTGACCATGGGCACGGCTAACCAGTCAGTTTTACACTCTGCAGAGGTTGTACATGTTTACTCACAAGTCGCGTAAAAGTCCCGAAGAACTTTGGACCCAACCAAGCAATGCCAGCCAAGCACCATACCACACTACCGAGGTGTGGTTGCATAGGGTTGCTATGAGGCCTTTACAAAGATCCCCTAATGCAGGCTGCTTGCTAGGTTACATGATCAGTGCAGCGCATAAACCTCTCTCAAACAGCGAAGCTACCATAGGGCAGACCAGCCTGAGGGCCGGGCTATACACCGTCTACCGTCATCCCCCAACCCCTTTTAGGTAAAGCATACCTAACACCAAGTTTTCTAATTCATTGGCCAAGACAGAGCCATATGTCTTGTGGTAGTACTGTTTTCCTGGGTGGTTCTCCATGTTCCTTAAAGTGTTCTTGTATTACATGAAGGTATAACAAAAAAATAAAGCAAGTTTAACATTGTTGTTCATTAGAACCAACAGAAACCCAAGTTTAGCAACTAAGCAATGTCTACCCAGCATAAACATAAACCCAGGTTGATCAAGGCATAGGGGTAAACAAAACTAGTCGAACCTTAATCACATAGGACCCATCATATTGATGCAAAGCAATAAATAGATAAACAATGTAATTGAAATGCATGTTGTATATTAGGTAAAGAGGAATGCAGCAAGGACTTGCCTTCTACAAACTCTTGCTACTGCTCAGAGTCTTCAAGGTCTTCTCCTCCGGAAAATTCCTCGAATGGATCATTCTCTACGCACCACACATTCACATACAAAGGAACAATACAATAAAATAAGAGACAGTACACTAATCATTGCAAACAAAAACATAAACAACACTGAACTAAACTACTCATCAAGACGAACACATGGATATAAAAAACGCTAAAAACAGACTTAAAACGCGTAATCTATGGCTAAAACAAGTTGTAGGGGCTTACTTGCGAGAAAACTAATCCTACAGGGGCTAAACTGCAAGAAACCAAGGGCTAAAACCTAATTAAACATATAAACCGAAGGGCTATGGTGAAAAATGTAAAGGCTATACCTCGGGCGCTAAAACCAGAGAGCTCAGGGTCTAAATCAGAAAGAAAAGGACTTAGATCTAAAGATCTTTGAACTGCGGGAGGGCACACTTGTGAATCTACAAAACAAAGGGGCTTTTGTGTAAAGCTACAGTGAAGCAGCGCAGTTGACCAGTATTGACCCAGTTCAAAATAGATCTGATCCGCCGGATCTAGATCGGACGGCTGGCGGCCAAGCGAGCGGCGGGCGAGCGGCGGTAGGTGGCAGCAAACACACCAGCGAAGGCTGAAATCGAGCTAGGGTGCTCAGTTTCGTGCGCGGATTGCACCGGGGTGAAGCGGGCGACACGTGGGATCGATCTAGGGCACTAGGGCGGACGCACGGGCGATGACAACGGCGTGCGGCTCGGCGAGGCGGGCTGCAGCGCTGGCACAAACTCCAGTGACCTCGTACTGGCACGAACTCCAGCGACCTCGTACGAGGGCGCAAACAAGCGGCACCGGTGACTTGCTCACCTCCTTGCTCTTGGTGGCCTTCTCGATGATGGAAGAGCGGCGACCGGGGAGATCGACACAGCGACAGCGCTAGGGTTTCTCGGTGGCGCAGGAGCTTGCGGCGGCTAGGGTTTCGGGGGAAAATCACCGGGCGTGGCGACGGCTTCCTTTATAGGCTGGGGTGCGGCACCTTGGCATGCGGGCCAGGGGAGAGAGTAGTGCAGCCGGGCACAGGCTCGAGCCAGGCTCGGACTCAGGCACCACAACTCCGACCGGAGGTCGGGGATGACATGCGGGACCCACGCGTCGGTAGCTGCGGGCGGAAGAGGGCTGAGCGGCTGGCGCAGGCCGAGGCTGGGCTAGATGGCCGGCTGGGCTGCAAGCTGGGGGTAGCAAGCGAGCAAGGCGGTGCTGTTCAGGGAGCTCCACCAGACTTCCAGCAACAGGCCACGCAAAAAGAGAAAGAAAGGGAACGAAGAAAGAGAGAGGGTTTTTTTGGCATTTTTGAAAAGGGATTCAAACAACGAATTCAAACAATTTGAACTCAACTAATCAAAACTAATGCACCAGCATGAATGCGACAAGCATGAAGCCATTTATTTAATTCAGAAAAACAAATAATGGTTTTCTTTTTTTTCCTATGCTATATTCCCTGTAAAGAACTAAATGTTGGGAAAACTTTAAAATTGAGAGAAAATCATTGTTAAGTTTCTCTTTCTATTCACATCTTGAAATTTGGGAATTTCAGGGTGTGACATTGTTATTGAGGACCGGAGCGTCCGAGGACCGGTGGATGGTCGCTCCCTGGTGTGATGAGTGATTGACAACGTGGTGTGGGCTGACTCTTGGCCGAGTATTGCAGGTGCAGGTTGCGCCTTGATTTGCGTTGGTGCAGGTGAAGAGCGGGCGCGAAAGGTCTTATCCTATGTGGCCTCCGAGGAGTGGAGAGACAAGTAGGCTCGGCTTGATGGACCCGGTGGCCGAACGAGATCAAGTGCGGGCCGCCTGGTGGCAAGAAAAGCAAGACGAAGTCATGAACATGAGCCGGTGCAGGGTAGCGGCTCACAACTGGAGTCTACACGCGGGGTTTGGTTGGTTTACTCCACAAAACCAACACCGAGCCGGGACGACCGTGGCGGCCAAGTCATGAGTGGGATTGGCGTGGAGGCTGCACCTAGTCCGCGGGGTTTGCGGCGGTTCACCACAAAACTGTCGGGTTCCTTGGTTGAGCCACAAAGCCAAGACCGGAGGCTCGGCGGGTGGAGATGGTATTCGGGCGTGCCGAGAGACTTCGAAGCGGAGGACACGTGTCGGGATCGCAAGGCTTGCGTCGAGGCTAAGCGAGGTGCGGTCGCTGGGCATCCGTCCGATGGTGCTACGACGACAATTTCCAAAGTGCCTTTCGGGGGCCTGTATCCTTGTATTATGTAATAGGGGTATTTTTGTCATTCGGTTGCCTCCATATAAACTTAGAGGAGAGAGGATGGCAGCCACCTCTTGAAACCCTAGTTCATTTTGCTTCTCAAGTTTTTGCTATTTTCCTTTAGGTTTTCCATAGGACTAGCTTGAGAGCTTCATGGTGAGATCTTGAGAGAGGGATGGATGTTGAGGAGGCAACCTAAACCTTGTATGAATCTTTCATGGTATGTATAGAAGGTTCGGCGTGATTCCTCAAGTGTTCTTGTTGCTCCTCCCGTTTCTCTTTTTCGGTGATTTTTGGAGCCTTCTCTTGGGATTTTTGTGGGAAGGATTTGGAGGTGTTTCTTCAGGGGATTTGTTTTGGGAATCACACATGAGGTTGGTGTGCCTCTTTTCTTGGTGATATTGCCCCTCAAATTCCGTAGGAATGCCTTCGATTTTGGTGGTTTTCGTGTTCTTCTTGTTCTTGAGGTAGAGGACCAAGATTTGCGTTTCCAGGAGTTGTAGGGTGTTAGAGGTCGAATTTTTTGGGGCATATCTTCCCTTTGGGGTGCTCATCATCTCCCCAAAATTTCGTCTCAAGACTCTAAGTTGTTTGGGAGATCCATCGATCGAAAGTTTGGGGTTGTTTCGCGGGCTGATTTCTGAAGGGTGCCGGTACTACCGACCCTGTGCAGGTAGTACTGATAACCTGATTTTTGGCTGCTAGAGAGCCTTTATCGGTAGTACCGGCCCGGGGCCGGTAGTACTGATAATCAGAAGTACCGACCCTATCCCGGAAGTACTGATAACCTGGTTTTTGGGTGCCAGTGAGCCCGTATCGGTAGTACCGACCTTGGGTCGGTAGTTCCGACAATTTCTGCTGTAGGTTGTCTTGTGCTAGCTCTTTCTCCTGGTTCCTTTTGTGCTTGCTTCCGCTTTGTTCCTAGGCTTGTTCTAACTTGTTCCTAGGGTCAGTAGGTCCGTTGTGTGCGGGATTCTTCGGAAGTAATTTTGGGGTGTAGTCTGAGTTCTTGAGAAGAATTTTTATCGGCTCCCATTCACTCCCCCCTCTCTGGTCGCCAATCCGGTCCTTCAGTTATGCTACATTCCGTTGTGCTTTAGGTATGGCGGAATAAGCGTGTGTCATATCCATCTCCATGACCGTGTCTGTTGTCTCCTCATTGCCAAGTCTGAAGGTTTTGTTGCATTGTGTGTGTTTGTGCATGCCAGTGCCAGTGCCAGTGCCACTGTATGAGTGTAGGTCTATGGGTATCATGTATGTGCACATTTAAGTTGAATATTTGGGAAAGGTGACCATCATTTACATTCTGTATATTATTGGCAAAACGGTGAATTTGGTCAAACTGTAAATTGGCAAAATCGGTCATCATTTACGTGTGTATTTGCAATGCGGTGTGGTGGGATAAGAATAAAATATCACATGACAAGATATTACATCTTAGACTATGACAACACATCATGACCTGGGAAAACCACTGAAGCAAGGAAGGTGATCATGGAAGAGAAGAACACTAATGTTCTTCATGGATAACAGGGGATACAGGGAATTTTCCTACCACTACAAGATTCATAGAGCATGAAAACATGGGATCTATCTTTCCATCCAAAAGAAAACATACCATTGATCTTTCCATCCACAAGACCACCTATATGAACATGAAAAAGAAAACCCAAATTCGTGTAATCTACGACGACCCCTCCAAGGAGTTCCCCGATGACTCTGGTGTTGAGGGAGCTTCAATGGTTGGGGACCGGGATTAGCGGGGCCGGCATTTGAAGGACCAATGCTGATGTCCATCTTCTTCTTGGTCATCTTCGAGTCCACCCTTCTTCTTCTTCACCGATGGAATGTCCTTGAGCGAATCAAGCTTACAGGCCTTGTCATCCTTCAAAGGCTACCTCACAAACGCCTCCGTCTGATGATTCCTCTTCTTGGCCTCCACCCGCTTCCTCTTCTTGGCTGCCAATCGCTTCTTCTCAATGTCCACCGACGTCTCCACCTCATCCTCGTCCTCTTCCTCTTAATCCTCTTGCGCGTAGTCGTACTCGTCCTCACTATCCTCGCTCTTCTGCCTTTCCGTGTCTTCTACATCAAATTCACTCAAGGAGCGCTCGGTTGGCTCGCATGCGCTTGGTTGGCTCGCATGCGCTTGGTTGGGGGTTAGTCCAGTGGTGTCCCGATGGAGGGGTTGGAAGGGAAGGGGGAGGTGGGCAGTCGAATCGGAGAAGAAGGCATGGTGGTTGTGGTTTTCTGGAGGAAGAGTGTTTGAGAAAGGCAATGGAGGGAGTTGGGAGAGTCCGGTATATTAATAGATCTCAGTTTCAGGGAAAGTCGGGGTGTCTCTTCGGGAGTTGTATCACGCTAATGCAAGGAGGCGCCTCGATCTCTAATAATGTAATGGTCTTTTGCAAAGGAAAGAACTATGTAAATTTGTAATCTTAACGAATTTGGAGCAAACTATATTTACAAGCACTTCAACATGTAGAGGTGAACGGTTTCACTGCCATTAAACCGGATGTTTGGGTTTGGATGCATTAACAGATCGGATATTTGGCAATAGTAGACTGAATGTTTGGGTCTAGGAAAAATGTATAGAAAGGACAAATATTTCAAGTCCTCTAAAAGATGCTTGTTTTGATTTTGGGCAAAGGTAATCTAGGCTTTCATAGATTGTGTGAGAGAGAGAGATAAAATTGGATAACATTTATAGGGAGACAAGGAAGAGAGATGGTTAGGGAAACAAAGCAGAAACAAGGGGATTGATCAACAAACAGACGATAACCAAAATCACAAACATGGTTTGGGTTTGGGATGCATTAGCATTTCGGATGTTTAGCAATAAGAGACCGGGTGCTTGTTTTGAATTTGGTCAAGGTGAGCAACGATCACATTGCTATTTCTTATTAATCGTCCAATATTGATCTTCAAGCTCTCCAGATACGTGCATTATTCCAACTACTCCTTACATATTCATGGCTTAGCTAGAGCGTGTTGAAGTGAGGGTGTGGTACACTGCCACTGGATATGAAGTAAGACAAAAAATTGGTTTGAAGTAAAACCATGGCTACTCTGCCTAGCATACACTACATGGGAACAAGACATGGTCAAGACAACCAAGTAGACCCAGAGTTTCATCCATAGTTTTTTTCCTTGTTCATGTGGCACGCTAGGAAACACGATCATGTAGGTACAATAGGGGTGGATGTTCTTGTCTACCAAACTTGAATATGTCAGACAAACATGAGACCAGGTTTCATGGAAATGTAAAGTTTCTAATTAACATCACAATGTTCACATACATAAGACAATGTTCGCATGAAATCTAAAGATATTAATTAACATCAAAGATGACATAACAGCATTGATCTTCCAGTGGCGCGGCTCGCTCACTCCATCTACAGCCATCCCTCGTTCTGGCTAGGACGCGGTGGCGGCTCCACTTCTTCATGTTGTCCTCCCTTAGGGCCTCATACCTGGTCATCCCAAGGATGTGGTCCTTGATCTCATTCAGGTTCCTCCACTGGTGCAAATGGTTGGGGGTAAACAGGGCACCCGTAGGTGTTGGTAGTGTGCCGGAAGACGCGCAGAGCAAAGGTCTTCAGATGGTCTATGTTAGTTTGGGTGTTGGAGTTGGAGTCGAAGTCGAAGTCCAACTCTACAAGTGGTGGAGGAGGCTGGGAATCCGCCAGCGACCTACAAGCGGCTCCGGGCATCAGCAGGTCGACGTTGGCGGTGTCGCAGCGGGGCGGCTTTGTGTCATGGAATTGACACCCTTGACACTCTAAGTAGGCGCGGATGAAGTTGAGACCGTGCGGTGACAACCAGGACCCAGATTTGGCTCGTGAGGAGGCGGTGGCCGAGAGGCTGGCAACACCATCAGACCGACGAGTAGGGATGGGTACGGCCATACGCCTGAGCTGTCTGTGTCTGGGTGAGACTGATTGCTTCATTGCGTTGGACGGGCAGTAGGACTGAAACACAAGTGTTTGGGAAGAGAACTATGGGTAGAGTGGTTCGGAACTGGCGAGGACACCGATGGTGGTAGGAATACAATGGCTAGCTTCCATGAGAAGTTGTGCAAGCTTATGTGACAAGCTAAGCAACGGGCCTCTAGATTGAGTGGCTGCCATTCATCTTAAAGCTTTGAGTGGCTGACGTGTGGGCACCATCTGGGTATACCCACATGTCACTAACCTCTTGATGATGGCATCCACCTTCCATGGGACGTTGTGGCAAGCTTTCCTGGGAAATTAGGCAACGGGTGCCTCAGCCTGTCGACGAAGGCTACAACCAGATGTTACTGATAAGAAAAGGTGACCATATCGGACTAAATTGTGTGTTGATTTGTGGGCAAAATAAGATGACAACAGCCGGATCTTACTGATCTGCAAAAGTGACCAAATTGGACTAAATGGTTCGTTGATTTGTTATTAGGAAAATACGATCGCATTATTCGAACGAACATCCATCCAAAGTAGGAAACAGAGTCCATTCTAAAGTTACTAATTAAACATCACAATGTCCACATACATAAGACAATGTTCCAACGAAATCTAACGATACTAATTAACATCATAGATAACATAACATCACAAAGTTCACATACATAAGAAAATGTTCCAACTAAATCTAAAGATATTAATTAACATCACAGATAACATAACAACATAGATCTTCCACCGACACGGCTCGCTCACTCCATCTACTCCATCCCTCCCTCATTCCTGGCCACGACACGGTGGTGGCTCCACTTCTTCCTGTAGTCCTGCCTCAGGCACGCAGACTTGGCCATCCCAAGGACATGGTCCTTGACCTCATTCAGCTTGCCCCACCGGTGCATAAGGTTGTGGCAGACAGGGCACTCGGACGTGCCGTTGGTGCACTAGATGACGCGCAAAGCATCGCCCCGGGGGACCGGAGGGATGTAGCCATGGAGATGGTCCTCAGATGAGTCTGTGTCAGCTTGGGAGTCGGAGTCAAACTCACCAGCAGGAAGGGTAATCATAAACGTAAGGTTCGGAGGCAGCGACGGTGAAGGAGGCTGGATATCCGCCAGCGAGCCACCACCTGCTGATGGCAAACCACCAGCGATCGACGGCAGGTCGACGTTGGTGGTGTTGGAGGGCGGTGGTGGCGACGGTGGATGAAGCTGGGATTCCGCCACCGAGCCACCATTGTCTCTTGGCACGCCGACGAGCGACGGCGGGACGACATTGGCGGTGTCGGAGCGCGGCGGCGGCGTGCTGTGGATGTGTCTCCACAGCGCATCCGTGAACATGCGGGCAAAGTGTTGGCCATCGCGTGGCGACACCCAGTCACGGGCGCGCGAAGAGGATGTGGTGCCGGAGGATCGATTGAATCGCGAGGGTGAGAGTCGGCATGAAGGGGAGCCGGTGCGGGATAGTCGGCGCGACGGGGAGCCTGATCACTTCATTGCGTTGGCCGGGCAGTAGGAGTGAGGTGCAAGTGTTCGGGAAGTGGTAGAGTGGTTTGGAACTGGTGAGGACACTGATGGTGGGGTTAGGAATGGCGATTTATGTGGAGTTACTCACCTTTCCTGGGAAGTTGTGCTGCTTGGGTGAGAAGGTAAGCAACAGGTGCCTCTTGTGTGGCTTCCATTCATCTTCTACCGTTGATGGGCTGATGTGCGGGACCCCGCAGCATATGACCAACACGTCTGTGATCTCTTGATGATGGCAACCACCTTCCATGGGAAGTTGTGGCACGAGGATGGCAACGGGCAGATGTTACTGATAAGAAAATATGACAAGACCGGACTAAATTATTTGTTGATTTGTTGGCAAATAGGTTCACATTTTTCGAACGAACATCGATCCAAAGTACTCCTTAGGAGGAAACAGAGTTCTCTGATCTTACAATCAGCATAATCAAATATGGAGGGACCAAACTTAATAAAAAACAACTAATTAGCATTACAACAAAGTGACACTTGTTATTGCTGGCAATTAGCTTTTCATTGCGTCTGGGTCGTCGAAGATCAAAGGCGCCACCTCGCCGTCGAACAGGAACGGCTCCTACATCAGTGGCTGAGCGGATGGCAATGCCACCGGCCTTTCGAGCAGGGACGGGAACGGCCATGCTCCTGAGCTCTCTGGGACAGTCGGTCCGGCAGGCGCACTTGACATTAATGGCTGAGCGGCTAGCAACACCGCTGGCCTGTCAAGCAGGGACGAGAACGGTCGTGCGCCTGAGCTCTCTGGGATAGTCAACACGGTGGTTGCACTTGACATCAGTAGTGGAGTGGACAGCCACGAGAGCTATGTGCGGCCAGCTCGGCCTCTCGGGCACACCACCCACTACATGCCAGCTTCTTGTGGCTATGGGTACGGATGTGCGCCTGAGCTCTCCGGGATAGTCGAAGCGGCGGGCACACTTGACATCAATGGCCGAGCGGCTGGTAACGCTGCTGGCCTATGGAGCAAGGACGGGAGCGGCTGTGCGCCTGAGCTCTTCGGGACAGTTGACATGGCGAGTGCACTTGACATCAATGGTAGAGTGGAGGGCCACGACTGCCACGTGCGGCCAGCCCGGCCTTTCGGGCACTCCACCCACTACACGCCAGCTTCTGGTGGCGACGGAGACACAGGAATTTTGGTTTTATTGCTCTGGTGAGAATGCCTGTCCCACCACTGCCTAGCATGCCAGCGACGAAGGCTGCAGTCGGCGCAAAGCGTGCCAGGTCCCATCGGCCCGGCCATCCATTGAGGTGTTTCCGTCCTGCCGCAGTCACCGCATCTCGGCCCCGCCGGAGCTTTATCCGCTGTGGATGATAGGAGAGCGATCTCCATAGGAGGCACACGATGATTGTCGCTGGCCATTAGGGGAGATGCTTTGAAATGCACATAGAAATTAGTTTGATCAAAGAGGTGGAAAAGGTCGAAAGAACAATGAAATCGATTGAATTAGGAGACAGGACGACGGTACTTGCGCCGATAGGAGGCGATGCCGATGGGGTCTTCTTGTGCCGAGAGGAGGAGATGTCGATGGGGTTTTCTTGCATTGAGGTGGAGATGCAAAAGTGTTTTCCAGTATATATTAATAGATCTCATTTGCCAAGGGAAAGGCGCAGGGTCGCATCGGGGATCGTGTCAGGCAAATGGCTTAGGCGCGTAATTTTCAATCTCGTTGAACTTGGAGCAAACTTAATTCACTTGAACATGAGGACATCGAATGTTGTCATGAGACCGGTTATTCTGGATTATGAAACATTATCAGACTGGACTAAAGCATTTCCTATGAGATAGGCAATAGAAGAAGGACACAAAAGGAGGTCGAATGTTTGCGTTTACGAACCATGAGTAGACCGAAATATTTTTTATCATTTGATGGCAAAAGATGCTTGTTTTAAATTTGGACAAGGTGAGCTATGGCATCATCCTTCTTAGGGAGAGCCAAATATGTGCACAATTCGAATGTGAAGCCGTGGCTTAGCTAGAGCAAACTGAAGCGATGGGCAACAAATCAGCTTCCCGTAAAACCGTGTCTACTCTATCTAGTATACACTACCCCATCTAACAAAGATTTGTTTTTCCAAGACTTGGTTAGCAGGAAAGAATGGTGAAGACAAGCAAGCTGACCTAGAGTTTCAACCATGGCTTCATTTTTCCTTGTTGACAAGGCATGCTTGGTAACAACAAAATGAAATCATGCAATGAGATAGACAATACAACACGGGCAGGACCGAATGTTTGGGTTCAGGGTACATGAACAGGCCGGAGAATTATTTTTGATCCTTTGGTGGCAATGACATAGGAAATATAACATGGGCACAATTATGGATGGTTGTTTGTGTTTAGGAAATATGAAAAGACCAGACAAAAATTTTCATTCCTTTCCTGGCAAAAGTTGCTTGTTTTGAATTGGACAAACCTGATTACGGATTTCGTAGTTTCTAAGTGAACATTATTTGTTTTTAAATTATCCAATATTAATTTTCCACCTCTCCAAAGTGCGATGAACTATTCCAACTACCAGCTGTGGTAAATAAATGGGTCAGACCAGAAGTTGGTTTCCATCACATCAATGCGTGTGCGAGTAAAGATTGCTACACGGGAACCAAGGAAGAGAGATAGAAACAGAGTAGATATCAGGGCATTGATCTAGAAACAAAAGATATCCAAAATCACTCTCGCATGGCAAGGGTTAATTTGTTCGGATGCAGATATCCAATTATTTTGCTAAGGAACAGATCACATTTGGCGTGAATTCTACATTCCTCGTGACAAAAATGTGACAATTCTTCCCAGCTCATCTAGAAGCACAGGTCACCTGTGCACTAATGATTGCCGTGCGCTACTAGCGGCGCCAGCATTGCATGTCGGCGCCACGTCACTTGCCGGATCACCTCTGAGGCTGCCTCACGGCACCGCAGCCAACCCTTGTTCATCCGCATCATCATCGTTGTCGCGACTGCCGATTCTTCCTCCACCTCGACCTGTCTGATGTACTGCCTCACAGTGCATCATCACCGGTGCTGCCATTGGCCCTGTAGAGGACCATGGCAGCTATGTAGGCCACCACATTGTGCCTAGCCTGGGTGGCCTTCTCGAGCTTGGCAATGGATGATCGGGAGCTATAGTTTTCCCCGAATAGGATGTCCATCCCGGAGAGGGAACGTGCCTCCGGGTTTGTTATGTGGGTCAGGCAATCGAGGAGGGTGTCGTAGCCCTTGAGGTCATTCCACTGCAGCTTGACGGAAAATCGCTCTAGTGCCATGCACCGACCAACAGCCGCGTTCTTGCACACGCGACGCATCTCCTGCACTACAAGAAAAACGCCGACTAGTGACGCAAAAAAAGGCCGTTTCTCGTCATAAACCGCGATTTTGGGTATCCGACCGAGTTCATCCTGTTGGAGAAGCCATCTCCTTCGAGAAGAAATTTTATCGGCTCCCATTCACTCCCCCCCTCTCTGGTCGCCAGTTCGGTCCTTCACCGCCCCCGCTATATGCCGCCACCGACCGGGGCCCGGCCTCCGCCGCTAACCTCGATCAGTACCAAAGTTCTTGAAATGAAGGCAACACGGAGGTACAATACTGACGCAAGTTCTTAAATCATTGCTCCATAACAGAAACAATTCGAGCGCCTCAAACCCAAAACAAACACTACAAGAAAAACGCCAACTAGTGACGCAAAAAAAGGCCGTTTCTCGTCATAAACCGCGATTAATGACGCCGATTGTTACGAAAATGCTCCGTCATTAATCGAGCGTCACAAACCGCGATTAATAACGAGGCCTTATTTCCCGGCGTCATGAGTTTAATGACGTGTGGAAATTTGTCTATACAATGCGTCATAACTTCGTTCCTGCAGCTTTGCCACGCTGGACAGAATCTGATGTGGCATCCGATGTGGCAGGCCAATTGTGACAAATCGTATGCTTCATAAAACGAATCTGGCTCGTTTGTAGCTGGGTTGAGCCCAAAACTGTTCCTGTAGGCTGGCGTTGTTCATATAGCCCAAAAAAGATTTTGTTGGGCCCAATTGTAGCTTTTTCAGATGAAATTTGATTAGGGTGGGCCCGTTTTGGTTGGGTCGAGTCCAACAAGTGCGCACATTGTTGCGGCCTTCTGTGTCATGTTAATTTGAAAAAAAAGACTTTTGGCCCAATTAAAAGTAGGCTAAACCCACTGAAGGACAATATAAAATTAACTAATCATGCATCAGTATTAATGGATTTAATTTCAATTCTGATCTTTTTTTTGAATAATTCCGATCTGGTAGGCAAAATAGTAATCAGCCCATATTTCTTTATACAACAAAGCAAACTATTGTTTATTATCAAGCACGACCATATTGTTCATCACATATCACAAACTATTACAAGATAACAGTATCACAAGGAACATTGATTAACGAAGCTAAATCCAGTTTATAATCACAAGAGAAATTGGAGATTTGATCTAATGATCTTAACCTCTTCATCTTTTACTACTAAGCAGTAGACGAGGGAGGTCCTCACTGTCTTCGGTTAGCTTCTGCAACCTCTTAATCTCAGCAGACTGCATTTTCAGAATTGATTCTGATTCTTCGGTCTTCTTCTTCAAGCTACATAACTCATTCTGATGAGCAACAAACCGTTGTCGAAGTTGTACCCCATCCTGATTGGGAGCGTCAACTCGCTCTTCATCAACACTACTACATGAGGATTTGGTACCCATTCTTGAGTACTCGGCTGCCTCTGTTTTAATTTGTTCGGGAAGAAGCATCATTGACTTGGTAGCTTCCATCTAGCAACAGTGGATCCCAAGTCAAATTAGGACCATGTAATTGATTCGAACTAAGGAAACAAAGGTGTTAAGTTTGTTACCTTGGAGCAGATCTGAACAGGAGCGACTTCAGATGTTGACCCATTGGCCCACTGAAACAAGTACAAGAATAAGAGGTAAGGGTTGAGATCATTCGCAATCGGAAACAAAGGTGTTAAGTTTGTTACCTTGGAGTAGGTCTGAACAGGAGTGACTTCATATGTTGACCCTTTTGCCCGCTGAAACAAGTACATGAACAAGAGGTTAGGGTTGAGATCATTCGCAATCCGAAATAAAGAAGGTGTTGAGTTTGTTACCTTGGAGCAGGTCTGAACAGGAGCGACTACAGATGTTGACCCTTTGGCCCGCTGAAACAAGTACAAGAACAAGAGATAAGGGTTGAGATCATTAGCAATCAGAAGCAATTTCATTTATTAAGTTCAATGCGGTACATGAACGATCACACCCAATCCATCGTCACCCAAGCATGCAACAAAAATATGGAAAGCCAAAGAACATGGGTAAGCAATATAATAATTTCGTCCTTTAATTTCTACAAACCTCAAATAAGTTGACTTGGAACAATCTCTTGCAATAGGGAACAGAAGATCCACAATCACCCAAGCATGCAACAACAATATTCAAAGGCAAAGAGCATTGGGGAAGCAGTCCAATAATTTCATCTACAAATTTCTACAAACCTCAAATAAAATGACTTAGAACAAATTCATGCGATAGGGTACAATAGATACACAATCACCCAAGCATGCAACAACAATATTCAAAGGCAAAGAGCATGGGGAAGCAATCCAACAATTTCATCTACAAATTTCTACAAACCTCAAATAAAATGACTTCTAACAAACTCTTGCGATAGGGTACAGTAGATCCACAATCACCCAAACATGAAAGAATGTTATAGAAAGCCAAAGAGCATGGGGAAGCAATCTAATTCAATCGATCAATACAGGGAGGAGACTGTAGACCTGACAAATAGGATGGGAAGAAGGTACCGAATGCTGTCTCGATTTAGCAGCCCGACCTTGCACCTTCAGCACGATGTTCTGCGCAACTGTTGCAGATCTACGGCCGCAAGGGTGAGCTTCGGGGGAGCCGACGGAGCAACGATTTTGAACCATCTTGCAGCTTCAAGGACGTTGCCGAGGAAGGTCGCCGCTCGTAGAAGAGGAGGCCGCCGCTCATATCAGAGGAAGCCATCATCAGTAGCTAGGCCTCCGTTGCTGCTTCCGCTGTAGATCTAGGTCTCTTCGGCGGTCGAGGGGAAGATCCCTTGATTTTGGAAAATTACCAGGAGGGAATTGGGAGATCTGGTTTCCCTCTTTGTTATATATATATATAAACGGGGAGGAATGTTGACACTCTCTAGCGTCGCACCAGGTTTATATCCCCGGCAACGGCGCCAAAAAGCTCGTTGGTATATTATACGATCACAGATAAATCTGCAAGCGCACGGATACCGATGTAGCTTTCACCCGGGAGTATTCCAAGGCATCGATTTCCACGGGAACGAGAAGTACTCTAGTCCTAAGCTAATTCGTCTGGGGAAAGTGCAGATAAAAGGATGACGACGAAGAGAAGAGAGATGAACAATAGGAGGGTAGAGAGGGTACTTGATACGGGAACTTCGGCTCTCTCAACTAATCAAGCGATTAGGATATTACTCGCACTTGTCTTGATCGGGGGATGCACACTCCGGCTACGGAAAGGGATGAGAAGGGAGCCGTTACGTACACCACTCTTACGATGCCTACAGGACTAGCCACTCTCACGTGGTGGAATACAGAGGCCGGACGGGGCTGTCACTATCCGCCGGCTACCACAAGCGGTCCGTGGGGCTAGGTGTATTTCAAGGTAACCTCAAGTCTAGGCACTGCGCCTACACTATCGATCACTACTTCACTCAGCGCTCAAGCAAAGCAATCACTCAGAGCAAGATAAGCTTACTATGATATGAACAAGAAATGATAAGACAAAGACAAGAAATAATTAATGCTTAATTAATTAGAGGAGACCAGAGTTACCGAACAAGACCCGGATGTAGCTACTAGAAGAGGAGCTGCATCCGCCGAGGCGCGAGCTAGAGGAGGGGCCGACACTCCGGCTCCTCCCAGAAACTCTCACCTCAACTCTCTCCCTATTTTCTAACTATAATAATGGCAGCGTTTTGCTTCTTCAAAGCTCTTCTCTTGTGTGTTTTGAAGTGAGGAGAGGGCTCTCTACTTATAGGGGAGGAAATTTGGAGAAGTGGAGGACCTCCCCCTCATTCCAGGGCCAAACCGACCTCCCCAGGGGCGGTTCGCGCATGAACAGTGTGGGGCATGCCTCCCCAAGTCGGTGGAGCAAAGAACCGGGTGAAAACCGGACCCTAGGGTGCTGAACCGGGCCTGAACCAGTCACTGGGTCGCTGAACCGACCGTTTCTGGGCCAAAACCGCTGGGAATAAGGGGCCAGCCGACCGAGCCGGCCAACCGACCCACGGTGGGCCAATCCGCTGCCGCCACGCATCCAAGCGGGCGGCACCCGGGCGCGCCCGCGCGCTTCCGCGCTCTGCAGCCGGTGGGGCCACTCCCGTGGCGGCTCGTGGCGGGCGGGGGAGAGCCCCCCACGCGTCTGCCCGCGCGCGCCCACGCGGCTTGGGGTGCCAGCCAATGGCGTTCCGCCACGTGGCCGCCCTTGGTCACATCCCGCGCAGCTGCATGCATGGTGCTATAGCGTGGGCCCCGCAGTGACGTCAGCTGTTCTGTCCTTTTCATATCTTGCGCATACGGACTCCGATGTAGGAAAATAATATGTCCATTTCGATCGTCTCGACGAGCCCGTCGCAATGGTGTAGTCCAAATTGGCATTTGAGGCTGTTTGTGATAATAATATATTTTATGCCATAATTGCTCATATTTACCTGCAACCAAATATACAACAAAACTCGTGGAATTCGTTAGATTAGAGCCCTATAGCTATGTTACATATTTTTATGGAGTAACTTTTATCCGAAGTTGACGGTCGAAAATAGGGACTTAACGACCGTCAACAAGGACCAGAAGGAGGAGCGGGGAATTCAAAATTTCAAGTCCCGCCTTTGTGGTCCAGAGCGGGAAACAAAAGACTTTGGATCTTGGACCCAAACGTCAGTGACCCAAACGAAAACCATTTGGGTGTCGGACCCAAATGTCAGTGACCTTACGCAGAGAGGCAAGTTGTTGACTGGGTTGTCCGTGCCACCATGGATCATGGAATGGACAAACACACACAGGACTATACTCTACTTCATATTCACGTTAGACGGATGATCCGATATTCGCATTACAAATGTACTTACTGCAACAAAATAACATACTATTTCAACTGTTTATTACATGACTACAAACACTTAAATAAAACATTAAAACTACAGGGGACCCCGGTACAACCCTTCAGGTAATCTTCTACGGAGATTGTGCATAAATTCGGGATGATCAGTGCATACAACCGCCCAATCATATGTGAGTATTCCGTGAGGAAAGATTCACTCTAAGAGAGACACACACTTGTCCTGCAATTGTGTGCAGTTAGCCTAAATTGCCCATCGTAGAAATGAAGTCACAGTTTCCTCGCTTACCATGTCCCACATCTTTGACACACATTGCAGCTTCAACCTTTCGACTTGGTACATGTCGGCGACCGAGAGTAAATAAGGCCAGGCATTGCGATTCACAATGATCGACACGTCCGTTCAGAGGGGGTGTGCACACAAGTTCGTCGGTTAACGCCCGGTGCCAGTCCTTAACTGCAATTCTCAATGACCTCCATTGCAATGCATATGAATTCCGAATGGTGAGTATGCTCGAATCAATTTGGAATAGATTAAACCAAATCGACATAATAAGATGACATCTCATAGCAACTCATCACCACAAAGTTCACACCACCAGTCCACCAACAAGTAGCAAACATCATACGATGATCCGGTAGCCAACACCAAAACACAATCATGATACAAGTTTCACAATAATCATCACTACTAATTCATAATCATAACTCCATCTAATGTTTGGCCTCCTGCAGTTGTTCCTTCACCTTCTGCACCTCCTACAGTGAATTTTGTGCCCTTGCGGGACTCTTTTGCATTTCTTAAAGTTCTTTCAGAAGATCTGGATGTCTCATCTCAGGGCGAGGACTCTATAGGATCTCGAAAGAGATGGAAAACATCATAGAACAATTAGCAGAAAAAGAGAAAGAGCTTCAGTACATACCTAAGGACAAGACAACTGAGGGTGGAGATCATTCTTCTTACCATATACATTAGAATAAAAGTGTCAATGAATGGAGGATATTGAGTTTGTTTAGTTAGTCTTTTCTTTTAAATTTTCAAGAAGTTCGTTGTCAGTTGGACTGAAACGGGTACTAATAGGCAAGGGTACCCGTTTCAGTCCAACTGACAACGAACTTCTTGAACATTTAAAAGAAAAGATGGACCAAACAAACTCAATGTCCTACCCATTTATTGACGCTTTTATTCCAATGTCTATGGTAAGAAGAATAATCTCTGCCCTCAGTTTTCTTGTTCTTAGGCGTGTACTGAAGCTGTTTCTCTCTTTCAGCTGATTGTTCTATCATGTTTTGGATCTCTTTGGAGATCCTAATAGAGTTCTCCCCCGAGACGAGGCATCTAGATCTTCTAAAATAACATTAAGATGTTCTTGTAGAACTAAACTCAGTCTTGGAGAAAACTCATCTCGATCTGAAAAATAAACTCATCTCAGTCTATATAAAAACCTGAATCCCTTGAACCCAATTGTATGAGTACAGTAAAACAACAACCATACGCCCCAAAACCTGGTTGTTTGCTACCTACATAAACTCAGCAAGGGCATGATTGTCCTAAATGAACCTATCGATCCATCGA
This sequence comes from Cenchrus fungigraminus, assembly GCA_036936925.1. Classification (NCBI taxonomy): domain Eukaryota; kingdom Viridiplantae; phylum Streptophyta; class Magnoliopsida; order Poales; family Poaceae; genus Cenchrus; species Cenchrus fungigraminus. The sequence goes on from CM072780.1 coordinate 70,367,436, forward strand.
ACGATGCAAATTGGAAACTAACTGAATCTAACACCAGTGAATTGTGCAAACACTAACAATCGTGGCAGAATCCAGATGTCCCTTCAACGGTCTGTAGCTCTGAAATAGTATCTTCAATCTACCAATTCATAAAATGATGGACCTATCAATCCTATCAATTGTGCACCTCCACAAAATTCCATAAAACGAGTGGCTTGAAGCACATCTAGAAGCTACTAAAATACAAAACCTACTGTAAGACGATGCAAATTGAAAACTAACTGAATCTAACATTGAATTGTCTATAGCCTATCAACTTCTAGCACCTATCGAAGTGCAAATCTAAAGGTACGATAATGCAATCTAAATCTACCAAATATGCTCATCAATCCTCCAGATCCCCAAATCTAGATATCCCCAACCCTAGAAAGATAGGAGAAAATATAGCGGCTCAAACCAGAGGACCAACCTCGTCTTGCTGTCTCATCCTCTTGTTGCTGGGATGTGGCGGTGCAACCATCTTCCCCTCACCGCTAGGATCCGCCATTCCTACCACGAACTATTGCAGATCTGCGTAGCGGAAGTCAAAAGTCTTTGCGAAGTCTGAGTGAAGTGTCTCGCCAGCCATTTGATACGTAATTATAGACTCAACTGAAACTTACATGTGAGACCTAGTCACAGTAAAGAATTGGCATGAACTATTACTTGAGTTTCCCATATACCTATCACAACCAACAAGTGGTGCAGTGGTAAACAGCACACCCTTGTTCCTTCAGGTCCCTGGTTCAAACCCATGCCATGGCAAATTATTTTTGCAACATTTCGTGACCTACGCTTACACGTGGGACCCTGGAATTATTTATGACGACTTGGAACACTCTATTTTTGAAAAAATGCTTACATGTGGGACCCAATTGAATTTTATGACGACTTGGAACACTCTATTTTAAAATAATGCTTACATGTGGGACCAAAGTTGGTTTATGATGCCGCTGACATGGCTAAAATGCTTACATGTGGGACCCTTGAAAATTTTATGACGACTTGGAACACTCTATTTTCGAAAAAATGCTTACATGCGGGACCCTACTGAATTTTATGATGACTAGGAACACTCTGTTTTTAAAATAATGCTTACATGTGGGACCGATGTTGGTTTATGACATTTTTTCAGAGCTTATGGCGTCACAAAACAGCATGGAACAGGGAACGTTCGGCTACAGTACCAACCGTAATGACGAAAAATTTTGTTGTCACTAAATTTGCTCGGAAGTGAAATATTATGATGAGATCAGCCAGGAACGTCATAAATCAATGACGCTAAAATGTGGTTGCGTCACTAGTCAACGATTTTCTTGTAGTGCTGGTAGGTCGCCTGTAGACTGCGAAGGTCATCCATGGCTCACTCCGAGGTCGCAGTGAGGTGGCCGGTGATGCCAATGTTCAACTCGGTAGGGAGCACCACCAGTGATAATGGGAACCACCTCTGAAGGACCGAATAGGCGAACCAGAGAGGGGGGAGTGAATGGGAGCCGATAAAAATTCTTTTCGAAGGAGATGGAAACTCCAACAAGACGAACACGGCTTCCAAAACACGTCTCCGACTCAAATTACCCAAGTTGGCCAAGACCACGCAGCCACTGGAGTGCTACTGGTCCTAGGAGCCAACAACCACCAAAGCCAACCTGAGAACGCAGTGGAAAACCAACTCGAGCAGCTACTGACCTGCACCGGTTAGAGTGGTCACCTGCACCGGTCAGACCGGTCCCTGCCGGATCTTCCGAACTGAGCTGTCGAAACACCCGACACCCTCCAGAGACGCACCGGGTCACCCTGGACCTTGAGCCGGGTCTCCCGAGCAAGACTTGGCAATTCCCACAGAAAAGCCCCTGCACCGGTCAGGCTGGTGCAGTTCACCGGTCAGACCGGTCTGAGCCTGGAAATCCCTAATCTGCCAACTTGACCTCCCGAGCTCCAAACTGAACCAAACTCGAAACAGCAACAACACGAGACAACAGGTAACTCACCAGGACGTTCACCCGAGCAAAACTCAACCAAGAGTCTGCACCGGTCAAACCGGTGAGAGGCACCGGTCAGGCCGGTGTGACCTGAGCTCTCAGGATGAACAGCGCCCGCGGGTCAACTCCTCCAAATTCAACTCCCAATCTCCCGAATCACTCCATGGATTTGCGCAAGACTTTGGGGATAGTAGGAACACCTCATGGACACTCCATAGCCAAGATTTGGTCCACCAAAACTCGCTAAATCGAAAGGAATCGAAGAAATCCCACCAAGAACGCCTGTAACCCTAGAGCTAAGAAAACCCCAAAATCGAGTCCCTTTGCTCACGGATTTGGGAGGGGAATCAAAGGGAAAAGAACCACGAAGGGTTCAAGAATACAAGAAAATCGCTCCAAGAAAATTGCCAAGAAAGGGCTCTGAAAATCACCAAAAAGGAGAAACGGGAAAGACACATCCAAGCCTTGAGGAACCACGCCGAATCATCTATACATACCAAAGAGGTTCATACAAGGTCTAGCTTGCTGCCCGATCATCCTTCCCTCTCACAAGATCTCACCATGAAGCTCTCAAGCTAGTCCTAGAAATTCCAAAGGAAAATGGAAAAGGAAAATGGGAAAACTAAATGAGCTAGGGTTCCAAGAGATGGTTGCCGTCCTCTCACCACTTGGGTTATATGGAGGCAAGCCGAAAGACTAAAATACCCTTACTAGCTAACTAGGGATACATGCCCCGCAAGGGTGAATTCGGAAGTCTTTGTCATCGCTCCATCGGACGGATGCCCAGCGACCGCAAACTTGCTTAGCCTTGACGCAAGCCTTGCGATCCCGACGCGTGTCCTCCGCTTCGAAGATTCCAGACTGCGTCGTCGCACACCGGTCAGACCGGTGCTCCTCACCGGTCAGACCGGTACCCACCGGTCAGACCCACCGGTCAGACCGGTCCGATGGTGCTGCACCTCCATCTTCGGTCTTCGGTCTTGGCTTTGTGGATCAACCAAGGAACCCAGTGGTTTTCTGGTGAACCACCGGAAACCCCGCGAACTCGGTGTAGCCTCCGCCAATCACCACTCATGACTCGGCTCCCACGTAGTCCCGGCTCGACCTTATTTTTGAGGCTCAACCAAGAAACCGTCCATGACTTCATCTTGCCGTTCTTGCCACCATGCGGTCCGCACTTGACCCCGCTGGCCACCGGGTCCCTCGAACCAAGCCTACTTGTCTTCTCCACACCTGGAGGCCTCACTGGCAACGACCTTTCGCGCTTGTTCTTCACCTGCACCAACACCAGTCAAGCCGCAACCTGCACCTGCAATACTTAGCCAAGAATCAGTCCACACCACGTTGTCACTCACTCATCACACCAGGAAGCGACCTACCACCGGTCCTCGAACCACACAGGCTCTCAACCTCGACGACATGATTACTGACCTACCGTCGTCCTGAAAATAGTTTGATCAAACATCAGAGTGCCAGGTCAAATGCACATTCAAATTGATACAGACACTTGGAAGAGAGCACTGTACTCTCACGGATCTTCCTTCCAAGAGGGGGAGATGCAATTGCAAAAAGGTTTTCTCTACCCTAGGCGGAAGAATTCGAGGGATGCCCCATTTACAACAAATCCACCGCTCTATTCTCCGCATTTAGAGTAGATTCACCGCTCCTTTGCCACCCAAAACAACAGTCGCTGCTGCTCCATTGATTTCGGGATAACAATAATAATTCATTATGACTGTTGGTGAACCTAACGGAAATTATGTTCTTGGAAATGTGAACAAGTCGGACTAAATGGTCAGTACAATGTAGTGGATACTAACTGCTGCACATTTCTTGGTCGATTTTGGCAATACATCATCAGTACAATGCTCAGAAGCATAAGGCACAATGTTCAGAATACATGATCGACACAATGTTCACAATACCAAAGTGACACTTGCAAAATACGTGATTGACACATATAATTAGCCTTGCCACCGAGCATTAATCCCTCCATTCCCGCGACAACAACAAATAAAGCAAGCAGCACATGCGCGAGTTTGACATTGTGCCTATAATTCCCAATTGACTTCAGCTCGGCGGTAGCCTTCTAAAGTTTTTGTCGCACTATTTTGAGCTAATTCCTAATCTCTCTAAGCTCATAGTTAGCTTTTCCCAATTCTCCCTCCCACTGAGTTGCATCCTCTTCACCTTTCGCTTTCTTCTTCATGAGCTTCACCATAACAGCATACGACCTTTCATCCCATTCTGGATCAATCTAGCAGAAGTAATCGCATTGCTCTTTTTCTTCCCACAAATTAAACGCCCCATTAACAATCGCTGTTGACCAAAGGAACCACATAAATAGGTAGCCAACTAGCCACTACCTTTGGGCAGCCAGCAAACCGGTGGCAAGGGTTGAGAAAGGTCCAAGCATACTTCACCACAGCTTTCAACTTGTGTTTGCACTTGTCTTTATGATGCCAATGGCTACGATTGTAGGAAGATGTCTCCGAGCAATAACTACCAATAGAAGAAGAGACTTTCTTCAGTGCGGTCAGCATAAAGTGACGTAAAGGTTGGTTACGCCAATCATGTTGCGACAGGTGGCACCATATTTTCGGACACGCGTAAAGGCGCGGAGAGACCACCGAGGGTAGTAACGTCATTTTACAGCTGCGGTCTATTGGGTTCCTTGCACAGCCACAGTGTTTATCCCCAGAGAAGAGAGCTGGTACGGTGCGAAGTGCCATGGATAACGCACCACGCTGTTGAGTTACGCATACATCAGTGAAGGAGCTTCAGAAGGGTAAGGTTGCTGGTCGTGCGCCGCCGCCGGAGGGTGTCATTTTCACACTTAATAGCATTGGTTACGTCGTTGGTCTCGTGCCTTACGTGCGTAAATAATGGATTCTAACAGTTATGGCAGGAAACACCTGTGTGCATGTGGAACAGATGATCCAAATTCTTGGTTACATGAAAACATTGATGGCTTACGTATACGATGTGTAATCCATTGGAATAGTGAATGATACAACACCTCATCACAGAAGATCCGAAATTACCAGGTTACACGAAAACTCTACTGGTTACGTACGACGTCGTCGAAACAAATTCCTAGCATATGAGAATAGAAGATCTCCTGTGGTGATAATATGATGGGCCTGGGCCATCTAGTACGGCCCACGTAGTTGGCACATGTATTTGGTGTCTATATTGCTAATGAGCCCTTTGTACTGATAATAATTAGGTATACAGTTAAAAAATGGTTTTACCAGTATGACCACATTCTTCTTAATAAATACACGAACTTACATACTATTTGACTTGGTACCAGTATAATTTTCCGAAATAACTTTCGTATCCTCCATCGCCGCTGATGCCGTCAAAGACTACATTGTGTTAGGAAAAGAGTCCTCCCCAAACTCGCACGGATGGAGGTGGCGGGGATGCTCCGACGCTGCAACAAATTCTTCCCCTGCCGCTCGCCATTTAAGAGCACCGGAGATGATGAGGACATCCCAGCCCTACGTAACCTAGCTCCCTTGGTTATACAAGATACATCGCGAATTACACCAAGTCCACATTGGGTTACGCATGAAGATTAAAGAATTAAACGCAAGCGGTTACGCAGGAATAAGCATTGGATACACAAGCACATGTGTATGAAGGACATGTTACAAGCAGCCATGCTGAGAAACTCCAACAAGAGGTTAATCAGTGAATTCTTTAAGTTCCTCTCTGTGTTACATTGCAATATTGATGAGAGTCATATACTACCTTACTAGTCATATACTTTACTCCTAGTCAGGTTTACAAGAGGCTTCCCACTGGGTCACATGGAAGACACGTAGGGTTTCATGGAGGACACCAAGTTTGCTGCCTAAGCTGAGAAGGATTAATCACACAAGATTGTACAATCATATTGCTGAAATACTTCTTGGAATCTGTAATTAAAATATGTTAGAAAATTCCTATTCATCTAACAAGTAGTTTGAAGCTCTTTCAAGTCAAGATTCCAAGGCAACATGAACAAATAGTGCATCATTTGGACTTCCGAGCTAGGAGTTATAGAAAAATTACTGAACGGTGTGTGAACGGAGGTACTCGTATAAACTAACCGAAATGCCGATCCGAAAAAGTCAAAATAACGACCGAAAAAAGTTCCCTAGTCTTTTCGAGTTTCCACGCCCTGACCCATCAGATTGTTGGGTCGGGTCAGCCCCGGTATTTCGAGATTTGGGACAAAACTCTGACCCGTCACGTGGTTGGGTCGGGTCAGGCTTGTCGGGTTGTTTGGGTCATGAATACCCACAATGCCCGCGCGTCAAGCGCCTCGGAGTTTGTCTGGTCCTGTGTACTCATTCCTTTCCTTTTCTTTTTTTTGCAAATTGGGGGATAGTGCGTAACTGTGGACGTGCCAAACCAAGCGCGTGCGTGTAGGTTACGCGCATAATCGACTCTGGACCGTCCTACCATTGGATTACAAGCCAATTCGCAAAAAAAAAATGTTGGGCATGGCTGGCCAACTCGTGGTACAACCGCCTGGGATATGCGCACCCAAACCGTCATGGTCCTGAATGCCCGGGGAATACATGTGGAGTGGCCTGTTGTTATGTCGAATTTGCATTAAACTTGTCTTCTGTCAAGTTGACTCTTGAAATGGCATTCTACTCATGATATTCAAAACCATTGAAACAATTCCAGCATGGACACTACCAGATGCAAACCGAGCAGCATAGATGGTGTGTATCCCACTGACCGGGTGCAGAAGCTAGGCAGCACGGATGGTGCGTAACAGAGCAGCGGGTGCAGGTTACACGCAGAATCGACACGACCGGATGCACAGAATGGGTAGTGCGTAACCCTATCGGTGTTGCAGGAGACACGCACACTGAATAGATTGTGCGTAACCAAATTCAGAAACATAGGCGCAATAAGAGGAAGGATGTTCTTGACTACAAAACAAGAACTTATCGTGTTGAGTCTGAGTAACCTACGCTATGCTGTTACTATGTCAAATTTGAACTTCACTCAAATTGACTCGTGAAAGGCATTCATTTCATCGAGGGTGGAAGCTCCTCTATTCTCTTTTGATAGGGACACTTCACCTTGACACAATGACTAAGAAAAACAACCTTGTTTAGCCCTCTAGTGTTTGTCTTTAATGACTCATTGTTATCTGTGCCATTTATTGCCACGGCCGGACGGCCCACACCAATGGCAAATAGGACTATCATTTGTAAATCTGATTTTTGGAAATATTCCTATCAAAAGAGAATAGAGGGAGTGCCATATAAAGTTGATCTGTTTTGGGAGGTGCGTTGCCAAGAAGTCGGCATCCAGAGCGCTGTCTCCCCGTCCTCCTCTCTCAGCAGCCGCCGTTCGCTGTCGTCCAAGGTTAGTACCTCCCGCTGATCACGCCGCCACCGCCCCCTCTCGGTACTTCCGTTAGCTGCGAGCTGTTGTATCTGCGGGCTGTTGTATCTAGGTATGTTTATCTGGGCATTTCCATGGGGGGTGGGTGGGCATCGCAGATTTGTTTATGGAGAAAAGGTGTTCATTTCGGGTACTCATGTTTCCTTTTCTCTTATATCACATATTATGATTCTGTTATTTGTCAACATCATTTTCCTAGTTACATTAAGTTTCACTGTTTTTTTATTGAAGAGTTTGACGCTCTTGTTGGATGTGGTTTACATTTTTTAGCAGTATCCGCATTTTAAGTGATGATATTCATGAATCTATGGGGCATGCACCTGGTGATAATACTTGATTTTCTGCATTTCTACAGGAAACATGCCTACTTCTGCTTCCAAAAAAAATGATTTGGGTACTCCCAGAAGATCTCCTAGGCTTAAGAAGATCCACATAATTTATGATGAAGATTCTGACTGGGAGGAATCTGATCTTGATAAGCCTCTTATTGCGTTGAAGCAGAAGAGGCCAAAAACATCTCCTGCTAAAGCTAATAGAAAGATGGAAGTATTAACATCTTCTCCACGTGATGTAGAAGTGGAAGATACAACATCAATGAGAGGTGATACTCTTAGCCCCACACATAGCTCCCCATTCAAAGCGACAACAGATGACCCAACACTGGAGGAGCTTGGAAGGAGAGCTGACGATTTGGAGCAGTTTGAAATTGCTATTAGTGAGTAACTAGCCTGTTCACACAAAATATATTTCTTATTTGTCTAAATTTCTCAGATGAATGTCTATAGATTTTTCCTTCTTATTTCCGCAAATACTTTTTGAAATAAACATTCCCTTGCAATCATGTGGGTAACTGTTTATTGCACTTCCAGACTGTACTGAAGAAATAGATGGGGAGTGTACTACTTAAAAATGCTTTAGATAATAAAATCTCACTTCCAGATAATGTGGAGTGGTCATCGAAGGATAAGTTACATTCTACAATAGATGATGATTTTGTAGGTCTGTTAATAATGAAGGACCAGAAGAATTAGTGCTTCAACATCTTTGTACTGATAAGTTACCCTACAGGTGTCACACCGGAGATCTGTAATGCTGAAGAATCACATAAATTATCTGCTGGAGCTCCAAATTCCTCTGTTACCTCTCGGGAAACTGATAGGCAAATTAAGAAGTCAGAACTTCTCATTGACAACGAATCAACTGAAGAACATGGTCCAAAGAAATTATTTTCCAAGAGAAAGGTCTGAGCCATTCCTTCAATAATGTTACAGTACAAATGATGAACAAGATAGCCATACTAACATATTTCTCCTCCTGTTTTTTTGTTTTCAGATTATGTCACCAACGTCTCAGGAGAAACTTTGCAATGCTCTGACTGGTATTGATTTATGTGATGGAGTCCAAAGACTGAGTAAGCAATATTTGCTGCTAATATTTTCTAATATTTGTACAAAAATCAGTTATAATCATACTCTTTCTTATTGTTGCAGAGAGGAAAATTGTAACTGAAGATTGTGACAAAACTAGAATATCATTACCTCAGCCAGCACAAAAGCAAGACCGATCAATGTTTAGCACAGATAGAAGACTTAAGGGCAGGACTGATGTCTCCCGAACAAGCAAAGGATTTCTCAAGTCAACAGGATCCCCCAATCATCAACAGACAACTTGGTCTTGCATGATAAATTCATCGCTGGTCTTAGACACTGAGAAAGCTGTTGAGTTTTCTCAAAGACAGATGCATGATATCGAAAACATAGCTGCAAAACTTACAAGGAGCTTGAAGCACATGAGAAGTATAGTGGATGAAAGTTTGTCGTCAGAAGGATATTCTCTACTTTCTAATTTTAAAATTGCTGAGGTGAGACATTGTTAAATTCTAAATTATAGTAGAGTTCACTGCTCTCACAACGAATAGATAATCCCTTCTGCTTGTTGAAGTTTCACCATTTTTTACATTATTTGCTAAAAAAAGTAAATCCAGTAACATGGTTGAAGATAGAAGCTTAATATAATTCCCAAGATTGTTACTTCGATACCCTGCATTGATTTTATTGTCCTCATTTCTTTCATGATATTTTCCATGACAATTTTATTTTCAATTAATTCTTTGATGATATTTTCATGGAAGTGAATTGTTAGCATGAAAAGATGTACTTTGAGGGAACCCTAACAACAGTTTATTTGCTGGTCAGGTTTACATACTTGCACTATTTTGTACCATTAGTACCTATTACTTTGTTAGTACAGATGGTCAGATGCAGATTTTCTCATTATTTTAATTGTTGAAAGTGTTTCGCCTAGGAGACTACCCACGAATAAGGATCAAGTGCTGTGAAATGCCTATGATACTGTTGGATTTGTTTGAAGTTAAATACCTAAACTGACCAGTTGATGTGGGGTGAATATTGGATTCCAAATGCTTTTATTCAAAATATTATTTCAATGAAAAGTAGAGTAGATGATGCAGAACGGATCATTTATACGTTTTTCTTTCAGAAAAAATATTTACTTGTCCATTTACTAACACATACTGGTTAGAACTTTAAAAACAAAATAACTCCAATCTTGGCATATGTTTGATGTGGTGTATTGTTTCGATGGATAGATCAGAGCAGCCTCTGAGGATGCATTAGAAGTGGAGAAGACTACAAGGAAATGGTTGTCGATAATGAACAAAGACTGCAATCGCTTTTGTAAAATATTGGTCCGTCCCTATCAACTTTTGAGACTACTAACTTTTTTTATATACAAATTTGAAATCTAACCTGATGCTTCTTTCATGACTATGTTTTCTATTGCAGAGCCTAGCAAAGAAGAATGTTGTTTCACATCCTGGAGTGCCAAGGAAACAAAGAAAGATCGCTTTTGCAGATGAAACCGGTGGAACACTCTGCCATGTTAAGGTTTTTAAGGATGGACAAACCTCTCTTCTTTCTGAATCTCAGAGTTATGTATAAACATTCTAAGATTTTGTTGGCATCAAGAAATTTGATGGAGAAAAGCAAACAAACATGCTTCCATTCACTGTAGAGCGGTAGTTGATGAGTGAGTTGGAGAAGGAACTTTTGGATGTTCTGGCTGCAATTGGTGCGATGTACAAGGAAGATGATGACATCTCAGCGGAGTACATCCTCTTTCTGCTCCTGCTCCTCTCCTGCTTGTTCTTCGACTTTCTGTTCTTCGTGAGATGGCACATTGATTAAATAAGAGAAAATTCCCTGTATGCCATTGGGAAAAGCAACTTATGTGCTCTATGCCATTGGTAATTAGGACATGAGCTCTATGCCATTGGTTGTATTTTTTGATGTGCTCTATGCCATTTGTTGCATTTTTTGAACATGTATCATTAAAAATAAACACTTATGTACTCATTTATTATAGAAATAGCTATCTGGGTTTTGTACTGGGCCTGTTAGTTCTTTTATTTGTCCATGTATAAGCATGTCCATTATAGCCTAAATCAAAGAGACCACATTGCTTTACCATGCAACAAAAAACATTAATACTCCGATGCAAATGGGCAATTTTATGACCACACTTCCCAGATGCATAAAACACTTATGTACTCATTTATTATAGAGATAGCTATCTGGTTTTTGTACTAGGCCTGCGTGCCTAACTCCTTATTGGGCTGAGCCCATGTAGGCATCGATGAATCATCGATGGGCCACACGGCAAACAAGTTAGCTTGAGTTACGCATGGTGCAACCTCCCGGTCCCTGGATAGTGTGCCCGCCGACATGCGTAACCTGCTGGTCGCCACGTGTTATGCACTCGGCATCGCGGTTGCCCTTTACGCGGAACACGGCGGGTCGTGTCGAACCTGCGTACCCGAGGTCAATTGGTGGCTTCAGACACTGATGAAATGGCGCACCTATACTACATTGAGCATCAATTATGATACAGTAAGATTCTGGATCAACAAACCAAACAAAACAATTCCATTTGCACTTGCACCACGGTTGTACACTTATACACTAAACCGTGCAGAGCTCCCGAAATCATTTTGAACGAATGTTTTGACATGCAATTAACCAGCTTAGTGTCTTTCAAAAATTTCACCTTGAAATTTTGTTTAATAAATTTCAGCAGCAACGCTCGGGGTATCACCTAGTAATATTGTACTTTAAATCAACTGGTAGTAATTACCAACTTGCAATAGCACAGAGCTTGAGAGGAATGCGTAACCACACTCGATTATGCAAGTGCTAGTGCCGTTCAACGGGATGCGCACCAGAGAATTCCAGAAAACTATTCTAAAAAAAAGAATTCCAGAGAACTGCGGCGAGGGCAGGCCGCTGTGGGCCTGCGGGAGCCACGTGCACCATCATTATTACGATGGACGACGGGACGGGATGCCACACGGTGCTTCCGCCCGGGTTACGCGGCTTGCTGCCAAGCCAAGGGTTACGCACGATCCCTGCGTCGTGTCATGTGTCAGCAGCCTTGACGGGACGGGACGGGCCTGCTCGGCTCCCGTCCCGTCGTGTCCGCAGCCACAACCGCCGCCCGCCCCGAGGAGTAAGCTGCCCCCCCGGAAGCAGATCCTCTAACATTGAGCCTCTACCTTCGTGTCACCTTCATGTGGGACCCACTGCCCTCGGGCCCACATGGCAGTCACTCAATGGTAGAGGGGGCAATGGCAGAGGATCTCATCGCCCCGCCCTGGCGCTCGCGGGCCCACAGCGGCCCGCAGTTTGCTTCTCCCCGAACAGCTGCAGGCCCGTCCCGTACCGTCGAGGCTGTACACACGACACGATACGACACAGGGACCGTGCGTAACACTAACTATCCATTCACGGCCCTTCTCCTATGCACCATGAGTTATTTGCTTCAGTTTCACACTCGTGGTGAATGGGGGTGTCCGGCCCAAATGATAATTCATCCTTGAGGACACCAACTACGTACTGTAGTATGCCTTGCCCGTTTGCTCTATATATATATATGAAGGGTCCGGGGGTCCGACATACCGTACCCGCCGCTCCCCCTTGGCCGCCCGCCTAGCTCCCCCGCTGCTCACGCGGTGTGCTCACGTCATTCCTCTTCCGCACTATGTGGACAGTGGACTCCGTGGAGGCGCTACTTACTTGCTGCGCTGATCTACAGTGACCGGAGGTGGTGGTGACCAAGGCGAGGACGAGGAGGAGACGATCCGATCGACTACTTCCACTGCGCTTCAAGCGACCCATCTACCACTACGCTTCGCGTCTAGTGGTAACAATCCATGATCTGCTACTCGCTCACAATTTTATTTGGTGATTCGCTAGAGTAGCCGTTTCCCATCACCACAGTCAATAGACCAGTAATTAGTTTATGCATCCATGGAACTATTTTGGATAAGATCTGAGATGAACAGTAGGACCACCAGGAAGACCAAGGTGACGCCAGCCGCGGCACCATCGAAGTCTTCGCCAAGGAAAAATCCTGCCACCACGGCGAGGAAATGCGATGGCGACGAGATGGTGAAGACCATGTGGTTAGATTCGGATGCTCGCTCCGTCTATTGTGTCATCTGCTTCATGCCCTTCGAGTCCCAGGTGTTCATGGTAAGCACACCGGCGCACTCTAGTACCACAACTACTACTGTGCTGTTTCAATTCAATTACGATTCGTACGGTGTTCCATGTATCCTAATTTTTACTGTGTTCTGTTCACTGCAGTGCAAAAATGGCCACGCCGCGTGCGCCAAATGCTGTGTCCGCATCAACCGCAAGTGCTGGTGCTGCGAAGAGCCCATCAGTGACCTCCGGTGCCGCTCGTTGGAGAAGATGCTTGCCGATATGAAAAGAATCTGCAAGTTCAGCAAGTACAGCTGCCGCGAGGTCATCAAGTTCATTGACAAGCGCCACCACGAGGAGACGTGCCTGCTCGCGTCGTTCGGCGGTCCTGTCAGAGACTGCATCTACCGCGGCATGCTTCTTTACAGGCACGTCCTTGACGACCACAAGGACGCGACCGCCTCCATCGCCTACCTCCAGGCCACGAAGGTGACGCTCCACAAGGGTGAGCCATTCCGGGTGCTGGTGCACGCCGGCATGGGCAGCGTGTTCCTGCTGCTCAACGGCGGCGGTGTCCTGACCGAGCGGTCACTGTCACTGGTCTGCCTCGGCCCATGCCCCGAGGGGAACGTCGAGATCAACTATGAGATGGAGGTACATGGCAGCGAGCCCGGCTCGCTGTCGCTGACGGGACGGCCCCGTGCATCTGCCTGCTAGACGGCTACGAGGCCAAGCGGTTCCTATTCATGCTGGATGCTGAATGGGGGCATTCCAGCAGCGTCTCAGTCAGCATCCACGTCACCTGATGTGACGACGCCTCAGCTGCTGATTCCACTCGGTCCCATCTCTCCTAGGAGTAGTGTACTCGAAATCAGCCGATGGGCACTGTAAACCTGAACTTGTAATAAAGACCTTGAAGGTTACGCATTCCTCTCAAGCTCTAGTTGATCTCTAGGTCATGCCCTCACTCAATATTTTGCGTGTAACTTGCACCCTTTTGGTTACGCAGAGGTATGGATACGCACAATCCATGCGGCTAGCTACTGGTTCAACCTACTCTGCGTGCTGCAACCACCTGGGTTACCCACATGGCATGGCGTAGGGTGATAACTGTGATAACTGCCTGTGTTGCGCGGCCAGCATCGCGGTTGCCGCGGAACACGGCGGGTGGTGTCGAACCAAAACCTTTGACGATCCAGTTACCACGCACGATGCGTGGTAAATTGAAGGGACCCGAACGTGTGCACACCCGCACTGAAGGGACGCGTCCGTTCAGTGTATTGGGTAATAAGTAGTGGTAACTCATGTCGACGAACGGTCAGTTTATCCACGAGTCAATCATTGCCATTTGCGATCATGGCTCTACTAGACACTAACATGTATCCTTCCAAGCAAGTCGACTTCTCAGTCTCTAGCGAGGAAGCAAAAGCAAAAGGAACCACGGGGCAGTACAAGGAATCCGATACATTCATGGTTGGAGGCCGTCAATGGAGGCTACATTGGTATCCTACAGGTATGAATGATCATCAGTGGATAGACGGCATTGCCGTCCTCCTTGTTCCTATGAACATTGCCCAAAAGGTATGTTTCTCGTTGCTATGAATGAATACACACATTCACACATGCATATATGCTCGCATTGTTGTCAAGCCTGTGACGACACCGCATGGTTGTTCCACGTAGGTGCGAGTATTGTTGCGAGCGCTGGCTGGAGACCCAACCGATGACGATGACACATTTCGAGTTCAAGCTACAAAAGATGTTGAATTCAGGAATGGGGATCTAGGACAACGAGGCTTCGAATGCCTGGTGGAGCATCGTGACATTGAGCGCGTGAGCTCCAACAGAGGTCGCATAAACATATCGTGTGTTGTTACAGTACTTGAGGACGATCGCATTGATGTTCCTCCTCCATCAATACACAGAAGCATATGCGCAACACTTGCAGCCCAAGCCCCTGTGGATGCTGTCTTCGCCATAGGCAGCCGTGTGATACGAGTGATACGTGCTGATGTGGCTGCAGTATCTTGTGTGACGAAGGCAATGCTCTACAGTGGTGGAGTGGAGTCGAACTCTGAAACTGTTCAAATCCAAGACACACACCCTGACGGCTTCTCACTTCTGATCAAATATGCCAGTGAAGGATCACTCCCGGAGGAGGCGGTTTATGGGACACCCCTGCCAACGCCTGGCCTTTGTTACTCTCAGTCGCCGACATGTACCGCGTCGAAAGGTTGAAGCTGCACTGTGCGTCAAAGATGTGGGACATGGGAAGCGAGCAAAATGTGAGTGCATTTCTGTGATGGGCAATTGAGACTAGCTGCACCCAATTGCAGGAGAAGTGCATGTCTCTCTTAGAGCGAATCTGGCCGCACGGAATACTCACAACGGATTTTGTGTTTGTATGCTTTCACCATCCCCATGTTATGCACGATCTCCATAGTAGATTACACGAAGGCATGTACCAGGGCCCCTGCTTGTAGTTTGTAGTGTTAATGTTTTATTTACTAGGATGGTGCCTGTGCGTTGCTACGGACAACGCATCATTTATATTGCAATGCACATTGAATTGGTTACATTGATCTGAATGTGTCCATTATAGTTGTTGACATTGATTACATTGATCTGAATGTGTCCCTATGGAGGTGCTGGGGCAGTGGGGTGACAATGGGGCATTGTTTTCTCCCGTTGCAAGGCACGTGCAATGTTTCTAGTATCCAATTAAATATCAAAATTTAAAATATTATATGTCCTGACAGGCCGCTATGGGCCTGCGGGCGCCCCGTCCCTGTGAAGCCACCATTCATTAGTACGATGGACGGACGACGACGACGGGACGCACCTGCAGGAGCCTCGGGGCCATCGATCTGCGTAACCAGCTGGACCCGCTCGGTTACGCACGGCTTGCTTCCCGGCCTCCCGGGGAATGCTTCCATCACCGCACAGCGGCGCACTTGACGTTAGAAAGGAATTTAACCCAAGCTACACTTTGCCGTTGCACGGCTCAGTGATTACGGCTGCCCCGCGTGGCCGGGTCTGTGTAACATGTACGTAGTCCATTATGCATGAGTCACGCGGCATGGGTTACCACCACACTGCACGAGTTCAGCATCTAAAAGAGTAGAAGGCAGCTTGGGTTACGTATGCAGCATAGCGGTTGCCAAGTAGCACGGCTGGTCGTGACGAACCGAGTAGCTGCCCCCTTTGGAGGAGTCCTGATTTTGGGTGATGAGCTAGCTATTCGTTTTTTTACCACTGTTCATTGAATATTTATAAAACAATTCCAGGGGAGAGGTCCTTAAGCGGTTGAGAGGCTTCTCTTCACCAGAAATTACCAGAGAAAAAGTACTATTACTAGAGAAATTACTAGAGAAGTACCACCATATAAATGTTGAAACCAACTACTAGAGAAGTACCAGAAATTCACGAAACATAGAGACGTTGCTGCACTTGTGTAAACAGGTGACCTGTTACTTCATCCCAGTCATGGTTTACGTTCTCATGTTCCCATCACCAGCTAGCCTTCCCGCTGCCTGGACACATGACGATCATGTATGGTTTTAATTATGCTCGTCTCGGCCACACGCGACGAATGAGTGACTGGATGGAGGGGCCGAGGGGGACGTACCAGAGTCGGCGGCGTGCACGTACTACTACTGCTTGTGGTAGGTTCTATGGTCGAAGACCGTCATAGCGAGCGTGGCGGTGCAGTTGTAGTAGCGGAAGACGAGCACGTAGCCGACGCGTAGGTCATGTGCGCAGGCGAACTCCTTCCAACCTTGGGCGAGGTACACGTCGCCACTCTTCTCGTCGGCGAATACATCCGCATTCCACAGGCGCATACCTGCGCCGACGAGCTGTAGCTTCAAGACCCGGCAATCTCCGAGCTGGCGAATGAACTTGTCGGGCAGCCTCTACTCGCAGCACGATCGAATTAAGCTCTGCGGCAATTACTTACTCAGAACAGCATAGGTGCACATTCGCGAGCTATTTCGAGCAGATCAGATTTGGCGAGCAGCAGGGCACTCACCAGTGACTCCTCATACATGCCAGGGAGCAAGATCTTGAAGAATTCCAAGTCGCTTTGGCTCAAACCTGCCATCTCCTCTTCCATGCCATCTCTGCACACATGCACACATACAGTAAAACTTATCATACAATCAGTCATCACTCATCTGTGTACTCCGAATTCGATCAGGGATGCTCCTAATAACACGAACAATAGTCCCAAAAATGTCCGAAAAAGGAGAATTTTTGCTTTCATCGATCTGCTGGATATGACTAATAGAAGAGGGTGAAAAGAGGAATGCAGGTCAGAAGGGTCTGATGCAGAATTGCAGAGTTTCAAGTATAATATATGAGGCTGATCAGAGCCAAACCTGTTGGCACTGGCAGTCACCGCCTTCTGCTCCGCGCTGGAGCCTCGCCGTCGCCGTCCAACCCCAGCCGGCATGATCTCGCCACCAAGCATGAAATCTAGTCTCCGCTCACTCTCAAGTCTCCTTGTGCACCTGCGCCTGACAGCATTGATGTCCTCCTCCTCCTCCTCGTCCTGCTCCTCCTTCTCGTATTCATATTCGTCCTCGGACGAGAATGTGGCGTGGCGGTACCGGGTTTCGTGGGCATTTGCCAGGTCTTGTGCCTTAAGGATTGCCACCTCATCCTCGTCGGTGGAGGAGCTAGGATTTGGCGACGGGAAAGTCTCCCATCCATCGCTGATCATCATGCGGTCGTCATTCTCTTTGTCAGATGTCAGTTGGGCCGTGGCCCTAGGTGAGTTAGCCATTGGGGGGAGTGGGGCATATGTGAGCTTTCAGTTCTGCAAGATGGAGGATCGGAAGGTGGATGGGTGTGTGGGGGGAGAGGAATGAAAGTGGGAAACCTCTGTTTGTAGTCCAAGTTGTGCTTAAGGCGATTTGATGACTTGGCACTCTAATTATGAGGAGAGAGATGATAAGAGTTTCATCACCATGAAACTCACATGGCACACTTACCTAGTCCCATGAAACCCAATGAAACTTGCATTGTACAGTACTCCCCTTAATTAGTGGTCAAAGTCACATTTAATACCTCAAAATGTTTCGGTAAAAATGAAGGTAGTAGTACTCCCTCTGTTCTCATACAGTATAGATGACGTTCGGTAGCTCGTTTTTGTGCTACCCAACATCAATCAAGTAAAAAAGAACGGAGGTAGTATCAGCAAATCAAGAGCCTCCCGTCGTCTTCTTTACTGGTGTCAATTCTGCGTGTAACCTGCACCAACCTGCACCGTCAATCGACTCGGGAATGTGGGATGATTTCAGAGACGCGAATGTGGGAGACGATTTCATAGACAATTTCGGGATCCGTGCTTTTATTTCATGGTGTACGGAGGGGCACACTAATTCATGTGTAACCGGATGGGAACAATTTATCACCTAGGAGTACTAGTAATACTGTATTTAAATCAACTGGTAGTAGTAATTACCAACTTGCAACAGCACAGAGCTTGAGAGGAATGCGTAACCACACGGACTCGGTTACGTAGGTGCCAGTGCCATTCAACGGGCTGCGCACCAGAGAATTCTAGAAAACTGCGGTGAGAGGAGCCTCTGTGGGCCCGCGGGCACCTGCGTAACCTAGGCTGAAGACGACACGTAACCTAGGCTGAAGCACCGCGTAACCTAGGCTGAAGCACCGCGTGTCCAGCTTACTTACTCCTCGTGGCTCGGGCAGTCTTGTGGCTGTGGACGACACACGACGGGAGGGGAGAGGAGGCGCCTGCAGGCACGGCCCGTCCCGTCCTGTCCTGTCCCGTCCCGTCGAGGTTGTACACATCGACACGACATGACACAGTAATCTTGCGTAACTCTTGTCCCGTCGTCCACCATAATAATGATGGTGCCTCACGGGCACGCGGCGCCCGCAGGCCCACAGTGGCCTGCCCTAGCCATAGTTTGCTTCTCCACGAAGCGAAGCCCGCGCCCGGGAGGCATCCCTGGACTTTTCTAGTCCGTAGCCCGCTGAATGGCACCTGCGTAACCGAGACCTTGTAGGTTCCGCGCTTAGTCGACACCATCCGCCGTGTCCCGCGCCAACCACGATGCCGGAGACTATGACTTGGGCATTCTGATGCACTACAGCAAGATTTGGAATAAAGATTGGAGGAATGTGGAAGAAAGGTTTCAAAAAAAAGTAGTTGGAAGAGCAAACTATACTTTTTATAGGAGGGAGACTAGTTTTAATAAACTCAGTTCTTTCTAGCCTGCCAATGTATATGATGTCTTTTTTTAGAATTCCTAATTAAAAGGAGTATGCGATGAACACAAGAAGATTAGCAAAGTGGAGTATCCTGTGTCAAACCAAGAGTTTGGGTGGCTTCCAGGGCTGCGGGAAGGCAGAGTCATGTCAAGAAGAAGAAAAAAACAAAAAGAGTCATGTGACAAGCGCGGGGAAGAATAACTGGATGGGTTTGGCGAGTACAAGTGGTGTTTCGGTTCCCGAGGGATTACGCACGGGAATCCCACCACCACCACCACCACCACCCCGGCCGCCAGCGCAACCACTCCTTTGTCTGAACCGACCGCGTTGAATCTGAAGCGGCCCGACCCAGTTTTTCGTGTGAAGCGTCTTCCGTTTGCCTGTGCGTTTTCCAAGACGTGGTGGGTCGGGGAGGAGAACTGCTAACCCCAGGCTTTCGACTCGATCATGGTACTTCCTATATAGGAATACATCGCGAAAGGTTCACCTTCGCCATCGGCTACCCCTTCCTTCTCCAAGCCTCAGATCCTCACGCACCTGCATTCAACCCTCTTAGCCACCGCACGCCATGAGCTCCGTGGGCGAGCCCTCTCCGAAACGC
This sequence comes from Cenchrus fungigraminus, assembly GCA_036936925.1. Taxonomy (NCBI): domain Eukaryota; kingdom Viridiplantae; phylum Streptophyta; class Magnoliopsida; order Poales; family Poaceae; genus Cenchrus; species Cenchrus fungigraminus. The sequence continues at coordinate 70,387,193 of CM072780.1, forward strand.
ACACGGGTTGGCGATGAAGTCGTGCCTGTGGTTGAGGCAACTCCGATCAATGAAAGCGCTGCCCGTGACGCGCGATGGGCCGTAAACATCATGCGGCCCGCCTTCATCAAGATCAACGCTCTAGTTAGTGACCTAGATCTGGGCACCGTCAACAAGCCGATAGAGGAAACAGTGCGGCAATATGCCCATGCATTTGACCGTCTTGCTGAAGTCCTGGACAAATTGCCGACTACCTGACGGACCGCTCGAAGGAGGACAGATGCACCAACGCGATTGCCACGGTGGAATACATCATGGCCTGCTACAAGAGCCATCAGATTGATGGCTTTGACCCCAGCATCGCGCTTCTGGGAATTAGCACTGCTGACGACATCGACCAGGATCACTGGCGCAAGATAGTTTGTGACGATGCTCATGATGTGGCCAACCTCCTCGTCGCTGACATGGAAGGTGATGCCGAATATCAAGAGCGAGGGACTGAGCGAGTGCACAAGCCGCATGCCAGAGACTACGATGAAATGAAGTAGTAGATGGGGTTGTGCCGGACTACCGGTGATCTCAGTATGCAGTAAGCTAGCTAGTGCAGTACTACTCCCAAAACTTTCTTGGTACTTCTAGTACAGTCCACCGGGGAGTAGTTTCTAGTATTACTTGCTTGGTCGCCGTCTTATTAAGTACTTGTATGTATTTCAGGGATGAAGCAACATTGTATTTCTTATGCATTAATTGCTTGAGATCTCACTCTACTGTATCGCTAGCCGACCACGGCTATGAACGATAACCACCACCACCATCTCACAAAAGACTTGCAGTAGTGCCTAGTCCTAAATTTACCTATCTCAAAGAGAGAGAGAGAGATAGAGAGAGAGAGAGAGTCATGAGCGGCGCAGTACTTTGTTGCACGTGCCATGCAGAACAAATGGTGCATAGCCGAACCGTGTGTAACGGAGCTGGTGCACCATGTGTGAATGAGTCGTCCAACGCGGTTTCATTCCAAGCATGGCGGCTTCGACGCCAGATTGCGCGCGTACGGATTTTCTGGTGGGCAAAAACCATGGTTTTTTCTTAGTAACCTTCACTTGCACAGGTTACGCTACGTGCACGATCGACTCAACCGGATGCAGCGTGGATTTCGCGTAACCGAGCGCGTGCAGGTTAGTACATCAACACGACCGGATGCAGCATTGGATGGTGCGTAACCCGTGCCTGGGTGTAGGTTACGCGCACAACCAAGTCGGTGTCCATCCTACGTAACCGGGGCACCGTGAGGTTACGCCGGTTGGACAACGCCGGAGACATTGCTCGTTGGTAACCGAACGGGTGCAGGTAACGCGCAGAATCGACACTAAGGTGGAATTTTGAAAGGCACTAAGGTGATTGCATGCCAACATTCTTTCATATGAGATTAGACACTAGCAGAAACATGGCAGTTGACTTGACCGGATGCAGCGTGGAACGTGCATAACCGAGCGCGTGCAGGTTACATGCTGTATCCACACAACCAGATGCAGCATGGGATGGTGCGTAACCGGTGCCTGGGTGTAGGTTACGCGCATGACCAAGTCGGTGTCGCACGCGCCACCGAGCCGTGCGTAACCCAGCCGGTGCAGGTGACGCGCACGCATGATCGACTCGACCTGATGCAGCATGGGTATTGCGTAACAGAACGTGTGCAGGTTACATCGACATGACCTGATGCACCATGGGATGGTGCGTAACCCATGCCTGGCTGTAGGTTACGCGTGTTGACGCTTACTAGCATCGCACCAGGTTTATATCCCCGGGCAACGGCGCCAGAAAGCTTGTTGGCACTTCTTACGTCGTTACTAGATTTGCAACAGCGCCAGAAAGCCTGTTGATGCTTACTAGCATCGCACCAGGTTTATATCCCCGGCAATAGTGCCAGAAAGCTTGTTGGTATACTATGCGATCACAGATAAATCCGCAAGCGCACGGATACCGCTGTAGCTTTCACCCAGGAGTATTCCAAGGTATCGATTTCCACGGGGAACGAGAAGTGTAGAGAACCTGAACTAATTCATCCGGGGGGTATGGTGATGAAGGATAAAAAGGTAAGGGTAGATTTCGGGTAGAGTGGGGATAGCTAATGAAGTTTGGTATTCGTGAGGATCACGGATAGAATCAAGGCAAAACTCGTCGCTCGTCGGGGCCAGAGGGATAAGAGCCACAGAAAGGGATGAGAAGGGGGCTCTGATGTCATAATTCCTACTTGCCGGAACTAATGTGGTGGACTACAGAGCCCGTCTGGAGCTGTCACCTCCCTAGGGTACCACAACTATTCCATTGAACCGAGAAAGCATTCCAAGGTACCGAAAAGCCTAGACACCATGTCTACACTAACCAAGCACTACTTTACTCGAATTCAAAGCAAAGTAATCACGATAAGTAGAAACTACTTAAACCACAATCCAAGAACCTAAGAGCGAACAATGAATTGACTTGAGACTTAGTTACTCACGAATCCGAACTTACAAAGTATCCCGGGTGTGGACGACCGAAGGTGTACCGCACCCGCCGAGGTACAAGAAGAAGACTGACTCCGACTTCTACTCCAACACTCAACTCTCTCTCCCTACTCTCTGAATACTAATTTCTGGAGGGCTCCGCCACTTGCTTCTAATCACTTGTGCTCCTCCACGAGGTGCCTGGCTCACTTTATAGCCCCAATAGGTCGGTGGCTGTAGGAGGGGGTACTTGTAGGCGAGAGGGAGCTGCAGTGCCGAGCAAGGAGGTGCGGCCGCATCTCCAGGTGCAGCCGGCCCTATGATCCACCGCCTATGGACTTGGACGACCCTGATCACTGCTCCTGAGGCGGTTGTAGGTTGGCTCCTTGGGTCGGTTTCGCCTGGCACACCAGTTGATAGGTGCGGCCAGCCCTATAGGTGCGGCCGGCCCTACCCAATTACCGTGTGATGCACCGACGGTGTTGAGGGACATCTAGGATCACTCCTTGATGGCGGTTGCGGCGGTTAAGTGTGGGTCCATCGATCCAAGTGCTTCCAACCTTAGTCTTTTGATCAAACCGACCATTCACCGGTGTATCTCATCCATCCAAGGTGGGTTTGTGGGATTGTTGGTGCCGTGGACCCAAGACGTGGCATATGGTAGGTGTGGGCGCACCTGTTGGTGCGGCCGAGCCTAGCCCTGGCCAGGTGTGGCTGACTCTGGCCAGCTGCGGCCGGCTGTGGTGCGGCCAAGCCTGGCCAGGTGCGGCCGGACCTGGCCAGGTGCGGCCGGCCCTGCACCTTTGCTTTGGTGCAGCCCTCTAAGGTTCATTTGTTCATTGTTATTCCCATATTTGTGTACCTACAAGTAAAAATACCAACAAAGCTCGTGGAACCTCATTAGTACTTAAAATGTGCATGAAGTTTGTTATATCCTCCTCTCATTCTTGAGATAATGACGGTCAAATATTTGTTGTAAGGACTGTCAACAAACTCCCCCACACTTGGTCCTTTGCTCATCCTCGAGTAAAGGTGAAGGACCAAGGTGACAACAAAAATTCCTATGGTATGAAGCGAGCATAAGAGATATTCCAAACCATACCTTGTACTTGTGAATTTTGAAATGTCTATCATGCCATCTTGGGTAGTTGAGGAATGGAACGATCTTGAATCAAATCATTCTACTCCTTATGTCAAGTAGATTGGGATTTTTCAATAAGTTTTCAAAACAAACCTTGCTTGGCTCCTCATTTGATTCTCTCAAATCGCTCAATGTGTATAGTCCTCACCAAGGCATTAGATTGCCTTTCTTCAACCTACTTCTAATGATGGCTATATATGGAGCTCAAGGTAGGGTATAAAGATGAGGCATACTTGCATCACATTTATTGCAAAGTCAAAAACCGGATCCAAGGAGAGAATCAAATCATACAATCAGATCAAGATGTGCATGTGTAGGAATATGATGGATATGGTAAGGTGGATACTAGGCCCAGAATGGGTGCTAGATATTACCATATGTATAATGAATGTTATGATGATGGTAAGGTGTACACTAGGCCCAGAATGGGTGCTATTTATTACCATTGATTTGTTGTAACTCCATTTTGCATGATCCTCTCTCTCTATTTTGACTCTTTTGTGGACATGGTATCTTTTCTCTTTTTTTTCTTCTCTTTTTTTCTCTTTTTTTCTTGGACCTTCATGTGTCCAACTTTTCTTTTCTTTTTTTCACTTGGACCTTCATGTGTCCATATTTTTTTCTATAGCCATGTCTCTTTTGTAATATTAACTTGGAGAGAGAGAGAGATCAACACATAGTGTGGAGCTTTATTTTGTGGAATAGATAGATGGTACAATGCTAGCTCTCAACTGAGCATAGCAAGGGGGGTGTTGGCGTGTACGTGTATCTTGATCATGAAAGCATGAAAAGAATTCTCATAAGGGTCACAACAATTTGACAAAGCTCAATGCAACGACAAGTAGCATATGTGTACGAGGTTTTCAAGATGTCTCATCATATGGCTCTGGTAGGACTTGGCATATCAAAGAGGAGCTTCGCAAAGGGTTTTCAAAATTTTCAAATAAATTTCCCAAGAACTCAAACATTTGGAGTGAAGATTATTTCATCAGACCATATCTCAAACATCAACTACTTAGATGAGCATGAGTTCCCTAAAAATATTTGTTCACAAGCATCAGGGCAATAAGTATGGAATAAAACATATGCAAGCCAACCATAGGAAACATGTCATCAGGTGCATGAGGATTCAATTTAGTTTGATTTATATGATCGGATTTAAAGCTCATTTAAACTCATGATTTCAAAAAGTAGAGAGGTAGGGGTGCACATACCATCGCTCTTGGAGAAAGTGGGGAATGAGGTAGACAAATGGTGATTCAGCCAAACCACAGGGGCGACCGACTTGCTCTAGTGCACTTACCTCATCTCTCGTCAATTAGTGTAGTCGGTGTTGTGCGGCACCATGGCGGGAGATCTCAATTGTGTGTTTCGACGAGCTTGGAAGATCCCCCCCACACTTATTCTTGTACCTAGTGTTATTATTCAAAGAAAAAGATGGAAACAAAAAGGGAGGCTCTACTAGCTGAAGAGCTAGGAGGCCTTTATTCAAATTCAAATATTTTTGTGTTTTGTTTTTTTTAAGAGAGCAAGATGCAAGAACCAACACCATCTTCAAACCAAAATAAGATTTAGTATGAGAGAAACTTACTCGGGATACTCACATATCTCCCCCACACTTGGAGTTTGCATTGCTAGGCAACACAACTCAAGTGTGCGGAGTTCAAGCTTCCTTCATGACGTTCCCTCACCAAAAATTACCTAGGCATTGCAGTCGGTGTAGCTCTCATATTTTTAGGCATTGCCTATCCATCGGTCATTTCAATCTCCTCCTGAGATGGTTAGCGACCAAAAATACCCAAAGGACGACTAATCCTAAAGACATGCACTTGCTTTTATTTGAAAAGGAAATCTAAATGATTATTCAGGCTATCTCCCGATAGTGCTTTGTTTTTGGTCATAAGCTCGACCACTTGAGACCTTCATCTTGCAGCCAATCGAGATGATGAAACCATCATAGCTCTAGCTGCAAGGTTAGTACAAAAAATGACCATGAAATTTGCAATGTTTATGGTAAACAAAAGCATCTACAACATTCCTTCCAAAGTTAGCATGCACAAGGAAAATGAGGAGGTTGTAGGTTTCGTAAAGGTCATTGGTAATGGGGCTTGATAACTCTGGAAACTTTTGATGTGAGCACGGGATTTGTGATCCCTCTAGTGTAAAACCTTCATGCTCAAGTATGCTTTGAGAATCCAGTGTCGACGCCTCAAGAATGTCCATAGACCACACATGTTCTTTCTTAACCTCAGGTCTATGACATTGGAGATGTGTATCTCGAACCTCAAGATGATATGGCTACTTTTCATGGTCGTGCACACTACTCAGTACCCCTTCAATGGGTCTTCCGATGAGAATGAAGGGTGGATCTCCTTTTGGGATGTCAAAGATATGATAATCTAGGAAGATCTCATACTCTCCAATCTTTGTTTGGACGACTCTAAGGATTCCCTCCATCTCTATGGTTTGACCCGAAATCCATTGGAGACGCTTCTGAGAGAAAGAGAGGGGTTCGTCAGGAAAGGCCTCTAATACTAAGGATTTAGGAATGATATTGATACCGACCCTAGGGTCGTAGAACAAATCCTGGTAAGAGAGGTTTCCTACTTGGCACGAGAGTAACTTTAGCTCAGGATATAGCTGAATGACTTGATCCATGACTTCTATTTCTCTCAACCACTCCCGGCTACTGATTGCGAAGACATATTCCAACCTTTCTCTCCGTCTTTCTACCTCTTCTGGGTTGGGTATGAGTACTTCTTCTCCCTCGTGTGTTGAGTCTCTTTCCCTTCTCGGGAAGGATTTCTCCGTCCAATGTTTATCAAATAACTCATCATAGTATTCATAGACGAAGTCACACGAGGGGTGATCGAACTCTCAATAAGGTTGGAATGGTTCCCCTGTGAACCAAGTTTTGGTAAGAGGAGGATGGGTGTCTGTGGATATGAATTTTTGTAGGATAGGCTCCTCCTCTATGAACTCTGTTTCAGAGAGTGAATCGGAGTATGTTGATTCCTCGTCGAAGTCATACGAGTAATCAGCTGGGTACACACGGGGATAGAGGAGTGGTTCCTCATGCAAAAAGGTGCTAGTGGGTTTCTCCTCTATGGGTTTCGGTTCCGAGAGAGTGTTTGGCATGTGCTCCTCCTGAGTGATCTCTTCCTCATCCGGGAATTCATCATAAACTCCCGTGTAAGGGGTATTTTGAAGGATTTTTGTTAGAATGTCCTTACACTCAGACAAGGTGAGATGAGTGAAAGATCCTCCAGAAGAAGAGTCTAAGAAAATTGCTGACTCTGGTCCAAGACCATCACGAAAGTGTTGCAAAAGAGCGGGCTCTGCGATACCAAGGTCTGGACCAGAATCTACGATTTTTGTAAATCTTGCCCATGCGGCTCCTAGAGATTCGGTCTTCCGTTGCTCAAAATAGATGACCTCTCGTCAGAGTTTCACTACTTGGGGAGTCGGGATGAATGTTAGGCAAAAAGCCTTTCGTAAACTTTCCCAGTCCCCCTCCATACTTCTCACACTGAGCGAATACCATTGTTTTGCTCTCCCCGTTAATGAAAACGGAAAGAATTTCCATTTCAAGGTATCTTGACTCATTCCTGCGATCACAAGACACGAACAAAGTTGTTCGAACTCGCGCAGGTGGGAATAAGGACTTTCATCCTTATCTCCGGAGAAGCTTTGCTCTCAGACCATAGCTATGAAGCTGGGACGTAGCTCATAGCTAGATGTTTCAATGGAATGTGATGAAGGTGGACGCTCCAAATGATCGCCCTTTGGAGCGGAAAAATCGAAAAGGGTTGGATCGGAATCCATGTGATAAATGGGGTGATACACGGACGAACTAGGTTCGGGGTCAAAACAGCTACCGTTCCCCAGCAACGGTGCCAGAAAGCTTGTTGACGCTTACTAGCATCGCACCAGGTTTATATCCCCGGCAACGGCGCCAGAAAGCTTGTTGGCACTTCTTACGTCGTTACTAGATCTGCAACGGCGCCAGAAAGCCTGCTGATGCTTACTAGCGTCGCACTAGGTTTATATCCCCGGCAACGGCACCAGAAAGCTTGTTGGTATACTATACGATCACAGATAAATCCGCAAGCGCACGGATACCGCTGTAGCTTTCACCCGGGAGTATCCCAAGGTATCGATTTCCACGGGGAACGAGAAGTGTAGAGAACCTGAACTAATTCGTCCGGGGGGTATGGTGATGAAGGATAGAAAGGCAAGGGTAGATTTTGGTTAGAGTGGGGATAGCTTATGAAGTTTGGTATTCGTGAGGATCACGGATAGAATCAAGGCAAAACTCGTCGCTCGTCGGGGCCAGAGGGAAAAGAGCCACAGAAAGGGATGAGAAGGGGGCTCTGATGTCGTAACTCCTACTTGCCGGAACTAACGTGGTGGACTACAGAGCCCGTCCGGAGCTGTCACCTCCCTAGGGTACCACAACTATTCCGTTGAACCGGGAAAGCATTCCAAGGTACCGGAAAGCCTAGACACCACGTCTACACTAACCAAGCACTACTTTACTCGAATTCAAAGCAAAGCAATCACGATAAGTAGAAACTACTTAAACCACAATCGAGGAACCTAAGAGCGAACAATGAATTGACTTGAGACTTAGTTACTCATGAATCCGAACTTACAAAGTATCCCGGGTGTGGACGACCGAAGGTGTACCGCACCCGCCGAGGTACAAGAAGAAGACCGACTCTGGCTTCTACTCCAACACTCAACTCTCTCTCCCTACTCTCTGAATACTAACTTTTGGAGGGCTCCGCCACTTGCTTCTAATCACTTGTGCTCTTCCACGAGGTGTCTGGCTCAATTTATAGCCCCAATAGGTCGGTGGCTGTAGGAGGGGGTACTTGTAGGCGAGAGGGAGCTGCAGTGCTGAGAAAGGAGGTGCGGCCGTATCTCCAGGTGCGGCCGGCCCTATAGGTGCGGCCGCCTATGGACTTGGACGACCCTGATCACTGCTCCTGAGGTGGTTGTAGGTTGGCTCCTTGGGTCGGTTTCGCCCAGCACGCCAGTTGATAAGTGCGGCCGGCCCTACCCAATTACCATGTGATGCACCAACGGTGTTGAGGGACGTCCAGGATCACTCCTTGATGGCGGTTGCGATGGTTAAGTGTGGGTCCATCGATCCAAGTGCTTCCAACCTTAGCCTTTTGATCAAACTGACCATTCACCGGTGTATCTCATCCATCCAAGGTGTGTTTGTGGGATTGTTGGTGCCGTGGACCCGAGAGGAGGATTTTGGGTGGTGCAGCCGGACCTAGTAGGTGCGGTCGGACCTCGTTTGTGCGGTCGGACCTAGGAGGTGTGGCCGAACCATGCTCGTGCATAACCTATTGTCTTGTTCGATGTAACAAGCTTATAACTAGAATCAGTCAATCATAGAAGCACGATCGCGAGCTAGCGTCGTAACTGGAACTCGCATGCATGAAAATCAGTGTCCATCCTGTGTAACTGGGGCATCGTGAGGTTACGCTGGTTGGACAACACCGGAGACATTACTCGTTGGTAACCGAACGGGTGCAGGTAACATGCAGAATCGACACTAAGGTGGAATTTTGAAAGACACTAAGGTGATTGCATGCCAACATTCTTTCATATGAGATTAGACACTAGCGGAAACATGGCAGTTGACTCGAACAGAAAAGTCATATCAAAGAATACCTTGTCTCTGTTCCATCCATTACACAGTCACTTACAATACCATTTGAGGCCTCAGCCAATGCATGTCATTCTCATGAAACTAGACTTGTAGACAGCTATAATCGACGCCAACCCGAGTGTTCCTTCAATGATTTCGGGAGCTCTGCATGCCACACTCCTCAGATGCATTCATCAGTTCATTCAGATCTCCGATACATAAGGTAGGATAGTCTGGTGTGGCTAAAACAAGAGTAGACACATTCTGCCAGATAAGCTTGGTTTGTTTGTGATGGGGATCACCATACACACACACACACACTAGATTAAAGCTACTGCTGGTTGGTTTTCACACTCAAGTTGTTAATATAGTACTAGGTATAGTGCACTAGAATATCTACATCATCGTTCCACAAAAGCCATAAACCACCTGAAAGCCCTTCTGCAGGAACTATATGACAGCATCGATCGATATATCTATTGTTGCATCCCACTAAAACTTGTATAAACCATGACCATTTCATTTAATCCATTTTGATAGCCATCACATCACTGCATCAAAAGACAAAACCTGACAAAAGTGTACAAAGAACTAATGTCAATACCTACAACAAAGAAACTATTACAAAACTAAAAGAACATAATTTACAATTGCATTTCTTCAAACATTTGAATACTTCAGATCCAAAGACTGCAACAAACAAAGTATCAAAACAATACATTGTAATGTAAATTCTTAATAAATTCCATGCTTTGTTCAAAAGATATTCATAACACTAACCATGCTTTAAAATCACACTAATATCTTAAGTAAATTATAGAATTCAATCATAATAAATGTTTGATTTTTAAAGTATTATTTCCCTATATTTCCACAATGCTTTTTCCTATCGATATGCATTAATACATTCTGTAACATATAAGTATCCAACAGAATTAACATCATTGTCAATGGTGATAGATACACGAAAATTAACAATATCAACCTGATTATACAGCAATCTGAAAGAACAAAAGAAACATTTAACACCAATGATTAAAGACTCTCCTTACAGACTATTTTGTCCGAACAAACAAATACTGTCCTCAAAAACATTAACACATTTATAAATTAACTATAACAATGAAGTTTGATTTTTTAACATCTATGAATAACAATTAAGTACATCGTATCTCATGAGACATACTGATGTTAAGAGTTATGAAGAACTTGAAAAATTCAACAAGCCTCCAATCAGCCATTCCACATACGACTTCAACTCTCTCCAGATAAGAAGATGCAAAACATGGTAACTCATTTCGGTCAAATATTCCTTTCATTAACACATTACATCCTTCCACCTACAATACAATAATTACCCAAAAGTCAATAGCATCACAAACAAAATATACTCAAACAACTGTGCAACTATGTAAATTTTACCTTGTGGAATATATTAAAGTACACCTCCTGTAGCACTGGTGAATGCTGAACAATACATCCTATATCACGTACATCACGCAAACACCATTTAGTAAGTACCAAAACCTTCAGACGTCTAAACATGGGGCACATTCTCAAATCCCTCACAAAAATAAACTGAACCAACATAGATTAGATAAAAAAATGCATACATATTATTCATAATATGTTTCAAACATCTTGCCAAGAATTTAACAATTCCAGCTGTAACAATACCATTTTACAATCTGCACCCAAGAATAAACTCCTCGATTCTGACAAACATCCCATCACAATAGTTGCATTATCATCGTTAAACGCACATGCACATCTCTTGTCACCACAACAACCAAACTTAGAATCCAAGCCCCTGCAACAATCTTTACATCCACCTAATATGGCAACACTTGCCTTAACTAGCATCGGCATTATCTCAAGTACAAAAGTCAGCCCACAACGGACATGCAACCCAAGACAAACAAGATTGGGTACACAAATTCGAGTCCGGAAACGGTCATCAAAGCGACCATTTTTTATCCTTAGATACCTCAAGGATTGCGAGGAGATAATGTGTAAATCAAAGATCTCACAATTATCTATCTCCAAATGTCATTGTACAGGACACTTAGATAAGTCAATAAAATCATCCTCAATCACAATTCCACATACCGACAGAAAGGTTAAATACCTCGATGCAATACGGCCGCTATCCGGACAAATACACCAACAAACCTGTTCTCTGATCTCGATGTTAATCCACAGCTCCTTCACATTGCATTTCAAAGTATACTTCACCCAAAGACTAATACGATTATAGTCAAGAGTCTCGTCACCACTGATACTGATTTCAAATCTATCAAGATTCCAATTTCCACGGAGTAACAGCAGACTGTCCACAAACAACCAGGCCTCTTCAATCCGAAAGGGAAGCTTGCCGTCACCTCCAACAATACGCAGGCGAGTGACCCTCGTCCACAGATCAACCCAGCGCCGTCCGAGAACGCACGTCTACACTGCCTGCTTCGCCGACAAAAATGATAAAATATGCTCCAGCACCTCATCCAGCAAGGCACCAATGCAATCACCAGAGCTCACAGCACAATCAGCCAGCAATCACTTCCCAAATTTAGACTCAAACATTCTGCCCTCAAGGTGAATGCCAACCAAACCTGAAGAATATGACCAAAAATATATACAAAAATAGACTGGTGCGACTAAGGGTGGGTTTGGAAAAATGCAGCTCACCCCGCTCACCCAGCAGCTAAGCGCCCTCATTCCAACCCTTGCCCTCAGGGGCCCACGGGCGGCCGGCTCGCTAAAGGGTGTGGCACAGGAGCGCAGTGGTGGAGGAACCCGGTGAGCGGCCGCGGAGGTGGCCGGCCGCAGGGGACGCAGGCGGCTGGGGTCGGAGCGCCGTCACTCACGATGACCTCTGCGATCAGTATGGAAGGAAAAAGAAGGAACAAACGAATAAGGAATGGAGGAAGGAGAAAATGAAGGGCAAAAAAGAAAAAGGAGAGAGAAAAATAAAGGAAAGGGTGAAATAAATACTCAAGTAATTTACTCTGGGTTCGAAACATTCTGGCCTAGGAATAAATCCGGATCTCTATATTATACTATCGTCAGAGGTTTAGATCTGAGCAGTCCAAGGGGGTCAGCCCCGGTGGTTTATTTGTTTCGGCGGGAGGAGATCTAGGGCTAAAAACTCGAAGGTTATGCAGAGCACTCGAAACAATGGGACACTCCGATTTGAAGGATTTGTTCATCATAGACTTAAAATTGTGGCATTTGGGGGCTTACTGACCTCAAGGGGGTCGGTTATACTATCGGGATGACCTGATAGTATGATTTTCTTGGTATACCTATCATTTTCGGCCGGATTGAATCCGATAGAAACGAACAAGCCCTGGAAACGATCGTCTAACTAGGAAAGTCTCTGTGCACCACGAAATGAAAGCACGATCCTGAAATTGCCGGCGGCGCCGGGCACCTTGAAGAAACATTGTGTTTTGTAAATTGTGCAGGTGCTAGCAATTACGATTCGGCGCGTAACCTCCACCCGACTAGATTACGCATTGTCGCTGCATGCTGCAACACCGACTGGGTGGTGTCCGACCGACGTAACCTGCACGGCTCCTGCAACACTGCCTGGGTTACGCACAGTCTCGTTTACGCACCACCCCTGCTGCATGGTCCATCGATCCACATATAATGGTAACCGGGATCATTTGGTGGCAGCACTCGTTGGGTTACGCGTGGAGCAACATGGCTAGCAGTTTGGGTTACCATAGGTCCATAGCATGTCGTGTATCCCAGGTTGCTCCATCATGTTCATGTGGCATGCAGACTGAATGGTGCCAAACCCAGTACTCCGTAATTGTCGCACGTAGTTGCCCTATGCAGCAGTGACAGTCCCTACCCGAACGGGTGTAGGTTACTCGTAGGATCGACACGACCAGCATGGATGGTGCGTAACCCGTGGCTGGGTGCACTACTTATGCGGACTGGGTTGTTTTCCATTTTTATTTTTATTATAGAAGTAACAAATATAACACAATAAAAATAGAGAATGGTGCAAAGGCACTACTAGGACACAGTAGTCGTAGACCATGCATCCGATACAAAACAGGGTTAATATATATTATGAATTCTGAAATCATCTGAAGACATGATGATAGCGGCTGTTACTACAAAAAGTTGAATTTGGACGACACACGTACGAGGAATTATGGGACGGACTTAGCAGTACTAGAGTAGATAGTAGTGGAAGTACAGGTACTACAGTACAAGATGTCCGATCCATTCCCGTTACTAGGAGTACAGTAGGGAAGGTCGGCCGGCCGTTTTGTCTGCTGCAAAGAACTGGTCCATGTTGTACACATCTTGACGTAGCTGGTGTTTATTAATTTGCTCTCCCGGCCTGGAGACTTTTTTTATCAAGAACACGCAGCGCGCGTGTTGCATTAAGAACCGCCCTGCTTGCAACCATAGGAGAGGGGAAAGCGACCAAGTTTACAAGCGTATAGAGATTAGACTAGCAATCGCCGTTGCCCATTGGCGACCGCACGCACAAACGCAAAAACAAAAGAAGGACAAAAAACACAAAAGGCGCTATTCATCCTGTCTATTAGCGACCAGACCAGCGCTAGACCACCATTGCAGCTCCTCCCTAATTCTTTCGACCAGCCGGTGAGCCAAGTTACTTGATGCTCAGAACACCCGCTCATTCCTCTCTTTCCAAAGGCGCCAAATCACCAGAGCAAAAATGGAATCAAAAAGAGCCCTGGAGTATTTATGGACTCTCTTTCTCGCCGACAGCCACCATTCAATTGTGCTATCTTGTTCCGTGGGCAGCAGAGGAATCCAACCATGTATTCTGAAGATGCGGAACCAGACCTCTCGGCTTAAGATGCAGTGAAGAAGTAGGTGATCCAAGGATTCCACCTCCTGAGAGCAGAGCGCACAGCTGCCATGGTTGGGCAATCCATGCCTCTGCAGATGCTCTGACGTCCAACAACATCCATGGAGAACCAGCCAGAGAAAGAAACGGCATTTGTTAGGTGCTTTGATTTTCCATAGCTGCTTAGCCCCCAACTGCTCAGTCAATCCTAGGAAGAAGGCTCTGTAGGACGACGAGGCAGTGTACTGACCCGAGCTGGACCATTTCCACCTGAACACATCCGGCTGATCTCCCAAGGATCGCCCCTCCATCAAATCCCAAACTCTGAGATACTCAAGGATCACTTGAACAGTCAGGCCCGCCTTGATGTCCTTAACCCATCTCCTGCCTGCCAAAGCTTTCCTCACTGTTCTGGAGTTTCTAGTTCTCATGGTTATTGTTCTCACCAGATTGGGAGCAACCTGCTCAAGCGAACTCCCCTCTAACCATCGATCCTTCCAAAAGAGCACCGACCTACCGTCATTGACTTCCACCATGATAGACTGGGTCAAGGAGATTACTACTCGTCGTGTCGCCGCCGCCTGTATTATTATATTATTGTGACACAAACAAAAGTAACCAAGTTAGAGGCGGCAGCAGGCGATGCACAGTCTGTATTGATCCCAATCATCAAACGAATTATCTTTCTGAGTATTGACTTGAGCACAATCTGTTCCAGGTGCTGAACTTGAATTAGCAGGACTTAAGTGGAGGTTTCGTGGACATTAAATAGACTGCCATGTAAGCACTTTTGATGATGTGGCAGTGTATTAATGAAGATAGAGGTAAAATGAGTTTCATGAGGATGACACCCTCTATACACAGTTACCTAGACAACTTGTGTCTTGCATAGTATGTAACCTAGGAAACAACAATAGATGAAACTATGCATTGAGAGGGAGGGAGGTGTTTCATTATAGTTTCAACTTTCGAACGTGTTTAGATGATGTGTCACTAGGTAATCGTGTCCCTGAAATCTCCACTGAGAATGGCGCTCAATGCTTTCACATTTACAGTACCACCACATCTTATGGGGAGACGATGAGGCACGACTACTCCTATATAAGAACATCTAGCACACCGTCTTGCATCCCTTCTACCATTTCTTCCTTTCATCTGCCCAATTCTCCAGGTCGATTAGGCGTTGTATTCGATGGTCTTCGGATCTTGTTGTGTTTGGAGAGTATCAACCTACAACATATCTTCTTCCGGAATACTTCCATTTCATCCTAACATTTTAACATAAAAGATGTCCACAAAACCTTAGTCTCAAACAACACAATTCAAATGTATTTCCTAGGAAAAATACATTTATATAATGCTGGAATGACATTATCTATACCTGGGTGAATGGCTCACTAAGGGAATCTCCATTCCAATGCATCATGTATTTAATTATGTAAACACCACATGATGAGCTACAGAATTTTGTCTTGTTAGGCTACTTACTGGTAAGTGGTAACTATCACGTTGTTCTAAGACAGCAAGACATACCTATCACATTGTTTAGGTAAGTTCTTCGAAGGAACAACCAGCCACGACTTGACATCAATCCATCCGACATTATTTGATCCTTTGTCCTTTATAATAGCTTCAATGCAATTCTGTATTGATTCTATCTGCCACAAGAGATGCTTGTAGGCCTTAGCTACGACTGTGTCACTGTGTGTCTGCGTGCGGGCGGGTGTGCGGGCGTGGGTGCGGGTACTCAAAAATGATGATTCCTTCTGGCAATCCCACGACCCGTCATGTGCTAATGGATCGAGGATTTGCACCATTGTCTTGCTAATGTTGAACACAACAAGAATCCAGTGACTACCTCTGACGTGTAAAGGAATAAACACCTGTAATACAGGTTACGCAGTTAATTTTATTTTGACCACAAGTATGTGCGAAAAATATTAGAGAAAAGTTTGTAGACACATGAAAGTATACACACCATAGATCATTTTGTGAAGAAGTATTCTCCTATGATTGGCATTTCTAAATTACATCGTAGGAGCTCGTGATGGGTAATATAGGTGTTGATGTACACCACCTCTTTATTACCTATATTAGCTTCAAATGCGTACGCATCAATTACCTGCGACAACCAATGATATATCAAAGGACAGCTTCTCGTGATAGGCAGTAGAAGGTTAAGTACACAAGATCAAATGAAACCCACTAAATTAAAATAAATCAAAGGATGCTCACATCACCAAACACCCAACCATCTTCAGGTGAGATCCATTCTTTACCACCAGTGGCATTAGGCAATAGGCTTTCCACTGGAATTTGAAGGTCATTGATGTCAATGACAATATCATTTTTATTGCTTTTAGCGATAAAGCTTAAAACCACCTTGTCCTCCTCAGTGAGTCTATAGTCATCATCAGCTGCACGGACAAATGCTCCAGCATTGTGCACATCTGTGGGTTTTTGCATGCACTTATTAGTATTCTCCTGCCAAAAATTGTTCTTTCAAGACAATCCGCAATTCCAAAGATTTTCTTTATATATTCTGACGAAATACTGGCATTTACTTGGCATTTGCTTCCGGTGTATCTATGGGTTCCACTATTGGCGATGATGTGTTCAGATAGTTTTCGGATGCCCTATTAACAGTAATAGGTTAAGTGAAAACTTATTATTAAATAACAACAATACAGTTGTGAAAAACATACTCCAACTGCTCTTGACATGTGTTTCTGCTCCATATGTAGATCTGAAGCAATCTGTCTTAGTATGCGAATGAAATCATTGACCTATAAAAACAATTCAAAGAAGTGAATCATGGTACAAAATCTAGTGTAAACTGGTTGGAGTTGAGGTGGTCTATGCTGACATTTTTATCAGGTGTGGAATTGTTGGTTGAGGTGAAAATTGATGAGCCTTGTGGACAAGTGCTATGGATTGATCTGTCGCAATACACATTACTGGTCACCTGTTCAGAAGTTTTTGGTTCCTCACGGTAGTTTGGAAGCTTGTCGAAAATCTCGTAGGAAGGGAAATGAAAAATGAGGGTCGTCTCAAACACAGAGAAAATAATTGGAATCACCGTGCATGCACAGCAAGACTAACGCATCAAGGAATTCACCTTCGTGTCTGTATACAGATCACATCTTGAGTTGAGTCGCACCTCGGCCGATTGTTTTTCCAATGTCTCATTAGGGGGTATTGACGTCGTTTAGGATAGAGGTCGTTTGGTCCCGCATGGACATGTTCAAAGTACCAAAGCTGCATAATTATCAAGAACTAAAGTTAAACAGCATGAAATTTCATCAGATCGATCTGAATTTTATATATATGTACCTGCAGAAACATTAGGTTTCCCTGAAGGACACGCGTCTTTCCAAGTTCTTCTCTCACTCCATTTCTGAATGTAGCAATACAATTATGCAGATGATTGAGCATGTAAACACCCCAGTTCATGGAAGGTATCTCTTCCACTTTCTCCACTAGCTGCAAGATGTTGACTAGAATACATGGATCCATATCGGCTGCAAACAACACCTTGTGGCAGTACAGGAAAAAGTCACGAAGGAAGAATGTGTTTCCAGGCCCATTACTTTGTAGGAGCCTTTCTTCAATTTCTATCGGTTCTAATTTCTTCTTTGCACTTCCGTGCTGGGTAAGTAGAGTTTCACTATAGTTGCCATCCATTTTGATCTCTTTTCCTTCGATTGGTAGACCCATGATGTCCTTCACATCTGATGGCGTCAACGGGACCAGCTTGTCACCAATTCTGAAAGCTTTTTTATCTGGCTCGTACTTGTTGACAAGAGACATCAGCAGGGCACGATCTAGGGATATAGTGGGCATGTGTAGCAAGCACTCAAATCCAAATGACCATAGGCTTTCCTTTCTTTCTGCTGAGAGAATGCTCACGACACGCGCGAGTCGCAAAGGCGCTATGGAAATTCCATCCCTAGGAGTAATGGTGATCGTTGGTCGTATCTGGTCAGAGAGAGAGAGAGAGAGAGAGTAATCAATAAGCGCGCCGGGCAGGCGTAGGTAGTGCGTCATATGGAATCTAGATGGTGTACGTGTTACATACCTCCGGAGTAGATGGCAATGGGCCACCGATGTTGAAGTTGAGTCGCCGCCTCCGATGATGGGCACTGCTGGTCGCAGGTGCTACCTTTTCTTTGCTAGGAGGCCGCTTCCTTGACGTCGTCGTCGACTGTGATTTGCCATCGGAAGTCACCATTGATTTCCCGTCAGAACTCTGTGTTGTCGGCGTCGCATTGCCATCCAATGCGCCTTGCTTGTCAAGATGAGGGACACCAGACGATTTCTCCGCCGCGCTCGACATGTGCAAAAAACCTGTTCCTCCTCCGCTTCCACGATCTGAACTTGCAGGGTCTACCAAAATGGATATAGTTAGCATTCGGAAAACGGATATCCCGAAAATCACGCAAAAACGTGGTAATCATCAGCTCAAAAATAGGAACGTAATCACGTACTGATAGCTTTTGTTACGTGTGCTACAGAAGAACCTCGGGTCATGTTCAAACATGCATAAGCTGAACCCAATCGGTTACGCGTGCGAATGGTGTATTGTGTTGCGCTTGGCTTTGCAGCAAGCCGCGTAACCTAGGCTGAAGCACCGCGTGTGTCTGACAACCCGCCCAGGAAATACCGTACTATCGCCTAAACCAATCCACTTTGGTCATTAAGCAATAATAAAGTATCATCCTGTCGTTAGTTGCCGGGTTAACACCTGGTAAATCACTTGGAATTCACACAGAGGATCGAACATATGCATTAAAACTCACACGAAGGCGAGTCTAGAGTACAAACACTAATTAAATTCAAATCTGCCCCGAAGGGTTTAATTATTACAAACCATTGTTCATGACATGATAAGTAAAGGTTCAGAGTTTGAAAACAGCGGAATAAAATAAACTAGCGCAACGGTAAACATCACAGGAGGCCGTCCGTGATGCCATCACTCGCCGATATCCACCCATCCCTGCTCCCAGCCGGGTGGAATCTCACCAAGTCAACCACCTGCAACAACATTTTTAAAGCAAGGCTGAGTATACTAATACTCAGCAAGACTTAACCGTCGGGTGATAACTACATCACCAAACTCTAGACATGAGAGGCTTTTTGGCCGGTGGAGTTCTTTTGCTGAAAAGCAAAAAAGAGTATGTCCTTACTTTCAATATTTTAGCACAAATTCTAGTTAATTAGCATTTCTAAGTGTGCCAACTAATTCAATCAAGAATTGTACAATACAATTAATTCAAGCAATAATATTCACAAAGTTCCATCAATAAGGGATATCATGGCCAGTCGATTAAGCGGTCTCAGATAACGGTGAGAGGCCGACAATCGATTGATTTATAACCTTGCAAGGTAAACCTAAACACACGGAGGGTGCCCCCACATGGACAACCACCGGGCGGTTCCCAAAAGTCCACGGCTTGGGATCGAATCTTACAGTCCCGGGTACAAGGCTATCTGGCATGCCCCACACAGTACACCCAGCTTCACACATGTACCCACCTCCCCCGGTAGCTAGCCGGGTAGGTGATTACTCAAGATTAGTAATAGTAAGTTCCCGCACTGTCTCGTTATGGTACTAGGCATACCGGTCCCATTCCCGACAAGTGCTTAGTACGTTCAAAAGCTTAGCCCACGAAAGCCACTGGACCGGAGCCCAAATCCCATGCTCTTACCACATGAGCAATCCATTTATAAAGATCTTATGATTCCAACATAAGAACCTATTCTCGCGAGTGACGAACATCACTCGACTTGTACCGGTCCTATAGCATAGCAGCTATCGACCTATCATTCTAGTAAAAGAGCATAGGTACCAAGGGATCATGCATCTAGGGTTTCAATTCAACTCCTGAAATGTGAATGCACAATCATAGCAAAGGTAATTGCATAATTTTTAAAAGAAGGGTTAATGATCCGGGGCTTGCCTTCGCTGGCAAGGTTGGCCTTGGGCCCTTCTGGACTTTGGTCCAGGTCTTGAGCTACGTCCACGTACTGCAGCTCACCGTCAGCTCCTCCGTCACCTCCTTCCGGCACGAGCGTATTTCTACCGTCGGGAAGATCTACACGAGGATGCAAATGCAAGATTTAATTGACGGTTTTTAATTCAATTAATTACAATCAATAAATGACAACCATGGGGTGCATGGTTGACCACATTCACCTAGATAAACATACATTCAACATACTCTTCCAATAAAGGAACAATATGGGGTTCTTTATTAATTATCCTATTTGTTAGTGACTGTGTACATATTTATGTAAATAAATTACTTTAAATTTCACAAACAGCAAGGGGTTGGTCTTAAGCTTTTTAAAATGATTTACATCACACACATAGGGTCATTAGGTGTGTGTTGGCGATTTTCCAATTTAATTTAATATTAAGCTTAAATGGCTGCCATTGTTTTTATTCACAAAATAAATTAATAAAATTTAGTGGGGTGTTTTATGAAGCACTACAAATCAAAACAAAGCCACTGCACACACATGCACACTTAGGAGAGCTATGAAATTAAATATACCGAAAATAACAAAGGCTAGCTACTAAAGCAAGATAAATGCATATAAAAATAAATAAGCATCAAATAGATCCCAACTTTCTCACACATGGCCTCTAGTCCAAAACTAAGCTAGGAATGCAACATATACACCTAGAGCTACTATAGATCTTGAGCTATGTAATTACATTGAAAATCAAGCATATTTCAAGAATAAATAATTCTGGCAAATATAAAATTTTAATTAATTCACAAGATGTGTATATAGGCATAACAAGATCACATCCAGAAGTTGAGCACAAAAATCTAATTATTTTTAGCTACAAAAATCATTTAGACAGATTCAGCATAAATACAAAATAAATCATAATATAATATTTACTCAGTAACTATACGCAATTTTTGGTACAGAAAATAGGCATGCCATAACACACAACATATCCAAAATTCAGCTACATAGCACTTGTGGATTTTGAACTACAACAGATCTAGTTTTAACTAATTTCTGTTTTTCATGCAAAAACTATCATGCAAAAGTATGGTAAAGCTTTATAAAAGTTGTAGAGTTTCTCACAAGGAAGCCAACAAAATTGAGTTCGCATTTTTCTGATTTTTCTACAATTTTCTACGGATTTTACAAGAATCAGCAAATAGCCTACACTATTGAAGATCCTATTTTACACCGAGGTCCCTGGAACTTTTTGATTCCTTACAGATATGCCCTTTCTTTGCACAGAAGCCCCTGGGAACAAAACACTCTTTGCAATGTGGTCCACGGGGAGACGGGCGGCGCGGCCGGCTGGATTCCGGCGAGCTCGCCGGTGCTCACGGCCGGGCAAGGGCGGGAAAATGGTCCCTGACCACCCAGGGATCGATTCCGTGGCTTGGACGGGTCGGGGAGGCGGCCGGCGAGGGGACTCGGCAGCGCACGGCGGCGGCAGCCGCTGCAAGCTGCAATCCTGGCGAGGTTGAGGCAATGCGGGGCGACGTGCGATGGCTCGAGCTTCTATGGGGTCCAGGGGAGAGCTTAGGGTGGTTGGGAGGCTGTGGTTGCAAGCGGATGATGGAGCTTGGCTTGCAGGCACCAATGGTGGGGCAGCGGCGAGCTCAGGGAGGTAGAGGGGGCGCGCACGCGCGGGGGAACAGGCCGTGGCCTTTTATAGGCGGCGTTCACGTGTCTTGAAGCAACCAGCGGGGCGAGGGGGAATCCGGACGGTGCGTCGGGGCGCGGGCGACATCGCCGGCAGGCGGCGCGGGCAGGGCCCGGTGCGGGCAGGCGCAGGGGCGCGACACGCCATGGCGCGGGCTCCCAGGTGCCTCGGTGCGAGCGCGGCCTCGACTTGCGTGGCCTCGGGCCGCTCGGTTTGGCCAGGGCCCGGACGTCGATGGACGGCGGGGCGCCACGCGGTGCGGCGCGCTCTGGCACGGCGTCGCGGCGGTACTCGCGACGTCATTCGATGGTTGTTTCATTTAGCTGTCTTTGACCACCTATTTCTCGAGATTTCGCAACAGAAGTGCTACAAGGTATAATTAGCGAAGTTGTAGAGCAATGATCCCTCTACAACTTTTACAAAGGCTGTCCTATGTTTTGCTCAGTGGTTTGAGCAGGAACGGCAGGCAAAGTTCCTATTTTTCATGGTGCCAATGAATAGTAAAAGTTGCAGTTGGCCAAGTTTTTCACCCTTATCCACTCAAAATTTGAAATGCCGCCCAAATGCAAAGTTGTGTCCCTCAAAAAGTTGGACAACTTTTATATTGGGCGATTTTGAAGTGTTTAAATGAAATTTGGAGAACGCGGCAAAAGTCCCAAAGGATGCTCAAGGACATTAGGGTTTAAATAGGGTTTGACTAGATCTTTGACCAAGGTTTGACCAACGTCAGCAGGTTTGACTCAGTTGATGCGGTCATTAGCACTAATGATGCTAATTAAAAACCTGGGGCGTCACAGCCTACCCCCCTTAAAAAGAATCTCGTCCCGAGATTCGAAATTCCAAGGACAAGGTAGGGGCGGATGGTTTTCTAAGATTTCTGAATTACCCCGGGGAGCAATCACGATGTGATTATAGGTCAAAGAGTATAACCATCATCGATTCAAGGTTAGCCCATAAGAGTTGTCAAAGGTGACAAGTCATGGAGAGCTTTTGCAGGGAGTTTACTTGCGGATGCAAGCAGGGAAAGTAGGAAGAGATGATTCGGTATAGGAATTTCAGAACAATCTTGCTCACATGTTATTTATCTGGTGAATTTAGGTGGTATTGCTTCGTTACATTAACGTTGTAATGATTTTAAAAGTTGGGGTGTCATGCACATGTTTGTGAATGCATGATGCACATGTTTGTGAATGCATGATGCACATGTTCATGCGGTATGGTGCTCATGATGCATGTTAGCATGACTCGGTTACCCACAAAATGAGTTAGCGATTGAGAGGACAATCATAGGTTGAGAAGGAGTATATGCGTGGCGAGTCGCATTCTCACAACCAAGAAACCTAGCGCGCTCCTAGTGGTAATCATATGGCTGCAGCGCACATGATGCCCTAGGTTCCGTCGTGGCACCTTTGGTTATGGGACAACAACATCACCAATCATAAGAAGGATAGAGAAGGATTATTGAATCTTCCATGCGTATGCACGTTAGTTCACCCAAGGTTCCCAAATGCACGTGCTATGCAATGCATACTCGAAAAGTGACTTTCCTTTTTTTATCAAAAATCCTGTGAGCAAGACCAGGAAGAATAAGTTCATGATTGAAAGGTCGAAGTAATCATGACAAGGATATCACTGCAAGGAATAGCTTAGTGCTTCAACATGCATAAACACCAGGGGGTGGAAGGTATACATGTCGATGGAGATAACATGTTGACAGGAGAAGATTACAACTGAAGATTGAACTCTAAGATCAAGTCATTACCCAACTGACATGGTAGAACAGAAAAAGTTCTTTTCTCATGCTGGGTAAAACTGGGGTAGTTATGTGTACAAAGGTACAATTGTATGTTAGAACTCGAAACGAGCATACACACACAATGACATAAAGTTCTGGTAGTTGTGAACAAAAATTCATAACTTAAAAACCAGAGCCCCAAAAATTCCCAAATTTGTGTAGCAACTCAGCAAGATTATGAGACACATAATTGGTATGCAAAGGTTGATCTAGAAGGGTTAGGAAGGTGCTTCAACTAAGCAAGGTTTCGGATTGGGTTTCCGGAAAAAAACAGCAAGACAGGGGTTCACTAATCCGAGCATAACTTGAGATATACCAAAGCTACGACCGTCAATTTTTGCGAGCAAGAACTAGATTAGATATGGAGCAACTTTGGTAGAGATCACCTAGGCAAAAAGATTCTTGATCAAGGTGCAAAGATCAAGCAAACAGCCCTATCAAAATTTTGGACAGCAACACATCTATGCATGAGAGGCTAAGCAAAGACAAATCACACTAGCAAAATTTCCTTAGAGAGCACATAAAACATGTGAAGGGTTCAGTTTCAACTTTCCACAATTTTTAACATGATGCAAGACGTCCTATTCGTCCTCACACGGTGATCAAGCCGAACATCGAAGTTAGTGCTGGTGGCAAGGCATATACGCGTTTCTCCCTATAATCACTAGTCGAGAACTAGTCGATGCTCACTTAGCGACTTACGAAACGGGGTTAGCGTACATGCAGAAGATCACAGAACACATCGAACCTTTCGTGCCCGCACTCACGAAAGCGTCCACATACATTACCATTCACTATAGAAACGGTATCCATGCGTTTAGCCGCTGCATGGACAGCGTCCAACCTCATATACTCTCCTTTTGAATGGAGTGCATCCTTGCCTCGCATATTCACAATGCGGAACGTCCACGTATGGCAAGACGTGGCGAGACACAGACGCGACGGTGGGTTCCCTTTGGATTAGGTCTCATCCATCCCTCACATGACTTCCATGCGGTACCACCACGTATAGCAAAACATGATGAGACATAGACGCGACGTGGGTTCCCATTAGAATAGGTCCCATCCATCCCTCACAGGACTTTCCTGTTGCACCACCACGTATGGCAAAACGTGATGAACCAGTATGGTTGTACAAAAAGTAAGTTCTGACAGGAATGAAATGTGCTGGGAGTTCGCAAAATAAACCATAGATTTATAAGCCACCTGAAAGAATCCCAAAAATTCCCTCTAGGGCCTCTCGGTCTAAATCCATCCTTAACGGACCAACGTATTTTGCAAATCCAAACAATCTTGGCAAATTTTATTCAAAAAAACTGTGATTAAGGTTGTTAATTAAACTCTGGTGCACATAATCGCTCTGATGCCAGCTGTGACAACCCACCCAGGAAAATACCGTACTATGGCCTAAACCAATCCACTTTGGTCATTAACCAATAATAAAGTATCATCCTGTCGTTAGTTGCCGGGTTAATGCCCGGTAAATAACTTGGAATTCACACAGAGGATCAAACAAATGCATTAAAACTCACACGAAGGCGAGTCCAGAGTACAAACACTAATTAAATTCAAATCTTCCCCGAAGGGTTTAATTATTACAAACCATTGTTCATGACATGATAAGTAAAAGTTCAGAGTTTGAAAACAGCAGAATAAAATAAACTAGCGCAACGGTAAACATCACAGGAGGCCGTCCGTGATGCCATCACTCGCCGATATCCACCCATCCCTGCTCCCAGCCGGGTGGAATCTCACCAAGTCAACCACCTGCAACAACATTTTTAAAGCAAGGCTGAGTATACTAATACTCAGCAAGACTTAACCATCGAGTGATAACTACATCACCAAACTCTAGACATGAGAGGCTTTTTGGCCGGTGGAGTTCTTTTGCTGAAAAGCAACAAAGAGTATGTCCTTACTTTCAATATTTTAGCACAAATTCTAGTTAATTAGCATTTCTAAGTGTGCCAACTAATTCAATCAAGAATTGCACAATACAATTAATTCAAGCAATAATATTCACAAAGTTCCATCAATAAGGGATATCATGGCCAGTCGATTAAGCAGTCTCAAATAACGGTGAGAGGCCGACAATCGATTGATGTATAACCTTGCAAGGTAAACCTAAACACACGGAGGGTGCCCCCACATGGACAACCACCAGGCGGTTCCTAAAAGTCCACGGCTTGAGATCGAATCTTACAGTCCCGGGTACAAGGCTATCTGGCATGCCCCACACAGTACACCCAGCTTCACACATGTACCCACCTCCCCCGGTAGCTAGCCGGGTAGGTGATTACTCAAGATTAGTAATAGTAAGTTCCCGCATCATCTCGTTAAGGTACTAGGCTTACCGGTCCCATTCCCGACAAGTGCTTAGTACGTTCAAAAGCTTAGCCCACGAAAGCCACTGTACCGGAGCCCAAATCCCATGCTCTTACCACATGAGCAATCCATTTATAAAGATCTTATGATTCCAACATAAGAACCTATTCTCGCGAGTGACGAACATCACTCAACTTTTACCGGTCCTATAGCATAGCAGCTATCGACCTATCATTCTAGTAAAAGATCATAGGTACCTAGGGATCATGCATCTAGGGTTTCAATTCAACTCCTGAAACGTGAATGCACAATCATAGCAAAGGTAATTGCATAATTTTTAAAAGAAGGGTTAATGATCCAGGGCTTGCCTTCGCTGGCAAGGTTGGCCTTGGGCCCTTCTGGACTTTGGTCCAGGTCTTGAGCTACGTCCACGTACTGCAGCTCACCGTCAGCTCCTCTGTCTCCTCCTTCCGGCACGAGCGTATATCTACCGTCGGGAAGATCTACACGAGGATGCAAATGTAAGATTTAATTGACAGTTTTTAATTCAATTAATTACAATCAATAAATGACAACCATGGGGTGCATGGTTGACCACATTCAGCTAGATAAACATACATTCAACATACTCTTCCAATAAAGGAACAATATGGGGTTCTTTATTAATTATCCTATTTGATAGTGACTGTGTACATATTTATGTAAATAAATTACTTTAAATTTCACAAACAGCAAGGGGTTGGTCTTAAGCTTTTTAAAATGATTTATATCACACACATAGGGTCATTAGGTGTGTGTTGGTGATTTTCCAATTTAATTTAATATTAAGCATAAATGGCTCCCATTGTTTTTATTCACAAAATAAATTAATAAAATTCAGTGGGGTGTTTTATGAAGCACTACAAATCAAAACAAAGCCACTGCACACACATGCACACTTAGGTGAGCTATGAAATTAAATATACCGAAAATAACATAGGCTAGCTACTAAAGCAAGATAAATGCATATAAAAATAAATAAGCATCAAATGGATCCCAACTTTCTCACACATGGCCTCTGGTCCAAAACTAAGCTAGGAATGCAACATATACACCTAGAGCTACTATAGATCTTGAGCTATACAATTACATTGAAAATCAAGCATATTTCAAGAATAAATATTTCTGTTAAATTTAAAATTGTGACTAATTCACAAGATGTGTATTTAAGCATAACAAGATCACAGGCAGATGTTTACCACAAAAATCTAACTATTTTTAGCTACAAAAATCATTTAGATAGATTCAGCATAAATACAAAATAAATCATAATATAAGATTTACTTAGTAACTTTGTGCAATTTTTGGTACAGAAGCTAGCCATGTCATAACACACAACATATCCAACATTCAGCTACATAGCACCTGTGGATTTTGAACTACAACAGATCTAGGTTTAACTAATTTCTATTTTTCATGCAAAAGTATGGTCAAGCTTTGCAAAAGTTGTTGGGTTTTTCACAAGGAAGCCAACAAAATTTAGTTTGCTTTTTTCTGTTTTTTCTACAATTTTCTACGGATTTTACAAGAATCAGCAAATAGCCTACACTATTGAAGATCCTGTTTTACACCGAGGTCCCTGGAAGTTTTTGATTCCTTACAGATATGCCCTTTCTTTGCACAGAAGTCCCTGGGAACAAAACACCCTTTGCAATGTGGTCCACGGGGAGACGGGCGGCGCGGCCGGCTGGATTCCGGCGAGCTCGCCGGTGCTCACGGCCGGGCAAGGGCGGGAAAATGGTCCCTGACCACCCAGGGATCGATTCCGTGGCTTGGACGGGTCGAGGAGGCGGCCGGCGAGGGGACTTGGCGGCGCACGGCGGCGGCGGCCGCTGCAAGCTGCAATCCCGGCGAGGCCGAGGCAATGCCGGGCGACGTGCGACGGCTCGAGCTTCTATGGGGTCCAGGGGAGAGCTTAGGGCGGTTGGGAGGCCGTGGTTGCAAGCGGATGATGGAGCTCGGCTTGCGGGCACTAATGGCGGGGCGGCGGCGAGCTCAGGGAGGTGGAGGGGGCGCGCACGCGCGGGGGAACAGGCTGTGGCCTTTTATATGCGGCGTTCACGCGTCTTGAAGCAACCAGCGGGGCGAGGGGGAATCCGGACGGCGCGTCAGGGCGTGGGTGACATCGCTGGCGGGCGGCGCGGGCAGGGCCCGACGCGGGCGGGCGCAGGGGCGCGACACGCCATGGGGCGGGCTCCCAGGTGCCTCAGTGCGAGCACGGCCTCGACTTGCGTGGCCTCGGGGCGCGCAGTTTGGCCGAGGCCCGGACGTCGATGGACGGCGGGGTGCCACGCGGCGCGCGGCGCGGCGCGTTCTGGCGCAGCGTCGCGGCGGCACTCGCGACGTCGTCCGATGGTTGTTTCATTTAGCTGTCTTTGACCACCTATTTCTCGAGATTTCACAACAGAAGTGCTACAAGGTATAATTAGCAAAGTTGTAGAGCAATGATCCCTCTACAACTTTTACAAAGGCTGTCCTATGTTTTGCTCAATGGTTTGAGTAGGAACGGCAGGCAAAGTTCCTATTTTTCATGGCGCCAATGAATAGTAAAAGCTGCAGTTGACCAAGTTTTTCACCCTTTTCGACTCAAAATTTGAAATGCCGCCCAAAAGCAAAGTTGTGTCCCTCGAAAAGTTGGACAACTTTTATATTGGGCGTTTTGAAGTGTTTAAATGAAATTTGGAGAACGCGGCAAAAGTCCCAGAGGGTGCTCAAGGACATTAGGGTTTAAATAGGGTTTGACCAACGTCAGCAGGTTTGACTCAGTTGATGCGGTCATTAGCACTAATGATGCTAATTAAAAACCTGGGGCGTCACAGTGTGTGGCGTACTGGCTGGCTTGTCATGGATTGATTGTGCTGTTGTGCGTAACGCACCGGCTCCAGCTTACTCCTCAGGGCGGGCGGCAACTGTACGACCTACTGGGTTACGCACGGTCTAGGTTACACACCAACGTCCATGGCTCATACGGTCGTGTCCAATCTGTGTCTCTCTCCCTCCCACTCTCTCTCTCTCTCTACTGCAGGAACACTGAAGATCTCCATGCGTGCTCTGCTGTTTACCCTGATCCGCATTCAACCCCTCCGCCAACCCCTGCTGGCTGCTGCCTCCTTCGCGCCGCCCGTCCCCTGCATCCGCCGCCGCCACAGGTCACCTAGTGACTGCCTAACCACCTAGGCACCGCGGTACCCTCCGCCAAGCTCCGATGCGTGCCTAGGCGAGCGCGGAATACCGCCTCCTTGAGCATTCTTGCAGCCTAGATCTTTCTCTCCGGTGTCGGTCTTCTTCGGTAGCTACGAGGTATTGCCGTCCGATTCTGGTGAGCTCATGTGTTTCTGCTGATCTTTCTACTCTTTACACGATTCCGTGTGAGTTTGTTGTTCCCAATTTCGGCTTCGTGGTTTTTATCCTCGTCCCGTACAAACTGCATCTGTCCCTACGAGTAATGATCTTTTGGTACCTGCTATTTATGGTTGAATGTTTTATATGTTTCCTTATCAGATCTATCGGTTCGTACTATTTATAACTGAAGGCTCCCATATATTTCCTTCAGGTAATCAGGTACCTGCATCGTAGGGTTGAATCTTGAAAGATCTGTTTGTTAGTGTTAATCTGTTGTTGGTTCTTATTGTTGTGCCATACGGGTCGCATTTGCACTGTGTTCTCCTGCCAGATTTATTAGGGAATCCATGTGTATGCGTCGTCTGTGCCACCCGCTATGATATATTAGCAACTAGCATACATATCATTGCTTGTGCTCATTCCCATACTTTTTTTCTCGAATACGCAGAAGAACTGCGCATCATTGTTTTAAGCAGGAGAAAATTTTGTTACAGGCATGCGTGCATTCCTCATGCGGAATACTCGTAACATAAACTACCTAGCTTTTGTTCTTATTTACTCACAGTCCTGACACTGTCTACCTTATGGTTGTTGAGCATCCGAAGAGAAAGGCGGTGGGTAACAGCAGTTTGTCATCTCCGGGGCTTTCCGTCGACTTCATTGATGCCCTTCCAGATGAGCTCCTTTACAGAATCCTCTTCTCCTTGCCAGTGCAAGATGCTGTGCAGACGTGCGTGCTTGGCCGTCGCTGGTGCCACCTCTGGAAGACTACCCCTTACCAGTGCATTTCATGGCTTGATGACATTGGACCGTTTCACGTTGATGCCATGAAGAGGATCACGAAATTTGTGAACACACTGCTTCTCCTTCGTGACAACTACTCACCTATCCATAGCTTTGTGATTGACCTTCCTAACATAGAAGAGGATGGCGAGGAATTGGACGACATAATGATCTGGATCAATCATGTTCATAAACGCAATGCTGAGTTTTTGGGTCTCCAAATTTCCAGGGATGTCGAGGAGGTTTGTATTGACGTGCATGGTTTTCGTCTCTATTCCCTGTTCCTGAGGATTCTGGAGCTTGCCTTCATCAAGTTCGATGACAGATTCCTTGATTTCTCAAGTTGCCTAGCATTGGAAGTACTCAAGATTTCCTCTTGTGACTTATCGTGTGCCACAAAGATTTCATCCCGCTCCTTAAAGCGTCTAAGCATCCTTGGAAGCAAGTTCTCTCACAGTGTTCGCATTCGGGTTGATTCGCCGATTCTTGTTTCCCTGCGTCTTGAAGTTAATAATGGCAAGATTCCTATGCTTGAGAGAATGCCGTTTTTAGTGGATGCTGTTGTCGAGCTGGGATATAGTGGAAGTGACTATTGTAGCAGTCATGTTGATACAAACATCCTGCAAGGCTTATTAGAAGGTAAATGTTTGGAGCTGATATCTACTGTCAACATGGTATGCTTACATTTTAGATCACCATTAGCTTTCTTGTTTTTCGTCTGGAAAAAAAAGCATCCATCACTAATATCATAAATGTGTGACCAGCCTACTTTCACGAGTGATTTTATATGGTGCCCAACATTTATCAACTTGAAGACTTTGTTTCTCAATGAACACTGGTGTGTGCCAGATAAGTGTGCCCTCACAGTTATTCTACAACAATCACCAGTTTTGGAGGAGCTTACACTTCAACTGCTCTGCAAGGTATATATTTTCTATATACAAGATGGTTGTGAAATGGAAATACTCTTATACTCCATGCTGAGTTTGGTTACTATTGATCCTAGCAACATGTCTCTACTTTCTGCAGGGTGATGGGTGGAAAGTAGAAATGAAAGGAAGGAAGGCATCAGAGGTTTCACGTGTGATTTGTAAACATCTGAAGATAGTGAGACTGCAATGTGTAAAGGTTAATAAAAAGGTCCTACGTGTTTTAACTTATCTCAGTGAACTTAACATATGGTAAGTTCTTTCCCTTTTCGTGCTCTCTATATTGATGCAAATTATTTGGGGGCATCTGTGAAAGAAATCCTATGTTAAATTACAAAACCATTGAATATCAAACCAGTTTGTTAGAAATGAATCCTTTTAATCTACTTTTTACTTCTCAAATTGTTTGTAGTACATACGAATGCCTGCTTTTAACTATTGTTTTACTCATTCTTGTTCAGGTTTCAGTTGTCGATGTTGAACCACTGTACACCGGTTCAGGGAGGTGCAACATCTGGTGGAGGGCATCCTGGCAATCAAATCATGTTAGACTCTGATGACTAGAGTGATGGTTTTGAAGCTTCTGGGCAGCAGCTTCAGAAAGACTCAATGTGTCGTGCACACACGCAAACCTTTTGCTAGGGTCAATGCATTTTTTTGTTGTGTATGTTTGGTAGCAGGATGTAGCTTCAGAAAGACTCTTCAATTCAATTCTGAATTCATAATATAACCCTGTTTGGATCGGATGGTTTACCACTCCTGAATGCTAGTGCATTATTTACAACACTATTTTCTATTTCTATTGTTTTAATTACTACTAAAATTCTGTACATATAACGTTGGTAACACGTACGGTCACCTTGTACCCATTGTGTCCACACATATACTCCGAACGCACCACAACAGCTCGACTATGGTGTCCCGGTTATGCACTTTTCATGCGGGTAGCTAGTGGTACAAGTACAAGCTACAGAAGATGAGTAACCACGAGCCGTGCAATGCAAAGTTGGTCCAAGCCTACACTAATTCATGTGAAACTGGATGGGCACAGGTTATCACCTAGTAATACTGTACTTTAAATCAACAGGTAGTAGTAATTACCAACTTGCAACAGCACAGAGCTTGAAAGGAATGCGTAACCACACGGACTCGGTTACGCAGGTGCCAGTGCCGTTCAGCGGGATGCGCACTACAGAATTCTAGAAAACTATTCTAGAAAAAAAAGAATTCCAGAAAACTACGGCGAGGGTAGGCCGCTGAGGGCCCGTGGGAGCCGCGTGCACCATCATTATTACGATGGACGACGGGACGGGGTGCCATGCGGTGCTTCCACCCGGGTTACACAGCTTGCTGCCAAGCCAAGGGTTACGCACGATCCCTGCGTCGTGTCATGTGTACAGCAGCCTTGACGGGACGGGACGGGACGGGCCTGCTCCGCTCCCGTCCCGTCGTGTCCGCAGCCACAGCCGTCGGCCGCCCCGAGGGGTAAGTTGGACCCGCTAGGTTACGTGTGCCACGCAGTGCCGTGCTCCAGCCTAGGTTACGCGGCTTGCTGCCATTTGTACATTGGGATCGTACCATCCCTTGTTTATGCATGAAGGGATTTCACATTTTTCTGTTGCATGGCTCGGCGATTAAGAAACCCAAAGCTGCTAGCTGCCCCAGTTGAAGCCTATTTGTGCGTACGCAGTCGGTGTTGCAGGAACAACAATGCAGCCTGGCTGCGTGCTAGCTAGTGGTACAACCTACAGAGGCTTGCGTAACCGAGAGCCCCGCTGTGTGCTGCATACCTGCGTAACCTGTGGCCAGCCGTTTACGCACAGGCCATGGTGCATATTGGCGTATTGCAACCCCAGGATAAATAAGCAGACTTTGAGAGTCATGCGTAACCTGTCCAGTATCGGTTACACTGAAGCCACGCTGCGTTCTGCGTGCAACCACCTGGGTAGCCCACACCCACACGGCACCCGTCTGGCCCTCGTGCAGGTAATGCATTCCTCTGAAGGTGTGTAGCATTGCTTCAGCGTAACCGGGAGGTCCCGTAATTCCTCGTGTTAAGAACACTCGGCGTCCTACTTCACCTTTTTGACCTAGTTGACGAGCGGTGGCAGCACCAGACCCTCGGCCGGTTCGAAATGTCCCTGCGCCGGATTGATCCGTCGGGCTCTAGGGCTAGCACCTCATGTGTGAATGAGTCGTCCAACGCAGTGGACAAGGAAACCGGGTTTCCCTTGATCCAGTGCACGATCTGTGGGTTGGCACGGATCATTGAACTCCGAGCAACGACTGACAAGAATAGAGGCCGGGTGTTTTTCAAGTGCCCAAGGAACATGAAGGAGGTGAGTTGTTTTGTTTATGCATTCGACGTGTTGAGTTTCAATGTGGTGATTACTTTTCTGAACTAGGGTTATTGAGCATTTATGAACTATATTTGTAGGCTGCTGATAGATGCCCTGAGTACTATTGGCAAAGGGAGTACTTCGAAAAGCTTATCAGTATCAGGAGGATCATAGTGCATGAGGAACCAGAAGAAGAATCAACCTCTGAAGAGGAAGCTGCTTCCAGGTCCAAGGTGATGGACATTTTGGTTAGGACCATGAAGATGTTAGTTGCTATGGTGGGTGTGTGCTGTTGTGGGAATTATCTCTGTAGCAATGAAGTAATTATTATTAACTGAGGATGGACATTTGGTTAGCATATGATGGAGATGAAAGTCAATTCCACAGAAGTTGTGTTGGTTTAAATTAGTGTTAATTAATTACTGATACTTGCATTATTAGTGTTAAAGGTGGGAAAAGATAGGACTTCTCTCACTCGAGTAACAAAATGGAGGGGTGGATACACGGACCCATGCCAAATCCGCGGTTTGGATCGTGCGTAACCTTGTGGTGTCGGTTACGCACCTTGGATCATTCGTGCAGGTTCAGATCATTCAAAAGCACCATGAAATAAAAGCACTATCCCGAAATTACCGGCTCTCATGTTGATCGGCAAATCCACGTCGCAATCTCCTTCCATACCACTAGCCGAGCAGCAGATTACATTCCAAATATGGCGGCTTCAACGCCGGATTGCGCACACGACGGCCATGCTGTTATTATTATTATTATTATTATTATTATTATTCCCTCAAGTATCGGGGGTCGTGGTTAATAAGAGACAAACGCCCCCTCTCGTGAGACGGTGAGAGAATATCGCGGCCTGCTCCCCGTGCTATCGCAACTAACGCAATGCCAAAGAAGCTGCGCCCCTAGCCATTGAGTAGCTCCTTCGAGGAGAGCAAGGCGACAATGGGAGGGAAAGCGGTGGAATGGGGCGGTCCTAGCAAACCACGTCCGCCCCCACCCCGAGCAGTAATCAGCCGTAGGCATTACTAAGCCGACAACAATCCTCTTCGAGACTACCCTCACCAACCCCATCCTTGGCCTCAATGCATACACCAGGAGGACACCATCGTCCAAACTTACGTCGGCTACATCGATGGGGGCGCCGTTTCTTCCGCTGCCCTTGCTTCATGGAAAGTTCCCGAAACTTAATTTCTAGCTTCTAATAACACATTACTCCTCCATGCATCTTTTCGCTTAGTACATACACCAGATCGATCGGCATGCACTTGCCTTGACTCGCGTCTTGTCTCTTACTGCAGGTGGATGACTGTGGCTACACAGAGTGGGTGGATCCTCCTGTTAACGCGCACATCCAAGTCTATACGGCTCATCTCCTCTCAACGGTTGAGAGACAGGAAAGTATCCTCGAACAGAAGGGGAAGGCCAACGACCAGCTCTGGGATAGTCTGCTAGATAGCTGGGGGGCATCAACGTTCTAGATCTGACAGATCCCTACTACACATGCATGTTGATTTCCGTTCTTCACCCAGACGATGTTCTCGATCTTTTTTGGCAAAAAAACTGGATTCCTATACGACTATATTTTACTGTTCATTATTATTCTGCAGTCCAGAGCTCATCCGTCTGAGAAGTTACGCGCGTGAGGGTCGAGGTCACGCTGTCTTTGAAACCGGGTTTCCCTTGATCCAGTGCACGATCCACCGGGGAGTAGTTTCCGGGGTGATGCAAGCTGACAATGGAATGGAACAGAGGATGGACATTTTGGTCCGGACCATGGAGATGTTAGTTGCTATGGTGTGTGTGTGTGCTGTTGTGGGAATTATCTCTGTAGCAATGAAGTAATTATTATTAACAGAGGATGGACATTTGGTCAGCATATGATGGAGATGAAAGTCAATTTCACAGAAGTTGTATTGGTTTAAATTAGTTTTAATAATTACTGATAATTGCATTATTAGTGTTAAAGCTGGGCAAAGATAGGACCACTCTCACTCGACCAGATGCAGCATGGATTTTGCGTAACCTAGCGCGTGCAGGTTACATCGACACAACAGGATCCAACATGGGATGGTGCGTATCGCGTGGCTGGGTGTAGGTTACGCGCACGACCAGGTCGGTGGCACACGCGCCACCAAGCCGTGCGTAACCCAACCGGTTCAGGTTACTCGCTGAATCGAGACGACCGGATACAGCGTGGGATGGTGCGTAACCCGTGGCTTAGGTTACGGGCACGACCAAGTCGGTGTGGCACGCGCCACCGATCTGTGCGTAACCCAGCCGGTACAGGTTATGCACAGGATCGAGTCTACCAGATGCAGCGTGGATTTTGCGTAACCGAGCGTGTGCAGGTTACACGCTGCATCAACACAATCGGATGCAGCATGGGATGGTGCGTAACCCGTGCTTGGTTGTAGGTTACGCGCACGACCAAGTCGGTGTTGCACGCCACACCGAGCCGTGCGTAACTCAGCCGGTGCAGGTGACGCGCAGGCAGGATCGCCTCGACCTGATGCAGCGTTGGTATTGCGTAACTGAGCGCGTGCAGGTTACGCGCTGCATCGACACGACCGGATGCAGCATTGCAGCATGGGATGGTGTGTAACCCGTGCCTGGGTGTAGGTTACGCGCACGACCAAGTCGGTGTCGGACGTGCCACCGAGCCGTGCGTAACCCAGCTAGTGCAGGTGATGCGCACGCAGGATTGACTCGTCTTGATGCAGCGTGGGTATTGCGTAACCGAACGCGTGCAGGTTACATCGACACGACTTAATGCAGCATGGGATGGTGCGTAACCCGTGCCTGGGTGTAGGTTACGCGCACGACCAAGTCGGTGTCACACGCGCCACCGAGCCGTGCGTAACCCAGCAGGTGCAGGTGACGCGCACGCATGATCGACTCGACCTAATGCAGCGTGGGTATTGCGTAACCGAGCGCGTGCAGGTTACATCGACATGATCTGATGCAGCATGGGATGGTGTGTAAGCGTATCGCGTGCCTGGGTGTAGGTTACGCGCATGACCAAGTCAGTGTCGCACGCGTAACCCAGCTGGTGCAGGTGTAACAAGCAATCCTCAGTATTCATTTCATAACTATTAATAATTCATAAACAATGAAATAAACAAAATGGAATACTACCAGACTTAGGCTCCTAACTAAAACTAGTAAGACCCATTGTGCGGTGGTGGTAGTGGGCATCCTTGATAAGAACCATTATCAGCACAGTACCGCATAAGCTTATCCCAGTGCAAATCCTGAAATTGTAAATTTGATGGAAGTATAAAAATTAGTGCATCTTGATTGATATATCCCATTGCAAATCTTGATTGTAAATTTGATGGAGTATAATGATAGAGAGATTATTACCTTTGTGATTCTATCAGGGTTCCCAACAATGATGAGGAGTGATTTTGCACGGGTGATCGCAACATTGAACCTTTTATGATTGCTCAAAAATCCAAGATTAAAAAACTTGTCAAATTCATTATACTTTATAGTTGACCTGAGTGTAGAGCTGATTATCACTTCCCGCTCTTCACCTACGAATTGTTCCACATTACCAACTTTCAATTGAGTAATGTCAAGTTCTTTAAGGGCTTTCTTTATCTTTGCAACTTGCTGGCGGTATGGAGGAATGACTCCTATATCAGCTTCATGGACATGACTGCTGCTTGTGAGTTTCCTTACAAGGCTTACAACCTTACTAACTTCAATCCTATTGAACCATGATGGATCAGTGTTGCCCATCTCATCACATCCATGTATTCCGATAAAAAGAATAGGGAAGAGATTATTACGTAGACCAATGCAATCATAAGTCAATGGTACATTATGTTCTTCATGAGAGATCATTTCACCACTGTAGAAAAGCTTCAATGGTAGCTTCAAGATTGCTGGATGGCAAAGATAATTAATCACAAGCTTTGTCACATAGTTAGAATTCCTTGTTTGGTACTGCTCAGATTCAAGCAGCCTTTGCAGATATGATTTCCCCAAACCATCCTTCTCTGCTTCCCTACAATAAACCAGCGGCCCCAATTGCATTGGATCTCCTGCTAACACAATTACAGTGTGCTTCCACATAGGGATAAAGGAATCATAGTCTCTGTTTCAAAAATTTGCCCAGCATCATCAAGAAAAATGTGTGTGAAATGATCTCGGGTAATGCTCTTGTCTCGCAGCAGATAAGAAATCATGTACGTTGTTATAACAATCTTGTAGTGCTTCAATTTTTCAAACCATGGGCATTTGAATTTTTTATGTTTAACAAAGTAGTACCGGATCGATGTAGGATCTACATCTTCATATTGACGACTTGGGGTGTTCAGCCTGAAGATATCACGAGGGTCGCAAGTCATATGTGGCAGGAGCTTTGTCAATAGAAGGTCAGCTGATGCATTGGTAGCAGAACATACGAGAACATTTTTCCTTTGATCGACTGCTTGAGAAATGGCCTCTACAACTGTCAATGTCTTGCCAGTTCCTGGAGGTCCATGTATGACATATGGTGGAAGACCATGGCAGCCAAGTATCCTTGCAACCACATTTTTTTGCTCGGTGTTTAAGTGTGGGATTGAAGGCTCAAAATATACCTTATCCACAGTTCTTGCTGGTGATTGGCAGGGAAATAAAATCTTAGCTCCGAAATATTGTGCTCTGTTTAAAGACTTGTAGAGCCTCTAGTCAACTTCAGTGTATCCGAACCAAACATTGTACCAGTACTTGGGACGGTAATCGTTGTAGAAATCATCACCGAACTCTACAAATATCCCATTCGCTGCAACCTTTGTAATGGTGCCCTGACGAAAATGCCAAACATATAATTAATTGTTGGTAGCATATATACCTATATCTGACCTTTAAGAATGACAAATAAATATTCAAACATCAATGATAGGTTACTAACTTTGTAATTCTGAGCAGGTGTACCAACATGGGTAACAGATATATTGTCCCCGTGGAGTGGTGATGGCCTCCTTTCTGCCAAATCAGGGACTTCAATAAATTGAAAGCCATTCAAAGGTTTTAATGAGACACAGTGCATGTCATATGATCTTATTAACTCCTGCAAGTGGACATCTGAAGTTAGCAAATAACATTTTTCAAAATAAAAATTTGCATATTAACACTATCAATCTGCTATGGATGCTGAAATACCTTGAGATGAGATTCTTCCATGTTTAAAAGATACCTGAAAGATTGATAGTAGTTTGCCACGCTAAAATCCAAGGAGAAGGCATCATGTCTAACTGGACCACGGGCATGGATACAAGGCACAATTGGAGAGTAATCCAGTTTGATATTTTGAGGGCATCTCCAGTAATGAGGTGTACGAAAATATAAGGCTTTAGAGATATAATCATCGACCATTAGATAAGCAACACGTTCAATTGTCGTATCTCTGAAACAAAATTGCACAACTAATGTATGCAAACCAATATCTTTAGGCATACATGTGAGCCAAATTGTCTTAGTCCGTCCAGGCAGAAGTGTAATGTCTTCCAGATTAGATTTACCACCATCTAGTGGTGAACTCATTGATAAAACAAAGCAGTTTTCTAGGATTGAAGCAAATATTTTTTATCCTATATAAAAAAACATCTTCACAAGAGGTATTCTCTATTTTTATGGTGTCTGAACATGTTTCTCCAAAGAGGATGGATTTTAGTTTGCCATCAATGAAAGTGAAAGGATCTGTAATCATCACATGACCATAATCAGGGTCATGATGCTGATGAAGACCATTATTTTGATAATCAATGAACTTTAATTGGGGCTTGTCATCGGCACATGAGAATTCATCATCTGAAACATTACTGATATAAGTTTCCATCTTGAATCCTGAAAAAAAGTAATATGCTAACAGTGCTAGAATAAATTAGACAACATGATGCTAACCCAAACATGCCAATATACTTTGGTAAAATAACAGTGATATGTTGACAGATTCTGGTAGCAACTAGCAACCCAAACAGCGGTGAAATTGGCATGCCAAATGTTTAGCAGCACATCTGTCATGGTCTAAAGCCGGTTCATGATTTAGAGCATGTGAACAGCAAACCTTTCAAAGTCCCATGACACGTAGCATCGATATTTTCGTGATGGATGTATAAACATCAACACGATGTTACAGATTTATGTCAGCAAATTGAATACCATAAAACCCCACTAAGACTAGCCTAAGTCTGACCAGCAACAATCCTAATTGGACAAACTTACTAGTACATGGTTAAAAATTTTATTGACAAATCAATCAGAATACGGAGCTTTGCGCTTTTGAGTTATATGGCATCTACACTTCACCTTCTGTGACTTTATGAAATTGCCCCACCGCAACATCATGACGGACACTATTTTCTATGTAGCAGTAGAATAAGCAATTGGACTATGGTGCATTAACTTACAATAGAAGGGAAAGGAAGGACGACAAGGCATAAACACAGAAAGTTGAGGATACCTTCAGCAGCTGTGCTCAAATGATCCATTTCCACACCAGTATCAAAGCTCCTATGGAGATCCCTGGCAAGTAGTAGAATTTTCCTTTTCAGGGACAAAATAATACTTGTATCGGTTCCCACAACACACACACCACTAATAACTCCCATTAGTTGACAAACGCACCACAAATAAACTCCTATATTAATATGAGGTGGTGGCAGTGCTCCTGCCTTCAATTCCACAAAAAAAAGAGCCTGCTTGGTTACGACAACAAGAACAAGTGCATTGCATTGGCAGCCAAAATTTCTAGAGATGCCTAGAATTAGGTTGGACAAACAATTGAAAGGCATCCCTGCAAGTTTTGATTTCCTACACTCGCCAAAACTACGGGATGGAACTAAAAAATAAAATAAAATAAAATGCTCATGAATTGGATGGGGGTGGTGGCGGGGCGGAAGAGGTGGTGGGCTACCACACCTTCAGCTCCCCATCATCCTACCAGCCCCACCTGAGAGCCTGTGTGGTTTAAGGACCGGTGGATGGTCGGGTGTGATGAGTGATTGACAACGTTGTGTGG
Organism: Cenchrus fungigraminus; assembly: GCA_036936925.1. Taxonomy (NCBI): domain Eukaryota; kingdom Viridiplantae; phylum Streptophyta; class Magnoliopsida; order Poales; family Poaceae; genus Cenchrus; species Cenchrus fungigraminus. Next base: position 70,427,564 of record CM072780.1, read on the forward strand.
ACTGACTCTTGGCTAAGTATTGCAGGTGCAGGTTGCGGCTTGACTGGTGTTGGTGCAGGTGAAGAACAAGCGCGAAAGGTTGTTGCCGGGTAGGCCTCTAGGTGTGGAGAAGACAAGTAGGCTTGGTTCGAGGGACCCGGTGGCCGACGGGGTCAAGTGCGGGCCACATGGTGGCAAGAACAGCAAGACGAAGTCGTGGACGGTTTCTTGGTTGAGCCTCAAAACCAAGGTCGAGCCCGGACAACGTGGGAGCCGAGTCAAGAGTGGTGATTGGCAGACGCTACACCGAGTTTGCGGGGTTTGCAGTGGTTCACCAGAAAACCACTGGGTTACTCGGTTGAGCCACAAAACCGAGGCCGAAGACTCGACGAGGAGGTTTGGCCACCCAGGCCGGTTCAACCGCCCAGGCGGGGCGGTCTGACCGCACGGGTCGCAGCCGTCGAGAAACTTCGAAGCGGAGGACACGCGTCGGGGTCGCAAGGCTTGCGTCGAGGCTAAGCAAGTTTGCGGTCGCCGGGCATCCGTCCGATGGTGCTGAACTAAATACTTCGGAATTCTCCGTTGAGGGGCTTGTATCCCTAGTTATCCAGTAAGGGTAGTTTAGTCTTTTGGTTGCCCCCATATAAACACTTGGAGGGATGGATGGCAGCCAACTCTTGGAACCCTAGCTCATTTTCCTTTGTCATTTTCGTTTGCTATTTTCTCTAGTTTTTCTAGGACTAGCTTGAGAGCTTCATGTGAGATCTAGAGAGAGGGATGGATGACCGAGTGACAAGCTAGACCTTGTATGAACCTTCATTGTATGTATAGATGATTCGGCGTGGTTCCTCAAGGCCTTATGTTGCCTCTCCCGTTTTCCTTTATGGTGATTTTCGGAGCTCTTTCTTGTGATTTTCGTGGCGGAGTTTTGAGGGTGATTTCTGACGGGATTCTTGTTGGGTGTCACGTATGAGGACCTTGTGCATGTTTGACTGGTGATCTTGCCCCAAGAACTTCCTTGAATCGACCTCGATTTGGTGGTTTTTCGAGTTGCTCAAGTTCATGACCTAGAGCGCCAAGATCCGTGATTCCCTTTGATTGAGAGTGTTTTGGTTCGATTCATTTGGTGTAGAGGTTGACTAGGAGGTAACCCAGGTATCCCCGAAGTCTCGCTGCAATCCGTGGGGTGAATCGGGAGACCGGACGATGGGAAGTTCAGGTTTGACCCGCGGCCAAGTTTCTGGGAGGGGCAGTCTAACCGCCATAGGGGGGCGGTCTAACCGCCCTGGACCTTCTAGGTGAAAGTTTTGGTTTTGCCGGATTTTCCTCTGTGAGTTTGTTCGCCTTGATCAGAGGAGCGTTCAGGTGAAATCTTGGTTCGTTTCGGCGCAGTTTGCTAGGAGTTCTTGCCTTGAGTTCGTTGCTGGGTACAGAAGGTTAGACAGCCCCCGTGAGCCGGTCTAACCGCCCTAGGCCTCTTGGGTGGAGTTTTGGTTTTCACCAAGATTTTCTGGTAGCTAGCTTGGCCTTGACCAGAGAATTCAGTGGGTGAAACTGTGGAGAGTTTTGGACCTCAAAAGAGTCATTTCGGAGGATTTCTTGGCTGCCCAGGAGTAGGCGATCTAACTGCCCCCTACCCCAGTTAAACCGCCCCTGCTGCCCAGACAGTTTCTGAGGTGTTTCCACTGCTGTGTGTGTGTAGGAGTTGTGGCTGCATGTAGTGTTTGTTCCTAGAACCAGTATCACTTCAGTGGCTACGTGGTTTTGGCAAACGGAAGGTTGAGTACGGAGCATTTGATTTTGGGTATCCGATCGAGTTCATCCTGTTGGAGAAGCCATCTCCTTCAAGAAGAAATTTTATCGACTCCCATTCACTCCCCCCTCTCTAGTCGCCATTTCGGTCCTTCAAGTGGTATAAGAGACGGTTACGGATCTTCGGATTCTAACCAGTCTAAAATCCAAGAATGGCGTACCAGGAACGGGGATCGGGTCCTCCGCACTTCGATGGCAAAAACTACCAGATGTGGCAGAGACGGATGGCTGCGTTTCTCCGCGGCAAGGGACAGATCCTTTGGGACGTTACGGTGAACACAACTTATGTTCATCCGATTAACTTCCTTGCTCCGGGACCGAGGGACATGCACAACGCCAACAACAAGGCGGTCGACTACTTGTTTCGTGCTCTGTGTCAGTCCGAATTCGATCGGGTTCAGACAGATGACTTAGCTTGTAGGATTTGGAGTCAGTTGAAGGATGCTCACACTGGAAATGCTTAGGTTCAGGCTCGGATGTATGCGACTTACCGGAGAGAGTACGAGAACTTCACTCATCTCCCCAGTGAGTCCATAGATGCCTTGTTCTAGCAGTTCACGGTTGTGGTGAACAACATGAGGGCCAATGTGGACGTGCTCCCGTACGATGATCATGACAGAGCTGTTAAGCTCTTGCACTCTCTGGATCGTACAATTTGGGATGGCAAGTTCGAGGACATTATTGAGTCCGAGAAGTATGACACTTTGACAGTGAACGAGTTGTTCTCAAAGCTCAAGTCAGCTGAGGTGGACCGTGGTATGACAGCCAAGCTTGAGAGCTCGACTGACTCTCATAGTCTCGCTCTCATCGGTGGCTCGGGTGCAAAGTCTAACGCTAACCCATCCACCAGGATGTACTCTTTGTCCACTTTGATGTCTTTGTCAGACAAGGAGTTCGACGTGCTTGGATAGGACGAGCTGGCGCTGCTGACCAGGAGCTTCGAGAGGATGCACGAGAACAGGGTGAACACAAGGAGGAACACGAGGACATGCTTTCAGTGCGGCAGGCCAGGACACTTCGTCGCCGACTGCCTCGAGAAGCTGGAGAACAAGGACAGCTACAAGCACCGGTCGAGGACGGACGGCAAGTACCGATCAAGGCACGATCACAAGCACAAGCATAAGAACAAGCACAAGGACGAGCGACGATCGAGGAAGAAGGACGATCGCGGCAAGGCCCGAGCGATGGTCGGAGTGAGCGACGTCGACTCTAGTTCCGCGTACTCTACCTCGAGCTCGAGTAGCAGTGAAGACGAAGGTGATCGGCGCAAGAACAAGAAGTCATCCAAGAACTTGAGAGGGGTAAGCTGCTATGCGAGAGATGGCTTCTGCACCATGGCACGAAGCTCCGGCAGCAAGAAGAGTCACCAGAGCGACTCGAACTCTGACTCCGAGGATGAGGTACGTGACGAGCTTCCCTTCTTGAGTGAGGAGAACGAACGGCTTGGCAAGTTGCTTGATAATCGTGATGACATGCTTAGAGAGGCTAAGAAGATGAGGAAAGAGCCTAGGGCCTCTCTTGAGGATGCTAGGACTAGAGTGGCTAAGATAGAAACACAGAACCTAGATGCTAAGCTTGAAATTGATTCTCTTAAGGCTTCACCCATTGTTTCTGATGAGGTTGACTGTGCTGATTGCTCTGTGTTCCTAGCTGATCTTACTGTGTTTAAGGAAAAGCATGCATCCAAGTGAGTGGAACTAGATGTGCTTAGGGCTGAAGTGGCTGAGCTTAAGTCTAGACCTGCTTTGCTAGGTGCTTGTACCTCTTGCCCTGTTTTGCATGGAAAGATTGATGAGATTCATGCTTACATTGTTTCTCTTGAGGCTAAGTTGAAAGAACCTATTCTCACTTCTTGCTCTACTTGTGAACTGCATGCTTTGAAGAATCTGGAACTTGCACATTATGTTGATCGCTTGCAGGATGAGAATGATGAGTTGAGGAAAATGATGGGTTGGTTGTCGGGTCATGAACCACAGCTTAGGATAATGATAGAGGCATATAAGCGCTATGATGGGCAAGCGCTTGGATCGGATAAGATTGGAGAGTGTAGTGGTGAGGGAGGAGAGAAGATTGGTGATATCCAAGCTCCACCAAAAACCTTCCACAAAAATGCCTATGCTCCAAAGCCAAACCCATTGAGAAACAAACTTGACACAACCCCAGATCCACCCATATTTCCTCACCCCACAAATAATTTCCAAAAACCCATAAAGTTCAAGAGCAACTTGGGGAATGTGTTCTTTGGGAAAGAGAGTGAGAAGCCGAGTGAGGAGAAACCGGAAGAGAAGCCAAGTGAGGAGAAACCAAGTGAGCAGCCCCAACCCAAGCCTAAACCTAAGCTCATATGGTTTCATTGTGACTATTGTGGGAGAGATGGTCACAAGGGTGAGTTTTGCTTCAAGAGGAAGCGTGAGGAGAGAATGGCTATGGAGTGGGCTAACAAGGACAGGTACCACCATTCAAATGGTGTACCTGAGCCTCGTATGCCACTGCCCAAGGGTAAGGCGGTTGTGAGAAGTGTTCCGGCATGGGGAGATGCGAGTTCCCGCAGCCGAGGTGGCTTTCTAGAGAGGGCGGTCAGACCGGCCTGGAGGGGCGGTCAGACCGGCCCTGCCCAGAGGGGGCAGTTAGACCGGCCTGGCTAGGCGGTCAGACCGGCCCCCCAGAATTCTTGGTGGTTTGGTTTTTGAGGTAGTGATTCGAGCGGCTTCAGTTCTGGTGGTCGTGGTTCTGGTGGTTGGCATGGTGACTCTTGTGGTGATCAGGTTGCTAGACGTTCTCCACCTCGCGCTCAATACGATGGTAGGAGGAGTCGTAGCTTTGAGTTGGAGAAGAGGAACGGTCCACGGTCTTCCTTTCGTGGATTTTGTTCTCCTCCAGCGAGTCAGGGTTGGTTCCCTCGTGGTGGTTCCCATGGTGGTTTTTGTGGTGGTAGCTTTGATAGGCGTGATAATATGGTTTGTGCTAACCCCACTTTGGAGCAAATGGCTCAGCACTGGTTTTACTCTTTTGGTACTAACCCTAGTGCGGAGTCGTTTGTTCACTCACATGCTCGGTTTTGAATTTCAGGTGGGAGATTTGAAGAACGTTTGGTTGATTGACTCCGGTTGCTCGAGGCATATGACCGGAGACAAGGGGTGGTTCTCAAGTCTCGTCCCGGTGGTGTCCAAGACATACATCAGTTTTGGGGACAATGGGCGAGGGCGTGTGCTTTCAGAAAGTGAGATTAAGGTAAGTGACAAGGTCACTCTCAGGCGTGTTGCTCTAGTCCAATCGCTCGGATTCAATTTGCTATCTGTTTCCTAGCTTTTGGATGGAGGTGTTCTTTCGGCCTGGTGGTTCTCGGATTTTGGATTCTCAAGGGGACCTAGTTTGCATGGTCGTTACCGAGGGTTAGGTCTTCCGAGCGGATTTCTCTCAGTCTTCTGGTGTGGCTCGTTGCTTTTTGGCTGGTTCTCTGAGTGAGTTGTGGAAGTGGCATAGGAAGTTGGGTCACTTAAGCTTTGACCTTTTGTCTCGCTTGAGTAAACTCAATTTGGTCCAAGGATTGCCACAACTGAAGTTTGAGAAAGAGTTGGTTTGTGCGCCGTGTCGGCATGCTAAGATGGTAGCCTCTTCCCATCCACCCCTCACCGATGTGATGACGGAGCGTCCATGCGAGCTGCTCCATATGGACCTTGTTGGCCCAGCTCGTGTGCGATCTGTGGGTGGGAAGTGGTACGTCCTGGTTGTGGTGGACGACTACTCTCGGTATGCGTGGGTTTTCTTTTTGGAGGATAAGGGGGAGACGTTTGGTTTTGTTCAAGATCTTGTCTTGAGGTTGAGAAACGAGAGGCACGGAGCTGCCATACGAGCGATCCGCAGTGACAATGGCTCAGAATTTAAAAACTCTCACTTTGAAACCTTTTGCCATGACTTGGGTCTTGAACACCAGTTTTCTAGTCCGTATACGCCTCCCCAGAACAGCGTGGTTGAAAGGAAAAATAGAACCTTGTGCGAGATGGCTCGGACGATGCTCGATGAGCATAGGACTCCGAGAAGGTTCTGGACTGAGGCGGTCAATACCGCGTGCTATGTGTCGAACAGGATTTACCTCAGCGTGCATAAGAAGAAAACATGTTATGAGTTGATGCATGGTAGAATCCCCAAGGTGAGTCACTTTCACGTCTTTGGCTACAAATGTATCATTCTTAAGAAAGGGAAGAAGTTGGACAAGTTCGAGGCTAGGTCTGTCGATGGCATTTTCTTTGGTTACGTGTCTCATTCTAGAGCCTATCGAGTGCTCAATCTTGAAACTATTCAAATCATGGAAACTTGCGAGGTTACCTTCGACAAGACAAAGCCATGTAGTCAGCTTGTTTTTGAGTGTGCAGGTGATGAGGAACTTGGTGAGGAGATTTTTCAGGAGGAGGAGCATGAACATGGAGATGATGAAGATGGTGGTGTGGCACCCGCGGCTGAGCATGTACCAACTACTTCGACTACGATCGAGAACGGGCCCTCTCCCACACCTACAACGACGTGCCGAGATCGTGAGGAAGCTCCAGCTGAGGAGGAGGTGGCTTCGAGGCGGGAAGCTCCTCGGCGAGTACAAGTGGATCACCCAGCTTCAACGATCATCGGGAACATCAACGAACGCACTACACGGTCGAGGTCTCGTAATGATTCTCACTTTGCCCATGCTGCTTTTGTTGCTACTTTTGAGCCCAAAGACATTGGACATGCGCTATCTAATCACAATTGGGTCAATTCGATGCATGAGGAGTTGGAGAATTTTGAGAGAAACCAAGTTTGGGAGTTGGTGGATCCTTCACTGGGTTGTAAGTCGATTGGGACAAAATGGGTGTGGAAAAATAAAGAGGGAGAGAAAGGAGAAGTGGTGAGAAATAAGTCGAGGTTGGTGGCGCAAAGGTATAGTCAGAAAGAGGGGATAGACTACGAGGAGACCTTTGCTCCCGTAGCCCGTTTGGAGGCGATTAGGATCCTTCTAGCTTTTTCCGTGGCTAAAGGGTTCAAATTGTACCAAATAGATGTTAAGAGTGCTTTCCTAAACGGTGTTTTGGAGGAAGTAGTGTATGTGAGGCAACCACCGGGGTTTGAGAGTGAGAAGTACCCACACAGGGTGTACAAGTTGAGGAAGGCATTGTATGGGCTCAAGCAGGCGCCTAGAGCTTGGTATGGTAGGTTGAGAGGGTTCCTGTTTGAGAGAGGTTTTGAGATGGGGAAGGTAGATCACACCTTTTTTCTCCTCAGGCAGGGAAAAGAGATCCTAATTGTGCAGGTGTACGTGGATGATATTGTCTTTGGTGTCTGGTCTAACTCTTTGGTTGCAAGGTTTGCAGAAGACATGAGCAGGGAATTTGAGATGAGCATGATAGAGGAGTTGCAGTTCTTCCTTGGACTCCAGATCAAGCAATCGAAGGAAGGAACATTTGTACACCAAGCCAAGTGCACCAAGGACATTGTGAGGAAGTTCAAGATGGAGGACTCCAAGGCCATGGCAACACCGATGAGTACGACTACAGCTCTTGATGCAAACGAGGACGGTGAACACGTGGACCAGAAGGAGTACCTGAGCATGATCGGCTCCCTCCTGTACCTGATGGTGACGAGGCCGGACATCCAATGCTCGGTATGTCTGTGCGCTCATTTTCAAGCGTCTCCGAGGACTTCACATCGGCAAGCAGTCAAGCACATTTTTAGGTATTTGCGACACACTCCCGACTTCGGCCTTTGGTACTCTGCGTCTTCTTCTTTGGAGCTTCACGGTTTTTCAGACGCGGATTTTGCCAGGTGTCGGTTGGATAGGAAGTCCACTTCTGGGACTTGCCAGTTCTTGGGTTCTTCTTTGGTGTCTTGGTCTTCCCACAAACAATCGAGTGTTGCTTAATTTACAACCGAAGCCAAATATGTTGCCGCAACCAGTTGTTGCTCTCAACTCCTTTGGATCACATACACCATGAGTGACTTTGGTGAGGAGTATACCCAGGTTCCACTTCTTTGTGATAGCACGAGTGCCATTAGTGTTGCTAAGAACCCAGTGCCTCATTCCAAAACCAAGCATATAGAAGTGAGATACCATTTTCTGAGGGATAATGTTGAGAAAGGGAAAATCGCTTTCATTCATGTGCCCACACAAAACCAACTAGCAGATATTTTCACCAAGCCCCTAGATCAAGCAACTTTCACTCATTTGCGGGGAGAACTTGGAGTGTGTTTGGTCTCTTGAGTTGGGTGTGGGAGCTCCTTTGTAGCATATGTATAGCTTTCCGTTTATGCTTTCTTGCATTTTGCATTGCATGTGTAACATGATGTATAGGCATCTTTGTATGTTAGGTTGCATGCATTTTGTATCATATGCATTTGGTAGGAAAAGCTTCTCCTATATACATTGTTCACCATGATGTGCTATATATGATCTTGTTAGCTAGTTTGGTATGATATGGCTTAGTGTGACTTAGCTGTTGATGATCTTGATTTATATCCATGGTTGATAGCTATGTTTTTGAAAAATGTCCTATGTATGCTCTCTTGTGAGTAAATACCTTTATATAATCATGACATGTTTTAGTGGCTTGTCTATGCTTAATTTGTTCTTGGATAGCTTATTTTGAGTATATGGGGCCAAAGGCTCATTTGCCATCATGAATGTTTAGCCCCCATGCTTTATCTTGTGGAGGGGCATAAGTTACTTTTTGTCACAAAGATATTTCATGTACCAAATATGAATCTGAAAATGAAATGTAATTTGCTTGGAAAATGTGCTTCCATGTCGTATGTGCTTAATGTACTTGCTTTTGGGTGCTAAACCGTTGCATTTTGCTTACCAATGAGAAGTCTCATACATAGAAGTAAGCACATGGCTCGGTAAGCTTTGACATGACATCAGATGCTTGTGGGTGTTTATGATGGTCTTATGCTTAGAATGGTTGTCCTAGCATGAAGTTTGTGTGGCTTTGCCATTTTGACATGTTTTGCTCAAGTTTAGGACTTTGCTCATGAGAGGGTAATTTTTCACAAAAATGATCAATTCTATCTTAGCTTTGCCCAATGGTTGTGAATCTTAGTGACCTTGTAGTTTTTGTCCATACGAAGCTATAGAGTATCTAACTTGCTCATTTGGATATGTGTAGCATGATATGATGAATTTTGTCTATTTGAGAAGCTCTATGTTGAAACTTTTCGCATTTTGCCTTGATTCATGCATTGTCAACAAGGGGGAGAAGTTTGGGCATGATTTGGGCACCTGGGAGCATTTGGAAGGTGTTCCAAGTTGTTCGGGTAGATTTTGAAAAGTTTGGTGCAGGGCCGGTCTCTTGGGGCGGTCTAACCGCCCCCCAGGCGGTCAAATCCTAGAGGGGCGGTCTAACCACCCTGGGCATGCGGTCTAACCGCCCTGGGCAGAGGTGCAGGTGTCTGCTCCTTGGTTGCATTCCCATGTTGCATTGCTGCATTGGTTTAGGGGGAGTGTGCTTTGGCTCAGGGGGAGCTTGCATATGTGCAGGGTGAACTTATTGTGTGAGTTTGTGGTTTGCGGCCTGGTGTGCCTTTGGTGGTCTTTGCTCTTTGTGTGACTTTGTTTTTGTCTCGGTTGTGTCAAGTCATTGCCCTTGCCTAAGAGGACCGAGACTTTACTTCTTCAAGTGATATTTGCTCTTTGCCTTTCCCTTGGCTTTCGATCGCTTGTTGAAGTTTCTTTTAGTCGTTTCTTTTCTTTTCTTTTTCTCTTATGGTTATCAGTCATGTGTGTCGTCAATGCACTCATCAAGGGGGAGATTGAGAGCTTGTGTGGTTCAAGGACCGGTGGATGGTCGCTTCCAGGTGTGATGAGTGATTGACAACGTTGTGAGGACTGACTCTTGGCTAAGTATTGTAGGTGCAGGTTGCGGCTTGACTGGTGTTGGTGCAGGTGAAGAACAAGCGTGAAAGGTCGTTGTCGGGTAGGCGTCCAGGTGTGGAGAAGACAAGTAGACTTGGTTCGAGGGACCCGGTGGCCGACGGGGTCAAGTGCAGGCCGCATGGTGGCAAGAACAGCAAGACGAAGTTGTGGACGGTTTCTTGGTTGAGCCTCAAAACCAAGGTCGAACCAGGACAACGTGGGAGCCGAGTCATGAGTGGTGATTGGCAGAGGCTACACCGAGTTCACGGGGTTTGCAGTTGTTCACCAAAAAACCACTGGGTTCCTCGGTTGAGCCACAAAATCGAGGTTGAAGACTCGACCAGGAGGTGTGGCCACCTTGGCCAGTTCAACCGCCCAGGAGGGGCGGTCTGACCGCCTGGGCCGGTCTAACCGCCTAGGGGGGCGGTCTGACCGTCCGAGTCGCAGCCGCCGAGAAACTTCGAAGCGGAGGACACGCGTCGGGATCGCAAGGCTTACGTCGAGGCTAAGCAAGTTTGCGGTCGTCGGGCATCCGTCCGATGGTGCTGAACTAAAGACTTCCGAATTCGCCCTTGAGGGGCTTGTATCCCTAGTTATCTATTAATGGTAGTTTAGTCGTTTGGTTTCCCTCATATAAACAGTTGGAGGGATGGATGGCAGCCAACTCTTGGAACCCTAGCTCATTTTCCTTTGTCATTTTCGTTTGCTATTTTCTCTAGTTTTTATAGGACTAGCTTGAGAGCTTCATGTGAGATCTAGAGAGAGGGATGGATGACCGGGTCGCAAGCTAGACCTTGTATGAACCTTCATGGTATGTATAGATGGTTCGGCGTGGTTCCAACAGGCCTTGTGTTGCCTCTCCCGTTTTCCTTTTTGGTGATTTTCGGAGCTCTTTCTTGTGATTTTCATGGCGGAGTTTTGAGGGTGATTCTTGTTGGGCGTCACGTATGAGGACCTTGTGCCTCTTTGACTGGTGATCTTGCCCCCAATAACTTCCTTGAATCGACCTCGATTTGGTCATTTTTCGAGTTGCTCAAGTTCATGACCTAGAGGGCCAAGATCCGCGATTCACTTTGATTGAGAGCATTTCGGTTCGATTCCTTTGGTGGAGAGGTTGCCCAGAAGGTAACCCAGGTATCCCCGAAGTCTCGCTGCAATCTGTGGGGTGAATCGGGAGATCAGGCGATGGGAAGTTGAGGTTTGACCCGCGGCCAAGTTTTCTGGGAGGGGCGGTCTAACCGCCATAGGGGGGCGGTCTAACCGCCCTGGACCTTCCAGGTGAAAGTTTTGGTTTTGCCAGATTTTCCTCTGTGAGTTTGTTCGCCTTGATCAGAGGAGCGTTCATCTGAAATCTTGGTTCGTTTCGGCGCAGTTTGCTAGGAGTTCTTGCCTTGAGTTCGTTGCTGGGTACAGGAGGTTAGACCGCCCCCGTGAGCCGGTCTAACCGCCCTAGGCCTCTTGGGTGGAGTTTTGGTTTTCACCAATATTTTTTGGTAGCTAGCTTGGCTTTGACCAGAGAATTCAGTGGGTGAAACTGTGGAGAGTTTTGGACTTCGGAAGAGTCGTTTCGGAGGATCTCTTGGCTGCCTAGGAGCAGACGGTCTAACCGCCCCCCTACACCGGTTAAACCGCTCCCCTACACCGGTTAAACCGCCCCTGCGGGCCAGACTGTTTCCGAGGTGTTTCCGCTGCTGTGTGAGTGTAGGAGTTGTGGCTGCAGGTAGTGTTTGTTCCTAGAACCAGTAGCACTTCAGTGGCTACGTGGTTTTGGCAAACAGAAGGTTGAGTACAGAGCGTGTGATTTTAGGTATCCGACCGAGTTCATCCTGTTGGAGAAGCCATCTCCTTCGAGAAGAAATTTTATCGGCTCCCATTCACACCCTCCCCCCTCTCTGGTCGCCAGTTCGGTCCTTCACCGCCCCCGCTATATGCCGCCGCCGACTGGGGCCCCGCCTCCGCCGCTAACCTCGATCAGTACCAAAGTTCTTGAAATGAAGGCAACACGTATGTACATTACTGACGCAAGTTCTTAAATCATTGCTCCATAACAGAAACAATCCGAGCGCCTCGAACCCAAAACAAACACTACAAGAAAAACGCTGACTAGTGACGCAAAAAAAGGCTGTTTCTCGTCATAAACCGCGATTAATGACGCCGGTTGTTACGAAAACGCTCCGTCATTAATCGAGCGTCACAAACCGCGATTAATGATGAGACCTTATTTCCCGGCGTCATGAGTTTAATGACGCATGGAAATTCGTCTATACAATGCGTCACAACTTCGTTCCTGCAGCTTTGCCACGCTGGACAAAATCTGATGTGGCATCCGATGTGGCAGGTCAATTGTGACAAATCGTATGCATCATAAAACGAATTTGGCCCGTTTGTAGCTGGGTTGAGCCCAAAACTGTTCCTATAGGCTAGCGTTGTTCATATAGCCCAAAAAATATTTTGTTGGACCCAATTGTAGCTTTCTCAAATAAAATTTGATTAGGGTGGGCCCGTTTTGGTTGGGTCGAGTCCAACAAGTGCGCACGTTGTTACGGCCTTTTGTGTCATGTTAATTTGAAAAAAAAAGACTTTTGGCCCAATTAAAAGTGGGCTAAGCCCACTGAAGGACAATATAAAATTAACTAATCATGCATCAGTATTAATGGATTTAATTTCAATTCTGATTATTTTTTTGAATAATTCCGATCTGGTTGGCAAAATAGTAATCAGCACATAGTTCTTTATACAATAAAGCAAACTATTGTGCTTGGTTTTGGAATGGAGCACTGGGTTCTTTGCAACACTTATGGCACTTGTGCTATCACATTGAAGTGGGACATGGGTATACTCCTCACCAAAGTCATTCATGGTGTATGTGATCCAAAGGAGCTGAGAGCAACAACTAGCTGCGGCAACGTATTCGGCTTCGGTTGTAGATTGAGCAACACTCGATTCTTTGCGGGAAGACCAAGACACCAAAGAAGAACCCAAGCATTGGCAAGTCCCAGAAGTGGACTTCCTATCCAACCGACACCCGGCAAAATCCGCGTCTGAAAATCCATGAAGAGCCAAAGAAGAAGATGCAGAGTACCAAAGGCCGAAGTCGGGAGTATGACGCAAATACCTGAATATGCGCTTGACTGCTTGCTGATGCGAAGTCCTCGGAGATGCTTGAAAACGAGCGCACAGACATACCGAGAATTGGATGTCCGGCCTCGTCGCCGTCAAGTAGAGGAGTGACCTGATCATGCTTCGGTACTCCTTTTGGTCCACGTGTTCACCGTGCTCGTCCACATCAAGAGCTGTAATCATACTCATAGGTGTCGCCATGGCCTTGGAGTCCTCCATCTTGAACTTCCTCACAATGTCCTTGGTGTACTTGGCTTGGTGCACGAATGTTCCTTCCTTCGATTGTTTGATCTGGTGGCCGAGGAAGAACTGCAACTCACCCATCATGCTCATCTCAAATTCCCTGCTCATGTCTTCTGCAAACCTTGCAACAAGAGAGTTAGACGAGCCACCAAAGACAATATCATCCACGTATACCTGCACAATCAGGATATCTTTGCCCTGCCTGAGGAGAAACAAGGTCTGATCGACCTTCCCCATCTCAAACCCTCTCTCAAACAGGAACCCCCGCAACCTACCATACCAAGCTCTAGGCGCCTGCTTCAACCCATATAGCGCCTTCCTCAACTTGTACACCCTGTGGGGGTACTTCTCACTCTCAAACCCCGGTGGTTGCCTCACATACACTACTTCCTCCAAATCACTGTTTAGGAAAGCACTCTTGACATCCATTTGGTACAACTTGAACCCTTTAGCCACGGAAAAGGCTAGAAGGATCCTAATCGCCTCCAAACGGGCTACGGGAGCAAATGTCTCCTCGTAGTCGATCCTCTCTTTCTGACTATACCCTTGTGCCACCAACCTCGACTTGTTTCTCACCACTTCTCCTGTCTCTCCCTCTTTGTTTTTCCACACCCATTTTGTCCCAATCGGCTTACACCCCGGTGGAGGATCCACCAACTCCCAAACTTGGTTTCTCTCAAAGTTCTCCAACTCCTCATGCATCGAATTAACCCAATTATGATCAGATAGCATGTGTCCAATGTTTTTTGGCTCAAAAGTAGCAACAAAAGCAGCATGAGCAAAGTGAAAATTGTTTCGAACCCTCAACCGTGTAGTGCATTCATTGATGTCGCTGATGATTCTCGAAGCTGGGTGATCCACTTGAACTCGCCGGGGAGGTTCTCGCCTTGACGCTACCTCCCCCTCAACAGCAGCTTCGCCTTGATCTGGGTTTGTCGTTGTAGGTGTGGGAGAGGGTCCGTTCACCACCGTAGTCGAAGTAGTAGGTACATGCTCAGCCGCGGGCACCACACCGCCATCTTCATCGTCTCCATGTTCATGCTCCTCCTCCTGGAAAATCTCCTCGCCAAGTTCATCGTCACCTGCACACTCAAAAACAACCTGACTACATGGCTCTGTCTCGTCGAAGGTAACCTCGCAAGTCTCCATGATTTGCTTAGTTTCAAGATTGAGCACTCGAAATGCTCTAGAATGAGACGCGTAACCAAAGAAAATGCCATCGACAGACCTAGCCTCGAACTTGTCCAACTTTTTACCTTTCTTCAGGATAAAGCATTTGCACCCAAACACATGGAAGTGACTCACCGTGGGTATGCGACCGTGCATCAACTCATAGCATGTTTTCTTCTTGTGAACCCTGAGGTAAATCCTGTTCGACACATAGCACGCGGTATTCACCGCCTCAGCCCAGAACCTTCTCGGAGTCCTATGCTCATCGAGCATTGTCCGAGCCATCTCGCACAAGGTTCTGTTTTTCCTTTCAACCACGCCGTTCTGGGGAGGCGTATACGGACTCGAAAACTGGTGTTCAAGACCCAAGTCATGGCAAAAGGTTTCAAAGCGAGAGTTTTTAAATTCCGAGCCATTGTCACTGCGGATCGCTCGTATGGCATCTCCATGCCTCTCGTTTCTCAACCTCAAGACAAGATCTCGAACAAAACCAAACGTCTCCCCTTTCTCCTTAAGAAAGAAAACCCACGCATACCGAGAGTAGTCGTCCACCACAACCAGGACGTACCACTTCCCACCCACGAATTTCACACGAGCTAGGCCAACAAGGTCCATATGGAGCAGCTCGCATGGATGCTCTGTCATCATATTGGTGAGGGGTGAATGGGAAGAGGCTACCATCTTAGCTTGCCGACATGGCGCACAAACCAACTTTTTTTCAAACCTCAGCCGTGGCAATCCTCGGACCAAATTGAGGTTACTCAAGCGAGACAAAAGGTCAAAGCTTAAGTGACCCAACTTCCTATGCCACTTCCACAACTCACTTGAAGAACCAGCCAAGAAACAATGAGCCACACCAGAAGACTGAGAGAAATCCGCTCGGAACACTTGACCCTCGGGAATGACCATGCAAACTAGGTCCCCTCGAGAATCCAAAATCCGAGAACCACCAGGTCGAAACAACACCTCAAAACCCTCATCCAAAAGCTGGGAAACGGAAAGCAGATTGAACCCGAGCGATTGAACAAGATTAACACGCCTGGGAGTGACCTTCTCACTTACCTTAATCTCACCTTCTCAAAGTACACGCCCTCGCCAATTGTCCCCAAAGGTGATGTATGTCTTGGACACCACCGGGACGAGACTTGAGAACCACCCATTGTCTCCGGTCATATGCCTCAAGCAACCGAAGTCAATCAACGAAACGTTCCTCAAGTCTCCCACCTGAAATTCAAAAGCGAGCACGTGAGTGAACAAACGACTCTGCACTAGGGTTAGTACCAAAAGAGTAAAACCAGTGCCTAGCTATTTGCTCAAAAGTGGGGTTAGCACAAACCAAATCATCATGCCTATCAAAGCTACCACCATGAAAACCACCATGGTAACCACCATGAGGGAACCAACCATCTCTAGCTGGAGGAGAACGAAAGCCACGAAAAGAAGACCGTGGACTGTTCCTCCTCTCCATCTCAAAGCTACGACTCCTACCACCCTCATATTGAGCACGAGGTGGAGAACGTCTAGCAAACTGAGCACCTGCAAACTCTCCAAACCAACCACCAGAACCACAACCACCAGAATAGAATCGAGCATCCGCACGAGCACGGAAACCGAACTGCTGTCTGCCCAGCCCAACACCGGTCTGACCGGTGGAGTACACCGGTCTGACCGGTGGTGCTCAGCCAGCACCACCTGCCACCTTCCGATCTCCCCAAGCCGGAACCGTCCTCACAATCGCCTTGGCCCTGGGCATCTGCATACGAGGCTCAAGTACACCATTAGAAGGGTGGTACTTGTCCTTGTTAGCCCACTCCTTTGCCATTCTCTCCTCACACTTCTTCTTGAAGCAAAACTCACCCTTGTGACCATCTCTCCCACAATAGTCACAATGAAAGCGTATGGGCTTAGGCTTAGGCTTGGGATGGGGCTGCTCACTTGGTTTCTCCCCACTCGGCTTCTCACCCTTCTTCTCTCCAACCTCACTCTCCTTAGAGCTCACAAACTTCACCGGTTTTTGGAAATCATTTGTTGGGCGAGGAAATATGGGAGGATCTGGGGTTGTTTCAAGTTTGATTCTCAGTGGGTTGGGCTTAGGAGCATAGGCGTTTTTGTGGAAGGTTTTTGGTGGAGCTAGGATATCACCAATCTTCTCTCCTCCCTCACCACTACACTCTCCAACCTTCTCCGAACCAAGCACTTGCCCATCATAGTGCTTGTAATCCTCTATCATCATCCTAAGCTGTGGTTCATGCCCCGACAACCAACGCATCATTTTCCTCAACTCATCATTCTCATCCTGCAAGCGATCCACATAATGTGCAAGTTCCATATTTTTCAAAGCATGCACTTCACAAGTACAGCAAGAAGTGGGAACAGGTTCTTTCAACTTAGCCTCAAGAGAAATAGTGTAAGCATGCATCTCATCAATCTTTCCATGCAAAACAGGGCAAGAAGTGCAGGCACCTAGCAAAGAAGGTCTAGACTTAAGCTCAGCCACTTCAACCCTAAGCACATATAGTTCATCACAAGTAGAAGCATGCTTATCCTTAAGGCTAGTAAGATCAGCTAGGTACACAGAGCAATCACAACAATTAATCTCATCAGAAACCACAGGTGAAGCCTTAAGCGAATCTATCTCAAGCTTAGCATCAAGGTTCTGGGTTTCTAGCTCACCTACTCGGTTCCTAGCATCTTCTAGTGAAGCCCTAAGCTCTTTCCTCATCTTCTTCGCCTCTCTAAGCATGTCATCACGATTATCAAGCAACTTGCCAAGACGCTCGTTCTCCTCACGCAAGAAGGGAAGCTCGTCACGTACCTCATCCTCGGAGTCGGAGTCCGAGTCGCTCTGGTACTCTTCTTGCTGCCGGAGCTGCGAGCCATGCCACAGAATCCATCTCTCGCGTAGCAGCTCAGCCCGCTCAAGTTCTTGGATGACTTCTTGTTCTTGCGCCGATCACCTTCATCTTCGCTGCTACTCGAGCTCGAGGAAGAGTAGGCGGAGCTGGAGTCGACGTCGCTCGCTCCGACCATCGCTCGGGCCTTCTTGCCGCGGCCGTCCTTCTTTCTCGACCGTCGCTCGTCCTTGTGCTTGTTCTTGTGCTTGTGATCGTGCCTTGATTGGTACTTGCCGTCCTTGTTCAACCGGTGCTTGTAGCCGTCCTTGTACCTGTCCTTGTTCTCCATCTTCTCCGGACAGTCGGCGACGAAGTGTCCTGGCTTGCCGCACTGAAAGCATGTCCGTGGATTCCTCCTTGTGTTCACCCGGTTCTCGTGCAACCTCTCGAACCGCCTGGTCAGCAACGCCAGCTCGTCCTCTCCAAGCATGTCGAACTCCTCGTCTGGCAAAGACATCAAAGAAGATAGAGAGTACATCCTGGAGGATGCGTTAGCGTTAGACTTAGCCCCTTTGCCACCGACAAGAGCAAGACTATGAGAGTCAGTCGGGCTCTCGATCTTGGTTGTCATACCACGGTCCAACTCAGCCGACTTGAGCTTCGAGAACAGCTCATTCACGGTCAAGGTGTCATAGTTCTCAGACTCAAGAATACCCTCGACCTTTCTGTCCCATACGGTGCGATCCACGAGTGCAAGAGCTTCACGGCTCTATCATGATCATCGTATGGGAGCACGGCCACATTGGCTCTCATGTTGTTCACCACAACTGTAAACCGCTGGAAAAGGGCATCGACAGACTCGCCGGGGAGATGAGTGAAGTTCTCGTACTCTATCCAGTAAGTCGCGTACATCCGAGCCTGAACCTGAGCATTCCCAGCATGAGCATCCTTCAACTGCTCCCAAATCCTACAAGCTAAGTCCTCTGTCTGAACCCGATCGAATTCGGACTGACACATAGCACGAAACAAGTAGTCAACCGCCTTGTTGTTGGCCTCGAACATGTCCCTCGATCCCGGAGCAAGGAAGTTAATCGGATGAACATAAGATGTGTTCACTGTAACGTCCCAAAGGATTTGACCCTTACCACAGAGGAAAGCCGCCATCCGCCTCTGCCACATCTGGTAGTTTTTGCCATCGAAGTGCGGAGGACCCGAACCGCGTTCCTGGTACACCATCCTTGGATCTTAGACTAGTTAGAATCCCAAGATCCGTAACCGGCTCTGATACCACTTGAAGGACCAAAACTGGTGACCAGAGAGGGGGGGAGTGAATGGGAGCCGATAAAAATTCTTCTCGAAGGAGATGGAAACTCCAACAAGATGAACACGACTTCCAAAGCACGTCTCCGACTCAACTACCCAAGTGGCCAAGACCACGCAGCCACTGGAGTGCTACTGGTCCTAGGAACCAACAACTACCTACACCTACTCGAGAACGCAGCGGAACAAGCAACTCGAGCACCACTACACTGCACCGGTCAGACCGGTGAGCAGCACCGGTTAGACCGGTCCCTGCTGGAGCAACCTGGCAAAACCTGAGAACTTCCACAGAAGGCCCCTACATCGGTCAAGCCGGTGTAGCTCGCCGGTCAGACCGGTCCAAGCCAGGAAATCCCAAATCCACCAAACAGACCTACCAAGCTCAAAAACAGACCAAACTCGAAATAGCAGCAACATGAGACAACAGGGAACTCCCCAAGACATTCACCCGAGGCAAATCCCACAAATCCTCTGCACCGGTCAGACCGATGAGCAGCACCAGTCAGACAGGTCAGGCTGGGCAGCTCGGGATGAACAACGCTCGCGGGTCAACACCCCCAAATCCAACTCCCGATCTCTCGAATCGCTCCTCGGATTTGCGCAAGACTTTGGGGATAGTAGGAACACCTCATGGGCACTCCATAGCCAAGATTTGGTCTGCCAAAACTTGCTAAATCGAGAGGAATCAAAGAAATCCCACCAAGAACGCCTCTAACCCTAGAGCCAAGAAAACCCCAAAATCGAGCCCCTTTGCTCACGGATTTGGGAGGGGAATCAAAGGGAAAAGAACCACGAAGGGTTCAAGCATACATCCCCCACCAAATCCCAAAGAGAAAGGCCTCGAAACCACCACAAGAAATTCTTAAAGAAAGGGCTCGAAAAATCACAAAAAAGGAGGAACGGGAAAGACACATCCAAGCCTTGAGGAACCACGCCGAATCATCTATACATACCAAAGAGGTTCATACAAGGTCTAGCTTGCCGCCCGATCATCTTTCCCTCTCACAAGATCTCACCATGAAGCTCTCAAGCTAGTCCTAGAAATTCCAAAAGAAAAAGGAAGAGGAAAATAGCAAAACAAAATGAGCTAGGGTTCCAAGAGATGGCTGCCATCCTCTCACCACTTGGGTTATATGGAGGCAAGCCGAAAGACTAAAATACCCCTAAGGCCTAATACTAGGATACACACCCCCGAGGGGCACTTTGGGAATCTTTGTCTTCGCTCCATCGGACGGATGCCCATCGACCGCAAACTTGCTTAGCCTCGATGCAAGCCTTGCGATCCCAACGCGTGTCCTCCGCTTCGAAGTCTCCGGACTGCGTCATCACACACTGGTCAGACCGGTCCGATGCTGCTGCACCTCCGTCTTTGGTCTTGGCTTTGTGGATCAACCAAGGAACCCAGTGGTTATCTGGTGAACCACCGGAAACCCTGCGAACTCGGTGTAGCCTCCGCCAATTACCACTCATGACTCGGCTCCCACATAGTCCCGGCTCGACCTTGGTTTTGACGCTCAACCAAGAAACCGTCCATGACTTCATCTCGATGTTCTTGCCACCATGCGGCCCGCACTTGACTCCGCTGGCCACCGGGTCCCTCGAACCAAGCCTACTTGTCTTCTCCACACCTAGAGGCCTCACCAGCAACGAACTTTCGCGCTTGTTCTTCACCTGCACCAACACTAGTCAAGCCGCAACCTGCACCTGCAATACTTAGCCAAGAATCAGTCCACACCACGTTGTCAATCACTCATCACACCAGGAAGCGACCTACCACCGGTCCTCGAACCACACAGGCTCTCACTTCACTAGCATATTTGATTAGGACCAAGAAGCCATCAGGGTGTGTGTCAATAATTGTAACAGTTTTAGAGCTAGACTCCACTCCTAGGCCGTAGAGCATTGCCTCCATCACACAAGATACTTTCGCCACATCGTCACGTATCGCTCGTATCACCCTGCATTCCGCACCTACGTGGAACACAACTTCCACAGGGGCTTGGGCTGCACCGGTTTGGCATATGCTTCATTGCACTGATGGAGGAGGAACTTCAATGCAGTCGTCCTCTAGTACTGAAACAACACATGATATGTGTATGCGATCTTCACTGGATGTCATGTGCTCAATGTCATGATGCTCCACCAGACATTCAAATCCTCTTGCTTGTAGATCCCGATTCATGAACCAAACTTCTTTTGTAGCTTGAACTTGAAATGTATCATCTTATCATTTGGGTCTCCAGCCGTTGCACGCAACAATACTCGCACCTACATGGAAGCAGTAACAGGTTTGACAAACGATAACATAATGCGACTGTATCACCATGTGTGAGTGTGTGTCTTCATAGCAGCATCGAGACATGTACCATTTGGGATTTGTGCAGAGGAACGAGGACGATGGCAATGCCGTCTGGAACATCCATCCACTGATGATCATTCATACCTGTAGGATAGCAACGTAGTTTCCATTGACGGCCTCCCACCATGAACGTACCAGATTCCTTGAAGTTGCCCGCGGTTCCTTCGGCTTTCGCTTCCTGGCTTGAGACTGAGAAGTCGACTTGCATGGAAGGAATCATTTTAGCGTCTAAAGCCATTAACACAAATGGCCTAGATTGATCATCTCATGCCTAAAGTGTCTCTTATTATAGTGGGTCGGGAGTGAATGTGTCGTTCCGAAACGTCCGTTCGTGGACATCAGTTACCACTCGGAATGGACGCGTCCCTTCAGAGCGGGTGTGGCCACGTTCGGGTCATGAACTTCCTGGTTCTAGTCCTTAAGTGTGATTCACAATGATCGACACGTCCGTTCAGAGGGGGTGTGCTGCGTGTGCACACAAGTTCGTCGGTTAACGCCCAGTGCCAGTGCTTAACTACAATTCTCAATGATCAACACGTGGATCAACTTGTGAGAGCGTGTCGTTCCCAAATGCCTATTCGAGATGCCCTTCTGTGCTTATATGCATGTTAATATTACACACATAAAAAAACATATATTGCTATTCTAATTCCAGCTTATTCCATTTTGGTCTTGTCGCGTCAACAAGTTCATCACGTTTCTCAGTCTCCAAGGCCAGCGGGAATCATCAAGAGCGAATCCAGACCATTCGTAGACCTTTACAGTCACGACTCACGCAGCGTACCTGATCGAGGAGGACTTGTCACGTCATCCCGCACCCTACGTGTTGCAACGCAAGGACCATCCGGTCCATCTGATTACAGCGCCCAATCTTGTTCTCCAGATGCAACTGACACCTAAATCATTACATAAATAAACGGTAGAGAGTTGTCTCGTTGTTGATGCGGCATGAGCTGACGTAGTGAGACAGCCATTAGATGCAGCTGATGCGGCGTGATTTGTCCGCAGGACTTTCTTGTGCTCTACAGAGAGGAAAGTCCGGAAGTAAACACATACCTAGACACGTCGGGCTCATCCCGTGATACCCATCGTCCACACATGTAATCGATGCACGCCACTGAAGATTCTGACCTAGATAGATTCCTATCATGCGTAGGCCTGACTATACTCCGAGCATCTCACGTTTTCCTTAGTAACTTTAGCAATGCTACACCGAGCTCATGTGACCGCTGTAGTCCTTGATAAATAGGCGAGTGCAGCAGAGCGTTCTTGAAAGGCAAGGCCAACACTCATCGGTTCCTCGTCTTGCATTTCTGTACTTCAGTGGGATACAAGGGTGATATCATTTGGTTGGCTAATCTTGTCTACTTTATGTATGCATGGTATCGAGACGGTAGGGTTTGTTCTTCGTTTGTGTATGCAGTATTGAAGGACCGATTAGGCGACCAGAGAGGGGGGAGTGAATGGGAGCCGATAAAAATTCTTCCCGAAGGATGAACTCGGCCTATGCCCCAACTTCACAACCTAGGATTCCCACACGAGCTTGCCAAGGTCACGTAGTCACAACGGACCTACCAACCCTAGGAACAAGCCTCAAACAATCCCAAAGCGAAAGAGCAACTCAAGAAGCAAAGGACTTGGGCAATCTGCAGGGGGACAGTCCGTGGTAACCGGGCGGACGGTCCGCAGGGGGCAGGCAGACGGTCCGCGGGTCAGGGGCGGATGGTCTGCAAATCGACCCCGAACCTCCAGTATGCACCCTCTGAAATTCGGACGGTCCGCGAGCTCAACGCGGACGGTCCGCTCCTCGCGGACAGTCCGGCCTCACCGGGCGGACGGTCCGGCTAACAACTTCCAACCAAAACCTACCAAACCAGACGGGTCGAAACGAAATGGCTCAAGAACTCACGAAGAACTCGATGAACAGCCAGCTGCCAGGCTCCTCACGGACGGTCCGCCAGGTGCGGACAGAGCAGCCCGAGCACGAAAACGCGAAGTCAACCCCTTCTATCCTTCCATGGATCTCCCAAACGGCTTGAGCTCTTGAGGCAAGATTTGGGGGAGATGTGAAGTGTCCCTAGGAGATGCTATGCCCCAAAACTTGAGACCTCGAACGAACTAAATCGCCGGGAATCGAATCACAACATGGCTCTACCAAAAAGCTAGGGTTCCAACCGAAATCCTTCAATCGGAGGCCAAATCCGGAGTTTGAGGGGTCATGATCAAGCACAAAGATGCACAAGACATCTATCCATGATCCCCACCAACAAATCCGAACCCAAACACCTCAGAATCAAAGGAACAAGGTGCGCACGAAAATCCAATAAAAATAGCTTGAAAAAAGACACGAAAATCACACGACCTACAAGAAGGAAATCAACGCAACCATGAATGCTTCCATACACTCAGAGGTCAGATTCTCTACAAAGCGGTGAAGAAAATCTACGCCTATGGAGCAGGGAAATGAGAAGCAGTCCGGATGGATGATTTGCCCAGAAAACCATAGAGCTATATATATGAGTCCCTCTGGGTTGGGCAAATGACCAAGCTACCCCTAGCACTTAAACTTAAGATACAAACCCCTCAGGGGCAAATAGGTCATGTAGCACTCCTCTTCATCGCACGGCCACACCTTCGCCGCAGTCCGCGTCCTCCCGATGCAAGCCCTACGATCCCGCCACGTGTCCGCTGGCATCGAAGCTTCTCGGCGCGCCCGGATCCCGTCTTCGCCCGCCGAGCCTCCGGTCTTGGTTTTGTGGCTCAACCAAGTAACCGGACGGTTTTGTGGTGAACCGCCGTAAACCCCGCGTGTAGACTCCGGTCGTGAGCCACTACCCTGCACCGGCTCATGTCCACGACTTCGTCTTGCTTTTCTTGCCACCATGCGGTCCACACTTGACCCCGTCCGCCCACTGGGTCCATCGAGCCGAGCCTACTTGTCTCTCCACTCCTCGGAGGCCCCGCAAGGCTAAGACCTTTCGCGCCCGCTCTTCACCTGCACCAACACGAGTCAAGCCGCAACCTGCACCTGCAATAATCGGCCAAGAGTCAGTCCACACCACGTTGTCAATCACTCATCACACCAGGGAGCGACCATCCACCGGTCCTCAGACGCTCTGGTCCTCAAGTATGTGGGGAATGGCCGGGCAAGGAAGGGACGGAGCATGGAACTTGGAGGAGTCGGGGAAGGGGGAGCTGTCGGACGCAATAGCACCTCACCGCCACCCGGTTCAGCCGTTGCCATCGGCACCGTAGCAGCACCCGGCCCCAATGGCACCTCCACTTCCGCTGGCATCGGCACCTCAACAACACCCGGGGGTGATGCCACCTCCAGTTCAGCTGCTGGCAACGGCTGCTCAGGATCAGCTGAACCTCATGGCACCACCTTTTTGCCCACAGCCCAGGCCGCCACCTTTGCTGTTGCCCGTTGAAATGCCACCCCCGCGTCCAGTGCTCATTGAACAAGATGAATCGCATGACCTGAAATGGTCTATGTTGCTTTGGCTTCAGCAGGCTGGGCCCGCCCGTGTTTATCATGAAGGAATGTGGGTGTGCCCTTTTTGCCACAGGGGTCATAGGCAATGGACCATTCGTGACCTATTGTTACACGTGCATAACATCGCTGTTTCGCCTGCCTGGATTTAGGATGCAAGGGCGAGGCATCGCGCTTTGGAGGAGTATCTGATCCAGGAGACACGTTTTGCTGCACTCCGTGCAGCGGCTGGATTTCCATGAGCCCGTGATGGTAGTAGTATGAGCCGTGATGGTAGATGCTAGTAGTATGTGGTGATGGTAGTAGTATGAGCAGGGATGGTAGATGGTAGTAGTAAGTGGTGATGGTAGTAGTATATGAGACGTGATGGTAGATGCTAGTAGTATGTGGTGATGGTAGTAGTATGAGCCGTGATGGTAGATGCTAGTAGTATGTCGTTCAGAGTATGTCGCTGTAGTTCGAACTATGGTGGATCCATCCATCCTCATGTGTAATCAATGCGTATGCATGCATTTGTGTCATTTGTATTTGGATTGTGTTGTTTCTAATAAAAATAGTATTGTGTGTGTACTCCCTTGGTATAAATTCGTTGTATACGAAAACTCCGTTCTATTGATTTCTTAAATACCCGAAGAACACAGACGAAAGTCCGGTTTGTAGTTTTCAGTCGGACCGGATTAAACTGTCACTGCTACGCAATGAGAAAACCAACATCTTACAAGGAAAAAAAGTAGTAGTAGTATTCAATCAGACCAGATGAACAGAAGGCGAATCTTCATTCTGCTTCTTCTACTCCTACTTCTACTAGTAGCAGTTACCACTAATCCACTAATCAAGGTGCCACTTCTTTGTTGATGGTGCACCCGGTGCCTTGTTGCAGCTGCTCATGGACGAGGATGTCGCTATGTTGCCGCCGCCCGTGGAAGATGGTGGCGGACCTCCTAGGGCACTGCCCGCGGATGAGGCCGTCCCTCCAATGCCGCCGCCATAGGATGATGCCGCCGCCCAGGTTATTAGAAGTGATACAGGTTATCGTTTACATCAAACGCAGAAGCAACATTTATTATAAGTGATACAGGTTATCGTTTACCTCACAGCAGCATACATATCGACGCCCAGGGTTGGCGCCTGTCCAGTCATACTTCAGATGGACAGGCAACCCATCCTTGCACTCGTTTTCATTATGATCTATAACGATGACTTCACGAGGACCAAGCGTCGGCGATCTGGAGCTTTCGGAGTCTACTCCAAACACCTTTAAAATACATGAATATAGTCTGTTAACCCAGATCCCCAAATCCAGAATTCCCCTTAACTAGTATGACAGATCAAAGTAGCATGGCTGAATAGAGGACTGACTTGACCAGAGCGAGTCCTGCTTCTCCGTTCGCCGCTAGGGTCGCTACGATTCGCCATTCCTGCCACGGGCAATATCAGATCTAAGCACCGACGCTAGCTCTAGTCTTTACCACAAGGAAAAGAGCGTGGTGCCGGCGAGTCTCTTGCAGAGTTGCAGTAGTGTACGCCGCGTTGTCGAGAGAAATGAGATATATACACTTGTCTGCGGGAAAACATTTTTTTGGCTGTCGCGCGCGCTTTTCTCCCGCCAACTTACCAGAACCGCTCCGTGCTATTGTTGGGGCAGTTACACAATTGTTTCTCAGGAAGGTCCCTCTTGCAAACCATCAAAAGGATGGACAATCTGATTCTGGATCAATCCAAACAAACAACATCTTAGCTTTTCCTCCCTTTTTACCACTAGGAAGGTCCTCCTTGCGAAACATCAACAGGCCGAAGTTTCCTCAATCAAATCTTCCCCCTTCTCTATCTATTACCACCATACCTCCATTGTTCTTCCTCTACCTCCATTGCAACGTGTATGAATTCTGAATGGTGTGTATGCTCGAAACGAATGAGTTTGGATCTTCTACGGAGATTGTGCATAAATTCGGGATGATCAGTGCATACAACCGCCTAATCATATGTGAGTATTCCGTGAGGAAAGATTCGCTCTAAGAGAGACATGCACTTGTCCTACAATTGTGTGCAGTTAGCCTGAATTGCCCATCGTAGAAATGAAGTCACAGTTTCCTCGCTTGCCATGTCCCACATCTTTGACGCATAGTGCAGCTTCAACCTTTCGACTTGGTACATGTCGGCGACCGAGAGTAAATAAGGCCAGGCATTGCGATTCACAATGATCAACACGTCCGTTCAGAGGGGTGTGCACACAAGTTCGTCGGTTATTAACGCCCGGTGCCAGTCGTTAACTGCAATTCTGAATGATCTCCATTGCAATGCGTATGAATTCCGAATGGTGAGTATGCTCGAATCAATTTGGAATAGGTTAAACCAAATCGGCATAATAAGATGACATCTCATAGCAACTCATCACCACAAAGTTCCCACCACCAGTCCACCAACAAGTAGCAAACATCATACGATAATCCGGTAGCCAACACCAAAACACAATCATGATACAAGTTTCACAATAATCATCACTACTCATTCATAATCATAACTCCATCTCATGTTTGGCCTCCTGCAGCTGTTCCTTCACCTTCTGCACCTCCTACCGTGAATTTTGTGGCCTTGCGAGACTCTCTTGCATTTCTTAATGTTCTTTCAGAAGATCTGGATGTCTCATCTCAGGGCGAGGACTCTATAGGATCTCGAAAGAGATCGAAAACATAATAGAACAATTATCAGAAAAAGAGAAAGAGCTTCAGTACACACCTAAGGACAAGACAACTGAGGGCAGAGATCATTCTTCTTACCATATACATTCGAATAAAAGTGTCAATGAATGGATAGGATATTGAGTTTGTTTGGTTAGTCTTTTCTTTTAAATTTTCAAGAAGTTCGTTGTCTGTTGGACTGAAATGGGTACTAATAGGCAAGGGTACCCGTTTCAGTCCAACTGACAACGAACTTCTTGAACATTTAAAAGAAAAGACGGACCAAACAAACTCAATGTCCTACCCATTTATTGACGCTTTTATTCCAATGTCTATGGTAAGAAGAATAATCTCCGCCCTCAGTTTTCTTGTTCTTAGGTGTGTACTGAAGCTGTTTCTCTCTTTCAGCTAGTTGTTCTATCATGTTTTGGATCTCTTTGGAGATCCTAATAGAGTTCTCCCCCGAGATGAGGCATCCAGATCTTCTAAAATAACATTAAGATGTTCTTGTAGAACTAACTAATCCTTGGAGAAAACTCATCTCGATCTGAAAAATGAACTCATCTCAGTCTATAAGAAAAACCTGAATCCCTTGAACCCAATTGTATGAGTACAGTAAAACAACCACCACACGCCACAAAACCTGGTTGTTTGCTACCTACATAAACTCAGCAAGGGCATGGTTGTCCTAAATGAACCCATCGATCCATCGAACGATGCAAATTGGAAACTAACTGAATCTAACACCTGTGAATTGTGCAAACGCTAACAATCGTGGCAGAATCCAGATGTCCCTTCAACGGTTTGCAGCTCTGAAATAGTATCTTCAATCTACCAATTCATAAAATGATGGACCTATCAATCCTATCAATTGTGCACCTCCACAAAAATCCATAAAACGAGTGGCATGAAGCACATCTAGAAGCTACTAAAATACAAGACCTACTGTAAGACGATGCAAATTGAAAACTAACTGAATCTAACATGAATTGTCTATAGCCTATCAACTTCTAACACCTATCGAAGTGCAAATCTAAAGGTACGATAATGCAATCTAAATCTACCAAATATGCTCATCAATCCTCTAGATCCCCAAATCTAGATATCCCCAACCCTAGTAAGATAGGGGAAAATATAGCAGCTCAAACCAGAAGACCAACCTCGTCTTGCTGTCTCATCCTCTTGTTGCTAGGATGTGGCGGCGCAACCATCTTCCCCTCACTACTAGGATCCGCCATTCCTACCACGAACTATTGTAGATCTGCGTAGCGGAAGTCACAAGTCTTTGCGAAGTCTGAGTGAAGTGTCTCACCATCCATTCGATACGTAATTATAGACTCAACTAAAACTTACATGTGGGACCTGGTCACAGTAAAGAATTTGCATAAACTATTAGTAGAGTTTCCCATAAACGTATCACAACCAACAAGTGGTGCAGTGGTAAACAACACACCCTTGTTCCTTCAGGTCCCTGGTTCGAACCCATGCCATGGCAAATTATTGTTGCAACATTTCGTGACCTATGCTTACACGTGGGACCCTGGAATATTATTTTGCAACATTTCATGACCTATGCTTGCACGTGGGACCCTGGAATTATTTATGACGACTTGGAACACTCTATTTTCGAAAAAATGCTTACATGTGGGATGCAACTGAATTTTATGACGACTTGGAACACTCTATTTTAAAATAATGCTTACATGTGGGACCAAAGTTGGTTTATGACGCCGCTGACATGGCTAAAATGCTTACATGTGGGACCGTGGAAAATTTTATGACGACTTGAAACACTCTATTTTCGAAAAAATTCTTACATGTGGGACCCTACTGAAATTTATGACGACTTGGAACACTCTGTTTTTAAAATAATGCTTACATGTGGGACCGATGTTGGTTTATGACGTTTTTTCAGAGCTTATGGCATCACAAAGCAGCATGGAACAGGGAACTCCCGGCTACAGTACCAACTGTAATGATGAAATTTTTTTGTCACTAAATTTGCTCAGAAGTGAAATATTATGATGAGATCAGCCAGGAACATCATAAATCAATGACGCTAAAATGTGGTTGCGTCACTAGTCAACGATTTTCTTGTAGTGAAAACCAGAAGAGAACAAACCATCAGTTCTGATGTGTACGAGCAAGGATGTAGGGCCTGACCTGTGTGACGAAGAAACAAATCAATCGGCGCCGACGACCACGACTGCCGCGCTCAAGTCCTCCGAGGGGGTGGAAACTGGGAGAGCAAGCAGATGGAATCCGAAAAGTCCAAAGCGGTCGCGGACTTTCAACCCCACGAAAATTCGTAAATGAGAAGGGAAAAAACTGGGCAAACTCGTCAGTTCCCACCCGCTACCATGTGGGTCCTGGAACGCGGGCCCCATGTCAGCCGTGGGAGGCGACGCGAGCAATAGTTGAAGACGAGGAGTAAACATGACGTTTTAGAGGCAACATCGGGATTAGCGGTTTGCACTTGCACATTCCATGTTGTGTGGCCCTCGTGTATCTTGCGCAGGGCGGTTTTCTGGCAACCGGACCCTGCAGTTGCCTGAGCCACGCCCCGGCGAGGATGGCGTAACCCAGCAAGCCGTCCGCGTGTAAGCCGGCGATGCAGGGCAGCTAGCAGCTTTGGGTTTCCTAATCGCCGAGCCGGGCAACGTAACCTAGGCTGGAGCACGGCACCGCGTGGAACACGTAACCCAGCGGGTCCAGCTTACTCCTCGGGGTGGGCGGCGGCTGTGGCTGCAGACACGACGGGACGGGAGCGGAGCAGGCCCGTCCCATCCCATCCTGTCAAGGCTGCTGTACAAACGACACGACGCAGGGATCGTGCATAACCCTCGGCTTGGCAGCAAGCCGCGTAACCCGAGCGGAAGTACCCCGTGGCACCCTGTCCCGTCGTCCATCATAATAATGATGGTGCACGCGGCTCCCGCGGCCCCATAGCGGCCTGCCCTCGCCGCAGTTTTCTGGAATTCATTTTTTTAGAATAGTTTCTGGAATTCTCTGGTGCGCATCTGTTGACGGTCGTTAAGTCCCTATTTTCGACCCTCAACTTTGAATAAATTTCACTCCATCAAAGCTTGCATCATAGCTGTGGGGTTATAAACTAACGGATTCCACGAGCTTTGGTGAATATTTGGATGCAGGTCATAATGAGACATCATAGCACAAATAAAGCATCTTGACAAACAACATCAAATGCTTAGTTTGATAGTACCATTGCGAAGTTCTTGTCGAGATGATCGAAATGGGGTTTTGGTTCACCCAATTCGGAGTCCGGATGCAGAAATTATGCCTCACGGAAGATTGTGACACGAGACATGTCGGGGGTAGGTGCGGCCAAACCTAGTAGGTTCGGCCGGACCTATCAACCTCCTCCGATCAACACCAAACTTTGCCAAATGCCTCTACACTTAGCATAATATCCAAGGGGACCAATTCCATGGGCCAGACACCACAAAAGTTGGTCCGGCCGCACCTCCTAAGTTCGACCGCACAAACGAGGTCCGGCCGCACCTACTAGGTCCGGCCACACCACCCAAAATCCTCCTCTCGGGTCCACGGCACCAACAATCCCACAAACACACCGGTGAATGGTCGGTTTGATCAAAAGGCTATGGTTGGAAGCACTTGGATCGATGGACCCACACTTAACTGCCACAACCGCCATCAAGGATTGATCCCGGACATCCCTCAACACCGTCGGTGCATCACACTGCAATTGAGTAGGACCGGCCGCACCTCTAGGTATGGCCGCACCTATCAAACCCCAGGATTTCGCTCCACTGACTTGGGAACCGACCCAGGAGTGTTGATCAGGGCCATGCATGATCAAAGGCGGCAAATCATAGGGTCGGCCGCACCTGGAGATACGGCCACACCTCCTTGCTCGTCACTGCAGCTCCCTCTCGCCTACAAGTACCCCCTCCTACAGCCACCGACCCAGAGGGCCTATATATAGAGCCTGGCACCTCATAGAAGGACACAAGTGATTAGAAGCAAGTGGTGGAGCCCTACATAATTTAGTATTCAGAGAGTAGGGAGAGAGAGTTGAGTGTTGGAGTAGAAGTTGGAGTGTCGGTCTTCTTCCCCTTCCTCGGCGGGTGTGGTACAACTACGGTCGTCCACACCTGGGATATTTTGTAAGTTCGGATTCATGAGTAACTAAGTCTCAAGTCATTTCATCATTCGCTCTTAGGTTCTTCGATTGCATTTAGTAGTTTCTACTCGTTGTGATTTCTTTGCTTTGAATTCGAGTAAAGTAGTGCTTGGTTAGTGTAGACATGGTGTCTAGGCTTTCCAGTACCTTGGAATGCTTCCCGGTTCAATGGAATAGTTGTGGTACCCTAGGGAGGTGACAGCTCCGGACGGGCTTTGTAGTCCACCACGTTAGTTCCGGCAGGTAGGAGTTACAACATCAGAGCCCCCTTCTCATCCCTTTCCGTGGCTCTTTTCCCTCTGGCCCCGACAAGTGACAAGTTTTGCCTTGATTTTATTCGTGACTCTCACGAGTCCCAAACTTCATCAGCTATCCCCTCTCTACCCGAAATCTACCCTTGCCTTTCTATACTTCGTCACCATATCTCCCGGACGAATTAGTTCATTTTCACAACACATCTCGTTCCTTGTGGAAATCGATACCTTGGAATACTCCCGGGTGAAAGCTACAACGGTATGCGTGCACTTGCGGATCTATCTGGGATCGTGTAGTATACCAACAGGCTTTCTGGCACCGTTGCAAATCTAGTAACGACGTAAGAAGTGCCAACAAGCTTTCTGGCGCCGTTGCTAGGGAACGGTAGCTGTTTTGATTCTGAACCCAGTTCGTCCGTGTATCACCCCATTTATCACATGGATTCCAATCCAACCTTTTTCGATTTTGCCGCTCCAAAGGGTGATCATTTGGAGCCTCCACCTTCATCACATTCCATTGAAACATCTAGCTATGAGCTACGTCCCGGCTTCATAGCTATGGTCCGAGAGCAAAGCTTCTGCGGAGATAAGGATGAAAGTCCTTATTCCCACCTGCACGAGTTCGAACAACTTTGTTCGTGTCTTGTGATCGCAGGAATGAGTCAAGAGACCTTGAAATGGAAACTCTTTCCGTTTTCACTAACGGGGTGAGCAAAACAATGGTATTCACTCAGTGTGAGAAGTATGGAGGGGGACTGGGAAAGTTTACGAAAGGCTTTTTGCCTAACATTCTTCCCGACTCCCCAAGTAGTGAAACTCCAATGAGAGGTCATCTGTTTTGAGCAAAGGAAGACCGAATCTCTAGGAGCCGCATGGGCAAGATTTACAAAAATCGTAGATTCTGGTCTAGACCTTTGTATCATAGAGCCCGCTCTTTTGCAACACTTTCGCTATGGTCTTGGACCAGAGTCAGCAATTTTCTTAGACTCTTCTTTCGGAGGATCTTTCACTCATTTCACCTTGTCTGAGTGTAAGGACATTCTAACAAAAATCCTTCAAAATACCCCTTACACGGGAGTTTATGATGAATTCCCGGATGAGGAAGAGATCACTCAAGAGGAGCACATGCCAAACACTCTCTCAGAACCGAAACCCATAGAGGAGAAACCCACTAGCACTTTTTGGCATGAAGAACCACTCCTCTATCCCCGTGTGTACCCAGCTGATTTCTCGTATGACTTCGACGAGGAATCAACAAAATCTGATCCACTCTCTGAATCGGAATTCATAGAGGAGGAGCCTATCCTAGAAAATTTCATATCCACAGACACCCATCCTCCTCTTACCAAAACATGGTTCACAGGGGAACCATTCCAACCTTATCGAGAGTTCGATCACCCCTCGTGTGACTTCATCTATGAATACTATGATGAGTTATTTGATAAACTTTGGACGGAGAAATCCTTCCCGAGAAGGGAAAGAGACTCAACACACGAGAGAGAATTTGTCAACTTACCCAACCCAGAAGAGGTAAAAAGACGGAGGGAAAAGTTGGAATACATCTCCGCAATCAGTAGCCGGGAATGGTTGAGAGAAGCAGAAGGCATGGATCAAGTAATCCAGCTATATCCCGAGCTAAAGTCACTCTCATGCCAAGTAGGAAACCTCTCTTACCAGGTTGTGTTCTATGACCCTAGGGTCAATATCAATATCATTCCTAAATCCTTAGTGTTAGAGGCCTTTCCCGACGAACCCCTCTCTTTCTCTCAGAAGCGTCTCCAATGGATTTCGGGTCAAACCATAGAGACGGAGGGAATCCTTAGAGTCGTCCAAACAAAGATTGGAGAGTATGGGATCTTCCTAGATTATCATATCTTTGACATCCCAAAAGGAGATCCACCCTTCATTCTCATCGGAAGACCCATTGAAGGGGTACTGAGTAGTGTGCTCGACCATGAAAAGCAGCCATATCATCTTGAGGTTCGAGATACACATCTCCAATGTCATTGACCTGAGGTTACGAAAGAACATTTGTGGTCTATAGACATTCTTGAGGCGTCGACACTGGATTCTCAAAACAGACTCGAGCATGAAGGTTTTACACTAGAGGGATCACAAATCCCATGCTCACATCAAAAGTTTCCAGAGTTATCAAGCCCCATTACCAATGACCTTTACGAAACCTACAACCTCCTCATCTTCCTTGTGCATGCTAACTTTGAAAGGAAGGTTGTAGATGCTTTTGTTTACCATAAACATTGCAAATTTCGTGGTCATTTTTTGGTACTAACCTTGCAGCTAGAGCTATGATGGTTTCACCATCTCGACTGGCTGCAAGATGAAGATCACCAGTGGTCGAGCTTATGACTTAAAACAAAGCACTATCAGGAGATAGCCCGAATAATCATTTAGATTTTCTTTTCAAATAAAAGCAAGAGCATCTCTTTAGGATTAGTCGTCCTTCGGGTATTTTTGGTCGCTAACGTTTCAGGTGGAGATTGAAAGGACCAATGGATAGGCCATGCCTAAAAACATGAGAGCTATACTAACTACAACACCAAGGTAATTCAGGGAGGGAAAGTATTACGAAGGAAGCTTGAACTCTGCACACTTGAGTTGTGTTGCCTAGCAATGCAAATTCCAAGTGTGGGGGAGATATGTGAGTATCCCGAGTAAGTTTCTCTGACACTAAATCTTATTTTGGTTTGAAGATGGTGTTGGTTCTTGCATCTTGCTCTCTTAAAAAACAAAAAATATTTGAATTTGAATAAAGACTTCCTAGCTCTTCAGCTAGCAGAGCCTCCCTTTTTGTTTCCATCTTTTTCTTTGAATAATAACACCAGGTACAAGAGCAAGTGTGGGGGAGATTCCTCAGGCTCATCGAAACACAAAATTAAGATCTCCCGCCATGGTGCCGCACAACACCGACTACGCTAATCGACGAGGGATGAGGCAAGTGCACTAGAGCAAGTCGGTCGCCCCTGTGGTTTGGCCGAATCACCATTTGTCTACCTCATTCCCCACTTTCTCCAAGAGCGATGGTATGTGCACCCCTACCTCTCTACTTTTGGAAATCATGAGTTTAAATGAGCTTTAAATCCGATCATATAAATCAAACTCAATTGAATCCTCATGCACCCAATGCTCGACATGATGGTTGGCTTGCATAAGTTTTATTCCATACTTATTATCTTGATGCTTGTGAACAACATATCTTTAGCAAACCATGCCCATCTAAGTAGCTGATGTTTGAGATATGGTCCGATGAAATGATCTTTGGTCCAAATGTTTGAGTGCTTGGGAAATTTATTTGAAAATTTTGAAAATCCTTTGAGAAGCTCCTCTTTTATATGCTAAGTCCTACCAGAGCCATACGATGAGACATCTTGAAAACCTCATACACATATGCTACTTGTCGTTGCATTGAGCTTTGTCAAATTGTTGTGACCTTTGTGAGAATTCTTTTCATGCTTTCATGATAAAGATACACGTACACGCCAACATCCTCCTTGCTATGCTCAGTTGAGAGCTAGCATTGTACCATCTATCTATCACTACGTGAAAATCTCACTTTGGTAACGGGCATAGATTGCCTTTAGTAACGGGGAAAGCGCCCGTTACCGATCAAGTGTTACAAATGAGCCAAGAAAGGTAACGGGCAGATGCCCATTACTGATAACACATATTCGTAATGGGCATCAAACAACGACCGTTACCACAACTAGCCACCGGTCACGTGAAATGGCTGTTTCTTTGGGCCCACAGGGAACTTTTGTAACGGGCACCAAAACACAGCCCGTTACAGTAGCTCAATATCAGAGACGCCTTCTGTGTACCTGCGTCTCCTCTATCTTGACGAAATGAGACGCGTCTAGTTCACGCGCGTCTCAGCACATCTAGGATTCGTAACGGGTATCAAATAACAACCGTTACCACAACTAGTCACCGGTCACGTGAAATGGCTGTTTCTCTGGGCCCACAGGGAACTTTGGTAACGGGCATGAAAACAGAGCCCGTTACTGTGAAATCAACATCAGAGACGCGTGCTATGAACCTGCATCTCATCTGTCTCGAGGAAATGAGACGCATCTATTTCCACGTGCGTCTGCTTCCTCTCGATTAAAGGAGACGCGTGCTTTCAACCTGCGTCTCATATATCTCGATGAACGGGCCATGTCCTGGGGCCCACCGGTCAGGACTGGTAACGGGCTTTTACACTGCCCGTTACATTGTTGGCATGTTTGTAACGGGCATTCAAAATGAAGCCCGTTACTCACTGATCAGTGTTTGTAACGAGCTTTAATTAACGCCCGTTACCGATACGTAGGCCACCCCTACAGTAACCTGCCCGCTTGCCGGCTGCATCCTGGAACCAGCCAGGATTTGGCAGCCATCAGGGGCTGCATCCTGCCATTCTAGAACCAGCCAGGATATGGCAGCCACCACAGCAAGGAGACATCACAAACACATTCTCACATCACAGATATAGGCAAGCAAGATCACATTTATAGACAAGCAAAAAGGTCACATTTATAGACAAGCTAGGATCGATCACATCAAGTTTCAAGTTACTCTCATCAGGGCTTGTTTGGATGGATCATGAGAAAACTGCCTGAACCAGGCAGCATCTGACCCCAACCAAGCAAGCCAAGCAGGTTTCTTAGGCAACAACACCTGACTAAAGAAGACTGAATGAGTTTCAATTTTCTGGCTACAATGAACTCACGGTGCACCATTGTAGAAGTTGCCCTTTTGGTCAATGGTCTCCTTAAGAATGTACTCGCACAGCATCTCCCGGACACGCTTTAGATCTTTTGTGGAAACATCTACAGCAGATTTGAAATCCTGCAAAATACAATCATTTATGAGAATACAAGTAGAAATCAGTTTCTAAAATCAGATGGATAATATGAGCAGAGACAAGGATGAGCATTATTATCTACTTACAGCAGCCTTCTTGATGTCAGGTATGTCATCGAGTAGTCTCAACATATGGAATGCCATATGGAATCCACACAAAGAGGACCCCCATGGCTGCTGAGCACACTGCATCGAGGTACCAAAATGACAAGTTAATGCAGTACCAAATAGGTAAGAAGGGACCATAAAAAAACCTCGGTCTTACAGCGAGATTTGTTTTGTGCTTGAGTATGGCTTTTGGCTTTTTTTTCTTTCCTTTCGTCACTCCGTCCTGTGCATGTTGATCACCAAAGGCCCTGCATGATCAGCAATACCGATTAGAAACACTAAGAGATTGAATTTTTGTGAACAAAACCTACAAATACTGTACCAAAGGCCCTGCATGGTCAGCAATACCAATTAGAAATACTAAGAGATTGAATTTTTGTGAACAAAACCTACAAGATACTGACCAGTTCACAACAGGTTGGAGGTCTGAGAACTTTAGCGGGGGATGTTGTTTAGCAGAATCTAGATACCAAACCTCTTTGAACTTCATATAGATGATCACTGTTACCCAGTGGCTAGTGCAGTAGGCACCCACCACGTAGTCGTTGTTCATTGCATTTGAGATGGCTTTGGCAACAAGGTGAGAATGCTGAGAAATATTTGTGGAAGTAAACAAATCTGGATCTAAAAACCCAACACTGATCTGCATCTCCGCTGCCTTGTCCATCATTTTCCTACAAAAAATCAAATTGTTAGCATGCATGAACTTTGTGGTCAAAATTAAAGAAATATCTTTTTAGGTTTTAAGGGACTTACAATGTCCACAACCTCAAGAAGGTAACATCCAGAGAAGCCAGGGTTATAAGGTTATACACGCTACTAAATGCAATGTTTAACATTAAAGCACCACCACCACCTTTAAAGTAGTCTTGATCCACCTTTGCTGGGAAGGCAAGTTTATCCTTAGTGTGTTCCATGATGTAAGCATGCAACCTGGCACAATTTGATCCAGCAGCCTCTAAGTTTGCTTCTGACAACATAGGTGCACCAGGCTTGTATTTTGGTCGTTCCTGTTCTGTCCCAATAATACAGTTAAGAATCTCATCTTTAGACAGAGGTTTCCTGGCCTGGTTCCCCTTCTGTAGTGGAGATTGCCTGGGCTCCTCCTACTGTTGCAGAGGCTGCTGTGCATGTTGCATCTGCTGCTTAGGGGGAGATTGCCTGGGCTCCTCCTCCTGTTGCAGAGGCTGATGTTTCGTCTGTTGCTTATCCTCATGTTGCAGCTGCTGCTTAGGCGTAGTTTGCCTGGGCTCCTCCGACTGTTGTCGACGCTCCTGCTGCTGGAGAGGCTGCTGTTTCGTCTGTTGCTTATCCTCATGTTGCAGCTGCTGCTTAGGTGGAGTTTGCTTGGGCTCCTCCGGCTGTTGTCGACACTCCTGCTACGTAGTTTTGCTGATCTGCTGCTGCTGCTGCTGTTGAGCCTCTCTTGCTGACACTAAGCTGCAGTACCTCCATCTGATGTTGTACCCCTGCTACTTGTTGCGGCTTCAGGGTTGGGATGTCTCGTCATGGGTGGTATAAGGATCCTGTCCTTTGGCCATTGGATCCTTTGAACGAGAGCCTCAGCTAGGGTTGCTATGTCACCCCCATCAATTGGTACAGGCAGAGGGTAGTGACCCGCATTGGCCCACACATAAGTAGGTTGCACCACAACATACCCATCCTGCACCGGTACTGAATGGCAAGCCTTTTGAAATGGAAAGACTTTCGCTAGTGCAAGCTCCACATTAATCCCGGTGCCATCCAAAAGGCTGCACGCGGTTGGCTCTGTCAGCTTATCTATTGTGTCCAACATAGGTGATCGACTATAACTATGCACTTGATTCGCTTCACCACCGTTGGCATTCCAATGATCTTGCTCTCTGCCACACGCATCTTCCTCGCTGTCATGCGCATGTTCTTCCTCGCGGTCATGTGCATCTTCTTCCTCGTTGCCATGCACATCTTCTTCCTCGCTGCTACTCACAGGCACTGGTAATTGGGAAGGAAGAAGTACATTTTTCGGTATTTCGATGCCTGATAGTCTTAGAGCATGGACAATTGATTTAAATGTTATGTCCATCATATCATGAGCATCAGACCTCTTGTTCCTCTTCTTTCTGTACATTCCAGCGAACTCTTCACCAAACCCTTTACCCCAGCCAAGTGAACTAGACACGCCTCAGACCCAACCTCGATGCTCTGGAGTCTCAAGTGCTG
The DNA here is from genome assembly GCA_036936925.1 of Cenchrus fungigraminus. Classification (NCBI taxonomy): domain Eukaryota; kingdom Viridiplantae; phylum Streptophyta; class Magnoliopsida; order Poales; family Poaceae; genus Cenchrus; species Cenchrus fungigraminus. The sequence goes on from CM072780.1 coordinate 70,466,037, forward strand.
CGGTGAGGATATCATCCTCCCTAACCCCAGAGAAAGAACCATCGCTACCCTGAGCTACAAGTGTTTTCACCCTATCTGCTACCCCCACCACCGCAGGGTTACTGAATGTTATGCCCCCGTTTCCTTCACTAGTATTCTTCCTCTTCTTCACTACCCTTCCCACAGATAAGGTCTCGAACGTCCAGGAAATTGGTCCCAAGGGTTCTGTTTTCCTTCTGCAGCTAGCTTTGCATCCTCCTCCTCCCACTCTTTCCTTTTACCACGATAACCTTTTCTGCCCATCTTGTGTGGCTTATTATGCAATGCTCTCTTTTGTTTCATCTCCTGGCTCAATTGCTGAAATGAAGGAGAATTGGTTTCCTGCACAAACATGTCCCAGTCTTGTTGCTGCAAAAAGGCATGCTTCACAAAGGGAGTCTCCTCTTCACTCACATATTTTTTTCTTAAATGGGCCTTGAACCGCCGTTGTAAGATTCCAATCTCTGATATAGCTGCCTTAACTGCCTTCTTGCGAACAGATTCTTCCAGATTGGCTGGGTAATCTAGCTTTTCCTCTAAAACTGTGAACAGATGGTCCTTCTCAATTGGTGAGAGATCATCAACCGCCTTGTCGATTGACACCCTCTCCCGAGCAATGAGACCACAAACCAATACAAATCTATCCCTCGCAGCATCTGGGGTAGGCCAAAAATTGGCATCAAGTCCAGTTGCAGTCAACTTGTCTTCTGGCCATTTGGTTTGTGTCCTTGACCCGCGGGATCGAGTACTACTCGTAGGAGTCTATGCTGAGTGACCCTGTGAAGAAGGTTCACCAACGATGGGCTGTGATGATGCACTGGAGGTAGAGGAGTTTGTTGTTGTGGGAGACTGCATAGATGATATGTTAGGTTGTCAGTAGAGCAACATAAGCAAGACTGAAAATCTAAACAAAATTCTTATTAGATAAATTCGTTTTCTCTTACAAACAAAATAGCTGATATTACACTAGAAATCATTACAAGTCGTAAATAAAATCAGCATAGACATACACAGTTCATATTTTACTTAATTAGCATACAGGGATAGGTGCTAACCATTTTGACAGGGACACAACAATATGCTTATATATCAAAGTAGAGAATAAATTCCTTCAACTGCTTCCTTGTCCAACTTCAGCAGCGATGGATTGTGTGTTCCATGTGTACATGCAACAAGAGGATAAAGCAATGGTCGTGACATTATATATGACAGTAGTGAAACAACACTCACAACACATCATGACACCAACAATAACAATATATATGACAGTAGTGAAATAATTAACACTCAGAACAAAGCATAAGACAGTCTAGTTATCACTACATTATAAACCACTGCGATGCAATTCCCACTGACATTATGTGGCCATCAGAATTAAAGTATGCTAATAGGTCCAAAGCATAACTGTCGATCTGGTACATTCAAAGCATAGCAGAATTAAAGTATGCTAACATCCTTTATGCTTTTCATGAATTTACAGTGCAAAAATTGTAGCACCGGGAACATGAAAATGAATTTCAACAGTTCATATAACTTCATCTGTTAGCAACAATTTATTCAAACAGACTTGGAGCAACAAAATCCATCCATCAAATCCACAGTCAATCAATTGAAGATGAACTAATTAAGGCATGTCTCCCTAATCCACCTTGACATGAATATATAGCAGATTGGGTGGACTACATTATAAACCACTGCGACGCAATTCCCACTGACATTATGTGGCCATCAGAATTAAAATATGCTAACAGGTCCAAAGCATAACTGTCGATCTGGTACATTCAAAGCATAGCAGAATTAAAGTATGCTAACAGGTCCAAAGTATAACTGTCGATCCGGTACATTCAAAGCATAGCAAAATTAAAGTATGCTAACATCCTCAATGCTTTTCATGAATTTACAGTGCAAAAATTGTAGCACTAGGAACATGAAAATGAATTTCAACAGTTCATATAACTTCATCTGTTAGCAACAATTTATTCAAATAGACTTGGGGCAACAAAATCCATCCATCAAATCCACAGTCAATCTATTAAAGATGAACTATCAAGGCATGTCTCCCTAATCCACATTGACATGAATATATAGCAGATTTGGTGGCCGAGCAGAGAGAGGGTGTTGGGGGTTCAAGCAGGACTAACCTCTGTCACGAATGAAGTAGTTGTTCTCGTGATGGTCGGAGGGGCCGGATCCACGTCAGCTCGTGGCCTGAGGCGGCCGGCTCGTCGTCGTGGCCGGGGATGACGTCGACGGATCCGCGTCAACCGTCTTTAGGTTGGCTGGGAAGACGTCCACACGCCAGTAACCGCATCCTCGTCACCGTCGTCACGCAGGGAGCGGTGGGGCTGGAGAAGAGCAGGGCTACGACGGGGAGAGAGCGGCGAAGGCGAGCGGGGAGAGTGGCGGCGGCGGTGGGGAGAGTGCGGGCGTTGTGGATCTGTCTAGCGAGGAGCCGAATATGAACGGCACGCGTAACGGTGTTTAAGGAAATTACTGGCGTGCCCTTGACGGCTCTGTGCTGCAATTGGAATTCCATGGGCATTATAGTCAATATAGGTGGGAAATTTTGAGCAGCCCGCGCACGGTTTGCCTGCTGACGCTGACGCGTGGGCCAGTGTCATAGGCGACGATGGTTAGTGAACCCGCATCGCCTTTGTTGGCAGTTGGGTCCGGCGGGCGGGCAGCGGTTATCTTTTTATTTTGGCTGCTGACGCTGACGCGTGGGCCAGCCACTATTTTTTTTCGAATGAAACTTGCTCCCCTAAAATATTAGATCCCATAAAACAGCACCTAAAAATCATAAAAATACGAACAATTCGTATTTGGACATTTAGTATTTGAATAAAATATCAACAGTCACACTTGTGTGCCCAAAATTCATATATTTCGTTTTTACACCCCATAGTAATTATATAATAATTCTACTAACATCTAGTGTGCTCTAAAAAATCTACAAATTGACTTGTCAACATAATTTGGGTACCTAAACTTGTCTTCAAAATTTCAAATGGTATCGATGAAGGAATAATATACTTGTGTACAAATATCTACATCTCTCACATAGTTTCCTAGAATGTTGCTTGAACATTGAAGTTTTCCACACTTTGCAACATGTTCGAACTCATATGCATTTGAACACTTAACAAAACCTTGTGGTTCACCTTAAGATTACGAAAATGCAAAGTTTCATTACAGGAGGTGTGGAAAACAAATATTATTTATATGTTGTACTTACATAGAACAAGATAAGGCATATAAACATTGTTCAAGAAACGGAATATACACTAAACAATGAAAATAATGAAAACACGGCAATTTTAGAAAATGGTAGAAAAAAAATAATCAAATTTGGACTAATTACGACGGAGAAATACATATTACAAAATTTGATTGCGGATTAAAAAGAGAAATGCCGTCGGCGACGCGGGACGGATAAACTGTTCTTCATTCTCCAATAGAACAAAGGAGGAAGCAGAGGGCACCGCCACCCACGGCCGCCTCCGCCGTGCCCGCTTCGGCAGTTTTGACATCCAAGAGGGCATCCCAGGCCTCGTCGGCGGCAAATGAGACCACCGCAACCTTAGATTTGACTCACAAACGTGACAAATCAAATATTATATATCAAAAACCGATTAAAAACCGACATCCCGATAAAATCAAATCCGCGTTTAGTAATATCTAATAATTTACATTCAAGATAGATAATGTTCATTGATGCTTGCGCCTACATCCCGATGTTCATCCTGCTGACGGCGTACTCAACGGCGGGGCGGAAGCTACGCGTCCAGAGGTCGAACTCATGACGGATGCGACACTCAGCGCTGCAGTAGTGGATGATCTCTTTGGTATCCGGCTCGTAGCGCCTACATCCCGCTGCCCAAATGCAGATGTGGGGATTCTGGACGGGCAACAACGGAATGTCGTCGTCGCCGTCATCAAGCCAGTACCACCACGCAATGTTGTCGAGATCCTGGTTGACGAGGTAGCGTAGCCGCCGCAGGTTGTGGTTCTTCCACCGCCCGTCAGGGGGCGACGGGCCGCCGCTGATTTCCTGGAGCAGTGCCATGGCTTCGGGGTCCGTCGGGTTGCAACGGTACTTCAGCATCGCTAAGAAGTACTTGGCACCGGAGTCTTCAGCAGCGACATCTCCGATGAGCTTCAGACCCTTATCGGGGTTCCGCCGCCTCATCAACCTCTCCATCCCCTCGAAGCATAATGCCTCCGGATGATTGGCCTCGCGGAAGCACCGCTCAAAGCATGACCTGACGTAGCGATTCTTGATCACCCGACGAAGATCACGTAGTGACACGTGCAGTAGTACCTCATCGGAGTCGCAGATGTGCCGGAAGGTGCCGCAGATTTTATTGCGAAGGTTTAGAAAATGGAAGACGGGCTCATCCTTGATGGAGTGGATGATGATCTGGGTGACAAGATCATCTGGCAGCAGCTGCATAAAGCACACCGCGGCCATCAAGGAGAAGGGGAGGAAATAGAAAAGCGACGGGGTTTGGAAATTGAAAGGCGACGAGGGTTGAAGTTGAAGGTGATGAGGGTTGAAGTTGGCGACGAGGGATGAAGTTGGCGACTAGGATTGAAGTTGAAGAAGGCGACGAGGGTTGAAGTTGAAGAAGGCGCCTCGGCCATGTAAAACAATAAATGGAAATTGAAAAGGCACCACAGTTTGGCTGCTGCCGTTAACGAGTGGGCCCGACATCATTGCCCCTGCCCCTTCTCCTTCCCGCGTAATTGAAAGGCGACGCATGGTTTTGGACGGTTTTGCGCACGAAACGGAGCCCGATGTGCAATCGAGTGGCACGTACTTGCAGTAATGGAGTAGTGGGTGGGGGCAGAGGCGCCTGACGGTTCCGTGTCTTGTCAATATAACTCCCTCGCCTTCCCCTACTTTCCCCTGCTTCTTCCATAAGCTTATCATCTCTTTCGCTACTTCTTCCTTGTCGCGATCCACCACTACAAATCTTCGGTCACCGTGAGAAGCAGGAGATGGCATCGAGGAGCCTGCCGCTGTCGAAGCGGGGACGAAGGGAGGACGACGATGACAAAAGCCGCTGTCGGAAGAAGTTGGAGAAGGGGAAGGAGCCGGCGACCAAGGACGCCGACGAGGAACCATTCTTCGACGACACTAAGTTCGCCGTCGACCTGCTCAGGAGCGCCTTTAGAAAGCTTGAAGATGTTATCGCGGCCTTCAGAAGTTGGCGCATCATGATGTGTACAAGGACCCGAGCGTGAAGGGTCTCGCCTTCAGGATCCACGGGTTGGCTGAGAAGCTCGAGAACCTCCCCGTGGTCAAGCGGGCTACCCGCCGCCACTTCGTCTTTGACGGCGGCGGCTCCGACGGCGACGACGGCAGCCACGGCGGCGACGACGGCTCCGACGGCAGCCACGGCGGCGACGACAGCTCTGACGGCAGCCACGGCGGTGACGACGGTGGGACTCCGACGGCGGCGACCGACTAAATGATAGACTCCTGCTTGGTCGAACTGCTTAGGTTGTGTGTGTGTGTGTTTGTGTTCGTCAGGTTGTTGAACTGCTTAGTTTGTTTCTAGATCATGAACTGCTAAGTTAATTAGTGTGGTTGTTTGATTTTGTTTGCTTAGTTAATTAGTTTGGTTGTTTGATCCATCCACGTCTCCTATGATATGTGTTCTGTTGTGATGAACTGGAGATCTGTTTAGATGAATTAGATCTTAGAGACAATGGATAGTCATTGCCGACGCGGGTTAGCCTGCTGACGCGTGGGCCAGTGTCATTGGCGACGATGGTTAGTGAACCCGCAGGCAACGGTTATCTTTTTTATAGTGGCTGCTGACGCTGACACGTGGGCCCGTCACTATTTTATTTGGAATGAAACTTACTTCCCTAAAATATTAGAGCCCATAAAATAGCACCTAAAAAATCATAAAAATACGAACAATTCGTATTTGGACATTTAGTATTTGAATAAAATATCAACAGTCACACTTGTGTGCCCAAAATTCATATATTTTGTTTTTACACCCCATGGTAATTATATAATAATTGTAATAACGTCAAATTTGCTCTAAAAAATCTACAAATTGTCTTGGCAACATAATTTGGGTACCTAAACTTGTCTTCAAAATTTCAAATGGTATCAATGAAGGAATAATATACTTGTGTACAAATGTCTACATCTCTCACATAGTTTCCTAGAATGTTGCTTGAACATTGAAGTTTTCCACACTTTGCAACATGTTCGAACTCATATGCATTTGAAAACTTAACAAAACCTTGTGTTCACGTTAAGCTTACGAAATGCAAAGTTTCATCACTAATGGTTGTGTAAAACAAATATTATTTGTATGTTGTACTTACAAAGAATAAAATAAGGCATATAAACATTATTCAACAAACAGAATATACACTAAACAATAAAATTAATGAAAAGATGGTGATTTTAGAAAAATTTAGAAAAAAAACATCAAATTTGGACTAATTACGAGGAAGAAATACTTGTTACAACATTTGATTGCAGATTAAAAGGAGAAATGGGAACTATTCTTCATTTGAATAGAACTGGGCCCCACAGTCATTAGCGACGCGGGGCTGATAACCCGTGTTGGCTTTGCTACTCTTCCACAATTTTACACAGATAATTCGAGCAACATACAAAAGCTAATCTACTACTGATTTCCTATTCCAATAATCCGTTCGAACTTCACCATTTCGCAGCGGAGCCTACAGTCTTCACTGCAAAACAGAGAAATTCGAAGCCATCCTTTATCCACGCCGCAGCAGCCGCCGTTGCCTACGCACGGCTGATCGCCACGCACCTGTGCCGGAGGCGGTAGCGGTTCACCCCAAATGCGTCAAGTCGAGGAATGGATCGCACGCGCGGCCTTCTCGCGCAAAGGCAGACACCTCTCGTTGCTCAGCCATCTCGACATCGTACTTCCGCCGCCCGCGACCCGCCTCATGTACCGCTTCGCAATGTTGTCGGCGGCGGCACCACCATTGTCTCTGTAGAGCAAGATGGTGTATAGATAGGCTGCCGCATCGTGCCCACCCTCGGCGGTGCGCCGGAGATCATTGCATCCCCTGTTTTCCATGAAGACAGCTTTGATCCCGGAGAAGAAGCAAGCCTCCGGATTCCTGAGATCGGTCAGCATAGCAAGGAATGCTTTGTAAGTGGTGGGGTCCCACACCCAAGAAATCTCATCTCGTATCCCCTCTATCGACAAACACCGGCCGACATCGCCGTGGCCGCACATGCGGCGCATGGTCGAGCAAGTACCGCGTAGGCTGCGGAGGTCAGCCAAGGGCCGCTCTGAGGTCGCACTGACGCGCGCTGCAATCTCAATGCGGAGGTCTTGAGGGAGGTCCAGCAGCGACGACGACGACGGCTGGGGCCGCCTGCTTCTTGCCGGCATGCTATTCATCTCCGGCCGGGAATGGTGACGATGGGGAGTAGGTAGTTGATATTTTTCACGGGTAGATGAAGGGGCAGGGGATCTAAATTAGTTTGGAAGGAGAAGATACAGCAGATTTGTTTCCAAACACGGTTTAAGTAAGCAATGGAGACGACGTTTGGCTAATCTGTGTATCCTTAATTCTCCATTGCAGACGACGTTTGATTAATCCACGTATGCTTTAATTCTACTCCCTCCGTCCCAAAAAACATGCTGTTATGGGAAACGTGCCAGTCAAACTATTACAACTTTGACCAAGTTTATAGCAAAAAAATATTAGCATTTATGTCTTGTATGAAGTGTCAAAGGATGGAATTTCATCAAACTGGTTGTATTCCTCCTCATTAACAACATTTTCAACCCCAACAATCCTTTTTTTTCCAGGCATAACCACAGACCAGTTCTTCTTTGCAAGGTCAGGTACATAGAACACTTGCTCAACATCATTGGCGAAGACAAACGGTTCGTTTTTGTAACCAAAGACCCGAAGATCAACACTAACATAACCATATTTGTCCTTGCTCACAGCTCTCTTCCCATTGGTGACCCATCTACACCAAAACAAGGCTACCTTCAATCCTACATAATCAAGCTCCCATATCTCCTCTATTTGACCATAATATGTGTCTGTCTCCTTCGTGTCATCATCATCATGACTGTCGTCGACGACGGCCCGTACACGCACACCACTATTTTGATAGACGCTCTTTTTATACTGGGCCATGGTGTAGAACGTGTATCCATTGATATCCATTGCTTGGTATCTTGTAACAGTGAACAATGGCCCCGCTGCTAGATTCCTTATCTCGTCGGTAATTACAGCATTATTGCTGCATGTCTCGACATAATCTCGGAGCCACCTGCTGAAACCTTGCATGTGCATCTTTGCAAGCCAAGCCCTACCACGGTCAGGGTTGTCTTCACGTAGTTGTCATTTGTGCTCATTGGCAAATGGTGTAATTAGGTGCAGCTGTTGTATCATGGTGAAATGAGCCTTTTGGAAGGCATCTGGTTCCGGAGTGACTGACTTTTTCCCCATGGTTCCAACACCTGAAAGCCTACCTTCATGCCGTTAGCGAGGCACACCAATGGGGTTTTGTGGGTCCATATAACCCATGGCCCACTCCACTACTTCGATGGTCTCGTAGCCACGAACAATGGCTCCCTCCGGAAATAACCGGTTATGTACCAATGATTTCAAGAATCCATAGAACCTCTCATATGGAAAAATCTGATGAAGGTAAGATGGGCCAAGGAACCAGATTTCCCTCATGAGGTGTGCTGTTAGATGCAGCATGAGATCAAAGAATGATGGTGGGAAGGTAGCTTCAAGCAGGCATAGGGTCTCGAAATGCCTCCTCTCTAAGTCCAGTAGTTTTTCCTCATCAATCACCTTCTGTTCTATTGCATTGAAGAATAAACACAAGCTCGTGACCGCATCGTGAACCAGTTCTGTCTTGATACCTCTAAGTACAACAGGAAGAAGAGCTGTCATCAACACATGGCAATCATGAGATTTCATCAAGTTGAAATTCATTTTCATGTCCTTCACCGACACTAGCCTCTTGAAGTTTGATGAGTAGCCTGAAGGTACTTTCAAATCATGCAAAAACTGACAGAATTCTTTTTTCTCTGCCTTTGACAAGGTGGTTGCAGCAACGGGAAGGTTCGTCCCCATCTCTGTTTCCTCTACATAGAGCTCCGGCCTAATGCCCAGTTCTTTAAGATCCTCCCTTGCATTTTTATGATCTTTTCCTTTGGACTTCTGTTGTAGCAATGTTCCACAAGTAGCTTCACACACATTCTTCTTGACGTGCGTGTTGTCAATCGAATGACGCACATCCAACATCGGCCAATACTCTAGCTCCCATAGAATTGATTTCTTGTTCCACATTCCTTCTTCTTCTTCTTCACCATCTCATTTCTTTCTTTTGCCAAGGGTTTTTCCAGTCAGTTTGGGTAACTCCTCGATAGTTTTGATGTCCTTGACTTTCAAGTGGACCAGATCTCCAGTCACATGCAACAGCGCCTCTCGATTCTCCTTTTCCCCATTAAACTAACAATCCATGGCCCGGTATAGATGTTTCTTGCCGAGGAAACGACGGTGCCCCATAAATACGTATTTCTTTGAATGTCTTAGCCATACTGCGCAAGTATCTTCCAAGCAGTGTGGGCAAGCTGCACCTTTCCTTTTACTCTGGCCAGAGAGGTTGCGATGAGTCGGGTTGTCGTTGATGGTGGTGAACAACATGGCATTTATTGTGAACTCCTCACGCTTGTACTCATCCCAAACCTCTGGCACACCAGGCTTCCACAATATCTTCAAGTAATCAACTAGTGGCCTCAAGTAGACATCAATATGGTCACCTGGTTGCTTTGGCCCGGAGACCAATATTGTCAGCATCATATATTTCTGTTTCTTGCATAGCCAGGGTGGAAGGTTGTACAACGACAGCACGACAGGCTAGGTGCTATGTGTTGAGCTCTGGTTACCGAATGGGTTCACGCCATCTGTGCTCATAGCAAACCGTATGCTCCTTGCGTCGTCAAACCATGGGAAGTGGTTATTAATGTTACCCCATTGTGTTGCATCTGCGGGGTGCCTAAACTTGCCATCTTTCTTAAGCTCCTTTCGGCCTTCGTCATGCCAACGCAAGAGTTGGGCCTCCTTTCGTGTTGCGAACCATCTTCTCAGCCGAGGAATGATGCAAAAATACCATGCCACCCTCACAGGAGCCCCTCTGTTAGCCTTCTTCTTCTTGCCTCTGATCTCGCCGGGCTCGTTCTCGTCATCAGCATTATTATCATCTCCACTATCCTTTTTCCTCTTGTACCGATCATAGCCACACTTGGGGCACTTGTCAAGGTCTGTATAATCTCCACGGAACAATACACAACTGTTCTTGCATGCATGGATTTTTTCAACCTCTATTCCCAGAGGACAGATTATCTTCTTCGCCTCATAAACAGACTCTGCTATTTGGTTTCCTTCAGGTAGCATGTCTCTAAGCACATCCAATAGATGTTTGAAACTTTTGTTGCTCCAACCATGATCTGCCTTAAGCTGCAGAAGTTTTAGATCACCAGAAAGGCGAGAGTACTTCTGGCAATCAGGATAGAGGGGTTTCTTTGAATCTTCAATGAACTGCTTCAGCCTCGCTAATTCAGAAGGTGTGTACACTCGTTGAAACTCAACATCCCGCAACATTTGATCAACATTGTGCACACGTTGCAACACCTCACCATCATTGAAGCCCCTAACATCTTGATCAGTGATATCCTTAGGCCTCAACACATTTGGTGGGAATAATGGTTCATTTTCCTCAAAAACTCCACTATCATCAAGGTCTTTATCATGGTCGGTAGCATGGTGTCGCACTTCACCTTCATTTAGGCAGCCTGCTTCGAGTTCATTAAGGCCTTCCTCACCATGTTTATTCCAACACGTGTAATTTTTTGTGAAACCACGTGTGACCAAATGATGAAAAATGATTTCCCATTGTGCGAATTTCTTTTGGTTGAGACAATCTATACAGGGGCAAAGCATTACCTGAACACCACGGTTTCTCATATCCGCTTCTGCTTGATTTAGAAAACCATTGACCCCGCTTAAGAAATTCTCCCAATCTTCTTGGGGCTGTCTGTACATCTAAGCCCGAGCAGCAGACGCCATCTGCATTCCATACACCAAATGAGCATAATTCATCACGCAAAAAATCTGATAACACAAGAGGATTAGGACAGCTGAAGAATTTCAATAAAAGGGGGCAATTAATTTCCACCTTGACGAGGACTTTCTACGAGGTGAGCGCGGCCGAGGAGGAGGATCGGAGGTGGCGTCGTCGCGGCCGCGGCGACAGCGTGGAGGACGACGAGGTGGACGTCCGCTGGCCCCTTTCGCCGTCGCGCACGCGGCCGGCCGGCCTGCTGCAGCGCCGGCTTTCTGAGGAGAGAAATTAAGCGCGGACCTCAGAGCGCGCGCAGCTGGCGGCGGCGAACGGGACAGGCTGGCGGGGACATCTGAGCACACAGATCGAGCGAGTGACCTTCTGAGGAGAGAGAGCGAGTGTTGTTGTCGGAACGGGAGTGGCCTTCTGCGGAGAGAGAGCGAGTGGTGTCGGAAGGAGAAGACAGAGACGAGCAATAACAACGTGCATCTTTGATGTGAGAAAAAAGGTGACCCTGGGTGGCAATCAAAGGAGACGAGTCCTAAGACATGAGCGTATCCAATTGGGTCACCAGCAAAGGAGACGCATCCTAACAAGCATGCGTCTCCAGTACGAAATTATCGGTAACGGACTTTATAGCCCGTTACCAATACGGCAGTGATCAGTAACGGACTTAAACAGCCCGTTACTGATAGGCCATTGATCGGTAACGGACTTTACAAGCCCATTACTGATAGGTTTAACATTTGTAACGGGCTCCATTTAACGTCTGTTACAAAGAATTCATGTAACGGGCGTTTAAGAAGCCCGTTACCAGAAGTCCACATTGGTAACGGGCGTTGTGGAGGCCAACCTCGGGGTCGGCCTGGCGCGCTTATGGGTAACGGGCGCCAAACAACAACCGTTACAGATGTGGGTGGATGTAACGGGCGTTAAGGGCCCGTTACAAATGCTGCGTGACCTATTTGAGGTTTTCACGTAGTGTATTCCACAAAATAAAGCTCCACACTATGTGTTGATCTCTCTCTCTCTCTCCAAGTTAATATTACAAAAGAGACCTGGCTGTAGAAAAAAAATGGACACATGAAGGTCCAAGAAAAAAAAAGTTGGACACATGAAGGTCCAAGAAAAAAAGAAAAAAAAAGAAAAAAAGAAAAGATAGCCATGTCGACAAAAGAGTTAAAATAGAGAGAGAGAGAGAGAGAATCATGCAAAATGGAGTTACAACAAATCAGATGGTAATAACTAGCACCCATTCTGGGCCTAGTGTACACCTTACCATCATCACAACATTCATTATACATATGGTAATATCTAGCACCCATTCTGGGCCTAGTATCCACCTTACCATATCCATCATATCCCTACACATGCACATCTTGATCTGATTGTATGATTTGATTTTCTCCTTGGATCCGGTTTTTTGACTTTGCAATACATGTGATGCAAGTATGCCTCATCTTTATACCCTACCTTGAGCTCCATATATAGCCATCATTAGAAGTAGGTTGAAGAAAGGCAATCTAATGCCTTGGTGAGGACTATACACATTGAGCGATTTGAGAGAATCAAATGAGGTGCCAAGCAAGGTTTATTTTGAAAACTTATTGAAAAAAATCCTAAGCTACTTGACTTGAGGAGTAGAAGTGATTTGATTCAAGATCATTCCATTCCTCAACTACCCAAGATGGCATGATAGACACTTCCGAGTTCACAAGTGCAAGGTATGATTCGGAATATCTCTTATGCTCGCTTCATACCATAGGAATTTTTGTTTTCACCTTGGTCCTTAACCTTTACTCGAGGACAAGCAAAGGGCCAAGTGTGGGGGTGTGTTGATGGTCATTAAGTCCCTATTTTCGACCCTCAACTTTGAACAAATTTCACTCCATCAAAGCTTGCATCATAGCTGTGGGTTTATAAACTAACGGATTCCACGAGCTTTGGTGAATATTTGGATGCAGGTCATAATGAGACATCATAGCACAAATAAAGCATCTTGACAAACAATGTCAAATGCTTAGTTTGATAGCACCATTGCAAAGTTCTTGTCGAGATGATCGAAATGGAGTTTTGGTTCACCCAATTCGGAGTCCGGATGCAGAAATTATGCCTCACGGAAGATTGTGACACGAGACATGTCGGGGGTAGGTGCGGCTGAACCTAGTAGGTTCGGCCGGACCTATCAACCTCCTCCGATCAACACAACTTTGCCAAATGCCTCTACACTTAGCATAATATCCAAGGGGACCAAGTCCATGGGCCAGACACCACAAAAGTTGGTCCGGCCGCACCTCCTAGGTCCGACCACACCAACGAGGTCCGGCCGTACCTACTAGGTCCGGCCGCACCACCCAAAATCCTCCTCTCGGGTCCACGGCACCAACAATCCCACAAACACACCTTGGATGGATGAGATACACTGGTGAATGGTCGGTTTGATCAAAAGGCTATGGTTGGAAGCACTTGGATCGATGGACCCACACTTAACCGCCACAACCACCATCAAGGAGTGATCCTGGACGTCCCTCAACACCGTCGGTGCATCACACTGCAATTGAGTAGGACCGGCCGCACCTATCAAACCGCAGGATTTCACTCCATTGACTTGGGAACTGACCCAGGAGCGTTGATCAGGACCGTGCACGATCAAAGGCGGCAAATCATAGGGCCGACCACACCTGGAGATACGGCCGCACCTCCTTGCTCGTCACTGCAGCTCCTTCTCGCCTACAATTACCCCCTCCTATAGCCATCGACCCAGAGGGCCTATATATAGAGCCTGGAACCTCATAGAAGGACACAAGTGATTAGAAGCAAGCGGCGGAGCCCTACATAAGTTAGTATTCAAAGAGTAGGGAGAGAGAGTTGAGTGTTGGAGTAGAAGCTGGAGTGTCGTTCTTCTTCCCCTTCCTCGGCAGGTGCGGTACAACTACAGTCGTCCACACCTGGGATATTTTGTAAGTTCGGATTCGTAAGTAACTAAGTCTCAAGTCATTTCATCATTCGCTCTTAGGTTCTTCGATTGCATTTAGTAGTTTCTACTCGTTGTGATTGCTTTGCTTTGAATTCAAGTAAAGTAGTCCTTGGTTAGTGTAGATGTGGAGTCTAGGCTTTCCAGTCCCTTGGAATGCTTCTCGGTTCAACATAATAGTTGTGGTACCCTAGGGAGGTGACAACTTTGGACGGGCTTTGTAGTCCACCACGTTAGTTCCGGCAGGTAGGAGTTACGACATCAGAGCCCCCTTCTCATCCCTTTCCGTGGCTCTTTTCCCTCTGGCCCCGACGAGCGACAAGTTTTGCCTTGATTCTATCCGTGACTCTCACGAGTCCCAAATTTCATCAGCTATCCCCTCTCTACCCGAAATCTACCCTTGCCTTTCTATCCTTCGTCACCATATCCCCCGGACGAATTAGTTCAGGTTCACAACACTTCTCATTCCCCGTGGAAATCGATACCTTGGAATACTCCCGGGTGAAAGCTACAACGGTATCTGTGCGCTTGCGGATCTATCTGTGATCATGTACTATACCAACAGGCTTTTTGGCGCCGTTGCAAATCTAGTAACGACGTAAGAAGTTCCAACAGCATCCCGCTGAACGGCACTGGCACCTGCGTAATCGTGTCCGTGTGGTTACGCATTCCTCTCAAGCGCTAGTTGATCTCTAGGTCATGCCCTCACTTAATGTTCTGCGCGTAACTTGCACTCTCTTGGTTACACAGAGGTATGGATACACACAATCCATGTGGCTAGCTACTAGTTCAACCTACTTTGCGTGTTGCAACCACCTGGGTTACCCACACGGCATAGCGTAGGGCCACCGTGCCATGGTGCGTGCTTCAACATGGCTAGAATAGCATATGCCTTTGATCATGGCGAGGGCGCACCAGTGAGCCAAAGCAGCACGGCGCGAACGCTGGAGGCATCCACTAGGAATAGCAAGGTGTGCAGGTTACTCTGATAACCGCCTGTGTTGCGCGGCCAGCATCACGGTTGCCGCGGAACACGGGGGGTGGTGTCGAACCAGAACCTTCGACGATCTAGTTACTACGCACGATGCGTGGTAAACTAAATGGACCCGAACGTGTGCACACCCGCACTGAAGGGACGCGTCCATTCAGTGTACTGGGTAATAAGTAGTGGTAACTCATGTCGATGAACGGTCAGTTTATCCACGAGTCAATCATTGCCATTTGCGATCATGGCTCTACTAGACACTAACATGTATCTTTCCAAGCAAGTCGACTTCTCAGTCTCTAGCGAGGAAGCGAAATCTAAAGGAACCGCGGGGTAGTACAAGGAATCCGATACATTCATGGTTGGAGGCCGTCAATGGAGGCTACGTTGGTATCCTACAGGTATGAATGATCATTAGTGGATGGATGTACCAGACGACATTGTCGTCCTCCTCGTTCTTATGAACATTGCCCAAAAGGTATGTTTCTCGTTGCTATGAATGAACACAAACATTCACACATGCATATATGCTCGCATTGTTGTCAAGCCTGTGACGACACCGCATGGCTGTTCCACGTAGGTGCGAGTATTGTTGCGAGCGCTGGCTGGAGACCCAACCGATGACGATGACACGTTTCGAGTTCAAGCTACAAAAGATGTTGAATTTAGGAATGGGGATCTAGGACAACGAGGCTTCGAATGCCTAGTGGAGCATCGTGACATTGAGCGCGTGAGCTCCAACGAAGGTCGCATAAACATATCATGTGTTGTTACAGTACTTGAGGACGATCGCATTGATGTTCCTCCTCCATCAATACGTAGAAGAATATGCGCAACACTTGCAGCCCAAGCCCCTGTGGACGCTATCTTTGCCATAGGCAGCCGTGTGATACGAGCGATACGTGCCGATGTGGCTGCAGTATCTTGTGTGATGAAGGCAATGCTCTACGGTGGCGGAGTGGAGTCGAACTCTGAAACCGTTCAAATCCAAGACACACATCCTGACAGCTTCTCACTTCTGATCAAATATGCCAGTGAAGGATCAATCCCGGAGGAGGCCGATTTATGGGACACCCCTGCCAATGCCTAGCCTATGTTACTCTCAGTCACCGACATGTACCGCGTCGAAAGGTTGAAGCTGCACTGTGCGTCAAAGATGTGGGACATGGCAAGCGAGCAAAATGTGAGCGCATTTCTACGATGGGCAATTGAGACTAGCTGCACCCAATTGCAGGAGAAGTGCATGTCTCTCTTAGAGTGAATCTGGCCGCATGAAATACTCACAACAGATTTTGTGTTCGTATGCTTTCACCATCCCCATGTTATGCACAATCTCCGTAGTAGATTACACGAAGGCATGTACCAGGGCCCCTGCTTGTAGTCTGTAGTGTTAATGTTTTATTTACTAGGATGGTGCCCGTGCATTGCTACGGGCAACACATCATTTATATTGCAATGCACATTGAATTGGTTACATTGATCTGAATGTGTCCATTATAGTTGTTGACATTGGTTACATTGATCTGAATGTGTCCCTATGGAGGTGTCGAGGCAGTGGGGTGACAACAGGGCATTGTTTTCTCTAGTTGCAAGGCACGTGCATTGTTTCTAGTATCCAATTAAATATCAAAATTTAAAATATTATATGTCCTGGCAGGCCGCTGTGGGCCTGCGGGCGCCCCGTCCCTGTGAAGCCACCATTCATTAGTACGATGGACGGACGACGATGACGGGACGCACCTGCAGGAGCCTCAGGGCCATCGATCTGCGTAACCAGCTGGACCCGCTCGGTTACGCACGGCTTGCTTCCCGACCTCCCGGGGAATGCTTCCATCACCGCACGGCGGCGCACTTGACGTTAGGAAGGAATTTAACCCAAGCTACACTTTGCCATTGCACGGCTCGGTGATTATGGCTGCCCCGCGTGGCCGGGTCTGTGTAACTTGTACGCAGTCCATTATGCATGAGTCACGCGGCATGGTTTACCACCACATGGCACGCATTCAGCATCTGAAAGAGTAGAAGGCAGCTTGGGTTACGTATGCGGCATAGCGGTTGCCAAGTAGCACGGCTGGTCGTGACAAACTGAGGAGCTGCCCCCTTTGGAGGATCCTGATTATGGGTGATGATCTAGCTATTCGTTTTTTACCACTGTTCATTGAATATTTATGAAACAATTCCAGGGGAGAGGTCCTTAAGCGGTCGAGAGGCTTCTCTTCACCAGAAATCACCAGAGAAAAAGTAATATTACTAGAGAAATTACTAGAGAAGTTGTTGACGGTCCTTACAACAAAGATTCGACCGTCAAAACCTCGTGTTCGACAGGGGTATATGGCAAGTTTCATGCACATTTTTAGTACTAATAAAATTCCACGGGTTGTGTTGTGAATTTCATAGGCAGGTATACATTTTGGGAGAAATTGGAACCAACATGCCACATGAGCAAGGCACGGCCGAACCACCTGGTCCGGCCGGCCATGCAGGTGCGGCCGGCCCTGCCAGGTGCGACCGGCCCTGCCCCGTGGCTCGTGCCTGGTCCAGAGCACCTCCTCTCCCTCGAGCAACACTTGGACGAGCACGGTTCACTGAAGAACATCGGTTTGATCCAAGGTGGAGGCTAGGATCAATGGGTCCACTTGTCCGGCCGCTCAACCGCCACAACTGTCATTCCAAGGCGATCCTAGGCGTCCCTGAGCGAAGGCGGTGCATCACACGTCACGGAGGTGGGCTGGCCGCACCTATCCATCCGCGTGCCGGGCGAAACTGACCCCAGGAACCAACCTACAACCGCCTCAGGAGCAGTGATCAGGGGTGTCCAAGGCGAGAGGCAGTGGATCATAGGGTCGGCCGCACCTCCTGATCCGGCCGCACCTGACATATTGGTCCCACGCGCTCAACCGACCTCCCTTGCCTATAAAAGGCACCTCACACTCACTGGATTGGACACACAATGCAGGAGCATCTCCATTTACGTCTTTTGTTCACTTAGAGTAGGATTAGTGTAGCTTGGGAGTTAGAGTCAAGTCGAGCTAGTCTCGGGGTTCCGGAGGAGTCTTCTTCAGAGTTCCGGTACTACTATTGTATCCTTTCTTTGTTTAGACTCAAGTACAATTCAAGCTATCTTTCTATCTTACCTTTCGAGTCAATTACATTCAGCTTTTACTTTGCTCTAGAAGCTTTATTCTTGGTTTAGACTAAAGTTAGTTTAGTCTTGGTTAGCATAGCTCCCTTGAACCCTATAGTGTTGTGGTCGTTCTTCGCTTGATCTCCGGTGGTTCACGGGAGAGAGAGACCTTCCTTCGTGGTACTCGGGGAAAGGTTCTTTGGTTCGTTGTGAGCGTGGTGCTCAGAGCTTACCTTAGTCTTAGATTGGTGTCCCGTTCAACAGAATAGTTGTGGTACCCTAAGGAGGTGACAGCTTCGGACGGGCTTTGTAGTCCACCACATTAGTTCGGGCCGGTAGGATTCAGCGCGTCATCGTTCTCCCTTCTCATCCCAGTCTAAGAGCGCGGCTTTGCATGCCCCTGCAGCACTAGAAGAGCTTGTCGAGTTTAGCTTGCCTTGGTTATCCTTGGCCTTAGTCCTTTGCCGAGAGTTGACAAGAATAGATAGATTGTGTTAGGATCCTTTCTCATCTCGTTGTCCTCCCAGCTCGCTAGATCCTCTCTAGTCTTTTATCAAGATCTCCTTGTGTATGTCAATTTATCCCCGAATATCTTTATTCGTTACCCCTGCTATAGCTCTTTACCAAGTCTTGTCTTTCACCACCCTTTATTCGATCATCTTTGCCGTAGTGCCTCCCTTGGGAAAATATAAATACGATAACCCGAATACCACCGGGTGAAGTGCTACAACGGTAATCCGTGCGCTTGCGGACCTTTCTATAATCGTGTGTTTTACCAAAGATGTTCCCTAGCCCCGTTACTAGGGGTGTAAACCCGGTAGCAATGCTTGTGAGTGCCTCGAGCATTCCTGGTGCCATCACCGTGAGTGCAACCTTAGTAGTGAGGCTAAGAAACGCCAACAAGCATTTCTGGCGTCGTTGCCGGGGAGGCAATAGGCATAAGATATTGTAACTTGGTGGTAGAATTATCAAGGTTCGGTGAACTGCTATTTAAGCGGGTTTACCCTTGCTATACTCTCATGTACACAGAGTAGTGCATGACCGGTTTCGACCTACCGTCCTACTTTAACGACAATCCGGAGTCACTTGTGAGGAGAGGCAACCCCGTGTCCTCATTCCTCAGAAGTTTCTCTCGAATCAAGAGACAAACACCGTCTATCCTGTAGACAGCACCTCGTCAGCACCGATGGCCGAGAGGACGATACGCGAGTTTTCCGCTCCCTCCAACACCAATGTCCCTACCGGGCCAACCACGACGGTGGGAGACGGAAACTTTGAACTCAAGCCGGCATTGATCAACATGGTGCAAGCAAATCCGTTCTCCGGCAAGCCTAATGAAGATGCCAATGCACACCTCCAGCATTTTCTGGAGGTGTGTAGGACTTTCACTATCCGTGGAGTGACGGATGATGCAATCCGTCATCGCCTATTCCCGTTCTCATTGCTCGGGAAGGCGAAGCAATGGTTTTATGTGGAGCGAGATGCCATCAACACATGGGATAAGTGCTCAAAGGCATTTCTCGCAAAGTTCTTCGTGCAAGAATTTCGGGCTTCCAGTAGCAGAGTGATGAGAGTATCCCGGAAGCATGGGAATGCTTCCAGGAGTACATCACCGCGTGCCCGCACCATGGCATGCACGGGTGGTTCTTAATTCAAACCTTCTATCACGGGCTCAAGCGTACTTCCCGTGAGCACCTAGATGCAGCCGCTGGAGGAGCCTTCTTCTCGCTACAAGTACCAGCCGCTAAGGAATTGATCGAGAAGATGGTGGCAAATCAAGGTTGGGATGGAGACCGTCTCCAACCCCGTACCCGCGGTGTACACCAAGTCGATGGAATCGACATGATCGCCGCTAAGATGGACCTCCTCATGAAGAAATTGGAGGCATCAAGCAATGTGGAGACCGCCAAGATTATGGATGCTCGCATGACGTGCGAGGTTTGCGGCAATGTGGGTCATTCGGGCAATGATTGTCTCGAGACAAGGGAAGAAGCCAGCTTCATCAACAATGGCAACAACAACGGGTTCCGCAACAACAACTACAGCAATCAAGGGTGGAACTCGAGGCCCAACTTCCCGTTTAACAATCAAAATGGAGGTAACTATTCTAATAATTTCAATAATCAGCCCTCCATTAAAGATCTTGTCTTTGGCCAAGCTAGAATTAATGAAAATCTAAACAAGAAGCTAGCCGCCAATGAGAAAGTTCTTGAAAATTTAAATTCCACCATAGAATCTTTCACCTCTGCCATGAAGAATCAGCTAAGCTTTAATAAAATGATAGAAACTCAACTTGCTCAGCTTGCTGCTTCTTTACCTTCTTCCGAGTCGGGTGGAATCCCGGGGCAACCCGAGCCTACCCAAGAGAATGTTAGCGCTATATCCACCAGATGGGGTAAGCCATCTAGGAGGATGTATCCACCTAACCATGTAGGGAAGCTTATACATCAAATCCAAGACCCATGGGACGAATCAGCAGTCTTGCACAAGAAAGACAATGGATATCCGGGCATCACATGCATGATCTACTACCAAAAGATCAAGAATGCTCTTTGTGACCTTGGAGCGAGTGTTAACCTCATGACCAAAGCCATGTTTGAGGAGTTAGGATACCCGGCTATCTCTCCGACAATGATGACAGTCCAACTTGCCGACTCATCGATCAAATATCCAGAGGGCATAGTAGAAAATCTCTTGGTGAATGTCAGAGGATCATATGTCTTTGCGGATTTCGTGGTCCGCGACACACAAGAAGAAATGCCACTTATTCTTGGGCGACCATTCCTAAGAGATGTCAACACAAGGATTGATGTCGGAGCCGAAAAGATCCAATTCCGCATAGGGCGAAGGAACATGACATTCAAATTCCAAGCGAAATAAGAGCAATGTTACCTAGTGCAAGATGAGGAAGTTAGGGGGTGGAGGAAGCCACAGCCCCAACACAAGGAAGATGAGGTAGCCCCAACCAAGTCCAAGGTGAAAGCATTCAAGGGGCACCACCAACCCAAGAAGGCAAAGGTAATCAACAAGGCTAAGGGGGAAAAGAAGACGGAAAACAAGAACACCCCCGCTCAAGCCTCACCCACTTCAGCGCCACCGAAGAAAACAAAGAAGGTATGGTGTGTGAAGAGAGTATCGTCCGAGTCTTCCACTCCGGGACCGGACGAATCCAAGATCAATTAAGCAACGGAGCAGTCCCGCTAACGGACTCTAAACTACGAGCCCTCACCGAGAGGTAAACCGGTATTTATCTCATATTTCCCTTTCAACCTTTTATTTCGTGCATCAATCATGTTTAGATTTCAAATTTGTTTTCACCACTGCATTAGTAAATAAACAAGACTTAGAAAAGCAGTTTTGGAGATTTTTGGTGATACGGCCGAACCTAGAGGTACGGCCGTACCCCCCCTCGACAAAATTTTTGTGCAGGATGTTTACAGGAGGGGACATGAGTTCCTGGGGAAAATATAGTAGGACCGGCCGAACCAAGTGGTACGGCCGTACCTATGATTTTTCACAAATCCATCAATTCAACCACTACAAGCTTCCAGGTGCTCAACTCATCACCAAAATGAAGACACGCCAACCAGGTAGTCGAAATTTAGCTTGGGGGAGACCCCATTTTCAATCAAGGAAGGTATGTCCATCCAAACCAATTTTCAACATCTTGTTTATCTCTTTTTAATAAAAGAAAAACAACAAAAATATTTGCTTCAACCATGTGCTTGAGATCTTGTTTATATACCCTCACTTTGGAAATGATGAATGGTTGCTATGTTAAAACTTTGCAAGAACCTAGTGTGCATCCTTGTGCTCTATGTGTATTTGAATTTGTTGGTATATTTTGAGACAAGAGCCTAAAATAAAACTTTGTGGGAAGCAAATGCTTATGACCAAACCTAGGGTGTTGATTAGTATGATATGGTGCGACAATGTTGATTCTGCTCTATCTCATAGTATGGTGAAAATCTCGGATGATTTCTTTTGAAAATAAAACAAGGCAAGTTCATCAATGGTCATATTACCTACCAAAGCCATATGTTGATATCAAAGTATAAACCTTCTACATATGCTTGCTTGTGACCCATTGAGTTTTGCCAAATTATTGTGACCCTTGGTAGAATCTTTTCATGCTTCCATGATCGAGATCACGTACACCCACATATACATGCTAACTCCTACACCGGGAGTTACGCAAAACATGCCATCCATCCACCAAAAATAAATACTCCAAAGTCCAAAGGGATTTCTCTTCTTGTAATCCTGCAAAAGGAGAGAGGGGTCATTGAAAAAAAAGAGTATATGCTCAAAAAGCATAGAAAAAAAATGTGCTCTAATCAAAGAGCATAGAAAAAAAGTGAAGCATGACCCCCCCTCCAAAATAAAAGCAAGAGGAGAATCTCAAAGCAAGGAGTACTTAGAAAAACAAACAAATATATTCCACACACTTGCACATCTCGATCAAGTTGCATGACTAGTTTCTTCTTGGATCCGGTCTTTGGCTCAACAATATCATGTGGCACAAGTGAGTCTCATACTTATCCTACCCAAAGCTCCACATACAAGCCGTAGAGTAGGAAGTTGAGGCTCGCCGAAAGCCTTTGGTGAGGTAACAAATACCACTTGAGCGATCGAGGGAACCATCCGAGGAACCTTGTCTTTCTTTGAAAAATTTTCAAAAACTCCGAGATAGGATCCAGAAAAGAAGAAGAGTGAGAGATACAAAGTCAAAAACCATTCTACTCTTCAACCTCCGAAGGCAAGGTGGAAAGCTACAAGCCCCATGGGTAAAGTAAGGCTAATCTCCTCTCGTACCAACCTTTTCAAATTAGCAAGAAGAGCATGGAGTTTGTGCACAGGTACTTGCCGAGCGATAACATCATGCAACTTCTGATCTGCCAAGGCCGAGTCTAGACTTTGCTCGAGGACGAGCAAACGTTTAGCTTGGGGGAGTTTGTTGACGGTCATTACAACAAAGATTCGACCATCAAAACCTCGGGTTCGAGAGGGGTATATGGCAAGTTTCATGCACATTTTTAGTACTAATAAAGTTCCATGAGTTGTGTTGTGAATTTCATAGGTAGGTACACATTTTGGGAGAAATTGGAACCAACGTGCCACATGAGCAAGGCACGGCCGAACCACCTAGTCCGGCTGGCCCTACAGGTGCGGCCGGCCTGGCAAGTGCGGCCGGCCCTGCAGGTGTGGCTGGACCTGCCAGGTGCGGCCGGCCCTGTCCCGTGGCTCCTGCCTAGTCCAGAGCACCTCCTCTCCCTCGAGCAACACTTGGACGAGCACGGTTCACTGAAGAACGTCGGTTTGATCCAATGGTGGAGGCTAGGATCAATGGGTCCACTTGTCCGGCCGCTCAACCGCCACAACCGTCATTCCAAGGCGATCCTAGGCGTTCCTGAGCGAAGGCGGTGCATCACACGGCACGGAGGTGGGCCGGCCGCAGCTAGAGGGCCGGCCGCACCTATCCATCCGCATGCTGGGCGAAACCGACCCAAGGAACCGACCTACAACCGCCTCAGGAGCAGTGATCAGGGGCGTCCAAGGTGAGAGGCAGTGGATCATAGGGGCGGCCGCACCTCCTGATCCGGCCGCACCTGACATATTGGTCCCACGCGCTCAACCGACCTCCCTTGCCTATAAAAGGCACCTCACACTCGCTGGACTGGACACACAACGCAGGAGCATCTCCATTTACCTCTTTTGTTCACTTAGAGTAGGATTAGTGTAGCTTGGGAGTTAGAGTCGAGTCGAGCTAGTCTCGGGGTTCCGGAGGAGTCTTCTTCAGAATTCCGGTACTACTCTTGTATCCTTTCTTTGTTTAGACTCAAGTACAATTCAAGTTATCTTTCTATCTTACCTTTTGAGTTAATTACATTCAGCTTTTACTTTGCTCTAGAAGCTTTATTCTTGGTTTAGACTAAAGTTAGTTTAGTCTTGGTTAGCATAGCTCCCTTGAACCCTATAGTGTTGTGGTCATTCTTCGCTTGATCTCCGGTGGTTCACGGGAGAGAGAGACCTTCCTTCGTGGTACTCGGGGAAAGGTTCTTTGGTTCGTTGTGAGCGCGGTGCTCAAAGCTTACTTTAGTCTTTGATTGGTGTCCCGTTCAACAGAATAGTTGTGGTACCTTAAGGAGGTGATAGCTTCGGACGGGTTTTATAGTCCACCACGTTAGTTCGGGCCGGTAGGATTCAGCACGTCGTCGTTCTCCCTTCTCATCCCAGTCTGAGAGCGCGGCTTTGCATGCCCCTGCAGCACTAGAAGAGCTTGTTGAGTTTAGCTTGCCTTGGTTATCCTTGGCCTTAGTCCTTTGTCGAGAGTTGACAAGAATAGATAGATTGTGTTAGGATCCTTTCTCGTCTCGTTGTCCTCCCAGCTCGCTAGATCCTCTCTAGTCTTTTATCAAGATCTCCTTGTGTGTGTCAATTTATCCCCGAATATCTTTATTCGTTACCCCTGCTATAGCTCTTTACCAAGTCTTGTCTTTCTCCACCATTTATTCGATCATCTTTGCCGTAGTGCCTCCCTTGGGAAAATATAAATACGATAACCCGATACCACCGGGTGAAGTGCTACAACGGTAATCCGTGCGCTTGCGGACCTTTCTGTAATCATGTGTTTTACCAAAGACGTTCCCTAGCCCTGTTACTAGGGGTGTAAACTCGGTAGCGATGGTTGTGAGTGCCTCGAGCAATCCTGGCGCCGTCACCGTAAGTGCAACCTTAGTAGTGAGGCTAAGAAACACTAACTAAAGTACCACAATATAAATTCTGAAACCAACTACTAGAGAAGTACCAGAAATTCACGAAACATAGAGACATTGCTACACTTGTGTAAACCAGCGACCTGTTACTTCATCCCAGTCATGGTTTACGTTCTCATGTTCTCATCACCAGCTAGCCTTCCCGCTACCTGGGCACATGATGATCATGTATGGTTTTAATTATGCTCGTCTCGGCCACACGCGACGAATGAGTGACTGGATGGAGGGGCCGAGGGGGACGTACCAGAGTCGGCGGCACGCACTTCCTACTACTTCTTGCAGCAGGTGCTACAGTCGAAGACCATTGTAGCGAGTGTGGCGGTGCAGCTGTAGTGGCGGAAGACGAGCACGTAGCTGACGTGTAGGTCATGTGCTCGGGCGAACTCCTTCCAAGCTTGGGTGACGTACATGTCGCCACTCTTCTCGTCGGTGAAGACATCCGCATTCCACAGGTGCATACCTGCGCCGGCGAGCTGCAGCTTCAAGACCCGGCGATCTCTGAGCTGGCGAACGAACTTGTCGGGCAGCATCTACTCGCAGCGCGATCGAATTAAGCTCTGCGGCAATTACTTACTCGGAACAGCACAGGTTCACATTCGCGAGCTATTCCGAGCAGATCAGATTCAGCGAGCAGCAGGGCACTCACCAGTGACTCCTCGTACATGCCAGGGAGCAAGATCTTAAAGAATTCCAAGTCGCTCTGGCTCAGGCCTGCCATCTCCTCTTCCATGCCATCTTTGCACACATGCACACATACAATAAAAGTTATCAAAGGATCAGTCATCACTCATCTATGTACTTCAATTTTGACCTGGGATGCTCCTAATAACACGAACAATAGTCCCAAAAATGTCCGAAAAAGGAGAATTTTTGCTTTCATCGATCTGCTGGATATGACTAACTGAAGAGGGCGAAAAGAGGAATGCAGGTCGGAAGGGTGTGATGCAGAATTGCAGAGTTTCAAGTATAATATAGGAGGCTGATCAGAGCCAAACCTATTGGCACTGGCAGCCGCCGCCTTCTGCTCCGCGCTGGAGCCTCGCCGTCGCCGTCCAACCCCAGCTGGCATGATCTCGCCACCAAGCTTGAAATCTAGTCTCCGCTGGCTCTCGAGTCTCCTTGCGCACCCGCGCTTGACAGCATCGATGTCCTCCTCCTCCTTCTCGTCTTCGTCTTCGTCCTCGGATGAGAACGTGGCGCGGCGGTACCGGGTGTCGCGGGCATTTGCCGGGTCTTGCGCCTCAAGAATTGCCACCTCATCCTTGTCGGTGGAGGAGCCAGGATTTGGCGACGGGAAAGTCCCCCATCCATTGCTGATCATCATGCGGTCATCGTACTCTTCGTCGGATGTCAGGTGGGCCGTGGCCCTAGGTGAGTTAGCCATAGGGGGGAGTGGGGCGTACGTGAGCTTTCAGTTCTGCAAGATGGAGGATCGAAAGGTGGATGGGTGTGTGGGGGGAGAGGAATCGAAGTGGGAAACCTCTGTTTGTAGTCCAAGCTGTGCTTAAGCCGATTTGATGACTTGGCACTCTAATTATGAGGAGAGAGATGATAAGAGTTTGATCACCATGAAACTCACATGGCACACTTACCTAGTCCCATGAAACCCAATAAAACTTGCATTGTACAGTACTCCCCTTAATTAGTGGTCAAATCTCGCATTTAATACCTCAAAATGTTTTGGTAAAAATGAAGGTAGTAGTACTCCCTCTGTTCTCATACAGTATAGATGACGTTCGGTAGCTCATTTTTGTGCTAACCAACGTCAATCAATTAAAAAAGAACGGAGGTAGTATCAGCAAATCAAGAGCCTCCCGTCGTCTTCTTTACTGGTGTCAATTCTGCGCGTAACCTGCACCAACCATGCTGCATGGGATGGTGCGTAACCAAGTGCCTCGGTGTAGGTTACGCGCATGACCAAGTCGGTGTCGCACGCCACACCGAGCCATGCGTAACCCAGCCGGTGCAGGTGACGCGCAGGCAGGATCGACTCGACCTGATGCAGCGTGGGTATTGCATAACTGAGCGCGTGCAGGTTACACGCTGCATCAACACGACCCGATGCAGCATTGCAGCATGGGATGGTGCGTAACCCGTGCCTGGGTGTAGGTTACGCACACGACCAAGTCGGTGTCGGACGCGCCACCGAGCCGTACGTAACCCGGCTGGTGCAGGTGATGCGCACGCATGATCGACTCGACCTGATGCAGTGTGGGTATTGCGTAACCGAACGCGTGCAGGTTACACACTGCATCGACATGACCAGATTCAGCATTGCAGTTGCAGCATGGGATGGTGCATAACCCATGCCTGGGTAGGTTACGTGCACGACCAAGTCGGTGTCGGACGCGCCACCGAGCCGTGCGTAACCAAGCCGGTGCAGGTGACGCGCAGGATCGACTCGACCGGATGCAGCGTGGATTTTGCGTAACCGAGAGCGTGCATGTTACATCGACACGAACTGATGTAGCATGGGAAGGTGTGTAACCCGTGCCTTCGTGTATGTTACGCGCACGACCCAGTCGGTGTCGAACGCGCCACCGAGCCGTGCGTAACCCAGCCGGTGCAGGTGATGTACAGGATCGACTCGACCGAATGCAGCGTGGATTTTGCGTAACCAAGCGCGTGCATGTTACATAGACACGACCTGATGCAGCATGGGATGGTGCATAACCCGTGCCTTCGTCTAGGTTATGCGCACGACCAATTCGGCGTCGCACGCGCCACCGAGTCGTTGAGGACCGGAGCGTCCTGAGGACCGGTGGATGGTCGCTCTCTGGTGTGATGAGTGATTGACAACGTGGTGTGGACTGACCGTTGGCCGAGTATTGCAGGTGCAGGTTGCGACGTGACTCGTGTTGGTGCAGGTGAAGAGTGGGCGTGAAAGGTCTATGCCTTGCGGGGCCTCCGATGAGTGGAGAGACAAGTTGGCTCGGCTCGAGGGACCCGGTGGCCAGCGGGGTTAAGTGCGGGCCGCATGGTGGCAAAAAAAGCAAGACGAAGTTGTGGACAGGAGCCGGTGCAGGGTAGCGGCTCACAACCGGAGTCTGCACGCGGGGTTTGCGGCGGTTCACCACAAAACCGTCGGGTTACATGGTTGAGCCACAAAACCAAGACCGGACACTCGGCGGGCGGAGACGGGATCCGGGCGCGCCGAGAAGCTTCGATGCCGGCGGGCATGTGGCGGGATCGCAGGGCTTGCGTCGGGAGGACGCGGACTGCGGCGAAGGTGTGGCCGTGTGATGAAGAGGAGTGCTACATGACCTATATGCCCCTGAGGGGATTGTATCTTAAGTTTATGTGCTAGGGGTAGCTTGGTCATTTGCCCAACCCAAAGGGACTCATATATATAGCTCTAGGGTTTTCTGGGCAAACCATCCTTCGGGACTGCTTCTCATTTCCTTGCTCCATAGGCGTAGATTTTCTTCACCGCTTTGTAGAGAATCTGACCTCCGAGTGTATAGAAGCATTCATGGTTGCGTCGATTTCCTTCTTGTGGCTCGTGTGATTTTCGTGTCTTTTTCGAGCTATTTTTGTTGGATTTTCCTGCGCGCCTTGTTCCTTCGATTCTGAGGTGTTTGGGTTCAGATTTGTTGGTGGGGATCATTGATAGATGTCTTGTGCATCTTTGTGCTTGATCTTGACCCCCCAATCTCCGGATTTGGCCTCCGATTGAAGGATTTCGGTTGGAACCCAAGCTTTTTGGTTGAGCTCGGTTGTGATTCGATTCCCGGCGATTTAGTTCGTTTGAGGTCTCAAGTTTTGGGGTATAGCATCTCTTGGGACGCTTCACATCTCCCCCAAATCTTACCTCAAGAGCTCAAGCCATTTGGGAGATCCATGGACGGATAGGTGAACTCGTGCTTGTGGTTTCAGGTTCGGGCTGCTGTTCCCGTGCCTGGCGGACAGTCCGCCTGGGTCACGCAGACGGTCCGCGAGGAGCTGACAGATCTGGTGTTCGTCGTGTTCTTCGCATGTTCTTGCGTGCTCGTGTTTCGATCCGTTTTGTTCGGTGCTTTTGGTTGCACGGAGTTTGCCGGACGGTCCGCGAGGAGAGTGCGGACAGTCATTTCCTCGCGGACAGTCCGCGAGTTGGGCTCAAACAGTCCATTTTTCAGGGTGCAGTATTGGAGGTTCGGGGGCTATTTTCGGACGGTCCGCCGCAGACCTGCGGACAGTCCGCCTAGGCCTCGCGGACGGTCCGGCCCACCCCTGCGGACAGTCCGCCAGGAGCCTCGCAGAGCTGCTAAGTCTTTTGCTTCTTGAGTTGCGTTTTCGCTTAGGGATTGTTTGGGGCTTGTTCCTAGGGTTGGTAAGTCCATTGTGACTACGCGACCTTGACAATCTCGTGTGGGAATCCTAGGTTGTGAAGTTGGGGCATAGGCCGGGTTCATCCTTCGGGAAGAATTTTTATCGGCTCCCATTCACTCCCCCCCTCTCTAGTCGCCTAATCGGTCCTTCAATTGGTATCAGAGCCGGTTACGGATCTTCGTGATTCTAACCAGTCTAAGATCCAAAGATGGCATACCAAGAACGGGGTTCGGGTCCTCCACACTTTGATGGTAAGAACTACCAGATGTGGCAGAGGTGGATGGCTGCTTTCCTCCGCGGCAAGGGTCAGATCTTGTGGGATGTCACGGTGAACACAGCTTATGTTCATCCGATGAACTTCCTAGCTCCAGGATCGAGGGATATGTTCAACGCCAACAATAAGGTGGTCAACTACTTGTTCCGTGCTCTGTGTCAATCCGAATTCGATCGGGTTCAGACAGAGGACTTGGCTTGTAGGATTTGGGAGCAGTTGAAGAATGCTCTTGCTGGAAGTGCTCAGTTTCAGGCTCGGTTGTTTGCGACCTACCGGAGAGAGTACGAGAATTTCACTCATCTCCCCAATGAGTCCATTGACAGCATGTTCCAGCGGTTCACGGTGATTGTGAACAACATGAGGGCTAATGTGGCCGTGCTCCCGTACGATGATCATGACAGGGCTGTCAAGCTCCTGCACTCTCTGGATCGTACCGTGTGGAGTGGGAAGGTCGAGGCCATTCTTGAGTCGGAGAAGTATGACACCCTCACGGTGGATGAGCTGTTTTCCAAGCTCAAGTCGTCCGAAGTGGACCGTGGGGTGCGCGCAAAGATCGAGAACCCGACTGACCCTCATAGTCTGGCTCTTGTTTCTGGATCAAGGACTAACGCTAACATGTCTTCGAGACAATTCTCTTTGTCTTGTCTTGTGTCCATGCCAGATGAGGAGTTTGACTGCTAGGCGAGGCGGATCTCGCGTTGCTGAGCAGGCAGTTCGAGCGCATGTACACAAACTGGAAGAACGCACAGTGGACCTCTGGCATGTGCTACCGGTGCGGGAAGCACGGGCACTTTATCGCTGAGTGCCCAGAAGCCATGGAGGTGAATCCCGAGCACAAGCACCGTCCGAGGACCGACCACAAGCACCGCTCGAGGGACGACCACAAGGGCAAGAACAAGTCCGAGCAGAGGCCGAGGAGGGGTGGTGGTCACAAGAAGAAGGAGCGAGCGATGGTTGCCGGGGCAAGCGACATCGACTCGAGCTCTTGCTACTCTTCATCGAGCTCAAGTGATGAAGATGAGAACTGGCACAAGGGCAAGCGGTCAAGCAAGAACATCAATGGCTTGTGCTTCGCCGCCCAAGGCTTTTGCGGCATGGCACATAGCTCCGCAAGCAAGAAGAGCAACAAGGATGACTCGGGTTCCGACTCCGAGGATGAGGTAAACAATGATCCATCCTTCTTGGTAGCAGAGAATGCTAGGTTGAATTACTTGCTTGACAACCGTGATGATGTGCTTAGAAAGACCAACAAGGAGAAGAGGGAGTATAGGTCTTTGCTTGGAGAGGCTAAGGAGAAGGTGGTTGAGCTAGAGCCTTTGCTTGTTGACGCTAGGGCTCAAATAGACTCTTAAGTCTGCTCCTATTGTGATCGATGAACCTGAATGCACTGATTGTTCCACTTTTCTTGGTGAATTGACTGTGCTTAAGGAGAAGTATGCCTCCAAGATCGAGGAACTAGATGGGCTTAGGGTTGAGCTAGATGAGATGAAATCTAGGCTCTCTTTGCTTGGTGCTTGCACTTCTTGTCCTGTTTTGCATGAGAAGCTAGATGTTTCGCTTGTTTATGCTAGATCACTAGAGGCTCAGCTGAAAGCTCCTATTCCTACATCATGCTCTACTTGTGAAATAAATGCTATGAAGAATATGGAGCTTGCACACTATGTTGATCGCTTGCAGGATGAGAATGATGAGTTGAGAAAGATGATGGGTTGGTTGTCTGGTCATGAGCCTCAGCTCCGGATGATGATTGAGGCATACAAGCGCTATGATGGGCAAGCGGTTGGGGCAGACAAGATTGGTGAGAGAAATGGTGAGGATGAGGGGAAGATTGGAGATATCCCAGAGCCACCAAAAACCCACCACAAAAATGCATATGCTCCTAAGCCAAACCCACTTAGGAACCGACTAGACACAACCCCAGCTCCACCCGTGTTTCCTCCACACACAGACAACTTCCAGAAACCCAACAAGTTCAAGAGTGACTTGGGGAATGAGTTCTTTGGGAAGAAAGGAGAGAAACCGAGTGAGGAGAAGCCAGAGCCCAAAGAGAGCCCAAAACCAAAGCCAAAACCAAAACCCTTCCATTGTGAGCATTGTGGGTGGGATGGGCACCTTGCTGAGTTTTGCTTCAGGAGGAAGCGTGAGGAGAGGTTGGCTAGGGAGATGGCCAACAAGGACAGGTACCGCCCTTCTCGTGGTGTGCCTGAGCCTAGGTTGGTGCCAAGGGGCGAGGGTATGGTGCGTACCATTTACCCTCGAGAGAGGCGTGTGTTTGTGCCTCGAGGTGAGCCACCACATAGAGAAGGTGGTAGGCGAGTTGGGTTTGGGCGTGGTGAGTTTGCTGGACGTTCCTTCGCTCGTGGCCAATACGAGTATGGCGGGAACGATCGTAGTTTTAGGGCCCAGAGGAGCACGGGCCACGGTCTCCACCTCGTGGTGTGCGTAGTCCTCCAAGGGGATGTGTGGGTGTTCCACCTAGAGGAGATAGGATAGATTTTGCTAACCCCACTTTTGAGCAAATTGCACGGCACTGGTTTGATTCATTTTGTACTAACCCCAGTGCTGAGTGGTTTGCTCACTCTCGCTCTCGTTTTTGATTTGCAGGTGGGAGGCTTGGAGGGCTTTTGGTTGATCGACTCCGGTTGCTCTTGACACATGACCGGAGATCGAAGGTGGTTCTCCAGCCTCACCCCGATGATGACCAAAGAGTACATCACATTTGGGGACAATGGGAAAGGTAGAGTGCTTTCAGTGGGCACGGTGAAGATGAGCGAGTCTGTGACTCTCAGGCGTGTTTCTCTTGTCAAGTCTTTGGGGTACAATCTTCTTTCGGTTTCCCAGCTTCTTAATGAGGGTTTTGAGGTCTGTTTCAAAATGGGCACTTCGCGTGTCTTGGATTCTCGAGGTGATCTTGTGTGCACGATCATCCCCGAGGGTCAGATTTTCAGAGCCGATTTTTCTCAGTGTGTTGGCTCTTCTCGTTGCTTGGTTGCTGGCGTTTCGGCGGAGCTTTGGAAATGGCATAGGAGACTAGGTCACTTGAGTTTTGACTTGTTGTCACGCTTGAGTGGGCCAGGATTAGTCCGAGGATTGCCTAAGTTGAAATACCAAAAGGACTTGGTATGTGCTCCGTGTAGGCATGGTAAGATGGTCGCCGCCTCTCATCCGCCTCTGACATCCGTTATGACAGAGAGGCCATGCGAGCTGTTCCATATGGACTTGGTTGGTCCAGCTTGTGTGTGCTCGGCGGGTGGGAAATGGTATGTCCTGGTGATAGTGGACGACTATTCTCGCTATGCTTGGGTCTTCTTTTTGGCTGAAAAGGGGGAGACGTTTGGTTTTGTGAGAGATCTAATCTTGAGGTTGAAGAATGAGAGGAATGGAGATGCCATTCGAGCTATCCGTAGCGATAATGGCTCTGAATTTAAAAACTTTCGTTTCGAAACCTTTTGTCGTGATTTGGGTCTCGAACATCAATTCTCTTCTCCCTATGTGGCTTGTCAGAATGGTGTGGTTGAGAGGAAAAATCGTTCCCTTTGTGAGATGGCTCGGACGATGCTCGACGAGCATAGGTCTCCGAGGAGATATTGGGCTGAGGCGGTGAATACCGCATGCCATGTTGGGAATCGGATTTTTCTTAGGGCCTTCTTGAACAAGACGTGCTTTTGGTTGTCGGTGCTTTATTCTCAAGAAGGGTAGGCTTGATAAGTTTGAGTCGAGGTCTTCCGATGGGATCTTTTTGGGTTACGCTAATCATTCTCGAGCATTCCGTGTGCTCAACCTTGATACTAACCTAGTCATGGAAACTTGCGAGGTTACCTTCGACGAGACCCAGCCATGCAGTTCGTTTGTCTTTGAGTGTGCAGGTGACGACGAGATTGGCAAGAAGATCTTTGAGGACGAGGAGGATGATGCTGGAGAGGACGATGGTGATGATGAAGCTCCAGCCGGGCATGTACCCTCTACTTCCACTACGACGACTACGGTGCAGGATGGTCCAGCCCCTACACCGACTACGATCCAGCAAGATCAAGTGGAAGCTGCAGCTGAGGGGGAGGTTGTCTCCAGGCGAGAGGCACCGAGGCGCGTTCAAGTTGATCATCCTTCCTCAAGAATCATCGGCGACATCAATGAACATACGACACGGTCAAGGTCCTGGAATGTTTCTCACTTTGCTCATTCGGCTTTTGTTGCTACCTTTGAGCCGAAAGACATTAGACACGCTCTCTCTGATCCTAATTGGGTGAACGCAATGCATGAGGAGTTAGAGAACTTTGAGAGAAACCAAGTTTGGGAGTTGGTAGAACCACCACCACATGCAAACCTATTGGGACGAAATGGGTGTGGAAGAACAAAGAGGGTGAGAATGGTGAGGTGGTGAGAAACAAATCAAGGTTGGTTGCTCAGGGGTTTAGTCAGAAGGAGGGGATAGACTATGAGGAGACATTTGCTCCTGTAGCCCATTTGGAGGCAATTAGGATCCTTCTAGGCTTTTCCGTGGCTAAAGGGTTCAAGTTGTACCAAATGGATGTGAAGAGTGCCTTCTTGAATGGGTTTTTAGAAGAAGAGGTTTATGTGAAGCAACCACCGGGCTTTGAGAGTGCTGAGTTTCCTCACAGGGTGTATAGGCTGAGAAAGGTGCTGTATGGGCTGAAACAAGCTCCCCGTGCTCGGTATGGGAGTTTGAGGGGGTTCTTGTTTAGCAAGGGGTTTGAGATGGGCAAGGTTGATAAGACTCTTTTTCTCCTCATGCAGGGCGATGATATCCTAATTGTTCCGGTGTACGTGGATGATATTGTCTTTGGCAGCTCGTCTCACTCTTTGGTTGCGAGGTTTGCAGAGGACATGAGCAAAGAATTCGAGATGTCCATAATGGGAGAATTGCAGTTCTTTCTCGGGCTTTAGATCAAGCAGGCGAAGGAGGGAACCTTTGTGCATCAAGCCAAGTACACGAAGGACATCCTCAAGAAGTTCAAGATGGACGACTTGAAACCCCTGTGGACACCGATGAGTACGACTACAGCATTGGATGCGGACGAGGGCGGAGAGCCCGTGGACCAGAAGGAGTACTGGAGCATGATCGGCTCCCTCTTGTACTTGACGGCGACGAGGCCGGACATTCAGTTTTCTGTGTGTCTGTGCGCTCGTTTTCAGGCGTCGCCGAGGACTTCGCATCGGCAGGCCGTCAAGCAGATCTTCAGGTATCTTCGATACACTCCTGAGCTTGGTCTTGGGTACTCGGCGTCCTCTTCTCTTTCGCTTCTTGGGTTTTCGGATGCCGATTTTGCGGGATGTCGAGTCGATAGGAAGTCAATTTCGGGTACTTGCCAGTTTTTGGGATCTTCGCTTGTTTCTTGG
Organism: Cenchrus fungigraminus; assembly: GCA_036936925.1. Classification (NCBI taxonomy): domain Eukaryota; kingdom Viridiplantae; phylum Streptophyta; class Magnoliopsida; order Poales; family Poaceae; genus Cenchrus; species Cenchrus fungigraminus. Next base: position 70,500,970 of record CM072780.1, read on the forward strand.
TCTTCTCGCAAATAGTCTAGTGTAGCCCAGTCTACCACAGAAGCCGAGTATGTTGCTGCCGTTAGTTGTTGCTCACAGCTGCTTTGGATCACATACACGCTGAGTGACTTTGGTGAGGAGTGTTCCATGTACCTCTCATGTGTGATAGCACGAGTGCCATTAGTGTTGCCAAAAACCCCGTGCTCCACTCCAGAACCAAACATATAGAGGTGAGGTTCCACTTCCTGAGAGACAATGTTGAGAAGGGAAACATAGACCTCATCCATGTGCCAACCGAAAAGTAGTTTGCCGATATCCTAACCAAACCTTTGGACCAAGCTACATTTGCCCGTTTGCGAGGGGAGCTTGGAGTTCTTTTTCCTTTTTGAGTTTTGGTTGGGGGTTGATGTACATACTCATGTTGCATTTTCATTTTTATATCATACCATGCTTGCATCTTTGTATCATAGACTGCATATGTATCATATGAGATGTGCTTCTCCTATATACTTGGATCACTATGATATGCTAGATAGGAGATTATGACTTTGCTTTTGATGCTCATATGATGGATAGCGATGCTCTTGACAGAATTGGGATGTATGTGCTTGTGGATGGCTTATTTTTGTGAAAATGCTATATATGATCCTCTCTTATGAGTTGAATGCCTTTCATGCTAAATTTGTGCACTTATGGCTATAGCTTGCTTAATTTGTGCTTGGGACCATGTTCTTTTCATATGGGGTCAAAGACCTAACTATCATCATGGATGTTTAGCCTACATGCTACCTTTTGGAGAAGCCTAAGCTTCTTTTTGCCGCAAAGGCACTTCATGTACCATGCTTAATTTGTAAATCTTGCAATTGGTATATGAAATGCTTGTGCTTGAAAAATATGCTTCTGTGTCATGTATGCTTTAAATTCCTTATCTTGGGTGCTAAACCGTTGCATGATGTTCATCGTTGAGAAGTCTCACATTTTGAAGTGAATACATGGCTCAGTGGCTTTGACATGACATGAGATAGCTTGTAGGTGTTTGTGATGATCTTGTGATGAGAATGTGTAACCTTGCATGAAGTTTGTGAGTTATAAGTTGTTTGTGCTCATTTTGATCATGTTTAGGTCCTATGCTCATGAGAGGGATATTTTTGTGAAAATTGCTTCATTTTGATCATGGCTATGTAACACACTTGTATGTCTCTATCTATCTTGTTGGTGATGCTTGTACTAAATTTGTAGCTATCTTGCTTGTCTATGTCTCATTTTTAGCATGTTGTAGTGCTCTTCGTCTATTTGAGAAGCACATGCTTGCATTTGCAGACTTGATTTATGCATTACCAACAAGGGGGAGAGATAGTACCCAATTCTTGCTTTGGGGAGAAAGTTCATGCATCCAGGGGGAGTTTTGCATCAAGGGGAGAAAAATTGGGAGAAATGCATTTGTTCAGGGGGAGCTTGCATTCATGTGCTTTGGAGCTCTTTGTCGCCTGATTTTAGTTGTGCTCTTTTTGCTGATGGTGTCAAGCCCTTTTGCCTCACCTTGAGGAGTCAACAATTTTGGAGCATTTTATCTCGGTTGTGTTGAGCCGTTGCCCTTGTCTTAGGGGATCGAGATTTTTCTCTCTCAAGTGATCTCGTTTTGGCTTTTGTTTGGCTTTTGATCACTTGTTTGAGTTTTTCATTCGTTTCTTTTCGTTTTCTCTTTTCTCTGAATTGGTTACTATGTGTGTGTTGTCAATGCACTCATCAAGGGGGAGATTGAGGACCGGAGCGTCCGAGGACCGGTGGATGGTCGCTCTCTGGTGTGATGAGTGATTGACAATGTGGTGTGGACTGACTGTTGGCCGAGTATAGCAGGTGCAGGTTGCGACGTGACTCGTGTTGGTGCAGGTGAAGAGCTGGCGCGAAAGGTCCATGCCTTGCGGTGCCTCCGAGGAGTGGAGAGACAAGTAGGCTCGGCTCGAGGGACCCGGTGGCCAGCAGGGTCAAGTGCGGGCTGCATGGTGGCAAGAAAAGCAAGACGAAGTCGTGGACAGGAGCCGGTGCAGGGTAGCGGCTCACGACCGGAGTCTGCACGCGTGGTTTGCGGTGGTTCACCACAAAACCGTCGGGTTACTTGGTTGAGCCATAAAACCAAGACCGGAGGCTCGGCGGGCGGAGACGGGATCCGGGCGCGCTGAGAAGCTTCGATGTCGGCGGGCACGTGGCGGGATCGCAGGGCTTGCGTCGGGAGGACGCGGACTGCGGCGAAGGTGTGGCCGTGCGATGAAGAGGAGTGCTACATGACCTATATGCCCCTGAGGGGATTGTATCTTAAGTTTAAGTGCTAGGGGTAGCTTGGTCATTTGCCCAACCCAGAGGGACTCATATATATAGCTCTAGGGTTTTCTGGGCAAACCATCCATCGGGACTGCTTCTCATTTCCTTGCTCCATAGGCGTAGATTTTCTTCACCGCTTTGTAGAGAATCTGACCTCCGAGTGTATGGAAGCATTCATGGTTGTGTCGATTTCCTTCTTGTGGCTCTTGTGATTTTCGTGTCTTTTTCGAGCTATTTTCGTTGGATTTTCGTGCGCGCCTTGTTCCTTCGATTCTGAGGTGTTTGGGTTCGGATTTGTTGGTGGGGATCATGGATAGATGTCTTGTGCATCTTTGTGCTTGATCTTGACCCCCCAATCTTTGGATTTGGCCTCCGATTGAAGGATTTCGGTTGGAACCCTAGCTTTTTGGTTGAGCTCGGTTGTGATTCGATTCCCGGCGATTTAGTTCGTTTGAGGTCTCATGTTTTGGGGTATAGCATCTCCTAGGGACGCTTCACATCTCCCCCAAATCTTACCTCAAGAGCTCAAGCCGTTTGGGAGATCCATGGACGGATAGGTGAACTCGTGCTTGTGGTTTCAGGTTCGGGCTGCTGTTCCCATGCCTGGCGGACAGTCCGCCAAGGTCACGCGGACGGTCCACGAGGAGCCGACAGATCTGGTGTTCGTCGTGTTCTTCGCGTGTTCTTGCGTGCTCGTGTTTCGATCCGTTTTGTTCGATGCTTTTGGTTGCACGGAGTTTGCCGGACGGTCCGCGAGGAGAGTGCGGACAGTCATTTCCGCGCGGACGGTCCGCGAGTTGGGCTCGGACTATCCGTTTTTCAGGCTGCAGTACTGGAGGTTCAGGGGCTATTTTCTGACGGTCCGCCGCAGACCCGCGGACGGTCCGCCTAGGCCTCGCGGACGGTCCGCCCCACCTCTGCGGACAGTCCGCCAGGAGCCTTGTAGAGCTGCTAAGTCTTTTGCTTCTTGAGTTGCGCTTTCGCTTAGGGATTGTTTGGGGCTTGTTCCTAGGGTTGGTAAGTCCGTTGTGACTACGCGACCTTGATAAGCTCGTGTGGGAATTCTAGGTTGTGAAGTTGGGGCATAGGCCGGGTTCATCCTTCGGGAAGAATTTTTATCGGCTCCCATTCACTCCCCCCCTCTCTGGTCGCCTAATCGGTCCTTTAGTCGTGCGTAACCCAGCCGGTGCAGGTGACGCACACGCAGGATTGACTCGACCTGATGCAGTGTGGGTATTGCATAACCGAGCACGTGCATGTTACATCGACATGACCAGATGCAGCGTGGGGTGGTGCGTAACCCGTGCCTGGGTGTAGGTTACGCGCACGATCCCAAGTCGGTGCGGCACCCACGCAGCATATATTGAATCTCGATCGTGTGTGTTGCAAGTTGGTTGTTTCTCGCATTCCATGGCCGGCCCCAGCAATTTCGGTATCGTGGTGAACGGAGGCTTCCCTAATCAGACGATTGTTTCCATCTCTCACTCAGATCCGTTGGCCCGCCCATTCACTGTAGTAGCTCTATATAAATAGGGACCGGGAGGTGTTGGTCCATTATTCATTCATACTGTAGCGTCTCATTTTAGGTTTACTAGAAACAATTAGTGGTTTTCCCAGCGGCTGCAGGTAGTACAATAGTGGGGAGTATGACTACACCAGCAGCGGCAGAGGTGGTTGGTGCCTCCAGCTCCAGGCAAACACCTTCGAAGCGCCGACCCGAGACTTCTGATCCTGATGATGTAAGTTCCCCGGCCAAGCGTCTGCAGACGATGGACACGCTGCCGCCGCCGCCCACCACCAAGCGTCTACTGTTTGATGAGCCAGCCGCTCCTGCTCATCCCACCATCGAAGAACCGCCTGTGCATGAAGACGACAGTGAGGTGCGTACGTACTGGTGGGCTGCTCGATCTGGTGGTGTTCCTCCCGCACTACACTCTGCGCGGTTTATTTCCATCTCCTCATTTTCTTGTTCTTCATGCATGTGGGCACGGTGTGCTGTGCGTGCTTCCCTCTCTCTTTGTGCAGTTGATGAGTGAGTTGGAGAAGGAACTTTTGGATGTTCTGGCCGCAATCGGTGTGATGTACAAGGAAGATGACGACATCTCGGCGGAGTACATCCTGCACGATCCACCTGCAGCTCTTGATGCTCCATCCGTCAAGGTTGACGAAGACGATCCCCCCAGGATGGCAGGTTCTAATAATATAGGAGTACATATATACTCCGTCGTGTGTAGTATATATATCGACGAGTGTGCTTCTGCTGCATCTAACTTGGTTGCATTTTCTTGCCTCACAAGAATATAATACAAGAGTGACGACGAGTAGTAATCTTCGAGCCTGGAGATCGAGCAAATAATAAACATCAATCAAGTCAACGTGTGTGCGCAACATGGGCCACCAGATCCCACGCCGCTGCGCTACTGGCTCATGATACAGTTAGTTTGCTCGGTCCGTCCCGTAATTCCTCGTCCGTGCGTCGTCCAAATTCAACTTTTTGTATGGGCACTAGACATCTTCGGATGAATTCATAATATATGTTAACCCCTATTTTGGATCGGATAGATGCGTGCATGCATTGTCTACGACTACTGTACACTACTAGTGCCTTTGCACCCTCTTCTATTTTTTTATTATTTTACTGTTTTATATTCACAACTAATAAAAATAAAAATAAAAATGGAAAATAACCCAGACCGGCGTAACCTACACCCAGCCACGGGTTACGTACCATCCCTGCTGCATCCGGTCGAGTCGATCCTGCGCGTCACCTGCACCCGTTCTGTTACGCACTATCAGTGCTGCCTGCACCTGCGAGACGATGTTGCCTGAGTGGTGCGTAACCTAGTCTGTGCATTACCCAGTCGTAGTTGCCCTATGCAGCAGCACTGACTTTGCGTAACCTAGTGGGTGTAGGTTACGCATTCAGAGTACATCTGACCTGAAGCCTATTTGTTTTTGTTATGTGCCCTCCTTTTTGTGCTCGACTCTTAAACCTAAGTACCTAGGTTCAATTCATATGTGCTCTCCTTTTGTTGGGGTTTTTCTTTTCTTTTCTTTTTTTCCATTTTATTGCACCACTGTGAATAGCATATAAAAATAATTATCTTATGTACACTAATATATATTTTATATAATATATTATACTACATGTTGTTACCACTTCCGACATTGACAAAAATGCTGTTGATGAGTCCCCCGTTGAGTGGCTGATATGTGGGTCCCCGCGCCGTATGACCAACACGTCTAGGATCTCTTGGTGATGGGCATGCCAACCACCTTCCATGGGAAGTTGTGGCAATGGGAACCTCGGCCTCACAAGGATGGCAACAGGGCGGATGTTACTGATAAGAAAAAAGTACATTTTTCGAACGAACTTCAATCCAAAGTACAGTACTCTGATCTTATACAACCAAAAGATAGCAGCACAATCAAATAAGGAGGGACCAAACTTAATCAGAAACTACTAATTAGCATTACAACAATGCGACACTTGTAATTGTTGGCAATTAGCATTTCATCCAGTCTGGTTCGTCGATGATCATGGGTGCCGCCTCACGTTCAAGCAGGAACAGGGGCAACAACAGTGGCCGAGCGGCTGGCAACGCAGCTGGTCTGTTGGCCAATTGGATCGGAGAGAGGTGCGTAACCTGCGCCCGCTCAGATACGCACCATCCGTGCTGCAACCCAGACTGGGTCGTTTCGATTATGCGCGTAGTATGCTGGACCCGCTAGGTTACGCACCATCCATGCTGCATGGCCCCTGCAACACCACCGACACCGACTGGGTCGTGTCGAACCTGCGTAACCCTCTCCTAGGCGGTTACGCACGAGCCATGGTGTCTACGGAGGGAGTACTAGTAGCATGTAACCAAAGGGCAAAGGTCGGCTACTATTTATATTATATATAGAATTATTATAAACGCGACGATTGCTATGGTCGGCCTCCGCCTGGTCGTGCCCCTGCCTCTCCCACTATCACCCTTGGCCATACTACGCTAAACGCATACTGGTTACGCGGTCGGTGTTGCAGGAGCCATGCATCGGGGGTCCAGGTTACGCATACATCTGAAGCCTATTTTTGTGTTACACAATCGGTTTTGCAGGAACAATGTAGCCTGTCTGGTGCGTAACCATGCTCATGTGTAACCTATTGTCTTGTTGGATGTAACAAGCTTATAACCAGAATCAGTCAATCATAGAAGCACAATCACAAGCTAACGTCGTAACTGGAACTCGCATGCATGAAAATCGGTGTCCATCCTGCGTAACCGGGGCACCGTGAGGTTACGCCGGTTGGACAACACCAGAGACATTGCTCGTTGGTAACCGAACGGGTGCAGGTAACGCGTAGAATCGACACTAAGGTGGAATTTTGAAAGACACTAAGGTGATTGCATGCCAACATTCTTTCATATGAGATTAGAGACTAGCGGAAACATGGCAGTTGACTCGAACGGATGCAGCATGGAACGTGCGTAACCGAGCGCGTGCAAGTTACACACTGTATCCACACGACTGGATGCAGCATGGGATGGTGCATAACCCGCGGCTGGTTGTTGGTTATGCGCACGACCAAGTTTTTTTTGAGAACACGCAAGACCAAGTTGGTATCAACGAAGCTGCAATTTTCAATCTCTAGATGTCGTAGTGAGGGACATCTCGAAAAGTGAAGGAACTCACGGTTGAACAGTATGCCGTGAAGCTTTAGAAAGGTTTGGTACCTGGAGGCGAAGGGTGGTTCCTTCGGCCAAAAACAACAAATTCTATGGGTTCTGAATTGGATGTTGAGCAAGAGCTTCTAATCACTTTGTATTGGACAAGACGCGGCTCTGATCCAGATGTCCCGGAACGTAGAGCCCCACAATCTAACAAAAAGCCCAATAGAAAACAGAGTAAAAACCTGAACACGAGTTTATTCCTAACACCCATCATGATCCTTGTTTCCTAGGGCTTTGGTTGCCGAAGGACACTGGCTCTGTGAATGTCCAGAGGAAACTTGACGCTGCAAGGGTACAATATGTTGTTAGTGACTTGTTTATAAGTACAGGTCGATGAACAGCATTAGTGTGTAATTTTGTTATCTTACTGTGCGCTGGAGCACTTCCACGTTCCTAGGGTTTTTGGATACAGTTTTTGAAGGACCAATTAGGCGACGAGAGAGGGGGGGAGTGAATGGGAGCCGATAAAAATTCTTCCCGATGGATGAACTCGGCCTATGCCCCAAATTCACAACCAAGGATTCCCACACGGGTTTGCCAAGGTCACGTAGTCACAACGGACCTACCAACCCTAGGAACAAACCCCAAACAATCCCAAAGCGAAAGCGAAACTCAAGAAGCAAAGGACTTAGGCAATCTGCAGTGGCCTGGGCGGACCGTCCGCATGGAGGGGGCGGATTGTCCGCGGGCACCAGGCGGACCGTCCGCAAGCACGGGGCGGACTGTCCGAAATTGGTTCCCGAACCTCCAGTAGCGCACCGCTAAAAACGGACTGTCCGCCGAACCCCCACGGACCGTCCGCGTCGGGTGGACCGTCCGCACTCACCTCACGGACTGTCCGCCAAACTTCGCGCAACCAAAAACACACGAACGAATGGATCGAATGAAAGACGAACAAGAACACACGAAGAACTCGACGAACTGCTAGCTGAAAGCCTCCTCGCGGACCGTCCGCCAGGGGCGCGCGGACCGTCCGCGTGGTGCACAGGTAGCAGCCCGAGCCCGACCTCTTGAAGGTCAACACCTCCTTCCCTTTGCCTGATCTCCCGAATCAACCAAGGGATTGCTACCAAATCATAGGAGAAGATGAAGCACCTCTAGGAGATGCTATACCTACGAATTTGTAGCCTCAAACCCACTGAATCGAGAGGAATCGAGATTCTACCGAGCTCACCCAAAGATCTAGGGTTCCAACCGAAATCCTTCAATCGGAGGCCAAATCTGGAGATTGGGGGGTCAAGATCAAGCACAAAGATGCACAAGACATCTATCCATGATCCCCACCAACAAATCCGAACCCAAACACCTCAGAATCGAAGGAACAAGGCGCCCACGAAAATCCAACGAAAATAGCTCGAAAATGACACGAAAATCACAAGAGCCACAAGAAGGAAATCGACGCAACCATGAAAGCTTCCATACACTCGGAGGTCAGATTCTCTACAAAACGGTGAAGAAAATCTACACCTATGGAGCAAGGAAATGAGAAGCAGTCCGGATGGATGGTTTGCCCAGAAAACGCTAGACCTATATATATGAGTCCCTCTGGGTTGGGCAAATGACCAAGCTACCCCTAGCACTTAAACTTAAGATACAATCCCCTCAGGGGCAAATAGGTCATGTAGCACACCTCTTCATCGCACGGCCACGCCTTCGCCGCAGTCCGTGTCCTCCCGACGCAAGCCCTGCCATCCCGCCACGTGCCCGCCGGCATCGAAGCTTCTCGGCGTGCCCGGATCCCATCTCCGCCCGCCGAGCCTCCGGTCTTGGTTTTGTGGCTCAACCAAGTAACCCGACGGTTTTGTGGTTAACCGCCGCAAACCCCGCGTGCAGACTCTAGTCGTGAGCCGCTACCCTGCACCGGCTCCGGTCGACGACTTCGTCTTGCTTTTCTTGCCACCATGCGGCCCGCACTTGACCCCGCTGGCCACCGGGTCCCTCAAGCCGAGCCTACTTGTCTCTCCACTCCTTGGAGGCCCCGCAAGGCATAGACCTTTCGCGCCCGCTCTTCACCTGCACCTACACGAATCAAGCCGCAACGTGCACCTGCAATACTCGACCAAGAGTCAGTCCACACCACGTTGTCAATCACTCATCACACCAGGGAGCGACCATCCACCGGTCCTCGGACGCTCCTGTCCTCAATCTCCCCCTTGATGAGTGCATTGACAACACACACATAGTAACCAATTTAGAGAAAAGAGAAAAAGAAAAGAAACGACTGAAAAACTCAAACAAGTGATCAAAAGCCAAACAAAAGCCAAAGGGATCACTTGAGAGAGAAAAATCTCGGTCCCCTAAGACAAGGGCAATGGCTCGACACAACTAAGATAAAATGCTCCAAAATTGCTGACTCCTCAAGGTGAGGCAAAAGGGCTCGACACCATCAGCAAAAGAGCACAACTAAAATTCAGGCGAAAAAGAGCTCCCAAATGCATATGAATGCAAGCTCCCCCTGGACAAATGCATTTCTCCCCCAACACAAGAATTGGGTACTATCTCTCCCCCTTGTTGGTAATGCATGAATCAAGTCTACAAATGCAAGCATGTGCTTCTCAAATAGACATAGAGCACTACAACATGCTAAAAAGAGACATAGACAAGCTAGATTGCCACAAATATAGCACACGCATCGCCAACGAGATAGATAGGGACATACAAGCATGTGACATAGCCATGATCAAAATAAAGCAATTTTTCACAAAAACTTCCCTCTCATGAGCATAGAACCTAAACATGATCAAAATGAGCACAAACAACATATAACTCACAAACTTCATGCAAGGTTACAAATTCTCATCACAAGATCATCACAAACACCTGTTGACACACTCTAGCGTCGCACCAGGTTTATATCCCTGGCAACGGCGCTAGAAAGCTTGCTGGTATACAACACGATCACAGATAAATCCGCAAGCGCACGGATACTGATGTAACTTTCACTCGGGAGTATTCCAAGGTATCGATTTCCACGGGGAACGAGAAGTACTCTAGTCCTAAGCTGATTCGTCTGGGGGAAAGGGTAGATAATGGGATGACGACAAAGAGAAGAGAGATGAACGATAGGAGGGTAGAGAGGGTACTTGATACGGGAACTTCGGCTCTCTTAACTAATCAAGCGATTAGGATATTACTTGCACTTGTCTTGATCAGGGAATGCACACTCCGGCTACGGAAAGGGATGAGAAGGGAGCCGTTACGTACACCACTCTTACGATGCCTACAGGACTAGCCACTCTCACATGGTGGAATACAGAGGCCGAACGGGGCTGTCACTACCCGCCGGCTACCACAAGCGGTCCGTGGGGCTATGTGTATTTCAAGGTAACCTCAAGTCTAGGCACAGCGCCTACACTATCGATCACTACTTCACTCAGCGCTCAAGCAAAGCAATCACTCAGAGCAAGATAAACTTACTATGATATGAACGAGAAACGATAAGACAAAGACAAGGAATAAATAATGCTTAATTAATTAGAGGAGACCAGAGTTACCGAACAAGACCCGGATGTAGCTACTAGAAGAGGAGCTGCATCCGCCGAGGCACGAGCTAGAGGAGGGGCCGACACTCCGGCTCCGCCCGGAAACTCTCACCTCAACTCTCTCCCTATTTTCTAACTATAATAGTAGCAGCGCTTCGCTTCTTCAAAGCTCTTCTCTTGTGTGTCTTGAAGTGAGGAGAGGGGTCTCTATTTATAGGGGAGGAAACTTAGAGAAGTGGAGGACCTCCCCCTCTTTCTTAGGGCCAAACCGACCTTCCCAGGGGCAGCTCGTGCGTGAACAGTGCAGGGCACGCCTCCCCAAGTCGGAGGAGCAAAGAACCGGGCGAAAACCGGACTCTAGGTGCTTGAACCGGAGCTAAACCAGAGTCTGGGTCGCTGAACCGGGCGGTCTGTAGGCTGAACCCTAGGGAAAAGGGCGCAGACCAGCTAAACCGGCCAACCGACCTCCCGCCGTCCAATTTGAGCGCGCCACGTAGCCCCGGGCGGCCGGGCCGGCTCGATCCGGCGCGCGCTCCACGGGGGCATCCGCACGCCAGGCTGCGGGCCAACCCCTGCCGGCCGCGTGGCTCGGTGGGGTCAGCACTCGCGCACCCACGGCGATTCCCGCGTGAGCCGGGGTGGCCAGCCGGGTGCTGCCATGTGGCCCCAAGCGGGGTCCCGCGCTCTCCCGCGCACGCGCGCGGCGCGTCGCAGCGCAGCCCGGTGGCCAGTGGTGGCTCGCCACGTGGGCCTGCCTGGTGATCTCCCGCACGAGCGCCGTACGGATTCTGGGTGCTGACGTCATGATGACGTCAGCACCCCATAATATTTTGTTCCTTTGATATCTTTTGCATCCGAACTCCAAAGTTGTCAAATGATATGTCCATTTCGATCGTCTCGACGAGCCCGTCGCAATGGTGTAGTTCAAGTTGGCATTTGAGGCTGTTTGTGATAATGATATATTTTATGCCATAATTGCTCATATTTACCTGCAACCAAATATACAACAAAACTCGTGGAATTCGTTAGATTAGAGCCCTATAGCTATGTTGCATACTTTTATGGAGTAACTTTTATCCGAAGTTGACGGTCGAAAATAGGGACTTAACGACCGTCAACAAGCTCCCCCACACTTATCCCTTTGCTCGTCCTCGAGTAAAGGTTAAGGACTAGGGTGGAAAAACATGAATCCAAAATGATATGATGCAAGCATGTAAGATATTCCAAGACATACCTGTACTTGTGACTCTTTGGGGTGTCTACCATGTCATCTTGGATGGTTGAAGAATGGAGCGGTTGGATTTGAATCACCTCAACTCCTTCTGTAAAGTAGCTTGGGTTTTTGATAGAATATTTTTTTCAAAACTTAGCCTTACTTGACTCCTCAGATGATGCTCTCGGATCGCTCAGTGTATATGATTCCTCACCAAGGCATTAAACTCACCTTTCTTCAACCTACTTCTAATGATGGCTATATGTGGAGCTCAGGGTGAGGATGAAGATATAAGGCATACTTGTATCACATAATATTGCAAAGTCAAAAACCGGATCCAAGAAGAAGACTAGTCATACAATCTGATCAAGATGTGCAAGTGTGTGGAAAGGGGATGATATGGTACTATGTACTCCTTGTTGTATGATCTCTCTCCCTTTGAACTTTATTTTGAGAACATGGCTATATTTTTTTTCTCTTCTTTCTCTTTTTTTTCTTTCTTTCTTTTTTTTTGCATCATGCTTGAGAAGAGTTTCTCTTTAGCATGTGTCTTTATCTCTTTTTTTTTCTTTATAGCCCATGTCTCTTTTGAAGGAAAACCTAGGGAGAGAGATTCATAAATTGAATGGAGTATATATTTTTGTGGATGTGTTGACATTTTTGGAAAAACAGGTCAAAGAGGAGTACAATCGGCCGATTGAAGGGAAAGAAAGACGGTCAACACGGATCGCCGATGGTCAAAGGGATTCAACCCTGACGGTGGGCCAGCTGGTAAAAGCGATCGGCCGATGGTCAGATAGAAGATCGGCCGATGGAGGAAAAAAGAGGCAGTATTCAAAAGAAATACGCCAAAAGGAAAGCATGGTGGAGGCGGGTCAGTCCACGATTGACAACGGGTCAAGAGTCGGTTCTTAGAAGGTCTTTGACTCCTGCGAGAGTCCTTTTCTATTTTTAGTAGTTTTTGTCTTTAGATGCAAGTAAACGCTGCCGTGATCGGCTAGGAGTCGGGTTTGTCCTCAGGACATAAATAGCGACCCTACGTGGTCGGAAAAAGTGTACACACCAATATCAAACGAACCGCCTCCGGGCAAACCCTTTACTTTTACTGCATCTACTTTACAGCATCTACCTTTACGGCATCTACTTTTCGGTGACTTCGCCATTGCATTTTTCTCTTTTCTACAACGTCGTGCTTCGGGTTCGTCAGGCTGCATCAGCTGGTCTCCGGCAAGCTTGTGAGTACCATTTTACCGAATAATCCTAGGCTTTAACCTCCGGGCGCATCGCTGAGGTTTCGTCTAGTTCTTTATTCACCCCTTACCGATATTAGCTAGATCTACAAGTTTTCGTACCAAATTCTTGTAGTTTTAGCTATTATCTTTACCCTTCCGCTCGATCTAGATCCTATCGGCTCATACCACCGCAGCCGATTCTGATCTACTCGAGCGCTGACGTCACGATCGGCCGATCCAGCCGATCGTACCCGCGCTTCGGTCGCTCTCGAGCCGGCCGATCCCGCTTTATCCGTATCGGCCGATTGGCTGGTACACGTGTCGCTGCAAGGCCATCGGTTCTCTAGCCGATCTTTAATATTTTCCATTGTCAATCAACAGGTCAGATTGGCTGGCACACCTCGCTACAGACCGGGGAGTCACGTGTGTCACACGCGGAGGTGACGTCCTATTTTTGCGTCAACACACTTTTGGCACGCTCGGTGGGACATGAAAAAAGTCAACAATGACGAAGCCTATGAAGACTGGTCCTCGTGAAGTCGATCCGGACAACGTCCAACCAATCACCAAGGATCAGCTGAAAGATTCAGACAAAGCTGAGTTAGAGGCTCACATGAAGCATTATGAAGAGCTTTGTCTGGCATCATACGGTCAGACTAAAAGTGGAGTCTTCAAGAAGAATCCGCTGCCAACGCCTAAACAAGTCACCTTTTCAGCCGATCCTGAAGGGCTTCAAGACATGATGACCAAAGCCATGCATCAAACAATGATTGATCAATCCAAGGTATTCGCAAATACTATTCAGAATGCCATAATTGATGCACTCAAGCAAGGAGCAGAGGCGGATATCTGGGACCTGCATACTTTGAACCAAGGCGTACTCCTCCTGTGTTCTAGCAAAACCAATCGGCCAACCCGCCGATTGATGATCCAACAACAAAAGCTACACCATCTCCACAAGCTACCACCAGTTCTTCATCGGACTCTCAGCCGATTCAGAATCAAAGTGGTGATGGTAAAGATAAAGATCCTGTTGTCACAACACCAGTGCAATCTGTTGTCCAGGATCAAGTGCTTCCAGTGCAGAATCAGCAAAAATATCCTGCGATGAGAGATCAAGATGGGAAGCTTGCAGGATGGGATTTACCTCGTGATCACTTCGAGACTAACATCTCAAATTTCTTTGAGCCTGTGCCTGAGGAAGTTCCAGAAGTAAAGTATCCACAGTCTTACCAAATTACATTTGGAGGTACTCCAGGGACTGTGCACATGAATGGGGAAGGAGTGGTGTTTGTCTACTTCAATCATGGGAGCAAGAACTTTGAAAGAGTCAAGATCAGTCCAGCTCATGCTCACATGGTCATACCAACAGAGAAAAGACCTCCTATTCCACCTCAGAGGCCAAATCCTACTCCACCTCAGAGTTTGGCTCAGCAGCCGATACTCGGAATGCCCTTACCAACTGCTTCGCTACAGCAACCAACGCTCGGGATGCCCATACAGACAGCCCCGCCTCAACAGTCAACGACAATGCAGGCTGTCTTAACCCCAGCTAATACGGTAGCTCATACAAGATCTTCACTTCAACAGCCGATCGACCATGGAGCAGCAGGGCAGCCAGTGTTTCCACAGGTGGATTCAGCGCGATTGCTGCAAACACTTCTAAATCAATTGGCTATTTCAAACCAGTTGAATACGCAGCAACCAGCCCCATCGGCTAGTCAGCCGATTGAACAGGCTACACCTATTACAGGTCATTCAGACACTCAAGGTTCTACTGAGGCAAGGACAGTTCCAGATCCAAAGACAAGAATCTTAGAAGAACGACCTCCAGAAACTCCAACTGAGATACAAGCAATTGAGCAAGTGGCTACAGAGTTGAAATCTCATGTGAAGCAGGAGTTAATCGACCACTTCTCGGAGATGCTATCGAAGCAATATGGGATAAAACCCAAGCAGCAGTCCTGCATGTACAGGACACCATATCCCTCTAGCTATGATCAGATACCGTTCCCTCCAAGGTTCGAAGTGCCAGACTTCACCAAGTTCTCTGGACAAGATGAAACATCCACTATGGAGCACATCACTCGGTTTATCATCCAATGTGGGGAAGCAGGGAATGTTGATGCACTCAGGATACGGTTGTTCTCTTCATCTCTGTCAGGGCCGGCATTCTCATGGTTTACATCACTGCCAGCTAACTCCATCATCAAGTGGTCCGATCTGGAATAGCAGTTCCATAATTACTTCTTCTCTGGCATCAACGAGATGAAGATCACTGATCTGACCAGACTCAAGCAAAGGAACGACGAAACAGTGGGTGGATTCGTTCAAAGATTCAGAAAGGTTAGGAATAAGTGCTATAGTTTGAACTTGGTAGACAAGCAACTAGCTGAGTTAGCTTTCCAAGGTCTCTTGCCGACCTTAAGGGAGAAATATGCATCAGATGACTTTGAAAGCCTCAGTCAGTTGGTCAGTCGGATGAGTCAAGAAACTGCAAAGTCCTATGAACCTAGAAGGAACTTTTAGAAGGAGTCGTATGTGGACTACTCCAACTCAGAAGATGAAGACAATATGATAGGGCTCGCAGAGTGGGTCAAAGGCAAGAAGACAGTGTCCTGTCCCTTTGGCAAGAAAGAGCCAGAGAAATTCGGCTTTGATATCACTAAGGCCAATAAGATATTTGATCTGTTGCTTCAGCAAGGGTAGATTAAACTCTCCCAGTTCCATACCATACCATCTGCAGAAGAGCTGAAGAGGATGAAGTATTGCAAGTGGCACAATGCAACATTGCACGATACCAATGATTGCAAGATCTTCAGACAACAGATCCAATCAGCTATTGAGCAAGGGAGGCTTAAATTTGAAACTCCTACCAAAGCTGAAAAGTCGATGAAGATTGATCAGCACCCCTTCCCAGCTAACACAGTTGAAGTGTCCAGCAAAGACACGTCACGAGTTAAGTTGCTGACATCTGATTCGGCTCAAAATAAAGGAGTCGTCGATCCCAAAGTACAAGTAACCGCTGCCGATGTCAAAGGAAAAGGGTTACTACTTGGAGAAGGAGAATCAAAGCCACGCCGACCCATCACGTCACAAATGTTGATCAACAAGTTCCAGCGCCGACAAGAGAAGGCAAAGGAAAGAGAGGAGTGGGCACAGCGTAATGAAGGACATTGGAGATGTCCGTTCTTCAAGTACTGTTGGGAAGAAGGGATCAAACTGCCGATGGTAGAAAACTGTCCAGAGTGCAACGGGGCTTACAATAATGGCAACTCATCCAAAAGGGTTTGCTTTGATGATAGAAGACCTGCAGCCAAGGATCACTGTGGATTCAACAATCAACGAATCTCGGTTCACGATCGGCTGGGGGGCAAAGCCAGCGTCCACGATCGGCTGGGGGGCAAAGCCAACGTCCACGATTGGCTGGGGGGCAAGGCTAGCATTCATGATCGGCTGGGAGGCCGAGTCAATGAAGAGTCAAACGATCGGCTACAAGAGATGGCCGATTCTCTGGTCCCTGACGAGGACATCATGTGCCGAGCTCCTGAACGTCGACGCACATTGCAACTGGATGATGAAGGGTCAAGCCAAACACGTAAAAAGCCCAATCCACAATGGTGTCCAGATGGCTTGACTAAGTCCCAGAAGAAAAGAGTCCAGCGCCTACGTCAGCTAGAATAGCATGAAGAAGCAGAGAGACTTGTGCTGGACAAGAAGAAGGTTGGGTCTAAAGTTTGGCGCCCAAAGCCTAAGGCTGACGGTGAGGAAGATAACAAACCCCGAGCTAATATAAACATGGTTGTCTTCCTACCAAAAGAATTCATGGCTCCAATTGATTCGGATCTATCCGATGAAGAACTTGGCATGGCTCAATTGACGCTGGAACCTAGACAAGCTATCTTTGAGAAGCTAGAAGACGAGAAGAGACAACACTTGAAGGCTCTGTTTCTCAAAGGATATGTTAATGGGAAACCAGTCACCAGGATACTAGTAGATAGAGGAGCAGCAGTTAACCTAATGCCGTACACCGTGCTGTGCAAGATTGGGAAATCTGATGAAGATAACCCAAACCGACATGATGTTGGTGGACTTCGAAGGCAACGTCTCTCCGGCTCAAGGAGCAATCTGTGTGGAGCTCACCATCGGCACTAAGACCCTTCAGACCGCTTTCTTTGTCATTAAAGGGAGAGGATCTTATAATCTACTACTGGGTCGGGATTGGATACATGCCAATTGTTGCATACCATCTACAATGCATCAATGCATCATCCAATGGATCGGAGATTCAGTGGAGGTGGTCCAAGGAGAAACTTCCTTGATAGTAGCAGCTACAGAAGCACAAGGGTGGACCTATGATCAAGTGAGCTGCATATCTGGAAAAGCCTGGGATACCAAATATCTCAGAGTGTCCGATTTTGGACTAAAGCCGGTTCAAGCAGTCGGCTCTGATGACGAGGCTTAATGAATCAATTCATTACGAAAGGAAGCTTGGGTTCAGAGTCACAGCAGCCGATGGATTGGTTGCCCTAGTGCGTCAATAATTGTACAAGGCCATTAAGTATGTTCTGCTGGAAGATGAGCTGTATTATCGTACCATCGATGGAGTTCTGCTCAAATGTCTCAGAGAAGAAGAAGCTAAAATTTTAATGGGAGAGATTCACGAGGGAGTCTGTGGAGCTCATCAATCAGCATTCAAGATGAAGTGGATGATCAGAAATAATAATTACTATTGGCCAACGATATTGGAAGATTGCTTCAAGTATTATAAAGGATGCCAAGAGTGTCAGAAGTTTGGAAGCATTCAAAGGGTTCCGGCATCAGCAATGAACCCGATAATCAAACCATGGCCGTTCAGAGGTTGGGCAATTGATTTGATCGGACAGATATATCCACCATCAAGCAAAGGTCATAAATTCATACTGGTGGCTACGGATTATTTCACAAAGTGGGTTGAAGCCATCCCAATCAAGACTGTGACAACAGGCAATATGATTGATTTTGTCAATGAGCATATTGTCTATCGGTTTGGTATACCTCAAACTATTACAATCGATCAAGGAAGTCAATTCACCTCAGGGGAGTTCGAAGAATATGCAAATTCTTTGGGGATCAAACTGTTAAACTCATCTCCCTATTATGCTCAAGCGAATGGACAGGCAGAGGCAGCAAACAAGGGCATCATCAAATTGATCAAACACAAGATTGATGAAAGTCCTAAGCGATGGCATACGGTCCTTAATGAAGCACTATGGGCATACAGGATGGCATGCCACGGAGCTACCAAGGTATCACCATATCAACTGGTGTATGGTCATGATGCTGTACTACCTTGGGAATTGAGAGCCGGATCCAGGAGAACTTCTTTACAAGACCAGCTATCGGCCGATGATTATTCAGCTATGATGAAGGAGGAATTAGAAGATCTTGCTGGTAATCGGCTGAGACCTTTGGAGAGTATTGAAAAGAACAAAAGAAGGATAGCCAGGTGGTATGACAAGAAGGTCAAAGTTAAAGAATTTGCCGAAGGGGATCTGGTTTGGAAGCTCATATTACCAATCGGATCTAGGGATCCTAAATATGGGAAGTGGTCACCTAATTGGGAAGGGCCATATCGGATCAGCCAATGCGTACCTGGAAATGCATATATTCTAGAGACATTGGAAGGAGAGAAGTTTGCCAGAGCATTGAACAGGAAATATTTGAAGAAGTACTATCCAAGCATATGGGTAGATGCTTAGTCTAATCAGAGCCTAAAAGCAGCCGATTCGAGACTCAAGTTACAGCCGATTGTGAATAAAGTCGTCTTTAATAGCAAAAAGCCGACTCATCGAAGCATATTCGGTTTCAGGTTATGGCCGATGTACAAATCGCCCTTAGAACAAAAAAAATATATATATATATATTTTCTCTAATCTTCAATTACAATGGTGACATTACAATGCAGATCTGCAAGAATACATTCGGAGGACAAACTTGAACAATTCATTACAGATCGATTACATTGGTCATCACTGGACAAGTGATGGAGACGAAGAAAGAGAAAAACAAAAAAGAATAGATTTGATGAAGATGAATCACCAGATGCGGTAACTCTCCCCGTCAAATTTGTTGGGAAAGAAGACATAGGGTTGTTCTTCTTTCTGCAACGCCCAGGGGCAACCTCCACCCTCCTCCACCAGCTGATGCACCAAAGTTGCATCACAAGGATTCTTCTAGCTGTTGGACCTCCTGGCTTCACAAAAGGAGACTAGAGAGAGGAGCATTTTCTAGGCTATTTCACAAGAATTCTTCTAGCCATCTTGAGTCAGAGAAGAAGAGAGGAACCGAAGAACAAGAGCCTAAAGTTCCCTGGACCTATATCTCGAGCCATGGATGAAAGGAACGGTGTGGTTTCCATAGGGGTATGAGGACGGCTATTTATAGCCGGAGCACCAGAAGAGATAAGGATGAAGAAGCCGAAAAAGACGGAAACCGAAGATGCCAGATCCGGTGAAAAGGGAAACAGATAACTCGTGAATGACTCAGTTTCCAAAGGATGACTAATTCAGAGAGATCACCCCAAATAAAGGATGACTCATACACACTTAAACAAGGGGAAGCTCCTCTATCACGTCCACAAACTGCAGAGCATAGTTCACAGAAATCTTCTGCACAAAGTTACAGACATAGTTTACTAGTTCACTAGTAGTACTCAGAAGGAATGCTATTTTGAGCTAGAGTCTGTCAATGGCCAGTAAGGATCATCGGCGCTCGCAGAATTTTCCAGGGGAAGATGCCTCTCATACCCATAAGACTAAAAGAGTTAACATCTACATCAGGAAGAACCCAAGGTCAATACAAAGAACCTACGGGTAAAAGAATGAGTCTTATAGGGAAGGGGAACGAGAGATGCCAAAGAGTCACATGGTGAACAATCCCAAGAAAAGGTAGGTGGAAAGGACAAGACATATCAATGGAGATTGATCAGGTCGATCACGGGGAGATTTGGCTATTATTCAAAAGATATCAGGCAAATTTCAGAGCAAAAGGATTATTTACTCCGAAACTGGGGGGCATGTGTTGACACCATTTTTTGGAAAAACAGGTCAAAGAGGAATAAGGAGAAATAGCCGATGAAAAACAAAGTACAATCAGCCGATTGAAGGGAAAGAAAGACGGTCAACACGGATCGCCGATGGTCAAAGGGATTCAACCCTGACGGTGGGCCAGCTGGTCAAAGTGATCGGCCGATGGTCAGATAGAAGATCGGCCGATGGAGGAAAAAAGAGGCAGTATTCAAAAGAAATACGCCAAAAGGAAAGCATGGTGGAGGCGGGTCAGTCCACGATAGACAACGGGTCAAGAGTCGGTTCTTAGAAGGTCTTTGACTCCTGCGAGAGTCCTTTTCTATTTTTAGTAGTTTTTATCTTTAGATGCAAGTAAGCAGTACCGTGAACGGCTAGGAGTCGGGTTTGTCCTCAAGACATAAATAGCGACCCTGCGTGGTCGGAAAAAGTGTACACACCAATATCAAACAAACTGCCTCCGGGCAAACCCTTTACTTTTACTGTATCTACTTTACAGCATCTACCTTTACAGCATCTACTTTTCGGCGACTTCGCCATTGCGTTTTTCTCTTTTCTACAACGCCGTGCTTCGGGTTCGTCGGGCTGCATCAGCTGATCTCCGGCAAGCTTGTGAGTACCGTTTTACCGAATAATCCAAGGCTTTAACCTCCGGGCACATCGCTGAGGTTTCGTCTAGTTCTTTATTCACCCCTTACCAATATTAGCTAGATCTACAAGTTTTCGTACCAAATTCTTGTAGTTTTAGCTATTATCTTTACCCTCCCGCTCGATCTAGATCCTATCGGCTCATACAACCACAGCTGATTCCGATCTACTCGAGCGCTGACATCACGATCGGCCGATCCAGCCGATCGTACCCGCGCTTCGGTCGCTCTCGAGTCGGCCGATCCCGCTTTATCCGTATCGGCCGATTGGCTGGTACACGTGTCGCTGCAAGGCCATCAGTTCTCTAGCCGATCCTTAATATTTTCCATTGTCAATCAACAGGTCAGATTGGCTGGCACGCCTCGCTACAGACCGGGGAGTCATGTGTGTCGCGCACGGAGGTGACGTCCTATTTTCGCGTCAATAGGATGGATGGATGTTGCTAATCTTCTAGTGTAGAAGTTTAGCATATGAAGGTGGAGTGTACGTGATCTTGATCATGAAAGCATGAAAAGCTTCTAGCAAGGGTCACAACAATTTGACAAAGCTCAATGTAATAACAAGCAGCATATGTATGGGGTTTTCTAATGTAAACAACATATGGCTTTGGTAGGAATATATCATCACTGAGGAGCTTGTAAGGTTATATATTTTTTTTCATGTAAAACATCCCAAGCACTTTGTTAGAGAGAGTAAGGTTCATCGCATCGTACCATATCTCATCAATCAACCATTTAGATGAACATGTTTTCTAATGATATTTGATCACAAGCAACATATATATGTGCTATAGGAATAAAGAACATGCAAGCCAATCATTTGAAAACATGTATAGCAATGGAGCATCAAGATTCGTTGAGTTTAATTTAATGATTATCTCATGAAAGGAATTATAACTCATGAATCATGGAATTAGGAGGGCAGGATTGTTCAAACCATGTTGTTCCTTTGAATGTCGGGAGAAGTTGACTCTCGGTACCTACCCCACACTATCTTTTGCTGTGTTTTCTCCTGCACACTCTTAGACAAAGATGAGATACATGGATTTGGCTAGTACAAATTGTACTAGCCAAATCAAAGCGAAGTTTTATTTTATTTATTCTTTTTTTTCTTTTGACTGATGGTGATCATCGGGCAACCTCCCGGAAGGGCTTTGTTTAAAGTCAAAAGCAGGACATACCTAGCTAGGCAAGATGCATGAGCTAACATCATCTCCAAACCAGGATAAGATTTTGGTATGAGAGGAACTTTACTCGGGATGCTCACGTACCTCCCCCACACTTGAAGTTTGCATTGCTAAGCAACAAAACTCAAGTGTGTGGAGATCAAGCTTCCTTTTTGTAAACGTTCTTTCACCAAAAACTTTCCAAAGTGCTGTAGTTGATGTCGCTCACATGTTCTTAGGCATCATCTATCCATCGTTCTTCTTGGTCTCCACCTGAAAGGTTAGTAACCAAAAGTACCCGAAGGACACTCTTATCCTAGGAACATGCTCTTGCTTTTATTTGGAAGGGGAAATAAATCTACGCTAATCCAGGCTATCTCCTGGTAGTGCTTTGTTTACAGTCATAAGCTCGACCATGGAAACTTCTTCTTGCAGCAATGCAATCACGAAATCTGCAATACTTATGGTGGACATATGCATCTACAACCATCCTTCTAAACTTTTTGAATAGGAGAACCATAAGGTGGTTGTAGTCCTGATGTGTGCTCTGTGCACTGAGCGTGGCTGACTCTGGAGAGACTTGATGCAAGCTACCAAGCTTGTCAATGAGATCCCTTCCTTTGGACCCCAGAGTGGGCGCCTTATAGATTTCCATGGCCCATGAATTCTCCATCTCAAGAGATCCATCATGTATGAACAATGTTGATTCTCGACCACGGTCGGAAACAACATGATACGAGCCAGTGGGAAGAGGCTCAAACTTGATCAAAGGTGATGATGATCATTCGTCTTCACAAAGGTGAAGCGGGTCTTCCAAGTCATACTCCTGAGAAGTAGAAAATTCTACAAGCTCAGGGAGAACAGGCTCGGACGGCGTGAACGTTGATACATGCATCATCTCCTCGAACGTGTTTTGCTTGGGAAGCGGCGTCACCATAGAATTTTCTAAGAACAAGGCAGTGGTGGCCGAAACGGCTTCCCTAAGCTTTTTATCTAGGCTTCCTCGAGATGCATCGAGAAGTTTTTCTATATGGGAGCCTAGGAGGAGATCAAGATCGAGGACATCGAAGACGTGGAAGTCTAGATTAACCTTAATCTTGTCTACTAGGAGTGGCACAGCACATGCAACCCCCCGACACTCAAGAATGTGTCCGGAGAGACAACTCTTGAGGAGCTTGTCAGATGGTCTTAGCATCACGTTTCCCAATAAAGTGTATGCTAAGTGCCATGGCATAATATTAACCACCATGACAGGGTTAAGATGGGCTTCTATGGTAATCCCTTTATGGAACAAGGAAGGATCGTAGAAGGTGAACAAATCCAAAGTGCTTCGAAAAAGTGTTCCACTCCAGTCGACCACTTCTTTTCCATGTCATCCACGGTAGATGTTTCGGTTGGAGGATCAGGAGGCAAAGGAGGGATTGTAGGCCTAGGGGAAGATTGTATCAAAAGATTTCTAGCTGGCTGGATTTGGACAGAATAGAGCTCCTTCCCTTGTTCGGCATCCAAGGGATTCAAGGTGGCTTTCGGTTCGGGTTCTACACGGGTGTTGATAGCTCATGAGAGTTGAATGGGCATGTACTCCTTACCAACCTTTAGCTCCAGCTCTTGGTGCCTTGGTACTTTTTCCATGATTTTCATGATAGGCCTCCCGATGATGATATTATGTGAAAGGTTCTCGGGGAGGTCAAAAACGTGAAAGTCTAGGTATAGAGTAGGATTGGCTATACGGACAGGAGCGGCTCTTAGAATCCCACGACAATCTAAAGATTGTGTAGGGGTGACATGAAGTCGTTTCTGAGATGAAGATAAGGGCTCCTCGGATAGCTGAGTTTGTACTAGGGAAGATGATATGATATTGATCCCCAGACCAGGATCGTATCCAAAACTACCATCCATGCCTATCACCATACAATTTATTGTTCTAAGTCTAGTAGGCAAATGGATGACTTCGGCAGATGATTCTGCTTCTTCAAGCCATTCTCGGCTCATGATGGCAGATAGATTTCCTATGTATTGTTCTTGCCATTGGGATTCCTCGAGATCTGGTGGGTGGTCCCTTTGATCTTTGGGAGGCAAATGTCTTCCCACAAGGGGTTGATTTGCAGCATTCCCAAAGTCATGGAAAAGCTCGTCATAGAAATTGAAAGGGAACTCACATGGGGAATCGCACGAGTCCGAGAAAGGTTTAGGGATTGGCTCAGAGATTGTGTCAGAGATATGTGCTGGGGTGAAGGTAGGTGTGTGCGAAGGGGTCACATCTTTTGGCTCAGGGATATCTATGGAGGGTTCTTCCGGTTGCATTTCCGGTGGTTCTTCGGGAAATTCATCGTAAATTCCGGTGTAAGGGGTGTTTGCTAGAATTTTTTCTAAGATCACCCTTCCCTCATTCAAGGTCAAATCTACAAAAGAACCTCCTGATGAAGAGTTTAGGAACTTAGCGGATTCAGCATTGAGGCCCAATCTGAACTGCTGGAGACATGTGGGTTCTGGAATCCCTAAATCGGGTCTTGAAGCTAAGATATTGGTAAATCGGGCCCAAGCAGTTCCTAAAGACTCACCCTCCTTTTGTTTAAAAAGGATGATTTCGCACCGAAGATCACTAATCTGTGCTAGCGAAAAGAAGGTGCGACAAAATTTTTCCCTCAAAACTTCCCATTTGCCTTCTACGCTTCGGACGTTGAGGTTGTACCATTTCTTCGCTCTCCCCGTTAATGAAAATGGGAAGAGTATCCACTTTAACGTTTCTTGTGCCATACCCTCTATTGTGATGCATGAGCAAAGTTGCTCGAATTCTCTCAAATGAGTGTATGGGTTCTCCTCTTCGGTCCCAGCAAAGGATTGCTCTCTGGCCATGGCTGTGAAACCAGGACGTAGCTCATAGCCACTAGTATCGATAGGGTGTGATGAAGGTGGGGGCTCCAAATTTTCGCCCTTTGGAGCCGAAAATTGTGCAAGGGTAGGAAAGGAATTCATTATGGTAGGTGGATGATACGTAGACGAACTAGGTTCGGAACTAGAATAGCTACCGTTCCCCGGCAACGGCGCCAGAAAGCTTGTTGACACTCTCTAGCGTCGCACCAGGTTTATATCCCTGGCAACGGCGCTAGAAAGCTTGCTGGTATACAACACGATCACAGATAAATCCGCAAGCGCACGGATACCGATGTAACTTTCACCCGGGAGTATTCCAAGGTATCGATTTCCACGGGGAACGAGAAGTACTCTAGTCCTAAGCTGATTCGTCTGGGGAAAGTGCGGATAACGGGATGACGACAAAGAGAAGAGAGATGAACGATAGGAGGGTAGAGAGGGTACTTGATACGAGAACTTCGGCTCTCTTAACTAATCAAGCGATTAGGATATTACTTGCACTTGTCTTGATCGGGGAATGCACACTCCGGCTACGGAAAGGGATGAGAAGGGAGCCGTTACGTACACCACTCTTACGATGCCTACAGGACTAGCCACTCTCACGTGGTGGAATACAGAGGCCGGACGGGGCTGTCACTACCCACCGGCTACCACAAGCGATCCGTGGGGCTAGGTGTATTTCAAGGTAACCTCAAGTCTAGGCACCGCGCCTACACTATCGATCACTACTTCACTCAGCACTCAAGCAAAACAATCACTAAGAGCAAGATAAACTTACTATGATATGAACGAGAAACGATAAGACAAAGACAAGGAATAAATAATGCTTAATTAATTAGAGGAGACCAGAGTTACCGAACAAGACCCGGATGTAGCTACTAGAAGAGGAGCTGCATCCGCCGGGGCGCGAGCTAGAGGAGGGGCCGACACTCCGGCTCCTCCCGAAAACTCTCACCTCAACTATCTCCCTATTTTCTAACTATAATAGTAGTAGCGCTTCGCTTCTTCAAAGCTCTTCTCTTGTGTGTCTTGAAGTGAGGAGAGGGGTCTCTATTTATAGGGGAGGAAACTTGGAGAAGTGGAGGACCTCCCCCTCTTTCTTGGGGCCAAACCGACCTTCCCAGGGGCAGCTCGCGCGTGAACAGTGCAGGGCACGCCTCCCCAAGTCGGAGGAGCAAAGAACCGGGTGAAAACTGGACTCTAGGTGCTTGAACCGGAGCTAAACCGGAGTCTGGGTCGCTAAACCGGGTGGTCTGTAGGCTGAACCGCAGGGAAAAGGGCGCAGACCAGCTAAACCGGCCAACCGACCTCCCGCCGTCCAATTCGAGCGCGCCACGTAGCCCCGGGCGGCCGGGCCGGCTCGATCCCGCGCGCGCTCCGCGGGGGCATCCGCACGCCAGGCTGCGGGCCAACCCGCGCCGGCCGTGTGGCTCGGCGGGGTCAGCGCTCGCGCGCCCGCGGCGATTCCCGCATGAGCCGGGGTGGCCAGCCGGGTGCTGCCACGTGGCCCCAGGCGGGGTCCCGCGCTATCCCGCGCACGCGCGCGGCGCGTAGCAGCGCAGCCCGGTGGCCAGTGGTGGCTCACCACGTGGGCCTGCCTGGTGATCTCCCGCGCGAGCGCCGTACGGATTCTGGGTGCTGACGTCATGATGACGTCAGCATCCCATAATATTTTGTTCCTTTGATATCTTTTGCATCCGAACTCCAAAGTTGTCAAATGATATGTCCATTTCGATCGTCTCGACGAGCCCGTCGCAATGGTGTAGTCCAAATTGGCATTTGAGGCTGTTTGTGATAATGATATATTTTATGCCATAATTGCTCATATTTACCTGCAACCAAATATACAACAAAACTCGTGGAATTCGTTAGATTAGAGCCCTATAGCTATGTTGCATACTTTTATGGAGTAACTTTTATCCGAAGTTGACGGTCGAAAATAGAGACTTAACGACCGTCAACAACACCTACAAGCTATCTCATGTCATGTCAAAGCCACCAAGCCAAGTGTCCACTTCTAAATGTGAGACTTCTCAACGGTGAACATCACGCAACGGTTTAGCACCCAAGACAAGAAATTTAAAGCATGCATGACATAGAAGCATATTTTTCAAGCACAAGCATTTCATATACCAATTTCAAGATTTACAAATTAAGCATGGTACATGAAGTGCCTTTGCGGCAAAAAGAAGCTTAGGCTTCTCCACAAGGTAACATGTAGGCTAAACATCCATGATGATAGATGGGTCTTTGACCCCATATGAAAATAACATGGTCCCAAGCACAAATTAAGCAAGCTATAGCCATAAGTGCACAAATTTAGCATGAAAGGCATTCAACTCATAAGAGAGGATCATATATAGCATTTTCACAAAAATAAGCCATCCACAAGCACATACATCCCAGATCTATCAAGAGCATTGCTATCCATCATATGAGCATCAAAAGCATAGTCAAAATCTCCTATCTAGCATATCATGGTGATCCAAGTATATAGGAGAAGCACATCTCATATGATACATATGTTGTCTATGATACAAAGATGCAAGAATGATATGATACAAAAATGAAAATGCAACATGAGTATGTACATCAAACTGCCGAACCAAAGCTCAATAAGGAAAAAGAACTCCAAGCTCCCCTCGCAAATGGGCAAATGTAGCTTGGTCCAAAGGCTTGGTTAGGATGTCGGCAAGCTGCTTTTCTGTTGGCACAAGGATTTGGTCTATGTTTCCCTTCTCAACATTGTCTCTCAGAAAGTGGTACCTCACCTCTATATGTTTGGTTCTGGAGTGGAGCACGGGGTTTTTGGCAACACTAATGGCACTCGTGCTATCACACATGAGAGGTACATGGGAACACTCCTCACCAAAGTCACTCAGCGTGTATGTGATCCAAAGCAGATGTGAGCGACAACTAGCGGCAGCAATATATTCGGCTTCTGTGGTAGACTGAGCTACACTAGACTGTTTGTGAGAAGACCAAGAAACAAGTGAGGATCCCAAAAATTGACAAGTCCCCGAAGTCGACTTCCTATCGACTCGACACCCCGCAAAGTCGGCATCAGAAAACCCAAGAAGCGAAAGGGATGAGGACGCCGAGTACCAAAGACCAAGCTCAGGAGTGTATCGAAGATACCTGAAGATCCGCTTGACAGCCTGCCGATGTGAAGTCCTCGGCGACGCCTGAAAATGAGTGCACAGACACACAGAAAACTGAATGTCCGGCCTCGTCGCCGTCAAGTACAAGAGGGAGCTGATCATGCTCCGGTACTCCTTCTGGTCCACGGGCTCTCCGTCCTCGTCCGCATCCAACGCTGTAGTCGTACTCATCGGTGTCTACAGGGGCTTCGAGTCATCCATCTTGAACTTCTTGAGGATGTCCTTCTTGTACTTGGCTTGATGCACAAAGGTTCCCTCCTCGCCTGCTTGATCTGAAGCCCGAGAAAGAACTGCAATTCTCCCATCATAGACATCTCAAATTCTTTGCTCATGTCCTCTTTAAACCTCGCAACCAAAGAGTGAGATGAGCCGCCAAAGACAATATCATCCACGTACACCTGAACAATTAGGATATCATCGCCCTGCCTGAGGAGAAAAAGAGTCTTATCAACCTTGCCCATCTCAAACCCCTTGCTGAACAAGAACCCCCTCAAACGGCCATACCAAGCACGGGGAGCTTGTTTCAGCCCATACAATGCCTTCCTCAACCTCTACACCCGGTGAGGAAACTCAGCACTCTCAAAGCCCGGTGGTTGCTTCACATAAACCTCTTCTTCTAAAAACCCATTCAAGAAGGCACTCTTCACATCCATTTGGAACAATTTGAACCCTTTAGCCATGGAAAAGGCTAGAAGGATCCTAATCGCCTCCAGACGGGCTACAGGAGCAAATGTCTCCTCATTGTCTATCCCCTCCTTCTGACTATACCCCTGAGCAACCAACCTCAATTTGTTTCTCACCACCTCACCATTCTCACCCTCTTTGTTCTTCCACACCCATTTTGTCCCAATAGGTTTGCAATGTGGTGGTGGCTCTACCAACTCCCAAACTTGGTTTCTCTCAAAATTCTCTAACTCCTCATGCATTGCATTTACCCAATTAGGATCAGAGAGGGCGTGTCCAATGTCTTTCGGCTCAAAGGTAGCAACAAAAGCCGAATGAGCAAAGTGAGAAACATTCCTGGACCTTGACCGTGTCGTACGTTCATTGATGTCGCCGATGATTCTTGAAGGTGGATGATCAACTTGAACGCGCCACGGTGCCTCTCGCCTGGAGACAACCTCCCCCTCAGCTGCAGCTTCCACTTGATCTTGCTGGATCGTAGTCGGTGTAGGGGCTGGACCATCCTGCACCATAGTCATCGTAGTGGAAGTAGAGGGTACATGCTCGGCTGGAGCTTCATCATCACCATAATCCTCTCCAGCATCATCCTCCTCATCCTCAAAGATCTTCTTGCCAATCTCATCGTCACCTACACACTCAAAGACAGACAAACTGCATGGCTGGGTCTTGTCGAAGGTAACCTCGCAAGTTTCCATGACTAGGCTAGTATCAAGGTTGAGCACACGGAATGCTCGAGAATGACTAGCGTAACCCAAAAAGATCCCATCGGAAGACCTTAACTCAAACTTATCATGCCTGCCCTTCTTGAGAATAAAACATCGACAACCAAAAGCCCTGAAATGGCTCACTTTACGTGCTTGCCCATGCATGAGCTCATAGCACGTCTTGTTCAAGAAGGCCCTAAGAAAAATCCGATTCCCAACATGGCACGCGGTATTCACCGCTTCAGCCCAATATCTCCTCGGAGTCCTATGCTCGTCGAGCATCGTCCGAGCCATCTCACAAAGGGAACGATTTTTCCTCTCAACCACGCCATTCTGACAAGCCACATAGGGAGAAGAGAATTGATGTTCGAGACCCAAATCACGACAAAAGGTTTCGAAACGAGAGTTTTTAAATTCAGAACCATTGTTGCTACGGATAGCTCGAATGGCATCTCCATTCCTCTCATTCTTCAACCTCAAGATTAGATCCCTCACAAAACCAAACGTCTCCCCCTTGTCAGCCAAAAAGAAGACCCAAGCATAGCGAGAATAGTCATCCACTATCACCAGGACATACCATTTCCCACCCGCCGAGCACACACGAGTTGGACCAACCAAGTCCATATGGAACAGCTCGCATGGCCTCTCTGTCATAACGGATGTTAGAGGCGGGTGAGAGGCGGCGACCATCTTACCGTGCCTACACGGAGCACATACCAAGTGCTTTTGGTATTTCAACTTAGGCAATCCTCGGACTAATCCTAGCCCACTCAAGCGTGACAACGAGTCAAAACTCAAGTGACCTAGTCTCCTATGCCATTTCCAAAGCTCCGCCGAAACGCCAGCAACCAAGCAACGAGAAGAGCCAACACACTGAGAAAAATCGGCTCTGAAAATCTGACCCTCGGGGATGATCGTGCACACAAGATCACCTCGAGAATCCAAAACACGCGAAGCGCCCGTTTTGAAACGGACCTCAAAACCCTCATCAAGAAGCTGGGAAACCGAAAGAAGATTGTACCCCAAAGACTTGACAAGAGAAACACGCCCGAGAGTCACAGAATCGCTCACCTTCACCGTGCCCATTGAAAGCACTCTACCTTTCCCATTGTCCCCAAAAGTGATGTACTCTTTGGTCATCACCGGGGTGAGGCTGGAGAACCACCTTCGATCTCCGTTCATGTGTCGAGAGCAACCGGAGTCGATCAACCAAAAGC
Organism: Cenchrus fungigraminus; assembly: GCA_036936925.1. NCBI lineage: Eukaryota > Viridiplantae > Streptophyta > Magnoliopsida > Poales > Poaceae > Cenchrus > Cenchrus fungigraminus. Next base: position 70,531,433 of record CM072780.1, read on the forward strand.
CCTCCATGCCTCCCACCTGCAAATTAAAAACGAGAGCGAGAGTGAGCAAACGACTCAGCACTGGGGTTAGTACAAAATGAATCAAACCAGTGCCGTGCCATTTGCTCAAAAGTGGGGTTAGCAAAATCCATCCTATCTCCTCTAGGTGGAACACCCCCACGTCCCCTTGGAGGACTACGCGCACTGCGGGGTGGAGAACGTGGCCCGTAGCTCCTCTGGGACCTAAAACTGCGATCGTTCCCCCCATACTCGTATTGGCCACGAGCGAAGGAACGTCCAGCAAACTCACCACACCCAAACCCAACACGCCTACCACCTTCTCTATGTGGTGGCTCACCTCGAGGCACAAACACTCGCCTCTCTCGAGGGTAAATGGTACACACCATCCCCTCGCCCCTTGGCACCAACCTAGGCTCAGGCACGCCACAAGAAGGGTGGTACCTGTCCTTGTTGGCCATCTCTCTCGCCAACCTCTCCTCACGCTTCCTCCTGAAGCAGAACTCAGCAAGATGCCCATCCCTCCCACAATGCTCACATTGGAAGGATTTCGGTTTTGGCTTTGGTTTTGGGCTCTCTTTGGGCTCTGGCTTCTCCTCACTCGGTTTCTCTCCCTTCTTCCCAAAGAATTCATTCCCCAAGTCACTCTTGAACTTGATGGGTTTCTGGAAGTTGTCTGTGTGTGGAGGAAACACGGGTGGAGCTGGGGTTGTGTCTAGTCGGTTCCTAAGTGGGTTTGGCTTAGGAGCATAGGCATTTTTGTGGCAGGTTTTTGGTGGTTCTGGGATATCTCCAATCTTCCCCTCATCCTCACCATTTCCCTCACCAACCTTGTCTGCCCCAAGCTCTTGCCCATCATAGCGCTTGTATGCCTCCATCATCATCCGGAGCTGAGGCTCATGACCAGACAACCAACCCATCATCTTTCTCAACTCATCATTCTCATCCTGCAAACGATCAACATAGTGTGCAAGCTCCATATTCTTCACAGCATTTATTTCACAAGTAGAGCATGATGTAGGAATAGGAGCTTTCAGCTGAGCTTCTAGAGATCTAGCATAAACAAGCAAAACATCTAGCTTCTCATGCAAAACAGGACAAGAAGTGCAAGCACCAAGCAAAGAGGGCCTAGATTTCATCTCATCTAGCTCAGCCCTAAGCACATCTAGTTCCTCAACTTTGGAGGCATATTTCTCCTTAAGCACAGTCAATTCACCAAGAAAAGTGGAACAATCAGTGCATTCAGGTTCATTGGTCACAATAGGAGCAGACTTAAGAGTATCTATTTGAGCCCTAGCATCAACAAGCAAAGATTCTAGCTCAACCTCCTTCTCCTTAGCCTCTCCAAGCAAAGACCTATACTCCCTCTTCTCCTTGTTGGTCTTTCTAAGCACATTATCATGGTTGTCAAGAAATTCATTCAACCTAGCATTCTCCGCTACCAAGAAGGATGGATCATTGTTTACCTCATCCTCGGAGTCGGAGTCCGAGTTGTCCTTGTTGCTCTTCTTGCTCGCGGAGCTATGTGCCATGCCGCAAAAGCCTTGGGTGGCGAAGCACAGGCCGTTGATGTTCTTGCTTGACCGCTTGCCCTTGTGCCGGTTCTCATCTTCATCGCTTGAGCTCGATGAAGAGTAGCAGGAGCTCGAGTCGATGTCGCTCGCTCCGGCAACCATCACTCGCTCCTTCTTCTCGTGACCGCCACTCCTCCTCGGCCTCCACTCGGACTTGTTCTTCCCCTTGTGGTCGTCACTCGAGCAGTGCTTGTGGTCGGTCCTCGGATGGTGCTTGTGCTCGGGCTTCACCTCCATGGCTTCCAGGCACTCAGCGATAAAGTGCCCGTGCTTCCCGCACCGGTAGCACATGCTCGAGCTCCTCCGAGCGTTCATCCGGTTCGTGTACATGCGCTCGAACCGCCTGCTCAGCAACGCGAGATCCTCCGCGCCTAGCACGTCAAACTCCTCATCTGGCATGGACATAAGACAAGACAAAGAAAACTGTCTCGAAGACATGTTAGCGTTAGTCCTTGAACCAGACACGAGAGCCAGACTATGAGGGTCAATCGGGTTCTCGATCTTTGCACGCACCCCACGGTCTACCTCGGACAACTTGAGCTTGGAAAACAGCTCGTCCACCATGAGGGTCTCATACTTCTCCGACTCAAGAATGGCCTCGACCTTCTCACTCCACACGGTACGATCCAGAGAGTGCAGGAGCTTGATAGCCCTGTCATGGTCATCGTACGGAAGCATGGCCACATTAGCCCTCATGTTGTTCACAATCACCGTGAACCGCTGAAACATAGCATCTATGGACTCACCAGGGAGATGAGTGAAGCTCTCGTACTCTCTCCGGTAGGTCGCAAAGAGCCGAGGCTGAACCTGAGCGTTCCCGACATGACGATTCTTCAGCTGCTCCCAAATCCTGCACGCCAAGTCCTCTGTCTGAACCCGATCGAATTCGGATTGACACAAAGCACGGTACAGGTAGTCGACCGCCTTGTTGTTGGCGTCGAACATGTCCCTCGATCCTGGAGCAAGGAAGTTCACAGGATGAACATAAGCTGTGTTCACCGTGACATCCCACAGGATCTGACCCTTGCCGTGGAGGAAAGCAGCCATCCGCCTTTGCCACATCTGGTAGTTCTTACCATCAAAGTGCGGAGGACCCGAACCCCGTTCCTGGTACGCCATCTTTTGGATCTTACACTGGTTAGAATCACGAAGATCTGTAACCGGCTCTGATACCAATTGAAGGACCGATTAGGCGACCAGAGAGGGGGGAGTGAATGGGAGCTGATAAAAATTCTTCCCGATGGATGAACTCGGCCTATGCCCCAAATTCACAACCAAGGATTCCCACATGAGTTTGCCAAGGTCACGTAGTCACAACAGACCTACCAACCCTAGGAACAAACCCCAAACAATCCCAAAGCGAAAGTGAAACTCAAGAAGCAAAGGACTTAGGCAATCTCCAGTGGCCTGGGCGGACCATCCGCATGGAGGGGGCGGACTGTCCGCGGGCACCAGGCGGACCGTCCGCGAGCACGGGGCGGACTGTCCGAAATTGGTTCCCGAACCTCCAGTAGCGCACTGCTAAAAACGGACTGTCCGCCGAACCCCCGCGGACCGTCCGCGCCGGGTGGACCGTCCGCCCTCACCTCGCGGACTGTCCGCCAAACTTCACGCAACCAAAAACACACGAACGAACGGATCGAACGAAAGATGAACAAGAACACACGAAGAACTCGACGAACTGCTGGCTGAAAGCCTCCTCGCGGACCGTCCGCCAGAGGCGCGCAGACCGTCCGCGTGGTGCGCAGACAGCAGCCCGAGCCCGACCTATTGAAGGTCAAGACCTCCTTCCCTTTGCCCGATCTCCCGAATCAACCAAGGGATTGCTACCAAATCATAGGTGAAGATGAAGCGCCTCTAGGAGATGCTATACCTACGAATTTGTAGCCTCAAACCTACTGAATCGAGAGGAATCGAGATTCTACCGAGCTCACCCAAAGAGCTAGGGTTCCAACCGAAATCCTTCAATCGGAGGCCAAATCCGGAGATTGGGGGGTCAAGATCAAGCACAAAGATGCACAAGACATCTATCCATGATCCCCACCAACAAATCTGAACCCAAACACCTCAGAATCGAAGGAACAAGGTGCGCACAAAAATCCAACGAAAATTGCTCGAAAATGACATGAAAATCACAAGAGCCACAAGAAGGAAATCGACGCAACCATGAAAGCTTCCATACACTCGGAGGTCAGATTCTCTACAAAACGGTGAAGAAAATCTACACCTATGGAGCAAGGAAATGAGAAGTAGTCCGGATGGATGGTTTGCCCAGAAAACCCTAGAGCTATATATATGAGTCCATCTGGGTTGGGCAAATGACCAAGCTACCCCTAGCACTTAAACTTAAGATACAATCCCCTCAGGGGCAAATAGGTCATGTAGCACACCTCTTCATCACACGGCCACGCCTTCGCCGCAGTCCGCGTCCTCCCGACGCAAGCCCGGCGATCCCGCCACGTGCCCGCCGGTATCGAAGCTTCTCGGCGCGCCCGGATCCCGTCTCCGCCCGCCGAGCCTCCGGTCTTGGTTTTGTGGCTCAACCAAGTAACCTGATGGTTTTGTGGTGAACCGCCGCAAACCCCGCGTGCAGACTCCGGTCGTGAGCCGCTACCCTGCACCGGCTCCGGTCGACGACTTCGTCTTGCTTTTCTTGCCACCATGCGGCCCGCACTTGACCCCGCTAGCCACCGGGTCCCTCGAGCTGAGCCTACTTGTCTCTCAACTCCTCGGAGGCCCCGCAAGGCATAGACCTTTCGCGCCCGCTCTTCACCTGCACCAACACGAATCAAGCCGCAACCTGCACCCGCAATACTCGGCCAAGAGTCAGTCCACACCACGTTGTCAATCACTCATCACACCAGGGAGCGACCATCCACCGGTCCTCGGACGCTCCTGTCCTCAGTTTTCACCTGTAGCTGGAGGTGTGGTATCTTCCCACCTCACTTGTACCTGACTACTCTGCTCTTTGCTATAGTTCCTTACTTAGACAAAGTTGTTCCAATCTGCTTCTGTAATAACATGCTCATAATACTGCAGAGGTGACAACCCTTGTTGACAAATCTTCTCATTAAGTCGGATTTGAATATAACTTTCTTCAATGCCGCAGCCTTCACAGCCTGCTTTGAAGCTTATTCAAAGGAATATGTGAAGGCTGCAGCCCTGAAAAAAGTTAAATTCAAATCAGACTTGATAAATAAATTTTGTCAAGAAGGGTCTATCACCTCTGAAGTATTATGAGGATGTGATTACAGAAGAAGACTGGAACTGCTTTGTCCAGGCAAGCAAGTCAGAAGATATTCAGAACCATAGCAAAAACAAGAGTAGCCGGGTACAAGTGAGGTGGGAAGATACCACACCTCCAGCTACAGGTGAAACCGTATCCAAAAATCCTAGGAACGTGGAAGTGCTCCAGTGCATAGTAAGATAACAAAATTACACACTAATGCTGTTCATGGACCAGTACTTATAAGCAAGTTATTAACAACGTAGTTGCAGCGTCAAGTTTCCTCCAAACATTCACAGAAGGGTGTGTCGCCTCTGGGAAGATCTTGTTGTGCCTCCTGCCTAGCCTCGTGCCCCTACTCCGCCCGTCGGGGATGGATCTCGCCTCACGCCCTCACTGGGGAGGCCGCCTCCGGCTCCGCCGTTGTCCCCATCTCCCCGCGTCGCCGCCGGAATCCCCGAGGGAGAGGCCGCCACGCGCCGGATCCGGGCCTGCCGAGGGGAGAGGGAGGTCGCCGGTGGCCGGATCTGGTGGCGGGGGCGGAGGAGGTGGCGGGCATTTTGCAGCAACCAACTCTTGTTGTGTGGCCCGCGTGTATCTAGTAGCTTGGGGCGGTTTTCCATGCACTTGGTTACGCACGCAACATCGCAGTTGAGCACACACTAGGTTTACGCACCTTCATGACGGGGGTAACCCAGTTCATTTGGCTCCTGCACCAGGTCGGCAGGGTTACACACCATCTATTCTGTGTGGCTCCTGCAACACCGAGTGGGTTACGCAAGTAGACCTGATTACGCACCGTCCATGATGTGCATCCGGCCGTGTCGATTCTGCGCATCACCTGCACCGCTCGGTTACGCACCAGCATGGTTACGCAACAGCCATGCTGCACTGTTCTTGTTCTTGCTGCAACACCGACTGCGTTACACACAAATATGCTTCAAATGTATGCGTAATCTGTACCGGCATGGTTTGCGCACCATCCCTGATGCATCCGGTCCTGTCGATTCTGCGGGTAACCTACACCCGTTCGGTTACGCACCATCCATGCTGCATGCCTCCTGTAACACCACCGACTGGGTCGTGTCGAACCTGCGTAACCCTCTCCTAGGTGGTTACGCATGAGCCATGGTGTCTACGGAGGGAGTACTAGTAGCGTGTAACCAAAGGGCAAAGGTCGGCTACTACTCCGTATATGGCAGTTGACGCAAACGGTCAGTCAGTGCGCACAATGCGGCGAGACGGATGGGGTCATCCGCCATCATGTACTTTTCTATTTATTATTATATATACATATAAAGAATTATTATAAACGTGACGATCGAAGGACCGATTAGGCGACCAGAGAGGGGGGAGTGAATGGGAGCCGATAAAAATTCTTCCCGAAGGATGAACTCGGCCTATGCCCCAAATTCACAACCAAGGATTCCCACACGAGTTTGCCAAGGTCACGTAGTCACAACGGACCTACCAACCCTAGGAACAAACCCAAAGTCAAAGCAACACAGAAGCACAACTCAAGAAGCAAATGACTTAGGCAATCTGCGGTGCTTGGGGCGGACGGTCCGAGCTGACCTGGCGGACAGTCCGCGTGGAGCAGGCGGACGGTCCGCGAGTCAGGGACGGACGGTCCGCAAAAGAACTTCGAACATCCTGTATGAACCCTCTGAAAATCGGACGGTCCGCGAGCTCACCGCGGACGGTCCGCGACCCACGGACGGTCCGACCTCACCAGGCGGACAGTCCGGCCAACAGCCTCCAACTAAAATCACCCGACCCAACGGATCAAAACGAAACGGCTGAAGAACTCGCAAAGAACTCGACGAACACCTGGTCGGTCGACACCTCGCGGACGGTCTGCCGACCCCACGCGAACGGTCCGCCAGGCACGGAAACAGCAGCCCGAGCACGAAAACACGAAGTCAACCCTCTCTATCCATCCATGGATCTCCCAAACGGCTTGACCTCTTGAGGCAAGATTTGGGGGGAGATGTGAAGCGTCCATAGGAGATGCTATACCCCAAAACTTGAGACCTCAAACGAACTAAATCGCCGGGAATTGAATCGCAACCGAGCTCTACCAAAAAGCTAGGGTTCCAACCGAAATCCTTCAATCGGAGGCCAAATCCAGAGATTGGGGGGTCAAGATCAAGCACAAAGATGCACAAGACATCTATCCATGATCCCCACCAACAAATCCGAACCCAAACTCCTCAGAATCGAAGGAAAATGGCGCGCACAAAAATCCAACGAAAATAGCTCGAAAAAGACACGAAAATCACATGAGCTACAAGAAGGAAATCAATGCAACCATGAATGCTTCCATACACTCGGAGGTCAGATTCTCTACAAAGCGGTGAAGAAAATCTACGCCTATGGAGCAAGGAAATGAGAAGCAGTCTGGATGGATTGTTTGCCCAGAAAACCCTAGAGCTATATATATGAGTCCCTCTGGTTTGGGCAAATGACCAAGCTACCCCTAGCACTTAAACTTAAGATACAATCCCCTCAGGGGTAATATGGTCAAGTAGCACTCCTCTTCATCGCATGGCCACGCCTTTGCCGCAGTCCGCGTCCTCCCGACGCAAGCCCTGCGATCCCGCCACGTGTCCGCCGGCATCGAAGCTTCTCGGCGCACCCGGATCCCATCTCCGCCCGTCGAGCCTCCGGTCTTGGTTTTGTGGCTCAACCAAGCAACCCGACGGTTTTGTGGTGAACCGCCGTAAACCCCGCGTGCAGACTCCGGTCGTGAGCCGCTACCCTGCACCGACTCTTGTCCACGACTTCGTATTGCTTTTCTTGCCACCATGCAGCCCGCACTCGACCCCGCTGGCCACCGGGTCCCTCAAGCCGAACCTACTTGTCTCTCCACTCCTCGGAGGCCCCGCAAGGCATAGACCTTTCGCGACCGCTCTTCACCTGCACCAACACGAGTCAAGCCGCAACCTGCACCTGCAATACTCGGCCAAGAGTCAGTCCACACCACGTTGTCAATCACTCATCACACCAGGGAGCGACCATCCACCGGTCCTCAGACGCTCCTGTCCTCAATCTCCCCCTTGATGAGTGCATTGACAACACACACATAGTAACCAATTCAGAGAAAAGAGAAAAAGAAAAGAAGCGACTGAAAAACTCAAACAAGTGATCAAAAGCCAAACAAAAGCCAAGAAGAGATCACTTGAGAGAGAAAACTCTCGGTCCCCTAAGACAAGGGCAACAGCTCGACACAACCGAGATAAAATGCTCCAAAATTGCCGACTCCTCAAGGTGAGGCAAAAGGGCTCGACACCATCGGCAAAAGAGCACAACTAAAATTCAGGCGAAAAGAGAGCTCCCAAATGCATGAATGTAAAGCTCCCCCTGAACAAATGCATTTTTCTTCCCTTGATGCAAAACTCCCCCTGGAAACATGAATTGGGAACTTTCCTCCCCCTTGTTGGTAATGCATGAATCAAGTCTACAAATGCAAGCATGTGCTTCTCAAATATACAAAGAGCCCTACAACATGCTAAAATTGAGACATAGACAAGGAAGATAGCCACAATTTGAGCACAAGCATCGCCAACAAGATAGATAGGGACATATAAGCAAGTGACATAGCCATAATCAAAATGAAGCATTTTTCACAAAAAATTCCCTCTCATGAGCATAGGACCTACACATGGTCAAAATGAGCACAAACAACATATAGCCCACAAACTTCATGCAAGGTCACACATTCTCATCACAAGATCATCACAAACACCTACAAGCTATCTCATGTCATGTCAAAGCCACCGAGCCATGTGTCCACTTCTAGATATGAGACTTCTCATTGGTGAACATCATGCAACGGTTTAGCACCCAAGATAAGGAAGTTAAAGCATTTATGACATGGAAGCAAATTTTTCTAGCATAGGCATCTCACATACCAAATTCATGATTTACAAATTAAGCATGGTACATGAAGTGCCTTTGCGGCAAAAAGAAGCTTAGGCTTCTCCACAAGGTAGCATGTAGGCTAAACATTCATGATGATAAATGGATCTTTGACCCCAAATGAAAAGAACATGGTTCCAAGCACAAATTAAGCAAGATATAGTCATAAGCACCCAATTTGAACATGAGAGGCATTCTACTCATAAGAGAGGATCATATAGCATTTTTACAAAAGGAAGCCATCCACAAGTATATATATCCCAAAGCTACCAAGAGCACATCTATACATCTCATGAGCATCACAAGCAAAGTCATAACCTCATATCTAGCATATCATAGTGATCAAAGCATATGAGAGAAGCACATCTCTATGGCATATGATACAAATGCAGTCTATGATACAAAGATGCAAACATGCAAACATGATATGATACATAAATGAGAATGCAACATGCATATGTACATCAATCCTCCCAACCGAAGCTCAAAAAGGAAAAACGACTCCAAGCTGTCCTCGCAAACGCGCAAATGTAGCTTGGTCCAAGGGCCTGGTTAGGATATCAGCAATCTGCTTTTCTGTTGGCACATGGATGAGATCTATGTTTCCCTTCTTAACATTGTCTCTCAGGAAGTGGTACCTCACTTCTATATATTTGGTTCTGGAGTGAAGCACGGGGTTTTTGGCAACACTAATGGCACTCGTGCTATCACACATGAGAGGTACATGGGAACACTCCTCACCAAAGTCACTAAGCGTGTATGTGATCCAAAGCAGCTGTGAGCAACAACTAGCGGCAGCAACATACTCAACTTCTATGGTAGACTGGGCTACACTAGATTGTTTGCGAGAAGACCAAGAAACAAGCGAAGAACCCAGAAACTAGCAAGTACCCGAAGTCGATTTCCGATCGACTCGACACCCCGCAAAGTCGGCATCCGAAAAACCAAGAAGCGAAAGGGAAGAGGACGCCGAGTACCAAAGACCAAGCTCAGGAGTGTATCGAAGATACCTGAAGATCCGCTTGACGGCCTGCCGATGTGAAGTCCTCGGCGACGCCTGAAAACGAGCGCACAGACACACAGACAACTAGATGTCCGGCCTCGTCGCCGTCAAGTACAAGAGGGAGCCGATCATGCTCCAGTACTCCTTTTGGTCCACGGGCTCTCCGTCCTCGTCCGCATCCAATGCTGTAGTCGTACTCATCAGTGTCGACAGGGGCTTCGAGTCGTCCATCTTGAACTTCTTGAGGATGTCCTTCGTGTACTTGGCTTGATGCACAAAGGTTCCCTCCTTCGCATGCTTGATCTGAAGCCCGAGAAAGAACTGCAATTCTCCCATCATGGACATCTCGAATTCTTTGCTCATGTCCTCTGCAAACCTCACAACCAAAGAATGAGACGAGCCGCCAAAGACAATATCATCCACGTACACCTGAACAATTAGGATATCATCACCCTGCCTGAGGAGAAAAAGAGTCTTATCAACTTTGCCCATCTGCAACCCCTTGCTGAACAAGAACCCCCTCAAACGGCCGTACCAAGCACGGGGAGCTTGTTTCAGCCCATACAGCGCCTTCCTCAACCTATACACCCGGTGAGGAAACTCAGCACTCTCAATGCCCGGTGGTTGCTTCACATAAACCTCTTCTTCTAAAAACCCATTCAAGAAGGCACTCTTCACATCCATTTGGTACAACTTGAACCCTTTAGCCACAGAAAAGGCTAGAAGGATCCTAATTGCCTCCAAACGGGCTACAGGAGCAAATGTCTCCTCATAGTCTATCCCCTCCTTCTGACTATACCCTTGAGCAACCAACCTCGATTTGTTTCTCACCACCTCACCATTCTCACCCTCTTTGTTCTTCCACACCCATTTTGTCCCTATAGGTTTGCAATGTGGTGGTGGCTCTACCAACTCCCAAACTTGGTTTCTCTCAAAGTTCTCTAACTCCTCATGCATTGCGTTCACCCAATTAGGATCAGAAAGGGCGTGTCCAATGTCTTTCGGCTCAAAGGTAGCAACAAAAGCCGAATGAGCAAAGTGAGAAACATTCCTGGACCTTGACCGTGTCGTACGTTCATTGATGTCGCCGATGATCCTTAAGGGAGGATGATCAACTTGAACGCGCCTCGGTGCCTCTCACCTGGAGACAACCTCCGCCTCAACTGCAGCTTCCACTTGATCTTGCTGGATCGTAGTCGGTGTAGGGGCTGGACCATCCTGCACCATAGTCGTAGTAGTGGAAGTAGAGGGTACATGCTCGGCTGGAGCTTCATCATCACCATCATCCTCTCCAGCATCATCCTCCTCATCCTCAAAGATCTTCTTGCCTATCTCGTCGTCACCCACTACGTGAAAACCTCAAATAGGTCACGCAGCATTTGTAATGGGCCCTTAACACCCGTTACATGCACCCACATCTGTAACGGTCTTTATTTGGCGCCCGTTACAGATAAGCGCGGCAGGCCGACCCCGGGGTTGGCCTCCGCAACACCCGTTACCAATGTGGACTTCTGGTAACGGTCTTCTTAAACGCCCGTTACATGAATTCTTTGTAACAGACGTTAAATCGAGCCAGTTACACAAGTTAAACCTATTGGTAACGAGCTCGTAAAGTCCGTTACTAATCAATGCCCTATCGGTAATGGGCTGTTTAAGTCCGTTACTGATCACTACCGTATTGGTAACGTGCTATAAAGTCCGTTACCGATGAGCATTTAACGCCCGTTACTAGACTGAGAGCCCAATAATTAAAGTCTAATAGCACTCTTCACTGTCGTGAAGCGGGAGTGCGGCGACAGTGAACAAATGAGACGGAGGTTTGTGAATCATCGTCTCCTTTGAGTCTGTCCTCATTGACAGGTCAACTCGAGCTCTCATTACTTCCATTTCGACATACAGGCACAATCAACACACATATCTTCTGAGACAAAACAGACATCATAAGAGAGATAACTTGTCCACAAAGATGAAGATAACTTGTCCACAGGAATAAAGATAATTATTACAAAAGGTTAACTTGTCCATCAGGCTAGGACTTAACTTGTCCATCACATTATTTACTATGGTTGTGCTATCTGACCATACACATCAACAAAGGCATGCCCCTTGAACATCCACAAAAGTATGGCTACTGACCCTGCACATCAACAAGCTTGAACTAGATCATGCCCCATCAAGATTGGCTCTTTTTGCAGCCTCTTCTTAAGCAACCAAGGATTCTTGAAGCCCTTCGAGCGCACCTTCAATGGGCTCGAGATTTTGTTCAGTAGTATACTTGTACCTCCTTATGTGCTTAGCCTTTTTGATGAGGATGTTCACTTCTTTCGTGATTTTTTCAAACTCAGGTTTCACATAATCCCCGACATTAAGGTTTAGAAGTAACTCAAGCTCTACTCGCGACTCAAAGAGTTTTGCCTGAAACAGGGTTAAACATGGTATAAGAATAACATAGTTAATTCAGAACTAATTTGCCTCAGAACTTGGAGCAGTATAGGAACAGTCATAGGAAAATTATATAAGAACTTGAAAATTATCCTAGGCTTCACAGCAGGGTGTGACAAGTAAAAGCAGAACTTAGTTCAGAACTGATTTGCCTCAGAACTTGGTATAAGATCATGACAAGCATGGAAGACATCATCATAGGCACTAATTAACTTTATGAAGCTCAAGCTCAAGCTAGCTTAACCTCCATCTATAGAACAAGTAAAAAGGCAGTGAGATTTAGAGAAACTTGCCTCGCCGTCAATGTGGTCATTGCCAGAGTCAGAGATGAGGTCCTCTACACCTTCTTCGCCGCTCCCTCGACCCCTCTTCGTAGTTGCCAGACACTTGTGCTCGCAAACGTGAGGCAGGCCCCTCGCCCACTTCGCTGCTCCCTCGCCGCTGCTTGGCCCCTCGTCGGAATCCGAGAGGATCCAGTCGAGGACCCTCGTCTTCGGCATTGGGTTCACTCCACCGCCACTTGGCCCCTCTCCGGCGCTCATCGTCGTCTCCCTCTTCGCCGCCATCTCGCCGGCACGCGCGCGGATCCAGTTGCGGCACCGCTTTGCGTTCCGGTTCTCCTCGATCCCGGTGCGCGGGGTCGTCCGCTGCTTGGCCCCTCGCTGGCGCTCATCGTCGTCTCTGTCTCCACGCCTCCTCTCACGCCTCCTCTGCCCTTTTTTTAAGGAAAGTGCTGTGCTTATCCATTCGGAAAGAAGAAGGGGGCAGTTGAATATTCATTTTGCAAAATGGATAGTCAATGCCGACGCGGGTTAGCAAACCCGCATCGCTTTGTTGGCTGGTGCGCGGGCTGGCAATGGTTAGCTTCTTTATACTAGGCTGCTGACGCTGGTGCGTGGGCCTGACACTTTTTTTTTCAAATGACACTTGCTTCCCTCAAAAATTAGGGCCCATAAAGCAGCACCTAAAAATTAATAAAAATATAAACAATTCATAGTTTTTTTTAAGAATCGAACAACTCATAGGAGTAGTTGGGCATTTGGTATTTTGAATAAAATATGAACAGTCACACTTCTCCTTGTGACCACATGACTCTTTTTCTGGCCAAGAGCTCTCCTGAGCGGACACGGGTTCCGAGGCACGTGACCGGCCGCCTGATGGTTCGCCGTCTTGTCAATATAAATCCCGGCCGGCCAAGAACTTCGTCAACCGTGGCACCAAGAAAACCACAGCACCACCGTCTCCGGTCACCAAGAAGTGAATCCAAGAGCTTTTTCTTCCTCAAGCGCGCACATGGCATCGTCAAGCGAGCCATCCAGGAAGCGGGGGAGGGAGGAGGTGCCGCCGCCCCCGCCCACCGAGCCCGAGGAGGTGTCGCCGCCCCCGCCCGCCGAGCCCGAGGAGGTACCGCTGCCCCCGCCCGCCGAGGTGAAGCCGCCCCCGCCCGACGAGCCCGAGGAGGCGCTGGCGCTGCAGCCCGTGGCGGTCGTGCGTGCTCCTCCACTAAATGCTGACTAAGCCACTTGGTTAGTGAACTTGTTCCGCGATGCTTTCGTGAAGCTTCGAAAGGTGGCCGTTCGTCTCGGGGTCCCAGTACCTAGGGATCCACTGCGGATGACCGTGAAGGATTACGCCTTCAAGATCAATATCTTGGTTGGGGACCTGGAGAGAGGAGTGCTCGCCCCCGTCGACGACGACGGCGGCGACGATGGCAGCCTCGACGGCTCCAGCTCCGACTCCGACTCCGACGGTGGGGCTCCTCCGGCGGCGACTACCTCTGCTTAATTAATTTGTTCCTCTGTTAATGTGTTCTTCCTGTGTGTTTGTTGAACTTGTGATGGACTAGTAGATCCTCTGTTAATATGTTCCTCCTGTGTGTATGTTGAACTTGTGATGAACTTGCAATGTCTATGGCAGCAGCTAACAATGAATTGCAATGTGTATGCCAGAAGTTTGTTACTCTGTTTGTGTCATTATATGGCAGCAGTTCACAATGAATTGCAATGTGTATGCCAGAAGTTTGTTACTCTGTTTGTGTTAATCCGCGTTTCCTTTGCCTCGTGCTGCAATGAAATGTCAGCACAGATTAATTGATGAATTTTGTGATGTGTGACACATTAAGATTTGTGACCCAATTGTCATTCCATCCATTCTTCATTCATACATTTAAGTTTGTCATATGTGACAAAATTTTCATTCTTCATCCACACAGATGAAGCAAAAGCACCACTTTTAACATCAGAATTACTTCTTTGCAGCATACATCCCCAGTAAACATCCAAATACTACACAAACAACAGCCACAATAATCAAGTTCATCTTCCAGATCACATTGTCCATCTTCTCCTCCAGTGCTTTCTTCCTCTGCTTGTCCTCTAGTGCTTGCCTCTGCTCGCCGCTCCCAATTTGACATTCCGCTTAATCAACTACTTCATCGACCGCGTCTGCCCAGTTCGACGGTCGAAAAACAATGACGCCAGCATCCTTCAGCATCTGGAGATACTCCTTGCGGAAACGATAAAATCCACAATTCTTGGTGTACTACAGAATCAAAAGCACATAAGAACCCTAGCTCTGATTTGGGAGACACAGCAGACTACTCACCGAGTTCCTTGCACACTTGAAATAAAGACGACCGTTGTTTTCACCTTCCTTCTGCGTCCGCCCCTCCACCACCCGAGCCATACCACAGTCCGGGCAAGGGACTAGTGGAAAGCTGAGAGCCAGGTGTGGTTCGAGGACCGGTGGATGGTCGCTTCCTGGTGTGATGAGTGATTGACAACGTGGTGTGGACTGATTCTTGGCTAAGTATTGCAGGTGCAGGTTGCGGCTTGACTGGTGCAGGTGCAGGTGAAGAACAAGCGTGAAAGGTCGTTGCCGGTGAGGCCTCCAGGTGTGGAGAAGACAAGTAGGCTTGGTTCGAGGGACCCGGTGGCCAGCGGGGTCAAGTGCGGGCCGCATGGTGGCAAGAACGGCAAGATGAAGTCATGGACGGTTTCTTGGTTGAGCCTCAAAACCAAGGTCGAGCCGGGACTACGTGGGAGCCGAGTCATGAGTGGTGATTGGCGGAGGCTACACCGAGTTCGCGGGGTTTCCGGTGGTTCACCAGAAAACCACTGGGTTCCTTGGTTGATCCACAAAGCCAAGACCGAAGAACCGAAGACGGAGGTGCAGCAGCTCCAGACCGGTCTGACCGGTGGGTCTGACCGGTCTGACCGGTGGGTACCGGTCTGACCGGTGAGGAGCACCGGTCTGACCGGTGTGCGACGACGCAGTCCGGAATCTTCGAAGCGGAGGACACGCGTCGGGATCGCAAGGCTTGCGTCGAGGCTAAGCAAGTTTGCGGTCGCTGGGCATCCGTCCGATGGTGCGAAGACAAAGACTTCCAATTTCGCCCTCGAGGGGCATGTATCCCTAGTTAGCTAGTAAGGGTATTTTAGTCTTTCGGTTGCCTCCATATAACCCAAGTGGTGAGAGGATGGCAGCCATCTCTTGGAACCCTAGCTCATTTGGTTTTCCTATTTTCCTTCCTATTTTCTTAGGATTTTCGTAGGACTAGCTTGACAGCTTCATGGTGAGATCTTGTGAGAGGGAAGGATGATCGGGCGGCAAGCTAGACCTTGTATGAACCTCTTTGGTATGTATAGATGATTCGGCGTGGTTCCTCAAGGCTTGGATGTGTCTTTCCCGTTTCTCCTTTTTGGTGATTTTCGGAGCCCTTTCTTGGCTATTTTCTTGGAGCGAATTTGAGGCCTTTCTCTTTGGGATTTGGTGGGGGATGTATGCATGAACCCTTCGTGGTTCTTTACCCTTTGATTCCCCTTCCAAATCCGTGAGCAAAGGGGCTCGATTTTGGGGTTTTCGTGGCTCTAGGGTTAGAGGTGTTCTTGGTGAGATTTCTTCGATTCCTCTTGATTTGACAAGTTTTGGTGGACCAAATCTTGGCTATGGAGTACCCATGAGGTGTTCCTACTATCCCCAAAGTCTTGTGCAAAACCGTGGAGCGGATCGGGAGATCGGGAGTTGGATTTGGAAGAGTTGACTCGCGGGCGCTGTTCATCTCGAGCTGCCCAGGCACGACCGGTCTGACCGGTGCTCTTGACCGGTCTGACCGGTGCTAGCCCTTGGTGGGTTTTTGTCTCGGGGAACAGCCTTGTCCGTGTGGTTTTGTCCCGTGGTCCTGCTGTTCAGTTCTTGGCGTGTTTAGAGTTGTTTTGCTAGGATTTGTGAGGGGTTCTTCTTCCGCACAGGTTGTGTTTCGTGGTGGTTTTTGTTCCAGGGCCTAGAGGATTCACTGAGGCTTCCTGGAACGTTTGCTGTGCGGCTGCTGTAGCCACCGGCCTGACCGGCTCTATCCACCGGTCTGACCGGTGTCACCGGTCTGACCGGCGCAGGCCATCGGTCTGACCGGTGTAGCACAGGCAGCAAGCCGTGCAAGTTTCCGCTGTGTGTTTTGGTGAGTTTTGGCTAGGAAGGTTGAGTGTTGGTTCCTAAGACCAGTAGCACTCCAGTGGCTGCGTGGTCTTGACCAACTTGGGTAGTTGGGTCGGAGACGTGAGTTGGAAGCCGTGTTCGTCTTGTTGGAGTTCTCATCTCCTTCGAGAAGAATTTTTATCGGCTCCCATTCACTCCCCCCCTCTCTGGTTCGCCTAATCGGTCCTTCAATTGGTATCAGAGCCGGTTCGGGTCTTTATTGACTCTTACCAGTCTAAGATCCAAAGATGGCGTACCAGGAACGGGGTTCGGGTCCTCCGCACTTCGATGGGAAGAACTACCAGATGTGACAAAGGCGGATGGCGGCGTTCCTCCGCGGAAAGGGTCAGATCCTTTGGGATGTCACGGTGAACACAGCTTATGTTCATCCGATGAACTTCCTTGCTCCAGGATCGAGGGATATGTTCGAAGCCAACAACAAGGCTGTCGACTACTTGTTTCGTGCTCTGTGTCAGCCTGAATTCGATCGGGTTCAGACAGAGGACTTAACTTGTAGGATTTGGGAGCAGTTGAAGGATGCTCATGCTGGGAATGCTCAGGTTCAGGCTCGGATGTACGCGACTTACCGGAGAGAGTACGAGAACTTCACTCATCTCCCCGGCGAGTCCGTCGATGCCCTTTTCCAGCGATTTACGGTCGTTGTGAACAACATGAGAGCCAAATGTGGACGTCCTCCCATACAATGATCATGATAGAGCCGTGAAGCTCTTGCACTCGTTGGATCGTACCGTATGGGACGGGAAGTTTGAGGCTATTGTTGAGTCCGAGAAGTATGACACCTTAACGGTGAACGAGTTGTTCTCGAAGCTCAAGTCGGCTGAGTTGGACCGTGGTATGACAGCCAAGATCGAGAGCCTGACTGATTCTCATAGTCTCGCTCTCATTAGTGGCAAAGGAGCTAAGTCTAACTCTAACGCATCCTCCAGGATGTACTCTCTGTCTTCTTTGATGTCTTTGCCAGATGAGGAGTTCGACGTGCTTGGAGAGGACGAGCTGGCGTTGCTGACCAGGCGGTTCGAGAGGCTGCACGAGAACCGGGTGAACACGAGGAGGACAGCACGGACGTGCTTTCAGTGCGGCAAGCCAGGACACTTCGTTGCCGACTGCCCGGAGAAGACGGAGAACAAGGACGGCTACAAGGACGGGTACATGCACCGATCGAGCAAGGATGGCAAGTACCGATCGAGGCGCGATCACAAGCACAAGAACAAGCACAAGGATGAGCGACGGTCGAGGAAGAAGGATGGCCGCGGCAGGAAGGCCCGAGCAATGGTCGGAGCGAGCGACGTCGACTCCAGCTCCGCCTACTCTTCCTCAAGCTAGAGTAGCAGTGAAGATGAAGGTGATCGGCGCAAGAACAAGAAGTCATCCAGGAACTTGAGCGGGTTGAGCTGCTTCGCGAGAGATGGCTTCTGCGGCATGGCCCGTAGCTCCGGCAGCAAGAAGAGCCACCAGAGTGACTCGGACTCTGACTCCGAGGATGAGGTATGTGATGAGCTCTCTTCTTTGCGCAAGGAGAATGATGAGTTGGTTGACTTGCTTGATAACCGCGATCACATGCTTAGAGACGCCAAGAAGATGAGGAAAGAGCTTAGGGCCTCACTAGAAGATGCTAGGAACCGTGTGGCTGAGCTAGAAACCCAGAACCTAGATGCTAAGCTTGAGATTGATTCGCTTAAGGCTTCTCCTGTGGTTTCTGATGAGATTGATTGCTGTGATTGCTCTGTGTACCTAGCTGATCTTACTGCTCTTAAGGATAAGCATGCTTCTACTTGTGATGAACTAGATATGCTTAGGGTTGAAGTGGCTGAGCTTAAGTCTAGACCTGCTTTGCTAGGTGCTTGCACTTCTTGCCCTGTTTTGCATGGAAAGATTGATGAGATGCAAGCTTACACTGTTTCGCTTGAGGCTAAGTTGAAAGAGCCTATTCCCACTTCTTGCTCTACTTGTGAATTGCATGCGGTTAAGAATTTGGAGCTTGCACATTATGTTGATCGCCTGCAGGATGAAAATGATGAGCTGAGAAAATGTATGAGCTGGTTGTCAGGTCAGGAGCCTCAGCTCGGTATCATGATAGCGGCTTTCAAACGCTATGATGGTCAGGCACTTGGGGCTGACAAGCTTGGAGAGAACTGTGGTGAGGGAGTTGAGAGAGTTGGAGAGATTCCTATCCCACCACCAAACAGACACAAGAACAAGTTTGGGCCCAAGCCCAACCATCTCAGAAATAAACTTGACACTACTCCAGATCCACCCATATTCCCTCACCCAACAAATGATTTTCAGAAACCGGTGAAGTTTGTGAGCCCAAAGGGAGGTGAGGAAGGAGAGAAGAAGGGTGAGAAGCCGAGTAGGCAGCCCCAACCCAAGCCTAAGCCTAAGCCACAGCCCATAAAGTTCCATTGTGGGTATTGTGGGAGAGATGGTCACAAGGATGAGTTTTGCTTCAAGAGGAAGCGTGAGGAGAGAATGGCTAGAGAGTGGGCTAACAGGGACAGGTACCACCCCTCTAATGGTGTACCTGAGCCTCGTATGCAGATGCCCAGGGCCAAGGCGATTGTGAGGACGGTTCCGGCTTGGGGAGACCGGAAGGCTGCAGGTGTTGCTGCTGGCCGAGCCACACCGGTCAGACCGGTGTACTACACCGGTCAGACCGGTGCAGGTCTGGGCAGACAGCGAGTCGGATTTCGTGCTCGTGAGGATGCTCGTTTTGGTTCTGGAGGTCGTGGTTCTGGTGGTTGGTCTGGAAACTTTGCAGGTGGTCAGTTTGCTAGGCGTTCTCCACCTCGTGCTCAATACGAGGGTGAGAAGAGTCGTAGCTTTGAGATGGAGCGGAGGTACGATCCACGGTTTCCCTTTCGTGGTTTTCGTCCTCCTCCAGCTAGAGAGGGTTGGTTCCCTCGTGGTGGTTACCGTGGTGGTAGTTTTGATAGGCGTGATGATTTGGTTTGTGCTAACCCCACTTTGGAGCAAATGGCTCGGCACTGGTTTTACTCTTTTGGTACTAACCCCAGTGCTGAGTCGTTTGTTCACTCACGTGCTTGCTTTTGAATTTCAGGTGGGAGACTTGAAGAACATTTGGTTGATTGACTCCGGTTGCTCGAGGCATATGACCGGAGACAAGGGGTGGTTCTCAAGTCTCGACCCTGTGGTGACAAAGAAGTACATCACCTTTGGGGACAATGGGCGAGGGCGTGTGCTGTCAGAAGGTGAGATTAAGGTAAGTTACAAGATCACTCTCAGGCGTGTTGCTCTTGTTCAATCGCTTGGATACAATTTGCTTTCTGTGTCCCAGTTGTTGGATGAGGGTTTTGAGGTGTTGTTTCGGCCTGGTGGTTCTCGGATTTTAGATTCTCGGGGGGATCTTGTTTGCATGGTCGTTCCCGAGGGTCAGGTGTTCCGAGCTGATTTTTCTCAGTCTTCTGGTGTGGAGCGTTGCTTCTTGGCTGGTTCTTCGAGTGAGTTGTAGAAGTGGCATAGGAAGTTGGGTCACTTGAGCTTTGACCTTTTGTCTCGCTTGAGTAAACTTAATTTGGTCCGAGGATTGCCACGATTGAGGTTTGAGAAAGAGTTGGTTTGTGCGCCGTGTAGGCATGCCAAGATGGTAGCCTCTTCTCACCCGCCTCTCACCGATGTGATGACTGAGCGTCCATGCGAGCTGCTCCATATGGACCTTGTTGGCCCAGCTTGTGTGCGATCTGCGGGTGGGAAGTGGTATGTCCTTGTTGTGGTGGACGACTACTCTCGGTATGCGTGGGTGTTCTTTCTTGAGGAGAAGGGGGAGACGTTTGGTTTTGTTCGAGATCTTGTCTTGAGGTTAAGAAACGAGAGGCACGGAGATGCCATACGAGCGATCCGCAGTGACAATGGCTCGGAATTCAAAAACTCTCGCTTTGAAACCTTTTGCCATGACTTGGGTCTTGAACATCAGTTTTCGAGTCCGTATACGCCTCCCCAGAATGGCGTGGTGGAAAGGAAAAATAGGACCTTGTGCGAGATGGCTCGGACGATGCTCGACGAGCATAGGACTCCGAGAAGGTTCTGGGCTGAGGCGGTCAATACCGCGTGCCATGTGTCGAACAGGATCTACCTTAGGGTTCACAAGAAGAAAACCTGTTACGAGTTGATGCACGGTCGCACACCCAAGGTGAGTCACTTCCACGTCTTTGGTTGTAAATGCTTCATTCTGAAGAAAGGGAAGAAGTTGGACAAGTTCGAGGCTAGGTCTGTCGATGGTATTTTCTTTGGTTATGCATCTCATTCTAGAGCATTTCGTGTGCTCAATCTTGAAACTAACCAAATTGTGGAGACTTGCGAGGTAACCTTCGACGAGACACAGCCACGTAGTCAGCTTGTTTTTGAGTGTGCAGGTGACGACGAACTTGGTGAGGAGATCTTTCAGGAGGAGGAGCATGAACATGGAGATGATGAAGATGGCGGTGTGATGCTCGCGGCTGAACATGTACCTACTACTTCGACGACGATCGAGAATGGACCCTCTCCCACACCTACAACGACAAACCCAGATCAAGGCGAAGCTGCTGTTGAGGGGGAGGTAGCATCAAGGCGAGAACCTCCCCGACGAGTGCAAGTGGATCACCCAGCTTCGAGAATCATCAGCGACATGAATGAACGTACTACACGGTCGAGGGTTCGGAACAATTCTCATTTCGCTCATGCTGCTTTTGTCGCCACTTTTGAGCCCAAAGACATTGGACATGCGTTATCTGATCATAATTGGGTTAACTCGATGCATGAGGAGTTGGAGAATTTTGAGAGGAACCAAGTTTGGGTGTTGGTTGACCCTCCCCCAGGGTGTAAGCCGATTGGGACAAAATGGGTGTGGAAAAATAAAGAGGGAGAGAAAGGAGAAGTGGTGAGGAACAAGTCGAGACTTGTTGCTCCGGGGTACAGTCAGAAAGAGGGGATCGACTACGAGGAGACTTTCGCTCCTGTAGCTCGTTTGGAGGCGATCAGGATCCTTCTAGCCTTTTCCGTGGCTAAAGGGTTCAAGTTATACCAGATGGATGTGAAGAGTGCTTTTTTGAACGGTGTATTGGAGGAAGAGGTGTTTGTGAGGGAACCACCGGGGTTTGAGAGTGAGAAGTACCCTCACTGGGTATACAAGTTGAGGAAGGCGCTGTATGGGTTGAAGCAGGCGCCTAGAGCTTGGTATGGTAGGTTGAGGGGGTTCCTGTTTGAGAGAGGGTTTGAGATGGGGAAGGTCGACCAGACCTTGTTTCTCCTCAGGCAGGACAGAGATATCCTGATTGTGCAGGTATACGTGGATGATATTGTCTTTGGTGGCTCGTCTAACTCTCTTGTTGCAAGGTTTGCAGAAGACATGAGCAGGGAATTTGAGATGAGCATGATGGGCGAGTTGTAGTTCTTCCTCGGGCTACAAATCAAGCAATCAAAGGAAGGAACATTTGTGCACCAAGCTAAGTACACCAAGGACATTGTGAGGAAGTTCAAGATGGAGGACTCCAAGGCCATGGCGACGCCTATGAGTACGACTACAGTTCTTGATGCGGACAAGGAAGGTGAACACGTGGACCAGAAGGAGTACCGAAGCATGATCGGGTCACTCCTCTACTTGACGGCGACGAGGCCGGACATTCAATTCTCGGTGTGTCTGTGCGCTCGTTTTCAAGCTTCTCCGAGGACTTCGCATCGGCAAGCAGTCAAGCGCATTTTCAGGTATTTGTGACACACTCCCGACTTCGACCTTTGGTACTCTGCGTCTTCTTCTTTGGCGCTTCATGGATTTTCAGACGCGGATTTTGCTGGGTGTCGGTTGGATAGGAAGTCCACTTCTGGGACTTGCCAGTTCTTGGGTTCTTCTTTGGTATCTTGGTCTTCCCGCAAACAGTCGAGTGTTGCTCAATCCACTACCGAGGCAGAGTATGTGGCCGCAGCTAGTTGTTGCTCTCAGCTCCTTTGGATCACATACACCATGAGTGACTTTGGTGAGGAGTATACCCATGTCCCACTTCAATGTGATAGCACCAGTGCCATAAGCGTTCCAAAGAACCCAGTGCTCCATTCCAAAACCAAGCACATAGAAGTGAGGTATCATTTTCTGAGAGACAACGTAGAGAAAGGGAAGATAGCTTTGATCCATGTACCCACACATGAACAACTAGCCGATATTTTCACCAAACCCCTAGATCAAGCAACTTTCACTCATTTGCGGGGGGAGCTTGGTGTTTGTTTGATTTCTTGAGTTGGCGTGTGGGAGCTCCTTTGTAGCATATGTATAGCTTTCCTTTGTGCATTTCTTGCATTTGGCATGGCATATGTAGCATGATGTATAGGCATCTTTGTGTCTTAGGTTGCATGCATTTTGTATCATATGCATTGTTTAGGAAAGGCTTCTCCTATACACATTGTTCACCATGGAATGACATATATGTCTTTGTGAGCTAATTTGGTAAGCTATGGTTAGTTTGGCTTAGCTCTTGATAATCTTGGTTTGTATCCATGGTTGATGGCTATGTTTTTGAAAAATTTCATATATATGCTCTCTTGTGAGTAAATGCCTTTACATGATCTTGACATGTTTTAGTGGCTTGGCTATGCTTAATTTGTGGTTGGATAGCTTATTTTGATCATATGGGGCCAAAGGCTCATTTGCCATCATGAATGTTTAGCCCCCATGCTTCATCTTGTGGAGGGGCAGAAGTTCCTTTTTGTCGCAAAGACATTTCATGTACCAATTATAAATCTGAAAATGAAATGTAAATT
Source organism: Cenchrus fungigraminus (assembly GCA_036936925.1). Lineage (NCBI taxonomy): Eukaryota > Viridiplantae > Streptophyta > Magnoliopsida > Poales > Poaceae > Cenchrus > Cenchrus fungigraminus. The sequence goes on from CM072780.1 coordinate 70,554,837, forward strand.
GCTTGAAAAATGTGCTCCCATGTCATATGTGCTAATTTTAATTTGCTTTGGGTGCTAAATCGTTGCATGATGCCTACCAATGAGAAGTCTCATATATAGAAGTAGGCACATGGCTCGGTGGCTTTGACATGACATGAGGTGCTTGTGGGTGTTTATGATGGTCTTATGCTTAGAATGGTTGTCCTAGCATGAAGTTTGTGTGGCTTTGCCATTTTGACATGTTTTGCTCATATTTAGGACTTTGCTCATGAGAGGGTGATTTTTCGCAAAATTGCTAAATTCTATCTTAGCTTCGCCCAATGGTTGTGAAACTTGGTGATCATGAAGTTTATGTCTTTACGAAGCTATAGAGTATCTAACTTGCTCGTTTGGACATGTTTAGCATCCTATGTTGAATTTTGTCTATTTGAGAAGCTCTAGGTTGCATTTTTTGCATTTTTGGCTTGATTCATGCATTGTCAACAAGGGGGAGAAGTTTGAGCATGTTTTGGCCTACTGAATGCATTTGGAAGGACCGGTTGAGGTCACCAGTCTGACCGGTCAGAGTGCTGGTCCTGTTCACATGTTGCCCACCGGTCTGACCGGTGGTGTCGACCGGTCTGACCGGTCAGAGCTGAGCTGTTGCAGCTGCTCTGTTTCGTGAAGTGGTTCGCATGCATTTGTCCAGGGGGAGTTGCATCGGTTCAGGGGGATCTTGCATGTGTGCAGAGGGAGCTCTTTGTGGTTTTCGAGCTTTGGTTTGATGGTTTGTGCTATTTGCTTGAGCATGTTCTGTCTCGGATGTGTCGAGCCGTTGCCCTTGCCTAAGGGGTCCGAGATTTGTCTTCTTCAAGTGATCTTGCTCTTTGCCTTTTCTTTGGCTTTCGATCGCTTGTTGGAGTGTCTTTTAGTCGTTTCTTTTCTTTTCCTTTTCTCTTGGTTACCAAAACGTGTGTGTTGTCAATGCACTCATCAAGGGGGAGATTAAGAGCCAGGTGTGGTTCGAGGACCGGTGGATGGTCGCTTCCTGGTGTGATGAGTGATTGACAACGTGGTGTGGACTGATTCTTGGCTAAGTATTGCAGGTGCAGGTTGCGGCTTGACTGGTGCAGGTGCAGGTGAAGAACAAGCGTGAAAGGTCGTTGCCGGTGAGGCCTCCAGGTGTGGAGAAGACAAGTAGGCTTGGTTCGAGGGACCCGGTGGCCAGCGGGGTCAAGTGCGGGCCGCATGGTGGCAAGAACGGCAAGATGAAGTCATGGACGGTTTCTTGGTTGAGCCTCAAAACCTAGGTCGAGCCGGGACTACGTGGGAGCCGAGTCATGAGTGGTGATTGGCGGAGGCTACACCGAGTTCGCGAGGTTTCCGGTGGTTCACCAGAAAACCACTAGGTTCCTTGGTTGCTCCACAAAGCCAAGACCGAAGAACCGAAGACGGAGGTGCAGCAGCTCCAGACCGGTCTGACCGGTGGGTCTGACCGGTCTGACCGGTGGGTACCGGTCTGACCGGTGAGGAGCACCGGTCTGACCGGTGTGCGACGACGCAGTCCGGAATCTTCGAAGCGGAGGACACGCGTCGGGATCGCAAGGCTTGCGTCGAGGCTAAGCAAGTTTGCGGTCGCTGGGCATCCGTCCGATGGTGCGAAGACAAAGACTTCCAATTTCGCCCTCGAGGGGCATGTATCCCTAGTTAGCTAGTAAGGGTATTTTAGTCTTTCGGTTGCCTCCATATAACCCAAGTGGTGAGAGGATGGCAGCCATCTCTTGGAACCCTAGCTCATTTGGTTTTCCTATTTTCCTTCCTATTTTCTTAAGATTTTCGTAGGACTAGCTTGAGAGCTTCATGGTGAGATCTTGTGAGAGGGAAGGATGATCGGGCGGCAAGCTAGACCTTGTATGAACCTCTTTGGTATGTATAGATAATTCGGCGTGGTTCCTCAAGGCTTGGATGTGTCTTTCCCGTTTCTCCTTTTTGGTGATTTTCGGAGCCCTTTCTTGGTGATTTTCTTGGAGAGAATTCGAGGCCTTTCTCTTTGGGATTTGGTGGGGGATGTATGCATGAACCCTTCGTGGTTCTTTACCCTTTGATTCCCCTTCCAAATCCGTGAGCAAAGGGGCTCGATTTTGGGGTTTTCGTGGCTCTAGGGTTAGAGGTGTTCTTGGTGAGATTTCTTCGATTCCTCTTGATTTGACAAGTTTTGGTGGACCAAATCTTGGCTATGGAGTACCCATGAGGTGTTCCTACTATCCCCAAAGTCTTGTGCAAAACCGTGGAGCAGATCGGGAGATCGGGAGTTGGATTTGGAAGAGTTGACTCGCGGGCGCTGTTCATCCCGAGCTGCCCAGGCACGACCGGTCTGACCGGTGCTCTTGACCGGTCTGACCGGTGCTAGCCCTTGGTGGGTTTTTGTCTCGGGGAACAGCCTTGTCCGTGTGGTTTTGTCCCGTGGTCCTGCTGTTCAGTTCTTGGCGTGTTTAGAGTTGTTTTGCTAGGATTTGTGAGGGGTTCTTCTTCCTCACAGGTTGTGTTTCGTGGTGGTTTTTGTTCCAGGGCCTAGAGGATTCACTGAGGCTTCCTGGAACGTTTGCTGTGCGGCTGCTGTAGCCACCGGCCTGACCGGCTCTGTCCACCGGTCTGACCGGTGTCACCGGTCTGACCGGCGCAGGCCATCGGTCTGACCGGTGTAGCACAGGCAGCAAGCCGTGCAAGTTTCCGCTGTGTGTTTTGGTGAGTTTTGGCTAGGAAGGTTGAGTGTTGGTTCCTAAGACCAGTAGCACTCCAGTGGCTGCGTGGTCTTGACCAACTTGGGTAGTTGGGTCGGAGACGTGAGTTGGAAGCCGTGTTCGTCTTGTTGGAGTTCTCATCTCCTTCGAGAAGAATTTTTATCGGCTCCCATTCACTCCCCCCCTCTCTGGTTCGCCTAATCGGTCCTTCAAAAGCCGCTTAGCTCACCGACTGGATCCAAGCCGATGGAGTGATTGCGGCTGCTCCCGCAACCTTGAACCCTGCTCCTCGCACGTGCACCTCTAGAGGAATTGGCGTAGTGCGACCTGTGCGCGACGGCGGGGAAGGACGGGCGGGCGGCGGCGGTAGAGCTCAGATCGGGGAAGAAGAAGGGCGCCGGGGTCGGGGCGGATGCATATTCATTCGGCCAGGGGCATTTCGGAGAATGGAGCACTTGTTGGCGACGAGGGTTAGTGTACCAGCGTCGCCGGGGCAGATGCATATTCATTCGGTCAGGGGCATTTTGGACAATGGAGCACTTTTTGGCGACGAGGGTTAGTCTACCAGCGTCGCCGGGGCGGATGCATATTCATTCGGCCAGGGGCATTTCGGACAATGGAGCACTTGTTGGCGACGAGGGTTAGTCTACCCGCATCGCCTTTGTCGGTCGGGCAGGCTACGGTTATCTATTTTTATATAGGCTTCTGACGCTGACGCGTGGGCCCGACACTATTTTTTCTGAATTGAAACTTGCTTCCCTCAAATATTAGAGCCCATAAACAGCACCAAAAATTCGTAAAAAATACGAACAATTCATAGTTGGTAATTTAGTATTTGAATAAAATATCAACAGCCACACTTGTCTAACCAAATTTCTTAAAATTAGATTTTTTTATCTCTTGTTTACGATATAATAATTATAATAATGTCTTAGTGTGTTCTAAAAATTCTACAAATTGACTTGGCAACATAATTTAAGTCCCTAAGCTTGTCTACAAAAATTCAAATGGTTTCGAAAACAGAAGATTATACTTGTGTACAAATGTCTACATCTCTCACATAGTTTCTTAGAATGTTACTTCAACATTGAAGTTTTCTACACTTTAAAACATGTTCGAACTCATATGCATTTGAAATTTTAACATAACCTTATGTTCACCATAAGATTACGAAATGCAAAGTTTCATTAGTAATGGTTGTGTAAAACAAATATTATTTCTATGTTGTAATTATAAGGAACAATATAAGGTGTATAAACAACATCCAAGAAATGGAATTACATACAAAAAAATGTCATAAATGAATAGATGTTGATTTTAAAAAAATTCAGAAACAAATATCATCAAATTTGGATTACGGTTGACGGAGAAATATGTGATACAAAATTTGATTGCAGATTAAAAGGGGAAAAGCAAACTGTTCTTCATTCGAATAGACCTGGCCCCGCCCCTTCATTGGCGACGGGTGGTTGTTAATCATCGTATCATTTGCGCATCCGAACCTTTTTAATAAACGCTCCGCCCCACATTCTGCCTTCTATCCCCTTCTCCGGCTTCCGCCTTCCTCGTCTCCGTCGCAGGGATGGCCCGCGACTCTAGGGGGAGGTTCTGCAAGGAGGAGGCCCCGCGGCCACGTCCCCGTCCGTCTTCCTCGGTGCTGTCCGCCGCCCCCTCCAAGAGTGTGAGGTTCCGCGGTGACGAAGAGGAGCCGTCCCAGCGCGCCGTCCCCGTGCGTCTTCCTCGGCGCTCCATGGAAGAGGCCGGTTCTTCGTCGGCCCGGGGGAGGAAGCCATACACGCGTGCAAGGGCCAAGTTGGCGGACTCCAGCAATGCCCGCCATGGAGAGGCAGGGTTTTTTTTCCTCAACGCGAAGGAAGAAGCGGTCCATGCGCATTGAGGTGAGCGCGGACTCCTCCGGCGACGACCCGGGCAGAAGAGTGCTGGTAGACCTCATCTCCTCCGGCGACGACTCCGGCAACAACTCCGGCGACGACCCGGCCACAACTCTGGCGACGACTCCGGCAACAACTCCGGCGACGATTCTGAAGACCATGAGGCAAGTTCTGAAACAATCACGCACGATTTGTCCTTGTTCACATCTTCACTGATCAATTGTTCTAATGCATCAATTTCCATTTGTTGTAGGAAGTTGCTGCACATGACATTGACAGGATTTGGACTGAATCAACAAGCTCAAGGAATCGGCTGAAGAGAAGCAGGCAAGTTTTGAAACTAGTTAGAGCTAAACAGCTTTCTTGTAAATTACAACTGTTATGAAGCTTGCATCAATATAATTTTTTCCTTTGTTTTAGGAATGTGCTGTTACTCGGGATGACATTGACTACATCTGGAAAGGAATCGACAAGCAGGATGAGCAGCTTAAAGCCGTACAAAAGAGGCAGGAGATTGAACTTCTAAAGAAGAATGCTGAGCTGGCAGAAAGAGTTGCAAAACTAGAGACAAGGCTAGCTGAACTTGAGGCACCAGCACAAAAGAAGCGATCCTAGCTAACTAGTTCCCTTGCAGCTACAATCTAGTTTGGTGATGCACCCAGCTGATGCAGTCTTATTTTGGTGATGTGCCCTGCTGATGCATGTCAGATGTGAATATGTTTGTTATGAGTTAGTTTGCTTGGTGATGTGAACTTGTGATGCATGTCATATGTGAACATGTGATGCTATATCAACAGTCACACTTGTTTGCTTTGGTGATGTGAACTTGTGATGCATGTCATATGTGAACATGTGATGCTATATCAACAGCCACACTTGTTTAACCAAATTTCTTAAAATTAGATTTTTTTATCTTATGTTTATGATATACTATACTAGTAGTAGAGTAGTACTTGACTACATTACTCGTTTTAAGGCCCACACAAGCCCACTCGCGCTAGGTTAGTAGGGAAGGATGCCTCCCTCACGCACTCTCCGCCCACTCTCCCCTCGCGCCGCCGCCGCCGCTTTCTCCCCCTCGCTTTCGTCCCCCTCACCTCCCCCCACGCCACGACACACGCTACACCCCTTCGCTGAGATGCGCGCCACACCACGCTTGGCGCGACGCGCACCACACCTCTGACAGCGAGATCTGGAGGAGGAGGGACCCAGCAGTGGCGGTGGCGACGACGACGACGACTAGAGGAGGGATCCAGCGACGACGACGACGAGTAGGGGAGGGATCCAGTGACGACGACGACTAGGACGAGGAGGAGGGATCCAGCCACGAGGTCGACGCGAGGACGAGGACATGGCGGCGAGCAGGCAGCGACGAGGAGTAGAGATCCCTCCGCTCCGGCAGTGACAAGGTCAGTGGCGAATCTAGGATTTGAGTTTATGGTATGCCGCTCTAAAAATGTCTTATACAATTCGGCAAATGCATTCTAGCAACTCGGTAATAATTGTAAAATTAACAACAATTCAGTAATAACTGTAAAATTAACAACGTAATTTGGTATATTTGCTCGAGTGTATGCAATTAGGCCAAGCGAGCGTATGCAGCACACATGCGTTCAGATAATCAAGTATACAACATATGCGTGCGTATGGTTTTCTTTTTATATAAATGCGTATAAATATACTTGTAATTGTGGGAATTGAAGGGTATGCCGTGGCTCCTTTGTATAAGTACATGTGGACATACTTAGCTATTGATGGTATACATACTTAGCATTTCCCTTTAGATTGACTCTTATATTTGGTTTTGCTCTTGTTCCTATGTACATCTGCACATTCTCTCCAAGTTGAATAAATACCTCATCAGCAATAGAGGCAGCCTGCATCTTCCTCTTTAAAATGGTAAGGTCGCATTGCCCGAACTAATTTTTTGGTTACTGAATTTTCCATTTATGTTAATGATTTACCAAGAACCAATGATATTACAGTGGGCTAAAGTAGTTACTGTAATTCCCTTGACTATTAATTCACAGGATAAATCTGACGAGGACTATAGACCTGGGCCACAAGATGAAGAAGAGGGTTATGGCACTGCTAGTGCACAACAAGACTAGGTGGGTGGGGCTCAGCGCCGAGGCAGAGCGCCAAGGACATCCACAAAGTGGCCAAGTGACACAATGATAGTCACTGAGGTCGACATAGTGGGGATGCCAGTACCATTGACTCAAAAGCGCAGGTTCAAGGCGCTTGCAGGGCTCGTTGCTAGACAAAAGATACCTTTGCACTTGCCAGAATTCAAAGAACTAAGCAATGATGAAAAGTGGGACTTGTTTGATAAGCATGTGCAGAAACACTTGAAGTTCCAGGAAGACGCGAAACCGCAGGCATTCAAGCTTTTCTGGAAGACGGCAGCCAAGGCATGGAGACAATTCAGATTTCAGCTTAGGCGAGATTTTATCAGAAAAGGACTTGAGCCATTTACAAGGCACCCGTTTATTGTCCCAGAACAGTGGAAGGAGTTCATGAAACAGGAGGAAACCGAGCAAGCCTCATCTGCTAGTGTCAAGTTCAAAGAACTCCGAAGCCGGAACACAAGCGAGCACAGCATGGGTCCAGCTGGTTATACTGTGAAACTAGAACAATGGGAGGAAGAGGACAGACAATTAGCTGCAGCTGGTATCCCCAACCCATATGACGCCTACCCTGATGATCGTTCCAAGAATTGGCTGCGAGCAAGGAGTAAGCTAGTGATTAAAGACCGTGTTGCCGTGATAGTGTTCAACAACAAAGAGGTAGAAAAATTGGCTGCAGACATCAAGGAGAAGATTGCATGTGCAGAATCTTCAGGAATGGCAGGGCAGAGGGAGTATGATGTGCTAAGTCAGTGCTTGGGCCGCCCTGAACAACCAGGTCGTGTGCGTGGTGTCTCCAGCTACCAGGCCTGGAAGTATGCATGGCCTCAGCATGTCGAGATGTACAGGAAGAGGAAGAGGACGAAAACCGACGCATCAGTTGATACGGAAAAGATAAAGGAACAAATCAAGCAAGAACTGGTGGCTGAGATGCAGATGCAGAGGTGGTGTTGTCACTAGATGGTGTTGTCACCAGTGTCCAATCGCGCAAGCCCTTCACCCGCCACACTGAAGAGCAGCTGTGCATCCGCAGATAATGTAGGTTTTATCGATGGCACTGCAGAGTTGGCGACGGAGGTGCGCTGTGACGATCGTACACATGAAGACCTTATAGGCATGTTGACTAAACCCACACACTGTGGCCTATGGATCACGTGGAGGGGTCTTCAATGTGAGGCTACAATTGGTCTTGTTCATCCAGAGGAGACTACGCTACAAACAGTCCTAATTCATGAAGACTGTGTTGTGGTTGAAGTGCTCACTGTATATACTATCTTTGCGGATGAACTATTGGAATACCCTCCTAATGACGAGGTGATGAAACTCGGACAAGCTGAAGGACAGAGGTTACAGTGGAGAAGGTATCGGATTGACATCAAAGGAGCACCAACATGTAAATCTCGTTCACAGGCTACGGTACAGATTCCTTGTAGTTCACAGAGTACGGTACAGGTTCCTTCCTCACATGGTTCCCCACATCCTCCTCCTCCTCCTCAATCCCCACATCCGCAAGACGTTCCATTCGGACCTCGTCCTCGTCCTGGAAAACTTGCATCCCCACCTCCTCGTCATCCTGAAAACGCAGAAAAACTTGCATCCCCACATCCGCAAGAGACACCAAATATTGCATCCCCCCACCACCACCACCTCCTCCTCCTCCTCCTCCTTCTCCTCCTCATGAAACAACAAAACCTACACCCCCAAACGAAAGTGCTCAAAACAATCATGCCAAAGCAGGTACATCTGGGCCTAATACCTCTGTAATAGGTCCTGGAGAGACACCACTGTTACCAGTAAACCAGAGTGATGTGTTGGCTGGTGCTGATAAATCTGTCGACGACATTTCGAAGAAAGCTGTAGGTACATCTGGGCCCAATACCTCTGTAATAGCTCCTGTTGAGACACCACTAGGCAAAAAAGCCCTTGAGAAACCTTCAGCCATTTCAAATCAGCAAGTAAAGAAACTTGCCGAAAATAAAATCTCTACACCATGTACAGCAGGCAAGAAATCCCTTGAGAAACCTTCAGCCATTTCAAAGCTGCAAGAAGAGAAACTTGGCAAAAATAAAATCTCTACACCACCTACAGCAGGCAAGCAAGCCCTTAAGAAACCTTCTTCAGCCATCTCAAAGCAGCAGGAAAAGGAAATTGCTGTAAATAAAACCTCTAAGAGGCATACTAGAAAGCGATCTAAGAGAAACACCAAGAAGAATACTTGGTCTATGACTAACCCAAAGCGATCTGAGAGAAACACCGAGAAGAATCCTTGGGCTATGGTTAACCCAAATTACAAATTCGGAAAGAGCCTTCTCAGTGATGGTGATCTCAAAAAGGCTGCTCCTTGTACCAAAAAGCTCCACACATTCTACATGCAATGTGGTAAGTCAGATGATGATTCTCCGATTATGGTCGCACTTCGGCCCGGGACCAGTGCATGGCCTCAGAGAAATGAATCGTCAAACAGACTCCAGCAGCTACCTGTGCAACTCACTGATTTGTACGATCTCTTCAACTTGGATGCTTTGGATCTGACACTTCTCCACTGCTTCATCCTGTAAGTTGCTTGAAAATTTAATCTGCTTCTCACTAATCATTCTCTATCGAAATGTGCTTTTTGCCTCACATCATCTTTACCATGTATTTTGCCTCCTTACACTTTGTTTTTTCTTACTAATAGGAATATGACTGTAGAAGTTGAAAAGACGGGCGCTGCAGTTGGCTTCCTTGATCCTGAATGCCTTTGCTCGACAATGTTGAAGAGCACGAATAACAATCTTGCTTTCTCTGTGTCCTATATGTGCAATGCCTTCGAACTATATGCTAAAAAGAATTTCATGCTTACCGCTTATCTCAGTATGAACCACTGGATTGCAGTGGCAATCGTTCCGAAGCAGCGAAAGGTCTACTATCTTGATTCATTGAAGACAGTTAATACTGATACTAACCCTTTCGAGCAAATCATTAATGAGTAAGTTATTTCTTTCTTAACCTGCGGACGTTCCTCAACAAACTGTGCAGAGTATATTAATTAATAGTGCCCTAACAATTGTTGCATGTTTCATTGTAGGGGTTGGGAACGTTACTGCCGCGATAGGAAGTTACACCTTGGCACCTTGGAACATGTCAAAGATGTTAAGGTACATACCACTTATTTCCTTCCTATGGAAGCTAGTACTAAAGCTTGAGTTTATTTCTTCTCGATCACCACTATTTTTCTTTGTACATTTATTGCAGTGCCACCAACAACCTGCTGGATCCAAACTCTGCGGCTTCTATTGTGCCTATCACATGCTTAAATTAAAAGATAGCGGCCCACATATGGAGGTACTTTCTTGGGATCTTCATTTGTAAAACCTGCAACTGAGCACAGTTCTTGCTTATTAGCACTGCACATGTTTGGTAACCACCTATATATGTGTGCTGACTGGTGACATTGTTATATCCAGAGATTAGGGCTAGATGAGCATCCTCTCGACAAATCATTGCTGGTCAATGTTTGTGAAAGAATTGCCACATTCCTCATGGAACAGGTGATCACAGCCGGAGGAAAATTTCATGCTGATGAAACTGTGTGGGCTCAGATTATGCATGGTGACTAGGAAATTTTTGCATTCCTCCTTGTCCATGAATTTATGTGATATTATTGCATTCCTCCTTGTGAGATGATGATGCTGAATTTTGTCATATGAAGCATGTGAATTATGTGGATTTCTGTGAATTTGGATGCTGGATCTAATTTCTGTGAATTTAGTCATATCCTGGCTGGTTCCAGGATGCAGCCCCTGATGGCTGCCAAATCCTGGCTGGTTCCAGGATGCAGCCGGCAAGCAGGCAGCAGGTTACTGTAGGGGTGGCCTACGTATCTGTAACGGGCGTTAATTAAAGCTCGTTACAAACACTGATCACTGAGTAACGGGTTTCAATCGGAACACCCCTTACAAACATGCCAACAATGTAACGGGCACCGTAAAAGCCCGTTACCAGTACTGACCAGTGGGCCCCAGAACTTGGCCTGTTCGTCGAGACATCAGAGACGCAGGTTCACCGCACGCGTCTCTGATATTGATTTCACAGTAACGGGCTCTGTTTTGGTGCCCGTTACCAAAGTTCCCTGTGGGCCCAGAGAAACAGTCATTTTCACGTGACCGGTGACTAGTTGTGGTAACAGTTGTTGTTTGATGCCTGTTACGAATCCTAGTTGTGCTGAGACGCGCGTGAAATAGACGCATCTCATTTCGTCGAGACATCAGAGACGCAGTTTCATAAAACGCATCTCTGATGTTGAGTTACTGTAACGGGCTCTGTTTTGGTGCCCGTTATCAAAGTTCTCTGTGGGTCCAGAGAAACCGCCATTTCACGTGACCAGTGGTTAGTTGTGGTAACGGTCGTTGTTTCATGCTTGTTACGAATATGTGTTGTCAGTAACGGGCATCTGCCTGTTACCTTTCTTGGCTCATTTGTAACACTTGATCGGTAACGAGCGCTTTGCCCGTTACCAAAGGCCATCTATGCCTGTTACCAAAGTGAGTTTTTCACGTAGTGACCTTCACCATGCCCATTGAAAGCACTCTTCCTTTTCTATTGTCCCCAAAAGTGATGTACTCTTTGGTCATCACCGGGGTGAGGCTGGAGAACCACCTTCGATCTCCGGTCATGTGTCGAGAGCAACCGGAGTCAATCAACCAAAAGCCCTCCAAGCCTCCCACCTGCAAATCAAAAATGAGAGCGAGAGTGAGCAAACAACTCAGCACTGGGGTTAGTACAGAATGAATCAAACCAGTGTCGTGCCATTTGCTCAAAAGTGGGGTTAGCAAAATCCATCCTATGTCCTCTAGGTGGAACACCCACACGACCCCTTGGAGGACTACACGCACCACGAGGTGGAGACCGTGGCCCGTAGCTCCTCTGGGACCAAAAACTGCGATCGTTCCCCCCATACTCGTATTGGCCACGAGCGAAGGAACGTCCAGCACACTCACCACGCCCAAACCCAACACACCTACCACCTTCTCTATGTGGTGGCTCACCTCGAGGCACAAACACACGCCTCTCTCGAGGGTAAATGGTACGCACCATACCCTCGCCCCTTGGCACCAACCTAGGCTCAGGCACACCACGAGAAGGGCGGTACCTGTCCATATTGGCCATCTCCCTAGCCAACCTCTCCTCACGCTTCCTCCTGAAGCAAAACTCAACAAGGTGCCCATCCCTCCCACAATGCTCACAATGGAAGGGTTTTGGTTTTGGTTTTGGGCTTTCTTTGGGCTTTGGCTTCTGCTCACTCGGTTTCTCTCCCTTCTTCCCAAAGAACTCATTCCCCAAGTCACTTTTGAACTTGATGGGTTTCTGGAAGTTGTCTGTGTGTGGAGGAAACACGGGTGGAGCTGGGGTTGTGTCTAGTCGGTTCCTAAGAGGGTTTGTCTTAGGAGCATAGGCATTTTTGTGGTGGGTTTTTGGTGGCTCTGGGATATCTCCAATCTTCCCCTCATCCTCACCATTTCCCTCACCAACCTTGTCTGCCCCAAGCGCTTGCCCATCATAGCGCTTGTATGCCTCAATCATCATCCGAAGCTGAGGCTCATGACCAGACAACCAACCCATCATCTTTCTCAACTCATCATTCTCATCCTGCAAACGATCAACATAGTGTGCAAGCTCCATGTTCTTCATAGCATTTATTTCACTAGTAGAGCATGATGTAGGAATAGGAGCTTTCAACTGAGCCTCTAGTGATCTAGCATAAACAAGAGAAACATCTAGCTTCTCATGCAAAACAGGACAAGAAATGCAAGCACCAAGCAAAGAGGGCCTAGATTTCATCCCATCTAGTTCAACCCTAAGCACATCTAGTTCCTCAACCTTGGAAGCATACTTTTCTTTAAGCACAGTCAATTCACCAAGAAAATTGGAACAATCAGTGCATTCAGGTTCATCGGTCACAATAGGAGCTGACTTAAGAGAATCTATTTGAGCCCTAGCATCAACATGCAAAGACTCTAGTTCAACCACCTTCTCCTTAGCCTCTCCAAGCAAAGACCTATACTCCCTCTTCTCCTTGTTGGTCTTTCTAAGCACATCATCATGGTTGTCAAGCAAGTCATTCAACCTAGCATTCTCCGCTACCAAGAAGGATGGATCATTGTTTACCTCATCCTCAGAGTCGGAGCCCGAGTCATCCTTGTTGCTCTTCTTGCTTGCTGAGCTATGTGCCATGCTGCAAAAGCCTTGGGCGGCGAAGCACAAGCCGTTGATGTTCTTGCTTGACTGCTTGCCCTTGTGCTGGTTCTCATCTTCATCACTTGAGCTCGATGAAGAGTAGCAAGAGCTCGAGTCGATGTCGCTTGCTCTGGCAACCATCACTCGCTCCTTCTTCTTGTGACCACCACTCCTCCTCGGCCTCCGCTCAGACTTGTTCTTGCCCTTGTGGTCATCCCTCGAGCAGTGCTTGTGGTCGGTCCTCGGACGGTGCTTGTGCTCGGGCTTCACCTCCATGGGTTCCGGGCTCTCAGCGATAAAGTGCCCGTGCTTCCCGCACCGGTAGCACATGCCCGAGCTCCTCCGAGCGTTCTTCCGGTTCGTGTACATGCGCTCGAACCGCCTGCTCAGCAACGCGAGATCCTCCTCGCCAAGCACGTCAAACTCCTCATCTGGCATGGACACAAGACAAGACAAAGAGAACTGTCTCGAAGACATGTTAGCGTTAGTCCTTGATCCAGACACGAGAGCCAGACTATGAGGGTCAGTCGGGTTCTTGATCTTTGCACGCACCCCACGGTCCACCTCAGACGACTTGAGCTTGGAAAACAACTCGTTCACCGTGAGGGTCTCATACTTCTCCGACTCAAGAATGGCCTCGACCTTCTCACTCCACACGGTACGATCTAGAGAGTGCAGTATCTTGATAGCCCTGTCATGATCATCGTATGGGAGCACGGCCACATTAGCCCTCATGTTGTTCACAATCACCGTGAACCGCTAGAACATGGCATCTATGGACTCACCGGGGAGATGAGTGAAGTTCTCGTACTCTCTCCGGTAGGTCGCAAAGAGCCGAGCCTGAACCTGAGCGTTCCCGGCATGAGCATTCTTCAGCTGCTCCCAAATCCTGCACGCCAAGTCCTCTGTCTGAACCTGATCGAATTCGGAATGACACAGAGCACGGTACAGGTAGTCGACCGCCTTGTTGTTGGCGTCGAACATGTCCCTCAATCCTGGAGCAAGGAAGTTCACAAGATGAACATAAGCTGTGTTCACCGTGACATCCCACAGGATTTGACCCTTGCCGCGGAGGAAAGCAGCCATCCGCCTCTGCCACATCTGGTAGTTCTTACCATCAAAGTGTGGAGGACACAAACCCCATTCTTGGTACGCCATCTTTGGATCTTAGACTGGTTAGAAACACGAAGATCCGTAACCGGCTCTGATATCAATTGAAGGACCGATTAGACGACCAGAGAGGGGGGAGTTAATGGGAGTCGATAAAAATTCTTCCCGAAGGATGAACTCGGCCTATGCCCCAAATTCACAACCAAGGATTCCCACACGAGTTTGCCAAGGTCACGTAGTCACAACGGACCTACCAACCCTAGGAACAAACCCAAAGTCAAAGCAACACAGAAGTACAACTCAAGAAGCAAAGGACTTAGGCAATCTACGGTGCCTGGGGCAGACGGTCCGAGCTGACCTGGCGAACAGTCCGCGTGGAGCAGGCGGACGGTCCGCGAGTCAGGGACGGACGGTCCGCAAAAGAACTTCGAACATCAAGTATGCACCATCTGAAAATTGGACGGTCCGCGAGCTCACCGCGGACGGTCCGCGACGCACGGACGGTCCAGCCTCACCAGGCGAACAGTCCGGCCAACAGCCTCCAACTACAATCACCCGACCCAACGGATCAAAACAAAATGGCTCAAGAACTCGCGAAGAACTCCACGAACACTTGGTCGGTCGACACCTCGCGGATGGTCCGCCGACCCCACGCGGACGGTCCGCCAGGCACGGAAACAGCAGCCCGAGCACGAAAACGCGAAGTCAACCCTCTCTATCCATCCATGGATCTCCCAAACGGCTTGAGCTCTTGAGGCAAGATTTGGGGGAGATGTGAAGCGTCCCTAGGAGATGCTATACCCCAAAACTTGAGACCTCAAACGAACTAAATCGCCGGGAATCGAATCGCAACCGAGCTCTACCAAAAAGCTTGGGTTCCAACCGAAATCCTTCAATCGGAGGCCAAATCCGGAGATTGGGGGTCAAGATCAAGCACAAAGATGCACAAGACATATATCCATGATCCCCACCAACAAATCCGAACCCAAACACCACGCCCGGATCCCGTCTCCGCCCGCTGAGCCTCCGGTCTTGGTTTTGTGAATCAACCAAGCAACCCGACGGTTTTGTGGTGAACCATCGCAAACCCCGTGTGCAGACTCCGGTCGTGTGCCACTACCCTACACCGGCTCCTGTCCACGACTTCATCTTGCTTTTCTTGCCACCATGCAGCCCGCACTCGACCCCGCTGGCCACCGGGTCCCTCAAGCCGAGCCTACTTGTCTCTCCACTCCTCGGAGGCCCTGCAAGGCATAGACCTTTCGCGCCCGCTCTTCACCTACACCAACACAAGTCAAGCCGCAACCTGCACCTGCAATACTCAGCCAAGAGTCAGTCCACACCACGTTGTCAATCACTCATCACACCAAGGAGCGACCATCCACCGGTCCTCGGACGCTCCTGTCCTCAACGATTGCTATGGTCGGCCTCCGCCTCATCGTGCCCCTGCCTCTCCCACTATCACCCTTGGCCAACTACCCTAAATGCCGCTGTGCCCCCGTGATCTGGTTCTCCGATCCTCGACGATCGACCAACGTCCTGGTGGTTTCGGTGAGATCTCTCCTCGAGTTCCCTTTCTCTATCAACGTGATCAATTCCCGACCATCCCTTTTAATTTAATTACTATTGGACTATTACTGCATCTGCTTCAGCTGTACGTCGTTCCCTTTCCAGCCCGGATCATGGCCGGCATTGACATCCACAACGCTGATCAGCTACTTGAACGCGATTACATTACTAGCCAGACTTTCTACAACGAGGACGAAGCATTTCATTTCTACAAGAGTTATGCCTGTGACAAAGGTTTCGGGGTAAGGAAATCATGAAAGGAAGAACGACGATGATGGAGTCCGTAGATCATGAACTTTTGTTTGCTGCCGTGAAGGATGGCGTGATGACAAGTACATGGATTCGAATCCTGAAGATCTTTCCAGGAAGCCCAGGAGTGAAGACCATGCGTGGTTCGAGGACCGATGGATGGTCGCTTCCTGGTGTGATGAGTGATTGACAACATTGTGTGGACTGATTCTTGGCTAAGTATTGCAGGTGCAGGTTGCGGCTTGACTGGTGTTGGTGCAGGTGAAGAACAAGCGCGAAAGGTCGTTGCCGGTGAGGCCTCCAGGTGTGGAGAAGACAAGTAGGCTTGGTTCGAGGGACCCGGTGGCCAGCGGGGTCAAGTGCGGGCCGCATGATGGCAAGAACAGCAAGTTGAGGTCGGTGGATGGTTTCTTGGTTGAGCCTCAAAACCAAGGTCGAGCCGGGACTTCGTGGGAGCCGAGTCATGAGTGGTGATTGGCGGAGGCTACATCAAGTTCGCAGGGTTTGCGGTGGTTCACCAGAAAACCACCGGGTTACTCGGCTGAGTCACAAAGCCGAGGCCGAAGACCGGGCGTGGCTGTCAGGCCAAAACTGGTCTGACCGATTTGGGGTCGCAGGGCGCCGGAAGCTTCGAAGCAGAGGACATGCGTCGGGATCGCAAGGCTTGCGTCGAGCCTAAGCGAAGTGCGGTCGCCGGGCATCCGTCTGATGGTGCTACGAAGACAATTCCCCAAAGTGCCCTTGGTGGGCATGTCTCCTAGTTTAGGCTTTAGGGGTATTTTAGTCTTTCAGCTTGCCTCCATATGACCCAAGTGGTGAGAGGATGGCAGCCATCTCTTGGAACCCTAGCTCATTTGCTTTGCTATTTTCCTTCCTTTTTCCTTAGGATTTCTAGGATTAGCTTGAGAGCTTCATGGTGACATCTTGTGAGTGGGAAGGATGATCGGGCGGAACCTAGACCTTGTATGAACCTTCATGGTATGTATAGATGATTCGGAGTGGTTCCTCAAGGCTTGATTGTGTTCTTCCCGTTTTCCCTTCTTGGTGATTTTCGGAGCCTTTTCTTGGAATTTCCGTGGGGAAGTTTTGGGGGCGTTTCCTGGAGGGATTCTTGTTGGATGTCACATATGAGGACCTTGTGCCTCTTTGCTTGGTGATCTTGCTCCAACAAACCCTCCGAAACGGCTTCAGTTTGGTGGTTTTCGGTGGAGTCCATGGGAAGGTGTTCTTGAGGGTTGACTTCCGATTCCTCTTGATTGAGTAGGTTTTGGGGACCGAGCTTCTAGCCAAAGGTAGCCCACGAGGTACCCCAGCTATCCCCAAAGTCTCACTTGAATCCGTGGAACGAATCGGGAGATCGATTGAGGTGAAGGCTAGGTTTTTCCCGCGGGCTGAGTTCTTCCCGACTGTCCAGGCAAAACTGGCCTGACCTGTTTCCCAAACCGGTCTGACCGGTTTAGCCCCAGTGGGCTGTCGTGAGGGTTTTTGAGCAGGAGAGTCTTGTTCTTGCTATGGCTTTCCTTGTTCAAAGGTGGAGAGGTTCTTGAGGTGTTTTGGTGCAGTTTTGGTCTTGAAGGTCTTTTGGGGATTTCCTAGACAAAACTGGCCTGACTGGTTTGCCAAACCGGCCTGACCGGTTTCGCCTGCCTGTGAGAGGCTAAGTCCAAGAAGAACGGTCTGACCGGTTTCAGAAACAGGCCTGACCGGTTTTGGTTGTCAGCAGCAGTTTCGAGTTATTTTTCGCTGTGTGTTTCATGTTGCTGTTGGTTGGATCTTGCTCCTAGGCCTAGTAGCACTCCAGTGGCTATGTGGACTTGGCAAGAGAAGCTTGCGGAGGTGTCCGAGTGAAATTGGGTTCATAGGCCGAATTCTTGAGTAGAATTTTTATCGGCTCCCATTCACTCCCCCCCTCTGGTTCGCCGTTCTGGTCCTTCAAGTGGTATCAGAGCCGATTACGGGTCTTGATTGACTCTAACCAGTCTAAGATCCAAAGATGGCGTACCAAGAATGGGGATCGGGTCCTCCGCACTTCGATGGAAAGAACTACCAGATGTGGCAGAGACGGAGGGCTGCGTTCCTCCATGGTAAGGGACAGATCCTTTGGGATGTTACGGTGAACACAGCTTATGTCCATACGGTTAACTTCCTAGCTCCTGGATCGAGGGATATGCATGACGCCAACAACAAGGCGGTCGACTACTTGTTTCGTGCTCTGTGTCAATCCGAATTCGATCGGGTTCAGACAGAGGACTTTGCTTGTAGGATTTGGTTGAAGCTGAAGAATGCTCATGCTGGGAATGCTGAGGTTCATGCACGGTTGTATGTGACTTACTGGAGAGAGTACGAGAATTTCACTCATCTCCCCGGTGAGTCTATTGATGCCTTGTTCCAGCGGTTCACGGTGGTTGTGAACAACATGAGGGCCAATGTCGACGTCCTCCCGTACAATGACCATGATAGAGCTGTGAAGCTCTTACACGCGCTGGATCGTACCGTGTGGGATGGAAAGGTCAAGGCCATTCTTGAGTCCGAGAAGTACACCACTCTGACGGTGAACGAGTTGTTCTCTAAGCTTAAGTCTGCTGTGATTGATCGTTGAGGACCATGTGTGGTTCGTGGACCGGTGGATGGTCGCTTCCTGGTGTGATGAGTGATTGACAACGTCGTGTGGACTGATTCTTGGCTAAGTATTGCAGGTGCAGGTTGCGGCTTGACTGGTGTTGGTGCAGGTGAAGAACAAGCGCGAAAGGTCGTCGCCGGTGAGGCCTCCAGGTGTGGAGAAGACAAGTAGGCTTGGTTCGAGGGACTCGGTGGCTAGCGGGGTCAAGTGCGGGCCGCATGGTGGCAAGAACAGCAAGATGAAGTCAGTGGATGTTTTCTTGGTTGAGCCTCAAAACCAAGGTCGAGCCGGGACTTCGTGGGAGCCGACTCATGAGTGGTGATTGGCGGAGGCTACATCAAGTTCGCGGGGTTTGCGATGGTTCACCAGAAAACCACCGGGTTACTCGGCTGAGCCACAAAGCCGAGGCCGAAGACCGGGCGTGGCTGTCAGGCCAAAACCGGACTGACCAGTTTGGGAAACCGGTCTGACCGTTTTGGGGTCGCAGGGCGCCGGAAGCTTTGAAGCAGAGGACACGCGTCGGGATCGCAAGGCTTGCGTCGAGGCAAAGCGAAGTGTGGTCACCGGGCATCCGTCCGATGGTGTTGCGAAGACAATTTCCCAAAGTGCCCTTGGTGGGTGTGTATCCTAGTTTAGGCCTTAGGGGTATTTTAGTCTTTCGGCTTGCCTCCATATAACCCAAGTGGTGAGAGGATGGCAGCCATCTCTTGGAACCCTAGCTCATTTTCCCTTGGCTATTTTCCTTAGGATTTCTAGGACTAGCTTGAGAGCTTCATGGTGAGATCTTGTGAGAGGGAAGGATGATTGGGCGGAAGCTAGACCTTGTATGAACCTTCATGGTATCTATAGATGATTCGGCGTGGTTCCTCAAGGCTTGATTGTGTTCTTCCCGTTTTCCCTTTTTGGTGATTTTTGGAGCCTTTTCTTGGAATTTCCGTGGGGAAGTTTTGGGGATGTTTCTTTGAGGGATTCTTGTTGGATGTCACATATGAGGACCTTGTGCCTCTTTGCTTGGTGATCTCGCTCCAACAAACCCTCCGAAACGGCTTCGATTTGGTGGTTTTCGGTGGAATTCTTGGGAAGTTGTTCTTGAGGGTTGACTTTCGATTCCTCTTGATTGATTAGGTTTTGGGGACCGAGCTTCTAGCCAAAGGTAGTCCATGAGGTACCCCAGCTATCCCCAAAGTCTCACTTGAATCCGTGGAACGAATCGGGAGATCGATCGAGGTGAAGGTTAGGTTTTTCCCGCGGGCTGAGTTCTTCCCGACTGTCTAGGCAAAACCGGCCTGACCAGTTTCCCAAACCGGTCTGACCGGTTTAGCCCCAGTGGGCTGTCGTGAAGGTTTTTGAACAGGAGAGTCTCGTTCAAGCTATGGCTTTTCTTGTTCAAAGGTTGAGGGGTTCTTGAGGTGTTTTGGGTCAAGTTTGGTCTCGAAGGTCTTTTGGGGATTTCCTGGACAAAACCGGCCTGACCGGTTTGCCAAACCAGCCTGACCGGTTTCCCCTGCCTGTGAGAGGCTAAGTCCCAGAGAATCGGTCTGACCGGTTTTGGTTGCCAGCAGCTGTTTCGTGTTGTTTTCCGCTGTGTGTTTTGTGTTGCTGTTGGTTGGATCTTACTCCTAGGTTCAGTAGCACTCCAGTGGCTACGTGCACTTGGCAAGAGAAGCTTGCGGAGGTGTCCGAGTGAAATTGGGTTCATAGGTCGAATTCTTGAGTATAATTTTTATCGGCTCCCATTCACTCCCCCCTCTCTGGTTCGCCGTTCCGGTCCTTCAAGTGGTATCAGAGCCGGTTACGGGTCTTGATTGTCTCTAACCAGTCTAAGATCCAAAGATGGCATACCAGGAATGAGGATCGGGTCCTCCGCACTTTGATGGAAAGAACTACCAGATGTGGTAGAGACGGATGGCTGCGTTCCTCCGTGGTAAGGGACAAATCCTTTGGGATGTCACGGTGAACACAGCTTATGTTCATCCGATGAACTTCCTTGCTCCGAGATCGAGAGACATGTTCGACACCAACAACAAGGCGGTCGACTACTTGTTTCGTGCTCTGTGTCAATCCGAATTCGATCGGGTTCAGACAGAGGACCTAGCATGTAGGATTTGGTTGGAGCTGAAGAATGCTCATGCTAGGAATGTTGAGGTTCAAGTACGGTTGTATGCGACTTACCTGAGAGAGTACGAGAACTTCACTCATCTCCCCGGTGAGTCTATTGATGCCTTGTTCCAGCGGTTCACGGTGGTTGTGAACAACATGAGGGCCAATGTCGACGTTCTCCCGTACGATGACCATGATAGGGCTGTGAAGCTCTTACACACGCTGGATCGTACCGTGTGGGATGGAAAGGTCGAGGCCATTCTTGAGTCCGGGAAGTACACCACTCTGATGGTGAACGAGCTGTTTTCTAAGCTCAAGTCTGCTGAGGTTGATCGGGGTTTGACAACCTGTCTTGAGAGCCCGACTGATTCCCATAGTCTTGCTCTCGTCGGTGGGAAAGGTGCTAAGTCTAACGCTAACACATCTTCCAGGATGTACTCTTTGTCTTCTTTGATGACTTTGCCAGACAAGGAGTTCGACGTGCTTGGAGAGGACGAGCTGGAGTTGCTGACCAGGCGGTTCGAGAGGCTGCACGAGAACCGAGTGAACACGAGGAGGACAGTACGGACGTGCTTTCAGTGCGGCAAGCCGGGACACTTCGTCGCCGACTGTTTGGAGAAGATGGAGAGCAAGGACGGCTACAAGCACCGGTCGAGCAAGGACGGCAAGTACCGATCGAGGCGCGATCACAAGCACAAGAACAAGAACAAGGATGAGCGACGGTCGAGGTAGAAGGACGGCCGCGGCAGGAAGGCTCGAGCAATGGTCGGAGCGAGCGACGTCGACTCCAGCTCCGCCTACTCTTCCTCGAGCTCGAGTAGCAGTGAAGACGAAGGTGATCGGCGCAAGAACAAGAAGTCATCCAAGAACTTGAGCGGGCTGAGCTGCTTCGCACGAGATGGCTTCTGCGGCATGGCTCGTAGCTCCGGCAGTAAGAAGAGTCACCAGAGTGACTCAGACTCAGACTCCGACTCCGAGGATGAGGTACGTGACGAGCTTCCCTTCTTGCATGAGGAGAACGAGCGTCTTGGCAAGTTGCTTGATAATCATGATGACATGCTTAGAGAGGCAAAGAAGGTGAGGAAAGAGCTTAGAGCCTCACTAGAAGATGCTAGGAACCGTGTGGCTGAGCTAGAAGCCCAGAACTTAGATGCTAAGCTTGAGATTGATTCGCTTAAGGCTTCACCTGTGGTTTCTGATGAGATTGATTGTTGTGATTGCTCTGTGTACCTAGCTGATCTTACTGCTCTTAAGGATAAGCATGCTTCTACTTGTGATGAACTAGATGTGCTTAGGGTTGAAGTGGCTGAGCTTAAGTCTAGACCTGCTTTGCTAGGTGCTTGCACTTCTTGCCCTATTTTGCATGGAAAGATTGATGAGATACATGCTTATATTGTTTCGCTTGAGGCTAAGCTGAAAGAACCTGTTCCCACTTCTTGCTCTACTTGTGAGTTGCATGCTTTGAAAAATCTGGAACTTGCACATTATGTGGATTGCTTACAGGATGAGAATGATGAGTTGAGAAAAATGATGGGTTGGTTGTCGGGTCACAAACCGCAGCTTAGGATGATGATTGAGGCGTACAAGCGCTATGATGGGCAAGCGCTTGGCTCAGAGAAAGTTTGAGAGTCTAGTGGTGAGGGAGGAGAGAAGATTGGAGATGTCCAAGCTCCACCAAAAACCTTCCACACAAATGCCTATGCTCCTAAGCCCAACCCATTGAGAAACAAACTTGACACAACCCCAGATCCTCCCATATTCCCTCACTCCATAAATGATTTCCAGAAACCCATCAAGTTCAAGAGTAACTTGGGGAATGAGTTCTTTGGGAAAGAGAGTGAGAAGCCGAGTGGAGAGAAACCGAGTGAGCAACCCCAACCAAAACCAAAGCCAAAACCTATCCGGTTTCATTGTGACTATTGTGGGAGAGATGGTCACAAAGGAGAGTTTTGCTTCAAGAGGAAGCGAGAGGAGAGAATGGCTAAGGAATGGGCAAACAAGGATAGGTATAACCCATCTCATCGTGTGCTTGAGTCTCGTATGCCACTGCCTAGGGGTAAGGCCATTGTTCGCACAGTTTCGGCTTGGGGAGAAAAGAGTGCTTTGGGTGGAAGGGACCTTGCTGGAGGAATAAAATCGGCCAGACCAGTTTGGAAACCGGTCAGACCGGTTTGGGCTGCTCGCACAGCGAAACCGGTCAGACCGGTTCCAGAACCGGTCAGACCGGTTTGGAGACAGCAGGGTGACCAGTTTGGTTTTCGTGCTTGGGATTAGGCTCGGTTCAGGTCCTTTGATCGTGGTCCAGATGTTTGGCATGGAGAGTCTGGTGGTGGTCAATTTGCTAGACGTTCTCCACCTCGTGCTCAATATGATGGTGGGAGGAGTCGTAGCTTTGAGATGGAGAGGAGGAACGGTCCACGGTCTTCCTTTCGTGGTTTTCGTACTCCTCCAGCGAGACAGGGGTGGTTCCCTAGTGGTGCTTCTCATGGTGGTTTTCATGGTGGTAGTTTTGATAAGCATGATGATTTGGTTTGTGCTAACCCCACTTTGGAGCAAATGGCTCGGCACTAGTTTTACTCTTTTGGTACTAACCCAGTGCAGAGTCGTTTGTTCACTCACGTTCTCGTTTTTGAATTTCAGGTGGGAGACTTCAGGAATGTTTGGTTGATTGACTCCGGTTGCTCGAGGCACATGACCGGGGACAAGGGGTGGTTCTCAAGTCTCGTCCCGGTGGTGTCCAAGACATACATCACCTTTGGGGACAATGGGCGAGGGCGTGTGCTTTCAGAAGGTGAGATTAAGGTAAGTGACAAGGTCACTCTCAGGCGTGTTGCTCTTGTTCAATCGCTCGGGTTCAATTTGCTTTCCGTGTCCCAGCTTTTGGATGAGGGCTTTGAGGTGTTGTTTCGGCCTGGTGGTTCTCGGATTTTGGATTCTCGAGGGGACCTAGTTTGCATGGTCGTTCCTGAGGGTCAAGAGTTCCGAGCGGATTTTTCTCAGTCTTCTGGTGTGGAGCGTTGTTTCTTGGCTGGATCTTCGAGTGAGTTGTGGAAGTGGCATAGGAAGTTGGGTCACTAAAGCTTTGACCTTTTGTCTCGCTTGAGTAAACTCAACTTGGTCCGAGGATTGCCACGGCTAAGGTTTGAGAAAGAGTTGGTTTGTGCGCCGTGTCGGCATGCTAAGATGGTAGCCTCTTCCCATCCACCCCTCACCGATGTGATGACGGAGCGTCCATGCGAGCTGCTCCATATGGACCTTGTTGGCCCAGCTGAGGACAGGAGCGTCCGAGGGCCGGTGGATGGTCGCTCCCTGGTGTGATGAGTGATTGACAACGTGGTGTGGCCTGACTCTTGGCCGAGTATTGCAGGTGCAGGTTGCGGCTTGACTCGTGTTGGTGCAGGTGAAGAGCGGGCGCGAAAGGTCTATGCCTCGCGGGGCCTCCGAGGAGTGGAGAGACAAGTAGTCTCGGCTTGAGGGACCTGGTGGCCAGCGGGGTCAAGTGCGGGCCGCATGGTGGCAAGAAAAGCAAGACGAAGTCGTGGACAGGAGCCGGTGTAGGGTAGCGGCTCACGACCGGAGTCTGCACGCAGGGTTTGCGGCGGTTCACCACAAAACCGTCGGGTTACTTGGTTGAGCCACAAAACCAAGACCGGAGGCTCGGCGGGTGGAGACGGGATCCGGGCGTGCCGAGAAGCTTCGATGCCGGCGGGCACGTGGCGGGATCGCAGGGCTTGCGTCGGGAGGACGCGGACTGCGGCGAAGGCGTGGCCGTGCGATGAAGAGGAGTACTACATGACCTATTTGCCCCTGAGGGGATTGTATCTTAAGTTTAAGTGCTAGGGGTAGCTTGGTCATTTGCCCAACCCAGAGGGACTCATATATATAGCTCTAGGGTTTTCTGGGCAAACCATCCATCTGGACTGCTTCTCATTTTCCTTGCTCCATAGGCGTAGATTTTCTTCACCGTTTTGTAGAGAATCTGACCTCCGAGTGTATGGAAGCATTCATGGTTGCGTTGATTTCCTTCTTGTAGCTCGTGTGATTTTCGTGTCTTTTTCGAGCTATTTTCGTTGGATTTTCGTGCGCGCCTTGTTCCTTCGATTCTGAGGTGTTTGGGTTCGGATTTGTTGGTGGGGATCATGGATAGATGTCTTGTGCATCTTTGTGCTTGATCTTGACCCCCCAATCTCCGGATTTGGCCTCCGATTGAAGGATTTCGGTTGGAACCCTAGCTTTTTGGTAGAGCTCGGTTGCGATTCGATTCCCGGCGATTTAGTTCATTTGAGGTCTCATGTTTTGGGGCAGAGCATCTCCTAGGGACGCTTCACATCTCCCCCAAATCTTACCTCAAGAGCTCAAGCCGTTTGGGAGATCCATGGACGAATAGGTGTTCTTGTGCTTGCGTTTTCGGGATCGGGCTGCTCTGTCCGCGCGTGGCGGACAGTCCGCCCGGGAGTCGCGGACCGTCCGCGAGGAGGCAGCTGGCCAAGTGTTCATCGAGTTCTTCGTGAGTTCTTGAGCCGTTTCGTTTTGATCCGTTGGATCGGTCGTTTTTGGTTGGAGGCAGTTGGCCGGACTGTCCGCCTGGTGAGGCCGGACCGTCCGTGGGTCCCGGATCGTCCGCAGTGAGCCCGCGGACCGTCCGATTTTCGAAGGGTGCATACTGGAGGTTCAGGTTGCTTTTTCGGACTGTCCGCCGTGACCTCGCGGACCGTCCGCCTGCTCCACGTGGACCGTCTGCCCGGTCAGCTCGGACCGTCCGCCCTAGGCACCGCAGATTGCCTAAGTCCTTAGCTTCTTGAGTTGCGCTTCCGTGTTGCTTTGAGTTTGGGTTTGTTCCTAGGGTTGGTAGGTCCGCTGTGACTACGTGAGCTTGGCAAACTCGTGTGGGAACCTTTGGTTGTGAATTTGGGGCATAGGCCGAGTTCATCCTTCGGGAAGAATTTTTATCGGCTCCCATTCACTCCCCCCCTCTCTGGTCGCCTAATCGATCCTTCACCAGCTCGTGTGCGATCTGTGGGTGGGAAGTGGTACGTCCTGGTTGTGGTGGACGACTACTCTCGGTATGCGTGGGTTTTCTTTCTTGAGGAGAAAGGGGAGACGTTTGGTTTTGTTCGAGATCTTGTCTTGAGGTTAAGAAACGAGAGGCACGGAGATGCCATACGAGCGATTCGCAGTGACAATGGCTCGGAATTTAAAAACTCTCACTTGGAAACCTTTTGCCATGACTTGGGTCTTGAACACTAGTTTTCGAGTCTGTATACGCCTCCCCAGAATGGCATGGTGGAAAGGAAAAACAGAACCTTGTGCGAGATGGCTCGGACGATGCTTGATGAGCATAGGACTCCGAGATGGTTCTGGGCTGAGGCGGTGAATACCGCGTGCTATGTGTCGAACAGAATTTACCTCAGGGTTCACAAGGAGAAAATGTGCTATGAGCTGATGCACGGGCGCACACCCAAGGTGAGTCACTTCCATGTGTTTGGTTGCAAATGCTTCATCCTGAAGAAAGGTAAGAAGTTGGACAAGTTCGAGGCTAGATCTGTCGATGACATTTTCTTTGGTTACGCATCCCATTCTAGAGCCTTTCGAGTGCTCAATCTTGAAACTAATCAAATCGTGGAGACTTGCAAGGTAACCTTCGACAAGACACAGCCACGTAGTCAGCTTGTCTTTGAGTGTGTAGGTGACGACGAACTTGGCGAGGAGATTTTCCAGGAGGAGGAGCATGAACATGGAGATGATGAAGATGGCGGTGTGGTGCCCGCAGCTAAGCATGTACCTACTACTTCGACTACGGTGGTGGACGGCCCTTCTCCCACACCTACAATGACAAACCCAGTTCAAGAAGAAGCTGCTGTTGAGGGGGAGGTAGCATCAAGGCGAGAACCTCCCCGGTGAGTGCAAGTGGATCACCCAGCTTCGAGGATCATCGGCGACATGAATGAACGCACTACATGGTCTAGGGTTCGGAACAATTCTCATTTCGCTCATGCTACTTTTGTTGCCACCTTTGAGCCCAAAGACATTGGACACGCGCTATCTGATCATAATTGGGTTAATTCGATGCATGAGGAGTTGGAGAATTTTGAGAGGAACCAAGTTTGGGAATTGGTTGACCCTCCCCCAGGGTGTAAGCCGATTGCGACAAAATGGGTGTGGAAAAACAAAGAAGGAGAGAAAGGAGAAGTGGTGAGGAACAAGTCAAGGGTTGTTGCTCAGGGGTACTCACAGAAAGAGGGGATCGACTACGAGGAAACCTTTGCTCCCGTAGCTCGTTTGGAGGCGATCAGGATCCTTCTAGCCTTTTCCGTGGCTAAGGGGTTCAAGTTGTACCAGATGGATGTCAAGAGTGCTTTCCTAAACGGTATCTTGGAGGAAGTAGTGTATGTGAGGCAACCACCGGGGTTTGAGAGTGAGAAGTACCCCCACCGGGTGTACAAGTTGAGGAAGGCGCTGTATGGGTTGAAGCAGGCGCCTAGAGCTTGGTACGGTAGGTTGAGGGGATTCCTGTTTAAGAGAGGGTTTGAGATGGGGAAGGTCGATCAGACCTTGTTTCTCCTCAGGCAGGGCAGAGATATCCTGATTGTGCAGGTATACGTGGATGATATTGTCTTTGGTGGCTTGTCTAACTCTCTTGTTGCAAGGTTTGCAGAAGACATGAGCAGGGAATTTGAGATGAGCATGATGGGTGAGTTACAGTTCTTCCTCGGGCTACAGATCAAGCAATCAAAGGAAGGAACATTTGTGCACCAAGCTAAGTACACCAAGGACATTGTGAGGAAGTTCAAGATGGAGGACTCCAAGGCCATGACGACGCCTATGAGTACAACTACAGCTCTTGATGCGGACGAGGAAGGTGAACACATGGACCAGAAGGAGTACCGGAGCATGATCGGGTCACTCCTCTACTTGATGGCGACGAGGCCGGACATCCAATTCTCGGTATGTCTGTGCGCTCGTTTTCAAGCGTCTCCAAGGACTTCGCATCGGCAAGCAGTCAAGCGCATATTCAGGTATTTGCGACACACTCCCGACTTCAGCCTTTGGTACTCCGCGTCTTCTTCTTTGGCTCTTCATGGATTTTCAGACGCGGATTTTGCCGGGTGTCGGTTGGATAGGAAGTCTACTTCTGGGACTTGCCAGTTCTTGGGTTCTTCTTTGGTGTCTTGGTCTTCCCGCAAACAGTCGAGTGTTGCTCAATCCACTACTGAGGCAGAGTATGTGGCCGCAGCTAGTTGTTGCTCTCAGCTCCTTTGGATCACATACACCATGAGCGACTTTGGTGAGGAATATACCCATGTCCCACTTCAATGTGATAGCACAAGTGCCATAAGCGTTGCAAAGAACCCAGTGCTCCATTCCAAAACCAAGCACATAGAAGTGAGGTATCATTTCCTGAGAGACAACGTAGAGAAAGGAAAAATCGCTTTGATCCATGTACCCACACATGACCAGCTATCCGATATTTTCACCAAACCCCTAGATCAAGCAACTTTCACTCATTTGCGGGGGGAGCTTGGTGTTTGTTTGACTTCTTGAGTTGGTGTGTGGGATCTTCTTTGTAGCATATGTATAGCTTTCCTTTGTGCATTTCTTGCATTTGGCATAGCATATGTAACATGATGTATATGCATCTTTGTACCTTAGGTTGCATGCATTTTGTATCATATGCATTGTGTAGGAAAAGCTTCTCCTATATACATTGTTCACCATGATATGCTATATATGATCTTGTGAGCTAGTTTGGTATGATATGGCTTAGTGTGGCTTAGCTCTTGATGATCTTGGTTTATATCCATGGTTGATAGCTATATTTTTCAAAAATGTCATATGTATGCTCTCTTGTGAGTAAATGCCTTTATATGATCTTGACATGTTTTTGTGGCGTGGCTATACTTAATTTGTGGTTGGATAGCTTATTTTGATCATATGGGGCCAAAGGCTCATTTGCCATCATGAATGTTTAGCCCCCATGCTTCATCGTGTGGAGGGGCATAAGTTCCTTTTTGTCGCAAAGACATTTCATGTACCATTTCAAATCTGAATATGAAATGTAAATTGCTTGGAAAATGTGCTCCCATGTCATATGTGCTTAATTTACTTGCTTTTGGGTGCTAAACCATTGCATGTTGCTTACCAATGAGAAGTCTCAAAGTTAGAAGTAAGCACATGGCTCGGTGGCTTTGACATGACATGAGGTGCTTGTGGGTGTTTATGATGGTCTTATGCTTAGAATGGTTGTCCTAGCATGAAGTTTGTGTGGCTTTGCCATTTTGACATGTTTTGCTCATGTTTAGGACTTTGCTCATGAGAGGGTGATTTTTCGCAAAAATAATCAATTCTATCTTAGCTTTACCCAATGGTTGTGAAACTTGGTGATCATGTAGTTGATGTTCATACGATGCTGTAGAGTATCTAACTTGCTCATTTGATCTTGTGTAGCATCTTGTGATGAATTTTGTCTATTTGAGAAGCTCTAGTTGCATCTTTTCCAAATTTGAGCCTTGATTCATGCATTGGCAACAAGGGGGAGAAATGTTGGTTGAGAAAAGTTGCATTGCATCCCTAGAACCTATCCCAACAGTCAAGGGGGAGCTTGTGCATTTCTTTTGCATTTTTGGCTTTTGGGGGTGTTTCTGCCGAGTTAAATCGGTCTGACCGGTTTTGGAACCGGCCTGACCGGTTTGGTGGAACCGGCCTGACCGGTTTGGAGAACCGGTCTGACCGGTTTGTGCCTAGTGTTGGCACATGTTCAGGGGGAGTATGCATATGTGCAGGGGGAGCTCTTGTATGCTTTGGTGGTTTGTGCTCTTTGCTTGAGCTTGTTTCTGACTCGGTTGTGTCGAGCCGTTGCCCATGCCTAAGGGGACCGAGTCTTTCCTCTTTCAAGTGATTTTGCTGTTTGTCTTTGTCTGGCCTTCGATCGCTTGTTTGAGTTTCTTTTAGTCGTTTCTTTTCTTTTCCTTTTCTCTTTGGTGACCAAATGTGTGTGTTGTCAATGCACTCATCAAGGGGGAGATTGAGGACCATGTGTGGTTCGAGGACCGGTGGATGGTCGCTTCCTGGTGTGATGAGTGATTGACAACGTTGTGTGGACTAATTCTTGGCTAAGTATTGTAGGTGCAGGTTGCGGCTTGACTGGTGTTGGTGCAGGTGAAGAACAAGCGCGAAAGGTCGGTGGTGAGGCCTCCAAGTGTGGAGAAGACAAGTAGGCTTGGTTCGAGGGACCTGGTGGCCAGCGGGGTCAAGTGCGGGCCGCATGGTGGCAAGAACAACAAGATGAAGTCAGTGGACGTTTTCTTTGTTGAGCCTCAAAACCAAGGTCAAGCCGGGACTTCGTGGGAGCCGAGTCATGAGTGGTGATTGGTGGAGGCTACATCAAGTTCGCGGGGTTTGCGGTGGTTCACCAGAAAACCACCGGGTTACTCGTCTGAGCCACAAAGCTGAGGCCGAAGACCGGGCGTGGCTGTCAGGCCAAAACCGACCTGAACGGTTTGGGAAACCGGTCTGACCGGTTTTGGGCGTAGGGCGCCGGAAGCTTCGAAGCGGAGAACACGCGTCGGGATCGCAAGGCTTACGTCGAGGCTAAGCGAAGTGCGGTCGCCGGGGATCCGTCCGATGGTGTTGCGTAGACAATTTCCCAAAGTGCCCTTGGTGGGCATGTATCCTAGTTTAGGCCTTAGGGGTATTTTAGTCTTTCGGCTTGCCTCCATATAACCCAAGTGGTGAGAGGATGCCAGCCATCTCTTGGAACTCTAGCTCATTTTCCCTTTGCTATTTTCCTTAGGATTTCTAAGACTAGCTTGAGAGCTTCATGGTGAGATCTTGTGAGAGGGAAGGATGATTGGGCGGAAGCTAGACCTTGTATGAACCTTCATGGTATGTATAGATGATTCGGCGTGGTTCCTCAAGGCTTGATTGTGTTCTTCCCGTTTTCCCTTTTTGGTGATTTTCGGAGCCTTTTCTTGGAATTTCCGTGGAGAAGTTTTGGGGACGTTTCTTTGAGGGATTCTTGTTGGATGTCACATATGAGGACCTTGTGCCTCTTTGCTTAGTGATCTTGCTTCAACAAACCCTCTGAAACGGCTTCGATTTGGTGGTTTTCAGTGGAATTCTTGGGAAGGTGTTCTTGAGGGTTGACTTCTGATTCCTCTTGATTGAGTAGGTTTTGGGGACCGAGCTTCTAGCCAAAGGTAGCCCACGAGGTACCACAGCTATCCCCAAAGTCTCACTTGAATCCGTGGAACGAATCGGGAGATCGATCGAGGTGAAGGTTAGGTTTTTCCCGCGGGCTGAGTTCTTCCTGACTGTCCAGGCAAAACCGGCCTGACCGGTTTCCCAAACCGGTCTGACCGGTTTAGCCCCAGTGGGCTGTCGTGAAGGTTTTTGAACAGGAGAGTCTCGTTCAAGCTATGGCTTTTCTTGTTCAAAGGTTGAGGGGTTCTTGAGGTGTTTTGGGTCAAGTTTGGTCTCGAAGGTCTTTTGGGGATTTCCTGGACAAAACCGGCCTGACCAGTTTGCCAAACCCGCCTAACCGGTTTCCCCTGTCTGTGAGAGGCTAAGTCCCAGAGAATCGGTCTGACCGGTTTCAGAAACCGGCCTGACCGGTTTTGGTTGCCAGCAGCTGTTTCGTGTTGTTTTCCGCTGCGTGTTTTGTGTTGCTGTTGGTTGGATCTTGCTCCTAGGTTCAGTAGCACTCCAGTGGCTACGTGGACTTGGCAAGAGAAGCTTGCGGAGGTGTCCGAGTGAAACTGGGATCATAGGCCGAATTCTTGAGTAGAATTTTTATCGGCTCCCATTCACTCCCCCCTCTCTAGTTCGCCGTTCCGGTCCTTCAATCGTGGTTTGACAGCCCGTCTTGAGAGCCAGATTGATTCCTATAGTCTCGCTCTCGTCGGTGGCAAAATGGCTAAGTCTAACGCTAACGCATCCTCCAGGATGTACTCTCTGTCTTCTTTGATGTCTTTGGTAGACGAGGAGTTCGACGTGCTTGGAGAGGACGAGCTGGCGTTGCTGACCAGGCGGTTCGAGAGGCTGCACGAGAACCGGGTGAACTCAAGAAGGAACTCGAGGGCGTGCTTCAAGTGTGGCAAGACCGGACACTTTTTCGCCGAGTGTTCGAAGGTGAACAACCACGACAAACACAAGTCCAAGGACAAAGGAAGAAGATCCAAGAAGAAGGAACATGAACATGGGAGGAAGACACGAACTCGAGAGAAGATCAAGAGATCGAGCGACATCGACTCTGGCTCCAAGGACGTGTCATCAAGCTCGAGTGAAGAAGAACAAGAAGGCAACAAGAAGAAGAAAAAGAAGAAGGACTTCGGCAAGTACTTGAACGGCCTCTGCTGTACCGCAAGCAAGACTTCGAGAAGCTACAACAAGAAGGATGGTCTTTGCGGCATGGCACGCAGCTTCGGCAACAAGAGAAGCCAGAAGAACGCCTCGGACTCAGACTCCGACTCCAAGGATGAGGTATGTGATGAGCTCTCTTCTTTGCGCAAGGAGAATGAGGAGTTGGTTGACTTGCTTGATAATTGTGATCACATGCTTAAAGAAGCTAAGAAGCTTAGGAAGGAGCTTAGAGCTTTGCTTGAAGATGCTAGGACTAGAGTGGCTGAGCTAGAAACACAGGTTCTTGATGGCAAGCTTGAAATTGATTCGCTTAAGACTAGCCCTGTGGTTTCTGATGAGGTTGATTGTGCTGATTGCTCTGTGTTCCTAGCTGATCTTACTGCTCTTAGGGAAAAGCATACCTCCAAGTGTGAGGAACTAGATGTGCTTAGGGTTGAGTTGGCTGAGCTGCAATCTAGACCCACTCTGCTTGGTGCATGCACTTCTTGCCCTGGTTTGCATGATAAAATTGCTGAGCTTCGTTCTCGCATTATTTCGCTTGAGCCGATTTGAAAGCTCCTATCCCTTCCTCTTGTTCTACCTGTGAATTGCATGCTGTGAAGAACTTGGATCTTGCAAAATGTGTTGATCGCTTGCAAGATGAGAATGATAAGTTGCGTGAAGTGTTGAGTTGGTTGTCTAGTCAGGAACCTCAGCTTGGTATGATGATTGCCGGTTATAAGCGCTTCGATGGTTGGGGTTTGGTATCTGTTAAGTTTGGTGAGAGCAGTGGTGAGAGAGAAGGGAAAGTTGGGAATATTCCAGTTCCACCACAACCCACACCCAAAGACAAGTTTGCACCCAAGCCAAACCAGTTACTTAAACCGAGGGAAAAGCCAAGTGAGAAGGCAAGTGAAAAGCCTAGTTAGAAACCAAGTGGGAAGCCTAGTGAGAAGCCGTGTGAAGAGCCTCACCCCAATCCTAAGCCAACACCAATCCGTTTCCATTGTGAGTTTTGTGGAAAGGATGGTCACAAGAGAGAGTTTTGCTATAACAGAAGGAGAGAGGCAAGAATGGCTAAGGAATGGGCAAACAAGGACAGGTACCACCCTTCTCATGGTGTGCCTGAGCTTCGTATGCCACTACCTAAGGGAAAGGGTGTTGTGCATACGGTTCCAGCATGGAGAAATAGGAGAGCTTCAGGTGGAGGCAAGTTTGTTGGCCGAGGACCACCGGCCAGACCGGTCAGAGTGACCGGTCAGACCGGTGCTAGGCAGAGTGCTGGACAGTTTGGTTTCCGGGGCCGTGATAGTAGAGGGTTCCGCTCGTTTGGTCGTGGAACAGGTAGTAGGCACTTTGAGTCTGGTGGTGTTGAGTTTGCTGGACGTTCTCCACCTCGTGATCAATACGAATTTGAGAGAGGTCGCAGTTTTGAGTCTCAGAGGGGCTACGGACCATGTTTTCCTTTTCGTGGTACTCGTACTCCTCCAATGAGACGGGAGTGGTTTTCCCATGGTGGTTCCAGGTTTGATAGGATGGATCGCAGTTTTGATAGGCGCGGTAGGATGGATGTTGCTAACCCTACTTTTGAGGAGATGGCTCGGCACTGGTTTGACACCTTTGGTACTAACCCTAGTGTTGAGTCATTTGCTCGCTCTCGCTCTTGGTTTTGAGTTGCAGGTGGGAGGCTCGTAGAAC
This sequence comes from Cenchrus fungigraminus, assembly GCA_036936925.1. NCBI lineage: Eukaryota > Viridiplantae > Streptophyta > Magnoliopsida > Poales > Poaceae > Cenchrus > Cenchrus fungigraminus. Next base: position 70,588,456 of record CM072780.1, read on the forward strand.
ATTTGGTTGATATCGGGGGTGGTTCTCCGGCCTCATACCCCGGTGGTGTCAAGGAGGTACATCACTTTCGGGGATGGTGGACGAGGACGAGTGACTTCTGAAGAAATGATCAAGGTAAGTGAATTTGTGACCTTCGAGGGTGTGGCATTGGTCAAGCCACTCGGTCTTTTGCTCTTTGCCCTATCTCATGTGTGTGGGGTGAGCTTCGCATGCTCTTTGGACCTAATGCATGAGTTTAGGGGGAGCCTGTGTGCTTAGTGTGCTCTTTGCTCTATCATGTGTGCTTAGGGTGAGCTTTGTATGCTCTTTGGCCCTAGTGCATGTGTTTAGGGGGAGCTTGTTAGTTTTGTGCTCTTTTGCTCTTTTGCCGGTGGTGTCGAGCCCTTTTGCCTCCCCTCGAGGAGCTGGTCTTTTGCGAGCTTTGTGTGTGTGGTTGGTTTCTTGAGTTGGGTGTGTGGGAGCTCTTTTGTAGCATATGTATAGTTTCCTTTGTGCATTTCTTGCATTTGCATGGCATGTGTAACATGATGTATAGGCATCTTTGTATCTTAGATTGCATACATTTTGTATCATATGCATTGTGTAGGAAAAGCTTCTCCTATATACATTGTTCACCATGATATGCTATATATGATCTTATGAGCTAGTTTGGTATGATATGGCTTAGTGTGGCTTAGCTCTTGATGATCTTGGTTTATATCCATGGTTGATAGCGATGTTTTTCAAAAATGTCATATATATGCTCTCTTGTGAGTAAATGCCTTTATATGATCTTGACATGTTTTTGTGACTTGGCTATGCTTAATTTGTGGTTGGATAGCTTATTTTGATCATTTGGGGCCAAAGGCTCATTTGCCATCATGAATGTTTAGCCCCCATGCTTCATCTTGTGGAGGGGCATAAGTTCCTTTTTGTCGCAAAGACATTTCATGTACCAATTCAAATCTGAAAATGAAATGTAAATTGCTTGGAAAATGTGCTCCCATGTCATATGTGCTTAATTTACTTGCTTTTGGGTGCTAAACCGTTGCATGTTGCTTACCAATGAGAAGTCTCATACATAAAAGTAAGCACATGGCTCGGTATACTTTGACATGACATGAGGTGCTTGTGGGTGTTTATGATGGTCTTATGCTTAGAATGGTTGTCCTAGCATGGAGTTTGTGTGGCTTTGCCATTTTGACATGTTTTGCTTATGTTTAGGAATTTGCTCATGAGAGGGTAATTTGTCGTAAAAATGATCAATTCTATCATAGCTTTACCCAATGGTTGTGAAACTTGGTGACCATGTAGTTGATGTTCATACGATGCTGTAGAGTATCCAACTTACTCATTTGATCATGTGTAGCATCTTGTGATGAATTTTGTCTATTTGAGAAGCTCTAGTTGCATCTTTTCCAAATTTGAGCCTTGATTCATGCATTGGCGACAAGGGGGAGAAATGTTGGTTGAGAAAAGTTGTATTGCATCCCTAGAACATATCCCAACAGTCAAGAGGGAGCTTGTGCATTTCTTTTGCATTTTTGGCTTTTGGGGGTGTTTCTGCTGAGTTAAATCGGTCTGACCGGTTTTGGGAACCGGCCTGACCGGTTTGGTGGAACCGGCCTGACCGGTTTGGGAAACCGGTCTGACCGGTTTGTGCCCAGTGTTGGCACATGTTCAGGGGGAGTATGCATATGTGCAGGGGGAGCTCTTGTATGCTTTGGTGGTTTGTGCTCTTTGCTTGAGCATGTTTTGTCTCGGATGTGTCGAGCCGTTGCCCTTGCCTAAGGGGTCCGAGACTTGTCTTCTTCAAGTGATCTTGCTCTTTGCCTTTCCTTCGGCTTTCGATCGCTTGTTGGAGTTTCCTTTAGTCATTTCTTTTCTTTTCCTTTTCTCTTTCATTACCAAATGTGTGTGTTGTCAATGCACTCATCAAGGGGGAGATTGAGGACCATGTGTGGTTCGAGGACCGGTGGATGGTCGCTTCCTAGTGTGATGAGTGATTGACAACGTTGTGTGGACTGATTCTTGGCTAAGTATTGCAGGTGCAGGTTGCGGCTTGACTGGTGTTGGTGCAGGTGAAGAAAAGCGCGAAAGGTCGTTGCCGGTGAGGCCTCCAGGTGTGGAGAAGACAAGTAGGCTTGGTTCGAGGGACCCGGTGGCCAGCGGGGTCAAGTGTGGGCCGCATGGTGGCAAGAACAGCAAGTTGAGGTCGGTGGACGGTTTCTTGGTTGAGCCTCCAAACTAAGGTCGAGCCGGGACTTCGTGGGAGCCGAGTCATGAGTGGTGATTGGCGGAGGCTACATCAAGTTCGCGGGGTTTGCGGTGGTTCACCAGAAAACCACCGGGTTACTCGGCTGAGCCACAAAGCCGAGGCCGAAGACCGGGCGTGGCTGTCAGGCCAAAACCGGTGTTACCGGTTTGGGAAACCGGCGTGACCGGTTTGGGAAACCGGTCTGACCGATTTGGGGTCGCAGGGCGCCGGAAGCTTCGAAGCGGTCTTTGAGGGATCTTGTTGGATGTCACATATGTGGACCTTGCGCCTCTTTGCTTGGTGATCTTGCTCCAACAAACCCTCCGAAAAGGCTTCAATTTGGTGGTTTTCAGTGGAGTGCATGGGAAGGTGTTCTTGAGGGTTGACTTCCGATTCCTCTTGATTGAGTAGGTTTTGGGGACCGAGCTTCTAGCCAAAGGTAGCCCACGAGGTACCCCAGCTATCCCCAAAGTCTCACTTGAATCCGTGGAACGAATCGGGAGATCGATTGAGGTGAAGGCTAGGTTTTTCCCGCTGGCTGAGTTCTTCCCGACTGTCCAGGCAAAACCGGCCTGACCGGTTTCCCAAACCGGTCTAACCGGTTTAGCCCCAGTGGGCTGTCGTGAGGGTTTTTGAGCAGGAGAGTCTTGTTCTTGCTATGGCTTTCCTTTTTCAAAAGTGGAGAGGTTCTTGAGGTGTTTTGGAGGAGTTTTGGTCTTGAAGGTCTTTTGGGGATTTCCTGGACAAAACCGGCCTGACCGGTTTCTCATGCCTGCGAGAGGCTAAGTCCCAGAAGATCGGTCTGACCGGTTTCAGAAACCGGCCTGACCGGTTTTGGTTGCCAGCAGCAGTTTCGAGTTGTTTTTCGCTGCGTGTTTCGTGTTGCTGTTGGTTGGATCTTGCTCCTAGGTCCAGTAGCACTCCAGTGGCTACGTGGACTTGACAAGAGAAGCTTGCGGAGGTGTCCGAGTGAAATTGGGTTCATAGGCCGAATTCTTGAGTAGAATTTTTATCGGCTCCCATTCACTCCCCCCCCCCTCTCTGGTTCGCCGTTCCGGTCCTTCAAGGAGCCTAACCAGGATTGGCTGCATGGCCAAACTGATCGTCAAGCATAACAGAGAAACAGGCAAGTGGGCAGTAAGCACATTCGTCGCAGAACTTGGACATGACCTATCCACATCTGATCTCATCTGCTTCTTCCGCGGGCACCGAAATATCACTGCGGCACAAATGGCGACTAAAAGAGCAGCAACGACGACTTGATGACAGATGATTGTAGTGCAGAAGCCATTGGCCTTATGGTTCGTTTCATTAGTGAGTACGGAGTACCAGCAAGCATATCATAGTTTATTTAGGCGTTTACAGTACTTTGGACACCATTTTCCCTGAACTTTTTACAACTATGAAGAAAAGTATAGATCTAAAGTTACATCAAAAAATATATACTAAAACATATCGTATTATATGTTCACTGTGTAGATCTACTCATTTGGAGGCCAACACAATTGGATTTTTTATTTTATGATTTACTATGATTTTTCAAAATTGCTTCACGAGGTAATTTGATGAGGTTTTAGAAAGTTCACAGGGTGATATAGAGATTGGGCGGTTATGTAGTCCACCGCCATAGGTTAGGGGTGATGTTGACTTTTTCCTTAAATTAAACAACTATTTGGGGTACTCCCTCCGTCTTGTGAAGCAGAAACTTGCAAGCCGCCAAGCACAAAGCGTTTGTAACGCAAACTCGCAAGCATGCAGCGTGGCTCCAGCGTAATCCCCTCCGGGCATACAAAACCCATGTGATAGGCTTTCGTTCCATACCAGGCACGTAGGGTTTTGAAGACCGTGTCGCTGTCATAAACGACTTCTTTTACCGAACTGGAGGGAGTAGAACAATAAGCCAAAAATGTCAACGATTCAAGCAGGTATATAGTAGCTTTCCCTTAAATCTACAATCACAAAATTGACATGTTATTCCTCTATGTATGCAAAATATAATTAGTTGCCGTAGCAAGGATACAAAACAAGAATTCCTATGTGACACCATACTCCATCCTCCATATGAAGAAATTTTCCCTCAAGAAACATACAGATTGTCAATCCAATCCAACCAATCCAAAGACCCACCAGAATAAATCATATGAGATGAGCGACAAATTCCAGCGAAAACGCCTGTAAATCCTACCACGAAAAGGATTACGACTGCTAGAATTAGAGAGGTGAGAGGTGAAAAAAAAGGCGCGTGCCTGAAGTCAACGAATTGAAGCTGGCTCTTACTCGGATCGATCGGATACTCGCCTGCCCTCTTGTTGAAGATGGACATCTCCAAACCTTTTGACTCAGTCCGATGGGACTATCTTATCTCCCTGTTGCAACATAGGGGCTTTCCTGCACGCTGGTGCAACTAGATCACGACACTCCTCTCCACCTCAACATCACGTGTGCTACTCAATGGTACCCCGCTCCAGCCGATCCAGCAAGGTAGAGGCCTCAGACAAGGGGACCCGCTCTCACCTCTACTTTTCGTCCTAGCTATCGACCCACTGCAGCAATTAATTGACAAAGCAACTGCTAGAAACCTGCGGCAAGATTCAGGGCTTCTCTCTACGCGGATGATGCGGCTATCTTCGTCAAACCAACGTGAAAAAATATCAACAACTTGGCACAAATCCTTCGAAATTTTGGGAAAGCCACCGGCCTTTGCACAAAGCTCCACAAGACACAACTTGTTCCGATCAGGTGCCAGAACGTCGACCTTGATGATCTACTGAGAGACCTACCGGTAACAAGAACCTCCTTTCCTGTGCGCTACCTCGGCCTCCCACTTTCCGTCAGAAGGCTGAAAAAGGTGGACTTCCAACCGCTTATGGACAAAGCGACAGGGAAACTCTCCGTTTGGGCAGGGCACAACCTTACACAAGCTGGAAGAGTGAGTCTGACCAAGTCAGTCCTTTCCTCCCAACCGGTTTACTTCCTGACGGCGCTCAGGCCAAATAAAGAGTTGCTTGAGGACGTTGACAAGCTCCGAAGGCGATTCCTTTGGGCGGGCGACAAGCAGCTTACTGGAGGGAAATGCAAAGTCAATTGGACCCGCAGCTGTCTGAAAGATGAACTTGCAACAAAGACAAATACAACACTTCAGCTTCTGATGAGTTGCAACAAATCTGCAAAGAAAGATGAACTTTCCCAATTCCCAAATGAACCCCACACGACAATAAGCTGCTCTTTTCTGTCCTCCCAGGGAGGCAGGGAACGTGACATATTGACATCCACGTTACTCTTCATTTGCCCTGACCTTGGAGTGGTTTAGCTCTGCTTCCACTCGTTATTTGTTAATCCCTGGGTCTGCACAGCCTTTACACAAACACCCTTTACTTTAAGGTCTGACTGATCGGCATTCAGGACAAATCTGCAGGACAAAACAACTTCTTCCCTTCATGAATTCCGACAAGTTTTGTTGCCAACTTTTTTAAAATAATTTGTCAAAGTTTGGGTAAAATCACAGGTTCTTTTTTAAAAAAAAAATCACAGGTTCTCGAAAAAGTAGAAACAAATCCACACGTGCGCACAATTTTCCAGCTGAACTGATACGTGCACTTATAATTTTACAGCTGAATTGATACTGTTTGTGTGGGTTCAAGGGAACATGCAACAAATCCAATTTCCAGCTTCAAAATGCAAGTTGAAATAATAGTGTAAAATCACAGTTACAACTACAAATTGACTGCCAAAATTGCCCCGGAAAACAACGCATTATTAGCCCTGAAATGATCAAGTGTCGACGGCTTGGCATTTAATCGTCAGGATATTTTCTCGACTAATTGACAGAACGTAGTGCTAAATCTCGACAATCAATTCAAAGTTGCCCTGAAATGATCAAGCGTCGACGGCTTGGCATGCCCCAATTCGACTCTGTTACCCAGCATCTCCCCCAAGCTTAAACTCCTGTACTGCGCAGGCTTTTCTGCTGTCACTAGCTCCGGCAGAGGGCTGAAGAGACCAGACTCGCCATAATCTGCAAGGTTGAAGAAGAGGGCAATGGAGACACTGGCCTCTTGTTTGGACTTCCTTACCACCCTGTGCTCTGCGCTATTGTATTGGTCATTTGAAACCACCCGCAAATCATTGTGTAAGCAAAGGTTCTCTAAACTTAATTCTAGACAGAGACTGTATAAACGATGAACACAAAGTTATACCTTTAGCACGTCCCCAATGTTGACAAGCAGAGCACCGGGCACCGGCGCTACGTCCACCCACTCACCGTCATCGAGCCGCACCTGTAGCCCGCCGACCCCGTCCTTGGCAATCACCGTGAAAAAATCTCCGTCGGTGTGCTCACGGCTGCCCATCACCCGCTCCGGCTCAGGGCATGGCGGGTAGTAGTGGCACTGCATCAGGGCCCCTTCGACCCACTCCAGCCGGTCGGGCCCGACGCCGAGCACCTCCGACAGCAGGCCGGCAATCTCCTTCGCCAACCTTGACAGCGACCGATGGTATTCCAGCAACGCGTCCCGGCATGCTGCGGGGAGGCTGAGGAGGCCAGGATCTTTTGGCTGGTCGAACATGACAAGGAGCATGTCGCACCATGACAGGCGGGGAGTGGTTGCAGGACGGCCATCGCTCGGCCGCGGGATGGCCACGGTGTAGTAGTTGAGGCCTCCGGCGGGCCTATAGAAGCACGAGCGCGCTGCGAAGGGCTGCTCGTTGAAGGCCCTGACCGCGGCGAGCGCGGAGTCGACGGTGCCGGCCGGGACGCCGTGGTTGGTGATGTGGAAGATGCCGCGCGAGCGCACGGCGGCCCGGACAAGCGCGGCGGCGTCCGAGTGCGGAAGGAAGAGGTCCACATATGGGACGGCAAAGTTCCTGGCCGCCGAGGACACTGGCGCGGTGGGTGCCAGGAACAATGGCGGCACTGTGGTGACGCCGGATTCAACTAGGCCGCGGACGCCACCTCGGGCCGCGTGGAACGCCTTCAACGCGGCCTCCTCATCCTAGTTGGTGGCGGAGGACATTAGCCCTTGTTGCTTAAGGTTATTGGCCCTCCGTCGTCGGGTGTGGTCGCCGCCTCGTCTCGGTAGATCCATCACGGGGAGCCGAGTTCCTCACCTCGAAGTCCAATCACCAACGAGTATGCGCGATTACTGATTACCAATCCTTGCAAGATCAAACCGTCCGCGTCGCTCGGCAGGGGCGGCACGGGTGGACCCAAAACCTAGCACCACCACCCCCTCCCTAACCTCCTTCCCACCTCGCCGCCGTCGGAGCTGCCTGTCGGAAGCCCGGAGGGCAGTGAGGAGGGCGGCGGCCGGGTCAAATCAGCCGTCCCCGGTCAGGTTCGACCGGATCTGGGCTGCGTACTTCGCTGGAGTTCAGGAGAGATGGCGATCTTCGAGGGTGGTGCCAGCGCGTGGAGGTGGTGGCGTACTTCACGGTTGGTGCTATCAAGTGTGTGGGGTGACGGCGGACAGCCGCTGCCGCCACGGCTTCTACGAGGCCTGTCGTCGGCACCGGCGGAAGCCGACTCTGGTGGTGAGCTAAACGTCTAGTGGTAACAATCCATGATCTGCTACTCGCTCACAATTTTATTTGGTGATTTGCTAGAGTAGCTGTTTCCCATCACCACCGTCAGTAGACCAGTAATTAGTTTATGCATCCGTGGAACTGTTTTGGATCATATCTGAGATGAACAGTAGGACCACCAGGAAGACTAAGGTGATGCCGGCCGCGACACCATCAAAGTCTTCGCCAAGGAAAAATCTTGCCACCACGGTGAGGAAATGCGATGGCGACAAGATGGTGAAGACCATGTGGTTAGATTTGGATGCTCGCTCCGTCTATTGCGTCATCTGCTTCATGCCCTTCGAGTCCCAGGTGTTCATGGTAAGCACATCGGCGCACTCTAGTACCACAGCTACTACTGTGCTGTTTCAATTCAACTATGATTCGTACGGTGTTCCATGTATCCTAATTTTTACTGTGTTCTGTTCACTGCAATGCAAAAATGGCCATGCCGCGTGCGCCAAATGCTGTGTCCGCATCAACCGCAAGTGCTGTTGCTACGAACAGCCCATCGGCGACCTCCGGTGCCGCTCGTTGGAGAAGATGCCTGCCGATATGAAAAGCGTCTACAAGTTCAGCAAGTACGGCTGCCGCGAGGTCATCAAGTTCATTGACAAGCGCCGCCACGAGGAGACGTGCTCGCTCGCGCCGTTCGGCTACCCTGTCGGAGGCTGCAGCTACCGCGACATGCTTCTTTACAGGCACGTCCTTGACGACCACAAGGACGCGGCCGCCTCCATCGCCTACCTCCAGGCCACGAAGGTTACGCTCCGCAAGGGTGAGCCGTTCCGGGTGCTGGTGCATGCCGGCATGGGCAGCTTGTTCCTGCTGCTCAATGGCGATGGCGTCCTGACCGGGCAGTCACTGTCGTTGGTCTGCCTCGGCTCGTGCCCCGAGGGGAACATCGAGATCAACTACGAGATGGAGGTACGTTGCAGCGAGCCCGACTCGCTGTCGCTGGCGGGGACGGCCCCGTGCATCCGCCTGCTAGACGGCTACGAGGCAAGGCGGTTCCTATTCGTGCTAGATGCTGAATGGGGGCATTCTAGCAGCGTCTCAGTCAGCATCCGCATCGCCTGACGTGACGACGCCTCAGCTGCTGATTCCACTCAGTCCCATCTCTCCTAGGAGTAGTGTACTCAAAATCGGCCGATGGGCACTGTAAACCTCAACTTGTAATAAAGACCTTGAAGGTTACGCATTCCTCTCAAGCTCTAGTTGATCTCTAGGTCATGCCCTCACTCAATATTCTGCACCTAACTTGCACCCTCTTGGTTATGCAGAGGTATGGATACACACAATCCATGCGGCTAGCTACTGGTTCAACCTACTCTGCATGCTGCAACCACCTGGGTTACCCACACGGCATGGCGTAGGGCCACCGTGCCATGGTGCGTGGTTCAACATGGCTAGAATAGCATATGCCTTTGATCATGGCGAGGGCGCACCAGTGAGCCAAAGCAGCACGGCGCGAACGCTGGAGGCGTCCACTAGGAATAGCAAGGCGTGCAGGTTACTGTGATAACCGCCTGTGTTGCGCGACCAGCATCGCGGTTGCCGCGGAACACGGCGGGTGGTGTCGAACCAGAACCTTCGATGATCCAGTTACTACGCATGATGCGTGGTAAACTGAAGGGACCCGAACGTGTGCACACCCGCACTGAAGGGACGCGTCCGTTCATTGTACTGGGTAATCAGTAGTGGTAACTCATGTCGACGAACAGTCAGTTTATCCACGAGTCAATCATTGCCATTTGCGATCATGGCTCTACCAGACACTAACATGTATCCTTCCAAGCAAGTCGACTTCTCAGTCTCTAGCGAGAAAGAGAAAGCAAAAGGAACCGTGGGGCAGTACAAGGAATCCGATACATTCATGGTTGAAGGCCATCAATGGAGGCTACGTTGCTATCCTACAGGTATGAATGATCATCAGTGGATGGATGTACCAAACGGCATTGCCGTCCTCCTCGTTCCTATGAACATTGCCCAAAAGGTATGTTTCTCGTTGCTATGAATGAATACACATATTCACACATGCATATTTGCTCGCATTGTTGTCAAGCCTGTGACGACACCGCATGGTTGTCCCACGTAGGTGTGAGTATTGTTGCGAGCATTGGCTGGAGACCCAACCGATGAGGATGACACGTTTCGAGTTCAAGCTACAAAAGATGTTGAATTCAGGAATGGGGATCTAGGACAACGAGGCTTCGAATGCCTGGTGGAGCATCGTGACATTGAGCGCGTGAGCTCCAACGGAGGTTGCATAAACATATCGTGTGTTGTTACAGTACTTGAGGACGATCGCATTGATGTTCCTCCTCCATCAATACGCAGAAGCATATGCGCAACACTTGCAGCCCAAGCCCCTGTGGATGCTATCTTCGCCATAGGCAACCCTGTGATACGAGCGATACGTGCCGATGTGGCTGTAGTATCTTGTGCGATGAAGGCAATGCTCTACGGTGGCGGAGTGGAGTCAAACTCTGAAACTATTCAAATACAAGACACACACCCTGACAGCTTCTCGCTTCTGATCAAATATGCCAGTGAAGGATCACTCCCGGAGGAGGCCGATTTATGGGACACCCCTGCCAACGCCTAGCCTGTGTTACTCTCAGTCGCTGACATGTACCACGTCGAAAGGTTGAAGTTGCACTGTGGGTCAAAGATGTGGGACATGGCAAGCGAGCAAAATGTGAGCGCATTTCTACGATGGACAATTGAGACTAGCTGCACCCAATTGCAGGAGAAGTGCATGTCTCTCTTAGAGCGAATCTGGCCGCACGGAATACTCATAACGGATTTTGTGTTCGTATGCTTTCACCATCCCCATGTTATGCATGATCTCCGTAGTAGATTACACGAAGGCATGTACCAGGGCCCCTGCTTGTAGTCTGTAGTGTTAATGTTTTATTTACTAGGATGGTGCCCGTCTATTGCTACGGACAACACATCATTTATATTGCAATGCACATTGAATTGGTTACGTTGATCTGAATGTGTCCATTATAGTTGTTGACATTGGTCATTGATCTGAATGTGTCCCTAGGGAGGTGCCAGGGCAGTGGGGTGACAACGGGGCATTGTTTTCTCCCATTGCAAGGCACGTGCATTGTTTCTAGTATCCAATTAAATATCAAAATTTAAAATATTATATGTTCTGACAGGCCGTTGTGGGCCTGCGGGCGCCCCGTCCCCGTGAAGCCACCATTCATTAGTATGATGGACGGACGACGACGACGGGACGCACCTGTAGGAGCCTCGGGGCCATCGATCTGCGTAACCAGCTGGACCCGCTCGGTTACGCACGGCTTGCTTCCCAGCCTCCCGGGGAATGCTTCCATCACCGCACGGCGACGCACTTGACGTTAGGAAGGAATTTAACCCAAGCTACACTGTGCTGTTGCACGGCTCGGTGATTTTGGCTGCCCCGTGTGGCCGGGTCTGTGTAACCTGTACGCTGTCCATTATGCATGAGTCACGCGGCATGGGTTACCACCACACGGCACACGTTCAGCATCTGAAAGAGTAGAAGGCAACTTGGGTGACGTATGCAGCATAGCGGTTGCCAACTAGCACGGCTGGTCGTGACGAACCGAGGAGCTACCCCCTTTGGAGGAGTCGTGATTGTGGGTGATGAGCTAGCTATTCATTTTTTTTACCACTGTTCATTGAATATTTATAAAACAATTCCAGGGGAGAGGTCCTTAAGCGGTCGAGAGGCTTCTCTTCACCGAAAATCACCAGAGAAAAAGTACTATTACTAGAGAAATTACTAGAGAAGTACCACCATATAAATGCTGAAACCAACTACTAGAGAAGTACCAGAAATTCACGAAAGATAGAGACGTTGTTGCACTTGTGTAAACCAGCGACCTGTTACTTCAGCCTAGTCATGGTTTACGTTCTCATGTTCTCATCACGAGCTAGCCTTCCCGCTGCCTGGGCACATGATGATCATGTATGGTTTTAATTATGCTCGTCTCGGCCACACGCGACGAATGAGTGACTTGATGGAGGGGCCGAGGGGGACGTACCAGAGTCGGCGGCGTGCACGTACTACTACTGCTTGCGGCAGGTGCTACGGTCGAAGACCGTCATAGCGAGCGTGGCGGTGCAGCTGTAGTAGCGGAAGACGAGCATGTAGCCGACACGTAGGTCTCGTCGGCGAAGACATCCGCATTCCACAGGCGCATACCTGTTGGCACTTCTTATGTCGTTACTAGATTTGCAACGGCACCAGAAAGCCTGTTGGTATACTATACGATCACAGATAAATCCGCAAGCGCACGGATACCGTTGTAGCTTTCACCCGGGAGTATTCCAAGGTATCGATTACCACAGGGAACGAGAAGTGTTGTGAACCTGAACTAATTCATCCGGGGGATATGGTGACGAAGGATAGAAAGGCAAGGGTAGATTTCGGGTCGAGAAGGGATATCTGATGAAGTTTGGGACTCGTGAGAGTCACGGATAGAATCAAGGCAAAATTTGTCGCTCTTCGGGGCCAGAGGGAAAAGAGCCACGGAAAGGGATGAGAAGGGGGCTCTGATGTCGTAACTCGTACCTGCCGGAACTAACGTGGTGGACTACAAAGCCCGTCCGGAGCTGTCACCTCCCTCGGGTACCACAACTATTCTGTTGAACCGGGAAGCATTCCAAGGTATTGGAAAGCCTAGACTCCACGTCTACACTAACCAAGCACTACTTTACTCGGATCCAAAGCAAAGCAATCACAACAAGTAGAAACTACTAATTGCAATCGAAGAACCTAAGAGCGAACAATGAAATGACTTGAGACTTAGTTACTCACGAATCCGAACTTACAAAACATCCCGAGTGTGGACGACCGTAGTTGTACCGCACCCGCCGAGGAAGGGGAAGAAGACCGACACTCCGGCTTCTACTCCAACACTCAACTCTCTCTCCCTACTCTCTGAATACTAACTTATGTAGGGCACCTCCACTTGCTTCTAATCACTTGTACACTATTCTTCGAGGTGCCTGGCTCTCTATATAGCCCCAATGGGTCGGTGGCTGCAGGAGGGGGTACTTGTAGGCGAGAGGGAGCTGCAGTGCTGAGCAAGGAGGTGCGGCCGTATCTCCAGGTGCGACCGGCCCTGTGATTTCCGCTGCCTTTGATCGTGCGTCCATGAATTGGTCCCTGGGCCCCCTTGTCATCCACTCCGGATCATGCTCTAGTGGGTAGATGAAGTCTTGAACGTTGTCCCTTGTCGGTTGCTCACTGGCTTGTGGGTCCATGGATCCAAGTGAGGCTAATCTCAACCTCTGGATCAAACCGACCTTGTTTCCTCAATCAGGATCATTTCTAGCTGTGTTCCCTTGAGTGACAGAGGCTTGGTGGCACGTTTGGGCGAGTCAGACAGGTGCGGTCGGCCCTAGTGGTGTGGCCGGCCCTGCCTCCTGGCCCCGATGCAGCTCGACTGTGGTTTGTTTGCTTGATCCAACACGATCGTGATGGTTTTGGCCTTTTGGGAGCTGGTGCAGGGGACTTCACTCGGTGTGAACCTAAATAGTGGTGCAAGGTAGGGCCGGCCGTACCACTAGGTGCGGCCGTGCCTACCTTATGTGGTTTGGTGCTCCGAAATTGCTCCCTAATCTTGATCCTGCAAATAAAATCTCAACACAGCTCGTGGAACTTCGTTAGCATCTAAAATATGCATGAAATTGGTGTCTGGCCCATGGACTTGGTTCCCTTGGATATTATGTTAGGTGTAGAGGTATTTGGCAAAGTTTGGTGTTGATCGGAGGAGGTTGATTGGTCCGGCCAAACCTACTAGGTTCGGCCGCACCTACCCAGACACATCTCGTGTCACAATCTTCCGTGAGGCATAACTTCTGCATCCGGACTCCGAATTGGGTGAACCAAAACTCCATTTCGATCATCTTGACGAGAACTTCACAATGGTGCTATCAAACTAAGCATTTGAAGTTGTTTGTCAAGATGCTTTATTTGTGCTATGATGTCTCATTATGACCTGCATCCAAAGATTCACCAAAGCTCGTGGAATCCGTTACTTTATAACCCCACAGCTATGATGCAAGCTTTGATGGAGTGAAATTTGTTCAAAGTTGAGGGTCGAAAATAGGGATTTAACGACCGTCAGCACACCCCCACACTTGGTCCTTTGCTCGTCCTCGAGTAAAGGTTAAGGACTATGGTGAAAACAAAAATTCCTATGGTATGAAGCGAGCATAAGAGATATTCCGAATCATACCTTGCACTTGTGAACTTTGAAGTGTCTATCATGCCATCTTGGGTAGTTGAGGAATGGAACGATCTTGAGTCAAATCACTTCTACTCCTCAAGTCAAGTAGCTTGGGATTTTTTTCAATAAGTTTTCAAAATAAACCTTGCTTGGCACCTCATTTGATTCTCTCAAATCGCTCAATGTGTATAGTCCTCACCAAGGCATTAGATTGCCTTTCTTCAACCTACTTCTAATGATGGCTATATATGGAGCTCAAGGTAGGGTATAAAGATGAGGCATACTTGCATCACATGTATTGCAAAGTCAAAAACCGGATCCAAGGAGAAAATCAAATCATACAATCAGATCAAGATGTGCATGTGTAGGGATATGATGGATATGGTAAGGTGGATACTTGGCCCAGAATGGGTGCTAGATATTACCATATGTATAATGAACGTTGTAATGATGGTAAGGTATACACTAGGCCCAGAATGGGTGCTAATTATTACCATCTGATTTGTTGTAACTCCATTTTGCAGATCCTCTCTCTCTATTTTGACTCTTTTGTGGACATGGCTATCTTTTCTCTTTTTTTCTTTTTTTCTTGGACCTTCATGTGTCCAACTTTTTTTTTCTTGGACCTTCGTGTGTCCATTTTTTTTCTATAGCCATGTCTCTTTTGTAATATTAACTTGGAGAGAGAGAGATAGATCAACACATAGTGTGGAGCTTTATTTTGTGGAATAGATAGATGGTACAATGCTAGCTCTCAACTAAGCATAGCAAGGAGGATGTTGGCGTGTACGTGTATCTTGATCATGAAAGCATGAAAAGAATTCTCACAAGGGTCACAACAATTTGACAAAGCTCAATGCAACGACAAGTAGCATATGTGTATGAGGTTTTCAAAATGTCTCATCATATGGCTCTGGTAGGACTTGGCATATCAAAGAGGAGCTTCGCAAAGGGTTTTCAAAATTTTCAAATAAATTTCCCAAGCACTCAAACATTTGGAGCAAAGATCATTTCATCGGACCATATCTCAAACATCAATTACTTAGATGGGCATGGTTTCCTAAAGATATGTTGTTCACAAGCATCAAGATAATAAGTATGAAATAAAACTTATGCAAGCCAACCATATGAAACATGTCGAGCATTGGGTGCATGAGGATTCAATTGAGTTTGATTTATATGATCGGATTTAAAGCTCATTTAAACTCATGATTTCCAAAAGTAGAGAGGTAGGGGTGCACATACCATCGCTCTTGCAGAAAGTGGGGAATGAGGTAGACAAACAGTGATTGGGCCAAACCACAAGGGTGACCGACTTGCTCTAGTGCACTTACCTCATCCCTCGACGATTAGCGTAGTTGGTGTTGTGAGGCATCATGGCGAGAGATCTCAATTTTGTGTTTCGACGAGCCTAAGAAATCTCCCCCACACTTGCTCTTGTACATAGTGTTGTTATTCAAAGAAAAAGATGGAAACAAAAAGGGAGGCTCTTCTAGCTGAAGTGCTTGGAAGCCTTTATTCAAATTCAAATATTTTTGTGTTTTTTAGGAGAGCAAGATTCAAGAACCAACACCATCTTCAACCCAAAATAAGATTTAGTATGAGAGAAACTTACTCGGGATACTCACATATCTCCCCCACAGTTGGAGTTTGCATTGCTAGGTAACACAACTCAAGTGTGTGGAGTTCAAGCTTCCTTCATAATACTTTCTCTCCCTGAATTACCTTGGCATTGCAGTCGGTGTAGCTCTCATATTTTAGGCATCGCCTATCCATCGGTCATTTCAATCTCCACCTGAGATGGTTAGCGACCAAAAATACCCGAAGGACGACTAATCCTAAAGACATGCTCTTGCTTTTATTTGAAAAGTAAATCTAAATGATTATTCGGGCTATCTCCCGATAGTGCTTTGTTTTTGGTCATAAGCTCGACCATGAGGAACCTTCATATTGCAGCCAATCAAGATGATGAAACCATCGTAGGTCTAGCTGCAAGGTTAGTACGACCACAAAATTTGAAATGTTTATGATAAACAAAAGCATCTACAACCACCCTTTCGAAGTTAGCATTGAAGGACCGATTAGGCGACCAGAGAGGGGGGGGAGTGAATGGGAGCCGATAAAAATTCTTCCCGAAGGATGAACTCGGCCTATGCCCCAAATTCACAACCAAGGATTCCCACACGAGTTTTCCAAGGTCACGTAGTCACAACAGACCTACCAACCCTAGGAACAAACCCAAACTCAAAGCAACACGGAAGCGCAACTCAAGAAACAAAGGACTTAGGCAATCTGCGGTGCCTGAGGCGGACGGTCCGAGCTGACCAGGCGGACGGTCCGCATGGAGCAGGCGGACGGTGCGTGAGGTCTCGGCGGACAGTCCGAAAATGCAACCCAAACCTCCAGTATGCACCCTCCGAAATTCGGACGGTCCGCGAGCTCACTGCGGACAGTCTGCTCCTCGCAGACGGTCCGGCCTCACCGGGCGGACGGTCCGGCCAACGAGATCCAACCAAAACCTACCGGCCAAACGGATCGAAATGAAACGATTCAAGAACTCGCGAAGAACTCGACGAACACTTGGTCAGCCGGCTCCTCGCGGACTGTCCGCGACCTCCTGGCGGACTGTCCACCACACGCGGACAGAGCAGCCCGAGCTCGAAACCGCAAGGACCAAAGCACCTATCCTTCCATGGATCTCCCAAACGACTTGAGCTCTTGAGGTAAGATTTGGGGGAGATGTGAAGCGTCCCTAAAAGATGCTATGCCCCAAAACTTGAGACTTCAAATGAACTAAATCGCCGGGAATCGAATCGCAACCGAGCTCTACCAAAAAACTAGGGTTCCAACCGAAATCCTTCAATCGGAGGCCAAATCCGGAGATTGGGGGGTCAAGATCAAGCACAAAGATGCACAAGACATCTATCCATGATCCCCACCAACAAATCCGAACCCAAACACCTCAAAATCGAAGGAACAAGGCGTGCACGAAAATCCAACGAAAATAGCCCGAAAAAGACACGAAAATCACACGAGCTGCAAGAAGGAAATCAACGCAACCATGAATGCTTCCATACACTCGGAGGTCAGATTCTCTACAAAGCAGTGAAGAAAATCTATGCCTATGGAGCAAGGAAATGAGAAGCAGTCCGGATGGATGGTTTGCCCAGAAAACCCTAGAGCTATATATATGAGTCCCTCTGGGTTGGGCAAATGACCAAGCTGCCCCTAGCACTTAAACTTAAGATACAATCCCCTTAGGGGCAAATAGGTCATGTAGTACTCCTCTTCATCGCACGGCCACGCCTTCGCCGCAGTCCGCGTCCTCCCGACGCAAGCCCTGCGATCCCGCCACGTGCCCGCCGGCATCGAAGCTTCTCGGCGCGCCCGGATCCCGTCTCCGCCCGCCGAGCCTTCGGTCTTGGTTTTGTGGCTCAACCAAGTAACTCGACGGTTTTGTGGTGAACCACCGCAAACCCCACGTGCAGACTCCGGTCGTGAGCCGCTACCCTGCACCGGCTCCTGTCCACGACTTCGTCTTGCTTTTCTTGCCACCATGCGGCCCGCATTTGACCCCGCTGGCCACCGGGTCCCTCGAGCCGAGCCTACTTGTCTCTCCACTCCTCGGAGGCCCTGCAAGGCAAAGACCTTTCGCGCCCGCTCTTCACCTGCACCAACACGAGTCAAGCCGCAACCTGCACCTGCAATACTCGGCCAAGAGTCAGTCCACACCACGTTGTCAATCACTCATCACACCAGGGAGCGACCATCCACCGGTCCTCGGATGCTCCGGTCCTCAATCTCCCCCTTGATGAGTGCATTGACAACACACACATAGTAACCAATTCAGAGAAAAGAGAAAAAGAAAAGAAACGACTGAAAAACTCAAACAAGTGATCAGAAGCCAAACAAAAGCCAAGAAGAGATCACTTGAGAGAGAAAAATCTCGGTCCCCTAAGACAAGGGCAACGGCTAGACACAACCGAGATAAAATGCTCCAAAATTGCCGACTCCTCAAGGTGAGGCAAAAGGGCTCGACACCATCGGCAAAAGAGCACAGTTAAAATTCAGGCGAAAAAGAGCTCCCAAATGCATATGAATGCAAGCTCCCCCTGAACAAATGTATTTCTCCCCCAAAACAAGAATTGGGTACTATCTCTCCCCGCTTGGTAATGCATGAATCAAGTCTACAAATGCAAGCATGTGCTTCTCAAATAGACATAGAGCACTACAACATGCTAAAAAGAGACATAGACAAGCTAGATTGCCACAAATTGAGCACAAGCATCGCCAACGAGATAGATAGGGACATACAAGCATGTGACATAGGCATGATCAAAATAAAGCAATTTCTCACAAAAACTTCCCTCTCATGAGCATAGGACCTAAACATGATCAAAATGAACACAAACAACATATAACTCACAAACTTCATGCAAGGTTACAAATTCTCATCACAAGATCATCACAAACACCTACAAGCTATCTCATGTCATGTCAAAGCCACTGAGCCATGTGTTCACTTCTAAATGTGAGACTTCTCAACGGTGAACATCATGCAACGGTTTAGCACCCAAGATAAGGAATTTAAAGCATACATGACATGGAAGCATATTTTTCAAGCACAAGCATTTCATATACCAATTTCAATATTAACAAATTAAGCATGGTACATGAAGTGCCTTTGCGGCAAAAAGAAGCTTAGGCTTCTCCACAAGGTAGCATGAAGGCTAAACATCCATGATGATAGATGGGTCTTTGACCTCATATGAAAAGAACATGGTTCCAAGCACAAATTAAGCAAGCTATAGCCATAAGTGCACAAATTTAGCATGAAAGACATTCAACTCATAAGAGAGGATCATATGTAGCATTTTCACAAAAATAAGCCATCCACAAGCACATACATCCCAAATCTATCAAGAGTATCGCTATCCATCATATGAGCATCAAAAGCAAAGTCATAATCTCCTATCTAGCATATCATAGTGATCCAAGTATATAGGAGAAGCACATCTCATATGGTACATATGCAGTCTATGATACAAAGATGCAAACATGATATGATACATACATGAAAATGCAATATGAGTATGTACATCAAACCCCCCCCAACCAAAGCTCAGAAAGGAAAAAGAACACCAAGCTCCCCTCGCAAACGGGCAAATGTAGCTTGGTCGAAAGGCTTGGTTAGGATATCAGCAAGCTGCTTTTCGGTTGGCACATGGATGAGGTCTATGTTTCCCTTCTCAACATTGTCTCTCAGGAAGTGGTACCTCACCTCTATATGTTTGGTTCTGGAGTGAAGCACGGGGTTTTTGGCAACACTAATGGCACTCATGCTATCACACATGAGAGGTACATGGGAACACTCCTCACCAAAGTCACTCAGCGTGTATGCGATCCAAAGCAGCTGTGAGCAACAACTAGCGGCAGCAACATATTCGGCTTCTGTGTTAGACTGAGCTACACTAGACTGTTTGCGAGAAGACCAAGAAACAAGCGAAGATCCCAAAAACTGGCAAGTCCTCGAAGTCGACTTCCTATCGACTCGACACCCCGCAAAGTTGGCATCCGAAAACCTAAGAAGCGAAAGAGAAGAGGACGCCGAGTACCAAAGACCAAGCTCAGGAGTGTATCGAAGATACCTGAAGATCCGCTTGACGGCCTGCCGATGTGAAGTCCTCGGCGACGCCTGAAGACGAGCGCACAGACACACAGAAAACTGAATGTCTGGCCTCGTCGCTGTCAAGTACAAGAGGGAGCCGATCATGCTCCGGTACTCCTTCTGGTCCACGGGCTCTCCGTCCTCGTCCGCATCCAACGTTGTAGTCGTACTCATCAGTGTCGACAGGGGCTTCGAGTCGTCCATCTTGAACTTCTTGAGGATGTCATTCGTGTACTTGGCTTGATGCACAAAGGTTCCCTCCTTCGCCTGCTTGATCTGAAGCCCGAGAAAGAACTGCAATTCTCCCATCATAGACATCTCGAATTCTTTGCTCATGTCCTCTGCAAACCTCGCAACCAAAGAGTGAGACGAGACGCCAAAGACAATATCATCCACGTACACCTGAACAATTAGGATATCATCGCCCTGCCTGAGGAGAAAAAGAGTCTTATCAACCTTGCCCATCTCAAACCCCTTGCTGAACAAGAACCCCCTCAAACGGCCATACCAAGCACGGGGAGCTTGTTTCAGCCCATACAACGCCTTCCTCAACCTATACACCCGGTGAGGAAACTCGGCACTCTCAAAGCCCGGTGGTTGCTTCACATAAACCTCTTCTTCTAAAAACCCATTCAAGAAGGCACTCTTCACATCCATTTGGTACAACTTGAACCCTTTAGCCACGGAAAAGGCTAGAAGGATCCTAATCGCCTCCAAACGGGCTATAGGAGCAAATGTCTCCTCATAGTCTATCCCCTCCTTTTGACTATATCCCTGAGCAACCAACCTCGATTTGTTTCTCACCACCTCACCATTCTCACCCTCTTTGTTCTTTCACACCCATTTTGTCCCGATAGGTTTGCAATGTGGTGGTGGCTCTACCAACTCCCAAACTTGGTTTCTCTCAAAGTGCTCTAACTCCTCATGCATTGCGTTCACCCAATTAGGATCAGAGAGGGCGTGTCCAATGTCTTTCGGCTCAAAGGTAGCAACAAAAGCCGAATGAACAAAGTGAGAAACATTCCTGGACCTTGACCGTGTCGTACGTTCATTGATGTCACCGATGATTCTTGAGGGAGGATGATCAACTTGAACGCGCCTCGGTGCCTCTCGCTTGGAGACAACCTCCCCCTCAGCTGCAGCTTCCACTTGATCTTGCTGGATCGTAGTCGGTGTAGGGGCTGGGCCATCCTGCACCGTAGTCATTGTAGTGGAAGTAGAGGGTACATGCTCGGCTGGAGCTTCATCATCACCATCATCCTCTCCAGCATCATCCTCCTCGTCCTCAAAGATCTTCTTGCCAATCTCGTCGTCACCTGCACACTCAAAGGCAGACGAACTGCATGGCTGGGTCTCGTCGAAGGTAACCTCACAAGTTTCCATGACTAGATTAGTATCAAGATTGAGCACACGGAATGCTCGAGAATGACTAGCATAACCCAAAAAGATCCCATCGGAAGACCTCGACTCAAACTTATCAAGCCTACCCTTCTTGAGAATAAAGCACCGACAACCAAAAGCCCTGAAGTGGCTCACTCTAGGTGCTCGCCCGTGCATGAGCTCATAGCACGTCTTGGTCAAGAAGGCCCTAAGAAAAATCTGATTCCCAACATGGCATGCGGTATTCACCGCCTCAGCCCAATATCTCCTCGGAGTCCTATGCTCGTCGAGCATCGTCCGAGCCATCTCACAAAGGGAACGATTTTTCCTCTCAACCACACCATTCTGACAAGCCACATAGGGAGAAGAGAATTGATGTTCGAGACCCAAATCACGACAAAAGGTTTCGAAACGAGAGTTTTTAAATTCAGAACCATTGTCACTACGGATAGCTCGAATGGCATCTCCATTCCTCTCGTTCTTCAACCTCAAGATTAGATCCCACATAAAACCAAACGTCTCTCCCTTGTCAGCTAAAAAGAAGACCCAAGCATAGCGAGAATAGTCGTCCACTATCACCAGGACAATCCATTTCCCACCCGCCGAGCACACACGAGCTGGACCAACCAAGTCCATATGGAACAGCTCGCATGGCCTCTTTGTCATAACGGATGTCAGAGGCGGGTAAGAGGCGGCGACCATCTTACCATGCCTACACGGAGCACATACCAAGTCCTTTTGGTATTTCAACTTAGGCAATCCTCAGACTAATCCAAGCCCACTCAAGCGTGACAACAAGTCAAAACTCAAGTGACCTAGTCTCCTATGCCATTTCCAAAGCTCCGCCGAAACGCCAGCAACCAAGCAACGAGAAGAGCCAACACACTGAGAAAAATCGGCTCTAAAAATCTGACCCTCGGGGATGATCATGCACACAAGATCACCTCGAGAATCCAAGACACGCGAAGCGCTCGTTTTGAAACGGACCTCAAAACCCTCATCAAGAAGCTGGGAAACCGAAAGAAGATTGTACCCCAAAGACTTGACAAGAGAGACACGCCTAAGAGACACAGAATCGCTCACCTTCACCGTGCCCATTGAAAGCACTCTACCTTTCCCATTGTCCCCAAAAGTGATGTACTCTTTGGTCATCACCGGGGTGAGGCTGGAGAACCACCTTCGATCTCCGGTCATGTGTCGAGAGCAACCAGAGTCGATCAACCAAAAGCCCTCCAAGTGTCCCACCTGCAAATCAAAAACAAGAGCGAGAGTGAGCAAACGACTCAGCACTGGGGTTAGTACAAAATGAATCAAACTAGTGTCGTGCCATTCGCTCAAAAGTGGGGTTAGCAAAATCCATCCTATCTCCTCTAGGTGGAACACCCACACGTCCCCTTGGAGGACTACGTGCACCACGAGGTGAAGACCGTAGCACGTAGCTCCTCTGGGACCTAAAACTGCGATCGTTCCCCCCATACTCGTATTGGCCACGAGCGAAGGAACGTCCAGCAAACTCACCACGCCCAAACCCAACACGCCTACCACCTTCTCTATGTGGTGGCTCACCTCGAGGCACAAACACACGCCTCTCTCGAGGGTAAATGGTACGCACCATCCCCTCGCCCCTTGGCACCAACCTAGACTCAGGCACACCACGAGAAGGGCGGTACCTGTCCTTGTTGGCCATCTCCCTAGCCAACCTCTCCTCATGCTTCCTCCTGAACCAAAACTCCGCTAGGTGCCCATCCCTCCTACAATGCTCACAATGGAAGGGTTTTGGTTTTGGCTTTCGTTTTGGGCTCTCTTTGGGCTCTGGCTTCTCCTCACCCGGTTTCTCTCCCTTCTTCCCAAAGAACTCATTCCCCAAGTCACTCTTGAACTTGATGGGTTTCTGGAAGTTGTCGGTATGTGGAGGAAACACGGGTGGAGCTGGGGTTGTGTCTAGTCGGTTCCTAAGTGGGTTTGGCTTAGGAGCATAGGCATTTTTGTGGTAGGTTTTTGGTGGCTCTGGGATATCTCCGATCTTCCCCTCATCCTCACCATTTCCCTCACCAACCTTGTCTGCCCCAAGCACTTGCCCATCATAGCGCTTGTATGCCTCAATCATCATCCGGAGCTGAGACTCATGACCAGACAACCAACCCATCATCTTTCTCAACTCATCATTCTCATCCTGCAAGCGATCAACATAGTGTGCAAGCTCCATATTCTTCACAGCATTTATTTCACAAGTAGAGCATGATGTAGGAATAGGAGCTTTTAGTTGAGCATCTAGTGATCTAGCATAAACAAGTGAAACTTCTAGCTTCTCATGCAAAACAGGACAAGAAGTACAAGCACCAAGCAAGGAGGGCCTAGATTTCATCTCATCTAGCTCAACCCTAAGCACATCTAGTTCCTCGACCTTGGAGGCATACTTTTCTTTAAGCACAGTCAATTCACCAAGAAAAGTGGAACAATCAGTGCATTCAGGTTCATCGGTTACAATAGGAGCAGACTTAAGAGAATCTATTTGAGCCCTAGCATCAACAAGCAAAGACTCTAGTTCAACCACCTTCTCCTTAGCCTTTCGAAGCAAAGACCTATACTCCCTCTTCTCCTTGTTGGTCTTTCTAAGCACATCATCACGGTTGTCAAGCAAGTAATTCAACCTAGCATTCTCCGCTATCAAGAAGGATGGATCATTGTTTACCTCTTCCTCGGAGTCGGAGCCCGAGTCATCCTTGTTGCACTTCTTGCTTGCGTAGCTATGTGCCATGCCGCAAAAGCCTTGAGCGGCGAAGCACAAGCCGTTGATGTTCTTGCTTGACCGCTTGCCCTTGTGCCGGTTCTCATCTTCATCACTTGAGCTCGATGAAGAGTAGAAGGAGCTCGAGTCGATGTCGCTCGCTCCGGCAACCATCGCTCGCTCCTTCTTCTTGTGACCACCATTCCTCCTCGGCCTCCGCTCGGACTTGTTCTTGCCCTTGTGGTCGTCCCTCGAGCGGTGCTTGTGGTCGGTCCTCGGACGGTGCTTGTGCTCAGGCTTCACCTACATGGCTTTCGGGCACTCAGTGATAAAGTGCCCGTGCTTCCCGCACCGGTAGCACATGCCCGAGCTCCTCCGAGCATTCTTCCGGTTCGTGTACATGCGCTCAAACCGCCTGCTCAGCAACGCGAGATCCTCCTCGCCAAGCACGTCAAACTCCTCATCTGGCATGGACACAAGACAAAGAGAACTGTCTCAAAGACATGTTAGCGTTAGTCCTTGATCCAGACACGAGAGCCAGACTATGAGGGTCAGTCGGGTTCTCGATCTTTGCACGCACCCCACGGTCCACCTCGGATGACTTGAGCTTGGAAAACAGCTCGTCCACCGTGAGGGTCTCATACTTCTCCGACTCAAGAATGGCCTCGACCTTCTCACTCCACACGGTACGATCCAGAGAGTGCAGGAACTTGATAGCCCTGTCATGATCATCGTACGGGAGCACGGTCACATTAGCCCTAATGTTGTTCACAATCACCGTGAACCGCTGGAACATGGCATCTATGGACTCACTGGGGAGATGAGTGAAGTTCTCGTACTCTCTCCGGTAGGTCGCAAAGAGCCGAGCCTGAACCTGAGCGTTCCCGGCATGAGCATTCTTCAGCTGCTCCCAAATCCTGCACGTCAAGTCCTCTATCTGAACCCGATCGAATTCGGATTGACACAGAGCACAGTACAGGTAGTCGACCGCCTTGTTGTTGGCGTCGAACATGTCCCTCGATCCTGGGGCAAGGAACTTCATAGGATGAACATAAGTTGTGTTCACCGTGACATCCCACAGGATCTGACCCTTGCCGCAGAGGAAAGCAGCCATCCGCCTTTGGCACATCTAGTAGTTCTTACCATCAAAGTGTGGAGGACCCGAACCCCGTTCCTGGTATGCCATCTTTGGATCTTAGACTGGTTAGAATCACGAAGATCCGTAACCAGCTCTGATACCAATTGAAGGACCGATTAGGCGACCAGAGAGGGGGAGGAGTGAATGAGAGTCGATGAAAATTCTTCCTGAAGGATGAACTAGGCCTATGCCCCAAATTCACAACCAAGGATTCCCACACGAGTTTGCCAAGGTCACGTAGTCACAACGGACCTACCAACCCTAGGAACAAACCCAAACTCAAAGCAACACAGAAGCGCAACTCAAGAAGCAAAGGACTTAGGCAATCTGCGGTGCCTGAGGCGGACGGTCCGAGCTGACCTGGCGGACGGTCCGCGTGGAGCAGGCGGACGGTCCGTGAGGTCTCAGCGGACAGTCCAAAAATGCAACCCAAACCTCCAGTATGCACCCTCCGAAATTCGGACGGTCCGCGACCTCACTGTGGACAGTCCGCTCCTCGCGGACGGTCCGGCCTCACCGGGCGGACGGTCCGGCCAACAAGATCCAACCAAAACCTACTAGCCAAACGGATCGAAATGAAACGATCCAAGAACTCGTGAAGAACTCAACGAACACTTGGTCAGCCAGCACCTCGCGGACTGTCCGTGACCCCCTAGCGGACTGTCCGCCACACGCGGACAGAGTAGCCCGAGCTCGAAACCGCAAGGACCAAAGCACCTATCCTTCCATGGATCTCCCAAACGGCTTGAGCTCTTGAGGTAAGATTTGGGGGAGATGTGAAACATCCCTAGGAGATGCTATGCCCCAAAACTTGAGACCTCAAATGAACTAAATTGTCGGGAATCGAATCGCAACCGAGCTCTACCAAAAAACTAGGGTTCCAACCGAAATCCTTCAATCGGAGGCCAAATCCGGAGATTGGGGGGTCAAGATCAAGCACAAAGATGCACAAGACATCTATCCATGATCCCCACCAACAAATTAGAACCCAAACACCTCAAAATCGAAGGAACAAGGCACACACGAAAATCCAACAAAAATATCCCGAAAAGACACGAAAATCACACGAGCTACAAGAAGGAAATCAACGCAACCATGAATGCTTCCATACACTCGGAGGTCAGATTCTCTACAAAGCGGTGAAGAAAATCTACGCCTATGGAGCAAGGAAATGAGAAGCAGTCCGGATGGATGGTTTGCCTAGAAAACCCTAGAGCTATATATATGAGTCCCTCTGGGTTGGGCAAATGACCAAGCTACCCCTAGCACTTAAACTTAAGATACAATCCCCTCAGGGGCAAATAGGTCATGTAGTACAAAACTTTAACGCTCGAGTTTGTTTTCTGAATCCAAAGTCAATGCCTCAAGAATGTCCATAGACCACACATGTTCTTTCTTAACCTCAGGTCTATGACATTGGAGATGTGTATCTCGAACCTCTAGATGATATGACTGCTTTTCATGGTCGAGCACACTACTTAGTACCCCTTCAATGGGTCTTCAGATGAGAATGAAGGGTGAATCTCCTTTTGGGATATCAAAGATATGATAATCTAGGAAGATCCCATACTCTCTAATCTTTGTTTGGACAACTCTAAGGATTCCCTCCGTCTCTATGGTTTGACCCGAAATCCATTGGAGACGCTTCTGAGAGAAAGTGAGGGGTTCGTCGGGAAAGGCCTCTAATACTAAGGATTTAGGAATAATATTGATATCGACCATAGGGTCATAGAACACATCCTGGTAAGAGAGGTTTCCTACTTGGCATGAGAGTGACTATAGCTCGGGATATAGCTGGATTACTTGATTCATGCCTTCTGCTTCTCTCAACCATTCCCGACTACTGATTGCGGAGACATATTCCAACTTTTCTCTCTGTCTTTTTACCTCTTCTGGGTTGGGTAAGTTGACTAATTCTCTCTCGTGTGTTGAGTCTCTTTCCCTTCTCGGGAAGGATTTCTCCATCCAATGTTTATCAAATAACTCATCATAGTATTCATAGATGAAGTCACACGAGGGGTGATCGAACTCTCGATAAGGTTGGAATGGGTCCCCTGTGAACCAAGTTTTGGTAAGAGGATGATGGGTGTCTGTGGATATGAATTTTTCTAGGATAGGCTCCTTCTCTATGAATTCTGATTCAAAGAGTGGATCAGAGTTTGTTGCTTCCTCGTCGAAGTCATACGAGAAATCAGCTGGGTACACACGGGGATAGAGGAGTGGTTCTACATGCCAAAAGGTGCTAGTGGGTTTCTCCTCTGTGGGTTTTGGTTCTGAGAGAGCGTCTGGCTTAGGTTCTTCTTCTTCGTCTGGGAATTCGTCAAAAATTCCTGTGTAGGGAGTGTTTTTTTAGGATTTTTCCTAGAACCGCATTCCCTTCACTAGGAGTCAAATGAGAGAACGAGCCTCCTGATGAAGTATCGAAAAATTTGGCTAACTCGACATCGAGACCCATTCTAAAATGTTGTAGAAGAATAGGTTCTGAGATCCCAATGTCGGGTCCAGAGGCTAAAGAATTGGTGAATCGTGCCCAAGCAGTCCCTAGTGACTCCTTGTCTAGTTGTTTGAAAGAGAGGATTTCTAGCCGTAGGGTCACTACTCGAGACATAGGGAAGAAGGTGAGACAAAACTTTTCTCTAAGCTTTTCCCAACTTCCCTCCATGCTTCCGACAGAGGAAGAGTACCATTTCTTTGCTCCTCCCGTTAACAAAAACGGAAAGAGCTTCCATTTGAGGGTTTGTTGAGTCATTCCCTCAATTACGATTATCGAGCAAATTTGCTCGAAACCTCGCAAATGAATGTACGGGCTCTCCTCTTTCGTTCCGGCGAATGAATTCTCTCGGACCAAGGCTATAAGAGCAGGGCGAAGCTCATAGCCACGTGTTTTGATGGGATGCGATGATGATGGAGGCTCCAATAAATCACCCTTTGGAGCCGAAAAATCAAAAAGGGTTGGATTTGAATCCATGGGATAAATGGGGTGGTACACGGACGAACTAGGTTCCAGATCAGAACAACTACCATTCCCCGGCAACGGCGTCAGAAAGCTTGTTGGCACTTCTTACGTCGTTACTAGATTTGCAATGGCGCCAGAAAGCCTGTTGGTATACTATACGATCACAGATAAATCCGCAAGCGCACGGATACCGTTGTAGCTTTCACCCGGGAGTATTCCAAGGTATCGATTTCACGGGGAATGAGAAGTGTTGTGAACCTGAACTAATTCGTCCGGGGGATATGGTGACGAAGGATAGAAAGGCAAGGGTAGATTTCGGGTAGAGAGGGGATAGATGATAAAGTTTGGGACTTGTGAGAGTCACGGATAGAATCAAGCCAAAACTTGTCGCTCGTCGGGGCCAGAGGGAAAAGAGCCACAGGAAGGGATGAGAAGGGGGCTCTAATGTCGTAACTCCTACCTGCCGGAACTAACGTAGTGGACTACAAATCCCGTCCGGAGCAGTCACCTCCCTAGGGTACCACAACTATTTCGTTGAACCGGGAAGCATTCCAAGGTATTGGAAAGCCTAGACTCCACGTCTACACTAACCAAGCACTACTTTACTCAGATCCAAAGCAAAGCAATCACAACAAGTAGAAACTACTAATTGCAATCGAAGAACCTAAGAGCGAACAATGAAATGACTTGAGACTTAGTTACTCACGAATCCGAACTTACAAAACATCCTGGGTGTGGACGACCGTAGTTGTACCGCACCCGCCGAGGAAGGGGAAGAAGACCGACACTCCGGCTTCTACTCCAACACTGAACTCTCTCTCCCTACTCTCTGAATACTAACTTATGTAGGGCACCACCACTTGCTTTTAATCACTTGTACACTCTTCTACGAGGTGCCTGGCTCTATATATAGCCCCAATGGGTCGGTGGCTGCAGGAGGGGGTACTTGTAGGCGAGAGGGAGCTGCAGTGCTGAGCAAGGAGGTGAGGCTGTATCTCCAGGTGCGGCCGGCCCTGTGATTTCCACTGCCTTCGATCATGCGTCCATGATTTGGTCCCTAAGGCGGTTAGAAGGCGGTTGTGGGTCGGTTTGCTGAGTGAAGAGGTGCGGTCGGACCTGGGCCCCCTTGTCATCCACTCCGGATCGTGCTCTAGTGGGTAGATGACGTCTTGAACGCTGTCCCTTGTCGGTTGCTCGCTGGCTTGTGGGTCCACGGATCCAAGTGAGGCTAATCTCAACCTCTGGATCAAACCGACCTTGTTTCCTCGATCAGGATCATTTCTAGCTGTGTTCCCTTGAGTGACCGAGGCTTGGTGGCACGTTTGGGCGAGTCGGACAGGTGGGGCTGGCCCTAGTGGTGCGGCCGGCCCTGCCTCCTAGCCCCGATGCAGCTCGACTGTAGTGTGTTTGCTTGATGCAACATGATCGTGATGGTTTTGGCCTTTTGGGAGCTGGTGCAGGGGACTTCACTTGGTGTGAACCTAAATAGTGGTGCAAGGTAGGGCCGGCCGAACCACTAGGTAGGGCCGGCCGTACCACTAGGTGCGGCCGTGCCTACCTTATGTGGCTTGGTGCTCCGGAATGGCTCCCTAATCTTGATCCTGCAAATAAAATCTCAACACAACTCGTGGAACTTCGTTAGCACCTAAAACATGCATGAAATTGGTGTCTGGCCCATGGACTTGGTCCCCTTGGATATTATGTTAGGTGTAGAGGCATTTGGCAAAGTTTGGTGTTGATCGGAGGAGGTTGATAGGTCCGGCCGAACCTACTAGGTTCGGCCGCACCTACCCCCGACATATCTCGTGTCACAATCTTCCGTGAGGCATAACTTCTTCATCCGGACTCCGAATTGGGTAAACCAAAACTCCATTTCGATCATCTCGACGAGAACTTCGCAATGGTGCTATCAAACTAAGCATTTGAAGTTGTTTGTCAAGATGCTTTATTTGTGCTATGATGTCTCATTATGACCTGCATCCAAATATTCACCAAAGCTCGTGGAATCCGTTAGTTTATAACCCCACAGCTATGATGCAAGCTTTGATGGAGTGAATTTTGTTAAAAGTTGAGGGTCGAAAATAGGGACTTAAAGACCATGAACAATACCTGCGTCGGCGAGCTGCAGCTTCAAGACACAGCGATCTCCGAGCTGGCGAACGAACTTGTCGGGCAGCCTCTACTCGTAGCACGATCGAATTAAGCTCTGCGGCAATTACTTACTCGGAACAGCACAGGTGCACATTCGCGAGCTAATCCGAGCAGATTAGATTTGGCGAGCAGCAGGGCACTCACCAGCGACTGCTCGTACATGCTAGGGAGCAAGATCTTGAAGAATTCCAAGTCGCTCTGGCTCAGACCTGCCATCTCCTCTTCCATGCCATCTCTGCACACATGCACACATACAGTAAAACTTATCATAGGATCAGTCATCACTCATCTGTGTACTCTGAATTCGATTAGGGATGCTCCTAATAACACGAACAATAGTCCCAAAAATGACCGAAAAAGGGGAATTTTTGCTTTCATCGATCTACTGGATATGACTAACTGAAGAGGACGAAAAGAGGAATGCAGGTCGGAAGGGTCTGATGCAGAATTGCAGAGTTTCAAGTATAATATATGAGGCTGATCAGAGCCAAACCGGTTGGCACTGGCAGCCACCGCCTTCTGCTCCGCGCTGGAGCCTCGCCACCAAGCTTGAAATCTAGTCTCCGCTCACTCTCAAGTCTCCTTGTGTGCCCGCGCCTGACAGCATTGATGTCCTCCTCCTCCTCGTCCTACTCCTCCTTCTCGTCTTCATCTTCGTCCTCGGACGAGAACGTGGTGCGGCGGTACCGGGTGTCGCGGGCATTTGCCGGGTCTTGTGCCTCAAGGATTGCCACCTCATCCTTGTCGGTGGAGGAGCTAGGATTTGGCAACGGGAAAGTCCCCCATCCATCACTGATCATCATGCGGTCGTCGTTCTCTTCGTCGGATGTCAGGTGGGCCGTGGCCCTAGGTGAGTTAGCCATTGGGGGGAGTGGGGCGTACGTGAGCTTTCAGTTCTGCAAGATGGAGGATCGGAAGGTGGATGGGTGTGTGGGGGGGAGAGGAATCAAAGTGGGAACCTCTGTTTGTAGTCCAAGCTGTGCTTAAGACGATTTGATGACTTGGCACTCTAATTATGAGGAGAGAGATGATAAGTGTTTCATCACCATGAAACTCACATGGCACACTTACCTAGTCCCATGAAACCTAATGAAACTTGCATTGTATAGCACTCCCCTTAATTAGTGTCAAAGTCGCATTTAATACATCAAAATGTTTCGGTAAAAACGAAGGTAGTAGTACTCCCTCTGTTCTCATACAGTATAGATGACGTTCGGTAGCTCGTGTTTGTGCTACCCAATGTCAATCAAGTAAAAAAGAATGGAGGTAGTATCAGCAAATCAAGAGCCTCCCGTCGTCTCCTTTACTGGTGTCAATTCTGTGCGTAACCTGCACCAACCATGCTGCATGGGATGGTGCGTAACAGGTGCCTGGGTGTAGGTTACACGCACGACCAAGTCGGTGTCGCACGTCACACTGAGCCGTGCGTAACCCAGCCGGTGCAGGACACCATGGTGCCAAACAGTTACTTTCTCAAAACTTTTCAATTTACAACTTCTTATCTAAATACTTGGATAATAAATATTTTATAAAACGTGCGTCGCGTGTGTCTATGCTAGTCTCAAAAATGATCGAATGCAGCATGGATGGTGCGTAACCGTGTGGGTCACACACCCACGTTTGAAGCTGTTGACGCAAAAATAGGAAGTCACCTCCACTCGCAGCACACGTGACTCCCCGGTCTGTAGTGAGGCGTGCCAGCCAATCTGACCTATTGATTGACAATGGAAAATATTAGGGATCGGCTAGAGAACCGATGGCCTTACAGTGACACGTGTACCAGCCAATCGGCCGATACAGGTAAAAGCAGGATCGGCTGGCTCGAGAGCGACCGAAGCGCAGGTGCGTGCATAGATGGATCAGCTGGATCAGCCGATTGTGACGTCAGCACTCGAGTAGGTCGGAATCAGCTGCGAAGTTAGGAGCCGATAGGATCTAGATCTAGTGGATGATAAAGATAATAGCTAAAAACCACAAGAATTGGTACGAAGACTTGCAGATCTAGCTAATATCGGTAAGGGGTGAATAAAGAACTAGACGAAACCTCAGCGATGCGCCCGGAGGTTAAAGCCTTGGGTTATTCGGTAAAACGGTACTCACAAGCTTGCCGAAGATCAGTTGATGCAGCCCGACGAACTCGAAGCACGACGTTGTAGAAAAAAGAGAATCGCAATGGCGAAGTCGCCGAAAAGTAGATGCTGTACAGGTAGATGCTGTAAAGTAGATGCAGTAAAGTGAAGGGTTTGCCTGGAGGAGGTTTGTTTGATATTGGTGTGTACAGCTTTTCCGACCACGCAGGGTCGCTATTTATGTCCCGAGGACAACCCCGACTCCTAGCCGATCACGGCACTGTTTACTTGCATCTAAAGACAAAAAAACTATTAATAATAGAAAAGGACTCTCGCAGGAGTCAAAACTTCCTAAAACTGACTCTTTGACCCGTCGTCAATCGTAGACTGACCCGCCTCCACCATGCTTTCCTTTTGGCGTATCTCCTTGATTACCGCCTTCTTCCTCTCTATCGGCTGATCCTCTGGTTAACCATCAGTCAATCGCTCTGTTTTGTTGGCCCACTGTCAGGGTCTGATTATCGGCGGATCTTGTTGATCGTCCTTCTCTTTTCTCAATCGGCCGATTATACTCTGCTTCTTATCGGCCGCTCCTCCTTATCCTTTTGACCTGTTTTTCCAAAAAATGGTGTCAACACATGCCCCCCAGTTTTGGAGTAAATGATTCTTTGCTCCAAAATTCGCCTGCCATTGATATCCTTTTCTTAATTTGAATGATAACCCAAATCAATCCTTATTGATAGCGCTCTGTCCTTCTAATCTGATATCTTTCAGGGCTTGTTGAGGACTGGAGCGTCCGAGGACCGGTGGATGGTCGCTCCTTGGTGTGATGAGTGATTGACAACGTGGTGTGGACTGACTCTTGGCCGAGTATTGCAGGTGCAGGTTGCGGCTTGATTTGCGTTGGTGCAGCTGAAGAGCGGGCGCGAAAGGTCTTAGCCCGTTTGGCCTCCGAGGAGTGGAGAGACAAGTAGGCTCGGCTCGATGGACCCGGTGGCCGAACGAGATCAAGTGCAGGCCGCATGGTGGCAAGAAAAGCAAGACGAAGTCGTGGACAGGAGCCGGTGCAAGGTAGCGGCCAAGTCATTGAACGGGGCAAGACTGAGTAGACCGTCTGGGAGCCGGAGGTGAAAGGCTTGGCGAAGCTTGCATGCGGGGTTTTCGGCGGTTCACCAGAAAACTGTCGGGTTCCTCGGTTGCTCCACAAAGCCGAGCACGACAGTTTGTTGGTTTGGCCACAAAACCAACACCGAGCCGGGACGATGTGGCGGCCAAGTCAGGAGTGGGATTGGCGTGGAGGCTGCACTGAGTCCGCGGGGTTTGCGGCGGTTCACCACAAAACTGTCGGGGTTACTTGGTTGAGCCACAAAACCAAGACCGGAGGCTCGGCGGGCGGAGATGGGATCCTGGTGCATCGAGAAACTTCGAAGCGGGCGACACGCGGCATGATCGTGGTGCTTGCGTTGGGAGGACGCGGAGGCCCGATGGATGTGCGGCCGTCCGTTGGAGAACTTCATGTGTTGACCAAAATGCCCCTGTGAGGGCTTGAGTTGTAACTCCTAGTGTAGGGGTACTTCGGTCTTTTTCGGAGGGCCTATATATAGGAGGAGGGGGCTGAATTTTCAGCCAACTCTTTGGCTAGAGGTGGGAGTGCTCTTTCATTTTGGGTGCTCTTTGGGAGAGAGGGAGAGAGGTGAGTGTGGCTCTTTGTTTGAGCTTTTTGCCATCCAAGATTTGTGATTCTTGTGAGTGGCTTGTAACCGGATTTGGCTAAGTGATTCATAGTGAAATCTTCATCTTAATCTTGTGCCAAATCCTTCAATCCCGAGCGTTTTTCTTTTATGTGATTTTCGGAGGTATTTTTGGAGGATTTTTCGGTCGTCGGATTTGAGTGCGTTTTGGTTGGGATTTCTTTATGCGGATCACTCATAGGTCTTGTGTAACCATTCTCCTGGTGACCTTTCACCCACAAACCCCACGAATCGGCTCGGATTTGAAGTTCTTCCTCTCTACCTCTAGTTCTTGGTGTTCATCACGAAATCCTTGTTTCCGCAAGATTGAGTGGGATTGGGGCCATGAGATTTTAGGGATAGCTTCTCATTGAGGCAAATCCACTTCCCTTAAAGTTTGGCTTCAATCCATCGGGTGAATCGGGAGATTGGTGATTTTGGGGAAAAGCTCTCTCTTTAGGGTTCTTACCCTAAATCATTTTTCTGGTGGTGAAGGGTTGATCTTTTAGAGGAGATCTTTTGGGAAAAGCTTCATTGTATTGTTGTGAAGCCGTGATACAAATTTTGTGATTTTTGGAGGTCATTTGATCAAGTTTTGGATTTTTCTCTTCTTCCCTCGAGGCTGTTTTCTGTGCTGATTCGCACCTGGCGGACCGTCCGCGAGGTGCCCAGTTCATCGAGTTCGTCGCTTGTTTTTCCGCGCTCGTGGTTCGATCCGCTTGGGTCTTGGTTTCTTGTTGCAAGGGGTTTGTCGGACAGTCCGCAAGCAAGTCACGGACAGTCCGTGGGCGTCGGACGGTCCGAAGTGAACCATCAGACGGTCCGTTTTTCGTGGGGATCTACTGGAGGTTCGGGTTGAAATTTCGGACAGTCCGCTCCGTCCTTGCGGACAGTCTGCCCCCTCCTCGCGGACAGTCCGCCCTGCCCCTATGGACAGTCCGCCTCTGGCTCGCAGCATTGGTTAAGTGCTTTGGTTCTTTGATTTGTGCTTCCGCTAGTTGAACCAAGGATCGCTCCTAGGGTTTGTTGGTCCGTTGTGACTACATGACCTTGGCGATTACGTCTCCATCATATGTGCTCAGATTTGGAGTTGATTTTGGGGCATATTCGAGTTCATCTTTTTGAGGTGAATTTTTATCGGCTCCCATTCACTCCCCCCTCTCTGGTCGCCTAATCCGGTCCTTCACTTGTTCACCATGTGACACTTTTTCTACCCCTCTTCCCTATAAGACTCGCCCATCTACCCAGGGGTTCCATGACTTCTTCCAGACTTGATCCTCTTAGATGTAGGCATCAGTCATTTTAGCTTTAGGCATGAGAGGCATTTCTTCCTGGAAAACTCCTTAAGGGATAATAGTCGCCGCTGGCCATTGGCAGACCTCAACTCGAAATAGCATTTCTTCTAGGTCTTGTCAGCGAGCTTGCAGCCTATATCTGCAATGTTGGGCAGACGATTTCTGTGAACCATGCTCTACAGTTTGTAGACGTGACATAGAGATTCCCCACCGTTTGAGTGTACGCGAGTTATCCTTTATTTGGGGGCGATTCCCTTGAATCGGTCATTCTTTGCAAACTGAGCCATTCATGGGTTCTCTGTTTCCTTTTTTGCTGGATCTAGCATCTTCGGTTTCCGTCTTTTTCAGCTCCTTCATCTTTATCTCTTCTGGTGCTCTGGCTATAAATAACCGTCCTCATACCCTTACGGAGGCCACACCTTTCCCTTCATCCATGACTCAAGATATAGATCCAGGGAGCTTTAGGCTCTTGCTCTTCGGCTCCTCTCTTCTTCTCTGACTTAAGATGGCTAGAAGAATTCTTGTGAAATAGCCTAGAACATACTCCCCTCTCTAGTCTCCTTTTGTGAAGCTAGGAGGTCCAACAGCTAGAAGTATCCTTGTGATGCAACTTAGGTGCATCAGCTGATGGAGGAGGGTGGAGGGTGTCACTGGGCGTTGCGGAAAGAAGAACAACCCTATGTCTTCTTTCCCAACAAACTTGACGGGGAGAGTTACCGAATCTAGTGATTCATCTTCGTCAAATCTATGCTTTTCTTTTTTGTTTTTTTTCTTTCTTCGTCCCCATTGCTTGTTTAGTGACGACCAATGTAATCGATCTGTAATGAACCGTTCAAGTTTGTCTTCTCAATGTACTCTTTCAGATATGCACTATAATGTCACCATTGTAATCGAAGATAAGAGAATATATATATATATATATATATATATATATATATATGTATGTATGTATATATATATTTGTTCTGAGGGCGATTTGTACATTGGCCATAACTTTAAACCGAACATGCTTCGATGATTCGGCTTTCCGCTGCTAGAGAAGATCTCATTTTCAATCGGCTGTAATTCGAGTCTCCAATCAGCCGCTTTCAGGCTCTGATTGGACTAAGCATCTACCCATATACTTGGATAGTATTTCTTTAAATACTTTCCATTCAATGCTCTGGCAAACTTCTCTCCTTCCAATGTTTCTAAGATATATGCATTGCCAGGCACGCATTGGCTGATATGAAACGGCCCTTCCCATGTTGGCTACCACTTCCCGTACTTAGGATCTCTAGAGCCGATTGGTAATATGAGTTTCCAATCTAGATCTCCTTCAGCAAATTCTTTGGTTTTAACCTTCTTATCATACCATCTAGCTATCCTTCTTTTGTTCTTTTCAATATTCTCCAAAGCTCTCAGCAGATTACCAACAAGATCTTCTAATTCCTCTTTCATCATAGCTGAATAATCATCGGCCGATAGCTGATCTTGTAAAGAAGTTATTCTGGATCCGGTCCTTAACTCCCAAGGCAGTACAACATCATGACCATACACCAATTGATATGGCGATACTTTGGTTGCCCCATGGCATGCCATCCTGTATGCCCATAATGCTTCATTAAGGATTGTATGCCATCCCTTGGGATTTTCATCGATCTTGCGCTTGATCAATTTGATGATGCCTTTGTTCGCTGCTTCTGCCTGTCCGTTGGCTTGAGCATAATAGGGAGATGAGTTTAACAGCTTGATTCCCCAAGAATTTGCATATTCTTCAAACTCCCTTGAAGTGAATTGACTCCCTTGATCGGTTGTGATAGTCTGAGGTGTACCAAACTGATAGACAATATGCTCCTTAACTAAATCAATCATATTGCCTGATGTCACAGTCTTAATTGGGATAGCTTCAACCCACTTTGTGAAATAATCTGTAGCCACCAGCATGAATTTATGACCTTTGCTTGATGGCGGATATATCTGTCTGATCAGATCGATTGCCCAACCCCTGAATGGCCACGGCTTTATTATTGGGTTCATGGCCGATGCTGAAACTCTTTGAATGCTTCCAAACTTCTGACACTCTTGGCATCCTTTGTAATACTTGAAGCAATCTTCTAATATCGTCAGCTAATAGTAGTTATTATTTCTGATCATCCACTTCATCTTGAATGCGGATTGATGAGCTCCACAGACTCCCTCGTGAATTTCCCCCATTAAAGTCTTAGCTTCTTCTTTACCAAGACATTTGAGCAGAACTCCATCGATGGTACGATAGTATAACTCGTCTTCTAGCAGAACATATTTAATGGCTCTGTACCTTAATTGTCTATCAACCTTCTTGGATGGATCTTTCAGATAATCTATTATCTCCTTCCTCCAATCTTCAGCTGACAACTCCATAGCCAGAATCGGCCGATATCCTGACGCCCCTTGGGCTAGCCGATTAGCCTCACTGTTGTGACACTTAGGGATATGTTCAAGTCTTACTATTTCGAACTCTCAGAGTAGTTGCAGACATTCTTCGTGATAAACCCTTAATATGTCATCTTTGCATTCATACTCCCCTGCTAATTCATTTATCACAAGTTTAGAATCTCCAAATATCTCAACAACTTCAGCATTGACTTCTCGTAGTAGCTTTATCCCTTTTAGCACTACCCGGTACTCAACTTGATTGTTTGTTGAAGTTTTCTCAATTGGGATGGAAAACTCATAATTTGCTCCTTGAGGTGAGATGAGGACAATTCCGATCCCAGATCCTACTCCACATGATGATCCATCAAAGAACATAGTCCACGGAATAGGTTCTACAACTGCAACCTCAGGTCCACAATGCTGAGTTACCAGATCGGCCATTACTTGCCCTTTGATTGCTTTGGCCGATTGATAGGTCAAATCAAATTCTGATAAAGCTAAGATCCATTTTCCGATCCTACCCTTCAAGATTGGTAATGACAATATATATTTGACCACATCATCCTTGCACACCACGGTGCATTCGGCAGTTAATAGATAGGGCCTCAACTTTGTGCATGAGAAATATAAGCACAAGCATAGCCTTTCCACCGCTGAATATCTTATTTATGCATCCAAGAGTCTTCTACTCATGAAATATACAACTCGCTCTTTTCCTTCAAACTCTTGCACAAGGGCCGATCCAATAGCCCGCTCATTAGCCGATAAGTATAACTTGAACGGCTTCTTGTCTTGAGGAGGCATCAAGACAGGAGGAGATTTTAAGTACTGTTTGACATTATCTAGAGCTTTCTGTTGTTCTTCTCCCCACACGAATTTCTAATCGGCCTTGAGCTTCAGTAGAGGTGTAAATGGTTGTATCCTTTCCGACAGATTAGATATAAATCTTCTGATGAAATTGATCTTGCCAATTACTGACTGAAGCTCCTTCTTGTTTGATGGTGCTTTTAAATTGTCAATCGCGCTGATCGACTTCTGGCCTACTTCGATTCCTCT
Source organism: Cenchrus fungigraminus (assembly GCA_036936925.1). NCBI lineage: Eukaryota > Viridiplantae > Streptophyta > Magnoliopsida > Poales > Poaceae > Cenchrus > Cenchrus fungigraminus. The sequence continues at coordinate 70,627,055 of CM072780.1, forward strand.
CTCGTGTATTAAGAAACCCAAGAACTGACCAGCCGAAACACCGAAAGCACATTTGTTGGGATTCATCTTCAAACCATGCTTCCTAGTACATTCCAATGTCTTTTGTAGATCTGCCAAGTGTTCCTTGTAACTTTTTGACTTGACAACTACATCATCAATGTAGAATTCTACTATCTTGCCGATGAGTTCATGGAATATGTAATTCATGGCTCTTTGATATGTGGCACCAGCATTCTTCAACCCAAAGGTCATGACAATCCACTCATACAATCCGACGTGGCCGGGGCACCTGAAAGCAGTTTTTGCAATATCCTCTATGGCCATGAATATTTGATTGTACCCAGCATTACCGTCCATGAAGCTAATGACTTTGTGCCCTGTAGCAGCATTAACTAATGCATCGGCTACTGGCATCGGATACCTGTCCATCGGCGTTGCTTTGTTCAAGTCTCTGAAATCAATGCATACACATAGTTTGCCATTTTTCTTGTAGACAGGGACTATATTAGAAATCCATTCGGCATACCTACATTGCCGAATAAAACCAGCTTCGAGTAACTTTGTTATCTCGGCTTTCATATCAGGATAAATCTTCGGATTACACTGCCTTGGGTGTTGCTGGAAAGGTCGATACCCTGGTTTAATAGGTAACCGATGTTCAACAATGGATTTGTCTAAGCCAGGCATCTCATAATATTCCCAAGCAAAGCAATCCTTGAATTCTTTTAATAATGCGATCAATTCCTTCTTGTATTCAGCATCCAGCTTGGCACTAATGTACGTCGGCCTTGGTTTGCTTCCATCTCCAAGATCTATCTTTTCCAATTCATCAGCCAACGTAAATCCGTGCCCGAGCTTCCCTTCGTCTTCAATGAACTGATCCATTAAATCTTGTCTTCAGAGCCGACTGCTTGAACCGGCTTTAGTTCGAAATCGAACACTTTGAGATACTTGGTATCCCATGCTTTCCTAGATATGCAGCTTACTTGATCATAAGTCCATCCTTGTGCTTCTGTAGCTGCTACTGTCAAAGAGGTTTCTCCTTGGACCACTTCCACTGAATCTCTGATCCATTGGATGATGCATTGATGCATTGTAGATGGTATGCAACAATTGGCACGTATCCAATCCCGACTCAGTAGTAGATTATAAGATCCCCTCCCTTTAATGATAAAGAAAGCGGTCGGAAGGGTCTTACTGCCGATGGTGAGCTCCACGCAAATTGCTCCTTGAGCCGGAGAGATGTTGCATTTGAAGTCCACTAACATCATGTCGGTTTGGGTCAAATCTTCATCAGATTTCCCAATCTCGCGCAGCATGGTGTATGGCATCAGGTTGACTGCTGCTCCCCCATCTACTAGCATTCTGGTGACTGGCTTCCCGTTGACAAATCCCTTGAGAAACAAAGCCTTCAAGTGTTGTCTCTTCCCGTCTTCTGGTTTCTCAAAGATAGCTTGTCTAGGTTCCAGTGTCAACTGAGCCATGCCAAGTTCCTCATCGGACACATCCAAATCAACTGGAGCCATGAACTCTTTTGGTAGGAAGACAACCATGTTTATATCAGTGTGTGGTTTGTCATCCTTTGCTTCATCAGTCTTAGGCTTTGGGCGCCAAACTTTGGACCGAACCTTCTTCTTGTCTAGCACATCTCTCTCTGCTTCTTCATGCTATTCTAGCTGACGTAGGCGCTGGACTCTCCTTTTCTGGGATTTGGTCAAGCCATATGGACACCATTGTGGATTGGGCTTCTTACATGTTTGGCTTGACCCTTCATCGTCCAGTTGTAGCGTGCGTCGACGTTCTGGAGCTCAGCACATGATATCTTCATCAGGGACCAGAGAATCGGCCATCTCTTCCAGCCCATTGTTTGACTCTTCATTGACTCAGCCTCCTAGCTGATAATGAATACTGGCCTTGCCCCCCAGCTGATCGTGAACGCTAGCTTTGCCCCCAGCCAATCGTGGACTGAGACCCGTTGATTGTTGAATTCACAGTGATCTCTGGCTGCAGGTCTTCCGTCATTAAAGCAAACCCTTTTGGATAAGTTGCTATTATTGTAAGCCCCGTTGCACTCTGGACAGTTTTCTGCCATTGGTAGCTTGATCCCTTCTTCCCAGCAGTACTTGAAGAACAGACATAGCCAATGTCCTTCATTACGCCGTGCCCACTCTTCTCTTCCCCTTGCTTTCTCTTGTCGACGTTGGAATTTGTTGATCAGCATCTGGGACGTGACAGGTCGGCGTGGCTTTAAGTCTCCCTCTTCAAGTAGTAACCCTTTTCCTTTGACACCAGCAGCGGTTACTTGTACTTTGGGATCGACGGCTCCTTTATTTTGAGCCGAATCAGATGTCAGCAACTTAACTTGTGACGTGTCTTTGCTAGACACCTCAACTGTGTTAGTTGGGAAGGGGTGCTGATCAATCTTCATCGGCTTTTCAGCTTTGGCAGGAGTTTCAAATTTAAGCCTTCCTTGCTCAATAGCTGATTGGATCTGTTGTCTGAAGATCTTGCAATCATTGGTGTCGTGCGAAGTTACATTGTGCCACTTGCAATACTTCATCCTCTTTAGCTCCTCTGCAGATGATATGGTATGGAACTGGGAGAGCTTAATCTGCCCTTGCTGAAGCAACAGATCAAACATCTTATCGGCCTTAGTGATATCAAAGCCGAATTTCTCTGGTTCTTTCTTGCCAAAGGGACAGGACACCGTCTTCTTGCCTTTGACCCACTTTGCAAGCCCTATCATATTATCTTCATCTTCTGAATCAGAGTAATCCACATAGGACACCTTCTTCTGAAAGTTTCTTCTAGGCTCGTAGGACTTTGCAGTTTCTTGACTCATTCGACTGACTAACTGGCTGAGACTCTCGAAGTCATGTGATGCATATTTCTCTCTCAAGGTTGGCAAGAGACCTTGGAAAGCCAACTCAGCCAGTTCTTTATCTCCCAGATTCAGACTATAGCACTTATTTCTGACCTCTCTGAATCTCTGAACGAATCCAGCAACTGTTTCATCATTCCTTTGCTTGAGCCTGGTCAGATCGGTAATCTTCATCTCATGGATGCCAGAGAAGAAGTAATTATGGAACTGTTATTCCAAATCGGACCACTTGATGATAGAGTTAGCTGGCAGTGATGTGAACCACGAGAATGTTGGCCCTGATAGTGATGAAGAGAACAAACGTATCCTGAGTGCATCAATGTTCCCTACTTCTCCACATTGGATGATGAATCGAGTGATGTGCTCCATAGTGAATGTTTCATCTTGTCCAGAGAACTTGGTGAAGTCTGGCACCTTGAATCTTGGAGGGAACGGTATCTGATCATAGCCAGATGGATACGGTGTCCTGTACATGCAGGATTGTTGTTTGGGTTTCATCCCATATTGCTTCTGCAGCATCTCCGAGAAGTGGTCGATCAACTCCTGCTTCATGTGAGACTTCAATTCAGAGGATGCTTGTTCAATTGCTTGTATCTCAGCTGGAGTTTCTGGAGGTCGTTCTTCTAAGATTCTTGGCTGTGGATTTGGCACCATTGATGTTCCTACTCCAGAAGATCCTTGCACATTTGTAACAGGTGGAGTTTGCCCGATCGGCTGACCAGCCGATGGAGTTGGCTGCTGCAAATTCGATTGGCTTGAGATAGCCAATTGATTCAGAAGTGTTTGCAGTAGTTGCGCAGAATCCACTTGTGGAATTACTGGCTGCCCTGTTACCCCTTGGTTGATCGGCTACTGAGGCGATGATCTTGTATGAGCCACTGTGTTGGCTGGGGTTAAGACAGGCTGCATTGGTGCTGACTGTTGTAACGGGGCAGTCTGTACAGGCATCCCCAATGTTGGCTGCTGTAGTGGAGCAATTTGCACGGGCATCCCAAGTATCGGCTATTGAGCCGATCTTTGAGGTAGAACAAGATTTGGTCTCTGAGGTGGAACGGAAGTCCTTTTCTCTGTTGGTATGACCATTTGAGCATGAGCTGGACTGATCTTGACTCTTTCAAAAGCTTTGCTCCCATGATTGAAGTAGACAAACTCTACTCCATCCCCATTCATGTGCACAGTCCCTGGAGTACCCCCAAACATGGCTTGATAAGACTGTGGGTACTTCACTTCTAGAATGTCTTCATGCTGAGGCTCAAGAAAATTTGAGATATCAGTCTCAAAATGATCACGAGGTAAGCCCCATCCTGTAAGCTTCCCATCTTGATTCCTCATGGGAGGATACTTTTGATTTTGCACTGGAAAGGCTTGATCTTGGGCATTGGACCGTACTTCATGTGTTTGAATCACAGGCGTGGTAACAGCAGGATCTTTGGCTTTTTCCCCAACACCTTGGTTCTAAATCGGCTAAGAGTCCGATGAAGAACCAGTAACAACATGTGGAGATGGTGCAACCCTTACTGTTGGATCATCAATCGGCGGGGTGGTCGATTGGTCGTGTTGGAACATTGGAGGAGTTCGGTTTGGTTGAAAATATGCAGGCCCCAGATATCCTCCTTCTGCTCCTTTCTTGAGTGCATCAATTATGGCATTCTGAATAGTATTGGCGAAAATCTTAGATTGATCAATCATTGTTTGATGCATCGTCTTGGTCATCATGTCTTGAAGCCCTTCAGGATCGGCTGAGAAGGTGACTTGCTTAGGTGTTGTCAAAGGATTCTTCTTGAAGACTCCACCTTTAGTCTGACCGTATGATACCAGGCAAAGCTCTTCATAATGTTTCATATGAGCTTCGAACTCAGCTTTGTCTGTATCTTTCAGCTGATCCTTGGTGATCGTTTGGACGTTTTCTGGATCAACCTCAGAAGGATCAGTCTTCGTAGGCTTCGTCATTGTTGACTTTTTCGTGTCCCACTGGGCGTGCCAAAAGTGTGTTGACGCGAAAATAGGACGTCACCTCCGTGCGCAACACACGTGACTTCCCGGTCTGTAGTGAGGCGTGCCAGCCAATCTGACCTGTTGATTGACAATGGAAAATATTAGGGATCGGCTAGAGAACCGATGGCCTTACAGCGACACGTGTACCAGCCAATCGGCCGATACAGGTAAAAGCGGGATCGGCCAGCTCGAGAGCGACCGAAGCGCAGGTGCGTGGATAGATGGATCGGCTGAATCGGCCGATTGTGACGTCAGCACTCGAGTAGGTCGTAATCAGCTGCGAAGTTAGGAACCGATAGGATCTAGATCGAGTGGATGATAAAGATAATAGCTAAAAACCATAAGAATTGGTACGAAGACTTGCAGATCTAGCTAATATCGGTAAGGGGTGAATAAAGAACTAAACGAAACCTCAGCGATGCGCCCGGAGGTTAAAGCCTAGGGTTATTCGGTAAAACGGTACTCACAAGCTTGCCGGAGATCAGTTGATGCAGCCCGACGAACTCGAAGCACGGCGTTGTAGAAAAAAGAAAATCGCAATGGCGAAGTCGCCAAAAAGTAGATGCTGTAAAGGTAGATGTTGTAAAGTAGATGCAGTAAAGTAAAGGGTTTGCCCGGAGGCGGTTTGTTTGATATTGGTGTGTACAGCTTTTGCGACCACGCAGGGTCGCTATTTATGTCCCGAGGACAACCCCGACTCCTAGCCGATCACGGCACTGTTTACTTGCATCTAAAGACAAAAAAACTACTAAAAATAGAAAAGGACTCTCGCAGGAGTCAAAACTTCCTAAAACTGACTCTTTGACCCGTCGCTAATCGTAGACTGACCCGCCTCCACCATGCTTTCCTTTTGGCGTATCTCCTTGATTACCGCCTTCTTCCTCTCTATCGGCCGATCCTCTGGTTAACCATCGGCCGATCGCTCTATTTTGTTGGCCCACTGTCAGGGTCTGATTATCGGCGGATCTTGTTGACCGTCCTTCTCTTTTCTCAATCGGCCGATTATACTCTGCTTCTTATCGGCCGCTCCTCCTTATCCTTTTGACCTGTTTTTCCAAAAAACGGTGTCAACAGAAGCCGCCACGTTGAATCTGCAAATACTCGGGAGATCAGGACTTGATTTATTTTTCTTTGTTTTTGAGTAGAGTACAAATTGGCCTTGGATCAATGGATGGAGTGAGTAATAAGAGCAAGTTAAGATGGGCTTTGATGGGTTGGAAGTTTCAACCCAAATCCGCCGGCCGCCAATCGAGTAAAAAAGGCCGAACAATCTACTATACTTAATTCAATAAATAAAAGAAATTGGCCATGGCATTCAACCCAACAGTGAGTGAAGGCTCCGACTCCTCCCCGCTAGCCGGCCTGATTGCATGGCGGGAACCGGGGGTGAGCATTAATACCGAACCGAAGTAAACCCGACGGAAAACCGAAAAAACCATTCTAAAAAGTCATCCACAGTTCGAACGAATAACCGGTCCATCGAAAAGTTCCTGTTCGGCGGGTCGGGTCCTTTCGGGTGACCATGCCCGACCCATCAGTTTCTGGCCAACAATCCGACCCGTCACATGGTTTGGTCGCGTCTGGTGTCTCGGCTCCACGCTGGGCGCTCGGAGCATCTCATGCTTCGACGCCCGCGCAGGTGGCATACGGAGTCTGCAAGACCAATGGGTGGTGCTTTGTATGTGCCCTACCTTCACTTGTTGAGCGTCCTCCGGAGGTGACATGTGATCTTCTACTTCTATCTACCTTGGTCTTTAGCACTGTAATATGTAGCAGCGAGTCACACAATTGTTTTTTGGTGCTTGGTTGTTATCACTACAGAAAGGTACCGATGTAAGTACACATCATTTCATGAAGTATAAATGGATATGTACGTACACTCGTTTATATATACTGCATGATTGCTTCCGCCAAAATTTTTGATTTGCAGGCTTTGCAGCGGATTGGATGTGTTCATCATACCGTGGTGCGTTCGATGCTTTCATCACTCCACTGGCTCAAATCAACCAAAACAAAACAAAACACACATACACCACGGATCGACCACCCGAGATAAGCTCCATACCACGACTTGCCACCACTAGCCGGCACCGCCGCACCGTCATCATTACAGACGATGTCCCAAACTGAACAAGCCACTACAACATGAGAAGAAGTTGTAGTTGTGCCGCTGCCATTGGACATTTATTGACACGCATTCATAAAACACATGTGGAGCTGTTGTGCCAAATGTGTGTATCTGCATCTGTATCTACCTCTCTCTATGATCTTCGTAACCTGGACCACTCGGTTTCGCACGAGCCATGTAATCTCCTGAGGCACGCGTGTAACCTATCACTTGGGTTTGACTATTGGTATATACCTCCTCTCTTGCCTCGTCCAGATGGCCGCTGAACTGCGTAACCTGCTGTGACTCAGTCACTACGCACGAGACATCAAGGCAGATTGGGTTACCACCACCGTTCGTACGTATAATGGTGATGAATGGACCTAATTGTAAGCACTGGTTATAGGATCATGCACAAATGCAAAAGACCAATCATGTTCAGAGAAGTCATCCGCAAAGTTTTGAACCATCCCCCACCCCACAAACAACCCGACCCTAGACTCCAAGCCCATCAAGCCCATGTACATCCGAAACAATCAGGCTGCCTCAGAAAAAAAGTGGAAGGATATTAATGTAAATACTTTGTCCTTGGATCCTTATTGTACAAAACATTGTGGTCAACACAGTACAAACGTGATCCAACGTTTACTGAATTATAGTGTACGCTAAGGGCTCATCAACAAAAGAGGCACCATATACGGTAGACAAGGCCGTCAAGATGCAACATGGTCGCTCACTAATTAATTTGGGCCTTAATCACGTTGGCCCACATGCAAGGGAACCCATGATCATAACCTTTGGAATTATGCTGGATCTTCTGTGGTTATATCTCTATATTTCATACGTATCTGATGCACGTAACCCACAATACTACGACTTGTCAAAAGAGTAAATGGATCCTTGAATATCTTCTGTGACCACTTGCACAGATGGTGCGGGGTAACTGCTACGTAACTGATACGCAAATAATGTAAACGGATCCTCTGTGCAGCATGTTGCGGTGGAACAGATAGCACGACATATGTCTCGAGAAAACGTTTTGAGAAACTCACCGGCATGGTGCGTAATCCATGGCACTTTGCACCAGCTCTCTTCTCCGGGGATAAACACGGTGGCTGTGCAACGAACCCAATCGCGAAAAAATGTTTTGCGTAACTCACCGGAGAAGTTCGTAATCCATGGCACGGCGACAGTGTCCTTCGGTATTGGGTTACGCTATGGATAAATGACCGCGTTGCCCCTGCGTAAAGCTTTATGCAGCAGAGTAAAGTATTTGCGGGGAGGGAGACGGAGAAGGCTCCGCAATGTTGTTTTGGGGGGACACGTGGATACCCGAGCGCACTGTAGAATCTGTGATGGAAGAAGATGCTGGAGTACAAAGATGCTTCAAAAAAAATCATTGCAACTTGAAATCAATGCCTAGTTTTGCACTTTCTAAATTAAAGCATATCAATCTGAAGGACCGATTAGGCGACCAGAGAGGAGGGGAGTGAATGGGAGCCGATAAAAATTCTTCCCTAAGGTCGAACTCGGCCTATGCCCCAAATTCACAACCAAGGATTCCCACACGAGTTTGCCAAGGTCACGTAGTCACAACGGACCTACCAACGCTAGGAACAAACCCAAACTCAAAGCAACACGGAAGCGCAACTCATGAAGCAAAGGACTTAGGCGATCTGCAAAGCCCCTGGCGGACGGTCCGCAGTGACCGGGCGGATAGTCCGCGATGGGCTGGCGGACGGTCCGCGGGAACTTGTGCCGCGCGGACGGTCCGAGAGGAACTTGTGCCGCGCGGACGGTCTGCGACACCCAGGCGGACGGTCTGCAAACTTCTTGCAACCAAAACCAACTTTCACAACGGATCGAACCACGAACGCGCACGAACAAGCGACGAACTGGACGAACAGCTGGCCTCGCGGACTGTCCGCGCCTACCAGGCGGACAGTCCGCCAGATGCGGACAGAGCACCCTGAGCCTGAAAATGAGAAGTCAACCCCTCCTATCCATCCATGGATCTCCCAAACGGCTTGAGCTCTTGAGGAAAGATTTGGGGGAGATGTGAAGCGTCCCTAGGGGAGGCTATACCCCAAAACTTGAGACCTCAAACGAACTAAATCGTCAGGAATCGAATCGCAACCGAGCTCTACCAAAAAGCTAGAGTTCCAACCGAAATCCTTCAATCGGAGGCCGAATTCGGAGTTTGAGGGGTCATGATCAAACACAAAGATGCATGAGGCAACTATCCATGATCCCCACCAACAAATCCGAACCCAAACACCTCAGAATCGAAGGAACAAGGCGCGCACGAAAATCCAACGAAAATAGCTCGAAAATGACACGAAAATCACAAGAGCCACAAGAAGGAAATCGACGCAACCATGAATGCTTCTATACACTCGGAGGTCAGATTCTCTACAAAACGGTGAAGAAAATCTACGCCTATGGAGCAAGGAAAGGAGAAGCAGTCCGGATGGATGGTTTGCCCAGAAAACCCTAGAGCTATATATATGAGTCCCTCTGGGTTGGGCAAATGACCAAGCTACCCCTAGCACTTAAACTTAAGATACAATCCCCTCAGGGGTAAACAGGTCATGTAGCACTCCTCTTCATCGCACGGCCATGCCTTCGCCGCAGTCCGCGTCCTCCTGACGCAAGCCCTGCGATCCCGCCACGTGTCCGCCGGCATCGAAGCTTCTCGGCGCGCCCGGATCCCGTCTCCGCCCGCCGAGCCTCCGGTCTTGGTTTTGTGGCTCAACCAAGTAACCCGACGGTTTTGTGGTGAACCGCCGTAAACCCCGCGTGCAGACTCCGGTCATGAGCCGCTACCCTGCACCGGCTCCTGTCCACGAGTTCGTCTTGCTTTTCTTGCCACCATGCGGCCCGCACTTGACCCCGCTGGCCACCGGGTCCCTCGAGCCGAGCCTACTTGTCTCTCCACTCCTCGGAGGCCCCGCAAGGCATAGACCTTTCGCGCCCGCTCTTCACCTGCACCAACACGAGTCAAGCCGCAACCTGCTCCTGCAATACTCGACCAAGAGTCAGTCCACACTACGTTGTCAATCACTCATCACACCAGGGAGTGACCATCCACCGGTCCTCGGACGCTCCGGTCCTCAATCTCCCCCTTGATGAGTGCATTGACAACATACACATAGTAACCAATTTAGAGGAAAGAGAAAAAGTAAAGAAATGACTGAAAAACTCAAACAAGTGATCAAAAGCTAAACAAAAGCCAAGAAGAGATCACTTGAGAGAGAAAGATCTCGGTCCCCTAAGACAAGGGCAACGGCTCGACACAACTGAGATAAAATGCTCCAAAATTGCCGACTCCTCAAGGTGAGGCAAAAGGGCTCGACACCATCAGCAAAAGAGCACAACTAAAATCCAGGCGAAAAAGAGCTCCCAAATGCATATGAATGCAAGCTCCCCCTGAACAAATGCATTTCTCCCCCAAAACAAGAATTGGGTACTATCTCTCCCCATTGTTGGTAATGCATGAATCAAGTCTACAAATGCAAGCATGTGCTTCTCAAATAGACATAGAGCATTACAACATGCTAAAAAGAGATATAGACAAGCTAGATTGCCACAAATTTAGCACAAGCATCGCCAACAAGATAGATAGGGATATACAAGCATGTGACATAGCCAAGATCAAAATAAAGCATTTTTCACAAAAACTTCCCTCTCATGAGCATAAGACCTAAACATGATCAAAATGAGCACAAACAACATATAACTCACAAACTTCATGCAAGGTTACAAATTCTCATCACAAGATCATCACAAACACCTACAAGCTATCTCATGTCATGTCAAAGCCACCGAGCCATGTGTCCACTTCTAAATGCGAGACTTCTCAACGGTGAACATCATGCAACGATTTAGCACCCAAAATAAGGAATTTAAAGCATTCATGACATAGAAGCATATTTTTCAAGCACAAGCATTTCATATACCAATTTCAAGATTTTCAAATTAAGCATGGTACATGAAGTGCCTTTGCGGCAAAAAGAAGCTTAGGCTTCTCCACAAGGTAGCATGTAGGCTAAACATCCATGATGATAGATGGGTATTTGACCCCATATGAAAAGAGCAAGATCCCAAGCACAAATTAAGCAAGTTATAGCCGTAAGTGCACAAATTTAGCATGGAAGGCATTCAACTCATAAGAGAGGATCATATATAGCATTTTCACAAAAATAAGCCATCCACAAGCACATACATCCCAAATCTATCAAGAGCATTGCTATCCACCCTATGAGCATCAAAAGCATAGTCAAAAACTCCTATCTAGCATATCATGGTGATCCAAGTATATAGGAGAAGCACATCTCATATGATACATATGCAGTCTATGATACAAAGATGCAAGCATGATATGATACAAAAATGAAAATGCAACATGAGTATGTACATCAAACCCCCAACCAAAGCTCAAAAAGGAAAAAGAACACCAAGCTCCCCTCGCAAACGGGCAAATGTAGCTTGGTCCAAAGGCTTGGTTAGGATGTCGGCAAGCTTCTTTTCGGTTGGCACATGGATGAGGTCTATGTTTCCCTTCTCAACATTGTCTCTCAGGAAGTGGTACCTCACCTCTATATGTTTGGTTCTGGAGTGAAGCACGGGGTTTTTGGCAACACTAATGGCACTCGTGCTATCACACATGAGAGGTACATGGGAACACTCCTCACCAAAGTCACTCAACGTGTATGTGATCCAAAGCAGCTGTGAGCAACAACTAGCGACAGCAACATATTCGGCTTCTGTGGTAGACTGAGCTACACTAGACTGTTTGCGAGAAGACCAAGAAACAAGCGAAGATCCCCAAAACTGGCAAGTCCCCGAAGTCGACTTCCTATCGACTCGACACCCCGCAAAGTCGACATCCGAAAACCCAAGAAGCGAAAGAGAAGAGGACGCCGAGTACCAAAGACCAAGCTCAGGAGTGTATCGAAGATACCTGAAGATCCGCTTGACGGCCTGCCGATGTGAAGTCCTCGGCGACGCCTGAAAACGAGCGCACAGACACACAGAAAACTGAATGTCCGACCTCGTCGCCGTCAAGTACAAGAGGGAGCCGATCATGCTCCGGTACTCCTTCTGGTCCACGGGCTCTCCGTCCTCGTCCACATCCAACGCTATAGTCGTACTCATTGGTGTCGACAGGGGCTTCGAGTCATCCATCTTGAACTTCTTGAGGATGTCCTTCGTGTACTTGGCTTGATGAACAAAGGTTCCCTCCTTCGCCTGCTTGATCTGAAGCCCGAGAAAGAACTGCAATTCTCCCATCATAAACATCTCGAATTCTTTGCTCATATCCTCTGCAAACCTCGCAACCAAAGAGTGAGACGAGCCGCCAAAGACAATATCATCCACATACACCTGAACAATTAGGATATCATCGCCCTGCCAGAGGAGAAAAAGAGTCTTATCAACCTTGCCCATCTCAAACCCCTTACTGAACAAGAACCCCCTCAAACGGCCATACCAAGCACGGGGAGCTTGTTTCAGCCCATACAACGCCTTCCTCAACCTATACACCCGGTGAGGAAACTCAAAACTCTCAAAGCCCGGTGGTTGCTTCACATAAACTTTTTCTTCTAAAAACCCATTCAAGAAGGCACTCTTCACATCCATTTGGAACAATTTGAACCCTTTAGCCACGGAAAAGGCTAGAAGGATCCTAATGGCCTCCAAACGGGCTACAGGAGCAAATGTCTCCTCATAGTCTATCCCCTCCTTCTGACTATACCCTTGAGCAACCAACCTCGATTTGTTTCTCACCACCTCACCATTCTCACCCTCTTTGTTCCTCCACACCCATTTTGTCCCAATAGGTTTGCAATGTGGTGGTGGCTCTACCAACTCCCAAACTTGGTTTCTCTTAAAGTTCTCTAACTCCTCATGCATTGCGTTCACCCAATTAGGATCAGAAATAGCGTGTTCAATGTCTTTCGGCTCAAAGGTAGCAACAAAAGCCGAATGAGCAAAGTGAGAAACATTCCTGGACCTTGACCGTGTCTTACGTTCATTGATGTCGCCGATGATTCTTGAGGGAGGATGATCAACTTGAACGCGCCTCGGTGCCTCTCGCCTGGAGACAACCTCCCCCTCAGCTGCAGCTTCCACTTGATCTTGCTGGATCGTAGTCGATGTAGGGGCTGGACCATCCTGCACCATAGTCATCGTAGTTGAAGTAGAGGGTACATGCTTGGTTGGAGCTTCATCATCACCATCATCCTCTCCAGCATCATCCTCCTTGTCCTCAAAGATCTTCTTGCCAATCTCATCGTCACCTGCACACTCAAAAATAGACGAACTGCATGGCTGGGTCTCGTCGAAGGTAACCTCGCAAGTTTCCATGACTAGGTTAGTATCAAGGTTGAGCACACGGAATGCTCGAGAATGACTCGCATAACCCAAAAAGATCCCATCGGAAGACCTCGACTCAAACTTATCAAGCCTACCCTTCTTGAGAATAAAGCACCGACAACCAAAAGCTCTGAAATGGCTCACTCTAGGTGCTTGCCCGTGCATGAGCTCATAGCACGTCTTGTTCAAGAAGGCCCTAAGAAAAATCCGGTTCCCAACATGGCACGCGGTATTCACCGCCTCAGCCCAATATCTCCTCGGAGTCCTATGCTCATCAAGCATCGTCCGAGCCATCTCACAAAGGGAATGATTTTTCCTCTCAACCACACCATTCTGACAAGCCACATAGGGAGAAGAGAATTGATGTTCGAGACCCAAATCACGACAAAAGGTTTCGAAACGAGAGTTTTTAAATTCAGAACCATTGTCGCTACGGATAGCTCGAATGGCATCTCCATGAGGACCAGGAGCGTCCCGGTGGTCGATGGATGACCGCTCCTCAGTGATGAGTGATTGACAACGGGTGTTGGACTGACTCTTAGCTCAGTGCGCAGGTGTAGGCTGCGGCCTAGTTCGTGTTGTTGCAGGTGAAGAACGGGCGCGAAAGGTCTTCAGCCTTGAGGGGCCTCCGGGAGATGGAGAGACAAGTAGGCTCGGTTCGAGGGACCCGGTGGACAGCAGGACTAGGTGCGGGCCACATGGTGGTGAGACGAGCAAGACAAAGTCGTGGACGATCGAGCCGGTGCACGGTGGCGGTCGAGTCAAGAGGCTTGGCGGGAGGCCGGGCCGAGCACGCGGGGTTTGGTGGTTTGCCCACAAAACCATCGGAGGACGGTTTCTTGGTTTGGGCCTCAAAACCAAGTCCGAAGGCCCAACACGACGGAGACGGGATCCGAGCGTGTCGGGAAGCTTCGAAGCGGAGGACACGCGGCGGGATCGCATGGCTTGCGTCGGGAGGACGCGGGGTGCGGCGAAGGCGTGGCCGTCCGATGGCAAGACCCACAAACATTACATAAATGCCCCTGCGTGGGTTGTATCGCCAGTAGTTGAGTTAGGGGTAGTCGAGTCATTTACCACACCGGCGGGACCCGATATATAAGCCATGAGTGTGAGTGGATGGCTCCCTCTCTCGGCGATCCAGGGTTTCATTTCCCCCCTCCTCTTTCTCTTTTTCCTAGACTATTTTCTCCTCTATTTTCTCTAGGCTAGCATGAGAGCTTCATGAGAGATTTGTTGAGAGGGATGGATGTTAGGGCGGCCTGCTAGACCTTGTGAATCTTTCCTGGTTTGTATAGAAGATTCGGCGTTGTGGTTCCCGTGATGATTTTCGGAGTCATTTTTGTGCTATTTTCGTTCTTCACGCGATTCGTCGATTTGAGGGCGTTTCTCTCCGGATTTCTTTGAGGGGATCATGGGTGAGTGCCTTGTGCCTCTTTGTGGATGATCTTGACCCCTCAAACGCCGGATTTGGCCTTCGATTCGTTGACTTTTGGATGAACCCTAGGTCATTGTGTTCTTGGCAAGGATTTGCGATTTTGGGAGTTGTAGGGAGTTTGAGACCGTAATTTTTGGGGCATAACCTCTCCTTGGGGTGTTCATCATCTCCCCAAAATTTCGTCTCAAGACTCCAAGTGGTTTGGGAGATCCTTTGATCGAAAGTTTGGGGCGATTTCGCGGGCAGTTTTCTGGGCTGTCCCGGGTGATCCGATCACCTGTGCCGGGTGACCCGAAGGGGGTAGGTTGACCCGGTCACTTGTGCTCGGGCGACCCGGTGCGGCTCTGTAAGGCTCAGGGTGACCCGGTCACTTGTGCCGGTTGACCCGGTAGGTCTCAGCCTTCTTCGTTGATTGCTCAAGTTCTTTCGTGTTTGCTTCCACTTTGCTTCCTAGCCTTTCAAGCTTTGTTCCTAAGGTATCAAGGGAGGTTTGTGTGTGCTTCCGCTTGTTTGTGTGTGACTCGGAGTTGCGATTGGGATATAGGCCGAGTTCTTCTGAGAAAGAATTTTTATCGGCTCCCATTCACTCCCCCCCCCTCTCTGGTTCGCCGTTTCGGTCCTTCAAGTGGTATCAGAGCTTGGTGCCGGATTCGTGGTGACTTTGACAAGTCTTGAATCCTAAGATGGCGTACGTTGAGCGGGGCGGTCCGCCGCACTTCGATGGGAAGGGTTACCACAAGTGGGCGGCCCGAATGATGATCTTTCTTCGTGGCAAGTTGTTGGATTTCATTGTGCTTGACAAGACCTATGCTATTCCGGCGGATATCCATACTCTTATGGTGACCGATGCCGGTGCTAAGGCCAAGTATGAGGCAAATGCAAAAGCCGTTGATCACTTGGTCCGAAGCTTGTGTGATCCTGAGTTTGAGCGTGTTCGCCATTTGAATCTTGCCTGGCAAATTTGGGAGAAGCTGTTGGTTGCTCACGGTGGTGATAACCATGTGAAGGCTCGCCTCTTTGTTTCTTACCGGATGCAATATGAGAACTTTACTCAACTTCCCGGTGAGGACATTGATGCGATGTTTCAGAGGTTCACCGCCATCGTGAACAACATGAAGGCCAATGTTGAGGATTTCCCTTACACCGAGCATGATCAAGCTTTGAAGCTTTTGCATATCTTGGACCAAAATGTTTGGGGTGCTAAGGTTGAGGCCATCAAGGAGTCCGGGCAATACTTGACCATTGAGTTGGATGACCTCTTTTCTAAGCTCAAGTCGGCTGAGGTTGACAGGAAGTTGCAATCCAAGCATGAGGGCTCGACTGATCATAGTCTTGCTCTTGTGGGCGGATCAAAGGGCAAAGCTAACACTAACCCTTCCTGTCGACAGTTTTCCTTGTCTTCTCTCATGTCTATTCCAGATGAGGAGTTCGATGTGCTGGGCGAGGAGGAACTGGCCTTGCTCTCAAGGAGGTTTGAACGACTACATGAGAACCGGAGGAATGCAAGGCGGAGCTCGGGGACATGCTACAAGTGTGGCAAGCGTGGACACTTCATCGCCGAATGCCCGGAAGCGGAGGAGAACAAGTACAAGATGAGCGAGTACAAGGCGCTCCCGAGGCGTGAAGACAAGTACTCCTCCAAGGGCAAGCACTACAGCAAGTCCAAGAGCAAGGACAAGGACAAGCGGCGATCGAGCAAGGGCGGCCACAAGAAGGACAAGGCAAGAGCCATGGTGGCCGGTGCAAGCGACGTCGACTCAAGCTCAAGCGACGCGCATTCAAGCTCAAGCAGTGAGGATGAAGACGCCGGGAGGCGCAAGGGCAAGAAGAATGCAAGCCGGAACCTCAGTGGTTTGAGCTGTGTGGCACTTGGAGGCTTCTGTGGCATGGCTCATAGCTCAAGCAGCAAGAAGAGCGAGAAGGAAGACACCGACTCCGACTCGGAGGATGAGGTAAACCGTGACCCCGACTCTTTGCTTGCTGAAATCACTAGGTTGAATGGCTTGATTGACAACTGTGATAGTGTGTTGAGAGATGCTAAGAAGATGAGGAGAGATCTTAGGGCTCAACTTGAGAATGCTAGTGAGAAAGTAGGAGAGTTAGAGTCTAAATTGCTTGAATTGAAACTTGAGAATGACTCTTTGAAACTTGCTCCTACCATTTCTGATGATGTTGAATGCTCTGAATGTGATGCATGGTTGAATGAGATCAAGTTACTTAATGAGAAGAATGCTTCCACTTTGGCTAAACTAGATGCTCTTAGGACTGAGTATGATGAACTTAAGGCTAGACCCACTTTGCTTGGTGCTTGTAAATCATGTCCTACTATGCACGCTAAGCTTGTTGATGCTCGTTCTACCATTATCACTTTGGAAGCTGCTTTGAAATCTCCTGTTGCCAATGCATGCACTAGTTGTGATGAAGTTACTTTGCGTAATCTTGAACTTACTTCCCGTTTGGATGTCATCTATGAGGAGAATGGTTATTTGAGGAAGGTGTTGGGTTGGTTGTCTGGGCAGGAACCTCAATTGAAAATCATGATTGAGGAGTTCAAGAGAGCGGATGGTCGTGGTTTGGGTTTTGAGAAGTTGGGTGAGAAAGTGGGAGAAAACAGTGGGGAGAGTGTGTATGAGAAGTGTGTTGAGTCCACCCCCAAGTTTGAGGTGATCGGAGACATCCAAGTCCCACTTCCAAAAGCACCCAAGAACTCTTTCACACCAAAGCCCAACCACCTTTGCAACAAGCTTGACACAACCCAAGATCCACCCAAATTCCCACCTAAAGCAAATGACTTCCAGAAACCGGTGAAGTTTGTGAGTGAGAAGGGTGTGAAGCCTAGAGAGAAACCAGAGCCAAAACCAAAACCCATCCCCTTCAGGTGTGAGTATTGTGGCAAGGAGAGGCATCTAGCAGAGTTTTGCTACAAAAGGAAGAGGGATGAGAGGCTTGCTAGGGAGCAAGCAAACCAGGACAGGTATCGCCAGTCTCATGGTATTCCTGAGCCTAGAGTGCCACTTCCACGGGGTGTGGGAAGTGTGAGGAATGTTGGTAGGTTCCCACAGAGAGGTGGTGGTGCGAGGTTTGATAGGAGAGATGATGGTGTGCGTGCTGGTGAGAGGTTTGGTCGGGCTCGTGGTGGTTTTGCTGGACGTCCCCCTACTCGTTCTCAATACGGGTCTAGGGGAGATGATCATAGCTTTGGGTTCCAGAGGAACTACGGACCACGTTTTCCCCCTCGTGGTGCTCGTACTTCTTCCATGGGACATGGGAAATTTGGTGGCAAGGGAATGATGTTTGCTAACCCCTCTTTTGAGCAGATGGCTCGACACTGGTTCAACTTTCTGTGTGCTAACCCCAGTGTCGAGTCGTTGGCTCATTCTCGTTCTTGTTTCTGACTGCAGGCCGGAGGCTTGGAGAACATTTGGTTGATCGACTCCGGATGTTCCCGACACATGACCGGAGACAAGAAGTGGTTCTCCAGCCTCACCCCAGTGAAGGAAAAGATGTACATCACATTTGGGGACAACGGACGAGGAAGGGTGATTTCTGAGGGTGTGGTGCATGTGAGTGACAAGGTAACGTTGAAGAGGGTTGCTCTTGTGAAGTCTTTGGGTTTCAATTTGCTTTCGGTTTCTCAGTTGCTTGATGAGGGCTTTGAGGTGCGTTTCAAGTCTGGTGAGTCTCGTTTGCTGGATTCTCGAGGTGATCTTGTTTGTATGATCATCCCCGAGGGTCAGATTTTCAGGGCTGATTTCTCTCGTTCTTTGGGTCCTGCTCGCTGTTTGATGGCCGGTCCTTCTTCTGATTTGTGGAAATGGCATAGGCGGTTGGGTCACTTGAGCTTTGATTTGGTTTCCCGCTTGAGTGGTCTTGACCTTGTCCGAGGATTGCCGAGGTTGAAGTTTGAGAAGGATTTGGTTTGTGCTCCGTGTAGGCATGGCAAGATGGTAGCCACTCCCCATCCACCCCTGACTGATGTCATGACCGAGCATCCGACAGAGCTGTTGCATATGGACCTTGTTGGGCCAGCTCGAGTTCGCTCAGTGGGTGGGAAGTGGTATGTCCTGGTTGTGGTGGACGATTACTCTCGCTATGCCTGGGTGTTTTTCTTGGAGGACAAAAGTGAGACATTTGGTTTTGTTCGAGATCTGATCGTGAGGTTGAGGAACGAGAGGCATGGGAATGCCATCCGAGCTATCTGCAGTGATAATGGCTCAGAGTTCAAGAACTCTCGTTTTGATGCCTTCTGTCGTGATCTAGGTCTTGAACATCAGTATTCGACCCCTTATGTGCCCCCTCAAAATGGAGTCGTGGAAAGGAAAAATCGGACTCTTTGTGAGATGGCTAGGACGATGCTCGATGAGCACAGGACTCCTAGGAGATATTGGGCTGAGGCGGTCAATACGGCCTGTCATGTCTCCAACAGGATTTTATTGCGAGCTTTCAAGAGGAAGACCTGTTATGAGCTTATGCATGGTCGGGCACCCAAGGTGAGTCATTTCCGAGTCTTTGGCTGCAAGTGCTTTATTCTTAAGAAGGGAAAACTCGACAAGTTTGAGGCTAGGTCTAGTGATGGGATTTTCTTTGGATATGCTAACCATTCTAGAGCCTATAGAGTGCTTAATCTTGAGACTAACAAAATCATGGAGACTTGCGAGGTAACCTTCGACGAGACAATGCCATGTACCTCTCTTGGCTTTGAATGTGCAGGTGATGAGGAGATGGCTGAGGACCTCTTTGAAGAGGAGAAGGATGAAGCTGGAGATGATGATGGAGAGAACCATGCGCCTGAAGCTGAGTGTGTACCCACTACTTCCCCTACGACCACTACGGAGGGTGGACCGTCTACTTCATGGACAATGACGGTGCGACAAGAGGACCAGGCGAGAGAAGCTGAAGTTGAGGGGGAGGTAGTCTCGAGGCGTGAGGCTCCCCGGCGGATTCAAGAAGTGCATCCCCTATCAAAGATCATTGGGGACATCGACGAACGTACCACGCGGTCAAGGTCCAGAAATTCCTCTCATTTCGCTCATGCTGCATTTGTTGCCTCCTTTGAGCCCAAGGACATTGGACATGCTTTATCTGATGCAAACTGGGTCAACTCTATGCATGAGGAGTTGGAAAATTTTGAGAGGAACCAGGTGTGGGAGTTAGTTGAACCACCTCCAAATTGCCATCCTATAGGAACCAAATGGGTTTGGAAGAACAAAGAGGGTGAGAATGGGATGGTTGTGAGGAACAAGTCCAGACTTGTTGCTCAGGGATATAGTCAGAAGGAGGGGATCGACTATGAGGAGACCTTTGCTCCTGTGGCCCGTCTTGAGGCAATTCGGATCCTTCTAGCCTTTGCCGTGGCTAAAGGGTTCAAGTTGTATCAGATGGATGTGAAGAGTGCTTTCCTGAATGGGGTCATAGAGGAGGAGGTGTATGTGAAGCAGCCACCGGGGTTCGAGAGTGAGAAGTATCCACACAGGGTGTACAGGTTGAAAAGGGCTCTGTATGGGTTGAAACAGGCGCCCCGGGCTTGGTATGGGAGATTGAGAGGTTTTCTGTTGAGCAGAGGGTTCGTGATGGGTACCGTGGATAGGACCTTGTTTCTCCTCAAGCATGGGAATGACTTGTTGGTTGTGCAGATATACGTGGATGATATTGTCTTTGGTGGCTCGTCACATAACCTTGTTGCCAAGTTTGCAGATGAGATGAGCAGGGAATTCGAGATGAGCATGATGGGCGAGCTGCAGTACTTTCTCGGGTTGCAGATCAAGCAAGTGAAGGACGGAACGTTTGTACATCAGACCAAGTACACGAAAGACTTGCTGAGGAAGTTCCAGATGCAAGATGTGAAGCCTATGTCGACACCCATGGGGAGTACGGCTACTTTGGACGCAGACGAGGACGGAGAACCAGTGGACCAGCGAGAGTACCGGAGCATGATCGGCTCCCTCCTCTACCTGACGGCGACGAGGCCAGACATACAGTTCAGTGTGTGTCTGTGCGCTCGTTTTCAGGCCTCGCCGAGGACATCACATCGACAGGCCGTCAAGAGGATCTTCAGGTACCTACAGTCTGCCCCTGGTCTTGGCCTTTGGTATTCATCCTCCTCGACTCTTTCACTTCATGGTTTTTCTGATGCGGATTTTGCTGGTTGCCGAGTCGAGAGGAAGTCTACTTCTGGTACTTGCCAGTTTCTTGGGTCCTCGTTGGTTTCGTGGTCTTCCCGCAAGCAGTCTAGTGTAGCTCAGTCTACCACCGAGGCGGAGTATGTTGCAGCCGCGAGTTGTTGTTCCCAGCTGTTGTGGATCTCATATACCTTGAGAGACTTTGGTGAGGAGTGCACCCAAATCCCACTTCTTTGTGATAGCACCAGTGCCATAAGCGTAGCTAAAAACCCAGTGCTTCATTCCAGAACCAAACACATAGAAGTGAGGTATCATTTCTTGAGGGACAATGTGGAGAAAGGGACCATTGTGTTGAGTCATGTCCCTACCCAAGATCAGCTTGCAGACATCTTTACCAAGCCTCTCGACCAAGCTACATTTGTGCGCTTGCGGGGGGAACTTGGGGTTTGTTGCCCTTTCTAGTTGATTCTTGGGGGATTTATTTTTTGTACCATATGTATCATACCATGTTTCCTTTGATGTATATACATACTTTGCTTGATGTACAAACCATGGTAGGATAGCCATCTTGCTATATATCATGTTGCATTTGTATCATATTGCATTTTAGGATGATGAGCTTCTTTCATATGCCTTATTTGAGTTTCTTTGGCTACTTGTGAGATATTGGTCATGTGTGTGGAGAAATGGCTATGTGAGGCTATGCTCTTGGAATATTTGAGATATATGTGTTGTGAGATAGCCTTTTTGAATCAAATGCTAATCTTGACTAAATTTGATGAAACGTGCTCCACTCATGTGTAGTAGTGTATCCATGTCACGTTTTGGTCTAAATGTGCCTTTCATGCTTAGATTGTGCTTGGATGTCTCTTTCTTGCATTTGGGCCAAAGGCCGATATCATTGTGAATGTTTAGCCTATGTTGCATTCATGGAGGAGCATAAGCTTCTTTTTGCCGCAAAGGCACTTCATGTACCATGAAATGAATTAATCTTGAAAAGAAGTGTGTATGCTTGAAAAATGCTCCATCCATCATGTTTAAGCTTAAAATGTCTTATCTTTCACACATGGGTGCAAAACATGTTGCATGATGTTCACCAGTGGAGAAGTCTCCCCGAAGTGGACACATGGCTCATGAGCTTTAACATGACATGCTTTGCTCTATGGGTGTTTGCAATGATCTTTTGTTGAGAATTTGATCTCCTTGTATGATCTCTGGATGATATGCATGTTTTTGGCTAGAATATGACATGGATAGGCCTTTACATTTGAAGTGAGCCATCTTTTGCTAAAATTGCTCAAATCTGAAAATTTGCTTTGTCACATGCCTATATTTCCATATGTTACTTGTGGCAATGCTTTGACTATGCTATGATCCATATGTGTGCTCTTTGTCTCACTTCTAGCCTTTGACACTAGATTTGGCCTATTTGAGAAGTTCATGTAGATGTTTATATGCTTTGTCTTACATTCCTGCATTTTCACCTTGATTCATACATTGTCAACAAGGGGGAGAAGAGGTGAGCTTAATGAAAAATTCAGACAAATGCGTCTAAAAGTTGGAAGTTTGCATCCGCATGTTCAGGGGGAGCTTGCATTTGTTCAGGGGGAGCTTTCTTGCTGTTTTCAGTGTGGAGTTTGTGCTTTGCTCGGCTTGTGACCTTTCTTTGCCTTTCTTTGGTTTTGGTCATGAGTTGAGCTTCTTTGTTTTTCTTTCTTCTTACTTTCTTTCTCTGAATTTCATTTCGCGTTGTGTGTTGTCAATGCACTCATCAAGGGGGAGATTGAGGACCAGGAGCGTCCCGGTGGTCGATGGATGACCGCTCCTCAGTGATGAGTGATTGACAACGGGTGTTGGACTGACTCTTAGCTCAGTGCGCAGGTGTAGGCTGCGGCCTAGTTCGTGTTGTTGCAGGTGAAGAACGGGCGCGAAAGGTGTTCAGCCTTGAGGGGCCTCCGGGAGATGGAGAGACAAGTAGGCTCGGTTCGAGGGACCCGGTGGACAGCAGGACTAGGTGCGGGCCACATGGTGGCGAGACGAGCAAGACAAAGTCGTGGACGATCGAGCCGGTGCACGGTGACAGTCGAGTCAAGAGGCTTGGCGGGAGGCCGGGCCGAGCACGCGGGGTTTGGTGGTTTGCCCACAAAACCATCAGAGGACGGTTTCTTGGTTTGGGCCTCAAAACCAAGTCCGAAGGCCCAACACGACGGAGACGGGATCCGGGCGTGTCGGGAAGCTTCGAAGCGGAGGACACGCGGCGGGATCGCATGGCTTACGTCGGGAGGACGCGGGGTGCGGCGAAGGCGTGGCCGTCCGATGGCAAGACCCACAAACATTACATAAATGCCCCTGCGTGGGTTGTATCGCCAGTAGTTGAGTTAGGGGTAGTCGAGTCATTTACCACACCGGCGGGACCCGATATATAAGCCATGAGTGTGAGTGGATGGCTCCCTCTCTCGGCGATCCAGGGTTTCATTTCCCCCCTCCTCTTTCTCTTTTTCCTAGACTATTTTCTCCTCTATTTTCTCTAGGCTAGCATGAGAGCTTCATGAGAGATTTGTTGAGAGGGATGGATGTTAGGGCGGCCTGCTAGACCTTGTGAATCTTTCCTGGTTTGTATAGAAGATTCGGCGTTGTGGTTCCCGTGATGATTTTCGGAGTCATTTTTGTGCTATTTTCGTTCTTCACGCGATTCGTCGATTTGAGGGCGTTTCTCTCCGGATTTCTTTGAGGGGATCATGGGTGAGTGCCTTGTGCCTCTTTGTGGATGATCTTGACCCCTCAAACGCCGGATTTGGCCTTCGATTCGTTGACTTTTGTATGAACCCTAGGTCATTGTGTTCTTGGCAAGGATTTGCGATTTCGGGAGTTGTAGGGAGTTTGAGACCGTAATTTTTGGGGCATAACCTCTCCTTGGGGTGTTCATCATCTCCCCAAAATTTCGTCTCAAGACTCCAAGTGGTTTGGGAGATCCTTTGATCGAAAGTTTGGGGCGATTTCGCGGGCAGTTTTCTGGGCTGTCCCGGGTGATCCGGTCACCTGTGCCGGGTGACCCGAAGGGGGTAGGTTGACCCGGTCACTTGTGCTCGGGCGACCCGGTGCGGCTCTGTAAGGCTCAGGGTGACCCGGTCACTTGTGCCGGTTGACCCGGTAGGTCTCAGCCTTCTTCGTTGATTGCTCAAGTTCTTTCGTGTTTGCTTCCGCTTTGCTTCCTAGCCTTTCAAGCTTTGTTCCTAAGGTATCAAGGGAGGTTTGTGTGTGCTTCCGCTTGTTTGTGTGTGACTCGGAGTTGCGATTGGGATATAGGCCGAGTTCTTCTGAGAAAGAATTTTTATCGGCTCCCATTCACTCCCCCCCCCCTCTCTGGTTCGCCGTTTCGGTCCTTCACTCCATTCCTCTCATTCTTCAACCTCAAGATTAGATCCCTCACAAAACCAAACGTCTCCCCCTTGTCAGCCAAAAAGAAGACCCAAGCATAGCGAGAATAGTCGTCCACTATCACCAGGACATACCATTTCCCACCCGCCGAGCACACACCAGCTGGACCAACCAAGTCCATATGGAACAGCTCGCATGGCCTCTCTGTCATAACGGATGTCAGAGGCGGGTGAGAGGCGGCGACCATCTTACCATGCCTACACGGAGCACATACCAAGTCCTTTTGGTATTTCAACTTAGGCAATCCTCGGACTAATCCTAGCGCACTCAAGCGTGACAACAAGTCAAAACTCAAGTGACCTAGTCTCCTATGCCATTTCCAAAGCTCTGCTGAAATGCCAGCAACCAAGCAACAAGAAGAGCCAACATACTGAGAAAAATCGGCTCTAAAAATCTGACCCTCGGGGATGATCATGCACACAAGATCACCTCGAGAATCCAAAACACGTGAAGCGCCCGTTTTGAAATGGACCTCAAAACCCTCATCAAAAGCTGGGAGACCGAAAGAAGATTGTACCCCAAAGACTTGACAAGAGAAACACGCCTAAGAGTCACAGAATCGCTAACCTTCACCGTGCCCATTGAAAGCACTCTACCTTTCCCATTATCCCCAAAAGTGATGTACTCTTTGGTCATCACCGGGGTGAGGCTGGAGAACCACCTTCGATCTCCGGTCATGTGTCGAGAGCAACCGGAGTCGATCAACCAAAAGCCCTCCATGCCTCCCACCTGCAAATCAAAAACGAGAGCGAGAGTGAGCAAACGACTCAGCACTGGGGTTAGTACAAAATGAATCAAACCAGTGCCGTGCCATTTGCTCAAAAGTGGGGTTAGCAAAATCCATCCTATCTCCTCTAGGTAGAACACCCCCACGTCCCCTTGGAGGACTACGCGCACCACGAGGTAGAGACCGTGGCCCGTAGCTCCTCTGGGACCTAAAACTGTGATCGTTCCCCCATACTCGTATTGGCCACGAGCGAAGGAACGTCCAGCAAACTCACCACGCCCAAACCCAACACGACTACCACTTTCTCTATGTGGTGGCTCACCTCGAGGCACAAACACACGCCTCTCTCGAGGGTAAATGGTATGCACCATACCCTCGCCCCTCGGCACTAACCTAGGCTCAGGTACACCACGAGAAGGGCGGTACCTGTCCTTATTGGCCATCTCCCTAGCCAACCTCTCCTCACGCTTCCTCCTGAAGCAAAACTCTGCTAGGTGCCCATCCCTCCCACAATGCTCACAATGGAAGGGTTTTGGTTTTGGCTTTGGTTTTGGGCTCTCTTTGGGTTGTGGCTTCTCCTCACTCGGTTTCTCTCCCTTCTTCCCAAAGAATTCATTCCCCAAGTCACTCTTGAACTTGATGGGTTTCTAGAAGTTGTCTGTGTGTGGAGAAAACACGGGTGGAGCTGGGGTTGTGTCTAGTTGGTTCCTAAGTGGGTTAGGCTTAGGAGCATAGGCATTTTTGTGGTAGGTTTTTGGTGGTTCTGGGATATCTCCAATCTTCCCTTCATCCTCACCATTTCCCTCACCAACCTTGTCTGCCCCAAGCGCTTGCCCATCATAGCGCTTGTATGCCTCAATCATCATCCGGAGCTGAGGCTCATGACCAGACAACCAACCCATCATCTTTCTCAACTCATCATTCTCATCCTGCAAATGATCAACATAGTGTGCAAGCTCCATATTCTTCACAGCATTTATTTCACAAGTAGAGTATGAAGTAGGAATAGGAGCTTTCAGCTGAGCCTCTAGAGATCTAGCATAAACAAGCGAAACATCTAGCTTTTCATGCAAAACAGGACAAGAAGTGCAAGCACCAAGCAAAGAGGGCCTAGATTTCATCTCATCTAGCTCAACCCTAAGCACATCTAGTTCCTCGACCTTGGAGGCATACTTTTCCTTAAGCACAGTCAATTCACCAAGAAAAGTGGAACAATCAGTGCATTCAGGTTCATCGGTCACAATAGGAGCAGACTTAAAAGAATCTATTTGAGCCCTAGCATCAACAAGTAAAGACTCTAACTCAACCACCTTCTGCTTAGCCTCTCCAAGCAAAGACCTATACTCCCTCTTCTCCTTGTTGGTCTTTCTAAGCACATCATCACGGTTGTCAAGCAATTCATTCAACCTAGCATTCTCCGCTACCAAGAAGGATGGATCATTGTTTACCTCATCCTCGGAGTCGGAGTCCGAGTTGTCCTTGTTGCTCTTCTTGCTTGCGGAGCTATGTGCCATGCCGCAAAAGCCTTGGGCGGCGAAGCACAGGCTGTTGATGTTGTTGCTTGACCGCTTGCCCTTGTGCCGGTTCTCATCTTCATCACTTGAGCTTGATGAAGAGTAGCAGGAGCTCGAGTCGATCTCGCTCGCTCCGGCAACCATCGCTCGCTCCTTCTTCTTGTGACCGCCACTCCTCCTTGGCCTCCGCTCAGACTTGTTCTTGCCCTTGTGGTCGTCCCTCGAGCGGTGCGTATGGTCAGTCCTCGGACGGTGCTTGTGCTTGGGCTTCACCTCCATGGCTTCCGGGCACTCAGCGATAAAGTGCCCGTGCTTCCCGCACCGGTAGCACATGCCCGAGCTCCTCTGAGCGTTCTTTCGGTTCGTGTACATGCGCTCGAACCGCCTGCTCAGCAACGCGAGATCCTCCTCGCCTAGCACGTCGAACTCCTCATCTGGCATGGACATAAGACAAGACAAAGAGAACTATCTCCAAGACATGTTAGCGTTAGTCCTTGAACCAGACACGAGAACCAGACTATGAGGGTCAGTCGGGTTCTCGATCTTTGCACGCACCTCACGGTCCACCTCGGACAACTTGAGCTTGGAAAACAGCTCGTCCACCGTGAGGGTCTCATACTTCTCCGACTCAAGAATGGCCTCGACCATCTCACTCCACACGGTAAGATCCAGAGAGTGCAGGAGCTTGATAGCCCTGTCATGATCATCGTACGGGAGCACGACCACATTAGCCCTCATGTTGTTCACAATCACCGTGAACCTCCGAAACATGGCATCAATGGACTCACCGGGGAGATGAGTGAAGTTCTCGTACTCTCTCCGGTAGGTCGCAAATAGCCGAGCCTGAACCTGAGCGTTCCCAGCATGAGCATTCTTCAGCTGCTCCCAAATCCTGCACGCCAAGTCCTCTGTCTGAACCTGATCGAATTCGGATTGACACAGAGCACGGTACAGGTAGTCGACCGCCTTGTTGTTGGCATCGAACATGTCCCTCGATCCTGGAGCAAGGAAGTTCACAGGAAGAACATAAGCTGTGTTCATCGTGACATCCCACAGGATCTGACCCTTGCCGCGGAGGAAAGCAGCCATCTGCCTTTGCCACATCTGGTTGTTCTTACCATCATAGTGTGGAGGACCCGAACCCCGTTCCTGGTACGCCATCTTTGGATCTTAGACTGGTTAGAATCACGAAGATCCGTAACCGGCTCTGATACCAATTGAAGGACCGATTAGGCGACCAGAGAGGGGGAGTGAATGGGAGCCGATAAAAATTCTTCCCTAAGGTCGAACTCGGCCTATGCCCCAAATTCACAACCAAGGATTCCCACACGAGTTTGCCAAGGTCACGTAGTCACAACGGACCTACCAACCCTAGGAACAAACCCAAACTCAAAGCAACACGGAAGCGTAACTCAAGAAGCAAAGGACTTAGGCGATCTGCAAAGCCCCTGGCGGACGGTCCGCAGTGACCGGGCGGACAGTCCGCGATGGGCTGGCGGACGGTCCGCGGGACCTCGGCGGACGGTCCGCAAATGCTCACCGAGCAAACAGAACAGCACCTCGAAATTCAGACGGTCCGTACCCTACCCGCAGACGGTCCGAGAGCAACTTGTGCCGCGCGGACGGTCCGCGACACCCAGGCGGACGGTCCGCAAACTTCTTGCAACCAAAACCAACTTTCACAATGGATCGAACCACGAATGCGCATGAACAAGCGACGAACTGGACGAACAGCTGGCCTCACGGACTGTCCGCGCCTACCAGGCGGACGGTCCGCCAGGTGCGGACAGAGCACCCTGAGCCTGAAAACGAGAAGTCAACCCATCCTAT
Source organism: Cenchrus fungigraminus (assembly GCA_036936925.1). Taxonomy (NCBI): domain Eukaryota; kingdom Viridiplantae; phylum Streptophyta; class Magnoliopsida; order Poales; family Poaceae; genus Cenchrus; species Cenchrus fungigraminus. Next base: position 70,655,476 of record CM072780.1, read on the forward strand.
CCATCCATGGATCTCCCAAACGGCTTGAGCTCTTGAGGAAAGATTTGGGGGAGATGTGAAGCGTCCCTAGGGGAGGCTATACCCCAAAACTTGAGACCTCAAACGAACTAAATCGCCGGGAATAGAATCGCAACTGAGCTCTACCAAAAAGCTAGGGTTCCAACCGAAATCCTTCAATCGGAGGCCGAATTCGGAGTTTGAGGGGTCATGATCAAGCACAAAGATGCATGAGGCAACTATCCATGATCCCCACCAACAAATTCGAACCCAAACACCTCAGACTCGAAGGAACAAGGCGCGCACGAAAATCCAACGAAAATAGCTCGAAAATGACACGAAAATCACAAGAGCCACAAGAAGGAAATCGACGCAACCATGAATGCTTCCATACACTCAGAGGTCAGATTCTCTACAAAACGGTAAAGAAAATCTACGCCTATGGAGCAAGGAAATGAGAAGCAGTCCGGATGGATGGTTTGCCCAGAAAACCCTAGAGCTATATATATGAGTCCCTTTGGGTTAGGCAAATGACCAAGCTACCCCTGGCACTTAAACTTAAGATACAATCCCCTCAGGGGCAAATAGGTCATGTAGCACTCCTCTTCATCGCACGGCCACGCCTTCGCCGCAGTCCGCATCCTCCCGACGCAAGCCCTGCGACCCCGCCACGTGTCCGCCGACATCGAACCTTCTCGGCGCGCCCGGATCCCGTCTCCGCCCGCCGAGCTTCCGGTCTTGGTTTTGTGGCTCAACCAACTAACCCGACGGTTTTGTGGTGAACCGCCATAAACCCCGCGTGCAGACTCCGGTCGTGAGCCGCTACCCTACACCGGCTCCTGTCCACGACTTCATCTTGCTTATCTTGCCACCATGCGGCCCGCACTTGACCCCGCTGGCCACCGGGTCCCTCGAGCCGAGCCTACTTGTCTCTCCACTCCTCGGAGGCCCCGCATGGCATAGACCTTTCGCGCCCGCTCTTCACCTGCACCAACACGAGTCAAGCCGCAACCTCCACTTGCAATACTCAGCCAAGAGTCAGTCCACACTATGTTGTCAATCACCCATCACTCTAGGGAGCGACCATCCACCGGTCCTTGGACACTCTGGTCCTCACAATCAACTTGTAACAACAATCATGCTCCAACCGAAATCCCCAATTCCAAATATCACTTCCATCGGACGAAAGGGGAAAGCAGAGGCCAAAAACAGGGTACTGACCTTACTGTAGCTCACTCTCCTCCCTTCGATGCGAGGATGCTCCATTCCTACCACGGGATGTAGATCTGCGCACCAATGCCTCTAGACTAGATATTTGCCACAACGACCCACAGGAGCATGCTTGTGAGCCCCTTGCAGTGTTCGCGGTTGGAGATATAGCCGTTGGCCGCAATTGGTAAACTAGAACTACTTAGTTTGGAAATTGTTGACGCTTACTAGCGTCGCACCAGGTTTATATCCCCGGCAACGGCGCCAGAAAGCTTGTTGGTATACTATACGATCACAGATAAATCCGTAAGCGCACGGATACCGCTGTAGCTTTCACCCGGGAGTATTCTAAGGTATCGATTTCCTCGGGGAACGAGAAGTGTAGAGAACCTGAACTAATTCGTCCGGGGGATAGGTGATGAAGGATAGAAAGGCAAGGGTAGATTTCGGGTAGAGAGGGGATAGCTGATGAAGTTTGGGACTCGTGAGAGTCACAGATAGGATCAAGGCAAAACTTGTCGCTCATCAGGGCTAGAGGGAAAAGAGCCACGGAAAGGGATGAGAAGGGGGCTCTCATGTCGTAACTCCTACCTGCCGGAACTAACGTGGTGGACTACAAAGCCCGTCCGGAGCTGTCACCTCCCTAGGGTACCACAACTATTCTGTTGAACCGAGAAGCATTCCAAGGTACTGGAAAGCCTAGACTCCACGTCTACACTAACCAAGCACTACTTTACTCAGATCCAAAGCAAAGCAATCACAACAAGTAGAAACTACTAATTGCAATCGAAGAACCTAAGAGCGAACAATGAAATGACTTGAGACTTAGTTACTCACGAATCCGAACTTAAAAAACATCCCGGGTGTGGACGACCGTAGTTGTACTGCACCCGCCGAGGAAGGGGAAGAAGACCGACACTCCGGCTTCTACTCCAACACTCAACTCTCTCTCCCTACTCTCTGAATACTAACTTCTGGAGGGCTCCGCCACTTGCTTCTAATCACTTGTGACCTTCTACGAGGTCCCTGGCTCAATTTATAGCCCCAATAGGTCGATGGCTGCAGGAGGGGGTACTTGTAGGCGAGAGGGAGCTGCAGTGCCCGGCAAGGAGGTGCGGCCGTATCTCCAGGTGCGGTCGGCCCTATGATCCACCGCCTATGGACTTGGACAACCCTGATCACTGCTCCTGAGGCGGTTGTAGGTCGGCTCCTTGGGTCGGTTTCGCCCGGCACGCCAGTTGATAGGTGCGGCCGGCCCTATAGGTGCGGGCGCACCTCCCAAATCATCGTGTGATGCACCGACGGTGTGGAGTGACGTCTAGGATCACTCCTTGATGGTGGTTGCGGCGGTTAAGTGTGGGTCCATCGATCCAAGTGCGGCTAATCTCGACCTCTGGATCAAACTGACCTTGTTCCTTCGATCAGGATCGTTCGCAGCTGTGTTTCCTTGAGTGACCGAGGCTTGGTGGCATGTTTGGGCGAGTTGGGCAGGTGCGGCCGGTCCTAGTGGTGCGGCCGCACCTGGAGGTTCGGTCGGCCCTGGTGGTGCGGCCGGCCCTGCCTCCTGGCCCTGGTGCATGTCTCCTGTGGTGTGTTTGCTTGATCCAACACGATCGCGACGAGTTTGGTCTTTTGGGAGCCGATGCATGGAACTATACTTGGTGGGGGCCTGAGTAGTGGTGCAATGTAGGGCCGGCCGTACCACTAGGTGCGGCTGTGCCTACCTTATGTGGCTCGGTGCTCCGGAATTGCCCCCTAATCTTGATCCTGCAGATGAAAACTCAACACAACTCGTGGAACTTTGTTAGCACCTAAAACATGCATGAAATTGGTGCCTGGCCTATGGACTTGGTCCCCATGGATATTATGCTAGGTGTAGAGGCATTTGGCAAAGTTTGGTGTTGATCGGAGGAGGTTGATAGGTCCGGCCGAACCTACTAGGTTCGGCCGCACCTACCCCCCGACACGTCTCGTGTCACAATCTTCCGTGAGGCATAACTTCTGCATCCGGACTCCGAATTGGGTGAACCAAAACTCCATTTCGATCATCTCGATGAGAACTTCGCAATGGTGCTATCAAACTAAGCATTTGACATTATTTTTCAAGATGCTTTATTTGTGCTATAATGTCTCATTATGACCTGCATCCAAATATTCACCAAAGCTCGTGGAATCCTTTAGTTTATAACCCTACAACTATGATGCAAGCTTTGATGGAGTGAAATTTGTTCAAAGTTGAGGGTCGAAATAGGGACTTAACGACCGTCAACACACCCCCACACTTGGCCCTTTGCTCGTCCTCGAGTAAAGGTTAAGGACCAAGGTGAAAACAAAAATTCCTATGGTATGAAGTGAGCATAAGAAATATTCTGAATCATACCTTGCACTTGTGAACTTTGAAGTGTCTATCATGCCATCTTGGGTAGTTGAGGAATGGAACGATCTTGAATCAAATCACTTCTACTCCTCATGTCAAGTAGCTTGGGATTTTTTTTTCAATAAGTTTTCAAAATAAACCTCGCTTGGCTCCTCATTTGATTCTCTTAAATCGCTCAATGTGTATAGTCCTCACCAAGGCATTAGCTTGCCTTTCCTTATCCTACTTCTAATGATGGCTATATATGGAGCTTAGGGTAGGGTATAAAGATGAGGCATACTTGCATCACATGTATTGCAAAGTCAAAAACCGGATCCAAGGAGAAAATCAAATCATACAATCTGATCAAGATGTGCATGTGTAGGGATATGATGGATATGGTAAGGTGGATACTAGGCCCGGAATGGGTGCTAGATATTACCATATGTATAATAAATGTTATGATGATGGTAAGGTGTACACTAGGCCCAGAACGGGTGCTAGTTATTACCATCTGATTTGTTGTAACTCCATTTTGCATGATCCTCTCTCTCTATTTTGACTCTTTTGTGGACATGGCTATCTTTTCTCTTTTTTTCTCTTTTTTTTTCTTGGTCCTTCATGTGTCCAACTTTTTTTTTCTTTTTTTTCACTTGGACCTTCATGTGTCCATATTTTTTTCTATAGCCATGTCTCTTTTGTAATATTAACTTGGAGAGAGAGAGATCAACACATAGTGTGGAGCTTTATTTTGTAGAATAGATAGATGGTACAATGCTAGCTCTCAACTGAGCATAGCAAGGAGGATGTTGGCGTGTACGTTTATCTAGATTATGAAAGCATGAAAAGAATTCTCACAAGGGTCACAACAATTTGACAAAGCTCAATGCAACGACAAGTAGCATATGTGTATGAGGTTTTCAAGATGTCTTATTATATGGCTCTGGTAGGACTTGGCATATCAAAGAGGAGCTTCGCAAAGGGTTTTCAAAATTTTCAAATAAATTTCTCAAGAACTCAAACATTTGGAGTGAAGATTATTTCATCAGACCATATCTCAAACATCAACTACTTAGATGAGCATGAGTTCCCTAAAGATATGTTGTTCACAAGCATCAAGATAATAAGTATGGAATAAAACTTATGCAAGCCAACCATATGAAACATGTCATTGGGTGCATGAGGATTCAATTGAGTTTGATTTATATGATCAGATTTAAAGCTCATTTAAACTCATGATTTCCAAAAGTAGAGAGGTAGGAGTGCACATACCATCGCTCTTGGAGAAAGTGGGGAATGAGGTAGACAAATGGTGATTCGGCCAAACCACAGGGGCGACCGACTTGCTCCAGTGCACTTACCTCATCTCTCGTCAATTAGTGTAGTCTGTGTTGTACGGCACCATGGCGGGAGATCTCAATTGTGTGTTTCGACGAGCTTGGAAGATCTCCCCCACACTTATTCTTGTATCTGGTGTTATTATTCAAAGAGAAAGATGGAAACAAAAAGGGAGGCTCTACTAGCTGAAGAGCTAGGAAGCCTTTATTCAAATTCAAATATTTTTGTGTTTTGTTTTTTTAAGAGAGCAAGATGCAAGAACCAACACCATCTTCAAACCAAAATAAGATTTAGCATGAGAGAAACTTACTCGGGGATACTCACATATCTCCCCCACACTTGGAGTTTGCATTGCTAGGCAACACATCTCAAGTGTGCGGAGTTCAAGATTCCTTCATGATGTTCCCTCACCAAAAATTACCTAGGCATTGCAGTCGGTGTAGCTCTCATATTTTTAGGCATTGCCTATCCATCAGTCATTTCAATCTCCACCTGAGACGGTTAGCGACCAAAAATACCCGAAGGACGACTGATCCTAAAGACATGCTATTGCTTTTATTTGAAAAGGAAATCTAAATGATTATTCGGGCTATCTCCTGATAGTGCTTTGTTTTTGGTCATAAGCTCGACCACTAGAGATCTTCATCTTGCAGCCAATCGAGATGATGAAACCATCATAGCTCTAGCTGCAAGGTTAGTACCAAAAAAAATGACCACGAAATTTGCAATGTTTATGGTAAACAAAAGCATCTACAACCTTCCTTTCAAAGTTAGCATGCACAAGGAAAATGAGGAGGTTGTAGGTTTCATAAAGGTCATTGGTAATGGGGCTTGATAACTCTGGAAACTTTTGATGTGAGCATGGGATTTGTGATCTCTCTAGTGTAAAACCTTCATGCTCGAGTCTGTTTTGAGAATCCAGCGTCGACGCCTCAAGAATGTCCATAGACCACACATGTTCTTTCTTAACCTCAGGTCTATGACATTGGAGATGTGTATCTCGAACCTCAAGATGATATGGCTGCTTTTCATGGTCGAGCACACTACTCAGTACCCCTTCAATGGGTCTTCCGATGAGAATGAAGGGTGGATCTACTTTTGGGATATCAAAGATATGATAATCTAGGAAGATCCCATACTCTCCAATCTTTGTTTGGACGACTCTAAGGATTCCCTCTGTCTCTATGGTTTGACCCGAAATCCAATGGAGACGCTTCTGAGAGAAAGAGAGGGGTTCATCGGGAAAGGCCTCTAATACTAAGGATTTAGGAATGATGTTGATACCGACCCTAGGGTCATAGAACACATCCTGGTAAGAGAGGTTTCCTACTTGGCACGAGAGTAACTTTAGCTCGGGATATAGCTGAACGACTTGATCCATGACTTCTATTTCTCTCAACCATTCCCGGCTACTGATTGCGGAGACATGTTCCAACCTTTCTCTCTGTATTTTCTCTTCCTCTGGGTTGGGTAAGTGGACTTCTTCTCCCTCGCGTGTTGAGTCTCTTTCCCTTCTCGGGAAGGATTTCTCCGTCCAATGTTTATTAGACAACTCATCATAATATTCATAGACGAAGTCACACGAGGGGCGATCGAACTCTCGATAAGGATGGAATGGTTCATTGGTGAACCATGTTTTTGTTAGAGGAGTGCAATCCTCTACGGATTGGATGGTTGGGAAAATGGGTTCCTCCTCTATGGGTTTTGGTTCCGAGAGAGTGTTTGGCATGGGTTCTTCTTCTTCGTCTGGGAATTCGTCAAAAACCCCCGTGTAGGGAGTGTTTTCTAGGATTTTTCCTAGAATGTCCTTACACTCAGACAAGGTGAGATGAGCGAAAGATCCTCCGGAAGAAGAGTCTAAGAAAACTGCTGACTCTGGTCCAAGACCATCGCGAAAATGTTGCAAGAGAATGGGCTCTGCGATACCAAGGTCTGGACCAGACTCTACGGTCTTCATAAATCTTGCCCATGCGGCTCCTAGAGATTCAGTCTTTTGTTGCTCAAAACAGATGACCTCTCGTCGGAGTTTCACTACTTGGGGAGTCAAGAAGAATGTTAGGCAAAAAGCCTTTCGTAAACTTTCCCAGTCGCCCTCCATACTTCTCACATTGAGTGAATACCATTGTTTAGCTCTCCCTGTTAATGAAAATGGAAAGAGTTTCCATTTCAAGGTATTTTGGCTCATTCCTGCGATCACAAGACACGAACAAAGTTGTTCGAACTCGCGCAGGTGGGAATAAGGACTTTCATCCTTATCTCCGGAGAAGTTTTGCTCTCGGACCGTAGCTATGAAGCCGGGACGTAGCTCATAGCTAGATGTTGTAATGGAATGTGATGAAGGTGGAGGCTCCAAATGATCGCCCTTTGGAGCGGAAAAATCAAAAAGGGTTGGCTCAGAATCCATGTGATAAATGGGGTGATACACGGACGAACTAGGTTCGGGGTCAAAACAGCTACCGTTCCCCGGCAATGGCGCCAGAAAGCTTGTTGATGCTTACTAGCATCGCACCAGGTTTATATCCCCAGAAACAGCGCCAGAAAGCTTGTTGGTATACTATACGATCACAGATAAATCTGCAAGTGCACAGATACTGCTGTAGCTTTCACCCGGGAGTATTCCAAGGTATCAATTTCCTCGGGGAACGAGAAGTGTAGAGAACCTGAACTAATTCATCCGGGGGATATGGTGATGAAGGATAGAAAGGCAAGGGTAGATTTCGGGTAGAGTGGGGATAGCTAATGAAGTTTGGTATTCGTGAGGATCACGGATAGAATCAAGGCAAAACTCGTCGCTCGTCGGGGCCAGAGGGATAAGAGCCACAGAAAGGGATGAGAAGGGGGCTCTCATGTTGTAACTCCTACCTGCCGGAACTAACGTGGTGGACTACAAAGCCCGTCCGGAGCTGTCACCTCCCTAGGGTACCACAACTATTCTGTTGAACCGAGAAGCATTCCAAGGAACTGGAAAGCCTAGACTCCACGTCTACACTAACCAAGCACTACTTTACTCAGATCCAAAGCAAAGCAATCACAACAAGTAGAAACTACTAATTGCAATCGAAGAACCTAAGAGCGAACAATGAAATGACTTGAGACTTAGTTACTCACGAATCCGAACTTAAAAAACATCCCGGGTGTGGACGACCGTAGTTGTACTGCACCCGCCGAGGAAGGGGAAGAAGACCGACACTCCGGCTTCTACTCCAACACTCAACTCTCTCTCCCTACTCTCTGAATACTAACTTCTGGAGGGCTCCGCCACTTGCTTCTAATCACTTGTGACCTTCTACGAGGTCCCTGGCTCAATTTATAGCCCCAATAGGTCGATGGCTGCAGGAGGGGGTACTTGTAGGCGAGAGGGAGCTGTAGTGCCCGGCAAGGAGGTGCGGCCGTATCTCCAGGTGCGGCCGGCCCTACGATCCACCGCCTATGGACTTGGACAACCCTGATCACTGCTCCTGAGGCGGTTGTAGGTCGGCTCCTTGGGTCGGTTTCGCCCGGCACGCTAGTTGATTGGTGCGGCCGGCCCTATAGGTGCGGGCGCACCTCCCAAATCACCGTGTGATGCACCGACGGTGTGGAGTGACGTCTAGGATCACTCCTTGATGGTGGTTGCGGCGGTTAAGTGTGGGTCCATCGATCCAAGTGCGGCTAATCTCGACCTCTGGATCAAATCGACCTTGTTCCTTCAATCAGGATCGTTCGCAGCTGTGTTTCCTTGAGTGACCGAGGCTTGGTGGCACGTTTGGGCGAGTTGGGCAGGTGCGGCCGGTCCTAGTGGTGCGGCCGCACCTGGAGGTTCGGCCGACCCTGATGGTGCGGGCGGCCCTGCCTCCTGGCCCTGGTGCATCTCTCCTGTGGTGTGTTTGCTTGATCCAACACGATCGCGACGAGTTTGGTGTTTTGGGAGCCGTTGCATGGAACTATACTTGGTGAGAGCCTGAGTAGTGGTGCAATGTAGGGCTGGCCATACCACTAGGTGCGTCCTTGCCTACCTTATGTGGCTCGGTGCTCCGGAATTGCCCCCTAATCTTGATCCTGCAGATGAAAACTCAACACAACTCTTGGAACTTCGTTAGCACCTAAAAGATGCATAAAATTGGTGCCTGGCCTATGGACTTGGTCCCCTTGGATATTATGCTAGGTGTAGAGGCATTTGGCAAAGTTTGGTGTTGATCGGAGGAGGTTGATAGGTCCGGCCGAACCTACTAGGTTCGGCCGCACCTACCCCCCGACACGTCTCGTGTCACAATCTTCCGTGAGGCATAACTTCTGCATCCGGACTCCGAATTGGGTGAACCAAAACTCCATTTCGATCATCTCGACGAGAACTTCGCAATGTTGCTATCAAACTAAGAATTTGACATTGTTTGTCAGGATGCTTTATTTGTGCTATAATGTCTCATTATGACCTGCATCCAAATATTCACCAAAGCTCGTGGAATCCGTTAGTTTATAACCCTACAACTATGATGCAAGCTTTGATGGAGTGAAATTTGTTCAAAGTTGAGGGTCGAAATAGGGACTTAACGACCGTCAACAGAAATATAGAAATTTCATTATGTCTCCGTGGTTCTGTGTACCCTTTCCATGATCAAACGTCACAGGTTTGACCCCTACTATTGACATTGTATCCTTTTAATTTTCCTCTGTTTTTTATTAGGCTGACTTGTGGGACCTTATTAAATTTTATGACGAGTTGGAACCACAGTAGGAAACAAGTAGTAACGCGATCGTTACTCAAGAAGGTCCTTCGAGCAAAACATCAACAGACCGAACCTTTGTCATCCACCGAGCAGCAAACATCATATTATGATTAGGTAGCATCAAGTTTCTCAACCCATGACTACAAAGTTCACAACACCAAGTAGCAACAAGTTTCTCAACTCGTGACCATAAAGTTCACAACACCAAGTAGCAAACATAATAGGATGATCATCATTACAATTTTCACAATAATCATAACCACCCATTTGTAATCATAACGATAAAAACTAATCATCAAGTTCCATCTGTAGACGTTGATTCTCCTTCCATAGCTCCATTCTGGAGTTGTCCCTTCACCTTCTGCAGCTCAGTGGCAGTAGCTTCAAGCTTCATGTTAGGATTGAGGATCCTTCCCATTGTTGATCCCTTTTTCGCTTGCCTAACCTAAGGAAAACATAAGCATTAACAAGTTTCACAACACTACGTATGGCCGTTCATCACCATGAAGTGCACAGGAGCAACAACCAGTAATTAAACATCAACAAGGAATAAGTTTCATAATAATTAAGCACTACCTATTTTTATCTTTCTCTCGCAATATCCGTAGCTTCTCCTTCTTCATCTGGATAACACTCTGTTGTATCGATTGCTGCTCCTTCCCCATCTTGATAATTACCTAATCAACCGATTGCTTATACAACTCCATCGCATGGATAATATGGTCCAGCATTTGTATTTGTTGTCTCTTGCAATTGTTCATGTAACAATTGGTTAGACATATCCATGAATTCCCTAATCTTTTCCATCAGGACAATGTGGTCCTGCCGAAATGATAACATTTCATTAAACCGGGCATTCTCCTGCTGCATCAATTGATTATGCTGGTCACTGCATTTGGTCAGCTTTTCCATCTTGGCAATGTTGTCCTGTAACGATTGCTCATACGAGTGTTTGTAATTTACAGCCTCTTGCTACGCCATGAGTTCTCTACCTTGTTGTTCTTGCAGGTCTCTCTTCACCTCCTGCAGCTCAGCTTTAGTGGCTTCAAGCACCTCCTGAAGCTAGTAAAATACAAGAACCTATCAATCCATCAAATGATGCAAATTGAAAACAAACTGAATATAACACTTATAAATTGTCTATAGCCTATCAACTTGTAACACCAATCGTAGTGCAAAAATGAGGGTACGATGAAATCTGAATCTGTTTTATGTGCTCATCAATCCGTTAGATCCCCAAATCTAGAAATCCCTAGGACGATAGGGGAAAATATAATGGCTCAAACCAGAGAACTGACCTTGATGCAGACATCCCCACTGACCGTACTGTTACACAAATGGATGAACACAACACACCAATAAATATAAACCAAGGACCAATTACACAAAGTCGTGCCAAGAAACTACAACAAGAGGTGAACTCTCTCCTAGCTGAAATTAACTTTAACATATCTGAGAATGTCGTACTACCTAAATGTTCTACATTGGTTGTACTTAGGTATATATGTGAGAGGGATGGTGCAGCAATACACGGAGAGGAAGCAACGAAGAAGAAACAAGTGGATCAGTTCGGACCAAGGATGATCCAGCAAAGTTCAGTTCGGACCAGTTCACACGGATCAGTTCGGACCAATTCGGACCTGCATAATGATTTGATCATAACTCTTAAACCCCGTAAGCTCTGGAGCTCCATGACTACTCGATGGAACCGTCTTGAAGTTAACTTTCCAATGCAAGAACCCGCATGTCCATTGGACTTTCCAATAAAGAGGTATGACCGATTTAGTGAAGACTGCGCCGAAAGCCAACAGCCACACGAGGCTGTTCGGGATTTCAGTTCGTGGTGGCTTTTCACGTAGCATAACTCTAGAAACTCAAAGGTCCATTCACACCCAACAAGGAGGGTTGTTCCTTATATAAATACCCTATGTATCTCTGAAATAATCAAGACTTTTGATAATGAAATAGAACCCCTTTGTTCAGCTGTGTGCTAAGAAATTCAGAGAGTGATTCTCTACACCTTTGCTCTTATGATTTCTCAGTGGGATTACATCGGCAGCCGCTTCATCGGCACCAAATCTATGCTCTTGGTACTTTGTGTTCAGGTTGTGTAGGTTGGTTCTTTGAGAGTGTGATTGCGCGAATCCTTGATTCAGGCTGTCGTATAGAGACGGTGGTTGGCTTCTTGTGCGTGTCGTCAGGTTGCACTACTGTTGACACTCTCTAGCGTCGCACCAGGTTTATATCCCCGGCAACGGCGCCAGAAAGCTTGTTGACGCTTACTAGCGTCGCACCAGGTTTATAGTCCCCGGCAACGGTGCCAGAAAGCTTGTTGGTGTTTCTTACGTCGTTACTAAATTTGCAACGGTGCCAGAAAGCCTGTTGGTATACTATACGATCACAGATAAATCCGCAAGCGCACGGATACCGCTGTAGCTTTCACCCGAGAGTATTCCAAGGTATCGATTTCCACGGGGAACGAGAAGTGTAGAGAACCTGAACTAATTCGTCCGGGGGATATGGTGACGAAGGATAGAAAGGCAAGGGTAGATTTCAGGTAGAGAGGGGATAGCTAATGAAGTTTGGGACTCGTGAGGATCACGGATAGAATCAAGGCACAACTTGTTGCTCGTCGGGGCCAGAGGGAAAGAGCCACAGAAAGGGATGAGAAGGGGGCTCTGATGTCGTAACTCCTACCTGCCGGAACTAACGTGGTGGACTACAGAGCCCGTCCGGAGCTGTCACCTCCCTAGGGTACCACAACTATTCCGTTGAACCGGGAAGCATTCCAAGGTACCGGAGAGTCTAGACACCGCGTCTACACTAACCAAGCACTACTTTACCCCGCGCTAGAGCAAAGCAATCACGATAAGTAGAAACTACTTAAACCACAATCAAGGAACCTAAGAGTGAATAATGAAATGACTTTGAGACTTAGTTACTCATGAATCCGAACTTACAAAGTATCCCGGGTGTAGACGACCGAAGTAGTACCGCACCCGCCGAGGTACAAGAGGAAGACCGACTCCGGCTTCTACTCCAACACTCAACTCTCTCTCCCTACTCTCTGAATACTAACTTCTGGAGGGCTCTGCCACTTGCTTCTAATCACTTGTACTCTTCCACGAGGTGCCTGGCTCAATTTATAGCCCCAGTAGGTCGGTGGCTGCAGGAAGGGGTACTTGTAGGCGAGAGGGAGCTGCAGTGCCTGGCAAGGAGGTGTGGCCGGCCCTGTGATTTCCACCGCCTTCGATTGTGCATCTGTGATTTGGTCCCTGAGACGGTTAGAAGGCGGTTGTGGGTCGGTTTGCTGAGGGAAGGAGGTGCGACCGGTCCTCCTGGTGCGGCCGGCCCTGGGCCCTCGTGTCATTCACTCCGGATCATGCTCTTGTGTGTAGATGAAGTGTTGGACGTTGCCCTACATCGGTTTCTCACTGGTTTGTGGGTCCATGGATCCAAGTGAGGCTAATCTCAACCTCTGGATTGAACCGACCTTGTTCCTTCGATCAGGATCGTTCGCAGCGGTGTTCCCTTGAGTGACCGAGGCTTGGTGGCTTGTTTGGGCGAGTTGGGCAGGTGCGGCCGGCCTAAGTGGTGTGGCCGCACCTGGAGGTTCGACCGGCCCTGGTGGTGCGGGCGGCCCTACCTCCTGGCCCCGGTGCATCTCTCCTGTGGTGTGTTTGCTTGATCCAACTTGATCGTGACGAGTATAGTCTTTTGGGAGCCGGTGCATGGAACTATACTTGGTGGGAGCCTGAGTAGTGTTGCAAGGTAGGGCCAGCCGTACCACTAGGTGCGGCCGTGCCTACCTTATATGGCTCGGTGCTCCGGAATCGCTCCCTAATCTTGATCCTGCAAATAAAATCTCAACACAGCTCGTGGAACTTCGTTAGCACCTAAAACATGCATGAAATTGGTGCCTGGCTTATGGACTTGGTCCCCTTGGATATTATGCTTGGTGTAGAGGCATTTGGCACAGTTTGGTGTTGATCGGAGGAGGTTGATAGGTCCGGCCGAACCTACTAGGTTCGGCCGCACCTACCCCCCCCCCCCCCCGACACGTCTCGTGTCACAATCTTCCGTGAGGCATAACTTCTGCATCCAGACTCCGAATTGGGTGAACCAAAACTCTATTTCGATCATCTCGACGAGAACTTCGCAATGGTGCTATCAAACTAAGCATTTGAGGTTGTTTGTCAAGATGCTTTATCTGTGCTATAATGTCTCATTATGACCTGCATCCAAATATTCACCAAAGCTCGTGGAATCCGTTAGTTTATAACCCTACAACTATGATGCAAGCTTTGATGGAGTGAAATTTGTTCAAAGTTGAGGGTCGAAAATAGGGACTTAACGACGGTCAACACACCCCCACACTTGGCCCTTTGCTCGTCCTCGAGTAAAGGTTAAGGACCAAGGTGAAAACAAAAATTCCTATGGTATGAAGCGAGCATAAGCGGTATTCCGAATCATACCTTGAACTTGTGAACTTTGAAGTGTCTATCATGCCATCTTGGGTAGTTGAGGAATGGAACGTTCTTGAATCAAATCATTCTACTCCTTATGTCAAGTAAATTGGGATTTTTCAATAAGTTTTCAAAACAAACCGTTCTTGGCTCCTCATTTGATTCTCTCAAATCGCTCAATGTGTATAGTCCACACCAAGGCATTAGATTGCCTTTCTTCAACCTACTTCTAATGATGGCTATATATGGAGCTCAGGGTAGGGTATAAATATGAGGCATACTTGCATCACATTTATTGCAAAGTCAAAAACCGGATCCAATGAGAGAATCAAATCATACAATCAGATCAAGATGTACATGTGTAGGGATATGATGGATATGGTAAGGTGGATACTAGGTCCAGAATGGGTGCTAGATATTACCATATGTATAATGAATGTTATGATGATGGTAAGGTGTACACTAGGACCGGAACGGGTGCTAGTTATTACCATCTGATTTGTTGTAACTCCATTTTGCATGATCCTCTCTCTCTATTTTGACTCTTTTGTGGACATGGCTATCTTTTCTTTTCTTTTCTTATTATTTTTTTTTCTTGGACCTTCATGTGTCCAACTTTTTTTTCTTTTTTTTCACTTGGACCTTCATGTGTCCATATTTTTTCTTCTATAGCCATGCCTCTTTTTTTAATATTAACTTGGAGAGAGAGAGAGAGATTAACACATAGTGTGGAGCTTTATTTTGTGGAATAGATAGATGGTACAATGCTAGCTCTCAACTGAGCATAGCAAGGAGGATGTTGGCGTGTACGTGTATCTTGATCATGAAAGCATGAAAAGAATTCTCACAAGGGACACAACAATTTAACAAAGCTCAACGCAACGACAAGTAGCATATGTGTATGAGGTTTTCAAGATGTCTCATCATATGGCTCTGGTAGGACTTGGCATATCAAAGAGGAGCTTTGCAAAGGGTTTTCAAAATTTTCAAATAAATTTCCCAAGAACTCAAACATTTGGAGTGAAGATTATTTCATCAGACCATATCTCAAACATCGACTACTTAGATGAGCATGAGTTCCCTAAAGATATGTTGTTCACAAGCATCAAGATAATAAGTATGGAATAAAACTTATGCAAGCCAACCATATGAAACATGTCACCGGGTGCATGAGGATTCAATTGAGTTTGATTTATAAGATCGGATTTAAAGCTCATTTAAACTCATGATTTCCAAAAGTAGAGAGGTAGGGGTGCACATACCATTGCTCTTGGAGAAAGTGGGGAATGAGGTAGACAAATGGGGATTCGGCCAAACCACAGGGGCGACCGACTTGCTCTAGTGCACTTACCTCATCCCTCGTCGATTAGCGTAGTCGGTGTTGTGTGGCACCATGGCGGGAGATCTCAATTTTGTGTTTCAACGAGCCTAAGAAATCTCCCCCACACTTACTCTTGTACCTGGTGTTATTATTCAAAGAAAAAGATGGAAATAAAAAGGGAGGCTCTGCTAGCTAAAGAGCTAGGAAGCCTTTATTCAAATTCAAATATTTGTGTGTTTTTTTAAGAGAGCAAGATGCAAGAACCAACACCATCTTCAAACCAAAATAATATTTAGATTGAGAGAAACTTACTCGCATATCTCCCCCACACTTGGAGTTTGCATTGCTAGGCAACACACTCTAGTGTGCGGAGTTCAAGCTTCCTTCGTAATACTTTCTCTCCCTGAATAACCTTGGTGTTGTAGTTGGTGTAGCTCTCATGTTTTTAGGCATTGCCTATCCATCGGTCCTTTCAATCTCCACCTGAAGTGTTAGCGACCAAAAATACCCGAAGGACGACTAATCCTAAAGAGATGCTCTTGCTTTTATTTGAAAAGGAAATCTAAATGATTATTCGGGCTATCTCCCGATAGTGCTTTGTTTTGGGTCATAAGCTCGACCACTTGAGACCTTCATCTTGCAGCCAATCGAGATGATGAAACCATCATAGCTCTAGCTGCAAGGTTAGTACCAAAAATGACCACGAAATTTGCAATGTTTATGGTAAACAAAAGCATCTACAACCTTCCTTTCAAAGTTAGCATGCACAAGGAAAATGAGGAGGTTGTAGGTTTCGTAAAGGTCATTGGTAATGGGGCTTGATAACTCTGGAAGCTTTTGATGTGAGCATGAGATTTGTGATCCCTCTAGTGTAAAACCTTCATGCTCGAGTCTGTTTTGAGAATCCAGTGTCGACGCCTCAAGAATGTCCATAGACCACACATGTTCTTTCTTAACCTCAGGTCTATGACATTGGAGATGTGTATCTCGAACCTCAAGATGATATGGCTGCTTTTCATGGTCGAGCACACTACTCAGTACCCCTTCAATGGGTCTTCCGATGAGAATGAAGGGTGGATCTCCTTTTGGGATGTCAAAGATATGATAATCTAGGAAGATCCCATACTCTCCGATCTTTGTTTGGACGACTCTAAGGATTCCCTCCGTCTCTATGGTTTGACCCGAAATCCATTGGAGACGCTTCTGAGAGAAAGAGAGGGGTTCGTCGGGAAAGGCCTCTAATACTAAGGATTTAGGAATGATATTGATACCGACCCTAGGGTCGTAAAACACATCCTGGTAAGAGAGGTTTCCTACTTGGCACGAGAGTAACTTTAGCTCGGGATATAGCTGAATGACTTGATCCATTACTTCTATTTCTCTCAACCACTCCCGGCTACTTATTGCGGAGACATATTCCAACCTTTCTCTCCGTCTTTCTACCTCTTCTGGGTTGGGTATGAGTACTTCTTCTCCCTCGTGTGTTGAGTCTCTTTCCATTCTCGGGAAGGATTTCTCCGTCCAATGTTTATCAAACAACTCATCATAATATTCATAGACGAAGTCACACGAGGGGTGATCGAACTCTCGATAAGGATGGAATGGTTCATTGGTGAACCATGTTTTTGTTACAGGAGTGCAATCCTCTACGGATTGGATGGTTGGGAAAATGGGTTCCTCCTCTATGGGTTTTGATTCCAAGAGAGTGTTTGGCATGGGTTCTTCTTCGTCTGGGAATTCGTCAAAAACCCCCGTGTAGGGAGTGTTTTCTAGGATTTTTCCTAGAATGTCCTTACACTCAGACAAGGTGAGATGAGCGAAAGATCCTCCGGAAGAAGAGTCTAAGAAAACTGCTGACTCTGGTCCAAGACCATCGCGAAAATGTTGCAAAAGAATGGGATCTGCGATACCAAGGTCTGGACCAGACTCTACGGTCTTCATAAATCTTGCCCATGCGGCTCCTAGAGATTCGGTCTTCTGTTGCTCAAAACAGATGACCTCTCGTCGGAGTTTCACTACTTGGGGAGTCGGGAAGAATGTTAGGCAAAAAGGCTTTCGTAAACTATCCCAGTCCCCCTCCATACTTCTCACATTGAGCGAATACCATTGTTTAGCTCTCCCCGTTAATGAAAACGGAAAGAGTTTCCATTTCAAGGTATCTTGGCTCATCCCTGCGATCACAAGACACAAACAAAGTTGTTCGAACTTGCGCAGGTGGGAACAAGGACTTTCATCCTTATCTCCGGAGAAGCTTTGCTCTCGGACCATAGCTATGAAGCCGGGACGTAGCTCATAGCTAGATGTTGTAATGGAATGTGATGAAGGTGGAGGCTCCAAATGATCGCCCTTTGGAGCGGAAATCTCAAAAAGGGTTGGATTGGAATCCATGAGATAAATGGGGTGGTACAAGGACGAACTGGGTTCGGGATCAAAACAGCTACCATTCCCCGGCAACGGCGCCAGAAAGCTTGTTGACACTCTCTAGTGTCGCACCAGGTTTATATCCCCGGCAACGGCACCAGAAAGCTTGTTGACGCTTACTAGCGTCGCACCAGGTTTATAGTCCCCGGCAACGGCGCCAGAAGGCTTGTTGGCGTTTCTTATGTCGTTACTAAATTTGCAACGGCGCCAGAAAGCCTGTTGGTATACTATACGATCACAGATAAATCCGCAAGCACACGGATACCGCTGTAGCTTTCACCCGGGAGTATTCCAAGGTATCGATTTCCACGGGGAACGAGAAGTGTAGAGAACCTGAACTAATTCGTCCGGGGGGTATGGTGACGAAGGATAGAAAGGCAAGGGTAGATTTCGGGTAGAGAGGGGATAGCTAATGAAGTTTGGGACTCGTGAGGATCACGGATAGAATCAAGGCACAACTTGTCGCTCGTCGGGGCCAGAGGGAAAAGAGCCACAGAAAGGGATGAGAAGGGGGATCTGATGTCGTAACTCCTACCTGCCGGAACTAACGTGGTGGACTACAGAGCCCGTCCGGAGCTGTCACCTCCCTATGGTACCACAACTATTCCATTAAACCGGGAAGCATTCCAAGGTACCGGAGAGTCTAGACACCGCGTCTACACTAACCAAGCACTATTTTACCCTGCGCTAGAGCAAAGCAATCACGATAAGTAGAAACTACTTAAACCACAATCGAGGAACCTAAGAGCGAATAATGAAATGACTTTGAGACTTAGTTACTCACGAATCCGAACATACAAAGTATCCCGGGTGTGGACGACCGAAGTAGTACCGCACCCGCCGAGGTACAAGAGGAAGACCGACTCCGGCTTCTACTCCAACACTCAACTCTCTCTCCCTACTCTCTGAATGCTAACTTCTGGAGGGCTCCGCCACTTACTTCTAATCACTTGTACTCTTCCACGAGGTGCCTGGCTCAATTTATAGCCCCAGTAGGTCGGTGGCTGCAGGAGGGGGTACTTGTAGGCGAGAGGGAGCTACAGTGCCTGGCAAGGAGGTGCGGCCATATCTCCAGGTGCGGCCAGCCCTATGATTTCCACCGCCTTCGATCATGTGTCTATGATTTGGTCCCTGAGGCGGTTAGAATGCGGTTGTGGGTCGGTCTGCTGAGGGAAGGAGGTGCGGCCTGTCCTCCTGGTGCGGCCGGCCCTGGGCCCTCGTGTCATTCACTCCGGATCATGCTCTTGTGTGTATATGAAGTGTTGGACGTTGCCCTACATCGGTTTCTCACTGGTTTGTGGGTCCATGGATCCAAGTGAGGCTAATCTCAACCTCTGGATTGAACCGACCTTGTTCCTTCATTCAGGATCGTTCGCAGCGGTGTTCCCTTGAGTGACCGAGGCTTGGTGGCTCGTTTGGGCGAGTTGGGCAGGTGCGGCCGGCCTAAGTGGTGTGGCCGCACCTGGAGGTTCGGCCGGCCCTAGTGGTGCGGCGGCACCTGGAGGTTCGGCCGGCCCTGGTGGTGCGGCCAGCCCTGCCTCCTGGCCCCGGTGCATCTCTCCTGTGGTGTGTTTGCTTGATCCAACTTGATCTTGACGAGTTTAGTCTTTTGGGAGCTAGTGCATGGAACTATACTTGGTGGGAGCCTGAGTAGTGGTGCAAGGTTGGGCCGGCTGTACCACTAGGTGCGGTCATGCCTACCTTATATGGCTCTGTGCTCCGGAATCACTCCCTAATCTTGATCCTGCAAATAAAATCTCAACACAGCTCGTGGAACTTCGTTAGCACCTAAAACATGCATGAAATTGGTGCCTGGCTTATGGACTTGGTCCCCTTGGATATTATGCTAGGTTTAAAGGCATTTGGTACAGTTTGGTGTTGATCGGAGGAGGTTGATAGGTCCGGCCGAACCTACTAGGTTCGGCCGCACCTACCCCCCCCCCCCCCCCCCCGACATGTCTCGTGTCACAATCTTTCGTGAGGCATAACTTCTGCATCCAGACTCTGAATTGGGTGAACCAAAACTCCATTTCGATCATCTCAACGAGAACTTCGCAATGGTGCTATCAAACTAAGCATTTGAGGTTGTTTGTCAAGATGCTTTATTTGTGCTATAATATCTCATTATGACCTGCATCCAAATATTCACCAAAGCTTGTGGAATCCGTTAGTTTATAACCCTACAACTATGATGCAAGCTTTGATGGAGTGAAATTTGTTCAAAGTTGAGGGTCAAAAATAGGGACTTAACGACCGTCAACAACTACCTATCCGGTTGTTCGCCACTATTTATCTTGGCTGATTTATCAGCTAGTTAACTTGTTCATGATCCTACGTCGTGAAGATCAGGACAACATCCATATCAGACCTTGTCGAGCTGTTTTAGCCTCTCGTAGCCAGGAGGTGTCGGTGCAACTATCTTCCCGTCGCCGCTAGGATCCGCCATTCCTGCTATGAGCCGTTGCAGATCTGCGTGTAGCAAAAGTCGAGAGTTGCGAAGGCAGTGAAGTATTTCTCTTGCGAGTTACTGATTTATATTAAAGACTCACCTAGCACAACCATAAGGAAAGTGTTTCCATTAAATTGGCACAACCAAGAAGTAGTGCAGTGGTAAACAGCACAGTCTTGTTCCTATAGGTCTCTAGTTTGAACCCTTGCAATAGCAAGTTGTTTTTGCAACATTTCGTGACCTGGCAAAAATGCTTACATGCGGGACCTCTATTTTATGATGACTTGGAACGACAGTAGGAAATAAGAAATTTCACGATCGTTACTCATGAAGGTCCTTCCAGCAAAACATCAACAGACCGGACCTTTGTCATCCACTGAGTAGCAAACATCATATTATGATCAGGTAGCATCAAGTTTCTCAACTCACAACCACAAAGTTCACAACACCAAGTAGCAACAAGTTTCTCAACTCATGACCACAAAGTTCACAACACCAAGTAGCAAACATCATAGAATGATCATCATTACAATTTTCACAATAATCATAACCACCCATTTGTAATCATAACGATAAGAACTAATCATTAATTTACATCTGTAGGCATTGATTCTCCTTCCATAGATCCATCCTGCAGTTGTCCCTTCACCTTCTACAGCTCAGCGGCAGTAGCTTCAAGCTTCATGTTAGCTTCTGAGGATCCTTCCATTGTTGATCCCATTTTCGCTTAGCTGACCTAAAGAAAACATCAGCAACAACAAGTTTCATAACACTACGTGTCATGACAGTTCATCATTATGAAGTGCACAGGAGCAACAACCAGTAATTAAACATCAACAAGAAACAAGTTTCATAATAATCAAGCACTACCTATTTTTATCTTTCTTGCGCAGTATCCATTGCTTCTCCTTCTCCATCTGGATAACACTCCGTTGTATTGATTGATTCTCCTTCTCAATCTCAATAATTAGCTGCTCACCTGATTGCTTATACACTTCCATCGCATGGATGACATGTTTCAGCTTTCCCTTCACATTTTCCAGCTCAGTGGTAGTTGCTTTGAGGTTGATGTTAGCCTTTGTGCATTCTTTCTTTCATGACCTTGCCTCCTCTTTAGGTTTTGCCTTCCAGCCCAGTAACATCCTGGCGTAACATGTGGGCACGCATCTACTTGTATTTGTTGGTTTGTTGCAATTGTTCGTGTAACAATTGGTCAGCCATCTCTTTGAATTTCCTCATCTCTTGCATATTTTTATTTAAAATTTCCTGGCACAACTCCTTGTATTTTATAGCCTCTTGCTACGCCATGAGTTCTCTGCCTTGTTGTTCTTGCTGGTCTCTCTTCAACTCCTACAGCCCAGCTGTAGGGGCTACAAGCAACTCTAGAAGCTAGTAAAATACAATAACATATCAATCCATCAAACAATGCAAATTGAAAACTAACTGAATCTAACACCTATGAGTTGTCCATAGCCTATCAACTTGTAACACCAATTGAAGTGCAAAGATGAGGGTACGAGAAAATCTGATTCTAGTGTATATGCTTATCAATCCATTAGATCCTCAAATCTTGAAATCCCTAGGATGATAGGGGAAAATATAGTGGCTCAAACCATGGAATTTACCTTGTCGGGCTGTTTCCACTTCTTGTAGCTGGGAGGTGGCGGCAGAACCATCTTTCTGTCGCCGCTAGGATCTACCATTCCTGCCATGAGTCATTGCAAATCTGCACATAGCAGAAGTCGAGAGTCATTACGAAGGTGAAGGACCCATTAGGCGACCTGAGGGGGGGAGTGAATGGGAGCCGACAAAAATTTCTCTGAAGAAACGTCGGCATAATCCCAAAATCACGATCACGGATTCCCAACAACCTTGCCAAGGTCACGTAGTCACAACGGACCTACCAACCCTAGGAACAAGCCCAAATGAGTTGCAAAGCAGAAGCACAACACAAGAAGCAAAGGTCTTAGGCAAAGCTGTCTGCCTGGGACGAACTGTCCGACCTGAGTCGGCGGACGGTCCCTCGAGACCTGGCGGATGGTCCGACCCTGCGCGGCGGACGGTCCGTAAACTCCAACAGAACCTCCAGAAGGTTCACAGCCACCACGGACAGTCTGACCTGACCCCTCGGACGGTCCGACCTGCTCGCGAATGGTCCGAGCACCCAAGACGGATGGTCCAGAAAAACGAACAAGAACACCCACCTCAACTAGGTGCTCACGGACAGTCCGGTCGACTATCACGGACGGTCCGTGCTCACTCCGGACTGTCCGTCACTTGCACGCGGACAGTCCATGAACTTCGCGCAACAAAACTCTTGACCTCCCGATGATCAAAACGTCCCGTGCTCACGACCATCAAGAACACACGACGAACACCAGGAGCCGCGGACGGTCCGTCCCCTTCGCAGGACGCGAAAAAACCAGAAAACGCGAAGTCAACCCTTCCTATCCATCCATGGATGTCCCAAACGACTGCATGGATTGAAGCAAGATTTTGGGGAGATGTGAAGCGTCCCTAGGGGATGCTATGCCCAAAAACTTGGAGCCTGAAACCAACTAAATCGCTAGGAATCGAACCACAACCGTCAAGCACAAAGGTAGGCTTCCACCCGAAATCCATGAATCGGAGGCCAAATCCGATGTTTGAGGGATCAAGATCAACCACAAAGATGCACAAGACATCTATCGATGATTCCCTCAAAGAAAACCGAACAAAAACTCCTCCAAATCCACGAATGGAGCTGCGCACGAAAATCTCACGAAAAGACTCGAAAAAGACACGAAAATCACTCGAGCCAAGAGAAGGAAATGGACGCAACCATGAATGCTTCCATACAAACAGAGGTCATATTCTCTACAGAATCATGAAGAACATCTAGCCTAAAGAGCAGGGAAATGAGGAAGCAGTCCGGATGGATGAGTTGCCCTGGAACCCTAGAGCTATATATATGAAGCCTCTCCGAGTTGGGCAAATGACCAACCTACCTCTAGAACATAAAGGAAGATACACACCCCTTAGGGGCAATACGGTCAAGACATGGATATCTTCATCGGGCGGTCACGCCTTCACCGCAGTCCGCGTCCTCCCGACGCAAGCCCGCGATCCCGCCGCGTGTCCCCTGGCATCGAAGCTTCTCGGCGCGCCCGGATCCCGTCTCTGCCCGCCGAGCCTCCACTCTTGGTTTTGTGGCTCAACCAAGTAACTCGACGGTTTTGTGGTGAACTACCGCATACCCCGCGTGCAGACTCCGGTCGTGAGTCGCTACCCTGCACTGGCTCCTGTCCACGACTTCATCTTGCTTTTCTTGCCACCATGCGGCCCGCACTTGATCCCGTTCAGCCACCAGGTCCATCGAGCCCAGCCTACTTGTCTCTCCACTCCTCGGAGGCCCCGCAAGGCTAAGACCTTCCGCGCTCGCTCTTCACCTGCACCAACGCAAATCAAGCCACAACCTGCACCTGCAATAGTCGGCCAAGAGTCAGTCGACACCACGTTGTCAATCACTCATCACACCAGGGAGCGACCATCCACCAGCCTCGGACGCTCCGGTCCTCAATCTCCCCCTTCATGAGTGCATTGACAACACACATAGTAACCAATTCAGAGAAATAGGAAAAAAAGAAACGAACCAAAATCTCAAACAAGTGATCAAAAGCCAAACAAAAGCCAAAACAAGATCACTTGAGAGAACAAGTCTCGGTCCCCTAAGGCAAGGGCAACGGCTCAACACAACCGAGACAAAAATGCTCTGCAAAATGCTGACTCCTCAAGGTGAGGCAAAAGGGCTCGACACCATCGGCAAAATAGCAAAGCTCAAAGCAAATTCATGAGATACAAAGAGCTCCCCCTGCATGAATGCAAGCTCCCCCTGAACACATGCTTTCTCCCCCTTGTTATGCAAACTGAATTGGAAACTTTTCTCCCCCTTGTTGGTAATGCATGAATCAAGTCTACAAATGCAAGCATGTGCTTCACAAATAGACAAAGAGCACTACAACATGCTAGAAATGAGACATAGACGAGCAAGATAGCCACATATTCAGTACAAGTATCGCCAACGAGATAGAAAGGACCATATAAGCATGTGACATAGCCATGATCAAAATGAAACATTTTCAAACAAAACTTCCCTCTCATGAGCATAGGACCTGAAAATGGCCAAAATGAGCACAAACAACATATAACCCACAAACTTCATGCAAGGTCACAAGTTCTCATCACAAGATCATCATAAACACCTACAAGCTATCTCATGTCATGTCAAAGCCACCGAGCCATGTGTCTACTTCTAAACATGAGACTTCTCAATGGTAGACATCATGCAACGGTTTAGCACCAAAGATAAGGAATTTAAAGCACATATGACATGGAAGCATATTTTTCAAGCATAGGCATTTCAAGATACCAATTTCATGATTTAAAATAAAGCATGGTACAAGAAGTGCCTTTGCGGCAAAAAGAAGCTTAGGCTCCTCCACAAGGTAACATGTAGGCTAAACATTCATGATGACAAACAGGTCTTTGACCCCAAATGAAAAGAGCATGATACCCAAGCACAAATTTAGCAAGATATAGCCATTTGAGCACAAAATGAGCATGAAAGGCATTCTACTCACAAGAGAGGTTCAACTTAAGCATTTTTACAAAAACTAGCCATTTCACATGCATATACATCCCAAAGCTATCAAGAGCATAGCCATACATCACAAGAGCTCACAAGCATGACCATGAGCTCACATCCAACATATCACAGTGATCAATGTATATGAGAGAGGCACATCCTCTAAAGCATATGATACAAATGCAGTCTATGATAAAAAGATGCTAAACATGATATGTTACAAGAATGAAAATGCAAGATGCATATGTACATGAGATCCCCAACCCAAACTCAAAAAGGAAAAAACCACACCAAGCTCACCCCACAAACGAGAAAAGGTAGCTTGGTCCAAAGGCTTTGTCAGGATATCTGCAAGCTGTTTCTGGGTTGTCACATGAATCAAGTCTATATTTCCCTTCTCCACATTGTCTCTCAAAAAGTGATATCTCACCTCTATATGTTTGGTTCTGGAATGAAGCACTGGATTTTTGGCAACATGTCACACCTGGTTGAGAGCCAGGTGTGGTTCGAGGACCGGTGGATGGCCGCTTCCTGGTGTGATGAGTGATTGACAACGTGGTGTGGACTGATTCTTGGCTAAGTATTGCAGGTGCAGGTTGCGGCTTGACTGGTGCAGGTGCAGGTGAAGAACAAGCGTGAAAGGTCGTTGCCGGTGAGGCCTCCAGGTGTGGAGAAGACAAGTAGGCTTGGTTCGAGGGACCCGGTGGCCAGCGGGGTCAAGTGCGGGCCGCATGGTGGCAAGAACGGCAAGATGAAGTCATGGACGGTTTCTTGGTTGAGCCTCAAAACCAAGGTCGAGCCGGGACTACGTGGGAGCCGAGTCATGAGTGGTGATTGGCGGAGGCTACACCGAGTTCGCGGGGTTTCCGGTGGTTCACCAGAAAATCACTGGGTTCCTTGGTTGATCCACAAAGCCAAGACCGAAGAACCGAAGACGGAGGTGCAGCAGCTCCAGACCGGTCTGACTGGTGGGTCTGACCGGTCTGACCGGTGGGTCTGACCGGTCTGACCGGTGAGGAGCACCGGTCTGACCGGTGTGCGACGACGCAGTCTGGAATCTTCGAAGCGGAGGACACGCGTCGGGATCGCAAGGCTTGCGTCGAGGCTAAGCAAGTTTGCGGTCGCTGGGCATCAGTCCGATGGTGCGAAGACAAAGACTTCCAATTTCGCCCTCGAGGGGCATGTATCCCTAGTTAGCTAGTAAGGGTATTTTCGTCTTTCGGTTGCCTCCATATAACCCAAGTGGTGAGAGGATGGCAGCCATCTCTTGGAACCCTAGCTCATTTGGTTTTCCTATTTTCCTTCCTATTTTCTTAGGATTTTCGTAGGACTAGCTTGAGAGCTTCATGGTGAGATCTTGTGAGAGGGAAGGATGATCGGGTGGCAAGCTAGACCTTGTATGAACCTCTTTGGTATGTATAGATGATTCGGCGTGGTTCCTCAAGGCTTGGTTGTGTCTTTCCCGTTTCTCCTTTTTGGTGATTTTCGGAGCCCTTTCTTGGCGATTTTCTTGGAGCGATTTCGAGGCCTTTCTCTTTGGGATTTGGTGGGGGATGTATGCATGAACCTTTCGTGGTTCTTTTCCCTTTGATCCCCCTCCCAAATCCGTGAGCAAAGGGGCTCGATTTTGGGGTTTTCGTGGCTCTAGGATTAGAGGTGTTCTTGGTGGGATTTTCTTCGATTCCTCTTGATTTGACAAGTTTTGGTGGACCAAATCTTGGCTATGGAGTACCCATGAGGTGTTCCTACTATCCCCCAAAGTCTTGTGCAAAACCGTGGAGCGAATCGGGAGATCGGGAGTTGGATTTGGAGGAGTTGACTCACGGGCGCTGTTCATCCCGAGCTGCCCAGGCATGACCGGTCTGACCGGTGCTCTTGACCGGTCTGACCGGTGCTAGCCCTTGGTGGGTTTTTGTCTCGGGGAATAGCCTTGTCCGTGTGGTTTTGTCCCGTGGTCCTGCTGATCAGTTCTTGGAGTGTTTGGAGTTGTTTTGCTAGGTTTTGTGAGGGGTTATTCTTCCTCACAGGTTGTGTTTCGTGGTGGTTTTTGTTCCAGGGCCTAGAGGAGTCACTGAGGCTTCCTGGAACGTTTGCTGTGCGGCTGCTGTAGCCACCGGCCTGACCGGCTCTGTCCACCGGTCTGACCGGTGTCACCGGTCTGACCGGCGCAGGCCATCGGTGTGACCGGTGTAGCACAGGCAGCAAGCCGTGCAAGTTTCCGCTGTGTGGTTTGGTGAGTTTTGGCTCGGAAGGTTGAGTGTTGGTTCCTAGGACCAGTAGCACTCCAGTGGCTGCGTGGTCTTGGCCAACTTGGGTAGTTGGGTCGGAGACGTGAGTTGGAAGCCGTGTTCGTCTTGTTGGAGTTCTCATCTCCTTCGAGAAGAATTTTTATCGGCTCCCATTCACTCCCCCCCTCTCTGGTTCGCCTAATCGGTCCTTCAATTGGTATCAGAGCCGGTTCGGGTCTTTATTGACTCTTACCAGTCTAAGATCCAAAGATGGCGTACCAGGAACGGGGTTCGGGTCCTCCGCACTTCGATGGGAAGAACTACCAGATGTGGCAGAGGCGGATGGCAGCGTTCCTCCGCGGAAAGGGTCAGATCCTTTGGGACGTCACGGTGAACACAGCTTATGTTCATCCGATGAACTTCCTTGCTCCAGGATCGAGGGATATGTTCGAAGCCAACAACAAGGATGTCGACTACTTGTTTCGTGCTCTGTGTCAGCTTGAATTCGATCGGGTTCAGACAGAGGACTTAGCTTGTAGGATTTGGGAGCAGTTGAAGGATGCTCATGCTGGGAATGCTCAGGTTCAGGCTCGGATGTACGCGACTTACCGGAGAGAGTACGAGAACTTCACTCATCTCCCTGGTGAGTCCATTGATGCCCTTTTCCAGCGATTTACGGTCGTTGTGAACAACATGAGAGCCAATGTGGACGTCCTCCCATACAATGATCATGATAGAGCCGTGAAGCTCTTGCACTCGTTGGATCGTACCATATGGATCGGGAAGTTTGAGGATATTGTTGAGTCCGAGAAGTATGACACCTTGACGGTGAACGAGCTGTTCTCGAAGCTCAAGTCGGCTGAGTTGGACCGTGGTATGACAGCCAAGATCGAGAGCCCGACTGATTCTCATAGTCTCGCTCTCGTTAGTGGCAAAGGAGCTAAGTCTAACGCTAACGCATCCTCCAGGATGTACTCTCTGTCTTCTTTGATGTCTTTGCCAGACGAGGAGTTCGACGTGCTTGGAGAGGACGAGCTGGCGTTGCTGACCAGGCGGTTCGAGAGGCTGCACGAGAACCGGGTGAACACGAGGAGGACAGCATGGACGTGCTTTCAGTGCGGCAAGCCAGGACACTTCGTCACCGACTGCCCTGAGAAGACGGAGAACAAGGACGGCTACAAGTACGGCTACAGGCACCGATCGAGCAAGGATGGCAAGTACCGATCGAGGCGCGATCACAAGCACAAGAACAAGTACAAGGACGAGCGACGGTCGAGGAAGAAGGATGGCCGCGGCAGGAAGGCCCGAGCAATGGTCGGAGCGAGCGACGTCGACTCCAGCTCCGCCTACTCTTCCTCGAGCTCGAGTAGCAGTGAAGATGAAGGTGATCGGCGCAAGAACAAGAAGTCATCCAGGAACTTGAGCGGGTTGAGCTGCTTCGCGAGAGATGGCTTCTGCGGCATGGCCCGTAGCTCCGGCAGCAAGAAGAGCCACCAGAGTGACTCGGACTCTGACTCCGAGGATGAGGTATGTGATGAACTCTCTTCTTTGCGCAAGGAGAATGATGAGTTGGTTGACTTGCTTGATAACCGCGATCACATGCTTAGAGAGGCCAAGAAGATGAGGAAAGAGCTTAGGCCTCACTAGAAGATGCTAGGAACCGTGTGGCTGAGCTAGAAACCCAGAACCTAGATGCTAAGCTTGAGATTGATTCGCTTAAGGCTTCTCCTGTGGTTTCTGATGAGATTGATTGCTGTGATTGCTCTGTGTACCTAGCTGATCTTACTGCTCTTAAGGATAAGCATGCTTCTACTTGTGATGAACTAGATATGCTTAGGGTTGAAGTGGCTGAGCTTAAGTCTAGACCTGCTTTGCTAGGTGCTTGCACTTCTTGCCCTGTTTTGCATGGAAAGATTGATGAGATGCATGCTTACACTGTTTCGCTTGAGGCTAAGTTGAAAGAGCCTATTCCCACTTCTTGCTCTACTTGTGAATTGCATGCGGTTAAGAATTTGGAGCTTGCATATTATGTTGATCGCTTGCAGGATGAGAATGATGAGCTGAGAAAATGTATGAGCTGGTTGTCGGGTCAGGAGCCTCAGCTTGGTATCATGATAGCGGCTTTCAAACGCTATGATGGTCAGGCACTTGGGGCTGACAAGCTTGGAGAGAACTGTGGTGAGGGAGTTGAGAGAGTTGGAGAGATCCCTATCCCACCACCAAACAGACACAAGAACAAGTTTGAGCCCAAGCCTAACCATCTCAGAAACAAACTTGACACTACTCCAGATCCACCCATATTCCCTCACCCAACAAATGATTTTCAGAAACCGGTGAAGTTTGTGAGCCCAAAGGGAGGTGAGGAAGGAGAGAAGAAGGGTGAGAAGCCGAGTGGGCAGCCCCAACCCAAGCCTAAGCCTAAGCCACAGCCCATAAAGTTCCATTGTGGGTATTGTGGGAGAGATAGTCACAAGGATGAGTTTTGCTTCAAGAGGAAGCGTGAGGAGAGAATGGCTAGAGAGTGGGCTAACAAGGACAGGTACCACCCCTCTAATGGTGTGCCTGAGCCTCGTATGCAGATGCCCAGGGCCAAGGCGATTGTGAGGATAGTTCCGGCTTGGGGAGACCGGAAGGCTGTAGGTGCTGCTGCTGGCCGAGCTACACCGGTCAGACCGGTGCAGGTCTGGGCAGACAGCGAGTCGGGTTTCGTGCTCGTGAGGATGCTCGGTTTGGTTCTGGAGGTCGTGGTTCTGGTGGTTGGTCTGGAAAGTTTGCAGGTGGTCAGTTTGCTAGGCGTTCTCCACCTTGTGCTCAATACGGGGGTGGGAGGAGTCGTAGCTTTGAGATGGAGAAGAGGAACGATCCACGGTTTCCCTTTCGTGGCTTTCGTCCTCCTCCAGCTAGAGAGGGTTGGTTCCCTCGTGGTGGTTACCGTGGTGGTAGCTTTGATAGGCGTGATGATTTGGTTTGTGCTAACCCCACTTTGGAGCAAATGGCTCGGCACTGGTTTTACTCTTTTGGTACTAACCCCAGTGCTGAGTCGTTTGTTCACTCACATGCTCGCTTTTGAATTTCAGGTGGGAGACTTGAAGAACATTTGGTTGATTGACTCCGGTTGCTTGAGGCATATGACCGGAGACAAGGGGTGGTTCTCAAGTCTCGTCCCGGTGGTGACAAAGAAGTACATCACCTTTGGGGACAATGGGCGAGGGCGTGTGCTGTCAGAAGGTGAGATTAAAGTAAGTGACAAGATCACTCTCAGGCGTGTTGCTCTTGTTCAATCGCTTGGATACAATTTGCTTTCTGTGTCCCAGTTGTTGGATGAGGGTTTTGAGGTGTTGTTTCGGCCTGGTGGTTCTCGGATTTTAGATTCTCGGGGGGATCTTGTTTGCATGGTCGTTCCCGAGGGTCAAGTGTTCCGAGCTGATTTTTCTCAGTCTTCTGGTGTGGAGCGTTGTTTCTTGGCTGGTTCTTCGAGTGAGTTGTGGAAGTGGCATAGGAAGTTGGGTCACTTGAGCTTTGATCTTTTGTCTCGCTTGAGTAAACTCAATTTGGTCCGAGGATTGCCACGGTTGAGGTTTGAGAAAGAGTTGGTTTGTGCGCTGTGTAGGCATGCCAAGATGGTAGCCTCTTCTCACCCGCCTCTCACCGATGTGATGACTGAGCGTCCATGCGAGCTGCTCCATATGGACCTTGTTGGCCCAGCTCGTGTGCGATCTGCGGGTGGGAAGTGGTATGTCCTTGTTGTGGTGGCCGACTACTCTCGGTATGCGTGGGTGTTCTTTCTTGAGGAGAAGGGGGAGACGTTTGGTTTTGTTCGAGATCTTGTCTTGAGGTTAAGAAACGAGAGGCACGGAGATGCCATACGAGCGATCCGCAGTGACAATGGCTCGGAATTCAAAAACTCTCACTTCGAAACCTTTTGCCATGACTTGGGTCTTGAACACCAGTTTTCGAGTCCGTATACGCCTCCCCAGAATGGCGTGGTGGAAAGGAAAAACAGGACCTTGTGCGAGATGGCTCGGACGATGCTCAACGAGCATAGGACTCCGAGAAGGTTCTGGGCTGAGGCGGTCAATACCGCGTGCCATGTGTCGAACAGGATCTACCTCAGGGTTCACAAGAAGAAAACCTGTTACGAGTTGATGCACGGTCGCACACCCAAGGTGAGTCACTTCCATGTCTTTGGTTGTAAATGCTTCATTCTGAAGAAAGGGAAGAAGTTGGACAAGTTCGAGGCTAGGTCTGTCGATGGCATTTTCTTTGGTTATGCATCTCATTCTAGAGCATTTCGTGTGCTCAATCTTGAAACTAACCAAATCGTGGAGACTTGCGAGGTAACCTTCGACGAGACACAGCCACGTAGTCAGCTTGTTTTTGAGTGTGCAGGTGACGACGAACTTGGCGAGGAGATCTTTCAGGAGGAGGAGCATGAACATGGAGATGATGAAGATAGCGGTGTGATGCCCGCGGCTGAACGTGTACCTACTACTTCGACGACGATCGAGAATGGACCCTCTCCCACACCTACAACGACAAACCCAGATCAAGGCGAAGCTGCCGTTGAGGGGGAGGTAGCATCAAGGCGAGAACCTCCCCGGTGAGTGCAAGTGGATCACCCAGCTTCGAGAATCATCGGCGACATGAATGAACGTACTACACGGTCGAGGGTTCGGAACAATTCTCATTTCGCTCATGCTGCTTTTGTTGCCACCTTTGAGCCCAAAGACATTGGACACGCGTTATCTGATCATAATTGGGTTAACTCGATGCATGAGGAGTTGGAGAATTTTGAGAGGAACCAAGTTTGGATGTTGGTTGACCCTCCCCCAGGGTGTAAGCCGATTGGGACAAAATGGGTGTGGAAAAATAAAGAGGGAGAGAAAGGAGAAGTGGTGAGGAACAAGTCGAGACTTGTTGCTCAGGGGTACAGTCAGAAAGAGGGGATCGACTACGAGGAGACTTTCGCTCCTGTAGCTCGTTTGGAGGCGATCAGGATCCTTCTAGCCTTTTCCGTGGCTAAAGGGTTCAAGTTGTACCAGATGGATGTGAAGAGTGCTTTTCTGAACGGTGTGTTGGAGGAAGAGGTGTTTGTGAGGCAACCACCGGGGTTTGAGAGTGAGAAGTACCCTCACCGGGTGTACAAGTTGAGGAAGGCGCTGTATGGGTTGAAGCAGGTGCCTAGAGCTTGGTATGGTAGGTTGAGGGGGTTCCTGTTTGAGAGAGGGTTTGAGATGGGGAAGGTCGACCAGACCTTGTTTCTCCTCAGGCAGGGCAGAGATATCCTGATTGTGCAGGTATACGTGGATGATATTGTCTTTGGTGGCTCATCTAACTCTCTTGTTGCAAGGTTTGCAGAAGACATGAGCAGGGAATTTGAGATGAGCATGATGGGCGAGTTGCAGTTCTTCCTCGGGCTACAAATCAAGCAATCAAAGGAAGGAACATTTGTACACCAAGCTAAGTACACTAAGGACATTGTGAGGAAGTTCAAGATTGAGGACTCCAAGGCTGTGTGGTTTTGCCATTTTGACATGTTTTGCTCATGAGAGAGTGATTTTTCGCAAAATTGCTAAATTCTATCTTAGCTTCGCCCAATGGTTGTGAAACTTGGTGATCATGAAGTTTATGTCATTACGAAGCTATAGAGTATCTAACTTGCTCGTTTGGACATGTGTAGCATCCTATGTTGAATTTTGTCTATTTGAGAAGCTCTAGGTTGCATTTTTTGCATTTTTGGCTTGATTCATGCATTGTCAACAAGGGGGAGAAGTTTGAGCATGTTTTGGCCTACTGAATGCATTTGGAAGGTTTTCAGGTGGTTTCGAGCCATTTTTGGGCTCTGTTGTGCACCGGTCTGACCGGTTGAGGTCACCGGTCTGACCGGTCAGAGTGCTGGTCCTGTTCACATGTTGCGCACCGGTCTGACCGGTGGTGTCGACCGGTCTGACCGGTCAGAGCTGAGCTATTGCAGCTGCTCTGTTTCGTGAAGTGGTTCGCATGCATTTGTCCAGGGGGAGTTGCATTGGTTCAGGGAGAGCTAGCATGTGTGTAGGGGGAGCTCTTTGTGGTTTTCGAGCTTTGGTTTGATGGTTTGTGCTCTTTGCTTGAGCATGTTTTGTCTCGGATGTGTCGATCCGTTGCCCTTGCCTAAGGGGTCCGAGACTTGTCTTCTTCAAGTGATCTTGCTCTTTGCCTTTTCTTTGGCTTTCGATCGCTTGTTGGAGTTCCTTTTAGTCGTTTCTTTTCTTTTCCTTTTCTCTTAGTTACCAAAACGTGTGTGTTGTCAATGCACTCATCAAGGGGGAGATTGAGAGCCAGGTGTGGTTCGAGGACCGGTGGATGGTCGCTTCCTGGTGTGATGAGTGATTGACAACGTGGTGTGGACTGATTCTTGGCTAAGTATTGCAGGTGCAGGTTACGGCTTGACTGGTGCAGGTGCAGGTGAAGAACAAGCGTGAAAGGTCGTTGCCGGTGAGGCCTCCAGGTGTGGAGAAGACAAGTAGGCTTGGTTCGAGGGACCCGGTGGCCAGCGGGGTCAAGTGCGGGCCGCATGGTGGCAAGAACGGCAAGATGAAGTCATGGACGGTTTCTTGGTTGAGCCTCAAAACCAAGGTCGAGCCGGGACTACGTGGGAGCCGAGTCATGAGTGGTGATTGGCGGAGGCTACACCGAGTTCGCGGGGTTTCCGGTGGTTCACCAGAAAATCACTGGGTTCCTTGGTTGATCCACAAAGCCAAGACCGAAGAACCGAAGACGGAGGTGCAGCAGCTCCAGACCGGTCTGACCGGTGGGTCTGACCGGTCTGACCGGTGGGTACCGGTCTGACCGGTGAGGAGCACCGGTCTGACCGGTGTGCGACGACGCAGTTCGGAATCTTCGAAGCGGAGGACACGCGTCGGGATCGCAAGGCTTGCGTCGAGGCTAAGCAAGTTTGCGGTCGCTGGGCATCCGTCCGATGGTGCGAAGACAAAGACTTCCAATTTCGCCCTCGAGGGGCATGTATCCCTAGTTAGCTAGTAAGGGTATTTTCGTCTTTCGGTTGCCTCCATATAACCCAAGTGGTGAGAGGATGGCAGCCATCTCTTGGAACCCTATCTCATTTGGTTTTCCTATTTTCCTTCCTATTTTCTTAGGATTTTCGTAGGACTAGCTTGAGAGCTTCATGGTGAGATCTTGTGAGAGGGAAGGATGATCGGGCGGCAAGCTAGACCTTGTATGAACCTCTTTGGTATGTATAGATGATTCGGCGTGGTTCCTCAAGGCTTGGTTGTGTCTTTCCCGTTTCTCCTTTTTGGTGATTTTCGGAGCCCTTTCTTGGCGATTTTCTTGGAGTGATTTCGAGGCCTTTCTCTTTGGGATTTGGTGGGGGATGTATGCATGAACCCTTCGTGGTTCTTTTTCCTTTGATCCCCCTCCCAAATCCGTGAGCAAAGGGGCTCGATTTTGGGGTTTTCGTGGCTCTAGGATTAGAGGCGTTCTTGGTGGGATTTCTTCGATTCCTCTTGATTTGACAAGTTTTGGTGGACCAAATCTTGGCTATGGAGTACCCATGAGGTGTTCCTACTATCCCCAAAGTCTTGTTCAAAACCGTGGAGCGAATCGGGAGATCGGGAGTTGGATTTGGAGGAGTTGACTCGCGGACGCTGTTCATCCCGAGCTGCCCAGGCACGACCGGTCTGACCGGTGCTCTTGACCGGTCTGACCGGTGCTAGCCCTTGGTGGGTTTTTGTCTCGGGGAATAGCCTTGTCCGTGTGGTTTTGTCCCGTGGTCCTGCTGATCAGTTCTTGGAGTGTTTGGAGTTGTTTTGCTAGGTTTTATGAGGGGTTCTTCTTCCTCACAGGTTGTGTTTCGTGGTGGTTTTTGTTCCAGGGCCTATAGGAGTCACTGAGGCTTCCTGGAACGTTTGCTGTGCGGCTGCTGTAGCC
Source organism: Cenchrus fungigraminus (assembly GCA_036936925.1). Lineage (NCBI taxonomy): Eukaryota > Viridiplantae > Streptophyta > Magnoliopsida > Poales > Poaceae > Cenchrus > Cenchrus fungigraminus. Next base: position 70,690,520 of record CM072780.1, read on the forward strand.
ACCAGCCTGACCGGCTCTGTCCACCGGTCTGACCGGTGTCACCGGTCTGACCGGCGCAGGCCATCGGTGTGACCGGTGTAGCACAGGCAGCAAGCCGTGCAAGTTTCCGCTATGTGGTTTGGTGAGTTTTGGCTCGGAAGGTTGAGTGTTGGTTCCTAGGACCAGTAGCACTCCAGTGGCTGCGTGGTCTTGGCCAACTTGGGTAGTTGGGTCGGAGACGTGAGTTGAAAGCCGTGTTCGTCTTGTTGGAGTTCTCATCTCCTTCGAGAAGAATTTTTATCGGCTCCCATTCACTCCCCCCCTCTCTGGTTCGCCTAATCGGTCATTCACTGGTTTTGTAAAAGCAAACCAAGTGCATACCTATATGTATGCCAGGATCAAGTTTCATACATATAGTAGACATAAGTGAATAATAGTAACAGTATCGCGTAAAGAACATAAACAAAACTTACTATTCTATCAGAGTTATACAGCTCAATCCTGGAAACGGAGGCGCCAACTCCACAAGCAATCGACTGGGGGCTGCGTACACCTAGCATCATCATCTTCAACAGCTTCACACCTTTTGCTACTGAGCAGCAGTAAGCAAGGATGTGTACACTTATGGTTGATACTCAGCAAGGCCACAAGAACTAACCAGAAACAATTTAAAGTCCATCTTTAAGTTTATTAATCATGTGAGGGTCCAGGCCGCTCTTGACCGTGAGCACGGCTAATCGATTAGTTTTACACTATGCAGAGGTTGTACACTTTCACCACAAGTCGCGTAAAAGTCCCGAAGAACTTTGGACCCAACCATGCGATGCGGATCAGGCATCATACCACACTACCTAGGTGTGATTGCATAGGGACGCTACGAGGCCTTTACAAAGATTCCCTAGTGCAGGCTGCTCGCTAGGTTACATGACAGCGCAATGCATAAACCTCTCTCGAGACTGCGAAGCTACCATAGAGCAGATCAGTCTGAGGGCCGGGCTATACACCAACTACCGGCACCTCCTAACCCCTTTCAGGTAAAGCATACCAAGCACTAAGGTTTCTAATTAATTGGTCAAGACAGAGCTATATGTCTTGTGGTTGCACTGTTTTCCTGGGTGGTCGCTCCATGTTCCAATTAATGCAAAAGTATTCTTGTAAATAAAGCATAGGTAGAAGGTGGTTAGGGACACTTGCCTTTCTCCAACGAAAAGCTACTCTTACTGCTCTCTCTTCATCTCTTGCTTCCTCGGAACTCTTCATCTTCAAAGCAACGAACAACGATCCTTCTTCTACTCAAAGCAAACATCGGGCACAACATACAAAGCAAGAAGTACAACTAAGAACAATGTACCAATCAAAAGAAAAACTTTAAAAGAGCGTACTAAAGGATAGGCTTGATTCTATGGTTACGCAACGACGAAAGAATGTTGAAAACAAAACTAAGGTCGATGCTATCGAAAGATTATTATCAAACAACAAGAAGAGACTACGTGCTTGACATATTTTAATAAGAAACCATATGGAAAGAATATTTCAGAGAAATACTCTGTATCGGAATTAAGCAAAGTTATATTTAATTATACAAAACACGATACACCTAATCATATTTTATTAGCAGATATTTAAGTACAAGTTATATCAAATTAACAATTAATACTAAAAGACAAAACATGTGAAAGAATCTAATCGAATAACTTTATATTGCGTGTTCAACTAAACATATTAACATTGAAAAGGCGTTTATATTATCATTAAGCAAATTAACTTTATTATGAAAACTGATATGTAACACTAAGCATCTTTTATTTATAAAAGCTAGTTATAAATGAGAATTAACCAATTAAATCTTAACTCAGGAAATCCGGGGTATAATCTAATCACTTTTATTTAGAAAACCAATTAAATGAGAATTAGTCAAGATTAACATGCAACTTTAATATTAAAACAAATAACAAGTAATACACATGGTAACGCACAGGTTATGGTGAAACGAACTATACAACGACACAAACGTACTATAACGGTACAAAACTAATCTACGCGTTAGGAGGAATATGTCAGTGAAAGAATTACTAACATCGAAATTGAATAGAATAAGATATGAATTTTAATAACAAGAAAAAGATAACTGATTGATCAAAGATTTGCAAGGCCTAGTGATCAATGAAGTTTCACATTACCGAAGAAAAGAAGTGTAGGAAAAAAATTCTGATTATTTGGTAAAGGAAAAGTTCTAATTACCACATAAGCATGATGTCACCGTGATGTCATCACCGGCAAGAAGAAGATGCACGAACCATGACTAGCTTATTTGCTTTGTACTAGTGTAATGCCCGTGCGTTGCTACGGACAATTAAAAGATCATGCACATAAAGAAGACACTTCACATAGAATGTTTAACATTCATAATGTAATGTTCACACGACAAGGTTTCATGACAAAAGTCTCTTGCAAAGGGATTCAAAAATCTCAAGTAAAGATACTCATGCTTAACAAGGCATGTCTCCCATCATACAAATAAGATATATCTCGCTGAAGTAGTTCTTGTACTTCTCTAGGAAAAACTTATGGACATTCATTTTCAAGGCTCTTCAGCATGTCCAACAGGAATTCTGCTCTTAGTGAATGTGAAATCTGTGTATGATTACAGGCAGTAAATTAATAATTTAATTATTCATCTAGACCACCAAATATACATAGAGGATATATATGCTTACAGGGTTGAGGAGCAATCTTCTGCCATTCTACTTCTTTAGATAATTATATACAAGAAAGCCTGATAATTTCCTGGAGAAGAATCAATGTTTAGTTGTTTCAAATAAATGAAATGACTATTTCATAGGAAACACGAAAAATACACATTATTACCAGTTATTACTTCTAGGAAGCCATTTTGGGAAATCACGATACCAGCAAGAGATATCATCATTCCAAAAAGGATTTGCAAATTTCATAGCAAAATTGAAATGATTGGCAATATTACATAAAGTAGATATATATGGCATGGTTCGATCAGTCCCTGTGTACTTTAGATTTGGAGCAAGTGGATCCATATAGCCTATCTCGATGATAAGGCAATAGAACCACAGTTTTATTTTATTTCTTGAGAAACATCTAAAAATGGCTTATGGAAACTCTCCACCATTCTGTATGTAAACAACATGGTTTATATTTCTCCCTCTAAACTTGTTTATTCCATATTATTTGCAACAAAAACCTGCAAACACAACTCAAAAAAAATGAAAGCCCCTGTGAGGTAACTCAATAAAAGAAGCTTGAGCTAATTGTCAGAAAAAATAAACATAAGCTTGATCTTGACCCAATAAGAAAATATACAATTTCATCCCTCCTCACAGTTGACTTTGGAATGCACCTCCACCAAGAGTTTCATAACCCCGGTTTACATCTTAACCCTAGGATTAACTATATACAAAATAATGAGATTGTAAAAAAGGGGACAAATTTAGGTAGGTAATTACTAACTATATAGCTCAAAAATGGATCCCTTCACTCTTTTTTCTAAAAAACTAATACTCATTAGATCACAAATAATACAGGACCACAAAAGCAGTAACTTCAGAAACTGCAGTACATGATGAATGGGTACCTTGTTTTGCAACAAATCAACATGACCCCGTTATCAATCTCAAATCAACAGGCAGGAATCTGGTACCAGTGTGGCGGAAGCTCCACTTGTGCGCCTCCATGGGCTTTAGGAAATTTGTTTGTGTGGCTTTAGGAAAGAATAAACTGGTGCATTTTATAGTGGTAGTGATAGCAATGACTAATGACCCAAAGCTAAAGGACAGGAGGACCTTGTCCAAATTCAGAATTTCTCATAAGCAGCAGGCCATAAGCAGCAGTATATCTGTCATTAGTATCATACACAGGCCATAAGCAGCAGCATCTCATACCCGCTCAACACCATCTAAAAGAACCCTGATAAAAGATTCCAACATCTCTTGCTAGTACCTTCTGATCACAGGTTGCAAGTGAGAGAGGTTCCAAAATTTTTTATCTGTTCATCAAGTAATAAACAACCAGGTGAACAGTTGAAAACAATGACAGCTAATCCATGTAAGCTACTAAGAATTTATTGTCCCTCAATGCAAGTAATTACTCTATTTCATAAGAAAAAGATACTCGACATTACAGTACACATGACATGAATCATAAGTAGTGAGGAACTATTTATATGTTGTACAATGTGAAGATATTAAATGCTGTATGTGGCAAAGAAATGCAAATAAAAGCAGCAGTGGTAGCATTATAGCAGGGGCGACTCACCTTCTTCCTACTGCACTCCAAATGGTTCATAATGCCATCGACTATGTGGCACCGGAGAAACATGCAGTTCTCAATATTTGATTGTGCTATGCTTTCTCAAAACTTGCCAAGAGCTGCAAATGTTGTACACTGGCCATTTAAAAGCCGACCTTTTTGTACTAATTGTTATATGATATCGAATGGGAAAATGGCACAATCCAGCATTATAAAAAGGATGACAAGTCATGATCGACTATGTAAAGATAAAGGCAAATCCTCCAAATAACTGAATCTGCTTCTTGGTCCGAAAAATGAAACCTGACAAAGAAAAAATGTATGTGGATTAGGCAAATAGATTAAACCTGAAAGATAGCCCATATACACAGTTCTATTTTGGTATGGACTGTAACCTACTACTGGGTAAGCAATCAAACTAAAATTAGTTCTAATGACCCTTAGGCATATATGTATTCAGGCACTGGATATGGAAAATGTTCAATAATAGCCTAGCCCCTGAAACCAGTAAATTTCATGCATGGCATATCCATAGGCATCTATTCAGGAAGTTGCAGTCACAAGAGAATGCATAGAGCCTAAGGCCTAAGATTTTTAATGTTAAGAAAAGGCATAGTACGAAAAATGAAACCTGACAAAGAAAAAATGTATGTGGATTAGGCAAATAGATTAAACCTGAAAGATAGCCCATATACACAGTTCTATTTTGGTATGGACTGTAACCTACTACTGGGTAAGCAATCAAACTAAAATTAGTTCTAATGACCCTTAGGCATATATGTATTCAGGCACTGGATATGGAAAATGTTCAATAATAGCCTAGCCCCTGAAACCAATAAATTTCATGCATGGCATATCCATAGGCATCTATTCAGGAAGTTGCAGTCACAAGAGAATGCATAGAGCCTAAGGCCTAAGATTTTTAATGTTAAGAAAAGGCATAGTATGATTTATGTCGCATGTAATTCTATTATGGTGATTATCAAAGCTAACGATCTGACTCAGATTTGTTGCGTACTCACCTTGTGTTAGAGCAATGAACCACAACTCATGGTTAAACAGAAATTCTGGGCTTCTGGCTCATCCCTTGACGCCTCTCTAATATCAGACTTTTTCCCTGCCTTGTTTATGACATCCTCTGCCTTATACCTGCAAGTCCACAATGGCAATGGAAAGTGAAGTCAATGTATATAACCCGTTCTTGCGTAAGGAACCTCAACGACCAGGCATTCAAACTCTTGGTGAGCAAACAATGACATTGCAGACTGGGAAATAAAGTATTAACACAAGGGCATACACCCTCGACCCTCCAGGAGAGAAGCTTCCAGTGTCCGCATAAATTCCAAAAGGTCAATTTTATATATAGCATTAAGTACATCAGAGAATTATTCAATCCGTCAGAAGTTGGTCAAGACATGGAGATCTGTATATATAGTATCAAAAGTCATGTTAGGATACATCACATATGTTAGCTTGCATAACTCTATGACAGTAATGATTTGTAAAGAGCCATACACATCGAGAATGCATTCCCTTTCCAGGCCCGCCGACAGAGAAGAACTCTCTTCCCATGAGCATCTACAGAACAAGAACAACAAACTGATCAACATATCCTTGACCCATTATTATATTTGAATATGCATCAAGCACATGTCATAACTGATAACATATAAAAATAAGTTCCAAAAAACATGAGAAAGTATCAACAATATTGGTTTATTAGGTTAGACATTTCATCAAACAACATGTGGGCGAGTAAACACAGATGGTGCCCAAAGCAATCCATCCGTTCTCATCTACACCAGTGAATTAGATTGCAAACCAGGACAGATTACCAAGCTAATAAGAAGAAGAAACAGCAAGAAATAATACGATAGTCATAGGGCAGTTGAGTAGAGCAGAGATTGGTGTCTTACCAGATACCAGTTCGGGCTTCCGTCACAAGAAAGAAAGAGGGCCAATATCGTGCATAACCTCACTTGAGTAGCAACATCTCCGACTTACTACCGCCGTCTGAACGGGAGCCGGTCGACGTCGTCCTGCTGCACTCGCACCCGCTGTTCTCGACTGTGGAACAGACCGTGTTGGGCCTGTTTCCTGTTTTTGCCTATTTGACCAGACACCGACAGGCTTCCAGGGACAAACAAGCTGTAAAAGTGAAGTAAAGAAGCATGCTACCAGTAGAACTTACTCTGGCCGATAACAAATCAGAGAAATCACCGTGAGCGTTGGTGATTAGCGCACGGCGTGCGCGGCCGGCAGCAAGCCATCGGAAATCCTGCCTACTCCGGTGGAGTATCTTGTTGCCAATCTGCCACCTACAAACAGCCGGACAAGGGAGCCCGTGCCTGGAGGCCGTGAGCCTGGCCGCGCCACCGGCTGGAGCCTGCTCCGCTGGCCGCGGTGCCGACCTGGCCGACCACGGCTGCGACTGCGGCCGCCGGGAAGAATGGGTGGGAGAGGTAGAGGAGATCCGGGTCCACCATCTTCGGCGAGCTGGAGGTGGGCGCCGAAGGTGGGGAGCTTGCCGATGTAGGGACCGGTGGCGGCAATGGAAGGCGCAGGAGAAGGCTGCCGCGGCCGGGAAGATGCAGGGGCGCCTAGGGAGGCGCACCGGCCTGGGAGCCAAGGCGGCGCAGGGGGAGGCCGTTGCAGTGGGGGAGATGCGGCGGCGCAGGGAGGGAGGAGTGCGGGCCGGGGAGATGCGGTGGCGCACCGGCGGGAGGGTAGGCGGGCCAGGTAAGGACGGCGCGCGAGATCCGGCGGACGGCCAACGCGCGTGTGTCGCCACTGCCGTCCGTCTCCTCGGTTCTCTCGCGCATGCGCCCGCCCCTCCGCCTCCTCGTTAGGCGCGACGTGGGAGTGGATTGAAGAGGGGGTGAGTGGGGAGTGGATTGAATACGGGGCGGACGCTGGTGGGTCCAGTGAGGTGTGGGGATTAGAGGCTGAGGTTTGATCCGGAGGAGCTGAGCCGTTGGATCATGGGTGAGTGAGAGAAAGTTGATGTTTGCAGCAATTTGGATCTTTGGATCGTGGGTGAGTGAGAGAAAGTGGATGTTTGCTGGTACAATTAGGTGGGTGTACTTAGTTTGGTAATGACTGTTGGGGTGATTTGATTGTATGGCTTTAGAAAAGAACAAACTGGTGAGTTTTATAGTGGTAGTGATACAAAACGTGTCTCTTTCTTGGACTTCATAGCTGGTGATTAGGTCCTGATGATGGTTAGCGACGGCTGCAAAGAGAGACGAATTGAACTCAGGTGAGTTGGCATGCAACAACGGGAGGGCGCACGGCCGTAGGCAGCATGAGTTTGAAGTAGCACATGCATGATTTAGAGATAAAGGTGAACGTGCATGCATGAGTAGCTAACAAGCACGTCGCTGGTGATACATACGTGCATGAAGGCTTGCTCGGATCAGTGTGATAGAGGACGACGGAATCGGAAGGTGCATAAGGAGCTTCTCACCAGCAGCGTCGTCGGCGCGGCAAGAGGCGAGATGGACGGCGATCATGAGGGCATCTGCTGGCACGGCGGGCAGCAACGCAGTTGGTAGGCAAGCACGGAGTGGCTTGCAAGAGCAGAGATATATAGCTCACCGTGACATAAATAACTGACGAAAACAGAGACTAGATCGGTATGAGTAGAATTGTTATAGATCATAAAAGATGAGTAAGATGCAAAACGAAACAAGGAGGAGGTTGGCAACGTACGTGCTGGTGTTCTCACGTAAGGCAAACAAGGAACGATGGCGACGAACGTGACGGCTCGAGACCAAACACGAACTCGATGAGGACGACGTTCAGAGTTCGGCCTTCAGCCTGGACGTACGTATACGTCTTTCCTCCAGCAGCAACTCGGCGACGGCGACTAATTGATCACCTCGTTGGCTCCCCTCGTGGTGAAGTCCTCCCCGGCGGCCGGAATACGTGAAGAGTCAGTTAGATGCGGTTCAGAACTTCAGATGCAAAACAGGAAGAGAGTTGGACCAGGCGCTTGGCATGCTCACATACTTGTTGGCTTCGGCCAAAATAAGGATGATGACGGACGAACAGCTGGCGAAGATCGAACTGGATGAGGGAGGGCTGAAGATCGACCATCTTGTAAACGTGCTTCTCCAGCAGCAGCTCGGCCACGAGGGCGACGATGGCCGGTGGCGTGCGTAGCCAGAGCAGGGCAGCGCTGAAGGATTATGTCGCCTCGTTCAAGCTGCACACACAGGATGACACAGAGTTCTTTGTGATCGGATCGAGAGAAAGGAAGGAAGGGGGAACACAGGGTTCTAACAAGCGCTAGACCACGACGGCAAAAAGGTCGATCACGAAGGACGGCCGGCAGAACGACGTCTGGCTCGGCTTCTCATCACGGCGGAGCTCCGACAGCTGCCTCTGTGGTCTGCGTGAACGGCAAGTCGGCGACACGTACCACGCTTTGCTCGAGGACAACGGGAGCAGCAACAGGGAGCGCAGGGCTTCAAGCGGCGGCGCCGGCGGCTTCATCCTCGACGATGGCAGCACATACGGGGCGACGCTAGGGTTGCGGCTGCGATGTTGTTGCACACGGAAGAGTTTGGATCGGCAACCAGGGTACTTGTAGGGGCCGGGCAGGATCCTCTGGACTTTGGCCGTGCGTTGCTAGACCTGATAATGGATTGGGCTTATATTAGCAAGTCTGAGTTGGACCTTGTCTTGCGAAGAAGCAAACTAGCTGATTTTGCTGGAAGGGGCCAGGGTGGCAACTTAACTGAACACCCACGTTAGAGTTATTCAAGCTGCAGCTAGCATAGACTTGAAATAGAGAGATTAATTAATGGGCTGGGAAATAGAGCAAAGAGATTGAGCATGACGTGAGCCTTATTTGGAAGAATATTTGGTGATGACCAAATTGTAGTAGCTCAAATAGTTACAGGAGTCACAAGGAGTATATATGACGGTTCAAACATAGCTTATGATGACATGATGAATCCAAATAAAATACTTGGACTTATGAAAAAGATATAGGAGTTTCCTAGTTGATAGATTTAGCTCCAGGAAAGTGAGAGAGGAACCTGATCGACATTTAAATGTATTTTAAAATCTTTTGCACTCAAGAAACACCAAGATGCATCGACATGAATGCAACACTCACATCGAACCAATTTATTTAATTCAGAAAATCAAACAAAGACTTTTTCTTATACTATATTTCCTGTAAAGAAAAATAAATGTTGGGAAAATTTTTAAAATTATGAGAAAATCATTATTTAATTATTCTTTCTATTCACATCCTGAAATTTGGAAATTTCAGGGTGTGACACAACACTAATGGCACTAGTGCTACCACACAACTAGCGACAACTACATACTCGGCCTCTGTGGTAGATTGAGCTACACTTGACTATTTGCGAGATGACCAAGAAACCAAAGAGGAACCCAAAAACTGACAAGTACCCAAAGTCGATTTCCTATCGACACGACACCCCGCAAAGTCGACATTGTAAAAACAAAGAAGTGAGAGAGAAGAGGACGCCGAGTACCAACACAAAGCTCAGGAGTATATCGAAGATATCTGACGATCCGCTCGACGGCCTGCCAATGCGACATCCTTGGCGACACCTGAAAACGAGCGCACAGGCACACATCAAACTGTATGTCCGGCCTCGTCGCCGTCAACTACAAGAGGGAGACGATCATGATCCGGTACTCCTTCTGGTCCACGGGCTCTCCGTCCTCGTCCACGTCCAGCGATGTAGTCGTACTCATCGGTGTCAACAGGGGCTTGGAGTCGTCCATCTTGAACTTCTTGAGGATATCCTTCGTGCACTTGGCTTGATGTACAAATGTTCTCTTCTTGGCCTGCTTGATCCGAAGCCCGAGAATGAACTGCAATTCCCCCATCATAGACATCTCGAATTCTTTGCTCATGTCCTCTTCACACCTTGCAACCAAAGAGTGAGATGAGCCGCCAAAGACAGTATCATCTACATACACCTGAATAATTCGGATATCATTGCCCTGCCTGAGGAGAAATAGAGTCTTATCTACTTTGCCCATCTCAAACCCCTTCCTGAACAAGAAACCCCTCAAGCTGCCATACCATGCCCGGGGAGCTTGTTATAGCCCATACAAAGCCTTCCTGAACCTATACACTCGGTGTGGGTACTCAATACCCTCAAAGCCCAGTGGTTGCCTCACATAAACCTCTTCCTCCAAAAACTCATTCAAGAAGGCACTCTTCACATCTATTTGGTACAATTTGAACCCTTTAGCCACAGAAAAGGCTATAAGGATCCTAATCACCTCTAAATGGGCTACAGGAGCAAATGTTGCCTCATAGTCTATTCCCTCTTTCTGATTATAACTCTGAGAAACCAACCTCGACTTGTTTCTCACCACTTCACCATTCTCTCCCTCTTTGTTTTTCCACACCCATTTTGTCCCGATAGGTTTGCAATGTGGTGGTGGCTCTACTAACTCCAAAACTTGGTTTCTCTCAAAATTCTCTAACTACTCATGCATAGCGTTCACCCAATTAGGATCAAAGAGTGTGTGTCCAATGTCTTTCGGCTCAAAGGTAGCAACAAAAGTTGAATGAGCTAAGTGTGAGACATTTCTGGACCTCAATCGTGTCATGCGTTCATTGACGTCACCGATGATTCTTGAGCGAGGATGGTCAACTTGAATGGGCCTCGGTGCCTCTCGCCTGGAGACGACCTCCCCCTTAACAGCAGCTTCCACTTGATCTCGCTGGATCGTAGTCGGTATAGGAGATGGACCATCCTGAACAGTAGTCGAAGTAGTGGAAGTAGAGGGTACATGTATGGCTGGAGCTTCACCATCATCACCATCATCTTCTCCAGTATTATTTTCCTCATCCTCAAAGATCTTCTTGTCAACTTCATCGTCACCTGCACACTCAAAAACAAGCGAACTACATGGTTGTGTCTCGTCGAAGGTAACCTCGCAAGTCTCGATGATTTGCTTAGTATCAAGGTTGAGCACACAATATGCTCGAGAATGATTAGGATAACCCAAAAAGATTCCATCGGAGGACCTCGACTCAAACTTATCAAGCCTACCCCTATTGCGAATAAAACACCGGCAACCAAAAGCCCGAAAATGGCTCACTCTAGGTGCTCGCCCATGCATGAGCTCATAGCACGTCTTTTTCATGAAAGCCCGAAGAAAAATCTGGTTCCCAACATGGCACGCGGTATTCATCGCCTCATCCCAATATCTTCTCGGAGTCCTATGCTGATCGAGCATCGTCCGAGCCATCTCACAACGGGAACGGTTTTCCTCTCTACCACACCATTCTGACAAGCGACATAGGGAGAGGAAAACTGATGTTCGAGACCCAGATCACGGCAAAAGGTTTCAAATCGAGAGTTTTTAAATTTAGTACCATTGTCGCTACGAATAGCTCAAACAACATCTCCATTCCTCTCATTTTTCAACCACAAGATCAGATCCCAGACAAAACAAAATGTCTCCCCCTTGTCAGCCAAAAAGAAAACCCAAGCATAGCGAGAATAGTCATCTACTATCACCATGATGTACCATTTCTCACCAGCCGAGCACACACGAGCTGGACCAACCAAGTCCATATGGAACAACTCGCATGAGCGCTCTATCATAACAGCAGTCAGAGGCGGATGGGAGGCGGCGAGTATCGTATGGACATCCTAGGGCCCACTACCCAGGTGGGTACTGGAACCGACTACTACGTGGGCCCCCGAGACTACTCGACTTGTGCTACACGGTACAGACGGCGTGCAGTACAAGACAACAAGAGAACTAGTACTCGGATAGGAAGGCTATACATGTCCGAACCCATGTAGAGTACTCCTACCCATGTACGGCTAGTACTTCTCCCTCAAACCGACTTGTACCCCTGCCTCCCGGACTATATAAGGCAAGGCAGGGACCCCTATCTAGACATCCGCATCATCTTGTAAACAACACCCCATCAATCAAGAGCTACACAGCATACATGACGTAGGGTATTATGCACCACGCGGCCCAAACCTGTCTAAATTGTGTGCCACGTGTCTCTCCTTCGAGTTTCCAATCTCAGCAAGGCCATAAACATCTACCTCGAGTACTCCCCTTGGTAAGTTGTCGGTCTAAAACACTAACAACTGGCGCGCCAGATAGGGGCTCTCACTGAAGATCTCATGGCGAACTCGACGGCTTCCATCGTCATCAAGCCAACTGCCGCCTTCAACCACGGCGACACCTTCGTCTTCGGCTCCTGGGTCTAGACCGCTGACGGCACTGGCTCGTTCCAGCGCTACCTCACCATGACCCCGGACCCGGAGACCGGGTTCGTGACGCTTCCCGAAGTCACCACGGACCAACTTGTTGATAAATTCCATGAAATTTTGCTCTACAACAAAGCCACCGACTTTGAGATTGGATCCACCTCCAACTCGAACTCGACGAGTACCTGGGTTGAGCCACGCGATCTGGCTCTTGAGCCATCGTGTGGACTAGTCCTCCCCCACGAGCAATTCCCGTATGGCGTCGTGGTGCCAGCGCGGTCTACGCGGATGCGCTCATCCCACGTCAGGCCGACAAAGAGATCATCTCTAAGTACTTCTCGAACTCCAGTGCCGTGCCCCACTCCAAGGACCCCTTTGGGTTGCTGTGGATTGATCAAGTCATCGACTCAACGGCGGGCTGCGACCTGCTCTACTTCCTCAACTGCTACTCGGGGTACCACCAGATTGCAATCAAGGAAGATGACCAGGAGAGACCGTGTTCATCACCCCGTTCGGCGCCTACTGCTACACGACGTTGTCGTTCGGGTTGAAGAACGTCAGCGCTACCTACCAACGAGCTATCCAGGAATGCTTCAAGAAGCATCTCAACAAGAATGTCGAAGCCTACGTGGATGACGTGGTTGTCAGGACCAGGAACTTAGACACGCTCATCGCCGATCTTGAAGAGACTTTCGCTTCGTTGTGAGAGTACCAATGGATGCTCAACCCCAACAAGTGCGTCTTGGGCGTACCCTCAGGGAAACTACTCGGCTTCATCATCAGCCATCGCGGCATCGAAGCTAACACCGAGAAGATCTTCGCCATCACCAGCATGAAGGCTCCGACTTCTATCAAGGACGTCCAGAAGCATACTGGTTGCATGGCGGCCCTAAACAGATTCATCTCAAGACTTGGAGAACGGGGGCTACCCTTCTTCAAGCTACTCAAGCACCAAGAGAAGTTCATGTGGACCACGGAGGCTGATCAAGCTCTGTCGCGGCTCCAAGACCTCTTGTCTAAGCCACCAATCCTCACAGCTCTTCGAAAACAGGAGCAACTACTGGTCTACCTCGCTGCGACTACTCACGTGGTCAGTACTGCCATCGTCGTCGAGCGGAAGGAAGAAGGCCATGCCTACCCAGTCTAGTGACTTGTCTACTTCGTCTGCGAGGTCCTGTCTGAGTCCAAGACCCGATACCAACCGGTGCAGAAGCTACTCTATGCAGTACTCATCACCTCGCGGAAGCTACGGCACTACTTCTAGCAGTACTCGATCTTCGTGATCACCGACTTCCCGCTCGGTGATATTCTCCACAACTGGGACTGCACCGAGAGGATCTCCAAATGGGCGGTCGAGCTTGGCGCCCTCAACATCGACTTCAAGCCACGTACTGCCATCAAGTCTCAAGCAGTAGTCGACTTCATGGCAGAGTGGCGGGAAATCAACTACCCACACCAACAGAGCGACCAGAGCATTGGGTGATGTACTTTGACGACTCACTCAAGCTTGAGGGCGTAGGCGCAGGGGTACTCCTGATCTCTCCAAAGGGCGAACAGCTAAAGTACATCCTGCAGATCTTCTAGAACGTCTCGAACAACGAAGCCGAGTATGAAGCCCTCCTACACAGGCTCCATCTCGCAAACTCTTTGGGCATCAAGCGATTACTAGTCTTCGACGACTCTGCTATGGTGATCAACCAAGTCAACGACTCCTGGGACCGCAACAAAGAGAACATGGACGCCTACTACCTAGAAGTCCGCAAGCTCGAGAACAAGTTCCACAGTCTCGAGTTCCACCATGTCATCCGTGACAACAATGTTGTAGCGAACGTCCTGTCGAAGCTTGGATTTACTCGTGCTCAAGTACCAGCGGTGGTCTTCGTCCACGAACTACACAAGCCAACCATACCGGAGCCGGTACCAACACCAATGACCACTGATCCTAGACTACCTCAGCCCAGTCAGGAGGTCATGATGAACGACGTGGACTGGGGGCAACCGTTCATCGACTACATCCGCTAGCAGAAGGTTTGCTCTGATAAGAACAAAGCAGAACAACTCGACCAACGAGCTAAGAGCTACATACTAGTCGGGGACAAGCTCTACATGCGAGGTGCAACTTCGGGAGTACTCATGAAGTGTGTACCTCGGGAAGAAGGCAAGGACATCTTGGAGGAGATTCACAAAGGCGTCTGCGGCAATCATGCGTCCTCTAGGACAGTCGTGAGCAAAGCCTTCCGGCGAGTGTTCTACTGGCCCATAGCTCTAGAAGACGCAGAAGAACTCATTAGGAAATGCCAAGGGTGCTAATTCTTCACCAAGCAGCAACACATCTCAGCCTACAAGCTAGTTATGATACCGCCAACCTAGCCGTTCGCCTGCTGGGGGATCGACATGATTGGGCCTCTACCAACTGCGACAGGAGGATTCAATAGAGTTCTAGTGGCTATCGACAAGTTCACCAAGTGGATCGGGGTCAAGACGGTTACCTGCCTAAAGGCTGACGGGAGTACACAACTTCTTGGATGAGATCGTGCATCGCTACGGGCTACCCCATCGCATCATCACAGATCTGGGTTCTAACTTCAACAATCACCAGTTCTGGGAGTACTGTGAGAACAGCGGGATCGACGTTCGGTACGTCTCAGTCGCTTACCCGCGCACTAATGGCCAGGTGGAGCACGCCAACGGGATGGTACTCGACGCCCTCAAGAAGCGACTGCACGATGCTGCTAATACCAAAGGAGGAAAGTGGATCAAGGAACTACCCAATGCACTCTAGGGGCTTCGTACTCAACCTACCAAGCCAACCATGCAGTCTCCCTACTCCTGGTCTAAGGCTCCGAAGCTATACTACCCGCCAACGTGATGTAGGAATCCCCGACGGTTGAACAATATGACGAAGGCGTCTCGAAAGACAGCAGACGGGTTGATATCGACAACCTCAAAGAAGCTCGTTGCACCACCCTTGTCCAATCAGCAAGATACCTGGAGGGTATCCGACGTTACCATGATCGCAACATCAAGGAACGCTCCTTCAACGTGGGTGATCTAGTCCTCTGTCGTATCCAGAACACGGACGGACTACACAAGCTCAGCTCGCCATGGGAAGGTGCCTTCTCAGTATCCAACGTCACCGGCCCAAGCTCCTATCGCCTCCAAACTCTCGAAGGCGTAGACATTAGCAACTCGTGGAATGTCGACCAGCTGTGTCGCTCATCCCGCGTCAGGCCGACAAAGAGATCATCTCCGAGTACTTCTCGAACTCCAGTGCCGTGCCCGACTCCAAGACCCCTTTGGGTTGCTGTGGATTGATCAAGTCATCGACTCAATGGCGGGCTGTGACCTGCTCTACTTCCTCAACTGCTACACGGGGTACCACCAGATTACAATCAAGGAAGATGACCAGGAGAGACCGTGTTCATCACCCCGTTCGGCGCCTACTGCTACACGACGTTGTCGTTCGGGTTGAAGAACGCCGGCGCTACCTACCAACGAGCTATCCAGGCCTGCTTCAAGAAGCAGCTCAACAAGAATGTCGAAGCCTACGTGGATGACGTGGTTGTCAGGACCAGGAACTTAGACACGCTCATCGCCGGTCTTCAAGAGACTTTCGCTTCTTTGCGAGAGTACCAATGGATGCTCAACCCTAACAAGTGCGTCTTTGGCGTACCCTCAGGGAAACTACTCGGCTTCATCATCAGCCATCGCGACATCGAAGCTAACCCCGAGAAGATCTTTGCCATCACCAGCATGAAGGCTCCGACTTCTATCAAGGACGTCCAGAAGCTTACTGGTTGCATGGCGGCCCTAAACAGATTCATCTCAAGACTTGGAGAACGGGGGCTACCCTTCTTCAAGCTAGTCAAGTGCCAAGAGAAGTTCACGTGGACCACGGAGGCTGATCAAGCTCTGTCGCGGCTCCAAGACCTCTTGTCTAAGCCATCGGTCCTCACAGCTCTTCGAAAACAGGAGCAACTACTGGTCTACCTCGCTGCGACTACTCACGTGGTCAGTACTGCCATCGTCGTCGAGCGGTAGGAAGAAGGCCATGCCTACCCAGTCCAGTGACTTGTCTACTTCGTCTGTGAGGTCCTGTCAGAGTCCAAGACCCGATACCAACCGGTGCAGAAGCTACTCTACGCAGTACTCATCACCTCGCGGAAGCTACGGCACTACTTCCAGCAGTACTCGATCTTCGTGATCACCGACTTCCCGCTCGGTGATATTCTCCACAACCGGGACTGCACTGAGAGGATCTCCAAATGGGCGGTCGAGCTTGGCGTCCTCAACATCGACTTCAAGCCACGTACTGCCATCAAGTCTCAAGCAGTAGTCGACATCATGGCAGAGTGGCGGGAAATCAACTACCCACACCAACAGAGCGACCAGAGCATTGGGTGATGTACTTTGACGACTCACTCAAGCTTGAGGGCGTAGGCGCAGGGGTACTCCTGATCTCTCTAAAGGGCGAACAGCTAAAGTACATCCTGCAGATCTTCTAGAACGTCTCGAACAACGAAGCCGAGTATGAAGCCCTCCTACACAGGCTCCATCTCGCAAACTCTTTGGGCATCAAGCGATTACTAGTCTTCGACGACTCTGCTGTGGTGATCAACCAAGTCAACGACTCCTGGGACCGCAACAAAGAGAACATGGACGCCTACTACCTAGAAGTCCGCAAGCTCGAGAACAAGTTCCACGGTCTCGAGTTCCACCATGTCATCCCTGACAACAATGTTGCAGCGAACGTCTTGTCGAAGCTTGGATTTACTCGTGCTCAAGTACCAGCGGTGGTCTTCGTCCACGAACTACACAAGCCATCCATACCGGAGCCGGCACCAACACCAATGACCACTGATCCTAGACTACCTCAGCCCAGTCAGGAGGTCATGATGAATGACGTGGACTGGAGGCAACCGTTCATCGACTACATCCGCTAGCAGAAGGTTTGCTCTGATAAGAACGAAGCAGAACAACTCGTCCAACGAGCTAAGAGCTACGTACTAGTTGGGGACAAGCTCTACTTGCGAGGTGCAACTTCGGGAGTACTCATGATGTGTGTACCTCGGGAAGAAGGCAAGGACATCTTGGAGGAGATTCACAAAGGCGTTTGCGGCAATCATGCGTCCTCTAGGACAGTCGTGATCAAAGCCTTTCGGCGAGTGTTCTACTGGCCCACAGCTCTAGGCGACGCAGAAGAACTCGTCAGGAAATGCCAACGGTGCTAATTTTTCACCAAGCAGCAACACATCCCAACCTACAAGCTAGTTATGATACCGCCAACCTAGCCGTTCGCCTGCTGGGGGATCGACATGATTGGGCCTCTACCAACTTCGACAGGAGGATTCAATAGAGTTCTAGTGGCTATCGACAAGTTCACCAAGTGGATCGGGGTCAAGACGGTTACCTGCCTAAAGGCTGACGGGAGTACACAACTTCTTGGATGAGATCGTGCATCGCTACGGGCTACCCCATCGCATCATCACAGATCTGGGTTCTAACTTCAACAATCACTAGTTCTGGGAGTACTGTGAGAACAGCGGGATCGACGTTCGGTATGTCTCAGTCGCTCACCCGCGCACTAATGGCCAGGTAGAGCGCGCCAACAGGATGGTACTCGACGCCCTCAAGAAGCGACTGCACGATGCTGCTAATACCAAAGGAGGAAAGTGGATCAAGGAACTACCCAATGCACTCTAGGGGCTTCGTACTCAACCTACCAAGCCAACCATGCAGTCTCCCTACTCCTGGTCTAAGGCTCCGAAGCTATACTACCCGCCAACGTGATGTAGGAATCCCCGACGGTTGAACAATATGACGAAGGCGTCTCGAAAGACAGCAGACGGGTTGATATCGACAACCTCAAAGAAGCTCGTTGCACCACCCTTGTCCAATCAGCAAGATACCTGGAGAGTATCCGACGTTACCATGATCGCAACATCAAAGAACGCTCCTTCAACGTGGGTGATCTAGTCCTCTGTCGTATCCAGAACACGAACGGACTACACAAGCTCAGCTCGCCATGGGAAGGTGCCTTCTCAGTATCCAACGTCACCGGCCCAAGCTCCTATCGCCTCCAAACTCTCGAAGGCGTAGACATTAGCAACTCGTGGAATGTCGACCAGCTGTGTCGGTTCTACTCGTAGTCCATCGACTACTCATCTATAGGTTCTAGCCTACACAGCTACCTAACAGATCTTCAGCTGTAAGCGGCCCACGGGTCCTGGCAACGGTCTATGGACCACCTATCTTCAGGATCCAACTTCAATGGCTACCAACCGATCTCCAGCTGTAAGCGGTCTACGAACCCTAGCAATTACTAAGCTGTAAGCGGCTGACGGGTGTTGGCGACTACCTATTTGTAACGGCCCTGGCCATCCAGGTGTAATCTTTCATTAGTAATAAAGTTTGACATTATTCAACTTCTTTACTGCGTCTCTTAACCAATCACAGTATCCTTGAGTACTACTACTCATCAGCTACCTCGGTTTAGTACTCTGCGGGCTTCGATGCAAGCCGCGGTAACGAGTACTCGGTCAATCACAACAATCAAACAGCAAGGATGCTTTCAAACAAGTTTTTATACTTAACTTGTTTATGTCACAAAGTTCCACCTGTACATGAACTACCCCTACAGGTACAACTACTGGAGGTTCAGCTTCTTGGCGACTTGTTCGGCTATTGGCGCCATCTCCTCCAATAGTGCGCGGAACTGCCCATCTGTGCAGTTCGCCGTGACTCCTCCAGCCACAGCATCCACAGGCGCCTTGGGGAAGTACGACTTCAGATAGGCGAGTATTTGGTTGGGGATCAACTTCGCCGAGTGCTTGATGTATGTTGCCAGACGCCCGGGAGCTTACTTCAACCTGTCCACAAGCGGCCGCAATTTCTCCCCGGCCACGTGTGGAACAAGCAACCTCGTGATTGGGAGTGCGGCTTCTTCAAGTTCCTTCATGGACGCCCGCAGCTTCTCGCAATCTTTTTTGAGCTTCTGCAGAGATTGGTAACAACGCACAAGGTCAATGTTGGAGGCTTCACGAAGCTCCATCCACTTAATGCACTCATGACGCATCTTCTTGAATTCATACTCGGCTACTATCTCGGGCATCGGTTTCCCGGTACACTATGTTCTTCAAGTCGGTCTCGGAGGCCTTAAGTTGCTCAACAGAGGCCTCAAGCTCTATGCAGATGATCATCAACCGAGTCAGTTGTAGAAATCTACAAAATCAGTACACAAGTAACCAGCGGGAGAAAGCATACCTTTGTTCTTCTATCGCAGCGACTTGTTCTTCTTGGTGAATTCGTCCCTCTTCGCCTGTGAAGAACCGGATTGGCGACCAGAGAGGGGGCGAGTGAATGGGAGCCGATAAAAATTCTTCTTCACGAACTCAACCTATGATCCCAAAATCAACTCCGAGTTGCCCCACACTAAACTTGCCGAATCCACGTAGTCACTGGAGTACTACTGGACCTAGCAGCAAGATCTCAACGCAAAGCAAGCCACTCAAGAACGCAATGGAAAAACTCAGCAAGCTCACTGCCAGGCTGACACTGGTCAAACCGGTTACCCCAAAACTCTCCAAAGCCTACAGAAAGCTTATACAAATGTCCAGGAGCTCCCAAGACATGATCCAAGCACTGGACACAAATCTTGGGGAAAGGCAACCAAGACAAGGATCAAGAAGACCTCCAAACTGAAGCCAACCTGAACGAATCCTGAACAGAAACAAGCACACCTCTAGCAAAAACACCAGGAGACCCACTGGTGGCTCGATGCCGGTCAGGCCGGTGTACCTGACCGGTCAGACAGGTCAAGCCTGGGTAACCTCAAGGGCCCACAGCTAGAGCAAACCAAAGCCAAACTACAAGACACTTGAACTGCAGCAACCTCTGGACTAGGAGAGCACACTACCAGCAAGCCACCCAAGAAACCCACAAGAAGGTCGGCACCGGTCAGACCTTTGCCCTCGACGAAGCTCCAAGAAAAGATCCAAAACTAGAGCAAACAAACTATAAACTTGATGAGACTATGACCTTGGCCTCATCTGGTCATAACAAACATATTCCCAAGAAGTCTCCTGAAAAATCCAATATGGACCAGACAACACTCCTTGAAAGCAACTGGACCAAAAGCATAAACACTTAGCGGAAGCAAAACCAAAGCCCTTGTTTGCCAGGCCGAAACCAGTGCAACCGAATTTCCGAAAGCACGGCAGAGACACAGGGCAAAACCAGTGCCACCGGATTTTTCCTAGGTCACTTGAAAACCTCGGAAAAATCCAAACCCGAAGCAAACAGACTCGAAACACGATGAAAATTTAACCCTAGCCTTCTCTTACCCAAAGAAACTTTTTCACCAAAATCTCCTCAAAATCCACCATTGACCTAACCGTTGCAACTGGGTTTCCAAAATCGGTGCCACCGAGTTTTGCCTGGGCAGTTTGGGAAAATCTCCTTTCGAATCGATCTCTTGACTCGCGCAACCTCTTGAGCTGAGATTTGGGGAGGAGTAGATCTACCCCATGAACAATTGAATCCTAAAAGGACTAGTCCCCAAACCAAACATCTCGTGCGGAATCGAAGATTTCTTGCAAAGGGTCAAGAACTAGGGTTAGAGAGAAAGAACTCCAAATCTGAGCCGATTCGTGAGGTTCGTGGGCACAAGATCACCAGGAAAATGGTTACACAAGACCTATGTGTGATCCCCACAAAGAAAACCCCACCAAAACACTCTCAAATCCAACGAACAGAAAATCCAACGAAAATAGCTCTGAAAATGGCACAAAAGAAAAACGCATGGGAACTAAGGATTTGGCACAAGATTAAGATGGAGAAATCACTATGAATCATGTAGCCATATCCGGTTACAAGCCACTCACAAGAATCACAAATCTTGGATGGCAAAAAGCTCAAACAAACAGCCACTCTCTCCTCTCTTCCTCTCACCAAGAGCACTCCAAGAAGATGGAGCACACCCGCCTATCTAGGCAAAAAAAGATGGCTGCCCAACCAGCCACTCCTCCAACATATAGAGCCCTCCGGACAAAAGACCGAAGTGCCCCTACACTAGGAGTTACAACACAAGCCCATGCAAGGGCATTTTGGTCAATACATCATTAGCATCATCGGACGGATGCACATCCACCGCAAACCCGCTTAACCACTACGCAAGTCTTGCGATCATGCCATGTGTCCTCCGCTTCGAAGTCTCCGGAAGCTCCATGGCGCACACCGGTCAGACTGGTGCTCTTCACCGGTCAGACCGGCCTAGTGCTGTAGCCGTGCATGCTTCCGTCTTCAGTCTTGGCTTTGTGGCTCAGCCAAGTAACCCAGTGGTTTTGTGGTGAACCACTGGAAACCCCGCAGACTTGGTGTGGCCTCACGCCAATCTCCACTAATGAATTGGCCCCCACGTCGTCCCGGCTCGACCTTGGTTTTGAGGCTCAACCAAGAAACCGTCCATGACCTCGTCTTGCTATTCTTGCCACCATGCGACCCGCACTTGATCCCGCTGGCCACCAGGTCCCTCGAACCAAGCCTACTTGTCTGCTCCACACCTGGAAGCCTCACCGGCATCGACCTTTCGCGCTTGTTCTTCACCTGCACTAGCACCAATCAAGTCGCAGCCTGCACCTGTAATACTTAGCCAAGAGTCAGTCCATACAACGTTGTCAATGACTCATCACACCAAGAAGCGAACATCCACCGGTCCTCGAACCACACAGGCTCTCAATCTCCCCTTTGATGAGTGCATTGACAACACACACATTTTGTAACCAAAGAGAAAAGGAAAAAGAAAAGAAATGAACAAAAGAACTCAAATAAGCGATCGAAAGCCAAAACAAAGGCAAATAACAAGATCACTTGAAAGAGGAAAGACTCGGTCCCCTTAGGCAAGGGAAACGGCTCGATACAACCGAGACAACACAAGCTCACAACAAAGGAGCAAACCACCAAAGCAAAGCTCGAAAACGCACAAGACCTCCCCCTGCACACATGCAAGCTCCCCCTAAACCAAAGCAACCCCCCTGAACAAATGCACGCAAAGCTGAACTTACTATGCAACTCGGTGCTACCGGTTTCAGCAACTCGGTGCCACCGGATTGACAAAACCAGTGCCACCGGTTTGCTAAAACCGATCCACCGGATTTCCACCAGCCAGAGCAGAAAATGCAACAAACAATGCATAAGCTCCCCATCGACAACTGAACCATGCTCTGAAACGTATATGCAACTTTTCTCACCCTTTCTTTCTCCCCCTTGTTGACAATGCACGAATCAAGGCAAATTGTGGGGAAAATGCAACCTAAAGCTTTTCAAATAGACAAAATTCACCACACGATGCTACACATGACCAAATGAGCAAGTTAGATACTCGATAGCTTCGTAAGAACATAAGCTTCATGACCACCAAGTTTCATAGCCATCCGACAAAGCTAAGATCACATTGAGTATTTTTGCGAAAAACATCTCTCTCATGAGCAAAGTCTTAAACATGATCAAAACATGCCAAAATGACAATATCACACAAACTTCATGCTAGGACAGGTATTCTAATCAAAAGAGCATCATAAACACCCACAAGCATCTCATGTCATGTTAAAGCCACCGAGCCATCTGTCTACTTCTAGATATGAGACTTCTCATTGGTAGACATCATGCAACGGTTTAGCACCCAAAACAAAATGAGTTAAGCACAAAATGACATGGGAGCACATTTTTCAAGCATAAGACATTCCATTTTCAGATTAAGCATGGTACATGAAATGCCTTTGCGGCAAAAAGGAACTTACGCTCCTCCACAAGATAAGTTAGGGGGCTAAACATTCATGATGGCAAAAATATCTTTGACCCCAAATTATCAAAATAAGCCATCCAACCATGAATTAAGCATAACAAAGCCACCAAGACATGTCATGAGCATATAAAGGCATTTACTCACAAGAGAACCTACAACTAGCATTTTCAAAACTCATAGCATTCTCATATGGATATAAACCGAGACAAACAAGAGATTAGCCAAACTTAACCACATCATACCAAATAAGTCCACAAGGTCATCCATATCATGTCATAGTGAACAATGTATATGAGAGAAGTTTTTCCTACAAAATGCATATGATACAAATGCATGCAAACCTAAGATACAAAGACGCCTATACATCATGTTACATGTGCAATGCAAAATGCAAGAATGCACTAAAGGAAAGCTACACATATATTACAAGGGAGCTTTACCACCAACTCGGGAAACCAACCACACACAAAGCTCACAAACGGTCGGCTCCTCAAGGGGAGGCAAAGGGGCTCGACACCACCGGCAAAAGAGAAAAGGAGCACAAAACTCACAAGCTCCCCCTAAACACATGCACTAGGGCCAAAGAGCATACAAAGCTCACCCTCAGCACACATGAGATAGGGCAAAGAGCAAAAAGAACCCGAGTGGTTTGACCAAAGCCACACACTTCCAGGTCGCAAAACTACTTACCTCGACCACTCCTTCAAAAATCACCCGTCCTTGTCCACCATCCCCGAAAGCGATGTTCCTCTTTGACACCACCGGGGTGAGGCCGGAGAACCACCGCCAATCTCAACCAAATGTTCTCCAAGCCTCCCACCTGCAACTCGAAACCAAGAACGAGAGCGAGCAAATGACTCAACACTAGGGTTAGTACCAAAAGAGTCAAACCGGTGCCTAGCCATCTCCTCAAAAGTGGGGTTAGCAAAATTCATCCTATCACGCCTAGCAAAGCTGAAACCACCACGGGAAAACCACTCCCGACTTGCTGGAGGAGTACGAGCACCACGAAGGGGAAAGCGTGGTCCGTAGTCCCTCTGAGACTTAAAACTGCGACTGCTCCCATAATCATATCTACCACGAGGTGGAGAGCGTCCAGCAAACTCAACACCACCAAACTTAACACACCTACCACCTGAACCACGACCAAAGGAACCAACTCGAGCAGCAACACGACCTCGAAAACCAAACTGACTTGCTCTATGAGGTCCACCGGTATGACCATTGCCTCTCGGCTAGAAAACCTGCTTCGAACAAAAGCACTCCTAACTCCCCAAGCTAGAGCGTACACACACAGCCTCACACGGGAAAACACCAACCAAGAACCGCTCTAGGCGAGAGAAGAACCACCAAAGATCCCATTGAGTACCATAGAAAAGATACCAATTGAAAGATCACAAATGTCTACCAAAAGCCACACCCTCAAAAACAAATCCCCTAACGAGTGAAGCCAAGCTCCCTCTTAACCAAAGACAACTAGCAAAGCAAAAGCTAGGAAAAGAAAGAGCAAAAGAGAAGCTCTAAACCCAACAGAAAAGGGAGAAAACCAAAAGAGGAACAAAGCACAACCTGAAGAAAAAGCAAGCCCAAAACCCAAAGAACGACCAAAACATGCTACACAATGCATTTACAATACGAAACAAGATAAATAAAGCATTGTAACATGATTTCACATATATGAATACAAGCATGGGCTAACAAGCATGTCATCAAGATGCAAACCTATACTACTAGCTCAACCGAAATGATACCAATGAATAACATGCCAAACATGATAAAAGAACTAAACAAAGGCATGATACAAGATCATTTGGATCAACCACCAAGATATATTACAAAACTAGCATGACAAGGCATACATGGGGGACAAACATGTTAACAAGAGAGAGTAATAAAGAGCTAGCTGAAAATGATATGGATGAACAACATGTCATAACCACAAGAGGGCGACCATAAAGCATGGCATGATGTTCATATATATCACCCACCACAATATCATACAAAGGATAGCAAGATAGGTATACAAGCTCACAAAGCTATCATGAACAAGGTGGCTAGCCTACCATGGTTTATACACAAGCATGCAACAAGTATACAAGTGAGTACAAAGAGAAAAGGAAAACTCACTATACATGTGTACAAAGGCTTTCAAGAGCCAATCAAAGCGGTGTGGAGAACCATCATTTCTTGATCACCTCACAGACAAAAGATCAAGTACCATCGAGCTCATGTTCTCCAACCACATCTCCATACCTACACACAAGGAGACGAAAAAGACCGAGTCTTGGATCCCAAAGGGTTAGCAAGCACATACTTGGGAATCCAGTACTTGGTCACACGGGTATGCGATGCACTCAAATTATCACGTGAGTTAGCATGATGCAAATGCCGGTTAGAATGAAAAGGTTTTCGAACACCCTTAGAACTATGCCTCAAAGGAGCAAACCGCGAAGAAAGACGAGTGCTACCACAAGCAAAAAGGCAAAGGTCCCTCAAGGTCGTAGGAGGAGAACCAACACAAGCACCACGGGAAGCATGTCGCAGACCAACACAAGAAACACTAGAAACATGTCCACGAGTATGGCCTAACTCACTAGAAAGAGTGTCATAAAACCCGTCCACAAATTGTGCCTTCTTAGGTGCACAAGTGTTCATGCCATGAAAAGGGCTATGAACAACCAAAGGCCTAGAAGCACTGGCTCGCCGCATTCTTCTTGCCCGGCAGTAGCAAAAGCTCTCTTGATGCCCATCCTTCCCACAATGAGAGCAATGGTACAAAGGCCTATCGGGAGGCACAGTCCGAGTGGACGAATCACCATTCTCTTGTAAGTGAGAAATCCCTTGGGACTTAGAGTAAGAAGCATCAACCTCAACACTCGACTTGGTGCCAACATTAGAATCACACATGCCATGAGAAAGGCTATGTGGCTTCTTAAAAGCTTTGGCACGCACACGTCGCTCGTGCTTGACACGGCGAAAGCAAAACTCAACAGTATGCCCATCCTTCTTGCAAAAGGTGCATTGGAACTTCGGTTCAGGAACATGAGTTCCAAAAATGTGAGAAGCACCTTTGCCATTCGACACATCTTGGGCAACACCGGAGGAAGAAACAAGCTTAGGAGTAGCTATGAAAGAGCTAACCGAAGCACTAGCACACTTGATACCATCCAAAGACTCACGCTCAAGAGAAGAAGTCAACTCCGGTTGAGAAGAAGTAAATTTAGAAGCATCAACATCAGAGTGACAAGAAATGCGAGAATCCAAACCCTTAGCACAAAGACTGTTGCATCTTGTGCGCAAAACCTCATTTTGAAATTTGAGGCGCTCACAAGTACCACATGTCATATTTCTCAAATTATCGATTTCCTTCTCAATGCACTTAGCATATGTGGTACGCAAGAGTTCATTTTCGTTGTCAAGGTTGGCACTCATCTCATCATGCACAACCAACTTGGTGCTCATATCATCGTGCATCTTTTTCAAAGCCAAAACTTCACTTTCCAAATCAATGCAAGAGGTGCAAAAAAAATCACATGAACAAGCAACATCATTTACATCTCGAAAAGCATTATCATCATCACAAGAAGTATGGCTAGCATCATCAACAACTAGCAAAGAGCACTTGCTACAAGGCATAGACTTCAACTCACAAATTTCAACCCTAGCATGCTCAAGTTCATCTACACATGTGGTGTGAGTCAACTTTAATTCTTTAATTTCAGCAGGTAAAGACTAACAAGAAACACATGGTGAGGAAGCATTTGACTCCAACAAAGAAATCTTACTTCTAGCATTAACAAGATCATCATTCAAAGCAACACAAGAGTTGCAAGGCATAGAAGTATTGGATTTCAACAAGTCAATTTCAGATTTCATGCAAGCAAGAGAAGAGTTCAATTCCTCATTCTTTCTAAGCATGCTACTCACATCATTTGCAAACTCAAGATTATCAACAAGTGAAGCATCACATGATTTGCAAGGCAAAGATGCATTGAAATGCAACATTTTGATTTCAGATTTTAGGCGAGCAAGAGAGAAGTTCAACTCAACATTCTTAGCATGCATGGTATTACACGAATTGCATGAGTTCAAAGCACAAGACTTCCAATGAGCCATACCACATTTCAGCCTAGCAAGGGAACATTTCATCTTCTCATTTTTCCTATGCAAGACATCACACAAATCCATGTTTCTCCTATGCAAATCCCCACAATCACCTTCACAATCATTCAACCTATCACATAGGATCAAGATGCCTTTAGCAAGCGTACCTTAGTTCATGTCTCTTAGCATGCGGTAGAGCTTGCCCTTCTTGAGATCACCATCTTGATAGTCCTCGGTGAGGGACATCATCTCCTCCACTCCGGCTTCCACCTCAACCTTCGTACTCCTCCTACTCAAAGAACCACAAGGAGAAGAGCTTGGTGCATTTGGCTACATAGGAATAGCATAATTTTTTATGGGGGTCTCTCTCCTTTGGGAGATGGAAGCAGTGCTTTAAAGAAGAGTGCTCTCTGGTTCTACATAGAGCTAAACCTTCTTTAAAGTTGGAGCAAGACTCTTGGTTTTGTAATAAGTTCACATAGCAATTTTCTCCTTGGGCTTGTGGCCTTGTAACTCTGTAAATATCCTTTCATATATATACCGAAAACAAACTCAAATCTCACCAACCAAGACCGCAAGCAAAACAAGCTCAAAGCGACCAAACCAATACCGCAAAGCAAATCATCCCTTCTCTTTTGTCGCCCTATGGATCTTAGACTGGTTAGAGTCACAAAGACCCACAACCGGCTCTGATAGCACTTGAAGGTCCGGATTGGCAACCAGAGAGGCGGGGAGTGAATGGGAGCCGATAAAAACTCTTCTCCGAGAACTCAACCTATGATCCCAAAATCAACTCCGAGTTGCCCCACACTAAACTTGCCAAATCCACGTAGTCACTAGAGTACTACAGGACCTAGCAGCAAGATCTCAACCCAAAGCAAGACACACAATAACGCAACAGAAAAACTCAGCAAGCTCACTGCCAGGCCGACATCGGTCAGACCGGTTCCCTACACCGGTCAGACCGGTTAACCTTAAACTGTCCAAAGCCTACATCAAGCTCACAGAAATGTCCTGGAACTCCCACGACATGATCCAAGCACTGGACACAAATCTTGGGGAATGGCAACCAAGACAAGGATCGAGAAGACCTCCAAACTGAAGCCAACCTGAACAAATGTTGAACAGAAACTCCCCCTGGACAAGACAAGCACACCTCTAGCAAAAACACCAGGAGACCCACTGGTGGCTGACCGGTGTACCAGACCGGTCAAAGCGGTCAAGCCTGGGTAACCTCAAGGGCCCAAAGCTAGAGCAAACCAAAGCCAAACTACAAGACACTTGAACAGCAGCAACCTCTAGACTAGGAGAGCACACTACCAGCAAACCACCCAAGAAACCCACAACAGGGTCGGCACCGGTCAGACCTTTGCCCTCAAGGAAGCTCCAAGAAAAGATCTGAAACTAGAGCAAATAAACTCTAAACTTGATGAGACTTGGACCTTGGCCTCATCTGGTCATAACCAACGTATTCCCAAGAAGTCTCCTGAGAAATCCAATATTGATCGGGCAACACTTCTTGAAAGCAACTGGACCTAAAGCATAAACACTTAGCGGAAGCAAAACCAAAGCCCCTGTCTGCCAGTCCGAAACCAGTGCAACCAGATTTCCAAAAGCACGGCAGAGACACAGGGCAAAACCAGTGCCACCGGATTTTTCCTGGGTCACTTGAAAACCTCAGAAAAATCCAAACCTGAAGCAAATGGACTCGAAATGCGATGAAAATTTAACCCTAGACTTCTCTTACCCAAAGAAAATTTTCCACCAAAAATCTCCTAAAAAATCCACAGTTGACCAAACCGGTGCCACCGGGTTTCCAAAACCGGTGCCACCGAGTTTTGCCTAGGTAGTTCGGGAAAATCTCCTTTCGAATCGATCTCTTGACTTGTGCAACCTCTTGAGCTAAGATCTGGGGAGGAGTAGATCTACCCCATGAACAAGTGAATCCTAATAGGACAAGTCCCCAAACCAAATATCTCGTGCGGAATCGAAGATTTCTTGCAAAGGGTCAAGAACTAGGGTTAGAGAGAAAGAACTCCAAATCCGAGCCGATTCGTGAGGTTCGTGGGCACAAGATCACCAGGAGAAAGGTCACACAAGACCTATGCGTGTACCCCACAAAGAAACCCCCACCAAACCACTCTCAAATCCGACGAACGGAAAATCCAACGAAAATAGCTCCGAAAATGGCATAAAAGAAAAACGCACGGGAACTAAGGATTTGACACAAGTTAAGATGGAGAAATCACTATGAATCATGTAGCCATATTCGGTTACAAGCCACTCACAAGAATCACAAATATTGGATTGCAAAAAGCTCAAACAAAGAGCCACTCTCTCCTCTCTTCCTCTCACCAAGAGCACTCCAAGAAAAAGGAGCACACCCACCTATTTAGGCAAAAAGAGATGGCTGCCCTACCAGCCACTCCTACATATAGAGCCCTCTGAACAAAAGACCAAAGTGCCCCTACACTAGAAGTTACAACACAAGCCCATGCAAGGGCGTTTTGGTCAATACATCATTAGCACCATCGAACGGATGCGCATCCACCTCAAACCCGCGTAACCACTATGCAAGTTTTGCGATCATGCTGTGTGTCCTCCGCTTTGAAGACTCTGGAAGCCCTATTGCGCACACCGGTCAGACTGGTGCTCCTCACTGGTCAGACTGGTCTGACCCACTGGTCAGACCGGCCTAGTGCTGTAGTCGTGCACGCTTCCGTCTTCGGTCTTGGCTTTGTGGCTCAGCCAAGTAACCCAGTGGTTTTGTGGTGAACCACTGGAAACCCCGCAGACTTGGTGTGGCCTCGCGCCAATCTCCACTCATGACTTGGCCCCCACGTCGTCCCGGCTCGACCTTGGTTTTGAGGCTCAACCAAGAAACCGTCCACGACCTCGTCTTGCTGTTCTTGCCACCATGCAACCCGCACTTGATCCCGCTGGCCACCGGGTCCCTCGAACCAAGCCTACTTGTCTGCTCCACACCTGGAGGCCTCACCGGCATCGACCTTTCACGCTTGTTCTTCACCTGCACCAGCATCAATCAAGCCGCAACCTGCACCTGCAATACTTAGCCAACAGTCAGTCCACACAACATTGTCAATCACTCATGACACTAGGAAGCGACCTTCCACCGGTCCTCGAACCACACAGGCTCTTAGCCTGCATATCCTGGACTTCGTTGTGGTACTGGGCGAAGGCAGTGTTGAGCTTAGACTGGAGTAGCACAAAGTGCTTCCTCGACTTGTCCAACTCCTTCTCCAGTGTCTAAGCACGGAGGACAGTGTCACCATATCCCTTCAGGAGCTCGGTCTTCTTCTGGGATCTCTCAACAAGGCCATGCAACTACCGGAGCAATGTCAGATCAACATCAATGCTACTACTCATGACAACAATGCAACATAGAGTACTTGTGGCGTACCATGACCCACTGCTCTGTGCAACGCCATGACTCCAGATTCAACGCCACAACCACCTGGTCGATCAACTCATCATCCAGGAGTTCGAGGCCTCCACAGCTCAAGCTCCTAGACTGATCGATCAGCATAGACCTTTGTGGCATCGGCTCTTCTATTTCCTTCTCCTGAAGGACGACGTCGGTAACCGAGCCCAGGGGCGATCAACTCGCACCTCCTTCCTGAGCTCGGGGGCTACAGCCGCAGTCTCCGCCTCTAGTGGCTCGACAGCAACTGAATCAGGGAGTACCCTCTCCTCAACTTTAGGCCCTGTCAAACAATAAGTCAAGTGAGCTCGGGGGCTACGGTGACTACTCTGCAAGACAAAGTACTCGACGCAGCATGATCATACCTCCAGAGGAGCTGGCTCCTGCAAGCGTTGCCTCCGCTTCATCTCCTGCTTGTCGTGGGGGCGTGGGATCTAGTGGCCATGTCGAGTGGTCTGCACCATCGACAGGGGCGCTCGTCTTAGCCCCATCCCACGACAAGTTCGTGGATTTCCCGCGTGTAGTACTGTGTTAGCAACATGCATTACTACTCGGGTGATCGGGTACTCACAATGTTGACCGCATGACAGTGACGGTCGGGGCACCCAGAAGACTCGTGATGTCCACAATACTGGGTAGCATGGTCTCCTCGGTGGATACTTCAAGAGCAGGCGGCTCCTGCTCCCGTGCCTCTGGCTGCTCAACGGCTGCGGCCGCAGCAGGAGGGGGATCTTGGGCCTCTGCTGCCGACGGCTGTGGGTTCACCTCCACTGCCGCTGGTTACTCTTGTGCCTCCACCGGCATGGCTACTTCACTGACCGGACGTGGGCTGGTGTTGCCTCCAGTCAGCGCCCCCACGGTTTTCCAATCTTCTTCTTCGTCACAGACGGTCGACTCGACCGGCTCCATGGAGGGGATCTCCTGCAATAACATAGCTGTAACAAGTCGTCAGCAACCAAACAACTAGCTTCGAGTACTTGACTACCTGAAAAGAGAGTACTTAATTCTGGTACAGTGCCCACGGACACCTTGATCTTCTTCACGGCGCGTTTTCGCACCGTGTTGTGGGGCTTCCTTGGTGGAAAAGGAACCACATCTTCCAGATTAGCCACCAGCTCCTCAACCGGCACGTACGATAGCCCCGCTCGGTGGAATCTTGACCGGAGCTGGAAGCGTTGTTGCAGTGTCTCTTCATCTTCGTCATCTGTCGATGAATCTTCAGCGACGACGGTGTCATCGCCTTCATCGACTACTCGGCGCCCCTTCCCCTTCGCTCCTGCCCCGGTCCCGGACTGCTCCTGAGACTCAGGCACAGGGGGCATGGACACATACTTCTTGACGTCCGCCTACAAGATCCACAAAAGCATCAGTATGACTACTTAAATCAATTGGTACTCGGGGGCTAACGCCACAACTACTTACCTTCTTCGGCGGATGCGAAGCAGAGTACTCCTCCACCGGGCAGGGAGTGTATGGGCGCATATCTTTGAAGATCCTGCCCAACTGTTGACGGTGAATTTTGGTGCTCCAAACATATTTGTTACACTTTGGTTTGAGCTTGATTATGCAACTAACCCGCCACTAGGCACACTAATGATATAACAAGTTCAACTTTGTAAGTGCATTTAGAAGTGTTGTGTTTTTGTAGGAAAACATGGACAAAAGGGACATAGTCACAATAAGTTCAAAGGAGCAAATGAGGAGTTCCGTTCGTGTTCAAGTGCAGGGTGAAATCACTTCCAAAGGTGACAAGGACCAAGGTGCTACGACGGATCATCCTCGAGGACTAAGACGTAAAGTTCGGACTTCATGCGAGAAGACCCTCTATCTTGATCGCGGGGATGACGACACCAAAATGACACAATTAAAGGGGTTTAAGTCCAAAATGTCAAGATGAGCCGCGGGGATGAAGACGAGCCCGAACCAGGCTGAAAACGCAGCCTGGGCCGACCGGCCTGGTCGGATCGACCCAGGGCCTTTTTGCCTCGGTTCGTGATCCCCTTTGACATTGCCGCTCCTCGGTTTATTAGTAGCTCCCTCCTCCGACAGTCGCTGGATCCAATCAGTCTATCGACGCCATTCACCAGAAGCCACTGCCGCAAGTTGAGGGAGAGAGTTGGATGAGCTCGTCGCAAGGATCAACGCTGGCAGAGGGAAGGAAGCAAGGGGAGGACTCCAAGCCGCTGGCCTAGGGGTGCTCCCAAGCATCATCGCCGCCATCTTCATCGACGACGTTCTCTAGAGTCTCCATCACCCCTATGTGCATCAACCCATGTAAGATGATGGGGTAATGTATCCGTTCATCCTTAGGGTTAGATGGACCCTTGATATGTAATTGCTACGTGAATCATTTGCCTATTGATGCTTCATGGTCTATGTTTGCGCAACATGTGGTCTTAGTAGGGTTTGTGGTAATCGTGGTGATTAGCTTAACCTTATGGATGCTTAGGTATAGATGCGGTTATACGTGAAAGTGATTGATTACATTGTGTAGTGACAATACGATTTAGGGAAAAGGCTTAGTGGCCGCATAACCGCCATGAAGCTAGTGAAGGCATCACCCCTTTCATGTGGTAGATGCATGTTCATGAGATCCTAGACCCTAGGGAGAGAACACTTATCTATCTTAATCTCTCTCTTGTATCCACCCTTTGCCATCTAGTTTAAGCTTAGATTTAATATTAGATTAGCATAGGTTAGATTGCATTTACTTTAGATTAATACCTCTTTTAAAGGCTTTCCAATCAACTAGATTAGTACTTGGTTAAGCGCTAGCAATCCCCTTGCTCCACGGATTGACAAGAACCTTGGGGGTCACCCTGTGGTGAAAAAGGCTATAGGTGGTCTGTACGCTTGCGGATCGAAACTCGACACGTGTTACCATCAACAAGCCCTTTTTCTGGCGCCGTTGCCGGGGAGCAAGCCAGTTTGCTATGTTTAATCTAGTATTAATTTTGTTGATTACTAACATCTAACCCTTATTTTCTAGAAAACCTCTTTTGTTTTTTTTCTTTCTATTTTCTTGTGCCTCGATGGATTTGTTCACCTCACCATTGGAAGACGAAGAGATGTCGCTAAGGGAGCTAGCAATGCTGTCAATGGAGGACATTGAGATGCAAAAGTCAAATTTGAAATGCAACATTTTAATTTCAGATTTTAGGTGAACAAGAGAGAAGTTCAACTCAACATTCTTAGCATGCATGGTATTACAAGAATTGCATGAGTTCAAAGCACAAGACTTCCAATGAGCCATACCACATTTCAGCCTAGCAAGAGAACATTTCATCTTCTGATTTTTCCTACACAAGGCATCACACAAATCCATGTTTCTCCTATGCAAATCCCCACAATCACCATCACAATCATTCAACCTATCGCATAGGATCAAGATGCCATTAGCGAGCGTACCTTGGTTCATGTCTCTTAGCTTGCGGTAGAGCTCGCCCTTCTTGAGATCACCATCTTGATAGTCCTCGATGAGGGACATCATCTCCTCCACTCCGGCTTCCACCTCAACCTCTGTACTCCTCCTGCTCGAAGAACCACAAGGAGAAGAGCTTGGTGCCATACTCAAAGCACCGGTTCGGATTAGGCGAAAACAAACTCAAATCTCGCAAACCAAGACTGCAAGCAAAACAAGCTCAAAGCGACCAAACCAACACCGCAAAGCAAATCATCCCTTCTCTTTTGTCACCCTATGGATCTTAGACTGGTTAGAGTCACAAAGACCCACAACCGGCTCTGATAGCACTTGAAGGTCCGGATTGGCGACCAGAGAGGCGGGGAGTGAATGGGAGCCGATAAAAATTCTTCTCCGAGAACTCAACCTATGATCCCAAAATGAACTCCGAGTTGCCCCACACTAAACTTGCCAAATCCACGTAGTCACTGGAGTACTACAGGACCTAGCAGCAAGATCTCAACCCAAAGCAAGACACACAAGAACGCAACAGAAAAACTCAACAAGCTCACTGCCAGGCCGACATCGGTCAGACCAGTTCCGTACTCCGGTCAGACCGGTTTCATACACCGGTCAGACCGGTTAACCCAAAACTCTCCAAATCCTACAGCAAGCTCACAGAAACGTCCAGGAACTCCCACGACATGATCCAAGCACTGGACACAAATCTTGGGCAAAGGCAACCAAGAAAAGATCAAGAAGACCACCAAACAGAAGCCAACCTGAACGAATCTTGAACAGAAACTCCTTCTGGACAAGACAAGCAGACCTCTAGCAAAAACACCAGGAGACCCACTAGTGGCTCAACACCGATCAGGCCGGTGTACCTGACCGGTCAAACTGGTCAAGCCTGGGTAACCTCAAGGGCCTAAACTAGAGCAAACCAAAGCCAAACTACAAGACACTTGATCAGCAGCAACCTCTAGACTAGGAGAGCACACTACCAGCAAACCACCCAAGAAACCCACAACAGGGTCGGCACCGGTCAAACCTTTGCCCTCGAGGAAGCTCCAAGAAAAGATCCAAAACTAGAGCAAACAAACTCTAAGCTTGACGAGACTTGGACCTTGGCCTCATCTGGTCATGACCAACATATTCCCAAGAAGTCTCCTGAGAAATCCAATATTGACCAGGCAACACTCCTTGAAAGCAACTGGACCAAAAGCATAAACACTTATCGGAAGCAAAACCAAAGCCCCTATTTGCCAGGCCAAAACCAGTGCAACCGAATTTCCGAAAGCACGCTAGAGACACAGGGCAAAACCAGTGCCACCGGATTTTTCCTAGGTCACTTGAAAACCTCGAAAAAATCCAAACCCAAATCAAACAGACTCGAAACATGATGAAAATTTAACCCTAGCCTTCTCTTGCCCAAAGAAAAATTTCCACCAAAAATCTCCTAAAAAATCCACCGTTGACCAAATCGGTGCCATCGGGGTTCCAAAACCAGTGCCACCGAGTTTTGCCTGGGCAGTTCGGGAAAATCTCCTTTCGAATCGATCTCTTGACTTGCGCAACCTCTTGAGCTAAGATCTGGGGAGGAGTAGATCTACCCCATGAACAAGTGAATCCTAAAAGGACAAGTCCCCAAACCAAATATCTCGTGCAGAATCGAAGATTTTTTGCAAAGGGTCAAGAACTAGGGTTAGAGAGAAAGAATTCCAAATCCGAGCCGATTCGTGAGGTTTGTGGGCACAAGATCACCAGGAGAAAGGTCACACAAGACCTATGCCTGATCCCCACAAAGAAACCCCCACCAAAACACTCTCATATCTGACGAACAGAAAATCCAACAAAAATAGCTCTGAAAATGGCATAAAAGAAAAACGCACGGGAACTAAGGATTTGACACAAGACTAAGATGGAGAAATCACTATGAATCATGTAGTCATATCCGGTTACAAGCCACTCACAAGAATCACAAATATTGGATTGTAAAAACCTAAAACAAAGAGCCACTCTCTCCTCTCTTCCTCTCACCAAGAGCACTCCAAGAAGAAGGAGCACACCCACCTATCTAGGCAAAAAGAGATGGCTAACCAACCAGCCACTCCTCCTACATATAGAGCCCTCCGGACAAAAGACCTAAGTGCCCCTACACTAGGATTTACAACACAAGCCTGTGCAAGGGTGTTTTGGTCAATACATCATTAGCACCATCGGACGGATGCGCATCCACCGCAAACCCGCGTAACCACTATGCAAGTCTTGCGATGATGCCGCATGTCCTCTGCTGCAAAGTCTCCGGAAGCCCTATGGCGCACACCGGTTAGACTGGTGCTCCTCACCGGTCAGACCGTTCTGACCCACCGGTCAGACCGGCCTAGTGCTGTAGCCGTGCACGCTTCCGTCTTCGGTCTTGGCTTTGTGGCTCAGCCAAGTAACCTAGTGGTTTTGTGGTGAACCACTGGAAACCCTGCAAACTTGGTGTGGTCTCGCGTCAATCTCCACTCATGACTTGGCCCCCACGTCGTCCCGGCTCGACCTTTGTTTTGAGGCTCTACCAAGAAACCTTCCACGACCTCGTCTTGCTGTTCTTGCCACCATGCAACCCGCACTTGATCTCGCTGGCCACTGGGTCCCTTAAACCAAGCCTATTTGTCTGCTCCACACCTGGAGGCCTCATTGGTATCGACCTTTCACGCTTGTTCTTCACCTGCACCTGCACCAATCAAGCCGCAGCCTGCACCTGCAATACTTAGCCAACAGTCAGTCCACATAATGTTGTCAATCACTCATCACAGTAGGAAGCGACCATCCACCGGTCCTCGAATCACACAGGCTCTCAGCCTGCATATCCTGGACTTCGTTGTGGTACTGGGCGAAGGCATTGTCGAGCTTAGACTGGAGTAGCATAAAGTGCTTCCTCGACTTGTCCAACTCCTTCTCCAGTGTCTAAGCACAGAGGACAGTGTCACCATATCCCTTCAGGAGCTTGGTCTTCTTCTGGGATCTCTCAACAAGGCCCTGCAACCACCAGAGCAAAGTCAGATCAACATCAATGCTACTACTCATGACAATAATGCAACATATAATACTCATAGCGTACCTTGACCCACTGCTCTGTGCAGCGCCATGACTCCAGGTTCAGTGCCACAACCGCCGGGTCGATCAACTCATCATCCAGGAGTTCGAGGCCTCCGCGGCTCGAGCTCCCGGACTGATCGATCGGCACCAACCTTAGTGGCATCAGCTCTTCTATTTCCTTCTCCTGAAGGACAACGTCGATAACCGAGCCTAGGGGCGATCAACTCGCACCTCCACCTTGAGCTCGGGGGCTGCAGCCGCAGTCTCCGCCTCCAGTGGCTCGACAGCAACTGGATCAGGGAGTACCCTCTCCTCAACTTTAGGCCCTATCAAACAACAAGTCAAGTGAGCTCGGGGGCTACGGTGACTACTCTGCAAGACAAAGTACTTGAAGCAGCATGATCATACCTCCAGAGGTGCGGGCTCCAGCAAGCGTTGCCTCCGCTTCATCTCCTGCTTGTCGTGGGGGTGTGGGCTCTAGTGGCCATGTCGAGTGGTCTGCACCGTCGACAGGGGCGCTCGTCTCAGCCCCATCCCACGACAAGTTCGTCGATTTCCTGTGCGAAGTAATGTGTTAGCAACATGCATTAAGCTTCAACAACTACTCAGGTGATCAGGTACTCACAATGTTGACTGCATGACAGTGACGGTCGGGGCACCCAGAAGACTCGTGATGTCCACAATACTGGGTAGCATGGTCTCCCTAGTGGCTACTTCAAAAACAGGCGGCTCCTGCTCCCGTGCCTCTGGCTGCTCAATGGCTGCGGCCGCAGCGGGAGGAGGATCTTGGGCCTCTGCTGCAGACGGCTGTGGGTTCACCTCCACTACCGCTGGTTACTCCTGTGCCTCCATCGGCTACTTCACTGACCGGACGCGGGTTGGTGTTGCCTCCAGTCGGTGCCCCAATCTTCTTCTTCGTCACGGACGGTCGACTCGACCGGCTCCATGAAGGGGACCTCCTGCAATAACATAGCAGTAACAAGTCGTCAGCAACCAAACAACCAGCTTCGAGTACTCGACTACCTGAAAAGAGAGTACTTAATTCTAGTACGGTGCCCACGAACACCTTGATCTTCTTCACGACGCATTTTCGCTCCGTGTTGCGGGGCTTCCTTGGTGGAAAAGGAACCACATCTTCCAAATTAGCTGCCGGCTCTTCAACCAGCATGTACAACATCCCCGCTCGGTGGAATCGTAACCGGAGCTGGAAGCGCTGTTGCAGCGTCTCTTCATCTTCGTCGTCTGTCGACGAATCTTCAGCGACGACGGTGTCATCGCCTTCACCGACTACTCGGCGCCCCTTCCCCTTCGCTCATGCCCCGATCCCGGACTGCTCCTGAGACTCGGGCACAGGGGGCATGGACACATACTTCTTGACGTCTGCCTACAAGATCCACAAAAGCATCAATATGACTACTTCAAGCATTTGGTACGTGGGGGCTAACGCCTCGACTACTTACCTTGCCCAACTGTTGACGGTAAATTTTGGTGCTCCAAACATATTCGTTACACTTTGGTTTGAGCTTGATTATGCAACTAACTCGCCACTAGGCACATTAATGATATAACAAGTTCAACTTTGTATGTGCATTTGGAAGTGTTGTGTTTTTGTAGGAAAATATGGACAAAAGGGACAGAGTCACAACAAGTTCAAAGGAGTAAATGAGGAGTTCCGTTCGTGTTCAAGTGCAAGGCGAAATCACTTCCAAAGGTGGCAAGGACTAAGGTGCTACGAGGGATCATCCTTGAGGACTAAGACGTAAAGTTTGGACTTCATGCGAGAAGACCCCCTATCTTGATCGCGGGGATGACGACACCAAAATGACACAATTAAAGGGGTTTAAGTCCAAAATGTCAAGATGAGCCACGGGGAGGAAGACGAACTCGAACCAGGCTGAAAACAGCCTGGGCTGACCGGCCTGGTCGGATCGGCCCAGGGCCTTTTCGCCTCGGTTCGCTGTCCCCTTTGATCTAGCCGCTCCTCGGTCTATTAGTAGCTCCCTCCTCCGACGGCCGCCGGATCCAATCATTCTATCGACGCCATTCACCAGAAAGCCACCGCAACAAGATGAGGGAGAGAGTTGGATGAGCTCGTCGCAAGGATCAATGCCGGCGGAGGCAAGGAAGCAAGAGGAGGACTCCAAGCCGCTGGCCTAGGGGTGCTCCCAAGCTTCATCATCGCCATGTTCATCGACGACGTTCTTTAGAGCCTCCATCACCCCTATGTGCTTCAACCCATGTAAGATGATGGGGTAATGTATCCGTGCATCCCTAGGGTTAGATGGACCTTTGATATGTAATTGCTATATGAATCTTTTGCCAAATGATGCTTCATGGTCTATGTCTTTGCAAATGCTTTGTTTACATATGTTTGCGCAACATGTGGTCTTAGTAGGGTTTGTGGTAATCGTGGTGATTAGCTTAACCCTATGGATGCTTAGGTATAGATGCGGTTATACGTGAAAGTGATTGATTACCTTGCATAGTGACAGTACGGTTTAGGGAAAAGGCTTAGTGGCCGCATAACCGCCATGAAGCTAGTGAAGGCATCACCCCTTTCATGTGGTAGATGCATGTTCATGAGATCCTAGACCATAGGGAGAGAACACTTATCTATCTTAATCTCTCTCTTGTATCCACCCTTTGCCATCTAGTTTAACCTTAGATTTAATCTTATATTAGCATAGGTTAGATTGCATTTACTTTAGATTAATACCTCTTTCAAAGGCTTTCCAATCAACTAGATTAGTACTTGGTTTAGCGCTAGCAAACCCCTTGCTCCGCGGATTGACAAGAACCTTGGGGGTCACCCTGTGGTGAAAAAGGCTATAGGTGGTCCGTACGCTTGCGGATCGAAACTCGACACATGTTACCATCAACAAGCCCTTTTTCTGGCGCCGTTGCCAGGGAGCAAGCCAGTTTTCCACGTTTAATCTAGTATTAATTTTGTTGATTACTAACATGTAACCCTTATTTTCTAGAAAACCTTTTTTGTTTTGTTTTTCTTTCTATTTTCTTGTGCCTAGATGGGTTTGTTCACCTTACCATTGGAAGACGAAGAGATGTCGCTAAGGGAGCTAGCAATGCCGTCAATGGAGGACATTGAGATGCAAAAGTCAAATTTGACGCTTGCTACAACCCACTACGAAGTGAAGCCTAGAATCATCAAGTTAGTGGTGACAAACTCTTTTAGAGGATTAGAGGATGACAACCCATACAGACACATTAAGGAATTCACGATGATATTCAACACGGTGCAACAAGAAGGAGTTCCGACTGCTTGGTTCAAGTGGAATCTTTTTCCGTTCTCTCTCGAAGATGAAGCGCGAAGATGGTACACACTTGCGTCCGCTGAAGCAAAAGGAAATTGGGATGAGCTAGTGAAGAAGTTTCTTTCGAAGTACTTTCCCATAAGCAAGGTTCAAGACTTAAGGAGGCAAGTGCTCAATTTCAAGCAAGGAGAAGATGAAGGAATTGATGAAGCTTGGGACCATTTTAATGAACTACTTGAGCAAGGCCCGAACTTGGGATTTTCCGGTGACTTGATGTTGCATACCTTTTATTTTTCACTAACCCCTAACTCTTCTTGTTTTGTAAGCATGTGTGAAGGCGGTGATTTAGTGGGTTGAAGGACCGATTAGTCGAACCAGAGACGGGGGGAGTGAATGGGAGCCGATAAAAATTCTTCTCGAAGGAGATGAGAACTCCAACAAGACGAACACGGCTTCCAACTCACGTCTCCGACCCAACTACCCAAGTTGGCCAAGACCACGCAGCCACTGGAGTGCTACTGGTCCTAGGAACCAACACTCAACCTTCCGAGTCAAAACTCACCAAACCACAGCGGAAACTTGCACGGCTTGCTGCCTGTGCTACAACGGTCAGACCGATGGCCTGCGTCGGTCAGACCGGTGACACCGGTCAGACCGGTGGACAGATCCGGTCAGGCCGGTGGCTACAGCAGCCGCACAGCAAACGTTCCAGGAAGCCTCAGTGACTCCTCTAGGCCCTGGAACAAAAACCACCACGAAACACAACCTGTGAGGAAGAAGAACCCCTCACAAAACCTAGCAAACCAACTCCAAACACGCCAAGAACTGATCAGCAGGACCACGGGACAAAACCACACGGACAAGGCTGTTCCCCGAGACAAAAACCCACCAAGGGCTAGCACCGGTCAGACCGGTCAAGAGAACCGGTCAGACCGGTCGTGCCTGGGCAGCTCGGGATGAACAGCGCCCGCGAGTCAACTCCTCCAAATCCAACTCCCGATCTCCCGATCCGCTCCACGGTTTTGCACAAGACTTTGGGGATAGTAGGAACACCTCATGGGTACTCCATAGCCAAGATTTGGTCCACCAAAACTTGTCAAATCAAGAGGAATCGAAGAAATCCCACCAAGAACGTCTCTAACCCTAGAGCCACGAAAACCCCAAACTCGAGTCCCTTTGCTCACAGATTTGGAAGGGGAATCAAAGGGAAAAGAACCACGAAGGGTTCATGCATACATCCCCCACCAAATCCCAAAGAGAAAGGCCTCGAAATCGCTCCAAGAAAATCGCCAAGAAAGGGCTCCGAAAATCACAAAAAAGGAGAAACGGGAAAGACACATCCAAGCCTTGAGGAACCACGCCGAATCATCTATACATACCAAAGAGGTTCATACAAGGTCTAGCTTGCCGCCCGATCATCCTTCCCTCTCACAAGATCTCACCATGAAGCTCTCAAGCTAGTCCTACGAAAATCCTAAGAAAATAGGAAGGAAAATAGGAAAACCAAATGAGCTAGGGTTCCAAGAGATGGCTGCCATCCTCTCACCACTTGGGTTATATGGAGGCAACCGAAAGACGAAAATACCCTTACTAGCTAACTAGGGATACATGCCCCTCGAGGGCGAAAATGGAAGTCTTTGTCTTCGCACCATCGGACGGATGCCCAGCGACCGCAAACTTGCTTAGCCTCGACGCAAGGCTTGCGATCCCGACGCGTGTCCTCCGCTTCGAAGATTCCGGACTGCGTCGTCGCACACCGGTCAGACCGGTGCTCCTCACCGGTCAGACCGGTACCCACCGGTCAGACCGGTCAGACCCACCGGTCAGACCGGTCTAGAGCTGCTGCACCTCCGTCTTCGGTTCTTCGGTCTTGGCTTTGTGGATCAACCAAGGAACCCAGTGATTTTCTGGTGAACCACCGGAAACCCCGCGAACTCGGTGTAGCCTCCGCCAATCACCACTCATGACTCGGCTCCCACGTAGTCCCGGCTCGACCTTGGTTTTGAGGCTCAACCAAGAAACCGTCCATGACTTCATCTTGCCGTTCTTGCCACCATGCGGCCCGCACTTGACCCCGCTGGCCACCGGGTCCCTCGAACCAAGCCTACTTGTCTTCTCCACACCTGGAGGCCTCACCGGCAACGACCTTTCACGCTTGTTCTTCACCTGCACCTGCACCAGTCAAGCTGCAACCTGCATCTGCAATACTTAGCCAAGAATCAGTCCACACCACGTTGTCAATCACTCATCACACCAGGAAGCGACCATCCACCGGTCCTCGAACCACACCTGGCTCTCAATCTCCCCCTTGACGAGTGCATTGACAACACACACGTTTTGGTAACCAAGAGAAAAGGAAAAGAAAAGAAACGACTAAAAGAAACTCCAACAAGCGATCGAAAGCCAAAGAAAAGGCAAAGAACAAGATCACTTGAAGAAGACAAGTCTCGGACCCCTTAGGCAAGGGCAACGGCTCGACACATCCGAGACAAAACATGCTCAAGCAAAGAGCACAAACCATCAAACCAAAGCTCGAAAACCACAAAGAGCTCCCTCTGCACACATGCAAGCTCCCCCTGAACCAATGCAACTCCCCCTGGACAAATGCATGCGAACCACTTCACGAAACAGAGCAGCTGCAACAGCTCAGCTCTGACCGGTCAGACCGGTCGACACCACCGGTCAGACCGGTGGGCAACATGTGAACAGGACCAGCACTCTGACCGGTCAGACCGGTGACCTCAACCGGTCAGACCGGTGCACAACAGAGCCCAAAAATGGCTCGAAACCACCTGAAAACCTTCCAAATGCATTCAGTAGGCCAAAACATGCTCAAACTTCTCCCCCTTGTTGACAATGCATGAATCAAGCCAAAAATGCAAAAAATGCAACCTAGAGCTTCTCAAATAGACAAAATTCAACATAGGATGCTACACATGTCCAAACGAGCAAGTTAGATACTCTATAGCTTCGTAATGACATAAACTTCATGATCACCAAGTTTCACAACCATTGGGCGAAGCTAAGATAGAATTTAGCAATTTTGCGAAAAATCACCCTCTCATGAGCAAAGTCCTAAACATGAGCAAAACATGTCAAAATGGCAAAGCCACACAAACTTCATGCTAGGACAACCATTCTAAGCATAAGACCATCATAAACACCCACAAGCACCTCATGTCATGTCAAAGCCACCGAGCCATGTGCCTACTTCTATATATGAGACTTCTCATTGGTAGGTATCATGCAACGATTTAGCACCCAAAGCAAATTAAAATTAG
Organism: Cenchrus fungigraminus; assembly: GCA_036936925.1. Classification (NCBI taxonomy): domain Eukaryota; kingdom Viridiplantae; phylum Streptophyta; class Magnoliopsida; order Poales; family Poaceae; genus Cenchrus; species Cenchrus fungigraminus. Next base: position 70,734,407 of record CM072780.1, read on the forward strand.
CACATATGACATGGGAGCACATTTTTCAAGCCATTTACATTTCATTTTCAGATTTATAATTGGTACATGAAATGTCTTTGCGACAAAAAAGGAACTTATGCCCCTCCACAAGATGAAGCATGGGGGCTAAACATTCATGATGGCAAATGAGCCTTTGGCCCCATATGATCAAAATAAGCTATCCAACCACAAATTAAGCATAGCCAAGCCACTAAAACATGTCAAGATCATGTAAAGGCATTTACTCACAAGAGAGCATACATATGAAATTTTCAAAAACATAGCCATCAACCATGGATACAAACCAAGATTATCAAGAGCTAAGCCAAACTAACTATAGCTTACCAAATTAGCTCACAAAGACATATATATCATTCCATGGTGAACAATGTATATAGGAGAAGCCTTTCCTAACCAATGCATATGATACAAAATGCATGCAACCTAAGATACAAAGATGCTTATACATCATGTTACATATGCCATGCCAAAAGCAAGAAATGCACAAAGGAAAGCTATACATATGCTACAAAGGAGCTCCCACACGCCAACTCAAGAAATCAAACAAACACCAAGCTCCCCCCGCAAACGAGTGAAAGTTGCTTGATCTAGGGGTTTGGTGAAAATATCGGCTTGTTGTTCTTGTGTGGATACATGGATCAAAGCTATCTTCCCTTTCTCTACGTTATCTCTCAGAAAATGATACCTCACTTCTATGTGCTTGGTTTTGGAATGGAGCACTGGGTTCTTTGCAACGCTTATGGCACTGGTGCTATCACATTGAAGTGGGACATGGGTATACTCCTCATCAAAGTCACTCATGGTGTATGCGATCCAAAGGAGCTGAGAGCAACAACTAGCTGCGGCCACATACTCTGCCTCGGTAGTGGATTGAGCAACACTCGACTGTTTGCGGGAAGACCAAGATACCAAAGAAGAACCCAAGAACTGGCAAGTCCCAGAAGTGGACTTCCTATCCAACCGACACCCGGCAAAATCCGCGTCTGAAAATCCATGAAGCGCCAAAGAAGAAGACGCAGAGTACCAAAGGCCGAAGTCGGGAGTGTGTCGCAAATACCTGAAAATGCGCTTGACTGCTTGCCGATGTGAAGTCCTCGGAGAAGCTTGAAAACGAGCGCACAGACACACCGAGAATTGAATGTCCGGCCTCGTTGCCGTCAAGTAGAGGAGTGACCTGATCATGCTCCGGTATTCCTTCTGGTCCACGTGTTCACCTTCCTCGTCCGCATCAAGAACTGTAGTCGTACTCATAGGCGTCGCCATGGCCTTGGAGTCCTCCATCTTGAACTTCCTCACAATGTCCTTGGTGTACTTAGCTTGGTGCACAAATGTTCCTTCCTTTGATTGCTTGATTTGTAGCCCGAGGAAGAACTGCAACTCGCCCATCATGCTCATCTCAAATTCCCTGCTCATGTCTTCTGCAAACCTTGCAACAAGAGAGTTAGACGAGCCACCAAAGACAATATCATCCACGTATACCTGCACAATCAGGATATCTCTGCCCTGCCTGAGGAGAAACAAGGTCTGGTCGACCTTCCCCATCTCAAACCCTCTCTCAAACAGGAACCCCCTCAACCTACCATACCAAGCTCTAGGCGCCTGCTTCAACCCATACAGCGCCTTCCTCAACTTGTACACCCGGTGAGGGTACTTCTCACTCTCAAACCCCGGTGGTTGCCTCACAAACACCTCTTCCTCCAACACACCGTTCAGAAACGCACTCTTCACATCCATCTGGTACAACTTGAACCCTTTAGCCACGGAAAAGGCTAGAAGGATCCTGATCGCCTCCAAACGAGCTACAGGAGCGAAAGTCTCCTCGTAGTCGATCCCCTCTTTCTGACTGTACCCCTGAGCAACAAGTCTCGACTTGTTCCTCACCACTTCTCCTTTCTCTCCCTCTTTATTTTTCCACACCCATTTTGTCCCAATCGGCTTACACCCTGGGGGAGGGTCAACCAACACCCAAACTTGGTTCCTCTCAAAATTCTCCAACTCCTCATGCATCGAGTTAACCCAATTATGATCAGATAACGCGTGTCCAATGTCTTTGGGCTCAAAGGTGGCAACAAAAGCAGCATGAGCGAAATGAGAATTGTTCCGAACCCTCGACCGTGTAGTACGTTCATTCATGTCGCCGATGATTCTCGAAGCTGGGTGATCCACTTGCACTCGTCGGGGAGGTTCTCGCCTTGATGCTACCTCCCCCTCAACAGCAGCTTCGCCTTGATCTGGGTTTATCGTTGTAGGTGTGGGAGAGGGTCCATTCTCGATCGTCGTCGAAGTAGTAGGTACATGTTCAGCCGCGGGCATCACACCGCCATCTTCATCATCTCCATGTTCATGCTCCTCCTCCTGAAAGATCTCCTCGCCAAGTTCGTCGTCACCTGCACACTCAAAAACAAGCTGACTACGTGGCTGTGTCTCGTCGAAGGTTACCTCGCAAGTCTCCACGATTTGGTTAGTTTCAAGATTAAGCACACGAAATGCTCTAGAATGAGATGCATAACCAAAGAAAATGCCATCGACAGACCTAGCCTCGAACTTGTCCAACTTCTTCCCTTTCTTCAGAATGAAGCATTTACAACCAAAGACATGGAAGTGACTCACCTTGGGTGTGCGATCGTGCATCAACTCGTAACAGGTTTTCTTCTTGTGAACCCTGAGGTAGATCCTGTTCGACACATGGCACGCGGTATTGACCGCCTCAGCCCAGAACCTTCTCGGAGTCCTATGCTTGTCGAGCATCGTCCGAGCCATCTCGCACAAGGTCCTGTTTTTCCTTTCCACCACGCCATTCTGGGGAGGCGTATACGGACTCGAAAACTGATGTTCAAGACCCAAGTCATGGCAAAAGGTTTCGAAGCGAGAGTTTTTGAATTCCGAGCCATTATCACTGCGGATCGCTCGTATGGCATCTCCGTGCCTCTCGTTTCTTAACCTCAAGACAAGATCTCGAACAAAACCAAACGTCTCCCCCTTCTCCTCAAGAAAGAACACCCACGCATACCGAGAGTAGTCGTCCACCACAACAAGGACATACCACTTCCCACCCGCAGATCGCACACGAGCTGGGCCAACAAGGTCCATATGGAGCAGCTCGCATGGACGCTCAGTCATCACATCGGTGAGAGGCGGGTGAGAAGAGGCTACCATCTTGGCATGCCTACACGGCGCACAAACCAACTCTTTCTCAAACCTCAATCGTGGCAATCCTCGGACCAAATTGAGTTTACTCAAGCGAGACAAAAGGTCAAAGCTCAAGTGACCCAACTTCCTATGCCACTTCCACAACTCACTCGAAGAACCAGCCAAGAAACAACGCTCCACACCAGAAGACTGAGAAAAATCAGCTCGGAACACCTGACCCTCGGGAACGACCATGCAAACAAGATCCCCCCGAGAATCTAAAATCCGAGAACCACCAGGCCGGAACAACACCTCAAAACCCTCATCCAACAACTGGGACACAGAAAGCAAATTGTATCCAAGCGATTGAACAAGAGCAACACGCCTGAGAGTGATCTTGTCACTTACCTTAATCTCAACTTCTGACAGCACACGCCCTCGCCCATTGTCCCCAAAGGTGATGTACTTCTTTGTCACCAGCGGGACGAGACTTGAGAACCACCCCTTGTCTCCGGTCATATGCCTCGAGCAACCAGAGTCAATCAACCAAATGTTCTTCAAGTCTCCCACCTGAAATTCAAAAGCGAGCACGTGAGTGAACAAACGACTCAGCACTGGGGTTAGTACCAAAAGAGTAAAACCAGTGCCGAGCCATTTGCTCCAAAGTGGGGTTAGCACAAACCAAATCATCACGCCTATCAAAGCTACCACCACGAACACCACCACGGTAACCACCACGAGGGAACCAACCCTCTCTAGCTGGAGGAGGACGAAAACCACGAAAGGGAAACCGTGGATCGTTCCTCCTCTCCATCTCAAAGCTATGACTCTTCCCACCCTCGTATTGAGCACGAGTTGGAGAACGCCTAGCAAACTGACCACCTGCAAACTTTCCAGACCAACCACCAGAACCACGACCTCCAGAACCAAACCGAGCATCCTCACGAGCACAAAACCCGACTCGCTGTCTGCCCAGACCTGCACCGGTCTGACCGGTGTACTACACCGGTCTGACCGGTGTGGCTCGGCCAGCAGCAACACCTGCAGCCTTCCGGTCTCCCCAAGCCGGAACCGTCCTCACAATCGCCTTGGCCCTGGGCATCTGCATACGAGGCTTAGGTACACCATTAGAGGGGTGATACCTGTCCCTGTTAGCCCACTTTCTAGCCATTCTCTCCTCACGCTTCCTCTTGAAGCAAAACTCATCCTTGTGACCATCTCTCCCACAATACCCACAATGGAACTTTATGGGCTGTGGCTTAGGCTTAGGCTTGGGTTGGGGCTGCCCACTCGGCTTCTCACCCTTCTTCTCTCCTTCCTCACCTCCCTTTGGGCTCACAAACTTCACCGATTTCTGAAAAACATTTGTTGGGTGAGGGAATATGGGTGGATCTGGAGTAGTGTCAAGTTTGTTTCTGAGATGGTTGGGCTTGGGCTCAAACTTGTTCTTGTGTCTGTTTGGTGGTGGGATAGGAATCTCTCCAACTCTCTCAACTCCCTCACCACAGTTCTCTCCAAGCTTGTCAGCCCCAAGTGCCTGACCATCATAGCGTTTGAAAGCCGCTATCATGATACCGAGCTGAGGCTCCTGACCCGACAACCAGCTCATACATTTTCTCAGCTCATCATTCTCATCCTGCAAGCGATCAACATAATGTGCAAGCTCCAAATTCTTAACCGCATGCAATTCACAAGTAGAGCAAGAAGTGGGAATAGGCTCTTTCAACTTAGCCTCAAGTGAAACAGTGTAAGCATGCATCTCATCAATCTTTCCATGCAAAACAGGGCAAGAAGTGCAAGCACCTAGCAAAGCAGGTCTAGACTTAAGCTCAGCCACTTCAACCCTAAGCATATCTTGTTCATCACAAGTAGAAGCATGCTTATCCTTAAGAGCAGTAAGATCAGCTAGGTACATAGAGCAATCACAACAATCAATCTCATCAGAAACCACAGGAGAAGCCTTAAGCGAATCAATCTCAAGCTTAGCATCTAGGTTCTGGGTTTCTAGCTCAGCCACACGGTTCCTAGCATCTTCTAGTGAGGCCCTAAGCTCTTTCCTCATCTTCTTGGCCTCTCTAAGCATGTGATCGCGGTTATCAAGCAAGTCAACCAACTCATCATTCTCCTTGCGCAGAGAAGAGAGCTCATCACATACCTCATCCTCGGAGTCAGAGTCCGAGTCACTCTGGTGGCTCTTCTTGCTGCCGGAGCTACGGGCCATGCCGCAGAAGCCATCTCTCGCGAAGCAGCTCAACCCGCTCAAGTTCCTGGATGACTTCTTGTTCTTGCACCGATCACCTTCATCTTCACTGCTACTCGAGCTCGAGGAAGAGTAGGCGGAGCTGGAGTCGACGTCGCTCGCTCCGACCATTGCTCGGGCCTTCCTGCCGCGGCCATCCTTCTTCCTCGACCGTCGCTCGTCCTTGTGCTTGTTCTTGTGCTTGTGATCGCGCCTCGATCGGTACTTGCCATCCTTGCTCGATCGGTGCCTGTAGCCGTCCTTGTAGCCGTCCTTGTTCTCTGTCTTCTCCGGGCAGTCGGCGACGAAGTGTCCTGGCTTGCCGCACTGAAAGCACATCCGTGCTGTCCTCCTCGTGTTCACCCAGTTCTCGTGCAGCCTCTCGAACCGCCTGGTCAGCAACGCCAGCTCGTCCTCTCCAAGCACGTCGAACTCCTCGTCTGGCAAGGACATCAAAGAAGACAGAGAGTACATCCTTGAGGATGCACTAGCGTTAGACTTAGCTCCTTTGCCACTAACGAGAGCGAGACTATGAGAATCAGTCGGGCTCTCGATCTTGGCTGTCATACCACGGTCCAACTCAGCCGACTTGAGCTTCGAGAACAGCTCGTTCACCGTCAAGGTGTCATACTTCTCGGACTCAACAATAGCCTCAAATTTCCCGTCCCATACGGTACGATCCAACGAGTGCAAGAGCTTCACGGCTCTATCATGATCATTGTATGGGAGGACGTCCACATTGGCTCTCATGTTGTTCACAACGACCGTAAATCGCTGGAAAAGGGCATCGACGGACTCGCCGGGGAGATGAGTGAAGTTCTCGTACTCTCTCCGGTAAGTCGCGTACATCCGAGCCTGAACCTGAGCATTCCCAGCATGAGCATCCTTCAACTGCTCCCAAATCCTACAAGCTAAGTCCTCTGTCTGAACCCGATCGAATTCAGGCAGACACAGAGCACGAAACAAGTAGTCGACAGCCTTGTTGTTGGCTTCGAACATATCCCTCGATCCTGGAGCAAGGAAGTTCATCGGATGAACATAAGCTGTGTTCACCGTGACATCCCAAAGGATCTGACCCTTTCCGCGGAGGAACGCCGCCATCCGCCTTTGCCACATCTGGTAGTTCTTCCCATCGAAGTGCGGAGGACCCGAACCCCGTTCCTGGTACGCCATCTTTGGATCTTAGACTGGTAAGAGTCAATAAAGACCCGAACCGGCTCTGATACCAATTGAAGGACCGATTAGGCGAACCAGAGAGGGGGGGAGTGAATGGGAGCCGATAAAAATTCTTCTCGAAGGAGATGAGAACTCCAACAAGACGAACACGGCTTCCAACTCACGTCTCCGACCCAACTACCCAAGTTGGCCAAGACCACGCAGCCACTGGAGTGCTACTGGTCCTAGGAACCAACACTCAACCTTCCGAGTCAAAACTCACCAAACCACAGCGGAAACTTGCACGGCTTGCTGCCTGTGCTACAACCGATGGCCTGCGTCGGTCAGATCGATGGCCTGCGTCGGTCAGACCGGTGACACCGGTCAGACCGGTGGACAGATCCGGTCAGGCCGGTGGCTACAGCAGCCGCACAGCAAACGTTCTAGGAAGCCTCAGTGACTCCTCTAGGCCCTGGAACAAAAACCACCACGAAACACAACCTGTGAGGAAGAAGAACCCCTCACAAAACCTAGCAAACCAACTCCAAACACGCCAAGAATTGATCAGCAGGACCACGGGACAAAACCACACGGACAAGGCTGTTCCCCGAGACAAAAACCCACCAAGGGCTAGCACCGGTCAGACCGGTCAAGAGAACCGGTCAGACCGGTCGTGCCTGGTCAGCTCGGGATGAACAGCGCCCGCGAGTCAACTCCTCCAAATCCAACTCCCGATCTCCCAATCCGCTCCACGGTTTTGCACAAGACTTTGGGGATAGTAGGAACACCTCATGGGTACTCCATAGCCAAGATTTGGTCCACCAAAACTTGTCAAATCAAGAGGAATCGAAGAAATCCCACCAAGAACGTCTCTAACCCTAGAGCCACGAAAACCCCAAACTCGAGTCCCTTTGCTCACAGATTTGGAAGGGGAATCAAAGGGAGAAGAACCACGAAGGGTTCATGCATACATCCCCCACCAAATCCCAAAGAGAAAGGCCTCGAAATCGCTCCAAGAAAATCGCCAAGAAAGGGCTCCGAAAATCACAAAAAAGGAGAAACGGGAAAGACACATCCAAGCCTTGAGGAACCACGCCGAATCATCTATACATACCAAAGAGGTTCATACAAGGTCTAGCTTGCCGCCCGATCATCCTTCCCTCTCACAAGATCTCACCATGAAGCTCTCAAGCTAGTCCTACGAAAATCCTAAGAAAATAGGAAGGAAAATAGGAAAACCAAATGAGCTAGGGTTCCAAGAGATGGCTGCCATCCTCTCACCACTTGGGTTATATGGAGGCAACCGAAAGACAAAAATACCCTTACTAGCTAACTAGGGATACATGCCCCTCGAGGGCGAAAATGGAAGTCTTTGTCTTCGCACCAACGGACGGATGCCCAGCGACCGCAAACTTGCTTAGCCTCGACGCAAGCTTTGCGATCCCGACGCGTGTCCTCCGCTTCGAAGATTCCGGACTGCGTCGTCGCACACCGGTCAGACCGGTGCTCCTCACCGGTCAGACCGGTACCCACCGGTCAGACCGGTCAGACCCACCGGTCAGACCGGTCTGGAGCTGCTGCACCTCCGTCTTCGGTTCTTCGGTCTTGGCTTTGTGGATCAACCAAGGAACCCAGTGATTTTCTGGTGAACCACCGGAAACCCCGTGAACTCGGTGTAGCCTCCGCCAATCACCACTCATGACTCGGCTCCCACGTAGTCCCGGCTCGACCTTGGTTTTGAGGCTCAACCAAGAAACCGTCCATGACTTCATCTTGCCGTTCTTGCCACCATGCGGCCCGCACTTGACCCCGCTGGCCACCGGGTCCCTCGAACCAAGTCTACTTGTCTTCTCCACACCTGGAGGCCTCACCGGCAACGACCTTTCACGCTTGTTCTTCACCTGTACCTGCACCAGTCAAGCCGCAACCTGCATCTGCAATACTTAGCCAAGAATCAGTCCACACCACGTTGTCAATCACTCATCACACCAGGAAGCGACCATCCACCGGTCCTCGAACCACACCTGGCTCTCATGGGTAAAACAATTAGTGAAGCCGCACAAATCTTACAAAGGATAAGCAATGGAAAAAGAACGCAACGAGATTGGCAAAGACGTTGTCAGGAGGAGCAAAACAACAAAAGCAAGCCCGAGGTGCTTGCTGAAATTTCTGAAAAAGACGAACCGGAGGTCAAGAAAGATGAGCCAACCATACAAGATATTTAAGAACCACTTCCTAAGTTAAGAGAAGTCATTTTGCATGATAAAAATGTTGAAATTAACATGAATGTAGGTCGAAGTATGGGGAATGCTAGACCATTGGCAGAGTTCAATCAATCCGATTGGATCCAAGTTGATTTCACCCCCCTAATCAACTACCTAAGGAAGGAGGAACACCGACACGTCGCTAAAAGAGTTGAAGACATATTTGATCAAGAGATGAGTGGAGAGTCGATCCAAAGGATACTTGAAGAAGAAAGAGATGAAGAAGATGAAGGATGGATTGACCGATTTGACGACTCAAAGATTTATGATGAAGAAAGAGAAGAGTACAACTGTGACGAGCCTAGTGACTCGAAGGATAAATGAAAGACGACAAGAGTCAAGCTAGAAGATGAATGGGAAGGAGTTGATGTAGAGCAAGTACTTCAAGAAGGCCCCTCTCCACAAGGTTATAGCTTGTGTGCTATTGAAGCCTACACACTAGCAAATCAAGACATAGAAGTGCTCAACGATGAAGAAAAAAGTGAATCAATGAGCAATCTTGACGACATGTGGTACATGGAAGATAAAGAAAGCTACATTCGAGACTTTGAATATAAAGATTGGGATGACAATGAAGACTTCAAAGAAGAGACGAATGCGTACATAGTTCATGGATTACACGTTCCACATGATGAGATGGAGGGGATGCAAAAAGGTAATGAGGAGACAACTCCACTTGTTGAGATTGACTCGCTTTCAACTCTAGAAGACGAATCAAAAATTACTCTTGTCAAGGAAGCTTCGAGGTGAAGGTACACGCTGAAATCTTAACATATTATTGGTACTGATGATGATAAATTCAAATGCTCGTGTTCGTCCAATAGTATGGGTAATACTTTTAATTCTATGCCTTGCTCCAATGATTATGATGTTTATAGGCTAGATTATCTTGAGAATCGTAATGAGGCAATGTTTATGTTGGAACAAATTAATTCTATGCCTAAAGAACCTTTGCCTAACCAAGAGCTAGGTACTTTGCATGAAATATATGCTTCCTTTATTTACACCTTGATATGTTGCTACAATTTGCTTGTGGTTGTAATTATGGACGCGTATGTTTACAATAAATTTTGTAAATCTCGATCATTCTTTGCATTTGGTCAAGCTCATGACCTTAAAGAAGAACATGTCAGGAAAGGCCCGATTTTTACTAATCATATAGATAGGCTTGAATAATGAAAAGAGAAGTCATGTCTAAAGAGTTACAAGATAAATCATCAACCTCTTCAAATCCCGCGATGGATGCTGCTGTCTTCATCTATTTGAGAGCTTGTTCAGAGGTGTACAAATGAAGAAAATAAGATATTCAGAAGCTCCATCAAGTTTCCATTCCAACGCATGAAGAACCAATGAATTTGAAGACCCGTGCAAGGAGTTATGGCGAAAACATTGAGCGTTGCACGTTCTGAAATTTCAGGACAGATTTCATTGACGGAGTAAAACAGACGTAACTCTCTTGTTCGGAGTCCGAATTGGGCAAACAAGGACTTGTTGGAAATGAAATTTTGTGCACTTTGCAATGGAGTAGATTTTTGGTACACTTTCTGTTCTGAACATTAGAGAAAAATTCGTGGAGTGAACGCAGCACCGAAGGGTGACAAAGAAGGAGATAGCGATGAAGCAAAAGGATATCATGGACAAGTCTTCGATTAATGATCAAGTACAACATGTGAAGTGAATTAAAGCTGTATGGATGCCTTTACTTCTTGCATGAAGGACCATGGCCTATGCGACAAGGAGAAGGTATGTGAGAAAGTGGAGCTATATGACTTTAAATGAAGCGCTTCTCGGGAGGCAACCCGATTCTTTGTGTTTTTATTTCTTCCTATAGACAATAAATGACACCACCCTATGATGATTAACTTGTGGTCAATTAATCTAAGTTTCATTTTTATTTTTAGAACCCCCATCATGGTCATTCTCATATTTATCTTTTTGCATGCATTCGTTTTGTCATTAACGTGTTTGTCTCTTTGCATATACATGTTTTGTATTTAGTGGGCTTGGTTGATTTATATACTAAATGATGTATGCTTCATTTTCCATGTTAATGCTTTATAAGGCCTTATGAGTATTTCCCTTTTGCAATCTTGTGTGAATGTGGTGTTTAAACATGATTGCAGACCATCATCATTAAGTTCAATAAACCTTGCTAGCTTTTCATATGTTTTCATGTGGCATTGGTTAGTTTATAAGCTTTGCAATGCACTTAATTTTTCTTCTGCTATAAGAGTTATTGATGTAGGGATAGACATGGTGTTTTAACCCTAGATAAATAAATCTTTATGGCTATGGAGAAATTCGGCAACCTAGATGTAAACATGGTGTTTAGAATAGGTGAAAACATTGTCTTTGTTTATATGCTTTCCTTTCATGTGTGTACACACTTTGCACCCACGTACACCCATTAGGTTTTAATTCCTCATTAGACTAATTATGCCACAAGTTAAGAGTCCTAGGAAACATTGTTGGATTGTTGGCAATTCTATCTACTCCCAACCGTCACCTTGGGGTAGAATGTGCGCTTAAAACGCCTTGCAGGCAAGATAAAGACTCTCACTACAAGGAAATTGAAGGATGGCTAAGATAAAAATGCTTTGTCTAATTCTTCAATGCCTAGCAAAATGCTAAGCATGGGGGAGACCCTGAATCTTCAACACGGAAGTGCAACATGAGGCTCTAGAACATAGAATGATCAAGATCATTAACATCTCCGGATCAATGCACAAGAAACTATTGAACTCATCAAATTTCTGCGTGGTCTCGAAGGAAAAACACTAAATACTTTTGGATATTTAGAAGCCCATGAAGTTATGATTCCAACAAATCAAGAATGAAGACAATCGGAGGTTCCTACAAGCGGTTATGCCCGAATCACCAAGTGCAACACGTCCTGAAATCAGTTTTGGACAGCACGCAGCGATGAAGTAAAATGGACATAGCTCCCTAGTTTGAACTCCGTTTTCGATAAATGACCACACGTTGGAAAGGTAATTTCATAAACTTTTCAATAGAGCTATATTTTGATATATGTTCTGTTCTGGACATAGGGTAAATCCATGAAAAAGAGACAACAAGGAGGTGATGAGAACAAGAAAGAGGTGATGGTGATGACAACATTGAAGAGAAGGCGACCATTGACTCCATTAAGCATACATGATCAAATCCAGAAGTTTAGGAGCATTGGAAAATCGAGACAAAAGCAAATCCACATACATGGAGATGTTGGGAGAAGATCACGAAAAAACCACAAAAGATAGTAACACCTCCACGAACCTTCTCTTTTCCGAACATAAATGCTTGTAAGTATGCCTTCAACCTCAACTAGGTGCAACTTATGTTTTTTCCTTCGACAATATCATGGCTACTAGGAGGACAACCTAGATTTCTTTTGCTTTTCAATAGAATAGGCATGACCATGTGTTCACCTTGATGTTTTATATTGCCTATGCTTATGGAAAAATGATGAAAGTTGCCGCTTTGTTTTAGCTACATGAAGTTATACATGTCTTTGCTAATTCTCTCTATAACATGATATGAAATTAATTTAAATACCGGCTCTTTTATTTGTGGAGGTGAAATGACTATACTCTAGAACCACATACATATCTTTTCTCTTTGATTAAAGTTTATGGATAGCCGGATAACTTGTTGCTTTTATGAAAACTTAACTTTTATGCTATCTACATATTTGTGATGCTCTTGCAAAGTTCTACCTACCAAAGCCATATACATATATGTTCTATGATAACAAAACCCATAGATTGCAAACATATGTTTTGATGAGTTGGATTAGGATTGATTTCTATGGTTCGAGACTAAGAAACTGGTCATTCCTTTGTGTAACTTTTCATGCTAGCCTTTTTGTCCATGCATTGTGGGTTTTTACATCGAAAATTTCACAAACCTCGCTGGGCATCCACCCTAAACCAAAAACATCTTTTTGTGATCACCTCCTTGTCCACAACCCAATTTGAGTATGGAGTAAAATTCTCGATGGAGACTCAGATATTCCGCAAGATTATGGAATTTATGCTTACTTTAGCAGTCATTTGCCCCCTCTTTTATGCTCGAGGACGAGCATCGTTCAAGCATGGGGGAGGAGTCATCACATCATCTCTGACAAATGCTATGTAAGTATTATGTTGCAAAAGTTCTGAGGAGCAAAAGCAAAAAAAATGAAGAATGAAAAAAATATGATGAGAAGAAAAGAAAGATAAGGAAAAAGGAAGAAAAAAAGAAAGTGAAAAAAATGAGAATAAAATAAAAGTAAAAAAAATAAAGTTGCTCCTCAGTTCTTTTTCCTTCATAAGTTCTCAAGTGCCTTGAAGACAAATCCATACTCAAATCTTCCAACCATGTGCAATCCGATAACGAGGACTTCACTTGTGCCTCGGGATCATCCATTTGCCACTTGCACATGTCCACCTATCTAAATGTGTGTGTTTCATCCCTCTCTCTTTCCAACATTTATTTTTCATGGCCTTTTTGACGAGTCTCGGTAATTCCAGTAGATCTCTTTCTTAATTTGACAATATTTCAGATGTATGTTTTGTTAGGATTGTTTTTAACCTACCAAGCACCACATAAGCCTTCCACTATCACATATGAGTAGAATAGGTTGAAAATAATCTAGTATAGGCTTGAGTGACTTGATGAGATGAGTGTTTCCATGAGCTTTCGCAAGAGATTTTCACTTATGTCGGATATGCATCTTTTTGAAAATTCTTCCATGGAACAAGATAATGGTTTGAAGTTCACTTAAGTTTGAGAGCATCGTGCTTATTAAATGTGGCTTGTTCTTTATTGTTAGTCTATCTTCCATGATGAAAAAGGAGCTGGTCACAACTTGAACTTTAAAAATAAATTCTTAAGAGAGCAATTTTCCTCATCATGAATGACTAAGTGCAGGGACAACAATGGAAGGCAACGCTGATTTCCCTTTTAAGCAAGGATTACTTACTCGAGGACAAGCAAGGTTTAAGCATGGGGGAGATGTTGACGGTGAATTTTGGTGCTCCAAACATATTCGTTACCCATTGGTTTGAGCTTAATTATGCAACTAACCCGCACTAGGCACACTAATGATATAACAAGTTCAACTTTGTATGTGCATTTAGAAGTGTTGTGTTTTTGCAGGAAAACATGGACAAAAGGGACGGAGTCACAACAAGTTCAAAGGAGCACATGAGGAGTTCCATTCGTGTTCAAGTGCAAGGCGAAATCACTTCCAAAGGTGGCAAGGACCAAGGTGCTATGATGGATCATCCCCGAGGACTAAGACGTAAAGTTTGGACTTCATGCGAGAAGACCCCCCATCTTGATCACGGGGATGACGACGCCAAAATGACACAATTAAAGGGGTTTAAGTCCAAAATGTCAAGATGAGCCGCGGGGAGGTAGACGAGCCCGAACCGGGCTGAAAACAGCTTGGGCTCCAAAATTGCCGACTCCTTAAGGTGAGGCAAAAGGGCTCGACACCATCAGCAAAAGAGCACAAATCAAATCAGGCGACAAAGAGCTCCCAAAGCATGAATGCAACCTCCCCTTGAACAAATGCATTTCTCCCCATTTTTCTTCCCCTTGATGCAAAAATTCCCCCTGAATGAATTGGGTACTTTCCTCCGTCTTGTTGGTAATGCATGAATCAAGTCTACAAATGCAAGCATGTACTTCTCAAATAGACAAAGAGCACTACAACAGGCTAAAAATGAGACATAGACAAGCAAAATAGCCACAAATTTAGTACAAGCATCGCCTACAAGGTAGATAGGAACATATAAGCATGTGACATAGCCATAAACAAAATGAAGCATTTTCACAAAATTTCCGTCTCATGAGCATAGGACCTCAACATGGCCAAAATGAGCACAAACAACATATAGCCCACAAACTTCCTACAAGCTATCTCATGTCATGTCAAAGCCACCGAGCCATGTGTCTACTTCTAAACATAAGACTTCTCAATGGTAGACATCATGCAACGATTTAGCACCCAAGATAATGAACTTAAAGCACATGTGACATGGTAGCATACTTTTCAAGCATAGGCATCTCATATACCAATTTCATGATTTAAAAATAAGCATGGTACATGTAGTGCCTTTGCGGCAAAAAGAAGCTTAGGCTTCTCCACAAGGTAACATGTAGGCTAAACATTCATGATGACAAATGAGTCTTTGACCCCAAATGAAAAGAGCATGATACCCAAGCATAAATTAAGCACGATATAGCCATTTGAGCATAGAATGAGCATGAAAGGCATTCAACTCACAAGAGAGGATCATGTATGGAATTTTTACAAAGATAAGCCATTCATATGAATATACATCCCAAAGCTACCAAGAGCATAGCTATACATCACAAGAGCTCACTAGCAAGATCATAAGATCACATCCAGCATAGCATAGTGATCAATGTATATAGGAGATGCACAGCTCTAAAGCATATGATACAAATGCAGTCTATGGTACAAAGATGCAAAACATGATATGATACAAGAATGAAAATGCAAGATGCATATGTACACCAAACTCCCCAACCCAAGCTCAAAAAGGATAAATCTCCCCAAGCTCTCCCCGCAAATGAGCAAATGTAGCTTGGTCCAAAGGCTTTGTCTGGATATCAGCGAGCTATTTCTGGGTTGGCACATGGATTAAGTCTATGTTTCCCTTCTCAACATTGTCTCTCAGAAAGTGGTACCTCACCTCTATATGTTTGGTTCTGGAGTGTAGCACAGGATTTTTGGCAACACTAATGGCACTCCTGCTATCACACAGGAGAGGAACATGGGTACACTCCTCACCAAAGTCACTCAGTGTGTATGTGATCCAAAGCAGTTGGGAGCAACAACTAGCGGGAGCTACATACTCGGCTTCTGTGGTAGGCGGAGCTACACTTGATTGTTTGCGAGAAGACAAAGAAACAGGCGATGAACCCAAAAACTGACACGTCCCCGAAGTCGACTTCCTATCGACTCGACACCCCACAAAGTCGGCATCCGAAAAAACAAGAAGAGAAAGGGAAGAGGACGCCGAATACCAAAGACCAAGCTTAGGAGTGTATCGAAGATACCTGAAAATCCGCTTAATGGCCTGCCGATGTGAAGTCCTTGGCGACGCCTGAAAACGAGCGCTCAGACACACAGAAAACTAAATGTCCGGCCTCGTCGCCGTCAAGTACAAGAGGGAGCCGATCATGCTCCGGTACTCCTTCTGGTCCACGGGCTCTCTGTCCTCGTCTGCATCCAGCGCTGTAGTTGTACTCATCGGTGTCGACAGGGGCTTCGAGTCATCTATCTTGAACTTCTTGAGGATGTCCTTCGTGTACTTGGCATGATGCACAAATGTTCCCTCCTTATCCTGCTTGGTCTGAAGCCCGAGAAAGAACTGCAATTCTCCCATCATAGACATCACGAATTCTTTGCTCATGTCCTCTGCAAACCTTGAAACCAAAGACAATATCATCCACATACACCTAAACAATTAGGATATCATCGCCCTGCCTGAGGAGAAATAGAGTCTTATCTACTTTGCCCATCTCAAACCCCTTGTTGAACAAGAACCCCCTCAACCGGCCATACCATGCCCGGGGAGCTTGTTTCAGCCCATACAACGCCTTCCTCAGTTTATACACTCGGTCGGGAAACTCAACACTCTCAAAGCCCGGTGGTTGCTTTACATAAACCTCTTCCTCCAAAACCCATTCAAGAAGGCACTCTTCACATTCATTTGGTACAATTTGAACCCTTTAGCCACAAAAAAGGCTAGAAGGATCATAATCGCCTCCGAACGGGCTACAGGAGCAAATGTCTCCTCATAGTCTATCCACTCCTTCTGACTATAGCCCTGAGCAACCAACCCCAACATGTTTCTCACCACCTCACCATCCTCACCCTCTTTGTTTTTTCACACCCATTTTGTCCTGATAGGTTTGCAATGTGGTGGTGGCTCTACCAACTCCCAAACTTGGTTTCTCTCAAAGTTCTCTAACTCCTCATGCATTGCATTCACCCAATTAGGATCAGAGAGGGCGTGTCCAATGTCTTTTGGCTCAATGGTAGCAACAAAAGCCGAATGAGTAAAGTGAGAAACATTCCTGGACCTTGACCGTGTCGTACGTTCATTTATGTCGCCGATGATTCTTGAGGGAGGATGATCAACTTGAACGCGCCTCGGTGCCTCTCGCCTGGAGACAACCTCCCCCTCAGCTGCAGCTTCCACTTGATCTTGCTGGATCGTAGTCGGTGTAGGGGCTGGACCATCCTGCACCGTAGTCGTCGTAGTGGAAGTAGAAGGTACATGCCCGGCTGGAGCTTCATCATCACCATCATCTTCTTCAGCATCATCCTCCTTGTCCTCAAAGATCTTCTTGCCAATCTCGTCGTCACCTGCACATTCAAAGACAGACGAACTGCATGGCTGGGTCTCATCGAAGGTAACCTCACAAGTTTCCATGACAAGGTTAGTATCAAGGTCGAGCACACGGAATGCTCGAGAATGACTCGCATAACCCAAAAAGATGCCATCGAAGGACCTCAACTCAAACTTATCAAGCCTACCCTTCTTGAGAATAAAGCACCGACAACCAAAAGCCCTGAAATGGCTCACTCTAGGTGCTCTCCCGTGCATGAGCTCATAGCACGTCTTGTTCAAGAAGGCCCGAAGAAGAATTCGATTCCCAACATGGCACGTGGTATTAACCGCCTCAGCCCAATATCTCCTCGGAGTCCTATGCTCGTCGAGCATCGTCCGAGCCATCTCACAAAGGGAACGATTTTTCCTCTCTACCACACCATTCTAACAAGAAACATAGGGAGAAGAAGATTGATGTTCGAGACCCAAATCGCGACAAAAGGTTTCGAATCAAGAGTTTTTAAATTCAGTGCCATTGTCGCTACGAATAGATTGAACAACATCTCCATTCCTCTCATTCTTCAACCTCCAGATTAGATCCCGGACAAAACCAAATGTCTCCCCCTTGTCAGCCACAAAGAAAACCCAAGCATAGCGAGAATAGTCGTCCACTATCACAAGGACGTACCAGTTCCCACCCGCCGAGCACACACGAGCTGGACCAACCAAGTCCATATGGAACAGCTCGCATGGCCTCTCTGTCATAACGGATGTCAAAGGCGGGTGATAGGCGGCGACCATTTTACCATGCCTACACGGAGCACATACCAAGTCCTTTTGGTATTTCAACATAGGCAATCCTCAGACCAAACCAAGCCCACTCAAGCGTGACAACAAGTCAAATCTCAAGTGACCTAGCCTCCTATGCCATTTCCAAAGCTCCGCCGAAACACCAGCAACCAAACAACGAGAAGAGCCGACACGCTGAGAAAAATCGGCTCTGAAAATCTGACCCTAGGGAATGATCGTGCACACAAGATCACCTCGAGAATCCAAAACACGAGAAGCGCCTGTTTTGAACCAGACCTCAAAACCCTAATCAAGAAGTTGGGACATCAAAAGAAGATTGAACCCCAAAGACTTGACAAGAGCAACATGCCTAAGAGTCACACTCTCACTTACCTTCACCGTGCCCACTGAAAGCACTCTACATTTCCCATTGTCCCTAAAAGTGATGTACTCCTTGGACACCACCGTGTTGAGGCTGGAGAACCACCTTCGATCTCCGGTCATGTGTCGAGAGCAACCGAAGTCGATCAACCAAAAGCCCTCCATGCCTCCCTCCTGCAAAACCAAAAACGAGAGTGAGAGTGAGCAAACAACTCAGCATTGGGGTTAGTACAAAATGAGTCAAACCAGTGCCGTGCCATTTGCTCAATGGGTTAGCAAAATCCATCCTATCACTCCTAGGTGGAACACCCACACGTCTCCTTAGAGGACTACGTGTACCACGAGGTGGAGACCGTGGCCTGTAGCTCCTCTGAGACCTAAAACTACGATCATTCCCCCCATACTCATATTGGCCATGAGCGAAGGAACGTCCAGCAAACTCACCACGCCCGAACCCAACACGCCTACCACCATCTCTCTGTGGTGGCACACCTCGAGGCACAAACTCACGCCTCTCTTGAGGGAAAATGGTACGCACCACACCCTCACCCCTAGGCACCATACGAGGCTCAGGCACACCACGAGAAGGGCGGTACCTGTCCTTGTTTGCCATCTCCCTAGCAAACCTCTCCTCACGCTTCCTCCTGAAGCAAATCTCAGCAAGGTGCCCATCCCTCCCACAATGCTCACAATGGAAGGGGATTGGTTTTGGCTTTGCCTTTGGGCTCTCTTTGGGCTCTGGCTTCTCCTCACTAGGTTTCTCTCCCTGCTTCCCAAAGAACTCGTTCCCCAAGTCACTCTTGAACTTGATAGGTTTCTGGAAGTTGTTGGTTTGTGGAGGAAACACGGGAGGATTTGGAGTTGTGTCTAGTCGGTTCCTAAGTGGGTTTGGGGATACTAGGAGTACCTCATGGGCATCCCATAGCTACGATTTGGTCCACCAAAACTCGTTGAATCAAGAGGAATCGAGGGATTTCCACCAAGAACACCACTTTCCTGAAACCTAAGAAAACCCCAAAATCGAGCACCTTTACTCACGGATTTGGGAGGGGAATCACAAGGAAAAGAACCACAAAGGGCTCAGGCATACATCCCCTATCAAATCCCAAAGAGAAAGGTCTCGAAACCACCACAAGAAAATCACCAAGAAAAGGCTCCGAAAATCACCAAAAAGGGAAAACGGGAGAGACACAATCAAGCATTGAGGAACCATGCCGAATCATTTATATATACCATGAAGGTTCATACAAGGTCTACCTTGCCACCCGATCATCCATCCCTCTCTAAGGATCTCACCATGAAACTCTCAAGCTAGTCCTAAAAATCCTAAGGAAAATAGGAAGGGAAATATAGCAAAAGCAAATGAGCTAGGGTTCCAAGAGATGGCTGCCATCCTCTCACCACTTGGGTTATATGGAGGCAACCGAAAGACGAAACTACCCCTATTACATTAAACTAAGATACACGCCCTGAAGGGCCTTTTGGGAAACTTCATCGTAGCACCATCGGACGGATGCCCAGCGACTGCAAACTTGCATAGCCTCGACGCAAGCTTTGCGATCCGACATGTGTCCTCCGCTTCGAAGACCCCGGAAGGCGTCGTCGCACACCGGTCAAACCGGTGCTCCTCACCAGTCAGACCAGTACCCACCGGTCAGACCAGACCGGTCTGATGCGGCTACTCTCCGGTCTTCGGTCTTGGCTTTGTGGATCAACCAAGGAACCCAATGGTTTTCTGGTGAACCACTGGAAACCCTGCGAACTCGGTGTAGCCTCCGCCAATCGCCACTCATGACTCGACTCCCACGAAGTTCCGGCTCGACCTTGGTTTTGAGGCTCAACTAAGAAACCGTCCACGACTTCATCTTGCTGTTCTTGCCAGCGGTCCGCACTTGACCCTGTTGGCCACCGGGTCCCTCGAACCAAGCCTACTGGTCTTCTCCACACCTGGAGGCCTCACCGGCAATGACCTTTTGTGCTTGTTCTTCACCTGCTCCAACACCAGTCAAGCCGCAACCTACACCTGCAATACTTAGCCCAGAGTCAGTCCACACAACGTTGTCAATCACGCATCACACCAGGAAGCGACCATCCACCAGTCCTCGAACCACACAGGCTCTCAATCTCCCCCTTGATGAGTGCATTGACAACACACACATTTGGTAACCAAAGAGAAAAGGAAAAGAAAAGAAATGACTAAAAGAAACTCAAACAAGCGATCGAAAGCCAACCAAAGGAGAAAGAGCAAGATCCGTTGAAAGAGGAAAGTCTCGGTCCCCTTAGGTAAGGGCAATGGCTCGACACAACCGAGACAAAACAAGCTCAAGCAAAGAGCACAAACCACTAAAGCAAAGCTCGAAAACCACAAAGAGCTCCCCCTACACACATGCAAGCTCCCCCTGAACCAATGCAACTCTCCCTGGACGAATGCATGCAAACCTTTTCAACAAAACAAAGCAGCTGTACCAGCTCAGCTCTAACCGGTCAGACTGGTCACTTGCACCGGTCAGACCGGTGCGCAACATCGCATAGGTCCTGACTCACACCGGTCAGACCGGTGACTTCCACCGGTCAGGCCAATGACCACCTGGGAACTGCAAGAGCCCAAAAATGGCTTGAAACCACTTGGAAACCTTCTTAATGCATTCAGTAGGCCAAAACATGCACAAACTTCTCCCCCTGTTGACAATGCATGAATCAAGCCAAAATTAGGAAAAATTTCAACCTAGAGCTTCTCAAATAGACAAAATTCAACATAGCATGCTACACATATCCAAATGAGCAAGTTAGATACTCTATAGCTTCGTATGGACACAAACTACAAGATCACCAAGTTTCAGAACCATTGGGCAAAGCTAAGATAGAATTGAGCATTTTTGCGAAAAGTAACCCTCTCATGAGCGAAGTCCTAAAGATGAGCAAAACATGTGAAAATGGCAAAGCCACACAAACTTCATGCTAGGACAACCATTATAAGCATAAGATCATCATAAACACCAACAAGCACCTCATGTCATGTCAAAGCCACCGAGCCATGTGCTTACTTCTATGTATGAGACTTCTCATTGGTAAGCAACATGCAACGGTTTAGCACCCAAAAGTAATTAAATTAAGCACATATGACATGGGAGCACATTTTTCGAGCAATTTACATTTCATTTTTAGATTCATATTTGGTACATGAAATATCTTTGCAACAAAAAGGAACTTATGCCCCTCCACAAGATAAAGCAAGGGGGCTAAACATTCATGATGACAAATGAGCCTTTGGCCCCATATTCTCAAAATAAGCTATCTAAGCACAAATTAAGCATAGAAATGCCACTAAAACATGTCATGATCATATAAAGGCATTTACTCACAAGAGAGCATACATGTAACATTTTTCGAAAACATAAACTACAAGAAAATCGTTGACTAGTGACGCAACCACATTTTAGTGTCATTGATTTATGACGTTCCTGGCTGATCTCGTCATAATATTTCACTTCCGAGCAAATTTAGTGACAAAAAAATTTCATCATTACGGTTGGTACTGTAGCCGGGCGTTCCCTGTTCCATGCTGTTTTGTGACGCCATAAGCTCTGAAAAAACGTCATAAACCAACATCGGTCCCACATGTAAGCAATATTTTAAAAACAGAGTGTTCCAAGTCGTCATAAAATTCAATAGGGTCCCACATGTAAGCATTCTTTCGAAATTAGAGTGTTCCAAGTCGTCATAAAATTTTCCAAGGTCCCACATGTAAGCATTTTCGCCAGGTCAGCGGCGTGATAAACCAACTTTGGTCCCACATGTAATCATTATTTTAAAATAGAGTGTTCCGAGTCGTCATAAAATTCAGTTGGGTCCCACATGTAAGCATTTTTGCCAGATCAGCTGAGGCTAGGTCACGAAATGTTGCAAAAATAATTTGCCATGGCAAGGGTTCGAACCAGGGACCTGAAGGAACAAGGCAGTGCTGTTTACCACTGCACCACTTCTTGGTTGTGCATGTTTTATGGGAAACACAGCTAATAGTTCATGCAAATTCTTAACTGTGACCAGGTCCCACATGTAAGTTTTAGTTGAGTCTATAATTTCCTATCGAATGGTTGGCGAGACGCTTCACTCAGACTTCGCAAAGACTTTCAACTTCCGCTACGCAAATCTGCAATGGCAGCTTGTGGTAGGAATGGAGAATCCTAGCGGTGATGAGAGGGTGAGTTATGAGGCACCTCCCGGCTACCAGTACCTGACTCAGCGCGACAAGGTTAGTCTTCTAGTTTGAGCCACTACATTTTATCCTACAACCTAGGGATGGAGATTTCTAGATTTGGGGATCTTGCGGATTGATGAGCATATACAAATACAATTGATATAGATTTCTTTGTACCCTCATATTTGCACTTCGATTGGTGTTAGAAGTTGATAGGATATTGACAACTCATAAGTGTTAGATTCAGTTAGTTTTCAATTTGCATCAGATTGATAGGTTGTTGTATTTTACTAGCTTCTGGAGGTGGCTCGGTCCACTGATTTTGTTACATTGGGCCCTCATGATGCTGATCTTATCCTTTTGGATCGCTATAACAAGTGCGAGCATGGGTATGCTGTCCTTGTCAAAGAACCCTTGTGCAGCCTGGGGCGCAGATATGGAATCTGCGGTCAGGTAGACTTATAGTACTTGTACTCTTGATGTCAGTATTGCAAATGGATAATTGTATGAACATGTATGTATTTGGTGTCTACAGCCTGAAGAACAATGATGTGGGATGTTTATTTGGATTGATCCTCAATGGGATGCTAGGACTACTGCTGTTCTGGATAGGCTGACAAAGGTTGTTGAAAATGGTCGAGAGGAAGCAATTGATTTGAAGGAAGACTGTGAAATTGCTAACAAATAGCTTGAAGCTACTGCCGCTGAGTTGAAAAAGGTGAAGGCAAAGCTGGAACGGGTTGAGATGGAGAAGGAATCAATTCTTTGCGAGTTAAATAAAAATAGGTAGTTACGATTATTATGAAACTTGTTGCTTGTTGATGTTTAACTACTGGTTGTTTCTCACTTCATAGTGATGAACGGCCCTGAATGACATGTAGTGTTATGAAACTTGTTGCTGCTGATGTTTACTTCAGATCATGCAAACGACAAAGGAACAACAATGGGAAGGATCGCAAGAAGCTCGCAAGAAGCTTGAAACTACTTCTCCGCAGAAGCTGCAGGATGGAGCTATGGAAGGAGAATCAACACCTACAAATGTAATTGATGTTTAGTTCTTGAGTGTTGAGAATGGTCATGAGTTGATGGAACTTGTTGCTACTTGGTGTTGTGAACTTTGTGGTCATGAGTTGAGAAACTTGATGCTACTTGATCATAATTATGTTTGCTACTTGGTGTTGTGAACTTTGTGGTCATGAGTTGATGTTTTGTTGGAAGGACCTTCCTGAGTAACGATCGCGAAACTGCTTATTTCCTACTATCGTTCCAAGTCATCATAAAATGGAGGTCCCACATGTAATCATTTTCGCTAGGTCACGAAATGTTGCAAAAAAAACTTACCATTGCAAGGGTTCAAACTAAAGACCTATAGGAACAAGACTGCGTTGCTTACCACTGCACCACTTCTTGATTCTGTCATTTTAACAGGAAACACTTTCCTTATGGTTGTGTAAGATGAATCTTTAATATAGATCAGTAATTCGCAGGCGAAAGGCTTCACTGCCTTCGCAAAGACTCTCGACTTTTGCTATGCGCAGATCTGCAACGGCTCGTGGCAGGAATGGCAGATCCTAGAGACGACGGGAAGATGGTTCCGCCGCCACCTTCCAGCTACAAGAAGCTGAAACGGCTCGACAAGGTCAGTTCTCTGGTTTGAGCCACTATATTTTCCCCTATCGTCCTAGGGATTTCTAGATTTGGGGATCAAACGGATTGATGAGCATATACACTAGAATCATATTTCATCGTACCCTCAGATTTATACTTCGTTTTGTGTTACAAGTTGATAGGCTATAGACAATTCGTAGGAGTTAGATTCAGTTAGTTTTCAGTTTGCATCGTTTGATGGATTGATAGGTTATTGTATTTTACTAGCTTGTAGAGGTGCTTGAAGCCACTAAAGCTGGGCTGTAGGAGGTGAAGAGAGACCTGCAAGAACAAGAAGGCAGAGAACTCATGGCGCAGCGAGAGGCTGTAAAATACAAGGAGCTATGTCATGAAATTTTAAATACAACTATGCAAGAGATGACGAAATTCAACGAGATGGCTGACCAATTGTTACATGAACAATTGCAACAGACCAACAACTACAAGGAGTTGTGTGCCCATATGTTACGTCGGGACAATGCCTTATTGAAAGAAATAGGTGAGATTCTTGACCAAGAGTCGAAAGACCTGGTACTGGATAGGAAGGCAAAACCTGAAGAGGAGGCAAGGTCATGGAAGGAAGAATGCGCAAAGGCTAACATCAAGCTTAAAGCAACTACCATGGAGCTGAAAAACGTGAAGGGAAAGCTGAAACATGCCATCGATGTGATGGAAGTGTATAAGCAATCGGTTGAGCAGCTAGTCATCGAGATCGAGAAGGAGAAGCTATCAATACAACAGAGCGTTATCCAGATGGAGAAGGAGAAGCAATGGATACTGCGCGAGAAAGATAAAAATAGGTAGTGCTTGATTATTATGAAACTTGTTCTTTGTTGATGTTTATTTACTAGTTGTTCCTCCTGATCATAATACATAGTGTTATGAAACTTATTGGTGCTTATGTTTTCTTTAGGTCAGCCAAGCGAAAAAGGGATCAACAATGGGAAGGATCCTCAGAAGCTACTGCCGCTGAGCTGCAGAAGGTGAAGGGACAGCTGCAGGATGGAGCTATGGAAGGAGAATCAACGCCTACAGATGTAAATTGATGATCAGTTCTTATCGTTGGAACATTGTCTTATGTATGTGGAAATTGTGATGTTTAATTAGTCACTTTAGAATGGACTCTGTTTCCTACTTTGGATGGATGTTCGTTCGAATAATGCAATCGTATTTTCCTAATAACAATTCAACGAACCATATAGTCTGGTCCGCTCACTTTTGCAGATCAGTAAGATCCGGCCGTAGTCATTCTATTTTCCCCACAAAATCAACACTGAATTTAGTCCGGTCTGGTCACCTTTTCTTATCAGTAACATCCGGCCGTAGCCTTCTTCGACAGGCCAAGGCACCCGTTGCGTAATTTCCCATGGAAGCTTGGCACAACGCCCCATAGAAGCTTGTAGATGGTCTCATGTGTTGTCCGGCCTGCTCATGTTTCTAGACAAGAACATCCGCTCTTATTGTACTTATACATGATTGTGTTTCCTAGCTTGACACATTTTTCTCGAATCGAGGGCATCCCCCATTTCCATTGCAACAACGGAAATACTGAACAAATCACAGAACAGGGATAAAAGAGGAGTTCACTGGCCCTTGACTCGCCCTAACCTACCTTGACTCAAGCTAAATTAGGACAATGATCGCCCCTAGGACTCCCAGGGAGAGTAAGCATCACCAGACAACGAGTCTGAACATCATCACAAGTTTCTAACCCAAAACATAGCACCACTAGACAGACCTACACCAACATCTGCCAATCACTTGACAATGTCAGTTTCCTAGCTTGACACATGATCTAGAGAAGTTGAAGATCAATATTGGACGATTAATAAGAAATAGCAATGTGATCGTTGCTCACCTTGACCAAATTCAAAACAAGCATGCGGTTATTGCCAAACATCCAAAATGCTAATGCATCCCTAACCCAAACCATGTTTGTGAATTTGGTTATCGTTTGTTTGTTGATCAATCCCCTTCTTTGAAGTTGTTTATGCTTTGTTTCCTTGACCATCTCTGTTCCTTGTCTCCCTATAAATGTTATCCTATTTTATCGCTCTCATAAACTATGAAATCATAGATCACCATTGCCCAAAATCAAAACAAGAATCTTTTATAGGTCCTGAAATATTTGTCCTTTCTGTATCTTTTTCTAGACCGAAACATCCGGTCTATTAATGCATCCCATACCCGAACATCCGATTTAATGGTAGTAAACAGTTCATCTCTGCATGTTGAAGTGCTTGTAAATATAGTTTCCTCCAAATTCACTAAGATTACAAATTTACATAGTTATTTTCTTTGCAAAAGACCGTTACATTATTAGAGATCGAGGCGCCTCCTTGCATTAGCGTGATACAAATCCCGAAGAGACACCCGACTTTCCCTGAAACTGAGATCTATTAATATACTGGACTCTCCCAACAACCTCCATTGCCTTGTCTCAAACTCTCTTCCTCCAGAAAACCACAACCACCATGCCTTCTTCTCTGATTCGACTTCCCGCCTCCCCGTTCTGTTCCAACCCCTCCTCCATCGGGACACCACCCGACTCCCCCCAACCAAGCGTTGTTAGCCATCCGAGCCCTGCTTGAGTGAATCTGATGTAGAAGACATGGAAAGGCAGGAGAGCGAGGACAATGAGGATGAGTACGACTACGTGGAAGAGGATGAGAAGGAAGAGGAAGAGGAAGAGGATGAGGAAGAGACGTGGGCGGCCATTGAGAAGAAGCGATTGGCGGCCAAGAAGAGGAAGCGGGTGGAGGCCAAGAAGACGAATCAACAGACAGAGGTGTTTGTGAGGCAGCTTTTGAAGGATGACGATGCCGGTAAGCTTTATTCGTTCAAGGACATTCCATCGGCGAAGAAGAAGAAGGGTGCGGAGGAGGAGGAGGTGGACTCGAAGAGGACCAAGAAGAAGATGGACCTCGGCGCTAGTCCTTCAAATGCCAGCCCCACCAATCCCGGTCCCGTGGCTCCCCCAGCCATTGAAGCTCCCTCGATGCCAGTGTCATCGGGGACCTCCTCGGAGGGGTCGTCTTAGATTACTCGGATTTGGGTTTTCTTTTTCACTTTCAAATAGGTGGTCTTGTGGATGGAAAGATCAATTGTATGTTTTCTTTTGGATGGAAAAGATCGATCCCCTATTTTCCTGCTCTGTGAATCTTGTAGTGGTAGGAAAATCCCCTGTATCCCCTGTTATCCATGAAGAACATGGGTGTTCTTCTTTTCCATGATCGCCTTCCTTGCTTCAGTGGATTTCCCTGGTCATGATGCGTTGCCATAGTCTGAGATGTAATGTCTTGTCATGTGATATTTGTTATTAGCCCACCGCACTGCATTGTAGATACACACGTAAATGATGACCGATTTTACAAATTTACCATTTGACTAAATTCACCATTTTGCCAATAATATACAGAACATAAATGATGGTCACCTTGCCCAAATTATTCAACTTAAATGTGCACATACACGATACATCCCCATAGACCTACACCGTACAGTGGCACTGGCACAGGCGCACACAAACACACACCCAGCAACGAAATCTTCGGACTTGGCAACGAGGAAGACAATAGACATGGTCATGGAGATGGATACGGCACACGCCTATCCCGCCATACCTAATGCACAACAGAATGTAGCATAGCGAGGATCCGTGCAGAGATATTCCTCCAATGCACGATGCCTACCCCTCGACTTCATGGTACATCCCGAGCGACCAATGCCAGAAGCATGCTATAGGATGTCACAAAAACCCCACTGTCGGTTAGCAAGATTGCAGGAAGGGCACACACAACGACCATGGTGAAGCACACGAGTGTAACCCTACTCCTGCAGCCAAGCCAAAGCATCTTTCTTCATCTCCTCCGTTTCTTCCTCGTCCGCTTCGTCCTTGTCGTACAGATCATATGGATCCATGTATCCTGGCCGCTGCGAAGGTGGCACAACATGGAAGTTGGCGGTTCCTCCGTTCGCATTAGAAGCCATCCTCCTACACACTCACCAACAACGTAAACATGATAAGCACTGACCAGAAACAATGATTGTATCCTGTAAAAACACGACGCGGAAGCTAAGAGCTCACCTCTTTTCACAGAGCGCAGAACCAAATAGAGAGGTCTGCTAGCACAATGCGTGGAGGATGAAGAGGCGATGAGCAAAGGCCTTGGGGGCACGCCTATTTATCAAACCATGACCGATACTAAGGCAGTGTGCACCTCGTGGCAGAGCATGCCCTCACGGGATTACAGTAGCCATGAAAATACGTGGGATGCACGGAATACGAAGGCCTACACTGTTGAAGAATCCTGTCACAAGTATAGGGCAAAATATGCAAGCTTTTTTCTTGGTAGGCATGCGAAATATTTGGTGGGTACACGAGTGTGCTTTGGTCCGGATAAGAACACAGAAGGAAGATCCTTATATCCGTATGACTTAAAAAAATAGACGTGTAGGCATTGTAGTGGGAGAAGCAGTTGTTAGGTTTTGTGATCTTCGACTGGAAACGCACCCAGCTTCACTGAAGTGTGGGCCTCTTCCAGATATCCGTCTCCCGCCTATATTGTACGCCACCGGAATCCCACCCAAACTCGCTGACAATATGGGGCCGCCATTGCACGGCCTCACTTGTCAGTGGCCCCGAAGCAAGTGTAGCTTACCAAATTTTCATTTCGCAGTCAGGAAGTCGAAAGCGGGATTTTCAAATTCTGTATTCCCTCTCTGCCCCGAAATAATAAATACTCAACTCCACTGCTACTGCGTTGTGCCACTAAACTCCCGCCTTCCATTTCCAAAAAGCATCACTCTGCTCAGCTAGATCTGCGGTGGCGGTCTGACCTCACCGTCGCCGGTGGAGGGGGAGGGGTATCTCAGCAGATGGTGAGCGGCAGATATTAGTGTTCTGCTTGTGTCTGTTGTGCTGGCCAAGCTGAGCAGTTGAGCGAGGATACGGCGCAAGCACCGGCTCCCGATGCCCCCTCAATCCATGGGCCCCTGAATCTTGGAGCTTCACAAGTGAGAATCTCATTTCCTTTTCTTTCTAGTCCCCTAGTAGTATTTTTGTTGGCTTAGAAAGTAAATTGCTTTGTGTATTGTGTTAGTTCTGAGATTTTTCTCTTTACTTTGCCGCTCTAGATGCAGTCACTGATTTGGAACACAAGTTAATCGATGAGCCATGCGTTGAAAGTAAATTGCTTTGTGTATTGTGTTAGATTGGAGATTCTTCTCTTACCTTGGCCGCTCTAGATGCAGTTACTGATTTGTAACACAACTTAATAGATGAGCCATGCTTAGAAAGTAATTTACTTGGTTTATTGTCTTAGATTTCAGATCCTTCTCTTACCTTGACCGCTCTAGACCCAGTCCCTAATTTGTAACTTTTTGTGCAGGGCCTAGCATCCCACTCCTGCATTGTTGAGATTCAATCACATGTCGTGGTATGTAACAGAACGCATGATTATCCTGCTACTTTATTCTTAGGATTATTCTTAAGTTTATTTACTTGCTTCGTTTAAGGTTCAAGTTTGACTTCTCCTTTCATTTTTAGGCTCAAATGTTGAGGACAATCCTTGCGGTTCAAATATCAAATTCCTGTCCCTCCAATGTGAAGTCAAAGCCATTCATTGATTACATGCCTCGAGATTATCTAGCTTTCGCTACATGCTCAAGACCTGAAGTTTCGTTGGGAGGGCTCGATGCAGCTGCTGACCTTGGTGAAATCTTTGTTGAACAGGACCAAGTTTTGACAGACTTGAAGATCAAGGCAGAAGCATCAGATGTAGCAATGAAAGTGCAGATTGATGAGATTGAGAGGTTGAAGAAACAAGTAGAAACTACTGAGACCCTCCTTCGTCAACTACTAAGCTCGCGCCTTGGGTAAGGCCACTGTGTTTCTTAGTCTTCTGCTTGTGTCCTCCCAGCTAGTTGTGCTGGTTTGTGAGTACGGAGCTTTGTTATCTTAGTGGGTTGTATTTCAATACCAGCTTTATTTGTTAGCATGGAGATATCATGTGTATTGGTTTGTGAGCTCCTACTTACAATCTGCTTGTGGTTGTTCTGTGTTCATTGATAATAATGTGTCATGTGTGATCTGAAAAATTGATTTGTATCAGTGGTATGGAAATATTATCTATGATGTCAATTACTTAATTGATTAGCATGTAATATGAGATTGAATTATATTTAATTAAGCGCAACCTGGAGTGCAGCCCAAAATAACAGGGAAAAAAATATGTGGGCTTGCCCCCTCGGCCCATTATTTTTTTACGAATTCAAAAATGATTTATTAATAAAATGGGCCGTATCAAAAATGATGTCAGCAAATGGTGGGCTGGGTCCAATATCAGTTGGGCCTTAATCATTTTATGACGTCATTGAATATTGAACTCTATCCAACCAGTACTGGACCCAAAATAAATTAATGACGAATGCAATTATTGGGCTCGGTCATACTAAAACCGGGCCTAAAACATTCTATGACGACCTCGATTATTGGGTCGGTCCAACCAGAATTAGGCCTAAAAGTGTCTATGATGACAACAATTATTGGGCTCCATCCAACCATAAATAGGCCTTAAACATTCTATGACACAAACAATATTGGGCTCCATCCAACCTTAATAAGGCCTAAAACCAATTTATGATGAAAGAAACATTGGGCTCAGCTTAATATTAAGTGGGCCAAATTCAATCTATGACGACAAGGTATTTGGACCCTGGCCCATCAAAATATGGGCTGAATTCACTTAATGACGAAACGGTTTGTCACAAAACGCCGTGCCACATCAGATTTTGGTCCGACGTGGCATGTACCTTATGACGCCTTTGTGTTACGAATTTTTACGCGTCATTAAACTCATGACGCCGGGAAATAAGGTCTCGTCATTAATCACGGTTTGTGACGCTCGATTAATGACGGAGTGTTTTCTTAACAACCAGCGTCATTAATCGCGGTTTATGACGAGAAACGGCCTTTTTTCGCGTCACTAGTCGGTGTTTTTCTTGTAGTGATAGCTATCAACCATGGATATAAAACAAGATCATCAAGAGCTAAGCCAAACTAAGCCATATCATACCAAACTAGCACATCATGTTGAACAATGTATATAGGAGAAGCTTTTCCTACAAAATGCATAAGATACAAAATGCATGCAACCTAAGATACAAAGATGCCTATACATCATGTTACATATGTAATGCAAAATGCAAGAAATGCACAAAGGAAACTATCGATATGCTACACAAGGAGCTCCCACCACCAACTCAAGAAACCAAACACACACCAAGGTCTCCCCGCAAACGAGTGAAAGTTGCTTGATCTAGGGGCTTGGTAAAAATATCCGCTAGTTGGTTTTGTGTGGGTACATGGATCAAAGAGATTTTCCCTTTCTCAATATTGTCCCTCAGAAAATTGTATCTCACTTCCACTACTAGATTTTCTCCCTAACGCAACACACGAAATGTGTTGCAATATGCCATATTTGGTTGCAATAGCCGCAATTGCAACCAATTTTTTTCATCAACCATGTGATGCGAAAGGCCACGTTGCATTAGCCTGTAGCAACCGTGGTCTTTTTGTGGTTGCAAAAGTTTTTCTATTGCAACGCAATGCGGCGTTGCAACTAGCATTTTAGACCGTGCTCGTGTTGGTTGCAAATTATTCTATTGCGACGCATCTGGTGTTGCCATAGGTGCAATTGCATCGTACACAATGCGTTGCAATTTCTAAAATCTTTCATTGCAAATTATTATGTTGCTACGCTCTGTTTCTGGTTGCTATAGGGGGAACCACCTCTAGTACCACAAAAGTTATTTGGTTGTAAGATGTGTCCTCTATTATTGCTTCGAAAATGGTTTGGTTGCCAAAAGTTCAAGTCTCTATTACCACCATGATACAGGGTTGCTACAAGTTGAACTTACTATTGCCATGTTTCTTTTTGGCAACAAAAAATAAGGGTTGTGAAAGGATGACTTATCATTTGCAACGTTGAAAATGGTTTGGTTACCAAAAGTTGATGTCTCCGTTACCACCATGATACAGGGTTGCTACAAGTGCACCTTACTATTGCCACGTTTATTTTTGGCAACGAAAAACACAGGTTGTGATAGGATGATTTATCCTTTGCAACGAAAGGTGTATTATGCCACGCTCATTTATATAGCAGCAATAATTTGAAACATTAAATAACATCATCAGGTATATATAATTATACATTTATAGTTCATGAAACAACATTTAACCATCCACTAAGTTATTACATGACACACGAAGTACTGAAATACTGAAAAGTTTCGGACGGGACATTGTTTCAACGCATAGTAGGCAATTTGATAGGAAATTAAGATCTTGGTCAGCAAATGGTGACTTCGAGAGGATCCCAACACTTGATCAGCAAAGGGTGACTTCAATGCAAGGAGCTCATGAGGCCATGTGTGGTTCGAGGACCGGTGGATGGTCGCTTCCTGGTGTGATGAGTGATTGACAACGTGGTGTGGACTGATTCTTAAGTTTTGCAGGTGCAGGTTGCGGCTTGACTGGTGTTGGTGCAGGTGAAGAACAAGCGCGAAAGGTCGTTGCCAGTGAGGCCTCCAGGTGTGGAGAAGACAAGTAGGCTTGGTTCGAGGGACCTGGTGGCCAGCAGGGTCAAGTGCGGGCCGCATGGTGGTAAGAACGGCAAGATGAAGTCATGGACGGTTTCTTGGTTGAGCCTCAAAACCAAGGTCGAGCTGGGACTACGTGGGAGCCGAGTCATGAGTGGTGATTGGCGGAGGCTACACCGAGTTCGTGGGGTTTCCGGTGGTTCACCAGAAAACCACTGGGTTCCTTGGTTGATCCACAAAGCCAAGACCGAAGAACCGAAGACGGAGGTGCAGCAGCATCGGACCAGTTTGACCAGTGGGTCTGACCGGTCTGACCGATGGGTACCGGTCTGACCGGTCATGAGCACCGGTCTGACCGGTGTGCGACGACGCAGTCCGGAGACTTCGAAGCGGAGGACACGCATCGGGATCGCAAGGCTTGCATCGAGGCTAAGCAAGTTTGCGGTCGCTGGGCATCCGTCCAATGGAGCGATGACAAAGACTTCCGAATTCGCCCTCGAGGGGCATGTATCCCTAGTTAGCTAGTAAGGGCATTTTAGTCTTTCGGCTTGCCTCCAAATGACCCAAGTGGTGAGAGGGTGGCAGCCATCTCTTGGAATCCTAGCTCATTTGTTTTCCTATTTTCCCTTCCTATTTTCTTTAGGATTTCCATAGGACTAGCTTGAGAACTTCATGGTGAGATCTTGTGAGAGGGAAGGATGATCAGGCGGCAAGCTAAACCTTGTATGAACCTCTTTGGTATGTATAGATGATTCGGCGTGGTTCATCAAGGCTTGGATGTGTCTTTCCCGTTTCTCCTTTTTGGTGATTTTCGGAGCCTTTTCTTGGTGAATTTCTTGTGGTGGTTTCGAGGCCTTTCTCTTTGGGATTTGGTGGGGGATGTATGCTTGAACCCTTCGTGGTTCTTTTCCCTGTGATTCCCCTCTCAAATCCGTGAGCAAAGGGGCTCGATTTTGGGGTTTTCTTAGCTCTAGGGTTAGAGGCGTTCTTGGTGGGATTTCTTCGATTCCTCTCGATTTAGCGAGTTTTGGTGGACCAAATCATGGCTATGGAGTGCCCATGAGGTGTTCCTACTATCCCCAAAGTCTTGTGCAAATCCGTGGAGCGATTCGGGAGATCGGGAGTTTGATTTGTGGGTGTTGACCCGCGGGTGCTGTTCATCCTGAGAGCTCAGGTCACACCGGCTTGACCGGTGCCTCTCACCGGTCTGACCAGTGCAGACTCACTGTTGAGTTTTGCTCGGGTGAACGTCTTGGTGAGCTCCCTATTTTCTCGTGTTGCTGCTGTTTTGAGTCTGGTTCAGTTTGGAGCTCGGTAGGTCAGTTTGGTGAATTTGGGATTTCCTGGCTTGGACCGGTCTGACCGGTGAACTACACCGGCCTGACCGGTGTAGGGGCCTTATGTGGGAGTTCTCAGATTTTGTCAGCAGGGACCGGTCTGACCGGTGCGGCTCACCGGCCTGACCGGTGTAGTCTAGTGGTGCTCGAGTTGCTAGTTCCGCTGCGTTCTCGAGTCGGTGTAGGTGGTTGTTGGTTCCTATGACCAGTAGCACTCCAGTGGCTGCGTGGTCTTGACCAACTTGGGTAGTTGAGTCGGAGACGTGTTTTGGAAGCCTTGTTCATCTTGTTGGAGTGTCCATCTCCTTCGAGAAGAATTTTTATCAGCTCCCATTCACTCCCTCCCTCTCTGGTTCGCCGTTTCGGTCCTTCAAGTTGTATCAGAGCCGGTTACGGATTTTCGGATTCTAACCAGTCTAAGATCCAAGGATGACGTACCAGGATCGGGGTTCGGGTCCTCCGCACTTCGATGGCAAAAACTACCGGATGTGGCAGAGGTGGATGGCGGCGTTCTTCCGCGGTAAGGGTCAGATCATTTGGGATGTCACGGTGAACACAACTTATGTTCATTCGATGAACTTCCTTGCTCCAGGATCGAGGGACACGTTCAACACCAACAACAAGGCGGTCGACTACTTGTTTCGTGCTCTGTGTCAATCCGAATTCGATCGGGTTCAGACAGAGGACTTAGCTTGTAGGATTTGGTTGGAGCTAAAGAATGCTCATGCTGAGAATGCTGAGGTTCAGGCACGGTTGTATGCGACTTACCGGAGAGAGTACGAGAACTTCACTCATCTCCCCGGTGAGTCTATTGATGCCTTGTTCCAGCGGTTCACAGTGGTTGTGAACAACATGAGGGCCAATGTCGACGTTCTCCCGTACGATGACCCGAGCGATGGTCGGAGCGAGCGACGTTGACTCCCGCTCCGCCTACTCTTCCTCGAGCTCGAGTAGCAGTGAAGATGAAGGTGATCGGCGCAAGAACAAGAAGTCATCCAAGAACTTGAGCAGGCTAAGCTGCTACACAAGAGATGGCTTCTACGGCATGGCTCGTAGCTCCGGTAGCAAGAAGAGTCACCAGAGCGACTAAGACTCTGACTCCGAGGATGAGGTACGTGACGAGCTTCCCTTCTTGCGTGAGGAGAACGAGCACCTTGGCAAGTTGCTTGATAATCGTGATGACATGCTTAGAGAGGCCAAGAAGATGAGGAAAGAGCTTAGGGCCTCACTAGAAGCTGCTAGAAACCATGTGGCTGAGCTAGAAACCCAGAACCTAGTTGCTAAGCTTGAGATTGATTCGCTTAAGGCTTCACCTGTGGTTTCTGATGAGATTGATTGCTGTGATTGCTCTGTGTACCTGGCTGATCTTACTGCTCTTAAGGATAAGCATGCTTCTACTTGTGATGAACTAGACGTGCTTAGGGTTGAAGTGGCTGAGCTTAAGTCTAGACCTGCTTTGCTAGGTGCTTGCTCTTCTTGCCCTATTTTGCATGGAAATATTGATGAGATGCATGCTTATACTGTTTCGCTTGAGGCTAAGCTGAAAGAACCTGTTCCCACTTCTTGCTCTACTTGTGAAGTGCATGCTTTGAAAAATTTGGAACTTGCACATTATGTGGATTGCTTGCAGGATGAGAATGATGAGTTGAGGAAAATGATGGGTTGGTTGTCGGGTCATGAACCACAACTTAGGATGATGATTGAGGCATACAAGCGCTATGATGGGCAAGCGCTTGGCTCGAAGAAAGTTGGAGAGTGTAGTGGTGAGGGAGGAGAGAAAATTGGTGATATCCCAGCTCCACCAAAAACCTTCCACAAAAATGCCTATGCTCCTAAGCCAAACCCACTGAGAAACAAACTTGACACAACCCCAGATCCTCCCATATTTCCTCGCCCAACAAATGACTTCCAAAAACCGGTGAAGTTTGTGAGCTCCAAGGAGAGTGAGGTTGGAAAGAAGGAGGGTGAGAAGCCGAGTGGGGAGAAACAAAGTGAACAGCCCCATCCCAAGCCTAAGCCTAAGCCCATACGCTTTCATTGTGACTATTGTGGAAGAGATGGTCACAAGGGTGAGTTTTGTTTCAAGAGGAAGCGTGAGGAGAGAATGGCGAAGGAGTGGGCTAATAAGGACAGGTTCCGCCCTTTAGATGGTGTACCTGAGCCTCGTATGCAGATGCCCAGGGCCAAGGCGATTGTGAGGATGGTTCCGGCTTGGGGAGATCGAAAAGTGGCAGGTGGTGCTGCTCACCGAGCGCCACCGGTCAGACCGGTGTAGTCCACCGGTCAGACCGGTGCAGGTCTGGGCAGACAGGGGTCTGTTTTTCGTGCTCGTACAGATGCTCGGTTGAAAGGATCAATGCAAGTGGCCTAGAGGGGGGGTGAATAGGCCTGCAAAACAAACTCAACCAATTTCTGCCAAATTCTGCCCAGACCCCGAAACCTTCGGGTTTTTCCCTGGAACCTCCGGGAAAATGCACTTAGGTGTATTTTGCTGGAGCTTCCGGGAAAAAGTGCTTCTGTTGATTTTCTACGGATAACA
The DNA here is from genome assembly GCA_036936925.1 of Cenchrus fungigraminus. Classification (NCBI taxonomy): domain Eukaryota; kingdom Viridiplantae; phylum Streptophyta; class Magnoliopsida; order Poales; family Poaceae; genus Cenchrus; species Cenchrus fungigraminus. The sequence goes on from CM072780.1 coordinate 70,771,061, forward strand.
AGATTAGAGAGCAACAAGATAGCAGGAAATTGGTTACAAATACTTAAGGAAAGAGCCTAACCACACTAGCAACCTTAGGGTTAAAGATATAGCAAGAAATGTAGCAAACCCTAATAGATCTAGTGAGCATACAACCTAGAACAAGCAAGCAACAACATATGGATAGTAAAGCACAAGGGACAACAATTTATCCCGTGGTTCAGCTCACCACAAAGGTTGGCTTACATCCACGTTGTTGAGGTTAGCCACAAAGGCTATGGGATCTCTCTAGATCCACTCCTCTCTCACACCTATCACCAAGGTAATAGATGGAGGGTTTCCACTAAGCAACTGAGGGTAATACAAACTTCTTGGAGCTTCCACAATCGATTGGAGAGCTTCCAAGCAACCTCTAGCCGTCTAGGAGCAAGGCTCCAAGAGTAAAAGATCCACCAAGGAGCTAGGGGTCCACCAAGTGCTCAAGGACACAAGAAGGGGTTTGGATTTGCTTATTCTCACAAGGAATCACTCCACACTTGAATGCTAGGGTTAGATTTGGATTCAAGTAGGTGGGAGTCAATGCTTGGGAGAGAAGGGGAGCAAAAGCTACTGTTCAGCGCAGGGAGGAGGAAGATAACCGTTGGGAGACAAGGGGGTATAAATACCCTCAGATCTGGAATAGCAACGGCTATTTTCGAAAACCCGAAACCTCCGGATCTCGGAACCTCCGGGAACAGACGACTTCAGCAGGCTGACTTGGGAGCAGCTCGGAACTTCCGGGAAAAACTCAGAGGTTCCGGGAAAGATGTGTTCAAGGCTAAGACAGCTAGCTGATAGGTCATATGTGGCTGGGATGATTTTGGTTTTAGAGAAGATCTTTAAGCACTTGGTTTCATCCATGCCACTATTAGTATCCCTCTTGATAGTACGGCTTGTCCTATACTCAAATTCAAAATAAAAAATGAATTTAAAGCTTGTCTTGAGCCCTAGGAAGCCTCTTCAAACAATGAGGGGTCACCTTTCTTTCCTTTTTACCTTTCTTCAAATTTGAACCTGTCACTCATACTCAAAAGCTCATTAGACCTTTAATTAAGTGGTCAACATCACCAAAACCCACTTAGGGGCTTGATTGCACTTACATCGGTTCAGTTCAGGAGGTCGTGGTTCTGGTGGTTGGTCTGGAGAGTTTGCAGGTGGTCAGTTTGCTAGGCGTTCTTCACCTCGTGCTCAATACGAGGGTGGGAGCAGTCGTAGCTTTGAGATGGAGAGGAGGAACGGTCCACGGTCTTCCTTTCGTGGTTTTCGTTCTCCTCCAGCGAGACAGGGATGGTTTCCTAGTGGTGGTTCTCATGGTGGTTTTCGTGGTGGTAGCTTTGATAGGTGTGATGATTTGGTTTGTGCTAACCCCACTTTGGAGCAAATGGCTCGGCACTGGTTTTACTCTTTTGGTACTAACCCCAGTGCAGAGTCGTTTGTTCACTCACGTTCTCATTTTTCAATTTCAGGTGGGAGACTTGAGGAACGTTTGGTTGATTGACTTCGGTTGCTCGAGGCACATGAACGGAGACAAGGGGTGGTTCTCAAGTCTCGTCCCGGTGGTGTCCAGGACATACATCACCTTTAGGGACAATGGGCGAGGGCGTGTGCTCTCAGAAGGTGAGATCAAGGTAAGTGACAAGGTCACTCTCAGGCGTGTTGCTCTTGTTCAATCGCTCGGGTTCAATTTGCTTTCTGTGTCCCAGCTTTTGGATGAGGGCTTTGAGGTGTTGTTTCGGCCTGGTGGTTCTCGGATTTTGGATTCTCGAGGGGACCTAGTTTGCATGGTCGTTCCCGAGGGTCAAGTGTTCCGAGCAGATTTTTCTCAGTCTTCTGGTGTGGAGCGTTGTTCCTTGGCTGGATCTTTGAGTGAGTTGTGGAAGTGGCATAGGAAGTTGGGTCACTTAAGCTTTGACCTTTTGTCTCGCTTGAGTAAACTCAATTTGGTCCGAGGATTGCCACGGCTGAGGTTTGAAAAAGAGTTGGTTTGTGCGCCGTGTCGGCATGCTAAGATGGTAGCTGCTTCCCATCCACCCCTCACTGATGTGATGACGGAGCGTCCATGCGAGCTGCTCCATATGGACCTTGTTGGCCCAGCTCGTGTGCGATCTGTGGGTGGGAAGTGGTACGTCCTGGTTGTGGTGGACGACTACTCTCGGTATGCGTGGGTTTTCTTTCTTGAGGAGAAAGGGGAGACGTTTGGTTTTGTTCGAGATCTTGTCTGGAGGTTGAGAAACGAGAGGCACGGAGATGCCATACGAGCGATTCGCAGTGACAATGGCTCGGAATTTAAAAACTCTCGCTTCGAAACCTTTTGCTGTGACTTGGGTCTTGAACACCAATTTTCGAGTCCGTATACGCCTCCCCAGAACGGCGTGGTGGAAAGGAAAAACAGAACCTTGTGCAAGATGGCTCGGACGATGCTCGATGAGCATAGGACTCTGATGAGGTTCTAGGCTGAGGCAGTGAATACCGCGTGCTATGTGTCGAACAGGATTTACCTCAGGGTGCATAAGAAGAAAACATGCTATGAGTTGATGCACGGGCGCACACCCAAGGTGAGTCACTTTCATGTGTTTGGGTGCATATGCTTCATTCTTAAGAAAGGGAAAAAGTTGGACAAGTTCAAGGCTAGATCTGTCGATGGCATTTTCTTTGGTTACGCTTCTCATTCTAGAGCCTTTCGAGTGCTCAACCTTGAAACTAACCAAATCTTGGAGACTTATGAGGTTACCTTCGACGAGACACAGCCACGTAGTCAGCTTGTTTTTGAGTGTGCAGGTGACGACGAACTTGGCGAGGAGATTTTTCAGGAGGAGGAGCATGAACATGGAGATGATGAAGATGGCGGTGTGGTGCCCGCGGCTGAGCATGTACCTACTACTTCGACTACGGTGGTGGACGGTCCTTCTCCCACACCTACAGCGACAAACCCAGATCAAGGCGAAGCTGCTATTGAGGGGGAGGTAGCATCAAGGCGAGAACCTCCCCGACGAGTTCAATTGGATCACCCAGCTTCGAGAATCATCAGCGACATCAATGAACGCACTACACGGTCGAGGGTTCGAAACAATTCTCACATTGCTCATGCTGCTTTTGTTGCTACTTTTGAGCCCAAGGACATTAGACACGCGCTATGTGATCACAATTGGGTTAATTCGATGCATGAGGAGTTGGAGAACTTTGAGAGAAACCAAGTTTGGGAGTTGGTTGACCCTCCTCCAGGGTGTAAGCCGATTGGGACAAAATGGGTGTGGAAGAATAAAGAGGAAGAGAAAGGAGAAGTGGTGAGAAACAAGTCAAGGCTTGTTGCTCAGGGGTACTCACAGAAAGAGGGGATCGACTACGAGGAGATCTTTGCTCCCGTAGCTCGTTTGGAGGTGATCAGGATCCTTCTAGCCTTTTCTGTGGCTAAAGGGTTCAAGTTGTACCAGATGGATGTCAAGAGTGCTTTCCTAAACGGTGTTTTGGAGGAAGTAGTGTATGTGAGGCAACCACCAGGGTTTGAGAGTGAGAAGTACCCCCACCGGGTGTACAAGTTGAGGAAGGCGCTGTATGGGCTGAAGCAAGTGCCTAGAGCTTGGTACGGTAGGTTGAGGGGGTTCCTGTTTGAGAGAGGGTTTGAAATGGGGAAGGTTGATCAGACCTTATTTCTCCTCAGGCAGGGCAGAGATATCCTGATTGTGCAGGTATACTTGGATGATATTGTCTTTGGTGGCTCGTCTAACTCTCTTGTAGCAAGGTTTGCAGAAGACATGAGCAGGGAATTTGAGATGAGCATGATGGGTGAGTTGCAGTTCTTCCTCGAGCTACAGATCAAGCAATCAAAGGAAGGAACATTTGTGCACCAAGCTAAGTACACCAAGGACATTGTGAGGAAGTTCAAGATGGAGGACTCCAAGGACATGGTGACGCCTATGAGTACGACTACAGCTCTTGATGCAGACGAGGAAGGTGAACACGTGGACCAGAAGGAGTACCGAAGCATGATCGTGTTACTCCTCTACTTGACGGCGACGAGGCCGGACATCCAATTCTCGGTATGTCTGTGCGCTCGTTTTCAAGCGTCTCCAAGGACTTCGCATCGGCAAGCATTCAAGCGCATATTCAGGCATTTGCGTCATACTCCCGACTTCGGCCTTTGGTACTCTGCGTCTTCTTCTTTGGCTCTTCATGGATTTTCGGACGTGGATTTTGCCGGGTGTCGGTTGGATAGGAAGTCCACTTCTGGGACTTGCCAATTCTTGGGTTCTTCTTTGGTGTCTTGGTCGTCCCGCAAACAGTCGAGTGTTGCTCAATCCACTACCGAGGCAGAGTATGTGGCGGCAGCTACTTGTTGCTCTCAGCTCCTTTGGATCACATACACCATGAGTGACTTTGGTGAGGAATATACCCATGTCCTACTTCAATGTGATAGCACAAGTGCCATAAGCGTTGCAAAGAACCCAACACTCCACTCCAAAACCAAGCACATAGAAGTGAGGTATCATTTCCTGAGAGACAACGTAGAAAAAGGAAGAATCTCTTTGATCCATGTACCCACACATGACCAGCTAGCCGATATTTTCACCAAACCCCTAGATCAAGCAACTTTCACTCGTTTGTGGGGGGAGCTTGGTGTTTGTTTGATTTCTTTAGTTGGGTGTGTGGGAGCTCCTGTGTAGCATATGTATAGCTTTCCTTTGTGCATGTCTTGCATTTGCATTGCATTTGTATCATGATGTATAGTCATCTTTGTATGATAGCTTGCATGCATTTTGTATAATATGCATTGTGTAGGAAAAGCTTCTCTTATATACATTGTTCACCATGGTATGATATATATGATCTTGTGAGCTAGTTTGGTATGATATGGCTTAGTGTGGCTTAGCTCTTGATGATCTTGATTTATATCCATGGTTGATGGCTATGTTTTTCAAAAATTGTCATATGTATGCTCTCTTGTGAGTAAATGCCGTTATATGATCTTGACATGTTTTTGTGGCTTGGCTATGCTTAATTTGTGGTTAGATAGCTTATTTTGATCATATGGGGCCAAAGGCTCTTTTGCCATCATGAATGTTTAGCCCCCATGCTTCATCTTGTGGAGGGGCATAAGTTCCTTTTTGTCGCAAAGACATTTCATGTACCAATTATAAATCTGAAAATGAAATGTAAATTGCTTGGAAAATGTGCTCCCATGTCATATGTGCTTAATTTACTTGCTTTTGGGTGCTAAACCGTTGCATGTTGCTTACCAATGAGAAGTCTCATATCTAGAAGTAAGCATATGGCTCGGTGGCTTTGACATGACATGAGGTGCTTGTGGGTGTTTATGATGGTCTTATGCTTAAAATGGTTGTCCTAGCATGAAGTTTGTGTGGCTTTGCCATTTTGATATGTTTTGATCATGTTTAGGACTTTGCTCATGAGAGGGTGATTTTTCGCAAAAATAGTCATTTCTATCTTAGCTTCGCCCAGTGGTTGTGAAACTTGGTGATCTTGTAGTTTTTGTCCATACGAAGCTATCGAGTATCTAACTTTCTCATTTGGAGGTGTGTAGCATGCTATGTTGAATTTTGTCTATTTGAGAAGCTCTAGGTTGCATTTTTTGCTTTTTTGGCTTGATTCATGCATTGTCAACAAGGGGGAGAAGTTTGAGCATGTTTTAGCTTGCTGTATGCATTTAGAAGGTTTCCAAGTGGTTTCGAGCTAGTTTTGAGCTCGGGTAGTTCCCAGTTTTTCTCAGGTGTCATCGACCTGACCGGTGCTGCTCACCGGTCTGACCGGTGTGAGTTCTCAGGTTGCTGGGCGATCTTACCCACCTGTCTGACCGGTGAGGCTGACCGGTCAGACCGGTCAGAGCAAAGCTGAAGCAGCTGCTCTGTTTCATGAAGTGGTTCGCATGCATTCATCCAGGGGGAGGTGCATTGGTTCAGGGGGAGCTCTTTGTGGTTTCAAGCTTTGGATTGGTGGTTTGTGCTCTTTGCTTGAGCATGGTTTTTGTCTCGGATGTGTCGAGCTGTTACCCTTGCCTAAGAGGTCCGAGACTTGTCTTCTTCAAGTGATCTTGCTCTTTGCTTTTCCTTTGGCTTTCGATCGCTTGTTGGAGTTTCTTTTAGTCATTTCTTTTCTTTTCCTTTTCACTTTGGTTATCAAAACGTGTGTGTTGTCAATGCACTCATCAAGGGGGAGATTGAGAGCCATGTGTGGTTCGATGACTGGTGGATGGTCACTTCCTGGTGTGATGAGTTATTGACAACATGGTGTGGACTGATTCTTGGCTAAGTATTGTAGGTGCAGGTTGCAGCTTGACTGGTGTTGGTGCAGGTGAAGAACAAGCGCGAAAGGTCGTTGCCGGTGAGGCCTCTAGGTGTGGAGAAGGCAAGTAGGCTTGGTTCGAGGGACCCGGTGGCCAGCAGGGTCAAGTGCGGGCCGCATGGTGGCAAGAACGGCAAGATGAAGTCATGGACGGTTTCTTGGTTGAGCCTCAAAACCAAGGTCGAGCCGGGACTACGTGGGAGCCGAGTCATGAGTGGTGATTGGCGGAGGCTACACCGAGTTCACAGGGTTTCCGGTGGTTCACCAGAAAACCACTGGGTTCCTTGGTTGATCCACAAAGCCAAGACCGAAGAACCGAAGACGGAAGTGCAGCAGCATCGGACCAGTCTGACCGGTGGGTACCAGTCTGACCGGTGAGGAGCACCGGTCTGACCGGTGTGCGACGACGCAGTCCAGAGACTTCGAAGCGGAGGACACGCGTCGGGATCGCAAGGCTTGCGTCGAGGCTAAGCAAGTTTGCGGTCGCTGGCATCCGTCCGATGGAGCGATGACAAAGACTTCCGAATTCGCCCTCGAGGGGCATGTATCCCTAGTTAGCTAGTAAGGGCATTTTAGTCTTTCGGCTTGCCTCCATATAACCCAAGTGGTGAGAGGATGGCAGCCATCTCTTGGAACCCTAGCTCATTTGTTTTCCTATTTTCCCTTCCTATTTTCTTTAGGATTTCCATAGGACTAGCTTGAGAGCTTCATGGTGAGATCTTGTGAAAGGGAAGGATGATCGGGCGGCAAGCTAGACCTTGTATGAACCTCTTTGGTATGTATAGATGATTCGGCGTGGTTCCTCAGGGCTTGAATGTGTCTTTCCCGTTTCTCCTTTTTGGTGATTTTTGGAGCCTTTTCTTGGCGAATTTTTTGTGGTGGTTTCGGGGCCTTTCTCTTTGGGATTTGGTGGGGGATGTATGCTTGAACCTTTCGTGGTTCTTTTCCCTGTGATTCCCCTCCCAAATCCGTGAGCAAAGGGGCTCGATTTTGGGGTTTTCTTGGCTCTAGGGTTAGAGGCGTTCTTGGTGGGATTTCTTCGATTCCTCTTGATTTAGCGAGTTTTGGTGGACCAAATCTCGGCTATGGAGTGCCCATGAGGTGTTCCTACTATCCCCAAAGTCTTGCGCAAATCTGTGGAGTGATTCGGGAGATCGGGAGATGGATTTGGGGGTGTTGACCCGCGGGTGCTGTTCATCCCGAGATCTCAGGTCACACCGGCCTGACCGGTGCCTCTCACCGGTCTGACCGGTGCAGACTCGCTGTTGAGTTTTGCTCGGGTGAACGTCTTGGTGAGCACCCTGTTGTCTCGTGTTGCTACTGTTTTGAGTTTGGTTCAGTTTGGAGCTCGGTAGGTCAGTTTTGTGAATTTGGGATTTCCTAGCTTGGACCGGTCTGACCGGCGAGCAACACCGGCCTGACCGGTGTAGGGGCCTTTTGTGGAAGTTCTCAGATTTTGTCAGCAGGGACCGGTCTGACCGGTGCGGCTCACCGGCCTGACCGGTGTAGTCCAGTGGTGCTCGAGTTGGTAGTTCCGCTGCGTTCTCGAGTCGGTGTAGGTGGTTGTTGGTTCCTAGGACCAGTAGCACTCCAGTGGCTGCGTGGTGTTGACCAACTTGAGTAGTTGAGTCGGAGACGTGTTTTGGAAGCCTTGTTCATCTTGTTGGAGTGTCCATCTCCTTCGAGAAGAATTTTTATTGGCTCCCATTCACTCCCCCCTCTCTGGTTCGCCGTTTCGGTCCTTCAGCTCGCATCACCTGTTTGCTCCATTCGACATGGCTTAGTCTCCTGAAAAGAATCAACAACATTTTTAAGCTAGCATCAAATAATATATTAACTCCGCTGACGTTGGCGAATTCCAGAATGTTGACGGAATCGTACCATGCTTCCTCACAAATCACTACACAGAATTTCCTGAGTTGTGAGCAATCTGATGACATCAACTGAACAACATGCGGACGGAATTAAATAGAGGAATTGAAGGAAAGGGGAAGGTAGCTCGTAGCCTCTTACCTCTCCTTGCGTCTATTTTGTTATGCTGCCACTGCAGCTTGGTGAGGTGCAGCATGACGCTGAAGTCCGACGCCTCCACGTGAACACAATCAAAGTGAAAGCAATATGCAAACATATATCTTCACTCAAGTAAACATGCAATTACATAGGCATAACATGAGGCAGCATTAACATGTTAGGTGAACTACCTGCTAATACAATTACTTGCAGTGATTATACAATATTGCAAGGTTGACTGAAATTAAAATTGTAATCTAGCATATTCTGAAAATTGTAATCAATCATTATTGAATAAATTAACATCTATCCAAGAAACTAAGAAAGGAATGTCATGCTATAGCTAAAAATGCAGCAGGGACAACAAAAGAAAAAAAATTGTGGAATATGTTTGTAATAGTGGTATTGCTCACACATATATTCATAAGAAATTCAGCAAAAGTAACATATGCCAAACCTACTCATTGTAGTACTGAAAACAAATACCAACTTTTGTGAACTCAGCTGCTTTCCCATCAGTCATCTCAGTGCAATCAATTGTGTTCGCAACAAGCACAACACTTCACATATACCCCTGGTTCATCTTTACCACATGGAATTTATAAGCTACCAGATAATTTCAGAACTCTCAATCAAACTCAGATCCTTATTTGTGATTGCGTAAACAGTGCCTGCAAATCAGCAAGAGATGGTTACTATTTCAGTAGCATGGGAAATTTACAACCATTGTACTCACAAAGGGTTGGACACAAATCCCATTCAATGCCTGAAATAAATTACTAGATTTACTGGTTTATTATTGTGGGAGAAAACACACAGAGGCACAAAAATGATTTAGAAATGGCGTCCCTGCTTGTTGTCAGGCTAAACAGGATACTCCATGCGAAGTTGTACATATGGTGAGCTCCCAATTCCACTGAGAACATTTCTAAACAAGTGAAAATATCACTTGAGGTCCTCCACGGTAAAACTTATAATCCAACCACAGGAGCAACTTCCTAATCATAAAAGTTTATGGTACTATTGAGATAGGGGATTCCTGACCATATAGCACCAATTCACCACATATTCACCCATTTTTTAAATTCAATCTCATTGACAATAGGCATCAAGCCGCAAACTAACATACCTGCATGCTCATTATCTCCATGCTGCTGCAGGCCAGTGTGCATCTTAAATCTGCAGGAAAAAAAACTTAACACATCACTTGTAGCAGCATATCCTTCGGTTCTCACTCTGCTAAGACTTGATGCAAGACAAACACACGGCAAAAAAAAAAGGTAATTGGGTTTAGTCATTCCGTTCAGGAAATTATAATGATACCGCATAAAAATGAAAATCTGAAAAGTAGAAACCAAAATAATGTTTCACCTTGCCGCTATCACAATCACTTGTTGGAATTTACTCTTACAAACAGACCACGATCTCAACCAATTAAGCATAAAGGTCCCAGGAACTGTCTGGCTTTTCACACCCTCCGTGTTGCTTATGAGTTGCAATAATCCAATCCTTATTAACCTGCCAAGTCATTCCTTGGCCATTCTGTTAGCTCTGCAACGCCTGCTTTGCAATATGTAGCATCAACAATGCATATTAGTAAATAGCAATTTGTGTCTAAAATAGGAGAAAACAGAGAACATACCTACTGCAGAAATCGCAGATTGTAACTGACTTGGAACTGCAAGTGGCTGGACCTGTTATGGTGGTTGGGACCAGAAGAGATAAATTTTGAGGAACTCAAGAATTCACCTGACACTCCTGAAGTTTAGACTTTAGAGTACCAAAGACTAATTTGGAACTCTGCAGAGTAGCATGAAAAAACAAATGGTATTTGTTACAACCTTTCCCACACTACCACAATTTTGTTTAATTAAATGGAGAACAGCAGCGTAGCCCAACAATCATTGAGATACAAGCCTTGTCCCATAAGCACCATTGCGCTCCTCAGTCCCATTGCCTCATCCCATAAACAAATCACTGGCATTATTCTGCTATTCACAAACTGTAGGACTGTTAAGCCTTCGCAAGAGATTACCACTATAAAAATTGATCAGTAAACCAAAGTATTTTATTCTTTTTGCATTATTATTGCTGGCCTCTTGAACTCGCAGGCAAGCTATGTCCGACTAACTCAGAAGAAGGCAACCATGTTGAGATTACTAATGATAACACTGAAAGATTAATTTCAAGACAAAGTGGCATCTGGAATGTATGGTGATCTGTGCATCGGTGTGAATGCTACACAGTGCAGCGGGCGGGGATTGGACCAATTATTTGTGGCAGTACACAGCCGTATGTTAATGATTAATCAAACAGATGAATGGCTTGGAAAAGCATCTAGTTGAACTTACACTTAGAATTCACCGCGAAGAAATAGGTGGACGGAGGAGCCAAGGCGGCGCCGGCATGGAGCTCCGGATGGGGCGAGGCGTGGCGGTTCCGGCGTGGATGGACACACGGGCAGAGGGGAGCACTGATGTCGGGGCTTTGAACGGCAGGGAGGGGAACTGGGAAGCATATCTACCGCCGAGATGGTGGCGGCGGCAGAGCCGGAGTGTCGATGGTGTCGTCCTTGCCTAGCGTCTCCGTGTCTTCAATCTGCAGGCATAGGCTCTTCATCACTCCCGTTCGCTTGCTCTGTCTCATATTATCGTGGGGGCCGTCGGGGGAGGTGGTCCATGGGCGGTGACGGCAGCGTCAACGGGGAGACGGCGATGCGGCGTCGCCCGGCGTGCGGCTGGAGAGGATGGGAGGAGACGAAGCACGGCCAGGGTCGTGGGGGAAGACAGATCCACGCGATAGGTAGACCCGCGGAGCGTGCGTCCCTGACCTCCACAGGGGCGGCACAGGGGGCAGCCACCGGCCATGCATGTGGGGGCGGCTAGATGGATGATGGGGGGAGGCGGCGGCGACGACACGTAGGGTTTGGCGGATTTGGCAGAAAAAGATAAAAAGGGTTGCGAGACGACGGGTGTGAGGTGGGGAGGGCAGAGCGGAAGGCCCACGCCGCGGGCGGACGTGCGAGCGGAAGGCGGACGCCGAGGGGCGGACGCGCGGGGGGAGTGGAGAAAAGGTTGACCAAGTTAGTTTTTGTCTCGACTTCATACTTTTTAGGAGAAGAGATAGAGATAATAAAAATATAGAGATAATGATGAGATGATATATAATATATAGAGAGATTTCTGAATGGTTACTATAAGTCTATAATACATATAAGTTGTATTGTATAAGTTTAAAGATATTTGGAATTGATTTACTATTTTCCATTTGTTAAATGAATTTTTACATGGTGATCACAGTTAATTCCAAATTGAACTACATTGTGTCACACAAGCCCTTATAGATGGGCAAGAGATGTTCATTCTTGTATGAGATGTTTAGTATCACTTTGTCGAAATTATTTAAAATTTTAATGGGATGTTTATGTAGCCAAACTATGATGTTGTGTGCATCTATGCAAATTTCAAACCAAGTTTATCTATTACTGTAATTATTTTATGATTTACTAAAGAAAAAATGTTAAAATTCCCCAACCTACATAAAAAATTAAAAAAACTTGGAGGGACACTTCCTCTTGGTGTATAAGTGTCAACAAAAAAGTTTCAATTGATTCTAAGGAAGTGGTGATGCACATACTCACAAAGTCATACATGGTGTCACATATGCCCTATAGATGAGCGAGAGATGTTCAGCCTTATATGAGATGTTTAGTACCACTTTATCTTAATCATTTAAAACTTTAATGGGATGTTTATGAAGCCAAACTATGATGGTGTGTGCATCTATGCAAATTTCTGGCCAAGTTTACCTATTACTATAATTATTTTATGATTTACTAAAGAATAAATGTTAAAATACCCTAAGCTACATAAAAAATTCAAAAAACTTGGATGGACACCTCCTTTTCATGTATAAGTGTTGACAAAAAAGTTTCAATTGATTCTGAGAAAGTGGTGATGCACAACCTCACAAAGTCGTACGTGGTCTCACACATGCCCCTGTAGATGAGCGAGAGATGTTCATCCTCGTATGAGATGTATAGTAACACTTTATCAAAATCATTTAAAACTTTAATGGGATGTTTATGGAGCCAAACTATGATGTTGTGTGCATCTATGCAAATTTCAGACCAAGTTTACTTATTAATGTAATTATCTTATGATTTACTAAAGGATAAATATTAAAATACCCTTAGCTATATAGAACATAGTGAGTTCACCTAGTAGGGAATGATTGTGAATATCGTCATGTCTTAAAATAATTGCAGTAACACATAGAAAAAAAATTAAAGAATGAAAATCAAATTTTAAAACTAAAAAATAAATATTGAAAACATGTATTAAAAATAAAAAAGTACGCCCACAGGATTTGAACCCTGGAGCTCAAGTTCACATAAAACTTACTTTACCACTATGCTATCTAGGTGTGTTCGTAATAAAAGCTAGGAATATTTAGGTGAAGACTACTACATCTGTTCTTAAATTAATGACATCATTGACTTTTTCCGTTCGTTTGACTATTCGTCTTTTCTACATTTTTTTTGCAAATCGATAAACCAACAAGTTAAATCTAAGGTGGGACCGAGTGACACGACAATTTAAAGTTATTTTAGTTTCCTGGCATTTTGTCTATTGCAACCATTTTGGGCTAATTGCAACACTTTTCTGGCGTTGCATTAGACAAAAAACAATAATATATTTAGAAAACTTTACATTTTTGTTTTTCAAATAACCAAATTTTCGACGTTGCAATTCTTCAGCGTTGCATTTTCAAACCCATATGCACCTCAAATTTTGTCACAAACTTGTTTTTCATAAGAATATGAAATATTAAGTTACATTAGTAATTGTAATATAATTTTTTTCTATTCTCCATTTGTGTGGAAGAAAACAAGCCATAAAAAAGATAAAAGAAATAGCAATTAACATAGAAACATTCACTATTAAATAAAAATCATGATTTCAGAAAAAAATATATTAAAAAGAATCATCAAATTTTGAGTTTTTTTGAGGGTGAAATACCAACTACAAATTCTAGTTATGAATTAAAAAGAGAAAGATCAATTGTAGATGTGTTCTTCCTCCCAATCTAGATGAATTTTGATAAAGAGTTGATGCATATCTGTTGACGGTGTATATGCGTATCCAATTTCATTTGGACTTGCAAGCGGACAAGTCCTCCGTCGTAGCCAAGGGACCCTTCTTCCCTCAAGTGTGAACCGAAGGAATCGAATCCGTGGAACAAATGTGTGATGCAAGAACCTATCTATTAAAGCCGAGAACACTTAGATCTTCAAAGGGGAATCTTATGCATCTAATCTAAAGAACATCATAAAAACGAATCTAATCTATGAAAGCCGGAGGTAGCAAGAGGTAGAGAGGGATAGGTAAAACCAATCTAGAGAGATTGGATCAAGCATTTGTTGAAGTTCCAAGCAAAGAAGAAGTAGCCAAGTTGAATCTCATGAAAAGCATCTTTAAATCACGATTTCCCGTCCAACTCTGAAGACACCCACCTTTTGGAGCCACTGTTCTGTCACAACGCACTCCTATTCGTGCGGGTTAGCCTAGGGCGAGTCCAATGGACAAGTTGAAATCTCTTGGAAGGTCAGGCATGCACCTCTAGCCATCACGGCTACAAGAACACCCTCTATGATCTATCTCGAGAATATATCTGAAAGTAAGAAAAGCCAATCGAAATCAAAGTCGTAGAAGAAACACTCGATCGCTAGAAATCGGATTGCAACTTGATAATTCAACATAGTACATGATACATGAACAAGATCACCACCGGTATCCTACCTTGATCTTGCTTCTAGCTCCTGGAACTCCGACGTGGTCTTCCTTGCAAGGTTCCCAAGTCGGCTAGGAAAACCCTAGACAACTAGCTCGACCCTCTCCTCTCCGAAATGGTGTCCCTCTCTTCTCTGCTCCTCGGCGGCGCATGACGAATGAGTTGATGCGTGGCTCTTGGCCAGGGGGCTATAAATAGTTCGAGAGGCGGCTAGGTCAAAGAGGGGCATGAATGGACCCAGGAATGGGCCGGGCCGGCCGGCCTGGGCCGACCAGCCTGGGCCCATTCTGGCCCATTTCGTGGCCTCCTTTGCTGGTGATGCTTCCCGAGTCTTCTAGAGTATTCTCCCTTCTGCATGTGGGCCCTTGACGTCAGTTTCTCCGCGGTTTAGATGAAGCTCCTTGTCCCGCAAGATTCAGCATTTTCTGTTCAGGTCCTCGGAGTTTTCCGTCTTCACGGGTTGGTCCTTGGGCTTCTTGGAGTCATGTTCACTTCATTGCTTGACTTGTACTGGGCTTCAAGGTCTTGTCACGAGGTGCTTGATGAACTTTACCCGGAAGTCTTGCTTTCAACGCTAAAATCCTATATAAACATCAAACTCCAAAACCGACATGCACGAACGAACTTGTTATACCAAGGGGGTTAGTACCAATGGATAAGATATAAAATTCATGCCAACACCGAAGGTAAACTCATGGCTAGGTTGACGGAAATTCACCGTCAACATCTCCCCTATGCTTAAACCTTGATCGTCCTCGAGTAAGCCTTCGATGGATATCATCGTTGCCCTTCATTGCTTAAACCCTGCACTTGATCATACACGAGAAAACATAATGCTCTCAAAAGTTTAGTTCGTTAAAGTTCCATAATGTACTAGCCTTCATCCCTACGGAGGGTAGATATTAATTAAGCTCTTCCCACAAGTATTAAACATGCTCCCAAAATTCAAATGGATCTCAGAAATTTTGAAATAAAGAACGAGATGAAAAAGAGCTAAACCAAGTTCAAAAATTTAAACCACCTTGCATCTTGCTCATGAACTCTCATCTCATATTGTCTCTCAAGCCTATTTATTCTACTCCTTTCCCTCTCATAACATACATATATGTGGTAGGCTTTATATAGAGCTTTTTGGGAAAGTTTAGTCCTACCAAGATATTATAAATGAGATGTTGTCAAAACAAGACAAGCTTCTCATGGTCTTACCGAGACTCGTCAAAAAGGTCATTGGAAAATAATGTTATATCAAGGAGGGGGAGAGAAAAATACACACACTTTGAGATAGGTGGACATGTGCAAATGGCAAAGAGTGAACCCGAGGTACAAAGGAAGTCCTCGTTATCGGATTGCATATGGTTGGAAAGATGAGTTTGGATCTTAACTTTTGAAATTCCTAATGCACTTTAGAGAACCGGGGAGTTCACTCTATTTTATCTTTATACATACTCATATTTTTTTTCTTTTCTCATACATATATATATATATATATTTCTTTATACTCATTTTTTTTCTTTTCTTTCTTTTCCTTTTTTTTATTTGCTCCCCTTGAAGTCTAAATTGCATTGTACCTACCTCCTCCCCCATGCTTAGACGTTTGCTCATCCTCGGGCAAAGAGGTGATAGAGATAAGGTAGGTACTAGAAATATTTTGGAGAGATACTTGAAATCTTTAATCCTGGCACCATCTTGCGATCTTCCTTGAATTGACGATCCATACTCAATGATAGGTTGTGGTCAAGGAGGTAAAGACAAAAGATGATATTTTTGGTTTTAAGGGTGGATATCCGGCGAGGTTTGTGATATCTCTGATGTGGGGATACACAATGCACGGATAGAAAGGCTAGCAATAAGATAGATACGCAAAAACGGAATGACCAGCTTCTTAGTCTCGGGCCAGAGAAATCAAGGCCTGAAATAACTCACCCAAAAATAAACCTTGTATACTAAGTTTTTGCACTCAAATATATATATGGCTCTGGATAGGTAGAGCAACATGCAAGAGGTATTTATGACAAGGTTAGCATTACTTTTAAGAACGAAAATAAATCATCTTTAATCCATCTAAAACTTGAGAGCACATAAAACACTATGAGTCTTTATTTTTATCATAACCTCCGCTAAAGATTAAGCTAGCATTTAGATAATTTCAGATTTGTATTTTAAGAGAGCATTAGCTTAATCATGCATAAAACAAGTACAAAGATAAACAAAGCGGCAACTATCATCATATATCAACATGGCACAAACTTTGTATCTTTGCCAAAGGTAAAAACAAGGTGGTTATTTTATTCATGATGAAAATAAAAACTAACACACATGCTGAAAATTAAATATACACTACGCATACATAGGCGCGTACAAGCTGAAATTTAAAGAAAAGGGAAAAGGAAAGATTAAACTAAAGCTCCTCCTCTTCTCTAATCTTCCGCCGGTGGTTGATATTGATAATCTTGATTGTTGTACCCTTGCTCATAAAAGGATTGCACCGCTCCTCCTATGAATTGTCCCGGCGGTGCGAGGTGAAGGCGTCCAAAGCTCATAAGCGATGTTTGCATTTCCTTCACCCATTTGGTTCGCATTGGTTTGGATGGCTGCGATATTTTGCATGTTTCTTGCAGCGTACCCTCCAATGATGGCCACACTTTGTTGTGGTTGAGGAAGGTGTGCATATGGCTCCACAAAGGCTACGTTGGGTACCGCAAAATTTGGTGGAGGCATGGCTGCACCACTCCCCCATGCTTGCATTGGTACACTACCGTAGTAACTCGGTGGCGCTGGAATTCCTCCAAATGGTGGCACATAATTTTGTTGCGCACCTCCTTCTTGGGCCGTGGAAGAACCTTCTTCTATAATCCTTCCTCTCTTGTTCTTCTTTGCCGGCACAAGAAGTCCTTCCTCTAACCAATCTTCTTCCCCCTCAAGAAAAAGCCTTAATCTTGCATCCGGTAGGGGCAAATTTACTTTGGCCACTTTGAAGCCTCCTCTCTCATCTCCACTTATGTATTTGCCTTGCTTCAAATAATCAAATCCTGGGGAAGTCCCAACTAGGAGATGCTCCGGGTTTCTTGGAATTCCCGGTCTCAAAGAGATAGCCAACATGGAGAGATAACACCCCGAGCCAATATCTCCTGAACCCGATGTTGCCTCACAACACCACCGGTTGATCATAAGGTGAGTGGGGTCGATTGGCTACCTGGCAATCAAAGCCGAGTAAAGCCAATTCACCTCCATTTCGGTTATCTTGGTCTCTCTCATTCTCCCCAAAATCCTCTTACACATCCATAAGTGAAACACTTGGATGATGGGGTTCCGGATACTATTTCTTTGCCGATTAGCTTCTCCCGCGATCATACTCCAAAAACCTTCCAATGTGCCTCCATGCACATCCACTTGTTCCGGGGCTCCCTTTTGAAAACCAAGTAACTCCCTAATATACTCATAGGGAACCACTTGTTCAACTCCCTCCAAACTGAATGAGAGACTCGGCACTCCTTCATCAAGGATAGGCGCCATGGTCATGAGGATTTCCAAGGCGAATTCCTTGTGGGTGTTTGCCGACACTCCATTGGAGAATTGCACCCAACCTTGGTGTCCCAACATGTAGTAAATATCCGTATGAAAACCCAGCACTTGGAGAGCTTGGTCGTCGAAGTTGATGTTTGCCACAAGCCTCTTCTCAAGGCGAGTGAGTTTCTCCTCCTCCTCCTCCGTCTTGATAATAAACCCATACTTGGAATACCGCGGAGTGTATGAAGGTGGAGCGGATGATCGTGTCGAGCGACAAGGTCGGATGGGTGGCTCCTCCGTACGTCCTTGTGGTTCGGTGAACCTCATAGACGAGCTTCGTGTGGCCCTCATGCCACCGAGGAGAAGAGTGTCGTTCCTCCTCGGCGATGCCGTGTCCTCCTCCATACTCTGAGGAGACTCGGAGAACGAGTGCCTCCTCGAAGAGGTCGTCGACGATGGCTTGGATGAAGATGATCCCTTCTTCTTGTTGAAAAGACTTGTAGTTTTCTTCCACATGGTTGCTGCACTCTCCCTCACAAATATATATCCGGGGTTTTCAACCGGTAACAAGGCACACAAATATTATTTGGAGTATGGACTTTGAGTGGATTTAGGATGGATTTTGTTGGACGAAACCAAACTCGAAGTTGAAGGCTAAGTCTAAAGTGGTTCTGGACTATGAGCTCATGAACACGAACAAGGAACTGGATGAATGAGTTACCTACCGAAGGAGAGCACCAGGGGGCTTTAAAAGGGGGGAGGCCGGCCAGCCTGGGCCGACCGGCCTGGGGGCCTCACTGCTCCACTTGGCTCAGTTTTTCTCCAGTGCACTCATGCTTGCTTTGTTGCTTTGTGACCGCGTGCTCCACGGGGTTGCACCGCCCAAATGCTCTCGTCCACTCCTTTGCTTGCATGATTGATCCCTCCACTTGATGGTTTTGCTTTGAGTCACTTCCATGCTCCCTTGCCTCACATGCCTCCATGAGATTCCTGCAAAACAAAGCTTTGGCTGCCCCCCCATGCTTGTCCTTTGCATGTGGTTTGATGAAAGATGTTGGAGGGGCATCCCGTGATGCATCATGGTGCATGCATGGTTAAGTTAACTAAAATTGCCTCCCTCTAAGCATGTTTTGATGCTAAACACTCCTCTAATTTCGAAAAATAAAATTAAACTCAGAGCTTGCAATGAGTTCAAATATATTTAGAGGAGTTTTTAAGCATGAAAAACAAATGTAAGTCGAAAATGTTTTTCGACTACTTTTATTTTGGTCTCACCGGTATTGTTTGCTTCCATTAGTTGAGAGCAAGCTTTTCCCGGCTTGATCATGAGGGCATAGGTTTAGGTTCTAATTTTGGTTAAATGAGAGAGATTTTGAATGAAATAAAATTAAACGAGGCTTAGAAAAATTCTAACTCTAGAGAAACCAAGGATATGAATTTTTAATCCAACCAAAAGTTGAATTTCTAGGTTCACGCGAGTCCTACCATGCGCTGAAATTTAAATAACATCTAGGTACAAGGCGTGGCTCTACTCGTGTGTTTTTAGCATGTAAAACAAGTCAACCATAACTTCATGAAGAGGATGAAAGGTTGAGATAGGTTCTGAATTTTTTTTTGGTTTTGGTTTCTCAAAAAGAAGCAAATAACTCATAGGATGGCTCATGTAAAGGGTTTATGATCCAAATAAAATATCCAACCAAGATTTATATCTCTAAACATTATTCAACCACTTTAAGTCTAATGTCTTGTGTAGCAAATTTCAAAACTAACTTACTTGAAAGACTCGAAAAATCTTGAATCGGGTTGTCCTCCCGGTAGCTTATTCTTGACTCGACGAAATGGGTTGCCTCCCGCCTAGCGCTTCGTTTATAGTCCATGGCTAGACTTCTTTACTTGATTACTTCGGATCAACGCTCTTTGCGGGTGTTGCAATCTTGGGTACCCACTTCCGCACCATCTTGGGCGCGGGCTTATTCTCCAGCTTAGTCATCTTTTTGGTCTTCACAGGCGGCTTTTGTTCCTTTATCTTAATGGATGCAACAACTTCCTTGATCTCCTTCGCTTCCTTCTTCTCCGGCTCTTCCTTCTTCCTTGGCTCTTCCTTACTAACGCGACAATGAGGCGGATTATATTTAACTTTGATCATATTGCATACCTCGAATCGTGGTCGAAACTTGAAGGAACTCCTCTCGCCGTTGATGTCGAACTTGATCTCCCCCTTGCCGACGTCGATGGTAGCTCCCACGGTCTAGAGGAAAGGCCTCCCAAGGATGAGTGGTGGCTTCTCCCTTTCTCCCATCTCGAGCACCACGAAGTCGACGGGGATGAAGTGGTGTCCGACCTTCACGGGCACATCCACGGTGATGCCCAAAGGGTAGCGAATGGAGTTGTCACCCAACTCCAAGCACATGGCCGTAGGCTCTAGCTCTGGTAGGCGTAGCTTCTCGAACACATCTCTTGGCATGACGCTCACACTTGCTCCAAGGTCGCATAATGCCTTCTCAAACTTGAATGAACTAATGGAACATGGAATCGTCGGGCATCCGGGGTCTCCTTGCTTCTCTAGTCCGTTCGCAATAGCGATGCTACATTGCTCGGACATCTTGACATGATCTACCCCGAGTGTTGCTATCTCGTACTTGTTTGCAATAATATCTTTGAAGTAGCGAGAATATGTAGGAATTTGAAGGGCGTCCAATAGCGGCATGTTGATGCTCAACCTACGCACAACCTCCACAAACTTCTCAAAGTGATTATCAAGTTTACCTTGGAAGTAGCGTGGCTTGAGTTGCGGTATCTTCGTGTCTTCTCCCGGCATCTCAAACTCGGGCCCTTCGGTGATGATCTTGGTAACCTTCTCCTTAGCAAACTCCTCCACCTCGGTAGATGGTTTAGGCTTTCTTGCTCCTGCGGAATATTCCGGATCTTCGGTCTCCTTCCCCGAACGAGTTTGAATGGCGTTCGCCGACTCGGGACCTTGAGGTTGTCCCACTTGCGTCTCGAGTATCTTCATCATGTTGAGCACTTGATGGTTGGAGCTTCCGTCCTCCATCACCTTTCTATCGATATTCTCCAACACCTTGTCTATGGCCTTGAACTTGGTGATGGTGTCCTTGTTGATCTTAGCTTGCTTGTCCATGAAGTCCTTCAATTGTATATGAAGCGGAACCGAATTCGGAATGGATGAGCTTGCATTAAATTGAGGTCTACCTTGCCCGTAGCGGAAGTTCGGCAAATCCCTCTTCCTCATGTAATCGAGCATCTTGGCTTCCTCCGGACAATCCTTTTGCACATGGACATATTCTCCGCACTCTTCACACGTGGATCTTGCTTCGGCAGTCTTTAGATCTTGAGCTTCTTTCTTCTCTATCTCCATCTTCTCCAACCTCCGCATAAGC
Organism: Cenchrus fungigraminus; assembly: GCA_036936925.1. Classification (NCBI taxonomy): domain Eukaryota; kingdom Viridiplantae; phylum Streptophyta; class Magnoliopsida; order Poales; family Poaceae; genus Cenchrus; species Cenchrus fungigraminus. Next base: position 70,792,084 of record CM072780.1, read on the forward strand.
GAATCGATCTTGCCTTCGAGTAGATCTTCCTTTTCCACTTGCAAGACTCCTTTGACGTTCCCCATGGGTTGAACTGGAAGTAAGCGTCCGGATGACGCCCATGTGTCATTGTCTGTGACCTTCTTGAATAGAGTCAAAGCTTGGGTCGGCGTAAGCTCGATGATGGATCCTCCCGCCGATGCATTGATGATTGTCCTTGACACCGTGGTAAGTCCTTGATAGAACTTTTGAACGAGATCCTCCTTCGGGAACTTGTGATGTGGAACCGCCCGAGTGTACTCATTGAAGCGCTTGAATGCTTCCGATATAGTCTCCGTAGGACATTGAGCAAAGGTAGCAATCTTATTGCGCAAGCTTTGAGTCTTACCCGGTGAGTAGTATTCCTTCATGAAGGCTCTCATCAAGGTGTCCCAATTTTGCACCGTCTCTGCCGATTGAGAGTAGAACCATTGTAAAGCTTTCCCGAGTAACGAGAACGGAAAGAGCCTTGCCCTCATTTGATCTTGAGTCACCCCGTCCATGTTGAATGTTTGACAAAGTTGAACGAACGCTTGGAGGTGAAGGTTCGGATCCTCTTTACCGATGAAGGGTGAATGTTGCACCATGCGGATTGTTGAGGTCTTGATCTCGAACGGCCTTCCAATTCCCGCGAGGTTCAAGATTGGTAGGCCGACGATGTCCGGGGTGCATAGCTCCTCGATCTTGCGCTCCGACTGTGGTTGTTCTCCCATCGGTAGCGGTGGAAGTTGATTCTCCCTAGGGTTTGGAGGTGGTGATTCCTTTGGAGACTCCGACGATCCTTCGGCCTCCGCTTTTGGATCTGCAAATTCCAGCTTTTTAGCTTGTGCTTCACGTCTCCTTAGCCTGTAAAGTTTTTCTGGATCATCCACAAAATTTTAGGGTTTGTTGGAGAGGTAGCCGTCCATCTCCTGTTAGGGTAAGCGATAAACAAAATATATACAAAAACAAAAATAAAAACAAATCTAAGAAAACTAGGGTTAGTCAAACTAGATTAGATTGATTTTAAGGGTGATCAAAAGTTAGTAGATGCAAAAAGAAAAACCAAAAGAAAACTGAAAATATCCACAAAAAGCAATAAAAGATCGAATCTTGATCACTTGTTCCTCGGTAACGGCCCCAGAAAAAAGGGGGCTTGTTGACGGTGTATATGCGTATCCAATTTCGTTTGGACTTGCAAGCGGACAAGTCCTCCGTCGTAACCAAGGGACCCTTCTTCCCTCAAGTGTGAACCCAAGGTATCTAATCTGTGGAACAAATGTGTGATGCAAGAACCTATCTATTAAAGCCGAGAACACTTAGATCTTCAAAGGGGAATCTTATGCATCTAATCTAAAGAACATCATAAAAACGAATCTAATCTATGAAAGTTGGAGGTAGCAAGAGGTAGAGAGGGATAGGTAAAACCAATCTAGAGAGATTGGATCAAGCTTTTGTTGAAGTTCCAAGCAAAGAAGAAGTAGCCAAGTTGAATCTCATGAAAAGCATCTTTAAATCACGGTTTCCCGTCCAACTCCGAAGACGCCCACCTTTTGGAGCCACCGTTCTGTCACAACGAACTCCTATTCGTGCGGGTTAGCCTAGGGCGAGTCCAATGGACAAGTTGAAATCTCTTGGAAGGTCAGGCATGCACCTCTAGCCACCACGGCTACAAGAACACCCTCTATGATCTATCTCGAGAATAGATCTTAAAGTAAGAAAAGCCAATCGAAATCAAAGTCGTAGAAGAAACACTCGATCGCTACAAATCAGATTGCAACTTGATAATTCAACATAGTACATGATACATGAACAAGATCACCACCGGGATCCTACCTTGATCTTGCTTCTAGCTCCTAGAACTCTGACGTGGTCTTCCTTGCAAGGTCCCCACGTCGGCTACGGAAACCCAAGACAACTAGCTCGACCCTCTCCTCTTCGGAATGGTGTCCCTCTCTTCTCTGCTCCTCGGCGGTGAATGACGAATGAGTTGATGCGTGGCTCTTGGCCAGGGGGCTATAAATAGTCTGAGAGGCGGCTAGGTCAAAGGGTGGCACGAATGGACCCAGGAACGGGCCGGGCCGGCCAGCCTGGGCCGACCGGCCTGGGCCCATTCTGGCCCATTTCGTGGCCTCCTTTGCTGGTGATACTTCCCGAGTCTTCTAGAGTATTCTCCCTTCTGCATGTGGGCCCTTGACGTCAGTTTCTTCGTGGTTTAGATGAAGCTCCTTGTCCCGCAAGATTCAGCATTTTCTGTTCAGGTCCTCGGAGTTTTCCGTCTTCACGGGTTGGTCCTTGGGCTTCTTGGAGTCATGTTCACTTCATTGCTTGACTTGTACCAGGCTTCAAGGTCTTGTCACGAGGTGCTTGATGAACTTTACCCGGAAGTCTTGCTTTCAATGCTAAAATCCTGGATAAACATCAAACTCCAAAACTGACATGCACGAACGAACTTGTTATACCAAGGGTGTTAGTACCAATGGATAAGATATAAAATTCATGCCAACACCGAAGGTAAACTCATGGCTAGGTTGACGGAAATTCACCGTCAACAATATCCCTCACAAAGGCATATATGGCTCACATAGTCCTTTGTAGCTAAGTGAGATATGTTCCTAGTTGTGAAAGATGTATAGTATCACTTTGTCGAAATCATTTGAAACTTTTAGGATGGTTGTGGAGCCAAAAAGTGATGTATAGCCACATATTTTTTCAAGTTTGTTTTGAAATATTTATTGCAGTTGAATTAATAAAAAGAAATAAAACACCCTAATACAACATAAACTAATGCTTATCCTAGTGGTCTGCACATGTCACTTTGTTCCAAAGGTCTCAAGTTCGATCCCCAAGCAGACATTTTTTTGCCAATTAAATTCCTGATATTGTGTCTATTGCAACCATTTTAGGCCTATTGCAACACTTTTTTAGTGTCGCATTAGACAGAAAATTGGCTAGAAAATCTAAAAATTTGCATAGCCACATGATTTTGGTGTACAAGCATCACTTAAAAGGCATACACATATAGTCCTATGTGACTAAGTGAGAAATGTCCCCGGTTGTGAAGGATGTATAGTACACTTTATTGAAATTATTTGAAAATTTTATGGGATGGTTATGGATCCAAAATATGTTGTTGTGTGAATATGTGAAATCGATTTACCATTTTCTGTATGTTAAATGAATTTCTGCCCTTTATGTTGTTGTGAGAAATGTCCCCGATTGTGAAGGATGTATAGTACTCTTTTTTTGCCCCCGCTCCGGATTAAATCCGTGGGCGCAAGAATGAGGGCCGACGTGGCCGGGTGACGGGAACAATTTTGTTTTTTTCTATTTGTGACAATTTATAAAACTAGACAACAGTTCATAACACAAGTAAGAAGTTGGTTTGATGGCAGGGCTCTCAATTTTGAGTCCTACGTGCAGGGTTCGAATCCCCCTTGCTGCATAGTTTTTTTTGACCCACTTTATTGGCGCCCCATAGCAGGTAGGGCTGCCGAGTGGTGGTGTTGTGAGCTGGTTTTGACATAAAATGCTACCCTAACAGACAATTGTTTAACGTATATATAATTAAACTTCTGCAAACAGACACAACTACACTTGTAGCTCAATGGTAGCACATCTCCCTCCCATCCCGCAGGTTGTGGGTTCAAGTCCCCCTTCCACCCCATTTTTTGCGCCAGATTATATTCCGGAGGCCTACTGGGTCAGCGTCGGCCGTTTGTTGGGTGCCGAAGGCCTGCTGGGCCAGTGTGGGCCGTTTGTCTTGGGCTGGCGTCTGGCTAAGGAGGTGGTGCTGAGGTGGCATCCAGGGGTGAGGTGGTGGAATCATATTCAAAACACTTGAAAATCATAATTGTGCACCAGACAACTTGTAGCTTAATGGTTTATAAATGTGCTAGGTTATCAAGAGGTTTAAGTACAAGTCTTTGACCCTCCTTATTTTTCTATTTTTTTAATTTAATTTATAATTTTTTCTATCCATAATATGACTATTTCATATTTACAGATCGCGACAAATCTGCTCAAACGTCGCGGCGTTGTGGGCCGGATTGCGATGAATTTAACAAATCGTCACGATGTTTTGGGCTTCAATATCCATCAATGCACATCTGTGACGAAAAATAGAAATACGTCGTAGAATCACGACGAATTTAACAGATCGTCGCAATGTTTTGGGCTTCAATATCCATCGATGCACATCCGTGACGAAAAATAGGTATACATCATAGACGCAGTGCTCTTCGTGATATTTTCTGAAAACGTCACAGAGAATGCGTCACAGATTAAATAGTTTCTTGCAGTGGAAAATATATACAAGATCAAGACAACAGTACCGGCTGTGGCACCGCACAAATGTTGATTGATCGCCGTGGAGATCTATACGTACATCTTGGAGATCGATCTAGATGGAGACCTAGACGCCGTCGTGGAGATCTTGATGGAGACCGATGTCGTCGAAGACTTGGAATTTTGGAACGGTCCCGATGAGTCCCTATCTGATCGTCATTTTGATCTCCTGCATAAGCATCGCGATAGACAAATTACAGTGCAACTAAGGAATACCTCGTTGCAATAATTTTGATAAAGTTGCAACGACCACGAAAAATAGTGCAATGACTAAATTTCGTGGCAATACGTACACGATATTGCATCTTGAGGCTAGAAACGAAGCAATAGCCCTCCATGTATTGCAACAACACAAAGATATATTTGCAACCCAAATAAGACGTTGCGATATAGCTGTTCAAACGCAATCAACCCTAGTATGGTGGCCATAGCAACTTTCTATTGCAACACACGAAATGCTAATTCAACGGAGAAATGGGGTAGCAGTATTTCCAACCAAATGCAACACAAATCCTCATAATTGGTGCATTAGCATCAACCTGTTGCAACACAAAAAATAAATATTGCAACTCAAATTTTGTGTAGCAATAGATATGCATATTACAACCAAATCACTATTTCGGTGCCATAGTACCCCCTATTGCAACCAAATTTGTGGTATTGCCTAAGAGTTGTGTTGCAACAGGGGGGAAACCTTGTAGTGTTGTATATGCTTGGTTTTGGACTGAAGCACTGGGTTCATAGCAACACTAATTGCACTCATGTTGTCACGAAGAAGTGGAACCTGGGTATACTCCTCACCAAAGTCACTCATGGTGTATGTGATCCAAAGGAGCTGAGAGCAACAACTAGCTGCGGCAACATATTCGGCTTCGGTTGTAGATTGAGCAACACTCGATTGTTTGCGGGAAGACCAGGACACCAAAGAAGAGCCCAAGAACTAGCAAGTATCGGAAGTGGACTTCCTATCCAACCGACACCCGACAAAATCCGTGTCTGAAAAACCGTGAAGCTCCAAAGAAGAAGACGCGGAGTACCAAAGGCCGAAGTCGGGAGTGCATCGCGAATACCTAAAGATGCGCTTGACTACTTGCTGATGCGAAGTCCTTGGAGACGCTTGAAAATGAGCGCACCGACATACCGAGAATCGGATGTCTGGCCTCGTCGTCGTCAGGTAAAGGAGGGAGCCGATCATGCTTCGGTACTCCTTCTGGTCCACGTGTTCACTGTCCTCGTCCGCATCAAGAGCTGTAGTCATACTCATCAGTGTCGTCATGGCCTTGGAGTCCTTCATCTTGAACTTCCTCACAATGTCCTTGGTGTACTTGGCTTGGTGTACGAATGTTCCTTCTTTCGATTGCTTGATCTAGAGCCCGAGGAAGAACTGCAACTCACCCATCAAGCTCATCTCGAATTCCCTGCTCATGTCTTCTGCAAAACTTGCAACCAAAGAGTTAGATGAGCCACCAAAGATAATATCATCCACATACACTTGCATAATTAGGATCTTTTTGCCCTGCCTGAGGACAAACAAGATCTAATCTACCTTCCCATCTCAAAGCCTCTCTCAAACAGGAACCCTCTCAACCTACCATACCATGCTCTAGGCGCCTGCTTCAACCCATACAGCGCCTTCCTCAACTTGTACACCCTGTGGGGGTACTTCTCACTCTCAAACCCCGGTGGTTGCCTCACGAACACTTCTTCCTCCAAAACACCGTTTAGGAAAGCACTCTTCACGTCCATTTGGTACAATTTGAACCCTTTAGCCACGGAAAAGGCTACAAGGATCCTAATCGCCTCCAAACGGACTACGGGAGCAAAGGTCTCCTCGTAGTCGATCCCCTCTTTTTGTGTGTACCCCTGAGAAACCAGCCTCGACTTGTTTCTCACTACTTCCCCTTTCTCTCCCTCTTTATTTTTCCACACCCATTTTGTCCCAATCGGTTTACAACCTAGTGGAGGCTCCACTAACTCCCAAACTTGGTTTCTCTCAAAATTCTCCGACTCCTCATGCACAGAATTAACCCAATTATGATCAGATAGCGCATGTCCAATGTCTTTGGGCTCAAAAGTAGCAACAAAAGCAGCATGGGCAAAGTGAGAGTCATTTCGAAACCTCGACCGTGTCGTGCGTTCGTTCGTTGATGTTCCCGATGATCGTTGAAGCTAGGTGATCCACTTGTACTCACCGGGAAGCTTCTCACCTCGAAGCCACCTCCCCCTCAGCTGCAGCTTCCTCTCGATCTCGGCACGTCGTCGTAGGTGTGGGAGAAGGCCCGTCCTCGATCGTAGTCGAAGTAGTATGTACATGCTCAGCCGCGGGCGCCACACCACCATCTTCATCATCTCCTTGCTGCTGCACCTCATCCTCGAAAATATGCTCGCCATGTTCCTCGTCACCTGCACACTCAAAAACAAGCGAACTACGTGGTTGTGTCTCGTCAAAGGTAACCTTGCAAGTCTCCACGATTTGATTAGTTTCAAGATTGAGCACTCGAAAGGCTCTAGAATGAGACGCGTAACCAAAGAAAATGCCATCGACAGACTTAGCCTCGAACTTGTCCAAACTCTTGCCTTCCTTAAGAATGAAGCATTTGCAGCCAAAGAAGTGAAAGTGACTCACCTTGGGAGTTCTACCACGCATCAGCTCGTAGCAAGTTCTCTTCTTATGGACCCTGAGGTAAATCCTGTTCGACACATAGCACGCGGTATTTACCGCGTCAGCCCAGAACCTTCTCGGAGTCATATGCTCATCGAGCATCATCCGAGCCATCTCACATAGGGTTCTGTTTTTCCTTTCCACCACGCCATTCAGGGAAGGCGTATACGGACTAGAGAACTGGTGTTCAAGACCCAAGTCATGGCAAAAGGTTTTGAAGCGAGAGTTTTTAAATTCTGAGTCATTGTCACTGTGGATCGCTCTTATGGCATCTCCGTGCCTCTCGTTCTTCAACCTCAAGACAAGATCTCGAACAAAACCAAACATCTCCCCTTTTTCCTCCAAAAAGAAAACCCAAGCATATCGAGAGTAGTCGTCCACCACAACCAGGATGTACCACTTCCCACCCACAGATCGCACATGAGCTGGGCCAACAAGGTCCATATGGAGCAGCTCGCATGGACGCTCCGTCATCACATCGGTGAGGGGTGGATGGGAAGCAGCTACCATCTTAGCATGCCTGCAAGGCACACACACTAAATCCTTTTCGAACCTCAAGCAGAGCTATCCTCAGACCAAGTGTTGACGGCTGTTAAGTGTTTAATTTAGCCGTCAATTTACTCATGAATAAAGGAGCAAGAGACATTTCTTACACGCATTTTAGTTAAGAATAATGTAGTTCCACTTGTCCTTGGAGATTTTGTGATTGCAGGAAAATAAGCATAAAGAAGTGGCAAACTCACCTTCTATGATTCATGCCACGTCACCTCAGCCAAGGAGTGGCTGCCACCTCAGGTGCCATGCATGGAAGCCTGTCACCAATCCAAGGGAGGCAAGCCCCGGCGAATCAGAGCGTGACACGTGGACTTCTCATGGATCCATGGGCCCACCAGAGTGCCTAAACCATCTCAAGAGCACGTGTACACCGGGGACCGACCTAAGGGCCCACAGGACAGCCACCCCGAGGAAGCACACCCTGAGGGGGTCCACCCAGGGGTCGGCCGACCCTAGGATCGGCCGAACCGACCTTGGGTCGGCTGATCCTGGGCTTCCACGTGGTGCTTGCCCATTGGTCCTAGAGGCCATCCTTGGGGTGTTTCACTCCTCTTGACGTCGGTGCTCGTGCCTATAAATAGAAGGGGAGGGGGTTCATTTCTTACCAACACACTTTACTCCTCCTCTCTCACTTTTGGTTTCTAAGGCTAGGAGGTAGGCTAGAGTAGTTCTACTTCAGGTTCCAAGTCTACTTTGGGATCTAGGTATGAGTTCTCTTGTATCTTTATTTTATTATATGACTTTGATCTACTTCTGTTATTCATCTATTTCATATAAAGTTGTGCTTGTATACATGGGTGATTTGTTCATGTGTTCTTCACTTGTTCATCATTTAGAAGCTCATGTTCTTGATGAACAAGGCCTTTCGATCCAGTTGACAAGTGACTTACTCATGTTTTCGGTGTTTGTTCATAAGTTAGAGGCTTGTGTTCTTCACGAACACGACCCTTTGATCTTGTTGAATAGACATAGGAAAGCACAAATTTGTTTGTGTACCTAGCCTAGTTCGATCCAGTTAGATCCCATGTTTGTGTTGTATGAAGTTCGTGCTCAAGCTACGGTACTCGGTGTAATTCACCGGTTTACCTGGTGGCTCTCACAATAGCCCGGACCGGTCAGGGTCCTGCTAACAACATAATTGTGGTGCTTGGGTTGCGTAGCTACGTTACTTATGAGTGTATCCCACAGTTTGTCTTGGGGTAGGCCGTGGTGGTGACAGCCATTGGACCCTTCTGGAATCCCCCACGTTCGGATACACTGTAGGAGTCTAAAGTCTAACAACCGGAGTCGTGCGTAAGCAATGCGGGAGGTTAGCTCCCCGTTTGTACCTGGGTGCTTGAGCCAGCAGTCATGCATTGGTAGTGTGTATCTAACTCATCTTACTAACTTTGTGTGTTTAGTACCTTAGAACCTAGAACTAACTCATATATTGCCTCCTAAGCCTAGGACCTTTAGAGAGAGTGTGTTGTGTGTTCCCACTACCAACTTATCTATCATACATTACCCCTGTACTTGAGTGTCTGGTTTGTTTCCGTCTATAATTTATACTCATTGCAATAGTGTTGAACTTGTTAATCCACCTAGCCTTCCTTGGATTCGATACCCTTTGGAATACTCCTTTGGGGAAATGCTACAATGGTACTTCCGTGCACTTGCGGACTCTTGTAGTCGTTAGGATTACCATTTGGTTATTTCTAGCATCGTTGCTAGGAACTCATAACTTAGCATCAACGTTAAGAAATACAACAAGCATTTCTGGCGCCGTTGCCGGGGAAGGCTAAGGATAACATGTCAACACTTTGCAAATGTTTATAATCATGGCAGGGATGAAATAGTTCTCAATGCAGGCTAACTTTGATTGTCTTCTTTGTCTATTGATGATGAAGACATGTAGTGTATGACTGGTTTCGACTTACCGCCGAATTTCACTGAAGATCATGTGTCACTTGTGAGGAGAGCTAGAACTCATTTCGGTCCTCCCAAGCGTGTACATACGGAAGTCGACCCAGCTTCCTTTGTGCCATCTACATCAACTCCTATGGACAACCAAGAGAAGACTCTTCGTGAGTACTCTACTCCCTCTGCTGATCAGGTGCCCACCGGCCCTGAGATCAACACCAGGAATGGAAACTTCGAGATCAAGATTGGCCTCATTACGATGGTACAGGCTAGCCCATTCTGTGGCAAGCCTAATGAAAACACGAGCGCCCACTTGCAACAGTTCCTGGAGCTGTGCAGTACCTTCACTATACGAGGAGTGGAGGAAGATGTCATCCGTCTGCGGCTATTTCCATTCTCACTTCTGGGAAAGGCAAAGCAGTGGTTCTATGCGAATCGTGTAGATATTGACACCTGGGCAAAGTGCTCAGCAGCGTTCCTCACGAAGTTCTTTCCGTTGGGCAGAACCAATGCCCTCCGGGGGAGAATTTCAAGCTTCAAACAAGCAGCAAGTGAAACCATTCCAGAAGCTTGGGAGAGGCTTCAGGTGTACATCCTAGCTTGTCCCCATCATGGGATGGACAACTGGATTATTCTTCAGAGCTTCTATAATGGGCTGACTCCGACAGCCCGAGCTCATATTGATGTTGCTGCTGGCGGGGCTTTCTTCTCTCTCACTATCGCTGAAGCAACTAAACTTCTTGAGAAGATGGTCTCCAACCAAGGGTGGAGTGATGATCGACTCCAGCCATGTCAGAGGGGTACACATACCGTCAAGGAAGCGGATATGTTGCACGCCAAGATGGACCTGCTCATGAAAAGAATGGATGATCTGACCAGCGAGAAGGCTGCCATGGCCGTCATTACTCAAGCTATGGATTCTCGCATGACTTGCGAAGTCTGTGGTGACATTGGGCACTTAGGGAATTACTACCCTACTACCCAGGAGGACGTGATGTACATGAACAGCAACAACAATGGTTATCGTCCACAAGGAGGTCAAACGTGGAATCAATCACGCCCTTATTATCAGGGAAGTAATCAAGGTAATTCTTTCAGCTCAAACCAACCTTCCCTGAGAGATCTGGTTTTCGGGCAAGCTAAGATTAATGACGGTTTCAATAAGAAAACAGCTGCCTATGATAAGGCTTTGGAAAGCCTCAACGTTAAAATTAATAGCCTTTCTTCTGCTCTTAAGAACCAGCTGAGCTTTAATAAAATGATAGAAACCCAGTTGGCTCAGTTAGCTGCTTTGGTTCCCTCTGCTGAAGACTGGAAGATTCTGGGGCAACCCGTGTCTTCTTGTGGGAATGTTTGTGTAGTGTCCACCAGATGGGGTAAGCCATCTGGGCGGGCACGAGCTGCTGACTATGCAGGGAGACCCATACAGCAGGTTCTTGATCCATGGGAATCTTTAGCAATTGTGCATAGGAGAGACCCTGGTTATCCAGCTATCACTTGCACAATATACTACCAGAGAATTAGGAATGCTCTCTGTGATCTTGGCGCGAGTGTCAACCTCATGTCCAAGGCTATTTTTGAAAGATTGGGATATCCTGCTCTTACTCCAACCTCGAGGACAGTTCAACTTGCTGATGCATCGATCCGGTATCCGGAAGGGATTGTGGAGAGTCTACTGGTATTTGTCCAGGGTTCTTGCATCTTCGCAGATTTCGTGGTCCTTGATATGCAGGGTGATGCGGAAATGCCACTCATTCTTGGGAGGCCGTTCCTAAGTGACGCAAGGGCGAGGATCAATGTGGAAAATGGGACCATCCATTTCCACATTGGGAAGAAGAACTTGATGTTCCGATTTCGACCAACAGAAGAGCAATGTTATTCAGTGCAAGGAAATGATGAGCAAATTGGGGAATGGACAGAGCCACAAACCCAGCTCAAGCAACCTCTGACCGCACCAAGAAAATCAAGGAAAACACGGAAGGTGTGGCGGGAGGTATGGAGATCACACCCTTCTACTTCTCGGGAGTGGGGTGACGAGTGGAACTAATCACCAAGAAAAGTCTCGCTCTCGGACTTAAAATGATGAGTCCTTTTGCCAGAAAGTAAAATTCGTAGCAATCTCATATTTCCCTTTTCAAATTTTATTTAATTTTTCCCAATGCATATTTGAATTTTCCATTCTTGCATCTGCATGCTAGAATTTTTCTAGCCAATTTCCCTTTTCAAATAAAAATTTCTAAAAATACAATTTTGAGTTGGAAAATCCTTAAAATTTTAATTGAGCAAGTTTTCGAGCAAGATTGGACCGGGACACCTAGGCAGGCCACCACATGACCGTTAGAGAGCCGTTGTAAAAATTTGGAGGCGAGCGGACCCGAGGTGGGGTGACAGGTCGGCCGACCCAGCCCAACGGCTACCTCAGCCCTCCTTCCTCAACAGCTCCTAGCCGTTGCACACGGCCCATGTCTCAGTGCCCGGATCCATTGCCTATAAATACCAGGGGGTTTGAGGGGTGTCTTCACCCATTTCCATCACTCTCTCCCTCTCTTTCTTGCTCTTTGGTTTTCTTGGATTTCTTGCTCCAGATTGAGGTGCCAAGTATTCTCTCCAAGTGCTGCTGAAATATTGATCATTGGTGGAGCAACCTTGGTAAGGATTTCATTCGGTATCACTAACCCATCACCGAGTTGCTCATATTGTCTGATTGTTGTGCAAGATGAGTTGGGCCTCCGGCGCACTCCGGAAGTTGACTTGCTCAGGCCGTTCACGTGACAGGGGGAGCTCGTCTCGTCATTCCGAAGCTACACCAAGCCCAATGTCATCCGGCCGTGAAGAAGAGGAAGAGGAAGAGCTACCCACACAACAAGCCGAAGAAGTGTACACCGTCAACGCCGCCTTCGTTGACTTGAGGAATGATCGCGAGAGACAAGCCTACGCTCTCATCAAGGACCGAGTCTTTGCCAACACCAAGGAATTCGACCCGGACCTTCTCGAGAAAATAGGTATGCACTCCGAGTTCAATTCCATTTGGCAAGCTCTAGGATGGGCAGATTTTGTCCCGGTTCAGGAGGTTGGCTCTAGACCTACCACCATCTAGTTTCTCTGCACTCTTCAAGAGGATGTGTTCGGTATTTCATTTCAATTTCATGGAGTTCCGTATCGAGTTTCATGGAAAGATCTTAGTCACACCCTCGATTTTCATTGTCACTGCGCTATTTCTCTTGAGCAAGCTTGCATAGGTTTTAATCGCGAAAGTTTTTGGGAAGAACTCTCTAGTCGGCCTATTCGCGGCAAGTTGTCACCTCGGTGCAACGATATCTTGCATCCCACTCTCCGACTGTGGCATAAGTGGCTCGCCATACTCTCTTTCCGAGGGATGATGTACGACCTGTGTGCACTGACGAGATGATGATTTTATATGCCGCGGTCAGACAGATCAAGATCTCCCCTATGCAAGCTATGATTCGGCAGTGGTTGACGAATTTTAAGATGATGGGTTCTATTGAGTGTACGTCTTTGATTTCTCGCATCGTCACGAATCTTGGGATTACGCAAGGGCCCAATGTGCCTTCCATTGCTAATCCCCAGACTCTAATTGATGGGGCTTATTTGACTCAGGGGCATATTCTTAAGAAGGGTCCGGATGTTTCTTTGGTTTTCTTTTACCCGGGCCATACAAACCAAATTCGGTTACCTCGAGGAACATCATTGCTATAGTGTCTCTAGTGACAGGGTTACTAGGAGTGCATCGAGGAGAGCAGCCAGAGAACAACAGCTGCCACCACAGCCGTCTCCGCAGCCGTCGCCTCAGCCTACCACACCTCCGTCCGGTACATGGACCTCTACCGAGTACATGCCTGGGGTTACTCCCGGATATGCTCCCGGTTGGGATCAGCCCATGTACCAGCAGGGTGCGAGTAGCTCGACTTGGGCTAGTGCGGGCAGTGGCGAGTAGGCTGTCCTTGCCGGTACTTCCTACGGAGATGCGACACCTTCATCCACTACGTGAAAACCTCAAATAGGTCACGCAGCATTTGTAACGGGCCCTTAACGCCTGTTACATCCACCCACATCTGTAACGGTTGTTGTTTGGCACCCGTTACCCATAAGCACGCCAGGACGACCCCGGGGTTGGCCTCCACAACGCCCGTTACCAATGTGGACTTCTGGTAACGGGCTTCTTAAACGCCCGTTACATGAATTCTTTGTAACGGATGTTAAATAGAGCACGTTACAAATGTTAAACCTATCGGTAATGGGCTTGTAAAGTTCGTTACCAATCAATGCCCTATCAGTAACGGGTTGTTTAAGTCCGTTACTGATCACTGCCGTATTGGTAACGATCTATAAAGTCCGTTACCGATAATTTCGTACTGGAGACGCATGCTTATTAGGATGCGTCTCCTTTGCTAGCGACCCAATTGGATACGCTCGTGTATTAGGACTCGTCTCCTTTGATTGCCACCTAGGGTCGCCTTTTTTCTCACATCAGAGACGCACGTTGTTATTGCTCGTCTCTGTCTTCTCCTTCCGACACCACTCGCTCTCTCTCCGCAGAAGGCCACTCCCGTTCCGACAACAACACTCGCTCTCTCTCCTCTAAAGGTCACTCGCTCGATCTCTCTGCTCAGATGTCCCCACCGGCCTGTCCTGTTCGCCGCCGCCAGCTACGCGCGCTCTGAGGATCGTGCTTAATTTCTCTCCTCAGAAAGCCGGTGCTGCTGCAGCAGGCCGGCCGGCCGCGTGCGCGACGGCGAAAGGGGCTAGCGAACGTCGACCGCGGCGTCATCCAAAGCAGAAGCCTCCGTGTCCCCTGCCGCTGGGGCTCAGCGCCGTCCTCCGTGCTGTCACCGCGGCCGCGACGCCGCCTCCGATTCTCCTCCTCGGCTGCAGATGTATGGGATGCAGATGGCGTCTGCTGCTCAGGCTTCGATGTACAGACAGCCCCAAGAAGATTGGGAGAATTTCTTAAGCGGGGTCAATGGTTTTCTAAATCAAGCAGAGGCGGATATGAGAAACCGTGGTGTTTAGGCAATGCTTTGCCCCTGTATAGATTGTCTCAAGCAAAAGAAATTCGCACAACGGGAAATCATTTTTCATCATTTGGTCACACGTGGTTTCAAAAAAAATTACACGTGTTAGAATAAACATGGTGAGGAAGGCCTTAATGAACTCGAAGCAAGCTGCCTAAATGAAGGTGAAGTGCGACACCATGCTACCGACCATGATGAAGACCTTGATGATGGTGGAGTTTTTGAGGGAAATGAACCATTATTCCCACCAAATGTGATGAGGCCTGAGTTTATCACTGATCAAGAAGTTAGGGGCTTCGATGATGGTGAGGTGTTGCAACATGTGCACAATGTTGATCAAATGTTGCGGGATGTTGAGTTTCAACGAGTGTACACACCTTTTGAATTAGCGAGGCTGAAGCAGTTCATTGAAGATTCAAAGAAACCCCTCTATCCTGATTGCCAGAAGTACTCTCGCCTTTCTGGTGATCTAAAACTTCTACAGCTTAAGGCAAATCATGGTTGGAGCAACAAAAGTTTCAAACATCTATTGGATGTGCTTAGAGACATGCTACCTGAAGGAAACCAAATAGCAGAGTCTGTCTATGAGGTGAAGAAGATAATCTGTCCTCTGGTAATAGAGGTTGAAAAAATCCATGCATGCAAGAATAGTTGTGTATTGTTCCGTGGAGATTATGCAGACCTTGACAAGTGCCCCAAGTGTGGCTATGATCAATACAAGAGGAAAAAGGATGGTGGAGATGATAATAATGCTGATGACGAGAACGAGCCCGGCGAGATCAGAGGCAAGAAGAAGAAGGCTAACAGAGGGGCTCCTGTGAGGGTGGCATGGTATTTTTGCATCATTCCTCGGCTGAGAAGATGGTTCGCAACACGAAAGGAGGCCCAACTCTTGCATTGGCATGACGAAGGCCGAAAGGAGCTTAAGAAAGATGGCAAGTTTAGGCACCCCGCAGATGCAGCACAATGGGGTAACATTAATAACCACTTTCCGTGGTTTGACAAAGATGTAAGGAGCATACGGTTTGCTATGAGCACAAATGGCGTGAACCCATTCGGTAACCAGAGCTCAACACATAGCACCTAGCCTATCGTGCTGTCGTTGTACAACCTTCCACCCTGGCTATGCAAGAAACAGAAATATATGATGCTAACAATATTGGTCTCCGGGCCAAAGCAACCTGGCGGCCGTATTGATGTCTACTTGAGGCCACTAGTTGATGACTTGAAGATACTGTGGAAGCCCGGTGTGAAGGAGGTTTGGGATGAGTACAAGCGTGAGGAGTTCACAATGCATGCCATGTTGTTCACCACCATCAACGACAACCCGGCTCATCGGAACCTCTCTGGCCAGAGTAAAAGGAAAGGTGCAGCTTGCCCACACTGCTTGGAAGATACTTGCGCAGTATGGCTAAGACATTCAAAGAAATACATATTTATGGGGCACCGTCGTTTCCTCAGCAAGAAACATCCATACCGGGCCATGGATTGTCAGTTTAATGGGGAAAAGGAGAATCGAGAGGCGCTGTTGTATGTGACTGGAGATCTGGTCCACTTGAAAGTCAAGGACGTCAAAACTATCAAGGAGTTACCCAAACTAACTGAAAAAACCCTTGGCAAAAGAAAGAAACGAGATGGTGAAGAAGAAGAAGAAGAAGGAATGTGGAACAAGAAATCAATTCTATGGGAGCTAGAGTATTGGCCGATGTTGGATGTGCGTCATTCGATTGACAACATGCACGTCAAGAAGAATGTGTGTGAAGCTACTTGTGGAACATTGCTACAACAGAAGTCCAAAGGAAAAGATCATAAAAATGCAAGGGAGGATCTTAAAGAACTGGGCATTAGGCCGAAGCTCTATGCAGAGGAAACAGAGACGGGGACGAACCTTCCCGTTGCTGCAACCACCTTGTCAAAGGTAGAGAGAAAAGAATTCTGTCAGTTTTTGCATGATTTGAAAGTACCTTAAAGCTACTCATCAAACTTCAAGAGGCTAGTGTCGGTGAAGGACATGAAAATGAATTTCAATTTGATGAAATCTCATGATTGCCATGTGTTGATGATAGCTCTTCTTCCTGTTGCACTTAGAGGTATCAAGATAGAACTGGTTCGCGACGCGGTCACGAGCTTGTGTTTATTCTTCAATGCAATAGAACAGAAGGTGATTGATGAGGAAAAACTATTGGACTTAGAGAGGAGGCATTTCGAGACCCTATGCCTGCTTGAAGCTACCTTCCCACCATCATTCTTTGATCTCATGCTGCATCTAATAGCACACCTCACGAGGGAAATCTGGTTCCTTGGCCCATCTTACCTTCATCAGATGTTTCCATATGAGAGGTTCTATGGATTCCTGAAATCATTGGTACATAACCGGTTATTTCCGGAGGGAGCCATTGTTCGTGGCTACGAGACCATCGAAGCAGTGGAGTGGCCATGGGTTATATGGACCCCCAAAACCCTATTGGTGTGCCTCGCTCACAGCATGAAGGTAGGCTTTCAGGTGTTGGGACCCTGGGGAAAAATTCAGTCACTCCGGAACCAGATGCCTTCCAAAAGGCTCATTTCACCGTGATACAACAGCGGCACCTAATTACACTGTTTGCCAATGAGCACAAGTGACAACTACGTGAAGACAACCCTGACCGTGGTAGGGCTTCGCTTGCAATGATGCACATGCAAGGTTTCAGCAGGTGGCTCCGAGATTATGTCGAGACATGCAGCAATAATGCTGTAATAACCGACGAGATAAAGAATCTAGCAGCGGGGCCATTGTTCACTGTTATAAGATACCAAGCAATGGATATCAATGGATACACGTTCTACACGATGGCCCAGGATAAAAAGAGCGTCTATCAAAATAGTGGTGTGCGTGTACGGGCCGTCATCGACGACAGTCATGATGATGATGACACGAAGACAGACACATATTATGGTCAAATAGAGGAGATATGGGAGCTTGATTATGTAGGATTGAAGGTAGCCTTGTTTCGGTGTAGATGGGTCACCAATGGGAAGAGAGCTATGAGCAAGGACAAATATGGTTATGTTAGTGTTGATCTCTGGGTCTTTGGTTACAAAAACGAACCGTTTGTCTTCGCCAACGATGTTGAGCAAGTGTTCTATGTACCTGACCTTGCAAAGAAGAACTGGTCTGTGGTTATGCCTCGAAAAAAAGGATTGTTGGGGTTGAAAATGTTCTTGAGGAGGAGGAATACAACCAGTTTGATGAAATTCCATCCTTTGACACTTCATACAAGCCCCGACTCTTGGGAACTAACAAAACACCGTACTTGCGAAGCGACCATAGTGAAAAATTCCATATACAGAAATCAAGGAAGAAAAAGCAAGCCTGATTTCTGCTGAATCCTTTTTGTAATGCAGGATGTGTCTATTGGTGGAAATGGAATCCGTTTTGTATTATAAAGGATGTGATGGATTGGTGGAATTTGAATCCTTTTTGTAATATATAGGATGTGGTGGAATTTGAATCCTGTTTGTTATATATTCTACCTAAGATACTATATATATTCTGTTTATATTCTGCTTCAGTTCAGTAAGTATGTTGCAGGCTGCTTCAGTTCAGTAACGGGCGTTAATATCAAAGAGACGAGGATTAGCCAACCCGTGTCGCCTTTGTTAAGGGCAAGAGACAAGGATTAACCAACCTGCGTCACCTTTGTTATGGGCAAGATATGCGAAATCACACACACAGATTACATCAAAAGAGACGCGGATTAGCCTGCCCCCGTCAGCTTGTTCTTCTTCATGCGTGCAAGTGAGTAGAAAAATCATAAAAAAATTGTATTGCACACAGATAATCACACAAGCATAGCTCTTGAGATGCAAAATCACACACACAGATTACAGTCATCATTGATACATCAAAAGGTTACAAAGGTGCCATCTATGTTCATCATCACTAGGCAAGGATGAGGAACATAGATCTAAACTAAGTAAAAGAGATATACTTCTGTCGGCTTGTTCTTCATGATGAGAGGTGCTGACTTGGCGATGTTGAGGCTCAAAGGTCGATCTTGCTCTCCTTCCCTGTACGTCGGTCGATCGTCGGAGGTGAAGAGAAAGGAGGCCGCGCCGTCGGCTTGTTCTTCATGACGAGATATGCTCCAGATTCTGGCTTCTTCTTCATGCTTACAAGTGAGCACAAGAGAAAGATACAGAGAGGGTGGAAACATATCCCTTCAAAAATCCTCCTCCTGGAGGAGGGAAAGCAAAAGGAAGCGCAAGTTTGTCAGGAAAGCTGCAGCAGGATGGTTCTGGCTTTCCATCGGCTTGTTCTTCCTGATGCCAGGAGGTTCTGGGCTACCTTCCCCCGACAGCTGATATATCACAAGGATTTTTCTAGCAGCTGTGCTGGAGGGATGAGCAACCCAATCACTCATATCACAAGAATTCTTCTAGCAACTGAGAGAATGAGGAGGAGGAGGAAGAGAGAAAAACAAAAGCTTGCGCCCTACAAGATCTATTCTTTGTGCCATAGCTAGATCTAGATCTAGAGAAGAAGGAAGCAAGTGTGGAGGATCGATAGGCGTCGGTGCCTTTTTATAGCAAAAAACAAGGAAGGGATAACATCGGTTGTAACAAAAAGAGGAAGGGATTAGATCAAGAGCACAGGAAACGGGAAGGTTCCCAAGAAATTGATGCCAGATCCGGTCAATGGGGAAACAGTTGCCCAGTCAATGGCTGAGAGCAGAGGTAGTGATTCCAATGTAGAATTAAATGATACGCAGATTAACCAAACGTCGTCTCTAATGTACTCCCTCCGTCCCATAAAAGATGCAATTCTCACATCCCGAAGAGTCAAACTATATGAAAAACTACTAACAATTACAAAATAAAACATGCAATTCTCACATCCGGAGGAGTATATTTTTTATAGAAAAATTATTTCAAGACATAAATGCTAATATTTTTTGCTATAAACTTGGTCAAAGTTGTAATAGTTTGACTGGCACGTTTCCCATAATTGCATGTTTTTGGGGACAGAGGGAGTAGAATTAAAGCATATGCGGATTAACCAAACGTCGTCTGCAATGGAGAATTAAAGGATACGCAGATTAGCCAAATGTCGTCTCCATTGCTTACTTAAACCGTGTTTGGAAACAAATCTCCTGTATCTTCTCCTTCCAAAATAATTTAGATCCCCTGCCCCTTCATCTACCCATGAAAAAACAGGAACTGCCTACTTCTCATCGTCACCATTCCCGGCTGGAGATGAATAGCATGCCGGGAAGAAGCAGGCGGCACCAGCCATCGTCGCTGCTGGACCTCCCTCAAGACCTCCGCATTGAGATTGCAGCACGCGTCGGTGTGACCTCGAAACGGCCCTTGGCTGACCTACGCAGCCAATGTGGTACTTGCTCGACCATGCGCCGCGTGTGCGGCCACGGCAACGTCGGCCGGCGTTTGTCGATAGAGGGGATACGAGATGAGATTTCTTGGGTGTGGGACCCTACCGCCTACAAAGCCTTCCTTGCTATGCTGACCGATCTCGGGAATCCGGAGGCTTGCTTCTTCTCCGGGACCAAAGTCGTCTTCATGGGAAACAGGGGATGCAATGATCTCCGGCGCGCCGCCGAGGGTGGGCACGATGCGGCGGCCTATCTATACGCGATTTTGCTCTACAGGGACAATGGCGGTGCCGCCGCCGACGACACCGCGAAGCGATACATGAGGCGGATCGCGGGCGGTGGCAGTACGACGTCGAGATGGCTGAGCAACGAGGGGTGTCTGCCTTTGCACGAGAAGGCTGCGCGTGTGATCCACTCCTCGACTTGGTGCATTTGGGGTGAACCGCTGCCGCCTCCGGCACAGGTGCGCGGCGATCAGCCGTGCGCGGGCAACGACCGCTGTTGCAGCATGGATAAAGGATGGCTTCGAATTTCTCTGTTTTGCAGCGAAGACTGTAGGCTCTGCTGCGAAATGGTGAAGTTCGAACGGAGTATTGGAATAGGAAATCTGTAGTAGATTAGCTTTTGTATGTTGCTCGTATTATCTGTGTAAAATTGTGGAAGAGTAGCAAAGCCAACGCGGGTTATCAGCCCCGCGTCGCTAATGACTGTGGGGCCCAGTTCTATTCAAATGAAGAATAGTTCCCATTTCTCCTTTTAATCTGCAATCAAATATTGTAACAAGTATTTCTTCCTCGTAATTAGTCCAAATTTGATGTTTTTTTTCTAAATTTTTCTAAAATCACCATCTTTTCATTAATTTTATTGTTTAGTGTATATTCTGTTTGTTGAATAATGTTTATATGCCTTATTTTGTTCTTTGTAAGTACAACATACAAATAATATTTGTTTTACACAACCATTAGTGATGAAACTTTGCATTTCGTAAGCTTAAGGTGAACACAAGGTTTTGTTAAGTTTTCAAATGCATATGAGTTCGAACATGTTGCAAAGTGTGGAAAACTTCAATGTTCAAGCAACATTCTAGGAAACTATGTGAGAGATGTAGACATTTGTACATAAGTATATTATTCCTTCATTGATACCATTTGAAATTTTGAAGACAAGTTTAGGTACCCAAATTATGTTGCCAAGTCAATTTGTAGATTTTTTAGAGCAAATTTGACGTTATTACAATTATTATATAATTACCATGGGGTGTAAAAACAAAATATATGAATTTTGGGCACACAAGTGTGACTGTTGATATTTTATTCAAATACTAAATGTCCAAATACGAATTGTTCGTATTTTTATGATTTTTTAGGTGCTATTTTATGGGCTCTAATATTTTAGGGAAGCAAGTTTCATTCCAAATAAAATAGTGACGGGCCCACGTGTCAGCGTCAGCAGCCACTATAAAAAAGATAACCGTTGCCTGCGGGTTCACTAATCATCGTCGCCAATGACACTGGCCCACGCATCAGCAGGCTAACCTGCGTCGGCAATGACTATCCATTGTCTCTAAGATCTAATTCATCTAAACAGATCTCCTGTTCATCACAACAGAACACATATCATAGGAGACGTGGATGGATCAAACTACCAAACTACCAAACTAATTAACTAAGCAAACAAAATCAAACAACCAAACTAATTAACTTAGCAGTTCATGATCTAGAAACAAACTAAGTAGTTCAACAACCTGACGAACACAAACACACACACACAACCTAAGTAGTTCGACACAAGCAGGAGTCTATCATTTAGTCTGTCGCCGCCGTCGGAGTCCCGCCGTCGTCGCACCCGTGGCTGCCATCGGAGCCGTCGTCACCGCCATGGCTGCCGTCGTCTCCGTCGGAGCCGCTGTCGTCGAAGACGAAGTGGCGGCGGCCAGCCTGCTTGACCACGGGGAGGTTCTCGAGCTTCTCAGCCAACTCGTGGATCTTGAAGGCGAGACCTTTCACGCTCGGGTCCTTGTCCACTTCATGATGCGCCTTGATGTCGAAGGCTGCGCCAACATCTTCAAGCTTTCTTAAGGCGCTCCTGAGCAGGTCGACGGTGAACTTAGTGTCGTCGAAGAACGATTCCTCGTCGGCGTCCGGGGTCGCCGGCTCCTTCCCTTTCTCCAATTTCCTCCGACGGCGGCTTTCGTCGTCGTCGTCCTCCCTTCGTCCCCGCTTCGACGGTGGCGGGCTCCTCGACGCCATCTCCTCCTTCTCTCGGTGACCGAAGATTTGTAGTGGTGGATCGCGAGGAGGAAGAAGAAGCGAAAGAGATGATAAGCTTATGGAAGAAGCAGGGGAAAGTAGGGGAAGGCAGGGGAGTTATATTGACAAGACGCGGAACCGTCAGGCGCCTCTGCCCCCACCCACTACTCCACTACTGCCAGTACGTGCCACTCAATTGCGCATCAGGCTCCGTTTTGGGCGCAAAACCGTCCAAAACCACGCGTCACCTTTCAATTACGCGGGAAGGAGAAGGGGCAGGGGCAATGATGTCGGGCCCACTCGTCAGCTGCAGCAGCCAAACTGCGGCATCTTTTCAATTTCCATTTATTGTTTTACATGGCCTCGTCGCCTTCTTCAACTTCAACCCTCGTCGCCTTCTTCAACTTCAACCCTCGTCGCCTTCTTCAACTTCATCCCTCGTCGCCAACTTCAACCCTTATTGCCTTCAACTTCAACCCCCATCACCTTTCAATTTCCAAACCCCGTCTCTTTTCTATTTCCTCCCCTTCTCCTTGATGGCCGCGGTGTGCTTGATGCAGCTGCTGCCAGATGATCTTGTCACCCAGATCATCATCCACTCCATCAAGGATGAGCCCGTCATCCATTTTCTAAACCTTCGCAATAAAATCTGCGGCACCTTCCGGCACATCTGCGACTCTGATGAGGTACTACTGCATGTGTCGCTGCGTGATCTTCGTGAGGTGTGCAAGAATCGCTACGTCAGGTCGTGCTTTGAGCGGCGCTTCCGCGAGGCCAATCATCCGGAGGCATTATGCTTCGAGGGGATGGAGAGGTTGATGAGGCGGCGGAACCCCGATAAGGGTCTGAAGCTCATCGGAGATGCCACTGCTGAAGACTCCTGTGCCAAGTACTTCTTAGCGATGCTGAAGTACCGTTGCAACCCGGTGGACCCCGAAGCCATGGCACTGCTCCAGGAAATCAGCGGCTGCCCGTCGCCCCCTGACAGGCGGTGGAAGAACCACAACCTACGGCGGCTGTGCTACCTCGTCAACCAGGATCTCCGCAACATTGCGTGGTGGTACTGGCTTGATGACGGCGATGACGACATTCCGTTGCTTCCCGTCCAGAATCCCCACATCTGCATTTGGGCAGCGGGATGTAGGTGCTACGGGCCAGATACTAAAGAGATCATCCACTACTGCAGCGCCGAGTGTCGCATGCGTCTTGAGTTCGACCTCTGGACGCGTAACTTCCGCCCCGCCGTGGAGTACGCCATCAGCAGGATGAACATCGGGATGTAGGCGAAAGCATCAATGAACATTATCTATCTTGAATGTAAATTATTAGATATTACTAAATGTGGATTTGATTTTATCGGGATGTCGGTTTTTAATCGGTTTTTGATAGATAATATTTGATTTGTCACGTTTGTGAGTCAAATCGAAGGTTGCGGTGGTCTCATTTGCCGCCGACGAGGCCTAGGGTGCCCTCTTGGGTGTCAAAACCGCCGAAGCGGGCACGGCGGGGGCGGCGGCGGGCGGCGGTGCCCTCTGCTTCCTCCTTTGTTCTATTGGAGAATGAAGAACTGTTTATCCATCCCGCGTCGCCGACGGCATTTCTCTTTTTAATCCGCAATCAAATTTTGTAACGTGTATTTCTCCGTTGTAATTAGTCCAAATTTGATTATTTTTTTCTACAATTTTCTAAAATCACCGTGTTTTCATTATTTTCATTGTTTAGTGTCTATTCCGTTTCTTAAACAATGTTTATATGCCTTATCTTGTTCTATGTAAGTACAACGTATAAATAATATTTGTTTTCCACACCTCCTCTAATGAAACTTTGCATTTTCGTAATCTTAAGGTGAACCACAAGGTTTTGTTAAGTGTTCAAATGCATATGAGTTCGAACATGTTGCAAAGTGTGGAAAACTTCAATATTCAAGGAACATTCTAGGAAACTATGTGAGATATGTAGATATTTGTACACAAGTATATTATTCCTTCGTCGAAACCATTTGAAATTTTGAAGACAAGTCTAGGTACCCAAATTATGTTGCCAAGTCAATTTGTAGATTTTTTAGAGCACACTAGATGTTATTAGAATTATTACATCATTAACATGGGATGTAAAAACGAATTCTAAGAATCTTGGGCACACAAGTGTGACTGTTGATATTTTATTCAAATACTAAATGTCCAAATACGAATTGTTCGTATTTTTATGATTTTTTAGGTGCTGTTTTGTGGGCACTAATATTTTAGGGAAGCACGTTTCATTGGAAAAAAATAGTGGCTGGCCCACGCGTCAGCATCAGCAGCCAAAATAAAAAGATAACTGCTGTCCGCCCGCCGGACCCAACTGCCAACAATGGCGATGCGGGTTCACTAACTATCGTCGCCAATGACACTGGCCCACGCGTCAGCGTCAGCAGGCAAACCGTGCGCGGGCTGCTCAAAATTTCCCTCCTATATTGACTATAATGCCCATGGAATTCCAATTCCAGCAGAGAGCCGTCAAGGGCACGCCTGTAATTTCCTTAAACACAGTTACGCGCACAGTTCTTATTCGGCTCCTCGCTAGACAGATTCGCAATGCCCGCACTCTCCCCACCGCCGCCGCCACTCTCCCCGCTCGCCTTCGCCGCTCTCTCCCCGCTCGCCTTTGCCGCTCTCTCCCTACCGCAGCCCTGCTTTTCTCCAGCCCCACCGCTCCCTACATGATGACGGTGACGAGGACGTGGTTACTGGCGTGCGGATAGCTTCCCGGCCAACCTAAAGACGGTTGACGCGGATCCGTCATCCCCGACCACGACGACGAATCGGCCACCTCAGGCCACGAGCCGACGTGGACCCGGCCCCTCCGACCATCACGAGAACAACTACTTCATTCACGACAGAGATTAGTCCTGCTTGAACCCCCAACGCCCTATCTGTGCTCGGCCACCAAATCTGCTATATATTCATATCAATATGGATTAGGGAGACATGCCTTGATAATTCATCTTTAATTGATTGACTGTGGATTTGATGGATGGATTTTGTTGCTCCAAGTCTGTTTGAATAAATTGTTGCTAACAGATGAAGTTATATGAACTGTTGAAATTCATTTTCATGTTCCTAGTGCTACAATTTTTGCGCTGTAAATTCATGAAAAGCATTGAGGATGTTAGCATACTTTAATTCTACTATGCTTTGAATGTACCAGATCGACAGTTATGCTTTGGACCTGTTAGCATACTTTAATTCTGCTATGCTTTGAATGTACCACATCGACAGTTATGCTTTGGACCTGTTAGCATATTTTAATTCTGATGGCCACATAATGTCAGTGGGAATTGCATCGCAGTGGTTTATAATGTAGTCCACCCAATCTGTTATATATTCATGTCAAGGTGGATTAGGGAGACATGCCTTAATAGTTCATCTTCAATTGATTGACTGTGGATTTGATGGATAGATTTTGTTGCTCCATGTCTGTTTGAATAAATTGTTGCTAACAGATGAAGTTATATGAACTGTTGAAATTCATTTTCATGTTCCTGGTGCTACAATTTTTGCATTGTAAATTCATGAAAAGCATAAAGGATGTTAGCATACTTTAATTCTGCTATGCTTTGAATGTACCAGACCGACAGTTATGCTTTGGACCTGTTAGCATACTTTAATTCTGATGGCCACATAATGTCAGTGGGAATTGCATTGCAGTGGTTTATAATGTAGTGATAACTAGACTGTCCTATGCTTTGTTGTGAGTGTTAATTGTTTCACTACTGTCATATATATTGTTATTGTTGGTGTCATGATGTGTTGTGAGTGTTGTTTCACAATTGTCATATATAATGTCAAGCCCATTGCTTTATCCTCTTGTTGCATGTACACATGGAACACACAATCCATCGCTGCTAAAGTTGGACAAGGAAGTAGATGAAGGAATTTATTCTCTGCTTTATCATCTATGCAGTCTCCCACAACAACAAACTCCTCTACCTCTAGTGCACCATCACAGCCCATCGTCGGTGAACCTTCTTCACAGGGTCACTCAGCACAGACTGTTGCGAGTAGTACTCGATCCCGCGGGTCAAGGACACAAACCAAATGGCCAGAAGACAAGTTGACTACAACTGGACTTGATGCTAATTTTTGGCCTACCCCAGATGCTGCGAGGGATAGATTTGTATTGGTCTGTGGTCTCATTGCTCGGGAGAGGGTGTCAATCAATAAGGCGGTTGATGATCTCTCACCAATTGAGAAGGACCATCTGTTCACAGTTTTAGAGGAAAAGCTAGATTACCCAGCCAATCTGGAAGAATCTGTTCGCAAGAAGGCAGTTAAGGCGGCTATATCAGAGATTGGAACCTTGCAACGGCGGTTCAAGGCCCTTTTAAGAAAAAAATATGTGAGCGAAGAGGAGACTCCCTTTGTGAAGCATGCCTTTTTCCAGCAACAAGATAGGGACATGTTTGTGCAGGAAATCAATTCTCCTTCATTTCAGCAATTGAGCCAGGAGATGAAACAAAAGAGAGCATTGCATAATAAGCCACACAAGACGGGCAGAAAAGGTTATCGTGGTAAAAGGAAAGAGTGGGAGGAGAAGGATGCAAAGCTAGCTGCAGAAGGAAAACAGAACCCTTGGGACCAATTTCCTGGATGTGTGAGACCTTATCTGCGGGCAAGGGTAGGGAAGAAGAGGAAGAATACTAGTGAAGGAAGCGAGGGCATAACATTCAGTAACCCTGCGGTGGTGGGGGTAGCAGATAGGGTGAAAACACTTGCAGCTCAGGGTAGCGATGGTTCTTTCTCTAGGGTTAGGGAGGATGATATCCTCACCGCAGCACTTGAGACTACAGAGTATCAAGGTCGGGTCCGAGGCGTTTCTAGTTCACTTGGCTGGGGTAAAGGGTTTGGTGAAGAGTTCGCTGGAATGTACAGGAAGAAGAGGAGGAACAAGAGGTCTGATGCTCATGATATGATGGACATAATATTTAAATCAATTGTCCATGCTCTAAGACTATCAGGCATCAAAATACCGAAAAATGTACTTCTTCCTTCCCAATTACCAACGCCTGTCAGGAGCAGCGAGGAAGAAGATGCGCATGACCGTGAGGAAGAACATGCGCATGACAACGAGGAAGATGCGTGTGGCAGAGAGCAAGATCATTGGAATGTCAACGAGGACGAAGCGAATCAAGTGCACAGTGATAGTCGATCACCTATGTTGTACACAATAGATAAGCTGACAGAGCCAACCGCGTGCAGCCTTTTGGATGGCACCGGGATTAATGTGGAGCTCGCACTAGCGAAAGTCTTTCCATTTCAAATGGCTTGCCATTCAGTACCGGTGCAGGATGGGTATGTTGTGGTGCAACCTACTTATGTGTGGGCCAATGCGGGTCACTACCCTCTGCCTGTACCAATTGGTGGGGGTGACATAGCAACCCTAGCTGAGGCTCTCGTTCAAAGGATCCAATGGCCAAAGGACAGGATCCTTATACCACCCATGACGAGACATCCCAACCCTGAAGCCGCAACAGGTAGCAGGGGTACAACATCAGATGGAGGTACTGCAGCTCAGTGTCAGCAAGAGAAGGCTCAACAGTAGCAGCAGCAGCAGCAGATCAGCAAAACTACGCAGGAGGAGCGTCGACAACATCCGGAGGAGTGCAGGCAAACTCCGCCTAAGCAGCAGCTGCAA
The DNA here is from genome assembly GCA_036936925.1 of Cenchrus fungigraminus. Lineage (NCBI taxonomy): Eukaryota > Viridiplantae > Streptophyta > Magnoliopsida > Poales > Poaceae > Cenchrus > Cenchrus fungigraminus. The sequence continues at coordinate 70,819,874 of CM072780.1, forward strand.
CATGAGGATAAGCAACAAACGAAACAGCAGCCTCTCCAGCAGCAGGAGCGTCGACAACAGCCAGAGGAGCCCAGGCAAACTACGCCTAAGCAGCAGCTGCAACATGAGGATAAGCAACAGACGAAACAGCAGCCTCTCCAGCAGCAGGAGCGTCGACAACAGCCGGAGGAGCCCAGGCAAACTCCGCCTAAGCAGCAGCTGCAACATGAGGATAAGCAACAGACGAAATAGCAGCCTCTCCAGCAGCAGGAGCGTCGACAACAGCCGGAGGAGCCCAGGCAAACTCCGCCTAAGCAGCAGCTGCAACATGAGGATAAGCAACAGACGAAACAGCAGCCTCTCCAGCAGCAGCAGGAGGAGCGCAGGCAATCTCTCCCTAAGCAGCAGATGCAACATGTACAACAGCCTCTACAATAGGAGGAGGAGCCCAGGCAATCTCCACTACAGAAGGGGAACCAGGCCAGGAAACCTCTGTCTAAAGATGAGATTCATAACTGTATTATTGGGACAGAACAGGAACGACCAAAATACAAGCCTGATGCACCTATATTATCAGAAGCAAACTTAAAGGCTGCTGGACCAAATTGTGCCAGGTTGCATGCTTACGTCATGGAACACAGTAAGGATAAACTTGCCTTTCCCGCAAAGGTGGATCAAGACTACTTTAAAGGTGGTGGTGGTGCTTTAATGTTAAACATTTCATTCAGTAGCGTGTATAACCTTATAACCCTGGCTTCTCTGGATGTTACCTTCTTGAGGTTGTGGACATTGTAAGTCCCTTAAAACCTAAAAAGATATTTCTTTAATTTTGACCACAAAGTTCATGCATGCTAACAATTTGATTTTTTGTAGGAAAATGATGGACAAGGCAGTAGAGATGCAAATCAGTGTTGGGTTTTTAGATATAGGTTTTATTACTTCCACAAATATTTCTTAGCATTCTCGCCTTGTTACCAAAGCAATCTCAAATGCAATGAACAATGACTACGTGGTGGGTGCCTACTCCACTAGCCACTAGGTAATAGTGATCATTTGTATGAAGTTTAAAGAGGTTTGGTATCTAGATTCTGCTAAACAACATCCCCCGCTAAAGTTTTCAGAACTCAAACCTGTTGTGGACTGGTCAGTATCTTGTAGGTTTTGTTCACAAAAATTCAATCTCTTAGTGTTTCTAATCGGTATTGCTGACCATGCAGGGCCTTTGGTACAGTATCTTGTAAGTTTTGTTCACAAAAATTCAATCTCTTAGTGTTTCTAATCGGTTTTGCTGATCATGCAGGGCCTATGGTGAACATGCACAGGACGGAGTGATGAAAGGAAAGAAAAAAAAGCCAAAAGCCATACTCAAGCACAAAACAAATCTCGATGTAAGACCGAGGTTTTTTATGGTCCCTTCTTACCTATTTGGTACTGCATTAACTTGTCATTTTGGTACCTCGATGCAGTGTGCTCAGCAGCCATGGGGGTCCTCTTTGTGTGGATTCCATGTGGCATTCCATATGTTAAGACTACTCGATGACATACCTGACATCAAGAAGGCTGCTGTAAGTAGATAATAATGCTCAACCTTGTCGCTGCTTGTATTCTCATGAATGATTGTATTTTGCAGGATTTCAAATCTGCTGTAGATGTTTCCACAGAAGATCTAAAGTGTGTCCAGGAGATGTTGTGCGAGTACATTCTTAAGGAGACCATCGACCGAAAGGGCAACTTCTACAATGGTGCACCGTGAGTTCATTGTAGCCAGAAACTTGAAACTCATTCAGTCTTCTTTAGTCAGGTGTTGTTGCTTGAGAAACATGCTTGGCTTGCTTGGTTGGGGTCAGATGCTGCCCGGTTCAGGCAGTTTTCTCAAGACTCCATCCAAACAAGCCCTGATGAGAGTAACTTGAAACTTGATGTGATCCTAGCTTGTCTATAAATGTGATCTTGCTTGTCTATAAATGTGATCTTGCTTGCCTATATCTGTGATGTGAGAATGTGTTTGTGATGTCTCCTTGCTGTCGTGGCTGCCATATCCTGGTTGGTTCCAGGATGGCAGGATGCAGCCCCTGATGGCTGCCAAATCCTGGCTGGTTCCAGGATGCAGCCGGCAAGCAGGCAGGTTACTGTAGGGGTGGCCTACGTATCTGTAACGGGCGTTAATTAAAGCTCGTTACAAACACTGATCAGTGAGCAACGGGCTTCATTCGGAAAGCCCGTTACAAACATGCCAACAATGTAACATGCAGTGTAAAAGCCCGTTACCAGTCCTGACCAGTGGGCCCCAGGACCTGGCCCGTTCATCGAGATATAGGAGACACAGGTTGAAAGCACGCGTCTCCTTTAATCGTGAGAAAGCAGACGCGCATGGAAACAGATTCGTCTCATTTCGTCGAGACAGAGGAGACGCAGGTTCACGGCACGCGTCTCTGATGTTGATTTCACAATAACGGGCTCTGTTTTCATGCCCATTACCAAAGTTCCCTGTGGGCCCAGAGAAACAGCCATTTCACGTGACCGGTGACTAGTTGTGGTAACGGTTGTTGTTTAATGCCCGTTACAAATCCTAGATGTGCTGATACATGCGTGAAATAGACGGGTCTCATTTCATCAAGATAGAGGAGATGCAGGTACACAACAGGCGTCTTCGATATTGAGCTACTGTAACGGGCTCTGTTTTGGTGCCCGTTACCAATGTTCCCTGTGGGCCCAGAGAAACAGCCATTTCACGTGACCGGTGGCTAGTTGTGGTAACGGTCGTTGTTTGATGCCCGTTACGAATATGTGTTATCAGTAACGGGCATCTGCCCGTTACCTTTCTTGGCTCATTTGTAACACTTGATCGGTAACAGGTGCTGTGCCCGTTACGAAAGGCAATCTATGCCCGTTACCAAAGTGAGTTTTTCACGTAGTGATCTTCCGGTTTGCGCTCGTCATCTCGTGGGGCCACCCTCACTCAGTAGATGAGCGAGCTCAACATCCGAGTCAGCGACATGGAGGAGACCGTGCGCCAGCATGTTGAGTCCACCTGGGACTGGCAGCGTATGTCTGGCGAGCGACTTCACGCCATCGAGCAGGCGCAGCAGCAGCAGTAGCAGCTGGAGGAGCAGAGGGCCTACTACCGGTGGATGGGATTTCCCCCTCCGCAGTAGTGAGCCTGAAGCTAGCTTGGGGGAGGACCCCCACTCTGAGGTAACTTGTATCTTTATTTTCAGAATCTCATATGCTAAAAACACATAAAAATCTGCAAAATTAAAAAGATCAAAAATATTTATTTGCTTTCTTAAATTAGTTTGCTTTTCATATGCGTGGTAAGAATGCTTTTGTTCTCCATGGTTGAAATGATGAATAGTTGCTCTGTTTATTCCTTTTGTATGCCTTGCTACAGCTTAGTACCCTATTCAAGTTTTGAGTTTGTTGGCTTGCATGATCAAACCTTAGCTTGAAACTTGTGGGTAGCAAAAAGCATGACCTTTGCCTAGGTTGTTGTGAGGTATGATATGGTATAATAGGGTTGCTTTGAGCTAGTGCTAAGTGATGTTTGATATCCGGAGTTTTATTTTGAAAAATGATAAAATGATAAGTTCCTCAATGATGAGAAATTCCTATCCAAAGCCATATGTAGATCATAGCTTTTATTAGCCTCCACATATGCTACTGGTTTTCTTCATTGAGTCTTGTCGAATTGTTGTGACCCTCGGCGAGAAACTTGTCATGCTCCCATGATCAAGATCACATACGCAGCCACTATATGCTAAACTTCTACACCAGAAGTTAGCACCCATCATTTCATCCATCCCCCATCCATTCCACAAATAAAGATCCGCGCATTGTTCCATGATTACTCTCTCTCTCTCCAAAAATATTCAGCAAGGACTATGGGCTATGTGACAAAAAACACATGCTCAAGAGCATGAAAGAAAAAGAAAGAATAAAGAAACATAGCCCAAGTCTCAAAAACCTCAAGAGGAGAAGAGAGAATCATATGCAAAAAGGAGTTCATCATCCATCCACCATATACACACACATGCACATCTTGATCAGGTTGAATGACTTGTTGTTCCCAAGGATCCGGTTTTCAACTCGACAATACATGAGAAACAGGTATGCCACATGTTTTCCCTACCTACAGCTCCACATATCAGCTTATTAGGAGTAGGTGGTCAAAGAAGGCAATTTAATGCCTTGGTGAGGAATCATACACAATGAGCGATCCGAGAGTATCATTCGAAGAACTTTGATTTCTTTGTGAAAATTTGCAAAACCTCCGGATTGACAACTGATCAAGGCACTTGTGATTAGTAACTTCTATACAACCGTTCTATCTTTCAACCACCCAAGGCAGGTGAAGCTACAAGCCCCATATCAATCAAGCATATGGTAAGATTAATGCCAACTCATTCAATCCTTGATAGAATACCTAGTTGTATGCTTGTCATAAACTAGGAATACAACATCGTAACAACTCCTGATCAACCAACCTAAGTCCTAAGTGTCTTGCTCGGGATGAGCAAGAGGCTAGCTTGGGGGAGTTGTTCACGGCTGTTAAGTGCTTACTTTAGCCGTCAATTTACTCATGAATAAAGGAGCAAGAGGCATTTCTTACACGCATTTTAGTTAAGAATAATGTAGTTCCACTTGTCCTTGGAGATTATGTGATTGTAGGAAAATAAGCATAAAGAAGTGGCAAACTCACCTTCTATGATTCATGCCACGTCACCTCAGCCAAGGAGTGGCTGCTACCTCAGGTGCCATGCATGCAAGCCATGTCACCAATCCAAGGGAGGTAAGCCCTGATGAATCAGAGTGTGACACGTGGACTTCACATGGATCCATGGGTCCACCAGAGCACCTAAACCGCCTCTAGAGCACGTGTACACTGGGGACCGACCTAAGGGCCCACAGGACAACCACCCTGTTGACGCTTTTCTGGTCAACACACACGGGTGTTAGACCGCGCGGAACATCGAAACACTAAACTCGCCAAGCTCCTGCTCGGACCGGTCTGACCGGTCAGGGGCACCAGTCTGACCGGTGGCTGCAGAGGCGCGGTGAAAGCCTAAGATCGCCACCTCGGGAGGGACTCCGTCTGAGGTGGCGCACCTAGGGTTGCTCTGAGGTCGGCAAGGCCACTCAAAACGTCCCTGATCGTCTTTGAGACAAACAAGGAAAGCACGAGGTTGGAAAAGCTAGGGTTTGAGAGATAAAAGTTGTAAAAAATAATGATAGATTGGGTGATAGATCCTCAACTAGCTGTGGCCCCTTATATTTATAGGGTGGGGAGGTCTTGCTCCGCAAGGAAACCATTTACATGTCTAAATTCGCTAGGATTCCTCAATTCTACTCGGACTCGGGGTCCACTGGTCAGACCGATCAGGCCCATCGGTCAGACCGGTGTTGCCGTTGCCGGATCGGCTACAGGACCCCCGACCGGTCAGACTGTTCAGGGACACCGGTCTGACTGGTGGTGTCAGCCTGATCGGCTTTGTGCCAATTTTGGGTGTGAACATATGCCCCCTTGTTTTTTAGTAAAGCTTGCTATCTAAAAAATAATTCTAAGGTCGATGTGACACTTCAGCGGCCATTTTTTGGTCTAAGGGCGAATTTTTGTTTAAATCGGCCATATCCTATCAAGCGTCTTGCCAAACACTTGGATGAAACTTCTTCAAGTATCTCCCGTTGAGAGCTCTCAGAAGCCGCTGTCCTTGCAAAGTTTCCACCATATAAGAATTCCCAGAACAAACCTTGACAACCTTGTATGGACCTTCCCAACTTGGAGACCACTTGCCGAACTTGTTACTTTTAGTCCCAATAGGTAAAATTGTCTTCCAAACCAAATCACCTACCTGAAAAGATTTGGCCTTTACCTTCTTGTTGTATGCTCTAACAACTCGCCTTTTATGCTTTTCAATTTCCTCCAAAGCCTCCATACGCTTGTCGGTCACTTCATCAATGTTGTCCATCATCAAAGCATAATATGTCTCAACATCAAGATTATTCTGTTTTGCAAGTCTATATGCACCTAGATTCACCTCAACGGGCAAAACGGCCTCTTGACCATACACAAGCTCAAAAGGAGTAACTTTAGTAGCACCATGTCTAGAAATACGATGAGCCCATAAAGCTTCAGATAATACCTCATGCCACCTTCTAGGATTGTCTTCTATCTTCTTCTTGATGAGCTTCACCAATGTCTTGTTGCTAGACTCGGCTTGACCATTGGCTTGAGCACAATATGGAGATGAATTGAGTAATTTAATACCATAAGAATCGACAAACTCACGCACCTCTTTAGATATGAATGAAGTCCCTTGATCCGTAGTCAAAGTATGTGGAATGCCAAATCTACGTATAATATGCCCAGTAATGAACTCAATCACCTCTCTATGTGTCATATTCTTCAAAGGAATAGTCTCAGTCCACTTGGTGAAGTAATCAGTAGCCACAATCACAAAACAATGCCCCTTAGACGGAGGGTGAATCTTGCCAATAAAATCCAATCCCCATCCTCTAAAAGGCCAAGACTTGATAATCGGATGCATCAATCTAGTAGGCACCAACTGAACATCTCCATGCTTTTGACACTCTTCACAACTTTTGTAGTACTGAAAACAATCAACTATCATGGTAGGCCAATAAAAGCAAGCTCGCCTAAGGAGCCACTTCATCTTGGGAGCCGATTGATGAGTACCACAAATACCTTCATGAACCTCTGTCATAGCCAACCTAGCTTGATCAGGACCCAAGCATTTAAGAAGCAAATCATCTGCAGTTCGGCGATATAATTCACCATTATCAAGAACAAACTTAAGAACCTATCATCGAACTTTTCTATCAACTGAACTGCTAGGATTCTGCAAATAATCAACCAGAGGCCTTCTCCAATCCTCTACCTCATTTTTGTCATGAAAAACCGAAGAGGATCTTTTACCAGGGGACCGGTCAGACCGGTCGTGGACATCGGTCAGACTGGTGGCATCAGTCGACCCAGAACTAGGGGATCGGTCAGACCGGTCGGTGACAACGGTCAGACCGGTGTCACCGGTTAGACCGGTTGGCTGCGTCGGCCTGACCGGTTCCTCCAGAGCAAAGCACTCGGCTGTAAGCAATGGTTTGTGTTCTTGAAAATTTCTTTTTCGAACGTTATAACCAGATGCTTGCTGAGCTAGAGTGTTAGCTCTAGGATTTTCTTCTCATGGCACATGATATATAACAAATTCATCCATACAAGATATGATGTCTAAACATTTATCAAGGTAAGCATTTAAAAAGCCATTTAGACATTGACATACCTTGGAAACTTGCTGCACCACCAATAAAGAATCTCCATATGCTTCCACATGTTTTACTCCCATGTCACGCACAATCTCCAATCCAAATAGAAGAGCCTCATATTCGGTTTGGTTATTAGTACAATCATGATCCAATCGGTTAATAGCTTCAAAAACAGCCCCACTTGGCGAAATAATGACAATTCCAACACCACAACCATCTTTGCAAACCGATCCATCAAAATGTAACTTCCATGGAGTAAAAGTAGCATAACCGACATTTAAATCAAGTTTCTTATCTACTCTATGTCCAACAATAAAGTCAGCAACAATTTGACCTCTCATAGAACTTAATGGCTCACAATGCAAATCATACTCAACTAAAGCATAAGCCCATTTGCCGACTCTACCACATAAAATTGGTTTATGCAACATGCATTTAATTATGTCGGTTTGACATGCTACTCTGCAAGTATTTGGTAATAAATAATGCCTCAACTTGGTACAAGTATGATATAGTGATAAACACAACTTTTCAATAAAAGTGTACCTTGTTTCGGCGTCCAATAATCTTCTACTCTCATATGCAACAATGTACTCCTTGCCTTCGGTCTCTTGAGTCAAAACAGCCCCAATGACATCCTTCTCAGCCGCTACATACAACTTGAAAGGAATACCACTCTTGGGCGCTTGAAGAACTGGTGGCGAAGTCAAATAGCTCTTAATCTCATCAAATGCCTCTTGTTGCTTTGCCCCCCAAGTGAAGTCAACATCATTTTTCAACCGAAGTAAAGGAGTAAAATCATTCACCTTCCCAGACAAGTTACAAATGAATCTCCTCAAGTAATTTACCTTGCCCAAGAACTTCTGCGAATCCTTTTTACAAGTAGGTGCTTTAACATTCCAGATTGCCTCAATCTTTTTAGGATCTATCTCTATGCCTTTCTCATGCACAATGAAGCCCAAAAACTTCCCAGCCGATACACCAAAAGCACATTTGAGTGGTTTCATCCTTAATTTGTACCGACGCATCTTTTCAAATGCAAGTCTTAAATCAGCTAAATGAGAATCATCTCCAGCCGATTTAACAATAATGTCGTTGATATAAACCTCTACTATGATGCCAAGCAAATCATGAAAGATTAAATTCATAGCTCTTTGATAAGTAGCACCCGCATTTTTCAATCCAAAAGTCATAACAACCCACTCAAATAAGCCAACAAAACCCGGACAAATGAAAGCCGTTTTGGATATATCCTCTTCGGTCATAAACATTTGATTGTAACCAGCATTACCATCAAGAAAGCTAAGAATTCTATGTCCGGATGCAGCATTAACAAGAAAATCGGCTATAGGCATAGGATATTCATCTTTAGGAGTAGCTCTATTAAGATCTCTAAAATCAATGCAAACACGAAGCTTTTTTGTTCCTTTTTTCTCAACAGGCACAATATTAGAGATCCAATCAGCATAACGACAAGGCCTAATAAACTTTGCAGCAAGTAACCGATTGACTTCCTCTTTCACTCGGTCATAAATATCAGGATTAAAGTTTCTACGAGGTTGTTTATAAGGCCTAAAACCAGGTTTAATAGGTAAACGATGCTCAACCAAATCACGACTTAAACCAGGCATTTCATTGTAATTCCATGCAAAGTAATCAACATACTCCTTTAACAACTTTATTAATTCAGATTTAAACAAAGGATCAAGATTCTTGTTTACAAATGTCGGCCTAGGTATAGTGCCATCACCAATATCCACCTCCTCTAAAGGATCAGCTGACGTAAACCCTTGTCCTAACTTGCTCAAATCATCAAAGTCTTCGATAGCCTCACACATATCGTTCTTATGCGCCCGATAGTGCTCTCGCCTTTGTTGCAACCACTCCAGATTTGCATCCATCCAATCGAAAGAGAGGTTCTAGCCTGATCAACGATCGGCTTCATGACAACAGTAGCAAAGCCATCTTTGGTAGAATCAATAAGCCTTAAATTAGATAAATCTAAACCAGCTAAGCTCTTAAGATTCTCATGATTATCCATAGTAGAACTATCAGCCACTGCAACACAAGCCGACGCAACACCATGGACAATCTCTACCTCATCGCCTACCCATTGAATTAAAAAATTGATGCAAGGTAGAAGGCACACACTGATTTGCATGAATCCAATCACGACCAAGGATTAGACTGAAGTTACCTTGTGTTTCAGCGACGAAGAATGTCGTAGCCAGCGTCTTGCTCCCAACGGTGAGCTCCATAGAGACGACGCCTTTAGCTCCCATCAGCTCGCCTCCTCCCACACCGCTGACGGTCATGTTGGTCTTGATCAGCTCATCATCTGAACCTCCCAGCTTCTTGAACAAAGAATACGACATCAAGTTGACGATCGCTCCTCCGTCCACCAGCATGCGAGAGATAGGCTTCCCATTGATGTGTCTCTTCATGTACAAAGCCTTCAGATGATATTCAGTAGCTTTAGGCTCCTAGAAAATAGCTTCCTTTGGCCCAAAGTCGAGATGCGTGACGTCCTCCTCTGAGAGCAAATAACCATCCGTAGACATATGGATCACGTTGATGTCTAAACTCATGCACTCGGGCGAAGAACTGTAATCAACAAGCTCCTCATCGTCTTCTGGTGCAGGATCCAATGCGGACTTGTGATCACAAACCATAGGAGCTGAAGAAGAGAAACCGAGCGGCATCTCTGGGTCATCAGTCTGACCGACAACAACCACCGGTCTGACCAGTGTGACCGGTCTGATCGACTCCTCCACCGGTCTGACTGGTGCTGGTTGGGAGCTGGTCTTGACTCTCCACTCTTTTCCTTGAGGTTCCATAGACCTGTACTGGTTGAAAGCTTCATCCCTCTGCTTCTCAAGCTCCTTCTCCCTCTTCTATTGAAACCTCAGGCGTTGAAGCTTCCTCCTTTGTGTGCGAGTCAAACCGGGAGGACACCACCTTGGTAAGAAGTACTTGGAGTTGGAACCACTTCCACTAGCCTCATGGTCATTAGCAGCAGCAAATACCCCTGAGGTTGATGTCACAACCTTATTGTTTGAAACAATCGGTCTTTTGCCATCTTCTCCAATAGGAACATCCATTGATCCAATCTGAATAACATCTTGATTTGTAGTCCTCTCTGGATCCATATCCATCCTCTGCACCTCCTCCTTTTGCTTTGACCTGTAGACTTGCTTCACTGGAGGCGGCACAACCTACCTGGCTGCACCGGTCTGACCGGTGGTAGCGATCGGTCTGACCGGTCGGGTCTGGTGACCCTGACCAGAATGGCGAGGAGCCAATCGGTCTTGGATTGGCCGGGAGATTCTATTGAAAGCTGATCTCTGTCCTCCCCATCCAGGATGAAAGGCTTGCTGATACGGAACACATATTACTCCATTGTCATCATATATCGGGCGTGGTGCATTTGAACTTGATGACACCCAAGGTGGAGTAAAGCGTTGCCCCTGCTGTGATGATTCACCCTTGAGTCTTGTAGCAACCCTTGTAGGTGAAGATGACCCTCCTTGGGGTGTAGGTGACCTCATCCTTTTTTTTAACAGCTGATCACTTGTAACGACCTTTTGCTTGGAATACTTGTCAAATAGCATATCGAAAGTGACCTTTGGCTTAGGACCACTCCCCTGATTCTTTGCTACATTAAGCTTCCAGTTTCCAATCTTCGGACGGCTTGGCTTGATCATCCTCGGACGGCCTGGGGGTGCACCGGTTTGACCCGTCACCTCCACCGGTCTGACCGGTCTGGCCAAAGATGGCTCAGACAGTCGTTGATCGGTGGGTGTGGATGACCCTTGCCCCCATGTCCAGAGGCACTCATAGTAACATTGAAGGTCTCTTTGCCATCAGGAGTCTTCTCATACTCAACTTTACGAACCAGCTCCTTTCCTCTCAAGTCGGGCTTAGCCTCCCCGATTACCACATTCTTGCCTTTAGTTGCTTCAGCTTGATGTGGCCGAACCAGTACCTTAGGCTGCTGTAAATCCATGGTGTTGATTAGAAAAGGAGTCTTGTCCACTTGCATCTCATGAAAAGTCAAACGACCTTCGTTTATGGCCGATTGAACCTGTCGACGAAACACATTGCAATCATTAATAGCATGAGAAAATGAATTATGAAACTTGCAATATGCACGCCTTTTCAATTCATCAAGTGGAGGAATAGTATGAGTTAACTTGATATTTCCAGATTTAAGCAATTCATCAAATATACGATCACACTTGGAAACATCAAAAGTAAATTTAATTTCTTCTTGCCGACCTTTACTAGCCGGCTTAAGAGATGAGCAGGAATAAGCTTTTTCTTTAGAGGGCCAAACAAATTCAGCAGCATAAATTTCTTTATCACTATTGTTCGAACTATCAAAATCATAATCAATAATATGAACATTAGAACGACGTGACTTAAAATTATCCTTCTCTTTATTCATTCGGTTTTCAACAACTAAAGCTCTTACTTGAACTTGTGCAACCGAAAGAAAATCAGTGCCCTCTATTTTATCCCTAATAGATGACCTTAAACCTATCAGACAAATGTCTGCAAGGTCCATATCAGTAATTGACAAATTAAAGCACCAGTTTTTAGTTTCTTTAAACCTTTTAATGTAGGCAGAGACAGTCTCATCTCTTCCTTGCCTAACCGATGTTAAATCCGTCAATTTTAATTGCATGCTCCCACTATAAAAGTGATCATGAAACTTACGTTCTAACATATCCCAAGATATAATAGAATCGGGAGCAAGCGAAGAAAACCAAGCAAAAGCGGTGCCAGTTAAAGATAAAGAAAACAAGCGTACTTTCAAAGCATTATAGACACTAGCTTCACCTAGCTGTGCAGTGTATTGACTAATCTGCTCCCATGTGGTTCGGTCATCATCACCACTAAATTTAATTAAATTGGGCATATGCCAACCACGTGGGAGAGGAAATCTATCAAACTCGGGATCATATGGCTTTTGATACAAATTAGTATTACCAATATCAACACCAAGTTTAGTTTTAACCACTTTAGCGAAATCTTCCTTAAATTTCTTAAATTCCGCCCAATTAGGATTATTTGGCTGTGGTGACTGAGGATTCTCCTAATTCATCTTATTTAAATAGGGAGCTATCTTAGCTTGAGCTAGCTTGTAACTTTCAAACACATCGTCCGGAATAATGGTTTTGGGGGCCGATGTGTTCCTTGTCGTGCTATAATGAGGTCCAATATTACTGATTGTATTAGAAAAAGCAGGGACCATCTGATTTGGCACGACAGAAATTGGCAAAGGCTGGTCGGGCACCATCTCCATTGCACCGGTCTGACCGGTACCCCGCACCGGTTCAACCGGTGCGGCCATGGTTGGCCTGTGCGGTTCAAACTGAGGGTACTGACTAGATACTAGATTTGGTGTCAAACTATAAGCATAATTAGCATTATTTACAGGCAAAGGTGCTAAGCTAGGATAGGACCCTTGAGTATTAGCTTTAGGAGTACTACTATTAGTTTCATTATTAGTATAGCCTAAACTCCTATCGTTTTCAAGATCCTCTAACCGTTCTGAAAGAGCAATATACGAAGCAAGTAATTCATCACTTTCCATTGTAGATTTCATAGGAGAAGGTTCAGGTGGGAGTTTCTTACTTACAGTGGGAATTACCTCAACGTTGTTATCGTTTAGCCTGATCGCCGGCAGCTCGAACTCTTTCAATCTTGCCACCTTGCTGGATCGATCCTTATTGACGCCAGCTAGGAATTGTACTTGCATGTACTCTTGTAGCGCCTTGAACTTCTGCTGCTCCTCCAGAGAGAGATCTTCCAGCGACGCGGTGACAATGTTGTTCATGTAGAGATCGCACCGAGCAGCCATCTAGCTGAGGTCAGATTAAACGGTTTTAGCAACCTGATCTTTCTTCCCCAGCGGAGTCGCCAAAAGTATGTTGACACTTTTCTGGTCAACACACACGAGCGCTAGTCCACGCGGAATGTCGAAACGCTGAACTCGCCAAGCTCCTGCCCGGACCGGTCTGACCGGTCAGGGACACCGGTCTGACCGGTGGCTGCAGAGGCGCGGCGAAAGCCTAAGATCGCCGCCTCGGGAGGGACCCGTCGGAGGTGGCGCGCCTAGGGTTGCTCTGAGGTCGGCAAGGCCACTCAGAACGTCGTCGAGACAAACAAGGAAAGCACGAGGTTGGAAAAGCTAGGGTTTGAGAGATAAAAGTTGTAAAGAATAATGATCGATTAGGTGATAGATCCTCAACCGGCTGTAGCCCCTTATATTTATAGGGTGGGGAGGTCTTGCCCCACAAGGAAACCATTTACAAGTAGAAATTCGCTAATTCCTCAATTCTACTCGGACTCGGGGTCCACTAGTCAGACCGGTGTGGCTGTTGCCGGATCAGCTACAGGACCCCCGACCGGTCAGACCGTTCAGGGACACCGGTCTGACCGGTGACGTCAGCCTGATCGGCTTTGTGCTAATTTTGGGTGCGAACACACCCCGAGGAAGCACACCCTAAGGGGGCCCACCCAGGGGTCGGCCGACCCTAGGATCGGCCATACCGACCTTGGGTCGGCTGATCCTGGGCTTCCACGTTGTGCTTGCCTAGTCTAAACTAGAATGCAGGAGCATCCACTTTACTCTAATTGGACTAGCAGGCATACAAACGGAATTAGCAACTTATGAACTACACCAGAAGATCAAAGGCTAAGCTCATGAAGAACACAAGCCTCTAAATCATGAACAAGTGAAGAACACAAGAAGTATTCACCTATGCATGAATACTACTTTAGTCTAAATAGAAAATGCAGAAATACTCACTTTATTCAAAATGAAGAATGAAGCATCCACAGAGATACAAATCCCTCTCTCACTTTCCTACTCTCTAATCTACCAAGGAGAGGCCTCTCCTTTGAAGGGAAGCTCTCATCCTTGGGTGAGTGGTGTGTCTCATTTCTTACCCCCTCCCCTCATATTTATAGGCCAAGAGGAGCTTCCTAGGCTGCCTTGGGCACCACCAAGGGACCAATGAGGTGGTGACACGTGGCGCAGAGGAGTGGGGGCCAAGTTGGTGAATCTTCCATGAGAAGGAGCTGCAGGCTTTCGGGCAGATATTCAGGCATGCACCTGGCACCGCCTTTGGTTTGTCACGACAAGCCGACACGTGGAAGGGTGCGCGCGAGAGGCCTCAAGATGGGTTCGGCCGAACTGGGGGATCGGCCGACCCCTAGGCAGCTCTGTTCGTGCCAGTTTTCTTCCAGGTGACTGCCAGGTGGGTCCTAAGGTCGGTTTGGGGGTGTTTGCGGTGTTTCTAGCCCGTTTCCGTGGGGAAGTGGGCCCTTGGATCCGTGTACTTGCTCCTGATTGATCGAAGGTGTGTTTCCTTGGATTGATGAGGTGTCATGGCCGTGCCGGCGCCTTTGTGGCAGCATGTCGCCACGTGGCCTGGTGTGTGTCCCACCGGGCCCACATGATGTCCTGTGCATATCTCTCTCATCCAGGCCCTGATGTATGCGAATGATACATCCGTTTCGATCGTATCGATGAGCCTGTCACAATGGTATAGTCCAAATTGGCATTTGGGACTGTTTATGATGATGCCATATTCATTCCATTAATGCACTTGCTCTCAGCTATATCATTTCATGTGTATTTTGACCTGTCCTGCATTAAAAGCTAGAAACACCAACATTTGTGGAAATTGTCAGTATAAAGCCCTATCCTAGTGTTGATGATCACTTTCTATTTATTTTATGCAGGAGTTGACGGCATAAAAGTGGTACTTAATAGCCGTCAACAGAGAGGCCGTAACCAACCACCTTGTACCAAAGACTGTAGAAATGGATCTTGAGTCGAGGACGGTTGGGAACCGCCTGGTTGGTGCATACCCCGCCCCCTATTGCTTTCTAGATGGCTATTTTTGGGGTGTGCATGCTCCCGTGTGTTTAGGTTTCCCTTGCAAGGTTATTAATCGATTGATCGTTGGCCTCTCACCGTTACCCGAGATTGCTTAACCATACACTCTATGTCCCTAATGATGGAATTGAGAAAGAATATGGATGTATGCTTAATTGCTTGCACAACTTATGCTTGCAATAGTTGCTTACTTAGTAATGGATAATCAACTAGAATTTTGAGCTAAAACTTGAAAGTAAGGACCTACTCTTTGTTGCTTTTCAGCAAAACAACCTACTAGCCATAAAGCCCTGCATGTCTAGAGAGTTGGTGATCTCCCATCACCCGACGGTTAAGTCTTGCTGAGTATTGGTATACTCAGCCTTGCTTTTGTTGTTGTTTTCAGGTGATGTGAATGATGATGGGTTCCCGTGGCCTGGTTCTCTCCCACCCGGTTGGGAAGTGGAGTGGGAGGATGACCGTGCTTAGTGACGTCATGGATGACCTCCTATGATGTTACTTATGATGTTTAGTATTTTATTCCGCTGTGTTTCGAACTCTGAACTATTTACCTTATGCAAAAGACTTGGTTTGTAATAATGAATCTTATGGAACTTGATGTAATGTTTGTGAAATGTTTGTCTCTAGACTCACCATCGTGTGAGTTTTGATGTACGAGGGTTCGATCCTTGTTAAAGTGATTTACCAGGCTTGACCCGGCAGAGGCGACAAGTTACTTCTGTATTATTGCTTAATGACCAAATGGAATGGTTTAGGCAATAATATGGAATTAATTTGGGCGGTTCTGTCAGAGCTGGCATCAGAGCTCACTTGTACACCAGAGATTTTAATACACCCTTAATGACAATTTTTGGAATAAAACTCAAGATTAAGGTGTGTTTGCAAAATGCGTTAGAAATGCCAAGGATGAACAAGTCCGAGAGGCCCTAGAGGGATTTTGGGTTCTTTCAGGTGGCTAGTAATTTATGGTGTATTTAAACTAAATTCCAGCACTTCTTAAGCCACGTGTTTCATACTTGTGCTGTGCCGCATCACGAGTATGCGAGGGTCGATAGGGCAATCTATTCAACAGATCCTATTTTCTCGGTTTGATGCCCACGAGTTTTATACGTGCACTTTCCGTATGTAAATCACGCGAAGGATGATATGTTCTACTCCACATGAACATATCATGGGTTGTGATGTCGCCAAAGTTTTGACATACGCGTGCATGATTCCGCATTACGAACATGCGAAGGGGGACACCCTCCATTCAAAAGGGGTGTGTCTCAGGTTGGACGCTGTCCATGCAGCGCTAAACGCATGGGTGCCGTTTCTATAGTGAACGGTAATATTTGGGGACGCTTTCGTGATGTGCTAGCATGAAAGGTTCTTTCTTTTGCAGGTACACTAACCACGTTCCGGTATATCGAAAGGTTAGTATCCGACTAGCTATTATAGGGAGAGATGTATGATTGTGCCTTGCCACCAGTGCTAACCACGATTTTCGGGCATGGATTTGCCTTGTGAGGATGCTTAGGACGCTTTTGCATTATGCTAAAAGTTGTTAAGAAATGATTAAATCACTCTTAAAATCCATCCTAAAACACCTCACCAAAACACCTTCACTTTGTCTCAATCTTAATAGCTGTCCCTGTTTCATAGTTTTGGATGATCTGTTGGTCTGAATTTTTCGACCCTTTGAACAGAGTTTTCTGGAGAAAAGTTAGATACAAAAGTTGTGTAAAATCTTGTCAAGATCCCGCTGTACAAATTTCAGAATTTTTGAGCAAGAGAATCTGTAGTTATGTTCAGTTTAGTTCATGTCTGCTTGCTGTTCTTCCTGGCAGACAGAGAGCTGAACTTTGGTCTATTAGGGTATCTTCCTTTTGTTTTTAGCCCAACTTTTGAATACCAATTTTGGGTCAAATAACATCACTGAGTAGCTGGAAAAATTTGAGAATTTTTGGCCTACCAGAATATGAGTTATATGCATTTTTGTGCTCTGGACAGAATCTGTTATCTTTTAACTCACACTAATCGGTGGGAGTTTTGTTGATACAGATGGCTGGACCACTATTCTGGGAGGTACATCCTGACGGGATGGTCCGCACTGACGGGCTACACCTTGAGGGGTTTGCCCGCATTTTGTGGGACACCCTTCGCTCGTCGGGATACACTACTCCTCCGACGTACGAGGCGTTGGAGACCATGCAGCTTGGAGTGCCTCGCTGCTATGTTCGGGTGACCGTGCCACTTCATCCCACTCACCCGGAGTGGCAGGACCTGAGCATGGATGTGACAAGCATCCGCATGATGGAGACACTTGAGGTTCCTACTTTGAGAGTGTTGAACGCCTTCGGTGACCAGCACCCTCTCGAGGTTTCTTCGACTCTGGTGGGACTACTTCCGACTGTGGACCCCGCAGATCCCGTGTTGACGGTGTATTTTGGTGCACCAAACGTGTCCATTATACTTTGGTTTGAGCTTGATTATGTAACTAACCCTCCACTAGGCACACTAATGATATAACAAGTTCATCTTTGTATGTGCATTTGGAAGTGTTGTGTTTTTGCAGGAAAACATGGACAAAAGGGACGGAGTCACAACAAGTTCAAAGGAGCAAATGAGGAGTCCCGTTCGTGTTCAAGTGCATGATGAAATCACTCCCAAAGGTGGCAAGGACCAAAGTGTTACAAAGGAACATCCCTGAGGATTGAAGCGTAAAAGACCAGACTTCATGCGAGAAGACCCTCTATCTTAGACGCGAGGATGACGTTGTCAAAATGATGCAATTGAAGGGGGTAAAGTGCAAAATGTCAAGAGGACCGGGCCAGGATGGGCCTAGGCTGGTCAGCCCAGGCCCAACCGGGCCAAGATGGGCCTAGGTCGGTCGGCCCAGGCCGACCGGCCTGGCCCATTTCCGAGGCGGTTCGGTCCCCCATTTCTTGAGTGTGAAGATGATGCAACCCTAAGTCCGTGGGGGCGCCACCATTCGCAGAGGGAGAGCCATTCGCCTGAGAGGCCGTCCACAAGCTAGAGAGGAAGGAGAGGAGAGAGATCATTCGCGAGAAGGATCGCTCAAGTCCAAGAAGCAACCACAAGTGGAGGAGGATGTCGAGGTCCTGCCATGACACCCCCGGAGGAGAAAGAAGACACCGTCGGAAGCGTCACCATGATCAACGGTGCCATGCTTAGCGCCTTGATGGGGTAATCTTCTCATTTGTCCATGGGTTGTAATCGATCTTGAGATGTAATCGCTACTTTTTTGGTTTCAATCTATCATCTAGTGTTGAAGATGCTTTCATGTTTAAGGTTAGCTACTGTAACACCCTAAATTTCAATTATTGCCTTTATTAAAATTTTGCTAGCAACATTGCTCATGCTTAAGGATTTTTAAGGTTTTATTTAATTTTCTAGGCATTTAATTATTTTCAAAATTAAATAAATTAACTATAGGAGTTTATTGTTGCATACATGCTGCTGCATTGTCTTTGTTTGTGTGAATTTAAATTTATGTTTGAATTCAATTTTGTGAGCACTTTCGAAAAATATCAAAAGGTTTTCTTTTCCCTCCCTCCTTTTTCTTCCTTCTGGCCCAGATCCTCTTCGCAGCCCGACCTAGCTCTGTTTCCAGCCCAGCAGGCCGCTTCGCCTCGGCCCAGCTCAGCCCGCGGTGCTACCCACCTCCCGCAGCCGCTACCAGGTGGGGCCCGACTGTCATCCCTCACCTCCGGCCGAACCCGCTCCGCATGCGACCTGGCGCTCGAGTCCGAGCCAGCCTGCGCCCCCTGGCCGTGGACTCGCACCCCTAGGGCGTCCTTGGCTACCTATAAAGCCGCCTCCTCCTCTCCTCCCTAGGGTTTTTGCTCCTATCCGCAACCACCAAGCCGCCGCCGTCTCCTAACCCTAGCTCGAGGCCGCCGCCGTCAATCTCTAGCTCCATCGCCTCTCCGCCAGCGTGAAGTAGACCTAGAGCACCACCAGGAGGTGAGAAGGCCGACAGTGTTGCTTGTGGACGTCCTCCTGACCCGCATCGCTCGCAAACGCTCGCCGGAGTTCATTTTTCTCCGTCGCCGCCTCGTCGAGCCATGCGCCGTTGCCGCCACTTCTCTGTCAACCTGATGGCCTAGATGAGTTCGCAGCGTCTCTAGCTTCATCCCAGTCCAAACCCCGTGTCGAATCGTGCCCGGTAGCTCGAGTTCGAGCTACGCCGGCGAGGCACCGCCGCTCGCCGCCGCTCACCGGCGTGTTCGCCGCCGCCCGTCCCGCCGCGAGCGCTGTCCGCCGTCCATCTTGCGATCTGCGGTCCAGATCGGTCTAACCCCGGGTCAAAACCAGGAGGTACTGGTCAAACCATCTGTGCGCCGCGTGTTTTGCAAAAGAGACCCTGGTTTCTTTTGTTTTGCAGCCGCGGTCCTGTCAGTTCGAAAACCTTTAGACTTGGGTCCTTTTTCTTTTGTTTTAGCCCCTAACCTTTCTGGTTTTTGTGCCCGAAGTCCAGCCCTTGTAGTTTTGCGCTATAGACCTTGTGTTTATAAGCGTAATCTTGTTTTAGCCCCTGAGTTCTTGCAGTTGGACCCGTAGAAGCTTAGGTTCTCCGTAGTTAAGCCCTTAGAACTTGTTTACCTCATATCTTTTGTGTTTTAGCTCCGTTTTTAGTGTTCTTTATATCCATGTGTTCGTCTCGACGAGTAGATTAGTTTAGTGAAGCTTTTGTTCCTGTTTGAAGTGATTGGTGTATTGTTTTATTATTTTATTGTATTGTCTTTTGCATGTGAATGTGTGATGCGTAGAGAACACGCAGTTCGAGGGATTTTCTGAAGGTGAAGACTTCGAAGACTCTGAGCAGTTTCCGGATCTTGTGCAAGGCAAGTGTCCTTGGTCATACCCGCTTTATCCTATATAAACATACATTTAATCACTGTATTTACTTTATTTCTTGCATTAATTTTGACGGGTTCCTATTAAGGACTATGCCTAGTTTCTTGTGACCATTGCCTTGTAACTAGGTTGTTTAATTAATCTTGGTGG
Source organism: Cenchrus fungigraminus (assembly GCA_036936925.1). NCBI lineage: Eukaryota > Viridiplantae > Streptophyta > Magnoliopsida > Poales > Poaceae > Cenchrus > Cenchrus fungigraminus. Next base: position 70,840,056 of record CM072780.1, read on the forward strand.
TAGATGCTGCTTAGTTGCTCAACTGGGTTGGTAATAAACAACATGTTCCTCTATATGCTCTATGTTCATTAATGGTGAGTTAATTACAAGACCACATGCTTAATTGGAACATGGAGAACCACACAGGACAACAGTACAACCACAAGGCTATATGGCTCTGGCTTGGCTGAATAATTAGAGACCTTGGTGTTGTAGTGATCTTACCTGAAAGGGGCCAATGGGGAGGCATTGACGGAGTATAGACCTGCTCTAGCGGGCAGTTGGGCTTTTCTAAGACACGGTACCTACTAGGGAGCTTTATGCCCTGCTTCGTCCTGAAACCTAGTGGGTTGCTGCACATTGGGGAATCTTTGTAAAGGCCTCGTAGCGTCCCTATGCAATCACACCTCGGTAGTGTGGTATGATGCCTGATCAGCATCGCGTGGTTGGGTCTAAAGTTCTTCGGGACTTTGACGTGACTTGTGGTGAAAGTGTACAACCTCTGCAGAGTGTAAAACTAATCGATTAGCTGTGCTCATGGTCAAGAGCGGCCTGGACCCTCACATGATTAATCTATCGGAAGATGAATTTAAATTGTTGTTTACTTTATGTTCATGATGGTGATGCTACACTTTAATTGTGGCATGGTATACACTTATATTTGCTAGTAAGTAAGTTGCTTAATAAAATTTGACCAACTAAAATGCTAAAGTGCTTAAACCCTTTGGCCATCCACTTATACAGCCTTGCATATTTATTATGATATTCTCCCCTTGCTGAGTACGGCATGTGCTCACGCTTGTTTATTTATTGCATCTACACAACCCAGATTGCTGGTCAAACCTGAAGATTTCCGATGAGTTCTAGGCGTACGTGCCACCAGTCAGCTGCCTGTGGAGTTCCATTCTTAAGATCTGCTGCTAGTTGTTCGCTCTGATGATACGTTTATAAGACTTTCGGTCATGTAATGGTTATAATACTCTCTTTTACGCTTTGGCACTGTATTTGGTATTCACGGAGTCATTACGTGTGTGTAACTAGATCTTGACGCACATGTAATTTATGCATTCGAGTTTGTTTTCAAATTCGGGTGTGACAAAGTGGTATCAGAGCCGTGTTGACTATAGGACGTTAGCCTATTTAGAAAATTATCGAATTTAAGGAATATAATATCATAGAAGCCATTCTCACTTCATGCTATGCTTTAATTCTATTTTTAATATACTTATCCTTGCTTTTACCCCCATCCTTGATATTCTACTTTTTCTCTATCTTGTCTTGACTAGATCTTTACACTCTATGCTTCCTTGTTCTTGCTTTAAGGAATCTTTAGCATTTGCTTTACTTCCCTCCAATCTTTCTCTATCACCCTACCCACGTTCATAACAGTTCTCAGTAACCAAGTGACCCCATCATGTTCATTCCAAAGATCTTCCTTAATAGGATATAGGAGCTTTAAGTTCTTTCTTAGTATAATCGATAGATTCGAACGCCTCAACGTGTGCTTAGTTTAGAAGTGTGCTTGTATGCTTATTTTGTGCTAAATGCTTGATTTAGATCTTTGTTTTGAGTGCGGTGTGTTGTGGAGTAATGACCACAATGACATCGGTGTTAGGAGCTAGTTTGCTTAGTCAGGGTTTAATTCTTTCTCAAATCTACTTAACCTTGAATAATGTTTCCTTTATCTATCTTTCTTTACCTCCTCAAACAAATCTGGTTGGTACAAAATCTGTTCACGCAGCTCTCTGACACAGTAGTAGTGTTTTAGTTATATCTCAAGATACAGAACTCCAAATGACATGAAACCAGTTGGGTTAGTTCACAAATTTCCTATGTGATTTACTGTCAAAAATTCAGCAACATAGGATAAATATTATGGGAGATATGCACGAAACATTGGAGCTATCAGAATCTGGAAACTCTGCTGACTCAGTCGCCTTACTTATTTTATATCTGGAGTTCTAGATCTCCGATTGAGTTGATTCCAGTTGGATTAGTTTAATAATTTCATACTCCCTGTTCTGGATAAATTTAATAATTTATGGAAATCAATAATGAGACTTACACCTGATTTTGTTGGTACCAACATAATCTGTCTTAATCTGGAAGTTCATGTTGCTTCATCTTTTGGAGTTATCTCTTTGTTCTAGTATCTAAATCCCATGATCCTAACACTCATATGGTGAACACCAGGTCCGGATCGACATTAGAGGAGGAGTGGCAGTTCTAGTAGCACTCAGCAGCAGAGTCAGATGGATCCGGCGATGCAGCAGTTCCTGGCTGCACAGATGCAGCTTCTCCAGAACATGTCCACCAACATGGCAAGCATGCAGGCTCAGATGAACCAGAACCAGCCACACAAGGACAAGCACCAGTAGTTCATGAGCCATTGCCCACCAGTGTTTTCTCATGCAGCTGATCCATTGGAGGCAGAAGATTGGCTGAAGATAGTGGAGAAGATGCTCACCATCACACAGTGCGCTGATAGAGAGAAGGTCCTGTATGCTTCAAGTCGACTTCAGGGGACAGCGTCTGCTTGGTGGGATTCCTACGTTGCTGCTCATGCCACCCCTGATGCTATCACTTGGCAGGAGTTCGCCACCAGCTTCAGGAGCTATCATATACCTGCCAGCCTTATGAAGTTAAAGAAGAAGGAGTTCCTGGCTCTCAAGCAGGGAGAGATGTTCGTGATAGAGTACAGAGACATGTTCGTTGAGTTGTCTCGCTATGCTCCTGAGGATGTTGCTGATGATGAGAAGAAGCAAGAGTTGTTCATGGAGGGATTAGCTGAACCACTCCAGTACCAGCTTATACCTCACACCTTCCCATCATTCTAGACGTTGCTAGACAAGGCCATTGGCTTAGAGTACAAGCGCAAGGAGTTGGGAGAGCTGAAGAGGAAAGCCACCTCCCCTGGACAGTCTGGGAGTAACACTCGCCCCCGCTTTACTCCACCTCAGGGGACAACACTTCACTCTGAAGGCCCCAGTGAAAACTTTGGGCAGCAGCAGCAGTTTGAGTGCCCAGTACAACAGACTTCTCGGCCCAGTTCTCAGCAGAAACGACAGAGGGCGCCAGTTGTCACCTCAGTGAAGACTAGCACCCCTAGAGGTACCGCCTGCTTTAAGTGTGGAGAGGTTGGGCATTATGCAAATGCCTGCCCCAAGAGGAATGCTCCCAACACTCCAGTACAGAGTCAACATAACCAACAGATGAGGAATGAGAGCCGGACCCCAAAGGGCAACCAGGGGAAATAGAGCTATGCACGTGGCAGAGTGAACCATGTGAGTGCAGAGAGTGCTCAGGAGAACCCACGAGTAGTGTTCGGCATGTGTCTTGTCAACTCTGCCCCCGCTTCAGTTTTATTCGATTCTGGAGCATCTCATTCTTTCATTACTTCTCAGTGTGCAGCTAAACTTAACACCCCATGAGCACCATGCCACGTCCCATGCTAGTTAGTTCAGCAAGAGGAAACATGAAGGCACTATATAGGTGTAATAATGTTAACCTTCAGATCTTGGGGATGGATTTTCAAGCAGATCCCATAGTATTGGATTCTATTGGCATTGATGTGGTACTTGGAATGAGATGGTTAGGTAAGTTCAGTGGAGAAATTCAGTATGCCAAGAAGTCGGTTCTTCTCACCAGTCTAGACGGGCAACAGATTGAATTTGTAGCTGCGCTACCATCAGTAGCAAGGTGTTTAGTAAACCAGTTGAATGGTAAATCTTTGGAAGGTATCAAGGTGGTGTGTGATTATCCAGATGTGTTCCCAGATGAGTTGCCAGGTATGCCACCTGATCGAGATGTTGAGTTTGTCATTGATCTTTTACCTGGTACTGCTCCTATCTCTAAGCGTCCGTACAGAATGTCTAGTGATCAATTACATGAGCTTAAGAAACAGATTAAGGAGTTATTGGAAAAAGGATTCATTCGTCCTATTTCATCACCTTGGGGAGCACCGGTTATCTTTGTGGAGAAGAAGGATGGTACTCAGAGGATGTGTGTGGATTATAGATTGCTCAATGATGTTACTATCAAGAATAAGTACCCATTGCCCCGTATTGATGATTTGTTTGATCAGATGAGAGGTGCTAAGGTATTCTCAAAGATTAATTTACGTTCTGGTTATCATCAGATGAAGATCAGATTATCAGATATTCCTAAGACTGCATTCACTACTAGGTATGGACTCTATGAGTACATAGTCATGTCTTTTGGATTGACCAATGCACCTGCCTACTTCATGTATCTGATGAACAAAGTGTTTATGGAGTACTTGGATAAGTTTGTTGTGGTGTTCATTGATGACATCTTGATTTACTCCAAGAATGAGGAGGAGCATGAGGAACACCTGAGGCTTGTGTTGCAGAAGCTGAGAGAGCATCAGTTGTATGCCAAGTTTAGCAAGTGTGATTTCTGGTTGAAGGAAGTCTCCTTCCTTGGGCATGTCATCACCGATGGAGGTATTTCAGTTGATCCAGGGAAGGTTAGTGATGTGTTGAAGTGGGAACCCCCGCGGACTGTCAAGGAGATCAGGAGTTTTCTTGGCCTTGTAGGGTATTATCGTCGGTTCATCAAGGGATTTTCTAAAATAGCGAAGCCTCTTACATCGCTATTAGAAAAAGATAAGGAGTTCAAGTGGACTGCTGTCTGTCAAGCCAGTTTTGAGGAATTGAAGAAGAGGTTGACCATAGCTCTAGTTCTAGTGACGCCAGATCTGCAGAAGAGCTTTGATATCTATTGTGACGCATCTCGACAGGGTTTAGGTTGTGTACTTATGCAGGAAGGTCATGTTATAGCCTATGCATCTCGACAGTTGAGGAAGCATGAGCTGAATTATCCTACCCATGATCTGGAGTTAGTAGCAGTGGTTCACGCATTGAAGATTTAGAGGCACTATGTCATGGGAACCAAGTGCCAGATTTACACGGATCATAAGAGCCTGAAGTACATCTTCACTCAGAAGGATTTAAATCTGAGACAACACCGATGGTTAGAGCTGATCAAGGATTATGATCTGGAGATACACTATCATCCTGGGAAGGCAAACTTGGTTGCAAATGCTTTGAGTCAGAAGGGACATGCCAACGTGGCATTGGCATTCCAGTTGCCGGAAGAGTTGATGAAGGAGTTTGAAAAGCTCAATCTGGGGATGGTTGCTCATACCGAGGGTGTAACTTTAAATGTAGAATCTACCTTGGAGCAGGAGATACGCAAAGGACAGTTGGAGGATGAGGAGATCAAGGAAATCAGAGAAACTGTGGAAAAGGGGAAAGCCCCGGATTTCACAAAGGATGATCAGGGAACGATATGGTTTAGGAACAGGATTTGTGTGCCTAATGTGGGAGATCTCCGAAAGACCATCTTAAGAGAGGCTCATGATTTAGCTTATTCCATTCACCCAGGCAGTACTAAGATGTATTAGGTTCTCAAGCAGAGGTATTGGTGGTACGGAATGAAGAGGGATGTGGCAGCCCATGTGGCCTTGTGTGACACCTGTCATAGAGTTAAAGCTGAGCATCAGAGGCTAGCAGGACTGCTTCAACCATTGAAGGTGCCAGAGTGGAAGTGGGAAGAGATCGACATGGATTTCATTGTTGGGTTACCCGTACTCGCGATGGATATGATTCAATATGGGTTATAGTGGATCGTTTGACAAAGGTTGCTCACTTCATACCGGTGCGAACCACCTATACAGGGGCAAAGCTAGCTGAGTTGTACATGTCTAGGATCGTGTGTTTGCATGGTGTACCTAAGAAGATAGTGTCTGACAAAGGTACTCAGTTCACATCTCGTTTCTGGGAGAAGCTTCATGAGTCCATGGATACAAAGTTGAATTTTAGCTCAGCTTATCACCCACAGATAGATGGACAGACTGAGAGGACTAACCAGATTCTGGAGGACATGTTGAGAGCTTGTGCTCTTAAGCATGGAGGTAGTTGGGATAAGAGTCTACCATATGCTGAGTTCTCTTACAACAACAGCTATCAGGCTAGTCTCAAGATGGCACCCTTTGAGGCATTATATGGAAGAAAGTGTAGAACACCTTTGTATTGGAGCCAAACAGGAGAGAGTCAGTTCTTTGGAACTGATATCGTTAAAGAAGCGGAAAGGCAAGTTCAGATCATAAGGGAAAACTTGAGGACTGCTCAATCTAGGCAGAAAAGTTATGCAGACGGAAAGAGGAGAAACATGGTTCTTCAAGAGGGAGACTATGTGTACCTAAAAGTGTCTCCGATCAGGGGTTTGCGAAGATTCAAGGTAAAGGGGAAGTTGTCACCTCGCTTTATCGGACCCTTCAAGATTCTAGAGAGAGTGGGGGAAGTAGCTTATAGATTGGGGTTACCAAATCATCTCTCAGACGTGCATGATGTGTTCCATATCTCTCAACTGAAAAAGGGTCTCCAGCCTCACGATAAGGAGCCATTGCCTATGGATGGATTGGACGTTAAGGAGGATCTCACCTACACTGAACGTCCCATCAGGATCTTGGATATTCTAGCATGGTTTACAAGGAATCGGGTCATTAAAATGTGCAAGGTGCAGTGGAGTAATCATGCTGAAGATGAGGCAACCTAGCAAAGAGAGGATGAATTGAAGGAAGATTATCCCCATCTCTTCGATGATCCATCCGAATCTCGAGGACGAGATTCATCTTAAGGGGGTAGGATTTGTAACACCCTAAATTTCAATTATTGCCTTTAATAAAATTTTGCTAGCAACATTGCTCATGCTTAAGGATATTTAAGGTTTTATTTAATTTTCTAGGCATTTAATTATTTTCAAAATTAAATAAATTAACTATAGGAGTTTATTGTTGCATACATGCTGCTGCATTGTCTTTGTTTGTGTGAATTCAAATTTATGTTTGAATTCAATTTTGTGAGATCTTTCGAAAAATATCAAAAGGTTTTCTTTTCCCTCCCTCCTTTTTCTTCCTTCTGGCCCAGATCCTCTTCGCAGCCCGACCTAGCTCTGTTTCCAGCCCAGCAGGCCGCTTCGCCTCGGCCCAGCTCAGCCCGCGGTGCTACCCACCTCCCGCAGCCACTGCCAGGTGGGGCCCGACCGTCATCCCTCACCTCCGGCCGAACCCGCTCCGCGTGCGACCTGGCGCTCGAGTCTGAGCCAGCCCGCGCCCCCTGGCCGTGGACCCGTACCCCTAGGGCGTCCTTGGCTGCCTATAAAGCCGCCTCCTCCTCTCCTCCCTAGGGTTTTTGCTCCTATCCGCAACCACCAAGCCGCCGCCGTCTCCTAACCCTAGCTCGAGGCCGCCGCCATCAATCTCTAGCTCCATCGCCTCTCCACCGGCGTGAAGCAGACCTAGAGCATCACCAGGAGGTGAGAAGGCTGACAGTGCTGCTTGTGGACGTCCTCCTGACCCGCATCGCTCGCAAACGCTCGCCGGAGTTCGTTTTTCGCCGCCGCCGCCTCGTCGAGCCATGCGCCGTCGCCGCCGCTTCTCTGTCAACCCCGATGACCTAGATGAGTTCGCAGCATCTCTAGCTTCATCCTAGTCCAAACCCTGTGTCGAATCGTGCCCGGTACCTTGAGTTCGAGCTACGCCGGCGAGGCGCCGCCGCTCGCCGCCGCTCACTGGCGTGTTCGCCGCCGCCCGTCCCGCCGGGAGCGCTGTCCGCCGTCCATCTTGCGATCTGCGGTCCAGATCGGTCTAACCCCGGGTCAAAACCAGGAGGTACTGGTCAAACCATCTGTGCACCACGTGTTTTGCAAAAGAGACCCTGGTTTCTTTTGTTTTTGCAGCCGCGGTCCTGTCAGTTCAAAAACCTTTAGACTTGGGTCCTTTTTCTTTCGTTTTGGCCCCTAACCTTTCTGGTTTTTGTGCCCGAAGTCCAGCCCTTGTAGTTTTGCACTGTAGACCCTGTGTTTATAAGCGTAATCTTGTTTTAGTCCCTGAGTTCTTGCAGTTGGACCCCTAGAAGCTTAGGTTCTCCGCAGTTAAGCCCTTAGAACTTGTTTACCTCATATCTTTTGTGTTTTAGCTCCGTTTTTAGTGTTCTTTATATCCATGTGTTCATCTCGACGAGTAGATTAGTTTAGTGAAGCTTTTGTTCCTGTTTGAAGTGATTGGTGTATTGTTTTCTTATTTTATTGTATTGTCTTTTGCATGTGAATGTGTGATGCGTAGAGAACACGCAGTTCGAGGGATTTTCTGAAGGTGAAGACTTTGAAGACTCTGAGCAGTTTCCGGATCTTGTGCAAGGCAAGTGTCCTTGGTCATACACGCTTTATCCTATATAAACATACATTTAATCACTGTATTTACTTTATTACTTGCATTAATTTTGACGGGTTCCTATTAAGGACTATGCCTAGTTTCTTGTGACCATTGCCTTGTAACTGGGTTGTTTAATTAATCTTGATGGTAGATGCTGCTTAGTTCCTCAACTGGGTTGTTAATAAACAACATGTTCCTCTATATGCTCTATGTTCATTAATGGCGAGTTAATTACAAGACCACATGCTTAATTGGAACATGGAGAACCACCCAGGACAACAGTACAACCACAAGGCTATATGGCTCTGGCTTGGCTGAATAATTAGAGACCTTGGTGTTGTAGTGATCTTACCTGAAAGGGGCCAATGGGGAGGCATTGATGGAGTATAGACCTGCTCTAGCGGGGAGTTGGGCTTTTCTAAGACACGGTACCTGCTAGGGAGCTTTATGCCCGACTTCGTCCTGAAACCTAGTGGGTTGCAGCACATTGGGGAATCTTTGTCAAGGCCTCGTAGCGTCCCTATGCAATCACACCTCGGTAGTGTGGTATGATGCCTGATCAGCATCGCGTGGTTGGGTCTAAAGTTCTTCGGGACTTTGACGCGACTTGTCGTGAAAGTGTACAACCTCTGCAGAGTGTAAAACTAATCGATTAGCCGTGCTCACGGTCAAGAGTGGCCTGAACCCTCACATGATTAATCTATCGGAAGATGAATTTAAATTGTTGTCTACTTTATGTTCATGATGGTGATGCTACACTTTAATTGTGGGATGGTATACACTTATATTTGCTAGTAAGTAAGTTGCTTAATAAAATTTGACCAACTAAAATGCTAAAGTGCTTAAACCCTTTGGCCATCCACTTATACAGCCTTGCATGTTTATTATGATATTCTCCCCTTGCTGAGTACGGTATGTGCTCACGCTTGTTTATTTATTGCATCTACACAACCCGGATTGCTACTCAGACTTGAAGATTTCCGATGAGTTCTAGGTGTACGTGCCACCAGTCAGCTGCCTGTGGAGTTCCATTCTTAAGATCCGCTGCTAGTTGTTCGCTCTGATGATACATTTATAAGACTTTCGGTCATGTAATGGTTATAATACTCTCTTTTACGCTTTGGCACTGTATTTGGTATTCACGGAGTCATTACGTGTGTGTAACTTGATCCTGGAGCACATGTAATTTATGCATTCGAGTTTGTCTTCAAATTCGGGTGTGACAAAGTGGTATCAGAGCCGTGTTGACTGTAGGACGTTAGCCTAGTTAGAAAATGGTCGAATTTAAGGATTATAATATCATAGAAGCCATTCTCACTGCATGCTATGCTTTAATTCTATTTTTAATATACTTATCCTTGCTTTTACCCCCATCCTTGATATTCTACTTTTTCTCTATCTTGTCTTGACTAGATCTTTTCACTCTATGCTTCCTTGTTCTTGCTTTAAGGAATCTTTAGCATTTGCTTTACTTCCCTCCAATCTTTCTCTATCTTTACCCTACCCACGTTCATAACAGTTCTCAGTAACCAAGTGACCCCATCATGTTCATTCCAAAGATCTTCCTTAATAGGATATAGGAGCTTTAAGTTCTTTCTTAGTATAATCGATAGATTCGAACGCCTCAACGTGTGCTTAGTTTAGAAGTGTGCTTGTATGCTTATTTTGTGCTAAATGCTTGATTTGGATCTTTGTTTTGAGTGCGGTGTGTTGTGGAGTAATGACCACAATGACATCGGTGTTAGGAGCTAGTTTGCTTAGTCGGGGTTTAATTCTTTCTCAAATCTACTTAACCTTGAATAATGTTTCCCTTATCTATCTTTCTTTACCTCCTCAAACAAATCTGGTTGGTACAAAATCTGTTCACGCAGCTCTCTGACACAGCAGTAGTGTTTTAGTTATATCTCAAGCTACAGAACTCCAAATGATATGAAACCAGTTGGGTTAGTTCACAAATTTCCTCTGAGATTTACTGTCAAAAATTCAGCAACATAGGATAAATATTCTGGGAGATATGCACGAAACATTGGAACTCAGTCGCCTTACTTATTTTATATCTGGAGTTCTAGATCTCCGATTGAGTTGATTCCAGTTGGATTAGTTTCATAATTTCATACTCCCTATTCTGGTGAAATTTCATAATTTATGGATATCAATAATGAGAGTTACACCTGATTTATTGGGACCAACATAATCTGTCTTAATCTGGAAGTTCATGTTGCTTCATCTTTCGGAGTTATCTCTTTGTTCTAGTATCTTGATCCTGGCGCACCTGTAATTTATGCATTCGAGTTTGTCTTCAAATTCGGGTGTGATAGCTACCGTGCCTTTTTAGGAGTATAGATCTCACTTCTCTTTTAGTACCCTTCAATTCACCATGATCATCATAGGTCTAGTCACAAATACCTCCGTGTAGTGACAGTACGGGGGGGGGGGGGGGAGGGTGAAACCGTGGTCACAACCCCAGGTAGGTTAGATCGGTTTTCATATCTTTAAGCGGTTGCATGTTCAAGTATCGTAGACCCTTGGGAAAATGTCCTTTATATATCTTGTGAGTCTCACAACCCTCTCTAGTGTAGCGTAGTAGTCTTTAGATTAATCTTTAGTTAGGGTTAGGTTAGTTAACTAGGTAGTGCTAGATCAAACGCTTGTAATCCCCTTGCTCCGCGGATTGACAAGAACCTAGGGAATCCTCATGGTGAAAAAGGTGTAGGTCCGTATGCTTGCGGATCGTAGGTGGATACGAGTTTCATCCGTCAACAAGTCCCTTTTTCTGGCGCCGTTGTCGGGGAGCAAGCCAGCTTACATCATTTGGTTGTGCATTTATTTTTTATTATTGCTAACATCTAACCCCTATTACCTAGAAAACCACTTTGTTTTGTTTTTGTTTTGTTTTTCTATTTTGTTGTCTAGATGGCGTTCACCAACCACCCTATGGAAGAACCGGAGAGATCGTTACGGGATTACGCTAGCCCTCGATGTGAAGATATCAAAGTACAAGAGTCAAATTCGAAGCTCATAGCGACCAAGTATGAAATCAAGGCTAGGATCATCGAGATGGCGGCGGCAACCCAATTTAGAGGGATGGAGATGGAGAACCCGTATAAGCACATAAAGCATTTCACGACGCTATGCAACACGGTGCGTCAAGAAGGAGTTCCCGACGAATGGTTCAAGTGGAATCTCTTTCCCTACTCACTTGCCGGCGAAGCAAAGACATGGTACTCGTTTGCGTCCTTTGAAGTTGAAGGGAATTGGAACAAGTTGACAAAGAAATTTTGCGAGAAGTTTTTTCCAATAAGCAAGGTTCAACATCTAAGAAAGCAAGTGATCACCTTCACACAAGGCGAAGAGGAAGGGATAGACCAAGCTTGGAATAGATTTATTGAGTTGATTGAACAAGGACCAAGACACGGCTTTTCTGGTGATGTACTTTTGCATACATTTTTCTTTTCCCTAACCCCTAGTTGCATGGAACATGTTCAAATGTGTGCAGGTGGGGATCTCAGGGAGACAACACTCATGGAAGCCGCTCAACTTTTACAAATGATTAGCAAAGCGGCAGCCATGCGAAGAGATTGGGAAACACGACTTTCGGGAGAGCTGGAACACGATTCAAACACGAAGACGCATGCTGAAATTTCCAAAAAGGCAGCCTCGGAAGACAAGAAGGAGGAGCCAATCCTGGAAAAGCTTGAAGAAGTACATACCTGAACTACCCCAAGCGTTGACTTCGCCAAGTCAAATGAAACAAACAAAAGGAGTATGTCAAGCGCGAAGCCACTAAGGGAGTTCGATCAAATGGATTGGGTTCTAATTGATTACGGAGAAGTATTCGACAAGAGAAGACCGTTCCCTAACCAAAAGGGAATAGCAAGAGCATTGGAAGTGGACTTCCCACCGAAAAGGCAAGAGGAAAATTCGTACGATCTTGAAGCCACCGATGAGATCTTTCGAAAGCTCTTTAGCGATGATGAAGTGGATCCGGATCACATAGTCGAGGTGAAAAGAATCATGGGGATCAAGCCCAAAGCATCGCCATACGCTCGCCTCGTCGAAGTTTATGCAATAGGATCTGATCAGGAGGAGAAGACGACACCACACTTGAGTTGCGAGATCAATGGAATTCAATGCAAGGCTTTATGCGACATCAGAGCTCAAGTAAGTGTCCTATCCTCCAAGATTTACGATAAAGTTCAAGACCATAACCTAGACTTAGCTCTAATTTCAACAAAATTAATTATGGGAGATGGTAGAACCATTGAACCTCTAGGTATTGCTTGCAAAATTAATGTAATCATCTCTGGAAAGTGCATACAAACCGATTTCTTTATTATAGATGCCTATTATGATAATCATGATCACATAATCTTAGGAAGGCCTTTCCTTAAGTTGGTTGATGCCGTGTTGGATGCCGGAGAAGGCAAAGTAACAATAAACATTAATGGAGATAAGTACACATATAATTTTCTTCGCGCTTCTAGTCATGCTTCACCTTTTCCCCCCCCCGAGGATGAAGAAGGAGATGAGGTAGGTAGTCTTTGTTTTGTTGAAACCTTTAGAGACCCGCTGCAAAGAGCAATGGAGAACCAATCCAATGATCAACAAGACGAGGAACTAGAGGAAGCGACGAAAGGACTAGAACCACAAGATGGAAGCATGGAGGAAGACAAATTCAAAGACATAGGAGACTCTAAACCCGAAGAACCTTTGCCCAAAGGATTGAAGTACGGATTTTTGGGCCCAGACAAGACTTATCCAGTCATTGTGAGCGACGAGTTGAGTCCCGAAGAAAATTAGAAGTTGCTGAATTTTTTGAAATGGCACAAGAAAGTGATCGGATATTCAATAAATGATCTCCAAGCGCTTACACTACGTGAAAACTTCAAATAGGTCACGCAACATTTGTAACGGACCCTTAAGGTCCGTTAAAAAAAAATTAAAGGTAACGGGCATTATTAATGTCCGTTACCAATGAGTTTGCACCCGTCACCCATAACATCTGCTGGCCCTAGTCCAACCATATTGGCAACAGACATTAATTAACGTCCGTTACCTTTAATATTTGTTGTAACGGGGATGAGAATGACCCGAATTTTCATTTCAATTTGGTTAACTTGCGTCTGCCTACCCCCCTGCCCCCACGCGTCCGCCCTCCATCCCCCTATCCACTCGGACCACTCCGTCGCATCCTCCCTCCCTCTCCCTGGCGGACTCCACCACCACGTCTTCCACTCCCTCCCTCTCCTCCGCCGCGTCCTCCACTCCCTCGCGTCCGCCGCCGCGACCCTCTCCTCTGCCTCCGCCAGCATCTCCCTTCCTCCCCCGGCGAAGCTGCCTCCGCCAGCCTCCCTGTCCCCCCTTCGACCGGCTCCTCCCTTCCCCGGCCTCCTCCGAGTCCGCTCGCCCCCATCCGTCTCTCTCCTCTCCTCTCTCTCCCACCTGACCCCACCGGCCACCGTAGCCGCTTCACTCCCTCCCCCCACCACGTCCTCCTCGCCCAACCCTAGGTGGAGGATGTGAGGGCGGGCGAGATCCAGATCTGGGGTGGCGACGGGGGAGGTGTAGTTGACGGCGGCGCCGGTGTTCTTGGAGCAGACGGCTACTCTGAATGGGGCGCAAAGGCAGGGGAGATCAGATCTGGGGGCGCCAGATCCCTGCCGCCGTCACACCACCTCCGCGCCACCAGCATGCTGCCGGCCCCGCGCCACCGACTGTGCGCCACCGACGGGCCTCTGCACCACCGTCCCCGCGCTTCCATCCACGAGGCAAGCACCAGGTACATGTACTGTTGGTGAGGGTGTGTAGACGTTGTTCATTGTTTATTTATTTCTGTATCAGTGAGATAAGATTGCAAGTTTCGATTGAATGTGCTTCCAGATTATTTTGAACACAAGATGCTTAATCCTTTATTTTGTACAGAACATGTTTAACCACGAGTGAAACTACAAAGTTAATGCAATAGAAAGTCTGAATTTGCAAGCATGCAACTGCAAAGTTGTTGCAATAAACCTTTTTGCAGGCAGTGCTAGATCTTGAGGGGAAAGTTTCTAATTCTCAGTCTTCTTTGTGCTTGTACTTACTGCTTGCCAGTAGTTAGTGGTGCTGCTTGTACTTCAAATTAGCATTTTAGCTCACCTGCATCTGCATTGTCTACTTCAATATAAATACTCTGCTGCTTTCAATTGCGTGTGCTTGTGCTTTGTGCTAGTGACTAATTAAGTTGTTAGACTATTAAGCTTGTGGTTGGAGTATTGTATCGTTCCCGCTATGGCATTCTGTAAGCTTCACTAGTATCTATAATAATGCATGATGCACTTGACCTTAGATTTTTCATGTCATCAAATGAAGTGATTGAATACAGATAGCAGCCTAGAATACAGGCGTTCAAACCTGCATTTATTTAAGCTCAACCCTGCTGGCTGCTGTTCATTTTGTTAGCAGAGCCTGATGGTCAGGTCAGGTAACAGTGCTCACTGAGAGAAACATCACCGGCATCAACACAGACCAAGGAGCTGATGCTGCTGTCCTAGTTGAGGTTCACAAGATCAAGCCATCGAGGTCACTTCCTAGACCTAATAGATTACAATTTTTCTTTCAAAAACTAGCTCTGAATCTGATGAAACTGAGTTGAATATTTGTAGAGATTCAGGTCGCTACATGTATGTACTATTATCTATAACTAGCTACAATTTTTTAGTACGATACATTTTTTGGAGCCTCAAATTTGACCTCCATTGTGCCCCATTTCATTTTGTTCAGTAATCATCTTGAACTACTTACTAAACACAATAAGCCTGTGGATCATGGTACTGACAGAAAAGTCCATTGATCCACCACCCCCCATTGACCCATGTGGATCATGGTACCACTAAAACAGGGACCACTTTTTAGTTTTACTGATTTGAAGTTCAATATGCCTGTAAGTTACAGGAGCAATAAAAGGGCTCATAAGCGAACTAGTGATAAGATTGAGATAGTGCATCATGCAGGTCCTTTGCTTGTGCGCTCATGAATTATAGTTCATGCAGATTGAAAGCGAACTAACATGTAAGTGCATTTTAAGTTTTCCAACTTTTTCTTGCAGATTGAAATCGATAGCTTCTTACAGTTCTATGGTCCAAAGGATCCTGAATGAAACTTAATCAATTTTGTGCTAATTTTCATCTTAACCAATTCCATCTCCTATCCTGCATGTGAGTGACACTTCTCCAGGAAGAACAGCAGGTGAAATTGCTTAACCTACCACCTACCCTCCCTGTACAATTCATCCAACTTAGGTATACTTGTCGTGTGATTTTTCTGAGCAGATCTTAGAAGCATAAGAGGAGCAGCAGGTCAAGGTATGCTTGAGGACATCTCAATTCAGGCATTATCTCAGGTAAAACATCTGATTTATTGTTATCCAATTTGTGAACTGCTCTGCTAGAACACCTTTGAGTAAAGATAATGTGCTTGCTGATAAAACATCTTGTTGCTTTGGTATTAATAGCATTGGTATTAATAGCATCTGATAAATTTCAAGATCACTCATGTTGCATAAGTTTACTAGAAGTGGTAACATGTTAACTATCTTTTATTCTCAGTTTGTGACTAATAGCTACTCCACATATCTTATCATGAATTGTTCAGTCTTGTGATTGCAACCATTTTATTATTGGCTGATCACAAATTAAAGTAAGAATTATACCTTTAATTTCTTTCTAGGAGCAACAACAATGTCACTGGATCCTCCAAGCGAGTACTTACTGTACTTTACTTTGTCAATGTATGCTTGTGGCCACTATATCTTGCTATTTACTCTTACATTTCTAATTTTATGGTATACTATCTTTGAACAGCACTATGGCTCATCTGTTGAATTTGGGAGGAGGATTTGTCAAGTGTTTGTGTTTTTCCTTTCCTTTTGAAACCATGATAGTAGCTAGTAAATTGAGAGCTACTTTAATTTATGTCTTAGTGTATGGGGTTTTTATCAATTTATGTCCTGTTCATTGAAAAAAGGGTATGTGCAACTATGAGATGATGTGTTCTCAAGTGTGATTAGCTACCTTTAGCCTTCTGTGATGGCATTTGTATGGATGAAATTGAGCATGTGTATGTAATTATATACTTGTGTGTGTGCATGTATTTATAAAATAAAAGAATAGAGATTATTTTGATTTCTTTTTTTTGTTTTTTAATTCCAGATTGGTAACGGGCATAGATTGTTGCCTGTTACTAATAGGAAACATTGGTAACAGGCTGCATTTCTATGCCCGTGACCAATGTTCTCCTATTGGTAACGGGCAACAATCTATGCCCGTTACCAGTCTGGATTATTGGTAACGGGCAAAATGCCCGTTACCGATGACAGGTTATTTGTAATGCTTGATCGGTAATGGGCGCGATGCCCGTTACCAATAGCCATCCGTGCCCGTTACCAATGTCTGTTTTTCACGTAGTGTTAGCCCAGCCTTTTGCACTCATCGTATACCAATGGAAGACCAATGTAAGCTCGTAGTGGACCATCAAAGGAGGCTAACCCATGCCATGCGAGAGGTAGTGAAGAAGGAGGTTATCAAGCTACTTGATGTCGGAATCATCTACCCGGTGCTGCATAGCGAGTGGGTGAGCCCCGTACATTGTGTGCCGAAGAAAGGAGGTTTGACTGTGGTGAAGAATGAGAAGGACGAATTAATACCACAAAGAACCCTGACTGGATGGCGGATGTGTATCGATTATCGAAAGCTAAACAAAGCAACGAAGAAAGATCACTTCCCCCTACTGTTCATTGACGAGATGCTCGAGAGGTTAGCAAACCACGCATATTTTTGCTTTCTCGATGGATACTCAGGGTTCATGCAAATTCCTATTCACCCGGATGATCAACACAAGATAACCTTTACTTGCCCTTATGGAACGTTTGCATATAGAAGGATGCCCTTCGGTTTATGCAACGCTCCGGCCTCTTTTCAACGTTGCATGATGGCGGTGTTCTTGGAATTTATCGAGGAAATTGTCGAGGTGTTCATGGATGATATTTCTATTTATGGGAAAACATTTGTGGATTGCTTGGCAAACTTGGACAAGGTTCTCACAAGGTGTGCGGAGGTCGACCTAGTGCTAAATTGGGAAAAGTGCCACTTCATGGTAAAGCAAGACATAGTGCTCGGACACGTTATATCCGAGAGAGGAATTGAAGTGGATAAAGCCAAAGTGGAGACGGTTGAGCAACTCCCACCTCCAACAGATGTAAAGTCTTTGAGAAGCTTTCTAAGCCATGCCGGATTCTATAGAAGATTCATTAAGGACTTCTCAAAGATCACTAAGCCTTTAACTCAACTTCTTCAAAAAGATGTGGCTTTTGACTTTGATGAGAAGTGCTTAGCGGCATTCCGGACCTTGAAGAATGCTTTAGTAAGTGCCCCTACCATTCAACCTCCGAATTGGAATAAACCTTTCGAGATCATGTGCGACGCAAGTGACTACGCCGTAGGAGCAGTTTTAGGGCAAAGAAAGGAAGGCCGAGTTCACGCCGTATACTATGCTAGTAAAACTCTTAATGAGGCATAATTGAATTATGCCACTACAGAAAAAGAGTTGTTAGCGATGGTGTTTGCTTTCGAAAAATTCAGATCTTACATCGTGAACTCGAAAGTCATTGTCTACACCGATCACGCAGCAATCAAGTATCTTTTGGCTAAGAAGGATGCTAAACCAAGATTGATTCGTTGGATCCTTCTTCTCCAAGAGTTCGATGTTGAAATTCGTGATAAAAAAGGGGTGGAAAATGTGGTGGCCGATCATTTGTCTAGGATGAACCGTTGTTGACACTTACTAGCATCGCACCAGGTTTATATCCCCGGCAACGGCACCAGAAAGCTTGTTGGCACTTCTTACGTCGTTACTAGATTTGCAACGACACTAGAAAGCCTGTTGGTATACTACACGATCACAGATAAATCCGCAAGCGCACAGATACCGCTGTAGCTTTCACCCGGGAGTATTCCAAGGTATCGATTTCCAGGGGAACAAGAAGTGTAGAGAACCTGAACTAATTCGTTCGGGGGGTATGGTGACGAAGGATAGAAAGGCAAGGGTAGATTTCGGGTAGAGAGGGGATAGCTGATGAAGTTTGGGACTCATGAGGATCACGGATAGAATCAAGGCAAAACTTGTCGCTCGTCGGGGCCAGAGGGAAAAGAGCCACAGAAAGGGATGAGAAGGGGGCTCTGATGTCGTAACTCCTACTTGCCGGAACTAACGTGGTGGACTACAGAGCCCGTCCGGAGCTGTCACCTCCCTAGGTACCACAACTATTCTGTTGAACCGGAAAGCATTCCAAGGTACTGGAAAGCCTAGACACCACGTCTACACTAACCAAGCACTACTTTACTCGAATTCAAAGCAAAGCAATCACGATAAGTAGAAACTACTTAAACCACAATCGAGGAACCTAAGAGCGAACAATGAAATGACTTGAGACTTAGTTACTCACGGATCCGAACTTACAAAGTATCCCGGGTGTGGACGACCGAAGGTGTACCGCACCCGCCGAGGTACAAGAAGAAGACCGACTCCGGCTTCTACTCCAACACTCAACTCTCTCTCCCTACTTTCTGAATACTAACTTCTGGAGGGCTCCGCCACTTGCTTCTAATCACTTGTGCTCTTCCACGAGGTGCCTGGCTCAATTTATAGCCCCAATAGGTCGGTGGCTGTAGGAGGGGGTACTTGTAGGCGAGAGGGTGCTGCAGTGCCGAGCAAGGAGGTGCGGCCGTATCTCCAGGTGCGGCCCTATGATCCACCGCCTATGGACCTGGACGACCCTGATCACTGCTCCTGAGGCGGTTGTAGGTCGGCTCCTTGGGTCGGTTTCGCCCGGCACGCCAGTTGATAGGTGTGGCCGGCCCTATAGGTGCGGCCGGCCCTACCCAATTACCGTGTGATGCACCGACAGTGTTGAGGGACATCCAGGATCACTCCTTGATGGCGGTTGCGGCGGTTAAGTGTGGGTCCATCGATCCAAGTGCTTCCAACCTTAGCCTTTTGATCAAACCGACCATTCACCGGTGTATCTCATCCATCCAAGGTGTGTTTGTGGGATTGTTGGTGCCGTGGACCTAAGACGTGGCATATGGTAGGTGCGGGTGCACCTGTTGGTGCGGCCGAGCCTAGCCCTGGCCAGGTGTGGCTGACTCTGGCCAGCTGCGGCCGGCTGTGGTGCGGTCGAGCCTGGCTATGTGCGGCCGGACCTGGCCAGGTGCGGCCGGCCCTGCACCTTTGCTTTGGTGCTGCCCTCTAAGGTTCATTTGTTCATTGATATTCCCATATCTGTGTACCTACAAGTAAAAATACCAACAAAGCTCGTGGAACCTCATTAGTACTTAAAATGTGCATGAAGTTTGTTATATCCTCCTCTCATTCTTGAGATAATGACGGTCAAATATTTGTTGTATGGACCGTCAACAAACTCCCCCACACTTGGTCCTTTGCTCGTCCTCGAGTGAAGGTTAAGGACCAAGGTGAAAACATAATTCCAAAGGTATGAAGCAAGCATAAGAGATATTCCAAACCATACCTTGTACTTGTGAATTTTGAAGTGTCTATCATGCCATCTTGGGTAGTTGAGGAATGGAACAGTCTTGAATCAAATCATTCTACTCCTTATGTCAAGTAGATTGGGATTTTCAATAAGTTTTCAAAACAAACCTTGCTTGGCTCCTCATTTGATTCTCTCAAATCGCTCAATGTGTATAGTCCTCACCAAGGCATTAGATTGCCTTTCTTCAACCTACTTCTAATGATGGCTATATATGGAGCTCAGGGTAGGGTATAAAGATGAGGCATACTTGCATCACATTTATTGCAAAGTCAAAAACCGGATCCAAGGAGAGAATCAAATCATACAATCAGATCAAGATGTGCATGTGTAGGGATATGATGGATATGGTAAGGTGGATACTAGACCCAGAATGGGTGCTAGATATTACCATATGTATAATGAATGTTATGATGATGGTAAGGTGTACACTAGGCCCAGAATGGGGTGCTAGTTATTACCATTGATTTGTTGTAACTCCATTTTGCATGATCCTCTCTCTCTATTTTGACTCTTTTGTGGACATGGCTATCTTTTCTCTTTTTTTTCTTCTCTTTTTTCTTCTTGGTCCTTCATGTGTCCAACTTTTTTTTCTTTTTCTTTTTTTTCACTTGGACCTTCATGTGTCCAATTTTTTTTCTATAGCCATGTCTCTTTTGTAATATTAACTTGGAGAGAGAGAGATCAACACATAGTGTGGAGCTTTATTTTGTGGAATAGATAGATGGTACAATGCTAGCTCTCAACTGAGCATAGCAAGGAGGATGTTGGCGTGTACGTGTATCTTGATCATGAAAGCATGAAAAGAATTCTCACAAGGGTCACAACAATTTGACAAAGCTCAATGCAACGACAAGTAGCATATGTGTATGAGGTTCTCAAGATGTCTTATCATATGGCTCTAGTAGGACTTGGCATATCAAAGAGGAGCTTCACAAAGGGTTTTCAAAATTTTCAAATAAATTTCCCAAGAACTCAAACATTTGGAGTGAAGATTATTTCATCAGACCATATTTCAAACATCAACTACTTAGATGAGCATGAGTTCCCTAAAGATATGTTGTTCACAAGCATCAAGATAATAAGTATGGAATAAAACTTATGCAAGCCAACCATATGAAACATGCCATTGGGTGCATGAGGATTCAATTGAGTTTGATTTATATGATCGGATTTAAAGCTCATTTAAACTCAAGATTTCCAAAAGTAGAGAGGTAGGGGTGCACATACCATCGCTCTTGGAGAAAGTGGGGAATGAGGTAGACAAATGGTGATTCGGCCAAACCACAGGGGCGACCGACTTGCTCTAGTGCACTTACCTCATCTCTCGTCAATTAGTGTAGTCGGTGTTGTGCGGCACCTTGGCTGGAGATCTCAATTGTGTGTTTTGATGAGCTTGGAAGATCTCCCCCACACTTATTCTTGTACCTGGTGTTATTATTCAAAGAAAAAGATGGAAACAAAAAGGGAGGCTCTACTAGCTGAAGAGCTAGGAAGCCTTTATTCAAATTCAAATATTTTTGTGTTTTGTTTTTTTAAGAGAGCAAGATGCAAGAACCAACACCATCTTCAAACCAAAATAAGATTTAGTATGAGAGAAACTTACTCGGGGATACTCACATATCTCCCCCACACTTGGAGTTTGCATTGCTAGGCAACACAACTCAAGTGTGCGGAGTTCAAGCTTCCTTCATGATGTTCCCTCACCAAAAAATACCTAGGCATTGCAGTCGGTGTAGCTCTCATATTTTTAGGCATTGCCTATCCATCGGTCATTTCAATCTCCTCTTGAGACAGTTAGCGACCAAAAATACCCGAAGGACGACTAATCCTAAAGACATGCTCTTGCTTTTATTTGAAAAGGAAATCTAAATGATTATTCGGGCTATCTCCCGATAGTGCTTTGTTTTGGGTCATAAGCTCGACCATTTGAGACCTTCATCTTGCAGCCAATCGAGATGATGAAACCATCATAGCTCTAGCTACAAGGTTAGTACCAAAAATGACCACGAAATTTGCAATGTTTTTGGTAAACAAAAGCATCTATAACCTTCCTTTCAAAGTTAGCATGAACAAGGAAAATGAGGAGGTTGTAGGTTTCGTAAAGGTCATTGGTAATGGGGCTTGATAACTCTGGAAACTTTTGATGTGAGCATGGGATTTGTGATCCCTCTAGTGTAAAACCTTCATGCTCAAGTGTGTTTTGAGAATCCAGTGTCGATGCCTCACGAATGTCCATAGACCACACATATTCTTTATTAACCTCAGGTCTATGACATTGGAGATGTGTATCTCGACCCTCAAGATTATATGGCTGCTTTTCATGGTCAAGCACACTACTCAGTACCCCTTCAATGGGTCTTCCGATGAGAATGAAGGGTGGATCTCCTTTTGGGATGTCAAAGATATGATAATCTAGGAAGATCCCATACTCTCCAATCTTTGTTTGGACGACTCTAAGGATTCCCTCCGTCTCTATGGTTTGACCCGAAATCCATTGGAGACACTTCTGAGAGAAAGAGAGGGGTTCGTCGGGAAAGGCCTCTAATACTAAGGATTTAGGAATGATATTGATACCGACCCTAGGGTCGTAGAACACATCCTGGTAAGAGAGGTTTCCTACTTGGCATGAGAGTGACTTTAGCTCGGGATATAGCTGAATGACTTGATCCATGACTTCCATTTCTCTCAACCACTCCCGGCTACTGATTGCGGAGACATATTCCAACCTTTCTCTCCGTCTTTTTACCTCTTCTGGGTTGGGTAAGTTGACTTCTTCTCTCTCGTGTGTTGAGTCTCTTTCCCTTCTTGGGAAGGATTTCTCCGTCCAATGTTTATCAAATAACTCATCATAGTATTCATAGACGAAGTCACACGAGGGGTGATCGAACTCTCGATAAGGTTGCAATGGTTCCCCTGTGAACCAAGTTTTGGTAAGAGGAGGATGGGTGTCTGTGGATATGAATTTTTCTACGATAGGCTCCTCCTCTATGAATTCCGATTCAGCAAGTGAATCGGAGTATGTTGATTCCTCGTCGAAGTCATACGAGTAATCAGCTAGGTACACACGGGGATATAGGAGTGGTTCTTCATGTAAATAGGTGCTAGTGGGTTTCTCCTCTATGGGTTTTGGTTCTGAGAGAGCGTCTGGCTTGGGTTCTTCTTCTTCATCTGGGAATTCGTCAAAAATTCCTGTGTAGGGAGTGTTTTCTAGGATTTTTCCTAGAACCACCTTCCCTTCACTAGGAGTCAAATGAGAGAACGAGCCTCCTGATGAAGTATCCAAAAATTAGGCTGACTCGACATCGAGACCCATTCTAAAATGTTGTAGAAGAATAGGTTCTGAGATCCCAATGTCGGGTCTAGAGGCTAAAGAATTGGTGAATCGTGCCCAAGCAGTCCCTAGTGACTCCTTGTCTAGTTGTTTGAAAGAGAGGATTTCTAGCCGTAGGGTCACTACTCGAGACATAGGGAAGAAGGTCAGACAAAACATTTCTCTAAGCTTTACCCAACTTCCCTCCATGCTTCCGACTGAGGAAGAGTACCATTTCTTTGCTACTCCGGTTAATGAAAACAGAAAGAGCTTCCATTTGAGGGTTTGTTGAGTCATTTCCTCAATTACGATTATCGAGCAAATTTGCTCGAAACCTCGTAAATGAATGTACGGGCTCTCCTCTTTCGTTCCGGCGAACGGATTCTCTCGGACCAAGGCTATAAGAGCAGGGCGAAGCTCATAGCCACGTGTTTTGATGGGATGTGATGATGATGGAGGCTCCAATAAATCACCCTTTGGAGCCGAAAAATAAAAAAGGGTTGGATTTGAATCCATGGGATAGATGGGGTGGTAAACGGATGAACTAGGTTCAGAATCAAAACAGCTACCGTTCCCCGGCAACGGCGCCAGAAAGCTTGTTGACGCTTACTAGTGTCGCACCAGGTTTATATCCCCGGCAATGGCGCCGGAAAGCATGTTGGCACTTCTTACGTCATTACTAGATTTGCAACGGCGCTAGAAAGCCTGTTGGTATACTACACGATCACAGATAAATCCGCAAGCGCACGGATACTGCTGTAGCTTTCACCCGGGAGTATTCCAAGGTATCGATTTCCAGGGGAACGAGAAGTGTAGAGAACCTGAACTAATTCGTTCGGGGGGTATGGTGACGAAGGATAGAAAGGCAAGGGTAGATTTCGGGTAGAGAGGGGATAGCTGATGAAGTTTAGGACTCGTGAGGATCACGGATATAATCAAGGCAAAACTTGTCGCTCGTCGGGACCAGAGGGAAAAGAGCCACAGAAAGGGATGAGAAGGGGGCTCTGATGTCGTAACTCCTACTTGCCGGAACTAATGTGGTGGACTACAGAGCTCGTCCAGAGCTGTCACCTCCCTAGGGTACCACAACTATTCCGTTGAACCGGGAAGCATTCCAAGGTACTGGAAAGCCTAGACACCACGTCTACACTAACCAAGCACTACTTTACTCGAATTCAAAGCAAAGCAATCACGATAAGTAGAAACTACTTAAACCACAATCGAGGAACCTAAGAGCGAACAATGAAATGACTTGAGACTTAGTTACTCACGAATCCGAACTTACAAAGTATCCCGGGTGTGGACGACCGAAGGTGTACCGCACCCGCCGAGGTACAAGAAGAAGACCGACTCCGGCTTCTACTCCAACACTCAACTCTCTCTCCCTACTCTATAAATACTAACTTCTGGAGGGCTCCGTCACTCGTTTCTAATCACTTGTGCTCTTCCACGAGGTGCCTGGTTCAATTTATAGCCCCAATAGGTCGGTGGCTGTAGGAGGGGGTACTTATAGGTGAGAGGGAGCTGCAGTGCCGAGCAAGGAGGTGCGGCGGGATCTCCAGGTGCGGCCGGCACAATGATCCACCACCTATGGACTTGTACGACCCTGATCACTGCTCCTGAGGCGGTTGTAGGTCGGCTCCTTGGGTCGGTTTCGCCCGGCACGCCAATTGATAGGTGCGGCCGGCCCTATAGGTGCGGCCGGCCCTACCCAATTACTGTGTGATGCACCGACGGTGTTGAGGGACGTCCAGGATCACTCCTTGATGGCGGTTGCGGCGGTTAAGTGTGGGTCCATCGATCCAAGTGCTTCCAACCTTAGCCTTTTGATCAAACCGACCATTCATCGGTGTATCTCATCCATCCAAGGTGTGTTTGTGGGATTGTTGGTGCCGTGGACCCAAGACGTGGCATATCGTAGGGGAGGGCGCACCTAGATGTGGGGGCGCACCTGTTGTTGCGGCCGAGCCTAGCCCTGGCCAGGTGTGGCTGACTCTGGCCAGCTGCGGTCGGCTCTGGCCAGCTGCGGCCGGCTGTGGTGCGGCCGGACCTGGCCAGGTGCGGCCGGACCTGGCCAGGTGCGGCCGGCCCTGCACCTTTGCTTTGGTGCAGCCCTCTGAGGTTCATTTGTTCATTGTTATTCCCATATTTGTGTACCTACAAGTAAAAATACCAACAAAGCTCGTGGAACCTCATTAGTACTTAAAATGTGCATGAAGTTTGTTATAGCCTCCTCTCATTCTTGAGATAATGACGGTCAAATATTTGTTGTAAGGACCATCAACAACTGTGGACAAGATGACAAAGAGCCCTTAGAGGATAAGATGAGAGATGACCACCTCTACCGAATAATCGACAAGGATACTTAGATGATTGATATCATTCGGCAATTCGGAGAATGCCCCTCGATCACCTAGATAAAAACACTCAAAGGAGGATAATATCCGAAAGTCGAAAATATTTTTGGGATTCACCTTACCTCTTTAAACTTGGGAACGATGCAGTAATGAGAAGATGTGTACCAAGAGAAGAGAGGCAAGAAATTTTGAGGAAGTGTCATTCGGCAGAGTACGGTGGGCACTATAGTCATTTTCGAACCCAAGCAAGAGTATGGTTCAGCGGATTCTTTTGGCCGGAGATGCATGAAGCTACTAAAAGATATGTTGCATCATGCCCCGAATGCCAAAGGACCGGAAACATATCTCAAAGGAATGCTATGCCCTTGAATTACAATCTACAAATCGATTTATTCGATGTTTGGGGAATTGATTTCATGGGGCCTTTCTAAAAATCACATGGATTTGAGCACATCCTAGTTATGGTTGATTATGTATCCAAGTGGGTAGAGGCCATCCCATGTCGTAAAGCTTCCACGGAAGAATCCATCGCGATGATTAAGAGTGTGATTTTCCCTCGCTTCGGTACCCCGAGAATTTTGATAAGCGATGGAGGAACTCATTTCACCGAGAAGAACTTTAAGAAGTGCTTGTCTAAGTTGGGGATTGAACATAGAGTGTCTACGGCTTATCACCCACAAACCAACGGACAAGCGGAAACATCGAATCGGCAACTAAAGAGCATCCTAAACAAGACCATAGAGAAAGAGGCAAAGATTGGTCAAAGAAGTTGGATGGAGCATTGTGGGCATATCGAACGGTGTTCAAGACATCAATAGATATGACCCCATATCAATTTGTTTCTGGCAAGGCTTGTCACCTTCCGGTTGAGCTTGAACACAAGGCATATTGGGCAATAAAAGAGATGAACCTCGATCTAGACGCCACAGGAATAAAACGGAGAATCCAAATTAGCGAGCTAGAGGAGATGAGGTTGAAGGCTTATGAAAACGCAAGCATCTACAAAGAGAGAATCAAAAGATGGTATGACAAAAGACTTAAAAAGGAGTTTAAAGAAGGAGATAAGGTCCTCCTCTACAATTCAAGATTCAAAACTTTCGGAAAAGGGAAGTTGCAAAGCAAGTGGGATGGACCTCATGTTGTTCATTGGGTGCTCTCAAATGGAGCGGTTACCATCATGGATATGAAAGGAGATCAATTCATGGTGAATGGTCAACGACTCAAGGTGTATTTTGAACCCGACGTCGTGCCCCTTCACCATATTGATATTTTCATCATGGAGGATGAGCCCGAACGTCAAGCCTAGGACGTAAAACAAGGTGAGCAATTTGTAATTAGCCCTTATTTTATTTTTCTAGAGTTTCTCGCGAAGTTTTACCAGGCCAATTTCTCTACACGGGCTAACTATAAAAAATAGTGGAGCACGCGAAAAACCGGACCAAACCGGCCCACGAAACAGGGCAGGCCGGCAGGCCCGGTCCGATCGGCCCAGAGGGCTCGGGCGGTGGTTCGCCCCCATTTTTCTCTGGGACGCGCGTTTTCGACTTCCATGTTTTGTCAGAAAATTTTAGGGAAGTCAAGAAAATGAAAAGATGGGTTCTAGGGCATTCCTTCTCGGACTATTTAAAGGAACGAGATTAGAGCTCAGGAATCCATCCCAATTCACATCCTTTTGCCCCCAAGTAGCAGCCATGACGTCCCCAAGGAGCGAGGAGATCAAGGTAGGTGCCGAGAAGCCTTTGAAGCCGGAGGAGGTGAAGCGATGCGAGCTCAAGCCTACAATGGAGATCAAGAGGACCGCCCACATCCATTGCAGAGGGCGTGTCCCGACCGGGCCGATCACATCTCGCCACCATGTCAAGGAGGAGAAGGTCTCAACTCCCGTCCGAAGATCGGAGCGACTTCGGGGCATGAAGAGGAAAGACTACAAGGAGGAGTCGCCCGAACCGAAGGACTACGGGGGGAGCGATTACTCGAACGACCGCAGCTTGAGCTCGTGGGCAGCCGCCGGAAGGGACGACAATGACCTCTTCTATTGGGAGGAGGTCCCTAAAGAGCTAACTCCCGAAGGTCCAAACGTCGGCGGTGATCCTGACGACGGCGGCGATGGCGACAATGGCAACGACCCCAGCGACGATGACCCATTTGGAATGCACCCGTTATGTTGTGTGGCTTGCCATCACTCCATATCAGATCTCTATGCATCGGTCGAGGAATGTTTCCAAGCTATGGAGGCGATGAGGCAGAGAATGGAGGATTTGGAGCGTGTAGTCGACGATGACTACAAGTTCCTTAATCAGAATGTGAGGAAGCTATTCGGGATGGTCGGCAACATGAAGAAAAAGTGGTGCAAGGATTGCGGGAAGTTCCACTAGATAGTTAGGGTTTTCCCCCTTAGGATTTTGTAAAATACGACGAGGACGTCGTATGGTTTTAGTGTGGGGGAGAGCTAGCTAGCTAGCTAGATTTAAAAAATTTTGAGCCTTAGTAAGTTTATTTTGGTTTGGTTTAGAGTTTGCGAGTTAAACTTTTAGGTGTGTTTTTCAATTTTTAGCTTGAAGTGTGTTAATTTAGTGTTTGAGTCGAAAAATCAAATAAAAAGTGTCTTTTATTTTTTGTCTCATGCAATGCTTTTTCTTTCTTTACTCGAATGTTTTTCTTTAATTTTTGATATATGAGCATGAGCGATTTGTTTGAAAAGTTTATGTGGTGCTTAGTGGAGTTTTCACCTCTAAAAGTGCCCGCACTATACTTTGATCTAGAACCTTGTTTCGGTTATGCTAAGTTTGATGCTAATGTTGGAGGAGTTTAATTCTGAAAATTATATGAAAAACCCTTGTAATAAAGGTTAGCAAACTCTCTTTTTCCATGTTGAGAGACAAAGAAAAATCCTATACAAGGCCGACTCAATATCCGCTCCACCATAAGTGCAGTTAGCACAATGAGTTGGGCTAGGATCCTTCTCTCTTGGAAGTTTTAATTTCGAGCAATGATTGTGTCCTTGTCTTATGTATCTTTTATTGCTAGCCTCGTCAAGCATTCGGTAACGAGACTCTCACATCAAAAGTCCCGTATATTGCCGAATTCCATACCCAACCCATTATATCTCTTTTGTACATCGTATTCCTTGAACACAACCTATGTTCGAAGTTTTGTCTCGTTCCTAGCATGGTTTTTATTTAAAATTCAGATTGTGTTTATGCAAGAAGAGATGAGCAAAGAGCTTCGAAAGAGAGGTAAAGATGTCAAGAGAGACAGAGAAAAGTAAAGAAAAGAAATATGTGTATGGAAAAGAAAAGAAAACGAAGGGGAGAGAGAAAGGATGAAAGAAAGATGAAAGACAAGAAAGATATGAAGAGGGATGAATCAAGTGAAGATTAAATGAAGTGTAAGGAAGGATGCCACGTTGTTGTTAAAAGATGAATCTTCCATTTTTCCAACCATGTGCAATCCGACAACGAGGACGTCGTCGGTGCCTCGTAGTCTTATTTTCTTTTGCCCTTGCACATGTCCACCATTCTATATCTTCTTATCCTTGACATCCCCACATCATGGTTTAATTCTTATGATCATTGGCTCGAAAGGTAAACAACCATTAGAGGAATTTCTTAGTTTGACAATATTTGTGTTGATCTCACTAGCCATACCTATAGCTCCACCTTACATGATAATATGAGAGACTTATGGGAGGTAAGAGTTTATGGATTGTTTAGGATAGCCACTTCATATGAGTGACATGTGAGAGCATGGAGAAAGGTTTTTGTCTAGTACTTGTTGCAGGAATTTTATTTTTGAAAAATCATGAAAACCCTCCGATGGAAGCAAAGAAGTAAGCATGGCTGGAATTGAGGACCTCGAGTGAAAGGTATGAGTTGTGGGGTAAATCTCGATTTGGTAAAAATTCTAAATGCCCATGTTTATGTATCATGATCATTGCTTTATGTTTATTATATTAAAGATAAAGGATTGACTAACTTGTGAAGAAAGAATTAGCGGAGCATGTTTTCAATACCATGGAGAAAAATTCTTTTACGAGAGACTTGCTGGAGGACGAGCAAGATCTAAGCGTAGGGGAGATGTTGACGGTGTATTTTGGTGCACCAAACGTGTTCATTACACTTTGGTTTGAGCTTGATTATGGAACTAACCCGCCACTAGGCAAACTAATGATATAACAAGTTCATCTTTGTATGTGCATTTTGAAGTGTTGTGTTTTTGCAGGAAAACATGGAGAAAAAAGGGACGGAGTCACAACAAGTTCAAAGGAGCAAATGAGGAGTCCCCTTCGTGGTCAAGTGCAAGAATCCCAAAGGTGGCAAGGACCGAAGTGTTACAAAGGAACATCCTCGAGGATTGAAGCGTAAAAGACCAGACTTCATGCGAGAATACCCTGTATCTTGGACGCGAGGATGACGTCGTCCAAATCATGCAATTGAAGGGGGCAAAGTGCAAAATGTCAAGAGGACCCACGGGAGCGAAGGGGCGACCGAACTGGGCCAGAATGGGCCTGGGCCGGCCGGCTCGACCGGCCGGCCTGGCCCATTCCCGAGGCGGTTCGGTCCCCCATTTCTTGAGCGTGAAGATGATGCAACCCTAAGTCCGTGGGGGCGCCGCCATTCGCAGAGGGAGAGCCATTCACCCGAGAGGCCGTCCACAAGCTAGAGAGGAAGGAGAGGAGAGAGATCATTCGCGAGAAGGATCGCTCAAGTCTAAGGAAGCAACCACAAGTGGAGGAGGACGTCGAGACCCTGCCACGACACCCCCGAAGGAGAAAGAAGACACCGCCGAAAGCGTCACCATGATCAACTGCGCCATGCTTAGCGCCTTGATGGGGTAATCTTCTCATTTGTCCATGGATTGTAATTGATCTTGAGATGTAATCGCTACTTTTATGGTATCAATCTATCATCTAGTGTTGAAGATGCTTTCATGTTTAAGGTTAGCTACCGTGCCTTTTCAGGAGTATAGATCTCACTTCTCCCTTAGAACCCTTCAATACGCCATGATCATCATAGGTCTAGTCACGAATACCTCCGTGTAGTGACAGTACGGGGGGAGCGAAAGGGCGAAACTGTGGTCACAACCCCCGGTAGATTAGATTGGTTTTCATATCTCTAAGCGATTACATGTTCAAGTATCGTAGACCCTTGGGCAAGCGTCTTTTATATATCTTTTGAGTCTCACAACCCTCTCTAGTGTAGCGTAGTAGTCTTTAGAATAATCTTTAGTTAGGGTTTGATTAGTTAACTAGGTAGTGCTAGATCAAACGCTTGTAATCCCCTTGCTCCGCGGATTGACAAGAACCTAGGGAATCCCCGTGGTGAAAAAGGTGTAGGTCCGTACTGTTGCAGATCGTACGTGGATACGAGTTTTATCCGTCAACATCCCGCGTGGAGGAACCGCATGGGGAATATGGCAGCGCTTCTGACTGAGAGGACCCCACTGGATGTACTGCACGAGATGTTACGGTGCATGAATGCACTATACCGTCTTCAGGCTCTCCATAGTGTGGCTACCACAGACGTGGCCACCGTTGCTCTCGACACTGCTGGAGCGTTGGAAGTACAGACTCACCACCTACGCTTCATCCCCTTTAGCTACACAGGGCTGGAGCGAGACTTGGCAGAGGCCCGACTACGGATTGTTGGACTGGAGGCTAGAGAGGCTCTCTGGGTAACCTGTGCCGCTCAGTGGGTAAATCAGTTCGCTGATCACCTTCAGACTATTACGGGACTCCAGGAGCAGCGAGATCAGATGCAGGTCGAGATGGATCAGATGAGGGATGAGCGCTTACAGCGCGTACAAGCACTAGCACAAATGGAAGAGCAGCTAGAGCTGATGGACGAGGATTTAGGTGCCGCCCATGGCATGATCGCTATGTTACAGCAGCCGCCACAACCACCAGTTCCGGAAGCCATGGAGAATAATTCGGATGACACTCAGTCCATGGTAGGCAGTGAAAGAGAAGACCCACAGGCAGAGCCGATGGAGATTGCTTCATCTGCTTCTAGCACCTCCTCAGTAGGCAACCTAGATGACTTCTAGATGGTAGTAGTTAGTACGACAAGTATACTCCTACGGTGGCCTAATTTTGGTCCGTGGATGGGATAGGCTAACGTAGATGGAGTATTCTTCTATGTGGCTCGAAGCTACATGTTAACCACTAGTATGTTGAATGTGGACCTAGCAGGTGTTGTAATCATGTGTTGTAATCAAGTGCAGTATCCAAGTGCTGCAAGACTTTCTGCATTAGTTCTAGTAATTTGTAATTTGAACCTCCTTATGGTCAAATCTGAGCTTTGCAATGAAAAGCAAAGTTGTTGGAAATTTTATTTTGTTCATGCTCACAAATTTGCAACCTTATGGCCCTTTTGTGCTGAGAGTTATGAATATTTTTGTAACCCTCAGCTGGCTGAAAAACAGACTGGACAGAGGATCGGAAAGTGAATTTTTGAAGCATGACAACGTCAAAACTCGTGTATCAGTTGAATACCAAAGTTGTAGTGCACGAAATTATGCTCCTTCTGACCAAGTTTGAGCATCATCCATTAATCAAGCCGAGAGATATGAATTTTTCATTTCAATGTTGTGGCTGACCCTCCTGAAAAATTCTGCAACGAATGGATTTGTTTCACATGTTCTACTTGTGCATAAATCTATCTGCAAGCTTATGAATGTGTGACTAATCTCTATTCCAACAATTTTTCAGATGGTGGGTCCCACTCGCAATACTCCCCATGGGTTTGGTGATGCAGTGGCAGCAATCCACCACCGCCACCACCCATGACGCCCAGGGAGACCTTCCTTTTGGCTCAAGCTGATATGATGTGCCAGAACTTGCACAATCAGCAGCAGCAACGCGGCAATCTGCGTGATGACCAGCCACAAGTGGCCAAGAATGAGCACTTTGCGACTTTGAAGCCACCAATTTTCACCAAAGCAGAAGAACCACTGGAGGCCGATGCTTGGATTCGTGCCATTGAGGCCATGTTTGATGCTCTCACTCTGCCAGCTCAGAGGAATGCAAGGCCAGCTTTGCCGCCTTACAACTTCATGGTCCTGCTCTGATCTGGTCGGAGCATTTTAAGATGACCCGACCGGCTGGACATGCCATTACTTGGGATGAGTTCAAGATAGCGTTCAAGACTCATCATATTCCCCGGGGAATGGTGGATCGGAAGATAAGTGAATTACTGGCATTAAGGCAAGGTTCCGACTCTCTGTATCAATATGCCCAAAAATTCAACAGCCTTCTTCAGTATGGGGGATATCATGTGGATAATGATGTGAAAAAGATGGATCATTTCCGACGTAGTCTTGATCCTGAGCTTTATGAAAGGTTGAACCCCATCAAGATCGACACCTACCATGAGATAGTGAATTTGGCTATTTCCCAAGAAGATACTATGAAGAGGACGCAGAATGCGAAGAAGAGGAAGGCTGCGTTCAACTCTAACAACGCGCCTAATCGGAAGTTTCGCCTTGTGAAGAAGGTTTCCCAGGGTTCTCAAAGGAACCAGCAGTCTGGACGCTGGGTGGTTAGGCCTTCCCAGAATCAGCAGTGGGGAGACTATCGTTCTTCTGCTTCCCAGCAGCAGAATTGCAAGCCCAATGCTTCACAGCCTAACCGAAATGCTAGGGATGGCAAATGCTACAACTGTGGTGAGACGGGACACTATGCTAATGAGTGCCCCCGTGCCAAGCAGCAGAACCAGCGCAACCAACAGAACCAAGGACGTGGACCGAATCAGGACAACAAGGACAAGGGAAAGAAGCAGACCATGCAAGTCAAGCAGGGTCGTCTCAACTTCACCACAATGGTGGGAATTCCTGAGGGAGCAGCAGTCATGACGGGTACATTCTCTATCCAAGGCAAACCTATTAAGATTTTGTTTGATTCTAGTGCTACGCGCAGTTTTATGAACAAGCAAACACAAATCAAGTTGGGTTTAAAGGAAACGCATAATAGGGGTGTCTATAAGATCACCACACATGGAGGAAAAATTTCTTCCAACACAGTAATCATTGGGGTGCCCTTGGAGTTAGGTAGCAAGGTTTTTTAGATGAATCTTATAACCATGGGTCTATATGGAATAGATGTTATTCTAGGGATGGACTGGATGACCCTACACAAGGTGGTCTTGGACATTTCTGAGCGAAGGATAGAAATCAACTCCCCGAGAGTAGGAGCATCAACGCTCTACTTACCCTACAGAGTATCTGAGGATTCATGTGCTTTTGTAACCATAGCGACCCAACTAGAAGAAATTCCAGTGGTGTGTGAGTACCCGGATGTCTTCCCTGATGATCTGCCGGGTATGCCACCGGACCGAGACACTAAGTTCGTTATACCACCGAGTCCACCTGGTACGGCTCCTATCTCAAAGAGAGCCTACCGCATGCCACCCAAGGAACTGGCTGAGATGAAGACCCAGCTTCAGGAATTATTGGATAAGGGTTTCATTCGCCTGAGTTCTTCTCCTTGGGGATGTCCTCCTCTTTTCGTTAAGAAGAAAGACGGTAGTTTGAGACTATTTGTGGACTACCGGCCTCTCAATGCGATGACTATCAAAAATAAATACCCCCTTACCCGCATTGATGTGTTGTTTGATCAGCTGTCAGGAGCAAAAGTCTTTTCCAAGATTGATCTTAGATCGAGATATCATCAGATAAAGATTCGGCATTGTGATATTCCTAAAAATGCCTTTTACACACGATATGGGCTATATGAATTTTTAGTCATGTCCTTCGGACTTACCAATGCACCTGCCTACTTCATGTACCTCATGAATTTAGTATTCATGAACGAACTAGATAAGTTCGTGGTGGTCTTCATCGACAACATCTTAATTTATTGCAACGATGACGAAGGACATGTCGGACATCTCCGCATTGTTCTGCAATGTTTAAGAGATCACAAGCATTATGCTAAATTCTCCAAATGTGAATTCCGGCTGAACTGTGTGAAATTCTTGGGACACACTATTTCTAGTGATGGTATTTCAGTGGATCCAAGTAAAGTGCGAGAAGTGATGGATTGGAAACCACCTAAGTCTGTTCATCAGATTCAAAGCTTTTTTGGATTAGCTGGTTATTATCGTCGCTTCGTTATGGATTTTTCCAGAATCACCAAACCTATGACTGGACTTTTGAAGAAAGGGGTCAAGTTTGTGTGGGATGAGAATTGTGAAAATCCTTCCTCACCCTAAAGCAATATTTGACTTCAGCACCCATTTTGGCTCAACCAGACAACTCTAAGCCATATGAGGTTTATTGTGATGCCTCAGGTACTAGTCTCGGTTGTGTTCTCATGCAAGAAAATAGAGTAATTGCTTATGCTTCTCGAGCACTTCGACCCCATGAAATGAATTACCCCACTCATGATCTTGCATTAGCAGCGGTTGTTCATGCTCTCAAAATTTGGAGGCATTACTTGATGGGAACCCACTGCAATATATTCACTGTCCACAAGAGCCTCAAGTATATTTTCACTCTGAGGACCAGAGCGTCCGAGGACCGGTGGATGGTCGCTCCCTAGTGTGATGAGTGATTGACAACGTGGTATGGACTGACTCTTGGCCGAGTATTGCAGGTGCAGGTTGCGGCTTGATTTGCGTTGGTGCAGGTGAAGAGCGGGCGTGAAAGGTCTATGCCTTGCGGGGTCTCCGAGGAGTGGAGAGACAAGTAGGCTCGGCTCGAGGGACCCGGTGGCCAGCGGGGTCAAGTGCGGGTCGCATGGTGGCAAGAAAAGCAAGACGAAGTCGTCGATCGGAGCCGGTGTAGGGTAGCGGCTCACAACCGGAGTCTGCACGTGGGGTTTGCGGTGGTTCACCACAAAACTGCAGGGTTACTTGGTTGAGCCACAAAACCAAGACCGGAGGCTCGGCGGGCGGAGACGGGATCCGGGCGCGCCGAGAAGCTTCGATGCCGGCGGGCACGTTGCGGGATCGCAGGGCTTGCGTCGGGAGGACGCGGACTGCGGCGAAGGCGTGGCCGTGCGATGAAGAGGAGTACTACATGACCTATTTGCCCCTGAGGGGATTGTATCTTAAGTTTAAGTGCTAGGGGTAGCTTGGTCATTTGCCCAACACAGATGGACTCATATATATAGCTCTAGGGTTTTCTGGGCAAACCATCCATCCGGACCGCTTCTCATTTCCTTGCTCCATAGGCGTAGATTTTCTTCACCGTTTTGTATAGAATCTGACCTCCGAGTGTATGGAAGCATTCATGGTTGCGTCGATTTCCTTCTTGTGGCTCGTGTGATTTTCGTGTCTTTTTTGAGCTATTTTCGTTGGATTTTCGTGCGTGCCTTGTTCCTTCGATTCTGAGGTATTTGGGTTCGGATTTGTTGGTGGGGATCATGGATAGATGTCTTGTGCATCTTTGTGCTTCATCTTGAACCCCCAATCTCCGGATTTGACCTCCGATTGAAGGATTTCGGTTGGAACCCTAGCTTTTTGGTAGAGCTCGGTTGCGATTCGATTCCCGGCGATTTAGTTCGTTTGAGGTCTCAAGTTTCGGGGTATAGCATCTCCTAGGGACACTTCACATCTCCCCCAAATCTTTCCTCAAGAGCTTAAGCCGTTTGGGAGATCCATGGATGGATAGGAGGGGTTGACTTCTCGTTTTCGGGCTCGAGCAGCTCTGTCCGCACCTGGCGGATAGTCCGCCTGGTAGGCGCGGACAGTCCGTGCGGCCCTGTGTTCGTCCAGTTCGTCGCTTGTTCTTGTGCGTTTGTGGTTCGATCCGTCGGAGAGGTTGCGTTTCGTTGCAAGTGGTTTGCGGACCATCTGCCCGGGTGTCGAGGACCGTTCGCGTGGCACAAGTTGCTCTCGGACCGTCCGCGGGTAGGGTACGAACCGTCCGTATTTCGAGGTGCAAATCTGTTTGCTCGGTGAGTATTTGCGGACCATCTGCTGAGGTCCCGCGGACCGTCCGCCAGCCCATCGCGGACTGTCCACCCGGTCACTGCGTACCGTCCGCCTGGGACTTTGCAGATCGCCTAAGTCCTTTGCTTCTTGAGTTTCGTTTTCACTTTGGGATTGTTTGGGGCTTGTTCCTAAGGTTGGTAGTTCCGTTGTGACTATGCGACCTTGGCAAGCTTCTGTGGGAATCCTAGGTTGTGAATTTGGGACATAGGCCGAGTTCATCCTTCGGGAAGAATTTTTATCGGCTCCCATTCACTCCCCCCTCTCTGGTCGCCTAATCGATCCTTCAATTGGTATCACAGCCGGTTACAGATCTTTGTGATTCTAACCAGTCTAAGATCCAAAGATGGCATACCAGGAACGGGATTCTAACCAGATGTGGCAGAGGCGGATGGCTGCTTTCCTCCGCGGCAAGGGTCAGATCTCGTGGGATGTCACGGTGAACACAGCTTATGTTCATCCGATGAACTTCCTAGCTCTAGGATCGAGGGATATGTTCTACGCCAATAATAAGGCGGTCGACTACTTGTTCCATGCTCTGTGTCAATCCGAATTCGATCGGGTTCAGACAGAGGACTTGGCTTGTAGGATTTGGGAGCAGTTGAAGAATGCTCATGCTGGAAATGCTCAGGTTCAGGCTCGATTGTTTGCGACCTACCAGAGAGAGTATGAGAATTTGACTCATCTCCCTGGTGAGTCCATTGACAGCATGTTCTAGCGGTTCACGGTGATTGTGAACAACATGAGGGCTAATGTGTCCGTGCTCCCGTACGATGATCATGACAGGGCTGTCAAGCTCCTGCACTCTCTGGATCGTACCGTGTGGAGTGGGAAGGTCGAGGCCATTCTTGAGTCGGAGAAGTATGACACCCTCACGGTGGATGAGCTGTTTTCCAAGCTCAAGTCATCCGAAGTGGACCGGGGGGTGCGCGCAAAGATCGAGAACCCGACTGACCCTCATAGTCTGGCTCTTGTTTCTGGATCAAGGACTAACGCTAACATGTCTTTGAGACAGTTCTCTTTGTCTTGTCTTGTGTCCATGCCAGATGGGGAGTTCGACGTGCTAGGCGAGGAGGATCTCGCGTTGCTGAGCAGGCGGTTCGAGCGCATGTACACGAACCGGAAGAATGCACGGAGGACCTCGGGCATGTGCTACCGGTGCGGGAAGCACGGGCACTTTATCGCTGAGTGCCCGGAAGCCATGGAGGTGA
Organism: Cenchrus fungigraminus; assembly: GCA_036936925.1. Classification (NCBI taxonomy): domain Eukaryota; kingdom Viridiplantae; phylum Streptophyta; class Magnoliopsida; order Poales; family Poaceae; genus Cenchrus; species Cenchrus fungigraminus. Next base: position 70,877,670 of record CM072780.1, read on the forward strand.
AGCCCGAGCACAAGCACCATCCGAGGACCGACCACAAGCACCGCTCAACAGACGACAACAAGGGTAAGAACAAGTCTGAGCGGAGGCCGAGGAGAAGTGGTGGTCACAAGAAGAAGGAGCGAACGATGGTTGCCGGAGCAAGCGACATCGACTCAAGCTCTTGCTACTCTTCATCGAGCTCAAGTGATCAAGATGAGAACCGGCACAAGGGCAATCGGTCAAGCAAGAACATCAACGGCTTGTTCTTCGCCGCCCAAGGCTTTTGCGTCATGGCACATAGCTCCGCAAGCAAGAAGAGCAACAAGGATGACTAGGGCTCTGACTCCGAGGAAGAGGTAAACAATGATCCATCCTTCTTGGTAGCAGAGAATGCTAGGTTGAATGACTTGCTTGACAACCGTGATGATGTTCTTAGAAAGACCAACAAGGAGAAGAGGGAGTATAGGTCTTTGCTTGGAGAGGCTAAGGAGAAGGTGGTTGAGCTAGAGTCTTTGCTTGTTGATGCTAGGGCTCAAATAGATTCTCTTAAGTCTGCTCCTATTGTGACCGATGAACCTGAATGCACTGATTGTTCCACTTTTCTTGGTGAATTGACTGTGCTTAAGGAGAAGTATGCCTCCAAGGTCGAGGAACTAGATGTGCTTACGGTTGAGCTAGATGAGATGAAATCTAGGCCCTCTTTGCTTGGTGCCTGTGCTTCTTGTCCTGTTTTGCATGAGAAGCTAGATGTTTCACTTGTTTATGCTAGATCACTAGAGGCTCAGCTGAAAGCTCCTATTCCTACATCATGCTCTACTTGTGAAATAAATGATGTGAAGAATATGGAGCTTGCACACTATGTTGATCGTTTGCAGGATGAGAATGATGAGTTGAGAAAGATGATGGGCTGATTGTCTGGTCATGAGCCTCAGCTCCGGATGATGATTGAGGCATACAAGCACTATGATGGGCAAGCGCTTGGGGCAGACAAGGTTGGTGAGGGAAATGGTGAGGATGAGGGGAAGATTGGAGATATCCCAGAGCCACCAAAAACCCACCACAAAAATGCCTATGCTCCTAAGCCAAACCCACTTAGGAACCGACTAGACACAACCCTAGCTCCACCCGTGTTTCCTCCACATACCGACAACTTCCAGAAACCCATCAAGTTCAAGAGTAACTTGGGGAATGAGTTCTTTGGGAAGAAGGGAGAGAAACCGAGTGAGGAGAAGCCAGAGCCCAAAGAGAGCCCAAAGCCAAAACCAAAACCCTTCCATTGTGAGCATAGTGGGAGGGATGGGCACCTAGCAGAGTTTTGCTTCAGGGGGAAGCGTGAGGAGAGGTTGGCTAGGGAGATGGCCAACAAGGACAGGTACCACTCTTCTCGTGGTGTGCCTGAGCCTAGGTTGGTGCCAAGAGGCGAGGGTATGGTGCGTACCATTTACCCTCGAGAGAGGCGTGTGTTTGTGCCTCGAGGTGAGCCACCACATAGAGAAGGTGGCAGGCGTGTTGGGTTTGGGCGTGGTGAGTTTGCTGGACGTTCCTTCGCTCGTGCCCAATACGAGTATGGGGGGAACGATCGCAGTTTTAGGTCCCAGAGCAGCTACAGGCCACGGTCTCCACTTCGTGGTGCGCGTAGTCCTCCAAGGGGACGTGTGGGTGTTCCACCTAGAGGAGATAGGATGGATTTTGCTAACCCCACTTTTGAGTAAATGGCACGGCACTAGTTTGATTCATTTTGTACTAACCCCAGTGCTGAGTCATTTGCTCACTCTCGCTCTTGTTTTTGATTTGCAGGTGGGAGGCATGGAGGGCTTTTGGTTGATCGACTCCGGTTGCTCTCGACACATGACCGGAGATCGAAGGTGGTTCTCCAGCCTCACCCCGGTGATGACCAAAGAGTACATCACTTTTGGGGACAATGGGAAAGGTAGAGTGCTTTGAATGGGCACGGTGAAGGTGAGCGATTCTGTGACTCTTAGGCGTGTTTCTCTTGTCAAGTCTTTGGGGTACAATCTTCTTTCGGTTTCCCAGCTTCTTGATGAGGGTTTTGAGGTCCGTTTCAAAATGGGCGCTTCGCGTGTTTTGGATTCTCGAGGTGATCTTGTGTGCACGATCATCCCCGAGGGTCAGATTTTCAGAGCTGACTTTTCTTAGTGTGTTGGCTCTTCTCGTTGCTTGGTTGCTGGCGTTTCGGTGGAGCTTTGGAAATGGCATAGGAGACTAGGTCACTTGAGCTTTGACTTGTTGTCACGCTTGAGTGGGCTAGGATTAGTCCGAGGATTGCCTAAGTTGAAATACCAAAAGGACTTGGTATGTGCTCCGTGTAGGCATGGTAAGATGGTCGCCGCCTCTCACCCGCCTCTGACATCCGTTATGACAGAGAGGCCATGCGAGCTGTTCCTTATGGACTTGGTTGGTCCAGCTCGTGTGTGCTCAGCGGGTGGGAAATGGTATGTCCTGGTGATAGTGGACGACTATTCTCGCTATGCTTGGGTCTTCTTTTTGGCTGACAAGGGGGAGATGTTTGGTTTTGTGAGGGATCTAATCTTGAGGTTGAAGAATGAGAGGAATGGAGATGCCATTCGAGCTATCCATAGTGACAATGGTTCTGAATTTAAAAACTCTTGTTTCGAAACCTTTTGTTGTGATTTGGGTCTTGAACATCAATTCTCTTCTCCCTATGTGGCTTGTCAGAATGGTGTGGTTGAGAGGAAAAATCGTTCCCTTTGTGAGACGGCTCGGACGATGCTCGACGAGCATAGGACTCTGAGGAGATATTGGGCTGAGGCGGTGAATACCGCGTGCCATGTTGGGAATCAGATTTTTCTTAGGGCCTTCTTGAACAAGACATGCTATGAGCTCATGCACGAGCGAGCACCTAGAGTGAGCCATTTTAGGGCTTTTGGTTGTCGGTGCTTTATTCTCAAGAAGGGCAGGCTTGATATGTTTGAGTCGAGGTCTTCCGATGGGATCTTCTTGGGCTATGCTAGTCATTCTCGAGCATTCCGTGTGCTCAATCTTGATACTAACCTAGTCATGGAAACTTGCGAGGTTACCTTCGACGAGACCCAGCCATGCAGTTCGTCTGTCTTTGAGTGTGCAGGTGACGACGAGATTGGCAAGAAGATCTTTGAGGACGAGGAGGATGATGTTGGAGAGGATGATGGTGATGATGAAGCTCCAGCCGAGCATGTACCCTCTACTTCCACTATGACGACTACGGTGCAGGATGGTCCAGCCCCTACACCGACTACGATTCAGCAAGATCAAGTGGAAGCTACAGCTGAGGGGGAGGTTGTCTCCAGGCGAGAGGCACCGAGGCGCGTTCAAGTTGATCATCCTCCCTCAAGAATCATCGGCGACATCAATGAACTTATGACACAGTCAAGGTCAAGGAATGTTTCTCACTTTGCTCATTCAGCTTTTGTTGCTACCTTTGAGCCGAAAGACATTAGACACGCCCTCTCTGATCCTAATTGGGTGAACGCAATGCATGAGGAGTTAGAGAACTTTGAGAGAAACCAAGTTTGGGAGTTGGTAGAGCCACCACCACATTGCAAACCTATAGGGACAAAATGGGTGTGGAAGAACAAAGAGGGTGAGAATGGTGAGGTGTTGAGAAACAAATCGAGGTTGGTTGCTCAGGGGTTTAGTCAGAAGGAGGGAATAGACTATGAGGAGACATTTGCTCCTGTAGCCCGTTTGGAGGCAATTAGGATCCTTCTAGCCTTTTCCGTGGCTAAAGGGTTCAAGTTGTACCAAATGGATGTGAAGAGTGCCTTCTTAAATGGGTTTTTAGAAGAAGAGGTTTATGTGAAGCAACCACCGGGCTTTGAGAGTGCTGAGTTTCCTCACCGGGTGTATAGGTTGAGGAAGGCATTGTATGGGCTGAAACAAGCTCCCCGTGCTTGGTATGGCCGTTTGAGGGGGTTCTTGTTCAGCAAGGGGTTTGAGATGGGCAAGGTTGATAAAACTCTTTTTCTCCTCAGGCAGGGCGATGATATCCTAATTGTTCAGGTGTACATGGATGATATTGTCTTTGGCGGCTTGTCTCACTCTTTGGTTGCGAGGTTTGCAGAGGACATGAGCAAAGAATTCGAGATGTCCATGATGGGAGAATTGCAGTTCTTTCTCAGGCTTCAGATCAAGCAGGCGAAGAAGGGAACCTTTGTGCATCAAGCCAAGTACACGAAGGACATCCTCAAGAAGTTCAAGATGGACGACTCGAAGCCCCTGTCGACACCGATGAGTACGACTACAGCGTTGGATGCGGACGAGGACGGAGAGCCCGTGGACCAGAAGGAGTACCGGAGCATGATCGGCTCCTTCTTGTACTTGACGGCGACGAGGCCGGACATTTAGTTTTCTGTGTGTCTGTGCGCTCATTTTCAGGCGTCACTGAGGACTTCACATCGGCAGGCCGTCAAGCGTATCTTCAGGTATCTTCGATACACTCCTGAGCTTGGTCTTTGGTACTCGGCGTCCTCTTCTCTTTCACTTCTTAGGTTTTCGGATGCCGATTTTGTGGGGTGTCGAGTCGATAGGAAGTCGACTTCGGGGACTTGCCAGTTTTTGGGATCTTCGCTTGTTTCTTGGTCTTCTCGCAAACAGTCTAGTGTAGCTCAGTCTACCACAGAAGCCGAATACGTTGCTGCCGCTAGTTGTTGCTCACAGCTGCTTTGGATCACATACACGTTGAGTGACTTTGGTGAGGAGTGTTCCCATGTACCTCTCATGTGTGATAGCACGAGTGCCATTAGTGTTGCCAAAAACCCCGTGCTCCACTCCAGAACCAAACATATAGAGGTGAGGTACCACTTCCTGAGAGACAATGTTGAGAAGGGAAACATAGACCTCATCCATGTGCCAACCGAAAAGCAGCTTGCCGATATCCTAACCAAACCTTTGGACCAAGCTACATTTGCCCGTTTGCGAGGAGAGCTTGGTGTTCTTTTCCCCTTTTGATCTTTGATTGGGGGTTTGATGTACATACTCATATTGCATTTTCATTTATGTATCATATCATGCTTGCATCTTTGTATCATAGACTGCATATGTACCATATGAGATGTGCTTCTCCTATATACTTGGATCACTATGATATGCTAGATAGGAGATTAAGACTTTGCTTTTGATGCTCATATGATGGATAGCGATGCTCTTGATAGATTTGGGATGTATGTGCTTGTGGATGGCTTATTTTTGTGAAAATGCTATATATGATCCTCTCTTATGAGTTGAATGCCTTTCATGCTAAATTTGTGCACCTATGGCTATAGCTTGCTTAATTTGTGCTTGGGACCATGTTCTTTTCATATGGGGTCAAAGACCCATCTATCATCATGGATGTTTAGCCAACATGCTACCTTGTGGAGAAGCCTAAGCTTCTTTTTGCCGCAAAGGCACTTCATGTACCATGCTTAATTTGTAAATCTTGATATTGGTATATGAAATGCTAGTGCTTGAAAAATATGCTTTTATGTAATGTATGCTTTAAATTCCTTATCTTGGGTGCTAAACCGTTGCATGATGTTCACCGTTGAGAAGTCTCACATTTAGAAGTGGACACATGGCTCGGTGGCTTTGACATGACATGAGATAGCTTGTAGGTGTTTATGATGATCTTGTGATGAGAATTTGTAACCTTGCATGAAGTTTGTGAGTTATATGTTGTTTGTGCTCATTTTGATCATGTTTAGGTCCTATGCTCATGAGAGGGAAGTTTTTGTGAAAAATTGCTTTATTTTGATCATGGCTATGTCACATGCTTATATGTCCCTATCTATCTCGTTGAGGATGCTTGTACTAAATTTGTGGCAATCTTGCTTGTCTATGTCTCTTTTTAGCATGTTGTAGTGCTCTATGTCTATTTGAGAAGCACATGCTTGCATTTGTAGACTTGATTCATGCATTACCAACAAGGGGGAGAGATAGTACCCAATTCTTGTTTTGGGGGAGAAATGCATTTGTTCAGGGGGAGCTTGCATTCATACATATGCATTTGGGAGCCTCTTTTTGCCTGAATTTTAGTTGTGCTCTTTTGCCGATGGTGTCGAGCCCTTTTGCCTCACCTTGACGAGTCGGCAATTTTGGAGCATTTTATCTCGGTTGTGTTGAGCCGTTGCCCTTGCTAGGGGACAGAGATTTCTCTCTCTCAAGTGATCTCTTCTTGGCTTTTGTTTGGCTTTTCATCACTTGTTTGAGTTTTTCAGTCATTTCTTTTCTTTTTCCCTTTTTTCTCTGAATTGGTTACTATGTGTGTGTTGTCAATGCACTCATCAAGGGGGAGATTGAGGACCGGAGCGTCCGAGGACCGGTGGATGGTCGCTCCCTAGTGTGATGAGTTATTGACAACGTGGTATGGACTGACTCTTGGCCGAGTATTGCAGGTGCAGGTTGCGGCTTGATTTGCGTTGGTGCAGGTGAAGAGCGGGCGCGAAAGGTCTATGCCTTGCGGGGTCTCCGAGGAGTGGAGAGACAAGTAGGCTCGGCTCGAGGGTCCCGGTGGCCAGCGGGGTCAAGTGCGGGCCGCATGGTGGCAAGAAAAGCAAGACGAAGTCGTCGATCGGAGCCGGTGCAGGTAGCGGCTCACGACCGGAGTCTGCACGGGGGGTTTGCGGCGGTTCACCACAAAACCGTCGGGTTACTTGGTTGTGCCACAAAACCAAGACCGGAGGCTCGGCGGGCGGAGACGGGATCCGGGCACGCCGAGAAGCTTCGATGCCAGCGTGCACGTGGCGGGATCGCAGGGCTTGCGTCGGGAGGACGCGGACTGCGGCGAAGGCGTGGCCGTGCGATGAAGAGGAGTACTACATGACCTATTTGCCCCTGAGGGGATTGTATCTTAAGTTTAAGTGCTAGGGGTAGCTTGGTCATTTGCCCAACCCAGAGGGACTCATATATATAGCTCTAGGGTTTTTTGGGCAAACCATCCATCCGGACTGCTTCTCATTTCCTTGCTCCTTAGGCGTAGATTTTCTTCACTGTTTTGTAGAGAATCTGACCTCCGAGTGTATGGAAGCATTCATGGTTGCGTCGATTTCCTTCTTTTGGCTCGTGTGATTTTCGTGTCTTTTTCGAGCTATTTTCGTTGGATTTTCGTGCGTGCCTTGTTCCTTCGATTCTGAGGTGTTTGGGTTAGGATTTGTTGGTGGGGATCATGGATAGATGTCTTGTGCATCTTTGTGCTTGATCTTGACCCCCCCCCCCCAATCTCCGGATTTGACCTCCGATTGAAGGATTTCGGTTGGAACCCTAGCTCTTTGGTAGAGCTCGGTTGCGATTCGATTCCCGGCGATTTAGTTCGTTTGAGGTCTCAAGTTTTGGGGTATAGCATCTCCTAGGGACGCTTCACATCTCCCCCAAATCTTTCCTCCAGAGCTTAAGCCGTTTGGGACATCCATGGATGGATAGGAGGGGTTGACTTCTCGTTTTGGGGCTCGAGCAGCTCTGTCCGCACCTGGCGGACAGTCCGCCTGGTAGGCACGGACAGTCCACGCGGCCCTGTGTTCGTCCAGTTCGTCGCTTGTTCTTGCGCGTTCGTGGTTCGATCCGTCGGAGAGGTTGCGTTTCGTTGCAAGTGGTTTGCGGACCGTCCGCCCGGGTGTCGCGGACCGTCCGCGCGGCACAAGTTGCTCTCGGACCGTCCACGGGTAGGGTACGGACCGTTCGTATTTCGAGGTGCAGTTCTGTTTGCTCGGTGAGTATTTGTGGACCGTCCGCTGAGGTCCCACGGACCGTCCGCCAGCCCATCGCGGACTGTCCGCCTGGTCACTGTGGACCGTCCGCCTGGGACTTTGCAGATCGCCTAAGTCCTTTGCTTCTTGAGTTTCGTTTTCGCTTTGGTATTGTTTGGGGCTTGTTCCTAAGGTTGGTAGTTCCATTGTGACTACGCAACCTTGGCAAGCTTGTGTGGGAATCCTAGGTTGTGAATTTGGGATATAGGCCGAGTTCATCCTTCGGGAAGAATTTTTATCGGCTCCCATTCACTCCCCCCTCTCTGGTCGCCTAATCGATCCTTCACACTCAAGCCAACTTGAATATGCGCCAGAGAAGGTGGTTAGAAATTATTAAAGATTATGACTTGGAGGTACATTACCACCCCGGCAAGGCAAATGTCGTTGCCGATGCTCTTAGCCAAAGGTCTATTGCAATTGCTTATCCGTGGATACCTATAGTGACACACTGTGCCACGAGATGAACAAACTCAATTTGGAAATTGTAAGTCAGGGTAAGTTGAATGCTATTGGCATGGAGACAACCTTGTACGACAAAGTTTTAAATGCTCTGTCCAATGACGAGGATGTTAAAAATATAAGGCAGAAGTTGTTAGAGGGTGATGTTAAATACAAATGTTTCCACCAAGACTCAATGGGTACAGTTTGGTTTGGGCAACGTCTTGTTGTCCCAAATGATACTAGTCTCAGGAAGTTAATTTTGGATGAAGCTCATCTATCCAAATTTTCAATCCATCCTGGGAGTAGCAAAATGTACCAAGATTTGAAGGAAAACTTCTGGTGGTCAAATATGAAAGAAGAGATTGCCAAGTATGTGTCCGAGTGTGACACATGTCAAAGAATTAAAGCCAGTCATTTGAAAACCGATGGTGTTCTTCAGCCATTGTCGATACCTTCATGGAAATGGGATGATATAAGTATGGATTTCATAGTGGGACTGCCTCTCACATCTAAGCACCATGATTCCATCTGGGTTATTGTGGACAGACTCAGCAAGGCCGCACATTTCATTCCCGTGCATACCACATACTCAGCGAAGAAATATGCAGACATTTATATCGAACGCATCGTGTGCTTACACGGAGTTCCTAGAACCATTGTTTCTGATAGAGGTTCTCAGTTCATGTCATGTTTTGGGGAACACCTACATACCTCAATGGGAAGCAAGTTACTTCACAGTTCTACTTACCACCCTCAAATGGATGGTCAGACTGAGAGAGTCAATCAAGTCCTGGAGGATATGTTGAGGGCTTGTATTATCCATTCCGACAAGAATTGGGACAATTGCTTGTCCTTGGCTGAATTCTCGTATAATAATAGCTACCAGGCGAGTTTGAAAATGGTACCATTTGAAGCTCTTTATGGAAGGAGATATCAAACTCCATTGAACTGGTCGCAGACCGGGGAAAGAAAATACTTTGGTATAGCTTTAGTTGAGGAAGCGGAAGTAAAAGTAAAAGTAATGCGACAACAATGATACCATGATCAAGGAAAAAAAACCTAAACCATATCAAGTTGGTGAATATGTCTATCTCCAAGTCTCACCAACAAAGGGAATTCAAAGATTTGGAGTGAAAGGGAAATTAGCCCCACGCTATATTGGCCCTTATGAAATCAGTGAAGTTTGTGGACCGGTTGCCTATCGCGTTCAGCTTCCTGAATGGCTTTCGGCGATCCACAATGTGTTTCATGTTTCACAACTAAGGAGATGTGCGAATAAGCCGGAGATAAAAGTTATCGTCGAATCCAATGCTTGGATCGAACCTGACCTATCTGTGGTTGAGCATCCTCTAAGAATCATGGATCAAAAGGAGAGGAAGACTCGACGACATTCGGTAAAAATGTATAAAATCCAATGGAGTCATCATACCGAAGAAGAAGCTACTTGAGTGGTGGAACACTATCTCAACACCAAGTATCCGGGTTGTCTACAATCTCGCAATCGTAAGTGTTTCCTGCTACCTTCATCTTTTATTTTCCGAATCTCGGGACAAGATTCTTTGTAAGGGGGGTAGGTTGTAATATCCCTGATGTTTATGTAATAGTAATCACCATCATTAGTAAGGCTAAGCATGATAATTAACATGGTTGACTTGGTCCAACTCCTAACCCTAGGTCAAACTTCTCAAAACCCAAGTCAAACCCTTAGAACTCTATACCTATCTATGATGATCTAGCTCGTTCTCCAAATTTTCCCTAAACACTTCAAATTCTGTCAAAATAAAAGTTGTCAAGAATTTCATGGGACACAACCTTGTCCATTGACACTTTTTGAGTTTTGGCTTGTAAGTGGGAGAAAAACCCTAGTTACCTTAATCACCCCCTAAAGCTCCATTTTCACCTCTTTTGATGGCTCAGTTCAAACTCCACATTTCATATAACAACTTCAAAATCTGCCAATGTGAAAGTTGCTCATTTTTGCGTGGAACACATTTCATTCAATTGGCGGCATTTGAAATTCAAAGTGGAAAAGCCTCTAAATCTTGGTCAAACCTCAGGGACACATTTTGACCAAATCGAGAAAAACCCACAGTTCAAGCCAATTTTATTCCAAAACCATGGAGTTTTTCATAGGCCGACCTTTACAAAACTTGAACAGGGTTATGTCCTCTACATCTTTTGTATTGACGGATTTTTAAGTTGTATTCAACTTTATTTGCTTTGAGCTGGTCAAACAGGGCGTCGCTGTTTTGTTTTGGAGCACGGCGCTCTGGCCGCGCGTCACGCCGTGCCGGCGTCGCCCGCCCCGATGTCTGTGCCGCCATCCACGCCCGTCCGCTGGGAGTCGCTCTTAGGCGCCACCTCCACGAGACGCTGCCAATACGAATGGCCCGCGCCAGGGGGAGCGCTGCCGCGCGCGCCGCGCCGGGGCACCGCTTGTGCCCGCCGCGTCTCCCACCTGTGCGCGTTGGGGGTCAGTACCGTGTGGAGCTCACGCCATTTCTCACTCCGCCGCCTGCCCAGATGGCTCGCGCCAGGTGGTCGCGCGCCATGCGCCGCGCACGCCCGCGCCGCGCTTTGCCGGCGCTTGTGCCCGCCAATGGTTCCCGCCTGCGCACGAGCGGGAAGCCAGGCCGCATGGCATCACCTCACCCTCGGCCGCCACCTATAAAAAGGGTAGTGCACCGCCTAGCCGCGCGCATCCCCGTGCTCTGCCGCCCGCTATTGGTGCGCCGCTGCCGAGCTCCATCTCCCGTACTAGCTCGCGCCCGCCTGAGCACAAGAGGGCCACCGCACGACCCCACCCCAGCTCCCCGGGCCGCTTGTTGCCGACCATCACCGCCCTACTCGCTGGAAAACAAGCCGCCGCGGCCGCTCTGCCCCTGCTTCGCCGCCGGCGACCGCCGGAGCTCCCTCCTTGCCGGCCAAGTCCGCGGATCGACCCTTGGTGAGCTTCTGGCCCTCCCCCACCGCTCGCCCAGCCGAGACCGGTCCTGCCTTACCGCCGGCGAGCTCAGCCGCACCGCCTAGCGCTGAACAGTGAACATCGAGTTCTTCCTAGGGGCCTCTATGTAAAATCCAAGGGCCTTTCTGCAAAAGGATTCTTCCTTTTAGTTTCAAATTTCTAGATCTGGTAAAATACATATCAAATCACAGAAAAATCATAAAAATGAAAACTCAGTTTTGTTGTGATCCTTATGACTATAAGAAACTTTTGTACAAAGGAAGTTTTCAAACTTCTATGTATATTTTAAATAATTTTGAAATTATCAGTTTGGATAGATTTGAAATAATTTAAATTCTATGCATGATCTGAAGCTCAATTTTGGATATGTTGATTGCTATGTCATGATGGTCTTCCGGTACAAATTTGGCACATAGTTATCAAGTAGATCTTTAGTTATAAATTAACGTTGATTTTCAGCAATGTCCATGTTTATGATTTTTGTAAATTAATCTGCTGATCTTTTGGATCCAATCTTTTGCTATTATATTGTTTAATGGTTTTGCACCCATGGTAAATGGTAGAGATGTTTTTATCATGGTTAATAGGGTCAAGTAATTTTTGCACTAGTTTAACCTTCCCTCATGAATTTAAAAGAATTTAAATATTCTTTGTTGAGTAAGTTCATATCTCTGCATTGTTAGACGTGTTACACTTCTACATGAATTTCTAGCTCAAGATGTGGTATATATATTTCAATATGATTTATTTGTTTTTTAATGGATGAATCTAGTTGTATTTTTCATGCTAAATCTGTGGCTTGGTTTAATCTAAATTTTTGGCAGTAGCTCATGTATAGTATGATGTTCCTGTTTGCAAAGTTTCATGGTCACATTGATTGTATTTCTTCCAGAATTAATTTTCGAAGTAAATCAAGCTTAATCCAAGAAATAAAAGGAAAATAGAAATCACCCTTTGTGTACAATTTAAATCACTTGTTTGAGCTTCACCAAATCACACCATGAACAACACCCTTAATTTGGTGAAGAAAAATTTATTAAATAATTTAGATGTGCACACAATCACCATCAAATAAGGAAGTTAAACCACACACACCCCCTTGCTCTTGTAGGAAGAGTATGCTGAATATATCCTTGTCTAGGTGAATGTGGTCACCCATACACCCCCACGTTTACCCTTCAATTTTGAGCTACATTTTCACTCCCTAATTATGAATACATGAAGTTAATGCATATGCATGTCGTGTCGAACTTCCGGACGGGAACTACGAGTTGGTGCCGGAATCCGAGGGAGAGCTAGCTGAAGGAGAAGTGAACTTGGTGGAGGTGCAGCAAGACCGAAATCAAGTTTCGGAGGACTTCGTCACTGACCACTACGTGAAAACCTCAAATAGGTCACGCAACATTTGTAACAGGCCCTTAACGCCCGTTACATCCACCAACATCTGTAACGGTTGTTGTTTGGCGCCCGTTACCCATAAGCGCGCCAGGACGACCCCGGGGTTGGCCTCCACAACGCCCGTTACCAATGTGGACTTCTGGTAACGGGCTTCTTAAACGCCCGTTACATGAATTCTTTGTAACAGACGTTAAATAGAGCCCGTTACAAATGTTAAACCTATCGGTAACAGGCTTGTAAATTCTGTTACCGATCAATGCCCTATCAGTAACGGGTTGTTTAAGTCCGTTACTGATCACTGTCGTATTGGTAACGGGCTATAAAGTCCGTTACCGATAATTTCGTACTGGAGACGCATGCTTGTTAGGATGCGTCTCCTTTGCTGGCGACCCAATTGGATACGCTCGTGTCTTAGGACTCATCTCCTTTGATTGCCACCTAGGGTCGCCTTTTTTCTCACATCGGAGACCCACGTTGTTATTGCTCGTCTCTGTCTTCTCCTTCCGACACCACTCGCTCTCTCTCTGCAGAAGGCCACTCCCGTTCTGACAACAACACTCGCTCTCTCTCCTCAGAAGGTCACTCGCTCGATCTCTGTGCTCAGATGTCCCCGCCGGCCTGTCCCGTTCGCAGCCGCCAGCTGCGCACGCTCTGAGGATCGCGCTTAATTTCTCTCCTCAGAAAGCCGGCGCTGCTGCAGCAGGCCGGCCGGCCGCGTGCGCGACGGCGAAAGGGGCCAGTGGACGTCGACCGCGGCATCATCCAAAGTAGACGCCTCTGTGTCCCCTCCCCCTGGGGCTCGGCGCCGTCCTCCGCGCTGTCGCCGCGGCCGCGACGCCACCTCCGATCCTCCTCCTCGGCCGCGCTCGCCTCGTACGTAGAAAGTCCTCGTCAAGGTGGAAATTAATTGCTCCTTTTATTGAAATTCTTCAGCTGTCCTAATCCTCTTGTGTTATCGATTTTTTTGTGTGATGAATTATGCTCATTTGATGTATGGAATGCAGATGGCGTCTGCTGCTCGGGCTTGGATGTACAGACAGCCCCAAGAAGATTGGGAGAATTTCTTAAGCGGGGTCAATGGTTTTCTAAATCAAGCAGAGGATATGAGAAACCGTGGTGTTCAGGCAATGCTTTGCCCCTGTATAGATTGTCTCAACCAAAAGAAATTCGCACAACGGGAAATCATTTATCATCGTTTGGTCACACGTGGTTTCACAAAAAATTACACGTGTTGGAATAAACATGGTGAGGAAGGCCTTAATGAACTCGAAGCAGGTTGCCTAAATGAAGGTGAAGTGCGACACAATGCTACCGACCATGATGAAGACCTTGATGACGGTGGAGTTTTCGAGGAAAATGAACCATTATTCCCACCAAATGTGATGAGGCCTGAGGATATCACTGATCAAGAAGTTAGGGGCTTCGATGATGGTGAGGTGTTGCAACGTGTGCACAATGTTGATCAAATGTTGCGGGATGTTGAGTTTCAACGAGTGTACACACCTTCTGAATTAGTGAGGCTGAAGAAGTTCATTGAAGATTCAAAGAAACCCCTCTATCCTGATTGCCAGAAGTACTCTCGCCTTTCTGGTGATCTAAAACTTCTGCAGCTTAAGGCAGATCATGGTTGGAGCAACAAAAGTTTCAAACATCTATTACATGTGCTTAGAGACATGCTACCTGAAGGAAACCAAATAGCAGAGTCTGTCTATGAGGCGAAGAAGATAATCTGTCCTCTGGGAATAGAGGTTGAAAAAATCCATGCATGCAAGAACAGTTGTGTATTGTTCTGTGGAGATTATGTAGACCTTGACAAGTGTCCCAACTGTGGCTATGATCGGTACAAGAGGAAAAAGGATGGTGGAGATGATAATAACGCTGATGACGAGAACGAGCCCGGTGAGATCAGAGGTAAGAAGAAGAAGGCTAACAGAGGGGCTCCTGTGAGGGTGGCATGGTATTTTTGCATCATTCGTCGGCTGAGAAGATGGTTCGCAACACGAAAGGAGGCCTAACTCTTGCGTTGGCATGACAAAGGCCGAAAGGAGCTTAAGAAAGATGGCAAGTTTAGGCACCCCACAGATGCAGCACAATGGGGTAACATTAATAACCACTTTTCGTGGTTTGACAAAGACGTAAGGAGCATACGATTTGCTATGAGCACAGATGGCGTGAACCCATTCGGTAACCAGAGCTCAACACATAGCACCTGGCCTGTCGTGCTGTTGTTGTACAACCTTCCACCCTGGCTATGCAAGAAACAGAAATATATGATGCTGACAATATTGGTCTCCGGGCCAAAGCAACCTGGCGACCGTATGGATGTCTACTTGAGGCCACTAGTTGATGACTTGAAGATACTGTGAAAGCCTGGTGTGAAGGAGGTTTGGGATGAGTACAAGCGTGAGGAGTTCACAATGCATGCCATGTTGTTCACCACCATCAATGACAACCTGGCTCATCGCAACCTCTCTGGCCAGAGTAAAAGGAAAGGTGTAGCTTGCCCACACTGCTTGGAAGATACTTGCGCAGTATGGCTAAGACATTCAAAGAAATACGTATTTATGGGGCACTGTCGTTTCCTCGGCAAGAAACATCCATACCGGGCCATGGATTGTCAGTTTAATGGGGAAAAGGAGAATCGAGAGGCGCCGTTGCATGTGACTGGAGATCTGGTCCACTTGAAAGTCAAGGACATCAAAACTATCGAGGAGTTACCCAAACTGACTGAAAAAACCCTTGGCAAAAGAAACAAACGAGATGGTGAAGAAGAAGAAGAAGAAGGAATGTGGAACAAGAAATCAATTCTATGGGAGCTAGAGTATTGGACGATGTTGGATGTGAGTCATTCGATTGACAACATGCACGTCAAGAAGAATGTGTGTGAAGATACTTGTGGAACATTGCTACAACAGAAGTCCAAAGGAAAAGATCATAGAAATGCAAGGGAGGATCTTAAAGAACTGGGCATTAGGCCGGAGCTCTATGCAGAGGAAACAGAGATGGGGACGAACCTTCCCGTTGCTGCAACCACCTTGTCAAAGGCAGAGAGAAAAGAATTCTGTCAGTTTTTGCATGATTTGAAAGTACCTTCAGGCTACTCATCAAACTTCAAAAATCTAGTGTCGGTGAAGGACATGAAAATGAATTTCAACTTGATGAAATCTCATGATTGCCATTTGTTGATGATAGCTCTTCTTCCTATTGCACTTAGAGGTATCAAGACAGAACTGGTTCGCGACGCGGTCACGAGCTTGTGTTTATTCTTCAATGCAATAGAACAGAAGGTGATTGATGAGGAAAAACTATTGGACTTAGAGAGGAGGCATTTCGAGACCCTATGCCTGCTTGAAGCTACCTTCCCACCATCATTCTTTGATCTCATGCTGCATCTAACAACACACCTCGCGAGGGAAATCTGGTTCCTTGGCCCATCTTACCTTCATCAGATGTTTCCATATGAGAGGTTCTATGAATTCCTGAAATCATTGGTACATAACTGGTTATTTCCAGAGGGAGCCATTGTTCATGGCTACGAGACCATCGAAGCAGTGGAGTGGGCCATGGGTTATATGGACCCCCAAAACCCCATTGGTGTGCCTCGCTCACGGCATGAAGGTAGGCTTTCAGGTGTTGGGACCCTGGGGAAAAAGTCAGTCACTCCGGAACCAGATGCCTTCCAAAAGGCTCATTTCACCGTGATACAACAGCTGCACCTAATTACACTGTTTGCCAAAGAGCACAAGTGACAACTACGTGAAGACAACCCTGACCGTGGTAGGGCTTGGCTTGCAAAGATGCACATGCAAGGTTTCAGCAGGTGGCACCGAGATTATGTCGAGACTTGCAGCAATAATGCTGTAATAACCGACGAGATAAGGAATCTAGCAGCGGGGCCATTGTTCACTGTTACAAGATACCAAGCAATGGATATCAATGGATACACGTTCTACACCATGGCCCAAGATAAAAAGAGCGTCTATCAAAATAGTGGTGTGCATGTACGGGCCGTCGTCGACGACAGTCATGATGATGATGACACGGAGACAGACACATATTATGGTCAAATAGAGGAGATATGGGAGCTTGATTATGTAGGATTGAAGGTAGCCTTGTTTCGGTGTAGATGGGTCACCAATGGGAAGAGAGCTGTGAGCAAGGACAAATATGGTTATGTTAGTGTTGATCTCCGGGTCTTTGGTTACAAAAACGAGCCGTTTGTCTTCGCCAACGATGTTGAGCAAGTGTTTTATGCACCTGACCTTGCAAAGAAGAACTGGTCTGTGGTTATGCTTGGAAAAAAAGAATTGTTGGGGTTGAAAATGTTGTTGAGGAGCAGGAATACAACCAGTTTGACGAAATTCCATCCTTTGACACTTCATACAAGCCCCGACTCTTGGGAACTAACAAAACACCGTACTTGCGAAGCGACCATAGTGAAAAAATCCATATACAAAAATCAAAGAAGAAAAAGCAAGCCTGATTTCTGCTGAATCCTTTTTGTAATGCAGGATGTGTCTATTGGTGGAAATGGAATCCGTTTTGTAATATAAAGGATGTGATGTATTGGTGGAATTTGAATCCTTTTTTAATATATAGGATGTGGTGGAATTTGAATCCTGTTTGTAATATATTCTGCCTAAGATACTATATATATTCTGTTTATATTCTGCTTCAGTTCAGTAAGTATGTTGCAGGCTGCTTCAGTTCAGTAACGGGTGTTAATATCAAAGAGACGAGGATTAGCCAACCCGCGTCGCCTTTGTTAAGGGCAAGAGACGAGGATTAACCAACCCGTGTCGCCTTTGTTATGGGCAAGATATGCGAAATCACACACACAGATTACATCAAAAGAGACGCGGATTAGCCAGCCCCCATCGGCTTGTTCTTCTTCATGCTTGCTAGTGAGTAGGTAAATCATAAAAAAAATGTACTGCACATAGAGAATCACACAAGCATAGCTCTTGAGGTGCAAAATCACACACACACAGATTACAGTCATCATTGATACATCAGAAGGTTACAAAGCATCCATCTATGTTCATCATCACTAGGCACTACCAAGATGAGGAACATAGATCTAAACTAAGCAAAAGAGATATACTTCTGTCGGCTTGTTCTTCATGACAAGAGGTGCTAACTTGGCGATGTTGAGGCTCAAAGGTCGATCTTGCTCTCCTTCCCTGGCCGTCGGTCGATCGTCGGAGGTGAAGAGAAAGGAGGACGCCGTCGGCTTGTTCTTCATGACGAGATATGCTCTAGATTTTGGCTTCTTCTTCATGCTTACAAGTGAGCACAAGAGAAAGATACAGAGAGGGTGGAAACATATCCCTTCAAAAATCCTACTCCTGGAGGAGAAGGGAAAGCAAAAGGAAGCGCAAATTTGACGAGAAAGATGCAGTGGAGTTGGGCTTCTCTCCCCAGACCTCAGTGATCTTTCCGTTGGTTTGTTCTTCCTGATGCAGGAGGTTCTGGGCTACTCTCCCCCCGACAGCTGATGCCAAATCACAAGGAAATATATCACAAGGATTTTTCTAGCAGCTGTGCTAGAGGGATGAGCAACCCAATCACCCATATCACAAGAATTCTTCTAGCAACTGAGAGAGTGAGGAGGAGGAGGAAGAGAGAAAAGCAAAAGCTTGCGCCCTACAAGATCTATTCTTTGTGCCATAGCTAGATCTAGATCTAGTAGAGAAGAAGGAAGCAAGTAAGGAGGACCGATAGGCGTCGGTGCCTTTTTATAGCAAAAACAAGGAAGGGATAACATCGGTTGTAAAAAAAGAGGAAGGGATAAGATCAAGAGCACAGGAAACGGGAAGGTTCCCAAGAAATTGATGCCAGAATAGGTCAATGGGGAAACAGTTGCCCAGTCAATGACTGAGAGCAGAGGTAGTGATTCCAATAAAGAATTAAATGATACGCGGATTAACCAAACGTCGTATCCAATGTACTCCCTCCGTCCCATAAAAGATGCAATTCTCACATCCCGACGAGTCAAACTATATGAAAAACTACTAACAATTACAAAATAAAACATGCAATTCTCACATCTGGAGGAGTATATTTTTTATAAAAAAGTTATTTCAAGACATAAATGCTAATATTTTTTGCTATAAACTTGGTCAAAGTTGTAATAGTTTGACTGGCATGTTTCCCATAATTGCATGTTTTTTGGGACGGAGGGAGTAGAATTAAAGCATACGCGGATTAACCAAACGTCGTCTGCAATGGAGAATTAAAGGATACGCGGATTAGCCAAACGTCGTCTCCATTGCTTACTTAAACCGTGTTTGGAAACAAATCTCCTATATCTTCTCCTTCCAAAATAATTTAGATCCCCTGCCCCTTCATCTACCCGTGAAAAAATAGCAACTACCTACTCCTCATCGTCACCATTCCCGGCTGGAGATGAATAGCATGCCGGGAAGAAGCAGGCGGCACCAGCCGTCGTCGCTGCTGGACCTCCCTCAAGACCTTTGCATTGAGATTGCGGCGCGTGTTGGTGCGACCTCGAAGCGGCCCTTGGCTGACCTCCACAGCCTACGCGGTACTTGCTTGACCATGCGCCGCGTGTGCGGCCACGGCGACGTCGGCCAGCGTTTGTCGATAGAGGGGATACGAGATGAGATTTCTTGGGTGTGGGACCCCACCGCCTACAAAGCCTTCCTTGCTATGCTGACCGATCTCGGGAATCTGGAGGCTTGCTTCTTCTCCGGGATCAAAGCCGTCTTCATGGAAAACAGGGGATGCAATGATCTCCGGCACGCTGCCGAGGGTGGGCACGATGCGGCGGCCTATCTATGCGCCATCTTGCTCTAAAGGGACAATGGCGGTGCCGCCGACGACACCGCGAAGCGGTACATGAGGCGGGTCGCGGGCGGCGGCAGTACAACGTCGAGATGGCTGAGCAACGAGGGGTGTCTGCCTTTGCACGAGAAGGCCGCGCGTGCGATCCACTCCTCGACTTGGCGTATTTGGGGTGAACTGCTGCCGCCTCCGGCACAGGTGCGCGGCGATCAGCCGTGCGCAGGCAACGGCGGCTGCTGCGGCGTGGATAAAGGATGGCTTCGAATTTCTCTGTTTTGCAGCGAAGACTGTAGGCTCCGCTGCGAAATGGTGAAGTTCGAACGGAGTATTGGAATAGGAAATCAGTAGTAGATTAGCTTTTGTATGTTGCTCGTATTATCTGTGTAAAATTTTGGAAGAGCAGCAAAGCTGATGCGGGTTATCAGTCCCGCGTCGCTAATGACTGTGGGGCCCAGTTTTGAAGAACAGTTCCCATTTCTCCTTTTAATCTGCAATCAAATGTTGTAAGAAGTATTTCTTCGTCGTAATTAGTCCAAATTTGATATTTTTTTTAAATTTTTCTAAAATCACCATCTTTTCATTAATTTTATTGTTTAGTGTATATTCTGTTTGTTGAATAATGTTTATATGCCTTATTTTGTTCTTTGTAAGTACAACATATAAATAATATTTGTTTTACTCAACCATTAGTGATGAAACTTTGCATTTCGTAAGCTTAAGGTGAACACAAGGTTTTGTTAAGTTTTCAAATGCATATGAGTTCGAACATGTTGCAAAGTGTGGAAAACTTCAATGTTCAAGCAACATTCTAGGAAACTATGTGAGAGATGTAGACATTTGTACACAAGTATATTATTCCTTCATCGATACCATTTGAAATTTTGAAGACAAGTTTAGGTACCCAAATTATGTTGCCAAGTCAATTTGTAGATTTTTTAAAGCAAATTTGATGTTATTAGAATTATTATATAATTACCATGGGGTGTAAAAACAAAATATAAGAATTTTGGGCACACAAGTGTGACTGTTGATATTTTATTCAAATACTAAATGTTCAAATATGAATTGTTCGTATTTATATGATTTTTTAGGTGCTGTTTTATGGGCTCTAATATTTTAGGGAAGCAAGTTTCATTCCAAAAAAAATAGTGACGGGCCCACACGTCAGCGTCAGTAGCCAATATAAAAAAGATAACCGTTGCCTGCCCGCCCGGACCCAACTGCTAACAAAGGCGATGCGGGTTCACTAACCATCGTCGCCAATGACACTGGCCCACGTGTCAGCGTCAGCGTCAGCAGGCTAGCCTATGTCAGCAATGACTATCCATTGTCTCTAAGACCTAATTCATCTCAACAGATCTCCAGTTCATCACAACAGAACACATATCATAGGAGACATGGATGGATCAAACAACCAAACTAATTAACTAAGCAAACAAAATCAAACAACTGTTGACGGTGAATTTCCGTCAACCTAGGCATGAGTTTACCTTCGGTGTTGGCATGAATTTTATATCTTATCCATTGATACTAACCCCCTTGGTATAACAAGTTCGTTCGTGCATGTCGGTTTTGGAGTTTAATGTTTATGCAGGAATTTAGCATTGAAAGTATGACTTCCGGGTAAAGTTCATCAAGCACCTCGTGACAAGACCTTGAAGCCCGGAACGAGTCAAGCAATGAAGTGAACATGACTCCAAGAAGCCCAAGGACCAACCCATGAAGATTGAAAACTTCGAGGACCTGAACAGAAAATGCTGAATCTTGCGGGACAAGGAGCTTCATCTAAACCCCGGAGAAACTGACGTCAAGGGCCCACATGCAGAAGGGAGAATACTCTAGAAGACTTGGGAAGCATCACCAGCAAAGGAGGCCACGAAATGGGCCAGGATGGGCCCAGGCCGGTCGGCCCAGGCCGGCCGGCCTGGCCCACTTCTGGGCCCATTCGTGCCCTCCTTTGACCTAGCTGCCTCTCGGACTATTTATAGCCCCCTGGCCGAGAGCCACACATCAACTCATTCGTCATTCATCGCCGAGGAGCAGAGAAGAGAGGGACACCATTCCGGAGAGGAGAGGGTCGAGCTAGTTGTCTAGGGTTTCCCTAGCCGACGTGGGAACCTTGCAAGGAAGACCACGTCGGAGTTCCAGGAGCTAGAAGCAAAATCAAGGTAGGATCCCGGTGGTGATCTTGTTTATGTATCATGTACTATGTTGAATTATCAAGTTGCAATCCGATTTCTAGCAATTGAGTGTTTCTCCTACGACTTTGATTTCAATCGGCTTTTCTTACTTTAAGATCTATTCTCGAGATAGATCATAGAGGGTGTTCTTGTAGCCGTGGTGGCTAGAGGTGCATGCCTGACCTTCTGAGAGATTTCAACTTGTCCATTGGACTCGCCCTAGGCTAACCCGCACGAATAGGAGTGCGTTGTGACAGAACGGTGGCTCCAAAAGGCGGGTGTTTTCGGAGTTGGACGGGAAACCATGATTTAAAGATGCTTTTCATGAGATTCAACTTGGCTATTTCTTCTTTGCTCGGAACTTCAACAAAAGCTTGATCCAATCTCTCTAGATTGGTTTTATCTATCCCTCTCTACCTCTTGCTACCTCCGGCTTTCATAGATTAGATTCGTTTTTATGATGTTCTTTAGATTAGATGCAAAAGCATTCCCTTTTAAGATCTAAGTGTTCTCGGCTTTAATAGATAGGTTCTTGCATCACACATTTGTTCCACGGATTCGATACCTTTGGTTCACACTTGAGGGAAGAAGGGTCCCTTGACTACGATGGAGGACTTGTCCGCTTGCAAGTCCAAACGAAATTGGATACGCATATACACCGTCAACAAGCCCCTTTTCTGGCGCCATTGCCGGGGAACAAGTGATCAAGATTCGATCTTTTATTGCTTTTTGTGAATATTTTCAGTTTTCTATTGGTTTTTCTTTTTGCATCTACTAACTTTTGATCATCCTCAAAATCAATCTAATCTAGTTTGACTAACCCTAGTTTTCTTAGATTTGTTTTTATTTTTGTTTTGTATATATTTTGTTTATTGCTAACCCTAACAGGAGATGGATGGCTACCTCTCCAACAAACCCGAAAAGTTTGTGGATGATCCAGAAAAACTTTACAGGCTAAGAAGACATGAAGCACAAGCTAAAAAGCTGGAATTTGCAGATCCAAAAGCGGAGGCCGAAGGATCACCGGAGTCTCCAAAGGAATCACCACCTCAAAGCCCTAAGGAGAATCAACTTCCACCGCTACCGATGGGAAAACAACCGCAGCCGGAGCGCAAGATCAGGGAGCTATGCACCCCGGATATCGTTGACCTACCAATCTTGAACCTCGCGAAGATCGGAAGGCCGTTCGAGATCAAGACCTCAACGATCCACATGGTGCAACATTCACCCTTCACCTGTAAAGAGGATCCGAACCTTCACCTCCAAGCGTTCGTTCAACTTTGTCAAACCTTCAACACGGACGGGGTGACTCAAGATCAAATGAGGGCAAGGCTCTTTCCATTCTCGTTACTCAGGAAGGTTTTGCAATGGTTCTACTCCCAACCGGCGGAGACGGTGCAAAATTGGGACACCTTGATGAGGGCCTTCATGAAGGAATACTACTCACCAGGTAAGACTCAAAGCTTGCACAATAAGATTGCTACTTTTGCTCAATATCCTACGGAGACCATATCGGAGGCATTTGAGCGCTTCAATGAGTACACTCGGGCGGTTCCACATCACAAGTTCCCGAAGGAAGACCTCGTTCAAAAGTTCTATCAAGGACTTACCATGGCGTCAAGGACAATCATCTATGCATCGGCGGGAGGATCCATCATCGAGCTTACGCCGACCCAAGCTTTCACTCTATTCAAGAAGGTCGCGGACAATGACACGTGGGCGTCATCCGGACGCTTACTTCCAGTTCAACCCACGGGGAACGTCAAAGGAGTCTTGCAAGTGGAGAAAGAAGATCTACTCGAAGGCAAGATCGATTCGCTTATGCGGAGGTTGGAGAAGATGGAGATAGAGAAGAAAGAAGCTCAAGATTTAAAGGCTACCGAAGCAAGATCCACATGTGAAGAGTGCAGAGAATATGGCCATGTCCAAAAGGATTGCCCGGAGGAAGCCAAGATGCTCGACTACATGAGGAAGGGAGATTTTCCGAACTTCCGCTACGGGTAAGGTAGACCTCAATTTAATGCAAGCTCATCCATTCCGAATTCGGTTCCGCTTCGTATGCAATTGAAGGACTTCATGAACGAGCAAGCTAAGATCAACAAGGACACCGTCACCAAGTTCAAGGCCATAGACAAGGTGTTGGAGAACATCGATAGCAAGGTGATGGAGGTCGGAAGCTCCAACCATCAAGTGCTCAACATGATGAAGATGCTCGAGATGCGAGTGGGACAACTTGCCGGGCGCCTATCCGCTAATGTAGGGAAGCTTCCGGGACAACCTCAAGGTCCCGAGATGGCGAAGGCCATTCGAACTCGTTCGGGGAAGGAGACCGAAGATCTGGAGTGTTCCGTGGGAGCAAGAAAGCCTAAACCATCCACCGAGGCGGAGGAATTTGCTAAGGAGAAGGTTACTGAGGTCGTCACCGAAGAGCCCGAGTTTGAGATGCCGGGAGAAGGCACGAAGATACCGCAACTTAAGCCATGCTACTTCCGAGGTAAACTTGATAACCACTTTGATAAGTTTGCGGAGGTTGTGCGTAGGATAAGCATCAACATGCCGCTATTGGATGCCCTTCAAGTTCCTACATATTCTCGCTACTTCAAAGATATTCTTGCAAACAAGTATGAGATAGCAACACTCGGGGTAGATCATGTCAAGATGTCCGAGCAATGTAGCGCCGCTATTGCAAATGGACTAGAGAAGCAAGGAGACCTCGGATGCCTGACGATTCCATATTCCGTTGGTTCATTCAAGTTTGAGAAGGCATTATGTGACCTTGGAGCAAGTGTGAGCATCATGCCAAGAGATGTGTTCGAGAAGCTACGCCTACCAGAGTTAGAGCCTACGGCCATGTGCTTGGAGTTGGGTGACAACTCCATTCGCTACCCTTTGGGCATCGCCGTGGATGTGCCCATGAAGGTCGGACACCACTTCATCCCCGTCGACTTTGTGGTACTCGAGATGGGAGAGAGGGAGAAGCCACCACTCATCCTTGGGAGGCCTTTCCTCAAGACCGTGGGAGCTACCATCGACGTCGGCAAGGGGGAGATCAAGTTCGACATCAACGGCGAGAGGAGTTCTTTCAAGTTTCGACCATGCTTTGAGGTATGCAATATGATCGAAGTTAAATATATTCCGCCTCATCGTCGCGTTAGTAAGAAAGAGCCAAAGAAGAAGGAAGAGCTGGAGAAGAAGGAAGCGAAGGAAATCAAAGAGGTTGTTGCATCCGTCAAGATAAAGGAACAAAAGCCGCCTGTGAAGACCAAAAAGATGACTAAGCCGGAGAATAAGCCCGCGCCCAAGGTGGTGCGGAAGTGGGTACCCAAGATTGCAACACCCGCAAAGAGCGTTGATCCGAAGTTATCAAGTGAAGAAGTCTAGCCATGGACTATAAACGAAGCGCTAGGCGGGAGGCGACCCGTTTCGTCGAGTCAAGAATAAGCTACCGGGAGGACAACCCGATTCAAGATTTTTTCAAGTCTTTCAAGTAAGTTAGTTTTGAAATTTGCTATGCAAGACATTAGAGTTAGAATGGTTGAATAATGTTAGAGACATAATTCTTGGTTGGATATTTTATTTGGATCATAAACCCTTTACATGAGCCATCCTATGTGTTATTTGCTTCTTTTCGAGAAACCAAAACCAAAAAACTTCAGAACCTATCTCAACCTTTCATCCTCTTCATGATGTTATGGTTGACTTGTTTTACATGCTAAAAGCACACGAGTAGAGCCACGCCTTGTACCTAGACGTTGTTTAAATTTCAGCGCATGGTAGGACTCGTGTGAACCTAGAAACTTGACTTTTGGTTAATTTGAAAATCCATATCCTTGGTTTCTCTAGAGTTAGAATTTTTCTAAGCCTCATTCAATTTTATTTCATTCAAAATCTCTCTCATTTAACCAAAATTAGAACCTAAACCTATGCCCCCATGATCAAGCCGGGAAAAGCTTGCTCTCAACTAATGGAAGCAAACAATACCGGTGAGACCAAAATAAAAGTAGTCGGAAAGCATTTTCGACTTACATTTGTTTTTAATGCTTTAAAAACTCCTCTAAATTTATATTTGAACTCATTGCAAGCTCTGAGTTTATTTTTATTTTTCAAAATTAGAGGAGTACTTAGCATTAAGACATGCTTAGAGGGAGGCAATCTAGTTAACTTAACCATGCATGCACCATGATGCATCACGGGATGCCCTTCCAACATCTTTCATCAAAACCACATGCAAAGTACAAGCATGGGGGGCAGCCAAGCTTTGTTTTGTAGGAATATCATGGAGGCATGTGAGGCAAGGGAGCATGGAAGTGACTCAAAACAAATCAATCAAGTGGAGGGATCAATAATGCAAGCAAAGGAGTGGACGAGAGCATTTGGGCGGTGAAACCCCGTGGAGCACGCGGTCACAAAGCAACAAAGCAAGCATGAGTGTGCTGGAGAAAAATCAAGCCAGGAGGAGCAGCAGGCCACCCAGGCCGGTCGGCCCAGGCCGGCCGGCCTACCCCTTTATAAGCACCCTGGTGCTGTCCTTCGGCAGGTAAGTCGATCATCCAGTTCCTTGTTCGTGTGCTTAAGCTTGTAGTCCAGAACCACCTTAGACTTAGCTTTCCACTCCAAGTTTGTTTCATCCAACAAAATCCATCATAATTCCACTCGAAGTCCATACTCCAAATAATATTTGTGTGCCATGTTACCGGTTGAAAACCCCGGGATTATATTTGTGAGGAGAGTGCAGCAACCATGCGGAAGAAAACTACAAGCCTTTTCACCAAGAAGAAGGGATCATCATCGTCCAAGCCATCATCGACAACCTCTTCGAGGAGGCACTCGGTCTCTGAGTCTCCTCGGAGTATGGAGGAGGACACTGCATCGCCGAGGAGGAACGACACTCTTCTCCTCGGTGGCATGAGGGCCACACGAAGCTCGTCTATGAGGTTCACCGAATCTCAAGGACGTACGGAGGAGCCGCCCGTCCGACCTTGCCGCTCGACACAATCATCCGCTCCACCTCCATATGCTCCGCATTATTTCGAGTATGGGTTTCTCATCATGACAGAGGAGGAGGAGAAGAAGCTTGCTCGCCTTGAGAAGAGGCTTGTGGCGAATGTCAACTTCGACGACTAAGCTCTCCAAGTGCTGGGTTTTGGCATGGATATTTAATACATGTTGGGACACCTAGGTTGGGTGCAATTCTCCAACGGAGTGTCGGCAAACACCCACAAGGAATTCGCCCTGGAAATTCTCATGACCATGGCGCCTATCCTTGATGAAGGAGTGCCTAGTCTCTCGTTCCGTTTGGAGGGAGTTCAACAAGTGGTTCCCTATGAGTATATTAGGGAGTTACTTGGTTTTCAAAAGGGAGCCCCGGAACAAGTGGATGTGCAAGAAGGCATGTTGGAAGGTTTTTGGAGTATGATCGCGGGATAAGCTCACCGGCAAAGAAATAGTATCCGGAACCCCATCATCCAAGTGTTTCACTCGTGGATGTGTAAGAGGATTTTGGGGAGAATGAGAGAGACGAAGATAACCGACATGGAGATGAATTGGCTTTACTCGGCTTTGATTGCCAGGCAGCCAATCGACCCCACTCACCTTATGATCAACTGGTGGTGTTGTGAAGCAACATCGGGTTCGGGAGATATTGGCTCGGGGTGTTATCTCTCCATGTTGGCCATCTCTTTGAGACCGGGAATTCCAAGAAACCCGGAGCATCTCCTAGCCGGGACTTCCCTAGGATTTGATTATATGAAGCAAGGCAAATACATAAGTGGAGATGAGAGAGGAGGCTTCAAAGTGGCCAAAGTAAATTTGCCCCTTCGGGATGGAAGATTAAGACTTTTTCTTCAAGGGAAAGAAGATTGGTTAGAGGAAGGACTTCTTGTGCCGGCGAAGAAAAATAAGAGAGGAAGGATTATAGAAGAAGGTTCTTCCACGGCCCAAGAAGGAGGTGCGCAACAAAATTATGTGCCACCATTTGGAGGAATTCCGGCGCCGCCAAGTTACTACGGTGGTGTACCAATGCAAGCATGGGGGAGTGGTGCAGCCATGCCCCCAGCAAATTTTGCTGTACCCAACGTAGCCTTTGCGGAGCCATATGCACATCTTCCTCAACCACAACAAAGTGTGGCCATCATTGGAGGATACACTGCGAGAAACATGCAAAATATCGCAGCCATCCAAACCAATGCAACCCAAATGGGTGAAGGAAATGCAAACATTGCTTATGAACTTGGACGCCTTCACTTAGCACCGCCGGGACAATTTATAGGAGGAGCGGTTCAATCCTATTATGAGCAAGGGTACAACAATCAAGATTATCAATATCAACCACTGGCGGAAGATTAGAGAGAGGAGGAACTTTAGTTTATCTTTCCTTTTCCCTTTTTCTTTAATTTTCAGCTTGTATACACCTATGTATGCGTAGTGTTTTCAGTTTTTATTTAATTTTCAGCATGTGTGTTAGTGTTTGTTTTCATCATAAATAAAGTCAGCACCTTGTTTTTACCTTTGGCAAAGATACAAAGTTTGTGCCATGATGATATATGATGATAGGTGCCGCTTTGTTTATCTTTGTACTTGTTTTATGCATGATTAAGCTAATGCTCTCTTAAAATACAAATCTGAAATTATCTAAATGCTAGCTTAATCTTTAGCGGAGGTTATGATAAAAATAAAGACCCATAGTGTTTTATGTGCTCTCAAGGTTTAGATGGATTAAAGATGATTTATTTTTGTTCTTAAAAGTAATGCTAACCTTGTCATAAATACCACTTGCGTGTTGCTCTACCTATCCAGAGCCATATATATTTGAGTGCAAAAACTTAGTATACAAGGTTTATTTTTGGGTGAGTTATTTCAGGCCTTGATTTCTCTGGCCCGAGACTAAGAAGCTGGTCATTCCGTTTTTGCGTATCTATCTTATTGCTAGCCTTTTATCCGTGCATTGTGTATCCCCACACCGGAGATTTCACAAACCTCGCCGGATATCCACCCTTAAAACCAAAAATGTCATCTTTTGTGTTTACCTCCTTGACCACAGCCTATCATTGAGTATGGATCATCAATTCAAGGAAGATCGCAAGATGGTGCCAAGATTGAAGATTTCAAGTATCTCTCCAAAGGAAAAATATTTCTAGTACCTACCTTATCTCTATCACCTCTTTGCCCGAGGACGAGCAAATGTCTAAGCATGGGGGAGGAGGTAGGTACAATGCAATTTAGAGTTCATGGGGAGCAAAATAAAAAAAGAGAAAGAAAGAAAAAGAAAAAAAATGATGAGTATAAAGAGAAAGAAAAAATATAATATATATATGTATGAGAAAAGAAAAAAATATGAGTATGTATAAAAATAAAATAAAGTGAACTCCCCGGTTCTCTAAAGTCCATTAGGAATTTCAAAGTTTCAAGATTAAAAGATCCAAACTCATCTTTCCAACCATGTGCAATCCGATAACGAGGACTTCCTTTGTGCCTCGGGATCACTCTTTGCCATTTGCACATGTCCACCTATCTCAAAGTGTGTGTATTTTTCTCTCCCCCTCCTTGATATAACATTATTTTCCAATGACCTCTTTGACGAGTCTCGGTAAGACCATGAGAAGCTTTTCTTGTTTTAACAACATCTCATTTATAATATCTTGGTAGGATTAAACTTTCCCAAAAGAGCGCCATATAAAGCCTACCACCTACATATATATTTTGAGAGGGAAAGGAGTAGAAGAAATAGGCTTGAGAGACAAGATGAGATGAGAGTTCATGAGCAAGATGCAAGGTGGTTTAAATTTTTGAACTTGGTTTTAGCTATTTTTCATCTCGTTCTTTTTTTCAAAAATTCTGAGATCCATTTGAATTTTGGGAGCATGTTTAATACTTGTGGGATGAGCTTAATTAATATCCACCCTCCGTAGGGATGAAGGCTAGTACATTATGGAACTTTAATGAACTAAACTTTTGGGAGCATTATGTTTTCTCGTGTATGATCAAGTGCAGGGTTTAAACAATGAAGGGCAACGATGATATCCATCGAAGGCTTACTCGAGGACGAGCAAGGTTTAAGCATGGGGGAGATGTTGACAGTGAATTTCCGTCAACCTAGCCATGAGTTTACCTTCGGTGTTGGCATGAATTTTATATCTTATCCATTGATACTAACCCCCTTGGTATAACAAGTTCGTTCGTGCATGTCGGTTTTGGAGTTTAATGTTTATGTAGGAATTTAGCGTTGAAAGCATGACTTCCGTGTAAAGTTCATCAAGCACCTCATGACAAGACCTTGAAGCCCGGTACGAGTCAAGCAATGAAGTGTACATGACTCCAAGAAGCCCAAGGACCAACACATGAAGATTGAAAACTCCGAGGACCTGAACAAAAAATGCTGAATCTTGCGGGACAAGGAGCTTCATCTAAATCGCGGAGAAACTGATGCCAAGGGCCCACATGCAGAAGGGAGAATACTCTAGAAGACTCGAGAAGCATCACCAGCAAAGGAGGCCACGAAATGGGCCAGGATGGGCCCAGGCCGGTCGGTCCAGGCCGACCGGCCTAGCCCACTTCTGGGCCCATTCGTGCCCCCCTTTGACCTAGCTGCCTCTCGGACTATTTATAGCCCCCTGGCCGAGAGCCACGCATCAACTCATTCGTCATTTGTCGCCGAGGAGTAGAGAAGAGAGGGACACCATTCCGGAGAGGAGAGGGTCGAGCTAGTTGTCTAGGGTTTCCCTAGCCGACGTGGGAACCTTGCAAGGAAGACCATGTCGGAGTTCCAGGAGCTAGAAGCAAGATCAAGGTAGGATCCCAGTGGTGATCTTGTTTATGTATCATGTACTATGTTGAATTATCAAGTTGCATTCCGATTTCTAGCGATCGAGTGTTTCTCCTATGACATTGATTTCAATTGGCTTTTCCTAGTTTAAGATCTATTCTCAAGATAGATCATAGAGGGTGTTCTTGTAGCCGTGGTGGCTAGAGGTGCATGCCTGACCTTCTGAGAGATTTCAACTTGTCCATTGGACTCGCTCTAGGCTAACCCGCACGAATAGGAGTGCGTTGTGACAGAACGGTGGCTCCAAAAGGCGGGCGTTTTCGGAGTTGGACGGGAAACCATGATTTAAAGATGCTTTTCATGAGATTCAACTTGGCTATTTCTTCTTTGCTCGGAACTTCAACAAAAGCTTGATCCAATCTCTCTAGATTGGTTTTACCTATCCCTCTCTACCTCTTGCTACCTCCGGCTTTCCTAGATTAGATTCGTTTTTATGATGTTCTTTAGATTAGATGCAAAAGCATTCCCTTTGAAGATCTAAGTGTTCTCGGCTTTAATAGATAGTTTCTTGCATCACACATTTGTTCCACGGATTCGATACCTTGGGTTCACACTTGAGGGAAGAAGGGTCCCTTGACTACGACGGAGGACTTGTCCGCTTGCAAGTCCAAACGAAATTGGATACGCATATACACCATCAACAACAACCAAACTAATTAACTTAGCAGTTCATGATCTAGAAACAAACTAAGCAGTTCAACAACCTGACGAACACAAACACACACACCGCTGTCATCGAAGCAGTCGTCGCCGCCGTCGGAGCCGTCGTCACCGCTGTGGCTGCCGTCATTGCCGTCGGAGCCGCTGTCGTCGAAGACGAAGTGGCGGCGCCCAGCCCGCTTGACCACGGGGAGGTTCTCGAGCTTCTCAGCCAACCCGTGGATCCTGAAGGCGAGACCCTTCACACTCGGGTCCTTGTCCACTTCATGATGCGCCTTGATGTTGAAGGCCGCGCCAACATCTTCAAGCTTTCTGTAGGCGCTCCTGAGCAGGTCGACGGCGAACTTAGTGTCGTTGAAGAACGGTTCCTCATCGGCGTCCTTGGTCGCCGGCTCCTTCCCCTTCTCCAACTTCCTCTGACAGCGGCTTTCGTTGTCATCGTCCTCCCTTTGTCCCCGCTTTGACGATGGCGGGCTCCTCGACGCCATCTCCTCCTTCTCTCGGTGACCGAAGATTTGTAGTGGTGGTTCGCAAGGAGGAAGAAGAAGCGAAAGAGATGATAAGCTTATGGAAGAAGTAGGGGAAAGCAGGGGAAGGCAGGGGAGTTATATTGACAAGACGCGGAACTGTCAGGCGCCTCTGCCCCCACCCACTACTCCACTACTGCCAGTACGTGCCACTCAATTGCGCATCGGGCTCTGTTTCGGGCGCAAAACCGTCCAAAACCACGCGTCGCCTTTCAATTACGCGGGAAGGAGAAGGGGCAGGGGCAATGATGTCGGGCCCACTCATCAGCGGTAGCAGCCAAACTGCGGTGCCTTTTCAATTTCCATTTATTGTTTTACATGGCCGAGGCGCCTTCTTCAACTTCAACCCTCGTCGCCTTCTTCAACTTCAACCCTCGTCGCCAACTTCATCCCTCGTCGCCAACTTCAACCCTCGTTGCCTTCAACTTCAACCCCCGTCGCCTTTCAATTTCGAAACCCCGTCGCTTTTCTATTTCCTCCCCTTCTCCTTGATGGCCACGGTGTGCTTGATGCAGCTGCTGCCAGATGATCTTGTCACCCAAATCATCATCCACTCCATCATGGATGAGACCGTCATCCATTTTCTGAACCTTCGCAATAAAATCTGCGGCACCTTCTGGTGCATCTGTGACTCCGATGAGGTAATACTGCACGTGTCACTGCGTGATCTTCGTGAGGTGTGCAAGAATCGCTACGTCAGGTTGTGCTTTGAGCGGTGCTTCCGCGAGGCCAATCATCCGGAGGCATTATGCTTCGTGGGGATGAAGAGGTTGATGAGGCGGCGGAACCCCGATAAGGGTGTGAAGCTCATCGGAGATGCCGCTGCTGAAGACTCCGGTGCCAAGTACTTCTTAGCGATGCTGAAGTACCGTTGCAACCCGGTGGACCCCGAAGCCATGGCACTGCTCCAGGAAATCAGCGGTGGCCCGTCGCCCCCTAACGGGCGGTGGAAGAATCACAACCTACGGCGGCTGCGCTACCTCGTCAACCAGGATCTCCACAACATTGCGTGGTGGTACTGGCTTGATGACGGCGACGACGACATTCCATTGCTGCCCGTCCAGAATCCCCACATCTGCATTTGGGCAGCGGGATGTAGGCGCTACAGGCCGGATACCAAAGAGATCATCCACTACTGCAGCGCTGAGTGTCGCATCCGTCATGAGTTCGACCTCTGGACGCGTAACTTCCGCCCCGCCGTGGAGTACGTCGTCAGCAGGATGAACATCGGGATGTAGGCGCAAGCATCAATGAACATTATCTATCTTGAATGTAAATTATTAGATATTACTAAACGCGGATTTGATTTTATCAGGATGTCGGTTTTTAATCGGTTATTGATAGATAATATTTGATTTGTCATGTTTGTGAGTCAAATCGAAGGTTGCGGTGGTCTCATTTGCTGCCGATGAGGCCTAGGATGCCCTCTTGGGTGTCAAAACCGCCGAAGCGGGCACGGCGGGGCGGCGGCGGGGGCGGCGGCGGGCGGCGGTGCCCTCTGCTTCCTCCTTTGTTATTTTGGAGAATGAAGAACTGTTTATCCGTCCCGCGTCGCCGACGGCATTTCTCTTTTTAATCCGCAATCAAATTTTGTAACATGTATTTCTCCGTCGTAATTAGTCCAAATTTGATTATTTTTTTTCTACAATTTTCTAAAATCACCGTGTTTTCATTATTTTCATTGTTTAGTGTATATTCTGTTTCTTGAACAATGTTTATATGCCTTATCTTGTTCTATGTAAGTACAACATATAAATAATATTTGTTTTCCACACCTCCTGTAATGAAACTTTGCATTTTTGTAATCTTAAGGTGAAGCACAAGGTTTTGTTAAGTGTTCAAATGCATATGAGTTCGAACATGTTGCAAAGTGTGGAAAAATTCAATGTTCAAGGAACATTCTTGGAAACTATGTGAGAGATGTAGATATTTGTACACAAGTATATTATTCCTTCATCGAAACCATTTGAAATTTTGAAGACAAGTCTAGGTACCCAAATTATGTTGCCAAGTCAATTTGTAGATTTTTTAGAGCACACTAGATGTTATTAGAATTATTACATCATTAACATGGGATGTAAAAACGAATTTTAAGAATCTTGGGGACACAAGTGTGACTGTTGATATTTTATTCAAATACTAAATGTCCAAATACAAATTGTTCGTATTTTTATGATTTTTTAGGTGCTGTTTTATGGGCTCTAATATTTTAGGGAAGCACGTTTCATTCAAAAAAAATAGTGGCTGGCCCACGCGTCAGCGTCAGCAGCCAAAATAAAAAGATAACCGATGCCCGCCCGCCGGACCCAACTGCCAAGAAAGGCGATGCGGGTTCACTAACCGTCATCGCCAATGACACTAGCCCACGCGTCAGCGTCAGCAGGCAAACCGTGCGCGGGCTGCTCAAAATTTCCCACCTATACTGACTATAATGCCCATGGAATTCCAATTCTAGCATAGAGCCGTCAAGGGCAAGCCAGTAATTTCCTTAAACACAGTTACGCGCGCAGTTCATATTCGGCTCCTCGCTAGACAGATCCACAATGCCCGCACTCTCCCCACCGCCGCCGCCACTCTCCCCGCTCGCCTTAGCCGCTCTCTCCCCGCTCACCTTCGCCGCTCTCTCCCCGGTCGCCTTCGCCGCTCTCTCCCCACCGCAGCCCTGCTCTTCTCCAGCCCCACCACTCCCTGCATGACGATGGTGACGAGGACGCGGTTACTGGCGTGCGGATGGCTTCTCGGCCAACCTAAAGACGGTTGACGCAGATCCGTCATCCCCGGCCACGACGACGAGCCGACCACCTTAGGCCACGAGCCGACGTGGATCCGGCCCCTCCGACCATCACGAGAACAACTACTTCATTCGCGACAGAGGTTAGTCCTGCTTAAACCCCCAATGCCCTCTCTCTCCTCGACCACGAAATCTGTTACATATTCATGTCAATGTGGATTAGGGAGACATGCCTTGATAGTTCATCTTTAATAGATTGACTGTGGATTTGATGGATGGATTTTGTTGCTCCAAGTCTGTTTGAATAAATTGTTGCTAACAGATGAAGTTATATGAACTGTTGAAATTCATTTTCATATTCCTGGTGCTACAATTTTTGCACTGTAAATTCATGAAAAGCATTGAGGATGTTAGCATACTTTAATTCTGCTATGCTTTGAATGTACCAGATCGACAATTATGCTTTGGACCTGTTAGCATACTTTAATTCTGCTATGCTTTGAATGCACCAGATCGACAGTTATGCTTTGGACCTGTTAGCATATTTGAATTTTGATAGCCACATAATGTCAGTGGGAATTGCATCGCAGTGGTTTATAATGTAGTCCACCCAATCTGCTATATATTCAAGTCAAGGTGGATTAGGGAGACATGCCTTAATAGTTCATCTTCAATTGATTGACTATGGATTTGATGGATGGATTTTGTTGCTCCAAGTCTGTTTGAATAAATTGTTGCTAACAAATGAAGTTATATGAACTGTTGAAATTTATTTTCATGTTCCTGGTGCTACAATTTTTGCACTGTAAATTCATGAAAAGCATAAAGGATGTTAGCATACTTTAATTCTGCTATGCTTTGAATGTACCAGATCGACAGTTATGCTTTGGACCTGTTAGCATACTTTAATTCTGATGGCCACTTAATGTCAGTGGGAATTGCATCGCAGTGGTTTTTAATGTAGTGATAACTAGACTGTCCTATGCTTTGTTGTGAGTGTTAATTGTTTCACTACGGTCATATATTGTTATTATTGGTGTCATGATGTGTTGTGAGTGTTGTTTCACTACTGTCATATATAATGTCATGACCATTGCTTTATCCTCTTGTTGCATGTACACATGGAACACACAATCCATCGCTGCTGAAGTTGGATAAGGAAGCAGTTGAAGGAATTTATTCTCTGCTTTGATATATAAGCATATTGCTGTGTCCCTGTCAAAATGGTTAGCACCTATCCCTGTATGCTAATTAAGTAAAATATGAACTATGTATATCTATGCTGATTTTATTTACGACTTGTAATGATTTCTAGTGTAATATCAGCTATTTTGCCTGTTAGAGAAAACGAATTTATCTAATAAGAATTTTGTTTAGATTTTCAGTCTTGCTTATGTTGCTCAACTGACAACCTGACATATCATCTATGCAGTCTCCCACAACAACAAACTCCTCTACCTCCAGTGCACCATCACAGCCCATCGTCGGTGAACCTTCTTCACAGGGTCACTCAGCACAGACTGCTGCGAGTAGTACTCGATCCCGCAGGTCAAGGACACAAACTAAATGGCCAGAAGACAAGTTGACTGCAACTGGACTTGATGCCAATTTTTGGCCTACCCCAGATGCTGTGAGGGATAGATTTGTATTGGTCTGTGGTCTCATTGCTCGGGAGAGGGTGTCAATCAACAAGGCGGTTGATGATCTCTCACCAATTGAGAAGGACCATATGTTCACAGTTTTAGAGGAAAAGCTAGATTACCCAGCCAATCTAGAAGAATCTGTTCGCAAGAAGGTAGTTAAGGCTGCTATATTAGAGATTGGAACCTTGCAACGGCGGTTCAAGGCCCATTTAAGAAAAACATATGTGAGCGAAGAGGGGACTCCCTTTGTGAAGCATTCCTTTTTGCAGCAACAAGACTGGGACATGTTTGTGCAGGAAACCAATTCTCCTTCATTTCAGCAATTGAGCCAGGAGATGAAACAAAAGAGAGCATTGCATAATAAGCCACACAAGACGGGCACAAAAGGTTATCATGGTAAAAGGAAAGAGTGGGAGGAGGAGGATGCAAAGCTAGATGCAGAAGGAAAACAGAACCCTTGGGACCAATTTCCTGGACGTTCGAGACCTTATCCGCGGGCAAGGGTAGGGAAGAAGAGGAAGAATACTAGTGAAGGAAGCGGGGGCATAACATTCAGTAACCCTGCAGTGGTGGGGTTAGCAGATAGGGTGAAAACACTTGCAGCTCAGGGTAGATATGGTTCTTTCTTTGGGGTTAGGGAGGATGATATCCTCATCGCAGCACTTGAGACACTAGAGCATCGAGGTCGGGTCCGAGGTGTGACTAGTTCACTTGGCTGGGGTAAAGGGTTTGGTGAAGAGTTCGCTGGAATGTACAGGAAGAAGAGGAGGAACAGGAGGTCTGATGCTCATGATATGATGGACATAACATTTAAATCAATTGTCCATGCTCTAAGACTATCAGGCATCAAAATACCGAAAAATGTACTTCTTCCTTCCCAATTACCAGCGCCTGTTAGTAGCAGCGAGGAAGAAGATGTGCATGGCAGCAAGGAAGAAGATGCGCATGACCGCGAGGAAGAACATCGCATGACAGCGAGGAAGATGCGTGTGGCAGAGAGCAAGATCATTGGAATGCCAACGAGGACGAAGCGAATCAAGTGCACAGTGATAGTTGATCACCTATGCTGGACACAATAGATAAGCTGACAGAGCCAACCGCGTGTAGTCTTTTGGATGGCACCGGGATTAATGTGGAGCTCGGACTAGCGAAAGTCTTTCCATTTCAAAAGGCTTGCCATTCAGTACTGGTGCAGGATGGGTATGTTGTGGTGCAACCTACTTATGTGTGGGCCAATGCGGGTCACTACCCTCTGCCTGTACCAATTGATGGAGGTGACATAGCAACCCTAGCTGAGGCTCTCGTTCAAAGGATCCAATGGCCAAAGGATAGGATCCTTATACCACCCATGACGAGACATCCCAACCCTGAAGCCGCAACAGCTAGCAGGAGTACAACATCAGATGGAGGTACTGCAGCTCAGTGTCAGCAAGAGAAGGCTCAACAGTAGCAGCAGCAGATCAGCAAAACTACGCAGCAGGAGTGTCGACAACAGCCAGAGGAGCCCAGGCAAACTCCGCCTAAGCAGCAGCTGCAACATGAGTATAAGCAATAGATGAAACAGCAACCTCTCCAGCAGCAGGAGTGTCGACAGCAGCAGGAGGAGCCCAGGCAAACTACGCCTAAGCAGCAGCTGCAACATGAGGATAA
Organism: Cenchrus fungigraminus; assembly: GCA_036936925.1. Classification (NCBI taxonomy): domain Eukaryota; kingdom Viridiplantae; phylum Streptophyta; class Magnoliopsida; order Poales; family Poaceae; genus Cenchrus; species Cenchrus fungigraminus. Next base: position 70,915,211 of record CM072780.1, read on the forward strand.
GCAACAGACGAAACAGCAGCCTCTCGAGTAGCAGGAGCGTCGACAACAGCCGAAGGAGCCCAGGCAAACTCCGCCTAAGCAGCAGCTGCAACATGAGGATAAGCAATAGACGAAATAGCAGCCTCTCCAGCAGCAGGAGGAGGAGCGCAAGCAATCTCCCCCTAAGCAATAGATGCAACATGTACAGCAGCCTCTGCAACAGGAGGAGGAGCCCAGGCAATCTCCACTGCAAAAGGGGAACCAGGCTAGGAAATCTCTGTCTAAAGATGAGATTCTTAACTGTATTATTGGGACAGAACAGGAACGACCAAAATACAAGCCTGGTGCACCTATGTTGTCAGAAGCAAACTTAAATGCTGCTGTACCAAATTGTGCCAGGTTGCATGCTTATGTCATGGAACACAGTAAGGATAAACTTGCCTTTCCAGCAAAGGTGGATCAAGACTACATTAAAGGTGGTGGTGGTGCTTTAATGTTAAACATTGCCTTCAGTAGCGTGTATAACCTTATAACCCTGGCTTCTCTGGATGTTACCTTCTTGAGGTTGTGGACATTGTAAGTCCCTTAAAACCTAAAAAGGTATTTCTTTAATTTTGACCACAAAGTTCATGCATGCTAACAATTTGTTTTTTTTTGTAGGAAAATGATGGACAAGGCAGCGGAGATGCAGATTAGTGTTGGGTTTTTAGATCCAGATTTTTTGACTTCCACAAATATTTCTCAGCATTCTCACCTTGTTACCAAAGCAATCTCAAATGCAATGAACAACGACTACGTGGTGGGTGCCTACTGCACTAGCCACTGGGTAACAGTGATCATCTGTATGAAGTTCAAAGAGGTTTGGTATCTAGATTCTGCTAAACAACATCCCCCGCAAAAGTTCTCAGACCTCAAACCTGTTGTGGACTGGTCAGTATCTTGTAGGTTTTGTTCACAAAAATTCAATCTCTTAGTGTTTCTAATCGGTATTGCTGACCATGCAGGGCCTTTGGTACAGTATCTTGTAGGTTTTGTTCACAAAATTTCAATCTCTTAGTGTTTCTAATCGGTATTGCTGATCATGCAGGGCCTTTGGTGAACATGCACAGGACGGAGTGACGAAAGGAAAGAAAAAAAAGCCAAAAGCCATACTCAAGCACAAAACAAATCTCGATGTAAGACTGAGGTTTTTTTATGGTCCCTTCTTACCTATTTGGTACTGCATGAACTTGTCATTTTGGTACCTCGATGCAATGTGCTCAGCAGCCATGGGGGTCCTCTTTGAGTGGATTCCATGTGGCATTCCATATGTTAAGACTACTCGATGACATACTTGACATCAAGAAGGCTGTTGTAAGTAGATAATAATGCTCAACCTTGTCTTTGCTCATATTCTCCATCTGATTTTAGAAACTGATTTCTACTTGTATTCTCATAAATGATTGTATTTTGCAGGTTTCCAAATCTGCTGTACATGTTTCCACAGAAGATCTAAAGCGTGTTCGGGAGATGCTGTGCGAGTACATTATTAAGGAGACCATAGACCGAAAGGGCAACTTCTACAATGGTGCACCGTGAGTTCATTGTAGCCAGAAACTTGAAACTCATTCAGTCTTCTTTAGTCAGGTGTTGTTGCCTGAGAAACCTGCCTTGCTTGCTTGGTTGGGGTCAGATGCTGCCTGGTTCAGGCAGTTTTCTCATGACACCATCCAAACAAGCCCTGATGAGAGTAACTTGAAACTTGATGTGATCCTAGCTTGTCTATAAATGTGATCTTGCTTGCTTATATCTGTGATGTGAGAATGTGTTTGTGATGTCTCCTTGCTGTGGTGGCTGCCATATCCTGGCTGGTTCCAGGATGCAGCCCCTGATGGCTGCCAAATCCTGGCTGGTTCCAGGATGTAGCCGGCAAGCAGGCAGGTTACTGTAGGGGTGGCCTACGTATCTGTAACGGGTGTTAATTAAAGCTCGTTACAAACACTGATCAGTGAGTAATGGGCTTCATTCGGAAAGCCTGTTACAAACATGGCAACAATGTAACGGGCAGTGTAAAAGCCCGTTACCAGTCCTGACCGGTGGGCCCCAGGACCTGGCCCATTCATCGAGATATAGGAGACGCAGGTTGAAAGCACACGTCTCCTTTAATCGAGAGAAAGCAGACACGCGTGGAAACAGATGCGTCTCATTTCGTCAAGACAGAGGAGACGCAGGTTCACAGCATGCGTCTCTGATGTTGATTTCACAGTAACGGGCTCTGTTTTCATGCCCGTTACCAAAGTTCCCTGTGGGCCCAGAGAAACAGCCATTTCATGTGACCGGTGACTAGTTGTGGTAACGGTCATTGTTTGATGCCCGTTACGAATCCTAGATGTGCTGAGACGCGCATGAAATAGACGCGTCTCATTTCGTCAAGATAGAGGAGACGCAGGTACACAGCAGGCGTCTCCGATATTGAGCTACTGTAACGGGCTCTATTTTGGTGCCCATTACCAATGTTCCCTGTGGGCCCAGAAAAACAGCCATTTCACGTGACCGGTGGCTAGTTGTAGCAACGGTCGTTGTTTGATGCCCGTTACGATATGTGTTATCAGTAACGGGCATCTGCCCGTTACCTTTCTTGGCTCATTTGTAACACTTGATCGGTAACGGGCACTTTGCCTGTTACTAAAGGCAATCTATGCCCGTTACCAAAGTGAGTTTTTCACATAGTGGACTTTACTAGTGAAGGCAAGCCCCAGAGCATAACCTAGTTTTCTAACTTTTACAATTATGTTATGCAATGTTAGTGCATTTACGTTTTAGGAGTTGAATTGAAACCCTAGATGCATAATCCTAGGTTCCTATGCTCAAATACTAGCATGATAGGTCGCTAGTTTCTATGCTCTAAGGACACGGTAAAAGTCGAGTGATGTTCGTCACTCGCGAGCTATAGGTTTCTTATATTGGAATCATAAGATTTTGTAAAATGGATATGCTCATGTCGTAAGAGCATGGGACCGGCTCCGGCTAGTAGGTCTGTGGTTAAGCGTTTGAACGTACTAAATATTTGCCGGGAATGGGACCGGTAAGCCTAGTACCTTCTTGATTCGGTATGGGATCTATGACCACTAATCTTGGGAAGAGTTCCCTCTGCTTGCAACAGAGTGGTGCATGTGTGGGGTTGGGGAGGCGAGGCCGTAACCAACCACCTTGTACGAAAGACTGTAGAAATGGATCCTGAGTCGAGGCCGGTTGGGAACCGCCTGGTTGGTGCATACCCCGCCCTATGTTGGTTTCTAGTTGGCTATTTTTGGGGGGTGCATTCTCTCGTTTGTTTAGGTTTTGAGGACCGGAGCGTCCGAGGACTGGTGGATGGTCGCTCCCTGGTGTGATGAGTGATTGACAACGTGGTGTGGACTGACTCTTAGCCGAGTATTGCAGGTGTAGGTTGCGGCTTGACTCGTGTGGGTGCAGGTGAAGAGCGGGCGCGAAAGGTCTATGCCTTGCGGGGCCTCCGAGGAGTGGGGAGACAAGTAGGCTCGGCTCGAGGGACCTGGTGGCCAGCGGGGTCAAGTGCGGGCCGCATGGAGGCAAGAAAAGCAAGACGAAGTCGTCGATCAGAGTCGGTGCAGGGTAGCGGCTCATGACTGGAGTCTGCACGCGGGGTTTGCGGCGGTTCACCATAAAACCGTCGGGTTACTTGGTTGAGCCACAAAACCAAGACCGGAGGCTCGGCGGGTGGAGACGTGATCTGGGCGCGCTGAGAAGCTTCGATGCCGGCGGGCACGTGCCGGGATCGCAGGGCTTGCGTCGGGAGGACGCGGACTGCGGTGAAGGCGTAGCCGTGCGATGAAGAGGAGTACTAAATGACCTATTCGCCCCTGAGGGGATTGTATCTTAAGATTAAGTGCTAGGGGTAGCTTGGTCATTTGCCCAACCCATAGCGACTCATATATATAGCTCTAGGGTTTTCTGGGCAAACCATCCATCCGGACTGCTTCTCATTTTCCTTGCTCCATAGGCGTAGATTTTCTTCACCATTTTGTAGAGAATCTGACCTCCGAGTGTATGGAAGCATTCATGGTTGCGTCGATTTCCTTCTTGCAGCTCGTGTGATTTTCGTGTCTTTTTCGAGCTATTTTCATTGGATTTTTGTGCGTGCCTTGTTCCTTCGATTCTGAGGTGTTTGGGTTGGGATTTGTTGGTGGGGATCGTGGATAGATATCTTGTGCATCGTTGTGCTTGATCTTGACCCCCCAATCTCCGGATTTGGCCTCCGATTGAAGGAATTCAGTTGGAACCCTAGCTTTCTGGTTGAGCTCGGTTGCGATTCGATTCCCGGAGATTTAGTTCGTTTGAGGTCTCAAGTTTTGGGGTATAGCATCTCCTAGGGACGCTTCACATCTCCCCCAAATCTTGCCTCAAGAGCTCAAGCCGTTTGAGAGATCCGTGGAGGGATAGAGAGGGTTGACTTCGCATTTTCAAGTTCGGGCTGCTGTTCCCGTGCCTGGCGGACAGTCCGCCAGGGGCACGCGGACGGTCCGCGAGGAGCCGACAGATCTGGTGTTCATCATGTTCTTCGCGTGTTCTTGCGTGCTCGTGTTTCGATCCATTTTGTCCGGTGCTTTTGGTTGCTAGAAGTTTGCCGGACGGTCCGCGAGGTGAGTCCGGACAGTCTTTTCCGCGCGGACAATCCGTAGGTAGGGTGCGGACGGTCTGTTATTCAGGGTGCAGTACTAGAGGTTCGGGGGCTATTTTCGGACGGTCCGCCCTGTGCTTGCGGACGGTCCGCCCAGGCCTCGCGGACGGTCCACCCGGTGCTCGCGGATAGTCCGCCTGGTGTTTCGCAGAGCTGCTAAGTCCTTTGCTTCTTGAGTTGCACTTTCGCTTAGGGATTGTTTGGGGCTTGTTCCTAGGGTTGGTATGTCTGTTGTGACTATGCGACCTTGACAAGCTCGTGTGGGAATCCTAGGTTGTGAAGTTGGGACATAGGCCGAGTTCATCCTTCGGGAAGAATTTTTATCGGCTCCCATTCACTTCCCCCCTCTCTGGTCGCCTAATCGGTCCTTCAATTGGTATCATAGCCGGTTAAGGATCTTCGTGATTCTAACCAGTCTAAGATCCAAAGATGGTGTACCAGGAACGGGGTTCGGGTCCTCCACACTTTGATGGTAAGAACTACCAGATGTGGCAGAGGCGGATGGCTGCTTTCCTCCGCGGCAAGGGTCAGATCTTGTGGGATGTCACGGTGAACACAGCTTATATTCATCTGATGAACTTCCTAGCTCCAGGATTGAGGGATATGTTCGACGCCAACAATAAGGCGGTCGACTACTTGTTCCGTGCTCTGTGTCAATCCGAATTCGATCGGGTTCATACAGAGGACTTGACTTGTAGGATTTGGGAGTAGTTGAAGAATGCTCATGCTGGAAATGCTCAGGTTCAGGCTCGGTTGTTTGCGACCTACCGGAGAGACTACGAGAATTTCACTCATCTCCTCAGTGAGTCCATTGACAGCATGTTCTAGCGGTTCACGGTGATTGTGAACAACATGAGGGCTAATGTGGCCGTGCTCCCGTACGATGATCATGACAGGGCTGTCAAGCTCCTGCACTCTCTGGATCGTACCTTGTGGAGTGGGAAGGTCGAGGCCATTCTTGAGTCGGAGAACTATGACACCCTCACGGTGGATGAGCTGTTTTCCAAGCTCAAGTCGTCCGAAGTGGACCGTGGGGTGCGCTCAAAGATCGAGAACCCAACTGACCCTCATAGTCTGGCTCTTGTTTCTGGATCAAGGACTAACGCTAACATGTCTTCGAGACAGTTCTCTTTGTCTTGTCTTGTGTCCATGCCAGATGAGGAGTTTGACGTGCTAGGCGAGGAGGATCTCGCGTTGCTGAGCAGGCGGTTCGAGCGCATGTACACGAACCGGAAGAACACACAGAGGACCTCGGGCATGTGCTACCGGTGCGGGAAGCACGGGCACTTTATCGCTGAGTGCCCGAAAGCCATGGAGGTGAAGCCCGAGCACAAGCACCGTCCGAGGACCGACCACAAGCACCGCTCGAGGGACGACCACAAGGGCAAGAACAAGTCCGAGCGGAGGCCGAGGAGGAGTGGTGGTCACAAGAAGAAGGAGCGAGCGATGGTTGCCGGAGCGAGCTTCATCGACTCGAGCTCTTGCTACTCTTCATCGAGCTCAAGTGATGAAGATGAGAACTGGCACAAGGGCAAGCGGTCAAGCAAGAACATCAACGGCTTGTGCTTCGCCGCCCAATGTTTTTGTGGCATGGCACATAGCTCCGCAAGCAAGAAGAGCAACAAGGATGACTTGGGCTCTGACTCCGAGGAAGAGGTAAACAATGATCCATCCTTCTTGATAGCGGAGAATGCTAGGTTGAATGACTTGCTTGACAACCGTGATGATGTGCTTAGAAAGACCAACAAGGAGAAGAAAGAGTATAGGTCTTTGCTTGGAGAGGATAAGGAGAAGGTGGTTGAACTAGAGTCTTTGCTTGTTGATGCTTGGGCTCAAATAGATTCCCTTAAGTCCGCTCCTACTGTGACCGATGAACCTGAATGCACTGATTGTTCCACTTTTCTTGGTGAATTGACTGTGCTTACAGAGAAGTATGCCTCCAAGGTCGAGGAACTAGATGTGCTTAGGGTGGAGCTAGATGAGATGAAATCTAGGCCCTCTTTGCTTGGTGCTTGCACTTCTTGTCCTGTTTTGCATGAGAAGCTAGATGTTTCGCTTGTTTATGCTAGATCTCTCAGCTGAAAGCTCCTATTCCTACATCATGCTTCACTTGTGAAATAAATGCTGTGAAAAATATGGACCTTGCACACTATGTTGATAGTTTGCAGGATGAGAATGATGAGTTGAGAAAGATGATGGGTTGGTTGTCTGGTCATGAGCCTCAGCTCCGGATGATGATTGAGGCATACAAGCGCTATGATGGGCAAGTGCTTGGGGCAGACAAGAATAGTGAGGGAAATGGTGAGGATGAGGGGAAGATTGGAGATATCCCAGAGCCACCAAAAACCCACCACAAAAATGCCTATGCTCCTAAGCCAAACCCACTTAGGAACCGACTAGACACAACCCCAGCTCCACCCATGTTTCCTCCACATACCGACAACTTCCAGAAACCCATCAAGTTCAAGAGTGACTTGGGGAATGAGTTCTTTGGGAAGAAGGGAGAGAAACCGAGTGAGGAGAAGCCACAGCCCAAAGAGAGCCCAAAACCAAAGCCAAAACCAAAACTTTTCCATTGTGAGCATTGTGGGAGGGATGGGCACCTTGCTGAGTTTTGCTTCAGGAGGAAGCATGAGGAGAGGTTGTCTAGGGAGATGGCCAACAAGGACAGGTACCACCCTTCTCGTGGTGTGCCTGAGCCTAGGTTGGTGCCAAGGGGTGAGGGTATGGTGCGTACCATTTACCCTCGAGAGAGGCGTGTGTTTGTGCCTCGAGGTGAGCCACCACATAGAGAGGGTGGTAGGCGTGTTGGGTTTGGGCGTGGTGAGTTTGCTGGACGTTCCTTCGCTCGTGGCCAATACGAGTATGGGGGAACGATCGTAGTTTTAGGTCCCAGAGGAGCTACGGGCCACGGTCTCCACCTCGTGGTGCGTGTAGTCCTCCAAGGGGACGTGTGGGTGTTCCACCTAGAGGAGATAGGATGGATTTTGCTAACCCCACTTTTGAGCAAATGGCACGGCACTGGCTTGATTCGTTTTGTACTAATCCCAGTGCTGAGTCGTTTGCTCACTCTCGCTCTCGTTTTTGATTTGCAGGTGGGAGGCATGGAGGGTTTTTGGTTGATCGACTCCGGTTGATCTCGACACATGACCGGAGATCGAAGGTGGTTCTCCAGCCTCACCCCGGTGATGACCAAAGAGTACATCACTTTTTGGGACAATGGGAAAGGTAGAGTGCTTTCAATGGGCATGGTGAAGGTGAGCGATTCTGTGACTCTCAGGCGTGTTTCTCTTGTCAAGTCTTTGGGGCACAATATTCTTTCGGTTTCCCAGCTTCTTGATGAGAGTTTTGAGGTCCGTTTCAAAACGAGCGCTTCGCGTGTCTTGGATTCTCGAGGTGATCTTGTGTGCACGATCATCCCCGAGGGTCAGATTTTCAGAGCCGATTTTTCTCAGTGTGTTGGCTCGTCTTGTTGCTTGGTTGCTGGCGTTTCGGCGGAGCTTTGGAAATGGCATAGGAGACTAGGTCACTTGAGTTTTGACTTGTTGTCACGCTTGAGTGGGCTAGGATTAGTCCGAGGATTGCCTAAGCTGAAATACCAAAAGGACTTGGTATGTGCTTCGTGTAGGCATGGTAAGATGGTTGCCGCCTCTCACCCGCCTCTGACATCCGTTATGACAGAGAGGCCATGCGAGCTGTTCCATATGGACTTGGTTGGTCCAGCTCGTGTGTGCTCGGCGGGTGGGAAATGATATGTCCTGGTGATAGTGGACGACTATTCTCGCTATGCTTGGGTCTTCTTTTTGGCTGACAAGGGGGAGACGTTTGGTTTTGTGAGGGATCTAATCTTGAGGTTGAAGAATGAGAGGAATGGAGATGCCATTCGAGCTATCCGTAGCGACAATGGTTCTGAATTTAAAAACTCTCATTTCGAAAACTTTTGTCGTGATTTGGGTCTCGAACATCAATTCTCTTCTCCCTATGCGGCTTGTCAGAATGGTGTGGTTGAGAGGAAAAATCGTTCCCTTTGTGAGATGGCTCGGACGATGCTCAACGAGCATAGGACTCCGAGGAGATATTGGGCTGAGGCGGTGAATACCGCGTGCCATGTTGGGAATCAGATTTTTCTTAGGGCATTCTTGAACAAGACGTGCTATGAGCTCATGCACGGGCGAGGAGTGAGCCATTTCAGGGCTTTTGGTTGTCGGTGTTTTATTCTCAAGAAGGGTAGACTTGATAAGTTTGAGTCAAGGTCTTCTGATGGGATCTTTTTGGGTTATGCTAGTCATTCTCAAGCATTCCGTGTGCTCAATCTTGATACTAACCTAGTCATGGAAACTTGCGAGGTTACCTTCGACGAGACCCAGCCATGCAGTTCGTCTGTTTTTGAGTTCGCAGGAGATGACGAGATTAGCAAGAAGATCTTTGAGGACGAGGAGGATGATGGTGATGATGAAGCTCCAGCCGAGCATGTACCCTCTACTTCCACTACGACGACTATGGTGCAGGATGGCCCAGCCCCTACACCGCCTACGATCCAGCAAGATCAAGTGGAAGCTGCAGCTGAGGGGGAGGTTGTCTCCAGGCGAGAGGCACCGAGGCGTGTTCAAGTTGATCATCCCCCTCAAGAATCATCAGCGACATCAATGAACGTACGACACGGTCAAGGTCCAGGAATGTTTCTCACTTTGCACATTCGGCTTTTGTTGCTACCTTTGAGCTGAAAGGCATTGGACACGCCCTCTCTGATCCTAATTAGGTGAACGCAATGCATGAGGAGTTAGAGAACTTTGAGAGAAACCAAGTTTGGGAGTTGGTAGAGCCACCACCACATTGCAAACCTATAGGGACAAAATGGGTGTGGAAGAACAAAGAGGGTGAGAATGGTGAGGTGGTGCGAAACAAATCGAGGTTGGTTGCTCAGGGGTATAGTCAGAAGGAGGGGATAGACTATGAGGAGACATTTGCTCCTGTAGCCCGTTTGGAAGCAATTAGGATCCTTCTAGCCTTTTCCGTGGCTAAAGGGTTCAAGTTGCACCAAATGGATGTGAAGAGTGCCTTCTTGAATGGGTTTTTAGAAGAAGAGGTGTATGTGAAGCAACCACCGGGCTTTGAGAGTGCTGAGTTTCCTCACTGGGTGTATAGGTTGAGGAAGGCGTTGTATGGGCTGAAACAAGCTCCCCGTGCTTGGTATGGCCGTTTGAGGGGGTTTTTGTTCAGCAAGGGGTTTGAGATGGGCAAGGTTGATAAGACTCTTTTTCTCCTCAGGCAGGGCGATGATATCCTAATTGTTCAGGTGTACGTGGATGATATAGTCTTTGGCGGATCGTCTCACTCTTTGGTTGCGAGGTTTGCAGAGGACATGAGCAAAGAATTCGAGATGTCAATGATGGGAGAATTGCAGTTCTTTCTTGGGCTTCAGATCAAGCAGGCGAAGGGGGAACCTTTGTGCATCAAGCCAAGTACACGAAGGACTCTCTGGTGTGATGAGTGATTGACAACGTGGAGTGGACTGACTGTTGGCCGAGTATTGCTGGTGCAGGTTGCGACGTGACTCGTGTTGGTGCAGGTGAAGAGCGGGCGCGAAAGGTCTATGCCTTGCGGGGCCTCCGAGGAGTGGAGAGACAAGTAGGCTCGGCTCGAGAGACCCGGTGGCCAGCGGGGTCAAGTGCGGGCCGCATTGTGGCAAGAAAAGCAAGACGAAGTCGTGGACAGGAGCCGGTGCATGGTAGCGGCTCACGACTGGAGTCTGCACGCGGGGTTTGCGGCGGTTCACCACAAAACCGTTGGGTTACTTGGTTGAGCCACAAAACCAAGACCGGAGGCTCGGCGGGCGGAGATGGGATCCGGGCGCGCCGAGAAGCTTCGATGCCGGTGGGCACGTGGCGGGATCGCAGGGCTTAAGTCGGGAGGACGCGGACTGCGGCGAAGGCGTGGCCGTGCGATGAAGAGGAGTGCTACATGACCTATATGCCCCTGAGGGGATTGTATCTTAAGTTTAAGTGCTAGGGTTAACCCAGAGGGACTCATATATATAGCTCTAGGGTTTTCTGGGCAAACCATCCATCGGGACTGCTTCTCATTTCCTTGCTCCATAGGCATAGATTTTCTTCACCGCTTTGTGGAGAATCTGAACTCCGAGTGTATGGAAGCATTCATGGTTGCGTCGATTTCCTTCTTGAGGCTCATGTCTTTTTCGTGTCTTTTTCGAGCTATTTTTGTTGGATTTTCGTGCGCGCCTTGTTCCTTCGATTCTGAGGTGTTTGGGTTCGGATTTGTTGGTGGGGATCATGGATAGATGTCTTGTGCATCTTTGTGCTTGATCTTGACCCCCCAATCACCGGATTTGGCCTCCGATTGAAGGATTTCGGTTGGAACCCTAGCTTTTTGGTTGAGCTCAGTTGTGATTCGATTTCCGGCGATTTAGTTCATTTGAGGTCTCAAGTTTTGGGGGATAGCATCTCCTAGGGATGCTTCACATCTCCCCCAAATCTTACCTCAAGAGCTCAAGCCATTTGGGAGATCCATGGACGGATAGGTGAACTCGTGCTTGTGGTTTCAGGTTCGGGCTGCTATTCCCGTGCTTGGCGGACAGTCCGCCAGAGTCACGCGGACGGTCCGCAAGGAGCCGACAGATCTGGTGTTCGTCGTGTTCTTCGCGTGTTCTAGCGTGCTCGTGTTTCGATCCGTTTTGTTCGGTGCTTTTGGTTACACGGAGTTTGCCGGACGGTCCGCGAGGAGAGTGCGGACAGTCATTTCCGCGCGGACGGTCCGCGAGTTGGGCTTGGACAGTCCGTTTTTCAGGGTGCAGTACTGGAGGTTCGGGGGCTATTTTTGGACGGTCCGCCGCAGACCCGCGGACAGTCCGCCTAGGCCTCGCGGACGGTCCGCCCCACCCCTGCGGACAGTCCGCCAGGAGCCTCGCAGAGCTGCTAAGTCTTTTGCTTCTTGAGTTGCGCTTTCGCTTAGGGATTGTTTGGGGCTTGTTCCTAGGGTTGGTAAGTCCGTTGTGACTACGCGACCTTGACAAGCTCGTGTGGGAATCCTAGGTTGTAAAGTTGGGGCATAGGCCGGGTTCATCCTTCGGGAAGAATTTTTATCAGCTCCCATTCACTCCCCCCCTCTCTGCTTGTCTAATCGGTCCTTCAATTGGTATCAGAGCCGGTTACGAATCTTCGTGATACTAACCAATCTAAGATCCAAAGATGGCGTACCAGTAATGGGGTTCGGGTCCTCCACACTTTTATGGTAAGAACTACCAGATGTGGCAGAGGTGGATGGCTGCTTTCCTCCGCGGCAAGGGTCAGATCTTGTGGGATGTCACGGTGAACACAGCTTATGTTCATCCGATGAACTTCCTAGCTCCAGGATCAAGGGATATGTTCGACGCCAACAATAAGGCGGTCGACTACTTGTTCTGTGCTCTGTGTCAATTCGAATTCGATCGGGTTCAGACAGAGGACTTGACTTGTAGGATTTGGGAGCAGTTGAAGAATGCTCATGCTGGAAATGCTCAGGTTCAGGCTCGGTTGTTTGCGACCTACCGGAGAGACTACGAGAATTTCACTCATCTCCCCGATGAGTCCATTGACAGCATGTTCTAGCGGTTCACGGTGATTGTGAACAACATGAGGGCTAATGTGGTCGTGCTCCCGTACGATGATCATGACAGGGCTGTCAAGCTCCCGCACTCTCTGGATCGTACCGTGTGGAGTGGGAAGGTCGAGGCCATTCTTGAGTCGGAGAACTATGACACCCTCACGGTGGATGAGCTGTTTTCCAAGCTCAAGTCGTCCGAAGTGGACCGTGGGGTGCGTGCAAAGATCGAGAACCTGACTGACCCTCATAGTCTGGCTCTTGTTTCTGGATCAAGGACTAACGCTAACATGTCTTCGAGATAGTTCTCTTTGTCTTGTCTTGTGTCCATGCCAGATGAGGAGTTTGACGTGCTAGGTGAGGAGGATCTCGCGTTGCTGAGCAGGCGGTTCGAGCGCATGTACACGAACCGGAAGAACGCACGGAGGACCTCGGGCATGTGCTACCGGTGCGGGAAGCACGGGCACTTTATCGCTGAGTGCCCGGAAGCCATGGAGGTGAAGCCCGAGCACAAGCACCGTCCGAGGACCGACCACAAGCACCGCTCGAGGGACGACCACAAGGGCAAGAACAAGTCCGAGCGGAGGCCGAGGAGGGGTGGTGGTCACAAGAAGAAGGAGCGAGCGATGGTTGCCGGGGCAAGTGACATCGACTCGAGCTCTTGCTACTCTTCATCGAGCTCAAGTGATGAAGATGAGAACCGTCACAAGGGCAAGCGGTCAAGCAAGAACATCAATAGCTTGTCCATCGCCGCCCAAGGCTTTTGCGGCATGGCACATAGCTCCGCAAGCAAGAAGAGCAACAAGGATGACTCGGGTTCCAACTCCGAGGATGAGGTAAACAATGATCCATCCTTCTTGGTAGCGGAGAATGCGAGGTTGAATGACTTGCTTGACAACCGTGATGATGTGCTTAGAAAGACCAACAAGGAGAAGTGGGAGTATAGGTCTTTGCTTGGAGAGGCTAAGGAGAAGGTGGTTGAGCTAGAGTCTTTGCTTGTTGATGATAGGGCTCAAATAGACTCTCTTAAGTCTGCTCCTATTGTGACCGATGAACCTGAATGCACTGATTGTTCCACATTTCTTGGTGAATTGACTGTGCTTAAGGAGAAGTATGCCTCCAAGGTCGAGGAACTAGATGTGCTTAGGGTTGAGCTAGATGAGATGAAATCTAGGCCCTCTTTGCTTGGTGCTTGCACTTCTTGTCCTGTTTTGCATGAGAAGCTAGATGTTTCGCTTGTTTATGCTAGATCACTAGAGGCTCAGCTGAAAGCTCCTATTCCTACATCATGCTCTACTTGTGAAATAAATGTTGTGAAGAACATGGAGCTTGCACACTATGTTGATCGCTTGCAGGATGAGAATGATGAGTTGAGAAAGATGATGGGTTGGTTGTCTGGTCATGAGCCTCAGCTCCGGATGATGATCGAGGCATACAAGCGCTATGATGGGCAAGCGCTTGGGGCAGACAAGATTGGTGAGGGAAATGGTGAGGATGAGGGGAAGATTGGAGATATCCCAGAGCCACCAAAAACCCACCACCAAAATGCCTATGCTCCTAAGCCAAACCCACTTAGGAACCGACTAGACACAACCCCAGCTCCACCCGTGTTTCCTCCACACACAGACAACTTCCAGAAACCCATCAAGTTCAAGAGTGACTTGGGGATTGAGTTCTTTGGGAAGAAAGGAGAGAAACCGAGTGAGGAGAAGCCAGAGCCCAAAGAGATCCCAAAACCAAAACCCTTCCATTGTGAGCATTGTGGGAGGGATGGGCACCTTGCTGAGTTTTGCTTCAGGAGGAAGCGTGAGGAGAGGTTGGCTAGGGAGATGGCCAACAAGGACAGGTACCGCCCTTCTCGTGGTGTGCCTGAGCCTCGGTTGGTGCCAAGGGGCGAGGGTATGGTGCGTACCATTTACCCTCGAGAGAGGCGTGTGTTTGTGCCTCGAGGTGAGCCACCACATAGAGAAGGTGGTAGGCGAGTTGGGTTTGGGCGAGGTGAGTTTGCTGGACGTTCCTTCGCTCGTGGCCAAGACGAGTATGGGGGGAACGATCACAGTTTTAGGGCCCAGAGGAGCTACGAGCTACGGTCTCCACCTCGTGGTGCGCGTAGTCCTCCAAGGGGACGTGTGGGTGTTCCACCTAGAGGAGATAGGATGCATTTTGCTAACCCCACTTTTGAGCAAATGGCACGGCACTGGTTTGATTCATTTTGTACTAACCCTAGTGCTGAGTCGTTTGCTCACTCTCGCTCTCGTTTTTGATTTGCAGGTGGGAGGCTTGGAGGGCTTTTGGTTGATCGACTCCGGTTGCTCTCGACACATGACCGGAGATCGAAGGTGGTTCTCCAGCCTCACCCCGGTGATGACCAAAGAGTACATCACTTTTGGGGACAATGGGAAAGGTAGAGAGCTTTCGGTGGGCACGGTGAAGGTGAGCAAGTCTGTGACTCTCAGGCGTGTTTCTCTTGTCAAGTCTTTGGGGTACAATCTTCTTTCGGTTTCCCAGCTTCTTGATGAGGGTTTTGAGGTCCGTTTCAAAACGGGCGCTTCGCGTGTCTTGGATTCTCGAGGTGACCTTGTGTGCACGATCATCCCCGAGGGTCAGATTTTCAGAGCCGATTTTTCTCAGTGTGTTGGCTCTTCTCGTTGCTTGGTTACTGGCGTTTCGGCGGAGCTTTGGAAATGGCATAGGAGACTAGGTCACTTGAGTTTTGACTTGTTGTCACGCTTGAGTGGGCTAGGATTAGTCCGAGGATTGCATAAGTTGAAATACCAAAAGGACTTGGTATGTGCTCCGTGTAGGCATGGTAAGATGGTCGCCGCCTCTCACCCGCCTCTGACATTCGTTATGACAGAGAGGCCATGCGAGCTGTTCCATATGGACTTGGTTGGTCCAGCTCGTGTGTGCTCGGCGGGTGGGAAATGGTATGTCCTGGTGACAGTAGATGACTATTCTCGCTATGCTTGGGTCTTCTTTTTGGCTAAAAAGGGGGAGACGTTTGGTTTTGTGAGAGGTCTAATCTTGAGGTTGAAGAATGAGAGGAATGGAGATGCCATTCGAGCTATCCGGAGCGACAATGGCTCTGAATTTAAAAACTCTCGTTTCGAAACCTTTTGTCGTGATTTGGGTCTCGAACATCAATTCTCTTCTCCCTATGTGGCTTGTCAGAATGGTGTGGTTGAGAGGAAAAATCGTTCCCTTTGTGAGATGGCTCGGACGATGCTCGACGAGCATAGGACTCCGAGGAGATATTGGGCTGAGGCGGTGAATACCGCGTGCCATGTTGGGAATCAGATTTTTCTTAGGGCCTTCTTGAACAAGACGTGCTATGAGCTCATGCACGGGCGAGCACCTAGAGTGAGCCATTTCAGGGCTTTTGGTTGTCGGTGCTCTATTCTCAAGAAGGGTAGGCTTGATAAGTTTGAGTCGAGGTCTTCCGATGGGATCTTTTTGGGTTACGCTAGTCATTCTCGAGAATTC
Organism: Cenchrus fungigraminus; assembly: GCA_036936925.1. NCBI lineage: Eukaryota > Viridiplantae > Streptophyta > Magnoliopsida > Poales > Poaceae > Cenchrus > Cenchrus fungigraminus. The sequence goes on from CM072780.1 coordinate 70,930,947, forward strand.
CGTGTGCTCAACCTTGATACTAACCTAGTCATGGAAACTTGTGAGGTTACCTTCGACGAGACCCAGCCATGCAGTTCGTCTGTCTTTGTGTGTGCAGGTGACGACGAGATTGGCAAGAAGATCTTTGAGGACGAGGAGGATGATGCTGGAGAGGACGATGGTGATGATGAAGCTCCAGCTGGGCATGTACCCTCCACTTCCACTACGACGACTACGGTGTAGGATGGTCCAGCCCCTACACCGACTACGGTCCAGCAAGATCAAGTGGAAGCTGTAGCTGAGGGGGAGGTTGTCTCCAAGCGAGAGGCACCGAGGCGCGTTCAAGTTGATCATCCTCCCTCAAGAATCATCGGCGACATCAATGAACGTACGACACGGTCAAGGTCCAGTAATGTTTCTCACTTTGCTCATTCGGCTTTTGTTGCTACCTTTGAGCCGAAAGACATTAGACACGCTCTCTCTGATCCTAATTGGGTGAACGCAATGCATGAGGAGTTAGAGAACTTTGAGAGAAACCAAGTTTGGGAGTTGGTAGAGCTACCACCACATTGCAAACCTATTGGGACAAAATGGGTGTGGAAGAACAAAGAGGGTGAGAATGGTGAGGTGGTGAGAAACAAATCAAGGTTGCTCAGGGGTTTAGTTAGAAGGAGGGGATAGACTATGAGGAGACATTTGCTCCTGTAGCCCGTTTGGAGGCAATTAGGATCCTTCTAGCCTTTTCCGTGGCTAAAGGGTTCAAGTTGTACCAAATGGATGTGAAGAGTGCCTTCTTGAATGGGTTTTTAGAAGAAGAGGTTTATGTGAAGCAACCACCGGGCTTTGAGAGTGCTGAGTTTCCTCACAGGGTGTATAGGCTAAGAAAGGTGCTGTATGGGCTGAAACAAGCTCCCCGTGCTTGGTATGGGCGTTTGAGGGGCTTCTTGTTTAGCAAGGGTTTTGAGATGGGCATGGTTGATAAGACTCTTTTTCTCCTCAGGCAGGGCGATGATATCCTAATTGTTCACGTGTATGTGGATGATATTGTCTTTGGCGGCTCGTCTCACTCTTTGGTTGCGAGGTTTGCAGAGGACATGAGCAAAGAATTCGAGATGTCCATGATGGGAGAATTGCAGTTCTTTCTCGGGCTTCAGATCAAGCAGGCGAAGGAGGGAACCTTTGTGCATCAAGCCAAGTACACGAAGGACATCCTCAAGAAGTTCAAGATGGACGACTCAAAACCCCTGTCGACACCGATGAGTACGACTACAGCGTTGGATGCGGACGAGGACGGAGAGCCCGTGGACCAGAAGGAGTACCGGAGCATGATCGGCTCCCTCTTGTACTTGACGGCGACGAGGTCGGACATTCAGTTTTCTGTGTGTCTGTGCGCTCGTTTTCAGGCGTCGCCGAGGACTTCGCATCGGCAAGCCGTCAAGCGGATCTTCAGGTATCTTCGATACACTCCTGAGCTTGGTCTTTGGTACTCGGCGTCCTCTTCTCTTTCGCTTCTTGGGTTTTCGGATGCCAATTTTGCGGGATGTCGAGTCGATAGGAAGTCGACTTCGGGGACTTGCCAATTTTTGGGATCTTCGCTTGTTTCTTGGTCTTCTCGCAAACAGTCTAGTGTAGCTCAGTCTACCACAGAAGCCGAATATGTTGCTGCCGCTAGTTGTTGCTCACAGCTGCTTTGGATCACATACACGCTGAGTGACTTTGGTGAGGAGTGTTCCCATGTACCTCTCATGTGTGATAGCACGAGTGCCATTAGTGTTGCCAAAAACCCCGTGCTCCACTCCAGAACCAAACATATAGAGCTGAGGTACCACTTCCTGAGAGACAATGTTGAGAAGGGAAACATAGACCTCATCCATGTGCCAACCGAAAAGCAGCTTGCCGATATCCTAGCCAAACCTTTGGACCAAGCTACATTTGCCCGTTTGCGAGGGGAGCTTGGAGTTCTTTTTCCTTTCTGAGTTTTGGTTGGGGGTTGTTGTACATACTCATGTTGCATTTTCATTTTTGTATCATATCATGCTTGCATCTTTGTATCATAGACTGCATATGTATCATATGAGATGTGCTTCTCCTATATACTTGGATCACTATGATATGCTAGATAGGAGATTATGACTTTGCTTTTGATGCTCATATGATGGATAGCGATGCTCTTGATAGATTTGGGATGTATGTGCTTGTGGATAGCTTATTTTTGTGAAAATGCTATATATGATCCTCTCTTATGAGTTGAATGCCTTTCATGCTAAATTTGTGCACTTATGGCTATAGCTTGCTTAATTTGTGCTTCGGACTATGTTCTTTTCATATGGGGTCAAAGACCCATCTATCATCGTGGATGTTTAGCCTACATGCTACCTTGTGGAGAAGCCTAAGCTTCTTTTTGCCGCAAAGGCACTTCATGTACCATGCTTAATTTGTAAATCTTGCAATTGGTATATGAAATGCTTGTGCTTGAAAAATATGCTTCTGTGTCATGTATGCTTTAAATTCCTTATCTTGGGTGCTAAACCGTTGCATGATGTTCATCGTTGAGAAGTCTCACATTTTGAAGTGAACACATGGCTCGGTGGCTTTGACATGACATGAGATAGCTTGTGGTGTTTGTGATGATCTTGTGATGAGAATGTGTAACCTTGCATGAAGTTTGTGAGTTATTTGTTGTTTGTGCTCATTTTGATCATGTTTAGGTCCTATGCTCATGAGAGGGAAATCTTTGTGAAAAATGCTTTATTTTGATCATGGCTATGTCACATGCTTATATGTCCCTATCTATCTCGTTGGCGATGCTTGTACTAAATTTGTGGCAATCTTGCTTGTCTACGTCTCCTTTTAGCATGTTGTAGTGCTCTATGTCTATTTGAGAAGCACATGCTTGCATTTGTAGACTTATTTCATGCACTACCAACAAGGGGGAGAGATAGTACCCAATTCTTGTTTTGGGGAGAAATGCATTTGTTCAGGGGGAGCATGCATTCATATGCATTTGGGAGCTCTTTTTCGCCTGAATTTTAGTTGTGCTCTTTTGCCGATGGTGTCGAGCCCTTTTGCCTCACCTTGAGGAGTCGGCAATTTTGGAGCATTTTATCTCGGTTGTGTTGAGCCGTTGCCCTTGCCTTAGGGGACCGAGATGTTTTCTCTCTCAAGTGATCTCTTCTTGGCTTTTGTTGGGCTTTTGATCACTTGTTTGAGTTTTTCTGTCTTTTCTTTTCTTTTTTCTCTTTTCTCTAAATTGGTTACTATGTGTGTGTTGTCAATGCACTCATCAAGGGGGAGATTGAGGACCGGAGCGTCCGAGGATCGGTGGATGGTCGCTCCCTGGTGTGATGAGTGATTGACAACGTGGTGTGGACTGACTCTTGGCCGAGCATTGCAGGTGCAGGTTGCGGCTTGACTCGTGTTGGTGCAGGTGAAGAGCGGGCACGAAAGGTCTATGCCTTGCGGGGCCTCCGAGGAGTGGAGAGACAAGTAGGCTCGGCTCGAGGGACCCGGTGGCCAGCGGGTCAAGTGCGGGCCGCATGGAGGCAAGAAAAGCAAGACAAAGTCGTCGATCGCAGCCGGTGCAGCGTAGCGGCTCACGACCGGAGTCTGCACGCGGGGTTTGCGGCGGTTCACCACAAAACCATCGGGTTACTTGGTTGAGCCACAAAACCAAGACCGGAGGCTCGGCGGGCGGAGACGTGATCCAGGCGCGCCGAGAAGCTTCGATGCCGGCGAGCACGTGGCGGGATCGCAGTGCTTGCGTCGGGAGGACGCGGACTGCGGCGAAGGCGTGGCCGTTCGATGAAGAGGAGTACTACATGTCCTATTCGCCCCTGAGGGGATTGTATCTTAAGTTTAAGTGCTAGGGGTAGCTTGGTCATTTGCCCATCCTAGAGGGACTCATATATATAGCTCTAGGGTTTTCTGGGCAAACCATCCATCCGGACTGCTTCTCATTTTCCTTGCTCCGTAGGTGTAGATTTTCTTCACCGTTTTGTAGAGAATCTGACCTCCGAGTGTATGGAAGCATTCATGGTTGCGTCGATTTCCTTCTTGTGGCTCGTGTGATTTTTGTGTCTTTTTCGAGCTATTTTCGTTGGATTTTCGTGCGTGCCTTGTTCCTTCGATTCTGAGGTGTTTGGGTTCGGATTTGTTGGTGGGGATCATGGATAGATGTCTTGTGCATCTTTGTGCTTGATCTTGACCCCCCAATCTCCAGATTTGGTCTCCGACTGAAGGAATTCGGTTGGAACCCTAGCTTTTTGGTTGAGCTCGGTTGCGATTCGATTCCCGGAGATTTAGTTCGTTTGAGGTCTCAAGTTCTAGGGTATAGCATCTCCTAGGGACGCTTCACATCTCCCCCAAATCTTGCCTCAAGAGCTCAAGCCGTTTGGGAGATCCATGGAGGGATAGAGAGGGTTGACTTCGCGTTTTCAAGTTCGGGCTGCTGTTCCCGTGCCTGGCGGACAGTCCGCCAGGGGCACGCGGACGGTCCGTGAGGAGCCGACAGATCTGGTGTTCGTCGTGTTCTTCGTGTGTTCTTGCGTGGTCGTGTTTCGATCCATTTTGTCCGGTGCTTTTGGTTGCTAGAAGTTTGCCGGACGGTCCGCGAGGTTAGTGCGGACAGTCTTTTCCGCGCGAACAGTCCGCGGGTAGGGCGCGGACGGTCCGTTATTTAGGGTGCAGTACTGGAGGTTCGGGGGCTATTTTCGGACGGTCCGCCCTGTGCTTGCGGATGGTCTGCCTAGGCCTCGCGGACGGTCCGCCCGGTGCTCGCGGACAGTCCGCCTGGTGTCTCGCAGAGCTGCTAAGTCCTTTGCTTCTTGAGTTGCGCTTTCGCTTAGGGATTGTTTGGGGCTTGTTCCTAGGGTTGGTAAGTCTGTTGTGACTACGCGACCTTGACAAGCTCGTGTGGGAATCCTAGGCTGTGAAGTTGGGACATAGGCCGAGTTCATCCTTCGGGAATAATTTTTATCGACTCCCATTCACTCCCCCCCTCTCTGGTCACCTAATCGGTCCTTTAGGTTTCCCTTGCAAGGTTATTAATCGATCGATCGTCGGCCTCTCACCGTTACCCAAGATTGCTTAACCATACACTCTATGTCCCTAATGATGGAATTGATAAAGAATATGGATGTATGCTTAATTGCTTGCAATAGTTGCTTACTTAGTAATGGATAATCAATTAGAATTTTGAGCTAAAACTTGTAAGGACCTACTCTTTGTTGCTTTTCAGCAAAACAACCCACTAGCAATAAAGCCCTGCATGTCCAGAGAGTTGGCGATCTCCCATCACCCGACGGTTAAGTCTTGCTAAGTATTAGTATACTCAGCCTTGCTTTGGTGATGTGAATGATGATGCGTTCTCGTGGCCTGGTTCTCTCCCACCCCGTTGGGAAGTGGAGTGGGAGGATGACAGTGCTTAGTGACATCATGGATGGCCTCCTATGATGTTACTTATGACGTTTAGTATTTTATTCCGCTGTGTTTTGAACTCTGAACTATTTACCTTATGCAAAAGACTTGGTTTGTAATAATGGATCTTATGGAGCTTGATGTGATGTTTGTGAAATGTTTGTCTCTGGACTCACTGTCGTGTGAGTTTTGATGTACGAGTGTTCGATCCTTGTTAAAGTGATTTATCGGGCTTGACCCGATAGAGGCGACAAGTTACTTCTGTATTATTGCTTAATGACCAAATGGAATGGTTTAGGCAATAATATAGAATTAATTTGGGTGGTTCTGTCACTGGGATGCCCACGGCGCTTGTGCGCCTCGGTTTCGGCCGCTTGTGGGCCCATCCCTTTTCGTCCCTTGCTCTGGTGACGGCGGCGGCTGTTCGAAACCCTTCGTTGGGCCAGCCTTCGAACCGCGCATCGGTCTAGATCTGTGGGATCTAGTGACAGTTCGTGTCCTGGTAATTATCTTACCCTTGGGGAGCGTTAGTCAGCTCAGACGGTTGCACTTCTGGTCGTGGTGGGCCTGTCAATCGTGGCGATCGTGGAGGGAGAGGATCGGTCGTGCTCTCCCTGTCGCCGTCCCTTTAAATCCCCCCTTCTCTGAGCGGTGGTTTTCACCTTAGTCTCTTCGCCTGTTCCTGCAGCAGCATTCGCAGCGAGAGAGAAAGACCTAGGCATGGGCTCGAAAGGTGTTACCTTGGCTTCCCTGTCGGCGATGGAGAGGGGGAAACGTGCTGCGTCAGATGATGCGTCGCGGCCGCCGTCGCCACGTCATCGAAGGTTGGTTCCTTCGCCCAGGGGTGAGATGAAAACGAGTCCGGGCCCTCCTCCCTTCTTTGTGAGGGATCCGTCGAAGTACATGGCTCACATCTCGTGTTCGATCGACACCGCAGGCGTCTGGACCTCCGTCCATTCGGCAACAAAGTCGGCGAGGACCTGGGACTTGATGGCGGTACCTGGGGTGTAGGTGATACTCTGCCCCATCAACTGCAGGGCCCATTTCGCGATCCTTCCCTCTGCCTCTAGGCTCTGGATTACCTCTTTGAGCAGGTACTTCGAGACCACCGTGATGGGGTGGGCATCGAAGTAGTGTCTGAGCTTCCTTTTGGAGATCAGCACGATGTAGATCAGCTTCTGGAACTGGGGATAGTGCGTCTTGGAGTCCGAGAGCACTTCGCTGATGAAGAGCACGGGTCACTGCACCTTCAGCACCTTGTCCAGCTCATCTCGCTCAACCACCAGGGCCGCGCTAACGACCTAGGTCGTAGCAGCGACATATAACGACATAGGCTCCTCGGGCGCTGGCGCCGTGAGGACGGGTGGCTTCTCGAGCAACTTCGTGTGGGACTCCAGTGCCTCTTGCGCCTCCGAGGTCCAGGTGAAGTGCTCTGACTTCTTCAAGAGCTGGTAGACAGGCAAACTTCGCTCGCCCAGCCGGGCGATGAACCGGCTGAGTGCCGCTAAGCACCCTGTCACCCGCTGAACCCCCTTGATGTTCTGAATCGGCCCCATGCTAGTGATGGCCATGATCTTCTCCGGGTTGGCCTCTATTCCGCGTTCCGACATGACAAAGCCGAGAAGCATACCTCTCGGAACCCCGAAAATGCATTTCTCAGGGTTTAGCCGCACTGGGAACTTCCTCAGCTTCTTGAAGACGGCCGTCAGGTCGGGGACTAGGTCCCCTATTTGTCTTGACTTCACAACGATATCGTCGACGTATGCCTCAACTAGCTGCCCAATGGATTTCGGGTCAAACCAAAGAGACGAAAGGAAAGAAAAAAAGCCAAAAGCCATACTCAAGCACAAAACAAATCTCGATGTAAGACCGAGGTTTTTTATGGTCCCTTCTTACCTATTTGGTACTGCATTAACTTGTCATTTTGGTACCTCGATGCAGTGTGCTCAGCAGCCATGGGCGTCCTCTTTGTTTGGATTCCATGTGGCATTCCATATGTTAAGACTACTCGATGACATACCTGACATCAAGAAGGCTGCTGTAAGTAGATAATAATGCTCAACCTTGTATCTGCTCATATTATCCATCTGATTTTAGAAACTGATTTCTACTTGTATTCTCATAAATGATTGTATTTTGCAGGATTTCAAATCTGCTGTAGATGTTTCCACAGAAGATCTAAAGCGTGTCCGGGAGATGCTGTGCGAGTACATTCTTAAGGAGACCATCGACCGAAAGGGCAACTTCTACAATGGTGCACCTTGAGTTCATTGTAGCCAGAAACTTGAAACTCATTCAATCTTCTTTAGTTAGGTGTTGTTGCCTGAGAAACCTGCTTGGCTTGCTTGGTTGGGGTCAGATGCTGCCTGGTTCAGGCAGTTTTCTCACGACTCCATCCAAACAAGCCCTGATGAGAGTAACTTGAAACTTGATGTGATCCTAGCTTGTCTATAAATGTGATCTTTTGCTTGTCTATAAATGTGATCTTGCTTGCCTATATCTGTGATGTGAGAATGTGTTTGTGATGTCTCCTTGCTGTGGTGGCTGCCATATCCTGGCTGGTTCCAGGATGGCAAGATGCAGCCCCTGATGGCTGCCAAATCCTGGCTAGTTCCAGGATGTAGCCGGCAAGCAGGCAGGTTACTGTAGGGGTGGCCTACATATATGTAACGGGCGTTAATTAAAGCTCGTTACAAACACTGATCAGTGAGTAACGGGCTTCATTCGGAAAGCCCGTTACAAACATGCCAACAATGTAACGGCCAGTGTAAAAGCCCGTTACCAGTCCTGACCGGTGGGCCCCAGGACCTGGCCCGTTCATCGAGATATAGGAGACGCAGGTTGAAAGAACGTGTCTCCTTTAATCAAGAGAAAGCAGACGCGCGTGGAAACAGATGCGTCTCATTTCGTCGAGACAGAGGAGACGTAGGTTCACGACACGCGTCTCTAATGTTGATTTCACAGTAACAGGCTCTATTTTCATGCCCGTTACCAAAGTTCCCTGTGGGCCCAGAGAAACAGCCATTTCACGTGACCGGTGACTAGTTGTGGTAACGGTCATTGTTTGATGCCCATTACGAATCCTAGATGTGCTGAGACGCGCGTGAAATAGACGCATCTCATTTCGTCAAGATAGAGGAGACGCAGGTACAAAACAGGCGTCTCCGATATTGAGCTAATGTAACGGGTTCTGTTTTGGTGCCTGTTACCAAAGTTCCCTGTGGGCCCAGAGAAACAACCATTTCACGTGACCGGTGGCTAGTTGTGGTAACGGTCGTTGTTTGATGCCCGTTACGAATATGTGTTATCAGTAACGGGCATCTGCCCGTTACCTTTCTTGGCTCATTTGTAACACTTGATCGGTAACGGGCGCTTTGCTCATTACTAAAGGCCATCTATGCCCATTACCAAAGTGAGTTTTTCACGTTGTCCTCCATAGCCAAGATTTGGTCCACCAAAACTCGCTAAATCGAGAGGAATCGAAGAAATCCCACCAAGAACGCCTCTAACCCTAGAGCCAAGAAAACCCCAAAATCGAGCCCCTTTGCTCACGGCTTTGGGAGGGGAATCACAGGGAAAAGAACGATGAAGGGTTCAAGCATACATCCCCCACCAAATCCCAAAGAGAAAGGCCCCGAAACCGCCACAAGAAATTCGCCAAGAAAAGGCTCCAAAAATCACCAAAAAGGAGAAACGGGAAGGACACATCCAAGCCTTGAGGAACCACGCCGAATCATCTATACATACCAAAGAGGTTCATACAAGGTCTAGCTTGCCGCCCGATCATCCTTCCCTCTCACAAGATCTCACAACGAAGCTCTCAAGCTAGTCCTAGAAATTCCTAAGGAAAATAGGAAGGGAAAAATAGGAAAACAAATGAGCTAGGGTTCGAAGAGATAGCTGCCATCCTCTCACCACTTGGGTTATATGGAGGCCAGCCGAAAGACTAAAATACCCCTAAGGCCTAATACTGGGATACACACCCCCGAGGGGCACTTTGGGAATCTTTGTCTTCGCACCATCGGACGGATGCCCAGTGACCACAAACTTTCTTAGCCTCGACGCAAGCCTTGCGATCCCGACACGTGTCCTCCACTTCGAAGATTTCGGACTGCGTCGTCGCACATCGGTCAGGCCGGTGCTCCACACCGGTCAGACCGGTACCCACCGATCAGACCGGTCCGATGCTGCTGCACCTCCGTCTTTGGTCTTCGATCTTGGCTTTGTGGATCAACCATGGAACCCAGTGGTTTTCTGGTGAACCACCGGAAACCCCGCGAACTCGGTGTAGCCTCCGCCAATTGCCACTCATGACTCGGCTCCCACGTAGTCCCGGCCCGACCTTGGTTTTGAGGCTCAACCAAGAAACCGTCCATGACTTCATCTTGCCGTTCTTGCCACCATGCGGCCCACACTTGACCCCGCTGGCCACCGGGTCCCTCGAACCAAGCCTACTTGTCTTCTCCACACCTGGAGGCCTCACCAGCAACGACCTTTCACGCTTGTTCTTCACCTGCACCAACACCAGTCAAGCCGCAACCTGCACCTGCAATACTTAGCCAAGAATCGGTCCACACCACGTTGTCAATCACTCATCACACCAGGGAGCGACCTACCACTAGTCCTCGAACCACATAGGCTCTCAGTTCTATATGCCCACAGAGGCTTGCAGTAGGGGGTACAAGCTTAGGTCGAGAGAGGGAGTGTGTCCCTGGTCTCTGAATGTGGTGATGAGCTGCGGATGCTCCGTGGGAGTGTGATTGTGTTTTTCTTGCAGTTGTGTTTTACTGTGTGATCATTTGTGATCGTGTCTACGGTACCGGCCTCCCCTTTTATAGTCCAAGGGGGGCTGGCGTACAAGGGTTAGGATGGTAAAATGACATCCTACTACAGTACTGTAACAGTGCCGGAACAGTGCTGGAACAGTGTCGCGTCGTGTGCCTTCGTCTTCGATTGGCGCCATACGTTGTGCTAGGCGCGGTAGTCCTCGTAGGGCGGTGTAGCTGGTGGCTCCATTCCAAGATGGCTTCTCCTAACTCAGGGCTTCGCAGGTCAGGTAGGTCGAGGCTTCTTGTGCAAGCCCCAACCTTCCCTATGATAGCTGCTAGGTCGGGTCTCGTCGTTCGATGCCTTATGGCGAAGGATACGTCTGTCCTTCGCTATTGTTTGTTATCCAGGTGATGGGACGCCGGGGCAGTCCGCTTCCCACACCGGGGAAAATCTCATCATGGCCTGACCACCTGACAGCATAGATACGCCTACCCTGCTGCTCCTGCACGTCCCGAGCGGCGTGGGGCCGCTCGTGCCATGTTGCAGCCTTCGCCGGGGGGGGGTGCGCCGGTGGGCTGCGGGGCAGAGCCATTTGTCGAGGTAGCCGCGAGGCTGGGGTGCTCCTTAGGTCGCGCAGGTCGACCGCCTGGGTCGGAGGTGGCCCCATAAATGATGTCAGGCTGCTATCCTTGAGGACGGAGAGTTGTGCCTGCCTTGCTGGTCATCGCTGTTGGGCCACCGCGGATGTGGCCCGTCTTTAGTCTTCATGATTTGGGGATTTAGGGACTAAGATGATTGCCCCTAGTTTATCCCCTCATCACCTAGCCTCCTATGCCATTTCCAAAGCTCCGCCGAAACACCCGCAACCAAACAACGAGAAGAGCCGACACACTAAGAAAAATTGGCTCTAAAAATCTGACCCTCGAGGTTGATCATGCACACAAGATCACCTCGAGAATCTAATACACGAGAAGCGCCCGTCTTGAAATGGACCACAAAATCCTCATCAAGAAGCTGGGACACCGAAAGTAGATTGAACCCCAAAGACATGACAAGAGCAACACGTCTAAGAGTCACACTCTCACTTACCTTCACCGTGCCTACTGAAAGCACTCTACCTTTCCCATTATCCCCAAAAGTGATGTACTTCTTGGACACCATCGGGGTGAGGCTGGAGAACCACCTTCGATCTCTGGTCATGTGTTTAGCGCAACTAGAGTCGATCAACCAAAATCCCTTTATGCCTCCCACCTGCAAAATCAAAAACGAGAGCGAGAGTGAGCAAATGACTCAGCACTGGGGTTAGTGTAAAAGGAATCAAACCAGTGTCGTGCCATTTGCTCAAAAGTGGGGTTAGCAAAATCCATGCTATCACTCCTAGGTGGAACACCCACACGTCTCCTTGGAGGACTACGAGTACCACGAGGTGGAGACCATGGCCCGTAGCTCCTCTGAGACCTAAAGCTGTGATCGTTCCCCCCATACTCGTATTGGCCACGAGTCAAGGAACGTCCACCAAACTCACCACACCCAAACCCAACACGCCTACCACTCTCTCTGAGGAGGTACACCCAGTGTAGGGAACTCACGCCTCTCTCTAGGGTAAATGGTACACACCGTACCCTCACCCCTAGGCACAACACGAGGCTCAGGCACACCATGTGAAGGGCAGTACCTGTCCTTGTTTGCCATCACCCTAGCAAACCTCTCTCACGCTTCCTCCCGAATCAAACCTCAGCTAGGTGGCCATCCCTCCCACAATGATCACAATGGAATGGAATTGGTTTTGGCTTTGGCTTTGGGCTTTCTCTGGGCTGTGGCTTCTCCTCACTCGGTTTCTCTCCCTTCTTCCCAAAGAACTCATTCCACAAGTCACTCTTGAACTTGATGGGTTTCTGGTAGTTGTTGGTTTATGGAGGAAACACGGGAGGATCTGGGCTTGTGTCTAGTCGGTTCCTAAGTGGGTTTGGCTTGGGAGCAAAAGCATTCTTGTGGAAGGTTTTTGGTGGAGCTGGGATATCACCAATCTTCTCCTCCTTCTCACCACTACACTCCCCAATCTTATCTGACCAAAGCGCTTGCCCATCATAGCACTTGTATGCCTCAATCATAATCCTGAGCTGAGGCTCATGACCTGACAACCAACCCATCATTTTCCTCAACTCATCAATCTCATCCTGCAAGCGGTCAACATAGTGTGCAAGCTCTAAATTCTTTACAGTATGTATTTCACAAGTAGACCATGAAGTAGAAATAGGAGCTTTCAATTCATCCTCTAGTGATCTAGCATAAGCATGTGATTCATCCAACTTCGCATGCAAAATAGGATAAGAAGTACAAGCACCAAGCAAGGTGGGCCTAGATTTCATCTCTTCTAGTTCAATCCTAAGCACATCTAATTCCTCAACCTTGGAGGCATATTTTTCCTAAAGCACAGTCAAATTGCCAAGGAAAACAGAACACTCAGTGCAATCAGGTTCATCGGTCACAATAGGAGCAGACTTCTGTGGACGGTCGTTAAGTCTCTATTTTTGACCCTCAACTTTGAACAAATTTCACTCCATCAAAGCTTGCATCATAGCTGTGGGGTTATAAACTAATGGATTCCACGAGCTTTGGTGAATATTTGGATGCAGGTCATAATGAGACATCATAGCACAAATAAAGCATCTTGACAAACAACGTCAAATGCTTAGTTTGATAGCACCAATGCGAAGTTCTTGTCGAGATGATCAAAATGGAGTTTTGGTTCACCCAATTCGGAGTCCGGATGCAAAAATTATGCCTTACGGAAGATTGTGACACGAGACATGTCGGGGGGTAGGTGCGGCCGAACCTATCAACCTCCTCTGATCAACAGCAAACTTTGCCAAATGCCTCTACACTTAGCATAATATCCAAGGAGACCAAGTCAATGGGCCAGACACCACAAAAGTTGGTCCGGCCGCACCAACAAGGTCTGGCCGCACCACCCAAAATCCTCCTCTCGGGTCCACGACACCAACAATCCCACAAACACACCTTGGATGGATGAGATACACCGGTGAATGGTCGGTTTGATCAAAAGGCTATGGTTGGAAGCACTTGGATCGATGGACCCACACTTAACCGCCACAACCGCCATCAAGGAGTGATCCTGGACGTCCCTCAACACCGTCGGTGCATCACACGGCAATTGAGTAGGACCGGCCGCACCTCTAGGTACGACTGCACCTATCAAACCCCAGGATTTCGCTCCACCGACTTGGGAACCGACCCAGGAGTGTTGATCAGGGCTGTGCACGATCAAAGGTAGCAAATCATAGGGCCGGCCACACCTGGAGATACGGCCGCACCTCCTTGCTCGTCACTGCAGCTCCCTCTCGCCTACAAGTACCCCCTCCTACAACCACCGACCCAGAGGGCCTATATATAGAGCCTAGCACCTCATAGAAGGACACAAGTGATTAGAAGCAAGTGGCGGGGTCCTACATAAGTTAGTATTCATAGAGTAGGGAGAGAGAGTTGAGTGTTGGAGTAGAAGCCAGAGTGTTGGTCTTGTTCCCCTTCCTTGGCGGGTGAGGTACAACTACAGTCGTCCACACCTAGGATATTTTGTAAGTTCGGATTCATGAGTAACTAAGTCTCAAGTCATTTCATCGTTCGCTCTTAGGTTCTTCGATTGCATTTAGTAGTTTCTACTTGTTGTGATTGCTTTGCTTTGAATTCGAGTAAAGTAGTGCTTGGTTAGTGTAGATGTGGTGTCTAGGCTTTCCAGTACCTTGGAATGCTTCCCGGTTCAACGGAATAGTTGTGGTACCCTAGGGAGGTGACAGCTCTGGACGGGCTCTGTAGTCCACCACGTTAGTTCCGGCAGGTAGGAGTTACGACATCAGAGCCCCCTTCTCATCCCTTTCCGTGGCTCTTTTCCCTCTGGCCCCGACGAGCGACAAGTTTTGCCTTGATTCTATCCGTGACTCTCACGAGTCCCAAACTTCATCAGCTATCCCCTCTCTACCCAAAATCTACCCTTGCCTTTCTATCCTTCGTCACCATATCCCCCGAACGAATTAGTTCAGGTTCACAACACTTCTCATTCCCCGTGGAAATCGATACCTTGGAATACTCCCGGGTGAAAGCTACAACGGTATCCGTGCGCTTGCGGATCTATCTATGATCGTGTAGCATACCAACAGGCTTTCTGGCACTGTTGCAAATCTAGTAACGACGTAAGAAGTGCCAACAAGCTTTCTGGCGCTGTTGCAGGGGAACGATAGCTGTTTTGATTCTGAACCCAGTTCGTCCGTGTATCACCCCATTTATCACATGGATTCCAATCCAACCCTTTTCGATTTTGCCGCTCCAAAGGGCGATCATTTGGAGCCTCCACCTTCATCACATTCCATTGAAACATCTAGCTATGAGCTACGTCCCGGCTTCGTAGCTGTGGTCCGAGAGCAAAGCTTCTCCGGAGATAAGGATGAAAGTCCTTATTCCCACCTGCGCGAGTTCGAACAACTTTGTTCATGTCTTGTGATCACAGGAATGAGTCAAGATACCTTGAAATGGAAACTCTTTCCGTTTTCATTAACGGGGTGAGCAAAACAATAGTATTCGCTCAGTGTGAGAAGTTTGGAGGGGGACTGGGAAAGTTTACGAAAGGCTTTTTGCCTAACATTCTTCCCGACTCCCCAAGTAGTGAAACTCCGACAGGAGGTCATCTGTTTTGAGCAACGGAAGACCGAATCTCTAGGAGCCGCATGGGCAAGATTTACAAAAATCGTAGATTCTGGTCCAGACCTTGGTATCGCAGAGCCCGCTCTTTTGCAATACTTTCGCGATGGTCTTGGACCAGAGTCAGCAATTTTCTTAAACTCTTCTTCCGGGGGATCTTTCACTCATTTCACCTTGTCTGAGTGTAAGGACATTCTAACAAAAATCCTTCAAAATACCCCTTACACGGGAGTTTATGATGAATTCCCGGATGAGGAAGAGATCACTCAAGAGGTGCACATGCCAAACACTCTCTCAGAACCGAAACCCATAGAGGAGAAACCCACTAGCACTTTTTGGCATGAAGAACCACTCCTCTATCCCCGTGTGTACCCTGCTGATTTCTCGTATGACTTCGACGAGGAATCAACAAACTCCGATCCACTCTCTGAATCGGAATTCATAGAGGAGGAGCCTATCCTAGAAAAATTCATATCCACAGACACCCATCCTCCTCTTACCAAAACTTGGTTCACAGGGGAACCATTCCAACCTTATCGAGAGTTCGATCACCCCTCGTGTGACTTCATCTATGAATACTATGATGAGTTATTTGATAAACATTGGACGGAGAAATCCTTCCCGAGAAGGGAAAGAGACTCAACACACGAGAGAGAATTAGTCAACTTACCCAACCCAGAAGAGGTAAAAAGACAGAGAGAAAAGTTGGAATACATCTCTGCAATCAGTAGCCGGGAATGGTTGAGAGAAGCAGAAGGCATGAATCAAGTAATCCAGCTATATCCCGAGCTATAGTCACTCTCATGCCAAGTAGGAAACCTCTCTTACCAGGATGTGTTCTATGACCCTAGGGTCGATGTCAATATCATTCCTAAATCCTTAGTATTAGAGGCCTTTCCCGACGAACCCCTCACTTTCTCTCAGAAGCGTCTCCAATGGATTTCGGGTCAAACCATAGAGACGGAGGGAATCCTTAGAGTTGTCCAAACAAATATTGGAGAGTATGGGATCTTCCTAGATTATCATATCTTTGACATCCCAAAAGGAGATCCACCCTTCATTCTCATCGGAAGACCCATTGAAGGGGTACTGAGTAATGTGCTCGACCATGAAAAGCATTCATATCATCTTGAGGTTCGAGATACACATCTCCAATAACATAGACCTGAGGTTAAGAAAGAACATGTGTGGTCTATGGACATTCTTAAGGTGTCGACACTGGATTCTCAAAACAGACTCGAGCATGAAGGTTTTACACTAGAGGGAAATCTCATGCTCACATCAAAAGTTTCCAGAGTTATCAAGCTCCATTACCAATGACCTTTACGAAACCTACAACCTCCTCATCTCCCTTATGCATGCTAACTTTTGTTTACCATAAACATTGCAAATTTCGTGGTCATTTTTTTGTACTAACCTTGCAGCTAGAGCTATGATGGTTTCATCATCTTGATTGGCTGCAAGATGAAGATCTCCAGTGGTCGAGCTTATGACCCAAAACAAAGCACTACCAGGAGATAGCCCGAATAACCATTTAGATTTCCTTTTCAAATAAAAGCAAGAGCATCTCTTTAGGATTAGTCATCCTTCAGGTATTTTTGGTCGCTAACGTTTCAGGTGGAGACAGAAAGGACCAATGGATAGGCAATGCCTAAAAACATGAGGGCTACACCAACTACAACAACAAGGTAATTCAGGGAGAGAAAGTATTACGAAGGAAGCTGTCGGGCATACACCCCGGGTACTCATACAAGGAAGGATGAAGACGGACTCCTACTAGAATTCCCCTATAATTCTACTAGGACTTGTTCCGTGTAATCCTACTAGGACTCCTGCCTTGTAACTGACTAGGAACCTGCCCCCTGGACTATATAAATGAGGGTCGGGTACCTAGGAGGACAACTCAACCAACCCAACACCAAGCGCAGGGCGCCATACTTGATCCCCAAACAGGACGTAGGGTACGCCACCTTGGCGGCCCGAACCTGTATAAATCTTGTGTCCCGTGTCCTTGCGCATACCTTCGAGTTCTCGGTCTCCCGATCACGATCCTCACCGCACAATCAACCACCTCGGGTACCCCCTTGGTGGGTTTGCCGGTCTAAAACACCGACAGCTGACGCGCCAGGTAGGGGTGATCATCACCACCGGACGAATTCGAAGGACCACTTTTCAAAATCAATCTGCTTGGCGGCGAATGACACGTCACGTCTCAAGTTCGTCGCACCACCAATAAGATCAATTTCCAATTCGGCGAGCTCTGCATCCGAGCTAGTTTCAAAGTGAAATCAGAGTTTGGATCAGCGCACGTGGAGCACTAATTGGATCAGGATTGGTCAACATGCAAGTCCGCATCCGCGTCCCTCATCCTGCGGAAGTACTCCGAGTCCGCATCCGAAACAAAGTCAAGACATGCCCATGTAACTTGGGGCGCACTGCAGCATGATGAACAGGGAAGTATGGAACGTTGATCAAGCGGAGGAAAGAAAGCAACAACAGCTGGCCAAGTACAAGCCAAAGCACCATGCAATATCCCAGTTTGCACGCTGATCAAGGGTAAAATCCATCTGCTGCGATTCCAACTCAATTAGGAAAGAAACTGCTACACTCACGCATGGAAGTGCAATTCTGAGGCTTTGCTACCCGCACACGGAAACGTACCAGGAAAGCTCCAAGGTCTTCGCTTGATGCACAACAGAGATGTACGTGAGCATGGCTACGTCACCTATGGTCGCACCGGGTCTACATCAACTATGTCGTGTGCCGCGACTACTCGTCTCCCGGCCGCAGCGGCTCTACCTCGACTACGCCGTGCGCCGCGACTTCTCATCTCCCGGTCGCACTGGCTCTACATCAACCACGTCGTGCGCCGCGAGTACTCGTCTCCCGGTTGCACCGGCTCTACATCAACTGCACCGTGCGCTGCGACTACTCGTCCCCCGGCCACACCAGTTCTACCTCAAGTTTGCCGTGCGCCGCGACTACCCGTTACCTGGCAGCACGGGCTCTACGTCAACCTTGTTGTGCACCGCGACTACTCGTTTCCCAGTAGCATCGGCTCTACATCAACTCTGCCGTGCGTCGCGACTACTCATCACTCGGCTGCACTGGATCTACATCAACTGTCTCACGGCTCGACTACTTGTCGCCTGGTTGTACCGGCTCTACTGCGCCTATGCCGTGCATCCAACGCGCCGTCTCGCCGCTCGACTTCTAGTCGGTTGGTCGCACTGGCTCTCGCCGTGCGCCCGGTCACTCTGTCTTGTGGCTTGACTGCACCGCCGCTCAACTTGTTGTCCGGTCGCACTGGCTCTACTCCAGCCACGTCGTGCGCCGCGACTACTTGTCTCACGGCAACGTCGACTCTACCTCGACTACGCCGTACACTGCCACAACATCGTCTTGCGGCCGCATCAGCTCTACCTCGACTACGCCATGCACCGCCACGACATCGTCTTCCGACCGCATCACGTCGACTACTCATCTTGAGTAGTTTTCCAAACTAGTCGAGAACGGCTGTCACGCCCCCAACAACTAGTCGGAATCAACTCTAACTAGTCAACTTCAGCAACAACCGTCGCGGCTCCATCGCCAACCACCACGGTTTCATCTACAAGACCGCCCTGGCGGCAACAGCTAAGTCATTTATTCAAATGATTGCTTGTTTCTGCTTTGGTTTGTTTTCTGTGCGCAGGACAAACACGCCAAGGACTACCCATCTGTGCATGCTTCTACACGGGAACTACCCTTCAGAACTGCACAATCTCAAGTCCGCTACGGCGGCACAAGTCGACGTCAACGGTCGCAATCTAAAGTCCGCTACGGCGGCACAACTCGACTCTGGTCGCATCAACAGTCTGCCTAGGCAGCGACAACTAAGTCATTTAATTTAAATGATTACTGTTTTTTTTCTTGGCTTGTTCTCCTCATCATGCAAGACAACATGCCGACTACTTATCGGTGTACGCTTCTCGGTGGGTTTTCACAAGAGCTACACTCTGTTGACTACTCTTGGGGTATATCGACCAAACTGCCACGGGCTTACAACACTGAATCTCGGGGGCTCCGGCCACGAATTTGGTATACTAAGTTTCGGAGGCTCCACCACGAGTTCGGTACATTACATCCTGGGGGCTCTCGCCACGGCTTTGGGTGTACTAAGTTTCGGAGGTCACAATGGTTGTATCCCAAGGAGGCAATCTCAAGCCCGCTCCGGTGGCAACCGTACCTTGGGTCTGAAATCCATGGCCCAGGTACTCAAGTCGACTCCGGTCGCACCTTCAACCCCGCTCCGGTGGCAACTATACCTTCGGTCTGAAATCCATGGCTCAGGTGCTCAAGCCCGCTCTGGTGGCAAAAATACTCGTTTTTTCTAATTTTTCGTTCGATTTTGCCTTCCGGAAGTGCTTTTCATTTTTGCATCTTAAGTCCACCCCACGTGGCACAAAGTTGACTTCGATCGCATCTCAAATGTCTGTTCCGCGCGGCACAAAGTCGACTTCGGTTTTCAAGTCGCATTCTAAAGTTCACTCTGCCAGCATCTAAAGTCAACTTCGGTCGCATCTAAAAGTCCGCTCTGACGGCATCTAAACTCGACTACGGTCGCATCTAAAGTCCGCTCTGACGGCACGGCTACTTCTCAAGCTCCATGGCTCGACGTCAAATTACTACTCGGAATCTCTCCAGCTCGGGGGCTGCATTCAAATTACTACTCGACAACAACTCTAGCAGACTTCGCTTGCTCTCAAGCTCGGGGGCTCCACACCAACAACTACTCGACGTGGCCCATACAGCTCACTTGGCACATAATCTCGGGGGCTGAGCGCTGCAAGAGTACTCAGATGATGGCTTTCGCGAACACTGAAGACCCTTGGATTGATTACCTAATCATTTCAAGGCTCGGGGGCTGCTGTACTACACCCATCATTCAATTTTTCAAGACGGAAGATTCAGAATCAAGATTGACCCTCAGCTAGAGTCCGTGACTCAACCTAAGGCTCGGGGGCTACTCCATATGGAGTGCGATTATGCAATCACACTTCCATATAATCTCGACTTCAAGACTGATGAGCTGGACCACCTTCCAGCCTCGCGGCAGTTCAAGTACTATTGAAGACTTCTCCAAGCAGTACTCGAGGACGCTCAAGAACTACTCAAAGAGGCTTCAAGACTACTCGAACTACTACTCTCGACTCCAACGTGCTCGGGGGCTTGTCGGGCATACACCCCGGGTACTCATACAAGGAAGGATGAAGACGGACTCCTACTAGAATTCCCCTGTAATCCTACTAGAACTTGTTCCGTGTAATTCTACTAGGACTCCTGCCTTGTAACCGACTAGGAACCTGCCCCCTGGACTATATAAAGGAGGGTCGGGTACCTAGGAGGACAACTCAACCAACCCAACACCAAGCGCAGGGCACCATACTTGATCCCCAAACAGGACGTAGGGCTCGCCACCTTGGCGGCCCGAACCTGTATAAATCTTGTGTCCCGTGTCCTTGCGCATACCTTCGAGTTCTCAGTCTCCTGATGACGATCCTCACCGCACAATCAACCACCTCGGGTACCCCCTTGGTGGGTTTGCCGGTTTAAAACACCGACAGAAGCTTGAACTCCGCACACTTGAGTTATGTTGCCTAGCAATGCAAACTCCATGTGTGGGGGAGATATGTGAGTATCTGTTGACGGTCCTTACAACAAAGATTCGACCGTCAAAAACTTCGGGTTCGAGAGGAGTATATGGCAAGTTTCATGCACATTTTTAGTACTAATAAAGTTCCACGAGTTGTGTTGTGAATTTCATAGGAAGGTACACATTTTGGGAGAAATTGGAACCAACGTGCCACATGAGCAAGGCACGGCCGAACCACTGGTCCGGCCGGCCCTGCAGGTGCGGCCGGCCCTGCAGGTGCGGCCGGCCCTACCCCGTGGCTCATGCCTGGTCCAGAGCACCTCCTCTCCCTCGAGCAACACTTGGACGAGCACGATTCACTGAAGAACGTCAGTTTGATCCAAAGGTGGAGGCCAGGATCAATGGGTCCACTTGTCCGGCCGCTCAACTGCCACAACCGTCATTCCAAGGTGATCCTAGGCGTCCCTGAGCGAAGGCGGTGCATCACATGGCACGGAGGTGGACCGGCCGCACCTAGAGGGCCGGCCGCACCTATCCATCCCCGTGCCGGGCGAAACCGACCTACAACCGCCTCAGGAGCAGCGATCAGGGGCGTCCAAGGCAAGAGGAGGTGGATCATAGGGCCGGCCGCACCCCCTGATCCGGCCGCACCTGACATATTGGTCCCACGCGCTCAACCGACCTCCCTTGCCTATAAAAGGCACCTCACACTCGCTGGATTGGACACACAACGCAGGAGCATCTCCATTTCCCTCTTTTGTTCACTTAGAGTAGGATTAGTGTAGCTTGGGAGTTAGAGTCGAGTCGAGCTAGTCTCAGGGTTCTGGAGGAGTCTTCTTCAGAGTTCCGGTACTACTCTTGTATCCTTTCTTTGTTTAGACTCAAGTACAATTCAAGTTATCTTTCTATCTTACCTTTCGAGTCAATTACATTCAGCTTTTACTTTGCTCTAGAAGCTTTATTCTTGGTTTAGACTAAAGTTAGTTTAGTCTTGGTTAGCATAGCTCCCTTGAACCCTATAGTGTTGTGGTCGTTCTTCGCTTGATCTCTGGTGGTTCACGGGAGAGAGAGACCTTCCTTCGTGGTACCCGGGGAAAGGTTCTCTGGTTCATTGTGAGCGCGGTGCTCAGCGCTTACCTTAGTCTTAGATTGGTATCCCGTTCAACGGAATAGTTGTGGTACCCTAAGGAGGTGACAGCTCCAGACGGGCTCTGTAGTCCACCACGTTAATTCGAGCCGGTAGGATTCAACACGTCGTCGTTCTCCCTTCTCATCCCAGTCTGAGAGCGCAGCTTTGCATGCCCCTGCAGCACTAGAAGAGCTTGTCGAGTTTAGCTTGCCTTGGTTATCCTTTGCCTTAGTCCTTTGCCGAGAGTTGACAAGAATAGATAGATTGTGTTAGGATCCTTTCTCGTCTCATTGTCCTCCCAGCTCGCTAGATCCTCTCTAGTCCTTTATCAAGATCTCCTTGCGTGTGTAAATTTATCCCCGAATATCTTTATTCGTTACCCCTGCTATAGCTCTTTACCAAGTCTTGTCTTTCTCCACCGTTTATTCGATTATCTTTGCCGTAGTGCCTCCCTTGGGAAAATATAAATACGATAACCTGAATACCACCAGGTGAAGTGCTACAACGGTAATCCGTGCGCTTGCGGACCTTTCTGTGATCGTGTGTTTTACCAAAGACGTTCCCCAGCCCCGTTACTAGAGGTGTAAACCCAGTAGCGACGCTTGCGAGTGCCTCGAGCATTCCTGGTGCCGTCACTGTAAGTGCAACCTTAGTAATGAGGCTAAGAAACGCCAACAAGCATTTCTGGCGCCGTTGCCGGGGAGGCAATAGGCATAAGATATCATTTAAACTTTGTGGTAGAATTATCAAGGTTCGGTGAACTGCTATTTAAGCGGGTTTACCCTTGCTCTACTCTCGTGTACGTAGAGTAGTGCATGACCGGTTTCGACCTACCGTCCAACTTTAATGACAATCCGGAGTCACTTGTGAGGAGAGTGCGACCCCGTGTCCTCATTCCTCAGAAGTTTCTCTCGAATCAAGAGACGAACACCGTCGATCCCGTAGACAGCACCTCGTCAGCACCAATGGCCGAGAGGACGATCCGTGAGTTTTCCGCTCCCTCCAACACCAATGTCCCTACCGGGCCAACCACGACGGTGGGAGACGGAAACTTCAAACTCAAGTCGGTGTTGATCAACATGGTGCAAGCAAATCCGTTCTCCGGCAAGCCGAATGAAGATGCTAATGCACATCTCCAGCATTTTCTGGAGGTGTGTAGGACTTTCACTATCCGTGGAGTGACGGATGATGCAATCCGTCTTCGCCTATTCCCGTTCTCATTGCTCGGGAAGGCGAAGCAATGGTTTTATGCGGAGCGAGATGCCATCAACACATGGTATAAGTGCTCAAAGGCATTTCCCGCAAAGTTCTTTCCAGTGGGCAAAATCAATGCCCTCCGCGCAAGAATTTCGGGCTTCCAGCAGCAGAATGATGAGAGCATCCCGGAAGCATGGGAACGCTTCCAGGAGTACATCACCGCATGCCCGCACCATGGCATGCACGGGTGGTTCTTAATTCAAACCTTCTATCACGGGCTCAAGCGTACTTCCTGTGAGCACCTAGATGCAGCTGCTGGAGGAGCCTTCTTCTTGCTACAAGTACCAGCCGCTAAGGAATTGATCGAGAAGATGGTGGCAAATCAAGGTTGGGATGGAGACCGTCTCCATCCCCGTACCAGCGGTGTACACCAAGTCGATGGAATCGACATGCTCGCCGCTAAGATGGACCTCCTCATGAAGAAATTGGAGGCACCTAACAACATGGAGACTGCCAAGATTATGGACGCTCGCATGACGTGCGAGGTTTGCGGCAATGTGGGTCATTCGGGCAATGATTGTCTCGAGACAAGGGAAGAAGCCAACTTCATCAACAATGGCAACAACAACGGGTTCCGCAACAACAACTACAACAATCAAGGGTGGAACTCGAGGCCCAACTTCCCGTTCAACAATCAAAATGGAGGTAACTACTCTAACAATTTCAATAATCAGCCTTCCATTAAAGATCTTGTCTTTGGCCAAGCTAGAATTAATGAAAATTTAAATAAGAAGCTAGCCGTCAATGATAAAGTTCTTGAAAATTTAAACTCCACCATAGAATCCTTCACCTCTGCTATGAAGAATCAACTAAGCTTTAATAAAATGATAGAAACTCAACTTGCTCAGCTTGCTGCTTCTTTACCTTCTTCTGAGTCAGGTGGAATCCCGGGGCAACCCGAGCCTACCCAAGAGAATTTAAAATCGGTGACCACGAGAGGTGGTAAGACCACTCGGGATCCACCACATCCTAACCCTGCAGAGAAGAAACAGAAGGAAGTGATCACCGAGTCGGAAGAAGAAGAAGACACCGAGGAGGTAGCCCCCGAAGAGGAAAAGTTAAGGAAGACGGCACCCCAAGATTACGTCGATACCACACTACTCCCATTTCCTCGAAGACTCAAGAAGCCTACCGTGGATGAGCAATTCGGGAAGTTCGTTGAGGTAATCAAGAAACTCAATGTCAACATACCATTTCTTGAGGCTATGCAGGTACCAACCTACGCCAAGTACTTGAAGGACATCCTCAACAATATGAGACCTCTACCCACCACGGATATGGTCAAGCTTATGGAGGAATGTAGTGCGGCCATTCTAAAGAAGAAAGACCCCGGGTGCCCTACAATCAGCTGCTCTATCGGGTCCGAACACTTTGAGAATGCACTATGCGACCTTGGAGCCAGCGTTAGCGTCATGCCTAAGGTAGTCTTCGACAAACTCAATTATACTTCCTTGTTGCCTACAACCATGTGCTTGCAGCTAGCGGATCAATCGGTCCGCTACCCGGCGGGGATAGCGGAGGACATTCCGGTGAGAGTTCGAGATTTCTTCGTACCAGTGGATTTCGTCGTCCTCGACATGGATGTCGATACAAGGACGCCTCTAATCCTCAGGAGACCTTTCTTGAGCACCGCCAATGCTAACATCGATGTAGGAGCCGGAGAGATCCGCCTCAACATCAACGGCGAGGAAGAATGATTCACCTTTAAACCAAAGGTGGAGCAATGCTCACAGGTACGAATGGTCGATGGAAAAATTTCTAACTGTGTGCTGGAGGATGAGGTGGCTCCGACCAAGCTCAAGGTAAAAGCACTCAACGGGCACCACCAACCCAAGAAGTCAAAGGAAATCAACAAGGCTAAGGGGGAAAAGAAGATGGAAACCAAGAACACCCCCGCCAAAGCCTCACCAATGTCAGCGCCACTGAAGAAAATAAAGATGGTGTGGCGTGTGAAGAAAGCATCGTCCGAGTCTTCCACTCCGGGACCGGACGAATCCAAGATCAATTGAGCAAACGGAGGAGTCCCGCTCACGGACTCTAAACTACGAGCCCTCACCGAGAGGTAAACCGGTATTTATCTCATATTTCCCTTTCAACATTTTATTTCGTGCATCAAGCATATTTAGATTTCAATTTTGTTTTCACCATTGCATTAGTAAATAAACAAGACATAGAAAAGCAGTTTTGGAGATTTTTGGTGATACGGCCGAACCTAGAGGTACGGCCGTACCCCCCCCCCCCTCGACAAAATTTTTGTGCAGGATGTTTATAGGAGGGGACACGAGTACCTGGAGAAAATATAGTAGGGCCAGCCGTACCAAGTGATACGGCCGTACCTATGATTTTTCACAAATCCATCAATTCAACCACTACAAGCTTCCAGGTGCTCTACTCATCACCAAAATGAAGACACGCCAACCAGGTAGCCGAAATTTAGCTTGGGGGAGACCCCATTTTCAATCAAGGAAGGTATGTCCATCCAAACCAATTTTCAACATCTTGTTTATCTCTTTTTAATAAAAGAAAAACAACAAAAATATTTGCTTAAACCATGTGCTTGAAATCTTGTTTATATACCCTCACTTTGGAAATGATGAATGGTTGCTATGTTAAAACTTTGCAAGAACCTAGTGTGCATCCTTGTGCTCTTTGTCTATTTGAATTTGTTGGTATATTTTGAGACAAGAGCCTGAAATAAAACTTTGTGGGAAGCAAATGCTTATGACCAAATCTAGGGTGTTGACTAGTATGATATGGTGAGACAATATTAATCTTGCTCTATCTCATAGTATGGTGAAAATCTCGGATGATTTCTTTTTGAAAATAAAACAAGACAAGTTCCTCAATGGTCATATTACCTACCAAAGCCATATGTTCATATCAATGCATAAACCTTCTACATATGCTTGCTTGTGACCCATTGAGTTTTGCCAAATTGTTGTGACCCTTGTTAGAATCTTTTCATGCTTCCGTGATCGAGATCACGTACACCCACATATACATGCTAACTCCTACACCGGGAGTTACGCAAAACATGCCATCCATCCATCAAAAATAAATACTCCAAAGTCCAAAGAGATTTCTCCTCTCGTAATCTTGCAAAAGGAGAGAGGGGTCATCAAAAGAAAAGAAAAAAAAAGTATATGCTCAAGAAGCATAGAAAAAATGTGCTCCAATCAAAGAGCATAGAAAAAAAAGAGAAGAAAGCATGACCCCCCTCCAAAATAAAAGCAAGAGGAGAATCTCAAAGCAAGGAGTACTTAGAAAAATAAACAAAAATATTCCACACACTTGCACATCTCGATCAAGTTGCATGACTAGTTTCTTCTTGGATCCGGTCTTTGGCTCAACAACATCATGTGGCACAAGTGAGTCTCATGCTTATCCTACCCAAAGCTCCACATACAAGCCATAGAGTAGGAGGTTGAGGCTCGCTTAAAGCCATTGGTGAGGTAACAAATACCACTTGAGCGATCGAGGGAACCATCCGAGGAACCTTGTCTTTCTTTGCAAAATTTTCAAAAACTCCGAGATAGGATCCAGAAAAGAAGAAGAGTGAGAGATGCAAAGTCAAAAACCATTCTACTCTTCAACCTCCGAAGGCAAGGTGGAAAGCTACAAGCCCCACGGGTAAAGAAAGGCTAAGCTTCACTCGTAGCAACCTTTTCAAATTAGCAAGAAGAGCATGGAGTTTGTGCACAGGTACTTGCCGAGTGATAACATCATGCAACTCCTGATCCGCCGAGGCTGAGTCTAGACTTTGCTCGAGGATGAGCAAACGTTTAGCTTGGGGGAGTTTGTTGACAGTCCTTACAACAAAGATTCGACCGTCAAAAACTTCGGGTTCGAGAGGAGTATATGGCAAGTTTCATGCACATTTTTAGTACTACTAAAGTTCCACGAGTTGTGTTGTGAATTTCATAGGCAGGTACACAATTTGGGAGAAATTGGAACCAACGTGCCACATGAGCAAGGCACGGCCGAACCACCTGGTCCGGCCGGCCCTGCAGGTGCGGCCGGCCTGGCCAGGTGTGGCCGGCCCTGCCCCGTGGCTCGTGCCTGGTCCAGAGCACCACCTCTCCCTCGAGCAACACTTGGACGAGCATGATTCACTGAAGAACGTCGGTTTGATCCAAAGGTGGAGGCTAGGATCAATGGGTCCACTTGTCCGGCCGCTCAACCGCCACAACCGTCATTCCAAGGTGATCCTAGGCGTCCCTGAGCGAAGGCGGTGCATCACACAGCACGGAGGTGGGCCGGCCGCACCTAGAGGGCCAGCCGCACCTATCCATCCGTGTGCCGGGCGAAACCGACCCAAGGAACTGACCTACAACCGCCTCAGGAGCAGTGATCAGGGGCGTCCAAGGCAAGAGGCGGTGGATCATAGGTCTGGCCGCACCCCCTGATCCGGCCGCACCTGACATATTGGTCCCACGCGCTCAACTGACCTCCCTTGCCTATAAAAGGCACCTCACACTCGCTGGATTGGACACACAACGCAGGAGCATCTCCATTTCCCTCTTTTGTTCACTTAGAGTAGGATTAGTGTAGCTTGGGAGTTAGAGTCGAGTCGAGCTAGTCTCGGGGTTCCAGAGGAGTCTTCTTCAGAGTTCCGATACTACTCTTGTATCCTTTCTTTGTTTAGACTCAAGTACAATTCAAGTTATCTTTCTATCTTACCTTTCGAGTCAATTACATTCAACTTTTACTTTGCTCTAGAAGTTTTATTCTTGGTTTAGACTAAAGTTAGTTTAGTCTTGGTTAGCATAGCTCCCTTGAACCCTATAGTGTTGTGGTCGTTCTTCGCTTGATCTCCTGTGGTTCACGGGAGAGAGAGACCTTCCTTCGTGGTACCCGGGGAAAGGTTCTCTGGTTCGTTGTGAGCGCGGTGCTAGCCCCATTACTAGAGGTGTAAACCCGGTAATCCGTGCGCTTGCGGACCTTTCTGTGATCGTGTGTTTTACCAAAGACGTTCCCTAGCCCCGTTACTAGAGGTGTAAACCCGGTAGCGACGCTTGCGAGTGCCTTGAGCATTCCTGGCACCGTCACCGTAAGTGCAACCTTAGTAATGAGGCTAAGAAACGCCAACAGTATCCCGGGTAAGTTTCTCTCATACTAAATCTTATTTTGGTTTGAAGATGGTGTTGGTTCTTGCATCCTACTCTCTTAAAAAACACAAAAATATTTGAATTTGAATAAAGGCTTCCTAGCTCTTCAGCTAGCAGAGCCTCCCTTTTTGTTTCCATCTTTTTCTTTGAATAATAACACCAGGTACAAGAGCAAGTGTGGGGGAGATTTCTCAGGCTCGTCGAAACACAAAATTGAGATCTCCCGCCATGGTGCCGCACAACACCGACTACGCTAATCGATGAGGGATGAGGTAAGTGCACTAGAGCAAGTCGGTCGCCCCTGTGGTTTGACCGAATCACCATTTGTCAACCTCATTCCCCACTTTCTCCAAGAGCGATGGTATGTGCACCCCTACCTCTCTACTTTTGGAAATCATGAGTTTAAATGAGCTTTAAATCCGATCATATAAATCAAACTCAATTGAATCCTCATGCACCCAATGCTCGACATGTTTCATATGGTTGGCCTGCATAAGTTTTATTCCATACTTATTATCTTGATGCTTGTGAACAACATATCTTTAGGAAACCATGCCCATCTAAGTAGCTGATGTTTGAGATATGGTCTGATGAAATGATCTTTGCTCCAAATGTTTGAGTGCTTGGGAAATTTATTTGAAAATTTTGAAAACCCTTTGTGAAGCTCCTCTTTGATATGCCAAGTCCTACCAGAGCCATATGATGAGACATCCTGAAAACCTCGTACACATATGCTACTTGTCGTTGCATTGAGCTTTGTCAAATTGTTGTGACCCTTGTGAGAATTCTTTTCATGCTTTCATGATCAAGATACACGTACAAGCCAACATCCTCCTTGCTATGCTCAGTTGAGAGCTAGCATTGTACCATCTATCTATTCCACAAAATAAAGCTCCACATTATGTGTTGATCTCTCTCTCTCTCCAAGTTTATATTACAAAAGAGACATGGCTATACAAAAAAAATGGACACATGAAGGTCCAAGAAAAAAAAGAAAAAAGAAAAGATAGCCATGTCCACAAAAGAGTCAAAATAGAGAGAGAGAGGATCATGCAAAATGGAGTTACAACAAATCAGATGGTAATAACTAGCACCCATTCCGGGCCTAGTGTACACCTTACCATCATCACAATGTTCATTATACATATGTTAATATCTAGCACCCATTCTGGGCCTAGTATCCACCTTACCACATCCATCATATCCCTACACATGCACATCTTGATCTGATTGTATGATTTGATTTTCTCCTTGGATCCGGTTTTTGACTTTGCAATACATGTGATGCAAGTATGCCTCATCTCTATACCCTACCTTGAGCTCCATATATAGTCATCATTAGAAGTAGGTTGAAGAAAGGCAATCTAATGCCTTGGTGAGGACTACACACATTGAGCGATTTGAGAGAATCAAATGAGGTGCCAAGCAAGGTTTATTTTGAAAACTTATTGAAAAAAATCCCAAGCTACTTGACATGAGGAGTAGAAGTGATTTGATTCAAGATTATTCCATTCCTCATCTACCCAAGATGGCATGATAGACACTTCAAAGTTCACAAGTGCAAGGTATGATTCGGAATATCTCTTATGCTCGCTTCATACCGTAGGAATTTTTGTTTTCACCTTGGTCCTTAACCTTTACTCGAGGACGAGCAAAGGGCCAAGTGTGGGGGTGTGTTGACGGTCGTTAAGTCCATATTTTCGACCCTCAACTTTGAACAAATTTCACTCCATCAAAGCTTGCATCATAGCTGTGGGGTTATAAACTAACAGATTCCACGAGCTTTGGTGAATATTTGGATGCATGTCATAATGAGACATCATAGCACAAATAAAGCATCTTGACAAACAATGTCAAATGCTTAGTTTGATAGCACCATTGCGAAGTTATTGTCAAGATGATCGAAATGGAGTTTTGGTTCACCTAATTCGGAGTCCGGATGCAGAAATTATGCCTCACGGAAGATTGTGACACGAGACATGTCGGGGGGTAGGTGTGGCCGAACCTAGTAGGTTCGGCCGGACCTATCAACCTCCTCCGATCAACACCAAACTTTGCCAAATGCCTATACACTTAGCATAATATCCAAGGGGACCAAGTCCATGGGCCAGACACCACAAAAGTTGGTCCGGCCGCACCACCCAAAATCCTCCTCTCGGGTCCATGGCACCAACAATCCCACAAACACACCTTGGATGGATGAGATACACCGGTTAATGGTCGATTTGATAAAAAGGCTATGGTTGGAAGCACTTGGATTGATGAACCCACACTTAACCGCCACCACCGCCATCAAGGAGTGATCCTGGACGTCCCTCAACACCGTCGGTGCATCACACGGCAATTGAGTAGGACTGGCCGCACCTCTAGGTACGGCCGCACCTATCCAACCAAAGGATTTCACTCCACCAACTTGGGAACAGACCCAGGAGCATTGATCAGGGCTGTGCACGATCAAAGACGGCAAATCATAGGGCCGACCGCACCTGGAGATACGGCCGCACCTCCTTGCTCGTCACTGCAGCTCCCTCTCGCCTACAAGTACCCCCTCCTACAACCACCGACCCAGAGGGCCTATATATAGAGCCTGGCACCTCATAGAAGGACACAAGTGATTAGAAGCAAGTGGTGGGGTCCTACATAAGTTAGTATTCAGAGAGTTGGGAGAGAGAATTGAGTGTTGGAGTAGAAGCCAAACTATTGGTCTTCTTCCCCTTCCTCGGCGGGTGCGGTACAACTACGGTCGTCCACACCTAGGATATTTTGTAAGTTTGGATTCGTGAGTAACTAAGTCTCAAGTCATTTCATCATTCGCTCTTAGGTTCTTCGATTGCATTTAGTAGTTTCTACTCGTTGTGATTGCTTTGCTTTGAATTCGAGTAAAGTAGTGCTTGGTTATTGTAGACGTGGTGTCTAGGCTTTCTAGTACCTTGGAATGCTTCCCGGTTCAATGGAATAGTTGTGGTACCCTAGGGAGGTGACAGCTCCGGACGGGCTCTGTAGTCCACCACGTTAGTTCCGGCCGCTAGGAGTTACGACATCAGAGCCCCCTTCTCATCCCTTTTCGTGGCTCTTTTCCCTCTGGCCCCGACGAGCGACAAGTTTTGCCTTGATTCTATCCGTGACTCTCACGAGTCCCAAACTTCATCAGCTATCCCCTCTCTACCCGAAATCTACCCTTGCCTTTCTATCCTTCGTCACCATATCCCCCGGACGAATTAGTTCAGATTCACAACACTTCTCGTTCCCCGTGGAAATCGATACCTTGGAATACTCCCGGGTGAAAGCTACAACGGTATCTGTGCGCTTGCGGATCTATCTGTGATAGTGCAGTATACCAACAGGCTTTCTGGTGCCATTGCAAATCTAGTAACAACGTAAGAAGTGCCAACAACTTCAAGGAATCTATTTGAGCCCTAGCATCAACAAGCAAAGATTCTAACTCAACCACCTTCTCCTTGGCCTCTCCTAGCAAAGACCTATACTCCCTCTTCTCCTTGTTGGTCTTTCTAAGCACATCATCACGATTGTCAAGCAAGTCATTCAACGTAGAATTCTCCACAACCAAGAAGGCAGGATCATTGTTTACCTCATCCTCGGAATCGGATTCTGAGTCATCCTTCTGGCTCTTCTTGCTCTCGGAGTTGTGTGCCATCCCGCCAAAGCCTTGGGTGGTGAAGCACAGGCCATTGATGTTCTTGCTTGACTGCTTGCCCTTGTGTCGGTCCACCTCTTCTTCTTCACCACTTGAGCTCGATGAAGAGTAGCAGGGACTCGAGTTAATGTCGCTCACTCCAGTGACCATCGCATGCTCTGTCTTCTTCTCGTGCCCGCCACTCTTCTTCGGCCTCCGCTCGGACTTGTTCTTGCCCTTGTAGTCGTTCATCGAGCGATACTTGTGGTCGGTCCTTGAGAGGTGCTTGTGCTCGGGCTTGATCTCCATTGTCTCTGGGCACTCAGCGATAAAGTGCTCGTGCTTCCCGCACCGATAGCACATGCCCGAGCTCCTCCGAGCGTTCTTCCGGTTCGTGTACAAGTGCTTGAACCGCCTGGTCAGCAATGCGAGATCATCCTTGCCCAGCACATTGAACTCCTCATCTAGCATAGACACAAGAGTAGACAAGGAAAATTGCCTAGAAGGCATGTAAGCATTAGCCCTCGACCTAGACATGAGAGCCAGACTATGGGGGTTAGTCGGGTTCTCTAGCTTTGCTCGCACCCCACGGTCTACCTAGAATGACTCGAGCTTGGAAAACAGCTCATCCACCGTGAGGGTCTCATAGTTCCCCGACTCCAAGACAGCCTCGACCTTCTCACTCCACACGGTACGATCCAGTGAGTGCAGGAGCTTCACAGCTCTGTCATGATCATCGTACGGCAGCACGGTCACATTGGCTCTCATGTTGTTTACAATCACTGTGAACCACTGGAACATGGCGTCTATGGATTCACGGGGAGATGAATGAAGTTCCGTACTCTCTCCGGTAAGTCGCAAATTGTTGACGGTGTATTTTGGTGCACCAAACATGTTCATTACACTTTGGTTGGGACTTGATTATGAAACTAACCCGCCACTAGGCACGCTAATGATATAACAAGTTCATCTTTGTATGTGCGTTTGGAAGTGTTATGTTTTTGCAGGAAAACATGGACATAAAGGACGGAGTCACAACAAGTTCAAAGGAGCAATTGAGGAGTCTTGTTCGTGTTTGAGAGCATGATGAAATCACTCCCAAAGGTGGCAAGGACCGAAGTGTTACAAAGGAACATCCCCGAGGATTAAGCGTAAAAGACTGAACTTCATGCGAGAAGACCCTCCATCTTGGACGCAAGGATGACATCGTCAAAATGGTGCAATTGGAGGGGGCAAAGTGCAAAATGTCAAGAGGACCCACGTGTGCGAAGGGGTGACCGAACCGGGTCGAAATGGACCTAGGCCGGTCGGCCCAGGCCGGCCGGCCTGGCCCATTCCAGCGTCGGTTCGGCCCCCCATTTCTTGAGCGTGAAGATGATGCAACCCTAAGTACGTGGAGGCGCCGCCATTCACAGAGGGAGAGCCATTCGCCCGAGAGGCCGTCCACAAGCTAGAGAGAAAGAAGAGGAGGGAGATCATTCGCGAGAAGGATCGCTCTACTCGAAGGAAGCAACCACAAGTGGTGGAGGACGTCGAGGCCATGCCAAGACACCCCCGGAGGAGAAGGATGACACCGTCGGAAGCGTCACCATGATCAACGGTGCTATGCCTAGCACCTTGATGGCGTAATCTTCTCATTTGTCCATGGGTTGTAAAGGATCTTGAGATGTAATCGCTACTTTGTTTGGTTTTCAATCTATCATCTAGTGTTGAAGATGCTTTCTTGTTTAAGGTTAGCTACCATGCCATGTTGGGAGTATAGATCTCACTTCTCCCTTGGAACCATTCAATACGCCGTGTCCATCATAGGTCTAGTCACGAATACCTCCGCGTAGTGACAGTACGGGGTGAGGGAAAGGGCGAAATCGTGGTCACAACCCCCGGTAGATTAGATCGGTTTTCATATCTTAAGCGGTTGCATGTTCAAGTATCGTAGACCCTTGGGCAAATGTCTTTTACATATCTTGTGAGTTTAATCATTCTCTCTAGTGTAGTGTAGTAGTTCTCTAGATTAACCGTAGTTTAGGGTTTGGGTAAGTTAGTTAGTAGTGCTAGATCAAACGCTTGTAATCCCCTTGCTCCGCGGATTGATAAGAACCTAGGGAATCCCCGTGGTGAAAAAGGTGTAGGTCCGTACGCTTGCAGATCGTAGGTGGATACGTGTTTTATCTGTCAACAAACCCCTTTTTCTGGTGCCGTTGCCGGGGAGCAAGCCAGTTTACATCGTTTGGTTTTGCATCTAATTTTTTTTTAGATTTTGTTTATCATTTATTGCTAACACCTAACCTTTATTACCTAGAAAACCACTTTGTTTTGTTTTTGTTTTTATCTTGTTGTCTACATGGCGTTCGCCAACCACCCCGTGGAAGAACCGGAGAAATCGCTATGGGATTACGCTAGTCCTCGATGTGAAGACATAAAGGTACAAGAGTCAGATTCGAAGCTCGAAGCAACCAAGTATGAAATCAAAGCTAGGATCATCGAGATGGCGGCGGTAACCCCATTTGAAGGGATGGACACAGAGAACCCATATAGACACATAAGGCATTTCACGACGCTATGCAACACGGTGCGTCAAGAAGGAGTTCCCGACGAATGGTTCAAGTGGAACCTCTTTCCCTACTCACTTGCCGGTGAAGCAAAGACGTGGTACTCGTTTGCGTCCTTTGAAGTTGAAGGCAATTGGAACAAGTTGACGAAGAAATTTTGCAAGAAGTTTTTTCTAATTAGCAAGGTTCAACATCTAAGGAGGCAAGTGATCACCTTCACGCAAGGAGAAGAGGAAGGGATAGACCAAGCTTGGAATAGATTTAATGAGTTGATTGAACAAGGACCAAGACTCGGCTTCTCCGGTGACGTACTCTTGCATACATTTTTCTTTTCCCTAACCCCTAGTTGCATGGAACATGTTCAAATGTGTGCAGGTGGGGATCTCATGGAGAAAACACTCACGAAAGCCGCTCAACTTTTACAAAAGATTAGCAAAGCGGCGGCCATGCGAAGAGATTGGGAAACAAGACTTTCGGGAGAGCCGGAACACAATTCAAGGATGAAGACATGTGCTGAAATTTACAAAGAGGCAACCCCGGAAGACAAGAAAGAGGAGCCAATCCCGGAAAAGCTTGAAGAAATACACACCAAGACAAGAACTACCCCAAGTGTTGACTTCGCCAAGTCAAATGAAACAAACAAGAGGAGTATGTCAAGCGCGAAGCCACTAAGGGAGTTCGAGCATATGGATTGGGTTCCCATCGATTACAGAGAAGTATTCGACAAGAGAAGACCGTTCCCTAACCAAAAGGGGATGGCAAGAGCATTGGAAGCGGATTTCCCACCGGAAAAGCAAGCGGAGAACTCATACGATCTTGAAACCACCGGTGAGATCTTTCGAAAGCTCTTTAGCGACGATGAAGTGGATCCGGATCACATAGCCGAGGTGAAAAGAATCATGGAGATCAAGCCCGAAGCATTGCCATACGCTCGCCTCGCCGAAGTTTATGCAATAGGATCCGACCAAGAGGAGAAGATGACACCACACTTGAGTTGCGAGATCAACGGAGTTCAATGCAAGGCTTTATGCGACATCGGAGCCCAAGTGTCCTATCCTCCAAAATTTATGATAAAGTTCAAGACCACAACCTAGACTTAGCTCCAACTTCAACAAAACTAATCATGGGAGATGGTAGAACTATTAGACCTCTAGGTATTGCTTGCAATATTAATGTAATCATCTCTGGAAAGTGCATACCAACTGATTTCTTTGTCATAGATGCTTACTATAATAATCATGATCACATAATCCTAGGTAGGCCTTTCCTTAAGTTGGTTGATGCCGTGTTGGATGCCGGAGAAGGCAAAGTAACAATAAATCTTAATGGAAACAAGTACACATATAATTTTCTTCGCGCTTCTAGTCATCCTTCACCCTTTCCTCCCGAAGATGAAGAAGTAGAGGAGGTAGGTAGTCTTTGTTTTGTTGAAACCCTTACAGACCCGCTGCAAAGAGCGATGGAGAATCAATCTAATGATCAACAAGACGAGGAACTAGAGGAGGTAACGAAGGGTTTAGAACCACAAGATGGAAGCATGGAGGAAGAAAAATTCGAAGACATAAGAGACACTAAACTCGAAGAGCCACAAGTGCCCGTGGTGGATCTCAAACCTTTGCCCAAAGGATTAAAGTACGAATTTTTGGGCTCAGACAAGACTTATCCAGTCATCATGAGCGACGAATTGAGTCCCAAAGAAAATGAGAAGTTGCTAAATTTATTGAAAAAGCATAAGAAGGTGATTGGATATTCAATCAATGATCTCAAAGGACTTAGCCCAGCCTTTTGCACTCATCGTATACCTATGGAAGACCAATGTAAGCCCGTGGTGGACCAGCAAAGGAGGCTAACTCATGCCATGCGAGAGGTAGTAAAGAAGGAGGTAATCAAGTTACTTGATGCCGGAATCATCTACCCGGTGCCGCATAGTGAATGGGTGAGCCCGGTACATTGTGTGCCGAAGAAAGGAGGTTTAACCATGGTGAAGAATGAGAAGAATGAGTTAATACCGCAAAGAACCGTGACCGGATGGCGGATGTGTATCGATTATCGAAAGCTAAACAAAGCAACGAAGAAAGATCACTTCCCCCTACCGTTCATTGACGGGATGCTCGAGAGATTAGCAAACCACGCTTATTTTTGCTTTCTCGATGGGTACTCGGGGTTTATGCAAATTCCCATTCACCCGGATGATCAACACAAGACAACATTTACTTGCCCTTATGGAACGTTTGCATATAGAAGGATGCCCTTTGGTTTATGCAACGCTCCGGCCTCTTTTCAACGTTGCATGATAGCAGTGTTCTCGGAATTCATCGAGGAAATTGTCGAGGTGTTCATGGATGATTTTTCCGTTTATGGGAAAACATTCATGGATTGCTTGACAAACTTAGATAAGGTTCTCACGAGGTGTGCGGAGGTCGATCTAGTGCTAAATTGGGAAAAGTGCCACCTCATGGTAAAGCAAGGCATAGTACTCGGACATGTTATATCCGAGAGAGGAATTGAAGTGGACAAAGCTAAAGTGGAGACGGTTGAGCAACTCCCACCTCCAACGGATGTTAAGTCCTTAAGGAGCTTTCTAGGCCATGCCGGATTCTATAGAAGATTTATTAAAGACTTCTCAAAGATCACTAAGCCTTTAACACAACTCCTTCAAAAGGATGTGGCTTTTGACTTTGATGAGAAGTGCTTAGCGGCATTCCGGACCTTGAAAAATGCTTTAGTAAGTGCTCCTATCATTCAACCTCCGGATTGGAGCCAACCTTTCGAGATCATGTGCAATGCAAGTGACTACGCTGTAGGGGCAGTTTTAGGTCAAAGAAAGGAAGGCCGAGTTCACGCCGTATACTACGCTAGTAAAACTCTTAGTGAGGCACAATTAAATTATGCCACTACGGAAAAGGAGTTGCTAGCGGTGGTGTTTGCTTTCGAAAAAATCAGATCTTACATCGTGAACTCGAAAGTTATTGTTTACACCGATCACGCAGCCATCAAGTATCTTTTGGCTAAGAAGGATGCTAAACCAAGATTAATTCGTTGGATCCTTCTTCTCCAAGAGTTCGATGTTGAAATTCGTGATAAAAAGGGGGTGGAAAATGTTGTGGCCGATCATTTGTCTAGGATGAACCGTGGACAAGATGATAAAGAGCCCATAGAGGATAAGATGAGAGATGACCACCTCTACCGAATACTCGACAAGGATACTTGGATGATCGATATCATTCGAGCGATTCGGAGAATGCCTCTTGATCACTTAGATAAAAACACTCAAAGGAGGATGGTCTCCGAAAGCCGGAAATATTTTTGGGATTCACCTTATCTCTTCAAACTTGGGAATGATGGAGTTATGAGAAGATGTGTACCAAGAGAAGAGAGGCAAGAGATTTTGAGAAAGTGCCACTCGGCGGAGTACGGTGGACACTATAGCCATTTTCGGACCCAAGCAAAAGTGTGGTCCAGTGGATTCTTTTGGCCGGAGATGCATGAAGATACTAAAAGATATGTTGCATCATGCCCCGAATGCCAAAGAACTGGAAACATTTCTCAAAGGAATGTCATGCCCTTGAAATATAATTTACAAATCGATTTATTCGATGTTTGGGGAATTGACTTCATGGGGCCCTTCAAAAACTCACACGGATTTGAGCACATCCTAGTCATGGTTGATTATGTGTCCAAGTGGGTAGAGGCCATGCCATGTCGTAAAGCTTCCACGGAAGAATCCATTGCTATGATCAAGAGTGTGATTTTCCCTCGCTTTAGTACTCCGAGAATTTTGATAAGCGATGGAGGAACTCACTTCACCAGGAAGAACTTTAAGAAGTGCTTGTCCAAGTTAGGGATTGAACATAGAGTCTCTACGGCTTATCATCCACAAACCAACGGACAAGCAGAAACATCGAATAGGCAACTAAAGAGCATCCCTAACAAAACTATAGAGAAGGGAGGCAAGGATTGGTCAAAGAAGTTGGATGGAGCTTTGTGGGCATATCGAACGGCGTTCAAGACACCGATAGGTATGACCCCTTATCAATTTGTTTATGGCAAAGCTTGTCACCTTCCGGTTGAGCTAGAACACAAAGCCTATTGGGCAATTAAAGAGATGAACCTCGATCTAGACGCCGCTGTAGTAAAACGGAGAATCCAAATAAGCGAGCTAGAGGAGATGAGGTTGAAAGCTTATGAAAATGCAAGCATATACAAAGAGATAATCAAAAGGTGGTATGACAAAAGACTAAAGAAGAAGGAGTTTAAAGAAGGAGATAAGGTCCTCCTCTATAATTCGAGATTCAAAACTTTCGGAAAGGGGAAATTGCAAAGCAAGTGGGATGGACCTTACATTGTTCATTCGGTGCTCTCCAATGGAGCGGTTACTATCATGGATATGAAAGGTGATCAATTCATGGTGAATGGTCAACGGCTTAAGGTTTATTACGAACCTGACGTTGTGCCCCTTCACCATATTGATATTTTCATCATGGAGGACGAGCCCGAACGTCAAGCCTAGGACATAAAACAAGGTGAGCATTTTGTAAATAGCTCTTCTTTTATTTTTCTAGAGTTTCTCGCGAAGTTTTACCAAGCCAACTTTTTCACATGGGCTAGCAATTGAAAAATAGTGGGGCACGCGAAAAACTGGACCGAACCGGCCCGCGAAACAAGGCAGGCCGGCCGGTCCGGTCCGATCGGCCCAGGGGGCCTGGGCGGCGGTTCGCCCCCGGTTTTCTCTAGGACGCGCGTCTTCGACTTCCTTGTTTGGTTAGAGAATTTTAGGGAAGTCAAGAAAAGGAAAAGATGGGTTCTAGGGCATTCCTTTTCGGACTATTTAAAGGGACGAGATGGGAACTCGGGAATCCATCCCAATTTACATCCTTTTGCACCCAAGCAGCAGCCATGACGTCCCCTAGGAGCGTGGAGATCAAGCTAGGCGCCGAGAAGCCTTTGAAGCCGGAGGAGGCAAAGCGATGCGATCTCAAGCCATCAATGGAGATCAAGAGGACCGCCCGCATCCGTTGCAGAGGGCGT
The DNA here is from genome assembly GCA_036936925.1 of Cenchrus fungigraminus. Taxonomy (NCBI): domain Eukaryota; kingdom Viridiplantae; phylum Streptophyta; class Magnoliopsida; order Poales; family Poaceae; genus Cenchrus; species Cenchrus fungigraminus. The sequence goes on from CM072780.1 coordinate 70,970,164, forward strand.
GTCCCGACCGGGCCAATCGCATCTTGCCACCACGTCAAGGAGGAGAGGGTCTCTACTCCCGTCCGTAGATCAGAGCGAATCCGAGGCATGAAGAGGAAAGACTACAAGGAGGTGTCACCTGAGTCAAAAGATTACGTGGGGAGTGACTACTCCGACGACCGCAGCCCGAGCTCGTGGGCGGCCGTCGGAAGGGACGACAACGACCTCTTCTATTGGGAAGAGGTGCCCAAAGAGAAGACTCCCGAAGGTCCTAACGGTGGCGGAGATCCCGACGACGGTGGCGACGGTGACAACAGCGACGACCCTGGCGATGTCGACCCATTCGGGATGCATCCGTTATGTTGTGCGGCTTGCCGTCACTCCATCTCGGATCTCTACGCATCGGTCGAGGAGTGTTTCCAGGCTATGGAGGCAACGTATGGAGGACTTGGAACGAGTGGTCGATGACGACTACAAGTTCCTCAATCGGAACGTGCGGAAGTTGTTTGGAATGGCGGGCAACATGAAGAACAAGTGGTGCAAGAGATGTGGAAAGTTCCACGAGGAAGTAGGGTTTTCCCCCTTAGGATTTTTGTAAGATACGACGAGCACGTCATATGGTTTTAGCGTGGGGGAGAGCTAGCTAGCTAGATCCTTTTGCTTTAGTAAGTTTAGTTTGGTTTGGTTTAGATTTTGCGAGAGTTTGAGAGTCTTAAAGTTTTAGGTGTGCTTTTTAATTTTTCAAAGTTTAAAGTGTGTTAAATTTAGTGTTCGAGTCAAGAAAATAAAATAAAAAGTGTCTTTTAAATTTTTGTCTCTTGCAATGCCTTTCTTTCTTTACTTGTAAGTTCATCTTTAATTTTTGATATATAAGCATGAGCGATTGGTTTGAAACATTTACCGTGGTGCTTAGTGGAGTTTTTACCTTTAAAAGTACCCGCATCATGCTTTGATCTAGAACTTCGTTTCGGTTGTGCTAAGTTTGATGCTAATGTTGGAGGAGTTTAATTCTGAAAATTATATGAAAAACCCTTGTAATAAAGGTTAGCAAACTCTCTTTTTCAAGTTGAGAGACAAAGAAAAATCCTATACAAAGCCAATTCAATATTTGCTCCACCATAAGTGCGGTTTGCATAATGAGTTGGGCTAGGATCCTTCTCTCTTGGAAGTTTTAATTTCGAGCAATGATCATGTCCTTGTACATATCTTTTATTGCTAGCCTCGTCATGCATTCGGTAACGAGACTCTCACATCGGAAGTCCCGTACATCGCCAAATTCCATACCCAAACCATAATATCTCTTTTGTACATCGTATTCCTTGAACACAACCTATGTTCAAAGTTTCGTCTCGTCTCTAGCATGGTTTTTATTTTTTTTAAATTCAGATTGTGTTTATGCAAGAAAGAGATGAGTAAAGAGCTTTGAAAGAGAGGTAAATATGCCAAAAGAGAGAGAGAAATAAAGAAAAAAAATATGTGTATGGAAAAGGAAAAGAAAAAAAAGAGAAAGAAAGAAAGAAAGAGGAAAGGCAAGAAAGATATGAAGAGGGATGAATCAAGTGAAGGTTAAATAAAGTGTAAGGAAGGATGCCACGTTGTTAAGAGACGAAACTTCCATTCTTTTTCCAACCATGTGCAATCCAACAACGAGGACGTCATCGGTGCCTCATAGTCTTGTTTTCTTTTGCCCTTGCACATGTCCACCATTCTATATCTTCTTATCCTTGACATCCCCATATTATGGTTTAATTCTCATGATCATTGGCTTTGAAAGGTAAACAACCATTAGAGGAATTTCTTAGCTTGACAATATTTGTGTTGACTACACTAGCCATACCCATAGCTCCACTTTACATAATATATGAGAGACTTGTGGGAGGTGAGAGTTTATGAATTGTTTAGGATAGCCACTCCATATGAGCGACATGTGAGAACTTGGAGAAAGGTTTTTGTCTAATACTTGTTGCAGGAATTTTATTTTTGAAAAATCATGAAAACCCTCCAATGGAAGCAAAGAAGTAAGCATGGCTGGAATTGAGGACCTCGAGTGAAAGGTATGAGTTGTGGGGTAAATCTTGATTTGGTATAAATTCTAAACGCCCATGTTTATGTATGATGATCATTGCTTTATGTTTGTTATATTAAAGATAAAGGATTGACTAACTTGTGAAGGAAGAATTAGCGGAGCACGTTTTCAACACCTTGGACAAAAGTTCTTTTACGTGAAACTTGCTCGAGGACGAGCAAGATCTAAGTGTGGGGCAGATGTTGACGGTGTATTTTGGTGCACCAAACATGTTCATTACACTTTGGTTTGGACTTGATTATGAAACTAACCTGCCACTAGGCACACTAATGATATAACAAGTTCATCTTTGTATGTGCGTTTGGAAGTGTTATGTTTTTGCAGGAAAACATGGACATAAAGGACGGAGTCACAACACGTTCAAAGGAGCAATTGAGGAGTCCCATTCATGTTTGAGAGCATGATGAAATCACTCCCAAAGGTGGCAAGGACCGAAGTGTTACAAAGGAACATCCCCGAGGATTGAAGCGTAAAAGACTGAACTTCATGCGAGAAGACCCTCCATCTTGGACGCAAGGATGACATCGTCAAAATGGTGCAATTGGAGGGGGTAAAGTGCAAAATGTCAAGAGGACCCACGTGTGCGAAGGGGCAGCCGAATCGGGCCGAAATGGACCTGGGCCGGTCGGCCCAGGTCGGCCGACCTGGCCCATTCCAGCGTCGGTTCGGCCCCCCATTTCTTGAGCGTGAAGATGATGCAACCCTAAGTACGTGGAGGTGCCGCCATTCGCAGAGGGAGAGCCATTCGCCCGAGAGGCTGTCCACAAGCTAGAGAGGAAGAAGAGGAGGGAGATCATTCGCGAGAAGGATCGCTCTACTCGAAGGAAGCAACCACAAGTGGTGGAGGACGTCGAGGCCCTGCCAAGACACCCCCGGAGGAGAAGGAAGACACCGTCGGAAGCGTCACCATGATCAATGGTGCTATGCCTAGCACCTTGATGGGGTAATCTTCTCATTTGTCCATGGGTTGTAAACGATCTTGAGATGTAATCGCTACTTTATTTGGTTTTCAATCTATCATCTAGTGTTGAAGATGCTTTCTTGTTTAAGGTTAGCTACCATGCCATGTTGGGAGTATAGATCTCACTTCTCCCTTGGAACCATTCAATATGTCGTGTCCGTCATAGGTCTAGTCACGAATACCTCCGCGTAGTGACAGTACGGGGGGAGGGAAAGGGCGAAACAATGGTCACAACCCCCGGTAGATTAGATCGGTTTTCATATCTTAAGCGGTTGCATGTTCAAGTATCATAGACCCTTGGGCAAGTGTCTTTTACATATCTCGTGAGTTTAATCATTCTCTCTAGTGTAGCGTAGTAGTTCTCTAGATTAACCGTAGTTTAGGGTTTGGGTAAGTTAGTTAGTAGTGCTAGATCAAACGCTTGTAATCCCCTTGCTCCGTGGATTGATAAGAACCTAGGGAATCCCCGTGGTGAAAAAGGTGTAGGTCCGTACGCTTGCGGATCGTAGGTGGATACGTGTTTTATCCGTCAACACAAATAAGCGCGCCTTCACCTAGTTGTTCCCAGCGTGAGCATTCTTCAACTTCTCCCAAATCTTGCATGCCAAGTCCTCTGCTTGAACCCGATCGAATTCAGGTTTGCAAAGAGATAGTCGACCGCCTTGTTGTTGGCGTCATGCATATCTCGAGAACCTGGGGCAAGGAAATTGATGGGGTGGACATAGGAGGTGTTCTCCGTCACGTCCCAAATGATCTGTCCTTTACCGCGGAGAAAAGCAGACATACGACGCTGCCACATCCAGTAATCCTTACCATCAAAGTGTGGAGGACCCGAACCCCGTTCTCGGTACGCCATCTTTGGATCTTAAACTGGTTAGAATCACGAAGATTCGTAACCGGCTCTGATACCAATTGAAGGACCGATTAGGCGACCAGAGAGGGGGGAAGTGAATGGGAGCTGATAAAAATTCTTCTCCGAAGAGATGAACTCGACTATACCCCGAAATCACAAGCAAGTGTACCCACATGAACTTGTGAAGGTCACGTCGTCACAACGGACCTACCAACCCTAGGAACAAGTCCCAAACCAATCCAAAGTGGAAGCACAACACAAGAAGCAAAGGGGCGAACCGTCCACAAGGGGTTGGCGGACTGTCCGCAAGGCCCACGCGGACTGTCCGCGGATAGGGGGCGGACCGTCCGAAAATGCTACCCGAACCTCCAGAAGTGCACCGCGAAAAACGGACTATCCGTGATGGACCCGCGGACCGTCCACCTCGTCACAGACCGTCCGGCACTCTAGTACGGACCATCCGCAAACTCTGTGCACCAAAAACCAACCGACAACATGGATCAAATGAAAGGCGACGAACACAAAGAATAGTCGGCTGGAAGCATCCTCGCGGACCATCCGCATGTGGCTCGCGGACGGTCCGCCAGGAGCGCGGACAGCAGCCTGAGCCCGACCCTTTGAAGTCAACCCTTCCGTCTTTTTGCCCGATCTCCCGAATCAACAAAGGAATTGCTACCAAATCATAGGAGAAGATGAAGCGTATCTAGGAGATACTATTCCTACGAATTTGTAGCCTCAAACCTACTGAATCGAGAGGAATCGAGATTCTACTGAGCTCACACAAAAAGCTAGGGTTCCAACCGAAATCCTCGAATCAGAGGCCAAATCTGGCGTTTGAGGAGTCAAGATCAAGCACGAAGATGCACAAGGCATCTATCCATGATCTCCACAAACAAAACCGAACACAAATGCCTCAGAATCGAAGGAACAAGTCGCGCACAAAAATTCCACGAAAAGACTCGAAAAAGACACGAAAATCACTCGAGCCAAGAGAAGGGAATCGATGCAACCATGAATAATTCCATACAACCAGAGGTCTGATTCTCTAAAAAATCATGAAGAAAATCTAGCCTAAAGAGTAGGGAAACTGAGAAGCAGTCGGGATGGATGAGTTGCCATAGAACCCTAGAGCTATATATATGATGTCTCTCCGGTTTAGGGAAATGACCAATCTACCCCTAGAACATAAAGGATGATACACACCCCTCAGGGGCAAGATGGTCAAGTTGCGATCCCTTTCATTGGGCGGCCACGCCTTCACCGCAGTCTGCGTCCTCCCGACAGAAGCCTCGCGATCCCGCTGCATATCCCCCGGCATCGAAGCTTCTCGGCTCGCCCGGATCCCGTCTCCGCCCGCCAAGCCTTCGGTCTTGATTTTGTGGCTCGACCAAGTAACCCGATAGTTTTGTGGTGAACCGCCGCAAACCCCTCGTGCAGACTCCGGTCGTGAGCCGCTACCCTACACCGGCTCCAATCAACGACTTCGTCTTGATTTTCTTACCACCATGCGGCCCGCACTTGATCCCGTTCGGCCACCGGGTCCATCGAGCCGAGCCTACTTGTCGCTCCACTCCTCGGAGGCCCCGCAAGGCTAAGACCTTTCGCGCCTGCTCTCCACCTGCACCAACGCAAATCAAGCCGCAACCTGCACCTGCAATACTCGGCCAAGAGTCAATCCACACCACATTGTCAATCACTCATCACACCAGGGTGCGAGCATCCACCGGTCCTCGGACGCTCCGGTCCTCACAAACCCCGCGTGCACACTCTGGTCGTGAGCCGTTACCCTGCACCGGCTCCTGTCCACGACTTCGTCTTGCTTTTCTTGCCACCATGCAGCCCGCACTTGATCCCGTTCGGCCACCGGGTGCATCGAGCTGAGCCTACTTGTCTCTCCACTCCTCAGAGGCCCCGCAAGGCTAAGACCTTTCGCGCCCGTTCTTCACCTGCACCAACGCAAATCAAGCTGCAACCTGCACCTGCAATACTCGACCAAGAGTCAGTCCACACCATGTTGTCAATCACTCATCACACCAAGGAGCGACCATCCACCGGTCCTCGGACACTCCGGTCCTCAGAAGGCAGTGAAGCGTTTCGCCTACGAATTACTGATTTATATTAAAGATTCACCTGCAAAAGTCGAGAGTTTTCTAATTCGAACCCTTGCAATGGCAAATTGTTTTTGCAACATTTCTTGACCTGGCCTCCGCTGAATTGGCGAAAATGCTTACATGTGGGACCCTAGAAAATTTTATGACGACTTGGAACACTCTATTTTCGAAAGAATGCTTACATGTGGGACCCTACTGAATTTTATGACGACTTGGAACACTCTATTTTTAAAATAGTGCTCACATGTGGGACCGATGTTGTTTATGATGTTTTTGCAGAGCTTATGGCATCACAAAACAGCATGGAACAGGGAATGCTTGGCTACAGTATCAACTGTAATGACGAAAGTTGTCACTAAATTTGCTCGGAAGTGAAAAATTATGATGAGATCAGCCAAGAACGTCATAAATCAATGAAGCTAAAATTTGGTTGCGTCACTAGTCAATGATTTTCTTGTAATGCCCTTTTATTTTTCTCATTTTCTTTTATTCATAGAAGCACAATCACAAATTCACATGAATCACAATCACCAATTCACAACATGTTGCACATTCACTCTCAAGATTGAGTAAGAATCACAATTACAACATTCACTCCCACGAAATTCATAAAGAATCATAATCACAACATTCATTCACAAATTCACACCTAAGTTGTTGCAAAATCATATGGGTTCTTAATCTCTTCATCCTTCTCACTATCACCACTCCCACCCGAAACCTTCTCTTTTGTAGGATCCAGGATACCGACTTTAGAGGGGGTGCATAGGCGATTTCAACTAAAATCAAAACACTAAAGAAATTTAATTAGTAACACAGGGAAAATTAAATTATAACTTGAAGGACCAATTAGGGGACCAGAGAGGGGGGGAGTGAATGGGAGCCGATAAAAATTCTTCTCCGAAGAGCCGAACTCGACTATGCCCCAAAATCACAAGCGAGGGTTCCCACATGAGCTAGCTAAGGTCACGTAGTCACAACGGACCTAGCAACCCTAGGAACAAGTCCCAAACCAATCATAAGCGGAAGCACAACTCAAGAAGCAAAGGACTTAGGCAATCTGCAGTGCCTGGGGCGGACCGTCCGCAGGGGGGAGGCGGACCGTCCGCAGGGCCTGGGCGGACCGTCCGTGGGTTCACGGAGGACTGTCCGAAATTGGCTCCCGAACCACCAGTAGCACACTGCGAAATACGGACCATCCGTGCCCTACCTGCGGACAGTCCGCCACGCACGGACCGTTCGCACTCTCCTCGCGGACAGTCCGCCAAACACCTTGCACCCGAAAACACTTGACACAATGGATCAAAACACGAGCTCGCAAGAACACACGAAGAACACGACGAACACTCGGTCAGCCGGCTCCTCGCGGACCGTCCATGAGCCTCTAGCGGACTGTCGCCACGCGCGGACAGAACTGCCCGAGCTCGACCTCTACAAGGTCAACTCCACCTTCCCTTCACCCGATCTCCCGAAACAACCAAGGGATTGCTACCAAATCATAGGAGATGATGAAGCGTCTCTAGGAGATGCTATTCTTACGAATTTGTAGCCTCAAACCCACTGAATTGAGAGGAATCGAGATTCTACCGAGCTCACACAAAAAGCTAGGGTTATAACCGAAATCCTTCAATCAGAGGCCAAATCCGGAGTTTGAGAGGTCAAGATCAAGCACAACGATGCACAAGACACCTATCCATGAAACCCACAAAGAAATCCGAACACAAATGCCTTAGAATCGAAGGAACAAGCCGCGCACGAAAATCCAACGAAAATAGCCTGAAAAAGACACGAAAATCACTCGAGCCACAAGAAGGAAATCGACGCAATCATGAATGCTTCCATACACTCGGAGGTCAGATTCTCTACAAAATCATGAAGAAAATCTAGCCTAAAGAGCAGGGAAAATGAGAAGCAGTCCGGATGGATGAGTTGCCCTAAAACCCTAGAGCTTTATATATGAAGTATCTCTGGGTTAGGCAAATGACCAAGCTACCCCTAGAACATAAAAGAAGATACACACCCCTCAGGGGAAAGATGGTCAAGTAGCACTCCTCTTCAACGAGCGGCCACGCCTTCGCCGCAGTTCGCGTCCTCCCGACGTAAGCCCTGCGATCCCGCCGCGTGCCCCACGACATCGAAGCTTCTCGGCACGTCCGGATCCCATCTCCGCCCACCGAGCCTCCGGTCTTGGTTTTGTAGCTTAACCAAGTAACCTGACGGTTTTGTGGTGAACCGCCGCAAACCCCGCGTGCAGACTCCGGTCATGAGCCGCTACCCTGTACCGGCTCCAGTCGACGACTTCGTCTTGGTTTTCTTGCCACCATGCGGCCCGCACTTGATCCCGTTCGGCCACCGGGTCTATCGAGCCGAGCATAATTGTCTCTCCACTCCTCGAAGCCCCTCAAGGCTAAGACCTTTCGCGCCCGCTCTTCACCTGCACCAACGCAAATCAAGCTGCAACCTGCACCTGCAATACTCAGCCAAGAGTCAGTCCACACCACGTCGTCAATCACTCATCACACCAGAGAGCGACCATCCACCGGTCCTCGGACGCTCCGGTCCTCATAACTACCCTATGACTAGATGAGGGTTGGCAACCTAGGGTGACAAGATATCTAGAATGTAATTTCTCAAAAGTAAATTATTTAAAAAGAATTCGAGCAAAGAAATAACCAAACACAAGAGACAAATTTTATCTCGTGGTATCGATGACTTGTCGGTCATCCCTAATTGAAGTTGAGATGGATTCCGTGTTCAACCACCCCTCTATCAAGACACCGCTTGATATTGAGCCAGGTTGAATCAAAAAACCTCTTCAAATCTCGATTCCACTAGTGTTACTCTTCACCACTCCGGCGAGGTGAGTACAAACCCTTTACAACAATCTTCCACAACAACGTCACAATCTTTTTGAAGTGCTCACTGGAATCACGAGTTCCAAGCCATCAAGGAGGGGGCAACCTCCAAGTGTAACAAATCACAAGCTGTGCTGGTGTTGGTGCTGCCCGTGGAGCCTTGACCTCCACGCCGGGTTAACAGAGCTCGGACCTGCTCCACCTAGCCGGGAGCAGTGGCGAAGCTAGCGGCAGCGCCCAGGAGGGGCTCCTGCTGCCTTCTTCCTCCTCCAGCCCACCTTTCCCTCTTCATCTTCTATCTGCAGCCTAGGGGGGGCTCTGGGGGGGCTCCATGGGCGCGCCGGCGGTTGGGGGGCTCCAGCCCCACCCGCCCCACCGGTGGCTTCGCCACTGGCCAGGAGCTCGAAGCGGCGACACTTGTTCGAACAACGGGCTGTGCTGGGCTGCTCTTATGTGCTCTTCTCCGCTTGTTATTGGATGCCCGATGCTTGCCGTTTGATGGCCGATGGCCGATCGAAGGCGGTCTTTCACGTTCCTCTCTTACATAGATCACAGAATGTTAAGAGGATCCGGTTTCCGGGCGGTGTATGCTCTTAGCTTGGAACCGATTTCTCTACAATTCAGTGTATGCAATTGAATTAATGTATGTGGGCCCTAGTGTGGTGTAGTCGCTCAATGAACAAGACTTCAACTACAGAGATCTCGTTCCCTCAACTTGGGACGCTGGTTTGAAGTGATGCAGATTGGGTCATTATTGGGAGGTCTCTTTTGCATGTGACGGGGTTCAGCTTACCAATTATGGCTTTCTGCACCATCTGAGCCTGGTCCAAAAGATGATGCAGGTTGCCAAACATGCCGTATGATTGTTTTCACTGGGTCATAGATAGCTGGACCTATGGACATAATACTCTTTAACTAGAAAAGTCCCACGGTTTTTCACTAAGAAAAAGTAACCTTCCCACGGTTTTTGTTTTCATTAAGAAGAAGTAATCTTCTCCGGTTCAAGAAAACCCTGAATCCCGACCTAAGCCGATGAGGGGATTTTTTAAAAATCAGTCTTATAAATCCGCTCCAACAAGAAATCATTTTTCATTAAGAAGAAGTAACCTTCTCCGGTTCAAGAAAACCTCTGAATCCCGACCTAAGCCGACGAGGGGATTTTTTAAAATCGGTCTCATAACTCCGCGAGAGAATTCCTTATTTGACACTGAAAAACTTACCCATCCCTTCCTTGGCCCTCGAAATTTTTTCCTTCCCTATTTGACACTCAGTTGAAACTTCCTTCCCTATTTGACCTTCTGTTTGGTTTTCCATCCGATTGACGTCAACTATCATGTGAAAAGATGATTTTGCCCCTACGGGCCCACCACCCTTCTCCCTCTTCTCCTCATCCCTATCTCCTTCCTCTCTGCGTGCCACCGAGCCAGCCGCCAGCCACAAGGCACCAACACGCCACCGAGCCAGCCGCCGCCGCCGCCGTAGCATCCCCATCTCATTGATTGGGAGGGAGCAGGGACCTCGATTGGGAGCCGGGTAGGGACTTTGGGCTGCGCCGCGTCGCGCCTCGCCTCTGTGGAGCCGGTGGCCGCGCCCAAGATCTCGCCTCGCTCCTGCCTAGACGCGTCGCAGCCGGGCGGACCTCGCCTAGCCACCGGGGAAAGAAGGGGACGATGATGAGTACCACACCGCGCACCCTTCCCTCCACTAGCGTCACCGAAGATCCACGGCTCCTCCTCCCCTACTCTTTCGACTCTAATCCACCGGGATCGACCTCCGACTCCACCTCTGTCGAGATTGACCGCCGGCCGCGCCTCGGGATGATGGAGAAGGGCCCCGCCTACAGCGAGGCCGTGGCGCGGGGAGGGGCTCGCCGGCGTATGGAGCAAGGGAGGATCGAGGAGGGAGCAGGGATCCTCGCAAGCTTCGCCAGGCCTTCATGGCGGCACGCTTGGCCTCCGCGTTTGAGGGGAGGGAGAGAGCGGCACGCCGGCGGAGGAAGGGGCTGATGGAGCAACCGGTCAAGCAGAGGAGGGACGAGGGCGAATGGGAGAGGAAAGAGAAAGGTGGTGGGCCCACAGGGCAAAATTGTCTTTTTCACACGACAAATCACGGTTCTCAGACGGAAAACCAAACAGAAAGCCAAATAGGGAAGGAAGTTTCAACTAAGTGCCAAAATAGGGAAGGAAAAAATTTCGAAGACCAAAGAAGGGATGGGTAAGTTTCTCAGTGTCAAATAAGGAATTCTCTCCAAGTCCGCTCCAACAAGAAATCTAACCTGGATCTACTAGTGCGATCATACCTCAACCACCCTAACCAAGTAGACTAGAGAAGCTTTGGTTGGGGGCACACTATTACATTACATTGTGTAGAGGTGTTGGCACTAAATATTATGTAGGTTTTGGCCAAACCTAACATTGATGCTTCCTTCTGGAAAAGAACTAAGAACAATGTGCATAAGGACGTGTTTGCAGTATAGAAATAGATTGATGGTGGAACGCTGCATCATGGAGCATTGTGGTTAGAATTCTCATCTAGTATATGGAATGTATTACAAACATAAAATTTTCATGCGTACATATGTGAGAAAGATGAGGATATCTAACGTTTGTTGATTGGTGTGTGTTGATTCCGAGCTTTGCAAGATGCGGAGCAAAAGTCCAAGTTTTGAAATACCTTTTTTGTGATTGTTCTAAATAATGACCTGTTGTCTCTCCGCATTTATCATTTAAATCAACAGTGTATTTTTAAGCTTTGATATTAACAATTAGTTACAATATTTTTTTAGACACGTGCGCCACACACGTGCATTTCCCTGGTAGGAGTACAAACATTCTATGAACCAGGAATAAATGGGATCTCAGCTAGTGATGTGGGAAGGGACAAATTGAGATTTTGAGCAGCTAGATACGAAATTATACCCGCTGCATAACCTGCAAGGGCAAACCCGCTCACCTGCAAACACAAAAAGGAAGATGAAAAGATGAATAATTGTTTACTGGAATATGGAACCAACCTATGGACAAAGTAACTCAACTAGGAATGTTTCATCTCTAGCAATAAGCACGGACTATCATGGAAATTAGCTGTAACCTTTAGTCAGCAATAGTATATTCATATGTATGTACACATGTGTCTGTTATTGGCATTGATCAAGTAGACTGATGCTGCAACCGTAGAAGACCAGAGCTTAAATTTGAGTAAAGCTTTGTTTCTATTAAGAAATGGAATTGACCTTATGTTGCCATGATGACATTTCCAACATCATTTCGATTTTATGTACCAAAGTATAAACAAAGCATATCTATGTGTGATACAGTAAAAAGTAATAAGGGAAAAGATCAGTTCAATCATACTATCTTTTTATACAAAGTGGACTGCAGTATAACAGTTTATCAGGGGAACATAGGGAAATGCACTTTGATTCAGATGGCTAATACCGCATGAAGAAAAATGTTCTACAGTATGTATATGGGAAGAAAAATCCTTTTTAGTCCCCTGAAATTTCACCAACTATCCATCACATCAATCTCCGGACACTAATTAGAAGTATTAAATGTGGATTAATGACAAAACCCATTCCACAACCCCAACCTTAATTTTCGAGACGAATCTAACGAGCCTAATTATGGCATGATTAGACAACGGTGTGCTACAGTAACCAATCTCTAATGACAGATTAATTAGGCTTAGTGAATTCGTCTCGCGATTTCCAGTCCATTCGTGTAATTAGTTTTGTAAGTAATCTACATTTAATACTCTTAATAGATGATACTAGGGAACCCCAAAAATTTCACCAAAAGTTTCCACCGAACTGATCCTCTTCATATTTGAACAGAACAGAAGATTACCTTGCGAATATACCAAAAGAAATCCACCTTTTCCATTCCCATCAAAGCAACTCCTGCTGCAGAGCCAATGATAAGCATTGAACCACCAGTACCAGCACAGAATGCAATAAGCTGCCAGAAGTCCGAATCTTGAGGATATGCAGTCAGGTCATACATTCCCATCGTTGCAGCAACAAGTGGAACATTGTCTATAACTGCTGATGCCACACCAATTGCACTAGCAATAAGATCAGCATTTGGAATATTGGCATCAAGATAATTTGCTAATTGCCTCAAAATCCCAGCAGATTCCAAGCTAGTGCCAAAAGTGAGAAAACACTATTAGAAAATGAGGAACATCTGATTGGTAATGGACTAAACTGCAAATAACAGGACAGGTGCTTTTTCATTACACAAACATCATAAACTCATAGCAGTTCATAAGTGTAAAGGTACATTACATTTAGTTATGTACAAATTACTTTATCACAAAAAAAAATGGCCTTTACTGACATCTACGGTAGAAAATCATTTCGCAAGCAAATAATTAGTGTTAGTGTATATATGTGTGAGTGGCCCATATGGCCTTAGTACAGCCATATAGAGGCCCATGTATAGCTAACTATATACCCACCCTTCTAGGGTTGGTGGAATACGCAGAGAACATTCCTTCTATCATGGTATCAGACAGGTTTCTCCTACTCTCCTAGCCGCCGCCGTCCCTGCCGTCCATGGCCGGCTGGCCGTCGGTGCCGCCGCCTTCTCTCTCTCCCCAGGCTGGCCGCCGCACCTCCTCTACTTCACCTGCTTCCAGCGCGGCCGCAGCCTGGACCTCCCTGCATCCCACGGCCGCGCAGGCCGCTGCTGCTGCAGCCGCAGGGCGCGCGGGCGACCTCTGCTCGGCCGTCGCCTGGCCCGGAGCCGTGGGCGCGAGCGCGCCCTCCCCTGCTTTGCCGCCCTGCTCTGCTGTCGTGGCCCGCCGCCCCCCCGCGGATCCCGCCATGGCCATGCTTGCTGCACTCCCCGAGCAGGGTCAATCCCGTCGCCACTGGCGCGTTTCCCACCGCCGCCGACGCCATCCTCCTCCTGGGCGTGGGCGCGGATGGCGCCTCTCACGGCGTGGATGCGGCCCCCCACCCCTCCTCAGCAGCTGTGCCGGTGCCTGCCTCCTCCCCTACTGTCTGCACCCCTCCTTCCCAGGGCGCGGGTGCGGCTCCGAGCCCGATTCGGCTGCACCAGGTGCCGCCACCGGCCCCAGGCGCGCGCACGGACGTGCGGCCGCCTCCTCCCTCCTCTGTTGCCGCCGCTGCAGCCTCTCCCGTGCGCGCGGCCGGCACCTTCTCCTCCGCAGCTGCGACGGCACTCGTCGCCCCTTCTTCCCCGAGCGCGGGTGCGGCCCACGCTGCTTCTGTCCTCGGAGCTGCCCTGGCCGCGGCCCAACGTGCACACGCAGGCGTGCCCCTCCACGCGGCTGCCGATCTCACGTGTGCCGACGCGCTCCTCCCGGCGACCCTCTTCGGCCCTCCCGCCGAAGCTGCCCTCGTGGCCGCGTTGGCTGAGGCTAAGGCTGCGCGCGCCCTGGTCGTGAGCGTGTCGTGATTCGCACCACGAACGATGTCATGCGCACTCTTCTGATCCAGGCCTCTCTGCCCCCTCGTTTCTGGGCGGAGAGTCTCCACACCGCCACCTACCTCCTCAACCGTCTTCCTTCCACTGCTTGTCCTACTCCTACTCCTCACCACGCCCTCTTCGGCACCCCTCCTAGCTACGACCACCTCCGTGTCTTCGGGTGTGCGTGTTACCCTAACACCTCCGCCACTGCTCCTCACAAGCTGGCGCCCCGCTCGCACGGTGTGTGTTTCTGGGTTACTCACCTGACCACAAAGGGTCCCGTTGCTTTGACCTCACTTGTCGCCGGATCCTCATCTCCCATCATGTCGTGTTTGATGAGTCGGATTTTCCCTACTCCACCTCCTCTACTCCTTCCCGAGTTGGAATCCATGTTTTCTGACCCAGTGGTTCAGCCACCCCTCCCTGTTTTTCCTTTCCCCGCAAGTTTTCCTGGTGCACCGTCGCCCCTGGTGCCTTCTGCTGCACCACACGCGACCACGGTGCCTCCTGCTGCGACTCGCGCGGACCCGGTGTCGTCTGCCGTGCCGCACGCGGCCTCGGTGCCTCCTGCCGCGTCCGACACGGCCCCGGTGCCTCCTGTTGCGTCCGCTGCGGCACCGTTGCCTTCTGCCGCGCCACACGCAGCCCCGACGCCCTCTGCCGCACCACGCGCGGCCCCGCCACCACCTGCACGCTACACTGAGCTGGTGCAGGTGTACCGACGCCGTCCGGTGCCTCCACAGCCGCTGGCTTCTCCGCTCCTGCCCCGGAGGTGCCCGTGGACTATGCGCCTCCTGTGCGCTATGTCTACGAGCGCCGTTCGACGGCTCCCCCTCCTCCACCACTGTCACCAGAGCCGTCTCCGCCTCCTCCACCGGCACCCACACCGCCTCCGCCGCCTCCACCACGCCGCTCTCGGGTGGAGCCGGCCGTGTACCACCCGCCGGTCATCCATCGGGATCCTTGTCACACCCATCCCATGGTGACTCGGTAGGCGGCCGGGGTTCTTCGGCCGCGGACTCTCTCCGCCACCGAGGGAGAGCCGCGGCTCTCTCCGATCCCGACGTCGGTTCGTGAGGCTCTGGCAGATCCGAACTGGCGTCGTGCGATGGAAGAGTATGGAGCTCTTCTTGCCAACCAGACTTGAGACCTTGTGTCGCGTACGTCTGGTTGTAATGTGGTGACCGGCAAGTGGATTTGGACGATCAAGCGTCGGGCTGATGGTACTCTGGAGCACTATAAGGCGCGTTGGGTTCTTCGGGGCTGCTCTCAGCGACCAGGTCTGGATTATGATAAGACTTTCAGTCCAGTGGTGAAGCATCCTACAGTGCGCACTGTCTTCTCGCTGGCTCTCTCTCTCGCTCTTGGCCTGTGCACCAGCTCGATGTCAAGAATGCATTTCTCCATGGCACTCTGACCGAGACAGTATACTGCAGCCAGCCAGCAGGTTTTGTGGATTCTAGTCGTCCGGATTTGGTCTACTGGCTGAACAAGTCTCTCTATGGTTTGAAGCAGGCTCCTCGGGCATGGTACTCTCGGTTCGCCTCTTTCTTGCTGACACTGGGGTTTGTTGAGGCCAAGTCAGATACTTCACTGTTCATATATCACCATGCTGATGGGGTTGCCTACCTCCTCCTCTACGTTGATGACATTGTTCTAACTGCCTCTAGTCCACAGCTGCTTCAGCGGATTATCTCCTCCCTTCAGCAGGAGTTTGCCATGAAGGATCTGGGCAAGCTTCACCACTTCTTGGGCGTGAAAATTGAGCCCCGTCAGGCTGGTCTTCTCCTTCACCAGCATCAGTATGCCCTGGATATCCTGGAGCGTGCTGGGATGACTGATTGCAAGTCTTGCTCCACTCCCGTTGACACTCAGGCGAAGCTGTCTGCTACTCTGGGTGATCCTGTGGCTGATCCTACTGCTTATAGGAGTCTTGCTGGAGCCTTACAGTACCTCACTTTCACCCGGCCGGACCTCACCTACGTTGTCCAGCAGATCTGCCTCCATATGCATGATCCTCGGGAGTCACATCTTGCTGCGCTGAAGCGCCTTCTTCGCTACGTCCGAGGCACAGTTGACTTCGGCTTGGTCCTTCACCGGTCTCCGTCTGCTGAGCTGGTCGTCTACACTGACGCTGACTGGGCGGGGTGCCCGGACACACGCCGCTCTACCTCAGGTTATGCCGTCTTCCTCGGCGGCAACCTGATCTCCTAGTCGTCCAAGCGACAGCCGGTTGTCTCCCGCTCGAGTGCTGAGGCGGAGTACCGGGCTGTTGCTAACGGCGTGGCTGAGGCGTCCTGGCTCCGACAGCTCTTGGCTGAGCTTCACAGCCCGCTCGCCAAGAGCACGCTCGTCTACTGCGACAACGTCAGCGCCGTGTACCTCTCCACCAACTCGGTTCAGCATCAGCGGACGAAGCATGTGGAGATTGACTTGCATTTCGTTCGTGACCGGGTGGCTATCGGCGATGTTCGGGTCCTTCATGTACCGACCACCTCCCAGTTTGCTGACATCTTCACCAAGGGTCTTCCCTCCTCGACGTTCTCGGAGTTTCGGTCCAGCCTCAACGTAGCCAGTGGCTAATTGTGGCTGCGGGGGGCCTTGTGTGTGAGTTTCTTTCTTTGTTGGCCAGTCTTGTACACCGCTGCGCCGGTAGTCCAGACTGCGGGAGGGGGGGGGGTGTTAGTGTATATATGTGTGAGTGGCCCATATGGCCTGTGTACAGCCTATATAGAGGCCCATGTATAGCTAACTATATACCCACCCTTCTAGGGTTGGAGGAATACACAGAGAATATTCCTTCTATCAATTAGTCTTATCTTTAAGACATGTTCGAACTAATCTTATCATCTATGCTCATAGTTGCACTTTGTGTGGTTGATAGCATTTCACAGTAACCATGGCACCAGAGCATACAATCCTGTAGTTTTCCCCTTTTTTAGACTATAGTTTGAGTATTAACAATCCTGTATGTAGAATTTTCAGTGCTTTACCCATTTTTAAAAAAAAAATTAGTATGGGTGTTTGAAGGATTACCTGCCAACCGATAGAAGGATACCTAAGAAGAACAAAATTCCTTGTGAATCAATCCGTGACAGTGCCTGTGGAACTTTTAGTCGCTGCCTTTCAGAGTCTCCATAATGTATTGCATCAGTCAGGATCCAGAGAATCCCAAGGCCAAGCAGCATACCCATGAAAGGTGGCAGACCGGTGAGAGCTTTAAAGACTGGGACAAACACTAAAGCTCCAACTCCGACAGCCAATACAAGTTGTCCCCGAGGAGCCATCTGTTCTGATGACAGGCTGGAGGATTTCTGAGATGACCCATTCGCTTCACTATTTGCAATGCATACAAAGTGTTAAATCAAGCACCGTTAAAACTGTTCCATTTCATATATCATAAGTTGTCAGTGGTTAACAACCTGGTGAGGGACATCAGAGCCAGTGGAACTGCCAATGAAATAACTGAGGGAATAAACAAGCCCTGCCAAATCATAAGCCAAACAGATTATATCATGATCAAATGAAGCAGTGTTTTGCTGAGTGGTATGCGGAAAATAAATGTAACCACCACAACAAAGGGTGAGGTTCTATCCTAATTAAAGAAGTAACCAGTTTCCCTATAAAGCAACCAGTTTCCCTACAAAGATCAGATACCAAAAATTATTTCAAAGAAAAATGACCTTTTGTATATACAACCACATCATCAGTAAACTAACATGATGCCAACTTTTCAATGCCATTTTAAAACTTGAGTCATCAGATCAACCAGGCGATGTCGTTTTCATTAATCATAATAGCATGTGCAAAAGTTCGCGGAAAAAACTGTGTGCAATGAATATGTAATGCAAGCATGGGCACCATGGAACTCAGTAAACTATATGGATCCAGATCTAGACCAGTCACCTAATATTTGCACCATGGAAGAAGTGTCTCTATGAGGAATTTGAAAACAGGTTAGAGTGGCATACTACTGTGCTGGGTAAAAAGATGTAGACAGTTGGCAAAACACAATGAATCTGGAAATAAAGAATTTTTCTGGAGAGAGAAATAGAGAGATAAAATTTGGTGTTATCCTTTAGTAGCATCGTCTGCAGACAAGTCTATATGTTCTCCACTTCTTCAAATAAAGCAAGTTACTAATATTTTAAACACACAGTTGTCCTGTGTGTTCAATAAAAGTATTTATGACTCCCACACATAAAAAGACAGTATCATTTTATCTATGAAATTTTGGACTGATCGCAGTGATTATTAAAATTTTGACAAATACTGTTCATTAACAACTAAAGAATGAACAATGTAGCACGAAAGGTCAATACAACCTTAAAGTATACAAAAGAGTAGAGATGAACAGCATGTGTGGGAGTTAGCCAGGGCTCGAGGAATTGCTCATCTCCTTGCCCTGCAGCCCAATGATTAAGTATGGAGGTCCTCTGGTCACGGGTTGTCTTTTGTTTCTAAGGGTGATTTAGCTTAGTTTGTGTGAGGGGGGTTTTCTGGGGTTTTCCTCCTTTTAAAGTAAAACCTTGGATTGATGTATGGGTGCTTCACCCTTTTTTCTTCTTAACATATTGATATGCAGCTCTCCTGCGTGTTCGAGAAAAAAAAGGTATACAAAAGAGTAGAGAGCACCAAAATGTAAGGAAATTTATTTGTGTAGGCATATTGCAGTGCACAAGAACAGTTGTGAAAAGCTCACCTGCATTATTTTAAATGTTGTAAGCTGACCATGAATCCACAACATAGTGGTTGTCACATCACCAATTGGTGTCCATGCACCGCCAGCATTCGCTGCTATTACAACAACAGCACCTAACAATCTGTCCCAATAAGCCAATGTGTTACTAAGGTCAATAGCATTCCTACAAACTATTTATGTATGACGTCAGGGAATGAAAAATTCTTTAGATCAACCATTAACGGTGCATCCAACTTTTTTTCTCAGAGACGTGCTAGGTCTGCATATCTTTGTATTAAGAGAAAAAAATATCACAGCCAGACCCATTACAATAGCAACCATATCACCTCAGTAATCAAGTCTTCAGCAGGTTGCACTGAGTTGTTTCTAGCTCTATTACCATGATCTAACATTAAATGAAAAAACTAGCACCAACAGCCCACTTGGTGCAAGTATGCAAACTACAATGGATTGGGCTAAAACTAACACAAAAAAATGAGCCAAAATTCCTTATTTATCGCCGAATATAGGTGCCAAATAAGAATTGTTCAATCTTTTTCTTTTTTATTTTGCTGACCTGAGCCCTAACAATCTCAGCTGACATCTCCAACTAGACACATATGCCAAGAAAATTATTTGGTTGCTGCTACACACTACAAAATATTGGAAAAAATTGCGTAGAAGAGTTCCAATATTTTTAGTTCCATTTCAGGCATTAAGTCAACCTGCCCAAGGGAACAACAATCCCGGGGAACAGGAAGCACTGACCCCTGTCTTAGTAAGGGAAAGAGGAGGCAGGGGCACAGGGATGTCCCTGGACAGCTTGATCTTGTTAACCCCATCGCCATTACTCAAACCTGCTGGGTGCGACACCTTATATTATATCTTACCAAATACAGAGAAAGCATAAATAAGAATTGTTCAATCTTTTTTTTTTTTTTTTGGTGACCTGAGCCCTAACAATCTCAGCTGACATCTCCAACCAGACACATATGCCAAGAAAAATATTTGGTTGCTGCTACACACTACAATATATTGGAAAAAATTGCGTAGAAGAGTTCCTATATTTTTAGTTCCATTTCAGGCATTAAGTCAACCTGCCCAAGGGAACAACAATCCCGGGGAACAGGAAGGGGCTACACTGACCCCTGTCTTAGTAAGGGAAAGAGGAGGCAGGGGCACAGGGATGTCCCTGGACAGCTTGATCTTGTTAACCCATCGCCATTACTCAAACCTGCTGGGTGCGACACCTTATATTACATCTTACCAAATACAGAGAAAGCATAAATCGAACATATGTATAGGGGTGCAAGGATATGATCATCATGAGCAAAAATAAATTACAGATCATGTGCAGATATAACAGGTGAGTTAACAAAAATCATACTTTCTGTATTCTGATGGAGGTACTAGTTTCCGAAGCAATGACACCATCACAATAGTGGATGTCAAGTTATCAAGGATCGCACTCAGGAAGAAAGTTACTATACCAATCTGAAAAGGGTAAATAATTTGTCATTAAAAAAATATAGCAGGATATTAAACAGTTTCACAATAAAAAACAAATTAATAGTTCAAGGTAGTTGGTGGGGGTGTCATGTGCATCCTCTAGGTGGCCACGACCATGAACACAAATTGTGTGACCATGGTGTTGTTGTCCTGCGGCTGCACCATAAGGGGTAGGGATACAGGAATCTAGTCTAATCTAATCTCACAAACCCACCCTGGGCCAAGGGAGGTGCTGTGTTGAGATGTCTTCTTCCAGATGGATCCTAATGAGCAGGACATGACAGGAGCAACAAATTCTTGATTTCCTATTTTACGTAAGTATATGTGCCTGCGTAATCCATGCATAATTGTCTGGTCCAAATTAAACTGCACAGATAATGACTAGAAGAAAAGGATGGCGACCCTTTCGTCTCCTCTCACCCGTCCCCTCCCTCTCCCCCTCGACGCCACACCCATCTCCACCAGCCCCTCGCCGGCCCTCACCCCGAGCCCGGTGTCCACCTGCCCCTCTTCTCTACCGGCGTCGAGCTCCCTCCCCGAGACGGCGGCTGGGCGCGGCAAGGCCCAGCATTGGTGCCGGGATACTCCCCCTTCTGGTAAGACGGGCGACGGCCTGCTCCCCTGCACCTTCAAGGAGGTGCTCTTGTCGGCGACTCCTGTTGCTCCGGCGAAGCAGACGGAGCCTCCGGCCGCCCCTAAGATCCTGCTGCGCTCGGAGGACGCCCGCCCTTCACCTTCGAGGCGTGGCCCTGACTCCGATGGTTGGCTGAAGGCGGAGAGCCGCCGTTCTCGTAAGAATCGTCTGCGCGAGGAACGGCAGCCGTTTCGCCGTCGAGTGCCTGCGGACCTGCGCGGGCTGTGCTTCAACTGCTTCTCGCCGGAGCACCGTGCCGCCACCTGCAACCTCCGTCCGCGTTGCTTCAGGTGTCACCAGTTGGGCCACCGGCAGGGGCGGAGCTACGTTGAGCTCGCCGGGTGCGGCCGCACCCACGGAAAAATTATATTCCTTTATCACTTATATATTTTCACCATGTTAAATCGAATTTTCATGAATGCTATGAAGGTGCCGCACCCCCCTTCATTCTTCTCTAGCTCCGCCCCTGGCCACCGGGCCGCCTGGTGTAGCAGCTCGGATATGGCCGCTCGCCCAGCGGGCTCCCGTCGTCAAGTGCGCCAGTTGGGTGCTGCTGTTTGGCGTCGCAAGGAAGCCGGCTCGTCCGCTGCTGGCGGAAGTGATGGAATTGGTGGCGCCGCTGCCTCGATTCCTCCTTCTGCTGGTAGTGTTGATGCCGGCGGACCTCCGCCTAGTGCAGCATGCAATGCTGGGGAGGGCGGTGAGCAGCGCGCCGGTGGTTGACGTAGGAGGAGGCAGCGCGTCAGGCGTCGCCGCGATGCTGGCGACATGCCCCCTCCGACGGCGGTTGATCCTCCCCCTGTCGTTGCCGGCCCTGTCGATCGGCCTAGACGAATTATTGACTGATCGGAGAGGATTGCTCGCGCCGAAGATGAGCTCCGCTGCGCTCTTTCTGTTCTGGTGGTTGGTGATCCCGCAACTGTCTCGGTTGATGGTCTGACGGCTGAGTTCGCTCGCCGTTATGATCTCCCGGCCAGTTCGCTGGTGTTTCATCGCCTGAGCCCTAATGACTTCATGTTGCTGCTGCCGTCTGAGGATGAGGCAGTCCGCATCTACAATGATGGGCGGCCTTTTCGGATTGATCAGCTCTCTCTGCACTGTCGACGTTGGAACTGTTTCAAGAACGCTACGGCGGTGACCCTGTCTCAGCTCCTCGACGTTGAGATCAGGGGAGTCCCGGCGCACGTCTGGGAATTGGAGACGGCAGAGCATCTCCTAGATGAGTGGTGCTGGGTCCGTGCGCTGCATTCCGATACTGTGCAACGCCAGGATTATTCTTCGTTTCGTCTTTCTGCTTGGTGCTCAAGCCCGGAAAGAATTCCGGCGGTCATGGACCTCGTCGTGGTGGAGCCTCCGGCCCTTGTCGTTGAGGCTCCGCCTGTGAAGCGGGCCCTGTCTTATGAGGTCAAAATTGCTGTGGTCCCTGGTGACGGGCAACTGCCAGAGGAGCAGGCGCCTCCTGCCAGCCGAGGGGGCGGCGGCGACCGTCGTCGGCGGCGACATGATTCTTCATCCTCAAGCTCCTCTCATCGAAGCTCAGCGGATGGTTCCCCTTGCCGAAGCGCGGCACCTCGTTCCCTGGAGCGTATGAGCTCTTCGGGACATGATGGCATTGATGTCGCTGCTTCGGGAGATGGGTCCACATTGGCGGCGGCCGCACCGGTTTCTTCATCCGCTGCGGAGGTTGACTTCGTCGCTTCGGGTCTCTCCCGCCTTCAAGTTTCGGCGGCGGCGACACCGAGAATTGGTGAACCTGAGGAGCCCGAGGCGCATGTCACCGCGGGGATGGCGGACTTGTGGCTTTCTCCTGGCGAACCTTTGGCTTCCAGGGCCCATCCACTTGTCTTGGGCCAGCCTTCGTTGGGCCCTGAAGATGTGATTGCTAGCAGTTTGGGGGCCTTCCGTGTTTCTCTTGAGGATGAGGTGGAAGTCTTGAGGCCCACTACGGCTGTTGGTCCTGCAGAGGCGCCCCCGTCAGCTTCGCCGGCGTCGCCCCCCTCTGGCTCGCTGCCCCCCGCTGGCTCACAGTCGCAGGCGCCGCCCCCTCCTGGTTCGCCATCGCCGCTCTCCACAGGCCCGCCGACGGACTCGTCCTCCCCTCCCCCTGCTGCTGGGGCCTCTGGGGATCCTGTGGAGACGCTGTCGCCGCCCCATTCTATCCCGCCGGCGGGTTCTTCTCCTCCTGCAGCCGGGGATGCCGGGGCGGCTGCAGCTGGGCAGGCTGGGGAGCTTCCCCGTGCTGCTCTATCGCAGCCTCTGCTGCCTGCCCTCTTACCATCCCCTGCCGCGCGGTCGATGGCACAAATGGCCGCTGCATCGTCCACTGCTCCACAGGAGGAGCCACATTCGGCGAGGAGTTCTCCCCTCTCCACTCGGGTGTACTTCCGTCGTCGGTTCAAGAGAAGTTCGATCCTGGAAGATGCACCAGTGGATCAGGTTCAATCCCCGCAGCCGCAGACTCCGCAGCCTCTTACTCCGGCAGCTGCCTTCATTTATAAGCTCTCCAAGACGCCAGGGGGGTTGATGCCGATTCCTCACATTAACAAAAGAAGAAAGAATGCCAGACCGCCTCCAAGCGAGGCGCCGCGTCGCAGCCGACGGATTGCTGGGTTGACTGCTCAAGTCCCAGAGGTCTGTCCTACTCACCTCAAGAAACGAGTTATGCGTGCTATGGATTTGGTAGTAGCAGATGCAGGTGCTCCACAGCATAGGGAGCAACTAAATTAGGAGATTCTTGAGGAGTATGCTAAGCGGTTCAGGCAGTCTTGTGGTTCTCATGTGAAGGCCTTGGCTGCTTTGTTTGGGCTGACTCCTCCGGAAGAAGATTCTGGAGTCGAGGCGCCTGGACAATTGGCCTGACCTGATTCTCTGAAGGTCGATCCTCTGTTGATTGCTCTATGGATCCATCCCATATTCTTATTTGGAACGTGCGGGGTCTCAATTCACCTGCACGCAGAGATGCTGTGCGATGTGTCGTGGATTCCTTAAAAATTGATGTTGTGTGTCTGCAAGAAACAAAGATGCTGGATATTTCTAGACAGGTCGTTTTGGCAATGCTTGGTGCTGAGTTTGATAATAATTTTTTCTTCCTGCCTTCTGCCGGGGCTAACAGTGGCATTCTTATAGCTTGGAGAAGTCGTCTTGGAACTGTGGATTCTAGCCGAATTGATAATCACTGCATTTCGGTTCGGTTTAACCCTGGGATTGATTCTGCTTGGTGGCTTACCTGTGTACGGACCCCAGGATAATCAGGAGAAGATCCATTTTCTGCAGGAGCTTAGAGATGTTAGAGCAAACTATCCTGGACCTTGGATGGTAGCGGGGGATTTCAATCTCATTTACAAAGATGAGGACAAGAATAACTCCAATCTCAATAGAGCAATGATGGGAAGGTTTAGAAGATGGATAAATGATATGGCAGTCGCTGAAATCCCGCTCCATGGCCGTAAGTACACTTGGTCCAGTTCCTCCACCAGCAGCACACCCACTTTGGTCAAGCTTGATCGCGTTTTTTGCTCGGCGGATTGGGAGGACAGATTTCCTAATTGCCTGTTGCAGAGCAGTGCTTCGGATGACTCTGATCACTATCCCCTTATTCTTGGGCTCAGGGATAATTTGCCTGGCAAGCCACGGTTCCATTTTGAAGCCTTCTGGCCAAAGATGGATGGGTTCCTAGAGGCGGTTGAAAGTGCTTGGAGTTCTACCCCGGCTCGGCATTGCCCTTTGGAAACCCTCTCCTTGAAGTTCAAAGCTACTGCTAGAAGTTTGCAGAGTCGGAGCCAGAAGAAAATTGGACATTTCAAGTCTCAACTTTTGATGGCTAAAGAGGTGGTACATCAGCTTGATATTGTGCAGGATTTTAGGCCTCTCCTTAACAATGAAATTTGGCTTTGCAACAGCCTTAAGAAGCTTAGTTTGGCCCTGTCCTCATCTTTAAGAACTGTGGCAAGGCTTCGTTCTCATATTGGCTAGCTTCAGGAGGGAGATGCAAATACTAGACTGTTTCATATGCATGCACGGCATAGAAAGAGAAAAAATTTCATTGCTAAGCTCCGGTCAGATGAGCGGGTTCTCATTGGCCATGATGAAAAGGCTGCTGAAATTCTGGAGTTTTACTCCAATCTTATTGGCACTGAGGATAGGCGTGAACGAACGGTCAACTTGGACGCTCTCGATTTTCCAAGTTTTGATCTGGATGCCTTGGATAGTCCTATTATGGAAGAGGAGGTTTGGAACACAATCAAAAGCCTTCCTTCAGATAAAGCTCCGGGGCCGGATGGTTTTACAGGAAGATTTTACAAAGCCTGCTGGCCAATCATCAAGGGAGATATAATGGCTGCCATCCATAGTGTTTGGGGGAAAAATTTCAGGAATTTATGGATGTTGAACTCAGCCTTTATCACACTCCTTCCAAAAAAGTCCGATGCCGAGCATGTAAAGGATTTTAGGCCCATCAGCCTTGTTCACAGTTTTGCTAAGCTTGTGACTAAGATCTTGGCCAACAGATTGGCAGGGAGGCTTGGCAGCATGGTGTCCCCTAATCAAAGTGCTTTTATTAAAGGGCGGTTTATCCAGGACAATTTCATGATGATCCAACAAACTGTGCGGTTTCTACATTCTCAAAAACAGCCTAGAATCCTCCTCAAATTGGATATAACAAAGGCCTTCGACTCAGTGTCTTGGCCTTTTCTTTTGGAGGTGCTGCATAAGTTGGGTTTTGGTCCCTGATGGCGGGATGTTTTGAGTGGCCTGCTTGTGACCTCTTCCACTCAAGTCCTCCTCAATGGAATTCCTGGGGAGAGTATACAGTACCGTAGAGGCCTTCGGCAAGGGGACCCCCTTTCTCCGATGTTGTTCATACTAGTTATGGATGTGCTTAATAGCATGGTCTCGAGAGCTTCGGAGGAAGGCCTTTTGCAACCCTTGCCTCGCAGACCGATTCAGCACAGAATTTCCTTATATGCGGATGATGTTGCCCTTTTTCTCCAACCTGCTGCTGAGGACATAGCGCTGACTTTGGATATTCTTAATCTTTTTGGAGAGGCTTCTGGGCTAAAGACAAATGTTCTTAAGAGTAATGTGTTGCCTATTCAATGTTCTGACGAGAATCTGGAAACCATTCAGAGTTTGCTGCCGTGTGAGGTTCTGAATTTTCCCTGCAAGTATCTTGGTTTGCCCTTGTCCCTTAAAAGCTTACAAGGGATCAGTTTCAACCCATCATCAATAGAGTTGCTGACCAGCTGCCGGCCTGGAAAGCTAAACTGATGACGAGAGCAGGAAGAGCTGTCCAAGTTCAGCATGTCCTTACTGCAATGCTCATCTATCCTTTAATGGCAACGGATCTTCCAGCTTGGGCAATCAAAGCCATCGACAAGATCAGAAGGGGTTTTGTCTGGCGAGGGCGCAAGGATGCAAAAGGGGGCCATTGCCTTATTGCATGGCCTAAGGTGTGCCGTTCTAAGGAGTTGGGAGGTCTTGGGATTTCTGACTTAAAGGCTCTAAGTTGTTCTCTAAGGGTCCGTTGGCCATGGCTTATGAAAACTGAGCCCAATAAGCCTTGGGCAAGCCTGCCCTTGCAAGTCAGTAAGGAGGTTGAAGGCCTCCTTACAATGGCTGTCTTCTCTGAAGTAGGCAATGGGGCTAATACTCTTTTTTGGCGTGATAAATGGCTGAATGGCAGAAGTATCAGGGATATTGCTCCTAGTTTATTTGCTCTGGTCCCTAACCGGAAGAGTAACAGGCGTACTGTTTTAGAAGCACTTACTAATGACATGTGGGTTGAGGATTTACAGGGAGATGTTTCGGGGGAGGCCTTGATGGAATATCTTACTGTATGGGATTTACTTCAAGAAGTGGAATTGCAACAAGATACCCCAGACAGGCATATTTGGAGATTATCTCCAACTGGTGTCTATTCGGCAAGCTCCGCTTATGAAGCCTTATTCCAAGGAGCTGTTTTGTTTGGGCCTTTTGAGCGTATTTGGAAATCTTGGGCGCCACCAAAGTGTCGCTTCTTCATGTGGCTGGTGGCACATCAGAGGTGCTGGACAGCGGATCGGCTGGCCAAGCGCGGACTCCCTCACCCAGACTGCTGCCCCTTATGTGACCAAGAGGAGGAAAACATCCAACATCTCCTGGTTGGCTGTGTTTTTGCAAGAGAATTTTGGTTTCAACTGCTGCAGTTTGTTGGTCTGGCGGCACTTGCACCTCAATCTTCTGACTCCTCCTTTGCTGATTGGTGGGAGAAGGTCGAGGGGATGGTTTGTGATGAGCTGAGAGCAGGCCTTAATTCACTTGTCATTTTGGGCAGTTGGACTGTTTGGAGGCATCGCAATGACTGCGTCTTCAATGGGGCTTCTCCAAGAATTGCCACTGCTCTGGCCTTAGCAAAAGATGAAGCTCAGCTGTGGGGTTCGGCTGGTGCCAAAGGCCTCTCCTTGCCCACGGTCAGGGGCATTGGCTGACCTCGAGTAGCTTGTTGGTGTGATTTGGTCAGGTTCGTCTCCTTTAGGCGTGTTTTGGGCCGGATGGAGATTTTGGTCAGGTCCTGGCCCTGTAGGATACTAGTTTGTCCTCTGGAGTCAGGTGTGTGGATGGGTAGGTGTGAGTTCAGTGTTTTTTCTTTTTGTCAAGTCTATGTAAGACTTTTCTTCTTCTATCAATACAATGATACGCAGCTCTCCTGCGTGTTCGAGAAAAAAAAAAGATAATGACTAGAATATGTTGTAAAGGCAAAATTGTGGGAAAAAAGTGTATTGGGCTGGATATAGTGCAAAGTATTTGGGGAAGCAAGATTTGATCCCCAAAATTGTAAAATTTAAATTCATCTGCTCTGTACTGCACCAAATATCGTACAATGTGTGTTGCTCGTCTTGAATTTGGTCAATCTACTCTCTACATAGCTCAAATGCACTCATTAGTCATTACAGCCACGATTCTCTCTTTTGTACTTACGGAACACAGTGCAAATGGAAACACAGGAAGCTATAGGCACGAACCTAGAATTATTCATTAAAACAGACTAAGCTAGATATGTTCGGGAAGAAAAATAAAAAATCTAACAACAGCAACAACAAAGCCTTTGTCCCAAGCAAGTAGGGTTAGGCTAGAGAGAAACCCAACAACATTGTCAAACATTAAGATAATTAAGAATTTAGGACTCGGGTTATTTTGCCCTTTCTATCTCAGATGTAATCAGTGTAGTAGGTACTTCCATTTTGTAAATAGAAATGGGGTAAAGGCTCGATCCAAAAAATAAAAGAGAAAGCAATAGTAATGTATAAGTTTAGAAAAACCTCAACCATGGGGAGAAGACATCCCCCTATGTGCATACAAAGCAGTCATAGAGTGAAACACAGCATAGTAGAAAAGGAATAGGTGGAACTTCTTGTCAAAAGGATAATTCATATGGATTCAATTCAAGGTCAGAAATCCAAAGATCTTTTAAGTTAAGTGTGTTCATGTTAGGTCAAGTCTTGCATATGTCTGTGCTGGCAAGCATGTGGTTGGACTGAATTACTAAACAGAAGGTGATCAACACTAGGTCTGTTATCGACATGTTCTTTGGTGCTAAGTTCCAGCGCAGGATGAAGAACTGATCGGCTGAAAGTGGCTGAAGTTCGGAATAGATATTAGGAGGTTTGTTAGGCCCGGGCTCTTTATAAGAAGCATGGCAGATTCTTTTGCAATCAAGGAGAAAGTAGTTGGATACTCTCGGAGTCTCTAGCATGGGGCGAGATCCCATTTACCTCTTGCAGTTCATTCATCAATAAAGTAGCCATATCAAGGTCACTATTTAGATGCTGGTCAAAACTAAACATCCCCAGATGCAAAACTGGTGATCTTTCTCGGACTCCGCTAAAAGAATTTCTATCTGGACTGGATAGTTAGTTAAAATGAAGATTCTTAATCCCAAAGAAACACTATCATATTTCTGTGCAGCAATCCTGTACACCACAGGCAAAACAATTTCTATTGTTGACTCTTTGGTAATCATACAAAGTGCATGCACAGCTCAATGAGTAAAGTGTATGTTAAAAAATCTCACCACCCACACAAGTGTTTTAGGGTTTCGAGTAGATATATTATCAGTCACCAACTTGAAACCTTGATGAGCATCAACAATCTCCACAATGGTCATTGCACCAAGCAAGAAAAACACTATTTCACTGACTTCACCAGTTGTATGACTCAACTCTTGAACAGCTATGTCAATCGAGGGAGCCTGCATCCAGCAGAAAAATAGGTAAGAATAGAGGCCAATTGGAGACTTTCATATAAAAATGCTTAAATGGATAATTTCAGCAGAAAACAAAATTGTAATCTCTCCTGTTAAATGTTGACGCTTCAAATGGACACTTATTAGCAAAGTTTAATAGACACTCCCTATATGCTCAACCAATGACAATCCAGATAATACAACTGAGCTTTGAGACACATGATTGATTACTTGAATTTTAGGATAGATGCTGAGGTCTAGAAGAAGTCATTTATGAAGAAATCTTGAAGATTGTTTTACAGAGTAGCTTACCCCAATGCTTCTGATAACCCATAGGCAGGCAGCCATCAATAATGCAACTCCACTTTTGTTAAATGCAAGTGACTCTTCAAAAATAATACCTGCATAGCCAATAGCAAAAACCAACACCATTGCAATGTCCTGCAAAAGGAAATATTTCAACAATGTTTGCAAAATAATCATTACTACTGAATGCATAACCAAAAAGGAAATGATTAAACTCTTTACGCAACAATCATTATATTACCACACAATAACAACAAAATAGTGAGGTGAAATACATAGTTGGACTGATAAAGAAATGACTGAACAAGACGCAGACTGACCTGATGAGCAGCAACCCAGGACTGATTTATTGCAGCTGCCCCAGCCAATGCTGTTGCAAAGACAGTTAGAGCTTTGAAAAGATCATCTTTTGGTTTGTAGTCAGCTCCTAAGCTCCTAACTTCATCAACTGAGCATAACGGGTCACAATTTCCTTCTGTGTCCAGTAGCTGAAATTTTAATGAAACAAAAAATCGTTAGCAACCACCAACCGCAGCGTAATACACGTGCAAGCAACACAAATACTGTGCCAAGAACTCGTATGCAAGGACGTAGAGATCTCTCAGCATGTAGCTTACTGGTGAATGAGAATAAATTGGTAAGCAGAAGTTATATACCCGTGCAAGGCAACTCTGTGTCACTAAAATTAAGTTACAAATTACTTGTATATGCAGTTATGCACCATCCACCATATGGTAGTTGCATTCTTTGATGAAAATAAATGCAAGTTTGAAATATAAAATTTGATGACCTAAACAGCTGTATTGTTCCTCTCAGGGGTCCTGTTGTTAAGTTTTATCCAAGTATGATATGCTGGTGGAAAATGTTGATGAAATTATAATATACTGCATGTCCATAAGCTGAGTTTTCTCTCACTAGAACAAAATTCCCCAACTCAGTAGTTAAGGAAAATTAATCATACATTTGATAGTAGAAATTAGCATAGCATATTTTTTAAGACTGGAAACAGAAGCAAGTCATATGCTTTACATAGAACATAACATCCCTTCATTATTTTTTACATTTAGGACCACCATCAAGTGTTGTGTTCTATGCTATTTATCTGCAGCCATGTTTGACTGGATTGATCCATGGCCAGTAACTGGTTGTCTATTTTATGGGAACTCATTCATGGGGGTTTCACTGAGAAGCTAGAGAATAGTTGCAACTTGCATGTCGCTGTTGATGTAAGGCACGTTATAAAAATTTCACTTCATAATGTTTATTTTGCTGTCATCAAACTACTCTCTCCATCCCATGAAAACTGCAATTCTCGCATTTGAAAAAAAATCTCTCAAAGAGTGCAATCTTAGAATTGGATCACAGATTCACAGGTGGAGCCTACTTATTAAGTGGTTCTCTGAAATGAACTAAAGAGGCTGGGAGCTAAAAAATGTAGCTTCTCCTGATTTTGTGAAGTGATTCCCCATACTGATTTTAAGAGTTTATGCTAGAGAATCAAAGAGATCACCTTCAGGCACAGGATCACTTCTCTCAGCGAATCAAAATCAAATGGAACTCTACCAAACAGGCCCTTACTTCACATAATCAAGTGTCCAAAACAGATTTGCCAGCCTAAAATATCTTGCATGCTGTGATTTACGCCAGCAAAAAAAAAGGAAAGCCAGCTGACTGAATAGATTAGTTCCGCTAATTAATAATTTGTACCAAGGCCATTTGACAGAAGTACTGTCTGAAAAAAAAATACAATTGCACTATTCATCGGATAGAGGGAATACATTTCTAGATCACAATCTAAGGAATGAGCATCATCTATCACCACTAGTTAGTAAATGCCACACGATTCAAACCAGTAGAATCAAAGAGCCGTGTACAAGCTGAGATAGCCGCCTACTGCCCTACTATACGGTCATCTGATTTAATCATTTAACGCATCTCCGCGGCCCCAGGGGTTCAGTCAAGCTTTGCTTACCGAAATGCAGCCGCAAGCATAACAACAATCCAGCGGGGTCGCTCGGTAATAAACTACTAGAACGAACAGGAGACCCAAACTCAAGAGGAGAAAGAAGAATGCCCGCACCTCGTAGTCTTCGGGATCCTCGGCCGGCGCCGGCGCCGGCGGAGGCGATGAAGGCGAGGACGAAGCGCAGCCGAAGCGGAGGCCGTGGCGCCATCGCTCGGCGTGCGGGAGTGGACCCACGGCAACTGTTGGCGGGTAGCGTCGGCGCCGGAGCAGGGCGGTGGAGGAGGGGAGCGAACTGGCTACCGCCCGGGCCCCGGCGAGTAAGCCGCAAGAGAGCGCCATTGCTTTGCTTTGCTGCTGCTGCAGCTGCTGGAATCTGGGGCTGCCTTCGAACTCCGAATGGATGAGGAGCGAGGAGCGTCTAGCGGTCCAGGGCATTCCGTTACTGGAGGCCTGTACAATAACTTGTGGCAGCAATCTCTTTCCTAGAAAAGAGACTTTTTCGAAATGAAGTTAAAAAGAACACAATGATAATGATAACCTTTGAAAGGGGGAGCTGTGAGCACGTTGGAGACATTTGGTTGTGGAAAAAAGTGTTGGTCGTCAATTTTTTTTACTAAAATCAAATGAGTATATATATTTCATATCTTAATTTTGGCATACTTTGATTTGGGCTGGACAAAAATTGCAAGCCAACCAACCAAGCTCTGAAATAAGAATTTTATTACTTCCTCAATTCCAAATTGTACTTTCTCAGTTCCAAATTGTAAGTCGTTTTGGTATCTCAAGATTTACAACTTTTATTATACATCTAAATATATACTTATGTCTAGATATATGACAACAACTACTAATCCAAATTTACTAAAATAATCAACAATTTGAAATGGAAGGAGTATAATCTAAGAAGAGAGGCGATGTTTGAAAAGTCAATATTGTCCTCATTGAAGGTGTCCTCTCTCTGACCTTTTTTTAGTTGTAAAAAAATTTTGGCAAAAAATTTTGAGCAACTTAAACATATACTTATTACAAAACTAATTGCACAGAAAATCACGAGACAAATCAATCAAGCCTAATTAATTCGTCGTTAAAGATTGTTTACTGTAGCATGAGGTTGTCTAATTATGACATAATTAGGCTCGTTAGATTCATCTGAACTGGGGTTATGGAATGGATTTTGTCATTAATCCAGGTTTAATACTCCAAGAGCCTAGCTAAATCTCACTCTCCAAATTCCCATTTAGCTATCCATTTAGCTAAAAATTTTCTTTGCATATTTTGGTACACTCCAACAGACTAGCCAAATCAAACTTCGGTACACAACCGTCGCGAACTGCTCCTAGATAGTTTGTGAAGGAACTTCAGTTTCTTCATAGCACCTATGATAAAAATTAGCATGATAAATTAGTTTCCACATAACCATGATTTTTGGTGATTTTTAAAAAATATAGATGTCATCTTGAGGGCAAACAATTCCAAAATATACCCGTCTTTGGAGAATTTTTATTTCAAATTTGTGACAGGTTTCTAGCCAAATCTAAATAAAATGGGTTGCTCTTGCTGCAGTCTATGCTCACAAAAAATCATAAATTCCGGATACTTCAAAATATTTTTATCAGATTTATCAAAAAGAGTGTGAAAGCACGTGCTAGGATGGTAAGCTAGAGGGGATAGGTAACTAGGTAGATAGATTAGCCTATATAGAATTTTTTACCAAAGTCAACAAGAGAAATCTCTACTTATTTTTTATTTTTAGCTAACTAAATAGATTTTTTTCTCGACCGAAGTCAGCAGGAGAAGGCAAAATTTGCCCAGGGACACTATAAAAACGTGACCTTTGCCACAAGCCATTACAAAACCATGTCACTGCCACGAACCATTAAAATTTTGTGGTCATTTGCTGAGAGACACTATGACTTATAAAATAAGATTTCCACCTCCAACAGGTCACAAAGCACATAATTCTGGACAAGAATACCCCTGCTCTTTAAATAGATCAGATTGAAGCCACAAAAGCACCCAAAGCAACAGTTTGGTTTCTGTTGTAGTGCACTACAAAATAACAAGGTTCCAGCCACATTTGGCTACCAAATTAACAAGGTTCCAGCCACATTTGACTACCCAGAACACATCTTGCATATCTACACATTGCAGATTCATAGCTAAATACATGACAAGGACTACCCTATTATTTCTTGGCCCTCACAACCTTTAACTTCTTTGCCTTTCCCTTCTCAACAGCAACCGGAGACATGGCTGGGCATGCAACAGGCTCTATGGTGCTCTCAAACTCTAGCATCCTCTTACGGTTGTAAATGGGTGCATTGTCAACTAATTAGAAATAAAAAAACAGCAACACACCTAAAGCTGATATGAGTTATATGTACCCCCTTGCCATAGGGCTTGGAGTCGAGACAGAGGTGATAGATCTTGTTGGTGTAGATGGTTCTGATTCCAACCTTCTTGACATATTGCATGTAAAAAAAGCATGAGAAGTTACAGATTTAAGAAGACTTCTATTTTGAAGTATGAAAATTGCAGTTTTCACCTTCTTGTAACTGGACTTGTTGTAGGAGCACAAGTGATGGCTCTAGTTGGTGTAGAACAAGTAGTGGCTCTTGACATACTGCATGTAAAAAAAGCATGAGAAGTTACAGATTTAAGAAGACTTCTATTTTGAAGTATGAAAATTGCAGTTTTCACCTTCTTGTAACTGGACTTGTTGGAGGAGCACAAGTGATGGCTCTAGTTGGTGTGGAAGCACTGTAAGTTGTTTCGTATGTAAGATATGTTTAAGGATGGTAAAAAACAGCAAAGTTTGAGTTAAAAGCTTACAATGGATCAGCATAAGATGGTTGTTCTTGGGGTGGTTCAGCAACACTAGATGATACTACTGTGACAGCTTTCTTGCCTCTCTTTCTCTTTGGCTTTGGAGGGGCAGGAGGTGGAGCATCAGAATCATACACATACTCATTGCATGTTTTTGCCATGTGTCCAAGTTGTCTGCACCTTCTGCACATTATGGATCTCTTTGGCTTTCCCCCTTCTGCAACTGATTTGTATCTTCTCTCTCTTGGTCTCCCGACTGCCCTTTTCAAAAGTGGAGGCCACAACTTGAACCCAAGATTTACTGCAGGCCATTGTTTCTTATCTGTCATTGGCTTCACACATTTTTCATAGGCTTTCTTGAACTTTGCAACTGAGTAGTATTCATGAACATAGTCTTCAATATTACCTCGAATTGAGGTGATAATACACAGTGCATGTGTACATGGCAGACCAGTAACTTGCCAACGTCTACAAGTACACTTCCTCTCATGAAGATCAACGGTATGCCTCTAGTGAATTAGATTCCTTGTAACACCTTCAACTTCACCTAACATTTCATCATCTCTACCACCATCTTTGTGTGAGTACCTCCATGTATATTTCAGCCCCCTACTCCTATCATTGAGGTCCTTTATTATGTTGGGCAGCACCTTATATTCAAGCTTCTTAGAAATTTTCCTTCTCAAGAACATTTTCTCCATGCAGAGCTATCTTATCCTATCCATAAGATCAATTACAGGCAGAGATTTTTCATGCCTAATCCAACTGTTGAATGTTTCTGCTATGTTGTTTGTTACATAGTCACATTTGCTTGCTTCGGAGAACAAGTGCCTTGTCCAAAGGTGCTTGTGATTGAGATGTATCCACTTCATAGCTTCAGGACAGGCATCATACATCAGATTATAGTGTTCTTCAAACCGATGTCTTTGGAAAGATCTACATGCTGGCCATAAGTGTTTCTCAAAGACCTCACCTCGAAATCTCTTTTGGAAATTTGCAGCCAAGTGCCTCATGCACTCTCTATGCTCAACCCCATTTTTGAAGACTTTAGTAACAGCAGAATCAATTCCTTTTCCCGCATCAGTTGAGATAACTAGGCCTGGAGGTGAACCAATAGCTTGTTGAAGTCTACTGAAAAACCAAGCCCAATTAGCAGATGTCTCTGATTCAAACACACCATAACACACTGGAAACATCCAATTGTGCCCATCAATAGCAGTCGCAGATGCAAGTTGACCCTTCCATTTGCCAGTCAAGTGAGTGGAGTCCACACCAAGGAAAGGCCTGCAACCATTCAGAATACAATCCACACAAGCTTTCAGGGCAACAAACATTCTTGTAAACCTCTTCTTTTTCCCAACTTGCTCATATTCAATGTCCACTAAACTACCTGGATTGGTCCTCTCCACCTCAGCCTTGAAACTGAATGCATGCTCAAAGTTGTCATCCCACTTCCCTTTGAGTTGTTCCAGTGCCATATTTCTACCATCCCACATAACATAGTATGACAGCCTTATGTGATACTCTTCTTCCAGTCTTTTCTTCAATGCTGCAGGTCCTATCGAAGGATCTTTTGTAAGCCAATTCAGTACCCTGTCCCTCACCCAATGATTGGTTGCCATTATGTTCTTCTCAACTTTCCCAGTGCTGTAACAAGTATGTTCATAAGGTATCTTCTTAATCTGCACAAAAAAATAAATAGATCAGCACAAAAATCAATGTCAATTTGCATGAAATAAAAAAAATCTGCAAGTTAGTACCATCCAAGTTTTTTCACCCTGCAGCTTTGAAGCATGTATCCTCCATTTGCACCGTTCAGCCTTGCAATAGCCTCGATACCTTGCCGACTCAGAGTATGAAGCTGCAATTTCATATTCTCCTTTTATTGCATATTGCCTAATAGCCTTTTTAAAAGTATGACCATCCCCAAAAGTTATACCAACTGCAATTTTTGGGTTCTCTAAGTCAGTTGCATGGATAATTGTCTCACAACCCCATGCATCCTCCACAACTAAGTCATCCTCCAAGCCAACACACTCGACATCACCATCACATTCAGAATCTGATGAATCAGAAAGCAAAGTTTTGAAAGGGTCCTCATCATCCAAGCCAACATACTCTACATCAGCGTCCACCCAAGCCACTTCAGTGCTATTCTGGTCAGGAGGCTCTAAAAGCATTGGTGCAGTTTCAGGCGTAGGCAGCGCACTAATTTCATTGGTTGGGGCATCAGTGCTTCCCTGCAACACACAAGGCATGCTCTGCTCCCGCCCAGGATCATGCATGGATTCATTATCATTTTTTTTGATAACACACACTTGCAAAGAAAGCCTTCTTATCTCCCAATACATGTCAATAGCATGTAACAATTTCTGATCAGATGTAACTTCTTTGTAATTATGACTCAATTTATCCCAGTAAGTGACACGCAACTTGTTGTTACAGCCTAGGTTAATGTCTGTGCCAATGTCAAGTAGCATATCATTCCAATTTGTGCAATCTCTGTCTAAGACCTTAGCAATGTTACAAGCTTCACTGTACTCACGACTGCCATCATCATTAATTTTAACATAAGCACCAACACGAACAGCAAGCCTGTAGGACGAATTTGGGTCCATCCTACACACATTTGCACAAATCACCCCAAAATCAACATATGGTTCGATTTAATTTCCAACAACGAGCCCAATTGCAGTAATCCGAGCCTAATTTGCCCAAAGTTAATACTAACCCTAGGGGAAAACGGGAGAAGACGTACCCGTCAGGAACCCAAGAAAAGCTAGCATCCTCATGCGGGAAGATCTCGCTTAGGTACTGTGGAGTCTCCATCTTGCCCCGCCGAGACTTGGCCGCCGGCCGTCACTGAGGCCGCCGCCCGCCGGCAGCCGCCGTGGTTGGCCGCACGGGCCACCCCAACGCGACGGCGCGAGGGGAGCAGAGGACCTCGGGGAAGGGACGAGACGAGGGGAGGGGAGGACCTGCCGCTGCCGGGCGCGGTGGCCGCCGGGGAGGGGCCGCACGCACCGGAACCAATCCCGCCGTCGTCGCTCTGGTTCGCACGGGAGGGAGACCGATGGGTTCTCTGGCTTCTGTTGGAATACTTGCGCAGGAAAGGATGAGGCAGCAGGGGGTAGTTCTGTCTTTTCTCATGGCTCTTCAATTAAATGGAATAAAATAGTTGATGTAGTGTTCTGTGGCAAATGGACTCGATTTAGTAGTGGTTCCTGGCCGTGACTCGTTTTATCGGTGGTTCACAGCATAGACCCCGTTCTATCAGTGTCCGTGGGCAAATTTTGCCGCAGGAGAAACACCTACCTGTCTTTTTTATAAATTTTATTTCAGTCTCATTTAATTCGCTCCGACAAGGAGTCGAACCCGAGTCTGCTGGGTACTACTTAAGTGCTCTAACCACTAGGCTAGATGCCCTTTCACCTGACTGGATAGATTTAGCTAGACTATTGGAGTTGCTCTATGTCTTCTTCCCTTCTATTTCTCTCGGTACCGCGAGTTGCCATCCCATGAACTTTTGTACAATGATTGCCAATCCTTATGTTTATAGATTAGGTACCGCGAGTTGCCATCCCATGAACTTTTGTACAATGATTGCCAATCCTTATGTTTATAGATTAGGTGCCTGTGAGAAATGGGTGACAAATTGATGGATCAACCGGTTTCATTTCTCCAACCAAACAAGAATTTGTTGGATTGTTGTGAATGTCAAAGCTATATTAGAACATTGGACTCTTGTTTTAAAAATTATTTTTCAGGACGGGTGACGAGGGGGCGGCCAAGGCTGGTAATCCAACCCCCTAATCAGTTGTTAGCCTTGGTCTAAACTCTTCAAGACTACAAGATACGGAGCAGCACAAGGATGCGGGGCCCCGGCCCGGGTGGATCTTAGATCACCCCGGCTCGCTCCATTTCACCCGAGTACTCTCCGCTTCGTGCCGAGTGCTCTTCATCACGTCTGATGGGCCCGCTGGGCCGGGGATCCAAAGCCTTCGCAGCTAAGGAACCCCAGAGAAGACCGATCCATTTGGTCAAGCCCACTCCCCCGCCCGAGTGGGACTGCCGTACCCTCGGTGTGACTGCCCATCCCCGACCATACCAGGCGTGCTCTCGCCCGTCAGAGCGGGATGGGCAGGCTCACGCTACCACTAGCGCCACAGTGGCGCCCGTCGCATCCACACAAGAACGCCACAGTGGCGAGGACACGACATTTATCAACCCCAGCGGCTCCCCTCCGAGTCAAAAAGAGGTACAGGGTAGGTCGACGACCAGCCATTCCACTCGGAGTCAAGCGCCGGAGTGGCTCTTCCACCCAACCACCTGGGAGCAGCTCTCCCGGTCAGGACGACGCCCATACCGACCAGGCGGGATGGGGGACAATGAAACCACCATTCACCACGTACGGCCTCAGCGTCATGACGAGGGCAAAGGACTCTTCGCACTATAACATCACATGTAATCTCATTTTTACCCCTCGGCTATAGGCTCCCCTTAGGATTATAAAAGGAAGAGCCTGGGCTGTGGGGACGGGGGATGACCCGACGGAACCAAGTCAATCAGCAGACAAAAAAACCAATCCAGCACACCAATCAGACCACTCGAGAACACCCCCGCAGGGACCGGCTCCTTCTCCCGACTAGTTTGTACCCCTGCTACAGACTTGGGCTCGAATACACTGGTCACGAATTGGACGTAGGGTATTACTCCTCGGAGGCCCGAACCAGTATAAACCCCATATCTGTCGAGTCACCATATGGATTAGACCCACGAAACATACAAATTTACTTGCCGGCGGTAGAGAACCCCGACACCGGGCTTTCTAAAATAAGAAAAACAAATGGGGAAACAAGAAATGAATGAAAATAAAACGACTAAGCTAATTTAAAAAGCAATGAAAAGAAAATGTAAATAAAACGACCGAGCCAATTCACAAGGTAAGGAGAAGAAAGAAAACACCACACAACGAAGCAGGCCAATTTATCAACAAGAATTCTCAAACAAAGCATCTGATTCATACGTACATGAGCAAAATGAAGGCCATCTGGATGAACATATTGGTTTCAATGAAGATGTTGGTATGAATGAGGAGGAAGAAGATCCAGATGGTGACCGGATCCTTGAAATGGTAGAGGGGCGGTACACAGCTGAACAAGAAGATGGAGCGGAGGTACGGTAGATGGAAATCTATATATTTGCAGCTGTATTAGAAGAGATAAGCAACGTTGGTATGAAGATGTTGGTATGAATGAGGAGGAAGAAGAAGGACCTTTACCCTGTTCAGCTTATTCAAGATTTTCATTTATGGTGAAGTTACTTCATATCAAATCATTTTATAGAATTTAAGCAACGTTGGATTCACTGCGATATTGAAGTTGTTACCATCAGCTTTTCCAGATTGCTCTCTTCTCGTCAATGGATGATTAGCTTAGTTAAAACGGACATCTTCTCGTCAATGGAATTGGAAAGAAGAAATAACCGACTCTTCATTTTGTTTGGTTCATGCTTCAGTACTGAAGAGCTTCGTAATCTCCATCGTTAAGCAAGCCGTTCACGACATTATTTTATTTTGGTGGATCAGCAAAATGTAGCAAAAAGTGGCAGCAACATATATAGTACTGCGGAGGCGGACGAGAATTATAGAAGTGGCGATCGTAAATGCTCGGGGTCGAGCGGTACGGTGCATTCGCGTTGCTGCGGGAATTTGTTAAATAAAATTTTAAAGTGAAATGTGAAAGTATAATAAACACCAAAGTGATTGCATTACAACATTTTTTTAAACAACATTGTACATGGAAGCATGTTCATTTTGTTGAGAAAGAAGCATTCTTAAATGATTGATCATATATGTATTTCTATTGCTGTAATTTTGTGACGTGCTACTCACAAAAATATGTTCACAGAAAATCGGTTGAACATATAAATAGATAGTCTAGTGGATGATGACATGACATATAGTAGATGGTGATATGACGCATAGTAGATGATGATGTGGAATGCTTGCATGTTGTGAGAAATCTAACCATAACTTGTAGTGAGTACCAATTATATAGTTGTTATAGATAGATACGTAAACGATGCACACCCGGATATGATTATGTTACACAGAAAATCTAAATGGAGAGGCCTCTCCATTTAGGCTTAAATGGAGAACCCTCTCAGGTTACTTCCTGCGACACACAAAGTTACTTCCTGCGACACAAGTTACTTCTTTTGACACAAAGTTACTTCCTCCTATGTGCTTCTTTTGTGTTGCAGAAAGTAACCTGGGAGGGCTCTCCATGCATAACTACAAGTTACTTCCTCCGGGCTCCACATGTTTATGTTAACTATTAGCAATTTCAACTCATGATCAAAGCTCGATTAGAAGCAAAGTCGCTCGACATGGTTGATAACATCCAGATGTGTACGATTGCAAGGGTTCTGAGCTCGACCAGAAGCCCTGGATTCGCCAACTTGGCATTCCATGAAACAAAGCTATCAACAACCCTCATGTGATCAGGTCAGTCCTCATATCAAACACGCGTGCACACACACTACCCAACAACGGTGCTGCCAAAGCAGTCCAGCTTATCGAAAGGAATGGTAAACAGAAGTATCTGCACCGGGCGTACATGAATTTGTTAGTGATAATCCTGATGCATGTGTGCGTGTGTGTTAGTGGTCAATAAGTCAGCCATTTGCCAACGGCTGTGCGTGTGTAGGAGCTCCAGATGCAGTCACGCGCCGAGCACGTCTTCAGGAAGTGGCGCGGCCTGTTGGGATGCCACATTCAAGAGCTGCAGCTTGCTACGCATGTAGGAGTCTGTTAGAGTATGTAATCCCCTTTATATTCTTGCAATTGAGGAAGAAAACACTGCCAGTTTGCAGCACAAAATACTCGGTGTTTGAGAGTTTCAGGTGACAGGAGGTCGCTGGAATTCTAACATTTGGTATCAAGAGCCGGGAGGAGGAGCCGAGGGAATCGATCACGACGCGGTATCGCCGTTGACGTCGTGATCCGGATATCCGGTGGGTGCTCATGGTGGGTGACCACGACAAGAAGAAGAACGCCGACGGTGACAAGACGACCAATGTCAATGAGGTCCGGAGTGTCCGAGGACCGGTGGATGGTCGCTCCTTAGTGATGAGTGATTGACAACGTGGTGTGGACTAACTATTTGCCGAGTATTTGAAGGACCGAACTGACAACCATAGAGGGGGAAATGAATGGGAGCCGATAAAAATTCTTCTTGAGGGAGATGGCTACTCCAACAAGATGAACAAGGCTAACCAAAACACGTCTCCGACTCTACTACCGAAGTTGGCCAAGACCACGTAGCCACTGGAGTGCTACTGGTCCTAGGAACCAACAACCACCGAGACCTACTCGAGAACGCAACGGAACATGCTACCCGAGAACGTAGCGGAACAAGCAACTCGAGCAGCTACTGACCACACCGGTCAGACCGGTCACCGCCACCGGTCAGACCGGTGACTAAGCCGCCGGATCACCCGACACCCACCAGAGACACACCGGGTCACCCTGGACCTCAAGCCAGGTCACCCGAGCAGGACTCGACAATTTCCACAGAAAAACCCCTGCACCGGTCAGGCCGGTGCAGCTCACTGGTTAGACCGGTCTGATCCTGGAAATCCCAAATCCAAGAAACCAACCTCCCGAGCTCCAAAACACTCCAAACTCGAAACAGCAGCAAACCCAGGGACTAGGGAACTCACCAAGACGTTTACCCGAGCAAAAACCCAACAGGAGGTTGACACCGGACAGACCGGTGGAAGGCACCGGTCAGACCGGTCAAGACCTGGGCGCTCGGGATGAACAGCAACCCGCAGGTCAATCCAAATCCAAATCCTGATCTCCCGATTCGCTCCATGGATTCGCACAAGACTTTGGGGATAGTGGGAGTACCTCATGGGCATTCCATAGCCACGATTTGGTCCACCAAAACTTGCTAAATCAAGAGGAATCGATGGATTTCCACCAAGAACGCCTCTAACCCTAAACTGGAGAAAACCCCAAAATTGAGCCCCTTTACTCACGGATTTGGGAGGGGAATCAAAGGGAAAAGAACCACGAAGGGTTCATGCATACACGGTCTCAAAGCCGCCACAAGAAAATCGCCAAGAAAAGGCTACGAAAATCACCAAAAAGGGAAAATGGGAGAGACACAATCAAGCCTTGAGGAACCACGCCGAATCATCAATACATACCATGAAGGTTCATATAAGGTCTAGCTTGCCACGCGATCATCCATCCCTCTCTAAGGATCTCACCATGAAGCTCTCAAGCTAGTCCTAAAAATCCTAAGGAAAATAGGAAGGCAAAATAGCAAAAGCAAATGAGCTAGGGTTCCAAGAGATGTCTGTCATCCTCTCACCACTTGGGTTATATGGAGGCAAGCCGAAAGACGAAACTACCCCTATTACATTAAACTAAGATACACACCCCCGAAGGGCGTTTTGGGAAACTTCGTTGTAGCACCATCGGACGGACGCCCAGCGACCACAAACTTGCTTTGCCTCGACGCAAGCCTTGCGATCCCAACGCGTGTCCTCCGCTTCGAAGTCTCCAGAACGTGTCGTCGCACACCGGTCAGACCGGTCAGACCCACCGGTCAGACCGGTCCAGTGCTGCTGCCTCCGGTCTTCGGTCTTGGCTTTTTGGATCAACCAAGGAACCCAGTGGTTTTCTGGTGAACCACTAGAAACCCCGCGAACTCGGTGTAGCCTCCGCCAATCACCACTCTGAGGACAGGAGCGTCCGAGGACCAGTGGATGGTCGCTCCCTGGTGTGATGAGTGATTGACAACATGGTGTGGACTGACTCTTGACCGAGTATTGCAGGTGCAGGTTGCAGCTTGACTCGTGTTGGTGCAGGTGAAGAGCGGGAGCG
Organism: Cenchrus fungigraminus; assembly: GCA_036936925.1. NCBI lineage: Eukaryota > Viridiplantae > Streptophyta > Magnoliopsida > Poales > Poaceae > Cenchrus > Cenchrus fungigraminus. The sequence continues at coordinate 71,013,486 of CM072780.1, forward strand.
AAAGGTCTATGCCTTGCGGGGCCTCCGAGGAGTGGAGAGACAAGTAGGCTCGGCTTGAGGGACCTGGTGGCTAGCGGGGTCAAGTGCGGGCCACATGGTGGCAAGAAAAGCAAGACGAAGTCGTGGACAGGAGCCGGTGCAGGGTAGCGGCTCACGACCGGAGTCTGCACGCGGGGTTTGCGGTGGTTCACCACAAAACCGTCGGGTTACTTGGTTGAGCCACAAAACCAAGACCGGAGGCTCGGCGGGCGGAGACGGGATCCGGGCGCGTCGAGAAGCTTCGATGCCGGCGGGCACGTGGCAGGATCGCAGGGCTTGCGTCGGGAGGACGCGGACTGCGGCGAAGGCGTGGCCGTGCGATGAAGAGGAGTACTACAGGACCTATTTGCCCCTGAGGGGATTGTATCTTAAGTTTAAGTGCTAGGGGTAGCTTGGTCATTTGCCCAACCCAGAGGGACTCATATATATAGCTCTAGGGTTTTCTGGGCAAACCATCCATCTGGACTGCTTCTCATTTTCCTTGCTCCATAGGCGTAGATTTTCTTCACCGTTTTGTAGAGAATCTGACCTCCGAGTGTATGGAAGCATTCATGGTTGCGTTGATTTCCTTCTTGTAGCTTGTGTGATTTTCGTGTCTTTTTCGAGCTATTTTCGTTGGATTTTCGTGCGCGCCTTGTTCCTTCGATTCTGAGGTGTTTGGGTTCGGATTTGTTGGTGGGGATCATGGATAGATGTCTTGTGCATCTTTGTGCTTGATCTTGACCCCCCAATCTCCGGATTTGGCCTCCGAATGAAGGATTTCGGTTGGAACCCTAGCTTTTTGGTAGAGTTCGTTTGAGGTCTCATGTTTTGGTGCATAACATCTCCTAGGGACGCTTCACATCTCCCCCAAATCTTACCTCAAGAGCTCAAGCTATTTGGGAGATCCATGGACGGATAGGCGTTCTTGTGCTTGCGTTTTCGGGCTCAGGCTGCTCTGTCCTTGCGTGGCGGACAGTCCGCCAGGGAGTCACAGACCGTCCGCGAGGAGGTAGCTAGCCAAGTGTTCGTCGAATTCTTCGCGAGTTCTTGAGCCGTTTCGTTTTGATCCATTGGATCGGTCATTTTTGGTTGGAGGCAGTTGGCCGGACTGTCCGCCTGGTGAGGCCGGACCGTCTGTGGGTTGCGGACCGTCCGCAGTGAGCCTGCAGACCGTCCGATTTTCGAAGGGTGCATACTGGAGGTTCGGGTTGCTTTTTCGGACTGTCCGCCGTGACCTCGCGGACCGTCCGCCTGCTCCACGCGGACCGTCCGCCCGGTCAGCTCGGACCGTCCGCCCCAGGCACCGCAGATTGCCTAAGTCCTTTGTTTCTTGAGTTGCGCTTCCGTGTTGCTTTGAGTTTGGGTTTGTTCCTAGGGTTGGTAGGTCCGTTGTGAATACGTGACCTTGGCAAACTCGTGTGGGAACCTTTGGTTGTGAATTTGGGGCATAGGCCGAGATCATCCTTCGGGAAGAATTTTTATCGGCTCCCATTCACTCCCCCCATCTCTGGTCGCCTAATCGGTCCTTCAATTGGTATCAGAGCCAGTTACAGATCTTCGTGATTCTAACCAGTCTAAGATCCAAAGATGGCGTACCAGGAATGGGGTTCGGGTCCTCCACACTTTGATGGTAAGAACTACCAGATGTGGCAAAGGCGGATGGCTGCTTTCCTCCGCGGCAAGGGTCAGATCTTGTGGGATGTCACGGTGAACACAGCTTATGTTCATCCGATGAACTTCCTAGCTCCAGGATCGAGGGATATGTTTGACGCCAACAATAAGGCGGTCGACTACTTGTTCCGTGCTCTGTGTCAATCCGAATTCGATCGGGTTCAGACAGAGGACTTGGCTTGTAGGATTTGGGAGCAGTTGAAGAATGCTCATGCTAGAAATGCTCAGGTTCAGGCTCGTTTGTTTGCGACCTACCGGAGAGAGTACGAGAACTTCACTCATCTCCCTGGTGAGTCCATTAATAGCATGTTCCAGCGGTTCACGGTGATTGTGAACAACATGAGGGCTAATGTGGCCGTGCTCCCGTACGATGATCATGACAGGGCTGTCAAGCTCCTGCACTCTCTGGATCGTACCGTGTGGAGTGGGAAGGTCGAGGCCATTCTTGAGTCAGAGAAGTATGACACCCTCATGGTGGACGAGCTGTTTTCCAAGCTCAAGTCGTCCGAAGTGGACCGTGGGGTGCGTGCAAAGATCGAGAACCCAACTGACCCTCATAGTCTGGCTCTCATTTCTGGATCAAGGACTAACGCTAACATGTCTTCGAGACAGTTCTCTTTGTCTTGTCTTGTGTCCATGCCAGATGAGGATTTTGACGTGCTAGGCGAGGAGGATCTCGCGTTGTTGAGCAGGCGGTTCGAGCGCATGTACACGAATCGGAAGAATGCTCGGAGGACCTCGGGTATGTGCTACCGGTGCGGGAAGCACTGGCACTTTATCACCGAGTGCCCGGAAGCCATGGAGGTCAAGCCCGAGCACAAGCACCGTCCGAGGACTGACCACAAGCACCGCTCGAGGGACGACCACAAGGGCAAGAATAAATCCGAGCGGAGGCCGAGGAGGAGTGGTGGTCACAAGAAGAAGGAGCGAGCGATGGTCGCCGGAGCAAGCGACATCGACTCAAGCTCTTGCTACTCTTCATCGAGCTTAAGTGATGAAGATGAGAACCGGCACAAGGGCAAGCGATCAAGCAAGAACATCAACGGCTTGTGCTTTGCCGCCCAAGGCTTTTGCAGCATGGCACATAGCTCCGTAAGCAAGAAGAGCAACAAGGATGACTCGGGCTCCGACTCCGAGGAAGAGGTAAACAATGATCCATCCTTCTTGATAGCGGAGAATGCTAGGTGGAATGATTTGCTTGACAACCATGATGATGTGCTTAGAAAGACCAACAAGGAGAAGAGGGAGTATAGGTCTTTGCTTGGAGAGGCTAAGGAGAAGGTGGTTGAACTAGAGTCTTTGCTTATTGATGCTAGGGCTCAAATATATTCTCTTAAGTCTGCTCCTATTGTGACCGATGAACCTGAATGCACTGATTATTCCACTTTTCTTGGTGAATTGACTGTGCTTAAGGAGAAGTATGCCTCCAAGGTTGAGGAACTAGATATGCTTAGGGTTGAGCTAGATGAGATGAAATCTAGGCCCTCTTTGCTTGGTGCTTGCACTTCTTGTCCTGTTTTGCATGAAAAGCTAGATGTTTCGCTTGTTTATGTTAGATCACTAGAGGCTCAGCTGAAAGCTCCTATTCCTACATCATGCTCTACTTGTGAAATAAATGCTGTGAAGAATATGGAGATTGCACACTATGTTGATCGTTTGCAGGTCGAGAATGATGAGTTGAGAAAGATAATGGGTTGGTTGTCTGGTCATGAGCCTCAACTTCAGATGATGATTGAGGCATACAAGCGCTATGATGGGCAAGCGCTTGGGGCAGACAAGGTTGGTGAGGGAAATGGTGAGGAAGAGGGGAAGATTGGAGATATCCCAGAGCCACCAAAAACCCACCACAAAAATGCCTATGCTCCTAAGTCAAACCCACTTAGGAACCGACTAGACACAACCCCAGCTCCACCCGTGTTTCCTCCACATACCGACAACTTCCAGAAACCCATCAAGTTCAAGAGTGACTTGGGGAATGAGTTCTTAGGGAAGAAGGGAGAGAAACCAAGTGAGGAGAAGCCAGAGCCCAAAGAGAGCCCAAAACCAAAGCCAAAACCAAAACCCTTCCATTGTGAGCATTGTTGGAGGGATGGGCACCTTGCTGAGTTTTGCTTCAGGAGGAAGCGTGAGGAGAGGTTGGCTAGGGAGATGGCCAACAAGGACAGGTACCGCCCTACTCGTGGTGTGCCTGAGCCTAGGTTGGTGCCAAGGGGCGAGGGTATGGTGCGTACCATTTACCCTCGAGAGAGGCGTGTGTTTGTGCCTCGAGGTGAGCCACCACATAGAGAAGGTGGTAGGCGTGTTGGGTTTGGGCGTGGTGAGTTTGCTGGACATTCCTTCGCTCGTGGCCAATACGAGTATGGGGGGAACGATCGCAGTTTTAGGTCCCAGAGGAGCTACGGGCCACGGTCTCCACCTCGTGGTGCGCGTAGCCCTCCAAGGGGACGTGTGGGTGTTCCACCTAGAGGAGATAGGATGGATTTTGCTAACCCCACTTTTGAGCAAATGGCACGGCACTGGTTTGATTCATTTTGTACTAACCCCAGTGCTGAGTCGTTTGCTCACTCTCGCTCTCGTTTTTGATTTGTAGGTGGGAGGCTTGGAGGGCTTTTGGTTGATCGACTCCGGTTGCTCTCGACACATGACCGGAGATCGAAGGTGGTTCTCCAGCCTCACCCCGGTGATGACCAAAGAGTACATCACTTTTGGGGACAACGGGAAGGGTAGAGTGCTTTCAGTGGGCACGGTGAAGGTGAGTGAGTCTGTGACTCTTCGGCGTGTTTCTCTTGTCAAGTCTTTGGGTTACAATCTTCTTTTGGTTTCCCAGCTTCTTGATGAGAATTTTGAGGTCTGTTTCAAAACGGGCGCTTCGCGTGTTTTGGATTCTCGAGGTGATCTTGTGTGCACGATCATCCCCGAGGGTCAGATTTTCAGTACCGATTTTTCTCAGTGTGTTGGCTCTTCTCGTTGCTTGGTTGCTGGCGTTTCGGCGGAGCTTTGGAAATGGCATAGGAGACTAGGTCACTTGAGTTTTGACTTGTTGTCACGCTTGAGTGGGCTAGGATTAGTCCGAGGATTGCCTAAATTGAAATACCAAAAGGACTTGGTATGTGCTCCATGTAGGCATGGCAAGATGGTCGCCGCCTCTCACTCGCCTCCGACGTTCGTTATGATAGAGAGGCCATGCGAGCTGTTCCGTATGGACTTGGTTGGTCCAGCTCATGTGTGCTCGGCGGGTGGGAAATGGTATGTCCTGGTGATAGTGGACGACTATTCTCGCTATGCTTGGGTCTTCTTTTTGGCTGACAAGGGGGAGACGTTTGGTTTTGTGAGGGATCTAATCTTGAGGTTGAAGAATGAGAGGAATGGAGATGCCATTCGATCTATCCGTAGCGACAATGGTTCTGAATTTAAAAACTCTCATTTCGAAACCTTTTGTCGTGATTTGGGTCTCGAACATCAATTTTCTTCTCCCTATGTGGCTTGTCAGAATTGTGTGGTTGAGAGGAAAAATCATTCCCTTTGTGAGATGGCTCGGACGATGCTCGACGAGCATAGGACTCCAAGGAGATATTGGGCTGAGGCGGTGAATACCGCGTGCCATGTTGGGAACCGGATTTTTCTTAGGGCCTTCTTGAACAAGACGTGCTATGAGCTCATGCACTGGCGAGCACCTAGAGTGAGCCATTTCAGGGCTTTTGGTTGTCGGTGCTTTATTCTCAAGAAGGGTAGGCTTGATAAGTTTGAGTCGAGGTCTTCCGATGGGATCTTCTTGGGTTATGCTAGTCATTCTCGAGCATTCCGTGTGCTCAACCTTGATACTAACCTAGTCATGGAAACTTGCGAGGTTACCTTCGACGAGACCCAGCCATGCAATTCGTCTGTTTTTGAGTGTGTAGGTGACGACGAGATTGGCAAGAAGATCTTTGAGGATGAGGAGGATGATGCTGGAGAGGATGATGGTGATGATGAAGCTCCAGCCGGGCATGTACCCTCTACTTCCACTACGACGACAACGGTGCAGGATGGCCCAGCCCCTACACCGACTACGATCCAACAAGATCAAGTGGAAGCTACAGCTGAGGGGGAGGTTGTCTCCAGGCGAGAGGCACCGAGACGCGTTCAAGTTGATCATCCACGCTCAAGAATCATCGGCGACATCAATGAACGTACGACACAGTCAAGGTCCAGGAATGTTTCTCACTTTGCTCATTCGGCTTTTGTTGCTACCTTCGAGCCGAAAGACATTGGACACGCCCGCTCTGATCCTAATTGGGTGAACGCAATGCATGAGGAGTTAGAGAACTTTGAGAGAAACCAAGTTTGGGAGTTGGTAGAGCCACCACCACATTGCAAACCTATAGGGACAAAATGGGTGTGGAAGAACAAAGAGGGTGAGAATGGTGAGGTGGTGAGAAACAAATCGAGGTTGGTTGCTTAGGGGTATAGTCAGAAGGAGGGGATAGAATATGAGGAGACATTTGCTCCTGTAGCACATTTGGAGGCAATTAGGATCCTTCTAGCCTTTTCCGTGGCTAAAGGGTTCAAGTTGTACCAAATGGATGTGAAGAGTGCCTTCTTGAATGGGTTTTTAGAAGAAGAGGTTTATGTGAAGCAACCACCAGGCTTTGAGAGTGCTGAGTTTCCTCACCGGGTGTATAGGTTGAGGAAGGCGTTGTATGGGCTGAAACAAGCTCCCCGTGCTTGGTATGGCCATTTGAGGGGGTTCTTGTTCAGCAAGGGGTTTGAGATGGGCAAGGTTGATAAAACTCTTTTTCTCCTCAGGCAGGGCGTTGACATCCTATTTGTTCAAGTGTACGTGGATGATATTGTCTTTGGCGGCTCGTCTCACTCTTTGGTTGCGAGGTTTGCAGAGGACATGAGCAAAGAATTCGAGATGTCCATGATGGGAGAATTGCAGTTCTTTCTCGGACTTCAGATCAAGCAGGCGAAGGAGGGAACCTTTGCGCATCAAGCCAAGTACACGAAGGACATCCTCAAGAAGTTCAAGATGGACGACTCGAAGCCCCTGTCGACACCGATGAGTACGACTACAGTGTTGGATGCGGACGAGGACGGAGAGTCCGTGGACCAGAAGGAGTACCGGAGCATGATCGGCTCCCTCTTGTACTTGATGGCGACGAGGCCAGACATTCAGCTTTCTGTGTGTCTGTGAGCTCGTTTTCAGGCGTCGCCGAGGACTTCACATCGGCAGGCCGTCAAGCGGATCATCAGGTATCTTCGATATACTCCTGAGCTTGGTCTTTGGTACTCGGCGTCCTCTTCTCTTTCGCTCCTTGGGTTTTCGGATGCCGATTTTGCGGGGTGTCGAGTCGATAGGAAGTCGACTTCGGGGACTTGCCAATTTTTGGGATCTTCGCTTGTTTCTTGGTCTTCTCGCAAACAGTCTAGTGTAGCTCAGTCTACCACAGAAGCCGAATACGTTGCTGCCGCTAGTTGTTGCTCACAGTTGCTTTGGATCACATACACGCTGAGTGATTTTGGTGAGGAGTGTTCCCATGTACCTCTCATGTGTGATAGCACAAGTGCCATTAGTGTTGCCAAAAACCCCGTGCTCCACTCCAGAACCAAACATATAGAGGTGAGGTACCACTTCCTGAGAGACAATGTTGAGAAGGGAAACATAGACCTCATCCATGTGCCAACCGAAAAGCAGCTTGCCGATATCCTAACCAAGCCTTTGGACCAAGCTACATTTGCCCGTTTGCGAGGGGAGCTTGGTGTTCTTTTCCCTTTTTGATCTTTGGTTGGGGGTTTGATGTATCATATCATGCTTGCATCTTTGTATCACAGACTGCATATGTATCATATGAGATGTGCTTCTCCTATATACTTGGATCACTATGATATGCTAGATAGGAGATTATGACTATGCTTTTGATGCTCATATGATGGATAGCGATGCTCTTGATAGATTTGGGATGTATGTGCTTGTGGATGGCTTATTTTTGTGAAAATGCTATATATGATCCTCTCTTATGAGTTGAATGCCTTTCATGCTAATTTTGTGCACTTATGGCTATAACTTGCTTAATTTGTGCTTGGGACCATGTTCTTTTCTTGGTCTTTGTTTGGCTTTTGATCACTTGTTTGAGTTTTTAGTCGTTCCTTTTCTTTTTCTCTTTTCTCTGAATTGGTTACTATGTGTGTGTTGTCAATGCACTCATCAAGGGGGAGATTGAGGACAGGAGCGTCCGAGGACCGGTGGATGGTCACTCCCTGGTGAGATGAGTGATTGACAACGTGGTGTGGACTGACTCTTGGCTGAGTATTATAGGTGCAGGTTGTGGTTTGACTCGTGTTGGTGCAGGTGAAGAGTAGGCGCGAAAGGTCTATGCCTTGCGGGGCCTCCGAGGAGTGGAGAGACAAGTAGGCTCGGCTTGAGGGACCCGGTGGCCAGCGGGGTCAAGTGCGGGCCGCATGGTGGCAAGAAAAGCAAGACGAAGTCGTGGACAGGAGCCGGTGCAGGGTAGCGGCTCACGACCGGAGTCTACACGCTGGCCAAGTGTTCGTCGAGTTCTTCGTGAGTTCTTGAGCCGTTTCATTTTGATCCGTTGGATCGGTCATTTTTGGTTGGAGGCAGTTGGCCGGACTGTCCGCCTGGTGAGGCCGGACCGTCCGTGGGTCGCGGACCGTCCGTAGTGAGCCCGCGGACCGTCCGATTTTCGAAGGGTGCATACTGGAGGTTCGTGTTGCTTTTTTGGACTGTCCGCCGTGACCTCGCGGACCGTCCGCCTGCTCCACGCGGACCGTCTGCCGGGTCAGCTCAGACCGTCCGCCCCACGTACTCCAGATTGCTTAAGTGCTTTGCTTCTTGAGTTGCGCTTCCGTGTTGCTTTGAGTTTGGGTTTGTTCCTAGGGTTGGTAGGTCCGTTGTGACTACGTGACCTTGGCAAACTCATGTGGGAACCTTTGGTTGTGAATTTGGGGCATAGGCCGAGTTCATCTTTCGGGAAGAATTTTTATCGGCTCCCATCCACTCCCCCCTCTCTGGTCGCCTAATCGGTCCTTCAATTGGTATCAGAGCCGGTTACGGATCTTCGTGATTCTAACCAGTCTAAGATCCAAAGATGGCATACCAGGAACGGGGTTCGGGTCCTCCACACTTTGATGGTAAGAACTACCAGATGTGGCAAAGGCGGATGGCTGCTTTCCTCCGCGGCAAGGGTTAGATCTTGTGGGATGTCACGGTGAACACAGCTTATGTTCATCCGATGAACTTCCTAGCTCCAGGATCGAGGGATATGTTTGACGCCAACAATAAGGCGGTCGACTACTTGTTCCGTGCTCTGTGTCAATCCGAATTCGATCGGGTTCAGACAAAGGACTTGGCTTGTAGGATTTGGGAGCAGTTGAAGAATGCTCATGCTGGAAATGCTCAGGTTCAGGCTCGTTTGTTTGCGACCTACCGGAGAGAGTACGAGAACTTCACTCATCTCCTTGGTGAGTCCATTGATAGCTTGTTCCAGTGGTTCACGGTGATTGTGAACAACATGAGGGCTAATGTGGCCGTGCTCCCGTACGATGATCATGACAGGGCTATCAAGCTCCTGCACTCTCTGGATCGTACCGTGTGGAGTGGGAAGGTCGAGGCCATTCTTGAGTCAGAGAAGTATGACACCCTCACGGTGGACGACTTGTTTTCCAAGCTCAAGTCGTCCGAAGTGGACCGTGGGGTGCGTGCAAAGATCGAGAACTCAACTGACCCTCATAGTCTGGCTCTCATTTCTGGATCAAGGACTAACGCCTACTTGTCTTCTCTACACCTGGAGGCCTACCCGGCAACGACCTTTCACGCTTGTTCTTCACCTGCACCAACACCAGTCAAGCCGCAACCTGCACCTGTAATACTTAGCCAAGAGTCAGTCCACACAACGTTGTCAATCACTCATCACACCAGAAAGCGACCATCCACTGGTCCTCAAACCACACTGGCTCTCAGTATTGCAGGTGCAGGTTGTGACTTGATTTGCATTGGTGCAGGTGAAGAGTAGGCGCGAAAGGTCTTAGCTATGGATGGCAACGGGCACATTACCCGCGGGTAGAGGGTTTTGAGACCCGCGCCTGCGAGGAAAACCCTGTGCCCGCGCCCGCACCCATCACCCGTCGCGGGTAAGAAACTGTGCCCGCGCCCGCCGCCCGCTGGCACACCCGTGGCCGTCAGACTGATGTTCAACAACATGACAAGAATTAGTATTAAGCAATGACAAGAAGACTCATTGCTCATTGAGACGAATGTTGACGGACCTTACAACAAAAATTCGACCGTCAAAACCTCAGGTTCGAGAGGAGTATATGGCAAGTTTCATGCACATTTTTAGTACTAATAAAGTTTCACGAGTTGTGTTGTGATTTTCATAGGTAGGTACACATTTTGGGAGAAATTGGGACCAACACACCACACGTGCAAGGCACGGCCGAACCACCAGGCACGACCGGCCCTGCAGGTGCGGTCGGCCTGGCAGGTGCGGCCGGCCCTGCCTGGTGCGGCCGGCTCTGCCCCGTGGCGTGTCCCTAGTTCTAAGCACCGCCTCTCCCTCGAGCACAACTTGGACGAACGAGATTCACTAAGGAAACGTCGGTTTGATCAAATGGTGGAGGCTAGGATCACTTGGATCAATGGGTCCACTTATCCGGTCACTCAACTGTCGCAACCGTCATCCAGATGCGATCCTAGGCGTCCCTGAGCATAGTCGGTGCATCACACGACATGGGGGTGGGCCGGCCGCACCTAGAGGGCCGACCGCACCTAGAGGGCCGGCCGCACCTATCAACTCGCGTGCCGGGCGAAACCGACCGAAGGAGACGACCTACAACCGCCTCAGGAGTAGTGATCAGGGGCGTCCAAGGCGAGAGGCGGCACATCCCAGGGCCGGCCGCACCTGGTGAGCTGGCCGCACCTGGCATGTGGCCCCCCTGCGCTCCACCGACCTTCCTTGCCTATAAAAGCCACCTCCCACTCACTGGATCAGACACACAACGCAGGAGCATCTCCATTTCCCTCTTTTGTTCACTTAGAGTAGGATGAGTGTAGCTTGGGAGTTAGAGTCGAGTCGAGCTTGTCTCGGGGTTCCGGAGGAGTCTTCTTCAGAGTTCCGATACTACTCTTGTATCCTTTCTTTGTTTAGACTCAAGTACAATTAAAGTTATCTTTCTATCTTACCTTTTGAGTCAATTACATTCAGCTTTTACTTTGCTCTAGAAGTTTTATTCTTGGTTTAGACTAAAGTTAGTTTAGTCTTGGTTAGCATAGCTCTCTTGAACCCTATAGTGTTGTGGTCGTTCTTCACTTGATCTGCGGTGTTTCACGGGAGAGAGAGACCTTCCTTCGTGATATCCGAGAAAAAGGCTCTTTGGTTCGTTGTGAGCGCGGTGCTCAGAGCTTACCTTAGTCTTAGATTGGTGTCCCGTTCAACGGAATAGTTGTGGTACCCTAAGGAGGTGAAAGCTCCAGACGGGCTTTGTAGTCCACCACGTTAGTTCGGGCCGGTACGATTCAGCGCGTCGTCGTTCTCCCTTCTCATCCCAGTCTGAGAGCGCGGCTTTGCATGCCCCTGCAGCACTAGAAGAGCTTGTCAAGTTTAGCTTGCCTTGGTTATCCTTTGCCTTAGGTCTTTGCCTAGAGTTGACAAGAATAGATAGATTGTGTTAGGATCCTTTCTCATCTCGTTGTCCTCCCAGCTCGCTAGATCCTCTCTAACCCTTTATCAGATCTCCTTGTGTGTGTCAAGTTATCCCCGAATATCTTTATTCGTTACCCCCGATATAGCTCTTTACCAAGTCTTGTCTTTCTCCACCGTTTATTCGATCATCTTTGCCGTAGTGCCTCCCTTGGGAAAATATAAATACGATAACCCGAATACCACCAGGTGAAGTGCTACAACGGTAATCCGTGCGCTTGCGGACCTTTCTGTGATCGTGTGTTTTACCAAAGACATTCCCTAGCCCCGTTACTAGGGGTGCAAACACTGTAGCGACGCTTACGAGTGCTTTAAGCATTCCTGGCGCCGTCACCGTAAGTGCAAACTTTGTAGTGAGGCTAAGGAGCGTCAACAAGCATTTCTGGCGCCGTTGCCGGGGAGGCGATAGGCATAAGATATCGTTTAAACTTAGTGGTAGAATTATCAAGGTTCGGTGAACTGCTTTTTAAGCGGGTTTACCCTTGCTCTACTCTCGTGTACGCAGAGTAGTGCATGACCCGTTTCGACCTACCGTCCAACTTTAACGACAATCCGGAGTCACTTGTGAGGAGAGTGCGCCCTCGCGTCCTCATTCCTCAGAAGTTTCTCTCGAATCAAGAGACGAACACCGTCGATCCCGTAGACAGCACCTCGTCAACACCGATGGCTGAGAGGACGATCCGCGAGTTTTCTGCCCCCTCCAACACCAATGTCCCTACCGGACCAAACACTACGGTAGGAGACGGAAACTTTGAAGTCAAGCCGGCGTTGATCAACATGGTGCAAGCAAATCCGTTCTCCGGCAAGCCTAATGAAGATGCCAATGCACATCTCCAGCATTTTCTGGAGGTGTGTAGGACTTTCACTATCCGTGGAGTGACGGATGATGCAATCCGTCTTCGCCTATTCCCATTCTCATTGCTCGGGAAGGCAAAGCAATGGTTTTATGCGGAGCGAGATGCCATCAACACATGGGATAAGTGCTCAAAGGCATTTCTCGCAAAGTTCTTCCCGGTGGGCAAAACCAATGCCCTCCGCGCAAGAATTTCAGGTTTCCAGCAGCAGAATGATGAGAGTATCCCGGAAGTGTGGGAATGCTTCCAGGAGTACATCACCGTGTGCCCGCATCATGGCATGCAGGGGTGGTTCTTGATTCAAACCTTCTACCACGGGCTCAAGAGTACCGCCCGTGAGCACCTAGATGCAGCCGCTGGAGGAGCCTTCTTCTCTCTACAAGTACCCGCCGCCAAGGAATTGATCGAGAAGATGGTGGCAAATCAAGGTTGGGATGGAGATCGTCTCCAACCCTATAGCCGTGGTGTACACCAAGTCGATGGAATCGACATGCTCGCTGCCAAGATGGACCTCCTAATGAAGAAATTGGAGACATCAAGCAATGTGGAGACCGCCAAGATTATGGACGCTCGTATGACGTGCGAGGTGTGCGATAATGTGGGTCATTCGGGTAATGATTGTCCCGAAACAAGGAAAGAAGCCAGCTTCATCAACAATGGTAACAACAACGGGTTCCGCAACAACAACTACAACAATCAAGGGTGGAACTCGAGGCCCAACTTCCCATTCAACAATCAAAATGGAGGTAACTATTCTAACAACTTCAATAATCAGCCTTCCATTAAAGATCTTGTCTTTGGCCAAGCTAGAATTAATGAAAACTTAAACAAGAAGCTAGCCGCCAATGATAAAGTTCTTGAAAATTTAAATTCCACCATAGAATCCTTCACCACTACTATGAAGAATCAGTTAAGCTTTAATAAAATGATAGAAAGTCAACTTGCTCAGCTTGCTGCTTCTTTACCTTCTTCCGAGTCGGGTGGAATCCCGGGGCAACCCGAGCCTACCCGAGAGAATTTAAAATCGGTGACCACGAGAGGTGGTAAGACCACTCGGGATCCACCATATCCTAACCCCGCAAAGAAGAAACAGAAGGAAGTGATCACCGAGTCGGAAGAAGAAGAGGACACCGAGAAGGTAGCTCCCGATGAGGAAAAGTTAAGGACGACGGCACCCCAAGATTACGTCGACACCACGCTACTCCCATTTCCCCAAAGAATCAAGAAGCCTACCGTGGATGAGCAATTTGGGAAGTTCGTTGAGGTAATCAAGAAACTAAATGTCAACATACCATTTCTTGAGGCTATGCAGGTACCAACCTACGCCAAGTACCTCAAGGACATCCTCAACAATAAGAGACCTCTGCCCACCACGGATATGGTCAAGCTTACGGAGGAATGTAGTGCGGCCATTCTAAAGAAGAAAGACCCGGGTGCCCTACAATCAGCTGCTCTATCGGGTCTGAACACTTTGAGAATGCACTATGCAACCTTGGAGCCAGTGTTACCATCATGCCTAAGGTAGTCTTCGACAAACTTAACTATACTTCCTTGTCGCCTACAACCATGTGCTTGCAGCTAGTGGATCAATCGGTCCGCTACCCGGCGGGGATAGCGGAGGACATTTCGGTGAGAGTTCGGGATTTCTTCGTACCCGTGGATTTCATCGTCCTTGACATGGATATTGATACAAGGACGCCTCTAATCCTCGGGAGACCTTTCTTGAGTACCGCCAATGCTAACATTGATGTAGGAGCCGGAGAAATCCACCTTAATATCAACGGTGAAGAAGAACGATTCACCTTTAGACCAAAGGTGGAACAATGCTCACAGGTATGAATAGTCGATAGAAAAATTTCAAACTGTGTGCAGACAGATGAGGTGGCCCCGACCAAGCCCAAGGTAAAAGCATTCCAAGGGCGCCACCAAACAAGGAGGCCGAAGGCAATCAAAAATGCTAAGGGGGGAAAGAAGACGGAAACCAAAAACACCCCCGCTAAAACCTCACCGACTTCAGCGCCACTGAAGAAAACAAAGAAGGTGTGGCGTGTGAAGAAAGCATCGTCCGAGTCTTCCACTCCGGGACCGGACGAATCCAAGATCAATTGAGCAAACCGAGGAGTCTCGCTCACGGACTCTAAACCACGAGCCCTCACCGAGAGGTAAACCGGTATTTATCTCATATTTCCCTTCCAACATTTTATTTCATGCATCAAGCATATTTAAATTTCAAATTTGATTTCACCATTGCATTAGTAAGTAAACAAGACATAGAAAAACAGTTTTGGAGATTTTTGGTGATACGGCCGAACCTAGAGGTACGGTCGTACCTCCCCTCGACAAAATTTTTGTGCAGGATGTTTACAGAAGGGAACACGAGTACTTGGGACAAATTTAGTAGGGCCGGCCGAACCTAGTGGTACGGCCGTACCTATGATTTTCCACAAATCCATCAAGTCAACCACTACAAGCTTCCAAGTGCTCAACTCATCACCAAAATGAAGACACGCCAACCAGGTAACCAAAAATTAGCTTGGGGGAGACCCCATTTTCAATCAAGGGAGGTATGTCCATCCAAACCAATTTTCAACATCTTGTTTATCACATTTGAATAAAATAAAAACAACAAAAATATTTGCTTCAACCATGCGCATGAAATCTTGTCTATACCCTCACTTTGGAAATGATGAATAGTTGCTATGTTAAAACTTTGCAAGAACCTAGTGTACAACCTTGTGCTCTATGAGCATTTGAATTTATTGTTATATGTTGAGACAAGAGCCTGAAATAAAACTTTGTGGGAAGCAAATGCTTATGACCAAACCTAGGGTGTTGACTAGTATGATATGGTGAGACAATGTTGATCATGCTCTATCTCATAGTATGGTGAAAATCTCGGATGATTTCTTTTGAAAATAAAACAAGACAAGTTCCTCAATGGTCATATCACCTGCCAAAGCCATATGTCGATATCAAAGTATAAACCTTCTACATATACTTGCTGGTGACCCATTGAGTTTTGCCAAATTGTTGTGACCCTTGGTAGAATCTTTTCATGCTTCTATGATCGAGATCACGTACACCCACATATACAAGCTACTCCTACACCGGGAGTTACACAAAACATGCCATCCATCCACCAAAAATAAATACTCCAAAGTTCCTAAGAGATTTCTCTTCTTGTACTCTTCCTAAAGAAGAGAGGGGTCATCAAAAAAAAGTATATGCTCAAGAAGCATAGAAAAAAATGTGTGCTCCAATCAAAGAGCATAGAAAAAAAATGAAGCATGACCCCCTCCAAAATAAAAGCAAGAAGAGAATCTCAAACCAAGGAGTACTTAGAAAAACAAACAAAAATATTCCACACACTTGCACATCTCGATCAAGTTGCATGACTAGTTTCTTCTTGGATCCGGTCTTTGGCTCAACAACATCATGTGGCACAAGTGAGTCTCATGCTTATCCTACCCAAAGCTCCACATACAAGCCATAGAGTAGGAAGTTGAGGCTCGCTCAAAAGCCTTTGGTGAGGTAACAAATACCACTTGAGCGATCAAGGGAACCATCCGAGGAACCTTGTCTTTCTTTGCAAAAATTTTCAAAAAACTCCGAGATAGGATCCAGAAAAGAAGAAGAGTGAGAGATGCAAAGTCAAAAACCATTCTACTCTTCAACCTCCGAAGGCAAGGTGGAAAGCTACAAGCCCCACATGTAAGATAAGGCTAAGTTTCTCCTGTACCAATCTTTTCAAATAGCAAGAAGAGCATGAGTTTGTGCATAGGTACTTGTCGAGTGGTAACATCATGCAACTCCTGATCCGCCAAGGCCAAGTCTAGGCTTTGCTCGAGGACGAGCAAACGTTTAGCTTGGGGGAGTTTGTTGACGGTCCTTACAACAAAAATTCGACCATCAAAACCTCAGGTTCGAGAGGAGTATATGGCAAGTTTCATATACATTTTTAGTACTAATAAAGTTCCACGAGTTGTGTTGTGATTTTCATAGGCAGGTACACATTTTGGGAGAAATTGGGACCAACACACCACACGTGCAAGGCACGGCCGAACCACCAGGCACGGCCAGCCCTTCAGGTGTGGCCGTCCTGGTAGGTGCGGTCGGCCCTGCAGGTGCGGCCGGCCCTACCTAGTGTGGCCGGCCCTGCCCCGTGGCGTGTCCCTGGTTCTAAGCACCGCCTCTCTCTCGAGCACAACTTGGACGAACGAGATTCACTAATTAAACGTCGGTTTGATCAAATGGTGGAGGCTAGGATCACTTGGATCAATTTGTCCACTTATCCGGTCACTCAACCGCCGCAACCGTCATCCAGAGGCGATCCTAGGCGTCCCTAAGCATAGTCGGTGCATCACAAGGCACGGGGGTGGGCCGACCGCACCTAGAGGCCCGGCCGTACCTATCAACTCGCGTGCCGGGCGAAACCGACCCAAGGAGCCGACCTACAACCGCCTCAGGAGCAGTGATCAGGGGGGTCCAAGGCGAGAGGCGGCACATCCCAGGGCCGGCCATACCTGGTGAGCCGGCCGCACCTGGCATGTGGCCCCCCTGCGCTCCACCGACCTTCCTTGCCTATAAAAGCCACCTCCCACTCGCTGGATCAGACACACAACGCATGAGCATCTCCATTTCCCTCTTTTGTTCACTTAGAGTAGGATTAGTGTAGCTTGGGAGTTAGAGTCGAGTCGAGCTAGTCTCGGGGTTCCGGAGGAGTCTTCTTCAGAGTTCCGGTACTACTCTCATTCAGCTTTTACTTTGCTCTAGAAGCTTTATTCTTGGTTTAGACTAAAGTTAGTTTAGTCTTGGTTAGCATAGCTCTCTTGAACCCTATAGTGTTGTGGTCGTTCTTCGCTTGATCTCTGGTGTTTCACGGGAGAGAGACCTTCCTTCGTGATATCCGGAGAAAGGTTCTTTGGTTTGTTGTGAGCGCGGTGCTCAGAGCTTACCTTAGTCTTAGATTGGTGTCCCGTTCAACGGAATAGTTGTGGTACCCTAAGGAGGTGACAGCTCCGGACGGGCTTTGTAGTCCACCACGTTAGTTCGGGCCGGTAGGATTCAACGCGTCGTCGTTCTCTCTTCTCATCTCAGTCTGAGAGCGCGGCTTTGCATGCCCCTGCAGCACTAGAAGAGCTTGTCGAGTTTAGCTTGCCTTGGTTATCCTTTGCCTTAGTTCTTTGCCTAGAGTTTACAAGAATAGGTAGATTGTGTTAGGATCCTTTCTCGTCTCATTGTCCTCCTAGCTCGCTAGATCCTCTCTAACCCTTTATCAGATCTCCTTGTGTGTGTCAAGTTATCCCCGAATATCTTTATTCGTTACCCCCGCTATAGCTCTTTACCAAGTCTTGTCTTTCTCCACTGTTTATTCGATCATCTTTGCCGTAGTGCCTCCCTTGGGAAAATATAAATACGATAACCCGAATACCACCGGGTGAAGTGCTACAATGGTAATCCGTGCGCTTGCGGACCTTTCTGTGATTGTGTGTTTTACCAAAGACGTTCCCTAGCCCCGTTACTAGGGGTGCAAACCCGGTAGCGATGCTTACGAGTGCTTTAAGCATTCCTGGCGCCGTCACCGTAAGTGCAAACTTAGTAGTGAGGCTAAGGAGCGTCAACAACGAACCAAGTAAACTAAAAAGGACCATCGCAAATACTGCAAAGCACAAACGAACTGCTGATATTAAATAAAAAATGAAACTATTACAAGATATAGCGTTAAGTAATGGAAACATGGACCTAGCAAAGGCAGTACATCTGCAGTCCATGGATCAGGGTGCCTACTGCATACAAATTAAAAGGAAGATATAGGAAAACTAAAATCAGATCCGGCAAATTCTTGCACTTGGGTTGCAAGGGGCTTGGGTGGCAGCAAATTGCAAGAGGGCTGCAGCGTGAGGGTGTCTCAGCGTCAGGGCGATAGGGCTTTGCGAGCGGAGGTCGGAGGATGGGTGGGGTCAGGTGACCGCTCCTCAACTCGAGCGAATCGGGGGCCCGACGCCTCGGTCGCGCAGCCAGGCCGCCTGGGGTGCGGCGCTCGCTGGGGGGGTATAAATTGAAACCCACATCCTCACTGTACAGGGTTTTTGCCCGTGGGCACGCAGGTAAAATGTGCCCGTTGCCATCCATAGTCTTAGCCTTGCGGGGCCTTGGAGGAGTGGAGAGACAAGTAGGCTTGACTCGATGGACCCGGTGGTCGAACAAGATCAAGTGCGAGCCGCATGGTGGAAAGAAAAGCAAGACGAAGTCGTAAACATGAGCTGGTGCAGGGTAGCGGCTCACAACCGGAGTTTGCACATGGGGTTTGGTTGGTTTACTCCACAAAACCAACTCTAAGTCGGGACGACGTGGTGGTCTAGTCGAGAGGAGCTTGGCGTGGAGGCTACACCGAGTCCGCGGGGCGGTTCACCACAAAACCGTGGGGTTCCTTGGTTGCTCCACAAAGTCAAGACCGACGGCTCGACGGGCGGAGAGGGGATCCGGGCGTGCTGGGAAGCTTCGAGGTGGAGGACATGCGACAGGATCGCTGGGCTTGCGTCGGGAGGACGTGAGAATGCGGCAAAGGCGTGGCCGCCCGATGGGAATATTCACTACTTGACCAAATTGCCCCTGCGGGGTGTGTATCTTCCTTTAAGTTGTAAGGGTAGCATGGTCATTTGCCTCTACTAGAGAGTTCGCTTTATCTTCATCTATCTTGTTCAGAGCTACAACATAAGCATGATCTAGGCTCTCTAGATCGGTTATCTCTATGCTTTCTCTTGCTACCTCTTGTGTTTATTAGATTAGATTAGATGCAAAACAATCTCTTAAGAAAGATGGTATTTTCCGCTTTATTGGATTGAATCTTGCGTTGCACATGTTCCACGGATTCAATACCTTGGGTCCATACTCGAGGGAAAAAAAGGCTACAATAGACCTGTACGCTTGCGGATCGAAGTTTGACACGTGTTTCAACCGTCAACACGAGCGACATCGACTCGAGTTCCTGCTACACTTCATCAAGTTCAAGCAATGAAGAAGAAGATGGTGACCAGCATAAGGGCAAGCGGTCGAGCAAGAACTTCAATGGCTTGTGCTTTGCTGCCCAAGGCTTTTGCGGCATGGCACATAGCTCTGAGAGCAAGAAGAGCCAGAAGGATGACTTGGACTCCGACTCCGAGGATGAGGTAAACACTGACCCTGCCTTCTTGCTACAGGAGAATGCTAGGTTGAATGAATTGCTTGACAACCGTGATGATGTGCTTAGAAAGACCAACAAGGAGAAGAGGGAGTATAGGTCTTTGCTAGGAGAGGCTAAGGAGAAGGTTGCTGAACTAGAGTCCATGCTTGTTGATGCTAAATTCAGTTTGAGTCTTTGAAGCCTGCTCCTATTGTGACCGACAAACCTGAATGCACTGAGTGCGCTGTTTTCCTTAGTGATTCGACTGTGCTTAGGGAGAGGCATGCCTCCAAGGTTGAGGAACTAGATGTTCCTAGGGTTGAGCTTGATGAGTTGAAATCTAGATCTGCTTTGCTAGGTGCTTGTACTTCCTACCCTGTTTTGCATGCAAAATTGGATGAATCTCGTGCTCGCATTAAATCCCTTGAGGCTGATTTGAAATCCCCTATTGCCAATGGTTGCTCTAGCCGTGAAGTGACTGCTTTGACAAACATTGAACTTGCCCACTATGTCGATCACTTATAAGATGAGAATGATGAGTTGAGGAAGATGATAGGTTGGTTATTGGGTCATGAGCCACAAGTCAGGATGATGATTGAGGCGTATAAGCGTTATGATGGTCAGGCGCTTGGGTCGGATAATGTTGGAGAGAGTAGTGGTGAAAAAGAGGAGAAAATCGGTGATATTCCAGTTCCACAACAAACCTTCCACAAAAACACCTTTTAGCCTAAGCCAAACCCACTAAGATCAAGACTAGACACAACCCCAGATCCACTAGTGTTTCCTCCCCAGACAAACAATTTCCAGAAACCCATCAAGTTCATGAGTGACATGGGTAATGAGTTCGGTGGGAAGAAGGGAGAGAAACCGAGTGAGAAGCTACAACCCAAAGAGAACCATTGTGGGAGGGATGGGCATAAGGAGGAGTTTCGCTTTAGGACGAGAAGGGAAGAGAGGTTCGCCAGGGAGATGGCAAACAAGGATAGGTACCGCCCTTCTCGTGGTGTGCCTGAGCCTCGTGTTGTGCCTAGGGGTGAGGGTGTTGTGCGTACCATTCCAACTCGGGCTAGGTGTGAGTTTCCTACATGGGGTGTTCCTCCTCGGAGAGATAGTAGTAGGCGTGTGTTTGGGTGTGGTGAGTTTGCTGAACGTTCCTTCACTCATGGTCAATATGAATATGGGGGGAATGATCGTAGATTTAGGTCTCAGAGGAGCTATGGACCACGATCTCTGCCTTGTGGTACTCGTAGTCCTCCGAGGAGACGTGAGGGTGTTCCACCTAGGAGTGTGTTGACGGTCGATTTCCGTCAACCAAGAGCACTTGTTACACTTTGGTTTGAGCTTTGAATGATAACTAACCCACCACTAGGCATAATAATGATGTAACAAGTTCACACTTCTATGTGATTTTTGGAGTTTATTGTTTACGCGGGAAATCAACATTAAAGAGGAGACTTTCGGGATAAGTTCATCAAGCACTTTAGAAGAAGATGATGAAGCCTGACACAAGTCAAGACACATGATGAACATGACTCCAAATGGTCCAAGGACCGAAGCGTCGATGTGTAACACTTCAGGGACCTAAACAAAAGATGGAGAAGCTTGGATGACAAGCATCCTTATCTTAATCGCGAAGGAAACGACGTCAAGGACCTACAAGAAGTTCAGCATAAATTTAAGGAAACACGAGAAGCATCAGGGAGGAAGGCTGGGCCGAAATAGGCCCAGGCCGGCCGGCCCAGCCCATTTCGGGCTCGGTTCTAGCCCCCCCTTTGACCTAGATTCTCCTCAGCTTATTTATAGCCTCTACCTCTGATGGCCGCCCGATCCATTCATCACAACTCGGTGAAACCTAGAAGCAAGCACCGGAGGGAGACGACGGCGGCCATGAGTCCTCGAAGTTGTCTAGGAGATGGCCTAGGCCTACCCAAGCCGCCATGGCCGCCCTGTGTGGTTGTGCCATGGTGGAGTTCTGGAGCTAGTTGAGGTCATCAATGGTATGTACTCGGTTTGGTGACCAAAACACATCTACTATGTGAGTAAAGCAATTCATGTCATCCGATCTTTTAGCGACTCGATTCCTCCTTTTACGATCTTGTGCTTTCTTGGGTTTGCCTTATTTCAATCTATTTCTAGGATAGATTGCTCGGGGTGCTCTTGTAGCCATGGTGGCTAGAGGTGCATACCGGATCTATGAAGGAGTGGAATGCGTTCTTCACGAACGTGCTCTCGTGAGCCAACCGCACGAATATCGTCCATTAGTGACAGTACGGTAGGGGAGAAAGGCGGAGCCGGGCTAGGGTTTGACCGACCCTGCCCCGTGGCGTGTCCCTGGTCCTAAGCACCGCCTATCTCTCGAGCACAACTTGGACGAACGAGATTCACTGAAGAAACGTCGGTGTGAGACATGGGTACCCCTGGGTCCCCACCGACCAGGCTCACGGTCGTCCTCGACAAGTGGGTTCGGCCCACCAGAAGACCCGCCGACCTATCAGTAGGCCTGTCCGACCTGACATGTGGGCCCGGAGACGAGAAGACAGCTTGGCGTACAAACCAAGGAAGTCCAGACGGATTAAGGCAGCTCGGATAAGCTTTCCATATTGTAACTGACTAGAGATATGTTTCCCTGTTGTAACCGACTTGGACTCCATTCCACCGACCTTGTCCGTCACCCAATATAAGGCGGGCAAGGGCACTCTCCTGGGGACAAGTCATGTAATCTCGCCACACCAGCAATACAAACCGAAGAACTGGACGTAGGGTTTTACTCTCTGGAGGCCCGAACCAGTATAAAATCGTCTTATCCCTTGTGTCTCGCCATGATTTTTGTGTGCTACGCTAGCATAACCATCGCGTTATTAGCTCCCGATCTCCCCGCTGAACAAATAAACCACCGGGGTTAACCCCCTGTGGACTGCTCAGATCTAAACCTCTGACAGTTGGCGCGCCAGGTAGGGGTAGATCGCGAGCTCTTCGTGCAGCGTGATGGCCAGCTCGCTCCAGCGACCTCTTCGGCGACGACACGACGGATTTCTGGCGTGCTGGAAATTTTTAGTGTGCGCCCACCCGCCCACACCCTTCATCTTGGATCGCCGGATCGCGACGTCGTCTGCTCCGACTGTTCCTAACACCAGCGACACGACGCGCACCCTGATGGCGCGCACCCTGGTGCTGTCGTTCCTCTCTACTGAGAGCCAGGTGTGGTTCGAGGACCGGTGGATGGTCGCTTCCTGGTGTGATGAGTGATTGACAACGTGGTATGGACTGATTCTTGGCTAAGTATTGCAGGTGCAGGTTGCGGCTTGACTGGTGCAGGTGCAGGTGAAGAACAAGCATGAAAGGTCGTTGCTGGTGAGGCCTCCAGGTGTGGAGAAGACAAGTAGGCTTGGTTCGAGGGACCCGGTGGCCAGCGGGGTCAAGTGCGGGCCGCATGGTGGCAAGAACGGCAAGATGAAGTCATGGATGGTTTCTTGGTTGAGCCTCAAAACCAAGGTCGAGCCGGGACTACGTGGGAGCCGAGTCATGAGTGGTGATTGGCGGAGGCTACACCGAGTTCGCGGGGTTTCCGGTGGTTCACCAGAAAACCACTGGGTTCCTTGGTTGATCCACAAAGCCAAGACCGAAGAACCGAAGACGGAGGTGCAGCAGCTCCAGACCGGTCTGACCGGTGGGTCTGACCGGTCTGACCGGTGGGTACCGGTCTGACCGGTGTGCGACGACGCAGTCCAGAATCTTCGAAGCGGAGGACACGCGTCGGGATCGCAAGGCTTGCGTCGAGGCTAAGCAAGTTTCCGGTCGCTGGGCATCCGTCCGATGGTGCGAAGACAAAGACTTCCAATTTCGCCCTCGAGGGGCATGTATCCCTAGTTAGCTAGTAAGGGTATTTTCGTCTTTCGGTTGCCTCCATATAACCCAAGTGGTGAGAGGATGGCAGCCATCTCTTGGAACCCTAGCTCATTTTGGTTTTCCTATTTTCCTTCCTGTTTTCGTAGGACTAGCTTGAGAGCTTCATGGAGAGATCTTGTGAGAGGGAAGGATGATCGGGCGGCAACCAAGACCTTGTATGAACCTCTTTGGTATGTATAGATAATTCGGCGTGGTTCCTCAAGGCTTGGATGTGTCTTTCCCGTTTCTCCTTTTTGGTGATTTTTGGAGCCCTTTCTTGGCGATTTTCTTGGAGCGATTTCGAGGCCTTTCTCTTTGGGATTTGGTGGGGGATGTATGCATGAACCCTTCGTGGTTCTTTTCCCTTTGATTCCCCTTCCAAATCCGTGAGCAAAGGGGCTCGATTTTGGGGTTTTCGTGGCTCTAGGGTTAGAAGCGTTCTTGGTGGGATTTCTTCGATTCCTCTTGATTTGACAAGTTTTGGTGGACCAAATCTTGGCTATGGAGTACCCATGAGGTGTTCCTACTATCCCCAAAGTCTTGTGCAAAACCGTGGAGCGAATCGGGAGATCGGGAGTTGGATTTGGAGGAGTTGACTCGCGGGCGCTGTTCATCCCGAGCTGCCCAGGCACGACCGGTCTGACCGGTTCTCTTGACCGGTCTGACCGGTGCTAGCCCTTGGTGGGTTTTTGTCTCGGGGAATAGTCTTGTCCGTGTGGTTTTGTCCCGTGGTCCTGCTGATCAGTTCTTGGCGTGTTTGGAGTTGTTTTGCTAGGTTTTGTGAGGGGTTCTTCTTCCTCACAGGTTGTGTTTCATGGTGGTTTTTGTTCCAGGGCCTAGAGGAGTCACTGAGGCTTCCTGGAACGTTTGCTGTGCGGCTGCTGTAGCCACCGGCCTGACCGGCTCTGTTCACCGGTCTGAACGGTGTCACCGGTCTGACCGGCGCAGGCCATCGGTGTAACTGGTGTAGCACAGGTAGCAAGCCGTGCAAGTTTTCGCTGTGTGGTTTGGTGAGTTTTGGCTCAGAAGGTTGAGTGTTGGATCCTAGGACCAGTAGCACTCCAGTGGCTGCGTGGTCTTGGCCAACTTGGGTAGTTGGGTCAGAGACGTGAGTTGGAAGCCGTGTTTGTCTTGTTGGAGTTCTCATCTCCTTCGAGAAGAATTTTTATCGGCTCCCATTCACTCCCCCCCTCTCTAGTTTGCCTAATCGGTCCTTCAATTGGTATCAGAGCTGGTTCGGGTCTTTATTGACTCTTACCAGTCTAAGATCCAAAGATGGCGTACCAGGAACGGGGTTCGGGTCCTCCGCACTTTGATGGGAAGAACTACCAGATGTGGCAAAGGCGGATGGCAACGTTCCTCCGCTGAAAGGGTCAGATCCTTTGGGATGTCACGGTGAACACAGCTTATGTTCATCCGATGAACTTCCTTGCTCCAGGATCGAGGGATATGTTCGAAGCCAACAACAAGGCTGTCGACTACTTGTTTTGTGCTCTGTGTCAGCCTGAATTCGATCGGGTTCAGACAGAGGACTTAGCTTGTAGGATTTGGGAGTAGTTGAAGGATGCTCATGCTGGGAATGCTCAGGTTCAGGCTCGGATGTACGCGACTTACCGGAGAGAGTACGAGAACTTCACTCATCTCCCCGGCGAGTCCGTTGATGCCCTTTTCCAGCGATTTACGGTCGTTGTGAACAACATGAGAGCCAATGTGGACATCCTCCCATATAATGATCATGATAGAGCCGTGAAGCTCTTGCACTCGTTGGATCGTACCGTATGGGACGGGAAGTTTGAGGCCATTGTTGAGTCCGAGAAGTATGACACCTTGACGGTGAACGAGCTGTTCTCGAAGCTCAAGTCGGCTGAGTTGGACCGTGGTATGACAGCCAAGATCGAGAGCCCGACTGATTCTCATAGTCTCGCTCTCGTTGGTGGCAAAGGAGCTAAGTCTAACGCTAACGCATCCTCCAGGATGTACTCTCTGTCTTCTTTGATGTCTTTGCCAGACGAGGAGTTCGACGTGCTTGGAGAGGACGAGCTGGCGTTGCTGACCAGGCGGTTCGAGAGGCTGCACGAGAACCGGGTGAACACGAGGAGGACAGCACGGACGTGCTTTCAGTGCGGTAAGCCAGGACACTTCGTCGCCGACTGCCCGGAGAAGACGGAGAACAAGGACGGCTACAAGGACGGCTACAGGCATCGATCGAGCAAGGATGGTAAGTACCGATCGAGGCGCGATCACAAGCACAAGAACAAGCACAAGGACGAGCGACGGTCGAGGAAGAAGGATGGCCGCGACAGGAAGGCCCGAGCAATGGTCGGAGTGAGTGACGTCGACTCCAGCTCCGCCTACTCTTCCTCGAGCTCGAGTAGCAGTGAAGATGAAGGTGATCGGCGCAAGAACAAGAAGTCATCCAGGAACTTGAGCGGGTTGAGCTGCTTCGCGGGAGATGGCTTCTGCGGCATGGCCCGTAGCTTCGGCAGCAAGAAGAGCCACCAGAGTGACTCGGACTCTGACTCTGAGGATGAGGTATGTGATGAGCTCTCTTCTTTGCGCAAGGAGAATGATGAGTTGGTTGACTTGCGTGATAACCGCGATCACATGCTTAGGGAGGCCAAGAAGATGAGGAAAGAACTTAGGGCCTCACTAGAAGATGCTAGGAACCGTGTGGCTGAGCTAGAAACCCAGAACCTAGAAGCTAAGCTTGAGATTGATTCGCTTAAGGCTTCTCCTGTGGTTTCTGATGAGATTGATTGCTATGATTGCTCTGTGTACCTAGCTGATCTTACTGCTCTTAAGGATAAGCATGCTTCTACTTGTGATGAACTAGATATGCTTAGTGTTGAAGTGGCTGAGCTTAAGTCTAGACCTACTTTGCTAGGTGCTTGCACTTCTTGCCCTGTTTTGCATGGAAAGATTGATGAGTTGCATGCTTACACTGTTTCGCTTGAGGCTAAGTTGAAAGAGCCTATTCCCACTTCTTGCTCTACTTGTGAATTGCATGTGGTTAAGAATTTGGAGCTTGCACATTATGTTGATCGCTTGCACGATGAGAATGATGAGCTGAGAAAATGTATGAGCTGGTTGTCGGGTCAGGAGCCTCAGCTTGGTATCATGATAGCGGCTTTCAAACGCTATGATGGTCAGGCACTTGGGGCTGACAAGCTTGGAGAGAACAGTGGTGAGGGAGTTGAGAGAGTTGGAGAGATTCCTATCCCACCACCAAACAGACACAAGAACAAGTTTGAGCCCAAGCCTAACCATCTCAGAAACAAACTTGACACTAATCCAGATCCACCCATATTCCCTCACCCAACAAATGATTTCTAGAAACCGGTGAAGTTTGTGAGCCCAAAGGGAGGTGAGGAAGGAGAGAAGAAGGGTGAGAAGCCGAGTGGGCAGCCCCAACCCAAGACTAAGCCCAAGCCACAACCCATAAAGTTCCATTGTGGGTATTGTGGGAGAGATGGTCACAAGGATGAGTTTTGCTTCAAGAGGAAGCGTGAGGAGAGAATGGCTAGAGAGTGGGCTAACAAGGACAGGTACCACCCCTCTAATGGTGTACTTGAGCCTCGAATGCAGATGCCCAGGGCCAAGGCGATTGTTAGGACGGTTCCGGCTTGGGGAGACCGGAAGGCTGCAGGTACTGCTGCTGGCCGAGCTACACCGGTCAGACCGGTGTACTACACCGGTCAGACCGGTGCAGGTCTGGGCAGACAGCGAGTCGGGTTTCGTGCTCGTGAGGATGCTCGGTTTGGTTCTGGAGGTCGTGGTTCTGGTGGTTGGTCTGGAAAGTTTGCAGGTGGTCAGTTTGCTAGGCGTTCTCCACCTCGTGCTCAATACGGGGGTGGGAGGAGTCGTAGCTTTGAGATGGAGAGGAGGAACGATCCACGGTTTCCCTTTCGTGGCTTTCGTCCTCCTCCAGCTAGAGAGGGTTGGTTCCCTCGTGGTGGTTACCGTGGTGGTAGCTTTGATAGGCGTGATGATTTGGTTTGTGCTAACCCCACTTTGGAGCAAATGGCTCGGCACTGGTTTTACTCTTTTGGTGCTAACCCTAGTGCTGAGTCGTTTGTTCACTCACGTGCTCACTTTTGAATTTCAGGTGGGAGACTTGAAGAACATTTGGTTGATTGACTCCGGTTGCTCGAGGCATATGACCGGAGACAAGGGGTGGTTCTCAAGTCTCGTCTCGGTGGTGACAAAGAAGTACATCACCTTTGGGGACAATGGGCGAGGGCGTGTGCTGTCAGAAGGTGAGATTAAGGTAAGTGACAAGATCACTCTCAGGCGTGTTGCTCTTGTTCAATCGCTTGGATACAACTTGCTTTCTGTGTCCCAGTTGTTAGATGAGGGTTTTGAGGTGTTGTTTCGGCCTGGTGGTTCTCGGATTTTAGATTCTCGGGGGGATCTTGTTTGCATGGTCGTTCCCGAGGGTCAAGTGTTCCGAGCTGATTTTTCTCAGTCTTCTGGTGTGGAGCGTTGCTTCTTGGCTGGTTCTTCGAGTGAGTTGTGGAAGTGGCATAGGAAGTTGGGTCACTTGAGCTTTGACCTTTTGTCTCGCTTGAGTAAACTCAATTTGGTCCGAGGATTGCCACGGTTGAGGTTTGAGAAGGAGTTGGTTTGTGCGCCGTGTAGGCATGCCAAGATGGTAGCCTCTTCTCACCCGCCTCTCACCGATGTGATGACTGAGCGTCCATGCGAGCTGCTCCATATGGACCTTGTTGGCCCAGCTCGTGTGCGATCTGCGGGTGGGAAGTGGTATGTCCTTGTTGTGGTGGACGACTACTCTCGGTATGCGTGGGTGTTCTTTCTTGAGGAGAAGGGGGAGACGTTTGGTTTTGTTCGAGATCTTGTCTTGAGGTTAAGAAACGAGAGGCACGGAGATGCCATACGAGCGATCCGCAGTGACAACGGCTCGGAATTCAAAAACTCTCGTTTCGAAACCTTTTGCCATGACTTGGGTCTTGAACACCAGTTTTCGAGTCTGTATACGCCTCCCCAGAATGGCGTGGTGGAAAGGAAAAACAGGACCTTGTGCGAGATGGCTCGGACGATGCTCGACGAGCATAAGACTCCGAGAAGGTTCTGGGCTGAGGCGGTCAATACCGCGTGCCATGTGTCGAACAGGATCTACCTCAGGGTTCACAAGAAGAAAACCTGTTACGAGTTGATGCACAGTCGCACACCCAAGGTGAGTCACTTCCATGTCTTTGGTTGTAAATGCTTCATTCTGAAGAAAGGGAAGAAGTTGGACAAGTTCGAGGCTAGGTCTGTCGATGGCATTTTCTTTGGTTATGCATCTCATTCTAGAGCATTTCGTGTGCTCAATCTTGAAACTAACCAAATCGTGGAGACTTGCGAGGTAACCTTCGACGAGACACAACCACGTAGTCAGCTTGTTTTTGAGTGTGCAGGTGACGACGAACTTGGCGAGGAGATCTTTCAGGAGGAGGAGCATGAACATGGAGATGATGAAGATGGCGGTGTGATGCCCGCGGCTGAACATGTACCTACTACTTCGATGACGATCGAGAATGGACCCTCTCCCACACCTACAACGACAAACCCAGATCAAGGCGAAGCTGCTGCTGAGGGGGAGGTAGCATCAAGGCGAGAACCTCCCCGGCGAGTGCAAGTGGATCACCCAGCTTCGAGAATCATCGGCGACATGAATGAACGTACTACACGGTCGAGGGTTCGGAACAATTCTCATTTCGCTCATGCTGCTTTTGTTGCCACCTTTGAGCCCAAAGACACTGGACATGCGTTATCTGATCATAATTGGGTTAACTCGATGCATGAGGATTTGGAGAATTTTGAGAGGAACCAAGTTTGGGTGTTGGTTGACCCTCCCCCAGGGTGTAAGCCAATTGAGACAAAATGGGTGTGGAAAAATAAAGAGGGAGAGAAAGGAGAAGTGGTGAGGAACAAGTCGAGACTTGTTGCTCAGGGGTACAGTCAGAAAGGGGATCGACTACGAGGAGACTTTTGCTCCTGTAGCTCGTTTGGAGGCGATCAGGATCCTTCTAGCCTTTTCCGTGGCTAAAGGGTTCAAGTTGTACCAGATGGATGTGAAGAGTGCTTTTCTGAACGGTGTGTTGGAGGAAGAGGTGTTTGTGAGGCAACCTCCGGGGTTTGAGAGTGAGAAGAACCCTCACCGGGTGTACAAGTTGAGGAAGGCGCTGTATGGGTTGAAGCAGGCGCCTAGAGCTTGGTATGGTAGGTTGAGGGGGTTCCTGTTTGAGAGAGGGTTTGAGATGGGGAAGGTCGACCAGACCTTGTTTCTCCTCAGGCAGGGCAGAGATATCCTGATTGTGCAGGTATACGTGGATGATATTGTCTTTGGTGGCTCGTCTAACTCTCTTGTTGCAAGGTTTGCAGAAGACATGAGCAGGGAATTTGAGATGAGCATGATGGGCGAGTTGCAGTTCTTCCTCGGGCTACAAATCAAGCAATCAAAGAAAGGAACATTTGTGCACCAAGCTAAGTACACCAAGGACATTGTGAGGAAGTTCAAGATGGAGGACTCCAAGGCTATGGCAACGCCTATGAGTATGACTACAGCTCTTGATGCGGACGAGGAAGGTGAACACGTGGACCAGAAGGAGTACCGGAGCATGATCGGGTCACTCCTCTACTTGACGGCGACGAGGCCGGACATTCAATTCTCGGTGTGTCTGTGCGCTCGTTTTCAAGCCTCTCCGAGGACTTCGCATCGGCAAGCAGTCAAGCGCATTTTCTGGTATTTGCGACACACTCCCGACTTTGGCCTTTGGTACTCTGCGTCTTCTTCTTTGGCGCTTCATGGATTTTCAGACGCGGACTTTGCCGGGTGTCGGTTGGATAGGAAGTCCACTTCTGGGACTTGCCAGTTCTTGGGTTCTTCTTTGGTGTCTTGGTCTTCACGCAAACAGTCGAGTGTTGCTCAATCCACTACCGAGGCAGAGTATGTGGCCGCAGCTAGTTGTTGCTCTCAGCTCCTTTGGATCACATACACCATGAGTGACTTTGGTGAGGAGTATACCCATGTCCCACTTCAATGTGATAGCACCAGTGCCATAAGCGTTGCAAAGAACCCAGTGCTCCATTCCAAAACCAAGCACATAGAAGTGAGGTATCATTTTCTGAGAGACAACGTAGAGAAAGGGAAGATAGCTTTGATCCATGTACCCACACATGAACAACTAGCCGATATTTTCACCAAACCCCTAGATCAAGCAACTTTCACTCGTTTGCGGGGGGAGCTTGGTGTTTGTTTGATTTCTTGAGTTGGCGTGTGGGAGCTCCTTTGTAGCATATGTATAGCTTTCCTTTGTGCATTTTTGCATTTGGCATGGCATATGTAACATGATGAATAGGCATCTTTGTATCTTAGGTTGCATGCATTTTGTATCATATGCATTGTTTAGGAAAGGCTTCTCCTATATACATTGTTCACCATGGAATGATATATATGTCTTTGTGAGCTAATTTGGTAAGCTATGGTTAGTTTGGCTTAGCTCTTGATAATCTTGGTTTGTATCCATGGTTGATGGCTATGTTTTTGAAAATTTCATATGTATGCTCTCTTGTGAGTAAATGCCTTTACATGATCTTGACATGTTTTTGTGGCTTGGCTATGCTTAATTTGTGGTTGGATAGCTTATTTTGATCATATGGGGCCAAAGGCTCATTTGCCATCATGAATGTTTAGCCCCCATGCTTCATCTTGTGGAGGGGCATAAGTTCCTTTTTGTCGCAAAGACATTTCATGTACCAATTATAAATCTGAAAATGAAATGTAA
The DNA here is from genome assembly GCA_036936925.1 of Cenchrus fungigraminus. Lineage (NCBI taxonomy): Eukaryota > Viridiplantae > Streptophyta > Magnoliopsida > Poales > Poaceae > Cenchrus > Cenchrus fungigraminus. The sequence continues at coordinate 71,044,567 of CM072780.1, forward strand.
ATTGCTTGAAAAATGTGCTCCCATGTCATATGTGCTAATTTTAAGTTGCTTTGGGTGCTAAATCGTTGCATGATGCCTACAAATGAGAAGTCTCATATATAGAAGTAGGCACATGGCTCGATGGCTTTGACATGACATGAGGTGCTTGTGGGTGTTTATGATGGTCTTATGCTTAGAATGGATGTCCTAGCATGAAGTTTGTGTGGCTTTGCCATTTTGACATGTTTTTCTCATGTTTAGGACTTTGCTCATGAGAGAGTGATTTTTTGCAAAATTGCTAAATTCTATCTTAGCTTCGCCCAATGGTTGTGAAACTTGGTGATCATGAAGTTTATGTCATTACGAAGCTATAGAGTATCTAACTTGCTCGTTTGGACATGTGTAGCATCCTATGTTGAATTTTGTCTATTTGAGAAGCTCTAGGTTGCATTTTTTGCATTTTTGGCTTGATTCATGCATTGTCAACAAGGGGGAGAAGTTTGAGCATGTTTTGGCCTACTGAATGCATTTGGAAGGTTTTCAGGTGGTTTTGAGCCATTTTTGGGCTCTGTTGTGCACCGGTCTGACCGGTTGAGGTCACCGGTCTGACCGGTTAGAGTGCTGGTCCTGTTCACATGTTGATCACCGGTCTGACCGGTGGTGTCGACCGGTCTGACCGGTCAGAGCTGAGTTGTTGCAGCTGCTCTGTTTCGTGAAGTGGTTCGCATGCATTTGTCCAGGGGGAGTTGCATTGGTTCAAGGGAAGCTTGCATGTGTGCAGGGGGAGCTCTTTGTGGTTTTCGAGCTTTGGTTTGATGGTTTGTGCTCTTTGCTTGAGCATGTTTTGTCTCGGATGTGTCGAGCCGTTGCCCTTGCCTAAGGGGTCCGAGACTTGTCTTCTTCAAGTGATCTTGCTCTTTGCCTTTTCTTTGGCTTTCGATCGCTTGTTGGAGTTTCCTTTAGTCGTTTCTTTTCTTTTCCTTTTCTCTTGGTTACCAAAACGTGTGTGTTGTCAATGCACTCATCAAGGGGGAGATTGAGAGCCAGGTGTGGTTCGAGGACCGGTGGATGGTCGCTTCCTGGTGTGATGAGTGATTGACAACGTGGTGTGGACTGATTCTTGGCTAAGTATTTCAGGTGCAGGTTGCGTCTTGACTAGTGCAGGTGCAGGTGAAGAACAAGCGTGAAAGGTCGTTGCCGGTGAGGCCTCCAGGTGTGGAGAAGACAAGTAGGCTTGGTTCGAGGGACCCGGTGGCCAGCGGGGTCAAGTGCGGGCCGCATGGTGGCAAGAACGGCAAGATGAGGTCATGGATGGTTTCTTGGTTGAGCCTCAAAACCAAGGTCGAGCCGGGACTACGTGGGAGCCGAGTCATGAGTGGTGATTGGCGGAGGCTACACCGAGTTCGCGGGGTTTCCGGTGGTTCACCAGAAAACCACTGGGTTCCTTGGTTGATCCACAAAGCCAAGACCGAAGAACCGAAGACGGAGGTGCAGCAGCTCCAGACCGGTCTGACCGGTGGGTACCGGTCTGACCGGTGAGGAGCACCGGTCTGACTGGTGTGCGACGACGCAGTCCGGAATCTTCGAAGCGGAGGACACGCGTCGGGATCGTAAGACTTGCGTCGAGGCTAAGCAAGTTTCCGGTCGCTGGGCATCCGTCCGATGGTGCGAAGACAAAGACTTCCAATTTCGCCCTCGAGGGCATGTATCCCTAGTTAGCTAGTAAGGGTATTTTCGTCTTTCGGTTGCCTCCATATAACCCAAGTGGTGAGAGGATGGCAGCCATCTCTTGGAACCCTAGCTCATTTTGGTTTTCCTATTTTCCTTCCTGTTTTCTTAGGTTTTTCGTAGGACTAGCTTGAGAGCTTCATGGAGAGATCTTGTGAGAGGGAAGGATGATCGGGCGGCAAGCTAGACCTTGTATGAACCTCTTTGGTATGTATAGATGATTCGGCGTGGTTCCTCAAGGCTTGGATGTGTCTTTCCCGTTTCTCCTTTTTGGTGATTTTTGGAGCCCTTTCTTGGCGATTTTCTTGGAGCGATTTCGAGGCCTTTCTCTTTGGGATTTGGTGGGGGATGTATGCATGAACCCTTCGTGGTTCTTTTCCCTTTGATTCCCCTTCCAAATCCGTGAGCAAAGGGGCTCGATTTTGGGGTTTTCGTGGCTCTAGGGTTAGAAGCGTTCTTGGTGGGATTTCTTCGATTCCTCTTGATTTGACAAGTTTTGGTGGACCAAATCTTGGCTATGGAGTACCCATGAGGTGTTCCTACTATCCCCAAAGTCTTGTGCAAAACCGTGGAGCGAATCGGGAGATCGGGAGTTGGATTTGGAGGAGTTGACTCGCGGGCGCTGTTCATCCCGAGCTGCCCAGGCACGACCGGTCTGACCGGTTCTCTTGACCGGTCTGACCGGTGCTAGCCCTTGGTGGGTTTTTGTCTCGGGGAATAGTCTTGTCCGTGTGGTTTTGTCCCGTGGTCCTGCTGATCAGTTCTTGGCGTGTTTGGAGTTGTTTTGCTAGGTTTTGTGAGGGGTTCTTCTTCCTCACAGGTTGTGTTTCGTGGTGGTTTTTGTTCCAGGGCCTAGAGGAGTCACTGAGGCTTCCTGGAACGTTTGCTGTGCGGCTGCTGTAGCCACCGGCCTGACCGGCTCTGTTCACCGGTCTGACCGGCGCAGGCCATCGGTGTAACCGGTGTAGCACAGGCAGCAAGCCGTGCAAGTTTCCGCTGTGTGGTTTGGTGAGTTTTGGCTCGGAAGGTTGAGTGTTGGATCCTAGGACCAGTAGCACTCCAGTGGCTGCGTGGTCTTGGCCAACTTGGGTAGTTGGGTCGGAGACGTGAGTTGGAAGCCGTGTTCGTCTTGTTGGAGTTCTCATCTCCTTCGAGAAGAATTTTTATCGGCTCCCATTCACTCCCCCCTCTCTGGTTCGCCTAATCGGTCCTTCATCTACGTACACGCCGAGTCGCGACCAAGCATCGTCGACGTGCGTCCTCAGGATTCCTCATAGGCAAACTGCCAAAACAGGGAATATTTCTTTATTCTATTTTCTTTTTTCTCAATCCGATATCGACTATTGTTTGGTAAGTCAACGATTTCTTCTAATCTGTGTTATTTCTTTTATGTGATGTGCATGCATGGTCATCCATGTGGATGTGCTCAACTCGTCGAGCACCGGCGTCGAATCGGCGTGCCTACTTCCTGTTGTTCCTGCAGCCGGCACCGCCGTCGACCATGATGCATTTGCATACGGCCAACTGCATGCGGCGTGCAAAATCAAGCTACGGCTTGTGTGATGGAGCCTTGCTCGATCACGAGTCGTCTTGCTGGACCATGGCCACACCTACATGGACAATGAGATCGCCAGATACTACAGTGTCATGCACCGTGTACTGTTGCCTCGGTAGATCTGCATCGCCGGCCTCTTCAGCGTCGACGTCTCGAGTCTCGAGTTCGACAACTCGGCCTCGACCTCGACTACACCTAAGCTAAGTTTTATTTACAATTAAGTTTTAATATTTTTCTTCGATCGTCTCGGATTCTCCGTGTCTCCGTCACCTTCGCCGACCTGCTCTATACATGTTTTTCTGCTCTTCGGATCCCTCCCCCTCGACATTCTCGGGGGCTTGGCCTTGCCAACACGTAGGTCGCCAGACCTGAGGGTTCAAATTTTTTATCTTGTGCTATGTTCCCCTCCCCCTCGACATGCTCGGGGGCTTAGCCTTGCCAATCTAAGGGTCGCCAGACCTGAGGGGCCTATTCCTCCTATGTGATTCTTCCTTTTAACTGCTTGACTCTCGTTATGAGCATTCGATGTTGTGTGGTTACAAAACCTGAGTCCCAGACTCCTCCCCGTGCGTCGGCTACATCTAAGGCTCCCTGCTGAGCATTGTAGAGGGGTGAACCACTTTGCAGCTTCAGAGCTTTTGAATTCGAATAATGCGTGCCTGGAACGATAAGGGGAATGCCTTTTTAAAACGAAACATAGCACAAGAATGTTCAGCTCCGGCTAGCATTACACATCAGTATGAACATATCATTGCTCAGACTAGCTCTTCATCATATTTATATTCGACAGATTGATACACTGACCTGGTGTTTATTTTATTTTACAGGACCAGCTCTTTGGTCCGACGTCGTCTTAGTCAGGTCGCTAGACCTCTCTCCAGCTCCGGCGTCACCTTTGGCGAACCTTCCTGGTGGCTCCGTCATCATCGGATTGAGGTCGGCGGACCTTCCTGCGGCTTCGTCGTCGCCGGCTTTAGGTCGTTAGACCTCTCGGTGTTTTCGTCGTCACCTTCGTCGGGTCTCTAGACCTCCCAGCGTTTTCGTTGTCGCCTGCTTCAGGTCGGTGCACCCTTCCGTCGGCTCCATCGTCGTCTTCATCCGGTCGCTCGACCTCCCTACGGCTCGGTCATCGCTCTCGTCAGGTTGCTAGATCTTCGTGCGGCTCTGTCGTCGCTTTTGTCAGGTCGCTAGACCTCCCTACGGCTCGGTCATCACTCTCGTCAGGTCACTAGACCTCCCTGCTGCTCCGCCATCATCTTCATTAGGTCTCTGGACCTCCCTATGGAGTCGTTAGGTCTCTGGACCTCCCTATGGCTCCGTCGTCGCCTTCGTCAAGACCAAGACCTTCCTCCAGCTCCATTGTTGTCATCGTCAGGTCGCTAGACCTTCCTCCGGCTCCGTCGTCGTTTTCGTCAGGTCGCTAGACCCTCCTTACGGCTCCATCGTTGCCTTCGGCAGTTCGGAAGACCTCCTCAGCAACTTCGTTCTTCTAGCTCCAAGACCTTCTACAATTTTCTATCCTACGTTCTGGTGGACGGTTGCATGTCCACGACATGGCTGGAAATCTACTCTGCGGCTTCATAGCTCAACAATGCTCGGTGCTTGCCTCCTTCAGTCTATGATGCTATTTATAGCGAGATCTAAGACTCGATTATGGCCGGATGAGCTCCGACACTAGATGAAGTTGTCGTTTTCTAGGTGGCAAGAGGATCTCCGACCACTGTTGACCCATGACCCTGCAGTCTACGGAGAAATAAGCCTGACTCTGCGTCAGGGGGCCCTGCGCCTCGTTACATCTACGGACGACAATGACGATTAAACGCACCCTTTACGGCTCTACGTCTTCGTTACACCCGCTAAGCTCTGCGTCCTGGTGCACCCGCTATGGCTCTGCATATAAACAGACCTATTCCAATTAGCCTATATTTCTGTTTCCTGAGTAGAATGGTCGTAGGTTCGATTGAAGACCTTCTGGGGTAGGCATGCCTCGCTGCTCTGCCAGATCCGTCTGGGCGCCTGGAGTCCAGAAGCTTCACATCTACGATTTCATCAGGCCCCCGTGGTCGGTGTGCCTATTGCTGAAGTCGTCAATACCTTAGTGCCATTGGTCTGCTGGATGGCTAGCAGCTATGTTGGTCGTCTGGGCACCAAAATGGCCTTCCTGAGGTTGGCGTGCCTTAATACCTAGGTTTTGCAATACCTCAATACGTCTACGGCTCTGCCAACCTAGTTGGGCGCCCCGGATGCGTGACCTTCCGAGGTCGGTGTGCTCTAGTAGCCCTGCCAGCCTGCTCTGCACACCCAGGATTTTACGTCGGGAATGAAGGCCTCCCTGTGGGTTGCGCGCCTAATGGCCCTGCCAAGTATCTCTGGGTGCTTGGGCGCTTTGATTTGAGACCTTCTTGAGGTCGGCATGCCTCGGGTGGCTCTGCCAGACTTTTTGCAGCTATGCAGGATATCTGGGTGTCTCTACACTCCATACGTTCAAGATCAACATTATTTCGCTAGCTTCATCGTTGATCGTTTCGACCACTACAGAAGACCTCTTCATGCGATGCGCCTTTCACGTCCTTGCTGGGTATCCTCGGATACTAGGCATAGATGATTTGAGGCCTCTTCGAGGTCGGCATGCCTACAAGGTCTCCTTGAGGTCGGCCCTGCCAGACTCCTTGCAGCTATGCTAGGGGATCTGGGTGTCTCTACACTTCGTTCGATCAAGACCATGATTCAGTTTTCTTCTCTTTTTTGGATCATCATACCGGCCATCCTGCCCGCCACGATGCTCGGATACGACTCTATGAGTGCGTCCTTGACGCCCTCTGAATTTTTTCTTCGTCGTTTCGATTTATTGGAAGTCTGCTTCCTATAGGTCGTCACTCGAACTCTCTTCGTTCGGCAAGACTACAAACAGGTTGGCTCCTAAGCTGGCTAGTTCTTTTTTCTTTTGGACCGACGTGCACGCTATTCGACCTATCGATAGCTCTACTACTTCGTCATGACCTTCTAAGGTCGCTGCGCCTACACATCGCTCGGGGGCTTGTGAGACATAGGTACCCCTGGGTCCCCACCGACCAGGCTCACGGCCGTCCCCGACAAGTGGGTCCGGCCCACCAGAAGACCCGCCGACCTATCAGTAGGCCTGTCCGACCTTACATGTGGGCCCGGAGACGAGAAGACAGCTTGGCGTACAAACCAAGGAAGTCCAGACGGATTAAGGCAGCTCAGATAAGCTTTCCATATTGTAACTGACTAGAGATAGGTTTCCTTGTTGTAACCGACTTGGACTCCGGTCCACCGACCTTGTCCGTCGCCCAATATAAGGCGGGCAAGGGCGCCCTCCTGGGGACAAGTCATGTAATCTCGCCACACCAGCAATACAAACCGAAGAACTGGACGTAGGGTTTTACTCTCTGGAGGCCCGAACCAGTATAAAATCGCCTTGTCCCTCATGTCTCGCCGTGATTTCTGTGTGCTACGCTAGCATAACCATCGCGTTCTTAGCTCCCGATCTCCCCGCCGAACAAATAAACCACCGGGGTTAACCCCCCTGTGGACTGCTCAGATCTAAACCTCTGACAGTCGGTTTGATCAAATGGTGGAGGCTAGGATCACTTGGATCAATGGGTCCACTTCTCCGGTCACTCAACTGCCGCAACCGTCATTCAGAGGCGATCCTAGGCGTCCTGGAGCAGAGTCGGTGCATCACACGGCACGGGGTGGGCCGGCAGCACCTAGAGGGCCGGCCGCACCTATCAACTGACGCACCGGGCGAAACCGACCCAAGGAGCCGACCTACAACTGCCTCAGGAGCAGGGATCAGGAGCGTCCAAGGCGAGAGGTGGTGGATCACAGGGCCGGCCGCACCTAGTGAGCCGGCCACACCAGGGATATTCCTCCCCTGCGCTCCACCGACCTTCTTTGCCTATAAAAGCCACCTCCCACTCGCTGGATCAGACACACAACGCAGGAGCATCTCTATTTCCCTCTTTTGTTCACTTGGAGTAGGATTAGTGTAGCTTGGGAGTTAGAGTCGAGTCGAGCTAGTCTCGGGGTTCCGGAGGAGTCTTCTTCAGAGTTCTGGTACTACTCTTGTATCCTTTCTTTGTTTAGACTCAAGTACAATTCAAGTTATCTTTCTAGCTTACCTTTCGAGTCAATTACATTCAGCTTTTACTTTGCTCTAGAAGCTTTATTCTTGGTTTAGACTAAAGTTAGTTTAATCTTGGTTAGCATAGCTCTCTTGAACCCTATAGTGTTGTGGTCGTTCTTTACTTGATCTACAGTGGTTCACGGTAGAGAGAGACCTTCCTTCATGATATCCGGGGAAAGGTTCTTTGGTTCGTTGTGAGCGCGGTGCTCAGAGCTTATCTTAGTCTTAGATTGGTGTCCCGTTCAACGGAATAGTTGTGGTACCCTAAGGAGGTGACAGCTCCGGACGGGCTTTGTAGTCCACCACGTTAGTTCGGGCCGGTAGGATTCAGCGTGTTGTCGTTCTCCCTTCTCATCCCAGTCTGAGAGCGCGGCTTTGCATGCCCCCGCAGCACTAGAAGAGCTTGTCGAGTTTAGCTTGCCTTGGTTATCGTTTGCTTTAGTTCTTTGCCTAGAGTTGACAAGAATAGATAGATTGTGTTAGGATCCTTTCTCGTCTCGTTGTCCTCACAGCTCGCTAGATCCTCTCTAGTCCTTTATCTTGATCTCCTTGTGTGTGTCAAGTTGTCCCTGAATATCTTTATTTGTTACCCCCGCTATAGCTCTTTACCAAGTCTTGTTAATCTCCACCGTTTATTCGATTATCTTTGCCGCAGTGCCTCCCATGGGAAAATATAAATATGATAACCCGAATACCACCGGGTGAAGTGCTACAACGGTAATCCGTGCGCTTGCGGACCTTTCTGTGATTGTGTGTTTTACCAAAGACGTTCCCTAGCCCCGTTACTAGGGGTGTAAACCCGGTAGCGACGCTTGTGAGTGCCTCGAGCATTCCTGGCGCCGTCACCGTAAGTGCAACCTAAGTAGTGAGGCTAAGGAGCGTCAACAAGCATTTCTGGTGCTGTTGCCGGGGAGGCAATAGGTATAAGATATCGTTTAAACTTTGTGGTAGAATTATCAAGGTTCGGTGAACCGCTATTTAAGCGGGTTTACCCTTGCTCTAGTCTCGTGTACGCAAAGTAGTGCATGACCGGTTTCTACCTATCGTCCAACTTTAACGACAATCTGGAGTCACTTGTGAGGAGAGTGCGACCTCGTGTCCTCATTCCTCAGAAGTTTCTCTCGAATCAAGAGACGAACACCGTCGATCCCGTAGACAGCACCTCGTCAGCACCGATGTCCGAGAGGACGATCCATGAGTTTTCCGCCCCATCCAACACCAATGTCCCTACCGGACCGAACACAACGGTGGGAGATGAAAACTTTTAACTCAAGCCAGCGTTGATCATCATGGTGCAAGCAAATCCGTTCTCCGACAAGCCTAATGAGGATGCCAATGCACATCTCCAGCATTTCCTGGAGGTGTGCAGGACTTTCACTATCCGTGGAGTGACGGATGATGCAATCCGTCTTCGCCTATTCCTGTTCTCATTACTCGGGAAGGTGAAGCAACGGTTTTATGCGGAGCGAGATGTCATCAACACATGGGATAAGTGCTCAAAGACATTTCTTGCAAAGTTCTTCCCGGTGGGCAAAACCAGTGCCATCCGCGCAAGAATTTCGGGTTTCCAGCAGCAGAATGATGAGAGTATCCCGGAAGCATGGGAACGCTTCCAGGAGTACATCACTGCGTGCCCGCATCATGGCATGCAGGGGTGGTTCTTGATTCAAACCTTCTACCACGGGCTCAAGCGTACCGCCTGTGAGCACCTAGATGCAGCTGCTGGAGGAGCCTTCTTCTCGCTACAAGTACCCACTGCCAAGGAATTGATCGAGAAGATGGTGGCAACTCAAGGTTGGGATGGAGATCGTCTCCAACCCCGTACCCGCGGTGTACACCAAGTCGATGGAATCGACATGCTCGCCGCCAAGATGGACCTCCTCATGAAGAAATTGGAGACATTAAGCAATATGGAGACCGCCAAGATTATGGACGCTTGCATGACGTGCGAGGTTTGCGGTAATGTGGGTCATTCGGGAAATGATTGTCCCGAGACAAGGGAAGAAGCCAGCTTCATCAACAATGGCAACAACAATGGGTTCCACAACAACAACTACAATAATCAAGGGTGGAACTCGATGCCCAACTTCCCGTTCAACAATCCAAATAGAGGTAACTATTCTAATAATTTCAATAATCAGCCCTCCATTAAAGATCTTGTCATTGGCCAAGCTAGAATTAATGAAAATTTAAACAAGAAGCTAGCCGCCAATGATAAAGTTCTTGAAAATTTAAATTCCACCATAGAATCCTTCACCACTGCTATGAAGAATCAGCTAAGCTTTAATAAAATGATAGAAACTCAACTTGCTCAGCTTGCTGCTTCTTTGCCTTCTTCTGAGTCAGGTGGAATCCTGGGGCAACTCGAGCCTACCCGAGAGAATGTTAGCGTTATATCCACCAGATGGGGTAAGCCATCTAGGAGGCTGTATGCACCTAACCATGTAGGGAAGCTTATACATCAAATCCAAGACCCATTGGAGGAATCACAAATCTTGCACAAGAAAGATAATGGATATCCGGCTATCACATGCACGATCTACTATCAAAAGATCAAGAATGCTCTTTGTGACCTTGGTGCAAGTGTCAACCTCATGTCCAAGGCCATGTTTGAGGAGTTAGGATATCCTGCTCTATCTCTGACAATGATGGCAGTCCAACTTGCCGACTCATCAATCAAATATCCAGAGGGCATAGTGGAAAATCTCTTGGTAAATGTCAGAGGCTCATATGTCTTGCGGATTTCGTGGTCCTCAACACACAAGAAGAAATGCCGCTTATTCTTGGGCGACCATTCCTAAGAGATGTCAATGCAAGGATCGATGTCGGAGCCGGAAGGATTCAATTCCGAATAGGGCGAAGAAACATGACATTCACATTCCAAGCAAAAGGAAGAGCAATGTTACCTAGTGCAAGATGAGGAAGCTAGAGAGTGGAGGAAGCCACAGCCCCAATACAAGAAAGAGGAGGTGGCCTCAATGAAGCCCAAGGTAAAAGCATTCAAGGGGCGCCACCAACCAAAGAAATCAAAGGAAATCAACAAGGCTAAGGGGGAAAAGAAGATAGAAACCAAAAACACCCCCGCAAAATCCTCACCAACTTCAGCGCCACCAAAGAAAACAAAGAGGGTGTGGCGTGTGAAGAGAGCATCGTCCGAGTCTTCCACTCCGGGACCGGACGAATCCAAGATCAATTGAGCAAACGAAGGAGTCCCGCTCACGGACTCTAAACTACGAGCCCTCACCGAGAGGTATACCGGTATTTATCTCATATTTTCCTTCCAACATTTTATTTCGTGCATCAAGGATGTTTAAATTTCAAATTTGATTTCACCATTGCATTAGTAAGTAAACAAGACATAGAAAAACAGTTTTGGAGATTTTTGGTGATACAACTGAACCTAGAGGTACGGCCGTACCCCCCCTCGACAAAATTTTTGTCCAGGATGTTTACATAAGGGGACACGAGTGCTTGGGACAAATATGGTAGGGCCGGCCGAACCTAGTGGCACGGCCGTACCTATGATTTTCCACGAATTCATCAAGCCAACCACTACAAGCTTCCAAGTGCTCAACTCATCACCAAAATGAAGACACGCCAACCAGGTAGCCAAAAATTAGCTTGGGGGAGACCCCATTTTCAATCAAGGAAGGTATGTCCATCCAACCCAATTTTCAACATCTTGTTTATCACATTTGAATAAAAGAAAAACAACAAAAATATTTGCTTCAACCATGTGCTTGAAATCTTGTCTATATCCTCACTTTGGAAATGATGAATAGTTGCTATGTTAAAACTTTGCAAGAACCTAGTGTACAACCTTGCGCTCTATGAGCATTTGAATTTATTGGTATATTTTGAGACAAGAGCCGGAAATAAAACTTTGTGGGAAGCAAATGCTTATGACCAAACCTAGGGTGTTGACTAGTACGATATGGTGAGACAATGTTGATCTTGCTCTATCTCATAGTATGGTGAAAATCTCGGATGATTTCTTTTGAAAATAAAACAAGACGAGTTCCTCAATGGTCATAACACCTACCAAAGCCATATGTCGATATCAATGTATAAACCTTCTACATATGCTTGCTTGTGACCCATTGAGTTTTGCCAAATTGTTGTGACCCTTGTTAGAATCTTTTCATGCTTCCATGATTGAGATCACGTACACCCACACATACATGCTAACTCCTACACTAGGAGTTACGCAAAACATGCCATCCATCCACCAAAAATAAATACTCCAAAGTTCCAAAGAGATTTCTCTTCTTGTATTTTTGCAAAAGGAGAGAGGGGTCATCAAAAGAAAAAAAAGAGTATATGCTCGAGAAGCATAGAAAAAAAAAAATATGTGCTCCAATCAAAGAGCATAGAAAAAAAAAAGAAGCATGACCCCCCTCCAAAATAAAAGCAAGAGGAGAATCTCAAAGCAAGGAGTACATAGAAAAACAAACAAATATATTCCACACACTTGCACATCTCGATCAAGTTGCATGACTAGTTTCTTCTTGGATCCGGTCTTTGGCTCAACAACATCATGTGGCACAAGTGAGTCTCATGCTTATCCTACCCAAAGCTCCACATACAAGCCATAGAGTAGGAAGTTGAGGCTCGCTTAAAGCCTTTGGTAAGGTAACAAATACCACTTGAGCGATCGAGGGAACCATCCAAGGAACCTTGTCTTTCTTTGCAAAATTTTCAAAAACTCCGAGATAGGATCCAGAAAAGAAGAAGAGTGAGAGATGCAAAGTCAAAAACCATTCTACTCTTCAACCTCCGAAGGCAAGGTGGGAAGCTACAAGCCCCACAGGTAAGATAAGGCTAAGTTTCTCTCATACCAATCTTTTCAAATAGCAAGAAGAGCATGAGTTTGTGCACAAGTACTTGCCGAGTGGTAACATCATGCAACTCCTGATCCGCTGAGGCCAAGTCTAGGCTTTGCTCGAGGACGAGCAAACGTTTAGCTTGGGGGAGTTTGTTGACGGTCCTTACAACAAGAATTCGACCGTCAAAACCTCGGGTTCGAGAGGAGTATATGGCAAGTTTCATGCACATTTTTAGTACTAATAAAGTTCCACGAGTTGTGTTGTGATTTTCATGGGCAGGTACACATTTTGGGAGAATTTGGGACCAACACACCACACGTGCTAGGCACAGCCGAACCACCAGGCACGACCAGTCCTGCAGGTGCGGCCGACCCTGCCCCGTGGCGTGTCCCTGGTCCTAAGCACCGCCTCTCCCTCGAGCACAACTTGGATGAACGAGATTCACTGAAGAAATGTCGGTTTGATCAAATGGTGGAGGCTAGGATCACTTGGATCAATGGGTCCACTTATCCGGCCACTCAACCGCCGCAACTGTCATTCAGAGGCGATCCTAGGCGTCCTTGAGCAGAGTTGGTGCATCACACGGCACGGGGGTGGGCCGGCCGCACCTATCAACTGACGCACCGGGCGAAACCGACCCAAGGAGCCGACCTACAACCGCCTCAGGAGCAGGGATCAGGAGCGTCCAAGGCGAGAGGCGGTGGGTCACAGGGCCGACTGCACCTAGTGAGCCGGCCGCACCTGGGATATTCCTCCCCTGCGCTCCACCGACCTTCTTTGCCTATAAAAGCCACCTCTCACTCGCTGGATCAGACACACAACGCAGGAGCATCTCCATTTCCCTCTTTTGTTCACTTAGAGTAGGATTAGTGTAGCTTGGGAGTTAGAGTCGAGTCGAGCTAGTCTCGGGGTTCCGGAGGAGTCTTCTTCAGAGTTCCGGTACTACTCTTGTATCCTTTCTTTGTTTAGACTCAAGTACAATTCAAGTTATCTTTCTATCTTACCTTTCGAGTCAATTACATTCAACTTTTACTTTGCTCTAGAGGCTTTATTCTTGGTTTAGACTAAAGTTAGTTTAATCTTGGTTAGCATAGCTCTCTTGAACCCTATAGTGTTGTGGTCGTTCTTCGCATGAACTACGGTGGTTCACGGTAGAGAGAGACCTTCCTTCGTGATATCCGGGGAAAGGTTCTTTGGTTCGTTGTGAGGGTGGTGCTCAGAGCTTACCTTAGTCTTAGATTGGTGTCCCATTCAACGGAATAGTTGTGGTACCCTAAGGAGGTGACAGCTCCGGACGGGCTTTGTAGTCCACCATGTTAGTTCGGGCCGGTAGGATTCAGCGCGTCGTCGTTCTCCCTTCACATCCCAGTCTGAGAGCGCGGCTTTGCATGCCCCTGCAGCACTAGAAGAGCTTGTCGAGTTTAGCTTGCCTTGGTTATCCTTTGCTTTAGTTCTTTGCCTAGAGTTGACAAGAATAGATAGATTGTGTTAGGATCCTTTCTTGTCTCGTTGTCCTCCTAGCTCGCTAGATCCTCTCTAGTTCTTTATCAAGATCTCCTTGTGTGTGTCAAGTTATCCTCGAATATCTTTATTCGTTACCCCCGCTATAGCTCTTTACCAAGTCTTGTTAATCTCCACCATTTATTCGATTATCTTTGCCGTAGTGCCTCCCTTGGGAAAATATAAATACGATAACCCGAATACCACCGGGTGAAGTGCTACAACAGTAATCCGTGCACTTGCGGACCTTTCTGTGATCGTGTGTTTTACCAAAGACGTTCCCTAGCCCCGTTACTAGGGGTGTAAACCCGGTAGCGACGCTTGTGAGTGCCTCGAGCATTCCTGGTGCCGTCACTGTAAGTGCAACCTTAGTAGTGAGGCTAAGGAGCGTCAACACAAGCCTTGAGGAACCACGCCGAATCATCTATACATACCATGAAGGTTCATACAACCGAAAACCACCAAATTGAAGCCGTTTCGGAGGGTTTGTTGGAGCAAGATCACCAAGCAAAGAGGCACAAGGTCCTCATATGTGACATCCAACAAGAATCCCCCAAAGAAACGCTCCCAAAACCTCTCCACAGAAATTCCAAGAAAAGGCTCCGAAAATCACCAAAAAGGGAAAACGGGAAGAACACAATCAAGCCTTGAGGAACCACGCCGAATCATCTATACATAGCATGAAGGTTCATACAAGGTCTAGCTTCCGTCCGATCATCCTTCCTTCTCACAAGATCTCACCATGAAGCTCTCAGGCTAGTCCTAGAAAATCCAAAGGAAAAATGGAAGAGGAAAATAGTAAAACAAAATGAGCTAGGGTTCCAAGAGATGGCTGCCATCCTCTCACCACTTGGGTTATATGGAGGCTAGCCAAAAGACTAAACTACCCCTATAACATAAACTAGGATACACGCCCACCAAGGGCACTTTGGGAAATTGTCTTCGTAACACCATTGGACGGATGCCCGGCAATTGCACTTCGCTTAGCCTTGACGCAAGCCTTGTGATCCCGACGCGTGTCCTCCGCTTCGAAGCTTCCCGGCGCCCTGCAACCCCAAATCGGTCAGACCGGTTTCACAAACCAGTCAGACTGGTTCTGGCTTGACAGCCACGCCCGGTTTTCGGCCTTGGCTTTGTGGCTCAGCTGAGTAACCCAGTGGTTTTCTGGTGAACCACCGCAAACCCCGCGAACTTGATGTAGCCTCCGCCAATCACCACTCATGACTTGGCTCCCACGAAGTTCCAGTTCGACCTTGGTTTTGAGGCTCAACCAAGAAACCGTCCACCGACTTAATCTTGTTGTTCTTGCCACCATGCGGCCCGCACTTGACCCCGCTGGCCACCGGGTCCCTCGAACCAAGCCTACTTGTCTTCTCCACACCTGGAGGCCTCACCAGCAACGACCTTTCGCACTTGTTCTTCACCTGCACCAACACCAGTCAAGCCGCAACCTGCACCTGCAATACTTAGCCAAGAGTCAGTCCAAACAACGTTGTCAATCACTCATCACACCAGAAAGCGACCATCCACCGGTCCTCGAACCACACATGGCTCTTAGTTGCTACGGGACGTCAGACGTAGCCGTGCTATAGTAGTAGTCGGTAGTGTAGGCGTGGTGTCTGGACTATGGGTTATCATTCGATTGCCCTGTATCCCACGGTTTGTCTTGGGGTAGGCCACGGTAGCGACAGCCGTTGGACCCTTTCAGAATCCCCACGTTCGGATACAGGTGTAGGCAACCATTTGCTGTGAACTGACTGTTATAGCCAGGAGGGTCCGGTGTCCGAAGTGAGATCCATTGCAGCTTGTACCCCCTAAAACCGAGTACCTACAAGAGATACCATACCTCTCACCTACCTCAGCAGAGATCCTGTGTCCTTGGATAAGTTTCTCGTAGAGTACCCCATCCATTCCTTAGATACGATACCCTTTGGAATACTCCCGAGGGAGTAGTGCTACAACAGTGTATCCGTGCGCTTGCGGACTCGTTTGCACCCGTCAATATACCCGGGTGATTCTTACATGCTCACGCTATCCCAGCGCCATAGTGGTGAGGTTAAGAAATACCAACAATCATGCCGCGTGTCGCCCACTTCGAAACTTCTCGGCACGCCCAGATCCCGTCTCCACCCGCCGAGCCTCCGGTCTTGGTTTTGTGGCTCAACCAAGTAACCCCGACGGTTTTGTGGTGAACCACCGGGTTTGTGGCTCAACCATGTAACCCCGATGGTTCACCACAAAACCATCAGGTTACTTGGTTGAGCCACAAAACCAAGACTGGAGGCTCGGCGGGCGGAGACGGGATCTGGGCGCGTCGAGAAGCTTCGATGCTCGTGGACCGTCCGCCCGGGGGTTGCGGACCGTCCGCCTGAGGCTTCGCAGATTGCCTAAGTCCTTTGCTTCTTGTGTTGTGCTTCCGCTTTGGATTGGTTTGGGACTTGTTCCTAGGGTTGGTAGGTCCGTTGTGACTCCGTGACCTTGGCAAGTTCATGTGGGAACCGTTGCTTGTGATTTTGAGGCATAGTCGAGTTCAGCTCTTTAGAGAAGAATTTTTATCGGTTCCCATTCACTCTCCCCTCTCTGGTCGCCAAATCGGTCCTTCAATTGGTATCAGAGTAGGTTACGGATCTTCGAGATTCTAACCAGTCTAAGATCCAAAGATGGCGCACCAAGAACGGGGTCCTCGACACTTTGATGGTAAGGATTACCAGATGTCGCAGTGTCATAAGTTTGCTTTTCTCCGCTGCAAAGGACAGATCGTATGGGATGTGAAGGAGAACACCTCCTATGTCCACCCCATCAACTTCCTTGCCCCATGTTCTCGAGATATGCATGATACCAACAACAAGGCGGTCGACTATCTCTTTTGTGCACTTTGCAAGCCTGAATTCGATCGGGTTCAAGCAGAGGACTTGGCGTGAAAGATTTGGATGCTGGGAACAACCAGGTGAAGGCACGCTTGTTTGCGACTTACCGGAGAGAGTACAAGAACTTCACTCATCTCCCCGGTGAGTCCATAGACGCCATGTTCCAGCGGTTCACGGTCATTATGAACAACATGAGGGCCAATGTGACCGTGCTCCCGTACGATGACCATGAAAGGGCTGTGAAGCTTTTGCATTCTCTGGATCGTACCGTGTGGGGTGCCAAGGTCGAGGCCATCCTAGAGTCCGACCGCTATCAGATGCTCACTGTGGATGAGTTGTTCTCCAAGTTAAAGTCCACTGAGGTGGATCGGGATGTGAGAGGCAAGATCGAGAACCCGACTAACCCTCATAGTCTGGTTCTCATTTCTGGACCAAGAACTAACGCTGCTAACCTGTCTTCGAGACAATTCTCTTTGTCTTGTCTTGTGTCCATTCCAGATTAGCAGTTTGAGGTGTTGGGCGAGGAAGACCTTGCGTTGCTAAGCAGGCGGTTCAAGCGCTTGTACACAAACTGGAAGAACGCTTGGAGGAGCTCGGGCATGTTCTACCGGTGTGGGAAGCACTGGCACTTTATCGTTGAGTGCCCGGAGGCCATGGAGATCAAGCCCGAGCACAAGCACCGTCTGAGGACCGACCACAAGCACCGCTCAAGGAATGACTACAAGAGCAAGGACAAGTCCGAGCGGAGGCCAAGGAGGAGTGGCGGCCACAAGAAGAAGACAGAGCGTGTGATGGTCGCCAAAGCGAGCGACATCGACTCGAGTTCCTGCTACTCTTCATCGAGCTCAAGTGGTGAAGAAGAGGTGGACTGGCACAAGGGCAAGTGGTCGAGCAAGAACATGAACGGCCTGTGCTTCACCGCCCAAGGCTTTTGCGGCATGGCACACTGCTCCGAGAGCAAGAAGAGCCAGAAGGATGAATCAGACTCCGACTCCGAAGATGAGGTAAACAATGATTTTGCCTTCTTGGTAGCAGAGAATGCTAGGTTGAATGAATTGTTTGACAACCATGATGATGTGCTTAGAAAGACCAACAAGGAGAAGAGGGAGTATAGGTCTTTGCTAGGAGAGGCTAAGGAGAAGGTGATAGAGCTAGAGTCTATGCTTGTTGATGCTAGATCTCAGATTGATGCCTTGAAGTATGCTCCTATTGTGACCGATGAACCTGAATGCACCGATTGTTCTATTTTCCTTGGTGATTTGACTGCTCTTAAGGAAAAGTATGCCTCCAAGGTTGAGGAACTAGATGTGCTTAGGGTTGAGCTAGATGAGATGAAATCTAGGCCCTCCTTGCTTGGTGCTTGCACTTCTTGTCCTATTTTTCATGAGAAGCTAGATGAATCACATGCTTATGCTAGATCACTAGAGGCTGAGCTAAAAGCTCCCATTCCTACTTCATGCTCTACTTGTGAAATACATGCTGTGAAGAATTTGGAGCTTGCACACTATGTTGATCGCTTGCAGGATGAGAATGATGAGTTGAGGAAAATGATGGGTTGGTTGTCGGGTCATGAGCCTCAGCTTAGGATGATGATTGAGGCGTACAAGCGCTATGATGGGCAGGCGCTTGGGTCGGATAAGATTGGGGAGTGCAGTGGTGAGAAGGAGGAGAAGATAGGTGATATCTCAGCTCCATCAAAAACCTTCGACAAAAATGCTTTTGCTCCCAAGCCAAACCCATTAAGGAACCGACTAGACACAACCCCAGGTCCTCCCATGTTTCCTCCACAAACCAACAACTTCCAGAAACCCATCAAGTTCAAGAGTGAAATGGGGAATGAGTTCTTTGGGAAGGAGAGAAACCTAGTGAGGAGAAGCCACAATCCAAAGAGAGCCCAAAGCCAAAGCCAAAGCCAAAGCCAAAGCCAAAACCAATCCCCTTCCATTGTGACCATTGTGGGAGGGATAGGCATCTTGCTGAGTTTTGCTTCAGGAGGAAGCGTGAGGAGAGGTTTGCTTTGGAGATGGTAAACAAGGACAGGTACCGCCCTTCTCGTGGTGTGCCTGAGTCTCGTGTTGTGCCTAGGGGTGAGGGTATGGTGCGTACCATTTAGCCTAGAGAGAGGCATGAGTTTCCTACACGGGGTGTGCCTCCTCAGAGAGATAGTGGAAGATATGTTGGGTTTGGGCGTGGTGAGTTTGCTGGACGTTCCTTCACTCGTGGACAATACGAGTATGGGGGGAATGATCACAGCTTGAGGTCTCAGAGGAGCTACAGGCCACGCTCTCCACCTCATGGTACTCGTAGTCCTCCAAGGAGACGTGTGGGTGTTCCACCTAGGAAAAATAGGATGGACTTTGCTAACCCCACTTTTGAGCAAATGGCACAACACTAGTTTGATTCCTTTTACACTAACCCTGGTGTTGATTCGTTTTCTCACTCTTGCTCTCGTTTTTGATTTTGCAGGTGGGAGGCATGGAGGGCTATTGGTTGATCGACTCCGGTTTCTCTCGACACATGACCAGAGATCGATGGTGGTTCTCCAGCCTCATCCCAGTGGTGTCCAAGGAGTATATCACTTTTGGGGATAATGGGAAAGGTAGAATGCTTTCAGTGGGCACGGTGAAGTTAAGTGGGAGCATGGCTCTTAGGCGTGTTGCTCTTGTCAAGTCTTTAGGGGTTCAATCTTCTTTCGTTGTCCTAGCTTCTTGATGAGGGTTTTGAGGTCTGTTTCAAGAAGGGCGATTCTCGTGTTTTGGATTCTCGAGGTGATCTTGTGTGCACAGTCATCCCTGAGGGTTAGATTTTCAGAGCCGATTTTTCTCAGTGTCAGCTCTTCTCATTGTTTGGTTGCTAGTGTTTCGGCAGAGCTTTCGAAATGGCATAGGAGATTAGGTCACTTGAGTTTTGACTTGTTGTCACACTTGAGTGGGCTTGGTTTGGTCCGAGGATTGCCTAAGTTAAAATACCAAAAGGACTTGGTATGTGCTCCGTGTAGGCATGGCAAGATGGTCGTCGCCTCCCATCTGCCTCTGACATTAGTTATGACAGAGAGGCCATGGGAGCTGTTTGGTCCAGCTCGTGTGTGCTCGACAGGTGGGAAATGGTACGTCCTGGTGATAGTGGATGCCTATTCTTGCTATGCTTGGGTCTTCTTTTTGGCTGACAAGGGGGAGACATTTGGTTTTGTTTGGTATCTAATCTTGAGGTTGAAGAATGAGAGGAATGGAGATGTTGTTCAAGCTATTCGTAGCGATAACAGCATAGAATTTAAAAACTCTCAATTCAAAATCTTTTGTCATGATTTGGGTCTCGAACATCAGTTTTCCTCTCCCTATCGCTTGTTGGAATGGTGTGGTAAAGAGGAAAAACTGTTCCCTTTGTGAGATGGCTCGGACTATGCTTGACAAGCATAGGACTCTGAGGAGATATTGGGCTGTGGCGGTGAATACCATGTGCCATGTTGGGAATTGGATCTTTCTTCGGACTTTCTTGAACAAGACGTGCTATGAGCTCTTGCATGGGCGAGCACCTAGGGTGAGCCATTTCAGGGCTTTTGGTTGTCGGTGTTTTATCCTCAAGAAGGGTAGGCTTGATAAGTTTGAGTCGATGTCCTCCGATGGCATCTTTTTGGGTTATGCTATGATGGGAACTGGGTGGCCCGATCTTCCTTCAGGTGAGGATAACTCTCGATTTGGTCGGAGAGCGACACACCGATCCGACTTCAGATCCAAAGACTCGAACCCTGCAACCTTAGCACCACGTCTCCTCTAGTTATCAACCGTGTCACAAGCTGGTTGACCTCGCCAAGAAGGCTAATCCCTGCTGAGAATCGAGGAACACAAGCAAGAACAAGGTAAAATGCAACTCAATTCAAGTGACAATTGCAGATGTATGATTAAGATCTCAACGTGGGGTTTCACAAACTGAAAACAATCTTCCGTCAGGTGAGGATAACTCTCGATTTGGTCGGAGAGCGACACACCGATCCGGCTTCAGATCCAAAGACCCAAACCCTGCAACCATAGCACCACGTCTCCTCTGGTTATCAACCGTGTCACAAGCCAGTTGACCTCACCAAGAAAGCTAATCCTTGCTGCAAATCGAGGAACACAAGCAAGAACAAGGTAAAATGCAACTCAATTCAAGTGACAATTGCAGATGTATGATTAAGATCTCAACGTGGGGTTTCACAAACTGAAAACAATCTTCCGTCAGGTGAGAATAACTCTCGATTTGGTCAGAGAGCGACACACCGATCCGGCTTCAGATCCAAAGACCCAAACCCTACAACCATAGCACCACGTCTCCTCTGGTTATCAACCGTGTCACAAGCCAGTTGACCTCGCCAGGAAAGCTAATCCTTGCTGCAAATCGAGGAACACAAGCAAGAATAAGGTAAAATGCAACTCCATTGAAGTGACAATTGCAGATGTATGATTAAGATCTCAACGTGGGGTTTCACAAACCGAAAACGGCGACTATTCAATGACAGATTAATCTAAAGCAAAACCCCAAACTCTAATGAGGCTGTAGCGTCTGCTAATAAAGTCCCTAGGGTCGTGCAAGACACCCTAGACGCGCCTCTATTGGGCTCCAACATGATACAAGGCCCAATGAGGACCAGAGCGTCCGAGGACCGGTGGATGGTCACTCCTTAGTGTGATGAGTGATTGACAATGTGGTGTGGATTGACTCTCGGCCGAGTATTGCAGGTGCAGGTTGCGGCTTGATTTGCGTTGGTGCAGGTGAAGAGTGGGCACGAAAGGTCTTAGCCTGTGTGGCCTCCGAGGAGTGGAGAGACAAGTAGGCTCGGCTTGAAGGACCTAGTGGCCGAACGGGATCAAGTGCGGGCCGCAGGGTGGCAAGAAAAGCAAGATGAAGTCGTGTATGGTTTCTTGGTTGAGCCTCAAAACCAAGGTCGAGCCGGGACGATGTGGCGGCCAAGTCATGAGTGGGATTGGCATGGAGGCTGCACCGAGTCTGCGGGGTTTGCGGCGGTTCACCACAGAACCATCGGGGTTACTTGGTTGAGCCACAAAACCAAGACCGGAGGCTCGGCGGGCAGAGATAGGATCCGAGCGCGCCGAGAAGCTTCGAAGCGGGCGACACATGGCATGATCGAGGTGCTTGCGTTGGGAGGACGCGAAGGTGAAGGACCGAACTGGCGACCAGAGGGGGGGAGTGAATGGGAGCTGATAAAAATTCTTCTCGAAGGAGATGGCTACTCCAACACGACGAACACGGCTAGCCAAAACACGTCTCCGGCTCAACTACCCAAGTTGGCCAAGATCACGTAGCCACTGGAGTGCTACTGGTCCTAGGAACCAACAGCTCAACTAAATGAACCAAACACCCCAAACACGCAGCGGAAAACTACACAGCCTGCTGTCTGTGCCACACCGGTCAGACCGATGGCTCCTACCAGTCAGAACGATGGCACCGGTCAGACCGGTGGACTCTGCCGGTCAGGCCGGTGACACACAGCAAGTGCACAGCAAAGTTCCAGGAAGCCTCAGTGACTTCTCTAGGCCCTGGAACAAAAAGCACCACCAAAACTCAAACTGCAGAGGAAGAAAACCCTTCACAAAGACTAGCAAAACTCCTCGAAACCTGCCAAGAACTGACCAGCAACACCTCAGCACGAAGACACACGAATCAGGCAGTTCACCCGAGGCAAATGCCACAAAGGCCTTGCACCGGTTAGACCGGTCACGAGCACCGGTCAGACCGGTCAAGCCTGGGCAGCTCGGGATGAACAGCAGCCCGCGGGTCAACACCCCCAAATCCAAACCTTGATCTCCCGATTCGCTCCACGGATTCGCACAAGACTTTGGGGATAGTAGGAACACCTCATGGGCACTCCATAGCCAAGATTTGGTCCACTAAAACTTGCTAAATCAAGAGGAATCGAAGAAATCCCGCCAAGAACGCCTCTAACCCTAGAGCCAAGAAAACCCCAAAATTGAGCCCCTTTACTCACGGATTTGGGGAGGGGGAATCACAGGGAAAAGAACCACGAAGGGTTCAAGCATACATCCCCCACAAATCCCAAAGAGAAAGGTCTCAAAACCGCCACAAGAAAATCGCCAAGAAAAGGCTCCGAAAATCACCAAAAAGGGAAAACGGGAAGAACACAATCAAGCCTTAAGGAATCACGCCGAATCATCTATACATACCATGAAGGTTCATACAAGGTTTAGCTTGCCTCCCAATCTTCCATCCCTCTCTCAAGATCTCACCATGAAGCTCTCAAGCTAGTCCTAGAAATTCCAAAGGAAAAAGGAAGGGGAAAATAGCAAAACAAAATGAGCTATGGTTCCAAGAGATGGCTGCCATCCTCTCACCACCTGGGTTATATGGAGGCTAGCCGAAAGACGAAACTACCCCTAAGGCCTAACACTAGGATACACGCCCCCGAAGGGCACTTTGGGAATCTTTGTCTTCGCACCATCGGACGGATGCCCAACGACCGTAAACTTGCTTAGCCTTGACGCAAGCCTTGCGATCCCGACGTGTGACCTCCGCTTCGAAGTCTCCGGACTGCGTCGTCGCACACCAGTCAGACCAGTGCTCCTCACCGGTCAGACCGGTACCCACCAGTCAGACCCACCGGTCAGACCGGTCCGATGCTGCTGCACCTCCGTTTTGGTCTTCGGTCTTGGCTTTGTGGATCAACCAAGGAACCCAGTGGTTTTCTGGTGAACCACCGGAAACCCCGCGAACTCGGTGTAGCCTCCGCCAATCGCCACTCATTACTCGGCTCCCACGTAGTCCCGGCTCAACCTTGGTTTTGAGGCTCAACCAAGAAACCATCCATGACTTCATCTTGCCGTTCTTGCCACCATGCGGCCCGCACTTGACCCCGCTGGCCACCGGGTCCCTCGAACCAAGCCTACTTGTCTTTTCCACACCTGGAGGCCTCACCGGCAACGACCTTTCGCGCTTGTTCTTCACCTGCACCAACACCAGTCAAGCCGCAACCTGCACCTGCAATACTTAGCCAAGAATCAGTCCACACCACGTCGTCAATCACTCATCACACCAGGAAGCGACCATCCACCGGTCCTCGTACCACACATGGCTCTTAGAAGGCCCGATGGATGCGCGGCCGTCTGATGGAGAACTTAATGTGTTGACCAAAATGCCCCAGTGAGGGCTTGTGGTGTAACTCCTAGTGTAGGGGCACTTTGGTCATTTCCGGAGGGCCTATATAGAGGAGGAGTGGCTGAATTTGAGGGCATTTCTCTCCGGATTTCTTTGAGTGGATCATGGGTGAGTGCCTTGTGCCTCTTTGTGGATGATCTTGACCCCTCAAATGCCTGATTTGGCCTTGGATTCGTTGATTTTCGGATGAACCCTAGTTCATAGTGTTCTTGGCCAAGATTTGCAATTCCGGGATTTGTAGGGAGTTAGAAGTCAAAATTTTTGGGTCATATCGTCCCTTTGGGGTGCTCATCATCTCCCCAAAATTTCGTTCAAGACTCCAAGTGGTTTGGGAGATCCATCGATCGAAAGTTTGGGGCTGTTTCGCAGGCTGATTTCTGGAGGCTGCCGGTACTACCGACCCTGTGCAGGTAGTACCGATAACCTGATTTTTTGCTGCCACAGAGCCTTTATCAGTAGTACCGACCTTGGGTCGGTAGTTCTGATAATCGGAAGTACCAACCCTGTGCCGAAAGTACCGATAACCTGATTTTTGGGTGCTAGTAAGCCCGTATCGGTAGTACCGACCTTGGGTCGGTAGTTCCGACAAATCCTGCTATTAGTTGTCTTACGCTAGCTCTTTCTCCCGGTTCCTTTTGTGCTTGCTTCTGCTTTGTTCCTAGGCTTGTTCTAACTTGTTCCTACGGTCAGTAGGTCTGTTGTGACTACGTGATCTTGGCAAGTGTGTGCGGGATTCTTCGGAAGTGATTTTGGGGTATAGGCCGAGTTCTTGAGAAGAATTTTTATCGGCCCCCATTCACTCCCCCCCTCTGGTCGCCAATCCGGTCCTTCAATTGGTATCAGAGCCGGTTGCGGGTCTTTGTGACTTTAACCAGTCTAAGATCCATAGGGCGACAAAAGAGAAGGGGTCCTTTGCTAGTGGTTTTGGTTTGCGCGATTTGAGTTTGTTTTTGGCTAATCCTAACCGGTGCTTTGAGTTATGGCACCAAGATCTTTGTCATGTGTGTCATTGTCTCCAGAGATTGATGAGATGGAGAGTGCTTCGAGGGATGACCATAGGTGGAGAAGGAAGTGTAAGGAGTTGGAGAAAGACACGGAGGCAATGGCGTTGTTGCGTCTCTTGGTGGCTCAAGATGATGATCTTCAAGACAAGCTCATGAAGAGAAGTAGAGTCAAACTCTCTCAAGGTATCATTGGTTTGTTCACTCGCCTTTGTGCTTATGGTGAGATGATTGTTGAGCTTAAGAACTCCCCTTTGCCATGCAAATCTTGTGATGCATTGCTTGCTGAAAATAAACTTGTTAGGGGAGAAAATCTTGAGTATGCTAATGATGTTAGTACCTTGCTTAGAGAGAATGAAGAATTAAACTTCTCTTGATTGCTTGAAATCTGATATTGCCTTGTTAAGATCCAGTGCTTCCGTGCCTTGCAATTCTTGTATTGCTTTGAATAATGATCTTGATCTAGCTAGGAGTAATATTTCTTTGTTAGAGACAAGTGCTTGCCTACCATGTACTTCTTGTGAGTCTTTGCTTGCTGATTTTAATTAATTAAATTTTACTCACACCACGTGTGTAGATGAACTTGAGCATGCTAGGGCTGAAATTTGTGAGTTGAAGTATATGCCTTGTAGCAAGTGCTCTTTGCTAGTTGTTGTGATGCTTGCCATAGTTCTTGTGATGATGATAATGCGTTGCGAGATGTGAATGATGTTGCTTGTTCATGTGATTTCTTTTGCACCTCTTGCATTGATTTGGAAAGTGAAGTTTTGGCTTTGAAGAAAATGCGTGATGATATGAGCGCCAAGTTGGTTGAGCATGATGAGATGAGTGCCAACCTTGAGAATGAAAATGAACTCTTGCGTAGCACATATGCTAAATGCATTGAAGAGGAAATCGATAATTTAAGAAATATGACATGTGGTACTTGTGAGTGCCTCAAATCTGAAAATGAGGTTTTGCACACAAGGTGCAAGAGTCTTTGTGCCAAGGGTTTGGATTCTCGCTTTTCTTGTCACTCCGATGTTGATGCTTGTAAAATAGCTTCTTCTCAACCGGAGTTGACTTCTTCTCTTAAGAGTGAGTCTTTGGATGGTGGCATGTGTGCTAGTGCTTTGGATAGCTCTCCCATAGCTACTCCTAAGCTTGTGGCTTATTCCGGTGTTGCCCAAGGTGATTCGAATGGCAAGGGTGCTTTTCATTTTTTTGGAACTCATACTTCCAAACGAAGTTCCATTGCACCTTTTGCAAGAAAGATGGGCATACCGTGGAGTTTTGCTTTTGCCGTGTCAAGCACGAGCGACGTGTGTGTGCTAAAGTTTTTAAGAAGCCACGTAGCCTTTCTCATGGCACGTGTGATTCTAATGTGGGCACCAAGTCGAGTGTTGGGGTTGATGCTTCTTGCTCTAAGTCCCAAGGGACTTCTCACCTACAAGAGAATGGTGATTCGTCCACTCAGACTATGCCTCTCGATAGGCCTTTGTACCATTGCTCTCTTTGTGGGAAGGATGGGCATCAAGAGATGTTTTTCTACCGCCATGTAAAGAAAATGCGGCGAGCTTGTGCTTCTAGGCCTTTGATTATTCATAGCCCTTCTCATGGCAAGAACACTTGTGAGCCTAAGAAGGCACATTTTGTTGACGGGTTTTATGACACTCTTTCTAGTGAGTTAGACCATGCTCGTGGACATGCTTCTAGTGCTTCTTGTGTTGGTCCACGACATGTTTCCCGTGGTGTTCGTGTTGGCTCTTCTCCTACGACCTCGAAGGATCTTCGCCATTTTCCTAATGGTAGAACTCAGTTCTCTTCGCGAGTTGCTCCTTTGAGGCATGATTCTAAGAGTGTTCGAAATCCTTTTCATTCGAACCGACATTTTCATCATGCTAACCCACATGATAAGTTGAGTGCATTGCTTACCCGTGTGACCAAGTATTGGATTCACAAGTACGTGCTTGCAAACTGATAGGTGCCGATTTGGATCAGCACAAGGATGGCCCGATCTTCACGACAGTAGGTTCATGAACAACGGATAAATTGTTGTAGAACAGCAGGGATAACTAGCTTTATACCTGACAAAGGTTGGTTGCGACCAAGAGATGGGGAGAGAGGCACCGAAACCGCGAAGACTTCGACTCGATCTCCCAACGACTGCAGAACCACAAGCCGGAACTAATCCACACAATACGACATAGCCGAATGGAAGCCATAGAGCACAAAGTAGGGGACCTCAGAGAGATCTCTTCACAAGTCCTCGAAGAACAAGGAAGAAAACAAGGGGTGTGCAAGGCACTCAGCAGCATCGGCTGCGACAAACATATGAGGCTATCAATTCATGATTATCAAAACTTAGTTCTCAATGGTACATAGGGGGTATTTATACTAGGAACAACCCTCCTAGATGGGTGTGAATTCGAGATGGAAATGAAGAGGCTAAGCATGTGAAAAGTCTCCTCAGAAATCAACTCCCGAAGTGGGCTCGCGTGGCTGTTGACCTTCTGTGCAGCCTCCACTAAAACTGTCATAACTCTTTATTGGGAAGTCTAATGGACATGCGGTTTCTTGCATTGGAAAGTTGACTTCAAGCACGTTCCATCAAGTACTCATGGAGCTCCATAGACGTCACGACCAAACAGTTATCGTTGATTCATTATGCAGGTCCGAACTGGCCTGAAGTGGAGGTCCGAAGCGAACTTCCTGGATCCTTATTCCGAACGGGTGATTATTGGTTTCCAAGCTTGTTCGAACAATCATCCGAACGGAATCCTCCTGGATCCTCATTCCGAACGGATGATTCTTGGTTTCCAGGCTTGTCCGAACCGTCGTCCGAACGGAACTCTCCTGGATCTTTGGTTTGAGCCGGTGATTCTTGGTCCGACTGGTTCTTGTTGTTTACTTCTTCTCCATGTTTAGTTGTACCGTCCTCTTCATGTATATTCCTAAGGACAACCAAAGTACAACTTTTAGGTAGTATAACATTCTCATATATTTTGAAATTAATTTTAGCAAGGAAAGAATTCACCTTTTGTTGGAGTTTCTTAGTATGGGTGCACGTAATTGATCCTTGAAGCACAAGAGTTTGTGTATTCGACATATGATCTTGTGTAACTCATGGGATGTCCTCATCATCCTCCCCCTCTTGAAAAGGAGTCGTCCTCGACTCTATTGTGTGAGTGTGTCTTGGCATGTGCACATCATCCTCCTCCTCTTGAAAAGGAGTCGTCCTCGACTCTATTGATCCAAAGAATGGAGCTAGGCCGCTAACGTCGAGGAGTGTTGCTGCATTGTACTTCCTTTGCATATGAATCTTCATTTTCTTTATAGGATACTCAACAACCCCTTCATGGTTGAAATGATTCAAATGAAGATTTGTTGGTGTCATGGCAATCCAAATAGTAGCTTTGCCATAGGAAAATAAGAAGGATGGAATTTTAATTTAGCTTTCACCTTAGATAGTTGTTTGACAATTATGGCTTCTAATGTCCATATGTAATGTTGGTCTTTCTCCTCCTCCTGAGGAGAAGCTACTCCAAGATTTTCATATCCTGAAAAACGATTGCACAAAGGGGCAAAAGTATATGCATGGTATATGAATATGTCATCTGTTTTGTCATTATCTTTGTTGTGCAAAACACAATTCTCAAGAAAGGAAAAACTGCATGGAGTTGGTCCATATGTCACAATCATCATGATGTTCGCATCATTCTCCCTGCCTTGGAAAAAAGTCGACCTCGACTTTTGGTTATACCACAAATGATTGTTAGCTTGAAACATTGTATTTGCAACTTTCATCTTACCACGATGAAAAATCATGATTGACTTTTGTGTACCTGCAAATAATTTATATGATGGGAGAATGAAAATTTCATGCAAACAACACAACTGATTTAACATCTCCAATTTTATCATTCCAATATTGAGCTGTTCAAAACATTGTGATGAATCATTCATAACAATCCCAAAATTTTTGTTGCACAATTTATGGACATATTTAGTTGTATGCCTTTTAAAGTCAATGCCAATGGATGAGAACAATTGTTCAGCATGTGCGCAGATTGCACTTCTTTGCCCATTGAAAGACTGGAACGACGAACCAGAGAGGGGGGGAGTGAATGGGAGCCGATAAAAATTATACTCAAGAATTCGGCCTATGAACCCAATATCACTCGGATACCTCCGCAAACTTCTCTTGCGAAATCCACGTAGCCACTGGAGTGCTACTGGATCTAGGAGCAAGATCCAACCAACAGCCACTCAAAACACGCAGCGGAAAACGACTCAAAACAGCTGCTGGAAGCCAAAACCGGTCAGGCCGGTTTCTGAAACCGGTCAGACCGATCCTCTAGGACTTAGCCTCTCACAGGCAGGGGAAACCGGTCAGGCCGGTTTTGTCTAGGAAATCCCCAAAAGACCTTCGAGACCAAACCTAGCCAAAACTACCTCAAGAACCCTTCAACCTTTGAACAAGAAAAGCCATAGCATGAAAGAAGCTCTCCTGTCCAAAAACCCCTCATGACAGCCCACTGGGGCTAAACCGGTCAGGCCGGTTTTGCCTGGACAGTCGGGAAGAACTCAGCCCGCGGGAAAAACTCAACCTTCACCTCGATCGATCTCCCGATTCGTTTCGTGGATTCAAGTGAGACTTTGGGGATAGCTGGGGTACCTCGTGGGCAACCTTTGGCTAGAAGCTTGGTCCCCAAAACCTAGCCAATCAAGAGGAATCAGAAGTCAACCCTCAAGAACACCTTTCCACGAACTCCGCCGAAAACCACCAAATCGAAGCCGTTTCGGAGGGTTTGCTGGAGCAAAGTCACCAAGCAAAGAGGCACAAGGTCCTCATATGTGATATCCAACAAGAATCCCTCAAAGAAATGCCGCCAAAACTTCACCACGAAAATTCCGAAGAAAGGCTCCGGAAATCACCAAAAAGAGAAAACGGGGGAGACACAATCAAACCTTGAGGAACCACGTCGAATCATCTATACATAGCATGAAGGTTCATACAAGGTCTAGCTTGCCTCCCGATCATCCATCCCTCTCTCAAGATCTCACCATGAAGCTCTCAAGCTAGTCCTAGAAATCCTAAGGAAAATAGGAAGGAAAATAGCAAAGGGAAAATGAGCTAGGGTTACAAGAGATGGCTGCCATCCTCTCACCACTTGGGTTATATGGAGGCTAGCCAACAGACAAAACTACCCCTATTACATAAACTAGGATACATTCCTACCAAGGGCACTTTGGGAAATTGTCTTCGTAACACCATCAGATGGATGCCCGGCGACCGCACTTCGCTTAGCCTCGACGCAAGCCTTGCGATCCCGACGCGCGTCCTCCGCTTTGAAGCTTCTCGGCGCCCTGCGACCCCAAACCGGTCAGACCGGTTTCACCAACCGGTCAGGCCGGTTTTGGCCTGACAGCCACGCCTGGTCTTCAGCCTCGGCTTTGTGGCTCAGTCGAGTAACCCAGTGGTTTTCTGGTGAACCACTGCAAACCCCGCGAACTTGATGTAGCCTCCGCCAATCACCACTCATGACTCGGCTCCCACGAAGTCCCGGCTCGACCTTGGTCTTGAGGCTCAACCAAGAAACCGTCCACGACTTCATCTTGTTGTTCTTGCCACCATGCAGCCCGCAATTGACCCCGCTGGCCACCGGGTCCCTCGAACCAAGCCTACTTGTCTTCTCCACACCTGGAGGCCTCACTGGCAACGACCTTTCGTGCTTGTTCTTCACCTGCACCAACACCAGTCAAGCCGCAACCTGCACCTGCAATACTTAGCCAAGAATCAGTCCACACAATGTTGTCAATCACTCATCACACCAGGAAGCGACCATCCTCCGGTCCTCGAACCACACATGGCTCTCAATCTCCCCCTTGATGAGTGCATTGAGAACACACACATTTGGTAACCAAAGAGAAAAGGAAAAGAAAGAAACGACTAAAAGAAACTCAAACAAGCGATCGAAAGCCAAACAAAGGCAAAGAGCAAGATCACTTGAAAGAGGAAAGACTCGGTCCCCTTAGGCAAGGGCAACAGCTCGACACAACTGAGTCAAAAACAAGCTCAAGCAAAGAGCACAAACAACCAAAGCAAAGCTCAAAACACACACGAGCTCCCCCTGCACATATGCACACTCCCCCTGAAAATGTGCCTGCACTGGGCACAAACCGGTCAGGCCGGTTCCAAAAACTGGTCAGACCGATTAAACTCGGCAGAAGCTCACCACCAAAAGCCAAAAATTCAAAAGAAATGCACAAGCTCCCCCTTGACTGTTGGGATATGTTCTAGGGATGCAATGCAACTTTTCTCCACCAACATTTCTCCCCCTTGTTGCCAATGCACGAATCAAGGCTCAAATTAGGAAAAGATGCAACTAGAGCTTCTCAAATAGAAAAAATTCATCACAAGATGCTACATATGTTCAAATGAGCAAGTTAGATACTCTACAGCTTCGTATGAACATCAACTACATGATCACCAAGTTTCACAACCATTTGGTAAAGCTAAGATAGAATTGAGCATATTTGCGAAAAATCACCCTCTCATGAGCAAAGTCCTAAACATGAGCAAAACATGTCAAAATGGCAAAGCCACACAAACTTCATGCTAGGACAACCATTCTAAGCATAAGACCATCATAAACACCCACAAACGTCTCATGTCATGTCAAAGCCACCGAGCCATGTGCTTACTTCTAGATATGAGACTTCTCAGTGGTAAGCAACATGCAACAATTTAGCACCCAAAAGCAAGTATATTAAGCACATATGACATGGGAGCATATTTTGCAAGCAATTTACATTTCATTTTCAGATTTAGATTTGGTACAAGAAATGTCTTTGCGACAAAAAGGAACTTATGCCCCTCCACAAGACAAAGCATGAGGGCTAAACATTCATGATGGCAAATGAGCCTTTGGCCCCATATGCTCAAAACAAGCTATCCAAGCACAAGTTAAGCATAGAAAAGCCACTAAAATATGTCATGATCATATAAAGGCATTTACTCACAAGAGAGCATACCTATGACATTTTTCAAAAAAACATAGCTATCAACCATGGATATAAATCAAGATCATCAAGAGCTAAGCCACACTAAGCCATATCATACCAAACTAGCTCGCAAGATCATATAAAGCACATCATGGTGAACAATGTATATAGGAGAAGCTTTTCCTACACAATGCATATTATACAAAATGCATGCAACCTAAGATACAAAGATGCCTATACATCATGTTACACCTGCAATGCAAAATGCAAGAAATGTACAAAGGAAAGCTATACATATGCTACAAAGGAGCTCCCACACACCCAACTCAAGAAATTAAGCACACGCCAAGCTCCCCCCGCAAACGAGTGAAAGTTGCTTGATCTAGGGGCTTGGTAAAGATGTCGGCTAGTTTGTCATGTGTGGGTACATGGATCAAAGCGATTTTCCCTTTCTCAACGTTGTCTCTCAGGAAATGATACCTCACTTCTAGGTGCTTGGTTTTGGAATGGAGCACTGGATTCTTTGCAACACTTATGGCACTTGTGCTATCACATTGAAGTGGGACATGGGTATACTCTTCACCAAAGTCGCTCATGGTGTATGTGATCCAAAGGAGCTGAGAGCGACAACTAGCTACGGCCACATGCTCTGCCTCGGTAGTGGATTGAGCAACACTCGACTGTTTGCGGGAAGACCAAGACACTAAAGAAGAACCCAAGAACTGGCAAGTCCCGGAAGTGGACTTCCTATCCAACCGACACCCGGCAAAATCCGCGTCTGAAAATTCATGAAGAGCCAAAGAAGAAGACGCGGAGTACCAAAGGCCGAAGTCAGGAGTGTGTCGCAAATACCTGAATATGCTCTTGACTGCCTGCCGATGTGAAGTCCTTGGAGACGCTTGAAAATGAGCGCACAGACATACCGAGAATTGGATGTCCGGCCTCGTCGCCGTCAAGTACAGGAGTGACTCGATCATGCTTCGGTGCTCCTTCTGGTCCACATGCTCACCTTCCTCGTCCGCATCAAGAGCTGTTGTCGTACTCATAGGCTTCGCCATGGCCTTGGAGTCGTCCATCTTGAACTTCCTCACAATGTCCTTGGTGTACTTAGCTTGGTGCACAAATGTTCCTTCCTTCGATTGCTCGATCTGGAGGCCGAGGAAGAACTACAACTCACCCATCATGCTCATCTCAAATTCCCTGCTCATGTCTTCTGCAAACCTTGCAACCAAAGAGTTAGACGAGCCACCAAAGACAATATCATCCATGTATACCTGCACAATTAGGATCTCTTTGCCCTGCCTGAGGAGAAACAAGGTCTGATCTACCTTCCCCATCTCGAAACCCCTCTCAAACAGAAACCCCCTCAACCTACCGTACCAAGCTCTAGGCGCTTGCTTCAACCCATACAACGCCTTCCTCAACTTGTACACCCGGTGGGGGTACTTCTCACTCTCAAACCCCGGTGGTTGCCTCACATACACTACTTCCTCCAAAACACCATTTAGGAAAGTACTCTTCACATCCATTTGGTGAAACTTGAACCCTTTAGCCACGACAAAGGCTAGAAGGATCCTAATCGCCTCCAAACGAGCTACGGGAGCAAAGGTCTCCTCGTAGTCGATCCCCTCTTTCTGACTATACCCTTGCGCCACCAACCTCGACTTGTTTCTCACCACTTCTCCTTTTTCTCCCTCTTTATTTTTCCACACCCATTTTGTCCCAACCGGCTTACACCCTGGTGGAGGATCCACTAACTCTCAAACTTGGTTCCTCTCAAAATTCTCTAACTCCTCATGCATCGAGTTAACCCAATTGTGATCAGATAACGCATGTCCTATGTCTTTGGGCTCAAAAGTAGCAACAAAAGTAGCATGGGCAAAGTGAGAATTGTTTCAAACCCTCGACCATGTAGTACGTTCATTAATGTCGCCGATGATTCTCGAAGCTGGGTGATCCACTTGAACTCGTCGAGCTCGGGCTGCTTTGTCCGCACCTGGCAGACCGTCCACGCCTGGTCGGCGGACCGTCCGCTAGGAGCCCGGCAGCCGGCTGTTCATCGTGTTCTTCGCGAGTTCTTGCGTCGCTTTGTTTTGATCTGTCGAGTTGAGTGGTTTTTGTTGGAAGAGGTTTGCCGGACTGTCCACCCGGGGTTGCCGGACTGTCCGCGCGGGTCAGACCGTCCGCGGGTAGGCTACGAACTGTCCGTTTTTCGAGGAGCAGTACTGGAGGTTCGGGGTTGATTTTCGGACCATCCGCGCCCTTCCTGCGGACCGTCCGCCCCCTCTGTGCGGACCGTCCGCCGGTGCATCGCGGACCGTCCGCCCCGTCCCTCGCAGATCAGCTAAGTCCTTTGCTTCTTGACTTGCGCTTCCGTGTTGCTTTGAGTTGGGGCTTGTTCCTGGGGTTGGTAGGTCCGTTGTGACTACGCGACCTTGGCAAACTTGTGTGGGAATCCTTGGTAGTGAATTTGGGGCATAGGCTGAGTTCAACCTTCGGGAAGAATTTTTATCGGCTCCCATTCACTCCCCCCCCTCTCTGGTCGCCTAATCGGTCCTTCAATTGGTATCAAAGCAGGTTACAGATCTTCGTGATTCTAACTAGTCTAAGATCCAAAGATGGCATTCCAGGAATGGGGTTCGTGTCCTCCACACTTTGATGGTAAGAACTACCAGATGTGGCAGAGGCGGATGGCTGCTTTCCTCCGCGGCAAGGGTCAGATCCTTTGGGATGTCACGGTGAACACAGCTTATGTTCATCCTGTGAACTTCCTTGCTCTAGGATCGAGGGACATGTTCGACGCCAACAACAAGGTGGTCGACTACCTGTACCGTACTCTGTGTCAATCCGAATTCGATCAGGTTCAGACAGAGGACTTGGCGTGCAGGATTTGGGAGCGGCTGAAGAATGCTCGCGCTGTGAACACTCAGGTTCAGGCTCGGCTTTTTGCGACCTACCAGAGAGAGTACGAGAACATCACTCATCTCCCTAGTGAGTCCATAGATGCCATGTTCCAGCGGTTCACGGTGATTGTGAACAACATGAGGGCTAATGTGGCCGTGGTCCCGTACGATGATCATGACAGGGCTATCAAGCTCCTGCACTCTTTGGATCGTACCGTGTGGAGTGAGAAGGTCGAGGCCATTCTTGAGTCAGAGAAGTATGAGACCCTCACGGTGGACGAGCTTTCTCCAAGCTCAAGTCGTCCGAGGTGGACCATAGGGTGCGTGTAAAGATCGAGAACCCGACTGACCCTCATAGTCTGGCTCTCATTTATGGATCAAGGACTAATGCTAACATGTCTTCGAGACATTTTTCTTTGTCTTGTGTTGTGTCCATGCCAGATGAGGAATTTGAGGTGCTAAGTGAGGAGGATCTCGCGTTGCTGAGCAGGCGGTTCGAGCGCATGTACACGAACCGGAAAAACACTCGGAGGAGCTCGGGCATGTGCTACCGGTGCGGGAAGCACGTGCACTTCATCACCGAGTGCCCGGAGGCCATGGAGGTCAAGCCCGAGCTCAAGCACCATCCGAAGACTGACCACAAGCACCGCTCGAGGGACGACTACAAGGGCAAGAACAAGTCCGAGCGGAGGCTGAGGAAGAGTGGCGGTCACAAGAAGAAGGAGTGGGCGATGGTTGCTGGAGCGAGCGACATCAACTCAAGCTCCTGCTACTCTTCATCGAGCTCAAGTGATGAAGATGAGAACCGGCACAAGGGCAAGCGGTCAAGCAAGAACATCAACGGCCTGTGCTTCGCCGCCCAAGGCTTTTGCGGCATGGCACATAGCTCCGCAAGCAAGAAGAGCAACAAGGATGAGTCGGACTCCGACTCCGAGGAAGAGGTAAACAATGATCCATCCTTCTTGGTAGCGGAGAATGCGAGGTTGAATGAATTGCTTGACATCTGTGATGATGTGCTTAGAAAGACCAACAAGGAGAAGAGGGAGTATAGGTCTTTGCTTGGAGAGGCTAAAGAGAAGGTGGTTGAGCTAGAGTCTTTGCTTGTTGATGCTAGGGCTCAAATAGATTCTCTTAAGTCTACTCCTATTATGACCAATGAACCTGAATGCACTGATTGTTCTGTTTTCCTTGGTGATTTGACCGTGCTCAAGGAAAAGTATGCCTCCAAGGTCGAGGAACTAGATGTGATTAGGGTTGAGCTAGATGAGATGAAATCTAGGCCCTCCTTACTTGGTGCTTGCACCTCTTGTCCTATTTTGTGTGAGAAACTAGATGAATCTATTGCTTATGCTAGATCTCTAGAAGCTATTTTGAAAGCTCCTATTCCCATATCATGCTCTACTTGTGAAATAAATGCTGTGAAGATTGGAGCTTGCACACTATGTTGATCGCTTGCAGGATGAGAATGATGAGTTGAGGAAGATGATGGGTTGGTTGTCTGGTCATGAGCCTCAGCTCAGGATGATGATTGAGGCATACAAGCACTATGATGGGTAAGCTCTTGGGGCAGATAAGGTTGGTGAGGGAAGTGGTGAGAATGAGGGGAAGATCGGAGATATCCCAGAACCACCAAAAACCTACCACAAAAATGCCTATGCTCCTAAGCCAAACCCACTTAGGAACTGACTAGACACAACCCCAGCTCCACCCGTGTTTCCTACACACACAGACAACTTCCAGAAACCCATCAAGTTCAAGAGTGACTTGGGGAATGAGTTCTTTGGGAAGAAGGGAGAGAAACCGAGTGAGGAGAAGCCAGAGCCCAAAGAGAGCCCAAAACCAAAGCCAAAACCAAAACCCTTCCATTGTGAACATTGTGGGAGGGATGGGCACCTAGCGGAGTTTTGCTTCAGGAGGAAGCGCGAGGAGAGGTTTGCTAGGGAGATGGCAAATAAGGACAGGTACCACCCTTCTCGTGGTGTGCCTGAGCCTAGGATGGTGCCAAGGGGCGAGGGTGTGGTGCGTACCATTTACCCTCGGGAGAGGTGTGAGTTTGTGCCTCGAGGTGAGCCACCACATAGAGATGGTTGTAGGCGTGTTGGGTTTGGGCGTGGTGAGTTTGCTGGACGTTCCTTCGCTCGTGGCCAATACGAGTATGGGGGGAACGATCGCAATTTTAGGTCCCAGAGGAGCTACGGGCCACGGTCTCCACCTTGTGGTACGCGTAGTCCTCCAAGGGGACGTGGGGGTGTTCCACCTAGGGGAGATAAGATGGATTTTGCTAACCCCACCTTTGAGCAAATGGCACGGCACTGGTTTGATTCATTTTGTACTAACTCCAGTGCTCAGTCGTTTGCTCACTCTCGCTCTCGTTTCTGATTTGCAGGTGGGTGGCTTGGAGGGCTTTTGGTTGATCGACTCCGGTTGCTCTCGACACATGACCGGAGATCGAAGGTGGTTCTCCAGCCTCACCCCAGTGATGACCAAAGAGTACATCACTTTTGGGGACAATGGGAAAGGTAGAGTGCTTTCAGTGGGCACGGTGAAGGTGAGCGAGTCTGTGACTCTTAGGCGTGTCTCTCTTGTCAAGTCTTTGGGGTACAATCTTCTTTCGGTTTCCTAGCTTCTTGGTGAGGGTTTTGAGGTCCATTTCAAAACGGGCGCTTGGCGTGTTTTGGATTCTCGAGGTGATCTTGTGTGCACGATCATCCCCGAGGGTCAGATTTTCAGAGCTGATTTTTCTCAGTGTGTCGGCTCTTCTCGTTGTTTGGTTGCTGGTGTTTCGGCAGAGCTTTGGAAATGGCATAGGAGACTAGGTCACTTGAGTTTTGACTTGTTGTCATGCTTGAGTGGGCTAGGTTTGGTCCGAGGATTGCCTAAGTTGAAATACCAAAAGGACTTGGTATGTGCTCTGTGTAGGCATGGTAAGATGGTCACCGCCTCTCACCCGCCTCTGACATCCGTTATGATAGAGAGGCCATGCGAGCTGTTCCATATGGACTTGGTTGGTCCAGCTCGTGTGTGCTCGGCGGGTGGGAAATGGTATGTCCTGGTGATAGTGGACGACTATTCTCGCTATGCTTGGGTCTTCTTTTTGGCTAACAAGGGGGAGACATTTGGTTTTGTGCGGGATCTAATCTTGAGGTTGAAGAATGAGAGGAATGGAGATGCCATTCGAGCTATCCGTAGCGGCTCTGAATTTAAAAACTCTCATTTCGAAACCTTTTGTCGTGATTTGGGTCTCGAACATCAATTCTCTTCTCCTTATGTGGCTTGTCAGAATGGTGTGGTTGAGAGGAAAAATCGTTCCCTTTGTGAGATGGCTCGGATGATGCTCGATGAGCATAGGACTCCGAGGAGATTTTGGGCTAAGGCGGTGAATACCGCATGCCATGTTGGGAACCGGATTTTTCTTAGGGTCTTCTTGAACAAGACGTGCTATGAGCTCATGCACGGGCGAGCACCTAGAGTGAGCCGTTTCAGGGCTTTTGGTTGTCGGTGTTTTATTCTCAAGAAGGGTAGGCTTGATAAGTTTGAGTCAAGGTCTTCCGATGGGATCTTTTTGGGTTATGCGAGTCATTCTTGAGCATTCCGTGTGCTCAACCTAGATACTAACCTAGTCATGGAAACTTGCGAGGTTACCTTCGACGAGACCCAGCCATGCAGTTCGTCTGTTTTTGAGTGTGCAGGTGATGACGAGATTGGCAAGAAGATCTTTGAGGACGAGGAGGATGATGCTGGAGAGGATGATGGTGATGATGGTGAAGCTCCAGCCGAGCATGTACCCTCTACTTCCACTACGACGACTACGGTGCAGGATGGTCCAGCCCCTACACCGACTACGATCCAGCAAGATCAAGTGGAAGCTGCAGCTGAGGGGGAGGTTGTCTCCAGGCGAGAGGCACCGAGGTGCGTTCAAGTTGATCATCCTCCCTCAAGAATCATCGGCGACATCAACGAACATACAACACGGTCAAGGTCCAGAAATGCTTCTCGCTTTGCTCATTCGGCTTTTGTTGCTACCTTTGAGCCGAAAGACATTGGACACGCCCTCTCTGATCCTAATTGGGTGAACGCAATGCATGAGGAGTTAGAGAACTTTGAATGAAACCAAGTTTGGGAGTTGGTAGAGCCACCGCCACATTGCAAACCTATCGGGACAAAATGGGTGTGGAAGAACAAAGAGGGTGAGAATGGTGAGGTGGTGAGAAACAAATCGAGGTTGGTTGCTCAGGGGTATAGTCAGAAGGAGGGGATAGACTATGAGGAGACATTTGCTCCTGTAGCCCGTTTGGAGGCAATTAGGATCCTTCTAGCCTTTTCCGTGGCTGAAGGGTTCAAATTGTACCAAATGGATGCGAAGAGTGCCTTCTTAAATGGGTTTTTAGAAGAAGAGGTGTATGTGAAGCAAGCACCGGGCTTTGAGAGTGCTGAGTTTCCCTACCGGGTGTATAGGTTGAGAAAAGCGTTGTATGGGCTGAAACAAGCTCCCTGTGCTTGGTATGGCCGTTTGAGGGGGTTCTTGTTCAGCAAGGGGTTTGAGATGGGCAAGGTTGATAAGACTCTTTTATTCCTCAGGCAGGGCGATGATATCCTAATTGTTCTGGTGTACGTAGATGATATTGTGTTTGGCGGCTCGTCTCACTCTTTGGTTGCGAGGTTTGTAGTGGACATGAGCAAAGAATTCGAGATGTCTATGATGGGAGAATTGCAGTTCTTTCTCGGACTTAAGATCAAGCAGGCGAAGGAGGGAACCTTTGTGCATTAAGCCAAGTACACGAAGGACATCCTCAAGAAGTTCAAGATGGACAACTCGAAGCCCCTGTCGACACCGATGAGTACGACTACATAGTTGGATGCAGACGAGGATGGAGAGCCCGTGGACCAGAAGGAGTACCGGAGCATGATCGGCTCCCTCTTGTACTTGACGGCGACGAGGCCGGATATTCAGTTTTCTGTGTGTCTGTGCGCTCGTTTTCAGGCATCGCCGAGGACTTCACATCAGCAGGCCGTCAAGCGGATCTTCAGGTATCTTCGATACACTCCTGAGCTCGATCTTTGGTACTCGGCGTCCTCTTCTCTTTCGCTTCTTGGGTTTTCGGATGCCGACTTTGCGGGGTGTCGAGTCGATAGGAAGTCGACTTCGGGGACGTGCCAGTTTTTGGGTTCCTCACTTGTTTCTTGGTCTTCTCGCAAACAATCTAGTGTAGCTCAGTCTACCACAGAAGCCGAGTATGTTGCTGCCGCTAGTTGTTGCTCACAGCTGCTTTGGATCACATACACGCTGAGTGACTTTAGTGAAGAGTGTTCCCATGTACCTCTCATGTGTGACAACACGAGTACTCCAGAACCAAACATATAGAGGTGAGGTACCACTTCCTGAGAGACAATGTTGAGAAGGGAAACATAGACCTCATCCATGTGCCAACCGAAAAGTAGCTTGCTGATATCCTAACCAAGCCTTTGGACCAAGCTACATTTGCCCGTTTGCGAGGGGAGCTTGGTGTTGTTTTTCCTTTTTGAGCTTTGGTTGGGGGTTTGATGTACATACTCATGTTGTATTTTCATTTATGTATCATATCATGCTTGCATCTTTGTATCATAGACTGCATATGTATCATATGAGATGTGCTTCTCCTATATACTTGGACCATCATGATCTGCGGGATATGAGATTATGACTTTGCTAGTGATGCTCATATGATGGATAGCGATGCTCTTGATAGCTTTGGGATGTATGTGCTTGTGAATGGCTTTCTTCTGTAAAAATGCTATATATGATCCTCTCTTATGAGTTGAATGCCTTTCATGTTAAATTTGTGCTCTTATGGCTATAGCTTTCTTAATTTGTGCTTGGGACCATGTTCTTTCATTTGGGGTCAAAGACCCATTTATCATCATGGATGTTTAGTCTACATGCTACCTTGTGGAGAAGCCTAAGCTTCTTTTTGCCGCAAAGGCACTTCATGTACCATGCTTAATTTTTAAATCTTGAAATTGGTATATGAAATGCATGTGCTTGAAAAATATGCTTCCATGTCATGTATACTTTAAATTCCTTATCTTGGGTGCTAAACCGTTGCATGATGTTCACCATTGAGAAGTCTCACATTTAGAAGTGGACACATGGCTCGGTGGCTTTGACATGACATGAGATAGCTTGTAGGTGTTTGTGATGATCTTGTGATGAGAATTTGTGACCTTGCATGAAGTTTGTGAGTTATATGTTGTTTGTGCTCATTTTGATCATGTTTACATCCTATGCTCATGAGAGGGAAATTTTTGTGGAAAATGCTTTATTTTGATCATGGCTATGTCACATGCTTATATGTCCCTATCTATCTTGTTGGCGATGCTTGTACTAAATTTGTGGCTATCTCGCTTGTCTATGTCTCAATTTTAGCATGTTGTAATGCTCTTTGTCTATTTGAGAAGCACATGCTTGCATTTGTAGACTTCATTCATGCATTACCAACAAGGGGGAGGAATAGTACCCAATTCTTGCTTTGGAGAAAGTTCTTGCATTCAGGGGGAGTTTTGCATCAAAGGGAAGAAATGCATTTGTTCAGGGGGAGCTTGCATTCATGTTGCATTCATGTGCTTTGGAGCTCTTTGCGCCTGATTTTAGTTGTGCTCTTTTGCCGATGGTGTCAAGCCCTTTTTGCCGGCAATTTTGGAGAATTTTATCTCGGTTGTGTCGAGCCGTTGCCCTTGTCTTAGGGGACCGAGATTTTTCTCTCTCAAGTGATCTCGTTTCGGCTCTTGTTTGGCTTTTGATCACTCGTTTGAGTTTTTCAGTCGTTTCTTTTCTTTTTTTTCTTTTCTCTGAATTGGTTACTATGTGTGTGTTGTTAATGCACTCATCAAGGGGGAGATTGAGGACCGGAGTGTCCGAGGACCGGTGGATGGTCGCTCCCTGGTGTGATGAGTGATTGACAACGTGGTGTGGACTGACCCTTGGCCGAGTACTGTAGGTGCAGGTTGCGGCCTGACTCGTGTTGGTGCAGGTGAAGAGCGGGCGCGAAAGGTCTTAGCCTTGCGGGGCCTCCGAGGAGTGGAGAGACAAGTAGGCTCGGCTCGATGGACCCGTTGGCCGGACGGGGTCAAGTGCGGGCCGCATGGTGGCAAGAAAAGCAAGACGAAGTCGTCGACCGGAGCTGGTGGAGGGTAGCAGCTCACGACCGGAGTCTGCACGCGAGCTTTGCGGCGGTTCACCACAAAACCGTCGGGTTACTTGGTTGAGCCACAAAACCAATACCGGAGGCTCGGCGGGCGGAGACGGGATCCAGAAGCGTCGAGAAGCTTCGATGCCGGCGGACACGTGGCGGGATCGCAGGGCTTCCGTTGGGAGGACGCGGACTGCGGCAAAGGCGTGGCCATGCGATGAAGAGGAGTGCTACATGACCTATTTGCCCCTGAGGGGTTTGTATCTCAACTGAAGTGCTAGGGGTAGCTTGGTAATTTGCCCAACCTGAAGGGACTCATATATATTAGCTCTAGGGTTTCTGGGCAAACCATCCTTCCGGACCGCTTCTCATCTCCCTGCTCCATAGGTTTAGATTTTCTTCATGTTTTTGTAGAGAATCTGATCTCTGAGTGTATGGAAGCATTCATGGTTGCGTTGATTTCCTTGTTGTAGCTCGTGTGATTTTCATGTCTTTTTCGAGCTATTTTCGTTGGATTTTCGTGCGCGGCTTGTTCCTGCGATTCTGAGGTGTTTGGGTTTGGATTTGTTGGTGGGGATCATGGATAGATGTCTTCTGCATCTTTGTGCTTGATCTTGACCCCCCCAATCTCCGGATTTGGCCTCCGATTGAAGGATTTCGGTTGGAACCCTAGCTTTTTGGTAGAGCTCGGTTGCGATTCGATTCCCAGCGATTTAGTTCATTTGAGGTCTCAAGTTTTGGGGTATAGCATCTCCTAGGGACGCTTCAGATCTCCCCCAAATCTTGCCTCAAGAGCTCAAGCCGTTTGGGAGATCCATGGATGGATAGGAGAGGTTGACCTATCATTTTCGAGCTCAGGCTGCTCTGTTCGCACCTGGCGGACCGTCCGCGCCTGGTCGGCGGACCGTCCGCGAGGAGCCCGGTAGCCGACTATTCGTCGTGTTCTTCGCGAGTTCTTGCGTCGCTTTGTTTCGATCTGTCGAGTTGAGTGGTTTTTGTTGGAAGAGGTTTGCCGAACTGTCCGCCCGGGGTTGCCGGACTGTCCGCGCGGGTCGGACCGTCCGCGGGTAGGCTACGGACCGTCCGTTTTTCGAGGTGCAGTACTAGAGGTTCGGGGTTGATTTTCGGACCGTCCGCGCCCTTCCTGCGGACCGTCCGCCCCCTCTGTGCGGACCGTCCGCCGGTGCATCGCGGACCGTCTGCCCCGACCCTCGCAGATCGGCTAAGTCCTTTGCTTCTTGACTTGCGCTTCCGTGTTGCTTTGAGTTGGGGTTTGTTCCTAGGGTTGGTAGGTCCGTTGTGACTACGCGACCTTGGCAAACTTGTGTGGGAATCCTTGGTAGTGAATTTGGGGCGTAGGCCAAGTTCAACATTCGGGAAGAATTTTTATCGGCTCCCATTCACTCCCCCCTCTCTGATCGCCTAATCGGTCCTTCACATCTCCGTGCCTCTCGTTCCTCAACCTCAAGACAAAATCTCGAACAAAACCATATGTCTCCCCTTTCTCCTCCAAAAAGAAAACCCACGCATACCGAGAGTAGTCGTCCACCACAATCAGGATGTACCACTTCCCACCCACGGATCTCACACAAGCTGGGCCAACAAGGTCCATATGGAGCAGCTTGCATGGACGCTCCGTCATCACATCGGTGAGGGGTGGATGGGAAGTAGCTACCATCTTAGCATGTCGACACGACGCACAAACTAACTCTTTCTCAAACCTCAACCGTGGCAATCCTCAGATCAAATTGAGTTTACTCAAGCGAGACAAAAGGTCAAAGATTAAGTGACCCAACTTCCTATGCCACTTCCACAACTCACTCGAAGAACTAGCCAAGAAACAACGAGCCACACCAGAAGATTGAGAGAAATCCGCTCGGAAAACTTGACCCTCGGGAACGACCATGCAAACTAGGTCCCCTCGAGAATCCAAAATCCGAGAACCACCAAGCCGAAACAACACCTCAAAACCCTCATCCAAAAGCTGGGACACCGAAAGCAAATTGAACCCGAGCGATTGAACAAGAGCAACACGCCTGAGATTGACCTTCTCACTTACCTTAATCTCACCTTCTGAAAGCACACGCCCTCGCCCATTGTCCCCAAAGGTGATGTATGTCTTGGACACCACCGAGACGAGACTTGAGAACCACCCCTTGTCTCCGGTCATATGCCTCGAGCAACCGGAGTCAATCAACCAAACGTTCCTCAAGTCTCCCACCTGAAATTCAAAAACGAGCACGTGAGTGAACAAACGACTCAGCACCGGGGTTTGTACCAAAAGAGTAAAACCAGTGCTGAGCCATTTGCTCCA
This sequence comes from Cenchrus fungigraminus, assembly GCA_036936925.1. Classification (NCBI taxonomy): domain Eukaryota; kingdom Viridiplantae; phylum Streptophyta; class Magnoliopsida; order Poales; family Poaceae; genus Cenchrus; species Cenchrus fungigraminus. The sequence goes on from CM072780.1 coordinate 71,088,710, forward strand.
AAGTGGGGTTAGCACAAACCATATCATCATGCCTATCAAAGCTACCACCACGAAAGCCACCATGGGAACCACCACTAGGGAACCACCCCTGTCTCACTAGAGGAGAACGAAAGCCACGAAAGGAAGACCGTGGACCATTCCTCCTCTCCATCTCAAAGCTACGACTCCTCCCACCATCGTATTGAGCACGAGGTGGAGAACGTCTAGCAAACTGACCACCACCAGACTCACCATGCCAAATATTTGCACCATGACCAAAGAACCTGAAACGAACCTCATCACGAGCACGAAAACCAAACTGGTCACCCTGCTGCCTCCAATCCGGTCTGACCGGTTCTGGAACCGGTCTGACCGGTTTCTCTGTACGAGCAGCCCAAACCGGTCTGACCGATTTAACTCGTCCAGCAGGGTCGAACCGGTCTGACCGGTTTCTCTGTACGAGCAGCCCAAACCGGTCTGGCCAGTTTCCAAACCGGTCTGACCGATTTAACTCGTCCAGCAGGGTCCCTTCCACCCAAAGCGCTCTCGTCTCCCCAAGCCGGAACTGTGCGAACAATGGCTTTACCCCTAGGCAGTGGCATACGAGACACAGGTACACCATGAGATGGGTTGTACCTGTCCTTGTTTGCCCACTCCATAGCCATTCTCTCCTCTCACTTCCTCTTGAAGCAAAACTCCCCTTTGTGACCATCTCTCCCACAATAGTCACAATGAAATCAGATTGATTTTGGCTTTGGTTTTGGTTGGGGTTGCTCACGCAGTTTCTCCTCACTCGACTTCTCACCCTTCTTCTCTCCAACCACACTCTCCTTAGGGCTCACAAACTTCACCGGTTTTTGGAAATCATTTGTTGGGTGAGGAAATATGGGTGGATCTGGAGTTGTGTCAAGTTTGTTTCTCAGTGGGTTAGGCTTAGGAGCATAGGCATTTTTGTGGAAGGTTTTTGGTGGAGCTTGGATATCACCAATCTTCTCTCCTCCCTCACCACTACACTCTCTAATCTTATCCGACCCAAGCACTTGCCCATCATAGCGCTTGTATGCCTCTATCATCATCCTAAGCTGTGGTTCATGACCTGATAACCAACCCATCATTTTCCTCAACTCATCGTTTTAATCCTGCAAGCGATCAACATAATGTGCAAGTTCCAGATTCTTCAAAGCATGCAATTCACAAGTAGAGCAAGAAGTGGGAACAGGTTCTTTCAACTTAGCCTCAAGAGAAACAGTGTAAGCATGCATCTCATTAATCTTTCTATGCAAAACAGGGCAAGAAGTGCAAGCACCAAGCAAAGCAGGTCTAGACTTAAGCTCAGCCACTTCAACCCTAAGCACATCTAGTTCCTCACAAGTAGAGGCATGCTTATCCTTAAGAGCAGTAAGATCAGCTAGGTACACAGAGAAATCACAACAATAAATCTCATCAGAAATAACATGTGAAGCCTTAAGCGAATCTATCTCAAGCTTAGCATCAAGGTTCTGTGTCTCTAACTCAGCTACTCGGTTCCTAGCATCTTCTAGTGAGGCCCTAAGCTCCTTCGTCATCTTCTTTGCCTCTTTAAGCATGTCATCGCGGTTATCAAGCAACTTGCCAAGACGCTCATTCTCCTCACGCAAGAAGGGAAGCTCGTCACGTACCTCATCCTCGGAGTCAGAGTTCGAGTCGCTCTGGTGACTCTTCTTGCTGCCGAAGCTACGTGCCATGCCACAGAAGCCATCTCTTGCGAAGCAGCTCAGCCCGCTCAAGTTCTTGGATGACTTCTTTCTCTTGCGCCGATCACCTTCATCTTCGCTGCTACTCGAGCTCGAGGAAGAGTAGGCAGAGCTGGAGTCGACGTCGCTCGCTCCGACCATCGCTCGGGCCTTCCTGCCGCGGCCGTCCTTCTTCCTCGATCGTCGCTCGTCCTTGTTCTTGTGCTTGTGCTTGTGATCACACCTCAATCTGTTCTTGTTGTCCGTCCTCGACCGATGCTTGTAGCCGTCCTTGGTCTCCATCTTCTCGGGGCAGTCGGCGACGAAGTGTCCTGGCTTGCCGCACTGAAAGCATGTCCTCGTGTTCCTCCTTGTGTTCACCCAGTTCTCGTGCATCCTCTCGAACCGCCTGGTCAGTAGCGCCAGCTCATCCTCTCCAAGCACGTCGAACTCCTCATCTAGCAAAGTCATCAAGGAGGACAAAGAGTACATCCTGGTGGATGGGTTAGCGTTAGATTTTGCACCTGAGCCACCGATGAGGGCGAGACTATGAGAGTCAGTCGGGCCCTCAAGCTTGGCTATCATACCACGGTCCACCTCAGCTGACTTGAGCTTCGAGAATAGCTCGTTCACCGTCAGAGTATCATACTTCTCGGACTCAAGAATAGCCTCGACCTTTTCGTCCCATACTGTACAATCCAGCGAGTGCAAGAGCTTCACGGCTCTATCATGATCATCGTATGGGAGGACGGCCACATTGGCTCTCATATTGTTCACCACAACCGTAAACCGCTGGAACAAGGCATCAATGGACTCACCGGGGAGATGAGTGAAGTTCTCATACTCTCTCCGGTAAGTCGTATACATCCGAGCCTAAACCTGAGCATTCCTAGCGTGAGCATCCTTCAACTGCTCCCAAATCCTACAAGCTAGGTCCTCTGTCTGAACCCGATCGAATTCGGATTGACACAAAGCACGAAATAAGTAGTCGACCGCCTTGTTGTTGGCGTCGAACATGTCCCTCGATCCTGGAGCAAGGAAGTTAATCAGATGAACATAAGCTATGTTCACCGTAACATCCCAAAGGATCTGACCCTTGCCACAGAGGAACGCAGCCATCCGTCTCTGGCACATCTGGTAGTTCTTTCCATCGAAGTGCGGAGGACCCGATCCCCGTTCCTGGTAGGCCATCTTTGGATCTTAGACTGGTTAGAGTCAATAAAGACCCGTAATCAGCTCTGATACCACTTGAAGGACCGGAACGACGAACCAGAGAGGGGGGGAGTGAATGGGAGCCAATAAAAATTCTACTCAAGAATTCGGCCTATGAACCCAATATCACTCGGATACCTCCGCAAACTTCTCTTGCCAAATCCACGTAGCCACTGGAGTGCTACTCGACCTAGGAGCAAGATCCAACCAACAACCACTCAAAACATGCAGCAGAAAACAACTCAAAACAGCTGCTGGAAGCCAAAACCGATCAGGCCGGTTTCTGAAACCGGTCAGACCGATCCTCTAGGACTTAGCCTCTCACAGGCAGGGGAAATCGGTCAGGCCGGTTTTGTCCAGGAAATCCCCAAAAGACATTCGAGACCAAACCTAGCCAAAACTACCTCAAGAACCCTTCAACCTTTGAACAAGAAAAGCCATAGCATGAAAGAAGCTCTCCTGTCCAAACACCCCTCACGACAGCCCACTGGGGCTAAACCGGTCAGACCAGTTTGGAAAACTGGTCAGGCTGGTTTTGCCTGGACAGTCGGGAAGAACTCAGCCCGTGGGAAAAACTCAACCTTCACCTCGATCGATCTCCCGATTTGTTCCACGGATGCAAGTGAGACTTTGGAGATAGCTGGGGTACCTCGTGGCTACCTTTGGCTAGAAGCTCGGTCCCCAAAACCTACCCAATCAAGAGGAATCAGAAGTCAACCCTCAAGAACATCTTTCCACGAACTCCGCCGAAAACCACCAAATCGAAGCTGTTTCGGAGGGTTTGCTGGAGCAAAGTCACCAAGCAAAGAGGCACAAGGTCCTCATATGTGACATCCAACAAGAATCCCTCAAAGAAACGACCCCAAAACTTCACCACGAAAATTCCCAAGAAAGGCTCCGGAAATCACCAAAAAGAGAAAACGGGGGAGACACAATCAAGCCTTGAGGAACCATGCTGAATCATCTATGCATAGCATGAAGGTTCATACAAGGTCTAGCTTGCCTCCCGATCATCCATCCCTCTCTCAAGATCTCACCGTGAAGCTCTCAAGCTAGTCCTAGAAATCCTAAGGAAAATAGGAAGGAAAATAGCAAAGGGAAAATGAGCTAGGGTTACAAGAGATGGCTGCCATCCTCTCACCACTTGGGTTATATGGAGGCTAGCCAATAGACTAAACTACCCCTATTACATAAATACGATACACACCCACTAAGGGCACTTTGGGAAATTGTCTTCGTAACACCATCAGACGGATGCCCGGCGACCGCACTTCGCTTAGCCTCGACGCAAGCCTTGCGATCCCGACGCGTGTCCTCCGCTTCGGAGCTTCCCGGCGCCTTGCGACCCCAAACCCGTCAGGCCGGTTTTGGCCTGACAGCCACGCCCGGTCTTTAGCCTGGCTTTGTGGCTCAGCCGAGTAACCAGTGGTTTTCTGGTGAACCACTGCAAACCCCGCGAACTTGATGTAGCCTCCGCCAATCACCACTCATGACTCGGCTCCCACGAAGTCCCAGCTCAACCTTGGTTTTGAGGCTCAACCAAGAAACCGTCAACGACTTCATCTTGCTGTTCTTGCCACCATGCGGCCCGCACTTGACCCCGCTGGACACCGGGTCCCTCGAACCAAGCCTACTTGTCTTCTCCACACCTGGAGGCCTCACCGGCAACGACCTTTCGCGCTTGTTCTTCACCTGCACCAACACCAGTCAAGCCGCAACCTGCACCTGCAATACTTAGCCAAGAATCAGTCCACACAACGTTGTCAATCACTCATCACACCAGGAAGCGACCATCCACTGGTCCTCGAACCACACATGGCTCTCACCCATGAGTGTTTTCATTCGGTGGATTAGATAAACAAGGGAAAACATTGAAGGTTCTGAATTACAAGCACTAAACAATTGATTCGTCTCATTATGAAAAAATAGATCACAAGAATGAACACAAAACATGTTTGACTTCAAATCAGCAACCTTGTCATGCATTTTGCAAATGGCATGAACATAAAAGGTATTTGCAACATGTTCTCCAATTAAAATAAATGTAAACTTGCAGCCATGAATAGTATTCAAGAATCTAGAAGATGTTATCTCAGAAATATTTTCAAGCATATGGTTGACATCAGTAGGCATAGCAAGCTTAGTATAAAACAAGCAGTTGGTAGATCTTTTTTCAAAGAATTCAGCACTAATAGTCAAATAAATAGGGTGAAGTTTATTAGATTGTAGACCATCACATGGATCAATCAAAGTACAAATATTATTATCATCACAAATTTTACTATCACATTTATCAACATGTGTGGTTCGAGGACCGGTGGATGGTCGCTCCTTGGTGTGATGAGTGATTGACAACGTGGTGTGGACTGACTCTTGGCCGAGTATTGCAGGTGCAGGTTGCGTCTTGATTTGCGTTGGTGCAGGTGAAGAGCAGGTGCGAAATTCTTAGCCTGTGTGGCCTCCAAGGAGTGGAGAGACAAGTAGGCTCAACTCGATGGACCCGGTGGCCGAACGTGATCAAGTGCGGGCCGCATGGTGCCAAGAAAAACAAGATGAAGTCAGGTACGGTTTCTTGGTTGAGCCTCAAAACCAAGGTGGAGTCGGTGCAGGGTAGCGGCTCACAACCGGAGTCTGCACGCAGGGTTTGGTTGGTTTACTCCACAAAACTAACACCGAGCCAGGACGACGTGGTGGCCAAGTCATGAGTGGGATTGGCGTGGAGGCTGCACCGATTCTGCGGGGTTTGTGGCGGTTCACCACAAAACCGTCAGGGTTACTTGGTTGAGCCACAAAACCAAGACCGAAGGCTCGGCGGGCAGAGATGGGATCCGGGCACGTCGAGAAGGTTCGAAGCGGGCGACACGCGGCATGATCGAGGTGCTTGCGTTGGGAGGACGCGAAGGCCTGATGGATGCGCGGCCGTTCGATGGAGAACTTCATGTGTTGACCAAAATGCTCCTGTGAGGGCTTGAGTTGTAACTCCTAGTGTAGGGGTACTACGGTCTTTTTCGGAGGGCCTATATATAGGAGGAGGGGGCTGAATTTTCAGCCAACTCTTTGGCTTAGTAGGTGGTGTGCTCTTTCATTTGGGAGTGCTTTGGGAGAGAGGGAGAGAGAGGTGTGAGTGGCTCTTTGTTTGAGCTTTTTGCCATCCAAGATTTGTGATTCTTTGTTCGAGCACCTTTCCCATGCTGTCCTCTATGGTCAAAATGACCATCATGATGGTTTTCCACACGTTGATGTCGAACCCCACCATTTGAGATTGGAAGACGTTCATCGAACATCCTCTCCATGGCTGCCACAAGTGAGTTTTCAAAGAGATGTAACTCAGCACGAGAGATTGGTGGTTCTTTTCCTCTATGTCTACCACCACGAAAACTTGGATTGGATCCTACCATGTTAGGATATTGCAAGAGAAAGTGGAATAGGAAAAATATGTGGAATCTCACAACCTCACCTCTTGCTTACCCAAGTTCTTACCCGTTCTCAAGGACCGTGAGTGTGCTAGTCTGGCGTAACCAAACCTGTGATTAAGCGGTTGAAAGGATACAAGACGAGAGGTCCAGTTTCAGATTTTTGTGGAGCTATAGGTGGCTAAGCAAGGGAAGGCTATGGTACTGAAACAAAGTGAAACAAACCATCCCAAAATATGTAAATGTTGCTGTTCGGTGCACCACAAACTTAATATATGAACATGAAACTTTTGATAATAGATTCGCAACACAACCCCTTGCAACCTTGCAATTCTCTTTCTTTCTTCTTTTTTTTCTCATCTTTTTTTTCTTTCACACTTTTTTTCTGATTTTTGTCACTAACAGCAAACACAAAACAATATACAAGGGGTGCGGATAAAAAATTTAAACAAGAGTATGGCAGAAGAACAAAGGCGGTGACTAGCAACACGATGAATGGAATGAACACAAAGTAACAGTACCAACAAAATGGCTATAGGATTTTTTGTATGGCTTTTCAGTGGACTACAGGACAAGAACAAAAATGTATATGATGGATGAAACTAGTAACAAATTGTAAAGGGTGCGAGGGTGGGTAAAAACAAAACCTACCGTGACAACGATAGCTCTGATTACCACTTGATAGGTGCTGATTTGGATGAGCACAAGGATGGCCCTATCTTCACAACAGTAGGTTCATGAACAACAGATAAATTACTATAGAATAGTAGGGATAACTAGCTTTATACCTGACAAAGGTTGGTTGCGACCAAGCGATGGGGAGAGAGGCACCGAAACCGTGAAGACTTCGACTCGATCTCCGAACGACCGCAGAACCACAAGCCGGAACTAATCCACACAATACGACACAGCCGAACGGAAGCCGTAGAGCATGAAGTAGGGGACCTCAGAGAGATCTCTTCACATGTCCTCGAAGAACAAGGAAGAACAAGGGGTGTGCAAGGCACTCAGCAGCATCGGCTGCGACAAACCATATGAGGCTATTAATTCATGATTATCAAAACTTAGTTCTCAATGGTACATAGGGGGTATTTATACTAGGAACAACCCTCCTAGATGGGTGTGAATTCGAGATGGAAATGAAGAGGCTAAGCATGTGAAAAGTCTCCTCAGAAATCAACTCCCGAAGTGGGCTCGCGTGGCTGTTGACCTTCTGTGCAGCCTCCACTAAAACTGTCATAACTCTTTATTGGGAAGTCCAATGGACATGCGGTTTCTTGCATTAGAAAGTTGACTTCAAGCACATTCCATCAAGTACTCGTGGAGCTCCAGAGACGTCATGACCAAAGAGTTATGGTCGATTCATTACGTAGGTTCGAACTGGCCTGAAGTGGAGGTCCGAAGCAAACTTCCTGGATCCTTATTCCGAATGGGTGATTCTTGGTTTCCAAGCTTGTCCGAACAATCGCCCGAACGGAATCCTCCTGGATCCTCATTCCGAACGGATGATTCTTGGTTTCCAGGCTTGTCCAAACTGTCGTCCGAACGGAACTCTCCTGGATCCTTGGTTTGAGCCGGTGATTCTTGGTCCGACTGTTTCTTGTTGTTCACTTCTTCTCCATGTTTAGTTGTACCGTCCTCTTCATGTATATTCCTAAGGACATCCAAAGTACAACTTTTAGGTAGTACAACATTCTCATATATTTTGAAATTAATTTTAGCAAGGAAAGAATTCACCTTTTGTTGGAGTTTCTTAGTATGGGTGCACGTAATTGATCCTTGAAGCACAAGAGTTTGTGTATTCGACACATGATCTTGTGTAACTCATGGGATGTCCTCATCACTAACCCTTTGGAATCCAAGGCTCGGTCTTCTTTGTCTCCCTTTGTGTAGGTATGGAGACACGGTTGGAGAACATGAGCTCGATGTTACTTGATTTTGGCCCGTGAGGTGTTCAAGACTAGATGGTTCTCCACACTGCTTTGGATGGCTTTTGAAAGCCTTTGTACACATGTATAGTGAGTTTTCCCTTCTTCTTGTGCTTTTGAAAGCCACTTGGCTTCTTTGTGCTCTTTGCTCTTTCGCATGCGTTTAGGGTGAGCTTTGTATGCTCTTTGGCCCTAGTGTATGTGCTTAGGGGAGCTTGTGAGCTTGGTGTGATCTTTTCCCTAGCCCATGTAGTTAGGGTGAGCTTTGTATGCTATTTGGCCCTAGTACATGTGTTTAGGGGGATCTTGTGAGTTTTGTGCTCTTTTGTCCTTTTGGAGCTTGGGTTTGAGATCACATGTACATATGCATCTTGCATGGTTCATTCATGTCACATATCATTTTCAACACCTTTGTATCATAGACTGCATTTGCATCATATGCTTTGGAGGATGTGCTTCTTTCATATACATTGATCACCGTGATATGTTGGATATGAACTTATGATCATGCTTGTGAGCTCTTATGATGTGTAGCTATGCTCTTGACAAGCTTTGGATGTGTATGCTTGTGAAATGAATATATTTTGTGAAAATGCTAAATGTGATCCTCTGTTGTGAGTTGAATACCTTACTTGTTCATTTTGTGCGCAAATGGCTATATCTTGCTTAATTTGTGCTTGGTTATCATGCTCTTTTCATTTGGGGTCAAAGACTCATTTGTCACCATGAATGTTTAGCCTACATGTTACCTTGTGGAGAAGCCTAAGCTTCTTTTTGCCGCAAAGGCACTTTATGTACCATGCTTAACTTTAAATCATGAAATTGGTATATGGAAGGCCTATGCTTAAAAAATATGCCTCCATGTCATATGTGCTTTAAATTCCTTATCTTGGGTGCTAAACCGTTGCATGATGTCTACCATTGAGAAGTCTCATGTTTAGAAGTAGACACATGACTCGGTGGCTTTGACATGACATGAGGTAGTTTGTTGGTGTTTATGATGACCTTTTGATAAGATCTTGTGACCTTGCATGAAGTTTGTGAGCCATATGTTGTTTGTGCTCATTTTGGCCATGTTGAGGTCCTATGCTCATGAGAGTGTATTTTTGTTTAAAAATGCTTCAATTTGTTGCTAGCCATGTCATATGTATACATGTATTTGCTCTCTTGTTGGCGATGCTTGAACAAATGTTTGAGCTTTCTTGTATGCTCTATGTTTCATTTATAGCATATTATTGTGCTCATTGTCTATTTGAGAAGCTCATGCTATTTTTAGCCTTGATTCATGCATTACAAACAAGGGGGAGAAAATGTGCACACAATTCATAACAATGGGGAGAAATGCACTTTGTGGAGAGTTTTTGCATCAAGGGGGAGAAAAAGATGGATACTCAGTTCAAGGGGAGAACATGAGTTTTGCACGCATTTGGTCAGGGGGAGGTTGCATTCATGCTTTGGGAGCTCTTTGTGTCACATGGATTTGCTTTGTGCTTTGCTCTTTTGCCGATGGTGTCGAGCCCTTTTGCCTCACCTTGAGGAGTCGACATTTTGGAGCATTTTGTCTCGGTTGTGTTGAGCCGTTGCCCTTGCCTTGGGGGACCGAGATTTGCTCTTTCAAGTGATCTTGTTTTCGGTTTTGTTTGGCTTTTGATCACTTGTTTGCGTTCTTTGTTCGTTTCTTTTCTTTTTCTTTCTCTTATGAATTGGTGACTATGTGTGTTGTCAATGCACTCATCAAGGGGGAGACTGAGGACCGGAGCGTCCGAGGATCGGTGGATGGTCGCTCCTTGGTGTGATGAGTGATTGACAACGTGGTGTGGACTAACTCTTGGCCGAGTATTGTAGGTGCAGGTTGCGACTTGATTTGTGTTGGTGCAGGTGAAGAGCAGGCGCGAAAGGTCTTAGCCTGTGTGGCCTCCGAGGAGTGGAGAGACAAGTAGGCTCGGCTCGAAGGACCCGGTGGCCGAACGGGATCAAGTGCGGGCCACATGGTGGCAAGAAAAGCAAGACGAAGTCGTGTACGGTTTCTTAGTTGAGCCTCAAAACCAAGGTCGAGCCGGGACGACGTGGCAGCCAAGTCATGAGTGGGATTGGCGTGGAGGCTGCACCGAGTCTGCGGGGTTTGCGGCGGTTCACCACAAAACCGTCGAGGTTACGTGGTTGAGCCACAACACCAAGACCGGAGGCTTGGCAGGTGGAGATGGGATCTGAGCGTGCCGAGATGCTTCAAAGAGGGCGACACGCGGCATGATCGACGTGCTTGCGTTGGGAGGACGCGAAGGCCCGATGGATGCGCGGTCGTCCGATGGAGAACTTCATGTGTTGACAAAAATGCCCCTGCCGGTACTACCGACCCTATGCCGAAAGTACCGATAACCTGATTTTTTGGTGCCAGTAAGCCCGTATCGGTAGTACCGACCTTGGGTCGGTAGTTCCGACAAATCCTGCTGTAGGTTGTCTTGCGCTAGCTCTTTGTCCCGGTTCCTTTTGTGCTTGCTTCCACTTTGTTCCTAGGCTTGTTCTAGCTTGTTCCTAGGGTCAGTAGGTCCGTTGTGATTACGTGATCTTGGCAAGTGTGGGCGGGATTCTTCGGAAGTGATTTTGGGGGTATAGGCTGAGTTCTTGAAAAGAATTTTTATCGGCTCCCATTTACACCCAAAGACCAAAAAACAGCGTCGAGCACCGGGAAAGATTCTGGACGTGAACTTGTTCAGATGATTCACGTCGACTCCGAATGAATTTGGGCCTGAGACCGGTGCCATTAGAAGCGTAATGAAATTATCTTTCCAACCATATAAAGAACACCGAAAACCGAGCCCATATGCGATTTGGGCATCCGTTTTAGTGAACACTACTCCTGGACTCCGAGACGGACTCAAAACCGACTTGATTGGGCCTCCAACTTGGTTTGGACGCCCTTGCTGTCCTCCTAAGGTGGATAACGTCTTGCACCATTCTTAAAGTGTTCTCCACACCCTTCAAGCATGCTCCTACTTGAACAGGGGTTCCAAGGGTGAATATCATGCTCACGATGACGACGTCGCTTCCGAATGTTGGACTTTGATGAGCTTGCACTTTGAAACACACCTTCAATCAAATAAAGACATGTACATGTGGAACCAAGTGAGTTGTTGAAGGACCGATTAGGAGACCAGAGAGGGGGGGAGTGAATGGGAGCCGATAAAAATTCTTCCTGAAGGATGAACTCGGCCTATGCCCCAAATCCACAACCAAGGATTCCCACACGATCGAGCTTCCAAGGTTGCGTAGTCACAACAGACCTACCAGCCCTAGGAACAAGTCTCAAACAAAACCCAAGCGAAAGCGCAACTCAATAAGCAAAGGGCATAACCAAATGTGGCAGCCCCTGGGCAGACAGTCCGCGGGTGCCGGGCGGACAGTCCGCGAGCCTGGCGGACAGTCAGCGAACCCTCGGCGGACAGTCCGTAAAAGGAGACCGAACCTCCAGTACCGCACCTCGGAAATTCGGACGGCCCGGGCAAGCACCTCGGACAGTCCGTGCAGCGCGGACAGTCCGCTGCCCTGGGGCGGACAGTTCGGCAAACCGACTCCAACCAGAAACACCAAATTCGACGGATTGAAACGGCCCGTGCTCACGAACTCAAGAACACGTGACGAACAATCGACGAACACACATCTCACGAACAGTCCGCGGGCCACTGGCGGACAGATCGTCGGCCACGAACAGAACAGCCCGAGCTCAAGAACGCGAAGTCAACTCCACCAATCCGTCCATGGATCTCCCAAACGACTTAAACTCTTGAGACAAAATTTGGGGAAGATGTGAAGCGTCCCTAGGGGATGCTATGCCCCAAAAATTGAAGCCTCAAAACAACTAAATCGCCGGGAATCGAAGTTCTACCAAGCTTCCACAAAAAAACTAGGGTTCCAACTGAAATCCTTCAATCGGAGGCCAAATCTAAAGATTGAGGGGTCAAGATCAAGCACAAAGATGACAAGACATCTATCCATGATCCCCACAAGAAAATTCGAACCCAAACACCTCGGAATTGAACGAACAAGCCGCGCACGAAAATCCAACGAAAATAGCTTGAAAAAGACACGAAAATCACACGAGTTACAAGAAGGAAATCGACGTGAGCATGAAAGCTTCCATACACTCGGAGATCAGATTCTCTACAAAACAGTGAAGAAAATCTAAACCTATGGAGCAGGGAAATGAGAAGCAGTCCGGAAGGATGGTTTGCCCAGAACCCTAGAGCTATATATATGAGTCCCTCGGGGTTGGACAAATGACCAAGCTACCCCTAGCACTTAAACTGAGATACAAACCCCTCAGGGGCAATATGGTCAAGTAGCACTCCTCTTCATCAGACGGCCACACCCTTGCCACAGTCCGCGTCCTCCTGATGCAAGACCTGCGATCCCGCTGCGTGTCCACTGGCATCGAAGCTTCTCGGCGCGCCCGAATCCCGTCTCCGCCCGCCGAGCCTCCGGTCTTGGTTTTGTGGCTCAACCAAGTAACCCGACGGTTTTGTGGTGAACCGCTGCAAACCCCGCGTGCAGACTCCGGTCATGAGCCGCTACCCTGCACCGGCTCGAGTCGACGACTTCGTCTTGCTTTTCTTGCCACCATGCGGCCCGCACTTGACCCCGTTCGGCCATCGGGTCCATCAAGCCGAGCCTACTTGTCTCTCCACTCCTCAGAGGCCTCGCAAGGCTAAGACCTTTCGCGCCCGCTCTTCACCTGCATAAACACGAGTCAAGCCGCAACCTGCACCTGCAATACTCGGCTAAGAGTCAGTCCACACCACATTGTCAATCACTCATCACACCAAGGAGCGACCATCCACCGGTCCTCGGACGCTCGGTCCTCAATCTCCCTCTTGATGAGTGCATTGACAACACACATAGTAACCAATTCAGAGAAAAGAGAAAAAGATAAGAAACAAATGAAAAACTCAAACAAGTGATCGAAAGCCAAACAAAAGCCAAATCAAGATCACTTGAGAGAGAAAAATCTCGGTCCCCTAAGACAAGGGCAACGACTCGAGACAACCGAGATAAAATACTCCAAAATTGCCGACTCCTCAAGGTGAGGCAAAAGGGCTCGACACCATCGGCAAAAGGGCACTACTAAAAACAGGCGAAAAGGAACTCCAAAGCACATGAATGCAAGCTCCCCTTGAAAAAATGCATTTCTCCCACTTGATGCAAAAACTCCCCCTGGATGCATGAAACAGGTACTTTCCTCCCCAAAGCAAGAATTGGGTACTATCTCTCCCACTTATTGGTAATGCATGAATTAAGTCTACAAATGCAAGCATGTGCTTCTCAAATAGACAAAGAGCACTACAACATGCTAAAAATGAGACATAGACAAGCAAGATAGCCACAAATTCAGTACAAGCATCGCCAACAAGATAGATAGGGACATATAAGCATGTGACATAGCCATGATCAAAATGAAGCATTTTTCAGCACAAAAATATCCCTCTCATGAGCATAGGATCTAAACATGGTCAAATTGAGCACAAACAACATATAACCCACAAACTTCATGCAAGGTCACAAATTCTCATCACAAGATCATCACAAACACCTACAAGCTATCTCATGTCATGTCAAAGCCACTGAGCCATGTGTCCACTTCTAAATATGATACTTCTCATTGGTGAACATCATGCAACGGTTTAGCACCCAAGATAAGGAATTTAAAGCAAACATGACATGGAAGCATATTTTTCAAGCACAAGCATTTCATATACCAATTTCATGATTTACAAATTAAAGCATGGTACATGAAGTGCCTTTGCGGCAAAAGAAGCTAAGGCTTCTCCACAAGGTAGCATGTAGGCTAAACATTCATGATGATAAATGGGTCTTTGACCCCAAATGAAAAGAACATGGTTTCCAAGCACAAATTAAGCAAGATACAGCCATAAGCGCACAATTTGAACATGAAAGGCTTTCAACTCATAAGAGAGGATCATATATAGCATTTTCACAAAATGAAGCCATCCACAAGCATATACATCCCAAAGCTACCAAGAGCATCACTATACATCACATGAGCCTCACTAGCAAAGTCACAATCTCATATTCAGCATATCATGGTGATCCAAGTATATAGGAGAAGCACATCTCTAAAACATATGATACAAATGCAGTATATGATACAAAGATGCAAGCATGAGATGATACAGAAATGAAAATGCAACATGTATATGTACATCAAACCTCCTACCGAAGCTCGAAAAGGAAAACCACTCCAAGCTCCCCTCGCACACGAGCAAATGTAGCTTGGTCCAAAGGCTTTGTTAGGATATCGGCGAGCTATTTTTCGGTTGGTACATGGATGAGGTCTATGTTTCCCTTCTCAACATTGTCTCTCAGGAAGTGGTACCTCACCTCTATATGTTTGGTTCTGGAGTGTAGCACGGGGTTTTTGGCAACACTAATGGCACTCGTGCTATCACACATGAGAGGAACATGGGTACACTACTCACCAAAGTCACTCAGCGTGTATGTGATCCAAAGCAGCTGTGAGCAACAACTAGCGGCAGCAACATACTCGGCTTCTGTGGTAGACTGAGCTACACTAGATTGTTTGCGAGAAGACCAAGAAACAAGCGATGAACCCAAAAACTGGCACATCACCGAAGTTGACTTCCTATCGACTCGACATCCCGCAAAGTCGGCGTCCGAAAACCCAAGAAGCGAAAGGGAAGAGGACGCCGAGTACCAAAGACCGAGCTTGAAGGACCGAACTGGCGACCAGAGGGGGGGGGTGAATGGGAGCCGATAAAAATTCTTCTCGAAGGAGATGGCTACTCCAACAAGATGAACACGGCTAACCAAAATACGTCTCCGGCTCAACTACCCAAGTTGGCCAAGACCACGTAGCCACTAGAGTGCTACTGGTCCTAGGAACCAACAACCACCGAAACCTACTCGAGAACGTAGCGGAACAAGCAACTCGAGAAACACTGACCACACCGGTCAGACCGTCACCTGCATGCACCGGTCAGACCGGTCTCGGCCGGATCTTCCAGGCTGAGCCGCCGGAACACCCGACACCCTGCAGAGACACTCCGGGTCACCCTGGACCTTGAGATGGGTCACCCGAGCAAGACTTGGCAATTTCCACAGAAAAGCCCCTGCACCGGTCAGGCCGGTGCAGCTCACCGATCAGACCGGTCTGAGCCTGGAAATCCGAAATCCGCAAACCAACCTCCCGAGCTCCAAAACCGACCAAACTCGAAACAGCAGCAAACACAGGGACTAGAGACCTCACCAAGACGTTCACCCGAGCAAAACCCAACAAGGGGTCGGCACCGGTCAGACCCGTGAGAGGCTCCGGTCAGACCGGTCAGGCCCTGGGCTCTCGAGATGAACAGCAACCCGCGGGTCAACACCCCCAAATCTAAATCTCGATCTCCCGATTCACTCCACAGATTCGCACAAGACTTTGGGGATAGTAGGAACACCTCATGGGCACTCCATTGCCAAGATTTAGTCCACCAAAACTTGCTAAATCAAGAGGAATCGAAGAAATCCTACCAAGAACGCCTCTAACCCTAGAGCCAAGAAAACCCTAAAATTGAGCCCCTTTACTCACGGATTTGTGAGGGGAATCAAAGGGAAAAGAACCGCGTAGGGTTCATGCATACATCCCCCACCGAATCCCAAAGAGAAAGGTCTCAAAACCGCCACAAGAAAATCGCCAAGAAAAAGCTCCGAAAATCACCAAAAAGGGAAAACGGGAGAGACACAATCAAGCCTTGAGGAACCACGCCGAATCATCTATACATACCATGAAGGTTCATACAAGGTCTAGCTTGCCTCCCAATCACCCTTCCCTCTCACAAGATCTCACCATGAAGCTCTCAAGCTAGCCCTCTAAATCCTAAGGAAAATAGGAAGGGAAAATAGCAAAAGCAAATGAGCTAGGTTTCCAAGAGATGGCTGCCATCCTCTCACCACTTGGGTTATATGGTGGCTAGCCGAAAGACGAAACTACCACTATTACATTAAACTATGATACACGCCCCCGAAGGGCCTTTTGGGAAACTTCGTCGTAGCACCATCGGACGGACGCCCAGCGACCGCAAACTTTCTTAGCCTCGACGCAGGCCTTGCGATCCCGACGCGTGTCCTCCGCTTCGAAGTCTCTGGAACGCGTCGTCGGACAACGGTCAAACTGGTGTCCTCCACCGGTCAGACCGGTCCTGGTGCTGCTGCCTCCGGTCTTCGGTCTTGGCTTTGTGGATCAACCAAGGAACCCAGCAGTTTTCTGGTGAACCACTGGAAACCCCGCAAACTCAGTGTAGCCTCCGCCAATCACCACTCATGACTTGGCTCCCACGTAGTCCCGGCTCGACCTTGGTTTTGAGGCTCAACCAAGAAACCGTCCATGACTTCATCTTGCCGTCCTTGCCACCATGCGGCCCACACTTTGACCCCGCTGGCCACCAGGTCCCTCGAGCCAAGCCTACTTGTCTTCTCCACACCTGGAGGCCTACCCAGCAACGACCTTTGGCACTTGCTCTTCAGCTGTACCAACACCAGTCAAGCCGCAACCTACACCTACAATACTAAGCCAAGAATCAGTCCACACAACGTTGTCAATCACTCATCACACCAGGAAGCGACCATCCACCGGTCCTCGAACCACACAGGCTCTCAATCTCCCCCTTGATGAATGCATTGACAACACACACATTTTGGTAACCAAAGAGAAAAGGAAAAGAAAAGGGACGACTAAAAAGAAACTCAAACAAGCGATCGAAAGCCAAACAAAGGCAACGAGCAAGATCACTTGAAAGAGGAAAGACTCGGTCCCCTTAGGCAAGGGCAACAGCTCGACACAACCGAGTCAAAAACATGCTCAAGCAAAGAGCAACAGACCACCAAAGCAAAGCTCAAAAATCACAAAGAGCCCCCCTGCACACATGCAAGCTCCCCCTGAACCAATGCAACTCCCCCTGGACGAATGCATGCAAACCACTTCACGAAACAGAGCAGCTGCTACAGCCTTGCCCTGACCGGTCAGACCGGTCCACCTCACCAGTCAGACCGGTGCAGTAGATCGCCCAACACCTGACACTCACACCGGTCAGACCGGTGCCTCCCACCGGTCAGGCCGATGACCACCTGGGAACTGCATGAGCTCAAAAATAGCTCGAAACTACTTGGAAACCTTCTAAATGCATTCAGTAGGCCAAAACATGCTCAAACTTCTCCCCCTTGTTGACAATGCATGAATCAAGCCAAAAATTGCAAAAACTCAACCTAGAGCTTCTCAAATAGATAAAATTCAACATAGCATGCTAGACACATCCAAATGAGCAAGTTAGATACTCTATAGCTTCGTATGGACAAAAACTACAAGATCAGCAAGGTGCACAACCATTGGGCAAAGCTAAGATGGAATTGACTATTTTTGCGAAAAATTCCCTCTCATGAGCAAAGTCCTAAACATGAGCAAAACATGTCAAAATGGCAAAGCCACACAAACTCCATGCTAGGACAACCATTCTAAGCATAAGACCATCATAAACACCCACAAGCATCTCTTGTCATGTCAACGCTTGCAGAGCCATGTGCTTACTTCTATTTATGAGACTTCTCATTGGTAAGCAACATGCAACGGTTTAGCACCCAAAGCAAATAAATTAAGCACATATGACATGGGAGCACATTTTCCAAGCAATTTACATTTCATTTTCAGATTCATATTTGGTACATGAAATGTCTTTGCGACAAAAAGGAACTTATGCCCCTCCACAAGATAAAGTATGGGGGCTAAACATTCATGATGGCCAATGAGCCTTTGGCCCCATATACACAAACTAAGCTATCCAAGCACAAATTAAGCATAGAAATGCCACTAAAACATGTCATGATCATATAAAGGAATTTACTCACAAGAGAGCATACATGTGACATTTTTCAAAAGCATAGCTATCAACCATGGATATAAATCAAGATCATCAAGAGCTAAGCCACACTAAGCCATATCATACCAAACTAGCTCACAAGATCATATATAGCACATCATGGTGAACAATGTATATATGAGAAGCTTTTTCTACAAAATGCATATGATACAAAATGTATGCAATCTAAGATACAAAGATGCCTATACATCATGATACATATTCAATGCAAATGCAAGAATGCATAAAAGGAAAGATATACATATGCTACAAAGGAGCTCCCACACCCAACTCAAGAGACCAAACACACACCATGTTCTCCCCGCAAACGAGTGAAAGTTGCTTGATCTAGGGGCTTAGTGAAAATATCCGCTAGTTGGTTTTGTGTGGGTACATGGATCAAAGCGATTTTCCCTTTCTCAACATTGTCCCTCAGAAAATGGTATCTCACTTCTATATGCTTGGTTTTGGAATGAAGCACTGGGTTCTTAGCAACACTTATCGCACTCGTGCTATAACAAAGAAGTGGAACCTGGGTATACTCCTCACCAAAGTCACTCCCAAACTTGGTTTCTCTCAAAATTCTCCAACTCCTCATGCATCGAATTGACCCAATTGTGATTAGATAGCATATGTCCAATGTCTTTGGGCTCAAAAGTAGCAACAAAAGTAGCATGGGCAAAGTGAGAATCATTACGAGACCTCGACTGTGTAGTTCGTTCGTTGATGTTCCCAATGATCGTTGAAGCTGGATGATCCACATGTACTCGCCGGGAAGCTTCTCACCTCGAAGCCACCCCCCTCAGCTGGAACTTCCTCATGATCTCGGCACGTCGTCGTAGGTGTGGGAGAAGAACCGTCCACGATCGTAGTTGAAGTAGTTTGTACATGCTCAGTCGCGGGCACCACACCACCATCTTCATCATCACCTTGCTGCACCTCATCCTCGAAAATCTCCTCGCCAAGTTCCTCGTCACCTGCACACTCAAAAACAAGCTGACTACATGGCTGTGTCTCGTCGAAGGTAACCTCGCAAGTCTCCACGATTTGGTTAGTTTCAAGATTGAGCACTCGAAAGGCTCTGGAATGAGACGCGTAACCAAAGAAAATGCCATCGACAGACCTAGCCTCGAACTTGTCCAACTTCTTCCCTTTCTTAAGGATGAAACATTTGCAGCCAAAGATGTGAAAGTGAGTCACCTTGGGGGTTCTACCGTGCATCAACTCATAGCAAGTTTTCTTCTTATGGACCCTGAGGTAAATCCTGTTCGACACATAGCACGCGGTATTGACCGCCTCAGCCCAGAACCTTCTCGGAGTCCTATGCTCATTGAGCTTCGTCCGAGCCATCTCGCACAAGGTTCTGTTTTTCCTTTCCCCCACACCGTTCTTGGGAGGCGTATAAGGACTAGAGAACTGGTGTTCAAGACCCAAGTCATGGCAAAAGGTTTCAAAATGAGAGTTTCTAAATTCCAAGCCATTGTCACTGCGGATCGCACACGAGCTGGGCCAACAAGGTCCATATGGAGCAGCTCGCATGGACGCTCCGTCATCACATCGGTGAGGGGTGGATGGGAAGAGGGTACCATCTTAGCATGCCGACACGGCACACAAACCAACTCTTTCTCAAACCTCAGCCGTGGCAATCCTCGGACCAAATTGAGTTTACTCCAGCGAGACAAAAGGTCAAAGCTTAAGTGACCCAACTTCCTATGCCACTTCCACAACTCACTCGAAGAACTAGCCAAAAAGCAACGAGCCACACCAGAAGACTGAGAGAAATCCGCTCAGAAAACTTGACCCTCGGGAACGACCATGCAAACTAGGTCCCCTCGAGAATCCAAAATCCGAGAACCACCAGGCCGAAACAACACCTCAAAACCCTCATCCCAAAGCTGGGAAATGGAAAGCAAATTGAATCCGAGCGATTGAACAAGAGCAACACGCCTGAGAGTGACCTTGTCACTTACCTTAATCTCACCTTCTGAAAGCACACGCCCTCGCCCATTGTCCCCAAAGGTGATGTATGTCTTGGACACCACCGGGACGAGACTTGAGAACCACCCCTTGTCTCCGGTCATATGCCTCGAGCAACCGGAGTCAATCAACCAAACGTTCCTCAAGTCTCCCACCTGAAATTAAAAAATGAGCACGTGAGTGAACAAATGACTCAGCACTGGGGTTAGTACCAAAAGAGCAAAACCAGTGTCGAGCCATTTGCTCCAAAGTGGGGGTTAGCACAAACCATATCAACTCGCCTATCAAAGCTACCACCACGAAAACCACCACGGGAACCACCACTAGGGAACCACCCCTGTCTCGCTGGAGGAGAACGAAAACCGCGAAAGGAAGACCATGGACCGTTCCTCCTCTCCAACTCAAAGCTACGACTCCTCCCACCATCGTATTGAGCACGAGGTGGAGAACGTCTAGCAAACTGACCACCACCTGACTCACCATGCCAACCACCTGCACCACGACCAAAGGAACTGAACCGAGCATCCTCACGAGCTCGGAAACCAAACTGTCAGCTGCCCTGACCAGCACCGGTCTGACCGGTCACCCTGACCGGTCTGACCGGTGGTGCTTGGCCAGCAGCATCACCTGCCACCTTTCGATCTCCTTGGTCCAAGGCATTTGCATACGAGGCTC
The DNA here is from genome assembly GCA_036936925.1 of Cenchrus fungigraminus. NCBI lineage: Eukaryota > Viridiplantae > Streptophyta > Magnoliopsida > Poales > Poaceae > Cenchrus > Cenchrus fungigraminus. The sequence goes on from CM072780.1 coordinate 71,109,529, forward strand.
AGGTACACCATTTGAGGGGCGGTACCTATCCTTGTTTGCCCACTCCTTAGCCTTTCTCTCCTCACGCTTCCTATTGAAGCAAAACTCACCCTTATGACCATCTCTCCCACAATAGTCACAATGAAACTGCATGACCTTAGGTTTAGGCTTGGGTTGGGGCTGCTCATTTGGTTTCTCCTCACTCAGCTTCTCTTCCGGTTTCTCCTCACTAGGCTTCTCACCCTCTTTCCCAAAGAACACGTTCCCCAAGTTGCTCTTGAACTTTATGGGTTTTTGGAAATCATTTGTGGGGTGAGGGAATATGGGCGGATCTGGGGTTGTGTCAAGTTTGTTTCTCAATGGATTTGGCTTAGGAGCATAGGCATTTTTGTGGAAGGTTTTTGGTGGAGCGTGGATATCACCAATCTTCTCTCCTCCCTCACCACTACACTCTCCAATCTTATCCGACCCAAGCGCTTGCCCATCATAGCGCTTGTATGCCTCTATCATCATCCTAAGCTGTGGTTCATGACCCGACAACCAACCCATCATTTTCCTCAACTCATCATTCTCATCCTGCAAGCGATCAACATAATGTGCAAGTTCCAGATTCTTCAAAGCATGCAATTCACAAGTAGAGCAAGAAGTGGGAACAGGTTCTTTCAACTTAGCCTCAAGAGAAACAGTATAAGCATGCATTTCATCAATCTTTCCATGCAAAATAGGGCAAGAAGTACAAGCACCTAGCAAAGCAGGTCTAGACTTAAGCTCAGCCACTTCAGCCCTAAGCACATCTAGTTCCTCACACTTGGAGGCATGCTTTTCCTTGAAAACAGTAAGATCAGCTAGGAACACAGAGCAATCAGCACAATCAGCCTCATCAGAAACAACAGGTGAAGCCTTACGTGAATCAATTTCAAGCTTAGGATCTAGGTTTTGTGTTTCTAGCTCAGCCACTCTAGTCCTAGCATCCTCAAGCGAGGCCCTAAGCTCCTTTCTCATCTTCTTTCCCTCTCTAAGCATGTCATCACGATTATCAAGCAACTTGCCAAGCCATTCATTCTCCTCATGCAAGAAGGGAAGCTCATCACGTACCTCATGCTCGGAGTCGGAGTCCTAGTCGCTCTGGTGACTCTTCTTGCTGCCGGAGCTTCGTGCCATGGTGCAGAAGCCGTCTCTCGCGTAGCAGCTCAGCCCGCTCAAGTTCTTGGATGACTTCTTGTTCTTGCGCCGATCACCTTCGTCTTCACTGCTACTCGAGCTCGAGGTAGAGTACGCGGAACTGGAGTCGACGTCGCTCGGTCCGACCATCGCTCGGGCCTTGCCACGGCCGTCCTTCTTTCTCGATCGTTGCTCGTCCTTGTGCTTGTTGACGGCTGTTAAGTATCACTTTTAGGCCGTCAATACCTGCATAGAATAAACGAAAAGAGATCATCAACAATAGAATAAGGGTTTATACTGACAATTTCCACAAGTGTTGGTATTTCTATCTTTTGTTGCAGGACACATCGAAATGCACATGGAATGATGCAATTGAGAGCAAGTAAATTGATGGAATGAATATGGCATCATCATAAACAGTCTCAAATGCCCATTTGGACTGCACCATTGTGACGGGCTCGTCGAGATGATCCAAATGGATATATCATTTGCATACATCGGAGCCCGGATGTGAGAGATATGCACAAGACATCATGTGGGCCCGGTGGGACCCACACCAGGCCACGTGGTGATGTGCTGGCACGCAGATGCCACGTGTCCATGACACCTCATCAATCCAAGAGAAGCACCTCCCAACGAATCAAATGCCACCACGTGTTCAGCATAAGGATTCAAGGGCCCACAACCCGAGCAAACCGCCTCCAACCGACTCATACACCAGGAACCGCCATGGGGACCCACCTAGCAGTCACCCAGACGAAAGGCGGCACAAATGGAGTCAACCCGGGATCGGCCGACCCCACAGGACGGCCGACCCCACCTTAAGGCGGTTTGCACCCATCTTCCACGTGTCATCTCCCCATTGGATCCTAAGGGCATTCCCGTGGTGCTTGGGGTGTTCTCGCGCAGTGACCCCGGCCTATAAATATAAGGGGAGGGGGTACAAAATGAGACACACCACTCCATCCAAGGATGAGAGCTTCCCTTCAAAGGAGAGGCCTCTCCTTGGTAGATTAGAGAGTAGGAGAGTGAGAGAGGGGTTTGTATCTCTGTGGATGCTTCGTTCTTCATTTAGAATAAAGTGAGTATTTCTGCATTTCCTATTTAGACTAAAGTAGCATTCATGCATAGATGAATAGTTCTTGTGTTCTTCACTTGTTCATGATTTAGAGGCTTGTGTTCTTCATGAGCTTAGCCTTTGATCTTCTGGTGTAGTTCATAAGTTGCTAATTCCGTTTGTATGCCTGCTAGTCCAATTAGAGTAAAGTGGATGCTCCTGCATTCCAGTTTAGACCGAAGTCCTTCCACGTCCTTGTATAGATAGCGGTTACCTGAGTGAGTTCTGATCTCTCCCTCATGGGTTCGTCGCTCCGTCTTCGTACGGAGTGCTATAGTGTTGTTACGGGCTAGCAGACGTAACCGTGCTATAGTAGCAACCGGTGGTGTAGATGTGGTGTCTAGACAACGGGTTATCCTTCGATTGCCCTGTATCCCACGGTTTGTCTTGGGGTAGACCGCGGTAGTGACAGCCGTTGGACCCTTATGGAATCCCCCAAGTCCGGATACAGGTGTAGGCAACCCTTTGCCGTGAACTGACTATTATAGCCAGGAGGGTCCGGTGTCCGAAACGACCGAGAGATTGTTCTCAACTCTGCCCACTATCAGCAGGATCCTCTCCATCTTCATCTCAACTCTATAGAGTTGTGTCCTTGGAGCATAGCTAGGCTAGGAGGTAGCACACACCGTTCCTTGGATTCGATACCCTTGGGAATACTCCTAAGGTGAAGTGCTACAATGGTGTATCCGTGCGCTTGCGAATTCGTTCGCACTCATCAGTGTACCCGGGTGTTTCTTACACGCTCACGCTAACCTAGCGCCATAGTTTTGAGGTTAAGAAATACCAACAAGCATTTCTGGCGCCGTTGCCGGGGAACGATTGCCGTATCTATCTTCAAACCTAGTGTTTCTCGTATCTATCTTTTTCGTTTTCTTCTACCTTTTCCCCTGTTACCTTTCGAGATATTCTTTTTCGAGATATCCATGGAGAAGCTTTTCCTGTAAAAGCATCTCCGCTTCCTGGGATGAACCCTCAGGCCACCACCTTCTGTGTGCCTTATTTTAACATTCGGCCATAAGTTCCTTCCTGAGTATATCGAATATGTTCAGAGACATCCCTTCTCCGGGTTACCAAGCGAAAACCCGTATTATCATCTGAGCGACCTCAAGCTTTTTAGTTCCCTTGTTACCAATGACAAGGGACTGAATATCTTCATGTGGAAGATGTTCCCTTACTCACTCGTAGGTAAGGCCGAATGTTGGTACACATACACCGTAGGTAACGTAAACGATAGTTGGGATAAGCTTAAGGACAAGTTTTGTTGTGAGTTTTCCCCTCCATCTCGTCTCGCTACTCTACGGGAGGATATCTGCTATTTTCGACAGAAAGAGAAGTAGTCGGTAGGCAGAGCCTGGACTAGACTTAACTCAGTAGTGAATTCTGCACCTCCCTTGCCGATACCTGAATCTCAGTTGCTTCGCAACTTCTATGATGGCCTCGACAAGTGCTCTGCCCGCCATCTCGATTTCGGAAACCATTTCTTCAAAGGGATCCAGTTGTATGTATGGCTATGCTAGAGAATCTCGTCAAGTACGATACCTCTAGACCCTACCAAGAGGAATCCGAGTCGAGCCATGAGAGTCCTTCAACAGCACAGTCCGAGCCCTCAACTTCCACACCACAAGACTTGTCTGTTGAAATCTCTCCCGAACCACGAACACCGAAGGGAGAAGAAATTCAACCTTCAGAGTTCACTTCCAAATTCGAGGACGGTCATTCTAGATATCTTTTAGACACATCGAATTTCTTTATAGCCCAATCAGGGGAGGATCCTCATTCTGTCCAAATCAATCATTCCAAAAATCTCTTGACAGAACTCTCCCCTAGGCCTTCAGTACCACCTCTACCTCCTGATCCCCCTGATGAAGCATACCTTAAGGAGGCCGCAAAGGAGGAATGGTCAGATGGAGTGACGCGCTTTTCCGAAGCAATTTGGATGAGTTCACCTTCTTTGATCGTTCCTTGTTCAGTTAGAGGAATTACCGTAGAGGCCTATTGTAACCCCATCACGGAGGTTAACATTTTGCCAAGCCTCTTAGCGGAAACTCTCTCGGGCAATGTTCCGCTAGCACCATCCGACATACTCCTCAAGAGCTGTCCCTTGGGACACGTTCTTGAATGTCGGGGGATCGGAAGAGCCGTGCCGCTCATCATAGACGGGATCGAGGCTAGCTTATACTTTCACATCTTCGATGTCCTCGATCTTGATCTACTCCTAGGCTCCCCGGTGAAGAAATTCCTCGATATATCTTTAGGGATCCTAGATCATAAGCTTAGGGAATCCGCTTCTACCACTTCCATCACAGGTCTAGGACCTCTGCTGGTGAAGCCTCTTCCCAACCAAGACCCGCTCGAGAAGATGATGCATGTATCTCCGTTCGCATTACCCGAGCTTGTTCTCATAGAGGTTGTAGAGTTCTCTACCCCTCAGGAGAATGACTCGGAAGATTCTCCTCACTTCTGTGAAGGCGAACGATCACCATCCCTCTCGACCGAGTTTGAGCCTCTTCCCGCTGGCCCGTATGATGTTGCTTTCGATCATGATCGAGAGACGATATCAAGCTTTCATGATAAATCTCTTGAGATAGAGAACTCATGGGCCATGGAATCTCATGAGGCACCGACTCTGGAACTCATAGGTAACGGTTCCGCAGACAAGCATGGTAGTTTCATTCTTGATACAACACATGAACCATGCTTGCACCACACCTATCCAGAGCCAGCCATGCTTAGTGCACCAAGCACACATGAGGGTTGCAACTACCTTCTGGTCCTCTTCTGCAATATGTTTAGAAGGTTGATTGTGGATGCGTATGTCTACCATAAACATATCAGATTTCGTGTGTGCACTGTGGTGCTAACCTTGTAGCTAAAGCTTCACTGATACATCCAAGATTGGTGGTGAGACGGGAACGACACCACCAATGACAGCTGCAAGATGAAGTTCCCATGGTTAAGCTTATGACTGTAATAAACAAAGCACTACCAGGAGATAGCCTGGATTAGCATAGGTTTTATTTCCCTTCCGAATAAAAGCAAGAACATGTTTTTGGCATAAGATGTCCTTCGGGTATTTTTGGTCACTAACCTTTTAGGTGGCGATTGAAAAGAACGGTGGACAAGTGATGCCTAAGAACATGTGAGCCACATCAACTACACACTTTGGTAAGATTCTGGTGAGGGAACATTGACAAAGGAAGCTTGATCTCCACACACTTGAGTTTCGTTGCTTAGCAATGCAAAATCCAAATGTGGGGGAGATATGTGAGCATCCCAAGTAAAGTTCCTATCATGCCAAATCTCATCCTGGTGTGAAGAAGATGTTAGCTCTCGTATCTTGCCCACTAGCTAGGTAAGTCCTGCTTTTGACATTAAACAAAGCCCTTTCGGGAGGTTGCCCGAGGTTCACCGTTTTGTGCTCATGCTTATGTTCCCTTTGAAAATAGTTTGATCATGCTGGCATGCCTCCTTTATCTTTGTGTTCACATGGTCTAGTTTGGATTTGTGAAGTACTCGCACATTCATAGACTATTTTAAATTAAGCGTGGTGCTTAGGTTAAAGTTGTCTTCTTTAATCAAAACAAGACATGGTGTCGAGTTTTGATTGATGAACCGTAGAGTTATGCTTTCATAGATCTTGGTTGCATGTATGTGGACTAACCCCTGCAGGGAATCATCAAATCCGAATGGGTAAGTCATCGAGCTTGATTCAAATGGGGAGGCAAGTTAAGGTGTTAGACACATGTCGCATAACATACAGAGGAGGAACATGTGACCTCTCAAACGTCCAAGGTAAGTATATTCCCCTCTTATTTATGGAGTGCAATATTGATCTAACCTTGTTAGCAAATGACATGGTGACGATAATAAAAAAAATATTTTCTTTCAAAGAAAGGCTCTATGGTTCTCAAACCAGTAGAGTCCATCTTTTTGTTTCCACTTTTGTTTGAAGAACAGCACCGGTACAAGCACCAGTGTGGGGGAGTTCTCTCAAGCGCATCATCAACATACCCACTTGAGAACTCCCACACAAAGGGCTGCACGACATCGACTGCACCTTCATGACTAGGGCAAAGTAAACTAGAGTGAGCTGGCTACCCCAGGGGTTGCCAAATCACCACTAGTCTTCCTTGTTCCCCATATCCTTCAGGAGCGAGTTTGAATGATCTTCAATTCTTATCTAGTGAATCAAACTCGAATAATGGTGCTCTGCTTGCTCTACATGATTCCTGTGGTTGGCTTGCATATGTTTTATTCCTTACTCATTTTCTTGATGCTTGTGAGCAAATATCATTAGGGAACTCATGTTTATCTAAGTAGTTGATGTTTGTGATATGGTTTGATGATATGGTCTTCGCTCTAAATGTTTGAGTGCTTGGGAATTTATTTACAAACATGAAAACCCTTGCAAAGCTTCTCTTTGATATGCCATAGTCCTACCAAAGCCATATGATGTTCTAGTAGAAAACCTTATACTCATATGCTGCTTGTTGTTGCATTGAGCTTTGTCAAATTTTGTGACCCTTATGAGAATTCTTTTCATGCTTTCATGATCAAGATTTATGTGCACACCACCATTTCCCCTTGCTATGATTCTACTCTGGAAGTTAGCATGGTATCATTCATCTATTCAGCTACATAAATGCTCCATCATATGCATTGATTTCTCTCTCCTCAAGTATTTTGTAAAAGAGGCATGGCTATCTAAAAAAAGAGAAAAAAAGAAGGGGACACATGAAGGTCCCTCAGTTATGAAAAGAAGAAAAAAATGTGGGCACATGAAGGTCCATAAAAAAGAGAAGAGGATAGCCATGTTCTCATAAGATTTTTCATATATATGAGAGAGAGAATCATGCAATGGAGCCATTCATCTCATTTATCAAATATGGTAATAATTAGCACCCACTCCGGGGCTAGTAACCACCTTACCATATCCACCACATTCATACACGTGCACATCTTGATCTGATTGTATGAATTGCTTTTCTCCTTGGATCCAGTTTTTGACTTTGCAATATATGTGAAACAAGTATGCTTTATCTTCTATCCTACCCCAAGCTCCACATATAGCCATCATTAGAAGTAGGATGAAGAAAGGCAATTATAATGCCTTGGTGAGGACATATACACATTGAGTGATCTGAGAGGATCAAATGAGGAGCTTAGCAAGGTTTGTTTTGAAAATTATTGCAAAAAACCCCAAGTTACTTGACATGATGAGCATAAGTGATTTGATTCATGTCCGTTCCATTCCTCAACTAACCAAGATGGCATGACAGACACTCCACAGAGTTCACAAGTACAAGGTATGGTTTGGAATATCTCTTATGCTCGCTTCATATCCCTAGATATCATGTCCCACTTGATTTGTTCTCCCTTTACTCGGGACGAGCAAAGGTCAAGTGTGGGAGAGTTGTTGACGGCTGTTAAGTACCACTTTTAGGCCGTCAATACCTACATAGAATAAATGGAAAGTGATCATCAACACTAGAATAGGGGTTTATACTGACAATTTCCACAAGTGTTGGTATTTCTATCTTTTGTTGCAGGACACATCGAAATGCACATCGAATGATGCAATTGAGAGCAAGTAAATTGATGGCATGAATATGGCATCATCATAAACAGTCCCAAATGCCCATTTGGACTGCACCATTGCGACGGGCTCATTGAGACGATCGAAATGGATATATCATTTGCATACATCGGAGCCCGGATGTGAGAGATATGCACAGGACATCATGTGGGCCCGGCGGGACCCACACCAAGCCACGTGGCGATGTGCTGGCACACAGATGCCACGTGTCCACAACACCTCATCAATCCAAGAGAAGCACCTCTCGACGAATCAAACGCCACCACGTGTTCAGCACAAGGATTCGAGGGCCCACAATCCGAGCAAACTGCCTCCAACCGACCCATACACCGGGAACCGCCTTGGGGACCCACCTAGCAGTCACCCAGACAAAAGGCGACGTAAACGGAGTCAACCCGAGATCGGCCGACCCCACCTTAAGGCGGTTCTCGCCCATCTTCCACGTGTCGTCTCCCCATTGGATCCTAAGGGCATTCCCGTGGTGCTTGGGGTGTTCTCGCGCAGTGACCCGTGCCTATAAATAGAAGGGGAGGGGGTAAGAAATGAGACACACCACTCCATCCAAGGATGAGAGCTTCTCTTCAAAGTAGAGGCCTCTCCTTGGTAGATTAGAGAGTAGGAGAGTGAGAGAGGGGTTTGTATCTCTGTGGATGCTTCGTTCTTCATTTAGAATAAAGTGAGTATTTCTGCATTTCCTATTTAGACTAAAGTAGCATTCATGCATAGGTGAAGAGTTCTTGTGTTCTTCACTTGTTCATGATTTAGAGGCTTGTGTTCTTCATGAGCTTAGCCTCTGATCTTCTGGTGTAGTTCATAAGTTGCTAATTCCGTTTGCATGCCTGCTAGTCCAATTAGAGTAAAGTGGATGCTCCTGCATTCTAGTTTAGACTGAAGTCCATCCACGATCCTTGTATAGATAGCGGTTACCTCAGTGAGTTCTGATCTCTCCCTCGTGGGTTCGTCACTCTGTCTTCGTACGGAGTGCAATAGTGTTGTTACGGGCTAGTAGACGTAACCGTGCTATAGTAGCAGCCGGTGGTGTAGACGTGGTGTCTAGAGAACGGGTTATCCTTCTATTGCCCTGTATCCCACGGTTTGTCTTGGGGTTGGCCGCGGTAGTGACAGCCGTTGGACCCTTTCGGAATCCCCCACGTCCGGATACAGGTGTAGGCAACCCTTTGCCGTGAACTGACTGTTATAGCTAGGAGGGTCCGGTGTCCGAAACGACCGAGAGATTGTTCTCAACTCTGCCCACTATCAGCAGGATCCTCTCCATCTTCATCTCAACTCTATAGAGTTGTGTCCTTGGACCATAGCTAGGCTAGGAGGTAGCACACACCGTTCCTTGGATTCGATACCCTTGGGAATACTCCTAAGGTGAAGTGCTACAACAGTGTATCCGTGTGCTTGCGGATTCGTTCGCACTCATCAGTGTACCGGGTGTTTCTTACACGCTCACGCTAACCCGACGCCATAGTGGTGAGGTTAAGAAATACCAACAGTGCTTGTACTTGTGCTTCTGCTTGTGATCGCGCCTCGATTGTTACTTGCTGTCCGTCCTCGACCGATGCTTGTAGCCGTCCTTGTTCTCCATCTTCTCAGGGCAGTCGGCGACGTAGTGTCCTGGCTTGCCGCACTGAAAGCATGTCCTTGTGTTCCTCCTTGTGTTCACCCGGTTCTCGTGCATCCTCTCGAACCTCCTAGTCAGCAGCGCCAGCTCGTCCTCTCCAAAGCACATCGAACTCCTCATCTAGCAAAGACATCAAAGTGGACAAAGAGTATATCCTGGTGGATCGGTTAGCGTTAGACTTTGCATCTGAGCCACAGATGAGGGTGATACTATGAGAGTCAGTCGGGCCCTCAAGCTTGGCTGTCATACCACGGTCCACCTCAGCCGACCTGAGCTTCGAGAACAGCTCGTTCACCGTAAGAGTGTCATACTTCTCGGACTCTACAATGGCCTCGAACTTGCCATCCCAAATTGTACGATCCAGAGAGTGCAAGAGCTTAACAGCTCTGTCATGATCATCATATGGGAGCACGTCCACATTGGCCCTCATGTTGTTCACCACTACCGTGAACCGCTGGAACAAGGCATCAATTGACTCACCGGGGAGATGAGTGAAGTTCTCGTACTCTCTCCGGTAAGTCGCATACATCCGAGCCTGAACCTGAGCATTTCCAGCGTGAGCATCCTTCAACTGACTCCAAATCCTACAAGCTAGGTCCTCTGTTTGAACCCGATCGAATTCGGATTGACACAGAGCACGAAACAAGTAGTTGACCACCTTGTTGTTGGCGTCGTGCATGTCCCTCGATCCCGGAGCATGGAAGTTAGTCGGATGAACATAAGTTGTGTTCACTGTAATGTCCCAAAGGATCTGACCCTTACCGCGGAGGAAAGCTGCCATCCGCCTCTGCCACATCTGGTAGTTTTTGCCATCGAAGTGTGGAGGACTCGATCCCGTTCCTGGTACACCATCCTTGGATCTTAGACTAGTTAGAATCCGAAGATCCGTAACCGGCTCTGATACCACTTGAAGGATCGAACTGGCGACCAGAGAGGGGGGGAGTGAATGGGAGCTGATAAAAATTCTTTTTGAAGGAGATGGCTACTCCAACAAGATGAACACGGCTAACCAAAACACGTCTCCGGCTCAACTACCCAAGTTGACCAAGACCACGTAGCCACTAGAGTACTACTAGTCCTAGGAACCAACAACCACCGAAACCTACTCGAGAACGCAGCGGAACAAACAACTCGAGCAACACTGACCACACCGGTCAGACCGGTCACCTGCACTGGTCAGACCGGTCCCGGCTGGATATTCCGGACTGAGCCGCCGGAACACCCGACACCCTCCAGAGACACTCCGGGTCACCCTGGACCTTGAGCCGGGTCACCCGAGCAAGACTTGGCAATTTCCACAAAAAAGCCCCTACACCGGTCAGGCCGGAGCAGCTCACCGATCAGACCGGTCTGAGCCTGGAAATCCCAAATCCGCAAACCAACCTCCCGAGCTCCAAAACCGACTAAACTCGAAACAGCAGCAAACACATGGACTAGAGAACTCACCAAGACATTCACCCAAGCAAAACCCAATAGGGGGTCGGCACCGGTCAGACTAGTGAGAGGCACCGGTCAGACCGGTCCGGCTCTGGGCTCTCGGGATGAACAGCAACCCGCGGGTCAACACCCCCAAATCCAAATCTCGATTCCCGATTCACTCCATGGATACGCACAAGACTTTGGGGATAGTAGGAACACCTCATGGGCACTCCATAGCCAAGATTTGGTCCACCAAAACTTGCTAAATCAAGAGGAATCGAAAATCCCACCAAGAACGCCTCTAACCCTAGAGCCAAGAAAACCCCAAAATTGAGCCCCTTTACTCACGGATTTGGGAGGGGAATCAAAGGGAAAAGAACCACAAAGGGTTCATGCATACATCCCCCACCAAATCCCAAAGAGAAAGGTCTCAAAACCGCCACAAGATAATCGCCAAGAAAAGGCTCCGAAAATCACCAAAAAGGGAAAACGGGAGAGACACAATCAAGCCTTGAGGAACCACGCCGAATCATCTATACATACCATGAAGGTTCATACAAGGTCTAGCTTGCCTCCCAATCATCATTCCCTCTCACAAGATCTCACCATGAAGCTCTCAAGCTAGTCCTCTAAATCCTAAGGAAAATAGGAAGGGAAAATAGCAAAAGCAAATGAGCTAGGGTTCCATGAGATGGCTGCCATCCTCTCACCACTTGGGTTATATGGAGGCTAGCCGAAAGACGAAACTACCCCTATTACATTAAACTAAGATACACGCCCCCGAAGGGCCTTTTGGGAAACTTCGTCCTAGCACCATCGGATGGACGCGCAGCGACCGCAAACTTGCTTAGCCTCGACGCAAGCCTTGCGATCCTGACGCGTGTCCTCCACTTCGAAGTCTCCGGAACGCGTCATCACACACCGGTCAGACCGGTGTCCTCCACCGGTCAGACCCACCGGTCAGACCGGTCCTGGTGCTGCTGCCTCCGATCTTCGGTCTTGGCTTTGCGGATCAGGCAAGGAACCCAGCGGTTTTCTGGTGAACCACTGGAAACCCCGCAAACTTGGTGTAGCCTCCGCCAATCACCACTCATGACTCGGCTCCCACGTAGTCCCGGATTGACCTTGGTTTTGAGGCTCAACCAAGAAATCGTCCATGACTTCATCTTGCCGTCCTTGCCACCATGCGGCCCGCACTTAACCCCGCTGGCCACCGGGTCCCTCGAGCCAAGCCTACTTGTCTTCTCCACACCTGGAGGCCTACCCAGCAAGAACCTTTCGCACTTGCTCTTCACCTGTACTAACACCAGTCAAGCCGCAACCTGCACCTGCAATACTTAGCCAGGAATCAGTCCACACAACGTTGTCAATCACTCATCACATGAGGAAGCGACCATCCACCGGTCCTTGAAGCACACAGGCTCTCAGAGCTCAGGAGTGTATCGAAAATACCTGAAGATCCGCTTGACAATCTGCCGATGTGAAGTACTCGGCGACGCCTGAAAACAAGCGCACAGACATACAAAAAACTGAATGTCCGGCCTCGTCGCCATCAAGTACAAGAGGGAGCCGATCATGCTCCGGTACTCCTTCTGGTCCACAGGCTCTCCGTCCTCATCCGTATCCAGCGTTGTAGTCATACTCATCGGTGTCGACAGGGGCTTCGAGTCATCCATCTTGAACTTCTTGAGGATGTCCTTCATGTACTTGGCTTGATGCACAAAGGTTCCCTCCTTCGCCTGCTTGATCTTAAGCCCGAGAAAGAACTGCAATTCTCCCATCATGGACATCTCGAATTCTTTGCTCATGTCCTCTGCAAACCTTGCAACCAAAGAGTGAGACGAGCCGCCAAAGACAATATCATCCACGTACTCCTGAACAATTAGGATATCATCGCCCTGCCTGAGGTGAAAAAGAGTGTTATCAACCTTGCCCATCTCAAACCCCTTGCTGAACAAGAACCCCATCAAACGGCCATACCAAGCACGGGGAGCATGTTTCAGCCTATACAACGCCTTCCTCAGCCTATACACCCGGCGAGGAAACTCAGCACTCTCAAAGCCCGGTGGTTGTTTCACGTGAACCTCTTCTTCTAAAAACCCATTCAAGAAGGCACTCTTCACATCCATTTGGTAGAATTTGAACCCTTTAGCCACGAAAAAGGCTAGAAGAATCCTAATCACCTCCAAACGGGCTACAGGAGCAAATGTCTCCTCATAGTCTATCCCCTCCTTCTGACTATAACCCTGAGCAACCAACCTTGATTTGTTTCTCACCACCTCACCATTCTCACCCTCTTTGTTCTTCCACACCCATTTTATCCCGATAGGTTTGCAATGTGGTGGTGGCTCTACCAACTCCCAAACTTGGTTTCTCTCAAAGGTCGCTAACTCCTCATGCATTGCGTTCACCCAATTAGGATCAGAGAGGGCGTGTCCAATGTCTTTTGGCTCAAAGGTAGCAACAAAAGCTGAATGAGCAAAGTGAGAAGCATTCCTGGACCTTGACCGTGTCGTATGTTCATTGATGTCGCCGATGATTCTTGAGGGAGGATGATCAACTTGAACGCGCCTTGGTGCCTCTTGCCTGGAAACAACCTCCCCCTTAGCTGCAGCTTCCACTTGATCTTGCTGGATCGTAGTCAGTGTAGGGGATGGGCCATCCTGCACCATAGTCATCGTAGTGGAAGTAGAGGGTACATACTCGGCTGGAGCTTCACCATCCTCCTCGTCCTCAAAGATCTTCTTGCCAATCTCGTCGTCACCTGCACACTCAAAAACAGACGAACTGCATGGATGGGTCTCGTCGAAGGTAACCTCGCAAGTTTCCATGACTAGGTTAGTATCAAGGTTGAGCACACAGAATGCTCGAGAATGACTCGCATAACCCAAAAAGATCCCATCAGAAGACCTCGACTCAAACCTATCAAGCCTACCCTTCTTGAGAATAAAGCACCGACAACCAAAATCCCTGAAATGGCTCACTCTAGGTGCTCGCCCGTGCATGAGCTCATAGTACGTCTTGTTCAAGAAGGTCCGAAGAAAAATCCGGTTCCCAACATGACATGCGGTATTCACCATTGACATGAAGGTCCTATTAACCACAAAGGGAACAATTTTTCCTCTCAACCACACCATTCTGACAAGCCACATAGGGAGAAGAGAATTGATGTTCGAGACCCAAATCACGACAACAAGTTTCGAAATGAGAGTTTTTAAATTCAGTGCCATTGTCACTACGAATAGCTCGAATAGCATCTCCATTCCTCTCATTCTTCAACCTCAAGATTAGATCCCGGACAAAACCAAACGTCTCCCCCTTGTCAGCCAAAAAGAAGAACCAAGCATAACGAGAATAGTCGTCCACTATCACCAGGACATACCATTTCCCACCAGCCGAGCACACACGAGCTGGACCAACCAAGTCCATATGGAACAGCTCGCATGGCCTCTCTATCATAACGGATGTCAGAGGCGGGTGAGAGGCGGCGACCATCTTACCATGCCTACATGGAGCACATACCAAGTCCTTTTGGTATGTCAGCTTAGGCAACACTCGGACCAAACCTAGCCCACTCAAGCGTGACAACAAGTGAAAACTCAAGTGACCTAGACTCCTATGCCATTTCCAAAGCTCCGCTGAAACACCAGCAACCAAACAATGAGAAGAGCTGACACGCTGAGAAAAATCGGCTCTGAAAATCTGACCCTCGGGGATGATCGTGCATACAAGATCACCTCGAGAATCCAAAACACGAGAAGCGCCCGTTTTGAAACGGACCTCAAAACCCTCATCAAGAGGCTAGGACACCGAAAGAAGATTAAACCCCAAAGACTTGACAATAGCAACACGCCTAAGAGTCATAGACTTACTCACCTTCATCGTGCCCACTGAAAGCACTCTTCCTTTCCCATTGTCCCGAAAAGTGATGTACTCTTTGGTCATCACTGGGGTAAGGCTGGAGAACCACCTTCGATCTCCGGTCATGTGTCGAGAGCAACCGGAGTCGATCAACCAAAAGCCCTCCAAGCCTCCCACCTCATCCTCGGAGTCGGAGTTCGAGTCATCCTTGTTGGATGGAGCCCAATAATTGTTGTCGTCATAGACACTTTTAGGCCTAATTCTGGTTGGACCGACCCAATAATCGAGGTCGTCATAGAATGTTTTAGGCCCGGTTTTAGTATGACCGAGCCCAATAATTGCATTCGTCATTAATTTGTTTTGGGTCCAGTACTGGTTGGATAGAGTTCAATATTCGATGACGTCATAAAATGATTAAGGCCCAACTGATATTGGACCCAGCCCACCATTTGCTGACGTCATTTTTTATACGGCCCATTTTATTAATAAATCATTTTTGAATTCGTAAAAAATAATGGGCCGATGGGGCAAGCCCACATATTTTTTCCCTGTTATTTTGGGCTGCACTCCAGGTTGTGCTTAATTAAATATAATTCAATCTCATATTACATGCTAATCAATTAAGTAATAGACATCACAGATAATATTTCCATACCACTGATAGAAATAAATGTTTCAGATCACACATGACAAATTATTATCAATGAACACAGAACAACCACAAGCAGATTATAAGTAGGAGCTCACAAACCAATACACATGATATCTCCATGCTCACAAATAAAGCTGGTATTGAAATATAACCCACTAAGATAACAAAGCTCCGTAATCACAAACCAGCACAACTAGCTGGGAGGTGTCAGATGGTGAGATCTAGACAGCCCACGGGGCTGTTAATCCCTGTGGTTTAGTTGTTCGGTGAGGGGGAATCTAAGGCTAAGAACTCGAAGGTTGCGCATGAGCACACGGAACACAGAGAACACGGCGGGTTTATACTGGTTCGGGCCTCCGGAGAGTAAAACCCTACGTCCAGTTGTTGGTGTAGATTGCTTGAGGATTGCGTGATTGTACAAGGGTCACCTCGCCCACCTTATATTGGCCAGCGGACAAGGTCGGTTCCCAGACTCTAGGTCGGTTACGACCAGGAGACCTAAATCTAGTTGATTACATCTCTTGCCATATCCGTCGATCTGCTTGGTCGGAATCCACTGATGTTTGTCTTGCACGCCAAGTCTTGAGGTCGTTCTAGATAAGGTCGTCTGGAATCTTCTGGAAGGTCTTCAGGAGGTCGTGTGGGCCACCAACTAGGTCGGTTGGGCCCACTGACAGGTCGGCAGGGTCTTCTGGCAGGCCGGACCCACTTGTCGGGGACGTCCGTGAGCCTGGTCGGTGGGGACCCAGGGGTACCCATGTCTCACAAGCCCTCGAGAGAGGTGTATGCATAGTGACCTTAGAAAGGTCATGACGAAGTCGTGGAGCTATCGACAGGTCAAATAGCATGCACGTCGGTCAAAAAGAACAAATCAGCTTAGCAGCCGACATGTTATAGTCTTGCCGAACGAAGAGAGGTCGAGTGACGACCCATAGGAAGCATACTTCCGATAGATCGAAACGACGATGAAAAAATTTTAGGGGGCATCGAAGATGGACTCATAGAGTAGTATCCGAGCATCGTGGCGGGCAGGATGGCCGGTATGATGATCAAAAAAAAAGAAAAAGAAAGTAGGTCGAGTGACGACGTGATGAGAAACAGTTTTCCCAACATGTGGGTACGACGAGAAAAACTAAGAGGGCGTCAAAGACGCACTCGTAGAGTAGTCCCCGAGCATTGAAGTAGACAGCATGGCTGGTTTGATGCTCATAAAAGAGAAGAAAACTAGGTCATGGTCTTGATCGAATCGAAGTGTAGAGACACCCAGATCTACAAGGAGTCTGGCAGGGCCGACCTCGTGGAGGCCTTTTGTAGGCGTGCCGACCTCGAAGGGGCCTCGAATCAACTATGCCCAGTATCCGAGAATACCCAGCAAGGTCTTGAAAGGCGTGTCGCATGAAGAGATCGCCAATGATGTCGTGGCGGAAGTTGTGATGTCTAGAACCGTCGACGATGGAGCAATGACAATATATGGATCTTGAACGAATGGAGTGTAGAGACACCCAGATATCCTGCATAGCTGCAAAGAGTCTGGCAGAGCCACCCGAGGCATGCCGACCTCAAGAAGGTCTCAAAAGTCTATAGCGCCCAAGCACCCGGAAACACTTGGCAGGGCCATCAGGCGCGCACCCCACAGGAAGGCCTTCATTCCCGACGTAAAAAATCCTAGGTGTCCAGAGTAGGCTGGCAGGGCTACAAAAGCACACCGACCTCAGAAGGTCACGTATCCAGGCTGCCTAACTAGGTTGGCAGAGCCATAGATATACCAAGGTATTGTAAGACCTCGGTATAAAGGCACGCCGACCTCAAGAAGGTCGTTTTGGTGTCCAAACGACCAACATAGCTGCCAGCCATCCAGCAGAGCCATGGCGCTAAGGTATTGACGACCTCAATAATAGGCACACCGACCACGGGGGCCCGACGAAAATCGTAGACGTGAAGCTTCTGATCTCCAAGCGCCCAGACAGATCTGGCAGAGCAGCGAGGCACGCCTACCCCGGGAGGTCTTCAATCGAACCTACAACCATTCTGCTCAGGAAACAGAAATATAGGCTGATTGGAATAGGTCTATTTACGTCCAGAGCCATAGCGGGTGCGCCAGGACGCAGAGCCTAGCGGGTGCAATGAAGACGTAAAGCTGTGAAGGTTGCGTGTAGTCATCGTCGTTGTCCGTAGATATAACGAGGCGCTGGGCCCTCTGACACATAGTCAGGCATTGTCGTTTACTGTAGACTGCAGGGTCACAGGTCAACAGTGTTTGGAGATTCCCTTGCCACCTAGAAAATGACAAACTGCCCACGAATCAAGGAGGATACTGTAGCCATGTGACTCTGCGGCGGGCTCAGGCATCATTGATGCACTAGCGACAAAGACGTCGCGAGACAGAGGTAAAGTCATCACCTTTAATCATGCACATGTCTACAGGTCCTCTGGATCACGTGGTGACAGTGTCATCACTTTGCCAACTACCCGAGGCCTGGCTTTGGCTATAAATATCACCGTGATGCTGGAGGAGGCAAGCACCAAGCATTGTTGAGCTATGAAGCCGCAGGGTAGTCTTGAGGCCATGCCATGGGCATGTGTCCGTCCACCAGATTGTAGGATGTTGTGTTTGTAGAAGCTTGGAGCTAGAAGAACTCTTGCGAAATGTAGGCAGCACCCCCACTCTTTGTACCGTGCCTCTGCGTGGTACCAGGTAGAGTTTGGAGGTGATGCTGTAGAGGCCCGAGGTGAAGCTGTAGATCCTTGCCGACCATGTGGTGCTCGTTGAGGGCCTGTAGTCCGCGCCGAAGAGCAAGCCCGTATTTGCATTCCATAGTCAGGCACAAAGCGTGACCTACTGGGTGCAGTACCGTGCAGTTGTTCACCGCAAGGCCACCATCGAGGTCCTGAGGCTAGAAGAATTCTTGCGACGTGCTCTACTGTATCAGAGTACGCCTCAAGGATTCCTCTAGGTAGATCAGGTCTTCGAGTACGTTTGTATTTTTGTGCTGGGTTCTGGATCCAATAAGTTGTAACAGGTCGCAGGCGACTTGTGTACCTTCGATGTTCCCGTGTAATGTTCGCTCTCTTCTGTCATGCACTGGTCGATTTGACGAATTGATTCATCAAAGACCTAAAATATCATGATTTTGGGGGCTTATCGACCTTGTGAAGATCGAAATGTGAGATCAGGACGACCTGATGGTTTTGTGGTGTTTACGACCTAAACTCAGAGTATAGGTCGCCGTTTGTTGAGTAATTATCCGTTGGCGCAAAGTCCGGCGAGATTGACTCGCGAAATTATCGGCATAGAGCCGTTAGGGCAAGCTCAGTACTGTGGAAGGAACCGCAATGGGCGGACCCGATGGGGCCCTTATAAATAGAGCGGCAGGGACCATCATTAACCGGCCCCTTCGCCTTCTCCCTCCTTTCGCCATCACTGCCGAAATCACTGCGCCCTAGTCACCGCATACTCCACCGCCGAGCGCCGCCGCAGAATCCGTAGTGCGCCACCGTCTGTTGCCGACTGCGCGCCGGCTCTGCTACGCTCGCGCCGCTCCGCTTCGTATGCGAGTCAAAACCCTAGTGGGGTTTAGATCCAGATCTGCTCGTCTCCAAGAAATGGTGGCCGTGGCTCGTCCAATCCTCGACCCGCGGACGGTGTGGGAATCCTCGATGGTGAGCAAGGCAAAGATCCAAGCGCTAGTGGACCGCAGGCTGTTGAGGCCCAAGGTGGAGGTGGAGTGGAAGGCGTCTACAGGCGAGGCGTTCCCAACAGAGGACGACAAGGAGCAGGTCGTCTTCACCTCCTTCTTCGAGCGCGGATTCAACATCCCCGCCGGTGACTTCTTCCGGGGTCTTCTCTTCTACTACAAGTTGGAGCTGGTACATCTTGTCCCCAACTCCATCACTGTAGTGTCGACGTTTATCCACTTCTGTGAGGCGTATCTAGGAATAGCGCCCCACTTTCTCCTCTGGCGACATCTTTTCTGTGTCAAGTCCACCGGCAAGCGTGGTGGTGTTGTTGGCGCTGTGATGTTCTGCTTGAGGTCGGGCCTCAAGTCGGAATGGATTGACTCGGACCTGCCGGACAACACCGCTGGGTGGAGGTCGGATTGGTTCTACATCGCCGATCAGAAGCCGGCGCTCCCGAAGCGGACTGGGCACAAGCCTGTGAAGATACCGGAGTGAGACCTATCATTGACGTCGCGCGAGATGGACGATGTCAAGAAGGTGCTTGCACTGGTCACCGACCTCAAGGAGAGGGGTGTGATAGGAGGTTCAGTTGCTAGGTCATTTTGCCGGCGCCTGATCCAGACGATCAAGGATCGGGTGCACCCAGCGTACGAGTACTGGGGGCAATCGGACCCCACTCGTGAGGTCAACTGCAAAGTCCCCAAGGAGGAGATGGCGGCTAGGGTGTCGCATATTTACGTCGGGAAGGCACGAATCAAGAAGTGCCCAAAGGCGTATTCACTAAATCGGCCAGCTGACCCAGTAAGTCCTGGAACTACTAGGTCGTTTGCTAGGTTCTTTTGCTTATACGTCGTTCTTACTTCTTTGCTCTTCACTCGTCGCAGGAACGAGAAAGGCAGTTTTGGTGCCTGGCCCCTCTTCCGGAAGGCGAAGAACCTCGTCGGAAGCTGAGGTTGGACAAGTACCAACCTCCAGTAGCTAGGCTGATGGAGAATTACGAGTCTGACTCATCGGTGGAAGCTGATGAACACACTGACCCGGAGGTCGGTGATGATGCCGCAAATCAGCAAGAGGCGAGCAGCACCGTGAAGACCAGGCGCAAGACAAGGTCGGCGGCGGGAAAACAGTCAGCCTCGACGGCTGCTGCAAAGGCTGAGGTAGCGAAGACCGCCAAGCTCGAGGTGGAGAAGAAGAAGAAGAAGAGGAAGACGAGCCCTCCACCGGCGGTCGAGACGCCGGTGATTCCTACACCTCCGACTAGGGAGGTGGAGTCTGACAAGGAAGACGAAGATGAGGCCACCGATGACCCGCCGGTTGTTGAAGACCGGACGGCGAGGAGGTCATTGAGTCCCGCGGCCAAGAGGCAGCGGGAACTGATGCAGAAGACGACGGAGGACGACCTCCGTCAGGGGATGGAGGTGTAAAGGGCTGCTGCCGGATCGCAGGCAAGGATGCCTGTGCTGGTGAAAGTGCGGCCTTTCAGGCCTAGGTTACGTGCCACAGCTACTGTGAGGTAGGGTCATTTTCCTGAAACTTGTTCATATCTTGGTCGTTGTTAGTTTTGTTGATGAAGACGTTGACAGGCTAGTGGTCCAACCCGAGCGTGCCCTGGGTGATCAAGAATCACCTTTGCGAACCAGGTCGGGTGATCAGGAGGTCGAAGCTCGGACCCTAGTTGATGATGCCAGGACAGCAACTCCTTCGTCTACTGTTGATGCTGGGGCACAGGGCTCGGTGGGAGACGTCGGGGCATTGACCCCTCGCCCTGTCATCGACGTGGACCCCATCAACGCGGTGCCCACCGTATCGGATCAGGACCTGGTCGGGGACCTGATTCAAATCGAGCCGCCGTCGAAGAATCCAGAAACATCCGGCGCGCAGGTACCGGGTTCGTCATTGACAGGGCCAATGTTGAGGCATAGGGAGATTGACTGGAATGGTACTCCTTGGCAGGATGATATCTTTGACGACCATGAAGATATGGTGGTGCTCCAGAACGCTATCTTCACGTTCAACGAGGCGTTGACGGTGAGCCTGTCACCTGTACTATTTTTGACGACGTATTTATTTGAGCTAAATCTGATGATCTGTTGTTTTGGAGCAGTCGCTGGCTGATCGTGCGAAGGGCAGGGCCGACCTGCTTAAGAATGCTACGGTCACGCAGTGGCGGGTGGTCAAGCTTGAGCAGGATCTCAAGCAGGTCCGTGAGGCGGCGGCTGCGGACAAGAAGAAGCTCGAAAACGAGCTGGCTGAGGAAAAGCGCAAGACCCGGGAGGCCAATGCGCAGTTTAACACCATGAACACCGGTAAGATCGAAGTTGTCTTGTAGTTTCCTTCACTATTGTTGTCGGAGGCTTGTACTGACGAGGTTCTGACCTCGGGATGTGTTGCAGAGTTTCACCGTCGGGAAGACGACCTCAAAAACGAGCTAAAGAACAGCAAGGAAAAAGTTCGATCCTTGGAGGTGAACCTCCGTGAGGCCGAGGCTGGCGCCAACGAGCTCAAGAGGACAATGAAGGAGAAAATAGACAGTGAGTTCGTTGTAACTCAAAAGTTGACTTATGAGAAACAGGCTCGGCAGGATCTCGAGGTCAGCCTCGAGGTAGCTTTGAAGTCACTGCAGAATGACCAAGTGACCACTACAGGGCAAGAGGTGGAGCTGAACGACCTGAAGAACGCTGCTCATTATGCTATGGATATGATAGCATCACAGGTCGAAGGGGAGGAGCTGAAGTCTGCTCTTGATCGTCTTATAGCTATGCCCGAGAAACTTCTCGACCTGTTGAGGGCGACAAGCTTGGCGGCGGCGACGGAGGTGTTAGTGCGGGTGAAGTCGCACTACCCCGAGGTTGACATGGTCAAGGTCGGGGAGAGTTCTGATACGACGAAAGACCTCAAGGCCTTGGAGCTTAAAGTGTGCGACGTCGCTACGGCGGTAATGGATGCTCTTGACTATGAAGGCGATGATGGCGAAGAGTAGTCTTAGTCCAGGAGCTGTACCTCCCTTCCTCTTAGTCATGTAAATAACATGTGATAAGACCTTCTTTTGTTGCCTGCATGACGTACTTACTTTGTGTCTGCGCGAGCTTGGTAGCCTTTGAAGTGACGATGTCTTGTATAATGTCCCGCTAACCACTACTCACGGAGAGGCTGGCTTACTAACCTCCACAGCTCAGCAGGGAGGCTTACGTGTGATCAGTGCGCGGGAAGGAGTCTAGGACTCAGGTTTAGCAACCTTTATGACCAAGTAGGCTCGCTGCGACACCAAGCGGGTAGTCATGAGGTATGACATCCTCAGGTCGAACGACCCTTAGGTTGGCTTTGAGCCAAGCCCCCGAGAATGTCGAGGGGGAGGAAGAGCTTTAGATTGGACCCCCAGGTCTTACGACCCATGTGTTGGCTTTGGCCAAGCCCCCGAGCATGTCGAGAGGGAGGGTTGATGACATAGGGGAGGAGAAGGTAGGGCTCAGGACACAGCAGGTGACTGCTTGAACTAAAATTTATTGAGACTGAAAAAGTACAAAGACGAAAAATACATAGCTGTTAAAAGAAAACTATTCTACGGGTCGAAATGACGTAGATGCTCCACGTTCCAAGGGTTGGGCACGCCTTGTCCATCGCCCCACTAGAGGTGGTATGTAGATGGGCTGATGACTTCGGTGACAATGAAGGGTCCTTCCCAAGGGGAAGAGAGCTTATGCATGCCATCCATCTTCTGGATACGCCTGAGGACTAGGTCGCCGACGTTAAAGGATGTCTCCTTGACGTTGCGATCGTGGTATTGACGAAGTTGCTGATCGTGGCGAGCCTGACGCATGATGGTAGCCAGTCGCTATTCTTCGAGGCTGTCGAGGTCGACACGTCGGGTCTGCTCGGCTTCCCCCTCCTCGTAGAATTGTATTCGTGGAGCTCCAAATGTGACGTCGGTGGGCAAAATAGCTTTGGAGCCATAGACAAAGAAGAAGGGCGAGAAGCTTGTAGCAGAACTGACTTGGGTCCTTAGGCCCTAGATTACGTGTGGTAGCTCGACTAACCATCTTGTAGTGTAGTTTGAAGCGTCGTCAAAGATATGATCTTTGAGAGCTTGAAGAACCATGCCGTTGGCACGTTTGACCTGGTCGTTGCACCTAGGGTGGGCGACCGAGGAGTAGTAGACGTCGATCATGTTGTCTTGGCAGAAATCCCAAAAGGTAGAACCTGTGAAGGCTGTGCCAAGGTCGGTGATGATCCTATTGGGCACACCGAAGCGATGTGTTATGTCTTGTATGAACTTGGCCGCTTCTTCCGACATGACCTTTGCGACAGGTCGGACTTCAATCCACTTGGTGAATTTATCGACGGCCACAAGGATATACCTGTAGCTGCCCGGGGCAGTTCGGAACGGTCCCACTGAGTCGAGGCCCCACATGGCGAAGGGCCAGGATGGGGGAATTGTGCGCAGGACCTGAGCTGGCTGGTGCTGCTGCTTGGCAAAGAATTGGCATCCTTTGCACCTTTTGAGGAAGTCTTTTGCGTCAGACATGGCCATGGGCCAATAGAAACCAGATCGGTACGCTTTACCGACCAGATTGGTGGAGGCCGCGTGGCAGCCACACTCTCCACCATGAATCTCAGCCAAGAGCTGTAGACCTTCTGATCGCAGAATACACTTCATCAAGACGCTAGTAGAGGCGGCTTTTCTATAGAGGTCGGTACCAATCACGATGTAGTTAGCACTTTGTCGTGTGATACGTTCTCATTCTGCTTTGTCTTCTGGGACTCGTTGGTCGAGTAGGAAAGCTATGAAAGGCTCACGCCAATCATCTTCTTTTTCTGACATCAGCACGTCGCGGGGAGGTGCTGTGTTTTGGTCGGATTGTAGTTGGTCCGGGTTGTCCAGATCCAACAGCTTGATTGACAGCTTGCGTAGGTCTTGGACGAACACAGCCGCCGGAACTAGGGCTCTTTTGGAGCCTAGTTTGGAGAGTATGTCGGCGGCGACGTTGTTGTTGCGTGGCACATGCTGAAATTCAATTCCCTCGAAGTGGCCTTCGAGCTTGCGGATCTCAGCACAGTATGCGTCCATTGTGTCTTTGACACAATCACACTCTTTATTGACTTGTTCGATGACGACCTTGGAATCACCAAAAGCTAGTAGTCGCTTGATGCCAAGAGACACTGCTATGCGGAGCCTGTGAATTAGAGCTTCGTACTCTGCTCCATTGTTGGAGGCTTTGTAGTGTATCTATAGGACATACTTGAGCTGCTCTCCCTGAGGAGAGATGAATAGCACACCTGCTCCTGCGCCTTTGAGGTTGACGGCGTCGTCGAAGTACATTATCCAGTGTTCAGGCCGCTCCTTGGGAGGGGGCATCTGGATTTCTGTCCACTCCGACACAAAGTCAGCGAGGATCTGCGACTTGATTGCCTGCCTGGGGCAGAACTCGATATCAAACTCTCCAAGCTCCACCGACCACTTGACGATGCGGCCGTTGGCATCACGATTGCGGATGATCTCTCCTAGAGGGAACGACGAAGGCACCGTGATCTTGTGGGCTTGGAAGTAGTGGCGCAGTTTTCTCGATGTGATCAGGAGTGCATAGAGCAACTTCTGAGGTTGCGAATACCGTGTTTTAGCGTCGGCCAGGACCTCGCTTACGTAGTATACAGGTCGTTGAATAGGATAGGCCTACCCTTCTTCTTCTCGTTCTGTGACGAGAACCGTGCTGACCACATGAGTGGTGGCGGAGATATATAGTAGGAGGGTTTCCCCTGCTACTGGTGGTGTCATGATTGGTGGTGTGGTCAGGGACTCTTTGAGAGCCTCGAAAGCCTTCTGTGCTTCTTCGTCCCATACGAATTTATCTGCCTTCTTCAATAGCTTGAAGAAGGGCAGACCTTAATCGTCGAGCTTGCTGATGCAACGACCTAGAGCCGCCATCATACCTGTGAGCTTCATGACGTCTTTCTTGCAAGATGGTTTGGCCATGTTGCGTATTGCATCGACCTTCGCGGGGTTGGCTTCAATGCCTCGGTGTCCGACCATGAAGCCCAGGAGCAATCCTAAGGGTACACCGAAGACACACTTGGTAGGATTGAGCTTCCACTGGAACTCTCGTAAGTTGGTGAAGGTCTCGGTGAGGTCGGCGATGAGCTGTTCTTCCTCGGTGGTCTTGACGACCACATCATCAACATAGGCTTCCACATTCTTCCCGATCTGCGTCTTCAGGCACTTCTGTATCGCCTTCTGGTATGTTGCTCCAGCGTTTTTGAGGCCAAAGGTCATGACCTTGTAGCAGTAGATGCCATTGGGCGTTATGAACACCGTCTTGTCTTCGTCGTCGGGATTCAAAGCTATCTGATGATAACCTGAGTAGCAGTCGAGAAAGCATAATAAAACGCTGCCAGCCGTGGAGTCCACGACCTGGTCGATGCGAGGAAGAGGGAAGGGATCTTTTGGGCAGTGCTTGTTGAGGTCGGTGTAGTCGATACACATCCTTAATCCACCAGTCTTTTTGGGTACAAGGACCGGGTTTGCGAGCCAAACCGGGTGTTTGCATTCACGGATGAATCCTGCAGCTAAGAGCTTGCAGACCTCTACTTCTATAGCTTGCTTTCTACCTTTTGCAAATCGCCGGAGCTTTTGCTTGATAGGTCGGGCAGTCTTATTTACTTCAAGGGCGTGCTCAGCCAGCCTCCTGGGGACACCGGGCATGTCGGACGGGCTCCATGCGAAGATGTCAGCGTTGTCCCAGAGGAAACTGGTGAGCGCGAGTTCCTATTTGGGGTCTAGATTGGCCCCGATGACGACTTCCTTGGATGCATCAGGCAGGCCGAGGCACACTTTCTTCACAGCAGGACTTGGGTCCAAGGATGTAGCTGTACGCTTCTGTTCTGGCACCTCCAGAGTGGTTTGGTCGACCTTGGTGGCCTGGGCGACCATGACCGTAGCTGCAGCTTTGCAGGCGGAGTCTTTGGCGAGCTCGACGGTGGTGCTTTCGCAATTGTAGGAGACCATGATGTCTCCTAGGACGGAAAGGATTCCGTTAGGCGCTAGCATCTTCATGATTAAGTAGGTGTGGTGCGGTATGGCCATAAACTTGGCTAACATAGGTCGACCAAGGAAGGCATGGTAGGAGGAGCGGAAGTCCGCTACCTCAAACGTCAGGTACTCTGTTCGGAAGTTTTCCTGTGTGCCAAAGGTGACCGGGAGGCAAACACGACCTATGGGGTACGCACCCTTGCCGGGCACCACGCCATAGAAGGGTTCGTCGCAGGCAGTCATCTTGTTGAAGTCGTAGTCCATCTTTCTGAGTGTCTCTGTGAAGATGATGTTCAAGCTGCTGCCCCCATCGATGAGGGTCTTAGGCAGGAACGCGCCGTCTACTATGGGATTGACGACTAGCGGGTAGGTCTCGGGGTCTGGTATATGAACCCAATGGTCTTTCCTGGAGAAAGTGATAGGGAATTTCGACCAACGCAGGGGTTGCAGAGTTTCAGTGTTGACTTGGGCGATCTCTGTTGCATTTGACCGTATTTGCCTGTTGCTCTTGGCTGCTTGGCGGCCGCCCACGACGAAGTTGATTTCGCAGTTGGCTGTCTGAAATGCACTGTTGGGGTTGCCCCCTTTTGGCGGTGGTGGTGGAGAACGCTCCTTGCGGTTGTTATCATTGCGATTGTGGTCATCCTGCGGCGGCGATCGTCCCGGCGGTCGTCGCGTCGGTCGTCGCGTCGGTCGTCACGGTTGTCTTCGCGGCGGTCATCACGCCGGTAGTCGTCACATCTATCATCATGTCGTTCATCGCGGCGATAATCACAATGGTCCCTATCGTCGTTGCGACGGTAAGGTCTGCGATCCCGGTAATCACGTCGATCAGGTCGACGGTTACGATTGTCATAGCGGCGGCCGCTGTTTTGGTCGTCGTTGCTGTTGCTCTTGGTCTTCTTGGGCTCTGGGGGGCCCGTAGAGCACGCTTTAGTTGTTCGCACTCCCTCATGGTGTGCTTGGCGTCGCGGTGGAACTGGCACTGGTCGTCCATGACCATGTTGAAGTCGCCTTCGAGGAAGGTGGAAGGTCGGGGTGGATCGGTCACGTAGGCCTTGCCAGATCGCTTGCGCGACCTATTGCCCCCATCGTCGTGGTTTTCTCCCTTGAAGTCGTGCATCACCGCATCTTGAGTGTCGACAGGCTTGTCGACGTAGGCCATGAGGTCGCCGATGGTATGTGCGTCAGCTTCGTGGATCTTCTCGAAGAGCTTGATGTTGGTTATCCCCTTTTTGTAGTATGCTATGACGTCCTCGTCTTTAACACCCGCGAGAGTGTTGCGATTTTCGAAGTAGCGGTTGGTGTACTCTCGGAGAGTTTCATCACGCCGCTTGCGTACTCTTGCGAGGTGATGGGTGTTGCCCGGGCGGTTGTAGGTCACTTGGTAGTTGGTCGTGAAAAGACGCGACAAGGTTGCCCACGAGGTGATGCACTCTGCAGGAAGGTTGTCGAGCCATAGGAGTGGCGCTTTGCCCATCACAAGGGGGAAGTACCACGCCATGTGGTCTTCGTTACCCCCGGAGGCACGTGCCGCAATGCTGTACATCTTGAGCCAAATACTTGGGTCAGAGCGACCGTCATACTTCTCAATAGTTGGCTTGAAGTCTTTGGGGTATCTGATCGTCCTGAGACGACGTGAGAATGCTGGGAAGTTGTTGACCGCTCCCGGGCTGGCTGATGGGGCGTACGCCATTGGGATGATGTAGAGATCGTCTGGCGGACCATTGTCTTGGTCGTACTGGGCACGTCGGAGGAGCTCTTGGTCGTGCATATTCC
The DNA here is from genome assembly GCA_036936925.1 of Cenchrus fungigraminus. Classification (NCBI taxonomy): domain Eukaryota; kingdom Viridiplantae; phylum Streptophyta; class Magnoliopsida; order Poales; family Poaceae; genus Cenchrus; species Cenchrus fungigraminus. The sequence continues at coordinate 71,137,422 of CM072780.1, forward strand.
GTAATTCCGTTGCCTGGATTGGATTGTTGGCATTAAGGGGATCAGGGACCCCGTTGACGCGGTCGTAGTTAGCACGACGTGCTATCTCCACTTCATCTCATATGCGTCGACGTTGACTGCAATCAGCGTGATTGGCTTGAACTGGTGGAGGTTGGGCTCCGACGTTGTGCTGGGCGGCGGCAGCATTAGCTGCATTGTTAGCGACGTTACCTGCAGCATTGGCGGCAGGATTGGCTGCAGCGTTAGCGGCAACATTGGCGCCGGGGTTGGCTGCGGCGTTAGCGGCAGCGTTGGCAGCGGGATTGACCGGCTGTACCACTTCGTTTTCGCCACCTCCTTCTTCGGGCACAGGCTGAAGAGGAGCATTAGCGTTGGAGCGACGTCGTTGCCGAGGGTTTTCCGACCTACTCCTGGAGTAGGAGCTTGCGGCCGATCTGCTGTACCCTGGGCCCCTTTCTTCGACTTGAGCCGTGGCGACGCGAATGTGGGCTTGAAGACGCCGTACTGCGGGAGTGTCCTCGAGCTGACCAAGTGCGGCCAGGGCTGTACCCAGATTTGCTTGAGGCGAGTTGTAGACTTCGTGGCCATCTTGCTCAAAGTCCCTGAGGAGATCTCTGGCACGTAGGCGGTTCCGACGAGGCTCATTGCGGTTAGGTTGCTGAGGTGCAGCTGGAGCCGCGCCGGGTTGCGCCCCATTGACGACGTTGCCGATGGGTTGGTTGCCGGCACCTTGTCCGACGTTGGTCACAGGCTGACCTGCAGCCGGGGTAGCTGCAGCTAACTCTTGCTGACGACGTACAGCTCTTGCAGCGTTGGCGTTTTCACGCTCTATGCGCTGTTCCTCTGTCTCTCCGTCTTGAGGAGGTACATCAGCGGAGACCACCAGGACCTCGCGGTCTGGGACCTCGAACGTCTCTCCCGGATAATCCGGGGAGATGGTTGTACGGGCGATCTAAAACGCATGGCGGTCTGGAGACAGCTCGCGGTTGATCTGGCGGCGATGAGCCGCGGTGCAAGGTCGGCGAAGCTTCTTGAGCACGCGGCACTGGCGAGCCGTGTGTTTGGGATTCTCGTGGATGGGGCAAGGGTCATCAATGTGACCCCTATGGTCTCCATGATGTGATATCTTGGGTCCAGATTCAATCTGGATCTTGCACTTCATGTAGCGAGACGCTGCATGAGCTGCGTTCCGCAGGCCAAAAGGCATGCTGGATGAGGATGGGTAGGTCCTGCGAGGGCGTTTAACGCGCTTGCAGACCTTGATCGTGTCGGAGAGCATGTCTTCGACGCGATTTAGTCCCGCGATCAGGTCGCTAGGAGTGGGTGGGTTGGTTTCCACCAGCAGATCTGTCCCGACCTGTTGATTGGAGGTGGCCGTGTTGCTCTCGATGAGGAGACAAGCGGCTGGAGCGGTGGATTTTGCCGGCATGGAGCCGAAGCAGATGTCGACGGGATTGGCGAGGATGTCCGCCGTGCTCTCCGGGAAGATGACACCGTTGGTTGAAGCCATCGAGTTGCACGAAGAACCTCGGATTCCACCCCTACCTGGCGCGCCAACTGTCAGATGGTGAGATCTAGACAGCCCACGGGGGTGTTAATCCCTGTGGTTTAGTTGTTCGGCGAGGGGGAATCTAAGGCTAAGGACTCGAAGGTTGCGCACGAGCACACGGAACACAGAGAACACGGCGGGTTTATACTGGTTCGGGCCTCCGGAGAGTAAAACCCTACGTCCAGTTGTTGGTGTAGATTGCTTGAGAATTGTGTGATTGTACAAGGGTCGCCTCACCCGCCTTATATTGGCCAGCGGACAAGGTCGGTTCCCAGACTCTATGTCGGTTACGACCAGGAGACCTAAATCTAGTTGATTACATCTCTTGCCATATCCGTCGATCCGCTTGGTCGGAATCCACCGATGTCTTGTCATGCACGCCAAGTCTTGAGGTCGTTCTGGATAAGGTCGTCTGGAATCTTTTGGAAGGTCTTCAGGAGGTCGTGTGGGCCACCAACTAGGTCGGTTGGGCCCACTGATAGGTCGGCAGGGTCTTCTGGCAGGCCGGACCCACTTGTCGGGGACGGCCGTGAGCCTGGTCGGTGGGGACCCAGGGGTACCCATGTCTCACAGGAGGACACAAGCAGAAGACTAAGAAACTCAGTGGCCTTACCCAAGTCGCGAGCTTAGCAGTTGACGAAGGAGGGTCTCTGTAGTTTCTACTTGTTTCTTCAACCTCTCAATCTCATCAGTCTGCACTTTCATTGCTACATCTGATGCTTCTGCCTTGATCTTCAAGTCTGTCAAAACTTGGTCCTGTTCAACAAAGATTTCACCAAGGTCAGCAGCTGCATCGAGCCCTCCCAACGAAACTTCAGGTCTTGAGCATGTAGCGAAAGATGGATAATCTCAAGGCATGTAATCAATGAATGTCTTTGACTTCACATTGGAGGGACAGGAATTTGATATTTGAACCGCAAGGATTGTCCTCAACATTTGAGCCTAAAAATGTAAGGAGAAGTCAAACATGAACCTTAAACGAAGCAAGCAAATAAATAAACTTAAGAATAATCCTAAGAATAAAGTAGCAGGATTATCATGTGTTCTGTTACATACCACGACATGTGATTGAATCTCAGCAATGCAGGAGTGGGATGCCAGGCCCTGCACAAAGAGTTACAAATCAGGAACTGGATCTAGAGCGGTCAAGGTAAGAGAAGGATCTGAAATCTAAGACAATAAACAAAGTAAATTACTTTCTAAGCATGGCTCATCTATTAAGTTGTGTTACAAATCAGTAACTGCATCTAGAGCGGCCAAGGTAAGAGAAGAATCTCCAATCTAACACAATACACAAAGCAATTTACTTTCAACGCATGGCTCATCGATTAACTTGTGTTCCAAATCAGTGACTGCATCTAGAGTGGCAAAGTTAAGAGAAGAATCTCAGAACTAACACAATACACGAAGCAATTTACTTTCTAAGGCAACAAAAATACTACTAGGGGACTAGAAAGAAAAGGAAATGAGATTCTCACTTGTGAGGCTCCAAGATTCAGGAGCCCATGGATTGAGGGGGCATCGGGAGCCGGTGCTTGCGCCGTATCCTCGCTCAATTGCTCAGCTTGGCCAGCACAGCAGACGCAAGCAGAACACCGATATCTGCCGTTCACCATCTGCTGAGATACCCCTCCCCCTCCACCGGCGACGGCGAGGTTGGACCGCCACCACAGATCTAGCTGAGCAGAGTGATGCTTTTTGGAAATGGAAGGCGGGAGTTTAGTGGCGCAACGCGGTAGCAATGGAGTAGAGTATTTATTATTTCGGGGCAGAGAGGGAATACAGAATTTGAAAATCCCACTTTCGACTTCCTGACCGCGAAATGAAAATTTGGTAAGCTGCACTTGCTTCGGGGCCACTGACAAGTGAGGCCGTGCAATGGCGGCCCCATATTGTCAGCGAGTTTGGGTGGGATTCCGGTGGCGTACAATATAGGCGGGAGACGGATATCTGGAAGAGGCCCACACTTCAGTGAAGCTGGGTGCGTTTCCAGTCGAAGATCACAAAACCTAACAGCTGCTTCTCTCACTACAATGCTCACATGTCTATTTTTTTAAATCATACGAATATAAGGATCTTCCTTCTGCGTTCTTATCCGGACCAAAGCACACTCGTGTACCTACCAAATATTTTGCATGCCTACCGGGGAAAAAGCCTGCATATTCCGCCTGATACTTGTGACAGGATTCCTCAGCAGTGTAGGCCTTCGTATTCCGAGCATCCCACGTATTTTCATGGCTACTGTAATCCCGTGAGGGCATGCTCTGCCACGAGGTGCACGCTGCCTTAGTATCGGTCATGGTTCAATAAATAGGCGTGCCCCCAAGGCCTTTGCTCATCGCCTCTTCGTCCTCCACGCATTGTGCTAGCAGACCTCTCTATTTGGTTCTGCGCTCTATGAAAAGAGGTGAGCTCTTAGCTTCCGTGTCGTGTTTTTATAGGATACAATCATTGTTTCTGGTCAGTGCTTATCATGTTTACGTTGTTGGCGAGTGTGTAGGAGGATGGCTTCTGATGCGAACGGAGGAACCGCCAACTCCCATGCTGTGCCACCTCCGCAGCGGCCAGGATACATGGATCCATATGATCTGTATGACATGGACGAAGCGGACGAGGAAGAAACGGAGGAGATGAAGAAAGATGCTTTGGCTTGGCTGCAGGAGCAGGGTTACACTCGTGTGCTTCGCCATGGTCACTGTGTGTGCCCTTACTGCAATCTTGCTAACCGGCAGTGGGGTTTTCGTGACATCCTACAGCATGCTTCTGGCATTGGTCGCTCGGGACGTACCATGAAGTCGAGGGGTAGGCACCGTGCATTGGAGGAATATCTCCGCACGGATCCTCGTTATGCTACATTCCGTCGTGCATTAGGTATGGCGGGATAGGTGTGTGCTGTATCCATCTCCATGAACGTGTCTGTTTTCTTCCTTGTTGCCAAGTCTGAAGATTTTGTTGCTGGGTGTGTGTTTGTGCGCGCCTGTGCTAGTGCCACTGTACGGGTGTAGGTCTATGGGGATGTATCATGTATGTGCATATTTAAGTTGAATAATTTGGGCAAGGTGACCATCATTTACGTTCTGTATATTCTTGGCAAAACGGTGAATTTAGTCAAATGGTAAATTTGTAACATCGGTCATCATTTATGTGTGTATCTGCAATGCGGTGCGGTGGGATAAGAATAAAATATTACATGACAAGACATTACATCTCAGACTATGGCCACGCATCATGACCAGGGAAATCCACTGAAGCAAGGAAGGCGATCATGGAAAAGAAGAACACCCATGTTCTTCATGGATAACAGGGGATACAGGGGATTTTCCTACCACTACAAGATTCACAGAGCAGGAAAACAGGGGATCGATCTTTTCCATCCAAAAGAAAACATACAATTGATCTTACCATCCACAAGACCACCTATTTGAAAGTGAAAAAGAAAACCCAAATTCGAGTAATCTAAGACGACCCCTCCGAGGAGTTCCCCGATGACTCTGGCGTTGAGGGAGCTTCAATGGCTGCGGGAGCCACGGGACCGGGATTGGTGGGGCCGGCATTTGAAGGACCAGCGCCGAGGTCCATCTTCTTCTTGGTCCTCTTCGAGTCCACCTCCTCCTCCTCCTCCTCCTCCGCACCCTTCTCCTCCTTCGCCGACGGAATGTCCTTGAACGAATCAAGCTTACCGGCCTTGTCATCCTTCAAAAGCTGCCTCACAAACGCCTCCATCTGTTGATTCCTCTTCTTTGTCTCCACCCGCTTCCTCTTCTTGGCCGCCAATCGCTTCTTCTCAATGGCCGCCCATGTCTTTTCCTCTTCCTCTTCCTCTTCCTCTTCCTCTTCATCCTCTTCCACATAGTCGTTCTCATCCTCGCTGTCCTCGCTCTCCTGCCTTTCCATGTCTTCTACATCAGATTCACTCAAGGAGGGGTCGGATGGCTCGCATGCGCTTGGTTAGGGGGAGTTGGGTGGTGTCCTGATGGAGGAGGGGTTGGAAGGGAATGGGGAGGCGGGAAGTCAAATCGGAGAAGAAGGCATGGTGGTTCTGGTTTTCTGGAGGAAGAGAGTTTGAGACAAGGCAATGGAGGGAGTTGGGAGAGTCTGGTATATTAATATATCTCAGTTTCAGGGAAAGTCGGGGTGTCTCTTCGGGAGTTGTATCACGCTAATGCAAGGAGGCGCCTTGATCTCTAATAATGTAATGGTCTTTTACAAAGAAAAGAACTATGTAAATTTGTAATCTTAGTGAATTTGGAGCAAACTATATTTACAAGCACTTCAACATGCAGAGATGAACTGTTTACTACCATTAAACCGGATGTTCGGGTATGGGATGCATTAACAGACCGGATGTTTCGGTCTTGAAACAGATACAGAAAGGACATATATTTCAGGACTTGTAAATGATGCTTGTTTTGATTTTGGGCAAAGGTGATCTATGATTTCATAGTTTATGAGAGCGATAAAATAGGATAACATTTATAGGGAGACAAGGAATAGAGATCGTCAGGGAAACAAAGCATAAACAACTTCAAACAAGGGGATTGATCAACAAACAAACGATAACCAAAATCACAAACATGGTTTGGGTTAGGGATGCATTAGCATTTTGGATGTTTGGCAATAACCGCATGCTTGTTTTGAATTTGGTCAAGGTGAGCAACGATCACATTGCTATTTCTTATTAATCGTCCAATATTGATCTTCAACTTCTCCAGATCATGTGTAAAGCTAGGAAACTGACATTGTCAAGCGATTGGCCAATGTTGGTGTAGGTCTGCCTAGTGGTGCTATGTTTTGGGTTGGAAACTTGTGATGATGTTCAGACTCGTTGTCTGGTGATGCTTACTCTCCATGGGAGTCCTACGGGCGATCGTTGTCCTAATCTAGCTTGAGTCAATGTAGGTTAGGGCGAATCAAGGGCCAGTGAACTCCTCTTTTATCTCTGTTCTGTGACTTGTTCAGTATTTCCGTTGTTGCAATGGAAATGGGGATGCCCTCGATTCGAAAAAAAAATGTGTGAAGCTAGGAAACACGATCATGTATAAGTACAATAAGAGCGGATGTTCTTGTCTAGAAACACGAACAGGCCGGACAACACATGAGACCATGTTTCATGGAAATGTAAAGTTACTAATTAACATCACGATGTTCACATACATAAGACAATGTTCCCATGAAATCTAAAGATACTAACTAACATCACAGATAACATATCGGCATTGGTCTTCCACTGGCGCGACTCGCTCACTCCATCTACATCCATCCCTCGTTTCTGGCCAGGACACGGTGGCGACTCCACTTCTTCATGTTGTCCTGCCTCAGGGCCTCAGACCTGGCCATCCCAAGGACGTGGTCCTTGATCTCATTCAGGTTCCTCCACTGGTGCATACGGTTGGGGCAGACAGGGCACCCGTAGGTGTTGGTAGTGCGCCGAAAGACGCACAGAGCAAAGGTGTCGGAGTTGGAGTCGGAATTGGAGTCGGAGTCCAACTCTGCAAGTAGTGGAGGAGGCTGGGAATCCGCCGGCTACGTACCAGCGGCTCCGGGCATTGGCGGGTCGACGTTGGCGGCGTCACAGCGGGGCGGCTCCGTGCTGTGGAATTGACGCCCTTGCCACTCTAAGTAGGGGCGGATGAAGTGGAGGCCGCGCGATGACAGCCAAGACACGAATTCGGCTCGTGAGGAGGCGGTGGGCGAGAGGCTGGCAACGCCGCCGGACCGACGAGCAGGGGCGGGTACGCCCATGCACCTGAGCTCTGTGTGTCTGGGGGAGACTGATTGCTTCATTGTGTCGGACGGGCAGTAGGACTGAAACGCGAATGTTTGGGAAGAGAACTATGGGTAGAGTGGTTCGGAACTGGCAAGGACGCCGATGGTAGTAGGAATACAGTGGCCAGATTCCATGAGAAGTTGTGCAAGCTTATGTGACAAGCTAAGCAACGGGCCTCTAGATCGAGTGTCTGCGATTCATCTACAAGCTTCCATGGGGCGTTGTGGCAAGCTTCCATGGGAAATTAGGCAACAGGCGCCTTGGCCTGTCGAGGAAGGCTACGGCCGGAAGTTACTGATAAGAAAAGGTGACCAGACCGGACTAAATTCAGTGTTGATTTTGTGGGCAAAATAGAATGACTACGACCGGATCTTACTGATCTGCAAAAGTGAGCGGACCGGACTAAATAGTTTGTTGAATTGTTATTAGGAAAATACGATCGCATTATTCGAACGAACATCCATCCAAAGTAGGAAACAGAGTCCATTCTAAAGTGACTAATTAAACATCACAATTTCCATATACATAAGTCAATGTTCCAACGAAATCTAACGATACTAATTAACATCACTGATAACATAACATCACAAAGTTCACATACATAAGATAATGTTCCAACGAAATCTAAAGATACTAATTAACATCACAGATAACATAACAGCATAGATCTTCCACCGGCGCGGCTCCCTCACTCCATCTACTCCATCCATCCCTCATTCCTGGCCACGACGTGGTGGCGGCTCCACTTCTTCTTGTACTTCTCCCTCAGGGGCGCAGACCTAGCCATCCCAAGGACATGGTCCTTGACCTGATTCAGCTTGCGCCACCAGTGCATAGGGATGGGGCAGACAGGGCACCCGTACGTGCCGTCGAGGCGCCGGAAGACGCGCAAAGCATCGCCCGGGGGACCGGAGGGATGTAGCCATGGCAACGGTCCTCAGACGAGTCTGTGTCAGCTTGGGAGTCAGAGTCGGAGTCAGAGTCAAACTCACCAGCAGGAAGGGTAACCGTAAACTTCAGCTTCCGAGGCGGCGACGGTGGAGGATGCTGGATATCCACTGGCAAGACACTAGCTGCTCCTGGCAAAGCGTCGGCGATCGACGGGGAACCGGTGTGGGATAGCCGGTGCGACAGGGAGCCTGATCGCTTCATTGCGTCGGCCGGGTAGGAGTGAGGCACGAGTGTTTGGGAAGTGGTAGCGTGGTTCGGAACTGGCGAGGACGCCGGTGGTGGGGGGTAGGAATGGTGATTTATGTGGAGTTACTCGCCTTGCCTGGGAAGTTGTGCCGCTTCGGTGAGAAGGTAAGCAACGGGCACCTCTTGAGTCTTGACTCTTGAGTGGCTTCCATTAATCTTCCACCGTTGAGGGGCTGATGTGCGGGTCCCCGTGCCGTATGACCAACACGTCTGTGATCTCTTGATGATGGCAACCACCTTCCATGGGAAGTTGTGGCACGAGGATGGCAACGGGCGGATGTTACTGTTAAAAAAAAGTGACAAGACCAGACTAAATTATTTGTTGAACGAACATCCATCCAAAGTACTCCATAGGAGGAAACAGAGTTCTCTGATCATACACTAATAAGCATTACAGCAAAGTGACATTTGTTATTGTTGGTAATTATCTTTTCATCCAGTCTGGGTCGTCGAGGATGAAAGGCTCCGCCTCGCCGTCGAGCAGGAACGGGTCCAACATGGGGGCTGAGCGGCTGGCAATGCCGCCAGCCTTTCGAGCAGGGACAGGAAGGTCCGTGCCCCTGAGCTCTCCGAGACAGTCGGCGCGGCGGGCGCACTTGACATCAATGGCCGAGCGGCTGGCAACGCCACTGGCCTGTCGAGCAGGGACGGGAACGGCCATGCGCCTGAGCTCTCCGGGACAGTCGGCGCGGTGGGTGCATTTGACATCAATGGCCGAGCGGCTGGCAACGCCGCCGGCCTTTCGAGCAGGGACAGGAACGTCCATTCCCCTGAGCTCTCCGGGATAGTCGGTGCAGCAGGCGCCCTTGACATCAATGGCCGAGTGGCTGGCAACGCCGCCGGCCTGTCGAGCAGGGACGGGAACAGCCGTGCGCCTGAGCTCTCCGGGACGGCGGACGCACTTGACATCAATGGCGGAGTGGAGGGCCACGGCTGCCACGTGCGACCAGCCCGGCCTCTCAGGCACTCCACCCACTGCACGCCAGCTTCTGGTGGCGACGGGTACGGCCGTGCGCCTGAGCTCTCCGGGACAGTCGAAGCGGCGGGCGCACTTGACATCAATGGCCGAGCGGTTGGTAACGCCGCCGGCCTGTGGAGCAGGGACGGGAACGACCGTGCGCCTGAGCTCTCCGGGACAGTCCAAGCGGCGAGTGCACTTGACATCAATGGCGGAGTGGAGGGCCACAGCTGCCACGTGCAACCAACCCGACCTCTCGGGCACTCGACCCACTGCACGCCAGCTTCTGGTGGCGACGGTGAGACGGGAATCGTGGTTTGATAGATGCGGAGAGAACGCCTCTCCCACCGCTGCCCGGCATGCCAGCGACCAAGGCTGCATTCGGCACAGAGCGTGCCGGGCCCCATCGGCCCGGCCATCCATTGCGGCGCTTCTGTCCTGCCGCAGTCGCCGCATCTCGGCCCCGCCGGAGCTTTAGCCGGCGTGGATGGTAGGAGAGCGAGCTCCACAGGAGGCACGCAATGATTGTCGCCGGCTATTGGGGGAGATGCTCTGAAATGCACATAGAAATTAGTTTGCTTAAAGAGGTGGAAAAGGTCGAAAGAACAAAGAAATCGATTGAATTGGAATAGAGGACGATGGTACTAGCGCCGAGAGGAGGTGATGCCGATGGGGTCTTCTAGTGCCGAGAGGAGGAGATGCCGATGGGGTTTTCTCTCGTTGAGGAGGAGATGCAAAAGTGTTTTCCAGTATATATTAATAGATCTCATTTGCCAAGGGAAAGGCGCAGGGTCTCATGGGGGATCGTGTCAGGCAAATGGCCTAGGCACGTAACTTGCAATCTCATTGAACTTGGAGCAAACTTAATTCACTTGAACATGATGAGATCGAAAGTTCCCACGAGACCGGTTATTCTAGTATACGAGGTCGGATGTTTCGGTTTACGAACCATGAGTAGACTGGAGAAATATTTTTAATCATTTGATGGCAAAAAGATGCTTGTTTTAAATATGGATAAGGTGAGATATGATATCATCCTTGTTAGGGAGAGCCAAAAATGTGCACAATTCGAACGTGGAGCCGTGGCTTAGGTAGAGCAATTTGAAGTGATGGGCAACAAATTGGCTTTCAGTAAGATGGTGTCTACTCTATCTAGTGTACACTACCCCATCTAGAAAAGATTTGTTTTTCAAAGACTTGATTATTAGGAAAGAATCATGAAGACAAGCAAGCTGACTTAGAGTTTGAACCACGGCTTCATTCTTCCAAGTTTGACGAGTCATGCTTGGTAACAACAAAATGAAAGAATGCAATGAGATAGGCAATATAACCCGGGCAGGATCGGATGTTTGGGTTTACGAAACATTAACAGACCGGACAAAAGTTTTCATCCCTTTCCTGGCAAAAGTTGCTTGTTTTGAATTGGGCAAACCTGATTACGGATTTCGTAGTTTCTGAGAAAGTGAGATCACATTATTTGTTTTCTAATTGTCCAATATTGATTTCCACCTCTCTAAATTGCGATGAACTATTCCAACTACCAGCCATGGTAAATAAATGGGGGAAGATCAGAAGTTGGTTTCCATCACGTCAATGCGTGTGCGAGTATTGCTACACAGGAATCAAGGAAGAGAGATAGAAACAGATATCAGTGGATTGATCTAGAAACAAATATATCCAAAATCACTGTCACATGTCAGGGTAATTTGTTTGGATGCAGATATCCAATTATTTTGCTAAAGAACAGATCACATTCAGCGTGAATTCTATATTCCTCGTTATAAAAATGTGACCATTCTTCCCAGCTCATCTTGAAGCACAGGCGGCCTGCGCACTGATGATTGCCGCGCGCCACTGGCTACGCCAGCATTGCACGTCGGCACCATGTCACTCGCCGGATCACCTCTGAGGCTGCCTCACGGCATCGCAGGCAACCCTTGTTCGTCTGCATCATCATCGATGTCATAGCCGCCAATTCTTCATCACCCTCGACCTGTCTGATGTACCGCCTCGCAGTGTCATCATCACCGGCGCCGCCATTGTCCCTGTAGAGGACCATGGCGGCTACGTAGGCCGCCACATTATGCCCGGTGTTGGTATTTCTTAACCTCACCACTAGTTGCGCACCTAGCGTGAGCGTAAGATCCACCTGGGTATACCGACGGGTACGAAAGAATCCGCAAGCGCACGGAAATACCGCTATAGCACTTCACCTCAGGAGTATTCCCAAGGGTATTGAATCCAAGGAACGGTGTGTACTACCTTCTACTCTAGGAGAACGGTCCAAGGACACAACTCTATAAGGTTGATACGGAGATGGAAAGGGTCCCGCTGATAGTGGGTAGAGTTAAGAACAATCTCTCGGTTAGGGACTCTCGTTTCGGACACCGGACCCTCCTGGCTATAGCAGTCGGTTCACGGCAAATGGTTGCCTACACCTGTATCCGGACGTGGGGGATTCCGTAAGGGTCCAACGGCTGTCACCACCGCGGCCTACCCCAAGACAAACCGTGGGATACAGGGCAATCGAAGGATAACCCGCTGTCTAGACACCACGTCTACACCACCGGTTACTACTATAATACGACTACGTCTAGGCACTCCCGTAGCATACTATAGCACTCCGTACGAAGACGGAGCGACGAACCGACGAGGGAGAGATCAGGACTCACTCAGGTAACCGCTATCTATACAACGATCATGGAAGGACTTTGGTCTAAACTAGAATGCAGGAGCATCCACTTTACTCTAACTGGACAAGCAGGCATACAAATGGAATTAGCAACTTATGAACTACACCAGAAGATCAAAGGCTAAGCTCATGAAGAACACAAACCTCTAAATCATGAACAAGTGAAGAACACAAGAACTATTCACCTATGCATGAATACTACTTTAGTCTAAATAGGAAATGCAGAAATACTCACTTTATTCTAAATGAAGAACGAAGCATCCACAGAGATACAAATCCCTCTCTCACTCTCCTACTCTCTAATCTACCAAGGAGAGGCCTCTCCTTTGAAGGGAAGCTCTCATCCTTGGATGGAGTGGTGTTGAAGTGTGTGTCTCATTCTCTACCCCCTCCCCTCATATTTATAGGACAAGAGGAGCTCCCTAGGCTGCCTTGGGCGCCACTAAGGGACCAATGAGGTGGTGACACGTGACGCAGAGGAGTGAGCACCAAGTTGGTGAATCTTCCATGAGAAGGAGCTGCAGGCTTTCGGGCGGATCTTCGGGCATACACCTAGCACCGACTTTGGCTCGTCACGACAAGCCGACACGTGGAAGGGTGGCGCGAGAGGCCTCCAGATGGGTTCAGCCGAACTGGGGATCAGTCGATCCCCGGGCAACTCCGTTCGCGCCGGTTTTCGTCCAAGTGACTGCCAGGTGGGTCCCAAGGTCGGTTTGGGGGTGTTTGCGGCGTTTCTAGCCCATTTCTGTGGGGAAGTGGGCCCTTGGATTCGTGTACTGGCTCCTGATTGGTTGAAGGTGTGCTTCTTTGGATCGATGAGGTGTCATGGCCACTGGGCACCTGTGTGGCAGCACGTCGCCATGTGGCCTGGTGTGGGTCCCACCAGGCCCATGATATAGTGTGATATTATCTTGTGCATATCTCTTTCATCCGAGCTCTGATGTATACAAATGATATATCCGTTTCGATCGTCTCGACGAGCCCGTCACAATGGTGCAGTACAAATTGGCATTTGGGACTGTTTATGATGATTCCATATTCATGCCATTAATGCACTTGCTCTCAGCTATATCATTTCATGTGTATTTTGGCCTGTCCTGCATCAAAAGCTAGAAACACCAACACTTGTGGAAATTGTTAGTATAAAGCCCTATCCTAGTGTTGATGATCACTTTCTATTTATTTTATGCAGGTGTTGATGGTGTAAAAGTAGTACTTAATAGCCGTCAACAACTCCCCCACACTTGACCTTTGCTCGTCCCGAGTAAAGGGAGAAAAAATCAAGTGGGACATGATATCCAGAGATATGAAGCGAGCGTAAGAGATATTCCAAACCATACCTTGTACCTGTGAACTTTGTGGAGTGTCTATCATGCCATCTTGGGTAGTTGAAGAATGGAATGGTCATGAATCAAATCACTTCTGCTCATCATGTCAAGTAACTTGGGGTTTTGCAATAAGTTTTCAAAACAAACCTTGCTTAGCTCCTCATTTGATTCTCTCAGATCGCTCAATGTGTATAAGTCCTCACCAAGGCATTAGAATTGCCTTTCTTCATCCTACTTCTAACGATGGCTATATGTGGAGCTCAGGGTAGGTATGAATGATAAGGCATACTTGCATCACATATATTGCAAAGTCAAAGACTGGATCCAAGGAGAAGAGCAATTCATACAATCAGATCAAGATGTGCACGTGTATGGGTATGATGGGTATGGTAAGGTGGACACTAGCCCTGGAATAGGTACTAGTTATTACCGTTATGGAACTCCTTTTTGCATGTTTTACTCCACTCTCCTTTTTGAAATATTTGAGACATGGGCTATCTTCTCTGTTTTTTCCTTTTTTTTGGTCATGCTTTTTGAGCATGTCTTTCTCTCTTTTTTTTCTTTTTGCATAGCCCAGTCTCTTTTAGAGATATTTGGAGAGGGGTAAATCATGGAACAATGCATGGAGCTTTATTTGGTGGAATAGATGGATGATACAATGCTAACTTCCGGTGTAGAAGCATAGCAAGGGGGAAAATGGTGGTGTGCACATAAATCTTGATCATGAAAGCACGAAAAGAATTCTCGTAAGGGTCACAGAGTTTGACAAAGCTCAATGCAATAACAAGCAGCATATGAGTATAAGGTTTTCAACTAGAACATCATATGGCTTTGGTAGGACTATGGCTTATCAAAGAGGAGCTTTGCAAAGAGTTTTCGGAGAGATTTTTTTTCTTTCAAATAAAATTCCCAAGCACTCAAGCATTTAGAGCGAAGATCATATCATCAAACCATATCACAAACATCAACTACTTAGATGAGCATGAATTCCCTAATGATATTTGTTCACAAGCATCAAGATAATGAATAAGGAATAAAACATATGCAGGCCAACCACAGGAATCATGCAGAGCAAGCAGAACACCATTATTTGAGTTTTGATTCATAGATAAGAATTGAAGAGCATCCAAACTCATAGGTAGAGAGAATGAGATGAAGGGTGCACATACCATCACTCCTGAAGGATATGGGGAACAAGGAAGTCTAGTGGTGATTTGGCTAACCCGTGGGGTAGCCATCTCACTCTAGTTTACCTTGTCCCTGTCATGAAGGTGTAGTCGATGTCGTGCAGCCCTTTGTGTGGGAGTTCTCAAGTGGGTATGTTGATGATGAGCTTGAGAGAACTCCTCCACACTGGTGCTTGTACTGGTGCTGTTCTTCAAACAAAAGTGAAAACAAAAGATGGACTCTACTGGTTTGAGAACCATAGAGCCTTTATTCAAAAGCAAATATTTCGTTTTTTTTGTCACCATGTCAGTTGCTCAAACAGGGTTAGATCAATATTTCATTTCATAAACAAAGGAGGATATACTTACCTTGGACCTTCGAGAGGTCATATGTACCTCATTTGTATGTCGTGCAACATGAATCCAAACCTTTACTTACCTTCCCATTTGAATCTAACTTGATGACTTGCCCGTTTGAATTTGACGATTATCTGCAGGGATTAGTCCACATACATGCAACCAAGATCTTATGAAAACATAACTCTAAGATTCATCAATCAAAACTCGACACCATGTCTTGTTTTGACTGAAGAAGACAGTTTTAACCTAAGCACCATGCTTAATTTAAAACAGTCTATGAATGTAAGGTGCACCACACATTCAAACTAGAGCATATGAACAAAGACAAAGGAAGCATGTAAACGTAATCAAGCTATACATCAAAAGGGGCATAAGCATAAGCATATGACGGTGAACATCGGGCAACCTCCCGGAAGGGCTTTGTTTAATGTCAAAAGCAGGACTTACCAGCTAGTTAGCAAGATGCAAGAGTAACATCATCTCCAAACTAGGGTAAGATTTGGCATGAGAGGAACCTTACTCGGGATGCTCACATATCTCCCCCACACTTGGAGTTTGCATTGCTAAGCAACAAAACTCTACATGTGTGGAGATCAAGCTTCCCTTGTAAGTGTTCCCTCACCAAAATCTTACCAAAGTGTTGCAGTTGATGTAGCTCACATGCTATTAGGCATCGCTATCCACCGTTCTTTTCAATCTCCACCTGAAAGGTTAGTGACCAAAAATACCCGAAGGACAACTTATGCCAAAAACATGTTCTTGCTTTTATTCGAAAAGGGAAATAAAACCTATGCTAATCCAGGCTATCTCCTTGTAGTGCTTTGTTTATTCACGGTCATAAGCTCGACCAAGGGAACTTCATCTTGTAGCTATCATTGGTGGTGTCGTTCCCGTCTCATCACCAATCTTGGATGTATTAGTGAAGCTTTAGCTGCAAGGTTAGCACCACAGTGCACACACGAAATCTGATATGCTTATGGTAAACATATGCATACACAATCAACCTTCTAAACATTTTGCAAAAGAGGACCAGAAGGTAGTTGCAGCCCTCATGTGTGCTTGGTGCACTAAACATGGCTCGCTTTGGATAGGCATGATGGAAGCATGGTTCATGTGGTGTATCAAGGATGAAACTACCATGCTCGTCTGTGGACCCTTTACCTATGAATTCCAGAGTCGGTGCCTCACTGGATTCCATGGCCCATGAGTTCTCTATCTCAAGAGATTTATCATGAAAGCTCGATATCGTCTCTCGATCATGATCGAAAGCAACATCATACAGGCTAGTGGGAAGAGGCTCAAACTCAGTCAGGAGAGATGAGGATTGTTCGCCTTCACAGAGGTGAAGAGAATCTCCCGAGTCATTCTCATGAGGGGTAGAGAAGTCTACAACCTCTATGAGAACAGGCTCGGGTGACGTGAACAGAGATATATGCATCATCTTCTCAAGCGGGTCCTACTTGGGAAGAGGCTTTACCAGCAGAGGTCCTAGACCTGTGATGGAAGTGGTAGAAGCGAATTCCCTAGGCTTGTGATCTAGGCTCCCTAAAGATATATCGAGGAATTTCTTCACTGGGGAGCCTAGGAGTAGATCGAGATCGAGGACATTGAAGATGTGAAAGTCTAAGCTAGCCTCGATCCCGTCTATGACGAGTGGCACGGCTCTTGCAATCCCCCGACATTCAAGAATGTGTCCCAAGGGACAGCTGTTGAGGAGTATGTCGGATGGTGCTAGCGGAACATTGCCCAAGAGAGTTTCCGCTGAGAGCCATGGCAGGATGTTAACCTCCATGATGGGGTTACAATGGGCCTCTACGGTAATTCCTCTAATTGAACAAGGAACGATCAAATAAGGTGAACTAATCCAAATTGCTTCGGAAAAGCGCGTCACTCCATCTGACCATTCCTCCTTCGTGGCCTCCTCAAGACATGCTTCGTTAGGAGGATCAGGAGGTAGAGGTGGTACCGAAGTCCTAGGGGAAAGTTTTGTCGAGAGATCTTTAGAATGATTGATTTGGACAGAATGAGGATCCTCCCCTAATTGGGCAACCGGATTCTAGGTGTCTAAAAGATATTTAGAATGACCGTCCTCGAATTTGGAAATGAACTCCGAAGGTTGAATTTCTTCTCCCTTCGGTGTTCGTGGTTCGGGAGAGATTTCAACAGACAAGTCTTGAGGTGTGGAAGTTGAGGGCTCGGACTGTGCTGTTGAAGGACTCTTATGGCTCGACTCGGATTCCTCTCTGTAGGGTCTGGAATTAAATGGGCGGGGGTAACCGGGTTGACCATCCAGGAATTCCCTAGCTTCAGATGGGTTCCTATGGAGAAATGGCTTTTTTATGTTGATACAATAGGTAGAGTTCTCATTGAGACCATCATAAAAGATGCGAAGCAACTCATAGTCAGGTATCGACAAGGGAGGTCCAGAATTCGCTAAGCATGCAAATCTAAACCATGCTTTACCTATTGATTCCTTCTCTTTCTGCCAAAAACAACAGATATCCTCCTGTAGAGCAGTGAGACGAGACGGAGGGAAAAACTTAAGACAAAACTTATCTCTAAGCTCTTCCCAACTATCGTTCACGCTACCAACAGTGTAAGTGTACCATTGCTCCGCCTTCCCTACTAGAGAGTATGGGAACAACTTCCACTTGATGGTATCCAGTGTCATGTCCGGAATGGTACGGCAAGAACAACAAAAGTTGAGACGACGCAGATGATAATAAGGGTTCTCGCGTGGTAAACCGGAGAAGGTAGCATACTAAACCAGTTCGATAATGTCAGGAAGGAACTCAAAGCCAGATGTAAGGATAAGGCGCACAGAAGGTGGTGGCTCTGGAGGTTCATCCCTAGAGGCGGAGATGCTTTTACAGGAAAGCTTCTCCATGGATAGCGGGGGTAGAGGTAGAAGTAAAGAAAACAAAAAAGAATATCTCCAAAGGTAATGGGGGTAAAGGTAGGAGAAAATGAAAAAAATAGATACGAGGACCACTAGGTTCGAAGATAGATACGACAACCGTTCCCCGGCAACAGCGCCAGAAATGCTTGTTGGTATTTCTTAACCTCACCACTAGTTGCGCACCTAGCGTGAGCGTAAGATCCACCTAGCTATACCGACGGGTACGAAAGAATCCGCAAGCGCACAGAAATACCGTTGTAGCACTTCATCTAAGGAGTATTCCCAAGGGTATCAAATCCAAGGAACGATGTGTACTACCTTCTACTCTAGGAGAACGGTCCAAGGACACAACTCTATAGGGTTGAGATGGAGATGGAAAAGGTCCCGCTGATAGTGGGCAGAGTTAAGAACAATCTCTCGGTTAGGGACTCTCGTTTCAGACACCGGACCCTCCTGGCTATAGCAGTCGGTTCATGGCAAATGGTTGCCTACACCTGTATCCGGATGTGGGGGATTCCGTACGGGTCCAACGGCTGTCACCACCGCGGCCTACCCCAAGACAAACCGTGGGATACAGGGCAATTGAAGGATAACCCGCTGTCTAGACACCATGTCTACACCACCGGTTACTACTATAATACGACTACGTCTAGGCACTCCCGTAGCATACTATAGCACTCCGTACGAAGACGGAGCGACGAACCCACGAGGGAGAGATCAGGACTCACTCAGGTAACCGCTATCTATACAAGGATCATGGAAGGACTTTGGTCTAAACTAGAATGCAGGAGCTTCCACTTTACTCTAATTGGACAAGCAGGCATACAAACAGAATTAGCAACTTATGAAGTACACCAGAATATCAAAGGCTAAGCTCAAGAAGAACGCAAGCCTCTAAATCATGAACAAGTGAAGAACATAAGAACTATTCACCTATGCATGAATACTACTTTAGTCTAAATAGGAAATGCAGAAATACTCACTTTATTCTAAATGAAGAACGAAGCATCCACAGAGATACAAATCCCTCTCTCACTCTCCTACTCTCTAATCTACCAAGGAGAGGCCTCTCCTTTGAAGGGAAGCTCTCATCCTTGGATGGAGTGGTGTTGAAGTGTGTGTCTCATTCTCTACCCCCTCCCCTCATATTTATAGGCCAAGAGGAGCTCCCTAGGCTGCCTTGGGCGCCACCAAGGGACCAATCAGGTGGTGACACGTGGCGCAGAGGAGTGAGGGCCAAGTTGGTGAATCTTCCATGAGAAGGAGCTGCAGGCTTTCGGGCGGATCTTCGGGCATACACATGGCACCGACTTTGGCTCGTCACGACAAGCCGACACGTGGAAGGGCGGCGCGAGAGGCCTCCAGATGGGTTCGGCCGAACTAGGGATCGGTCGATCCCCGGGCAACTCCGTTCGTGCTGGTTTTCGTCCAAGTGAGTGCCAGGTGGGTCCCAAGGTCGGTTTGGTGGTGTTTGCGGCGTTTCTAGCCCGTTTCTGTGGGGAAATGGGCCCTTGGATCCGTGTACTGGCTCCTGATTGGTCGAAGGTGTGCTTCTTTGGATTGATGAGGTGTCATGGCCACGTCGACGCCTGTGTGGCAGCATGTCGCCATGTGGCCTGGTGTGGGTCCCACCGGGCCCATGATATAGTGTGATCTTATCTTGTGCATATCTCTTTCATCCGAGCTCTGATGTATACAAATGATATATCCGTTTCGATCGTCTCGATGAGCCCGTCACAATGGTGCAGTCCAAATTGGCATTTGGGACTGTTTATGATGATGCCATATTCATGCCATTAATGCACTTGCTCTCCGCTATATCATTTCATGTGTATTTTGTCCTGTCCTGCATCAAAAGCTAGAAACACCAACACTTGTGAAAATTGTTAGTATAAAGCACTATCCTAGTGTTGATGATCACTTTCCATTTATTTTATACAGGAGTTGATGGTGTAAAAGTAGTACTTAACAGTCGTCAACACCCGGCCTGGGCGGCGTCCTCGAGCTTGGTGATGGATGACCGAGAGCTGTAGTTTTCCTCGAACAGGATGTCCATCCCGGAGATGAAACATGCCTCCGGGTTTCTTATGCGGGTCAGGTAATCGAGGAGAGCGTCATAGCCCTTGCGGTCGTTCCACTGCAGCTCAATGGCAAATCGCTCTAGCGCCACGCGCCGACCAACAGCCGCGTTGTTGCACACGCGACGCATCTCCCGGCAGGTCGCCCGTAGGCTACGGAGGTCGTCCATGGGCCGCTCCGAGGTCGCAGCGAGGTGGCCGGTGATGTCAATGTTCACCTCTGTAGGGAGCACCACCAGCGATAACGGCAACCGCCTCGACGACATGATTACTGACCTACGGGCGTCCTGAAAATAGTTTCATCAAACATCAGAGTGCCAGGCCAAATGCACATTCAAATTGATACAGACACTTGGAAGAGAGCACTATACTCTCACGGATCTTCCTTCCGAGAGGAGGAGATGCAATTGTAAAAATGTTTTCTTTACCCCAGGCGGAAGAAGTCGATCAATGCCCCATTTGCAACAAATCCACCGTTCCTTTCTCTGCATTTATAGTAAATTCACCGCTCCTTCGCCACCCAAAACAACCTTCGCTGCTGCTCTGTTGATTTCGGGATAACAATAATAATTCATTATGACTGTTGGGGAACCTAACGAAATTACGTTCTTGGAAATGTGAACAGGTCGGACTAAATGGTCAGTATAATGTGGTAGATACTAACTGCCGCGCATTTCTCGGTAGATTTTGGCAATACATCATCAGTACAATGCTCAGAAGCATAGGGCACAATGTTCAGAATACATGATCGACACATTGTTCACAATACAAAAGTGTCACTTGCAGAATACATGATCGAGACATCTAATTAGCCTTACCACCGAGCATCAATCCCGCCATTCTCGCGAAAAAACAAATAAAGCAAGCAGCACATGCGCGAGTTTGACATTGTGCCTATAATTCCCTATTGACTTCAGCTCGGCGGTAACCTTCTGAAGTTTTTGTCACGCTATTTTGAGCTCATTCCTAATCTCTCTAAGCTCACAGTTAGCTTTTCCCAATTCCCCCTCGCACTGCTTTGCATCCTCTTCAGCATTCGCTTTCTTCTTCATGAGCTTCAACATAACAGCATACGACCTTTCATCCCATTCTGGATCAATCCAGCAGAAGTAATCGCATTGCTCTTTTTGTTCCTGTAAATTAAATGACCCATTAGCAATAGCCGTTGACCACAAGCACCACATAAGCAAGTATCCAACTAGCCATTACCTTTGGGCAGCCAGCAAACCGGCGGCCAGGGTTGAGAAAGGTCCAAGCATACTTCACCACAGCTCTCAACCCGTGTTTGCACTTGTCTTTAGGATGCCAATGGCTACTATTGCAGGAAGATGTCTCCGAGCAGTAACTACCAATGGAAGAAGATGCTGGAGTACACGGATGCTTCAAAAAAATTCATTGCAACTTGAAATCAATGCTTAGTTTTGCACTTTCTAAACTAAAGCCTATCAATCAACTTGTAACAACAATCGTGCTTCAACCGAAATCCCCAATTCCAAATATCACTTCCCTCTGACGAAAGGGGAAAGCAGAGGCACAAAACAGAGTACTGACCTGACCGTAGCTCACTCTCCTCCCTTCGATGCGAGGATCCGCCATTCCCGCTGTGGGTTGTAGATCTGCGCACCAAGGCCGCTAGGCTAGATATTTGCCACAACGACCCACAGGAGCGTGCTGGCAAGCCCCTTGCAAGGTACGCGGTTGATATAGCCGTTGGCCGTGGGTTTGACCCCTGCTATTGACATAGTATCCTTCAATTTTCCTATGTTTTTTATCAGACTAACTTGTGGGACCTTATTAATTTTTATGACGAGTTGGAACCACAGTAGGAAACAAGCAATTTCGCGATCGTTCCTCAAAAAGGTCCTTCCAGCAAAACATCAACAGACCGGAACTTTGCCATCCACCGAGCAACAAACATCATATTATGATCAGGTAGCAACAAGTTTCTGAACTCATGACCACAAAGTTCACAACACCAAGTTGCAACAAGTTACAACACCAAGTAGCAAACATCATAGGATGATCATCACACTAAGTAGCAACAAGTTTCTTAACTCTTGACCACAAAGTTCACAACACCAAGTAGCAAACATCATAGGATGATCATCATTACAATTTTCAAAATAATCATAACCACCCATTTGTAATCATAACGATAAGAACTGATCATCAATTTACATATGTAGGCGTTGATTCTCCTTCCATAGCTCCATCCTGCAGCTGTCCCTTCACCTTCTGCAGCTCAGCGGCAGTAGCTTCTGAGGATCCTTCCCATTGTTGATCCCTTTTTCGCTTGGCTGACCTAAAGAAAACATAAGCACCAACAAGTTTCATAACACTATGTATTATGATCAGGAGGAACAACCAGTGAATAAACATCAACAAAGAACAAGTTTCATAATAATCAAGCACTACCTATTTTTATCTTTCTCGCGCAGTATCCATTGCTTCTCCTTCTCCATCTGGATAACACTCTATTGTATCGATTGCTTCTCCTTCTCGATCTCGATAACTAGCTGCTCAACCGATTGCTTATACACTTCCATCGCATCGATGGCATGTTTCAGCTTTCCCTTCACGTTTTCCAGCTCCGTGGTAGTTGCTTTAAGCTTGATGTTAGCCTTTGCGCATTCTTCCTTCCATGACCTTGCCTCCTCTTCAGGATTTACCTTCCTGTCCAGTACCAGGTCTTTCGACTCTTGGTCAAGAATCTCACCTATTTCTTTCAATAAGGCATTGTCCAGGCGTAACATATGGGCACACAACTCCTTGTAGTTGTTGGTCTGTTGCAATTGTTCATGTAACAATTGGTCAGCCATCTCGTTGAATTTCCACATATCTTGCATAGTTGTATTTAAAATTTCCTAACACAGCTCCTTGTATTTTACAGCCTCTTGCTGCGCCATGAGTTCTCTGCCTTCTTGTTCTTGCAGGTCTCTCTTCACCTCCTGCAGCCCAGCTTTAGTGGCTTCAAGCACCTCTACAAGCTAGTAAAATACAATAACTATCAATCCATCAAACGATGCAAACTGAAAACTAACTGAATCTAACACTTATGAATTGTCTATAGCCTATCAACTTGTAACACCAAACGAAGTACAAATATGAGGGTATGATGAAATCTGATTCTAGTGTATATGCTCATCAATCCGTTTGAACCCCAAATCTAGAAATCCCTAGGACGATAGGGGAAAATATAGTGGCTCAAACCAGAGAACTGACCTTTTCGAGCCATTTCAGCTTCTTGTAGCTGGAAGGTGACGACGGAACCATCTTCCCGTCGCCTCTAGGATCTGCCATTACTGCCACGAACCGTTGCAGTGCGCGTAGCAAAAGTCGAGAGTCTTTGCGAAGGCAGTGAAGCCTTTCGCCTGCGAATTACTGATTTATATTAAAGATTCACCTTACACAACCATAAGGAAAGTGTTTCCTGCTAAAATTACAGAACCAAGAAGTGGTGCAGTGGTAAGCAACACAGTCTTGTTCCTATGGGTCTTCAGTTCGAACCCTTGCAATGGTAAGTTTTTTTTTGCAACATTTCGTGACCTAGCGAAAATGCTTACATGTGGGACCTCCATTTTATGATGACTTGGAACGACAGTAGGAAATAAGCAGTTCCGCGGTCGTTACTCAGGAAGGTCCTTCCAACAAAACATCAACTCATGACCACAAAGTTCACAACACCAAGTAGCAAACATAATTATGATCAAGTAGCATCAAGTTTCTGAACTCACAACCACAAAGTTCACAACACTAAGTAGCAACAAGTTCCATCAACTCATGACCATTCTCAACACTCAAGAACTAAACATAAATTACATTTGTAGGCATTGATTCTCCTTCCATAGCTCCATCCTGCAGCTTCTGCGGAGAAGTAGCTTCAAGCTTCTTGCTAGCTTCTTGCGATCCATCCCATTGTTGTGCCCTTTGTCGTTTGCATGATCTGAAGTAAACATCAGCAGCAACAAGTTTCATAACACTACATGTCATTCAGGGTTGTTCATCACTATGAAGTGAGCAACAACCAGTAGTTAAACATCAACAAGCAACAAGTTTCATAATAATCGTAACTACCTATTTTTATTTAACTCGCAAAGAATCGATTCCTTCTCCTTCTCAACCCGTTCCAGCTTTGCCTTCACCCTTTTCAACTCAGCGGCAGTAGCTTCAAGCTGCTTGTTAGCAATTTCTCAGTCTTCCTTCAAATCAATTGCTTCCTCTCGACCATTTTCAACAACCTTTGTCAGCTTATCCAGAACAGCAGTAGTCCTAGCATCCCATTGAGGATCAATCCAAATAAACGTCCCACATTGTTGGTCTTCAGGCTGTAGACACCAAATACATACATGTTCATACAATTATCCATTTGCAACACTGACATCAAGAGTACAAGTACTATAAGTCTACCTGACCGCAGATTCCATACTGGCACCCAAGGCTGCACAAGGGTTCCTTGACAAGGACAGCATACCCATGCTCGCACTTGTTATAGCGATCCACAAGGATAAGATCAGCATCAGGAGGGCCTGATGCCACGAAATCAGTGGACCGAGCCACCTCCAGAAGCTAGTAAAATAAAACAACCTATCAATCTGATGCAAATTGAAAACTAACTGAATCTAACACCTATGAATTGTCAACAGCCTATCAACTTCTAACACCAATCGAAGTGCAAATATGAGGGTACAAACAAATCTGAATCAATTGTATTTGTATATGCTCATCAATCCGCAAGATCCCCAAATCTAGAAATCTCCATCCCTAGGTTGTAGGATAAAATGTAGTGGCTCAAACCAGAAGACTGACCTTGTCGCACTGACTCAGGTACTGGTAGCCGGGAGGTGCCTCATAACTCACCCTCTCATCACCGCCAGGATTCTCCATTCCTACCACAAGCCGTCATTGCAGATCTGCGTAGCGGAAGTTGAAAGTCTTTGCAAAGTCTGAGTGAAGCGTCTCGCCAACCATTCGATAGGCAATTATAGACTCAACTGAAACTTACATGTGGGACCTGGTCACAGTTAAGAAATCGCATGAACTATTAGCTGTGTTTCCCATAAAACATGCACAACCAAGAAGTGGTGCAGTGGTAAACAGCACGGCCTTGTTCCTTCAGGTCCCTGGTTCGAACCCATGCCATGGCAAATTATTTTTGCAACATTTCGTGACCTAGCCTTAGCTGATCTGGCGAAAATGCTTACATGTGGGACCCAACTGAATTTTATGACGACTTGGAACACTCTATTTTAAAATAATGCTTACATGTGGGACCAAAGTTGGTTTATGACGCCGCTGACCTGGCAAAAATGCTTACATGTGGGACCCTGCAAAATTTTATGACGACTTGGAACACTCTAATTTCGAAAGAATGCTTACATGTGGAACCCTACTGAATTTTATGATGACTTGGAACACTCTGTTTTTAAAATAATGCTTACATGTGGGACGTTTTTTCAGAGCTTATGGCGTCACAAAATAGCATGGAACAGGGAACACCCGGCTACAGTACCAACCGTAATGACGAAAATTTTTTTTCTCACTAAATTTGCTCGGAAGTGAAATATTATGACGAGATCAGCCAGGAACGTCATAAATCAATGACGCTAAAATGTGGTTGCGTCACTAGTCAACGATTTTCTTGTAGTGGCTGTTGATGTTCTTGGTTGACCGCTTGCCCTTGTGCCGGTTCTCATCTTCATCACTTGAGCTCGATGAAGAGTAGCAGGAGATCGAGTCGATGTCGCTTGCTCTGGCAACCATCGCATGCTCCTTCTTCTTGTGACCACCACTCCTCCTTGGCCTCCGCTCGGACTTGTTCTTGCCCTTGTGGTCATCCCTCGAGCGGTGCTTGTGGTCGGTCCTCGGACGGTGCTTGTGCTCGGGCTTGACCTCCATGGCTTCCGGGCACTCAGGAATAAAGTGCCCGTGCTTCCCGCACCGGTAGCACATGCCCGAGCTCCTCCGAGCGTTCTTCCGGTTCGTGTACATGCGCTCGAACCACCTGCTCAGCAATGCGAGATCCACCTTGCCCAGCACATCAAACTCCTCATCTGGCATGGACACAAGACAAGACAAAGAGAACTATCTCGAAGACATGTTAGCGTTAGTCCTTGGTCCAGAAACGAGAGCCAGACTATGAGGGTCAGTCGGGTTCTCGATCCTTGCTCGTACCCCACGGTCCACCTCGGACGACTTGAGCTTGGAGAACAGCTCGTCCACCGTGAGGGTCTCATACTTCTCTGACTCAAGAATGGCCTCGACCTTCTCACTCCACATGGTACGATCTAGAGAGTGCAGGAGCTTCACAGCCCTGTCGTGATCATCGTACGGGAGCGCGGCCACATTAACCCTCATGTTGCTCACAATCACAGTGAACCGCTGAAACATGGTGTCAATGGACTCACCGGGGAGATGAGTGAAGTTCTCGTACTCTCTCCGGTAGGTCACGAACAACCGAGCCTGAACCTGAGCGTTGCCCGCATGAGCATTCTTCAGCTACTACCAAATCCTACAAGCCAAGTACTCTGTCTGAACCCGATCGAATTCGGATTGACACAGAGCACGAAACAAGTAGTCGACCACCTTGTTGTTGGCGTTGTGCATATCCCTCGATCCTGGAGCTAGGAAGTTAATCAAATGGACATAAGCTGTGTTCACCGCAACATCCCAAAGGATCTGACCCTTGCCGCAGAGGAAACCTACCATCCGCCTCTGCCACATTTGGTAGTTCTTACCATCAAAGTGTGGAGGACCCGAACCTCGTTCCTGGTACGCCATCTTTGGATCTTAGACTGGTTAGAATCATGAAGATCCGTAACCGGCTTTGATACCAATTGAAGGAACGATTAGGCGACCAGAAAAGGGGGGAGTGAATGGGAGCCGATAAAAATTCTTCCCGAAGGATGAACTCGGCCTATGCCCCAAATCCACAACCAAGGATTCCCACATGAGCTTGCCAAGGTCGCGTAGTCACAATGGACCTACCAAACCTAGGAACAAGTCACAAACAAACCCCAAGCGAAAGCACAACTCAAGAAGCAAAGGACTTAACCAAATCTGGCAGCCCCTGGGCAGACAGTCCGCGGGTGCCGGGCGGACTGTCCGTTAACCTGGCGGACAGTCTGCGAACCCTCGGCGGATAGTCTATAAAAGGAGACCGAACCTCCAGTACCACACCATGGAAATTCAGATGGTCCGGGCAAGCACCTCAGACAGTCTGTGCAGCGCGGACAGTCCGCTGCCCTGGGGCGGACAGTCCGGCAAACCGACTCCAACCAGAAACACCAAATTCGATGGATTGAAATAGCCCGTGCTCACGAACTCAAGAACACGCGACAAACAATCGACAAACACACACCTCGCGGATAGTCTGCGGGCCACTGGCGGACATGCCGTCGGCCACGAACAGAACAGCCCGAGCTCAAGAACGCGAAGTCAACTCCACCAATCCATCCATGGATCCCCCAAACGGCTTAAGCTCTTGAGACAAGATTTGGGGAAGATGTGAAGCATCCCTAGGGGATGCTACTCCCCAAAAATTGAAGCCTCAAAACAACTAAATCGCTGGGAATCGAAGTTCTACCGATCTTCCACAAAAAAACTAGGGTTCCAACCGAAATCCTTCAATCGGAGGCCAAATCCGGAGATTGAGGGGTCAAGATCAAGCACAAAGATGCACAAGACATCTATCCATGATCCCCACAAGAAAATCCGAACCCAAACACCTCGGAATCGAAGGAACAATCCGCGCACGAAAATCCAACGAAAATAGCCCGAAAAAGACACGAAAATCACACGAGCTACAAGAAGAAAATTGACGCAACCATGGAAGCTTCCATACACTTGGAGATCAAATTCTCTACAAAACGGTGAAGAAAATCTAAACCTATGGAGCAGGGAAATGAGAAGCAGTCCGGAAGGATGGTTTGCCAGAAACCCTAGAGCTATATATATGAGTCCCTCTTGGTTGGGCAAATGACCAAGCTACCCCTAGCACTTAAACTGAGATACAAACCCCTCAGGGCAATATGGTCAAGTAGCACTCCTCTTCATCAGACGGCCACGCCCTTACCGCAGTCCGCATCCTCCCGACGCAAGCCCTGCGATCCCACCACGTGTCCACTGGCATCGAAGCTTCTCGACGTGCCCGGATCCCGTCTCCGCCTGCCGAGCCTCCGGTCTTGGTTTTGTTGCTCAACCAACTAACCCGATAGTTTTGTGGTGAACTACCGCAAACCCCGCGTGCAGAATCTGATTGTGAGCCACTACACTGCACCGGCTCAAGTCGACAACTTTGTCTTGCTTTTCTTGCCACCATGCGTCCCGCACTTGACCCCGTTCGGCCACCGGGTCCATCGAGCCGAGCCTACTTGTCTCTCCACTCCTCGGAGGCCTCGCAAGGCTAAGACCTTTCGCGCCCGCTCTTCACCTCACCAACACGTGTCAAGCCGCAACCTGCACCTGCAATACTCGGCCAAGAGTCAGTCCACACCACATTGTCAATCACTCATCACACCAAGGAGCAACCATCCACCGGTCCTCGGACGCTCCAGTCCTCAGTTGTACCAAGATTTACTATGCAAATATCAAAATGAGCTGACCGTATAATCAATGGTCCTTTTCAAAGATGTCATGTCCTCATCATCCTCCCATTCTTGACAACAAACCGTCCTTGGTTTGAGTTCAGTTGGAGGACAGGTTGTAGGTAGTAGCCAACGTTGCTCCCCTTCTTGAAATTTAACCTGCTTCTTTATGACAAAACTTGGGGATCTTGACAAGACATGGTTATAGCTAATATAGCTCTCTACTTGATCATAGTGCACAACAAAAGGAGGTTTCAGATTTGAATGAATGTAGACATGATGCACCCTATACTCTCCTTTACAATTATATTTGCCAATAAAGTGATATGTACAATTAGACAACCATGACAACTCAGCACTTTTAAATTTCTTTTCCAAACTACTAAGAGCACATAGAGTATCAAACTCAATATAACCCAAAGTATTTAGTGAAGATAATAATTTTTGTTCATCGAGTGCACTAGGAATTGGAAGGAACACTTTATTTTCAGCACTAGTGTATGGCTCCAAAGCATGTTTATTATTAACATGGACTAGTTGTGACATAGGACTAAATGAATCAATTTCACGCAACTCTTCTTTGTCACAAGGAACAACAAGAAAATCATCTGGTGACAAAGGTAAAAAATTGAAAGATTCCACTACAAGTTGCTCTACATTAGCATGACCAATGAAAAAAATTGGCTCATCAAAAGAATTCTCACCTTGTCCAAGGGCAACACATTTTTCATTACCATTGATCTCATTTTCAAAAATTGTAGGTGCACTTCTAGTTGCTGGTTCTGAAATCTTACATGAGGAAGGAACCTCCTCATTCTCTAGCACATAGTCCACGTCGTTGTCATCAAATGGATCATCAATGACAACAATCTCATCCATGTCCTCAACATCCGAAGCACTAATGTACCCACCATCATCTTGAAGAATGTATGCTAGTGGACTAGTACAAACATCCTGCACATGTCCAAATCCATGGCAACGACGACACTGAGCTCTAGAAGTCTGTAGCATGGCTGTGGAAGAAACATGCTTGATAGGTATTTGCAAAATGTTAGGAACAAGAAAAGAGGTGGTGTCCTCTTCCTAATATTGTATCTCATTTTGGCAAATAGGTGCATGTAATTTTGACACATTATCATCACCTAAAAGAAGTTGTTTTTTAGCCATACAAGCAAGTTCAAATAATTGTGAAAGAGAGCAATAAGAGTGATGAACAAGAATATTCTGAATTTCAGGTCGAAGACCATGCAAAAATCTATTCTCAGTTGCTTCTACACATTCACATATGCTACACTTTTGAAACTCTTTATAGTATTCCTGGACAGACCTATTTCCCTGCAATATGTGTTGTATTTTGCTAAGCAAATCACGTTTGTAAGAAAAAGGAATAAAACAATCATGCATTGCTTCTTTAAGTTGTTCCCATGTATCAGGTAAGGCATTTGTTGCAGTTAGCCCGTACCACCAAATAGAGGCAAAATCCTTAAACTGACTTGCAGCTTGTTGAACTCTGTATCTCTCAGGAACTTGGTGGGAATTAAACACTTGTTCTACAGCTAGCTCCCAATCAAAATATTTTTCACCATCATAAGATCCAGAGTACGATGGTATGGTAAAGTTACCTTGATGATTGCCATCTACATGTAGTTGTTGTTTGTTCTTCTTTTTGTTCATCCTTCCAAACATCTGATCCATGATTTCCTGCAATCCACACTTTAAACAGAAATTGCTGTTTTGTTTTGTTTTGTCAGAAATCAAAATAAATCCCTATCAACTAATTTATGTGTGTCGGTGGGAACAAGCTCTCACACGCCTTACCAAATTTGTACAAGTGTTCTTACCAAAGCAAGACAGTGGATGGTACAACCGGTGGCTGGTTTGTGATACCTGTGTGGGCGTAGCACCAAGATTGCAAGGTCGAATCTGTACTGATCTAAAGGATATATGTGGAGCTTTGGGAGGCAATATTTTGTAGCAAGGTTAAACAATAATTCAATTCAGAAATTGCAAATCTGAAAATTAGTCCCAAGCTAGTCTATGTCACCGGTCTAAACTTTTCTCAGACCTAGTTCAAGCAAGCAATGAAAACAGCTCTATAGATGGACTCCAAGGATGCAAGTACTTCTAAATTTTTTTTCTTTTTTTTTCTTTTTTCTTGTTTTCTTTCTTTTCTTTTCTCTCTCTTTTTTTTGGGTACGGCTTTTTCTTTCTTTTTTTAGCACCCTTTTGCCTTTTATTTTTGTTTTTTTTGCAAACACAAAGTGCCGAAGGAAAAGAGATATAAATCAACACCTACACCTTGCTGTGTATGCATTTACTAAGCTGCGCAAAACAACTATGTGGACCTCCCAAGATGTATTTCAAGCATGCACCGTGGAAGCATTAATATAACCAGTAATTATTGATGGACAAGAGCAAACCAAAGATTAGGAACTCGATGTGGACGTGTAGATTGAAAAAATAGAGGGGATATATTTCCTGCATCCAACTATTAACTAAACAGAATCATGGTGCTCCACATGCAAAAACACCTTCCTTTGTATTTCAGCATTGCTAAAGCAAAGTAGACCCAAAAAGAGATGTCTTCTTTAATGTTTCCACTTGCACGTGGATCAATCTCAACCAACAAAATCAAATTTCTATACTCCATGACACACATATGACTTGATTCAAACCAGACCAAGGACAAGACCTAGACATGATGAACACAACGACTCCGCGAGGGACTGAAATTCAGAGAAACAAACTAAACTGAAAATTGCAAGGCACAAGAGGGCTATAGGACAGTGGAATCACGATGATCAAATATTTTGTAGGGCAATTTTCTGGTGTTTTAGGACGATGGCACAAACTAAACTAAGATAACCCTGATGGTAGTACCTGAGTCTCTAATTACCACTTGATGGGAACTGGGTGGCCCGATCTTCCATCAGGTGAGGATAACTCTCGATTTGGTCGAAGAGCGACACACCGATCCGGCTTCAGATTCAAAGACTCGAACCCTGCAACCTTAGCACCACGTCTCCTCTGTTTATCAACTGTGCCACAAGCTGGTTGACCTCGCCAAGAAGGCTAATCCCTGCTGTGAATCGAGGAACACAAGCAAGAACAAGGTAAAATGCAACTCAATTGATGTGACAAATGCAGATGTATGATTAAGATCTCAACGTGGTGTTTCACAAACCGAAAATGGCGACCGTTCAAGGACATATTAATCTAAAGCAAAACCCCAAACCCTAACGAGGGTGTGGCGTCTGCTAATAAAGTCCCTAGGGTCGTGCAAGACACCCTGGACACGCTCCCTATTGGGCTCCAACACGATACAAGCCCCAAAGACCAAAAAACAGCGTCGCAGCACTGGGAAAGATTCTGGACGTCAACTTGTTCGGACGATTCCCGTTGACTCTGAATGAATTTGGGCCTCAGACTGGTGCCATTGGAAGCTTAATGAAATTATCTTCCCAACCATATAAAGAACACCGAAAACCGAGCCCATATGCGATTTGGGCGTCCATTTTAGGGAACGCTGCTGCTGGACACCGAGACGGACTCGAAACTGACTTGATTGGGCCTCCAACTTGGTTTGGACGCCATTGCTGTCCTCCTAAGGTGGTGGCCAAGGTGGAGGATGTGTTGCACCATTCTTAATGTGTTCTCCACACCCTTCCAGCATGCCCCTACTTGAACCGGGGTCTCAAGGGTGAATATCATGCTCATGATGACGACGTCGCTTCCAAATGTTGGACTTTGATGAGCTTGCACTTTGAAACACACCATCAATCAAATAAAGACATGTCTATGTGGAGCCAAGTGAGTTGTACCAAGAGTTACTATGCAAATATCGAAACGAGCTCACCATATAATCAATGGTCGTATTCGAAGATGTCATGTCGTCATCATGCTAGTCATTCTCGAGCATTTCGTGTGCTCAACCTTGATACTAACCTAGTCATGTAAACTTGCGAGGTTACCTTCGACGAGGCCCAACAATGCAATTCGTCTGTTTTTGAGTGTGCAGGTGACGACGAAGTTGGCAAGAAGATCATTGAGGATGAGGAGGATGCGGCTGGAGAAGATGATGGTGATGATGGTGAAGCTCCAGCCACACATGTACCACTACAAGAAAAACGCCGACTGGTGACGCAAAAAAAGGTCGTTTCTCGTCATAAACCGCGATTAATGACGCCGGTTGTTACGAAAATGCTCCATCATTAATCGAGTGTCACAAACCGCGATTAATGACGAGACCTTATTTCCCGGCATCATGAGTTTAATGACGCGTGGAAATTCATCTATACAATGCGGCATAACTTCGTTCCTGCAGCTTTGCCACACTGGACAGAATCTGATATGGCATCCGATGTGGCAGGCCAATTGTGACAAATCGTATGCGTCATAAAACGAATTTGGCCCGTTTGTAGCTGGGTTGAGCCCAAAACTGTTCCTATAGGCTGGCGTTGTTCATATAGCCCAAAAAAGATTTTGTTGGGCCCAATTGTAGCTTTTTCAGATGAAATTTGATTAGGGTGGGCCCATTTTGGTTGGGTTGAGTCCAACAAGTGCGCACATTTTTGCGGCCTTCTGTGTCATGTTAATTTGAAAAAAATGACTTTTGGCCCAGTTAAAAGTGGGCTAAGCCCACTGAAGGACAATATAAAATTAACTAATCATGCATTAGTATTAATGGATTTAATTTCAATTCTGATCCTTTTTTTGAATAATTCCGATCTGGTTGGCAAAATAGTAATCAACACATATTTCTTTATACAATAAAGCAAACTATTGTTTATTATCAAGCACGACCATATTGTTCATCACATATCACAAACTATTACAAGATAACAGTATCACAAGGAACATTGATTAACAAAGCTAAATCCAGTTCATAATCACAAGAGAAAGTGGAGATTTGATCTAATGATCTTAACCTCTTCATCTTTTACTGCTAAGCAGTAGACGAAGGAGGTCCTCACTGTCTTCGGTTAGCTTCTGCAACCTCTTAATCTCAGCTGACTGCATTTTCAGAGTTGATTCTGATTCTTCGGTCTTTTTCTTCAAGCTACATAACTCTTTCTGGTGAGCAACAAACCATTGTCGTAGTTGTACCCCATCTTGATTGGGAGCGTCAACTAGTTCTTCATCAACACTACTACATAAGGATTTGGTACCCATTCTTGAGTACTCGGCTGCCTCTGTTTTAATTTGTTTGGGAAGAAGCATCATTGACTTGGTAGCTTCCATCTAGCAACAGTGGATCCCAAGTCAGATTAGGACGTTGTAATTGATTTGAACTAAGGAAACAAAGGTGTTAAGTTTGTTACCTTGGAGCAGATCTGAACAGGAGCGACTTCAGATGTTGACCCTTTGGCCTGCTAAAACAATAATAAGGCTCCAGGATCGAGGGATATGTTCGACGCCATTAATAAGGCGGTCGACTACTTGTTTCGTGCTCTGTGTCAATCCGAATTCGATCGGGTTCAGACAGAGGACTTGGCTTGTAGGATTTGGAAGCAGTTGAAGAATGCTCATGCTGGAAATGCTCAGGTTCAGGCTCGGTTGTTTGCGACCTACCGGAGAGAGTACGAGAATTTCACTCATCTCCCCGGTGAGTCCATTGACAGCATGTTCCAGCGGTTCACGGTGATTGTGAACAACATGAGGGCTAATGTGGCCGTGCTCCCGTACGATGATCATGACAGGGCTGTCAAGCTCTTGCACTCTCTGGATCGTACCGTGTGGAGTGGGAAGGTCGAGGCCATTCTTGAGTCGGAGAAGTATGACACCCTCACGATGGATGAGCTGTTTTCCAAGCTCAAGTCGTCCGAAGTGGACCGTGGGGTGCGCGCAAAGATCGAGAACCCGACTGACCCTCATAGTCTGGCTCTTGTTTCTAGATCAAGGACTAACGCTAACATGTCTTCGAGACTGTTCTCTTTGTCTTGTCTTGTGTCCATGCCAGATGAGGAGTTTGACGTGCTAGGCGAGAAGGATCACGCGTTGCTGAGCAGGCGGTTCGAGCACATGTACACGAACCGGAAGAACGCTCGGAGGACCTCGGGCATGTGCTACCGGTGCGGGAAGCACGGGCACTTTATCGCTGAGTGCCCGGAAGCCATGGAGGTGAAGCCCGAGCACAAGCACTGTCCGAGGACCGACCACAAGCACCGCTCGAGGGACGACCACAAGGGCAAGAACAAGTCCGAGCGGAGGCCGAGGAGGAGTGGCGGTCACAAGAAGAAGGAGCGAGCGATGGTTGCCGGAGCGAGCGACATCGACTCGAGCTCCTGCTACTCTTCATCGAGCTCAAGCGATGAAGATGAGAATCGGTACAAGGGCAAGTGGTCAAGCAAAAACATCAATGGTTTGTGCTTTGCCGCCAAAGGCTTTTGCGGCATGGCACATAGCTCTGCAAGCAAGAAGAGCAACAAGGATGACTCGGGCTCCGACTCCGAGGATGAGGTAAACAATGATCCATCCTTCTTGGTAGCGGAGAATGCTAGGTTGAATGACTTGCTTGACAACCGTGAGGATGTGCTTAGAAAGACCAACAAGGAGAAGAGGGAGTATAGGTCTTTGCTTGGAGAGGCTAAGGAGAAGGTGGTTGAGCTAGAGTCTTTGCTTGTTGATGCTAGGGCTCAAATAGATTCTCTTAAGTCTGCTCCTATTGTAACCGATGAACCTGAATGCACTGATTGTTCCACTTTTCTTGGTGAATTGACTGTGCTTAAGGAGAAGTATGCCTCCAAGGTCGAGGAACTAGATGTGCTTAGGGTTGAGCTAGATGAGATGAAATCTAGGCCCTCTTTGCTTGATGCTTGCACTTCTTGTCCTGTTTTGCATGAGAAGCTAGATGTTTCGCTTATTTATGCTAGATCAATAGAGGCTCAGCTGAAAGCTCCTATTCCTACATCATGCTCTACTTGTGAAATAAATGCTGTGAAGAATATGGAGCTTGCACACTATGTTGATCGTTTGCAGGATGAGAATGATGAGCTGAGAAAGATGATGGGTTGGTTGTCTGGTCATGAGCCTCAGCTCCGGATGATGATTGAGGCATACAAGCGCTATGATGGGCAAGCGCTTGGGGCAGACAAGATTGGTGAGGGAAATG
Source organism: Cenchrus fungigraminus (assembly GCA_036936925.1). Classification (NCBI taxonomy): domain Eukaryota; kingdom Viridiplantae; phylum Streptophyta; class Magnoliopsida; order Poales; family Poaceae; genus Cenchrus; species Cenchrus fungigraminus. Next base: position 71,173,109 of record CM072780.1, read on the forward strand.
GTGAGGATGAGGGGAAGATTGAAGATATCCCAGAGCCACAAAAAACCCACCACAAAAATGCCTATGCTCCTAAGCCAAACCCACTTAGGAACCGACTAGACACAACCCCAGCTCCACCCGTGTTTCCTCCACACACAGACAACTTCCAGAAACTCATCAAGTTCAAGAGTGGCTTGGGGAATGAGTTCTTTGGGAAGAAGGGAGAGAAACCGAGTGAGGAGAAGCCAGAGCCCAAAGAGAGCCCAAAACCAAAGCCAAAACCAAAACCCTTCCATTGTGAGCATTGTGGGAGGGATGGGCACCTTGCTGAGTTTTGCTTAAGGAGGAAGCGTGAGGAGAGGTTGGCTAGGGAGATGGCCAACAAGGATAGGTACCGCCCTTCTCGTGGTGTGCCTGAGCCTAGGTTGGTGCCAAGGGGTGAGGGTATGGTGCATACCATTTACTCTCGAGAGAGGCGTGTGTTTGTGCCTCGAGGTGAGCCACCACATAGAGAAGGTGGTAGGCGTGTTTAGTTTGGGCGTGGTGAGTTTGCTGGACGTTCCTTCGCTCATGGCCAATACGAGTATGGGGGGAACGATCGCAGTTTTAGGTCCCAGAGGAGCTATGGGCCACGGTCTCCAACTCGTGGTGCGCGTAGCCCTCCAAGGGGACGTGTGGGTGTTCCACCTAGAGGAGATAGGATGGATTTTGCTAACCCCACTTTTGAGCAAATGGCACAGCACTGGTTTCATTCATTTTGTACTAACCCCAGTGCTGAGTCGTTTGCTCACTCTCGCTCTCATTTTTGATTTGCAGGTGGGAGGCTTGGAGGGCTTTTGGTTGATCGACTCCGGTTCCTCTCGACACAGGACCGGAGATCGAAGGTGGTTCTCCAGCCTCACCCCGGTGATGACCAAAGAGTACATCACTTTTGGGGACAACGGGAAAGGTAGAGTGCTTTCAATGGGCGCGTTGAAGGTGAGCGATTCTGTGACTCTCAGGCGTGTTTCTCTTGTCAAGTCTTTGGGGTACAATCTTCTTTCGGTTTCCCAGCTTCTTGATGAGGGTTTTGAGGTCCGTTTCAAAATGGGGGCTTCGCGTGTCTTGGATTCTCGAGGTGATCTTGTGTGCACAATCATCCCCGAGGGTCAGATTTTCAGAGCCGATTTTTCTCAGTGTGTTGGCTCTTCTCGTTGTTTGGTTGCTGGCGTTTCGGCGGAGCTTTGGAAATGGCATAGGAGACTAGGTCACTTGAGTTTTGACTTGTTGTCACGCTTAAGTGGGCTAGGATTAGTCTGAGGATTGCCTAAGTTGAAATACCAAAAAGACTTGGTATGTGCTCCGTGTAGGCATGGTAAGATGGTCACTGCCTCTCACCCGCCTCTGATATCCGTTATGACAGAGAGGCCATGCGAGCTGTTGCATATGGACTTGGTTGGTCCAGCTCGTGTGTGCTCGGCGGGTGGGAAATGGTATGTCCTGGTGATAGTGGACGACTATTCTCGCTATGCTTGGGTCTTCTTTTTGGCTGACAAGGGGGAGACGTTTGGCTTTGTGAGGGATCTAATCTTGAGGTTGAAGAATGAGAGCAATGGAGATGCCATTCGAGCTATCCGTAGCGACAATGGTTCTGAATTTAAAAACTCTCATTTCGAAACCTTTTGTCGTGATTTGGGTCTCGAACATCAATTCTCTTCTCCCTATGTGGCTTGTCAGAATGGTGTGGTTGAGAGGAAAAATCGTTCCCTTTGTGAGATGGCTCGGACGATGCTCGACGAGCATAGGACTCCGAGGAGATATTGGGCTGAGGCGGTTAATACCGCGTGCCCTGTTGGGAATCGGATTTTTCTTAGGGCCTTCTTAAACAAGAAGTGCTATGAGCTCATGCACGGGCGAGCACCTAGAGTGAGCCATTTCAGGGCTTTTGGTTGTCGGTGCTTTATTCTCAAGAAGGGCAGGCTTGATATGTTTGAGTCGAGGTCTTCCGATGGGATCTTCTTGGGCTATGCTAGTCATTCTCGAGCATTCCGTGTGCTCAATCTTGATACTAACCTAGTCATGGAAACTTGCGAGGTTACCTTCGACGAGACCCAACCATGCAGTTCGTCTGTCTTTGAGTGTGCAGGTGACGACGAGATTGGCAAGAAGATCTTTGAGGACGAGGAGGATGATGCTAGAGAGGATGATGGTGATGATGAAGCTCCAGCGGAGCATGTACCCTCTACTTCCACTACGATGACTATGGTGCAGGATGGTCCAGCCCCTACACCGACTACGATTCAGCAAGATCAAGTGGAAGCTACAGCTGAGGGGGAGGTTGTCTCCAAGCGAGAGGCACCGAGGCACGTTCAAGTTGATCATCCTCCCTCAAGAATCATCGGCGACATCTATGAACGTACGACACGGTCAAGGTCAAGGAATGTTTCTGAGGACAGGAGCGTCTGAGGACCGGTGGATGGTCGCTCCCTGGTGTGATGAGTGATTGACAACGTGGTGTGGACTGACTCTTGGCTGAGTATTGCAGGTGCAGGTTGCGGCTTGATTCCTGTTGGTGCAGGTGAAGAGCGGGCGCGAAAGGTCTATGCCTTGCGGGGCCTCCGAGGAGTGGAGAGACAAGTAGGCTCGACTCGAGGGACCCGGTGGTCAGCGGGGTCAAGTGCGGGCCGCATGGTGGCAAGAAAAGCAAGACGAAGTCGTCGACCGGAGCCGGTGCAGGGTAGCGGCTCACGACCGGAGTCTGCATGCGGGGTTTGCGGCGGTTCACCACAAAACCGTCGGGTTACTTGGTTGAGCCACAAAACCAAGACCGGAGGCTCGGCGGGCGGAGACGGGATCCGGGCGCGCCGAGAAGCTTCGATGCCGGCGGGCACTTGGCGGGATCGCAGGGCTTGCGTCGGGAGGACGCGGACTGCGGCGAAGGCGTGGCCATACGATGAAGAGGAGTGCTACATGACCTATTTGCCCCTGAGGGGATTGTATCTTAAGTTTAAGTGCTAGGGGTAGATTGGTCATTTGCCCAACCCAGTGGGACTCATATATATAGCTCTAGGGTTTTCTGGGCAAACCATCCATCTGGACTGCTTCTCATTTTCCTTGCTCTATAGGCGTAGATTTTCTTCACCGTTTTGTAGAGAATCTGACCTCCGAGTGTATGGAAGCTTTCATGGTTGCGTCGATTTCCTTCTTGTGGCTCTTGTGATTTTCGTGTCATTTTCGAGCTATTTTCATTGGATTTTCGTGCGCGCCTTGTTCCTTCGATTTTGAGGTGTTCGGGTTCGGATTTGTTGGTGGGGATCATGGATAGATGTCTTGTGCATCTTTGTGCTTGATCTTGACCCCCCAATCTCCGAATTTGGCCTCCAATTGAAGGATTTCGGTTGGAACCCTAGCTTTGTTCTTGAGCTCGGTAGAATCTCGATTCCTCTCGAATTAGTGGGTTTGAGGCTACAAATCCGTAGGCATAGCATCTCATAGAGGCACCTCATCTTCACCTATGATTTGGTAGCAATCCCTTGGTTGATTCGGGAGATCGGGCAAACGGAAGGAGGGTTTGACCTTTGGGAGGTCGGGCTCGGGCTGCTGTTCCCGCGCCTGGCGGACCGTCTGCGCGGGGTCGGCGGACCGTCCGCGGGGAGCTCGGAAGCCAGCTATTCTTCGTGTTCTTCACGAGTTCTTGGGTCGCTTCGTTTTGATCTGTTTTGCCAGTGATTTTTGGTTGGAAGGGGTTGGTCGGATAGTCCGCCCGGGGTGGCCGGACAGTCCGCGAGGCTCGGACCGTCCGCGGTGCTCGCCCGGACCGTCCGTTTTTCAAGGTGCAGTACTGGATGTTCGGGGTCGATTTTCGGACCGTCCGCGCCTTACCTGCGGACTGTCCGCCTCCTCCACGCGGACCGTCCGCCCGTACCACGCGGATTGTCCGCCCCGACCTTCGCAGATCGCCTAAGTCCTTTGCTTCTTGAGTTGCGCTACTGTGTTGCTTTGAGTTTGGGTTTATTCCTAGGGTTGGTAGGTCCGTTGTGACTACGTGACCTTGGCAAACTCGTGTAGGAATCTTTGGTTGTGAATTTGGGGCATAGGCTGAGTTCATCCTTCGGGAAGAATTTTTATCGGTTCCCATTCACTCCCCCCGTCTCTGGTCGCCTAATCGGTCCTTCAGTTTCTCACTTTGCTCATTCGGCTTTTGTTGCTACCTTTGTGCCGAAAGACATTGGACACGCCCTCTCTGATCCTAATTGGGTGAACGCAATGCATGAGGAGTTAGAGAACTTTGAGAGAAACCAAGTTTGGGAGTTGGTAGAGCCACCACCACATTGCAAACCTATAGGGACAAAATGGGTGTGGAAGAACAAAGAGGGTGAGAATGGTGAGGTGGTGAGAAACAAATCGAGGTTGGTTGCTCAGGGGTTTAGTCAGAAGGAGGGAATAGACTATGAGGAGACATTTGCTCCTGTAGCCCGTTTGGAGGCAATTAGGATCCTTCTATCCTTTTCCGTGGCTAAAGGGTTCAAGTTGTACCAAATGGATGTGAAGAGTGCCTTCTTAAATGGGTTTTTAGAAGGCGAGGTTTATGTGAAGCAACCACCAGGCTTTGAGAGTGCTGAGTTTCCTCACCGGGTGTATAGGTTGAGGAAGGTGTTGTATGGGCTGAAACAAGCTCCCCGTGCTTGGTATGGTCGTTTGAGGGGGTTCTTGTTCAACAAGGGGTTTGAGATGGGCAAGGTTGATAAAACTCTTTTTCTCCTCAGGCAGGGCGATGACATCCTAATTGTTCAGGTGTACGTGGATGATATTGTCTTTGGCGGCTCGTCTCACTCTTTGGTTGCGAGGTTTGCAGAGGACATGAGCAAAGAATTCGAGATGTCCATGATGGGAGAATTGCAGTTCTTTCTCGGGCTTCAGATCAAGCAGGCGAAGGAGGGAACCTTTGTGCATCAAGCCAAGTACACGAAGGACATCCTCAAGAAGTTCAAGATGGACGACTCGAAGCCCCTGTCGACACCGATGAGTACGACTACAGCGTTGGATGCGGACGAGGATGGAGAGCCCGTGGACCAGAAGGAGTACTGGAGCATGATCGGCTCCCTCTTGTACTTGACGGCGACGAGGCCGGACATTCAGTTTTCTGTGTGTCTGTGCGCTCATTTTCAGGTGTCACCGAGGACTTCACATCGGCAGGCCGTCTAGCGGATCTTCAGGTGTCTTCGATACACTCCTGAGCTTGGTCTTTGGTACTCAGCGTCCTCTTCTCTTTCACTTCTTGGGTTTTCGGATGCCGATTTTGCGGGGTGTCGAGTCGATAGGAAGTCGACTTCGGGGACTTGCCAGTTTTTGGGATCTTCGCTTGTTTCTTGATCTTCTCGCAAACAGTCTAGTGTAGCTCAGTCTACCACAGAAGCCGAATACGTTGTTGCCGCTAGTTGTTGCTCACAGCTGCTTTGGATCACATACACGCTGAGTGACTTTGGTGAGGAGTGTTCCCATGTACCTCTCATGTGTGATAGCACGAGTGCCATTAGCGTTGCCAAAAACCCTATGCTCAACTCCAGAACCAAACATATAGAGGTGAGGTACCACTTCCTGAGAGACAATGTTGAGATGGGAAACATAGACCTCATCCATGTGCCAACCGAAAAGCAGCTTGCCGATATCCTAACCAAACCTTTGGACCAAGCTACATTTGCCCGTTTGCGAGGAGAGCTTGGTGTTCTTTTCCCCTTTTGATCTTTGATTGGGGGTTTGATGTACATACTCATATTGCATTTTCATTTATGTATCATATCATGCTTGCATCTTTGTATCATAGACTGCATATGTACCATATGAGATGTGCTTCTCCTATATACTTGGATCACTATGATATGCTAGATAGGAGATTAAGACTTTGCTTTTGATGCTCATATGATGGATAGCGATGCTCTTGATAGATTTGGGATGTATGTGCTTGTGAATGGCTTATTTTTGTGAAAATGCTATATATGATCCTCTCTTATGAGTTGAATGCTTTTCATGCTAAATTTGTGCACCTATGGCTATAGCTTGCTTAATTTGTGCTTGGGACCATGTTTTTTTCATATGGGGTCAAAGACCCATCTATCATCATGGATGTTTAGCCAACATGCTACCTTGTGGAGAAGACTAAGCTTCTTTTTGCCGCAAAGGCACTTCATGTACCATGCTTAATTTGTAAATCTTGATATTGGTATATGAAATGCTTGTGCTTGAAAAATATGCTTCTATGTCGTGTATGCTTTAATTTCCTTATCTTGGGTGCTAAACCGTTGCATGATGTTCACCATTGAGAAGTCTCACATTTAGAAGTGGACACATGGCTCGGTGGCTTTGACATGACATGAGATAGCTTGTAGGTGTTTATGATGATCTTGTGATGAGAATTTGTAACCTTGCATGAAGTTTGTGAGTTATATGTTGTTTGTGCTCATTTTGATCATGTTTAGGTCCTATGCTCATGAGAGGGAAGTTTTTGTGAAAAATTGCTTTATTTTGGTCATGGCTATGTCACATGCTTATATGTCCCTATCTATCTCGTTGGCGATGCTTGTACTAAATTTGTGGCAATCTTGCTTGTCTATGTCTCTTTTTAGCATGTTGTAGTGCTCTATGTCTATTTGAGAAGCACATGCTTCCATTTGTAGACTTGATTCATGCATTACCAACAAGGGGGAGAGATAGTACCCAATTCTTGTTTTGGGGGAGAAATGCATTTGTTCAGGGGGAGCTTGCATTCATACATATGCATTTGGGAGCCTCTTTTCGCCTGAATTTTAGTTTTGCTCTTTTGCCGATGGTGTCGAGCCCTTTTGCCTCACCTTGAGGAGTCGGCAATTTTGGAGCATTTTATCTTGGTTGTGTTGAGCCGTTGCCCTTGCCTTAGGGGACCGAGATTTTTCATCACTTGTTTGAGTTTTTCAGTCGTTTCTTTTCTTTTTCTCTTTTCTCTGAATTGGTTACTATGTGTGTGTTGTCAATGCACTCATCAAGGGGGAGATTGAGGACCGGAGCGTCCGAGGACCGGTGGATGGTCGCTCCCTAGTGTGATGAGTGATTGACAACGTGGTATGGACTGACTCTTGGCCGAGTACTGCAGGTGCAGGTTGTGGCTTGATTTGCGTTGGTGCAGGTGAAGAGCGGGCGCGAAAGGTCTATCCCTTGCGGGGTCTCCGAGGAGTGGAGAGACAAGTAGGCTCGGCTCGAGGGACCCGGTGGCCAGCGGGGTCAAGTGCGGGCCACATGGTGGCAAGAAAAGCAAGACGAAGTCGTCGATCAGAGCTGGTGCAGGGTAGCGGCTCACGACCGGAGTCTGCACGCGGGGTTTGCGGCGGTTCACCACAAAACCGTCGGGTTACTTGGTTGAGCCACAAAACCAAGACTGGAGGCTCGGCGGGCGGAGACGGGATCCGGGTGCGCCGAGAAGCTTCGATGCCGGCGGGCACGTAGCGGGATCGCAGGGCTTGCGTCGGGAGGACACGGACTGCGGCGAAGGCGTGGCTGTGCGATGAAGAGGAGTACAACATGACCTATTTGCCCCTGAGGGGATTGTATCTTAAGTTTAAGTGCTAGGGGTAGCTTGGTCATTTGCCCAACCCAGAGGGACTCATATATATAGCTCTAGGGTTTTCTGGGCAAGCCATCCATCCGGACTGCTTCTCATTTCCTAGCTCCATAGGCGTAGATTTTCTTCACCGCTTTGTAGAGAATCTGACCTCCGAGTGTATGGAAGCATTCATGGTTGCGTCGATTTCCTTCTTGTGGCTCGTGTGATTTTCGTGTCTTTTTCGAGCTATTATCGTTGGATTTTCGTGCGCGCCTTGTTCCTTCGATTCTGAGTTGTTTGGGTTCAGATTTGTTGGTGGGGATCATGGATAGAAGTCTTGTGCATCTTTGTGCTTGATCTTGACCCCCCAATCTCCGTATTTGGCCTCCGATTGAAGGATTTCGGTTGGAACCCTAGCTTTTTGGTTGAGCTCGGTTGCGATTCGATTCCCGGCTTTTTAGTTCGTTTGAGGTCTCAAGTTTTGGGATATAGCATCTCCTAGGGACGTTTCACATCTCCCCCAAATCTTGCCTCAAGAGCTCAAGCAGCTTGGGAGATCCATGGATTGATAGAGAGGGTTGACTTCGTGTTTTCAAGTTCGGGCTACTGTTCCCGTGCCTGGCGGACAGTCCGCCAGGGGCACGCGGACGGTCCGCGAGGAGCCGACAGATCTGGTGTTCGTCGTGTTCTTCGCGTGTTCTTGCGTGCTCGTGTTTCGATCCGTTTTGTCCGGTGCTTTTGGTTGCTAGAAGTTTGCCGGACGGTCCGCGAGGTGAGTGCGGACAGTCTTTTCCGCGCGGACGGTCCGCGGGTAGGGCGCGGACGGTCCGTTATTCAGGGTGCAGTACTGGAGGTTCAGGGGCTATTTTTGGACGGTCCGCCCTGTGCTTGCGGACGATCCGCCTAGGCCTCGCGGACGGTCCGCCCAGTGCTCGCGGACAGTCCGCCTGGTATCTCGCAGAGCTGCTAGGTCCTTTGCTTCTTGAGTTGCGCTTTCGCTTAGGGATTGTTTGGGGCTTGTTCCTAGGGTTGGTAAGTCCGTTGTGACTACGCGACCTTGACAAGCTCGTGTGGGAATCCTAGGTTGTGAAGTTGGGACATAGGCCAAGTTCATCCTTTGGGAAGAATTTTTATCGGCTCCCATTCACTCCCCCCCTCTCTGGTCGCCTAATCGATCCTTCAACGAAAGAATCCGCAAGCGCACGGAAAAACCGTTGTAGCACTTCACCTCAGGAGTATTCCCAAGGGTATCGAATCTAAGGAACGGTGTGTACTACCTTCTACTCTAGGAGAACGGTCCAAGGACACAACTCTATAGGGTTGAGATGGAGATGGAAAGGGTCCCGCTGATAGTGGGCAGGGTTAAGAACAATCTCTCGGTTAGGGACTCTCGTTTCGGACACCGGACCCTCCTGGCTATAACAGTCGGTTCACGGCAAATGATTGCCTACACCTGTATCCGGACGTGGGGGATTCCGTAAGGGTCCAACGGCTGTCACCACCGTGGCCTACCCCAAGACAAACCGTGGGATACAGGGCAATCGAATGATAACCCGCTGTCTAGACACCACGTCTACACCACCGGTTACTACTATAATACAACTACGTCTAGGCAATCCCGTAGCATATTATAGCACTCCGTACGAAGACGGAGCGACGAACCCACGAGGGAGAGATCAGGACTCACTCAGGTAACCGCTATCTATACTAGGATCATGGAAGGACTTTGGTCTAAACTAGAATGCAGGAGCATCCACTTTACTCTAATTGGACAACCAGGCATACAAATGGAATTAACAACTTATGAACTACACCACAAGATCAAAGGCTAAGCTCATGAAGAACACAAGCCTCTAAATCATAAACAAGTGAAGAACACAAGAACTATTCACCTATGCATGAATACTACTTTAGTCTAAATAGGAAATGCAGAAATACTCACTTTATTCTAAATGAAGAACGAAGCATCCACAGAGATACAAATCCCTCTCTCACTCTCCTACTCTCTAATCTACCAAGGAGAGGCCTCTCCTTTGAAGGGAAGCTCTCATCCTTGGATGGAGTGGTGTTGAAGTGTGTCTCATTCTCTACCCCCTCCCCTCATATTTATAGGCCAAGAGGAGCTCCCTAGGCTGCCTTGGGCGCTACCAAGGGACCAATGAGGTGGTGACACGTGGCGCAGAGGAGTGAGGGCCAAGTTGGTGAATCTTCCATGAGAAGGAGCTGCAGGCTTTCGGGCGGATCTTTGGGCATACACCTGGCACCGACTTTAGCTCGTCACGACAAGCCGACACGTGGAAGGGCGGCGCGAGAGGCCTCCATATGGGTTCGGCCGAACTGGGGATCGGCCGATCCCCGGGCAGCTTTGTTCGCGCCGGTTTTCGTCCAGGTGACTACCAGGTGGGTCCCAAGGTCGGTTTGGGGGTGTTTGCGGCGTTCCTAGCCTGTTTCTGTGGGGAAGTGGGCCCTTGGATCTGTGTACTTGCTTCTGATTGGTCGAAGGTGTGCTTCTTTGGATCGATGAGGTGTCATGGCCACGTGGGTGCCTGTGTGGTAGCACGTCGCCACGTGGCCTGACGTGGGTCCCACCGGGCCCATGATATAGTGTGATCTTATCTTGTGCATATCTCTTTCATCCGGGCTCCGATGTATACAAATGATATATCCGTTTCGATCGTCTCGACGAGCCCGTCACAATTGTGCAGTCCAAATTGGCATTTGGGACTGTTTATGATGATGCCATATTCATGCCACTAATGCACTTGCTCTCAGCTATATCATTTCATGTGTATTTTGGCCTATCCTGCATCAAAAGCTAGAAACACCAACACTTGTGAAAATTGTCAGTATAAAGCCCTATCCTAGTGTTGATGATCACTTTCTAATTATTTTATGCAGGAGTTGACGGTGTAAAAGTAGTACTTAACAGCCGTCAACACCCTAGCAGCAAACCACTCAACTAACCGAAACAAACACTCCAAACACGCAGTGGAAATCTGCACAGCCTGCTATCAGTGCTACACCGGTCAGACCGATGGCTCTCACCGGTTAGACTGATGGCACTGGTCCGACCAGTGGACAGCGCCGGTCAGGCTAGTGGCTACAGCAAGTGCACAGAAACGTTTCAAGAAGCCTCTGTGACTTCTCTAGGCTTTGGAACAAAAACCACCTCCAACCACAAACTGAAGGAGAAGAAAAACCTTCACAAACCTAAGCAAACTCCCTTGAAACCTGCCAAGAACAGACCAGAAGCAACACAACCCAAAGCCACACGCACACAGCAATTCACCCGAGCCAAAACCCAACAAAGGCTGGCACCGGTCAGACCGGTGGAAGGCACCGGTCAGACCGGTCAGGCCTAGGCGCTCGGAATGAATAGCGGGCCGCGGGTCAACACCCCCCAATCCAAATCCCGTTCTCCTGATTTGCTCCACGAATTCGCACAAGATTTTGGGGATACTAGGAGTACCTCATGGGCATCCCATTGCTATGATTTGGTCCACCAAAACTCATTGAATCAAGAGGAATCGAAGGATTTCCACCAAGAAGACAACTTTCCCGAAACCTAGGAAAACGCCAAAATCGAGCACCTTTACTCACGGAATTGGGAGGGGAATCACAAAGAAAAGAACCACGAAGGGTTCATGCATACATCCCCTATCAAATCCCAAAGAGAAATGCCCCGAAACCACCACAAGAAAATCGTCAAGAAAAGGCTCCGAAAATCACCAAAAAGGGAAAACGGGAGAGATACAATCAATCCTTGAGGAACCACGCCGAATGATCTATACATACCATGAAGGTTCATACAAGGTCTAGCTTGCCACCCAATCATCCATCCCTCTCTAAGGATCTCACCATGAAGCTCTCAAGCTAGTCCTAAAAATCCTAAGGAAAATAGGAAGGGAAAATAGAAAAACAAAATGAGCTAGGGTTCCAATAGATGGCTGCCATCCTGTCACCACTCGGGTTATATGGAGACAACCGAAAGAAGAAACTAACCCTAAGAAATAAAACTAAGATACACACCCCCAAGGGGCAATTTGGGAATCTTCGTCGTAGCACCATCGGACGGATGCCTGGCGACTGCAAACTTGCTTAGCCTCGATGCAAGCCGTGTAATCCCGACGTGTGTCCTCCGCTTCAAAGTCTCCGGCAGCCGTCGTCGCACACCGGTCAGACCGGTGCTCCTCACCAGTTAGACCAGTACCCACCAGTCAGACCGGTCCAACCCACCGGTTAGACCGGTCCAGTTCTGCTGCTCTTCGGTCTTCGGTCTTGGCTTTGTGGATCAACCAAGGAACCCAGTGGTTTTGTGGTGAATCACTGGAAACCCTACGAACTCGGTGTAGCCTCCGCCAATCACCACTCATGACTCGGCTCCCACGAAGTCCCGACTCGACCTTGGTTTTGAGGCTCAACCAAGAAACCGTCCACGACTTCGTGTTGCTGTTCTTGCCACCATGCGGCCCGCACTTGACCCCGCTGGCCATTAGGTCCCTCGAACCAAGCCTACTTGTCTGCTCCACACCAGGAGGCCTCACCGGCATCAACCTTTCGCGCTTGTTCTTCACCAGCACCAGCACCAATCAAGCCTCAACCTGCACCTGCAATACTTAGCCAAGAGTCAGTTCACACAACGTTGTCAATCACTCATCACACTAGGAAACGACCATCCACTGGTCCTCGAACCACACAGGCTCTTAATCTCCCCCTTGATGAGTGCATTGACAACACACACATTTGGTAATCAAAGAGAAAAGGAAAAAGAAAAGAAATGGCTAAAGAAACTCAAACAAGCGATCGAAAGCCAACCAAAGGAAAAGAACAAGATTACTTGAATGAGGAAAGTCTCAGTCCCCTTGGGCAAGGGCAACGGCTCGACACAACTGAGACAAAAACAAGCTCAAGCAAAGAGCAAAGACCACCAAAGCAAAGCTTGAAAACCACAAAGAGCTCCCCCTGCACACATGCAAGCTCCCCCTGAACCAATGCAACTCCCCCTGGATGAATGCATGCAAACCTCTAGACAAAACAGAGCAGCTGCACCAGCTCAGCTCTTACCGGTCAGACCGGTCCACCTCACCGGTCAGACCGGTGCACCAGATCTGCCCAGATCCTGACACTCACACCGGTCAGACCGGTGAGCGCCACAGGTCAGGCCGATGACCACCTGGGAAACCTGGGAACTGCAAGAGCCCAAAAATGGCTCGAAACCACTCAGTAACCTTCTAAATGTATTCAGTAGCACTTTTCCTTCACAACCATCTCCCCCTTGTTGCCAATGCATGAATCAAGGCAAAAATAGGAAAAATTCAACCTAGAGCTTCTCAAATAGACAAAATTGAACACAACATGCTACACATATCCAAATGAGCAATTTAGATACTCTATAGCTTCGTATGAACATCAGCTACAAGATCACCAAGTTTCACAACCATTGGGCAAAGCTAAGATAGAATTGAGCATTTTTTCGAAAATTTACCCTCTCATGAGCAAAGTCCTAAACATGAGCAAAACATGTCAAAATGGCAAAGCCACACAAACTTCATGCTAGGACAACCATTCTAAACATAAGATCATCATAAACACCCACAAGCACCTCATGTCATGTCAAAGCCACCGAGCCATGTGCCTACTTCTATACATTAGACTTCTCATTGGTAAGCAACATGCAACGGTTTAGCACCCAAAAGCAATTTAATTAAGCACATATGACATGGGAGCACATTTTCCAAGCAATTTACATTTTATTTTCAGATTCATATTTGGTACATGAAATGTCTTTGCGACAAAAAGGAACTTATGCCCCTCCACAAGATAAAGCATGGGGGCTAAACATTCATGATGACAAATGAACCTTTGGCCCCATATGCTCAAAATAAGCTATCCAAGCACAAATTAAGCATAGAAATGCCACTAAAATATGTCATGATCATATAAAAGTATTTACTCACAAGAGAGCATACATGTAACATTTTTCAAAAACATAGCTATCAACGATGGATATAAATCAAGATCATCAAGAGCTAAGCCAAACTAAACCATATCATACCAAACTAGCCACAAGATCATATATAGCACATCATGGTGAACTATGTATATAGGAGAAGCTTTTCCTACAAAATGCATATGGTACAAAATGCATGCAACCTAAGATACAAAGATGCCTATACATCATGTCACATATGCAATGCAAAATGTAAGAAATGCACAAAGGAAACTATACATATGTTACACAAGGAGCTCCCACTACCAACTCAACAAACCAAACACACACGAAGTCCCCCCCCCCCGCAAACGAGTGAAAGTTGCTTGATCTAGGGGCTTGGTAAAAACATCCACTAGTTGGTTTTGGTGGGTACATGGATCAAAGCGATTTTCCCTTTCTCAACATTGTCTCTTAGAAAATGGTATCTCAATTCTATATGCTTGGTTTTGGAATGTAGCACTGGGTTCTTAGCAACACTAATGGCACTCGTGCTATCACAAAGAAGTGGAACCTGGGTATACTCCTCACCAAAGTCACTCATGGTGTATGTGATCCAAAGGAGCTGAGAGCAACAACTAGCTGCGGCAACGTACTTGGCTTCGGTTGTAGATTGAGCAACACTCGATTGTTTGCGGGAAGACCAAGACACCAAAGAAGAACCCAAGAACTGGCAAGTCCCAGAAGTGGACTTCCTATCCAACCGACACCGGGCAAAATCTGCGTTTGAAAAACCATGAAGCTCCAAAGAAGACGTGGAGTACCAAAGGCTGAAGTCAGGAGTGTATCGCAAATACATGAAGATGCGCTTGACTGCTTGCCAATGCGAAGTCCTTGGAGACGCTTGAAAATGAACGCACAGACATACCGAGAATTGGATGCCCAGCCTCATCGCCGTCAGGTACAGGAGGGAGCCGATCATGCTCTGGTACTCCTTCTAGTCCACGTGTTCACCTTCCTCGTCCACATCAAGAGCTGTAGTCATAGTCATCGGTGTCGCCGTGGCCTTGGAGTCATCCATCTTGAACTTCCTCACAATGTCCTTGGTGTACTTGGCTTGGTTTACAAAATTTCCTTCCTTCGATTTCTTGATCTGGAGCCCGAGGAAGAACTGCAACTCGCCCATCATGCTCATCTCGAATTCCCTGCTCATGTCTTCTGCAAACCTTGCAACCAAAGAGTTAGATGAGCCACCAAAGACAATATCATCCACGTACACCTGCACAATTAAGATCTCCTTGCCCTGCCTGAGGAGAAACAAGGTCTGATCTACCTTCCCCATCTCAAAGCCTCTCTCAAACAGGAACCCTCTCAATCTACCATACCAAGCTCTAGGCGCCTGCTTCAACCCATACAACACCTTCCTCAACTTGTACACCCTGTGGGGGTACTTCTCACTCACAAATCCCGGTGGTTGCTTCATGAACACTTCTTCCTCCAAAATACCGTTCAGAAACGCACTCTTAACATCCATTTGGTACAATTTGAACCCTTTAGCCACAGAGAAGGCTAAAAGGATCCTAATCGCCTCCAAACGAGCCACAGGAGCAAATGTCTTCTCATAGTCTATCCCCTCTTTTTGTGTGTACCCCTGAGCAACCAGCCTCGACTTGTTTCTCACTACTTCACCTTTCTCTCCCTCTTTATTTTTCCACACCCATTTTGTCCCAATCGGCTTACAACCTGGTGGAGGCTCCACTAACTCCCAAACTTGGTTTCTCTAAAAATTCTCCAACTCCTCATGCATAGAATTAACCCAATTGTGATCAAACAGCGCATGTCCAATGTCTTTGGGTTCAAAAGTAGCAACAAAAGCAGCATGGGCAATGTGAGAGTCATTTCGAAACCTCGACCGTGTAGTTCGTCCGTTGATGTTCCTGATGATTGTTGAAGCTGGGTGATCCACTTGTACTCACCGGGGAGCTTCTCATCTCGAAGCCACCTCCCCCTCAGCTGCAGCTTCCTCTCGATCTCGGCACATCGTCGTAGGTGTGGGAGAAGGCCCATCCTCGATCGTAGTCGAAGTAGTATGTACATGCTCAGTCGCGGGTGCCACACCACGATCTTCCTCATCTCCTTGCTGCTGCACCTCATCCTCGAAAATCTCCTCGCCAAGTTCCTCATCACCTGCACACTCAAAAACAAGCGAACTACGTGGTTGTGTCTCGTCGAAGGTAACCTCGCAAGTCTCTACAATTTGGTTAGTTTTAAGATTGAGCACCCGAAAGGCTCTAGAATGAGACGCGTAACCAAAGAAAACATTGTCGACAGACCTAGGCTCGAACTTGTCCAAACTCTTGCCTTTCTTAAGAATGAAGCATTTGCAGCCAAAGACGTGAAAGTGACTCACCTTGGGGGTTCTACCATGCATCAGCTCGTAGCAAGTTCTCTTCTTATGTGCACGGAGGTAAATCCTGTTTGACATGTAGCACGCGGTATTGACCGCCTCAGCCCAAAACCTTCTCGGAGTCCTATGCTCATCGAGCATCATCCGAGCCATCTCACACAAGGTTCTGTTTTTTTCTTTCCACCACGTCGTTCTGGGGAGGTGTATATGGACAAGAGAACTGGTGTTCAAGACCCAAGTCATGGCAAAATATTTCCAAGCGAGAGTTTTTAAATTCCAAGCCATTGTCACTGCGGATCGCTCGTATGGCATCTCCTTGCCTCTCGTTCTTCAACCTCAAGACAAGATCTCGAACAAAACCAAACGTCTCCCCTTTCTCCTCCAAAAAGAAAACCCAAGCATACCGAGAGTAGTCATCCACCACAACCAGGATGTACCACTTCCAACCCACAGATCGCACACGAGCTAGGCCAACAAGGTCCATATGGAGCAGCTCGCATGGACGCTCCGTCATCACATTGGTGAGGGGTGGATGGGAAGCAGCTACCATCTTAGCATGCCTGCACGGCGCACACACCAAATTCTTTTCGAACCTCAAACGGGGCAATCCTCGGACCAAGTTGAGTCCACTCAAGCATGACAACAAGTCAAAACTCAAGTGACCCAATCTCCTATGCTACTTCCACAACTCACCCGAAGAACCAGCCACGAAACACCTCGACACACCCAAACTCTAAGAAAAATCCACTCGAAATATTTGACCCTCGGGGACGACCACACAGACAAGGTCACCTCGAGCATCAAGTATCCGAGAACCACCCGACTTAAACAACACCTCAAAACCTTCCTCAAGAAGCTGGGAAACAGAGAGCAAATTAAACCCCAACGACTTGACAATGGCAACACGCTTCAGCACCACTTTGTCACTTACCCTCACTTCACCTTCCGCAAGTACACACCCTCGTCCATTGTCCCCAAAGGTGATGTATGTCCTGAACACCACCTGGGTGAGGCTGGAGAACCACCCCCGATCTCCGGTTATGTGCCTCGAGCAACCGGAGTCGATCAACCAAACATTCCCCAAGCCTCCCACCTGAAATTGAAAAACGAGCACGTGAATGAGCAAACAACTCAACACTGGGGTTAGTACCAAAAGAGTAAAACCAGTGCTGAGGCATCTGCTCCAAAGTGGGGTTAGCAAGATCCATCCTAGCATTCCTACCAAAGTGTGCATCAAACCTATCACGAGTACCAAACCTCGGACCCATCCTACCATCTCCACCAGAACTGGAACCACCACGAGGAAACCACTCCCGTCTCGCTGGAGGAGCACGAAAGCCACTAAAGGAAGACCGTGGACCGTAGCTCCTCTCCAACTCAAATCTATGACTTCTCCCACCCTCGTATTGAGCACGAGGTGGAGAACGTCTAGCAACCTCAACACCACTAGACTTTCCATGCCAACCACCTATACCACGTTCAAAAGAACTGAACCGAGCATCCTCACGAGCACGAAAATCAAATTGGCCAGTGCCCAGACCTTCACCGGTCTGACCGGTGGTGCTCGGCCAGCAGCACCACCAGACACCCTTCGATCTCCCCAAGCCGGAACTGTCCTTACAATGGCCTTAGCCCTGGGCATTTGCATACGAGGCTCAGGTACACCATTAGAAGGGTGACACCTGTCCTTGTTAGCCCACTCCTTAGCCATTCACTCCTCACGCTTCTTCTTGAAGCAAAACTCACCCTTGTGACCATCTCTCCCACAATACTCACAATGGAACCGTATGGGTTTTGGTTTAGGCTTGGGTTGGGGCTGTTCACTTGGCTTCTCTTTTGGTTTCTCATCACTTGGTTTCTCACCCTTCTTCTCTCCAACCACATCTCCCTTTGAGCTCACAAATCTCACTAGTTTTTGGAAGTTGTTTGTTGGGCGAGGGAATATGGATGGATCTGGAGTTGTGTCAAGTTTGTTTCTGAGATGGTTAGGCTTAGGCTCAAACTTGTTCTTGTGTGTTGTTTGTGGTGAGATAGGAATCTCTCCAATTTTCTCATCTCTCTCACCACTGCTCTCTCCAATCTTGTCGGCCCCAAATGCTTGACCATCATAGTGTTTGGAAGCCTCTATCATGATACCAAGCTGAGGCTCCTGACCCGACAACCAACTCAAACACTTTCTCAACTCATCATTTTCATCCTGCAAGCGATCAACATAATGTGCAAGTTCTAGATTCTTCACATCATGCAATTCACAAGTGGAACAGGAAGTAGGAATAGGAACTTTCAAATCAGCCTCAAGTGAAACAATGCGAGCATGAAGTTCGTCAATCTTTCCATGCAAAACAGGACAAGATGTGCAAGCACCTAGCAAAGAAGGTCTAGACTGCAGCTCAGCCAACTCAACCCTAAGCACATCTAGTTCCTCACACTTGGAGGCATGCTTTTCCCTAAGATCAGTAAGATCAGCTAGGAACACAGAGCAATCCGCACAATCAACCTCATCAGAAACAACAGGTGAAGCCTTAAGCGAATCAATTTCAAGCTTAGCATCCAGGTTTTGTGTTTCTAGATCAGCTACTCTACTCCTAGCATCTTCAAGTCATGCCCTAAGCTCCTTTCTCATCTTCTTAGCCTCTCTAAGCATGTCATCACGATTATCAAGCAGTTTTCCTAGTTCCTCATTCTCCTGGCACAAGAAGGAAATCTCGTCACATACCTCATCCTCGGAGTTGGAATTCGAGTCGTCCTCCTAGCTCTCCTTGCTGCTGGAGCTGTGTGCCATGCCGCAGAAGCCGTCTCTCGTGAAACAGCTCAGCCCGCTCAGGTTCTTGGCCCCTTCTTGCTCTTGCGCCGATCACCTTTGTCTTCACTGCTACTCGAGCTCGAGGTAGAGTAGGCGAAGTTGGAGTCGATGTCGCTTGCTCTGACCATCGCTCGGGCCATCTTGCCGTGGACGTCCATCTTCCTCGATCTTCGCTCGTCCTTGTTCTTGTGCTTGTGCTTGTGATCGCGCCTCGACCGTTACTTGCTCTCCGTCCTCGACCGGTGCTTGTAGTTGTCCTTGTTCTCCATCTTCTCAGGGCAGTCGGCGACGAAGTGTCCTGGCTTGCCGCACTGAAAGCACATCCTCGTGTTCCTCCTTGTGTTCACCCGTTTCTCGTGCATCCTCTTGAACCTCCTGGTCAGCAGCGCCAGCTCGTCCTCTCCAAGCACGTCGAACTCCTCATCTACCAAAGACATCAAGGGAGACAAAGAGTACATCCTGGTGGATGGGTTAGCGTTAGACTTTGCACCTGAGCCACCGATGAGGGCGAAACTATGAGAGTTAGTCGGGCCCTCAAGCTTGGCTATCACACCACGGTCTACCTCAGCTGACTTGAGCTTCGAGAACAGCTTGTCTACCGACAGAGTCTCATACTTATCCGACTCTAGAATGGCCTCGACCTTTCTGCCCCAGATCATACGATCCAACGAGTGCGAGAGCTTCACGGCTCTCTCATGATCATCGTACAGGAGCACGGCCACATTAGCCCTCATGTTGTTCATATTCACCGTGAACCGCTGGAACATCGTATCGATGGACTCACCGGGGAGATGAGTGAAGTTCTCGTACTCTCTCCGGTAAGTGGCAAACAACCGAGCCTGAACCTGACTGTTTCCAGCGTGAGCATTCTTCAGCGTTTCCCAAATCCTACAAGCCAAGTCCTCTGTCTGAACCCGATTGAATTCGGACTGACACAGAGCACGAAACAAGTAGTCGACCGCCTTGTTGTTGGCGTCGTGCATATCCCTCGATCCCGGAGCAAGGAAGTTAATCGGAGAAACATAAGTTGTGTTCACCGTAACGTCCCAAAGGATCTGACCCTTACCGCAGAGGAACGCAGCCATCCGCCTCTGCCACATCTGGTAGTTCTTCCCATCGAAGTGCGGAGGACCCGATCCCCCTTCCTGGTATGCCATCTTTGGATCTTAGATTGGTCAAAGTCCCGAAAGACCCGTAACCGGCTCTGATACCACTTGAAGGACCGAACTGGTGACCAGAGAGGGGGGGAGTGAATGGGAGCCGATAAAAATTCTTCTCGAAGGAGATGGCTTCTCCAATAAGTCGAACACGGCCTATCCAACACTTCTTCGACTCAAACTACCCAAGTTTGCCAAAGTCACGTAGCCACTAAAAGTGCTACTGACCCTAGGAGCAAACCACTCAACCAACCGAAACAAACACTCCAAACATGCAATGGAAATTTGCACAGCCTGCTGTCAGTGCTACACCGGTCAGACCGATGGCTCTCACCGGTCAGACCGATGACACCAGTCAGACTAGTGGACAGTGCCGGTCTGGCCGGGGGCTACAGCAAGTGCACAAAAATGTTCCAGAAAGTCTCAGTGACTTCTCTAGGCTCTGGAACAAAAACCACCTCCAACCTCAAACTGAAGGAGAAGAAAAACCTTCACAAACCTAAGCAAACTCCCTTGAAACCTGCCAAGTACAGACCAGAAGCAACACAACCCAAAGCCACACGCAGACAGCAATTCACCCGAGCCAAAACCCAACAAAGGCTGGCACCGGTCAGACCGGTGGAAGGCACCGGTCAGACTGGTCAGGCCTGGGCGCTCGAGATGAACAGCGGGCCGCGGGTCAACACCCCCAAATCCAAATCCTGATCTCTTGATTCGCTCCACGGATTCGCACAAGACTTTGGGGATACTAGGAGTACCTCATGGGCATCCCATAGCTACGTTTTGGTCCACCAAAACTCGTTGAATCAAGAGGAATCAAAGGATTTCCACCAAGAACACAACTTTCCCGAAACCTAGGAAAACCCCAAAATCGAGCACCTTTACTCACGGAATTGGGAGGGGAATCACAAAGAAAAGAACTACGAAGGGTTCATGCATACATCCCCTATCAAATCCCAAAGAGAAAGGCCCTGAAATCACCACAAGAAAATCACCAAGAAAAGGCTCCGAAAATCACCAAAAAGGGAAAACAGGAGAGACACAATCAAGCCTTGAGGAACCATGCCGAATCATCTATACATACCATGAAGGTTCATACAAGGTCTAGCTTTCCACCTGATCATCCATCCCTCTCTAACGATCTCACCATGAAGCTCTCAAGCTAGTCCTAAAAATCCTAGAAAATAGGAAGGGAAAATAGGAAAACAAAATGAGCTAGGGTTCCAAGAGATGGCTGCCATCCTCTCACCACTCGGGTTATATGGAGACAACCGAAAGACAAAACTATGCCTAAGACATGAAACCAAGATACACACCCGGGAGGGGTAATTTGGGAATCTTTGTCGTAGCACCATCGGACGGATGCCCGGTGACCGCAAACTTGCTTAGCCTCGACACAAGCCTTGCGATCCCGACGCGTGTCCTCCGCTTCGAAGTCTCTGGAAGGCGTCGTCGCACACCGGTCAGACCGTTGCTCCTCACCGGTCAGGCCGGTACCCACTGGTCAGACCGGTCCAACCCACCAGTCAGATCGGTCCAGTGCTGCTGCTCTTCGGTCTTCAGTCTTGGCTTTGTGGATCAACCAAGGAACCTAGAGGTTTTGTGGTGAACCACTGGAAACCGCACGAACTCGGTGTAGCCTCCGCCAATCACCACTCATGACTCGGCTCCCACGAAGCCCGGCTCGACCTTGGTTTTGAGGCTCAACCAAGAAACCATCCACGACTTCGTCTTGCTGTTCTTGCCACCATGCGGCCCGCACTTGACCCCGCTAGTCACCTGGTCCCTCGAACCAAGCCTACTTGTCTGCTCCACACCTGGAGGCCTCACCGGCATCGACCTTTCGCGCTTGTTCTTCACCTGCACCAGCACCAATCAAGCCGTAACCTGCACTTGCAATACTTAGCCAAGAGTCAGTCCACACAATGTTGTCAATCACTTATCACACCAGGAAGCGACCATCCACTGGTCCTCGAACCACACAGGCTCTCACCATGTCGACACCGATGAGTACGACTACAGCACTGGATGCGGACGAGGACGGAGAGCCCGTGGACCAGAAGGAGTACCAGAGCATGATCGGCTCCCTCTTATACTTGACGGCGACGAGGCTGGACATTTAGTTTTCTGTGTGTTTATGCCCTCGTTTTCAGGCATCGCCGAGGACTTCACATCGGCAGGCCGTCAAGCGGATTTTCAGGTATCTTCGATACAATCCTGAGCTTGGTCTTTTGTATTTGATGTCCTCTTCTCTTTCGCTTCTTGGTTTTTTGGATGCCGACTTTGCGGGGTGTCGAGTCGATAGGAAGTCGACTTCGGAGACGTGTCAGTTTTTGTGTTCCTCACTTGTTTCTTGGTCTTCTCGCAAACAATCAAGTGTAGCTCAGTCTACCACAGAAGCCAAGTATGTAGCTGCTGCTAGTTGTTGCTCCCAGCTGCTTTGGATCACATACACGCTGAGTGACTTTGGTGAGGAGTGTACCCATGTTCCTCTCATGTGTGATAGCACGAGTGCCATTAGTGTTGCCAAAAATCCCGTGCTACACTCCAGAACCAAACATATAGAGGTGAGGTACCACTTTCTGAGAGACAATGTTGGGAAGGGAAACATAGACCTCATCCATGTGCCAACCGAGAAACAGCTCGCTGATATCCTGACAAAGCCTTTGGACCAAGCTACATTTGCACGTTTGCAGGGTGAAGTTGGTGTGGTTTTTCCTTTTTGAGCTTGGGTTGGGGAGTCTGATGTACATATGCATGTTGCATTTTTATTCTTGTACCATATCATGTTTAGCATCTTTGTATCATAGACTGCATTTGTATCATATGCTTTAGAGATGTGCTTCTCCTTTATACGTTGATCACTGTGATATGCTAGATGTGAGCTTATGACTTTGCTAGTGAGCTCTTGTGATGTATAGCTATGCTCTTGGTAGATTTGGGTTGTATATGCATGTGAATGGCTTACATTTGTGAAAATGCTATATATGATCCACTCTTGTGAGTTGAATGCCTTTCATGCTCATTTTGTGCTCAAATGGCTATATCTTGCTTAGTTTGTGCTTGGGTATCATGCTCTTTTCACTTGGGGTCAAAGACCCATTTGTCATCATGAATGTTTAGCCTACATGTTACCTTGTGGAGAAGCCTAAGCTTTTTTATGCCACAAAGGCACTTCATGTACCATGCTTAGTTTGAAATCATGAAATTGGTATATGAGATGCTTATGCTTGAAAAATATGCTTCCATGTCAAATATGCTTTAAATTCCTTATCTTGGGTGCTAAACTGTTGCATGTTATCTACCATCGAGAAGTCTCATGTTTAGAAGTAGACACATGGCTCAGTGGCTTTGACATGACATGAGATAGCTTGTAGGTGTTTGTGATGATCTTGTGATGAGAACTTGTGACCTTGCATGAAGTTTGTGGGTTATATGTTGTTTGTGCTCATTTTGGCCATGTTGAGGTCCTATGCTCATGAGAGGGAAAAATTGTTGAAATATGCTTCATTTTGATCAAGGCTATGTCACATGCTTATAAGTTCCTATCAATCTTGTTGGCGATGCTTGTACTGACTATGTGGCTATCTTGCTTGTCTATGTCTCATTTTAGCATGTTGTAGTGCTCTTTGTCTATTTGAGAAGCACATGCTTGCATTTGTAGACTTAATTCATGCATTACCAACAAGGGAGAGGAAAGTACCCAATTCATCCAGGGGGAGTTTTGCATCAAGGGGGAGAAAAATTGGGAGAAATGCATTTGTTCAGGGGGAGCTTGTATTCATGCAGGGGGAGCTCTTTGTGTCTCCTGAATTTGCATTGTGCTTTGCTGTTTTGCCGATGGTGTCGAGCCCTATTGCCTCACCTTGAGGTGTCAACAATTTTGGAGCATTTTTATCTCAGTTGTGTCGAGCTGTTGCCCTTGTCTTAGGGGATCAGGATTTTTCTCCCTCAAGTGATCTTGTTTTGGCTTTTGATCACTTGTTTGAGTTTTTAGTTCGTTTCTTTTCTTTTTCTCTTTTCTCTGAATTGGTTACTATGTGTGTTTTCAATGCACTCATCAAGGGGGAGATTAAGGACCAGTAGATGGTCGATCCTTGGTGTGATGAATGATTGACAACGTGGTGTGGACTGACTCTTGGCCGAGTATTACAGGTGCAAGTTGCGACTTAATTTGCGTTGGTGCAGGTGTTGATGGTGAATTTCCGTCAACCTAGCCATGAGTTTACCTTCGGTGTTGGCATTGATTTAATATCCAAACTAACAATCCTAACCCTCATGATATGTCAAGTTCGCATTCGCATTCGCATGTGGTTTTAACGCTAAAAGGGAGACTTCCCGGGAAAGTTCATCAAGCACATTGTGAGAAGATCATGAAGCCCGACACAAGTCGAGACACGATGTGAACATGACTCCAAGTGGCCTAAGGACCGAACCGTGAAGGCACAAAACTTCGAGGACCTGGATAGAAAATGCTGAAGCTTGCGCGACAAGGAGCCCTATCCAAACCGTGGAGAAACTGACGTCAAGGACCCACATGCAGAAGGGGCAAGTTCTAGAAGAGGCGAGAAGCCACAGGGAGGAAGCCGGGGCCGAATCGGGCCAGAATGGGACCAGGCCGGTCGGCCCAGCCCATTCTGGGCCCCGTTCGGTGCCCCCTTTGACCTAGTTGCTATTCGGACTATTTATAGCCCCCCTGCCAAGAGCCACGCATCAATTCATTCGTCATCCGTCGTCGAGGAGCAGAGAAGCTAGAGGGACACCATCTCGGAGAGGAGGGTCGTGCTAATTTTCTAGGGTTTCCCTATCCGACGTGGGAACATTGCATGGAAGACCACGTCGGAGCTCCGGAGCAAGGATCAAGATCGAGGTAGGATCCTGGTGGTGATCTTGTTCATGTATTCATTCATGGTGAAGTCTTTAAGTGAATCCGATTTCTAGCGATCAAGTGCCTTCTCCATGATTTTGTTCTCCCTTGGTTTTGCTTCTTCCTCAATCTATACTTAAGATAGATTGCTTAGGGTGCTCTTGTAGCCGTGGTGGCTAGAGGTGCATACTGGACCGACCAAGTGTTTTCAACTTGTTCTTCTCGAACTCGCCCTAGGCTAATCCGCACAAATAGGAGTGCGTTGTGATAGGACGGTGGCTCCAAAAGGCGGGCGTCTTCGGAATCGGAACGAAGGCCACGGTTTAAATATGCATTTTATGAGATTTGTTTTTCTATCTTCATCTATCTTGTTTGGAGCTACAACATCAGCATGATCTAGACTCTCTAGATTGGTTATCTCTATGCTTTCTCTTGCTACCTCTTAGTAGATTAGATTAGATGTGTTTTCTTGATGATCTCTTAGATTAGATGCAACTTGGTTCTTCAAAAGAAAGAGTTTCCTTGCCTTACTAGATTGAATCCTTGCATTGCACATTGTTCCACGGATTCGATACCTTGGGTTCTCACACTTAAGGTAAGAAGGGTCCCTTGACTACGACGGGGGATTTGTCCGCTTGCAAATCCAAACGAACTTTGATACGACAATCAACCGTCAACAAGCCCCATTTTCTGGCGCCGTTGCCGGGGAACAAGCAATCAAGATCCAATCTAGTATCGCTTTCTTGTAAATATTTTTCAGTTTTTCTTTTGATTTTTCTTTTGCATCTCTTCGTTTCGATCATCCTCAAAAAGAAAAAAAATCAATCTAATCTAGTTTTTGACTAACCCTAATTTTTCTTTTTAGATTTTTGTTTTTTTGCTAACCCTAACCAGAGATGGATGGCTACCTCTCCAAGAAACCCAAATATTTTTATGGATGATCCAGGAAAACTTTAGAGGCAAAGGAGACGTGCAACACAAGCTAAAGGATTGGAAACCCTAGATCAAAAAGCCGAGGACGAAGGATCGCCGGAATCTCCAAAGGAAACTCCACCTCCAAGTCCAAAGAGAGATCAACATCAACCACCACCAATGGGAGAACAACCACGGCCGGAGCGCAAGATCGAGCTATGCACCCCGGACATCGTTGATCTACCTATCATAAACCTTCAAGACGCCGGAAGGCCGTTGAAGATCAAGGTCTCAACTATCCGCATGGTGCAACACTCGCCTTTCACGGGTAAAGAGGATCCGAACCTTCACCTCCAAGCATTTGTTCAATTATGTCAAACTTTCGATGAGGATGGGGTGACTCAAGATCAAATGAGGGCAAGGCTTTTTCCATTCTCACTACTTGGAAAAGCTTTGCGTTGGTTCCACACTCTACCGGTGGAGTCGAAATAAGATTGGGAAGCGTTGATGAGGACCTTTATGAAGGAATTTTATTCGTCGACCAAGACTCGAAATTTGCGCAACAAAATTGATACATTTGCTCAATTCCCAACAGAGACGATTGCGGAAGCTTTGGGGCATTTCAATGAATACATGCGAGCCGAACTCCTTGAAGGGATGGTCGACTTACTCATGAGGAGGTTGGAGAAGATGGAGATAGAGAGAGAAGCTCAAGACCTAAAGGCTGCCGAGGCAAGATCCACATGCGAGGAGTGTGGGGAGTACGACCGTGTCCAAGGAGATTGTCTGGAGGAAGCAATGGTGCTCGACTACATGAAAGGGGAGTTGCCGAACTTCTGCTACGGGCAAGGTAAACCTCAATTTAATGCAAGTTCGTCCATTCAAAATCCGATTCCGCTTTGTATACAATTGAAGGACTTCATGGACGAGCAAGCTAAGATCAACAAGGACACCGTCACTAAGTTCAAGGCTATGGATAAAGTATTGGAGAATATAGATGGCAAGGTGACGGAGCTCGGAAGCTCTATCCATCAAGTGCTTAACATGATGAAGATGCCAGAGACGCAAGTGGGACAACTTGTCGGGTGCCCGATGGGTAACGAAGGAAGATTGCCGCAATGACCCCAAGGTCCCAAGATGGCGATGGCTATTCAAACTCATTCGGGAGAGACAGAGGATCACACTAAGGAGAAGGTTACCATTATTCCGGAGATCACTACCGAAGACCCGGAGTTGGAGATGCCGAGCCAAGACATGAAGATGCCTCCACGCAACTTTCGAGACATGCTTGCCAACAAGCACGAGATGACATTATGCGACCTTGGAGCAAGTGTGGGAGTCATGCCAAGAGACGTGTTCGAGAAGCTATGCCTACCAGAGCTCAAGCCTATGGCCATGTGTTTAGAGTTGGGAGTCAACTCTATTCACTATCCCGTGGGAATCACCGAAGATGCACCTGTAAAAGTTGGAGAGATCAAGTTCGACATCTACGGCGAGAGAAGGGCATTAAAGTTTCAACCACGTTTCGAGGTATGCAACACGTTCAATGTTAAATATATTCCACCTCATCGTCGCTTTATCAAGGAAGAGCCAAAGAAGAAGGAAGAGCCGGAGAAGAAGGAAACAAAGATCAAGGAAGTTGTTGCATCCGTCAAGACCAAAGAACAAAGCCAGCCTGTGAAGAACAAAAAAATGACTAAGCCGAAGAATAATCCCGCGCTCAAGATGGTGCGGAAGTGGGTACCCAAGATTGCAACGCCCACAAAGAGTGTTGATCCGAAGTGAAGAAGAGAAGAAGTCTGGCTATGGACTATAAACAAAGTGCTAGGCGGGAGGCAACCTGTTCGTCAAGTCAAGAATAAGCTACCGGGAGGACAACCCGATCAAGAATAAAAGCTACCGGGAGGGCAACCCGGAAAATTTCCGAATTCCAAGTAAGTTGGTCATAGATGAAGGACCGATTAGGCGACCAGAGAGGGGGGGAGTGAATGGGAGCCGATAAAAATTCTTCCCGAAGGACGAACTCGGCCTATGCCCCAACTTCACAACCTAGGATTCCCACAGAAGCTTGCCAAGGTCGTGTAGTCACAACGGACCTACCAACCCTAGGAACAAGCCCCAAACGATCCCAAAGCGAAAGCGAAACTCAAGAAGCAAAGGACTTAGGCAATCTGCAGTGGCCTAGGTGGACTGTCCGCATGGAGGGGGCGGACTGTCCGCGGGCACCAGGCGGACCGTCCGCAAGCACGAGGCGGACTGTCCGAAATTGGTTCCCGAACCTCCAGTAGCGCACCGCTAAAAACGGACCGTCCGCCGATCACCCGCGGACCGTCCGCATCGGGTGGACCGTCTGCACTCTCCTCGCGGACTGTCCGCCAAACCTTGGGCAACCAAAACCACTGGATCAAACGGATCGAAAAGAAGCGACGCAAGAACTCGCGACAAACACGATGAATACCCAGCAGCCGGGCTCCTCGCGGACCTTCCGCGACACCCTGGCGGACTGTCCGCCACGCGCGGACTGGGCAGCCCGAGCTCGAAACCGCAAGCACCAAAACGCCTATCCAACCATGGATCTCCCAAATGGCTTGAGCTCTTGAGGTAAGATTTGGGGGAGATGTGAAGCGTCCCTAGGAGATGCTATATCCCAAAACTTGAGACCTCAAACGAACTAAATCGCCGGGAATCGAATCGCAACCGAGCTCTACCAAAAAGCTAGGGTTCCAACCGAAATCCTTCAATCGGAGGCCAAATCCGGAGATTTGGGGGTCAAGATCAAGCACAAAGATGCACAGGAAATCTATCCATGATCCCCACCAACAAATCCGAACTCAAACACCTCAGAATCGAAGGAACAAGGCGCGCACAAAAATCCAACGAAAATAGCTCGAAAAAGACACGAAAATCACACGAGCCAAAAGAAGGAAATCGACGCAACCATGAATGCTTCCATACACTCGGAGGACAGATTCTCTACAAAACGGTGAAGAAAATCTACGCCTATGGAGCAAGGAAAATGAGAAGCAGTCCAGATGGATGGTTGGCCCAGAAAACCCTAGAGCTATATATATGAGTCCCTCTGGGTTGGGCAAATGACCAAGCTACCCCTAGCACTCAAACTTAAGATACAATCCCCTCATGGGCATATAGGTCATGTAGCACTCCTCTTCATCGCACGGCCATGCCTTCACCGCAGTCCGCGTCCTCCCGACGCAAGCCCTGCGATCCCGCCACGTGTCCGCCGGCATCGAAGCTTCTCGGCGCGCCCAGATCCCGTCTCCACCCGCCGAGCCTCCGGTGTTGGTTTTGTGGCTCAACCAAGTAACCCGACGGTTTTGTGGTGAACCGCCGCAAACCCCGCGTGCAGACTCCGGTCGTGAGCCGCCACCCTGCACCGGCTCCTGTCCATGACTTCGTCTTGCTTTTCTTGCCACCATGCGGCCCGCACTTGACCCCGCTGGCCACCGGGTCCCTCGAGCCGAGCCTACTTGTCTCTCCACTCCTCGGAGGCCCCGCAAGGCATAGACCTTTCGCGCCCGCTCTTCACCTGCACCAACACGAGTCAAGTCGCAACCTGCACCTGCAATACTCGGCCAAGAGTCAGTCCACACCACGTTGTCAATCACTCATCACACCAGGGAGCGACCATCCACCAGTCCTCGGACGCTCCTGTCCTCAATCTCCCCCTTGATGAGTGCATTGACAACACACATAGTAACCAATTTAGAGAAAAGTGAAAAAGAAAAGAAACGATTGAAAAACTCAAACAAGTGATCAAAAGCCAAACAAAAGCCAAAACGAGACCACTTGAGAGAGAAAAATCTCGGTCCCCTAAGACAAGGGCGACGACTCGACACAACCGAGATAAAATGCTCCAACTAAAATTCTCAAGGTGAGGCAAAAGGGCTCGACACCATCAGCAAAAGAGCACAACTAAAATTCAGGCGAAAAAGAACTCCCAAATGCATATGAATGCAAGCTGCCCCTGAACAAATGCATTTCTCCCCCAAAACAAGAATTGGGTACTATCTCTCCCCCTTGTTGGTAATTCATGAATCAAGTCTACAAATGCAAGCATGTGCTTCTCAAATAGACACAGAGCACTACAACATGCTAAAAAGAGACATAGACAAGCTAGATTGCCACAAATTTAGCACAAGCATCGCCAACGAGATAGATAGGGACATAAAAGCATGTGACATAGCCATGATCAAAATAAAGCAATTTTTCACAAAAACTTCCCTCTCATGAGCATAGGACCTAAACATGATCAAAAAGAGCACAAACAACATATAACTCACAAACTTCATGCAAGGTTACAAATTCTTATCACAAGATCATCACAAACACCTACAAACTATCTCATGTCATGTCAAAGCCACTGAGCCATGTGTTCACTTCTAAGTGTGAGACTTCTCAATGGTGAACATCATGCAACGGTTTACACCCAAAATAAGGAATTTAAAGCATACATGACATAGAAGCATATTTTTCAAGCACAAGCATTTCAAATACCAATTTCAAGATTTACAAGTTCAGCATGGTACATGAAGTGCCTTTGCAGCAAAAAGAAGCTTAGGCTTCTCCACAAGGTAGCATGTAGGCTAAACATCCATGATGATAGATGGGTCTTTGACCCCATATGAAAAGAACATGATCCCAAGCACAAATTAAGCAAGCTATAGCCATAAGTGCACAAATTTAGCATGAAAGGCATTCAACTCATAAGAGAGGATCATATATAGCATTTTCACAAAAACAAGCCGTCCACAAGCACATACATCCCAAATCTATCAAGAGCATTGCTATCCATCATATGAGCATCAAAAGCAAAGTCACAATCTCCTATCTAGCATATCATAGTGATCGAAGTATATAGGAGAAGCACATCGCATATGGTACATATGCAGTCTACGATACAAAGATGCAAGCATGATATGATACATAAATGAAAATGCAATATGAGTATGTACATCAAACCCCCAACCAAAGCTCAGAAAGGAAAAAGAACACCAAGCTCCCCTCGCAAACGGGCAAATGTAGCTTGGTCCAAAGGTTTGGTTAGGATATCGGCAAGCTGCTTTTCTGTTGGCACATGGATGAGGTCTATGTTTCCCTTCTCAACATTGTCTCTCAGGAAGTGGTACCTCACCTCTATATGTTTGGTTCTGGAGTGGAGCACGGGGTTTTTGGCAACGCTAATGGCACTCGTGCTATCACACATGATAGGTACATGGGAACACTCCTCACCAAAGTCACTCAGCGTGTATGTGATCCAGAGCAGCTGTGAGCAACAACTAGCGGCAGCAACATATTCGGCTTCTGTGGTAGACTGAGCTACACTAGACTGTTTGTGAGAAGTCCAAGAAACAAGCGAAGATCCCAAAAACTAGCAAGTCCCTGAAGTCGACTTCCTATCGACTCGACACGCCGCAAAGTCGACATCCGAAAACCCAAGAAGCGAAAGAGAAGAGGACGCCGAGTACCAAAGACCAAGCTCAGGAGTGTATCGAAGATACCTGCAGATCCGCTTGACGGCCTGCCGGTGTGAAGTCCTCGGCGACGCCTGAAAATGAGCGCACAGACACACAGAAAACTGAATGTCCGGCCTCATCGCCGTCAAGTACATGAGGGAGCCGATCATGCTCCGGTACTCCTTCTGGTCCACGGGCTCTCCGTCCTCGTCAGCATCCAACGCTGTAGTCGTACTCATCGGTGTTGACAGGGGCTTCGAGTCGTCCATCTTGAACTTCTTGAGGATGTCCTTCGTGTACTTGGCTTGATGCACAAAGGTTCCCTCCTTCACCTGCTTGATCTGAAGCCTGAGAAAGAACTGCAATTCTCCCATCATGGACATCTCGAATTCTTTGCTCATGTCCTCTGCAAACCTCGCAACCAAAGAGTGAGACGAGCCGCCAAAGACAATATCATCCACGTACACCTGAACAATTAGGATATCATCGCCCTGCCTGAGGAGAAAAAGAGTCTTATCAACTTTGCCCATCTCAAACCCCTTGCTGAACAAGAACCCCCTCAAACGGCCATACCAAGCACGGGGGGCTTGTTTCAGCCCATACAACGCCTTCCTCAACCTATACACCCGGTGAGGAAACTCAGCTTTCTCAAAGCCCGGTGGTTGCTTCACATAAACCTTTTTCTTCTAAAACCCCATTCAAGAAGGCACTCTTCACATCCATTTGCCACAACTTGAACCCTTTAGCCACGGAAAAAGCTAGAAGGATCCTAATTGCCCCCAAACGGGCTACAGGAGCAAATGTCTCCTCATAGTCTATTCCCTCCTTCTGACTATACCCTTGAGCAACCAACCTCGATTTGTTTCTCACCACCTCACCATTCTCACCCTCTTTGTTCTTTCACACCCATTTTGTCCCTATAGGTTTACAATGTGGTGGTGGCTCTACCAACTCCCAAACTTGGTTTCTCTCAAAGTTCTCTAACTCCTCATGCATTGCGTTTACCCAATTAGGATCAGAGAGAGTGTGTCCAATGTCTTTCGGCTCAAAGGTAGCAACAAAAGCCGAATGAGCAAAGTGAGAAACATTCCTGGACCTTGACCGTGTCGTACGTTCATTGATGTCACCGATGATTCTTGAGGGGGGATGATCAACTTGAACGTGCCTCGGTGCCTCTCGCCTGGAGACAACCTCCCCCTCAGCTGCAGCTTCCACTTGATCTTGCTGGATCGTAGTCGGTGTAGGGGCTGGGCCATCCTGCACCATAGTCGTCGTAGTGGAAGTAGAGGGTACATGCTTGGTTGGAGCTTCATCATCACCCTCATCCTCTCCAGCATCATCCTCCTCGTCCTCAAAGATCTTCTTGCCAATCTCGTCATCACCTGCACACCCAAATACAGACGAACTGCATGGTTGGGTCTCGTCGAAGGTAACCTCGCAAGTTTCCATGACTAGGTTAGTATCAAGATTGAGCAGACGAAATGCTCGAGAATGACTAGCGTATCCCAAAAAGATCCCATCGGAAGACCTCGACTCAAACTTATCAAGCCTACCCTTCTTGAGAATAAAGCACCGACAACCAAAAGCCCTAAAATGGCTCACTCTAGGTGCTCGCCCGTGCATGAGCTCATAGCACGTCTTGTTCAAGAAGACCCTAAGAAAAATTCGATTCCCAACATGGCACGCCGTGTTCACCGCCTCAGCCCAATATCTCCTCGGAGTCCTATGCTCGTCAAGCATCGTCCGAGCCATCTCACAAAGGGAACGATTTTTCCTCTCAACCACACCATTCTGACAAGCCACATAGGGAGAAGAGAATTGATGTTCGAGACCCAAATCACGACAAAAGGTTTCGAAATGAGAGTTTTTAAATTCAGAGCCATTGTCGCTACGGATAGCTCGAATGGCATCTCCATTCCTCTCATTTTTCAACCTCAAGATTAGATCCCTCACAAAACCAAACGTCTCCCCCTTGTCAGCCAAAAAGAAGACCCAAGCATAGCGAGAATAGTCGTCCACTATCACCTGGACATACCATTTCCCACCCATCGAGCACACACGAGCTGGACCAACCAAGTCCATATGGAACAGCTCGCATGGCCTCTCTGTCATAACGGATGTCAGAGGCGGGTGAGAGGCGGCGACCATCTTATCATGCCTGCACGGAGCACATACCAAGTCCTTTTGGTATTTCAATCTTAGGCAATCCTCGGACTAATCTTAGCCCACTCAAGCGTGACAACAAGTCAAAACTCAAGTGACCTAGTCTCCTATGCCATTTCCAAAGCTCCGCCGAAACGCCAGCAACCAAACAACGAGAAGAGCCAACCCACTGAGGAAAATCGGCTCTGAAAATCTGACCCTCGGGGATGATCGTGCACACAAGATCACCTCGAGAATCCAAGACACGCGAAGCGCCTGTTTTGAAACGGACCTCAAAACCCTCATCAAGAAGCTGGGAAACCGAAAGAAGATTGTACCCCAAAGACTTGACAAGAGAAACACGCCTGAGAGTCACATAATCGCTCACCTTCACCGTTCCCATTGAAAGCACTCTACCTTTCCCATTATCCCCAAAAGTGATGTACTCTTTGGTCATCACCGGGTTGAGGCTGGAGAACCACCTTCGATCTCCGGTCAAGTGTCAAGAGCAACCGGAGTCGATCAACCAAAAGCCCTCCATGCCTCCCACCTGCAAATCAAAAATGAGAGCGATAGTGAGCAAACGACTCAGCACTGGGGTTAGTACAAAATGAATCAAACCAGTGCCGTGCCATTTGTTGAAAAGTGGGGTTAGCAAAATCCATCCTATCTCTTCTAGGTGGAACACCCACACATCCCCTTGGAGGACTACGCGCACCACGAGGTGGAGACCTTGGCCCGTAGCTCCTCTGGGACCTAAAACTACGATCGTTCCCCCCATACTCGTATTGGCCACGAGCGAAGGAATGTCCAGCAAACTCACCACGCCCAAACCCAACACGCCTACCACCTTCTCTATGTGGTGGCTCACCTCGAAGCACAAACACACGCCTCTCTCAAGGGTAAATGGTACGCATCATACCCTCGCCCCTTGGCACCAACCTAGGCTCAGGCACACCACAAGAAGGGCGGTACCTGTCCTTGTTGGCCATCTCCCTAGCCAACCTCTCCTCACGCTTCCTCCTGAAGCAAAACTCAGCAAGGTGCCCATCCCTCCCACAATGCTCACAATGGAAGGGTTTTGGTTTTGGCTTTGGTTTTGGGCTCTCTTTGGGCTCTGGCTTCTCCTCACACGGTTTCTCTCCCTTCTTCCCAAAGAACTCATTCCCTAAGTCACTCTTGAACTTGATGGGTTTCTGGAAGTTGTCTGTGTGTGGAGGAAACACGAGTGGAGCTAGAGTTGTGTCTAGTCGGTTCATAAGTGGGTTTGGCTTAGGAGCATAGGCATTTTTGTGGTGGGTTTTTGGTGGCTCTAGGATATCTCCAATCTTCCCCTCATCCTCACCATTTCCCTCACCAACCTTGTCTGCCCCAAGCGCTTGCCCATCATAGCGCTTGTATGCCTCAATCATCATCCGGAGCTCAGGCTCATGACCAGACAACCAACCCATCATCTTTCTCAACCCATCATTCTCATCCTGCAAACGATCAACATAGTGTGCAAGCTCCATATTCTTCACAGCATTTATTTCACAAGTAGAGCATGATGTAGGAATAGGAGCTTTCAGCTGAGCCTCTAGTGATCTAGCATAAACAAGCGAAACATCTAGCTTTTCATGCAAAACAGGGCAAGCACCAAGCAAAGAGGGCCTAGATTTCATCTTATCTAGCTCAACCCTAAGCACATCTAGTTCCTCAACCTTGGAGGCATACTTCTCCTTAAGCACAGTCAATTCACCAAGAAAAGTGGAACAATTAGTGCATTCAGGTTCATCAGTCACAATAGGAGCAGACTTAAGAGAATCGATTTGAGCCCTAGCATCAACAAGCAAAGACTCTAGTTCAACCACCTTCTCCTTAGCCTCTCCAAGCAAAGACCTATACTCCCTCTTCTCCTTGTTGGTCTTTCTAAGCACATTATCACGGTTGTCAAGCAAGTCATTCAACCTAGCATTCTCCACTATCAAGAAGGATGGATCGTTGTTTACCTCTTCCTCGGAGTCGGAGCCCGAGTCATCCTTGTTGCTCTTCTTGCTTGCGGAGCTATCTGCCATGCCGCAAAAGCCTTGGGTGGCGAAGCACAAGCCGTTGATGTTCTTGCTCGACCGCTTGCCCTTGTGCCGTTTCTCATCTTCATCACTTGAGCTCGATGAAGAGTAGCAAGAGCTCGAGTCGATGTCGCTTGCTCTGGCGACTATCGCTCGCTCCTTCTTCTTGTGACCACCACTCCTCCTCGGCCTCCGCTCGGACTTGTTCTTGCCCTTGTGGTCGTCCCTCGAGCGGTGCTTGTGGTCGGTCCTCGGACGGTGCTTGTGCTCGGGCTTCACCTCCATGGCTTTCGGGCACTCAACGATAAAGTGCCCGTGCTTCCCGCACCGGTAGCACATGCCTGAGGTCCTCCATGCGTTCTTCCGGTTCGTGTACATGCGCTCGAACTGCCTGCTCAGCAACGCGAGATCCTCCTCGCCTAGCACGTCAAACTCCTCATCTGGCATGGACACAAGACAAGACAAAGAGAACTGTCTCGAAGACATGTTAGCGTTAGTCCTTGATCCAGAAACAAGAGCCAGACTATGAGGGTCAGTCGGGTTCTCGATCTTTGCGCGCACCCCACGGTCCACTTTGGATGACTTGAGCTTGGAAAACAGCTCATCCACCGTGAGGGTGTCATACTTCTCTGACTCAAGAATGGCCTCGACCTTCCCACTCCACATGGTACGATTCAGAGAGTGCAGGAGCTTGACAGCCCTGTCATGATCATCGTACGGGAGCACGGCCACAGTAGCCCTCATGTTGTTCACAATCACCGTGAACCGCTGGACCATGCTGTCAATGGACTCACCGGGGAGATGAGTGAAGTTCTCGTACTCTCTCCGGTAGGTCGCAAACAACCGAGCCTGAACCTGAGCATTTCCAGCATGAGCATTCTTCAACTGCTCCCAAATCCTACAAGCCAAGTCCTCTGTCTGAACCCGATCGAATTCAGATTGACACAGAGCACGGAACAAGTAGTCGACCGCCTTATTGTTGGCATCAAACATATCCATTGACCCTGGAGCTAGGAAGTTCATCGGATGAACATAAGCTGTGTTCACCGTGACATCCCACAAGATCTGACCCTTGCCGCGGAGGAAAGCAACCATCCGCCTCTGCCACATCTGGTAGTTCTTACCATCAAAGTGTGGAGGACCCGAACCCCGTTCCTGGTACGCCATCTTTGGATCTTAGACTAGTTAGAATCACGAAGATCCGTAACCAGCTCCGATACCAATTGAAGGACCGATTAGGTGACCAGAGAGGGGGGAGTGAATGGGAGCCGATAAAAATTCTTTCCGAAGGACGAACTCGGCCTATGCCCCAACTTCACAACCTAGGATTCCCACACAAGCTTGCCAAGGTCGCGTAGTCACAACGGACCTACCAACCCTAGGAACAAGCCCCAAACGATCCCAAAGCGAAAGCAAAACTCAAGAAGCAAAGGACTTAGGCAATCTGCAGTGGCCTGGGCGGACCGTACGCATGGAGGGGGCGGACTGTCCGCGGGCACCAGGCGGACCGCCCGCAAGCACGAGGCGGACTGTCCGAAATTGGTTCCCGAACCTCCAGTAGCGCACCGCTAAAAGCGGACCATCCGCCGATCACCCACGGACCGTCCGCGCCGGGTGGACTGTCCGCACTCTCCTCGCGGACTGTCCGCCAAACCTCGGGCAACCAAAACCACCGGATCAAACGGATCGAAAAGAAGCAACGCAAGAACTCGCGATGAACACGATGAACACCCAGCAGCCGGGCTCCTCGCGGACCATCCGCGACACCCTGGCGGACTGTCCGCCACGCGTGGACAGAGTAGCCCGAGCGTGAAACCGCAAGGACCAAAACGCCTATCCGTCCATGGATCTCCCAAATGGCTTGAGCTCTTGAGGTAAGATTTGGGGGAGATGTGAAGCGTCCCTAGGAGATGCTATATCCCAAAACTTGAGACCTCAAACGAACTAAATCACCGGGAATCAAATCGCAACCGAGCTCTACCAAAAAGCTACGGTTCCAACCGAAATCCTTCAATTGGAGGCCAAATCCGGAGATTGGGGGGTCAAGATCAAGCACAAAGATGCACAGGACATCTATCCATGATCCCCTCCAACAAATCCGAACTCAAACACCTCAGAATCGAAGGAACAAAGCGCGCACGAAAATCCAACGAAAATAGCTCGAAAAAGACACGAAAATCACACGAGCCACAAGAAGGAAATCGACGCAACCATGAATGCTTCCATACACTCGGAGGTCAGATTCTCTACAAAACGATGAAGAAAATCTACGCCTATGGAGCAAGGAAAATGAGAAGCAGTCCAGATAGATGGTTTGCCCAGAAAACCCTAGAGCTATATATATGAGTCCCTCTGGGTTGGGCAAATGACCAAGCTACCCCTAGCACTTAAACTTAAGATACAATCCCCTCAGGGGCATATAGGTCATGTAGCACTCCTCTTCATCGCACGGCCACGCCTTCGCCACAGTCCGCGTCCTCCCGATGCAAGCCCTGCGATCCCGCCATGTGTCCGCCGGCATCGAAGCTTCTCGGCGTGCCTGGATCCCGTCTCCACCCACCGAGCCTCCGGTCTTGATTTTGTGGCTCAACCAAGTAACCCGACAGTTTTGTGGTGAACCACCGCAAACCCCGCGTGCAGACTCCGGTCATGAGCCGCTACCCTGCACCGGCTCCTGTCCATGACTTCGTCTTGCTTTTCTTGCCACCATGCGGCCCGCACTTGACCCCGCTGGCTATCGGGCCCCTCGAGCCGAGCCTACTAGTCTCTCCACTCCTCGGAGGCCCCGCAAGGCATAAACCTTTCGTGCCTGCTCTTCACGTACACCAACACGAGTCAAGCCGCAACCTGCACCTGCAATACTCGGCCAAGAGTCAGTCCACACCACGTTGTCAATCACTCATCACACCAGGGAGTGACCATCCACCGGTCCTCGGATGCTCCTGTCCTTAATAGAACATGCAACGCAAGACATTTTATTAACTCTTATGTGGTTGAACAAGTTTTTTAGGGAACCTTTTATTTGCTCGGTCATTATGTTTGAATTTTTCTATCTTAAAACCAATGACATGAGCCATCGCATGATTTATTTGCCTCTTATCGAGAAACTAGAACCAAATATTCAGATCCTATTCGAGCTTCCATCCTCTCCATGATGGTAGATTCAATTTTGTTTTACATGTTAAAAACACACGAGTAGAATCTCGCTATGTTCCTTAATGGTTTTTAATCTTTTGACGCATGCTAGGACTCGTGTGAACCAAAGGAATTTGATTTTTGGTTTCATTTCACCTAACATCTACCGGTTTCTCTAGAGCTAGAGTTTTTCCAAACCCCTTTTGTTTTTATTTATTCAAAATCTCTCTCTCATGTTTGGCCAAATTTAGAACCTAAACCCATATCCCCACGGTCAAGCCGGAGGACCTTGGTATCAATTAATGAAAGCAAACAATCCTGGTGCAACCAAAATAAAGGTAGTCGGAAAGTTTTCGACTTACAAATTGTTTTTGATGTCTAAAAACTCCTCTAATAATATATTTGTACTCATTACTAGCTCTGAGTTAATTTTTAATGAAAATTAGAGGAGTAATTAGCATATAAACATTATCAAGGGAAGGATTTGAGGTTTATTTAACACCTTGTGCTCGATGATGCATCACGGGAAGGCTTTATCATCAAAACATCTTGGGCACATGTAAAGGACAAGCATGGGGGAGGGCAACATGACTTTGTTTTGCAGGAAATAAGTGAAAGCACATGAACCATGGAAGACAATAAGTGACACAAAGTTAAGGAGGGAGGCATTGATCTCATCATTCAAAACAAAGGAGTGGCCGAGGGAGTTTGTCCGATGGATTCTTGTGGAGCATGAGAACACAAGGACATAATGCAGCAAAGAGCAAGTGGGAGAAGAATCGAGACAAATGGGGCAGTAGGAACCCCAGGCCGGCCTGCCTGGTCCGGTCGGCCTGGCCTCTTTTTGTGGCCCCCGACATCCATCTTCCTTAGGTAAACCTCTCACTCATTTGCAAGTTCATGCTCCCAAGCTCATAGTTAGAAACCTCACAACCACTCAGAAAAAATTCATGCCTCACTTCCCTCTCTAAAAATCCCTGAAAATTTGTTACAATTCTTGCCCTTCCATATACTTTCTTTGTGCGTTTTTTCTACCGGAAAGAAACCCCCGGGAGAGTTGTTTGTAAATTTGTGCAGCAAGGCACAATGAAAAAGGCCATGAACATCGTCCTCGATAGATCATCATCATCGAAGGCGCCATCTATCTCTTCGCGGAGGTGCTCTATTCTGAGTCCTCGCGAAGCATGGAGGAGGACGTGGCACCATCGAGGAGCGACACGCTGCTCCTTGGAGGCATGAGGAGTACACGAAGCTTGTCCATGTGGGACAAACTGCAAGGGCACACGGAGGGGCCACCCGTTCGACCTCGACACTCAACTCGTTCATCCGCTCCGCCACCATATACTCCGATGCACTCCAAGTTTGTTTTCATCATGAAGACGAAGGATCAACCATTGGAGGAAGAGTGAAGGAAGGAAGAAGAAACAATGCTTCCAATTCGGTTTGATTTTTTCTTCTCCTTTCCTTTATTTTTCAGTTATGTGCAAATTTGTGTGCGAGCATTTTCTATTTTATTTATTTTCAGCATGTGTGTGGTAGTAGTAGTTTTTGTTTTCCATCACCATGAATAATTTGACCATCATTTTATGATAATTAATATGGATGGAAAATTGTGCCAAGTGGATATATGATGACCGTTGCCTATTTGCTTATCATTGTACTTGTTTTATGCATGATTAAGCTAATGCTCTCTTTATTGCAAATCTGAAATTAATTTAAATGCTAGCTTAATCCTTTGCGGAGGTTATGATAAAGATAAGACCCATAGTTTTCTTTTCATGCTCTCAATTTTGGATGGGTTAAAAATGATTTTTGTTCTTAAAAGTAATGTTAACCTTGTCATTAATACCCCTTGCATGTTGCTCCACCTATCTAGAGCCTTATATTTATTTGAGTGTAAAAACTTAGTATACAAGATTTATTTTTGGGTGAATTAATTCAGGGCTTGAATTCTTTGGCCCGAGACCAAAAAGCTGGTCATTCCGTTTTTGCATAACTATCTTATTGCTAGCCTTTTATATCCGTGCATTGTAAGTTCCCACATCGGAAATTTTGCAAACTTCACCGGATATCCACCTACAAACCCAATATATCTTTTTTGTGTTTATCTCCTTGACCACAACCCAACATTTGAGTACGGATGAATATTTCGAGGAAGATCACAAGAATGAAGGTGCCAAGGATTGAAGTATATTTTTGGGAAGACCTCCAAGACGACATGGTTGCGTGAAGGATCCCTAGAAGATTTCAAGTGTTTTTCTCCAGGAAAATATAGAACTTTTAGTACCTACCTTGGCACAAAAATTATTACACCTCTTTGCCCGAGGACTTACAATCGTCTATGCATGGGGGGGGAGCTGCCAAGGGTAGGTACAATGTAATCTAGAGTTCAAGGGGAGTATAAAAAAAGAAAAAAAAATAGAGAAAAAGAAAAAAAAGAAGTATGAAACAAAGAAATAAAGAAAAAGGAGAGAAGAAAAAAATGTGTACATATATTTTTTAAAAAAAGAGAGAGAGAAAGAAAAAATATAATAAATAAAGCTCCCTGGCTCTCTAGATGCATTAGGAGTTTCAAGAGGATTCAAGATCAAGACCCATACTCATCTTTCCAACCATGTGCAATCCGATAACGAGGACTTTGTTTGTGCCTCGGGATAACTCTTTGCCATTTGCATATGTCCACTTATCTCAAAGCGTGTGTATTTTTCTCTCCCCCGCCTTGAAACAAAATTATTTTCCAATGACCTTTTTGACGAGTCTCGGTAAGACCATGAGAAGCTTGTCCTGTTTTGATAATATCTCAATTATAATATCTTGGTAGGACTAGACTTTTCCCAAAAGCTCCATATAAAGCCTACCACTTATATATGTTTTTGAGAGGGGGAAGGAGTAGAACAAATAGGTTTGAGAGACAAGACGAGATGAGAGTTCATGAGCAAGATGCAAGGAGGCTTAAATTTTTGAACTTGGTTTAACTCTTTTTATTCATCTTGCTCTACACTTCAAAATTTCTAAGATTCATTTAAATTTTGGGAGCATGACTAATTACTTGTGGGAAGAGCTTAATTGATATCCACCCTCCATAGGGATAAAGGCTAGTACATTATGGAACTTTAACAAATATAAATTTAGAGAACATTATGTTTCCTCATGTATGATCAAGTGCAGGGTTTAAATAATGAAAGGCAACACTGATATCCATCGAAGACTTACTCGAGGACGAGCAAGGTTTAAGCATGGGGGAGCTGTTGACGGTGAATTTCTGTCAACCTAGCCATGAGTTTACCTTCGGTGTTGGCATTGATTTAATATCCAAACTAACGATCCTAACCCTCATGATATGTCAAGTTCGCATTCGCATGTGGTTTTTGGAGTTTATTGTTTACGCAAGGTTTTAACGCTAAAAGGGAGACTTCCCGGGAAAGTTCATCAAGCACTTTGTGAGAAGATCATGAAGCCCGGCACAAGTCGAGACATGATGTGAACATGACTCCAAGTGGTCCAAGGACTGAACTGTGAAGGCACAAAACTCTGAGGACCTAGACAAAAAATGCCGAAGCTTGTGCGACAAGGAGCCCTATCCAAACCGCAAAGAAACTGACGTCAAGGACCCACATGCAGAAGTGGGAAAGTTCTAAAAGACGCAAGAAGCCACGGGGAGGAAGCCGGGGCCGAACCGGGCCAGAATGGGCCCAGGCCGGTTGGCCCAGCCCATTCTGGGCCTCGTTCGGCGCCCCCTTTGACCTAGTTGCTCCTCGGACTATTTATAGCCCCCCTGCCAAGAGCCACGCATCAATTCATTCGTCATCCGCCGCCGAGGAGAAGAGAAGCTAGAGGGACACCATCTCAGAGAGAAGGTCATGCTAGTTGTCTAGGGTTTCCCTAGCCGACGTGGGAACCTTGCATGGAAGACCACGTTAGAGCTCTGGATCAAGGATCAAGATCGAGGTAGGATCCCGGTGGTGATCTTGTTCATGTATTCATTCATGATGAAGTCTTTAAGTGAATCCGATTTCTAGCGATCAAGTGCCTTCTCGATGATTTTGCTCTCCCTTGGTTTTCCTTCTTCCTCAATCTATACTTAAGATAGATTGCTTAGGGTGCTCTTGTAGCCGCGGTGGCTCGATGGACCCAGTGGCTGAACGGGATCAAGTGCGGGCCGCATGGTAACAATAAAAGCAAGACGAAGTCATGGACAGGAGCCGGTGTAGGGTAGCGGCTCATGACCGGAGTCTGCACACGGGGTTTGCAGTGGTTCACCACAAAATCGTTGGGTTGGTTGAGCCACAAAACGAAGACCAGAGGCTCGGCGGGCGGAGACAGGATCCGGGCACACCGAGAAGCTTTGATGTTGGGGGACACGCGGTGGGATCGCAGGGCTTGTGTTGGGACGACACAAACTGCGACGAAGGCGTGGCCGCCCTATGAAGAGGAGTGCTACTTGACCATCTTGCCCCTGAGGGGTGTGTATCTTCTTTTATGTTCTAGGGGTAGCTTGGTCATTTGCCCAACCTAGAGAGACTTCATATATATAGCTCTAGGGTTTCAGGGCAACTCATCCATCCTGACTGCTTCTCATTTTCCCTGCTCTTTAGGCTAGATTTTCTTCATGATTTTGTAGAGAATCTGACCTCTGCTTCTATGGAAGCATTGCTGGTTGCGTCGATTTCCTTCTCTTGGCTCGAGTGATTTTCGTGTCTTTTTCGAGCAAAGGGGAGGTGGTGTTGACCTTCAAGAGGTCGGGCTCGGTTTTCTGTCTGCGTGCCTGGCGGACCGTCCGCAGGCTCTGTGCGGACCATCCGTAAGGAGCTAACCGGCCAATTGTTCGTCGTGTTCTTCGCGAGTTCTTGAGCGCCTCTTGTTCGATCCCTTTGGTTTGGAGCTTTTGGTTGTGAGGTGTTTGCTGGACCGTCCGCCCGGGGTGGCCGGACAGTCCGTGAGGGTCGGACCGTTCGCGGTGCTCGTCTGGACCGTCTGAATTTCCTCGGTAGCTACTGGAGGTTCGGGTCGCTTTTACGGACCGTTCGCCATGGTCCTGCAGACTGTCCGCCTGCTGCTCGCGGACCATCCGCTCGGGGGTTGCAGGCCGTCCGCCTGAGGCTTTGCAGATTGCCTAAGTCCTTTGCTTCTTGTGTTGTGCTTACGATTTGGCTTGGTTTGGGACTTGTTCCTAGGGTTGGTAGG
This sequence comes from Cenchrus fungigraminus, assembly GCA_036936925.1. NCBI lineage: Eukaryota > Viridiplantae > Streptophyta > Magnoliopsida > Poales > Poaceae > Cenchrus > Cenchrus fungigraminus. Next base: position 71,216,698 of record CM072780.1, read on the forward strand.
TCTGTTGTGACTACGTGACCTTGGCAAGTTCGTGTGGGAACTGTTGCTTGTGATTTTGGGGCATAATCGAGTTTAGTGTTGGTATTTCTTAACCTCACCACTAGTTGTACACCTAGCGTGAGCGTAAGATCCACCTGCGTATACCGACGGGTATGAAAGAATCCGCAAGCGCACGGAAATACTGAGAGACTGTGTGGTTCGAGGACCAGTGGATGGTCGCTTCCCGGTGTGATGAGTGATTGACAATGTTGTGTGGACTGACTCTTGGCTAAGTATTGCAGGTGCATGTTGTAGCTTGACTGGTGTTGGTGCAGGTGAAGAACAAGCGTGAAAGGTTGTTGTCGGGTAGGCCTCTAGGTGTGGAGAAGACAAGAAGGCTTGGTTCGAGGGACTCGGTGGCCAGCGGGGTCAAGTGCGAGCCACATGGTTGCAAGAACAGCAAGACGAAGTCGTGGGCGGTTTCTTGGTTGAGCCTCAAAACCAAGGTCGAGCCGGAACTTCGTGGGAGCCGAGTAATGAGTGGTGATTGGCGGAGGCTACACCGAGTTCGCGGGGTTGGCAGTGGTTCACCATAAAACCACTAGGTTACTCGGTTGAGCCACAAAACCGAGGTCGAAGACTCGACGAGGGAGTGCGGCCACCCAGGCCGGTTCAACCGCCCAGGAGGGGCGGTCAGACCATCTGGGCTGGTCTAACCGCCCAGGGGGGCAGTCTGACCGCCCGTGTCACAGCCACCGAGAAACTTCAAAGTGGAGGACACGCGTCGGGATCGCAAGGCTTGCATCGAGGCTAAGCAAGTTTGCGATCGCTGGGCATCCATCCGATGGTGCTGAACTAAAGACTTCCGAAATTGCCCTTGAAGGGTATGTATCCCTAGTTAGCTAGTAAGGGTAGTTGTTGACATTGAATTTTGGTGCTCCAAACATATTCGTTACACTTTGGTTTGAGCTTGATTATGCAACTAACCCGCCACTAGGCACATTAATGATATAACAAGTTCATCTTCGTATGTGCATTTGGAAGTGTTGTGTTTTTGCAGGAAAACATGGACAAAAGGGACGGAGTCACAACAAATTCAAAGGAGCAAATGAGGAGTTCCATTCGTGTTCGAGTGCAAAGCGAAATCACTTCCAAAGGTGGCAAGGACCAAGGTGCTACGACGGATCATCACCGAGCACTAAGACGTAAAGTTCGGACTTCATGCGAGAAGACCCCCCATCTTGATCGCGGGGATGACGACCTCAAAATGACACAAATGAAGGGGGCCAAGTGCAAAATGTCAAGATGAGCCGCAGGGAGAAAGATGGGCCCGAACCGACCCAAAAAAGGCCCAAGCCGGCTGGCCTGGTCGGATCGGCCCAGGGGGTTTTGTGGCGGTTCAGCCCGCCCTTTGACCTAGTGTTGACACCGTTTTTTGGAAAAAACAGGTCAGAAAAGGAAAAGGAGAGGTAGCTGATGAAAACAGAGTGCAATCGGCCGATTGAAGGAGAGAGAGAGGGATGATCAACGAAAATCGCCGATGGTCAAGAAAGCTCAACCCTGACTGTGGCCCAGCGAGTCAGAGCGATCGGCCGATGGCTAACCAGAAGATCGGCCGATGGGCGTGAAGAAGGCGGTATTCAAAGGGATACGCCAGATGGAAAGCACGGTGGAGGCGGGTCAATCCACAATTGGCAACGGGTCAAGAGTCAATTTTAGGAAGTTTCGACTCCTGTGAGAGTCCTTTTTTATTTTTAGTAGTTTTTTGTCTTTAGATGCAAGTAAACAGTGCCGTGATCGGCTAGGAGTCGAGGTTGTCCTCAGGACATAAATAGCGACCCTGCGTGGTCGGGAAATCTGTACACACCAATATCAAACAAACCACCTCCGGGCAAACCCTTTACTTTACTGCATCTACTTTACAGCATCTACCTTTACAGCGTCTACTTTTCGACGACTTCGCCATTGTGTTTTTCCTCTTTTCTACAACGCCGTGCTTCGAGTTCGTCAGGCTGCATCAACTGACCTCCGGCAAGCTTGTGAGTACCGTTTTACCGAATAATCCTAGGCTTTAACCTCCGGGCGCATCGCTGAGGTTTCGTCTAGTTCTTTATTCACCCCTTACCGATAATTAGCTAGATCTACAAGCTTTCGTACCAAATTCTTGTGGTTTTAACTATTATCATTATCATCCGCTTGATCTAGATCCTATCGGCTTCTAACACCGCAGCCGATCCCGACCTACTCGAGCGCTGACGTCACGATCGGCCGATCCAGTCGATCCATCTGTTTACGCACCCGCGCTTCAGTCGCTCTCGAGTCGGCTGATCCCACTTTATCTTGTATCGGCCGATTGGCTGGTACACGTGTCGCTGAAAGGCCATCAGTTCTTTAGCTGATCCCTAATATTTTCCATTGTCAATCAACAAGTCAGATTGGCTGGCACGCCTCGCTACAGACCGGGGAGTCACGTGTGCTGCGCGCGGAGGTGACATCCTATTTTTGCGTCAACACACTTTTGGCACGCCCAGTGGGACACGAAAAAGTCAACAATGACAAAGACTACAAAGACTAGTCCTCATGAAGTTGATCCAGAAAACATTCAACCGATCACCAAGGATCAGCTGAAAGATACAGACAAAGCTGAGTTCGAAGCTCACATGAGGCATTATGAGGAGCTTTGTTTGCCATCATATGGTCAGACTAAAGGTGGAGTCTTCAAGAAGAATCCTTTGCCAACACCTAAGCAAGTCACCTTCTCAGCCGATCCTGAAGGGCTTCAAGACATGATGACCAAGGCGATGCATCAAACAATGATTGATCAATCTAAGGTATTTGCAAACACTATTCAGAATGCCATAATTGATGCACTCAAGAAAGAAGCAGAAGGAGGATATCTGGGGCCTGCATATTTTCAACCAAACCGAACTCCTCCAATGTTCCAACAAGACCAATCGACTTCCCCGCCGATTGATGATCCAACAGTAGGGATCTCACCTTCTCCACAGGTCAATACAGTCACTCATGGTTCTTCATCGGACTCTCAGCCGATTCAGAACAAAGGTGTTGGAGAAAAAGCCAAAGATCCTGCTGTTACCACACTTGTGGTTCAAACACATGAAGTACAGTCCAGTGCCCAAGATCAGGGCTTTCCAGTGCAAAATCAAAAGTATCCTCCCATGAGAGATCAAGATGGAAGGCTTGCAGGATGGGGCTTACCTCGTGATCATTTTGAGACTAACATCTCAAACTTTCTTGAGCCTCAGCCTGAAGAACTCCCAGAAGTGAAGTACCCACTATCTTATCAAGCCATGTTTGGGGGTACTCCAGGGACTGTGCACATGAATGGGGATGGAGTGGAGTTCATCTACTTCAATCACGGGAGTAAAGCTTTTGAAAGAGTCAAAATCAGTCCAGCTCCTGCTCATATGGTCATACCAACAGAGAAAAAGACTCCTGTTCCACCTCAGAGACCAACTCCCCAGAGATCGGCTCAACAGCCAATACTCGGAATGCCCGAGCCAACTGCTCCACTACAGCAGCCAACATTGGGGATGCCTGTACAGACTGCCCCCATTACAGCAGTCAGCATCAATGCAGCCTGTCCTAACCCCAGCCAACACAGTGGCTCATACAAGATCATCGCCTCAGCAGCCGATCAACCAAGGGGTAACAGGACAGCCAGTATTTCCACAAGTGGATTCTGCACAACTACTGCAAACACTTCTAAATCAATTGGCTATCTCAAGCCAATCGAATTTGCAGCAGCCAACTCCATCGGCTGGTCAGCCGATCGGACAAGCTCCACCTGTTTCAAAAGTGCAGGGTTCTTCTGGGACAGGGGCGTCAACAGTACCAAATCCACAGCCAAGAATCTTAGAAGAACAGCCTCCAGAAACTCCAGTTGAGATACAAGCAATTGAACAAGCATCTGCTGAGTTGAAGACGCACATGAAGCAGGAGTTGATTGACCACTTCTCGGAGGTGCTGCAAAAGCAATATGGGATGAAACCCAAATAGCTATCCTACATGTATAGGACACCATATCCATCTGGCTATGACCAGATACCGTTCCCTCCAAGATTCAAGGTGCCAGATTTCACCAAATTCTCTGGGCAAGATGAAACATCCACTATGGAGCATATCACTCGATTCATCATCCAATGTGGAGAAGTAGGGAACGTTGATGCACTAAGAATACGCTTGTTCTCTTCATCTCTGTCAGGGCCAGCATTCTCATGGTTCACCTCACTGCCAGCTAACTCTATCATCAAATGGTCCGATTTGGAACAGCAGTTCCATAACTACTTTTTCTCTGGCATCCATGAGATGAAAATCACTAATCTGACCAGGCTCAAGCAAAGGAATGATGAAACAGTAGCTGGATTCGTTCAAAGATTCAGAGAGGTCAGAAACAAGTGCTACAGTCTGAATCTGGGATACAAACAATTGGCTGAGCTAGCTTTCCAAGGTCTCTTGCCGACCTTGAGGGAGAAATATGCATCACATGACTTCGAGAGCCTCAGCTAGTTGGTCAGTCGGATGAGTCAGGAAACTGCAAAGTCCTATGAGCCTAGAAGAAACTTTCAGAAGAAGGTGTCCTATGTGGATTACTCTGATTCAGAAGATGAAGATAATATGATAGGGCTTGCAGAGTGGGTCAAAGGCAAGAAGACAGTGTCCTGTCCCTTTGGCAAGAAGGAGCCTGAGAAATTCAGCTTTGATATCACTAAGACCGATAAGATATTTGATCTATTGCTTCAGCAAGAGCAGATTAAACTGTCCCAGTTCCATACCATACCATCTGCAGAGGAGCTGAAGAGGATGAAGTATTGCAAGTGGCACAATGCAACTTCGCACGATACCAATGATTGGAAGATCTTTAGACAACAGATCCAATCAACTATTGAGCAAGGAAGGCTTAAATTTGAAACTCCTGCCAAAACTGAGAAGCCGATGAAGATTGATCAGCACCCCTTCCCAACTAACACAGTTGAGGTATCTAGCAAAGGCACGTCACAAGTTAAGTTGCTGACATCTGATTCGGCTCAAAATAAAGGAGCCGTTGATCCCAAAGTACAAGTAACCACTGCCGATGTCAAAGGGAAAGGGTTACTACTTGAAGAAGGAGACTTGAAGCCACACCGACCTGTCACTTCCCAGATGCTAATCAACAAGTTCCAGCGTCGACAAGAAAAAGCAAAGGGAAGAGAAGAGTGGGCACAACGCAATGAAGGACATTGGAGATGTCCATTCTTCAAGTACTGTTGGGAAGAAGGAATCAAGCTACCAACGGCAGAAAACTGTCCAGAATGCAATGGGGCTTACAATAATAGCAACTCGTCCAAAAGGGTTTGCTTTAATGACGGAAGACTTGCAGCCAGAGATCACCGTGAATTCAACAATCAACGAATCTCAATTCACGATCGGCTGGGGGGCAAGGCCAGTATTTATGATCGGCTGGGAGGCCGAGTCAATGAAGAGTCAAACAATCGGCTGGAAGAGATGGCCGATTCACTGGTTCCTGATGAGGACATCATGTGCCGAGCTCCTAAGCACCGACTCACGTTGCAATTGGACGATGAAGGATCAAGCCAAACATGTAAGAAGCCCAATCCACAATGGTGTCCAGATGGCTTGACCAAATCACAGAAAAGAAGAGTCTAGCGCCTACGTCAGCTAGAACAGTATGGGGTGGCAGAGAGACATGTGCTGGACAAGAAGAAGGTTCGATCCAAGGTTTGGCGCCCAAAGCCTAAGGAAGATGAAGCAAAGGATGACAAACCACACGCTGATACAAACATGGTTGTCTTCCTACCAAAAGAGTTCATGGCACCAACTGATTCGGATCTGTCCGATGAAGAACTTGGCATGGCTCAATTGACACTAGAACCTAGACAGGCCATCTTTGAGAAGCCAAATGATGAGAAGAGACAACACTTGAAGGCCCTGTTTCTCAAAGGATTTGTCAATGACAAACCAGTCACCAGGATGCTAGTGGATGGAGGAGCAGCAGTCAACCTGATGCCATACACCATGCTGCGCAAGATTAGGAAATCTGATGAAGATTTGACCCAAACTGACATGATGTTGGTAGACTTCGAAGGCAATGTCTCTCCAGCTCAAGGAGCAATCTGCGTGGAGCTCACCATCGGCAGTAAGACCCTTCCAACCGCTTTCTTTGTCATTAAAGGGAGGGGATCTTATAATCTATTGCTGGGTCAGGATTGGATAGATGCCAATTGTTGCATACCATCTACAATACATCATCCAATGGATCGGAGATTCAGTGGAGGTGGTCCAAGGAGAAACCTCCTTAACAGTAGCAGCTACAGAAGCACAAGGATGGACTTACGATCAAGTGAGCTGCATATCTGGAAAAGCATGGGATACCAAATATCTCAAAGTGTCCGATTTCGGACTAAAGCCGGTTCAAGCAGTCGGCTCTGAAGACGAGATTTAATGGATCAGTTCATTGAAGACGAAGGGAAGCTTGGGCATGGGTTTACATTGGCTGATGAATTAGAAAAGATAGATCTTGGAGATGGAAGCAAACCAAGGCTGACGTACATCAGTGCCAAGCTAGAGGCAGAATACAAGATAGAACTGATCGCATTATTGAAGGAATCCAAGGATTGTTTTGCCTGGGAATATTATGAGATGCCCGGTTTGGATCGGTCCATTGTCGAGCATCGATTGCCCATTAAACCAGGATATCACCCATTCCAGCAGCACCCAAGGTAGTGTAATCCGAAGATTTATCCTGATATAAAAGCCGAGATAAAAAAGTTACTCGAAGCTGGTTTTATTCGGCAATGTCGATATGCCGAATGGATTTCTAATATAGTCCCTGTCTACAAGAAAAACGGCAAACTACGCGTGTGCATTGATTTCAGGGACTTAAACAAAGCAACACCGATGGATGGATATCCGATCTAGTGGCCGATGCATTGGTCAACGCTGCTGCAGGGCACAAGGTCATCAGCTTCATGGATGGTAATGCCGGGTACAATCAAATATTCATGGCCATAGAAGATATTGCAAAGACTGCTTTCAGGTGCCCCGGCCACGTCGGATTGTACGAGTGGATCGTCATGACATTTGGGTTGAAGAATGCTGGTGCTACATATCAAAGAGCCATGAATTATATATTCCATGAACTCATCGGCAAAATAGTAGAAATCTACATTGATGATGTAGTTGTCAAGTCAAAAAGCTACAAGGAACACTTGGCAGACCTACGGAGAACGTTGGAATGCACAAGGAAGCATGGCTTAAAAATGAACCCCAACAAGTGTGCTTTTGGTGTTTCACACTACAAGGTTTTGTAACAAATGCAACGCTGAAAAAGTGTAGCAAAAGACACAAAAATGGTAGCAATATTACTTTTGCTACCTTTTTTTTGGTTAAATGTTGTTGCACTTGTAACGGTAGCAATAGCATAATGCAACGGGTTTCATTTTAGTTGCGACACACAACCCCTCTATTGCAACACTTTTGACACTTTTGCAACACTTAGTGAGTGTTGTAACAATAGCAATTGCAACCACTATGGGTGTGGCAATAGTATCATTTGCAACGAACTAGGCATTGCTAGCAATACGTATTGCGACACGCTGGTCGTGTAGCAACACAATGCAATCGCAACACAACGTAGGTGTTGCAATCGTGGTTATTGCTACGCGGAGAAAGCATTGCAATAGAGGTTCTCTATTACCACGTCGCCTAAATGGTTGCTATAGGTGGCTTAGGTTATTGCAACATATTCATAGGTTGGTTGCTAAAGAGAGGTCCTCTGTTGCCACGTTTGTGAGTCGTTGCTATAGGAGGCATATGCTATTGCCACGTTACTTAGGTTGGTTGCTACAGATAGGTCATCTATTGCCATGTTACTGAGTGGTTGCTATAGGTAGGCTCCTCTATTGCCACCGTCATCTTTTTTGTAGTTGCAAGAGATGGTATATCTATTGCTACGATTATCATACCTATTGCCACAACTAAATGTGGTTGTTATATGTGCAATTGTTGCAACACAAATTTGTTTGATTTCCATCATATATTGCAACACCAGATTAATATATTTTAATAATTCATGCTGGGACGACAAATACATAATGAATGAGGCATCGACATCTATTAAAACGAAATATAATTTGTTGATACAAAATCTTTAACAAAACACACCGATTGTGAAACTAAATGAGAACACAAGTAGATAGCTTAACACAAAATAATGTGTCCAGCACAGACTACTGTTTGAACTTATTTGAATCAAAAGACTAATATCTACTGTAGCAGCGAAGGTTCCCTTGATATGTATGGCCATCATCCCACCATTCGCATGCTCCTTCTCAAACTCAAGATTCCTCCTGAAAAAATCATTGACATGCATTAGTTAAACTAAAATTCTAGAACTAAAAATCATGGACATGCATTAGTTAAACTAAAACTCTAGGTACTAGTAAACTTTACAAGCATTTTGCAACTTGATGATGGTTGAAGATCATTAAAGCATGAGATGCAGCATTATCAACCATGAACTTTGAAGAAAAAAACAAATATAAACATACATGCAGCTGCCTCGCAAGACATTTTATGAGCACAAACACATCCATATATATTTCTAATCAGCAAGAGGAAACTAAGCCAGGAACAGATTTAGGAGTAGAACAAAATAATAGCTATGTACTTCTCCAAAAGGACTACATGTTCCTTTTTAAAGCAAAGAGAGATAAAAGGTTTCACATAGTACCTGTGTATTCTTTTTGGACAATGCAGATCTTTTCCTAGCCGCATTTTCCTTCAGTTGCTTTGTTGTTGTATAAACAGCACCTGAATTCGCTCCTTTGTTTTGGGCTGTTGAATTACTTCTAGTCGTGCGCCCTCTAGTGAAACGTTCTTCAACTGCGGAAGAAGCGGGTTGCTATTCTAGCTGGCTGCTTTCTTGGGTAACCTGGGCAACCTGAAAAAAAAAGGTTGGTGGCAAATATTACACCCATTGACAAGAATATGACATGAATGTTAAAATTAAACATTCATCAATTATCATCAAACTACCTGCTGACTATGCATCATGTGTTCTCCTTCTGTACGAGTTACATTTTGTGTCCCCTCAATTGTTGCAGCAGCACCAACAGTTTCAGTTTCAGTTGGCTCCACAATTGTGCTAGCCTGCAAGTTCGAATTGGGTTCAAGATCATGATTTTCAGAACAATGAACCATGAGAACATAGATGTTGTTAACATTACCATTTGTACTGAAGCTTGCTGTTGGGCTGCAGCAGCAACAGTTTTCGTTTCAGTTGGCTCCACAATTGTGCTAGCCTGCAAGTTCGAATTGGGTTCAAGATCATGATTTTCAGAACAATGAACTATGAGAATATAGATGTTGTTAATATTAGAATTAGAATTATGTCAGTACTTTGGCACTAGTTAGAACACATAGAAGATGGCTAGATATGACTAGGCAAAATAAGATAACAGATTTTTAGAGAAAAACTAAGATTTATCTGCTGGCTAGGCTAGGAAAATGGGATGTTAGGATTTGAAACTTCTTATAGTTCATTTTGAGTTTGAGCTAAGATCTCAATCGATATATAGTGCATAATTTCACAAATGGAATATTCTAAGCACTGAACTTATAGGCATATGTATATGGACAGAGAGCAAAATCATATCCCTACATATCATTAATCCAATGCTTTCGATCTACATTCCCCATGACTGAATTTAAAGTAAACCAGCATGTATGTATACTAGGAAATAAACACTAAATCTTAATCAGCATAAGGCTAGGAAAATGGGATAATAGGATTCACATACTAGTGCATAATTTGATAAAAAGCAAGATGACCAATGCTCTCAGTATTCATATGATAGAATGAAATTTCCGATAACTGGACTCACCATGTCATTGTCACTAAATCTTTATAGTACAACTTTTATTCGGGTATGTACCAGTGCCAACACTAACTGAACTTATAGGCATATGTGTATGGACAGATAGGAAAATCATATCCCTGCATATCATTAATCCCATGCTTTCTATCTACATTTTTGTAATTACTGAAATTAAAATTAAACCAGCATGTGTATGTATACTATATATGTGTATGGACAGAGACCAAAATCATTCTTGGGTTGTGTTTGTATACCAAAATCATTCTTGTATGGACACCGACCAAAATAATTCCTAGAACCCTAAACCCGAGATGTTGAATCAAAAAATAGGAAGCCAAGAGGTGTTACCTATCATTGGTCTCATTGATTGGCAGGGAGCTTTCTTGTTGATCAACAAGTGCTGTTGTCGACGAACGTCTTGACCCAAAAAGGGACATGGTCGCGTTGGGTCTGGATGAACTTGCCTGCACCGCCGCCGCCGCCGCCTCCGCCGCCGCCGGAGTTGTTGGCGTCCCGAACGAACGTGGTGCCCCAAAAAGGGACATGGTCCTGTTGGGTCTGAATGTAGTTGCCGGCGCCGCCGCCACCGACGGAGTTGTTGGCGTCCCCGCACCTGCAGGTGTGCGCAACGACAACGAGGACGGAGGTGTTCAAATCATTGGAGTTGTCGCCATATTCGACTTCTCTTTGGTGGAATCCCAAAAACCTAACCATGTGTGCAGGCGGCGACATGGTAGATGAGGAGGCGGCGACGTGCGTACCGGGAGGGAGAGTTGCGAAATAAAGGGGCGGGGTGGGTGGGTGGGCGCGCGCGAGAGTTTTGGAATTGTAGGCGCGGGAGATTGATCTTTAGATTGTTTCGAGCCGTCTGTGCCCCACCCCTATACACGTTACTACGTACACGAATACGAGTCGATCGATTGGAAAAAAAATTGAGAGAAACGCGAGGAGAGCTGCAGACGCGCGGCAAAATCTCAACCCAAGACCGCAAGACGGAAAGACCTTCCCCGAGACCTCTCCTTGCCGTCGGGCCCTGCCTTTTCTGTTTTCTCTTTCCAAATTGCAATTGCAATCCTTAAATCGTTCAGACCTCCATGAGTCCAGGTACGTCAGTCATCCAGGCTTCAAGACCTTGAGATGTTTGGCTAAAATTGTTCTTTAGTACTACCAGCAGTTCAAGAAATTTGGCTATAGTTGCTGTGAGGAACAAGCTACTATCAAGAAACTTTTAAGGTAATTATCATATGAATACATTATTTGATTACATATTAACTGTGACTTGGTAATAATTTATTTATTAATATGATTACATATCGAACTGGTGCAGGCCCTTGACCTTGATGACGGTGGGCGACACCGATTTAGCAAAGAATAAATGGTAAAATACCCTACGCTACATAGAAAATTTAAAAAACTCGGAGGGACACATCCTTTCGATGTATAAGTGTTCTCAAAAAAGTTTGATCTGATTCTGAGAAATTGGTTATGCACATACTCACAAAGTCATATGTGGTCTCACACATGCCCCTTTAGATGAGTGAGAGAGGTTCATCCTCGTAGGAGATGTATATTATCACTTTGTCGAAAACATTTAAAATTTTCACGGGATGTTTACAGAGCCAAACCATGATGTTGTGTGTATATATGCAAAATTCTAACGAAGTTTGCCGATTATTGTAATTTTTTCGATTTAGCAAAGAATAAATGGTAAAATACCCTACGCTACATAGAAAATTCAAAAAACTCAAAGGGACACATCCTTTCGGTGTATAAGTGATCTCAAAAAAGTTTGAACTGATTCTGAGGAATTAGTTATGCACATACTCACAAAGTCATATGTGGTCTCACATATGCCCCTGTAGATGAGCGAGAGAGGTTCATCCTCGTAGGAGATGTATAGTATCACTTTGTCGAAATCATTTAAAACTTTTACGGGATGTTTACGGAATGATTTTGAAGATTGTCAAGTTTAAAAATAGTCGAAGTAACATATACAACAAAAGTAAACAATGAAAATAAAAATTTTAAACTAAAAAAAGTATGGAAAAAAATGCTCCCCATTGGATTTGAACTAGGGAGCTCTGCATCAGATAAAACCCTCTCTACCACTGCGCTATGTACGTGAGTTCGTTGTACCTTAGGTTTTAATTTCTTTTATATGATTGAAGACCTTATGATTTATAAAACGCCCCCCACCCTGGCACCAGCTCGACATCAAGCCGTCGGCCGACGACCTCATGGGCATAGCTCCGCGCGCGGGTGGCCGCCGACAAGAAGGGGAAAGCAATTCAAGTCTCTATTTTTTATTTTGATAAATACTACGCTTGGTTTCGTAATGGCAGCCTGTGAAGCAATGAAATATGCTCTACGATGACAACTAGAGACAAATGCAGTCACTTGCATGCTCACTGATCGACTAATAACACCCAATACTCATTCATAAACATTTACATTGGACAAAAATGGCATACTCAAGAAATTTGTAAAACCATACAGTTATAATGTTAAAATTATTAGATGTTACATATCAGTTTGTCAGAAGTACCTGAACTGTAACTTTAGCAATAGACAGTACAGTCAGTTTGTCGGTGTATAAGTGTTCTCAAAATAGTAGATGCTACGAACATTAAGGTTCCATGCAATAGTTCAAACTTAACCATGTCATCAGTTCAAAAGAAAAATACTACAAAGTGCGAGAAGGACAAGTGACCCTTCCCACCACACAATGCAACAAAAAAAATGTCTTCAAACAAAGAAATCATCTTCTATATTTTCCTCAATGACCGGTGCAATAACCCCATCATCAATGTAGGCGTCATCGTTGTCAGAAACATCGTCACCAATATAGTCATCAATAGGTTCGGGAATTGCTTCACTATGCACTTGATTAATAATGGCGGCAGAACCAGTTGTGCCTGCCCTATCCTGTCTTGACCAGTTTGAGAATTCCTGACTTTGGCCTGATTCAATCATTTCTTGGATTCCCACATCAAGTGCATCGGCGTCATTTCCTGTGTCTGGCATGGAAAATAAATTTCTTGGTCTCACCAAAACAACGGTAGACCATCCTAGCTTGTTCACGATAGGGACATATATAAAACACCAGTTCAGCGTTTGAAGCAAGAATGTAAGGTCCATCTGAATATCTGAACATGGAGGTAGTAATGTCGATAATACCAAATTTATCCCTAGTGTACCCTCTGCTTCTGCTGGTACTGGTAGCCGGCACATCATACCAATCACAATGAAACAATATAACTTCTTTTTCTTATGGGAATTCTAGTGAGATTATATTTCTAATGACTCCATACCAGGTCATGTTGCCTGAACTTTCGTCACCCTTCACAAGCACACCAGAATTTTGTGTCAGAGGCTTTTCTCTGTGGCAGCTGTCCGAAATAGCCAATTATTGATGTGCACTCTATTCAACACACGAGCTTGAGGGTCAGGTCCCTGAGAAAGGCCATGCATCTGTTTACATGCTTCCCCTTTCTCATATAATTTTGCTATCTGCAATTTAAAAATCAAGTTAGACATCTACCATTTAATAAGCATGTGTCTAACCATAAAGTGGAATTTAAAAATATAAAATAATACTCCATACCTAGATTTCAAATCATCTTACTAAGTGCTCCTTGGGTCGTTGTTTAATGTTAATTAGAAAGATGTATAGTATCACTTTGTAGAAATCATTTGAAACTTATATGGGATGGTTATGGATCCAAAATGTGTTATATAGCCACATATTTTTTTCAAATTTGTTTTAAAAGATTTATTGCAGTTCAATTAATAAAAAGAAATAAAACACCCTAATACAACATGAACTAATGATTATCCTAGTGGTTTGCACACGTCACTTTTGTTCCAAAGGTCTTAGGTTCGATCCTCAAGCAGGCATTTTTTTGCCAATTAAATTTTTGGCATTGTGTCTATTGCAACCATTTTAGGCCTATTATAGCACTTTTTCCGTGTTGCATTATACAGAAAACAAAATTTTTACATCTCACTCATATGGTTTCATAAGTATAACTGTATAAGTGACATGTAAATTTTGTGAACAATGATATTACCATTTTGTCAGATGAACAAATGATCGTGGCGCGGCTGGTTGCGGCCGGCCGGGGCTCGGTCGCTGCGTGGCGTGGGAGGCTGCGACCGGCCGGGGCCGTGGCTCGGCCGCGGCGCGGCATGACCGGCCGGGGCTCAGCCAAGCGCGACCGCAGGTGGCCGGTGGCAAGACCAAGTACAAAAATGTTGAATGCAACGTAAAAACACAAAATGTTATGTAGTGTAGTCCAAATGACCAAAATAAGAGTTGTCCAATAAATCTTAATGAACTGCATGAGTGGATTGGGGGGGGCTAGGCCAGCCACGACCTTGATGCAGCCAGGGCGCGACCAGCCACGACCTTGGTACAGCTAGGGCGCGGCCGACCGCGGCCTTGGTACAGCCAGGGCACGGCCGGCCGCGGCCAGGGCGCAGTCGACCGCGGTCGTGGCGCGGTTGGTTGCGGCCGGCCAGGGCCGTGGCATAGCCGACCGTGCTCGGCCACGTCGTGGCACGACCGACCGGGGCTCGCCAAGCACGACTATAGCTGGCCGGTGGCAAGACCAAGTGCAAAAATGTTGAATGCAATGGAAAAACACAAAATGTTATGTAGTGTAGTGGTAAGAATGCTTTTGTGAAGTAGGAGGTGCATAGTTCAAACCGTAATCCACACAATTTTTATTTTTTCGATTTTTTCTTGCCTACGCATACACATTTAATTACTACTTTTTGAGGGGGACCCGTTATTAGGACCGCATCACCACGTCCTCATGGTGGGACCGCATCGACACATCCTCAAGGTGGGGCTGGGTGACATGGCAATTTATATTTTTTCGATTTTTGCTTGCCTACGCATACATATTTAATTACTACTTTTTGAGGGGGACCCGTTATTAGGACCGCATCACCACGTCCTCAAGGTGGGACCACATCAACACATCCTCAAGGTGGGGCTGGGTGACATGGCAATCGCGGTCGGTGACAATTTAAAATTGTTTGGTTTCATGGCATTGTGTCTATTGCAACCATTTTAGGTCTATTGCAATAGTTTTTCAGTGTTGCATTAGACAGAAAACAAAAATAATTTGAAACCCTGTAGGGTTTCAAAAATTGATTTTTCTTTGTAAATCTTTGAAATTCAAATTTGAATAGTTCAAAATCAGTCAAATGCAAAAATGATCATAATTCAAAGTGTAGATCTTGATGATTTCTATAAATCTTATGTTTATGACTTTTTCATCTAAAATCATTTACTGCTTCAAATGTCATTAAAGTGGGACTGCAGTGCCACGTGGTCGAGGTGGGACCAACTAGTGGAACCGTACTGAGTGTAACTAACTAATAGAATCTTGTAAAGTAATGCTAGCTAACACTAACATTATAATGGTGTAGTGGTAAGTCATATACTAGTGTAGTATTGAGGTCCTTGGTTCAATTCCATACCATGGTGCTTTTTTTATTTTTTCTATTTTGTCTCTAATGACTGATTGTTTCCCCATCAATTCAAACTTCTTTCTCAAAATTAATAATTAGAATAAAATCTAAATCCAAATCAGCCTCGGCTACTAGTTCTCATTGCAATAAGTATGTAACAGTTGCCACTCCCAAAAAGCATTGCAATTGAGAATCACTTTTGCTTCGCCCCATAGAGTCCTCATTGCAATAAGTTGTAGCAGTTGCAACCTCAAAACAGCGTTGCAATTGCGAACCACTTTTGCTTCGCCTATCAAAGTTCTCGTTGCATTAAGCATCTAGCGTTTGCAACGCTTGTGAAATTTTATGCAACACAAAAAAACGTAGCAATAAGCACAACCAAATGCAACTAACGCAATTGTGGTTGCACTACTACCACATAATTGCAACCAAAATCAATTCTACTGCAACCATTTTTCACCATTGCAATAACATTCACCAAATGCAACAAAGGTTCACAACGACCTGAAAACCGTTGTATTAAAGGCACGTATCGCTACCATTTTTTAGAATAGTTGCAATACAACCATCTCTAGCCACCAAATTTTAGGCGTTGCAATTCAGAAGTGTTGTATTTGTTACAAAACCTTGTAGTGTCAGCTGGCCAATTCTTGGGTTTCATATTACACGAGAGAGGGATCGAAGTGGGCCAGAAGTCGATCAGCGCAATTGACAATATAAAAGCGCCGTCAAACAAGAAAGAGCTCCAGTCATTAATTGGCAAAATCAATTTTATCAGAAGGTTTATATCTAATCTCTCGGAAAGGATTCAGCCATTTACACCTCTACTGAAGCTCAAGGCTGATCAGAAATTCGTATGGGGAGAAGAACAGCAAAAGGCTTTAGATAATGTCAAGCATTACCTAAAATCTCCTCCTGTCTTAATGCCTCCTCAAGACAAGAAGCCGTTCAAATTATACTTATCGGCTAATGAGCAGGCTATTGGATCGGCCCTTGTGCAAGAGTTTGAAGGAAAGGAGCGGGTTGCATATTTCGTAAGCAGAAGACTCTTGGATGCGGAAACGAGGTATTCGGCGGTGGAAAGACTATGCTTGTGCTTATATTTCTCATGCACAAAGTTGAGACCTTATCTATTAACTGCTGAATGCACCGTGGTGTGCAAAGATGATGTGGTCAAATATATGCTGTCATTACCAATCTTGAAAGGTAGGATTGGAAAATGGATCTTAGCTTTGTCAGAATTTGATTTGACCTACCAATCGGCCTAAGCAATCAAAGGGCAAGTAATGGCCGATCTGGTAACTCAGCATTGTGGACCTGAAGTTGCAGTCATAGAACCTATTCCATGGACTATGTTCTTTGATGGATCATCATGTGGATTAGGAGCTGGGATCGGAATTGTCCTCATTTCACCTCAAGGAGCAAATTATGAGTTTTCCATCCTGATTGAGAAGATTTCAACAAACAACCAAGCTGAGTACCAGGCAGTATTAAAGGGGATAAAGCTACTACGAGAAGTCAATGCTAAAGTCATTGAGATATTCGGAGATTCTCAACTCGTGATAAATCAATTGGCAGGAGAGTATGAATGCAAAGATGATATATTAAGGGTTTATCATGAAGAATGCCTTCAATTACTTCGAGAGTTCAAGATAGTAAAACTTGAACATATCCCTAAGTGTCATAATAGTGAAGCTAATCGGCTGGCCCAAGGGGCATTAGGATATGGGCCGATTCTGACTATAGAGTTATCAACTGAAGATTGGAGGAAGGAAATAATAGATTATCTGAAAGATCCATCCAAAAAAGGTTGATAGACAATTAAGGTACAAGGCCACTAAGTATGTTCTGCTGGAAGATGAGTTATACTATCGTACCATTGATGGAGTTCTGCTCAAATGTCTTGGTGAAGAGGAAGCTAAAACCTTAATGCGAGAAATTCACGAAGGAGTCTGTGGAGCTCATCAATCAGCATTTAAGATGAAATGGATGATCAGAAATAATAACTATTATTGGCTAACAATATTGGAAGATTGCTTCAAATATTACAAAGGATGTCAAGAATGTCAGAAATTTGGGAGCATTCAGAGGGTTCTAGCATCGGTAATAAACCCAATAATTAAACCATGGCCATTCAGAGGTTGGGCGATTGATCTGATCGGGCAGATATATCCACAATCAAGCAAAGGTCATAAATTCGTGCTGGTGGCTACCGATTATTTCACAAAGTTTGTTGAAGCCATCCCAATCAAGACTGTGAAATCAGGCAATATGATTGATTTTGTTAATGAGCACATTGTCTATCGGTTTGGTATACCTCAAACTATAACAACCGATCAATGGAGTCAATTCACTTCAGGGGAGTTTGAAGAATATGCAAATTCTTTAGGAATCAAACTGTTAAATTCATCTCCATATTATGCCCAAGCAAACGGACAGGCGTAAGCAGCAAACAAGGGCATTATCAAATTGATCAAGCGCAAAATTGATGAAAATCCTAAGCGATGGCATATGGTCCTTAATGAAGCACTATAGGCATATAGAATGGCATGCCACGGAGCAACCAAGGTATCACCATATCAACTGGTATATGGTCATGATGTTGTACTGCCTTGGGAACTAAAAACTGGATCTAGAAGGACTTCTTTACAAGATCATCTATCGGTCGATGATTATTCAGCTACGATGAAAGAGGAATTTGAAGATCTTGCTGGTAATCGGCTGAGAGCTTTGGAAAATATCGAAAAGAATAAAAGAAGGATAGCCAGATGGTATGACAAGAAAGTCAAAGTTAAAGAATTCGCTGAAGGAGATCTGGTTTGGAAGCTCATATTACCAATCGGCTCAAGGGATCCTAAATATGGGAAGTGGTCACCTAATTGGGAAGGACCATATCAGATCAGTCAATGCGTGCCAGGCAATGCATATTTCTTGGAGACATTGGAAGGAGAAAAGTTTGCCAGAGCATTAAATGGGAAGTATTTAAAGAAATACTATCCAAGCATATGGGTTGATGCTTAGTCCAATCAGAGCCTAAAAGCGGCCGATTTGAGACTCAGGTTACGGCCGATTGCGGATGGAATCGTCTCTAGTAGTAGAAAGCCGAATTATCAAAAGCATGTTCGGTTTCATAAATATGGCCGATGTACAAATCGCCCTTAGAATAAAATATATATATATATATATATATATATATTCTCTTGTCTTCAATTACAATGGTGACATCACAAGTACAGATCTGAAGAGTACATTTGAAGACAGACTTGGGTGATCCATTACAGATCTATTACATCGGTCATCACTGAAACAGACGATGGGGACGAAGAAAGAGAAAAACAAAAAAGAAAGCACAAATTTGACGAAGATGAATCACCAGATGGGGTAATTATTCCCGTCAAGATTGTTGGGAAAGAAGACATAGGGTTGTTCTTCTTTCCACAGCACCCAGAAACAACTTCCGCCCTCCTCCACCAGCTGATGCACCTAAGCTGCATCACATGGCTTCTTCTAGCTGTTGGACCTCCTGGCTTCACAAAAGGAGGCTAGAGAGGGGAGTATGTTCTAGGCTGTTTCACAAGAATTCTTCTAGCCATCTTGAATCAGAGAAGAAGAAGGGAACCAAAGAGCAGGAGCCTAAAACTCCCTGGATCTATATCTCGAGCCATGGGTGAAAGGAAAGGTGTGGCCTCCATAAGGGGGTGAAGACAGCTATTTATAGCCAAGGCACCGGAAGAGATAGAGATGAAGAAGCCAGGAAAGACGGAAACCGAAGATGCTGGATCCAATAAAAAAGGAAATAGATAACCTGTGAATGGCTTAGTTTCCAAAGAATGACTGATTCAGAGGAATCACCCCAAATAAAGGATAACGTATGTACACTCAAATGGTGGGGAGTTTCTCTATCGCGTCAACAAACTGCAGAGCATAGTTCACAGAAATCTTCTGCTCAATATTATAGACGGAGTCTACTAGCTCACTAGCAGTACTCAGAAGGAATGCTATTTTGAGCTAAAGTTTGTCAACGGCCAGTGATAATCATCGACGCTCACAGAGTTTTCCAGGGGAAGATGCCTCTCATACCCATAAGACTAAAAGAGCTAACACCTACATCTGGAAAAACCCAAGGGCGAAAAGGAATACAAAGAACCCCTGGGTAAAAGGGTGAGTCTTATAAGGAAGGAGAGCGAAAGAGCCAAGGAGTCACATGGTGAACAACCCTGAGGAGAGTCAGATGGAAAGGACGATACACTATCAATGGAGATTGACCATGTCGATCATGCGAAGAGATTCGACTATTATTTAAAAGATATCAAGCGAATTTTGGAGCAAAAGGATTATTTACACCGAAACTGAGGGGCATGTTTTGACACCGTTTTTTGGAAAAAAACAGGTCAAAAAAGGATAAGGAGAGGTAGCCGATGAAAATAGAGTGCAATCGGCCGATTGAAGGAGAGAGAGAGGGATGATCAACGAAAATCGCCGATGGTCAAGAAAGCTCAACCCTGACAGTGGGCCAGCGAGTCAGAGCGATCGGCCGATGGCTAACCAGAAGATCGGCCGATGGGCGTGAAGAAGGCGGTATTCAAAGGGATACGCCAGATGGAAAGCACGGTGGAGGCGGGTCAATCCACGATTGGCAACAGGTCAAGAGTCAATTTTAGGAAGTTTCGACTCCTGCGAGAGTCCTTTTTTATTTTTAGTAGTTTTTTGTCTTTAGATGCAAGTAAACAGTGCCGTGATCGGCTAGGAGTCGGGGTTGTCCTCAGGACATAAATAGCGACCCTACGTGGTCGGGAAATCTGTACACACCAATATCAAACAAACCGCCTCCGGGCCAACCCTTTACTTTACTTCATCTACTTTACAGCATCTACCTTTTCTGCATCTACTTTTCGGCGACTTCACCATTGCGTTTTTCCTCTTTTCTACAACGCCATGCTTCGAGTTCGTTGGGCTGCATCAACTGACCTCCGGCAAGCTTGTGAGTACCGTTTTACCGAATAATCCAAGGCTTTAACCTCCGGGCGCATCGCTGAGGTTTCATCTAGTTCTTTATTCACCCCTTACCGATAATTAGCTAGATCTACAAGTTTTCGTACCAAATTCTTGTGGTTTTAGCTATTATCATTATCATCCGCTCGATCTAGATCCTATCGGCTTCTAACACCGCAGCCGATCCCGACCTACTCGAGCGCTGACGTCACGATCGGCTGATCCAGCCGATCCATCTGTTTACGCACCCGCGCTTCGGTCGCTCTCGAGCCGGCCGATCCCGCTTTATCTTGTATCGGCCGATTGGCTGGTACACGTGTCGCTGAAAGGCCATCGGTTCTCTAGCCGATCCCTAATATTTTCCATTCTCAATCAACAGGTCAGATTGGCTGGCACGCCTCGCTACAGACCGGGGAGTCACGTGTGCTGCGCGCGGAGATGACGTCCTATTTTCGCGTCAACACCTAGCCGCTCCTCGGTCTATTAATAGCTCCCTCCTCCGACAGCCGCCGCATCCAATCATACTATCGACGCCATTCACCAGAAAGCCGCCGCTGCAAGATGAGGAAGATAGTTGGATGAGCTCGTCACAAGGATCAACGCCGGCGGAGGGAAGGAAGCAAGAGGACTCCAAGCCGCTGGCCTAGGGGTGTTCCCAAGCTTCATCGCCGCCATCTTCGTCAACGACATTCTCCGGAGTCTCCATCACCCCTATGTGCTTCAATTTGTGTAAGATGATGGGGTAATGCCTCCGTTCATCCTAAGGGTTAGATGGATTCATGATTTGTGATCACTACATGAACCCTATGCCTTTTGATGCTTAATGGTCTATGTCTATGCGAGTGCTTTATTCACATATGTATGTACAACATGTGGTCTTAGTAGGTTTGTCGTAATCATGGTGATTAGCTTAACCCTATGGATGCTTAGATATAGATGCTGTTATATGTGAAAGTGGTTGATTACCTTGTGTAGTGATAGTACGATTTAGGGAAAAGGCTTAGCGGCTGCATAACCGCCATGAAGCTAGTGTAGGCAACACCCTTTTCATGTAGTAGATGCATGTTCATGAGATCCTAAACCCTAGGGAGGGAACGCTTATCTACCTTAACCTCTCTCTTGTATCCACCCTTCGCCATCTAGTTTAACTTTAGATTTCTTAGATTAACACAGGTTAGATTGACTTTACTTTAGATTAATACCCCTTTCAAAGGTTTTCCATCAACTAGATTAGTACTTGGTTAAGCGCTAGCAATCCCCTTGCTCCGCGGATTGACAAGAACCTTGGGGGTCACCTCGTGGTGAAAAAGGTGTAGGTCTGTACGCTTGTGGATCGAAGGTTGTTACGTGTTTCAACCATCAACAAGCCCCTTTTTCTGGCGCCGTTGCCGGGGAACAAGTAATCAAGATTCAATCTAGTATTGTGTTTGTGAATATTTTCAGTTTTTCTCTTGATTTTTCTTTCTTTTGCATCTCTTTTATTTCGACCATCCTCGAAAAAAAATCAACCTAATATAGGGTTTTGCTAAACCCTAGTTTTCTTTTAGTTTTCTTTATTTTGTTTTTACTAACCCTAACCGGAGATGGACGACTACATCTCCAACAAAAAAAACATATATTTTGTGGATGGTCCAGAAAAACTTTGCAGGCAAGGGTGACGTGCGACACACAATCTAAAAGCAGAGGCCGAGGATCGTCGGAATCTCCAAGAGAAACTCCACCTCTAAGATCGAAAGAAGATCAACCTCATCCGCCACTCATCCTAGGGAGATCGTTCCTCGAGACCGTCGGAGCAATCGACATCGGCAAGTGGGAGATCAAGTTCGACATCGATGGCGTGAGGAGTGCATTCAAGTCAACCATGATTCGAGGTGTGTAAAGTGGTCAATATTAAATACATTCTACCTCATCGTCGCATCGGAAGGGAGGAGTCAAGGGAGAATGAAGCGAAAAACGCAAGAGTTGCTGCATCCGTCAAGACCAAGAATCAACGTTCGCCTGTGAAGACCAAAAAGATGACTAAGCCGAAGAATAAACCTACACCGAAGCCAAGGATAGTGTAGAAGTGGGGTCCCCAAGATTGCAACACCCGCAAAGAGCATTGATCCGAAGTGAAGAAGAGAAGAAGTCTAGCTATAGACTATAAATGAAGCGCTTGCGGGAGGCAACCCGTTCGTCGAGTCAAGAATAAGCTACCGGGAGGACAACTCGTTGAAGAGTCAAGCTACCGGGAGGGCAACCCGAAGAATTTTTCAAGTTTTTCAAGTAAGTTGGTCTTAGAATTTGCTACACATTACATATTATAAATTCCTATGTGGTTGAATAATTTTTGGAGACATTATAATTGCTCGGTGGTTTTATTTGAATTTTATATTGATCATAAACCAATGACTTGAGCCATCCCAAGTTTTGTTTGCATATTTTTGAGAAACTGGTACCAAAAATTCAGAACCTACCCCAACCTTTCATCCTCTCCATGGTGTTAAGGTTGGCTTGTTTTACATGATAAAAACACATGAGTGGAGCCTTGCTATGTTTCTTAATGCTTTTAATCTTTGACGCATGGTAGGACTCGCGTGAACCTTAGGAACTTGATTTTTGGTTTCATTCAGCTTGACATCCACTGGTTTCTCTAGATTTTGAATTTTTCTAAGCCCCATTGACTTTATTTTTATTCAAAATATCTCTCTCATGTTTGGCCAAAATTAGAACCTAAACCTATACCCCCACAGTCAAGCCGGAGGAGCTTGCTATCAATTAATGAAAGCAATCGATCCCGGTGCAACCAAAATAAATTTTATAATTGTTTTTGATGCCTAAAAGCTCCTCTAATGATATATTTGGACTCATCGCTAGCGCTGAGTTAAATCTTAAAGTTTCAAAATTAGAGGAGTGATTATCATCTAAACATGATTAAGGGAGGTTTTTGAGCTTGATTAACATATAGTGCCCCACGATGCATCACGTGTCCATCATTTGGCATCTTGGGCACATGCAAAGGACAAGCATGGGAGAAGCAAGGGATTTGTTTTGTAGGAAATTGGTGGAAGCTCAAGAGGAAAGAGAACAAGATGTGACATGAAGTAAAACAATAGAGGTGGAACCCTTAATCGCGCAAGCAAAGGAGTGTTTGTGAACATTTGGTGGAGGAATCTCGTGGATCACGCGGACACAAGGCAACAAGGGAGCAAGAAGTATCTCGGAGAAAGATCAAAGCAAATGGAGTAGGAGGGCCCCTAGGCCGATCAGCGTAGGTCGGCCGGCCTAGCCTCCACTTATGGCCCCGGTGCTCCCCTTCGCCTGGTAAGTATTTTATGCATTTGTTAATTCATGTTCTTGAGTTCATAGCCCATAAGTTCAAGAAACAACCTAGAAATATTTGAGTTCCATGGGGATGAGGATCTTGTCATGTTATCGCCGATTCTTTTGTTTCAATCTTTTGTTTATGTTGATAATGCTTTGATGCCTAAGGCTAGCCACCATGTTTTTCGGGAGTATAGATCTCACTACTCCCGTAGATCCCATCAACATATCTTTTGTAGGTTTAGCTAAAGTGGCCTCATGTTCACACCTCAATAAATTAGTTTAGCTTCACCTTGATAGGCGGTTGCATGTTCAAGTAATCCACCCTCCATATACTTCTCTTGTGTGTTTTTCCCACCAGCAAACAACCCCCGGTGCACTCATTATGAGTTAGTGCAGCAACAATGTGGAAGAAAGCCACCATTGTCTTCACCAAGAAGACACGATCGTCGGAGCCATCATCAAGCTCTTCGAGGAGACACTCGATTTTCGAGTCTCCCCGAAGCATGGAGGAAGACGTGGCACCACCGAGGAGCAACACGCTGCCCCTTGATGGCATGAGGAGTACACAAAGTTCGTCCATGTGGTACACCGAACTGCGAGGACACACGGAAGTGCCACCCGTTCCACCATGATGCTCAACTCGTTCATCCGCTCCACCACCATACACTCTGAGGTGTTCCAATGGATGTATCATGAAGACGGAGGAGGAGGAGGAGGAGGAGGAGAGGCTTGTTCATCTTGAGAAGAGGCTTGTACCAAGCGTTGATCTTGGTGATGCCCTCCAAGTGTTGGGATTCCACTCGGATAATTATCAAATATTGAGCAACCTTGGATGGGTGATATTCTTTAATGGAGCTGGTGTATGCACTCACAAGGAGCTTGCCTTGGAAATTCTTATACATTAGCACCGGTCATTGATGAAGGAGTGTCGTGCCTCTCATTTCGCCTTGAAGATGAAGAGCAACTAGTTCCTTATGGATATATTAGAGAGCTGCTCGGTCCCAAGAAGGAAGCCCCGGAGCAGGTTGAAGTTCAAGAAAGTATGTTAGAAGGATTTTTGGGGAATGATTTCGGGAGAAGACTACAAGGAACCCAAAATTTCTCCTTGTTGGGATTTCTTTGGGGGTCGAGTACATGAAGCAAGGAAAATATGTTAGTGGAGATGAGAGGAGTGGGTGCAAGTTGATGTTCCTCTTTCCAATATGGGGCTGAGATTATTTGTTGAAGGAAGACAAAGATTGGTTAGAGGAAGGACTTCTTGTGCCGGCGAAAGAAAATAAAAGGAGAAGCATTGTTGAAGAAGGATCATCCTCCGCAGCCCAAGATGAAGGAGGGGCTGCACATCAAGCTAATAAACAACCACATGGAGGGATCCCGATGCCACCACCTTATGGAGGAATACCAATGCCTCCACCATATTATGAAGTGTGCCGATGCAAGCATGGGGGAGTGGGGCAGCCATGCCGCCACCTCCTCCACCATACATGGCGCCCAACGAAGCATTCATGGCGCCTCATCCAAACCAAGTCAAGTAAAAGAAGAGACCGACGCGATCATGCTACGAGCAAGGATACAACGCACAAGATATCAATATCAACCACCGGAAGATGAAGAATGGAGAAGGAGGAAGAAGAAAAATAATAATGATGCCTTCAATTTCGGTTCGATTTTCTCTTTTTTCTTTTCTTTATTTTCTGCTTTTATGCAAATTTTGTGTGCGTAGCATTTTCAGTTTTTATTTATTTTCAGCATGTGTGTTTGTAGTAGTGTTTGCTTTAAATCAACATGAATAAAGTTTGCCACCATGATTATCACCTTTAGTGAAGATAATAAGTTGATCCCATGTTGATACATGATGAAAGTTGCCGCTTTGTTTATCTTTGTACTTGTTTTATGCATGATTAAGCTAGTGCTCTCTAATAAAAGCAAATCTGAAATTAATCTAAATGCTAGCTTAATCCCTTGCGGAGGTTATGATAAAGATAAGACCCATAGTTTTCTTTTCATGCTCTCAATTTTGGATGGGTTAAAGATGATCTATTTTTGTTCTTAAAAATTATGCTAACCTTGTCATTAATACCTCTTGCATGTTGCTCTACCTTTCCAAAGCCTTATATTTATTTGAGTGCAAAAACTTAGTATACAAGATTTATTTTTGGGTGAATTAATTCAGGGCTTGATTTCTCTGGCCCGAGACTAAGAAGCTGGTCATTCTGTTTTTGCGTTTCTATCTTATTGCTAGCCTTTTCTATCCGTGAATTGTGAATCTCCACATCGGAAATTTCACAAACCTCGCCGGATATCCACCCACAAAACCATAAATATCATCTTTGTGTTTACCTCCTTGACCACAACCTATCATTTGAGTATGGATGAATATTTCGAGGAAGGTCACAAGAATGAAGGTGCCAAGGATTGAAGTATAATTTTGGGAGACCTCCAAGACGACATGAGGTTGCGTGAAGGATCCCTAGATGATTTCAAGTGTTTCTCTCCAGGAAAACATAGAATTTTTAGTACCTACCTTGGCACACAAATTTTCCCACCTCTTTGCCCGAGGACATGCAATCGTCTAAGCATGGGGGGAGCTACCAAGGAGGTAGGTACAATGTAATCTAAAGTTCAAGGGGAGCATATAAAAAAAGAAAAATAAAGAAAAAGGATAAAAGAAAAAATATAGAGAGAAAGAAGAAGTATAAAAAAAGAGAAGAAAAAGTATGAAAGAAAAAAAAGAGAAAGAAAAAGGAGAGAAGAAAAAATATATATATATGAGAAATAAATAAATAAATAAATAAATAAAGCTCCCCGGCTCTCTAGATGCATTAAGAAGTTCCAAGAGGATTCAAGATCAAGACCCATACTCATCTTTCCAACCATGTGCAATCCGATAACGAGGACTTTGCTTGTGCCACGGGATCACTCTTGGCCACTTGCACATGTCCACCTATCTCAAGTGTGTGTATTTTTTCTCTCTCCCCCTCCTTGAAACAGCATTATTTTCCAATGACCTTTTTGACGAGTCTCGGTAAGACCATGAGAAGCTTGTCTTGTTTTGATAATATCTCAATAATAATATCTTGGTAGGACTAAACTTTTCCCTAAAGCTCCATAAAAAGCCTACCACTTATATATATTTTGAGAGGGGGAAGGAGTAGAAAAAATAGGCTTGAGAGACAAGACGAGATGAGAGTTCATGAGCAAGATGCAAGAAGGTTTAATTTTTGAACTTGGTTTAGCTCTTTTTATTCATCTTACTCTACACTTCAAAATTTCTGAGATTCATTTGAAATTTGGGAGCATGAATAATTACTTGTGGGAAGAGCTTAATTGATATCCACCCTCCGTAGGGATGAAGGCTAGTACACTATGGAACTTTAACAAATATAAATTTAGAGAGCATTATGTTTTCTCGTGTATGATCAAGTGCAGGGTATGAACAATGAAAGGCAACGCTGATATCCATTGGAGGCTTACTCGAGGACGAGCAAGGTTTAAGCATGGGGGAGATGTTGACGGTGAATTTCCGTCAACCTAGCCATGAGTTTACCTTCAATGTTGGTATTGATTTAATATCCAAGCTAACGATCCTAACCCTCATAATATATCAAGTTCGCACTCGCATGTGGTATTTGGAGTTTATTGTTTATGCAGGGATTAAGCACCTAAATGAGGACTTCCGGGTAGAGTTCATCGAGCACTTTGCGAGAAGGTCATGAAGCCCGGTACAAGTCAAGACACGAGGTGAACATGACTCCAAGAGGCCCAAGGACCAATCCGTGAAGGCAGAAAACTCTGAGGACCTGGATAGAAAATGCTGAATCTTGCACGACAAGGTGCCCTATCCAAACCGCGGAGAAACTGACGTCAAGGACCCATATGCAGTTGGGAGAAAGTTCTAGAAGACACGAGAAGCGACGAGAAGAAAACCGGGGCTGAACCGGGGCAAAATGGGCCCAGGCCGGTTGGCCCAGGCCGGCCGGCCCAGCCCATTCTGGCGTCGGTTCAGAACCCCCTTTGACCTAGATGACCCTCAGGCTATTTATAGTCTCCCTACCAAGAGCCATGCATCAATTCATTCGTCATCCGCCGCCGAGGAGCAGAGAAGAGAGGGACACCATTCCGGAGAGGAGAGGGTCGAGATGGTTGACTAGGGCTTCCCTAGCCGACGTGGGAACCTTGCATGGAAGACCACGTCGGAGTTCCCGGAGCTAGGATCAAGATCAAGGTAGGATCCCGGTGGTGTTCTTGTCCATGTATCATTCATTTTGTTGAATTATCAAATTGAATCCGATTTCTAGCGATCAAGTGCTTTCACTATGATTTTGCCTTTGCTTGGGTTTTCTTATTCTCCAATCTATTCCGCGGATAGATTGCATAGGATGTTCTTGTAGCCATGGTGGCTAGAGGTGCATACCTGACCTACCGAGCGTTTGCAACTTGTTCTTCTTGAACTTGCCCTAAGCTAACCCGCACGAATAGGAGTGCATTGTGACAGGACGGTGGCTCCAAAAGGCGGGCGTCTTCGGAGTTGGAACGGAAGCCACGATTTAAAGAAGCTTTTAATGAGGTTCATTTGCCTTATTCTTCTCAGTTTTGAAACTTCAACAAAAGACCCGATCCAATCTCTAGATTGGTTCTCCCCTCTCTTTCTCTTGCTACCTCCGGTGTTTAGTAGATTAGATGTGTTTTATGGTTCTTCCATAGATTAGATGCAAAACCCCTTTTTAAGATCAAAGTGTTTTCCGCTTATTAGATTGGATCTTGCATTACACATTGTTCTACGGATTCGATACCTTGGGTTCACACTTAAGGGAAGAAGGGTCCCTTGACTACGACGGAGGACTTGTCCGCTTGCAAGTCCAAACGAAGTTTGATACACATATAGACCGTCAACAAGCCCCTTTTCTGGCAACGACACCAGAGAGGGGGGGAGTAAATGGGAGTCGATAAAATTCTTCTCGAAGGAGATAACTTCTCCAACAAGATGAACTCGGTCGGGTTCCCAAAATCACACGCTCCGTACACAACCTTCCGTTTGCCAAAACCACGTAGCCACTAGAGTGCTACTGGTTCTAGGAACAAACACTACCTGCAGCCACCACTCCTACACACACACAGCAGCGGAAACACCTCGGAAACTGTCTGGCCAGCAGGGGCGGTTTAATCGGGGCAAGGGGGCGGTTAGACTGCCTGCTCCTGGGCAGCCAAGAAATCCTCCGAAACGACTCTTTCGAGGTCCAAAACTCTCCACGGTTTCACCCACTGAATTCTCTGGTCAAGGCCAAGCTAGCTACCAGAAAATCTTGGTGAAAACCAAAACTCCACCCAAGAGGCCTAGGGCAGTTAGACCGGCTCACGGGGGTGGTCTAACCTCCAATACCCAGCAACGAACTCAGAGCAAGAACTCCTTGCAAACATCACCGAAACAAACCAAGATTTCACCTGAACGCTCCTCTGATCAAGGTGAACAAACTCACAGACGTAAATCCGGCAAAACCAAAACTTTCACCTGGAAGGTCCAGGGCGGTTAGACCGCCCCCCTATGGCGGTTAGACCGCCCCTCCCAGAAAACTTGGCCGTGGGTCAAACCTCAACTTCCCAACGCCCGATCTCCCTATTCACCCCACGGATTGTAGTGAAACTTCGGGGATACCTGGGTTACCTCCTGGGTAACCTCTCCACCAAAGGAATCGAACCGAAACGCTCTCAATCAAAGGGAATCGCGGATCTTGGCCCTCTAGGTCATGAACTCGAGCAACTCGAAAAACCACCAAATCGAGGTCGATTCAAGGGAGTTCTTGGGGCAAAGTCACGAGCCAAAGAGGCACAAGGTCCTCATACGTGACACCCAACAAGAATCTCACAAGAAATTGCCCTCAAAACTCTGGCACGAAAATCACAAGAAAGAGCTCCGAAAATCACCAAAAAGGAAAACGGGAGAGGCAACACAAGGCCTTGAGGAACCACACCGAATCATCTATACATACCATGAAGGTTCATACAAGGTCTAGCTTGCCACCCGGTCATCCATCCCTCTCTCTAGATCTCACATGAAGCTCTCAAGCTAGTCCTAGAAAAACTAGAGAAAATAGCAAACGAAAATGTCAAAGGAAAATGAGCTAGGGTTCCAAGAGTTGGCTGCCATCCATCCCTCCAAGTGTTTATATGGGGGCAACCAAAAGACTAAACTACCCTTACTAGATAACTAGGGATACAAGCCCCTCAAGGGCGAATTCGGAAGTCTTTAGTTCAGCACCATCGGATGGATGCCCGGTAACCGCAAACTTGCTTAGCCTCGACGCAAGCCTTGCGATCCCGACGCATGTCCTCCGCTTAGAAGTTTCTCGGCGGCTGCGATTGAGAGCCTGTGTGGTTCGAAGACCGGTGGTAGGTCACTTCCTGGTGTGATGAGTGATTGACAACGTGGTGTGGACTGATTCTTGGCTAAGTATTGCAGGTGCAGGTTGCGGCTTGACTGGTGTTGGAGGTGAAGAACAAGCGCGAAAGGTCGTTGCCGGTGAGGCCTCCAGGTGTGGAGAAGACAAGTAGGCTTGGTTCGAGGGACCCGGTGGCCAGTGGGGTCAAGTGCGGGCCGCATGGTAGCAAGAACGGCAAGATGAAGTCATGGACGGTTTCTTGGTTGAGCCTCAAAACCAAGGTCGAGCCGGGACTACGTGGGAGCCGAGTCATGAGTGGTGATTGGCGGAGGCTACACCGAGTTCGCGGGGTTTCTGGTGGTTCACCAGAAAACCACTGGGTTCCTTGGTTGATCCACAAAGCCAAGACTGAAGACGGAGGTGTAGCAGCATCGGACCGGTCTGACCGGTGGGTCTGACCGGTGTGCGACGACGCAATCCGGAATCTTCGAAACGGAGGACACGCGTCGGGATCGCAAGGCTTGCGTCGAGGTTAAGGAAGTTTGCGGTCGCTGGGCATCCGTCCGATGGTGCGAAGACAAAGTTTCCCAAAGTGCCCCTCGGGGGTGTGTATCCTAGTTTAGGCCTTAGGGGTAATTTAGTCTTTCGGCTTGCCTCCATATAACCCAAGTGGTGAGAGGATGGCAGCCATCTCTTGGAACCCTAGCTCATTTTGTTTTGCTATTTTTCCTCTTCCTTTTTCCTTTGGAATTTCTAGGACTAGCTTCAGAGCTTCATGGTGAGATCTTGTGAGAGCGAAGGATGATCGGGCGGCAAGCTAGACCTTGTATGAACCTCTTTGATATGTATAGATGATTCGGCGTGGTTCCTCAAGGCTTGGATGTGTCTTTCTCGTTTCTCCTTTTTGGTGATTGTCGGAGGCTTTTCTTAGCGAATTTCTTGTGGCGGTTTTGAGACCTTTCTCTTTGGGATTTGGTGGGAGATGTATGCATGAGCCCCTCGTGGTTCTTTTCCCTTTGATTTCCCTCCCAAATCTGTGAGTAAAGGGGCTCAATTTTGGGGTTTTCGTTGTCCTAGGGATACTGGTGTTCTTGGCGGAAATCCTTCGATTCCTCTTGATTCAACGAGTTTTGGTGGACCATAACATGGCTATGGAGTGCCCATGAGGTGTTCCTACTATCCCCAAAGTCTTGTGCGAATCCGTGGAGCGAATCGGGAGATCGGGAGTTGGATTTGGGGGAGTTGACCCGCGGGCGCTGTTCATCCTTAGCTGCCCAGGCGTGACCGGTCTGACCGGTTCAAGCCCTTTGTGGGTTTTGTCTCGGGGTGAAGGACCGATTAGGCGACCAGAGAGGGGGGGAGTGAATGGGAGCCGATAAAAATTCTTCCCGAAGGATGAACTCGGCCTATACCCCAAATTCACAACCAAAGGTTCCCACACGAGTTTGCCAAGGTCACGTAGTCACAACGGACCTACCAACCCTAGGAAAAACCCAAACTCAAAGCAACACGGAAGCGCAATACAAGAAGCAAAGGACTTAGGCAATCTGCGGTGCCTGGGGCGGACGGTCCGCGTGGAGCAGGCAGACGGTCCGCGAGGTCACGGCGGACAGTCCGAAAAAGCAACCCGAACCTCCAGTATGCACCCTTCGAAAATCGGACGGTCCGCGGGCTCACTGCGGACGGTCCGCGACCCACGGACGGTCCGGCCTCACCAGGCGGACAGTCCGGCCAACTGCCTCCAACCAAAAACGAACGATCCAACGGATCAAAACGAAACGGCTCAAGAACTCGTGAAGAACTCGACGAACACTTGGCCAGCTGCCTCCTCGCGGACGGTCCGCAACTCCCTGGCGGACTGTCCTCCACGCGCGGACAGAGCAGCCCGAGCCCGGAAACGCAAGCACAAGAACGCCTATCCGTCCATGGATCTCCCAAACGGCTTGAGCTCTTGAGGTAAGATTTGGGGGAGATGTGAAGCGTCCCTAGGAGATGCTATGCCCCAAAACTTGAGACCTCAAACCAACTAAATCGCCGGGAATCGAATCTCAACCGAGCTCTACCAAAAAGCTAGGGTTCCAACCGAAATCCTTCAATCAGAGGCCAAATCCGGAGATTGGGGGGGGTCAAGATCAAGCACAAAGATGCACAAGACATCTATCCATGATCCCCACCAACAAATCCGAACCTAAACACCTCAGAATCGAAGGAACAAGGCGCGTACGAAAATCCAACGAAAATAGCTCGAAAAAGACACGAAAATCACACGAGCTACAAGAAGGAAATCAACGCAACCATGAATGCTTCCCTACACTCGGAGGTCAGATTCTCTACAAAACGGTGAAGAAAATCTACACCTATGGAGCAAGGAAAATGAGAAGCAGTCCAGATGGATGGTTTGCCCAGAAAACCCTAGAGCTATATATATGAGTCCCTCTGGGTTGGGCAAATGACCAAGCTACCCCTAGCACTTAAACTTAAGATACAATCCCCTCAGGGGCAAATAGGTCATGTAGTACTCCTCTTCATCGCACGGCCACGCCTTCGCCACAGTCCGCGTCCTCCCGACGCAAGCCCTGCGATCCCGCCACGTGCCCGCCGGCATCGAAGCTTCTCGGCGCGCCCGGATCCCGTCTCCGCCCGCCGAGCCTCCGGTCTTGGTTTTGTGGCTCAACCAAGTAACCCGACGGTTTTGTGGTGAACCGCCGCAAACCCCGCGTGCAGACTCCGGTCGTGAGCCGCTACCCTGCACCGGCTCCTGTCCACGACTTCGTCTTGCTTTTCTTGCCACCATGCGGCCCGCACTTGACCCCGCTGGCCACCGGGTCCCTCAAGCCGAGCCTACTTGTCTCTCCACTCCTCGGAGGCCCCGCAAGGCATAGTCCTTTCGCGCCCGCTCTTCACCTGCACCAACACGAGTCAATCCGCAACCTGCACCTGCAATACTCCGCCAAGAGTCAGTCCACACTACGTTGTCAATCTCTCATCATACCAGGGAGCGACCATCCACCGGTCCTCGGACGCTCCTGTCCTCAATCTCCCCCTTGATGAGTGCATTAACAACACACACATAGTAACCAATTCAGAGAAAAGAGAAAAAGAAAAGGAACGAATGAAAAACTCAAACAAGTGATCAAAAGCCAAACAAAGACCAAGAAAAGATCACTCGAGTGAGGAAAAATCTCGGTCCCCTAAGGCAAGGGCAACGACTCAACACAACCGAGATAAAATGCTCCAAAATTGCCGACTCCTCAAGGTGAGGCAAAAAGGGCTCGACACCATCGGCAAAAGAGCATAACTAAAATCAGGCAAAAAAGAGCTCTCAAAAGCATATGAATGCAAGCTCCCCCTGAACAAATGCATTTCTCCCCCAAAACAAGAATTGGGTACTATCTCTCCCCCTTGTTGGTAATGCATGAATCAAGTCTACAAATGCAAGCATGTGCTTCTCAAATAGACATAGAGCACTACAACATGCTAAAAAGAGACATAGACAAGCTAGATTGCCACAAATTTAGCACAAGCATCGCCAACAAGATAGATAGGGACATACAAGCATGTGACATAGCCATGATCAAAATAAAGCAATTTTTCACAAAAACTTCCCTGGGCATAGGACCTAAACATGATCAAAATGAGCACAAACAACATATAACTCACAAACTTCATGCAAGGTTACAAATTCTCATCACAAGATCATCACAGACACCTACAAGCTATCTCATGTCATGTCAAAGCCACCGAGCCATGTGTTCACTTCTAAATGTGAGACTTCTCAACGGTGAACATCATGCAACGGTTTAGCACCCAAAATAAGAAATTTAAAGCATACATGACATGGAAGCATATTTTTCAAGCACAAGCATTTCATATACCAATTTCAAGATTTACAAATTAATCATGGTACATGAAGTGCCTTTGCGGCAAAAAGAAGCTTAGGCTTCTCCACAAGGTAGCAAATAGGCTAAACATCCATGATGATAGATGGGTCTTTGACCCCATATGAAAAGAACATGGTCCCAAGCACAAATTAAGCAAGTTATAGCCATAAGTGCACAAAATTAGCATAAAAGGCATTCAACTCATAAGAGAGGATCATATATAGCATTTTCACAAAAATAAGCCATCGACAAGCACATACATCCCAAATCTATCAAGAGCATCACTATCCATCATATGAGCATCAAAAGCATAGTCATAATCTCCTATCTAGCATATCATAGTGATCCAAGTATATAGGAGAAGCACATCTCATATGATACATATGCAGTCTATGATACAAAGATGCAAGCATGATATGATACATCAAACCCCCAACCAAAGATCAAAAAGGGAAAAGAACACCAAGCTCCCCTCGCAAATGGGCAAATGTAGCTTGGTCCAAAGGCTTGGTTAGGATATCGGCAAGCTGCTTTTCGGTTGGCACATGGATAAGGTCTATGTTTCCCTTCTCAAAAATGTCTCTCCGGAAGTGGTACCTCACCTCTATATGTTTGGTTTTGGAGTGGAGCACGGGGTTTTTGGCAACACTAATGGCACTCGTGCTATCACACATGAGAGGTACATGGGAACACTCCTCACCAAAATCACTCAGCGTGTATGTGATCCAAAGCAGCTGTGAGCAACAACTAGCGGCAGCAACGTATTCGGCTTCTGTGGTAGACTGAGCTACACTAGACTGTTTGTGAGAAGACCAAGAAACAAGCGAAGATCCCAAAAATTGGCAAGTCCCCGAAGTCGAGTTCCTATCGACTCGACACCCGCAAAATCGGCATCCGAAAACCCAAGGAGCGAAAGAGAAGAGGACGCCGAGTACCAAAGACCAAGCTCAGGAGTATATCGAAGATACCTGAAGATCCGCTTGACGGCCTGCCGATGTGAAGTCCTCGACGACGCCTGAAAACGAGCGCATAGACACACAGAAAACTGAATGTCCGGCCTCGTCACCATCAAGTACAAGAGGGAGCCGATCATGCTCTGGTACTCCTTCTAGTCCACGGACTCTCCGTCCTCGTCCGCATCCAACGCTGTAGTCGTACTCATCGGTGTCGACAGGGGCTTCGAGTCGTCCATCTTGAACTTCTTGAGGATGTCCTTCGTGTACTTGGCTTGATGCACAAAGGTTCCCTCCTTCGCCTGTTTGATCTGAAGTCCGAGAAAGAACTGCAATTCTCCCATCACAGACATCTCGAATTCTTTGCTCATGTCCTCTGCAAACCTCGCAACCAAAGAGTGAGACGAGCCGCCAAAGACAATATCATCCACGTACACTTGAACAATTAGGATGTCATCGCCCTGCCTGAGGAGAAAAAGAGTTTTATCAACCTTGCCCATCTCAAACCCCTTGCGGAACAAGAACCCCCTCAAACGGCCATACCAAGCATGGGGAGCTTATTTCAGCCCATACAACACCTTCCTCAACCTATACACCCGGTGAGGAAACTCAGCACTCTCAAAGCCCGGTGGTTGCTTCACATAAACCTCTTCTTCTAAAAACCAATTCAAGAAGTCAATCTTCACATCCATTTGGTACAACTTGAACCCTTTAGCCACGGAAAAGGCTAGAAGGATCCTAATTGCCTCCAAACGTGCTACAGGAGCAAATGTCTCCTCATAGTCTATCCCCTCCTTCTGACTATACCCCTGAGCAACCAACCTCGATTTGTTTCTCACCACCTCACCATTCTCACCCTCTTTGTTCTTCCACACCCATTTTGTCCCTATAGGTTTGCAATGTGGTGGTGGCTCTACCAACTCCCAAACTTGGTTTCTCTCAAAGTTCTCTAACTCCTCATGCATTGCGTTCACCCAATTAGGATCAGAGAGGGCGTGTCCAATGTCTTCCGGCTCGAAGGTAGCAACAAAAGCCGAATGAGCAAAGTGAGAAACATTCCTGGACCTTGACCGTGTCGTACGTTCATTGATGTCGCTGATGATTCTTGAGGGTGGATGATCAACTTGAACGCGCCTCGGTGCCTCTCGCCTGGAGACAACCTCCCCCTCAGCTGCAGCTTCCACTTGATCTTGTTGGACCGTAGTCGGTGTAGGGGCTGGGCCATCCTGCACTGTAGTCGTCATAGTGGAAGTAGAGGGTACATGCCCGGCTGGAGCTTCATCATCACCATCATCCTCTCCAGCATCATCCTCCTCATCCTCAAAGATCTTCTTGCCAATCTCGTCGTCACCTGCACACTCAAAAACAGACGAACTGCATGGCTGGGTCTCGTCGAAGGTAACCTCGCAAGTTTCCATGACTAGGTTAGTATCAAGGTTGAGCACACGGAATGCTCCAGAATGACTAGCATAACCCAAGAACATCCCATCGGAAGACCTCGATTCAAACTTATCAAGCCTTCCCTTCTTGAGAATAAAGCACCGACAACCAAAAGCCCTGAAATGGCTCACTCTAGGTGCTCGCCCGTGCATGAGCTCATAGCACGTCTTGTACAAGAAGGCCCTAAGAAAAATCCGGTTACCAACATGGCACGCGGTATTCACCGCCTCAGCCCAATATCTCCTCGGAGTCCTATGCTCGTCGAGCATCGTCCGAGCCATCTCACAAAGGGAACGATTTTTCCTCTCTACCACACCATTCTGACAAGCCACATAAGGAGAAGAAAATTGATGTTCGAGACCCAAATCACGACAAAAGGTTTCGAAACGAGAGTTTTTAAATTCAGAACCATTGTCGCTACGGATAGCTTGAATGGCATCTCCATTCCTCTCATTCTTCAACCTCAAGATTAAATCCCTCACAAAACCAAACATCTCCCCCTTGTCAGCCAAAAAGAAGACCCAAACATAGCGAGAATAGTCGTCCACTATCACCAGGACATACCATTTCCCACCCGCCGAGCACACACAAGCTGGACCAACCAAGTCCATATGGAACAGCTCGCATGGCCTCTCTGTCATAACGGACGTCAGAGGTGGGTGAGAGGCGGCGACCATCTTGCCATGTCTACACGGAGCACATACCAAGTCCTTTTGGTATTTCAATTTAGGCAATCCTCGGACTAATCCTAGCCCACTCAAGTGTAACAATAAGTCAAAACTCAAGTGACCTAGTCTCCTATGCCATTTCCAAAGCTCCGCCGAAACGCCAGCAACCAAGCAACGAGAAGAGCCAACACATTGAGAAAAATCGGGTCTAAAAATCTGACCCTCGGGGATGATCGTGCACACAAGATCACCTCGAGAATCCAAAACACGCGAAGCGCCCATTTTGAAACGGACCTCAAAACCCTCATCAAGAAGCTACGAAACTGAAAGAAGATTGTAACCCAAAGACTTGACAAGAGAAACACGCCGAAGAGTCACAGACTCACTCACCTTCACCGTGCCCACTGAAAGCACTCTACCTTTCCCGTTGTCCCCAAAAGTGATGTACTCTTTGGTCCTCACCGGGGTGAGGCTGGAGAACCACCTTCGATCTCCGGTCATGTGTCGAGAGCAACCGGAGTCGATCAACCGAAAGCCCTCCAAGCCTCCCACCTGCAAATCAAAAACGAGAGCGAGAGTGAGCAAATGACTCAGCACTGGGGTTAGTACAAAATGAATCAAACCAGTCCCATGCCATTTGCTCAAAAGTGGGGTTAGCAAAATCCATCCTATCTCCTCGAGGTGGAACACCCACACGTCCCCTTGGAGGGCTACGCGCACCACGAGGTGGAGACCGTGGCCCGTAGCTCCTCTGGGACCTAAAACTGCGATCGTTCCCCCCATACTCGTATTGGCCATGAGCGAAGGAACGTCCAGCAAGCTCACTATGCCCAAACCCAACACACCTACTACCTTCTCTATGTGGTGGCTCACCTCGAGGCACAAACACACGCCTCTCTCGAGGGTAAATGGTACGCACCATACCCTCACCCCTTGGCACCAACCTAGGCTCAGGAACACCACGAGTAGGGCGGTACCTGTCCTTGTTGGCCATCTCCCTAGCCAACCTCTCCTCATGCTTCCTCCTGAAGCAAAACTCAGCAAGGTGCCCATCCCTTCCACAATGCTCACAATGGAAGGGTTTTGGTTTTGGCTTTGGTTTTGGGCTCTCTTTGGGCTCTGGCTTCTCCTCACTCAGTTTCTCTCCCTTCTTCTCTAAGAACTCATTCCCCAAGTAACTCTTGAACTTGATGGGTTTCTGTAAGTTGTCGGTATGTGGAGGAAACACGGGTGGAGCTGGGGTTGTGTCTAGTCGGTTCCTAAGTGGGTTTGACTTAGGAGCATAGGCATTTTTGTGGTGGGTTATTGGTGGCTCTGGGATATCTCCAATCTTCCCCTCATCCTCACCATTTCCCTCACCAACCTTGTCTGCCCCCAGCACTTGCCCATCATAGCGCTTGTATGCCTCAATCATCATCCGGAGCAGAGGCTCATGACTAGACAACCAACCCATCATCTTTCTCAACTCATCATTCTCATCCTGCAAACGATCAACATAGTGTGCAAGCTCCATATTCTTCACAGCATTTATTTCACAAGTAGAGCATGATGTAGGAATAGGAGCTTTCAGCTGAGCCTCTAGTGATCGAGCATAAACAAGCGAAACATCTAGCTTTTCATGCAAAACAGGACAAGATGTGCAAGCACCAAGCAAAGAGGGCCTAGATTTCATCTCATCTAGCTCAACCCTAAGCACATCTAGTTCCTCAAACTTGGAGGCATACTTCTCCTTAAGCATAGTCAATTCACCAAGAAAAGTGGAACAATCAGTGCATTCAGGTTCATCGGTCACAATAGGAGCAGACTTAAGAGAATCTATTTGAGCCCTAGCATCAACAAGCAAAGACTCTAGTTCAACCACCTTCTCCTTAGCCTCTCCAAGCAAAGACCTATACTCCCTCTTCTCCTTGTTGGTCTTTCTAAGTACATCATCACGGTTGTCAAGCAAATCATTCAACCTAGCATTCTCCGCTATCAAGAAGGATGGATCATTGTTTACCTCTTCCTCAGAGTCGGAGCCCGAGTCATCCTTGTTGCTCTTCTTGCTTGCGGAGCTATGTGCCATGCCGCAAAAGCCTTGGGCGGCAAAGCACAAGCCGTTGATGTTCTTGCTCGACCGCTTGCCCTTGTGCCGGTTCTCATCTTCATCACTTGAGCTCGATGAAGAGTAGCAAGAGCTCGAGTCAATGTCGCTTGCTCCGGCGACCATCACTCGCTCCTTCTTCTTGTGACCACCACTCCTCCTCGGCCTCCGCTCAGACTTGTTCTTGCCCTTGTGATCGTCCCTCGAGCGGTGCTTGTGGTCAGTTCTTGGATGATGCTTGTGCTCGGGCTTGACCTCCATGGCTTCCGGGCACTCGGTAATAAAGTGCCCGTGCTTCCCGCACCGGTAGCACATACCCGAGGTCCTCCGAGCATTCTTCCGGTTCGTGTACATGCGCTCGAAACGCCTGCCCAACAACACGAGATCCTCCTCGCCTAGCACGTCAAACTCCTCATCTGGCATGGACACAAGAGAAGACAAAGAGAACTGTCTCGAAGACACATTAGCGTTAGTCCTTGATCCAGAAACGAGAGCCAGACTATGAGGGTCAGTTGGGTTCTTGATCTTTGCACGCACCCCACAGTCCACTTCGGACAACTTGAGCCTGGAAAACAGCTCGTCCACCGTGAGGGTGTCATACTTCTCCGACTCAAGAATGGCCTCGACCTTCCCACTCCACATGGTACGATCCAGAGAGTGCAGGAGCTTGACAGCCCTGTCATGATCATCGTACGGGAGCACAGCCACATTAGCCCTCATGTTGTTCACAATCACCGTGAACCACTGGAACATGCTATCAATGGACTCACCGGGGAGATGAGTGAAGTTCTCGTACTCTCTCCGGTAGGTCGCAAACAAACGAGCCTGAACCTGAGCATTTCCAGCATGAGCATTCTTCAAATGCTCCCAAATCCTACAAGCCAAGTCCTTTGTCTGAACCCGATTGAATTGGGATTGACATAGAGCACGGAACAAATAGTCGACCACCTTATTGTTGGTGTCAAACATACCCTCGATCCTGGAGCTAGGAATTTCATCGGATGAACATAAGCTGTGTTCACCGTGACATTCCACAAGATCTGACCCTTGCCGCGGAGGAAAGCAGCCATCCGCCTTTGCCACATCTGGTAGTTCTTACCATCAAAGTGTGGAGGACCCAAACCCCGTTCCTGGTAAGCCATCTTTGGATCTTAGACTGGTTAGAATCATGAAGATCCGTAACCGGCTCTGATACCAATTGAAGGACCGATTAGGCGACCAGAGAGGGGGGAGTGAATGGGAGCCGATAAAAATTCTTCCCGAAGGATGAACTCGGCCTATGCCCCAAATTCACAACCAAAGGTTCCCACACGAGTTTGCCAAGGTCACGTAGTCACAACGGACCTACCAACCCTAGGAACAAACCCAAACTCAAAGCAACACGGAAGCGCAACTCAAGAAGCAAAGGACTTAGGCAATCTGCGGTGCCTAGGGCGGACGGTCCGAGCTGACCGGGCGGACGGTCCGCGTGGAGCAGGCGGACGGTCCGCGAGGTCACGGCGGATAGTCCGAAAAAGCAACCCGAACCTCCAGTATGCACCCTTCGAAAATCGGACGGTCCGCGGTCTCACTGTGGACGGTCCGCGACCCAAGGACGGTCCGGCCTCACCAGGCGGACAGTCCGACCAACTACCTCCAACCAAAAATGACCGATCCAACGGATCAAAACGAAACGGCTCAAGAACTCGCGAAGAACTCGACGAACACTTGGCTAGCTGCCTCCTCGCGGACGGTCTGCGACACCCTGGCGGACTGTCCGCCACGCGCGGACAGAGCAGCCCGAGCCCGAAAACGCAAGCACAAGAACGCCTATCCGTCCATGGATCTCCCAAATAGCTTGAGCTCTTGAGGTAAGATTTGGGGGAGATGTGAAGCATCCCTAGGAGATGCTATGCCCCAAAACTTGAGACCTCAAACCAACTAAATCGTCGGGAATCGAATCGCAACCGAGCTCTACCAAAAAGCTAGGGTTCCAACCGAAATCCTTCAATCGGAGGCCAAATCCGGAGATTGGGGGGTCAAGATCAAGCACAAAGATGAACAAGACATCTATCCATGATCCCCACCAACAAATCCGAACCTAAACACCTCAGAATCGAAGGAACAAGGCGCGCGTGAAAATCCAACGAAAATAGCTCGAAAAAGACACGAAAATCACATGAGCTACAAGAAGCAAATCAACGCAACCATGAATGCTTCCATACACTCGGAGGTCAGATTCTCTACAAAACGGTGATGAAAATCAACACCTACGGAGCAAGGAAAATGAGAAGCAGTCCAGATGGATGGTTTGCCCAGAAAACCCTAGAGCTATATATATGAGTCCCTCTGGGTTGGGCAAATGACCAAGCTACCCCTAGCACTTAAACTTAAGATACAATCCCCTCAGGGGCAAATAGGTCATGTAGTACTCCTCTTCATCGCACGGCCACGCCTTCGCCGCAGTCCGCGTCCTCCCGACGCAAGCCCTGCAATCCCGCCACGTGCCAGCCGACATCGAAGCTTCTCGGCACGCCTGGATCCCGTCTCCGCCCGCCGAGCCTCCGGTCTTGGTTTTGTGGCTCAACCAAGTAACCCGACGGTTTTGTGGTGAACCGCCGCAAACCCCGCGTGCAGACTCCGGTCGTGAGCCACTACCCTGCACCGGCTCCTGTCCACGACTTCGTGTTGCTTTTCTTGCCACCATGCGGCCCGCACTTGACCCCGCTAGCCACCGGGTCCCTCAAGCCGAGCCTACTTGTCTCTCCACTCCTCGGAGGCCCCGCAAGGCATAGACCTTTCGCGCCCGCTCTTCACCTGCACCAACACGAGTCAAGCTGCAACCTGCACCTGCAATACTCGGCCAAGAGTCAGTCCACACCACATTGTCAATCACTCATCACACCAGGGAGCGACCATCCACTGGTCTTCACCGGAGCGTACCGGTGGATGGTCGCTCCATGGTGTGATGAGTGATTGACAACGTGGTGTGGACTGACTCTTGGCCGAGTAATGCAGGTGCAGGTTGCGGCTTGACTCGTGTTGGTGCAGGTGAAGAGCGGGCGCGAAAGGTCTATGCCTTATGGGGCCTCCGAGGAGTGGAGAGACAAGTAGGCTCAGCTCGAGGGACCCGGTGGCCAGCGGGGTCCGGTGCGGACCGCATGGTGGCAAGAAAAGCAAGACGAAGTCGTCGACGGAGCCTGTGCAGGGTAGCGGCTCACGACCGGAGTCTGCACGCGGGATTTGCGGTGGTTCACCACAAAACCGTCGGGTTACTTGGTTGAGCCACAAAACCAAGACCGGAGGCTCGGCGGGCGGAGACGGGATCCGGGCGCGCCGAGAAGCTTCGATGCCGGCGGGTACGTGGCGGGATCGCAGGGCTTGCGTCGGGAGGACGCGGACTGCGGCGAAGGTGAGGTCATGCGATGAAGAGGAGTGCTACATGACCTATATGCCCCTGAGGGGATTGTATCTTAAGTTTAAGTGCTAGGGGTAGCTTGGTCATTTGCCCAATCCAGAGGGACTCATATATATAGCTCTAGGGTTTTCTGGGCAAACCATCCATCCGGACTGCTTCCCATTTCCTTGCTCCATAGGCGTAGATTTTCTTCACCGTTTTGTTGAGAATCTGACCTCCGAGTGTATGGAAGCATTGATGGTTGCGTTGATTTCCTTCTTGTGGCTCGTGTGATTTTCGTGTCTTTTTCGAGCTATTTTCGTTGGATTTTTGTGCGCGCCTTGTTCCTTCGATTCTGAGAGGTTTGAGTTCGGATTTATTGGTGGGGATCATCGATAGATGTCATGTGCATCTTTGTGCTTGATCTTGACCCCGCAATCTCCGGATTTGGCCTCCGACTGAAGGATTTCGGTTGGAACCCTAGCTTTTTGGTAGAGCTCGGTTGTGATTCGATTCCCGGGGATTTAGTTTGTTTGAGGTATCAAGTTTTGGGGTATAGCCTCCCCTAGGGACGCTTCACATCTCCCCCAAATCTTTCCTCAAGAGCTCAAGCCGTTTGGGAGATCCATGGATGGATAGGAGGGGTTGACTTCTCGTTTTTAGGCTCGGGGTGCTCTGTCCGCACCTAGCGGACCGTCCGCCTGGTAGGCACGGACAGTCCGCGAGGCCAGCTACTCGTCCAGTTCGTCACTTGTTCATGTGCGTTCGTGGTTCGATCCGTTGTGGAAGTTGGTTTTGTTTGCAAGGAGTCTGCGGACCATCCGCGCGGCACAAGTTGCTCTCGGACCGTCCGTGGGTAGGGTACGGACCGTCCGTATTTCTAGGTGCTATTCTATTTGCTCGGTGAGTATTTGCGGACCATCCGCCGAGGTCCCGCGGACCGTCCACCAGCCCATCGCGGACTGTCCGCCCGGTCACTGCGGACCGTCCGCCTGGGACTTTGCAGATCGCCTAAGTCCTTTGCTTCTTGAGTTTCACTTTTGCTTTGGGCTTGTTTGGGCCTTGTTCCTAAGGTTGGTAGGTCCGTTGTGACTACGCAATCTTGGCAATCTTGTGTGGGAATCCAAGGTTGTGAATTTGGGACATAGGTCGAGTTCATCCTTCGGGAAGAATTTTTATCGGCTCCCATTCACTCCCCCCCTCTCTGGTCACCTAATCGGTCCTTCAATTGGTATCAGAGCTAGTTACGGATCTTCGTGATTCTAACCAGTCTAAGATCCAAAATGGCGTACCAGGAACGGGGTTCGGGTCCTCCACACTTTGATGGTAAGAACTACCAGATGTGGCAGAGGCGGATGGCTGCTTTCCTCCGCAGCAAGGGTCAGATCTTGTGGGATGTTACGGTGAACACAGCTTATGTTCATCCGATGAACTTCCTAGCTCCAGGATCGAGGGATATGTTTGACGCCAACAATAATGTGGTCGACTACTTACTTTGTGCTCTGTGTCAATCCGAATTCGATCGGGTTCAGACAGAGGACTTGGCTTGTAGGATTTGGGAGCAGTTGAAGAATGCTCATGCTGGAAATGCTCAGGTTCAGGCTCGTTTGTTTGCGACCTACCGGAGAGAGTACGAGAACTTCACTCATCTCCCCGGTGAGTCCATTGATAGCATGTTCCAGCGGTTCACAGTGATTGTGAACAACATGAGGGCTAATGTGGCCGTGCTCCCGTACGATGATCATGACAGGGCTGTCAAGCTCCTGCACTCTCTGGATCGTACCGTGTGGAGTGGGAAGGTCGAGGCCATTCTTGAGTCGGAGAAGTATGACACCCTCACAGTGGATGAGCTGTTTTCCAAGCTCAAGTCGTCCGAAGTGGACCGTGGGGTGCGTGCAAAGATCGAGAACCCGACTGACCCTCATAGTCTGGCTCTCATTTCTGGATCAAGGACTAACGCTAACATATGTTCGAGACAGTTCTCTTT
This sequence comes from Cenchrus fungigraminus, assembly GCA_036936925.1. Classification (NCBI taxonomy): domain Eukaryota; kingdom Viridiplantae; phylum Streptophyta; class Magnoliopsida; order Poales; family Poaceae; genus Cenchrus; species Cenchrus fungigraminus. The sequence continues at coordinate 71,261,120 of CM072780.1, forward strand.
GTCTTGTCTTGTGTCCATGCCAGATGAGGAGTTTGACGTGCTAGGCGAGGAGGATCTCGCATTGCTGAGCAAGGCGGTTTGAGCGCATGTACACGAACCGAAAGAATGCTCGGAGGACCTCGGGCATGTGCTACCGGTGCGGGAAGCACGGGCACTTTATCGCTGAGTGCCCGGAAGCCATGGAGGTGAAGCCCGAGCACAAGCACCGTCCGAGGACCGACCACAAGCACTGCTCGAGGGACGACCACAAGGGCAAGAACAAGTCCGAGCGGAGGCCGAGGAGAAGTGGTGGTCACAAGAAGAAGGAGTGAGCGATGGTTGCCGGAGCAAGCGACATCGACTCGAGCTCTTGCTACTCTTCATCGAGCTCAAGTGATGAAGATGATAACCGGCACAAGGGCAAGCGGTCAAGCAAGAACATCAACGGCTTGTGCTTTGCCGCCCAAGGATTTTGCGGCATGGCACATAGCTCCGTAAGCAAGAAGAGCAACAAGGATGACTCGGGCTCCGACTCCAAGGATGAGGTGGGAGGCATGGAGGGCTTTTGGTTGATCGACTCCGGTTGCTCTTGACACATGACCGGAGATCGAAGGTGGTTCTCCAGCCTCACCCCGGTGATGACCAAAGAGTACATCACTTTTGGGGACAATGGGAAAGGTAGAGTGATTTCAGTGGGCACGGTGGAGGTGAGCGAGTCTGTGACTCTTAGGCGTGTTTCTCTTGTCAAGTCTTTGGGGTACAATCTTCTTTCGGTTTCCCAGCTTCTTGATGAGGGTTTTGAGGTCCGTTTCAAAACGGGCGCTTCGCGTGTCTTGGATTCTCGAGGTGAGCTTGTGTGCACGATCATCCCCGAGGGTCAGATTTTCAGAGCCGATTTTTCTCAGTGTGTTGGCTCTTCTCGTTGCTTGGTTGCTGGCGTTTCGGCGGAGCTTTGGAAATGGCATAGGAGACTAGGTCACTTGAGTTTTGACTTGTTGTCACGCTTGAGTGGGCTAGGATTAGTCCGAGGATTGCCTAAGTTGAAATACCAAAAGGACTTGGTATGTGCTCCGTGTAGGCATGATAAGATGGTCGCCGCCTCTCACCCGCCTCTGACATCCGTTATGACAGAGAGGCCATGCGAGCTGTTCCATATGGACTTGGTTGGTCCAACTCGTGTATGCTCGGCGGGTGGGAAATGGTATGTCCTGGTGATAGTGGACGACTATTCTCGCTATGCTTGGGTCTTATTTTTAGCTAACAAGGGGGAGACGTTTGGTTTTGTGCGGGATCTAATCTTGAGGTTGAAGAATGAGAGGAATGGAGATGCCATTCGAGCTATCCGTAGCGACAATGGTTTTGAATTTAAAAACTCTCGTTTCGAAACCTTTTGTCGTGATTTGGGTCTCGAACATCAATTTTCTTCTCCCTATGTGGCTTGTCAGAATGGTGTGGTTGAGAGGAAAAATCGTTCCCTTTGTGAGATGGCTCGGATGATGCTCGATGAGCATAGGACTCCGAGGAGATATTGGGCTGAGGCGGTGAATACCGCATGCCATGTTGGGAACCGGATTTTTCTTAGGGCCTTCTTGAACAAGACGTGCTATGAGCTCATGCACGGGCGAGCACCTAGAGTGAGCCATTTCAGGGCTTTTGGTTGTCGGTGTTTTATTCTCAAGAAGGGTTGGCTTGATAAGTTTGAGTCAAGGTCTTCCAATGGGATCTTTTTGGGTTATGCGAGTCATTCTCGAGCATTCCCTGTGCTCAACCTAGATACTAACCTAGTCATGGAAACTTGTGAGGTTACCTTCGACGAGACCCAGCCATGCAGTTCGTCTGCCTTTGAGTGTGCAGGTGACGACGAGATTGGCAAGAAGATCTTTGAGGATGAGGAGGATAATGCTGGAGAGGATGATGGTGATGATGAAGCTCCCGCCGGGCATGTACCCTCTACTTCCACTACGACGACTACGGTGCAGGATGGTCCAGCCCCTACACCGACTACGATCCAGCAAGATCAAGTGGAAGCTGCAGCTGAGGGGGAGGTTGTCTCCAGGCGAGAGGCACCGAGGCGCGTTCAAGTTGATCATCCACCTTCAAGAATCATCGGTGACATCAATGAACGTACGACACGGTCAAGGTCCAGGAATGTTTCTCACTTTGCTCATTCGGCTTTTGTTGCTACCTTTGAGCCGAAAGACATTGGACACGCTCTCTCTGATTCTAATTGGGTGAACGCAATGCATGAGGAGTTAGAGAATTTTGAGAGAAACCAAGTTTGGGAGTTGGTAGAGCCACCACCACATTGCAAACCTATTTGGACAAAATGGGTGTGGAAGAACAAAGAGGGTGAGAATGGTGAGGCGGTGAGAAACAAATCGAGGTTGGTTGCTCAGGGGTATAGTCAGAAGGAGGAGATAGACTATGAGGAGACATTTGCTCCTGTAGCCCGTTTGGAGGCAATTAGGATTCTTCTAGCCTTTTCCGCAGCTAAAGGGTTCAAGTTGTACCAAATGGATGTGAAGAGTGCCTTCTTGAATGGGTTTTTAGAAGAAGAGGTTTATGTGAAGCAACCACCGGGCTTTGAGAGTGCTGAGTTTCCTCACCGGGTGTATAGGTTGAGGAAGGCGTTGTATGGGCTAAAACAAACTCCCCGTGCTTGGTATGGCCGTTTGAGGGGGTTCTTGTTCAGCAAGGGGTTTGAGATGGGCAAAGTTGATAAGACTCTTTTTCTCCTCAGGCAGGGCGATGATATCCTAATTGTTCAGGTGTACGTGGATGATATTGTCTTTGGCGGCTCGTCTCACTCTTTGGTTGCGAGGTTTGCAGAGGACATGAGCAAAGAATTCGAGATGTCCATGATGGGAGAATTGCAGTTCTTTCTTGGGCTTCAGATCAAGCAGGCGAAGGAGGGAACCTTTGTGCATCAAGCCAAGTACACGAAGGACATCCTCAAGAAGTTCAAGATGGACGACTCGAAGCCCCTGTCGACACCGATGAGTACGACTACAGCGTTGGATGCGGACGAGGACGGAGAGCCCGTGGACCAGAAGGAGTACCGGAGCATGAGCGACTCCCTCTTGTACTTGACGGTGACGAGGCCGGACATTCAGTTTTCTGTGTGTCTGTACGCTCGTTTTCAGGCGTTGCCAAGGACTTCACATCGGTAGGCCATCAAGCGGATATTCAAGTATCTTCGATACACTCTTGAGCTTGGTCTTTGGTACTCGGCGTCCTCTTCTCTTTCGCTTCTTGGGTTTTCGGATGCCGACTTTGCGGGGTGTCGAGTCGATAGGAAGTCGACTTCAGGGACTTGTCAGTTTTTGGGATCTTCGCTTGTTTCTTGGTCTTCTCGCAAACAGTCTAGTGTAGCTCAGTCTACCACAGAGGCCGAGTATGTTGCTACCGCTAGTTGTTGCTCACAGCTGCTTTGGATCACATACACGCTGAGTGACTTTGGTGAGGAGTGTTCCCATGTACCTCTCATGTGTGATAGCATGAGTGCCATTAGCGTTGCCAAAAACCCCGTGCTCCACTCCAGAACCAAACATATAGAGGTGAGGTATCACTTCCTGAGAGACAATGTTGAGAAGGGAAACATAGACCTCATTCATGTGCCAACTGAAAAGCAGCTTGCCGATATCCTAACCAAACCTTTGGACCAAGCTACATTTGCTCGTTTGCGAGGGGATCTTGGTGTTCTTTTTCCGTTTTGAGCTTTGGTTGGGGGTTTGATGTACATACTCATATTGCTATTTCATTTATGTATCATATCATGCTTGCATCTTTGTATCATAGACTGCATATGTATCACATGAGATGTGCTTCTCCTATATACTTGGATCACTATGATATGCTAGATAGGAGATTATGACTATGCTCTTGATGCTCATATGATGGATAGTGATGCTCTTGATAGATTTGGGATGTATGTGCTTGTGGATGGCTTATTTTTTTGTGAAAATGCAATATATGATCCTCTCTTATGAGTTGAATGCCTTTCATGCTAATTTTGTGCACTTATGGCTATAACTTGCTTAATTTGTGCTTGGGACCTTGTTCTTTTCATATGGGGTCAAAGACCCATCTATCATCATGGATGTTTAGCCTTCGTGCTACCTTGTGGAGAAGCCTAAGCTTCTTTTTGCCGCAAAGGCACTTCATGTACCATGCTTATTTTGTAAATCTTGAAATTGGTATATGAAATGCTTGTGCTTGAAAAATATGCTTTAATGTCATGTATGTTTTAAATTCCTTATCTTGGGTGCTAAACCGTTGCATGATGTTCACCGTTGAGAAGTCTCACATTTAGAAGTGGACACATGGCTCAATGGCTTTGACATGACATGAGATAGCTTGTAGGTGTTTATGATGATCTTGTGATGAAAATTTGTAACCTTGCATGAAGTTTGTGAGTTATGTGTTGTTTGTTCTCATTTTGATCATGTTTAGGTCCTATACTCATGAGAGGGAAGTTTTTGTGAAAAATGCTTTATTTTGATCATGGCTATGTCACATGCTTGTATGTCCCTATCTATCTCGTTGGCGATGCTTGCGCTAAATTTGTGGCAATCTAGCTTGTCTATGTCTCTTTTTAGCATGTTGTAGTGCTCTATGTCTATTTGAGAAGCACATGCTTGCATTTGTAGACTTGATTCATGCATTACCAACAAGGGGGAGAGATAGTACCCAATTCTTGTTTTGGGGGAGAAATGCATTTGTTCAGGGGGAGCTTGCATTCATATGCATTTGGGAGCTCTTTTTCGCCTGAATTTTAGTTGTGCTCTTTTGCCGATGGTGTCGAGACCTTTTTGCCTCACCTTGAGGAGTCGGCAATTTTGGAGCATTTTATCTCGGTTGTGTCGAGCCGTTGCCCTTGTCTTAGGGGACCGAGATTTTCCTCTCTCAAGTGATCTCTTCTTAGCTTTTGTTTGGTTTTTGATCACTTGTTTGAGTTTTTCAGTCGTTTCTTTTCTTTTTCTCTTCTCTGAATTGGTTACTATGTGCGTGTTCTCAATGCACTCATCAAGGGGGAGATTGAGGACCGGAGCGTCCGAGGACCGGTGGATGGTCGCTCCCTAGTGTGATGAGTGATTGACAACGTGGTGTGGACTGACTCTTGGCCGAGTATTGCAGGTGCAGGTTGCGGCTTGACTCATGTTGGTGCAGGTGAAGAGCGGGCGCGAAAGGTCTATGCCTTGTGGGGCCTCCGAGGAGTGGAGAGACAAGTAGGCTCGGCTCGAGGGACCCGGTGGCCAGCGGGGTCAGGTGCGGGCCGCATGGTGGCAAGAAAAGCAAGACGAAGTCGTCGACCGGAGCCGGTGCAGGGTAGCGGCTCACGACCGGAGTCTGCACGCGGGGTTTGTGGCGGTTCACCACAAAACCGTCGGGTTACTTGGTTGAGCCACAAAACCAATACCGGAGGCTCGGCGGGCGGAGACGGGATCCGGGCGTGCCGAGAAGCTTCGATGCCGGCGGGTACGTGGCGGGATCGCAGCGCTTGCGTCGGGAGGACGCGGACTGTGGCGAAGGCGTGGCCGTGCGATGAAGAGGAGTGCTACATGACCTATATGCCCCTGAGGGGATTGTATCTTAAGTTTAAGTGCTAGGGGTAGCTTGGTCATTTGCCCAACCCAGAGGGACTCATATATATAGCTCTAGTGTTTTCTGGGCAAACCATCCATCCAGACTGCTTCTCATTTCCTTGCTCCATAGGCGTAGATTTTCTTCACCGTTTTGTTGAGAATCTGACCTCCGAGTGTATGGAAGCATTCATGGTTGCGTCGATTTCCTTCTTGTGGCTCGTGTGATTTTCGTGTCTTTTTCGAGCTATTTTCGTTGGATTTTCGTGTGCGCCTTGTTCCTTCGATTCTGAGGAGTTTGAGTTTGGATTTGTTGGTGGGGATCATGGATAGATGTCTTGTGCATCATTGTGCTTGATCTTGACCCCCCAATCTCCGGATTTGGCCTCCGATTGAAGGATTTCGGTTGGAACCCTAGCTTTTTGGTAGAGCTCGGTTGCGATTCGATTCCCGGGGATTTAGTTCGTTTGAGGTCTCAAGTTTTGGGGTATAGCCTCCCCTAGGGACGCTTCACATCTCCCCCAAATCTTTCCTCAAGAGCTCAAGCCGTTTGGAAGATCCATGGTTGGATAGGAGGGGTTGACTTCTCATTTTCAGTCTTGGGGTGCTCTGTCTGCACCTGGCGGACCGTCCGCCTGGTAGGCGCGGACACTCCGCGAGGCCAGCTGTTCGTCCAGTTCGTAGCATGTTCGTGCGCGTTCGTGGTTCGATCTGTCGTGGAAGTTGGTTTTGTTTGCAAGGAGTTTGTGGACCGTCCGCCTGGGTGTCGCGGACCGTCCGCGCGGCACAAGTTGCTCTCGGACCGTCCGCGGGTAGGGTACGGACCGTCTGTATTTCGAGGTGCTGTTCTGTTTGCTCGGTGAGTATTTGCGGACCGTCCGCCAGCCCATCGCGGACTATCCGCCCGGTCACTGCGGACCGTCCGCCTGGGACTTTGCAGATCGCCTAAGTCCTTTGCTTCTTGAGTTTCGCTTTCGCTTTGGGATTGTTTGGGGCTTGTTCCAAAGTTTGGTAGGTCCGTTGTGACTACGCGATCATGGCAAGCTTGTGTGGGAATCCAAGGTTGTGAATTTGGGACATAGGCCGAGTTCATCCTTCGGGAAGAATTTTTATCGGCTCCCATTCACTCCCCCCTCTCTAGTCGCCAAATCAGTCCTTCAGCTGATCAGTTCTTGGCCTGTTTGGAGTTGTTTTGCTAGGTTTTGTGAGGGGTTTTCCTTCTTGGCAGGTTGTTTTTTGGTGGTGGTTTTTGTTCGAGGGCCTAGAGAAGTCACTGAGGCTTCCTGGAACTTTGCTGTGCATCTGCTGTTCGCCACCGGCCTGACCGGCAGAGTCCACCGGTCTGACCGGCAGAGTCCACCGGTCTGACCGGTCTGACTGGTGTGGCACAGACAGCAGGCTGTTCAGTTTTCCGCTGTGCGTTTGGAGTGTTTTGGTTCGGTTGGTTGAGTTGTTGGTTCCTAGGACCAGTAGCACTCCAGTGGCTACGTGGTCTTGGCCAACTTGGGTAGTTGAGTCAGAGACGTGTGTTGGAAGTCGTGTTCATCTTGTTGGAGTCTCTATCTCCTTCGAGAAGAATTTTTATCGGCTCCCATTCACTCCCCCCTCTCTGGTTCGCCGTTTCGGTCCGTCAAGTGGTATCAAAGCAGGTTACGGATCTTTGGATTCTAACCAGTATAAGATCCAAGGATGGTGTACCAGGAACGGGGTTCGGGTCCTCCGCACTTCGATGGCAAAAACTACCAGATGTGGCAGAGGCGGATGGCGGCGTTCCTCCGCGGTAAGGGTCAGATCCTTTGGGATGTCACGGTGAACACAACTTATGTTCATCAGATGAACTTCCTTGCTCTGGGATCGAGAGACATGTTCGACGCCAACAATAAGGCGGTCGACTACTTGTTTCGTGCTCTGTGTCAGTCCGAGTTTGATTGAGTTCAGACAGAGGACTTAGCTTGTAGAATTTGGTTGGAGCTGAAGAATGCTCATGCTGGGAATGCTGTGGTTCAGGCACGGTTGTATGCGACTTACTGGAGAGAGTACGAGAACTTCACTCATCTCCCCGATGAGTCTATTGATGCCTTGTTCCAGCGGTTCACGGTGGTTGTGAACAACATGAGGGCCAATGTCGACGTCCTCCCGTACGATGACCATGATAGGGCTGTGAAGCTCTTACACACGCTGGATCGTACCGTGTGGGATGGAAAGGTCGAGGCCATTCTTGAGTCCGAGAAGTACACCACTCTGACGGTGAACGAGCTGTTTTCTAAGCTCAAGTCTGCTGAGGTTGATCATGGTTTGACAGCCCGTCTTGAGAGCCCGACTGACTCCCATAGTCTTGCTCTCGTCGGTGGCAAAGTGGCTAAGTCTAACGCTAACGCATCCTCCAGGATGTACTCTCTGTCTTCTTTGATGTCTTTGCCAGACGAGGAGTTCGACGTGCTTGGAGAGGACGAGCTGGCGTTGCTGACCAGGCGGTTCGAGAGGCTGCACGAGAACCGAGTGAACACGAGGAGGACAGCACAGACGTGCTTTCAGTGCGGCAAGCCTAGACACTTCGTGCCGACTGCCCGGAGAAGACGGAGAACAAGGACGGCTAAAAGGACGGCTACAAGCACCAGTCGAGCAAGGATGCCAAATATCGATTGAGGCGCGATCACAAGCACAAGAACAAGCACAAGGACGAGCGACAGTCGAGGAAGAAGGATAGCCGCGGCAGGAAGGCCCGAGCGATGGTCGGAGCGAGCGACGTCGACTCTAGTTCCGCCTACTCTTCCTCGAGCTCGAGTAGCAGTGAAGATGAAGGTGATCAGCGCAAGAACAAGAAGTCATCCAAGAACTTGAGCGGGCTGAGCTGCTACGCGAGAGATGGCTTCTGCGGCATGGCTCGTAGCTCCGGCAGCAAGAAGAGTCACCAGAGCGACTCGGACTCCAACTCTGAGGATGAGGTACGTGACGAGCTTCCCTTCTTGCGTGAGGAGAACGAGCGTCTTGGCAAGTTTCTTGATAATCGTGATGACATGCTTAGAGAGGCCAAGAAGATGAGGAAAGAGCTTAGGGCCTCACTAGAAGATGCTAGGAACTGTGTGGCTGAGATAGAAACCTAGAACCTAGATGCTAAGCTTGAAATTGATTCGCTTAAGGCTTCTCCTGTGGTTTCTGATGAGATTGATTGCTGTGATTGCTCGGTGTACCTAGCTGATCTTACTGCTCTTAAGGATAAGCATGCTTCTACTTGTGATGAACTAGATGTGCTTAGGGTTGAAGTGGCTGAGCTTAAGTCTAGACCTGCTTTGCTAGGTGCTTGCACTTCTTGCCCTATTTTGCATGAAAAGATTGATGAGATGCATGCTTATACTGTTTCGCTTGAGGCTAAGCTGAAAGAACCTGTTACCACTTCTTGCTCTACTTGTGAGGTGCATGCTTTGAAAAATCTGGAACTTGCACATTATGTGGATTGCTTGCAGAATGAGAACGATGAGTTGAGAAAAATGATGGGTTGGTTGTCGGGTCATGAACCGCAGCTTAGGATGATGATTGACGCATACAAGCGCTATGATGGGCAAGCGCTCGGAGAAAGTTGGAGAGTCTAGTGGTGAGGGAGGAGAGAAGATTGGTGATGTCCAAGATCCACCAAAAACCTTCCACAAAAATGCCTATGCTCCTAAGCCCAACCCACTAAGAAACAAACTTGACACAACCCCAGATCCTCCCATATTTCCCCACTCCACAAATGATTTCTAAAAACCCATCAAGTTCAAGAGTGACTTGGGAAATGAGTTCTTTGGGAAAGAGAGTGTGAAGCCTAGTGAGGAGAAACCGGTTGAGAAGCCGAGTGGAGAGAAACCAAGTGAGCAGCCCCATCCCAAGCCTAAACCTGAGCCCGTGCGGTTTCATTGTGACTATTGTGGGAGAGATGGTCACAAGGGTGAGTTTTGCTTCAAGAGGAAGCGTGAGGAGAGAATGGAGAAGGAGTGGGCTAACAAGGACAAGTACCACCCTTCCAATGGTGTACTTGAGCCTCGTATGCAGATGCCCAGGGCCAAGGCGATTGTGAGGATGGTTCCGGCTTGGGGAGATCGGAAGGTAGGAGGTGGTGCTGCTGGCCGGGCTACACCGGTCAGACCGGTGCAATACACCGGTCAGACCGGTGCAGGTCTGGGCAGACAGGGGTCTGGTTTTCGTGCTCGTACGGATGCTCGGTTCGGTTCTGGTGGTCGTGGTTCTGGTGGTTGGTCTGGAGAGTTTGCAGGTGGTCAGTTTGCTAGGCGTTCTCTACCTCGTGCTCAATACGAGGGTGGGAGGAGTCGTAGCTTTGAGATGGAGAGGAGGAATGGTCCATGGTCTTCCTTTCATGGCTTTCGTCCTCCTCCAGCTAGAGAGGGTTGGTTCCCTAGTGGTGGTTCCCATGGTGGTGTTCGTGGTGGTAGCTTTGATAGGCGTGATGATTTGGTATGTGCTAACCCCACTTTGGAGCAAATGGCTCGGCACTGGTTTTACTCTTTTGGTACTAACCCCAGTGCAGAGTCGTTTGTTCACTCACATTCTCGTTTTTGAATTTCAGGTGGGAGACTTGAGGAATGTTTGGTTGATTGACTCTGGTTGCTCGAGGCATATGACCGGAGACAAGGGGTGGTTCTCAAGTCTCGTCCCGGTGGTGTCCAAGACATACATCACTTTTGGGGACAATGGGCGAGGGCATGTGCTTTCAGAAGGTGAGATCAAGGTAAGTGACAAGGTCACTCTCAGGCGTGTTGATCTTGTTCAATCGGTCGTGTTCAATTTGCTTTCCGTATCCCAGCTTTTGGATGAGGGCTTTGAGGTGTTGTTTCGGCCTGGTGGTTCTCGGATTTTAGATTCTCGAGGGGACCGAGTTTGCATGGTCGTTCCCGAGGGTCAAGTGTTTCGAGCGGATTTTTCTCAGTCTTCTGGTGTGGAGCGTTGTTTCTTGGTTGGATCTTTGAGTGAGTTGTGGAAGTGGCATAGGAAGCTGGGTCACTTTAGCTTTGACCTTTTGTCTCGCTTGAGTAAACTCAATTTGGTCCGAGGATTGCCACGGCTGAGGTTTGAAAAAGAGTTGGTTTGTGCGCCGTGTTGGCATGCTAAGATGGTAGCTGCTTCCCATCCACCCCTCACCGATGTGATGACGGAGCGTCCATGCGAGCTACTCCATATGGACCTTGTTGGCCCAGCTCGTGTGCGATCTGTGGGTGGGAAGTGGTACGTCCTAGTTGTAGTGGACGACTACTCTCGGTATGCGTGGGTTTTCTTTCTTGAGGAGAAAGGGGAGACGTTTGGTTTTATTCGGGATCTTGTCTTGAGGTTAAGAAACGAGAGGCACGGAGATGCCATACGAGCGATTCGCAGTGACAATGGCTCGGAATTTAAAAACTCTCGCTTCGAAACCTTTTGCCATGACTTGCGTCTTGAACACCAGTTTTCGAGTCCGTATACGCCTCCCCAGAACGGTGTGGTGGAAAGGGAAAACAGAACCTTGTGCGAGATGGCTCGGACGATGCTTGATGAGCATAGGACTCCGAGGAGGTTCTGGGCTGAGGCGGTGAATACCGCGTGCTATGTGTCGAACAGGATTTACCTCAGGGTTCACAAGAAGAAAACGTGCTATGAGTTGATGCATGGGCGCACACCCAAGGTGAGTCACTTCCATGTGTTTGGGTGCAAATGCTTCATTCTGAAGAAAGGTAAGAAGTTGGACAAGTTCGAGGCTAGATCTGTCGATGGCATTTTTTTAGGTTACGCGTCTCACTCTAGAGCCTTTCGAGTGCTCAATCTTGAAACTAACCAAATCGTGGAGACTTGCGAGGTAACCTTCGACGAGACACAACCACATTGTCAGCTTGTTTTTGAGTGTGCAGGTGACGATGAACTTGGCGAGGAGATTTTCCAGGAGGAGGAGCATGAACATGGAGATGATGAAGATGGTGGTGTGGTGCCCGCGGCTGAGCATGTACCTACTACTTAGACTACGGTGGTGGACGGCCCCTCTCCCACACCTACAATGACAAACCTAGTTCAAGAAGAAGCTGTTGTTGAGGGGGAGGTAGCATCAAGGCGAGAACCTCCCCGGCGAGTGCAACTGGATCACCCAGCTTCGAGAATCATCGGCGACATGAATGAACGTACTACACGGTCGAGGGTTTGGAACAATTCTCATTTCGCTCATGCTCCTTTTGTTGCCACCTTTGAGCCCAAAGACATTGGACACGCGCTATCTGATCATAATTGGGTTAATTCGATGCATGAGGAGTTGGAGAATTTCGAGAGGAACCAAGTTTTGGAATTGGTTGACCCTCCCCCAGGGTGTAAGCAGATTGGGACAAAATGGGTGTGGAAGAACAAAGAGGGAGAGAAAGGAGAAGTGGTGAGGAACAAGTCAAGGCTTGTTGCTCAGGGGTACTCACAGAAAGAGGAGATCGACTACGAGGAGACCTTTGCTCCCGTAGCTCGTTTGGAGGCGATCAGGATCCTTCTAGCCTTTTCCGTGGCTAAAGGGTTCAAGTTGTACCAGATGGATGTCAAGAGTGCTTTCCTAAATGGTGTTTTGGAGGAAGTAGTGTATGTGAGGCAACCACCGGGGTTTGAGAGTGAGAAGTACCCCCACCGGGTGTACAAGTTGAGGAAGGCGCTGTATGGGCTGAAGCAGGCGCCTAGAGCTTGGTACGGTAGGTTGAGGGGGTTCCTGTTTGAGAGAGGGTTTGAGATGGGGAAGGTCGATCAGACCTTGTTTCTCCTCAGGCAGGGCAGAGATATCCTGATTGTGCAAGTATACGTGGATGATATTGTCTTTGGTGGCTCATCTAACTCTCTTGTTGCAAGGTTTGCAGAAAACATGAGCAAGGAATTTGAGATGAGCATGATGGGTGAGTTGCAGTTCTTCCTCGGGCTACAGATCAAGCAATCAAAGGAAGAAATATTTATGCACCAAGCTAAGTACACCAAGGATAATGTGAGGAAGTTCAAGATGGAGGACTCCAAGGCCATGGCGACACCTATGAGTACGACTAAAGCTCTTGATGCGGACGAGGAAGGTGAACACGTGGACCAGAAGAAGTACCGGAGCATGATCGGGTCACTCCTCTACTTGACGGTGACGAGGCCGGACATCCGGTTCTCGGTATGTCTGTGCGCTCGTTTTCAAGCATCTCCGAGGACTTCGCATCGGCAAGCAGTCAAGCACATATTCAGGTATTTGCGACACACTCCCGCCTTCGGCCTTTGGTACTCCGCGTCTTCTTCTTTGGCTCTTCATGGATTTTCGGATGCGGATTTTGCCGGGTGTCGGCTGGATAGGAAGTCCACTTCTGGGACTTGCCAGTTCTTGGGTTCCTATTTGGTGTCTTGGTCTTCCCGCAAACAGTCGAGTGTTGCTCAATCCACTACCGAGGCAGAGTATGTGGCCGCAGCTAGTTGTTGCTCTCAGCTCCTTTGGATCACATACACCATGAGTGACTTTGGTGAGGAGTATACCCATGTCCCACTTCAATGTGATAGCACAAGTGCCATAAGCATTGCAAAGAACCCAGTGCTCCATTCGAAAACCAAGCACATACAAGTGAGGTATCATTTCCTGAGAGACAACGTAGAGAAAGGAAAAATCTCTTTGATCCATGTACCCACACATGACCAGGTAGCCGATATTTTCACCAAACCCCTAGATCAAGCAACTTTCACTCGTTTGCGGGGGGAGCTTGGTGTTTGTTTGATTTCTTGAGTTGGGTGTGTGGGAGCTCCTTTGTAGCATATGTATAGCTTTCCTTTGTGCATTTCTTGCATTTGCATTGCATTTGTATCATGATGTATGGTCATCTTTGTATGGTAGCTTGCATGCATTTTGTATAATATGCATTGTGTAGGAAAAGCTTCTCCTGTATACATTGTTCACCATGGTATGCTATATATGATCTTGTGAGCTAGTTTGGAATGATATGGCTTAGTGTGGCTTAGCTCTTGATGATCTTGGTTTATATCCATGGTTGATGGCTATGTTTTTCAAAAATCTCATATGTATGCTCTCTTGTGAGTAAATGCCTTTACATGATCTTGACATGTTTTAGTGGCTATGCTATGCTTAATTTGTGGTTGGATAGCTTATTTTGATCATATGGAACCAAAGGCTCATTAGCCATCATGAATGTTTAGCCCCCATGCTTCATCTTGTGGAGGGGCATAAGTTCCTTTTTGTCGCAAAGACATTTCATGTACCAATTTTAAATCTGAAAATGAAATGTAAATTGCTTGGAAAATGTGCTCCCATGTCATATATGCTTAATTTACTTGCTTTTGGGTGCTAAACCGTTGCATGTTGCTTACCAATGAGAAGTCTCATACATAGAAGTAAGCACGTGGCTCGGTATGCTTTGACATGACATGAGGTGCTTGTGGGTGTTTATGATGGTCTTATGCTTAGAATAGTTGTCCTAGCATGAAGTTTGTGTGGCTTTGCCATTTTGACATGTTTTGCTCATGTTTAGGACTTTGCTCATGAGAGGGAATTTTTTTTCTAAAAATGCTCAATTCTATCTTAGTTTCGTCCAATGGTTGTGAAACTTGGTGATCTTGTAGTTTTTGTCCATACGAAGCTATCGAGTATCTAACTTGCTCATTTGGAGGTGTGTAGCATGCTATGTTGAATTTTTTCTATTTGAGAAGCTCTAGGTTGAAATTTTCCTAATTTTGGCTTGATTCATGCATTGTCAACAAGGGGTGAAGTTTGAGCATGTTTTGGCCTACTGAATGCATTTGGAGGGTTTTCAGGTGGTTTCGAGCCATTTCTGGGCTCTGTTGTGCACCGGTCTGACCGGTTGAGGTCACCGGTCTGACCGGTCAGAGTGATGGTCCTGTTCATATGTTGAGCGCCGGTCTGACCGGTGGTGTTTGCCGGACTGACCGGTCAGGGCTGAGCTGATGCAGTTGCTCTGTTTCGTCAAGTGTTTTGCATGCATTCGTCCAGGGGAAGTTGCATTGGTTCAGGGGGAGCTTTCATGTGTGCAGGGGGAGCTCTTTGTGGTTTTCGAGCTTTGGATCAGTGGGTTGTGCTCTTTCCTTGAGCATGTTGTCTCGGATGTGTCGAGCCGTTGCCTTTGCCTAAGGGGTCCGAGACTTGTCTTCTTCAAGTGATCTTGCTCTTTGCCTTTCCTTTGGCTTTCGATCGCTTGTTGGAGTTTCTTTTAGTCGTTTCTTTTCTTTTCCTTTTCTCTTTGGTTACCAAAACGTGTGTGTTGTCAATGCACTCATCAAGGGGGAGATTGAGAGCCTGTGTAGTTCGAAGACCGGTGGTAGGTCGCTTCCTGGTGTGATGAGTGATTGACAACTGAGGACCGGAGCGTCCGAGGACCGGTGGATGGTCGCTCCCTAGTGTGATGAGTGATTGACAACGTGGTGTGGACTAACTCTTGGCCGAGTATTGCAGTTGCAGGTTGCGGCTTGACTCGAGTTGGTGCAGGTGAAGAGCGGGCACGAAAGGTCTATGCCTTGCGGGGCCTCCGAGGAGTGGAGAGACAAGTAGGCTCGGCTCGAGGGACCTGGTGGCCAGCGGGGTCAAGTGCGGGCCGCATGGTGGCAAGAAAAGCAAGACGAAGTCATCGACCGGAGCCGGTGCAGGGTAGCGGCACACGACCGGAGTCTGCACGCGGGGTTTGCAGCGGTTCACCACAAAACCGTCGGGTTACTTGGTTGAGCCACAAAACCAAGACCGGAGGCTCGGCGGGCGGAGACGGGATCCGGGCGCACCGAGAAGCTTCGATGCCGGCGGACACATGGCGGGATCGCAGGGCTTGCGTTGGGAGGACGCGGACTGCGGCGAAGGCGTGGCCGTGCAATGAAGAGGAGTGCTACATGACGTATTTTCCCCTGAGGGGTTTGTATCTTAAGTTTAAGTGCTAGGGGTAGCTTGGTCATTTGCCCAACCCAGAGGGACTCATATATATATATAGCT
The DNA here is from genome assembly GCA_036936925.1 of Cenchrus fungigraminus. Lineage (NCBI taxonomy): Eukaryota > Viridiplantae > Streptophyta > Magnoliopsida > Poales > Poaceae > Cenchrus > Cenchrus fungigraminus. The sequence goes on from CM072780.1 coordinate 71,276,633, forward strand.
CTAGGGTTTTCTGGGAAAACTATCCATCCGGACTGCTTCTCATTTCCTTGCTCCATAGGCGTAGATTTTCTTCACCGCTTTGTAGAGAATCTGACCTCCGAGTGTATGGAAGCATTCATGGTTGCGTTGATTTCCTTCTTGTAGCTCAAGTGATTTTTGTGTCTTTTTCGAGCTATTTTCGTTGGATTTTCGTACGCACCCTGTTCCTTCGATTCTGAGGTGTTTGGGTTCGGATTTGTTGGTGGGGATCATGGATAGATGTCTTGTGCATCTTTGTGCTTGATCTTGACCCCCCAATCTCCGGATTTGGCCTCCGATTGAAGGATTTCGGTTGGAACCCTAGCTTTTTGGTAGAGCTCGGTTGCGATTCGATTCCCGGTGATTTAGTTCGTTTGAGGTCTCAAGTTTTGGGGTATAGCATCTCCTAGAGATGCTTCACATCTCCCCCAAATCTTACCTCAAGAGCTCAAGCCGTTTGGGAGATCCATGGACGGATAGGTGCTTTGGTGCTTGCAGTTTCGAGCTCGGGCTGCTCTGTCCGCGTGTGGCGGACAGTCCGCCAGGGGGTCGCGGATAGTCCGCGAGGAGCTTTGCAGCCGGGTGTTCGTCGTGTTCTTCGCGAGTTCTTGAGTCGTTTCGTTTCGATCCGTTTGGCCGGTAGGTTTTGGTTGGATCTTGTTGGCCGGACCGTTCGCCCGGTGAGGCCGGACCATCCGCGAGGAGCGGACAGTCCGCAGTGAGCTCGCAGACCGTCCGAATTTCGGAGGGTGCATACTGGAGGTTCGGGTTGCATTTTCGGACCGTCCGTCGAGACCTCGCAGACCGTCAGCCTGCTCCACGCGGACTGTCCGCCAGGTCAGCTCGGACTGTCCGCCCCAGGCACCGCAGATTGCCTAAGTCCTTTGCTTCTTGAGTTGTGCTTCCGTGTTGCTTTGAGGTTGGGTTTGTTCCTAGGGTTGGTAGGTCCGTTGTGACTACGTGACCTTGGCAAACTCGTGTGGGAATCCTTAGTTGTGAATTTGGGACATAGGCCGAGTTCATCCTTAGGGAATAATTTTTATCAGCTCCCATTCACTCCCCCCTCTCTGGTTGCCTAATCGGTCCTTCAACAACGTGGTGTGGACTGATTCTTGGCTAAGTATTGCAGGTGCAGGTTGCGGCTTGACTGGTGTTGCTGTAGGTGAAGAACAAGCGCGAAAGGTCGTTGCCGGTGAGGCCTCCAGGTGTGGAGAAGACAAGTAGGCTTGGTTCGAGGGACCCGGTGGCTAGCGGGGTCAAGTGCGGGCCGCATGGCAGCAAGAACGGCAAGATGAAGTCATGGACGGTTTCTTGGTTGAGCCTCAAAACCAAGGTCCAGCCGGGACTACGTGGGAGCCGAGTCATGAGTGGTGATTGGCGGAGGCTACACCGAGTTCGCGGGGTTTCCGGTGGTTCACCAGAAAACCACTGGGTTCCTTGGTTGATCCACAAAGCCAAGACCGAAGACCGAAGACGGAGGTGTAGCAGCATCAGACCGGTCTGACCGGTGGGGAGCACCGGTCTGACCGGTGTGCGACGACGCAGACCGGAATCTTCGAAGCGGAGGACACGCGTCGGGATCGCAAGGCTTGCGTCAAGGCTAAGCAAGTTTGCGGTCGCTGGGCATCCGTCCGATGGTGCGAAGACAAAGTTTCCCAAAGTGCCCCTCGGGGGTGTGTATCCTAGTTTAGGCCTTAGGGGTAATTTAGTCTTTCGGCTTGCCTCTATATAACCCAAGTGGTGAGAAGATGGCAGCCATCTCTTGGAACCCTAGCTCATTTTGTTTTGCTATTTTCCTCTTCCTTTTTCCTTTGGAATTTCTAGGACTAGCTTGAGAGCTTCATGGTGAGATCTTGTGAGAGGGAAGGATGATCGGGTGGCAAGCTAGACCTTGTATGAACCTCTTTGGTATGTATAGATGATTCGGCGTGGTTCCTCAAGGCTTGGATGTGTCTTTCCCGTTTCTCCTTTTTGGTGATTTTCGGAGGCTTTTCTTGGCGAATTTCTTGTGGCGGTTTTGAGACCTTTCTGTTTGGGATTTGGTGGGAGATGTATGCATGAACCCCTCGTGGTTCTTTTCCCTTTGATTTCCCTCCCAAATCCGTGAGTAAAGGGGCTCAATTTTGCGGTTTTCGTTGTCCTAGGGTTAGTGGTGTTCTTGGCGGAAATCCTTCGATTCCTCTTGATTCAACGAGTTTTGGTGGACCATAACTTAGCTATGGAGTGCCTTGAGGTATTCCTACTATCTCCAAAGTCTTGTGGGAATCCGTGAAGCGAATCGGGAGATCGGGAGTTGGATTTGGGGGGGTTGACCCGCGGGCGCTGTTCATCCCGAGCTGCCCATGCGTGACTGGTCTGACCGGTGCTCTTGACCGGTCTGACCGGTTCAAGCCCTTTGTGGGTTTTGTCTCGGGGAACTGCTGTATTCGTGTGGTTTTGTCCCGTGGTCCTACTGATCAGTTATTGGCCTGTTTGGAGTTGTTTTGCTAGGCTTTGTGAGGGGTTTTCCTTCTTGGCAGGTTGTTTTTTGGTGGTGGTTTTTGTTCCAGGGCCTAGAGAAGTCACTGAGGCTTCCTGGAACTTTGCTGTGCATCTGCTGTTCACCACCGGCCTGACCAGCAGAGTCCACCGGTCTGACCGGTGCCATCGGTCTGACCGGCAGGAGCCATCGGTCTGACCGGTGTGGCACAGACAGCAGGCTGTTCAGTTTTCCGCTGTGCGATTGGAGTGTTTTGGTTCGGTTGGTTGAGTTGTTGGTCCTAGGACCAGTTGCACTCCAGTGGCTACGTGGTCTTGGCCAACTTGGGTAGTTGAGTCGGAGACGTGTGTTGGAAGCCGTGTTCATCTTGTTGGAGTCTCTATCTCCTTCGAGAAGAATTTTTATCAGCTCCCATTCACTCCCCCCCTCTCTGGTTCGCCGTTTCGGTCCTTCGACCCGGGCGGTTAGACCGCCCCCCTGGGCGGCTAGACCGGCCCAGGCGGTCTGACCGCCCCTCCTGGGCGGTTGAACCGGCCTGGGTGGCCACACCTCCTCGTCGAGTCTTCGGCCTCGGTTTTGTGGCTCAACTGAGTAACCTAGTGGTTTTCTGGTGAACCACTGCAAACCCCGCGAACTCGGTGTAGCCTCCGCCAATCACCACTCATGACTCGGCTCCCACGTTGTCCCGGCTCGACCTTGGTTTTGAGGCTCAACCAAGAAACCGTCCACGACTTCGTCTTTCTGTTCTTGCCACCATGCGGCCCACTTGTCTTCTCCACGCCTGGAGGCCTACCCGGCAACGACCTTTTGCGCTTGTTCTTCACCTGCACCAACACCAGTCACGCCGCAACCTGAACCTGCAATACTTAGCCAAGAGTCAGTCCACACAACGTTGTCAATCACTCATCATACCAGGAAGCAACCATCCACCGGTCCTCGAACCACATAGGCTCTCAATCTCCCCCTTGATGAGTGCATTGACAACACACATGATTGGTAACCATAAGAGGAAAAGAAAAGAAAAGAAATGACTAAAAGAAACTTCAACAAGCGATCGAAAGCCAAGGGAAACACAAAGAGCAAGATCACTTGAAGAAGGAAAGTCTCGGTCCCCTTAGGCAAGGGCAACGGCTCGACACAACCAAGACAAAAACAAACTCACACAAAGAGCAAAGACCACCAAAGGCACACAAGTCCGCAAACCGCAAACTCACACAAGAAGCTCCCCCTGCACATATGCAAGCTTCCCCTGAGCCAAAGCACACTCCCCCTGAACCAATGCAGCAATGCAACATGGGAATGCAAACGAGGAGCAAATTCCTGCACCTTTGCTCAGGGCGGTTAGACCGCATGCCCAGGGTGGTTAGACCACCCCTGTGGGATCAGACCGCCTGGGGCGGTTAGACCGCTCCAAGAAACCGGCCCCGCACCAAACTTTTCAAAAGCTGCCAGAACCACTTGGAACACCTTCCAAATGCTCCTAGGTGCCCAAACTTCTCCCCCTTGTTGACAATGCATGAATCAAGGCAAAATGCGAAAAGTTTCAACATAGAGCTTCTCAAATAGACAAAATTCGTCATAGCATGCTACACACATCCAAATGAGCAAGTTAGATACTCTATAGCTTCGTATGGACAAAAACTACAAGATCACCAAGTTTCACAACCATTGGGCAAAGCTAAGATAGAAATGATCATTTTTGCGAAGAATTTCCCTCTCATGAGCAAAGTCCTAAACATGAGCAAAACATGTCAAAATTGCAAAGCCACACAAACTTCATGCTAGGACAACCATTCTAAGCATAAGACCATCATAAACACCCACAAGCATCTCATGTCATGTCAAAGCCACCGAGCCATGTGCTTACTTCTAAATATGAGACTTCTTATTGGTAAGCAATATGCAACGGTTTAGCACCCAAAAGCAAGTAAATTAAGCACATATGACGTGGGAGCACATTTTCCAAGCAATTTACATTTCATTTTCAGATTCATATTTGGTACATGAAAGGAACTTATGCCCCTCCACAAGATAAAGCATGAGGGCTAAACATCATGATGGCAAATGAACCTTTGGCCCCATATACTCAAAATAAGCTATCCAAGCACAAATTAAGTATAGACAAGCCACTAAAACATGTCATGATCATGTAAAGGCATTTACTACAAGAGAGCATACATATGACATTTTTCAAAAACATAGCTATCATCCATGGATATAAATCAAAATCATCAAGAGCTAAGCCACACTAAGCCATATCATACCAAACTAGCTCACAAGATTATATATAGCATATCATGGTGAACTATGTATATAAGAGAAGCTTTTCCTACAAAATGCATATGATACAAAATGCATGCAACCTAACATACAAAGATGACTATACATCATGTTACACATGCAATGCAAATGCAAAAAATGCATATGATACAAAATGCATGCAACCTAACATACAAAGATGACTATACATCATGTTACACATGCAATGCAAATGCAAAAAATGCATAAAAGGAAAGCTATACATATGCTACAAAGGAGCTCCCACACCCAACTTAAGAGACCAAACACACACCAAGTGCTCCCTGCAAACGAGTGAAAGTTGCTTGATCTAGGGGCCTCGTGAAAATATCTGCTAGTTGGTTTTGTGTGGGCACATGGATCAAAGCGATTTTCCCTTTCTCAACATTGTCTCTCAGGAAATGGTATCTCACTTCTATATGCTTGGTTTTGGAATGAAGCACTGGGTTCTTAGCAACACTAACGGCACTCGTGCTATCACAAAGAAGTGGAACCTGGGTATACTCCTCACCAAAGTCACTCATGGTGTATGTGATCCAAAGGAGCTGAGAGCAACAACTAGCTGCGGCAACATATTCGGCTTCGGTTGTAGATTGAGCAACACTCGATTGTTTGCGGGAAGACCAAGACACCAAAGAAGAACCCAAGAACTGGCAAGTCCCATAAGTGGACTTCCTATCCAACCGACACCCGGCAAAATCCGCGTCTGAAAAACCGTGAAGCTCCAAAGAAGAAGACGCGGAGTACCAAAGGCCGATGTTGGGAGTGTATCGCAAATACCTGAAGATGCGCTTGACTGCTTACTGATGCGAAGTCCTTGGAGATGCTTGAAAACGAGCGCACAGACATACCGAGAATTGGATGTCCGGCCTCGTCGCCGTTAGGTACAGGAGGGAGCGGATCATGCTCTAGTACTCCTTCTGGTCCACGTGTTCACCGTCCTCGTCCGCATCAAGAGTTGTAGTCATACTCATCGGCGTCACCATGGCCTTGGAGTCCTCCATCTTGAACTTCCTCACAATGTCCTTGGTGTACTTCGCTTGGTGTACGAAAGTTCCTTCCTTCGATTGCTTGATCTGGAGCCCGAGGAAGAACTGCAACTCGCCCATCATGCTCATCTCAAATTCCCAACTCATGTCTTCTGCAGACCTTGGAACCAAAGAGTTAGATGAGCCTCCAAAGACAATATCATCCACGTACACCAGCACAATTAGGATCTCTTTGCCCTGCCTGAGGAGAAACAAGGTCTGATCTACCTTCCCCATCTCAAAACCTCTCTCAAACAGGAACCCTCTCAACCTACCATACCAAGCTCTAGGTGCCTGCTTCAACCCATACAGCACCTTCCTCAACTTGTACACCATGTGGGGGTACTTCTCACTCTCAAACCCCGGTGGTTGCCTCACATACACTACTTCCTCCAAAACACCATTTAGGAAAGCACTCTTGACATCCATTTGGTATAATTTGAACCCTTTAGCCACGGAAAAGGCTTGAATGATCCTAATCGCCTCCAAACAGGCTACAGGAGCAAAGGTCTCCTTGTAGTCTATCCCCTCTTTCTGTGTCTACCCCTGAGCAACAAGCCTTGACTTGTTTCTCACCACTTCTCCTTTCTCTCCCTCTTTATTTTCCACACCCATTTTATCCCAATCGGCTTACACCTCGGTGGAGGCTCCACTAACTCCCAAACTTGGTTTCTCTCAAAATTCTCTAACTCCTCATGCATCGAATTGACCCAATTGTGATCAGATAGCGCATGTCCAATGTCTTTGGGCTCAAAAGTAGCAACAAAAGCAGCATGGACAAAGTGAGAATCATTACGAGACCTCGACCGTGTAGTGCGTTCGTTGATGTTCCCGATGATCATTGAAGATGGTTGATCCACTTGTACTCGCCGGGGAGCTTCTCGCCTCGAAGCCACCTCTCCCCTCAGCTGGAGCTTCCTCACGATCTCGGCACGTTGTCGTAGGTGTGGGAGAGGGCCCGTTCTCGATCGTAGTCGAAGTAGTGGGTACATGCTCAGCCGTGGGCGCCACACCACCATCTTCATCATCTCCATGTTCATGTTCCTCCTCCTGAAAAATCTCCTCACCAAGTTCCTCGTCACCTGCACAGTCAAAAACAAGCTGACTATGTGGTTGTGTCTCGTCGAAGGTAATCTCGCAAGTCTCCACGATTTGGTTAGTTTCAAGATTGAGCACTTGGAAGGCTCTAGAATGAGTCGTGTAACCAAAGAAAATGCCATCGACAGACCTAGCCTCGAACTTGTCCAACTTCTTACCTTTCTTCAGGATAAAGCATTTACACCCAAACACGTGAAAGTGACTCATCTTGGGGGTTCTACCGTGCATCAACTCATAGCAAGTTTTCTTCTTATGCACCCTGAGGTAAATCCTGTTCGACACATAGCACGCGGTATTCACCGCCTCAGCCCAGAACCTTCTCGGAGTCCTATGCTCATCGAGCATCGTCTGTGCCATCTCGCACAAGGTTCTGTTTTTCCTTTCAACCACACCGTTCTGGGGAGGCGTATACGGACTAGAGAACTGGTGCTCAAGACCCAAGTCATGGCAAAAGGTTTCGAAATGAGAGTTTTTAAATTCCGAGCCATTGTCACTGTGGATCGCTCGTATTGCATCTCCGTGCCTCTCGTTCCTCAACCTCAAGACAAGATCTCGAACAAAACCAAACGTCTCCCCTTTCTCCTCTAAAAAGAAAACCCACGCATACCGAGAGTAGTCGTCCACCACAACCAGGACATACCACTTCCCACCCACAGATCGCGCACGAGCTGGGCCAAGGTCCGTATGGAGCAGCTCGCATGGACGCTCCGTCATCACATCGGTGAGGGGTAGATGGGAAGAGGCTACCATCTTAGCATGCCGACACAGTGCACAAACCAACTCTTTCTCAAACCTTAGCCATGGCAATCCTCCGACCAAATTGAGTTTACTCAAGCGATACAAAAGGTCAAAGCTTAAGTGACCCAACTTCCTATGCCACTTCCACAACTCACTCGAAGAACTAGCCAAAAAGCAACGAGCCACACCAGAAGACTGAGAGAATCCCGCTTGGAAGACCTGACCCTCGGGAACGACCATGCAAACTAGGTCCCCTCGAGAATCCAAAATCCGAGAACCACCAGGCCGAAACAACACCTCAAAACCCTCATCCAAAAGCTGGGAAACAGAAAGCAAATTGAATCCGAGCGATTGAACAAGAGCAACACGCTTGAGAGTGGCATTGTCACTTACCTTAGAGCCATGTGTGGTTCGAGGACCGGTGGATGGTCGCTTCCTGGTGTGATGAGTGATTGACAACGTGGTGTGGACTGATTCTTGGCTAAGTATTGTAGGTGCTGGTTGCAGCTTGACTGGTGTTGGTGCAGGTGAAGAACAAGCGTGAAAGGTCATTGCTGGTGAGGCCTCCAGGTGTGGAGAAGACAAGTAGGCTTGGTTCAAGGGACCCGGTGGCCAGCAGAGTCAAGTGTGGGCCGCATGGTGGCAAGAACGGCAAGATGAAGTCATGGATGGTTTCTTGGTTGAGCCTCAAAACCAAGGTCGAGCCGGGACTAAGTGGGAGCCGAGTCAAGAGTGGCGATTGGCAGAGGCTACACCGAGTTCGTGGGGTTTCCGGTGGTTCACCAAAAAACCACTGGGTTCCTTGGTTGATCCACAAAGCTAAGACCGAAGACCGAAGACGGAGGTGCACCAGCATCGGACCAGTTTGACCGGTGCGCGACGACACAGTCTGGAGACTTCAAAGCGGAGGACACGCGTCGGGATCGCAAGGCTTGCGTCGAGGCTAAGCAAGTTTGCGGTCGCTGGGCATCCGTCTGATGGTGCGAAGACAAAGATTCCCAAAGTGCCCCTCGGGGGTGTGTATCCTAGTATTAGACCTTAGGGGTAATTTAGTCTTTCGGCTAGCCTCCATATAAGCCAAGTGGTGAGAGGATGTCAGCCATGTCTTGGAACCCTAGCTCATTTTTGTTTTGCTATTTCCCTCTTCCTTTTTCCTTTGGAATTTCTAGGACTAGCTTGAGAGCTTCATGGTGAGATCTTGTGAGAGGGAAGGATGATTGGGTGGCAAGCTAGACCATGTATGAACCTTCATGGTATGTATAGATGATTCGGCATGGTTCCTCAAGGCTTGATTGTGTTCTTCCCATTTTCCCTTTTTGGTGATTTTCGGAGCCTTTTCTTGAAATTTCCGTGGGGAAGTTTTGGGAGCATTTCTTTGAGGGATTCTTGTTGGATGTCACATATGTGGACATTGAGCCTCTTTGCTTGGTGATCTTGCTCCAACAAACCCTCCGAAACGGCTTCGATTTGGCGGTTTTCGGTGGAGTTCATGGGAAGGTGTTCTTGAGGGTTGACTTCCGATTCCTCTTGTTTAGGTAGGTTTTGGGGACCTAGCTTCTAGCCAAAGGTAGCCCACGAGGTACCCCAGCTATCCCCAAAGTCTCACTTGAATCCGTGGAATGATTCGGGAGATCGATCGAGGTGAAGTTTGAGTTTTTCCCGCGAGCTGTGTTCTTCCCGACTGCCCAAGCAAAACCAGCCTGATCGGTTTCCCAAACCGGTCTGACCGGTTTAGCCCCAGTGGGCTGTCATGAGGGTTTTTGGACAGAGAGCTTCTTTCATGCTATTGCTTTTCTTGTTCAAAGGTTGAAGGGTTCTTGAGGCAGTTTTGGCTAGGTTTGGTGTCGAAGGTCTTTTGGGGATTTCCTGGACAAAACTGGCCTGACCGGTTTGCCAAACCGGCCTGACCGGTTTGCCCTGCCTGTGAGAGGCTAAGTCTCAGAAGGTCGGTCTGACCGGTTTCAGAAACCGGCCTGACCGGTTTTGGCTGCCAGCAGTTGTTTTGAGTTGTTTTCCGCTGTGAGTTTTGAGTTGATGTTGGTTGGATCTTGCTCCTAGGTCCAGTGGCACTCCAGTGGCTACGTGGATTTGGCAAGAGAAGTTTGCGGAGGTGTCCGAGTGATTTTGGGTTCATAGGCTGAATTCTTGAGTAGAATTTTTATCGGCTCCCATTCACTCCCCCCCTCTCTGGTTCGCCGTTCCGGTCCTTCAAGTGGTATCAGAGCCGGTTACGGGTCTTGATTGACTCTAACCAGTCTAAGATCCAAAGATGGCGTACCAGGAACGGGGATCGGGTCCTACGCACTTCGATGGAAAGAACTACCAGATGTGGCAGAGACGGATGGCTGCGTTTCTCCGTGGCAAGGGTCAGATCCTCTGGGATGTTACGGTGAACACAGCTTATGTTCATCCGATTAACTTCCTTGCTCCGGGATCGAGGGACATGTTCGACGCCAACAAAAAGGTGGTCGACTACTTGTTTCGTGCTCTGTGTCAATCCGAATTCGATCGGGTTCAGACAAAGGATCTGGCTTGTAGGATTTGGGAGTAGTTGAAGGATGCTCATGCTGGGAATGCTCAGGTTCAGGCTCGGATGTATGCGACTTACCGGAGAGAGTACGAGAACTTCACTCATCTCCCCGGTGAGTCCATTGATGCCTTGTTCCAGCGGTTTACGATTGTGGTGAACAATATGAGAGCCAATGTGGTCATGCTCCCATACGATGATCATGATAGAGCCGTGAAGCTCTTGCACTCGCTGGATCGTACAGTATGGGACGGAAAGGTCGAGGCTATTCTTGAGTCCGAGAAGTATGACACTTTGACGGTGAACGAGCTGTTCTCAAAGCTCAAGTCAGCTGAGGTGGATAGGGGCATGACAGCCAAGCTCGAGAGCCCGACTGACTCTCGTAGTCTCGCTCTCGTTGGTGGCTCAGGTGCTAAGTCTAACGCTAACCCATCCACTAGGATGTACTCTTTGTCTTCTTTGATGACTTTGCCAGACGTGGAGTTCGACGTGCTTGGAGAGGAAGAGCTGGCGCTGCTGACCAGGCATTTCGAGAGGATGCACGAGAACCGGGTGAACACAAGGAGGAACACGAGGACATGCTTTCAGTGCGGCAAGCCAGGACACTTCGTCGCCGACTGCCTCGAGAAGATGGAGAACAAGGACAACTACAAGCACCGGTCGAGGACGGACAACAAGCACAGATTGAGGCGCTATCACAAGCACAAGCACAAGAACAAGGACCGACGATGATCGAGGAAGAAGGACGGCCGCGGCAGGAAGGCCCGAGCGATGGTCGGAGCGAGCGACGTTGACTCCAGCTCCGCCTACTCTTCCTCGAGCTCAAGCAGCAGCGAAGATGAAGGTGATCGGCGCAAGAGCAAGAAGTCATCCAAGAACTTGAGCGGGCTAAGCTGCTACGCGAGAGATGCCTTCTACGGCATGGCTCGTAGCTCCGGCAGCAAGAAGAGTCACCAGAGTGACTTGGAGTCCGACTCCGAGGATGAGGTACGTGACGAGCTTCCCTTCTTGCGTGAGGAGAATGAACATCTTGGCAAGTTGCTTGATAATCGTGATGACATGCTTAGAGAGGCAAAGAAGATGAGGAAAGAGCTTAGGGTCTCACTATAAGATGCTAGGAACTGAGTAGCTGAGCTAGAAACCCAGAACCTTGATGCTAATCTTAAGATAGATTCACTTAAGGCTTCACCTATGGTTTCTGATGAGATTGATTGTTGTGATTGCTCTGTGTACCTAGCTGATCTTGCTAGTCATAAGGATAAGCATGCTTCTACTTGTGATGAACTAGATGTGCTTAGGGTTGAAGTGGCTGAGCTTAAATCTAGACCTGCTTTACTAGGTGCTTGCACTTCTTGCCCTGTCTTGCATGGAAAGATTGATGAGATGCATGCTTACACTGTTTCGCTTGAGGCCAAGTTGAAAGAGCCTATTCCCACTTCTTGCTCTACTTATGAATTGCATGCTTTGAAGAATCTGGAACATGCACATTATGTTGATCGTTTGCAGGATGAGAATGATGAGTTGAGGAAAATGATGGGTTGGTTGTCGGGTCATGAACCACAGCTTAGGATGATGATAGAGGCATACAAGCACTATGATGGGCAAGTGCTTGGGTCGGATAAGATTGGAGAGTGTAGTGGTGAGAGAGGAGAGAAGATTGGTGATATCCAAGCTCCACCAAAAACCTACCACAAAAATACCTATGCTCCTAAGCCCAACCCACTGAGAAACAAACTTGACACAACCCTAGATCCTCCCATATTTCCTCACCCTACAAATGACTTTCAAAAACCGGTGAAGTTTGTGAGCTCCAAGGAGAGTGAGGTTGGAGAGAAGAAGGGTGAGAAGTCAAGTGAGGAGAAACCGAGTGAGCAACTCCAACCAAAACCAAAGCCAAAACTAATCTAGTTTCATTGTGACTATTGTGGGAGAGATGGTCATAAAGGGGAGTTTTGCTTCAAGAGGAAGCGAGAGGAGAGAATGGCTAAGGAGTGGGCAAACAAGGACAGGTACAACCCATCTCATGGTGTGCGTGAGTCTCGTATGCCACTACCTAGCGGTAAAGCCATTGTTCGCACAGTTTCGGCTTGGGGAGAAAAGAGTGCTTTGGGTGGAAGGGACCCTGCTAGATGAATTAAATCGGTCAGACCGGTTTGGCAACCGGCCAGACCGGTTTGGGCTGTTTGTACAGAGAAACCGGTCAGACCGGTTTGGAGGCAGCAGGGAGACCAATTTGGTTTTCGTGCTCGGGATGAGGCTCGGTTCAGGTCCTTTGGTCGTGGTCCAGATGTTTTGCATGGTGAGTCTAGTGGTGGTCAGTTTGCTAGACGTTCTCCACCTCGTGTTCAATATGATGGTGGGAGGAGTCGTAGACATGAGATGGAGAGGAGGAATGGTCCACGGTCTTCCATTCGTGGTTTTCGTTCTCCTCCAACTAGACAGGGGTGGTTCCCTAGTGGTGGTTCCCGTGGTGGCTTTCGTGGTGGTAGCTTTGATAGGTGTGATGATTTAGTTTGTGCTAACCCCACTTTGGAGCAAATGGCTCGGCACTGGTTTTACTCTTTTGGTACTAACCCCGATGCTGAGTCGTTTGTTCACTCACGTGATCATTTTTGAATTTTAGGTGGGAGACTTGAGGAACGTTTGGTTGATTGACTCCGGTTGCTCGAGGCATATGACCGGGGACAAGGGGTGGTTCTCAAGTCTCATCCCAGTGGTGTCCAAGACATACATCACCTTTGGGGACAATGGGCGAGGGCATGTGCTTTCAGAAGGTAAGATTAAGGTAAGTGAGAAGGTCACTCTCAGGCGTGTTGCTCTTGTTCAATCTCTCGGGTTCAATTTGCTTTCCATGTCCCAGCTTTTGGATGAGGGATTTGAGGTGTTGTTTCGGCCTGGTGGTTCTCGGATTTTGTATTCTCGAGGGGATCTAGTTTGCATGGTCGTTCCCGAGGGTCAAATTTTCCGAGCGGATTTCTCTCAGTCTTCTGGTGTGGCTCATTGTTTCTTCGCTGGTTCTTCGAGTGAGTTGTGGAAGTGGCATAGGAAGTTGGGTCACTTAAGCTTTGACCTTTTGTCTCACTTGAGTAAACTCAATTTGGTCCAAGGATTGCCACGGCTGAGGTTTGAGAAAGAGTTGGTTTGTGCGCCATGTCGGCATGCTAAGATGGTAGCTGCTTCCTATCCACCCCTCACCGATGTGATGACGGAGCGTCCATGCGAGCTGCTCCATATGGACCTTGTTGGCCCATCTCGTGTACGATCTGTGGGTGGGAAGTGGTACATCCTGGTTGTGGTGGACGACTAGTCTCGGTATGCGTGGGTTTTCTTTCTTAAGGAGAAAGGGGAGACGTTTGGTTTTGTTTGAGATCTTGTCTTGAGGTTCAGAAACGAGAGGCACGGAGATGACATACGAGCGATCCGCAGTGACAATGGCTCGGAATTTAGAAACTCTCGCTTCGAAACCTTTTGCCACGATTTGGGTCTTGAACACCAGTTCTCTAGTCCGTATACGCCTCCCCAGAACGGCGTGGTTGAAAGGAAAAACAGAACCTTGTGAGAGATGGCTTGGATGATGCTCGATGAGCATAGGACTCCGAGAAGGTTCTGGGCTGAGGCAGTGAATACCACATGCTATGTGTCGAACAGGATTTATCTCAGGGTGCATAAGAAGAAAACATGCTATGAATTGATGCACGATAGAACCCCTAAGGTGAGTCACTTTCACGTGTTTGGGTGCAAATGCTTTATTCTGAAGAAAGGTAAGATGTTGGACAAGTTTGAGGCTAGGTCTGTCGACGGCATTTTCTTTGGTTACGCGTCTCATTCTAGAGCCTTTCAAGTGCTCAGTCTTGAAACTAACCAAATCGTGGAGACTTGCGAGGTTACCTTCGACGAGACACAGCCACGTAGTCAGCTTGTTTTTGAGTGCGCAGGTGACGAGGAACTTGGCGAGGAGATTTTCCAGGAGGAGGAGCATGAACATGAAGATGGCGGTGTGGTGCCCGCGGCTGAGCATGTACCTACTACTTCGACTACAATTGAGAACGGGCCCTCTCCCACACCTACAACAATAAACCTAGATCAAGGAGAAGCTCCTGTTGAGGGGGAGGTAGCATCAAGGTGAGAACCTCCCCGGTGAGTTCAAGTGGATCACCCAGCTTCGAGAATCATCGGTGACATCAATGAACGTACTACACGGTCGAGGGTTCGAAATAATTCTCACTTTGCCCATGCTGCTTTTCTTGCTACTTTTGAGCCCAAAGACATTGGACATGCGCTATCTGATCACAATTGGGTTAACTCGACGCATGAGGAGTTGGAGAATTTTGAGAGGAACCAAGTTTGGGAGTTGGTGGATCCTCCACCGGGGTGTAAGCTGATTGGGACAAAATGGGTGTGGAAAAATAAAGAGCGAGAGAAAGGAGAAGTGGTGAGCAACAAGTCGAGGTTAGTAGCATAAGGGTATAGTCAGAAAGAGGGGATCGACTACGAGGAGACCTTTGCTCTCGTAGCCCATTTGGAGGTGATTAGGATCCTTCTAGCCTTTTCCGTGGCTAAAGGGTTCAAATTGTACCAAATGGATGTGAAGAGTGCTTTCCTAAACAGTGTTTTTGTCAGATGGTGAGATCTAGACAGCCCATGGGGGTGTTAATCCCTGTGGTTTAGTTGTTCGGCGAGGGGGAATCTAAGGCTAAGAACTCGAAGGTTGCACGCGAGCACACGGAACACAGAGAACACGTCGAGTTTATACTGGTTCGGGCCTCCGGAGAGTAAAACCCTACGTCCAGTTGTTGCTGTAGATTGCTTGAGGAATGCGTGATTGTACAAGGGGTCGCCCTACCCGCCTTATATTGGCCAGCGGACAAGGTCGGTTCCCAGATTCCAGGTCGGTTACGACCAGGAGACCTAAATCTAGCTGATTACAACACTTGCCATATCTGTCGATCTGCTTTGGTCGGAATCCACCGACGTCTTGTCTTGCACGCCAAGTCTTGAAGTCGTTCTGGATAAGGTCGTCTTGGGAATCTTCTAGAAGGTCTTCAGGAGGTCGTGTGGGCCACCAACTAGGTCGGTTGGGCCCACTAACAGGTCGGCGGGTCTTCTGGTAGGCCGGACCCGCTTGTCGGGGACGACCGTGAGCCTGGTCGGTGGGGACCCAGGGGTACCCATGTCTCACAAGCCCCCGAGCGATGTGTAGGCGCAGCGAGCTGTTGACGCTCCTTAGCCTCACCACTAAGGTTGCACTACGGTGACGGCGCCAGGAATGCTTGTTGGCACTCGCAAGCGTCGCTACCGGGTTCGCACCTCTAGTAACGGGGCTAGGGAACGTCTGGGTAAAACACACGATCACAGAAAGGTCCGCAAGTGCACAGATTACCGTTGTAGCACTTCACCTGGTGGTATTCGGGTTATCGTATTTATATTTTCCCAAGGGAGGCACTACGGCAAAGATGATCGAATAAACGATGGAGAAAGACAAGACTTGGTAAAGAGCTATAGCGGGGGTAACGAATAAAGATATTCGGGGATAACTTGACACACGCAAGGAGATCTTGATAAAAGGTTAGAGAGGATCTAGCGAGCTGGGAGGACAACGAGACGAGAAAGGATCCTAACACAATCTATCTATTCTTGTCAACTCTCAGCAAAGGACTAAGGCAAAGGATAACCAAGGCAAGCTAAACTCGTCAAGCTCTTCTAGTGCTGCAGGGGCATGCAAAGCCGCTCTCTCAGACTGGGATGAGAAGGGAGAACGACGACGCGCTGAATCCTACCGGCCCGAACTAACATGGTGGACTACAAAGCCCGTCCGGAGCTGTCACCTCCTTAGGGTACCACAACTATTCCGTTGAACGGGACACCAATCTAGGACTAAGGTAAGCTCTGAGCACTGTGCTCACAACGAACCAAAGAACCTTTCCCCGGATATCACGAAGGAAGGTCTCTCTCTCCGGTGAACCACCGGAGATCAAGCGAAGAACGACCACAACACTATAGGGTTTGAGAGAGCTATGCTAACCAAGACTAAACTAACTTTAGTCTAAACCAAGAATAAAGCTTCTAGAGCAAAGTAAAAGCTGAATGTAATTGACTCGAAAGGTAAGATAGAAAGATAACTTGAATTGTACTTGAGTCTAAACAAAGAAAGGATACAAGTGTAGTACCAGAACTCTGAAGAAGACTCCTCCGGAACCCCGAGACTAGCTCGACTCGACTCTAACTCCCAAGCTACACTAATCCTACTCTAAGTGAACAAAAGAGGGAAATGGAGATGCTCCTGCGTTGTGTGTCCAATCTAGCGAGTGTGAGGTGCCTTTTATAGGCAAGGGAGGTCGGTTGAGCGCGTGGGCCCAAGATCACAGGTGCGGCCAAGTGAGGAGGTGCGGCCGGCCCTATGATCCACCGCCTCTCGACTTGGACGCTCCTGATCCTTGCTCCTGAGGCGGTTGAGGGTCGGTTTCGGCCGGCACGACGGTTGGGAGGTGCGACCGGCCCTCTAGGTGCGGCCGGCCCACCCCCGTGCCGTGTGATGCACCGCCTTCGCTCAGGGAGTCCTAGGATTGCCTTGGAATGACGGTTGTGCCGGTTGAACAGCCGGACAAGTGGACCCATTGATCCTAGCCTTCTCCTTTGGATCAAACCAATGTTTCTTCGTTGAATCTTGTTCGTCCAAGTATTGCTCGAGGGAGAGGAGGTACTCGGGACCTGGCACGAGCCACGGGGCAGTGCCAGCCGCACCTAGCAGGGCCGGCCGCACCTGCAGGGCCGGCCGCACCTGCAGGGCCGGCCATGCCTGGTGGTTCGGCCGTGCCTTGCTCGTGTGGCACGTTGGTTCCAAATTCTCCCAAAATGTGTACCTACCTATGAAATTCACAACACAACTCATGGAACTTTATTAGTACTAAAAATGTGCATGAAACTTGTTATATACTCCTCTCGAATCTGAGGTTTTGACGGTCGAATCTTTGTTGTAAAGACCGTCAACACGACCTCGAGAGGGTCATGACGAAGTCTTGAAGCCGTCGACAGGTCGAATAGCGTGCACGTTGGCCAAAAAGAAAAAAATAGATCAGCTTAGCAGCTGACCTGTTTGTAGTCTTGCAAAACGAAGAAAGGTCGAGTGACGACCTATAGGAAGCAGGCTTCCAATAGATCGAAATGACGAAGAAAAAATTTAGAGGGCATCAAGGACGCACTCATAGAGTAGTATCCGAGCATCGTGGTGGGCAGGATGGCCGGTATGATGATCAAAAAAAGAAAAGAAAAGGTAGGTCGAGTAATGACGTGATGAAACAGGTTTCCCAACAGGTCGGTACGACGAACAAAACAAGAGGGCGTCGAAGACGCTCTCGTAGAGTAGTCCCCGAGCATTGAAGTAGGCAGCATGGCTGGTTTGATGCTCAATAAAAGAGAAGAAAACTGAGTCATGGTCTTGATCGAATGAAGTGTAGAGACATCCAGATATCCTGCATAGCTGCAAAGAGTCAGGCAGAGCCACCCGAGGCATGCCGACCTCAAGAAGGTCTCAAATCAAAAAGCGCCCAAGCACCCGGAGATACTTGGCAGGGCCATTAGGCACGCACCCCACAGGGAGGCCTTCATTCCCAACGTAAAATCTTGGGTGTCCAGAGCAGGCTGGTAGAGCTGTAAAAAGCACACCGACCTCAAGAAGGTCATGCATCTCGGGCGCCCAACTAGGTTGGCAGAGCCGTAGTCATACCAAGGTATTGCAAGACCTGGGTATTAAGGCACGCCGACCTCAAGGAGGTCTGTTTGGTGCCCATACAACCAACATAGCTGCTAGCCATCCAGTAGAGCCATAACACTAAGGTATTGACGACCTCAGCAATAGGCACACCGACCACGGAGGCCCGACGAAAATCGTAGATGTGAAGCTTCTGGTCTCCAGGCGCCCAGACGGATCTGGCAGAGCAGCGAGGCACACCTACCCCGGAAGGTCTTCAATCGAACCTATGACCATTCTGCTCAAGAAACAGAAATATAGGCTGATTGGAATAGGTCCGTTTACGTGCAGAGCCATAGCGGGTGCACCAGAACGCAGAGCCTAGCGGGTGCAATAAAAACTTTGAGTTGTAGAAGTAGGTCGCATAATCGTCGTCGTCGTCCGTAGATATAATGAGGCGCTGGGCCCTCTGACACATAGTCAGGCATTGTCGTTTATTGTAGACTGCAGGGTCATGGGTCAACAATGGTCGGAGATTCCCTTGCCGCCCGGGAAACGACAAACTGCCCACGAATCAAGGAACGCACTGTAGCCATGTGATTCTGTGGCGGGCTCAGGCATCATTGATGTGCTAGCGACAAAGACGTCGCGAGACAGATATGAAGTCATCGCCTTTAATTACTCACATGTCCACAGGCCTACCGGACCCATGTGGTGTCAGTGTCATCACTTCGCCAGCTACCCAAGGTCCTGGCTTTTGGCTATAAATAGCACCGTGAAGCTTGAGGGAGGCAAGCACCAAGCATTGTTGAGCTATGAAGCCGCAGAGTAGTTTTGAGGTCGTGCCATGGGCATGTGTCCGTCCACCAGATTGTAGGATGTTGTGTTTGTAGAAGCTTGGAGCTAGAAGAACTCTTGCAAAATGTAGGCAGCACCCCCATTCTTTGTACCGTGCCTCTGCGTGGTACCAGGTAGAGTTTGGAGGTGATGCTATAGAGGCCCGAGGTGAAGCTATAGATCCTCGCCGACCATGTGGTGCTCGTCGAGGGCCTGCAGTCTGCGCCGAAGAGCAAGCTCGTATCTGCATTCCATAGTCAGGCACAAAGTGTGACCTGCTGGGTGCAGCACCGTGCAGTTGTTCACCGCAAGGCCACCATCGAGGTCCTCAGGCTAGAAGAATTCTTGCGATGTGCTCGGCTACAGCGGAGTACGTCTCAAGGATTGCTCTAGGTAGATCAGGTCTTCGAGTACGTTTATATTTTTGTGCCGGTTCTAGATCCAATAAGTTGTAACAGGTCGCAGGCGACTTGTGTACCTTCGAAGTTCCCGTGTAATGTTCGCTCTCTTCTGTAATGTACTGGTCGATTTGACGGATTGATTCATCAAAGACCTAAAATATCATGATTTTGGGGGCTTATCGACCTTGTGAAGATCGAAATGTGAGATCAGGACGACCTGATGGTTTTGTGGTGTTTACGACCTAAACTCAGAGTATAGGTCGCCGTCTGTTGAGTAGATATCCGTTAGTGCAAATACCAGCGAGATTGACTTGCAAAATTATTGGCATAGAGCCGTTAGGGCGAGCTTAGTACTGTGGAAGGAACCGCAACGGGCGGACCCGATGGGGCCCTTATAAATAAAGCGGTGGGGACCATCGTTGACTAGCCCCTTCGCCTTCTTTTTCCTTTCGCCATCACTGCCGAAATCACCGCACCCTAGTCACCGCACACTCCACCGCCGAGCGCCACCGTAGAATTCGTAGTGCACCGCCGTCTGTCGCTGACTGCACACCGGCTCTGCTATGCTCGCGTCGCTCCGCTTCATATGCGAGTCAAAACCCTAGTGGGCTTTAGATCCAGATCTACTCGTGCTCAAGAAATGGCGGCCGCGGCTCGTCCAATCCCCGACTCGCGGACGGTGCGGAATCCTCGACGGCGAGCGAGGCAAAGATCCAGGCGCTGGTGGACCGCGGGCTATTGAGGCCCAAGGCGGAAGTGGAGGGGAAGGCACCTACAGGTGAGGCATTCCCAACAGAGGACGACAAGGAGCAGGTCGTCTTCATCTCCTTCTTCGAGCGCGGGTTCAACATT
This sequence comes from Cenchrus fungigraminus, assembly GCA_036936925.1. Taxonomy (NCBI): domain Eukaryota; kingdom Viridiplantae; phylum Streptophyta; class Magnoliopsida; order Poales; family Poaceae; genus Cenchrus; species Cenchrus fungigraminus. The sequence goes on from CM072780.1 coordinate 71,296,596, forward strand.
CCCGCCGGCGACTTCTTCCAGGGTCTTCTCTTCTACTACAAGTTGGAGCTGGTACATCTCATTCCCAACTCCATAACAGTAGTGTCGACCTTCATCCACTTCTGTGAGGCGTATCTAGGAATAGCGCCCCACTTTCTTCTCTGGCGACATCTTTTCTGTGTCAAGTCTACCGGCAAGCGTGGCGGTGTTGTTGGTGCTGTGATGTTCTGCTTGAGGTTGGGCCTCAAGTCGGAATGGATTGACTCGGACCTGCCGGACAACACCGCTGGGTGGAGGTCGGATTGGTTCTACATCACCGATCAAAAGCCGGCACTCCCGAAGCGGACTGGGCACAAGCCCGTGAAGATACCATAGTGGGACCTGCCGTTGACTTCGCGCGAGATGGACCACGTCAAGGAGGTGCTTGCATTGGTCGAGGACCTCAAGAAGAGAGGCGTAACAGGAGGTTCAGTTGCTAGGTCGTTTTGCTGGTGCCTGATCCAGCTGATCAAGGATCGGGTGCACCCAGCGTACGAGTACTGGGGGCAATCGGACCCCACTCGTGAGGTCAACTGCAAGGTCCCCAAGGAGGAGATGGCGGCTAGGGTGTCACATATCTACACTGGGAAAGCACGAATCAAGAAGTGCCCAAAGGCATACTCGTTGAGCCGGCCAGCTGACCCGGTGAGTCCTGGGACTTACTAAGTCGTTTGCTCTGTTTCTTTAATTACGTCGTTCTTACTCGTTTTGGTCTTTATCTGTCATAGGATCGGGAGAGGCAGTTTTGGTGCCCGGCACCTCTTCCGGAAGGCGAAGAACCTCGTCGGAAGCTGAGGTCGGATAAGTACGAACCTCCAGCAGCTAGGCTACTGGAGAATTACGAGTCTGACTCGTCGGTGGAAGCTGATGAAGACACTAACTCGGAGGTCGGTGATGATGCCACGAATCAGCAAGAGGCGAGCAGCACCGTGAAGCCCCGGCGCAAGACAAGGTTGGCGGCGGCAAAACAGTCAACCTCGATGGCTGCTGCAAAGGCCGAGGCAGCGAAGACCGCCAAGCTCGAGGCGGAGAAGAAGAAGAAGAGGAAGAGGAAGACGAGCATTCCTACACCTCCGTCTAGGGAGGTCGAGTCTGATGAGGAAGACGAAGCCACCGATGATCCACCGATCGTTGAAGACCGGACGGCGAGGAGGCCGTTGAGTCCCGCGGCCAAGAGGCAGCGGGAACTGACGCAGAAGACGACGGAGGACGACCTCCGTCAGGGGATGGAGGTGCAGCGGGCTGCTACCGGAGCGCAGGCAAGGATGCCTGTGCTGGTGAAAGTGCGGCCTTTTAGGCCTAGGTTACGTGCCCCAGCTACTGTGAGGTAGGGTCATTTTCCTAAAACTTGTTCATGTCTTGGTCGTTGTTGGTTTTGTTGATGAAGACGTCGACAGGCTGGTGGTCCAACCCGAGCGCGCCCTGGGTGATCAAGGGTCACCTTCGCGAACCAGGTCAGGTGACCAGGAGGTCGAAGCTCGGACCCTGGTTGATGATGCCAGGACAGCAACTCCTCCGCCAACTGTTGATGCTGGGGCACAGGGCTCCGTGGGCGACGTCGGGGCGTCGACCTCTCCCCCCGTCATCGACGTGGACCCCATCTACGTGGTGCCCGGTACGTCGGATCAGGACCTCACTGGGGACCCGATTCAACTCGAGCAGCCGCCAAAGGATCCAGAAACATCCGGCGTGCAGGTACCGAGTTTCCCATCGACAGGGCCGACGTTGAGACGTAGGGAGATTGACTGGAATGGTACTCCCTGGCAGGAGGATATCTTCAACGACAATGAGGATATGCGGGCGGTCCGGAACGTGATCTTGACGCTTAACGAAGCACTGAAGGTAAGCCTTTCTCCTGCGCTATTTGTGACGACGTAGTTTCAAACTTGTATTTGATGACCTGATTTCTTAGAGCAGTCGCTGGCTGATCGTGCAAAGGGCAGGGTCGACCTGCTGAGGAATGCTGCGGCCACACAATTACGGGTGGTCGAGCTTGAGCAGGAGCTCAAGCAGGTCCGTGAAGCTACAGCGGCGGACAAGAAAAAGCTCGAAGATGAGCTGGCTGAGGAGAGGCGCAAGGCCCAGGAGGCTAATGCGCAGTTTAACACTATGAACACTGGTAAGATCAAGGTTGTCTTGCAGTTTCCTTTACCATTGATGTCGGAGTCTTGTACTGGCGAAGTTCTGACCTCGGGATGTGTTGCAGAGTGTCACCGTCGGGAAGACGAGCTCAAAAACGAGCTAAAGAACAGCAAGGAGAAGGTTCGATCCTTGGAGGTGAACCTCCATGAGGCCGAGGCTGGCGCCGACGAGCTCAAGAGGACAATGAAGGAGAAAATAGACAGTGAGTTCGTTGTAACTCAAAAGTTTACTTATGAGAAACAGGCTCGGCAGGATCTCGAGGTCAGCCTCGAGGTAGCCTTGAAGTCGCTGCGGAATGACCAAGTGACCATTGCAGGGCAAGAGGTGGAGCTGAACGACCTGAAGAACGCTGCTCATTATGCTATGGATATGATAGCGCCACAGGTCGAAGGGGAGGAGCCGAAGTCTACTCTTGATCGTCTTATAGCTATACCCGAGAAACTTCTCGACCTGTTGAGGGCGATGAGCTTGGCGGCAGCCACAGAGGCGTTAGTGCAGGTGAAGTCGCACTACCCCGAGGTTGACATGGTCAAGGTCGGGGAGAGTTCTGATGCGACGAAAGACCTCAAGGCCATAGAGCTTGAAGTGCATGACGTCGCTATGGCGGTAATGGATGCTCTAGACTGTAATCGTAGTCTAGGAGCTGTACCTCCTCCTCCTCTCAGTCATGTAAAATAACACTTGATAAAACCTTCTTTTGTTGCCTGCATGACGTACTTACTTTGTGTCTGCGCGAGCTTGATAGTCTTTGAAGTGACGATGTCTTGTATAATATCCTGCTAACCACTACTCACGGAGAGGCTGGCTTACCGACCTCCAGAGCTTAGCAAGGAGGCTTACGTGTGATCGGCGCGCGGGAAGGAGTTTAGGACTCAGGTTTAGCAACCTTTATGACCAAGCAAGCTCACCGTGACACAAAGCGGGTAGTCATGAGGGATGATGTCCTCAGGTCGAACGACCCTTAGGTTGGCTTTGAGCCAAGCCCCCGAGCATGTTGAGGAGGAGGAAGAGCTTTAGATTGGACCCCCAGGTCTTATGACCCATGTGTTGGCTATGGCCAAGCCCCCGAGCGTGTCGAGGGGGAGGGTTGATAACATGAGAGAGGAGAAGGTAGGGCTCGAGACACAGCAGATGACTGCTTGAACTAATATTTATTGAAACTGAAAAATACAAATACAAGAAATACATAGCTGCTAAAAAAAACTATTCTACGGGTAGAAATGGCGTAGATGCTCCACGTTTCAAGGATTGGGCACGCCTTGTCCATCGCCCCACTGGAGGCGGTATGTAGATGGGCTGATGACTTCAGTGACAATGAAGGGTCCTTCCCAAGGGGAAGAGAGCTTATGCATGCCATCTGTCTTCTAGATACACCTGAGGACTAGGTCGCCGACGTTAAAGGATGTCTCCTTAACGTTGCGATCGTGGTATCGACGAAGTTGCTGATCGTGGCGAGCCGACGCATGACGGCAGCCAGTCGTTGTTCTTCGAGGCTATCGAGGTCGACACGTCGAGTCTGCTCAGCTTCTCCCTCCTCGTAGAACTGTATGCGTGGAGCTCCAAAAGTAACGTCGGTAGGCAAAATAGCTTCGGAGCCGTAGACCAAGAAGAAGGGCGAGAAGCCTGTAGCAGAACTGACTTGGGTCCTTATGCCCCAGATTACGTGTGGTAGCTCGGCTAACCATCTTGTAGTGTAGTTTGAAGCGTCGTCAAATATACAATCTTTGAGAGCTTGAAGAACCATGCCGTTGGCGCGTTCGACCTGGCCGTTTCACCTAGGGTGGGCGACCGAGGAGTAGTAGACGTCGATCGTGTTGTCTTGGCAGAAATCCCAAAAGGCAGAGCCTGTGAAGGCTGTGCCAAGGTCGGTGATGATCCTATTGGGTACACCGAAGCGATGTGTTATGTCTTGTATGAACTTGGCCGCTTCTTCCGACTTGATCTTTGCGACAGGTCAGACTTCAATCCATTTGGTGAATTTATCGACGGCCACAAGGATATACCTGTAGCCACCTAGGGCAATTCGGAATGGCCCCACTGAGTCGAGGCCCCACATGGCGAAGGGCCAGGATGTGGGAATTGTGCGCAGGACCTGAGCTGGCTGGTGCTACTGCTTGGCAAAGAATTGGCATCCTTTGCACCTTTTTACGAGGTCTTTTGCGTCAGACATGGCCGTGGGCCAATAGAAACTAGATCAGTATGCTTTACCGACCAGATTGGTGGAGGCCGCGTGGCAGCCACACTCTCCACCATGAATCTTAGCCAAGAGCTGTAGACCTTCTGATCGCAGAATACACTTCATCAAGACGCCAGTAGAGGCGGCTTTTCTGTAGAGGTCGGTACCAATTACGACGTAGTTAGCACTTCGTCGTGTGATACACTCTCATTCTGCTTTGTCTTTTGGGACTCGTTGTTCGAGTAGGAAAGCTATGAAAGGCTCGCGCCAATCATCTTCTTTTTCTGACATCAGCACGTCGCTAGGAGGTGCTGTGTTTTGGTCGAGTTGTAGTTGGTCCGGGTTGTCCGGATCCAACAGCTTGATCGACAGCTTGCGTAGGTCTTGGACGAACACACCCGCCGGAACTAGGGCTCTTTTGGAGCCTAGTTTGGAGAGTACGTCGGCGGCGACGTTGTTGTTGCGTGGCACGTGCTGAAATTCAATTCCCTCGAAGTGGCCTTCGAGCTTGCGGATCTCGGCACAGTATGCGTCCATTATGTCTTTGACACAATCCCACTCTTTATTGACTTGTTAGATGACGACCTTGGAATCGCCAAAAGCTAGTAGTCACTTGATGCCAAGGGACACTGCTATGCGGAGCCCGTGAATTAGAGCTTCGTACTCTGCTCCATTGTTGGAGGCTTTGTAGTGTATCTGTAGGACATACTTGAGCTGCTCTCCCTGAGGAGAGATGAGTAGCACACTTGCTCCTGCGCCTTCGAGGTTGAGGGCGCCGTCGAAGTACATTATCCAATGTTCAGGCCGCACCTTGGGAGGGGGCATCTGGATTTCTGTCCACTCCAACACAAAGTCAGCGAGGGTCTGTGACTTGATTGCCTGCCTGGGGCAGAACTCGATGTCGAACTCTCCAAGCTCCACCAACCACTTGACGATGCGGCCGTTGGCATCACGATTGCGGATGATCTCTCCTAGAGGGAACGACAGAGGCACCATGATCTTGTGGGCTTGGAAGTAGTGACGCAATTTTCTCGACGTGATCAGGAGTGCATAGAGCAACTTCTGAGGCTGCAAATACCGTGTTTTAGCGTCGGCCAGGACCTCGCTTACGTAGTATACAGGTCGTTGAACAGGATAGGCCTGCCCTTCTTCTTCTCGTTCTGCGATGAGAACCGTGCTGACCACATGAGTGGTGGCAGAGATGTATAGTAGGAGGGTTTCCCCTGCTACTGGTGGTGTCATGATTGGTGGTGTGGTCAAGGACTCTTTGAGAGCCTCGAAAGCCTTTTGTGCTTCTTCGTCCCATACGAATTTATCTGCCTTCTTCAATAGCTTGAAGAAGGGCAGACCTTTCTCGCCGAGCTTGCTGATGAAACGACCTAGAGCCGCCATCATACCTGTGAGCTTCATGACGTCTTTCTTGCAAGATGGCTTGGCCATGTTGCGTATTGCGTCGACCTTCACGGGGTTGGCTTCAATACCTTGGTGCCCGACCATGAAGCCCAGGAGCAATTCGGAGGGTACACCGAAGACACATTTGGTAGGATTGAGCTTCCACTGGAACTCTCATAGGTTGGTGAAGGTTTCAGCGAGGTCGGCGATGAGCTGATCTTCCTCGGTGGTCTTGACGACCACATCATCGACGTAAGCTTCAACATTCTTCCCAATCTGCGACTTCAGGCACTTCTATATCGCCTTCTGGTATGTTGCTCCCGCATTTTTGAGGCCAAAGGTCATGAGTTTGTAGCAGTAGATGCCATTGGGCATTATGAACGACGTCTTGTCTTTGTCGTCGAGATTCAAAGCTATCTGATGATAGCCTGAGTAGCAGTCGAGAAAGCATAGTAAAACGCTACCAGCCGTGGAGTCCACGACCTGGTCGATGCGAGGAAGAGGAAAGGGATCTTTTGGGCTGTGCTTGTTGAGGTCGGTGTAGTCGATACACATCCTTAATCCGCCAGTCTTTTTGGGTACAAGGACTGAGTTTGCAAGCCAAATAGGGTGTTTACATTCTCGGATGAATCCTGCAGCTAAGAGCTTGCAGACCTCTACTTCTATAGCTTGTTTTCTATCTTTTGCAAATCACTGGAGCTTTTGGTTGATAGGTCGGGCAGTCTTGTTTACTTCAAGGGCGTACTCAGCCAGCCTCCTGGGGACACCGGGCATGTCAGACGGGCTCCATGCAAAGATGTCAGCGTTGTCCCAGAGGAAACTGGTGAGCGTGAGTTCCTATTTGGGGTCGAGATTGGCCCTGATGACGACTTCCTTGGATGCGTCGGGTAGGCCGAGACACACTTTCTTCACAATAGGACTTGGGTCCATGGCTGTAGCTGTACGCTTCTGCTCTGGCACTTCCAGAGTGGTTTGGTCGATCTTGGCGGCCTGGGCGACCATGACCGTAGCTGCAGCTTTGCAGGCGGAGTCTTTGGCGAGCTCGACGGTGGTGCTCTCGCAATTGTAGGAGACATGATGTCTCCCAGGACGGAAAGGATTCCGTTAGGCACTGGCATCTTCATGATCAAGTAGGTGTGGTGCGGTATGGCCATAAACTTGGCCAACATAGGTCGACCAAGGATGGCATGGTAGGAGGAGCGGAAGTCCGCGACCTCAAACGTCAGGTACTCCGTTCGGAAGTTTTCCTGAGTGCCAAAGGTGACCGGGAGGCATACACGACCTATGGGGTACGCAGCCTTGCCGGACACCACGCCGTAGAAGGGTTCGTCACAGGAAGTCATCTTGTTGAAGTCGTAGTCCATCTTTCTCAGTGTCTCTGTGAAGATGATGTTCAAGCTGCTGCCCCCATCGATGAGGGTCTTAGGCAGGAACGCGCCGTCTACTATGGGATTGACGACCAGCGTGTAGGTCCCGGGGTCTGGTATGTGAACCCAATGATCTTTCCTAGAGAAAGTGATAGGGAACTCCGACCAACGCAGGGGTTGCGGAGTTTCAGTGTTGACTTGGGCGATCTCTTTTGCATTTGACCGTATTTGCCTGTTGCTCTTGGCTGCTTGGCGGCCACCCACGATGAAGTTGATCTCGCGGTTGGCTGTCTGGAACGCGCCGTTAGGGTTGCCCCCTTTTAGCGGTGGTGGTGGAGAACGCTCCTTGCGGTTGTTATCGTTGCGATTGTGGTCATCCTGGCAGCGGCGATCGTCGCGTCGGTCGTCACGGTTGTCTTCGCGGTGATCATCACGCCGGTAGTCGTCACGTCTATCATCACATCGGTCATCGCGGTGATAGTCGCGGCGATAATCACGATGGTCCCTATCGTCGTTGCGACGGTAAGGTCTGCACTCCCGGTAATCACGTCGATCAGGTCGACGGTTACGATTGCCATAGCGGCGGCCGCTGTTTTGGTCGTCGTTGCTGCCACTCTTGGTTTTCTTGGGCTCTGGGGGACCCCTAGAGCACGCTTTAGCTGTTCGCACTCTCTCATGGTGTGCTTGGCGTCGCGGTGAAACTGGCACTGGTCGTCCATGACCATGTTAAAGTCGCCTTCAAGGAAGGTGGAAGGTCAGGGTGGATCGGTCACGTAGGCCTTGCTAGATCGCTTGCATGACCTGTTGCCCCCATCGTCGTTGTCTTCTCCCTTGAAGTCGTGCATCACCGCGTCTTGAGTGTCGACAAGCTTGTCGACGTAGGTCATGAGGTCGCCGATGGTATGTGCGTCAGCTTCGTGGATCTTCTCGAAGAACTGTTCCGACCTTCTGGTTGGAGGTGACCGCGTTGCTCTCGATGACGAGACAAGCGGCTGGAGCAGTGGATTTTGCCGGCATGGAGCCGAAGCAGATGTCGACGGGATTGGCGAGGATGTCCGCCATGCTCTCCGGGAAGATGACGCCGTTGGTCGAAGCCATCGAGTTGCACGAAGAACCTCGGATTCCGCCCCTACCTGGCGCGCCAACTGTCAGATGGTGAGATCTAGACAGCCCACGGGGGTGTTAATCCCTGTGGTTTAGTTGTTCGGCGAGGGGGAATCTAAGGCTAAGAACTCGAAGGTTGCGCGCGAGCACACGGAATACAAAGAACACGACGAGTTTATACTGGTTCGGTTCTCCGGAGAGTAAAACCCTACGTCCAGTTGTTGGTGTAGATTGCTTGAGGATTGCGTGATTGTACAAGGGGTCGCCCTGCCCGCCTTATATTGGCTAGTGGACAAGGTCGGTTCCCAGATTCCAGGTCGGTTACGACCAGGAGACCTAAATCTAGCTGATTACAACACTTGCCATTTCCGTCGATCTGCTTTGGTCGGAATCCACCGACGTCTTGTCTTGCACGCCTAGTCTTGAAGTCGTTCTGGATAAGGTCGTCTTGGGAATCTTCTAGAAGGTCTTCAGGAGGTCGTGTGGGCCACCAACTAGGTCGGTTGGGCCCACTAACAGGTCGGCGGGTCTTCTGGTAGGCCGGACCCGCTTGTCGGGGACGGCCGTGAGCCTGGTCGGTGGGGACCCAGGGGTACCCATGTCTCACAGTTTTGGAGGAAGTAGTGTATGTGAGGCAGCCTCCGGGGTTTGAGAGTCAGAAGTACCCCCACCGGGTGTACAAGTTGAGGAAGGCGCTGTATGGGCTGAAGCAGGTGCCTAGAGCTTGGTACGGTAGGTTGAGGGGGTTCCTGTCTGAGAGAGGTTTCGAGATGGGGAAGGTAGATCTGAAGGACCAATTAGGCGAACCAGAGAGGGGGGAGTGAATGGGAGCCGATAAAAAATCTTCTCGAAGGAGATGAGAACTCTAACAAGACGAACACGGCTTCCAAAACACGTCTCCGACTCAACTACCCAAGTTGGTCAAGACCACGCAGCCACTGAAGTGCTACTAGTCCTAGGAACCAACAACCACCTACACCTACTCGAGAACGCAGCGGAAAAACCAACTCGAGTAGCTACTGGGCTACACCGGCAGGCCGGTGAGCAGCACCGGTCAGACCGGTCCCTGCTGGCAAAATCTGAGAACTTCCACAGAAGGTCTCTACACCGGTCAGGCCGGTGTAGCTCGCCGGTCAGATCGGTCCAAGCCAGGAAATCCCAAATCCACCAAAACGACCTACCGAGCTCCAAACAGGACCAAACCCGAAACAGCAGCAACACAGGACAACAGGGAACTCACCAAGACGTTCACCCGAGCATAACTCAACAGAGAGTCTGCACCGGTCGGACCGGTGAGATGCACCGGTCGGACCGGTGTGACCTGAGCTCTCGGGATGAACAGCGCCCGCGGGTCAACTCCCCCAAATCCAACTCCTGATCTCCCGAATCGCATCACGAATTTGCACAAGACTTTGGGGATAGTAGGAACACCTCATGGGCACTCCATAGCCAAGATTTGGTCCACCAAAACTTGTCAAAACAAGAGGAATCGAGGAAATCCCACCAAGAATGCCTCTAACCCTAGAGCTAAGAAAACCCCAAAATCGAGCCCCTTTGCTCACGGATTTGGGTGGGGAATCAAAGAGAAAAGAACCATGAAGGGTTCACACATACATCCCCCACCAAATCCCAAAGAGAAAGGCATCGAAATCGCTCCAAGAAAATCACCAAGAAAGGGCTCCGAAAATCACCAAAAAGGAGAAACGGGAAAGACATATCCATGCCTTGAGGAACCACACCGAATCATCTATACATACCAAAGAGGTTCATACAAGGTCTAGCTTGCCGCCCAATCATCCTTCCCTCTCACAAGATCTCACCATGAAGCTCTCAAGCTAGTCCTACGAAAAATTCTAAGGAAAATAGGAAGGAAAATAGGAAAACCAAATGAGCTAGGGTTCCAAGAGATGGCTGCCATCCTCTCACCCCTTGGGTTATATGGAGGCAACCGAAAGACTAAAATACCCTTACTAGCTAACTAGGGATACATGCCCCTCAAGGGCGAAATTGGAAGTCTTTGTCTTCGCACCATCGGACGGATGTCCAGCGACCGCAAACATGCTTAGCCTCGACGCAAGCCTTGCGATCCCGACGCGTGTCCTCCGCTTCGAAGATTCCGGACTGCGTCGTCGCACACCGGTCAGACCGGTGCTCCTCACCGGTCAGACCGGTACCCACCGGTCAGACCGGTCAGACCCACCGGTCAGACCGGTTTGGAGCTGCTGCACCTCCGTCCTCGGTTCTTCGGTCTTGGCTTTGTGGAACAACCAAGGAACCCAGTGGTTTTCTGGTGAACCACCGGAAACCCCGCGAACTCGGTGTAGCCTCCGCCAATCACCACTCATGACTCGGCTCCCACGAAGTCCCGGCTCGACCTTGGTTTTGAAGCTCAACCAAGAAACCGTCCATGACTTCATCTTGCCGTTCTTGCCACCATGCGGCCCGCACTTGACCCCGCTGGCCACCGGGTCCCTCGAACCAAGGCTACTTGTCTTCTCCACACCTGGAGGCCTCACCGGCAATGACCTTTCGTGCTTGTTCTTCACCTGCACCAACACCAGTCAAGCCGCAACCTGCACCTGCAGTACTTAGCCAAAAATCAGTCCACACCACGTTGTCAATCACTCATCACACCAGGAAGCGACCATCCACCGGTCCTCGAACCACACATGGCTCTCAATCTCCCCCTTGATGAGTGCATTGACAACACACACGTTTTGGTAACCCAGAGAAAAGAAAAAGAAAAGAAACGACTAAAAGAAACTCCAACAAGCGATCGAAAGCCAAAGAAAAGGCAAAGAGCAAGATCACTTGAAGAAGACAAATATCGGACCCCTTAGGCAAGGGCAACGGCTCGACACATCCGAGGCAAAACATGCTCAAGCAAATAGCACAATCCATCAAACCAAAACTCGAAAACCACAAAGAGCTCCCCCTGCACACATGCAAACTCCCCCTGAACCAATGCAACTCCCCCTGGACGAATGCATGCAAATCACCTCGCAAAACAGAGCAGCTGCTTCAGCTTTGCTCTGGACCGGTCAGACCGGTCAACCGCACCGGTCAGACCGGTGTGCTAGATCGCCCAGCACCTGAACCTCACACCGGTCAGACCGGTGTACCTCACCGGTCAGGCCGATGACCACCTGGGAAAAACTGGGAACTGCCCGAGCTCAAAACTAGCCCGAAACCACTTGGAAACCTTCTAAATGCATGCAACAAGCCAAAACATGCTCAAACTTCTCCCCCCTTGTTGACAATGCATGAATCAAGCCAAAAATGCAAAAAATGCAACCTAGAGCTTCTCAAATAGACAAAATTCAACATAGGATGCTACACATATCCAAAAGAGCAAGTTAGATGCTCTATAGCTTCGTAATGACATCAACTACAAGATCACCAAGTTTCACAACCATTGGGCGAAGCTAAGATAGAATTGAGCAATTTTGCGCAAATTTACCCTCTCATGAGCAAAGTCCTAAACATGAGCAAAACATGTCAAAATGACAAAGCCACACAAACTTCAAGCTAGGACAACCATTCTAAGCATAAGACCATCATAAACACCCACAAGCACCTCATGTCATGTCAAAGCCACCGAGCCATGTGCCTACTTCTATATATGAGACTTCTCATTGGTAGGCATCATGCAACAGTTTAGCACCCAAAGCAAATTAAAATTAGCACATATGACATGGGAGCACATTTTCCAAGCAATTTACATTTCATTTTCAGATTTGAAATTGGTACATGAAATGTCTTTGCGACAAAAAGGAACTTATGCCCCTCCACAAGATCAAGCATGGGGGCTAAACATTCATGATGGCAAATGAGCCTTTGGCCCCATATGATCAAAATAAGCTATCCAACCACAAATTAGGCATAGCCAAGCCACTAAAATATGTTAAGATCATATAAAGGCATTTACTCACAAGAGAGCATACATGTGACATTTTTGAAAACATAGCCATCAACCATGGATATAAACCAAGATTATCAAGAGCTAAGCCAAACTAACTATAGCTTACCAAACTAGCTCATAAAGACATATATCATTCCATGGTGAACAATGTATATATGAGAAGCCTTTCCTAAACAATGCATATGATACAAAATGCATGCAACCTAAGATACAAAGATGCCTATACATCATGTTACGTATGCCATGCCAAATGCAAGAAATGCACAAAGGAAAGCTATACATATGCTACAAAGGAGCTCCCACACACAAAGCTCACAAACGACCGGCTCCTCGAGGGGAGGCAAAAAGGGCTCGACACCACCGGCAAAAGAGCAAAGGAGCGCAAAACTTACAAGCTCCCCCTAAACACATGCACTAGGGCCAAAGAGCATACAAAGCTCACCCTTAGGATACATGATAGAGTAAAGAGCACACTAAGCACATAGGCTCCCCCTAAGCTCATGCATTAAGGTCAAAGAGCATACAAAGCTCACCTTACACAGATGAGATAGGGCAAGGAGCGAAATGAACCAAGTGGCTTGACCAAGGCCACACACTTGAAGGACACAAATTCACTTACCTTTATCATTTCTTCAGAATTCACCCGTCCTTGTCCACAATCCCCGAAAGTGATGTACCTCCATGTCATCACCGGGGTATGAGGCCGGAGAACCACCCCCGATATCAACCAAATGTTCTCCGGGCATCCCACCTGCAACTCAAAACCAAGAGCGAGAGCGAGCAAATGACTCAACACTGGGATTAGTACCAAAAGTGTCAAACCAGTGCCGAGCCATCTCCTCAAAAGTAGGGTTAGCAACATCCATCCTACCGCGCCTATCAAAACTGCGATCCATCCTATCAAACCTGGAACCACCATGGGAAAACCACTCCCGTCTCACTAGAGGAGTACGAGTACCACGAAAAGGAAAACGTGGTCCGTAGCCCCTCTGAGACTCAAAACTGCGACCTCTCCCAAACTCGTATTGATCACGAGGTGGAGAACGTCTAGCAAACTCAACACCGCTTGACTCAAAGCGCCTACCATCGGTTCCACGACCAAAAGGGCTGAACCCTCTAGCATCACAGCCCCGGAAACCAAACTGTCCAGCACTCTGCCTAGCACCGGTCTGACCGGTCACTCTGACCGGTCTGGCCGGTGGTCCTCGGCCAGCAAACTTGCCTCCACCTGAAGCTCTCCTATCTCTCCATGCTGGAACCATATGCACAACACCCTTTCCCTTAGGTAGTGGCATACGAGGCTCAGGCACACCATGAGAAGGGTGGTACCAGTCCTTGTTTGCCCACTCCTTAGCCATTCTCGCCTCTCTTCTTCTCTTATAGCAAAACTCTCTCTTGTGACCATCCTTTCCACAAAACTCACAATGGAAACGGATTGGTCTTGGCTTAGGCTTGGGGTGAGGCTCTTCACAAGGCTTCTCACTAGGTTCCTCACTAGGTTTTTCTCTTGGCTTAAGCAACTGGTTTGGCTTGAGTACAAACTTGTCTTTGGGTATGGGTTGTGGTGGAACTGGAATATTCCCAAATTTTCCTTCTCTCTCACCACTGCTCTCACCAAACTTATCAGATCCCAAATCCCAACCATCAAAGCGCTTATAGGTAGCAATCATCATACCAAGCTGAGGTTCCTGACTAGACAACCAACTCAGCACTTCACGCAACTTATTATTTTCATCCTACAAATGGTCAACACATTGTGCCAGTTCCAAATTCTTCACAGCATGCAACTCACAAGTAGAACAAGAAGTAGGAATAGGCACTTCCAAATCAGCCTCAAGTGAAACAATGCGAGATCGAAGCTCAGCAATTTTTTCATGCAAACCAGGGCAAGAAGTACATGCACCAAGCAAAGTGGGTCTAGATTGCAGCTCAGCCAACTCAACCCTAAGCACATCTAGTTCCTCACACTTGGTGGCATGTTTTTCCCTAAGAGCAGTCAAATCAGCCAGGAAAATAGAGCAATCAGCACAATCAACCTCATCAGAAACCACAGGGCTAGCCTTAAGCGAATCAATTTCAAGCTTGCCATCAAGAACCTGTGTTTCTAGCTCAGCCACTCTAGTCCTAGCATCTTCAAGCAAAGCTCTAAGCTCCTTCCTAAGCTTCTTAGCCTCTCTAAGCATGTGATCGCGATTATCAAGCAAGTCAACCAACTCCTCATTCTCCTTGCGCAAAGAAGAGAGCTCATCACATACCTCATCCTCGGAGTCGGAGTCTGAATCCGAGGCGTTCTTCTAGCTTCTCTTGCTGCCAGAGCTACGTGCCATGCCACAAAGACCATCCTTCTTGTTGCAGCCTCTCGAAGTCTTGCTTGCGGTACAGCAAAGGCCGTTCAAGTACTTGCTGAAGTCCTTCTTCTTCTTCTTCCTGTGTTTCCTCTTGCTGACCTCTTCTTCTTCTTCTTCACTCGAGCTTGATGACACGTCCTCAGAGTCAGAGTCGATGTCGCTCGATCTCTTGATCTTCTCTCGGGTCCGTGTCTTCCTCCCATGTTCATGTTCCTTCTTCTTGGATCTTCTTCCTTTGTCCTTGGACTTGTGCTTGTCGTGGTTGTTCACCTTCGGACACTCGGTGAAAAAGTGTCCGGTCTTGCCGCACTTGAAACACGCCCTCGAGTTCCTCCTTGAGTTCACCTGGTTCTCGTGCATCCTCTCAAATCTCCGTGTCAGCAACGCCAGCTCGTCCTCTCCAAGTACATCGAACTCCTCGTCTGGCAAAGACATCAAAGAGGACAAAGAGTACATCCTGGAGGATGGGTTAGCGTTAGTCTTAGCACCTGAGCCACCGACGAGAGCAAGACTATGAGGATCAGTCGGGCTCTCAAGACGGGCTGTCATACCACGGTCCAACTCAGCCGACTCGAGCTTCGAGAACAGCTCGTTCACGGTCAAGGTGTCATACTTCTCGGACTCAAGGATAGCCTCAACCTTCCCGTCCCATACGGTATGATCCAACGAGTGCAAGAGCTTCACGGCTCTGTCATGATCATCATATGGGAGCACGACCACATTGGCTCTCATGTTGTTCACCACGACCGTAAAACGCTGGAAAAGGGCATCGACGGACTCGCCGGGGAGATGAGTGAAGTTCTCGTACTCTCTCCGGTAGGTCGCGTACATCCTAGCCTGAACCTGAGCATTCCCAGCATGAGCATCCTTCAACTGCTCCCAAATCCTACAAGCTAAGTCCTCTGTCTGAACCCGATCGAATTCGGACTGACACAGAGCACGAAACAAGTAGTCGACCGCCTTGTTGTTGGCGTCGAACATATCCCTCGATCCTGGAGCAAGGAAGTTAATCGGATGAACATAAGCTGTGTTCACCGTAACATCCCAAAGGATCTGACCCTTTCTGCGGAGGAACGCTGCCATCCACCTCTGCCACATCTGGTAGTTCTTCCCATCGAAGTGGGGAGGACCTGAACCCCGTTCCTGGTACGCCATCTTTGGATCTTAGACTGGTAAGAGTCAATGAAGACCCGAACCAGCTCTGATACCAATTGAAGGACCGATTAGGCGAACCAGAGAGAGGGGGTGTGAATGGGAGCCGATAAAAATTCTTCTCGAAGGAGATGAGAACTCTAACAAGACGAACACGGCTTCCAAAACACGTCTCCGACTCAACTACCCAAGTTGGTCAAGACCACGTAGCCACTGAAGTGCTACTGGTCCTAGGAACCAACAACCACCTACACCTACTCGAGAACGCAGCGGAAAAACCAACTCGAGTAGCTACTGGGCTACACCAGTCAGGCCGGTGAGCAGCACCGGTCAGACCGGTCCCTGCTGGCAAAATCTGCGAACTTCCACAGAAGGCCTCTACATGGTCAGGCCGATGTAGCTCGCCGGTCAGACCGGTCCAAGCCAGGAAATCCCAAATCCACCAAAACGACCTACCGAGCTCCAAACAGGACCAAACCCGAAACAGCAGCAACACAGGACAACAGGGAACTCACCAAGACGTTCACCCGAGCAAAACGCAACAGAGAGTCTGCACCGGTCAGACCGGTGAGATGCACCGGTCAGACCGGTGTGACTTGAGCTCTCGGGATGAATAGCGCCCGCGGGTCAACTCCCCCAAATCCAACTCCCGATCTCCCAAATCGCTCCACGAATTTGCACAAGACTTTGGGGATAGTAGGAACACCTCATGGGCACTCCATAGCCAAGATTTGGTCCACCAAAACTTGTCAAAACAAGAGGAATCGAGGAAATCCCACCAAGAACACCTCTAACCCTAGCGCCAAGAAAACCCCAAAATCGAGCCCCTTTGCTCACGGATTTGGTTGGGGAATCAAAGGGAAAAGAACCACGAAGGGTTCACACATACATCCCCCACCAAATCCCAAAGATAAAGGCCTCGAAATCGCTCCAAGAAAGGGCTCTGAAAATCACCAAAAAGGAGAAACGGGAAAGACACATCCAAGCCTTGAGGAACCACACCGAATCATCTATACATACCAAAGAGGTTCATACAAGGAAAAGCTTGCCGCCCGATCATCTTTCCCTCTCACAAGATCTCACCATAAAGCTCTCAAGCTAGTCCTATGAAAAATCCTAAGGAAAATAGGAAAACCAAATGAGCTAGGGTTCCAAGAGATGGCTGCCATCCTCTCACCCCTTGGGTTATATGGAGGCAACCGAAAGACTAAAATACCCTTACTAGCTAACTAGGGATACATGCCCCTCAAGGGCGAAATTGGAAGTCTTTGTCTTCGCACCATCGGACGGATGTCCAGCGACCGCAAACTTGCTTAGCCTCGACGCAAGCCTTGCGATCCCGACGCGTGTCCTCCGCTTCGAAGATTCCGGACTGCGTCGTCGCACACCGGTCAGACCGGTGCTCCTCACGGGTCAGACCGGTCTGGAGCTGCTGCACCTCCGTCTTCGGTTCTTCGGTCTTGGCTTTGTGGATCAACCAAGGAACCCAGTGGTTTTCTGGTGAACCACCGGAAACCCCGCGAACTCGGTGTAGCCTCCACCAATCACCACTCATGACTCGGCTCCCACGTAGTCCCGTCTCGACCTTGGTTTTGAGGCTCAACCAAGAAACCGTCCATGACTTCATCTTGCCGTTCTTGCCACCATGCGGCCCGCACTTGACCCCGCTGGCCACTGGGTCCCTCGAACCAAGCCTACTTGTCTTCTCCACACCTAGAGGCCTCACCGGCAACGACTTTTCGCGCTTGTTCTTCACCTGCACCAACACCAGTCAAGCCACTACCTGCACCTGCAGTACTTAGCCAAGAATCAGTGCACACCACGTTGTCAATCACTCATCACACCAGGAAGCGACCATCCACCGGTCCTCAAACCACACATGGCTCTCAAGATCAGACCTTGTTTCTCCTCAGGCAGGGTAGAGAGATCCTGATTGTGCAGATATACGTGGATGATATTGTCTTTGGTGGCTTGTCTAACTCTTTGGTTGCAAGGTTTGTAAAAGACATGAGCAGGGAATTTGAGATGAGCATGATGAGTGAGTTGCAGTTCTTCCTCGGCCTCCAGATCAAGCAGTCAAAGGAAGTAACATTCGTGCACCAAGCCAGGTACACCAAGGACATAGAGAGGAAGTTCAAGATGGAGGACTCCACGGCCATGGCGATGCCGATGAGTACGACTACAGCTCTTGATGCGGACGAGGATGGTGAACACGTGGACCAGAAGGAGTACTGGAGCATGATCCGCTCCCTCCTGACCTGACGGCGACAAGATCGGACATCCAATTCTCGGTATGTCTGTGCGCTCGTTTTCAAGCATCTCCAAGGACTTCGCATCGGCAAGCAGTCAAGCGCATCTTCAGGTATTTGCGATACACTCCCGACTTCGTCCTTTGGTACTCCGCGTCTTCTTCTTTGGAGCTTCACAGTTTTTCAGACACGGATTTTGTCGGGTGTCGGTTGGATAGGAAGTCCACTTCTGGGACTTGCCAGTTCTTGGGTTCTTCTTTGGTGCCTTGGTCTTCCCACAAATAATCGAGTATTGCTCAATCTACAATCGAAGCTGAATACATTGCCACAGCCAGTTGTTGCTCTCAACTCCTTTGGATCACATACACCATGAGTGACTTTGGTGAGGAGTATACCCAGGTTCCACTTCTTTGTGATAGCACGACTGCGATAAGTGTTGCTAAGAACCCAGTGCTTCATTCCAAAACCAAGCATATAGAAGTGAGATACCATTTTCTGAGGGACAATGTTGAGAAAGGGAAAATCGCTTTGATCCATGTGCCCACACAAAACCAACTAGCGAATATTTTCACCAAGCCCCTAGATCAAGCAACTTTCACTCGTTTGCGGGGAGAACTTGGTGTGTGTTTGGTCTCTTGAGTTGGGTGTGGGAGCTCCTTTGTAGCATATGTATAGCTTTCCTTTTATGTATTCTTGCATTTGCATTGCATATGTAACATGATGTATAGGCATCTTTGTATCTTAGGTTGCATGCATTTTGTATCATATGCATTTTGTACGAAAAGCTTCTTTTATATACATAGTTCACCATGATGTGCTATATATGATCTTGTGAGCTAGTTTGATATGATATGGATTAATGTGGCTTAGCTCTTGATGATCTTGATTTATATCCATGGTTGATAGCTATGCTTTTGAAAAATGTCACATGTATGCTCTCTTGTGAGTAAATGCCTTTATATGATCATGACATGTTTAGTGGCATTTCTATGCTTAATTTGTGCTTGGATAGCTTATTTTGAGCATATGGGGCCAAAGGCTCATTTGTCATCATGAATGTTTAGCCCCCATGCTTTATCTTGTGGAGGGGCATATGTTCCTTTTTGTCGCAAAGACATTTCATGTACCAAATATGAATCTGAAAATGAAATGCAAATTGCTTGGAAAATGTGCTCCCATGTCATATAAGCTTAATTTATTTGCTTTTGGGTGCTAAACCGTTGCATGTTGCTTACCAATGAGAAGTCTCATATTTAGAAGTAAGCACATGGCTCGGTGGCTTTGACATGACATGAGGTGCTTGTGGGTGTTTATGATGGTCTTATGCTTAGAATGGTTGTCCTAGCATGAAGTTTGTATGGCTTTGCCATTTTGACATGTTTTACTCATGTTTTACTCATGTTTTGGACTTTGCTCATGAGAGAGTAAATTTTCGCAAAAATGATCAATTCTATCTTAGCTTTGCCCAATGGTTGTGAAACTTGGTGATCTTGTAGTTTAAGTCCATACAAAGCTATAGAGTATCTAACTTGCTCATTTGGATATGTGTAGCATGCTATGTTGAATTTTGTCTATTTGAGAAGCTCTATGTTGAAACTTCTCACATTTTGCCTTGATTCATGCATTGTCAACAAGGGGGGGATGTTTGGGCATGATTAGGGCACCTGCGAGCATTTGGAAGGTGTTCCAAGTGGTTCGGGCAGGTTTTCAAAAGTTTGGTGCAGGGCCAGTTTCTTGGGGCGGTCAGATCCCAGAGGGGCGGTCTAACCGCCCTGGGGAGTGTGAGCAAGTTTTTGCTCCTTGTTGCATTCCCATATTGCATTGTTGCATTGGTTCAGGGGGAGTGTGCTTTGGCTCAGGGGGAGATTGCATATGTGCAGGGGGAGCTCTTGTGTTAGTTTGTGGCTTGCGGCCTTGTGTGCCTTTGGTGGTCTTTGCTCCTTGTGTGAGCTTGTTTTTGTCTCGGTTGTGTCGAGCCGTTGCCCTTGCCTACGGGGACCGAAACTTTCCTTCTTCAAGTGATCTTGTTCTTTGCCTTTCCCTTGGCTTTCGATCGCTTGTTGAAGTTTCTTTTGGTCGTTTCTTTTCTTTTCCTTTTCTCTTTGGTTACCAATCATGTGTGTTGTCAATGCACTCATCAAGGGGGAGATTGAGAGCCTGTGTGGTTCGAGGACCGGTGGATGGTCGCTTCCCGGTGTGATGAGTGATTGACAACGTTGTGTGGACTGACTCTTGGCTAAGTATTGCAGGTGCAGGTTGCGGCTTGACTGGTGTTGGTGCAGGTGAAGAACAAGTGCAAAAGGTCGTTGTCAGGTTGGCCTCCAGGTGTGGAGAAGACAAGTAGGCTTGGTTTGAGGGACCCGGTGGCCAGCGCGAAGGACCGGAACGGCGAACCAGAGAGGGGGAAGTGAATGGGAGCCGATAAAAATTCTACTCAAGAATTCGGCCTATGAACCCAATTTCACTTGGACACCTCCTCAAGCTTCTCTTGCCAAGTCCACGTAGCCACTGGAGTGCTACTGAACCTAGGAGCAAGATCCAACCAACAGCAACACAAAACACGCAGCGAAAAACAACACGAAACTGCTGCTGGCAACCAAAATCGGTCAGGTCGGTTTCTGAAATTGAGGACCGGAGCGTCCGAGGACCGGTGGATGGTCGTTCCCTGGTGTGATGAGTGATTGACAATGTGGTGTGGACTGACTCTTGGCTGAGTATTGCAGGTGCAGATTGCGGCTTGACTCGTGTTGGTACAGGTGAAGAGCGGGCGCGAAAGGTCTATGCCTTGCGGGGCCTCCGAGGAGTGGAGAGACAAGTAGGCTCGGCTCGAGGGACCCGGTGGCCAGCGGGGTCAAGTGCGGGTCGCATGGTGGCAAGAAAAGCGAGACGAAGTCGTGGACAGGAGCCGGTGCAGGGTAGCGGCTCACGACCGGAGTCTGCAGGCGGGGTTTGCGGCGGTTCACCACCAAACCGTCGGGTTACTTGGTTGAGCCACAAAACCAAGACCGGAGGCTCGGCGGGCGGAGACGTGATCCGGGCGCGTCGAGAAGCTTCGATGCCGGCGGGCACGTGGCGGGATCGCAGGGCTTGCGTCGGGAGGACGCGGACTACGGCGAAGGCGTGGCCGTGCGATAAAGAGGAGTACTACATGACCTATTTGCCCCTGAGGGGATTGTATCTTAAGTTTAAGTGCTAGGGGTAGCTTGGTCATTTGCCCAACCCAGAGGGACTCATATATATAGGTCTAGGGTTTTCTGGGCATACCATCCATCCGGACTGCTTCTCATTTTCTTGCTCCATAGGCGTAGATTTTCTTCACCGCTTTGTAGAGAATCTGACCTCCGAGTGTATGGAAGCATTCATGGTTGCGTCGATTTCCTTCTTGTGGCTCTTGAGATTTTTGTGTCATTTTCGAGCTATTTTCATTGGATTTTCGTGCGTGCCTTGTTCCTTCGATTCTGAGGTGTTTGGGTTCGGATTTGTTGGTGGGGATCATGGATAGTTGCCTCGTGCATCTTTGTGCTTGATCATGACCCCTCAAACTCCGAATTCGGCCACCGATTGAAGGATTTCGGTTGGAACCCTAGCTCTTTGTGTGAGCTCGGTAGAATCTTGATTCCTCTCAATTCAGTGGGTTTGAGGCTACAATCTCGTAGGTATAGCATCTCCTAGAGGCACTTCATCTTCACCTATGATTTGGTAGCAATCCCTTGGTTGATTCGGGAGATCGGGCAAAGGGAAGGAGGGTTTGACCTTTGGGAGGTCGGGCTCGGGCTGCTGTTCCCGCGCCTGGCGGACCGTCCGCGCGGGGTCGGCGGACCGTCCGCGAGGAACTCGACAGCCGGCTGTTCTTCGTGTTCTTCGCGAGTTCTTGTTTCGCTCCATTTCGATCCGTCGTGTCAGTGGTTTTTGGTTGGAGGGAGTTGGTCGGACAGTCCGCCTGGGGTGGCCGGATAGTTCGCGAGGCTCGGACCGTTCACGGTGCTCGCCCGGACCATCCGTTTTTCAAGGTGCGCTACTGGAGGTTCTGTGTCCATTTTCGGACTGTCCGCCCCTGACCCGCGGACCGTCCGCCCATCCCACGCGGACCGTCTGCCCAGTCACCGCGGACCGTCCGCCTGGGACTTCGCAGATTGCCTAAGTCCTTTGCTTCTTGAGTTTTGCTTTCGCTTTGGGATTGTTTGGGGTTTGCTCCTAGGGTTGGTAGGTCCATTGTGACTACGTGACCTTGGCAAACTCGTGTGGGAACTCTTGGTTGTGAATTTGGGGCATAGGCCGAGTTCATCCTTCGGGAAGAATTTTTATCGGCTCCCATTCACTCCCCCCCTCTGGTCGCCTAATCGGTCCTTCAATTGGTATCATAGCCAGTTACGGATCTTCGTGATTCTAACCAGTCTAAGATCCAAAGATGGCGTACCAGGAACGGGGTTCGGGTCCTCCACACTTTGATGGTAAGAACTACCAGATGTGGCAAAGGCGGATGGCTGCTTTCCTCCGCGGCAAGGGTCAGATCTTGTGGGATGTCACGGTGAACACAGCTTATGTTCATCCGATGAACTTCCTAGCTCCAGGATCAAGGGATATGTTCGACGCCAACAATAAGGCGGTCGACTACTTGTTCCGTGCTCTGTGTCAATCCGAATTCGATCGGGTTCAGACAGAGGACTTGGCTTGTAGGATTTGGGAGCAGTTGAAGAATGCTCATGCTGGAAATGCTCAGGTTCAGGCTCGGTTGTTTGCGACCTACCGGAGAGAGTACGAGAATTTCACTCATCTCCCCGGTGAGTCCATTGACAGCATGTTCCAACGGTTCACGGTGATTGTGAACAACATGAGGGCTAATGTGGCCGTGCTCCCGTACGATGATCATGATAGGGCTATCAAGCTCCTGCATTCTCTGGATCGTACCGTGTGGAGTGGAAAGGTCGAGGCCATTCTTGAGTCGGAGAAGTATGACACCCTCACGGTGGATGAGCTGTTTTCCAAGCTCAAGTCGTCCGAAGTGGACCGTGGAGTGCGTGCAAAGATCGAGAACCCGACTGACCCTCATAGTCTGGCTCTTGTTTCTAGATCAAGGACTAACGCTAACATGCCTTTGAGACAGTTCTCTTTGTCTTGTCTTGTGTCCATGCCAGATGAGGAGTTTGACGTGCTAGGCGAGGAGGATCTCGCGTTGCTGAGCAGGCGGTTCGAGCGCATGTACACGAATCGGAAGAATGCTCGGAGGACCTCAGGCATGTGCTACCGGTGCAGGAAGGACGGGCACTTTATCGCTGAGTGCCCGGAAGCCATGGAGGTGAAGGCCGAGCACAAGCATCGTCCGAGGACCGACCACAAGCACCGCTCGAGGGACAACCACAAGGGCAAGAACAAGTCCGAGAGGAGGCCGAGGAGAAGCGGTGGTCACAAGAAGAAGGAGCGAGCGATGGTTGCCGGGGTGAGCGATATCGACTCGAGCTCCTGCTACTCTTGATCGAGCTCAAGTGATGAAGATGAGAACCAACACAAGGGCAAGCGGTCAAGCAAGAACATCAACGGCTTGTGCTTCGCCGCCCAAGGCTTTTGCGGCATGGCACATAGCTCCGCAAGCAAGAAGAGCAACAAGGATGACTCGGGCTCCGACTCCGAGGATGAGGTAAACAATGATCCATCTTTCTTGGTAGCGGAGAATGCTAGGTTGAATGACTTGCTTGACAACCGTGATGATGTGCTTAGAAAGACCAACAAGGAGAAGAGGGAGTATAGGTCTTTTCTTGGAGAGGCTAAGGACAAGGTGGTTGAACTAGAGTCTTTGCTTGTTGATGCTAGGGTTCAAATAGATTCCCGTAAGTCTGCTCCTATTGTGACCGATGAACGTGAATGCACTGATTGTTCCACTTTTCTTGGTGAATTGACTGTGCTTAAGGAGAAGTATGCCTCCAAGGTTGAGGAACTAGATGTGCTTAGGGTTGAGCTAGATGAGATGAAATCTAGGCACTCTTTGCTTGGTGCTTGCACTTCTTGTCCTGTTTTGCATGAGAAGCTAGATGTTTCGCTTGTTTATGCTAGATCTCTAGAGGCTCAGCTGAAAGCTCCTATTCCTACATCATGCTCTACTTGTGAAATAAATGATGTGAAGAATATGGAGCTTGCACACTATGTTGATCGTTTGCAGGATGAGAATGATGAGTTGAGAAAGATGATGGGTTGGTTGTCTGGTCATGAGCCTCAGCTGAGGATGATGATCGAGACATACAAGCGCTATGATGGGGAAGCACTTGGGGCAAACAAGGTGGATGAGGGGAAGATTGGAGACATCCCAGAGCTACCAAAAACCCACCACAAAAATGCCTATGCTCCTAAGCCTAACCCTCTTAGGAACCGACTAGACACAACCCCAGCTCCACCCGTGTTTCGTCTACACACAGACAACTTCCAGAAACCCATCAAGTTCAAGAGTGACTTGGGGAATGAGTTCTTTAGGAAGGAGGAAGAGAAACCGAGTGAGGAGAAGCCAGAGCCCAAAACCAAAACCAAAGCCAAAACCAAATCCCTTCCATTGTGAGCATTGTGGGAGGGATGGGCACCTTGCAGAGTTTTGCTTCAGGAGGAAGCGTGAGGAGAGGTTGGCTAGGGAGATGGCCAACAAAGACAAGTACCGCCCCTCTCGTGGTGTGCCTGAGCCTAGGTTGGTGCCAAGGGGAGAGGGTATGGTACGTACCATTTACCCTCGTGAGAGGCGTGTGTTTGTGCCTCGAGGTGAGCCACCACATAGAGAAGGTGGTAGGCGTGTTGGGTTTGGACGTGGTGAGTTTGCTGGACGTTCCTTCGCTCATGGCCAATACGAGTATGGGGGGAACGATCGGAGTTTTTGGTCCCAGAGGAGCTATGGGCTACAGTCTCCACCACGAGGTGCGCGTAGTCCTCCAAGGGGACGTGTGGGTGTTCCACCTAGAGGAGATACGATGGATTTTGCTAACCCCACTTTTGAGCAAATGGCACGGCACTGGTTTGATTCATTTTATACTAACCCTAGTGCTGAGTCATTTGCTCACTCTCGCTCTCGTTTTTGATTTGCAGCTGGGAGGCATGGAGGGCTTTTGGTTGATCGACTCCGGTTGCTCTCGACACATGACCGGAGATCGATGGTGGTTCTCCAGCCTCACCCCGGTGATGACCAAAGAGACATCACTTTTGGGGACAATGGGAAAGGTAGAGTGCTTTCAATGGGCACGGTGAAGGTGAACGATTCTGTGACTCTCAGGCGTGTGTCTCTTGTCAAGTCTTTGGGGTACAATCTTCTTTCGGTTTCCCAGCTTCTTGATGAGGGTTTTGAGGTCCGTTTCAAAACGGGCGCTTCACGTGTCTTGGATTCTCGAGGTGATCTTGTGTGCACGATCATCCCCGAGGGTCAGATTTTCAGAGCCGATTTTTCTCAGTGTGTTGGCTCTTCTCGTTGCTTGGTTGCTGGCGTTTCGGCGGAGCTTTGGAAATGGCATAGGAGACTAGGTCACTTGAGTTTTGACTTGTTGTCACACTTGAGTGCGCTAGGATTAGTCCGAGGATTGCCTAAGTTGAATTACCAAAAGGACTTGGTATGTGCTCCGTGTAGGCATGGTAAGATGGTCGCCTCCTCTCACCCGCCTCTGACATCCGTTATGACAGAAAGGCCATGCGAGCTGTTCCATATGGACTTGGTTGGTCCAGCTCGTGTGTGCTCAGCGGGTGGGAAATGGTATATCCTGTTGATAGTAGATGACTATTCTCGCTATGCTTGGGTCTTCTTTTTGGCTGACAAGGGGGAGACGTTTGGTTTTGTGAGGGATCTAATCTTGAGGTTGAAGAATGAGAGGAATGGAGATGCCATTCGAGCTATCCGTAGCGACATTGGTTCTAAATTTAAAAACTCTCATTTCGAAACCTTTTGTCATGATTTGGGTCTCGAACATCAATTCTCTTCTCCCTATGTGGCTTGTCAGAATGGTGTGGTTGAGAGGAAAAATCGTTCCCTTTGTGAGATGGCTCGGACGATGCTCGACGAGCATAGGACTCCGAGGAGATATTGGGCTGAGGCGGTGAATACTGCGTGCCATGTTGGGAATCAGATTTTTCTTAGGGCCTTCTTGAACAAGACGTGTTATGAGCTCATGCACGGGCGAGCACCTAGAGTGAGCCATTTCATGGCTTTTGGTTGTCGGTGCTTCATTCTCAAGAAGGGTAGGCTTGATAAGTTTGAGTCGAGGTCTTCCGATGGGATTTTCTTGGGTTATGCTAGTCATTCTCGAGCATTCCGTGTGCTCAATCTTGATACTAACCTAGTCATGGAAACTTGCGAGGTTACCTTCGACGAGACCCAGCCATGCAGTTCGTCTGTCTTTGAGTGTGCAGGTGACGACGAGATTGGCAAGAAGATCTTTGAGGACGAGGAGGATGATGCTGGAGAGAATGATGGTGATGATGAAGCTCCAGCTGAGCATGTACCCTCTACTTCCACTACGATGACTACGGTGCAGGACGGTCCAGCCCCTACACCGACTACGATCCAGCAAGATCAAGTGGAAGCTGGAGCTGAGGGGGAGGTTGTCTCTAGGCGAGAGGCACCGAGGCGCGTTCAAGTTGATCATCCACCATCAAGAATCATCGGCGACATCAATGAACGTACGACATGGTCAAAGTCCAGGAATGTTTCTCACTTTGCTCATTCGGCTTTTGTTGCTACCTTTGAGCCGAAAGACATTGGACACGCTCTCTCTGATCCTAATTGGGTGAATGCAATGCATGAGGAGTTAGAGAATTTTGAGAGAAACCAAGTTTGGGAGTTGGTAGAGCCACCACCACATTGCAAACCTATTGGGACAAAATGGGTGTAGAAGAACAAAGAGGGTGAGAATAGTGAGGTGGTGAGAAACAAATCGAGGTTGGTTGCTCAGGGGTATAGTTAGAAGGAAGGGATAGACTATGAGGAGACATTTGCTCCTGTAGCCCGTTTGGAGGCAATTAGGATCCTTCTAGCCTTTTCCGTGGCTACAGGGTTCAAGTTGTACCAAATGGATGTGAAGAGTGCCTTCTTGAATGGGTTTTTAGAAGAAGAGGTTTATGTGAAGCAACCATTGGGCTTTGAGAGTGCTGAGTTTCCTCACCGGGTGTATAGGTTGAGGAAGGCGTTGTATGGGCTGAAACAAGCTCCCCGTGCTTGGTATGGCCGTTTGAGGGGGTTCATGTTCAGTAAGGGGTTTGAGATGGGCAAGGTTGACAAGACTCTTTTTCTCCTCAGGCAGAGCGATGATATCCTAATTGTTCAGGTGTACATGGATGATATTGTCTTTGGCAGCTCGTCTCACTCTTTGGTTGCGAGGTTTGCAGAGGACATGAGAAAAGAATTCGAGATGTCCATGATGGGAGAATTGCAGTTCTTTCTCGGGCTTCAAATCAAGCAGGCGAAGGAGGGAACCTTCGTGCATCAAGCCAAGTACACGAAGGACATCCTCAAGAAGTTCAAGATGGACGACTCAAAGCCCCTGTTGACACCGATGAGTACGACTACAGCATTGGATGCGGACGAGGACGGAGAGCCCGTGTACCAGAAGGAGTACCGGAGCATGATCGGCTCCCTCTCGTACTTGACGGTGACGAGGCCGGACATTCAGTTTTCTGTGTGTCTGTGCGCTCATTTTCAGGCGTCGCCGAGGACTTCACATCAGCAGGCCATCAAGCGGATCTTCAGGTATCTTCGATACACTCCTGAGCTCGGTCTTTGGTACTCGGCGTCCTCTTCTCTTTCGCTTCTTGGGTTTTCGGATGCCGACTTTGCGGGGTGTCGAGTCGATAGGAAGTCGACTTCGGGGACTTGCCAGTTTTTGGGATCTTCGCTTGTTTCTTGGTCTTCTCGCCAATAGTCTAGTGTAGCTCAGTCTACCACAGAAACCGAATATGTCGCTGTCGTACGGACATCCCTGGGCCCACTGCTCAGATGGGTACTGGGACCGACTACTCCGTGGGCCCCTGGGACTACTCGACTTGGGCAACACGGCACCTGCTGCGCGTGGAGCGCAAGGACTACAGAGGATTAGTACTCGGTTAGGAAGCTAAACATGTCCGGATCCATGTAGAGTACTCCTAGCCGTACACGACTAGTACTCTTCTGGCAAACCGACTTGTAACCCTGCCTCCCGGACTATATAAGGCAAGGCAGGGACCCCTATTTCTTCATCCGCATCATCTTGTAAACACACCAAATCAATCCAGAGCTACGCAGCATACAGGACGTAGGGTATTACGCACCTCGCGGCCCGAACCTATCTAAATTGTGTGTCACGTGTCTCTCCTTCGAGTTCCCGATCTCGGCGAGGCCACATTCATCTACCTTGGGTACTCCCCTTGGTAGGTTGCCGGTCTAAAACATCGACAGCTGGCGCGCCAGGTAGGGGATCTCGCCGAAAGATCTCATGGCGAACTCGACGGCTGCAATCGTCATCAAGCCAACCACCGCCTTCAACCGCGGCGACACCTTCATCTTCGGTTCCTGGGTCTGCACCGCTAACGGCGCCGGATCGTTCCAGCGCTACCTCACCATGACCCCGGACCCAGAGACCGGGCTCGTGACGCTTCCCGAAGTCGCCACGGGCTCACTCGTCGAAAAATTCGGCGAAATTTCGCTCTACAACCAAGTCGCCGACTTCGAGCTCGGATCCGCCTCCAACTCGAACTCGACGTCACCCTAGATCGCCTCATGTGAGCCGGCTCCTGAGCCATCGTGTGTAGCGGCCCCTCTCCACGAGCACTTCCCGTATGGTCTCTGCAACTCAAGCAGGGCCCATGCAGAAGCTCTCGCTGCACACCGGGCCGGCAAGGAGATCGCTTCCGAGTACTCCTCGGACTCCAACACCGTGACAGGCTACTACTCGGACTCTTCCTACGAGTTCGACATCGGATCAGACCCAATCGAGCCCGAGTCCGAACTCAACATGACTAAGGAACCGCTATCAGGTCCTGCCACCAGCTTGGTTATCACATCTACTCCCGCTGGCAGATTCGTCTACTGGCCCGATCGCAAGCCTGCAGACCTGACAGACGACAACTCACGCTGCGTCGCCTACCTCGACACACTCCCCTTCCAGGAGGGGACCCCGTTGGCTCCAAACAACGAGCACACCCCCACCGAGGTGGCGACTACTGACTCCAGCCTCTGCACGCCCGACCGCGAAGTCTTCATGGCAGCCGTGGATGCCGGGACCTCGGAGAATCGACCCGACCGGTACCTTGACGACATCTCAGAGGATGAGTTGTCCGCCAACGCACCTCCCAACGAGACCACCGAAGACAAGAACGCTCAACGTGAATGCAACAGGAAGCAGAACGATCGACGAAGACGTCTCCGGGAAACTCTTCCCATCCGGAACCTTAATGAGGCTCTGGATCAAGTTGCCAACCGGGTACACACTACTCCTGAGCAGTGCCTCATGTCTATCACCACGATAGCGTGGCAAGCCCAGGGGATCCGCGCGGGCGAAGTCATCGCCAAACTCGCTGAAGACGCCTACTTCATGCGGGTCGACAACAGGGTTGCTCAAGTACCCCCCGTCAGAAATCACGACGCCAGAAACCACGAAGCCACTAGTCGCAGCCCGGCAGATGGCGGACGCAACCGTGTCCGTGGAGAACACCAGCCAAATCCCAACCACTCTAGGGCCTCAGCTGGAGGACCCTCACAGGGCGGCAACAGCTAGGGCGGTGCTGGTGGTAGCCGCGGCGGCGCCGGCGGTAGTCGCGGCGACGGCGGTGGTGGTGGCAGCAGCGGCGGAAGTTCATCCCATGGCGCTGGCAGAAGAGCTGGTGGCGGCGGCGACCACGGAGGCCGAGGCCACGCGAACAGCCACGCCACCGGCAATACACGTGGCGGCTAGGACGCTCGCCACAAGATCGACGAGATCCGCCGCAAGAAGGCTACTGAAGCAAGCGACAGTGACGGCTTCCCCGCCTACTCTGCAAGACTTCGCAACCTGCTTCTTCCCGAGAAATTCAAACCTCTCGGAATCTCCAAGTACGACGCGAAGCAAGACCCAGTTCAGTGGCTCAGGTGCTACACCTTGGCCATCGAAAATGCTGGTGGCAACAACGACGCGAAGTGCCTTTTCTTCCCCTTCTGTCTGGATCAGGCTCCACTCACATGGCTCGAGTCACTTGAAAAGAACTCGATCGACCAGTGGGACCAGCTGAAGGCTCAGTTCACCTGCAACTTCGCGGGCGCCATGGGGCACTTGGGTAATCGCATGGACTTGGTGATGGTCAAGCAGGAACAAGGCGAGACACTTCGCCAGTACATGCTTCGCACAACCGTAGTCGACATCACCGACAAATAAGTCATCGACCTCTTCCAAGACGGGCTCTACCACCGTCGCACCTTCGAAGACTTCGGTCGCCGCCGCCCGAGTTCCATCACTAAGCTCAAGGACATGATCACATCATGGGCCGACGAAGAGGACAAGGTGAACGCCAAGTACGACTCCATTCGCGGCAAGAGCAAGAACAACACGGGCGGCAACAACAACAACAACAAGGATCAAGGGAATCACCACAACAACAACTACTCGAACTCCAACCGCAAGCGCAAGCCAGACAACACAGTCATGGCTATACAGCGCCCTACGAAGGACAACTCGAAGAAGACCTCAGGCGGCTTCAGAGACTTGCTCAAAGAGAAGTGTCCGTGCCATCTGGACGGCAACCACACCACCGAACAGTGCTACCAGCTCAGGCGAGCACTCAAGGACACTCCTGATCCACAGCCTCCTCACGACAAGAAGGGCAAGAAGAAAGTCAATGAGGGCAATGGCGAATTCCAAGAACCCGACAAGACGGTGAATGTCCTCTTCGGCGGACTACCCACCAGACGGTCTCAGAAGGCCACCCGACGGGAAGTCTTGAACATCGATCCAGCGGTGCCCACACCTCTAAGGTGGTCAGAGGTACCCATCACCTTCTCTTGCGCGGATCAATGGACAAGCTTCTCTAAACCAGGACGTTTCCCACTCGTCCTGAAACCTGTAGTCGCGGGCTCCAGACTCAACAAGGTCCTCATCGACGGCGGGAGCGGACTCAACGTCCTCTTCACCAAGACCTTGAAGAAGATGAAGCTCGACATCACTGACATGCTCACCAAGAGCGCGTCACCTTTTTACGGCATTGTCCCCGGTAACGCGGCTATTCCACTAGGCTCAGTGGTCCTACCAGTTACCTTCGGGGAGACAAGGGAGAACTACCGCACCGAGTACATCAAGTTCGAGGTTGCAGACTTTGAAACCTCCTACCATGCCATCCTCGGCAGACCAGCTATCGCCAAGTTCATGGCGGTACCACACTATACCTACTTGGTACTCAAGATGCCAAGTCCTGCCGGAGTACTCACACTGCAAGGGGACTTGAAGATTTCGTTCGACTGCGACACCGAAGCCGTAGAACTCGCAGCGACCAACCAAGTACCCAATGCAATGATGGAAATCTTCGCTGCATCCAAGAGGCTCACACCAACCGAACTTGAGATTCCTGAGAAGACCGACACCGCGAACAAGCCTCAGCCATTAGAGGAAGTTCAAGTGAAGGCCATCAACCTCGGGACGGGCGATAGCAGCAAGACTACCATGATTGGGGCGGGTCTTGACCCGAAATAGGAAGATGCGCTCGTCAGCTTCCTCCGGGCTAATCGGGACATCTTCGCGTGGAAGCCAGCGGACATGCCAGGGGTGCCCAGGAGGCTGATCGAGCACTCACTCAACGTCGATCCTAAAGCTACCCCCAAACGACAACACCTTCGCCGTTTCGCCGATGACTGACGGGATGCCATCAAGAAGGAACTCGCCAAACTACTCGCGGCGGGCTTCATCCGTGAAGTATTCCATCCTGAGTGGCTCGCCAACCCCGTCCTCGTCCGCAAGAAGAACACGAACCAGTGGAGGATGTGCGTCGACTACACCGATCTCAACAAGCACTGCGCCAAGGACCCTTTCGGGTTGCCGTGGATTGATCAAGTCATCGACTCCACGGCGGGCTGCGACCTGCTCTGCTTCCTCGACTGCTATTCCGGGTACCACCAGATCGCTATCAAGGAAGAAGACCAGGAGAAGACCACGTTCATCACCCCGTTTGACGCATACTGCTACACGACAATGTCATTCGGGTTGAAGAACGCTGGCGCCACCTACCAGCGAGCTATCCAGGCCTGCTTCAAGAAGCAGCTCAACAAGAACGTCGAAGCCTACGTGGATGACGTGGTCATCAAGACCAGAAACTCCGATACGCTCATCGCCGATCTTGAAGAGACTTTCGCATCCTTGCGAGAGTACCAATGGAAGATCAATCCCAACAAGTGCGTCTTCGGCGTACCATCGGGGAAACTACTCGGCTTCATCATCAGCCATCATGGCATCGAAGCCAACCCCGAGAAGATCTCCGCCATCACCAGCATGAAAGCTCCAACCTGCATCAAGGATGTACAGAAGCTGACCGGGTGCATGGCGGCCCTGAACAGATTTATCTCGAAGCTTGGAGAACGGGGACTACCCTTCTTCAAACTACTAAAGCATCAAGAGAAGTTCGCGTGGACCGCGGAGGCTGATCAAGCTTTGGTGCAGCTTAAAGACTTCCTGTACAAGCCACCGGTCCTCACGGCTCCTCGAAAAAAGGAGCAGCTACTGCTCTACCTCGCTGTGACTACTCATGTTGTCAGTACTGCCATCGTCGTCGAGCGACAGGAAGAAGGCCACGCCTACCCAGTCCAGCGACCAGTCTACTTCGTCAGTGAGGTTCTGTCAAAGTCGAAGGCACGGTACCAGCCGGTCCAGAAGCTACTCTATGCGGTGCTCATCACCTCGCGAAAGCTACGACACTACTTCCAGGAGTACTCGATTGTCGTCATCACCGACTACCCGCTCGGTGACATACTCCGCAATCAGGATGCTACTGGAAGAATCTCCAAATGGGCGGTCGAACTCAGCGCCCTCAACATCGACTTCAAGCCACGTACCACTATCAAGTCCCAAGCACTAGTCGACTTCATGGCGGAGTGGCGCGAGAATCAGCTACCAACTCCAACCGAGCGCCCAGAACACTGGGTGATGTACTTCGATGGCTCACTCAAGCTCGAAGGCGCAGGTGCCGGGGTACTACTGATCTCTCCAAAGGGCGAACAACTCAAGTACGTCCTGCAGATCTTCTGGAAGGTCTCAAACAATGAAGCCGAGTACGAAGCCCTACTTCACAGGCTCCGCCTCGCTATCTCATTGGGCATCAAGCGGCTACTAGTCTACGGCGACTCCGCAGTGGTCATCAACCAAGTCAACAAGTCTTGGGATCGCAACAAGGAGAACATGGACGCCTACTATCTGGAAGTCCGCAAGCTCGAGAACAAGTTCTACGGTCTCGAGATCCATCACGTCGTCCGCGACAACAATGTTGCCGCGGATGTCCTGTCGAAGCTTGGTTCTACTCGCGTGCAAGTACCTGCTAGAGTCTTCGTCCACGAGCTTCACGCGCCATCCATCCCGGAGCCGGCGCTAATGACCACTGACCCTGTGCCACCACAGTCCGGCCAGGAGGTCATGATGATCGACGTGGACTGGAGACAACCCTTCATCGACTACATCCGCGAGCAGAAGGTCCCATCCGACAAGAACTTGGCCGAACAACTCGTCCGCCGAGCCAAGGCCTACGTACTAGTCGGAGACAAGCTCTACAGGCGGGGTGCCACTTCTGGAGTACTCATGAAGTGCATACCTCGAGATGAAGGCAAGGATATCTTGGAGGAGATCCACAAAGGCATCTGCGGCAACCACGCGTCTTCTCGAACGCTGGTAAGCAAGGCTTTTCGACGAGCTTTCTACTGGCCCACAGCTCTGGCCGACACTGAAGAACTCGTCAGAAAATGCTAAGGATGTCAATTCTTTGCCAAGCAGCAACACGTCCCGGCCTACAAGCTAGTCACCATACCACCAACCTGGCCCTTTGCCTGCTGGGGGCTCGACATGATTGGGCCTCTGCCAACTGTGCCAGGAGGATTCAACAGAGTCTTGGTGACCATCGATAAGTTCACTAAGTGGATCGAAGTCAAGCCGGTCACCTGCCCAAAGGCCGACAGAGTACTTGACTTCCTGGATGAACTCGTGCATCGCTACGGGCTGCCCCATCACATCATCACAGACTTGGGTTCCAACTTCAATAACCATCAGTTCTGGGAGTACTGCGAGAACAGCGGGATCGACATCCGGTACGTCTCAGTTGCCCATCCCCGTGCCAACGGCCAAGTTGAGCGCACTAACAGGATGGTACTCGACGCCCTCAAGAAGCGATTGCACGACGCAGCTAACACCAAAGGAGGCAAGTGGATCAAGGAACTACCCAACACACTCTGGGGGCTTCGTACTCAACCTACCAAGCCGACGGGGTAGTTGCCCTACTTCCTAGTCTACGGCTCCGAAGCTATTCTACCTACCGACGTGATGTAGGAATCCCCGACAGTAGAGCAATACGACGAAGGCATCTTAGAAGATAGCAGATGGGTTGATATCGACGGCCTCGAAGAAGCCGCTGCGCTGCCCTCATCCAATCAGCAAGGTACCTCGAGGGTATCCGACGCTACCATGATCGCAACGTCAAGGAACGCTCCTTCAACGTCGGCGATCTAGTCCTCCGTCGTATCCGGAACACGGATGGACTACACAAGCTCAGCTCGCCATGGGAAGGTCCCTTCTCAATCTCCAAGGTGACCGGACCAGGCTCCTACCGCCTCCAAACACTTGAAGGCGACAACATCAGCAACTCGTGGAATGTCGACCAACTGTGTCGCTTCTACGTGTAGTCACTCGACTACTCATCTACGGGTCCAAGTCTATACGGCTACTCACGGACTCTTTGCTGTAAGCGGCCTCTCAGTCCTAGCACCAGTCTCTGGACTACTCTTCTCCAAGATCCAGCGTCAACGGCTACTAACAGATCTCGGGCTGCTCAGAGCACTAAGGACTCTAGTGGTGGTCAAACAAGACCATATACTCTAGATCCAGCCTATAAGGCTACTAACGGATCTGTAGCTGTAAGCGGCCCATGGGTCCTAGCGCCACTTAGCCGTAGGTGGCCTACGGGTCCTGGCGACTACACTTGTAAACGGCCCTGGCCATCCAGGTGTACTTCTTCATCAGTAATAAAGATTGATTCTATTCAACTTCTTTACTGTGCCTCCTAGTCAGGCAGATCCTGTCGAGTACTACTACTCGCAAGTTCTCCACGGTTTGGTACTCCGCACACTTCGCTGCAAGTGGCGGCAACGAGTACTCATTTCATATACAAAGCGTGGATAACTTTCATTGACAATTCAAACAAGTTACTAACTACTCTGTTTGTCTTACATAAACTACTCTAGCTACCTCTATAGGTACAACTACTGGAGATTCAGCTGCTCCGCTACTTGCTCTGCAATGGGCGCCATCTCCTCGAGAAGGGTCTTGTATTGATCATCGCTGCAGTTAGCCGCAAGACCGCCGGCTACCACATCCACTGGCGCCTTCGGGAAGTATGACTTCATGTATGCCAGTACCTGGTTCGGGATAGACTTGGCCAGGTGCTTGACATACGTCGCCAGTCGTCCGGGAGCCTCCTTCAAGCGGTCCACCAGCGGAGCTATCTTGGGTCCACCTGGGTGCGGCACTAGCAGTCTGGCGATGGGCAGTGCGGCCTCCTCGAGTTCTTTCAACTGGCCTCGGAGTTTCTCGCAGTCTTCATTAAGCTTCTGCAGAGATTTATAGCAATTCACAAGGTCACGGTCTGAGGCTTCACGGAGCTCCATGTGATAGATACACTCATGGCTCAACTGAGTGTACTTGTACTCGAGTACCTCAAACTTGTCCTTCTCCCGATACACAATGTTCTTGAGGTCCGTCTCCGACGCCTTCAGTTGGTCCACCCTTGCCTTAAGATCTGCAAATAACTCAACTCAAGGTCAGACTACTCATAAGTGATATGACAAGTACTCAAAGGCCCTGGCGGAAGACATATCTTTGTTCTTCTGGCGTAGCGACTTGTTCTTCCGGATCAAGTCGTCCCTCTTCGCCTCCATCTCTTGTACTTCGTTGTGGTACTGGGCGAAGGCGCCATCGAGCTTGGATTGGAGCAGCGCAGAATGTTTCTTTGACTTATCGAGCTCCTTCTCCAAGGCTTCGGCATGAAGGACTGTGTCACCGTACCCCTTAAGAAGCTCGGACTTCTCGCGGGATCTTTCAACAACATCCTGCACAGACAGAACAGTCAAACGGGTACTGTGTATTTCGCAATACAAGACTACTCAGGGTACTCGTAACGTACCTTGACCCACTGCTGGGTACACCGCCATGACTCCATGTTCAGAGCAACAACGGCTGGATCGACAAGATTGTCTTCCAGCAGCTCAAGACCCCCGCGGCTTGATGATGCCGCCTCTGCCATGGCTGCTGAACGGATCGGCGCGGCTTCCTCTATGATGGGCTCGCGGACGACTACGTCCGTGCTCGCCTCGGGGAGCGGATCGTCCTGTACCTCCGCACCCGACTCGGGGGCTACCGTAGTCCCCAGCTCGGGGGTTGTTTCTTCCGTCGTCCCAGCCACCGGTCCTGTGGGCTCCGCCTCCACAGTGGCCGTCTCCATGGCCACGGCTTCATGAATCGAGGCTCCCTCAGCTTGTGCTCCTGCCACAATGAGTACACGCAGTCAATTTCAGCGGCTACGACTACTATGCATGATGACTACCAGTGGTGACAGGACACATACCTTCGACCAGGGTGGCTTCCTCCAACGTCGCTTCCACCGCGACTTCGGTTTGTGGCGGCGGTGTGGGTTCGCGCCCCTCCGCCGAACGGCCCTCTCCATCGGCCGGGGTGCTGGTCTCCCCACCGTCCCACGACAAATCTGTGGATTTCCTACATCACAACTCATCAAGTCAGCAATGCAAATCTGCCGTCTACACGACTACTCGAGCGTTCAGCGAACTTGCAGTGTTGACCGCACCACGGTCACAGTGG
This sequence comes from Cenchrus fungigraminus, assembly GCA_036936925.1. NCBI lineage: Eukaryota > Viridiplantae > Streptophyta > Magnoliopsida > Poales > Poaceae > Cenchrus > Cenchrus fungigraminus. The sequence goes on from CM072780.1 coordinate 71,333,482, forward strand.
GAGCACCTAGTATACTGGCAATATCAACTATACCAGCCTCTCCGGCAGCCCCGGCCTCGACAGGTGCCTCCTCTGGTTGCTCCACAACTGCAACCAGCGGAGGGTTTCGTCCTTCTTCAACTGACGACTGCGGCTCCGTAGCACCGGTCTCTTGCTGTGCCGCTACTGGCACGACTTCTTCAGTAGACAGAGGCGGACTGATACTCCTCTCAGCTGCCGCCCCCACGGTGTCCAGGACCTCCTCGTCGCCCTGGTCTACGGGGTCCGAGGAGGGGATATCCTACAACATTTCAAGATAAATCGTCAGCATACAACTACTTATCAGCTGTACTCGACTACTCTAGTCGCGGTGTTTACCTCTTGGCTGGTCGCCTCGGAGATTTTCAGCTTCTTGACGGCACGTTTCCGCGCCACATTGCGCGGCCTCCTCGGCGGCACCGGCAGGTTAGCCTCGAGACTCGACGGTCTCTCGATGATGACTGGGACGTCCGGCATCCCAGCTCGGCTAAACCTGGAGCGCAGCTGGAACCTTTGCTGTAGCATTTCTTCATCTTCATCGTCATCAGAGCTGGACTCGATGACAACGGCGTCACTGCCTTCACCGACTTCGCGGCGTTCCTTCTTCTTGCCCTTCTCCTCCGGTTGCTCTACAAGTCGCGGAGGGGAAGGCGGGACTGAGACGTATTTCGCCACGTCGTCCTACAACATACAGCACATATGAGTACGACTACTTCAAGCTGACCAGTACTCGGGGGCTTATGTCATGACTACTGACCTGGCTTGGCGGCCGAGCCGCAGAGTACTCAGGGATGGGGCACGGTGTGTACGGCGGCATATCCTTGAAGACCTTGCCCAACCTCTCGACGATGACATCGTCCTCAACTTCTTCGCCGGGCATCCGAGAGGTGTCCTCGTCGCCTGTATACTGGTACCCGAGGGTATCTCGCGCCATCAGCGGTTGTACCCTCCTCTTCATGAAACTGAAGGCCACATGTTCGGCCCTCAGTCCGGCCTCCTGTAGGGCCGTGATCTTCTTCAATAACTCGGGTAGTTGAATACCCTCTTGCATGGTGGGCTCCGTGTTCCACCATGGTGCATGCTTCGGCTGGCGGCCGCATGGCTTTGGCAGCTTGGGGTGGTGGTTACTGATGTAGAACCACTTCGCCTTCCAATCTTGGTTGGAATCGATCAGCTTGTAGGGCAAGTACTGCTCGGCGGCGTCTTCATGCATCTAGATCTTGGCGCCTCCGACTACTCGCGGGTCACTGCTGCTCGGCTGTGGCTTCAACCAGAAGAACTTCCGGAACAAAATCCAGTGGGGCTTGATACCCACAAATGCTTCGCAGAAGTGGACGAAAATGGAAACATGGAAGATCCCGTTGGGGTTGAGATTGAGGTACTCGATTCCATAGTACCTGAGCAGACCCTTGAAGAAATCACTGGCAGGAAGCGCTCTATGAACCGGGCGAACATCGGGATTTCGTCCGGGTTCTTTTCCATTGGGTATGGATCGCCGGTGGCGGTGCGCCATAGATCCATCTCCTTCTCGCGGAGGAATCCATTGTTGACCAAGGCGAGGAGGTCCTCAGTCTTTAGTTTCGCCTTCTTCCACTCCTTCGCCGGATTGGGGCGAGGGGACGAGGATGGCGACGTCGACAAATGGCCGGCATCCCCGGTTTCTTCATCGCGGCTCCTTTTCTTCGACGCGCCGGTTTTCTTGCCCTTCGCTGGAGATCCTTTCATCCTCCAAGTCACAGGAGTCTTCACTCGCATTCACCTGCGGGCTATGGAGGTGGGTGGACTGCGGCGGCACGAGCAAATGGATCTAAGTCTCTGTGCGGTGGCAGCGACAGCAGAGGAGTAGAGCGGGTGGTGATTCAGATCTAATCTGAGGAATGTAACTGCTAGGAGTGAAAAACCCTAAGGGACTCACCGGTCATTTATAGTCGGCCCCGGCGGCTCAGTTCTCAAACGGACAGATAGGGCGCCAGACGGGTGACCTAGCGGCAGCAGCGCGACTCTTCGTCTTCCGGTACTCGATGCTCTCCATCTCGGGGGCTCGACTACAGCTACCGGATTCAGTGGACTACTTCATATCATGACTTCACTCCGGACACATTCTACAGTCAAGATGATCCTTCAACTCGAGAGGAAGCACTCGACTCAAGGCTCGGGGGCTCCGTGCCACGTGTCCTTCGGTTTTTTCTCCAGATTTTTCGGGATAATATTGGCAGAACTTCAGATTGACCCTCAGCTTGAATCTGCGATTCGGCCTAAGGCTCGGGGGCTACATTCCATATGGAATGCAATTCTCGGAATCGCATTTTCCGTATGGTTTCTTCATCAAGACATCACGAGTACTATTGAAGACCTTCGAGAGAAGCACTCGGGGACGCTTGGGGACTACTCGAGAAGACTTCAAAACTACTCAAAGATCAGCTGGTGTACCTTCCAGCCTCCGGATGGTTCAAGCATTCTTGAGGACTTTTGGCTTGTGGAACTCGGGGACGCTCAAGGACTACTCGCCAAGGCCATCAATACTACTCGAAGACATCCTACTCGACTACAAAGTACTCGGGGGCTTGTCGTACGGACATCCATGGGCCCACTGCTCAGATGGGTACTGGGACCGACTACTCCGTGGGCCCCTGGGACTACTCGACTTGGGCAACACGGCACCTGCTGGCGTGGAGCGCAAGGACTACAGAGGATTAGTACTCGGTTAGGAAGCTAGACATGTCCGGATCCATGTAGAGTACTCCTAGCCATACACGACTAGTACTCCTCTGGCAAACCGACTTGTAACCCTGCCTCCCAGACTATATAAGGCGAGGCAGGGACCCCTATTTCTTCATCCGCATCATCTTGTAAACACACCCAATCAATCCAGAGCTACACAGCATACAGGACGTAGGGTATTATGCACCTCGCGGCCCGAACCTGTCTAAATTGTGTGCCACATGTCTCTCCTTCGAGTTCCCGATCTCGGCGAGGCCACATTCATCTAAAACACCGACAGTCGCTGCCGCTAGTTGTTGCTCATAGCTGCTTTGGATCACATACACGCTGAGTGACTTTGGTGAGGAGTGTTCCCATGTACCTCTCATGTGTGATAGCACGAGTGCCATTAGCGTTGCCAAAAATCCCGTGCTTCACTCCAGAACCAAACATATAGAGGTGAGGTACCATTTTCTAAGAGACAATATTGAGAAGGGAAACATAGACCTCATCCATGTGCCAACCGAAAAGCAGCTTGCCGATATCCTAACCAAGCCTTTGGACCAAGCTACATTTGCCCGTTTGCGAGGGGAGCTTGGTGTTCTTTTTCCTTTCTGAGCTTTGGTTGGGGGTTTGATGTACATACTCATATTGCATTTTCATTTATGTATCATATCATGCTTGCATCTTTGTATCATAGACTGCATATGTACCATATGAGATGTGCTTCTCCTATATACTTGGATCACTATGATATGCTAGATAGGAGATTGTGACTTTGCTTTTGATGCTCATATGATGAATAGCGATGCTCTTGATAGATTTGGGATGTATGTGCTTGAGGATGGCTCTTTTTTGTGAAAATGCTATATATGATCCTCTCTTATGAGTTGAATGCCTTTCATGCTAAATTTGTGCATTTATGGCTATAGCTTGCTTAATTTGTGCTTGGGACCTTGTTCTTTTCATATGGGGTCAAAGACCCATCTATCATCATGGATGTTTAGCCTACATGCTACCTTGTGGAGAAGCCTAAGCTTCTTTTTGCCGCAAAGGCACTTCATGTAACATGCTTAATTTGTAAATCTTGAAATTGGTATATGAAATGCTTGTGCTTGAAAAATATGCTTCTATGTCATGTATGCTTTAAATTCCTTATCTTGGGTGCTAAAGCGTGGCATGATGTTCACCGTTGAGAAGTCTCACATTTAGAAGTGAACACATGGCTCGGTGGCTTTGACATGACATGAGATAGCTTGTAGGTGTTTATGATGATCTTGAGATGAGAATTTGTAACCTTGCATGAAGTTTGTGAGTTATATGTTGTTTGTGCTCATTTTGATCATATTTAGGTTCTATGCTCATGAGAGGGAAGTTTTTGTGAAAAATTGCTTTATTTTGATCATGTCTATGTCACATGCTTGTATGTCCCTATCTATCTCGTTGGCGATGCTTGTGCTAAATTTGTGGCAATCTAGCTTGTCTATGTCTCTTTTTAGCATGTTGTAGTGCTCTTTGTCTATTTGAGAAGCACATGCTTGCATTTGTACACTTGATTCATGCATTACCAACAAGGGGGAGGAATAGTACCCAATTCTTGCATTCAGGGGGAGTTTTGCATCAAAGGAGAGAAATGCATTTGTTCAGGGGGAGCTTGCATTCATTTGCATTTGGGAGCTCTTTTTCGCCTGAATTTTAGTTGTGCTCTTTTGCCGATGGTGTCGAGCCCTTTTGCCTCACCTTGAGGAGTCGGCAATTTTGGAACATTTTATCTGGGTTGTGTCGAGCCGTTGCCCTTGTCTTAGGGGACCGAGATTTTTCTCTCTCAAGTGGTCTCTTCTTGGCTTTTGTTTGGCTTTTGATCACTTGTTCGAGTTTTTCAGTCGTCTCTTTTCTTTTTCTCTTTTCTCTGAATTGGTTACAATGTGTGTGTTGTCAATGCACTCATCAAGGGGGAGATTTAGGACCGGAGCGTCCGAGGACCGGTGGACGGTCGCTCCCTGGTGTGATGAGTGATTGACAACGTGGTGTGGACTGACTCTTGGCTGAGTATTGCAGGTGCAGGTTGCGGCTTGACTCGTGTTGGTGTAGGTGAAGAGCGGGCGCGAAAGGTCTATGCCTTTCGGGGCTTCGAGGAGTGGAGAGACAAGTAGGCTCGGCTCGAGGGACCCGGTGGCCAGCGGGGTCAAGTGCGGGTCGCATTGTGGCAAGAAAAGCGAGATGAAGTCGTGGACAGGAGCCGGCGCAGGGTAGCGGCTCACGACCGGAGTCTGCATGCGGGGTTTGCGGTGGTTCACCACAAAACCGTTGGGTTACTTGGTTGAGCCACAAAACCAAGACCGGAGGCTCGGCGGGTGGAGATGTGATCCGGGCGCGCCGAGAAGCTTCGATGCCGGCGGGCACGTGGTGGGATCGCAAGGCTTGCGTCGGGAGGACGCAGACTGCGGCGAAGGCGTGGCCGTGCGATGAAGAGGAGTACTACATGACCTATTTGCCCCTGAGGGGATTGTATCTTAAGTTTAAGTGCTAGGGGTAGCTTGGTCATTTGCCCAACCCAGAGGGACTCATATATATAGCTCTAGGGTTTTCTGGGCATACCATCCATCCGGACTGCTTCTCATTTTCTTGCTCCATAGGCGTAGATTTTCTTCACCGCTTTGTAGAGAATCTGACCTCCGAGTGTATGGAAGCATTCATGGTTGCGTCGATTTCCTTCTTGTGGCTCTTGTGATTTTCGTGTCATTTTCGAGCTATTTTCGTTGCATTTTCGTGCGTGCCTTGTTCCTTTGATTCTGAGGTGTTTGGGTTCGGATTTGTTGGTGGGGATCATGGATAGTTGCCTCGTGCATCTTTGTGCTTGATCATGACCCCTCAAACTCCGAATTCGGCCTCCGATTGAAGGATTTCGGTTTGAACCCTAGCTTTTTGTGTGAGCTCGGTAGAATCTCGATTCCTCTCGATTCAGTGGGTTTGAGGCTACAATCTCGTAGGTATAGCATCTCCTAGAGGCGCTTCATCTTCACCTATGATTTGGTAGCAATCCCTTGGTTGATTCGGGAGATCGGGCAAAGGGAAGGAGGGTTTGACCTTTGGGAGGTCGGGCTCGGGCTGCTGTTCCCGCGCCTGGCGGACCGTCCGCGCGGGGTTGGCGAACCATCTGCGAGGAGCTCGGCAGCCGGCTGTTCTTCGTGTTCTTCGCGATTTCTTGTTTCGCTCCATTTCGATCCGTCGTGTCAGTGGTTTTTGGTTGGAGGGAGTTGGTCGGACAGTCCGCCTGGGGTGGCCGGACAGTCCGCGAGGCTTGGACCGTGCGCGGTGCTCGCCCGGACCGTCCGTTTTTCAAGGTGCGCTACTGGAGGTTCTGTGTCCATTTTCAGACTGTCCGCCCCTGACCCGCGGACTGTCCGCCCATCCCACGCGGACCGTCCGCCCGGTCACCGCGGACCATCCGCCTGGGACTTCGCAGATTGCCTAAGTCCTTTGCTTCTTGAGTTTCGCTTTCGCTTTGGGATTGTTTGGGGTTTGCTCCTAGGGTTGGTAGGTCCGTTGTGACTACGTGACCTTGGCAAACTCGTGTGGGAACTCTTGGTTGTGAATTTGGGGCATAGGCCGAGTTCATCCTTCGGGAAGAATTTTTATCGGCTCCCATTCAGTCCCCCTCTCTGGTCGCCTAATCGGTCCTTCAACCGGTCAGACCGATTCTCTGGGACATAGCCTCTCGCAGGCAGGGGAAACCGGTCAGGCCGGTTTGGCAAACTGGTCAGGCCGATTTTGTCCAGGAAATCCCCAAAAGACCTTTGAGACCAAAACAGCCCCAAAACACTTCAAGAACCTCTCCACCTTTGAACAAGAAAAGCCATAGCACGAACAAGACTCTCCTGCTCAAGAACCTTCACGATAGCCCACTGGGGCTAAACCGGTCAGACCGGTTTGGGAAACCGGTCAGGCCGGTTTTGCCTGGACAGTCGGGAAGAACTCAACCCGCGGGAAAAACCTAGCCTTCACCTCGATCGATCTCCCAACTCGTTCCACGGATTCAAGTGAGACTTTGGGGATAGCTGGGGTACCTCCTGGGCAACCTTTGGCTAAAAGCTCGGACCCCAAAACCTACTCAATCAAGAGGAATCGGAAGTCAACCCTCAAGAACACCTTCCCATGGACTTCACTGAAAACCACCAAATTGAAGCTGTTTCGGAGTGTTTGTTGGAGCAAGATCACCAAGCAAAGAAGCACAAGGTCCTCATACGTGACATCCAATAAGAATCCCTCAAAGAAACGCCCCCAAAACTTCCCCACGGAAAATCCATGAAAAGGCTCCGAAAATCACCAAAAAGGGAAAACCGGAAGAACACAAACAAGCCTTGAGGAACCACGCCGAATTATCTATACATACCATGAAGCTTCATACAAGGTCTAGCTTCCGCCCGATCATCCTTCCCTCTCACAAGATCTCACCATGAAGCTCTCAAGCTAGTCTTAGAAATCCTAAGGAAAATAGGAAGGAAAATAGCAAAGGGAAAATGAGCTAGGGTTCCAAGAGATGGCTGCCATCCTCTCACCACTTGGGTTATATGGAGGCAAGCCGAAAGACTAAAATACCCCTAAAGCCTAAACTAGGATACACGCCCACCAAGGGTACTTTGGGAAATTGTCTTCGCAACACCATCAGACGGATACCCGGCGACTGCACTTCGCTTAGCCTGGACGCAAGTCTTGCGATCCCGACGCGTGTCCTCCGCTTCGAAGCTTCCGGCGCCCTGCGACCCCAAACCGGTCAGGCCGGTTTTGGCCTGACAGCCACGCCCGGTCTTCGGCCTCGGCTTTGTGGCTCAGCCGAGTAACCCAGTGGTTTTCTAGTGAACCACCGCAAACCCCGCGAACTTGATGTAGCCTCCGCCAATCACCACTCATGACTCGGCTCCCACGAAGTCCCGGCTCGACCTTGGTTTTGAGGCTCAACCAAGAAACCGTCCACCGACTTCATCTTGCTGTTCTTGCAACCATGCGGCCTGCACTTGACCCCGCTGGCCACCGGGTCCCTCGAACCAAGCCTACTTGTCTTCTCCATACCTGGAGGCCTCACCGGTGACGACCTTTCGCGCTTGTTCTTCACTTGCACCAACACCAGTCAAGCCGCAACCTGCACCTGCAATACTTAGCCAAGAATCGGTCCACACAATGTTGTCAATCACTCATCACATCAGGAAGCAACCATCCATCGGTCCTCGAACCACACATGGTCCTCAATCTCCCCCTTGATGAGTGCATTGACAACACACACATTTGGTAATCAACGAGAAAAGGAAAAGAAAAGAAACAACTAAAAGAAACTCAAACAAGCGATCGAAAGCCAAACAAAGGCAAAGAGCAAGATCACTTGAAAGAGGAAAGACTCGGTCCCCTTAGGCAAGGGCAACGGCTCGACACAACCGAGTCAAAAACAACCTCAAGCAATGAGCACAGACCACCAAAGCATACAAGAGCTCCCCCTGCACATATGCATACTCCCCCTGGACATGTGCCAACCCTGGGCACAAACCGGTCAGGCCAGTTTCCCAAACCGGTCAGGCCGGTTCCACCAAACCGGTCAGGCCGATTCCCAAAACAGGTCAGGCCGATTTAACACAGCAGAAACACCCCCAAAAGCCAAAAATGCAAAAGAAATGCACAAGCGCCCCCTTGACTATTGGGATAGGTTCTAGGGATGCAATGCAACTTTTCTCAACCAACATTTCTCCCCCTTGTTGCCAATGCATGAATCAAGGCTCAAATTTGAAAAAGATGCAACTAGAGCTTCTCAAATAGACAAAATTCATCACAAGATGCTACACATAATCAAATGAGCAAGTTAGATACTCTACAACATCGTATGAACATCAACTACATGATCACCAAGTTTCACAACCATTGGATAAAGCTAAGAGAGAATTGAGCATTTTTGCGAAAAATCACCCTCTCATGAGCAAAGTCCTAAACATGAGAAAAACATGTCAAAATGGCAAAGCCACACAAACTTCATGCTAGGACAACCATTCTAAGCATAAGACTATCATAAACACCCACAAGCACCTCATGTCATGTCAAAGCATACCGAGCCATGTGCTTACTTCTATATATGAGACTTCTCATTGGTAAGCAACATGCAACGGATTAGCACCCAAAAGCAAGTAAATTAAGCACAAATGACATGGGAGCACATTTTCCAAGCAATTTACATTTCATTTTCAGATTTGAATTGGTACATGAAATATCTTTGCGACAAAAAGGAACTTATGCCCCTCCACAAGATGAAGCATAGGGGCTAAACATTCATGATGGCAAATGAGCCTTTGACCCCATATGATCAAAATAAGCTATCCAACCACAAATTAAGCATAGCCAAGCCACAAAAACATGTCAAGATCATATAAAGGCATTTACTCACAAGAGAGCATATACATGACATTTTTGAAAAACATAGCTATCAACCATGGATATAAACCAAGATCATCATGAGCTAAGCCACACTAAGCCATATCATACCAAACTAGCTCACAAGATCATAAATAGCATATCATGGTGAACAATGTATATTGGAGAAGCTTTTCCTACACAATGCATATGATACAAAATGCATGAAATCTAAGATACAAAGATGCCTATACATCATGTTACACATGGCATGCAAAATGCAAGAATGCATAAAAGGAAAGCTATACATATGCTACAAAGAAGCTCCCACACACCAACTCAAGAGATCAAACAAACACCAAGCTCCCCCCGCAAACGAGTGAAAGTTGCTTGATCTAGGGGTTTGGTGAAAATATCGGCTAGTTGGTCATGTGTGGGTACATGGATCAAAGTGATTTTTCCTTTCTCTACGTTGTCTCTCAGGAAATGATACCTCACTTCTATGTGCTTGGTTTTGGAGTGGAGCACTGGGTTCTTTGCTACGCTTATGGCACTTGTGCTATCACATTGAAGTGGGACATGGGTATACTCCTCACCAAAGTCGCTCATGGTGTATGTGATCCAAAGGAGCTGAGAGCAACAACTAGCTGCGGCCACATACTCTGCCTCGGTAGTGGATTGAGCAACACTGGACTGTTTGCGGGAAGACCAAGACACCAAAGAAGAACCCAAAAACTGGCAAGTCCCCGAAGTGGACTTCCTATCCAACCGACACCCAGCAAAATCCGCGTCCGAAAATCTATGAAGAGCCAAAGAAGAAGACGCGGAGTACCAAAGGTCGAAGTCGGGAGTGTGTCGCAAATACCTGAATATGCGCTTGATTGCTTGCCGATGCGAAGTCCTCGGAGACTCTTGAAAACGAGCGAACATACATATCGAGAATTGGATGTTCGGCCTCGTCGCCGTCAAGTAGAGGAGTGACTCGATCATGCTTCGGTACTCCTTCTGGTCCACGTGTTCACCTTCCTCATCCGCATCGATAGTTGTAGTCGTACTCATAGGCGTCGCCATGGCCTTGGAGTCCTCCATCTTGAACTTCCTCACAATGTCTTTGGTGTACTTAGCTTGGTGCACAAATGTTCCTTCCTTTGATTGCTTGATCTGTAGCCCGAGGAAGAACTGCAACTCACCCATCATGCTCATCTCAAATTCCCTGCTCATGTCCTCTGCAAACCTTGCAACAAGAGAGTTAGATGAGCCACCAAAGACAATATCATCCACGTATACCTGCACAATCAGGATATCTCTGCCCTGCCTGAGGAGAAACAAGGTCTGATCGACCTTCCCCATCTCAAACCCTCTCTCAAACAGGAACCCCCTCAACCTATCGTACCAAGCTCTAGGCGCCTGCTTAAACCCATACAACGCCTTCCTCAACTTGTACACCCGGTGGGGGTACTTCTCACTCTCAAACCCAGGTGGTTGCCTCACATACACTACTTCCTCCAAGACACCGTTTAGGAAAGCACTCTTGACATCCATCTGGTACAACTTGAACCCTTTAGCCACGGAAAAGGCTAGAAGGATCCTGATCGCCTCCAAACGAGCTACGGGAGCAAAGGTCTCCTCGTAGTCGATCCCCTCTTTCTGTGAGTACCCCTGAGCAACAAGCCTCGACTTGTTCCTCACCACTTCTCCTTTCTCTCCCTCTTTGTTCTTCCACACCCATTTTGTCCCAATCGGCTTACACCCTAGGGGAGGGTCAACCAATTCCCAAACTTGGTTCCTCTCAAAATTCTCCAACTCCTCATGCATTGAATTAACCCAATTGTGATCAGATAGCACGTGTCCAATGTCCTTGGGCTCAAAGGTGGCAACAAAAGCAGTATGAGCGAAATGAGAATTGTTCCGAACCCTCGACCGTGTAGTACGTTCATTCATGTCGTCGATGATTCTCAAAGCTGGGTGATCCACTTGCACTCGCCGGGGAGGTTCTCGCCTTGATGCTACCTCCCCCCTCAACAGCAGCTTCTTCTTGAACTGGGTTTGTCGTTGTAGGTGTGGGAGAGGGGCCGTCCACCACCGTAGTCGAAGTAGTAGGTACATGCTCAGCCGCGGGCACCACACCGCCATCTTCATCATCTCCATGTTCACGTTCCTCCTCCTGGAAAATCTCCTCACCAAGTTCGTCGTCACCTGCACACTCAAAGACAAGTTGACTACGTGGTTGTGTCTCGTCGAAGGTTACCTCGCAAGTCTCCATGATTTGGTTAGTTTCAAGATTGAGCACTCGAAAGGCTCTAGAATGAGATGCGTAACCAAAGAAAATACCATCGACAGATCTAGTCTCGAACTTGTCCAACTTCTTACCTTTCTTCAGGATGAAGCATTTGCACCCAAACACATGGAAGTGACTCACCTTGGGTGTGCGCTCGTGCATCAACTCATAGCACATTTTCTTCTTGTGAACCCTGAGGTAAATCCTGTTCGACACATAGCACGCGGTATTCACCGCCTCAACCCAGAACCTTCTCGGAGTCCTATGCTCATCAAGCATCGTCCGAGCCATCTCGCACAGGGTTCTGTTTTTCCTTTCCCCCACGCCATTCTGGGGAGGCGTATACGGACTCGAAAACTGGTGTTCAAGACCCAAGTCATGGCAAAAGGTTTCGAAGCGAGAGTTTTTAAATTCTGAGCCATTGGCACTGCGAATCGCTCGTATGGCATCTCCGTGCCTCTCGTTTCTTAGCCTCAAGACATGATCTCGAACAAAACCAAACGTCTCCCCTTTCTCCTCAAGAAAGAAAACCCACGCATACCGAAAGTAGTCGTCCCCCACAACCAGGACGTACCACTTCCCACCCACAGATCGCACACGAGCTGGACCAACAAGGTCCATATGGAGCAGCTCGCATGGACGCTCCATCATCACATCGATGAGGGGTGGATGGGAAGAAGCTACCATCTTAGCATGCCGACATGGCGCACAAACTAACTCTTTCTCAAACCTCAGCCGTGGCAATCCTCGGACCAAATTGAGTTTACTCAAGCGAGACAAAAGGTCAAAGCTTAAGTGACCCCACTTCCTATGCCACTTCCACAACTCACTCGAAGAACCAGCCAAGAAACAACGCTCCACACCAGAAGACTGAGAAAAATCAGCTCGAAACACTTGACCCTCGGGAACGACCATGCAAACTAGGTCCCCTCGAGAATCCAAAATCCGAGAACCACCAGGACGAAACAACACCTCAAAGCCCTCATCCAAAAGCTGGGACACCGAAAGCAAATTGAACCCGAGCGATTGAACAAGAACAACACGCTTGAGAGTGACCTTGTCACTTACCTTAATCTCACCTTCTGACAACACACGCTCTCGCCCATTGTCCCCAAAGGTGATGTATGTCTTGGACACCACCGGGAAAAGACTTGAGAACCACCCCTTGTCTCCAGTCATATGCCTTGAGCAACCGGAGTCAATCAACCAAACGTTCCTCAAGTCTCCCACCTGAAATTCAAAAACGAGAACGTGAGTGAACAAACGACTCTGCACTAGGGTTAGTACGAAAAGAGTAAAACCAGTGCCGAGCCATTTGCTCCAAAGTGGGGTTAGCACAAACCAAATCATCACACCTATCAAAGCTACCACCACGAAAACCACCACGAGAACCACCACTAGGGAACCACCCCTGTCTCGCTGGAGGAGAACGAAAACCACGAAAGGAAGACCGTGGACCGTTCCTCCTCTCCATCTCAAAGCTACGACTCCTCCCACCATCGTTTTGAGCACGAGGTGGAGAACGTCTAGCAAACTGACCACCACCAGACTCTCCATGCCAAACATCTGGACCACGATCAAAAGACCTGAACCGAGCCTCATCCCGAGCACGAAAACCAAACTGGTCACCCTGCTATCTCCAAACCGGTCTGACCGGTTCTGGAACCGGTCTGACCGGTTTCTCTGTATGAACAGCCCAAACCGGTCTGGCCGGTTTCCAAATCGGTCTGACCGATTTAATTCGTCCAGCAGGGTCCCTTCCACCCAAAGCACTCTTTTCTCCCCAAGCCGGAACAGTGCACACAATGGCCTTACCCCTAGGCAGTGGCATACGAGACTCAGGCACACCATGAGGTGGGTTGTACCTGTCCTTGTTTGCCCACTCCTTAGCCATTCTCTCCTCTCGCTTCCTCTTGAAGCAAAACTCCCCTTTGTGGCCATCTCTCCCACAATAGTCACAATGAAACCGGATAGGTTTTGGCTTTGGTTTTGGTTGGGGTTGCTCACTCGGTTTCTCTCCACTCGGTTTCTCAACCTTCTCCTCACTAGACTTCACACTCTCTTTCCCAAAGAACTCATTCCCCAAGTTACTCTTGAACTTGATAGGTTTCTGGAAATCATTTGTGGAGTGAGGGAATATGGGAGGATCTGGGGTTGTGTCAAGTTTGTTTCTCAATGGGTTGGGCTTAGGAGCATAGGCATTTTTGTGGAAGGTTTTTGGTGGAGCTTGGATATCACCAATCTTCTCTCCTCCCTCACCACTACACTCTCCAACTTTCTCCGAACCAAGCGCTTGCCCATCATAGCGCTTGTATGCCTCTATCATCATCCTAAGCTGCAGTTCATGACCCGACAACCAACCCATCATTTTTCTCAACTCATCATTCTCATCCTGCAAGCGATCCACATAATGTGCAAGTTCCAGATTTTTCAAAGCATGCACTTCACAAGTAGAACAAGAAGTGGGAACAGGTTCTTTCAACTTAGCCTCAAGCGAAACAGTATAAGTATGCATCTCATCAATCTTTCCATGTAAAACAGGGCAAGAAGTGCAAGCACCTAGCAAAGCAGGTCTAGATTTAAGCTCAGCCACTTCAACCCTAAGCACATCTAGTTCATCACAAGTAGAAGCATGCTTATCCTTAAGAGCAGTAAGATCGGCTAGGTACACAGAGCAATCACAACAATCAATCTCATCAGAAACCACAGGTAAAGCCTTAAGCGAATCAATCTCAAGCTTAGCATCTAGGTTCTGGGTTTCTAGCTCAGCCACACGGTTCCTAGCATCTTCTAGTGAGGCCCTAAGTTCTTTCCTCATCTTCTTGGCCTCTCTAAGCATGTCATCACGATTATCAAGCAACTTGCCAAGACGCTCATTCTCCTCACGCAAGAAGGGAAGCTCGTCACGTACCTCATCCTCGGAGTCGGAGTCCGAGTCACTCTGGTGACTCGTCTTGCTGCCGGAGCTACGAGCCATGCCGCAGAAGCCATCTCGTGCAAAGCAGCTCAGCCCGCTCAAGTTCTTGGATGACTTCTTCTTCTTGCGCCGATCACCTTCGTCTTCACTGCTACTCGAGCTCGAGGAAGAGTAGGCGGAGCTGGAGTCGACGTCGCTCGCTCCGACCATCGCTCGGGCCTTCCTGCCGCGGTCGTCCTTCTTCCTCGACCGTCGCTCGTCCTTGTGCTTGTTCTTGTGCTTGTGATCGCACCTCGACCGGTACTTGCCGTCCTTGCTCGACCGGTGCTTGTAGCCATCCTTGCTCTCCATCTTCTCCAGACAGTCGGCGATGAAGTGTCCTGGCTTGCCGCTCTGAAAGCACGTCCGTGCTGTCCTCCTCGTGTTTACCTGGTTCTCGTGCAGCCTCTCGAACCACCTGGTCAGCAACGCCAGCTCATCCTCTCCAAGCACGTCGAACTCCACGTCTGGCAAAGTCATCAAAGAAGACAAAGAATACATCCTGGAAGATGTGTTAGCATTAGACTTAGCACCTTTGCCACCGACGAGAGCAAGACTATGAGAATCAGTCAGGCTCTCGAGACGGGCTGTCAAACCCCGATCAACCTTAGCAGACTTCAGCTTAGAAAACAGATCGTTCACTGTCAGAGTGGTGTACTTCACGGACTCAAGAATGGCCTCGACCTTTCCATCCCAGACGGTACGATCCAGCGCGTGTAAGAGCTTCACAGCCCTATCATGGTCATCGTATGGGAGGACGTCGACATTGGCCCTCATGTTGTTCACAACCACCGTGAACCGCTGGAACAAGGCATCAATAGACTCACCGGGGAGATGAGTGAAGTTCTCGTACTCTCTCCGGTAAGTCGCATACAACTGTGCCTGAACCTCAGCATTCCCAGCATGGGCATTCTTCAGCTCCAACCAAATCCTACATGCTAGGTCCTCTGTATGCACCCGATCGAATTCGGATTGACACAGAGCACGAAACAAGTAGTCGACCACCTTGTTGTTGGCGTCGAACATGTCTCTCGATCCTGGAGCAAGGAAGTTCATCGGATGAACATAAGCTTTGTTCACTGTGACATCCCAAAGGATCTGTCCCTTACCACGGAGGAACGCAACCATCCGTCTCTGCCACATCTGGTAGTTCTTTCCATCGAAGTGCGGAGGACCCGATCCTCGTTCCTGGTACGCCATCTTTGGATCTTAGACTGGTTAGAGTCAATCAAGACCCGTAACCAGCTCTGATACCACTTGAAGGACCGGAACGGCGAACCAGAGAGGGGGGAGTGAATGGGAGCCGATAAAAATTCTACTCAAGAATTCGGCCTAAGAACCCAATTTCACTCGGACACCTCCGCAAGCTTCTCTTGCCAAGTCCACGTAGCCACTGGAGTGCTACTGAACCTAGGAGCAAGATCCAACCAACAGCAACACAAAACACGCAGCGGAAAAAAACACGAAACTGCTGCTGGCAACCAAAACCGGTCAGGCCGGTTTCTGAAACCGGTCAGACCAATTCTCTGGGACTTAGCCTCTTGCAGGCAAGGGAAACCGGTCAGGCCGGTTTGGCTAACCAGTCAGGCCGGTTTTGTCCAGGAAATCCCCAAAAGACCTTTGAGACCAAAACAGCCCCAAAACACTTCAAGAACCTCTCCACCTTTGAACAAGAAAAGCCATAGCACGAACAAGACTCTCCTGCTCAAGAACCTTCACGACAGCCCACTGGGGCTAAACCGGTCAGATTGATTTGGGAAACCGGTCAGTCCGGTTTTGCCTGGATAGTCGGGAAGAACTCAGCCCGCGGGAAAAACCTAGCCTTCACCTCGATCGATCTCCCAACTTGTTCCACGGATTCAAGTGAGACTTTGGGGATAGCTGGGGTACCTCGTGGGCTACCTTTGGCTAAAAGCTCGGTCCCCAAAACCTACTCAATCAAGAGGAATCGGAAGTTGTCAGTGTTTCAGACCGGCAACCTACCAAGGGGAGTACCCGAGGTAGATGAATGTGGCCTCGCCGAGATCGGGAACTCGAAGGAGAGACACGTGGCACACAATTTAGACAGGTTTGGGCCGCGAGGTGCGTAATACCCTACGTCCTGTATGCTGCGTAGCTCTGGATTGATTGGGTGTGTCTACAAGATGATGCGGATGAAGAAATAGGGGTCCCTGCCTCGCCTTATATAGTCCGGGAGGCAGGGTTACAAGTCGGTTTGCCAGAGGAGTACTTGTCGTGTATGGCTAAGAGTACTCTACATGGATCCGGACATGTCTAGCTTCCTAACCGAGTACTAATCCTCTGTAGTCCTTGCGCTCCACGCCAGCAGGTGCCGTGTTGCTCAAGTCGAGTAGTCCCAGGGGCCCACGGAGTAGTCGGTCCCAGTACCCACCTGAGTAGTGGACCCAGGGATGTCCGTACGACAAGCCCTCGAGTACTTTGTAGTCGAGCAGGATGTCTTCGAGTAGTCTTGATGGCCTCGGCGAGTAGTCCTTGAGCGTCCCCGAGTTCCACAAGCCAAAGGTCCTCAAGAATGCTTGAATCATCCCGAGGCTGGAAGGTACTCCAGCAGATCTTTGAGTAGTCTTGAAGTCTTCTCGAGTAGTCCCCAAGTGTCCCCGAGTGCTTCTCTCGAAGGTCTTCAATAATACTCGTGATGTCTTGGTGAAGAAACCATATGGAAAATGCGATTCGGAGAATCGCATTCCATATGGAATGTAGCCCCCGAGCCTTAGGTCGAATCGTAGATTCAAGCTGAGGGTGAATCTGAAGTTCTGCCAATCTCATCCCGAAAAAACCGGAGAAAAAACTGAAGGACACGTGGCACGGAGCCCCCGAGCCTTGAGTCGAGTACTTTCTCTCGAGTTGAAGGATCATCTTGACTGTAAAATGTGTCTGGAGTGAAGTCGTGATATGAAGTAGTCCACTAAATCTGGTAGCTGTAGTCGAGCCCCCAAGATGGAGAGCATCGAGTACCGGAAGACGAAGAGTCGCGCTGCTACCGCTAGGTCACCTGTCTGGCGCCTTATCTATCCGCTGAGAACCGAGCCGCCGGGGCCGGTTATAAATAACCGGTGAGTCCCTTAGGGTTTTTACTCCTAGCAGTTACATTCCTCAAATTAGATCTGAATCACCGCCCGCTCTGCTCCTCTGCTGCCGCCGCCGCCGCGCAGAGATTTAGATTCATTTGCTCACGCCGCCGCAGTCAACCCACCTCCATAGCCTGTAGGCGAATGCGAGTGAAGACACCTGTGACTTGGAGGATGAAGGGATCTCCAGCGAAGGACAAGAAAACCGGCGCGTCGAAGAAGAGGAGCCGCGATGAAGAAGCCGGGGATGCCGGCCAGTCGTCGACGTCGCCACCCTCGTCCCCTCGCCCCAATCCGGCGAAGGAGTGGAAGAAGGCGAAACTGAAGACCGAGGACCTCCTTGCCTTGGTCAACAGTGGATTCCTCCGCGAGAAGGAGATGGATCTATGGCACACCACCACCGGTGATCCATACCCAATGGAGAAGAACCCGGACGAAATCCCGATGTTCGCCCGGTTCGTAGAGCGCGGATTGGCGCTTCCCGCCAGTGATTTCTTCAAGGGTCTGCTCAGGTACTATGGAATCGAGTACCTCAATCTCAACCCCAACAGGATCTTCCATGTTTCCATTTTCGTCCACTTCTGTGAAGCGTTTGTGGGTATCAAGCCCCACTGGATTTTGTTCCGGAAGTTCTTCCGGGTGAAGCCGCAGCCGAGCAGCAGTGACCCGCGTGTAGTCGGAGGCGCCAGGATCCAGATGCGTGAAGACGCCACCGAGTAGTACTTTCCCTACAAGCTGATCGATTCCAACCAAGATTGGAAGGAGAAGTGGTTCTACATCAGTAACCACCACCCCGAGCTGCCGAAGCCAAGCGGCCGCCAGCCGAAGCATGCACCATGGTGGAACACGGAGCCCACCATGCAAGAGGGTATTCAACTACCTGAGTTGTTGAAGAAGATCAAGGCCCTACAGGAGGCCGGACTGAGGGCCGAACATGTGGCCTTCAGTTTCATGAAGAGGAGGGTACAGCCACTGATGGCGCGAGATACCCTCGGGTACCAGTATACGGGTGACGAGGACACCTCTCGGATGCCCGGTGAAGAAGTCGAGGACGATGTCATCGTCGAGAGGCTGGGCAAGGTCTTCAAGGATATGCCGCCGTACACACCGTGCCCCGTCCCCGAGTACTCCGCGGCTCGGCCGCCAAGCCAGGTCAGTAGGCGTGACATAAGCCCCCGAGTACTGGTCAGCTTCAAGTAGTCGTACTCATATGTGCTGTATGTTGTAGGACGACGTGGCAAAATACGTCTCAGTCCCGCCTTCCCCTCCGCGACTTGTGGAGCAACCTGAGGAGAAGGGCAAGAAGAAGGAACGCCGCGAAGTCGGTGAAGGCAGTGACGCCGTTGTCATCTAGTCCAGCTCTGATGACGATGAAGATGAAGAAACGCTGCAGCAAAGGTTCTAGCTGCGCTCTAGGTTTAGCCGAGCTGGGATGCCGGACGTCCCAGTCATCATCGAGAGACCGTCGAGTCTCGAGGCTAACCTGCCGGTGCCGCCGAGGAGGCCACGCAATGTGGCGCGGAAACGTGCCGTCAAGAAGCTGAAAATCTCCGAGGCGACCAGCCAAGAGGTAAACACCGCGACTAGAGTAGTCGAGTACAGCTGATAAGTAGTCGTATGCTGATGATTTATCTGGAAATGTTGCAGGATATCCCCTCGGACCCCGTAGACCAGGGCGACGAGGAGGTCCTGGACACCATGGGGGCGGCAGCTGAGAGGAGTATCATTCCGCCTCCGTCTACTGAAGAAGTCGTGCCAGTAGCAGCACAGCAAGAGACCAGTGCTACGGAGCCGCAGTCGTCAGTTGAAGAAGGACAAAACCCTCCACTGGTTGCAGCTGTGGAGCAACCAGATGAGGCGCCTGTCGAGGCCGGGGCTGCCGGAGAGGCTGGTATAGTTGTTATTGCCAGTATACTAGGTGCTCCCACCGTGACCGTGGTGTGGTCAACACTTTAAGTTCGCTGAACGCTCGAGTAGTCGTGTAGATGGCAGATTTGCATTGTTGACTTGATGAGTTGTGATGCAGGAAATCCACGGATTTGTCGTGGGACGGTGGGGAGACCAGCACCCTAGCTGATGGAGAGGGCCGTTCGGCAGAGGGGTGCGAACCCACACCGCCGCCACAAACCGAAGTCGCGATGGAAGCGACGTTGGAGGAAGCCACCCTGGTCGAAGGTATGTGTCCTGTCACCACTGGTAGTCATCATGCATAGTAGTCGTAGCCGCTGAAATTGACTGCGTGTACTCATTGTGGAAGGAGCACAAGCTGAGGGAGCCTCGATTCCTGAAGCTGTGGCCACAGAGACGGCCACTGTGGAGGCGGAGCCCACAGGACTAGTGGCCGGGACGACGGAAGAAACAGCCCCCGAGCTGGGGACTACGGTAGCCCCCGAGTCAGGTGCGGAGGTACAGGACAATCCGCTCCCCGGGACGAGCATAGACGTAGTCGTCCGCTCGCCCATCATAGAGGAAGCCGCGCCGATCCGTTCGGCAGCCATGGTAGAGGCGGCGTCATCGAGCCGCGGGGGTCTTGAGCTGCTAGAAGACAATCTTGTCGATCCAGCCGTTGTTGCTCTGAACATGGAGTCATGGCGGCGTACCCAGCAGTGGGTCAAGGTACGTTGCGAGTACCCTGAGTAGTCTTGTATTACGAAATACAGAGTACACGTTTGACTGTTCTGTCTGTGCAGGATGTCATTGAGAGATCCCGCCAGAAGTCCGAGCTTCTGAAGGGGTACGGCGACACAGTCCTTCGTGCCGAAGCCTTGGAGAAGGAGCTCGATAAGTCAAAGAAACATTCTGCGCTGCTCCAATCCAAGCTCGACGGTGCCTTCGCCCAGTACCACAATGAAGTACAAGAGATGGAGGCGAAGAGGGACGACTTGATCCGGAAGAACAAGTTGCTACGCCAGAAGAACAAAGGTATGTCTTCCGCCAGGGCCTTTGAGTACTTGTCATAGCACTTATGAGTAGTCTGACCTTGAGTTGAGTTATCTGCGGATCTTGAGGCAAGGGTGGACCAACTGAAGGCGTCGGAGACAGACCTCAAGAAGATTGTGTACCGGGAGAAGGACAAGTTTGAGGTACTCGAGTACAAGTACACTCAGTTGCGCCATGAGTGTATCTATCACATGGAGCTCCGTGAAGCCTCAGACTGTGACCTTGTGAATTGCTATAAATCTCTGCAGAAGCTTAATGAAGACTGCGAGAAACTCCGAGGCCAGTTGAAAGAACTCGAGGAGGCCGCACTGCCCATCGCCAGACTGCTAGTGCCGCACCCAGGTGGACCCAAGATAGCTCCGCTGGTGGACCGCTTGAAGGAGGCTCCCGGACGACTGGCGACATATGTCAAGCACCTAGCCAAGTCTATTCCGAACCAGGTACTGGCGTATATGAAGTCATACTTCCCGAAGGCGCTAGTGGATCTGGTAGCCGGCGGTCTTGCGGCTAACTGCAGCGATGATCAGTACAAGACCCTTCTCGAGGAGATGGCGCCCATTGCAGAGCAAGTAGCAGAGAAGCTGAATCTCCAGTAGTTGTACCTGTAGAGGTAGCTAGAGTAGTTTATGTAAGACAAACAGAGTAGTTAGTAACTTGTTTGAATTGTCAATGAAAGTTATCCATGCTTTGTATATGAAATGAGTACTCGTTGCCGCCACTTGCAGCGAAGTGTGCGGAGTACCAAACCGTGGAGAACTCGCGAGTAGTAGTACTCGACAGGATCTACCTGACTAGGAGGCGCAGTAAAGAAGTTGAATAGAATCAATCTTTATTACTGATGAAGAAGTACATCTGGATAGCCAGGGCCGTTTACAAGTGTAGTCGCCAGGACCCGTAGGCCGCCTACGGCTAAGTGGCGCTAGGACCCATGGGCCGCTTACAGCTAAATATCCATTAGTAGCCTTATAGGCTGGATCTAGAGTATATGGTCTTGTTTGACCGCCGCTAGAGTCCTTAGTGCTCTGAGTAGCTCGAGATCCATTAGTAGCCGTTGATGCTGGATCTTGGAGAAGAGTAGTCCAGAGACTGGTGCTAGGACCGAGAGGCCGCTTACAGTAAAGAGTCCGTGAGTAGCCGTATAGACTTGGACCCGTAGATGAGTAGTCGAGTGACTACGCGTAGAAGCGACACAGCTGGTCTACATTCCATGAGTTGCTGATGTTGTCACCTTCAAGTGTTTGGAGGCGGTAGGAGCCTGATCCGGTCACCTTGGATCCGTCCGTGTTCTGGATACGACGGAGGACTAGATCACCGACGTTGAAGGAGCGTTCCTTGACGTTGCGATCATGGTAGCGTCGGATACCCTCGAGGTACCTTGCTGATTGGACGAGGGCAGCGCAGCAGGCTTCTTCGAGGCCGTTGATATCAACCCGTCTACTGTCTTCTGAGATGCCTTCGTCGTATTGCTCTACTATCGGGGATTCCCACATCACGTCGGCAGGTAGAATAGCTTCGGAGCCATAGACCAGGAAGTAGGGCGACTGCCCCGTCGGCTTGGTAGGTTGAGTACGAAGCCCCCAGAGTGTGTTGGGTAGTTCCTTGATCCACTTGCCTCCTTTGGTGTTAGCTGCGTCGTGCAATTGCTTCTTGAGGGCGTCGAGTACCATCCCGTTAGCGCACTCAACTTAGTCGTTGGCGCGAGGATGGGCAGCTGAGATGTACCGGACGTCGATCCCGCTGTTCTCGCAGTACTCCCAGAACTGATGGTTATTGAAGTTGGAACCCAGGTCTGTGATGATGCGATGGGGCAGCCCGTAGCGATGCACGAGTTCATCCAGGAAGTCGACTACTCTGTTGGCCTTTGGGCAGGTGACCGGCTTGACTTCGATCCACTTGGTGAACTTGTCGATGGCCACCAAGACTCTGTTGAATCCTCCTGGAGCAGTTGGCAAAGGCCCAATCATGTCGAGCCCCCAGCAGGCAAAGGGCCAGGTTGGTGGTATGGTGACTAGCTTGTAGGCTGGGACGTGTTGCTACTTGGCGAAGAATTGACATCCTTGGCATTTTCTGATGAGTTCTTCAGCGTCTGCCAGACTTGTGGGCCAGTAGAAAGCTCGTCGGAAAGCCTTGCTTACCAGCGTTCGAGAAGACGCGTGGTTGCCGCAGATGCCTTTGTGGATCTCCTCCAAGATATCCTTGCCTTCATCTCGAGGTATGCACTTCATGAGTACTCCAGAAGTGACACTCCGCCTGTAGAGCTTGTCTCCGACTAGTACGTAGGCCTTGGCTTGGCGGACGAGTTGTTCGGCCAAGTTCTTGTCGGATGGGACCTTCTACTCGCAGATGTAGTCGATGAAGGGTTGTCTCCAGTCCACGTCGATCATCATGGCCTCCTGCCCGGACTGTGGTGGCACAGGGTCAGTGGTCATTGGCGTCGGCTCCGGGATGGATGGCGCATGAAGCTCGTGGACGAAGACTCCAGTAGGTACTTGCGCGCGAGTAGAACCAAGCTTCGACAGGACGTCCGCGTCAACATTGTTGTCGCGGATGACGTGGTGGAACTCAAGATCGTAGAACTTGTTCTCGAGCTTGCGGACTTCCAGACAGTAGGCGTCCATGTTCTCCTTGTTGCGATCCCAAGACTTGTTGACTTGGTTGATGACCACTGCGGAGTCGCCGTAGACTAGTAGCCGCTTGATGCCCAATGAGATAGCGAGGCAGAGCCCATGAAGTAGGGCTTCGTACTCGGTTTCGTTGTTTGAGACCTTCCAGAAGATCTGCAGGACGTACTTGAGTTGTTCGCCCTTTGGAGAGATCAGTAGTACCCCGGCACCTGCGCCTTCGAGCTTGAGTGAGCCATCGAAGTGAGTCTGGGTGCTCGGTTGGAGTTGGTAGCTGATTCTCGCACCACTCCGCCATGAAGTCAACTAGTGCTTGGGACTTGATAGCGGTACGTGGCTTGAAGTCGATGTTGAGGGCACCAAGTTCGACCGCCCATTTGGAGATTCTTCCAATAGCATCCTGATTGCGAAGTATGTCACCGAGCGGGTAGTCGGTGATGACGACAATCAAGTACTCCTGGAAGTAGTGTCGTAGCTTCCGCGAGGTGATGAGCACCGCGTAGAGTAGCTTCTGGACCGGCTGGTACCGTGCCTTGGACTCTGACAGAACCTCGCTGACGAAGTAGACTGGTCGCTGGACTGGGTAGGCGTGGCCTTCTTCCTGTCGCTCGACGACGATGGCAGTACTGACCACATGAGTAGTCGCAGCGAGGTAGAGCAGTAGCTGCTCCTTTTTTCGAGGAGCCGTGAGGACCGGTGGCTTGGACAGGAAGTCTTTGAGCTGCGCCAAAGCTTGATTAGCCTCCGCGGTCCACGCGAACTTCTCTTGATGCTTTAGTAGTTTGAAGAAGGGTAGTCCCCGTTCTCCAAGCTTCGAGATAAATCTGTTCAGGGCCGCCATGCACCCGGTCAGCTTCTGTACATCCTTGATGCAGATTGGAGCTTTCATGCTGGTGATGGCGGAGATCTTCTCGGGGTTGGCTTCGATGCCACGATGGCTGATGATGAAGCCGAGTAGTTTCCCCGATGGTACGCCGAAGACGCACTTGTTGGGATTGAGCTTCCATTGGTACTCTCGCAAGGATGCGAAAGTCTCTTCAAGATCGGTGATGAGCGTATCAGAGTTTCTGGTCTTGATGACCACATCATCCACATAGGCTTCGACGTTCTTGTTGAGCTGCTTCTTGAAGCAGGCCTGGATAGCTCGCTGGTAGGTGGCGCCGGTGTTCTTCAACTCGAACGATATTGTCGTGTAGCAGTATGCGCCAAACGGGGTGATGAACACAGTCGTCTCCTGGTCTTCTTCCTTGATAGCGATCTGGTGGTACCCAGAATAGCAGTCGAGGAAGCAGAGCAGGTCGCAGCCCGCCGTGGAGTCGATGACTTGATCAATCCGCGGCAACCTGAAAGGGTCCTTGGGGTAGTGCTTGTTGAGGTCGGTGTAGTCGACGCACATCCTCCACTCGTTCGTGTTCTTCTTGCGGACGAGGACGGGGTTGGCGAGCCACTCAGGATGGAAGACTTCACGGATGAAGCCCGCTGCGAGTAGTTTGGCGAGTTCCTTCTTGATGGCATCCCATCGGTCATCGGCGAAATGGCGAAGGTGTTGTCGTTTGGGGGTAGCTTTAGGATCGACATTGAGTGAGTGCTCGATCAGCCTCCTGGGCACCCCTGGCATGTCCGCTGGCTTCCACGCGAAGATGTCCCGGTTAGCCTAGAGGAAGCTGACGAGCGTGTCTTCCTATTTCAGGTCAAGACCCACCCCAATCATGGTAGTCTTGCTACTGTCGCCCGTCCCGAGGTCGATGGCCTTCACTTGAACTTCCTCTGATGGCTGAGGTTTGTTCACGGTGTCGGTCTTCTCGGGAATCTCGAGTTCGGTTGGTGCGAGCCTCTTGGACGCAGCGAAGATTTCTATCATTGCATTGGGTACTTGGTTGGTCGCTGCGAGTTCTACAGCTTCGGTGTCGCAGTCGAACGAAATCTTCAAGTCCCCTTGCAGTGTGAGTACTCCGGCAGGACTTGGCATCTTGAGTACCAAGTAGGTATAGTGTGGTACCGCCATGAACTTGGCAATAGCTGGTCTGCCGAGGATGGCATGGTAGGAGGTTTCAAAGTCTGCAACCTCGAAGTTGATGTACTCGGTGCGGTATTTCTCCCTTGTCTCCCCGAAGGTAACTGGCAGGACCACTGAGCCCAGTGGAATAGCCGCATTATCGGGGACAATGCCATAAAAAGGTGACGCGCTCTTGGTGAGCATGTCGGTGATGTCGAGCTTCATCTTCTTCAAGATCTTGGTGAAGAGGACGTTGAGTCCGCTCCCGCCGTCGATGAGGACCTTGTTGAGTCTGGAGACTGCGACTACAGGTTTCAGGACGAGTGGGAAACGTCCTGGTTCAGAGAAGCTTGTCCATTGATCCGCGCGGGAGAAGGTGATGGGTACCTCCGACCACCTTAGAGGTGTCGGCACCGCTGGTTCGATGTTCAAGACTTCCCGTCGGGTGGCCTTCTGAGACCGTCTGGTGGGTAGTCCATCGAAGAGGACATTCACCGTTTTGTCGGGTTCTTGGAATTCGCCATTGCCCTCATTGACTTTCTTCTTGCCCTTCTTGTCATGAGGAGGCTGTGGATCAAGAGTGTCCTCGAGTGCTCGCCGGAGCTGGTAGCACTTCTTGGTGGTGTGATTGCCGTCTAGATGCCACGGGCACTTCTCTTTGAGCAAGTCTCTGAAGCCGCCTGAGTTCTTCTTTGAGTTCTCCTTCGCAGGGCGCTGTATAGCCGTGACAGTGTTGTCTGGCTTGCACTTGCGGTTGGAGTTCGAGTAGTTGTTGTTGTGGCGATTCCCTTGATCCTTGTTGTTGTTGTTGTTGCCACCCGTGTTGTTCTTGCTCTTGCCGCGAATGGAGTCGTACTTGGCATTCGCCTTGTCTTCTTCGTCGGCCCATGATGTGATCATGTCCTTGAGCTTGGTGATGGAACTCGGGCGACGGCGACCGAAGTCTTCGAAGGTGCGACGGTGGTAGAGCCCATCTTGGAAGAGGTCGATGACTTCTTTGTCGGTGACGTCGACTACGGTCGCGCGCTTGTCGAAAAAGCGCCGCATGTACTGGCGAAGCGTCTCGCCTTGTTCCTGCTTGACCATCACCAAGTCCATGCGAGTACCCGAGCGCCCCATGGCGCTCGCGAAGTTGCTGGTGAAGTGGGCCTTCAGCTGGTCCCACTGGTCGATCGAGTTATTTTCAAGTGACTCGAGCCATGTGAGTGGAGCCTGATCCAGACAGAAAGGGAAGAAAAGGCACTTTGCGTCGTTGTTGCCACCAGCATTTTCGATGGCCAAGGCGTAGCACCTGAGCCACTGAACTGGGTCTTGCTTCGCGTCGTACTTGGAGATCCCGAGAGGTTTGAATTTCTCGGGAAGAAGTAGGTTGCGAAGTCTTGCAGAGTAGGCGGGGAAGCCATCACTGTCGCTTGCTTCAGTAGCCTTCTTGCAGCGGATCTCGTCGATCTTGTGGCGAGCGTCGTAGCCGCCACGTGTATTGCCGGTGGCGTGGCTGTTCGCGTGGCCTCGGCCTCCGCGGTCGCTGCCGCCACCAGCTCTTCTGCCGGTGCCATGGGATGAACTTCCCCCGCTGCTGCCACCACCACTGCCGTCACCACGACTACCACCAACACCACCGCGGCTACCGCCAGCGCCGCCTTGGCTATTGCCGCCTTGTGAGGGTCCTCCAGCCGAGGCCCTAGAGCGGTTGGGATTTGGCTGGTGTTCTCCATGGACACGGTTGCGTCCGCCGTCTGCCGGGCTACGACTAGTGGGTTCGTGATTTCTGGCGTCGTGAGTTCTGACGGGGGGTACTTGAGCAACCCTGTTGTCGACCCTCATGAAGTAGGCGTCTTCAGCGAGTTTGGCGATGACTTCGCCCGCGCGGATCCCCTGGGCCTGCCGTGCTATCGTGGTGATAGAAATGAGGCACTGCTCAGGAGTAGTGTGTACCCGATTGGCAACTTGATCCAGAGCCTCATTGAGGTTCCGGATGGGTAGAGTTTCTCGGAGACGTCTACGCCGATCGTTCCGCTTCCTGTTGCGGTCACGTCGAGCGTTCTTGTCTTCGGTGGTCTCGTTGGGAGGTGCGTTGGCGGACAACTCATCCTCTGAGATGTCGTCAAGGTACCGGTCAGGTCAATTCTCCGAGGTCCCGGCATCCCCGGCTGCCATGAAGACTTCGCGGTCGGGCGTGCAGAGACTGGAGTCAGTAGTCGCCACCTCGGTGGGGGTGTGCTCGTCGTTTGGAGCCAACGGGTCCCCTCTTGGAAGGGGAGTGTGTCGAGGTAGGTGACGCAGCGTGAGTTGTCGTCCGTCAGGTCTGAAGGCTTGCGGTCGGGCTAGTAGACGAATCTACCGGCGGGAGTAGATGTGATAACCAAGCCGGTGGCAGGACCTGACAGCGGTTCCTCAGTCATGTTGAGTTCGGACTCGGGCTCGATTGGGTCCGGTCCAAAGTCGAACTCGTAGGAAGAGTCGAGTAGTAACCGGTCACGGTGTTGGAGTCCCAGGAGTACTCGGAAGCGATGTCCTTGCCGGCCCGGCGTGCAGCGAGAGCTTCTGCGTGGGCCCTGCTTGAGTTGCAGAGACCGTACGAGAAGTGCTCGTGGAGAGGGGTTGCTTCACATGATGGCTCAGGAGCCGGCTCGCATGAGGCAATCCAGGGTGACGTCGAGTTCGAGTTGGAGGCGGATCCGAGCTCGAAGTCGGCGACTTGGTTGTAGAGCGAAATTTTGCCGAGTTTTTCGACGAGTGGGCCCGTGGCAACTTCAGGAAGCGTCATGAGCCCGGTCTCTGGATCTGGGGTCATGGTGTGGTAACACTGGAAAGATCCAGCGCCGTTAGCGGTGCAGACCCAGGAACCGAAGACGAAGGCGTCGCCGCGGTTGAAGGCGGCGGTTGTCTTGATGACGATTGCAGCCGTTGAGTTCACCATGAGATCTTCGGCGAGATCCCCTACCTGGTGCACCAGCTGTCGGTGTTTTAGACCGGCAACCTACCAAGGGGAGTACCCAAGGTAGATGAATGTGGCCTCACCGAGATCGGGGACTCGAAGGAGAGACACATGGCACACAATTTAGACAGGTTCGGGCCGCGAGGTGCGTAATACCCTACGTCCTATATGCTGTGTAGCTCTGGATTGATTGGGTGTGTTTACAAGATGATGCGGATGAAGAAATAGGGGTCCCTGCCTCACCTTATATAGTCTGGGAGGCAGGGTTACAAGTCGGTTTGCCAGAGGAGTACTAGTCGTGTACGGCTAGGAGTACTCTACATGGATCCGGACATGTCTAGCTTCCTAACTGAGTACTAATCCTCTGTAGTCCTTGCGCTCCACGCCAGCAGGTGCCGTGTTGCCCAAGTCGAGTAGTCCCAAGGGCCCACGGAGTAGTCGGTCCCAGTACCCACCTGAGTAGTGGACCCAGGGATGTCCGTACGACAGAAGTCAACCCTCAAGAACACCTTCTCATGGACTTCACCGAAAACCACCAAATTGAAGCCGTTTCGGAGGGTTTGTTGGAGCAAGATCACCAAGCAAAGAGGCACAAGCTCCTCATACGTGACATCCAACAAGAATCCCTCAAAGAAACGCCCCCAAAACTTCCCCACGGAAAATCCAAGAAACGGCTCCGAAAATCACCAAAAAGGGAAAACGGGAAGAACACAAACAAGCCTTGAGGAACCATGCCGAATCATCTATACATACCATGAAGGTTCATACAAGGTCTAGCTTCCGCTCGATCATCCTTCCATCTCACAAGATATCACCATGAAGCTCTCAAGCTAGTCCTAGAAATCCTGAGGAAAATAGGAAGGAAAATAGCAAAGGGAAAATGATCTAGGGTTCCATGTGATGGCTACCATCCTCTCACCACTTGGGTTATATGGAGGCAAGCCGAAAGACTAAAATACCCCTAAAGCCTAAACTAGGATACACACCCACTAAGGGCACTTTGGGAAATTGTCTTCGCAACACCATCGGACGGATGCCCGGTGACCGCACTTCGCTTAGCCTCGACGCAAGTCTTGCGATCCCGACGCGTGTCCTCCGCTTCGAAGCTTCCGGCGCCCTGCGACCCCAAACCGGTCAGGCTGGTTTTGGCCTGACAGCCACGCCCGGTCTTCGGCCTCGGCTTTGTGGCTCAGCCGAGTAACCCGGTGGTTTTCTGGTGAACCACCGCAAACCCCGCGAACTTGATGTAGCCTCCGCCAATCACCACTCATGACTCGGCTCTCACGAAGTCCCGGCTCGACCTTGGTTTTAAGGCTCAACCAAGAAACCGTCCACCGACTTCATCTTGCTGTTCTTGCAACCATGCAGCCCGCACTTGACCCCGCTGGCCACCGGGTCCCTCGAACCAAGCCTACTTGTCTTCTCCACACTTGGAGGCCTCACCGGCGACGACCTTTCGCGCTTGTTCTTCACCTACACCAACACCAGTCAAGCCGCAACCTGCACCTGCAATTCTTAGCCAAGAATCAGTCCACACAACGTTGTCAATCACTCATCACATCAGGAAGGGACCATCCACCGGTCCTCGAACCACACATGGTCCTCACAGCGGGGTCAAGTGCGGGCCGCATGGTGGCAAGAAAAGCAACACGAAGTCATGGACGGTTTCTTGGTTGAGCCTCAAAACCAAGGTCGAGCCGGAACTTCGTGGGAGCCGAGTCATGAGTGGTGATTGGCGGAGGCAACACCGAGTTCGCGGGGTTTGCAGTGGTTCACCAGAAAACCACTGGGTTACTCGGTTGAGCCACAAAACTGAGGCCGAAGACTCGACGAGGGAGTGCGGCCACCCAGGCCAGTTCAACCACCCATGAGGGGCGGTCAGACTACCTGGGCCGGTCTAACCGCCCAGGGGGGCGGTCTGACCGCTTGGGTCGCAGCCGTCGAGAAACTTCGAAGCGGAGGATACGCGTCGGGATCGCAAGGCTTGCATCGAGGCTAAGCAAGTTTGCGATCGCTAGGCATCCGTCTGATGGTGCTGAACTAAAGACTTCCGAAATTTCCCTTGAAGGGTATGTATCCCTAGTTAGCTAGTAAGGGTAGGTTAGTCTTTTGGTTGCCCCCGTATAAGCACTTGGAGGGATGGATGGCAGCCAACTCTTGGAACCCTAGCTCATTTCCCTTTGTCATTTTTGTTTGCTATTTTCTCTAGTTTTTCTAGGACTAGCTTGAGAGCTTCATGTGAGATCTAAAGAGAGGGATGGATGACTGGGTGGCAAGCTAGACCTTGTATGAACCTTCATGGTATGTATAGATGATTCGGCGTGGTTCCTCAAGGCCTTGTGTTGCCTCTCCCGTTTTCCTTTTTGGTGATTTTCGGAGCTCTTTCTTGTGCTTTTCGTGGCGGAGTTTTGAGGGTGATTTCTTGCAGGATTCTTGTTGGGTGTCACGTATGAGGACCTTGTGCCTCTTTGGCTAGTGACTTTGCCCCAAGAACTCCCTTGAATCGACCTTGATTTGGTGGTTTTTCGAGTTGCTCGAGTTAATGACCTAGAGGGACAAGATCCACGATTCCCTTTGATTGAGAGCGTTTCGGTTCAATTCCTTTGGTGGAGAGGTTGCCCAAGAGGTAACCCAGGTATCCTCGAAGTTTTGCTGCAATCCATGGGGTGAATCGGGAGATCCGGCGATGGGAAATTGAGGTTTGACCCGCGGCCAGGTTTTCTGGGACGGGCGGTCTAACCGCCATAGGGGGGCGGTCTAACCGCCCTGGGCCTCCCAGGTGAAAGTTTTGGTTTTACCGGATTTTCCTCTGTGAGTTCATGCGCCTTGATCAGAGGAGCATTCAGGTGAAATCTTGGTTCGTTGCCAAGCTAAGAGTTCTTTTCTTGAGTTTGTTGCTGGGTACAGAAGGTTAGACCGCCCCCGTGAGCCGGTCTAACCGCCCTAGGCCTTTTGGGTGAAGTTCTCGTTTTCACCAAGATTCTCTGGTAGCTAGCTTGGCCTTGACCAGAGGATCCAGTGGGTGAAACTGTGGAGAGTTTTGGAGCTCGGAAGAGGTTGTTCAGAGGAATTCTCGGTTACCAGGTGGAGGCGGTCTAACCACCCCCCATACTCGGTCTAACCGCCCCCTGCTGGCCAGACAGCTTCGAGTCGTTTCCGCTGTTGTGCGTGTAGGAGCTGTGGCTGCACGTAGTGTTTGTTCCTAGGACCAGTAGTACTCGAGTGGCTACATGGTTTTGGCAAATGGAAGGTTGTGTGCGGAGCGTGTGATTTTGGGTACCCGACCGAGTTCATCTTGTTGGAGAAGTCATCTCCTTCGAGAAGAATTTTTATCAGCTCCCATTCACTCCCCCCCTCTCTGGTCGCCAGTTCGGTCCTTCAATTACCGCTGTAGCACTTCACATCAGGAGTATTCCAAAGGGTATCGAATCTAAGGAATGGTGTGTACTACCTTCTATACTAGAAGAACGGTCTAAGGACACCAAGCCCCTGCTTGGGTAGAGAGATGATGGGGTGCTCGGTTCTAGGGGAGTACAAGCTGTAAAGGATCTCGCTTCGGACACCAGACCCTCCTGGCTATAACAGTCGGTTCACGGCAAATGGTTGCCTACACCTGTATCTGAACGTGGGGGATTCCGAAAGGGTCTAATGGCTGTCACTACCACGGCCTACCCCAAGACAAACCGTGGGATACAGGGCAATCGAAGGATAACCCGTAGTCTAGACACCATGTCTACACCACCGGTTACTACTATAGCACGGCTACGTCTGTCGACCCGTAGCAACACTATAGCACTCCGTATAAATACGGAGCGACGAACCCGTGAGTACGGCTATACCTCGCCCATCATTGACCCGAGGTGGCGCGAGGTTGAACGACTAAGCGCCAATTAATGTATTCCAATAAGATCTAATGAGATAACTCACACAAACGGAATGTAGAATTATTCATCTAGTAAACAAGATTAAAGGATTGTGTCACAAAGAACACGAGCCTCTAAATGATGAACAGATGAAGAACTCAAGAACATATCACCCATGCATGAATATCACTTTAGTCTAAAAGGGAAATACAGAAATACTCACCCATGCATGGGAGTCACACCCACACCACCATCTACATAGCACCTACACCTAACTACACATGGAGAGGTGAGT
This sequence comes from Cenchrus fungigraminus, assembly GCA_036936925.1. Classification (NCBI taxonomy): domain Eukaryota; kingdom Viridiplantae; phylum Streptophyta; class Magnoliopsida; order Poales; family Poaceae; genus Cenchrus; species Cenchrus fungigraminus. The sequence continues at coordinate 71,365,566 of CM072780.1, forward strand.
CACCTCTCCAAGTGAGAAAATGAGAGAGGGGAGAGCTTGGGATGTCTCTATTCTTACCCCCTCCCATCATATTTATAGGCAAGGGACAAGTGCTTCTCTCCCTCTCTCCCCTTCTCTTCTTGCGCCACCTAGAGGTGAACAGTGCCGGCCACAGGTACTGTAGCATGCTCTGGAAGGAGCCTAAGGTGGTGGAGAAGAAAACCGGGCAAGAACCGGACCCTAGGGGCCTGAACTGGAGCCAAACCGGTCGCTGGGTCGCTGGAATGGCACTAAAAATAGGAGAACCGAGGGAACCAGGCGGAACCGGCCAACCGACGTCGGGCGACCCACCCAGCGGCTGCCACGCGTCTCAGCCAGGCCGGCTCCCGCGCACGTCGGCCTGACTGCCGTGGGACCCACGATGACGTCAGCAATGTTGTCCTTTTCATATCTTGCGCATACGAACTCCAATGTAGGCAAATAATATGTCCATTTCGATCGTCTCGACGAGCACGTCATAATGGTGGAGTCCAATTTGGCATTTGACACTATTTCCAATGGCGCCCTTTTAGGTCTTTGGTTCTCTTGCTCTGCAAATGCGTCATTTGACGCGTATTTCCATGCATCCTGCAATAAAAGCTAGGAACACCAACACTTGTGGAAATTGTCAGTATAAACCCCTATTCTAGTGTTGATGATCATTTTCCAATTATTTAATGCAGGATTTGATGGTGCAGAAGCGGTGCTTAACAGCCATCAACGCTCTTTAGAGAAGAACTTTTATCAGCTCCCATTCACTCACCCCCTCTCTGGTGGCCTAATCGGTCCTTCATCATCGAACCACACAGGCTTTCAATCTCCCACTTGATGAGTGTATTGACAACACACACATTTGGTAACCATGAGAGAAAAGGAAAAAGAAAAGATACGAACAAAAGACTCAAACAAGCGATCGAAAGCCAAGCAAAAGGCAAAGAACATGATCACTTGAATGACGAAAGTCTTGATCCCCTTAGGCAAGGGCAACGGCTCGACACAACCGAGATAAAAGCAGGCTCACTCAAAGAGGACAAACCACCAAAGCAAAGCTCGAAAACACACAAGAGCTCCCCCTGCGCACATGCAAGCTCCCTCTGAACACATGCAGCTCCCCTGGACAAATGCATGAAAAAACCTCATGAAACAGAGCAGCTGCACCAGCTCGGCTCAGACCGGTCAGACAGGTACACAGCACCGGTCAGACCGGTGCCCAACTTATGAACAGGGCACAACCCTGATCGGTCAGACCGATGACCTCGACCGGTCAGACCGGTGACCAACCTGTGACCAACAGAGCCTAAAAATGGCTGGAAACCTCCTAAAAACCCTTTAAATGGATCCAGGAGCACTTTTCCTTCACAACCATCTCCCACTTGTTGCCAATGCATGAATCAAGGAAAAAATAGGAAAAAAAATCAACCTAGAGCTTCTCAAATAGACAAAATTCACCACAAAATGCTACACATGACCAAATGAGCCAGTTAGATACTCTATAGCTTCGTATGAACATCAGCTACAATATCACCAAGTTTTTATGGAGGCAACCGAAAGAAGAAACTACTCATATTTTATGAAAGTAAGATACACACTCCCGAAGGGCACTTTGGGAATTTCTCATCGTAGCACCATCGGACAATTCCCGGCGACCGCACCGTGCTTAGCCTTGATGCAAGCCTTGCGATCCCGATGCATGTCCTCCACTTCAAAGTCTCCGGAAGCCCGTGGTGCACACCGGTCAGACCGGTGCTCCTCACCGGTCAGGTTGGTACCCACCAGCCAGACCGCGCTTCAGTCTTCGGTCCCGACTTTGTGGCTTAGCCAAGTAACCCAGTGGTTTTGTGGTGAACCACTGGAAAACCCACGGACTTGGTGTGGCCTCCCGCCAATCTCCACTCATGACTTGGCCCCCACGGTTGTCCCGGCTCGACCTTGGTTTTGAGGCTCAACCAAGAAACCGTCCACGACTTCGTCTTGCTGTTCTTACCACTACGCGAAATGCACTTGATCCCGCTGGCCACCGGGTCCCTCGAACCAAGCCAACTTGTCTGCTCCACACTTGGAGGACCACTAGCATAGACCATTCACGCTTGTTCTTCACCTGCACCAACACCAATCAAGCTGCAAACTCCACCTGCAATACTTAGCCAAGACTCAGTCCACACAATGTTGTCAATCACTCATCACACTAGGAAGCGACCATCCGCTAGTCCTCGAACCACACAAGTCCACAATCTCCCCCTTGATGAGTGCATTGACAACACTCATTCGCTATCATAGGAGAAAAGGAAAAAGAAAAGAAATGAACAAAAGAACTCAAACAAGCAATCGAAAGCCGAAACAAAGGTAAAGAGCAAGATCACTTGAAAGAGGAAAATCTTGGTCCCCTTAGGCAAGGGAAATGGCTCGACACAACCGAGACAAAAGCAAGCTCACTCAAAGAGCACAAACCACCAAAGCGAAGCTCGAAAACACACAAGAGCCCCCCTGCACACATGCAAGCTACCCCTGAACACATGCATCTCCCCCTAGACAAATGCATGTCAAAACCTCATGAAACAGAGCAGCTGCACCAGTTCGGCTCTAACCGGTCAGACCGGTCTGTGGCACCGGTCGGACCGGTGACCAACATGTGAACATGGCATTCAACCCTGTCCGGTCAAACCGGTGACCTCGACTGGTCAGATCGGTGACCAACAGAGCCCACAAATGGCCCAAAACCACCAGAAAACCCTCCAAATGCATCCAGAAGCACTTTTCCTTCACAACCATCCCCCCTTGTTGCCAATGCATGAATCAAAGCAAAAATAGGAAAAATTCAACCTAGACCTTCTCGAATTAACAAAATTCACCACAAGATGCTACACATGACCAAATGAGCAAGTTAGATACTATATAGCTTCGTATGAACATCAGCTACAAGATCACCAAGTTTACAACCATTGGATAAATCTAAGATCAAATTGAGCATTTTTGCGAAAAATTTCCCTCTCATGAGCAAAGTCCTAAACATGAGCAAAATATTCCAAAGTGAAAATATAACACAAACTGCATGCTAGGACACATATTCCAATCATAAGATCATCATAAACACTCACAAGCACCTCATGTCATATCAAAGCTACCGAGCCATGTGCCTACTTCTATACATGAGATTTCTCAATGGTAGGCATCATGCAACGGTTTAGCACCCAAAAGCAATTTAGATAAGCACAATTGACATGAGGACATATTTTTCAAGCAATAGACATTCCATTTTCGGATTTATACTTGGAACATGAAATGCCTTTGCGGCAAAAGGAACTTATGCCCCTCCACAAGATAAGCAAGCGGGCTAAACATTCATGATGACAAAAAGACCTTTGGCCCTATATGATCAAAATAAGCTATCCAAGCACAAATTAAGCATAACAAAGCCACAAAAACATGTCATGATCATATAAAGACATTTACTGACAAGGGAACCTACAACTAGCATTTTACAAAAGCATAGCAACCTGTCATGGATATAAAGCAAGATCATCAGGAGCTAAGCCAAACTAAACCATATCATGTAAAACTAGCTCACAAGATCATCCATAGCATGTCATAGTGAACAATGTATATGAGAGAAGGTTTTCGTACCACAATGCATATGATACAACTGCAATGCACATCTAAGATACAAAGATGCCTATTCATCATGATACAAATGCAATGCAAAATGCAAGAATGCACAAAAGGAAAACTATACATATGCTACAAAGGAGCTCCCACCACCAACTCAAGAAACCAAACACACACCAACTTTTCCCGTAAACGAGTGAAAGTTGCTTGATCAAGGTGCTTGGTGAAAATATCCGCTAGTTGGTTTTGGGTGGGCACATGGACCAAGGCTATTCTCCCTTTCTCAACATTATCTCTCAGAAAATGATATCTCACTTCTATATGCTTGGTTTTGGAATGGAGCACTGGGTTCTTTGCACGCTTATGGCACTGGTGCTATCACATAGAAGTAGAACATGGGTATACTCCTCACCAAAGTCACTCATGATATATGTGATCCAAAGGAGCTGAGAGCAACAACTAGCAGCAGCTACATACTCGGCCTCGGTAGTGGACTGCACAACACTCGACTGCTTGCGGGAAGACCAAGCCACCAAAGAAGACCCCAAAAACTGACAAGTCCCAGAAGTGGACTTCCTATCCAGCCGACAACCAGCAAAATCTGCGTCTGAGAAGCCATGAAGCGCCAAAGAAGAAGACATGGAGTACCAAAGGCCAAAGTCGGGGGTGTATCGCAAATACCTAAAGATGCGCTTGACTGCTTGCCGATGTGATGTCCTTGGAGACGCTTGAAAACGAGCGCACAGACACACACTGAACTGTATGTCCAGCCTCATCACTGTCAGGTACAGGAGGGAGCTGATCATGCTCTGGTACTCCTTCTGGTCCATGTGTTCACCTTCCTCATCCGCGTCGAGAGTTGTAATCATACTCATTAGTGTTGTCATCGCCTTCGAGTCCTCCATCCTGAACTTCCTTACAATGTCCTTCGTGCACTTAGCTTGATGCACAAAGGTCCCTTCTTTTGACTGCTTGATTTGGAGACCAAGGAAAAACTGCAATTCATCCATCATACTCATCTCGAATTCCCTGCTTATTTCTTCTGCAAACCTTGCAACGAAAGAGTTAGACGAGCCACCAAAGACAATATCATCCACATACACCTAAACAATTAGAATATCAATTCCCTTCCTAAGGAGAAATAAGGTCTGATCTACATTCCCCATCTCTAAGCCTCTCTCAAACAGAAACCCCTCAACCTACCATACCAAGCTCTAGGCGCCTGCTTCAACCAATACAATGCCTTCATCAACTTGTACACCCGGTGGGGGTACTTCTCACTCTCAAACCCTAGTGGTTGCCTCACATACACTTCTTCCTCCAACACACCATTCAATACGGCACACTTCACATCGATTTGGTGCAATTTGAACCCTTTAGCCACTAAAAAGGCTAGAAGAATCCAAATCATCCCCAAACGAGCCACAGGAGCAAATGTCTCCTCATAGTCTATCCCCTCTTTCTGGCTAAACCCCTGAGCATCCAACCTAGCTTTGTTTCTCACCACCTCACCATTTTCTCCCTCTTTATTCTTCCACACTCATTTTGTCCCGATAGGCTTGCAACCCGGTGGAGGCTCCACTAACTCCCAAACTCTGTTTCTCGCAAAGTTCTCCAACTCCACATGCATTGCCTTCAACCAATTTGAATCAGAAAGTGCGTGTCCAATGTCTTTGGGCTCAAAAGAAGCAACAAAAGCAGCATGGGCAAAGTGAGAGTTGTTTTGAAACCTCGACCGTGTAGTGCATTCTTTGATGTCCCCGATGATCCTCGAAGCTGGGTGATCCACTTATAATCGCCGAGGAGCTTCTCACCTGGAAGCCACCTCCCCCTCAGCAACAGCTTCCTCTCGATCTCGGCATGTCGTCGTGGGTGTAGGAGAAGGCCCATCCTCGATCGTATCGAAGTAGTAGGTACATGCTCAACTGTGGCCACCACACCACCATCTTCATCATCTCTTGGTTCCTGTGCTTCATCCTTGAAGATCTCCTCGCCAAGTTCATCATCACCTGCACATTCAAAGACCAATGAACTACGTGGTTGTGACTCGTCGAAGGTCACCTCGGAAGTCTCCACACTTTGGTTAGTTTCTGTCACACCTATATTTCCAAAGAAAACTAAGTGCAAACCTATATGCATGCCAGGATCAAGTTTCATGCATATAGTCGACATAAGTGAATAACAGAAACAATATCAAATAAGAAAAAGAAAGATTATCAGAGTATTACGCTAAATCCTGGAAACAAAGGCTCCAAACATCACAGGCAGTCGACTGGGGTTGCATACGCCTAGCACCAGCAACATCTTCATAGTAGCTTCCTCTTTCTGAGCAACATTGTTTATAGCAAGGGTGAGCACATGTCGTACTCAGCAAGTGTGTGGAAAGTATGAATGCAAGGCTTAACAAGGAAAGCTGACAGGTTGACTGCATTAAGCAAATTTTAGTTGGTCAAATTTTATTAGCACCTGATTACTAAGTCATAAGTATATACCAACCCACATTAAGCATAAAGGTAAGATACGCCATAAGCATATGGCAAACATAACCATATCATTGATCACAATTTAAGTCCATCTTCAAGTTCAATTATCATGTGAGGGTTCAGGCCGCTCTTGACCATGAGCACGGCTAACCGGTTAGTTTTACACTCTGCAGAGGTTGTACACTTTCACCACAAGTCGCGTAAAAGTCCCTAAGAACTTTGAACCCAACCATGCAATGTCGGCCAAGCATAATACCACACTACCTAGGTGTGATTGCATAGGGACGCTACGAGGCCATTACGAAGTTTCCCCAACAAGTTATGACCCACAAGGTCCGGATCAGTTAGCAAGATATAAAGCCCCCTAGCTGGTCAATACCCCGCAATAAAAGAACAAACCCAACTCCCTGCTAGGGCGGGTCCATACTTCACATGACCGTGGATCCTTTGTCCTTATCAGGTAAGGCACCCCAAGCTAGAGTCCCTAATTAATTGGCCAAGACCAGTGCCCGTTTAGTTCTTGTGGTTGCACTGTTTTTGTGGGTGGTTCTCCATGTTCCAATTAATCATGATGATCTTGTATTAACCAGAGATATATAGCAGAAAGGTAAAGCACGCTCAACATTATTGTTGTTCATTAAAACCACCATAACCCAAGTATAGCAACTAAGCATAGCTACCCAAAAGAAAGGTAAAACCTAGGTTGACAAGGAATGATAATAAAGACTAGGATGAACCTTAATAGGACCCATCAAATTAAATGCAGACATGTGCAATAGTGATTAAATATAGTTATTGGGACAAAAGAACAAAGACACACTTGCCTTAACCAAAGTAATGTTGTTGCTCAGAATGTCTTCACCTTCAAGCTCTTCAATGCTATCGAACAGCGTTCAATCTACTCGCATCAATCATTAGGCACAAGCATACAAAGCAAACAAACAAGCAAACTAAGAACAATGCACCAATCAAAAGAAAAGCTTTAAAAGAGCGAACTAAACGATATGCTCGATTCTATGGATCACTAAAGCACACAAAACCGTACTAAGTAGGGAAAGGTCTGATTAGATTCAGGAAACTGATTGATCTGAGCTAGAACTAGATTTAGAAAGATCTAAATCTTACACAAGACTAGATACACAAAAGAGAGATACTGAGGTAAAGGTAACAGAAAACGTCTATCGAACGATTTACATTTATGATCATATAAGACTATAAGCTTATATTCATTTTAATTAAGAAAACAAATGTAAAAGGATATTTAGAAACAAAATACCCTATATTGACATTGATGCAAATTACATTTATTTGCAAAACCGAAGTAAAGAACTAGTCAAATTTTATTTATAAATATTCATGTGTATATTATACCAATTAAACATTTAAATGAGAAAAACTAAACTATGAATCACCTAAACGTAACTTTATGATTTGAGTGGATCATATTATTATTGAAAACATCATAGCATTGGTATTATCAAATTAACATTTATTTATAAAAGCCAGTGTAAAAGCCTAATTAACTTTTAATTAGAAAAGTTAATTGATTATTAAGCAAATTAGCATTTGGTTACGAAAACCGAGGTAGAGATCTAATTAGATTTCATTTACAAAAGCATGTGCAATAATCGTTAATCAAATTAATAATGATTATGAAAAACGGTTTGTAACCTTATATAGTTTTTATTTAGTAAAGACATGTTTAATAGACATTAACAAATTAAATATTTTTTCAGAAAACAAATATGATGAAAACTCACCACTAACATGTACTTTTTTTCATTATGAAGCTAACGCAACTTGAACGGATAAAAATGGATCTAAAACATGAATTCTATGGCAAAACAAGTTGATAAGGACCTATATGCAATTATCCAATGATAACAGGGCCGGCTGAGAAGAAACCCCAGACTCGGTGAATAGTCATTGCAAAAAGATGGATCTCTGGTGTTAGATCTGCAAAAGGCTTGAGGTTGGATCTATGTGTGAAACTGGGACCTTCCTAGGGGGTTATCCGCAGATTTGCATGGACACAAGATTGGATCTAAAGATTATAGAAAAACCTAGAGGCCTAAACACAAAATAGGGGGGTCTTCTTCCAGCTATGTCTAGGGACGGACAGGAGCTCTACACGCATAGGTACGCGCTCCTGGTGCATCAAATCGGCAGGGCTACAGGCGACGAGGGACTAGGGTGTAACATAAAACGGAGAGAGGAGATTGAGGGGATCACAGGGACGTGCTCACCAATGGTGGAGACGGACGGAGTTGGCTGGATTTTAGAGAGGGGCAGCCGGTGGTGGAGCTCCGAGGTGGCTCCGGTCTTCACGGTGGGCAGTAGTCCAGAGGTCAACTCGCGATGGGGGCTGGTGTTCTGGAAGCGGCTCGACATTTCGGACTTCCTGGTGGTTGCGGCGTCACCCGACAGCGCTCTAGAGTGGCGAATCGGCACGGTGGCTCGACGGCGAGCTTGTAGGCGGCACTGTGAAGGGGCGAGCGAGGCATGGCGTAGGCGAGCTAGGGCGGTGGGTGGCTAGGACATGCGGGCGGCTAGGGCACTCGCCCTTTATAGAAACGCGGGAGGGCTGCAGCATGGTGCGCACGCCAAAGAGAAGCGGCGGTGGCGCTCTGCTATGGAGGCCATGGCCTTCGGTGGCCATGGGTCCAGATGGGCCTCACGCGGGCTGGCTGGGACTAAACAGACGGGTCGAGCTCACGGATGCGGGCTCGACCCAAAAGAAAAAGAATGGGTTTTATTTATTTCCATAAATAATTTCTGTGAAAACGAAAATCCAGAAAAGTCTAGAAGGAGAAAAAGGGATGAGAGGTTTGCTAGGGAGATGGTAAACAAGGACAGGTACCGCCCTTCTCGTGGTGTGGCTGAACCTCGTGTTGTGCCTCGGAGTAAGGGTGTTGTGCATACGGTTCCAACTTGGAGGAATCAGAGCTTTCCTACTCGAGGTGTTGGGAGTTTTGGCTCTAGAGGTCGTGGTGTTGATCGGTTTGGTCCCTTTGGTAGTGGTGCAGCTAATAGGCGTGTTGAGTTTGATGGTGGTAGGTTTGCTGGACGTTATCTACCTCGTGATCAATACGAGTTTCAGAGACGTCGCAGCTTTGAGTCTCAGAGGGGCTACGGACCACGTTTTCCCTTTCGTGGTGCTCGTACTCCTCCAGTGAGACGTGAGGTGATTCCCCGTGGTGGTCATAGCGTTGGTAAGATGAATTTTGATAACCCCACTTTTGAGCAAATGGCTCGGCATTGGTTTGACTCTTTTTGTGCTAACCCCAATGTTGAGTCAAGTGCTCATTCTCGCTGTTGGTTTTGATTTTGCAAGCGGGAGGCTTGGAGGATTTTTGGTGGATCGACTCCGGTGGCTAGCGGCACATGACCGGAGATCGAAGGTGGTCGTCCAGCCTCACCCCGGTGGTGTCAATGGAGCACATCACTTTTGGGGACGATGGACTAGAACGAGTGATCAAGGTAAGTATTCTTATGACTTTGAGGTGTGTGCCTCATGTCAAGCCACTTGGTTGCTTTTGCTCTTTGCCCTTTCACATGTACTTAGGGTGAGCTTTGTATGCTCTTTGGCCCTAGTGCATGTGTTTACGGGGAGCTTGTGAGCTTTGTGCTCGTTTGCCCATTTTGAGTTTTGGGTTGGGGGTCTAATTTACATATGCATGTTGCATTTTCATTTATGTATCATATCATGTTTGCATCTTAGTATCATAGACTGCATTTGTATCATATGCTTTAGGAATGTGCTTCTCCTATATACTTTGATCACCATGATATGCTGGATATGAGCTTATGACTTTGCTAGTGATGCTCATGTGATGTATAGCTATGCTCTTGGTAGCTTTGGGATGTGTATGCTTGTGGATGGCTTGTTTTTGTGAAAATGCTATATATGATCCTCTCTCATGAGTTGAATGCCTTTCATGTTCAAATTGTGTGCATATGGCTATATCTTGCTTAATTTGTGCTTGGGAACCATGTTCTTTTCATTTGGGGTCAAAGACCCATTTGTCATCATGAATGTTTAGCCTACATGCTACCTTGTGGAGAAGCCTAAGCTTCTTTTTGCCACAAAAGCACTTCATGTACCATGCTTAAATTTGAAATCATGAAATTGGTATATGAAATGCTTGTGCTTAAAAAATGTGCTTCCATGTCATTTATGCTTTAAATTCCTTATCTTGGGTGCTAAACCATTGCATGATGTTCACCATTGAGAAGTCTCATATTTAGAAGTGGACACATGGCTCGGTGGCTTTGACATGACATGCGATAGCTTGTAGGTGTTTGTGATGATCTTGTGATGAGAACTTGTCACCTCGCATGAAGTTTGTGAGTATATATTGTTTGTGCTCATTTTGACCATGTTTAGGTCCTAGGCTCATGAGAGGGAAATTTTTGTGAAGAAATGCTTCTTTTTGCTTATGGCTATGTTACATGCTTATATGTCCCTATGTACCTTGTTGGCGATGCTTGTGGCTGTCTTGCTTGTCTATGTCTCATCTTTAGCATGTTGTAGTGCTCTTTGTCTATTTGAGAAGCACATGCTTTCATTTGTAGCCTTGATTCATGCATTACCAACAAGGGGGAGAAATGTGCACCCAATTCATTCATCCAGGGGGAGTTTTGCATCAAGGGGGACAAAAATTGGGAGAAATGCATCTGTTCAGGGGGAGCTTGCATTCATGCTTTGGGAGCTCTTTTTCACCTAATTTAGTTGTGCTCTTTTGCTGATGGTGTCGAGCCCTTTTGCCTCACCTTGAGGAGTCGGCAGTTTGGAGCATTTTGTCTCGGTTGTGTTGAGCCGTTGCCCTTGCCTTAGGGGACCGAGACTTGCTCTCTCAAGTGATCTTGTTTTGGCTTTTGTTTGGCTTTTGATCACTTGTTTGAGATTTTTGTTCGTTTCTTTTCTTTTTCTTTCTCTTATGAATTGGTGATTATGTGTGTTGTCAATGCACTCATCAAGGGGGCGATTGAGGACCGGAGCATCCGAGGACCGGTGGATGGTCGCTCCTTGGTGTGATGAGTGATTGACAACGTGGTGTGGACTGACTCTTGGCCGAGTATTGCAGGTGCAGGTTGCAGCTTGATTTGCGTTGGTGCAGGTGAAGGGCGGGCGCGAAAGGTCTATACCTGTGTGGCCTCCGAGGAGTGGAGAGACAAGTAGGCTCGGCTCGATGGACCTGGTGGCCGAACGGGATCAAGTGCGGACCGCATGGTGGCAAGAAAAGCAAGATGAAGTCGTGTACGGTTTCTTGGTTGAGCCTCAAAACCAAGGTCGAGCCGGGATGACGTGGCAGCCAAGTCTTAGTGGGATTGGCGTGGAGGCTGCACCGAGTCTGCGGGGTTTGCGGCGGTTCGCCACAAAATCGTCGGGTTCCTTGGTTGAGCCACAAAGCCAAGACTGGAGACTCGGCGGACGGAGACGAGATCCGGGCGCGTCGAGAGACTTCGAAGCAGAGGACATGCGTCGAGATCGCAAGGCTTGCGTCAAGGCTAAGCGGTGTGCGGTCGCTGGGCATCCGTCCGATGGTGCTACGACGAGAATTCCCAAAGTGCCCTTTGGGGGCGTGTATCATACTTTCATGTAATAGGGGTAGTTTCGTCTTTCGGTTGCCTCCATATAAACTTAGAGGAGAGAGGATGGCAGCCACCACTTGGAACCCTAAGTCATTTGCTTCCTAGTTTTCCCTTTCCCTTAGGTTTTCCCTAGGCTAGCTTGAGAGCTTCATGTTCATCTTGAGAGAGGTTTGGATGTTCGGGCAGCTTGCTAGACCTTGTATGAACCACTCATGGTATGTATAGAAGATTCGGTGTGTTTCATCTAGTGTCTCTGTTGACGCTTTTCTGGTCAACACACACGAGCGCTAGATCGTGCGGAACGTCGAAACGCTGAACTCGCCGAGCTCTTGCCCAGACCGGTCTGACCGGTTAGGGGCACCGGTCTGACCGGTGGCTGCAGAGGCGCGGTGAAAGCCTAAGATCGTTGCCTCGGGAGGGACCCCATCGGAGGTGGCACGCCTAGGGTTGCTCTGAGGACGGCAAGGCCACTCAGAACGTCCCTGATCGTCGTCGAGACAAACAAGGAAAGCACGAGGTTGGAAAAGCTAGGGTTTGAGAGATAAAAGTTGTAAAAAGTAATGATCGATTGGGTGATTCCCCCTCAAATGGCCGTGGCCCTTTATATTTATAGGGTGGGGAGGTCTTGCCCCGCAAGGAATCCTTTTACAAGTAAAAATTCGCTAGGACTCCTCAACTCTACTCGGACTCGGGGTCCACCGGTCAGACCGGTCAGGCCCACCAGTTAGACCGGTGTGGCCATTGCCGGATCGGCTACAGGACGCCCAACCGGTCAGACCGTCCAGGGACACCGGTCTGACCGGTGGCATCAGCCTGATTGGCTTTGTGCCAATTTTGGGTGTGAACATATGCCCCCCTATTTTTTTAGTAAAGCTTGCTGTCTAAAAATAATTCTAAGATCGATGTGACACTTCACCGGCCATTTTTTGGTCTAAGGGTGATTTTTACTTTAAATCGTCCGTATCCTATCAAGCGTCTTGCCAAACACTTGGATGAAACTTCTTCAAGTATCTCCCGTTGAGAGCTCTCGGAAGTCGCTGTCCTTGCAAAGTTTCCACCATATAAGAATTCCCAAAACATACCTTGACAACCTTGTACGGACCTTCCCAACTTGGAGACCACTTGCCGAACTTGTTACTTTCAGTCCCAATAGGTAAAATTGTTTTCCAAATCCAGTCACCTACCTGAAAAGATTTGGCTTTTACCTTCTTGTTGTATGCTCTAGCAACTCGCCTTTTGTCCTTTTCAATTTCTTCCAAAGCCTCCATACGCTTGTCGGTCACCTCGTCAATATTATCCATCATCAAAGCATAATATGTCTCAACATCAAGATTATTCTGCTTTGCAAGTCAATATGCGCCTAGATTCACCTCAACGAGCAAAACGGCCTCTTGACCTTACACAAGCTCAAAAGGAGTGACTTTAGTAGCACCATGTCTAGAAATACGATGAGCCCATAAAGTTTCAGATAATACCTCATGCCATCTTCTAGGATTGTCTTCTATCTTCTTCTTGATGAGCTTCACCAGAGTTTTATTGCTAGACTCAGCTTGACCATTGGCTTGAGCATAATATGGAGATGAATTGAGCAATTTAATACCATAAGAATCAACAAACTCACGCACCTCTTTAGATATGAACGAAGTCCCTTGATCCGTAGTCAAAGTTTATGGAATGTCAAATCTATGTATAATATGCCCAGTAATAAACTCAATCACCTCTCTATGTGTCATATTCTTCAAAGGAATAGCCTCAGTCCACTTGGTGAAGTAATCAGTAGCCACAATCACAAAATAATGCCCCTTCGATGAAGGAGGGTGAATCTTGCCAATAAAATCCAATCCCCATCCTCTAAAAGGCCAAGGCTTGATAATCGGATGCATCAATGCAGCAGGCACCAACTGAACATCTCCATGCCTTTGACACTCTTCACAACCTTTGTAGTATCTAAAACAATCGGCTATCATGGTAGGCCAATAAAAGCAAGCTCGCCTGAGGAGCCACTTCATCTTGGGAGCTAATTGATGAGTACCACAAATACCTTCATGAACCTCTACCATAGCCAACCTAGCTTGATCAGGACCCAAGCATTTAAGAAGCAAATCATCCGCAGTCCGATGATACAATTCACCATTATCAACAACAAACTTGAGAGCCCATCGTCGGACTTTTCTAACAACTAAACTGCTAGCATTTTGCAAATAATCAACCAGAGGCTTCCTCCAATCCTCCACCTCATCTTTGTCACGAAAAACAGAGGAAAAACTTTTACCAGGGGATCGGTCAGACCGGTGTCGTTAGCCGACCCAGAACCAGGGGACCGGTCAGACCGGTCGGTGACATCGGTCAGACCAGTGTCACCGGTTAGACCGGTCGGCTGCGTCGATCTGACCAGTGCCTCTAGAGCAAAACACTCAGTTGTAAGCAACGGTTTGTGTTCTTGAAAATTTCTTTTTCGAACATTATAACCAGATGCTTGCTGGGCCAGAGCATTAGCTCTAGGATTTTCCTCTCGTGGCACATGATAGATAACAAATTCATCCATACAAGATATGATGTCTAAACATTTATCAAGATAAGCATTTAAAAAGCCATTTAGACATTGACATACATTGGATACTTGCTGCACCACCAATAAAGAATCTCCATATGCTTCCACATGTTTTACTCCCATGTCATGCAAAATCTACAATCCAAATAGAAGAGCCTCATATTCGGTTTGGTTGTTAGTACAATCATGATCCAATCGGTTAAGAGCTTCAAAAACAGCCTCACTTGGCGAAATAATGACAACTCCAACACCACAACCATCTTTGCAAACCGATCCATCAAAATGTAACTTCCAAGGAGTAAAAGTAGCGTAACCGACATTTAAATCAAGTTGCTTATCTACTCTATGTCCAACAATAAAGTCGGCAACAATTTGACCTTTCATTGAACTTAATGGTTCACAATGCAAATCATATTCAACTAAAGCATAAGCCCATTTGCCGACCCTACCACTCAAAATTGGTTTATGCAACATGTATTTAATTATGTCAGTTTGACATGCTACTATGCAAGTACTTGGTAATAAATAATGCCTCAACTTGGTACAAGTATGAGAAAGTGACAAACATAACTTTTCAATAAAAGTGTACCTTGTTTCGGCGTCTAGCAATCTTCTACTCTCATATGCAACAATGTACTCCTTGCCTTCGGTCTCTTGAGTCAAAACACCTCCAATGACATCCTTTTCAGCTGCTACATACAACTTGAAAGGAATACCACTCTTGGGTGCTTGAAGAACGGGCGGCGAAGTCAAATAGCTCTTAATCTCATCAAACGCTTCTTGTTGCTTTGCCCCCCAAGTGAAGTCAACATCATTTTTCAACCAAAGTAAAGGAGTAAAAGCATTCACCTTCCCAGACAAGTTACAAATGAATCTCCTCAAGTAATTTACCTTACCCAAGAACTTTTGCAAATCCTTTTTACAAGTAGGCGCTTTAACACTCCGGATTGCCTCAATCTTTTTAGGATCGACCTCTATGCCTTTCTCATGCACAATGAAGCCTAAAAACTTCCCAGCCGATACACCTGTGACAACCCGCCCAGGAAAATATTGTACTATCGCCTAAACCAATCCACTTTGGCCATTAAGCAACAGTAAAGTCTCATCCTGTCGTTAGTTGCCGGGTTAACGCCCGGTAAATCACTTGGAAAACACACAGAGGATCAGACATATGCATTAAAACTCACGCGAAGGCGAGTCCAGAGTACAAACACGAATTAAATTCAAATTACCCCTAAGGGTTTAATTATTATAAACCATTGTTCATGACAAGAAGGTAAAAGTTCAGAGTTCGAAAACAACGGAAATAATTAAACTAGCGCAACGGTAAACATCACAGGAGGCCGTCCGTGATGCCGACACTCGTCGTCATCCACCCATCCCTGCTCCCAGTCGGGTGGAATCACACCAGGTCAAACAACACCTGCAACAACATTTTTAAAGCAAGGCTAAGTATACTAATACTCAGCAAGACTTAACCGTCGGGTGATAACTACATCACCAAACTCTAGACATGAGAGGCTTTTTGGCTGGTGGAGTTCTTTTGCTGAAAAGCAACAAAGAGTATGTCCTTACTTTCAATATTTTAGCACAAATTCTAGTTTATTAGCATTTCTAAGTGTGCCAACTAATTCAATCAAGAATTGTACAAGCAATTAATTCAAGTAGTAAACTTCACCAAATTCCATCATTAAGGGATATCATGTCCAGTTGATTAAGCAGTCTCAGATAATGGTGAGAGGCCGACAATCAATTGATTTATAACCTTGCAAGGTAAACCTAAACACACGAAGGGTGCCCCCGCAAGGACAACCACCAGGCGGTTCCCATCTTTCTTCGGTTCGGGATCGGAACCTACAATCCTCGGTACAAGGCTTACTGGACCGCTCCCACACGAACGTCCAGACTCACGCAGGTACCCCACTGTTGCAGGCAGGGGGACACATTAGGTGTCCTAGGGGTAGTAGGGAAAGGTTCCCTTGCCGCGTCAATCAGGTACTAGGCTTACCGGTCCCATTCCCGACAAGTGCTTAGTACGTTCAAAAGCTTAGCCCACGAAAGCCACTGGACCGGAGCCCAAATCCCATGCTCTTACCACATGAGCAATCCATTTATAAAGATCTTATGATTCCAACATAAGAGCCTATTCTCGCGAGTGACGAACATCACTCGACTTCTACTGGGTCCTATAGCATAGCAGCTATCGACCTAGCACACTAGTAAAGGAGCATAGGTACCTAGGGATCATGCATCTAGGGTTTCATTCAACTCCTGAAACATAAATGCACAATCATAGCAAAGATAATTGCATAATTTAAAAAAAAACAGGGTTAATGATCCGGGGCTTGCCTTCGCTGGCAAGGTTGACCTTGGGCCCTTCTGGACTTTGGTCCAGGTCTTGCTCTACAGCGACGTAGTGTACGTCTCTATCAGCTCCTCCGTCTCCTCCTTCCGGCACACGCGTACAGCTACCGTCGGGAAGATCTACACGAGGATGCAAATGCAAGATTTAATTGTCGGTTTTTAATTTAATTAATTACAAACAACAAATGACAACCATGGGGTGCATGGTTGACCACATTCACCTAGATAAGAATACATTCAGCATACTCTTCCAAAAAGGAACAATATGCAGTTCTTTATTATTTAATCTTTTTGATAGTGACTGTGCACATATTTATGCAAATAATTTAATTTAATTTCACAAACAGCAATGGGTTGGTCTTAAGCCTTTTATAATGATTTACATCACACATATAGGGTCATTAGGGGTCTGGTTGGTGATTTTCCAATTTATTTTACTATTAAGCTTTAATATAGCTTCCATTGCTTTTATTCATAAAATAAATTAATAAAATTCAGTGGGGATGTTTTCTAAGCTCTATAACACTAGGCAAAGCCACTGGACACACACACACACTTAAAAGAGCTATGAAATTAAATATACCGAAAATAACAAAGGCTAGTTACCAAAACATGATAAATGCATATAAAAAATAAATAAGCATAAAAAGGAACCCAACTTTCTCACACATGGTCTCTGGTCTAAAACTAAGCTAGGCATGCAACATATACATCTAGAACTACCATAGATCTCGGGTTATGCATTTACAAAGAAAATCAAGCATATTTCAAGAATAACTATTTTTGACAAATATAAAATTGTGATCAATTCACCAGAGGTGCATTTAGGCATAAAAATATCACATGCAGAAGTTGAGCACAAAAATCTATTTATTTTTGGCTACAAAAATCATTTAGACAGATACTGCATAAATACAAAACACTTCATAATAAAAGATTTACAACATAACTTTGTGCAATTTTTGGTACAGAAGCTAGTCATGACATAACGCACAATATATCCAAAAATTAGCTACAGAACACAAGTAGATTTTGAGATACAATAGATCTAGGTTTTACAGTCTTCTATTTTTCATGCAAAAACTATCAGGAAAAACTATAGTCATGCTTTACAAAAGTTGTAGTGTTTTTCACAATGAATCCAACAAAATTGATTTTGCATTTTCCTAAATTTTCTACAATTGTCTACGAATTTTACAAGATTCAGCCAAAACTCATCACTATTTAAGAATCACTTTTGCCGGCAGGTCCCTGGAAGTTTTCCTACTCTTACACATATGCCCCTGCATCACGGTTAAGACCCTGGGAAGATTGGAATTGAAGCAATTGGGTCCCTGGGGCGCAAGGGCGGCGCGGCCGGCCAGAATTCCGGCGAGCCGGCGGCGCTCTCGGCCGGGGAAAGTGCGGAGGAGGGCTAGGGGATCACCTTGGTTCAATTTGCGCCGGATTTGAAGGTCGGGGCGGCTCCGGCGAGCTAGCTCAGTGGTGACGGGCGGCGCCGGCCGCTGGAGCTTCAGCTCCGGCGAGGCTGCGGCCCGGCCAAGACAACACGTGGGCCGAGGAGCTCTAGGGGTGTGAGGGGAAGGCTTTGGAGGACTTTAGGGTTGACGGTGCTGGCCGGAAGGGGGAGCTCACCGTGGAGGTGGCAATGGCGGGGCCGGCTGGCATTGCATTCGTCGGCAGCGGCCAAGGCTCGGGCGCGCGGGGAGGCAAAGGCCTTTTATAGATGCGGCGAGCGAGCAGGAGCTCTCATCCTTCGTCCCGAAGGCAAGGGTGCGCGGGGATGGGGACCCCGGCATGGCTCGACGGCAGCCGCGGGCGCGGGTAGGGGCCGGTGGCCAGGGCGCGGCGTGCGGCACGCCGAGGGACGGGCAGGAGGGGGTCCGGCGCCTTGGTCTGCGTGCGCGGGACCCAGAGCTCGAGGCGTGCGCCAGGGGGGGTCTGGACGCCGAGGTACGGTGGTGGCCGCGTGGCAGCGCATGCGCGCGCGTGGACGCGCCCGGCGCGGCGCGCGCGCGACGTCGCCTGCTCGGCTCTCATTTGCCCCTGTTCGACTGCAATTAACTCCATATGTTTGAACTGCGCGACAAAAACGCTAGATACGAAAGTTGTAGATGGGACATCCCTCTGCAACATTTGCAAAGGCCGACATATGTTTTGAGCAACGGTTGGAGCATGAACTGCTGGTGAAGTTGATGTCTTTCATGGTGCCGATGAATAGGAAGAACTGCAGTTGACCGAGTTTTTCTCCATTTTCCACTCCAAATCTGCAATGCCACCCAACAACAAAGTTGTGTTCCTCGAAAAACTGGACAACTTTTATATTGGGAGATTTTGGAGTGTTTAGGTGAAATTTGGAGAACGCGGCAAAAGTTCTGGAGGAAGTTCGAAGAC
The DNA here is from genome assembly GCA_036936925.1 of Cenchrus fungigraminus. Taxonomy (NCBI): domain Eukaryota; kingdom Viridiplantae; phylum Streptophyta; class Magnoliopsida; order Poales; family Poaceae; genus Cenchrus; species Cenchrus fungigraminus. Next base: position 71,384,574 of record CM072780.1, read on the forward strand.
ATAGGGGTTTGACCGGGGTTTTGACCAACGTTTGACTACGGTTTGACCAAGGTTTGACCACAAGGGTGTGTGGACTTGATTAAGAGGGTCACTAGTGAATGTTGACTAGGTCTTCGAGGTGATGACCTAGGTTGACCAAGTTTTGACTAGGGTCAACAGGTTTGACTCGGTCATTAGCATTAATGACGCTAATTAAAAACCTGGGGCGTCACAACACCAAAAGCACATTTGAGTGGGTTCATCTTTAATTTGTACCGACGCATCTTTTCAAATGCAAGTCTTAAATCAGCTAAATGAGAATCATCTCCAGCCGATTTGACAACAATATCGTCGATATAAACTTCTAGTATGATGCCAAGCAAATCATGAAAGATTAGATTCATAGCCCTTTGATAAGTAGCACCCGCATTTTTCAGTCCAAAAGTCATAACAACCCATTCAAATAAGCCAACAAAACCCAGACAAATGAAAGCCGTTTTGGAAATATCCTCTTCGGCCATAAAGATTTGATTGTAACCAGCATTACCATCAAGAAAGCTAAGAATTCTATGTCCGGATGCAGCATTAACAAGAAAATCGGCTATAGGCATGGGATATTCATCTTTAGGAGTAGCTCTATTAAGATCTCTAAAATCAATGCAAAGACGAAGCTTTTTTGTTCCTTTTTTCTCAACAGGCACAATATTAGAGATCCAATCAGCATAACGACAAGGCCAAATAAACTTTGCATCAAGTAACTGATTGACTTCCTCTTTCACTCAGTCATAAATATCAGGATTAAAGTTTCTACGAGGTTGTTTACAAGGCCTAAAACCAGGTTTAATAGTGTTGACGCGAAAATAGGACATCACCTCCGCGCGCAGCACACGTGACTCCCCGGTCTGTAGCGAGGTGTGCCAGCAAATCTAACTTGTTGATTGACAATGGAAAAATATTAGGGATCGGCTAGAGAACCGATGACCTTGTAGCGACACATGTACCAGCCAATCGGCCGATACGAGTAAAGCGGGATCGGCCGGCTCGAGGGCGACCAAAGCGCTGGTGCGTGAGTAGATAGATCGGCTGGGATCGGCCGATCGTGATGTCAGCACTCGAGTAGGTCGAAATCGGCTGCGGTGTTTAGAAGCTGATAGGATCTAGATCGAGTGGGATAATAGCTAAAACCACAAGAATTGGTACGAAAACTTGCAGATCTAGCTAATATCGGTAACGGGTGAATAAAGAACTAGACGAAACCTCAGCGATACGCCCGGAGGTTAAAGCCTAGGATTATTCGGTAAAACGGTACTTACAAGCTTGCCGGAGATCGATTGATGCAGCCCGACAAACTTGAAGGACGGCGTTGTAGAAAAGAAGAAAAACGCAATGACGAAGTCGCCGAAAAGTAGATGCCGAAAAGTAGATGCTGTAAAGTAGATGCTGTAAAGTAAAGGGTTTGCCCGGAGGCGGTTTGTTTGATATTGGTGTGTACACTTTTTCCCGACCACGCAGGGTCGCTATTTATGTCCTGAGGACAACCCGACTCCTAGCCGATCACGACATTGTTTACTTGCATCTAAAGAAAGACGAAAACTACTAAAAAGAGAAAAGGACTCTCGCAGGAGTCAAAAACACCTTCTAAAAACTGACTCTTGACCCGTTGCCAATCGTGGATTGACCTACCTCCACCGTACTTTCCTTTCGGCGTACTTTCTTGATTACCGCCTTTCTCCCCATCAGCCGACCCCCTTGCTTGACCATCGGCGAGTCCTGTTGACCATCTTTCTCTCTCTCTCTTCTAATCGGCCGATTGCACTCTGTTTTCATCGGCTGCTTCTCCTTATCCCTTTTGACTTGTTTTTCCAAAAAACGGTGTCAACACATGCCCCCCAGTTTCGGAGTAAATAATCTTTTGCTCCGAAATTCGCCTGGAATTGATATCTTTCTCTTAATTCAAATGATAGCTCAAATCAATCTCCATTGATAGTGCCTTGCCCTTTCAATCTGACATCTTCCAGGGCTGTTCTCCGTGTGACACTTTGTCTTTTCCGCTCCCCTTCTCTTATAAGACTCACCCTTTTATCTAGGGGTTCCATGATTTTTTCCAGACTTGGTCTTCTCGGATGTAGCCATTGGTCATTCTAGTTTTTAGGCATGAGAGGCATTTCTTCCTGGAAAACTTTTTAGGGGATAATGGTCGTCACTGGTTTTTGACAGATTCCAACTTGAAATAGCATTTCTTCTGGGTGTTACCAGCGAGCTCGTAGGCTCTGTCTGCAATGTTGGGCAGATGATTTCTGTGAACCATGCTCTGCAGTTTGTAGACGTGATAGAGAAATTTCGCACCATTTGAGTGTACGTGTGTCATCCTTTATTTGGGGGTGATTCCTCTGAATCGGTCATTCTTTGGAAACCGAGCCATTCACGGGTTATCTGTTTCCATTTTTGCCGGATCTAGCATCTTCGGTTTCCGTCTTTTCTGGCTCCTTCATCTTTATCTCTTCTGGTGCCCTGGCTATAAATAATTGTCCCCATACTCTTACTGAGATCACACCATTCCTCTCATCCATGGCTCGAGATATAGGTCCAGGGAGCTTCAGGCTTTTGCTCTTCGGTTCCTTTCTTCTCTGATTCATGATGGCTAGAAGAATTCTTGTGAAACAGCCTAGAACATACTTCCCTCTCTAGTCTCCTTTTGTGAAGCCAGGAGGTCCAACAGCTAGAAGAAGCCTTGTGATGCAACTTAGGTGCATCAGCTGGTGGAGGAGGGTGGAAGTCGTCCCTGGGCGTTGTGGAAAGAAGAAGAACCCTATGTCTTCTTTCCCAACAATCTTGACGGGAAGAATTACCGCATCTGGTGATTCATCTTCGTCAAATTTACACTTTCTTTTTTGTTTTTCTCTTTCTTCATCCCCATCACCTGTCTAGTGATGAATAATGTAACCGATCTGTAATGAACTGCCTAAGTTCGTCTTCTCAATGTACTCTTCAGATCTACACTGTAATGTCACCATTGTAATCGAAGATATGAGAAAAAATATATATATATTTTTTTTATTCTAAGGGCGATTTGTACATCGGCCATAACCTAAAACCGAACATGTTTTGATGATTCGGCTATCCCCTACTAAAGACGATCTCATTTGCAATCGGTTGTAACTCGAGTATCCAATCGGCCGCTTTCAGGCTCTGATTGGACTAAGCGTCTACCCATATGCTTGGATAGTATTTCTTCAAATATTTTCCATTCAATGCCCTAGTAAACTTCTCTCCTTCCAATGTTTCTAAGATATATGCATTGCCTGGTACGCACTGGCTGATACGAAACGGCCCATCCCAAGTTAGCGACCACTTCCCGTACTTAGGATCTCTAGAGCTGATTGGTAATATGAGTTTCCAAACCAGATCTCCTTCAGCACATTCTTTAGATTTAACTTTCTTATCATACCATCTGGCTATCCTTCTTTTGTTCTTTTCAATATTCTCCAAAGCTCTCAGCCGATTACTAGCAAGATCTTCCAATTCCTCTTTCATCATGGCTGAATAATCATCGGCCGATAGCTGATCTTGTAAAGAAGTCCTTCTGGATCCGGTCTTTAACTCCCAAGGCAATATAGCATCATGACCATACACCAATTGATACGGTGATACTTTGGTTGCCCCATGGCATGCCATCCTGTATGCCCATAGTGCTTCATTGAGGATTGTATGCCATCTCTTGGGATTTTCATCGATCTTGCGCTTGATTAACTTGATGATGCCCTTGTTCGCTGCTTCTGCCTGTCCGTTTGCTTGAGCATAATAGGGAGATGAGTTTAGCAGCTTGATTCCCAAAGAATTTGCGTATTCTTCAAACTCCCCTGAAGTGAATTGACTCCCTTGATCGGTTGTGATAGTCTGAGGTATACCAAATCGATAGACAATGTGCTCTTTAACAAAATCAATCATATTGCCTGATATCACAGACTTGATTGGGATGGCTTCAACCCACTTTGTGAAATAATCTATAGCCACCAGTACAAATTTATGACCTTTGCTTGATGGTGGATATATCTATCCAATCAGATCAATTGCCCAACCTCTGAACGGCCATGGCTTGATTATTGGGTTCATTACCGATGCTGGAACTCTTTGAATGCTTCCAAACTTCTGACACTCTTGGCATCCTTTGTAATGCTTGAAGCAATCTTCCAATATCATCGGCCAATAATAGTTATTATTTCTGATCATCCACTTCATCTTATATGCTGATTAATGAGCTCCACACACTCCCTTGTGAATTTCCCCCATTAAAGTTTTAGCTTCCTCTTCACCGAGACATTTGAGTAGAACCCCATCGATGGTACGATAGTATAACTCATCTTCTAGCAGAACGTATTTAATGGCCCTATACGTTAATTGTTTGTCAACCTTCTTGGATGGATCTTTCAGAAAATCTACTATCTCCTTCCTCCAATCTTCGGCTGATAATTCCATAACCAGAATCAGCTGATATCCTGATGCACCTTGGGCCAGCCGATTAGCTTCACTGTTGTGACACTTAGGGATATGTTCAAGTTTTACTATCTTGAACTCTCGAAGTAGCTGAAGGAATTCTTCATGATAAATCCTTAATATATCATCTTTGCATTCATATTCTCCTGCCAATTGATTTATCACGAGTTGAGAATCTCCAAATATCTCAACAACTTTAGCATTGACTTCTCGTAGTAGCTTTATCCCCTTTAACACTGCCTGGTACTCAGCTTGATTGTTTGTCGAAGTCTTCTTAATTGGGATGGAAAACTCATAATTTGCTCCTTGAGGCGAGATGAGGACGATTCCGATCCCAGCTCCTACTCCACATGATGATCCATCAAAGAACATAGTCCATGGAATAGGTTCTACAACTGCAACTTCAGGTCCACAATGCTGAGTTACCAGATCGGCCATTACTTGCCCTTTGATTGTTTTGGCTGATTGATAGGTCAAATCAAATTCTGACAAAGCTAAGATCCATTTTCCGATCCTGCCCTTCAAGATTGGTAATGACAACATATATTTGACCACATCATCTTTGCACACCATGGTGCATTCGGCAGTTAATAGGTAAGGCCTCAACTTTGTGCGTGAGAAATATAAGCACAAGCATAGTCTTTCCACCGCCGAATATCTTATTTCTGCATCCAAGAGTCTTCTACTCACGAAATATACAACTCGCTCTTTTCCTTCAAACTCTTGCACAAGGGCCGATCCAATAGCCCGTTCATTAGCCGATAAGTATAACTTGAACGGCTTCTTGTCTTGAGGGGGCATTAAGACAGGAGGAGATTTTAAGTACTACTTGACATTATCTAGAGCTTTCTGTTGTTCTTCTCCCCATACGAATTTCTGATCGGCCTTGAGCTTCAGTAGAGGTGTAAATGGTTGAATCCTTTCCGACAGATTAGATATAAATCTTCTGATGAAATTGATCTTGCCAATTAATGACTGGAGCTCTTTCTTGTTTGATGGTGCTTTTATATTGTCAATCGCGCTGATCGACTCTGGCCCACTTCGATTCCTCTTTCGTGTATTAAGAAACCCAAGAACTGACCAGCTGAAACACCGAAAGCACATTTGTTGGGATTCATCTTCAAACCATGCTTTCTAGTGCATTCCAATGTTTTTCGTAGATCAGCCAAGTGCTCCTTGTAGCTCTTTGACTTGACAACTACATCATCAATGTAGATCTCTACTATCTTGCCGATGAGTTCATGGAATATGTAATTCATGGCTCTTTGATATGTGGCGCCAGCATTCTTCAACCCAAAGGTCATAACAATCCACTCATACAATCCGACGTGGCCGGGGCACCTGAAAGCAGTTTTTGCAATATCCTCTATGGCCATGAATAATTGATTGTACCCAGTGTTACCGTCCATGAAGCTGATGACTTTGTGCCCTACAGCAGCGTTAACTAATGCATCGGCTACTGGCATCGGACATCCATCGGCATTGCTTTGTTCAAGTCCCTGAAATCAATGCATACATGTAGTTTGCCATTTTTCTTGTAGACAGGGACTATATTAGAGATCCATTCGGCATATCGACATTGCCGAATAAAACCAGCTTCGAGTAACTTTGTTATCTCGGCCTTTATATCAGGATAAATCTTTGGATTACATTGCCTCGGGTGTTGTTGAAAAGGTCGATATCCTGGTTTAATAGGTAGCCGATGTTCAATAATGGATCGGTCTAATCCAGGCATCTCATAATATTCCCAAGCGAAACAATCCTTGAATTCTTTCAATAATGTGATCAATTCTTTCTTGTATTCAACATCCAGCTTGGCACTGATGTACGTCAGCCTTGGTTTACTTTCATCTCCAACGTCTATCTTTTCCAATTCATCAGCCTATGTAAACCCGTGCCCAAGCTTCCCTTCGTCTTCAATGAACAGATCCATTAAATCTTGTCTTTAGAGCCGACTGCTTGAACCAGCTTTAGTCCAAAATCGGACACTTTGAGATACTTGGTATCCCAGGCTTTTCCAGATATGCAGCTCACTCGATCATAAGTCCATCCTTATGCTTTTGTAGCTACTACTATCAAAGAGGTTTCTCCTTGGACCACCTCCACTGAATCTCCGATCCATTGGATGATGCATTGATGCATTGTAGATGGTATGCAACAATTTGCATGTATCCAATCCCGACCCAGCAATAGATTATAAGATCCCCTCCCTTTAATGACAAAGAAAGCGGTCGGAAGGGTCTTACTGCCGATGGTGAGCTCCAAGCAGATTGCCCCTTGAGCGGGAGAGATGTTGCCTTCGAAGTCCACCAACATCATGTCGGGTTGGGTTAAGTCTTCATCAGACTTTCCAATCTTGCGCAGCATGGTGTATGGCATCAGGTTGACCGCTGCTCCTCCATCTACTAGCATTCTGGTAACTGGCTTGCCATTGACAAATCCTTTGAGAAACAGAGCCTTCAAATGTTGTCTCTTTTCGTCTTCTGGCTTCTCAAAGATAGCTTGTGTGGGTTCCAATGTTAACTGAGCCATGCCATGTTCTTCATCAGATAGATCCGAATCAACAGGAGCCATGAACTCTTTTGGTAGAAAGACAACCATGTTTATGTCAGCTTGTGGTTTGTCATCCTCTCCATTATCAGCCTTAGGCTTAGGGCGCCATACTTTAGACCGAACCTTCTTCTTGTCCAGCATGCATCTTTCTGCTTCTTCTTGCTGTTCTAGCTGGCGTAGGCACTGGACTCTCCTCTTCTGGGATTTGGTCAAGCCATCTGGACACCATTGTGTATTGGGCTTCTTACGTGTTTGGCTTGATCCATCATCATCCAGTTGCAGTGTGCGTCGACGCTCAGGAGCTCGGCACATGATATCCTCGTCAGGGACTAGGGAATCGGCCATCTCTTCTAGCCGATTGTTTGACTTTTCATTGACTCGGCCTCTTAGCCGATCATGAACGTTGGCCTTGCCCCCCAGCTGATTGTGGATGCTGGCCTTGCCCCCCAGCCGATCGTGGACTGAGACCCGTTGATTGCTGAACTCACGGTGATTTCCAGCTGCAGGTCTTCTGTTATTGAAGCAAACTCTTTTAAATGAGCTGCTGTTGTTGTAAGCCCCATTGCATTCTGGACAATTCTTTGCTATTGGAAGCTTGATCCCTTCTTCCCAGCAATATTTGAAGAATGGACATCTCCAATGTCCTTCATTACGACGTGCCCACTCCTCTCTCCCTCTGGCTTTCTCTTGTCGACGCTGAAACTTATTGATCAGCATCTGGGACGTGACAGGTTGGCGTGGCTTCAAGTCTCCTTCTTCAAACAGCAACCCTTTTCCCTTGACATCGGCAGCGGTTGCTTGCACCTTGGGATCGATAGCTCCATTATTTTGAGCCGAATCATACGTCAGCAGCTTAACACGTGATGTATCTTTGCTAGACACTTCAACTGTGTTAGTTGGGAAGGGATGCTGATCAATCTTCATCAGCTTTTCAGCTTTGGTAGGGGTTTCAAACTTGAGCCTCCCTTGCTCAATAGCTGATTGGATCTGTTGTCTGAAGATCTTGCAATCATTGGTGTCATGTGACATTGCATTGTGCCACTTGCAATACTTCATCCTTCAGCTCCTCTGCAGATGGTATGGTATGGAATTGGGATAGCTTAATCTGCCCTTACTGAAGCAACAAATCAAATATCTTATCGGCCTTAGTGATATCAAAGCCGAATTTCTCTGGTTCTTTCTTGCCAAAAGGACAGGACACAGTCTTTTTGCCTTTGACCCACTCTGCAAGTCCTATCATATTGTCTTCATCTTCTGAATCAGAGTAATCCACATAAGACACCTTCTTCTGAAAGTTCCTTCTAGGTTCATAGGACTTTGCAGTTTCCTGACTCATCCGACTGACCAGCTGGCTGCGACTCTCGAAGTCGTGTGATGCATATTTCTCCCTTAAGGTCTGCAAGAGACCTTGGAACGCCAATTCAGCCAGTTGTTTGTCCCCCAAGTTCAGACTATAACATTTGTTTCTGACTTCTCTGAACATTTGAACGAATCCAGCAACTGTTTCATCGTTCCTCTGCTTGAGTCTGGTCAGATCAGTAATCTTCATCTCATGGATGCTAGAGAAGAAATAGTTGTGGAATTGCTGCTCCAAATCAGACCACTTGATAATGGAGTTAGCTGGCAACGAGGTAAACCATGAGAATGTTGGTCCAGATAGAGATGAAGAGAACAACCGTATCCTGAGTGCATCAACGTTCCGTGCTTCTCCACATTGGATGATGAATTGAGTGATATGCTCCATTGTGGATGTCTCATCTTGCCCAGAGAACTTGGTGAAATCTGGCACCTTGTATCTTGGAGGGAACGGTATCTGATCGTAACCAGATGGATACGATGTCCTGTACATGCAGGACTGCTGCTTGGGTTTTATCCCATACTGCTTCAGCAACATCTCTGAGAAGTGGTCGATTAACTCCTGTTTCATGTGAGACTTCAACTCAGCAGATACTTATTCAATTGCTTGCATCCCAGCTGATGGAGTCTCTGGAGGCTGTTCTTCTAAGGTTCTTTGCTGTGGATTTGGTGCCATTGATGCTCCTACTCTAGAAGAACCCTGCACATTTGCAATAGGTGGAGTTTGTCTGATCAGCTGACTAGCCGATGGGGCTGATTGATGCAAGTTCATCTGGCTCGAGATAGCCAATTGATTTAGAAGTGTTTGTAGCACTTGTGTAGGATCCACCTATGGAATTACTGGCTGTCCTGTCACCCCTTGATTGATCGGCTGCTGAGGCAATGACCTTGTATGAGCTACTGTGTTAGCCGGGGTCAAGACAGACTGCATTGGTGTTGACTGCTGTAACGGGGCAGTCTGCACGGGCATCCCTAGCGTCGGCTGCTGAAGTGGAACAGTCCGCACGGGCATCCCTAGTGTCAGCTGTCGAGCCGATTTCTGAGTTTGAACAGGAGCTTTTCTTTCTGTTGGTATAACCATATGAGCGTGAGCTGGACTGATCTTGACTCTTTCAAAAGTCTTGCTCCCGTGATTGAAGTAGACAAATTCTACTTCCTCCTTGTTCATGTGTACAGTTCCTAGAGTACCTCCAAACATGGCTTGATAAGATTGCGAGTACTTCACTTCTAGAACTTCTTCAGGTTGGGGTTCGAAGAAATTTGAGATGTCAGTCTCAAAATGATCACGAGGTAAATCCCATCCTGCAAGCTTTCCATCCTGATTTCTCACGGCAAGATACTTTTGATTCTGCGCTGAGAAAGTCTGATCTTGGGCATTGGACTGCACTGCATGTGTTTGGATCACAGGCATAGTAATAGCAGGATCTTTGGCCTTATCTCCAGTACTTTGATTCTGAATCAGCTGGGAGTCCGATGAAGAACCAGGAGCAACCTGTGGAGCCAGTACAACCCTTACTGTTGGATCATCAATCGGCGGAGAGGCCGATTGGTCATGTTGGAACACTGGAGGAGTTCGGTTTGGTTGAAAATATGCAGGCCCCAGGTATCCTCCTTCTGCTCCTTTCTTGAGTGCTTCAATCAGACTATTTTGCACAGTATTGGCAAAAACCTTAGCTTGATCAATCATCATTTGATGCATCGCCTTAGTCATCATGTCCTGAAGTGATTCAGGATCGGTTGAGAAGGTGACTTGCTTAGGCGTGGGCAACGGACTCTTCTTGAAGACTCCACTTTTAGTCTGACCGTATGATGCCACGCAAAGCTCTTCATAATGCTTCATATGAGCTTCGAACTCAGCTTTGTCTGTATCTTTCAGCTGATCCCTGGTGATTGCTTGGATGTTTTCTGGATCAACCTCGGTACTACCACTCTTTGTGTTTTTTGTCATTGTTGACTTTTTCGTGTCCCACCGGGCGTGCCAAAAGTGTGTTGATGAGAAAATAGGACGTCACCTCCGCGTGCAGCACACGTGACTCCCCGGTCTGTAGCGAGGCGTGCCAGCCAATCTGACCTGTTGATTGACAATGGAAAAATATTAGGGATCGGCTAGAGAACCGATGGCCTTGTAGCGACATGTGTACTAGCCAATCGACCGATACAAGTAAAGCGGGATTGGCCGGCTCGAGGGCGACCGAAGCGTAGGTGCGTGAGTAGATAGATCGGCTGGGATCGGCCGATCATGATGTCAGCACTCGAGTAGGTCGGAATCGGCTGCAGTGTTTAGAAGCTGATAGGATCTAGATCGAGTGGGGTAATAGCTAAAACCATAAGAATTGGTACGAAAACTTGCAGATCTAGCTAATATTGGTAAGGGGTGAATAAAGAACTAGACAAAACCTAAGCGATGCGCCCGGAGGTTAAAGACTAGGATTATTCGGTAAAACGGTACTTACAAGCGTGCTGGAGATCGATTGATGTAGCCCGACGAACTTGAAGGACGGCGTTGTAGAAAAGAAGAAAAACGCAATGGCGAAGTCGCCGAAAAGTAGATGCTGTAAAGTAAAGGGTTTGCCCGGAGGCGGTTTATTTGATATTGGTGTGTACACTTTTTCCCGACCACGCAGGGTCGCTATTTATGTCCTGAGGACAACCCGACTCCCAGCCGATCACGGCATTGTTTACTTGCATCTAAAGAAAGACAAAAACTACTAAAAATAGAAAAGGACTCTCGCAGGAGTCAAAAAACCTTTTAAAAACTGACTCTTGACCCGTTGCCAATCGTGGATTGACCCACCTCCACCGTACTTTCCTTTCGGCGTACTTTCTTGATTGCCGCCTTTCTCCCCATCGGCCGACCCCCTTGCTTGACCATCGGCGAGTCATGTTGACCATCTTTCTCTCTCTCTTCTAATCGGCCGATTGCACTCTGTTTTCATCGGCTGCTTCTCCTTATCCCTTTTGACTTGTTTTTCCAAAAAATGGTGTCAACAAATAGGTAAACGATGCTCAACTAAATCACGACTTAAACCCGGCATTTCATTATAGTTCCATGCAAAGAAATCAACATACTCCTTTAACAGCTTTATTAAATCAGATTTAAACAAAGGATTAAGATTCTTGTTTACAAATGTCGCCCTAGGTATAGTGCCAGCACCAATATCAACCTCCTCTAAAGGATCAGCCGACGTAAACCCTTGTCCTAACTTGCTCAAATCATCAAAGTCTTCAATAGCCTCACACATATCGTTCTTATGCGCCCGATAGTGCTCTCGCCTTTGTTGCAACCACTCCAGATTTGCATCCATCAAATCGACAGAGAGGTTCTAGCCTGATCAACGATCGGCTTCATGACAACAGTAGCAAAGCCATCTTTGGTAGAATCAATAAGTCTTAAATTAGATAAATCTAAACCAGTTAAGCACTTAAGATTCTCATGATTATCCATAGTAGAGCTATCGGCCACTGCAACACAAGCCAATGTATCACCATGAAAAATGTCTACCTCATCGTCTACCCATTGGATTAAAAATTGATGCAAGGTAGAAGGTACACACTGATTGCATGAATCCAATCACGACCAAGGATTAAGTTGAAGTTACCTTGTGTCTCAGCGATGAAGAATGCCGTAGCCAACGTCTTGCTCCCAACGGTGAGCTCCATAGAGACGACGCCTTTAGATCCCATCAGCTCGCCTCCTCCCACACCGCTAACGGTCATGTTGGTCTTGATCAGCTCATCATCCGAACCTCCCAGCTTCTTGAGCAAAGAATATGGCATCAAGTTGACAATCGCTCCTCCGTCCACCAGCATGCGAGAGATAGACTTCCCATTGATGTGTCCCTTCATGTACAAAGCCTTCAGATGATTTTCAGTAGCTTTAGGCTTCTGGAAAATAGCTTCCTTTGGCCCAAAGTCGAGATGCGCAACATCCTCCTCCGAGAGCACATAACCATCCATAGACATATGGATCACGTTGATGTCCAAATTCATGCGCTCGGGCGAAGAACTGTAATCAACAAGCTCCTCATCATCTTCTGATGCAGGATCCGATGCAGACTTGTCATCACAAACCATGGGAACCGAAGAAGAGAAACCGGGCGGCGTCTCTGGGTCGTCGGTCTGACCGACGCCATCCACCGGTCTGACCGACCCCTCCACCGGTCTGATCAGTGCTGGCTGGGAGCTGGTCTTGACTCTCCACTCTTTCCCTGAGGTACCATGGGCCTGTATTGGTTGAAAGCTTCATCCCTTTGCTTCTCTAGCTCCTTCTCCCTCTTCTCTTGAAACCTCAGGCTTTGAAGCTTCCTCCTTTGTGTGCGAGTCAAACCGGGAGGACACCACCTTGGCAAGAAGTACTTGGAATTGGAACCACTTCCACTGGCCTCATGGTCATTAGCAGCAACAAACACTCCTGGAGTTGATGTCACAACCTTATTGATTGGAACAATCAGTCTTTTGCCATCTTCTCCAATAGGAACATCCATCGATCCAATCTAAATAATATCTTGATTTGTAGTCCTCTCTGGATCAATATCCATCTTCTGCACCTCCTCCCTTTGCTTCAGCTTGTAGACTTGCTTTACTGGAGGCGGCGCAGCCTGTCTGGCCGCACCGGTCTGACCGGTGGTGGCGACCGGTCTGACCGGTCGGGTCTGGTGACCCTTACCAGAACGGCGAGGAGCCAATCGGTCTTGGATAAGCCTAGAGATTCTGTTGAAAGCTGATCTCTGTCCTCCCCATCCAGGATGAAAGGCTTGTTGATACGGCACCCACAACACTCCATTGTCATCATATATCGGGCGTGGTGCATTTGAACTTGATGACGCCCAAGGTGGAGTAAAGCGTTGCCCTTGCTGCGATGATTCACCCTTGAGTCTTGTAGCAGCCCTTGGAGGTGAAGACGACCCTCCTTGGTGTGTAGGTGACCTCATCCTTTTTTTAACGGCCGATCGCTTGTAACGGCCTTTTGCTTGGAATATTTGTCAAATAGCATGTCGAAAGTGACCTTTGGCTTAGGACCACTCCCCTGATTCTTTGCTACATTTAGTTTCTAGTTTCCAATCTCCGGACGGCTTGGTTTGATCATCCTCAGACGGCCTGGGGACGCACCGGTCTGACAGGTCACCTCCATCGGTCTGACCGGTCTGGCCAGAGACGGCTCAGACGGTTGCTGGTCGGCGGGTGTGGACGACCCTTGCCCCCCATGTCCAGAAGGTCTCTTTGCCATCAGGAGTCTTCTCATACTCAATTTTACGAACCAGCTCCTTTCCTCTCAAATCGGGTAGCCTCTCCGATTACCACGTTCTTGCCTTTAGTTGCTTCAGCTTGATGTTGCCGAACCAGTACCTTAGGCTGTTGTAAATCCATGGTGTTGATTGGAAAAGGAGCTTTGTCCACTTGCATCTCATGAAAAGTCAAACGACCTTCGTTTATGGCCGATTGAACCTGTCGACGAAACACATTGCAATCATTAATAGCATGAGAAAATGAATTATGAAATTTGCAATATGCACGTCTTTTCAACTCTTCAAGTGGAGGAATAGTATGAGTTAACTTGATATTTCCAGATTTAAGCAATTCATCAAATATACGATCACATTTGGAAACATCAAAAGTAAATTTAATTTCTTCTTGTCGACCTTTACTAGCCGGCTTAAGAGATGAGCAAGAATAAGCTTTTGCTTTAGAGGGCCAAACAAATTCAGCAGCATAAATTTCTTTATCACTATCGTTCGAACTATCATAATCATAATCAATAATATGAACATTAGAACGACGTGACTTAAAATTATCCTTTTCTTTATTCATTGAGTTTTCAACAACTAAAGCTCTTACTTGAACTTGTGCAACTGAAAGAAAATCAGTACCGTCTATCTTATCTCTAATAGATGACCTTAAGCCTTTCAGACAAATGTCTGCAAGGTCCATATCAGTGATTGACAAATTAAAGCAACATTTTTAGTTTCTTTAAACCTTTTAATATAGGCAGAGACAATTTCATCTCTTCCTTGCCTAACCGATGTTAAATCTGTCAATTTTAATTGCATGCTCCCACTATAAAAGTGATTATGAAACTTACGTTCTAACATATCCCAAGATATAATAGAACCGGGAGCAAGCGAAGAAAACCAAGCAAAAGCGGTGCCAGTTAAGGATAAAGAAAACAAGTTCACTTTTAAAGCATTATAGACACCAACTTCACCTAGTTGTGCAGTGTATTGACTAATATGCTCCCATGTGGTTCGGTCATCATCACCACTAAATTTAATCAAATCAGGCATACGCCAACCACGTGGGAGAGGAAATCTATCAAACTCGAGATCATATGGTTTTTGATACAAATTAGTATTACCAATATCAACACCAAGTTTAGTTTTAACCACATTAGCCAAATCTTCCTTAAATTTATTAAATTCCGCCCAATTAGGATTATTTGGCTGTGGTGGCTGAGGATTCTCCAAATTCATCTTATTTAAGTAGGGAGCTATCTTAGCTTGAGCTAGCCGGTAACTTTCAAACACATCGTCCGGAATAATATTTTTGGAGACCAATGTATTCATTGTCGTACTATAATGAGGTCTAACATTACTGATTGTATTAGAAAAAGTAGGGACCGTCTAATTTGGCACGACAGAAATTGGCAAAGGCTGATCAGGCACCAAATCCATAGCACCGGTCTGACCGGTACCCTGCATCGGTTCGACCGGTGCGGCCATGTTTGGCCTATGCAGTTGAAACTGAGGGTACTGACCAGATGTTGGATTTGGTGTCAAACCATATGCATGATTACCATTATTTACAGGCAAAGGTGCTAAGCTAGGATAGGACCCATGAGGATTAGCTTTAGGAGTACTACTATTAGTTTCATTATTAGCATAGCCTAAAGCCCTATCTTTTTCAAGATCCTCTAACCATTCTAAATGAGCAATGTACGAAGCAAGCAATTCATCACTTTCCACTATAGATTTTGTAGGAGAGGTTCAGGCAGGGGTTTCTTACTTACAGTGGGAATTACCTCAACGTTGTTGTCGTTTAGCCTGATCGGCGGCAGCTCGAACTCTTTCAATCTTGCCACCTACCGGATCGATCCTTCTTGATGCCAGCTTGGAATTGTACTTTCATGTACTCTTGTAGCGCCTTGAACTTCTGCTGCTCCTCCGGAGAGAGATCTTCCAGCGACGCGGTGACGATGTTGTTCATGTCGAGTTCACACCAAGACATCGTACTAGGGTTTGATTGAACGGTCTTAGAAACCTGATCTTTCATCCCCAGCGGAGTCGCCAAAAGTATGTTGACCCTTTTCTAGTCAACACACACGAGCGCTAGATCACACAGAACGTCGAAACGCTGAACTCGCCGAGCTCTTGCCCGGACCGGTCTGACCAGTCAGGGGCACCGGTCTGACCGGTGGCTGCAGAGGCGCGGTGAAAGCCAAAGATCGCCGCCTCGGGAGGGACCCCGTCAGAGGTGGCGCACCTAGGGTTGCTCTGAGGTCAGCAAGGGCACTCAGAACGTCCCTGCTCGTCGTCGAGACAAACAAGGAAAGCACGAGGTTGGAAAAGCTAGGGTTTGAGAGATAAAAGTTGTAAAAAGTAATGATCGATTGGGTGATTCCCCCTCAAACGGCCGTGGCCCTTTATATTTATAGGGTGGGGAGGTCTTGCCCCGCAAGGAATCCTTTTACAAGTCGAAATTCGCTGGGACTCCTCAACTCTACTCGGACTCGGGGTCCACCGGTCAGACTGGTCAGGCCCACCGGTTAGACCGGTGTGGCCGTTGCCGGATCGGCTACAGGACGCTCGACCGGTCAGACCGTCCAGGGACACCGGTCTGACCGGTGGCGTCAGCCTAATCGGCTTTGTGCCAATTTTGGGTGCGAACAGTCTCTTTGTTTCCCGGCGTTTCTCCTTTTTGGTGATTTTCGGAGGTTTTTCTTGGGATTTTTGTGGGAAGCTTTTGGAGGCGTTACTTTGCGGGATTTGTTTTGGGAATCACACATGAGGTTGGTGTGCCTCTTTTCTTGCTGATCTTGCCCCTCAAATCCCGTGGAAAGCTCTCCGATTTGGTGGTTCTTGGTGGAGCTCGAGTTCTTGTGGTTGAGCTCAGTTGTGATTCGATTCCCGGCGTTTTGGTTGGTTTAGTGCCCTAAGATTTTGGGTATGAGAGCAAGGTGTGGTTCGAGGACCGGTGGATGGTCACTTCCTGGTGTGATGAGTGATTGACA
Organism: Cenchrus fungigraminus; assembly: GCA_036936925.1. Taxonomy (NCBI): domain Eukaryota; kingdom Viridiplantae; phylum Streptophyta; class Magnoliopsida; order Poales; family Poaceae; genus Cenchrus; species Cenchrus fungigraminus. Next base: position 71,401,180 of record CM072780.1, read on the forward strand.
ACGTGGTGTGGACTGATTCTTGGCTAAGTATTGCAGGTGCAGGTTGCGGCTTCACTGGTGCAGGTGCAGGTGAAGAACAAGCGTGAAAGGTCGTTGCCAGTGAGGCCTCCAGGTGTGGAGAAGACAAGTAGTCATGGTTCGAGGGACCCGGTGGCCAGCGGGGTCAAGTGCGGGCCGCATGGTTGCAAGAACAGCAAGATGAAGTCATGGACGGTTTCTTGGTTGAGCCTCAAAACCAAGGTCGAGCCGGGACTACGTGGGAGCCGAGTCATGAGTGGTGATTGGCGGAGGCTACACCGAGTTCGCGGGGTTTCCGGTGGTTCACCAGAAAACCACTGGGTTCCTTGGTTGATCCACAAAGCCAAGACCGAAGAACCGAAGACGGAGGTGCAGCAGCTCCAGACCGGTCTGACCGGTGGGTCTGACCGGTCTGACCGGTGAGGAGCACCGGTCTGACCAGTGTGCGACAACGCAGTCCGGAATCTTCGAAGCGGAGGACATGCGTCGGGATCGCAAGGCTTGCGTCGAGGCTAAGCAAGTTTGCGGTCGCTGGGCATCCGTCCGATGGTGCGAAGACAAAGACTTCCAATTTCGCCCTCGAGGGGCATGTATCCCTAGTTAGCTAGTAAGGGTATTTTCGTCTTTCGTTTGCCTCCATATAACCCAAGTGGTGAGAGGATGGCAGCTAGCTCTTGGAACCCTAGCTCATTTGGTTTTCCTATTTTCCTTCCTATTTTCTTAGGATTTTCGTAGGACTAGCTTGAGAGCTTCATGGTGAGATCTTGTGAGAGGGAAGGATGATCGGGCGGCAAGCTAGATGATTCGGCGTGGTTCCTCAAGGTTTGGATGTGTCTTTCCCGTTTCTCCTTTTTGGTGATTTTCGGAGCCCTTTCTTGGTGATTTTCTTGGAGCGATTTCGAGGCCTTTCTCTTTGGGATTTGGTGGGGGATGTATGCATGAACCCTTCGTGGTTCTTTTCCCTTTGATTCCCCTTCCAAATCTGTGAGCAAAGGGGCTCGATTTTGGGGTTTTCGTGGCTCTAGGGTTAGAGGCGTTCTTGGTGGGATTTCTTCGATTCCTCTTGATTTGACAAGTTTTGGTAGACCAAATCTTGGCTATGGAGTACCCATGAGGTGTTCCTACTATCCCCAAAGTCTTGTGCAAAACCGTGGAGCGAATCGGGAGATCGGGAGTTGGATTTGGAGGAGTTGACTCGCGGGCGCTGTTCATCCCGAGCTGCCCAGGCACGACCGGTCTGACCGGTGCTCTTGACCGGTCTGACCGGTGCTAGCCCTTGGTGGGTTTTGGTCTCCGGGAATAGCCTTGTCCGTGTGGTTTTGTCCCGTGGTCCTGCTGATCAGTTCTTGGCGTGTTTGGAGTTGTTTTGCTAGGTTTTGTGAGGGGTTCTTCTTCCTCACAGGTTGTGTTTCGTGGTGGTTTTTGTTCCAGGGCCTAGAGGAGTCACTGAGGCTTCCTGGAACGTTTGCTGTGCGGCTGCTGTAGCCACTGGCCTGACCGGCTCTGTCCACCGGTCTGACCGGTGTCACCGGTCTGACCGGCGCAGGCCATCGGTGTGACCGGTGTAGCACAGGCAGCAAGCCGTGCAAGTTTCCGCTGTGTGGTTTGGTGAGTTTTGGCTCGGAAGGTTGAGTGTTGGTTCCTAGGACCAGTAGCACTCCAGTGGCTGCGTGGTCTTGGCCAATTTGGGTAGTTGGGTCGGAGACGTGAGTTGGAAGCCGTGTTCGTCTTGTTGGAGTTCTCATCTCCTTCGAGAAGAATTTTTATCGGCTCTCATTCACTCCCCCCCTCTCTGGTTCGCCTAATCGGTCCTTCAATTGGTATCAGAGCCGGTTCGGGTCTTTATTGACTCTTACCAGTCTAAGATCCAAAGATGGCGTACCAGGAACGGGGTTCGGGTCCTCCGCACTTTGATGGGAAGAACTACCAGATGTGGCAAAGGCGGATGGCAGCGTTCCTCCGCGGAAAGGGTCAGATCCTTTGGGATGTCACGGTGAACACAGCTTATGTTCATCCGATGAACTTCCTTGCTCCAGGATTGAGGGATATGTTCGAAGCCAACAACAAGGCTGTCGACTACTTGTTTCGTGCTCTGTGTCAGCCTGAATTCGATCGGGTTCAGACAGAGGACTTAGCTTGTAGGATTTGGGAGCAGTTGAAGGATGCTCATGCTGGGAATGCTCAGGTTCAGGCTCGGATGTACGCGACTTACCGGAGAGAGTACGAGAACTTCACTCATCTCCCCGGCGAGTCCGTCGATGCCCTTTTCCAGCGATTTACGGTCGTTGTGAACAACATGAGAGCCAATGTGGACGTCCTCCCATACAATGATCATGATAGAGCCGTGAAGCTCTTGCACTCGCTGGATCGTACCGTATGGGACGGGAAGTTTGAGGCTATTGTTGAGTCCGAGAAGTATGACACCTTGACGGTGAACGAGCTGTTCTCGAAGCTCAAGTCGTCTGAGTTGGACCGTGGTATGACAGCCAAGATCGAGAGCCCGACTGATTCTCATAGTCTCGCTCTCATTAGTGGCAAAGGAGCTAAGTCTAACGCTAACGCATCCTCCAGGATGTACTCTCTGTCTTCTTTGATGTCTTTGCCAGACGAGGAGTTCGACGTGCTTGGAGAGGACGAGCTGGCGTTGCTGACCAGGCGGTTCGAGAGGCTGCACGAGAACCGGGTGAACACGAGGAGGACAGCACGGACGTGCTTTCAGTGCGGCAAGCCAGGACACTTCGTCGCCGACTGCCCGGAGAAGACGGAGAACAAGGACGGCTACAAGGACGGCTACAGGCACCGATCGAGCAAGGATGGCAAGTACCGATCGAGGCGCGATCACAAGCACAAGAACAAGCACAAGGACGAGCGACGGTCGAGGAAGAAGGATGGCCGCGGCAGGAAGGCCCGAGCAATGGTCGGAGCGAGCGACGTCGACTCCAGCTCCGCCTACTCTTCCTCGAGCTCGAGTAGCAGTGAAGATGAAGGTGATCGGCGCAAGAACAAGAAGTCATCCAGGAACTTGAGCGGGTTGAGCTGCTTCGCGGGAGATGGCTTCTGCGGCATGGCCCGTAGCTCCGGCAGCAAGAAGAGCCACCAGAGTGACTCGGACTCTGACTCCGAGGATGAGGTATGTGATGAGCTCTCTTCTTTGCGCAAGGAGAATGATGAGTTGGTTGACTTGCTTGATAACCGCGATCACATGCTTAGAGAGGCCAAGAAGATGAGGAAAGAGCTTAGGGCCTCACTAGAAGATGCTAGGAACCGTGTGGCTGAGCTAGAAACCCAGAACCTAGATGCTAAGCTTGAGATTGATTCGCTTAAGGCTTCTCCTGTGGTTTCTGATGAGATTGATTGTTGTGATTGCTCTGTGTACCTAGCTGATCTTACTGCTCTTAAGGATAAGCATGCTTCTACTTGTGATGAACTAGATATGCTTAGGGTTGAAGTAGCTGAGCTTAAGTCTAGACCTGCTTTGCTAGGTGCCTGCACTTCTTGCCCTGTTTTGCATGGAAAGATTGATGAGATGCATGCTTACACTATTTCGCTTGAGGCTAAGTTGAAAGAGCCTATTCCCACTTCTTGCTCTACTTGTGAATTGCATGCGGTTAAGAATTTGGAGCTTGCACATTATGTTGATCGCTTGCAGGATGAGAATGATGAGCTGAGAAAATGTATGAGCTGGTTGTCGGGTCAGGAGCCTCAGCTTGGTATCACGATAGCGGCTTTCAAACGCTATGATGGTCAGGCACTTGGGGCTGACAAGCTTGGAGAGAACAGTGGTGAGGGAGTTGAGAGAGTTGGAGAGATTCCTATCCCACCACCAAACAGACACAAGAACAAGTTTGAGCCCAAGCCTAACCATCTCAGAAACAAACTTGACACTACTCCAGATCCACCCATATTCCCTCACCCAACAAATGATTTTCAAAAACCGGTGAAGTTTGTGAGCCCAAAGGGAGGTGAGGAAGGAGAGAAGAAGGGTGAGAAGCCGAGTGGGCAGCCCCAACCCAAGCCTAAGCCCAAGCCACAGCCCATAAAGTTCCATTGTGGGTATTGTGGGAGAGATGGTCACAAGGATGAGTTTTGCTTCAAGAGGAAGCGTGAGGAGAGAATGGCTAGAGAGTGGGCTAACAAGGACAGGTACCACCCCTCTAATGGTGTACCTGAGCCTCGTATGCAGATGCCCAGGGCCAAGGCGATTGTGAGGACGGTTCCGGCTTGGGGAGACCGGAAGGCTGCAGGTGCTGCTGCTGGCCGAGCTACACCGGTCAGACCGGTGTACTACACCGGTCAGATCGGTGCAGGTCTGGGCAGACAGCGAGTCGGGTTTCGTGCTCGTGAGGATGCTCGGTTTGGTTCTGGAGGTCGTGGTTCTGGTGGTTGGTCTGGAAAGTTTGCAGGTGGTCAGTTTGCTAGGCGTTCTCCACCTCGTGCTCAATACGAGGGTGGGAGGAGTCGTAGCTTTGACATGGAGAGGAGGAACGATCCACGGTTTCCCTTTCGTGGTTTTTGTCCTCCTCCAGTTAGAGAGGGTTGGTTCCCTCATGGTGGTTACCGTGGTGGTGTTCGTGGTGGTAGCTTTGATAGGTGTGATGATTTGGTTTGTGCTAACCCCACTTTAGAGCAAATGGCTCGGCACTGGTTTTACTCTTTTGGTACTAACCCCAGTGCTGAGTCGTTTGTTCAGTCACATGCTCGCTTTTGAATTTCAGGTGGGAGACTTGAAGAACATTTGGTTGATTGACTCCGGTTGCTCGAGGCATATGACCGGAGACAAGGGGTGGTTCTCAAGTCTCGTCCCGGTGGTGACAAAGAAGTACATCACCTTTGGGGACAATGGGCGAGGGCGTGTGCTGTCAGAAGGTGAGATTAAGGTAAGTGACAAGATCACTCTCAGGCGTGTTGCTCTTGTTCAATCGCTTGGATACAACTTGCTTTCTGTGTCCCAGTTGTTGGATGAGGGTTTTGAGGTGTTGTTTCGGCCTGGTGGTTCTCGGATTTTAGATTCTCGGGGGGATCTTGTTTGCATGGTCGTTCCCGAGGGTCAAGTGTTCCGAGCTGATTTTTCTCAGTCTTCTGGTGTGGAGCGTTGCTTCTTGGCTGGTTCTTCGAGTGAGTTGTGGAAGTGGCATAGGAAGTTGGGTCACTTGAGCTTTGACCTTTTGTCTCGCTTGAGTAAACTCAATTTGGTCCGAGGATTGCCACGGTTGAGGTTTGAGAAAGAGTTGGTTTGTGCGCCGTGTAGGCATGCCAAGATGGTAGCCTCTTCTCACCCGCCTCTCACCGATGTGATGACTGAGCGTCCATGCGAGCTGCTCCATATGGACCTTGTTGGCCCAGCTCATGTGCGATCTGCGGGTAGGAAGTGGTGTGTCCTTGTTGTGGTGGACGACTACTCTCGGTATGCGTGGGTGTTCTTTCTTAAGGAGAAAGGGGAGACGTTTGGTTTTGTTCGAGATCTTGTCTTGAGGTTAAGAAACGAGAGGCACGGAGATGCCATACGAGCGATCTGCAGTGACAATGGCTCGGAATTCAAAAACTCTCGCTTCGAAACCTTTTGCCATGACTTGGGTCTTGAACATCAGTTTTCGAGTCCGTATACGCCTCCCCAGAATGGCGTGGTGGAAAGGAAAAACAGGACCTTGTGCGAGATGGCTCGGACGATGCTCGACGAGCATAGGACTCCGAGAAGGTTCTGGGCTGAGGCGGTTAATACCGCGTGCCATGTGTCGAACAGGATCTACCTCAGGGTTCACAAGAAGAAAACCTGTTACGAGTTGATGCACGGTCGCACACCCAAGGTGAGTCACTTCCATGTCTTTGGTTGTAAATGCTTCATTCTGAAGAAAGGGAAGAAGTTGGACAAGTTCGAGGCTAGGTCTGTCGATGGCATTTTCTTTGGTTATGCATCTCATTCTAGAGCATTTCGTGTGCTCAATCTTGAAACTAACCAAATTGTGGAGACTTGCGAGGTAACCTTCGACGAGACACAGCCACGTAGTCAGCTTGTTTTTGAGTGTGCAGGTGACGACGAACTTGGCGAGGAGATCTTTCAGGAGGAGGAGCATGAACATGGAGATGATGAAGATGGCGGTGTGATGCCCGCGGCTGAACATGTACCTACTACTTCGACGACGATCGAGAATGGACCCTCTCCCACACCTACAACAACAAACCCAGATCAAGGCGAAGCTGCTGTTGAGGGGGAGGTAGCATCAAGGCGAGAACCTCCCCGGCGAGTGCAAATGGATCACCCAGCTTCGAGAATCATCGGCGACATGAATGAACGTACTACACGGTCGAGGGTTCGGAACAATTCTCATTTCGTTCATGCTGCTTTTGTTGCCACCTTTGAGCCCAAAGACATTGGACACGCGTTATCTGATCATAATTGGGTTAACTCGATGCATGAGGAGTTTGAGAATTTTGAGAGGAACCAAGTTTGGGTGTTGATTGACCCTCCCCCAGGGTGTAAGCCGATTGGGACAAAATGGGTGTGGAAAAATAAAGAGGGAGAGAAAGGAGAAGTGGTGAGGAACAAGTCGAGACTTGTTCCTCAGGGGTACAGTCAGAAAGAGGGGATCGACTACGAGGAGACTTTCGCTCCTGTAGCTCGTTTGGAGGCGATCAGGATCCTTCTAGCCTTTTCCGTGGCTAAAGGGTTCAAGTTGTACCAGATGGATGTGAAGAGTGCTTTTCTGAACGGTGTGTTGGAGGAAGAGGTGTTTGTGAGGCAACCACCGAGGTTTGAGAGTGAGAAGTACCCTCACCGGGTGTACAAGTTGAGGAAGGCGCTGTATGGGTTGAAGCAGGCGCCTAGAGCTTGGTATGGTAGGTTGAGGGGGTTCCTGTTTGAGAGTGGGTTTGAGATGGGGAAGGTCGACCAGACCTTGTTTCTCCTCAGGCAGGGCAGAGATATCCTGATTGTGCAGGTATACGTGGATGATATTGTCTTTGGTGGCTCGTCTAACTCTCTTGTTGCAAGGTTTGCAGAAGACATGAGCAGGGAATTTGAGATGAGCATGATGGGCGAGTTGCAGTTCTTCCTTGGGCTACAAATCAAGCAATCAAAGGAAGGAACATTTGTGCACCAAGCTAAGTACACCAAGGACATTGTGAGGAAGTTCAAGATGGAGGACTCCAAGGCCATGGCGACGCCTATGAGTACGACTACAGCTCTTGATGCGGACGAGGAAGGTGAACACGTGGACCAGAAGGAGTACCGGAGCATGATCGGGTCACTCCTCTACTTGACGGCGACGAGGCCGGACATTCAATTCTTGGTGTGTCTGTGCGCTCGTTTTCAAGCGTCTCCGAGGACTTCGCATCGGCAAGTAGTCAAGCGCATTTTCAGGTATTTGCGACACACTCCCGACTTCGGCCTTTGGTACTCTGCGTCTTCTTCTTTGGCGCTTCATGGTTTTTCAGACGCGGATTTTGCCGGGTGTCGGTTGGATAGGAAGTCCACTTCTGGGACTTGCCAGTTCTTGGGTTCTTCTTTGGTGTCTTGGTCTTCCCGCAAACAGTCGAGTGTTGCTCAATCCACTACCGAGGCAGAGTATGTGGCCGCAGCTAGTTGTTGCTCTCAGCTCCTTTGGATCACATACACCATGAGTGACTTTGGTGAGGAGTATACCCATGTCCCACTTCAATGTGATAGCACCAGTGCCATAAGCGTTGCAAAGAACCCAGTGCTCCATTCCAAAACCAAGCACATAAAAGTGAGGTATCATTTTCTGAGAGACAACGTAGAGAAAGGGAAGATATCTTTGATCCATGTACCCACACATGAACAACTAGCCGATATTTTCACCAAACCCCTAGATCAAGCAACTTTCACTCGTTTGCGGGGGGAGCTTGGTGTTTGTTTGATTTCTTGAGTTGGCGTGTGGGAGCTCCTTTGTAGCATATGTATAGCTTCCCTTTGTGCATTTCTTGCATTTGGCATGGCATATGTAACACGATGTATAGGCATCTTTGTATCTTAGGTTGCATGCATTTTGTATCATATGCATTGTTTAGGAAAGTCTTCTCCTATATACATTGTTCACCATGGAATGATATATATGTCTTTGTGAGCTAATTTGGTAACCTATGGTTAGTTTGGCTTAGCTCTTGATAATCTTGGTTTGTATCCATGGTTGATGGCTATGTTTTTGAAAATTTCATATGTATGCTCTCTTGTGAGTAAATGCCTTTACATGATCTTGACATGTTTTTGTGGCTTGACTATGCTTAATTTGTGGTTGGATAGCTTATTTTGATCATATGGGGCCAAAGGCTCATTTGCCATCATGAATGTTTAGCCCCCTTGCTTCATCTTGTGGAGGGGCATAAGTTCCTTTTTGTCGCAAAGACATTTCATGTACCGATTATAAATCTGAAAAATGAAATGTAAATTGCTTGGAAAAAGTGCTCCCATGTCATATGTGCTAATTTTAATTTGCTTTGGGTGCTAAATCGTTGCATGATGCCTACCAATGAGAAGTCTCATATATAGAAGTAGGCATATGGCTCGATGGCTTTGACATGACATGAGGTGCTTGTGGGTGTTTATGATGGTCTTATGCTTAGAATGGTTGTCCTAGCATGAAGTTTGTGTGGCTTTGCCATTTTGACATGTTTTGCTCATGTTTAGAACTTTACTCATGAGATAGTGTTTTTTTCGCAAAATTGCTAAATTCTATCTTAGCTTCACCCAATGGTTGTGAAACTTGGTGATCATGAAGTTTATGTCATTACGAAGCTATAGAGTATCTAACTTGCTCGTTTGGACAAGTGCAGCATCCTATGTTGAATTTTGTCTATTTGAGAAGCTCTAGGTTGCATTTTTTGCATTTTTGGCTTGATTCATGCATTGTCACCAAGGGGGAGAAGTTTGAGCATGTTTTGGCCTACTGAATGCATTTGGAAGGTTTTCAGGTGGTTTCGAGCCATTTTTGGGCTCTGTTGTGCACCGGTCTGACCGGTTGAGGTCACCGGTCTGACCGGTCAGAGTGCTGGTCCTGTTCACATGTTGATCACCGGTTTGACCGGTGGTGTCGACCGGTCTGACCGGTCAGAGCTGAGTTGTTGCAGCTGCTCTGTTTCGTGAAGTGGTTCGCATGCATTTGTCCAGGGGGAGTTGCATTGGTTCAAGGGGAACTTGCATGTGTGCAGGGGGAGCTCTTTGTGGTTTTCGAGCTTTGGTTTGATGGTTTGTGCTCTTTGCTTGAGCATGTTTTGTCTCGGATGTGTCGAGCCGTTGCCCTTGCCTAAGGGGTCCGAGACTTGTCTTCTTCAAGTGATCTTGCTCTTTGCCTTTTCTTTGGCTTTCGATCGCTTGTTGGAGTTTCTTTTAGTCGTTTCTTTTCTTTTCCTTTTCTCGTGGTTACCAAAACGTGTGTGTTGTCAATGCACTCATCAAGGGGGAGATTGAGAGCCATGTGTGGTTCGAGGACCGGTGGATGGTCGCTTCCTGGTGTGATGAGTGATTGACAACGTGGTGTGGACTGATTCTTGGCTAAGTATTGCAGGTGCAGGTTGCGGCTTGACTGGTGCAGGTGCAGGTGAAGAACAAGCGTGAAAGGTCGTTGCCGGTGAGGCCTCCAGGTGTGGAGAAGACAAGTAGGCTTGGTTCGAGGGACCCGGTGGCCAGCGGGGTCAAGTGCGGGCCGCATGGTTGCAAGAACGGCAAGATGAAGTCATGGACGGTTTCTTGGTTGAGCCTCAAAACCAAGGTCGAGCCAGGACTACGTGGGAGCCGAGTCATGAGTGGTGATTGGCGGAGGCTACACCGAGTTCGCGGGGTTTCCGGTGGTTCACCAGAAAACCACTGGGTTCCTTGGTTGATCCACAAAGCCAAGACCGAAGAACCGAAGACGGAGGTGCAGCAGCTCCAGACCGGTCTGACCGGTGGGTACCGGTCTGACCGGTGAGGAGCACCGGTCTGACCGGTGTGCGATGACGCAGTCCGGAATCTTCGAAGTGGAGGACCAGCGTCGGGATCGCAAGGCTTGCGTCGAGGCTAAGAAAGTTTGCGGTCGCTGGGCATCCGTCCGATGGTGCGAAGACAAAGACTTCCAATTTCGCCCTCGAGGGGCATGTATCCCAAGTTAGCTAGTAAGGGTATTTTCGTCTTTCGGTTGCCTCCATATAACCCAAGTGGTGAGAGGATGGCAGCTAGCTCTTGGAACCCTAGCTCATTTGGTTTTCCTATTTTCCTTCCTATTTTCTTAGGATTTTCGTAGGACTAGCTTGAGAGCTTCATGGTGAGATCCTGTGAGAGGGAAGGATGATCGGGCGGCAAGCTAGACCTTGTATGAACCTCTTTGGTATGTATAGATGATTCGGCGTGGTTCCTCAAGGCTTGGATGTGTCTTTCCCGTTTCTCCTTTTTGGTGATTTTCGGAGCCCTTTCTTGGCGATTTTCTTGGAGCGATTTCGAGGCCTTTCTCTTTGGGATTTGGTGGGGGATGTATGCATGAACAATTCGTGGTTCTTTTCCCTTTGATTCCCCTTCCAAATCCGTGAGCAAAGGGGCTCGATTTTGGGGTTTTCGTGGCTCTAGGGTTAGAGGCGTTCTTGGTGGGATTTCTTCGATTCCTCTTGATTTGACAAGTTTTGGTGGACCAAATCTTGGCTATAGAGTACCCATGAGGTGTTCCTACTATCCCCAAAGTCTTGTGCAAAACCGTGGAGCGAATCGGGAGATCGGGAGTTGGATTTGGGGGAGTTGACTCGCGGGCGCTGTTCATCCCGAGCTGCCCAGGCGCGACCGGTCTGACCGGTGCTCTTGACCGGTCTGACCGGTGCTAGCCCTTGGTGGGTTTTTGTCTCGGGGAACAGCCTTGTCCGTGTGGTTTTGTCCCGTGGTTCTGCTGGTCAGTTCTTGGCGTGTTTGAAGTTGTTTTGCTAGGTTTTGTGAGGGGTTCTTCTTACTTCCAGGTTGTGTTTCGGAGGTGGTTTTTGTTCCAGGGCCTAGAGGAGTCACTGAGGCTTCCTGGAACGTTTGCTGTGCGGCTGCTGTAGCCACCGGCCTGACCGGCTCTGTCCACCGGTCTGACCGGTGTCACCGGTCTGACCGGCGCAGGCCATCGGTGTGACCGGTGTAGCACAGGCAGCAAGCCGTGCAAGTTTCCGCTGTGTGGTTTGGTGAGTTTTGGCTCGGAAGGTTGAGTGTTGGTTCCTAGGACCAGTAGCACTCTAGTGGCTGCGTGGTCTTGGCCAATTTGGGTAGTTGGGTCGGAGACGTGAGTTGGAAGCTGTGTTCGTCTTGTTGGAGTTCTCATCTCCTTCGAGAAGAATTTTTATCGGCTCTCATTCACTCCCCCCCTCTCTGGTTCGCCTAATCGGTCCTTCAGGGTATAGCATCTCCTAGAGACGCTTCACTTGTCCCTGAAGTCTTGGCTCAATCCATTCAGCAGTGTGGGAGATCCGGTGAAGGGAAGAAGTGGGTTGACCCGCGGGGCTGTTGTTGACACAGTTTTTTTGGAAAAATAGGCCAAAAGGGGATAAGGAGAAGCAGCCGACGAAAAACAGAGTGTAATCGGCCGTTTGAGAAAAGAGAGGGACGGTCAATAAGATTCACCGATAGTCAGAGGAATTCGCTCCTGACGGTGGGCCAGCAGGTAGTCAAGGAGAGACGCCAGAAGGAAAGCATGGTGGAGGCGGGTCAATCTACGATTGGCGACGGGTCAAAGAGTCAGTTTTAGGAAGTTTCGACTCTTGCGAGAGTCCTTTTCTATTTTTAGTAGTTTTTTGTCTTTAGATGCAAGTAAATAGTGTCGTGATCGGCTAGGAGTCGGGGTTGTCCTCGGGATATAAATAGCGACCCTGCGTGGTCGGAAAATCGGTACACAACAATATCAAACAAACCGCCTCCGGGCAAACCCTTTACTTTACTGCATCTACTTTACAGCATCTACCTTTACAGCATCTACTTTTCGGCGATTTCACCATTGCGATTTTCTCTTTTCTACAACGCCGTGCTTCGAGTTCGTCGGGCTGCATCAACTGATCTCCTGCAAGCTTGTGAGTACCGTTTTACCGAATAACCATAGGCTTTAACCTCTGGGCACATCGTTGAGGTTTCATCTAGTTCTTTATTCACCCCTTACCGATATTAGCTAGATCTGCAAGTCTTTGTACCAATTATTGTGGTTTTTAGCTATTATCTTTATCATCCACTCGATCTAGATCCTATCGGCTTCTAACTTCGCAGCCGATTCCAACCTACTCGAGTGCTGACGTCACGATCGGCCGATTCAGCCGATCCATCTACCCACGCACCTGCGCTTCGGTCGTTCTCGAGCCGGCCGATCCCGCTTTTACCTATATCGGCCAATTGGCTGGTACACGTGTCGCTACAAGGCCATCGGTTCTCTAGCCGATCCCTAATATTTTCCATTGTCAATCAACAGGTCAGATTAGCTGGCACGCCTCGCTACAGACCGGGGAGTCACGTGTGCTGCGCGCGGAGGTGACGTCCTATTTTCGCGTCAACACACTTTTGGCACGCCCAGTGGGACCTGAAAAAGTCAACAATGACGAAGCCTACGAAGACTAGTCCTTCTGAGGTTGATCCAGAAAACGTTCAAGCGATCACCAAGGATCAGCTGAAAGATACAGACAAAGCTGAGTTCGAAGCTCACATGAAGCATTATGAAGAGCTTTGCCTGGCATCATACGGTCAGACTAAAGGTGGAGTCTTCAAGAAGAATCCTTTGCCAACACCTAAGCAAGTCACCTTCTCAGCCGATCCTGAAGGGCTTCAAGACATGATGACCAAGGCGATGCATCAAACAATGATTGATCAATCTAAGGTTTTTGCCAATACTATTCAGAATGCCATAATTGATGCACTCAAGAAAGAAGCAGAAGGAGGATATCTGGGAGCTGCATATTTTCAACCAAACCGAACTCCTCCAACGTTCCAACACGACCAATCGGCCACCCCGCCGATTGATGATCCAACAAAAGGAATTTCACCATCTCCACAGGCTGCTCCTGGTTCTTCATCGGATTCTCAGCCAATACAGAATCAAAGTGGTGATGGTAAAGCTAAAGACCCTGCCGTCACAATGCCAGTACAATCTAACGTCTAGGATCAGATGTTCCCAGTGTAGAATCAGCATCAAAAATATCTTGCAATGAGAGATCAAGATGGGAGGCTTGGAGGATGGGATTTGCCTCGGAATCATTTTGAGACTGATATCTCAAATTTCTTTGAACCCCAACCTGAAGAAGTTCTGGAAGTGAAGTACCCGCAATCTTATCAGGCTACGTTTGGAGGTACACATGAACAAGGAGGGGGTAGAGTTCGTCTACTTCAATCACGGGAGCAAAGCTTTTGAAAGAGTCAAGATCAGTCCAGCTCATGCTCATATGGTCATACCAACAGAGAAAAGAGCTCCCATTCCACCTCAGAAACCAACTCCTGTTCCACCTCAGAGATCGGCTCAGCAGCCGATACTAGGGATGCCCGTGCAAACTGCTCCACTACAGCAACCAACATTGGGGATGCCTGTACAGACTGCCCCACTGCAGGAGTCAACATCAATGCAGTCTGTCTTGACCCCGGCTAACACAGTGGCTCATACAAGATCATTGCCTCAGCAGCCGATCAATCAGGGGATAACAGGGCAGCCAATAATTCCACAGGTGGATTCTACACAGTTACTACAAACACTTATGAATCAATTGGCCATTTCAAGCTAGTTGAATCTATAGCAATCAAGCCCATCGGCTGGTCAGCCGATCGGACAAACTCCACCTGTTGCAAATATGCAAGGTTCTTCTGGGATAGGGACATCAATGGTACCAAATCCACAGCCAAGAGTCTTAGAAGAACGACCTCCAGAAACTTCAGCTGAGATACAAGCAATTGAACAAGTATCTGCTGAATTGAAGTCTCACATGAAGCAGGAGTTGATCGACCACTTCTCGGAGATGCTGCAAAAGCAATATGGGATAAAGCCCAAGCAACAGTCCTGCATGTACAGGACACCGTATCCATCTGGCTATGATCAAATACTGTTCCCGCCAAGATTCAAGGTGCCAGACTTCACCAAGTTCTCTGGCAAGATGAAACATCCACTATGGAGCATATCACTCGATTCATCATCCAATGTGGAGAAGCAGGGAACATTGATGCACTCAGGATACGTTTGTTCTCTTCATCTCTGTCAGGGCCAGCATTCTCATGGTTCACATCACTGCCAGCTAACTCTATCATCAAGTGGTCCGATTTGGAACAACAGTTCCATAATTACTTCTTCTCTGGCATCCATGAGATGAAGATTACTGATCTGACTAGACTCAAGCAAAGGAACGATGAAATAGTTGCTGGATTCGTTCAGAGATTCAGAGAGGTCAGAAACAAGTGCTATAGTTTGAATCTGGGAGACAAACAACTGGCTGAGTTGGCTTTCCAAGGTCTCTTGCCAACCTTGAGAGAGAAATATGCATCACATGACTTCGAGAGTCTCAGCCAGTTAGTCGAATGAGTCAAGAAACTGCAAAGTCCTATGAGCCTAGAAGAAACTTTCAGAAGAAAGTGTCCTATGTGGATTACTCTGATTCAGAAGATGAAGATAATATGATAGGGCTTGCAGAGTGGGTCAAAGGCAAGAAGACAGTGTCATGTCCCTTTGGCAAGAAAGAACCAAGGAAATTCGGCTTTGATATCACTAAGGCCGATAAGATATTTGATCTGTTGCTTCAGCAAGGGCAGATTAAGCTCTCCCAGTTCCATACCATACCATCTGCAGAGGAGCTGAAGAGGATGAAGTATTGCAAGTGGCACAATGCAACATCGCACGACACCAATGATTGCAAGATCTTCAAACAACAGATCCAAACAGCTATTGAGCAAGGAAGGCTTAAATTTGAAACTCCTGCCAAAGCTGAAAAGCCGATGAAGATTGATCAGCACCCCTTCCCAACTAACATAGTTGAGGTGTCTAGCAAAGACATGTCACAAGTTAAGTTGCTGACATCTGATTCGGCTCAAAATAAAGGAGCTGTTGATCCCAAAGTACAAGTAACCACTGCCGATGTCAAAGGGAAAGGGTTACTACTTGAAGAAGGAGACTTGAAGCCACGCCGACCTGTCACTTCCCAGATGCTAATCAACAAGTTCCAGCGTCAACAAGAAAAGGCAAGGGGAAGAGAAGAGTGGGCACGGTGTAATGAAGGACATTGGAGATGTCCGTTCTTCAAGTACTGCTGGGAAGAAGGGATCAAGCTACCAATGGCAGAAAACTGTCCAGAGTGCAACGGAGCTTACAATAATGGCAACTCGTCCAAAAGGGTTTGCTATAATGACGGAAGACCTGCAGCTAGAGATCACCGTGAATTCAACAATCAATGGGTCTCAGTCCATGATCGGCTGGGGGGCAAAGCCAACGTCTACGATCGGTTGGGGGGCAAAGCCAGCGTCCACGATCGGCTGGGGGCCAAGGCCAGTATTCATGATCGGCTGGGAGGCCGAGTCAATGAAGAGTCAAACAATCGGCTGGAAGAGATGGCCGATTCTCTGGTCCCTGACGAAGATATCATGTGCCGAGCTCCTGAACGTCGACGCACGCTACAACTGGATGATGAAGGGTCAAGCCAAACACGTAAGAAGCCCAATCCACAATGGTGTCCAAATGGCTTGACCAAATCCCAGAAAAGGAGAGTCCAGCACCTACGACAGCTAGAACGGCATGAAGAAGCAGAGAGACATGTGCTGGACAAGAAGAAGGTTCGGTCCAAAGTTTGGCGCCCAAAGCCTAAGGCCGATGAAGCAAAGGAAGACAAACCACACACTGATATAAACATGGTTGTCTTCCTACCAAAAGAGTTCATGGCTCCAGTTGATTCGGATGTGTCTGATGAAGAACTTGGCATGGCTCAGTTGACACTGGAACCTAGACAAGCTATCTTTGAGAAACCAGAAGACGAGAAGAGACAACACTTGAAGGCTTTGTTTCTCAAGGGATTTGTCAACGGGAAGCCAGTCACCAGGATGCTAGTAGATGGAGGAGCAGCAGTCAACCTGATGTCGTACACCATGCTGCGCAAGATTGGGAAGTCTGATGAAGACTTGACCCAAACCAACTTGATGTTGGTGGACTTCGAAGGCAACGTCTCTCCGGCTCAAGGAGCAATTTGTGAAGAGCTCACCATCGGCAGTAAGACCCTTCCGACCGCTTTCTTTGTCATTAAAGGGAGGGGATCTTATAATCTACTGATGGGTCGGGATTGGATACATGCCAATTGTTGCATACCATCTACAATACATCAATGCATCATCCAATGGATCGGAGATTCAGTGGAAGTGGTCCAAGGAGAAACATCTTTGACGGTAGCAGCTACAGAAGCACAAGGGTGGACCTATGATCGGGTAAGCTGCATATCTGGAAAAGCCTGGGATACCAAGTATCTCAAAGTGTCCGATTTTGGACTAAAGCTGGTTCAAGCAGTCGGCTCTGATGATGAGACTTAATGGATCAATTGATTAAAGACGAAAAGAAGCTTGGGCTTGGAGTCACAGCAGCTGATGGATTGGTCGCCCAAGCGTATCAACAGTTGTACAAGCCGATTGTCTTATCGTGCTTATCGGCCGATTGAGTTTTCGAGCTACAGCCGATTGCAAATGTAATCGTTTCTAGTAAGAATAGCCGATATCTGTAAAGAATCGCCTTTAGTGCAAAAAATGTGAAACCGATGTACAAAATTAATATATTCGGTTATAGCCGATACATGTATCGCCTTCAGAACAAAATGAATGTAATTTTCATTTCCCTCATCTTGAAGTACAGCAATGATATTACAACTCAGATCTACGGATTACATGCGTTCTCAAAAAATTACAAGGGGTGTGTTGTCCTAATCTCCGGTATGATGAGGATATTGAATCGATGAGAAAAGGGCACAAGCGAAGAGGAAACGGAAGACTAAGATCTTCGCCAGATTCTGCAAATCTTCCGCCAAAAGGAGCCCGAGTTGTTGACCAAGATGGTCGTTCCTTTGGCACGCTCTTCCTCTGATAAATGTGCAGTAAGACACCCTACCTGTCTCCTTCTCCCGAAGCCAGATCCTCACAAGGATTCTTTTGGCTATAATGCCTCCTTGATTTTCAAAAGGAGGCAAGGAAGAAGAGGGGTCACTACACTACTTCACAAGAATTCTTCTAGCTATGAAGGAGAAAAGGAAGAAAAGAACAGTCATACAGCAAGAGTCTGTAATCTATCTGAGTTGGTTGAGACATGGCCGATGAGAGTGAGTTTCCTCCATCGAGCTTCAGGCCTATTTATAGCCCCAAATGGCAGAAGAGATAACTACAAAAGGGAATTGAAAAAGGGAAAATGAAGAGCATCCGATGCAGTCAAAGCAAGAACAGTTTCCCCGTGAAAGTCTCAGACTGGACAGTGGGCAGGCATGCAGTGATACATTTCCCAAAAATCAAGGGTTGGCTTTGAAAGAGTATTGAATAATGATGTATGGCCCTACTCTGTACCCTAGAAGAGGAGACTATCTAGATTCCCTTCTCTCAACATTTCCAGCAACAATGACAAGCTTTGATGCATCACTAGGATACAAGAAACCTTCAAAGAGAAACTTGCCAAGGAGTGGAGATATTTGCATTTTCCTGGAAGCGCTCTGGAGGAGGCTTGCCTCTTATTCCTAAAAGAAAACTAGTCCGATTCATAGTCAGAAGATTATAATGCTGCATAAGGAGTGGGCTACCATTTTATAGCAGGGAAGTCTAACCAGACCATAAAAGGAGCACCTACAAGTATGGGTGGGAATTCATCACCGGAAAGTGATACGTTAAATTAAATATCGATCAAGAGGTGATGATTCTCATTCATAAAAGGCCGATTGCATCGGCTGATAGTACATCAGAATTTAAAGGAGGCTCTTGGCCTTGTCTAGCTCTACTCTAATTTGGGCTATTTCTTCACCTACACGATCCAATTCTTGTAGGAGAGCTGTCCTCCTGGCTTCGAGGACCTCCAACTTCTCCTCTTTGTTGGCAATCACTAGACGGAGACTGCGTTCTTGTCTAGATGGATGGTTTGGCCGATTCGCACCGAAGGTGTTGATGCTCGAGATGATCTTTTCTATAGTATCACGGTTTGGAGACTAAGAAAAGAAGAAACATCAGGGAAAGGATCGTGAGAATGAAGGAAAAGTAAAAAAGAATCAACCTGATTCACATAGGAGGAAGAAGAAAAAGAAGCCATCGCAAAAAGAAGATGACAGTTCCAAAGGACTAAAGGAGGCTTGCGATATATAAAGGCCGATTGAAAGGTTCGGTCAAAGCAATTAATACGGAGTGTTGGAAGTTGGCCAAGAAAAGGCTAATCATAGTTCGCAAAATTACAAGCAAAGTTTAAACTATGCCTAAAAGATGGATGGCATTGATGAGATCCAGGCGCAGCTGGTCAACCGCTTCTATCTCCTGACGATCGGCATCGGCCGAGCCAGGAATCGGCTGTTCTTGTTCACGAAGAGCTTGGGCTTGCTATGCAATGGAGTCCCTCCATTCTTGCATAGTAGTTCTGGTGCCTCGAAGATCTGCAAGCTTCTGCTCCTCAGCTGTCAAGTCTTGATCAACCTCACTAAGCTCTTTCATCAACTCAGCACGACGCTTCTTCAAGTGATCAATGCTACTGACGATATCAGGACGAGAAGAAGTTAGGAATTCAATCCTGTTGTCAAGATCGGCCATACTGCTGTCCAAGTTCTCCCTGTCCTGAGTAAGTTGCCCTTGACGTTTCCTTTCCTCCAGCCGATCTTTGGCTTCCTGGACTATGAGCTGCCGATTCTCAATAAAAGCAACCTGGAGCATCTTCGCCTTGAGATCTTTGGGCAAGTGACCTTGAATCTGCTTGAAGATAACCCTGATCGGCTCGGCATCCTGCACTAATTGACCAATGTCTTGGTTCAGTAGTGGAAGCACCTCAGTCAGTTTAACTTTCACCTCATCTAGAAGAGTAGTTGACAGTGATGTGCTTAGAACAACAAGAGGCAAGAGAAAGTAAGGATAAATGAAAAGAGTTAAGGCAGAAATGTGAGAAGATCAAGGAGTTTACCTCTGCAGCAAGGATTGTCTACACTTCAATAATCGGATTTTCAGCCGATTCTGATTCAGCAAACTCAACAATTGGCAATTGTGATTGATCACTAGTATCCTGCTGGAAGTTATCCAAAGGCTTGTCATGAATCTCAATTGATTGAGGACCATGTGTGGTTCGAGGACCGGTGGATGGTCGCTTCCTGGTGTGATGAGCGATTGACAACGTTGTGTGGACTGATTCTTGGCTAAGTATTGCAGGTGCAGGTTGTGGCTTGACTGGTGTTGGTGTAGGTGAAGAACAAGCGCGAAAGGTCATTGTCGGTGAGGCCTCCAGGTGTGGAGAAGACAAGTAGGCTTGGTTCGAGGGACCCGGTGGCCAGCGGGGTCAAGTGCGGGCCGCATAGTGGCAAGAACAGCAAGATAAAGTCGGTGGACGGTTTCTTGGTTGAGCCTCAAAACCAAGGTCGAGCCGGGACTTCGTGGGAGCCGAGTCATGAGTGGTGATTGGCGGAGGCTACATCAAGTTCGCGGGGTTTGCGGTGGTTCACCAGAAAACCGCCGGGTTACTCGGCTGAGCCACAAAGCCGAGGCCGAAGACCGGGCATGGCTGTCAGGCCAAAACTGGCCTGACCAGTTTGGGAAACCGGTCTGACCGGTTTGGGGTCGCAGGGCGCCGGAAGCTTCGAAGCGGAGGACACGTGTCGAGATCGCAAGGCTTGCGTTGAGGCTAAGCGAAGTGCGGTCGCTGGGCATCCGTCCGATGGTGTTACGAAGACAATTTCCCAACGTGCCCTTGGTGGGCGTGTCTCCTAGTTTAGGCTTTAGGGGTATTTTAGTCTTTCGGCTTGCCTCCATATAACCCAAATGGTGATTGGATGGCAGCCATCTCTTGGAACCCTAGCTCATTTTCCCTTTGCTATTTTCCTTCCTATTTTCCTTAGGATTTCTAGGACTAGCTTGAGAGCTTCATGGTGAGGTCTTGTGAGAGGGAAGGATGATCGGGCGGAAGCTAGACCTTGTATGAACCTTCATGGTATGTATAGATGATTCCGCGTGGTTCCTCAAGGCTTGATTGTGTTCTTCCCATTTTCCCTTTTTGGTGATTTTCGGAGCCTTTTCTTGGAATTTCCGTGGGGAAGTTTTGGGGGCGTTTCTTTGAGGGATTCTTATTGGATGTCATGTATGAGGACCTTGTGCCTCTTTGCTTGGTGATCTTGCTCCAACTAACCCTCCGAAACAGCTTCAATTTGGGGGTTTTCGGTGGATTCCATGGGAAGGTGTTCTTGAGGGTTGACTTCCGATTCCTCTTGATTGAGTAGGTTTTGGGGACCGAGCTTCTAGCCAAAGGTAGCCCACGAGGTACTCCAGCTATCCCCAAAGTCTCACTTTGATCCGTGGAACGAATCGGGAGATCGATTGGTTGGAAGGTTGAGTTTTTTCCGCGGGCTGAGTTCTTCCCGACTGTCCAGGCAAAACCGGCCTGACCGGTTTCCCAAACCGGTCTGACCGATTTAGCCCCGTGGGCTATCGTGAAGAGTTTTTGAGCAGGAGAGTCTTGTTCGTGCTATGGCTTTTCTTGTTCAAAGGTGGAGACGTTCTTGAGGTGTTTTGGGGCAGTTTTGGCCTCGAAGGTCTTTTGGGGTTTTCCTGGACAAAACCGGTCTGACCGGTTTGCCAAACCGGCCTGACCGGTTTCCCCTGCCTGCGAGAGGCTAAGTCCCAGAGAAGCGGTCTGACCGGTTTCAGAAATCGGCCTGACCGGTTTTGGTTGCCAGCAGTAGTTTCGTGTCGTTTTCCGCTGTGTGTTGTGTGTTGTTGTTGGTTGGATCTTGCTCCTAGGTTCAGTAGCACTCTAGTAGCTACGTGGACTTGGCAAGAGAAGCTTGCGGAGGTGTCCGAGTGAAATTGGGTTCATAGGCTGAATTCTTGAGTAGAATTTTTATCAGCTCCCATTCACTCCCCCCCCTCTCTGGTTCGCCGTTCCGGTCCTTCATTGATACAGCATCTTGGAACAAAGGCAAGAGGTTAAGGACAGAGAGGATGTAAAATTAGCTGAATAAAGAATTTACCTCAATTAGTTGTTCAGATTGAAGATCGACACATCCAGGAGAGTGCTGAGGTTGACCAACAGGAGCATCTGAGACATCGACCCTTTGATGAACCTCAGGTTGATTATTTAAAACATCATCAGCTGGGTTTTCCTGAATCGATTCCAGAATTTTGTCTTGACCAGTAGCAGTAATGGCCTGTCCTGATCGACCGGTTAATCCTGAAGACTGTGCAAAGGAATGAATCAGTGAAAAAATATGAAGAAAAAAGGGATGGATTGAGCAAAAGACATACCTCAAAAGCACCTGCCAGTTTTTCAGCTAAGTCAGGGATGTCAACAACTATAAGGTCAATCTTCTTCTTTTTTCTGTGGGCAAGAACTTTACGAGACATATCTTTCCTTTTGAGGGTCGACAGAAGCAAGTTGTCCGGAGAAGGGTTGATCTTGGGGCCCTGCATGACTGAAGAGATTGAAGGAGCATTATAGCCGATATACGGAATTCGTCTTGGTAGCCAATAATAAATCGGATTGCCACTTCTGCTAGTAGCAGGAGGCTTGGTGGTTTCAGGCTAAAAAGAAAGGGAAAACAAATCAGCATATATTAAAAGAATAAGCAGTCAGAATATGTTGAAGATATACAGGGCAGTCGAGAAAAATACCTCATCAGCCGATGCCACATAGTCAGGATCCAGCTTTTCACAGTAAATTTTTGGGGACACACAGAAGAGATGCTCATACCATTCTGCCTACCAGATATTAAAAAGAGGAGAAGAAAAACTAGAAAACTTCCAGGAATCAAGATCAATGGTGGCAGAGTCAGGAACCCGGTCTAGGAGACGCCGATAATGGATATTATCGGGAATGATTTCCCGTGGCTTGATCAAATCAGAGAAATAGAGACCAATCGGCAACTGACCAAACCCCAGCTGACGAGCACTCGCTGAAGGGTTATAAAATTCATAAGTAGCCGATTGATCCTTGCCAAAGACGCAAGAAGGAAGAAGCCCTGGTTTGATTATCTCCGCAAAGGCAATCCTGTTCTCATCATCTCTATGGATATCATCAAAGCTGAACAAGGTCTCAAAATTGTTATCATCGTCCCTATATGCAAACTAGATGATGGATCCTGGACTGAAGCCAAGATAAAAGCTCCTAAAATGTTCTGCTATGCGAGATGGAGTCTTCTTATGTCCAGGAAACATAGAAACAGCTTCTCCAAAGTTCATGCATCGACGTTTGACAACTGGAACACCATCTGGCTGGTCTCCCGGAAAACGCATATAAAAATATCCTGTTCCAGTCTATCTCGGAGGTGAAGGTTCAACCACATGTTGATAAACCACCAAGGACCCCCTGGGGTACCTATTGGGGAATTGGTTGACAAGCTGACTGCCACTTGATGAAGGAGATTGTACACAGCCCCCAAAAGGTATTTTCCAAGAGGGATGGAAGAACTAATAGCTAATCGTTCGGCTACGATCTGATAATTAGAAGTGGGACCAAAGGATTTTCCGCAGAAGACGAACATTTCAAGCCACATGTTCAGAAAGGCCACATGTTCTCTGTCACTAACAGTGCCATCCTTCATATGCTCAACGATATATCCAGTCCAGCCACCCACGCTTTTAGTTTTCAGACAGTGGGAAGGTTTGACGTCACGATAGCTAAAAAGAGTATCTGAAGAAGATATGTCCAAGCCAGTCAATAGAAGAACATCAGCCGAAGTCAGGACCATCGGCCCATGACCAAATAAGAAGGCATTAAGCGCATCGGACCAAAAATAAGAGGCAGCTATTAGGAGAGACTCATTCCGAGACATATCGGACAAGGATAGGGTAATACATTGGTTGATCTTATACTCCTCCCAGAAACCTCTGTTTTTAGCAGATACCCTACGGTACCAATTTCTCTACCCTTTGGCATACCCCGTCCAAGACCTAAAGCAACCATCCCAATCGGCCAAATTCAGAGAAGCATGCTTGAAAGGAATTCAGCCAGTTTCAAGATTAATCATCTCGGTCAGGTCGATGTCACCCATTGGTCCAAGAAAAGTAAGCCCGGGTTTGTCATCAACAGGAATGGTGAGATGAGATCTAAGTTCCTGAGGAAATAAATAAGCCTATGTTTCAGGCAAAGAGGAACGACGGTATTTAGAGACAAATAAGAACAAAAGATCGAAAGAAATACCGGAGGAATCGAAGAGAGAGACGCCTTCGGGGGTGCAGAAGCAGAATGGGAACCTCCAGTGGAACTTGAGGACGCCATGAATCAGCGAAAGCTATGGAGCTTAGGGTTCGTCACTTGAAAGCTTGAAGCTGTTGAAGCAACGAGATTCAGGGGAAAAGAAAGAGCTAAGGCAGTTGTATTTATGGTCCCTGAAGATTTGTTGAGATTCTACGGCCGACTTCGAATCAAGAAAGATAACGGATTCGAGAAAATTTTGGAGCAAAAGATTATTTACTCCGAAACTGGGGGGCATGTGTGGACACCGTTTTTTGGAAAAAAGAGGCAAAAAGGGGATAAGGAGAAGCAGCCGACGAAAAACAGAGTGTAATCGGCCGATTGAGGAAAGAGAAGGACGGTCAATAAGATTCACCGATAGTCAGAGGAATTCGCTCCTGATGGTGGGCCAGCAGGTCAGAACGATCGACTGATGAATAACTAGAGGATCGGCCGATGGACAGAAAGAAGGTGGTAGTCAAGGAGATACGCCAGAAGGAAAGAATGGTGGAGGCGGGTCAATCTACGATTGGCGATGGGTCAAAGAGTCAGTTTTAGGAAGTTTCGACTCTTGCGAGAGTCCTTTTCTATTTTTAGTAGTTTTTTGTCTTCAGATGCAAGTAAACAGTGCCGTGATCGGCTAGGAGTCGGGGTTGTCCTCGGGATATAAATAGCGACCCTGCGTGGTCGGAAAATCGGTACACACCAATATCAAACAAACCGCCTCCGGGCAAACCTTTACTTTACTACATCTACTTTACAGCATCTACCTTTACAGCATCTACTTTTCGGCGACTTCGCCATTGCGATTTTCTCTTTTCTACAACGCCGTGCTTCGAGTTCGTCGGGCTGCATCAACTGATCTCCGGCAAGCTTGTGAGTACCGTTTTACCGAATAACCCTAGGCTTTAACCTCTGGGCGCATCGCTAAGGTTTCGTCTAGTTCTTCATTCACCCCTTACCGATATTAGCTAGATCTGCAAGTTTTTGTACCAATTCTTGTAGTTTTTAGCTATTATCTTTATCATTCACTCAATCTAGATCCTATCGGCTTCTAACTTCGCAGCCGATTCCGACCTACTCGAGTGCTGACGTCACGATCGGCCGATTCAGCCGATCCATCTACCCATGCACCTGCGCTTCGGTCGCTCTCGAGCTGGCCGATCCCGCTTTTACCTGTATCGGCCGATTGGCTGGTACATGTGTCGCTACAAGGCCATCGGTTCTCTAGCCGATCCCGAATATTTTCCATTGTCAATCAACAGGTCAGATTGGCTGGCACGCCTCGCTACAGACCGGGGAGTCACGTGTGCTGCGCGCGGAGGTGACGTCCTATTTTCGCGTCAACAGCTGTTTGTGGTGGTTCTGTTCGTGGCTCGCGGACAGTCCGCGAGGGGGGTGCGGACAGTCTGCCGGGATTTTAGTTTTCCCAGTTCGTCTGTGTTCTTTGCGAGTGATTTTTAGAAAAGCATTTTTGGTTTTTGCGGACAGTTCGCGGGCTCAAGCCGGACAGTCCGTGACTTGCCTTTTTCATTGCTTTTCTGTAGGTTTTGCTCGGACGGTCCGAGTGACCCTCATGGACAGTCCGCGACACTGGCAGACGGTCCGCAAGGGACTCACGAACAGTCTGTGCGTGTCCTAGAATAGGCTGTAGTCTCTGGACGCTCGGGTGCCTTTTACGTACCGTCCGCGACCGTACTGCGGACAGTCCGTTGTTGATGGCTGTTAAGTACCACTTTTACACCATCAACTCCTGCATAAAATAACTAAAAAGTGAGCATCAACACTAGAATAGGGCTTTATACTAACAATCTCCACAAGTGTTGGTGTTTCTAGCTTTTGTTGCAGGGCACACCGAAATACGTGCTAAATGGTACAGTTGAGAGCAACTGATCTAATGTCTTATATAGGATGTCATCATAAACAACCTCAAATGCCAATTCAGACTGCACCATTGCGACGAGCTCGTCGAGACGATCGAAATGGACATATTATTTGTCCACTTTGGAGCTCGGATGCGAAAGATATTAAATGCCCAAGATTTTATACGATGTTGACCTCAGCATGGCGTCAGCATCCCACCTCCGTACGGCGCTTGCGCGGGGAATTTCCAGGCAAGGGCACGTGGCGGGCTGTCACTGGCCGGCGCGCCATGATGCGGCGCCTGCCCACGTGTGCGGGACGCAGTGGCAGGGGCGCCCGGACGGGCCACGTGCCGCGCCTCGAGTGGTCGCTGCCCCCTCCCGCGGGCGTGCGCGGGTCGCGCACAGGCGGACTGAGCCAGTCCAGGATGCGTGGCACGCTTGGAGTGGTGCGCCGCGGTTCGCCGGCCCGCACCGGCTCGCACCCAAGCCGCCCGTATTTCCTGTCTTTTGCGCCGATTCAGTGACCTAGACACCGGTTCAGGGCCGGTTCACCCACCTAGGGTCTGGTTCTTGCCCGGTTTTCACCTCCACCGCCTCAAGCTCCTCCTGCACGCTACAGTGCCGTGGCTGTCCCGTTTTCTCCCTCCAGGTGGCGCAAGAAGAGAAGGGAAGAGAGGGGAGAAGCACTTTGACACTTGCCTATAAATATGAGGGGAGGGGGCTCATTTAGGGACACACCAATTCATCCTAGGATGAGAGCTTCCCTTCAAATGAGAGGCCTCTCCTAGTGCGTATCTAGATTAGAGTTGAGAATAGAGAGTGAGTTGTATCTACGGATGCTTGTTCTTCAATTAGAGTAAAGTAAGTATTTCTGCATTTCTTATTTAAACTAAAGTAGCATTCATGCATACGTGATATGTTCTTGTGTTCTTCGCTTGTTCTTGATTTAGAGGCTTGTGTTCTTCGAACACTACCTTTTGATCTTGTAGCATAGGTTCATAAGTGCTCATATCTATTTGTATGCATGTTCTTCATTTAGACTAAATTGGATATGCTTGCATGCTCTGATTAGAATAAAGTGTGTTCTTGATTCCTTTCTAATAGTTTTTGCTAGGTTGCATGAGTAGCCTTTTTCCTCTGCTAGTGCGTAGATCCTGGGTTTATACGTTCGTCTGCTGTAAGTCATTCGTATACGTTGGAAGCTTAGTACGGGACTGAGTGCTCTCTCGTATGACGTCAGCATAAGCTAGTAGTACCTATAGTTGAGTGAGATTAGTTCTCCTCCTTGTCGGTTCGTCGCTCTATATTTAATATAGAGTGTCGTAGGTTGCTATGCACCGCGGGATAGCGTAGTCAGGCTGCAGTAGTAATCAGTAGCATAGACGTAGTGTCTAGGCTAAGGGTTATCCTTCGTTTGCCCTATATCCCACGGATTGGTAGAGGTAGATCGCAGGTGGTGACAGCCCTGTTGATCCTTTGAAATCCTCCACGTTTGGATATAGTGCAGGTTGAGGTTCGTCTTAGATCCGTAGGCCGGAGTCTCCTGACAGATCAGGGGTTAGCCGGTGCCCAAAGCAAGTTCTTGAGAGATTGACCTTTAACCTCATCTGTAGAGCTCTCCATAGGAATCCTCTCTCTATCCTTACCTCTTATCTGGGTGTGTCCTTGGACCAACTATACGAAGTTAGTACACACACGTTCCCTTGGATTTGATACCCTTGGAATACTCTGAGGTGAAAGCTACAACGGTATCCGTGTGCTTGCAGATTTATTTCGTTTGTCGCTAGAATACCCAACAAGCTTTCTGGCGCCGTTGCCGGGGAACGGTTGCTGTATCTATCTTCATACCCAGTGGTCCTCGTATCTTTTCACTTTCCTTTATTCTACCTTTACCCCCGTTACCCATGGGGAGGCCATCCTTTCACAGCCTCTCCACCACATCCAATGAGTTCACTGATCCATCAACTTCTACATCCAACCATGAACTTCATTTCCACATTATGGGCATGGTTCAGGATCGACCCTTCTTTGGAGCGATCAATGAAGACACCTACTTTCATTTGGAAGAAATCGAGGAACTGTGTTCGCGTCTGGTTCTCCTGGGCATGACACAGAAATCCATAAGGTGGAAGTTGTTCCCCCTCTCTCTGTCAGAAAGGGCGGAGCAATGGTACACTGACATTGTAAAAGGTGTAAATGGTGATTGGGGCAAATTTCGAGATAACTTTTGCAACTCATTGTCTCTCGTGGAGAGGACGGTGCAATGGTATACTCATATGGCGTCTCTCCCAGGAGATATTCTTGAGTTCGAACAATTAGAGGAGGAGTCTATAGGAGCAGCATGGGCTAGGTTCATACGCCTTTGTGCATCTGGACTCGGCTCATTTCTACCCGATGAAGTCTTGCTTTACGCATTTTGCATGAGTTTAGACATGGACGCTGCCCAAGATCTTGACATCGCTGCTGGAGGTTCGTTTGTACACAAAACTCTAGCGGAAGGAAGAGCAATCCTAGACAGTTTCTTAGAAAACTCTTTCTTCCCTACCGACCATAACGAACCCCACCAGGAATCAGATTCCAGCCATGAGAGTGTCTCAATAGTCGAACCTGAACCTATGGTTTCCACATCACAATATTCGACCGTTGAGCCCTCTCCCGAACTACGAACACCGAAGGAAGAAGAGATTCAACTTTCGGAGTTCGCTTTTCGATTCGAGAATGATCCTTACAAATACATCATAAATGCCTCGAATCATCCTAGGCACGAGAAGCCTACGACATCGATGTGCCCTTATGAGGCCCTCGATGAAGTTTCCAATCGGGAATCCACAGCAGATTGGTCAAAGGAGTTAGAGCGTACTTCCAAAGCAATTTGGGTTAGCTCAACCTCCACGACTATCCCTTGTTCCATGAGAGGAAATGTCATAGAAGTTGTTCATGACCCTACTGTCAGGGCTTGCGTCATGTCGGAGTACCTTATGGATACTCTTGTGGGTAACAAGCCCCTGACCCCGACTCATAGATATTTCAAAAGTCCCAGGTGGGGCTACTATTTCCCATGTCGGGGGATCACTAGGGATGTGCCCATCATCATAAACAAAATTGAGGTGTGCTTAGATTTTTATATCTATGACATCATGGATTTTGAGCTTCTCCTAGGCTTCCCATTAGAGAAACTCCACGCCACGCCTTTAGGGAGCCTAGATGAAAAGCTTAGGGAAGCCGCTTCTGCCACCACTCCCTTGTTTTTAGAAAGTTCTATGGAGAAGCCTCTTCCCAAGCAAAACCCACTCGAGGAGATGATGCATGTATCTCCGTTCGCATCGTCCGAGCCCATTCTCACTGAGGTTGTAGAATTTTTTACTCCTCAAGAGTATGACTCGGAAGACCCTCTTCACCTTTATGAAGGCGAATGATCATCATTACTCTCAACCAAGTTTGAGCCTCTTCCAACTGGCCCACACTATGTTGCTCTCGACCTTGGTCGAGAATCAACATCGAGCTTCCATGATGAATCTCTTGAGATGGAGAATTCATGGGCCATGGAAATTTATGAGGCGGCGACTCTGGAGCCCGGAGGAAAGGATTCCATTGATGAGCATGGTAGCTTCATTCTTGATATACCACCTAAACCATGCTCGCATCAGGCTTCTCCAGAGTCAGCAATGCTCGGTGCACTAGGCACACACGAGGACTACAACCACCTTTTGGTCCTCTCTTGTAAAAAGTTTAGAAGGATGGTTGTAGATGCATATGTTTACCATAAGCATTGCAGATTTCGTGTATGCACTGTGGCACTAACCTTGCAGCTGAAGCATCACTGATACATCAACAATTGGTGGTGAGACGGGAATGACATCACCAATGACAGCTGTAGGAAGGAAGTTCCCAGGGTCGAGCTTATGACCATAAACAAAGCACTACTAGGAGATAGCCTGGATTAGGTTAGATTTCATTTCCCTTTTCGAATAAAAGCAAGAACATGTTTTTAGGATAAGTTGTCCTTCGGGTATTTTTGGTTGCTAACCTTTCAGGTGAAGACTGAAAAGGAACGGTGGACAGGTGGTGCCTAAGAACATATGAGCTTCATCAACTGCAACACCTCGGAAGATTTGGTGAGGGAACATTACAAAAGGAAGCTTGATCTCCACACACTTGAGTTTTGTTGCCTAGTAATGCAAACTTCAAGTGTGGGGGAGGTATGTGAGCATCTCGAGTAAAGTTCCTCTCATACAAAATCTTATCCTGGTTTGGAGATGATGTTAGCTCTTGCATCTTGCCCAGTTAGGTACGTCCTGCTTTTGACTTTAAACAAAGCCCTTCCGGGAGGTTGCCCGTTGTTCACCATCACATGCTCATGTTTACGTCCCATTGAGTATAGCTTGATCATGCTTTCATGCTTCCCTTCTCTATGTTTGCAATGCAATGGTTTGAGTGCATGTTTAGCTATGTGCATTCATAGACTATTTTAAATTAAGCATGGTGTTTAGGTTAAAACTGTCTTCTTCAATCAAACAAGACATGGTGTCGAGTTTGATTGATGAACCTTATAGTTGATGCTTGCATGGATATTGGTTGTATGTGCGGACTAACCCTTGCAGGAATTTTGAATCCAAATGGGGTAAGTCATTGAGCTTGATTCAAAAGGGAAGGTAAGCCAAGGCATGACAACCTTGTTTGAGCTAGGTCTCATGGCGAATTTATTTTGAATTTCAATAAAGGCTCACTAGTTCTCGAACTAGTAGAGTCCATCTTTTATTTTTCCCTTTTTGTTTCAATACAGCACCAGATACAAGAACAAGTGTGGGGGAGATCTCCCAAAGTTTATCATCGACATACATACTTGAGATCTCCCACACAGGTGTTGCACAACATCGACTGCGCTTTCATGACGAGGGACAAGGTAAACTAGAGTGAACCGGCTGCCCCATGGGTCAGCTAACCACCACTAGTCTTCTTTGTTTCTCATATTCTTCAGGAGCGATGGTATGTGCACCCTTTATCTCACTCTCTTTGATTCATGAGTTTGAATGAGTTTCAATTCTTATCTACTAAATCAAACTCATGGAATCTTGCTCTACCTGCTCTACATGTTTCCTATGGTTGGCTTGCATATGTTTTATTTCATACTTATTATCTTGATGCTTGTGAACAAATATCTTTAGGAACTCATGCTCATCTAAGTAGTTGGTGTTTGTGATATGGTTTGATGATATGATCTTCTCTCTAAATGTTTGAGTGCTTGGGAATTTTATTTGAAAAATTGAAAACCCTTTGCAAAGCTCCTCTTTGATATGCCAAAGTCCTACCAAAGCCATATGATGAGTTATCTTGAAAACCTTATACTCATATGCTGCTTGTCATTGCATTGAGCTTTGTCAAATTGTTGTGACCCTTGTGAGAATTCTTTTCATGCTTTCATGATCAAGATTCATGTGCACACCATATCCCCTTGCTATGCTTCCACACTGGGAGTTAGCATTGTACCGTTCATCCATCCCATAAAACTCCGTATGTGGTGTGACCTCTCTCTCTCTCTCTCTCTCTGCAAAAGTGTCCTTGAAAAAGAGACATGGGCTATGCAAAGAAAAAGAGAGAGGGACACATGCTCAAGGCATGATAAAAAAAGGAGAAAAAGAACGAAAGGATAGCCCATGTCTAAAAAAAAGGAAAGAAGGAGAGAGATGAGATCATGCAAAAAAGGAGTTCCAATGAATTTGATGGTAATAACTAGTACCCGTTCCGGGCCTAGTGTCTACCTTACCATCACCACAACATTCATCATACATATGGTAATATCTAGCACCCATTCCGGGCCTAGTATCCACCCTACTATATCTATCATATCCCTAAATGTGCACATCTTGATCTGATTGTATGATTTGATTTTCTCCATGGATCTGGTTTTTGACTTTGCAATATATATGATGCAAGTATGCTTTATCTTTTATCCTACCCTGAGCTCCACATATAGTCATCATTAGAAGTAGGATGAAAGAAAGGTAAATCTAATGCCTTAGTGAGGACATATACACATTGAGCGATCTGAGAGAATCAAATGAGGAGCTAAGCAAGGTTTGTTTTGAAAATTTATTGCAAAACCCCGAGTTACTTGACATGGTGAGTAGAGGTGATTTGATTCATGACCGTTCCATTCCTCAACTACCCAAGATGGCATGATAGCCACTCCACAAAGTTCACAAGTACAAGGTATGGTTTAGAATATCTCTTATGCTTGCTTCATACCTCTGGATATCCGTACCACCTTGATCAGACTCCCTTCACTCGGGACGAGCAAAGGTCAAGTGCGGGGGTGTTGTTGATAGCTGTTAAGTACCACTTTTACACCGTCAACTCCTGCATAAAATAACTAAAAAGTGAGCATCAACACTAGAATAGGGCTTTATACTAACAATTGAGGACCAGAGTGTCCGACGACCGGTGGATGGTCACTCCCTAGTGTGATGAGTGATTGACAACGTGGTGTGGACTGACTCTTGGCCGAGTATTGCAGGTGCAGGTTGCGGCTTGATTTGCGTTGGTGCAGGTGAAGAGCGGGCGTGAAAGGTCTTAGCCTTGCGGGGCCTCCGAGGAGTGGAGAGACAAGTAGGCTCGGCTCGATGGACCCGGTGGCCGAATGGGATCAAGTGCGGGCCGCATGGTGGCAAGAAAAGCAAGACGAAGTCGTGGATAGGAGTCGGTGCAGGGTAGCGGCTCACGACCGGAGTCTGCACGCAGGGTTTGCTGCGGTTCACCACAAAACCGTCGGGTTACTTGGTTGAGCCACAAAACCAAGACCGAAGGCTCGGCAGGCGGAGACGGGATCCGGGTGCGCCGAGAGACATCGAAGCGGAGGACAGGTGTCGGGATCGCAAGGCTTGTGTCGAGGCTAAGTAAGGTGCGGTCGCCGGGCATCCGTCCGATGGTGCTACGACGAGAATTCCCAAAGTGCCCTTCGGGGGCGTGTATCCTAGTATTATGTAATAGGGGTAGTTTCGTCTTTCGGTTGCCTCCATATAAACTTAGACGAGAGAGGATGGCAGCCATCTCTGGAAACCCTAGCTCATTTGCTTTTGCTATTTTCCCTTCCTATTTTCCTTAGGTTTTCTATAGGACTAGCTTGAGAGCTTCATGGTGAGATCTTGAGAGAGGGATGGATGTTGAGGAGGCAAGCTAGACCTCGTATGAATCCTTCATGGTATGTATAGAAGGTTCGGCGTGATTCCTCAAGTACTCGTGTTGTCTCTCCCGTTTTTCTTTTTCTGCGATTTTCGGAGGTATTTTTGGAGGAATTTTCGTTCATCGGATTTGAGTGTGTTTTGGTGGGGATTTCTTTGTGGGGATCACTTATAGGTCTTGTGTGACCATTCTCCTGGTGATCTTTCACCCACAAACCCCACGGATCGGCTCGGATTTGAAGTTCTTCCTATCAACCTCTTGTTCTTGGTGTTCTTCATGAAATCCTCGATTCCGCAAGATTGAGTGGGTTTGAGGCCTTCTTTCTTTAGGGATAGCTTCTTCTTGAGGCAAATCTACTTCCCCTAAAGTTTGGCTGCAATCCATTGGGTGAATTGGGAGATCGGTGATTTTGAGGAAAAAGCTCTCTCTAGGGTTCATAGCCTAAATCTTTTTCCTAGTGGTGATGTCTTGATCCTCTTGGGGAGATCTTTTGGGAAAAGCTTCTTTGTGGTGTTGAGCAGCTCTGGTTCAAATCTCGTGTTTTTTGGAGGTCGTTTGATCGAGTTTTGACTTTTTCCCTCTCCCTCTCGAAGGCTGAAATTTTACTCCGGAAAAAGGCCCGGAATCTCCGGACATTTATTCCGGACTTTTTACTCTGGACTTTTACTCCGAAAACCCCGGAGACTCCGGGAAAAAGTGCGGAGACTCCGGACTTCCCAGTGGAGTCTGCCTAGGCTTGTTCGATTGTGCTTTCGCTTTGCTTCTAAGTTTGTCCTGACTTGTTCCTAGGATCAGTAGGTCCGTTGTGACTACGTGATCTTGGCAAGTTTGTGTAGAGGTCTTTGGAAGTGACTTTGGGACATAAGCCGAGTTCTTGGAGAAGAATTTTTTATCGGCTCCCATTCACTTCCCCCCCCCCTCCCTGGTCGCCCAATCCGGTCCTTCAACAATCTCCACAAGTGTTGGTGTTTCTAGCTTTTGTTGCAGGGCACACCGAAATACGTGCTAAATGGTACAGTTGAGAGCAACTGATCTAATGGCTTATATAGGACGTCATCATAAACAACCTCAAATGCCAATTCAGACTGCACCATTGCGACGAGCTCGTCGAGACGATCGAAATGGACATATTATCTGTCCACTTTGGAGCTTGGATGCAAAAGATATTAAATGCCCAAGATTTTATAGGATGCTGACCTCAGCATGGCGTCAGTGTCCCACCTCCGTACGGCACCTACGCGGGGAATTTCCAGGCAAGGGAACGTGGCAGGTTGTCACTGGCCGGCGCACCACGACGCGGCGCATGCCTGCGCGCACGGGACGCAGTGGCAGGGGCGCCCGGACGGGCCACGTGCCGCGCCTCGAGTGGCCGCCGCCCCCTCCCGCGGGCGTGCGCAGGTCGCGCACAGGCGGACCGAGCCGGTCCAGGACACATGGCATGCCTGGAGTGGTGTGCCAGACGTCAGTTTGCCAGCCCGCATCGGCTCGCGCCCAAGCCGCCCGTATTTCCTATCTTTTGCGCCGATTTAGTGACCCAGACACCGGTTCACCCACCTAGGGTCCGGTTCTTGCCCGATTTTCACCTCCACCGCCTCAGGCTCCTTCTCCTGCACGCTACAGTGCCATGGCTGCCCTGTTTTCTCCCTCCAGGTGGTGCAAGAAGAGAAGGGAAGAGAGGGGAGAAGCACTTTGACACTTGCCTATAAATATGAGGGGAGGGGGCTCATTTAGGGACACATCAATTCATCCTAGGATGAAAGCTTCCCTTCAAAGGAGAGGCCTCTCCTAGTGTGTATCTAGATTAGAGTTGAGAATAGAGAGTGAATTGTATCTACGGATGCTTGTTCTTCAATTAGAGTAAAGTAAGTATTTCTGCATTTCCTATTTAGACTAAAATAGCATTCATGCATAGGTGATATGTTCTTGTGTTCTTTGCTTGTTCTTGATTTAGAGGCTTGTGTTCTTCGAACACTACCTTTCGATCTTGTAGCATAGGTTCATAAGTGCTCATATCCGTTTGTATGCATGTTCTTCATTTAGACTAAAGTGATATGCTTGCATGCTCTGGTTAGAATAAAGTGTGTTCTTGATTCCTTTCTAATAGTTTTTCCTAGGTTGCATGAGTAGCCTTTTTCCTCTGCTAGTGCGTAAATCCTGGGTTTATACGTTCATCTGCTGTAAGTGGTTCGTATATGTTGGAAGCTTAGTACAGGACTGAGTGCTCTCTCGTATGCCGTCAGCATAAGCTAGTAGTACGTATGGTTGAGTGAGATCAGTTCTCCTCCTTGCGGGTTCGTCGCTCTATATTTAATATAGAGTGTCGTAGGTTGCTACGCACCGCGGGATAGCGTAGTCAAGCTGCGGTAGTAATCAGTAGCATAGACGTAGTGTCTAGGCTAAGGGTTATCCTTCGTTTGCCCTATATCCCACGGATTGGTAGAGGTAGATCGGAGGTGGTGACAGCCCTGTTGATCCTTTGAAATCCTCCACGTTCAGATATAGTGCAGGTTGAGGTTCGTCTTAGATCCGTAGGCCAGAGTCTCCTGACAGATCAAAGGTTAGCCGGTGCCCGAAGCAAGTTCTTGAGAGATCGACCTTTAACCTCATCTGTAGAGCTCTCCATAGGAATCCTCTCTCTGTCCTTACCTCTTATCTGGGTGTGTCCTTGGACCGACTATACGAAGTTAGTACACACACGTTCCCTTGGATGCGATACCCTTGTAATACTCTGAGGTGAAAGCTACAACGGTATCCGTGCGCTTGCGGATTTATTTCGTTTGTCGCTAGAATACCCAACATCCGACAGCCCCCGCGGACAGTCCGTGACTGGTACACGGACGGTCCGTCCCTGGCTGGCAGATTTGCCTAAGTTTTTGGTCCCTTGAGTTGTGCTTCCGCTTTGGGTTGTGTTTGGACTTGTTCCTAGGGTTGGTAGGTCCGCTGTGACTACGCGACCTTGGCAAGCTCGTGTGGGAATCCTTGGTTGTTGATTTGGGACATAGGCTGAGTTCTTAAAGGAGAAAAAATTTTATCGGCTCCCATTCACTCCCCCCCCTCTGGTCGCCAAATCGGTCCTTTAGTTTTACTCTCGGGATTCTAGGGTTAGGGTGTGCTTCGTCCAATGCTCTCAGCCGTGGATCGATGAGAGCTCACCCCACCCGTTTCGGGAAGGCGTCCCTTTTGTGATGGGGTGATGGTTGATCGAACTATCCCCTACCCCCGGTCCTCTCTCGTGGCCCTTCGGAAAACACTCCTTTTCCCTAAATCTGGTTGCGGTCATGCACTGCCACACCGGACCTCTAGTCAACACAAGATGAGTTGGGCGAGGGGGGGCGGTGAGCCTCATCTCTGGCTTCCCCCTGCTCCGATGTATTTTTCCTTCGAAGATTGTTTGAAACTCGGTTGAACACATACATGGATTACAGAAGTAGCTGTCGGATGGCCTCATGCGGCCTACTTCCACCTCGCACCTTTCCCTGGCACGGCGCTACATAGGGCAGCTTCCGGCTTTACAAAGTCATTACGAAATTCTGGGACTGGGCCTCTGGTGAGCCGTGCCTCGGTAATGGCCCCTGGGCCACGCCTCACAGGTAGTAACGGACGAGTAGGTCGGCGTTCTATGAGTAGGGGTCCTCGGTCCCATTGGAAGTCATCAGCCGGTATACTCCAGGGCGGGGGGTTGTCGTGACCACATAAGGTCCCTCCCACTTGTTCTTGAACTTCCCCCGAGAGTCGGCATCTCGCCTTCTGCAGAGGACGAGATTGCCCATCGTGAAAGAGCGAAGCTTGAGCCTATTATCCCGTCAGGTCTTGGTTTCGTTATGGTACCTGGCCAGATTCTCGACCACACGCAAGCAATGTTCTTCTTGTAGGTCCTGGGTCACAGTGGCGGCCTACACTTCTCTTTCTGGAGTCACCCGAGAGGCTCCGGCTAGCGCCTCCTCTGGGGTGACTACCTCTTCTCCTTACAATAGCTTGAATGGCGTGAATCCCGTGGGGCGCGCGGCAACGGTGCGGTGCGTCCACAACACATTTGGTTGTTCATCGGCCCATGTTCCCTTCGGCGCCACGAAGATGCGCTTGCTGAGCGACGAGAAGATGGTCCCGTTGGCCCTTTTGCACGCCCCATTCGACTGGCGGTGATACACCAACACAAAACACACCTTGGTCCCGATCTCCTCGTAGTATGTCCGGAAGAGTTCCAAGTCGAGCTGCTTCCCATTGTCCACCGTAACCTCCCGTGGTATGCTGAAATGGCACACGATGTTCTTCCAGAAGAATTTGACGATGTTGTCCGCCCGGATGGAGGTGATAGGCTTGGCCTCGACCCATTCCGAGAAGTATTCGACCGCCACCATAGCGAAGCAGAAATTTCCTGGGGTGGTGGGTAATGGCCCGACCAGGTCGATTCCCCATCGCGCTAAGGGCTAGATCAGGGCGACCGCCTGGAGCGCCGTGGTGGGGAGACGGCTCATGCGCTGGAGGTAGACGATGATCGGGATCCGCCAGTTGTCGCTCTGGATGACGTTTACGTCATGGGTGGCCTTCCCGTCGCTTGTCCCAGGCGACTGCCGATGGGATGGGGCTGTCGCGATGCTGAAGAAGACTTGGGGGGGGCAGGGACTACCACTACCTACGCCAACGCATCGGCCATGGCATTCTCCGCGCATGGAATGTGCGTCACCATGAACCCCCAGAACTTCTTCTCGAGACTGCGAACCACGCGAAGGTATTCCGCCAGCTCGGGCTCCCACACCTCGTACTTTTTCCACCTGCATGGTCACCACTTGAGAGTCGCTTTTGATCAGGACCCGCTGGGCGCCCAGTGCAGCTACCTTGTGCAGCCCCTGAATCATGGCCTCATACTCCGCTACATTGTTAGTGCACGAGAAGTCAAGCCGTACGGCGTACAACAATTCATGCCCTGTCGGGGAGTAGATAGTTGCTGCGGCCCCGGCCCCGGCCCCAGCGTGCCCCAAGCCCTGTCAATGTAAACAATCCATTTCGGGTCCTGCCGGGGCAGCTCGATTCCCTCCTCCAGCGGGGTCCAATCCACTATGAAGTCCGCCAGCGCCTAGGATTTTATCATGGTTCTTGCTTCAAACTTGAGATGATATGGGGCGAGTTCGGCCGCCCACTTGGATATCCGCCCAACAGCCTCCCGGTTCTCGAATACGTCCCGGAGAGGTAAAGAGGTGGGTATTGTGATGGGGTGCCCGGTGAAGTAGTGCTTGAGCTTCCGGGAGGACAGGACGGCGACGTAGGCCAGCTTCTCGAGTTTGGAGTATCGGAGTTTTGGCCCCGCCACGGCTTTGGAGGCGTAATACACCAGGGCCTGCACCCACCTTCCGTCCTGGAGAACCTCCTGCACCAGCGCGGCGCTTACTGCCGTTGAGGAGGCCGCGACGTACAAGAGGAGGGGTTCCCCGGGGCCTGGGCTGATGAGCGTCTCTTGGTGTTGCAGGTACTCTTGTAAGTGCTGGAAGGCTTGCTGTTGTTCGTCGATCCACCGGAAGGGGGTGGATCCCTGTAGCACCTTGAAGAAGGCGAGGCTCTTCTTTACGGTGCACGAGATGAAACGCCCGACGGCGGCAAGGCACCCCATCAACCTTTGCACCTCCCGCGTCGTCGTCGAAGGCTTCATCTCACGGATGGCTCGGATCTTCTCCGGGTTGGCCTCGATGCCTTGCTGGGAGACCAGGTATCCGAGCAGCTTCCCGGAACGCACTCCAAAGGTGCATTTCTCCAGGTTAAGACGTACCTAGGTGCGCCGCAGGTTCTTGAAGGTTTCCCTTAGGTCCACCAGCAAATCCTCCTCATTCCGCTGCAGACCACGACGTCGTCCACATATGCTTCGATGTTCCTTCCAATCTGGTCCTCGAAAACCTTCTGGATGAGCTTGGTGAAGGTTGCCCCCGCGTTCCGCAACCCGAAAGGCGTCCGGGTGAAGCAGTAGGTACCGGAGGGAGTGATGAAGCTGGTGTGTGGCTCGTCCTTTTTGGCCATCCAGACCTGGTGGTACCCCGAATATGCTTTGAGGAAGGAAAGATGTTCACATCCCAACATGAAGCCGACGATCTGATCGATCCGCGCAAGGAGAAAGTCATCCTTGGGGCACACCATGTTGAGGTTGGTGAAGTCCACGCACATTCTCCATTTCTCGTTGCTCTTCTTCACTAGCACCGGGTTGGCGAGCCATTCCGTGTGCATGACTTTCTGGATCACCTTCACTTCAAGCAGCTTCTGGACCTCCTCTTGGGCGGCTGCCTTCCTTTCCGTTGACATCTTTCGGACCTTTTGCTTGTGTGGCTTCTTCTGGGGGTCGATCCAGAGGTGGTGCTCGATGAGGTCCCGTCTCA
This sequence comes from Cenchrus fungigraminus, assembly GCA_036936925.1. Lineage (NCBI taxonomy): Eukaryota > Viridiplantae > Streptophyta > Magnoliopsida > Poales > Poaceae > Cenchrus > Cenchrus fungigraminus. The sequence goes on from CM072780.1 coordinate 71,439,925, forward strand.
CCCCTGCAGGTCGAAGGGGCTCCATGCCAGTACATCCTCGTATTCCTGGAGGAGGGCGAGGAGGGTATCCTCCAGCCCTGGCGGGAGGTCTTTGGCGATGCAGACGGTTCGGTCGGGAGCGTCCACCCGCAGAGGAACCTCTTTGACGCCCTCTCCCGGGCGCGCCTTCAGGATGTTGTGGGTGGTGGACGGGACGCTTTCCCGGGGGTCCTCCGAAATCAATTCGTGACCTCTCGCTACCCCTGGGCTCTTCCGAGGTCAATGAGATGAGACACCCTTTGCTCTCCTAGCACTTTGATGATTCCGCGAGGGCCCGACATCTTCATGCATAGGAAACCGTGGTGCGACACCACGTAGAAGGCGTTCAGCAACCGTCTCCCGAAGATGGCGTTGTACTGTACAGAGTGTCGGTGACGTTGAAGATGATGTCTTCTATCTGGGCACAGTTCCCATGCTCGAATGATACCGGTAGTGTGATCTGCCCCAGTGTTTGCACCGTTCCTCCGTCGAACCCCCGTAGCGGAGTACAGCCTAGAAGAGCTACTAGGGGAGTGAGTGACTAGTAGAGTGAGTATATTGCAACTTAGAGAGACATTACATGGGGATGGCACCCCTTCTATAGGCCCAATGGCACTCCCAGTATAATGTCCGTTTTACCCTGGTACGGCCCCGGTACAATGTCCGATTTACCCCCGGTACGGCCCCGGTATGAACTCCATGAAGGACCGGAACTGGAGACCAGAGAGGGGGGAGTGAATGGGAGCCGATAAAAATTCTTCTCGAATGAGATGGGAACTCCAACAAGACGAACACAGCTTCCAAAACACTTCTCCGACCCAACTACCCAAGTTGGCCAAGACCACACAGCCACTGGAGTGCTACTGGTCCTAGGAACCAACAACCACCTACACCTACTCGAGAACGCAGCGGAACTAGCAACTCGAGCACCACTGTCCTGCACCGTCAGACTGGTGAGCAGCACCGGTCAGACCGGTCCCTGCTGGAGCAACCTGGCAAGACCTGAGAACTTCTACAAAAGGCCCCTACACCGGTCAGGCTGGTGTAGCTTGCCGGTCAGACCGGTCCAAGCCAGGAAATCCCAAATCCACCAAACAGACCTACCAAGCTCCAAAACATACCAAACTCGAAACAGCAGCAACACGAGACAATAGGGAACTCACCAAGACGTTCACCCGAGGCAAAACCCACAAAGCCTCTGCACCGGTCAGACCGGTGAGCAGCACCGGTCAGACCGGTCAGGCTGGGACGCTTGGGATGAACAGCACCCGCGGGTCAACTCCCCCAAATCCAACTCCCGATCTCCCGAATCGCTCCACGGATTTGCGCAAGACTTTGGGGATAGTAGGAACACCTCATGGGCACTCCATAGCCAAGATTTGGTCCACCAAAACTCGCTAAATCGAGTGGAATCAGAGAAATCCCACCAAGAACGCCTCTAACCCTAGAGCCAAGAAAACCCCAAAATCAAGCCCCTTTGCTCACGGATTTGGGAGGGGAATCAAAGGGAAAAGAACCACGAAGGGTTCAAGCATACATCCCCCACCAAATCCCAAAGAGAAAGGCCTCGAAACTGCCACAAGAAATTCGCCAAGAAGGGGCTCCGAAAATCACCAAAAAGGAGAAACGGGAAAGATACATCCAAGCATTGAGGAACCACGTCGAATCATCTATACATACCAAAGAGGTTCATACAAGGTCTAGCTTGCCGCCCGATCATCCTTCCCTCTCACAAGATCTCACCATGAAGCTCTCAAGCTAGTCCTAGAAATTCCAAAGAAAAAAGGAAGAGGAAAATAGCAAAACAAAATGAGCTAGGGTTCCAAGAGATGGCTACCATCCTCTCACCACTTGGGTTATATGGAGGCAAGCCAAAAGACTAAATTACCCCTAAGGCCTAGTACTAGGATACACACCCCCGAGGGGCAGTTTGGGAATCTCTGTTTTCGCACCATCGGACGGATGCCCAGCGACCGCAAACTTGCTTAGCCTCGATGCAAGCCTTGCGACCCCGACGCGTGTCCTCCACTTCGAAGTCTTCGGACTGTGTCGTCGCACACCGGTCAGACCGGTGCTCCTCACCGGTCAGACCGGTACCCACCGGTCAGACCGGTCAGACCCACCGGTCGAACCGGTCCGATGCTGCTACACCTCCGTCTTCGGTCTTCGGTCTTGGCTTTGTGGATCAACCAAGGAACCTAGTAGTTTTCTGGTGAACCACCGGAAACCCCGCGAACTCGGTGTAGCCTCCGCCAATCGCCACTCATGACTCGGCTCCCACGTAGTCCCGGCTCGACCTTGGTTTTGAGGCTCAACCAAGAAACCGTCTATGACTTTATCTTGCCGTTCTTGCCACCATGCGGCCCGCACTTGACTCCGCTGGCCACCGGGTCCCTCGAACCAAGCCTACTTGTCTTCTCCACACCTGGAGGCCTCACCAGCAACGACCTTTCGCGCTTGTGCTTCACCTGCACCAACACCAGTCAAGTCGCAACCTGCAGCTGCAATACTTAGCCAAGAATTAGTCCACACCATGTTGTCAATCACTCATCACACCAGGAAGCGACCATCCACCGGTCCTCGAACCACACATGGCTCTCAATCTCCCCCTTGATGAGTGCATTGACAACACACACATTTTGGTAACCAAAGGGAAAAGGAAAAGAAAAGAAATGACTAAAAGAAAACTCCAACAAGCGATCGAAAGCCAAAGGAAAGGCAAAGAGCAAGATCACTTGAAGAAGACAAGTCTCGGACCCCTTAGGCAAGGGCAATGGCTCGACACATCCGAGACAAAACATGCTCAAGCAAAGACCACAAGCCACCGATCCAAAGCTCGAAAACCACAAAGAGCTCCCCCTGCACACATGTAAGCTCCGCCCTGAACCAATGCGACTCCCCCTGGACGGAAGCATGCAAAGCACTTCACGAAATAGAGCAGCTGCCTCAGCTCAGCTCTGACCAGTCAGACTGGTCAACCTCACCGGTCAGACCGGTGGACAAGGTCATCCAGCACCTAACACTCACACCGGTCAGACCGGTGAGCAGCACCGGTCAGGCCGATGACCACCTGGAAAAACTGGGAACTGCACGAGCTCAAAACTAGCTCGAAACCACTTGGAAACCTTCTAAATGCATGCAGCAAGCCAAAACATGCTCAAACTTCTCCCCCTTGTTGACAATGCATGAATCAAGCTAAAAATGCAAAAAATGCAACCTAGAGCTTCTCAAATAGACAAAATTCAACGTAGCATGCTACACACCTCCAAATGAGCAAGTTAGATACTCTATAGCTTCGTATGGACAAAAACTACAAGATCACCAAGTTTCACAACCACTGGGCGAAGCTAAGATAGAAATGACTATTTTTACGAAAAATTTCCCTCTCATGAGCAAAGTCCTAAACATGAGCAAAACATGTCAAAATGGCAAAGCCACACAAACTTCATGCTAGGACAACCATTTTAAGCATAAGACCATCATAAACACCCACAAGCATCTCATGTCATGTCAAAGCAAACCGAGCCATGTGCTTACTTCTATGTATGAGACTTCTCATTGGTAAGCAACATGCAACGGTTTAGCACCCAAAAGCAAGTAAATTAAGCACATATGACATGGGAACACATTTTCCAAGCAATTTACATTTCATTTTCAGGTTTATAATTGGTACATGAAATGTCTTTGCGACAAAAGGAACTTATGCCCCTCCACAAGACAAAGCATGGGGGCTAAATATTCATGATGGCAAATGAGCCTTTGGCCCCATATGATCAAAATAAGCTATCCAACCACAAATTAAGCATAGCCAAGCCACAAAAACATGTCAAGATCATATAAAGGCATTTACTCACAAGAGAGCATACATATGACATTTTTGAAAAACATAGCCATCAACCATGGATATAAATCAAGATCATCAAGAGCTAAGCCAAACTAACCATAGCTTACCAAACTAGCTCACAAGGACATATATATATCATACCATGGTGAACAATGTATATAGGAGAAGCTTTTCCTACAAAATGCATATGATACAAAATGCATGCAACCTATCATACAAAGAAGACTATACATCATGATACAAATGCAACGCAAAATGCAAGAAAGCACACAAAGGAAAGCTATACAAATGCTACAAAGGAGCTCCCACACACCCAACTCAAGAAATCAAACAAACACCAAGCTCCCCCCGCAAACGAGTGAAAGTTGCTTGATCTAGGGGTTTGGTGAAAATATTGGCTAGCTGGTCATGTGTGGGTACATGGATCAAAGAGATTTTTCCTTTCTCTACGTTGTCTCTCAGGAAATGATACCTCACTTCTATGTGCTTGGTTTTGGAATGAAGCACTGGGTTCTTTGCAACGCTTATGGCACTAGTGTTGTCACATTGAAGTGGGACATGGGTATACTCCTCACCAAAGTCACTTATGGTGTATGTGATCCAAAGGAGCTGAGAGCAACAACTAGCTGCGGCCACATACTCTACCTCGGTAGTGGATTGAGCAACACTCGACTGTTTGCAGGAAGACCAAGACACCATAGAAGAACCCAAGAACTGGCAAGTCCCAGAAGTGGACTTCCTATCCAACCGACATCCGGCAAAATCACATCCGAAAATCCATGAAGAGCCAAAGAAGAAGACGCGGAGTACCAAAGGCCGAAGTCGAGAGTATGATGCAAATACCTGAAGATGCGCTTGACTGCTTGCCGATGCGAAGTCCTTGGAGATGCTTGAAAACGAGCGCACAGACATACCGAGAATTGGATGTCCGGCCTCGTCACCGTCAAGTAGAGGAGTGACCCGATCATGCTTCGGTACTCCTTCTGGTCCACGTGTTCACCGTCCTCGTCCGCATCAAGAGATGTAGTCGTACTCATAGGCGTCGCCATGGCCTTGGAGTCCTCCATCTTGAACTTCCTCACAATGTCCTTGGTGTACTTGGCTTGGTGCACGAATGTTCCTTCCTTTGATTGCTTAATCTGGAGGCCGAGGAAGAACTGCAACTCACCCATCATGCTCATCTCAAATTCCCTACTCATGTCTTCTGCAAACCTTGCAACCAAAGAGTTAGACGAGCCACAAAAGACAATATCATCCACGTATACCTGCACACTCAGGATATCTTTGCCCTGCCTGAGGAGAAACAAGGTCTGATCGACCTTCCCCATCTCAAACCCTCTCTCAAACAGGAACCCCCTCAACCTACCATACCAAGCTCTAGGCGCCTGCTTCAGCCCATACAACGCCTTCCTCAACTTGTACACCCGGTGGGGGTACTTCTCACTCTCAAACCCCGGTGGTTGCCTCACATACACTACTTCCTCCAAAACACCATTTAGGAAAGCACTCTTGACATCCATCTGGTACAACTTGAACCCTTTAGCCACGGAAAAGGCTAGAAGGATCCTAATCGCCTCCAAATGAGCTACGGGAGCAAGGGTCTCCTCGTAGTCGATCCCATCCTTCTGTGAGTACCCCTGAGCAACAAGCCTTGACTTGTTCCTCACCACTTCTCCTTTCTCTCCCTCTTTATTTTTCCACACCCATTTTGTCCCAATCAGCTTACACCCCGGTGGAGGATCCACCAACTCCCAAACATGGTTTCTCTCAAAATTCTCCAACTCCTCATGCATCGAATTAACCCAATTGTGATCAGATAGCGCGTGTCCAATGTCTTTGGGCTCAAAAGTAGCAACAAATGCAGCATGAGCAAAGTGAGAATTGTTTCGAACCCTCGACCGTGTAGTGCGTTCATTGATGTCGCCAATGATTCTCGAAGCTGGGTGATCCACTTGAACTCGCCGGGGAGGTTCTCGCCTTGATGCTACCTCCCCCTCAACAGCAGCTTCGCCTTGATCTGGGTTTGTCGTTGTAGGTGTGGGAGAGGGCCCATTCACCACCGTAGTCGAAGTAGTAGGTACAAGCTCAGCCGCGGGCACCACACCGCCATCTTCATCATCTCCATGTTCATGCTCCTCCTCCTGGAAAATCTCCTTGCCAAGTTCGTCGTCACCTGCACACTCAAAAACAAGCTGACTACGTGGCTGTGTCTCGTCGAAGGTTACCTCGCAAGTCTCCACGATTTGGTTAGTTTCAAGATTGAGCACTCGAAATGCTCTAGAATGAGATGCATAACCAAAGAAAATGCCATCGACAGACCTAGCCTCGAACTTGTCCAACTTCTTACCTTTCTTTAGGATAAAGCATTTGCACCCAAACACGTGAAAGTGACTCACCTTGGGAGTTCTACCGTGCATCAACTCGTAACAGGTTTTCTTCTTGTGAACTCTGAGGCAAATCCTGTTCGACACATAGCACGCGGTATTCACCGCCTCAGCCCAAAACCTTCTCGGAGTCCTATGCTCATCGAGCATCGTCCGAGCCATCTCGCACAAGGTTCTGTTTTTCCTTTCAACCACGCCGTTCTGGGGAGGTGTATACGGACTCGAAAACTGGTGTTCAAGACCCGAGTCATGGCAAAAGGTTTCGAAGCGAGAGTTTTTAAATTCCGAGCCATTGTCACTACGGATCGCTCGTGTGGCATCTCCGTGTCTCTCGTTTCTCAACCTCAAGACAAGTTGTCGAACAAAACCAAACGTCTCCCCTTTCTCCTCAAGAAAGAAAACCCACGCATACCGAGAGTAGTCGTCCACCACAACCAGGACGTACCAGTTCCCACCCACAGATCGCACACGAGCTGGGCCAACAAGGTCCATATGGAGCAGCTCGCATGGACGCTCCATCATCACATCAGTGAGGGTGGATAGGAAGAAGCTACCATCTTAGCATGCCGACACGACGCACAAACCAACTCTTTTTCAAACCTCAGCCGTGGCAATCCTCAGACCAAATTGAGTTTACTCAAGCGAGACAAAAGGTCAAAGCTTATGTGACCCAACTTCGTATGCCACTTCCACAACTCACTCGAAGAACCAGCCAAGAAACAACGAGCCACACCAGATGACTGAGAAAAATCCGCTCGGAACACTTGACCCTCGGGAACGACCATGCAAACAAGGTCCCCTCGAGAATCCAAAATCCGAGAACCACCAGGCCGAAACAACACCTCAAAACCCTCATCCAAAAGCTGGGACACAGAAAGCAAATTGAACCCGAGCGATTGAACAAGAACAACACGCCTGAGAGTGACCTTCTCACTTACCTTAATCTCACCTTCTGAAAGCACACGCCCTCGCCCATTGTCCCCAAAGGTGATGTATGTCTTGGACACCACCGGGACGAGACTAGAGAACCACCCCTTGTCTCCGATCATATGCCTCGAGCAACCGGAGTCAATCAACCAAACATTCCTCAAGTCTCCCACCTTAAAAAAAAAATTGCCCACGTGTTTTAACACACGACTCTGCACTGGGGTTAGTACCAAAAGAGTAAAACCAGTGCTGAGCCATTTACTCCAAAGTGGGGTTAGCACAAACCAAATCATCACGCCTATCAAAGCTACCACCATGAAAACCATCACGGGAACCACCACGAGGGAACCACCCCTGTCTCGCTGGAGGAGAACGAAAACCACGAAAGGAAGACCGTGGACCGTTCCTCCTCTCCATCTCAAAGCTACGACTCCTCCCACCATCGTATTGAGCACGATGTGGAGAACGTCTAGCAAACTGACCACCTGCAAACTCTCCAGGCCAACCACTAGAACCACGACCACTAGAACCGAACCGAGCATCCGTACGAGCACGGAAACCGAACTGCTGTCTGCCCAGACCAGCACCGGTCTGACCGGTGGACTGCACCGGTCAACCGGTGGTGCTCGGCCAGCAGCACCACCTGCCACCTTTCGATCTCCCCAAGCCGGAACCGTCCTCACAATCGCCTTGGCCCTGGGCATCTGCATATACGAGGCTCAGGTACACCATTTGAGGGGCGGTACCTATCCTTGTTAGCCCACTCCTTAGCTATTCTCTCCTCACGCTTCCTCTTGAAGCAAAACTCACCCTTGTGACCATCTCTCCCACAATAGTCACAATGGAACCATATGAGCTTAGGCTTAGGCTTGGGTTGGGGCTGCTCACTTGGTTTCCCCTCACTCGGCTTCTCACCCTTCTTCTCACCAACCTCACTTGTAACATCCCGGAATTTTCCCGGAATGTTTGTGTTTGCAAAAATGTGAATTTCAAAATTTTTGAATGAATTTGAGTGCTTACATAAATTATAAGAATGTCTTCCTTGATCCTTCCCTAAAACCCAAGATTTATTTTGAGTAAAATAATGAAAATTAGGAATTATAAAATGCTAGTGTGAGAACTCTGGAGTTTATTGGGATTTATTTGGATTTTACTTAAGTGTGGTTCAAATTTGAATCCTAAATTCAAATTTTAATTGTGATTGTATAAGGTTTATGGGAAATAGAACATAAGAAAGACCTCCTGCTCAGCTGGGCCTAATCCTTTCCTAGTCCAGTTCGCAAAAGTCTGCCGGCGCCCCCTGATCTTTCGCTGGCCTGCCTGACCTCGCGGCCCATCTGGCCTTTCGGCCCAGAAGGCCTGCCTCCCACCTAACTCCCAGCCGCAGCCACTTACATGTGGGGCCCGCACGTCAGCCACCCTCTCTCTCCTGTTTCTCTTTCCCCTACCTCGATGACGCACGCGAGCCGTGCGTGGGGACGCCACGACCGCGGCACACAGACCTCGCCCATGGCCACCGCCCCCACCGCGCTAGCACCGGGATGCGCTCCGCGTGGCCGAGCCGCGGACGCCAAGGATCGCCGCCTCCATCCTGCGCCCGAACCCTAGCCACCGCCCTATAAATCCCATCTGCTCGGCTTGCCCCTGATCCGCCGCCGCCTAGGGCCTTTTTCCCCATCCGAATCCGTCCGCCCACCACCAGAGAAAGGGAGAAGGAGGGAGAAGGAGGAAGAAAGGCGGGGAGAGGACCGGGGCCACCGTGACGCCAGAGGCCGCTGTGTACCGCGACGCCAAGCACAGAGCCGCCCGCGCGTGGACCTCGGCGTCGACACCGGAGGGCATCGCCATTCTGAAGCCGTCGGAGCTGCCTGAGCCCAGGGTCGTGACGCCGAGAGCCGAAGCTGCTGAAGACCGAGAGAACGCCGCCGTGCCCCTGCACCAGTTCGCGCCGCTCTGCTTCCCCGGCTCCAAACCGCAAGACCGCCGCCCCTGCCCCACCGTCGCTGTTCACGCACCTCTTCATCGCGCTGCTGCTGTCTTCCACTACCCACGCTAGGTGAGCACCTTGACCCCCGCCTGAAGGTTGGTGATCGGCCTTCGTGCCGAATCGATGCACCATGGTAGGGAGAAGTCCCTGAACCTCGTGTGCCGTTGCTGTTTGCCCTGCTTTGCTTTGCGCTACCGCGCTGCGTGCCGTCGTCTCTGTGTGCCAGCCATCGAGCTGTGCTCTTCTTGCAGGTGCCGCTGCCGTCTCCGACCCACGCGCTGCCGCCCTTGAACCACGGCCATGGCATCGCCTTGTGCTCTCGCGCCGTTGCCGCGTCGCTGCACGGCGTTCGCACCGCACCGCCGCCAAAGCATCGGCCAAAGGCCCAACTTTCACCACCCTACCATGCCCCTCAGTCTCTCTAGTATCTTGCTGCCATTTTCCCTTGCCAATCCGCTGCCAAAACCCGTCTAAGGTTGTGCCATCCAGCATCCAGGGAGCATGCTGCTGCTTTTCCCTGCTTCGCCTACAACTTGTTTGACACAATGCCAAAACAGCGGCAGCAAGCCCGTAGGCGAGCCAAGTCCCCACCTTGCTGTGTGTGCCGGCGTTCGTGGCAAGGTGATCCCTGTGTCGTTGTGCCGCCCGCGTCGCCGTCGCCCACCGGTCCGTCCTTCGTGCCGAGAGCGGGTCCTTGCGGGCGCCCTGTGTCTGTGCCATTAAGGCAATCTGTGAGCACCTCTGGTGCATCCAAAACATCGCTCTACCGCTGACAAACCATTTTCCCACGCGGAACACCTCTGCGGGTTTTTGACGTTCACCCGTTCTGTGCGCCCACGACGTCGGCATGCCGTCGACCTTGGTGCGTGTCGCACCCACAAATCGGCTTAACCCTAACCTTTTTGCCGTGCTAACCTCGTCCCTAGCTTCACTAGACCTTCACAGCCATGTAACCTTGTCCAGGCCGGTGTGCTCGCCCTTCACCCACACGCGTGCGAGCCGAGCCATGCTCAGTTCCTCGCCGTGCTGCCGCCGAGCACTAGCCAAAGGCCGTGCCTTCCTTAACCGGACAAGTCCATAAACCTTTCGTAACCTCGCCATCATCTTCTCTTGCCGGTCGCCGAAGAGCTCCCCGCCGGTCGTGTTGTTGCCATCGAGTAGTGCCTCTTGGGCATTTGCTCGATCACCTGGTGGGCTTCCCAATCCTAGCCCAGAACCCTACCTTTTCTAATCACCGACTGCCCAGAACCTGTCCTCGTCGGCCGCTATTGAATCTGCCGCCGTTGGCCTTCTAACCACCACGGAGTCCCTATGGGAACTTCTGTTGAACACCTTGAGTGCTTCCTTGTTCTGACCTCTGTTCCAAAACACACCGGCACACTTCTGCACACACAGCCACAGCCTCACCGAATCCTACCGGATCCCGTGTACCCGACCACTCCCTGCCGCGCCACACCGAAGCACCCAAGGACACCTGCCACACCACCACACCGGATCCCAGCCACACCTGCCACCTTGTTGGATGCCACTTGGCCTACAGCTGGCTTATAGCCGCTGTGGTGGCAGCCACCTCAGTCGTAGGAGTCAGCCTGGAGCTAGTTTCGAGACAGATTAGAGATAGCTTGAGCTAGCCTATAGCTAGCTAGGAGATAAATGTATTGTATATGCGTAATTAAATTTCAGAAATGGTTTTGATCTTTAAAAATACATAATTAATTATTCTGAGCTCCGAGAAATATGAAATCAGTTTCATAATCTTTCTAAAAACATGACACACCCGTTAGTCTAGTATTTGCTCTCTTTTTGTCTCTTATTGCTTCTCTTTGTAGTTTATTTGCATTAGCTCTCGTATTTATTTATTTATGCGAATCTAGGAACTACCGGAGCCGAGGAGTGAGCCAGAAGATCGAGTACGACTATGGTGACTACGACGACTACTCGCTCACAGGTGTTCACGCCCATCCGACTCTGAATACCTATTAGGCATTGCTATATAGATTGCAAGCACTTTATTACTTGCATCATGTTGATGAGGTGATGATGATGAACCTTGCATAGCCTATCTTTATATCCTGTTCCTTGATTGTCCTACTGTTATACTATATATATGCATGTATATGCGCTGAGCTACTCTTGTATGGGTTTTGTGAGTATCTTTCTCTGAGAGAGTTGGAGGTTGCTTACCCCTGGAGGAAGGTTCCAATGATTTCCCTAGCTTGACGATGTTGCATGACTGTTAGGAGATTATGAGTTCGGGGAGGGTAGGCCGGACACGCTTAGTGTGGAGGTGTGCCGGGCCCGGCGGTTTAGCTGCCCTAGTCTCCGAGACCCTCGAAGCCACTGGGCAATGTTGATGAGTGTGTGGGAGAGGGTAGGTCGAACACGCTCCATGAGGGAGGTGCGTCGGGCTTGGTCGTTTACCGACCCTAGTCTCCCACATACTCTACACCTTTGACCTGGTTTTGAGACTCAGTCCCGGCAGGAGGTACCGCCTTAGTTAGAGAGTCATTGGATGTGGGATGAGGCACATTGGATGTTTTGAGATGAGGGATGTGGGCTGAGACACATTGGATGCCATGGAATGAGGACGAGTGTTGGAGAGCTATGTTTTGCCGGTGGTGGTGGTGACGAGAACCTGGTGTGCAGGACTACCCGATGAGATGTGTGAGATGTGAGTTTGGGAAAGATGGTTTACTCTATATATATATAGATATATAGATATATATATATATATATATAGATATATATATATATATATATATATATATATATATATATATGTTGTTGCTGCTGCTTAGGAAGCCCGAGCTATCCTTGATATATGCATATTTATCCCCATAGAAGTAGGCCACAAAAAGCTGCATACGGATGGTGACGTGAACCTATCCCGTACCTTGGGGATAGTTGGTGAGTGTGCAGGTTCTTACCTTGGAGTGAAGGGTCCATCCAGAAGAATTCAAGAAGAGGGTTGTGTCGCTTCGCTCAAGTGCTGTCTGTGGAGTTGATCGAAGATGAAGACGTGAAGCTCTAGCTACCGCTACGTAGGCTTTCAACTTGTCGTTTAGCCCAAGGGGCTTGTACTACAATCGTATACCAAATTGTTTTCGGGTGAAATTATTCAATGTGTAATCTGTTTTCGTTGTATGGAACTGATATTATACTGAGACGAGTTCTGTACGTGATAGCTTACCGATCCATGGACTATCAAAATGGTACAGAGAGTTGGGTTTTCCTCACCGAAAACCCGGGTCGTTACAGGTGGTATCAGAGGCGTACTTGACCGTAGTGTGCAACCCTAGGTTGGTCGTTAGCTTAGAAACATTCTATATGCTCTAATTCATATATACCCCCTTGAACTATTTTAGATCTACCTTCCTTTCTTCAAAAAAAACTCTTCTATCTTACCTTCGTCGATGCAATTTCTTACGTGGCCTAACCAGGAACCATGAAGCACTAAGGTTAGAATCCACCCCGTTTGACATGCCACGAAGTTGTTACCGGTAAGTGTGTGAGATCTCAATGGTTATTAGAGTCAGCCTTGAGATGCACTATATATAATGTGTTGAATGTTTGAGTGCTTGAATTTTTGTGAATCTTTTCGGTTCTTATGAATCTTCCTCATGAGTGTAGAATTATATCTAGCAGTTATTTTCATGTTTGTACCAGACTCATCTAGATAGCATGAATACCTTCCTAATTAGACTTGACCCCCACTATGTTATGCAGAACATGGAAGGAGTTGGAGTCAACCCTGGCTCAAATGAGGAACCAAGTCTCGCTCAAGTGATGGCAACCCAGACTCAGTTACTTCAACAGATAGCAAATGAAGTCGCTCGAAAACAAGAAACTCCTGAAGATAGCAGATGGAAGAGGATCCATATATTCCTCAAGCTAAAGCCACCCACATTCGATCAAACTGATGATCCCCTTGATGTTGAAGATTGGCTATAAGAAATTGAGAAGAGACTTGAGTAGACTGCTTGCACAGAAGAAGAGTGTGTTTCCGCAGCAACCTTCCAACTAGTAGGAACATCAAGAGCGTGGTGGAGAAACTACTGTGAGACATATGACAACCCTGCTTGTATCTCTTGGAAGGACTTCATTGAAGCTTTTTGAGAGTACCATATTCCCAAGCAAGCATGGGTCAAGAAAGCAGAAGAGTTTCGTGCAATGACTCAGGGTAATATGAAGGTGCAAGAGTATGCAAGACACTTTACAAGAATGATGAGGTATGTTCCTGAAGAGACAGACACCGAAGATAAGAAGGTGTTTTGGTTTCGTCGAGGATTGAATTATGATATCAGGATCATCTTGGCCGCTGTAGAGTATCCCTCACTCATGAACATGGTGGACAAAGCCATAGCAGTTGAGGAGGAACTAATTGGTAAAGAAGAACGCCTTAAAGCCAGAAGAAGAAGAGTGGAGTACCAGTCATATCCTAACCCGTCTCAAAGGCTTCAGAGTGAAGAAAGCAACTTAGTGATACGCTACTCGGTTCCCACCCAATACAGCAGAGACTCTCAGAGGAGTGACTACCTGAGCCTGGGCATGGAACAAGACATGGGACTGCTTTAGAAAGAAACCACTTTGGAGCAGCAATCTGAGAGGACCAACTCTACTGGAAGCATCACAAGCAGATGTCGAAACTGCAAGAAGATCAGACACAAGAGAGCCGAGTGCCCTGGGAGGAAACCAAGAGGCCAAGCCAAGTCAGCCAAGGAATCGACACTTGCTATTGAGACACTTTAGAAGCAAGGCACTCTGGAGTACAATGTAATCCTTCACATGTACAAACATGGAGAACTCAATGAATTAGTGGCTTCAAATCTAGTGCTCCCTTAATCTCGAGGACGAGTTTCTTTTAAGGGGGGGAGTCTGTAACATCCCGGAATTTTCCCGGAATGTTTGTGTTTGCAAAAATGTGAATTTCAAAAATTTTGAATGAATTGGAGTGCTTACTTAAATTATAAGAATGTCTTCTTTGATCCTTCCCTAAAACCCTAGATTTATTTTGAGTAAAATAATAAAAATTAGGAATTATAAAATGCTAGTGTGAGAACTCTGGAGTTTATTGGGATTTATTTGGATTTTACTTAAGTGTGGTTCAAATTTGAATCCTAAATTCAAATTTTAATTGTGATTGTATAAGGTTTATGGGAAATAGAAAATAAGAAAGACCTCCTGCTCAGCTGGGCCTAATCCTTTCCTAGTCCAGTTCGCAAAAGTCTGCCGGCGCCCCCTGATCTTTCGCCGGCCTGCCTTACCTCGCGGCCCATCTGGCCTTTCGGTCCAGAAGGCCTGCCTCCCACCTAACTCCCAGCCGCAGCCACTTACATGTGGGGCCCGCACGTCAGCCACCCTCTCTCCCCTGTTTCTCTTTCCCCTACCTCGCTGACGCACGCGAGCCGTGCGTGGGGACGCCGCGACCGCGGCGCACAGACTTCACCCATGGCCGCCGCCCCCACCGCGCTAGCACTCGGATGCGCGCCGCGTGGCCGAGGCACGGACACCAAGGATCGCAGTCGTCCATCCTGCGCCCAAACCCTAGCCACCGCCCTATAAATCCTATCCGCTCGGCTTGCCCCTGATCCGCCGCCGCCTGGGGCCTTTTTCCCCATCCGAATCTATCCGCCCACCACCAGAGAAAGGGAGAAGGAGGGAGAAGGAGGAAGAGAGGCGGGGAGAGGACCGGGGCCACCGTGACGCCGGAGGCCACCGCGACGCCGGAGGCCGCTGTGTACCGCAACGCCAAGCTCAGAGCCGCCCGCGCGTGGACCTCGGCCTCGACACCGGAGGGTGCCGCCATTCTGAAGCCGTCGGAGCGGCCTGAGCCCAAGGCCGCGACGCCGGGAGCCGAAGCTGCTGAAGACCGGGAGAACACCACCGCGCCCCTGCACCAGTTCGTGCCGCTATGCTTCCCCGGCTCCAAACCGCACGGCCGCCGCCCCTACCCCACCGTCGCTGTTCACGCACCTCTTCACCGCGCTGCTGCCGTCTTCCACTACCCACGCTAGGTGAGCACCTTGACCCCCGCCTGAAGGTTGGTGATCGGCCTTCGTGTCGAATCGATGCACCATGGCAGGGAGAAGTCCCTGAACCCCGTGCGCCGTTGCTGTTTGCCCTGCTTTGCTTTGCGCCACCGCGCTGCATGCCGTCGTCTCTGTGTGCCAGCCATCGAGCTGTGCTCTTCTTGCAGGTGCCGCTACCGTCTCCGACCCGCGCGCTGCTGCCCTTGAACCACGGCCATGGCGTCGCCTTGTGCTCGCGCGCCGTTGCCGCGTCGCTGCACGGCGTTCGCACCGCACCGCCGCCAAAGCATCAGCCAAAGGCCCAACTTTCACCACCCTACCATGCCCCTCAGTCTCTCTAGTATCTTGCTGTCATTTTCCCTTACCAATCCGCTGCCAAAACCCGTCTAAGGTTGTGCCATCCTGCATCCAGGGAGCATGCTGCTGCTTTTCCCCGCTTCGCCTACAACCTGTTTGACGCAATGCCAAAACAGCGGCAGTAAGCCCCTAGGCGAGCCAAGTCCCCACCTTGCTGTGTGTGCTGGCGTTCATGGCAAGGTGATCCCTGTGTCGCTGTGCCGCCCGCGTCACTGTCGCCCACCGGTCTGTCCTTCGTGCCAAGAGCGAGTCCTTGCGGGCGCCCTGTATCTGTGCCATTGAGGCAATCTGTGAGCACCTTTGGTGCATCCAAAACATCGCTCTGCCGCCGACAAACTATTTTCCCTCGCGGAACACCTCTGCGGGTTTTCGACGTTCACCCGTTCTGTGCGCCCATGACGTCGGCATGCCGTCGACCTTGGTGCGTGTCGCACCCAAAAATTGGCTAAACCCCAACCTTTTTACCGTGCTAACCTCGTCCCTAGCTTCACTAGACCTTCACCGCCACGTAACCTTGTCCAGGACGGTGTGCTCGCCCTTCACCCACACGCGTGCGTGCCGAGCCATGCTCAGTTCCTCGCCGTGCTGCCACCGAGCACTGGCCAAAGGTCATGCCTTCCTTAACCGGACAAGTCCATAAACCTTTCGTAACCTCGCCATTGTCTTCTCTTGCCGGTCGCCGAAGAGCTCCCCGCCGGTCGTGCTGTTGCCATCGAGTAGTGCCTCTCGTGCATTTGCTCGATCACCTGGTGGGCTTCCCAATCCTAGCCCAGAACCCTGCCTTTTCTAACCATCGACTGCCCTGAACCTGTCCTCGCCGGCCGCTGTTGAATCTGCCGCTGTTGGCCTTCTAACCACCACGGAGTCCCTATGGGAACTTCTGTTGAACACCTTGAGTGCTTCCTTGTTCCGGCCTCTGTTCCAAAACACACCGGCACACTTCTGCACACACAGCCGCAGCCACACCGAATCCTACCGGATCCCGTGTACCCGGGCACTCCCTGCCGCGCCACACCGAAGCACCCAAGGACACCTGCCACACCGCCACACCGGATCCCAGCCACACCTACCACCTTGTTGGATGCCACTTGGCCTACAGCTGGCTTATAGCCGCTGTGGTGGCAGCCACGTCAGTCGTAGGAGTCAGCCTGCAGCTAGTTTGGAGACAGATTAGAGATAGCTTGAGCTAGCCTATAGCTAGCTAGGAGATAAATGTATTGTATATGCGTAATTAAATTTCGGAAATGGTTTTGATCTTTAAAAATACATAATTAATTATTCTGAGCTCCGAAAAATGTGAAATCAGTTTCACAATCTTTCTAAAAACATGACACACCCGTTAGTCTAGTATTTGCTCTCTTTTTGGCTCTTATTGCTTCTCTTTGGAGTTTATTTGCATTAGCTCTCGTATTTATTTATTTATGCGAATCTAGGAACTACCGGAGCCGAGGAGGAGCCAGAAGATCGAGTACAACAATGGTGACTACGACGACTACTCGCTCACAGGTGTTCACGCCCATCCGACTCTGAATACCTATTAGGCATTGCTATATAGATTGATAGCGCTTTATTACTTGCATCATGTTGATGAGATGATGATGATGAATCTTGCATAGCCTATCTTTATATCATGTTCCTTGATTGTCCTACTGTTATACTATATATATGCGTGTATATGCGCTGAGCTACTCTTGTATGGGTTTTGTGAGTATGTTTCTCTGAGAGAGTTGGAGGTTGCTTACCCCTGGAGGAAGGTTCCAATGATTTCCCTAGCTGGACGATGCTGCATGACTGTTAGGAGATTATGAGTTCGGGGAGGGTAGGCCAGACACGCTCAGTGTGGAGGTGCGCCGGGCCCGGCGGTTTAGCTGCCCTAGTCTCCGAGACCCTCGAAGCCACTGGGCAATGTTGATGAGTGTGTGGGAGAGGGTAGGCCGAACATGCTCCATGAGGGAGGTGCGTCGGGCTCGGTCGTTTACCGACCCTAGTCTCCCACATACTCTACACCTTTGACCTGGTTTTGAGACTCATAGTCCCGGCAGGAGGTACCGCCTTAGTTAGAGAGTCATTGGATGTGGGATGACACACATTGGATGCTTTGAGATGAGGGATGTGGGCTGAGACGCATTGGATGCCATGGAATGAGGACGAGTGTTGGAGAGCTATGTTTTGCCCGAGGTGGTGGTGACGGGAACGTGGTGTGCAGGACTACCCGATGAGATGTGTGAGATGTGAGTTTGGGAAAGATGGTTTACTCTCTCTCTCTCTCTCTCTCTCTCTCTATATATATATATATATATATATATATAGGGAACATATCAGGTGGAAACCAACCCCTCCGTGCAAACTATGGAAACTTCAATCTGAGCCACATGATGTTGATCCAAGGGAAGACTTATGGAAGGTGGGTGGGGTGATGTGCAAAGCTCATGAGAGGTGGGAGGGATGATTTGCAAATGCACTTTTGCAAATCACCCCTCCCACCTCCCATGAGCCCTCATTTGGATCAACATCGTGTGACTCAGATTGAAGTTTCCATAGTTTGCACGGAGAGGTTGGTTTCCACTTGATACGTTCCCATATATATATATGTTGTTGCTGCTGCTTAGGAAGCTCGAGCTATCCTTGATATATGCACATTTATCCCCTTAGAAGTAGGCCACTTAAAGCTGCATACGGATGGTGACGTGAACCTATCCCGTACCTTGGGGATAGTTGGTGAGTGAGCAGGCTCTTACCTTGGAGTGAAGGGTCCATCCAGAAGAATTCAAGAAGAGGGTTGTGTTGCTTCGCTCAAGTGCTGCCTGTGGAGTTGATCAAAGATGAAGACGTGAAGCTCTAGCTACCGCTACGTAGGCTTTCAACTTGTCGTTTAGCCCAAGGGGCTTGTACTACAATCGTATACCGAATTGTTTTCAGGTGTAATTATTCAATGTGTAATATGTTTTTGTTGTATGGAACTGATATTATACTGAGACGAGTTCTGTACGTGATAGCTTACCAATCCAGGGACTATCACAATGGTACAGAGAGTCGGGTTTTCCTCACCGAAAACCCGAGTCGTTACATCACTCTCCTTGGAGCTCACAAACTTCACCGGTTTTTGGAAGTCATTTGTTGGGTGAGGAAATATGGGAGGATCTGGGGTTGTGTCAAGTTTGTTTCTCAGTGGGTTGGGCTTAGGAGCATAGGCATTTTTGTGGAAGGTTTTTGGTGGAGGTAGGATATCACCAATCTTCTCTCCTCCCTCACCACTACACTCTCCAACCTTCTCCGAACCAAGCGCTTGCCCATCATAGCGCTTGTATGCCTCTATCATCATCCTAAGCTGAGGTTCATGACCCGACAACCAACCCATCATTTTCCTCAACTCATCATTCTCATCCTGCAAGCGATCCACATAATGTGCAAGTTTCAGATTTTTCAAAGCATGCACTTCACAAGTAGAGTAAGAAGTGGGAATAGGTTCTCTCAACTTAGCCTCAAGCGAAACAGTATAAGCATGCATCTCATCAATCTTTCCATGCAAAACAGGGCAAGAAGTGCAAGCACCTAGCAAAGCAGGTCTAGACTTAAGCTCAGCCACTTCAACCCTAAGCACATCTAGTTCATCACAAGTAGAAGCATGCTTATCCTTAAGACTAGTAAGATCAGCTAGGTACATAGAGCAATCACAGCAATCAATCTCAACAGAAACCACAAATGAAGCCTTAAGCGAATCAATCTCAAGCTTAGCATCAAGGTTCTGGGTTTCTAGCTTAGCCACTCGGTTCCTAGCATCTTATAGTGAGGCCCTAAGCTCTTTCCTCATCTTCTTTGCCTCTCTAAGCATGTCATCACGATTATCAAGCAACTTGCCAAGACGCTCGTTCTCCTCACGCAAGAAGGGAAGCTCGTCACGTACCTCATCCTCGGAGTCAGAGTCTGAGTCGCTCTGGTGACTTTTCTTGCTGCCGGAGCTACGAGCCATGCCGCAGAAGCCATATCTCGCATAGCAGCTCAGCCCGCTCAAGTTCTTGGATGACTTCTTATTCTTGCGTCGATCACCTTCATATTCACTGCTACTCGAGCTCGAGGAAGAGTAGGCGGAGCTGGAGTCGACGTCGCTCGCTCCGACCATCGCTCGGACCTTCCTGCCGCGGCCGTCCTTCTTCCTCGACCATCGCTCGTCCTTGTGCTTGTTCTTGTGCTTGTGATCGCGCCTTGATCGGTACTTGATGTCCTTGTTGGACCGGTGCTTGTAGCCGTCCTTGTAGCTGTCCTTGTTCTCCATCTTCTCTAGACAGTCGGTGACGAAGTGTCCTGGCTTGCCGCACTGAAAGCATGTCCATGGATTCCTCCTTGTGTTCACCCGGTTCTCGTGCAACCTCTCGAACCGCCTGGTCAGCAACGCCAGCTCGTCCTCTCCAAGCACGTCGAACTCCTCGTCTGGCAAAGACATCAAAGAAGACAGAGAGTACATCCTGGAGGATGCGTTAGCGTTAGACTTAGCCCCTTTGCCACTGATGAGACCAAGACTATAAGAGTCTGTCGGGCTCTCGATCTTGGCTATCACACCACGGTCCAACTCAGCCGACTTGAGCTTCGAGAACAGCTCATTCACGGTCAGGGTGTCATACTTCTCGGACTCAAGAATAGCCTCGACCTTTCCGTCCCATACGGTGCGTTACAGCGAGTCCAAGAGCTTCACGGCTCTATCATGATCATCGTATGGGAGCACGGCCACATTGGCTCTCATGTTGTTCACTACAACCGTAAACCGTTGGAAAAGGGCATCGACGGACTCGCTGGGGAGATGAGTGAAGTTCTCGTACTCTCTCCGGTAAGTCGCGTACATCCGAGCCTGAACCTGAGCATTCCTAGCATGAGCATCCTTCAACTGCTCCCAAATCCTACAAGCTAAGTCCTCTGTCTGAACCCGATCGAATTCGGACTGACACAGAGCACGAAACAAGTAGTCGACCGCCTTGTTGTTCGCGTCGAACATGTCCCTCGATCCTGGAGCAAGGAAGTTAATCAGATGAACATAAGTTGTGTTCACCGTAACGTCCCAAAGGAGCTGACCCTTTCCGCGGAGGAACGCCGCCATCCGCCTCTGCCACATCTGGTAGTTTTTGCTATCGAAGTGCGGAAGACCCGAACCTTGTTCCTGGTACGCCATCCTTGGATCTTAGACTGGTTAGAATCCGAAGATCCGTAACCAGCTCTGATACCACTTGAAGGACAGGAACTGGAGACCAGAGAGGGGGGAGTGAATGGGAGCCGATAAAAATTCTTCTCGAAGGAGATGGGAACTCCAACAAGACGAACACAGCTTCCAAAACACTTCTCCGACCCAACTACCCAAGTTGGCCAAGACCACACAGCCACTGGAGTGCTACTGGTCTTAGGAACCAACAACCACCTACACCTACTCGAGAACGCAGCGGAACTAGCAACTCGAGCACCACTGTCCTGCACCGTCAGACTGGTGAGCAGCACCGGTCAGACCGGTCCCTGCTGGAGCAACCTGGCAAGACCTGAGAACTTCTACAAAAGGCCCCTACACCGGTCAGGCCAGTGTAGCTTGCCGGTCAGACCGGTCCAAGCCAGGAAATTCCAAATCCACCAAACAGACCTACCAAGCTCCAAAATAGACCAAACTCGAAACAGCAGCAACACGAGACAATAGGGAACTCACCAAGACGTTCACCCGAGGAAAAACCCACAAAGCCTCTGCACCGGTCAGACCGGTGAGCAGCACCGGTCAGACCGGTCAGGCTGGGACGCTTGGGATGAACAGCACCCGCGGGTCAACTCCCCCAAATCCAACTCCCGATCTCCCGAATCGCTCCACGGATTTGCGCAAGACTTTCGGGATAGTAGGAAGACCTCATGGGCACTCCATAGCCAAGATTTGGTCCACCAAAACTCACTAAATCGAGAGGAATCGGAGAAATCCCACAAAGAACGCCTCTAACCCTAGAGCCAAGAAAACCCCAAAATCGAGCCCCTTTGCTCACGGATTTGGGAGGAGAGTCAAAGGGAAAAGAACCACGAAGGGTTCAAGCATACATCCCACACCAAATCCCAAAGAGAAAGGCCTCGAAACTGCCACAAGAAATTCGCCAAGAAGGGGCTCCGAAAATCACCAAAAAGGAGAAACGGCAAAGACACATCCAAGCCTTGAGGAACCACGCCGAATCATCTATACATACCAAAGAGGTTCATACAAGGTCTAGCTTGCCGCCCGATCATCCTTCCCTCTCACAAGATCTCACCATGAAGCTCTCAAGCTAGTCCTAGAAATTCCAACGATAAAAGGAAGAGGAAAATAGCAAAACAAAATGAGCTAGGGTTCAAGAGATGGCTACCATCCTCTCACCACTTGGGTTATATGGAGGCAAGCCGAAAGACTAAATTACCCCTATGGCCTAATACTAGGATACACACCCCCGAGGGGCACTTTGGGAATCTTTGTCTTCGCACCATCAGATGGATGCCCAGCGACCGCAAACTTGCTTAGCCTCGACGCAAGCCTTGCGATCCCGACGCGTGTCCTCCGCTTCGAAGTCTCCGGACTGCGTCGTCGCACACCGGTCAGACCAGTGCTCCTCACCGGTCAGACCGGTCAGACCCACCGGTCAGACCGTTGCACCTCCGTCTTTGGTCTTCGGTCTTGGCTTTGTGGATCAACCAAGGAACCTAGTGGTTTTCTGGTGAACCACCGGAAACCCGCGAACTCGGTGTAGCCTCCGCTAATCGCCACTCATGACTCGGCACCCACGTAGTCCTGGCTCGACCTTGGTTTTGAGGCTCAACCAAGAAATCGTCCATGACTTTATCTTGCCGTTCTTGCCACCATGCGGCCCGCACTTGACTCCGCTGGCCACCAGGTCCCTCGAACCAAGCCTACTTGTCTTCTCCACACCTGGAGGCCTCACCAGCAACGACCTTTCGCGCTTGTTCTTCACCTGCACCAACACCAGTCAAGACGCAACCTCCACCTACAATACTTAGCCAAGAATCAGTCCACACCACATTGTCAATCACTCATCACACCAGGAAGTGACCATCCACTGGTCCTCGAACCACACATGGCTCTCACTCCAGACCCAAAACCCTTGGTTGGGAGCAAGGTGGTCTATCCTCCTTTGTAGGTCTTCTGCCCACATGATGCTTCAGTTCTAGGTGGTCCCTCCCTGCACGCTCTTCTGGGGCCGTCTCCAGCTTCGGCTTCCGCCTCGATGACTTCCGGCTTCAAGCACGCGGATCACCTCCATCTCGTCTGCTCCTCCCGGGCTCCCCTCCGTAGCCTTCCCGGATGCCTTCATCATGTTGTTGGGATCCCCTCCGTACAGCGCCCGGAGGGGCGTCGTGTCTTCTCGGATGGCAACCCTGGTGGGCCCACTGTTGCAGGGGGGCCTTCTCAATGGGGCCGGGAGTGGCCCACCAAGAAGCTAGGTCCCCTCCTCCCGATCCCCAACAATGTTGTTAGTGTATAGTTATGATGTATTTGTGTATATAAGATCTTCTTTGGTAGGGCTCCCGGCTTCTCTAAAATGAGAAACTTCCATTTTTGTTAGCTCCGACTTCTTCATGTAACATAGCTCCGACTCCTGTAGTGCTGTAGGGGTGGAACCTTTTTAAACAAATCATTTGGTAGAACTTCAGGGGGAGCCGGAACTCTACTGAAGAAGCTCTAAATTTGAATGAATTTATTTGATCCAAACAAATAATATAGCACTCACGAGTATACGATCTGTTACCACTATTTACACCTTTTATGGCTACTCTGAAAGGTTTTTATTTTCTATAGGGATGGGCAGTCACATAACAAAATAGCAGATAATTAATTTAGTAATAATCTATACGAGCAAAAATAATTGAAAACTTTTCAGGTCTGTCGTACCCCTCGTGACGGACTCACCGTCATATGTTTTTGGAAGTGCATAGGGTGAAAGGATTATGGAAGGATCAAAAAATCGCATTTTGGAGATCGTTTCTGCCAAAAATGTAATTCATTTGTCACCCACTGCGTGTGTACCCGCCCACCTATACCCGCCGGGCCCACATGACCACCCAACCGGACCCAGTGCCCCACTTGTTTGGCCCGTCGGTTTGAAGGTCCTTTTGCAAAAACCCCCCGCTTGGTGAGGCGACGGGGACGTCCCGTTCTCCTAGGCCGAATCGACATGTCGACGCCATTGTACGGCCTCGTCTTCTCGAGGCGACGCCACGTCGGATCTCATGCGAAGCGTGTGCAAGCGGAAGATTTCCCTACCAAGCTTGGGACATCTGCGGTTGGGGTCGCCACAGTTGGGAGGGGTAGGGCCATTAGCGAGCATGAGGACGGAACCCCTACTCTTGTTGCAGATCCTCCACGTCGCCTCAAGGCCTGCCGTCGCGAGGCCCCTCTCCGGCCCCATGCCGACCGCCCTGCTCTGGCTGCGCCGGTGTGCGTCGCGGGCCGGGGAAGACTGAGGAGGAAAAGGGGATCACCGAATCTAGAGCCCGCGGTGTCGATGGGACCAACAGGGGAGGGAGGCCGGGATGGAAGCAAGGGCGCCGCCGCTCAGCTGCTACTCGACGATGTGGTACTCCTGGCTTGAACATTTGCAGATGCTACTGTCTTGCCCGTGCTTGATGAGCTCGGGCGGCCCGGTTTGCAGGCTCCGCGCTAGGCGGCCGGCGGGGAGCCGGGACGAGCTCGGGCGTCTGGGCGTAGCGGCCGGCGGGACGAGCTCCTCCGTCGGCGAGCTAGGTGTGACGCCCCAGGTTTTCATCAGGGTTCATTAACCCTAATGATCTAGTCGAACAAGTTCACTTTGGTCAAACAATGGTCAACCTGGGTCATCACCTCGAAAACCTAGCCAACATCACTAATGATCAACCTTTTGGTCAAAGCTTGGTCAAACCTTGTCAAACCCTAGTCAAACCCCTACCCAAACCCTTTGACTTCCTTGGCCACTCTAGAACTTTTGCCGCGTTCTTCAGATTTCACCTAAACACTTCAAATTCTCCCAATGTAAAAGTTGTCCAGTTTTTCGAGGGACACAACTTTCATGTTGGGTGGCATTTGCAATTTGGAGTGGAAGATGGTGTAAAACGTTGGTCAATGCCAGTCAGCACTATTCACTAGCGCCCAGAAAATCTGCATCTTGGCGTGCAGTTCATGCAATATCGGTTGAGAAAAACCCCATAGAGCCTTTCTAAAAGTTGTAGAGGGATCAGAGGTCTACAACTTTGCTTATTACCTCTTGGACCACTTCAGTTCAAAAATTGGGAGAAAAACGTGGTCAAACAGGGTTAAACCGAAATTGCACGCGCTGGAATGCGAACGTCGCGCGCGACGTCGCCCCTACCGCGCCACGTCGACTCCGCCGCTGTACGCACACGCCGAGGCGGGCCTGCGATCGCTGGTTCGTGCGTCGCGCCCTAGCTACTGTGCGAAACGCGAGTGGACCCTTTGGCCGGTGCCACATGCCGCGCGCGTACCCGCCGGCCGGCCGCACTGCCATCCTCCATTGGACTGCCGCCCGCCCCTCGACGTACCTACCCATGCTGTGACCATGCCGACGTGTGGACGTGCTCGCAAACCGCCTCTCCAAGGCCGAGCCGCGGCTATAAAACCCGTGCCTCCCTTCCCATCGCGCGCCAGAGTGCCGCCGCCCCCGCCATTGCTGCCCCACGGTGAGCTCCCTGCTCTGCTCGTTTCCGGCGCCATCCGACCGTCCTAGCCCCTCCCTTAGGACACCCTGAAGCTCCATGCGCCGCACATTGCCCGGTTGTGCCCCGCACTTCGCCGGAATTTAGACTGCCGCGGCCTCGCTGCCACGTCTTCGCCGCCGCCGCTCGCCGGCGACATCTCCGGCCAAGGCACCACCGCCAATCGGTCAAGGATGAGCCCAATCGCAGCCCAGACTCATTTGTTGCCCATCTCCGGCCCCACCTCGCCGACGGCGAGCTCACCCCCGCCGCCGAGGGCACATTTGTGAAGCCGAAAACCCATTAGGGACCCCTGTGAATAACCCGAGGGCATTTCTGTGAAGCTGAAAAACTTTCTAGGGACCTGTGTGCAAAAAGATTCTTTACCTTTTTATAGTTCTGACCAGTGACTTGTAAAATTCGTAGAAATTCAAGGAAAAATCATAAAAATGTGAAACCAATTTTACTGAGTTCATTGTGAGTAAATCTACAACTTTTGTAAAGCATTACCCTACTTTTGTGTGATAGTTTTTGCATGAAAAATTGAAAACAGTTTACCCTAGATCTGTTGTAATTCAAAATCTACATGTGTTCATGAGCTGATTTTTGGATATGTTGTGAGTACTGACATGTGTAGGCTCCACACAAAAATTTGCAGAAAGTTGATAAGTAAATCTTTTAATATGATTTACCTTGTATTTATGATGAATCCGCCTTAAGTAATTTTATAGCTTAAAATAAATTTATTTTTGTGCTCAACTTCTGTCTATTGTCTTTTCGTGCCTAAATGCACCTCTGGTGAATTAATCATGATTTTATAACTACTGTAAATATTTATTCTTGTTTTATGCTTAGTTTTAAAAGTAATTGCATATCTCAAGATATATAATAGCCCTAGATGTATATGTTGGTTGCTTAGCCTTGTTTTGGACCAGAGAATCAGTGAGAGAAAGTTTGGTTCCAGAAGTGGCTTATTTATTTTTGTATGCATTTATCTTGTTTGTGGTAATTAAAAGTTGTTATTTTTGGTATATTTATTTTTTATAGCTCAAGCATGTATGCATGTGTGGTCAGTGGCTTTGTTTAAAGCTA
The DNA here is from genome assembly GCA_036936925.1 of Cenchrus fungigraminus. NCBI lineage: Eukaryota > Viridiplantae > Streptophyta > Magnoliopsida > Poales > Poaceae > Cenchrus > Cenchrus fungigraminus. The sequence continues at coordinate 71,466,250 of CM072780.1, forward strand.
AAGAGCTTAAGGAATGTCACCACTGAATTTTAGGAAATTAGTTGATGAATAAAAACTTTGGAAGCTAATGTAAGCTTAATAATAAGATTAATTGGAAAACCATCACTACACCCCTAAGAGCAACTCCAAAATCCTCTTTAAAAATCACTAGCTAAAATCATAATTCAGCTATTATGTAAAATGAAATAGCTAAGAAAAAGTTGATGAAATCCAACAGACTCTTTAAAACTAGCTCTCCATATCTGACTGTGCTAGTGGGTCCCACATGTCATACTCCTATTTTATCTCCTTCTACTTATGGCCGGCAGCACAGCTCGTGGAAGCCGGCGCGGCTACCGACGGACCTCCGTCACCCAGCCTGCGGCACTGTCTAGCCGGTGACGCGGCTACCGGCGGACCTCCGCTCGCCCAGCCGGCGGCGCGGCTCGTGGCGGACACCAGCGTCCGAGCTCCCGGCGGCCCTCCCCCAAATCAGCCGGGTGGCGGTGCGAGCTCCCGTGGGGGCGCAGGCTCCCGGAGAGAGGAGGCGAGGCGCGGGCTCCCGGTAAGAGGAGGCGAGGCGCGGCCTCCCGTGGGGGCGCGGGTTCCCGGCGAGGCGAGGTGAGGCGCGCCTCCCGTGGGGGCACGGGCTCCCGGCGAGAGGAGGCGTGGCCTCCCGTGGGGGCGCGGGCTCCGGCGAGAGGAGGCACGGCCTCCCGTGGGGGCGCGGGCTCCCGGCGAGGCGAGGCGCGGCCTCCCCTGCTCCTCACACCAAGCTCATAGATGCAACGGCAGGAGGGAAGCAGAGGGCCCTGTATTAGCGCGCGGGAGACTGACGACGATGGCTGTAGATCCGGCAGCGGCAGCGGCTGCTCAGGTCCGTTGCGGCCATACTCTTCTCTCCCTGCCGCGGCCTTCCCTTGCTTGTGGCGTTGGGAAGCGCAGATGCCCCGGAGCTCGGTCGGCGGAGCAGGAGCAGTGGCGGCGGCACAGGAGCAGGTACATGAGCACCGACGACAGCGCAGGAGCTCTAGCGCGACGACGAGGTGCCGAGGGAGACCAGCTGGAGGAGCAGCGACCGCGGGGAGCGCTGGGCGCGTGGGAGCAGGACGTGCGCGCGGAACGAGGAGCGATAGCGAGCAAGGAGGCTCGCGGAATATAGCCAGCCGACGGGGATGAATACCGAGTGTGGATAGCGAGGGGTGGTTTTGGAGAGACTGTTGGAACACATTTTTATCTCAATTTTGTATATTTTAGCTAGTCAACTTGATTTAGAGAGTCTGTTGGAGTTGCTCTAATGACCATATGTATGTGAGGTGAAACATGCTAACAAGTTTAAAACCACCCCCTTGCTGTTTTGTGAAAATAAATTAATTTATTTATATAAATATGTACACAGTCACTATTAAAAAGAATAGTTAATAAAGCACCGCATATTGTTCCTTTATTGGAAGAGTATGTTGAATGTATTATTATCTAGGTGAATGTGGTCACCCATGCACCTCATGGTTGCCATGTGTTGTTTTGTAATTAATGAAAGCAAAACCGTCAATTAAATCTTGCATGTGCATCCTCGTGTAGATCTTCCCGACGGTAGCTATACGCTCGTGCCGGAAGGAGGAGACGAAGGAGTTGACGGGGACATGCACTACGTCGCTGTAGAGCAAGACCTGGACCAAAGTCCAGAAGGGCCAAAGGCCAGCCTTGCCAACGAAGGAAAGCCCCGGTTTATCATTAACCCATGTTTTATTTAAATTATGCAACTATCTTTGCTATGCGTGTGCATTTACGTTTCAGGAGTTGATATGAAACCCTAGTTGCATGATCCCTAGGTGCCTATGTTCTTTTACTAGTATGCTAGGTCGTTAGATGCTATGCTCTAAGGACACGGTAAAAGTCGAGTGATGTTCGTCACTCGCAAGAATAGGTTCTTATGTTGGAATCATGAGATCTTTATAAATGGACTGCTCATGTGGTAAGAGCATGGGATTTGGGCTCCGGTCCAGTGGCTTCGTGGGCTAAGCTTTTGAATGTACTAAGCACTTGTCGGGAATGGGACCGGTAAGCCTAGTACCTTAATGAGACGGTACGGGATTTTACTATTACTAATCTTGAGCATTCTCCTGCCCGGCCCACAACCGGGAGGAGGGTACATGTGTGAGGCTGGATGTACTATGTGGGGGCATACCAGATAGCCTTGTACCCGGGACTGTAAGCTATTATCCCAAGCCGAGGATTTTTGGGAACCGTTTGGTCAGTGTCAGCTCTGTTGGGGCACCGCTCCGTGTGTTTAGGTCTACCTTGCAAGGGTTTAATCAATCGATTGTCGGCCTCTCACCGTTATCCGAGACTGCTTAATCAACTGGCCATGATATCCCTTAATGATGGAACTATGTGAATCCTTCTGCGTGAATTAATTGTATTGTACAATTCTTGATTGCATTAGTTGATTATTATAGTAATGGTAAACTCACTAGAATTTGAGCTAAAATATTGAAAGTAAGGATCCATGATCCTAGTTGCTTTTTGGCAAAACAACCCCACCAGCCAAAAGCCTTACATGTCTAGAGGTAACTTTTGTCGGGTAAGTCTTGCTGAGTATTAGTATACTCAGCCTTGCTATAATTGTTGCTTTCAGGTGAAGTTGTTTGGCCTGGAGAGATTCCACCCGGTTGGGAGCTGGAATGGGTGGATGACGCCGAGTGATGGCATCATGGATGGCCTCCTGTGATGTCTTATCGTATCGCTATTAGTATTTCCGCTGTTTAAAACTCTGAATCTTTTACTTATCATGTCATGAACCATGGTTTGTAATAAGTAAACCCCTAAGGGTGAATTTGGATTTAAGTTGTGTAATGCACTCTGGACTCTCCTTCGTGGGAGTTTTAATGTATACGTTTCGATCCTCTGTGTGTGTTTCAAGTGATTTACCGAGCTTTGACCCGGCAACACTCAACGGGATGATTCTTTATTATCGCTTAATGACCAAATGGAGTGGTTTAGGCGATAGTACGGAATTATCTCGGATGGGGTTGTCACAGTTGGTATTAGAGCATCCGTATACACCAGGGTGATTAGATTAATACTAATCGCATGATTTACAATAAAACTTGCCAAGATTGATTGGATTTTGAAAATACGTTGGATCGTTAAGGAATGATCTAGATCGAGAGGCCCTAGAGGGAATTTTGGGTTCTTTAAGGTGGCTTAAGAATCTATGGTTTATTTTGCTAACTTCCAGCACTTTACTTTATGTCAGACTTACTTTCTTGCACAACCAAACTAGATGAAGCCACGTGTTTTATACGTGTGCTGTGCCGCATCACGGGAATGCGAGGGTTGATGGAGTGATCTATTCCACGGATCCCATCTTCTCGTCTGGTTGCTACATGTCTTATACGTGCGCTTTCCGTATGAGAGTCATACGAAGGATGACATGCTCTATTCAAGATGAACATGTCATGGGTTGTGATGTCGCCACGTTTTGCCATACGTGTGCATTCTGCATGACGAATATGCGAGGCAAGGATACACTCCATTCAAACGGAGGGTGTCTGAGGTTGGACGCTGTCCATGCAGCGGCTTGATGCATGGATACCATTTCTATAGTGAACGGTAATGTATGTGGACGCTTCCATGACGTGCTGGCATGGAAGGTTCTTTTCTGCAGGTACACTAACAACATTTCGTAAGTCGCTAAGTGAGCATCGAGTAGCTCTCGACTAATTATAGGGAGAAACGTATATAAGCCTTGCCACCGGCACTAACTTCGATTTCTGGCTTGATCACCGTGTGAGGACGAATAAGACGTCTTGCATCATGTTAAAGATCATGAAAACTTAAAACTGAACCCTACACATGTTTTGTGTGCTCTCTAGGTAAAATTTTGCTAGTGTGTGTTTTCTTATATAGCCTCTGTTGTATAGATGTGTTGCTGTCGAAAAATCCAGTGTGGCTGTTTGCTTGAATTTTTGCCCCCTGTTCTAAAAATAATTGGACTAGATGATCTATATAAAAGTTGCTCCATATCTAATCTAGTTTTGGCTCGCAAAAATTCATGGTCATAGCTTCTATAGATCTCAAGTTATGCCCAAAATAGTGAACCTCTGTCATGCTGTCTTTTTCTAGGAAACCTACTCTGAACTTCGTTTAAGTTGAGCATCTTCCAAACCTTTTTAGATCAACCTTTGAATACCAAAAAGGTGCCTCATAATCTTGCTGAGTTTCTACCAAAATTTGGAAATTTTTGGGGTCATAGGTTCTGAGTTATGAATTTTTGTTCGCGGCCTCCGAACTTTACGTCATGTTGTATGTGCACTCGTTTCGAGTTCCGACACATCTTGGTACCTTGTGCAAATGGCTACCCCAAATCTTACCCACATGATGAGGATCAAACTTATTCCTTTTACTCCCTGAAATCTTGTTGAAAGTTTGAAACTTTAGTACTGGTCTTTGTATGCAACTCTCTTTTTATAGCAATGAGAATCTATCCTTGTGCACATGCTTGCATCCGGTTCTTACATTTGTCACTTTATCCAGATGTCTGCCTCTGGATCCATGACCGTTGATGCGCAGGCGTGGACTCACTTGAACTGCCTCGAGGAGGGTGGTTTTCCTGCACTTTTGTGGGACACCCTGAAGGACTTTGTGTACATTGCTTATCCAGAGTACTCGGCACGTGAGCTCATGACCACAGGCCAACTCCTTCGTTGGGAAGTGAAGGTGAAGATCCCCGTGTGCCCAACACATCCTGCTTGGGAAGAGTGGGAAAGTAAGGCACATGGGTTGAACTTGGCTAACACAGTGCAAAAGGCTGCTTTGGAAGCACTCACAACTTTTTGTGGGAAGTACGCTGAATTGGTAGCTAGCACCACAGCCAAGGTGATTCCTTTACCTGAGCAGCATTCCGGACAATGGGTCGAGCGCGAAGCTTTTCTCTCCACTCAGGGTAATCCTCACTATGGTCCTGATCTTGTCACCTCAGTCCGTTTCTCCAAAGCTATGTATGACACCTATCAACTGATGGTGGGAGAAAGCATGTTCTATAGACACCAAGTTTATAGGCAACAAGTTAATGAAGTAGAAGATACCACCAAAGAGTTAAAAGAAGCTCGAGCAATGATAGCCAATCTCAAGAAGAGAAGACGCAAGGATAAAGCAAAAATACGAGAATTGAGTGAAGTCATTCATGAGCAGAATTTCATGTTGCAGCATAATGACCAGTATATGCTTGAACTAGAGAATCAACTCGAAGCGATAGCAGCTCCACCTCCTGCACCTGTCATTCCTGAACCGGAAGAGGAAGGGAATCATGAGGACATTCAAGGAGAATCTGGAGTAGAGTCTGGACCTGCTTCACCTTGAGTGAACCTAGGCTAGCTTGTCATCTAGTTGATGTTGGGTATGCTTTTAATAAAAGTAATGAGTTGTAAAAAGAGTGTTGTAGTAGGATTGATAATTTAACGACGTTGGTTGTGATCAACTTTGGACCTTATGTTGAATACCAAGTTGTGTGAAATGTTGTGGAGATCACGCTCACCGAAGTTTATCATGTTTGCATAAACGTACCGAGAGTTAGGGCAAATTTAGTGCACCTCGGCCTCCTGTGAAAACAGCTAGGCAGAACCTCGGTTACGGAATTTTTCGGGCATGATAATGTTGGAAATTGACGCGGAGTTGAATACAAACATTGGAGCTTATGAAATCCTACATCTACTGACCAAAAATGAGATTTTTTCGGTATATAAGCAGCGATCTACGAATTTTATGCTTATGACCGCTGTGCTGTCCGGTTCCGAAAAATTTACCATGAATGAGTTTTCGTCGTACATATTCTACTTGTTAATTTTTATGAGCAAGCTTATGAATATGTGTTTAATGAGAACTCAATTTTTCAGATGGTCGGACCGACACGTAGCACTCCCAACGGTTTTGGTGAGTCGGGTAGTGGTGACCTACCGCCGCCACCGCCCATGACGCCGGTGGAGACATTCATGGCCACCCAAACCGAAGTGTTGCGCCAGATCCTGCAGACGCATCAGCAGATGGCCCAACAGATGCAACAGAGACCTCCAATTGGGGCAAATCATGATGGACCGCAGATGGTCACCACCTACGCCTAGTTTATCGGGATGAAGCCCCCAACGTTCACTAAAGCAGAAGAGCCCCTTGATGCTGACGCATGGGTCAGGGCCATAGAGGCCAAATTTTCTGCATTTGTCCTACCTTGCTCTGAGGAGCGCAAGGCCAGCTTTGTGACCTTGCAGCTTTGCGGAGAAGCTTTAATGTGGTGGGAGCACTTTAAGTCCATGCAACCTGCTGGACATGAAGTCACGTGGGCTGAATTCAAGAAAGCTTTCAAGGACCACCACATCCCGAAAGGACTCATGGTTAGAAAGATGAAAGAGTTGCTAGCTCTTAAGCAAGGAGACGACACTATGTATCAATATGCACAGAAGTTTAACAACTCTGCCAGTACGGAGAACATCACGTGGACACCGATGCCAAAAAGATGGAACATTTCCGTGATGGCCTTAATAGTGATTTGTATGAAAGGCTAAATCTACTGGAGCCCAACAATTATCATGAGTTGGTGAACAAAGCTATCTCTCAAGAGGATGCCATGATGAAGGTACAGAAGGATAAGAAGAGATAGAATGACTTTGCTTCAGGAGATGGATCGGGCAAGAAATTCCGCTTCGTCAAGAAGAATGCGCATGGTTCTTCCCAATCATCCGCATCGGGCCACTGGAGAGTGACCCCGTCCCAGCATAAGCCTTTGGGAAATTTTCAGTACCGCCAAGCCCAGCCACAAGTTTCTAAGCCAAAGGAACTTCCACCCCGCATTTGCTACAATTGTAGGCAACTGGGGCATTATGCCAATGAATGCCTGAACCCTAGGAAGAACAAGCCCGAGCAGCAGAATCAGAACCCCAGAGTAGCTAAGGGCAATCGCGACAAGAAGCCCACGATTCAAGTGAAGCAAGGCCAGCTTAACTTCACGGGTAATTTTCTATCCGAAAGCAAACCTCCTTATCTTCGTCTTTTATCTTCGAATCTCGGGATGAGATTCTTTTTAAGGGGGGTAGGCTGTGACGCCCCAGGTTTTCATCAGGGTTCATTAACCCTAATGATCTAGTCGAACAAGTTCACTTTGGTCAAACAATGGTCAACCTGAGTCATCACCTCGAAAACCTAGCCAACATCACTAATGATCAACCTTTTGGTCAAAGCTTGGTCAAATCTTGTCAAACCCTAGTCAAACCCCTACCCAAACCCTTTGACTTCCTTGGCCACTCTAGAACTTTTGCCGTGTTCTCCAGATTTCACCTAAACACTTCAAATTCTCCCAATATAAAAGTTGTCTACTTTTTCGAGGGACACAACTTTCATGTTGGGTGGCATTTGCAATTTGGAGTGGAAGATGGTGTAAAACGTTGGTCAACGCCAGTCGACACTATTCACTAGCACCCAGAAAATCTGCATCTTGGCGTGCAGTTCATGCAATATCGGTTGAGAAAAACCCCATAGCACCTTTCTAGAAGTTGTAGAGGGATCAGAGGTCTACAACTTTGCTTATTACCTCTTGGACCACTTCAGTTCAAAAATTGGGATAAAAACGTGGTCAAACAGGGTTAAACCGAAATTGCACGCGCTGGAACGCGAACGCCGCGCGCGACGTCGCCCCTGCCGCGCCACGTCGGCTCCGCTGCCGTACGCCGCCGTACGCGCAGGCCGAGGTGGGCCTGCGACCGCTGGTTCGTGCGCCACGCCCTAGCTACTGTGCGGAACACGAGTGGACCCTTTGGTCGGTGCCACGTGCCGCGCGCGCACCTGCCGGCCGGCCGCACCGCCATCCTCCATTGGACCGCCGCCCACCGCACGTCGCGCACCGCCCCTCGACGTACCTGCCCATGCCGTGACCATGCCGACGTGTGGACGTGCTCGCAAACCGCCTCTCCAAGGCCGAGCCGCGGCTATAAAACCCGTGCCTCCCTTCCCCTCGCGCGCCAGTGTGCTGCCGCCCCCGCCATTACTGCCCCTTGGTAAGCTCCCTGCTCTGCTCGTTTCCGGCGCCATCCGACCGTCCTAGCCCCTCCCCTAGGACTCCCTGAAGCTCCATGCGCCGCACATTGCCCGGCTGTTCCCCGCACTTCGCCAGAATTTAGACTGCCGCGGCCGCGCCGCCACGTCTTCGCCGCCGCCGCTCACCGGCGACATCTCCGGCCAAGGCACCACCGCCAATCGGTTAAGGGTGAGCCCAATCGCAGCCCAGACTCATTTGTTGCCCATCTCCGGCCCCACCTCGCCGACGGCGAGCTCACCCCCACCGCCGAGGGCACATTTGTGAAGCCGAAAACCCATTAGGGACCCCTGTGAATAACCCAAGGGCATTTCTGTGAAGCTGAAAAACTTTCTAGGGACCTGTGTGCAAATAGATTCTTGACCTTTTTATAGTTCTGACCAGTGACTTGTAAAATTCGTAGAAATTCAAGGAAAAATCAGAAAAATGTGAAACCAATTTTCCTGAGTTCATTGTGAGTAAATCTACAACTTTTGTAAAGCATTACCCTACTTTTGTGTGATAGTTTTTGTATGAAAAATTGAAAACAGTTTACCCCAGATCTGTTGTAATTCAAAATCTACATGTGTTCATGAGCTGATTTTTGGATATGTTGTGAGTACTGACATGTGTAGGCTTCACACAAAAATTTGCAAAAAGTTGATGAGTAAATCTTTTAATATGATTTATCTTGTATTTATGATGAATTCGCCTTAAGTAATTTTATAGCTTAAAATAAATTTATTTTTGTGCCCAACTTCTGGCTATTGTCTTTTCATGCCTAAATGCACCTCTGGTGAATTAATCATGATTTTATAACTACTGTAAATATTTATTCTTGTTTTATGCTTAGTTTTAAAAGTAATTGCATATCTCAAGATATATAATAGCCCTAGATGTATATGTTGGTTGCTTAGCCTTGTTTTGGACCAGAGAATCAGTGAGAGAAAGTTTGGTTCCAGAAGTGGCTTATTTATTTTTGTATGCATTTATCTTGTTTGTGGTAATTAAAAGTTGTTATTTTTGGTATATTTATTTTTTATAGCTCAAGCATGTATGCATGTGTGGTCAGTGGCTTTGTTTAAAGCTAAAGAGCTTAAGGAATGTCACCACTGAATTTTAGGAAATTAGTTGATGAATAAAAACTTTGGAAGCTAATGTAAGCTTAATAATAAGATTAATTGGAAAACCATCACTGCACCCCTAATGACCATATGTATGTGAGGTGAAACATGCTAACAAGTTTAAAACCACCCCCTTGCTGTTTTGTGAAAATAAATTAATTTATTTATATAAATATGTACAGTCACTATTAAAAAGAATTGTTAATAAAGCACCGCATATTGTTCCTTTATTGGAAGAGTATGCTGAATGTATTATTATCTAGGTGAATGTGGTCACCCATGCACCTCATGGTTGCCATATGTTATTTTGTAATTAATGAAAGCAAAACCGTCAATTACATCTTGCATGTGCATCCTCGTGTAGATCTTCCCGACGGTAGCTATACGCTCGTGCCGGAAGGAGGAGACGAAGGAGTTGACTGGGACGTGCACTACATCGCTGTAGAGCAAGACCTAGACCAAAGTCCAGAAGGGCCAAAGGCTAGCCTTGCCAACGAAGGCAAGCCCCGGTTTATCATTTGAAGGACCGATTAGGCGAACCAGAGAGGGGGGGAGTGAATGGGAGCCGATAAAAATTCTTCTCGAAGGAGATGAGAACTCCAACAAGACGAACACGACTTCCAACTCACGTCTCCGACCCAACTACCCAAGTTGGCCAAGACCACGCAGCCACTGGAGTGCTACTGGTCCTAGGAACCAACACTCAACCCTACGAGCCAGAACTCACCAAAACACACAGCGGAAACTTGCACGGCTTGCTGCCTGTGCTACACCGGTCAGACCGATGGCCTGCGCCGGTCAGACCGGTGACACCGGTCAGACCGGTGGACAGAGCCGGTCAGGCCGGTGGCTACAGCAGCCGCATAGCAAACGTTCCAGGAAGCCTCAGTGACTCCTCTAGGCCCTGGAACAAAAACCACCACGAAACACAACCTGTGAGGAAGAAGAACCCCTCACAAAACCTAGCAAAACAACTCCAAACACGCCAAGAACTGATCAGCAGGACCACGGGACAAAACCACACGGACAAGGCTATTCCCCGAGACAAAAACCCACCAAGGGCTAGCACCGGTCAGACCGGTCAAGAGCACCGGTCAGACCGGTCGTGCCTGGGCAGCTCGGGATGAACAGCGCCCGCGAGTCAACTCCCCCAAATCCAACTCCCGATCTGCCGATTCGCTCCACGGTTTTGCACAAGACTTTGGGGATAGTGGGAACACCTCATGGGTACTCCATAGCCAAGATTTGGTCCACCAAAACTTGTCTAATCAAGAGGAATCGAAGAAATCCCACTAAGAACGCCTCTAACCCTAGAGCCACGAAAACCCCAAAATCGAGCCCCTTTGCTCACGGATTTGGAAGGGGAATCAAAGGGAAAAGAACCACGAAGAGTTCATGCATACATCCCCCACCAAATCCCAAAGAGAAAGGCCTCGAAATCGCTCCAAGAAAATCGCCAAGAAAGGGCTCCGAAAATCACCAAAAAGGAGAAACGGGAAAGACACATCCAAGCCTTGAGGAACCACGCCGAATCATCTATACATACCAAAGAGGTTCATACAAGGTCTAGCTTGCCGCCTTATCATCCTTCCCTCTCACAAGATCTCACCATGAAGCTCTCAAGCTAGTCCTATGAAAATCCTAAGAAAATAGGAAGGAAAAATAGGAAAACCAAATGAGCTAGGGTTCCAAGAGATGGCTGCCATCCTCTCACCCCTTGGGTTATATGGAGGCAACCGAAAGACTAAAATACGCTTACTAGCTAACTAGGGATACATGCCCCTCAAGGGCGAATTCGGAAATCTTTGTCTTCGCTCCATCGGACGGATGCCCAGCGACCGCAAACTTGCTTAGCCTCGACGCAAGCCTTGCGATCCCGACGCGTGTCCTCCGCTTCGAAGATTTCGGATTGCGTCGTCGCACACCGGTCAGACCGGTGCTCCTCACTGGTCAGACCGGTACCCACCGGTCAGACCGGTCTGGAGCTGCTGCACCTCCGTCTTCGGTTCTTCGGTCTTGGCTTTGTGGATCAACCAAGGAACCCAGTGGTTTTCTGGTGAACCACCGGAAACCCCGGGAACTCGGTGTAGCCTCCGCCAATCACCACTCATGACTCGGCTCCCACGTAGTCCCGGCTCGACCTTGGTTTTGAGGCTCAACCAAGAAACCGTCCATGACTTCATCTTGCCGTTCTTGCCACCATGCGGCCCACACTTGACCCCGCTGGCCACCGGGTCCCTCGAACCAAGCCTACTTGTCTTCTCCACACCTGGAGGCCTCACCGGCAACGACCTTTCACGCTTGTTCTTCACCTGCACCTGCACCAGTCAAGCCGCAACCTGCACCTGCAATACTTAGCCAAGAATCAGTCCACACCACATTGTCAATCACTCATCACACCAGGAAGCAACCATCCACCGGTCCTCGAACCACACCTGGCTCTCAATCTCCCCCTTGATGAGTGCATTGACAACACACACGTTTTGGTAACCAAGAGAAAAGGAAAAGAAAATAAACGACTAAAAGGAACTCCAACAAGCGATCGAAAGCCAAAGAAAAGGCAAAGAGCAAGATCACTCGAAGAAGACAAGTCTCGGACCCCTTAGGCAAGGGCAACGGCTCGACACATCCGAGACAAAACATGCTCAAGCAAAGAGCACAAACCATCAAACCAAAGCTCGAAAACCACAAAGAGCTCCCCCTGCACACATGCAAGCTCCCCCTGAACCAATGCATCTCCCCCTGGACGAATGCATGCATACCACTTGACGAAATAGAGCAGCTGCATCAGCTCAGCTCTGACCGGTCAGACCGGTCGACACCACCGGTCAGACCGGTGCGCAACATGTGAACAGGACCAGCACTCTGACCGGTCAGACCGGTGACCTCAACCGGTCAGACCGGTGCACAACAGAGCCCAAAAATGGCTCGAAACCACCTGAAAACCTTCCAAATGCATTCAGTAGGCCAAAACATGCTCAAACTTCTCCCCCTTGTTGACAATACATGAATCAAGCCAAAAATGCAAAAAATGCAACCTAGAGCTTCTCAAATAGGCAAAATTCAACATAGGATGCTACACATGTCCAAACGAGCAAGTTAGATACTCTATAGCTTCGTAATGACATAAACTTCATGATCACCAAGTTTCACAACCATTGGGCGAAGCTAAGATAGAATTTAGCAATTTTGCGAAAAATCACCCTCTCAAGAGCAAAGTCCTAAACATGAGCAAAACATGTTAAAATGGCAAAGCGACACAAACTTCATGCTAGGACAACCATTCTAAGCGTAAGACCATCATAAACACCCACAAGCACCTCATGTCATGTCAAAGCCACCGAGCCATGTGCCTACTTCTATATATGAGACTTCTCATTGGTAGGCATCATGTAACGATTTAGCACCCAAAGCAAATTAAAATTAGCACATATGACATGGGAGCACATTTTTCAAGCAATTTACATTTCATTTTCAGATTTATAATTGGTACATGAAATGTCTTTGCGACAAAAAGGAACTTATGCCCCTCCACAAGATGAAGCATGGGGGCTAAACATTCATGATGGCAAATGAGCCTTTGGCCCCATATGATCAAAATAAGCTATCCAACCAAAAATTAAGCATAGCCAAGCCACTAAAACATGTCAAGATCATGTAAAGGCATTTACTCACAAGAGAGCATATATATGAAATTTTTCAAAAACAAAGCCATCAACCATGGATATAAACCAAGATTATCAAGAGCTAAGCCAAACTAACCATAGCTTACCAAATTAGCTCACAAAGACATATATATCATTCCATGGTGAACAATGTATATAGGAGAAGCCTTTCCTAAACAATGCATATGATACAAAATGCATGCAACCTAAGATACAAAGATGCCTATACTTCATGTTACATATGCCATGCCAAATGCAAGAAATGCACAAAGGAAAGCTATACATATGCTACAAAGGAGCTCCCACACGCCAACTCAAGAAATCAAACAAACACCAAGCTCCCCCCGCAAACGAGTGAAAGTTGCTTGATCTAGGGGTTTGGTGAAAATATCGGCTAGTTGGTCATGTGTGGGTACATGGATCAAAGCTATCTTCCCTTTCTCTACGTTGTCTCTCAGAAAATGATACCTCACTTCTCACTCTCAAACCCCGGTGGTTGCCTCACAAACACCTCTTCCTCCAACACACCGTTCAGGAAAGCACTCTTCACATCCATCTGGTACAACTTGAACCCTTTAGCCACGGAAAAGGCTAGAAGGATCCTGATCGCCTCCAAACGAGCTACATGAGCGAAAGTCTCCTCGTAGTCGATCCCCTCTTTCTGACTGTACCCCTGAGCAACAAGTCTCGACTTGTTCCTCACCACTTCTCCTTTCTCTCCCTCTTTATTTTTCCACACCCATTTTGTCCCAATCGGCTTACACCCTGGGGGAGGGTCAACCAACACCCAAACTTGGTTCCTCTCAAAATTCTCTAACTCCTCATGCATCGAGTTAACCCAATTATGATCAGATAACGCGTGTCCAATGTCTTTGGGCTCAAAGGTGGCAACAAAAGCAGCATGAGCGAAATGAGAATTGTTCCGAACCCTCGACCGTGTAGTACGTTCATTCATGTCGCCGATGATTCTCGAAGCTGGGTGATCCACTTGCACTCGCCGGGAAGGTTCCCGCCTTGATGCTACCTCCCCCTCAACAGCAGCTTCGCCTTGATCTGGGTTTGTCGTTGTAGGTGTGGGAGAGGGTCCATTCTCGATCGTCGTCGAAGTAGTAGGTACATGTTCAGCCGCGGGCATCACACCGCCATCTTCATCATCTCCATGTTCATGCTCCTCCTCCTGAAAGATCTCCTCGCCAAGTTCGTCGTCACCTGCACACTCAAAAACAAGCTGACTACGTGGCTGTGTCTCGTCGAAGGTTACCTCGCAAGTCTCCACGATTTGGTTAGTTTCAAGATTGAGCACACGAAATCCTCTAGAATGAGATGCATAACCAAAGAAAATGCCATCGACAGACCTAGCCTCGAACTTGTCCAACTTCTTCCCTTTCTTCAGAATGAAGCATTTACAACCAAAGACATGGAAGTGACTCACCTTGGGTGTGCGACCGTGCATCAACTCGTAACAGGTTTTCTTCTTATGGGCCCTGAGGTAGATCCTGTTCGACACATGGCACGCGGTATTGACCGCCTCAGCCCAGAACCTTCTCGGAGTGCTATGCTCGTCGAGCATCGTCCGAGCCATCTCGCACAAGGTCCTATTTTTCCTTTCCACCACGCCATTCTGGGGAGGCGTATACGGACTCGAATACTGATGTTCAAGACCCAAGTCATGGCAAAAGGTTTCGAAGCGAGAGTTTTTGAATTCCGAGCCATTGTCACTGCGGATCGCTCGTATGGCATTTCCGTGCCTCTCGTTTCTTAACCTCAAGACAAGATCTCGAACAAAACCAAACGTCTCCCCCTTCTCCTCAAGAAAGGACACCCACGCATACCGAGAGTAGTCGTCCACCACAACAAGGACATACCACTTCCCACCCGCAGATCGCACACGAGCTGGGCCAACAAGGTCCATATGGAGCATCTCGCATGGATGCTCAGTCATCACATCGGTGAGAGGCGGGTGAGAAGAGGCTACCATCTTGGCATGCCTACACGGCGCACAAACCAACTCTTTCTCAAACCTCAACCGTGGCAATCCTCGGACCAAATTGAGTTTACTCAAGCGAGACAGAAGGTCAAAGCTCAAGTGACCCAACTTCCTATGCCACTTCCACAACTCACTCGAAGAACCAGCCAAGAAACAACGCTCCACACCAGAAGACTGAGAAAAATCAGCTCGGAACACTTGACCCTCGGGAACGACCATGCAAACAAGATCCCCCCGAGAATCTAAAATCCGAGAACCACCAGGCCGAAACAACACCTCAAAACCCTCATCCAACAACTGGGACACAGAAAGCAAATTGTATCCAAGCGATTGAACAAGAGCAACACGCTTGAGAGTGATCTTGTCACTTACCTTAATCTCACCTTCTGACAGCACACGCCCTCGCCCATTGTCCCCAAAGGTGATGTACTTCTTTGTCACCACCGGGACGAGACTTGAGAACCACCCCTTGTCTCCGGTCATATGCCTCGAGCAACCGGAGTCAATCAACAAAATGTTCTTCAAGTCTCCCACCTGAAATTCAAAAGCGAGCACGTGAGTGAACAAACGACTCAGCACTGGGGTTAGTACCAAAAGAGTAAAACCAGTGCCGAGCCATTTGCTCCAAAGTGGGGTTAGCACAAACCAAATCATCACGCCTATCAAAGCTACCACCACGGTAACCACCACGAGGGAACCAACCTTCTCTAGCTGGAGGAGGACGAAAGCCACGAAAGGGAAACCGTGGATCGTTCCACCTCTCCATCTCAAAGCTACGACTCCTCCCACCCCCGTATGGAGCACGAGGTGGAGAACGCCTAGCAAACTGACCACCTGCAAACTTTCCAGACCAACCACCAGAACCACGACCTCCAGAACCAAAACGAGCATCCTCACGAGCACGAAACCCGACTCGCTGTCTGCCCAGACCTGCACCGGTCTGACCGGTGTAGTACACCGGTTTGACCGGTGTAGCTCGGCCAGCAGCAGCACCTGCAGCCTTCCGGTCTCCCCAAGCCGGAACCGTCCTCACAATCGCCTTGGCCCTGGGCATCTGCATACGAGGCTCAGGTACACCATTAGAGGGGTGGTACCTGTCCTTGTTAGCCCACTCTATAGCCATTCTCTCCTCACGCTTCCTCTTGAAGCAAAACTCATCCTTGTGACCATCTCTCCCACAATACCCACAATGGAACTTTATGGGCTGTGGCTTAGGCTTAGGCTTGGGTTGGGGCTGCCCACTCGGCTTCTCACCCTTCTTCTCTCCTTCCTCACCTCCCTTTGGGCTCACAAACTTCACCGGTTTCTGGAAATCATTTGTTGGGTGAGGGAATATGGATGGATCTGGAGTAGTGTCAAGTTTGTTTCTGAGATGGTTAGGCTTGGGCTCAAACTTGTTCTTGTGTCTGTTTGGTGGTGGGATAGGAATCTCTCCAACTCTCTCAACTCCCTCACCACTGTTCTCTCCAAGCTTGTCAGCCCCAAGTGCCTGACCATCATAGCGTTTGAAAGCCGCTATCATGATACCAAGCTGAGGCTCCTGACCCGACAACCAGCTCATACATTTTCTCAGCTCATCATTCTCATCCTGCAAGCGATCAACATAATGTGCAAGCTCCAAATTCTTAATCGCATGCAATTCACAAGTAGAGCAAGAAGTGGGAATAGGCTCTTTCAACTTAGCCTCAAGCGAAACAGTGTAAGCATGCATCTCATCAATCTTTCCATGCAAAACAGGGCAAGAAGTGCAAGCACCTAGCAAAGCGGGTCTAGACTTAAGCTCAGCCACTTCAACCCTAAGCATATCTAGTTCATCACAAGTAGAAGCATGCTTATCCTTAAGAGCAGTAAGATCAGCTAGGTACACAGAGCAATCACAGCAATCAATCTCATCAGAAACCACAGGAGAAGCCTTAAGCGAATCAATCTCAAGCTTAGCATCTAGGTTCTGGGTTTCTAGCTCAGCCACCCGGTTCCTAGCATCTTCTAGTGAGGCCCTAAGTTCTTTCCTCATCTTCTTGGCCTCTCTAAGCATGTGATCACGATTATCAAGCAAGTCAACCAACTCATCATTCTCCTTGCGCAAAGAAGAGAGCTCATCACATACCTCATCCTCGGAGTCAGAGTCCGAGTCACTCTGGTGGCTCTTCTTGCTGCCGGAGCTACGGGCCATGCCGCAGAAGCCATCTCCCGCGAAGCAGCTCAACCCGCTCAAGTTCCTGGATGACTTCTTGTTCTTGCGCCGATCACCTTCATCTTCACTACTACTCAAGCTCGAGGAAGAGTAGGCGGAGCTGGAGTCGACGTCGCTCACTCTGACCATTGCTCGGGCCTTCCTGCCGCAGCCATCCTTCTTTCTCGACCGTCGCTCGTCCTTGTGCTTGTTCTTGTGCTTGTGATCGCACCTCGATCGGTACTTGCCATCCTTGCTCGATCGGTGCCTGTAGCCGTCCTTGTTCTCCGTCTTCTCAGGGCAGTCGGCGACGAAGTGTCCTGGCATGCCGCACTGAAAGCACGTCCGTGCTGTCCTCCTCGTGTTCACCCGATTCTCGTGCAGCCTCTCGAACTGCCTGGTCAGCAACGCCAGCTCGTCCTCTCCAAGCACGTCGAACTCCTCGTCTGGCAAAGACATCAAAGAAGACAGAGAATACATCCTGGAGGATGCGTTAGCGTTAGACTTAGCTCCTTTGCTACCAACGAGAGCAAGACTATGAGAATCAGTCGGGCTCTCGATCTTGGCTGTCATACCACGGTCCAACTCAGCCGACTTGAGCTTCGAGAACAGCTCGTTCACCGTCAAGGTGTCATACTTCTCGGACTCAACAATAGCCTCAAACTTCCCGTCCCATACGGTACGATCCAACGAGTGCAAGAGCTTCACGGCTCTATCATGATCATTGTATGGGAAGACGTCCACATTGGCTCTCATGTTGTTCACAACGACCGTAAATCGCTGGAAAAGGGCATCGACGGACTCGCCGGGGAGATGAGTGAAGTTCTCGTACTCTCTCCGGTAAGTCGCGTACATCCGAGCCTGAACCTGAGCATTCCCAGCATGAGCATCCTTCAACTGCTCCCAAATCCTACAAGCTAAGTCCTCTGTCTGAACCCGATCGAATTCAGGCTGACACAGAGCACGAAACAAGTAGTCGACAGCCTTGTTGTTGGCTTCGAACATATCCCTCGATCCTGGAGCAAGGAAGTTCATCGGATGAACATAAGTTGTGTTCACCGTGACATCCCAAAGGATCTGACCCTTTCCGCGGAGGAACGCCGCCATCCGCCTTTGCCACATCTGGTAGTTCTTCCCATCGAAGTGCGGAGGACCCGAACCCCGCTCCTGGTACGCCATCTTTGGATCTTAGACTGGTAAGAGTCAATAAAGACCCGAACCGGCTCTGATACCAATTGAAGGACCGATTAGGCGAACCAGAGAGGGGGGGAGTGAATGGGAGCCGATAAAAATTCTTCTCGAAGGAGATGAGAACTCCAACAAGACGAACACGGCTTCCAACTCACGTCTCCGACCCAACTACCCAAGTTGGCCAAGACCACGCAGCCACTGGAGTGCTACTGGTCCTAGGAACCAACACTCAACCCTCCGAGCCAGAACTCACCAAAACACACAGCGGAAACTTGCACGGCTTGCTGTCTGTGCTACACCGGTCAGACCGATGGCCTGCGCCGGTCAGACCGGTGACACCGGTCAGACCGGTGGACAGAGCCGGTCAGGCCGGTGGCTACAGCAGCCGCACAGCAAACGTTCCAGGAAGCCTCAGTGACTCCTCTAGGCCCTGGAACAAAAACCACCACGAAACACAACCTGTGACGAAGAAGAACCCCTCACAAAACCTAGCAAAACAACTCCAAACACGCCAAGAACTGATCAGCAGGACCACAGGACAAAACCACACGGACAAGGCTATTCCCCGAGACAAAAACCCACCAAGGGCTAGCACCGGTCAGACCGGTCAAGAGCACCGGTCAGACCGGTCGTGCCTGGGCAGCTCGGAATGAACAGCGCCCGCGAGTCAACTCCCCCAAATCCAACTCCCGATCTCCTGATTCGCTCCACGGTTTTGCACAAGACTTTGGGGATAGTAGGAACACCTCATGGGTACTCCATAGCTAAGATTTTGTCCACCAAAACTTATCAAATCAAGAGGAATCGAAGAAATCCCACCAAGAACGCCTCTAACCCTAGAGCCACGAAAACCCCAAAATCGAGCCCCTTTGCTCACGGATTTGGAAGGGGAATCAAAGGGAAAAGAACCACGAAGGGTTCATGCATACATCCCCCACCAAATCCCAAAGAGAAAGGCCTCGAAATCGCTCCAAGAAAATCGCCAAGAAAGGGCTCCGAAAATCACCAAAAAGGAGAAACGGGAAAGACACATCCAAGCCTTGAGGAACCACGCCGAATCATCTATACATACCAAAGAGGTTCATACAAGGTCTAGCTTGCCGCCCGATCATCCTTCCCTCTCACAAGATCTCACCATGAAGCTCTCAAGCTAGTCCTATGAAAATCCTAAGAAAATAGGAAGGAAAAATAGGAAAACCAAATGAGCTAGGGTTCCAAAAGATGGCTGCCATCCTCTCGCCCCTTGGGTTATATGGAGGCAACCGAAAGACTAAAATACCCTTACTAGCTAACTAGGGATACATGCCCCTCAAGGGCGAATTCGGAAATCTTTGTCTTCGCTCCATCGGACGGATGCCCAGCGACCGCAAACTTGCTTAGCCTCGACGCAAGCCTTGCGATCCCGACGCGTGTCCTCCGCTTCGAAGATTCCGGATTGCGTCGTCGCACACCGGTCAGACCGGTGCTCCTCACCGGTCAGACCGGTACCCACCGGTCAGACCCACCGGTCAGACCGGTCTGGAGCTGCTGCACCTCCGTCTTCGGTTCTTCGGTCTTGGCTTTGTGGATCAACCAAGGAACCCAGTGGTTTTCTGGTGAACCACCGGAAACCCCGCGAACTCGGTGTAGCCTCCGCCAATCACCACTCATGACTCGGCTCCCACGTAGTCCCGGCTCGACCTTGGTTTTGAGGCTCAACCAAGAAACCGTCCATGACTTCATCTTGTCGTTCTTGCCACCATGCGGCCCGCACTTGACCCCGCTGGCCACCGGGTCCCTCGAACCAAGCCTACTTGTCTTCTCCACACCTGGAGGCCTCACCGGCAACGACCTTTCACGCTTGTTCTTCACCTGCACCTGCACCAGTCAAGCCGCAACCTGCACCTGCAATACTTAGCCAAGAATCATTCCACACCACGTTGTCAATCACTCATCACACCAGGAAGCGACCATCCACCGGTCCTCGAACCACACCTGGCTCTCATCATTAACCCATGTTTTTTTTAAATTATGCAACTATCTTTGCTATGCGTGTGCATTTACGTTTCAGGAGTTGATATGAAACCCTAGTTGCATGATCCCTAGGTGCCTATGTTCTTTTACTAGTATGCTAGGTCGTTAGATGCTATGCTCTAAGGACACGGTAAAAGTCGAGTGATGTTCGTCACTCGCGAGAATAGGTTCTTATGTTGGAATCATGAGATCTTTATAAATGGACTGCTCATGTGGTAAGAGCATGGGATTTGGGCTCCGGTCCAGTGGCTTCGTGGGCTAAGCTTTTGAACGTACTAAGCACTTGTCGGGAACGGGACCGGTAAGCCTAGTACCTTAATGAGACGGTACGGGATTTTACTATTACTAATCTTGAGCATTCTCCTGCCCGGCCCGCAACCGGGAGGAGGGTACATGTGTGAGGCTGGATGTACTATGTGGGGGCATACCAGATAGCCTTGTACCCGGGACTGTAAGCTATTATCCCAAGCCGAGGATTTTTGGGAACCGTTTGGTCGGTGTCAGCTCTGTTGGGGCACCGCTCCGTGTGTTTAGGTCTACCTTGTAAGGGTTTAATCAATCGATTGTCGGCCTCTCACCGTTATCCGAGACTGCTTAATCAACTGGCCATGATATCCCTTAACGATGGAACTATGTGAATCCTTCTGCGTGAATTAATTGTATTGTACAATTCTTGATTGCATTAGTTGCTTATTATAGTAATGGTAAACTCACTAGAATTTGAGCTAAAATATTGAAAGTAAGGATGCATGATCCTAGTTGCTTTTTGGCAAAACAACCCCACCAGCCAAAAGCCTTACATGTCTAGAGGTAACTTTTGTCGGGTAAGTCTTGCTGAGTATTGGTATACTCAGCCTTGCTATAATTGTTGCTTTCAGGTGAAGTTGTTTGGCCTGGAGAGATTCCACCCGGTTGGGAGCTGGAATGGGTGGATGACGCCGAGTGATGGCATCACGGATGGCCTCCTTTGATGTCTTATCGTATCGCTATTAGTATTTCCGCTGTTTAAAACTCTGAACCTTTTACTTATCATGTCATGAACCATGGTTTGTAATAAGTAAACCCCTAAGGGTGAATTTGGATTTAAGTTGTGTAATGCACTCTGGACTCTCCTTCGTGGGAGTTTTAATGTATACATTTCGATCCTCTGTGTGTGTTTCAAGTGATTTACCGGGCTTTGACCCGGCAACACTCAACGGGATGATTCTTTATTATCGCTTAATGACCAAATGGAATGGTTTAGGCGATAGTACGGAATTATCTCAGATGGGGTTGTCACACTAGGTCGACGCGTCAAGCCTAGGCATGGGCAAGGTTAGGTCTGGCGCTCTTTCTTCTCCACTGAGCTCCATGTCGCCGTCCATGGCTGCGTCCACGATGCGGCGCTCGACGAGCTTACGACTCCGTCCATGCGCTCACCTCGGCTCCTCCGCAAACGGGCTCACGACGTGTCCCTCTCCTCTGCTCCCCCCGACAGCCATCTACCGTGGCTGGCCCCTTCCACCTGCTGTCTGGCTGCCATCTCCCGCAAACACAAACGTTTGGTATCTTTACAAGAATGTCTTACTTATCATGAGTTGTCTGAACTCTGAACTACAGTGGGATTTCTCTGTACAGATGGTGTGCTTGTACACCTATTGTACTACTAGAACCACCGCAAACACAAACGTTTGTGTTTGCCTCATTGTAATACATTTTTCAACATTTTAAAGTTTATTTTACATTCTTTGGTTGTACTACACACAAATGGTGCTGTCGGATATATTTGTTTTCAAGAATCACTTAGTGGTCTATTGGTCATAATTCAGAGAGCATCATAGACACAACAGAACTATTTATATTTAAATCTTTATAAACAATTCATTATGTTGAAATACATCAATTTATAATTCATAATTTATTTTTATAGAATGTTAGCCTATAATAATTCATACTTCATAATAAATTGAGTGATGTCACTTGACCAATATTTGGTAGGTCATTTACACGTGCACCTTACCAGTTCCGTAAATACACGGGTTCATTCCTCGAAACAATAATATTCGCGGTTCATTTCAAACACTCTCATATATGGACTGGGCCGGACAACATAGATGGCTCAAAACTACGAAGGAGCGCAGTTTTTGAAGTGGGCCACTCCCATACACACAGGCCCACAGCACCTTCCCTCCCTCCTCCGGTAGCACACCCAGCAGCAGGCAGGACAGCAAACGGGAAGCCAGATCTCGCGTACCCGCCGTGGCTTTGAGGCAGCCATCGTCACCAGATCGGACCAGGCGCCGGAGCTCCAGCAATCAACCGGAGCAGAAACGGCAGCAGATCCCGAGAGAAGAGCTGAGTCGGAGCACGAGCAGCCAAGGCAAAGGAAGGTGGCGAAGATGCTGCCGACGACCGCGTCCAAGGGGCGCGGGGCCGCCCGCTCCGCCCCGCCGCTTTTCGGCCCCTACCTCCGCCGCATCGTCAAGGTCCGTACCCGCCGCCGCTTCGCTTTCCCCAAACCCCGTACCCGCTCTGCCTCCCTCGCAGCCTCTCCACTGCTCCTGCCGATCTGGCGTCGCGTCCCCGCACGCTCGGAGGGATGTGAAACTTAGATTCTTGTCAGGGTTTGGTCTCCTGGCTGAATGCGGGCTCGCAGGGGATCGTATGCGTGCGTGATGTTCATGGATTTCGGCTTTGGGGTTGAGGCTCCGGCCGTGGTATATGCCCCTTGTTAGGTTGTTGAGTCTACGTGTTTCTTTAGCTAGCATAACGTTACTTTCATCCATGCTCTTATCGAGTCTTCTTAGTGGATCAATCGAGTCAACACACCGAATAAGTTTACAGATTACTGTTGCTTGTAGTGCTTCATGATTGGATTCAGTATTGCTAAGTGCACAAGTTCGGTCTTCAATTTTGGATGTTATTAGGTGGTTGTATAATTGATGTGACAAGTCGGTGCATTTTGATTGATAGTGGGATTCATTTCAACAGTTTGTGTTGCCCAAGTTTGGGCATTTGCTGAGTTCAACTATTGTTGTAGTGTTGTAACCCTATTGGACCTCAACACTATAAAAATGTATTTTGATTTTTCACCTTGGAAATTGTGAAATTAGATTGTAGTCAATGCGACAAGAAGTACATGCAACTTTTCTGCACTTGTGTCCATAGAAAAAGGATATAAAAACATACTCCCAGGCAGAGAAATGAAATTTTTCTTTAAACCTAGTTTCTTTACAAATTTTCTGTATTGGTACTGACAGTAATGTGTATGTGGGTGCACTTCTTGCATCTGATGTATGATCATCTGAAAAGTAATATAATTTTATTCTTCTCATTGGCAGTGGCAACAAATGGATATTGAATATACATTTTGGCAAATGGTTCATCTCTGTACTTCACCAAAAGTAGTGTATGTATCCTGCACTCAGTCCAGTTCGTAATTGTTTGTATTTTCTTGGTTGTCATACTTAAGTGTTCTGTAAATATTGTTGTTCACACTAGAAACTATGGCACAATTATGAATTGATAATGATATCATACCACTTATTCCTTGCATGGAAGGATTCTTAATGCTATTTTTTTGAGTCATGACTTGCTAAGTCCAATTCCAATATGCTTTGGCTATGTAGTTCCAATACGCCGTCAGAGAGATTTATCTAGAAAGTCCTCTCTTGGCTTCAGTTGCTGCCCTCTCTAAAATCTTTTGAAACTCTGCAGTAGTCAACCCCCTTTCCAAAAAAAAAGTACTTAACTTTTTTTTAAATTAAAACCCTGGCATTTAATTTGAACCTAGATAGCCACATACTAGCACCTCCAATAGCCCCATTTGACTACTGTGGCTGCAGTTAATGATAAGCTGGCTTATTTTCTTACTATCAAGGACATCTTTCCTGTTTTATTTGTCTGTTTTTGTAGTATTATGGTCCTAGGGTGAAGAATTGCTATGTTGTACTTTTTCTTGATGACTATTTTGCGGTTAAGCATCTGACTGGCATTTGTCTATTTCTCGCATGTTACCATCTGGAAGACAGCTATCAGCACACCAAATATCACAAGCGTACGTGCCCTATTTTACCTTTCTTATTACTAGTTGTTGCATGATTTACTTATATAATTCACCAGATTCATTGTAAGCATAAACCATTTTAACTGTCACTTGTTTTGGTTTTGCATTTTGTTGTGAAGTTTAATGATCTTCATTCCTTTTTCTTGTTTTGGACATGATATTTCATCGTGACTGCTAGTTTTGTAAATAACTTTTTGTTTATATATGCTAGAGCATTTTATATTTCCTTATGAATAGTAGCTACTTGATGTCCATGATTTATTGAGTTTTGACAACAATTCTTTGGGGGATGAGGTTGATAGACTTGAATATCTCATGATTTCTTTGATTTCCTTAATCTCTTGCCAAGAAACAAAATCTTTTCACTACCTATGTATGTAGTTGCAAATCCTCATTTTATTTTATATAGCTGATTCTGATGAAAGTTGCATATTGGAGAAGTTTGATTCATTAGTAATCTGTTGTTTGGATTATTCTAAGAAGAACATTATATGCAAATAGTTTGGATTGCCCCTGCCATTTTACCATCTCCCTGACTCCCTGTTATACGGCAGATAGCCAATAGAAAATGATATGAAGACCTGAGTTGGTAGCATTTGCATGTGAACTACGGATTCTCAAACTCACCTTCATAGAGAGCTCCTCCTGAGTTCACTTGGCAACAGATCTTTGATATTGAACATACACCTTCGGATCTTTTGTTGAGCTTACACTGTTATACTATGTGTGCCACTTATCTGCTTGGCATCCAGGATTGTGGACTGCTGATTTCTCTTGCCCATGATTTCAGAAACAAAGAACCAATGGGCTCGGGATGATCCAGCATTTGTTGTCATTCTGATTCTTTTCCTTGTGTTTGCAACATCAGCTTACTGTGCGGCGTAAGTTCTTCATGGTCTTCTAATACAGTTACCTTTTTGTTCCTGCGAATACATACCTTGATGGTAGTTGGACTTAAGTATCGATATTGTTTGTGATTCGGATACACTTATATGATCATTGGCATATTAGTTGATATTTAGTTTCCCTTTTTCTATTCTACTGTCTTCTTTTTTAAGTAGTTTTTTTCTTTCACTGCAGGTATGGAGAGAGTGCCTCACATGCTGCTCTGACAATCACTTCAGTTGTGTTCTTCCATTTCTTGTTTGTTGGGATTGTTTTGGCGACACTTTGCTGGTAAGAGTCTGCTTTTGTCCGCTGTTTGTCGTCATGGAACTTAGACAGCGATGATATGATCACCAGTACTGTGTGAACTGATGTGCAAGCTAGATCAGGAGTGTTATTACATGTCTAGTAACATGTAGTATGGCTAAATGAAGTAAAAGGAAGACAAAATTGCTTGAGCTGCAAATGATTTAAGAATGATATAAGCTCCATTGAAGCTCCCTGTTGTGGGATGCTAGTCACACAAGGCTGCACTGACACAGCTTAAATTTGTATTTCTTTTAGAAATTTATTACTTATAAACATAATGGTTCTGTAGGTTTTAGTCTACAGTGTTTTTCTAATTCTGGTCAATCTCCTTTACCAGATCATATGCATATCTGTACATTGATAATCAGAATGATCATATGATGTAATTATACAGGTTTCTGACAAATTCTTACTTGAGAGAGGAACCTAACAGCCATGTCGTTGAGCAACGTGTAGAGTGGTAACTATCCTATCTTCTAAAATTTCTCCTGATTTTGCATGCTGCTTATAGGCCATCTACTGTTCTCTGGAACTTTTGACAAAATTTTAGCTACCACAAGCATTTGTTCTGTGAAATTTGTACTGGTTTCTTTGCTCTGGCACCTGTGTGCTAGCATCATTTTTTGTCTTGATATACTTAAATTTTCGTTGAACTTGTGTCATGCAAAATTTATTTATCCACTGCTTTGTTATTAAGGTGGTGGTCAATAACATTAATGGTGCACACATTTTCTTTTTGCAGGCTCTATGCATTTGATGTTCACTGTAACTCGTTCTTTCCTGCATTTGTCATCCTATGTGGTAAGCAGTATCAATACATTTGTCCATTTGAAAGTTTGTTGCAACTTGTATGGCGTATAATTTGACAAGTTTCTCTGTTCAGTGCTTCAATATTTTCTGTCACCTCTATTGGTCGCGCATGGCTTCTTTCCAGCTCTTTTATCGAATCTACTCTTTGTGGTGGCAATATCTTATTATCACTACCTGAACTTTTTAGGATATGATGGTAAGTTGCAGTTTTAATATTTTTCCATGGACATCATTTAGTTGTATATACGTGCACATCTCCAGCACTTCTGACAAAAATTAAATATTCCACTGTAGTTCTTCCATTTCTGGACAGAACAACATTCTTCCTGTACCCGATTGGTCTTGTCATCATCCTTTCTCCACTTAGTAAGTGCATCCCATTTGTTCTGTTTTAAAACTGATCTCCTGATAACTATCTCACATGTCATTCATCCTCTGTCTTGCAGTGATACTAATAGGGTTCAATCCGACAAGATACTTTCTAAGCTTGTACTTTGGTTAAGGTTGACAGCTAGAATCCCGAGTACAAGAAAAATATTGTGACAGAACTAATGGCAGATTTGGATACATACTTTCTTAGGTAGTAGCATTTTAGATCTCTTGTGAACTGTGGGCGAGTGAGGTTCAGAAATGCTCGGAGCATTCTTTGGATGTATCAGGTGCCTGTGGCAGGCCACCCATAGAAGAGGAGCCTTTTGATTGGTATCTATATCCCTTTTTGGTTTCAACTTGTTCATAATATGCGCTGGTTTCTTTGGTTTGGGCCCAGTTACCAGTGTATAATTCCAGTGGGAACTATAGTCTGTTGTACTATAACATTGGCATCAGAATTGCACGTATCATGCTCTGCATCAGTCATTTCTTGCCAAGTTTATTGTATTCACATGCTAGTTTCCCGTGCAAGTCCTAACCAGTGCTCGAAGTTTTGTTAATTCGTTCTTTTGGTGTATATGGAATTTTTTAACGTTGTTCAGCTTTTTTTTTGTTCCACAACTTACTATTTCAACCATTCAGATTTTACAGAAAAGAGTTATGCGGTCAGGGTGTAATTAATTTGTATTTTGTTCAGTTCTCTTTTTGTTTGTTGTATTTGGACAATTCTCTGTAGGTTTGTTTCGTTCTCTTCACTTCAGGCACCATGTCCGTAGGTGACGTTCTAAATGCATTGAAGAGGTGGCAGCTTTTCCGGCACCATGTCCGTAGGTGACGTTATAAATGCATTGAAGAGGTGGCAGCCAAATCCTATCCAACATCACACGTCCTAAGAATATTCATTTAGTGGAATGAGAGGATGAATAACTCAATAACTCGAAAATCATGACTTTGGCCTTGTTTAGTTTGCAAAACTTTCTAACGTTTTCTCCACTCTCTCTCCATCACATCACATTAAATACGCCAAAAGACATATGTTCAGAATATTAAATATAGTAAAAAAAAACTAATTACACAGTTTTGATGTACTTTGCGACACGAATCTTTTGAGCCTAGTTAGGCTATTGTAGGATAATATTTGCCACAAACAAACGAAACATGCTACAGTGTGCTACAGGAGTTCGAAACGTTGAAAAGACAAATTTTTCCACCAACTAAACAAGGCCTTTCTGAGTAGAAATTGTCTATTGCGATACATTATTTTCTATGGATACATTGAGAGGATTAAATCCCTGCTGCATGAATTGTCTTTTGCATTAGTGTTGTTTTGTTTAATACTCAACTTTATCTAGGTCAAAATTTATCTAGTTGTGATCAAATATTTACAAAATACAGAAATATCTGCAACATCAAACTACTTTTATCAGACAAACCCATTACTAGAGAACCAACCTTTCGTTCTACCCATTAGTCCCGGTTGAAATTTGAACCCACCCATTAGTCTCGGTTGAAATTTGGACCCGAGACAAGAGGTGTTGGGGCGACGTGGCATGACAAGCCCGCCCCCCTCCTCTTTAGTCTTGGGTGGTAAAACCACCTGGGACTAAAGGCCTAGCCTCCAACGACTCTCCGGCCACAATTATTGGCGCTGACATTTAGTCCGGAGTGGTATTACCACCCCTTTAGTCTAGAGTGGAAACACCACCCGGGACTAAATATTTAATCTCGGGTGGTGTTTTCAACCGAGACTAAAGAGACCCTTTAGTCCCGGGCAGAGCACCCACCCAAGACAAATGCAACTCCCACCCACCACGCCAGCCCCCTCCTTTCTCTCCTCTTATCTCTTCCCCTTCTCCCACCACATGCACACACATCTCCATCTTCTTTCTTCTCTCATTCTTATCTCTTCCCTCCTCTCACTCATCTCTCTCTTTTATTACAGGGGTGGCCGCACGGGGCGGCGCACGCTAGCCTCCGGGGCGACGACATAGGCCTGGGGGGGTGAGCTCCGGGGGCGGCGACGCAGAGGCAAGCTTTTTTTTTGCGATTTTTTCTGGTGATGGATCGAGTTGTATGATGATGGATCGAGTTGTATGATGATGAGATTGAGATGAGCATGTGTGATAGTGGTATGATTTGATTCGATTTGGATATGTGGTGATGAATTGGTGATAAATTGAGCTGTATGGTGAGGAATTTGTGAAGTGTGTTTCTTGTTCTTGATTTGAGTTCGAGCTTCAAAAGCATGAGGGATGGGAGATGGAGAATGAGATGGGGATGGGGGACAGAGGTGCAGTTTTTTTTTGTTTTGCGAAAAAGCCTTTAATGTAGGGTGGTAATTCCACTCGAGACTAGGGGGGGCGCAAGCGCAAGTGTAGTCCCCCTTTAGTCTCAATTAGTAATACCAATCTAGATTAAAAGACTCCTTTAGTCCAGGTTCGTTCACCCGGGACAAAAAGGAGGCCTTTTGTCTCTCCTCTTTTGTCCCGGTTGGGAAGGAGAGAAATAAGGCCCTTCCCAACCGGTACTAAAGGCCGGTCATTTGATATTGTACTGTTAATATATCTTTCTGTAAATTTGATCAATGTTAGATAGGCTTAATTTAGGAAAACAGGCTATATGTGTACGCCCCTCTCTTTGCTCTTGACATGGGTGTTCGCATTAGCCGCGGTGTTGTGATGTTTTCCCTTCCCGTCTGAGAGCCACACATCACCCCGATGCTCCAGCTCACGGGGAGCCAACTTCGTGAGAGCGAGCTGTTATTTCCATTCATGGAATCAAGGTTTCTAAGAATTGTGTTATTATCAGTTACAAGGTTCTGCTAAAGGGCTGATTAGGGTATTTTATCATATATGTTTAGGGCATTTATCATATTTTATAAATAAATGTTGATTACAGGATTTTAAACATTTTCAGGGCATCTTGGAATCATATTTGACTACCTCACTGGAGACATTACTGGAAATTAATAATTATTACCGGAATTAGGAGGTGCTCTAGCTACTAGATATAATTGGATTATAATTAACTGCAGCCTCCTGATTTGATAGTTGATGCATTGCTCTTCATTGACAGAATAGTGGTTTCAACTTGTTTCAGAATAACACCCTAATCAGCATGCTTGTTATATTTCTGTTGATTGTTTTAGGGTGCTCTAGCAAACACTTTGTAGCATACTGGACATGTGGCTGTTTCAAATAATGAAAAAGGAATGTAGACTACACTACACTAATCAACATGCTTGTTAAAAAAGAAAATAAGAAAGGGAGTGTCTGTACCATCGCAATGAGAAATTTGGAAATTTGATACCCAGTTCGACGCCACGATTTCTTTTGACAACCAATTCGACGCCTCTTCCAAAATTGACACCTTGAGCACGATTTATTTCAAAAAGAGGGACTCGTCCATATTTTATCATATCCCTTGCATCTGGCACTGTTTACTCATATGGATGGACCAAATTCCCCGGAAGCCTGACCAAAAAAACCTGCTCGCCGGCACCCCTGTTCCTAGCCCTCTGCCTGCCCTCTTCCTAGCCCTCCTCCGCCCTGTATCTGATTCCCCAGCCCAGAAAATGTAGTATTTTTTTGCCTTTCATATATAAATTTTGACCGCATGTACTATATGAGAGATTAAACAACATAGATAATAACAGGAACACATGAGATATCAAGAGATGAAATAACAACACAGAGAATTAGGTTCAATCCAACACAAACATAAATAAGGTTAATCCAACACACATAAATAGGTTCAATCCAACACACATAATTTCAGTCATGCAAGGCTTGTCCAGAAATGCAAACACACAGTACACAGGTCCATAGTTTACTGACAACATCATACAAAAGCATGGAGTAGTGAGCGTCTTCCGGACAACATCAGTTGTTTGCCTTCCTTGGAGTGAGCTTCTTCTTGGCAGCCATCTTTTTCTTCCTTGGAGTAGTGATGACCTCCATTGTGGTGTTCACATCTTGGCTCGTCCCCTCTCCAACTTCTTTGTTCCATGCCAGTTGGCTTCTTGTATTCATGGCAGGACTAGTGTTCATGGCAGCTTCATTCACTCCAATTTTATGTCTTTTGGGTGTATTGGACCTACTTCAACAACTATTGGACCATGTTTTCTTCCTGACTTGGCACGACTCTTCCTGCAACATTGTTTTAGTAGAAATTAAAGTCTGAAATTATTATGCAAAAATAAGGTCTGAAATTAAGCTATGAAATTATTATGCAAACTTGAGGTCTGAAATTAAGGTATGAAACAACAGAAACACCTCTTTTTTGCTCCATTCAGAGGGCATTTTGGTGATGTAGTTCTGTGCCCAAAGCCAAAACAGTTCCTGCATTGGACTTGCCACTTGCCTTTACCCTTAGCCTTGTTTCCCTTTTGCTCCACACGGCTAGGAATCCTATTCTTCCTCTGTCTGCCAACTCCTCTCTTCTGCAAAGGTGGCTTCAACTTGAACTCCAAGTCCACATGTGCCCACTGAGACTTTTCAGTTAAGGGTTTAATAATACCAGAATATGCAAGTCTAAGACGCCTCACTAAGAAGTAAGGATCCATAAACTCTTCCATCTTAGGATTCCTATTTGTTATTATGAGTGCCAAAGCATGGGGACATGGTTTACCTGAGACCTGCTAAAGGCATCTAGGCCCCTAATTCGTGTTTTGGTAATTAATGAAAATCTTATGTGGACTAACAATTTCATTGAGACTAAGATCATGTGAGGGATATTCAGCAACTCTTTATCGAAATCACTTGAATTTTTTATGTGACGCTCATACACCAAAATCATGTGGCTACGTAACTTTTTAGATTTTTCTAGCTGCTTTATGGTATTGTCACATTTATTCCTTAGTAATTCAATAAATAATTACAGTAATAGTAAAACTTGATCAAAACATTCCATAGATTCACACAACAACATATTTGGGGTCCATAACCATCTCATAAAAGTTTCAAACGATTTCGACAAAGTGATACTATACATCTTTCACAACTAGGAACATATCTCACTTAGCTACATAGGACTATGTGAGCCATATATGCTTTTGTGAGGGATATTCAACAACTCTTTATTCGCATAGATAATTTCAGTAATAGGTAAACTCGGTCAGAAATTCACATAGATGCACACAACATCATAATTTGGCTCCATAAACATCCCATTAAAGTTTTAAATGATTTATACAAAGTGGTACTAAACATCTCATGCAAAGATGAATATCTCTCGCTCATCTATAGAGGCATGTGTGACACCATGTATGACTTTGTGAGGATGTGCATCACCACTTTCTCAGAATCAATTGAAACTTTTTTGACGACACTTATACACCAAAAGGAGGTGTCCCTCCAAGTTTTTTGAATTTTTTATGTAGCTTAGGGTATTTTAACATTTATTCTTTAGTAAATCATAAAATAATTACTGTAATAGGTAAACTTGGTAAGCATTTATTCTTTTTATGTAACATTTATTCTTATTATGAATTCATGTATTGTCTTCAACATGTTTAGTAAGCATGTTTATTATTTTTAGTTGGTTTGGTACTATTTTCAATTTAACTGAATTTGCGCTTAGAGATTCTGATGAATACCATGCATTCAGACATATATTGCACTACCTCTAGTACCGATAGGAGCAAGCTGCCCAAGCATAGTGTTTTCGGTGACACCTCTCAGGAGGTCAGCTCCAGCATATATATACTAGCTCTTAGACACCTTTTCCAGAGAGTGAGAGAGAGAATGTCGACATCTTGCTTGAACAGCTTGCTCCGTCGGTACTGGAGGTTACGTGCGCTATATATGTCAGCTTGTAGCATTTAAACCAGTACTTGAAATACATATCTATGAATTCACGTATTGTCTTCAAATCATCAACATGTTCAGTAAGCATGCATGTTTATCATTTTAAGTTGGTTTGGTACTATTTTCTATGTGTTTGAAGCAGAGGTTCAAAAGCTAGAAGCTGACCAGTTTCAGCTTGGGACTTGTACTCATTAGTATTAATTAATGTCGTACCTTGTAATAGCCATCAGGTGACCTCTGTATGTAAGTCATTCTAAAAAATTAGCTAAATGTAAAATTAATAATTAGTTCTATTGTGATCTTTATATCAAAAAGTAAACAAAGATGAAGGGTGAGTTTGATGATATATTCCGTTATGAACTAGATGATGAGATCTGGAGGCCTACCTACATTCTTCCTGAGTATGTTGATCATTCCAAGACAATACGCGAATTCATAAATGTGTTTGAAGCAGAGATTCAAAAGCTAGAAGCTGACCAGTTTCAGCTTGGGACTTGTACTCATTGGTATTAATTAATGTCGTGCCTTGTAATAGCCATCAGGTGACCTCTGTATGTAAGTCATTGTACCACAACCGTGACAATCATTGGATCCTATGTGAACTATAGACATCTTGCCATTTGTTGTGATACAATGACATACAGAGGTCACGTACCTGATGGCTATTTTTTATCTCCATTATTAATGATCATATTTTTTATAAACTAATTTCTAAAAAATTAGCTAAATGTAAAATTAATAATTAGTTCTATTGATCATTATATCAAAAAGTAAACAAAGACAAAGATGAAGAAGGGTGAGTTTGATGATATATTTCGTTATGAACTGGATGATGAGAACTGGAGGCCTTCCATTTGAAGCAGAGGTTCAAAAGCTAGAAGCTGACCAGTTTCAGCTTGGGACGTGTACTGTATTTTCTTCAAATCATCAACATGTTCATGGAGTACTCACCAATTTTGAGATTTTTCTGAGTTGGTTTACTAATAGTTTCAATTTAATTTATTTTCCCCTTTAAATTGTAAATGAAAATTAGAAATAATTGTTTCAACTCTTGAAATAATATGTGCATAGAAAAGTAGGTATTTTTTGTTCTTAACTTAATATAATTTTGCATGGCACAAATATTTTATCAAACGATTTTTTTGAAATGTTCAAAGCAAAAGGAATGAGATAAATGAGGAACAAAAAGAGAAATGTTAACTTCCCGCGCAAAATTGCCCTTTAGTCCCGGGTGGTGTTACCACCCGAGACAAAAGGACCCCCTTTTGTCTCGGGTGACGAAAATTTGCCTTTAGGGAGTTCCCGCGTGAAATACCCCTTTTGTCACAGGTCGTGAAACGACCCGTGACAAAAGGGGGACCTTTAGTCTCGGATCGTAACACAACCTGGGACTAAAAGGGGTTTTGTCTCGGCTGGGAATTCGACCCGTGACAAAAGGGGTGGGGGGTATATAAGCCCCGTCGCCTTCCAGATCGGCACTTAGCCATTTCTCCCCCAAATCGCTACCTGGCCTCGTCTCCGTCGTCGCCGCCGCCTCTACTCGCCGCGCCCCTCCCCGACGCGCCCCTCCCCGACGAGCGGCCCCACCCCGACGCGCCGCCCCTCTCCGACGCGCCGCTGCTCCCCGACGCGCGCGCTTCGCCGTCTCCCGCTGCCGGCCGGCTCGGCCGCTGCGACGTCCGCCCTCACCGTGCGGTCCGACCCCGACGCGCCGCTGCGCGGCTCCTCCCTGACACGCCGCCCCTTCCCGACGCGCTTCTCCTCCCCGACTCGCCGCCCTCCCTGCCGCGGTGCCCGCCCCGCCCCTCTCCTCCACGCGCGACGCCGCCCCTCCGAATCCCGAAGCGTACCAGCCGTCCAACCCAACCGGTATGCCGCGCTGCCGCCGCCACCGCCGCTTGCCGGGACCCCCGTGCGGCCGCTGACCGGCGTGCATGCGTGCCCCGATGGCCGGCCGGGCCGCGTGCACGCTGGGGTTTTGCCTTGCTGACGCAAGCATTTCACGGGCTTGAATTTATTTGATTTAGTTTATCAATTGATATATATATATATGTGTAGTTCTAAAAATTTTATAGATATGCATGAAAGTTTTTAAATTTATAGGAATGGAAAGAAAATTTAGTTAGAAATAAATTGTAATGCTTTGTATATTTTTGTGTGTATATACAGTCGTACATATTTATTAGCACCTACGACTATGGACCAAAATCTTATTTGTGTATTTGAGTTCTTAATTGTTTTCTAATATACAATTTTATTTGATAGTTCTGAAGTCGACGACTGTCGCGTCGGCTCGAACAAGTGACTTCCCGTCACCTCTGTCATTCTCCCAAACGACACCGCCACCAACAAGCATCGTTCGTCCACAAGTTGGTAGAAATATTTCGACTTAGTTTATTCCAAAAATTCATACAATATTGTTGTTTATTCCAAAAAATTCATAGTAAATTCTTGTTTATTCTAGAAAGTTTTAGAAATTTTTGATTATTCCAGAAATTGATAGAAAAAACTTGTTGCTTATTCCAGAAATTCATAGAAAAATCTTGTTGTTTGTTCTAGAAATTCAAAGAAAATTCTTGTTTATTGAAGAAATGCTTAGAAAATTCTTGTTTATTCTAGAAAGTCTAACAAAGTTGTTGATTATTCCATAAATTCATAGAAAAATCTTGTTGATTATTCCAAAAATTCATAGAAAAATCTTATTGTTTATTCAAGAAATTCAAAGAAAATTCTTGTTTGTTGAAGAAATTCTTGTTTATTCCAGATGGATGACAACAATGACAACTTTATGGCCGACATTATTGCTAGTGGTACAAATACCATTGCAACTTTCACCGACAAGGAGTGTAGTCAGGCGGACATGTACTTGAACATACCTCCGACTGAGGAGGATGCCACCCCCGTCGAGGACACAGCAACAAATAATGAGGACAATGCTGGAAACAATGAGGAAAGTCTTGTGAATGAAAGTATTGAATGTTCCCACGAGGTATATATATATATCTCATGCATTAAGTTCATAGTTCTTATTTCTCTAACCTCAATTCTTATATAATTAATTAAATAACGAATCTGCAACTTGTAGGCTTCATGCTCAACATCAAAAAAGACAAAAGAGAGGGCGTACACAAGTACTCACCGGCCATGTCATGTATCATATCATAGAAGTGTCAGAGGTTGGCCAACCATGTGCTCCAAAAAGGATCAAGGACACGTATGTATCACAGTGCGGGGCCATTGTAAGGGACAACGTGCCCATCAGCTACAGAGAATGGAAGGGAAAAGCAGATAATCCACACATGGTTCCAGACTCAGTGAAAAATTTGTTGTGGGATGAAATCCTAAAACACTTCACACTTCCTGAAGGTGTTGAACCAAATGATGTGAAGCGTTGGACTCTCACGAGGATGGCAACACAATTTTAGAAGTTCAAGTAGCAACTGGATAAAGATTATATCAAGAAGAATCGAACTCCAAATTGGATTGAAAATCCCAAGTTAAAAGAACACTGGACGTCCTTTGTGGAATACAAGAAAAGTGAAGATTTCGCCAAGGCGAGTGCATGAGGGAAGAAAAGTCGTGGTAAGAAGGAGCACGACCATCATCTTGGTCGTGGTGGTTACTCATTTGCAGTTCCCAAGTGGCGGAAGATGGAAGAAGACCTTCTCGCACAAGGTACCATACCAGCGGTCTATGATTGGCTCGAGCGAGTGAAGAATTGGTATTATGCTCATGGAGGCACAATTAACTCCGAAGATGGTACCCTTGATTTCCCACCCTCGTTACGAGAGGCTGCACTTGAAATATTGAAAACAATTGAAGATGTCAGAGCAGGCAGAGTGAAGGTTGATAGAGAGATGGATGAGCTCACTATGGCGCTCAAGAATCCAGAACACCCAGGACGTTGTAGGGGCTACGGGGTGGTATCATGGAAATTTGCCTTCAGGGGAGACTTTGCCACCAATCGAAGCCGCAGAAGAAGAAGAGAGCGCGAAGAGGAGGAACGGCGGCAAGAGATAGAGCAAAGACTTAAAGAACACAAAGAAAAGATGACGACAGAGATTGAACGGCGAGTGGCCGCCGCATTAAATGAGATGGCCCCATCTGCATCTGCTCGCAAAAGCAGTTGTGCTTCCGTAGCGGTTCCCGAAGAGCAAAGGGCAATAGAAGGAGTTCAAGTGGACGACAACCAACGGTACCCTGTGGATGACATCTGTCGGCGCACCCCATGTGAGCTTCACAAGCCATTCGACAACATCAAAATGAAGGTATGTATAATTCATGCTTTTATTAGCTCAATAATTGATGCATATATATTACTTTGAAATTTCTGGATAGACATTCACAATGACGGTATAATTCATGCTAATAATAACTAATTAATTATTATTTCTCAGGTGGCGGACGCAAGTGCTTTTGCGCAGTTTCGTGGACAGACAAGCCACGACATGCCGATTCCACCTGGCTACACCTCAGTTAGCGTAGAGAACATCTGTCAACCTGCTTTTGAGGAGCTAGAGCTAGATATCCAGGATGTGATGGGGAAAAGACACTTAAGGATGCACTACACGGTATCATATTATGGCCAAAACGTTAAATCGTCATAATCCCCGAGAATGATGGATCTTCGAGAGACCCCCTGGAGCCTTCACAATCGTCTCCGGGGCGATCATCGTCACTACCTGCTCGCTCACCTTCTCCGCAAGAACCATACAATTCGGGAGAAGCGAGCTCCAGCGATCACGATGATGACATCCCTCCCAATTCACCTCAGCAACAATCGGCCGCAGAGCACGTGCCACAGAGGTCTCGAGCACAATCTTTCAAGTCGGTGCAACCACCAAAGAAAAAACGAAAACGACCAGCAAAGAAAAAGTCCGAGCCAACAAAGCTAGCATGGGAGAGGATAGCAGAAGAAATAGACGCGATTGTAGAAAAAGAAGTCGCGAACTTCTTTGCAAAAATGAGAGAAGAAACTCGATAGGAAAGCCAGAATGCCAAAAAAAATGAAGGTTATAAGCAGAGACTCCAGGCTTTCATACGCGAGATGGAAGAAAAAAGAGAAGGGTACCGCCGGTAGAGTTGAAAACGGACTATGAGCGTTCGGTGGACAAGTCTTATCAAAAGAAGAGACGACGAGGGTCGCCGAATAGTTACATCGAGCAAATACCTGCGTCGACGTCGGGGACTGCCACAAACAAGAACAAGGAGAAGCAAATAGATGCATCCACGACCGATCCGACTAACTTGTTTGCAGGCCTCAGTGCAGAAGCACAAGCAGCAATTGACAACATGTCTGCAGAAGAATTGGCTCATGTCATTAACTTTTATGAACAAACAAAGATGCCTGTTGGTGGTATTATCAGCCTTGAAGACCTACCAACAGATAAAAATTTCGTACCTAGATGGCGCTTTGAGCTAGGACAACCTCTAGTGAAGCCAGAATTGGTCAACAAGCTCCCAACTAAGATGTGCAGATTTCATGACTGATACTTGCAGAAGTCAGCTGAGGGCCTGGAGATGTTTGGTATGCTCGTGAGACCTGGAGATTTTGCCCTTCAAAACGAGAAGGTGGTCTGGCTCCGATTCATTGATATCTATGAAGTTTACCATCTGGACGCCGTGAATACTGATCTTATGATGGCCTGGTGTCTGTAAGTGACATATTTTCATATGTTTATTAATAAATTTATTACATTTGTCGATCTACTAATTAACATTTGGCTTTCTTCTTGTGTAGCTTGCAACTTACTGAGATGTGAAAGAAGGGTTATTCAAGAATTGCTTTCATGGACCCATCAAAAGTTAACGAATAGGAGATCCGGGAGCAACGAAAAACAACAATCCAGACAATTTTTAGGCACTTAGATGAGTTTCATTACAAGGATCTTATACTACTGCCTTACAACTACAAGTAAGTACGATTGTCATCTAATTATCCTTGTTAATTCTATTTAGTCAATTCTAATCTTTATGAGCATGCATACAGATTCCACTGGATTCTACTCTTAATCACTGTCGACAAAAGCAACATCAATGTGTATGATTCATTGAGAAAAGATCCCTCAGAATTCCAAGACCTTCAAGATGTATTTCACGAGTAATAATTCTATCTACGACATTTTCTTTAATGCAATATATATATTTAGCTTTTATACTAACACTTTATCTTTTATTATTTTGCCTCGGAGCTTGGACCATGTTCATTGCAACACACCAAGGACCATTTCAAAAAAATTAGATGGGTCACTAATTTTCCAGTACATATACCAAATAACAACTTCAGATTGGGAATATTTAAAATGTATAACACTAGTATTTCGTAATCTGTTCTCCTCTCCACTTTAGTGTTTGAGACAAGAACCAGGAAATAATTTATGCGGGTACTACGTCTGTGAGCACATACACCATTACAGTGGCAACGCGGGTGATGATAGTGTAAGTAAAATAAACCTATTAATAATACATCATTTTTATCCTCTTTTGTATATTTAATCGCTTGGTGTATTATATTAACATATTTGCAAATTACTGAGGATTACAAAAAGGGAAGCACTCATTGAGAAAGATCGTCTCTTGGCAATTCAAGAAGCTCTCATGGGATTCCTCATGGACGAGGTGGTTAATCCAAAAGGAAAACATTTTTATGACAACCATCCAATTGACCGACTCACCTCCGAGGAAAGCTAATTGATGAGACTAGAAGTTTGAAGTGAATGATATTTTGATGTATATATACTATAGGGTTTAGGGTTTTGATGTATATATACTAGTTTAAGAAAGTACTATTTATTTTGATGTGTATAAATTATTATGTGTATATACATTTATAAGTTTATATATGTAGATATATAGGGTTTAATTCATATATAAGTCTAATCTAAGTGCGTATATGGTATATATAGACAGGTATACATATATACAAGTGCAAATACATATACGTACATATACGGGTTAGACAACAATTAGAATATACGCTCAAATCGAAAACAGCAAAAAAAAGAGACGAGACCCTTTAGTCTCGGTTGGTGGTGGGCGCAGGCGCTGGCGTGCCCCCCCTTTAGTCTCGGTTCGTAATAGGAACCGAGACTAAAGGACCCCTTTAGTCTAGGTTGGTTTACCCGGGACTTAAGGGGGGCGTTTTGTCTCTCATCATTAGTCCTAGTTGGACTTGAGAGACTTATTCCCTTTACCAACTGGGACTAAAGCCCCTCTCCCTACCAGTGAAATGTCATTTCAGTACCATCAATATACTTTAATTTTGCTGATTGGCCTCCATGAAAGATAATAGTCTTCTTCAATTCTAATTACATCAGTCCCACTTTTTTTTTGCAAAATAAAATCAAGGTCAGAAGGGCATTGATTTAATTTTTCTTTACTTTGACACTCTAGAAATTTAAAGTGTGAATGTTTTACTCTACACCTTCTGGCATGTAAACCCTTCTTCAAGATTCTTGCGTGGAGCCGTGGAGTTGACTTATTTTTTTACTGCAGGATTTTATTTAGAGATTATGGCTGATAGTTACGAGCTTGACGCACATCCTGAGCGAGCAAGAGTTTGCCTCTACTACTCGTGTGCTGTTTGTTCCAGGTTTCCACAATATACTGTTTTTAATTTTAAAGACTATTTTTTAATCAAAGCATTAAAAATATGTGATACGTCATTCCTCAAAGCTTAGATCGAGTTCAGTTGTTTCTTGATGCTGTATTGCTGCATCTCATTTAGAAATGTTTGCCACAATAAGGCGTGGCAGAAAGCAACTAGCTGCATGCAAGGATGATCTCCATACTCCGAAATAAATGTTGTCTTCCCAATTCAACTACTATAAATCTTTTGCAGCCCTTGTTTGCATGGTTCTTTTTAGAGGATGTGATCAACATCAAACATTGGCAGAAAGTAGCATTAACTCTCGAATGGGATCCATCCCATCGTGCACACCGATTAAACAAGGTTGGTGATCTGCTCGTTATGCATACTAACCGTTTGTTGAATGTGCTGATTGCTCTATCTGGTTCTATACAGATTATCAAATTGCAGATGGTGATTACAATGATGGTATCCAGAAGAATGCAATGTCAAAAATTTGGAAAAGATTGCACATGCTGATTACAAACTGTGGCTAGGAAAAGATCTGCATTGTCCAAAAAGAATGCACAGGTACTATGTGAAACCTTTTATCTCTATGTTCATTTAAAAGGGACATGTAGTCCTTTTGGAGAATCATAGCTATTCTTTTGTTCTGCAACAGTTAATCTTTAGTATGTCACCATTCTAAATATGACAGAGCATCCTAAATCAGGTCCAGGCTTAGTTTGCTCTTGCTGATTAGAAATATATATGGATGTGTTTGTGCTCAGAAAATGTCTTGGGAGGCAGCTGCATGTATGTTTATATTTGCTTTTTGCTTCAAAGTTCATGGTTGATAGTAGAACAGCTCACAGAAAGCTAGTAATGCAGCTCTTTTGCTTCAGTGTTCAATTAGCATTGCCACCACTAGTCTCAGTGTATGAAACATCAAGTGCACTTATCATGAGCTGTACAATCTCATGCTTTAATGATCTTGACCATCATCAAGTTGCAAAATACTTGTAAATTTTAGTAGTACCTAGAGTTTTAGTTTAACTAATGCATGTCAATGATTTTTTTCTAGAATTTTAGTTTAACTAATGCATGATAATTTTTTTCAGGAGGAATCTTGAGTTTGAGAAGGAGCATATGAATGGTAGGACGATGGCCAACATACATATTAAGGGAACCTTTGCTGCTACAGTAGACATTGGTTGCTGGATACATTATTATGTGTTAAGCTATCTACCTGTGTTCTCATGTAGTTTGACACTCGGTGTG
Source organism: Cenchrus fungigraminus (assembly GCA_036936925.1). Classification (NCBI taxonomy): domain Eukaryota; kingdom Viridiplantae; phylum Streptophyta; class Magnoliopsida; order Poales; family Poaceae; genus Cenchrus; species Cenchrus fungigraminus. The sequence goes on from CM072780.1 coordinate 71,507,520, forward strand.
TTTCCTTAGAGATTTGTAAGAACAAATTATATTTCGTTTTAATGGATATCGAAGTTTCATTCATTATGTATTTGCCGTTTTGCGATTATTGATTTAAGCTACCAAGCAAAGCGTCACAACATGAATTATTAATATATTAATCTGGCGCTGCAATATATGATGGCACATATAACAATCACATTTAGTCGTGGCAATAGGTACAATAATCGTGGCAATAGAGAAACTATCTATTGCAACTACAAAAGGATGACGGTGGCAATAGAGGAATCTATCTATAGCAACCAGCCACTACAAGAAATCTGGCTTTTTATGACAAATTTCTTCATGACGAGCCACTACAAGAAACCGGTTGCGTCATATAATGTCACATAATATGACACAAAAATTTGTGCCGTCACAAATTTGTGAGCCCGTGAAGAATTTGTGACGCCTCCGACTTTGGTGTCATAGAAAGGTACCAAATTCTGTCACAAATAGTCATTCTCCTGGAGCCGGTTGACGGAAGCGAATTTATGACGACATGTATAGCTTTTATGTGACGACTCTGCACTGTCACGAAATGTTTTATCAAATATGATGTCCCGCAGTGTCATTAAATACCTAGTGGGAGCTGGACCCTTGACCCAGGTCAATTGGGCTTGAAGCTGGTCTCAGCCCATGCATAAAATGGAAATGGGGCCCGGCTAGTGGGTTATTACCCTTACAAGTGGACCCGCCGCCTTCTGTTGACCTCTCCCCATCCCCATCTGAACCCGGCGAGCTCCCAAAATCCCAATCCCCATTGACCCAACTGAACGACGACGAGGGGAGGGCTGGTGGATTCAGGCGGTGCGTTGGACGGCGAGCGGGCGGCTTCCTCAGGCGCGCGAACAGCGGCGTTGGGCGAGCAAGCTGGGGTTCGGTCAGGCTGGGCAGAGGCAGATCCCCCTTCTCCCCCCATCGGACGGTCTGGTAGCACATCGTGAGCTCCCAGGTCCTGTGGCGGCTGGCGGTGCGGCAAGCGGTGGGCGGCCTCAGTCCTAGTGTCGGTCGGGGTGGAGCACGACCGCCGTCTTGATGCCTTTGGGTGGATCAGGTTGGTAGTCAGTCGCTAATCTCCACCCTTCCTTGTTTTCCTCGACTCCAGGTGACTGCTCCGGCGACTCCGGCGACGACGGCGCCATGTCCAAGTGGGGAAGCTCAGCAAATCAATCGGGGGGTACTGGAGCCTCCAGGAGGGTTGAGCACCATCTGGATGCAAGCTCGAGGTGGGCTTTGGAGCCGTATCCCCTTGGTAAGGAGACCGGGCTACCCTTGATCCCATGCCCTGACTGTGGGATGGCGAGGGTGATAGAGAGGTGGTCAGCGAAGGAGACAACCGAGAACTACCTGCGTGTGTTCTTCAAGTGTCCGTGGAACTCGGTGAGCAAGCACATGAATGATTTGAGTTGAGAAGATGTTCATCCCTATGCATGTAGTTTGTGGTAATGGAATTGTTTTTTTCATTGCTGTAGTTTCCTAAGCAGTGCGGGTTCTATAAATTCCAAAGTCACTATTTGGATAAGTTGGAGGAGCTTGGCATCGTTGCAATCCGCAAATTCCCGCTGGCAATGGACCTTGGTGATGAGGACCTTGGTTATGAACCTAAAGAGGTAGCAGATGCATCATCTGGAAGAGTGGTCAAGAAAAAGTAGGGTGGTAAAAAGAAGACAAAGTATGAGGCAAAGTTGGAGGATCTGATGTGGAAGTTGAACCTTTTGATGTATGTGGGTCTTGGTTGTGTGTTCATGTATGTTGCAGGCAGACAGAATGAGAAGTTCACTGCATAATGTATTTTAGTCTTTGTAGGTTGGTTGCAGTGTAGTTTGGCTTTTGTAATAGAACAATCTGGTGCTTTTTCATGCAATGAAATCTGATGCTTTCTGAATTTTGGCAGCTTGTATCTATAACTTGCAGCCTATACATTTTGTAATGGAAAAATCTGGTGAATCTTGGCAGCATGTATCTATAACTTGCAGCCTATACATTTTGTAACAGATTTATCCATTATATGACAGATTTATACATTGTATGACAGATGTATACATTATATGACAGATTTTGGGCACAACATGACAATGGCATGTGTCATTAAATCAAAAAAAATCTGGGCACTACCACTTAGCATCATTGGTACAAATCTACCACTGTCTTCTCCCAGAAATACTAAAAATCACAGAAATAGCTCACAAATAATTCATTGCATACTAGGTCTTACAAGTACATAATTCAGTAATACAAGTTCATAGTTCACAAATAGCTCTAGAAATACATCATACAAGTCCATGGTTCACAAAAAAACTCTAGAAATGCAAAGGTTCAACATCACTGTCATCTCCAGAACTATCATCTTCTACTGGACTATGGTACTCAAGGAAGGTATCATCTTCATCTTCATCTTCACCGATGTAGTTTGCTTCATCATATGGTGCTATATATTTTTTTCGACGGATGCTCTCTACGAGGTCTCTACTAATAGGGCTGCCTGGTTCATTGTCTATGTGCAACAAATCCATATCAGGATCAATGTCTCCCACTGCACCATGTTGAGTTGAAATATGCTCCTCTTGGTATGCCTCCTGACTTCTCATTTGTATTTGTTCATGGAGTGGTTTGTTTTGGTCAGAATCTTCTACATCATATACATGTCGGTGGCCAAATTCTTGTATCACTCGCCAACATGGACCAAACTTTGTATCTTCCAAGAAAAATACTTGTGAGTCATCTATGGCCTTAATGAAAGGATCATTCTTATACCACCGGCCTTGGATGTTTATGCTCTTGAAGTAACCATCATCCTTCATCTTGTATAACTTTCCCTCAAGATTGTACCATTCACACCTAAGTAAGATTACATTTCTGCTCCCCTTGCTGTTCTTGCCAAAACTCAGCTCAATGATTTCTGTAATTGTCCCATAGAAGTCAATTTCGTCATCACCGTGGAGACCTGGGCTTTTAATGGTAGAGTTTTGTGTCTTCCTGTGTTAGAGATGGGCTTACCAAACAGAAAAAGTGCAAAGAGAAGACAGTAGTATCTGACAAAACAGATCTTGACCATGACTATGACCCATCTTCTGACATTGATAACCAATCTGAAAGTGATGATGACTGTGAGGATGACCTAATTAATGATGATAATATTGAGGTGAGATGCATTACTAGACCAATTAGCAAGTATCTCGCTAGTCTACTTCTACCATCTACTTCAATTTTGTTGTTCAATGTACTTCAACATGTTCTTTAATTGATAAGATGCATGTTTCTCTTGGCAGGTAGCGGTGATGGCTCCAGGAGCTCACCCTCAGAACAAGAAGCAAAAGACGACTGGAAGCCAGCTGCCACCACACAAGCCTAGCAGGATGACTAGGCAACAGGCAGCCGCAGCCATGCCTTCGCCTGGAAGCCGCCCACCACCTAGGGAAAGACAGCCTTTGCCACCTAAGATCACTATGAAAGCCAACCCTAAAAAAACAAACACAGTGCCTCTTAGAATCACAGTGCCTAGTCCTCGTAGACACACTAGGCAAACCGCAGCCAGGGTTATTCCTGGTGCAAACCCATTTATTTTTGCTCCAAGAATTCCCAACACCAGTACATCCACATCTATGCCTGGTGGAAACAATGAGCGTACTACTCCTAGTCCTACACCCACAGCTATGCCTGGTGCAAACACTGAGCATACTACTCCTAATCTTACACCCAATCGTGCCCTGTTCCCTCCAGAAATGTCCCCTCTAGAAACCTCATCGCCAGGTGTGCAGAGCTCTAGGCAGAGCAATGACCTGAATGAGTCAAATGACCAAGTTGATGGCAATGCAGCGGTTGATACAAGTGGAGGACAACCTATTGGTGGCTTAGTTCAAGGTAATCAACATGTTGGGATTTCCCATTTTGCTTAGTAAGATGGTCTGGTTTAAGAGGTGGTGGATGTTGGATCTGGGGTGGCTTGGAAGCCCATTCTATCTTCTGTGATGTTGTGTATCTTTTGTTACTGTCAGTAGTCTTTGTCTCTCTTTTTGAGTCATTGGTTTCGACTTGTAAGGATGCTTAGGTTCAATCTTTCCTTTAGTGAGTAGCCCTTGGTCGATTTGCTTTGCATTTGTTTGAGTGCAGAAGGTGCTCCTGAGAATGTAAGCTGGTAACCCCAGCAGCTACTTTGTCACTTTTGGCTTTCAATATAAGCCGGGTAATCCTTGGGTCTAAAAAAATCAACATGTGTTTCTAGCAATTATTTTCTACATTGAATTCAGTGTCTACATTTTGGGCTGCTAACCAGGCTTTTTGCATGTTCTTTGACAATGCAGCACCCCAAAGGAATGTACGCAAGAAAACCATTGGGCTTGGCTTAGAGAAGCTCATAAAGAGAGGAAACTGAGAGCCAGGTGTGGTTCGAGGACCGGTAGATGGTCGCTTCCTGGTGTGACGAGTGATTGACAACGTGGTGTGGACTGATTCTTGGCTAAGTATTGCAGGTGCAGGTTGCGGCTTGGCTGGTGCAGGTGCAGGTGAAGAACAAGCGTGAAAGGTCGTTGCCGGTGAGGCCTCCAGGTGTGGAGAAGACAAGTAGGCTTGGTTCGAGGGACCCGGTGGCCAGCGGGGTCAAGTGCGGGCCGCATGGTGGCAAGAACGGCAAGATGAAGTCATGGACGGTTTTTTGGTTGAGCCTCAAAACCAAGGTCGAGCCGGGACTATGTGGGAGCCGAGTCATGAGTGGTGATTGGCGGAGGCTACACCGAGTTCGCGGGGTTTCCGGTGGTTCACCAGAAAATCACTGGGTTCCTTGGTTGATCCACAAAGCCAAGACCGAAGAACCGAAGACGGAGGTGCAGCAGCTCCAGACCGGTCTGACCGGTGGGTCTGACCGGTCTGACCGGTGGGTACCGGTCTGACCGGTGAGGAGCACCGGTCTGACCGGTGTGCGACGACGCAGTCCGGAATCTTCGAAGCAGAGGACACGCGTCGGGATCGCAAGGCTTGCGTCGAGGCTAAGCAAGTTTGCGGTCACTGGGCATCCGTCCGATGGTGCGAAGACAAAGACTTCCATTTTCGCCCTCGAGGGGCATGTATCCCTAGTTAGCTAGTAAGGGTATTTTAGTCTTTCGGTTGCCTCCATATAACCCAAGGGGTGAGAGGATGGCAGCCATCTCTTGGAACCCTAGCTCATTTGGTTTTCCTATTTTCCTTCCTATTTTCTTAGGATTTTCGTAGGACTAGCTTGAGAGCTTCATGGTGAGATCTTGTGAGAGGGAAGGATGATCGGGCGGCAAGCTAGACCTTGTATGAACCTCTTTGGTATGTATAGATGATTCGGCGTGGTTCCTCAAGGCTTGGATGTGTCTTTCCCGTTTCTCCTTTTTGGTGATTTTCGGAGCCCTTTCTTGGCGATTTTCTTGGAGCGATTTCGAGGCCTTTCTCTTTGGGATTTGGTGGGGGATGTATGCATGAACCCTTCGTGGTTCTTTTCCCTTTGATTCCCCTTCCAAATCCGTGAGCAAAGGGGCTCGATTTTGGGGTTTTCGTGGCTCTAGGGTTAGAGGCGTTCTTGGTGGGATTTCTTCGATTCCTCTTGATTTGACAAGTTTTGGTGGACCAAATCTTGGCTATGGAGTACCCATGAGGTGTTCCTACTATCCCCAAAGTCTTGTGCAAAACCGTGGAGCGAATCGGGAGATCGGGAGTTGGATTTGGAGGAGTTGACTCGCGGGCGCTGTTCATCCCGAGCTGCCCAGGCACGACCGGTCTGACCGGTGCTCTTGACCGGTCTGACCGGTGCTAGCCCTTGGTGGGTTTTTGTCTCGGGGAATAGCCTTGTCCATGTGGTTTTCTCCCGTGGTCCTGCTGATCAGTTCTTGGCGTGTTTGGAGTTGTTTTGCTAGACTTTGTGAGGGGTTCTTCTTCCTCATAGGTTGTGTTTCGTGGTGGTTTTTGTTCCAGGGCCTAGAGGAGTCACTGAGGCTTCCTGGAACGTTTGCTATGCGGCTGCTGTAGCCACCGGCCTGACCGGCTCTGTCCACCGGTCTGACCGGCGCAGGCCATCAGTCTGATCGGTGTAGCACAGGCAGCAAGCCGTGCAAGTTTCCGCTGTGTGGTTCGGTGAGTTTTGGCTCGAAAGGTTGAGTGTTGGTTCCTAGGACCAGTAGCACTCCAGTGGCTGTGTGGTCTTGACCAACTTGGGTAGTTGAGTCAGAGACGTGAGTTGGAAGCCTTGTTCGTCTTGTTGGAGTTCTCATCTCCTTCGAGAAGAATTTTTATCGGCTCCCATTCACTCCCCTCCTCTCTGGTTCGCCTAATCGGTCCTTCAATTGGTATCAGAGCTGGTTCGGGTCTTTATTGACTCTTACCAGTCTAAGATCCAAAGATGGCGTACCAGGAACGGGGTTCGGGTCCTCCGCACTTCGATGGGAAGAACTACCAGATGTGGCAAAGGCGGATGGCGGCATTCCTCCGCGGAAAGGGTCAGATCCTTTGGGTCAGCCTGAATTCGATCGGGTTCAGACAGAGGACTTAGCTTGTAGGATTTGGGAGCAGTTGAAGGATGCTCATGCTGGGAATGCTCAGGTTCAGGCTCGGATGTACGCGACTTACCGGAGAGAGTACGAGAACTTCACTCATCTCCCCGGCGAGTCCGTCGATGCCCTTTTCCAGCGATTTACGGTCGTTGTGAACAACATGAGAGCCAATGTGGACGTCCTCCCATACAATGATCATGATAGAGCCGTGAAGCTATTGCACTCGTTGGATCGTACCGTATGGGACGGGAAGTTTGAGGCTATTGTTGAGTCCGAGAAGTATGACACCTTGACGGTGAACGAGCTGTTCTCGAAGCTCAAGTCGGCTGAGTTGGACCGTGGTATGACAGCCAAGATCGAGAGCCCGACTGATTCTCATAGTCTCGCTCTCGTTAGTGGCAAAGGAGCTAAGTCTAACGCTAACGCATCCTCCAGGATGTACTCTCTGTCTTCTTTGATGTCTTTGCCAGATGAGGAGTTCGACGTGCTTGGAGAGGACGAGCTGGCGTTGCTGACCAGACGGTTCGAGAGGCTGCACGAGAACCGGGTGAACACGAGGAGGACAGCACGGACGTGCTTTCAGTGCGGCAAGCCAGGACACTTCGTCGCTGACTGCCCGGAGAAGACGGAGAACAAGGACGGTTACAAGGACGGCTACAGGCACCGATCGAGCAAGGATGGCAAGTACCGATCGAGGCGCGATCACAAGCACAAGAACAAGCACAAGGACGAGCGACAGTCGAGGAAGAAGGATGGCCGCGGCAGGAAGGCCCGAGCAATGGTCGGAGCGAGCGACGTCGACTCCAGCTCCGCCTACTCTTCCTCGAGCTCGAGTAGCAGTGAAGATTAAGGTGATCGGCGCAAGAACAAGAAGTCATCCAGGAACTTGAGCGGGTTGAGCTGCTTCGTGGGAGATGGCTTCTGCGGCATGGCCCGTAGCTCCGGCAGCAAGAAGAGCCACCAGAGTGACTCGGACTCTGACTCCGAGGATGAGGTATGTGATGAGCTCTCTTCTTTGCGCAAGGAGAATGATGAGTTGGTTGACTTGCTTGATAACCGCGATCACATGCTTAGAGAGGCCAAGAAGATGAGGAAAGAACTTAGGGCCTCACTAGAAGATGCTAGGAACCGTGTGGCTGAGCTAGAAACCCAGAACCTAGATGCTAAGCTTGAGATTGATTCGCTTAAGGCTTCTCCTGTGGTTTCTGATGAGATTGATTGCTGTGATTGCTCTGTGTACCTAGCTGATCTTACTGCTCTTAAGGATAAGCATGCTTCTACTTGTGATGAACTAGATATGCTTAGGGTTGAAGTGGCTGAGCTTAAGTCTAGACCTGCTTTGCTAGGTGCTTGCACTTCTTGCCCTGTTTTGCATGGAAAGATTGATGAGATGCATGCTTACACTGTTTCGCTTGAGGCTAAGTTGAAAGAGCCTATTCTCACTTCTTGCTCTACTTGTGAATTGCATGCGGTTAAGAATTTGGAGCTTGCACATTATGTTGATCGCTTGCAGGATGAGAATGATGAGCTGAGAAAATGTATGAGCTGGTTGTCAGGTCAGGAGCCTCAGCTTGGTATCATGATAGCGGCTTTCAAACGCTATGATGGTCAGGCACTTGGGGCTGACAAGCTTGGAGAGAACTGTGGTGAGGGAGTTGAGAGAGTTGGAGAGATTCCTATCCCACCACCAAACAGACACAAGAACAAGTTTGAGCCCAAGCCTAACCATCTCAGAAACAAACTTGACACTACTCCAGATCCACCCATATTCCCTCACCCAACAAATGATTTTCAGAAACCGGTGAAGTTTGTGAGCCCAAAGGGAGGTGAGGAAGGAGAGAAGAAGGGTGAGAAGCCGAGTGGGCAGCCTCAACCCAAGCCTAAGCCTAAGCCACAGCCCATAAAGTTCCATTGTGGGTATTGTGGGAGAGATGGTCACAAGGATGAGTTTTGCTTCAAGAGGAAGCGTGAGGAGAGAATAGCTAGAGAGTGGGCTAACAAGGACAGGTACCACCCCTCTAATGGTGTACCTGAGCCTCGTATGCAGATGCCCAGGTCCAAGGCGATTGTGAGGATAGTTCCGGCTTGGGGAGACCGGAAGGCTGTAGGTGCTGCTGCTGGCCGAGCTACACCGGTCAGACCGGTGCAGGTCTGGGCAGACAGCGAGTCGGGTTTCGTGCTCGTGAGGATGCTCGGTTTGGTTCTGGAGGTCGTGGTTCTAGTGGTTGGTCTGGAAAGTTTGCAGGTGGTCAGTTTGCTAGGCGTTCTCCACCTCGTGCTCAATACGAGGGTGGGAAGAGTCGTAGCTTTGAGATGGAGAGGAGGAACGATCCACGGTTTCCCTTTCGTGGTTTTCGTCCTCCTCCAGCTAGAGAGGGTTGGTTCCCTCGTGGTGGTTACCGTGGTGGTGTTCGTGGTGGTAGCTTTGATAGGCGTGATGATTTGGTTTGTGCTAACCCCACTTTGGAGCAAATGGCTCGGCACTGGTTTTACTCTTTTGGTACTAACCCCAGTGCTGAGTCGTTTGTTCACTCACGTGCTCGCTTTTGAATTTCAGGTGGGAGACTTGAAGAACATTTGGTTGATTGACTCCGGTTGCTCGAGGCATATGACCGGAGACAAGGGGTGGTTCTCAAGTCTCGTCCCGGTGGTGACAAAGAAGTACATCACCTTTGGGGACAATGGGCGAGGGCGTGTGCTGTCAGAAGGTGAGATTAAGGTAAGTGACAAGATCACTCTCAGGCGTGTTGCTCTTGTTCAATCGCTTGGATATAATTTGCTTTCTGTGTCCCAGTTGTTGGATGAGGGTTTTGAGGTGTTGTTCCGGCCTGGTGGTTCTCGGATTTTAGATTCTCGGGGGGATCTTGTTTGCATGATCGTTCCTGAGGGTCAAGTGTTCCGAGCTGATTTTTCTCAGTCTTCTGGTGTGGAGCGTTGCTTCTTGGCTGGTTCTTCGAGTGAGTTGTGGAAGTGGCATAGGAAGTTGGGTCACTTGAGCTTTGACCTTTTGTCTCGCTTGAGTAAACTCAATTTGGTCCGAGGATTGCCACGGTTGAGGTTTGAGAAAGAGTTGGTTTGTGCGCCGTGTAGGCATGCCAAGATGGTAGCCTCTTCTCACCCGCCTCTCACCGATGTGATGACTGAGCGTCCATGCGAGCTGCTCCATATGGACCTTGTTGGCCCAGCTTGTGTGCGATCTGCGGGTGGGAAGTGGTATGTCCTTGTTGTGGTGGACGACTACTCTCGGTATGCGTGGGAGTTCTTTCTTGAGGAGAAGGGGGAGACGTTTGGTTTTGTTCGAGATCTTGTCTTGAGGTTAAGAAACGAGAGGCACGGAGATGCCATACGAGCGATCCGCAGTGACAATGGCTCGGAATTCAAAAACTCTCGCTTCGAAACCTTTTGCCATGACTTGGGTCTTGAACATCAGTTTTCGAGTCCGTATACGCCTCCCCAGAATGGCGTGGTGGAAAGGAAAAACAGGACCTTGTGCGAGATGGCTCGGACGATGCTCGACGAGCATAGGACTCCGAGAAGGTTCTGGGCTGAGGCGGTCAATACCGCGTGCCATGTGTCGAACAGGATCTACCTCAGGGTTCACAAGAAGAAAACCTGTTACGAGTTGATGCACGGTCGAACACCCAAGGTGAGTCACTTCCATGTCTTTGGTTGTAAATGCTTCATTCTGAAGAAATGGAAGAAGTTGGACAAGTTCGAGGCTAGGTCTGTCGATGGCATTTTCTTTGGTTATGCATCTCATTCTAGAGCATTTCGTGTGCTCAATCTTGAAACTAACCAAATCGTGGAGACTTGCGAGGTAACCTTCGACGAGACACAGCCACGTAGTCAGCTTGTTTTTGAGTGTGCAGGTGACGACGAACTTGGCGAGGAGATCTTTCAGGAGGAGGAGCATGAACATGGAGATGATGAAGATGGCGGTGTGATGCCCGCGGCTGAACATGTACCTACTACTTCGACGACGATCGAGAATGGACCCTCTCCCACACCTACAACGACAAACCCAGATCAAGGCGAAACTGCTGTTGAGGGGGAGGTAGCATCAAGGCGAGAACCTCCCCTGCGAGTGCAAGTGGATCACCCAACTTCGAGAATCATCGGCGACATGAATGAACGTACTACACGGTCGAGGGTTCGGAACAATTCTCATTTCGCTCATGCTGCTTTTGTTGCCACTTTTGAGCCCAAAGACATTGGACACGCGTTATCTGATCATAATTGGGTTAACTCGATGCATGAGGAGTTGGAGAATTTTGAGAGGAACCAAGTTTGGATGTTGGTTGACCCTCCCCCAGGGTGTAAGCCGATTGGGACAAAATGGGTGTGGAAAAATAAAGAGGGAGAGAAAGGAGAAGTGGTGAGGAACAAGTCGAGACTTGTTGCTCAGGGGTACAGTCAGAAAGAGGGGATCGACTACGAGGAGACGTTCGCTCCTGTAGCTCGTTTGGAGGCGATCAGGATCCTTCTAGCCTTTTCCGTGGCTAAAGGGTTCAAGTTGTACCAGATGGATGTGAAGAGTGCTTTCCTGAACGGTGTGTTGGAGGAAGAGGTGTTTGTGAGGCAACCACCGGGGTTTGAGAGTGAGAAGTACCCTCACCGGGTGTACAAGTTGAGGAAGGCGCTGTATGGGTTGAAGCAGGCGCCTAGAGCTTGGTATGGTAGGTTGAGGGGGTTCCTGTTGGAGAGAGGGTTTGAGATGGGGAAGGTCGACCAGACCTTGTTTCTTCTCAGGCAGGGCAGAGATATCCTGATTGTGCAGGTATACGTGGATGATATTGTCTTTGGTGGCTCGTCTAACTCTCTTGTTGCAAGGTTTGCAGAAGACATGAGCAGGGAATTTGAGATGAGCATGATGGGCGAGTTGCAGTTCTTCCTCGGGCTACAAATCAAGCAATCAAAGGAAGGAACATTTGTGCACCAAGCTAAGTACACCAAGGACATTGTGAGGAAGTTCAAGATGGAGGACTCCAAGGCTATGGCAACGCCTATGAGTACGATTACAGCTCTTGATGCGGACGAGGAAGGTGAACACGTGGACCAGAAGGAGTACCGGAGCATGATCGGGTCACTCCTCTACTTGACGGCGACGAGGCCGGACATCCAATTCTCGGTGTGTCTGTGCGCTCGTTTTCAAGCGTCTCCGAGGACTTCGCATCGGCAAGCAGTCAAGCGCATTTTCAGGTATTTGCGACACACTCCCGACTTCGACCTTTGGTACTCTGCGTCTTCTTCTTTGGCGCTTCATGGATTTTCAGACGCGGATTTTGCCGGGTGTCGGTTGGATAGGAAGTCCACTTCTGGGACTTGCCAGTTCTTGGGTTCTTCTTTGGTATCTTGGTCTTCCCGCAAACAGTCGAGTGTTGCTCAATCCACTACCGAGGCAGAGTATGTAGCCGCATCTAGTTGTTGCTCTCAGCTCCTTTGGATCACATACACCATGAGTGACTTTGGTGAGGAGTATACCCATGTCCCACTTCAATGTGATAGCACCAGTGCCATAAGCGTTGCAAAGAACCCAGTGCTCCATTCCAAAACTAAGCACATAAAAGTGAGGTATCATTTTCTGAGAGACAACGTAGAGAAAGGGAAGATAGCTTTGATCCATGTACCCACACATGAACAACTAGCCGATATTTTCACCAAACCCCTAGATCAAGCAACTTTCACTCGTTTGCGGGGGGAGCTTGGTGTTTGTTTGTTTTCTTGAGTTGGCGTGTGGGAGCTCCTTTGTAGTATATGTATAGCTTTCCTTTGTGCATTTCTTGCATTTGGCATGGCATATGTAACATGATGTATAGGCATCTTTGTATCTTAGGTTGCATGCATTTTGTATCATATGCATTGTTTAGGAAAGGCTTCTCCTATATACATTGTTCACCATGGAATGACATATATGTCTTTGTGAGCTAATTTGGTAAGCTATGGTTAGTTTGGCTTAGCTCTTGATAATCTTGGTTTATATCCATGGTTGATGGCTATGTTTTTGAAAAATTTCATATATATGCTCTCTTGTGAGGAAATGCCTTTACATGATCTTGACATGTTTTAGTGGCTTGGCTATGCTTAATTTGTGGTTGGATAGCTTATTTTGATCATATGGGGCCAAAGGCTCATTTGCCATCATGAATGTTTAGCCCCCATGCTTCATCTTGTGGAGGGGCATAAGTTCCTTTTTGTCGCAAAGACATTTCATGTACCAATTATAAATCTGAAAATGAAATGTAAATTGCTTGAAAAATGTGCTCCCATGTCATATGTGCTAATTTTAATTTGCTTTGGGTGCTAAATCGTTGCATGATGCCTACCAATGAGAAGTCTCATATATAGAAGTAGGCACATGGCTCGGTGGCTTTGACATGACATGAGGTGCTTGTGGGTGTTTATGATGGTCTTATGCTTAGAATGGTTGTCCTAGCATAAAGTTTGTGTGGCTTTGCCATTTTGACATGTTTTGCTCATGTTTAGGACTTTGCTCATGAGAGGGTGATTTTTCGCAAAATTGCTAAATTCTATCTTAGCTTCGCCCAATGGTTGTGAAACTTGGTGATCATGAAGTTTATGTCATTACGAAGCTATAGAGTATCTAACTTGCTCGTTTGGACATGTGTAGCATCCTATGTTGAATTTTGTCTATTTGAGAAGCTCTAGGTTGCATTTTTTGCATTTTTGGCTTGATTCATGCATTGTCAACAAGGGGGAGAAGTTTGAGCATGTTTTGGCCTACTGAATGCATTTGGAAGGTTTTCAGGTGGTTTCGAGCCATTTTTGGGCTTTGTTGTGCACCGGTCAGACCGGTTGAGGTCACCGGTCTGACCGGTCAGAGTGCTGGTCCTGTTCACATGTTGCGCACCGGTCTGACCGGTGGTGTCGACCGGTCTGACCAGTCAGAGCTGAGCTATTGCAGCTGCTCTGTTTCGTGAAGTTGTTCGCATGCATTTGTCCAGGGGGAGTTGCATTGGTTCAGGGGGAGCTTGCATGTGTACAGGGGGAGCTCTTTGTGGTTTTCGAGCTTTGGTTTGATGGTTTGTGCTCTTTGCTTGAGCATGTCTTGTCTCGGATGTGTCGAGCCGTTGCCCTTGCCTAAGGGGTCCGAGACTTGTCTTCTTCAAGTGATCTTGCTCTTTGCCTTTTCTTTGGTTTTCGATCGCTTGTTGGAGTTCCTTTTAGTCGTTTCTTTTCTTTTCCTTTTCTCTTCGTTACCAAAACGTGTGTGTTGTCAATGCACTCATCAAGGGGGAGATTGAGAGCCAGGTGTGGTTCGAGGACCGGTGGATGGTCGCTTCCTGGTGTGATGAGTGATTGACAACGTGGTGTGGACTGATTCTTGGCTAAGTATTGCAGGTGCAGGTTGCGGCTTGGCTGGTGCAGGTGCAGGTGAAGAACAAGCGTGAAAGGTCGTTGCCGGTGAGGCCTCCAGGTGTGGAGAAGACAAGTAGGCTTGGTTCGAGGGACCCGGTGGCCAGCGGGGTCAAGTGCGGGCCGCATGGTGGCAAGAACGGCAAGATGAAGTCATGGACAGTTTTTTGGTTGAGCCTCAAAACCAAGGTCGAGCCGGGACTACGTGGGAGCCGAGTCATGAGTGGTGATTGGCGGAGGCTACACCGAGTTCGCGGGGTTTCCGGTGGTTCACCAGAAAATCACTGGGTTCCTTGGTTGATCCACAAAGCCAAGACCGAAGAACCGAAGACGGAGGTGCAGCAGCTCCAGACCGGTCTGACCGGTGGGTCTGACCGGTCTGACCGGTGAGAAGCACCGGTCTGACCGGTGTGCGACGACGCAGTCCGGAATCTTCGAAGCAGAGGACACGCGTCGGGATCGCAAGGCTTGCGTCGAGGCTAAGCAAGTTTGCGGTCACTGGGCATCCGTCCGAGGTTGCGAAGACAAAGACTTCCATTTTCGCCCTCGAGGGGCATGTATCCCTAGTTAGCTAGTAAGGGTATTTTAGTCTTTCGGTTGCCTCCATATAACCCAAGGGGTGAGAGGATGGCAGCCATCTCTTGGAACCCTAGCTCATTTGGTTTTCCTATTTTCCTTCCTATTTTCTTAGGATTTTCGTAGGACTAGCTTGAGAGCTTCATGGTGAGATCTTGTGAGAGGGAAGGATGATCGGGCGGCAAGCTAGACCTTGTATGAACCTCTTTGGTATGTATAGATGATTCGGCGTGGTTCCTCAAGGCTTGGATGTGTCTTTCCCGTTTCTCCTTTTTGGTGATTTTCGGAGCCCTTTCTTGGCGATTTTCTTGGAGCGATTTCGAGGCCTTTCTCTTTGGGATTTGGTGGGGGATGTATGCATGAACCCTTCGTGGTTCTTTTCCCTTTGATTCCCCTTCCAAATCTGTGAGCAAAGGGGCTCGATTTTGGGGTTTTCGTGGCTCTAGGGTTAGAGGCGTTCTTGGTGGGATTTCTTCGATTCCTCTTGATTTGACAAGTTTTGGTGGACCAAATCTTGGCTATGGAGTACCCATGAGGTGTTCCTACTATCCCCAAAGTCTTGTGCAAAACCGTGGAGCGAATCGGGAGATCGGGAGTTGGATTTGGAGGAGTTGACTCGCGGGCGCTGTTCATCCCGAGCTGCCCAGGCACGACCGGTCTGACCGGTGCTCTTGACCGGTCTGACCGGTGCTAGCCCTTGGTGGGTTTTTGTCTCGGGGAATAGCCTTGTCCATGTGGTTTTCTCCCGTGGTCCTGCTGATCAGTTCTTGGCGTGTTTGGAGTTGTTTTGCTAGACTTTGTGAGGGGTTCTTCTTCCTCATAGGTTGTGTTTCGTGGTGGTTTTTGTTCCAGGGCCTAGAGGAGTCACTGAGGCTTCCTGGAACGTTTGCTGTGCGGCTGCTGTAGCCACCGGCCTGACCGGCTCTGTCCACCGGTCTGACCGGCGCAGGCCATCAGTCTGATCGGTGTAGCACAGGCAGCAAGCCGTGCAAGTTTCCGCTGTGTGGTTCGGCGAGTTTTGGCTCGGAAGGTTGAGTGTTGGTTCCTAGGACCAGTAGCACTCCAGTGGCTGTGTGGTCTTGACCAACTTGGGTAGTTGAGTCAGAGACGTGAGTTGGAAGCCTTGTTCGTCTTGTTGGAGTTCTCATCTCCTTCGAGAAGAATTTTTATCGGCTCCCATTCACTCCCCTCCTCTCTGGTTCGCCTAATCGGTCCTTCAATTGGTATTAGAGCCGGTTCAGGTCTTTATTGACTCTTACCAGTCTAAGATCCAAAGATGGCGTACCAGGAACGGGGTTCGGGTCCTCCGCACTTCGATGGGAAGAACTACCAGATGTGGCAAAGGCGGATGGCGGCATTCCTCCGCGGAAAGGGTCAGATCCTTTGGGTCAGCCTGAATTCGATCGGGTTCAGACAGAGGACTTAGCTTGTAGGATTTGGGAGCAGTTAAAGGATGCTCATGCTGGGAATGCTCAGGTTCAGGCTCGGATGTACGCGACTTACCGGAGAGAGTACGAGAACTTCACTCATCTCCCCGGCGAGTCCGTCGATGCCCTTTTCCAGCGATTTACGGTCGTTGTGAACAACATGAGAGCCAATGTGGACGTCCTCCCATACAATGATCATGATAGAGCCGTGAAGCTCTTGCACTCGTTGGATCGTACCGTATGGGACGGGAAGTTTGAGGCTATTGTTGAGTCCGAGAAGTATGACACCTTGACGGTGAACGAGCTGTTCTCGAAGCTCAAGTCGGCTGAGTTGGACCGTGGTATGACAGCCAAGATCGAGAGCCCGACTGATTCTCATAGTCTCGCTCTCGTTAGTGGCAAAGGAGCTAAGTCTAACGCTAACGCATCCTCCAGGATGTACTCTCTGTCTTCTTTGATGTCTTTGCCAGATGAGGAGTTCGACGTGCTTGGAGAGGACGAGCTGGCGTTGCTAACCAGACGGTTCGAGAGGCTGCACGAGAACCGGGTGAACACGAGGAGGACAGCACGGACGTGCTTTCAGTGCGGCAAGCCAGGACACTTCGTCGCTGACTGCCCGGAGAAGACGGAGAACAAGGACGGCTACAGGCACCGATCGAGCAAGGATGGCAAGTACCGATCGAGGCGCGATCACAAGCACAAGAACAAGCACAAGGACGAGCGACAGTCGAGGAAGAAGGATGGCCGCGGCAGGAAGGCCCGAGCAATGGTCGGAGCGAGCGACGTCGACTCCAGCTCCGCCTACTCTTCCTCGAGCTCGAGTAGCAGTGAAGATGAAGGTGATCGGCGCAAGAACAAGAAGTCATCCAGGAACTTGAGCGGGTTGAGCTGCTTCGCGGGAGATGGCTTCTGCGGCATGGCCCGTAGCTCCGGCAGCAAGAAGAGCCACCAGAGTGACTCGGACTCTGACTCCGAGGATGAGGTATGTGATGAGCTCTCTTCTTTGCGCAAGGAGAATGATGAGTTGGTTGACTTGCTTGATAACCGCGATCACATGCTTAGAGAGGCCAAGAAGATGAGGAAAGAACTTAGGGCCTCACTAGAAGATGCTAGGAACCGTGTGGCTGAGCTAGAAACCCAGAACCTAGATGCTAAGCTTGAGATTGATTCGCTTAAGGCTTCTCCTGTGGTTTCTGATGAGATTGATTGCTGTGATTGCTCTGTGTACCTAGCTGATCTTACTGCTCTTAAGGATAAGCATGCTTCTACTTGTGATGAACTAGATATGCTTAGGGTTGAAGTGGCTGAGCTTAAGTCTAGACCTGCTTTGCTAGGTGCTTGCACTTCTTGCCCTGTTTTGCATGGAAAGATTGATGAGATGCATGCTTACACTGTTTCGCTTGAGGCTAAGTTGAAAGAGCCTATTCTCACTTCTTGCTCTACTTGTGAATTGCATGCGGTTAAGAATTTGGAGCTTGCACATTATGTTGATCGCTTGCAGGATGAGAATGATGAGCTGAGAAAATGTATGAGCTGGTTGTCAGGTCAGGAGCCTCAGCTTGGTATCATGATAGCGGCTTTCAAACGCTATGATGGTCAGGCACTTGGGGCTGACAAGCTTGGAGAGAACTGTGGTGAGGGAGTTGAGAGAGTTGGAGAGATTCCTATCCCACCACCAAACAGACACAAGAACAAGTTTGAGCCCAAGCCTAACCATCTCAGAAACAAACTTGACACTACTCCAGATCCACCCATATTCCCTCACCCAACAAATGATTTTCAGAAACCGGTGAAGTTTGTGAGCCCAAAGGGAGGTGAGGAAGGAGAGAAGAAGGGTGAGAAGCCGAGTGGGCAGCCTCAACCCAAGCCTAAGCCTAAGCCACAGCCCATAAAGTTCCATTGTGGGTATTGTGGGAGAGATGGTCACAAGGATGAGTTTTGCTTCAAGAGGAAGCGTGAGGAGAGAATAGCTAGAGAGTGGGCTAACAAGGACAGGTACCACCCCTCTAATGGTGTACCTGAGCCTCGTATGCAGATGCCCAGGTCCAAGGCGATTGTGAGGATAGTTCCGGCTTGGGGAGACCGGAAGGCTGTAGGTGCTGCTGCTGGCCGAGCTACACCGGTCAGACCGGTGCAGGTCTGGGCAGACAGCGAGTCGGGTTTCGTGCTCGTGAGGATGCTCGGTTTGGTTCTGGAGGTCGTGGTTCTAGTGGTTGGTCTGGAAAGTTTGCAGGTGGTCAGTTTGCTAGGCGTTCTCCACCTCGTGCTCAATACGAGGGTGGGAAGAGTCGTAGCTTTGAGATGGAGAGGAGGAACGATCCACGGTTTCCCTTTCGTGGTTTTCGTCCTCCTCCAGCTAGAGAGGGTTGGTTCCCTCGTGGTGGTTACCGTGGTGGTGTTCGTGGTGGTAGCTTTGATAGGCGTGATGATTTGGTTTGTGCTAACCCCACTTTGGAGCAAATGGCTCGGCACTGGTTTTACTCTTTTGGTACTAACCCCAGTGCTGAGTCGTTTGTTCACTCACGTGCTCGCTTTTGAATTTCAGGTGGGAGACTTGAAGAACATTTGGTTGATTGACTCCGGTTGCTCGAGGCATATGACCGGAGACAAGGGGTGGTTCTCAAGTCTCGTCCCGGTGGTGACAAAGAAGTACATCACCTTTGGGGACAATGGGCGAGGGCGTGTGCTGTCAGAAGGTGAGATTAAGGTAAGTGACAAGATCACTCTCAGGCGTGTTGCTCTTGTTCAATCGCTTGGATATAATTTGCTTTCTGTGTCCCAGTTATTGGATGAGGGTTTTGAGGTGTTGTTCCGGCCTGGTGGTTCTCGGATTTTAGATTCTCGGGGGGATCTTGTTTGCATGATCGTTCCCGAGGGTCAAGTGTTCCGAGCTGATTTTTCTCAGTCTTCTGGTGTGGAGCGTTGCTTCTTGGCTGGTTCTTCGAGTGAGTTGTGGAAGTGGCATAGGAAGTTGGGTCACTTGAGCTTTGACCTTTTGTCTCGCTTGAGTAAACTCAATTTGGTCCGAGGATTGCCACGGTTGAGGTTTGAGAAAGAGTTGGTTTGTGCGCCGTGTAGGCATGCCAAGATGGTAGCCTCTTCTCACCCGCCTCTCACCGATGTGATGACTGAGCGTCCATGCGAGCTGCTCCATATGGACCTTGTTGGCCCAGCTTGTGTGCGATCTGCGGGTGGGAAGTGGTATGTCCTTGTTGTGGTGGACGACTACTCTCGGTATGCGTGGGAGTTCTTTCTTGAGGAGAAGGGGGAGACGTTTGGTTTTGTTCGAGATCTTGTCTTGAGGTTCAGAAACGAGAGGCACGGAGATGCCATACGAGCGATCCGCAGTGACAATGGCTCGGAATTCAAAAACTCTCGCTTCGAAACCTTTTGCCATGACCTGGGCCTTGAACATCAGTTTTCGAGTCCGTATACGCCTCCCCAGAATGGCGTGGTGGAAAGGAAAAACAGGACCTTGTGCGAGATGGCTCGGACGATGCTCGACGAGCATAGGACTCCGAGAAGGTTCTGGGCTGAGGCGGTCAATACCGCGTGCCATGTGTCGAACAGGATCTACCTCAGGGTTCACAAGAAGAAAACCTGTTACGAGTTGATGCACGGTCGCACACCCAAGGTGAGTCACTTCCATGTCTTTGGTTGTAAATGCTTCATTCTGAAGAAATGGAAGAAGTTGGACAAGTTCGAGGCTAGGTCTGTCGATGGCATTTTCTTTGGTTATGCATCTCATTCTAGAGCATTTCGTGTGCTCAATCTTGAAACTAACCAAATCGTGGAGACTTGCGAGGTAACCTTCGACGAGACACAGCCACGTAGTCAGCTTGTTTTTGAGTGTGCAGGTGACGACGAACTTGGCGAGGAGATCTTTCAGGAGGAGGAGCATGAACATGGAGATGATGAAGATGGCGGTGTGATGCCCGTGGCTGAACATGTACCTACTACTTCGACGACGATGGAGAATGGACCCTCTCCCACACCTACAACGACAAACCCAGATCAAGGCGAAGCTGCTGTTTAGGGGGAGGTAGCATCAAGGCGAGAACCTCCCCGGCGAGTGCAAGTGGATCACCCAACTTCGAGAATCATCGGCGACATGAATGAACGTACTACACGGTCGAGGGTTCGGAACAATTCTCATTTCGCTCATGCTGCTTTTGTTGCCACTTTTGAGCCCAAAGACATTGGACACGCGTTATCTGATCATAATTGGGTTAACTCGATGCATGAGGAGTTGGAGAATTTTGAGAGGAACCAAGTTTGGATGTTGGTTGACCCTCCCCCAGGGTGTAAGCCGATTGGGACAAAATGGGTGTGGAAAAATAAAGACGGAGAGAAAGGAGAAGTGGTGAGGAACAAGTCGAGACTTGTTGCTCAGGGGTACAGTCAGAAAGAGGGGATCGACTACGAGGAGACGTTCGCTCCTGTAGCTCGTTTGGAGGCGATCAGGATCCTTCTAGCCTTTTCCGTGGCTAAAGGGTTCAAGTTGTACCAGATGGATGTGAAGAGTGCTTTCCTGAACGGTGTGTTGGAGGAAGAGGTGTTTGTGAGGCAACCACCGGGGTTTGAGAGTGAGAAGTACCCTCACCGGGTGTACAAGTTGAGGAAGGCGCTGTATGGGTTGAAGCAGGCGCCTAGAGCTTGGTATGGTAGGTTGAGGGGGTTCCTGTTGGAGAGAGGGTTTGAGATGGGGAAGGTCGACCAGACCTTGTTTCTTCTCAGGCAGGGCAGAGATATCCTGATTGTGCAGGTATACGTGGATGATATTGTCTTTGGTGGCTCGTCTAACTCTCTTGTTGCAAGGTTTGCAGAAGACATGAGCAGGGAATTTGAGATGAGCATGATGGGCGAGTTGCAGTTCTTCCTCGGACTACAAATCAAGCAATCAAAGGAAGGAACATTTGTGCACCAAGCTAAGTACACCAAGGACATTGTGAGGAAGTTCAAGATGGAGGACTCCAAGGCTATGGCAACGCCTATGAGTACGATTACAGCTCTTGATGCGGACGAGGAAGGTGAACACGTGGACCAGAAGGAGTACCGGAGCATGATCGGGTCACTCCTCTACTTGACGGCGACGAGGCCGGACATCCAATTCTCGGTGTGTCTGTGCGCTCGTTTTCAAGCGTCTCCGAGGACTTCGCATCGGCAAGCAGTCAAGCGCATTTTCAGGTATTTGCGACACACTCCCGACTTCGACCTTTGGTACTCTGCGTTTTCTTCTTTGGCGCTTCATGGATTTTCAGACGCGGATTTTGCCGGGTGTCGGTTGGATAGGAAGTCCACTTCTGGGACTTGCCAGTTCTTGGGTTCTTCTTTGGTATCTTGGTCTTCCCGCAAACAGTCGAGTGTTGCTCAATCCACTACCGAGGCAGAGTATGTAGCCGCAGCTAGTTGTTGCTCTCAGCTCCTTTGGATCACATACACCATGAGTGACTTTGGTGAGGAGTATACCCATGTCCCACTTCAATGTGATAGCACCAGTGCCATAAGCGTTGCAAAGAACCCAGTGCTCCATTCCAAAACTAAGCACATAGAAGTGAGGTATCATTTTCTGAGAGACAACGTAGAGAAAGGGAAGATAGCTTTGATCCATGTACCCACACATGAACAACTAGCCGATATTTTCACCAAACCCCTAGATCAAGCAACTTTCACTCGTTTGCGGGGGGAGCTTGGTGTTTGTTTGTTTTCTTGAGTTGGCGTGTGGGAGCTCCTTTGTAGCATATGTATAGCTTTCCTTTGTGCATTTCTTGCATTTGGCATGGCATATGTAACATGATGTATAGGCATCTTTGTATCTTAGGTTGCATGCATTTTGTATCATATGCATTGTTTAGGAAAGGCTTCTCCTATATACATTGTTCACCATGGAATGACATATATGTCTTTGTGAGCTAATTTGGTAACCTATGGTTAGTTTGGCTTAGCTCTTGATAATCTTGGTTTATATCCATGGTTGATGGCTATGTTTTTGAAAAATTTCATATATATGCTCTCTTGTGAGGAAATGCCTTTACATGATCTTGACATGTTTTAGTGGCTTGGCTATGCTTAATTTGTGGTTGGATAGCTTATCATATGGGGCCAAAGGCTCATTTGCCATCATGAATGTTTAGCCCCCATGCTTCATCTTGTGGAGGGGCATAAGTTCCTTTTTGTCGCAAAGACATTTCATGTACCAATTATAAATCTGAAAATGAAATGTAAATTGCTTGAAAAATGTGCTCCCATGTCATATGTGCTAATTTTAATTTGCTTTGGGTGCTAAATCGTTGCATGATGCCTACCAATGAGAAGTCTCATATATAGAAGTAGGCACATGGCTCGGTGGCTTTGACATGACATGAGGTGCTTGTGGGTGTTTATGATGGTCTTATGCTTAGAATGGTTGTCCTAGCATAAAGTTTGTGTGGCTTTGCCATTTTGACATGTTTTGCTCATGTTTAGGACTTTGCTCATGAGAGGGTGATTTTTCGCAAAATTGCTAAATTCTATCTTAGCTTCGCCCAATGGTTGTGAAACTTGGTGATCATGAAGTTTATGTCATTACGAAGCTATAGAGTATCTAACTTGCTCGTTTGGACATGTGTAGCATCCTATGTTGAATTTTGTCTATTTGAGAAGCTCTAGGTTGCATTTTTTGCATTTTTGGCTTGATTCATGCATTGTCAACAAGGGGGAGAAGTTTGAGCATGTTTTGGCCTACTGAATGCATTTGGAAGGTTTTCAGGTGGTTTCGAGCCATTTTTGGGCTCTGTTGTGCACCGGTCAGACCGGTTGAGGTCACCGGTCTGACCGGTCAGAGTGCTGGTCCTGTTCACATGTTGCGCACCGGTCTGACCGGTGGTGTCGACCGGTCTGACCAGTCAGAGCTGAGCTATTGCAGCTGCTCTGTTTCGTGAAGTTGTTCGCATGCATTTGTCCAGGGGGAGTTGCATTGGTTCAGGGGGAGCTTGCATGTGTACAGGGGGAGCTCTTTGTGGTTTTCGAGCTTTGGTTTGATGGTTTGTGCTCTTTGCTTGAGCATGTCTTGTCTCGGATGTGTCGAGCCGTTGCCCTTGCCTAAGGGGTCCGAGACTTGTCTTCTTCAAGTGATCTTGCTCTTTGCCTTTTCTTTGGTTTTCGATCGCTTGTTGGAGTTCCTTTTAGTCGTTTCTTTTCTTTTCCTTTTCTCTTCGTTACCAAAACGTGTGTGTTGTCAATGCACTCATCAAGGGGGAGATTGAGAGCCAGGTGTGGTTCGAGGACCGGTGGATGGTCGCTTCCTGGTGTGATGAGTGATTGACAACGTGGTGTGGACTGATTCTTGGCTAAGTATTGCAGGTGCAGGTTGCGGCTTGGCTGGTGCAGGTGCAGGTGAAGAACAAGCGTGAAAGGTCGTTGCCGGTGAGGCCTCCAGGTGTGGAGAAGACAAGTAGGCTTGGTTCGAGGGACCCGGTGGCCAGCGGGGTCAAGTGCGGGCCGCATGGTGGCAAGAACGGCAAGATGAAGTCATGGACGGTTTTTTGGTTGAGCCT
The DNA here is from genome assembly GCA_036936925.1 of Cenchrus fungigraminus. Classification (NCBI taxonomy): domain Eukaryota; kingdom Viridiplantae; phylum Streptophyta; class Magnoliopsida; order Poales; family Poaceae; genus Cenchrus; species Cenchrus fungigraminus. Next base: position 71,530,959 of record CM072780.1, read on the forward strand.
CAAAACCAAGGTCGAGCCGGGACTATGTGGGAGCCGAGTCATGAGTGGTGATTGGCGGAGGCTACACCGAGTTCGCGGGGTTTCCGGTGGTTCACCAGAAAATCACTGGGTTCCTTGGTTGATCCACAAAGCCAAGACCGAAGAACCGAAGACGGAGGTGCAGCAGCTCCAGACCGGTCTGACCGGTGGGTCTGACCGGTCTGACCGGTGGGTACCGGTCTGACCGGTGAGGAGCACCGGTCTGACCGGTGTGCGACGACGCAGTCCGGAATCTTCGAAGCAGAGGACACGCGTCGGGATCGCAAGGCTTGCGTCGAGGCTAAGCAAGTTTGCGGTCACTGGGCATCCGTCCGATGGTGCGAAGACAAAGACTTCCATTTTCGCCCTCGAGGGGCATGTATCCCTAGTTAGCTAGTAAGGGTATTTTAGTCTTTCGGTTGCCTCCATATAACCCAAGGGGTGAGAGGATGGCAGCCATCTCTTGGAACCCTAGCTCATTTGGTTTTCCTATTTTCCTTCCTATTTTCTAAGGATTTTCGTAGGACTAGCTTGAGAGCTTCATGGTGAGATCTTGTGAGAGGGAAGGATGATCGGGCGGCAAGCTAGACCTTGTATGAACCTCTTTGGTATGTATAGATGATTCGGCGTGGTTCCTCAAGGCTTGGATGTGTCTTTCCCGTTTCTCCTTTTTGGTGATTTTCGGAGCCCTTTCTTGGCGATTTTCTTGGAGCGATTTCGAGGCCTTTCTCTTTGGGATTTGGTGGGGGATGTATGCATGAACCCTTCGTGGTTCTTTTCCCTTTGATTCCCCTTCCAAATCCGTGAGCAAAGGGGCTCGATTTTGGGGTTTTCGTGGCTCTAGGGTTAGAGGCGTTCTTGGTGGGATTTCTTCGATTCCTCTTGATTTGACAAGTTTTGGTGGACCAAATCTTGGCTATGGAGTACCCATGAGGTGTTCCTACTATCCCCAAAGTCTTGTGCAAAACCGTGGAGCGAATCGGGAGATCGGGAGTTGGATTTGGAGGAGTTGACTCGCGGGCGCTGTTCATCCCGAGCTGCCCAGGCACGACCGGTCTGACCGGTGCTCTTGACCGGTCTGACCGGTGCTAGCCCTTGGTGGGTTTTTGTCTCGGGGAATAGCCTTGTCCGTGTGGTTTTCTCCCGTGGTCCCGCTGATCAGTTCTTGGCGTGTTTGGAGTTGTTTTGCTAGACTTTGTGAGGGGTTCTTCTTCCTCACAGGTTGTGTTTCGTGGTGGTTTTTGTTCCAGGGCCTAGAGGAGTCACTGAGGCTTCCTGGAACGTTTGCTGTGCGGCTGCTGTAGCCACCGGCCTGACCGGCTCTGTCCACCGGTCTGACCGGTGTCACCGGTCTGACCGGCGCAGGCCATCGGTCTGACCGGTGTAGCACAGGCAGCAAGCCGTGCAAGTTTCCGCTGTGTGGTTCGGTGAGTTTTGGCTCGGAAGGTTGAGTGTTGGTTCCTAGGACCAGTAGCACTCCAGTGGCTGTGTGGTCTTGACCAACTTGGGTAGTTGAGTCAGAGACGTGAGTTGGAAGCCTTGTTCGTCTTGTTGGAGTTCTCATCTCCTTCGAGAAGAATTTTTATCGGCTCCCATTCACTCCCCCCCTCTCTGGTTCGCCTAATCGGTCCTTCAGAAACAAGTTGGTTATCCAAGTGGCTGAAGGGAAGAAAAGACCTGATGTCCCGCTGCAAGCAGCGAAGCTTGCATCAGAAACTGGTGTAGCACTTAGAGACAAGCTTCCTATCTACACATCTTTGAAGCTTTATGAAAAAGATGGGGGGCCAGTAGAAGTACAAAAGGTGCTTGACAAAGTGGCGGTGAGACACCTAATTCTCTACAACTGTTTTCTTTCATTACTAGCTCTACTCTCATGTAAGATATTTTGTCTAATAAATGATCTGTGTGTCCCTGCAGAATAGGTTGGAAGTGGATGTTAAGACTCATGGACCAAGCAAAATTGCATGCACCGATATCGTTAAGAGGTGTGTAAGGCAGCAAAGGTATCTCCTAAAAAGGAAGTACTTCGATGAGTCCCTGACAATGGAACAGATATTGGCCAAGGGACCTCCACCTAAAATGAGGATGGAGGAGTGGACCAGCCTCGTAGAATACTGGTGTGACCCAAATAATCAGGTCCATGCCCTGCATTACTTCTTCTGTTAATATGCATTCAAACTGTGCATGAGTATAAAAAAGATTGTGTTGAATTTATGGTGCAGGAGATATCTGAGACGAATAAAGTAAACCGAGGGAACGTGCAACTTCACCAAAAAACTGGTTCCAGGTCCTACATAGCCCATCGATACAGCCTAGTAATACTATTGCACACTCTGTGGGTGCTTTTGGGTTGTATGTTCAACATCCTTTTGTGGCTAATTTTCATGCCTGGTGTTGGGTTGGATCCTTTTGTTAATATGCAATGCAAACTGAGATGTGTGCTTCAAAGTAATCCAAGGCTTTTGCATGCTGCAGAGGTCTAAGTACAACAACACTGAGCCAGATGCTGTAGACTTCTTTGGGGAATGTATGAATAGTCCCAGAACTAGTCGATCTCCTCTTGCCAATGAAATATATGTAAGTTCTAAAATGATTGCATACATCTACTATACTCAAGTTTATGCATGTTTCAACAGTGTTATACACCTTGTTCTTAAGAGCATTCTTTTTATGTAGGAACGAATGGTGGCAGAGAAGGAAAGACAGACAGCAGAAGGAGCAGAGAAGTCTCCCTCCAAGATTGTTGATGAAACTCTTAGCCAGATCAGCCGCTCATCCACATTTCTTCCTAACATTGGTGCCTCTCGACGGTCAAAGTCTGCTCAGACCTCATCGACAGTACTCAGCATGCAAGCTCAGTTTGAGGCAACCCTCCAAGCTGAAAGGGAAGAAGCTGCGAGGACCAAAGAAGAGTTGCAGGCAGAGCTTCAAGCTCAGAAAGAATTGCTGCGACAGACCCAGGATGAAGTGAAGGACATCAATAGCAGGTTTGAGGAAACTAATGCGCTGCTGCGAGCTGTCCTGAATCTACAGAAACAGTGAGGTATGAATGGTGCTTCTGAGGATGAGGCTTTTGCCTAAGCTTTTACTTCATTAGTCCTACTGGTTGGAACTGTGAGAACTATGTGCTATCTAGTTGTATGTGAACATAGAACCTAGAACTTTGTGGTTGAACTATGTGGTTGAACTATGTGGTTGAACCTGGAACTTTGTGAGAACTATGTGCAGGTTTGTGGTTGGAACATGTGTATGCATGATGTCAATCTGTGAAATGTGTTATCACTTGGGATGTGTGTGAATTGTGATTGATTTGTGAGTTCTGATGCCAATCTTGTGGATAATGGCATGATATATGTGTATTATGATTTTCTGTGCTGTGATGGATGTCACCCTCGTCACTGAATATGGATGTTGCTCTCGTCATGAATGAAATTACAATTGTGACGCCACACATTCATCTCAAAATGCAGCTCCCATGCCCAACGTACCAATAAAAATATGACAAAATACAAGTGTCACATAATCTAAAAATTATACATGACGACCCTGGGGCGTCACAAAAAACCTTTGAAGTGCATCATGTGGTCGGCTATTTGCGACAACACAGGAAACTATATATGACGACACAGAGGCGTCACAAAATAACGCCAAAACACCGTTGTACGTGACGTCATGTAAAAAATGTGACGCGTTGACTAGCTAATGTATGACGGACGTCAGCGTCATAAAAGGTGACAACATGTGACGGCAAAACTGTTGCGTCACAAAAGGTTACCACTTTTTGTGACGACTGCACAAAAAAAACGTCACGCGGTACATTTTGTGACGGTCGATTTGTGACGACCTTATGACGAACCTATTTCGTCTTAAAATACTTTTTATGACGAAAATCGTAGTTTACATGACGAAATCAGCCTGTCATATAAACCCAAATTTCTTGTAGTGAGCAGTTAGTAACGTGGCAATAGATAACCTATATGTAGCAACCAACCTAACTAATGTGGCAATAGCCTATGCCGCCTATAGCAACCATTCACAAACGTGGCAACAGAGGACCTCTCTGTAGCAACCAACCTACGGAGATGTTGCAATAACCCTATAGCAACCTGGCAATAGAGAGCCTCTATTGCAATGCTTTCTCCACGTAGCAATAATCACGATTGCAACACCTACGTTGCGTTGCGATTGCATTGTGTTGCTACACGACCAGCGTGTCGCAATACGTATCGCTAGAACCGCCTAGTTCGTTGCAATTGATACTATTGCCACAGCCATAGTGGTTGCAATTGCTTTTGTTACAACACTCACCATGTGTTGCAAAAGCGTCAAAAGTATTGCAATAGAGGGGCTATGTGTCGCAACTAAAATGTAACCCGTTGCATTCTGCTATTGCTACGGTCACAAGTGCAACGACATTTAACCAAAAAAATGGTAGCAAAAGTACTATTGCTACCATTTTTGGGTCTTTTTCTACACTTTTTTGGTGTTGCATTTGACCGAAAATCTTGTAGTGGAGGTTACCTTCGACGAGACACAACCACGTAGTTCGCTTGTTTTTGAGTGTGCAGGTGACGAGGAACTTGGTGAGGAGATTTTCGAGGATGAGGTGTAGCAGCAAGGAGATGAGGGGGATGGTGGTGTGACGCCCTCGGCTGAGCATGTACATACTACTTCGACTACGATCGAGGACGGGCCTTCTCCCACACCTACGACAACGTGCCAAGATCGAGAGGAAGCTGCAGCTGAGGGGGAGGTGGCTTCGAGGTGAGAAGCTCCCCGGCGAGTACAAGTGGATCACCCAGCTTCAACGATCATCGGGAACATCAACGAACGAACTACACGGTCGAGGTTTCGAAATGACTCTCACTTTGCCCATGCTGCTTTTGTTGCTACTTTTGAGCCACAAGACATTGGACATGTGCTATCTGATCACAATTTCTATGCATGAGGAGTTGGAGAATTTTCAGAGAAACCAAGTTTGGGAGTTAGTGGAGCCTCCACCGGGGTGTAAGCCGATTGGAACAAAATGAGTGGAAAAATAAAGAGGGAGAGAAAGGTGAAGTAGTGAGAAACAAGTCGAGGTTGGTTGCTCAGGGGTACACACAAAAAGAGGGGATAGACTATGAGGAGACATTTGCTCCTGTGGCTCGTTTGGAGGCGATTAGGATCCTTCTAGCTTTCTCTGTGGCTAAAGGGCTCAAATTGTACCAAATGGATGTTAAGAGTACGTTTCTGAATGATGTGTTGGAGGAAGAAGTGTATGTGAGGTAACCACTGGGGTTTGAGAGTGAGAAGTACCCCCACAGGGTGTACAAGTTGAGGATGCATTGTATGGGTTGAAGCAGGCGCCTAGAGCTTGGTATGGTAGGTTGAGGGGATTCCTGTTTGAGAGAGGCTTTGTGATGGGGAAGGTAGATCAGACCTTGTTTCTCCTCAGGTAGGGCAAGGAGATCCTAATTGTGCAGGTGTACGTGGACGATATTGTCTTTGGTGGCTCGTCTAACTCTTTGGTTGCAAGGTTTGCAAAAGACATGAGTAGGGAATTCGAGATGAGCATGATGGGTGAGTTGCAGTTCTTCCTCGGCCTCCAGATCAAGCAGTCAAAGGAAGGAACATTTGTACACCAAGCCAAGTACACCAAGGACATTGTGAGGAAGTTGAAGATGGAGGACTCCAAGGCCATGACAACGCCGATGAGTACAACTACAACCCTTTATGCGGACGAGGAAGGTGAGCACGTGGACCAGAAGGAGTACCGGAGCATGATTGGCTCCCTCATGTACCTGACGGTGACGAGGCCGGATATCCAATTCTCGGTATGTCTGTGCGCTCGTTTTCAAGCGTCTCCAAGGACTTCGCATCGGCAAGCAGTCAAGCGCATCTTCAGGTATTTGCAATACACTCCGACTTCAGTCTTTGGAACTCCGCGTCTTCTTCTTTGGAGCTTCATGGTTTTTCAGACGCGGATTTTGCCGGGTGTCGGTTGGATAGGAAGTCCACTTCTAGGACGTGCCAGTTCTTGGGTTCTTCTTTGGTGTCTTGGTCTTCCCGCAAACAATCGAGTGTTGCCCAATCTACAACCGAAGCCGAATATGTTGCCGCAACTAGTTGTTGCTCTTAGCTCCTTTGGATCACATACACCATGAGTGACTTTGGTGATGAGTATACCCAGGTTCCACTTCTTTGTGACAGCACGAGTGCCATTAGTGTTGCTAAGAACCCAGTGCTTCGTTCCAAAACCAAGCATATAGAAGTGAGATACCATTTTCTGAGAGACAATGTTGAGAAAGGGAAAATCACTTTGATCCTTGTACCCACACAAAACCAACTAGCGGATATTTTCACCAAGCCCCTAGATCAAGCAACTTCCACTCGTTTGCAGGGGGAACTTGGTGTGTGTTTGGTTTCTTGAGTTGGAGGTGGGAGCTCCTTGTGTAGCATATGTAAAGTTTCCTTTTGTGCATTCTTGCATTTTGCATTGCATATGTAACTTGATGTATAGGCATCTTTGTATCTTAGGTTGCATCATTTTGTAGCATATGCATTTTGTAGGAAAAGCTCCTCCTATATACATAGTTCACCATGATGTGCTATATATATATGATCTTATGAGCTAGTTTGATATGATATGGTTTAGTTTGGCTTAGCTCTTGATGATCTTGATTTATATCCATGGTTGATAGCTATGTTTTTGGAAAATGCTACATGTATGCTCTCTTGTGAGTAAATGCCTTTATATGATCATGACATATTTTAGTGGCATTTCTATGCTTAATTTGTGCTTGGATAGTTTATTTTGAGCATATGGAGCCAAAGGCTCATTTGTCATCATGAATGTTTAGCCCCCTTGCTTTGTCTTATGGAGGGGCATAAGTTCCTTTTTGTCGCAAAGACATTTCATGTACCAAATATGAATCTGAAAATGAAATGTAAATTGCTTGAAAAACGTGCTTCCATGTCATATGTGCTTAATTAAATTGCTTTTGGGTGCTAAATCGTTGCATCATGCCTACCAATGAGAAGTCTCATATATAGAAGTAGGCACATGGCTCGGTGGCTTTGACATGACATGAGATGCTTGTGGGTGTTTATGATGATCTTATGCTTAGAATGGTTGTCCTAGCATGAAGTTTGTGTGGCTTTGCCGTTTTGACATGTTTTCTCATGTTTAGGACTTTGCTCATGAGAGGGTAAATTTTCGCAAAAATGCTCAATTCTATCTTAACTTTGCCCAATGGTTGTGAAACTTGGTGATCTTGTAGCTAATGTTCATACGAAGCTATAGAGTATCTAACTTGCTCATTTGATCATGTGTAGCATGTGGTGTTGAATTTTATCTATTTGAGAAGCTCTAGGTTGAAATTTTTCAAGTTTTGCCTTGATTCATGCATTGTCAACAAGGGGGAGAAGTTTGTGTATGTTTTGGGCAACTGAATGCATTTAGAAGGTTTTCGAGTGGTATCGAGCCATTTTTGGGCTCTTGCAGTTCCTAGGTTTTCCAGGTGGTCATCGGCCTTACCGGTGGAGGTCACCGGTCTGACCGGTGTGAGTGTCAGGACCTGTGCAGCTGTGGTGCACTGGTCTGACCGGTGCGGTGGACCGGTCTGACCGGTCAGAGCTGAGCTGGTGCAACTGCCCTGTTTTGTGAAGAGGTTTGCATGCATTCGTCCAGGGGGAGTTGCATTGGTTCAGGGAGAGCTTGCATGTGTGCAGGGGGAGCTCTTTGTGGTTTTCGAGCTTTGCTTCGGTGGTTTGTGCTCTTTGCTTGAGCTTTCTTTTGTCTCGGTTGTGTCGAGCCGTTGCCCTTGCCTAAGGGGACCGGGACTTTCCTCTTTCAAGTGATCTTGTTCTTCGCCTTTGTTTTGGCTTTTGATCGCTTGTTTGAGTTTCTTTGTTCGTTTCTTTTCTTTTTCCTTTTCTCATTGGTTACCAAATATGTGTGTTGTCAATGCACTCATCAAGGGGGAGATTGTGAGCCTGTGTGGTTCGAGGACCTGTGGTTGGTCACTTCCTGGTGTGATGAGTGATTGACAACATTGTGTGGACTGACTCTTGGCCTAGTATTGCTGGTGCAGGCATGCGACTTGATTGGTGCTGGTGCAGGTGAAGAACAAGCGCGAAAGGTCGATGCTGGTGAGGCCTCCAGGTGTGGAGCAGACAAGTAGGCTTGGTTCGAGGGACCCGGTGGCCAGCAGGGTCAAGTGCGGGTCGCATGGTGGCAAGAATAGCAAGACAAAGTCATGGACGGTTTCTTGGTTGAGCCTCAAAACCAAGGTCGAGTCGGGACTTCGTGGGAGCCGAGTCATGAGTGGTGATTGGCGGAGGCTACACCGAGTTCGAGGGGTTTCCAGTGGCTCACCACAAAGCCACTAGGTTCCTTGGTTGATCCACAAAGCCAAGACCGAAGACCGAAGTGTAGCAGCACTAGACCGGTCTGACCGGTGTGCGACGACGCCTTTCGGAGATTTCGAAGCGGAGGACACGCGTCGGGATCGCAAGGCTTGCGTCGAGGCTAAGCAAGTTTGCGGTCGTCGGGCATCCGTCCGATGGTGCTACGACGAAGATTCCCAAATTGCCCCTCGGGGGTGTGTATCTTAGTTTTATGTCTTAGGGGTAGTTTCGTCTTTCGGTTGCCTCCATATAGCCCAAGTGGTGAGAGGATAGCAGCCATCTCTTGGAACCCTAGCTCAGTTGTTTTTGCTATGTTCTCATCCTATTTTCCTTAGGATTTTTAGGGCTAGCTTGAGAGCTTCATGATGAGATCCTTAGAAAGGGATGGATGATCGAGTGGCAAGCTAGACCATGTATGAACCTTCATGGTATGTATAGATGATTCGGCGTGGTTCCTCAAGGCCTTGTGTTGTTTCCCCCGTTTTCCTTTTTGGTGATTTTCGGAGCCTTTTCTTAGTGAATTTCTTGTGGTGGATTTGAGGCTTTTCTCTTTGGGATTTGGTTGGGGATGTATGTATGAACCTTTCGTGGTTCTTTTCATTGTGATCCCCCTCTCAAATCCGTGAGTAAAGGTGCTCGATTTTGGGGTTTTCTTAGGTTTCAGGAAGCGGTGTTCTTGGTGGAAATCCTTATATTCCTCTTGATTCAACGAGTTTTGGTGGACCAAATCGTAGCTATGGGATGCCCTTGAGGTACTCCTAGTATCCCCAAAGCATTGTGTGAATCAGTGGAACGAATCGGGAGATCGGGAAGGTTGTTTGGAGGGGTTGACCCGCGGCTCGCTGTTCATCTCGAGCGCCCAGGTCCTGACCGGTCTGACCGATGCCTTCCACCGGTCTGACCGGTGCAGCCCCCTGTTGGGATTTGGCTCGGGTGAACTGCTTAGTTCATGTGGCTTTGGGCTGTGGTGTTTCTGGTCTGTTCTTGGCAGGTTTCAAGGGGGTTTGCTTAGTTTTGTGTAGGCTTTTCTTTTCCTTTAGTTCGTGTTTTGGGTGTGGTGTTTGTTTCAGGGCCTTGAGGAGTCACTGAGGCTTCCTGGAATTTTGTTGTGCATCTGCTGTTGCCACCGGCCTGACCGGCGGAGTTCACCGGTCTGACCGGTGCCATCGGTCTGACCGGCAAGAGCCATCGGTCTGACCGGTGTGGCACAGACAGCAGGTTGTGCAGTTTTCCACTGCGTGTTGGGAGTGGTTGTTTCGATTGGTTGAGTGGTTTGCTCCTAGGGTCAGTGGCACTTTCAGTGGCTATGTGACTTTGGCAAACTTGGGTAGTTCGAGTCGGAGAAGTGTTGGATAGGCCGTGTTCGACTTGTTGGAGAAGCCATCTCCTTCGAGAAGAATTTTTATCGGCTCCCATTCACTCCCCCCTCTCTGGTCGCCAGTTCGGTCCTTCAGGCACGCAGGCCGCGACGAGCTCCTACCGCTGTGCACGGGCTCCCCGGCCAAGCGCCCCCGGAGGGCGAGCTATGTTGCAGGGAGCGGCCGCGCTAGCTTGGGTGTGCTCCAGTCGCGCGGCGCGACGATCTCCTGCCCGGCGGCGTCCGCGAGTGCGGTGGTGCGCGGGCCGCGACGAGCTCCAGCCCAGCGGCCAACGCGAGGTGGCGGGAGCAGCACGGACATGGGATCCTGGACTCCTGGTCATCCTACCACGCGGCACGCGGAGCACACACTCCCCCTCCTTGCCGGCGCGCGAGGTTGCGGCGAGGAGCGCGGTGCGTAGCGCGTCCCACTCGGCCGCCTTGCGCTCGAGGCGGGCGCGCAGCGCACCGGCGTTGGCGAGGCGCGCGTGTCCTCGCGGCGGGCATTGGTGTCCTGGCCCTGGATCTCGCCGGTCGGGGCGCGGCAGCTTCAATATCTCCGGTCGGGTCGCGGCGGCCAGGATCTCGGCGGCCGGAGCTCGGCGCCTGGGTCGCGGCGGCCGGAGCTTGGTAGGGACGGAGGAAGGGAGGGCGAGCGCGCGGGGGAGGATGGTGAGGGTGTCGAGCGCTCGGCGGCGGCGTACGGGATCCGTAGAAACCACATCATTTCTCCCCAATGCGGTTTCCCTCGTTTCCAAGCGCATCGATACTAGGGTAGACGCCGTTTCCTGAGGAGGAAACCGTTTCTCCAGTTTTGCTCTCTCTTCTTTAATTCTGGTGCCACATTAGCAAAAAAAAAGTGAGTTGTCCACGAAATTAATGCACATAGAAACCACCATAAATTCTCCATTGGGACTGCCCTTAGATGTTGTCTAAGTCCCTTCAATGCACCACGTATTGGAGTTTGGTGGGCATGGTACTCGTATCAAACCAATAGTGATTCATAAAAGCTAAATCTTCTAATCAATGGTGGGTCAATAATTATTATTTTTGCATATGTATTGAGACGCTTGGTCTGATTTTGAAATTGTCCAGTTTTTTATGTTGTTTTCATTGCAAAATGATGTATCTCTTTCCGTAACTTTCCAATTACGAGTACAATTACGAGCACGAGAATCGAAAGACATAAAAATTCTCAATTCTCAATGGAGTCTACCTGGTTGGTATAGCTAGGAGTTTGTGAGGGGGGATCTTATAGGTCTTCCGGAAGGTAGATAAGCATGCGAACTTCCAGCCCACCAAAAGCCCATCTAAATGATGTTTTTTATTTTCCCACTAGCCCACTTAATAATTATTAAATTAAAAATGTTACAACATTTTTTCTTCAACGTTTCTAGTAATTTTTCGTCAACACTTTCTAAATGTTCCAACATTTTTTTAGTCAATATTTTTCTGGAGGCTTCTTCCAACATTTTTATGGAGGCTTCTTCCAACTTTTCGTCAACATTTTATAAATGTTCCAACATTTTTTTAGTCAATATTTTTTTGGAGGCTTCTTCCAACATTTTTCTGGAGGCTTCTTCCAACATTTTTCAGAAATGTTCCAACATTTTTAAGAAATGTTGGTTTCATCAACTATTTTTTGTCAACATTTTTAAAAATGTTGGACAATATTTTTCTCTTTTTTAGACTTCTTCTAACATTTTTCAGAAATGTTACAATATTTGTATGAAATGTTGGTTTCGTCAACTTTTTTTTTTCAACATTTTGCGAAATGTTGCAACATTTTTCAGAAATGTTGGATTTTTTTTACGGTTTCTACCTCCCGAGGCCGGCGGCCGACGGCGCACCCGCTGCCGGCGCGCACCGGCGAGCTTGCTCCAGCCAGCGGCGGGCGCGGTCACGCGCGGAGGGCCGGCCGGCGGCGCACTGGGTGGCGCGCAGGCGCGGTCGCACGGGGCCGGGTTCCGGCGAGCTCCACGCCGCGGCAGCCATGGAGGTCGGGCCCCTGGCCGCGGCGCTCGGGCACGTGGTGGCGCGCGGGACGGCCGCGGCGGGGTCAGGGCGGCCGCGGCGGGCCACCGGGAGGCGCGCGGCGGGGTCGGGGTGGCCACGGCAGGCCACCGGGCGCGGGGGCGCGGCACGCGGGCGGGCATCGGGCGGCGGCGGCGCAGGGGAGGTGGAAGAAGATAATCTAGGGTTTGTAGTTGTTGGGCCAGTTGGGCTGTTATTTGGGCTCTTGGTAGGTTATAGTTGGTTAGGAAAAAAACTTCCGCAAGGTAGGTATATAGGATTTCCGGTTTGTGAGCCCTTTGTGAGCCCACCAATTCGCCTGGCGAGGGAGGGAGAGAACAAATAATGAGGCCAATCAGGTCACAATTAACGTGCTGTCAAGACTCCAGAAGATTAAAGTTGTAGTTGGGCCGTGTTACAGCTGGACCCACATGTCAGCATCTTGTACACGTCGTTTCTTTTTTTTGAGAATTATCTTGTACCCGTCGTTGAAGCTTGGGACATTTATCGCGACGAGTCAGCATGAACTGGACTCTGGTGTTGGTCGAACTCGAGGAGGCGTGGCAGATCTTGGCCGCCGGCATGGCTAAGATTAGACGCGCCGTTGAAGCCCATGGCGAGGATGCTCGCCTATCCGTGGACGAGTATCTCGAGCTCTACAGTCTGATTTCCAGCTTGTCTATAGCTCATTCATGTGATTTATAGGCTTTCCTCATACGAATTTTTGGGTTATTGGATCCAAAGTCAAAGGTCCACATCCTCCCTCCATCCCCACCCTCTCTCTCCACCTTATCTCTTCACCCACCCACCCTTTCTTCTTCCTCCCTGCGTCTCCACCCCGCACCTGCTCTTCACCACCCTATCGCGCCCCCACCCCATCGGTGTACACGGGCTAGGGTCCGGCAGACCTCCGCACCGACCGTCACCGGCGCGTAGGTCCGCCGGACCCTCCCGGCCACGTCGGACCGCCTCCAGCCACCACAACTGCCCCCTCCCACCAACACCGCCGCGTTCCGCTACCGCAATAGTCTTCTGCCGCGGCCGTTGCCGCCTTGGACTGCCCCGTTCAACCCTGGCCCGATCGCCGTCCTCCACCGCCCGGCCAGTGGCGCTCCTGTTGCTGCCTCGTCGCCCCGCCGCCTGCCACCTCGGTCGGGCTGGCCTGCCGCTGCCGACCCTCCCTCTATGGCCGGCGCTGAGCAGCATTCCCCTGGCAACCTGAACCCCTAAGTCGGAATCCTAATCCTAACCCGAACCCTAACCTCGCTGGAGTTGGAGAAGAAGGTGAGGGTGGAGAAGAAAAAAATGTGTGAAGAGTGCCTCTAAATCACATGGGTGGGCTATATCTTTCTCTTAAGTTCTACATTCAAATTATATGTCGCCAGTCCGGGTCATTTAGCTAGCTAATTGTCGTTGGCGAGGCGTTGCAGCAAGGCGTACAACTTGTGCGCGCAGAGGCCGCCCCAAGGAGACCACAACTCGGGTCAGCTCTACGAGCGCTAGAAGGAGGAGGTGGACAGCTACAACAACCCACCGTGCGTGCAGTGTCTTTCTCTTCTTTTCGTTATTTTCACGCCGGCCGGGTATGTGTGTGGTAGATCATGTGGATGCAACTTGTGCTGGGATCGCGTGTAAGTGCAGGTGTTGCCGCCGCTGAAGGAGATGCAAGGCGAGATTCTGCTGAGGCACTTGGTGGAGACTTGGAGGAAGCACAAGGGGATTGCAAGGCTTGACAGATCAGTCTTCCAGTATCTCGAACGTTACTACATTCCAAGGAACTCCCTACCAACAATCCAACATGTTGTCCACACTTCATTCCACGAGCTGGTTTGCTATAATAGCCCTTTTGTGTCCTTGAACAAGTTCGTATCATGCAAATATGTTGCATTGGTAGCCCACTTCCCTTATGTTGATGTGTTTGCCCTTTGCTCTTGTGGTAGGTTTTCACTGAGCTCACAGGATCGGTGATGGAAACTGTGATTAGCATAGTCAGCCTTTTTGATTCATTTTTTTTTCCATAGTAGAAATCTAGAATTGCTTCTAGCGGTGAGTGCTTATGATTATACAGATTCCTGGCACGGCAATTAATCGTTGATTTTCTGGGCATGGATACAGATTAATGAGAGGGAATGGAAACCTGTAGACCGTGACCTTCTCAAGGATGTTCTTGATATCTACGTCCAAATTGCCCATAGATTTTTGGATACCTACCAAGTTTATTTCGAACGGGCGTTTCTCGATAGTACTAGAAATTACTATTCAAACAAGGCCCAAACTTGGATCCAGGAGTACTCTCATTCTGATTACATCCTCGAGGTATTGACGCTGCATGCTCTTTATTAAACTGTTATTACCGTTTGCTGGAATAATTTTATGAGACGTACGTAGGTTGAGGATTGTTTGCGTAAGGAGGAGGAGCGAGCAGCACACTATTTGCATTCTTCAACTCAACCAAAGATAATGAAGGTTTGTACATCTGTTTTTGTTTGGCCTACATGCTCGGTGTACTACGTACTTCTGCATGATCAATGTTCGATGCTATTTCTCGAAATTATTTGGTTTAAACCCTGAATAATGGTTACAGGTCGTGCGATCCAAGCTGATGGCATAGAATGCGGAGTCACAAACTAATGTCTGAAGGAGTTGAAGTCTGAAGGAGGAGCTATAGCATGCCAAATCAGCTTGATGGAATATCTAGGTTTCAAAGGAATAATTGTTAGGTTTGTTGGTTAAGCATTAAACTGTAATTGTTAGGCTTAGTCATGCTAAGAATAGCTTTATGGCATGTTTAATTATATCTGCCTGTGTGAAGACTATGGACCGAGGTCCACTCCTAAACTATCGTGCATGTTTAGTACACAGTGCTCATTCATGTATTATGTCTGGCACTCTGGCCTTTGGCCTATGGCCTCTATTTAAACTCAATACTGCAAACAGTGCAAGGGGCATTAGTTGCCCTAGCTAGCTCAAATTTCTCAAAGGTGCAAGTGTGTTTATCCTCTCGCAGGCGAGCAAAACAACTCGAGCTGAGAATGACTTCCAACAAGTGAAAGCCTTGAACATCTTTCTAACTGTTCCATTATCATCATCTGAATCATGTAAATGATCTTGATTCTGTTGCCCCCTGAGTTTGCTAGCTGCTGCCTTCTTGGATCTGCCAAGAGCATCTTCTGTTAAATCTTGATCCACATTGTCGACGTACAGATCATCATCTCCATCTTCAACATCATAATCACTATCTACAATGTTTGGATCATCACTATGATCCTCATGAACATTAGAATGCTCATTTTGCACATCATCCATCCATACTTGAGCTTAGGTAGTTTCTCCCCAACTTCCATTTGCACTATGTTTACCTTCCTTGGGAAGACTTAGCTTGAAATAGAATTGGCAACAAGAACATCCCAATTTATCTCTGAAATGATGTCGTCATGATCAAGGTAAATCTCCAAAATTTTCACCATGTATCATTAAAATCATGACATTGATGTCACCATGAGTCAAAATAATTCTCGTGGTCCTCCCAGGCATCAACCAATATATCTTCAAACTGTTGTTCTTTTCATACCTAAGTCAACCTATGAAATCATCGATCCAAAGGGGAACCATGTATCTGCTAGACAATGATCAAACTAATCTACTTTTCCATCAATGTAAGCTTGATTATCACCTTGACCATCAAAAAACGCACCATGATGTACCTCTAAGGTAAATTCAACATTACTAGGATATGCAATACAAATTGTGTTTACCAATTTTAGCAGCCAAGAACTCAATTCAAGCCAAAAAACAAAAATTCCCCACTGAAATCAAAACCCTAAACCCTATATGCAAAACTGAACTAATATGATGCAACCAACATATCCGTTTGTGCTTCTAGCAGCACTGAAACACTCAGAATGTGGGATTTTGAGCACTCACCATATATGACACTCAGAAAGTGGAATTTTGAGCACTCACCTTATAGTGGGGGGGGGGGGTGCTCACTTTCATGGAAATGTTGTGGCCATGCATCTTTCTCCTCGTCCACCGCAACCAAGGGCCTGGGCGACACGACCTCAACTTCTTCCTTCTTTAAGTCAACCTGCTCCGACCTTACCACCGCTCATCACCGATCGCCACTGCCTCTTCCTCCCTCAACTTCGGCGACACCGAGGAGATGACAGTACGACACGAGACAAGAAGGAAAAGGAAGGACAGATATCTGCAAGGGTGGTATGTGCAAAAATCCTACCTCTCCCACAATCACGTGCAGCTCACGGCATATCCGAGTCCACGCTGGACGAGCCACATGGACTCGAAGGAGTGTGTCGTGGCAGATTTGGACCTAAATGGCCCCCTTAAATAGATTAGAGATAATGATGCATTTTCGTAGATCATGGACCTAGATGAGATATCGTCAATACTTTAAGGGCCACTATTGTAATGATCTCTTAGTTTAATCTTTAATTTGATAGGTTTGTGTAAAATTAGTTTGCAATCACCAGAATTTCATTGTTCGGAACAGCCCACATTGCTTTGTACAGTCCTTAGTTGCTTGCTCTCTGTTATTAATAAAAAACAAAAAATATCATCATAATCGTGTGGAGGAAAAGCAAAATACCAATGAAACACACTGGTCAAGGTTTATAGGACTTCAGTAGTGCTGACCATGTGTCGGTGTTTTAGACCGGCAACCTACCAAGGGGAGTACCCGAGGTAGATGAATGTGGCCTCGTCGAGATCGGTAACTCGAAGGAGAGACGTGGCACACAATTTAGATAGGTTCGGGACGCGAGGTGTGTAATACCCTACGTCGTGTATGCTGCGTAGCTCTAGATTGATTGGGTGTGTTTACAAGAAGATGCGGATGAAGAGATAGGGGTCCCTGCCTCGCCTTATATAGCCCGGGAGGCAGGGTTACAAGTCGGTTTGAGGGGAGAGTACTAGTCGGGTACGGTTAGGAGTTCTTTACATGGATCCGGACATGTGTAGCTTCCTATCCGAGTTCTATCTCCCCGTAATCCTTGCGCCCTACGCCAGCAGGTGCTGCGTTGCCCAAGTTGAGTAGTCCCAGGGGCCCACCGAGTAGTCGGTCCTGGTACTCACCGGAGTAGTGGGCCCAGGGATGTCCATACGACAAGCCCCCGAGTACTTTGTAGTCGAGCAGGATGTCTTCGAGTAGTCTTGATGGCCTTGGCGAGTAGTTCTTGAGCGTCCCCGAGTTCCACAAGCCGAAAGTCCTCAAGAATGCTTGAATCATCCCGAGGCTGGAAGGTACTCTAGCTGATCTTTGAGTAGTCTTGAAGTCTTCTCGAGTAGTCCCCAAGCGTCCCCGACTGCTTCCCTCGAAGGTCTTCAATAATACTCGTGATGTCTTGATGGAGAAACCATATGGAAAATGCGATTCGGAGAATCGCATTCCATATGGAATGTAGCCCCTGAGCCTTAGGTCGAATCGTAGATTCAAGCTGAGGGTCAATCTGAAGTTCTGTCAATCTTATCCCGAAAAATCCGGAGAAAAAACCGAAGGACGCGTGGCACGGAGCCCCCGAGCCTTGAGTCGAGTACTTCCTCTCGAATTAAAGGGTCATCTTGACTGTAGAATGTGTCCTGAGTGGGTCTTGTATCTGGTTGTGTCCCACAGAGGTCATCTGAAGTAGTCGAGCCCCCGAGATGGAGAGCATCGAGTATTAGAAGTTGAAGAGTCACGCTGCTGCCGCTAGGTCACCCGTCTAGCGCCGTATCTGAGACCCAAGCCGCCAGGGCCGGTTATAAATAACCGGTGAGTCCCTTAGGGTTTTCACACCTAGCAGTTGCATTCCTCAGATTAGATCTGAATCGCCGCCTCCTCTGCTCCTCTGCTGCCACCGCTGCCGCACGTAGATCCAGTTGCTCGCGCCGCCGCAGTGCACCCGCCGCTGTAGCCCCCGAGCGAATGCAAGTGAAGGCACCCGTCTCTTGGAGAACGAAGGGGTCTCCGGCAAAGGGCAAGAAAACCGGTGCGTCGAAGAAGAGAAGCCGCGATGAAGAGACCGGTGATGCCGGCCAGTCGTCGACGTCGCCACCTCCGTCCCCTCACCCTAATCCGGCGAAGGAGTGGAAGAAGGCGAAACTGAAGACCGAGGACCTCCTTGCCTTGGTCAACAATGGGTTCCTTCGTGAGAAGGAGGTGGATCTATGGCGCACCGCCACCGGCGATCCATACCCGATGGAGAAGAACTCGGACGAAATCCCAATGTTCGCCCGGTTCGTAGAGCGCGGATTGGCGCTCCCCGCTAGTGATTTCTTCAAGGGTCTGCTCAGGTACTACGGCATTGAGTAGCTTAATCTCAACCCCAATGGTATCTTCCACATCTCCATCTTTGTTCACTTCTGCGAAGTTTTTGTGGGGATCAAGCCCCACTGGATCTTGTTTCGGAAGTTCTTCCGGTTGAAGCCGCAACCGAGCACCAACGATACACGAGTAGTCGGAGGTGCCGGTATCCAGATGCGTGAAGATGCCGCCGACCAGTACCTGCCGTACAAGTTGATAGACTCCAACCAGGACTGGAAGGCCAAGTGGTTCTACATCAGCAACCATCATCCTGAGCTACCGAAGCCGAGCAGGTGTCAACCGAAGCACAAGCTGTGGCGGAACACAGAGCCCACCATGCAAGAGGGTATTCAGCTACCCGAGTTGCTGAAGAAGATCAAGGCCTTGCGAGAAGCCGGGCTGAGGGCCGAACACGTGGCCTTCAGCTTCATGAAGAGGAGGGTGCAACCACTGATGGCACGAGACACCCTCGGGTACCAGTACACCGGCGACAAGGATATGTCCCGGTTGCCTGGCTTCGAACACGAGGACCATGTCATCGTGGAGAGACTGGGCAAGATCTTCAAGGATATGCCCCCGTACACACCTTGCCCGGTGCCAGAGTATTCTGTGGAACGGCCGCCTAATCAAGTTAGTAGTCGTGGCATAAGCCCCCGAGTACTGATGTGCTTGAAATAGTCGTACTCATATGTGCTACATGTTGTAGGATGACGTGGAGAAGTACGTCTCAGTCCCGACTTCTCCTCCGCAACTTGTGGAGCAACCGGAGGAGAAGGGCAAGAAGAAGGAACGCCGCGTGGTCGGTGAAGGCGAAGACGCCGTTGTCATCGAGTCCGGCTCTGAGGACGATGAAGATGAAGAAACTCTGCAACAAAGGTTCTAGCTGTGCTCCAGGTTCAGCCGAGCTGGGATGCCAAACATCTCAGTCATCGAGCAGCCATCCAGCCTCGAGGCTAGTTTGCCGATGCTGCCGAGGAGGCCTCGCAACGTGGCGCGGAAACGCGCCGTCAAGAAGCTGAAGATCTCCGAGACGACCAGCCAAGAGGTAAACACCGCGACTAGAGTAGTCGAGCACAGCTGATGGGTAGTCGTATGCTGATCAATTGTCTTGTAATATTGCAGGATATCCCCTCCCCGGACCTCGTAGACCAGGGCGACGAGGGGGTCCTGGACACCGTGGGGGTGGCGGCTAAGAGGAGTGTCAGCCTGCCTCCATCAACCGAAGAAGTCGTGCCGACAGTGGCAGGGCAGGAGACCGGCGCTGCGGAGCCGCAGCCGTCGGTTGAAGAAGGACGAAACCCTCTGCCGGCCGCAACTGTAGAGCAATCGGAGGAGGCGTCTGTTGAGGCCGGAGCTGCCGCTGAAGCTGGCATAGTTGATATTGCCAGTATACTAGGTGCTCCGACCGTGACCGTGGTGCGGTAGACACTGTAAGTTCTTATGAACCTTCAAATAGTCGTATAGACGGCAGACTTGTCTTGTTGACTTGATTGCTTCGTGATGCAGGAAATCCACGGATCTGTCGTGGGATGGTGAGGAGACCAGCACTCCAGCCGACGGAGAGGGCCGTTCGGCGGAGGAGCGCGAACCCACGCCGCCGCCACAGACTGAAGTCGCAGTGGAGTCGTCGTTGGAGGAAGCCACCTTGGTTGAAGGTATGTGTCCTGTCACCACTGATAGTCACTACACATAGTAGTCATAGCCACTGAAATTGACTGTGTGTACTCATTGTACTAGGAGCACAAGCTGAGGGTGCCTCGATTCCTAAAGCCGTGGCCATAGAGACGACTGCCATGGAGTCAGAGCCCTTGAGACCGATGGCCGGGACGACGGAAGGAAAAGCCCCCGAGTTGGGTGCAGAGGTGCAGGACGATCCGCTCCACGGGACGAGCACGGACGTAGTCGTCCGCTCGCCCATCATAGAGGAAGCTGCGCCGATCCGTTCGGCGGCTATGGCAGAGGAGGCATCCTCGAGCCGCGAGGGTCTTGAGCTGCTGGAAGACAATCTTGTCGATCCGGCCGTTGTTGCTCTGAACATGGAGTCATGGCGGCGTACCCAGCAGTGGGTCAAGGTATGTTGCGAGTACCTCGAGTAGTCTTGTACAACGAAACACAAAGTACCCGTTTGACTGTTCTGTCTTCACATGATATTATTGAAAGATCCCGTGAGAAGTCCGAGCTGTAGAAGGGGTACGGCGACACAGTCCTTCATGCTGAATCCTTGGAGAAAGAGCTCGACAAGTCGAAGAAACATTCTGCGCTACTCCAATCCAAGCTTGACGGTGCCTTCACCCAGTATCATAACGAAGTGCAAGAGATGCAGGCGAAGAGGGACGACTTGATTCGGAAAAACAAGTCGCTGCGCCAGAAGAATAGAGGTATGCTTCCTGCCAAAGCCTTTGAGTACTTATCAGGGTACCTTGGTGTAATCTGGCGATGTGATGAGTTGTCTGCAGAGCTTGAGGAAAGGGTCGACCAGCTGAAGGCGTCGGAGACGAACTTGAAGAACATCGTGTACCGTGAGACCGACAAAAGAGAGGTACTTGAGTATGAGTACGCTCAGTTGCGCCATGAGTGTATCAAGCACATGGGGCTTCGTGAAGCCTCAGACCGTGACCTTGTCAATTGCTATAAATCTCTGCAGAAGCTCAATGAAGATTGCGAAAAGCTGCGGGGCCAACTGAAAGAACTTGAGGAAGCCACGCTACCCATTGCAAGGCTGCTGGTGCCGCACCCGGGCGGGCCCAAGATTGCTCCATTGGTGGATCGGTTGAAGGAAGCCCCCGGGCGTCTGGCGACATATGTCAAGCACTTGGCGAAGTCGATCCTGAACCAAGTCCTGGCATACATGAAGTCGTATTTCCCCAAGGCTCCAGTGGACGTAGTCGCCAGTGGACTTGCAGCGAACTGTACTGACGATCAGTACAATATCCTCCTAGAGGAGATGGCGCCCATTGCTGAACAAGTGGCGGAAAAGCTCAACCTTCAGTAGAAGTACCTGTAGGAGTAGCTTGAAGTAGTTGATGTAAAACAAATAGAGTTGTTAGTAACTTGTTTGGATTATCAATGAAAGTTGACCATGATATATCTGTGAAATAAGTACTCGTAGCCGCCACTTGCAACGAAGTGTGCGGAGTACCAAACCGTGGTGGAGCTTGCGAGTAGTAGTACTCAGTAGAACATGCCTGGTTGGAAGGCACAGTAAAGAAGTTGAATGAAAATCAGACTTTATTACTGATGGATAAGGATAAGTACACCTGGATGGTCAGAGCCGTTTACAAGTGTAGTCGCCCAGACTCGGAGGCCGCCTACGGCTAAGTGGCGCTAGGACCCTTAGGCCGCTTACAGCTAGAGATCCGTTAGTAGTCGTATAGACTGGATCTACAGTACATGGTCTTGCAGACCGCCGCTAGAGTCCTCAGCGCTCTAAGCAGCCCAAGATCCGTTAGTAGCCGTTGACACTGGATCTTGGAGAAGAGTAGTCCGGAGACTAGTGCCAGGACCAAAAGGCCGCTTACAGCGAGGAGTCCATAAGTAGTCGTGTAGACCTAGACCCGTAGAGTAGTCGAGCGACTACGCGTAGAAGCGACACAGCTGGTCAACGTTCCACGAGTTGTTGATGTTGTCGCCTTTAAGTGTTTGGAGGCGGTAGGAGCCTGGTCCGGTCACCTTAGAGATTGAAAAGGGACCTTCCCTTGGTGAGCTGAGCTTGTGTAGTCCGTCCGTGTTCTAGATACGACGGAGGACTAGATCGCCGACGTTGAAGGAGAGTTCCTTGACGTTGCGATCGTGGTAGCGTCAGATACCCTCGAGGTACCTTGCTGATTGGACGAGGGCGGCGCAGCGGGCTTCTTCGAGGCCGTCGATGTCAACCCGTCTACTGTCTTCTGAGATGCCTTCATCGTATTGTTCTACTGCCGGGGATTCCCACATCACGTCGGTAGGTAGAATAGCTTCGGAGCCGTAGACTAGGAAGTAGGGCGACTGCCCCGTTGGCTTGGTAGGCTGAGTATGAAGCCCCCAGAGTGCGTTGGGTAGTTCCTTGATCCACTTGCCTCCTTTTGTGTTGGCTGCGTCGTGCAATCGCTTTTTGAGGGCGTCGAGTACCATCCCGTTGGCGCACTCAACTTGATCGTTGGCGTGGGGGTGGGTGACTGCGACGTACTGGACGTCGATCCCGCTGTTCTCGCAGTATTCCCAGAACTGGTGGTTGTTGAAGTTGGAACCCAAGTCTGTGATGATGCGATGGGGCAACCCGTAGTGATGCACGAGTTCATCCAAGAAGTCGAGTACTCTATCGGCCTTTGGGCAGGTGACCGGCTTGACTTCGATCCACTTGGTGAACTTGTCGATGGCCACCAAGACTCTGTTGAATCCTCCTGGCGCAGTTGGCAGAGGCCCAATCATATCGAGCCCCCAGTATACAAAGGGCCAGGTTGGTGGTATGGTGACTAGCTTGTAGGCTGCGACGTGTTATTGCTTGGCAAAGAATTGACATCCTTGGCACTTTTTTGACAAGTTCTTCAGCGTCGGCCAGAGCTGTTGGCCAGTAGAAAGCTCGTCAGAAAGCCTTGCTCACCAGTGTTCGAGAAGACGCGTGGTTGCCGCAGACGCCTTTGTGGATCTCCTCCAAGATATCCTTGCCTTCTTCTCGAGGTATGCACTTCATGAGTACTCCAGAAGTGGCACCTCGCCTGTAGAGCTTGTCTCCGACTAGCACGTAGGCCTTTGCTCGGCGGACGAGTTGTTCGGCCAAGTTCTTGTCGGATGAGACCTTCTGCTCGCGGATGTAGTCGATGAAGGGTTGTCTCCAGTCCACGTCAATCATCATGACCTCCTGGCCGGACTGTAGTGGTGCAGGGTCAGTGGCCATTGGCACCGACTCCGGGATGGATGGTGATGGGGACGTGGGTTCCCGATCTTCCGTCAGGAGGAGTAACTATCGATTTGGTGGAGATGTCACACAAACGATCCGGCTTCCAATCAACACGACTAGAACCCCGCAATCGCAGCACCACTTCTCCTCTGGTTATCAACATTGCACTGCGCGATTGACCTCGCCACGAGGGCTAATCCTTGCCTGAGAATCGAAGACACAAGCAAGAACAAGAAAGAACACAATCTAGAATATTGCGGATGAATGATTAAGTTCACAAGTTGGGGTCTCACAAACCGATCGAGCGGCGAACTGTTCTTGACAGAATGACTTAAGCAAAACCCAAACCCTAATGAGGGTGGCGGCTACAGAGATATAGAGGTTAGGGGTGTGACCCCCTCCCTGGATGCGCCCCTAATGGGCTCAACAAAGATACACGGCCCAAAGGCCAAGATACGGTGTCGCAGCACCGAGACAGATTCTAGACGTCATATTGATCGGACGATTCCCATCGACTCCGGTTGAATTTGGGCCTGAAACCAGTGCCATTGGAAGCTTCTTGAAATTATCTTTCCATCCATATATAGTACGTCCAAATCCGACTCCGTATGCGACCTGAGCGTCCATTTTACGACGGGCTGTTCCTGGAGTCCGAAACTGAAACGAAGTCGAATCGGTGTGGGCCTCCACCTTGATCCGGACGTCCTTGCTGGTCTGCCACGCCTCCAAGTCCTTCCCCATGTCCATGCTGGTCCTCTCCTTCATTCCTAAGTACAATTAAATCATTAGGTAGCACACTATTCTCAAATGCACAAGAATAAATACATAGGAACGAGCTCACCTGTAAATTCAATTGTCTTGCGCGTGAGCGAGTAATCGGACCTTGAACATCAACTAGAGGAGTGTTGTTTGTATCCATGGGAGTGATGTCCTCATCATCCTTCCCCTCTTGAAGTGGAGTCGTCCTCGACTCAAGCTCATCTTCTTCTCCCAAATACGGTTTCAAATCTGCAATGTTAAATGTAGGACTAATCCCGAACTCAGGAGGCAACTCAAGTTTATATGCATTATCATTTATTTTCTCCAAAATCTTATATGGACCAGCAGCACGTGGCATCAATTTAGACTTTCTCAACTCTGGAAATCTATCTTTTCTCAAGTGCAACCACACTAAATCACCCGCTTCAAGCTTAACTTGTTTTCTACCTTGACTACCAACAATTCTATATTTTTCAGTCATCTTTTCAATGTTTTCTTTAGTTGAAGCATGAAGTTTCAAAATAAATTCAGCACGCTCCTTAGCATCACTATGTACTCGCTCGGTAGTAGGTAGAGGCAAAAGATCAATGGGAGCACGAGGGTTAAAACCATACACTACCTGAAAAGGACTTACCTTGGTGGTGGAGTGTTCCGCCCGATTATATGCAAACTCCACATGCGGCAAACACTCTTCCCACATCTTCAAGTTTTTCTTCAATATTGCTCGCAGCATGGTAGACAATGTTCTATTCACAACCTCCGTTTGTCCATCAGTTTGGGGATGACAAGTAGTAGAAAACAGCAATTTTGTCCCCAATTTGTTCCATAGAGTACGCCAAAAATGACTCAAGAATTTTACATCACGATCTGAAACAATAGTAGAAGGCATACCATGCAAACGAACAATCTCTTTGAAAAAGAGGTTAGCAATATGAACGGCATCATCCGTTTTGTGACAAGATATAAAATGTGCCATCTTAGAAAAATGATCAACCACAACAAAAACACTATCGCTCCCCCTCTTCGTCCTAGGCAATCCTAAAACAAAATCCATAGAAATATCCGCCCACGGAACTGAAGGAATAGGAAGAGGCATATACAAACCATGTGGGTTCAATCGTGACTTAGCTTTTTGACACGTCGTGCATCTTGCAACAAAGCGCTCAACATCACGGCGCATTCGAGGCCAAAAGAAGTGTGTGGACAGCATAGCCTCCGTCTTCTTGGCACCGAAGTGGCCCATCAAACCACCACCATGTGCTTCCTGCAACAACAAGAGACGAACCGAACCAACTGGAATGCATAGGCGGTTAGCTCTAAACAAGTATCCATCATTTAGCACAAATTTATTCCATGTACGGTCCTCTTTACAATTTAAGATAACCTCTTTAAAATCATCATCTAAAGCATATTGTCCCTTAATTGTTTCCAGTCCAAAAATACGACAATCAAGTTGAGACAACATAGCATAGCGTCTAGACAAAGCATCGGCAATCACATTATCATTCCCCTTTTTATGTTTAATGATGTAAGGAAAAGTTTCTAGTAATTCTACCCACTTAGCATGTCTACGGTTCAGATTTGTTTGGCTACGAAGATGCTTAAGTGACTCATGATCAGAGTGAATAACAAATTCCTTAGACCACAAATAATGTTTCCACGTTTGCAAAGATCGTATGAGAGCATATAATTCTTTATCATACGTGGAATAATTAAGAGCAGGGCCATGCAATTTCTCACTAAAATATGCAACGGGTTTACCTCCTTGCATCAAAACAGTACCAATGCCAACTCCACTTGCATCACATTCGAGTTCAAAAGTCTTACCAAAGTCAGGAAGTTGGAGTAGTGGCGCGTGAGTAAGCTTCTCTTTCAAAAGAGCAAAAGAATCCTCTTGTGACTGCCCCCAATTAAAGGAAACACCCTTCTTGGTCAGCTCATGTAATGGGGTAGCGATGGTGCTGAAATCCTTCACGAAGCGGCGATAAAATCCTGCAAGTCCAAGAAAACTCCGCACTTGTGTCACCGTCGATGGTGTTGGCCAACTCTGAATAGCATGCACCTTGGCCTCATCAACCTCAATACCCTGTGGAGTCACAACATAGCCAAGAAACGATACTCGTTTGGTGCAAAAGGTGCATTTCTCGAGGTTAGCAAATAAGCGCGCGGCTCGCAAAGCATCAAAAACAGCACGTAGATGGTCAAGATGTTCAGATAAACAAGTGCTGTAGATCAAGATATCATCAAAATAAACCACCACAAATGTTCCAATAAATGGGCGCAAAACCTCGTTCATCAAACGCATAAAAGTACTAGGTGCATTAGTTAATCCAAAAGGCATCACTAACCACTCATACAAGCCGAACTTGGTTTTAAAAGCAGTTTTCCATTCATCGCCCAATTTCATCCTAATTTGGTGGTACCCACTGCGCAAATCAATCTTAGAAAATATTTTAGAACCACTTAACTCATCAAGCATATCATCTAACCGAGGAATAGGATGATGGTACCGGATAGTGATGTTGTTAATGGCTCTACAATCTACACACATGCGCCAACTACCATCTTTCTTTGGAACCAAAATGACAGGAACAGAACAAGGACTAAGGCTCTCACATACGTACCCGCGGTCCAAAAGGTCTTGGACTTGGTGCTGAATCTCCTTAGTCTCCTCAGGATTTGCTCGATATGCAGCACGGTTGGGCAAGCTCGCTCCAGGAATCAAATCAATCTGGTGCTCAATCCCGCGAATGGGAGGAAGTCCTGGAGGTATCTCAGAGGGAAAAACATCTCTGAACTGCTGCAAAAGGTTAGTCACAGACGCAGGCAAAGTGCTAGGAATATCATCAATAGAAAAGAAAGCATCTTTGCAAATCAAGACATAGCAGCAAGCATCAGTAGCATGAGTTTCAAGAAGATCAGATTTAGTGGCAAGCATGACAGGAGCTTTCAATTTAATTTGTTGCTGAATTTCTGTCTCATTAGTGGTACTTGCAGCTCTATCTTTATCAGCTTGTACAATTTCAGTAGGAGTTAAAGGTAGCAAAGTAATATTTTTATCTTTATGCCGAAAAGTGTATTTATTACTCCTACCATGGTGACGTGCATCAGTATCATATTCCCAAGGTCTACCCAACAAAAGAGAACAAGCTTCCATAGGTACTACATCGCAATCCGCATAATCAGAATACATACCAATGGAGAAATGCACTCGTACCATGTGTGTTACCTTAACCTTGCCTGAATCATTGAACCACTGAATGTGGTATGGACGTGGCCGTGGACGTGTGGTCAAGCCAAGCTTCTTGACCAAATCTGAACTCACCAAATTATTGCAGCTTCCTCCATCAATAATAACACGTGCACGCCGATTCTCGATGGCGAAGAAAGTCTGGAACAAATTATGGCGCTGCTGCTTGTCTGATAACTCGGGCTGAGAACTAAGAACACGCTGCACCATGACGCTTCGAAGGTTCGCCGTAGCATCAGCACCAAGCATGCCATCATCATTAGCAGCAACATCACTGGAGTCATCATCGTCATCCTCACCGTCGGAAGCACTAATGTAGCCATCATCCGTAGCAATGTATGTTCGTTGACTCGGACAATCCTTCTTCATGTGACCAATCCCATGACAACAGTGGCAAACAATACCCGAAGAACGACCACTGGATGGTGCTGCAGGTGCTGGTGAATCCTGTTTCTTGGCGGGTACCTGCAAAGGAAGTTTACCAACGTGTGCAGCAGGCGTAGCAGGTGTCGAGGGAGGTCGCGTGGACGCTGGAGTGGTCGAAGGTGTATGACTCGAGGCTGGTGTGTGCGTCCATGATGTAGAGGAGGCACCAAACGTAGTCCTGGGTCGGTGGTGTCGTCCCTGCAATTCCTTCTCTGCAAGCATAGCAAACTGGAACAACTTGTTGACAGTGTTAAATTCTTTGTAATCCACAATGTCCTGAATGTCACGCCGCAAACCTGAATAAAAACGGCAAAGAGCATCTTCATGTCCCTCTACTATACCACAACGCTGCAATCCCTTCTGAAGCTCAGCATAATAATCTTGAACAGATTTATCCCCTTGCTCTAAACGCATCAGTTTCTTACGCAATTCTCTATGATAAGATGGGGGAACAAATCTATCGCGCATAGCTACCTTAAGGTCTTCCCAAGTCGTAGGTGCTCTACCATCCCCAACTAGACCAGTCCACCAGACAATAGCAAAATCTTTAAATTCACTAGTGGCTTGTCTAACTTGATGGTGTTCAGGTACAAGGTGGGCAGCAAATTTCTGTTCTATCGTCATCTCCCAATCAAGATAACCCTCAGCATCATAATGACCCGAAAAAGATGGTATAGTAAATTTAATCTTTGCATAAGGATCGTCAGGAGCATGATTGTTATTACCTTGCTGTTGGCGGTGTGGCATACCTTCTGTGTTCTGACGAAGGCGGCGACGTAGTCGTAAATCTCTGGTAGCCGCTTCATCATAATTACCTTCTGCATCAAACACCGCATCATCGGGAAAACGTGGAGGAGGAGGTGGTGGCGGTGCATGTTGTCGCGTCTCCAACACAGCAAGTCTGTCGACGATCTCGGACAATCGTCGATCCACCCTCTCGTAATTCTTGCCAAGGTCCAATGCAATGAGCGCATCATGCAATGACTTGTTGACCGTCTCCTCCATCTGCTCCTTCATGAGCTTGGTGTTTGCCTCAAGATCTTGGCGGCTAACACATTCATTAAAGTCTGTAGGGATCGTTGCTTCTTCTGCATCGCCTGCCATCGAAACACCAAAATAGGAAACAAACGGTGAAGGTTATCCCTAATAATCGCACTACACGCTCCTCTCAGGTGGCACACAGGAACATGCTCTATTGTGTCTTACCAAGCTCTTACAAGTGTCTGACGAAATACAAAGCAAATGATGGTACAATCGGAGGCTGGTTCGTGATACTTACCAAGAGGGAGTGAAACCGCGATTGCAAGGTCAAAGCTGTATTGATCAGAAGAAAATATGTGGAGCTTGGGAGGCCAAAATAGAATATCAAAGGATTAGCAAATATCGAGTGCAG
Organism: Cenchrus fungigraminus; assembly: GCA_036936925.1. NCBI lineage: Eukaryota > Viridiplantae > Streptophyta > Magnoliopsida > Poales > Poaceae > Cenchrus > Cenchrus fungigraminus. The sequence continues at coordinate 71,559,740 of CM072780.1, forward strand.
ATTAGCGAAGTTCAATAAGTGTCCAAAGCACAAGTCACAATTGCTGGCTAAGATGGGTCCTATCGTAGCACAAGGTAAAAGTAACAAGGAACGATGGACAAAAACTCAAAGAACCAGCAGAATGGCAGTTCTGTAAATAGAGCAGTTTTTTCAGCACTAGTAGAAATAAAAAACTGGCACTATCAAAGAGGTACTAGCAAACGAGTTGATCTTTGGCCAAAATTTTTACCACTGAACTAAGATCACCAGAGATGGAAGCACAAGAAAATTCACCTGAAACAAAGGTGTATTGCGGCCTAGGGAAATTCTGGAACTTTTTCAGAAATCCCTCAAAACGTGTAAACGAATTTTTTCTTTTTCTTCCTGATTTTTTTTTGATTTTTTTGAGAACGGACTGACCAACGATGTTGGTGAATCGTATGTGCAACTTTTTGTTGCCAAGCTCCTGTAAAAATTTCACCAAAAACAGAGCACCGAGCGAAAAGTTATGCCTGTTTTATGTAAGGTACCTCAACCTATGTTTTCCAAAGGCACAAATCGGCAGGAAACGCAACGGTGGCTATGGAACGCAGGGGCACAATCCTCCCTGGTATAAGCAGTAGGTATTGCAAGATTATGAATCAAGGAGGGGCACACAGGCGGTTTGCAACCTATCTATGGCTGACGTGGCGGGAATTCACACAAGGCGGCTAGCGAAGGCAAGTCGAGTAAGGTGGTGGCTCGACTTGTAATCTGGAAAAGGTGGATGGGATAGCGGCGGAAACAAATAACATCGATGGAGTGGTTGAACTACGATGACGAACATGACCTAAACCAGCAACAAGACTCGAACACGGACACAAACTCAACAAAGCAATCTGAAAACGAAATTGCAAGGCTAAACAGGGTTGTAGGACAGCGGAATTTTTTTTTGAAGCTTTTTTTGTGGACTATGGGACGAAGGCGAAAACTCTCAAAAACTATGGTAAGCCTGACGGTGATACCTGAGTCTCTGATTACCACTTGATGGGGACGTGGGTTCCCGATCTTCCGTCAGGAGGAGTAACTATCGATTTGGTGGAGATGTCACACAAACGATCCGGCTTCCAATCAACACGACTAGAACCCCGCAATCGCAGCACCACTTCTCCTCTGGTTATCAACCGTGCACTGTGCGATTGACCTCGCCACAAGGGCTAATCCTTGCCTGAGAATCGAAGACACAAGCAAGAACAAGAAAGAACACAATCTAGAATATTGCGGATGAATGATTAAGTTCACAAGTTGAGGTCTCACAAACCGATCGAGCGGCGAACTGTTCTTGACAGAATGACTTACGCAAAACCCAAACCCTAATGAGGGTGGCGGCTACAGAGATATAGAGGTTAGGGGCGTGACCCCCTCCCTGGACGCGCCCCTAATGGGCTCAACAAAGATACACGGCCCAAAGGCCAAGATACGGTGTCGCAGCACCGAGACAGATTCTGGACGTCATATTGCTCGGACGATTCCCGTCGACTCCGATTGAATTTGGCCTGAAACCAGTGCCATTGGAAGCTTCTTGAAATTATCTTTCCATCCATATATAGTACGTCCAAATCCGACTCCGTATGCGACCTGAGCGTCCATTTTACGACGGGCTGTTCCTGGAGTCCGAAACTGAAACGAAGTCGAATCGGTTTGGGCCTCCACCTTGATCCCGACGTCCTTGCTGGTCTTCCACGCCTCCAAGTCCTTCCCCATGTCCATGCTGGTCCTCTCCTTCATTCCTAAGTACAATTAAATCATTAGGTAGCACACTATTCTCAAATGCACAAGAATAAATACATAGGAACGAGCTCACCTGTAAATTCAATTGTCTTGCGTGTGAGCGAGTAATCGGACCTTGAACATCAACTAGAGGAGTGTTGTTTGTATCCATGGGAGTGATGTCCTCATCAGATGGTGTGTGAAGCTCGTGGACGAAGACTCCAGCAGGAACTTGTGCGCGAGTAGAACCAAGCTTCGACAGGACGTCCGCGGCGACATTGTTGTCGCGGACGACGTGGTGGAACTCGAGACCGTAGAATTTGTTCTCGAGCTTGCGGACCTCCAGACAATAGGCGTCCATGTTCTCCTTGTTGCGATCCCAAGACTTGTTGACTTGGTTGATGACCACTACGGATTCGCCGTAGACTAGTAGCCGCTTGATGCCCAAAGATATTGCGAGGCGGAGCCCATGGAGTAGGGCTTCGTACTCGGCTTCGTTGTTTGAGACCTTCCAGAAGATCTGCAGGACGTACTTGAGTTGTTCGCCTTTTGGAGAGATCAGTAGTACCCCTACACCTGCGCCTTTGAGCTTGAGTGAGTCGTCGAAGTACATCACCCAGTGTTCTGGCCGCTCGGTTGGAGTTGTTAGCTGATTCTCCCGCCACTCTGCCATGAAGTCGACTAGTGCTTGAGACTTGATAGCGGTACGTGGCTTGAAGTCGATGTTGAGGGCGCCGAGTTCGACTACCCATTTAGAGATTCTTCTAGTAGCATCCTGATTGCGGAGTATGTCACCGAGCGGGTAGTCGGTGATGACAACAATCGAGTACTCCTAGAAGTAGTGTCGTAGCTTCCGCGAGGTGATGAAGACTGCATAGAGTAGCTTCTGGACCGGCTGGTACCGTGCCTTGTACTCTGATAGAACCTCGCTGACGAAGTAGACTGGTCGCTGGACTGGGTAGGCGTGGCCTTCTTCCTGCCGCTCGACGACGATGGCAGTACTGACCACATGAGTAGTCGCAGCGAGGTAGAGCAGTAGCTGCTCCTTTTTGCGAGGAGCCGTGAGGACCGTGGCTTAGACAGGAAGTCTTTGAGCTGTGCCAGAGCTTGATCAGCCTCCGCGGTCCACGCGAACTTCTCTTGATGCTTGAGTAGTTTGAAGAAGGGTAGTTCCCATTCTCCGAGCTTCGAGATAAATCTGTTCAGGGCCGCCATGCACCCGGTCAGCTTCTGGACATCCTTGATGCAGGTTGGAGCTTTCATGTTGGTGATGGCGGAGATCTTCTCGGGGTTGGCTTCGATGCCATGATGGCTGATGATGAAGCCGAGTAGTTTCCCAAATGGTACGCCGAAGACGCACTTATTGGGATTGAGCTTCCATTGGTACTCTCGCAGGGATGCGAAAATCTCTTCAAGATCGGCGATGAGCGTATCGGAGTTTCTGGTCTTGACGACCACGTCATCCACGTCGGCTTCGACATTCTTGTTGAGCTGCCTCTTGAAGCAGGCCTGGATAGCTCGTTGGTAGGTGGCGCCGGTGTTCTTCAACCCGAACGACATTGTCGTGTAGCAATAGGCGCCGAACGGGGTGATGAACGCGGTCTTCTCCTGGTCTTCTTCCTTGATAGCGATCTGGTGGTACCCAGAGTAGCAGTCGAGGAAGCAGAGCAGGTCGCAGCCCGCCGTGGAGTCGATGACTTGATCAATCCGCAGCAACCCAAAGGGGTCTTTGGGACAGTGCTTGTTGAGGTCGGTGTAGTCGACGCACATCCTCCACTCGTTGGTATTCTTCTTGCGGACGAGGACGGGGTTGGCAAGCCACTCAGGATGGAAGACTTCTCGGATGAAGCCCGCCGCGAGTAGTTTGGCGAGTTCCTTCTTGATGGCATCCCGTCAGTCGTCAGCGAAACGGCGAAGGTGTTGTCGTTTGGGGGTAGCTTTGGGATCGACGTTGAGTGAGTGCTCGATCAGCCTCCTGGGCACCCCTGGCATGTCCGCTGGCTTCCATACGAAGATGTCTCAGTTAGCCCGGAGGAAGCTGACGAGCGCGTCTTCCTATTTCGGGTCAAGACCCGCCCCGATCATGGTGGTCTTGCTACTGTCGCCCGTCCCAAGGTCTATGGCCTTCACTTGGACTTCCTCTGATGGCTGAGGCTTGTTTGCGGTGTCGGTCTTCTCAGGAATCTCGAGTTCGGTTGGGGCGAGTTTCTTGGACGCAGCAAAGATCTCCATCATTGCATTGGGTACTTGGTTGGTTGTTGCGAGTTCCACGGCTTCGTTGTCACAGTCAAACGAAATCTTCAAGTCCCCTTGTAGTGTGAGTACTCCGGCAGGACTTGGCATCTTGAGTACCAAGTAGGTATAGTGTGGTACCGCCATGAACTTGGCGATAGCTGGTCTGCCGAGGATGGCATGGTAGGAGGTTTCGAAGTCCGCAACCTCGAACTTGATGTACTCAGTGCGGTAGTTCTCCCTTGTCTCCCCGAAGGTAACTGGCAGGACCACTGAGCCTAGTGGAATAGCCGCGTTACCGGGGACAATGCCGTAGAAGGGTGACGCGCTCTTGGTGAGCATGTCGGTGATGTCGAGCTTCATCTTCTTCAAGGTCTTGGTGAAGAGGACATTGAGTCCGCTCCCGCCGTCGATGAGGACCTTGTTGAGTCTGGAGCCCGCGACTACAAGTTTCAGGACGAGTGGGAAACATCCTGGTTCGGAGAAGCTTGTCCATTGATCCGCGCGGGAGAAGGTAATGGGTACCTCCGACCACCTTAGAGGTGTCGGCACCGCTGGTTCAATGTTCAAGACTTCCCGTCGAGTGGCCTTTTGAGACCGTCTGGTGGGTAGTCCGCCGAAGAGGACATTCACTGTCTTGTCAGGTTCCTGGAAGTCGCCGTTGCCCTCGTCGACTTTCTTCTTGCCCTTCTTGTCGTGAGGAGGCCGTGGGTTGGGAGTATCCTTGAGTGCTCGCCGGAGCTGATAGCACTGTTCGGTGGTGTGATTACCATCCAGATGCCACGAGCACTTCTCTTTGAGCAAGTCTCTGAAGCCGCCTGAGGTCTTTTTCGAGTTGTCCTTTGCTGGGCGCTGTATAGCCGTGACTGTGTTGTCTAGCTTGCGCTTGAGGTTGGAGCTCGAGTAGTTGTTGTGGCGACCCCCTTGATCTTTGTTGTTGTTGTTGTTGCCGCCCGTGTTGCTCTTGTTCTTGCCACGAATGGAGTCGTACTTGGCGTTCACCTTGTCCTCTTCGTCGGCCCATGATGTGATCATGTCCTTGAGCTTGGTGATGGAACTCGGGCGGCGGCGACCGAAGTCTTCGAAGGTGCGACAGTGGTAGAGTCCGTCTTGGAAAAGGTCGATGACTTCTTTGTCGGTGACGTCGACTACGGTCGCGCGCTTGTCGAAGAAGCGCCGCATGTACTGGCAAAGCGTCTCGCCTTATTCCTGCTTGACCATTGCTAGGTCCATGCGAGTACCCGAGTGCCCCATGGCACCCGCGAAGTTGCTGGTGAACTGTGCCTTCAGCTGGTCCCACTGGTCGATCGAGTTCTTTTCGAGTGACTCGAGCCATGTGAGTGGTGCCTGATCCAGACAGAAGGGGAAGAAGAGGCACTTCGCGTCGTTGTTGCCACCAGCATTTTCGATGGCCAAGGCGTAGCACCTGAGCCACTGAACTGGATCTTGCTTCGCGTCATACTTGGAGATCCCGAGAGGTTTGAATTTCTCGGGAAGAAGCAGGTTGCGAAGTCTTGCGGAATATGCGGGGAAGCCGTCGCTGTCGCTTGCTTCAGTAGCCTTCTTGCGGCGGATCGCGTCGATCTTGTGGTGGGCGTCGTAGCTGCCACGTGCGTTGCCGGTGGCGTGGCTAGCCGCGTGGCCTCGGCCACCGCGATCGCCGCCGCCATTAGCTCTTTTGCCGGTGTCATGGGATGAGCTCCCGCCGCTGCTGCCACCACCGCCGCGACTACCTCCGGTGCCACCCTGGCTGATGCCACCCTGTGAGGGTCCTCCACCCGAGGCCCTAGAGCGGTTGGGATTTGGCTGGTGTTCACCACGGACACGATTGCGTCCGCCGTCCGCCGGGCTGCGGCTAGTGGCTTCGTTGTTTCTGGCGTCGTGAGTTCTGACGGGGGGTACTTGAGCAATCCTGTTGTCGACCCACATGAAGTAGGTGTCTTCAGTGAGTTTGGCGATGACTTCACCCGCGCGGACCCCCTGGGCCTGCCGTGCTATCGTGGTGATAGACATGAGGCACTGCTCAGGAGTAGTGTGTACCCGGTTGGCGACTTGCTCTAGAGCCTCACTGAGGTTCCTGATGGGGAGAGTTTCCCGGAGATGTCTGCGTCGATCGTTCTGCTTCCTGTTGCGGTCACGCCGAGCATTCTTGTCTTCGGTGGTCTCGTTCGGAGGTGCATTGGTAGATAACTCATCCTCCGAGATGTCGTCAAGGTACCGGTCGGGTCGGTTCTCCGAAGTCCCAACATCTGTGGCCGTCATGAAGACTTCACGGTCGGGAGTACAGAGACTTGAGTCAGTAGTCGCCACCTCGGTGGGGGTGTGCTCGTCGTTTAGAGCCAGCAGAGTCCCCTCCTGGAAGGGGAGTGAATCGAGGTAGGCGACACAGTGTGAGTTATCGTCCGTCAGGTCTGCAGGCTTGCGGTCAGGCCAGTAGACGAATCTGCCGGCGGGAGTGGATGTAATGACCAGGCCAGAGGCAGGACCTGACAGCGGTTCGTCAGTCATGTTGGGCTCGGACTCGGATTTGATTGGGTCCGATCCGAAGTCAAACTCGTAGGAAGAGTCCGAGTAGTAGCCGGTTCCGGTGTTGGAGTCCGAGGAGTACTCGGAGGCGATCTCCTTGCCAGCCCGGCGTGCAGCGAGAGCTTCCGCATGGGCCCTGCCAGCATTGCAGAGACCGTATGGGAAGTGCTCTTGGAGAGGGGTCGCTTCACACGATGGCTCAGGAGCCAGCTCGCATGAGGTGATCCAGGGCAACGTCGAATTCGAGTTGGAGGCGGATCTGGGCTCAAAATCGGCGACTTGGTTGTAGAGCAAAATTTCGCCGAATTTTTCGACGAGTGGGCCCGTGGCGACTTCTGGAAGCGTCACGAGCCCGGTCTCTGGGTCCGGGGTCATGGTGAGGTAGCGCTGGAACGATCCAGCGCCGTCAGCGGTGCAGACCCAGGAGCCAAAGATGAAGGTGTCTCCGTGGTTGAAGGCGACGGTGGGCTTGATGACGATCGGAGCCGTCGAGTTCGCCATGTGATCTTCGGCGAGATCCCCTACCTGGCGCACCAGCTGTCGGTGTTTTAGACCGGCAACCTACCAAGGGGAGTACCCGAGGTAGATGAATGTGGCCTCGCTGAGATCGGTAACTCGAAGGAGAGACACGTGGCACACAATTTAGATAGGTTCGGGCCGCGAGGTGCGTAATACCCTACGTCCTGTATGCTGCGTAGCTCTGGATTGATTGGGTGTGTTTACAAGAAGATGCGGATGAAGAGATAGGGGTCCCTGCCTCGCCTTATATAGCCCGGGAGGCAGGGTTACAAGTCGGTTTGAGGGGAGAGTACTAGTTGGGTACGGCTAGGAGTTCTTTACATGGATCCGGACATGTGTAGCTTCCTATCCGAGTTCTATCTCCCCGTAATCCTTGCGCCCTACGCCAGCAGGTGCCGCGTTGCCCAAGTTGAGTAGTCCCAGGGGCCCACCGAGTAGTCGGTCCTGGTACTCACCGGAGTAGTGGGCCCAGGCATGTCCATACGACACCATGGGCCGTTCACAATGCGTCTAGGAGCCCATGAAGTTGGGTTCTGCACCTGGGCCTGGCAATTTGGTATTAACTAGAAGGAACGTATCATGTGAAAACAAGTCCACCTGTGGAAACTATCGAAACTCTGATCTGAACAACCAGATCTAGATCTGATGGCTGGGTGGGGTTATTTTGCGAAAACCCGCCCACCAGCCTCCTCTGCCTCCCCTGCTGTTTTGCAAGACACCCCCAAACCCAATACAGTGCCAGGACCCCCCACTAACAGAAATCATTTTAGGAGCGGGCGAAATCCCATTTCAAGGTGCGGGCGCGAAATCCGCTCCTAGCTGTCGCTTTTAGAAATAGCGGTTTCTAGGAGCAAGTAAAACGACCGCACTTGGAAAAGTATTTCCTGGTGCGGGTGGAGGGGTCTTCTGCACCTGGAAATGCTTTTCCAGGTGCAGGTGAAACTTTGGTCATTTCGTAGAAAAATATTCCCGCTAATTTTTTTCGCGCCGAATTTCTTAGATGCAATTTTCTCTGTTCTCAAAACAATTAACCCTTTCAAATTGAACATGACAATGCTAATTGATTAGTGATACATCAACCACTACTACTCTAGAAATCCAAGTTCATACATCAACCGTACCACTACTACTTATAAATATGTTCATACATCAACCACTACTACTTATAAATAAGTTTGTACATAAACCACTAGTTAGGCATAGGTCTTAATCCGGCACGTATTTGTAGAAACTGAACATAGTTAATGTCTCCAATGGTCCAGCCTATAATTCCGTCAAAATAAGATAAAGCATGTGCTAATGCACTCAGCTTTGCTTCTAGATAACTGTCACACACAGCACTGCAAATATCAGACATTGGTGGAGCGTCAGGTTGGTCTGTCCTGTAGAAAGTTAGAGTTGCTTGATGCTTCCAATCTCTGGTGAGGCACGACTGTCCACCATAGTAATCCAACCCAACTTCTTCCACAACTTCATTAAGAATCGCACAGAAACTCATTGAGGCATAGGTTGAATCAGACATTTAATCCTACACAATAAGATGATGTGATGAGATAATAAACATATGAAAGTTAACAATATATGTAACACAAACAAATTAATTATGAATGAATAAAAAAAGATAGATTTTGTACCACATCTCGATGAGCCCTGCAAAGCCTTTCAATAGTTTGAACCACGGTGCTTTCACTCGTCTCGAGCCACTTTATTTTGAAATATGAAAAGTCTGGCACGAAGCACCCGATATTCTGAAGCACCTCTAGACATCTCTCCACAGCGGTCCTCTCTTGGGTAATGTCAGATGTTTAGATCTAGACAGCCCCCAGGGGGGTTAACCCCGGTGGTTTAGTTGTTCGGCGAGGGGGAATCTAAGGCTAAGAACTCGAAGGTTGTGCACAAGCACACGGAACACAGTGAACACGACGAGTTTATACTAGTTCGAGCCTCCAGAGAGTAAAACCCTACGTCCAGTTGTCGGTGTAGATTGCTTAAGTATTGCGTGATTGTACAAGGGGTCGCCCTGCCCGCCTTATATTGGCCAGCGAACAAGGTCGGTTCCCAGATTCCTGGTCGGTTACAACCAGGAGTCCTAAGTCTAGTTGATTACAACACTTGCCATATCCGTCGATCTGCTTGGTCGGAATCCACCGATGTCTTGTCTTGTACGCCAAGTCTTGAGGTCGTTCCGGAATCTTCTGGAAGGTCTTCAAGAGGTCGTGTGGGCCACCAACTAGGTCGGTTGTTCCCACAGTCAAGTCGGCGGGTCTTCTGGTAGGCCGGACCCACTTGTCGGGAACGGCCGTGAGCCTGGTCGGTGGGGACCCAGGGGTACCCATGTCTCACAAGCCCCTGAGCGAGGTGTAGGCGCATCGACCTTAGAGAGGTCATGACGAAGTAGTAGAGCTATCGACAGGGCGAATAGCATGCACGTCGGTCCAAAAGAAAAGAACAAAATCAACTTTGCAGTCGACCTGTTTATAGTCTTGCCGAACGAAGAGAGGTCGAGTGACGACCTATAGGAAGCTGGCTTCCAATAGATCGAAACGATGATGAAAAAATTTCAGAGGGCATCAAGGATGCACTCGTACAGTAGTATCAGAGCATCGTGGCGGGCAGGATGGCCGGTATGATGATCCAGAAAAGAAAGAGAAAAAAGTAGGTCGAGTAACGACGTGATGGGAAACAGATTTCCCAACAGGTCGGTATGATGAAGAAAACAAGAGGGCGTCGAAGACGCTCTCGTAGAGTAGTCCCCGAGCATTGAAGCAGGCAGCATGGCTGGTTTGATGCTCAAAAAAGAGAAGAAAACCGAGTCATGATCTTGATCGAACGAAGTGTAGAGGCACCCAGATCTCCTTACATAGCTGTAAAGAGTCTGGCTGGGCCGACCTCCAGAAGTGAAGGACCGATTAGGCGACCAGAGAGGGGGGGAGTGAATGGGAGCCGATAAAAATTCTTCCCTAAGGTCGAACTCGGCCTATGCCCCAAATTCACAACTAAGGATTCCCACACGAGTTTGCCAAGGTCACGTAGTCACAACAGACCTACCAACCCTAGGAACAAACCCAAACTCAAAGCAACACGGAAGCGCAACTCAAGAAGCAAAGGACTTAGGCGATCTGCAAAGTCCCAGACGGACGGTCCGCAGTGACCGGGCGGACGGTCCGCGACGGGCTGGCGGACGGTCCGCGGGACCTCAGCGGACGGTCCGCAAAAGCCAACAGAACCTCCAGTACCGCACCCCGGAAATTCGGACGGTCCGCGAGCCTACCGCGGATGGTCCGCGCCCCACGGACGGTCCGGCCTCACCAGGCGGACAGTCCGGCCAACAACCTCCAACCAAAAACACCCGATCCAACGGATCAAAACGAGACGGCTCAAGAACTCGTGAAGAACATGACAAACAGCTGGCTGAACAGCTCCTCGCGGACGGTCCGCCGACCCCACGCGGACGGTCCGCCAGGTGCGGAGACAGCAGCCCGAACCTAGAAACGCAAGCACGAGTTCACCTACCCATCCATGGATCTCCCAAACGGCTTGAGCTCTTGAGGTAAGATTTGGGGGAGATGAGAAGCGTCCCTAGGAGAAGCTATACCCCAAAACTTGAGACCTCAAACGAACTAAATCGCCGGGAATCGAATCGCAACCGAGCTCAACCAAAAAGCTAGGGTTCCAACCGAAATCCTTCAATCGAAGGCCAAATCCGGAGATTGGGGGGTCAAGATCAAGCACAAAGATGCACAAGACATCTATCCATGATCCCCACCAACAAATCCGAACCCAAACACCTCAGAATCGAAGGAACAAGCTGCGCACGAAAATCCAACAAAAATAGCTCGAAAATGACACGAAAATCACAAGAGCCACAAGAAGGAAATCGACGCAACCATGAATGCTTCCATACACTCGGAGGTCAGATTCTCTACAAAACGGTGAAGAAAATCTACGCCTATGGAGCAAGGAAATGAGAAGCAGTCCGGATGGATGGTTTGCCCAGAAAACCGTAGAGCTATATATATGAGTCCCTCTGGGTTGGGCAAATGACCAAGCTACCCCTAGCACTTAAACTTATGATACAATCTCCTCAGGGGCAAATAGGTCATGTAGTACTCCTCTTCATCACACGGCCACGCCTTCGCCGCAGTCTGCGTCCTCCCGACGCAAGCCCTACGATGCCGCCACGTGCCCGCCAGCATCGAAGCTTCTCGGCGCGCCCGGATCACGTCTTCGCCCGCTGAGCCTCCGGTCTTGGTTTTGTGGCTCAACCAAGTAACGCGACGGTTTTGTGGTGAACCGCCACAAACCCCGCGTGCAGACTCCGGTCGTGAGCTGCTACCCTGCACCGGCTCCTGTCCATGACTTTGTCTCGCTTTTCTTGCCACCATGTGGCCTGCACTTGACCCCGCTGGCCACCCGGTCCCTCGAGCCGAGCCTACTTTTCTCTCCACTCCTCGGAGGCCCCGCAAGGTATAGACCTTTCGCGCCTGCTCTTCACCTGCACCAACACGAGTCAAGCCGCAACCTACACCTGAAATACTCAGCCAAGAGTCAGTCCACACCACATTGTCAATCACTCATCACACTAGGGAGCGACCATCCACCGATCCTCGGACGCTCCGGTCCTCAAGAAGGCCTTTGTAGGCATGCCGTCCTTGAAGAGGCCTTAAATCGACAATGTCCAGTATCCGAGGATACCCAGTAGGATCTTGAAAGACGTGCCGTGTAAAAAGATTGTTGATGATGTAGTAAATGAAGTTGTGGTGACCAGAACCGTTGCTGACGAGGCTATGAAAATATGCAGATCTTTGGACGTGTGTAGTGGTCGAAACGGTCAACGATGAAGCTGTAGGAAAAATGTTGATCTTGAATGAATAGAGTGTAGAGACACCCAGATGTCCTGCATAGCTGCAAAGAGTCTGGCAGAGCCACTCGAGGCATGCTGACCTCAAGAAGGTCTCAAATCAAAAGCGCCCAAGCATCCGGAGATACTTGGCAGGACCATTAGGTGCGCACCCCACAGGGAGGCCTTCATTCCTGACGTAAAATTTTGGGTGTCCAGACCAGGCTGGCAGGGCTACAAGAGCACACCGACCTCAGGAAGGTCACGTATCCAGGGCGCCCAACTAGGTTGGCAGAGCCGTAGACATACCGAGGTATTGCAAGACCTAAGTATTAAGGCACGCCGACCTCAGGAAGGTCGTGTTGGTGTCCGGATGACCAACATGGCTGCTGATCATCTGGTGGAGCCAAAGCGCTAAGGTATTGACGACCTCAGCCATAGGCACACCGACCACGGGGGCCCGACGAAATCGTAGACGTGAAGCTTCTGTTTTCCAGGCACCCAGACGGATCTGGCAGAGCAGCGAGGCACACCTACCTCGGAAGGTCTTCAATCGAACCTACGACCATTTTGCTCAGGGAACAAAAATATAGGCTGATTGGAATAGGTCCGTTTATGTGCAGACCCATAGCGGGTACACCAGGACGCAGAGCCTAGCGGGTGCAATGAAAACGTAGAGCTGTAAAGGGTGCATTGATCATCATCGTCGACTGTAGTAGCAGTGAGGCGCAGGGCCCTCTGACATAGGGTTAGGCTTGTTTGCTTCTGTAAACTGCTGGGTCACGGGTCAACAGTGGTCTGAGATTCTCTTGCCACCTAGAAAACGACAAGCTGCCCACGAGCCAGGGGTTGTACTGTAGCCATGTGACGCTACGGCGGCCTCAGGCATCATTGATGCGCTAGCGACAAAGATGCCGCGAGGTAGGGAAAAGACGTCGCCTTTAATCATGCACATGTCTACAGGCCCTTTGGACCACGTGGTGACAGTGTCATCACTTCGCTGGCTGTGCGAGGCTCGGCTTTGGCTATAAATAGCACCATAAGGCAGAAGGAGGCAAGCACCGAGCATTGCTGAGCTATGAAGCCGCAGGGTAGTATTGAGGCCATGCCATGGGCATGTGTCCGTCCACCAGATTGTAGGATGCAAAGTTTGTAGAGGTTTGGAGCTAGAAGAACTCTTGCGAAATGTAGGCAGCACACCCACTCTTTGTATCATGCCTTAGCGAGGAATCAAGGAGAGTTTGGAGGTGATGCTGTAGAGGCCCGAGGTGAAGCTGCAAGTCCTTGGTGAGCATGTGATGCTCGTCGAAGACTTGCAGTCCGCGCCGAAGAGCAAGCTCGTGTCTGCATTCCATAGTCCGGCATAGAGCGTGCCTTGCTATGTGCAGTGTCGTGCAGTTGTTCACCGCAAGGCCACCATTGAGGTCCTGAAGCTAGAAGAAGTCTTGCGACGTGCTCGGCTATAGCAAAGTACACCTCAAGGATTGCTCTAGGTAGATCAGGTCTTTGAATATGTTTGTATTTTGTGATGGGTTCTGGATCTAATAAGGTCACAGGCGACTTGTGTACCTTCGAAGTTCCCATGTAATGTTCGCTCTCTTCTATCATGTAATGGTCGTTTTGAAGAAATTATTCATCAATGACCTGTAGTGATGGAATTTGGGGGCTTAACGACCTCATGGAGATTGAATGTACCATCAGGACGACCTGACATATTAGTTGTGTTCACGACCTAAACTCAGGGCATAGGTCGTGAGACTATCCGTTGGGCACATAGCCGTTGGCGTGAAATCTGGCGAGATCGTCTCGCGAAATTAGCGGCACATAGCCATTACGGCGAGCTCCTTGTGGCGAAAGGATCCGCGGTGGGCACCCACGGTGGGATCCTTATAAATAGAGCGGCGGGGACCGGCGTTGACCGTCCCTTTCCATCTTCTTCCTCCTCTCGCCGCCTACATCGCAATCATCGTGCCCTAGCCGCCGCGCGCTCCGCATCGACACTCCGCTCAGGAATTCTCAGCCCGCCGCCGTCTGTAGCAGACCGCGCGCCAGCTACGCCATCCACGCGCCGCGCGGCTCCGTATGCGCGTCAAAACCCTAGTGTATTTTAGATCCAAAGCTCCTCGACTTCAAGAAATGGCGGCCACTGCACCTCAGATCCCAGACCCGCGGACGGTGTGGGAGCCCTCAGTGATGACCGAGGCGAAGGTGCAGGCACTGGTGGATCACGGGCTCCTGGGGCCCAAGGCGGTGGTGGAGTGGAAGGCGCCTGTGGGCGAAGCCTTCCCGACGGAGGACGACAAGGAGCAGGTCGTCTTCGCCTCTTTCTTCGAGCACGGGTTCAACATCCCCGCTGGCGATTTCTTCAGAGGTCTCCTCTTCTACTAGAAGCTGGAGTTGGTACACCTCATCCCCAACTCCATAATCGTAGTGTCGTCATTCATATACTTCTGTGAGGCGTATCTAGGAATACCGCCCCATTTTTTTCTCTGGCGCCATTTGTTCAATGTTAAGAGCACTGGCAAGCGTCTAGGTGTAGTAGGGTCGGTCATGTTCTACTTGAGATCAGGTCTCAAAGCGGAGTGGATAGACATGGACCTGCCGGACAACACTGCTGGCTGGAGGTCGGAGTGGTTTTACATCGCCGACCAACAGCCGACGCTGCCGAAGCGAACTGGGCATAAGCCCGAGAAGATACCGGAGTGGGATCTACCGCTGTCCTCCCACGAGCTGGACGACGTCAAGGAGCTGCTCTCCCTGGTGCGCGACCTCAAGAAGAACAGGCTGACGGGGGGCTCGGTGGCGAGGTCATTCTGCCGTCGCCTGATCCAGCCGATCAAGGACCGAGTGCATCCGGCGTATGAGTACTGAGGGCAGTCAGACCCCACGCGCGAGGTGAACCGCAAGGTCTCTCAAGGGGAGATGGTGGCCAGGGTGTCACAGATCTACACTGGGGGTGCCCAGGGCAAAAAGTGCCCGAAAGCACACTCCTTGACCCGACCAGCTGACCCTGTAAGTCCTGGGACTACTAGGTCGTTTGTCTTGCTTAGTTCCTTGCGTTGATCTTATTCTCTGGTACTTGTTTTTGTTGTAGGTTCGGGAGATGCAGTTTTGGTGTCCTGCACCCTTGCCACAGGGTGAGGGGAACCACGTCGAAAGCTGAGGTCGAAAGAGTACCAGCCTCCAGCAGCTGTGCTGCTGGAGAATTACCAGTCCGATTCATCAGTTGAAGCTGAGGAAGATACCGACCAGGAGGTTGGTGACGATGTGGCGAGCCGCCCCGCAGCAAGCAGCGCCACGAAGCCCAAGCGCAGGACGAGGGCGACAACAGCAAAGCAGTCGACCTCGAGGGCTGCTGCCAAGGCCGAGACGGCGAAGACCGCCAAGCTCGAGGCCGACAAGAAGAAGAGGAAAAGGAAGGCGAGCCCTCCTCCGGTGATGCCCACAACAACAATTCCTACTCTGTTGACCAAGGAGGTCGAGGAAGATGAAGATGAGGTCACCGATGATCCGTTAGTTGTTGAAGATTGCACGGCGAGGAGGTCGCTGAGTCCCGCGGCCAAGAGGCAACGGGAGTTAGAGCAGCAAACGAACGAAGAAGAACTCCATCGGATGAGGGAGGCAGAGCGGGCTACTGCTGGAGTGTAGGCGAAGATGCCTGTGAAGATACGGGTTCGGCCCTTTAGGCCGAAGTTGTGTGCCCCAGCTACTGTGAGGTAAGGTCTTGGCACTGAAGTTGATTCATTTGCTAACTGTCATTGGCTCCTGTATTGTGTTGACGAAAATTCCTGTAGGTCGGACGTCCAACCCCAGAGCACGTTGGGTGCTCAGGATTCACCTTCGCGGACCAGGTCGTCTGACCATTAGGTCGGGACCCAGGCCTCGGTCGGCAATGTGGAGACATCGGCTCCTCCGCCTGTCACTGAGGCTGGAACACAGGGTTCCGTCGGTGACGTCGGGGCGTCGTCTTCTCCGCCTATCATCGATGCAGACCCCATCAACTCGATGCCCAGCACATCAGCTCAGGGCCCAACTGCAGACCTGATACAGATCGAGCAGCCATAGGAAAACCTAGAAACAACCGGTGTGCAGGCATCGGGTCCGACGTCGACGGGGCCAAGTTCGGGGCGTGAAGACATTGACTGGACTGGCACTCCCTGGGAGGGAGATATCTTCGATGATGACGAGGATATGAGGTCGGTCCGTAGTGCGATCTTGACCCTCAACCAATCTCTCACGGTGAGCCGTTGTCTTTGAGTTGAATAAATGACTTGCTTTCTAAATGTAGCTAACGACCTGCTTTGTCTTTGCCAAACAGTCACTGGCTGACTGTGCCAAGGGCAGGGCCGACCAGCTTAGGGATGCTACAGCTCTACAGCTGCGGGTGGTCGAGCTTGAGCAGGAGCTCAAGCAAGCCCGTGAGACGGCGGCGGCTGACAAGAAGAAGCTCGAGGATGAGCTGGCCGAAGAGAAGCGTAAGACTCAAGAGGCCAATTCGCAGTTCAACACCATGAGCATTGGTAAGACCAACTTTCTTGCAACTTTTTTTATCATTGACTTGTACTGCTGAGGGCTGGACCTCAGGGTTTCTTGTACATTGCAGATTTCCATAGGCGAGAGGATGACCTCAAAAACGAGCTGAAGAATACTAAGGAGAAAGTCCAAAGCTTGGAGGTGAACCTACGGGAGGTCGAGGCCGGTGCTCAAGAGCTGAAGCAAGTGATGAAGGGCACCATAGATAGTGAGTACGCTGTATCTCAGAAGCTGGCTTATGAGAAACAGGCTCGAAGGGACCTTGAGGTCAATCTTGAGGTAGCTTTGAAGGCGCTGCAGAATGACCAGGTGATCATTACAGGGCAAGAGGTGGAGCTCAACGACTTGAAGAATGCTGCCCACTTTGTGATGGACATAGTAGCATCGCAGGTCGAGGGGGAGGAGCCCAAGCCAGCTATCGACCATCTTTTGGCTGCGCCCGAGAAGCTGCTCGACCTCTTGAAGGTGACAAGCTTGGCGGCGGCTACGGAGGCATTGGTACGGGTGAAGTCTCACTACCCCGACGTTGACATGGTCAAGGTTGGAGAAGGCCAAGACACGACGAAGGATCCCAAGGTCGTGGAGCTTGAAGTGCGGGAAGCCGCTATGGCGATAATGGACGCCATTGACTATGAGGGCGACGACGGTGAAGAGTAGTCGTAGTCTTAGAGCTGTACCCCCTCTCTCCTCTAGTCATGTAAAACATTACTTGATAACCATCTTTTGGCCTGCATGACGTACTTGTTTTGTGTTTGCGCGAACTTGGTAGCCTTGAAGCGATGTGTCTTTAACATATTCCGCTAACCACTACTCACGGAGAGGCTGGCTTACCGACCATCACAGCTCAGCAGGGAGACTTACGTGCGATCAGTGTGCGGGAGGGAGTCTAGGACTCAGGTTTTGCAACCTTACGACCAAGCAGGCTCGCAACCACACAAAGTAGGTAGTCATGAGGGGCGACGTCCTCAGGTCGAACGACCCTTATGTTGGCTTGAGCCAAGCCCCCGAGCATGTCGAGGGGGAGGAGCGGGAATTTTAACCCCCAGGTCTTTCGACCCTTGTATTGGCTTTGGCCAAGCCCCCGAGCATGTCGAGGGGGAGGGTTCATGACATGAAAGAGGAGAAGGTAGAGCTCGAGACACAGCAGATGACTGCTTTGATTAATATTTATTAAACTGAAAAAGTACAAGGACGAGGAATACATAGCTGTAATAAAAACTATTCTACAGATAGAATCGACGTAGGTGCTCCACGTTCCATGGGTTGGGTACGCCTTGCCTATCGCCCCACTGGAGGCGGTATGTGGATGGGCTGATGACTTCAGTGATGATGAAGGGTCCTTCCCAAGGGGTAGATAACTTGTGCATGCCGTCGGTCTTCTGGATACGCCTTAGGACTAGGTCGCCAACGTTGAAGGAGGTCTCCTTGACGTTGTGATCATGATATCGACGAAGGTGCTGGTCATGGCGAGCTTGCCGCATAACAGCAGCCATTCTCTGTTCTTCGAGGCTGTCAAGGTCTACACGACGAGTCTGCTCGGCTTCTCCCTCCTCGTAGAACTGTATGCGTGGAGCTCCAAAGGTGACGTTGGTGGGTAGGATGGCCTCTGAGTCGTAAACTAGGAAGAAAGGCGAGAAGCCCGTGGCGGAACTGAATTGGGTCCTTAGACCCCAGATAACGTGTGGTAGCTCGGCTAACCATCGGGTGGCGTAGTTTGAAGCACCGTCAAAGATACGATCTTTAAGGGCTTGAAGGACTATGCCGTTGGCACGTTCGACCTGGCCGTTGCACCTGGGGTGGGCGACCGAGGAGTAGTAGATGTCAATCATGTTGTCTTGGCAAAAATCCCAAAAGGCAGACCCTGTGAAGGCCAACCCTAGGTCAGTGATGATTCTATTGGGCACACCGAAGTGATGTGTTATGTCTTGCATGAATTTTGCTGCTTCTTCTGATGTGACTTTTGCAACAGGTCAGACCTCAATCCACTTGGTGAATTTGTCGACGGCCACAAGGATATACCTGTAGCCGCCCGGAGCGGTTCAGAACGGACCTACGGAGTCGAGGCCCCACATGGTGAAGGGCCAAGATGGGGGAATCGTGTGCAGGGCCTGAGCTGGCAGGTGCTGCTGTTTGGCAAAGAATTGGCATCCTTTGCACCTCTTGACGAGGTCTTTGGCATCAGACATGGCCGTGGGCCAGTAGAAGCCGGATCGATACGCCTTGCCGACCAGATTGGCGGATGCTGCGTGGCAACCACACTCACTGCCATGAATCTCAGCCAAGAGCTGGAGACCTTCTGATCGCAAGATGCATTTCATTAAGACGCCAGTAGAGGCGGCTTTTCGATATAGGTCATTGCCGATTACGACGTAGTTAGCACTTCGTCGTGTGATACGCTCTCGTTCAGCCTTGTCTTCTGGGACCTGTTGGTCGAGTAGGAAGGCTAAGAAAGGCTCACGCCAATCGTCCTCTTTATCTGTCCTCAGCACGTCTCGGGGAGGTGCTGGAGTTGGGTCGGGCTGTGCTTGGTCCGGGTTGTCCGGGTCCAACAGCTTGATTGACGGCTTGCGTAGGTCTTGGACGAACATACCCGCCAGGAGTAGAGCTCGCCTGGAGCCTAGTTTAGATAGTACGTCGGCGGCCACGTTGTTGTTGCGTGGCACGTGCTGAAACTCAATTCCCTCGAAATGGCCTTCGAGCTTGCGGATCTCAGCACAGTAAGCATCCATTGTGTCTTTGACACAATCCCACTCCTTGTTGACTTGCTCGATGATGACCTTGGAATCGTCGTACGCTAGTAGTCGCTTGATGCCAAGGGACACTGCTATACGGAGCCTATGAATTAGAGCTTCGTATTCTGCTCTGTTGTTGGAGGCCTTGTAGTGTATCTGCAGGACGTACTTGAGCTACTCTCCCTGAGGAGAGATGAATAGCACTCCTGCTCCTGCGCCTTCGAGGTTAAGGGCACCGTTGAAGTACATTATCCAGTGTTCAGGCCGCTCCTTGGGAGGGGGCATCTGGATCTCTGTCCACTCTGATACAAAATCAGCTAGGATCTGGGACTTGATCACCTGCCTAGGGCAAAACTCGATATCGAACTCTCCAAGCTCTACCGACCACTTGACGATGCGGCCGTTAGCGTCGCGGTTGCGGATGATTTCCCCCAGCGGGAACGATGATGGCACCGTGATCTTGTGAGCTTGGAAGTAGTTGCACAGCTTTCTCGACGTGATCAGGAGTGCGTAGAGCAACTTCTGAGGTTGTGAATAACGTGTCTTAGCGTCGGCAAGGACCTCGCTTACGTAATACACAGGTCGCTGAACAGGGTAGGCCTGCCCTTCTTTTTCCCGTTTTGCGACGAGGATCGTGCTGACCACATGAGTGGTGACAGAGATGTAGAGTAGGAGGGTTTCCCTTAGTATAGGTGGCGTCATGATTGGAGGCGTGGTCAAGGACTCTTTGAGAGCCTCGGAAGCTTTCTGTGCTTCTTCGTCCCACACGAACTTATCTGCCTTCTTCAATAGCTTGAAGAAAGGTAGACCTTTTTCGCTGAGCTTGTTGATGAAACGACCTAGAGTTGCCATCATACCTGTGAGCTTCATGACGTCCTTCTTGCAAGATGGCTTGGCCATGTTGCGTATAGCGTCGACCTTGACGGGATTTGCTTCGATGCCCCGGTGTCCAACCATGAAGCCCAGGAGCAATCCGGAGGGGACACCGAAGACGCACTTGGTTGGGTTGAGCTTCCACTGGTACTCGCGTAGGTTGGAGAAGGTCTCGGCGAGGTCGGCGATGAGCTGATCTTGCTCAGTGGTCTGGACGACCACGTCGTCGACGTAAGCTTCTACATTCTTCCCGATCTGCGACTTCAGGCACTTCTGTATCACCTTCTGGTATGTTGCGCCAATGTTTTTGAGGCCAAAAGTCATGACCTTGTAGCAGTAGATGTTGTTGGGCGTTATGAACGCTGTTTTGTCTTCGTCGTCAGGATTCAAGGCTATCTGGTGATAACCTGAGTAGCAGTCGTGGAAGCACAATAGAACACTACCAGCCGTGGAGTCCACGACCTGGTCGATGCGAGGAAGAGGGAAGGGATCTTTCGGGCAGTGCTTGTTGAGGTCGGTGTAGTCGATACACATCCTTAAGCCACCAGTCTTCTTGGGTACAAGGACCGGGTTTGCGAGCCAAACCGGGTGTTTACATTCACGGATGAATCCTACAGCTAAGAGCTTGCAAACTTCTACTTCTATAGCTTGCTTTCTATCTTTTGCAAATCGCCAGAGCTTTTGCTTGACAGGTCGTGCGGTTTTGCTTACTTCAAGGGCGTGCTCAGCCAGCCTCCTAGGGACACCAGGCATGTCGGACGGGCTCCATGCGAAGATGTCGGTGTTGTCCCTGAGGAAATTGGTGAGCGCGAGTTCCTATTTGGGATCGAGGTTGGCCCCGATGGTGACTTCCTTGGATGTGTTGGGCAGGCCGAGGCAAACTTTCTTCACAGCGGGACTTGGGTCCAAGGCAGTGGTTGTACGCTTCTGTTCTGGCACCTCCAGAGTAGTTTGGTCTATCTTGGCGGCCTGAGCGACCATGACCGTAGCAGCAGCTTTACACGCAGAGACCTTGGAGAGGTCGATAGTATCGCTCTCGCAGTTGTAGGAGACGAGAATGTCACCGTGGACGGAAATGATCCCGTTTGGTGCTGGCATCTTCATGATGAGGTAGGTGTGATGTGGTATGGCCATGAACTTGGCCAACATAGGTCGACCAAGGATGGCATGGTAGGAGGAGCGGAAGTCCACGACCTCGAACGTCAGGTACTCTGTGCAGAAGTTTTCCTGTTTGCCGAAGGTGACCGGCAGGCATACACGACCTATGGGGTGTGCAGCCTTGCCGGGCATGACCCCGTAGAAGGGTTCGTCGCAGGCGGTCATTTTGGAGAAGTCGAAGTCCATCTTTCTCAGTGTTTCTGTGAAGATGATGTTCAAGCTGCTGCCCCCATCGATGAGGGTCTTAGGCAGGAACGCGCCGTACACTATAGGGTTGACAACCAGCGGGTAGGTCCCGGGGTCAGGTATGTGCACGCAATGGTCTTTCCTTGAGAAAGTGATGGGGTACTCCGACCAACGCAGAGGATGTGGAGTTTCTGTGTTGACTTGGCCAATCTCCCTTGCATTTGATTGCTGCTGTCTGTTGCTCTTGGCTGCCTGACGACCTCCAACGATGAAGTTGATCTACCGGTTGGCGGTCTAAAATGCGCCATTGGGGTTGCCTCCTTTAGGCGGTGGTGGTGGAGAAGGTTCCTTACGGCTGTTGTCATTGCGATTGTGGTCGTCTTGTCGATGACGATCGTCACGCCGGTCGTCGCGGCGCTTATCACGCCGGTCGTTGTGGTTGTCTTCGCGGCGATCGTCACGGCGGTAGTCGTCACGTCGATCACCACGGCGGTCATCGCGGTGATCATCACGGTGATAGTTGCGGCGATAGTCACGGCGGTCCCTATTGTCGTTGAGACGGTAGGGTCGACGGTCACGGTAATCACGTCGATCAGGTCGACGGTCACGGTTGTCGTAGCGGCAGCTGCTGTTCTGGTCGTCGTTGTTGCCGCTCTTGGTCTTCTTGGGCTCTAGAGGTACCCCAAGGGCGCGCTTTAGCTGTTCGCACTCCCTCATGGTATGCTTGGCGTCACGGTAGAACTGGCACTGGTCGTCCATGACCATGTTGAAGTCACCTTCAAGGAAGGTGGAAGGTCTGGGTGGATCGGTCGCATAGACTTCGCCGGATCGCTTGCGCGACCTGCTGCCACCATCGTCGTGGTCTTATCCTTTGAAGTCGTGCATCACCGCATCTTGAGTGTCGACAAGCTTGTCGACGTAGGCCATGAGGTCGGTGATGGTATGGGCGTCAGCTTCGTGGATCTTATCGAAGAGCTTGATGTTGGTTACCCCCTTCTTGTAGTAGGCTACGACGTCTTCGTCTTTGACACCTGCGAGGGTGTTGCGATTCTCAAAGTAGCGGTTAGTGTACTCACGGAGAGTTTTGTCGTGCCTCATCCGCACTCTGGTGAGGTGATGTGTGTTGCCAGGGCGGTTGTAGGTCGCTTGATAGTTGGTCGTGAAGAGCCGTGACATGGTCGCCCACGAGGTGATGCACTCCGCAGGAAGATTATCGAGCCACAGGAGTGGTGCTTTGCCCATCACGAGGGGAAAATATCCCGCCATTTGATCTTCATTGCCTCCAGAGGCGCGGGCCGCGATGCTGTACATCTTGAGCCAAAGACTTGGGTCGGAGCGACCATCGTATTTGTCAATGGCTGGCTTGAAGTCCTTGGGGTATCTGATCGTCCTGAGACGACGTGAAAACGCCGGGAAGTTGTTGATTGCTCCAGGACTAGCTGACGGGGCGTAGGACGTCGGGATGACGTAGAGGTCATCGGGAGGACCATTATCTTGGTCGTACTGGGCACGTCGCAGGAGCTCTTGGTCGTGCATCTGCCGAAGCTCTGTTGCTTGAATAGGGTGATTGGCATCAAGGGGATCAGGGACCCCGTTGTCGCGGTCGTAGTTAGCACGGCGTGCTATCTCCACTTCGTCTCGTGCATGTTGACATTGACTGCCTTGAGCATGGTTGGCTTGTGCTGGTGGAGGTTGAGCTCCAGCATTCTGTCTTGCGTTGGCGGCAACATTCTGCTATTGGGCGCCAGCTGCATTAGCGGCGTTGTTTTGGGCATTGCCAGGAGCGTTACCAGCGGCATTGGCAGCTGGATTGGCTGCTTGATTGGCAGTGACGTTGGCAGCGGGATTGACCGGCTATGCGACTTCATTTTCGCCTCCTCCCTCTTCAGCTACGGGCTCAAGGGGAGCATTGTTGTGACGTTGCTGACGAGGTCGCTCCGACCTACTTCTGGAGTAGGAGCTTGAAGCTGATCTGCTGTATCCTGGACCCCTTTCTTCGACCTGGGCGGTAGCGACGCGGATGTGAGCTTGTAGGCGCCGTATTGCAGGAGTATCCTCAAGTTGACCCAGCGCGGCAAGGGCTGCTCCTAAGTTTGCTTGAGGGGAGTTGTAAACTTCATGGCCATATTGCTCAAAGTCCCTCAGGAGGTCTCTGGCACGTAGGCGGTTTCGACGAGGCTCGTTGCGATTCTGGTGCTGCTGAGGGGCGGCTGGAGCCGCACCGGGTTGTGCACCGTTGACGACGTTGCCTGCGGGTTGGTCGCCGGCTCCTTGCACAATGTTACCCGCGGGCTGACCTGCGGCTACTTCGACTTCTTGCTGACGACGCGTAGCTCGTGCGGTGTTAGCATTCTCGCGCTCTATGCGCTGCTCGTCTGTCTCTCCGGGTTGAGGGGGTACGTCTGCAGAGACCACAAGGACCTCTCGGTCTGAGATCTCAAACACTTCTCCCAGATAGTTCGGGGAGATGGCCGTACGAGCGATCTGAAACGCGAGGCGGTCCGGGGATGGCTCGCGGTTGAACTGTCGGCGATGAACTAATATGATGCAACCAACATATCTGTTTGTGCTTCTAGCAACACTGAAACACTCAGAATGTGGGATTTTGAGCACTCACCATATATGACACTCAGAAAGTGGAATTTTGAGCACTCACGTTATAGTGGGGGGTGCTCCCTTTCTTGGAAATGTTGTGGCCATGCATCTTTCTCCTCGTCCACCGCAACCAAGGGCCTGGGCGACACGACCTCAACTTCTTCCTTCTTTGCGTCAACCTGCTCCGACCTTGCCACCGCTCATCACCAATCGCCACTGCCTCTTCCTCCCTCAACTTCGGTGACACCGAGGAGATGACAGTACGACACGAGACAAGAAGGAAAAGGAAGGACAGAGATCTGCAAGGGTGGTATGTGCAAAAATCCTACCTCTCCCACAATCACGTGCAGCTCACGGCATATCCGAGTCCACACTGGACGAGCCACATCGACTCGAAGGAGTGTGTCGTGGCAGATTTGGACCTAAATGGCCCCCTTAAATAGATTAGAGATAATGATGCATTTTCGTAGATCATGGACCTAGATGAGATATCGTCAATACTTTAAGGACCGCTATTGTAATGATCTCTTATTTTAATCTTTAATTTGAGAGGTCTGTGTAAAATTAGTTTGCAATCACCAGAATTTCATTGTTCGGAACAGCCCACATTGCTTTCTATAGTCCTTAGTTGCTTGCTCTCTGTTATTAATAAAAAACAAAAAATATCACCATAATTGTGTGGAGGAAAAGCAAAATACCAATGAAACACACTGGTCAAGGTTTATAGGATTTCAGTAGTGCTGACCATGGGCCGTTCACAATGCGTCTAGGAGCCCATGAAGTTGGGTTCTGCACCTGGGCCTGGCAATTTGGTATTAACTAGAAGGAACGTATCATGTGAAAACAAGTCCACCTGTGCAAACTATCGAAACTCCGATCTGAACAACCAGATCTAGATCTGATGGCTGGGTGGGGTTATTTTGCGAAAACCCGCCCACCAGCCCCCTCCGCCTCCCCTGCTGTTTTGCAAGACACCCCCCCAAACCCAATACAGAGCCAGGACCCCCCACTAACAGAAATCATTTTAGGAGCGGGCGAAATCCCATTTCAAGGTGCGGGCGCGAAATCCGCTCCTAGCTGTCGCTTTTAGAAATAGCGGTTTCTAGGAGTAGGTAAAACGACCGCACTTGGAAAAGTATTTCCTGGTGCGGGTGGAGGGGTCATCTGCACCTGGAAATGCTTTTCCAGGTGCAGGTGAAACTTTGGTCATTTCGTAGAAAAATGTTCCCGCTAATTTTTTTCGCGCCAAATTTCTTAGATGCAATTTTCTCTGTTCTCAAAACAATTAACCCCTTCAAATTGAACATGACAATGCTAATTGATTAGTGATACATCAACCACTACTACTCTAGAAATCCAAGTTCATACATCAACCGTACCACTACTACTTATAAATATGTTCATACATCAACCACTACTACTTATAAATAAGTTTGTACATAAACCACTAGTTAGGCATAGGTCTTAATCCGGCACGTATTTGTAGAAACTGAACATAGTTAATGTCTCCAATGGTCCAGCCTATAATTCCGTCAAAATAAGATAAAGCATGTGCTAATGCACTCAGCTTTGCTTCTAGATAACTGTCACACACAGCACTGCAAATATCAGACATTGGTGGAGCGTCGGGTTGGTCTGTCCTATAGAAAGTTAGAGTTGCTTGATGCTTCCAATCTCTGGTGAGGCACAACTGTCCACCATAGTAATCCAACCCAACTTCTTCCACAACTTCATTAAGAATCGCACAGAAACTCATTGAGGCATAGGTTGAATCAGACATTTAATCCTACACAATAAGATGATGTGATGAGATAATAAACATATGAAAGTTAACGATATATGTAACACAAACAAATTAATTAAGAATGAATAAAAAAGATATATTTTATACCACATCTCGATGAGCCCTGCAAAGCCTTTCAATAGTTTGAACCACAGTGCTTTCACCCATCTCGAGCCACTTTATTTTGAAATATGAAAAGTCTGGCACGAAGCACCCGATATTCTGAAGCACCTCTAGACATCTCTCCACAGCGGTCCTCTCTTGGGTAACCCTATATATGAAATGCTGCATCACCCGCTACTGCAACGGGCACCATTGGATGTGGCCTCCTATTGGCAAATACCGGTAATCTACACCTCGAGCAGGTACAAAGAAAGAGATATGCAGTCTTGTGGAGTTATTCCCAAGTTCCTCTATTTGTACTACCCATATCGTTGAGGATATCTTTAAGCCATCTAACATTGTTGATAAGCTATGATAATTTATATATAACTACAATTATAGATTTTGCATGTGAAGTGTTAAAACATATATGAATATAAAGGAAATGGCGATCAATACCACGTTGGCTATTGTTCCACGTGTCTGTTTACCAAGTGGCACAGCCATCTCGCGATGATAGTGAAGGCTTGGATGGCGAGGCAACGGGTCCTCCAAGCCACTGCCACCAACACCGCCAAGGCCACGGCCAAGAACAACACCACGAAGGCCACGACCACGACTACGACTACGGCCACGACCACTACCAACACCACTTGACGACGACATTATTAGCTCAAACTATATGCAGAGATCGAATACCTCACATCATTATTCACATTTCACACAAAGACATCATATACACACCATGCATTTGACAAAAACAAAAATAGACATGAACACTTATATATCTCAACATACAAGGGCTACGTACAATACGTGATAGATGCTTGATGTCGGGGATCATAGAACGACGGCATACCATTGGGCGGAGATCGAGGCGCGCAGCGACCAGCGGCAGTGCCAGCAGGGGAGCGCGTGCGGCCGCGTGCGGGGCTAGCGGGACCGGACGGCGGCGAAGCACGAGGATGGCGGCGGGGGGAGGGGCACGGGTGAGGACCAGAGTGTCCGAGGACCGGTGGATGGTCGCTCCCTGGTGTGATGAGTGATTGACAACGTGGTGTGGACTGACTCTTGGCCGAGTATTGCAGGTGCAGGTTGCGGCTTGACTCGTGTTGGTGTAGGTGAAGAGCAGGCGCGAAAGGTCTATGCCTTGCGGTGCCTCCGAGGAGTGGAGAGACAAGTAGGCTCGGCCGAGGGACCCGGTGGCCAGCGGGGTCAAGTGCGGGCCGCATGGAGGCAAGAAAAGCAAGACGAAGTCGTCGATCAGAGCCGGTGCAGGGTAGCGGCTCACGACCGGAGTCTGCACGCGGGGTTTGCGGCGGTTCACCACAAAACCGTCGGGTTACTTGGTTGAGCCACAAAACCAAGACCGGAGGCTCGGCGGGCGGAGACGTGATGCGGGCGCGCCGAGAAGCTTCGATGCCGGCGGGCACGTGGCGGGATCGCAGGGCTTGCGTCGGGAGGACGCGGACTGCGGCGAAGCCGTGGCCGTGCGATGAAGAGGAGTACTACATGACCTATTCGCCCCTGAGGGGATTGTATCTTAAGTTTAAGTGCTAGGGGTAGCTTGGTCATTTGCCCAACCCGGAGGGACTCACATATATATAGCTCTAGGGTTTTCTGGGCAAACCATCCATCCGGACTGCTTCTCATTTTCCTTGCTCCATAAGTGTAGATTTTCTTCACCGTTTTGTAGAGAATCTGACCACTGAGTGTATGGAAGCATTCATGGTTGCGTCGATTTCCTTGTTGTGGCTTGTGTGATTTTCGTGTCTTTTTCGAGCTATTTTCTTTGGATTTTCGTGCACGTCTTGTTCCTTCGATTCTAAGGTGTTTGGGTTCGAATTTGTTGGTGGGTATCATGGATAGATGTCTTGTGCATCGTTGTGCTTGATCTTGACCCCCCAATCTCCGGATTTGGCCTCCGATTGATGGAATTTGGTTGGAACCCTAGCTTTTTGGTTGAGCTCGGTTGCGATTCGATTCCCGGAGATTTAGTTCGTTTGAGGTCTCAAGTTTTGGGGTATAGCATCTCCTAGGGACGCTTCACATCTCTCCCAAATCTTGCCTCAAGAGCTCAAGCCATTTGGGAGATCCATGAAGGGATAGAGAGGGTTGACTTCGCGTTTTCAAGTTCGGGCTGCTGTTCCCGTGCCTGGCGGACAGTCCGCCAGGGGCACGCGGATGGTCCGCGAGGAGCCGACAGATCTGGTGTTTGTTGTGTTCTTCGCGTGTTCTTGTGTGCTCGTGTTTCGATCCATTTTGTCCGGTGCTTTTGGTTGCTAGAAGTTTGTCGGACGGTCCGCGAGGTGAGTGTGGACAGTCTTTTCCGCGCGGACGGTCCGCGGGTAGGACGCGGATGGTCTGTTATTCAGGGTGCAGTACTGGAGGTTCGGGGGCTATTTTCGGACGGTCCGCCCTGTGCTTGCGGACGGTCCGCCTAGGCCTCGCGGACGCTCCGCCCGGTGCTCGCGGAGAGTCCGCCTGGTGTCTCGCAGAGCTGATAAGTCCTTTGCTTCTTTAGTTGCGCTTTCGCTTAGGTATTGTTTGGGGCTTGTTCCTAGGGTTGGTAAGTCCGTTGTGACTACGAGACCTTGACAAGCTCGTGTGGGAATCCTAGGTTGTGAAGTTGGGACATAGGCCGAGTTCATCCTTCGGGAAGAATTTTTATCGGCTCCCGTTCACTCCCCCCCTCTCTGGTCGCCTAATCGGTCCTTCAATTGGTATCAGAGCCGGTTATGGATCTTCGTGATTCTAACCAGTCTAAGATCCAAAGATGGCGTACCAGGAATGGGGTTCGGGTCCTCCACACTTTGATGGTAAGAACTACCAGATGTGGCAGAGGCGGATGGCTGCTTTCCTCCGCGGTAAGGGTCAGATCTTTGTGGGATGTCACGGTGAACACAGCTTATGTTCATCCGATGAACTTCCTAGCTCCAGGATCGAGGGATATGTTCGACGCCAACAATAAGGCGGTCGACTACTTGTTCCGTGCTCTGTGTCTATCCGAATTCGATCGAGTTCAGACAGAGGACTTGGCTTGTAGGATTTGGGAGCAGTTGAAGAATGCTCATGCTGGAAATGCTCAAGTTCAAGCTCGGTTGTTTGCGACCTACCGGAGAGAGTACGAGAATTTCACTCATCTCCCCGGTGAGTCTATTGACAGCATGTTCCAGCGGTTCACGGTGATTGTGAACAACATGAGGGCTAATGTGGTCGTGCTCCCGTACGATGATCATGACAGGGCTGTCAAGCTCCTGCACTCTCTGGATTGTACCATGTGGAGTGGGAAGGTCGAGGCCATTATTGAGTCGGAGAAGTATGACACCCTCACGGTGGATGAGCTGTTTTCCAAGCTCAAGTCATCCGAAGTGGACCATGGGGTGCGGGCAAAGATCGAGAACCCGACTGACCCTCATAGTCTGGCTCTAGTTTCTGGATCAAGAACTAACGCTAACATGTCTTCGAGACAGTTCTCTTTGTCTTGTCTTGTGTCCATGCCAGATGAGGAGTTTGACGTGCTAGGCGAGGAGGATCTCGCGTTGCTGAGCAGGCGGTTCGAGCGCATGTACACGAACCGGAAGAACGCACGGAGGACCTCGGGCATGTGCTACCAGTGCAGGAAGCACGGGCACATTATCGCTGAGTGCCCGGAAGCCATGGAGGTGAAGCCCGAGCACAAGCACCGTCCGAGGACCGACCACAAGCACCGCTCGAGGGACGACCACAAAGGCAAGAACAAGTCCTAGCGGAGGCCGAGGAGGAGTGGTGGTCACAAGAAGAAGGAGCGACCGATGGTTGCCGGAGCGAGCGACATCGACTCGAGCTCTTGCTACTCTACATCGAGCTCAAGTGATGAAGATGAGAACCGGCACAAGGGCAAGCGGTCAAGCAAGAACATCAACGGCTTGTGCTTCGCCGCCCAAGGTTTTTGCGGCATGGCACATAGCTCCGCAAGCAAGAAGAGCAACAAGGATGACTCGGGCTTCGACTCCGAGGAAGAGGTGGGCTTCTGATTGATCGACTCCGGTTGCTCTCGACACATGACCGGAGATCGAAGGTGGTTCTCCAGACTCACCTCGGTGATGACCAAAGAGTACATCACTTTTGGGGACAATGGGAAAGGTAGAGTGCTTGCAATGGGCACGGTGAAGGTGAGTGATTCTGTGACTCTCAGGCGTGTTTCTCTTGTCAAGTCTTTGGGGTACAATCTTCTTTCGGTTTCCCAGCTTCTTGTTGAGGGTTTTGAGGTCCGTTTCAAAACGGGGGCTTCGCGTGTCTTGGATTCTCGAGGTGATCTTGTGTGCACGATCATCCCCGAGGGTCAGATTTTCAGAGCCGATTTTTCTCAGTGTGTTGGCTCTTCTCGTTGCTTAGTTGCTGACGTTTCGGCAGAGCTTTGGAAATGGCATAGGAGACTAGGTCACTTGAGTTTTGACTTGTTGTCACACTTGAGTGGGCTAGGATTAGTCCGAGGATTGCCTAAGTTGAAATACCAAAAGGACTTGGTATGTGCTCCGTGTAGGCATGGTAAGATGGTCGCCGCCTCTCACTCGCCTCTGACATCCGTTATGACAGAGAGGCATGCGAGCCGTTCCATGTGGACTTGGTTGGTCCAGCTCGTGTGTGCTCGGCGCGTGGGAAATGGTATGTCCTGGTGATAGTGAACGACTATTCTCGCTATGCTTGGGTCTTCTTTTTGGCTGACAAGGGGGAGACGTTTGGTTTTGTGAGGGATCTAATCTTGAGGTTGAAGAATGAGAGGAATGGAGATGCCATTCGAGCTATCCGTAGCGACAATGGTTCTGAATTTAAAATCTCTCGTTTCGAAACCTTTTGTCGTGATTTGGGTCTCGAACATCAATTCTCTTCTCCCTATGTGGCATGTCAGAATGGTGTGGTTGAGAGGTAAAATCGATCCCTTTGTGAGATGGCTCGGACGATGCTCGACGAGCATAGGACTCCGAGGAGATATTGGGCTGAGGGGGTGAATACCGCGTGCCATGTTGGGAATCGGATTTTTCTTAGGGCCTTCTTGAACAAGACGTGCTATGAGCTCATGCACGGGCCAGCACCTAGAGTGAGCCATTTCAGGGCTTTTGGTTGTCGGTGTTTTATTCTCAAGAAGGGTAGACTTGATAAGTTTGAGTCAAGGTCTTCCGATGGGATCTTTTTGGGTTATGCTAGTCATTCTCGAGCATTCCGTGTGCTCAATCTTGATACTAACCTAGTCATGGAAACTTACGAGGTTACCTTCGACGAGACCCAGCCATGCAGTTCGTCTGTTTTTGAGTGTGCAGGTGACGACGAGATTGGCAAGAAGATCTTTGAGGATGAGGAGGACGATGCTGGAGAGGATGATGGTGATGACGAAGCTCCAGCCGAGCATGTACCCTCTACTTCCACTACGACGACTACGGTGCAGGATGACCCAGCCCCTACACTGCCTACGATCCAGCAAGATCAAGTGGAAGCTGCAGCTGAGGGGGAGGTTGTCTCCAGGTGAGAGGCACCAAGGCGCGTTCAAGTTGATCATCCTCCCTCAAGAATCATCAGCGACATTAATGAACGTACGACACGGTCAAGGTCCAGGAATGTTTCTCACTTTGCTCATTCGGCTTTTGTTGCTACCTTTGAGCCGAAAGACATTGGACACGCCCTCTCTGATCCTAATTGGGTGAACGCAATGCATGAGGAGTTAGAGAACTTTGAGAGAAACCAAGTTTGGGAGTTGGTAGAGGCACCACCACATTGCAAACCTATAGGGACAAAATGGGTGTGGAAGAACAAAGGGGGTGAGAATGGTGAGGTGGTGAGAAACAAATCGAGGTTGGTTGCTCAGGGGTATAGTCAGAAGGAGGGGATAGACAATGAGGAGACATTTGCTCCTGTAGCCCGTTTGGAAGCAATTAGGATCCTTCTAGCCTTTTCCGTGGCTAAAGGGTTCAAGTTGTACCAAATGGATGTGAAGAGTGCCTTCTTGAATGGGTTTTTAGAAGAAGAGGTGTATGTGAAGCAACCACCGAGCTTTAAGAGTGCTGAGTTTCCTCACCGGGTGTATAGGTTGAGGAAGGTGTTGTATGGGCTGAAACAAGCTCCCCGTGCTTGATATGGCCGTTTGAGGGGGTTCTTGTTCAGCAAGGGGTTTGAGATGGGCAAGGTTGATAAGACTCTTTTTCTTCTCAGGCAGGGCGATGATATCCTAATTGTTCAGGTGTACGTGGATGATATTGCCATTGGCGGCTCGTCTCACTGTTTGGTTGCGAGGTTTGCAGAGGACATGAGCAAAGAATTCGAGATGTCCATGATGGGAGAATTGCAGTTCTTTCTTGGGCTTCAGATCAAGCAGGCGAAGGGGGAACCTTTGTGGATCAAGCCAAGTACACGAAGGACATCCTCAAGAAGTTCAAGATGGACGACTCGAAGCCCCTGTCGACACCGATGAGTACGACTACAGCGTTGGATGCGGACGAGGACGGAGAGCCCGTGGACCAGAAGGAGTACCGGAGCATGATCGGCTCCCTCTTGTACTTGACAGCGACGAGGCCGGACATTCAGTTTTCTGTGTGTCTGTGCGCTCGTTTTCAGGCGTCACCGAGGACTTCACATCGGCAGGCCGTCAAGCGGATCTTCAGGTATCTTCTATATACTCCTGAGCTTGGTCTTTGGTACTCGGCGTCCTCTTCTCTTTCGCTTCTTGGATTTTCGGATGCCGACTTTGCGGGGTGTCGAGTCGATATGAAGTCGACTTCAGGGACTTGTCAATTCTTGGGATCTTCGCTTGTTTCTTGGTCTTCTCGCAAATAGTCTAGTGTAGCTCAGTCTACCACACAAGCCGAATATGTTGCTACCGCTAGTTGTTGCTCACAGCTGCTTTGGATCACATACACGCTGAGTGACTTTGGTGAGGAGTGTTCCCATGTACCTCTCATGTGTGATAGCACGAGTGCCATTAGCGTTGCCAAAAACCCCGTGCTCCACTCCAGAACCAAACATATAGAGGTGAGGTATCACTTCCTGAGAGACAATGTTGAGAAAGGAAACACAGACCTCATCCATGTGCCAACCGAAAAGCAGCTTGCCGATATCCTAACCAAACCTTTGGACCAAGCTACATTTGCCCATTTGCGAGGGGAGCTTGGAGTTCTTTTCCCCTTTTGAGCTTTGGTTGGGGGTTTGATGTACATACTCATATTGCATTTTCATTTATGTATCATATCGTGCTTGCACCTTTGTATCATAGACTGCATTTGTACCATATGAGATGTGCTTCTCCTATATACTTTGTGTCGAGCCCTTTTGCCTCACCTTGAGGAGTCGGCAATTTTGGAGCATTTTATCTCGGTTGTGTTGAGCTGTTGCCCTTGCCTTAGGGGACCGAGATGTTTTCTCTCTCAAGTGATCTCTTCTTGGCTTTTGTTTGGCTTTTGATAACTTGTTTGAGTTTTCCTGTCCTTTCTTTTCTTTTTTCTCTTTTCTCTGAATTGGTTACTATGTGTGTGTGGTCAATGCACTCATCAAGGGGGAGATTGAGGACCGGAGCGTCCGAGGACCGGTAGATGGTCGCTCCCTAGTGTGATGAGTGATTGACAACGTGGTGTGGACTGACTCTTGGCCGAGTATTAAAGGTGCAGGTTGCGGCTTCACTCGTGTTGGTGCAGGTGAAGAGCAGGCGCGAAAGGTCTATGCCTTGCGGGGCCTCCGAGGAGTGGAGAGACAAGTAGGCTCGGCTCGAGGGACCCGGTGGCTAGCGGGGTCAAGTGCGGGCCGCATGTGGCAAGAAAAGCAAGACGAAGTCGTCGATCGGAGCCGGTGCAGGGTAGCGGCTCATGACCGGAGTCTGCACGCGGGGTTTGCGGTGGTTCACCACAAAACCGTCGGGTTACTTGGTTGAGCCACAAAACCAAGACCGGAGGCTCGGCAGGCGGAGATGTGATCCGGGCGCGCCGAGAAGCTTCGATGCCGGCGGGCACGTGGCGGGATTGCAGGGCTTGCGTCGGGAGGACGCAGACTGCAGCGAAGGCGTGGCCGTGCGATGAAGAGGAGTACTACATGACCTATTCGCCCCTGAGGGGATTGTATCTTAAGTTTAAGTGCTATGGGTAGCTTGGTCATTTGCCCAACCCAGAGGGACTCACATATATATAGCTCTAGGGTTTTCTGTGCAAACCATCCATCCGGACTGCTTCTCATTTTCCTTGCTCCATAAGCGTAGATTTTCTTCACCGTTTTGTAGAGAATCTGACCTCCGAGTGTATGGAAGCATTCATGGTTGCGTCCATTTCCTTCTTGTGGCTCGTGTGATTTTTGTGTCTTTTTTGAGCTATTTAAGTTGGATTTTCGTGCGCGCCTTGTTCCTTCGATTCTGAGGTGTTTGGTTCGGATTTGTTGGTGGGGATCATGGATAGATGTCTTGTGCATCGTTTTGCTTGATCTTGACCCCCCAATCTCCGGATTTGGCCTCCGATTGAAGGAATTCGGTTGGAACCCTAGCTTTTTGATTGACC
The DNA here is from genome assembly GCA_036936925.1 of Cenchrus fungigraminus. Lineage (NCBI taxonomy): Eukaryota > Viridiplantae > Streptophyta > Magnoliopsida > Poales > Poaceae > Cenchrus > Cenchrus fungigraminus. Next base: position 71,594,054 of record CM072780.1, read on the forward strand.
TCGGTTGCGATTCGATTCCCGGAGATTTAGTTCGTTTGAGGTCTCAAGTTTTGGGGTATAGCATCTCCTAGGGACGCTTCACATCTCCCCCAAATCTTGCCTCAAGAGCTCAAGCCGTTTGGGAGATCCATGGAGGGATAGAGAGAGTTGACTTCGCGTTTCCAAGTTCGGGCTGCTGTTCCCGTGCCTGGCGGACAGTCCGCCAGGGGCATGCGGACGGTCCGCGAGGAGCCGACATATCTAGTGTTCGTCGTGTTCTTCGCGTGTTCTTGTGTGCTCGTGTTTCGATCTATTTTGTCCGGTGCTTTTGGTTGCTAGAAGTTTGCCGGACGGTCCGCGAGGTGAGTGCAGACAGTATTTTCCGCGCGGACGGTCCGTTATTCAGGGTGCAGTAATGGAGGTTCGGGGGCTATTTTCGGACGGTCCGCCTAGGCCTCGCGGACGGTCCGCCCGGTGCTCGCGGACAGTCCGCCTGGTGTCTCGCAGAGCTGCTAAGTCCTTTGCTTCTAGAGTTGCGCTTTCGCTTAGGGATTGTTTGGGGCTTGTTCCTAGGGTTGGTAAGTCCGTTGTGACTACGCGACCCTGACAAGCTCGTGTGGGAATCCTAGGTTGTGAAGTTGGGACATAGGTCGTGGGGCTCCCATTCACTCCCCCCTCTCTGGTCGCCTAATCGGTTCTTCAGTGGGACGGGAGCAGACCTGACAGAGAGAACGGCGACGGGCCGGGGGCGGACCAGACAGAGGATGCCGGGGTGCGCGAGTTGGGAGCGGCGATGGCGGCGCACGGGCCCGTGGAGCGGACCGGATGGAGGACAACGACGCGTGGAGGCTGCCGACACATGGGAAATTTTGCCAGCCTTACGACATCCTCTATGTGTGTCGCCTGAAAATGGTCTAACTCATCGAAGAGGCAGCATATATACATGAAGGTATTTCTAGGTGCGGGTGACGCCAACACCCGCACCTAAACATGATTTTCAGGTGCCGGTGTTAGGGTCACCCACACCTGAAAATTCATGCCCCAATTTTCTTTTTAAGGGAAAATATTTTTTCAACCTGCTAAATGACCTCAAAAGGAAAACTTCATAATTTCAATTTTGTATGTCTCATCGAGGCCTACAATTTGGTATAAATTTTGTATGTATATGAGATGAAATCGAAAATTTTGTACGTACAACATACATCCACCAAGACATGCACGCATAACTTCATGTCACCCTAATCCTCTAATAACTATTAATGAGTTTAACCTTGGGACATTTATGACATATCATGCACATTTAATGATGATAACGCAGATAAGCTCAAATGAAAAACTTAACAACTTCAATGTTACACCCACAAACACATCACAAATATATAATGCATTATTATACATATAATAGAGTTAGATAATGCATTATTATACATATAATAGAGTTCAATACGTAGATAATTAAAATATTGGATCGTTCACTTCATGACCGTGAATCATTTGGAAGTACAAAGCATAATTAATATTGATAATGTTGATTCCTAAGAACCTATCAACATAATCTAGTGCATATATGTATGCACTATCTCTAGCCATGTAGGGCGTGAGGAATATCTCTCCAAATATTTGCACCTGATCTGTACATGATGATAGGGTAATGCCAGCTTGCCAACCCTCGTGTACTGAACCTCGGTGTGGTATTGTGAATGTCCATCTAATTTTTTCGAGAATTTGATGTAAGATCTCTTTCATACCTTGATCAGCGTGCATGAAACTATTATACAATGCATCATGATTCAATTGGCAAGCAAAACATAACATGTTAGTGTACAATTCATAAAGAACAAATACCAACAATAACAAGTAAGTTGTAGTTACATACAATGGGTGATTGATATGATGGTGATATCTATTTAGGCATTTCAGTAACGGGCAGGGCTTTAATCTTGAAGTAACTATATTCTGTGAATACATGTCTTGTTTGAGCTTCTATTTGGATAAGTGTCTTCCTCATGGCATCAGCAACGACAATATTTGGCAGTACGACAGTAGAAAAATTGACATGGATAACAATTGTATCACCACGTCTTTGCTCTCGCATGCCCGCAACATTAATGGATAGAGAAACAATATAGCTTCCATGCGACGGAGTCACTTGTTCATAAACCACCATTGGAGCTTGTTCCGTCGCACCATTTATAACTCGTTGCAACCATTGGATTGGTGAAATAAGAAACTTCATAAAAATGAAAATACTAAACATTATTGTTATCATTAGAAAAACAATTACAAGTTCATGAAATAGACTATCTTAGTACATACCACATTCCGGCATAACTCGCTCTGGGTAATGGGCACGGGTTCTTGACCGACGGGGAAGGAAGCACCAACAGGCTGCGCTGGGGGTGGTGGCGGGGGGTCTAGGACTGGGTGACCTCGGCCACGACCACGACGACCTCCACGGCCGCCGTCACGCCAAAAAAATTCATATCTTGACATTGTTACCCCTAAAATATGCATGATATCTACACAATCTCTCTAGTCTAACAAAATTTGGCATTATATTTCACAAGTGTAATATTTATCTAATATTCTGAATCAATAAATATAACTAATAACTCCCAAGTTGGTCTACCAAAATTTAGTATTTGAAATTATTTGTACACAATCTCTAATCTACACATAATCCTACATTATCGAATTGAATGAGAATAATTTAAGAGAAAAACAAACTAGATCTGCGTAGGCGGCACACATTGGGCCGGTGGGTGCTACGGCGCCCTGGCAGGTGAGGTGCGACACACCGACCGGAGTCGCACGCGGCACCGGCGCGCCGGGGCAGGGGCCGGGGGTGATGTGTGTTGACGGATGTTAAGTGCTTACTTTAGCCATCAATTTACTTATGAATAAAGGAGCAAGAGGCATTTCTTACACGCATTTTAGTTAAGAATAATGTATCTCCACTTGTCCTTAGAGATTATGTGATTGCAGGAAAATGAGCATAAAAGAAGTGACAAACTCACCTTCTATGATTCATGTGAAGGACCGATTAAGCGACCAGAGAGGGGGGAGTGAATGGGAGCCGATAAAAATTCTTCCCGAAGGATAAACTCGGCCTATGCCCCAAATTCACAACCAAGGATTCCCACACGAGCTTGCCAAGGTCGCGTAGTCACGGCGGACCTACCAACCTTAGGAACAAGTCTCAAACAAACACCAAGCGAAAGCGCAACTCAAGAAGCAAATGACTTAGCAGCTCTGCAAGGCTCCAGGCGGACTGTCCGCAAGGTCCGGGCGGACCGTCCGCGAGGTCCGGGCGGACCGTCCGCGGGACTGCGGCGGACCGTCCGAAAATAGCCCCCGAACCTCCAGTACTGCACCTCAAAAAATGGACTGTCCGTGCCCTACCCGCGGATGAAGGACCGATTAGGCGACCAGAGAGGGGGGGAGTGAATGGGAGCCGATAAAAATTCTTCCCGAAGGATGAACCCGACCTATGCCCCAACTTCACAACCTAGGATTCCCACACGAGCTTGTCAAGGTCGCGTAGTCACAATGGACTTACCAACCCTAGGAACAATCCCCAAACAATCCCTAAGCGAAAGCGCAACTCAAGAAGCAAAAGACTTAGCAGCTCTGCGAGGCTCCTGGCGGACTGTCTGCAGGGGTGGGGCGGACCGTCCGCGAGGCCTAGGCGGACTGTCCGCGGGTCTGCGGCGGACCGTCCAAAAATAGCCCCCGAACCTCCAGTACTGCACCCTGAAAAACGGACAGTCCGAGCCCAACTCGCGGACCGTCCGCGCGGAAATGACTGTCCGCACTCTCCTCGCGGACCGTCCGGCAAACTCCGTGCAACCAAAAGCACCGAACAAAACGGATCGAAACACGAGCACGCAAGAACACGCGAAGAACACGACGAACATCAGATCTGTCGGCTCCTCGCGGACCGTCCGCGTGACCCTAGCGGACTGTCCGCCAGGCACGGGAACAGCAGCCCGAACCTGAAACCACAAGCACGAGTTCACCTATCCGTCCATGGATCTCCCAAACGGCTTGAGCTCTTGAGGTAAGATTTGGGGGAGATGTGAAGCGTCCCTAGGAGATGCTATACCCCAAAACTTGAGACCTCAAACGAACTAAATCGCCGGGAATCGAATCACAACCGAGCTCAACCAAAAAGCTAGGATTCCAACCGAAATCCTTCAATCGGAGGCCAAATCCGGAGATTGGGGGGTCGAGATCAAGCACAAAGATGCACAAGACATCTATCCATGATCCCCACCAAAAAATCCGAACCCAAACATCTCAGAATCGAAGGAACAAGGCGCGCGCGAAAATCCAACGAAAATAGCTCGAAAAAGACACGAAAATCACACAAGCCACAAGGAAATTGACGCAACCATGAATGCTTCCATACACTCGGAGGTCAGATTCTCTACAAAGCGGTGAAGAAAATCTACGCCTATCGAGCAAGGAAATGAGAAGCAGTACCGATGGATGGTTTGCCCAGAAAACCCTAGAGCTATATATATGAGTCCCTCTAGGTTGGGCAAATGACCAAGCGACCCCTAGCACTTAAACTTAAGATACAATCCCCTCAGGAGCATATAGGTCATGTAGCACTCCTCTTCATCACACGGCCACGCCTTCGCCGCAGTCCGCGTCCTCCCGATGCAAGCCCTGCGATCCCGCCACGTGCCCGCTGGCATCGAAGCTTCTCGGCGCGTCCGGATCCCGTCTCCGCCCACCGAGCCTCCGGTCTTGGTTTTGTGGCTCAACCAAGTAACCCGACGGTTTTGTGCTGAACCGCCGCAAACCCCGCGTGCAGACTCCGGTCGTGAGCCGCTACCCTGCACCGGCTCCTGTCCACGACTTCGTCCTGCTTTTTTTGCCACTATGCGGCCCGCACTTGACCCCGCTGGCCACCGGGTCCCTCGAGCCGAGCCTACTTGTATCTCCACTCCTCGGAGGCCCCGCAAGGCATAGACCTTTCGCGCCCGCTCTTCACCTGCACCAACACGAGTCACGTCGCAACCTGCACCTGCAATACTCGGCCAACAGTCAGTCCACACCACGTTGTCAATCACTCATCACACCAGAGAGCGACCATCCACCGGTCCTCGGACGCTCCGGTCCTCAATCTCCCCCTTGATGAGTGCATTGACAACACACACATAGTAACCAATTCAGAGAAAAGAGAAAAAGAAAAGAAACGAATGAAAAACTCAAACAAGTGATCAAAAGCCAAACAAAAGTCAAAACGAGATCACTTGAGAGAGAAAAATCTCGGTCCCCGAAGACAAGGGCAACGGCTCGACACAACCGAGATAAAATGCTCCAAAATTGCCGACTCCTCAAGGTGAGGCAAAAGGGCTCGACACCATCGGCAAAAAGAGCACAACTAAAATCAGGCGCCAAAGAGCTCCAAAGCACATGAATGCAAGCTCCCCCTAAACAAATGCATTTCTCCCAATTTTTGTCCCCTTGATGCAAAACTCCCCCTAGATGCATGAACTTTCTCCCCAAAGCAAGAATTGGGTACTATCTCTCCCCCTTGTTGGTAATGCATAAATCAAGTCTACAAATGCAAGCATGTGCTTCTCAAATACACGAAGAGCACTACAACATGCTAAAAATGAGACATAGACAAGCAAGATAGCTACAAATTTAGTACAAGCATCGCCAACAAAATAGATAGGGACATACAAGCGTGTTACATAGCTATGATCAAAATGAAACAATTTTCACAAAAATATCCCTCTCATGAGCATAGGACCTAAACATGATCAAAATGAGCACAAACAACATATATCTCACAAACTTCATGCAAGGTTACACATTCTCATCACAAGATCATCACAAACACCTACAAGCTATCTCATGTCATGTCAAAGCCACCGAGCCATGTTTAGCATCCAAGATAAGGAATTTAAAGCATACATGACACAGAAGCATATTTTTCAAGCACAAGCATTTCATATACCAATTGCAAGATTTACAAATTAAGCATGGTACATGAAGTGCCTTTGCGGCAAAAATAAGCTTAGGCTTCTCCACAAGGTAGCATGTAGGCTAAACATCCATGATGATAGATGGGTCTTTGACCCCATATGAAAAGAACATGGTCCCAAGCACAAATTAAGCAAGCTATAGCCATAAGTGCACAAATTTAGCATGAAAGACATTCAACACATAAGAGAGAATCATATATAGCATTTTCACAAAAATAAGCCATCCACAAGCACATACATCCCTAATCTATCAAGAGCATCGCTATCCATCATATGAGCATCAAAAGCAAAGTCATAATCTCCTATCTAGCATATCATAGTGATCCAAGTATATAGAAGAAGCACATCTCATATGATACATATGCAGTCTATGATACAAAGATGCAAGCATGATATGATACAAAAATGAAAATGCAACATGAGTATGTACATCAACCCCCAACCAAAACTCAAAAAGGAAAAAGAACTCCAAGCTCCCCTCGCAAACGGGCAAATGTAGCTTGGTCCAAAGGTTTGGTTAGGATATTGGCAAGCTGCTTTTCGGTTGGCACATGGATGAGGTCTATGTTTCCCTTCTCAACATTGTCTCTCAGGAAGTGGTACCTCACCTCTATATGTTTGGTTCTGGAGTGGAACACGGGGTTTTTGGCAACACTAATGGCACTCGTGCTATCACACAAGAGAGGTACTGTAACGAACTGGGGTTTTCGGTGAGGAAAACCCGACTCCCTGTACCCTTGTGATAGTCCCTGGATCGGTAGCTATCACGTACAGGACTCATTACAGAATAATATCATTTCCATACAACGAAATCAGAGTACAAATTATAATATTTACATCCGAAACAACTCGGTATATGAATTTAGTACAAGCCCCTTGGGCTAAACGACAAGTAGAAATCCTGCGTAGCGGTAGCTAGGGCTTCAAGTCTTCATCTTCCATCTTCACCACAGGCATCCTTGAGCGAAGCAACGCAACCCTTCCTTCATGGATTCCTCAAACTCGGACTCTCACTCCAAGTCCAATCCTGCACACTCACAAAACTATCCCAAGGAATGGGATAGGTTCACGTTACCAACTGTATGCAGCTTTAAGTGGCCTAACTCTAAAGGATAAGAGAAGTGGCAAGGTAAAAGCTCAGGTTTCCTATGCAGCAGCAGCGAAGCATAAAAAGAAAACATCTCCATATAAGTCCCAATCCATACTCTCATCACAACTCGGGAACACCTGGTACCCCAGGGACCCGTCTCCACAACCTATCTCCATCTAGGGTCGATGCGAGAACTTCCTCTCCTCGCACCTCAATGATTGCAATCGGATCTGCGAGGTAGAGCGAGCAACTCTCCTCTCCCCGACTGCAATCACGGCTCACCACACTCTCATCTACAGGGGGAGGTAGAAATCCCAAAACATGAGGAACGAACATGTCTTCAAGGTTTGTCCATGACCGAGTACGCGGCTATACGTATAGATCAAACAACTCTGCAGAGCGTGTACACCTGTACCCAACTGGGGATGGAGCCCAGTCGGTAGCAAGTCGACTGAACCCACCCTACCGTGCGAACTCTCAGTAGTTACGGTCCCATCCTGCATCCGGCCCTCAAAGCGATCCCCTCCGCAAAGGGAATTGCACCGGAACTGTGAAATGCCCCCGTGTGGCCACACGGGAGACGCACTGAGAGGGTGGTCTCACTCCCACCTCTCCCCCACTGATACCCTCTATCCTCTCCAGCATCATCCTCCTCGTCCTCAAAGATCTTCTTACCAATCTCGTCGTCACCTGCACACTCAAAGACAGACGAACTGCATGGTTGGGTCTCGTCGAAGGTAACCTCGCAAGTTTCCATGACTAGGTTAGTATCAAGGTTGAGCACACGGAATGCTCGAGAATGACTAGCGTAACCCAAAAAGATCCCATCGGAAGACCTCGACTCAAACTTATCAAGCCTACCCTTCTTGAGAATAAAGCACCGACAACCAAAAGCCCTGAAATGGCTCACTCTAGGTGCTCGCCCGTGCATGAGCTCATAGCACGTCTTGTTCAAGAAGGCCCTAATAAAAATCCGATTCCCAACATGGCACGCGGTATTCACCGCCTCAGCCTAATATCTCCTCGGAGTCCTAGGCTCGTCGAGCATCGTCCGAGCCATCTCACAATGGGAACGATTTTTCCTCTCAACCACACCATTCTGACAAGCCACATAGGGAGAAGAGAATTTATGTTCGAGACCCAAATCACGACAAAAGGTTTCGAAACGAGTGTTTTTAAATTCAGAGCCATTGTCGCTACGGATAGCTTGAATGGCATCTCCATTCCTCTCATTCTTCAACCACAAGATTAGATCTCTCACAAAACCAAACGTCTCCCCCTTTTCAGCCAAAAAGAAGACCCAAGCATAGCGAGAATAGTCGTCTACTATCACCAGGACATACCATTTCCCACCCGCCGAGCACACACGAGCTGGACCAACCAAGTCCATATGGAACAGCTCGCATGACCTCTCTGTCATAACGGATGTCAGAGGCGGGTGAGAGGCGGCGACCATCTTACCATGCCTACACGGAGCACATACCAAGTCCTTTTGGTATTTCAACTTAGGCAATCCTCGGACTAATCCTAGCCCACTCAAGCGTGACAACAAGTCAAAACTCAAGTGACCTAGTGTCCTATGCCATTTCCAAAGCTCCGCCGAAACGCCAGCAACCAAGCAACGAGAAGAGCCAACACACTGAGAAAAATCGGCTCTGAAAATCTGACCCTCGGGGATGATCGTGCACACAAGATCACCTCAAGAATCCAAGATACGCGAAGCGCCCGTTTTGAAACGGACCTCAAAACCCTCATCAAGAAGCTGGAAAACCGAAAGAAGATTGTAACCCAAAGACTTGACAAGAGAAACACGCCTGAGAGTCACAGACTCGCTCACCTTCACCGTGCCCACTGAAAGCACTCTACCTTTCCCATTGTCCCCAAAAGTGATGTACTCTTTGGTCATCACCGGGGTGAGGCTGGAGAACCACCTTCGATCTCCGGTCGTGTGTCGAGAGCAACCGGAGTCGATCAACCAAAAGCTCTCCAAGCCTTCCACCTACAAATCAAAAATGAGAGCGAGAGTGAGCAAACGACTCAGCACTAGGGTTAGTACAAAATGAATCAAACCAGTGCTGTGCCATTTGCTCAAAAGTGGGGTTAGCAAAATCCATCCTATCCCCTCTAGGTGGAACACCCACACGTCCCCTTGGAGGACTACGCGCACCACGAGGTGGAGACCGTGGCCCGTAGCTCCTCTGGGCCCTAAAACTGCGATCGTTCCCCCCATACTCGTATTGGCCACGAGCGAAGGAACGTCCAGCAAACTCACCACGCCCAAACCCAACTCGCCTACCACCTTCTCTATGTGGTGGCTCACCTTGAGGCCCAAACACACGCCTCTCTCGAGGGTAAATGGTACGCACCATACCCTCGCCCCTTGGCACCAACCTAGGCTCAGGCACACCACGAGAAGGGTGCTACCTGTCCTTGTTGGCCATCTCCCTAGCCAACCTCTCCTCACGCTTCCTCCTGAAGCAAAACTCAGCAAGGTGCCCATCCCTCCCACAATGCTCACAATGGAAGGGTTTTGGTTTTGGCTTTGGTTTTGGGCTCTCTTTGGGCTCTGGCTTCTCCTCACTCGGTTTCTCTCCTTTCTTCCCAAAGAACTCATTCCCCAAGTCACTCTTGAACTTAATGGGTTTCTGGAAGTTGTCTGTGTGTGGAGGAAACACGGGTGGAGCTGGGGTTGTGTCTAGTTGGTTCCTAAGTGGGTTTGGCTTAGGAGCATAGGCATTTTTGTGGTGGATTTTTGGTGGCTCTGGGATATCTCCAATCTTCCCCTCATCCTCACCATTTCCCTCACCAATCTTGTCTGCCCCAAGCGCTTACCCATCATAGCGCTTGTATGCCTCAATCATCATCCGGAGCTGAGGCTCATGACCAGACAACCAACCCATCATCTTTCTCAACTCATCATTCTCATCCTGCAAGCGATCAACATAGTGTGCAAGCTCCATATTCTTCACAACATTTATTTCACAAGTAGAGCATGATGTAGGAATAGGAGCTTTCAGCTGAGCCTCTAGTGATCTAGCATAAACAAGCGAAACATCTAGCTTCTCATGCAAAACAGGACAAGAAGTGCAAGCACCAAGTAAAGAGGGCCTAGACTTCATCTCATCTAGCTCAACCCTAAGCACATCTAGTTCCTCGACCTTGGAGGCATACTTCTCCTTAAGCACAGTCAATTCACCAAGAAAAGTGGAACAATCAGTGCATTCAGGTTCATCGGTCAAAATAGGAGCAGACTTAAGAGAGTCTATTTGAGCCCTAGCATCAACAAGCAAAGACTCTAGCTCAACCACCTTCTCCTTAGCCTCTCCAAGCAAAGACCTATACTCCCTCTTCTCCTTGTTGGTCTTTCTAAGAACATCATCACGGTTGTCAAGCAAGTCATTCAACCTAGCCTTCTCCGCTACCAAGAAGGATGGATCATTATTTACCTCATCCTCGGAGTCGGAACCCGAGTCATCCTTGTTGCTCTTCTTGCTTGCGGAGCTATGTGCCATGCCGCAAAAGCCTTGGGCGGCGAAGCACAAGCCATTGATGTTCTTGCTTGACCGCTTGCCCTTGTGCCAGTTCTCATCTTCATCACTTGAGCTCGATGAAGAGTAGCAAGAGCTCGAGTCGATGTCGCTTGCCCCGGCAACCATCACTCTCTCCTTCTTCTTGTGACCACCACCCCTCCTCGGCCTCCGCTCGGACTTGTTCTTGCCCTTGTGGTCGTCCCTCGAGCGGTGCTTGTGGTCGGTCCTCGAGCGGTGCTTGAGCTCGGGCTTCACCTCCATGGCTTCCGGGCACTCAGCGATAAAGTGCCTGTGCTTCCCGCACCGATAGCACATGCCCGAGGTCCTCCGTGCGTTCTTCCGGTTCGTGTACATGCACTCGAACCGCCTGCTCAACAACGCGAGATCCTCCTCGCCTAGCACGTCAAATCCTCATCCGGCATGGACACAAGACAAGACAAAGAGAACTATCTCGAAGACATGTTAGCGTTAGTCCTTGATCCAGAAACAAGAGCCAGACTATGAGGGTTAGTCGGGTTCTCGATCTTTGCGCGCACCCCACGGTCCACTTCGGACGACTTGAGCTTTGAAAACAGCTCATCCACCGTAAGGGTGTCATACTTCTCCGACTCAAGAATGGCCTCGACCTTCCCACTCCACACAGTATGATCCAGAGAATGCAGGAGCTTGACAGCCCTGTCATGATCATCGTACGGGAGCACGGCCACATTAGCCCTCATGTTGTTCACAATCACCGTGAACCGCTGGAACATGCTGTCAATGGACTCACCGGGGAGATGAGTGAAATTCTCGTACTCTCTCCGGTAGGTCGCAAACAACCGAGCCTGAACCTGAGCATTTCCAGCATGAGCATTCTTCAACTGCTCCCAAATCCTACAAGCCAAGTCCTCTGTCTGAACCCGATCGAATTCGGATTGACACAGAGCACGGAACAAGTAGTCGACCGCCTTATTGTTGGCATCGAACATATCCCACGATCCTGGAGCTAGGAAGTTCATCAGATGAACATAAGCTGTGTTCACCGTGACATCCAACAAGATCTGACCATTACCGCGGAGGAAAGCAACCATCCGCCTCTGCCACATCTGGTAGTTCTTACCATCAAAGTGTGGAGGACCCGAACCCCGTTCCTGGTACGCCATCTTTGGATCTTAGACTGGTTAGAATCACGAAGATCCGTAACCGGCTCTGATACCAATTGAAGGACCGATTAGGCGACCAGAGAGGGGGGACTGAATGGGAGCCGATAAAAATTCTTCCCGAAGGATGAACCCGGCCTATGCCCCAACTTCACAACCTAGGATTCCCACACGAGCTTGTCAAGGTCGCGTAGTCACAACGGACTTACCAACCCTAGGAACAAGCCCCAAACAATCCCTAAGCGAAAGCGCAACTCAAGAAGCAAAAGACTTAGCAGCTCTGTGAGGCTCCTGGCGGACTGTCCGCAAGGGTGGGGCGGACCGTCCGCGAGGCCTAGGCGGACTGTCCGCGGGTCTGCGGTGGACCGTCCGAAAATAGCCCCCGAACCTCTAGTAATGCACCATGAAAAACGGACTGTCCGAGCCCAACTCGCAGACCGTCCGCGCGGAAATGACTGTCCGCACTCTCCTCGCGGACCGTCCGGCAAACTCCGTGCAACCAAAAGCACCGAACAAAACGGATCGAAACACGAGCACGCAAGAACACGCGAAGAACACGACGAACACCAGATCTGTCGGCTCCTCGCGGACCGTCCGCGTGGCCCTGGCGGACTGTCCGTCAGGCACGGGAACAGCAGCCCGAACCTGAAACCACAAACACGAGTTCACCTATCCGTCCATGGATCTCCCAAACGGCTTGAGCTCTTGAGGTAAGATTTGGGGGAGATGTGAAGCGTCCCTAGGAGATGCTATACCCCAAAACTTGAGACCTCAAACGAACTAAATCGCCGGGAATCGAATCACAACCGAGCTCAACCAAAAAGCTAGGGTTCCAACCGAAATCCTGCAATCGGAGGCCAAATCCGGAGATTGGGGGGTCAAGATCAAGCACAAAGATGCACAAGACATCTATCCATGATACCCACCAATAAATCCGAACCCAAACACCTCAGAATCGAAGGAACAAGGCTCGCACAAAAATCCAACGAAAATAGCTCGAAAAAGACACGAAAATCACACGAGCCACAAGAAGGAAATCGACGCAACCATGAATGCTTCCATACACTCGGAGGTCAGATTCTCTACAAAGCGGTGAAGAAAATCTACGCCTATGGAGCAACGAAATGAGAAGCAGTCCCGATGGATGGTTTGCCCAAAAAACCCTAGAGCTATATATGAGTCCCTCTGGGTTGGGCAAATGACCAAGCTACCCCTAACACTTAAACTTAAGATACAAGCCCCTCAGGGGCATATAGGTCATGTAGCACTCCTCTTCATCGCACGGCCACACCTTTGCCGCAGTCTGCGTCCTCCCGACACAAGCCCTGCGATCCCGCCATGTGCCCGCCGGCATCGAAGCTTCTCGGCGCGCCCGGATCCCGTCTCCGCCCGCCAAGCCTCCGGTCTTGGTTTTGTGGCTCAACCAAGTATCCTGACGATTTTGTGGTGAACTGCCACAAACCCCGCGTGCAGACTCCGGTCGTGAGCCGCTACCCTGCACCGGCTCCTATCCACGACTTCGTCTTGCTTTTCTTGCCACCATGCGGCCCGCACTTGACCCCGCTGGCCACCGGGTCCCTCGAGCCGAGCCTACTTGTCTCTCCACTCCTCGGAGGCCCTGCAAGGCATAGACCTTTTGCGCCCGCTCTTCACCTACACCAACACGAGTCACGTCGCAACCTGCACCTGCAATACTCGGCCAACAGTCAGTCCACACCACGTTGTCATTCACTCATCACACCAGAGAGCGACCATCCACTGGTCCTCAGACACTCCGGTCCTCAGCGGACCGTCCGCGCGGAAGCGACCGTCCGCACTCTCCTCGCGGACCGTCCGGCAAACTCCAAGCAACCAAAAGCACCGCACAAAACGGATCGAAACACGAGCACGCAAGAACACGTGAAGAACACAACGGACACCAGATCTGCTGGCTCCTCGTGGACCGTCCGTGTGCCCCTGGCGGACTATCCGCCAGGGACGGGAATAGCAGCCTGAACTCGAAAACGCGAACATGACTTCACCTATCCGTCCATGGATCTCCCAAATGGCTTGAACTCTTGAGGAAAGATTTGGGGGAGATGTGAAGCGCCCCTAGGAGATGCTATACCCCAAAACTTGAGACCTCAAACGAACTAAATCGCCGGGAATCGAATCGCAACCGAGCTCTACCAAAAAGCTAGGGTTCCAACCGAAATCCTTCAATCGGAGGCCAAATCTAGAGATTGAGGGGTCATGATCAAACACAAAGATGCACAAGACATCTATCCATGATCCCCACCAACAAATCCAAACCCAAACACCTCAGAATTGAAGGAACAAGCTGCGCACGAAAATCCAATGAAAATAGCCCGAAAAAGACACGAAAATCACACGAGCTACAAGAAGGAAATCGACGCAACCATGAAAGCTTCCATACACTCAGAGGTCAGATTCTCTACAAAATGGTGAAGAAAATCTAAACCTATGGAGCAGGGAAATGAGTACCAGTCCAGAAGGATGGTTTGCCTAGAAACCCTAGAGCTATATATATGAGTCCCTCTGTGTTGGGCAAATGACTAAGCTACCCCTAGCACTTAAACTTAAGATACAATCTCCTCAGGGGCAATGTGGTCAAGTAGCACTCCTCTTCATCATACGGCCACGCCTATGTCGCAGTCTGCGTCCTCTCGACGCAAGCCCTGCGATCCCGCCACGTGTCCTCTGGCATCGAAGCTTCTCGGCGCGCCCGGATCCCGTCTCCGCCCGCCGAGCCTCCGGTCTTGGTTTTGTGGCTTAACCAAGTAACCCGACGGTTTTGTGGTGAACCACCGCAAACCCCTAGTGCAGACTCTGGTCGTGAGCCGCTACCCTGCACCGGCTCCGGTAGACGACTTCGTCTTGCTTTTCTTGCCACCATGCGGCCCGCACCTGACCTCGTTCGGCCACCGGGTCCATCGAGCCGAGCCTACTTGTCTCTCCACTCCTCGGAGGCCCCGCAAGGCTAAGAAATTTCGCGCCCGCTCTTCACCTGCACCGACACGAGTCAAGCCGCAACCTGCACCTGTAATACTCAGCCAAGAGTCAATCCACACCACGTTGTCAATCACTCATCACACCAAGGAGCGACCATCCACCGGTCCTCGCACGCTCTGGTCCTCATCATGCCACGTCACCTCAGCCAAGGAGGGGCTGCGACCTCAGATGCCTTGCATGCAAGCCATGTTACCAATCCAAGCGAGGCAAGCCCCGACAAATCAGAGCGTGACACATGGACTTCACATGGATCCATGGGCCCACCAGAGCGTCTAAACCGCCTCAAGAACACGTGTACACCGGGGACCGACCTAAGGGCCCACAGTACAGCCACCCAGAGGAAGCACACCCTGAGTGGGGCCCACAGGGGGTCGGCCGACCCCACAGGTCGGCCGAACCGACCTTGAGCCCCCCACTCAGGGGCTTCCACGTGGTGTCTCCCCATTGGTCCTAAAGGTCATTCCCGAGGTGTTTGGCTCCTCTTGACGCCGGTGCTCAGGCCTATAAATAGAAGGGGAGGGGGTTCATTTCTTACCAACACACCTTACTACACCTCTCTCACTTTTGGTTTCTAAGGCTAGGAGGTAGGCTAGAGTAGTTCTATTTCAAGTTCCAATTCTACTTTGGGATCTAGGTATGAGTTCTCTTGTATCTTTATTTCCTTGTATGACTTTGCTCTACTTCAGTTATATAACTATTTCATATAAAGTTGTGCTTGTATACATGGGTGATTTGTTCATGTGTTCTTCACTTGTTCATCATTTAGAGGCTCATGTTCTTGATGAACAAGGCCTTTCGATCCAGTTGACAAGTGACTTATTCATGTTTTCGGCATTTGTTCATAAGTTAGAGGCTCGTGTTCTTCACGAACACGACCTTTTGATCTTGTTGAATAGACATAGGAAAGCACAAATCTATTTGAGTACCTAGCCTAGTTTGATCTAGTTAGATTCCATGTTTGTGTTGTATGAAGTTCGTGCTCAAGCTACGGTACTCAGTGTAATTGGCTGGTTTATCTGGTGGCTCTGACCTGGGTCACAATAGCCCGGGCCGGTCAGGGTCCTACTAACAACGTAAGCGTGGTGCTTGGGTTGCGTAGTTACGTTACTTATGAGTGTATCCCACTGTTTGTCTTGGGGTAGGCCGCGGTAGTGACAGCCGTTGGACCCTTCTGGAATCCCCCACGTTCGGATGCGCTGTAGGAGTCTAAAGTCTAACAACCGGAGTTGTGTGTAAGCGACGCGGGAGGTTAGCTCCCTGTTTGTACCTGGGTGCTTGAGCGAACAGTCATGCAATGCTAGTGTGTATCTAACTCGTCTTACTGACTTCGTGTGTTTAGTACCTTAGAACCTAGAACTAACTCGTATGTTGCCTACTAAGCCTAGGACCTTTAGAGAGAGTGTGTTTGTGTGTTCACAATACCAACTTATCTATCATACCTCACCCCTGCACTTGAGTGTCTGGTTTGTTTCCGTCTACGATTTATACTCATTGCAATAGTGTTGAACTTGTTAATCCACCCAGCCTTCCTTGGATTCGATACCTTTTGGAATACTACTTTGGGGAAATGTTACAATGGTACTTCCATGTGCTTGCGGACCCTTGTAATCGTTAGGATTACCATTTGGCCATTTCTGGAATTGTTGCAAGGAACTCATAACTTAGCATCGACGTTAAGAAATACCAACAAGCATTTCTGGCATCGTTGCCGGGGAAGGCTAAGGATAACATATCAACATTTTGCATATGTTTATAATCATGGTAGGAATGAAATAGTTTTCAATGCAGGCTAACTTTGATTGTCTTCTTTGTCTATTGATGATGAAGCCAGGTAGTGTATGACTGGTTTTGACTTACCGCCGAATTTCATTGAAGATCCTAAGTCACTTGTAAGGAGAGCTAGAACTCATTTCGGTTCTCCCCAGCGTGTACATACGGAAGTCGACCCAGCTTCCTTTGTGCCATCTACATCAACTCCTATGGCCAACCCTGAGAAGACTCATCACGAGTACTCTGCTCCCTCTGCTGATCAGGTGCCCACCGGCCCCGAGATCAACACCGGGAACGGAAACTTCGAGATCAAAACTGGCCTCATTACGATGATACAGGCTAGCCCATTCTGTGGCAAGCCTAATGAAGATGTGAGCACCTACTTGCAACAGTTCCTGGAGCTGTGCAGCACCTTCACTATACGAGGAGTGGAGGAAGATGCCATCCGTCTATGACTGTTTCCATTCTCACTTCTGGGAAAGGCAAAGCAGTGGTTCTATGCGAACCGTATAAATATTGACACCTGGGCAAAGTGCTCAGAAGTGTTCCTCACGAAGTTCTTTCCGTTGGGCAGAACCAATGCCCTTTGGGGGAGAATTTCAAGCTTCCAGCAAGCAGCAAATGAAACCATTCTAGAAGCTTGGGAGAGGCTTCAGGAGTATATCCTGGCTTGTCCCCATCATGGGATGGACAACTGGCTTATTCTTCAGAGTTTCTATAATTGGCTGACTCCGACAGCCTGAGGCCATATTTATGCTGCTACTGGAGGGGTTTTCTTCTCTCTCACTATCACTGAAGCTACTAAACTTATTGAGAAGATGGTCTCCAACCAAGGGTGGAGTGATGATCGACTCTAGCCACGTTAGAGGGGTACACATATCATCAAAGAAGCGGATACGTTGCACGCCAAGATGGACCTGCTTATGAAAAGAATGGATGATCTGAACAGCGAGAAGGCTGCCATGGCCGTCACTACTGAAGCTATGGATTCTCGCATGACTTGGGAAGTCTGTGGTGACACTGGGCATTCAGGGAATTATTGCCCTACTACCCAGGAGGACGTGATGTACATGAACGGCAACAACAATGGTTATCATCCTCAAGGAGGTCAAACGTGGAATCAATCACGCCCTTATTATTAGGGAGGTAATCAAGGTAATTCTTTCAACCCAAACCAACCTTCCCTGAGAGATCTGGTTTTCGGGCAAGCTAAGATCAACAATGGTTTTAATAAGAAAACAACTGCCCATGATAAGGCTTTGGAAAGCCTTAATGTTAAAATTGATAGCCTTTCTTCTGCTCTTAAGAACCAGCTGAGCTTTAACAAAATGATAGCAACCCAATTGGCTCAATTAGTCGCTATGGTTCCTCCAGTTGAGAATGCAAAAGCGGTAGTCACGAGAGGGGGTAAGACCACTCATGACCCGCCCTATCCTAATCATGCAGGAACCAAGAAAAGCACAAAAGGGGACGAAGATCACAACGATGAGTCGTTAGGCATGAGGGAGCCTTCACAAGCAAGAGTACCAGAAGAGAAGGCATATAAACCTGAGCTTATTGACACAAATATATTGCCATTCCCTCAGCGAAATAGAAAGACAACAGTGGACGAGCAATTCACTCACTTCATGGATATGATCCAGAAAGTCCACATTAATGTTCCACTCCTTGAGGCAATACGTGTGCCCACATACGCACGTTACCTCAAGGATATCCTCACCAAGAAGCGAGCTCTACCAACTTCGGAGGTGGTAAACTTACAGAGGAGTGTAGTGCAGCTATACTCAATCGTCTTCCAGAAAAGAAAAAGGATCCAGGGTGCCCTACGATCACATGCATGATTGGAGCACAAAGATTCGACCATGCCCTCTATGATCTTGGCGCCAGTGTTAGCATCATGCGAAAGGTAGTCTTTGACTAGCTCAATTATACGAAATTGTCCCCAACCACCTTGCAGCTGCAACTAGTCGATTCATCAGTACGGTACCCGGCGGGGATAGCCGAGGACATCCCGGTGAAGGTGCGAGATTGTTTCATTCTAGTGGACTTTGTGGTACTCGACATGGAGATTGGTAATGAAGTACCGCTCATCCTGGGACGTCCATTTCTAAGCACAGCTGATGCACAAATTGATGTTGGTGCTGGAGTAATCCGTCTCCACATTAATGGCCGGGAGGAAAGATTTGAATTCCGTCCGCGTAAGGAACAGTGCTCAATGGTTGAGGGCATACCAAGGATGGACACCCTTGCCCAAAATGTTGAATCTATATAGTCACAAGGGGACAGCCTCATTGCTCCCATGGAGAATTCTCAAAGACAAAAGCCGGAGCAAATGAGTGCAGGACGGAAGCCACATAGGGAGTCTAAGTCCCCGTCCAAGAAGCAGTACCCCACACCTAGAAAGCAATAGAACATCAAGAAGGTGTGGAGAAGAGTGGGCAGGGAGATGACTCCCTCATTTTCATAAGCGGACCCCTCATCAAGGTAAGTAATGGGGAGGTAGTCGGGGCTCTAGAAGACTTGGAATAAATAGCCCTTCGCCGACCGGTAAGATCGGTAAGACACTTCTTTGAATAAAAGATTCTAACTTTTAAGAGAAACAAGCTATTCTTGCTTCATTCTTCCTCACGCTCTTGCCGGGATTTAAGTTCATGGGAGTCCATCCGGACAACCCCTTTGAGTTTGAGCCATGATACACAAGTAGCGGCAGTTGGAGGAGTAGAGGGCTTACTACCGATAGATGGGATTTCCCCCTCCACAGTAGTGAGCCTGAAGCTAGCTTGGGGAGGACCCCCACTCGAAGGTAACTTGTATCCTTATTTTCAGAATCTCACATGATAAAAACACATAAAAATCTGCAAAATTAAAAAGACCAAAAATATTTATTTGCTTTCCTAAATTAGTTTGCTTTCTTATGTGCGGTAAGAATGCTTTTGTTCTCCATGGTTGAAATGATGAATAGTTGCTCTGTTTATTCCTTTTGTATGCCTTGCTACAACTTAGTACCCTATTTTAGTTTTGAGTTTCTTGGCTTGCATGATCAAACCTTAGCTTGAAACTTGTGGGTAGCAAAATGCATGACCTTTGCCTAGGTTGTTGTGAGGTACGATATGGTATAATAGGGTTGCTATGAGCTAGTGCTAAGTGATGTTTGATATCCGGAGTTTCCTTTTGAAAAATAATAAAATGATAAGTTCCTCAATGATGAGAAATTCCTATCCAAAGCCATATGTAGATCCTAGCTTTTGTTAGCCTCCACATATGCTACTTGTTTTCTTCATTGAGTCTTGTCGAATTGTTGTGACCCTCGGCGAGAAACTTGTCATGCTCCCATAATCAAGACCACGTACACAGCCACCATATGCTAAACTTCTACACCGGAAGTTAGCACCCATCATTTCATCCATCCCCCATCCATTCCACAAATAAAGCTCCGCGCATTGTTCCATGATTACTCTCTCTCTCCAAAAATATTCAGCAAGGACTATGGGCTAGGTATAAAAAAACAAACACATGCTCAAGAGCATGCAAGAACAAAAAAACAATAAAGAGACATAGCCCAAGTCTCAAAAATCTCAAAAGGAGAAGAGAGAATCATATGCAAAAAGGAGTTCATCATCCATCCACCATATACACACACATGCACATCTTGATCAGGTTGTATGACTTGTTGCTCCAAAGGATCCGGTTTTCGACTCGACAATACATGAGAAACAGGTATGCCACATGTTTTCCCTACCTACAGCTCCACATATCAGATTATTAGGAGTAGGTGGTGAAAGAAGGCAAATCAATGCATTGGTGAGGAGTCATACACAATGAGTGATCCGAGAGTATCATTTGAGGAACTTTGATTTCTTTGTGAAAATTTGCAAAACCTCCAGATTGATAACTGATCAAGGTACTTGTGATTAGTAATTTCTATACAACCGTTCTATCTTTCAACCGCCCAAGGCAGGTGAAGCTACAAGCCCCATATTAATCGAGCATAAGGTAAGATTAATGTCAACTCATTCAATCCTTGATAGTGTACCTAGTTGTATGCTTGTCATAACTTAGGAATACAACGTCGTAGCAACTCCTGATCAACTAACCTAAGTCCTTAGTCTCTTGCCCGGGACGAGCAAGAGGCTAGCTTGGGGGAGTTGTTGACGGCTGCTAAGTGCTGACTTTAGCCGTCAATTTACTCATGAATAAAGGAGCAAGAGGCATTTCTTACACGCATTTTAGTTAAGAATAATGTAGTTCCACTTGTCCTTGGAGATTATGTGATTGCAGGAAAATGAGCATAAAATAAGTGACAAACTCACCTTCTATGATTCAAGCCACGTCACCTCAGCCAAGGACGGGCTGCCACCTCAGATGCCATGCATGCAAGCCATGTCACCAATCCAAGGGAGGCAAGCCCTGACGAATTAGACTGTGACACATGGACTTCACATGGATCCAGAGCGTCTAAACTGCCTCAAGAACACATGTACACCGGGGACCGACCTAAGGGCCCATAGGACAGCCACCCAGAGGAAGCACACCATGAGTGGGGTCCACAGGGGGTCGGCCGATCCCACAAGTCGGCCGAACCGACCTTGAGCCCCCCACTCAAGGGCTTCCACGTGGTGTCTCCCCATTGGTCCTAAAGGCCATTCCCGGGGTGTTTGGCTACTCTTGATGCCGGTGCTCAGGCCTATAAATAGAAGGGGAGGGGGTTCATTTCTTACCAACACACCTTACTACACCTCTCTCACTTTTGGTTTCTAAGGCTAGGAGGTAGGCTAGAGTAGTTCTATTTCAGGTTCAAAGTCTACTTTGGGATCTAGGTATGAGTTCTCTTGTATCTTTATTTCTTTGTATGACTTTGCTACTTCAGTTATATAACTATTTCATATAACGTTGTGCTTGTATACATGGGTGATTTGTTCATGTGTTCTTCACTTGTTCATCATTTAGAGGCTCATGTTCTTGATGAACAAGGCCTTTCGATCTAGTTGACAAGTGACTTACTCATGTTTTCGACGTTTGTTCATAAGTTAGAGGCTCGTGTTCTTCACGAACACGACCCTTTCATCTTGTTGAATAGACATAAGAAAGCACAAATCCGTTTGTGTACCTAGCCTAGTTTGATCCAGTTAGATTCCATGTTCGTGTTGTATGAAGTTCGTGCTCAAGCTACGGTACTCGGTGTAATTGGCTGGTTTATCTGGTGGCTCTGACCTGTGTCACAATAGCCCGGGCCGGTCAGGGTCCTACTAACAACGTAAGCGTGGTGCTTGGGTTGCGTAGCTACATTACTTATGAGTGTATCCCACAGTTTATCTTGGGGTAGGCCGCGGTAGTGATAGCCGTTGGACCCTTCTGGAATCCCCCACGTTCGGATACGCTGTAGAAGTCTAAAGTCTAACAACCGGAGTCGTACATAAGTGACGCGGGAGGTTAGCTCCCCGTTTGTACCTGGGTGCTTGAGCCAACAGTCATGCAATGCTAGTGTGTATCTAACTCATCTTACTGACTTCGTGTGTTTAGTACCTTAGAACCTAGTACTAACTCATATGTTGCCTCCTAAGCCTAGGACCTTTAGAGAGAGTGTGTTTGTGTGTTCACACTACCAACTTATCTATGATACCTCACCCCTGCACTTGAGTGTCTGGTTTGTTTCCGTCTATGATTTATACCCATTGCAATAGTGTTGAACTTATTAATCCACACAACCTTCCTTGGATTCGATACCCTTTGGATACTCCTTTTGGGAAATGCTACAATGGTACTTCCGTGCGCTTGTGGACCCTTGTAATCGTTAGGATTACCATTTGGTCATTTCTGTCATCGTTGCTAGGAACTCATAACTTAGCATCGACGTTAAGAAATACCAACAATGTGCGCGGGCGCAAGCCGCTGGGAGGCAGCACGTGGGCGGCGAAGGAGGGGCGCGCGGTCGGAGGTGGTAGTGGCGCTCGGACAGCCTGCCGGCGTGTTCCACACACTTCACTTTAATAGTGCATTTCGGCCCCTAACAGTTATGTAAACTGTTCAAACAAGTTTCTGGAGCGGGTTATGCCGTCACCCGCTTCTGGGAAAAGATTTCTAAGAGCGGGGGACGCCATCACCCGCTCCTGGAAATGGCACCAATTTTCAGACGCAGGTGATGGGGTCACCAGCTTTTGGAAACCCATTAATAGGTGCGGGTGGCTCAGCTACAGTGCTGCGCGTTTTTGCAGGATCGGGCGGTGATTTCGCCCGCTCCGAAAAAACGGGGCGCTCTTACAAGTATTTATGTAGTAATGAGGAATCTGCGACGTGCCTCTTTGTTTCCCCGAGATGCCGCCGCCGAGCCGCTTCCACGATCGTCGCCTACCCGCGAAACTGTGTCCATGAAACGGTGCCTGCGTTCGCCATGGAGTCCGGCGTCCACGAAACGACGCCCGCGGCCAACGCCATGGAGTCTGGCGTCCGCGGAACGGCACACACGGCCAACACCATGCAGTCCAGTGGCCACAAAATGGCACCCGCAACGCCATGCAGTCCGACATCCGCGTGACGGCACCCACCGCCAATGCCATGCAGTCCCGTGTCCGCGTGACAGCACCCACGGCCAACGCCATGCAGTCCGGTAGCTCTAGCTCTTCATCCCATGGTTAGTGTATCCTACAAGACTTTAATCTATACTTTGGTAGAAATTAATCTGATCATATAGCCAATGTCCTGCAGCGGTCGGTGATCCTGCAGTCCTTGAATTACCAAGCACACCACGGTCAACATCTCTGAGTATAGAAAGACAATTGCAAAGAATCGATCAGGCCTAAGGTTGGAATGGTTCTTGATACACTCATAGATGTGGAGTTACAAATCGTATGCACATGATAATGGTTTTGGTGTTTGAGTTGGTCAGCACAAAAAAAGGAAAAGAGGAGATATTATTCAAGCGGTGTTATTGTGCAAGAGAAGGGTACAAAAAGGAGAGCGTAAAAGATGTTACAGACGAATCCAGGAAAAACGGAAGACACTAAATGTGATGGAAACTAGATATGGCTATCCGGCACATATTGTTGTGAAGCTTGAGAGTGACAAGAAGTATCGAATATTTTTAGTGGTTAATGGGCACAGCCATGGTTTTGTATCACCAGATTAGAGGCACTTGCTAATATCTAACCATAATGTTAGTGAGAGGGCAAAGAGTACTTTGTTCAATTGTCATAAGGCTAACATTGGCACGTCCATGGCATTTCGACTTCTTCAATTCAGTGACGGTGGTCCTGAGAATGTTGGTTGCACGCGGAGGGATTTGCAGAACTATTATAGTGACCTGAGGAGTAAAATCAATGATGTTGATGCACAAATGTTTGTGGGAAAGCTTGAGCGAAAGAAGGAAGTAAATCCTACTTTCTTTTATGACTTCATGGTGAATGAAGAAGGCCGACTTATTCGTGTATTTTGGGCAGATGCCACATGCAGGAAAATTATAGTATATTTGGTGATGTGCTTTCAGTAGATTCAACATATACCTGCAAAGTGTTTTCCTTGGGGCAGCATTCTTGGCTGATGAAACGATCGAGCCATATGTGTGCTTGTTTCAGATCTTTCTTAAGGCAATGGGTCAGGTACCACCTCATCTAATTATAACAGATGAAGATGTGAGCATGAAGGCTACTATTGCTCAGGTTCTACCAACTACAGTACATAGATTTTGCATGTGGCATATCATGATACCTAAGAAGGTCGGTCACTCCACAAGAGAGGATGAGGAGTTCTGTGTCAGATTTGGCAAGTGCGTATGGGGCTCTGAGGATCCCGATGAGTTTGTGTCTCAATGGAATTCTATCATGACAAAATATGGGCTCATGAAAATGAGTTGTTTTCCACAAAGTTTGATATGCGACATTCATGGCTTCCAACATGCTTAATGGACGTACCTCTAGCAGAAATCCTTAAGACCACATCATGATCGGAGAGCGCAAATTCCTTTTTAACCGTTTCATTCATTGAAAATTGACCTTTGTTGAGTTTTGGCTAAAGTTTGACACAGCTTTGGAGTGCTAGCTGAGGACCGGAGCGTCCGAGGACCGGTGGATGGTCGCTCCCTGGTGTGATGAGTGATTGACAACGTGGTGTGGGCTGACTCTTGGCTGAGTATTGCAGGTGCAGGTTGCGTCTTGACTCCTGTTGGTGCAGGTGAAGAGCGGGCGCGAAAGGTCTATGCCTTGCGGGGCCTCCGAGGAGTGGAGGGACAAGTAGGCTCGGCTCGAGGGACCTGGTGGCCAGCGGGGTCAAGTGTGGGCCGCATGGTGGTGAGAAAAGCAAGACGAAGTCGTCGACCGGAGCCGGTGCAGGGTAGCGGCTCACGACCGGAGTCTGCATGCGGGGTTTGCGGCGGTTCACCACAAAACCGTCGGGTTACTTGGTTGAGCCACAAAACCAATACCGGAGGCTCGGCGGGCGGAGACGGGATCCGGGCGCGCCGAGAAGCTTCGATGCCGGCGGGCACGTGGCGGGATCGCAGGGCTTGCGTCGGGAGGACGTGGACTGCGGCGAAGGAGTGGCCGTGCTATGAAGAGGAGTGCTACATGACCTATATGCCCCTGAGGGGATTGTATCTTAAGTTTAAGTGCTAGGGGTAGCTTGGTCATTTGCCCAACCCAGAGGGACTCATATATATAGCTCTAGGGTTTTCTGGGCAAACCATCCATCCGAACTGCTTCTCATTTCCTTGCTCCATAGGCGTAGATTTTGTTCATCGCTTTGTAGAGAATCTGACCTCTAAGTGTATGGAAGCATTCATGGTTGCGTTGATTTCCTTCTTGTAGCTCATGTGATTTTCGAGTCTTTTTTGAGCTATTTTCATTGGATTTTCGTGCGTGCCTTGTTCCTTTGATTCTGAGGTGTTTGGGTTCGGATTTGTTGGTGGGGATCATGGATAGATGTCTTGTGCATCTTTGTGCTTGATCTTGACCCCCCCCAATCTCCGGATTTGGCCTCTGATTGAAGGATTTCGGTTGGAACCCTAGCTTTTTGGTAGAGCTCGGTTGCGATTCGATTCCCGGCGATTTATTTCGTTTGAGGTCTCAAGTTTTGGGGTATAGCATCTCCTAGGGACGCTTCACATCTCCCCCAAATCTTACCTCAAGAGCTCAAGCCGTTTGGGAGATCCATGGATGGATAGGAGGAGTTGACTTCTCGTTTTCAGGCTCGGGGTGCACTGTCCGCACCTGGCGGACCATCCGCCTGGTAGGCGCGGACAGTCCGCGAGGCCAGCTGTACGTCCAGTTTGTCACTTGTTCGTGCGCGTTCGTGGTTCGATCTGTCGTGGAAGTTGGTTTTGTTTGCAAGGAGTTTGCGGACCGTCCGCCTGGGTGTCGCGGACCGTCCGCGCGGCACAAGTTGCTCTCGGACCGTCCGCGGGTAGGGTACGGACCATCCGTATTTCGAGGTGCAGTTCTGTTTGCTCGGTGAGTATTTGCGGACCGTCCGCCGAGGTCCCGCGGACCGTCCGCTAGCCCATCGCGGACTGTCCGCCCGGTCACTGCGGACCGTCTGCCTGGGACTTTGCAGATCGCCTAAGTCCTTTCCTTCTTGAGTTTCGCTTTCGCTTTGGGATTGTTTGGGGCTTGTTCCTAAGGTTGGTAGGTCCGTTGTGACTACGCGACCTTTGCAAGCTTGTGTGGGAATCATAGGTTGTGAATTTGGGACATAGGCCGAGTTCATCCTTCGGGAAGAATTTTTATCAGCTCCTATTCACTCCCCTCCCCTCTCTGGTCGCCTAATCGGTCCTTCAATTGGTATCAGAGCCGGTTACGGATCTTCGTGATTCTAACCAGTCTAAGATCCAAAGATGGCGTACCAGGAACGGGGTTCGGGTCCTCGACACTTTGATGGTAAGAACTACCAGATGTGGCAGAGGCAGATGGCTGCTTTCATCCGCGGCAATAGTCAGATCTTGTGGGATGTCACGGTGAACATAGCTTATGTTCATCCGATGAACTTCCTAGCTAACATGTCTTCGAGACAGTTCTCTTTGTCTTGTCTTGTGTCCATGCCAGGTGAGGAGTTTGACGTGCTAGGCGATGAGGATCTCGCGTTGCTGAGCAGGCGGTTCGAGCGCATGTACACGAACCGGAAGAACACACGGAGGACCTCGGGCATGTGCTACTGGTGCGGGAAGCACGGGCACTTTATCGCTGAGTGCCCAGAAGCCATGGAGGTGAAGCCTGAGCACAAGGACCGTCCGAGGACCGACCACAAGCACCGCTCGAGGGACGACCACAAGGGCAAGAACAAGTCTGAGCGGAGGCCGAGGAGGAGTGGTGGTCACAAGAAGAAGGAGCGAGCGATGGTTGCTGAAGCGAGTGACATCGACTTGAGCTCTTGCTACTCTTCATCGAGCTCAAGTGATGAAGATGAGAACCGGCACAAGGGCAAGAGGTCAAGCAAGAACATCAACGGCTTGTGCTTCGCCGCCCAAGGCTTTTGCGGCATGGCACATAGCTCCGCAAGCAAGAAGAGCAACAAGGATGACTCAGACTCCAACTCCGAGGATGAGGTAAACAATGATCCATCCTTCTTGATAGCGGAGAATGCTAGGTTGAATGACTTGCTTGACAACCGTGATGATGTGCTTAGAAAGACCAACAAGGAGAAGAGGGGGTTTAGGTCTTTGCTTGGAGAGGCTAAGGAGAAGGTGGTTGAACTAGAGTCTTTGCTTGTTGATGCTAGGGCTCAAATAGATTCCCTTAAGTCTGCTCCTATTGTGACCGATGAACCTGAATGCACTGATTGTTCCACTTTTCTTGGTGAATTGACTGTGCTTAAGGAGAAGTATGCCTCCAAGGTTGAGGAACTAGATGTGCTTAGGGTTGAGCTAGATGAGATGAAATCTAGGCCCTCTTTGCTTGGTGCTTGCACTTCTTGTCCTGTTTTGCATGAGAAGCTAGATGTTTCGCTTGTTTATGCTAGATCACTAGAGGCTCAGCTGAAAGCTCCTATTCCTACATCATGCTCTACTTGTGAAATAAATGTTGTGAAGAATATGGAGCTTGCACACTATGTTGATCGTTTGCAGGATGAGAATGATGAGTTGAGAAAGATGATGGGTTGGTTGTCTGGTCATGAGCCTCAGCTCCGGATGATGATTGAGGCATACAAGTGCTATGATGGGCAAGCGCTTGGGGCAGACAAGATTGGTGAGGGAAATGGTGAGGATGAGGGGAAGATTGGAGATATCCCAGAGCCACCAAAAACCCACCACAAAAATGCCTATGCTCCTAAGCCAAACCCACTTAGGAACCGACTAGACACAACTCCAGCTCCACCCGTGTTTCCTCCACACACAGACAATTTTCAGAAACCCATCAAGTTCAAGAGTGACTTGGGGAATGAGTTCTTTGGGAAGAAGGGAGAGAAACCGAGTGAGGAGAAGCCATAGCCCAAAGAGAGCCCAAAACCAAAGTCAAAACCAAAACCCTTCCATTGTGAGCATTGTGGGAGGGATGGGCACCTTGCTGAGTTTTGCTTCAGGAGGAAGCGTGAGGAGAGGTTGGCTAGGGAGATGGCCAACAAGGACAGGTACCGCCCTTCTCGTGGTGTGCCTGAGCCTAGGTTGGTGCCAAGGGGTGAGGGTATGGTGCGTACCATTTACCCTCGAGAGAGGCGTGTGTTTGTGCCTCGAGGAGAGCCAGCACATAGAGAAGGTGGTAGGCGTGTTGGGTTTGGGCGTGGTGAGTTTGCTAGACGTTCCTTCGCTCATGGCCAATACGAGTATGGGGGAATGATCGCAGTTTTAGGTCCCAGAGGAGCTACGAGCCACGGTCTCCACCTCGTGGTGCGCATAGTCCTCCAAGGGGACGTGTGGGTGTTCCACCTAGAGGAGATAGGATGGATTTTGCTAACCCCACTTTTGAGCAAATGGCATGGCACTGGTTTGATTCATTTTGAACTAACCCTAGTGCTGAGTCGTTTGCTCACTCTCGCTCTCGTTTTTGATTTACAGGTGGGAGGCATGGAGGGCTTTTGGTTGATCGACTTTGGTTGCTCTCGACACATGACCGGAGATTGAAGGTGGTTCTCCAGCCTCACACCGGTGATGACCAAAGAGTACATCACTTTTGTGGACAATGGGAAAGGTAGAGTGCTGTCAGTGGGCACGGTGAAGGTGAGTGAGTCTGTGACTCTTAGGCGTGTCTCTCTTGTCAAGTCTTTGGGGTACAATCTTCTTTTGGTTTCCCAGCTTCTTGATGAGGGTTTTGAGGTCCGTTTCAAAATGGGCGCTTCGCGTGTCTTGGATCCTCGAGGTGATCTTGTGTGCACGATCATCCCTGAGGGTCAGATTTTCAGAGCCGATTTTTCTCAGTGTGTTGGCTCTTCTCGTTGCTTGGTTGCTGGCGTTTCGGCGGAGTTTTGGAAATGGCATAGGAGACTAGGTCACTTGAGTTTTGACTTGTTGTCACGCTTGAGTGGGCTAGGATTAGTCCGAGGATTGCCTAAGTTGAAATACCAAAAGGACTTGGTATGTGCTCCGTGTAGGCATGGTAAGATGGTCGCCGTCTCTCACCCGCCTTTGACATCCGTTATGACAGAGAGGCCATGCAAGCTATTCCATATGGACGACTCGAAGCCTCTGTCGACACCGATGAGTACGACTATAGCATTGGATGCGGACGAGGACGGAGAGCCCGTGGACTAGAAGGAGTACCAGAGCATGATCAGCTCCCTCTTGTACTTGACGGCGACGAGGCCGGATATTCAGTTTTCTGTGTGTCTGTGCGCTCGTTTTCAGGTGTCGCCGAGGACTTCACATCGGCAAGCCGTCAAGCGGATCTTCAGGTATCTTCGATACACTCCTGATCTTGGTCTTTGGTACTCAGCGTCCTCTTCTCTCTCGCTTCTTGGGTTTTCGGATGCCGACTTTGCGAGGTGTCGAGTCGATAGGAAGTCGACTTCGGGGACTTGCCAGTTTTTGGGATCTTCGCTTGTTTCTTGGTCTTCACGCAAATAGTCTAGTGTAGCTCAGTCTACCGCAGAAGCCGAGTATGTTGCTGCCGCTAGTTGTTGCTCACAGCTGCTTTGGATCACATACACGCTGAGTGACTTTGGTGAGGAGTGTTCCCATGTACCTCTCATGTGTGATAGCACGAGTGCCATTAGTGTTGCCAAAAACCCCGTGCTCCACTCCAGAACCAATCATATAGAGGTGAGGTACCACTTTCTGAGAGACAATGTTGAGAAGGGAAACATAGACCTCATTCATGTGCCAACCGAAAAGCAGCTTGCCGATATCCTAACCAAACCTTTGGACCAAGCTACATTTGCCCGTTTGCGAGGGGAGCTTGGTGTTCTTTTTCCTTTCTGAGCTTTGGTTGGGGGGTTTGATGTACATACTCATTTTGCATTTTCATTTATGTATCATATCATGCTTGCATCTTTGTATCATAGACTGCATATGTATCATATGAGATGTGCTTCTCCTATATACTTGGATCACTATGATATGCTAGATAGGAGATTATGACTTTGCTTTTGATGCTCATATGATGGATAGCGATGCTCTTGATAGATTTGGGACGTATGTGCTTGTGGATGGCTTATCTTTGTGAAAATGCTATATATGATCCTCTCTCATGAGTTGAATGCCTTTCATGCTAAATCTGTGCACTTATGGCTATAGCTTGCGTAATTTGTGCTTGGGACCATGTTCTTTTCATATGGGGTCAAAGACCCATCTATCATCATGGATGTTTAGCCTACATGCTACCTTATGGAGAAGCCTAAGCTTCTTTTTGCCGCAAAGGCACTTCATGTACCATGCTTAATTTGTAAATCTTGAAATTGGTATATGAAATGCTTGTGCTTGAAAAATATGCTTCTATGTCATGTATGCTTTAAATTTCTTATCTTGGGTGCTAAACCGTTGCATGATGTTCACCGTTGAGAAGTCTCACATTTAGAAGTGAACACATGGCTCGGTGGCTTTGACATGACATGAGATAGCTTGTAGGTGTTTATGATGATCTTGTGATGAGAATTTGTACCCTTGCATGAAGTTTGTGAGTTATATGTTGTTTATGCTCATTTTGATCATGTTTAGGTCCTATGCTCATGAGAGGGAAGTTTTTTTTGTGAAAAATGCTTTATTTTGATCTTGGCTATGTCACATGCTTATATGTCCCTATCTATCTCGTTGGCGTTGCTTGTGCTAAATTTGTGATAATCTAGCTTGTCTATGTCTCTTTTTAGCATGTTGTAGTGCTCTATGTCTATTTGAGAAGCACATGCTTGCATTTGTAGACTTGATTCATGCATTACCAACAAGGGGGAGAGATAGTACCCAATTCTTGCATCCAGGGGGAGTTTTGCATCAAAGGGGAGAAATGCATTTGTTCAGGGGGAGCTTGCATTCATATGCATTTGGGAGCTCTTTTTCGCCTGGATTTTAGTTGTGCTCTTTTGCCGATGGTGTCGAGCCCTTTTGCCTCACCTTGAGCAGTCGGCAATTTTGGAGCATTTTACCTCGGTTGTGTCGAGCCGTTGCCCTTGTCTTAGGGGACCAAGATTTTTCTCTCTCAAGTGATCTTTTCTTGGCTTTTGTTTGGCTTTTGATCACTTGTTTGAGTTTTTCAGTCGTTTCTTTTCTTTTTCTCTTTTCTCTGAATTGGTTACTATGTGTGTGTTGTCAATGCACTCATCAAGGGGGAGATTGAGGACCGGAGCGTTCGAGGACCGGTGGATGGTCGCTCCCTGGTGTGATGAGTGATTGACAACGTGGTGTGGACTGACTCTTGGCCGAGTATTGCAGGTGCAGGTTGCGGCTTGACTCGTGTTGGTGCAGGTGAAGAGCGGGCGCGAAAGGTCTATGCCTTGCGGGGCCTCCGAGGAGTGGAGGGACAAGTAGGCTCAGCTCGAGGGACCCGGTGGCCAGCGGGGTCAAGTGCGGGCCGCATGGTGGCGAGAAAAGCAAGACGAAGTCGTCGACCGGAGCCGGTGCAGGGTAGCGGCTCACGACCGGAGTCTGCATGCGGGGTTTGCGGCGGTTCACCACAAAACCGTCGGGTTACTTGGTTGAGCCACAAAACCAAGACCGGAGGCTCGGCGGGCGGAGACGGGATCCGGGCGCGCCGAGAAGCTTCGATGCAGGCGGGCACGTGGCGGGATCGCAGGGCTTGCGTCGGGAGGACGCGGACTGCGGCGAAGGTGTGGCTGTGCGATGAAGAGGAGTGCTACATGACCTACATGCCCCTGAGGGGATTGTATCTTAAGTTTAAGTGCTAGGGGTAGCTTGGTCATTTGCCCAACCCAGAGGGACTCATATATATAGCTCTAGGGTTTTCTGGGTAAACCATCCATCCGGACTGCTTCTCATTTCCTTGCTCCATAGGCGTAGATTTTCTTCACCGCTTTGTAGAGAATCTGACCTCCGAGTGTATGGAAGCATTCATGGTCGCGTTGATTTCCTTCTTGTAGCTCATGTGATTTTCGTGTCTTTTTTGAGCTATTTTCGTTAGATTTTCGTGCGCGCCTTGTTCCTTCGATTATGAGGTGTTTGGGTTCGGATTTGTTGGTGGGGATCATGGATAGATGTCTTGTGCATCTTTGTGCTTGATCTTGACCCCCCAATCTCCGGATTTGTCCTCTGATTGATGGATTTCGGTTGGAACCCTAACTTTTTGGTAGAGCTCGGTTGCGATTCGATTCCCGGTGATTTAGTTTGTTTGAGGTCTCAAGTTTTGGGGTATAGCATCTCCTAGGGACGCTTCACATCTCCCCCATATCTTACCTCAAGAGCTCAAGCCGTTTGGGAGATCCATGGATGGATAGGAAGGGTTGACTTCTCGTTTTCAGGCTCAGGGTGCACTGTCCGCACCTGGCGGACCGTCCGCCTGGTAGGCGCGGACAGTCCACGAGGCCAGCTGTTCGTCCAGTTCGTCACTTGTTCATGTGCGTTCGTGGTTCGATCCGTCGTGGAAGTTGGTTTTGTTTGCATGGAGTTTGCGGACCGTCCGCCTGGGTGTCCCGGACCGTCCGCGCGGCACAAGTTGCTCTCAGACCGTCCGCGGGTAGGGTACGGACCGTCCGTATTTCGAGGTGCAGTTCTGTTTGCTCGGTGAGTATTTGCGGACCGTCCGCCAGCCCATCGCGGACTGTCCGCCCGGTCACTGCGGACCGTCCGCCTGGGACTTTGCAGATCGCCTAAGTCCTTTGCTTCTTGAGTTTCGCTTTCGCTTTGGGATTGTTTGGGGCTTGTTCCTAAGGTTGGTAGGTCCGTTGTGACTACGCGACCTTGGCAAGTTTGTGTGGGAATCCTAGGTTGTGAATTTGGGACATAGGCCGAGTTCATCCTTCGGGAAGAATTTTATCGGCTCCCATTCACTCCCCCCCTCTCTGGTTGCCTAATCGGTCCTTCACTAGCGCGAAGAGGAGTTGAAAGCCGACAATGCAAGTCTTCACAGCAATTCTAAATTGCTGACAACGTGGCCCTTGGAGAAGCAATGCAGTGCCATATATACACATGAAGTTTTCAAAAAGTTTCAGGAACAACTCATAGTTGCAAGAGACCATTGCATTATTCAAGGGATTTCGGAGTCCGAAGATATGAAAATTATCACCATCAGCAGCCTATCTGGAAAAGAGCGAGTGGTTCGGATGAACAAGTCAAACATGTTTGGTACGAGCTCCTGTAAATTACATGAGTCGTATGGCATCCCGTGTTGTCATGTCATACAAGTCCTTGGAGGAGAGAAGAAAAATGTCCTTAGAGGCGAGAAGAAAAATGAGATACCATCGATTTATATTATGAAGATATGGGAGAAAAGATGTAAAAGGTGAGTTTACATGACTTTTTTTGGTATAGCTGTTTCTTTTCTATGTGGGCTAGTGATTACTTCAAACCTTTGATTTCACAGAGAAGTGTTCTTTGACGAGGAAGGCAACCTCTTGGATGAAAAGGCGAAAGATCCTATGGAGGTGGCTATATGGAAAATTTTTTTCAGAATCATGCAACAAGTTCGAAGACCTAATCCAAATGGCCAAGAACTCTCAACCAGGGATGGAGCTTTTATATTCTAGCTTATGCAACCTTGAAGAACGTCTTAAAAAAATAATTCCTGCTGCTACAGTTAATAAACAGCATGAGTTTGAATCATTCCTTGGTACTAAAATTCCAAATGAAGTTGAGATACATCCACTAACTGACATCGTGTCCAAAGGGCAAAGCAAAAGAATTAGGAAGAGCAAGGAGAAGAAGCCACCAACAAAAAGGAAATGTTCGAGATGCAAGCAAATAGTGGATGATGATGCACGAAATTGCCTACTGAACTAAGTTGTCTGATTGTAAACACCTATTTTTAGTGTATCACTGAATTTTTAGTGAAAGAATTTTGCCCAATGATCATTTTGCATGATTGTGAACAGTATATCATTTTTTCAATTTCAGTATATCAATTTCAGCTCAGTATATGTCTCCCTGTGTGTGCAGCAAACGAATTTTCTTTTTTGGATAAACAATCCTTTATATTTCTCTTGCTTGATTTGTGTAATGTTGTACTAGAGCAGTGCTTCTGTTCTCATGTCCTTCTATCAATATTGCTTGTTTTCTAATTCATAGTCCTCTTTTTAAAGAAAAGGATGATACCACTGGAAGTGCTGCAGCTGCTATCATATTACTTAGTGCTAACAGTATAGTACTCATGCCTTATATTCTTATGATGTGCTAATCCACAAGATGATGGGGTGTTTGCTGCTGATGTGCTAATCATTTTCTTCAGGCGGTGTTTGCTGCTGAAGTGGAGAAGCTGCAGCTGACCAGTTCAAGCCATCGGAGCAGGTGACACATGGTGCTTGCACTAAACATGTTCACTCCAGAAACATAATTCTTCAGCGAATCCACAATTTCACACACAATTGCTTAAGAGGAACATCGTTCCATTCAGCTCTCATCCATAATTTGACACATAATTTGTGCAGTTCACACACAATTGGATGAGAAAATAATCGATTTAATTCATTCACATGCTCAGGCATTACACATTTGCCATTGTCATTGTAAAGTTCACACACAATTGCTATTGCCATTGGACAACTTGTTCAGGCATTTTAGTACAACAGTCAGGAGCACAAAAAAGAACAGAAAGAGCCGCCGCAGCGCATCGCCTGAAATCCTGTGCGCCGGCGCGCCCTCGCCGCTCGTCCGGCACCTCCTGTGTGCAGGCGCACCCTCGCCGCTCGCCGGCCACCTCCTGTGGGCGCATCCTTGCTGCTCGTCGACCGGCCACCGTGGCGCCCGGCCACCTCCTGAGCGCTGTGCGGCACCCGGATCCCCCAGACCTGTCGGTGGTGCGTGGCACCCGAATCCCCCTGAGTGAACTGTGAGGCGGCGGCAGAGCTTCAACGGGGCACCAGCGGACCGAGAGGGCGGCAGCGCGGATCCAGGTCGCGGCGCAGCTGGGGAGTAGGGGGCACGGGTTGGGTAGGTCGAAGGGATTGGGTCGGGGGCGCCTGCGATGGGGGGTAAGTGCAAAAAAACATGGGAGGCTGAGGGGGTGGCGGGCGACTTCAGCACTTCAAGAAAATCGTTGATTAGTGACGCAACCACATTTTGACGTTATTGATTTATGACGTTCCTGGCTGATCTCGTCATAATATTTCACTTCCGAGCAAATTTAGTGACAAAAAAACTTTCGTCATAACTGTTGCTACTGTAGCCGAGCGTTCACTGTTCCATGCTTGTTTTGTGACGCCATAAGCTCCGTAATAGCGTCATAAACCAACTTTGGTCCCACATGTAAGCATTATTTTTAAAAATAGAGCGTTCCAAGTCGTCATAAAATTTAGTTGGGTCCCACATGTAAGCATTTTTTCGAAAGTAGAGTGTTCCAAGTCGTCATAAAATTTTCCAGGGTCCCACATGTAACCATTTTTGGCATGTCAGCGGCGTCATAAACCAACTTTGGTCCCACATGTAAGCATTTTTTCGAAAATAGAGTGTTCCAAGTCGTCATAAATAGTTCCAGGGTCCCACTCGAAGGGAAATTTTTTATATTAACCAGGTCTCACCTGTAAATTTCATGTGAGTCTTTAATATAAATTAGTAATTCGAAGGCGAAATGCTTCACTGCATTCGCAAAGACTCTCGACTTTTGCTACGTGGATCAGCAATTCCAAGGTGAGACTTTTGGCAAGAATGGCGGATCCTAGCAGCGACGGGAAGATGGTTGCGCCGCCATATCCAAGCAACGAGAGGATGAAACAGCACGACGAGGTCAGTCCTCTCCTCTGGTTTGAGCCGCTATATGTTCCCCTATCTTCCTAGGTTTGGGGATATCGAGATTTAGGGATCTGGAGGATTGATGATCATATATGTTAGATTCAGATTTCATCGTACTCTTAGATTTGCACTCGATTGGTGTTAGAAGCTGATAGGTTATAGACGATTCATTGGTGTTAGATTCAGTTAGTTTTCAATTTACATCATCTTACGATAGGTTCTTGTATTTTAGTAGCTTCCGGATGTTCTTCATGCCACTCGTTTTATAGATTTTTCTGAAGGTGCACAATTGATAGGATTGATAAATCCTTATATTTTCAATTTGCATCATTTTATGGATTGATAGATTGAAGAGACTATCTCGGAGCTGCAGACTGTGAAGGGGCATCTGGATTCTGTCATGATTCTTATCGTTTGCACAACTCATAGGTGTTAGATTCAGTTAGTTTTCAATTTGCATCGTTTGATAGATTTATAGGTTCTTGTATTCTACTAGCTTCTAAAGGACCTTCAAGCCATTGTCGCTGAGCTCCAAAAAGTGAAGAGAGACCTGCAAGACCAAGAGCAAGAGGCTGCACTATACAAGGGCCTATATAAGCAACCATTACAGCAACTGGATGACTTGTCTCTGCTATTGTTACAACGGGAGAACGCCGTGCTGAAAAAATTTAATGAGTTACAGAACGAACATACTGACGTGTTGAAAGTGGCTTGCAAATTGATGGAAGAGGCTAGCCAAGAGACCCGAGAGAAGATATTCCAGTTGAAAAAATGTAACATGAAGTGCGAAGCTGCTAGTGTGAAGCTGCAGGAGGCCAGAAATGAGCTAGAGAAGTTCCAGCAATCTTAATAAACATGTTTCTACCTCATAATCTTATGATGTTTTCTACTTGGTGGTGTGAACTTTGTGGTGATGAGTGCTATGAGGTTCCATCTTATTATGCCGATTTGGTTTAATCTGTTTCAAATTGAGTCGAGCATACTCACCATTCTGAATTAATTTTGCTGATGTTTTGCTGGTCCGTTCTGTTGATGTTTTGCTGGAAGGACCTTCCTGAGTAATGATCGTGAAACTGCTTGTTTCCTACAGTGGGTCACGAAATGTTGCAAAAACAATTTGCCATAGCAAGGGTTCGAACTAGAGACCTATAGGAACGAAACACCACTATCTACCACTGCACCACCTCTTGGTTGTGTCAATTTAATGAGAAACACTTTCCACCCCAACCATAGCACGGAGCGGTTGTTCTGAGAAACACTTTCCACCCCAACCGCGCTGTAGGCAAAAATAGTTTTCCCGCAGCCCACTGCCCCGAAACGGGAAAACAAAGAACAGAGAGGCGAGTAGGCTACCAAAATGGATCATTCCGTCGGATAATGCAGCTCCACGGGATGATGGTGATCAGGAAACGGTCCAGGAAAACCAATACATATCGGGTATGGAGGAGGATGAAGGCCCTGGAGACGATGGGATGTCTAAATTGATTGCTGACTTGGGCAAGGGTCAGGTGCTCGGTGAGAAAATGTATGAATTTGTAAAGGAACATCTGAACTAAGGTGTCACCGACATATTCATACGCACAATTTACATTTGTTGTGAAGTTACTTCATATAAAGTCTTTCAGTCGGATGAGTAATGTCGCATTCAATGCAATGATGAATTTGTTACAAAAAGGATTCCCAGAAGCGTGTCTTCCAGACTCTTTCGATGCGGTAATGAAGTACATACGTTCCATGGGACTCTGCTATGAAAATATCCATGTTTGCAAAAATAATGGTATATTATTTCGCAAGGAGAAGTATGTCAAACTTGATGTGTGCCCAGTATGTTGTGAAGCGGATTCAAAATGGAAGGATGCAGACACCAACAAACGCGTTCCTCAAAACGTATTGAGGCATTTTCCGCTGATTTCCAGGCTGAAGAGGATATTTGTTTCATCAAAAACAGCAAAGGATGCACGATGGCATGAGTCGAAGCGAAAACCGGTGAAGAATGAGCTTAGCCATCCAGCTGATGGTGAGGCATGGAAAGAATTCAATAAAACTTGGCAAAAGTTTGTAAAAGATGCTAGGAACCTTAGACTTGGTCTTGCAACCGATGATTTCAATCCATTTGGCAACATGAACAACTCATATAGTTTGTGGCCAGTATTTGTTGTGCCGTATAACATGCCACCATGGGTATGCATGGAAGAATCAAACTTCATGATGGCCTTATTGATCCCTAGGCCGAGTTCTCCATCAAAGGATTTTGATATCTTTATGGAACCTCTCGTCGAAGAGCTGCAACAACTTTGGAAGGTGTCTGGGCAATCGATGCTGTTGAGGGTAAAGGATTTAAACTGCGTGCTGCGGTTCTTTGGTGCATACATGATTATCCAGCATTGAGCACGTTGTCTGGGCGAGTCACGAAAGGCTATTTTACCTATGTGCGTTGCGACAACGATCCTTGCTCGAGGAGATTGAAGAACAAGATATGTTACATTGGGCATCGTCGTTTCCATCCAACTGACCATCCATGGAGAAGAAAGAGAGCAGATTTTGATGGTACTATTGAAAACCGAGAAAAGCAAGAGCAGTTTACCCATGAGAAGCTGAAGCAGCAACTAGAGAAGGTTAAAGACGTTAGACCAGGAAAGCATCCTCTATCTCAAGGAAAGAAAAGGAAGCGGGAATCCGGACAGTGCTGGAGCCGAAGGGTTTGTTTGTGGGACTTGCCGTACTGGTCATCTCTGAAGTTGGCACATAACCTTGATGTGATGCACATTGAGAAAAACATATGCGAAAACCTTATTGGAACGTTGCTTAAAATTGCTGGGAAGACAAAGGACAGCATCAATGCAAGGGTTGATTTGGAAGAGATGGGCGTAAGATCAAATCTACACATGGTGACAACTGAGGATGGTGAGTCATGCAAAATGCCAGAAGCTCCATAAGTACTTTCAAAAATGAAACAGAAGCTGTTTTGTGATTTTATAAGTTCGGTGAAGTTCCCAGATGGATATGCTATAAACTTAGCTAGGTGTATTGCTGCAGATGGATGCAAACTACAAAGACTGAAAACTCATGATTGTCATATCTTGCTCCAAAGGGTTTTGCCGGCTTGTCTTCGCGGTTTAGTGGACAAAAGGATATACACAGCTATTGCAGAATTAGGAAACTTCTTTCGGCAACTATGTTGCAAAACTCTGAAGTTGGATATCTTGCAAAAACTGAAAACAGATATCCCAATAATTCTGTGCAAGCTTGAGAAAAATTTCCCTCCTGCCTTCTTTGATGTTATGGTCCACTTGGCTGTCCATTTGCTTGAGGAAGCAATCCTGAGAGGTCCAGTACAATATGGATGGATGTATCCCATCGAAAGAAGGCTATGCACATTGAAGCGTTCATTGAGAAACCAAGCTAGACCTGAAGGATCCATTGCAGAAGCATATGTTGCTAATGAGACCTTGACATTTTGCTCTAGGTACTTCGCGGCTGATGATGTGGCCACACGATTCAATCATGTTGGAAGGAACAGAGAGAATGCTAATTTGTCTGTAGATGGAACATCCTATTTTGATTACAATGTTCAAGTAGTTGGAGCAGGGACCACTTGTTGCCTTGGGTCAAAGTACGACAAGGTGGTTTGGTATGTGCTAAACAATTGCGAAGAGGTGAAGCCATATATCAAGTAAGTAAATAACCATTGCAATGATAGAACTACAATTATTTTGTTCTAACTTTGAGATGGTACTGCTTTGCAGAGTGTTCAAGAATGAATAAAAAGCGAAAGGTGTGTCGGACGAGGATATTGATCGTCGAATTGTTACAGAATTCCGGTACTGATTTAGATCACATGTTAGTATTCATTTTTTTGTTTGGCAGCTAGCTTATATTACCTGGTGAGGACCTTTACACAAGACTATATTAAAAAAAACTATGGCTCTTCTGTACAGATTACAAACAATCCAGTGAGGGATGACAACCTATATGCATTATCAGCTGAACCAGACCGGCGAGCAAAAACTTATACAGCATGTATTGTAGGCGGTGTCCGGTACCACACCAAGCCCCGAGAGGCAAATAGGAAGACACAGAACAGTGGAATCATGACTACAGGATCACATAAAGACATTGCAGAAATTGAGTTTTATGGTTCACTAAGAGACATTATTGAGCTGCGGTACAACTCGGGGCTTGACAGAGATCGAACTTTTGTTTTATTCCAGGTTGACTGGTATGATCTGGAAGGGACCAAGAAGGAACCGAAGATTAGAAATGATGGTTACTTCTCAAGCGTCAATACTGGAGATTACTGGTACCAAGATGATCCCTACATTCTTGCTGAACAAGCAACGAAGGTCTTTTACTTGCCAGACACCCTACTACAACACCCATGGAGAGTGGTGCAAAAATTTGAGCACAGGCATTTGTGGAGCTATAATGAAAATGAGCAGCACATAGCTCCCACTGGCATGGTACTTGCATATCAAGATGATGAAATTGACCAAACCTTGCATGATGTTATACTTGATGATGGTCTCGGTGATGGTTCGGAGGTTCCGGTGCCTATTACTGGCGAGAAGACTATGGTTGTAGCCGCTGAAGTTGACGCAATTCGCCAACAGGAGCTGTCTGATGTGGATGGATTCAATTCTGAAGATGAGGACGACGACACTCTATGGCAATACGTCGATGAAGATGAAAATGCTGCCGATGAAAGTGATGATGACTAGGATATCAAATCAGTAAATGTTTAAGTCGATCCGAACTGAAATCATGTGGACCTTATGATTTATATGTAATTTATATGTAGTTGAAGTGCACTTTCCTGAATATTAAACCTGCCGTAGGTGCCTACTATCCGGTTCACTGTATTATGTAGCATCGGAACTTCTTGTTGCGACTTATACAAAATACACGATCGCGCATGGGCATGATTGATTATCTGGTACGTTGTATTATAAAACAACGAAACATCCTGTTGGGCTACGTGAATGGTAGGTTAGAAAATATCCATTTCTTATCCTCTCCAATGTGGGCATGATCGAGTAGTATGCAACTTGACGTGCTCATGATCATGTAGTACTAGGCGAATCGAATCGACTAAGGAAGGGATGTGTTGATCTCCAATGTGGGCATGATCGAGGAGTATGCAACGTGACGTGCTCATGATCATGTAGTACTAGGCGAATCGAATCAACGAATGAAGGGATGTGTTGACCTCCAATGTGGGCATGATCGAGTAGTATGCAACGTGACGTGCTCATGATCATGTAGTACTAGGCGAATCGAATCGATGAAGGAAGGGATGTGTTGATCTCCAATGTGGGCATGATCGAGGAGTATGCAACGTGACGTGCTCATGATCATGTAGTACTAGACGAATCGAATCGACGAAGGAAGGGATGTGTTGATCTCCAATGTGGGAATGATCGAGTAGTATGCAACATGACGTGCTCATGATCATGTAGTACTAGGCGAATCGAATCAACGAAGGAAGGGATGTGTTGATCTCCAATGTGGCCATGATCGACTAAGTATATGAATGGATTGTCCGGTTCTTTGTATTATGTACGACAAGACCATCATGTGATGACACTCATACTCATCAACATATGTCCGGAGGATGGTCCGGTCTGGTATACATCAGAACAGAGGAACTTCCTTGTAAATTATAGGTGCGAAAGGTGCTTCCCATTTCCTGGTCACAGGGTGCCAACAGCACACTACACACACATTTATGGCTTTATCCAACGATGTGTCACTCGTGCTGACCCACCATGCCCCCATTTACTGCCTCCTCACTTGCGGCGCAACCCCTTGGTAGGGTTCCGCCGCTGCCACTGCCACCGCTTGCAGCAGCCTCCAGCGGATACCTCAGTCTGTCACCGAAATCAGAGGTATGTGTCCACCTCCAGGCTCCAGCGGATACTGCAATCTGCCACCGAATTCTTGGAATGGCACTAATTCGAGAAATTTATTGCAGATGGGCCGAGATGGTGGCAAGATAGATGGAAAGGTGCTTGATCCTCCTTTGGCGAGGCAACAACAAAAGTCGCAGCTGACTTCTGCAGGCACGTCTAGTCATCAGACGAGGCTAAGGTGCAGGCTTGCAGCACGGGATTCTTCCTCTGCCCCTACACGCTGCACACGGGGTGGGTCAACCTCGGTGCCTTCCTGCCGCACACCAGGTGGGTCAAGCTCGGCACCCTCCTGCCGCACACGGAGTGGGTCAAGCTCGGCGCCTTCCTGCCGCACACAGGGTGGGTCAGCCGCGGGCTGTCGCCCGCCCTACCCTTCAGAGTTTTCTGCGCCAGATCCCAGGAAGGAGAAACAGGTACAACTTCACCCTCCACCGAAAAAGCTGCTTAAGATGATGGACCTGCGCAACCACACCTACCAAATGATTAAAGGTCTTAGATGGGTTCCTTAGAATCAGTGGTGGGACAAAACCAAGGACAAACGGGTCGAACGAAGATTTAGGAATGTCCTTCAGCAAACTTTCTATTACAACTACAAATACCTGCCCATGAAACTGTACTAGCACAGGGTTATAAATTGGGATCATATGACGTTGGCCGCGGGAGGGGATGTTAAGGTATACTTCGATGATCATCCTGGATTAGCTGATTTGGTCTCAATGCATCATAAGTATGTTGAGGATTGGGTGAGAGTTTTTTATGCTACTGTGTACATTGCCGATACTAGGGAGTACATCATGTTCATGTTTCAGGGATGCCAGTATACTCTTTTCCAACACCATATTGCTGACAAACTTGGGTTGAGGGATTCGGAAATAGGAAAGTATGACCATAAGACATCCCTACATAATATTGTCTACGGGGATCGTGAACCACCTCGGCGTAGTTTGCTCGGTGGGTCGTTCCCGTCCGACGAGGAGATGGCCGGACTTTTTGTTGAGTTGTTCACAGGTAGGCGAGCATATCGCACGCCTGACATGCTTACCCCTGAGGCAAATGTAGTTCACTGGGCACTACGGAAGACATTGTTACCACGGATTGGCAATGCAGAGTCGATCACTAGTCTTCAGCAGTGGCTTCTCCTTCACGTCATGACTGGCCGGCCTTTCGACATCGTGGACTTTATTTTAGTCGAGATTGAAGATGTTATCTTTGATGGGTTGACCGTGACCCGTCATATGTTGTATGCTCACTGGATCTCCTTCATCCTGAGTCGTGTTAACAGAGTAGATGAAGACGGGGAAAGGGTGCGAACCAGACCCAAAGTTGGCTTCCCAAGTACATGATGTCCGAGACACATTTCAAGGAATACAGGCCTGTGAGACTAGGAGACAGACGTCGTGGCCTAAGGGCTACAATTGAGCCATCTCCTAATGACATTTGTTCCTCAGACAGTGAAGGCAATGAGGCATCTCCAGTGAGACATCTCCGAGTACATGATGGTGCATCGCTACCCACTAAAAAAACTGAAACAGTTCCAGTCACTACAGCAACAACCAGTGAGCCAATGGACTCTTCCTTCTTTCTGAAACTGATCCTTGAAAATCAGCGTGAGCAGAAAAACTTCCAGTCAATGATGTAGATGAGGATGGCACAATAGGAGGAGTTAAACCGCGCACACTCGGAGCAGATAGTACAAATGGTAACACATCAGCAGTGTACTATGGAGAATTTTGTAAATGTTTCAGTCACCTTCACCAAGTTAACAGCTTACCACCACCGCCCGCTCTACTCGCACCTATTGGTCAGACCCCCTTGCAACTCATGCTCCTGCTAACTTGGGTAAATCATCTGAAGTGTATGAGCTGCCTCACAGTTCAGCAATTGGTTCACAATGGATGACAGAAAAGGATTCCAAAGAAGAAAAGGAAGCAGATGCAACAATACTCAAGGTTCTATCTGATATTGCAGCAGAGGAAACGAATAAGGTAGATCCTTTGGCGGCAACAGCAAATGGTCCGGAAGATCCTGCTCCAACTACCTTGGAAGGCTCTCATGCAGCTGATCCTGCTCCAGCTCCTGTTACGTTGGAAGGCTTTCCTGCTCCTGCTCCTGCTACCTCAGAAGGCTCTCCTGCTCCTACTCCTGCTCCTGCTACCTCAGAAGGCTCTCCTGCTCCTGCTCCTGCTACCTCAGAAGGCTCTCCTGCTCCAGCTCCTGCTCCTGCTACTGAAGAAGGCTCTCCTGCTCCTGCTCCAGCTCCAGCTCCAGATGACCCTCTTCACAATCCTGTTACATCGGCTTCTTCGAACACCAACGAAAAAGAGGTAGAATGTTAAACATTCCTTTTATTGTCATTAATTCCATTTGATTATTGTATTCGAGTTGAACAATACATTTTTCTTCACGTGTGCGAACTAGCCATAAATAATCGTTTTGCCTGGGCTTTGTGCTCAGGTCTTCACAATTGCTGACCAAGATGAAATTA
This sequence comes from Cenchrus fungigraminus, assembly GCA_036936925.1. Taxonomy (NCBI): domain Eukaryota; kingdom Viridiplantae; phylum Streptophyta; class Magnoliopsida; order Poales; family Poaceae; genus Cenchrus; species Cenchrus fungigraminus. The sequence goes on from CM072780.1 coordinate 71,638,213, forward strand.
TACCGGAGTCAGAAGACTCCCATTACTCTTGTACCGGGTTGCAGAATGAGATATAGGTACCAGCACTTCGTTTCCAGAATAGAACATTGTACTTGTGTCGTGACGTTGAAGACTGCGACTTCCATACGATTGAATCCTCCGATTGGATTAATGGCTTGGATCAATGCAGGATTCCTACAACCAAAACGGAGAGTTCTACAGCCTCGACATCATGTAATGCATGAGTCGTGCTATGCATAAAACGAACCCAACACTCCCTACGCATGCTTTTGTTTGTAATTTTTGATGTAATCCTTGAATCATGTCACAATACCGATGTTTGATGAGAGGAAGGGATGTGTTGATCTCCAATGTGAGCATGATCGAGGAGTATGCAACGTGACATGCTCATAATCCTGTAGTACTAAGCGAATCAAATAGACAAAGGAAGGGATGTGTTGATCTCCAATGTGGTTATGATCGAGGAGTATGCAACGTGACGTGCTCATAATCTTGTAGTACTAAGAATCGAATCGACGAAGGAAGGGATGTGTTGATCTCCAATGTGGGCACGATCGAGGAGTATGCAACATTGCGTGATCATAATCTTGTAGTACTAAGCCAATCAAATCGATGAAGGAATGGATGTGTTGATCTCTAATGTGGGCATGATCGAGGAGTATACAACGTGACGTACTCATGATCATGTAGTACTAGGCGAATTGAATCGACGAAGGAAGGGATGTGTTGATCAATATAAGGGGAGCAATACATAAACGAAATGAGTAGTTCCTAATCATGGAATATCCTATGTAGTAGTATCTTGATAAGAGGAACATCCTTTGCCGCCAGTATATAGCGCTGACCAGCCCTTAGAACAAACTGGCACGCGATTCAAATATTCGGAATTTTGGACGCCCGGGCAAAGCAGATGTTAAATGTCCTTTTTGCTTCCCCCTTCCCAATGCACCCTGTTTCAGTCACCACCATAATGAAAGGGTATATTGGTAATTTGACAAGGCCCTCCACCAAAATGTATAAATTACCCCCGCCCCCGTCCCTTCCCTCCCTTCTACTCCTCTCCTCGCCATCTCAAATCTTTCCGCCCCCATTTCACCTTCCCTACTTGCCGGCAGCCCAAATCTTCACCTCCTCTCCTCCATCGTCTCAAATCTACCACTCATAGCTTCAGCCCCTTTCCCATCTGCCTCTGCAGTAGTAGTGGCGATAACACAATGGCACCAGGAGGGAAGGTCGTACGAAGGAAATATCCAGAACAAGGTACAATGTTTTCTTCCTCGGTTCAGCTTCCCCGGTGGATTCGTACTTGCGTGTTTTCTCATGTGGCAGATCCCATGTGTGCACTAGTTTTTTTTCGATCAGGTAGATTCCATGTCCACACTAGTTCTTTTTAGGATCTTGTTTTGAATAGGAACATCCTTTCAGGATCTTGTTCGGCTAGGAACATCCTACTGGTTCTTGTAGAAGTTTTTAGATTTGTGTTGACGGTGAATTTCCGACAACCTAGCCATGAGTTTACCTTCGGTGTTGGCATTGATTTAATATCCAAACTAACAATCCTAACCCTCATGATATGTCAAGTTCGCATTCGCATGTGGTTTTTGGAGTTTATTGTTTACGCAGGGTTTTAACGCTAAAAGGGAGACTTCCTGGGAAAGTTCATCAAGTACTTTGTGAGAAGATCATGAAGCCCGGCACAAGTCGAGGCACGATGTGAACATGACTCCAAGTGGCCCAAGGACCGAACCGTGAAGGCACAAAACTCCGAGGACTTGGACAGCAAATGCTGAAGCTTGCGCGACAAGGAGCCCTATCCAAACCGTGGAGAAACTGACGTCAAGGACCCATATGCAGAAGGGCCGGTCGGCCCAGCCCATTCTAGGCCCCGTTCGGTGCCCGCTTTGACCTAGTTGCTCCTCGGACTATTTATAGCCCCCCTGCCAAGAGCCACACATCAATTCATTCGTCATCCGCCGCCGAGGAGCAGAGAAGCTAGAGGGACACCATCTCAGACAGGAGGGTCGTGCTAGTTGTCTACGGTTTCCCTAGCCGACGTGGGAACCTTGCATGGAAGACCATGTCGGAGCTCCAGAGCAAGGATCAAGATCGAGGTAGGATCCCGGTGGTGATCTTGTTCATGTAATCATTCATGGTGAAGTTTTATAGTGAATCTGATTTCTAGCGATCAAGTGCCTTCTCGATGATTTTGTTCTCCCTTGGTTTTGCTTCTTGCTCAAACTATACTTAAGATAGATTGCATAGGGTGCTCTTGTAGCCGCGGTGGCTAGAGGTGCATACCGAACCGACCAAGTATTTTCAACTTGTTCTTCTCGAACTCGCCCTAGGATAACCCGCACGAATAGGAGTGCGTTGTGACAGGACGGTGGCTCCAAAAGGCGGGCGTCTTCAGAATCGGAACGAAGGCCACGGTTTAAAGATGCTTTTTATGAGATTCGCTTTTCTATCTTCATCTATCTTGTTTGGAGCCACAACATATGCATGATCTAGACTCTCTAGATCGGTTATCTCTTTGCTTTCTCTTGCTACCTCTTTAGTAGATTAGATTAGATTAGATGTGTTTTCTTGATGATCCCTTAGATTAGATGCAATTTGCTTCTTCGAAAGAAAGAGTTTCCTTGCCTTACTAGATTGAATCCTTGCGTTGCATATTGTTCCACGGATTCGATACCTTGGGTTCTCACACTTAAGGGAAGAAGGGTCCCGTGAGTACGATGGGGGATTTGTCCGCTTGCAAATCGAAATGAACTTTGATACGGCAATCAACCGTCAACAAGCCCCTTTTTCTGGCGCCATTGCCGGGGAACAAGCAATCAAGATCCAATCTAGTATCGCTTTCTTGTCAATATTTTTCAGTTTTTCTTTTGCATCTCTTAACTTTGATTATCCTCAAAAAGTAAAAAAATCAATCTAATCTAGTTTTTGACTAACCCTATTTTTTCTTTTCAGATTTTTGTTTTTTTTGCTAACCCTAACCGGAGATGGATGGCTACCTCTCCAAGAAACCCAAATATTTTTGTGGATGATCCAAGAAAACTTTACAGGCAAAGGAGACGTGCAACACAAGCTAAAGGATTGGAAACCCTAGATCAAAAAAGCCGAGGCCGAAGGATCGCCGGAATCTCCAAAGGAAACTCCACCTCCAAGTCCAAAGAGAGATCAACATCAACCACGACCAATGGGAGAACAACCACGGCCGGAGCGCAAGATCGAGCTATGCACCCCGGACATCATTGATCTACCTATCATAAACCTTCATGACGCCGGAAGGCCGTTCAAGATCAAGGTCTCAACTATCCGCATGGTGCAACACTCGCCTTTCACAGGTAAAGAGGATCTGAACCTTCACCTTCAAGCATTTGTTCAATTATGTCAAACTTTTGATGAGGATGGGGTGACACAAGATCAAATGAGGGCAAGGCTTTTTCCGTTCTCACTACTTGGAAAAGCTTTGCGTTGGTTCCACACTCTACCGGCGGAGTCGAAACAAGATTGGGAAGCATTGATGAGGAACTTTATGAAGGAATTTTATTCGTCGACCAAGACTCGAAATTGAAGGACCGATTAGGCGAACCAGAGAGGGGGGAAGTGAATGGGAGCCGATAAAAATTCTTCTCGAAGGAGATGAGAACTCCAACAAGACGAACACGGCTTCCAACTCACGTCTCCGACCCAACTACCCAAGTTGGTCAAGACCACGCAGCCACTGGAGTGCTACTGGTCCTAGGAACCAACACTCAACCTTCCGAGCCAAAACTCACCAAACTACACAGCGGAAACTTGCACGGCTTGCTGCCTGTGCTACACCGGTCAGACCGATGGCCTGCGCTGGTCAGACCGGTGACACCGGTCAGACCGGTGGACAGAGCCGGTCAGGCCGGTGGCTACAGCAGCCGCACAGCAAACGTTCCAGGAAGCCTCAGTGAATCCTCTAGGCCCTGGAACAAAAACCACCACGAAACACAACCTGTGAGGAAGAAGAACCCCTCACAAAGCCTAGCAAAACAACTCCAAACACGCCAAGAACTGAACAGCAGGACCACGGGACAAAACCACACGGACAAGGCTATTCCCCGAGACAAAAACCCACCAAGGGCTAGCACCGGTCAGACCGGTCAAGAGCACCGGTCAGACCGGTCGTGCCTGGGCAGCTCGGGATGAACAGCGCCCGCGAGTCAACTCTTCCAAATCCAACTCCCGATCTCCCGATCTGCTCTACGGTTTTGCACAAGACTTTGGGGATAGTAGGAACACCTCATGGGTACTCCATAGCCAAGATTTGGTCCACCAAATCTTGTCAAATCAAGAGGAATCGAAGAAATCCCACCAAGAACACCTCTAACCCTAGAGCCACGAAAACCCCAAAATCGAGCCCCTTTGCTCACGGATTTGGAAGGGGAATCAAAGGGTAAAGAACCACGAAGGGTTCATGCATACATCCCCCACCAAATCCCAAAGAGAAAGGCCTCGAAATCGCTCCAAGAAAATCGCCAAGAAAGGGCTCCGAAAATCACCAAAAAGGAGAAACGGGAAAGACACATCCAAGCCTTGAGGAACCACGCCGAATCATCTATACATACCAAAGAGGTTCATACATGGTCTAGCTTGCCGCCCGATCATCCTTCCCTCTCACAAGATCTCACCATGAAGCTCTCAAGCTAGTCCTACGAAAATCCTAAGAAAATAGGAAGGAAAATAGGAAAATAGGAAAACCAAATGAGCTAGGGTTCCAAGAGATGGCTGCCATCCTCTCACCACTTGGGTTATATGGAGGCAACCGAAAGACTAAAATACCCTTACTAGCTAACTAGGGATACATGCCCCTCGAGGGCGAAATTGGAAGTCTTTGTCTTCGCACCATCGGATGGATGCCCAGCGACCGCAAACTTGCTTAGCCTCGACGCAAGCCTTGCGATCCCGACGCGTGTCCTCCGCTTCGAAGATTCCGGACTGCGTCGTCGCACACCGGTCAGATCGGTGCTCCTCACCGGTCAGACCGGTACCCACCGGTCAGACCGGTCAGACCCACCGGTCAGACCGGTCTGGAGCTGCTGCACCTCCGTCTTCGGTTCTTCGGTCTTGGCTTTGTGGATCAACCAAGGAACCCATTGATTTTCTGGTGAACCACCGGAAACCCCGCGAACTCTGTGTAGCCTCCGCCAATCACCACTCATGACTCGGCTTCCACGTAGTCCCGGCTCGACCTTGGTTTTGAGGCTCAACCAAGAAACCGTCCATGACTTCATCTTGCCGTTCTTGCCACCATGCGGCCCGCACTTGACCCCGCTGGCCACCGGGTCCCTCGAACCAAGCCTACTTGTCTTCTCCACACCTGGAGGCCTCACCGGCAACGACCTTTCACGCTTGTTCTTCACCTGCACCTGCACCAGTCAAGCCGCAACCTGCACCTGCAATACTTAGCCAAGAATCAGTCCACACCACGTTGTCAATCACTCATCACACCAGGAAGCGACCATCCACCGGTCCTCGAACCACACCTGGCTCTCAATCTCCCCCTTGATGAGTGCATTGACAACACACACGTTTTGGTAACCAAGAGAAAAGGAAAAGGAAAGAAATGACTAAAAGAAACTCCAACAAGCGATCGAAAGCCAAAGAAAAGGCAAAGAACAAGATCACTTGAAGAAGACAAGTCTCGGACCCCTTAGGCAAGGGCAACGGCTCGACACATCCGAGACAAAACATGCTCAAGCAAAGAGCACAAACCATCAAACCAAAGCTCAAAAACCACAAAGAGCTCCCCCTGCATACATGCAAGCTCCCCCTGAACCAATGCACCTCCCCCTGGACAGATGCATGCAAACCATTTCACAAAACAGAGCAGCTGCAACAGCTCAGCTCTGACCGGTCAGACCGGTCGACACCACCGGTCAGACCGGTGGGCAACATGTGAACAGGACCAGCACTCTGACCGGTGCACAACAGAGCCCAAAAATGGCTCGAAACCACCTGAAAACCTTCTAAATGCATTCAGTAGGCCAAAACATGCTCAAACTTCTCCCCCTTGTTGACAATGCATGAATCAAGCCAAAAATGCAAAAAATGCAACCTAGAGCCTCTCAAATAGACAAAATTCAACATAGGATGCTACACATGTCCAAACGAGCAAGTTAGATACTCTATAGCTTCGTAATGACATAAACTTCATGATCACCAAGTTTCATAACCATTGGGCGAAGCTAAGATAGAATTTAGCAATTTTGCGAAAAATCACCCTCTCATGAGCAAAGTCCTAAACATGAGCAAAACATGTCAAAATGGCAAAGCCACACAAACTTGATGCTAGGACAACCATTCTAAGCATAAGACCATCATAAACACCCACAAGCACCTCATGTCATGTCAAAGCCACCGAGCCATGTGCCTACTTCTATATATGAGACTTCTCATTGGTAGGCATCATGCAACGATTTAGCACCCAAAGCAAATTAAAATTAGCACATATGACATGGGAGCACATTTTTCAAGCAATTTACATTTCATTTTCAGATTTATAATTGGTACATGAAATGTCTTTGCGACAAAAAGGAACTTATGCCCCTCCACAAGATGAAGCATGGGGGCTAAACATTCATGATGGCAAATGAGCCTTTGGCCCCATATGATCAAAATAAGCTATCCAACCACAAATTAAGCATAGCCAAGCCACTAAAACATGTCAAGATCATGTAAAGGCATTTACTCACAAGAGAGCATACATATGAAATTTTCAAAAACATAGCCATCAACCATGGATACAAACCAAGATTATCAAGAGCTAAGCCAAACTAACCATAGCTTACCAAATTAGCTCACAAAGACATATATATCATTCCATGGTGAACAATGTATATAGGAGAAGCCTTTCCTAACCAATGCATATGATACAAAATGCATGCAACCTAAGATACAAAGATGCTTATACATCATGTTACATATGCCATGCCAAAAGCAAGAAATGCACAAAGGAAAGCTATACATATGCTACAAAGGAGCTCCCACACGCCAACTCAAGAAATCAAACAAACACCAAGCTCCCCCCGCAAACGAGTGAAAGTTGCTTGATCTAGGGGTTTGGTGAAAATATCGGCTAGTTGTTCATGTGTGGATACATGGATCAAAGCTATCTTCCCTTTCTCTACGTTGTCTCTCAGAAAATGATACCTCACTTCTATGTGCTTGGTTTTGGAATGGAGCACTGGGTTCTTTGCAACGCTTATGGCACTGGTGCTATCACATTGAAGTGGGACATGGGTATACTCCTCATCAAAGTCACTCATGGTGTATGTGATCCAAAGGAGCTGAGAGCAACAACTAGCTGCGGCCACATACTCTGCCTCGGTAGTGGATTGAGCAACACTCGACTGTTTGCGGGAAGACCAAGATACCAAAGAAGAACCCAAGAACTGGCAAGTCCCAGAAGTGGACTTCCTATCCAACCGACACCCGGCAAAATCCGCGTCTGAAAATCCATGAAGCGCCAAAGAAGAAGACGCAGAGTACCAAAGGCCGAAGTCGGGAGTGTGTCGCAAATACCTGAAAATGCGCTTGACTGCTTGCCGATGTGAAGTCCTCGGAGAAGCTTGAAAACGAGCGCACAGACACACCGAGAATTGAATGTCCGGCCTCGTTGCCGTCAAGTAGAGGAGTGACCCGATCATGCTCCGGTATTCCTTCTGGTCCACGTGTTCACCTTCCTCGTCCGCATCAAGAACTGTAGTCGTACTCATAGGCGTCGCCATGGCCTTGGAGTCCTCCACCTTGAACTTCCTCACAATGTCCTTGGTGTACTTAGCTTGGTGCACAAATGTTCCTTCCTTTGATTGCTTGATTTGTAGCCCGAGGAATAACTGCAACTCGCCCATCATGCTCATCTCAAATTCCCTGCTCATGTCTTCTGCAAACCTTGCAACAAGAGAGTTAGACGAGCCACCAAAGACAATATCATCCACGTATACCTGCACAATCAGGATATCTCTGCCCTGCCTGAGGAGAAACAAGGTCTGGTCGACCTTCCCCATCTCAAACCCTCTCTCAAACAGGAACCCCCTCAACCTACCATACCAAGCTCTAGGCGCCTGCTTCAACCCATACAGCGCCTTCCTCAACTTATACACCCGGTGAGGGTACTTCTCACTCTCAAACCCCGGTGGTTGCCTCACAAACACCTCTTCCTCCAACACACCGTTCAGAAACGCACTCTTCACATCCATCTGGTACAACTTGAACCCTTTAGCAACGGAAAAGCCTAGAAGGATCCTGATCGCCTCCAAACGAGCTCCAGGAGCGAAAGTCTCCTCGTAGTCGATCCCCTCTTTCTGACTGTACCCCTGAGCAACAAGTCTCGACTTGTTCCTCACCACTTCTCCTTTCTCTCCCTCTTTATTTTTCCACACCCATTTTGTCCCAATCGGCTTACACCCTGGGGGAGGGTCAACCAACACCCAAACTTGGTTCCTCTCAAAATTCTCCAACTCCTCATGCATCGAGTTAACCCAATTATGATCAGATAACGCGTGTCCAATGTCTTTGGGCTCAAAGGTGGCAACAAAAGCAGCATGAGCGAAATGAGAATTGTTCCGAACCCTCGACCGTGTAGTACGTTCATTCATGTCGCCGATGATTCTCGAAGCTGGGTGATCCACTTGCACTCGTCGGAGAGGTTCTCGCCTTGATGCTACCTCCCCCTCAACAGCAGCTTCGCCTTGATCTGGGTTTGTCGTTGTAGGTGTGGGAGAGGGTCCATTCTCGATCGTCGTCGAAGTAGTAGGTACATGTTCAGCCGCGGGCATCACACCGCCATCTTCATCATCTCCATGTTCATGCTCCTCCTCCTGAAAGATCTCCTCGCCAAGTTCGTCGTCACCTGCACACTCAAAAACAAGCTCACTACGTGGCTATGTCTCGTCGAAGGTTACCTCGCAAGTCTCCACGATTTGGTTAGTTTCAAGATTAAGCACACGAAATGCTCTAGAATGAGATGCATAACCAAAGAAAATGCCATCGACAGACCTAGCCTCGAACTTGTCCAACTTCTTCCCTTTCTTCAGAATGAAGCATTTACAACCAAAGACATGGAAGTGACTCACCTTGGGTGTGCGATCGTGCATCAACTCGTAACAGGTTTTCTTCTTGTGAACCCTGAGGTAGATCCTGTTCGACACATGGCACGCGGTATTGACCGCCACAGCCCAGAACCTTCTCGGAGTTCTATGCTCGTCGAGCATCGTCCGAGCCATCTCGCACAAGGTCCTGTTTTTCCTTTCCACCACGCCATTCTGGGGAGGCGTATACGGACTCGAAAACTGATGTTCAAGACCCAAGTCATGGCAAAAGGTTTCGAAGTGAGAGTTTTTGAATTCCGAGCCATTATCACTGCGGATCGCTCGTATGGCATCTCCGTGCCTCTCGTTTCTTAACCTCAAGACAAGATCTCGAACAAAACCAAACGTCTCCCCCTTCTCCTCAAGAAAGAACACCCACGCATACCGAGAGTAGTCGTCCACCACAACAAGGACATACCACTTCCCACCCGCAGATCGCACACGAGCTGGGCCAACAAGGTCCATATGGAGCAGCTCGCATGGACGCTCAGTCATCACATCGGTGAGAGGCGGGTGAGAAGAGGCTACCATCTTGGCATGCCTACACGGCGCACAAACCAACTCTTTCTCAAACCTCAATCGTGGCAATCCTCGGACCAAATTGAGTTTACTCAAGCGAGACAAAAGGTCAAAGCTCAAGTGACCCAACTTCCTATGCCACTTCCACAACTCACTAGAAGAACCAGCCAAGAAACAACGCTCCACACCAGAAGACTGAGAAAAATCAGCTCTGAACACCTAACCCTCAGGAACGACCATGCAAACAAGATCCCCCCGAGAATCTAAAATCCGAGAACTACCAGGCCGGAACAACACCTCAAAACCCTCATCCAACAACTGGGACACAGAAAGCAAATTGTATCCAAGCAATTGAACAAGAGCAACACGCCTGAGAGTGATCTTGTCACTTACCTTAATCTCACCTTCTGACAGCACACGCCCTCGCCCATTGTCCCCAAAGGTGATGTACTTCTTTGTCACCACCGGGACGAGACTTGAGAACCACCCCTTGTCTCCGGTCATATGCCTCGAGCAACCGGAGTCAATCAACCAAATGTTCTTCAAGTCTCCCACCTGAAATTCAAAAGCGAGCACGTGAGTGAACAAACGACTCAGCACTGGGGTTAGTACCAAAAGAGTAAAACCAGTGCCGAGCCATTTGCTCCAAAGTGGGGTTAGCACAAACCAAATCATCACGCCTATCAAAGCTACCACCACGAACACCACCACGGTAACCACCACGAGGGAACCAACCCTCTCTAGCTGGAGGAGGATGAAAACCACGAAAGGGAAACCGTGGATCGTTCCTCCGCTCCATCTCAAAGCTACGACTCTTCTCACCCTCGTATTGAGCACAAGGTGGAGAACGCCTAGCAAACTGACCACCTGCAAACTTTCCAGACCAACCACCAGAACCACGACCTCCAGAAACAAACTGAGCATCCTCACGAGCACGAAACCCGACTCGCTGTCTGCCCAGACCTGCACCGATCTGACCGGTGTAGTACACCGGTCTGACCGGTGTGGCTCGGCCAGCAGCAACACCTGCAGCCTTCCGGTCTCCCCAAGCCGGAACTGTCCTCACAATCGCCTTGGCCCTGGGCATCTGCATACGAGGCTCAAGTACACCATTAGAGGGGTGGTACCTGTCCCTGTTAGACCACTTTCTAGCCATTCTCTCCTCACGCTTCCTCTTGAAGCAAAACTCATCCTTGTGACCATCTCTCCCACAATACCCACAATGGAACTTTATGGGCTGTGGCTTAGGCTTAGGCTTGGGTTGGGGCTGCCCACTCGGCTTCTCACCCTTCTTCTCTCCTTCCTCACCTCCCTTTGGGCTCACAAACTTCACCGGTTTCTGAAAATCATTTGTTGGGTGAGGGAATATGGGTGGATCTAGAGTAGTGTCAAGTTTGTTTCTGAGATGGTTGGGCTTGGGCTCAAACTTGTTCTTGTGTCTGTTTGGTGGTGGGATAGGAATCTCTCCAACTCTCTCAACTCCCTCACCACAGTTCTCTCCAAGCTTGTCAGCCCCAAGTGCCTGACCATCATAGCGTTTGAAAGCCGCTATCATGATACCGAGCTGAGGCTCCTGACCCGACAACCGGCTCATACATTTTCTCAGCTCATCATTCTCATCCTGCAAGCGATCAACATAATGTGCAAGCTCCAAATTCTTAACCGCATGCAATTCACAAGTAGAGCAAGAAGTGGGAATAGGCTCTTTCAACTTAGCCTCAAGCGAAACAGTGTAAGCATGCATCTCATCAATCTTTACATGCAAAACAGGGCAAGAAGTGCAAGCACCTAGCAAAGCAGGTCTAGACTTAAGCTCAGCCACTTCAACCCTAAGCATATCTAGTTCATCACAAGTAAAAGCATGCTTATCCTTAAGAGCAGTAAGATCAGCTAGGTACACAGAGCAATCACAGCAATCAATCTCATCAGAAACCACAGGAGAAGCCTTAAGCGAATCAATCTCAAGCTTAGCATCTAGGTTCTGGGTTTCTAGCTCAGCCACACGGTTCCTAGCATCTTCTAGTGAGGCCCTAAGCTCTTTCCTCATCTTCTTGGCCTCTCTAAGCATGTGATCGCGGTTATCAAGCAAGTCAACCAACTCATCATTCTCCTTGCGCAAAGAAGAGAGCTCATCACATACCTCATCCTCGGAGTCAGAGTCCGAGTCACTCTGGTGGCTCTTCTTGCTGCCGGAGCTACGGGCCATGCCGCAGAAGCCATCTCTCGCGAAGCAGCTCAACCCGCTCAAGTTCCTGGATGACTTCTTGTTCTTGCGCCGATCACCTTCATCTTCACTGCTACTCGAGCTTGAGGAAGAGTAGGCGGAGCTGGAGTCGACGTCGCTCGCTCCGACCATTGCTCGGGCCTTCCTGCCGCGGCCATCCTTCTTCCTCGACCGTCGCTCGTCCTTGTGCTTGTTCTTGTGCTTGTGATCGCGCCTCGATCGGTACTTGCCATCCTTGCTCGATCGGTGCCTGTAGCCATCCTTGTAGCCGTCCTTGTTCTCCGTCTTCTCCGGGCAGTCGGCGACGAAGTGTCCTGGCTTGCCGCACTGAAAGCACGTCCGTGCTGTCCTCCTCGTGTTCACCCGGTTCTCGTGCAGCCTCTCGAACCGCCTGGTCAGCAACGCCAGCTCGTCCTCTCCAAGCACGTCGAACTCCTCATCTGGCAAAGACATCAAAGAAGACAGAGAGTACATCCTGGAGGATGCGTTAGCATTAGACTTAGCTCCTTTGCCACTAACGAGAGCGAGACTATGAGAATCAGTCAGGCTCTCGATCTTGGCTGTCATACCACGGTCCAACTCAGCCGACTTGAGCTTCGAGAACAGCTCGTTCACCGTCAAGGTGTCATACTTCTCGGACTCAACAATAGCCTCAAACTTCCCGTCCCATACGGTACGATCCAACGAGTGCAAGAGCTTCACGGCTCTATCATGACCATTGTATGGGAGGACGTCCACATTGGCTCTCATGTTGTTCACAACGACCGTAAATCGCTGGAAAAGGGCATCGACGGACTCGCCGGGGAGATGAGTGAAGTTCTCGTACTCTCTCCGGTAAGTCGCGTACATCCGAGCCTGAACCTGAGCATTCCCAGCATGAGCATCCTTCAACTGCTCCCAAATCCTACAAGCTAAGTCCTCTGTCTGAACCCGATCGAATTCAGGTGGACACAGGGCACGAAACAAGTAGTCGACAGCCTTGTTGTTGGCTTCGAACATATCCCTCGATCCTGGAGCAAGGAAGTTCATCAGATGAACATAAGTTGTGTTCACCGTGACATCCCAAAGGATCTGACCCTTTCCGCGGAGGAACGCCGCCATCCGCCTTTGCCACATCTGGTAGTTCTTCCCATCGAAGTGCGGAGGACCCAAACCCTATTCCTGGTACGCCATCTTTGGATCTTAGACTGGTAAGAGTCAATAAAGACCCGAACCGGCTCTGATACCAATTGAAGGACCGATTAAGCGAACCAGAGAGGGGGGGAGTGAATGGGAGCCGATAAAAATTCTTCTCGAAGGAGATGAGAACTCCAACAAGACGAACACGGCTTCCAACTCACGTCTCCGACCCAACTACCCAAGTTGGTCAAGACCACGCAGCCACTAGAGTGCTACTGGTCCTAGGAACCAACACTCAACCTTCCGAGCCAAAACTCACCAAACTACACAGCGGAAACTTGCACGGCTTGCTGCCTGTGCTACACCGGTCAGACCGATGGCCTGCGCCGGTCAGACCGGTGGACAGAGCCGGTCAGGCTGGTGGCTACAGCAGCCGCACAGCAAACGTTCCAGGAAGCCTCAGTGAATCCTCTAGGCCCTGGAACAAAAACCACCACGAAACACAACCTGTGAGGAAGAAGAACCCCTCACAAAGCCTAGCAAAACAACTCCAAACACGCCAAGAACTGAACAGCAGGACCACGGGACAAAACCACACGGACAAGGTTGTTCCCCGAGACAAAAACCCACCAAGGGCTAGCACCGGTCAGACCGGTCAAGAGCACCGGTCAGACCGGTCGTGCCTGGGCAGCTCGGGATGAACAGCGCCCGCGAGTCAACTCTTCCAAATCCAACTCCCGATCTCCCGATCCGCTCTACGGTTTTGCAGAAGACTTTGGGGATAGTAGGAACACCTCATGGGTACTCCATAGCCAAGATTTGGTCCACCAAAACTTTTCAAATCAAGAGGAATCGAAGAAATCCCACCAAGAACACCTCTAACCCTAGAGCCATGAAAACCCCAAAATCGAGCCCCTTTGCTCACGAATTTGGAAGGGGAATCAAAGGGTAAAGAACCACGAAGGGTTCATGCATACATCCCCCACCAAATCCCAAAGAGAAAGGCCTCGAAATCGCTCCAAGAAAATCGCCAAGAAAGGGCTCCGAAAATCACCAAAAAGGAGAAACGGGAAAGACACATCCAAGCCTTGAGGAACCACGCCGAATCATCTATACATACCAAAGAGGTTCATACAAGGTCTAGCTTGCCGCCCGATCATCCTTCCCTCTCACAAGATCTCACCATAAAGCTCTCAAGCTAGTCCTACGAAAATCCTAAGAAAATAGGAAGGAAAATAGGAAAATAGGAAAACCAAATGAGCTAGGGTTCCAAGAGATGGCTGCCATCCTCTCACCACTTGGGTTATATGGAGGCAACCGAAAAACTAAAATACACTTACTAGCTAACTAGGGATACATGCCCCTCGAGGGCGAAATTGGAAGTCTGTGTCTTCGCACCATTAGATGGATGCCCAGCGACCGCAAACTTGCTTAGCCTCGACGCAAGCCTTGCGATCCCGACGTGTGTCCTCCGCTTCGAAGATTCCGGACTGCGTCGTCGCACACCGGTCAGACCGGTGCTCCTCACCGGTCAGACCGGTCAGACCCACCGGTCAGACCGGTCTGGAGCTGCTGCACCTCCGTCTTCGGTTCTTCGATCTTGGCTTTGTGGATCAACCAAGGAACCCAGTGATTTTCTGGTGAACCACCGGAAACCCCGCGAACTCGGTGTAGCCTCCGCCAATCACCACTCATGACTCGGCTTCCACGTAGTCCCGGCTCGACCTTGGTTTTGAGGCTCAACCAAGAAACCGTCCATGACTTCATCTTGCCGTTCTTGCCACCATGCGGCCCGCACTTGACCCCGCTGGCCACCGGGTCCCTCGAACCAAGCCTACTTGTCTTCTCCACACCTGGAGGCCTCACTGGCAATGACCTTTCACGCTTGTTCTTCACCTGCACCTGCACCAGTCAAGCCGCAACCTGCACCTGCAATACTTAGCCAAGAATCAGTCGACACCACGTTGTCAATCACTCATCACACCAGGAAGCGACCATCCACCGGTCCTCGAACCACACCTGGCTCTCAGAAATTTGCGCACCAAGATTGATACATTTGCTCAATTCCCAACGGAGATGATTGCGGAAGCTTTGGGGCGTTTCAATGAATACATGCAAGCCGAACTCCTTGAAGGGATGGTCGACTTACTCATGAGGAGGTTGGAGAAGATGGAGATAGAGAGAGAAGCTCAAGACCTAGAGGCTACCGAGGCAAGATCCACATGCGAGGAGTGTGGGGAGTACGGCCGTGTCCAAGGAGATTGTCCGGAGGAAGCAATGGTGCTCGACTACATGAAAGGGGAGTTGCCGAACTTCCGTTATAGGCAAGGTAAACCTCAATTTAATGCAAGTTCGTCCATTCAAAATCCGGTTCCGCTTTGTATATAATTGAAGGACTTCATGGACGAGCAAGCTAAGATCAACAAGGACACCGTCACTAAGTTCAAGGCTATGTATAAAGTTTTGGAGAATATAGATGGCAAGGTGACGGAGGTCAGAAGCTCTATCCATCAAGTGCTTAACATGATGAAGATGCTAGAGACGCAAGTGGGACAACTTACTGGGCGCCCGATGGGTAACAAAGGAAGATTGCCGGAATGACCCCAAGGTCCCAAGATGGCGATGGCTATTCAAACTCATTCGGGAGAGACGGAGGATCACACTAAGGAGAAGGTTACCATTATTCCGGAGATCACTACCGAATACCCGGAGTTGCAGATGCCGAGCCAAGATATGAAGATGCCTCCACGCTACTTCCGAGACATGCTTGCCAACAAGCACGAGATGACATTATGCGACCTTGGAGCAAGTGTAGGAGTCATGCCAAGAGACGTCTTCGAGAAGATACACCTACCGCTCAAGCCTATGGCCATGTGTCAAGAGTTGGGAGACAACTCTATTTGCTATCCCGTGGAAATTGCCGAAGATGCACCCGTAAAGTCGGAGAGATCAAGTTCGACATCTACGGCGAGAGAAGTGCATTCAAGTTTCAACCACATTTCGAGGTATGCAACACGTTCAATGTTAAATATGTTCCACCTCATCGTCGCTTTATCAAGGAAGAGCCAAAGAAGAAGGAAAAGCCGGAGAAGAAGGAAACGAAGATCAAGGAAGATGTTGCATCCGTCAAGACCAAAGAACAAAGCCAGCTTGTGAAGACCAAAAAATGACTAAGCCGAAGAATAAGCCTGCGCCAAAGATGGTGTGGAAGTGGGTACCCAAGATTGCAACACCCACAAAGAGTGTTGCTCCGAAGTGAAGAAGAGAAGAAGTCTAGCTATGGACTATAAACAAAGCGCTAGGCGGGAGGCAACCCGTTCGTCAAGTCAAGAATAAGCTACCAGGAGGACAACCCGATCAAGAATAAAAGCTACCAGGAGGGCAACCCGGAAAATTTCTGAATTCCAAGTAAGTTGGTCATAGAATATGCTACACAAGACATTTTATTAACTCTTAAGTGGTTGAACAAGTTTTTTAGAGAACCTTTTATTTGCTCGGTCATTATGTTTGAATTTTTCTATCTTAAAACCAATGACATGAGCCATCCCATGATTTATTTGCCTCTTATCGAGAAACTAGAACCAAAAATTCAGATCCTATTTGAGCCTTCCATCCTCTCCATGATGGTAGGTTCAATTTCGTTTTGCATGTTAAAAACACACGAGTAGAACCTCGCTATGTTCCTTAATGGTTTTTAATCTTTTGACGCATGCTAGGACTGGCGAGAACCTAAGGAATTCGATTTTTGGTTTGATTTCACTTATCATCTACCGGTTTCTCTAGAGCTAGAGTTTTTCCGAGACCCATTATTTTTTTAATTTATTCAAAATCTCTCTCTCATGTTTGGCCAAACTTAGAACCTGAACCCATAACCCCACGGTCAAGCCGGAGGAGCTTGCTATCAACTAATGAAAGCAAACGATCCCGGTGCAACCAAAATAAAGGTAGTCGGAAAGTCTTCGACTTACAAATTATTTTTGATGTTTAAAAACTCCTCTAAAAAATATATTTAAACTCATTGCTAGCTCTGAGTTGATCTTTAATTTATGAAATTTAGAGGAGTAATAAGCATCTAAGCATGATCAAGGGAAGGATTTGAGGTTTATTTAACACCTTGTGCTCGATGATGCATCACGGGTAGGCTTTATCATCAAAACATCTTGGGCACTTGTAAAGGACAAGCATGGGGGAGGGCAACATGACTTTGTTTTGTAGGAAATAAGAGAAAGCACGTGAACCATGGAAGACAAGAAGTGACACAAAGTTAAGGAGGGAGGCATTGATCTCATCATTCAAAAGGAAGGAGTGGCCGAGGATGTTTGGCCGATGGATTCTTGTGAAGCAAGTGGGAGAAGAATCGAGACAAATGGGGCAGCAGGAACCCCAGGCCGGCCGGCCTGGTCCGGTCGGCCTGGCATCTTTTTGTGGCCCCCGATGTCCATCTTCCTTAGGTAAGCCTCCCATTCAATTGCAAGTTCATGCTCCTAAGTTCATAGTCCAGAAACCTCACGAACCACTCAGAAAAATTCATGCCTCACTTCCTTTCTAAAAATCCTTGAAAATTTGTTACAATTCTTGTCCTTCCACATACTTTCTTTGTGCATTTTTCTACCGGCGAGGAACCCCCGGGAGAGTTGTTTGTGAATTTGTGCAGCAAAGCACGATGAGAAAGGTCGTGAACACTGTCCTCGAAGAAGGATATGAGCATCATTGTCGGAGGCACCATCTATCTCTTCATGGAGGCACTCTATTTCTGAGTCCCCGCGAAGCATGGAGGAGGACGTTGCACCATCGAGGAGCGATACGCTGCCCCTTGGAGGCATGAGGAGTACACAAAGCTTGTCCATGTGGGACAAACCGCAAGGGCACACGGAGGAGCCACCCGTTCGACCTCGACACTTAACTCGTTCATCCGCTCCGCCACCATATACTCCGAGGGACTCCAAGCTTGTTTTCATCCGAAGGAAGGGTGAAGGAAGGAAGAAGAAACAATGCTTCCAATTCGGTTTGATTTTTCCTTCTCCTTTCCTATATTTTTCAGTTATGTGCAAATTTTTGTGCGAGTGTTTTCTATTTTATTTATTTTCAGCATGTGTGTGGTAGTAGTAGTTTTTGTTTTCCATCACCATGAATAATTTCACCATCGTTTTATGATAATTAATATGGATGGAAAATTGTGCCAATTGGATATATGATGATTGTTGCCTATTTGCTTATCTTTGTACTTGTTTTATGCATGATTAAGCTAATACTCTCTTTAATGCAAATCTGAAATTAATTTAAATGCTAGCTTAATCCTTTGTGGAGGTTATGATAAAGATAAGACCCATAGTTTTCTTTTCATGCTCTCAATTTTGGATGGGTTAAAAATGATTTTTGTTCTTAAAAGTAATGCTAACCTTGTCATTAATACCCCTTGCATGTTGCTCCACCTATCCAGAGCCTTATATTTATTTTTGGGTGAATTAATTTAGGGCTTGATTTCTCTGGCCCGAGACTAAGAAGGTGGTCATTCCGCTTTTGCGTATCTATCTTATTGCTAGCCTTTTCTATCCATGCATTGTAAGTTTCCACATTGGAAATTTTGCAAACTTCGCCGGATATCCACCTACAAACCCAATATATTTTTTTGTGTTTATCTCCTTGACCACAACCGAACATTTGAGTATGGATGAATATTTCGACGAAGATCACAAGAATGAAGGTGCCAAGGATTGAAGTATATTTTTGGGAAGACCTCCAAGTCGACATGGTTGCGTGAAGGATCCCTAGAAGATTTCAAGTGTTTTTCTCCATGAAAATATAGAACTTTTAGTACCTACCTTGGCACAAAACTTTTTCCACCTCTTTGCCCGAGGATGTGCAATCGTCTAAGCATGGGGGGGAGCTGCCAAGGGTAGGTAAAATGTAATCTAGAGTTCAAGGGGAGTATAAAGAAAAGAAAAAAATATTGAGAAAAAGAAAAAAAGAAGTATGAAAGAAAGAAAGAAAGAAAAAGGAGAGAAGAAAAAAATGTGTATATATATTTTTTTTAAAAAGAGAGAGAAAGAAAAAATATAATAAATAAAGCTCCCCGGCTCTCTAGATGCATTAGGAGTTTCAAGAGGATTCAAGATCAAGACCCATACTCATCTTTCCAACCATGTGCAATCCGACAACGAGGACTTTGTTTGTGCCTCGGGATAACTCTTTGCCATTTGCACATGTCCACTTATCTTAAAGCGTGTGTATTTTTCTCTCCCCCGCCTTGAAACAACATTATTTTCCAATGACCTTTTTGACGAGTCTCAGTAAGACCTTGAGAAGCTTGTCTTGTTTTGATAATATCTCAATTATAATATCTTGGTAGGACTAAACTTTTCCCAAAAGCTCCATATAAAGCCTACCACTTATATATGTTTTTGAGAGGGGAAAGGAGTAGAACAAATAGGTTTGAGAGACAAGACGAGATGAGAGTTCATGAGCAAGATGCAAGGAGGTTTAAATTTTTGAACTTGGTTTAGCTCTTTTGATTCATCTTTCTCTACACTTCAAAATTTTTGAGATTCATTTTAATTTTGGGAGCATGACTAATTACTTGTGGGAAGAGCTTAATTGATATCCACCCTCCGTAGGGATAAAGGCTAGTATATTATGGAACTTTAACAAATATAAATTTAGAGAGCATTATGTTTTCTCGTGTATGATCAAGTGCAGGGTTTAAATAATGAAAGGCAACACTGATATCCATCGAAGACTTACTCGAGGACGAGCAAGGTTTAAGCATGGGGGAGCTGTTGACGGTGAATTTTCGTCAACCTAGCCATAAGTTTACCTTCGGTGTTGGCATTGATTTAATATCCCAACTAACGATCTTAACCCTCATGATATGTCAAGTTCGCATTCGCATGTGATTTTTGGAGTTTATTGCTTACGCAGGGTTTTAATGCTAAAAGGGAGACTTCCCGGGAAAGTTCATCAAGCACTTTGCGAGAAGATCATGAAACCCGGTACAAGTCGAGACACGATGTGAACATGACTCCAAGTGGCCCAAGGACCGAACCGTGAAGGCACAAAACTTCGAGGACCTAAACAGAAAATGCTGAAGCTTGCGCGACAAGGAGCCCTATCCAAACCGTGGAGAAACTGATGTCAAGGACCCACATGCAGAAGGGGGAAGTTCTAGAAGACGCGAGAAGCCACGGGGAGGAAGCCGAGGCCGAACCGGGCTAGAATGGGCTGGGCCAACTAGCCTAGGCTGACCTTTGACCTAGTTGCCCCTCGGACTATTTATAGCCCCCTGCCAAGAGCCACGCATCAATTCATTCGTCATCCGCTGCCGAGGAGCAGAGAAGCTAGAGGGACACCATCTCGGAGAGGAGGGTCATGCTAGTTGTCTAGGGTTTCCCTAGCTGATGTGGGAACCTTGCATGGAAGACCACATCGGAGCTCTGGAATAAGGATCAAGATCGAGGTAGGATCCCGGTGGTGATCTTGTTCATGTAATCATTCATGCTGAAGTTTTATAGTGAATCCGATTTCTAGCGATCAAGTGCCTTCTCGATGATTTTGTTCTCCCTTGGTTTTGCTTTTCCTCAATCTATACTTAAGATAGATTGCATAGGGTGCTCTTATAGCCGCGGTGGCTAGAGGTGCATACCGGACTGACCAAGTGTTTTCAACTTGTTCTTCTCAAACTCGCCCTAGGCTAACCCGCACGAATAGGAGTGTGTTGTGACAAGACGGTGGCTCCAAAAGGCAGGCGTCTTCGCAATCGGAACGGAGGCCACAGTTTAAAGATGCTTTTTATGAGATTCGCTTTTCTATCTTCATCTTTCTTGTTTGGAGCTACAATATATGCATGATCTAGACTCTCTAGATCGGTTATCTCTTTGCTTTCTCTTGCTACCTCTTTAGTATATTAGATTAGATTAGATGTGTTTTCTTGATGATTTCTTAGATTAGATGCAATTTGCTTCTTCAAAAGAAAGAGTTTCCTTGCCTTACTAGATTGAATCCTTGCGCTGCACATTGTTCCACGATTCGATACCTTGGGTTCTCACACTTAAGGGAAGAAGGGTCCCTTGACTACTGTTGACTGTGTATTTTGGTACACCAAACATGTTCATTACACTTTGGTTTGGATTTGATTATGAAACTAACCCGCCACTAGGCACACTAATGATATAACAAGTACATCTTTGTATGTGCATTTGGAAGTGTTATGTTTTTGCAGGAAAACATGGACATAAAGGACGGAGTCACAATAAGTTCAAAGGAGCAATTGAGGAGTCCCGTTCGTGTTCGAGAGCATGATGAAATCACTCCCAATGGTGGCAAGGACCGAAGTGTTACAAAGGAACAACCCTGAGGATTGAAGCGTAAAAGACCGAACTTCATGCGAGAAGACCCGCCATCTTGGACGCGAAGATGACATCGTTAAAATGGTGCAATTGGAGGGGGCAAAGTGCAAAATGACATGAGGACCCGCGTGTGCGAAGGGGTGACCGAACCGGGCCCGGATGGACCTGGGCCGGTCGGCCTGGCCCATTCCAGGGTCGGTTCGGCCCCCCATTTCTTGAGCGTGAAGATGTTTCAACCCTAAATACGTGGAGGCGCTACCATTCGCAGAGGGAGAGCCATTCGCCCGAGAGGCCGTCCACAAGCTAGAGAGAGAGAAGAGGAGGGAGATCATTCGCGAGAAGGATCGCTCTACTCGAAGGAAGCAACCACAAGTGGAGGAGAACGTCGAAGCCCTGCCAAGACTCCCCTTGAGGAGAAGGAAGACACCGTCGGAAGCGTCACCATGATCAACGGTGCTATTCCTAGCACCTTGATGGGGTAATCTTTTCATTTGTCCATGGGTTGTAATCAATCTTGAGATGTAATCGCTACTTTGTATGGTTATATCATCTAGTGTTGAAGATGCTTTATTGCTTAAGGTTAGCTACCATGCCGTGTAGGGAGTAAAGATCTCAATGCTCCCTTCGAACCCTTGGGCAAGTCTCTTTTATATATCTTGTTGGTTTAATCATAGGTCTAGTCACGAATACCTCCGCGTAGTGACAGTACGGGGGGAGGGAAAGGGCGAAACCGTGGTCACAACCCCCGATAGATTAGATCGGTTTTCTTATCTTAAGCGGTTGCATGTTCAAGTATCGTAGACCCTTGGGCAAGTGTCTTTTATATATCTTGTTGGTTTAATCATCCTCTCTAGTGTAGCGTAGTAGTTCTCTAGATTAACCATAGATTAGGGTTTGGTTAAGTTAGTGAGTAGTGCTAGATCAAACGCTTGTAATCCCCTTGCTCCGCGGATTGATAAGAACCTAGGGAATCCCCGTGGTGAAAAGGTGTAGGTCCGTACGCTTGCGGATCGTAGGTGGATACGAGTTTTATCCGTCAACATGCCCCTTTTTCTGGCGCTGTTGCCAGGGAGCAAGCTAGTTTACGTCGTTTGGTTTTGCATCTAATTTTGTTTTAGATTTTGTTTATCATTTATTGCTAACATCTAACCCCTATTACCTAGAAAACCACTTTGTTTTGTTTTGTTTTTGTTTTTATTTTGTTGTCTAGATGGCGTTCGTCAACCACCCCATGGAAGAACCGGAGAAATCGCTAAGGGATTACGCTAGTCCTCGATGTGAAGACATAAAGGTACAAGAGTCGGATTCGAAACTCGAAGCGACCAAGTATGAAATCAAAGCTAGGATCATCGAGATGGCGGCGGCAACCCCATTTGAAGGGATGGACACGGAGAACCCATATAGACACATAAGGCATTTCACGACGCTATGCAACACGGTGCGTCAAGAAGGAGTTCCCGATGAATGATTCAAGTGGAATCTCTTCCCCTACTCACTTGCCGGTGAAGCTAGAACGTGGTACTCGTTTGCGTCCTTTGAAGTTGAAGGCAATTAGAACAAGTTGACGAAGAAATTTTGCGAGAAGTTTTTTCCAACAAGCAAGGTTCAACATCTAAGGAGGCAAGTGATCACCTTCACGCAAAGAGAAGAGGAAGGGATAGACCAAGCTTGGAATAGATTTAATGAGTTGATTGAACAAGGACCAAGACTCGACTTCTCCGGTGACGTACTCTTGCATACATTTTTCTTTTCCCTAACCCCTAGTTGCATGGAACATGTTCAAATGTGTGCAGGTGGGGATCTCATGGAGAAAACACTCACGGAAGCCGCTCAACTTTTACAAAAGATTAGCAAAGCGGCGGCCATGCGAAGAGATTGGGAAACAAGACTTTCGGGAGAGCCAGAACACAATTCGAGGATGAAGACATGTGCTGAAATTTCTAAGGAGGCAACCCCGGAAGACAAGAAAGAGGAGCCAATCCCGGAAAAGCTTGAAGAAGTACACACCAAGACAAGAACTACCCCAAGCGTTGACTTCGCCAAGTCAAATGAAACAAACAAAAGGAGTATGTCAAGCGCGAAGCCATTAAGGGAGTTCGAGCATATGGATTGGGTTCCAATCGATTACGGAGAAGTATTCGACATGAGAAGACCGTTCCCTAACCAAAAGGGGATGGCGAGAGCATTGGAAGCGGATTTCCCACCGGAAAAGCAAGCGGAGAATTCGTACGATCTTGAAACCACCAGTGAGATCTTTCAAAAGCTCTTTAGTGATGACGAAGTGGATCCGGAACACATAGCCGAGGTGAAAAGAATCATGGGGATCAAGCCCGAAGCATCGCCATACGCTCGCCTCGCCGAAGTTTACGCAATAGGATCCGACCAAGAGGAGAAGATGACACCTCACTTGAGTTGCGAGATCAACGGAGTTCAATGCAAAGCTTTATGCGACATCGGAGCCCAAGTAAGTGTCCTATCCTCCAAAATTTATGATAAAGTTCAAGATCATAACCTAGACTTAGTTCCAACTTCAACAAAGTTAATTATGGGAGATGGTAGAACTATTAAACCTCTAGGTATTGCTTGCAACATTAATGTAATCATCTCTGGAAAGTGCATACCAACCGATTTCTTTGTTATAGATGCTTACCATAGTAATCATGATCACATAATCCTAGGTAGGCCTTTTCTTAAGTTGGTTGATGCCGTGTTGGATGCCGGAGAAGGCAAAGTAACAATAAATCTTAATGGGAAGAAGTACACATATAATTTTCTTCGCGTTTCTAATCATCCTTCACCTTTTCCTCCCGAAGAAGAAGTAGAGGAGGTAGGTAGTCTTTGTTTTGTTGAAACCCTTAGAGACCCACTGCAAAGAGCGATGGAGAATCAATCTAATGATCAACAAGACGAGGAACTAGAGGAAGTAACGAAGGGATTAGAACCACAAGATGGAAGCGTGGAGGAAGAAAAATTCGAAGACATAGGAGACATTAAACCCGAAGAGCCACAAGTGCCCGAGGTGGATCTCAAACCTTTGCCCAAAGGATTAAAGTACGAATTTTTGGGCCCAGACAAGACTTATCCAGTCATCGTGAGCGACGAATTAAGTCCCAAAGAAAATGAGAAGTTGCTGATTTTATTGAAAAAGCATAGGAAGGTGATTGGGTATTCAATTAATGATCTCAAAGGACTTAGCCCGGCCTTTTGCACTCATCGTATACCTATGGAAGACCAATGTAAGCCCGTAGTGGACCATCAAAAGAGGCTAACCCATGCCATGCGAGAGGTAGTAAAGAAGGAGGTAATCAAGCTACTTGATGCCGGAATCATCTACCCGGTACCTCATAGTGAGTGGGTGAGCCCGGTGCATTGTGTGCCAAAGAAAGGAGGCTTAACCGTGGTGAAGAATGAGAAGAATGAGTTAATACCGCAAAGAACTGTGACCGGATGGTGGATGTGTATCGATTACTGTAAGCTAAACAAAGCGACGAAAAAAGATCACTTCCCCTTACCGTTCATTGACAAGATGCTCGAGAGATTAGCAAACCACGCTTATTTTTGCTTTCTCGATGGGTACTCGGGGTTTATGCAAATTCCCATTCACCCGGATGATCAACACAAGACAACGTTTACTTGCCCTTATGGAACGTTTGCATATAGAAGAATGCCCTTCGGTCTATGCAACGCTCCGGCCTCTTTTCAACGTTGCATGATGGCAGTATTCTCGGAATTCATCGAGGAAATTGTCGAGGTGTTCATGGATGATTTTTTCTGTTTATGGGAAAACATTCGTGGATTGCTTGGCAAACTTAGATAAGGTTCTTACGAGGTGTGCGGAGGTAGACTTAGTGCTAAATTGGGAAAAGTGCCACTTCATGGTAAAGCAAGGCATAGTGCTCGGACATGTTATATCCGAGAGAGGAATTGAAGTGGACAAAGCTAGAGTGGAGACGGTTGAGCAACTCCCACCTCCAACGGATGTTAAGTCCTTGAGGAGCTTTCTAGGCCATGCCGGATTCTATAGAAGATTTATTAAGGACTTCTCAAAGATCACTAAGCCTTTAACACAACTCCTACAAAAGGATGTAGCTTTTGACTTTGATGAGAAGTGCTTAGCGGCATTCCGGACCTTGAAAAGTGCTTTGGTGAGTGCTCCCATTATTCAACCTCCGGATTGGAGCCAACCTTTCGAGATCATGTGCGATGCAAGTGACTATGCCGTAGGAGCGGTTTTAGGTCAAAGAAAGGAAGGCCGAGTTCATGCCGTATACTATGCTAGTAAAACTATTAATGAGGCGCAAATAAATTATGCCACTACGGAAAAGGAGTTGCTAGCGGTGGTGTTTGCCTTTGAAAAATTCAGATCTTACATCGTGAACTCAAAGGTCATTGTTTACACCGATCACGCGGCCATCAAGTATCTTTTGGCTAAGAAGGATGCTAAACCAAGGTTGATTCGTTGGATCCTTCTTCTTCAAGAGTTCGATGTTGAAATTGGTGATAAAAAGGGGGTGGAGAATGTTGTGGCCGATCATTTGTCTAGGATGAACCGTGGACAAGATGATAAAGAGCCCAGAGAGGACAAGATGAGAGATGACCACCTCTACCGAATACTCGACAAAGATACTTGGATGATTGATATCATTCGAGGAATTCGGAAGATGCCTCTCGATCACTTAGATAAAAACACTCAAAGGAGGATAGTCTCCAAAAGCCAAAAATATTTTTGGGATTCACCTTATCTCTTCAAACTTGGGAATGATGGAGTTATGAGAAGATGTGTGCCAAGAGAAGAGAGGCAAGAAATTTTGAGAAAGTGCCACTCGGCGGAGTACGGTGGACACTATAGCCATTTTCGGACCCAAGCAAAAGTGTGGTCCAGCGGATTCTTTTGGCCGGAGATGCATGAAGATATTAAAAGATATGTTGCGTCATGCCCCGAATGCCAAAGAACCGGAAACATTTCTCAAAGGAATGCCATGCCTTTGAAATATAATCTACAAATCGATTTATTCGATTTTTGAGGAATAGACTTCATGGGGCCCTTCAAAAACTCACACGGATTTGAGCATATCCTAGTCATGGTTGATTATGTGTCAAAGTGGGTAGAGGCCATGCCATGTCATAAAGCTTCCATGGAGGAATCCATTGCAATGATCAAGAGTGTGATTTTCCCTCGCTTTGGTACCCCGAGAATTTTGATAAGCGATGGAGGAACTCACTTCACCGGGAAGAACTTCAAGAAGTGCTTGTCCAAGTTGGGGATTGAACATAGAATCTCTACGGCCTATCATCCACAAACCAATGGACAAGCGGAAACGTCGAATAGGCAATTAAAGAGCATCCTTAACAAAACCATAGAGAAAGGAGGCAAGGATTGGTCAAAGAAGTTGGATGGAGCTTTATGGGCATATCGAACGGCGTTCAAGACACCGATAGGTATGACCCCTTATCAATTTGTTTATGGCAAAGCTTGTCACCATCCGGTTGAGTTAGAACATAAAGCCTATTGGGCTATTAAAGAGATGAACCTCGATCTAGACGCCGCGGTGGTAAAACGAAGGATCCAAATAAGCGAGCTAGAGGAGATGAGGTTAAAAGCTTACGAAAATGCGAGCATATACAAAGAGAGAATTAAAAGGTGGTATGACAAAAGATTGAAGAAGAAGGAGTTCAAAGAAGGAGATAAGGTCCTCCTCTACAATTCGAGGTTCAAAACCTTCGGAAAGGGGAAATTGCAAAGCAAGTGGGATGAACCTTACATTGTTCATTCGGTGCTCTCCAATGGAGCGGTAACCATCATGGATATGAAAGGTGATCAATTCATGGTGAATGGTCAACGGCTTAAGGTTTATTACGAACCCAACGTTGTACCCCTTCACCACATTGATGTTTTCATCATGGAGGATGAGCCCGAACGTCAAGTGTAGGATGTAAAACAAGGTGAGCATTTTGTAAATAGCTCTTCTTTTATTTTTCTAGAGTTTCTCGCGAAGTTTTACCAGGCCATCTTTTTCACATAGGTTAGCAATCGAAAAATAGTGGGGCACGTGAAAAACCGGACCGAACCGGCCGGCGAACCAGGGCAGGCCGGCCGGCCCGGTCGAATCGGCCCATGGGGCCTGGGTGGTGGTTCGCCCCCGGTTTCCTCTGGGACGCGCGTCTTCGACTTCCTTGTTCGGTCAGAAAATTTTAGGGAAGTCAAGAAAAGGAAAAGATGGGTTCTAGGGCATTCCTCCCCGGACTATTTAAAGGGACTAGGTTGGAGCTCGGGAATCCATCCCAATTCGCATCCTTTTGCACCCAAGCAGCATCCATGACGTCCCCGAGGAGCGTGGAGATCAAGCTAGGCGCCAAGAAGCCATTGAAGCCGGAGGAGGCGAAGCGATGTGAGCTCAAGCCATCAATGGAGATCAAGAGGACCGCCTGCATCCGTTGCGGAGGGCGTGTCCCGACCGGGCCAATCGCATCTCACCACCACGTCAAGGAGGAGAGGGTCTCTACTCCCGTCTGTAGATCGGAGCGCATCTGAGGCATGAAGAGGAAAGACTACAAGGAGGTGTCGCCCGAGCCAAAAGATTACGTGGGGAGTGACTACTCCGATGACCGTAGCCCGAGCTCGTGGGCGGCCGCCGAAAGGGAGGACAACGACCTCTTCTATTGGGAAGAGGTGCCCAAGGAGAAGACTCCCGAAGGTCCTAACGGCGGCAGAGATCCCAATGACGGCGGCGATGGCGACGACGGCGACGACCCTGGCGATGTCGACCCTTTCGGGATGCATCTGCTATGTTGTGCGGCTTGCCGTCACTCCATCTCGGAGCTCTACGCATCGGTCGATGAATGTTTCCAGGCTATGGAGGCGATGAGGCAACGTATGGAGGACTTAGAATGAGTGGTCGAGGATGACTACAAATTCCTGAATTGGAACGTGCGGAAGTTGTTTGGCATGGTGGGCAACATGAAGAACAAGTGGTGCAAGAGCTGTGGAAAGTTCCACTAGGAAATAGAGTTTTCCCCCCTTAGGTTGTTTGTAAGATACGACGAGGACGTCGTATGGTTTTAGCGTGGGGAGAGATAGCTAGCTAGATCCTTTTGCTTTAAAGATTAGTTCGGTTTGGTTTAGATTTCGCGAGAGTTTGAGAGTCTTAAAGTTTTAGGTGTGCTTTTTAATTTTTCAAAGTTTAAAGTGTCTTAAATTTAGTGTTCGAGTCAAGAAAATCAAATAAAAAGTGTCCTTTAAATTTTTTGTCTCTTGCAATGCTTTTCTTCCTTTACTTGTATGTTTGTCTTTAATTTTTGATATATAAGCATGAGCGATTGGTTTGAAACGTTTACCGTGGTGCTTAGTGGAGTTTTTACCTTTAAAAGTACCCGCATCATGCTTTGATCTAGAACTTCGTTTTGGTTGTGCTAAGCGTGATGATTAAATTAGAGGAATTTAATTCTGAAAATTATTGAAAACTTCTTGTAATAAAGGTTAGCGAATTCTCTTTTTCCAAGTTGAGAGTCTATGAAAATCCTATACAAAGCCAATTTAATTTTCGCTCCACCATAAGTGCGGTTAGCATAATGAGTTGGGATAGGATCCTTCTCTCTTAAAAGTTTTAATTTCGAGTAATGATCATGTCCTTGTGTTTATCTTTTATTGCTAGCCTCGTCATGCATTCGGTAACGAGACTCTCACATCGAAAGTCCCGTACATCGCCGAATTCCATACCCAAACCATAATATCTCTTTTGTGCATCATATTCTTTGAACACAACCTATGTTCGAAGTTTCGTCTCGTCTCTAGCATAATTTTTATTTTTAAATTCAGATTGTGTTTATGCAAGAAGAGATTATTAAAGAGCTTTGAAAGAGAGGTAAAGATGTCAAGAGAGAGAAAGAGTAAAGAAAAATATATATATATATATGGAAAAGAAAAAAAAGAAAAAGAAAGAAAAGAAAAAGAAAGAAAGAGGGAAGGCAAGAAAGATATGAAGAGGGATGAATCAAGTGAAGGTTAAATAAAGTGTAAGGAAGGATGTCATGTTGTTGTTGAGAGACGAAACTTCCATTCTTTTTCCAACCATGTGCAATCCGACAACGAGGACGTCATCGGTGCCTCATAGTCTTATTTTCTTTTGCCCTTGCACATGTCCACCATTCTATATCTTCTTATCCTTGATATCCCTACATTATGGTTTAATTCTCATGATCATTGGCTTAGAAAGGTAAACAACTACTAGAGGAAGTTCTTAGCCTGGCAATACTTGTGTTGATTGCACTAGCCATACCCATAGCTCCACTTTACATAATATATGAGAGACTTATGGGAGGTGAGAGTTTATGAATTGTTTAGGATAGCCACTTCATATGAGCGACATGTGAGAACTTGGAGAAAGGTTTTTGTCTAATACTTGTTGCAGGAATTTTATTTTTGAAAAATCATGAAAACCCTCCAATGGAAGCAGAGAAGTAAGCATGGCTGGAATTGAAGACCTCGAGTGAAAGGTATGAGTTGTGGGGTAAATCTTGATTTGGTAAAAATTCTAAACGCCCATGTTTATGTATGATGATCATTGCTTTATGTTTATTATACTAAAAATAAAGGATTGACTAACTTGTGAAGAAAGGATTAGCGGAGCACGATTTCAATACCTTGGACAAAAGTTCTTTTACGAGTACTTGCTCGAGGACGAGCAAGATCTAAGCATGGGGGAGATGTTGACGGTGTATTTTGGTACACCAAACATGTTCATTACACTTTGGTTTGGATTTGATTACGAAACTAACCCGCCACTAGGCACACTAATGATATAACAAGTTCATCTTTGTATGTGCATTTGGAAGTGTCATGTTTTTGCAGGAAAACATGGACATAAAGGACGGAGTCACAACAAGTTCAAAGGAGCAATTGAGGTTCCCGTTCGTGTTCGAGAGCATGATGAAATCACTCCCAAAGGTGGCAAGGACCGAAGTGTTACAAAGGAACATCCCCGAGGATTGAAGCGTAAAAGACCGAACTTCATGCGAGAAGACCCTCCTTCTTGGATGCGAATATGACATCGTTAAAATGGTGCAATTGGAGGGGGCAAAGTGCAAAATGACATGAGGACCCGCGTGTGCGATGGGGTGACCGAACCGGGCCCAGATGGACCTGGGCCGGCCGGCTTGGCCCATTCCAGGGTCGGTTCGGCCCCCCATTTCTTGAGTGTGAATATGTTTCAACCCTAAATACGTGGAGGCACCGCCATTCACAGAGGGAGAGCCATTCGCCTGAGAGGTTGTCCACAAGTTAGAGAGAGAGAAGAGGAGGGAGATCATTCGCGAGAAGGATCGCTCTACTCGAAGGAAGCAACCACAAGTGGAGGAGGACGTCGAGGCCCTGCCAAGACACCCCCGAAGGAGAAGGAAGACACCGTCGGAAGCGTCACCATGATCAACGGTGCTATGCCTAGCACCTTGATGGGGTAATCTTCTCATTTGTCCATGGGTTGTAATCGATCTTGAGATGTAATCGCTACTTTGTATGGTTATCTATCTATCATCTAGTGTTGAAGATGCTTTATTGCTTAAGGTTAGCTACCATGCCGTGTAGGGAGTAGAGATCTCAATGCTCCCTTGGAACCCTTCAATACGCCGTGTCCATCATAGGTCTAGTCACGAATACCTCCGCGTAGTGACAGTACGAGGGGAGGGAAAGGGCGAAACCGTGGTCACAACCCCCGATAGATTAGATCAGTTTTCTTATCTTAAGCGGTTGCATGTTCAAGTATCGTAGACCCTTGGGCAAGTGTCTTTTATATATCTTGTTGGTTTAATCATCCTCTCTAGTGTAGCGTAGTAGTTCTCTAGATTAACCATAGATTAGTGTTTGGTTAAGTTAGTGAGTAGTGCTAGATCAAACGCTTGTAATCCCCTTGCTCCGCGGATTGATAAGAACCTAGGGAATCCCCGTGGTGAAAAAGGTGTAGGTCCATACGCTTGCGGATCGTAGGTGGATACGAGTTTTATCCGTCAACAACTACGATGGGGGATTTGTCCGCTTGCAAATCCAAACGATCTTTGATACGACAATCAACCGTCAACAATCTGACAGATCCCATGTCTACACTACTTCTTCTCAGGATCTTGTTCTTACTAGGAACATCTTTTTCAAGATCTTGTTTCGGCTAGGAACATCCAACTGGTTCTTATAGAAGTGTTTAGATCTAGTTTTATTTACAGTGGTAGGCCAACCTTACATAAGTTTCTCTGCTTTCCTAACAGAAGTAG
This sequence comes from Cenchrus fungigraminus, assembly GCA_036936925.1. NCBI lineage: Eukaryota > Viridiplantae > Streptophyta > Magnoliopsida > Poales > Poaceae > Cenchrus > Cenchrus fungigraminus. The sequence continues at coordinate 71,669,796 of CM072780.1, forward strand.
ACGAGCGTGGCGATTACGAGTGGCAGAGGGACATGAATGTTTTGAAGAATCACAATTTCTTCTTTAGTCTTGGCATCGAGAAAATGAAAGCACTTTTAGCAGCTGACCGACCAAGCAGAAAGGGTACCAACGATACAACAATACAAGATTCGGATCCGGAGTACAACCCTTCTGATGAACATGAATCTGACCCAGAGACATGTCAACAAGAGGTAATCTTATCATGAACTCATTTCATGTACTAGTTATGCAGGATTGCTTCTGATCTTCTCTTTCTTTGTTGAATTTTGTGTAATCAGGTCACTCATAGCATACCTGTCAGTGGAGGAAGAGGGACCAAGAGAATTCGGGCACCGGATGACCCTACCAGAATGCCTCCAAGACTGACTAGGACCAAAAGGCAAGGGAATTGGCTTTAGCTGATGGGAGTGGGACAACTCTTGATACACAAGAATTGTCCACTGAAGGCCAAGCTACAGTAACCTACGATGAGAACATCATCGACATGACGACTACAGAAGGCAAGTCATTTGATCTCATATTCGAATGTCCTAATTACCAACTGAATAATTATTAACTTGTATGACTGTAACAAACTTGTTAGGTGATGCACGCCCTTCTAGAGCACAACAGGGGCCGCGGGATTCAAGAAGATTGGGCAGAGATCTGGACCGAATTAGCCGAGGCTTAAATGGCAAGATCCCTACACACATTCAAGAAGGGCTCAAACGCCTAGAGGCACCAATTCAAGCTGCAAAGTTTGCATCAGAAGGTGGGATCATAGTGCGTGGGCACATACTGATCCTTCATAGCTGGAAGGACTACAAGCCAAAGAAGAACCAGCAAGATGGGGAAAAGACTAAAGACCATCTCAAGAACTACATGGGCAAACTAGCGGTGTGAATATGTCCACTCATCTACTACTATAGTTCTTTGCATCCATTCTTGTCATCTATTTTTCTGATAATTTACTTGTGCTAGGGGCAATTTGACATTGACACCACTAGTGAGCCTGTAAGGGTGGCATGCACTGACATGCTGAAGTCGATACCGAGACAGGCGAGATATCGCCTGAAGAAAAAGTACTTCAATGATGTTCTAGCAAATGCAGTCCCAACTAAATCTCCTGTGCCCAATCTGAATGACGCCCAATGGAAGGCACTGGTTAACATGTGGTCTTCCCCTGAGCACAGGGTATGATAGATCATCAACTTGCCACTACCACTTTTTCATGTACTTATATAATGTTCTTAATCTTATTTCTTAGACGAGTTCTTATTATTGTAAAGGCGAGGTGTAGTACAAACATCGGTAATCGAGGAAAGGTCAAGTACCATCAGCGCACGGGATCTCGAAGCCACATTGTACAAGCTAATCTTGTGGTAAGCAGATGAACAAGTCATGTTTTTACTCTGTAATTCATTTCATGAACCATTTTACAATGCTAGCACTTTAATAATTATGCCTGTTTTCGAAACATATTTAGAGGCAGAAGTATACTGCTGAAGGAGAAGGGCTAAGTCCACTTGATTATTTCAAGTCCTTCCACTGCAGCAAGATTGGCTTCACCGCTCTAGTACAGGCAGCCATTGTAAGTACTTGTCTGCTTTTGCATTTTTCTTTGCAACAATACTAGAAACATGTGTGACTATTTTATTTTAAACCTTTCATTTTATTTCATTTTTTAGGCTCGCATGGAACAAATTGTCGCTGAACCTCAAGGTGACCAACCAAGAAAGACTACTGCTGAAGCAGTGGCGGAAGTTGTCCAATCTAGGATTTTTCAGGAGGTTGCTGGCATTCGCCCACCCTCCATGAAAAAGACTAGGGTTACTACTGCACTTCAGTTTCAGGAAATACGAGCTGGACTTAACAATGAAAAGCTAGGGGGGCACAACTGTGGCAGAAGATTGTTGAACAGGAGGCCAAGATGAGCGAACTGAGATTGAAGGCTCAAGAACAGGAGACAACATTGAAATCTCAAACAGAAGCGCTTGAAGCTTTGAAGAAGAGCACAACTGATATGCATAATCTGATCCAAGGCTTAATAAATTTCAGCCAGGTTTATCCTCCTCTCAACTAAAGTGTGGTCCTGGTGAACGTGTGTTGCTGATGACTTGCTGTATGTTTGATTCGACTCGATGCTAACTTGATGTATATTACACAATTGTACTGGTTGAACTATTCCCTGAATGTGGTGTGAATTATATGGAAGTAGGAAATGTTTTGTTGTGTTGTCTGATTATGTGCTAGCGATCAGCAACAGCCAGAACAGTATACAATGCCCTGCGAAATGCAATATGTGCTGATATAAAAAAAGCAATATGGACCGAGGTCTAGGAAAGGCCATGTGGATAATTGCCCAAAATCAAATGTCCAAGCATAATGCAATATGGGCCAAGTTCGTTAGATTGCTAGGGCCCAAAATAAAATAGCTCAATATACTGTGCAACAAACATTTCGGGAATGGCCAAAAAAATAACATGAAAATCTGAAACGGGCTAAAATTGGCCCAACATTATTAGGCGCACAAAGGCTCTTACATGGACCGGGCCTCAATTTGTGACGAACCGAAATCGTCATAACCCTCTGCCACGTCGGAGCCACGATGGATCTTGGTCCGACGTGGCATGTAGCTTATGACGTCTTAGTGTTACGAATTTATACGCATCATTAAACTCATGATGCCGCGAAATAAGGTCTTGTCATTAATTGCGGTTTGTGATGATCGATTAATGACAGAGCGTTTTCATAACAACCGGCGTCATTAATTGCGGTTTATGACGACAAACGGCCTTTTTTTGCGTCACTAGTCGGCGTTTTTCTTGTAGTGCCTGCAAATTTCCCCCACCTCTCCTTTTAGCCTTTAGATCTATATCATGTGGCCCAGATCGGAGTTTCCATAGTTTCCACAAGCGGGTTGGTTTCCACCTGACACACTCCCTACAAGTAGCATTTCTTTAAACAAATTTTAATTAACAACAAATTGCACCTTTTAATTGTAATTTTAAATTAGCTGAAAGGTTGTTGCAGTGCACATGTATACTGTTTTTCTTTGTGAAACATTTTATGCTGGTGTAGTGTTACTTCGTCCAAAATGCTTGAAGGGATGGCATGAAATGAAGTACTATAGTAATTTGCAATTTATTTTGTGGCTTCACATCGTCTAAGAGTAATTAATGACATGAAGGAGGTGCCGAGAGCCCGAGAAGTGACTATGGAAACGGCAAAGATGCCGTGAGCCGGTTCCTCACGACAAAAGGCGGTCTTGGTGAAGCCTTTGCCGTGAGTGACTCTTGGCAAAGCCCTCGCGGCAAACTCCTAGTCGGCAAAGAGGTTGTTTGCCATGATTCGCGCCTTGTGCTCAAGGCAACCGTTTGTCGTGAGACTAATCCACTCTCGGCAAAGAATTTTTCAAAAGAATAAAAAAATACGGTTGGGCACCGTGGCCTCGTCGACTGGCCGGCACAGCACCACCCCACCGCCACCGCCACCCGCTCCCTGCAACCCCCATCCGCGCCGCCACCACCATCACCACCACCACCCACAGCACGTTGCCGCTACCACCCAAACCACACCGTAGCACCACCACCACCACCACCACCACCACCCACGACCGGATCCAGACGCCGGAGCCCACAGGGAGGGAGGGACGGAGAGAGAGAGAGAGAGGAGGACCACCACCGGAGGAGGAAGACGAGGTTACCAGGAGGAGGCGAGAGGGCGTCCGGCGCACGAGAGGAGGAGGAGGACACGTCGCCACCACCGCCTCGCCCTGCCGCGCCTAGAAGAGGTGGCTGCGCAGCCGCTGTTGTAGCTCCCGCACCGCGCCGCCATCCACACCGCTCCTCTGCAGCAGCCCCTCGCTGGATCTTAGAAGGACAAGAGAGGAGAGGGCGCTGTCACCGGATCCAAGAACCTTACATCCGTCGCCGAATCTAAGGAGGAGGGAGAGGGAGCCGACACACCGTACCTCCTATTGGCCGCGACTGTCACTCCTCGCCCCACCGCCCCTCCTCACCGGTCCGGTGAGGGGCAAGCGGGGGATGGGGGGCGAGAGGGAGGGACGGGGGAGGAAGGTGGCCACCGTCCTGCAGTGAGAAGCGAGGGAGGTGGTGACGAGGGAGGAGAGGTGCCGACGTCGCCCCGCAGGGAGGGGCCGTCCGAAGGGAGGAGGCGGCGCCGAGCCGTGGGAGGGAAAGGGAGGGGTGGGCGGTGACCGAAGGAAGGAAGGGGCCGTGGTGGGATGTTAGGGTTTGGGGTTGGGGGTGTTTAAATAAGCTGGGCTTAACAGGCCAGCTGGCCCAAATTGAGTTTGCCGTGAGCCCACTCGGCAAAGAGAATATTTTCCAAATAAATGCTGGACATGCATTTAATTAGTTAAATATAGCAAATAGGTACAAAAATGTACCAAATTTTAACATGGAGTACCACATGTTGTATGTGAGGAGTAAAATTTTTTTTGAATTCAAATGCCAATTTGAACATCACTTTGCTTACAAATCTACTCGTTCCCTTCTAAACTATATGAAACTTCTCTAGAGATGTTCGGTTTGTAAGCAATGTACATGACAAAATGTGCAAAATATATTCAATTTTTTACGATAGCCTCTGTGTATAATATCATGAGATATTGACAAATTTCATGATTTTTAGACTTCATTTGCAGTTTTTAGAATTTGAAAATTGTTCGGACGCGTGTCTTTGATTGTGTTTCCTAGACAAGATTTTGGAAATCTTTTTTCATTTTATGGGTAAGGTCTCAAATTTGTCTAAATAATATGAATATCACTTCTCCACTTATTTTCTTTTATTATTTGAATCAGTTGCGGTTCAAATTTGACTTGATTTAAAAACATGCTTGAAATGCAATTAATTAGTTATATGTAGCAAACAAAGGCAAAAATGTGTCATATTTTAACATGAAGTACTAAATGTTGTATGTGAAGAGTATAAAAAATTTTGAAGTCAAATTCCAATTTGAACGTCACTTTGCCTAGACACCCAGCCGCTTCCTTTGTAACTCTATGAAACTTCTGTGGAGATGTTTCTGTTTCTAATCATCGTGCGTGAAGAAATGCAAAACTCACTCAATTTTTTTACCACAACCTCCTTGTATGATATCATAAGAAATCGAGAATTTTCTTAATTTTCAAACTTTATTTGTATTTGTTAGAACTTTAAAATCATTCAAACGCGTGTTTTTTACCGTGTTTCTTGGACAAGATGTTCGAAATTTCGTTTGATTTTATGGGTATCATCTCAAAATTGGCTAAATAACATGATTATCATTTTTTCACTTATTTGCTTCTATTATTTGAATCAGTTGCAGTTTAAATTTGACTTGATTCAAAAAATACTTGATATGCAATTAATTAGTTAAATATAGCAAACAAATGAAAAAATGTATCAAATTTTTACATGGAGTCCCTCATGTTATATATGGATAGTATATAAAGTTTAGGGTATGAAACATAAAAAAAATTGCATGAAAATGCTATGAAGGTGTTTTGAGATGAGCTTTCTGCTGTCGGCCAAAGAAGTACTCACAGCAAAATAGAGGGTTTGCCGTCAGCTCGGAATCCATCTCACGGCTCAAGGCCGGTTCACGGCAAAATAGGCTATTTGCCATGAGCTGGACTCGAGGCTCACAGCAAATAGCCTTTTTTTTTTGCCGTGAGCCAAGTTCTTGACCTGAGTTTGCCTCTTGGCCGCAGGCAAAAAAAAGCTATTTGCCATGAACCCGACTTTTGGCTCATAGCAATGCCCGGGGCTCACCGCAAAACGCTAGTTTCCGGTAATGCGTCCGTATATGATATCAAGGGTTTCTGATTTAATAATAAAAAAAGATATTCCACTCTGCACTAACTATGCACGAAGGAAGGGAATTCAGTTTCGCTGTGCAACTAACTTCTAGTTTTAGCGCCCTATTGATCCTGACCGTCCGGTATTAAATCCTCATGTATAGCGTATATGTAACTCAAAATTTATATGGACAAACTCCTTTCCTTTCTAGAAAACAAAGAATGAACTCACACTTGATTCTTTTCCTTGCCAAAAAAAGCAATCTGACCTTGTCTCAACCACTGTATAATTTGTGAGAAAATAACCAAACAAAACTAGTCTCCCAATGCAAGGGCCCATGAAAAAAATAATATTCGTTCTAAGATTAATTATGAAATATAACATTTACCCTTTTTACTCATGATGCAACAAAAAAGTCTTAATATATATATTTTTTTCAAATGACTAACCAGACTGCAATAAGTAAAAAAATGAATACAAAATATCAACATCAGGTATTTAGTACTCCCCATGTTCTAGAATAAAGCTACTTCTAGAGTTTTTCAAACAAATTAATAATGTATAATAAAAGTCCATAATGCCCTTCATTAGTTTTCATATCCTAATTGATAGGATAACTAAACCATTTCTATTTAAATAGTAGCAGGATTTGGACGAAAGGAGGGCATTTTAGACCTCTCATGTCAAATAATCAACCTGAGATCTCATAATAGCTATATGATATTATGGGATACAATTTGATTGCTAGAAGTAGCTATATTCTGGAGCGGGGTAGTTGTACGCTCAAAAAGTAGTGATTATATATTTGGTAGTGAGTCATTCAGCCAATCATTCTAAATTATGTAATACTATATGCCGCAACATAAAAGTGGAGATTAATGCTTGTTTAGATGATTATGGTATAATTATGAATAGCACACGTCACTCCCACCCTAATTATCAAATGGATCCTTTACCCACACATGGAATGGAAACACAACAGAACAAAACGATTGCGCTACTGAAGTCACCATGGCCACTAGAGAAGCCAATTAAAGTCACTCATGCCAGAAACGAAACAAGCCAAACCGAATAGAGCGGAGTGGTCGTCCTAATAATGTAGTCACCGCCACCGCTGGAGAAGCATGCTCTCAAAAGAAGGGACTAACGAGTAACTACCTTTAAATTTGCCATGGTATATTATTGGCATAATTCTTGTTTATTATTAGGTCCTTTAATTTAGTTTGTCAAAAGCAACATATGCATGACACATCATGAATTGAGCACCAGCAAAAAAAAATCTTGAAATGTTAGTTAGTGCTAAACCAAAAAGCTTTACACCAGCATAGTAGTTTTTTTCCAAGTGCGTATCTAAAGTGAAGTGAGCTGGTTGGGAAATAGCCAGTGGAACCAATGATACGTGCAACTCCAGTCAAAGGAGCATGCGGGAAGTGCAGGGTATATAAAAGAATGGGTGGAGAATGTTTATGTGACAGAATATTTGGCCTGAGGGTTGCAGCTTGCATAGGGCCATAGGCTGCTGCCTAGATTCCATCAAACAGGGGCGCTGCTCCCTCCCCACTAAACCACCATTAATGATGGTATATAGTAAAGTTAGATGAGATGGGGGAAACCAAATACAAACGTCCGGAGAGATTTGGCTGTTTATTTTAGTAACGATCATCGATAATTAAGGTGTCTACCATCTGATAATAAGGTTTGTTTTGATCTTCGAATTTGATCATTCTCTGCACTGGAAAAAAATCAGATAGAGTACTAATAGTAATAGTACAATATATTAGAGGATCTCCAGCAGTTTGGCAAACTAACTTGACATCCATTTAATTTTGGCAAAAACATGGAAAATTGGCCTCCAACAGTTTGGGAAACCAATTTGACAAAAATAGAAACTTGGCAAAACTCATCTCCCCACGCGAAAATATATGCGTGCCGATCGAGGTTGGCATCAGTACCCAAGCCAGGTGGGAGGGTGAAAAAAGAAATAAAGAATAGAGAAGGATTCCTGATACAAGTTTTCAAGAGGTGGAAGGGCATAAACATAATTTCGTTTCTCTCACAGGGTTCCTGATGTAAGTTAAATCTGGAATTGGCAAGTGAATTATGCCAAATTGTTGGAGATGAGCTTATTTTTTACTTGACGTATCTTTTTATAAGAGCAACTCCAACAGTTTGGCAAATCAACTTAGCATCCATCTAAATTTGGCAAAACAAGAAAAATTGGCCTCCAACAGTTTGGCAAACCAACTTGGCAAAACTCACATCCCGGCGCGCATATATGCGCGCGCGGATCGTGGTTGCCATCGCCGTTTCCCTCTAGGTGGGAGGGTGAAAAAACAAATAAAGAATAAAGAAGGATTCCTGATGTAAGTTTTCAAGAGGTGGAAGGGCGCAAACATAATTTTGTTTCTCTCAGGATTCCTGATGTGAATTAGATCTAGATTTGGCAAGTGAATTATGCCAAACTGTTGGAGATGAACTCTTTTTTTACTTTGCATATCTTTTTAGAAGTTGCCAAAACACAAGATTTGCCAAGTAAAATTTGGCAAACTCTTGGAGATGCTCTAAGTTGGCAAAACACAAGATTTGCCAAGAAAAATTTGGCAAACTCTTGGAGATGCTCACCATATGAGCAACTCCAACAGTTTGCCATAAAAATAATTTTGTTTCTATCTAGGGGTTCCTGATGTAAGGTTTCAAGAGATAGGAGGCAAAACATAATTTTGTTTCTCTCTCAGAGTCCTGATGTAAGTTAGATGTGAAATTGGCAAGTCAATTATGCCAAACTATTGAAACTGAACTCTTTTTTTACTTGACATATCTTTTTAGAAGTTGGCAAAATACAAGATTTACCAAGTAAAATTTGACAAACTTTTGGAGATGCTCTTATATATCTAGATGCATAACTCACTTTTCTAAGTTCATAGATAGTATTATGCAACTACACGTCCACTGTATCTAGATACATAGCAAAAAAATATACACCGGAAAAAGACAAAACGATCTACAATTTAGTACGGAGGGAATACTACATAGAACCATTATTCTATTATGGTTAAAGAGTAATGCTTATTTCATCAGCGCTGCGGAGGATGTTGGAATTCAGTTACGCAATACAAAGGCAGTCCATTATTGCTTCCTAATCAGCATACAAATTCTTGCTGGTTTAGTGGGGCTCCAACTAAAACCACATCTCAGTGAGCATGCTTTGTTACTTAATTTGCATGCACATTTTATTGTAAAAAGGAACCGGTGACAGAGATGAGCCGTTAGGAGTCGGGACCGTTTTGGAACCGTTTGGCCAGAAACTTGCATCTCTTTTGGTTCCTTGCTTCACACATGAAAGATATGGTGAGATAATCCTGGCTGTCCACTTTGCAACAGGATCTCTCCAGCACGTAAGAATATACCCCCCGTACGTGCAGATCAACAAGGCTTTCTTAAAGTATCAATAAAAAAAAGGCATTCTTGGATTGAGCCATTATTATTATTTGGTGTGCTAGTGGAGTATATAAAAAGAAAAAAATGAGTAAATGACTGTCTGCATCCTGGCACATCTCGTAGGATAATAATTAATACAAAAAATAATTTCGCCCTGAACATAATAAGTCTGAGTTTCAGCTCACTAGAAGATGACGGCTTTGCCATGGAAATCTAGCACAATGCAACTTCTCACCTCATAAACGTAAATTCTTCTTATGGTACTCCTTCGTCGACGACAGCTGAGCACCGATGCCGTCTCAACTACTGCGGTGTATATAATTATATATATATGAGGTCTGATGACCTGTGCCCATTCTGCTCCGAACAAGAAGACTGCTCGCATCTGTTCATCTCAAGCCCGCGAACAATAAGCTTCTGGGCCTCTCTCTCAACATATACTTCAGTGTAATGACTCATGTGCATTGCACTGAGCAATTGTGGATCGCCAATCCTTTTCGAGAACCTAGTCAAATGTTGACGTTAACTTGTGTTCACCGGAGTACTCCGTATTTGGAAGTGTAGAAACGCAAAGGGTCATCTTTAGAAGTGACGACGAAACCAATGCACATATTTCCAGACCCTGCTACGATGATCTTCGGCTCTGGTCCCATACGGAGTAGATGTTTTTCTTCATCATCCAAGGATAAGCTTATGGAGTGGAGTAGTTTCTCACTTTCTTTTAGTAGAATATATATGATAGTGTTGCTTGTTAATTTCCTTGTCTTTTCCTTTCTCAGTTCAGCTTCACGCCTGAGCATCCTGTATCTGATTTACGTTGTTTATTAAGTTCAGGCAACCTAAAGGTTCCTGTTGTTCCTAAAAAAACATACTCCCTCCGTTCCGGAAAGATCGTCGCCAGACAACAAATGGAGAACCCAAGACGGAGAGGAAAGACTCTCACTATATGAAAAACTCACTTTGGTAACGGGCATAGATAGGCTTTAGTAACGGGCAAAGCGCCCGTTACCGATCAAGTGTTACAAATGAGTGAAGAAAGGTAATAGGCTGGTGCCCGTTATTGATAACACGTATTCATAACGGGCATCAAACAACGACCGTTACCACAACTAGTCACCGGTCACGTGAAATGGCTGTTTCTCTAGGCCTACAGGGGGCTTTGGTAACGGGCATCAAAGCAGAGCCCGTTACATCCGCTCCACATCGGAGATGCGTGCTGTGAACCTGCGTCTCCTCTGCGACGAAATGAGACGCGTCTATTTCACGCGCGTCTCCTATCTCTCGACTAAAGGAGACGCGTGTTGTGTACGCACGTCTCCTCTGTCGCAACTAAAGGACACGTTTGATGTGAACCCGTGTCTCCTCTATCTCGACGAAAGGGCTAATTTCTGGGGCCGACCAGTCAGTATTGGCAACGGGCTTTTATACTGCCCGTTACAGTGGTGAAATGTTTGTAACGAGCGTTCTAAATGAGGCCCGTTACTCACTGATCAGTTTTTGTAATGAGTTTTAATTAACGCCCGTTACAGATATGTAGGCCACCCCTACAGTAACCTGCCTGCTTGCCAGCTGCATCTTGGAACCAGCCAGGATATGACAAAATTCACAAAAATTAGATCCAGCATCCAAATTCACAGAAATCCACATAATTCACATGCATCATATGACAAAATTCAGCATCATCATCTCACAAGTAAAGAAGCATCACTGGCTTGACAATAATATCACAAAATTAATGGGACAAGGAGGAATGCAAAAATTTTCTAAGAACCACATATAATATTAGCCCACACAGTTTCATCAGCATGAAATTTTCCTCCGACTGTGATCACCTGTTCCACGAGAAATGTGCAGTGGTAATTCTATCACGAACATAGACCAGTGTGGTTTCGTGGAGACGATGCTCCGGTTGCTCAAAATTCTAGATGTAATAATGTCACCAGTCAGCACACATATATAGGTGGTTACCAAACATGTGCAGTGCTAATAAGCAAGAACTGTGCTCAGTTGCAGGTGTTACAAATGCAGATCCCAAGAAAGTACCTGATCCCTCCATCTATCTTTTACTTTAAGCATGTGATAGGCACAATAGAAGCCACAGAGTCTAGAATGAGAAGGTTATTGGTGGCACTACAATAAATGTTTAAAGAAAAATAGTGGTGATCGAGAAGAAATAAACTCAAGTTTTAGTACTAGCTTCCACAGGAAGAAAATAAGTGGTATGTACCTTAACCACTTTGACATGTTCCATGGTGCTGTGGGGCAACTTCTTGTCGACGCAGTAATGGTCTCAACCCCTACAACGAAGCATGCAACAATGGTTAGGACACTATTAATATACTCTGCAGAATTTGTTGAGGAACGTACGCAGGTTAAGAAAGAAAGAACTTTCTCATTAATGATTAGTGTGAAAAGGGAAATATCAGTCTTAAGGCTCTTCACTGAATCAAGATACAAGACCCTCTTCTGCTTCAGAAGGATCGCCACTACAATCCAGTGGTTTGCACTGAGATAAGCGGAAAGGATGAGTTTCTTTTTAGCAAATAGGTGGAAGGCACGCTTCATATAGGACACAGCGAAATCAACAGAGTGACCCTTGCTGGTCAACATTATCAAGTTAGAGCATTCAGGATCAAGGAAGCCAACTACAGCGCCCGTCTTCTCAACTTCTACAACCATATTCCTATTAATAAGAAAAAACAAAGTGTAAGGAGGCAAGTTTCTTTTCTTGTTTCTTTGAAATGGCTGAAGGTTTCTCAAGGGCTTTCTTGCATGGTAACGGTGGTGTCTCACCAGGAGATATTACAGAGGTATTGGACCCAGATGTACCTGTAGTTTTCTTCAAAATGTCATCGACAGATTTATCAGCACCAGCCAACACATCACTCAGGTTGCCTGGTCGTGGTGTCTCACCAAGAGCTATTACAGAGGTATTAGGTCTAGATGTACCAGCAGCTTTCTTCGAAATGTCGTCGATAGATTTATCAACATCAGCCAACCTATAAATTTGGGCTCCTGCTTTTGGCATGATTGTTTTGAGCACTTTCATTTGGGGGTGTAGGTTTTGTTGTTTCATGAGGAGGAGAAGGAGGAGGAGGAGGAGGAGGAGGTGGTGGGGATGGAATATTTGATGTATCTTGCGGATCTGGGGATGCAAGTTTTTCTATTTTTCAGGATGACGAGGAGGAGAAGGAGGTGGGGATGGAATAATCTTTGATGAATCTTGCGAGTGTGGGGTTGCAAGTTTTTCAGGATGAGGAGGAGGAGGTGGGAATGGAACGTCTTGCGGATGTGGGGATTGAGGAGGAGGAGGAGGAAGAAGAGGTGGGGAACCATGTGAGGAAGGAACATGTCCCGTACTCTGTGAACTACAAGGAATTTGTACCGTAGCCTGTTGAAGGACCGATTAGGCGACCAGAGAGGGGGGAAGTGAATGGGAGCCAATAAAAATTCTTCCCGAAGGATGAACTCGGCCTATGCCCTAGCTTCACAACCTAGGATTCCCACACGAGCTTGCCAAGGTCACGTAGTCACAACGGACTTACCAACCCTAGGAACAAGACTCAAACAATTCCAAAGCGAAACCGCAACTCAAGAAGCAAAGGACTTAGGCAATCTGCGAAGTCCCAGGCGGACAGTCCGTGGTGACCGGGAGGACGGTCAGCAGGGAGCAGGCGGATGGTCCGCGGGTCAGGGGCGGACGGTCCGCAAATCGATCCTGAACCTCCAGTATGCACCCTCTGAAATTCGGACGGTCCGGGCAAGCACCACGGACGGTCCGAGCCTCGCGGACTGTCCGGCCACTCCAGGCGGACGATCCGACCAACCTCTTCCAACCAAAACCTACCGACTCCACGAATCGAAATAAAGCAACGCACGAACTCGTGAAGAACACGACGAACAGCCGGCTGTCGGGCTCCTCGCGGACGGTCTGCGGCCAGGTGCGGACGGTCCGCCAGGTGCGGACAGAGCAGCCCGAGCACGAAAACGCGAAGTCAACCCCTTCTATCCTTCCATGTATCTCCCAAACGGCTTGAGCTCTTGAGGCAAGATTTGGGGGAGATGTGAAGTGTCCCTAGGAGATGCTATACCCCAAAACTTGAGACCTCAAATGAACTAAATCGCCGGGAATCGAATCGCAACCGAGCTCTACCAAAAAGCTAGGGTTCAAACCGAAATCCTTCAATCGGAGGCCAAATCCGGAGATTGGGGCGTCACGATCAAGCACAAAGATGCACAAGACATCTATCCATGATCCCCACTAACAAATCCGAACCCAAACACCTTAGAATCGAAGGAACAAGGCGCGCACGAAAATCCAACGAAAATAGCTCGAAAAAGACACGAAAATCACACGAGCTACAAGAAGGAAATCAACGCAACCATGAATGCTTCCATACACTCGGAGGTCAAATTCTCTAGAAAGCGGTGAAGAAAATCAACGCCTATGGAGCAAGGAAATGAGAAGCCGTCCGGATGGATGGTTTGCCCAGAAACCCTAGAGCTAATATATATGAGTCTCTCCGGGTCGGGCAAATGACCAAGCTATCCCTAGCACTTAAGTTGAGATACAAACCCCTCAGGGGCAAATAGGTCATGTAGCACTCCTCTTCATCGCACGGCCACGCCTTCGCCGCAGTCCGCGTCCTCCCGACGCAAGCCCTGCAATCCCGCCACGTGTCCGCCGGCATCAAAGCTTCTCGGCGCGCCCGGGTCCCGTCTCCGCCCGCCGAGCCTCCGGTCTTGGTTTTGTGGCTCAACCAATTAACCCGACGGTTTTGTGGTGAACCACCGCAAACCCCGCGTGCAGACTCCGGTCGTGAGCCGCTACCCTGCACCGGCTCCTGTCCATGACTTCGTCTTGATTTTCTTGCCACTATGCGGTCCGCACTTGACCCCGCTAGCCACCGGGCCCTCGAGCCGAGCCTACTTGTCTCTCCACTCCTCGGAGGCCCCGCAAGGCATAGACCTTTCGCGCCCGCTCTTCACCTGCGCCAACGGAAATCAAGCCGCAACCTGCACCTGCAATACTCGGCCAAGAGTCAGTCCACACCACGTTGTCAATCACTCATCACACCAGGGAGCGACCATCCACTGGTCCTCGAACGCTCCGGTCCTCAATCTCCCCCTTGATGAGTGCATTGACAACACACACATAGTAACCAATTCAGAGATAAGAAAAAAAGAAAAGAAACGAATGAAAAACTCAAACAAGTGATCAAAAGCCAACCAAAAGCCAAAACGAGATCACTTGAGATAGAAAAATCTCGGTCCCCTAAGACAAGGGCAATGGCTCGACACAACCGAGATAAAATGCTCCAAAGTTGCCGACTCCTCAAGGTGACGCAAAAGGGCTCGACACCATCGGCAAAAAGAGCACAACTAAAAATAGGCGCAAAGAGCTCCAAAGCACATGAATGCAAGCTCCCACTGAACAAATGCATATCTCCCCTTTGATGCAAAACTCCCCCTGGATAAAAGAACTTTCTCCCAAACCAAAACAAGAATTGGGTACTATTTCTCCCCCTTGTTGGTAATGCATGAATCAAATCTACAAATGCAAGCATGTGCTTGTCAAATAGACAAAGAGCACTACAACATGCTAAAAAAGAGACATAGACAAGTAAGATTGCCACAAATTTAGTACAAGCATCGCCAACGAGATAGATAGGGACATATAAGCATGTGACATAGCCATGATCAAAATGAAGCGATTTTCACAAAAATTTCCCTCTCATGAGCATAGGACCTAAACATGATAAAAAAGAGCACAAACAACATATAACTCACAAACTTCATGCAAGGTCACAAATTCTCATCACAAGATCATCACAAACACCTACAAGCTATCTCATATCATGTCAAAGCCACAGAGCCATGTGTCCACTTCTAAATGTGAGACTTCTCAACGGTGAACATCATGCAACGGTTTAGCACCCAAGATAAGGAATTTAAATCATATATGACATAGAAGCATATTTTTTAAGCACAAGCATTTCATATACCAATTTCATGATTGACAAATTAAGCATGGTACATGAAGTGCCTTTGCGGCTAAAAGAAACTTAGGCTTCTCCACGAGGTAGCATGTAGGCTAAACATCCATGATGATAAATGAGTTTTTGACCCCAAATGAAAAGAACATTATTCCAAGCACAAATTAAGCAAGCTATAGCCATAAGTACACAAATTTAATATGAAAAGCATTCAACTCATAAGAGAGAATCATATGTAGCATTTTTACAAAAGAAAGTCATTCACAAGCATATATATCCCAAAGCTATCAAGAGCATCGCTATCCATCATATGGGCATCACTAGGAAAGTCATAATCTCATATCTAGCACATCATAGTGATCCACGTATATAGGAGAAGCACATCTCATATGATACATATGCAGTCTATGATACAAAGATGCAAGCATGATATGATATAGAAATGAAAATGCAACATGAGTATGTACATCAAACCCCCAACCAAAGCTCAAAAAGGAAAAACAACACCAAGCTCCCCTCGCAAACAGGCAAATGTAGCTTGGTCCAAAGGCTTGGTTAGGATATCAGCAAGCTGCTTTTCGGTTGGCACATGAATGAGGTCTATGTTTCCCTTCTCAACACTGTCTCTCAGGAAGTGGTACCTTACTTCTATATGTTTGGTTCTGGAGTGAAGCACGGGGTTTTTGGCAACACTAATGGCACTCGTGCTGTCACACATGAGAGGTACAAGGGAACACTCCTCACCAAAGTCACTCAGCGTATATGTGATCCAAAGCAGCTGTGAGCAACAACTAGCGGCAGCAACATACTCGGCTTCTGTGGTAGACTGAGCTACACTAGACTGTTTGTGAGAAGACCAAGAAACAAGTGAAGATCCCAAAAACTGGCACATCCCCGAAGTCGACTTCCTATCGACTCGACACCCCGCAAAGTCGGCATCCGAAAACCCAAGAAGCGAAAGAGAAGAGGACGCCGAGTACCAAAGACCAAGCTCAGGAGTATATCGAAGATACCTGAAGATCTGCTTGACGGCCTGCTGATGTGAAGTCCTCGACGGCGCCTGAAAACGAGCGCACAGACACACAGAAAACTGAATGTCCGGCCTCGTCGCCGTCAAGTACAAGAGGGAGCCGATGAAGCTCCGGTACTCCTTCTGGTCCACGGGCTCTCCGTCCTCGTCCGCATCCAACGCTGTAGTCGTACTCATCGGTGTCGACAGGGGCTTCGAGTCGTCCATCTTGAACTTCTTGAGGATGTCCTTTGTGTACTTGGCTTGATGCACAAAGGTTCCCTCCTTCGCCTGCTTGATCTGAAGCCCGAGAAAGAACTGCAATTCTCCCATCATGGACATCTCGAATTCTTTGCTCATGTCCTCTGCAAACCTCACAACCAAAGAGTGAGACGAGCCGCCAAAGACAATATCATCCACGTACACCTGAACAATTTGGATATCATCACCCTGCCTGAGGAGAAAAAGAGTCTTATCAACCTTGCCCATCTCAAACCCCTTGCTGAACAAGAACCCCCTCAAACGGCCATACCAAGCACGGGGAGCTTGTTTCAGCCCATACAACGCCTTCCTCAGCCTATACACCCGATGAGGAAACTCAGCACTCTCAAAGCCCGGTGGTTGCTTCACATAAACCTCTTCTTCTAAAAACCCATTCAAGAAGGCACTCTTCACATCCATTTGGTACAATTTGAACCCTTTAGCCACAGAAAAGGCTAGAAGGATCCTAATTGCCTCCAAACGGGCTACAGGAGCAAATGTCTCCTCATAGTCTATCCCCTCCTTCTGACTGTAACCCTGAGCAACAAACCTCGATTTGTTTCTCACCTCCTCACCATTCTCACCCTCTTTGTTCTTGCACACCCATTTTGTCCCGATAGGTTTGCAATGTGGTGGTGGCTCTACCAACTCCCAAACTTGGTTTCTCTCAAAGTTCTCTAACTCTTCATGCATTGCGTTCACCCAATTAGGATCAGAGAGGGCGTGTCCAATGTCTTTCGGCTCAAAGGTAGCAACAAAAGCTGAATGAGCAAAGTGAGAAACATTCCTGGGCCTTGACCGTGTCGTACGTTCATTGATGTCGCCGATGATTCTTGAAGGAGGATGATCAACTTGAACGTGCCTCGGTGCCTCTCGCCTGGAGACAACCTCCCCCTCAGCTGCAGCTTCCACTTGATCTTGCTGGATCGTAGTCGGCGTAGGGGCTGGACCATCCTGCACTGTAGTCGTCGTAGTGGAAGTAGAGGGTACATGCTTGGCTGGAGCTTCATCATCACCATCATCCTCTCCAGCATCATCCTCCTCATCCTCAAAGATCTTCTTGCCAATCTCGTCGTCACCTGCACACTCAAAGATAGACGAACTGCATGGCTGGGTCTCGTCGAAGGTAACCTCGCAAGTTTCCATGACTAGGTTAGTATCAAGGTTGAGCACACGGAATGCTCGAGAATGACTCGCATAACCCAAAAAGATCCCATCGGAAGACCTCAACTCAAACTTATCAAGCCTACCCTTCTTGAGAATAAAACACCGACAACCAAAAGCCCTGAAATGGCTCACTCTAGGTTCTCGCCCGTGCATGAGCTCATAGCATGTTTTGTTCAAGAAGGCCCTAAGAAAAATCCGGTTCCCAACATGGCACGCGGTATTCATTGCCTCAGCCCAATATCTCCTCAGAGTCCTATGCTCATCGAGCATCGTCCGAGCCATCTCACAAAGGGAACGATTTTTCCTCTCAACTACACCATTCTGACAAGCCACATAGGGAGAAGAGAATTGATGTTCGAGACCCAAATCATGACAAAAGGTTTCGAAATGAGAGTTTTTAAATTCAGAGCCACTGTCGCTACGGATAGCTCGAATAGCATCTCCATTCTTCTCATTCTTCAACCTGAAGATTAGATCCCGCACAAAACCAAACGTCTCCCCCTTGTCAGCCAAAAAGAAGACCCAAGCATAGTGAGAATAGTCGTCCACTATCACCAGGACATACCATTTCCCACCCGCCGAGCACACACGAGCTGGACCAACCAAGTCCATATGGAACAGCTCGCATGGCCTCTCTGTAATAACAGATGTCAGAGGCGGGTGAGAGGCAGCGACCATCTTACCATTCCTACACAGAGCACATACCAAGTCCTTTTGGCATTTCAACTTAGGCAATCCTCGGACTAATCCTAGCCCACTCAAGCATGACAATAAGTCAAAACTCAAGTGACCTAGTCTCCTATGCCATTTCCAAAGCTCCGCCAAAACACCAGCAACCAAGCAACGAGAAGAGCCGACACATTAAGAAAAATCGGCTCTGAAAATCTGACCCTCAGGGATGATCGTGCACACAAGATCACCTCGAGAATCCAAAACACAAGAAGCGCCTGTTTTGAAACAGACCTCAAAACCCTCATCAAGATGCTAGGAAACCGAAAGAAGATTGTACCCCAAAGACTTGACAAGAAAAACACGCCTAAGAGTCACAGACTCGCTCACCTTCACCGTGCCTGCTGAAAGCACTCTACCTTTCCCATTGTACCCAAAAGTGATATACTCTTTGGTCATCACCGGGTGAGGCTGGAGAACCACCTTTGTCTCCGGTCATGTGTCGAGAGCAACCGGAGTCGATCAACCAAAAGTCCTCCAAGCCTCCCACCTGCAAATCAAAAACGAGAGCGAGAGTGAGCAAATGACTCAGCACTGGGGTTAGTACAAAATGAATCAAACCAGTGCCGTACCATTTGCTCAAAAGTGGGGTTAGCAAAATCCATCCTATCTCCTCTAGGTGGAACACCCACACGTCACCTTGCAGGACTACGCGTACCACGAAGTGGAGACCGTGGCCCGTAGCTGCTCTGGGACCTAAAGCTGCGATCGTTCCCCCCATATTCGTATTGGCCACGAGTGAAGGAACGTCCAGCAAACTCACCACGCCCAAACCCAACACGCCTACCACCTTCTCTATGTGGTGGCTCACCTCGAGGCACAAACACACGCCTCTCTCGAGGGTAAATGGTATGCACCACACCCTCACCCCTCGGCACCAACCTAGGCTCAGGCACACCACGAGAAGGGCGGTACCTGTCCTTGTTGGCCATCTCCCTAGCCAACCTCTCCTCACGCTTCCTCCTGAAGCAAAACTCTGTTAGGTGCCCATCCCTCCCACAATGCTCACAATGGAAGGGTTTTGGTTTTGGGTTTGGTTTTGGGCTCTCTTTGGGCTGTGGCTTCTCCTCACTTGGTTTCTCTCCCTTCTTCCCAAAGAACTCATTGCCCAAGTCAGTCTTGTACTTGATGGGTTTCTGGAAGTTGTCGGTATGTGGAGGAAACACGGGTGGAGCTAGGGTTGTGTCTAGTCGGTTCCTAAGTGGGTTTGGCTTAGGAGCATAGGCATTTTTGTGGTAGTTTTTTGGTGGTTCTGGGATATCTCCAATCTTCCCCTCATTCTCACCACTTCCCTCACCAACCTTGTCTGCCCCAAGCGCTTGCCCATCATAGCGCTTGTATGACTCAATCATCATCCTGAGCTGAGGCTCATGACCAGACAACCAACCCATCATCTTTGTCAACTCATCATTCTCATCCTGCAAACGATCAACATAGTGTGCAAGCTCCAAATTCTTCACAGCATTTACTTCATAAGTAGAGCATGATGTAGGAATAGGAGCTTTCAAAGCAGCTTCAAGAGATCTAGCATAAGCAACCGATTCATCTAGTTTCTCATGCAAAACAGGACAAGAAGTGCAAGCACCAAGCAAGGAGGGCCTAGATTTCATCTCATCTAGCTCAACCCTAAGCACATCTAGTTCCTCGACCTTGGAGGCATACTTTTCCTTGAGCACAGTCAAATCACCAACAAAAGTAGAACAATCAGTGCATTCAGGTTCATCGGTCACAATAGGAGCAGACTTAAGAGAATCTATTTGAGCCCTAGCATCAACAAGCAAAGACTCTAGCTCAACCAACTTCTCCTTCGCCTCTCCAAGCAAAGACCTATACTCCCTCTTCTCCTTGTTGGTCTTTCTTAGCACATCATCACGGTTGTCAAGCAAGTCATTCAACCTAGCATTCTCCGCTACCAAGAAGGATGGATCATTGTTTACCTCATCCTCGGAGTCGGAGTCCGAGTTGTCCTTGTTGCTCTTCTTGCTTGCGGAGCTATGTGCCATGCCGCAAAAGCCTTGGGCGGCGAAGCACAGGCTGTTGATGTTCTTGCTTGACCGCTTGCCCTTGTGCTAGTTCTCATCTTCATCACTTGAGCTCGATGAAGAATAGCAAGAGCTCGAGTTGATGTCGCTCGCTCCGGCAACCATCACTCGCTCCTTCTTCTTGTGACCACCACTCCTCCTCGGCCTCCGCTTGGACTTGTTCTTGCCCTTGTGGTCGTCCCTCGAGCAGTGCTTGTGGTCAGTCCTCGGATGGTGCTTGTGCTCCGGGTTCACCTTCATGGCTTCCGGGCACTCAGTGATAAAGTGCCCGTGCTTCCCGCACCGGTAGCACATGCCCGAGCTCCTCCGAGCATTCTTCCGGTTCGTGTACATGCGCTTGAACCGGCTGCTCAGCAACGCAAGATCCTACTTGCCAAGCACGTCAAACTCCTCATCTGGCATGGACATAAGACAAGACAAAGAAAATGTCTCGAAGACATGTTAGCATTAGTCCTTGATCCAGTCATGAGAGCCAGACTATGAGGGTCAGTCGGGTTCTCGATCTTTGCACACACCCCACGGTCCACCTCAGACGACTTGAGCTTGGAAAACAGCTCGTCCACCGTGAGGGTCTCATATTTCTCCGACTCAAGAATAGCCTCAACCTTCTCACTCCACACGGTACGATCCAGAGAGTGCAGGAGCTTGATAGCCCTGTCATGATCATCGTACGGGAGCACGGCCACATTAGCCCTCATGTTGTTCACAATCACCGTGAACCGCTGGAACATGGCATCTATGGACTCACCGGGGAGATGAGTGAAGTTCTCGTACTCTCTCCGGTAGGTCGTAAATAGCCGAGCCTGAA
Source organism: Cenchrus fungigraminus (assembly GCA_036936925.1). Taxonomy (NCBI): domain Eukaryota; kingdom Viridiplantae; phylum Streptophyta; class Magnoliopsida; order Poales; family Poaceae; genus Cenchrus; species Cenchrus fungigraminus. The sequence goes on from CM072780.1 coordinate 71,691,051, forward strand.
CCTGAGCGTTCCCAGCTGAGCATTCTTCAGCTGCTCCCAAATCCTGCACGCCAAGTCCTCTGTCTGAACCCGATCGAATTTGGATTGACACAGAGCACGGTACAGGTAGTCGACCGCCTTGTTGTTAGCGTCGAACATGTCCCTCGATCCTGGAGCAAGGAAGTTCACAGGATGAACATAAGCTGTGTTCACCGTGACATCCCAAAGGATCTGACCCTTGCCGCGGAGGAAAGCAGCCATCCGCCTCTGCCACATCTGGTAGTTCTTACCATCAAAGTGTGGAGGACCCGAACCCCGTTCCTGGTATGCCATCTTTGGATCCTAGACTGGTTAGAATCAAGGAGATCCATAACCGGCTCTGATACCAATTGAAGGACCGATTAGGCGACCAGAGAGGGGGGGAGTTAATGGGAGCTGATAAAAATTCTTACCGAAGGATGAACTCGGCCTATGCCCCAACTTCACAACCTAGGATTCCCACACGAGCTTGCCAAGGTCACGTAGTCACAACGGACTTACCAACCCTAGGAACAAGCCTCAAACAATTCCAAAGCGAAAGCGCAACTCAAGAAGCAAAGGACTTAGGCAATCTGCGAAGTCCCAGGCGGACAGTCCGTGGTGACCGGGCGGACGGTCTGCAGGGAGCAGGCGGACGGTCCACGGGTCAGGGGCGGACGGTCCGCAAATCGACCCCGAACCTCCAGTATGCACCCTCCGAAATTCGGACGGTCCGAGCAAGCACCACGGACGGTCCGAGCCTCGCGGACTGTCCGGCCACTCCTGGCGGACGGTCCGACCAACCTCTTCCAACTGAAACCTACCGACTCCACGGATCGAAACAAAGCAACGCACCAACTCGCGAAGAACATGGCGAACAGTCGGCTGCCGGGCTCCTCGCGGACGGTCCGCCAGTTGCGGACAGAGCAGCCCGAGCACGAAAATGCGAAGTCAACCCCTTCTATCCTTCCATGGATCTCCCAAACGGCTTGAGCTCTTGAGGCAAGATTTGGGGGAGATGTGAAGCGTCCCAAGGAGATGTTATACCCCAAAACTTGAGACCTCAAACAAACTAAATCGCCGGGAATCGAATCGCAACCGAGCTCTACCAAAAAGCTAGGGTTCCAACCGAAATCCTTCAATCGGAGGCCAAATCCGGAGATTGGGGGGTCACGATCAAGCACAAAGATGCATAAGACATCTATCCATGATCCCTACCAACAAATCCGAACCCAAACACCTTAGAATCAAAGGAACAAGGCGCGCACGAAAATCCAATGAAAATAGCTCGAAAAAGACACGAAAATCACACGAGCTACAAGAAGGAAATCAACGCAACCATGAATGCTTCCATACACTCGGAGGTCAGATTCTCTACAAAGCGGTGAAGAAAATCTACTCCTATGGAGCAAGGAAATGAGAAGCAGTCCGGATTGATGGTTTACCCAGAAACCCTAGAGCTAATATATATGAGTCTCTCCGGGTCGGGCAAATGACCAAGCTACCCCTAGCACTTAAGTTGAGATACAAACCCCTCAGGGGCAAATAGGTCATGTAGCACTCCTCTTCATCGCACGGCCACGCCTTCGCCGCAGTCCGCGTCCTCCCGACGCAAGCCCTGCAATCCCGCCACGTGTCCACCAGCATCGAAGCTTCTCGGCGCGCCCGGGTCCCGTCTCCGCCCGCCAAGCCTCCGATCTTGGTTTTGTGGCTCAACCAAGTAACCCGACGGTTTTGTGGTGAACCACCGCAAATTCCGCGTGCAGACTCCGGTCGTGAGCCGCTACCCTGCACCGGCTCCTGTCCATGACTTCGTCTTGCTTTTCTTGCCACCATGTGGCCCGCACTTGACCCCGCTGGCCACCGGGTCCCTCGAGCCGAGCCTACTTGTATCCCAACTCCTCGGAGGCCTCGCAAGGCATAGACCTTTCGCGCCCGCTCTTCACCTCCACCAACGTAAATCAAGTCCCAACCTGCACCTGCAATACTCGGCCAAGAGTCAGTCCACACCACGTTGTCAATCACTCATCACACCAGGGAGCGACCATCCACCGGTCCTCGGACGCTCCGGTCCTCACCTGTGAATGAGATTTATATGTTGGGGCTCCCTTGATGTGAATGCGACACCTTCTCCACTGTAACCTCTGTCCTACAGCTTGTCCGAGTGTCGTCACCTCGTCATTAGGAGTGTATTCCAGCAGTTCATCCACAAAGATAGTATATACATGCAGCACTTCGACCACAACACAGTCTTCATGAATCGGGACTGTTTGTTGCGTAGCCTGCTCTGGATGAACCACACCAATTGCAGCCTCACATTCACAACCCCTCCACATGATACATAGGCCACAGTGTGCGGGTTCAGTTAACATGCCTATATGGTCTTCCTGTGTACGATTGTCACAGTGCACCTCCGTCAACTCTGCAGTGCCATTGATCAAACCTATATTATCTGCAGACGCACAACTGCTCGCAGTGCGGTGGGTGAAGGGCCTGAGCGATTGGACACTAGTGACAACACCACCTGGTACCCTTCTCCCAGCATGGCAAGCAAATCGTTCTGCATCTCAGCCTTGAGTTCTTACTTGATTTCTTCCTTTATCTTTTCCTTATCAACTGATGTGTCGGTCCTTGTCCTCTTCCTCTTCCTGTACATGGAAGCGTGCTGAGGCCATGCATACTTCCTACCCTGGTAGCTAGAGACACCACGCACATGACCTGGTTGTTCGAGGCGGCCGAAGCACTGACTTAGCACATCATACTCCCTCTGCCCTGCCATTCCTGAAGATTCTTCACATGCATTCTTCTCCTTGATGTCTGCAGCCAATTTTTCAATTTTTTTGTTGTTGAACACTATCATGGGAACACGGTCTTTAATCACTAGCTTACTCCTTGCTCGCAGCCAATTCTTGGAATGATTGTCAGGGTCAACGTCATATGGGTTGGGGATCCCAGCCACAGCTAATTGTCTGTCCTCTTCCTCCCATTGTGGTAGTTTCACATTATAACCAGCTGGACCCATGTTGTGCTCGCTTGTGTTCCGGCTTCGAAGTTCTTTGAGCTTGACACTAACAGATGAGGCTTCCTCGGTTTCCACCTATTTCATGAATTCCTTCCACTGTTCCGGGTCGATAAATGGGTGCCTTGTAAATGGCTCAAGTCTTTTTCTGATAAAATCTCGCCTAAGCTGAAATCTAAATTGTCTCCATGCCTTGGCTGTCGTCTTCCAGAAAAGCTTGATTTCCGGCGGTTTCACGCCTTCCTGGAACATCAAGTGTTTCTGCACATGCTTATCAAACAAGTCCCACTTTTCATCATTGCTTAGTTCTTTGATTTCTGGCAAATGCAAAGGTATCTTTTGTCTAGCAATGAGCCCCGCAAGCGCCCTGAACCTGCGCTTTTGTGTCAATGGTACTAGCATCCCCCCTATGTCGACCTCAGTGACTATCATTGTGTCACTTGGCCACTTTGTGGATGTCCTTGGTGCTCTGCCTCGGCGCGGAGCCCCACCCACCTGGTCTTGTTCTTCGCTAGTAATGCCATAATTCTCTTCTTCATCTTGTGGCCTAGGTCTATAGTCCTCGTCAGATTTATCCTGTGAATTAATAGTTAAGGGATTTTGAGAAAGGTCAGCTCAGTGTCCAAGAATAGCACAAAAAGCAGACCATACTGCTAGCTCTCTCAGGAGACATGTAACAACAGGAGACAAGTAGAACACATAGTTAGTTAACCATGCTTAGTAGTTAAGCATGAGAAAACACATAAGAAAAGAATTACAGTAACTACTTTAGCCCACTATAATCATTGGTTCTATGGTAAACCATTAACAAAAATGCAAAATTCAGTAACCAAAAAATTAGTTCAGGCAATGCGACCTTACCATTTTAAAGAGGAAGATTATCAGCTATAAAATTTTGTATCACATATTTCTCTGTCATCCGTAATCGAAATTCGATGATTTTTGTTTTTGATTTTTTCTAAAATCAACATCTATTCATCTATGACATTTTTTTGTATATAATTCCATTTTTTGGATGTTTTTTATACGCCTTATCTTGTTCCTTATAAGTACAACATAGAAATAATATTTTTTTACACAACCATTACTAATGAAACTTTCGTAATCTTATGGTGAACACAAGGTTATGTTAAAATTCCAAATACATATTGTTGATGGTCCTTACAACAAAAATTTGACCGTCAAAACCTCGGGTTCGAGAGGAGTATATGACAAGTTTCATGCACATTTTTAGTACTAATAAAGTTCCACGAGTTGTGTTGTGAATTTCATAGGCAGGTACACATTTTGGGAGAATTTGGGACCAACACGCCACATGTGCCAGGCACGGCCCAACCACCTGGTCCGACCGAACCTGCAGGTGCGGCCGACCCTGCCCGGTGGCACGACCCTGGTCCAGAGCACCCCTACTCCCTCGATAACAACTTGGACGAGCGTGATTCACTGAAAAAACGTCGGTTTGATCAAAGGGTGGAGGCTATGATCACTTGAACCAATGGGTCCACATATCTGATTGCTTAACCGCCACAACCGTCATCCAGAGGCAATCCTAGGCGTCCCCTAACACGGTCAGTGCATCACACGGGACGGGGTAGGGCTGGCCGCACCTATCACTCGGCGTGCCGGGCGAAACCGACCCAAGGAGCCGACCTACAACTGCCTCAGGAGTAGTGATCAGGAGCGTCCAAGGTGAGAGGCGGCACATCCTAGGGTCGGCAGTGCCTAGTGAGCCGACCACACCTAGGATATTAATCCCATGCACTCCACCGACCTCCCTTACCTATAAAAGGCACCTCCCACTCGCTGGAATGAACACACAACGCAGGAGCATCTCCATTTCTCTCTATTGTTCACTTAGAGTAGGATTAGTGTAGTTTGGGAGTTAGAGTCGAGTCGAGCTAGTCTCGGGGTTCCGGAGGAGTCTTCTTCAGGGTTCCGGTACTACTCTTGTATCCTTTCTTTGTTTAGACTCAAGTACAATTCAAGTTATCTTTCTATCTTACCTTTCGAGTCAATTACATTCAGCTTTTACTTTGCTCTAGAAGCTTTATTCTTGGTTTAGACTAAAGTTTGTTTAATCTTGGTTAGCGTAGCTCTCTTGAACCCTATAGTGTTGTGGTTGTTCTTCGCTTGATCTTCTACCGAGTACGTTTGTGCTTAGTAGCGGAGAGAGACCTTCCTTCGTGATATCTGGAGAAAGGTTCTTTGGTTCGTTGTGAGTGCAGTGCTCAGAGCTTGCCTTAGTCTTAGATTAGTGTCCCGTTCAACGGAATAGTTGTGGTACCCTAAGGAGGTGACAGCTCCGGACTGGCTCAGTAGTCTACCACGTTAGTTCGGGCCGGTAGGATTCAGCGCGTCATCATTCTCCCTTCTCATCCTAGTTTGAGAGCGCGGCTTTGCATGCCCCTGCAGCACTAGAAGAGTTTGTCGAGTTTAGCTAGCCTTGGTTATCCTTTGCCTTAGTTCTTTACCTAGAGTTGACAAAAATAGATAGATTTTGTTAGGATCCTTTGTCGTCTCATTATCCTCCCAGCTCACTAGGTCCTCTCTAACCCTTTATCAAGATCTCCTTGTGTGTGTCAAGTTATCCCCGAATATCTTTATTCGTTACCCCCGCTATAGCTCTTTACCGAGTCTTGTTAGTCTCCACCGTTATCATATTTGCCGTAGTGCCTCCCTTGGGAAAATATAAATACGATAACCCGAATACCACCGGGTGAAGTGCTACAACGGTAATCCGTGCGCTTGCGGACCTTTCTGTGACGTGTGTTTTACCAAAGACGTTCCTAGCTCCATTACTAGAGGTATAAACCGGGTAGCGACACTAGCGAGTACCAGCAAGCGTTCCTGGCGCCGTCGCCATGAGTGCAAACGTAGTAGTGAGGCTAAGGAACGTCAACAAGCATTTCTGGCGCTGTTGCCGGGGAGGCAATAGGCAAAAGATATCGTATAAACTTAGTGGTAGAGTTATCCAGGTTCGGTGAACCGCTTTTTAAGCGGGTTTACCCTTGCTCTACTCTCGTGTACGCAGAGTAGTGCATGGCCGGTTTCGTCCTACCGTCCAACTTTCACGACAATCCGAAGTCACTTGTGAGGAGAGTGCAACCTCGTGTCCTCATTCCTTAGAAGTTTCTCTCGAGTCAAGAGACGAACACCGTCGATCCCCGTAGACAGCACCACGTCAGCACCGATGGCCGAGAGGATGATCCGCGAGTTTTCTGCTCCCTTCAACACCAATGTTCCTACCAGACCGAACGTGACGGTGGGAGAAGGAAACTTTGAACTCAAGCCGGCGTTGATCAACATGGTGCAAGCAAGTCCGTTCTGCGGCAAGCCTAATGAAGATGCCAATGCACATCTCCAACATTTCCTGGAGGTGTGTAGAACTTTCACTATCCGTGGAGTGACGGAGGACACAATTCGTCTTCGCCTATTCCCGTTCTCATTGCTTGGGAAGGCGAAGCAATGGTTTTATGCGGAGCGAGATGCCATCAACACATGGGATAAATGCTCTAAGGCATTTCTCGCAAAGTTCTTCCTGGTGGGCAAAACTAATGCCCTCCGCGCTAGGATTTCGGGCTTCCAGCAGCAGAATGATGAGAGTATCCCAGAAGCATGGGAACGTCTCCAGGAGTACATCACCGTATGCCCGCACCATGGCATGCAGGGGTGGTTCTTAATTCAGACCTTCTACCACGGGCTCAAGCGTACCACCCGTGAGCACCTAGATGCAGCCACTGGAGGAGCCTTCTTCTCGCTACAAGTACCTGCCACCAAGGAATTGATCGAAAAGATGGTGGCAAATCAAGGTTGGGATGGAGATCGTCTCCAACCCCATAACCGCGGTGTACACCAAGTCGATGGAATCGACATGCTCGCCGCCAAGATGGACCTCCTAATGGAGAAATTGGAGGCACCAAGCAATGTGGAGACCGCCAAGATTATGGACGCTCACAGGACGTGCGAGGTTTGCGGTAATGTGGGTCATTCGGGAAATGATTGTCACGAGACAAGGTAAGAAGCCAGCTTCATCAACAATGGCAACAACAATGGGTTCCGCAACAACAACTACAACAATCAAGGGTGGAACTAAAGGCCCAACTTCCCGTTCAACAATCAAAATGGAGGTAATTATTCTAACAATTTCAATAATCAGCCCTCCATTAAAGATCTTGTCTTTGGCCAAGCTAGAATTAATGAAAACTTAAACAAGAAGCTAGCCGCCAATGATAAAGTTCTCGAAAATTTAAATTCCACTATCGAATCTTTCACTACTGCTATGAAGAATCAGCTAAGCTTTAATAAAATGATAGAAACTCAACTTGCTCAGCTTGCTGCATCTGTACCGTCTTCCGAGTCGAGTGGAATCCTGGGGCAACCCGAACCTACCCGAGAGAATGTTAGCATTGTATCCACCAGATGGGGTAAGCCATCTAGGAGGATGTATGCACCTAACCATGTAGGGAAGCTCATACATCAAATCCAAGACCCATGGGAGGAATCAGTAGTCTTGCACAAGAAAGATAATGGATATCCGGCTATCACATGCACGATCTACTATCAAAAGATGAAGAATGCTCTTTGTGACCTTGGTGCGAGTGTCAACCTCATGTCCAAGGCCATGTTTGAGGAGTTAGGATATCCTGCTCTCTCACCGACAATGATGACAGTCCAACTTGCCGACTCATCGATTAAATATCCAGAGGGCATAGTGGAAAATCTCTTGGTGAATGTCAAAGGCTCCTATGTCTTTGCGGATTTTGTGGTCCTCGACACACAAGATGATGGAGAAATGCCGCTTATTCTCGGGTGACCATTCCTAAGAGATGTCAATGCAAGGATTGATGTCGGAGCCGGAAAAATTCAATTCCGCATAGGGCAAAGAAACATGACATTCAAATTTCAAGCAAAAGAAGAGCAATGTTACCTAGTGCAAGATGAGGAATCTAGGGAGTGGAGGAAACCACGACCCCAATACAAGAAAGAGAAGGTGGCCCCGACCAAGCCCAAGGTGGATAGTCTCATTGCCACGATGAGGAAGCGTTGGGAGCAAGACAAAGCATTCAAAGGGCGCCACCAACCAAAGAAGCCGAAGGTAATCAACAAGGCTAAGGGGGAAAACAAGATGGAAACCAAAAACACCCCCGCTAAAGCCTCACCGACTTCAGCGCCACCGAAGAAAACAAAGAGGGTGTGGCGTGTGAAGGGAGCATCGTCCGAGTCTTCCACTCCGGGACCGGACGAATCCAAGATCAATTGAGCAAACGGAGGAGTCCCGCTCACGGACTCAAAACTACGAACCCTCACCGTGAGGTAAACCGGTATTTATCTCATATTTCCCTTCCAACATTTTATTTCATGCATCAAGCATATTTAAATTTCAAATTTGATTTCACCCATTAGTAAGTAAACAAGACATAGAAAAAAATTTTGGAGATTTTTGGTGATACAACCGAATCAAGAGGTACGGCCGTACCCCCCTCGACAAATTTTTTTTGTGTAGGATGTTTACAGGAGGGGACACGAGTGCTTGGAGCAAATGTAGTAGGACCGACCGAACCTAGTGGTACAGCCGTACCTATGATCTTCCACGAATCCATCAAGCCAACCACTACAAGCTTCAAAGTGCTCAACTCATCACCAAAATGAAGACACGCCAACCAGGTAGCCAAAAATTAGCTTGGGGGAGACCCCATTTTCAATCAAGGAAGGTATGTCCATCCAAACCAATTTTCAACATCTTGTTTATTACATTTGAATAAAAGAAAAACAACAAAAATATTTGCTTCAACCATGTGCACTTGAAATCTTGTCTATATACCCTCACTTTGGAAATGATGAATAGTTGCTATGTTAAAACTTTGCAAGAACCTAGTGTACAACCTTGTGCTCTATGAGCATTTGAATTTGTTGGTATATTTTGAGACAAGAGCCTGAAATAAAACTTTGTGGGAAGCAAATGCTTATGACCAAACCTAGGGTGTTGACTAGTATGATATGGTGAGACAATGTTGATCCTGCTCTATCTCATAGTACGGTGAAAATCTCGGTTGATTTCTTTTGAAAAAAATAAAACAAGACAAGTTCCTCAATGGTCATATCACCTACCAAAGCCATATGTCGATATCAAAGTACAAACCTTCTACATATGCTTGCTTGTGACCCATAGAGTTTTGCCACATTGTTGTGACCCTTGGTAGAATCTTTTCATGCTCCCATGATCGAGATCACGTACACCCATATATACAAGCAAACTTCCACACCGGGAGTTACGCAAAACATGCCATGCACCCACCAAAAATAAATGCTCCAAAGTTCCAAAGAGATTTCTCTTCTTGTATTCTTGTAAAAGGAGAGAGGTGTTATTGAAAAAAAAGTATATGCTCAAAAAGCATAGAAAAAAATATATGTGCTCCAATCAAAGAGCATAGAAAAAAATGATGAAGCATGACCCCCTTCAAAATAAAAGCAAGAGGAGAATCTCAACTAAGGAGTACATAGAAAAACAACCAAAAATATTCCACACACTTGCACATCTCAATCAAGTTGCATGACTAGTTTCTTCTTGGATCCGGTCTTTGGCTCAACAACATCATGTGGCACAAGTGAGTCTCATGCTTATCCTACCTAAAGCTCCACATACAAGCCATAGAATAGGAAGTTGAGGCTCGCTCAAAAGCCTTCGGTGAGGTAACAAATACCACTTGAGTGATCGAGGGAACCATCCGAGGAACCTTGTCTTTCTTTGCAAAAATTTCAAAACTCTGAGATAGGATCCTGAAAAAAAGAAGAGCGAGTGATGCAAAGTCAAAACCATTCTACTCTTCAACCTCCGAAGGCAAGGTGGAAAGTTACAAGCCCCACAGGTAAAATAAGGCTAAGTTTCTCTCGTACCAATCTTTTCAAATAGCAAGTGGAGCATGGATTTGTGCATAGGTACTTGCTGAGTGGTAACATCATGCAACTCCTAATCCACCGAGGCCAAGTCTAGGCTTTGCTCGAGGACGAGCAAACGTTTAGCTTGGGGGAGTTTGTTGACGGTCCTTACAACAAAAATTTGACCGTCAAAACCTTGGGTTCGAGAGGAGTATATGACAAGTTTCATGCACATTTTTAGTACTAATAAAGTTCCATGAGTTGTGTTGTGAATTTCATAGGCAGGTACACATTTTGGGAGAATTTGGGACCAACACGCCACATTTGCCAGGCACGGCCGAACCACCTGGTCCGGCCGAACCTGCAGGTGCGGCCGGCCCTGCCCGGTGGCACGACCCTGGTCCAGAGCACTCCTACTCCCTCAAGCACAACTTGGACAAGCGTGATTCACTGAAGAAATGTCGGTTTGATCAAAGGGTGGAGGCTAGGATCACTTGGATCAATGGGTCCACTTATCTGATTGCTCAACCGCCACAATCGTCATCCAGAGGCAATCCTAGGTGTCCCCTAACACGGTCGGTGCATCACACGGCACGGGGTAGGGCTGGCCGCACCTATAGGGCCGGCCGCACCTATCACTCGGCGTGCCAGGCGAAACCGACCGAAGGAGCTGAACTACAACCGCCTCAATAGCAGTGATCAGGAGCGTCCAAGGCGAGAGGCAGCACATCCTAGGGCAGGCCGTGCCTAGTGAGCCGGCCGCACATTGGATATTCCTCCCCTGCGCTCCACCAACCTCCCTTGCCTATAAAAGGCACCTCCCACACGCTGGAATGAACACACAACGCAGGAGCATCTTCATTTCTCTCTATTGTTCACTTAGAGTAGGATTAGTGTAGTTTGGGAGTTACAGTTGAGTCGAGCTAGTCTCAGGGTTCCGGAGGAGTCTTCTTCAGGGTTCCGGTACTACTCTTGTATACTTTCTTTGTTTAGGCTCAAGTACAATTCAAGTTATCTTTCTATCTTACCTTTCGTGTCAATTACATTCAGCTTTTACTTTGCTCTAGAAGCTTTATTCTTGGTTTAGACTAAAGTTAGTTTAATCTTGGTTAGCGTAGGTCTCTTGAACCCTATAGTGTTGTGGTCGTTCTTCGCTTGATCTTCTACCGAGTACGTTTGTGCTTAGTAGCGGAGAGAGACCTTCCTTTGTGATATCCAGGGAAAGGTTCTTTGGTTCGTTGTGAGCGCGGTGCTTAGAGCTTGCCTTAGTCTTAGATTGGTGTCTTGTTCAACGGAATAGTTGTGGTACCCTAAGGAGGTGACAGCTCCGGACGGGCTCAGTAGTCTACCACGTTAGTTCGGGCTAGTAGGATTCAGCGCGTCGTCGTTCTCCCTTCTCATCCCAGTCCGAGAGCGCGACTTTGCATGCCCCTGCAGCACTAGAAGAGCTTGTCAAGTTTAGTTAGCCTTGGTTATCCTTTGCCTTAGTTCTTTACCTAGAGTTGACAAGAATAGATAGATTGTGTTAGGATCCTTTGTCGTCTCGTTGTCCTCCCAGCTCACTTGGTCCTCTCTAACCCTTTATCAAGATCTCCTTGTGTGTGTCAAGTTATCCCCGAATATCTTTATTCGTTACCCCCGCTATAGCTCTTTACCGAGTCTTGTTACTGTCCACTGTTTATTTGATCATCTTTGCCGTAGTGCCTCCCTTGGGAAAATATAAATACGATAACCCGAATACTACCGGGTGAAGTGCTACAACGGTAATCCGTGTGCTTGCGGACCTTTCTGTGACGTGTGTTTTACCAAAGATGTTCCTAGCTCCATTACTAGAGGTATAAACTCGGTAGCGATGCTAGCGAGTGCCAACAAGCATTCCTGGCGCCGTCGCCGTGAGTGCAAACCTAGTAGTGAGGCTAAGAAACGTCAACACATATGAGTTCGAACATGTTGTTAAGTGTGGAAGATTTCAATGTTGAAGAAACATTCTAGAAACTATGTGAGAGATGTAGACATTTGTACACAAGTATAATATTCCTTTATCAAAACCATTTGAATTTTTTTGACAATTTTATGGACCCAAATTATGTTGCCAAGTCAATTTTTAGAATTTTTAGAACACACTAAGATGTTATTATAATTACAATACCATAAACATGAGATTAAAAAAATCTAATTTTGAGAAATTTGGTTAAACAAGTGTGATTGTTGATATTTTATTCACATACTAAATTACCAAATATGAATTGTACGTATTTTTATAAATTTTTAGGTGCTGTTTATGGGCTCTAATATTTGAGGGAAGCAAGTTTCAATTCAGAAAAAATAGTGTCAGACCCATGCGTCAGCGTCAGAAGCCGACAAAGGCGACGCAGGTACACTAACCTGTGTCGCCAACAATTGCTCCATTATCCAAAATTAGTGTAAGGAATGCTATGATGTTTTTATAATACAGCACGTAAAATTTCTAGAGAAACACAGATAGTCAAAGGAGCATATTCTACATATTTTAAGATATATGCATATATAGCGTCACATGTTCACATATGACATGCATCACAAGTTCACATCACTAAGCAAACTAACCCATAACAAACATATTCACATCTGACATGCATCAGCAGGGCACATCACCAAAATAAGACTGCATCAGCTGGGCACATCACCAAATTAGATTGTAGCTGCAAGGGAACTAGTTAGCTAGATGGCTTCTTTTGTGCTGCTGCCTCAAGTTCAACTATCCTTGTCTCTAGTTTTGCAACACTTTCTGCCAGCTCAACATTCTTCTTTAGAAGTTCAATCTCCTGCCTCTTTTGTGCGGCTTTAAGCTTCTCATCCTACTTGTCAATTCCTTTCCAGATGTAGTCAATATCATCCTGAGTAACAGCACGTTCCTAAAACAAAGGCAAATTATATTGATGCAAGTTTCATAACAGTTGTAACTTCTTACAAGAAAGCTGTTTAGCTCTAACTGGTTTCAAAACTTGCCTGCTTCTCTTCACCTGATTCCTTGAGCTTGTTGATTTCAGTCCAAATCCTGTCAATGTCATGTGCAGCAACTTCCTACAGCAAATGGAAAATGATGCATTAGAACAATTAATCAGTGAAGATGTGAAGGTACAAGGACGAATCGTGCGTGATGGTTTCAGAACTTGCCTCATGGTCTTCAGAATTGTCACCGGAGTTGTTGCCAGAGTCGTCGCCGGAGGAGATGAGGTCTACCACCACTCTTCTGCTCGAGGTCGTCGCCGGAGGAGTCCGCGCTCACCTCAGTGCGCGTGGACCGCTTCTTTCTTCGGATCGAGGAAAAAACCCTGCCTCTCTATGGCAGGCGTCGCTGGAGTCTGCCAACTTGGCCCTTGCATGCATGTACGGCTTCCTCCCCCGGGCCACCGAAGAACCGGTCTCTTCCATGGAGCGCCGAGGAAGACGCACGGGGGCGGCGCGCGGGGACGACTCCTCTTCATCGCCGCGGAACCTCACTCTCTTGGCAGGGGTGGTGGACAGCACTGAGGAAGACAGATAGGGATGTGGCCGCGGGGCCTCCTCCTTGCAGAACCTCCCCCTAGAGTTGCGGGCCATCCCTGCGACGGAGACGAGGCTGCAACAGAGACGAGGTTGCGACGGAGACGAGGAAGGCGGAAGACGGAGAAGGGGATAGAAGGCGGAAGGTGGAAGGCAGGGCGGAGCGTTTATTAAAAAGGTTATGAGGAGCAAATGATACGCGGATGAACAACCACGCGTCGCCAATTAAGGGGCAGGGCCAGATCTATTCGAATGAAGAACAGTTTGCTTTTCCGCTTTTTATCTGCAATCAAATTTTGCATCACATATTTCTCTGCCATCCGTAATCCAAATTTGATGATATTTGTTTCTAAATTTTTCTAAAATCAACATCTATTCATTTATGACATTTTTTCGTATGTAATTCCATTTCTTGGATGTTGTTTATACGCCTTATTTTGTTCCTTATAAGTACAACATAGAAATAATATTTGTTTTACACAACCATTACTAATGAAACTTTGTATTTGGTAATCTAATGGTGAACACAAGGTTATGTTAAAATTTCTAATGCATATGAGTTCGAACATGTTGTTAAGTGTGGAAAACATCAATGTTGAAGTAACATTCTAAGAAATTATGTGAGAGATGTAGACATTTGTACACAAGTATAATCTTCCTTTTTCGAAACCATTTGAATTTTTGTCGACAAGTTTAGAAACCCAAATTATGTTGCCAAGTCAATTTGTAGGATTTTAGAACACACCAAAACATTATTATAATTATTATAACATAAACGAAGAGATAAAAAATCTAATTTTAAGAAATTTGGTTAAACAAGTGTGGCTATTGATATTTTATTCAAATACTAAATTACCAACTATGAATTCTTCGTAATTTTTATGAATTTTGAGGTGATGTTAATGGGCTCTAATATTTGAGGGAAGCAAGTTTCAATTCAAAAAAAATAGTGTCGGGCCCACTCATCAGCAACAGAAGCTTATATAAAAAAGTTAACCGTTGCTTGACCGACCGATAAAGGCGATGCGAGTACACCAACCCATGTCGCCAACATGTGCTCTATTGTCCGAAATGCCCCTAGCCGAATGAATATGCATCCGCCCCGACGACGCTGGTACACTAACCCGCGTCGCCAACAAGTGCTCCATTGTTCGAAATGCCCCTGACCGAATGAATATCCATCCGCCCCGGCCCCGGTCCCGGCCTCCTTCTTCTTCCCTGACCTGAGCTCCACCGCTGTTGCCCGCCCGTCCTTCCCCGCCATCGCACACATGTCGCACTACGCCGATTCGTCTGGAGGTGCACGTGCCAGGAGAAGGGTTCAAGGTGGCCGGAACAGCCGCATTCAATCCATCGGCTTGGATCCAGTCGGTGAGCTAAGCGGCTTTCCACTGGTCCCTTGTCCGAACTGTGGTATGGCTCAGGTGGTGGAGGGGCAGACGCAGAAGGAAGGTGAAAACCATGGTCATCTTTATTTCAAGTGTGCAAGGAACTCAATGAGTAGTTTGTGCTGTGTTTCCCAAATCTGAGTTAGAGTTCTTATGTGCTTTTGATTTGCAGTACACCAAGAATTGTGGATTTATCGTTTCCACAAGGAGTATCTCCAGATGCTGAAGGATGCTGGCGTTATTGTTTTTCGACCGTCGAACTGGGAAGACACAGTCGATGAAGTAGTTGATTCAGTGGATTGTCATATTGGGAGCGGCTAGTAGAGGCAAGCACTGGAGGACAAGCAGAGCAAGAAAGCACTGGAGGAGAAGATGGACAATGTGATCTGGAAGATGAACTTGATTGTTGTGGTTGTTGTTTGTGTAGTATTTGGATGTTTACTGGGGATGTATGCTGTGAAGAAGTAATTCTGATGTTAAAAGGGGTGCTTTTGCTTCATTTGTGTTGTTGAAGAATGAAAACTTTGTCACAGATGACAAACTTAAATATATGAATGAAGAATGGATGGAATGACAATTGGGTCACAAATCTTAATGTGTCACATATCACAAAATTCATCAATTCATCAGTGCTGACATTTCATTGCAGTACGAGGCATAACTCTGGCATACACATTGCAATTCATTGTAAACTGCTGCCATATATAGACACAAACATAGTAACAAACTTCTGGCATACACATTGCAATTCATTGTAAACCGCTACCATAGACATTGCAATGCGTTATAGGAGACACGGATTGGTCTACCCGCATTCTTAGATCTACTAGTTCATCACAAGTTCAACAAACACACAGGAGGATCACATTAACAGAGGAACAAATTAATTAAGCAGAGGTAGTCGCCACCGGAGGAGCCCCACCGTCGAAGTTGGAGTCGGAGATGTCGAGGCCGCCATCGTCGTAACCGTCGACATTGACGGGGCTGACCATGACTCTCTCAAGGCCCCCAGCCAAGATATGGATCTTGAAGGCGAAATCCTTCACGGTCCTCTGCAGCGGATCATTGGGTGGTTGGAGGCCGAAATGAACGGACACCTGTCGAAGGTTCCTGGAGGCTTTGAGGAACATGGAGTCCACAACATTTAGTGGAGGAGCAGGGGCGGCCTCCACGGGCGGCGGTGCCGGAGCCTCCTCGGGCGGGGGCGGCGGAACCTTCTCGGGCTCCTCGGACGTCGGCGCCGTCCCCTCCTTGATGAGCCGACGGCGGCGGCTTTCGGCTTTCGTCGTCATCATGCTCCTCACTCCCCCGCTTCCTGGACGACTCGCTTGACGATGCCATGCGCGCGCTTGAGGAAGAAGAAGCTCTTGGATTCACTTCTTGGTGACCGGAGACGGTGGTGCTGGGGTTTTCTTGGTGGCCGAGGATTTATAGTGACAAGATGGGGAACCGTCAGGCAGCCGGTCATGCGCCTCGGAACCAGTGTACGCTCAGGAGAGGTCTTGGCCACAAAAGAGACGTGTGGTCACAATCAAATACCAAATGCCCAACTATGAATTTTTCGTATTTTTGTTAATTTTTAGGTGCTATTTTATGGGCCCTAATTTTTGAGGGAAGCGTGTGTCATTTCAAAAAATAAAGTGTCGGGCCCACGCGTCAGCGTTAGTAGCCTAGTATAAAGAAGGTAACCATTGCCCGCCCATGCACAGCCAACAAAGGCAACGCGGGTGTGCTAACCCGCGTCGGCAGTGACTATCCATTTTGCAAAATGAATATTCATCTGCCCCGGCCCCATTCCATCTCCCCTTATTCTTTTCGAATGGATAAGCGCATCACTTTCCTTCAAAAAAAGCACAGCACACGACGCTTTCCTCATTTCTCAATAGGGTGAGCGGAGGCGTGGAGACGATGATGAGCGCCAGCGAGGGGCGAAGTAGCGGACGACCCCGCGCACTCGGGATCGAGGAGGAGAACCGGAAGAAGGCGAAGAGGGAGACGACGATGAGCGGCAGAAAGGGGCCAAATGGCGGTGGAGCAAACCCAATGCCGGAGAAGAGGGTCCTCGACTGGATCCTCTTGGGTTCCGACGAGGGGCCAAGCATCGACAAGGAGGAGCGTGCCGGCGAGGGGGCCGTGAAGTGGGTGAGGCGCCTACCTCATGTCTGCGAGCACAAGTGTCTGGCAACGGCGAAGAGGGGTCGAGGAAGTGGTGAAGGTGTAGAGGACCTCATCTCTAACTCTGGCAACAACCACGACAACGACGAGGTATGTTTCTCTGAATCTCACTACCTTTTACTTGTTCTATAGATGGAGCTTGAGCTTGATAAAGTTAGTGCCTATGATGATGTCTTCCATGCTTGTCATGATCTTATACTAAGTTCTGCTTTTACTTGTCACCCTGCTATGAAGCATAGGATAATTTTCAAGTTCTTATATAATTTTCCTATGATGATTACTGTGCCTATACTGCTCCAAGTTCTGAGGAAAATTAGTTCTGAATTAACTATGTTATTCTTATGCCATGTTTAACCTTGTTTTAGGCAAAACTCTATGAGTCGCAAGCAGAGCTTGAGTTACTTCTAAACCTTAATGTCTGGGATTATGTGAAACCTGAGTTTGAAAAAATCACGAAAGAAATGAACATCTGAGGACCGGAGCGTCCGAGGACCGGTGGATGGTCGCTCCCTGGTGTGATGAGTATTGCAGATGCAGGTTGCGGCTTGACTCGTGTTGGTGGAGGTGAAGAGCAGGTGCAAAAGGTCTTAGCCTTGCGGGGCCTCCGAGGAGTGGAGAGACAAGTAGGCTCGGCTCGATTGACCCGGTGGCCGACGGGGTCAAGTGCGGGCCGCATGGTGGCAAGCGGCTCACGACCGGAGTCTGCACGCGGGGTTTGCGGCGGTTCACCACAAAACCGTCGGGTTACTTGGTTGAACCACAAAACCAAGACCGGAGGCTCGGCGGGCGGAGACGGGATCCGGGCGCGCTGAGAAGCTTCGATGCCGACGGACACGTGGAGGGATCGCAGGTCTTGCATCGGGAGGACGCGGACTGCGGCAAAGGCGTGGTCGTGCGTTGAAGAGGAGTACTACTTGACCTATTTGCCCCTGAGGGGATTGTATCTTAGTTTAAGTGCTAGGGGTAGCTTGGTCATTTGCCCAACCCAGAGGGACTCATATATATAGCTCCAGGGTTTCTGGGCAAACCATCCTTCCGGACTTCTTCTCATTTCCCTGCTCTATAGGTTTAGATTTTCTTCACCGTTTTGTAGCGAATCTGATCTCCGAGTGTATGGAAGCTTTCATGGTTGCGTCGATTTCCTCCTTGTAGCTCGTGTGATTTTCATGTCTTTTTGAGCTATTTTCGTTGGATTTTCGTGTGTGGCTTGTTCCTCTGATTCTAAGGTGTTTGGGTTCGGATTTTATTGTGGGGATCATGGATAGATGCCTTGTGCATCTTTGTGCTTGATCTTGACCCCTCAAACTCCGAATTTGGCCTTGGATTTGAGGAATTCGTTTGGAACCCTAGCTTTTTAGTAGAGCTCGGTTGTGATTCGATTCCCCGCGATTTAGTTCGTTTGAGGTCTCAAGTTTTGGGGTATAGCATCTCCTAGGGACGCTTCACATCTCTCCCAAATCTTGTCTCAAGAGCTTAAGCCGTTTGGGAGATCCATGGATGGATAGGAGGGGTTGACTTCGCGTGTTCGATCTCGGGCTGCTGTCGCCTGTCTGCGCACCACACGGACGGTCCGCACGCCCCTGGCGGTTGGTCCGCGAGGAGGCTTTCAGCCGGCAGTTCGTCGTGTTCGTCCTGAGTTCTTGTTCGCCTTTCGTTCGATCCATTGAGTCAAGTGTTTTTGGTTGCTCGAGGTTTGGCGGACAGTCCGTGAGGAGAGTGCGGACGGTCCACCCAGCGCGGACGGTCCGCGGGTAGAGGACAGACGATCCGTTTTTCATGGTGCACTACTGGAGGTTCGGGAGCCATTTACGGACGGTCAGCCCTATGCTTGCGGACGGTCCGCCTGGCCCTCGCGGTCGGTCCGCCCCCTCCGTGCGGGCGGTCCGCCCAGGCCACTGCAGATTGCCTATGTTCTTTGCTTCTTGAGTTGCGCTTTCGCTTGGGGATTGTTTGAGACTTGTTCCTAGGGTTGGTAGGTCCGTTGTGACTACGCGACCTTGGCAAGCTTGTGTGGGAATCCTTGGTTGTGAATTTGGGGAATAGGCCGAGTTCATCATTCGGGAAGAATTTTTATCGGCTCCCATTCACTCCCTCCCTCTCTGGTCACCTAATCGGTCCTTCAATTGGTATCAGAGCCAGTTATGGATCTTCGTGATTCTAACTAGTCTAAGATCCAAAGATGGCGTACCAAGAATGGGGTTCGGGTCCTCCACACTTTGATGGCAAGAACTACCAGATGTGGCAAAGGCGAATGGCTTCTTTCCTCCGCGGCAAGGGTCAGATCCTTTGGGATGTTACGGTGAACAAACAACTTATGTTCATCCGATTAACTTCCTAGCTCCAGGATCGAGGGATATGTTTGACGCCAACAACAAGGCGGTCGACTACTTGTTTCGTGCTCTGTATCAATCTGAATTCGATCGGGTTCAGACAGAGGACTTGGCTTGTAGGATTTGGGAGCAGTTGAAGAATGCTCATGCTGGAAATGCTCAGGTTCAGGCTCAGTTGTTTGCGACCTACCGGAGAGAGTACGAGAACTTCACTCATCTCCCCAGTGAGACCATTGACAGCATGTTCCAGTGGTTCACTGTGATTGTGAACAACATGAGGGCTAATGTGGCCGTGCTCCCGTACGATGATCATGAAAGGGCTGTGAAGCTCATGCACTCTCTAGATCATACCATGTGGAGTGAGAAGGTCGAGGACATTCTTGAGTCAGAGAAGTATGACACCCTCATGATGGACGAGCTGTTCTCTAAGCTCAAGTCGTTCGAGGTGGACCGTGGGGTGCGAGCAAGGATCGAGAACCCGACTGACCCTCATAGTCTGGCTCTCGTTTTTGGACTAAGGACTAATGCTAACATGTCTTCGAGACAGTTCTCTTTATCTTGTCTTGTGTCCATGCCAGATGAGGAGTTTGACGTGCTAGGCGAGGAAGATCTCGCGTTGCTGAGCAGGCGGTTCGAGCGCACGTACATGAACCGGAAGAATGCTCGGAGGAGCTCGGGCATGTGCTACCGGTGTGGGAAGCACGGGCACTTTATCGCTAAGTGCCCGGAAGCCATGGAGGTCAAGCCCGAGCATAAGCACCGTCCGAGGACCGAACACAAGCACCACTCGAGGGACGACCACAAGGGCAAGAATAAGTCCGAGCGGAGGCCGAGGAGGAGTGGTGGTCACAAGAAGGAGCGAGCGATGGTTGCCGGAGAGAGGGACATCGACTCGAGCTCTAGCTACTCTTCATCGCGCTCAAGTGATGAAGATGAGAACCGGCACAAGGGCAACACTACAAGAAAATCGTTGACTAGTGACACAACCACATTTTAGCGTCATTGATTTATGACGTTCCTGGCTGATCTCGTCATAATATTTCACTTCCGAGCAAATTTAGTGACAAAAAAAACTTTCGTCATTACGGTTGGTACTGTAGGTAGGCATTCACTGTTCCATGCTATTTTGTGACGCCATAAGCTCTACAAAAACGTCATAAACCAACATCGGTCCCACATGTAAGCATTATTTTAAAAATAGAGTGTTCTAAGTCATCATAAATTTTAGTTGGGTCCCACATGTAAGCATTTTTTTCGAAAATAGAGTGTTCCAAGTCTTCATAATTTTTTCCAGGGTCCCACATGTAAGCATTTTCTCCATGTCAGCAGCGTCATAAACCAACTTTGGTCCCGCATGTAAGCATTATTTTTAAATAGAGTGTTCCAAGTCCTCAAAAAATTTAGTTGGGTCCCACATGTAAGCATTTGTTTCGAAAATAGAGTGTTCCAAGTTGTCATAAATAATTCCAGGGTCCCACATGTAAGCATTTTCGCCAGACTGGAGGCTAGGTCACGAAATGTTGCAAAAATAATTTGCCATGGCATGGTTTCGAACCAGGGACCTGAAGAAACAAGGTTGTGCTGCTTACCACTGCACTACTTCTTGGTTGTGTTATGCTAACAAGAAACACTTTCCTTATGGTTGTCTCAGGTGAATCTTTAATATAAATCAGTAATTTGCAGGTGAAACGCTTCACTACCTTCGCAAAGACTCTCAACTTTTGCTACGCGCAGATCTGCAACGGCTCGTGGTATGAATGGCGGATTGTAGCGGCGATGAGAGGGCGGTTTATACGCCACCTCCCGGCTACGAGTTCATGAAACAGGACGACAAGGTCAGTTCTCTAGTTTGAGCCACTATATTTTTCCCTATCGACCTAGGGATGGGGATTTCTAGATTTGGGGATCTAGAGGATTGATGACCATATACAATAGATTCAGATTTTATCATACACTTAGATTTGCATTGCAATTGGTGTTAGAAGTTGATCGGCTATAGATAATCGGTGTTATATTCAATTAGTTTTCGATTTGCATCATTTTATGAATTGATAGGTTCTTGTATTTTACTAGCATCTGGTGGTGGCTCGGTCCACTGATTTCGTTACATCGGCACCTCCTAATGCTGACCTTATCGTTGTGGATCCTTATAACAAGTGCCAGCATGGGTATGCTCTCCTTGTCAGGGAAAGCTTCACCGCCCTTGGGCGCCGGTATGGAACCTGTGGTCAGGTAAACAATAACTTGTTTAAATTTCAATAGACTTATAGTACTTGTACTCTTGATATTAGTGTTGAAAATGGACAATTTTATGAACATATATGTATTTGGTGTCTGCAGCCTCAAGGAAAACAATGTGGGACGTTTGTTTGGATTGATCCTGAATGGGATGGTAGGACTAAATCTGTTCTGAATAAGCTAACACGTAGGATAGCGAAAGCTGAAGAGGAAGCAAGGTCATGGAAAGAAGAATGTAGAAAGGCTAACATGAAGCTTGGAGATACTGAAAAATTGATGCTTGAAGATACTACCACTGAGCTTCAGAAGAGGAAGAAGGGTAAGCCAACACAGACAGAACTTGTCCAAGTGTTAGAATTGAACAATAGGCAGTTACGATTATTGGAACAATTTTTAATGATGAATAACCATGACATGCCATCTTATGAAAGTTGTTGCTGATGTTTTCTTCAGATCACGTGAACGACCCTCAGAATTTATCGATTTAAGTGATGCTTGAAGCCAAGCTGTAGAAGGTGAATGGACAGCTGCACGAAGCCAGACATAATATTACCTTGAATCTATATGCGGGGTGAATTGTCGATCTACTGATGTCTTAAGAAACCTGTTTCTACCTCATCATGTTATGATGTTTGCTACTTGGTGGTGTAAACTTTGTGGTGATGAGTTGCTTTGAGATGCCATCCATTATGCTGATTTGCTTTGAGCACTCTCACCATTCTGAGCTAATTTTGTTGATATTTTGCTGGTCCGGTTTGTTGATGTTTTGTTGGAAGGACCTTCCTGAGTAACGATCGCGAAACTTCTTATTTCCTACTGTCGTTCCAAGTCATCATAAAATGGAGGTCCCACATGTAAGCATTTTCACTAGGTCACGAAATGCTGCAAAAAAATACTTACCATTGTAAGGGTTCGAACTAAAGACCTATAGGAACAAGACTGCATTGCTCACCACTGCACCACTTCTTGGTTCTGTGATTTTAACAGGAAACACTTTCCTTATGGCTGTGTAAGGTGAATCTTTAATATAAATCAGTATTTCGTAGGCGAAAGGCTTCACTGCCTTCGCAAAGACTCTCGACTTTTACTACGCGCAGATCTGCAACGGCTCGTGGCAGGAATGGCGGATCCTAGAGGTGACGGGAAAATGGTTCCGCCGCCACCTTCCAGCTACAAGAAGCTGAAACGGCTCGACAAGGTCAGTTCTCTAGTTTGAGCCACTATATTTTCTCCTATCATCCTAGTGATTTCTAGATTTGGGGATCAAACAGATTGATGAGCATATACACTAGAATCAGATTTCATCGTACCCTCATATTTGTACTTCATTTCGTGTTACAAATTGATAGGTTATAGACAATTCATAGGTGTTAGATTCAGTTAGTTTTCAGTTTGCATCGTTTGATGGATTGATAGGTTATTGTATTTTACTAGCTTGTAGAAGTGCTTGAAGCCACTAAAGCTGGGCTG
This sequence comes from Cenchrus fungigraminus, assembly GCA_036936925.1. NCBI lineage: Eukaryota > Viridiplantae > Streptophyta > Magnoliopsida > Poales > Poaceae > Cenchrus > Cenchrus fungigraminus. The sequence goes on from CM072780.1 coordinate 71,714,069, forward strand.
CAGGAGGTGAAGAGAGACTTGCAAGAACAAGAAGGCAGAGAACTCATGGCGTAGCAAGAGGCTGTAAAATACAAGGAGCTGTGTCAAGAAATTCTAAATACAACTATGCACGAAATGAGGAAATTCAACGAGATGGCTGACCAATTGTTACATGAACAATTGCAACAGACCAACAACTACAAGGAGTTGTGTGCCCATATGTTACACCTGGACAATGCCTTATTGAAAGAAATAGGTGAGATTCTTGACCAAGATTCGAAAGACCTGGTACTGGACAGGAAGGCAAAACCTGAAGAGGAGGCAAGGTCATGGAAGGAAGAATGTGCAAAGGCTAACATCAAGCTTAAAGCAACTACCACGAAGCTGGAAAACGTGAAGGGAAAGCTAAAACATGCCATCGATGTGATGGAAGTGTATAAGCAATCGGTTGAGCTGCTAGTTATCAAGATCGAGAAGGAGAAGCAATCGATACAACAGAGTGTTATCCAGATGGAGAAGGAGAAGCAATGGATACTGCGTGAGGAAGATAAAAATAGGTAGTGCTTGATTATTATGAAACTTGTTCTTTGTTGATGTTTATTTACTAGTTGTTCCTCCTGATCATAATACATAGTGTTATGAAACTTGTTGGTGCTTATGTTTTCTTTAGGTCAGCCAAGCGAAAAAGGGATCAACAATGGAAGGATCCTCAGAAGCTACTGCCGCTGAGCTGCAGAAGGTGAAAGGACAGCTGTAGGATGGAGCTATGGAAGCAGAATCAACGCCTACAGATGTAAATTGATAATCAGTTCTTATCGTTATGATTACAAATGGGTGGTGATGATTATTTTGAGAATTGTAATGATGATCATCCTATGATGTTTACTACTTGGTGTTGTGAACTTTGTGGTCATGAGTTAAGAAACTTGTTGCTACTTCGTGTGATGATCATCCTATGATGTTTGCTACTTGGTGTTGTAACTTGTTGCTACTTGGTGTTGTGAACTTTGTGGTCATGAGTTGAGAAACTTATTGCTACCTGATCATAATATGATGTTTGCTGCTCGGTGGACGGCAAAGTTCTGGTCTGTTGATGTTTTGCTGGAAGGACCTTCCTGAGGAACGATCGCAAAACTGCTTGTTTCCTACTGTGGTTCCAACTCGTCATAAAAATTAATAAGGTCCCACAAGTCGGTCTGATAAAAAAACATAGGAAAATTAAAAGGATACTATGTCAATAGCAGGGGTCGAACCCGCGGCCAGCGGCTATATCAACCGCGTACCCTGCAAGGGGCTTGCCAGCACGCTCCTGTGGGCTAGCCTAGAGGCCTTGGTGCGCAGATCTACAACCCGCGGCAGGAATGGCGGATCCTCGCATCGACGGGAGGAGAGTGAGCTACGGTCAGGTCAGTACCCTATTTTGTGCCTCTGCTTTCCCCTTTCGTCAGAGGGAAGTGATATTTGGAATTGGGGATTTTGGTTAAAGCACGATTGATTGATAGGCTTTAGTTTAGAAAGTGCAAAACTAAGCATTGATTTCAAGTTGCAATGAATTTTTTTGAAGCATCCGTGTACTCCAGCATCTTCTTCCATTGGTAGTTACTGCTCGGAGACATCTTCCTGCAATAGTAGCCATTGGCATCCTAAAGACAAGTGCAAACACGGGTTGAGAGCTGTGGTGAAGTATGCTTAGACCTTTCTCAACCCTGGCCGCCGGTTTGTTGGCTGCCCAAAGGTAATGGCTAGTTGGCTACCTGCTTATGTGGTGCCTGTGGTCAACAGCTATTGCTAATGGGTCGTATAATTTGTAGGAACAAAAAGAGCAATGCGATTACTTCTGCTGGATTGATCCAGAATGGGATGAAAGGTCGTATGCTGTTATGCTGAAGCTCATGAAGAAGAAAGCGAAAGGTGAAGAGGATGCAAAGCAGTGCGAGGGGGAATTGGGAAAAGCTAACTGTGAGCTTAGAGAGATTAGGAATGAGCTCAAAATAGCGCAACAAAAACTTTATAGGCACAAGCTGAAGTCAATTGGGAATTATAGGCACAATGTCAAACTCGCGCATGTGCTGCTTGCTTTATTTGTTTTTTTCGCGGGAATGGCAAGATTGATGCTCGGTGGTAAGGCTAATTAGATGTCTCGATCATGTATTCTGCAAGTGACACTTTTGTATTGTGAACAATGTATCGATCATGTATTCTGAACATTGTGCCCTATGCTTTTGAGCATTGTACTGATGATGTATTGACAAAATCTACCAAGAAATACGCGGCATTTAGTATCCACCACATTATACTGACCATTTAGTCTGACCTGTTCACATTTCCAAGAACGTAATTTCTGTTAGGTTCCCCAACAGTCATAATGAATTATTATTGTTATTCCGAAATCAATGGAGTAGCAGCGAAGGTTGTTTTGGGTGGCGAAGGAGCGGTGAATTTATTGTAAATGCGGAGAAAGGAACGGTGGATTTGTTGTAAATGGGGCATTGATCGACTTCTTCCGCCTGGGGTACAGAAACCATTTTTACAATTACATCTCCTCCTCTCGGAAGGAAGATCCGTGAGAGTACAGTGCTCTCTTCCAAGTCTCTGTATCAAATTGAATGTGCATTTGACCTAGCACTCTGATGTTTGATGAAACTATTTTCAGGACGCCCGTAGGTCAGTAATCATGTCGTCGAGGCGGTTGCCGTTATCGCTGGTGGTGCTCCCTACAGAGGTGAACATTGACATCATCGGCCACCTCACTGCGACCTCAGAGCGGCCCATGGATGACCTCTGTAGCCTACGGGCGACCTGTCGGGAGATGCGACGCGTGTGCAACAACGCGGCCGTTGGTCGGCGCATGGCGCTAGAGCGATTTGCCGTTGAGCTGCAGTGGAACGACCGCAAGGGCTACGACGCCCTCCTTGATTGCCTGACCCGCATAAGAAACCCGGAGGCATGTTTCATCTCCGGGATGGACATCCTATTCGGGGAAAACTACAGCTCCCAGTCATCCATCGCCAAGCTCGAGGAGGCCACCCAGGCCAGGCACAATGTGGCGGCCTATGTAGCCGCCATGGTCCTCTACAGGGCCAATGGCGGCGCCGGTGATGATGACACTGCGAGGCGGTACATCAGACAGGTCGAGGGCGAGGAAGAATCGGCGCCCGCGACATCAATGATGATGCCGACGAACAAGGGTTGCCTGTGGTGCCGTGAGGCAGCCTCAGAGGTGATTCGACGAGTGACATGGCGTCGACGTGCTACGCTGCTGCCGCCAGTGGCGCGCGGAAATCATTAGTAACGAGGAATGTAGAATTCACACTGAATGTGATCTGTTCTTTAGCAAAATAATTGGATATCTGCATCCAAACAAATTACCCTGACATGTGAGAGTGATTTTGGATATATTTGTTTCTAGATCTATCCACTGATATCTATTTCTATCTCTCTTCCTTGATTCCCGTGTAGCAATACTCGCACACGCATTGACGTGATGGAAACCAACTTCTGGTCTTCCCCCATTTATTTACCACGACTGGTAGTTGGAATAGTTCATCACAATTTAGAGAGGTGGAAATCAATATTGGACAATTAAAAAACAAATAATGTGATCTCACTATCTCAGAAACTACGGAATCCGTAATCAGGTTTGCCCAATTCAAAACAAGCAACTTTTGCCAGGAAAGGAATGAAAATTTTTGTCCGGCCTGTTAATGTTTCGTAAACCCAAACATCCGGTCCTGCTCGGGTTATATTGCCTATCTCATTGCATGCTTTCATTTTGTTATTACCAAGCATGACTCGTCAACAAGGAAGAATGAAGCCGTGGTTCAAACTCTAAGTCAGCTTGCTTGTCTTCACGATTCTTTCCTACTAACCAAGTCTTTGAAAAAACAAATCTTTGCTAGATGGGGTAGTGTACACTAGATAGAGTAGACACCATCTTACTGAAAGCCAATTTTTGCCCATCGCTTCAAATTGCTCTACCTAAGCCACAGCTCCATGTTCGAATTGTGCATGTTTTTGGCTCTCCCTAACAAGGATGATATCATATCTCACCTTATCCATATTTAAAACAAGCATCTTTTTGCCATCAAATGATTAAAAATATTTCTCCAGTCTACTCATGGTTCGTAAACCGAAACATCCGACCTCGTATACCAGAATAACCAGTCTCGTGGGAACTTTCGATCTTCTCATGTTCAAGTGAATTAAGTTTGCTCCAAGTTCAACGAGATTGCAAGTTACGCGCCTAGGCCATTTGCCTGACACGATCCCCCATAAGACCCTGCGCCTTTCCCTTGGCAAATGAGATCTATTAATATATGCTGGAAAACACTTTTCCATCTCCTCCTCAACGAAAGAAAACCCCATCGGCATCTCCTCCTCTCGGCACTAGAAGACCCCATCGGCATAGCCTCCTATCGGCGCAAGTACAGTCGTCCTTTCTCCTAATTCAATCGATTTCTTTGTTCTTTTGACCTTTTCCGCCTCTTTGAGCAAACTAATTTCTATGTGCATTTCAGAGCATCTCCCCCAATGGCTGGCGACAATCATCGCTGCCTCCTGTGGACCTCGCTCTCCTACCATCCACGCCGACTAAAGCTCTGGCGGGGCCGAGATGCGGCGACTGTGGCAGGACAGAAACGCCGCAATGGATGGCCGGGCCGATGGGGCCCGGCACACTCTGTGTTGACTGCGGCCTTCGTCGCTGGCATGCCGAGCAGCGGTGGGACAGGCGTTCTCTCCACATCTATCAAACCACGATTCCCGTCTCACCGTCGCCACTAGAAGCTGGCGTGCAGTGGGTGGAGTGCCTGAGAGGCCGGGTTGGTCGCACGTGGCAGCCGTGGCCCTCCACTCCACCATTGATGTCAAGTGCGCCTGCCGCTTGGACTGTCCCGGAGAGCTCAGGCGCACGGTCGTTCCAGTCCCTGCTCCACAGGCCGGCGGTGTTACCAGCCGCTCGGCCATTGATGTCAAGTGCGCCCGCCGCTTCGACTGTCCCGGAGAGCTCAGGCGCACGGCCGTACCCGTCACCACCAGAAGCTGGCGTGCAGTGGGTGGAGTGCCTGAGAGGCCGGGCTGGTCGCACGTGGCAGTCGTGGCCCTCCACTCTGCCATTGATGTCAAGTGCGTCCGCCGTCCCGGAGAGCTCAGGCGCACGGCCGTTCCTGTCCCTGCTCGACAGGCCAGCGGCATTGCCAGCCGCTCGGCCATTGATGTCAAGTGCACCCGCCGCGCCGACTGTCCCGGAGGGCTCAGGGGCACGGACGTTCCTGTCCCTGCTGGAAAGGCTGGCGGCGTTGCCAGCCGCTCAGCCCCCGATGTTGGACCCATTCCTGCTCGACGGCGAGGATGAAAAGATAATTGCCAACAATAACAAGTGTCACTTTGCTGTAATATTTATTAGTGTATGATCAGAGAACTTTGTTTCCTCCAATGGAGTACTTTGGATGGATGTTCGTTTAACAAATAATTTAGTCTGGTCTTGTCACTTTTTCTTAACAGTAACATCCGCCCGTTGCCATCCTCGTGCCACAACTTCCCATGGAAGGTGGTTGCCATCATCAAGAGATCATAGACGTGTTGGTCATACGGCGCGAGGACCCACACATCAGCCCCTCAACGGTGGAAGATGAATGGAAGCCACTCAAGAATGAAGACTCAAGAGGCGCTCGCTGCTTACCTTCTCACCGAAGCGGCACAACTTCCCAGGCAAGGCGAGTAACTCCACATAAATCGCCATTCCTACGCCCCCACCATCGGCGTCCTCGCCAGTTCCGAACCACGCTACCACTTCCCAAACACTCGCGCCTCACTCCTACCCGGCCGACGCAATGAAGCTATCAGGCTCCCCGTCGCGCCGACTATCCCCCACCAGTTCCCCGTCGCGCCGGCTATCCCCCACCGGCTCCCCGTCGCGCCGGCTCTCACCCTCGCCCTTCAACCGATCCTCCGGCGCCACATCCTCTTCGCGCGCCCGTGTCTGGGTGCTGCCGCGCGACAACCAGCACTTCGCCCGCATGTTCACGGAGGCGCTATGGGGCCACATCCACAGCACGCTGCCGCCGCGCTCCGACGCCGCCAACGTCGACCCGCCGTCGCTCGTCGGCGGTTTCCCAAGAGCCGGTGGTGGCTCACCGGCTGATTCCCAGCCTCCTCCACTGTCACTGCCGCCACCCTGTGATGACACCAACGTCGACCCGCCGTCGATCGTCGGTGCTTTGCCAGGAGCAGCTGGTGTCTTGCCGGCGGATATCCAGCATCCTCCACCGTCACCGCCTCAGAAGCTGAAGTTTACGGTTACCCTTCCTGCCGGTGAGTTTAACTCCGACTCCGACTCCCAAGCTGACACAGACTCGTCTGAGGACCGTTGCCACGACTACATCCCTCTGGTCCCCCGGGGTGATGCTTTGCGCGTCTTCCGGCGCTTTGACGGCACGTACGGGTGCCCTGTCTGCCCCAACCTTATGCACAGGTGGCGCAAACGGAATGAGGTCAAGGACCATGTCCTTGGGATGGCCAGGTCTGCGCCCCTGAGGGAGAAGTACAAGAAGAAGTGGAGCCACCACCGCGTCGTGGCTAGGAAGGAGGGATGGATGGAGTAGATGGAGTGAGGGAGCCGCGCCGGTGGAAGATCTATGCTGTTATGTTATCTGTGATGTTAATTAGTATCTTTAGATTTCGTTGGAACATTATCTTATGTATGTGAACTTTGTGATGTTATGTTATCAGTGATGTTAATTATTATCGTTAGATTTCGTTGGAACATTGTCTTATGTATGTGGAAATTGTGATGTTTAATTAGTCACTTTAGAATGGACTCTGTTTCCTACTTTGGATGGATGTTCGTTCGAATAATGCGATCGTATTTTCCTAATAACAATTCAACGAAACATTTAGTCCGGTCCGCTCACTTTTGCAGATCAGTAAGATCCGGCCGTAGTCATTCTATTTTGCCCACAAAATCAACACTGAATTTAGTCCGGTCTGGTCACCTTTTCTTATCAGTAACATCCGGCCGTAGCCTTCCTCGACAGGCCAAGGCGCCCGTTGCTTAATTTCCCACGGAAGCTTGCCACAACGCCCCATGGAAGCTTGTAGATGAATCGCAGCTACTCGATCTAGAGGCCCGTTGCTTAGCTTGTCACATAAGCTTGCACAACTTCTCATGGAACCTGGCCATTGTATTCCTACCACCATCGGCGTCCTTGCCAGTTCTGAACCACTCTACCCATAGTTCTCTTCCCAAACACTCGCGTTTCAGTCCTACTACCCGTCTGACGTAATGAAGTAATTAGTCTCCCCCCAGACACACAGAGCTCAGGCGCATGGCCGTACCCGCCCCTACTCGTCAGTTCGGCGGCGTTGCCAGCCTCTCGCCCACCACCTCCTCAGGAGCCGAATCTGGGTCCTGGCCATCACCACACGACCTCCACTTCATTCGCTCCTACTTAGAGTGGCAAGGGCGTCAATTCCACGGCATGGAGCCGCCCCGCTGCGACGCCGTCAACGTTGACACGCCAATGCCTGGAGCCACTGGTACGTCGCTGACGGATTCCCAGCCTCCTCCACCACTTGCAGAGTTGGACTCCGACTCCAATTCCGACTCCAACTCCGACACCTTTGCTCTGCGCGTCTTCCGGCGCACTACCAACACCTACGGGTGCCCTGTCTGCCCCAACCGTATGCACCGGTGGAGGAACCTGAATGAGATCAAGGACCACATCCTTGGGATGGCTAGGTCTGAGGCCCTGAGGGAGGACAACATGAAGAAGTGGAGCCAACACTGCGTCCTGGCCAGAAATGAGGGATGGATGTAGATGGAGTGAGCGAGCCGCGCTAGTGGAAGACCAATGCCGATATGTTATCTGTGATGTTAGTTAGTATCTTTAGATTTCGTGGGAACATTGTCTTATGTATGTGAACATCGTGATGTTAATTAGTAACTTTACATTTCCATGAAACATGGTCTCATGTGTTGTCCGGCCTATTCGTGTTTCTGGATAAGAACATCCGCTCTTATTGTACTTATACATGATCGTGTTTCCTAGCTTGACACATTTTTTCGAATCGAGGGCATCCCCCATTTCCATTGCAACAACGGAAATACCGAACAAGTCACAGAACATGGATAAAAGAGGAGTTCACTGGCCCTTGACTCGCCCTAACCTACATTGACTCAAGCTAGATTAGGACAACGATCGCCCCTAGGACTCCCAGGGAGAGTAAGCATCACCAGACAACGAGTCTAAACATCATCACAAGTTTCCAACCCAAAACATAGCACCACTAGACAGACCTACACCAACATCTGCCAATCGCTTGACAATGTCAGTTTCCTAGCTTGACACATGATCTGGAGAAGTTGAAGATCAATATTGGATGATTAATAAGAAATAGCAATATGATCGTTGCTCACCTTGACCAAATTCAAAACAAGCATGCGGTTATTGCCAAACATCCAAAACGCTAATGCATCCCTAACCCAAACCATGTTTGTGTTTTTGGTTATCGTTTGTTTGTTGATCAATCCCCTTGTTTGAAGTTGTTTATGCTTTGTTTCCCTGACCATCTCTGTTCCTTGTCTCCCTATAAATGTTATCCTAATTTATCGCTCTCATAAACTATGAAATCGTAGATCTCCTTTTCCCAAAATCAAAACAAGCATTTTTTACAGGTCCTAAAATATTTGTCCTTTCTGTATCTTTTTCTAGACCGAAACATCCGGTCTGTTAATGCAACCCATACCCGAACATCCGGTTTAATGGCAGTAAATAGTTCATCTCTGCATGTTGAAGTGCTTGTAAATATAGTTTGCTCCAAATTCACTAAGATTATAAATTTACATAGTTCTTTTCTTTGCAAAAGACCGTTACATTATTAGAGATCGAGGCGCCTCCTTGCATTAGCGTGATACAACTCCCGAAAAGACACCCCGACTCTCCCTGAAACTGAGATCTATTAATATACCGGACTCTCCCAACTCCCTCCATTGCCTTGTCTCAAACTCTCTTCCTCCAGAAAACCACAACCACCATGCCTTCTTCTCCGATTCGACTTCCCGCCTCCCCGTTCCCTTCCAACCCCTTCTCCATCGGGACACCACCCGACTCCCCCCAACCAAGTGCATGTGAGCCATCCGAGCCCTCCTTGAGTGAATCTGATGTAGAAGACACGGAAAGGTAGGAGAGCGAGGACAGCGAGGATGAGTACGACTACGTGGAAGAGGATGAAGAGGAAGAGGAAGAGGAAGAGGAAGAAGAAGAGGATGAGGAAGAGGACGTGGACGTGGACGGCCATTGAGAAGAAGCGATTGGCGGCCAAGAAGAGGAAGCAGGTGGAGGCCAAGAAGAGGAATCAACAGATGGAGGTGTTTGTGAGGCAGCTTTTGAAGGATGACAAGGCCGGTAAGCTTGATTCGTTCAAGGACATTCCGTCGGCAAAGAAGAAGAAGGGTGCGGAAAAGGAGGAGGTGGACTCGAAGAGGACCAAGAAGAAGATGGACCTCGGCGCTGGTCCTTCAAATGCCGGCCCCGCCAAACCCGGTCCCGTGGCTCCCCCAGCCATTGAAGCTCCCTCGACGCCAGAGTCATCGGGGAACTCCTCGGAGGGGTCGTCTTAGATTACTCGGATTTGGGTTTTCTTTTTCACTTTCAAATAGGTGGTCTTGTGGATGGAAAGGTCAATTGTATGTTTTCTTTTGGATGGAAAAGATCGATCCCCTGTTTTCCTGCTCTGTGAATCTTGTAGTGGTAGGAAAATCCCCTGTATCCCCTGTTATCCATGAAGAACATGGGTGTTCTTCTTTTCCATGATCATCTTCCTTGCTTCAGTGGATTTCCCTGGTCATGATGCATTGCCATAGTCTGAGATGTAATGTCTTGTCATGTAATATTTTATTCTTATCCCACCGCACCACATTGCAGATACACACGTAAATGATGATTGATTTTACAAATTTACCGTTTGACTAAATTCACTGTTTTGCCAAGAATATACAGAACGTAAATGATGGTCACCTTGCCAAAATTATTCAACTTAAATGTGCACATACATGATACATCCCCATAGACCTACACCCGTACAGTGGCACTGGCATAGGCGCGCACAAACACACACCCAGCAACGAAATCTTCGGACTTGTCAACGAGGAAGACAACAGACAAGGTCATGGAGATGGATACAGCACACGCCTATCCCACCATACCTAATGCACGACGGAATGTAGCATAACGAGGATCCGTGCGGAGATATTCCTCCAATGCACGGTGCCTACCCCTCGACTTCATGGTATGTCCTGAGCGGCCAATGCCAGAAGCATGCTGTAGGATGTCACGAAAACCCCACTGTCGGTTAGCAAGATTGCAGTAAGGGCACACACAGCGACCATGGCGAAGCACACGAGTGTAACCCTGCTCCTACAGCCAAGCCAAAGCATCTTTCTTCATCTCCTCCGTTTCTTCCTCGTCCGCTTCGTCCATGTCGTACAGATCATATGGAGCCATGTATCCTGGCCGCTGCGGAGGTTGCACAGCATGGGAGTTGGCGGTTCCTCCGTTCGCATCAGAAGCCATCCTCTTACACACTCGCCAACAACGTAAGCATGATAAACACTGACCAGAAATAATGATTGTATCCTGTAAAAACACGACGCAGAAGCTAAGAGCTCACCTCTTTTCACAGAGCACAGAACCAAATAGAGAGGTCTGCTAGCACAATGCGTGGAGAATGAAGAGGCGATGAGCAAAGGCCTTGGGGGCACGCCTATTTATCGAACCATGACCGATACTAAGGCAGCGTGCACCTCGTGGCAGAGCATGCCCTCATGGGATTACAGTAGCCATGAAAATACGTGGGATGCTCGGAATACGAAGCCCTACACTGCTGAGGAATCCTGTCACAAGTATAGGGCGGAATATGCAGGCTTTTTCCCCGGTAGGCATGCGAAATATTTGGTGGGTAAACGAGTGTGCTTTGGTCCGGATAAGAACACAGAAGGAAGATCCTTATATCCGTATGACTTAAAAAATAGACTGCAGGCATTGTCGTGGGAGAAGCAGCTGTTAGCTTTTGTGATCTTCGACTGGAAACGCACCCAGCTTCACTGAAGCGTGGGCCTCTTCCAGATATCCGTCTCCCGCATATATTGTAGGCCACCGGAATCCCACCCAAACTCGCTGACAATATGGGGTCACCATTACACGGCCTCACTTGTCAGTGGCCCCGAAGTAAGTGCAGCTTACCAAATTTTCATTTCGCGGTCAGGAAGTCGAAAGCGGGATTTTGAAATTATGTATTCCCTATCCGCTCCGAAATAATAAATACTCTACTCCATTGCTACCGTGTTGTGCCACTAAACTCCCGCCTTCCATTTCCAAAAAGCATCACTCTGCTCAGCTAGATCTGCGGTGGCGGTCCGACCTCGCCGTCACCGGTGGAGGGGGAGAGGTATCTCAGCAGATGGTGAGCGGCAGATATCTTTGTTCTGCTTGCGTCTGCTGTGCTGGCCAAGCTGAGCAGTTGAGCGAGGATACAGCGCAAGCACCGGCTCCTGATGCCCCCTCAATCCATGGTCCCCTAAATCTTGGAGCTTCACAAGTGAGAATCTCATTTCCTTTTCTTTCTAGTCCCCTAGTAGTATTTTCGTTGGCTTATAAAGTAAATTTCTTCGTGTATTGTGTTAGTTTTGAGATGCTTCTCTTAACTTTGTCGCTCTAGATGCAGTCACTGATTTGGAACACAAGTTAATCGATGAGCCAAGCGTTGAAAGTAAATTGCTTTGTGTATTGTGTTAGATTGGAGATTCTTCTCTTACCTTGGTCGCTCTAGATGCAGTTACTGATTTGTAACACAATTTAATAGATGAGCCATGCTTAGAAAGTAATTTATTTGTTTATTGTCTTAGATGTCAGATCCTTCTCTTACCTTGACCGCTCTAGATCGAGTTCCTAATTTGTAACTTTTTGTGCAGGGCCTAGCATCCCACTCCTGCATTGCTGAGATTCAATCACATGTCGTGGTATGTAATAGAATGCATGGTTATCCTGCTACTTTATTCTTAGGATTATTCTTAAGTTTATTTGCTTGCTTCGTTTAAGGTTCAAGTTTGACTTCTCCTTTCATTTTTAGGCTCAAATGTTGAGGACAATGTGAAGTCAAAGCCATTCATTGATTACATGCCTCGAGATTATCCAACTTTTGCTACATGCTCAAGACCTGAACTTTCGTTGGGAGGGCTCGATGCAGTGCTGACCTTGGTGAAATCTTTGTTGAACAGGACCAAGTTTTGACAGACTTGAAGATCAAGGCAGAAGCATCAGATGTAGCAATGAAAGTGTAGACTGATGAGATTGAGAGGTTGAAGAAATAAGTAGAAACTATAGAGACCCTCCTTCATCAACTACTAAGCTCGCACCTTGGGTAAGGCCACTTTGTTTCTTAGTCTTCTTCTTGTGTCCTCGCAGCTAGTTGTGCTGGTTTGTGAGTACGAAGCTTTGTTATCTTAGTGGGTTCTATTTCAATACCAGCTTTATTTGTGAGCATGGAGATATCATGTGTATTGTTTTGTGAGCTCCTACTTACAATCTGCTTGTGGTTGTTCTATGTTCATTGATAATAATGTGTCATGTGTGATCTGAAATATTAATTTGTATCAGTGGTATGGAAATATTATTTGTGATGTCTATTACTTAATTGATTAGCATGTAATATGAGATTGAATTATATCTAATTTAGCGCAACCTGGAGTGCAGCCCAAAATAACAGGGAAAAAATATGTGGGCTTGCCCCATCGGCCCATTATTTTGTTACGAATTCAAAAACGATTTATTAATAAAATGGGCCGTATAAAAAATGACGTCAGCAAATGGTGGGCTGGGTCCAATATCAGTTGGGCCTTAATCATTTTATGACATCATCGAATATTGAACTCTATCCAACCAGTACTGGACCCAAAACAAATTAATGACAAATGCAATTATTGGGCTCGGTCATACTAAAACTGGGCCTAAAACATTCTATGAGGTCCTCGATTATTGGGTCGGTCCAACCAGAATTAGGCCTAAAAGTGTTTATGACGACAACAATTATTGGGCTCCATCCAACCATAAATAGGCCTTAAACATTCTATGACGCAAACAATATTGGGCTCCATCCAACCTTAATAAGGCCTAAAACCAATTTATGACGAAAGAAACATTTTGCTCAGCTTAATATTAAGTGGGCCAAATTCAATCTATGACGACAAGGTATTTGGACCTTGGCCCGTCAAAATATGGGCTGAATTCACTTAATGACGAAACGGTTTGTCACAAAACACCGTGCCACATCAGATTTTGTTCTAACGTGGTAGGTACCTTATGAAGCCTTTGTGTTACGAATTTATACGCGTCATTAAACTCATGACGCCGGGAACTATGGTCTCGTCATTAATCGCGGTTTGTGACGCTCGATTAATGACGGAGCATTTTCGTAACAACCGGCGTCATTAATCGTGGTTTATGACGAGAAACGGCCTTTTTTGCGTCACTAGTCGGCGTTTTTCTTGTAGTGCAAGCAGTCAAGCAAGAACATCAACGGCCCGTGCTTCGCCGCCCAAGGCTTTTGCGGCATGGCACATAGCTCCGCAAGCAAGAAGCGCAACAAGGACGACTCGGACTCCGACTCCGAGGATGAGGTAAACAATGATCCATCCTTCTTGGTAGCGGAGAATGCTAGGTTGAATGAATTGCTTGACAATCATGATGATGTGCTTAGAAAGACCAACAAGGAGAAGAGGGAGTATAGGTCTTTGCTTGAAGAGGCTAAGGAGAAGGTGGTTGAACTAGAGTCTTTGCTTGTTGATGCTAGGGCTCAAATAGATTCTCTTAAGTCTGTTCCTATTGTGACCGATGAACCTGAATGCACTGATTGTTCCACTTTTCTTGGTGATTTGACTATGCATAAGGAAAAGTATGCCTCCAAGGTTGAGGAACTAGATGTGCTTAGGGTTGAGCTAGATGAGATGAAATCTAGGCCCTCCTTGCTTGGTGCTTGCACTTCTTGTCCTGTTTTTGTATGAGAAACTAGATGAATCAGTTGCTTATGCTAGATCTCTAAAAGTTGCTTTGAAAGATCCTATTCCCACATCATGCTCTACTTGTGAAATAAATGTTGTAAAGAATTTGTAGCTTGCACACTATGTTGATCGCTTGCAGGATGAGAATGTTGAGTTGAGGAAGATGATGGGTTGGTTGTCTGGTCATGAGCCTCAGCTCAGGATGATGATTGAGGCATACAAGCGCTATGATGGGCAAGTGCTTGGGGTGGACAAGGTTGGTGAGGGAAGTGGTGATAATGAGGGGAAGATCGGTGATATCCTAGAACCACCAAAAACCGACCACAAAAATGCCTATGCTCCTAAGCCAAATCCTCTTAGGAACTGACTAGACACAACCCAGCTCCACCCGTGTTTCCTCCACAAATAGACAACTTCCAGAAACCCATCAAGTTCAAGAGTGACTTGGGGAATGAGTTCTTTGGGAAGAAGGGAGAGAAACCGAGTGAGGAGAAGACAGAGCCCAAGGAGAGCCCCAAGCCAAATTCAAAACCAAAACCCTTCCATTGTGAGCATTGTGGGAGGGATGGGCACCTAGCTGAGTTTTGCTTCAGCAGGAAGCGTGAGGAGAGGTTTGCGAGGGAGATGGCAAACAAGGACAGGTACCACCCTTCTTGTGGTGTGCCTGAGCCTAGGATGGTGCCAAGGGGTGAGGGTTTAGTGCGTACCATTTACCCTCGGGAGAGGCGTGAGTTTGTGCCTCGAAGTGAGCCACCAGAGAGAGATGATGGTAGGCGTGTTGGGTTTGGGCGTGGTGAGTTTGCTGGATGTTCCTTCGCTCGTGGCCAATACGAGTATGGGGGGAACGATCGCAGCTTTAGGTCTCAGAGGAGCTATGGGCCACGGTCTCCACCTCGTGGTATGCGTAGTCCTCCAAGGGGACGTGTGGGTGTTCCACCTTGGAGAGATAGGATGGATTTTGCTAACCCCACTTTTGAGCAAATGACACAACACTGGTTTGATTCATTTTGTACTAACCCCAGTGCTGAGTCGTTTCCTCACTCTTGCTCTCATTTTTTATTTGCAGGTGGGAGGCTTGGAGGGCTTTTGGTTGATCGACTCCGGTCGCTCTCGACACATGACTGGAGATCGAAGGTGGTTCTCCAACCTCACCCCTGTGATGACCAAAGAGTACATCACTTTTGGGGACAATGGGAAAGGTAGAGTGCTTTCAGTGGGAACGGTGAAGGTGAGTGAGTTTGTGACTCTTAGGTGTGTTGCTCTTGTCAAGTCTTTGGGGTTTAATCTTCTTTCGGTTTCCTAGCTTCTTGATGAGGGTTTTGAGGTCCATTTCAAAACGGGCGCTTCTCGTGTTTTGGATTCTCGAGGTGATCTTGTCTGCACGATCATCCCTAAGGGTCAGATTTTTAGAGCCGATTTTTCTCAGTGTGTCGGCTCTTCTCGTTGTTTGGTTGCTGGTGTTTCAGCGGAGCTTTGGAAATGGCATAGGAGACTAGGTCACTTGAGTTTTGACTTGTTGTCACGCTTGAGTGGGCTAGGTTTGGTCCGAGGATTGCCTAAGTTGAAATACCAAAAGGACTTGGTATGTGCTCCGTGTAGGCATGGTAAGATGGTCGCCGCCTCTCACCCGCCTCTGACATCCGTTATGACAGAGAGGCCATGCGAGCTGTTCCATATGGACTTGGTTGGTCCAGCTCGTATGTGCTCGGCGGGTGGGAAATGATATGTCCTGGTGATAGTGGACAACTATTCTCGCTATGCTTGGGTCTTCTTTTTGGCTGACAAGGGGGAGACGCTTGGTTTTGTGCGGGATCTAATCTTGAGGTTGAAGAATGAGAGGAATGGAGATGCTATTCGAGCTATTCGTAGTGACAATGGCACTGAATTTAAAAGCTCTCGTTACAAAATTTTTTGTCATGATTTGGGTCTCGAACATCAATTCTCTTCTCCCTATGTGGCTTGTCAAAATGGTGTGGTTGAGAGGAAAAATCGTTCCCTTTGTGAGATGGCTAGGACGATGCTCGACAAGCATAGGACTCCGAGGAAATATTAGGCTGAGGCAGTGAGTACTGCGTGCCATGTTGGGAACCGGATTTTTCTTCGGGCCTTCTTGAACAAGACGTGCTATGAGCTCATGCACGGGCGAGCACCTAGAGTGAGCCATTTCAGGGCTTTTGGTTGTCGGTGCTTTATTCTCAAGAAGGGTAGGCTTGATAAGTTTGAGTCGAGGTCTTCCGATGGGATCTTTTTGGGTTATGCGAGTCATTCTCGAGCATTCCGTGTGCTCAACCTTGATACTAACCTAGTCATGGAAACTTGCAAGGTAACCTTCGACGAGACCTAGGCATGCAGTTCGTCTGTTTTTGAGTGTGCAGGTGATGACGAGATTGGCAAGAAGATCTTTGAGGACGAGGAGGATGATGGTGATGATGCTGAAGCTCCAGCCGAGCATGTACCCTCTACTTCTAGTATGACAACTACAGTGTAGGATGGTCCAGCCCCTACACCGACTACAATCCAGCAAGATCAAGTGGAAGCTGCAGCTGAGGGGGAGGTTGTCTCCAGGCGAGAGGCACCAAGGCGCGTTCAAATTGATATCATCGGCGACATCAACGAGCGTACGACACGGTCAAGGTCCAGGAATGTTTCTCACTTTGCTCCTTCGGCTTTTGTTGGTACTTTTGAGCCGAAAGACATTGGACACACCCTCTCTGATCCTAATTGGGTGAACGCAATGCATGAGGAGTTAGAGAACTTTGAGAGAAACCAAGTTTGGGAGTTGGTAGAGCCACCACCACATTGCAAACCTATCGGGAAAAAATGGGTGTGGAAGAACAAAGAGGGTGAGAATGGTGAGGTGGTGAGAAACAAATCGAGGTTGGTTGCTCAGGGCTATAGTCAGAAGGAGGGGATAGATTATGAGGAGACATTTGCTCCTGTAGCCCGTTTGGAGGTGATTAGGATCCTTCTAGCTTTTTCTGTGGCTAAAGGGTTCAAATTGTACCAAATGGATGTGAAGAGTGCCTTCTTAAATGGGTTTTTAGAAGAAGAGGTTTATGTGAAGTAACCACCGGGCTTTGAGAGTGCTGAGTTTCCCCACCGGGTGTATAGGCTGAGGAAGGTGTTGTATGGGCTGAAACAAGCTCCCCGTGCTTGGTATGGCCGTTTGAGGGGGTTCTTGTTCAGCAAGGCATTTGAAATGGGCAAGGTTGATAAGACTCTTTTTCTCCTCAGGCAGGGCGATGATATCCTAATTGTTCAGGTGTACGTGGATGATATTGTCTTTGGCGGCTCGTCTCACTCTTTGGTTGCGAGGTTTGCAGAGGACATGAGCAAAGAATTCGAGATGTCTATGATGGGAGAATTGCAGTTCTTTCTCGGGCTTCAGATCAAGCAGGCGAAGGAGGGAACCTTTGTGCATCAAGCCAAGTACACGAAGGACATCCTCAAGAAGTTCAAGATGGACGACTCGAAGCCCCTGTTGACACCGATGAGTATGACTACAGCGCTGGATGCGGTCGAGGACGGAGAGCCCATGGACCAGAAGGAGTACCGGAGCATGATCGGCTCCCTCCTGTACTTGACGGCGACGAGGCCGGACATTCAGTTCTCTGTGTGTCTGTGCGCTCATTTTCAGGCGTCGCCGAGGACTTCACACCGGCAGGCTGTCAAGCGGATCTTCAGGTATCTTCGATATACTTCTGAGCTCAGTCTTTGGTACTCAGCGTCCTCTTCTCTTTCGCTTCTTGGGTTTTTGGATGCCGACTTTGCGGGGTGTCGAGTCGATGGGAAGTCGACTTCTGGGACGTGCTAGTTTTTGGGTTCTTAGCTTGTTTCTTGGTCTTCTCGCAAACAATCTAGTGTAGCTCAGTCTACCACAGAAGCCGAATATGTTGCTGCCGCTAGCTGTTGCTCCCAGCTACTTTGGATCACATACACGCTGAGTGACTTTGGTGAGGAGTGTACCCATGTTCCTCTCATGTGTGATAGCACGAGTGCCATTAGTGTTACCAAATACCTCGTGCTTCACTCCAGAACCAAACATATAGAGGTGAGGTACCACTTCCTAAGAGACAATGTTGAGAAGGGAAACATAGACCTCATCCATGTACCAACCGAAAAACAGCTCGCCGATATCCTAACAAAGCCTTTAGATCAAGCTACATTTGCTCGTTTGCGAGGGGAGCTTGGAGTGGTTTTTCCTTTTTGAGCTTCGGTTGGGGGTCTGATGTACATATGCATGTTGCATTTCCATTTCTGTATCATATCATGCTTGCATCTTTGTATCATAGACTGCATTTGTATCATATGCTTTAGAGATGTGCTTCTCCTGTATACTTGGATCACCGTGATATGCTGGATATGAGATTATGACTTTGCTAGTGATGCTCATGTGATGTATACCGATGCTCTTGGTAGCTTTGGGATGTATATGCTTGTGGATGGCTTAATTTTGTGAAAATGCTATATATGATCCTCTCTTATGAGTTGAATGCCTCTCATGTTCAATATGTGCATTTATGGCTATATCTTGCTTAATTTGTGCTTGGAATCATGTTCTTTCCATTTGGGGTCAAAGATCTATTTATCATCATGGATGTTTAGACTACATGCTACCTTATGGAGAAGCCTAAGCTTCTTTTTGCCGCAAAGGCACTTCATATACCATGCTTAATTTGTAAATCTTGAAATTGGTATATGAAATGCTTGTGCTTGAAATATATGCTTCCATGTCATTTATGCTCTAAAATTCCTTATCTTGGGTGCTAAACCGTTGCATGATGTTCACCATTGAGAAGTCTCACATTTAGAAGTGGACACATGTCTCGGTGGCTTTGACATGACATGAGATAGCTTGTAGGTGTTTGTGATGATCTTGTGATGAGAATTTGTGACCTTGCATGAAGTTTGTGAGTTATATGTTGTTTGTGCTCATTTTGACCATGTTTAGGTCCTATGCTCATGAGAGGGAAATTTTGTGAAAAATGCTTCATTTTGATCATGGCTGTGTCACATGCTTATATGTCCCTATCTATCTTGTTGGGGATGCTTGTACTAAATCTGTGGCTTTCTTGCTTGTCTATGTCTCCTTTTAGCATGTTGTAGTGCTCTTTGTCTATTCGAGAAGCACATACTTGCATTTGTAGCCTTGATTCATGCATTACCAACAAGGGGGAGAGATAGTTTCCAATTCTTGTTTTGGGGAGGAAGTTCTTGCATCAAGGGGGAGTTTTGCATCAATGGAGAAAAAATTGGGAGAAATGCATTTGTTCGGGGGAGCTTGCATTCATGCATTTGGGAGCTCTTTGTCGCCTGATTTTAGTTGTGCTCTTTTGCCGATGGTGTCTGTAACACCCCAGGTGTTTATTAAAGATAAATACCTTAATTAGTTGTGTTAATCATGTTTAATTGGCTCATAAACATGTTTGACATGATCTTGCACTCAGTTGCACAAAAGACCTTGGACAAAGTTGAAATTCCCGGTCAAACCCTAGATCCATGAAAGCTGAAATGGTTTTCTTGTGCGTTCTCCAAATTTCACTATAGAAGTTCAAAATCGGCCAATATAAAAGTTCTTCGTTATCTCCGAGAACACATTTTTCATCATTGGCGGAAATTCAAATTTTGAGTGCAAAGCCGCGTAAACTCGAGATGAAGTTCCTGTGCACAGTAATTCCGGGCCGAGTTTTCCTGAAAGTTCAACGCATTTTTGACACAAATCCGTTGATCAAAACTTATGTCGCCCTTTGTGAAAGTTGTAGGTCTATAGTTCCTCTACAACTTTTATTTTTGGAGAATTTCAACTTAGTTGGCACTTTTTGGAGTAAATGAATTTCGAAGGCGAGCAAATGGACTGAAAAACCAGACGCGCTCGGCGCATCGCCCGCGCGTGCGCGCGCGCTCCCGCCGCGCAGGCTCGTCTACGTGGCATTTCCACGGCCGTCCGGCGTACGGACTCCTAGAGCCCGTCACTGTGGACTAAGGGGCGTGCCGTGGTGCCTCCGTCCGCGGCTGCGCCGTACACCGCGCCCACGCATGCCAGAGGGCCCAGCAGCGCCATGCGCCAGCCGCGCCGCCCACCAGCCGCGCCGCAGGCATGCACGCGGGCCCCCTGTGCTCGGCCGGGTATATGGGAAGAGAGAGAGGGAAGCCGGCGCGTTTTCGTGGTCGCTTCATCGCGCTCGCCCACCATCTCACGCTTCCGCGCGCCGCCGGGCTCGGGCGAAGCCGAGACAGGGCCATCACCACGCGCCTTTGCCACCGCCGCCGCGTTTTGGCCTCCGCTCGCCCTCGTGCCCCCTTTCCTCTCCCACATCTTCTCCTGCACCTCCTCGACACCGCACCACCACAAAACCGACCGCCGGCCGCACCGTCGCCGGACACTGGCCGCCGCGGTGGGCGCCTGAGGCCTGTTCCGCCGTCGGCGCTCCACGACGTCGTCTCCGGCCCAAATCCGCCGCCAAGTGCCGGGTACAAGTGCGCAATGACCTCTTGGCCCGATTCCCGACGAGCTCCGGCCGAGGAGGCCGCCGCCGGCGAGGTCTCCCGGGCCTAGGGACCCAATTGCGACGTTTTACTTCTTTCCAGGGTTCGAATCGTAAACCAAGGGCGTTTTCGTAATTCTGAAACTTAAGTCAAGGGTCCCCCTGTAAATGTATCTTTAGGGTTTCCGCTGCAACTTCGAAAAATCATTAACAATTGTAGAAAAATCATAAAAATGCAAATCCAATTTTGTTGGTTTCCTAGTGAATAAACCTACCTTTTCTAGAAAGGCTATATAGGGTTTTTCTTTGTAGTTTTTGAATTCAAAATTCAAACTCAGTTTGAGGTGTTTTAGTGTAGTTTAAAATATACATGTGCTATGGAGTTGAATTTTGGATATGTTTCTCTTTATGGCATGTTTAGATTTGTGACCAAAGTTGGCATGAGTTTGATGTGTATATTTTGAGTTATGATTTATGTAATCTTTATACTAGATTAAGCTTGATGCTTTTTATAGCCCCTTTTAATAAACTTTTCCTTAAGCACAAGTGCACCCTAGGGCTTTGTCTTGATGAATAGTACCTCTGGTAGAATGGATATGATTTTAGGATGTGCTTTGGTATATGTTTTGGATTTAATCTTGTGTAGAGTGATAAATTAATAACTCAAAATATAAATAAGATCTATACTTGAGCCCTAGCCAGAAACTTATTTTTGACCTAGAGGATGGCTAGGAGAAAGTCGAGATCATAAAGTTTAGTAAATCTTTTTATATGAATTAATGGTGATTTACTAGGCTAAAATTTGTCTTTTTTGTTTAAATTAATTTATAAATGATCTTAAGCTAGATTTTGGTTTGTGAGCTTAAACTAGGCATGTGTTGCTATGTGAAAAAGCTTAGGCTCATTTGAAGTGTTTTTGATTTAATATGGATTTATGGTTGAAAGGCTTGTTTTATGTAATTAAATAAAGAAATGAATTTAAGGTGTCAAAATTGAGAAAGCTTGTCATGGTTCTGTTTTTGAATGTTTAATCACACTCCCTTACTGTTTTGTGAAGTTAAATACCTTAGTTTGCTTAAATATGTACACAGTCACCATCAAAATTAACCTTTAATTAACCTCTCACACCCTCACCTAATGCATATGCATGTGACGTGTAGATTTACTAGACGGGACGTACACACTCACCCAGGAGGGAGATGGGACGGTAGATGGTGAAGTGAACGAGTTGGGTGTTCATCAAGACCTGGACCAAAGTCCAGAAGAGCCCAAGGCTAGTGTTGAGTCAGAGGAAGGCAAGCACTGGTTTCATATAACCTTTTTGGGATAAAATCTCCACTTTTACTTTCAGTATTTATTGTTTACTTGTGCATTTAAGTTTCAGGAGTTGCTTTGAAACCTAGATGCATGATCCTTAGGACTCCTATGCTCTTTTACTAGTATGTTAGGAACGCTAGTGCCATGCTTTAAGGATACGGTACAAGTCGAGTAATGACTCATTGCTCGCGAGATATAGGATGCTTATGTTGGAATCATAAGTTGGATAAATTGACTCGCTCATGTGGTAAGAGCAATGGGTTCGGTCTCGACCGAGTAGCATGGTGCTGGTCTAAGCTATTGAACGTACCAAGTGCTTGTCGGGAATGGGACCAGTAAGCCTAGTACCTAATGAACCAGTGCGGGAATTTTATTGCTACTAATCTTGAGATGCGTCTCCCGGTTCGCTACCGGTAGTGCAAGTGTGATTCTGGACGTGCCATGTTTGGGCGTACCAGTAAACCTTGTCCTTAGGACTGTATCATCTTTTCCTAATCTAGGGAATGACGGGAACTGCTTGGTTGGGGTAGACACTGCACTTGGTCTACCTTCTTCCGTGTATCTTGGGTTTACCTTGCAAGGATATAAATCAATCGATCGTCGGTCACTCACCATTATCTGAGTCGGCTTGACCACTGGCTACCCCATGTTTATTTATGGAACAATTCGGATTAATATTGTTGGATGATTAATCTTGTTTGTACAACCATGCCTGCTTAGCTAGGTGCTTACCTAGAATGGTTAACATACTAGAACTTGAGCTAAAATTTGAAAGTAAGGATCAACTCTTAGTTGCTTTTGGCTAAACAAACCCACCAGCCAAAAAGCCTTGCATGTCTAGCTGTGTCTTTTATTTTGACGGGTCAGTCTTGCTGAGTATTAGTATACTCAGCCTTGCTTTTGTTGTTGTTTTCAGGTAATCCCATCTGGCCTAGTTCTATTCCAGATGGTTGAGAACTTGAATGGGAGAGTGATGATGAGGAGTGATATGCATGGATGGCCTCCTGTGTGTATCATGCGTTTAGTTTAATTTCCACTATTTAAACTCTGAACCATGTTTACTTTTATGTACTGAAAAACCTGGTTTGTAATATTAAGTACTTATGGACCTTTTATGTAATGTAATGTTGTACTCTGGTCCCGCCTTCGTGTGGGCTTAGCGCATAACTCGATCCTGTATAAGTGATTTACCGGGCATGACCCGGCAGAGGCGACAGAATAGTTCTTTATTATTGCTTAATGGCCAGGTGGACAGGCTTAGGCGATAATACGGAATTATTTTGGGCGGTTCTGTCACAGTGTCGAGCCCTTTTGCCTCACCTTGAGGAGTCGGCAATTTTGGAGCATTTTATCTCGGTTGTGTCGAGCTGTTGCCCTTGTTTTAGGGGACCGAGATTTTTCTCTTTCAAGTGATCTCGTTTTGGCTTTTGATCACTTGTTTGAGTTTTTCATTCGTCTCTTTTCTTTTTCTTTTTTCTCTGAATTGGTTACTATGTGTGTGTTGTCAATGCACTCATCAAGGGGGAGATTGAGGACCGGAGCGTCCGAGGACCGGTGGATGGTCGCTCCCTGGTGTGATGAGTGATTGACAACGTGGTGTGGACTGACTCTTGGCTGAGTATTGCAGGTGCAGGTTGCGGCTTGGCTCATGTTGGTGCAGGTGAAGAGCGGGCGCGAAAGGTCTTAGCCTTGCGGGGCCTCCAAGGAGTGGAGAGACAAGTAGGCTCGGCTCGATGGACCCGGTGACCGAACGGGGTCAAGTGCGGGCCGCATGGTGGCAAGAAAAGCAAGGCGAAGTCATCAACTCGAGCCGGTGCAAGGTAGCGGCTCACGACCGGAGTCTGCACGCGGGGTTTGCGGTGGTTCACCACAAAACCATTGGGTTACTTGGTTGAACCACAGAACCAAGACCAGAGGCTCGGCGGGCAGAGACGGGATCCGGGCGCGCCGAGAAGCTTCGATGCTGGCGGATACGTGGCGGGATCACAGGGCTTGCGTCGGGAGGATGCGAACTGCGGCAAAGGCGTGGCCGTGCGATGAAGAGGAGTACTACTTGACCTATTTGCCCCTGAGGGGATTGTATCTTAGTTGAAGTGCTAGGGGTAGCTTGGTCATTTGCCCAACCTAGAGGGACTCATATATATAGCTCTAGGGTTTCTGGGCAAACCATCCTTCCGGACTGCTTCTCATTTCCCTGCTCCATAGGTTTAGATTTTCTTCACCGTGTTGTAGAGAATCTGATCTCCGAGTGTATGGAAGCTTTCATGGTTGCGTCGATTTCCTCCTTGTAGCTCATGTGATTTTCGTGTCTTTTTGAGCTATTTTTGTTGGATTTTCGTGCGCGGCTTGTTCCTCTGATTCTGAGGTGTTTGGGTTCAGATTTTCTTGTGAGGATCATGGATAGATGCCTTGTGCATCTTTGTGCTTGATCTTGACCCCTCAAACTTTGAATTTGGCCATGGATTTGAGGATTTCGGTTGGAACCCTAGCTTTTTGGTAGAGCTCGGTTGCGATTCGATTCCCGACGATTTAGTTCGTTTGAGGTCTCAAGTTTTAGGGTATAGCATCTCCTGGGGATGCTTCACATCTCCCCCAAATCTTGTCTCAAGAGCTTAAGCCGTTTGGGAGATCCGTGGATGGATAGGAAGGGTTGACTTCGCGTGTTCGAGCTCGGGCTGCTGTCTGCGCACCACGCGGACGGTACGCACGCCCCTGGCGGACGGTCCGCGAGGAGGCTTTCAGCCGGCAGTTCATCATGTTCGTCGTGAGTTCTTGTTCGTCTTTCGTTTGATCCGTTGAGTCGAGTGTTTTTGGTTGCTCGAGGTTTGGCGGACAGTCCGTGAGGAGAGTGCGGACGGTCCACCCAGCGTAGACGGTTCGCGGGCAGAGGACGGACGGTCCGTTTTTCGCGGTGCGCTACTGGAGGTTCAGGAGCCATTTAGGGACCGTCCTCCCTGTGCTTGCGGACGGTCCGCCTGGCCCCCGCGGACAGTCCGCCTGGCCCCCGCGGACAGTCCGCCCCCTCCGTGCGGACGGTCCGCCCAGGGCACTGCAGATTGCCTAAGTTCTTTGCTTCTTGAGTTGCACTTTCGCTTGGGGTTTGTTTGAGACTTGTTCCCAGGGTTGGTAGGTCCGTTGTGACTACACGACCTTGGCAAGCTTGTGTGGGAATCCTTGGTTGTGAATTTGGGGCATAGGCCGAGTTCCTCCTTCGGGAAGAATTTTTATCGGCTCCCATTCACTCCCCCCCCCTCTCTGGTCGCCTAATCGGTCCTTAAACATCCTCATCAAAACGGCTAAGCACATAAGGAGGTACAAGTATACGACTGAACAAAATATTGAGCCCATTGAAGATGCGCTCGAAGGGCTTCAAGAATCCTTAGTTGCTTACGAACAGGCTGCAAAAAGAGCCAATATTGATGGGGCATGAGGAAGTTCAAGCTTGTTGATGTGCAGGGTCAAATAGCCATACTTTTGTGGCTGTTCAAGGGGCATGCTTTTGTGGATGTGTATGTTCAGATAGAGCGACCATAGTAAAAAAATGTGATGGACAAGTTAAGTCCTAGCCAAATGGACAAGTTAACCGTTTGTAATAAATATCTTTATTCCTGTGGACAAGTTATCTTTATCTATGTGGACAAGTTATCTCTCTTATGATGTCTGTTTTGTCTCAAAAGATATATGTGTTGATTGTGCCTATATGTCGAAATGAAAGCGATGAGAGGTCAAGCTGACCTGTCAATGAAGACAGACACAAAGGAGACGCGAATTCACAAACCCCCGTCTCCTTTGTTCACAAAGGAGACAAAATTTATAGTAGCACAGATTCTATATATGCAGGATCGCCGCCCCCGTGCATTGGAGACCCCCAGTTTGGCTAATAATCCCCTGCCGTTGCACTCCCAGTTCACGGTAGACTTCAATTATTGAGCTCCCAGTCTAGTAACGGGCATCAAATGGTCATCGGTAATGGACACTAAAGCCGGTTACCGATACGACAGTGATCAGTAACGGACTTAAAGAACCCGTTACCGACGGGGCATTGATCAGTAACGGATTTTACGAGCCTGTTACCAATAGGTTTAACTTTTGTAACGGACTCGCTTTAACATCCATTACAAAGAATTCAAGTAACGGGCGTTTAAGAAGCCCGTTACCAGAAGTCCATATTGGTAACGGGCGTTGTGGAGGCAAACCCCGAGGTCAGCCTGCTGCGCTTATGGGTAACGGTCGCCAAACAACAACCGTTACAGATTTGGGTTTATGTAACGGGTGTTAAGGGCCCGTTACAAATGCTGCGTGACCTATTTGAGGTTTTCACGTAGTGTCTACTACCCTTAAAGCGTCCGTATCGCTCCAGTCTCCAAAGCCCAGGTGCAGCGTTGTCCTTTTCCAATGCCGAGCGCAAGAGCAATGCCTCGGCCTCCGCGTCTGCTCCACCATGCCGCACCCGTCCCACCGCCGCTCCGCCACACCACGTTGCGCCCCCCGTGCCGCATCCCGCCCGCCGCCACTCGGCTCCACCATGTGGCGCCCGCCCCGCCGCAGTCGACATGCGTGACGTCGGCCACGGGGACAACAGCCACAACACCGGGTGCCTCATCAGGGTCACCGCGAAGGAGGTGGTCCAGGTGGGCAAGGATGCGCGCGACGCGGCCGTCGTCGGAGTCCTCACCGCGATCCGCGGAGGAAGACGACAAAGGCGGAGGCACTACAGGAAATATGCCGACTAGTGATGCAAAAAAAGGCTGTTTCTCGTCATAAACCGCGATTAATGACGACGGTTGTTACGAAAATGCTCCGTCATTAATCTAGCGTCACAAACCGCGATTAATGACGAGACCTTATTTTGGGGCGTAATGAGTTTAATGACATGTGTAAATTCGTAACACTAAGACATCATAAGCTACCTGCCACGTCGGACCAAAATCTGACGTGGCACGGCGTTTTGTGACAAACCGTTTCGTCATTAAGTGAATTCAGCCCATATTTTGTTGGGCCAAGCCCCAAATTCCTTGTCGTCGTAGATTGAATTTGGCCCACTTAATGTTATGCTGAGCCCAATTTTTCGGTCGTCATAAATTGGTTTTAGGCCTTATTAAGGTTGGAATGAGCCCAATAAATGTGGTCGTCATAGATTGTATTAAACCTTGTTAAGGTTGGATGGAGCCCAATATTGTTGGCGTCATAGATTTTTTAAGTCCTTATTCTAGTTAGATGGAGCCCAATAATTGTTGTCGTCATAGATACTTTTAGGCCTAATTTTGGTTAGATCGACCCAATAATCGAGGTCGTCATAGAATGCTTTAGGCCCGATTTTAGTATGACCAAGCCCAATAATTGCAGTCGTCATTAATTTGTTTTGGGTCCAGTACTGGTTGGATCGAGTCTAATATTCGATGACATCATAAAATGATTAAGGCCCAACTGATATTGGACCCAGCCCACCAATTGCTGATGTCATTTTTGATACATCCCATTTTATTAATAAATCATTTTTGAATTCGTACAAAAATAATGGGCTGAGGGGGAAAGCCCAAATTATTTTTGTCCTGTTATTTTGGGTTGCACTCCAGGTAGCGCTTAATTAAATATAATTCAATCTCATATTACTTGCTAGTCATACCACTCATACAAATAAATGTTTTGGATCACACATGACACATTATTATCAATGAACACATAACAACCACAAGCAGATTCAGTAGGAGCTCACAAACGAATACACATGATATCTCCCTGGTCACTAATAAAGCTTGTCCTGAAATAGAACCCATTAAGAGAACAAAGCTCAGTACTCACAAACCAGCACAACTAGCTGGGACAACACAGGCAGAAGACTAAGAAACTCAGTGGTCTTACCCAAGGCGCGAGCTTAGCAGTTGACGAAGAAGGGTCTCAGTAGTTACTACTTGTTTCTTCAACCTCTCAATCTCATTAGTCTACACTTTCATTGCTACATCTGATGCTTGTGCCTTGATCTTCAAGTCTGCCAAAACTTGGTCCTGTTCAGCAAAGATTTCATGAAGGTCAGCAGCTTCATCTAGCCCTCCCAACGAAACATCAGGTCTTGAGCATGTAGCGGAAGCTGGATAATCTTGAGGCATGTAATCAATGAATGGCTCTGACTTCACATTGGAGGGGCAGGAATTTGATACTTGAACTGCAAGGATTGTCCTCAATACTTGAGCCTAAAAATGAAAGGAGAAGTCAAACTTGAACCTTAAACGAAGCAAGCAAATAAACTTAAGAATAATTCTAAGAATAAAGTAGCAGGCTAATCATGCGTTCTGCTACATACCACGACATGTGATTGATTCTCAGCAATGCAGGAGTGGGATGCTAGGCCCTGCACAATAAGTTACAAATCAGGAACCGGATCTAGAGCGGTCAAGGTAAGAGAAGGATCTAATCTAACACAATAATCAAAGTAAATTACTTTCTAAGCATGGCTCACCTATTAAGTTGTGTAACAAATTAGTAACTGCATCTAGAGCGGCCAAGGTAAGAGAAGAATCTCAAATCTAACACAATACACAAAGCAATTTACTTTCAACGCATGGCTCATCAATTAACTTGTGTTACAAATCAGTGACTGGAGCTAGAGAGGCAAAGTTAACAGAAGAATCTCAGAACTAACACAATACACGAAGCAATTTACTTTCTAAGCCAACAAAAATACTACTAGGGGACTAGAAAGAAAAGGAAATGAGATTCTCACTTGTGAAGCTCCAAGATTCAGGGGCCCATGGATTGAGAGGGCATCGAGAGCCGGTTCTTGCGTCGTATCCTCGCTCAACTTCTCAGCTTGGCCAGCACATCAGACGCAAGCAGAACACCGATATCTGCCACCCACCATCTCGTCTGAGATACCCCTCCCCCTCCACCGGTGATGGCGAGGTCGGACCGCCACCGCAGATCTAGCTGAGCACAGTGATGCTTTTTGGAAATGGAAGGTGAGAGTTTAGTGGCACAACGCGGTAGCAATGGAGTAGAGTATTTATTATTTTGGGGCGGTAAGGAAATACAGAATTTGAAAATCCCGCTTTCGACTTCCTGCCCGCGAAATGAAAATTTGCTAAGCTGCACCTGCTTCGGGGCCACTGACAAGTGAGGCTGTGCAATCGTGGCCCCATATTGTCAGTGAGTTTGGGTGGGATTCCGGTGGTGTACAATATAGGTGCGAGTTGGATATCTGGAAGAGGCCGACACTTCAATGAAGCTGGGTGTGTTTCCAGTCGCAGATCACAAAGCCTAACAACTGCTTCTCCCACTACAATGCCTACACATCTATTTTTTTAAGTCATACGGATATAAGGATCTTCCTTCTGCATTCTTATCCGAACCAAAGCACACTCGTGTACCCACCAAATATTTCACATGCCTACCGGGGAAAAAGCCTGCATATTCCACCCTATACTTGTGACAGGATTCCTGAGCAGTGTAGGCCTTCGTATTCCGAGCATCCCACGTATTTTCATGGCTACTGTAATCCCTTGAGGCATGCTCTGCCACGAGGTGCATGCTGCCTTATGATCAGTCATGGTTCGATAAATAGGCGTGCCCACAAGGCCTTTGTTCATCACCTCTTCATCCCCCAAACATTGTTCTAGCAGACCTCTCTATTTGGTTCTGCGCACTGCGAAAAGAGGTGAGCTTTTAGATTCCGCGTCGTGTTTTTACAGGTTACAATCATTATTTTTGGTCAGTGCTTATCATGTTTACATTGTTGGTGAGTGTGTAGGAGGATGGCTTCTGATGCGAACGGAGGAACTGCCAACTTCCATGTTGTGCCACCTCCGCAGCGGCCAGGATACATGGTTTCATATGATCTGTACAACATGGACAAAGCGGACGAGGAAGAAATGGAGGAGATGAAGAAAGATGCTTTGGCTTGGCTGCAGGAGCAGGGTTACACTCGTGTGCTTCGCCATGGTCGTTGTGTGTTCCCTTACTGCAATCTTGCTCACCGGCAGTGGGGTTTTCGTGACATCCTACAGCATGCTTTCGGCAATGGTCGCTCGGGACGTACCATGAAGTCGAGGGGTAGGCATCGTGCACTGGAGAAATATCTCCGCATGGATCCTCGTTATGCTACATTCCGTCGTCCATTAGGTATGGCGGAATAGGCGTGTGCCATATCCATCTCCATGACCGTGTCTGTTGTCTTCCTCGTTGCCAAGTCCGAAGGTTTCGTTGCTGGGTGTGTGTTTGTGCGCGCCTGTGCTAGTGCCACTGTACGAGTGTAGGTCTTTGGGGATGTATCATGTATGTGCACATTTAAGTTGAATAATTTGGGCAAGGTGACCATCATTTACGTTCTGTATATTCTTGGAAAAACGGTGAATTTAGTCAAACGGTAAATTGGTAAAATCGGTCATCATTTACGTGTGTATCTGCAATGCGGTGCGGTGGGATAAAAATAAAATATCACATGACAAGACATTACATCTTAGACTATGACAATGCATCATGACCAGGGAAATCCACTGAAGCTAGGAAGGTGATCATGCAAAAGTAGAACACCAATGTTCTTCATGGATAACATGGGATACAAGGGATTTTCCTACCACTACAAGATTCATAGAGCAGGAAAACAGGGGATCGATCTTTTCCATCCAAAAGAAAACATACCATTGATATTTCCGTCCACAAGACCACCTATATGAACATGAAAAAGAAAACCCAAATCCGAGTAATCTACGATGACCCCTCTGAGGAGTTCCTCGATGACTCTGGCGTCGAGGGAGCTTCAATGGCTAGGGGAGCCATGGGATCGGGATTGGCGGGGTCCGCATTTGAAGGACCAGCGCCGACATCCATCTTCTTCTTGGTCATCTTTGAGTCCACCTCCTCCTCCTTCTCCACACCCTTCTTCTTCTTTGCCGACGGAATGTCCTTGAACGAATCAAGCTTACCAGTCTTGTCATCCTTCAAAAGTTGCCTCGCAAATGCCTCCGTCTGATGATTCCTCTTCTTGGCCTCCACCCGCTTCCTCTTCTTCGCCGTCAATCGCTTCTTCTCAATGGCCGCCCACATCTCCACCTCTTCCTCTTCCTCTTCCTCTTCATCAGCTTCCACGTAGTCGTACTTGTCCTCGCTGTCCTCACGCTCCTGCCTTTCCATGTCTTCTACATCAGATTCACTCAAGGAGGGCTCGAATGGCTCGCATGCACTTGGTTGGGGGGAGCCGGGTGGTGTTCCGATGGGGGAGGGGTTGGAAGGGAACAGGGAGGCGGGCAGCCGAATCGGAGAAGAAGGCATGGTTGTTGTGGTTTTCTGGAGGAAGAGAGTTTGAGAAAAGGCAATGGAGGGAGTTGGGAGAGTCCGGTATATGAATAGATCTCAGTTTCAGGAAAAGTCGGGGTGTCTCTTCGGGAGTTGTATCACGCTAATGCAAGGAGGCGCCTCGATCTCTAATAATGTAACGGTCTTTTGCAAATAAAAGAACTATGTAAATTTGTAATCTTAGTGTATTTGGGCAAACTATATTTACAAGCACTTCAACATGCAGAGATGAACTGTTTATTGCCATTAAACCGGATGTTTGGGTTTGGGATGCATTAACAGACCAGATGTTTCAGTCTAGGAAAAATATACAGAAATGACAAAT
This sequence comes from Cenchrus fungigraminus, assembly GCA_036936925.1. Classification (NCBI taxonomy): domain Eukaryota; kingdom Viridiplantae; phylum Streptophyta; class Magnoliopsida; order Poales; family Poaceae; genus Cenchrus; species Cenchrus fungigraminus. The sequence continues at coordinate 71,745,516 of CM072780.1, forward strand.
ATTTCCGGTCCTGTAAAAGATGCTTGTTTTGATTTTGGGCAAATGTGATCTACGATTTCATAGTTTATGAGAGCGATAAAATAGGATAACATTTATAGGGAGACAAGGAAGAGAGATGGTCAGGGAAACAAAGCAGAAACTACTTCAAACAAGGGGATTGATCCACAAACAAATGATAACCAAAATCACAGACATGGTTTGGGTTTGGGATGCATTAGCATTTCAGATGTTTGGCAATAACCGGATGCTTGTTTTGAATTTGGTCAAGGTGCACAACGATCACATTGCTATTTCTTATTAATCGTCCAATATTGATCTTCAACCTCTCCAGATACGTGCATTATTCCAACTACTCCTTACATATCTGTGGCTTAGCTAGAGCGTGTTGAAGTGAGGGGTATGGTACACTTCCATTTGATATGAAGTAAGACAACAAATTGGTTTGAAGTAAAACTGATGAGTCCGGCCCAGGTGGGATTGGATTTATGGTAAGCCCGATGCACCAATTACGCATTTTGGCCTCGACACCCAAATTTCGATGCAAACCTTAGCACCGTCCTTCGGCGCGCCCCTCAGGGAAAGGCCCAATCGCCCAAAAAGACTAGTCCATTAGCGAAATGGTGGTTCTCCCCATTAAGGTGGCTTCCTCCTCCCAAGCTAAGCAAGGTGAGATAATGAGGCTCACACAGTCGCTGCCTGACTACAACTGGGACACATGGCCCATTTATGTTGCGTCTTTGACAATGGGTAATAGTGGAGGAAGATGTCCTCATCATTCTCCCCTTCTTAACATGGGCCCAGCTCTAATACCAAATGATGAGTCCGGCCCAGGTGGGATTGGATTTATGGTAAGCCTGATGCACCGATTACGCAGTTTGGCCTAGGCACCTGAATTTCGATGCAAACCTTAGCACCGTCCTTCGGCGCACCCCTCAGGGAAAGGCCCAATCACCCCAAAAGACTAGTCCACTAGGGGAAGGGTGGCTCTCCCCTTTAAGGTGGTTTCCTCCTTCCAACCTAAGCAAGGTGGGATAATGAGGCTCACACGGTCGCCGCCTAACTACAACTGGGCAACATGGCCCATTTATGTTGCATCTTTGCCAACGGGTAATAGTGGAGGAAGATGTCCTCATAAAAAACCATGGCTACTCTGCCTAGTGTACACTACATGGGAACAAGACATGGTAAAGACAACCAAGTAGACCCAGAGTTTCATCCATAGTTTTTTTCCTTGTTCATGTGGCACGCTACGAAACACGATCATGTAGGTACATTAAGAGCGGATGTTCTTGTCTACGAAACATGAACAGGCTGGAGAAACATGAGACCATGTTTCATGGAAATGTAAAGTCACTAATTAACATCACGATGTTCACATACATAAGATAATGTTCGCATAAAATCTAAAGATACTAATTAACATCACAGATAACATATCGGCATTCATCTTCCATTGGCACGGCTCGCTCACTCCATCTACATCCATCCCTCGTTTCTGGCAACGCCGCCAGACCGATGAGCAGGGGCGGGTACGGCCATGCTCCTGAGCTCTCTGTTTCTGGGGGAGACTATTGCTTCATTGAGTCGGACAGGCAGTAGGACTGAAACACGAGTGTTTGGGAATAGAACTATGGGTAGAGTGGTTCGAAATTGGCGAGGACGCAGATGGTGGTAGGAATACAATGGCAAGCTTCCATGAGAAGTTATTCAAGCTTATGTGACCTAAGCAATGGGCCTCTAGATCGAGTGGCTGCTATTCATCTTCAATCTTTGAGTGGCTGACGTGTGGGTACCATCTGGGTATACCCACATGTCCCTAACCTCTTGATGATGGCAACCGCCTTGCATGTGGTGTTGTGGCAAGCTTCCCTGGGAAATTAGGCAACAGGTGCCCTGGCCTGTCGAGAAAGGCTACGGACGGATTTTACTAATAAGAAAAGGTGACCAGACCAGACTAAATTCAGTGTTGATTTTGTGGGCAAAATAGGATGACAACGGCCAGATCTTACTGATCAGCAAAAGTGGCTGGACCGGTCTAAATGGTTTGTTGATTTGTTATAAGGAAAATACGATCACATTATTCAAACGAACATCCATCCAAAGTAGGAAACAGAATCCATTCTAAAGTTACTAATTAAACATCACAATGTCCACATACATAAGAAAATGTTCCAACAAAATCTAACGATACTAATTAACATCACTAATAACATAACATCACAAAGTTCACATACATAAGACAATGTTCCAACAAAATCTAAAGATACTAATTAACATTGCAGATAACATAACAACATAGATCTTCCACCGACACGGCTCGCTCACTCCATCTACTCCATCCATCCCTCGTTCCTTGTCATGACACAGTTGCGGCTCTACTTGTTCTTGTAGTTCTGCCTCAGGCGCGCAGACTTGGCCATCCCAAGGACATGGTCCTTGACCTCATTCAGCTTGCCCCACCGGTGCATAAGGTTGGGGCAGACAGGGCACCCGTACGTGCTGTTGATGCGCCGAAAGACACGCAAAGCATCGCCCTGGGGACCGGAGGGATGTAGCCATGGAGACGGTCCTTAGACAAGTGTCAGCTTGGGAGTCGGAGTCAGTGTCTGAGTCAAACTCACCAGCAGGAAGGGTAACCGTAAACGTAAGCTTCCGAGGTGGTGACGGTAAGGAGGCTGGATATCCGCCGACGAGCCACCACCTGCTCCTGCAAAGCGCCAGCGATCGACGGCGGGTCGACATTGGCGTCATCAGAGGGCAGCGGCGGCGAAGGTGGAGGAGGCTGGGAATCTGCTGGCGAGCCACCACTGGCTCTTGGCAAAACGCCGACGAGCGACGGTGGGTCGATGTTGGCGGCGTCGGAGCGCGGTGGCAGCTTGCCGTGGATATGGCCCCACAGCGCCTCCGTGAACATGCGGGCGAAGTGCTGGCAGTTGCGCGGTAGCACCCAGTCACGGGTGTGCGAAAAGGATGTGGCGCTGGAGGATCGGTTGAAGGGTGAGGGTGAGAGCCGACGCGATGGGAGCCGTTGGGGGATAGCTGGCGCGATGGGGAACCAGTGGGGGATAATCGGCGCGACGGGGAGCCTGATTGCTTCATTGCATCGGCCGGGCAGTAGGAGTGAGGCGTGAGTGTTTGGGAAGTGGTAGAGTGGTTCGGAACTAGTGAGGACACCGATAGTGGGGGGGTAGGAATGGCGATTTATGTAGAGTTACTCACCTTGCCTGGGAAGTTGTGCCGCTTCAGTGAGAAGGTAAGCAACGGGCGCCTCTTGAGTCTTGAGTGGCTTCCATTTATCTTCCACCGTTGAGGAGTTGATGTGCGGGTCCCCGCGCCGTACGACCAACACGTCTGTGATCTTTTCGTGATAGCAACCACCTTCCATGTGAAGTTGTGGCACGAGTTTGGCAACAGGCAGATGTTACTGTTAAGAAAAAGTGACAAGACCGGACTAAATTATTTGTTGATTTGTTGGCAAAATAGGTTCACATTTTGTCGAACGAACATCCATCCAAAGTACTCCGTAGGAGGAAACAGAGTTCTCTGATCTTGCAATCAGCATAATCAAATACGGAGGGACCAAACTTAATCAAAAACTACTAATTAAAATTACAACAAAGTGACACTTGCTATTGTTGGCAACTAACTTTTCATCCAGTCTGGGTCGTCGAGGATCAAAGACGCCACCTCACCATCGAGCAGGAATGGCTCCAACATCAGTGGCTGCGTGGCTGGCAACGCTGCCGGCCATTCGAGTAGGGACGGGAATGACTGTGCCCCTAAGCTCTCCGGGACAGCCGGTGCGGCGGGCGCACTTAACATCAATGGCCGAGCGGCTGGCTTTGCCGCCGGCCTGTCGAGTAGGGATGGGAATGGTCGTGCGCCTGAGCTCTCCGGGACAGTCGGCGCGACGGGCGCACTTGACATTAGTAGCGGAGCGGACAGCCATGAGAACCACGTGTGGCCAGCCCAGCCTCTTGGGCTCTCCACCCACAACATGCCAGCTTCTGGTGGCGACGGGTACGACCGTGCGCCTGAGCTCTCCAGGACAGTCGAAGCGGCGGGCGCACTTGACATCAATGGCCGAGCAGCTGGTAACGCTACCGGCCTATGGAGCTGGGACGGGAACGGTTGTGCACCTGAGCTCTCCAAGAAAGTCAACGCGGCGTGTACACTTGACATCAATGGCGGAGTGGAGGGCCACGGCTGCCACGTGTGACCAGCCCGGCCTCTCGGGCACTCCACCCACTGCACGCCAGCTTCTAATAGCGACGGTAAGACGAGAATCATGGTTTGATAGATCCGGAGAGAATGCCTATCCCGCCGCTACCCGACATGCCAGCAACGAAGGCTACAGTCGGCAAAGAGCGTGCCAGGCCCCATCGGCCCGGCCATCCATTGCGGCGTTTCTGTCCTGCCGCAGTCGCTGCATCTCAACCCCATTGGAGGTTTAGCCGGCATGGATGATAGGAGAGCGAGCTCCACAGGAGGCACACGATGATTGTCGCCGGCCATTGGGGGAGATGCTCTGAAATGCACATAGAAATTAGTTTGCTCAAAGTGGTGGAAAAGGTCGATAGAACAAAGAAATCGATTGAATTGGGAGAGAGGACGACAGTACTTGCGCCGATAGGAGGCGATGCCGAACGGGTCTTCTTGTGCCGAGAGGAGGAGATGCCAATGGGGGTTTCTTGCATTGAGGAGGAGATGCAAAAGTGTTTTCCAGTATATATTAATAGATCTCATTTGCCAAGGGAAAGGCGCAGTGTCGCATCGGGGATCGTGTCAGGCAAATGGCCTAGGCACGTAATTTGCAATCTCGTTGAACTTGGAGCAAACTTAATTCACTTGAACATGATGAGATCGAAAGTTGCCACGACACCGGTTATTCTGGTATACGAAACATTATCAGACCGGACTAAAGCATTTGCTATGAGATAGGCAATAGAAGAAGGGCACGAAAGGAGGTTGGATGTTTAGGTTTACGAACCATGAGTAGACCGAAGAAATATTTTTAATCATTTGAAGGCAACAGATGGTTGTTTTAAATTTGGACAAGGTGAGTTATGATATCATCCTTCTTAGGGATAGCCAAAAACGTGCACAATTCGAACGTGAAGCCATGGCTTAGGTAGAGCAAATTAAAGCGATGGCCAACAAATTGGCTTTTAGTAAGACCGTGTCTACTCTATCTAGTGTACACTACCCCATCTAGCAAAGATTTGTTTTTCCAAGGCTTGGTTAGTAGGAAAGAATCGTGATGATAAGCAAGCTGACTTAGAGTTTGAACCACAGCTTCATTTTTCCTTGTTGATGAGCCATGCTTGGTAACAACAAAATGAAAGCATGCAATGAGATAGGCAATACAACCCGGGCAGGACCGGATGTTTGGGTTTACGAAACATTAACAGACTGGACAAAAAATTTCATTCCTCTCCTAGCAAAAGTTGCTTGTTTTGAATTGGGAAAACCTCATTACGGATTTCATAGTTTCTGAGATAGTGAAAATTGGATCACTTTATTTGTTTTTAAATTGTCCAATATTGATTTTCCACCTCTAAAAATTGCGATGAACTATTCCAACTACTAGCCGTGGTAAATAAATGGGGGAAGACCAGAAGTTGGTTTCCATCACATCAATGCGTGTGCAAGTAAAGATTGCTACATGGGAACCAAGGAAGAGAGATAAAAACAGAGCAGATATCAGGGGATTGATCTAGAAACAAAAGATATCCAAAATCACTCTCACATGTCAAGGTTTAATTTGTTTGGATGCAGATATCCAATTATTTTGCTAAAGAACAGATCACATTCGGCGTGAATTCTACATTCCTCATTGCAAAAGTGTGACCATTTTTCCCAGCTTATCATGAAGCACAGGCGGCATGCGCAATGATGGTTGCTACGCGCCACTAGCGGCACTAGTGTTGCACGTCGGTGCCATGTCACTCGCCGGATCACATCTCAGGCTGCCTCACGGCACCGCAGGCAACCCTTGTTCATCCGCATCATCATCGATGTCGCGACTGCCGATTCTTCCTTGCCCTTGACCTATCTGATGTACCGCCTCGCAGTGTCACCATCACCGGCACTACCATTGGCCCTGTAGAGGACCCTGGCGGCTACGTAGGCCGCGACATTGTGCCCGGCTTGGGAGAAACACCAAGAGTTGGCCAAGGCGGAATACAAAGCACTCGACTGGAGACAGCAACCACTCGGATGAAGCCCCAAGTCGACGATCGAGGTCGCAGTCTAGTTAAGAAGCACTCGGGTACTGTTGTGGGGGATATACCCCTGGGGTGCCACATGGAAGGGACCCACGACGTATCTCCAGGGACGGTGAGAGCCCACAAGGTGGCACTTGGCGCGGGTGTACGAATCAAGAATGAGGCGGCGCCCAAAGAGATAGGGTTCCATAGTTAAAGACTAGTTGGTTAGGAAAGATATTACTTGTAAATGAGGAAAGATCTTGTATAACCGACTAGGATAGATCCCATGTAATCTGTGACCCTACCCCCAAGCCTATATAAGGGCGGAAAGGACCCCCCTCCAAAAGAAGTCCAATCGGATTCCCGATCAATACAACCACCAGACGCAGGACGTAGGGTATTACGCATCTTTGCGGCTCGAACCTGGATAAACCCTTGTGTCCTTTGTCCCACCATCTAGCTCCAGTCTCGGCGATCCCTCCACACAATCTACCACCATAGCCTACCCTGTGGTGGACTGCCGGCACCATTGTACCGACAGGTAGTATCTTCAAGCATCAATTTTTCAGTATCTCCAAGCTTCATGTTAGCCTTTCTGCATTCTTCTTTCCATGACCTTGCTTCCTCTTCAGCTTTTGCTATCCTGCGTGTTAGCTTATTCAGAACAGCTTTAGTCCTACCATCCCATTCAGGATCACTCCAAACAAACATTTGACATTGTTTTCCTTGAGGCTGTAGACACCAAATATATATATGTTCATAAAATTGTCCATTTTCAACACTAATATCAAGAGTACAAGTACTATAAGTCTATCGAAATTTAAACAAGTTACTGTTTACCTAACCACAGGTTCCATACCGACGCCGGTGAAGCTTTCCCTGACAAGGAGAGCATACACATGCTGGCACTTATTATAAGGATCCACAATGATAAATCAGCACCAGGAGGCTCCGATGTAACGAAATCAGTGGACCGAGCCACCACCAGATGCTAGTAAAGTACAAGAACATATCAATTCATAAAATGATGCAAATCGAAAACTAATTGAATCTAACACCGATTATTTATAGCCGATCAACTTCTAACACCAATTGCAATTCAAATCTGAGTGTACGATAATGTTTGAATATATTGTATATGGTCATCAATCCTCTAGATCTCCAAATCTAGAAATCCCCATCCCTAGGTCGATAGGGGAAAATGTATTGGCTCAAACCAGAGGGCTGACCTTGTCATCCTATTTCATGAACTCGTAGCTGGGAGGTAGCGCATAAACTACCCTCTCATCGCCGCTAGAATCCGCCATTCGTACCACAAGTTGTTGCAGATCTGCGCGTAGCAACAGTTGAGAGTCTTTGCAAAGGCAGTGAAGCGTTTCGCCTGCGAATTACTGATTTATATTAAAGATTCACCTGAGACAACCATAAGAAAAGTGTTCTTGTTAGCATAACACATAAGAAAAGTGTTCCTGTTAGCATAACACAACCAAGAAGTGGTGCAGTGGTAAGCAATGCAGTCTTTTTCCTATAGGTCTCTAGTTTGAACCCTTGCAATGGCAAGTTATTTTTGCAACATTTCATGACCTAGCCTCTGCTGACCTGGCAAAAATACTTACATGTGGGACCCTAGAAAATTTTATGACGACTTGGAACACTCTAATTTTCGAAAGAATACTTACATGTGGGACCCTACTGAATTTTATGACGACTTAGAACACTTTGTTTTTAAAATAATGCTTACCTGTGGGACCGATATTGGTTTATGACATTTTTTCAGAGCTTATGGCGTCACAAAATAGCATGGAACAGGGAATGCCAGGCTACAGTACCAACCGTAATGACAAAATTTTTTTTGTCACTAAATTTGCTCGGAAGTGAAATATTATGACGAGATCAGCCAGGAACGTCATAAATCAATGATGCTAAAATGTGGTTGCGTCACTAATCAATGATTTTCTTGTAGTGAAGTGCGGAGGCCGAGCACCTACGCCAACTCCGCACCGTAGTTGAACCCGACCACCGTGCACGACTCCGCCCGCGTCTGCTTCGCTCCGCCATGCTTCGTCCTCGGAGCTCTGCGGGCCCGCAGGTCCACAGCGGAGACCCATGGTGTTGTTGTGGGGACGCTGATGGCGGGAGGCGTGACACGGAGGGCTCGCTGCCTCAGCACCAGAGCCTAGCGGCCTCGGCGCGGGTGAAGGACCGATTAGGCGACCAGAGAGGGGGGGAGTGAATGGGAGCCGATAAAAATTCTTCTCCAAAGAGAGAACTCGGCCTATACCCCGATTGCCACTCGGTTCACTCACACACACAAGAGCCGCTCTAAACTAGGCACACACAAGCCTACAAGACCTAGAGACCAGCCACGAACAAAGCTAGAAGGATTAGAAGCGGAAGCAAATCACAAGAGGTGAAGCAACAAGTTGTCTGCCTGGGCAGGGGCGGACTGTCCGCACAGTAGGGGCGGACCGTCCGCGGTACCCTGGCGGACTGTCCACTCTGCTCTCGCGGATTGTCCGAAAAAGCCACCCGAACCTCCAGTAGCGCACCACGAAAAATGGACCGTCCGCCACCTACCCACGGACCGTCCGCCACACACGGACCGTCCGTACTCAACCCACGGATCGTCCGCCAAACCTCGTGCACCAAAAATCCATCGACAAAATGGATCGAACGGAAGACACGAAAGAACTCGTGACGAACATGAAGAACAAATGGCTGGAAGCCTCCTCGCGGACCGTCCGCATGGGGCTCGCGGACCGTCCACCAGGAGCGCAGACAGTAGCCCAAGCTCGACCCTTTGAAGGTCAACCCTTCCTTCCTATCACCCGATCTCTCGAGAAAGCTACCAAATTATAGGGGAAGGTGAAGCGCCTCTAGGAGATGCTATACCTACGAATTTGGAGGTTAAAAATCCACTGAGATGAGGGAATCAAGATTCTACCGAGCTCAACCAAAAAGCTAGGGTTCCAACCGAAATCCACGAATCGGAGGCCAAATCCGATGTTTGAGGGATCAAGATCAAGCACAAGGATGCACAAGACATCTATCCATGATTCCCTCAAAGAAAACCGAACACAAACGCCTCAGAATCGACGAATGGAGCTGCACACGAAAATCCTCCGAAAATACCTCCGAAAATCGCATAAAAGAAAAATGCTCGGGATAAAATGATTTGGCACAAGATTAAGAGAAAGATTTCACTAAGAATCACTTTGCCAAATCCGGTTACAAGCCACTCACAAGAATCACAAATCTTGGATGGCAAAAAGCTCAAACAAAGAGCCACACTCACCTCTCTACCTCTCTCCAAAAGAGTACCCAAAAATGAAAGAGCACTCCCTCCTCTAGCCCAAGAGTTAGATGAAAATTCAGCCCCTCCTATATATAGGCCCTCCGGAAAAGACCGAAGTACCCCTACACTAGGAGTTACAACTCAAGCCCTCACAGGGGCATTTTGGTCAACACATGAAGTTCTCCATCGGACGGCCGCGCATCCATCGGGCCTACGCGTCCTCCCAACGCAAGCACCTCGATCATGCCGTGTGTCACCCGCTTCGAAGCTTCTTAGCGCGCTCGGATCCCGTCTCCGCCCACCAAGCCTTCGGTCTTGGTTTTGTGGCTCAACCAAGTAACCCCGACGGTTTTGTGGTGAACTGCCGCAAACCCCGCGGACTCGGTGCAGCCTCCACGCCAATCCCACTAATGACTTGGCCGCCACGTCATCCCGGCTCGGTGTTGGTTTTGTGGAGTAAACCAACCAAACCCCGTGTGCAGACTCCGGTTGTTAGCCGCTACCCTGCACCGGCTCAACCTTGGTTTTGAGGCTCAACCAAGAAACCGTACACGACTTGGTCTTGCTTTTCTTGCCACCATGCGGCCGGCACTTGATCCCGTTCGGCCACCGGGTCCATCGAGCCGAGCCTACTTGTCTCTCCACTCCTCGAAGGCCACACAGGCTAAGACCTTTCACGCCTGCTCTTCACCTGCACCAACGCAAATCAAGCCGCAACCTGCACCTGCAATACTCGGCCAAGAGTCAGTCCACACCATGTTGTCAATCACTCATCACACAAAGGAGCGACCATCCACCGGTCCTCGGATGCTCCGGTACTCAGCAGGCAAGCCCGGAAGCCTCGGCACGGGAGCCCAGCGGCCTCAGCACAGCCCATTCTCTGGCTCACCTGGCACTGTGTAGCCTGTTTGTGGAGATCAAGAAGCAAATCGGATAAATTGAAGAACAAAATGCCAGTAAGAAGATCGAGCTGCGAGCCGGGCCGGGGGGCAGTGTGACAACCCGCCCAGGAAAATACCGTACTATCACCTAAACCAATCCACTTTGGTCATTAACCAATAATAAAGTATCATCCTGTCGTTAGTTGCCGGGTTAACGCCCGGTAAATCACTTACAAAGCAACAAGGATCGACATATATGCATTAAAACTCACGCGAAGGCGAGTCCAGAGAACAACATATGATTAACATCCAAATTTACCCCGAAGGGCTTAATTATTACAAACCGGAGTTTTTGACATGATAACGAAGTTCAGAGTTTTGAAAACAGCGGAATTAAACTAAATGGCACGAGGAAACATCACGGGAGGCCTGCCATGATGCCTTCATTCATCGTCTTCAACCCACTCCAGCTCCCAGCCAGGCGGGATCTCTCCAGGCCACACATCAGCAAAGGCATTACCTGAAGCAACAGATTATAGCAAGGCTGAGTATACTAATACTCAGCAAGACTTACCCGTCGGTGATAACTACTTCACCAACTCTAGACATGAAAGGCTTTTTGGCCACTGGGGTTTCTTTTGCTGAAAAGCAACAAAGAGTATGTCCTTACTTTCAAGATTTTAGCACAAGTTCTAGTTGAATATTATTTTCTAAATTAGCCAACTATTGCAAGCATAAGTTGTGCAAGACAATTAATCAAGCATAAATATTCATCAACTTCCATCATTAGGGATCTCATGGCCAGTGGAGTAAGTAGTCTCAGATAACGGTGAGAGGCCGACAATCGATTGATTTAAACCTTGCAAGGTAGACCTAAACACACGGTAGGGTGCCCCCGTGAGGACAACCAGTAGGCGGTTCCCAAAAATCTTCGGATTGGGATAAGATGTTACAGTCTTAAGTACAAGGTTTACTGGGCTACGCCACCAAGGTCACCCAGCCTCATGCATGTACTCGGGTGGCGAGCCCGGGGCCGCAACCCTAAGATTAGTAGCGCAAAGTTCCTGCACCGCCTTATTTAGGTACTAGGCTTACCGTACCCATTTCCGACAAGTGTTTAGTACGTTCAAACACTTAACCCACGAAAGCCATTGGACCGGAGCCCACATCCCATGCTCTTACCACATGAGCAATCCATTTAAGGAGATCTTATGATTCCAGCATAAGAACCTATTCTCGCGAGTGACAAGCATCACTTGACTTGTAACGGTCCTATAGCATAGCAACTATCGACCTATCATACTAGTAAAGACATTGGTACCTAGGGATCATGCATCTAGGGTTTCATTTCAATTCTTGAACGTAAATGCACAATCATCCATAGATAGTTGCATAAGATTTCAAAAACACTTAGGTTAATGCACCGGGGCTTGCCTTCGCTTGCAAGGTTGGCCTTGGGCCCTTCTGGACTTGGGTCCAGGTCTTGAGCTACGAACACGTGCTGCAGCTCACCGACAGCACCTCCGTCTCCTCCTTCCGGCACGAGCGTACAGCTACCGTCGGGAAGATCTACACGAGGATGCAAATGCAAGATTCAATTGACAATTTTTAATTTAATTAACTACAAACAACAAACGACAACCATGGGGTGCATGGTTGACCACATTCACCTAGATAAGCACACATTCAGCATACTCTTCCAAAAAGGAACAATATGCGGTTCTTTATTAATTAATATTTTTAATAGTGACTGTGTACATAATTATGTAAATAAATCACTTTAATTTCACAAACAGCAAGGGGTGGTGTCACTTAGTTTCTTAGCATGATTAACAACACATACATGGGGTCATTAGATGTGGTGTTGGTGATTTTCCCATTTAAGTTAATATTAAGCTTTAATGGCTCCTATTGCTTTTACTCATAAAATAAATTCATAAAATTCAGTGAGGGTGTTTTCCCATCTCTCCAACACTAAACAAAGCCACTGCACACACATGCATACTTAGGATAGCTATAAATTAATTATAACCAAAAATAACAAAGCTAGCTACTAAAGCAAGATAAATGCATACAAAAATAAATAAGCATCAAAATGATTTCAACTTTCTCACACATGGTATATGACCTAAAACTAATCTAGGCATGCAACATATACACCTAGAGCTACTATAGATCTCGGGTTATGCATTTACAAAGAAAATCAAGCATATTTCACGAATAAATATTTCTGACAAATATAAAATTGTGATTAATTCACCAAAGGTGAATTTTGACATAAAAAGACACCATGCAGATGTTGGGCACAAAAATCTATTAATTTTTAGCTACAAAAATCATTTAGACAGATTCTCTATCAATAGAAAACAATTCATAATAAAATATTTACAACATAACTTTGTGCAATTTTTTGCACAGAAGCTAGACATGACAGAACACACAACATATCCAGAATTCAGCTACAGAGGTCTTGTAGATTGTGAGATACAATAGATCTAGGTTTTTCCTATTTCTATTTTTCATGCAAACACTATCAGGAAAAACTATGATCATGCTTTACAAAAGTTGTAGGGTTTTTCACAAGGAATCCAAAAAAATTGGGTTTGCATTTTTTTAATTTTTCTATGATTTTCTACAGAATTTACAAGTTTCAGAAAATCTGCATATACTATTAAAGAAACTGATTTGCACCAGGGTCCCTGGAAAGATTTAAAGTCTCTCAGATATGCCCTTGGTTTACTCTCAGGCCCTTAGCAAGAAACACAAGCTTGCAATTGGGTCCCTGGACCAAGGGGCGGCGCGGGCTCGCCGGAATTCGCCGGCTCCGGCGGCGGGGACGGCCGGGTAAGGGGCGGAGCTCGACCAGGTGCTCACCTAGGGCTCGGTGGTGGCCGGAGTTGGGGCGGGGAAGTCGCCGGCGAGGGCGCTCGGCGGCGCAGGGGCTTGGCGGCCGCTGCGGTCCGGCTTCCGGCGAGACGGCGGCGCGGCCGGAGCAAAGCGTGGCACGGGGGGATCCTGCAGGTCCCTGGGAAGGTGTTCGCGTGCGCGGGCAGTCTAGTGGGCGAGCAGGGAATGGAGCTCGCCTAGGCGACGGCCATGGCGGACAGGGGCGAGCAAGGCGCAGGCGTGCGGGCGTGCACGCGCAAGGAGGAGCTCGGCGGCCTTAAATAGGAGAGCTCCCGCTTGCTTCGTGGTTAAGGGATTGACGGAAACAGGCCGTAGTACGGCGGCGGCCTCAGCAGGCACGCGCGCACATGGGGTAGCGGGCGGACCGGCGTGCACGGCGGTGCGGTCCTAGCCGACGCGTGCGGGAGCTCCGCGTGGCACCGGGGCACGTCCCGAGGGGTGTGGCGCACGGACCGGGGGTCGCGGGCCCGCCTCGGCATGCGTGTACGGTAGCACGGCGGCGCACGGCGCGGCGCGGCGCGGTGTGGGCGACGTCGCACGCGGCGTTCGCGCTCCCGTGCGACAGCGTTTCAGTCTGCCCTAGTTTGAATGTGCTTAACTCAAATTTCTGTAACTAAAGTGCTCCGAGGTGTAAATAGCAAAGTTGCAGATCTACTAACCCTCTACAACTTTTACAAAGGCCGACAGGTGTTTTGATCAACGGTTTTTGCAGAAACGGCTTGCCAACTTGGGGTTTTTCTTGGCGCCGGTGAACAGGAGCTGCTGCAGTTGACCAAGTTTTCCACCCTTTTCCACTCAAAATTTGAAATGCCATCCAACATGAAAGTTGTGTCCCTCGAGAAACTGGACAACTTTTATATTGGGAGATTTTGAAGTGTTTAGGTGAAATTTGGAGAACGCGGCAAAAGTTCCGGAGGGAGTTCAAGGACATTAGGGTTTGAGTAGGGTTTGACCGTGCCTTTGACCAAGGTTTGACCACAAGTGTGTGCTGACTTGATCCAGAGGGTCATTAGGGATTGTCGGTTCGGTTTTTGAGGTGATGACCCAGGTTGACCATGGTTTGACTGGCGTCAACACGTTTGACTCGGTCATTAGCACTAATGATGCTAATTAAAAACCTGGGGCGTCACAGCCTACCCCCCTTAAGAAGAATCTCGTCCCGAGATTCGAAAGTACAAGACGAAGTAGGGAGGTGTTCTCGGATAGAGGTGTTACCCATAAAATTAAGCTGGTCTGGCTTCCCTTGAAAGATCGGCTTCTTACCGTGACTGCCTTTAGCTGCTCCGGGGTTCTGATTCTGCTGCTGGGGCTTGCGCTGCTTAGGGTTCGGGCACTCATTTGCGTAATGCCCGGGTTGTCTACAATTGTAGCAAGGGTGGGGTGGGAGTTCTTTGGGCTTGGAAGCTTGTTGATGTGTCTGTTGATTCCTCGGGGGCTGAGGACCACCATGGGCAAGCTGATCCATCAACTGTTGAAGTGAGTCTCTAGACTTTAGGAAGTCCTTACTAAGCCCAATTCGTTTTCCTCGATGGGACAAAATGTTCCAGTCCCTCGGGTCACTCCAAGCACTCGAAGGGCAAGATTGAAGGATATGATTGCTCTCTCCACATTTAAAACAACGTTGATGAAAAGGGTAAAGGCTCTTCCTCATTCGTTCTTCTAATATCTCGGCTTGAGAGCGGGTTTCACCTTCGAGGAGCTGGGCGGTCTTGCCGCTGTCGTAACTTCGTTTGCCCTCACGTGGGCGAATTTCCTTATAGGTAATTCCCCACTCACTTACATCTATCTCCGGTAATACTCGCTTGTTGCTCCAACTTTTTCTCTCTTCCTTTCTAAGGTCCATTGGTAGTTTCGAGGGTGGTAATATAGAGTCGGAGGTATTGAGCTGACCCTGATTCACATGATCCACCAACAAATTGAATAAGTGGGCCTACTCCACCATGGATGCCGATAATGACTGAGAGAGACTGTCTGCCAAACTAGTTTGAGATAGTCCTCTATAACGACCTTGGATGATATCGCACACTATCTGACTTAGCACTGAATTTTGCCCTTCCAACATATGAATTGCACCGACAATGGTATCCATATCAGTCTGGGTAGGTACTCCAGGTGAACAAGGCTCAAAGGATCGAGGCTTCGGTTGCATCGGTTGCATCTGTTGTAGTTGCTGGGTCATTCGCTACTGTGACTGCAGGATCTGGCGCAACACTTCGGTTTGCGTTGCCACGAATGCCTCCGTCAGTGTCGTGGGCGGTGGCGGCGGTAGGTCACCACTACCCGACGCACCAAAATCATTGGGGGTACTGCGTGTCGATCCGACCATCTGAAATTGAGTTTCCATTTAACACACATTCAGAAGCTTGCTCACAAAATTAACAAGTCGAACATGTACGACGAAAAACTCATTTATGGTAAGTACTGCGAAACCGGACAGTACAGCGGTCGTAAGCACATATTTCATACATCTCTGCTCATGCACCGAAAAATTCCCAGTTTTGGTCAGTAGGCATAGGATTTCACAACTCTAGAGTGGATATAACTCCGAGGCGAACTCCAGGGTTATCCGTGATGGTAGGAATCACAGGGAAAAACTCACGGCACCCGCCCTCTAGGCTCGAGGACGCATCGTGGAGAATTTAGCAAAAGCTTCCACCGATCCTGGGTTTGCTCCTTTCTCAAACCCGGGGATTTGGAGTGTACGATCACAGCTCATGGGCGGATAAGCGATGGAGGACTCTCAAACCTTGACTTTTAGAGAACCTTGATTGCTCAAGAAAACTTTACTTCCACTTCTTCAACTTCGCTGGTTGATTTGATTTGAGGCTAAGAGAATATTGAGAGTGGACGGAACGAGACCCAGCTGAAAAGTGATTACCAAAACAGATTTCTATGAAGAAAAGGAAGGTCAGTAAAAGATTTCCGTAATTCCTTTTGGAAGCAACACGAAGGTGATTTATGGGTCAAAAGCTTCCCATGCTCGGTCAAGGTGGTTCATAAGAACAATCTAGGAAGGTGAATTCGTAGAGGGCATTCGCAAGGAATGGTTTACGAATAAGAGGTAGGAAAAGTATGGAAGATAAATTAGTATGGGAAATTCAGAACAATCTTGCTCACACATTATTTAACTTGTGAATTTGGGTGGTACCACTCGTTACATTACGGTGCACTGATTTTAAAAGTCGGTGTGATGCACATGCTTATGAAGACACGATGCACATGCTTATGAAGACACGATGCACATGCTCATGCGGTATGGTGCTCATGATGCATGTTAGCATGGCTCGGTTGCCCACAAAACGAGTTAGTGATTGAGAGGGCAATCATAGGTTGAGAAGAAATATATGCGTGGCGAGTCGCATTCTCACAACCAAGATACCTAGCGCGCTCCTAGTGGCAATCATATGGCTGCAGCGCACATGATGTCCTAGGTTCCGTCGCGGCACCTTTGGTTATGGGAAAACAACATCACCAATCATAAGAAGGATAGAGTAGGAGTATCAAAATCTTCCATGCGTATGCACGTTAGTTCACCCAATGTTCCCAAATGCACATGCTATGCAAATGCATACCCAACAAGTGACATTTTTTTAAATGTTGTGAGCAAGACCATGAGGAATAAGTTCATGATTGAAAGATCGAAGTAATCATGACAAGGATATCAATTCAAGAATAGCTCAGTGCTGCAACATGTATAAATTCAAGGGGGTTTGGAAGAGATACATGTCGATGGAGATAACCGGTTAACAGGCGGAGATGATACCTGAAGATTGACTCTAAGATCAAGACATCACCCAGTTGCCATGGCAGAATAGAAAAAGCTCTTCTCTCATGCTGGGCAACCTGGGGTAGTCATGTGTACAAAGGTACAACCGTACGCTGGACTCGAAGCGAGCATACATACGTAATGACATAAAGTTCTGGCCGTTGTGAACAAAAATTCATAACTTAAAAACCAGAGCCCCAAAAATTTCCAAATTTTGTAGCAACTCGGCAAGATTATGAGGCACATATTTGGTAAGCAAAGGTTGATCTAGAAAGGTTAGGAAGGTGCTTCAACTAAGCAAGGTTTCGGATTTGGCTCCTGGAAAAACAGCAAGATAGGTGTTCACTAATCTGAGCACAACTTGAGATATACAAAGGCTATGACCGTGAATTTTTGCGAGCAGGAACTAGATTAGATATGGAGCAACTTTGGTAGAGATCACCTAGGCAAAAAGATTCTTGAACAGGGTGCGAACATCAAGCAAACAGCCACATCAACATTTTGGACAGCAACACATTCACACCTGAGGGGCTATGCAAAGAAAAAGCACACTAGCAAAAATTCACCTTAGAGAGCACAAAAAAAACATACAGGGGTTCAGTTTTAAGTTTTCACGATTTTTAACATGATGCAAGACGTCCTATTCGTCCTCACAAGGCAATCAAGCCGAAAATCGCAGTTAGCGCCGGTGGCAAGGCATATACTCGTTTCTCCCTATAATAACTAGTCGAGAACTAGTCGATGCTCACTTAGCGACTTACGAAACGTGGTTAGTGTACCTGCAGAAGATCACAGAACACAACGAACCTTTCGTACCAGCACTCACGAAAGCGTCCACATACATTACCGTTCACTATAGAAACGGTACCCATGCGTTTATCGCTGCATGGACAGCGTCCAACCTCAGATACGCTCCTTTTGGAATGAAGCGGATCCTTACCTCGCATATTCATAATGCGGAACGTCCACGTATGGCAACACGTGGCGAGACACAGACGCGACGTAGGTGCCCTTTAGAATAGGTCCCATCCATCCCTCACATGACTTTCATGTGGTACCACCACGTATGGCAAAACGTGATGAGACGCAGACGCGACGTGGGTGCCCATTTGAATAGGTCCCATCCATCCCTCACATGACTTTCAAGTGGTACCACCACGTATGGCAAAACGTGATGAACTAGTATGGTTGTACAGAAAGTAAGTTCTGACAGAAAGTAAATGTGCTGGGAGTTAGCAAAATAAACCATAAATTAATAAACCACCTGAAAGAACCCAAAAATTTCCTCTAGGACCTCTCGGTCTAATTCATCCTTAACGGACCAACGTATTTTCAAATCCAAACAAGCTTGGCAAATTTTATTCAAAAAAACCAGTGATTAAGATTATTAATTAATCTCTGGGGCATATAATTGCTCTGATACCAGCTGTGACAACCCGCCCAGGAAAATACCATACTATCGCCTAAACCAATCCACTTTGGTCATTAAGCAATAATAAAGTATCATCCTGTCGTTAGTTACCGGGTTAACGCCCGGTAAATCACTTACAAAGCAACAAGGATCGACATATATGCATTAAAACTCACGCGAAGGCGAGTCCAGAGAACAACATATGATTAACATCCAAATTTACCCCGAAGAGCTTAATTATTACAAATCGGAGTTTTTGACATGATAACGAAGTTCAGAGTTTTGAAAACAGCGGAATTAAACTAAACGGCACGAGGAAACATCACGGGAGGCCTGCCATGATGCCTTCATTCATCATCTTCAACCCACTCCAGCTCCCAGCCAGGCGGGATCTCTCCAGGCCACACATCAGCAAAGGCATTACCTGAAGCAATAGATTATAGCAAGGCTGAGTATACTAATACTCAGCAAGACTTACCCGTCGGTGATAACTACTTCACCAACTCTAGACATGAAAGGCTTTTTGGCCACTGGGGTTTCTTTTGCTGAAAAGCAACAAAGAGTATGTCCTTACTTTCAAGATTTTAGCACAAGTTCTAGTTGAATATTATTTTCTAAATTAGCCAACTATTGCAAGCATAAGTTGTGCAAGACAATTAATCAAGCATAAATATTCATCAACTTCCATCATTAGGGATCTCATGGCCAGTGGAGTAAGTAGTCTCAGATAACGGTGAGAGGCCGACAATTGAATGATTTAAACCTTGCAAGGTAGACCTAAACAGACGGTAGGGTGCCCCCGCGAGGACAACCACCAGGCGGTTCCCAAAAATGTTCGGATTGGGATCAGATGATACAGTCTTAAGTACAAAGTTTACTGGGCTACGCCACCAAGGTCACCCAGCCTCATGCCTGTACTCGGGTGGCGAGCCCGGGGCCGCAACCCTAAGATTAGTAGCGCAAAGTTCCCGCACCGCCTCATTTAGGTACTAGGCTTACCGTACCCATTTCCGACAAGTGTTTAGTACGTTCAAACACTTAACCCACGAAAGCCATTGGACCGGAGCCCACATCCCATGCTCTTACCACATGAGCAATCCATTTAAGGAGATCTTATGATTCCAGCATAAGAACCTATTCTCGCGAGTGACAAGCATCACTCGACTTGTAACGGTCCTATAGCATAGTAGCTATCGACCTATCATACTAGTAAAGACATAGGTACCTAGGGATCATGCATCTAGGATTTCATTTCAATTCCTGAACATAAATGCACAATCATCTATAGATAGTTGCATAAGATTTCAAAAACACTTAGGTTAATGCACCGGGGCTTGCCTTCGCTGGCAAGGTTGGCCTTGGGCCCTTCTGGACTTGGGTCCAGGTCTTGAGCTACGAACACGTGCTGCAGCTCACCGACAGCACCTCCGTCTCCTCCTTCCGGCACGAGCGTACAGCTACCGTCGGGAAGATCTACACGAGGATGCAAATGCAAGATTCAATTGACAATTTTTAATTTAATTAACTACAAACAACAAACGACAACCATGGGGTGCATGGTTGACCACATTCACCTAGATAAGCACACATTCAGCATACTCTTCCAAAAAGGAACAATATGCGGTTCTTTATTAATTAATATTTTTAATAGTGACTGTGTACATAATTATGTAAATAAATCACTTTAATTTCACAAACAGCAAGGGGTGGTGTCACTTAGTTTCTTAGCATGATTAACAACACATACATGGGGTCATTAGATGTGGTGTTGGTGATTTTCCCATTTAAGTTAATATTAAGCTTTAATGGCTCCTATTGCTTTTACTCATAAAATAAATTCATAAAATTCAGTGAGGGTGTTTTCCCATCTCTCCAACACTAAACAAAGCCACTGCACACACATGCATACTTAGGATAGCTATAAATTAATTATAACCAAAAATAACAAAGCTAGCTACTAAAGCAAGATAAATGCATACAAAAATAAATAAGCATCAAAATGATTCCAACTTTCTCACACATGGTATATGACCTAAAACTAATCTAGGCATGCAACATATACACCTAGAGCTACTATAGATCTCGGGTTATGCATTTACAAAGAAAATCAAGCATATTTCATGAATAAATATTTCTGACAAATATAAAATTGTGATTCATTCACCAAAGGTGAATTTTGGCATAGAAAGACATCATGCAGAAGTTGAGCACAAAAATCTATTTATTTTTAGCTACAAAAATCATTTAGACAGATTCTGCATAAATAGAAAACAATTCATAATAAAAGATTTACAACATAACTTTGTGCAATTTTTGGTACCGAAGCTAGTAATGACATAGCACACAACATATCCAGAATTCAGCAACAGACGACTTTTAGATTTTGAGATACAACAGATCTAGGTTTTTCCTATTTCTATTTTTCATGCAAAAACTATCCGGAAAAACTATGGTCATGCTTTACAAAAATTGTAGTGTTCTTCACATGGAATGCAACAAAATTGGGTTTGCATTTTTATGATTTTTCTATGATTTTCTACGGAATTTACAAGTTTCAGAAAATCTGCTTATACTATTGAAGAAACTGATTTGCACCGGGGTCCCTGGAAAGATTTAAAGTCTCTCAGATATACCCTCGGTTTACTCTCAGGCCCCTAGGAAGAAACACAAGCTTGCAATTGGGTCCCTAGACCAAGGGGCGGCGCGGGCTCGCCGGAATTCGCCGGCTCTGGCGGCGGGGACGGCCGGGTAAGGGGCGGAGCTCGACCAGGTGCTCACCTAGGGCTCGGTGGTGGCCGGAGTTGGGGCGGGGAAGTCGCCGGCGAGGGCGCTCGGCGGCGCAGGGGCTTGGCGGCCGCTGCGGTCCGGCTTCCGGCGAGACGGCGGCGTGGCCGGAGCAAAGCGTGGCACGGGGGGATCCTGCAGGTCCCTGGGAAGGTGTTCGCGTGCGCGGGCAGCCTAGTGGGCGAGCAGGGAATGGAGCTCGCCTAGGCGACGGCCATGGCGGACAGCGGCGAGCAAGGCGCAGTCCTGCGGGCGTGCACGCGCAAGGAGGAGTTCAACAGCCTTAAATAGGAGAGCTCCCGCTTGCTTCGTGGTTAAGGGATTGACGGAAACAGGCCGTAGTACGGCGGCAGCCTCGGCAAGCGCGCGCACAGGGGGCAGCGGGCGGACCGGCGTGCACGGCGGTGCGGTCCTGGCCGACGCGTGCGGGAGCTCCGCGTGGCACGGGGGCACGTCCCGAGGGGTGCGGCGCACGGACCGGGGGTCGCGGGCCCGCCTCGGCATGAGTGTACGGTGGCGCGGCGGCGGCGCACGGCGCGGCGCGGTGCGGGCGACATCGCGCGCGGCGTTCGCGCTCCCGCGCGACAGCGTTTCGGTCTGCCCTAGTTTGAACGTGCTTAACTCCAATTTCTGTAACTAAAGTGCTCAGAGGTGTAAATAGCAAAGTTGCAGATCTACTAACCCTCTACAACTTTTACAAAGGCCGACAGGTGTTTTGATCAACGGTTTTTGCAGAAACGGCTTGCCAACTTGGGGTTTTTCTTGGCGCCGGTGAGCAGGAGCTGCTGCAGTTGACCAAGTTTTCCACCCTTTTCCACTCAAAATTTGAAATGCCATCCAACATGAAAGTTGTGTCCCTCGAGAAACTGGACAACTTTTATATTGGGAGATTTTGAAGTGTTTAGGTGAAATTTGGAGAACGCGGCAAAAGTTCCGGAGGGAGTTCAAGGACATTAGGGTTTGAGTAGGGTTTGACCGTGCCTTTGACCAAGGTTTGACCACAAGTGTGTGCTGACTTGATCCAGAGGGTCATTAGGGATTGTCGGCTCAGTTTTCGGGTGATGACCCAGGTTGACCATGGTTTGACTGGCGTCAACACGTTTGACTCGGTCATTAGCACTAATGATGCTAATTAAAAACCTGGGGCGTCACAGGCGGCGCATGAGCACTTGAGCAGTGAGGTTGGGGATGGAGCTCGATTAGCAGCAGTCGCAGGTCACCCACTCCGCTGCAGCTGCTCGTTCACCGGTCACAAGGTTGGGGATGAGTTTGGGATTTTGTTTTTTTGGGAAAAAACTAGTGCCGGTGCATGTGGTTGTGTGAGGGAATAAGTGGCTGGGAGGGCATGAAGGAAGACGTGCGTCGTACAACTAGGGGCTAGTACTAGGGCCAGGCAGAGGCCAGAGGCCACGGGTGACGATCTTCCGGGAATAAGAAACTATAAGCTAAAATGATCATCTTTCAGGGATGGAGGGAGTACATGCCCAAGACCACATGCACATCTTGTCGTGATAGTAATGCACACGGCGGCCACCAAGCACTGTGTGTTGGAATAAATGGGCCCTAAGCCATTTATTTTAAAATCTAGGTGATACTCCGCGTGATGCTGCAGAAATTTTTTAAACAAAATTTTAAGGTGCAATGTGAAAGTTGAAACACCAAAGTAATTTCATGACAACATTCTTTTGTAAACAACATTAATTATATATGGAAGCATGATAATTTTGTTGAGAGGTAACCATTCCAAATTATTGATCTTACATTTTTTCTCTACTACAGGAATTTTGTAGCATGCTACTCACAAAAGCATGATATTAACCACAGAAAATCGATTGAAGACATAAATATATGATCTAGTGGATGGTGACATGGCGTATAGTGGATGATGACATGTCGTATAGTAGATGGTGACATGGAATGCTTGCATGTTGAGAGAAATCTATCCATGACTTGTAGTGGGTCTCACCTATATAGTTGTTATAGATAGATTATAAAATTAAAACACATTGTTTTAATGCTAGGGAGAATAAAAGTTAATAATATCGTATGGGTATTTGAGGAGGCTTTTATTCGACTTGAGTGGTATACCAAATGTACACCTCTTGTGAAGTTGAATAATGAGACTGGCTAGCCACATGCACACGCGCTCGCTCGCCTCGCCTCGCCGAGCCGAGCCTAGCCGAGCCGGGCTGAGGCTGCGGCGTGTGGATGAGGCGAGATGAGCAGGCGGTGCGGATGTGATGTGTTACGGGCGGAAGCACTTTTTGCCATTGAAGGGAATAATCCTCGGAATATTCCTAGTGGTGATTTGCTTACCGCGGTGAGAGCAGGCCTCCGGAACCTCGACCGACGCTGAAGATCCTACTCAGGATAGGTGGGCGATAAGGTTTTTGGGGAGCATTTGATGCCACTGCTCGCTCCCTATACAACTACTTCCAGAAGGTCGTCTGTGATCTACACTGCGTACATTTTCCTGCATCGAATTAGTACGACTACACCGATTGAGGTTTTCCTATGATTAGTCAAATGACTAATTCAGAGAACGATGGAACTCCCTGTATGACTACTTCCAAAAGGTCGTCCGTGATCTGCACTGCGTACATCTTCCTGCATCGAATTAGTATGACTGCACCGACTAAGGTTCTCCTACGATTAGTCGATTGACTAATCCAGAGAACAACGGCACATCGGGTGACTCCGTCAGCCACCCCGCCTTTGGGTACATTATGAAATTCTTTTTGTTCATGTCTAATTGTTATTTAACCATTAACATGTTTATGTTTAATAGTTGTTTAAACATCAACACACATGAACACTCGCACATGCTATGTCGCACTCACGATAATCATTTTGTTCAAATACCTATTTAACTATGGAATTAAAATATGCCTATTAATCACCTGTTATCTAACAATCCAACAACCATATATTTTTGATAGGATGATCCCGGTAGCTAGCTAGCTTTGCAAATTGATGGTTCCAACTTTAAGCAGTGGTGAGACTTGGTCACCCTTTGGTTGATAACTATGAACGTGATCTATATTGCCTTTGGAACTGCTCCCGAGGGTGTCTCTGCTGAGGCTTTTCAGGATGCCGATAGCATGTTCCGGGGCATTGTCATCAGTGTTCTGGCTGACAACCTAATTGACACATATCTCTGTTACAAGACGGGGAAGGAGATCTGGGATGCTCTAGAGGCACAGTTTGGAGTTTCTGACGCTGGTAGTGAGCTGTACACCATGGAACAGTTCCTACACTATAAAATGGTCGAAGACCATCCTGTAGTGGAACAGACCCATGAAATATAGGGGCTAGCCAAAGAACTCAAAGACTACAGCAAAGAGAACCCATGTGAGTTGCCCGAAAAGTTTGTGTCCTGAACTATTATCTCCAAGTTACCACACTCTTGGAGGGATTTTGCTACGACTCTAAAACACAAGAGACATTCAGTTTGGATGACCTTGTCGCGAATCTTGGTGTTGAGGGGAAGGCGAGGGCAAAAGACACACATGGAAAGGCAGTGGCCAGTCCCTCAAGCACAAACTTTGTGCAGAGGGGTAATCCCAAACCGCAAAATAAGAGGAAGAAGCCTCCACAGAACCCACCAAAGGCTAAGCACGCCGACGGGGCTGCAAAGAAGATAAAGAAAGCGCGAGGGGCTTGCTATGTGTGCAGGAGTACGGAACACTTTGCTAGGAAGTGTCTAGACTGTAAGATGCCCATGTCGGCAAACATGGTTGTTAGGGAGGGTGGAGGAACATCAAGGTACAATAATTCTTTACCTACAGTTCTTTCAGTTTATCTCTCACCAAAGTGGTGGATTGACGCAGGTGCTAATATTTATGTATGTGCTAACATTTCTATGTTTTCTTCTTACCAGGTCGGGGGGACTGGCTCCTTGCTGATGGGGAACGATGTCCATGTGCGTGTTCTTGGTGTTGGTACGGTCACTCTGATGTTTACTTCGGGAAAGACGGTGTAGCTAAAGAACGTGCAGCATGTCCCCACCACCAAGAAGAACTTAGTCACTAGGTCTCAAATGTGTAGAGATGGGTTTAAATTAGTCTTTGAGTCGAATAAATGTATAATTTATAAATTCGATACCTTTGTTGGAAAAGGCTATTGTAGAGGAGGCTTGTTCCACTTTTCTTTATCAGATGATAATTGTTGTAACACTGTGAACCATGTGGGTAATGATGATGAATCTAATGTTTAGCACTCGAAGATTTGTCACTAGCGGTGTTTTAGACTGGCAAACCCACCAGGGGGGTACCTTAGTGGTTGAATGTGGCCTCGCCGAGATCAGGAACTCGAAGGAGAGACATGTGGCACACAATTTAGATAGGTTTGAGCCACAATGTGTGTAGTACCCTACGTCCTCTATGCTGCGTAGCTCTTGAGTGATGGGGTGTTAGTTACAAGATGATGCAGATAGATAGAGGGGGTCCTTGCCTCGCTTTATATTCACCGGGAGGTAGGGTTACAAGTCGATTTAGGTAGAAGAGTTGTAGCCGTACACGGGTAGGAGTACTCTACATGGGTTCGGACATGCCTAGCCTTCCTATCTGAGTACTAGTCCTCTGTTGCCTTGTAGCCCAGGCTGTCTTGCACCGTGGTCCACAAGTCAGGTAGTTGTTCACGATGAATTTTGGTGCCCCAAATATATTCGTTATACTTTGGTTTGAGCTTGATTATGGAACTAACCCACCACTAGGCACACTAATGATATGACAAGTTCAACTTTGTATGTGCATTTGGAAGTGTTGTGCTTTTGCAGAAAAACATGGACTTAAGGGACAGAGTCACAACAAGTTCAAAGGAGCAAATGAGGATTTACGTTCGTGTTAAAGTTCAAGGCGAAATCACTCCCAAAGGTGGCAAGGACCAAAGTGCTACGACGGATCATCCTCGAGGACTAAGATGTAAAGATCGAACTTCATGCGAGAAGACCCCCTATCTTGATCGCGAGGATGACGACGCCAAAATGACACAATTAAAGGGGTTTAAATCCAAAATGACGAGAGGACCCACATGGAGGAAGGGGCGACTGAACCGGGCTGAAGTGGGCCCAAGCCAGTCGTCCCAGGTCAGCCGGCCCACCCCATTCGTGCATCGGTTCGGCCCCCCTTTTATTGAATGTGAAGATGCTTCAACCGTAAGTCACGGTGGGCGCCGCCATCCGAAGGAGACAGAACGAGATACCCGAGAGGTCGTCCACAAGGCAGAGAGGTTGGACGGGCGAGAGATCATTCGCAATAAAGATTGATCGAGTCCAAGGAGGCGACCACAAGTGGAGGAGGATGTCGAGGCCCTGCCATGGCACCCCCAAAGGAGAAGGAAGACACCGTCGGAAGTGTCACCATGATCAACGGTGTGATGCTTAGCGTCGTGATGGGGTAAACTTCTCATTTGTCCATGGGGTTGTAAAGGATCATATTATGTAATCACCAACTCTTTTATGGTTTCAGTCTATCAGTCTAGTGTTGATGATGCTTTGATGCTTAAGGCTAGCTACCGAGTTTTCGGGAGTATAGATCTCACTATTCCCGTAGACCCCTTCAACACCCCGTGATCATCATAGGTCTAGTCATGAATACCTTCGCGTAGTGATAATACGAGGGGAGGGAAAGGGCGAAACTGTGGTCACACCCACCGATAGATTAGATTGGTTTTGTATCTTTTGGCAGTTGCATGATCAAGTATCCGTAGACCCTATAGGCAAGTGTCTTTTATATCTTGTGCACCTCACACCCCTCTCTAGTGTAGAGTAGGTCATCTTTAGTTTGATCTCTAGTTTAAGGTTTGCTTAGTTAACTAGATTAGTGATAGATCAAACACTTGTAATCCCCTTGCTCCGCGGATTGACAAGAACCTAGGGAATCCCTGTGGTGAAAAAGGCTGCTAGTAGTTCGTACGCTTGCTGATCGAAATTTGTTACGCGTTTCAACCATCAACAAGCCCCTTTTTCTGGCGCCGTTGCCGAGAAGCAAGCCAGTTTACTTCATTTGATTTTGTGTTAATTTTGATAATTACTAACATCCAACCCTTATTACCTAGAAAACCCCTTGTTTTGTTTTGTTTTTATTTTTGTTTTTGTTGTCTAGATGGCGTTCGTCAACCATCCTTTGGAAGAACTGGAGAAATCATTATGGGATTACGCTAGCCCACGATGTCAGGACATCAATGTACAAGAGTCAGATTCGAAGCTCGAAGCGACAAAGTATGACATCAAAAAGCTTGGATCATCCGGATGGTGGCGGCAAACCCTTATAGAGGGATGGAGACGGACAACCCGTGTAGACACATCAAGGATTTCACGACACTATGCAATACGGTACGACAAGAAGGAGTTCTCGATGAATGGTTCAAGTGGAATCTCTTTCCTTACTCCCTTGGCGGCGAAGCAAAGACGTGGTATTCATTTGCATCTTTCGAAGTTGGAGGAAATTGGAACCAATTGACAAGGAAATTTTGTGAGAAATTTTTCCTGATAAGTAAGATCCAACATCTAAGGAGGCAAGTGATCAATTTCACGCAAGGAGAAGAGGAAGGTATAGACCAAGCTTGGAATAGATTCAACGAGCTCATCGAACAAGGACCAAGACTCGGTTCGATGGTGACGTGCGCTTGCCTACATTTTTCTTTTCCCTAACCCCTAGTTGCATGGAACATGTCCAAATGTGTATAGGTGGGGATCGCATGGAGAAAACACTCACAAAAGCCGCTCAACTTTTACAAAGGATTAGTAAAGCAGCGGCCATGCGAAGAGATTGGGAAACATGACTTTCGGGAAGGCCAGAACACAATTCAAGTGTAAGCACATGTGCTGAATTGTTCAAAGAGGCAGCCTCGGAAGGCAAGGAAGAGGAGCCAATCCCGGGAAAAACTTGATGTACATGTGGAAACTATAACTACCCCGTGCATCGACTTCGCCAAGTCATGTAAAACAAATGAGAGGAGTATGTCAAGCGCGGAGCCATCAAGGGAGTTCGAGCAAATGGATTGGGTTCCAATTGATCATGGTGAAGTGTTCGACAAGAAAAGACCATACCCTAACCAAAAAGGGATGGCAAGAGCTTTGGAGGTAGACTTCCCACCGGAAAAGCAAGCAGAGAACTTGTACGATCTTGAAACAATCGGTGAGATCTTTCGAAAACTCTTTAGTGAAGATGAAGTGGATCCAGATCGTATAACCGAGGTGAAAAGAATCATGGGAATCAAACCCGAAGCATCGCCATACGCTCGCCTCGCCAAAGTTTATACCATAGGATCCGATCAAGAGGAGAAGACAACCCCACACTTGAGTTGCGAGATTAATGGAATTCAATGCAAAGCTTTGTGTGACATCGGAGCGCAAGTAAGTGTCCTATCCTCTAAAATTTATGATAAGATTCATGATCATTCCATAGTCACAAATTCTACTAAATTAATTATGGGAGACAGTAGAATTGTTAGACCTCTTGGAATTGTTTGTAATCTTAAAGTAATCATCTCTGAAAAATGCATACCAATCGACTTCTTTATTATAGATGCCTACTATGATAAACATGATCACGTAATCTTAGGTAGGCCTTTCCTTAAGTTGGTTGATGCCGTTTTAGATGCCAAAAAAGGAAAAGTAACAATAAATCTTAATGGTGAGCACACATATAGTTTTCTTCTCGCTTCTAGGTTTGCTTCACCCCTACCTCTTGAGGAAGAAGAAGAAGAGGTAGGGAGCCTTTGTTTTATCAAAACTTTTAGGGATCCATTACAAAGAGCGATAGATAATCAACCTAATGATCAACAAGATGAGGAATTGGCAGGAGCAACGAAAGGACTTGAACCTCAAGATGGAAGCGTGGAGGAGTAGGAATTTGAAGACATCGGAGAAACTAAACCCTTGCCCAAAGGATTGAAGTATGAATTTTTGGGGCCGGACAAGACTTATCCCGTCATCGCGAGCGACGAATTGAGTCCCGAAGAAAATGAGAAGTTGCTGAATTTATTGAAAAAGCACAAGAAGGTGATTGGATATTCAATCAATGATCTCAAAGGACTTAGCCTAGCCTTTTTTCACTCATCGTATACCCATGGAGGATCGATGCAAGCACATTGTGGACCATCAAGGGAGGTTAACCCATGGCATGCGAGAGGTGGTGAAGGAGGTTATCAAGTTATTGGATGCTAGAATCAGCTACCCTGTGCCGCATAGCGAATGGGTGAGCCCCATACATTATGTGCCGAAGAAAGGAGGTTTAACCGTGGTGAAAAATGAGAAGGATGAATTGATACCGCAAAGAACTGTGACCAAATGGAGGATGTGTATTGACTATCAAAAATTGAACAAAGCAACGAAGAAGTATCACTCCCCCCTATCGTTCATCGATGAGATGCTTGAGAGGTTAGCAAATCATTTGATGGATAATCGGGGTTCATGCAAATTCCTATTCACCCGGATGATCAACACAAGACAACTTTTACTTGCCCATATGGAACATTTGCATATAGAAGCATGCCCTTTGGTTTGTGCCCAGCCTCTTTCCAACGTTGCATGATGGCAGTATTCTCAAAATTCATTGAGGAGATTGTTGAGGTGTGCGGAGGTCGATTTGGTGCTAAATTAGGAAAAATGTCACTTCATGGTGAAGCATGGTATAGTGTTCAGGCACGTGATATCCGAAAGAGGAATTGAAGTAGACAAAGCTAAAATGGAGACGGTTGAGCAACTCCCACCACCTATGGATGTAAACTCTTTGAGAAGTTTTTTGGGCCACGCCGGATTCTGAAGAAGATTCATCAAGGATTTCTCAAAGATCACCAAGCCATTAACTCAACTTCTTCAAAAAGATGTGGCATTCGACTTTGATGAGAAGTGCCTAGCGACATTCCAGACATTGAAGAAGGCTTTAGTAAGTGCTCCTATCATTCAACCTCTGGATTGGAGTCAACCTTTTGAGATCACGTGCGACGCAAGTGATTATGCCCCAGGGGCAGTTTTGGGACAACGGAAGGAAGACCGAGTACATGCTATATATTATGCTAGTAAGACTCTTAATGGAGCTCAATTAAATTATGCAACAACAGAAAAAGAGTTGCTAGCGGTGGTATTTGCCTTCGAAAAATTCAGATCCTATATTGTGAACTCCAAGGTCATCATTTACACCGATCACGCGACAATTAAGTATCTTTTTTCTAAGAAGGATGCTAAACCAAGATGGATTCGATGGATCCTCCTTCTACAAGAGTTTGATGTCGAGATAAGAGATAAGAAGAGGGTGGAAAATGTTGTGGCTGATCATTTGTCAAGGATGAATCGTGGACAAGATGACAAAGAGCCCATCGAAGATAAAGTGAAAGATGACCACCTTTATCGTATATTCGACAAGGATACTTGGATGATCAACATCATTTGGGTGATTGGAAAGATGCCTCTCGATCACCTAGATAAGAATGCTCAAAGGAGGGTAACATCTGAAAGCCGAAAATATTTTCTGGACTCACCTTACCTCTTTGGACTTGGAATTGATGGAGTCTTCATCTAGAACCTCGTTTCGGTTATGTTAAGTTCAATAATAAAATTGGAGGTTTTATTTCTAAAAATTATGAGAAAACACTTGTAATAAAAGTTAGCAAAATCTCCTTTTCTAAGTTGAGAGACAAAGAAAAATCCTACACAAGGCCAACTCAATACCCGCTCCACCACAAGTGTGGTTAGCATAATGAGTTGCACTATAACCTTTCTCTCTTGAAAGTTTTAATTTCGAGCAATGATCATGTTCTTGTCTTATATCTTTTATTGCTAGCCTCGTCATGTATTCGGTAACGAGACTCACCTTGAAAGTCTTGTACATCACCAGATTCCATACCCAACCCATAATATCTCTTTTGTTCATCTTTTTCCTTGAACACTGTAGCGAACATGGCCTCATATGCCATTTGTTCGAGTTTGATTTTAGTGATTAATGACAACATGATCAATGGGACTAACCATATTGTTGAGCACGTCTTTGTAGATATTTTCTAGGTCCCAAGGATGCAAAAGTACCACATGCCAAAGTATATATTTTAAGGGTAAACTGACAAGAAGAAAAAGAAAATAAAAGACACCGTCGGATGAACCGACGGTACCTAGAAGATAGCATCGGTGCATGCAACGGGTGATTTGGTGAAGGACCGATTAGGCGACCAGAGAGGGGGGGGAGTGAATGGGAGCTGATAAAAATTCTTCTCCGAAGAGATGAACTCGACTATGTCCCGAAATCACAAGCAAGGGTTCCCACACGAACTTGCCAAGGTAGCGTAGTCATAATGGACCTACCAACCCTAGGAGCAAGTCCCAATCCAATCCAAAGCGGAAGCACAACAAAAGAAGCAAAGGACTTAGGCAATCTGCAGTGCCCTGGGCGGACCGTCCGCACGGAGGAGGCGGACTGTCCGTGGGACCCAAGCGGACCGTCCGCAAGCACAGGGCGGACCGTCCGAAATGAGTACCCGAACCTCCAGTAGCACACCGTGAAAAATGGACTGTTCGTAGCCTACCTGCAGACCATCCGCCACGCACGGACCGTCCGCACTACACCCGTGGACTGTCCGCCAAACTTACTCCAACTGAAAACCAAAGACCCAACAGAACAAACCACGAACTCACACGAACAAGCGACAAACTGGACGAACAGCGGGCCTCGCGGTCCCTCCGCGCCTACCAGGCGGACTGTCTGCCAGGTGCGGACAGAGCAGCCCGAGCCCGAGCTACTCAATGTCAAAGCCTCCTTGCCTTTGCCCGATCTCCCGAATCAACAAAGGGATTGCTACCAAATCGTAGGGGAAGTTGAAGTGCCTCAAGGAGATGCTATTCTACAAATTTGGAGCTTCAAATCCACTGAGACGAGAGGAATCGAGATTCTACCGAGCTCAACCAAAAAGCTAGGGTTCCAACCGAAATCCTCGAATCGGAGGCCAAATCCGGCGTTTGAGGAGTCAAGATCAAGCACAAAGATGCACAAGGCATCTATCCATGATCTCCACAAACAAAACCGAACACAAATGTCTTAGAATCGAAGGAACAAGCTGCGCACGAAAATCCTAGGGAAAGACTCGAAAATGACACGAAAATCACTCGAGCCAAGAGAAGGAAATCGACGAAACCATGAATGCTTCCATACACTCGGAGGTCAGATTCTCTACAAATTCATGAAGAATATCTAGCCTAAAGAGCAGGGAAAATGAGAAGCAGTCCGGATGGATGAGTTGCCCTGGAACCCTAGAGCAATATATATGAAGTCTCTCCGGGTTGGGCAAATGACCAAGCTACCCCTAGAACATAAAGGAAGATACACACCTCTCAGGGGCAAGATGGTCAAGTAGCATTCCTCTTCATCGGGCGGTCACACCTTTGCCGCAGTTCGCGTCCTCCCGACGCAAGCCATGCGATCCTGTCGTGTGTCCCCCGACATCGAATCTTCTCGACGCGCCCGGATCCCGTCTCCGACCACCGAGCCTCCGGTCTTGGTTTTGTGGCTCAACAAATTAACCCGACGGTTTTGTGGTTAACCGTCGCAAACCCCGCGTGCAGACTCCGGTCGTGAGCCGCTACCCTGCACTAGCTGGTGTTCACGACTTCGTCTTGCTTTTCTTGCCACCATGCGGCCCGCACTTGATTCCGTGCGGCCACCGGGTCCATCTAGCCGAGCCTACTTGTCTCTCCACTCCTCGGAGGCCCCGCAAGGCTAAGACCTTTCGCGCCCGCTCTTTACTTGCACCAACGCAAATCAAGCCGCAATCTGCACCTGTAATACTCGGCCAAGAGTCAGTCCACACCATGTTGTCAATCACTCATCACACCAAGGAGCGACCATCCACCGGTCCTCAGACGCTCCGATCCTCATTTGGTACACTACGTGAAGTCTCCAGTGAATAAGCACTGTCGGATGAACCGACGGACCATTTTCTAGATGCATCAGATGAATTGACAAAGGAGAAGCAGTGAAGATGAAGGTGTCAGATGAACCGACGATCCATTGGAGGGCACTGTCGGTCTATCCGGTGGTTCACTGGCGCAAGACAGAGAGGCACTGGTGCAACGGCTAAACCGACGCAAGATAGAAAGGTTTTGGCCGCGAAGTCTTCAGCACCAGATGAAGGACCGATTAGGCGACCAGAGAGGGGTGGGGGAAGTGAATGGGAGCCGATAAAAATTCTTCTCTGAAGAGTCGAACTCGGCTATGTCCCAAATCAACAATCAAGGATTCCCACACGAGCTTGCCAAGGTCGCGTAGTCACAGCGGACCTACCAACCCTAGGAACAAGTCCAAACAAGTTGCAAAGCGGAAGCACAACTCAAGAATCAAAGGACTTAACCAAATCTGGCAGAGCCTGGGCGGATAGTCCGCAGGCGTACGGCGGACAGTCTGCGATCCTGGCGGACAGTCTGCTACCCCTCAGCAGACAGTCCGTAAATAGCAACCGAGCCTCCAGTACCGCACCTCGGAAAATCGGATAGTCCGGGCAAGCACCTCGTATAGTCCGCACCGCGTGGACAGTCCGGTCCCACCTGACGGACAGTCCGGCAAACCTCGCCCAACCGAAAAATCCAAACTCAACGGATCAAAACGACTCGTGCTCACGAACTGACGAACACGCGACGAACACCCGATGAACAAGGACCCTGCGGACAGTCCGCTACCCTCAGACGGACAGTCCGCTAGCCACGAACAGAACAGGGCGAACTCGAAAACCGCAAGTCATTCCCACCTATCCATCTATGGATCTCTCAAACAACTTAAGCTCTTGAGACAAGATTTGGGGGAGATGTGAAACATCCCTAGGGGATGCTATGCCCCAGAACTTGAGGCCACAAACCAACTAAATCGCCGGGAATCGATCTCGAACAGAGCTCTACCAAAAAGCTAGGGTTCCACCCGGAATCCTCAAATCCAAGGACAAATTCGGAGTTTGAGGGGTCAAGATCAAGCACAAAGATGCACAAGGCATCTATCCATGATCCCCACAAAGAAATCCGAACGCACGAAAATCCAACGAAAATAGCCCGAA
Organism: Cenchrus fungigraminus; assembly: GCA_036936925.1. Lineage (NCBI taxonomy): Eukaryota > Viridiplantae > Streptophyta > Magnoliopsida > Poales > Poaceae > Cenchrus > Cenchrus fungigraminus. The sequence goes on from CM072780.1 coordinate 71,779,801, forward strand.
AAAGACACGAAAATCACACGAGCTACAAGAAGGAAATCAACGCAACCATGAAAGCTTCCATACACTCGGAGGTCAGATTCTCTACAAAACGGTGAAAAAAATCTAAGCCAATGGAGCAGGGAAATGAGAAGCAGTCCGGGAGGATGGTTTGCCCAGAAAACCCTAGAGTTATATATATGAGTCCCTCTGGGTTGGATAAATGATCAAGCTACCCCTAGAACTTAAACTGAGATACAAACCCCTCAGGGGCAATATGGTCAAGTAGCACTCCTCTTCATCGGGCGGCCACGCCTTTGCCACAGTCCGCGTCCTCCCAACGAAAGCCCTGCGATCCCGCCGCGTGTCCCCGGTATCGAAGCTTCTCGACGCCCGGATCCCATCTCCGCCCGCCGAGCCTCCGGTCTTGGTTTTGTGGCTCAACCAAGTAACCCGACGATTTTGTGGTGAACCGCCACAAACCCCGCGTACAGACTCCGGTCGTGAGCCGCTACCCTGCACCGGCTCCAGTCGATGACTTCGTCTTGCTTTTCTTGCCACGATGCGGTCCGCACTTGATCCAGTTCGGCCACCGGGTCCATCGAGCCGAGCCTACTTGTCTCTGCCCTCCTCAGAGGCCCCACAAGGCTAAGACCTTCGTGCCCGCTCTTCACCTGCACCAACACGAATCAAGCCGCAACTTGCACCTGCAATACTCGGTCAAGAGTCAGTCCACACCACGTTGTCAATCACTCATCACAGCAAGGAGCGACCATCCACCGGTCCTCGGACGCTCCGGTCCTCAATCTCCCCCTTGATGAGTGCATTGACAACACACATAGTAACCAATTCAGAGAAAAGAGAAAAAGAAATGAAATGAACGAAAAACTCAAAGAAGTGATCAAAAGCCAGACAAAAGCCGAAAACAAGATCACTTGAGAGAGAAAAAAATCTCGGTCCCCTAAGACAAGGGCAACGGCTCGACACAACCGAGATAAAATGCTCGAAAATTGCCGACTCCTCAAGGTGAGGCAAAAGGGCTAGACACCATCGGCAAAAGAGCACAACTAAAATCAGGCAACAAAGAGCTCCTAAATGCATGAATTCAAGCTCCCCCTGAACAAATGCATTTCTCCCAAATTTTTCTCCCCCTTGATGCAAAACTCCCCCTGGATGCATGAATTTGGTACTTTCCTCCCCCTTGTTGGTAATGCATGAATCAAGTCTACAAATGGCATGTGCTTCTCAAACAGACAAAGAGCACTACAACATGCTAAAATTGAGACATAGACAAGCAAGATAGCCACAAATTTAGTACAAGCATCGCCAACAAGATAGAAAGGGACATATAAGCATGTGACATAGCCATGATCAAAATGAAGCATTTTTCAACACAAATTTCCCTCTCATGAGCATAGGAACTAAACATGGTCAAAATGAGCACAAACAACATATAACTCACTGTCTCATGTAATGTCAAAGCCACCTAGCCATGTGTCCACTTCTAAATATGAGACTTCTCAATGGTGAACATCAAGCAACGGTTTAGCACCCAAGATAAGGAATTTAAAGCATAAATGACATTGAAGCATATTTTTCAAGCACAAGCATTTCATACACCAATTTCATGATTTACAACTTAAGCATGGTACATGAAGTGCCTTTGCGGCAAAAAGAAGCTTAGGCTTCTCCACAAGGTAGCATGTAGGCTAAACATTCATGATGACAAATGGATCTTTGACTCCAAATGAAAAGAACATGGTTCCCAAGCACAAATTAAGCAAGATATAGCCATATGCGCACAATTTGAACATGAGAGGCATTCAACTCACAAGAGAGGATCATATATAGTATTTTCACAAAAGTAAGCCATCCACATGCATATACATCCCAAAGCTACCAAGAGCATAGCTATACATCACATGAGCATCACTAGCAAGGTCATAAGCTCACATCCAGCATATCATAATGATCCAAGTATATAGGAGAAGCACATCTCTAAAGCATTTGGTACAAATGCAGTCTATGATACAAAGACGCAAACATGATATGATATTGAAATGAAAATGCAACATGTATATGTACATCAGACTCCCAAAAAGGAAAAACCAGACCAAGCTCCCCTCGCAAACGAGCAAATATAGCTTGGTCCAAAGGCTTTGTTAGGATATCGGCGAGCTGTTTTTCGGTTGGCACATGGATGAGGTCTGTGTTTCCCTTCTCAACATTGTCTCTCAGGAAGTGGTACCTCACCTCTATATGTTTGGTTCTGGAGTGTAGCACGGGATTTTTGGCAACACTAATGGCACTCGTGCTTTCACACATGAGAGGAACATGGGTACACTCCTCACCAAAGTCACTCAGCGTGTATGTGATCCAAAGCAGCTGGGAGCAACAACTAGCGGCAGCGACCTACTCAGCTTCTGTGGTAGACTGAGCTACACTAGATTATTTGCGAGAAGACCAAGAAACAAGCGAGGAACCCAAAAACTAGCACGTCCCTGAAGTTAACTTCCTATCAACTCGACACCCCGCAAAGTCGGCATCTGAAAAACCAAGAAGCGAAAGGGAAGAGGATGTCGAGTACCAAAGACCGAGCCCAGGAGTGTATCGAACATACTTGAAGATCCCCTTGACGGCCTGCCGATGTGAAGTCCTCGGCGACGCCTGAAAACGAATGCACAAACACACAGAAAACTGAATGTCCGACCTCGTCACCGTCAAGTACAAGAGGGAGCCTATCATGCTCCGGTACTCCTTCTGGTCCACAGGCTCTCCGTCCTCGTCCACGTCCAGCGCTGTAGTCGTACTCATCGGTGTCGACAGGGGCTTCGAGTCGTCCATCTTGAACTTCTGGAGGATGTCCTTCGTGTACTTGGCTTGATGCACAAAGGTTCCCTCCTTCGCCTGCTTGATCTGAAGCCCGAGAAAGAACTGCAATTCTCCCATCATAGACATCTAGAATTATTTGCTCATGTCCTCTGCAAACCTCGCAACCAAAGAGTGAGACGAGCCACCAAAGACAATATCATCCACATACACCTGAACAATTAGGATATCATCGCCCTGTCTGAGGAGAAAAAGAGTCTTATCTACTTTGCCCATCTCAAACCCCTTGCTGAACAAGAACCCCCTCAAATGACCATACCAAGCACGGGGAGCTTGTTTCAGCCCATACAACGCCTTCCTCACCCTATACACTCGGTGGGGAAACTCAACATTCTCAAAGCCCGGTGGTTGTTTCACATAAACCTCTTCTTCTAAAAAAACCCATTCAAGAAGGCACTCTTTACATCCATTTGGTACAATTTGAACCCTTTAGCCACTGAAAAGGCTAGAACGATCCTAATCACCTCCAAACGGGCTACAGGAGCAAATGTCTCCTCATACTCTATCCCCTCCTTCTGACTAAAGCCCTGAGCAACCAACCTCGATTTGTTTCTTACCACCTCACCATTCTCACCCTCTTTGTTCTTCCACACCCATTTTATCCCAATAGGTTTGCAATGTGGTCGTGGCTCTACCAACTTCCAAACTTGGTTACTCTCAAAGTTCTCTAACTCCTCATGCATTGCATTCACCCAATTAGGATCAGAGAGCGTGTGTCCAATGTCTTCGACTCAAAGGTAGCAACAAAAGCCGAATGAGCAAAGTGAGAAGCATTCCTGGACCTTGACCGTGTCGTACGCTCGTTGATGTCGCTGATGATTCTTGACGGAGGATGATCACCTTGAACGCGCCTCGGTGCCTCTCGCCTGGACAGTCACCCCCTCAACAGCAGCTTCCACTTGATCTTGCTGGATCATAGTCGGTGTAGGGGATGGGCCATCCTACACCGTAGTCATCGTAGTGGAAGTAGAGGGTACATGCTCGGCTGGAGCTTCACCATCATCACCATCATCCTCTCCAGCATCATCCTCCTCGTCCTCAAAGATCTTCTTGCAATGTTGTCGTCACCTGCACACTCAAAGACAGACGAACTGCATGGCTGGCTCTCGTCGAAAGTAACCTCACAAGTTTCCATGACTAGGTTAGTATCAAGGTAGAGCACACGGAATGCTTGAGAACGACTCGCATATCCCAAAAAGATGCCATCGGAGGACCTTGACTCGAATTTATCAAGCCTACCCTTCTTGAGAATAAAACACCGACAACCAAAAGCCCTGAAATGGCACACTCTAGGTGCTCGCCCATGCATGAGCTCATAGCACGTCTTGTTCAAGAAGGCCCGAAGAAAAATTCGGTTCCCAACATAGCACGCGATATTCACCGCCTCAGCCTAATATCTCCTTGGAGTCCTATGCTCGTCGAGCATCGTCCGAGCCATCTCACAAAGGGAAAATTTTTTCCTCTCAACCACACCATTCTGACAAGCTACATAGGGAGAAGAGAATTGATGTTCGAGACCCAAATCACAACAAAAGGTTTCGAAACAAGAGTTTTTAAATTCAGTGCCATTGTCACTACGAATAGCTCGAACAACATCTCCATTCCTTTCATTCTTCAACCTCAAGATTAGATCCCGGACAAAACCAAACGTCTCCCCCTTGTCAGCCAAAAAGAAGACCCAAGCATAGCGAGAATAGTCGTCCACTATCACAACGACGTACCATTTCCCACCCGCCGAGCACACACGAGTTAGACCAACCAAGTCCATATGGAACAGCTCACATGGCCTCTCTGTCATAATGGATGTCAGAGGCGGGTGAGAGGCGGCGACCATCATACCATGCCTACACAGAGCAAATACCAAGTCCTTTTGGTATTTTAACTTAAGCAATCCTCGAGTGTGTCAACAAGTCAAAACTCAAGTGACCTAGCCTCCTATGCCATTTCCAAAGCTCCGCCGAAACACCAGCAACCAAACAACGTGAAGAGCCGACACACTAAGAAAAATCGGCTCTGAAAATTTGACCCTCGAGGATGATCGTGCACACAAGATCACCTCGAGAATCCAAAACACGAGAAGCCCCCATTTTGAAATGGACCTCAAAACCCTCATCAAGAAGTTGGGACACCGAAAGAAGATTGAACCCTAAAGACTTGACAAGAGCAACACGCCTAAGAGTAACGCTCTCACTTTCCTTCACCGTGCCCACTGAGAGCACTCTAACTTTCCCATTGTCCCCAAAAGTGATGTACTCTTTGGTCATCACCGGGGCGAGGCTGGAGAACCACCTTCGATCTCCGGTCATGTGTCGAGAGCAACCGGAGTCGATCAACCAAAAGCCCAACAAGCCTCCCACTTGAAAATCAAAAAACGAGAGCGAGAGTGAGCAAACGACTCAGCACTGGGGTTAGTACAAAATGAATCAAACCAGTGTCGTACCATTTGCTCAAAAGTGGGGTTAGAAAAATCCATCCTATAACTCCTAGGTGGAACACCCACACATCTCCTTGGAGGACTACGTGTACCACAAGGTGGAGACCGTGGCCCGTAGCTCCTCTGAGACCTAAATCTGCGATCGTTCCCCCCATACTCGTATTAGCCACGAGTGAAGGAACGTCCAGCAAACACTACAAGAAAAACACCGACTAGTGACGTAAAAAAGGCCGTTTCTCGTCATAAACCGCGATTAATGACGTCGGTTGTTACGAAAACACGCCGTCATTAATCGAGCGTCACAAACCGCGATTAATGACGAGACCTTATTTCCCGGCGTCATGAGTTTAATGACGCGTAGAAATTCGTCTATACAATGCGTCATAACTTCGTTCCTGCAGCTTTGCCACGCTGGACAGAATCTGATGTGGCATCCGATGTGGCAGGCCAATTGTGACAAATCATTTGCGTCATAAAACGAATTTGGCCCGTTTGTAGCTGGGTTGAGCCCAAAACTGTTCCTGTAGGCTGGCGTTGTTCATATAGCCCAAAAAAGATTTTGTTGGGCCCAATTGTAGCTTTTTCAGATGAAATTTGATTAGGGTGGGCCCGTTTTGGTTGGGTCGAGTCCAACAAGTGTGCACATTGTTGCGACCTTCTGTGTCATGTTAATTTGACAAAAAATGACTTTTGGCCCAATTAAAAGTGGGCTAAGCCAAATTAACTAATCATGCATCAGTATTAATGGATTTAATTTCAATTCTGATCCTTTTTTTGAATAATTTTGATCTGGTTGGCAAAATAGTAATCAACACATATTTCTTTATACAATAAAGCAAACTATTGTTTTTTATCAAGCACGACCATATTGTTCATCACATATCACAAACTATTACAAGATAATAGTATCACAAGGAACATTGATTAACAAAGCTAAATCCAGTTCATAATCACAAGAGAAAGTGGAGATTTGATCTAATGATCTTAACCTCTTCATCTTTTATTACTAAGCAGTAGACGAAGGAGGTCCTCACTGTCTTCGGTTAGCTTCTGCAACCTCATAATCTCAGCAGACTGCATTTTCAGAGTTGATTCTGATTCTTCGGTCTTCTTCTTCAAGCAACATAACTCTTTCTGGTGAGCAACAAACCGTTGTCGAAGTTGTACCCCATCCTGGTTGGGAGCGTCAACTCGCTCTTCATCAACACTACTACATAAGGATTTGGTACCCATTCTTGAGTACTCGGCTACCTCTGTTTTAATTTGTTCGGGAAGAAGCATCATTCACTTGGTAGCTTCCATCTAGCAACAGTGGATCCCAAGTCAGATTAGGACCTTGTATTTGATTCGAACTAAGGAAACAAAGGTGTTAAGTTTGTTACCTTGGAGCAGATCTGAACAGGAGCGACTTCAGATGTTGACCCTTTGGCCCGCTGAAACAAGTACATGAACAAGAGGTAAGGGTTGAGATCATTCGCAATCAGAAAAAAGGTGTTAAGTTTGTTACCTTGGAGCAGGTCTGAACAGGAGCAACTTCAGACGTTGACCCTTTTGCCCGCTGAAACAAGTACATGAACAAGAGGTTAGGGTTGAGATCATTCGCAATCAGAAACAAAGAAGGTGTTGAGTTTGTTACCTTGGAGCAGGTCTGAACAGGAGCGACTACAGATGTTGACCCTTTGGCCCACTGAAGCAAGTACAAGAACAAGAGATAAGGGTTGAGATCATTAGCAATCAGAAGCAATTTCATTTATTAAGTTCAATGCGGTACATGAACGATCACACCCAATCCATCATCACCCAAGCATGCAACAAAACTATGGAAAGCCAAAGAACATGGGTAAGTAATATAATAATTTCATCCTTTAATTTCTACAAACCTCAAATAAGTTGACTTGGAACAATCTCTTGCAATAGGGAACAGAAGATCCACATTCAACCAAGCATGCAACAACAATATTCAAAGGCAAAGAGCATGGGGAAGCAGTCCAATAATTTCATCTACAAATTTCTACAAACCTCAAATAAAATGACTTCGAACAAATTCTTGTGATAGGGTACAGTAGATACACAATCACCCAAGCATGCAGCAACAATATTCAAAGGCAAAGAGCATGGGGAAGCAGTCCAACAATTTCATCTACAAATTTCTACAAATCTCAAATAAAATGACTTCTAACAAACTCTTGCGATAGGGTACAGTAGATCCACAATCACCCAAACATGAAAGAATATTATAGAAAGCCAAAGAGCATGCAGAAGCAGTCCAATAATTTCATCTATAAATTTCTACAAACCTCAAATAAAATGACTTCGAACAAATTCTTGCGATAGGGTACAGTAGATACACAATCACCCAAGCATGCAACAACAATATTCAAACGCAAAGAGCATGGGGAAGCAGTCAAACAATTTCATCTACAAATTTCTACAAACCTCAAATAAAATGACTTCTAACAAACTCTTGCAATAGGGTACCGTATATCCACAATCACCCAAACATGAAAGAATATTATAGAAAGCCAAAGAGCATGGGGAAGCAATCTAATTCAATCGATCAATACAGGGAGGAGACCGCAGACCTGACGAATATGACGGGAAGAAGGTGCCGAATGCCGTCTCGATTTAGCAGCCGACCTTGTGCCTTCAGCACGATGTTCTGCGCAACTGTTGCAGATCTGCGGCCGCTAGGGTGAGCCTCGGGGGAGCCGACGGAGCAACGAGTTTGAACCATCTTGCAGGTTCAAGGACGTTGCCGAGGAAGGTCGCCGCTCGTAGAAGAGGAAGGCTGCCGCTCGTAGAAGAAGAAGGCCGCCGCTCGTAGCAGAGGAAGCCGTCGTCGGTAGCTAGGCCTCCGTTGCTGCTTCTGCCGCAGATCTAGGTCTCTTCGGCGGTCGAGGAGAAGATCCCCTGATTTTGGAAAATTACCAGGAGGGAATTGGGAGATCTGGTTTCCCTCTTTGTTTTATATATAAACGAGGAGGACCAGAAGGAGGAGCGGGGAATTCAAAATTTCAAGTCCCGCCTTTGTGGTCCAGATCGGGAAACGAAAGACTTTGGATCATGGACCCAAACGTCAGTGACCAAAATGAAAGACCGCTTGGGTGTCGGACCCAAACGTCAGTGACCTTACGCAGAGAGGCAAGTTGTTGACTAGGTTGTCCGTGCCACCATGGATCATTGAATAGACAAACACACACAGGACTATACTCTACTTCATATTCACGTAAGACGGATGATCCGATATTCGCATTACAAATGTACTCACTGCAACAAAATAACATACCGTTTCAACTGTTTATTACAGGACTACAAACACTTAAATAAAACATTAAAACTACAGGGGACCCTGGTACAACCCTTCAGGTAATCTTCTATGGAGATTGTGCATAAATTCGGGATGATCAGTGCATTCAACCGCCCAATCATATGTGAGTATTCCGTGAGGAAAGATTCGCTCTAAGAGATACATGCACTTGTACTGCAATTGTGTGCAGTTAGCCTGAATTGCCCATCATAGAAATGAAGTCGCAGTTTCCTCGCTTGCCATGTCCCACATCTTTGACGCACAGTGCAGCTTCAACCTTTGGACTTGGTACATGTCGGCAACCAAGAGTAAATAAGGCCAGGCATTGGCAGGAGCGTCCCATAAATCAGCCTCCTCCAGGAGTGATCCTTCACTAGCATATTTGATCAGGACCGAGAAGCCATCAGGGTGTGTGTCAATAATTGTAACAGTTTCAGAGCTAGACTCCACTCCTGGGCCGTAGAGCATTGCCTCCATCACACAAGATACTTTCGCCACATCGGCACGTATCGCTCGTATCACCCGGCATTCCGAACCTACGTGGAACACAACTTCCACAGGGGCTTGGGCTGCAACGGTTTGGCTTATGCTTCTTTGCACTGATGGAGGAGGAACTTCAATGCAGTCGTCCTCCAGTACTGAAACAACACATGATATGTGTATGCGATCTTCACTGGATGTCACGCGCTCAATGTCATGATGCTCCACCAGACATTCAAATCCTCTTGCTTCTAGATCCCGATTCATGAACCAAACTTCTTTTGTAGCTTGAACTCGAAACGTATCATCTTCATCGTTTGGGTCTCCAGCCATCGCATGCAACAATACTCGCACCTACGTGGAAGCAGTCACAGGTTTGACAAACAATAACATAATGCGACCGTATCGCCATGTGTGAGTGTGTGTCTTCATAGAAGCAACGAGACACGTACCATTTGGGATTTGTGCAGAGGAACGAGGACGACAGTAATGCCGTCTGGAACATCCATCCACTGATGATCATTCATACCTGTAGGATAGCAACGTAGTTTCCATTGACGGCCTCCCACCATGAACGTATCAGATTCCTTGAAGTCGCCCGCAGTTCCTTCGGCTTTCGCTTCCTGGCTTGAGACTGAGAAGTTGACTTGCATGGAAGGAATCATTTTAGCGTCTAAAGCCATTAACACAAATGGCCTACATTGATCGTCTTATGCCTAAAGTGTCTCTTATTATAGTGGGCCGGGAGTGAATGTGTCGTTCCGAAATGTCTGTTCGTGGACATCAGTTACCACTCGGAATGGATGCGTCCCTTCAGAGCAGGTGTGAGCACATTCAGGTCATGAACTTCCAGGTTCTAGTCCTTAAGTGCGATTCACAATGATCGACATGTCCATTCAGAGGGGGTGTGCTGCGTGTGCACACAAGTTCGTCGGTTAATGCCTGGTGCCAGAGCTTAACTGCAATTCTCAATGATCGACACGTGGATCAACTTGTGAGAGCGTGTCATTCCCAAACGCCCGTTCGAGATGCCCTTCTGTGCTTATATGCATGTTAATATTACACACACACACACAAAGATATATTGCTATTCCAATTCCAGCTTATTCCGTTTTGGTCTTGTCGTGTCAACAAGTTGATCACGTTTCTCAGTCTCCAAGGCTAGCGGGAATCATCAAGTGCGAATCCTGACCATTCGTAGACCTTTACAGTCACGACTCACGCAGCGTACCTGATCGAGGAGGACTTGTCACGTCATCCCGCACCCTGTGTGTTGCAACGCAAGGACCATCTGGTCCATCTGATTACAGCGCCCAATCTTGTTCTCCAGATGCAATTGACACCTAAACCATTACATAAATAAATGGTAGAGAGTTGTCTCATTGTTGATGCGGCATGAGCTGACGCAGTGAGACAGCCATTAGATGCAGCTGATGCGGCGTGATTTGTCCGCAGGACTTTCTTGTGCTCTACAGAGAGGAAAGTCCGGAAGTAAACACATACCTAGACACGTCGGGCTCATCCCGTGATACCCATCGTCCACACATGTAATCGATGCACCCCACTGAAGATTCTGACCTAGATAGATTCCTATCACGCGTAGGCCTGACTATATTCCGAGCATCTCACATTTTCCTTAGTAACTTTAGCAATGCTACATCAAGCTCACGTGACCGCTGTAGTCCTCGATAAATAGGCGAGTGCAGCAGAGCGTTCTTGAAACGAAAGGCCAACACTCATCGGTTCCCCGTCTTGCATTTCTCTACTTCAGTGGGATACAAGGGTGAGATCATTTTGTTGGCTAATCTTGTTTACTTTATGTATGCATGGTATCGAGACGGTCACATTGTTAGCTTATGTAGGGTTTGTTCTTCGTTTGTGTATGCAGTACGTGGGGAATGGCCGGGCAAGGAAGGGACGGAGCATGGAACTTGGAGGAGTCGGGGAAGGGGGAGCCGCTGCCATCGGCACCGCAGCAGCACCCGGCCCTAATGGCACCTCCACTTCCGCTGATATTAGCACCTTAGCAGCACCCGGCCCCAATGGCACCTCCACTTCTGCTGGCATCGGCACCTCAGCAACACCCGGGGGTGATGCCACCTCCAGTTCAGCCGCTGGCAACGGCAGCTCAGGATCAGCTGAACCTCATGGCACCACCTTTTCACCCATGGCCCAGGCCGCCAGCTCTACTGTTGTGTGTTGAAATGCCACCCCCGCGGCCAGTGCTCATTGAACAAGATGAATCGCATGACCTGAAATGGTCTGTGTTGCTTTGGCTTCAGCAGGGCGGGCTCGCCCGTGTTTATCACGAAGGAATGTGGGTGTGCCCTTTTTGCCACAGGGGTCAAAGGCAATGGACCATTCGTGACCTGCTGTTACACGCGCATAACATCGCCGTTTCGCTTGCCTGGATTTGGGATGCAAGGGCGAGGCATCGCGCTTTGGAGGAGTATCTGATCCAAGAGACACGTTTTGCTGCACTCCGTGCAGCGGCTGGATTTCCATGAGCCCGTGATGGTAGTAGTATGAGCCGTGATGGTAGATGCTAGTAGTATGTGGTGATGGTAGTAGTATGAGCAGTGATGGTAGATGCTAGTAGTAAGTGGTGATGGTAGTAGTATATGAGCCGTGATGGTAGATGCTAGTAGTATGTGGTGATGGTAGTAGTATGAGCCGTGATGGTAGATGCTAGTAGTATGTCGTTCAGAGTATGTGGCTGTAGTTCGAACTATGGTGGATCCATCCATCCTCATGTGTAATCAATGCATATGCATGCATCTGTGTCGTTTGTATTTGGATTGTGTTGTTTCTAATAAAAATGGTATTGTGTGTGTACTCCCTCGGTATAAATTCGTTGTATACGGAAACTCCGTTCCATTGATTTCTTAAATACCAGAAGAACACAGACGAAAGTCCGGTTTGTAGTTTTCAGTCGGACCGGATTAAACTGTCACTTCTACGCAATAAGAAAACCAACATCTTACAAGGAAAAGACAGTAGTAGTAATATTCAATCAGACCAGATAAACAGAAGGCGAATCTTCGTTCTGCTTCTTCTACTCCTACTTCTACTAGTAGCAGTTACCACTAATCCACTAATCAAGGCACCGCTTCTTTGTCGATGGTGCACCCGGCGCCTTGTTGTAGCTGCTCACGGACGAGGATGTCACTCTGTTGCCGCCGCACGTGGAAGATGGTGGCGGACCTCCCAGGGCGCCGCCCGCGGATGAGGTCGTCCCTCCAATGCCGCCGCCAGAGGATGATGTCGCCGCTCCATGGCGGCCGGTCGAGCACGGCCTTGGCGCCGCTCCATGGCGGATGATGACGGCCGGTCGATGATGGCCTCTGCTCGGCGAGGATGGCAGAGATCGACTGCCGCCGACCGATGAGGATGAGAGAGGATGACGGCGCTTGGAGACGACAGTTCCCCGGCGAGTGGCGGTGCTTCCGCGCCCCTGACCCCTGACACCTCTTGCTGACTTGCGAGGGGTGCGATGTTTCAGAGGGACATGATCTGGATTTCATTTTGTTCCACAAACTCTGAATCATCAGAGGATGTGTCAACCACCACCCGGATGGGCCTCCGCTCTGCCTCCTCTTCATCAGACAACTAGAGATCCTCCCTTTCATCAGAAGAGGAGGAGGATGTGGCTTGCGCCGCACCTCTAGGAGACAATGGCTCCATGGGGAGAGTAAGAGAGCGCTGTTCGAGGATGGGGTTTTTTTGTTGGTTGCAAGAGTTGGGTGAGGAAGAGGGCGCTGTGCGAGAATGGGGGTTTTTGTTGGTTGCAAGAGTGGGGAGCGGAAGAGGGTGCTGGGAGGAAGGGGGATATTTATGGCTAGAGGAACCCATTCAGCCATTATTGAAAAAACTGCTCCCGAAAAGATTAGAGTAGTTGTGGGATCCATTCAGTTAAAACTAATTCAATTGTGACCAAATTTACACTTATATCTACTTATCGGGAAGTGAGAATTGCATTGTTTTGTGGATGGAGGGAGGATGTTCTGAGGAAGGGGGAAAGACCGTTCAGCGGAATGTTAATGGACCAGAAGAAATAATTGTAGTCCAGAAGGTCCTTTTAGCAATACATCAGTATACCGGACCTTCTGGACTACCTTTTCCACTCATTTGTCTTTGTTGGAGCTGTAACTCCTCCATTGTTCTCCCACAACCTTGTTCTTTGGCTATCCTGTCAATGATGCCTCGTCTCTGGGCAAATCTTATTCCTGACATTGTTGTGAGCGTCACAAATAAGATCAGTGATGCAAGAGATTTCATCATGTTCAAAGCTGTCTGCAAGGGTTGGAACTGCACTCGTTCAGGTGAGGCACGCCCGTTTGACCCTTGGATTCTGAAATCTGAATTTATCGGTGCATCTAGAGCAGTGACATTCGCATCCGTCACTGATATGCGGCTTTTTGAGGTCTGCTTTCCTACATTGGCTGGGAAAAGGACTAGATTGATTGGTTGCGGCGGATCTGGAAGCCTAGTCGCCTTAGATTGCAGAGATTGGTGCAACGCGCTCATGCTGAATCCTTTGTCTCCTCGGAAGCACATTCGCCTTCCTCAACTTCCAAAATGGAGCCAAATGGCTACTCTCCAAGCTTGTATCTTGTGCCTTGAAACAACAGCTGGTGCAGAGTCATTTGTCGTGATTACTTTCGTTTGGCCAAAGAAATCTTTTGCAGCGCTTGGGTCATTGCTCGTTTCCATTTGGCATTTGGGTAGCCAATCCGACTGGACTACACTACCTTCAGAAGATTTCTGGTGTAGTTCTTCTGAACACATGCGGATCTACTTGGGGCAAGATCTTTCAGCACCTCCCCATCCTGTTGGACTTCGGTTGTCATGGGTCATTGGCATGGGCAACTCTTCTCTACTCGAAGGTGAAGATCGATTGTTCTTTGTTGTTCTGGAGGAGAAAGAAGCTGAGGTGGTAGAATTAACTTTGCATTCATTCGTCAGGGACATTTGGCAGCATATTCCCTGGGAGAGAGCTCCTGAGTTCCGAAATAAGGTCATCTTGTTTGGTCCTGGCATGTGCATTGTTACAGAAGAGCATGCCATTTCTGGTTTGGCTGACCTGAGGGCAAATCACATGTACTTCCTACGAACTTTTCATCACGATGAAAAGGATGAGTACTGGATCTACCAGCAGGGAATAGGTATTGATCCAGTCGTGAACACTACTCTGACGATCCGCATTAAGCAGGTTCGTGGGGACTCGATTTGGTCGCGAGGAACATGGCTGTTGCCTAGCTATCCGTAATGAGGAACTTCGATTGTGTACCACCTGTAACGCAAGTCAATGTACAAATATCTATATTATCACCCTTCGTCAATTATTCTGCGCATATGTATGAGTTTCTACCACAATCACCGTAGGGAACAAGCAGTTACACATTCGGTAATCAGGAAGGTCCTTCCCGCAAAACATCAACAGAGCGGACAAGTATCAAACATCATAAGATGGCATCTCACAGCTACACATCACCACAAAGTTCACACCACCAACAAGTAGCAAATACCAAAATACAAGCATGATTACCACCTCTAAACCGACTACCTAGCAATAACACCACGAATCACATTATTCCTCATTGTTGTCCTTGCTGAGCGACCTCTTATATGAGGCCTCTCTTAGCAATTCCCTCACCTTCTTCACCACAAGTGTTGCAGAATCCAGGAGCTGCTTGACCGTCTGCAGCTCAGCGGCAGTCTCTTGAATCTCCCTCTTAGCCTTTGCACATTCTTCCTTCCACATCCTTGCCTCCCTTTCAGCTTTTAGGTACCTGTTGGCTTCACCCTTTTCTGTAGGAGACAACAGAGCATTGTTTCTCATTTTCTTTCTCGTCTCAAACAGGTTATGAGTTACCTCCCCGTAGTATTGCGTTATCGTCTTCAGCTCAACTGCTTTGACATTGGCCTCCTCCTTAGCGGCTGTACATGCTTCTTTCCACGACCTTGCTTCCTCTTCTACTTTTCCCTTCATTTCCATCAGTTTCTCTAGAACTTTAGAGTCCTAATATCCCATTCAGGATCTATCCACCTAAACGACGCGCACTTCATGCCATCAGTCTGCAGTCACCGATTTCGTTCATATAATTAGCGATTGACCACACTAAGATCAAACGCAGAAGCAACATTTATTAGAAGTGATACAGGTTATCGTTTACCTCACAGCAGCATACATATCGACGCCCAGGGTTGGCGCCTGTCCAGTCATACTTCAGATGGACAGGCAACCCGTCCTTGCACTCGTTTTCATTAGGATCTATAACGATGACTTCACGAGGACCAGGCGTCGGCGATCTGGAGCTTTCGGAGTCTACTCCAAACACCTTTAAAATACATGAATATAGTCTGTTAACCCAGATCCCCAAATCCAGAATTCCCTTAACTAGTATGACAGATCAAAGTAGCATGGCTAAACAGAGGACTGACCTGACCGGAGCGAGTCCTGCTTCTCCGTTCGCCGCTAGGGTCGCTACGATTCGCCATTCCCGCCACGGGCAACAGCATATCTAAGCACTGATGCTAGTTCTAGTCTTTACCACAAGGAAAAGGAGCGTGGTGCCGGCGAGTCTCTTGCGGAGTTGCAGTAGTGTATGCCGCGTCGTCGAGAGAAATGAGATATATACACTTGTCTGCGGGAAAACTTTTTTTTGGCTGTCGCGCGCGCTTTTCTCCCGCCAACTTACCAGAACCGCTCTGTGCTATTATTGGGGCAGTTACACAATTGTTTCTCAGGAAGGTCCTTCCTGCAAACCGTCAAAAGGACGGACGATCTGATTCTGGATCAATCCAAACAAACAGCATCTTAGCTTTTCCTCCCTTTTTACCACTAGGAAGGTCCTCCTTGTGAAACATCAACAGGCCGGAGTTTCCTCAATCAAAACTTCCCCCTTCTCTATCTATTACCACCATACCTCCATTGTTCTTCCTCTACCTCCATTACAACGCGTATGAATTCTGAATGGTGAGTATGCTCGAAACGAATGAGTTTGGATCTTCTACGGAGATTGTGCATAAATTCAGGATGATCAGTGCATACAACTGCCCAATCAT
The DNA here is from genome assembly GCA_036936925.1 of Cenchrus fungigraminus. Taxonomy (NCBI): domain Eukaryota; kingdom Viridiplantae; phylum Streptophyta; class Magnoliopsida; order Poales; family Poaceae; genus Cenchrus; species Cenchrus fungigraminus. The sequence continues at coordinate 71,795,955 of CM072780.1, forward strand.
ATGTGAGTATTCCGTGAGGAAAGATTCGCTCTAAGAGAGACATGCACTTGTCCTGCAATTGTGTGCAGTTAGCCTGAATTGCCCATCGTAGAAATGAAGTCACAGTTTCTTCGCTTGCCATGTCCCACATCTTTGACGCACAGTGTAGCTTCAACCTTTCGACTTGGTACATGTCGGCGACCGAGAGTAAATAAGGCCAGGCATTGCGATTCACAATGATCGACATGTTCGTTCAGAGGGGGTGTGCACACAAGTTCGTCAGTTAACGCCCGATGCCAGTCGTTAACTGCAATTCTCAATGACCTCCATTGCAATGCGTATGAATTCCGAATGGTGAGTATGCTCGAATCAATTTGGAATAGATTAAACCAAATCGGCATAATAAGATGACATCTCATAGCAACTCATCACCACAAAGTTCACACCACCAGTTCACCAACAAGTAGCAAACATCATACGATGATCCGGTAGCCAACACCAAAACACAATCATGATACAAGTTTCACAATAATCATCACTACTCATTCATAATCATAACTCCATCTCATGTTTGGCCTCCTGCAACTGTTCCTTCACCTTCTGCACCTCCTACCGTGAATTTTGTTACGGACTCTCTTGCATTTCTTAATGTTCTTTCAGAAGATCTGGATGTCTCATCTCAGGGCGAGGACTCTATAGGATCTCGAAAGAGATCGAAAACATAATAGAACAATTAGCAGAAAAAGAGAAAGAGATTTAATACACACCTAAGGACAAGACAAGTGAGGGCGGAGATCATTCTTCTTACCATATACATTGGAATAAAAGCATCAATGAATGGGTAGGATATTGAGTTTTTTGGTCAGTCTTTTATTTTAAATTTTCAAGAAGTTCGTTGTCTGTTGGACTGAAACGGGTACTAATAGGCAAGGGTACCCGTTTCAGTCCAACTGACAACGAACTTCTTGAACATCTAAAAGAAAAGATGGACCAAACAAACTTAATGTCCTACCCATTTATTGATGCTTTTATTCCAATGTCTATGGCAAGAAGAATAATCTCCGCCCTCAGTTTTCTTGTTCTTAGGTGTGTACTGAAGCTGTTTCTCTCTTTCAGCTAGTTGTTCTATCATGTTTTGGATCTCTTTGGAGATCCTAATAGAGTTCTCCCCCGAGATGAGGCATCCAGATCTTCTAAAATAACATTAAGATGTTCTTGTAGAACTAAACTAATCCTTGGAGAAATCTCATCTCGATCTGAAAAATAAACTCATCTCAGTCTATAAAAAAACCTGAATCCCTTGAACCCATTTGTATGAGTATAGTAAAACAATCACCACACGCCACAAAACCTGTTTGTTTGCTACCTACATAAACTCAGTTGTGCACCTCCACAAAAATCCATAAAACGAGTGGCTTTAAGCACATCTAGAAGCTACTAAAATACAAAACCTACTGTAAGACGATGCAAATTGAAAACTAACTGAATCTAACATGAATTGTCTATAGCCTATCAACTTCTAACACCTATCGAAGTGCAAATCTAAAGGTACGATAATGCAATCTAAATCTACCAAATATGCTCATCAATCCTCCAGATCCCCAAATCTAGATATCCCAGCCCTAGTAAGATAGGGGAAAATATAGCGGCTCAAACCAGAGGACCAACCTCGTCTTACTGTCTCATCCTCTTGTTGCTGGGATGTGGCATTGCAACCATCTTCCCCTCACCGCTAGGATCTGCCATTCCTACCACGAACTATTGCAGATCTGCGTAGCGGAAGTCAAAAGTCTTTGCGAAGTCTGAGTGAAGTGTCTCGCCAGCCATTCGATAAGTAATTATAGACTCAATTGAAACTTACATGTGGGACCTGGTCACAATAAAGAATTCGCATGAACTATTAGTAGAGTTTCACATGTTCTTATCACAACCAACGACTGGTGCAGTGGTAAACAACACAACCTTGTTCCTTCAGGTCCCTGGTTCGAACCCATGCCATGGCAAATTATTTTTGCAACATTTCGTGACCTATGCTTACACGTGGGACCCTGGAACTATTTATGACGACTTGGAACACTCTATTTTAAAATAATGTTTACATGTGGGACCAAAGTTGGTTTATGATGCCGCTGACATGGCGAAAATGCTTACATGTGGGACCCTGGAAAATTTTATGACGACTTGGAACACTCTATTTTCAAAAAAATGCTTACATGTGGGACCCTACTGAATTTTATGACGACTTCGAACAATCTGTTTTTAAAATAATGCTTACATGTGGGACCGATGTTGGTTTATGACGTTTTTTCAGAGCTTATGGCGTCACAAAACAGCATGGAAGAGGGAACACCCGGCTACAGTGTCAACTGTAATGACTAAATTTGCTCAGAAGTGAAATATTATGACGAGATCAGTCAGGAACGTCATAAATCAATGACGCTAAAATGTGGTTGCGTCACTAGTCAACGATTTTCTTGTAGTGAAACTCACCACGCCCAAACCCAACACACCTACCACCATCTCTCTGGGGTGGCACACCTCGAGGCACAAACTCACGTCTCTCTCAAGGGTAAATGGTATGCACCACACCCTCACCCCTATGCACCATCCTAGGCTCAGGCACACCACGAGAAGGGTGGTACCTGTCCTTGTTTGCCATCACCCTAGCAAACCTCTCCTCACGCTTCCTCCTGAAGCAAAACTCAGCTCGGTGCGCATCCCTCCCACAATGCTCACAATGGAAGGGTTTTGGTTTTGGCTTTGGGTTTGGGTTTGGGCTCTCTTTGGGCTGTGACTTCTCCTCACTTGGTTTCTCTCCCTTCTTCCCAAAGAACTCGTTCCCCAAACCACTCTTGAACTTGATGGGTTTCTGGAAGTTGTCGTTGTGTGGAGGAAGCACGGGAGGATCTGGGGTTGTGTCTAGTCAGTTCCTAAGTGGGTTGGTCTTAGGAGTATAGGCATTTTTTGGAAGGTTTTTGGTGGAGCTATGATATCACCAATCATCTCCTCCTTCTCACCACTGCACTCCCCAACCTTATCCGACCCAAGCGCTTGCCCATCATAGAGCTTGCACGCCTCAATCACTATCCTGAGCTGAGGCTCATGACCAGACCACCAACCCATCATCTTCCTCAACTCATCATTCTCATCCTGCAAGCGATCAACATAGTGTGCAAGCTCCAAATTCTTCACAGTATTTATTTCACAAGTGATCTAGCATAAGCAAGCGATACATTAGCTTCTCATGCAAAACAGGACAAGAAGTGCAAGCACCAAGCAAAGAGGGCCTAGATTTCATCTCATCTAGCTCAACCCTAAGCACATCTAGTTCCTCAACCTTGGAGGCATACTTTTCCTTAAGCATAGTCAAAACACCAAGAAAAGTGGAACAATCAGTGCATTCAGGTTCATTGGTTACAATAGGAGCAGACTTCAGAGAATATATTTGAGCCCTAGCATCAACAAGCAAAGACTCTAGCTCAACCACCTTCTCCTTAGCCTCTCCAAGCAAAGACCTATACTCCCTCTTCTCCTTGTTGGTCTTTCTAAGCACATCATCACAGTTGTCAAGCAATTCATTAAACCTAGCATTCTCCGCAACCAAGAAGGATGGATCATTGTTTACCTCATCCTCGGAGTCAGAGTCCGAGTCATCCTTGTTGCTCTTCTTGCTTGCGGAGCTATGTGCCATGCTGCAAAAACCTTGGGCGGCGAAGCACAAGCCGTTGATGTTCTTGCTTGACCGCTTGCCCTTGTGTCAGTTCTCTTCTTCATCAGTTGAGCTCGACAAAGAGTAGGAGGAGCTTGAGTCGATGTCGCTTGTTCCGGCAACCATCGCACGCTCCTTCTTCTTGTGACTGCCACTCCTCCTCGGCCTCCGCTCGGACTTGTTCTTGCCCTTGTGGTCATCCCTCGAGCGGTGCTTGTGGTCGGTCCTCGGACGGTGCTTGTGCTTGGGCTTGATCTCCATGGCCTCCAGGCACTCAGCGATAAAGTGCATGTGCTTCCTGCACCGGTAGCACATGCTCGAGCTCCTCCTAGTGTTCTCTCAGTCGTGTACATGCGCTCGAACCGCCTGCTCAGTAATGCGAGATCCTCCTCGCCCAGCATGTCGAACTCCTCATCTGGCATGGACACAAGCCAGACTATGAGGGTCAGTCGGGTTCTCGATCCTTGCTCGCACCCCACAGTCCACTTCGGACGACTTGAGCTTGGAAAACAGCTCGTCCACCGTGAGGGTCTCATACTTCTCCGACTCAAGAATGACCTCGACCTTCTCACTCCACACGGTACGATCCGGAGAGTGCAAGAGCTTCACAACTCTATCATGATCATCGTACGAGAGCACGACCACATTAGCCCTCATGTTGTTCACAATCACAGTGAACCGCTGGAACATGGTGTCAATGGACTCACCAGGGAGATGAGTGAAGTTCTCGTACTCTCTCCGGTAGGTCGCAAACAACCGAGCCTGAACCTGAGTGTTTCTAGCATGAGCAATCTTTAACTGCTCCCAAATCCTACAAGCCAAGTCCTCTGTCTGAACCCGATCGAATTCGGATTTACACAGAGCACGAAACAAGTAGTCAACCGCCTTATTGTTGGCGTCGTGCATATCCCTCGATCCTGGAGCTAGGAAGTTAATCAGATAAACATAAGCTGTGTTCACCGTAACATCCCAAAGGATCTGACCCTTACCGCAGAGGAAAGCAGCCATCCGCCTCTGCCACATCTGGTAGTTCTTACCATCAAAGTGTGGAGGACCCGAACCCCATTCTTGGTACGCCATCTTTGGATCTTAGACTGGTTAGAATCACGAAGATCTGTAACCAGCTCTGATACCAATTGAAGGACCGGATTGGCGACCAGAGAGGGGGAGGTGAATGGGAGCCGATAAAAATTCTTCTCCAAGAACTCAACCTATGATCTCAAAATCAACTCCGAGTTGCCCCACACTAAACTTGCCAAATCCACGTAGTCACTGGAGTACTACTAGACCTAGTAGCAAGATCTCAACCCAAAGCAAGACACACAAGAACGCAGTGGAAAAACTCAGCAACCTCACTGCCAGGCCGACACCGGTCAGACCGGTTCCCTACATGATCCAAGCACTGGACTCAAATCTTGGGGAAAGGCAACCAAGACAAGGATCAAGAAGACCTCCAAACCGAAGCCAACCAGAATGAATCTTTAATATAAACTCCCTCTGGACAAGACAAGCACACCTCTAGCAGAAACACCAGGAGACCCACTAGTGGCTCGACACCGCTCAGGCCGGTGTCCCTGACCGGTCAGACCGGTCAAGCCTGGGTAACCTCAAGGGCCCAAAGCTAGAGCAAACCACAGCCAAACTACAAGACACTTGAACAGCAACAACATCTGGACTAGGAGAGCAGACTACTAGCAAACCACCCAAGAAACCCACAATAGGGTCGGCACCGGTCAGACCTTTGCCCTCTAGGAAGCTCAAAGAAAAGATCCAAAACTTGAGCAAACAAACTCTAAACTTGATGAGACTTGGACCTTGGCCTCCTCTAGTCATAACCAACATATTCCCAAGAAGTCTCCTGAGAAATCCAATATTGACCAGACAACACTCCTTGAAAGCAACTGGACCAATGGCATAAACACTTAGCGGAAGCAAAACATAAGCCCCGGTCTGCCAGGCCGAAACCGGTGCAACCGGATTTCCGAATCCGGTACCGCCGGATTTCTCAATGGCAGAGACACAGGGCAAAACCGATGCCACTAGATATTTTCCTGGGTCACTTGAAAACCTCGGAAAAATCCAAACCCGAAGCAAGCGGACTCAAAATGCGATGAAAATTTAACCTTAGCCTTCTCTTGACCAAAGAAACTTTTTCACCAAAAATCTCCTAAAAAATCAACCATTGTCCAAACCGGTGCCACCGGGTTAACAAAACTGGTGCCACCGAGTTTTGCTTGGGCAGCTCGGGAAAATCTCGTTTCAAATCGATCTCTTGACTCGCGCAACCTCTTGAGCTGAGATTTGGGGAGGAGTAGATCTACCCCATGAACAAGTGAATCATAAAAGGACAAGTCCCCAAACCAAGCATCTCAGCACTAGGGCCAAAGAGCATACAAAGCTCACCCTCAGCACACATGATAGAGCAAAGAGCACACTAAGCATACAGGCTCCCCCTAAACTCAGGCATTAGGGCCAAACAGCATACAAAGCTCACCCTACACACATGAGATAGGGCAAAGAGCAAAAAGAACCCGAGTGTCTTGACTAAAGCCACACACTTCCAGGTCACAAAACTACTTACCTCGACCACTCCTTCAGAAATCACCCGTCCTTGTCCACCATCCTCGAAAGTGATGTTCCTCTTTGACACAACCGGGGTGAGGCCGGAGAACCACCCACAATCTCAGCCAAATATTCTCCAAGCCTCCCACCTGCAACTCAAAACCAAGAACGAGAGCGAACAAACGACTCAACACTGGGGTTAGTACCAAAAGAGTCATACCAGTGCCGAGCCATCTCCTCAAAAGTGGGTTTAGCAAAATCCATCATATCATACCTAGCAAATCTGGAACCACCACGGGGAAACCACTCCCGTCTCGCTGGAGGAGTACGAGCACCACAAAGGGAAAGCATGGTCCGTAGTCCCTCTGAGACTCAAAACTGTGACCCCTCCCATACTCGTATCAACCACGAGGTGGAGAGCGTCCAGCAAACTCAACAACACCAGACGTAACACACCTACCACCTGAGCCACGACCAAAGGAACCAACTCGAGCAGCAACACGACCTCGAAAACCAAATTGACTTGCTCTCTGAGGTCCAGAGGTCTGACCGGTCACCCTGACGGGTCTGACTGTTGCCTCTCGGCCAGCAAACCTGCTTCAAACAGAAGCACTCCTAACTCCCCAAGCCGGAGTGTACACACACAGCCTCACACGGGGAAACACCAACCAAGAACCGCTCTTAGCGAGAGAAGAACCACGAAAGATCCCAATTGAGTACCATAGAAAAGATACCAATTGAAAGATCACAAATGGCTACCAAAAGCCATACCCTCAAAATCAAATCCCCTAACGAGAGAAGATAACTAGCAAAGCCAAAGCTAGGAAAAGAAAGAGCAAAAGAGAAGCTCTAAAACCAACCGAAAAAGGGGGGAAACGAAAATAGGAAAAAACACAACCTAAAGACAAAGCAAGCCCAAAACCCAAAGAACGCACAAAACATGCTACACAATGCATTGACAATACGAAACAAGATAAATAAAGCATTGTAACATGATTTCACATATGTGAATATAAGCATGGGCTAACAAGCATGTCATCAAGGTGCCAACCTATACAACTAGCTAAACCAAAATGATACCAATGAATAACATGCCAAACATGATAAAAGAACTAAACAAAGGTATGATACAAGTTCATTTGGATCAACCATAAAGATATAGTACAAAACTAGCATGACAAGATATACATGAGGGGTCAAACATGCTAACAAGAGAGAGGAACAAAGAGCTAGCCGAAAATGATATGGATGAACAACATGTCATAACCACAAAGAGCTAGCCGAAAATGTTCATGTATATCATCCACCACAAAATCATACAAAGGATAGCAAGATAGGTATACAAGATCACAAAGCTATCATGAACAAAGTGGCTAGCCTATCATGGTTTATACACAAGCATGACACAAGAGAAAAGCATGCAACAAGTATACAAGTGAGTACAAGGAGAAAAGGAAAACTCACTATACATGTGTACAATGGCTTTCAAGAGCCATTCAAAGCGGTGTGGAGAACCATCATTTCTTTATCACCTCACGGACAAAAGATCAAGTACCATCAAGCTCATGTTCTCCAACCGCGTCTCCATACCTACACACAAGGAGACAAAAATACCGAGTCTTGGATTCTAAAGGGTTAGTAAGCACATAATTGGGAATCCAATACTTGGTCACAAGGGTATGCGATGCGCTCAACTTATCATGTGAGTTAGCATGATGCCAATGCCGGTTAGAATGGAAAAGTTTTCGAACACCCTTAGAACCATGCCTCAAAGAAGCAACCCGTGAAGAAAGACGAGTACTACCACAAGCAAAAAGGCAAAGGTCCCTCGAGGTCGTAGGAGAAGAACCAACACAAGCACCACGGGAAGCATGTCGCGGACCAACACAAGAAGCACCTGAAACATGTCCACGCGCATGGCCTAACTCACTAGAAAGAGTGTCATAAAACCCGTCCACAAATTTTGCCTTCTTATTAGGCGCACAAGTGTTCATGCCATGAAAAGGGCTATGAACAACCAAAGGCCTAGAAGCACTGGCTCGCCGTATTCTTCTTGCCCGCCGGTAGCAAATGCTCTCTTGATGCCCATCTTTCCCACAATGAGAGCAATGGTACAAAGACCTATCGGGAGGGACGGTATGAGTGAATGAATCACCATTCTCTTGTAAGTGAGAAGTCCCTTGGGACTTAGAGCAAGAAGCATCAACCCCAACACTTGACTTGGTGCCAACATTAGAATCGCACGTGCCATGAGAAAGACTACGTGGCTTCTTAAAAGCTTTGGCACGCACACGTCGCTCGTGCTTGACACAGCGAAAGCAAAACTCAACGGTATGCCCATCCTTCTTGCAAAAGGTGCATTGGAACTTCGGTTTAGGAGCAGTGGCGCAGCCAGGAAAAAAAGCAGCTGGGGCGAACTTCTAATGACTGACTAAACCAAAATCAAGAACATTGCAATTCCAATCACATTAATGCATACATATATTGCAATCACACAAATTTAATGCAAAGGTGAGATACAACAATTACCATTTTTTTTGGTCTTCTTGCTGCTGCCAATGGGATTCTTGGGCACTGGCCTCCCACTCCCTCGCCCTCGGCCAACTGCCGCCACCAGCCTTGATTCCGGCGCTGGAGAGCCGATTCCACGGCCAAGTCGAGATCCCCGGCCGCCGTGGCCATGCCTAGCTCCAGCTGCGGCCGGCGGCGGCGCCCCGCTGTCCTCCACCGCATGCTCCTCCATGAGCCCGCGTGCCGCCTGCCCGGAGGCCGGAGCCGGCGCGCCCTGCCCGGATCCGCCGGCCGCCGCTACTACCCCCTGCCCGCCGGCCGCCGCACGCTGCCCTGACCCTGCTAGGGTTGTGCCACGCGCCCGCGCCGCGCCGTGTGACACGCCGACGCCCATGCGAGATCGAGCGGCGCCTGGCTGCCTTCCTGGATGGATTGTGGATTGATTCAAGGATGAAAGATGGGCCTATTTGGCTGGGCGGCTGGGCCATTGAGTGTGGCTTGTGGGCCGGACGCTGGAGGAGGGAAAAAGGCCTAAGTGCCTACTGCCTAAGGCCCAGACGGCAAACGCCCAGACGGGCAGACGGCCAGACACCGAGACGCCCTTCTTCAACCACCTGCCGCCGCCGCCATGCCTGTTGCCGTTGCCGGAGCTCACGAACTCACCAGAGAAGATGTGTATATACTGGTGCGCGCCCAACTTTAGCTGGGGCGCCCTCCCCAGCTCGCCCCAACATAAATTCGCGCCTGTTTAGGAGCATGAGGTCCAAAAATGTGAGAAGCACCTTTGCCATCTGACACATCTTGGGCAACACTGGAGGAAGCAACAAGCTTAGGAGTAGCTATGAAAGAGCTATCCAAAGCACTAGCACACTTGCCACCATCCAAAGACTCACACTCAAGAGAAGAAGTCGAATCCAGTTGAGAAGAAGCAAAATTAGAAGCATCAACATCGGAGTGACAAGAAATGCGATAATCCAAACCCTTAGCACAAAGACTCTTGCATCTTGTGTGCAAAACCTCATTTTGACATTTGAGGCGCTCACAAGTACCACATGTCATATTTCTCAAATTATCGATTTCCTTCTCAATGCACTTAGCATATGTGGTACGCAAGAGTTCATTTTCTTTCTCAAGGTTGGCACTCATCTCATCATGCACAACCAACTTGGCACTCATATCATCACGCATCTTTTTCAAAGCCAACACTTGACTTTCCAAATCAATGCATGAAGTGCAAATAAGACCACATGAACAAGTATCATCATTTACATCAACGAAAGCATCATCATCATCACACCAAGTATGGCAAGCATCCTCTACAAGCAACAAAGAGCACTTGCTACAGGACATGGATTTTATATCACAAATTTCAGCCCTAGCATGCTCAAGTTCATCTACACATGTGGTGTGAGTCAACTTTAATTCTTTAATTTCAGCAAGCAAAGACTCACAAGAAACACATGGTGTGGAAGCATTTGACTCCAACAAAGAAATCTTACTTCTAGCATTAACAAGATCATCATTCAAAGCAACACAAGAGTTGCAAGACATAGAAGCATTGGATTTCAACAAGTCAATTTCAGATTTCATGCAAGCAAGAGAAGAGTTCAATTCGTCATTCTTTCTAAGCATGCTACTCACATCTTTTGCAAACTCAAGATTTTCAACAAGTAAAGCATCACATGATTTGCAAGGAAAAGATGCATTGAAATTGAATACTTTAATTTCAGATTTTAGGTGAACAAGAGAGGAGTTCAGCTCAACATTCTTAGCATGCATGGTATTACAAGAATTGCATGAATTCAAAGAACGAGACTTACAATGAGCCATACCACATTTCAACCTAGCAAGAGAACATTTCATCTTCTCATTTTTCCTACGCAAAGCATCACCCAAATCCATGTTTCTCTTATGCAAATCCCCACAATCATCTTCACAATCATTCAACCTATCGCATAGGATCAAGATGCCTTTAGCAAGCGTACCTTGGTTCATGTCTCTTAGCTTGCGGTAGAGCTCGCCCTTCTTGACATCACCATTTTGATAATCCTTGATGAGGGACATCATCTCCTCCACTCCGTCTTCCGCCTCAACCTCCATACTCCTCCTGCTCAAAGGACCACAAGGAGAAGAGCTTGGTGCCATTCTCAAAGCACCGGTTAGGATTAGCTAAAAACAAGCTCAAAACTCACAAACCAAGACCACAAGAAAAACGAGCTCAAAGCGACCAAACCAACACCACAATACAAAGCACCCCTTCTGTTTTGTCACCCTTTGGATCTTAGACTGGTTAGTCACAAAGACCCGCAACCGGGTCTGATACCACTTGAAGGACCGGATTGGCGACCAGAGAGGGGGGGAGTGAATGGGATCTGATAAAAATTCTTCTCCAAGAACTCAGCCTATGATCTCAAAATTAACTCTGAGTTGCCCCACACTAAACTTGCCAAATCCACGTAGTCACTGGAGTACTACTGGACCTAGTAGCAGGATCTCAACCCAAAGCAAGACACACAAGAACGCAGTGGAAAAACTCAGCAAGCTCACTACCAGGCCGACACCAATCAGACTGGTTCCCTGCACCAGTCAGACTGGTTCCCTACATAATCCAAGCACTGGACTCAAATATTGGGGAACGGCAACCAAGACAAGGATCAAGAAGACCTCCAAACCGAAGGCAACCTGAACGAATCTTGAACATAAACTCCCTCTGGACAAGACAAGAACACCTCTAGCAGAAACACTAGGAGACCCACTAGTGGCTCGACACCGGTTAGGCCGGTGTCCCAGACCGGTCAGCCGGTCAAGCCTGGGTAACCTCAAGGGCCCAAAGCTAGAGCAAACCAAAGCCAAACTACAAGACACTTGAACAGCAGCAACCTCTTTACAAGGAGAGCACACTACCAACAAACAACTAAAGGACCGATTAGGCGACCAGAGAGGGGGGAGTGAATGGGAGCCGATAAAAATTCTTCCCAAAGGATGACTCGTTCTATGTCCCAAATTCACAACCAAGCCTATGAACTCGCATAGTCACAACGGACCTACCAACCCTAGCAACAAGTCTCAAACAAACCCCAAGCGAAAGCGCAACTCAAGAAGCAAAGGACTTAGGCAATCTGCGAAGCCTCGGGCGGGGCCAGGCGGACGGTCCGCAGGACCAAGACGGAAGGTCCGCAAAAGCTGCCCGAACAACCAGTACTGCACCTCGAGAAATAGACGGTACGTCCCGTGTAGACAGTCCGGCAACCCCGGGCAGACAATCCGGCGAACTTCTTCCAACTAAAAAATCCAAACGAAAAAGATCGAACGAGAGGCGCTCAAGAACTCGTGACGAACACGACGAACAGCTGGCCGGTCGGCACCTCGCGAACAGTCCGCACTAGCCACGCAGACGGTCTGCCAGGGTCGCGGACAGAAAACCGAGCCCGACCCTTTGAAGGTCAAACCTTCCTCCCCTTTGCCCGATCTCCCAATACAACCAAGGGATTGCTACCAAATCATAGGTGAAGGTGAAGAGCCTTTAGGAGATGCTACACCTACGAATTTGTAGCCACAAACGCACTGAATCGAGAGGAATCGAGTTCTACCGATCTCACACAAAAAGCTAGGATTCCAACCGAAATCCTTCAATCGGATGCCAAATCCGGTGTTTGAGGGATCAAGATCAAGCACAAAGATGCACAAGACATCTATCCATGATCCCCACAAACAAATCCGAATCCAAACACCTTAGAATCGAAGGAACAAGGTGCACACGAAAATCCAACAAAAATAGCCCGAAAAAAGACACGAAAATCACACGAGCTACAAGAAGGAAATCGACGCAACCATAAAAGCTTCCATACACTCGGAGATCAGATTCTCTACAAAACGTTGAAGAAAATCTAAACCTATGGAGCAGGGAAATGAGAAGCCGTCTGGAAGGATGGTTTGCCCAGAAACCCTAGAGCTATATATATGAGTCCCTCTGGGTTAGGCAAATGACCAAGCTACCCCTAGCACTTAAACTAAGATACAATCCCCTCAGGGGCAATATGGTCAAGTAGCACTCCTCTTCATCAGACAGCCACGCCTTTGCCATAGTCCGCGTCCTCCCGACGCAAGCCCTGCGATTCCGCCGCGTGTCCTCTGGCATCGAAGCTTCTCGGCGCGGTCGGATCCCGTCTCCGTCCCCCGAGCCTCTGGTCTTGGTTTTGTGGCTCCACCAAGTAACCCGGCGGTTTTGTGGTGAACCGCCGCAAACCCTGCGTGCAGACTCCGGTCGTGAGCCGCTACCCTGCACCGGCTCCGATCGACGACTTCGTCTTCCTTTTCTTGCCACCATGCGGCCCGCACTTGACCCCGTTCGGCCACCGGGTCCATCGAGCCGAGCCAACTTGTCTCTCCACTCCTCGGAGGCCCTGCAAGGCCAAGACCTTTCCCGCCCGCTCTTCACCTGCACCAACACGAGTCAAGCCGCAACCTGCACCTGCAATACTCGGCCAAGAGTCAGTCCACACCACGTTGTCAATCACTCATCACACCAGGGAACGACCATCCACCGGTCCTCGGACGCTCCGGTCCTCAACCACCCAAGAAACCCACAACAGGGTCGGCACCGGTCAGACCTTTGCCCTCCAGGAAGCTCAAAGAAAAGATCCAAAACTAGAGCAGACAAACTCTAAACTTGATGAGACTTGGACCTTGGCCTCCTCTGGTCATAACCAACATATTCCCAAGAAGTCTCCTGAGAAATCCAATATTGACCAGACAACACTCCTTGAAAGCAACTGGACCAAAAGCATAAACATTTAGCAGAAGCAAAACCAAAGCACATGTCTGCCAGGCCGAAACCGGTGCAACCGGATTTCCGAAACCGGTGCTGCCGGATTTCTCAATGGCAGAGACACAGGGCAAAACCGGAGCCACCAGGTTTGGAAACCGGTGCCACCGGATATTTCCTGGGTCACTTGAAAACCTCGGAAAAATCCAAACCCGAAGCAAACGGACTCGAAACGCGATGAAAATTTAACCCTAACCTTCTCTTGCCCAAAGAAACTATTCCACCAAAAATCTCCTAAAAAATCCACCGTTGACCAAACCGGTGCCACCGGGTTTCCAAAACCGGTGCCACAGAGTTTTTCCTGGGCAGCTCGGGAAAATCTCCTTTCGAATCGATCTCTTGACTCGCGCAACCTCTTGAGCTGAGATTTGGGGAGGAGTAGATCTACCCCATGAACTAGTGAATCTTAAAAGGACAAGTCCCCAAACCAAGCATCTCATGCGGAATCCAAGATTTCTGGCAAAGGGTCAAGAACTAGGGTTAGAGAAGAAGAACTCCAAATCCAAGCCGATTCGTGAGGTTTGTGGGCACAAGATCACCAGGAGAATGGTCACACAAGACCTATGCGTGATCCCCACAAAGAAACCCCCACCAAAACACTCTCAAATCCTACAAACGGAAAATCCAACGTAAATAGCTCCGAAAATGGCATAAAAGAAAAACGCACGGGAACTAAGGATTTGGCACAAGATTAAGATGGAGAAATCACAATGAATCATGTAGCCATATCCGGTTACAAGCCACTCACAAGAATCACAAATCTTGGATGCCAAAAAGCTCAAACAAAGAGCCACTCTCTCCTCTCTTCCTCTCACCAAGAGCACTCCAAGAAGAAGGAGCACACCCACCTATCTAGCCAAAAGAGATAGCTGCCCAACCAGCCACTCCTCCTACATATAGAGCCCTCCGGACAAAAGACCGAAGTGCCCCTACACTAGGAGTTACAACACAAGCCCATGCAAGGGCGTTTTGGTGAATACATCATTAGCACCATCGGACGGATGCGCATCCACCGCAAACCTGCGTAACCACTACGCAAGTCTTGCGATCATGCCGCGTGTCCTCCGCTTCGAAGTCTCCGGAAGCCCCATGGCGCACACCGGTCAGACCGGCCTAGTGTTGCAGCCGTGCATGCTTCGGTCTTCGGTCTTGGCCTTGTGGCTCAGCAAAGTAACCTAGTGGTTTGGTGGTGAACCACTGGAAACCCCGCAGACTTGGTGTGGCCTCGCGCCAAACTCCACTCATGACTTGGCCCCCACGTCGTCCCGGCTCGACCTTGGTTTTGAGGCTCAACCAAGAAACAGTCCACGACCTCATCTTGCCGTTCTTGCCACCATGCGACCCGCACTTGATCCTGCTGGCCACTGGGTCCCTCGAACCAAGCCTACTTGTCTACTCCACACCTGGAGGCCTCACCAGCATCGACCTTTCGTGCTTGTTCTTCACCTGCACCAGCACTAATGAAGCCGCAGCCTGCACCTGCAATACTTAGCCAAGAGTCAGTCCAAACAATGTTGTCAATCACTCATCACACCAGGAAGCAACCATCCACCGGTCCTCGAACCTCATAGGCTCTCAATCTCCCCCTTGATGAGTGCATTGACAACACACACATTTTGTAACCAAAGAGAAAAGGAAAAAGAAAAGAAACGAACAAAAGAACTCAAATAAGCGATCGAAAGCCGAAACAAAGGCAAAGAACAAGATCACTTGAAAGAGGAAAGTCCCGGTCCCCTTAGGCAAGGGCAACGGCTCGACACAACCGAGACAACTCAAGCTCACAACATAGGAGCAAACGACCAAAGCAAAGCTCGACAACGCACAAGAGCTCCCCTTGCACACATGCAAACTCCCCCTGAACCAAAGGTGAACTTACTACGCAACCCGGTGCCACCGGTTTCAGCAACTCAGTGCCACCAGATTGACAAAACCGGTGCCACCGGTTTGCTAGAACCGGTCCCACCATATTTCCACCAATTGAAGCAGAAAATACAACAAAAAATGCATAAGCTCCCCATCGACAACTGAACCATGCTCTGAAACGTATATGCAACTTTTCTCACCCTTTCTTTCTCCCCCTTGTTGACAATGCATGAATCAAGCCAAATTATGGGAAAAATGCAACCTAGAGCTTCTCAAATAGACAAAATTCACCACAAGATGCTACACATGACCAAATGAGCAAGTTAGATACTCGATAGCTTCGTAAGAACATAAGCTTCACATTGAGCATTTTTGCGAAAAACATCTCTCTCTTGAGCAAAGTCCTAAACATGATCAAAACATCCCAAAATGACAATATCACACAAACTTCATGCTAGGACAGATATTCTAATCAAAAGACCATCATAAACACCCACAAGCATCTCATGTCATGTCGAAGCCACCGAGCCATGTGTCTACTTCTAGATATGAGACTTCTCATTGGTAGACATCATGCAACGGTTTAGCACCCAAAACAAAATGAGTTAAGCACAAAATGACATGGGAGCACATTTTTCAAGCATAAGACATTCCATTTTCAGATTATGCATGGTACATGAAATGGCTTTGCGGCAAAAGGAACTTATGCTCCTCCACAAGATAAGCTAGGGGGCTAAACATCCATGATGGCAAAAAGATCTTTGACCCCAAATGATCAAAATAAGCCATCCAACCATGAATTAAGCATAACAAAGGCACCAAGACATGTCATGAGCATATAAAGGCATCTACTCACAAGAGAACCTACAACTAGCATTTTCAAAACTCATAGCATTCTCATATTGATATAAACCGAGACAATCAAGAGCTTAGCCAAACTTAACCACCTCATACCAAACAAGCTCACAAGGTCATCCATATCCTGTCATAGTGAACAATGTTTATGAGAGAAGCTTTTCCTACAAAATCCATATGATACAAATGCATGTGTAACGAATCGGATGCTCGTAGCCTAAGAGGGGGAGGGGATGTATTAGGCTTCTTAAAACCTTAACCTATGGCTTCACTACTTTTGCATAAGATAAAACTAGAACATACTACCTAAATGTGCAACTATGGTTGTTCTAGTGTGAAACTCCCATCCCAAAACAAGTTTTGCAACCTATAGCCAATCCTAGCATGATACTACTCTAGGAAAGTAAAGACAAGCAAAGATTGCAAGAGAGTAAATGCGAAAACATAAAGAGGGATGAGAGGAAGCAAACTCTTGACACGCGATTTATCCTGTGGTATCGGTAGGCACTAAGCCACCCCTAGTCCACGTTGTTGAAGCACTCACACAAGAGTATTGCTTCCTGGTCACCAAGTCTCACCCAAGAGCACCACTTGACTCGCCACAAAGGCTCGCCACTTAGGCACTCGCCAAGCTCCCTCGGTCACTTTGATGCCACCTCCACTAAGGAGCTTCTCCACCAAGGAAGGGGTCTCCACGTCCCCCGCACAAAGTGTCCTCGCCACTCCACAACAAGCCGGAGGGTCGAAGACGATTGCCGGTGAGCCACTTAGGCCCCAAGGCTTCCGGTGCACCTTGTACACCTTGATTCACTCAAGAATCACCTCACAAGGTTGGCACAACCTTGCACTCACTCAGCTCTAAGCTAAGCCTAGCACTAAGCACATACACTAAGCATATGCAAGTCTATGGATGAGCAATAAAGCACTTGGATGGATTGGATATGATCTTCTAGGTGTCTTGCACTCTCCTGCACTTCCACACAATCCAGCAACCTCAAATGGGTGAGTGGAGGGGGTATAAATAGCCCAAGGCACCCAAGGAGCCGTTGGCTAACGGCCACTAAAAAAGTAAGCGTCAGATGAACCGATGCTATGATTTTCCAGGGCGTCGGTTCATCCGGTGCCCTCCACGTCACTTAGCCGTTGCATCTCCGCTGACACAACTATTTCGACACTATGCTCTGATGGTGCGTCGGATCATCTGGTGCTGAAGAACTCTTCGCCAAAACGTCTCTGTTGGTTTCTTCGTAATCGTCGGATGGACCGACGCTTCCTCTGACCATGGCGTTGATTCATCCTCTGCTTAAGGCTTCATCTCGGTGCGTCTCTGTCTTGATTCAAATTGAGCGTCGGAGAGACCGACGGTGTCGTCTCTCAGACCGTCGGATCATCCGGTGCTACTGTCTTCGCTGCTCCTCCTCTGCAATTCAACCGGCGCATCTAGAAACTGGACAGTCGGATCATCTGACGGTGCCTTGGCTTTCACCCAGTGTACCAACTCGTCTGACCATTACACCGACGCTTGCCATTTAGGTACCATCGGTTCATCCGACGGTGTCCTTTCTTTTCTTTTTCTTCTACGGTTTTGACCCTTGAAAAATATACTATCTTCTCATTTTGGGATGTGGTATTTTTGCATCCTTGGGACCTAGAAATGCCTACAAAGACATGCTTAACAATATGGTTAGTCCATTGTTCATGTTGCCATGAATCACCAAAATCAAACTCGAACTAATGGCATATTAGGCCATGTTGGCTACAATCTCCCCCTTTTTGGTGATTTATGACAACACAAGCAAAGCAAGCATAAATTTGCAAAAATTGACAAAATTAGAACCACTTACACTTGCTTGGATGCTTACCATCATCCAAACTCCCCCTAGATCAAACTTCCCCCTTTTTGATCTTCTCTTCCGATGTCCACACATAGCTTGCCTCTTCCCACTTTGGAGACACAAACTTGCTTTGGTCCTACATTCTCCCCCTTTGGAATAAAATCTCCAAAAAGATCCCAAAGCAAAGGTCTCCAAGGAAGTTTAGCAAGTCCTAGCAAACATAGCTCAAAGAGAAATGTTAAATACAAGGGAGAAACAGCATGAACCATGACCCATATGTATGATATCAATGAAGATACCACATGTGCGAATAACTAAGGTGGATCACAAGCTCATGAGACTAGCATGATACAAACTAAGCTCCCCCTAGGTGTATGCACAATATGATAGTGTGAAAATCAAGTGCACAACTACAAATACTTGTAAGACAAGGAAGCTTAGAGCATATCATGCAAGGAGGGAGCTTAAAGAACAAGAGATAAGACAAATGGGTTCTTGTAACATTACCACTTGTAGATATCACTTGTAGTCTTTTGATCATTACATACCTTCGGGGGCTGTTCCTCTCTACCTTGTTGGCACCACATTGAGATGAGCCACTTAGAAATGATATCACTAGGTGACACCACTTGAAAGAAGCTTGCAAAGAAGAAACTTGGGGTACCACAAGGATTAGGAATGTATGAGTGCATTGCCTTTGAACTTATATAGAGACATAAGCTCGCAAGGACATGACTCAATAGCTTGAAGCTCATATTGCTATGTTCACTCTTTTATAGATGTTAGATCACATTGAGAGTGAAATAGCATTCTCTTAGAATGAAGTACCACACCGGAACACGTCACCAAGGGACTACACAAAATAAGCTTTGAAACAATGTTAGTCCCATAATCAAACCATAGGATGAGCTGTGACAACCCGCCCAGGAAAATACCGTACTATCGCCTAAACCAATCCACTTTGGTCCTTAAGCAATAATAAAGTACCATCCCATCATTGGTTGCCGGGTTAACGCCCGGTAAATCACTTGGAAATCACACAGAGGATCGAACATATGCATTAAAACTCACACGAAGGCGAGTCCAGAGTACAAACACAGATTAAATCCAAATTACCCCTAAGGGTTTAATTATTACAAACCATTGTTCATGACAGGATAAGTAAAGGTTCAGAGTTCGAAAATAGCAGAATAAAATAAACTAGCACAACGATAAACATCACAGGAGGCCGTCCGTGATGCCATCACTCATCGTCATCCACCCATTCCAGCTCCCAGCCGGGTGGAAACTCTCCAGGCCAAACAACACCTGCAGCAACATTTATAAAGCAAGGTTGAGTATACTAATACTCAGCAAGACTTAACCATCGGGTGATAACTACATCACCAAACTCTAGACATGAGAGGCTTTTTGGCCGGTGGAGTTCTTTTGCTGAAAAGCAACAAAGAGTAGGTCCTTACTTTCAATATTTTAGCTCAGGTTCTAGTTAATTATCATTTCTAAGTGAGCCAACTATTGCAATCAAGAATTGTACAATACAATTTATCCACGCAGCAATATTCACATCGCTCCATCATTAAGGGATATCATGGCCAGTTGATTAAGCAGTCATAGATAACGGTGAGAGGCTGACAATCGATTGATTTATAACCTTGCAATGTAAACCTAAACATACGGTAGGGTGCCCTCACGTGGACAACCACCAGGCGGTTCCCAAAAGTCCTCGGCTTGGGATCGAAGCTTACAGTCCTGGGTAGAAGGCTATCTGGCATGCCCCGCAAGACACCCGGCTTCACACATGTACCCCCTCCCGGTGGCGAACCGGGCAGGTGACTACTCAAGATTAGTAAGGGTAAGTTCCCGCACCGTCTCATTAAGGTACTAGGCTTACCGGTCCCATTCCCGACAAGTGCTTAGTACATTAAAAAGCTTAGCCCACGAAAGCCACTGGACTGGAGCCCAAATCCCATGCTCTTACCACATGAGCAATCCATTTATAAAGATCTTATGATTCCAACATAAGAACCTATTCTCGCGAGTGACGAACATCACTCGACTTTTACCGGTCCTACAGCATAGCAGCTATCGACCTAGCATACTAGTGATAGAGCATAGGTACCTAAGGATCATGCATCTAGGGTTTCAATTCAACTCCTGAAACGTAAATGCACAATCATAGCAAAGGTAATTTCATAATTTTAAAAGAAAGGGTTAATGATCCGGGGCTTGCCTTCACTGGCAAGGTTGGCCTTGGGCCCTTCTGGACTTTGGTCCAGGTCCTGAGCTACGTCCACGTACTGCAGCTCACCGTCAGCACCTCCGTCTCCTCCTTCCGGCACGAGCGTACGGCTACCGTCGGGAAGATCTACACGAGGATGCAAATGCAAGATTGAATTGACGGTTTTAATTTAATTAATTATAAAGCAACACATGACAACCATGGGGTGCATGGTTGACCACATTCACCTAGATGAACACACATTTGATATATTCTTTTTATTAAAGTAGCAACACATGGTGTTTTATCATTTATTCATTTCAATAGTGTCTGTGTACACATTTATATAAATAATTTAATTTAATTTCACACACACAGCAAGGGTGGTGATACTTAGGCTCTTAGCATGATTTACCACACAAACATAGGGTCATTAGGTGTGTGTTGGTGATTTTCCCAATTTAACCCAATTTAAGCTTTAAATGGCTTTCATAGCTTTTATTCATAAAATAATTTCATAAAATTTAGGGGGTGTGTTTCTGAAGCACTACAAAACAAAATAAAGCTACTGCACAAAGGTTCACATTCACATGAGCTATAAAATTAATTATATCAAAAATAACAAATTCTAGCTACCAAAGCAAGATAAATGCATATAAAAATAAATAAAGCACTTTTGGATCCCAACTTTCTCTCACTGATTCTATGGTCCAAAACTGAGCTAGGCATGCAATACATACACCTAGGGCTACTATAGATCTTGAGCTATGCATTTATATTGAAAATTAGGCATAAAACAAGATTAAATATTTCTGGCAGATATAAAATCATGATTAATTCACCAGAGCTGCATTTAGGCATAAAAAGATCACATGCAGAAGTTGAGCACAAAAATATATTTATTTTTTGCTACAAAATTCATTTAGGCAGATTCAGCTTAAATACAAAACAATTCATAATAAAAGATATACATAGTAACTTCATGCTATTTTTGGTACAGAGCCTAGGCATGAGATAGCTCAAAAGATATCCAAAATTAAGCTACAGAACACATGTGGATTTTGAACTACAACAGATCTAGGTTTAATAGTTTTCTATTTTTCATGCAAAAATTATCACTCAAAAGTATAGCCATGCTTTGTAAAAGTTGTAGTGTTCTTCACAAGGAAACCAACAAAACTGAGATTGCCTTTTTCTGATTTTTCTAAAATTTTCTATGAATTTTACAATATTCAGCCAAAAACCACAAAACTTATAAGAATCTACTTTCACTTAGGTCCCTGGATGTTTCTTTTCTATTACGGATTGGCCCTCGGTTTACGAATAAGCCCCTGGAAAGATCGAACTGCTCGCAATGTAGCCCCTGCGGCCGGCCGGCAGCAGGGAGGAGGCAATCCCGACGAGCCGGCGGCGGGGTCGGCCGGGGAAGAGGTGGGGAAGGTCTAGGGCTCACCTAAGGTTCGATTGATGGCCGGAGAAGGGGCGGGGACGGCTCCGGCAAGATCGCACGGCGGTGCAGGGCGGCGGCGGCCGCTGCGGACCATCCTCCGGGCATCGATTCGTGTTTGTTACTCTTGAAGCTTGCTTCTAGATGGTTAGACGTCTCCCGTTGAGTGCCCTCTTGGTGTGGAGCACCCGGGATCGTTTGTATTACCCTCTCCTTGGTGGAGAATTCTTAGTGAGCACCAATCTTCCTTTGTGGGGATTGGGTGAGGCAAAGAGGCTCTTGGTGATAGCCCTCCCTTTGTGGGATCCTCAACGGAGACGTAGCTTCCTTTGTGGGAGTGAACTTCGGATTAAATCTTGTGTCTCCTTTGCTTGCTTGAGTTCTTTGCTTTTCTCTAACCCTAGAACTTGTTTGTGCCCGATCTATCTATTGGTTGTGTTCCAACTCATATCTTTGGTTGCAGGAGGTTCTTAGCTTCTAAACTAAACTCTTGATTCAAGTAGAATTGCTAGAATCGACTTCATTTCAAATTTCGTTTTAGGGAACTCTGCCATGTCGGTAGTACCGACCCTGTACCGGAAGTACCGAGTCCCCTCAGTAGTTCCGGCACAGCGTCGGTAGTACCGACAATTGTTTTAACCGCTGCTTTTATTTCAGAAATTTGAAGTGATCCTATTCACCCCCCTCTAGGCATCACAAGGTCCTTTCAATTGGTACTAGAGCCTAATCCCTTGATTTAGACTTAACCGCTAAGGGATCAAGATGTCGGGGAGTGGAGACAACCAATCCGCCGAAGAAATCGCCGCCAAGGAAGCTCAAGAGAAAGAGCTTAAGGCAGCCCAAGACATCACCGGGAAAGCCCCAAGCCGTTCCAACGGAGAGAGCTCTGATGACTCTTCATCCGACTCCGACTCGAACTCCGACTCAAGTGATGAAGATGTCAAGGATGATGATGATGCGGCAAGGAAGGCGGCGAAGAAAAGAAGAAAGGCTAAGAAGAAGAAGAAGGCCAAGAAGATGGCAAAGAAGCTCCTCAAGAAGATGATCAAGAAGGAGCAAGCCAAGTACACTCACTCCGGCTACTATGAAGTGCCCCACCACTACACACTATTTCCGGGCAACAACTCTAACGATAAATTCTATTCCGTATATTTGGGAAAGCCTCCTCATTTCGATGGGAAAGACTATCCCAAATGGGCTTATGATATGCAAATGCACCTCTATGGGCTTCACCCTTCTCTTTGGAAGATTGTGGTTGTAGGTGTGACAATCCCCGCCGAAGGAGAAGCCCTCACACTTGAGCATGAGCAAGACCTCCACCGCAACGTGCAAGCAACAAGAGTCATCACGGGATCCTTGTGTGCTCAAGAATTCAACAAGGTTCGGAACATCCAAATTGCCAAGGTGATTTGGGACACGCTCAAGGAAGCACATGAGGGGACGAAACATGTGAGGCAAGGGAAGATGGACTTGATCAACGGAGAGCTTGAGCTATTCTTCATGAAGGATGGAGAGACCGTGAGAGAAATGTATGATAGGCTCATGCTCCTTGTCTCGGACATTAGGGCTCTTGGAAGTGAAGATTGGGAAGATTCAAAGGTCACAAAGAAGTTGCTAAGAGCTTTTGCCCCAAAGGACAAAAACCTAGCGGCCATGATAAGAAGGCATCCAAACTACTACAAGATGACCCCCAATCAACTTCTTGGAGAGATCTTGCATCAAGAGCT
The DNA here is from genome assembly GCA_036936925.1 of Cenchrus fungigraminus. Classification (NCBI taxonomy): domain Eukaryota; kingdom Viridiplantae; phylum Streptophyta; class Magnoliopsida; order Poales; family Poaceae; genus Cenchrus; species Cenchrus fungigraminus. Next base: position 71,819,486 of record CM072780.1, read on the forward strand.
AGTTGACCAAGATGTGGAGAAGTCTCTAAGCTTGAAGATGAACAAGAGCTTAGCCCTCAATGCTAACTCAAGTGAAGTGGTGGAAGTGAAGCCAAAGACTTCCAAGACCAAGAAGGAAGATACTAGTGATGAAGGAAGCACGGATGAAGAAACCGCCTTTGCCATAAGGAAGTACAAGAAATTCTTAAAGTCAAGAGCATCAAGAAAAGGCGGTGACGAAAGAAAGAAGAAGTCTCAACGCAAATGCTATGACTGTGGAGAGTATGGACACTTCATTGCCGAGTGTCCCAAAAACAAGAACAAGAATGAGGAAGAGAAGAAGTACAAGGAGAAGAGCAAGGAGTACAAGAACAAGTACCAAGGGCGTGCTCACGTGGGTCAACAATGGGACTCAAGTAATGAAGATGAAGAGTCGAAGAATCAAGGCATGGCAACCATTGCCATGGCACAAGGATCATCCTAACCACTCCTCTTCAACAACTTCTCCAATGATGAGGACCACTCTCACTTTTGCCTCATGGCAAGGGGGAGCAAGGTACGAGAAACAACCACCTCATCCTCTCTCACCTCTTCTTCATCCACTCTTAGTGACATAGATGATATAGATAATGAAGAAGAAATTGAGGCCAACATGATAAAGCAATTTAGCAAAAAGGGCTATAAAGAAATTAAAAGGCTTTTGGAGAAATTGGAGAAAAAGAAAGTGTCTCTCCATGAGCAAGAAGACTTGCTTATCCTTGAGAAAGAAAGAAACCTTGCTCTAGAGAGACGCCTTGCCGAAGAGGCGGCTAAGGTGGAGAAGTTGACCAGGGACTTGTCCTTGGCTAATAACTCCAACAAGAGGATGTCAAAGGATTACACTTTGGCAAATGAATCTCTAAATGAATCTCTAGCTTCCCTAAAGGCTACTCATAGTGAGCTTCAATCAAGCTTTTCATGCCTGATGGATAAACATAAAAATCTTGAGGCAAACTATAGTACCCTTTGGGAAAGCACCAAAGCCAATTCTAAGGAAACACTTGACTCTAGTGCCTCCACTAGCAAAAGTTGTTCTATTTGCTCAAATGTTGATATAATTGCTCTCAAGACTAACCATGCAAGGCTTGAGGAAACAATCAAGAGCAAAGACAAAGAAATAGCCCGATTGAACATGTTGATCACTCAAGGCAAGAACGGTGCCAAGTCCATCCCCAAGGTGGTTGACAAGCGAGGACTTGGGCACTACAAGAACAACAAGGTCAATGGTAGGGTGGTGGTTAAAGGGCATGAGATCCCCTTGTGGAACAAGGGAGGCTACCTCAACACTATCATGGATATTGCCCATGGAGTCACCACCTCTACCACAAGAAAGGACAAGCCAAAGGTTGTGAACACCACAAAAGGAAATGGTGGGGTTAATTCTCCATCAAAGGCATCGAAGAATGTGGTTGAACACAAGCCCTCTCCCCAACTACACTTGTGACTATGTTGTGACCTTGGACCACAATGGTAAAATGGTGGTCAAGTATGTTGGGGCCTACACAAAGAAGGCTATGAGGAAGAGTGTGTGGGTTCCAAAAGTTTATGCTTCTAACCTCCAAGGACCCAAATCCTTTTGGGTACCTAAACCAAAAGCTTAAACTTATTTTGTAGGCCTACTCCTCTGGTGGAAGCGCATGGTTGATTGATAGTGGTGCCACTAATCATATGACCGGAGATGAAGGCTTATTTGCATCCCTTGATCATTATGACACCCCAATGGAAACCATCATCTATGGAGATAATGGTCAAGGAGATATGGTCAGTCTAGGTAAAATTGCTATCTCAACAACTAATTCAATAGAAGATTTTTATCATGTTCAAGGGTTAGGATACAACTTGTTGTCGGTTTCACAACTTTGTGAGAAAGGCTACAATTGTCTCTTTACCCATGAGGGTGTGACCGTCTCTAGAAGGGAGGATTCCTCTATTGTCTTTGCGGGTCATCTACGGGGAAAGCTTTACTATGTGGGTTTCACAAAAGTGAAGGTGGACCCTAAGGCTTGCTTAGTGGCAAAATCCGACTTGGGTTGGCTATGGCATCGCCGACTAGCCCATGTTGGCATGAGGAACATGGCCAAACTTCAAAAAGACGAGCACATCCTAGGACTAACAAATGTTGTTTTTGAGAAAGACAGGTTGTGTAGTGCGTGGCAAGCCGAGAAGCAAGTTGGAGCGCATCATCCCGCCAAGAACATCCTATCTTCATCAAGACCATTGAAGCTACTACACATGGACTTGTTTGGACCAATTGCATACATAAGCATCGGTGGTAACAAATATGGTCTAGTAATTGTTGATGCTTTTCCCGTTCACTTGGGTATTCTTTTTGCAAGATAAAATTGAAGCTAAGGGAGTGGTCAAGAAGTTCATAAGGAGAGTTCAAAATGAGTTTGATCTCAAGGTCAAGAACATAAGAAGTGACAACGGCTCAGAGTTTAGGAACACTCAAGTTGAAGAGTTCCTCGGTGAAGAAGGCATCAAGCATGAACTTTCCGCTCCATGTACACCTCAACAAAATGGCATCGTTGAGAGGAAGAACCGTACGTTGATTGAAGCGGCAAGAACAATGCTTGATGAATACAAGACTCCGGACTCATTTTGGGTGGAAGCCACCAACACCGCATGCCATGCCGCCAACCGCCTCTACCTCCACAAGTACTTGAACAAGACCCCCTACGAGATCATCACCGGTAAGAAATCGAGTGTGCACTACTTTAGGGTCTTTCAGTGTAAGTGTTTCATACTTAACAAGAAACCCAAGGCCTCAAAGTTTGCATCAAAGGTTGATGAAGGTTTTCTCATTCGTTATGGAACTAACGAACATGCCTATCGTGTTTTCAACAAAACCACCGGTTGTGTTGAGACCACAGTAGATGTGAAATTTGATGAATCCAACAGCTCTCAACGAGAGCAAGTTAGTGAAAACCTTGTAGATGATGAGGAACCCCCAAGTGTATCAATCTTTAGAATGGGGACCGGTGAAGTGATGCCTCGTGAGGTTCAAGTTCAAGCTCCGGTTGACACAAGCAATCAAGATCCATCATCATCAACAAGAGTGGAACCACCAAGTTCTCAAATTCATCAAGAAGAAAGTCAAGTACATGGTGACAATCATGGATGGGGCTTTGATCAAGGGGGAGAACAAGGTGGTGAAGCTCAAGAAGAAGCTCCACAAGATGAAGATGATGATGGACCCATTCAACGTCAATCTCAAGCACCACACCCAAGAGTACATCAAATAGTTCAATGGGATCATCCCGTCGACAACATACTTGGAAGTATTCAAAGAGGGGTAACAACTCGCTCAAGATTGTCAAATTCTTATGCATTTTACTTGTTTGTTTCCTCTTTGGAACCTCTTAGTGTGGAACAAGCTCTTGAGGACCCGGATTGGATTATTGCCATGGAGGAAGAGTTCAACAACTTCAAGAGAAATGAAGTTTGGGAGTTGGTGCCAAGACCAAAGCAAAATGTGATCGGCACCAAATGGGTCTTCACTACTAGAAAACCCCCCTATAGATACGCCAGATTTAGAGTTAGACACATTTTATTTCGTCTCTATGTCACTGTAGGCATGCTTTCATAAAGCGTGTTAGAAGCGTCTTCGTACGTACCGCGTCAAACCTTTTAGAGATGAATTCTTTAAATGTTGCTATGAAAGGAAGAGACATTTTGTAGACACATTAGATGCATATCTATTAAAATTGATACAATCTTGTAGACACGTGTACAAAATGTCTCTAGTGGTCTACTTACGTATTATAGTAACGCTTTGTTGTGTGTTAATAAGTATAGAGACAAACTTCTAGAAACATTTATAAAACATGTCTACTAATTTGTGAAAAAACTAAAAAATATTTCAGATTTGAGGACACCTATACGTGATTTTTCATGTGAAATATGTGTGTCAACAGGATTCGAACCCAAGATCTCTCATCTCACACATAGCTTCCTTACCATCTCAACTACGCAACAAACTTGACTTACATGACATATAGTTTCCTCTTGAGTTTATCATGAAGAACCATTTAGTACACTTATTTGGTACGCTTTATGATGTTTCTACTCTCTAGTTATGGTTTAAAGCATGTCTAAAAGTGTAACATCTTGAAACATTTTTACAATCATGTCAAAAAGCATCTTTAGATGATTATGGACATTATTTGCTATGCTTTTTAACGTGTCTAGACAATAACGACGCTTTAAAATGTTGCTAACTTTGTCTCTTTTTTAGATGATTTCAATATCGTCACAAAAAAATGTCTTTATAAGACTACCAACGTTGTAAGCGTGTCAAATACCGTGACAGTTTGACATGATCTCAAAATCATGTCAGAAAGCATCTTTAGGCACTAATGTAGAAACGCTTCCACTATGCGTTACTACTATAACATAGCTAAAGGTGGAGTTTTCTAGTAGTGCTTTGGGAACAAGCAAGATGAATTTGGTGTCGTCACAAAGAACAAGGCAAGGCTCGTTGGCAAAGGCTACACTCAAGTTGAAGTCTTGGACTTTGGAGAGACCTATGCACCGGTAGCAAGGCTTGAATCAATTCATATCCTTTTGGCCTATGCTACTCATCATGACTTCAAGCTTCATCAAATGGACGTCAAGAGTGCATTCTTGAATGGACCTCTCCAAGAAGAAGTGTATGTTGATCAACCACCGGGCTTCGAAGATCCAAACTTCCCCAACCATGTGTACAAGCTCCATAAGGTGCTCTATGGACTCAAGCAAGCTCCTAGAGCATGGTATGAATGCCTTAAGGATTTTCTTCTCAAGAACGGTTTTGAGATAGGCAAAGCCGATTCTACTCTCTTCATTCAAAGAAATGGAAATGATATCTTTATATGCCAAATTTATGTTAATGACATCATCTTGGGGTCCACTAATGATAAATTTTGTGAAGAGTTTAGTAGGATCATGACCAAGAGATTCGAGATGTCTATGATGGGTGAATTGAAGTTCTTCCTTGGGTTTCAAATCAAGCAAATGAAGGAAGGGACGTTCTTATGTCAAACCAAGTATGTGAAGGATATGCTCAAGAGGTTTGACATGGCTGATTCCAAACCCATCAAGACTCCCATGGCATTAAATGGACATCTTCATCTCAATGAAGAAGGGAAGTCGGTCGACCAAAAAGTATTTCGCTCCATGATTGGCTCCCTCCTTTACCTTTGTGCATCTAGGCCCGATATAATGCTTAGTGTGTGCATGTGTGCAAGATTTCAAGCTAATCCTAAGGAGTGTCATCTAATGGTCGTTAAGAGAATCTTTAGATATTTGGTACACACTCCTAACCTTGGCTTGTGGTATCCCAAGGGCTCCACTTTTGATTTACTTGGCTACTCCGATTCGGACTATGCCGGTTGCAAAGTAGATCGAAAGAGCACTACCAGGACTTGCCAATTTCTTGGTAGGTCTTTGGTGTCGTGGAGCTCAAAGAAGCAAAATTCGGTTGCTTTGTCCACGGCTGAAGCCGAATATGTGGCGGCCGGTGCTTGTTGTGCACAACTCTTCTGGATGAAGCAAACGTTAAGTGATTACGGTTGTGAGTTTAGTAAGATTCCACTCTTGTGTGACAATGAGAGTGCCATCAAGCTAGCTAACAATCCGGTCCAACACTCTAGAACAAAGCACATAGATATTCGACATCATTTCCTAAGGGATCATGAGGCTAAGGGAGATATTGCTCTACGTCATGTGAGCACCGAGAGGCAACTTGCCGATATCTTCACTAAGCCTCTAGACGAGCAAAGGTTTTATGCTTTGAGAAGTGAGCTAAACATCTTGGATTATCGTAACTTGGCTTGACTTGTTGCACACAAATTGTTTGATGTCTAGATAGAGAGAAAAATGTTTTATTTTCTACACTTTGTGTGTGTCTTACAAAACTTGGTTCTTCCCATAATATTTGGTGATTATTGCTTTGCTTGATTGATTGTGACTAATCACCAAATATTGTGGTTGTTCTACATGTCCCTAGCTTCATCTCTCTATCCATCTCAGCTGAATTTCCTAAATCTTTCAACAAGAAACTAAATTTCCACGGTACTACCGACACAAGGTCGGAAGTACCGATATGCTTTCACTGTTGGAAATTCGAAACTTCACGGTACTACCGACACGAGGCCGGAAGTACCGATATGAACTTACTGTTGGATTTCTGCAAAAACAGCGGTAGTACCGACACCCCAGTGGTACTACCGATGGGACCCTCGGTAGTACCCACGTAGCGTCGGTAATACTGATATGGTCTCACGGGTTGAATTTATCTGGACCCCTGGTAGTACCGACACCCCATCGGTACTACCGAGAAAACCCGCAGGGGTATAAATACCCCATCGAACCAAACAGTTTAGGATTCCTTCTATCATACCGTTGCCGCCCCTCTCCACATCTCTCTCACAAATCTTCGAGGGGATCTTCAAAATCGACCATGGGAACTTCAAGCTAGCTACTCCATTGGATTCTCCATCCCTCGGAAGCTAGTTCCTCGATTCGCGCGGGAACACTCAAGGTATCTCATTCAAAATCCCCATTGCTCGATCTCTCAATATCGTCGTTTCTAGGAGGAATGCTTTAGGGAATCATCTTCATATCCATCCTAGAACATATGCCCTTGATCTTGTAGCTTCTTGTTGGTTGAATCCCTCACTTCTTGGATCGACCGCACTGTAGCAGGCCCTGGCGGTAGTACCGGCCCCAGGTCGGTAGTACCGACAGGCGCCTGTCACAGGGGCTAAAGTTCGAGGAGTGAGTCAATTCAACTCAATTCTTTTCATCCATCTTATGCAACCTTTCCACACCTTCTTAGATGGGTCGTGCCGGCAAGCAAGTGATCCAAGAGGGTTCCGATGAAGACGACGTCCCTCTCGCTCAAAGGAAGAGGAAGGTGGGCACAAGTGCTCAACGCCCACGTGGTCGTGGCCGCACCAATCCTCCAGCTGCTCCTCGTCGCTCCACTAGTCAAGGTCACCATGCACGCACCAAGCAAGCCCATGAACCGGATGACCACTATGACGACTACGAAGACATCTCCTTGGACACCCTTGCGGACTTTGTGCTTAGGCCATCCCGTCCTCCTCGTCTGGCCACTCAAATGGGCATCCTAAAGATGGTTGATTACAAGAGCGAGACCCGTGATGTGTACAAGGAAAGGTATTCCGATCCGACGAAATGGCAAAAGGAGTTTGATGCTGACATCCGCTTTTGGCTCAAGTTCAATGCCGATTGGTATGAATCGGTCATCTTATGCAAGGAGCACATGACCATTGATATGAAGTCCATCAATTGGGAAGCCTTGAGGTCATTCAATATTCCGGCCATCAATGAGGCCATAGACATTTGCCATGCTAAAGGGATGACTTCAATTATGGCTATGAATTGTGATTGGAATGAGGAAGTGATAGCTCAATTCTATGCCAATCTCCATGTCCGGCGTGAAACCAAGACTTTTCATTGGCTATTGCAAGGAAAGCCTCTCTCGGTCTCTTATGAGAGGTTTGCTCAGATTCTTGGTTTTGGTGAAGATGATCTTAGTCGTCAGAAGATTCATGGTGGAGAGATCCCTCTTGATAGTGAGATGGCCTTCATGTATGACGCTGCTTATGGAAAGGTTGAGTTTGGCACTACTCATGGTTTGAAGCCCATCTATAGGATGTTGAACCAACTTTTCTGATACACTCTCACTACTAAGATAGGTGACAACTACAACATCTCCAACATTGCCAAAGATATTCTTGTGAGGATGGGACCGGATCGAGAGGCATTTAGTGTGTTTGACTTCATTTGGGAGGAGATCATTGTGTGCTCTGTGTCCGCAAACAAGAGCTACCAGTATGCCCCTTGGATTTTCAGGATGATATGTGAGGTTGCTGAAGTTAACATTCTTACCGACAAGACTCACACATGGTACAAGCCAAACAAGGGCAACATTGAGCGTCTTCTCAAGTTGGGCAAGCATGCCCCTCCTAGAGCTCCTACCTCAGCTGGACCTTCTTCGGGTGGTCTTTCTTCCTATGAGGCTCCCTCATCCTCTCGTGGACCATCATCATCTAGAGGCAACCTTCCCCCCGGCAAGAAGAAGAGCATCTTCAACTTCCTATCTCAGGGCCTCTTCGCTTGCTTCAATGTTAGGAAGCACAATGCACAGGAGATTCGCACCCACAGGCAGCACGTGGATGAGCAGCTCCTTAAGTTGAAGACCCGTCAGAAGGCCATGCTCGCTCAGCACAACATCAAGCACTCTCCCGTTCATGAGCCCATGGACTTCCCTCCTCCACCGGTCTTCTACAACCCTTGGGAGGTGTACGACGACACGTCCATGATGTATGGAGCACTCCCGACCGACATTGACGATGAGGACTTCGATGGAGGTGAGACCGATGAAGAAGAATCTCCTCCGGCCGCTCACTCTCCACATGGCAGCGATGATTGAAGGGCCTCCTCCTTTTTGGTGCTTGATGCCAAAGGGGGAGTGAGCTCACAATTATCCATGTGGTAGTGTGTATCTTAGCTCGCTCGTTCGCTCTTTATCTATCTATCTATCTTAGCTTGTGGACATGTATGAACTAATTGTGTTGTGTGATGGATGGTGATGTGGTGAACCTAGAACCTTTTTAAAATTTGTAAGACTTAATCGTGCTAGTGTGGAACCTCTTTTATATATTTGTGATGCTTCGTGTGAAATGATGGTTGTTATTTCTCACTTTGTTGATTTGTATATCTTGTCATATGCATCATGGTTATTGTATCACACTTATGCACTTGTGTATGCAAATTGCGAGTGAAATTTCTTCTAAATGTGTGATAGGCATTTGAGGCCTCCATAAAAGATCAAGCACACATTTAGGGGGAGTTTCTCTCAAAATTGTTGGATACACACATCTTTATTTGAAAATGAATTGTGTTGTCATCAATCACCAAAAAGGGGGAGATTGAAAGTGCATCTTGGCCCCTAGTTGTTTTGGTGATAGTGACAAACACAATTTGTTGTATTTAATCGTTGCATAAGATGTGTGCGGGATTTACTTTATTGAAAATCATGGTTTTGACCAAAAGAAGGCCCCCAACTCCAATTCGGCGTTTTCAACTAAAGTCAAGGCTTAGTTTACTTTTGATTTTGAATTTGAGTATAGGAAACACCGTACTATAAAGGGGGATGCGAATTGACCGCCAAGAGATGCTAAAAGTGCTTAAGGAGATGACCTAAGTGAGTGAGAAGAAACCCGAGTCGACACGTGCATGTTTGCTCTTCTTTCCCTCAAATCTAAGCCATTGTCGGTAGCACCGACCCTAGGTCGGTAGTACCGATATGGCTTCACTAGCGAGTTTTAGCCAGGGCCTCGGTAGTACCGACCCCAGGTCGGTAATACCGATATGGCTTCACGGTTGGGTTTTCCGGCACTCATCGGTAGTTCCGACCCGGTGTCGGAAGTACCGTTAAAAGTCGTGAATGCACAGTAACGGTTAGTTTTCAAGGCTTGGTATAAATACTCCTTTCTTCCTCCTCACTCATTGCTGACCAACCACGGGACAAACACTCACTTGAGCATTCACTCCACTTCTTCTCTCCCTCCTAGAGCCAAGACTTGATTCCTTTGAGCTAGGGTTTGGGTAGAGGAGTGATTCCTAGTGAGAGATAGAGAAGCTTTGAGAGCCCCTTCGAATTCTCTCATCTCAAGAGCACTCGAAGCATCTCCGGGCATCGATTCGTGTTTGTTACTCTTGAAGCTTGCTTCTAGACGGTTAGGCATCTCCCGTTGAGTGCCCTCTTGGTGTGGAGCACCCGGGATCGTTTGTATTACCCTCTCCTTGGTGGAGAATTCTTAGTGAGCACCAATCTTCCTTTGTGGGGATTGGGTTAGGCAAAGAGGCTCTTGGTGATAGCCCTCCCTTTGTGGGATCCTCAACGGAGACGTAGCTTCCTTTGTGGGAGTGAACTTCGGATTAAATCTTGTGTCTCCTTTGCTTGCTTGAGTTCTTTGCTTTTCTCTAACCCTAGAACTTGTTTGTGCCTGATCTATCTATTGGTTGTGTTCCATCTCATATCTTTGGTTGCAGGAGGTTCTTAGCTTCTAAACTAAACTCTTGATTCAAGTAGAATTGCTAGAATCGACTTGCATTTCAAATTTCGTTTTAGGAAACTCTGCCCTGTCGGTAGTACCGACCCTGTACCGGAAGTACCGAGCCCCCTCGGTAGTTCTGGCACAGCGTCGGTAGTACCGACAGTTGTTTTAACTGCTTCTTTTATTTCAGAAATTTGAAGTGATCCTATTCAACCCCCCTAGGCATCACAAGGTCCTTTCAGGCTCCTTCATGTTGGTGATGACTTCCTTGGGCACCCAAATAGGTTGGTTCCAACCCCGCTCCATCTTCATCTTCCCAACCTTGTGTGCAACCACCTTGCCATTAGTCTTCTTCTTGATGACGTAGGTGTTGCTCTTGGTCTTGTTCTTGCAGTTGGGCTTGGTGTAGATGAGGGAGCTCTTGATGGTGGGTTTCATCTTCTTCTTCTCGCCCTTGTCCATCTTCTTGACAAATTGAGGGCATTTGTAGAACTTGTGCCCTTCTTCATGACACTTGTAGCAAGTCATGGTTGCACCCTTCTCAAGCTTCTTCACCATGGGATCACGGTTATCTTGAGAAGGTTGGACTTTGCTCTTCATGTCTTGAGAGATGTCCACTTGTTCCTCATTGTTCTTGCCCTTACCCATCAAGCTTGTCAACCTCTCTCAGAGCCATTTCACTTCTGTTTGAGCTCATCATTTTTCTTGCTTATGAGACAATCACATGTTTCTACAACAACATTCTCATTGCAAGATGGTGAGCAAGATTCATCAATTAAATTGATGCAAGAAGTTGAAGCATCTACCTTGGAGATAGGAATTGCACAAGGGATAGATGATTCATCAAGCTCAAAGGAATTACTTGTTTTAGTCTCATTGCTCTCAAGCTTAGATTTTAGCTCATCACACTCCTTTCTAAGCAATTTGAATTTGCACAACAAATGTACATAATTTGTAGCAAGGGTTGCACTAAGATCATTGAGAGCATTGAGTTCTTTAATTTCATTAGCTTGTTTCTTAAGCATTCCTTTTTGCTCATAACTAGCTCAACAAGATTATCGAGAGAGGTGGTGTCGGATTCATCATCACTTACATTGCTTTCCATACCTTGGGCCATAAGGCACATGTGTGGTGATAATGAAGGACCTTGCATGAAGCGAGTGGTGTTCTTTCTTGATTCATCACTTGAGCTAGAAGAACTTGATTCTCCACCACTTGTCCACTCACGGACGGTGATAGTTGCTTCTTGCCTTGGCCTCCTCTCCTTGACCACCTTCTTCTTGGGCTTATGCTCGATCTTGGTGAACTTGATGTGTTGATGATGACGCCCTTCTCTCAAATGGATGTTGTAGCCGTGCATGTTGATTTTCTTCACATACTTGAAGATCTTCTTCACGTACATGGCCACCATGGATTCGACCTCTTTATCACTTGAGGAGTCTTCATCGTCACCATCATCACCATCATCTTCGCTTGAGCTTCCATGAGTAGCCATCCTACTCATCACCTTCTCTTGTTGGCTTGTGGTTGGAGAAGATGGTTCTTGGGGCGCTTTCTTGGACTTGGGCATGATTTGAAGCTCATGTGCCATGATCTTGCTCAAGATATGAGATGGCTTCAATTCTTCGAGCTTCTTCTCATAGATGATGGCCTTCACCAAGTCATAATAGGGCTTCCGGAGACTTTGAAGGATCTTGCGGTTGATGTTCAAGTCCGTTATGTTCTTCACACCTAAAGCATTAATCTCATTGACAAATACATTTAGGCGTGAGTACATTGATTCGGCATTTTCATTTGCAAGTTGCTTAAAGCTATTGAATTCCTCAAGGAGACAACCGTAGCGTTCATTAGCAACTTCTTTTGAGCCCTCATTTTGCTCCTTGATGGTTTTCCATAGCTCATGAGCATTTTCACAATTAAAAACTCTGTTGAAAACGCCTACATCTAGTGAGGACAAAATGATACTCTTAGCAATCACATCAAATTACTTTTCCTTCTTAGTACCATTTCTCATGCCCTCATCGTTGACTCTCCAAACATCAAGGTCCTTTGCTTGGAGATAGGCCTCCATGAGAACCTTCCACCGAGGATAGCCCGTGCCATCGAAATGTGGAGCCAAACCTAAGGTATTCACCCCTTTCATACCTCTATAGAGCAACTCACTAGGCGGTGAAGCCTAACCGTTCCAATGAGCCGGTTTTCACAATTTACCAATCGAATTGGTGCTTCCTTGTGAAGGAAGTGAGTCCCGGCTCTAATACCACTTGTAAGGAATCGGATGCTCGTAGCCTAAGAGAGGGAGGGGTTGAATTAGGCTTCTTAAAACCATCACCTATGGCTTCACTACTTTTGCATAAGATAAAACTAGAACATACTACCTAGATGTGCAACTATGGTTGTTCTAGTGTGAAACTCCGATCCCAAAATAAGTTTTGTAACCTATAGCCAATCCTAGCATGATACTACTCTAGAAAAGTAAAGGCAAGCAAAGATTGCAAGAGAGGGATGAGAGGAAGCGAACTCTTGACACGAGATTTATCCCGTGGTATCTGTAGGCACTAAGCCACCCCTAGTCCACGTTGTTGAAGCACTCACACAAGAGTATTGCTTCCTAGTCACCAAGTCTCTTCCAAGAGCACCACTTGACTTGCCACAAAGGCTCGCCACTTAGGCACTCGCCAAGCTCCCTTGGTCACCTTGATGCCGCCTCCACTAAGGAGCTTCTCCACCAAGGAAGGGGGTCTCCACGTCCCCCGCACAAAGTGTCCTCGCCACTCCACACCAAGTCGGAGGGTCGAAGACGATTGCCGGTGAGCCACTTAGGCCCCAAGGCTTCCGGCGCACCTTGTACACCTTGATTCACTCAAGAATCACCTCACAAGGTTGGCACAACCTTGAACTCACTCAGCTCTAAGCTAAGCCTAGCACTAAGCACATACACTAAGCATATGCAAGTCTATGGATGAGCAATTAAGCCCTTGGATGGATTGGATATGATCTTCTAGGTGTCTTGCACTCTCCTGCACTTCCACACAATATAGCAACCTCAAATGGGTGAGTGGAGGGGGTATAAATAGCCCAAGGCACCCAAGGAGCCATTGGCTAACGGCCACTAAAAAAGTAAGCGTCGGATGAACCAATGCTATGATTTTCCAGGGTGTCGGTTCATCCGGTGCCCTCCACGTCACTTAGCCGTTGCATCTCCGCTGACACAACTATTCCGACACTATGCTCCGATGGTGCGTCGGATCATCCGGTGCTGAAGAACTCTTCGCCAAAACGTCTCTGTTGGTTTCTTCGTAATCGTCGGATGGACTGACGCTTCCTCTGACCATGGCGTCGATTCATCCGGTGCTTAAGGCTTCGTCTCGGTGCGTCTCTGTCTTGATTCAAACTGAGCGTCAGATAGACCGACGGTGTCCTCTCTCAGACCGTCGGATCATCCGGTGCTACTGTCTTCGCTGCTCCTCCTCTGCAATTCAACCGGCGCATCTAGAAACTGGACCGTCGGATCATCCGACGGTGCCTTGGCTTTCACCTAGTGTACCAACTCGTCCGACCATTGCACCGACGCTTGCCATCTAGGTACCGTCGGTTCATCCGACGGTGTCCTTTCTTTTCTTTTTCTTCTACGGTTTTGACCCTAGAAAAATATACTATCTTCTCATTTTGGGATGTGGTATTTTTGCATCCTTGGGACCTAGAAATGTCTACAAAGACATGCTTGACAATATGGTTAGTCCCATTGATCATGATGTCATGAATCACCAAAATTAAACTCGAACTAATGGCATATGAGGCCATGTTCACTACAGCATGGAAACCTAAGATACAAAGATGCCTATACATCATGTTACATATGCAATGCAAAATGCAAGAATGCACAAAAGGAAAGCTACACATATGTTACAAGGGAGCTTTACCACCAACTCAGGAAACCAACCACACACAAAGCTCACAAACGGCTGACTCCTCAAGGGGAGGCAAAGGGGCTCAACACCACCGGCAAAAGAGCAAAGGAGCACAAAACTCACAAGCTCCCCCTAAACACATGCACTAGGGTCAAAGAGCATACAAAGCTCACCCTCAGCACACATGATAGAGCAAAGAGCACACTAAGCACAAAGGCTCCCCCTAAACTCATGCATTAGGGCCAAAGAGCATACAAAGCTCACCCTACACACATGAGATAGGGCAAAGAGCAAAAAGAACCGGAGTGGCTTGACCAAAGCCACAGACTTCCAGGTCACAAAACTACTTACCTCGACCACTCCTTCAGAAATCACCCATCGTTGTCCACCAACCCCGAAAGTGATGTTCCTCTCAGCCAATCTCAGCCAAATATAATCCAAGCCTCCCACCTGCAACTCAAAACCAAGAACGAGAGCGAGCAAACGATTCAACACTGGGGTTTGTACCAAAAGAGTCATACCAGTGCCGAGCCATCTCCTCAAAAGTGGGGTTAGCTGAAGGACCGGATTGGCGACCAGAGAGGGGGGGGAGTGAATGGGAGCCGATAAAAATTCTTCTCAAGAACTCGGCCTATACCCCAAAATCACTTCCGAAGAATCCCGCACACACTTGCCAAGATCACGTAGTCACAACAGACCTACTGACCCTTGGAACAAGTTAGAACAAGCCTAGGAACAAAGCAGAAGCAAACGCAAAAGGAACCGAGAGAAAAAGCTAGCGCAGGACAATCTACATCAGAAATTGTCGGAACTACTGGCCCCAGGTCGGTACTACCGATATGGGCTTACTGGCACCTAAAAACCAGGTTATCGGTACTTCCGGCACAGGGTCAGTACTACCGATAAAGGCTCTCTGTCAGACAAAAATTAAGTTATCGGTACTACCTGGACAGGGTCGGTAGTACCGGCAGCCTCCATAAATCAGCCCGCGAGAGAAGGAGGGAAAATCCAAAATTCGATCAAACGACTTCCTAAAATCACGAAAATTAAACCATAGCTTCTCAACAACATAAGGAAGCTTTTCCCAAAAGATCTTCCCAAAAAGATCAAGCCATCACCACCAGAAAAATGATTTAGGCTATGAACCCAAGAGAGGGAGCTTTTTTCCTTAAAATCACCGATCTCCCGATTCACCCAATGGATTGAAGCCAAACTTTAGGGGAAGTAGATTTGCCTCAAGAAGAAGATATCCCTAAAGAAAGAAGGCCTCAAACCCACTTAATCTCTCGAAATCGAGGATTTCGTGATGAACACCAAGAACTAGCGGTAGCGAGGAAGAACTTCAAATCCGAGCCGATTCGTGGGGTTTGTAGGTGAAAGATCACCAGAAGAATGGTCACACAAGACCTATAATTGATCCCCACAAAGAAATCCCAACCAAAACACACTCAAATCCGATGAACGAAAATTCCTCCAAAAATACCTCCGAAAATCGCAGAAAAAGAAAAATGCCGGGAGCAAAGGATTTGGCACGAGATTGAGAAGGAAGATTTCACTTTGAATATCTTAGCCAAATCCGGTTACAAGCCACTCACAAGAAACACAAATCTTGGATGGCAAAAAGCTCAAGAAAAGAGTCAACTCTCTCCTCTCACCTTCTCTCCCAAAGAGCACCCCAAAAAGAAAGAGCACTCCCACCTCTAGCCAAAGAGTTGGCTGAAATTCAGCCACTCCTCCTATATATAGGCCCTCCGGAAATGACCGAAGCACCCCTATACTAGGCAGTGTTTTCCTAGATGGAAACGGTAAACAAGTCGGTCGACCATCATTTAGGGTTTAATCTGTTTAAACGCCTGTTTAAACAGGGCTAAATGGTGTTTAAACGGGATAAACGGTGTTTAAACGGGCTAAACGGCATAGACGGTGCTAACCCATTTAGCATTTAGACCCATTTAAACGGCCCGTTTAGGCCGTTTAGAATAACACTGATACTAGGAGTTACAACACAAGCCCTCACAGGGGCATTTTGGTCAACACATGAAGTTCTCCATCGGACGGCCGTGCATCCACGGGCCTTCGCGTCCTCCCGACGCAAGCACCTCGATCATGCCACGTGTCGCCCGCTTTGAAGATTCTCGGCGCGCCTGGATCCCGTCTCTGCAAGCCGAGCCTCCGGGCTTGGTTTTGTGGCTCAACCGAGTAACCCCGACAGTTTTGTGGTGAACCACCGCAAACCCCGCGGACTCGGTGCAGTGTCCACGCCAATCCCACTCATGACTTGGCCGCCACATCGTCCCGGCTCGACCTTGGTTTTGAGGCTCAACCAAGAAACCGTACACGACTTCGTTTTGCTTTTCTTGCCACCATGCGGCCCGCACTTGATCCCGTTCGGCCACCGGGTCCATCGAGCCAAGCCTACTTGTCTCTCCACTCCTCGGAGGCCACACAGGCTAAGACCTTTCGTGCTCGCTCTTCACCTGCACCAACGCAAACCAAGCCGCAACCTGCACCTGCAATACTCGGCCAAGAGGCAGTCCACACCATGTTGTCAATCACTCATCACACCAAGGAGAGACCATCCACCGGTCCTCAGACGCTCCGGTCCTCAATCTCCCCCTTGATGAGTGCATTGACAACACACATAGTCACCAATTCATAAGAGAAAGAAAAAGAAAAAGAAACAAACAAAGAACTCAAACAAGTGATCAAAAGCAAAACAAAAGCCAAAACAAGATCACTTGAAAGAGTATATCTCGATCCCCTAAGGCAAGGGAACAGCTCAACACAACCGAGACAAAATGCTCCAAAATGCCAACTCCTCAAGGTGAGCCAAAAGGGCTAGACACCATCGGCAAAAGAGCAAAGCACAAAGCAAATCCAGGTGACACAAAGGGCTCCCAAAGCATGAATGCAAGCTCGCCATGAACAAATGCGTGCAAAACTCAAGTTCTCCCCCTGAACTTATCCATCTTTTTCTCCCCCTTGATGCAAAAACTCTCCACAAAGTGCATTTCTCCCCATTGTTATGAATTGGATGCATTCTCCCCCTTGTTGATAATGCATGAATCAAGGCTAAAAATAGCATGAGCTTCTCAAGTAGACAATGAGCACAATAATATGCTAGAAATGAAACATAGAGCATACAATAAAGCTCAAACATCCGTACAAGCATCGCCAACAAGAGAGCATAGAACTGTATACATATGACATGGCTAGCAACAAATTGAAGTATTTTTCAACAAAAATTCCCTCTCAAGAGCATAGGACCTCAACATGGACAAAATGAGCACAAACAACCTATAGCTCACAAACTTCATGCAAGGTCACAAGATCTTATCAAAAGGTCATCACAAACACCTACAATCTACCTCATGTCACGTCAAAGCTACCGAGCCATGTGTCTACTTCTAAACATGAGACTTCTCAATGGTAGACATCATGCAATGGTTTAGCACCCAAGATAAGGAATTTAAAGCACATATGACATGGAGGCATATTTTTCAAGCATAGGCATTTCATATACCAATTTCATGATTTAAAGTTAAGCATGGTACATGAAGTGCCTTTGCGGCAAAAAGCAGCTTAGGCTTCTCCACAAGGTAACATGTAGGCTAAACATTCATGATGACAAATGGGTCTTTGACCCCAAATGAAAAGAGCATGATACTCAAGCACAAGTTAAGTAAGATATAGCCATTTGAGCACAAAATGAGCATGAAAGGCATTCTACTCACAAGAGAGGATCACATTTAACATTTTCACAATAATAAGCCATCCACATGCATATACATCGAAAAGCTACCAAGAGCATAGCTATACATTACAAGAGCTCACAAGCAAGATCATAAGATCACATCCAGCATATCACAGTGATCAATGTATATGAGAGAAGCACATCCTCCAAAGCATATGATGCAAATGCAGTCTATGATACAAAGATGCTGAAAATGATATGTGACATGAATGAACCACGCAAGATGCATATGTACATGTGATCCCAAACCCAAGCTCAAAATGGACAAAAGAGCACAAAACTCACAAGCTCCCCCTAAACACATGCACTAGGGCCAAAGAGCATACAAAGCTCACCCTAAATACATGCGCTAAGGCAAAGATCACACCAAGCTCACAAGCTCCCCTAAGGACATGCACTAGGGCCAAAGAGCATACAAAGCTCACCCTAAACACATGCGAAAGAGCAAAGAGCACAAAGAAACCAAGTGGTTTTCATAAGCACAAGAAGAAAGAAAACTCACTATACATGTATACAGAGGCTTTCAAAAGCCATCCAAAGCGATGTGGAGAACCATCATGTCTTTATCACCTCACGGGCCAAAGATCAAGTACCATTGAGCTCATGTTCTCCAACCGCGTCTCCAAACCTACACATAAGGAGACAAAGAATACCGAGCCTTGGATCCCAAAGGGTTAGCAAGCACATACTTGGGAATCCAATACTTGGTCACACGGGTAAGAGATGCACTCAACTTATCAAGTGGGTTAGAATGATGAAAATGCTGGTTCGAATGAAAAGGATTTCGAACACCCTTAGAATCATGCCTCAAAGGAGCAACTCGCGAAAAAAACCGAGTGCTACGATAAGCAAAAAGGCAAAGATCCTTCGAGGCTGTAGGAGAAGAACAAACACGAACACCACGGGAAACATGTAGCGGACCAACACACGAAGCACTAGAAGCATGTCCACGAGCATGGTCTAACTCACTAGAAAGAGTGTCATAAAACCCGTCAACAAAATGTGCCTTCTTAGGCTCACAAGTGTTCATGCCATGAGAAGGGCTATGAACAACCAAAGGCCTAGAAGCACAAGCTCGCCGCATTTTTCTTACACGGCAGTAGCGAAAACTCTCTTGATGCACATCCTTCCCACAAAGAGAGCAATGGTACAAATGCTTATCGAGAGGCACAGTCCGAGTGGACGAATCGCCATTCTCTTGTAAGTGAGAAGTCCCTTGGGACTTAGAGCAAGAAGCATCAACCCCAACACTCGACTTGGTGCCCACATTAGAAACACACGTGCTATGAGAAAAGCTACGTGGCTTCTTAAAAGCTTTGGCACGCAACCATCACTCGTGCTTGACACGACGAAAGCAAAACTCCACGGTATGCCCATCTTTCTTGCAAAAAGTGCAATGGAACTTCGGTTTCGAAGTACGAGTTCCAAAGAAGTGAGAAGCACCTTTGCCATTTGACTCATCTTGGGCAACTCTGAAAAAAGCAACAAACTTAGGAGTAGCTATGGGAGAGCTATCCAAAGCACTAGCACACTTGCTACCATCTAAAGACTCACGCTCAAGAGAAGAAGTCGACTCCGGTTGAGAAGAAGCTATTTTGGAAGAATCAACATCGGAGTGACAAGAAAAGCGAGAATCCAAACCCTTGGCACAAAGACTCTTGCACCTTGTGCGCAAAACCTCATTTTCAGATTTGAGGCGCTCACAAGTACCACATGTCATATTTCTTAAATTATTGATTTCCTCTTTAATTCATTTAGCATATGTGGTACGCAAGAGTTCATTTTCTTTCTCAAGGTTGGCACTCATCTGATCATGCTCAACCAACTTGGCGCTCATATCCTCACGCATCTTTTTCAAAGCCAAAACTTCACTTTCCAAATTAATGCATGAGGTGCAAATGAAATCACATGAACAAGCAACATCATTTACATCTAACACAGCATCGACCTTATCACAAGAAGTATGTCAAGCATCATCAACAAGCAACAAAGAGCACTTGCTACAAGGCATGGATTTCATATCACAAATTTCAGCCCTAGCATGCTCAAGTTCATCTACACATGTGGTGAGAGTCAATTTTAGTTCATTTATTTCAGCAAGCAAAGACTCACAAGAAACACATGGCAATGAAGCACTTATCTCCAACAAAGCAATCTTACTCTTAGCCACATCAAGATTAATATTCAAAGCAACACAAGAGTTGCACGACATAGAAGCATTAGATTTCAACAATTCAATTTCAGATTGCAAGTTAGCAAGAGATGATCTCAATTCATCATTCTCAAAATCAAGATTGTTGCATGCTCTTCCAAGAGCTTCAACATGCTTATTGCGACAACTAGTTTCATGTTTTAGCATCTCATTTTCAGCACACAAGGCATCACAAGATTTGCATGACAAAGGAGAGTTTTTAAGCTCAACAAGCATCTCGCCATAAGCACAAAGACGAGTGAACAAACCAATGATACCTTGGGAGAGCTTCACTTTGCTTCCCGTGATAAGCTTATCTTGGAGATCATCTTCTTGAGCCACCAAAAGCCGCATCAACGTCATTGCTTCCTTATCTTCCTTCAACTCCTCACACTTCCTTCTCCACTTGTGGTCATCTCCCGATGCAAACTCCATCACATCGATCTCTGAAGACAAAGACACACAAGAAGAAGTGTTTGGTGCCATACTCAAAGCGCTGGTTAGGATTAGTTGAAAGCAAGCTCAAAGCGTGCAAACCAAAGCTGTGAGCAAAAGCGCCCTTTTCTCTGTCGCCCTATGGATCACAAAGTCGGTTAAGGTGGAGTGATCCGTAACCAAGCTCTGATACCAATTGAAGGACCTGATTGGCGACCAGAGAGGGGGGAGTGAATGGGAGCCGATAAAAATTCTTTTCAAGAACTCGGCCTATACTCCAAAATCTCTTCCGAAGAATCCCGCACACACTTGCAAGATCACGTAGTCACAACGGACCTACTGACCCTAGGAACAAGTTAGAACAAGCCTAGGAACAAAGCGGAAGCAAGCGGAAAAGGAACCGAGAGAAAAAGCTAGCGCAGGACAATCTACATCAGAAATTGTTGGAACTACCGGCCCCAGGTTGGTACTACCGATATGGGCTTACTGGCACCTAAAAACCAGGTTATCGGTACTTCCGACTATCGGAACTACCGACCAGGCCCCGGGTCGGTACTACCGATAAAGGCTCTCTGTCAGCCAAAAATCAGGTTCTCGGTACTACCTGGATAGTGTCAGAGGTTTAGATCTAGACAGCCCGTAGGGGGGTTAACCCCAGTGGTTTATTTGTTCGGTGGGGTGGAATCTAGGGCTAAGGGCACTCCCAACCTAGACTCTATACATAGAGTCCATACTTTGTAGACTCTATCACAAGAAACTATACTCTCCAATGCAAAGTTTGAAATAGCAGTTTCTGTAGGTACAAACATTTATTAGTGAGCACAAGAGGAGCTGATCAGCTGTGGCATATTACTATGTGATTCACCACCAGAGTAGAGCAGGGTGGAGTGTAGGTCGGCCCTCCTCTCCGACGGCAGCGTGCGCAGGACGGAGGTCGGCCTACTCTTCGGCGGCGGCACGCGCGAAGCCCGGCCCCTTCTTTCCGGCGGCGACACCCACAGAGGTCGGCCCCTCTTCTCCTGCAGGGGCGCCCTGCGGAGGCCGGCCTCTCCTCTCCAGCAGCGACGCAAGCGGAGGCCACCCCTTGCTCTCCAGCGGCGGCACGAGCTGAAGCTGTTTCCGAACATGTGTATTTTGTCGAATGGCATCCATTTGCACGAGTAGCAAATAAATAGCCATCAGATTTTGTTCTTGGTTAGCAAGGATTGATTCAATTTCTTGGTATGATGCGAGCTCGGAGCGGATGCTTCATCATGACGATGGTGAATTCCACGGCCTCCTCCATATCGATGGCCTGCCCATCCGCCACCGGCAGCCACTCGAGCTCGCTCACCAAGTCACCATCCTCGCCGACGAGCTGAAGCCGTCCCCTCCTCTCTAGCGGTGAATCAGGACTTGCTCGCTGCGAATCAGGCCTTGCTCTGGCGGCACGAGCTGAATTGGAAGTAACCGCGATCGAATCAAGCCCCGATGCCGTCGAATCGAGCCTAGCGCTGCTGAATCGATCCCGACGCCGTGGACGAATCGAGCCAGTGTCGCCTGACGGCAGCTCTCTCCATGGCGGCTCCGAGGCCCATGGCAGCACGCGAGGACCGGCGGCGGTGCTGTGCGGCGCACCGGACGGGGAGGCTGCGTCAGCGGTAGTGCGGGAAGGGTGGTCTCTCGCAGCCCAAGCTTTGGGTTCGCACGGTGCGGGGGGATGGAGGGCGCACGAGATTAGGCAGGGGGCCGCGAAGGACCTCGAAGGTCGGGTAGACGTCGTTTATTGTTTAGACGTCGTTTCCTCAAAATTTCCCCTCTCTCCTCAATTAATGTCTTGCCATGTCAGCAAATTGCCTACACGGCAATGTAATTAATAGACATGAACTCTATCAGAGTCTGGGTTGGGAGTGCCCTAAGAACTCGAAGGTTGCGCACGAGCACATGGAACAGAGAACACGGCGAGTTTATACTGGTTCAGGCCTCCGGAGAGCAAAACCCTACGTCCAGTTGTCGGTGTAGATTGCTTGAGGATTGCGTGAATGTACAAGGGATCGCCCTGCCTGCCTTATATTGGCCAGCAGACAAGGTTGGCGCCCAGACTCCTGGTCGGTTACGACCAGGAGACCTAAGTCTAGTTGTTTACAACACTTGCCATATACGTCGATCTGCTTGTCGGAATCCACCGCTTGTCTTGTCTTGCACACCAAGTCTTGAAGTCGTTCTGGATAAGGTCATCTGGAGAATCTTCTACAAGGTCTTCAGGAGGTCGTGTGGGCCGCCAACTAGATCGGTTGGGCCCACTGTCAGGTCGGCAGGTCTTCTGGTAGGCCGGACCCACTTGTCGGGGATGGCCGTGAGCCTAGTCGGTGGGGACCCAGGGGTGCCCATGTCTCACAAGCCCCCGAGCGATGTGTAGGTGCAGCAACCTCGAGGGGGTCATGACGAAGTCTTGAAGCCATCGACAGGTCGAAGAGCGTGCACGTCGGTCCAAAAAAGAAAAAAACTAGCCAGCTTAGTAGCCGACCTGATTGCAGTCTTGCCGAACGAAGAGAGGTCGAGTGACGACCTATAGGAAGTAGACTTCCAATAGATCGAAACGACGATGAAAAAATTCAGAGGGCGTCAAGGACGCACTCATAGAGTAGTATCCGAGCATCATGGCAGGCAGTATGGCCGATATGATGATCTAAAAAAGAAAGAAAAGAAAAGGTAGGTCGAGTAACGACGTGATGAGAAACAGGTTTCCCAACAGGTTGGTACGACGAAGAAAACAAGAGGGCGTCGAAGACGCCCTCGTAGAGTAGTCCCCGAGCATTGTGAAGGACCGGAACGACGAACCAGAGAGGGGGGGAGTGAATGGGAGCCGATAAAAATTCTACTCAAGAATTCGGCCTATGAACCCAATTTCACTCGGACACCTCCGCAAGCTTCTCTTGCGAAGTCCACGTAGCCACTGGAGTGCTACTGAACCTAGGAGCAAGATCCAACCAACAGCAACACAAGACACGCAGCGGAAAACAACACGAAACAGCTATTGGCAACCAAAACCGGTCACGCCGGTTTCTGAAACCGGTCAGACCGATTCTCTGGGACTTAGCCTCACACAGGTAGGGGAAACCGGTCAGTCCGGTTTGGCAAATTGGTCAGGCCGGTTTTGTCCAGGAAAACCCAAAAAGACCTTCGAGACCAAAACTGCCCCAAAACACCTCAAGAACCTCTCCACCTTTGAACAAGAAAAGCCATAGCAAGAACACGACTCTCCTGCTCAAAAACCTTCACGACAGCCCACCGGTCAGGCCGGTTTTGCCTGGACAGTCAGGAAGAACTCAGCCCGCGGGAAAAACCTAGCCTTCACCTCGATCGATCTCCCGATTCGTTCCACGGATTCAAGTGAGACTTTGGGGATAGCTGGGGTACCTCGTGGGCTACCTTTGGCTAAAAGCTCGGTCCCCAAAACCTACACAATCAAGAGGAATCAGAAGTCAACCCTCAAGAACACCTTCCCAAGAACTCCACCGAAAACCCCAAATTGAAGCCGTTTCGGAGGGTTTATTGGAACAAGATCACCAAGCAAAGAGGCACAAGGTCCTCATACGTGACATGCAACAAGAATCCCTCAAAGAAACACCCCCAAAACATCCTCACGGAAATTCCAAGAAAAGGCTACGAAAATCACCAAAAAGGGAAAACGGGAAGAACACAATCAAGCCTTGAGGAACCACGCCGAATCATCTATACATACCATGAAGGTTTATACAAGGTCTAGCTTCCGCCCGATCATCCTTCCCTCTCACAAGATCTCACCATGAAGCTCTCAAGCTAGTCCTAGAAATCCTAAGGAAAATAGGAAGGAAAATAGCAAAGAGAAAATGAGCTAGGGTTCCAAGAGATGGCTGCCATCTTCTCACCACTTGGGTTATATGAAGGCAAGCCGAAAGACTAAAATACCCCTAAAGCCTAAACTAGGATACACGCCCACCAAGGGCACTTTGGGAAATTGTCTTCGTAACACCATCGGACGGATGCCCGGTGACCGCACTTCGCTTAGCCTCGACGCAAGCCTTGCGATCCCGACGCGTGTCCTCCGCTTCGAAGCTTCCGGCGCCCTGCGACCCCAAACCGGTCAGACCGGTTTCCAAAACCGGTCAGGCCGGTTTTGGCCTGACAGCCACGCCCGGTCTTCGGCCTCGGCTTTGTGGCTCAGCCGAGTAACCCGGTGGTTTTCTGGTGAACCACCGCAAACCCCGCGAACTTGATGTAGTCTCCGCCAATCACCACTTATGACTCGGCTCCCACGAAGTCCCCGCTCGGCCTTGGTTTTGAGGCTCAACCAAGAAACCGTCCACCGACTTCATCTTGCTGTTCTTGCCACCATGCGGCCCGCACTTGACCCCGCTGGCCACCGGGTCCCTCGAACCAAGCCTACTTGTCTTCTCCACACTTGGAGGCCTCACCGGTGACGACCTTTCGTGCTTGTTCTTCACCTGCACCAACACCAGTCAAGCCGCAACCTGCACTTGCAATACTTAGCCAAGAATCAGTCCACACAATGTTGTCAATCACTCATCACACCAGGAAGCGACCATCCACCGGTCCTCGAACCACACATGGTCCTCAATCTCCCTCTTGATGAGTGCATTGACAACACACACATTTGGTAACC
This sequence comes from Cenchrus fungigraminus, assembly GCA_036936925.1. Taxonomy (NCBI): domain Eukaryota; kingdom Viridiplantae; phylum Streptophyta; class Magnoliopsida; order Poales; family Poaceae; genus Cenchrus; species Cenchrus fungigraminus. Next base: position 71,844,513 of record CM072780.1, read on the forward strand.
AAAGAGAAAAGGAAAAGAAAAAGAAATGACTGAAAGGAACTCAAACAAGCGATCGAAAGCCAAACAAAGGCAAAGAGCAAGATCACTTGAAAGGGGAAAGAGTCGGTCCCCTTAGGCAAGGGCAACGGCTCGACACAACCGAGTCAAAAACAAGCTCAAGCAAAGAGCACAAACCACCAAAGCAAACAAGAGCTCCCCCTGCACATATGCATACTCCCCCTGGACATGTGCCAACACTGGGCACAAACCGGTCAGGCCGGTTCCACCAAACCGGTCAGGCCGGTTCCCAAAACCGGTCAGACCGATTTAACTCGGCAGAAACACCCCCCAAAAGCCAAAAATGCAAAAGAAATGCACAAGCTCCCCCTTGACTGTTGGGATAGGTTCTAGGGATGCAATGCAACTTTTCTCAACCAACGTTTCTCCCCCTTGTTGCCAATGCATGAATCAAGGCTCAAATTTGGAAAAGATGCAACTATAGCTTCTCAAATAGACAAAATTCATCACAAGATGCTACACATGATCAAATGAGCAAGTTAGATACTCTACAGCATCGTATGAACATCAGCTACAAGATCACCAAGTTTCACAACCATTGGGTAAAGCTAAGATAGAATTGATCATTTTTGCGAAAAATTACCCTCTCATGAGCAAAGTCCTAAACATGAGCAAAACATGTCAAAATGGCAAAGCCACACAAACTTCATGCTAGGACAACCATTCTAAGCATAAGACCATCATAAACACCCACAAGCACCTCATGTCATGACAAAGCATACCGAGCCATGTGCTCACTTCTATGTATGAGACTTCTCATTGGTAAGCAACATGCAACGGTTTAGCACCCAAAAGCAAGTAAATTAAGCACATATGACATACGAGCACATTTTCCAAGCAATTTACATTTTATTTTCAGATTTGAATTGGTACATGAAATGTCTTTGCGATAAAAAGGAACTTATGCCCCTCCACAAGATGAAGCATGGGGGCTAAACATTCATGATGGCAAATGAGCCTTTGGCCCCATATGATCAAAACTAGCTATCCAACCACAAATTAAGCACAGCCAAGCCACAAAAACATGTCAAGATCATATAAAGGCATTTACTCACAAGAGAGCATACATATTACATTTTTGAAAAACATAGCCATCAACCATGGATATAAACCAAGATCATCAAGAGCTAAGCCACACTAAGCCATATCGTACCAAACTAGCTCACAAGATCATATATAGCATATCATGGTGAACAATGTATATAGGAGAAGCTTTTCCTACACAATGCATATGATACAAAATGCATGCAACCTAAGATACAAAGATGCCTATACATCATATTACACATGCCATGCAAATGCAAGATTGCATAAAAGGAAAGCTATACATATGCTACAAAGGAGCTCCCACACACCCAACTCAAGAAATCAAACAAACACCAAGCTCCCCCCGCAAACGAGTGAAAGTTGCCTGATCTAGGGGTTTGGTGAAAATATCGGCTAGCTGGTCATGTGTGGGTACATGGATCAAAGCGATTTTTCCTTTCTCTACGTTGTCTCTCAGGAAATGATACCTCACTTCTATGTGCTTGGTTTTGGAATGGAGCACAAGGTTCTTTGCAACGCTTATGGCACTTGTGCTATCACATTGAAGTGGGACATGGGTATACTCCTCACCAAAGTCGCTCATGGTATATGTGATCCAAAGGAGCTGAGAGCAACAACTAGCTGCGGCCACATACTCTGCCTCGGTAGTGGATTGAGCAACACTCGACTGTTTGCGGGAAGACCAAGACACCAAAGAAGAACCCAAGAACTGGAAAGTCCCAAAAGTGGACTTCCTATCCAACCGACACCCAGCAAAATCCGCGTCTGAAAATCCATGAAGAGCCAAAGAAGAAGACGCGGAGTACCAAAGGCCGAAGTCGGGAGTGTGTCGCAAATACCTGAATATGCGCTTGACTGCTTGCTGATGCGAAGTCCTCGGAGACGCTTGAAAATGAGCGCACAGACATACCGAGAATTGGATGTCCGGCCTCGTCACCGTCAAGTAGAGGAGTGACCCGATCATGCTCCGGTACTCCTTCTGGTCCATGTGTTCACCTTCCTCGTCCGCATCAAGAGCTGTAGTCGTACTCATAGGCGTCGCCATGGCCTTGGAGTCCTCCATCTTGAACTTCCTCACAATGTCCTTGGTGTACTTAGCTTGGTACACAAATGTTCCTTCCTTTGATTGCTTGATCTGCAGCCCGAGGAAGAACTGCAACTCACCCATCATGCTCATCTCAAATTCCCTGCTCATGTCTTCTGCAAACCTTGCAACAAGAGAGTTAGACAAGCCACCAAAGACAATATCATCCACATATACCTGCACAATCAGGATATCTCTACCCTGCCTGAGGAGAAACAAGGTCTGATCGACCTTCCCCATCTCAAACCCTCTCTCAAACAGGAACCCCCTCAACCTACCGTACCAAGCTCTAGGCGTCTGCTTCAGCCCATACAGCGCCTTCCTCAACTTGTACACCCGGTGGGGTACTTCTCACTCTCAAATCCCTGTAGTTGCCTCACATACACTACTTCCTCTAGAACACCGTTTAGGAAAGCACTCTTGACATCCATCTGGTACAACTTGAACCCTTTAGCCACAGAAAAGGCTAGAAGGATCCTGATCGCCTCCAAACGAGCTACGGGAGCAAAGGTTTCCTCGTAGTCGATCCCCTCTTTCTGTGAGTACCCCTGAGCAACAATCCTCGACTTGTTCCTCACCACTTCTCCTTTCTCTCCCTCTTTGTTTTTCCACACCCATTTTGTCCCAATCGGCTTACACCCTGGGGGAGGGTCAACCAATTCCCAAACTTGGTTCCTCTCAAAATTCTCCAACTCCTCATGCATCGAATTAACCCAATTATGATCAGATAGCGCGTGTCCAATGTCTTTGGGCTCAAAGGTGGCAACAAAAGCAGCATGAGCGAAATGAGAATTGTTCCGAACCCTCGACCGTGTAGTACGTTCATTCATGTTGCCGATGATCCTCGAAGCTGGGTGATCCACTTGCACTCGCCGGGGAGGTTCTCGCCTTGATGCTACCTCCCCCACAACAACAACTTCTCCTTGAACAGGGTTTGTCGTTGTAGGTGTGGGAGAAGGGCCGTCCACCACCGTAGTCGAAGTAGTAGGTACATGCTCAGCCGCGGGCACCACACCGCCATCTTCATCATCTCCATGTTCATGCTCCTCCTCCTGGAAAATCTCCTCGCCAAGTTCGTTGTCACCTGCACACTCAAAGAAAAGCTGACTACATGGCTGTGTCTCGTCGAAGGTTACCTCGCAAGTCTCCACGATTTGGTAAGTTTCAAGATTGAGCACTCGAAAGGCTCTAGAATGAGATGCGTAACCAAAGAAAATGCCATCGACAGATCTAGCCTCGAACTTGTCCAACTTCTTACCTTTCTTCAGGATGAAGCATTTGCACCCAAACACATGGAAGTGACTCACCTTGGGTGTGCGCCCGTGCATCAACTCATAGCACGTTTTCTTCTTATGCACCCTGAGATAAATCCTGTTCGACACATAGCACGCGGTATTCACTGCCTCAGCCCAGAACCTCCTCGGAGTCCTACGCTCATCAAGCATCGTTCGAGCCATCTCGCACAAGGTTCTGTTTTTCCTTTCCACCACGCCGTTCTGGGGAGGCGTATACGGACTCGAAAACTGGTGTTCAAGACCCAAGTCATGGCAAAAGGTTTCGAAGCGAGAGTTTTTAAATTCCGAGCCATTGTCACTGCGAATCGCTCGTATGGCATCTCCGTGCCTCTCGTTTCTTAACCTCAAGACAAGATCTCGAACAAAACCAAACGTCTCCCCTTTCTCCTCAAGAAAGAAAACCCACGCATACCGAGAGTAGTCGTCCACCACAACCAGGATGTACCACTTCCCACCCACAGATCGCACACGAGCTCGGCCAACAAGGTCCATATGGAGCAGCTCGCATGGACGCTCCGTCATCACATCGGTGAGGGGTGGATGGGAAGAAGCTACCATCTTAGCATGCCGACACGGCGCACAAACCAACTCTTTCTCAAACCTCAGCCGTGGCAATCCTCGGACCAAATTGAGTTTACTCAAGTGAGACAAAAGGTCAAAGCTTAAGTGACCCAACTTCCTATGCCACTTCCACAACTCACTCGAAGAACCAGCCAAGAATCAACGCTCCACACCAGAAGACTGAGAAAAATCAGCTCGAAACACTTGACCCTCAGGAACGACCATGCAAACTAGGTCCCCTCGAGAATCCAAAATCTGAGAACCACCAGGCCGAAACAACACCTCAAAGCCCTCATCCAAAAGCTGGGACACTGAAAGCAAATTGAACCCAAGCGATTGAACAAGAGCGACATGCTTGAGAGTGACCTTGTCACTTAGCTTAATCTCACCTTCTGACAACACACGCCCTCGCCCATTGTCCCCAAAGGTGATGTATGTCTTGGACACCACCGGGACGAGACTTGAGAACCACCCCTTGTCCCCGGTCATATGACTCGAGCAACCAGAGTCAATCAACCAAACGTTCCTCAAGTCTCCCACCTAAAATTCAAAAACAAGAACGTGAGTGAACAAACGACTCTGCACTGGGGTTAGTACCAAAAGAGTAAAACTAGTGCCGAGCCATTTGCTCCAAAGTGGGGTTAGCACAAACCAAATCATCACGCCTATCAAAGCTACCACCACGAAAACCACCACGAGAACCACCACTAGGGAACCACTACTGTCTCGCTGGAGGAGAACGAAAACCACGAAAGGAAGACCGTGGACCGTTCCTTCTCTCCATCTCAAAGCTACGACTCCTCCCACCATCGTATTGAGCACGAGGTGGAGAACGTCTAGCAAACTGACCACCACCAGACTCTCCATGCCAAACATCAGGACCACGATCAAAGGACCTAAACCGAGCCTCATCCCTAGCACGAAAACCAAACTAGTCACCCTGCTGTCTCCAAATCGGTCTGACCGGTTCTGGAACCGGTCTGACCGGTTTCGCTGTGCGAGCAACCCAAATTGGTCTGACCAGTTTCCAAACCGGTCTGGCCGATTTAATTCCTCCAGCAAGGTTCCTTCCACCCAAAGCACTCTTTTCTCCCCAAGCCGGAACTGTGCGGACAATGGCCTTACCCCTAGGCAGTGGCATACGAGACTCAGGTACACCATGAGGTGGGTTGTACCTGTCCTTGTTTGCCCACTCCTTAGCCATTCTCTCCTCTCGCTTCCTCTTGAAGCAAAACTCTCCTTTATGACCATCTCTCCCACAATGGTCACAATGAAACCGGATTGGCTTTGGCTTTGGTTTTGGTTGTGGTTGCTCACTCGGTTTCTCCTCACTTGACTTCTCAACCGATTTCTCCTCACTAGGCTTCACACTCTCTTTCCCAAAGAACTCATTCCCCAAGTTACTCTTGAACTTGATGGGTTTCTGGAAATCATTTGTGGAGTGAGGGAATATGGGAGGATCTGGGGTTGTGTCAAGTTTGTTTCTCAGTGGGTTAGGCTTAGGTGCGTTGGCATTTTTGTGGTAGGTTTTAGGTGGAGCTTGGATATCACCAATCTTCTCTCCTCCCTCACCACTACACTCTCCAACCTTCTCCGAACCAAGCGCTTGCCCATCATAGCACTTGTATGCCTCAATCATCATCCTAAGTTGCGGTTCATGACCCGACAACCAACCCATCATTTTTCTCAACTCATCATTCTCATCCTGCAAGCGATCCACATAATGTGCAAGTTCCAGATTTTTCAAAGCATGCACCTCACAAGTAGAGCAAGAAGTGGGAATAGGTTCTTTCAACTTAGCCTCAAGAGAAACAGTATAAGCATGCATCTCATCAATCTTTCCATGCAAAACAGGGCAAGAAGTGCAAGCACCTAGCAAAGCAGGTCTAGACTTAAGCTCAGCCACTTCAACCCTAAGCACATCTAGTTCATCACAAGTAGAAGCATGCTTATCCATAAGGGTAGTAAGATCGGCTAGGTACACAGAGCAATCACAACAATGAATCTCATCAGAAACCACAGGTGAAGCCTTAAGCGAATCAATCTCAAGCTTAGCATCTAGGTTCTGGGTTTCTAGCTCAGCCACACGGTTCCTAGCATCTTCTAGTGAGGCCCTAAGTTCTTTCCTCATCTTCTTGGCCTCTCTAAGCATGTCATCATGATTATCAAGCAACTTGCCAAGACGCTCGTTCTCCTCATGCAAGAAGGGAAGCTCGTCACATACCTCATCCTCGGAGTCCGAGTCGCTCTGGTGACTCTTCTTGCTGCCGGAGCTACGAAGCAGCTCAGCCCGCTCAAGTTCTTGGATGACTTCTTATTCTTGCGCCGATCACCTTTGTCTTCACTACTACTCGAGCTCGAGGAAGAGTAGGCGGAGCTGGAGTCGATGTCACTCGCTCCGACCATCGCTCGGGCCTTCCTGCCGCGGCCGTCCTTCTTCCTCGACCGACGCTCGTCCTTGTGCTTGTTCTTGCGCTTGTGATCGCGCCTCGACCGGTACTTGCCGTCCTTGCTCGACCGGTGCTTGTAGCCGTCCTTGCTCTCCATCTTCTCCGGACAGTCGACGACGAAGTGTCCCGGCTTGCCGCACTGAAAGCACATCCGTGCTGTCCTCCTCGTGTTCACCCGGTTCTCGTGCAGCCTCTCGAACCGCCTGGTCAGCAACGCCAGCTCGTCCTCTCCCAGCATGTTGAACTCCTCGTCTGGCAAAGTCATCAAAGAAGACAAAGAGTACATCCTGGAAGATGTGTTAGCGTTAGACTTAGCACCTTTGCCACCGACGAGAGCAAGACTATGGGAATTCGTCGGGCTCTCGAGACGGGCTGTCAAACCCCGATCAACCTCAGCAGACTTAAGCTTAGAAAACAGGTCGTTCACCATCAAAGTGGTGTACTTCTCGGACTCAAGAATGGCCTCGACCTTTCCATCCCACACGGTATGATCTAGCGCGTGTAAGAGCTTCACAGCCCTATCATGGTCATCGTACGGGAGAACGTCGACATTGGCCCTCATGTTGTTCACAACCACCGTGAACCACTAGAACAGGGCATCAATAGACTCACCGGGGAGATGAGCGAAGTTCTCGTACTCTCTCCGGTAAGTCGCATACAACCGTGCCTGAACCTCAGCATTCCCACCATGAGCATTCTTCAGCTCCAACCAAATCCTACATGCTAGGTCCTCTGTATGAACCCGATCGAATTCGGATTGACACAAAGCACGAAACAAGTAGTCGACCGCCTTGTTGTTGGCGTCGAACATGTCCCTCGAGTTACTTCCTAGATACCCATGCGGGGGGCTTCGCGGTTGAATGAATCAACTCGAAAAATCCCTAAAAAAGACCTAAAGTTAAGGATTTATCAATGGGTAATGTTGCTCCAATACCTAACCAAAGAGCTACTGCAGTACCGAGTAAAAAAACGGTCGTAGCTACTGGGCGATGAAATGGATTTTGGAATTTATTGACATTCTCTAGAAAGGGTACTGTCAATAAGCCTGTTGGCACAGAAACCATTAAGAGAACGCCTAATAACTTATTGGGTACTGTACGGAGTATTTGAAATACGGGAAAGAAGTACCACTCGGGTAATATTTCCAGAGGAGTTGCAAACGGATCCGCCAGTTCACCAATCATTGATGGCTCGAGAACCGCTAAACCTACATTACACGCAATAGTACCTAGAATTACTACTGGAAAAATGTATAAAAGATCGTTGGGCCATGCGGGTTCCCCGTAATAATTATGTCCCATCCCTTTAGCTAATTTTGCTCTTAATACAAGATCATTTAATTCAGGTCCCGGAGCAAGGAAGTTAATCGGATGAACATAAGTTGTGTTCACCGTAACATCCCAAAGGATCTGTCCCTTGCCACGAAGGAACGCAGCCATCCGTCTCTGCCACATCAGGTAGTTCTTTCCATCGAAGTGCGGAGGACCCGATCCCCGTTCCTGGTACGCCATCTTTGGATCTTAGACTGGTTAGAGTCAATCAAGACCCGTAACCGGCTCTGATACCACTTGAAGGACCGGAACGGCGAACCAGAGAGGGGGGGAGTGAATGGGAGCCGATAAAAATTCTACTCAAGAATTCGGCCTATGAACCCAATTTCACTCGGACACCTCTGCAAGCTTCTCTTGCCAAGTCCACGTAGCCACTAGAGTGCTACTGAACCTAGGAGCAAGATCCAACCAATAGCAACACAAGACACGCAGCGGAAAACAACACGAAACAGCTGCTGGCAATCAAAACCGGTCAGGCCGGTTTCTGAAACCGGTCAGGCCGGTTTCTGAAACCGGTCAGACCGATTCTCTGGGACTTAGCGTCACACAGGCAAGGGAAACTGGTCAGGCCGGTTTGGCAAACCGGTCAGGCCGGTTTTGTCCAGGAAAACCCCAAAAGACCTTCGAGACCAAAACTGCCCCAAAACACCTCAAGAACCTCTCCACCTTTGAACAAGAAAAGCCATAGCAAGAACACGACTCTCCTGCTCAAAACCTTCACGACAGCCTACTGGGGCTAAACCGGTCAGACCGGTTTGGGAAACCGGTCAGGCCGGTTTTGCCTAGACAGTCGGGAAGAACTCAGCCAGCGGGAAAAACCTAGCCTTCACCTCGATCGATCTCCTGATTCATTCCACGGATTCAAGTGAGACTTTGGGGATAGCTGGGGTACCTCATGGGCTACTTTTAGCTAAAAGCTCGGTCCCTAAAACCTACTCAATCAAGAGGAATGGAAGTCAACCCTCAAGAACACCTTCCCAAGGACTCCACCGAAAACCCCAAATTGAAGCCGTTTCGGAGGGTTTATTGGAACAAGATCACCAAGCAAAGAGGCACAAGGTCCTCATACATGACATCTAAGAAGAATCCCTCAAAGAAATGCCCCCAAAACTTCCTCACGGAAATTCCAAGAAAATGCTCCGAAAATCACCAAAAAGGGAAAACGGGAAGAACACAATCAGGCCTTGAGGAACCACGCCGAATCATCTATACATACCATGAAGGTTCATTCAAGGTCTAGCTTCCGCCCGATCATCCTTCCCTCTCACAAGATCTCACCATGAAGCTCTCAAGCTAGTCCTAGAAATCCTAAGGAAAATAGGAAGGAAAATAGCAAAGAGAAAATGAGCTAGGGTTCCAAGTGATGGCTGCCATCTTCTCACCACTTGGGTTATATGGAGGCAAGCCGAAAGACTAAAGTACCCCTAAAGCCAAAACTAGGATACACGCCCACCAAGGGCACTTTGGGAAATTGTCTTCCTAACACCATCGGACGGATGCCCAGCGACCGCACTTCGCTTAGCCTCGACGCAAGCCTTGCGATCCCGACGCGTATCCTCCGCTTCGAAGCTTCCGGCACCCTGTGACCCCAAACCGGTCACACCGGTTTCCCTAACCGGTCAGGTCGGTTTTGGCCTGACAGCCACGCCCGGTCTTCGGCAACCTGCACCTGCAATACTTAGCCAAGAATCAGTCCACACAACGTTGTCAATCACTCATCACACTAGGAAGCGACCATCCACCGGTCCTCGAACTACACATGGTCCTCACATTGAAGCAGGCAGCATGGCTGGTTTGATGCTCAAAAAAGAGAAGAAAACTGAGTCATGGTCTTCATCGAACGAAGTGTAGAGGCACCCAGATCTCCGAGCATAGCTGCAAGGAGTCTGGCAGGGCCGACCTCATGGAGGCCTTGTAGGCGTGCCGACCTCAAAGAGGCCTCAAATCAACAATGTCCAGTATTACAGGATACCCAGCAGGATCTTGAAAGGCGCGTCGCATGAAGAGGTCATCAATGATGTCATAGCTGAAGTTGTGATGTCCGTAACTGTCGACGATGAGGCTAGAAAATATGTATATCTTACACGTATGGAGTGTAGAGACACCCAGATATCTTGCATAGCTGCAAAGAGTCTGGCAGTGCCACCCGAGGCATGTCGACCTCAAGAAGGTCTCAAATCAAAAGCGCCCAAGCACCCAAAGATACTTGGCAGGGCCGTTAGGCGCGCACCCCTCAGGGAGGCCTTCATTCCCGATGTAAAATCCTGGGTGTCCAGAGCAGGCTGACAGAGCTTTAAAAAGGACATGACCTCAGGAAGGTCGCGCATCCAGGGCGCCCAACTAGGTTGGCAGAGCAGCAGACATACCGGGGTATTGCAAGACTTAGGGATTAGGGCACGTCGACCTTAAGGAGGTCGTTTTGGTGCCCAGATGACCAGCATAGCTGCTAGCCCTCCAGCGGAGCCATGGTACTGAGGTATTGACGACCTCAGCAATAGGCACACCAACCACGGGTGCCTGACGAAATCGCAGACGTGAAGCTTCTGATCCCCAGGCGCCTAGACGGATCTGGCAGAGCAGCGAGGCACGCATACCCCGGAAGGTCTTCAATCGAACCTACGACCATTTTGCTCAAGGAACAAAAATATAGGGTGATTGGAATAGGTCCGTTTACGTGCAGAGCCATAGCGGGTGCACCAGGACGCAGAGCCTAGCGGGTGCAATAAAGACGCAGGGTCGTAAAGGGTGCGTTTAATCGTCGTCGTTATCTGTAGATGCAATGAGGCGCAGGGCGCTCTGACATAGAGTCAGGTTTATCTCTTTGCAGACTGCAGGGTCACGGGTCAACAGTGGTCGGATATTGCCTTGCCACCCAGAAAACAACAAACCGACCACTGACCGAGAGGTGTGCTGTAGCCATGTGACGCCGCAGCGGCCTCAGGCGTGATTGATGCACTAGCGACAAGGACATCGCGAGGTAGGGAAAAAGACATCACTTTTAATCATGCACATGTCTACAGGTCCTCTCAATCATATGGTAACAGTGTCACAACTACACCAGCCACACAAGGCCTGGTTCGGCTATAAATAGCACCATGAAGCGGAACGAGGCAAGCACCGAGCATTGCTGAGCTATGAAGCCGCAGGGTAGTATTTAGGCCATGCCATGGGCATGTATCCGTCCACCAGATTATAGGATGCAAAGTTTGTAGAAGCTTGGAGCTAGAAGAAGTCTTGCGAAATATAGGTAGCACACTCACTCTTTGTACCATGCCTTAGCGAGGAATCAAGGAGAGTTTGGAGGTGATACTGTAGAGGCCCGAGGTGACACTGCAGGTTCTTGGTAAGCATGAGATGCTTGTCGAGGGCTCACAAGACGCACCAAAGAGCAAGCTCGTATCTGCACTCCATAGTCAGGCACAAAGTGTGTCCTGCTATACGTAGCGACGTGTAGGCGTTCACCGCTAGGCCACCATCGAGGACCTGAAGCTAGAAGAATTCTTGCGATGTGCTCTGCTGTAGCAGGGAACACCTCAAGGATTGCTCTATGTAGATCAGGTCTTCAATTATGTTTGTATCTTGTAACAGGTTTTGGATCCAATGAGGTCGCAGGCGACCTGTGTACCTTCAAAGTTCCTGTGTAATGTTCGCTCTCTTCTGGCATGTAATGGTCGATTTGAAGAAATTATTCATCAAAGACCTAAAATGACGTGATTTGGGGGCTTGTCGACCTCGTGGAGATCGAATGTGCTATCAGGACGACCTGATAGCTTTGTTGTGTTCACGACCTAAACTCAGGGTGCAGGTCGCCAGCTTGTCCGTTGGGCATATAGTCGTTGGCGTGAAATCCGGCGAGATCGTCTCGCGAAATTAGCGGCACATAGCCGTTGCGGTGAGCTCGTTGCGGTGACAAATCCACAGCGGGCATCCGTGACAGGGCCCATATAAATTCGACCATGGGGACGGGTGTTGACCCTCCCCTGCCTTCATCTTCTTTCTCCCACCGCCTCCGTCGGAGCTCGTCTTGCCCTTGCCGCCGTGCCCCCGCATCCGTCCTCCACCCGCGAATCCCTAGTCCGCCACCACCGTCTGTAGCAGGCCACACGCCGACTCTGCCATCCACGTGCCGCGCCACTCCGCATGCGCCTAAAAACCCTAGTCAATTTTAGATCCAAATCCACTCGTCTTCAAGAAATGGCGGTCCTGGCTCCCAAAATTCCGTCCCCGGAGACGGTTTGGGATACCTCGACAATGACCGAGGAGAAGATCCAGGCACTAGTGGATCGCGGGCTCCTGAGGTCCAAGGCGGTGGTGGAGTGGAAGGCGCCTACCGGCCAGGCATTTCCGACGGAGGACGACAAGGAGCAGGTCGTCTTCGCCTCCTTCTTCGAGCGCGGTTTCAATGTGCCCGCCGGCGATTTCTTCAGAGGTCTTCTCTTCTACTACAAGCTGGAGCTAGTACACCTCGTTCCCAACTCCATCACTGTACTTTCATCGTTCATACATATGTGTGAGGCGTTCCTTGGGATACCGCCGCACTTTGTGTTGTGGCGCTACTTCTTCAACGTGAAGACCACCGGCAAGCGCACCGGTGTAGTAGGGTCAGTGATGTTCTGCCTAAGATTAGGTCTCAAGGCAGAATGGATAGATATGGATCTAATGGACAACACCGCTGGGTGGAGGTCGGAGTGGTTCTACGTCGCCGACCAGAAGCCGGCGCTCCCGAAGCGCACCGGGCACAAGCCCGAGAAGATATCGGAGTGGGACCTAGCGCTCACCTCCCGTGAGCTGGAAGATCTTAAGGAGTTGCTCCCCTTCCTCACTGACCTCAAGAAGAAAGGCCTGATGGGAGGCTCTGTGTCGATGTCGTTTTGTCGTCGTATGATCCAACCGATCAAGGACCGGGTGCATCCGGCGTACGAGTATTGGGTTCAGTCAGACCCTACTCGTGAGGTCAACCGCAAGGTCTCCAGGGACGAGATGGCAGCCAGAGTTACACAGATGTAAACTGGGTGCATCCGGAACAAAAATATAGGCTGATTGGAATAGGTCCGTTTACGTGCAGAGCCATAGCGGGTGCACCAGGACGCAGAGCCTAGCGGGTGCAATAAAGATGCAGGGTCGTAAAGGGTGTGTTTAATCATTGTCGTTGTCTGTAGATGCAATGAGGCACAGGCGCTCTGATGCAGAGTTAGGCTTATCTCATTGCAGACCGCAGGGTCACGGGTCAACAGTGGTCGGAGATTCCCTTGCCACCCAGAAACGACAAACCGACCACTGACCGAGAGGTGTACTGTAGCCATGTGACGCCGCAGTGGCCTCAGGCGTGATTGTTGCACTAGCGACAAGGACATCATGAGGTAGGGAAAAAGACATCGCTTTTAATCATGCACATGTCTACAGGTCCTCTCAATCACATGGTAACAGTGTCACCACTACACCGGCCACATAAGGCCTGGTTCGGCTATAAATAGCACCATGAAGCTGAAGGAGGCAAGCACCGAGCATTGCTGAGCTATGAAGCCGCAAGGTAGTATTTAGGCCATGCCATGGGCATGTGTCCATCCACTAGATTATAGGATGCAAAGTTTGTAGAAGCTTGGAGCTAGAAGAACTCTTGCGAAATATAGGTAGCACACCCACTCTTTGTACCATGACTTAGCGAGGAATCAAGGAGAGTTTGGAGGTGATGCTGTAGAGGCCCGAGGTGACACTGCAGGTTCTTGGTAAGCATGAGATGCTTGTCGAGGGCTCATAGGATGCGCCGAAGGGCAAGCTCGTATCTGCATTCCATAGTCAGGCACAAAGTGTGTCCTGCTATACGTAGCGACGTGTAGGCGTTCACCGCTAGGCCACCATCGAGGACCTGAAGCTAGAAGAATTCTTGCAATGTGCTCTGCTATAGCAGGGAACACCTCAAGGATTGCTCTATGTATATCAGGTCTTCAATTATGTATGTATCTTGTAACAGGTTTTGGATCGAATGTGGTCGCAGGCAACCTGTGTACCTTCAAAGTTCCTGTGTAATGTTCGCTCTCTTCTGGCATGTAATGGTCGATTTGAAGAAATTATTCATCAAAGACCTAAAATGACGTGATTTGGGGGCTTGTCGACCTCCTGGAGATCGAATGTGCTATCAGGACGACCTGATAGCTTTGTTGTGTTCACGATCTAAACTCAGGGTGCAGGTCGCCAGCTTGTCCGTGGGCATATAGCCGTTGGTGTGAAATACGGCGAGATCGTCTCGCGAAATTAGCGGCATATAGCCGTTGCGGTGAGCTCATTGCGGCGACAGATCCGCAGCGGGCATCCGTGGCAGGGCCCATATAAATACGGCCACGGGGACGGGTGATGACCCTCAACTGCCTTCATCTTCTTTCTCCCGCCGCCTCCGCCGGAGCTCGTCTTGCCCTTGCCGCCGTGCCCCCGCATCTGTCCTCCACCCACGAATCCCTAGCCCGCCGCCACCGTTTGTAGCAGGCCACGTGCCGGCTCTACCATCCACGCGCCGCGCCACTCCGCATGCGCATAAAAACCCTAGTCAATTTTAGATCCAAATCCACTCGTCTTCAAGAAATGGCGGCCGTGGCTCCCGAAATCCCGTCCCCAGAGACGGTTTGGGATACCTCAACAATGACCGAGGAGAAGATCCAGGCGCTAGTGGATCGCGGGCTCCTGAGGTCCAAGGCAGTGGTGGAATGGAAGGCGCCTACCAGCCAGGCGTTTCCGACGGAGGACGACAAGGAGCAGGTCGTCTTCGCCTCCTTCTTCGAGCGCGGTTTCAATGTGCCCGCCGACGATTTCTTCAGAGGTCTTCTCTTCTACTACAAGCTAGAGCTGGTACACCTCATTCCCAACTCCATCACTATACTTTCATCGTTCATACATATGTGTGAGGCGTTCCTTGGGATACCGCCGCACTTTGTGTTGTGGCGCTACTTCTTCAACGTGAAGACCACCGGCAAGCGCACCGGTGTAGTAGGGTCAGTGATGTTCTGCCTAAGATCAGGTCTCAAGGCAGAATGGATAGATATGGATCTAATGGACAACACCGCTGGGTGGAGGTCGGAGTGGTTCTACATCGCCGACCAGAAGCCAGCGCTCCCGAAGCGCACCGGGCACAAGCCCCAAAAGATACCGGAGTGGGACCTAGCGCTCACCTCCTGTGAGCTGGAAGATCTTAAGGAGTTGCTCCCCCTCCTCGCTGACCTCAAGAAGAAAGGCCTGACGGGAGGCTCCGTGGCGATGTCGTTTTATCGTCGTATGATCCAGCCGATCAAGGACCGGGTCCATCCGGCGTACGAGTATTATGGTCAGTCAGACCCTACTCGTGAGGTCAACCGCAAGGTCTCCAGGGATGAGATGGTAGCCAGAGTTACACAGATGTACACTGGGCGCATCCGGAACAAAAAAATAGGCTGATTGGAATAGGTCTGTTTACGTGCAGAGACATAGCGGGTGCACCAGGACGCAGAGCCTAGCGGGTGCAATAAAGACGCAGGGTCGTAAAGGGTGCATTTAATCGTCGTCGTTATCTGTAGATGCAATGAGGCGCAGGGCGCTCTGACGCAGATTCAGGCTTATCTCTTTGCAGACTGCAGGGTCACGGGTCAAAAGTGGTCGGAGATTCCCTTGCCACCCAGAAAACGACAAACTGACCACTGACCGAGAGGTGTACTGTAGCCATGTGACGCCGCAGTGGCCTCAGGCATGATTGATGCACTAGCGACAAGGACGTCGCGAGGCAGGGAAAAAGACATCGCTTTTAATCATGCACATGTCTACAGGTCCTCTCAATCACATGGTAACAGTGTCACCACTACACCGGCCACATAAGGCCTGGTTTGGCTATAAATAGCACCATGAAGCTGAAGGAGGCAAGCACCGAGCATTGCTGAGCTATGAAGCCGCAAGGTAGTATTTAGGCCATGCCATGGGCATGTGTCCATCCACTAGATTATAGGATGCAAAGTTTGTAGAAGCTTGGAGCTAGAAGAACTCTTGCGAAATATAGGTAGCACACCCACTCTTTGTACCATGACTTAGCGAGGAATCAAGGAGAGTTTGGAGGTGATGCTGTAGAGGCCCGAGGTGACACTGCAGGTTCTTGGTAAGCATGAGATGCTTGTCGAGGGCTCATAGGATGCGCCGAAGGGCAAGCTCGTATCTGCATTCCATAGTCAGGCACAAAGTGTGTCCTGCTATACGTAGCGACGTGTAGGCGTTCACCGCTAGGCCACCATCGAGGACCTGAAGCTAGAAGAATTCTTGCAATGTGCTCTGCTATAGCAGGGAACACCTCAAGGATTGCTCTATGTATATCAGGTCTTCAATTATGTATGTATCTTGTAACAGGTTTTGGATCGAATGTGGTCGCAGGCAACCTGTGTACCTTCAAAGTTCCTGTGTAATGTTCGCTCTCTTCTGGCATGTAATGGTCGATTTGAAGAAATTATTCATCAAAGACCTAAAATGACGTGATTTGGGGGCTTGTCGACCTCCTGGAGATCGAATGTGCTATCAGGACGACCTGATAGCTTTGTTGTGTTCACGATCTAAACTCAGGGTGCAGGTCGCCAGCTTGTCCGTGGGCATATAGCCGTTGGTGTGAAATACGGCGAGATCGTCTCGCGAAATTAGCGGCATATAGCCGTTGCGGTGAGCTCATTGCGGCGACAGATCCGCAGCGGGCATCCGTGGCAGGGCCCATATAAATACGGCCACGGGGACGGGTGATGACCCTCAACTGCCTTCATCTTCTTTCTCCCGCCGCCTCCGCCGGAGCTCGTCTTGCCCTTGCCGCCGTGCCCCCGCATCTGTCCTCCACCCACGAATCCCTAGCCCGCCGCCACCGTTTGTAGCAGGCCACGTGCCGGCTCTACCATCCACGCGCCGCGCCACTCCGCATGCGCATAAAAACCCTAGTCAATTTTAGATCCAAATCCACTCGTCTTCAAGAAATGGCGGTCGTGGCTCCCGAAATCCCGTCCCCAGAGACGGTTTGGGATACCTCAACAATGACCGAGGAGAAGATCCAGGCGCTAGTGGATCGCGGGCTCCTGAGGTCCAAGGCAGTGGTGGACTGGAAGGCGCCTACCAGCCAGGCGTTTCCGACGGAGGACGACAAGGAGCAGGTCGTCTTCGCCTCCTTCTTCGAGCGCGGTTTCAATGTGCCCGCCGACGATTTCTTCAGAGGTCTTCTCTTCTACTACAAGCTAGAGCTGGTACACCTCATTCCCAACTCCATCACTATACTTTCATCGTTCATACATATGTGTGAGGCGTTCCTTGGGATACCGCCGCACTTTGTGTTGTGGCGCTACTTCTTCAACGTGAAGACCACCGGCAAGCGCACCGGTGTAGTAGGGTCAGTGATGTTCTGCCTAAGATCAGGTCTCAAGGCAGAATGGATAGATATGGATCTAATGGACAACACCGCTGGGTGGAGGTCGGAGTGGTTCTACATCGCCGACCAGAAGCCAGCGCTCCCGAAGCGCACCGGGCACAAGCCCCAAAAGATACCGGAGTGGGACCTAGCGCTCACCTCCTGTGAGCTGGAAGATCTTAAGGAGTTGCTCCCCCTCCTCGCTGACCTCAAGAAGAAAGGCCTGACGGGAGGCTCCGTGGCGATGTCGTTTTATCGTCGTATGATCCAGCCGATCAAGGACCGGGTCCATCCGGCGTACGAGTATTATGGTCAGTCAGACCCTACTCGTGAGGTCAACCGCAAGGTCTCCAGGGATGAGATGGTAGCCAGAGTTACACAGATGTACACTGGGCGCATCCGGAACAAAAAAATAGGCTGATTGGAATAGGTCTGTTTACGTGCAGAGACATAGCGGGTGCACCAGGACGCAGAGCCTAGCGGGTGCAATAAAGACGCAGGGTCGTAAAGGGTGCATTTAATCGTCGTCGTTATCTGTAGATGCAATGAGGCGCAGGGCGCTCTGACGCAGATTCAGGCTTATCTCTTTGCAGACTGCAGGGTCACGGGTCAAAAGTGGTCGGAGATTCCCTTGCCACCCAGAAAACGACAAACTGACCACTGACCGAGAGGTGTACTGTAGCCATGTGACGCCGCAGTGGCCTCAGGCATGATTGATGCACTAGCGACAAGGACGTCGCGAGGCAGGGAAAAAGACATCGCTTTTAATCATGCACATGTCTACAGGTCCTCTCAATCACATGGTAACAGTGTCACCACTACACCGGCCACATAAGGCCTGGTTCGGCTATAAATAGCACCATGAAGCTGAAGGAGGCAAGCACCGAGCATTGCTGAGCTATGAAGCTGCAGGGTAGTATTTAGGCCATGCCATGGGCATGTGTCCGTCCACCAGATTATAGGATGCAAAGTTTGTAGAAGCTTGGAGCTAGAAGAACTCTTGCGAAATATAGGTAGCACACCAACTCTTTGTACCATGCCTCAGCGAGGAATCAAGGATAGTTTGGAGGTGATGCTGTAGAGGCCTGAGGTGACACTGCAGGTTCTTGGTAAGCATGAGATGCTTGTCGAGGGTTCACAGGACGCGCCGAAGAGCAAGCTCGTATCTGCAGTCCATAGTCAGGCACAAAGTGTGTCCTGCTATACGTAGCGACGTGTAGGCGTTCACCATTAGGCCACCATCGAGGACCTGAACCTAGAAGAATTCTTGCGATGTCCTCTGCTGTAGTAGGGAACACCTCAAGGATTGCGCTGTGTATATCAGGTCTTCAATTATGTTTGTATCTTGTAACAGGTTCTGGATCCAATGAGGTCGCAGGCGACCTGTGTACCTTCAAAGTTCCTGTGTAATGTTCATTCTCTTCTGGCATGTAATGGTCGATTTGAAGAAATTATTCATCAAAGACCTAAAATGACGTGATTTGGGGGCTTGTCGACCTCGTGGAGATCGAATGTGCTATCAGGACGACCTGATAGCTTTGTTGTGTTCACGACCTAAACTCAGGGTGCAGGACGCCAGCTTGTCCGTTGGGCATATAGCCGTTGGCGTGAAATCCGGCGAGATCGTCTCGCGAAATTAGCGACACATAGCCGTTGCGGTGAGCTCGTTGCAACGACAGATCCGCAGCGGGCATCCGTCGTGGGGCCCATATAAATACAGCCACGGGGACGGGTGTTGACCCTCCCCTGCCTTCATCTTCTTTCTCCCGCCGCCTCCGGCGGAGCTCGTCTTCCCTAGCCGCCGTGCCCCCACATCCGTCCTCCACCTGCGAATCCCTAGCCCACCGCTGCCATCTCAGGCCGCGCGCCGGCTCTGCCATCCACGCGCCGCGCCACTCCGCATGCGCATAAAAACCCTAGTCAATTTTAGATCCAAATCCACTCGTGTTCAAGAAATGGCGGCCGTGGCTCCCAAAAATCTGTCCCCGGAGATGGTTTGGGATCCCTCGACAATGACTGAGGAGAAGATCCAGGTGCTAGTAGATTGCGGGCTCCTGAGTTCCAAGGCGGAGGTGGAGTGGAAGGCGCCTACCGGCCAGGCGTTTCCGACGGAGGATGACAAGGAGCAGGTCGTCTTCGCCTCCTTCTTCGAGCGCGGTTTCAATGTGCCCGCCGGCGATTTCTTCAGAGGTCTTCTCTTCTACTACAAGCTGGCGCTAGTACACCTCGTTCCCAACTTCATCACTGTAGTTTCGTCATTCATACATATGTGTGAGGCGTTCCTTGGGATACTGCCGCACTTTGTGTTCTGGCGCTGCTACTTCTTCAACGTGAAGACCACCGGCAAGCACACCGGTGTAGTAGGGTCAGTGATGTTCTGCCTAAGATCAGGTCTCAAGGCAGAATGGATAGATATGGATCTACCGGACAACACCGCTGGGTGGAGGTCGAAGTGGTTCTACATCGCCGACCAGAAGCCGGCGCTCCCGAAGCGCACAGGGCACAAGCCCGAGAAGATACTGGAGTGGAACCTAGCGCTCACCTCCCGTGAGCTGGAAAATCTTAAGGAGTTGCTCCCCCTCCTTGCCGACCTCAAGAAGAAAGGCTTGACGGGAGGCTCCGTGGCGATGTCGTTTTGTCGTCGTATGATCTAGCCGATCAAGGACCGGGTGCATCCGGCGTACGAGTATTGGGGTCAGTCAGACCCTACTCGTGAGGTCAACCGCAAGGTCTCCAGGGACGAGATGGCGTCCAGAGTTACACAGATGTACACTAGGCGCATCCGGAATAGGAAGTGCCCAAAGGCGTATTCCTTGTCCCGACCTGCTGATCTTGTAAGTTCTGAGACAACCAGGTCATTTCGGTGTGTTTCTTTGCTTTATTTAGTTAGAGGAAGACCTCTTATGTCTTGTCATTTGTTTTTGCAGACTCGGGAGATGTAATTCTGGTGCCCTGCACCCTTGCCGACCGGCGAGGAGCCACGTCGGAAGTTAAGACCGGAGGACTACCAGCCTCCAGCAACTGTGCTGCTAGAAAATTATCAGTCAGATTCGTCGGTTGGGGCTGACGAAGATAGCGACACAGAGGCCGGTGACGTCGTGGCAAGCCGCCCTGAGGCAAGCAGTGCCACAAAGCTAGGGCGTAAAACAAGGGCGACCACAGTGAAGCAGTCGAGCTCAAGGGTTGCCGCCAAGGTCGAGGCAGCAAAGACTGCCAAGCTCGAGGCTGACAAGAAGAAGAGGAAGAGAAAGGCGAGCTCCCCTCAGACGGTTCCGACCCCGGTGTCTAAAGAGGTCGAGGAGGAGGAAGGCGAAGCTACCAATGATCTTCCAGTCATTGAGGATCGTGGGACAAGGAGGTCGCCAAGTCCCGCGACCAAGAGGCAACGGGAGTTGGAGCAGCAGGTGACAGAGGAAGACGTCCACCGTATGAGGGAGGCGCAGTTAGCTGCAGCCGGTGTCCAGGCCAGGATGCCTGTGAAGATTTCGGCCTGGCCCCTGAGGCCGAGGTTGCGTGCGGCAGTGATCGCGAGGTAAGACCTCAGTACTTAGACTTGTCCCTTGCTACTCATTGTTGAATTTTTACTATGTTGACAAAATTACTGCAGGTCGGACGCTAGACCTCAGAGCACCTCGGGTGCTCAAGGTTCTCCCTCACGGACGACGACGTCTGAGCATGAGGTCGGAACTCAGGGTTCCGTTGGCGACATGGGGACATCAACTCCTCCGCCCATCATCAAGGTGGACCCCATCAACACAGTGCCCAGCACATCAGCTCAGGGCCCGACTATGGACCAGGCTTAGATCGAGCCACCACAGCAGAACCATGAAACAACCAGTGTGCAGGCGCTGGGTTCAACGTCGACGGGGCCAAGTTTATGGTGGGAGGACATTGACTGGAGCGGCACTCCCTGGGAGGGAGACATCTCCGAAGATGAGGAAGACATGAAGGCTGTTCATCGGGCCATTTTGACGCTGAACGATGCATTCGTGGTAAGTAGCTGTCTTGGACTTCATGAAGCATTTTGTTTCTGGATTTGTTGTCGACGACCTGTCTCTTGTTTTCGAAGCAGTCGCTAGCCAACCGTGCCCAGGGCAGGGCCGACCAGTGCAGGAACACCACGACTGCGCAGCTGCGGGTGACGGAGCTCGAGCAAGAGCTCAATCGTGTCCGGGAGGTGGCCGTGGCTAATAAGAAGAAGCTTGAAGACGAGCTAGAAGAGGAGAAGAAGAAAAATCGGGATGCCGATACATTGCTGACCTCCGTGAGCGCTGGTAAGACCAAGTGCTTCACAACTTTATCCATCCTTGACTTGTACAACTAAGAGTTGCACCTCACGACTTCTTTTACATCGCAGATTTTCATAGGCAAAAGGACGACCTCAAGAATGACCTCAAGAATGCTAAGGACAAGGTCTGAAGCTTGGAGGTGAAACTGTGGGAGGCTGAGGCTGGCGCTGAAGAGCTGAAGTGGCTGATGAAAGCCACCGTAGACAGTGAGTACGCTGTGTCCCAGAAGCTGACTTATGAGAAGCGAGCTCGAAAGGACCTTGAGGTCAGTCTCGAGGTAGCTTTGCAGTCGTTGCAGAATGACCAGGTGACTATTGCAGGGCTGGAGGTGGAGGTGAAAGATTTGAAGAACGCTGCCGACCATGTGATGGACATGGTGGAGCCGCAGGTTGCTGGGGAGGAGCCCAAGCCAGCCATTGATCGACTTCTGGCTGCACCCCAGAAGTTGATTGATCTCCTGAGAGCGACGAGCTTGACAGCGACAATGGAGTCGCTGGTGCGAGTGAAGTCGCATCACCCTGAAATTGACATGGTCAAGGTCAGAGAAGGCCAATACGTGACGAAGGACCTCAAGGCCGTAGAGGACGAGATACGGGAGGCCGCTGAGAAGATAATGGACGCCATCGATTATGAGGGCGACGACAGTGAAGAGGAGTCGTAGTCATAGAGCTGTACCCCCTCCTTCCTCTAGTCATGTAAATAACAATGATAACCTTCTTTGGCCCGCATGATGTACTTAGTTTATGTCTGCACGAACTTGGTTGCCCTGAAGCAATTGTGTCTTTATCATGCCCCGCTAACCACTATTCACGAAGAGGCTGGCTTACCCATCACCACAGCTCAGCGGGGAGACTTACGTGCAACCGGCACGCGGGGAGGAGACTGGGACTCAGGTTTTGCAACCACACGACCAAGCAGGTTCGCAACAACATAAAGTGAGTAGTCATGAGGGACGACGTCCTCAGGTCGAGCGACCCTTATGTTGGCTTGTGCCAAGCCCCTGAGCATGTCGAGGGGGAGGAACAGGAAACTTCACCCTCAGGTCTTTCGACCCCTGTATTGGCTTTTGCCAAGCCCCCGAGCATGTCAAGGGGGAGGGTACATGACATGAAAGAAAAGAGGGTAGAGCTCGAGACACAGCAGATGACTGCTTTAATTAATATTTATTAAACTGAAAATACCAAGATGAAGAATACATAGTTGTAATGAAAACTATTCTACGGATACAATCGTCGAAGATGCTCCACATTCCATGGGTTGGGTACTCCTTGGCCGTCACCCCACTGGAGGCGATATGTAGACAGGCTGATGACTTCTGTGATGATGAAAGGTCCTTCCCAAAGGGCGGACAACTTGTGCATACCGTCGGTCTTCTGTATACGTCGTAGAACTAGGTTGCCAACATTGAAGGAGGTCTCCTTGACGTTGCGATCATGATACTGACGGAGTTGCTGGTCGTGGCGAGCTTGCCTCATAACGGCTGCCACTCTTTGTTCCTCGAGGCTGTCAAGGTCGACATGACGAGTCTGCTCGACTTCTCCCTCCTCGTAGAACTGTATACGTGGAGCTCCGAAGGTGGCGGCGGTGGGTAGGACGGCTTCTGAGCTGTAGACCAGGAAGAAAGGCGAGAAGCCCGTAGCAGATCTGACTTGGGTCCTCAGACCCCAGATTATGTGTGGTAGCTCGGTTAACCACCGGGTGGCATAATTTGAAGCATCATCAAAGATACGATCTTTGAGAGCTTGAAGAACCATGCCATTGGCACGCTCGACCTGGCCGTTGC
Organism: Cenchrus fungigraminus; assembly: GCA_036936925.1. NCBI lineage: Eukaryota > Viridiplantae > Streptophyta > Magnoliopsida > Poales > Poaceae > Cenchrus > Cenchrus fungigraminus. Next base: position 71,867,795 of record CM072780.1, read on the forward strand.
ACCGTGGGTGAGTGACCGAGGAGTAGTAAACATCAATCATGTTGTCCTAGCAAAATCCCAGAAGGTAGACCCTGTGAAGGCCGTCCCGAGGTCAGTGATGATTCTGTTGGGCACACCGAAGCGATGTGTGATCTCCTGGATAAATTTAGCCGCTTCTTCCGACGTGACCTTGGTGACAGGTCGGACTTCAATCCACTTGGTGAATTTGTCAACGGCCACAAGGATGTGCTTGTAGCCGCCCGGAGCGGTTCGGAATGGTCCTATGGAGTCGAGGCCCCACATGGCGAAGGGCCAAGATGGCGGAATCGTGCGCATGACCTGAGCTCGCAGATGCTGCTGTTTGGCAAAGAACTGGCATCCTTTGCACTTCTTGATGAGGTCTTTGGCGTCAGACATGGCCGTGGGCTCGTAGAAACTAGATCGATATGCCTTGCCGACCAGGTTGGCGGATGCTGCGTGGCAGCCACACTCGCCGCCGTGAATTTCAGCCAGGAGCTGAAGTCCTTCTGATCGCAAGATGCACTTCATCAAGACGCCAGTAGAGGCTGCTTTTCTGTAGAGGTCGTTGCCGATGACGATGTAGTTGGCACTTCGTCGTGTGATGCGCTCGCGTTTAGCTTTGTCTTCTGGGACTCGCTGGTCGAGTAGGAAGGCTAAGAAAGGCTCACGCCAATCATCCTCTTTTTCTGTCATCAGCACGTCGCGGGGACGTGCTGGAGTTAGGTCGGGTTGTGCTTGGTCCGGGTTGTCCGGGTCCAACAGCTTGATCGACAGCCTGCGTAGGTCTTAGACGAACACACCCACCAGGACTAGAGCTCGCCTGGAGCCTAGTTTAGATAGGACGTCGGCAGCCACATTGTTGTTGCGTGGCACATGCTGAAACTCGATCTCGTCAAAGTGGCCCTCGAGCTTACGGACCTCAGCACAGTAAGCATCCATTGTGTCTTTAACACAATCCCACTCCTTGTTGCATTGCTCGATGACGACCTTAGAGTCGTCATATGCCACTAATCGCTTGATGCCAAGGGATACTGCGATACAGAGCCCATGGATTAGAGCCTCGTATTCTGCTCCATTGTTGGAGGCCATGTAGAGCTGCTCCTGCGCCTTCGAGGTTAAGTGCACCATCGAAGTACATTATCCAGTGTTCAGGCCTCTCCTTGGGAGGGGGCATCTGGATCTCCGTCCATTCTGACACAAAGTCAGCGAGGATTTGCGACTTGATCGCCTACCTGGGGCAGAACTCGATGTCGAACTCGCCGAGCTCAACCGACCACTTGACGATGCGTCCGTTAGCGTCGCGGTTGCAGATGATTTCTCCTAGAGAGTAGGACGATGGCACCTTGATTTTGTGGGCTTGGAAGTAGTGCCGTAGCTTTCTCGATGTGATCAGGAGTGCATAGAGCAACTTCTGAGGCTGTGAATACCATGTCTTAGCGTCGGCCAGGACCTCGCTCACGTAGTACACAGGTTGTTGAACAGGGTTGGCCTGCCCTGCTTCTTCTCATTCGGCGACGAGAACTGTGCTGACCACATTAGTGGTGGCGGAGATGTAGAGGAGGAGCGTTTCCTTGGGTATTGGAGGAGTCATGATTGGAGGCATAGTCAAGGAATCCTTAAGGGCCTCGAAAGCCTTCTGTGCTTCTTCGTCCCATACGAACTTATCTGCTTTCTTAAATATCTTGAAGAAATGCATACCTTTTTCGCCGAGCTTGCTGATGAAACGACCTAGGGCCGCCATCATACCCGTGAGCTTCATGACGTCCTTCTTGCAAGATGGTCTGGCCATGTTGCGTATTGCGTCGACCTTGACGGGGTTGGCCTCGATGCCTCGGTGTCCCACCATGAAGCCCAGAAGCAACCCGGAGGGAACACCGAAGACGCACTTGGTCGGGTTGAGCATCCACTGGTAGGTGCGTAGGTTGGAGAAGGTCTCGGTGAGGCCGTTGATGAGCTGATCTTGTTCGGTGGTCTTGACGACCACATCGCCGACGTAAGCTTCCATGTTCTTCCCGATCTGAGACTTCAGGCACTTCTGTATCGCCTTCTGGTAGGTCGCGCTAGCATTTTTCAGGCCAAATGTCATGACCTTGTAGCAGTAGATGCCATTGGGCGTTATGAACACCATCTTGTCTTGGTCGTCGGGATTCAGGGCTATCTGGTGATACCCTGAATAGCAATCGAGGAAGCATAGAAGGACGCTACCAGCCGTGGAGTCCACGGCCAGGTCGATGCGAGGAAGAGGGAAGGGATCTTTCGGGCAGTGCGTGTCGAGGTCGGTGTAGTCGATACACATCCTTAATCCTCCAGTTTTCTTTGGTACAAGGACCGGGTTTGCGAGCCAAACCGGGTGTTTACATTCACGGATGAATCCTGCAGCTAAGAGCTTGCAAACTTCTACTTCTATAGCTTGCTTTCTATCTTTTGCAAATCGCCGAAGCTTTTGCTTGATAGGTCTTGCTGTCTTGCTTACTTCAAGGGAGTGCTCAGCCAGCTCCCTGGGGACACCGGCCATGTCGGACGGGCTCCATGCGAAGATATCGGCATTGTCCTGAAGGAAACTGGTGAGCGCGAGTTCCTATTTGGGGTCGAGGTCGGCCCCATTGGTGACTTCCATGGATGTGTCGGGCAGGCCGAGGCAGACTTTCTTTACTGCAGGGCTTGCGTCTAAAGCAGTAGTTGTGCGCTTCTGTTTTGGTACCTCCAAAGTAGTTTGGCCGATCTTGGAGGCCTAAACGACCATGACCGTTGCTGCGGCTTTGCACGTAGAAACCTTGGCGAGGTCGACGGTGTCGCTCTCACAATTGTAGGAGACGAGGATGTCACCGTAGACGGAAAGGATCCCGTCTGGTGCTGGCATCTTCACAATGAGGTAGGTGTGATGCGGTATGGCCATGAACTTGGCCAACATGGGTCGACCAAGGATGGCGTGGTAGGAGGAGCGGAAGTCCGCGACCTCAAATGTCAGGTACTCCGTGTGGAAGTTGTCCTATTTGCCAAAGGTGACCGGTAGGCATACACGACCTATGGGGTATGTTGCCTTGCCAGGCACGACCCCATAAAAGGGTTCGTCGTAGGCAGTCATCTTGGAGAAGTCGAAGTCCATCTTCCTCAGCATTTCGGTGAAGATGATGTTCAAACTGCTGCCCCCGTCGACGAGGGTCTTAGGCAGGAACGCGCCGTCCACTACGGGGTTGACGACCATCGGGTAGGTCCTGGGGTCTGGTATGTGCACCCAATGGTCTTTCCTGGCGAAGGTGATGGGGTACTCTGACCAACGCAGGGGTTGTGGAGTTTCAGTGTTGACTTGGCCGATCTCCCTTGCGTTTGATCGCTGCTGTCTATTGCTTTTCGCTGCTTGACAGTTGCCGACAATGAAGTTGATCTATCGGTTGGCATTCTGGAATGCTCCGTTGGGATTGCCCGCTTTTGGTGGTGGTGGAGGAGAAGGCTCCTTACGACGGTTGTCATTATGGTTGTGGTCGCCGTGGTGGCGGCGATCATCACGCCGATCGTCACGGCGTTCATCACGGTGGTCGTTGCTGTAGTCCTCACTGCGATCGTCGCGGCGGTAGTCGTCATGTCGATCATCGCGGCGGTCAGCGCGGCGATAGTCACGGCGATAATCACGGAGATCCCTATCGTCGTTGCGACGGTAAGGTCGTTGGTCACGGTAATCGCGTCGGTCAGGTCAACGGTTTCGGTTGTCGTAGCGGCGGCTACTGTTCTGGTCGTCGTTGTTGCCGCTCTTGGTCTTCTTGGGCTCTGGAGGTACGCCTAGAGCGCGCTTTAGCTGCTCGCACTCCCTCATGGTATGCTTGGCGTCACAGTAGAATTGGCACTAAGGTCTGGGTGGATCGGTCGCGTAGACCTCGCCAGATCGCTTGCGTGACCTACCGCCACCGTCATCATGATCTTCTCCTTTGAAGTCGTGTACCACCACATCTTGAGTGTCGACGAGCTTGTCGACATAGGCCATGAGGTCGGCGATGGTGTTGGCATCGGCTTCATGGATCTTCTCAAAGAGCTTGAGGTCGGTTACCCCCTTCTTGTAGTAGGCTATGATGTCTTCATCCTTAACGCCCACGAGAGTGTTGCGGTTCTCAAAGTAGCAGTTGGTGTACTCGCGGAGAGTTTCGTCCTTCCTCATCCGTACTCTTGCAAGGTGGTGAGTGTTGCCAGGGCGATTGTAGGTCACTTGATAGTTGGTCGTGAAGAGCCATGATAAGGTCGCCCATGAGGTGATGCACTCCGCAGGGAGGTTGTCGAGCCACAGGAGTGGCGCTTTGCCCATCACAAGAGGAAAGTATCCCGCCATGTGGTCTTCATTGCCTCCAGACACACGGGCGGTGATGCTTTACATCTTCAGCCAAATACTCAGGTCGGAGCGGCCGTCGTAGTTTTCAATGGCTGGCTTGAAGTCCTTGGGGTATCTGATCATCCTGAGACGTCGTGAGAATGCTAGGAAGTTGTTGATTGCTCCAGGACTAGATGATGGACCGTAAGCTGTCGGGATGACGTAGAGTTCATCGGGAGGAATGTTATCCTGGTCGTATTGGGCACGACGCAGGAGCTCTTGATCATGCATTTGCCGGAGTTCTGTAGCTTGGATGGGGTGATTGACGTCAAGGGGATCAGGGACCCCGTTGTCGCGGTCGTACTTAGCACGACGTGCTATCTCTACTTCATCTCGTATGTGTTGATGTTGATTGCTCTGAGCGCGGTTGGCTTGTACTGGTGGAGGTTGAGCGCCCGCGTTCTGTCCTGCGTTGTCGACGATGTTCTGCTGCTGGGCGCCAGCAGCATTGGCGGCATTATTTTGAGCATTGCCAGGGGCATTAGCAGCTAGGTTGGCCGCGGTGTTGGCCGCTGTGTTGGCAGCGGTGTTGACCGGCTGCACGACTTCATTCTCGCCTCCTCCCTCTTCGGCCACGGGCTGAAGGGGAGCATTGTCATTGTGGTGACGACGATGGCGGGGTCGCTCCTACCTACTCCTGGAGTAGGAGCTCGAAGCCGATCTGCTGTACCCCAGTCCTCTTTCTTCAACTTGGGCAGTGGCGATACAGATGTGAGCTTGTAGACGTCGAGTTGCAGGAGTGTCCCCGAGTTGTCCCAGCTCAGCAAGGGATGCGCCTAAGTTAGCTTGAGGCGAGTTGTAAACTTCATGGCCATCTTGCTCAAAGTCCCTTAGGAGGTCTCTGGCGCATAGACGATGTCGGTGAGGCTCGTTGTCCTGCCGCTGGGGAGCGGCCGGGGCCGCGGCGGCGGCTGCACCATCAGGGACGTTGCCTGCAGGTTGGCCACCGGCACCGGGTACGACATTGCCTGCAGGTTGACCTGCGGCTGCTACAGCTCGTGCAGCATTAGCGTTCTCTCGTTGTATGCGCTGCTCGTCCATCTCGCCAGCTTGAGGGGGTACGTCGGTAGAGACCACGAGGACCTCTCGGTTCGAGATCTCGAACACTTCGCCCGGATAGTTGGGGGAGATGGTCGTTCGGGTGATCTGGAACGCAAGGCAGTCCGGGGACGGCTCGCGGTTGGCCTTTCGGCGATGAGCCGCAATGAGATGTCGACGAAGCTTCTTGAGCACACGGCACTGGCGAGCCGTATGTTTGGAGTCTTCATGGATGGGGCAGGGGTCGTCGAGATGACCTCTGTAGTCTCCACGATGTGGGATCTTGGGTCCAGATTCGATCTGGATCTTGTTCTCCATGTAGCGAGAAGCTGCAAGGGTTGCGTTCCGCAGACCAAGAGGCATGCGGGATGAAGACGGAGAGGTCCTGCGAGGGCGCTTGACGCGCTCACAGACCTTGATCGTGTCAGAGAGCATGTCCTCGACGCGATCGAGCCCCGCGATCAGGTCGCGAGGAGTAGGTAGGTGGGTCTCCTCCAGTAGATCGGATCCGACCTGCTGGTTGGTGGTGATCGCAGCGCTCTCGATGACGAGGCATACGGCTGGAGCGGTGGATTCCGCCGGCATAGAGCCGAAGCGGATGTCGATGGGGTTGGCGAGGATGTCCGCCATGCTCTCCGGGAAGATGACGCCGCTTGACAAAGCCATCGAGTTGCACGAAGAACCCTGGAGATTCTCCCATACCTGGCACGCTAATGTCAGAGGTTTAGATCTAGACAGCCCACAGGGGGGTTAACCGCAGTGGTTTATTTGTTCGGCGGGGTGGAATCTAGGGCTAAGAACTCGAAGGTTGCGCACTAGCACACGGAACAGAAAACACGACAAGTTTATACTGGTTCAAGCCTCCGGAGAGTAAAGCCCTACGTCCAGTTGTCGGTGTAGATTGCTTGAGGATTGCGTGATTGTACAAGGGATCGCCCTGCCCGTCTTATATTGGCCAGCGGACAAGGTCGGCGCCCAGACTCCTGGTCGGTTACGACCAGGAGACCTAAGTCTAGTTGTTTACAACACTTGCCATATACGTCGATCTGCTTGTCTGAATCCACCGCTTGTCTTGTCCTGCACGCCAAGTCTTGAAGTCGTTCTGGATAAGGTCGTCTGGAGAATCTTCTAGAAGGTCTTCAGGAGGTCGTGTGGGCCGCCAACTAGGTCGGTTGGGCCCACTGTCAGGTTGGCGGGTCTTCTGGTAGGACGGACCCACTTGTCGGGGACGACCGTGAGCCTAGTCGGTGGGGACCCAGGGGTACCCATGTCTCACAGACAAGGTCGGTAGTACCGGCAGCCTCCAGAAATCAGCCCGCGAGAGAAGGAAGGAAAATCCAAACCTCGATCAAACGACTTCCTAAAATCACAAAAAATAAACCATAGCTTCTCAACAACACAAGGAAGCTTTTCCCAAAAGATCTCCCCCAAAAGATCAAGCCATCACCACCAGAAAAATAATTTAGGCTATGAACCCTAGAGAGGGAGCTTTTTCCTCAAAATCACTGATCTCCCGATTCACCCAATGGATTGAAGCCAAACTTTAGGTGAAGTAGATTTGCCTCAAGAAGAAGATATCCCTAAAGAAAGAAGGCCTCAAACAAACTTAATCTCGCGGAATCGAGGATTTCGTGATGAACACCAAGAACTAGAGGTAGAGAGGAAGAACTTCAAATCCGAGCGGATTCGTGGGGTTTGTGGGTGAAAGATCACCAGGAGAATGGTCACACAAGACCTATAAGTGATCCCCACAAAGAAATACCAACCAAAACGCACTCAAATCCGATGAACGAAAATTCCTCCAAAAATACCTCCGAAAATCGCAGAAAAAGAAAAATGCCGGGAGCAAAGGATTTGGCACAAGATTGAGAAGGAAGATTTCACTTTGAATATCTTAGCCAAATCCGGTTACAAGCCACTTACAAGAAACACAAATCTTGGATGGCAAAAAGCTCAAGCAAAGAGCCAACTCTCTCCTCTCACCTTCTCTCCCAAAGAGCACCCCAAAAAGAAAGAGCACTCCCACCTCTAGCCAAAGAGTTGGCTGAAGTTCAGCCACTCCTCCTATATATAGGCCCTCTGGAAATGACCGAAGCGCCCCTGTACTAGGAGTTACAACACAAGCCCTCACAGGGGCATTTTGGTCAACACATGAAGTTCTCCATCAGACGGTCGTGCATCCACCGGACCTTCGCATCCTCCCGACGCAAGCACCTCGATCATGCCGCATGTCGCCCGCTTCGAAGCTTCTCCGCGCCCGGATCCCGTCTCTGCCCGTCGAGCCTCCAGTCTTGGTTTTGTGGCACAACCAAGTAACCCCGACGGTTTTCTGGTGAACCACCGCAAACCCCGCGGACTCGGTGCAGCTTCCACGCCAATCCCACTCGTGACTTGGCCGCCACGTCGTCTCGGCTCGACCTTGGTTTTGAGGCTCAACCAAGAAACCGTACACGACTTCGTCTTGCTTTTCTTGCCACCATGCGGCCCGCACTTTATCCCATTCGGCCACCGGGTCCATCAATCCAAGCCTACTTGTCTCTTCACTCCTCGGAGGCCACACAGGCTAAGACCTTTCGGGCTCACTCTTCACCTGCACCAACGCAAACCAAGCCGCAACCTGCACCTGCAATACTCGGCTAAGAGTCAGTCCATACCACGTTGTCAATCACTCATCACACCAAGGAGCGACCATCCACCAGTCCTCAGACGCTCCGGTCCTCATTAGCAAAATCCATCATATCATGCCTAGCAAAGCTAGAACCACCACGGGGAAACCACTCCCGTGTCGCTGGAGGAGTACGAGCACCACGAAAGGGAAAGCGTGGTCCGCAGTCCCTTTGAGACTCAAAACTGCGACCCCTCCTATACTCGTATCAACCACGAGGTGGAGAGCGTCCAGCAAACTCAACAACACCAGACGTAACACACCTACCACCTGAACCACGACCGAAGGAACCAACTCGAGCAATAACACGACCTCGAAAACCAAACTGACTTGTTCTCTGAGGTCCACCGGTCTGACCGGTCACCCTGACCGGTCTGACTGTTGCCTCTCAGCCAACAAACCTGCTTCAAACAAAAGCACTCCTAACTCCCCAAGCCGGAGCATACACACACAGCCTCACACGGGGAAACACCAACCAAGAACCGCTCTTAGCGAGAGAAGAACCACCAAAGATCCCAATTGAGTACCATAGAAAAGATACCAATTGAAAGATCACAAATGGCTACCAAAAGCCATACCCTCAAAATCAAATCCCCTAACGAGAGAAGACAACTAGCAAAGCCAAAGCTAGGAAAAGAAAGAGCAAAAGAGAAGCTCTAAAACCAACCGAAAAAGGGGAAAAACGAAAAGAGGAACAAAACACAACTTGAAGACAAAGCAAGCCCAAAACCCAAAGAACGCCCAAAACATGCTACACAATGCATTGATAATACGAAACAAGATAAATAAAGCATTGTAACATAATTTCACATATGTGAATATAAGCATGGGCTAACGTGCATGTCATCAAGGTGCCAACCTATACAACTAGCTAAACCAAAATGATACCAATGAATAACATGCCAAACATGATAAAAGAACTAAACAAAGGCATGATACAAGTTCATTTGGATCAACCACAAAGATATATTACAAAACTAGCATGACAAGATATACATGAGGGGTCAAACATGCTAACAAGAGAGAGAAACAAAGAGCTAGCCGAAAATGATATGGATGAGCAACATGTGATAACCACAGGAGGGCAACCATAAAGCATGGCATAATGTTCATGTATATCATCCACCACAAAATCATACAAAGGATAGCAAGATAGGTATACAAGATCACAAAGCTATCATGAACAAAGTGGCAAGCCTACCATGGTTTATACACAAGCATGACACAAGAGAAAAGCATGCAACAAGTATACAAGTAAGTACAAGGAGAAAAGGAAAACTCACTATACATGTGTACAAAGGCTTTCAAGAGCCATTCAAAGCGGTGTGGAGGACCATCTTTTCTTGATCACCTCACGGACAAAAGATAAAGTACCATCGAGCTCATGTTCTCCAACCGTGTCTCCATACGTACACACAAGGAGACAAAAAAAGACCGAGTCTTGGATTCCAAAGGGCTAGCAAGCACATACTTGGGAATCCAATACTTGGTCACACGGGTATACGATGCACTCAACTTATCATGTGAGTTAGCATGATGCCAATGCCGGTTAGAATGAAAAAGTTTTCGAACACCCTTAGAACCATGCCTCAAAGAAGCAACCCGCGAAGAAAGACGAGTGCTACCACAAGCAAAAAGGCAAAGATCCCTCGAGGTCGTAAGAGAAGAACCAACACAAGCACCACGGGAAGCATGTCGCGGACCAACACAAGAAGCACCTGAAACATGTCCACGCGCATGGCCTAACTCACTAGAAAGAGTGTCATAAAACCCGTCCACAAATTTTGCCTTCTTAGGTGCACAAGTGTTCATGCCATGAAAAGGGCAATGAACAACCAAAGGCCTAGAAGCACTGGCTCGCTGTATTCTTCTTGCCCGGTGGTAGCAAAATCTCTCTTGATGCCCATCCTTCCCACAATAAGAGCAATGGTACAAAGGCCTATCGGGAGGCACGGTCTAAGTGAACGAATCACCTTTCTCTTGTAAGTGAGAAGTCCCTTGGGACTTAGAGCAAGAAGCATCAACCCCAACAATCGACTTGGTGCCAACATTAGAATCACATGTGCCATGAGAAAGACTATGTGGCTTCTTAAAAGCTTTGGCACGCACACGTCACTCGTGCTTGACACGGCGAAAGCAAAACTCAACGGTATGCCCATCCTTCTTGCAAAAGGTGCATTGGAACTTCGGTTTAGGAGCATGAGTTCTAAACATGTGAGAAGCACCTTTGCCATCCGACACATCTTGGGCAACACCGGAGGAAGCAACAAGCTTAGGAGTAGCTATGAAAGAGCTATCCAAAGCACTAGCACACTTGCCACCATCCAAATACTCACACTCAAGAGAAGAAGTCGAATCCGGTTGAGAAGAAGCAAAATTAGAAGCATCAACATCGGAGTGACAAGAAATGCGATAATCCAAACCCTTAGCACAAAGACTCTTGCATCTTGTGTGCAAAACCTCATTTTGACATTTGAGGCGCTCACAAGTACCACATGTCATATTTCTCAAATTATCGATTTCCTTCTCAATGCACTTAGCATATGTGGTACGCAAGAGTTCATTTTCTTTCTCAAGGTTGTCACTCATCTCATCATGCACAACCAACTTGGCGCTCATATCATCGCGCATCTTTTTCAAAGCCAACACTTCACTTTCCAAATCAATGCATGAAGTGCAAATAAGACCACATGAACTAGTATCATCATTTACATCAACGAAAGCATCATCATCATCACACGAAGTATGGCAAGCATCCTCTACAAGCAACAAAGAGCACTTGCTACAAGACATGGATTTTATATCACAAATTTTAGACCTAGCATGCTCAAGTTCATCTACACATGTGGTGTGAGTCAATTTTAATTCTTTAATTTCAGCAAGGAAAGACTCACAAGAAACACATGGTGAGGAAGCATTTGACTCCAACAAAGAAATCTTACTTCTAGCATTAACAAGATCATCATACAAAGCAACACAAGAGTTGCAAGACATAGAAGCATTAGATTTCAACAAGTCAATTTCAGATTTCATGCAAGCAAGAGAAGAGTTCAATTCCTCATTATTTCTAAGCATGCTACTCACATCATTTGCAAACTCAAGATTTTCAACAAGTAAAGCATGACATGATTTGCAAGGCAAAGATGCATTGAAATTGAATACTTTAATATCAGATTTTAATTGAACAAGAGAGGAGTTCAGCTCATCATTCTTAGCAAGCATGGTATTACAAGAATTGCATGAATTCAAAGAACGAGATTTCCAATGAGCCATACCACATTTCAACCTAGTAAGAGAACATTTCATCTTCTCATTTTTCCTACGCAAAGCATCACCCAAATCCATGTTTCTCCTATGCAAATCCCCACAATCATCTTCACAATCATTCAACCTATCGCATAGGATCAAGATGCCTTTAGCAAGCGTACCTTGGTTCATGTCTCTTACTTGCGGTAGAGCTCGCCCTTCTTGAGATCACCATCTTGATAATCCTTGATGAGGGACATCATCTCCTCCACTCTGTCTTCCACCTCAACCTCTATATTCCTCCTGCTCAAAGAACCACAAGGAGAAGAGCTTGGTGCCATTCTCAAAGCACCGGTTAGGATTAGCTAAAAACAAGCTCAAAACTCACAAACCAAGACCACAAGAAAAACGAGCTCAAAGCGACCAAACCAACACCACAATACAAAGCACCCCTTCTCTTTTGTCGCCCTTTGGATCTTAGACTGGTTAGAGTCACAAAAACCCGCAACCGGCTCTGATACCACTTGAAGGACCGGATTGGTGACCAGAGAGGGGGGAGTGAATGGGAGCCGATAAAAATTCTTCTCCAAGAACTCAGCCTATGATCTCAAAATTAACTCTGAGTTGCCCCACACTAAACTTGCCAAATCCACGTAGTCACTGGAGTACTACTGGACCTAGTAGCAAGATCTCAACCCAAAGCAAGACACACAAGAACGCAGTGGAAAAACTCAGCAAGCTCACTACCAGGCCGACACCAATCAGACCGATTCCCTACACCGGTCAGACTGGTTCCCTATATGATCCAAGCACTGGACTCAAATCTTGGGGAAAGGCAACCAAAACAAGGATCAAGAAGACCTCCAAATCGAAGCCAACCTAAACGAATCTTGAACATAAACTCCCTCTGGACAAGACAAGCACACCTCTAGCAGAAACACCAGGAGACCCACTCGTGGCTCGACACCGGTCAGGCCGGTGTCCCTGAACGGTCACACCGGTCAAGCCTGGGTAACCTCAAGGGCCCAAAGCTAGAGCAAACCAAAGCCAAACTACGAGACACTTGAACAGCAGCAACCTCTGGACTAGGAGAGCACACTACCAGCAAACCACCCAAGAAACCCACAACAGGGTCGGCACCGGTCAGACCTTTTCCCTCCAGGAAGCTCAAAGAGAAGATCCAAAACTAGAGCAAACAAACTCTAAACTTGATGAGACTTGGACCTTGGCCTCGTTTGGTCATAACCAACACTCCTTGAAAGCAACTGGACCAAAAGCATAAACATTTAGCAGAATCAAAACCAAAGCCCTTGTCTGCCAGGCCAAAACCGGTGCAACCGGATTTCCGAAACCGGTGCCGCTGGATTTCTCAATGGCAGAGCCACAGGGCAAAACCGGAGCCACCACGTTTGGAAACCAGTGCCACCGGATTTTTCCTAGGTCACTTGAAAACCTCGAAAAAATCCAAACCCAAAGCAAACGGTCTCGAAACGTGATGAATATTTAACCCTAACCTTCTCTTGCCCAAAGAAACTTTTCCACCAAAAATCTCCTCAAAAATCCACCATTGACCAAACCGGTGCCACCGGGTTTCCAAAACCGGTGCCACCGAGTTTTGCCTGGGCAGCTCGAGAAAATCTCCTTTCGAATCGATCTCTTGACTCGCGCAACCTCTTGAGCTGAGATTTGGGGAGGAGTAGATCTACCCCATGAACTAGTGAATCCTAAAAGGACAAGTCCCCAAACCAAGCATCTCGTGCGGAATTGAAGATTTCTTGCAAAGGGTCAAGAACTAGGGTTAGAGAGGAAGAACTCCAAATCCGAGCCGATTCGTGAGGTTTGTGGGCACAAGATCACCAGGAGAAAGGTCACACAAGACCTATGCGTGATCCCCCCAAAGAAACCCCCACCAAAACACTCTCAAATCCGACGAACGGAAAATCCAACGAAAATAGCTCTGAAAATGGCATAAATGAAAATTGCACGGGAACTAAGGATTTGGCACAAGATTAAGATAGAGAAATCACAATGAATCATGTAGCCATATCCAATTACAAGCCACTCACAAGAATCACAAATCTTGGATGGCAAAAAGCTCAAACAAAGAGCCACTCTCTCCTCTCTTCCTCTCACCAAGAGCACTCCAAGAAGACGGAGCACACCCACCTATCTAGCCAAAAGAGATAGCTGCCCAACCAGCCACTCCTCCTACATATAGAGCCCTCCGGACAAAAGACCGAAGTGCCCCTACACTAGGAGTTACAACACAAGCCCATGCAAGGGTATTTTGGTCAATACATCATTAGCTCCATCGGACGGATGCGCATCCACCGCAAACCCGTGTAACCACTATGCAAGATTTTCGGTCAAATGCAACACCGAAAAAGTGTTGCAAAAGACCAAAAAATGGTAGCAATAGTACTTTTGCTACCTTTTTTTGGTTAAATGTCGTTGCACTTGTGACTGTAGCAATAGGAGAATGCAACGGGTTACGTTTTAGTTGCGACACACAGTCCCTCTATTGCAACAATTTTGACACTTTTGCAACACTTAGTGAGTGTTGTAATAATAACAATTGCAACCACTATGGGTGCGGCAATAGTAGCAATTGCAACGAAGTAAGTGTTGCTAGCGATACGTATTGCGACACACTGGTCGTGTAGCAACACAATGCAATCGCAACGCAACGCAGGTGTTGCAATCGTGGTTATTGCTATGCGGAGAAAACATTGTAATAGAACTTCTCTATTACCACGTCGCCTAAATAGTTACTATAGGTGGCTTAGGTTATTGCAATGTATCCTTAGGTTGGTTGCTACAGAGAGGTCATCTATTGCCACGTTACTGCATAGTTGCTATAGATGGCATAGGCTATTACCACGTTACTTAGGTTGGTTGTTACATATAGGTCATCTATTGCCACGTTACTAACTAGTTGCTATAGGTAGATTCCTCTATTGCCACCGTCATCTTTTTTTTAGTCGCAAGAGATAGTTTCTCTTTTTTGTTTGGTAGCTTAAATCAATAATTGCAAAATGATAAATACATAATGAATGAAACATCGACATCCATTAAAATGAAATATATTTTGTTCGTACAAATCTGTAATGAAACACACCCAATGTCAAACTAAACTTAGACACAACCATTTGTATAACACATAATGTATCCAACGCACAGTTTGAACTCATTCGAATTATATGACCTATGTCTACTGCAGCAGCAAAGGTTGCCTTCATGTTCACCATCGTCCACCATTCGCATGCTCCTCCTGAAACTCAAGCTTCCTCCTAAAGAAGTCATTAACATACTTTAGTTAAACTATAATTGTAATATAATATTTTGGCAAACAACATTATTCAGAGGACATGCAAAATCTTAATGCAATCATGTAAAATCTGTGACAGTAAAAGCAATTGAAAAAGCAATTGTTAATGAACTATCTATGACAGTAAAATAACATCACTTCTTAGAGAATCTGGCAGTGTAGCTGGAAGCAATTGTAAATGTGTGAGCAAAACAAGAACAATTAAACTTGCAGTGTAGCTAAAATATGATGTTTCTGCATGGTTCTTTTTTAAAAAAAATAAAACTGATGTCCTGAAAGGCAGCTCAACTTACAAAATTCTAGAAAATGCCGATCTACTCTACCTTTGGAGTCAACTTAGTAAATAATATGACAAGGAGAACTTAACTGATCAGCTTAGGAAACTTGATACTCAGGTAAAAAATAGTGTACATACCCAATCCTGAATCATCACAAAACCTAGGTGGACAACAGAAAACCAAACCTAAAAGGTGGAACTATGAAATTACCTTGATGACAAGATCATTGATAGATATTTCCTTTCCACCAGAGGCATCCTGCAGCAGATTCAGTTCACCTCGCAATCTGGATTATAATGATATCAAAAAGAGAACTCATAGTCAGGAGTAAGAAAAATATCATTGTTGTTCTAACAATGCAAATGGTGCTTTAAATTACAATTGTTAGGCCATAAACATACTTGATTTATCTATTGATCCATCCATTGCTACATAGGTCAAGAGAATTAAAGATCAGCTGACTTGCTTTATTGTTTCAGCATTGCTGAGGACAGTACTGTGTATAGCATCTAGCATTATATCTAGCATCTCATATTTGACAATAAGAAGTCCTACAGCTAGCCACCTACATTTGCAAAATATTATTGTATCTCACTTTATCAAATTGAGATGGACAATAATCAATGCAAACAGAACAGATGCCCTCTTTCCAAGAAAGAGAGGAAGTTAGCACCAAGATTTCTATGTCCATATGTTGTCTTACTGCACAATAGAGAGACATTGCTATAACTTAAGAAGCACAAATGGAAAAGGAGCAACAGAGCAGAATACAGATTCGAAAAAAAGGATAACTAAGTAGTAATTACATCTGGAAAAACAGCTAGAATTAAACATAGTCTCTTAAGGAAATTCAAACCTCCTACACCAGAGAAAAATTATCTTCCATTTTCCCTTTTTCAAAAAGGACAAGATAAAAAGTGAAGAGGATTGTCCCAGCTAATACAATCACCACTGAAAGTTGAACAATTACGACAAGACAAAAAAAGGGACTGCAGAATTGCAAGACAGAAACACTCTATCTGAATGGTATATTCTAGATGTACTGATCATCGATGATTAATGGTGAGGTGCAGGTTCAAATAGAAGTGGTATTACTTGATAACCCCCCAAAACAATAGCATTGATAACCAAAGCAAAGAAGTGCCTGCGGATGTTGGAATAGTGAGTTCCACCAAGTATATATGGTATTACCTTTGTATACGATGCATGATAAAAGATGAGTCCCCTTAACGCTCTCTTCTTACTTTTTGTTTTTTATACTTGGTTTTACCACCGAGTAGTTCCCATAATTGGTTAATTTTCATTTGATGATTTGGTGCGTTCTTAACTTAAGGAAATCACTTTGACTATTTGTTCAAGACGTGTGAAGTATCCAATCAGATAAGTTACCCTGGAAAAATGACATTTGTAAAATAGTAATAAACATACAAGCTGCTTAAATGTTTGTTACCATACAAGAACAGTATTCATTTCTACAGAAATAAAAGAGCACACCGAGTACGGGAGAAATACAGCAGACTGATTGCAAGATTGTAACTATAAGCAGATTGCTTTTCTCAAAATACTGAAACCTGAGTGTCATCAACAATAAAAGAAAATAGAGCTAACTTACATTTGAAGGGGACATGAAATATGTTTTCTCTTATTGTTTTAATTCGTCTTTTTCTTATCTAATCCCGAACCAAGATAATACAAACTCAGGAAAAGGAACACAAAGGCTGATAATTTAGTATATGAATCTTTAGCAATGTACTTCTGCCCTTCTATTGTTAAACTATTCTGTTGCCCACACGTAAGAGAACTCATTATCACGTAAGAGAACACATTATCACATTTGCCTACATCACCAAAACCAAGAAAGTTGAAGAGAGAGCTAATTACCGAGATGCTGTCCATAAATAAGGTATTGAGACATTAGCATCGCCAGCACCTCTCCTGCCCACAGTAACCGCCGCTCCTCCTATCCTATCACTTGCCCCTCATGCCTGTCACTTGCCCTGCCCCTCGGGTCAATTGCAAAAGATATAAGACAGTTAAATGCAATAGGAGAAATGCAAACCGAGAGAATCGAGCCATCTCAACAGATGTCAAAAAAAAACCTGTCGCCTGAAGCTTCATCCTCTAGTTGCCGGCCGTCGCAGCAGGGCATCTGGTCGTCGCAGCAGGGGCGGTTGTAGCACGGGCACCGCCGGTGCCGGCCGTCAAAGTAGGGCATCGCGCGGCCGCCTGGATGCCGCCTCCATCGGATCTGATCCAGGGAGATGACAGAAGAGGGAGCGGCTGCGCCGTCGGGGATAGAGGAGGGAGCGGCGGCGCGCACCGGGGAGGCGGGGATAGAGGAGAGAGCGGCTGCCAGGGTCGCAGGCCTGGAGGAGGATGCTGTGCGGGGGCGGCCGAGCGGGCACTGGGCGACGACGGCTCTAGTGGATGCGGACGGCAGGGGACGGGCAAGGGCGGCGGCGTGTAGAGCCTCGACGGGCCGGGACAGGCACCACCGCACCGGACGGCTGCCTGCGGGAGGGTGCGGGAGGAAGGGGCGGTTTTGAGTGGTCAGCTGGCTAGGGATTAGGGTTTGCCTTTTGATATTTGGTCAGTTGGGCCGGAGCTCTATTGGGCCTAGTGAGTTAATGGGCTGAATGTGTACTAGTTGGTATTTCTCGGTTAACCGGAACCAAACCTAAAAAAACCATACTATTTCGGTTTCTGGAAATAGGAACCAGTCTTGCGATCATGCCGTGTGTCCTCCGTTTCAAAGTCTTCGGAAACCCCACAGCACACACCGGTCAGACCGGCCTAGTGTTGTAGCCGTGCATGCTTCGGTCTTCGGATTTGTGGCTCAGCCAAGTAACCCAGTGGTTTTGTGGTGAACCACTGGAAACCCCGCAGACTTTGTGTGGCCTCGCGCCAATTTCTACTCATGATTTGGCCCCCACGTCGTCCCGGCTCGACCTTGGTTTTGAGACTCAACCAAGAAACCGTCCACGACCTCGTCTTGCTGTTCTTGTCACCATGCGACCCACACTTGATCCTGCTGGCCATCGGGCCCCTCGAATCAAGACTACTTATCTGCTCCACACCTAGAGGTCTCACCAGCATCGACCTTTCGCGCTTGTTTTTCACCTGCACCAGCACCAATCAAGTCGCAGCCTGCACCTGCAATACTTAGCCAAGAGTCAGTCCACACAATGTTGTCAATCACTCATCACACTATGAAGCGACCATCCACTGGTCCTCGAACCTCACAAGCTCTCAAGACGAGAGAGGGGGGAGTGAATGGGAGCCGACAAAAATTCTTCTCCGAAGTGTCGAACTCGGCTATATCCCAAATCAACAATCAAGGATTCCCACACGAGCTTGGCAAGGTCGTGTAGTTACAGCGGACCAACCAACCCTAGGAACAAGTCCAAACAAGTTGCAAAGCGAAAGCATAACTCAAGAAGCAAAGGACTTAACCAAATCTGGCAGAGCCTGGGCGGACAGTCTGCAGGCGTACGACGGACGGTCCGCGAGCCTGGCGGACGGTCCGCTACTCCTCGGTGGACAGTCTGTAAATAGCGACCGAGCCTCCAGTACCGCACCTCGGAAAATTGGACAGTCTGGGCAAGCACCTCGGACAGTCCGCACCGCGCGGGCAGTCCGGCCCCACCTGGCGGACAATCCGGCAAACCTCGCCCAACCGAAAAATCCAAACTCGACGGATCAAAACGACTCGTACTCACGAACTGACGAACACGCGACGAACACCCGACGAACAAGGACCCTGTGGACAGTCCGCCAGCCATGAACAGAACAAGGCGAACTCGAAAACCGCAAGTCAATCTCACCTATCCATCCATGGATCTCCCAAACGACTTAAGCTCTTGAGACAAGATTTGGGGAGATGTGAAGCGTCCCTAGGGAATGCTATGCCCAAAACTTGAGGCCTCAAACCAACTAAATCGCCGGGAATCGATCTCGAACCAAGCTCTACCAAAAAGCTAGGGTTCCATCCGAAATCCTCAAATCCAAGGTCAAATCCGGAGTTTGAGGGGTCAAGATCAAACACAAAGATGCACAAGGCATCTATCCATGATCTCCACAAAGAAATCCAAACCCAAACACCTCAGAATCGGAGGAACAAGCTGCGCATGAAAATCTGACGAAAATAGCCCGAAAAAGACACAAAAATCACACGAGCTACAAGAAGGAAATCAACGCAACCATGAAAGCTTCCATACACTCGGAGGTCAGATTCTCTACAAAACGGTGAAGAAAATCTAAGCCTATGGAGCAGGGAAATGAGAAGAAGTCCGGGAGGATGGTTTGCCCAGAAAACCTTAGAGCTATATATATGAGTCCCTCTGGTTGGACAAATGACCAAGCTACCCCTAGAACTTAAATTGAGGTACAAACCCCTTAGGGGCAATATGGTCAAGTAGCGCTCCTCTTCATCGTGCGGCCACACCTTCGTCGCAGTCCGCGTCCTCCCGACGCGAGCCCTGCGATCCCGCCGCGTGTCCCCCGGCATCGAAGCTTCTCGGCACGCCCAGATCCCGTTTCCGCCCGTCGAGCCTTCGGTCTTGGTTTTGTGGCTCAACCAAGTAACCCGACGATTTTGTGGTGAACTGTCGCAAACACCGCGTACAGACTCTGGTCGTGAGCCGCTACCCTGCATCAGCTCCAGTTGACGACTTAGTCTTGCTTTTCTTGCCACCATGCGACCCGCACTTGATCTCGTTCGGCCACCGGGTCCATCGAGCAGAGCCTACTTGTCTCTCCACTCCTCGGAGGCCCCGCAAGGCTAAGACCTTTCGCGCCCGCTCTTCACCTTCACCAACACGAATCAAGCCGCAACCTGCACCTGCAATACTCGGCCAAGAGTCAGTCCACTCCATGTTGTCGATCACTCATCACAGCAAGGAGCGACCATCCACCAGTCCTCGGACGCTCCGGTCCTCACCGGATAAACTGACGCATCGTCGGAAGAAGCGTCGGATGAATTGTGTCAGCATATTTGCAACGACTACGTGACGTGGAGGAGCACCGGATGAACTGACGCCTATGAAAAGAGGAGCACCAGATGAACCAACGGCTCTTTTGACGCCTTGGCTATTTATACCCCTTCCACTCACCCATTTGAGATTGCTGGATGGTGTGGAAGTGCAGAGGAGTGTGAGACACATACAAGATCATATCCAAGCCATACAAGTGCTAAATTGCTCATCCATTGACTTGCACATGCTTTGTGTGTGTGCTTAGTGCTAGGATTAGCTTAGAGTTGAGTGAGTGCAAGGTGTGCCTACCTTGTGAGGTGATTCTTGAGTGAATCAAGTTTTGCAAGGTGCGCCGGAAGCCTTGGGGCCTAAGTGGCTCACCGGCAATCGTTTTCGACCCTCCGGCTTGGTGTGGAGTGGCGAGGACACTTTGTGCGGGGGACGTGGAGACCCCCTTCCTTAGTGGAGAAGCTCCTTAGTGGAGGTGGCATCAAGGTGACCAAAGAAGCTTGGCGAGTGCCTTAGTGGTGAGCCTTTGTGGCGAGTCAAGTGGTGCTCTTTGGAGAGACTTGGTGACTCAGAAGCAATACTCTTGTGTGAGTGCTTCAACAACGTGGACTAGGGGTGGCTAAGTGTTTACCGATACCACGGAATAAATCGCGCGCCATGAGTTTGCTGCCTCTCATCCTTCTTTACGTTTCCACATTACTCTCTTGCAATCCTTTCTTGCTTTAACTTTCCTAGAGTAGTATCATGTTTGGATTGGCTATAGGTTGCAAAATTAGTTTTGGGATGAGAGTTTCACACTAGATCAACCTTAGATTGCACATCTAGATAGATTTGATCTAGTTTACTTTATGCAAAGTAGTGAAGCCATAGGTTAAGGTTTTAAGTTGCCTAGTTCACCCCCCTCCTCGTAGGCTACGAGCATCCGATTCCTTACAAGTGGTATCAGAGCCAGGACTCACCTCCTTCACAAGGAAACGCCAATTGGATTGGTAAATTGTGAAAATCGGCTCATTGGAACGGTTAGGCTTCACCGCCTAGTGAGTTGCTCTATAGAGGAATGAAAGGGGTGGATAGCTTAGGCTTGGCTCCACGTTCCGATGGCACGGGCTATCCTTGTTGGAAGGTTCTCATGGAAGCTTATCTCTAAGCTAAAGACCTTGATGTTTGGAGAGTCACCAATGAGGGTGTGAAAAATGGTACTAAGAAGGAAAAGCAATTTGATGTGATTGCCAAGAGTATCATTTTATCCTCTCTAGATGTAGGCGTTTTTAATAGAGTTTTTACTTGTGAAAATGCTCATGAGCTATGGAAAACCATCAAGGAACAAAATGAGGGTTCAAAAGAAGTAGATATTGAACGCTACGGTTGTCTCCTTGAGGAATTCAATAGCTTTAAGCAACTTGAAAATGAAAATGTTGAATCTATGTACTCACACCTAAATTTTCATGTCAATGAGATTAATGCTTTAGGTGTGAAGAACATCACGGACTTGAACGTCAACCGGAAGATCCTTCAAAGTCTCCGGAAGCCCGATTATGACTTAGTGAAAGCCATCATCTACTAGAAGAAGCTCGAAGAATTGAAGTCATCTCAAATTTTGAGCAAGATCATGACACATGAGCTTCAAATCATGCCCATGTCCAAGAAGGCACCCCAAGAAAAGCCCCCAAAATCATCTTCTCCTACCGCAAGCCATGCTCTTCCAAGCCAACAAGAGAAGAGATGAGGAGAATGACTATCTATGGAAGCTCAAGAGAAGATGATAGTGATGAGGTTGACGATCAAGAATCCCCAAGTGATGAAGGGACCGAGTCCATGGTGGCCATGTACATGAAGAAGGTCTTCAAGTATGTGAAGAAAATCAACATGTACGGCTACAATGTTCACTTGAGAGAAGGGCATCATCATCAACATATCAAGATCACCAAGATCAATCACAAGACTAAGAAGAAGGTGGTCAAGGAGAGGAAGCCAAAGCAAGAATGAGTGGACAAGTGGTGGAGAATTGTTGACAGTCGATTTTGGTACACCTAGCTTTGAGTTTACCGTCAACATTTGCACATATTTGATGTTCTAACTAACGGTACTAACCCCCGGAGGTATCAAGTTCACACTTGCATGTCAATTTTGGAGTTTATTATTTACGTAGGAAACTAACGTTAAAGAGGAGACTTTCAGGATAAGTTCATCAAGCACTTCAACAGAAGATCATGAAGCCCGACACAAGTCAAGACACATGATTAACATGACTCCAAATGGCCCAGGGACCGAAGCATGAAGCCGTAAAACTCCAAGGACCTGAACAGAAGATGCTGAAGCTTGCGCGACAAGGAGCTCTATCTAAACCGTGGAGAAGATGACGTAAAGGGCCCACATGCAGAAGGGGGCAAGTCAACAATTGACCGAGAAGCGTCGGGGAGTGAATCAGGGACGAACCGGGCTGAGGCCGGTCGGCCCAGGCCGGCCGGCCCAACCCTTTTTCGTGCCGGTTCATGACACCCTTTGACCTAGATGCTCCTCAATAAATTGCCTCTGCCTCCGTCGGCCACCACATCCATCCATTCATCAGAGAGCCGCCGACACGAAGGAGAAGCACCAGGAGGAAGCCGACGGCCGCCGCAAGTCCTCGAGTTGCCTAGGAGATGGCCTAGGCCATGCCCTAGCTGCCATGGTTGGCCCTGCATCGTGAAGCCATGGTGGAGTTCCGGAGCCCATGCCTTGATTCCATCAATGCAATTGTACACTCTACATTCGATGGTGATATACATCATGTCTTTTCCTTACTTTGAGTTACTTCGATGCGTGTTTTTTCATATGTGTAGCTAGCATATGCCCTTAGTAGGAATAGAGTAATCATGGTGGTTAGTCTATCTCTTGCGGATACATCGTAGTAATGCACGGACCGAGGTTTATCGTTCGGTGATGAATATCCTTGTGTAGTGACAGTACGGTGGAGGAGAAAGTGGCGAGCGAACGTTTAATGTTGAGTTGATGACTCATTCTCATGTTGTAGGATTAGACTAGTTTGTCACCTTGGCCGGAACGACAACAAGAAGACGATAGGCTAGGGTTACCTTTTGATGTTTACCTTTATGGCTAGGTGGATGAGATCCATACATCCTTTCATGTATGTTTAACCTTTATGCAATCAATGCTTCACATAGGGTTCGACCGGTAGGTTAGATAGAGAACCTTAGCGGTTTGCTTCCGATCCTTGGATTCACAAACCTTGGGGACCCTCCTTGGTGAAAAAGGCACCAAGTCACCCGTACGCTTGCGGTGAACTTCAACACGGTTTCGAACCGTCAACAAGTCCTTTTTCTGGCGCCGTTGCCAGGGATCGGCAACTCGAACCCTAGGGCAATCTATCTATCCTTTTTAACTAACCCTAATTTTATTATTGCATATACCCTGTGTTTCTTGTTTGTGTCCTTGAATGCAGGTAAAATCCTAGACACAAAGCGATCGAGAAGTTTTCAACATTCGGACTTCGACAAGTCCAACCTCGCTCAACCAAGTTGATGGCTACGCAAAGAATTGCTCTTTAGTGGTAGGTGCTAACCTTGGTTAGTGGCTCAACATCCTCTATTGAGCCCCCACCCAAAGCAAATGAAGATGAACAAGGTATGCCTACGTGTGTCAATTAAGTTTTTAAGACTAATTTGTTTTGGAGGTTTGTATGTTCGAGCTATAGGTTTCGGAAACGACCATGTCAAGCACGATATAGAAGGATTCCATCACCATCATGCTCATGAAGCGATGGTAATGACTTTTGAAGCCAAGGGATGCGTGACATGGTGCCCTAAAAGACTTCAAGATAAAGACCTCACGTACATCTCCGGATTGATGGACGAAAGGATAACGATGTCATCACGATGTTTGCATGAGCCTTAGCAGAAAGCATTAGATAAATTTGGATTTTCAGAAGCCCCATGAAGTCTACGTTCCAACGAGTCAAGCGGCAAGGCAATCGGAGGTTCCTACAAGCAGATATGTCCGAATCACCGAAGGTTGCATGTGCTGAAATTCTGGACAACAAACAATGCTGAAGTGAAACGGCCATAGCTCCCTCATTCGGACTCCGATCAAGACGAATGAGTACCCGTTGGAAAGGTAGTTTTATAAAATTTTCAATAGAACTATATTTTGGTATATGTTCTGTTCTGGATGCAGGGGTAAATCCATGAAGAAGAGGCAGCAACAAGGCGATGACGACAAGATAGAGGAGATGGACATGGTGTCAATAAAGAGAAGATGGGGCAACGGTTCCACAACACGTACATGATGAAATTCAGAAGCTAAGGACTAAAACAAACCCTTTGGAGCTTGGATGAATGAAAACACAAGAGGCACCACTCAACACATGATGATGTTGGAAGCGAACCACGACCGATTTCACAAGGCAACATCAAGCTGCATGGCTACTTTGGATTCTTGCACAAGTAACCATGGCTTCACGACGATGAAAAGGTACATGAGAAAGTCAAGCTCTATGACTTAAAATGAAGCGCTTTGCGGGAGGCAACCCGATCTTTTTATATATCTATATAAACTATTATGGTCTACATTGTGCCCTTTCTTTTAAAAACTTCAAGTAACATTGTACCATTGCTCTAATAAATGTGACAACCACATTATGTATGCTTTAATAAATACTGAGTGAGCTCTTTGCAACTTGATTTTGGAAAACTTGTAGACCCCTTATTTTTGTGTGCTTATTAGTGTTTAGAGTCTTTTTATTTGTGTCTTTTTAGAGAGAAATATGAAGCATGATCCCTTTTGATTCTAAACTTGTGGCTAGTTAACTTAGGCTAACTTTTGCTTTTGGTTTAGATCACCACCATATCAAGCCATACCTTTTTGTTCATTCATAATCATGTTGCACTTCATCCCACATTGTTCTCCACCCTTGCATTTTTGCATGATGCATACCATATTTAACACCCTTTTGTGAAAAAATCCCATCTTTGCCCAAACCTTCCTATCAAACCACACCTATAACCCAACCCAACAAAAGGGGGATCGACTTATGTCAAATCGAGAAAGTCTATCTGTATCCCTTTTCTAATTAAAATTTTCACTAGCCTCATCCTAAACCCTTAGGGAAAACCCCTCGTACCCTTGTAATTCTAAAACCATAAGTTTGTTTTTCATCCGAAAATCTAACCCTTGTTTTCTTTCGTTTTTCAAAACCACCTTAGATAGATTTTCTTCACCCGACTTATCTTTTCAAAACTCTTATCTTAAGCCAAAAATATAGGATACCCATAAGCCTTACCTTAAAACCTTGTTAGCATGTTTGATTAGGTCTTTTCATGAAAGATTTTGTTGACAAGACTGTTCCTCTCATAAAGTGACTTGCTTGTCATTATTGAGGAACAACATCGAAAGCCTTTTTCAAACATTGCTGAGCCCTTTTTACTAACCCCTTTGCATTTGCATTTTACATCAACCCCCCTTTTTGTTCTATCATGCATAGGTTAGCTTGGCTTCTTCGCAAAACTTTTTGATGAATGCTTTATTTCCATAATGGTGCTTCGCGCGCGCGAGGCATTTTCTTTTGTAATCTTGTGTAAACGTGGTGTTTAGACTTGATTGTGGACAATCATCATTTGAGTTTCTAAAGCCTTATTGATTTATATTGCATTAGGTTGGTTTATAAACTTTGCAATGCGCTTTAACTTTCTTGCGACACGAAGAATTATTAACCTTGGAATGAACATGGTGTTTTGACCTTGGTTAAATCTTTATGGTTATATAGAAAATAAAGCAATCTAGTTGTAAACATGGTGTTTAGAACTTGGTGCAAACATTGTTTTGTTTATATCCTTTCCTTTCATTTGCATTTTTCACCTACACGCACGTACACTCATTAGGTTCTTACTTTTCTTTTTCCTAGGTAAGCTATGCCACAAGTTAAGATCTTAGAGATGCATTTGGTTTGTTGGCAATGGTTTCTACTCCCGACCATCACCCCGGGGGTAGAATGTGCATTTGATTTGTTTTGAAGGCATGGCGAAGTATTCCCATGAGTTGTTGACCAATTGCAATCAAGATCGTTAGTCACCTACAAGGCTTGAGAGGGAAGTCGCTGTTTCTATTAGGTTTGAGCACGTGTTCAGAAATGTACAATGGAAGGAAAGTTAATATTCAGAAGCTCCTTCAAACCTTCTTTCCAACGCATCAAGAATCATCAATTTTGAAGACCCGTACAAAGAGATATGGCAGAAACATTGAGCGTTGCGCGGTCTGAAATCAGCTTTGGACAGATTGCATCGCCGGAGTAAAAAAGGCACAACTCTCTTGTTCGGAACCCGTTTCATGCGAATGATAGCCCATTGGAAAGATACTTTCATGAACTTCAACTTGGAGGGGTGTTTCAGTACATGTTCTGTTCTGGAAGTAAAAGAAAATCTGTGGAAGATGAGCTAGCAACAAGGACGGGATGGAAGTCGGTGATGACGATATGATGAAGGATTGAAACCATGGCTTGATGATAATAAGAAGAAGTTGGAGGACGACTGAGCAACAAAGGCAAGGAAGTGAAGATGATTCTCAAACACATGGCAATAGGGAATTACGAGCAATTCAAGTTCTTCCACACATAGCAACACGCTAAGCATGGGGGAGGATTTGAAGGACGAAAGAAAAAATAAGGGCCACATGGAGTTCAAGGATCACCTTCACCACAAGATTCTCATCATTCTTTTTCCATGCTAAGCAAAATGCTTAAGCATGGGGGAGGCCATGCTGCACTTCACTACGAGCATCGAAAAGGACGGTAACTCGCCCTTAACTTTATCTTTATTCATCTCCTTCTAAATGCTTGCACATATATGCTTTCAACCAAAAAAAAACTTTGTATTTATCTCTCGATCAATAACATGGCTACTAGGAGGACAACCTAGGTTTGTTAGTTTTACTTTTCAATAACAAACCTAAATGATGAAAGTTGTATGATATCACCATCTCTTTTGAGCTTACCACGATGATATCATTTGTACGCCTTGCTTATGAAAAAATGATGAAAGTTGCCGCTTTGTTTTACTTGCATGATGTTTTGTATGACATGACTTTTTGCTCTCTATTAAAAGGAACTTAAATTGACTAAATACCGGCTCTTTCATTTGTGGAGGTTAAATGACTAATTTTTAAGACCCACATACTTTATGTTGCTCTTTAATTTAAGTTTACCGATGACCTATGCCTTGCTCTTGTTTTATTTAAAATCACTATGCTATCTACATTTATGAATCTCTTGCAAGGCTCTACCTACCAAAGCCTATACTCATACAAGTACTTTCATGATATAACCTTTAGTTTGCAAACTTATATCTTGATGAGTTGGATTAGGATTGATTTTTGTGGTACGAGACTAAGAAGCTGGTCATTCCTTTGCGTATCTTTTTCATGCTAGCCATTCTTGTCCATGCATTGTGAGTTTCTACACTGGAAATTTTACAAACTTCGCTGGCATCCACCCTAAACTCAAAACATCTTTTTGTGATTACCTCCTTGACCACAACCCAAATTGAGTATGGATGATCTATCGATGAATTTTCTGAAGATTTTCTGGCAAGATTTCAAGACATATAACATATGGAGGGGCTCATCAATGCACCCAAGATCATGCGAGTTTCGACATGGAGGATTGACCTTGAAG
Organism: Cenchrus fungigraminus; assembly: GCA_036936925.1. Lineage (NCBI taxonomy): Eukaryota > Viridiplantae > Streptophyta > Magnoliopsida > Poales > Poaceae > Cenchrus > Cenchrus fungigraminus. Next base: position 71,895,352 of record CM072780.1, read on the forward strand.
ATTTCAAAAGATTTATAAAGGAACATAAGGATTTCGTACTTCTCTAGCAGCCATAGGTCCCCTCACTTCTATGCTCGAGGACGAGCAATCATTTAAGCATGGGGGAGGACTGCTATAGCAAGTACTATGTTGCTTCGGAGGAGCATAAAAAAATGATGAATAAAAAATGAATGAAGAAAAAAAGTGTAAAAAATGAATGAAGAAAAAAGAGAGAGAAAAAAGAAGAAGAAGAAGAAAGAAAAAAAGGGAAAAGAAAAAAAACAAAAGAGAGAAAAATAAAAATGCTCCTCGGTTCTTTTTAGCTTTCATTTAAAATCTTAGAGAGCTTTGAAGACAAGTCCATAATCAATCTTTTCCAACCATGTGCAGTCCGATAACGAGAACTTCATTTGTGTCTTGGGATCACCCATTTGCCACTTGCACATGTCCACCTTTCTAAATGCGTGTGTTCCATCTCTCTCTCTTTCCAACATTTATTTTCCATGGCCTTTTTGACTAGTCTCGGTAATTCCAATAGATCTCTCTCTTAGTTTGACAATATTTCAAGTATAATGTTTTGCTAGGATTGTTTTTACCTACCAAGCTCCACATAAGCTTTCCACTTTCATATATGAGTAGAATAGGTTGAGAATAATCTAGTGTAGGCTTGAGTGACTTGACGAGATGAGTGTTTCCATGAGCTTTTGCAAGAGAACCTCACTTATTGAGAGCCAGGTGTGGTTCGAGGACCGGTGGATGGTCGCTTCCTGGTGTGGTGTGGTGCAGGTGCAGGTGAAGAACAAGCGTGAAAGGTCGTTGCCGGTGAGGCCTCCAGGTGTGGAGAAGACAAGTAGGCTTGGTTCGAGGGACCCGGTGGCCAGCGGGGTCAAGTGCGGGCCGCATGGTGGCAAGAACGGCAAGATGAAGTCATGGACGGTTTCTTGGTTGAGCCTCAAAACCAAGGTCGAGCCGGGACTACGTGGGAGCCGAGTCATGAGTGGTGATTGGCGGAGGCTACACCGAGTTCGCGGGGTTTCCGGTGGTTCACTAGAAAATCACTGGGTTCCTTGGTTGATCCACAAAGCCAAGACCGAAGAACCGAAGACGGAGGTGCAGCAGCTCCAGACTGGTCTGACCGGTGGGTCTGACCGGTCTGACCGGTGGGTACCGGTCAGACCGGTGAGGAGCACCAGTCTGACCGGTGTGCGACGACGCAGTCCGAAATCTTCGAAGCGGAGGACACGCGTCGGGATCGCAAGGCTTGCGTCGAGGCTAAGCAAGTTTGCGGTCGCTGGGCATCCGTCCGATGGTGCGAAGACAAAGACTTCCAATTTCGCCCTCGAGGGGCATGTATCCCTAGTTAGCTAGTAAGGGTATTTTCGTCTTTCGGTTGCCTCCATATAACCCAAGTGGTGAGAGGATGGCAGCCATCTCTTGGAACCCTAGCTCATTTGGTTTTCCTATTTTCCTTCCTATTTTCTTAGGTTTTTCGTAGGACTAGCTTGAGAGCTTCATGGTGAGATCTTGTGAGAGGGAAGGATGATCGGGCGGCAAGCTAGACCTTGTATGAACCTCTTTGGTATGTATAGATGATTCGGCGTGGTTCCTCAAGGATTGGATGTGTCTTTCCCGTTTCTCCTTTTTGGTGATTTTCGGAGCCGTTTCTTGGCGATTTTCTTGGAGCGATTTCGAGGCCTTTCTCTTTGGGATTTGGTGGGGGATGTATGCATGAACCCTTCGTGGTTCTTTTCCCTTTGATTCCCCTTCCAAATCCGCGAGCAAAGGGGCTCAATTTTGGGGTTTTCGTGGCTCTAGGGTTAGAGGCGTTCTTGGTGGGATTTCTTCGATTCCTCTTGATCTGACAAGTTTTGGTGGACCAAATCTTGGCTATGGAGTACCCATGAGGTGTTCCTACTATCCCCAAAGTCTTGTGCAAAACCGTGGAGCGAATCGGGAGATCGGGAGTTGGATTTGGAGGAGTTGACTCGCGGGCGCTGTTCATCCCGAGCTGGCCAGGCACGACCGGTCTGACCGGTGCTAGCCCTTGGTGGGTTTTTGTCTCGGGGAATAGCCTTGTCCGTGTGTTTTTGTCCCGTGGTCCCGCTGATCAGTTCTTGGCGTGTTTGGAGTTGTTTTGCTAGGTTTTGTGAGGGGTTCTTCTTCCTCACAGGTTGTGTTTCATGGTGGTTTTTGTTCCAGTGCCTAGAGGAGTCACTGAGGCTTCCTGGAACGTTTGCTGTGCGGCTGCTGTAGCCACCGGCCTGACCGGCTCTGTCCACGGGTCTGACCGGTGTCACCGGTCTGACCGGCGCAGGCCATCGGTGTGACCGGTGTAGCACAGGCAGCAAGCCGTGCAAGTTTCCGCTGTGTGGTTTGGTGTGTTTTGGCTCGGAAGGTTGAGTGTTGGTTCCTAGGATCAGTAGCACTCCAGTGGCTGTGTGGTCTTGACCAACTTGGGTAGTTGGGTCGGAGACGTGAGTTGGAAGCCGTGTTCGTCTTGTTGGAGTTCTCATCTCCTTCGAGAAGAATTTTTATCGGCTCCCATTCACTCCCCCCCTCTCTGGTTCGCCTAATCGGTCCTTCAATTGGTATCAGAGCCGGTTCGGGTCTTTATTGACTCTTACCAGTCTAAGATCCAAAGATGGCGTACCACGAACGGGGTTCGGGTCCTCCGCACTTTGATGGGAAGAACTACCAGATGTGGCAAAGGCGGATGGCAGCGTTCCTCCGCGGAAAGGGTCAGATCCTTTGGGATGTCACGGTGGACACAGCTTATGTTCATCCGATGAACTTCCTTGCTCCAGGATCGAGGGATATGTTCGAAGCCAACAACAAGGCTGTCGACTACTTGTTTCGTGCTCTGTGTCAGCCTGAATTCGATCGGGTTCAGACAGAGGACTTAGCTTGTAGGATTTGGGAGGAGTTGAAGGATGCTCATGCTGGGAATGCTCAGGTTCAGGCTCGGATGTACGCGACTTACCGGAGAGAGTACGAGAACTTCACTCATCTCCCCGGCGAGTCCGTCGATGCCCTTTTCCAGCGATTTACGGTCGTTGTGAACAACATGAGAGCCAATGTGGACGTCCTCCCATACAATGATCATGATAGAGCCGTGAAGCTCTTGCACTCGTTGGATCGTACTGTATGGGACGGGAAGTTTGAGGCTATTGTTGAGTCCGAGAAGTATGACACCTTGACGGTGAACGAGCTGTTCTCGAAGCTCAAGTCGGCTGAGTTGGACCGTGGTATGACAGCCAAGATCGAGAGCCCGACTGATTCTCATAGTCTCGCTCTCGTTAGTGGCAAAGGAGCTAAGTCTAACGCTAAAGCATCCTCCAGGATGTACTCTCTGTCTTCTTTGATGTCTTTGCCAGACGAGGAGTTCGACGTGCTTGGAGAGGACGAGCTGGTGTTGCTGACCAGGCGGTTCGAGAGGCTGCACGAGAACCGGGTGAACACGAGGAGGACAGCACGGACGTGCTTTCAGTGCGGCAAGCCAGGACACTTCGTCGCCGACTGCCCGGAGAAGACGGAGAACAAGGACGGCTACAAGGACGGCTACAGGCACCGATCGGGCAAGGATGGCAAGTACCGATCGAGGCGCGATCACAAGCACAAGAATAAGCACAAGGACGAGCGACTGTCGAGGAAGAAGGATGGCCGCGGCAGGAAGGCCCGAGCAATGGTCGGAGCGAGCGACGTCGACTCCAGCTCCGCCTACTCTTCCTCGAGCTCGAGTAGCAGTGAAGATGAAGGTGATCGGCGCAAGAACAAGAAGTCATCCAGGAACTTGAGCGGGTTGAGCTGCTTCGCGGGAGATGGCTTCTGCGGCATGGCCCGTAGCTCCGGCAGCAAGAAGAGCCACCAGAGTGACTCGGACTCTGACTCCGAGGATGAGGTATGTGATGAGCTCTCTTCTTTGCGCAAGGAGAATGATGAGTTGGTTGACTTGCTTGATAACCGCGATCACATGCTTAGAGAGGCCAAGAAGATGAGGAAAGAGCTTAGGGCCTCACTAGAAGATGGTAGGAACCGTGTGGCTAAGCTAGAAACCCAGAACCTAGATGCTAAGCTTGAGATTGATTCGCTTAAGGCTTCTCCTGTGGTTTCTGATGAGATTGATTGCTGTGATTGCTCTGTGTACCTAGCTGATCTTACTGCTCTTAAGGATAAGCATGCTTCTACTTGTGATGAACTAGATATGCTTAGGGTTGAAGTAGCTGAGCTTAAGTCTAGACCTGCTTTGCTAGGTGCTTGCACTTCTTGCCCTGTTTTGCATGGAAAGATTGATGAGATGCATGCTTACACTGTTTCGCTTGAGGCTAAGTTGAAAGAGCCTATTCCCACTTCTTGCTCTACTTGTGAATTGCATGCGGTTAAGAATTTGGAGCTTGCACATTATGTTGATCTCTTGCAGGATGAGAATGATGAGCTGAGAAAATGTATGAGCTGGTTGTCGGGTCAGGAGCCTCAGCTTGGTATCATGATAGCGGCTTTCAAACGCTATGATGGTCAGGCACTTGGGGCTGACAAGCTTGGAGAGAACAGTGGTGAGGGAGTTGAGAGAGTTGGAGAGATTCCTATCCCACCACCAAACAGACACAAGAACAAGTTTGAGCCCAAGCCTAACCATCTCAGAAACAAACTTGACACTACTCCAGATCCACCCATATTCCCTCACCCAACAAATGATTTTCAGAAACCGGTGAAGTTTGTGAGCCCAAAGGGAGGTGAGGAAGGAGAGAAGAAGGGTGAGAAGCCAAGTGGGCAGCCTCAACCCAAGCCTAAGCCTAAGCCACAGCCCATAAAGTTCCATTGTGGGTATTGTGGGAGAGATGGTCACAAGGATGAGTTTTGCTTCAAGAGGAAGCGTGAGGAGAGAATGGCTAGAGAGTGGGCTAACAAGGACAGGTACCACCCCTCTAATGGTGTACCTGAGCCTCGTATGCAGATGCCCAGGGCCAAGGCGATTGTGAGGACGGTTCCGGCTTGGGGAGACCGGAAGGCTGCAGGTGCTGCTGCTGGCCGAGCTACACCGGTCAGACCGGTGTACTACACCGGTCAGACCGGTGCAGGTCTGGGCAGACAGCGAGTCGGGTTTCGTGCTCGTGAGGATGCTCGGTTTGGTTCTGGAGGTCGTGGTTCTGGTGGTTGGTCTGGAAAGTTTGCAGGTGGTCAGTTTGCTAGGCGTTCTCCACCTCGTGCTCCATACGGGGGTGGGAGGAGTCGTAGCTTTGAGATGGAGAGGAGGAACGATCCACGGTTTCCCTTTCGTGGCTTTCGTCCTCCTCCAGCTAGAGAAGGTTGGTTCCCTCGTGGTGGTTACCGTGGTGGTAGCTTTGATAGGCGTGATGATTTGGTTTGTGCTAACCCCACTTTGGAGCAAATGGCTCGGCACTGGTTTTACTCTTTTGGTACTAACCCCAGTGCTGAGTCGTTTGTTCACTCATGTGCTCGCTTTTGAATTTCAGGTGGGAGACTTGAAGAACATTTGGTTGATTGACTCCGGTGGCTCGAGGCATATGACCGGAGACAAGGGGTGGTTCTCAAGTCTCGTCCCGGTGGTGACAAAGAAGTACATCACCTTTGGGGACAATGGGCGAGGGCGTGTGCTGTCAGAAGGTGAGATTAAGGTAAGTGACAAGATCACTCTCAGGCGTGTTGCTCTTGTTCAATCGCTTGGATACAATTTGCTTTCTGTGTCCCAGTTGTTGGATGAGGGTTTTGAGGTGTTGTTTCGGCCTGGTGGTTCTCGGATTTTAGATTCTCGGGGGGATCTTGTTTGCATAGTCGTTCCCGAGGGTCAAGTGTTCCGAGCTGATTTTTCTCAGTCTTCTAGTGTGGAGCGTTGCTTTTTGGCTGATTCTTCGAGTGAGTTGTGGAAGTGGCATAGGAAGTTGGGTCACTTGAGTTTTGACCTTTTGTCTCGCTTGAGTAAACTCAATTTGGTCCGAGGATTGCCACGGTTGAGGTTTGAGAAAGAGTTGGTTTGTGCGCCGTGTAGGCATGCCAAGATGGTAGCCTCTTCTCACCCGCCTCTCACCGATGTGATGACTGAGCGTCCATGCGAGCTGCTCCATATGGACCTTGTTGGCCCAGCTCGTGTGCGATCTGCGGGTGGGAAGTGGTATGTCCTTGTTGTGGTGGACGACTACTCTCGGTATGCGTGGGTGTTCTTTCTTGAGGAGAAAGGGGAGACGTTTGTTTTTGTTCGAGATCTTGTCTTGAGGTTAAGAAACGAGAGGCACGGAGATGCCATACGAGCGATCCGCAGTGACAATGGCTCGAAATTCAAAAACTCTCGCTTCGAAACCTTTTGCCATGACTTGGGTCTTGAACATCAGTTTTCGAGTCCGTATACGCCTCCCCAGAATGGCGTGGTGGAAAGGAAAAACAGGACCTTGTGTGAGATGGCTCGGACGATGCTCGACGAGCATAGGACTCCGAGAAGGTTCTGGGCTGAGGCGGTCAATACCGCGTGCCATGTGTCGAACAGGATCTACCTCAGGGTTCACAAGAAGAAAACCTGTTACGAGTTGATGCACGGTCGCACACCCAAGGTGAGTCACTTCCATGTCTTTGGTTGTAAATGCTTCATTCTGAAGAAAGGGAAGAAGTTGGACAAGTTCGAGGCTAGGTCTGTCGATGGCATTTTCTTTGGTTATGCATCTCATTCTAGAGCATTTCGTGTGCTCAATCTTGAAACTAACCAAATCGTGGAGACTTGCGAGGTAACCTTCGACGAGACACAGCCACGTAGTCAGCTTGTTTTTGAGTGTGCAGGTGATGACGAACTTGGCGAGGAGATCTTTTAGGAGGAGGAGCATGAACATGGAGATGATGAAGATGGCGGTGTGATGCCCGCGGCTGAACATGTACCTACTACTTCGACGACGATCGAGAATGGACCCTCTCCCACACCTACAACGACAAACCCAGATCAAGGCGAAGCTGCTGTTGAGGGGGAGGTAGCATCAAGGCGAGAACCTCCCCGGCGAGTGCAAGTGGATCACCCAGCTTCGAGAATCATCGGCGACATGAATGAACGTACTACACGGTCGAGGGTTCGGAACAATTCTCATTTCGCTCATGCTGCTTTTGTTGCCACCTTTGAGCCCAAAGACATTGGACACGCGTTATCTGATCATAATTGGGTTAACTCGATGCATGAGGAGTTGGAGAATTTTGAGAGGAACCAAGTTTGGGTGTTGGTTGACCCTCCCCCAGGGTGTAAGCCGATTGGGACAAAATGGGTGTGGAAAAATAAAGAGGGAGAGAAAGGAGAAGTGGTGAGGAACAAGTCGAGACTTGTTGCTCAGGGGTACAGTCAGAAAGAGGGGATCGACTATGAGGAGACTTTCGCTCCTGTAGCTCGTTTGGAGGCGATCAGGATCCTTCTAGCCTTTTCCGTGGCTAAAGGGTTCAAGTTGTACCAGATGGATGTGAAGAGTGCTTTTCTGAACGGTGTGTTGGAGGAAGAGGTGTTTGTGAGGCAACCACCGGGGTTTGAGAGTGAGAAGTACCCTCACCGGGTGTACAAGTTGAGGAAGGCGCTGTATGGGTTGAAGCAGGCGCCTAGAGCTTGGTATGGTAGGTTGAGGGGGTTCCTGTTTGAGAGAGGGTTTGAGATGGGGAAGGTCGACCAGACCTTGTTTCTCCTCAGGCAAGGCAGAGATATCCTGATTGTGCAGGTATACGTGGATGATATTGTCTTTGGTGGCTCGTCTAACTCTCTTGTTGCAAGGTTTGCAGAAGACATGAGCAGGGAATTTGAGATGAGCATGATGGGCGAGTTGCAGTTCTTCCTCGGGCTACAAATCAAGCAATCAAAGGAAGGAACATTTGTGCACCAAGCTAAGTACACCAAGGATATTGTGAGGAAGTTCAAGATGGAGGACTCCAAGGCTATGGCAACGCCTATGAGTACGACTACAGCTCTTGATGCGGACGAGGAAGGTGAACACGTGGACCAGAAGGAGTACCGGAGCATGATCGGGTCACTCCTCTACTTGATGGCGACGAGGCCGAACATCCAATTCTCGGTGTGTCTGTGCGCTCGTTTTCAAGCGTCTCCGAGGACTTCGCATCGGCAAGCAGTCAAGCGCATTTTCAGGTATTTGCGACACACTCCTGACTTCGGCCTTTGGTACTCTGCGTCTTCTTCTTTGGCGCTTCATGGATTTTCAGACGCGGACTTTGCCGGGTGTCGGTTGGATAGGAAGTCCACTTCTGCGACTTGCCAGTTCTTGGGTTCTTCTTTGGTATCTTGGTCTTCCCGCAAACAGTCGAGTGTTGCTCAATCCACTACCGAGGCAGAGTATGTGGCCGCAGCTAGTTGTTGCTCTCAGCTCCTTTGGATCACATACACCATGAGTGACTTTGGCGAGGAGTATACCCATGTCCCACTTCAATGTGATAGCACCAGTGCCATAAGCGTTGCAAAGAACCCAGTGCTCCATTCCAAAACCAAGCACATAGAAGTGAGGTATCATTTTCTGAGAGACAACGTAGAGAAAGGGAAGATAGCTTTGATCCATGTACCCACACATGAACAACTAGCCGATATTTTCACCAAACCCCTAGATCAAGCAACTTTCACTCGTTTGCGGGGGGAGCTTGGTGTTTGTTTGATTTCTTGAGTTGGCGTGTGGGAGCTCCTTTGTAGCATATGTATAGCTTTCCTTTGTGCATTTCTTGCATTTGGCATGGCATTTGTAACATGATGTATAGGCATCTTTGTATCTTACGTTGCATGCATTTTGTATCATATGCATTGTTTAGGAAAGGCTTCTCCTATATACATTGTTCATCATGGAATGACATATATGTCTTTGTGAGCTAATTTGGTAAGCTATGGTTAGTTTGGCTTAGCTCTTGATAATCTTGGTTTATATCCATGGTTGATGGCTATGTTTTTGAAAAATTTCATATGTATGCTCTCTTGTGAGTAAATGCCTTTACATGATCTTGACATGTTTTTGTGGCTTGGCTATGCTTAAATTGTGGTTGGATAGCTTATTTTGATCATATGGGGCCAAAGGCTCATTTGCCATCATGAATGTTTAGCCCCCATGCTTCATCTTATGGAGGGGCATAAGCTCCTTTTTGTCGCAAAAACATTTCATGTACCAATTATAAATCTGAAAATGAAATGTAAATTGCTTGAAAAATGTGCTCCCATGTCATAGGGGCTAATTTTAAGTTGCTTTGGGTGCTAAATCGTTGCATGATGCCTACCAATGAGAAGTCTCATATATAGAAGTAGGCACATGGCTCGGTGGCTTTGACATGACATGAGGTGCTTGTGGGTGTTTATGATGGTCTTATGCTTAGAATGGTTGTCCTAGCATGAAGTTTGTGTGGCTTTGCCATTTTGACATGTTTTGCTCATGTTTAGGACTTTGCTCATGAGAGAGTGCCTTTTCGCAAAATTGCTAAATTCTATCTTAGCTTCGCCCAATGGTTGTGAAACTTGGTGATCATGAAGTTTATGTCATTACGAAGCTATAGAGTATCTAACTTGCTCGTTTGGACATGTGTAGCATCCTATGTTGAATTTTGTCTATTTGAGAAGCTCTAGGTTGCATTTTTTGCATTTTTGGCTTGATTCATGCATTGTCAACAAGGGGGAGAAGTTTGAGCATGTTTTGGCCTACTGAATGCATTTGGAAGGTTTTCAGGTGGTTTCGAGCCATTTTTGGGCTCTGTTGTGCACCGGTCTGACCGGTTGAGGTCACCGGTCTGACCGGTCAGAGTGCTGGTCCTGTTCACATGTTGCGCACCGGTCTGACCGGTGGTGTCGACCGGTCTGACCGGTCAGAGCTGAGCTGTTGCAGCTGCTCTGTTTCGTGAAGTGGTTCGCATGCATTTATCCAGGGGGAGTTGCATTGGTTCAGGGGGAGCTTGCATGTGTGCAGGGGGAGCTCTTTGTGGTTTTCGAGCTTTGGTTTGATGGTTTGTGCTCTTTGCTTGAGCATGTTTTGTCTCGGATGTGTCGAGCTGTTGCCCTTGCCTAAGGGGTCCGAGACTTGTCTTCTTCAAGTGATCTTGCTCTTTGCCTTTTCTTTGGCCTTCGATCGCTTGTTGGAGTTCCTTTTAGTCGTTTCTTTTCTTTTCCTTTTCTCTTGGTTACCAAAACGTGTGTGTTGTCAATGCACTCATCAAGGGGGAGATTGAGAGCCAGGTGTGGTTCGAGGACCGGTGGATGGTCGCTTCCTGGTGTGATGAGTGATTGGCAACGTGGCGTGGACTGATTCTTGGCTAAGTATTGCAGGTGCAGGTTGCGGCTTGACTGGTGCTGGTGCAGGTGAAGAACAAGCGTGAAAGGTCGTTGCCGGTGAGGCCTCCAGGTGTGGAGAAGACAAGTAGGCTTGGTTCGAGGGACCCGGTGGCCAGCGGGGTCAAGTGCGGGCCGCATGGTGGCAAGAACGGCAAGATGAAGTCATGGACGGTTTCTTGGTTGAGCCTCAAAACCAAGGTCGAGCCGGGACTACGTGGGAGCCGAGTCATGAGTGGTGATTGGCGGAGGCTACACCGAGTTCGCGGGGTTTCCGGTGGTTCACCAGAAAATCACTGGGTTCCTTGGTTGATCCACAAAGCCAAGACCGAAGAACCGAAGACGGAGGTGCAGCAGCTCCAGACCGGTCTGACCGATCTGACCGGTGGGTACCGGTCTGACCGGTGAGGAGCACCGGTCTGACCGGTGTGCGACGACGCAGTCCGGAATCTTCGAAGCGGAGGACACGCGTCGGGATCGCAAGGCTTGCGTCGAGGCTAAGCAAGTTTGCGGTCGCTGGGCATCCGTCCGATGGTGCGAAGACAAAGACTTCCAATTTCGCCCTCGAGGGGCATGTATCCCTAGTTAGCTAGTAAGGGTATTTTCGTCTTTCGGTTGCCTCCATATAACCCAAGTGGTGAGAGGATGGCAGCCATCTCTTGGAACCCTAGCTCATTTGGTTTTCCTATTTTCCTTCCTATTTTCTTAGGTTTTTCGTAGGACTAGCTTGAGAGCTTCATGGTGAGATCTTGTGAGAGGGAAGGATGATCGGGCGGCAAGCTAGACCTTGTATGAACCTCTTTGGTATGTATAGATGATTCGGCGTGGTTCCTCAAGGATTGGATGTGTCTTTCCCGTTTCTCCTTTTTGGTGATTTTCGGAGCCGTTTCTTGGCGATTTTCTTGGAGCGATTTCGAGGCCTTTCTCTTTGGGATTTGGTGGGGGATGTATGCATGAACCCTTCGTGGTTCTTTTCCCTTTGATTCCCCTTCCAAATCCGCGAGCAAAGGGGCTCAATTTTGGGGTTTTCGTGGCTCTAGGGTTAGAGGCGTTCTTGGTGGGATTTCTTCGATTCCTCTTGATCTGACAAGTTTTGGTGGACCAAATCTTGGCTATGGAGTACCCATGAGGTGTTCCTACTATCCCCAAAGTCTTGTGCAAAACCGTGGAGCGAATCGGGAGATCGGGAGTTGGATTTGGAGGAGTTGACTCGCGGGCGCTGTTCATCCCGAGCTGGCCAGGCACGACCGGTGCTCTTGACCGGTCTGACCGGTGCTAGCCCTTGGTGGGTTTTTGTCTCGGGGAATAGCCTTGTCCGTGTGTTTTTGTCCCGTGGTCCTGCTGATCAGTTCTTGGCGTGTTTGGAGTTGTTTTGCTAGGTTTTGTGAGGGGTTCTTCTTCCTCACAGGTTGTGTTTCGTGGTGGTTTTTGTTCCAGGGCCTAGAGGAGTCACTGAGGCTTCCTGGAACGTTTGCTGTGCGGCTGCTGTAGCCACCGGCCTGACCGGCTCTGTCCACCGGTCTGACCGGTGTCACCGGTCTGACCGCCGCAGGCCATCGGTGTGACCGGTGTAGCACAGGCAGCAAGCCGTGCAAGTTTCCGCTGTGTGGTTTGGTGAGTTTCGGCTCGGAAGGTTGAGTGTTGGTTTCTAGGACCAGTAGCACTCCAGTGGCTGCGTGGTCTTGGCCAACTTGGGTAGTTGGGTCGGAGACGTGAGTTGGAAGCCGTGTTCGTCTTGTTGGAGTTCTCATCTCCTTCGAGAAGAATTTTTATCGGCTCCCATTCACTCTCCCCCTCTCTGGTTCGCCTAATCGGTCCTTCACTTATGTTAGATGTGTAACTTTTTGAAAACTCTTCACGATGCAACAAGGTAAAGGTTTGAAGTTTGCTTAAGTTTGAGAGCACTATATTTGTTTTATTGTGGCATGTTCTTTAGTAATAGTCTATCTTCCATAATGAAGTAGCCGGTAAAAACTTGAACCTTAAATGCTAAATACTTGAGAGAACAATATGTCTTGTTGTGTATAACTAAGTGCAGGGAAGACATTGAAGGGCAACGCTGATTTCCAAAATAAGCAAACATCTTGGACTTGCTCGAGGACGAGCAAGGTTTAAGCATGGGGGTATGTTGACGGTCGATTTTGGTACACCTAGCTATGAGTTTACCGTCGACATTTGCACATATTTGATGTTCTAACTAATGGTACTAACCCCCCGGAGGTATCAAGTTCACTCTTGCATGTCAATTTTGGAGTTTATTGTTTACGTAGGAAACTAACGTTAAAGAGGAGACTTTCGGGATAAGTTCATCAAGCACTTCAAGAGAAGATCATGAAGCCCGGCACAAGTCAAGACACATGATGAACATGGCTCCAAATGGCCCAGGGACCGAAGCATGAAGCCATAAAACTCCAGGGACCTGAACAGAAGATGCTGAAGCTTGCGCGATAAGGAGCTCTATCTAAACCGTGGAGAAGATGTTGTCAAGGGCCCACATGCAGAAGGGGGCAAGTCAACAATTGACCGAGAAGCGTCGGGGAGCGAACCGGGGCCGAAACGGGCCCAGGCCGGTTGGCCTAGGCCGACCGGCCCAGCCTTTTTTCGTGTCGGTTCGCGACGCCCTTTGACCTAGATGCTCCTCAATAAATTGCCTCTGCCTCCGTCGGCCGCCACATCCATCCATTCATCAGAGAGCCGCCGACACGAAGGAGAAGCACTAGGAGGAAGCCGACAGTCGCCGCAAGTCCTCGAGTTGCCTAGGAGATGGCCTAGGCCATGCCCTAGCCGCCATGGTTGGGCCTGCGTGGTGAAGCCATGGTGGAGTTCCGGAGCCCATGCCTTGATTCCATCAAGGCAATTGTACACTCTAGATTCGATGGTGATATAAACCATGTATTTTCCTTACTTTGAGTTACTTCGATGCGTGTTTATTCATATGTGTAGCTAGTATATGCCCTTAGTAGGAACAAAGTAATCATGGTGGTTAGTCTATCTCTTGCGGATACATATTGTAGCTATGGGATGCCCATGAGGTACTCCTACTATCCCCAAAGTCTTGTGCGAATCCGTGGAGCGAATCGGGAGATCGGGATTTTGATTTAGAGGAGTTGACCCGCGGGTTGATGTTCATCCCGAGCGCCCAGGCCCTGACCAGTCTGACCGGTGCAGACCCCAGTTGGGTTTTGGCTCGGGTGAACGTGCTGGTGAGTTCCCTAGTTCCTAAGGTTGCTGCTGTTTCAAGTTTGGTGCTGTTTGGAGCTCGGGAGGTCGGATTCTTGGATTTGGGGTTTCCAACCTAGGACCGGTCTGACCCGTGTGCTGTACCGGCCTGACCGGTGCAGAGGCTTTGCTGTGGAAATCTTCAAGTCTTGCTCGGGTGATCCGGCATGGGGTCCAGGGTGACCCGGAGTGTCTCTGGTGGGTGTCGGGTGATCCGACGGCCTAGTCCGGGTGATCCGGCCGGTCTGACCGGTGGTGGTGACCGGTCTGACCGGTGTGGTCAGTGAGCTGCTCGAGTTGCTTGTTCCGCTGTGTTCTCAAGTAGTTTTCGGTGGAGTTGGTTCCTAGGACCAGTAGCACTCCAGTGGCTACGTGGTCTTAGCCAACTTGGGTAGTTGAGTCGGAGAAGTGATTTGGCCAAGCCGTGTTCGTCTTGTTGGAGTAGCCATCTCCTTCGAGAAGAATTTTTATCGGCTCCCATTCACTCCCCCCTCTCTGGTCGCCAGTTCAGTCCTTCAACAGACACCACCACACGAACAAACCACAGAAACAAAACGCACCCCACACAGCAGAACCATCCACAACCACTTGGGAGAAGATCCAAAGAAGCTGCCGACACCTGCGCCTTCGTCACCAATGTTGTGTCCCGGCGAATCCAGAACCCACTGCGGGTCTGAAACCCTCCCCCCTCCCCCACGAACTCCTCCACCATGGGACTGTCATCCTCAAACTGCACAAACACGATCGCCGATCGCTCTGAGCTAGTGAAGCTTCAGCGAACACTCCCATCTCAGTACCATGGCAACCACTAATCCTGGCCACTCTGCGTGGGGCCTCTCCTCTTCCACCGCCTCACTACTCTGCCAAGGACACAGATATCAAAGTCCGCCATGAGAGCATCTCCTCCGCCTAGCTGACACCGAGTTCACCACTGCACCTTGCATGACAGCTCAAGCCCTCTAGACCCCATGGGCCCTCTACACCTTGACAGCAACACAGACCAAGCACGCATCTCGCAGCACCGCCAGACAATATGCACCACCACTAGCACAAATGGTAGGACTCCAAATATGATGTTAAGATGCCGCCATAGCACGTCTAGATGGACGAGGTCTTCACCCTGAGAGTCCCACACGATGAGAGCATAGTGCCTCTCCATGACGACCCCAACAGTGAGACCGACGCCCCAAGGGCTCCGCCATCATGCCTACCAAGGTGAAGGCTTTCGCCCAAATGCACTAGCCTGCTGCCCGCTCGTGATCATGGTAGTAGTCAGCTCCCCATCACTTCTGCCACACCACCACCGGAAGGGCACGACGCATCCCAAAGCACCACCGCTAAAGGAAACACCAGGCAGCCCCCTGTCCCCACCACCATGACGACACCAGAATGGCAATGTTGGCGAAGTAGGAGGGAACAGCCTGGCCTAGTGCCAACCGGTGCCCAGAGCCGCCACCGCCACCGATACCGAAGGCGCGGCGCGGGCCCGAACCGCCGTTGTGGACCTGCACAAGCCCCTGCTGCCACCGCCATTACCTGCGCCACGTAGGCGCATGCGCCGCCACCAGCATCTGTAGCCGCCGCAGGCCCTCGCCAGACGCAGTTGCCGAACTTGCCGCAGACCGCCGCCAAATGTCGCCGCCACTTAGCTACCCGTAGTCTCCGCAGGCTGCTACCCGTAGTCTCCGCAGGCCGCTGGCCGCGATTGCTGTCTTCCACCGGCCTCCCTTGGGACAACACCATGGAAGCGCGCCCCCAACCGCGCTGGCCACTAGATCTGGTCGGAGGCAGCCCGGATCCGTGGCCTCCCGCTGCCACCGCCGCCGGAGAAGCCTCCGCCACCAACGAGGCCCACCGGGACCCCGACGGCCGCGTCCGCCGCGGAGTCCCCGTGGAGGGGGAAGAGGGCTGCGCCACCACCTTCATCGGGTCCTCACAGGCTCCCGGAGGCACCCTCGGGAGGCGGCACGGCAGAGAATGGAGGCGGGAGGAGGGGTGGTGGCATTAGGGTTTGGTCACCTAGCACTACCAGCGCGAGAGCTACGCAAAACGCCATGCGACTAATTTCAGAGTGTACTACCCGGCCTGAAAATACAAAGACATGGGCATCTTTTTAGTACTGTTTGTATACCTGGTGTTATAGAAGTTGTTTAGATGAGTGAAAAGAGGTGAGATAAATAGTAAAAAATAGTGAAATTTTGAGACATATATATATATTATAAATATATATATAACACTTACCCACATAGACATGAAACTGCATGCGCGGTTATGGTGGAATCACTGGTAGGGTGAGGGGCTTTAGTCCCGGTTGGTAGAGGCCTTAGGTCCTCCAGTCCAACCGGGACTAATGATGAGAGACAAAAGGCCCCCCATTTAGTCTCGAGTGAGTGAACTGGGACTAAAGGGGTCCTTTAGTCTTGGGTGGTATTACGACCCGAGACTAAAGGGGCTTTCAGAAAAACAAAGAAAAGCAGGAGCGCATCCGTGCCCCCACCTGCTTGCATGTTCTTCAGCTCAATTCAATTTCACCTCCTCGAACACGAACTCAATTTGCACATATCAAAAATCATACAAGTTCTTCACCGCAAAAATCATACAAGTTCTTCACTGCAAGTTATATCACTCGAACTCATAAAAATCAATTCATACAAGATTTACGTAACATGAGTTCGATTTCATTCACACAAAAGATTCATAACACAACATGTCCGATTTCACATTCACATACAAGATTCACAACACAAAAAATTAGAAACAACAATTAACAAAAATCTTACAACTCAGGACCCTGCGCCGCTCAACCTGCCGCGTGCCCCTAGCTCCGGCCCTGGCCGCGTGCCGCGGGCGCCGAAGGCTGTCGTGCCCCGCGCCGACCGGAGTAGGCTGCCGGTCCGTGCGTCGCCGCCTGCTCCCGCCGACCCCGTGCCAGCCGACCGCTGCTCTTCCTCCTCCCCTGCCAACCAATCAGAAGACAAGGTAAAGAAGATAGAAAAAGAAAGAGATGAATGGCTCACGATGGAGGAGAGGAGAAAAATATAAGGAAGATTAAAAGGAAGAGGAAGAGGGCGCGGTGGGTGTGGACATTTAGTCTCGGGTGGAAAACCACGCGTGACTAAAGTCTGCTGCCAATAATTGAAGTCGATAGCTATTGGGTGTGTGGCCTTTAGTCTCAGTTGGTAATACCAATATGGACTAAAGGGTAAGAGGCGTCCAAGGCCATTTCAGGCCACGTCGACGAAACGCCTTTAGTCCCGGCTCCAAAGTTGAACCGAGACTAAAGGGGTGTACCAAAGCCTCCGACTCTATCAGTGAATTGTGGAAAAACAACACATGCAGTATATACGGACGGTTGTTCAGAAACAAGAAAAATCATGTGGACCAGAGCATGGACTTGGTTTTGACATGGGGTGATCGAGTTGTACGTGTCGGTTGCACATGAGCACGAGCCAGCCATACGTGTTCCACAGCTTGGCATGGCTGGCACCTGATATCTGACCCCACACGGCCGGCCAACTTACTAGCCCATGTTTTGGTGCATGCAGTACTAAATTGAATCTATTTGTAAAACCTTTCTATAGAAAAGTGCAACTTTAGGCGATGAACCTAATGAACCTAATGCTCGCGAATGATGAGGAAGTTTGCCGTGGGCCGCCGTACATCGGTCTCCCCATGGCATGCATGCATGAAGGCTCATGTCGTCAACGTCAATGATTGGCTCCGTCATTATTGTAAATTAGCGTGTGTCATTTTTTATCAGTGTTTTTAGCAACTCATTGTTTTTTCATTTTTGAGTTTGCTGACATGAGTCTTGTTTAGATTTGTTTAGATGGACAAGTTAATTCTTATTAATCACCCACCCACTACTGGAAAAATGCTCATTTGTACCGGTCCGTAACCCTCATTTGTACCGGTTATTGAACCGGTACAGGTTCTTCAGTACAAAATGATGTGGAGCATTTGTACTGGGTGAGATACCCGTTACAAATTCCTCACATGTACCGGGTGGAGTCTCGACCCGGTACAAATGTCCCTTCCCCCCTCCGATGTGGCAGGGGGGCATTTGTACCGGGTGGAGGTACCACCCGGTACAAATATGCTTTTTTTGTTTTCTTTTTTGTTTCTTTATTCTAACTTATTTGCTTAATATACTAATACTAATCCTAATACACTGTAATATAAAGTCGTGTGACATATAAAATATTATATTTGAGATAATATTCTACATGCATGCATTCGTATATATTTATTTGTATAATATCATATCTAATATTATACAAATAAATATATACGAATTCTTGTAGAATATCATCTCAAATCCTGAAATTGAAGAACTTTGGAAATAATATTACACATTAGCATATTGTGCATACTGAAATTTATATTAATAATATACATTGGATGAAATGTTAGCAGAGTTTAATTTTTGCTTTCAGATGTTTGGCCTTTGCTTCCAGATGCTTCTTTGTTGGCCTCACTTGACCCTTTCCCTGTCGGCGCTCCCGTTACAATAAGATAGGATAAGCCTGCATAAAACTCTCCCCCTGGACTAATAACCTCGTCTAGAAGAAGTCCGCATAATTGTTCTTGAATCAATCAGATTTTTTCTGTCTCGAGGAATCCTTCCTTGATGTTGCCAATCTACCAAAGAATATGAACAAAAGAATAAAAACCGGAGAATATGAACAATAAGAACTACATGTAGTCACAGTTTTGTGTACACGCACCTTCTCTTCGAATTTGCTACCATCATCGCAGGCTGTATCATGGTGCATGTAATCGCAAACATAGTATCCGCATAGATTGATGCCGAAAGGCTGCATCATGACCTCCACATATGGGAAAACCAAGTCATGAAATCATTTTTTATTATATTGTAAGAAGTGAATAAACTAAGACACATACTGTTGACGCAAAAATAGGACGTCACCTCCGCGCGTAGCATACATGACTCCCCGGTCTGTAGCGAGGCGTGCCAGCCAATCTGACCTGTTGATTGACAATGGAAAATATTAGGGATCGGCTAGAGAACCGATGGCCTTGTTGCGACACATGTACCAGCCAATCGGCCGATACAGGTAAGAGCGGGATCGGCTGGCTCGAGAGTGACCGAAGCGTAGGTACGTGGGTAGATGGATCGGCTGGATCGGCCGATCGTGACGTCAGCACTCGAGCAGGTCGGAATCGGCTGTGATGTTAGGAGCCGATAGGATCTAGATCGAGTGGATGATAAAGATAATAGCTAAAACCACAAGAATTGGTACGAAAACTTGTAGATCTAGCTAATATCGATAAGAGGTGAATAAAGAACTAGACGAAATCTCAGTGATGCGCCCGGAGGTTAAAGCCTAGGATTATCCGGTAAAACGGTACTCACAAGCTTGCTGGAGATCAGTTGATGCAGCTCGACGAACTCGAAGTATGGCGTTGTAGAAAAGGGATAATCGCAGTGGCGAAGTCGCCAAAAAGTAGATGCTATAAAGGTAGATGCTGTAAAGTAGATGCAGTAAAGTAAAGGGTTTGCCCGGAGGCGGTTTGTTTGATATTGGTATGTATAGATTTTCTGACCACGCAGGGTCGCTATTTATGTCCTGAGGACAACCCCGACTCCTAGCCGATCACGTCAATGTTTACTTGCATCTAAAGACAAAAAACTACTAAAAACAAAAAAGGACTCTCGCAGGAGTCAAAACTTCCTAAAAACTGACTCTTTGACCCGTTGCCAATTGTAGATTGACCTGCCTCCACCATGCCTTCCTTTTGGCGTATCTCCTTGATTACCGCCTTCTCTCTCTCCATCGGCCGATCCTCTAATTATTCATCGGCCGATTGTTCTGACCTGCTGGCCCACCGTCAGGGTTGAATTCCTCTGACTATTAGCGGATCTTGTTGACCGTTCTTCTCTTTCCTCAATCGGCCGATTACATTCTGTTTTTCATCAGCTGCTTCTCCTTATCTTTTTTTTTGACCTGTTTTTCCAAAAAACGGTGTCAACACATACTGGCCAATCATAGTGGACATAAAGGTTGTTGTTGAAATTTCTGGGGTACTTATCATAGAGACAAGTCCATGCAAGTTTAATCAACTCTACTACATCTTGGTATCTACTTTTATCTGTAGTCTTGTACAAAGAGTCGAAGACAAAGGCCTTGATTCAGGCCATATAGAAACTAAAGAGAATCCAGTGGAAGCTGTCCATTGATACAGAAGTATTAATTTCTTAAAATATGCAATGTAATTTGAAAAGGATAAAGAGATGAGATACACGTTGCTCACCCGAAGTTGTATGGCAGCTCTACAACATCCTTGTCATGGTGTTTGTCTAGAAAGTTGTTGATGTGATTAAGTGTTTCCCTCTTATTAAGTCTGAGAGTTTTCTGAGTCATCATCAAAGGATCCATGTAGCCCACACTCATGATTCCTTTCCTCCTGCACCGTTGCATCTCAAAAATGTATGACACAAAAAATATAGAAGTTTAGATATGTGATACAGTGGCTAGAGCATTGATTTTTTAACTTATAGTAGAATAAACACTTACAGAGTCCAGCAACTGATGAATGAGACATCAACTGCATCAATATTGAATAGGAACCAGAATTCCTCCATGGGAATAGTGAAGACCTGTTGGCCACGGAAATAATGATGGTCCTCAATGCGAACATAGAGCAACTCCATCCCGACGGCAGCTTGTGACATGTGCCACTTGTGTAATTCATACATCCTCGTTGGAAGATACGGGAGCAATCATGGCCACACAAGCTCATGCCCAGGCACATACTTCGGTCTATTTGCCTCTTTATGTGGTGTAATTTCCTCATCCCCTTGAAGTTGTGCCAGAGTCACTTTATGTGGTGTAATTTCCTCATCCCCTTGAAGTTGTGCTGGAGTCAGACCCGCTGATTTAGAAAAATCAAGCAATTGTTGCTGATACGTTGTAAGTGGTCTAGTTGCCCTATATGACACTTCATGAGTTGGGATTGCATCCATCCCTCAAATTTGAGCTTCAGTCAGACCTGTTTCTTTGTTAAATTCAGCCACTTGTTGTTCATACGTTGAAAGCACCTTGAGGTCGGGGATAAATTGTTTTGACTGGGTCCGTAGTTGTGGAACACTAGATGTTGTTTTCTTCTTCGTGCGTTGAGTCTTGAGTACTTGTTGGTCGTACTCAGTCAAAGGCTTGGGAATATACTCTGGTTTTTTCTTCTTTCGTCCTCCATTTTCCCCGTGAAACGATGAAATTTGACTCGGTCAATTAGTTTCTAAACTGGAGGCTCCTTAACTTTGAATATTTGTCTATCCAATTCTTTCCTCACTGACTGGTCAAGTTCCTACTCTATCTTCTCATAAGCAAGTTTTGGTGGAGGCTTCTTCTGCTTTGGTTTGTTCTGCTTCTTTGGAGGCGGAGGAGGAGGAGGAGCTCGTCGCGTGGTACCCTTGCCCTTAACAGGTGCATGAGGTGGAGAAGGAGGCGGATTGTCGCTTGGGTCCCTGCCAACTACAGGACTCATGCTGTGCTTTGCCCTTGCAGCTGGTGAATGCGGTAGTTGATCTTGGCCTTCAGGCATGGCGGCTGATGATGTAGGTGAGTCAGCAAGAGAAGGTGGTTTTTGCGTAATCCTTAGGTGAGCCTTGGGCCAAAAATTCCAGGTATGCACAACATCTTGAAGAAACTCCACCCCATTAGGTCCTGGTATCTCTAGTTCCAGGACAGCCCAACCATCTCAGTCAACAAAAACTCTGGCGTAATATTCAATTGGAAGATGGTGGCCCGTGATTCTATCTCCTTGTACCATTTTCTCAGTCACACAATAAGCCACCACAAGCCTATTGTTTTGCATTAATCGAGAAGCACACCCGTTGACCTCACGATGATGTCATCCACAGGCCAGTGTGGCCGGTTTTGTGGTGAGGCTGGGGTTGCTGCTTCAACTGCTGGTGTTGCTGCTTCTGTGGTTGTTGTTGCATGTTGTGTTGAAGCGACGCTGCTTTTCCGCTTAGCAGATGGGCTCATTTCATTAGTAGGACCTTGCTGATGAGATGATTGTTTGCTAAGAGCAAGAGCCACACGCTCGTCAATGATTTGCTCCATTCTTGCCTCGTTATTGATTACGCGATCTTGCAACTCTCTTAATTGTCTATCTTGTTGGTCCTTAGCCTTTTTGTGACTTCTATAGGAGTCAATGTGCTCATGCCATCCGGGTTTCCATGGAACTACACCTTTGCCTTGGCAACGTCCACCGTGTTCTCGAGTTCCTATTGCAGCACTAAGCTCGTCTTTCTGTCGACCAGGCACAAATGTTCCTTCAGCAGTAATGAGATCAAGTCAACAAGCCTTGCCGCCATCTCTCTTATTTGGTCGCCCAATACTAATGTTCCACCTTCAGGATTGATCGTGCCACCATGTGCATAATAATAACTCCTTGCTCGATTGGGCCAATCTATAGTTGCCGGTACGAGTCCATGTGCAATTACATCATATTCCATCTTGTCTTAACAAAGACCACAAGTTCAAATCCATATAGAAATAAAAGTGTACATCCACGCACAACACATATTTCATACTCTAACTCCATTTTTCTTAAACAGGTAATCCATGTAGTTGAAGTCTCTAATCTTGAAGTCCAGAACTTCACTAATATATGCTAGAATATGAATTAGTGCACTCTCTTTAGTTTCACATGAACGGTCACATGGACTTCCATAAATCTGAAACAGTGGAGAGTTGAATTGATATGGAAGGCAAATGAAAGATGAGCCTGAAACTTCATATCCTTGTGCGTTCCAGATTTGGTTCCTCGTAAGACAATCGCAACACATCGTACACTTGCTCTATAATTGCATGAAAACTCATTGCCGCAAAGGTTTCACCAAAGATATTATAAAGTTAACAAAAAGGTACGAATGTTAAAAATGCAGCACAACTAGTTAAATTAAAAAATGCTCAATGATATTTCTATGCTCCATACCATGTCATCTTGATTCAGACGACAAAGTGTCTCTGCGGTCATGGTCACACTTTCTCCCTCCTCGAGTGCCTTGATTAGAAAATAATAGTAATCTGGCAGAAAGTACCCATTAGCACTAAGTTGTTCTAAGCACTTCTGCATGGCGGTTCTTTCAAAAGTCCTATTAATCGGCGAAGGGCTACCCCACTCAACAATCGATAGCATTGGAGTGGGGGATTCTGATGACAGCGCGGAGCGAAATGATCCTCGAACAGGTATGTCAAAAGAGATTTTTAATTGAATGTTGTTGTTTGCACTGACAATCGCACATTGTATAACAGGAGGGGTACCACCAATATTATTGCGAACATGTCGGAACCACTTCATATGATCGATATTCTGCATGTTATGAAACTAAAATTATTATTCTTGTAATAAAAATCCGGTTTATAGAGGGAAAGAATATTACTATGTTTGGAGCAGATCCTTGACGTCGATCACCTTTATGCAAGTTAATGACGCCATGGGTGAAGTGTACATATCCCTGGAGGACAAGGCAACGGTGGCCGGTCGTCAACAATGTGTAGTCCACGACCGCCTCCACAGCCATGACCATAGCACCACGACCACCTTGATGACCGCCACCACGACCAAAAAAGTGACTTGCCATTGTAATCCCTAAAATATGCACAAAATTTTAATTAACAATTTCTTGCCAAACAACTATCCCCACTCACACTGGCAGTGGTAGACATGTCTACTTTTTTGTACACGTAATTAAAAACTATGCAATAATTATGAAGAACTAAACTATGAAATTTAAAATTTAATATCAATTATACCTAATTATTAAATACTAGTGAAAGACTAAACTATAAAATTTTAATTTTTTCCCTATGAATATATAAATAATATGAAAATATAATGAGTAAACTAATTTTCTAATAAGGAAACTACTTTTCTACTGAGGATATCAATTTTATAATGACAAAAACAAATTTTCTAATAAGGAAACTAGTTTTCTCATGAGGAAATCAATTGAGTAAACTAATTTTCAATATAAATAAATAATTCGAAAAAAAATCTATCATCACATACAACATTGCATACATCTATCATGACACTTTCTTTCAATTAGAACATAGACAAATATGCATCTAAATAAAAAAATCACCATTCTTAGCTCATTCGAAATTTAATGAAATACTCAAAGTACAAAGCATAATACTTAAAATGTCAATCGTATATCCAGGTAGGAGGAAGTAACTAACCTCTACACCACTTCAATGAGTAAAATTGTGGAGAAATCGTCGCAAATCAGGCAAAAGCTCCTAAGGGCGCCATTGGGGAGGGGGAGCTCGAGTTGGAGAGAGGAAGAAGAAGAGTGAGGAGGGGGGCTCGGGTAGGGGAAGAAGATGAATTTAAGCCGTTGCACATTTGTACCGAGCCAAGACACGGGCCGGTACAAATGTGCTCACATTTGTACCGGGAGGTGGCTCCGACCGGTATAAAAGCACATTTAGACCGGTCGGAGCCACCTCCCGGTACAAATGTGAGGCATTTGTACCGAGTGGGTTGGAGGAGGCCCCGACGCGCCCCTGTGAGGGGGCATTTGTACCGAGCGGTGGCTCCACCCGGTACAAATGCCATTATTTGTACCAAGGGCAAAAATACCCAACACAAATGAAAAATCGGGCTTGGGACAGATGCTCGATTCTCTAGTAGTGACCACATCAGATGTTTTCATGCAAATTAGAAATACTAAATGTAGATTAATGATTAAAATTATTTCATAACCTGAGGTAAATTCGCGAGATGAATCTATTGAGTCTACCATAATTAGATAATTTGGTGCTACGATAACATCTTCTAATGATGACTTAATTAAGCTTAGTAGATTCATCTCGTGACTCTAATCCATCTATGTACTTAGTTTTATAATTAGATCATATTTAACCCTCCTAACTAGCATCGGTAAACTTTGATTGGACATTTTCGGAAAATTTCTTCACCCAACTAAACAAGGTCATATAGAAGCAAGGGTCGCAAACATATTATTGTCCTCTCCTGCAAATTGCTAGCTGGATCATTGGATCCATAAGACACATAATAGTAAGGATGAATATGGATGTCTGGAAATCTGAATTATCTGTATTCATATCTGATAAAAATGCTAATATGGAAATATGGAATATGTATTCATATTCGTTTTTAATATGGATTAGATGGATGTATTCTAATCGAATTTTCAATATTATCCGTATTCGACATTATCCGACAAAAGTTCGAAATATCCGACATTATTCGTATCCGCAAAGAGTAAAGTACCCATAGAAGCCATCTAAAATATATTTATATTAATAAATGCTAATTATAAATGATGTTAATTTTAATATTGCCAATAAAATAATTATTTACACAATTTTTAACTATTGAAAATTATCTATATGACAACTAATTATGTTAACCTAATATTACTAGATTATATAACGATATTTTTAATGAATTTTAATGTGGCCAATCATAGTAAGTTTAAATACATTATATTATTTAGCAAATAAATAAATTATATCTAAATGTATTTATGTACTTATTTTCACTATTAAAAGATGTTTATATATTTCAAAAATACTTATTTTATATCTATTTACTTATTAATAGATATGTTATTTGCAATAAGATATTTATTATGTACAATGATCATAATTTACTCTCTACTTTTAACATGATTTGATCAATTATAAAACCATCGAGAAATGAAATATATACTCATTATGACTCTATGCTATAAATCGAGTAAGTATTCGAATGTGAATCTGAATTAGAAATATTAGTTTTGTATTCGTATTCGTATCCAAAATCAAATTAAAATGTGGTAAATAGTGACATCGGAATTCGTATCCGTGCGTATTCGATCTGAATCCATTCTTACATAATAGTATCTCCAATATATTTGATATGTTTGGGTACTTCAAATTGGATTTTGCATAGGAGATAAGGTTTCGTAAAAAATATCTTCTCAAACAGCATACCTAAAATTATTGTCTGAATTAGCAGAATCAAGCATGGAGATAGAGGTGGGGAGGATGTTTGCGGCCCGAAAAAGGTGGAGATGAGAGCGGTGTCGGAGGTGGTCGTGTAGGAGCACATGACCTTAGCATCGAATCCAGTCGATGTGGCGGATTGTGATGTGGAGGCACCACAATGAGATTAGGTGGATGGAGCAGTCGCGATCGGGGAAAAGCGCGTCAGCGGGTGCGACGCGAGCAGTCCCTGAGTATTATGTGTTTTTGTCATAGCAATCTATTTAGGTCATCTGCTGAAGCTGATTTTTGGTAGGTATAGCGATCCATTATACCAACTATGTTGGAGATGCTCCAAGTTGAGGCAGGCCCATTTGTTTCTATAATGTGTTTTTTCACGAAAAATATTATATACAAATTGTATGTTCCTTGAAAAATAATATATTTTATGTAGTGACATTTCATATTATTTCTCTATATTCAACCACCCTTATTTCTCTATATTCAACCATCCAAAGTTTCAAATTTGGAAGGAAACATAGAATGAAACAAACAATAATTTGGGGTTGTGCACCATAGGAGAAGCAACTTGCAGTTGTTTCCTAGAAAAAAAAGGAACTAACTTTTTTTTCATTGCAAAATCACTAAAAAAATAGTTCTCCATCAGAAACTATTATGGTCATGTAAAGTACAAAAATTGGCATGGAAAGTATCTTATGACGAAAATCCACCGTCATAAGGGTCGTCACGTATCAACCGTCGCTAAATGTACATTGTGACGAAAAAATGGAGAACCATCACATAATGTGTGGACCTTATGTGACGGTACGTTGTAGCGTCAATATATGACGCCTGTAAGCGTCAGATAATGTTGGTCAAAATGTCACAATAAGTGTGATCAGGCTCTTATTCATCATGGTTTTTGTGACGAGCTAACATCGTCATATAATGGTATGCAAAATTTGTGACCGTTTCTATTGTGTCGTGTAATGTAGGCCTGTCAACTGTCATTAGCATTGACATGACCACTGATGTCACAAAAACACTCCATGCACATATATTCCATGACTCATCACAAAGAAACCATCATGCACAAACAATCCAAAACATATACATAACAAAGAAACCATTATCCATAATCCATTACACACATAGAAAGCATAATCCATTACACACCGGTTTAAACATCACACAACTACCAAGTTCCAGGTTTCATCACACAGTTGCAACATACCAACATCAGTTTCCAACCACACAAAGGGCACATATAGTTCCGACAACAATAGTGCATCAACAAGTCAATCAGGTCGACCTACCTGCCCCATCTTTCTTTAGATTAAGCATAGCTCGCAGCAGTGCATTAGTCTCTTAAAACTTTGTCTGCATCCCCTTCACCTCCTCTTGGGTCTGGCGTAGCAAATTTTGGTTCTCTTCAAGTGCAGCTTGGTTTGCTTCCATCCTGGCTTGTTGAGACTGAATTTGTACTTCCAATTATTCTTGCTTCCTATCAGCTTTCTCTCTTTCAGCTTGGATTGTGACCTCAAACTGAAAACGCAGTCATGCTTCCGTGGTTGTAGTAGACCTGGTAGGCTTGGATTGTGGAGTCACACCGATGTTTGGAAGGAAGGTTGATGAAGGACTAATCTGGCAAAGACTGTCAACAAAAATCTGAGTGAGAGACTTCTGTGCTTCACCTTCTTCTGGTTCACTTTCCTTCTCTGCAACCAAATCCTCTTACATAGAATAATTCCACTTATAAGCTTCATTCAATTTCCATTCTGCAAATGACATGAGTGAAAGCATTGTACTTACATATATCCGATTTACGAGCTCAGAACGACCATTTCGTGGACTAGTCATACATTCCCCAAAGAATTCAATAGGATATGGTTCCATGTTGTTGTACTCAGCCCTCTACAGCATTCTATAATTAGTGTCTCAGTTTTTTTACTCCGAACCAAAACTCACGAACACACACAGCGGAAACTTGCACGGCTTGCTGCCTGTGCTACAACGGTCAAACCGATGGCCTGTGCCGGTCAGAACGGTGACATCAGTCGGACCGGTGGACAGTGCCGGTCAGGCTGGTGGCTACAACAGCCGCACAACAAAAGTTCCAGGAAGCCTCAGTGACTCCTCTAGGACCTGGAGCAAAAGCCACCTCAAAAACACAACCTGCAAGGAAAGAAAACCCCTCACAAAACCTAGCAAAACAACACAGTTTGCAGAATAATGCAAGAATGGCCCTGAACTTTGGGATCACACCAGTAGTCAACAAGCTTTTCCCATTCTTCTGTCTTCGTATTAGGTGGAGGTTCTTTGTCCTTCATTTGTTCTCTTGTAAGTTCTTCATCAAAGTACTACCTTTACAGGAGATACCTTTGCTGCTTGACTCCCTTCTTAATGATATTCGTGCATGCTGCTTTGGTTGGACCATCATTCCTGACATCCACATCTGTCCGATGGTGAGATCTAGACAGCCCACAGGGGTGTTAATCCCTGTGGTTTAGTTTTTCGGCGAGGGGGAATCTAAGGCTAAGAACTCGAAGGTTGCGCACGAGCACATGGAACACAGAGAACACGGCGAGTTTATACTGGTTCGAGGCTCCGGAGAGTAAAACCTTACGTCCAGTTGTTGGTGTAGATTGCTTGAGGATTGCGTGATTGTACAAGGGTCGCCTCGCCCGCCTTATATTGGCTAGCGGACAAGGTCAGTTCCCAGACTCCAGGTCGGTTACGACCAGGAGACCTAAATCTAGCTGACTACAACACTTGCCATATCTGTTGATCTGCTTTGGTCGAAATCCACCGATGTCTTGTCTTGCATGCCAAGTCTTGAAGTCGTTCTGGAATCTTCTGGAAGGTCTTCAGGAGGTCGTGTGGGCCACCAACTAGGTCGGCTGGGCCCAATGACAGGTCGGCGGGTCTTCTAGTAGGCCGGACCCACTTGTCGGGGACGGCCGTGAGTCTGGTCGGTGGGGACCCAGGGGTACCCATGTCTCACAAGCCCCCGAGCGAGGTGTATGCGCAGCGACCTTAGAGAGGTCATGACGAAGTCGTGGAGCTATCGACAGGTCGAATAGCATGCACGTCGGTCAAAAAGAACAAATCAGCTTAGCAGCCGACCTGTTATAGTCTTGCCGAACGAAGAGAGGTCGAGTGATGACCTATAGGAAGCAGGCTTCCAATAGATCGAAACGACAATGAAAAAATTCAGAGGGCGTCAAAGATGCACTCATGGAGTAGTATCCGAGCATCATGGCGGGCAGGATGGCCGGTATGATGATCCAAAAAAGAAATGGAAGAGAAGAAAAAGGTAGGTCGAGTAACGACGTGATGAGAAACAGGTTTCCCAACTTGGTACGATGAAGAAAACAAAGAGGGCATCGAAGACGCACTCGTAGAGTAGTCCCCGAGCATTGAAGCAGACAGCATGGCTGATTTGATGCTCAAAGAAAAGAAAAGAAAACTAAGTCATGGTCTTGATCGAACGAAGTGTAGAGACACCCAGATCTCCAAGCATAGCTGCAAGGAGTCTGGCAGGGCCGACCTCAAGGAGGCCTTGTAGGCATGCCGACCTCAAAGAGGCCTCAAATCATCAATGTCCAGTATCCGAGGATACCCAGCAGGATCTTGAAAGGTACATCACGTGAAGAGGTCATCTGTAGTGGTCGAAACGATCAATGATGAAGCTGTAGAAAGATGTGATCTTGAATCAAATGGAGTGTAGAGACATCCAGATATCCTGCATAGCTGCAAAGAGTCTGGCAGAGCCACCTTAGGCATGCCGACCTCAAGAAGGTCTCAAATCAAAAAGCGCCCAAGCACCCGGAGATACTTGGCAGGGCCATTAGGCACGCACCCCACAGGGAGGCCTTCATTCCCGACGTAAAAGTCCTGGGTGTCTAGAACAGGCTAGCAGGGCTACAAAAGCACACCGACCTCGGAAGGTTACGCATCCGGGGTGCCCAACTAGGTTGGCAGAGCCGTAGATATACCAAGGTATTGTAAGACCTCGGTATAAAGGCACGCCGACCTCAAGAAGGTCGTTTTGGTGCCCAGACGACCAACATAGCTGTCAGCCATCCAGCAGAGCCATGCCACTAAGGTATTGACGACCTCAGCAATAGGCGCACCGACCACGGGGGCCCGACGAAACCGCAGACGTGATGATTCTGATCTCCAAGCGCCCAGACAGATCTGGCAGAGCAGCGAGGCACGCCTACCCCGGAAGGTCTTCAATCGAACCTACAACCATTCTGCTCAGGGAACAAAATATAGGCTGATTGGAATAGGTCCGTTTACATACAGAGCCATAGCGGGTGCATCAGGACGCAGAGCCTAGCGGGTGTAATAAGAATGCTGAGTCGTAGAAGTAGGTCGAGTAATCGTCGTCGTCGTCCGTAGATATAACGAGGCGCTGGGCCCTCTGACACATAGTCAGGCATTGTCGTTTATTGTAGACTCCAGGGTCACGGGTCAACAGTGGTCGGAGATTCCCTTGCCGCCCGGGAAACGACAAACTGCCCACGAATCAAGGAACGCACTGTAGCCTTGTGATTCTGCGGCGGGCTCAGGCATCATTGATGCGCTAGCGACAAAGATGTCACGAGATAGATATAAAGTCATCGCCTTTAATTACTCACATGTCCACAGGCCTACCGGACCCATGTGGTGTCAGTGTCATTACTTCGCCAGCTACCCAAGGTCCTGGCTTTTGGCTATAAATAGCACCGTGAAGCTTGAGGGAGGCAAGCACCGAGCATTGTTGAGCTATGAAGCCACAGAGTAGTTTTGAGGCCATGCCATGGGCATGTGTCCGTCTGCCAGATTGTAGGATGTTGTGTTTGTAGAAGCTTGGAGCTAGAAGAACTCTTGCGAAATGTAGGCAACACCCCCATTCTTTGTACCAAGCCTCTGCATGGTACCAGGTAGAGTTTGGAGGTGATGCTGTAGAGGCCCGAGGTGAAGCTGTAGATCCTCGCCAACCATGTGGTGCTCGTCGAGGGCCTGCAGTCCGCACTGAAGAGCAAGCTCGTATCTGCATTCCATAGTCGGGCACAAAGTGTGACCTGCTGGGTGCAGTACCGTGCAGTTGTTCATCGCAAGGCCACCATCGAGGTCCTGAGGCTAGAAGAATTCTTGCGACGTGCTCTACTGTATCGGAGTATGCCTCAAGGATTGCTCTAGGTAGATTAGGTCTTCGAGTATGTTTGTGTTTTTGTGCCGGGTTCTGGATCCAATCAGTCGCAATAAGTCACAGGCGACTTGTGTACCTTCGAAGTTCCCGTGTAATGTTCGCTCTCTTCTGTCATGTACTGGTCGATTTGACGAATTGATTCATCAAAGACCTAAAATACCATGATTTTGGGGGCTTATCGACCTTGTGAAGATCGAAATGTGAGATCAGGACGACCTGAAGTTTTTGTGTTGTTCACGACCTAAACTCAGGGAATAGGTCGCCATCTGTTGAGTAAATATCCATTGGCGCAAAGTCCGGCGAGATTGACTCGTGAAATTATCGGCATAGAGCCGTTAGGGCGAGCTCAGTACTGTGGAAGGAACCGCAACGGGCAGACCCTGTGGGGCCCTTATAAATAAAGCGGCGGGGACCATCGTTTGACTGGCCCCTTCGCCTTCTTCCTCCTTTCGCCATCACTGCCAAAATCACCGCACCCTAGTCACCGCACACTCCACCGCCGAGCGCCGCCATAGAATTCGTAGTGCGCCGCCATCTGTCGCCGACTGCGCGCCGGCTCTGCTACGCTCGCACCACTCCGCTTCGTATGCGAGTCAAAACCCTAGTGGGCTTTAGATCCAGATCTGCTTGTGCTCAAGAAATGGCGGCCGCGGCTCGTCCAATCCCTGACCCGCGGACGGTGTGGGAATCCTCGACGGCGAGCGAGGCAAAGATCCAGGCGCTGGTGGACCGCGGGCTGTTGAGGCCCAAGGCGGAGGTGGAGTGGAAGGCGCCTATGGGCGAGGCGTTCCCGACAGAAGACGACAAGGAGCAGGTCGTCTTCATCTCCTTCTTCGAGCGTGGGTTCAACATCCCCGCCGGTGACTTCTTCCGGGGTCTTCTCTTCTACTACAAGTTGGAGCTGGTACATCTCGTTCCCAACTCCATAACAGTAGTGTCGACCTTCATCCACTTCTGTGAGGCGTATCTGGGAATAGCGCCCCACTTTCTTCTCTGGCGACATCTTTTCTGCGTCAAGTCCACCGGCAAACGCGCTGGTGTTGTTGGTGCTGTGATGTTCTGCTTGAGGTCGGGCCTAAAGTCAGAGTGGATTGACTCGGACCTACCGGACAACACCACTGGGTGGAGGTCGGATTGGTTCTACATCGCCGATCAAAAGCCGGCACTCCCGAAGCGGACTGGGCACAAGCCCGTGAAGATACCGGAGTAGGACCTACCGTTGACTTCACGCGAGATGGACGACATCAAGGAGGTGCTTGCATTGGTCGAGGACCTCAAGAAGAGAGGCGTAGCAGGAGGCTCAGTTGCTAGGTCGTTTTGCCGGCACCTGATCCAGCCGATCAAGGATCTGGTGCATCCAGCGTACGAGTACTGGGGGCAATCGGACCCCACTCGTGAGGTCAACCGCAACGTCCCCAAGGAGGAGATGGCGGCTAGGGTGTCACATATCTTCGCCGAGAAGGCACGAATCAGGAAGTGCCCAAAGGTGTATTCACTAAGTCGGCCAGCTGACCCAGTAAGTCCTGGAACTACTAGGTCGTTTGCTAGGTTCTTTTGCTTATACGTCGTTTTAACTCGTTTTGGTCTTTATCTGTCATAGGATCGGGAGAGGCAGTTTTGGTGCCCGGCACCTCTTCCGGAAGGTGAAGAACCTCGTCAGAAGCTGAGGTCGGACAAGTACCAACCTCCAGCTGCTAGGCTACTTGAGAATTACGAGTCTGACTCGTCGGTGGAAGCTGATGAAGACACTGACCCGGAGGTCGATGATGATGCCATGAATCAGCAAGAGGCGAGTAGCGCCGTGAAGCCCAGGCGCAAGACGAGGTCGGCGGCGGCAAAACAGTCAACCTCGACGGCTGCTGCAAAGGCCGAGGCAGCGAAGACCGCCAAGCTCGAGGCGGAGAAGAAGAAGAAGAGGAAGAGGAAGACGAGCCCTCCACCGGCGGTCGAGACGCCAGTGATTCCTACACCTCCGACTAGGGAGGTGGAGTCTGATGAGGAAGACGAAGATGAGGCCACTGATGACCCGCCGGTTGTTGAAGACCAGACGGCGAGGAGGTCGTTGAGTCCCGCGGCCAGGAGGCAGCGGGAACTGACGCAGAAGACGACGGAGGACGACCTCCGTCAGGGGATGGAGGCACAGCGGGCTGCTGCCGGAGCACAGGCAAGGATGCCTGTGCTGGTGAAAGTGCGGCCTTTCAGGCCTAGGTTATGTGCCCCAGCTACTGTGAGGTAGGGTCATTTTCCTGAAACTTGTTCGTGTTTTGATCGTTGTTGGTTTTGTTGATGAAGACGTCGACAGGCCGATGGTCCAACCCGAGCGCACCCTAGGTGATCAAGGATCACCTTCGCAAACCAGGTCGGGTGACCAGGAGGGCGAAGCTCGGACCCTGGTTAACAATGCCAGGACAGCGACTCCTCCGCCTACTGTTGATGCTGGGGCACAGGGCTCCGTGGGCGACGTCGGGGCGTCGACCTCTCCCCCCGTCATCGACGTGGACCCCATCAATGTGGTGGCCGGCACGTTGGATCAAGACCTCACTGGGGATCTGATTCCGCTCGAGCAGCCACCAAAGGATCCATAAACATCCGGCGCGCAGGTACCGAGTTCGCCATCGACAGGGTCGATGTTGAGACGTAGGGAGATTGACTGGAATGGTACTCCTTGGCAGGAAGACATCTTGGACGATAATGAAGATATGAGGGCGGTCCGGAATGCAATCTTGACGCTTAACGAAGCACTGACAGTAAGCCTTTCTCCTGCGCTATTTGTAACGATGTAATTTCAAACTTGTATTTGATGACCTGATTTCTTGGAGCAGTCGCTGGCTGATCGTGCAAAGGGCAGGGCCGACCTGCTGAGGAATGCTGCGGCCACACAACTGCAGGTGGTCGAGCTTGAGCAGGAGCTCAAGCAGGTCCGTGAAGCTGCAGCGGCGGACAAGAAAAAGCTCGAAGACGAGCTGGCTAAGGAGAGGCGCAATACCCAGGAGGCTAATGCGCAGTTTAACACCATGAACACTGGTAAGATCGAGGTTGTCTTGCAGTTTCCTTTACCATTGATGTCAGAGTCTTGTTCTGGTGAGGTTCTGACCTCGGGATGTGTTGCAGAGTTTCACCGTTGGGAAGACGAGCTCAAAAACGAGCTAAAGAACAGCAAGGAGAAGGTTCGATCCTTGGAGGTGAACCTCCGTGATGCCGAGGCTGGCGCCGACGAGCTCAAGTGGATGATGAAGGAGAAAATAGACAGTGAGTTCGTTGTAACTCAAAAGTTGACTTATTGAGAAACAGGCTCGGCAGGATCTCGAGGTCAGCCTCGAGGTAGCCTTGAAGTCACTGCAGAATGACCAAGTGACCATTGCAGGGTAAGAGGTGGAGCCGAACGACTTGAAGAATGCTGCTCATTATGCTATGGATATGATAGCGCCGCAGGTCGAAGGGGAGGAGCCGAAGTCTGCTCTTGATCGTCTTATAGGTATACCCGAGAAACTTCTCGACCTGTTGAGGGTGACGAGCTTGGCGGTGGCCACAGAGGCGTTAGTGCGGGTGAAGTCGCACTACCTCGAGGTTGACATGGTCAAGGTCGGGGACAGTTCTGATACGACGAAGGACCTCAAGGCCTTGGAGCTTGAAGTGCGTGACGCCGCTACGGCGGTAATGGATGCTCTTGACTATGAAGGCGATGACGGCGAAGAGTAGTCTTAGTCCAGGAGCTGTACCTCCCCTCCTCTCAATCATGTAAATAACATTTGATGAAACCTTCTTTTGTTGCATGCATGATGTACTTACTTTGTGTCTGCACGAGCTTGGTAGTCTTTGAAGTGACGACGTCTTGTATGATGTCCTACTAACCACTACTCACGGAGAGGCTGGCTTACCGACCTCCACAGCTTAGCAGGAAGGCTTACGTGTGATCAGCGCGCGGGAAGGAGTCTGGGACTCAGGTTTAGCAACCTTTACAACCAAGCAGGCTCGCAGTGATACAAAGCAGGTAGTCATGAGAGATGATGTCCTCAGGTCGAACGACCCTTAGGTTGGCTTTGAGCCAAGCCCCCGAGCATGTCGAGGGGGAGGAAGAGCTTAGATTGGACCCCCAGGTCTTACGACCCATGTGTTGGCTTTGGCCAAGCCCCTGAGCGTGTTGAGGGGGAGGGTTGATGACATGAGGGAGGAGGAGGTAGGGCTCAAGACACAGCAGATGACTGCTTGAACTAATATTTATTGAGACTGAAAAAGTATAAAGACGAGAAATACATAGCTGTTAAAAAAACTATTCTAGGGGTAGAAACGACGTAGATGCTCCACATTCCAAGGGTTGGGCACGCCTTGTCCATCGCCCCACTAGAGGCGGTATGTAGATGGGCTGATGACTTCAGTGATAATGAAGGGTCCTTCCCAAGGGGAAGAGAGCTTATGCATGCCGTCCGTCTTCTGGATACGCCTGAGGACTAGGTCGCGTCCTTGCCCTGAGTGTTCTTCCTCTTGCTCAATGAGGATGCTCCATCGGTATCGTCGTGAGCGCATTGACGACTTCCTGTGGGACGCATTGCCCTGTTGGTGGCGGTCGTCCCTCGTTCCGGTCCTAGGAGCCGGCCGGTCCTTCTCCCTCGACGACTGCCGGTGTTGCTGCTTCGGGGCTTGGATGTCTGAGAATCATCGTCTGTCGTGCCGCGTTCAGTCT
The DNA here is from genome assembly GCA_036936925.1 of Cenchrus fungigraminus. Classification (NCBI taxonomy): domain Eukaryota; kingdom Viridiplantae; phylum Streptophyta; class Magnoliopsida; order Poales; family Poaceae; genus Cenchrus; species Cenchrus fungigraminus. The sequence continues at coordinate 71,930,676 of CM072780.1, forward strand.
ATTCTTGGGGAATCGCTCCTCCGGTCCTCAAGGTTTGTCCAAGGAAGGTGTCTGTTGTCAGGCGGAGGCCTACATTGTGGGACTGTGTTGGCTCCTGTTCCTGCTGGCGGTTTACCCAAGAACTGGGACGCCATTCATGTTGTGCCTTACTTGTGTATTTCTACTTTTGTGTCGTGCTAGCCACTTTCTTGTACCTTATATTTTAGGGTTTGAGAAAGTGATGTTTTCTTGTAAAAAGGAAAACTGACAGCCAGGCTAAACAGATTCCTACGATTGTCTTGCGTTGTCCTGGAACCGTGTGTCTGAATTTGGTGCCTCGCTCGCCTTGTTTACACTTTCATGTGTCCCCTTCATTAGGGAGGAGGGGCGTGCGCAGCTCCAGTTTTGCCTCATCGGTCGAGCCACGGTGCTCGTCGAGCTACTAATGGTTTGGCTTTGAAGGACCGAAACTGACGACCAGAGAGGGGGGGAGTGAATGGGAGCCTATAAAAATTCTTCTCGAAGGAGATTGAAACTCCAACAAGACGAACACGGCAACCAAGCACGTCTCCGACTCAACTACCCAAGTTGGTCAAGACCACGTAGCCACTGGAGTGCTACTGGTCCTAGGAACCAACACACAACCTTCCGAACCAAAACTCACGAACACACACAGCGGAAACTTGCACGGCTTGCTGCCTGTGCTACACCGGTCAAACCAATGGCCTGTGCCAGTCAGACCGGTGACATCGGTCAGACTGGTGGACAGCGCCGGTCAGGCCGGTGGCTACAACAGCCGCACAACAAAAGTTCCTGGAAGCCTCAGTGACTCCTCTAGGCCCTAGAGCAAAAACCACCTCAAAACACACAACCTGCAAGGAAAGAAAACCCCTCACAAAACCTAGCAAAACAACACGGTTTGCAGAATAATGCAAGAATGGCCCTGAACTTTGGGATCACACTAGTAGTCAACAAGCTTTTCCCATTCTTCTGTCTTCGTATTAGGTGGAGGTTCTTTGTCCTTCATTTGTTCTCTTGTAAGTTCTTCATCAAAGTACTACCTTTACAGGAGATACCTTTGCTGCTTGACTTCCTTCTTAATGATATTCATGCATGCTGCTTTGCTTGGACCATCATTCCTGACATCCACATCCAACCTTGACTGGAGGCAAAAATGAATTAGCGCAAACAATTTTTGAGAAAGGAAACTCGTATATAATGTAAATGTTAGGGACAATGAAAAGTTATCTCACTGCTACTTTCCTAAGGACTTTTGCTACTTCTTCCTGCCCCTCTCTATCTTTGTATTGTTTCCAAGATGTGTAGATAGGCATGTTATCTCTAAGGGAAACACCACACTCTGATGCTAGTTTGGCAGCTTGAATAGGGACTTCAGGTCTCAGCTTCCCTTCAGCCACCTGGATAGGCATCTTGTTTCCTCGTTTAATCATCCTCTCTAAGGCATGACCCATGGTTCTCTTGCGGACATTCCTTGGTGGTACTACACTCCTGATATAGGTTATTTAGTAACAAAGTTATAGTTACTTAATGGAGAAGGCAATGCTTGGAAGAAAATACCGTGTACCTTCAACTAAGTCGTCATCCGGCTGTCCACTTGTTTGATCCTCTGAACAATTAGCCAAGTGTCCATTCACTTCATTGATTTCATTTTTATGCCTAGATCTCTGTCCTCATATCGAGTTTCCTACAACAATTTATGGCACCATACTAGTTGTGGGAGCAGGTTGCTAAAACAAGCTAGCAGTGGACCTTGTAAACCTGGCAGGACTTGTGGGATTAGGCTGCTGAAGCAAGCTAGCAGTGGACGTTCTTAACATTGCAGGACCTATGGGATTAGGCTGCTGAAGCAAGCTAGCACTGTACCTTGTTAACCTCGCAGGACTTGTGGTAGTAGGCATGTGTTCATACTATTTGTAGTATCTGGTGTGCGGGTTCTTGGTGGGTTGCTGCCTATAGATAAGGTGTGTTGCAAATTTTGGGCAGTGGGTATGGTGTTTGTGTTCTGGCTAGCTGCAACATGGTTGCTACTGGACAAGTTTGCTCATGGCCTCGGTTTGTTTTTGCCTGTAGGTGCAACATTTTTCTTAGTAGCCATAACTATAGATGTAGTGGCTCGGGTATATCGGGGTGGGGTTTGCATCTTGGTAATACTTGCCCTAGTCACTCTTACTAGGCTAGCCGGCATTGGGGCCACCTTTCCTTTCTTGTTTGTATGTTGAGATCCTAGAGACATTGGTCTTGCCTAGCAAGAGAAACAAGCATCTTGTAAATTGAAGTAATTGTGATCTATGTAGGCAACAGTTAAAGAAACAATTGAAGAATGTGTGATATATGCAGGCAACAGTTCAACAAGCAATTGAAGTATTTCTGATATACTTCGGGGCCTTGTCTGGTCACTCGCGTCCTTGCCCTGAGTGTTCTTCCTCTTGCTCAATGAGGATGCTCCATCGGTATCGTCGTGAGCGCATTGACGACTTCCTGTGGGACGCATTGCCCTGTTGGTGGCGGTCGTCCCTCGTTCCGGTCCTAGGAGCCGGCCGGTCCTTCTCCCTCGACGACTGCCGGTGTTGCTGCTTCGAGGCTTGGATGTCTGAGAATCATCGTCTGTCGTGCCGCGTTCAGTCTACTCTTGGGGAATCGCTCCTCCGGTCCTCAAGGTTTGTCCAAGGAAGGTGTCTGTTGTCAGGCGGAGGCCTACATTGTGGGACTGTGTTGGCTCCTGTTCCTGCTGGCGGTTTACCCAAGAACTGGGACGCCATTCATGTTGTGCCTTACTTGTGTATTTCTACTTTTGTGTCGTGCTAGCCACTTTCTTGTACCTTATATTTTAGGGTTTGAGAAAGTGATGTTTTCTTGTAAAAAGGAAAACTGACAACCAGGCTAAACAGATTCCTACGATTGTCTTGTGTTGTCCTGGAACCGTGTGTCTGAATTTGGTGGCTCGCTCGCCTTGTTTATGCTTTCATGTGTCCCCTTCGTTAGGGAGGAGGGGCGTGCGCAGCTCCAGTTTTGCCTCATCGGTCGAGCCATGGTGCTCGTCGAGCTACTAATGGTTTGGCTTTGAAGGAACAAAACTGACGACCAGAGAGGGGGGGGGAGTGAATGGGAGCCTTTAAAAATTCTTCTAGAAGGAGATTGAAACTGCAACAAGAAGAACACGGCAACCAAGCACGTCTCCGACTCAACTACCCAAGTTGGTCAAGACCACGTAGCCACTGGAGTGCTACTGGTCCTAGGAACCAACACACAACCTTCCGAACCAAAACTCACGAACACACACAGCGGAAACTTGCACGGCTTGCTGCCTGTGCTACACCGGTCAAACCAATGGCCTGTGCCTGTCAGACCGGTGGACAGCGCCGGTTAGGTCGGTGCTACAACAGCCGCACAACAAAAGTTCCAGGAAGCCTCAGTGACTCCTCTAGGCCCTGGAGCAAAAACCACCTCAAAAACACAACCTGCAAGGAAAGAAAACCCCTCACAAAACCTAGCAAAACAACTCCAAACACGCTAAGAACTGACCAGCAGGACCACGGGACAAAACCACATGAACAAGGCTATTCCCCGAGACAAATCCCACCAAGGGCTCGCACCGGTCAGACTGGTCAAGAGCACCGGTCAGACCGGTCACGCCTGGGCAGCTCGGGATGAACAGCGCCCGCGGGTCAACTCCCCCAAATCCAACTCCCGATCTCCCGATTCGCTCCACGCATTCGCACAAGACTTTGGGGATAGTACAAACACCTCATGGGCACTCCAAAGCCAAGTTATGGTCCACCAAAACTCGTTGAATCAAGAGGAATCGAAGGATTTCCGCCAAGAACACCACGAACCCTAAGACAACGAAAACCCCAAAATTGAGCCCCTTTACTCACGAATTTGGGAGGGGAATCAAAGGGAAAAGAACCATGAGGGGTTCATACATACATCCCCCACCAAATCCCAAAGAGAAAGGTCTCAAAACCGCCACAAGAAATTCGCCAAGAAAAGGCTCCGAAAATCACCAAAAAAGGGAAAACGGGAAGAACACAATCAAGCCTTGAGGAACCACGCCGAATCATCTATACATACCATGAAGGTTCATACAAACTTGCTTAGCCTCGACGCAAGCCTTGCGATCCCGACGCGTGTCCTCCGCTTCGAAGTCTCCGAACTGTGTCGTCGCACACCGGTCAGACCGGTGCTCCTCACCGGTCAGACCCACCGGTCAGACCAGTCCGATGCTGCTGCACCTCCATCTTCGGTCTTCGATCTTGGCTTTGTGGATCAACCAAGGAACCCAGTGGTTTTCTGGTGAACCACCAGAAACCCCGCGAACTCGGTGTAGCCTCCGCCAATCGCCACTCATGACTCGGCTCCTACGTAGTCCCGGCTCGACCTTGGTTTTGAGGCTCAACCAAGAAACCGTCCATGACTTCATCTTGCCATTCTTGCCACTATGCGGCCCGCACTTGACTCTGCTGGCCACCAGGTCCCTCGAACCAAGCCTACTTGTCTTCTCCACACCTGGAGGCCTCACCAGCAACGACCTTTCACGCTTGTTCTTCACCTGCACCAACACCAGTCAAGCCGCAACCTGCACCTGCAATACTTAGCGAAGAATCAGTCCACACCACGTTGTCAATCACTCATCACACCAGGAAGCGACCTACCACCGGTCCTCGAACCACACAGGCTCTCAGGCTTGAGTGAGAACCGAGTCTCGCTCGTGGGGTTTTGATAAGATCGATAGGTGATTGACCTTGTTGAGCCCCTGTGTTTATGTTATTTATCTCAAGGATCGCTTGATTGACTCCGGTGGCTTGCTGCCTGTTCACGTTTCTCCTCACGCATCCCCTTTGTCGGGGAGGAGGGGTGAGCATCGCCATGGCTTACCTCGTGGCCAAGTCATGGTGCTTGTCGAGCTACTAGCGGGCTCGTTCGAGTAAGACTCGAGTCCCGTTCACGGGGTCCCGACAGGATCAGCTGTTGATATGTTTTATTGAACCCCTTCGTTTATCTCATTTATTTCTAGAATCGTTCGATTTATTCTAGCGGCTCGTCGCCTCCCCTACGGTGGGGATTTCATGAGATTTTTCGTCAGGGGCTCGAACACAAGCCGGAATGCCCGTGGTAGCCGTGTGCCTAGGTTTCGGACCCTCGCGGGCCCATTCCTTTTCGTCCCTTGTTCTGGTGACGGCGGCTGCTATTCAAAACCCTTCGCTGGGCCAGCCTTCGAACCGCGCGTCGGTTTCGGTTCACGAGATCCGTCGACGTCTCGTGCTACGTAAGTTGCTACATCTTCGAGGAATGTCGGTCGCGCGGATGGTTGCCCTTCCGGCCAGGGTGGGCCTACCAATCGTGGAGGTCGTGGGAGGAGAGGGGCAGTCGTGCCTCTCGGTCTCCATTGGTCACCGCCCCTTTAAATCCTGCTTCCCCGGGTAGGTTTCTCGCCTTGGTTTTCCACAAGTTCCTGCAGCAGCTTTCGCAGCAAAAAGTTTTGGCAGAAGTTTGGTGAGGGTTACCTGGGCTCTTTCGCTGGTGATGGAGAGGGGAAAATGCACTGCATTGAAGGAGGTGTCGCAGCCTCTGCCACCACATTGCCAGAGGTTAAGTTCCACCATGTGTGGGGGATGGTGCTAGCTTTGCTCCATTTCTCTGTATTCTTCGTGACTCTTGTCCACTTTTCACGCGCGCACAGGATCCCTACTGGTGGCACTACTAATTCGGTTGTTGAGAGCTGTCTTCCAGCGGCTCAGTGACGGTGTTAGCGAATACTGCGATTGTGGCGCACTGGGATGACATCGGTCGGTTGACCGCGCAGGTCGCGGAGACGGAGAGAGAGGCATCGAAACCGTGAAGACTTCGACTCGATCTCTGAACAACCACAGAACCACAAGCCGGAACTAATCCACACAATGCGGCGCAGCCAAATAGAAGCCATAGAGCACGAAGTAGGGGACCTCAAAGAGATCTCTTCACAAGTCCAAGAAGAACAAGGAAGAACAGGGGTGTGCAAGGCACTCAGCAGCTCGGCTGCAAGAAAACCATATGTGGTTGTCAATTCTCAATAATCAAAAACTGAGTTCTTTAGGGTATATAGGGGGTATTTATACTAGGAACAACCCTCCTAGATTGGTGCGGCATAGGTGTGAACTGCAGCAACCACGTTGGGAGGTGGAAGGCTAACTGGTTGAAACATTCACGAAGTGGTGTTCAGTTCACACGCGTCTTTTCACCTTCTGCGCAGTCTTCAAAAAAATGGCCTATACTTCTATCTTGGAAGTCAAAAAGATGTGTCATTTGTTGGGTTGGAATCTTTACTTTAAGATGCTTCCAGCTATGTATGGCTTGACCCCCGTCTCTTCCCGAGATGGTATAGACTTGGGCGTGAAGTTGATACTTCTGCGGCGTAACCCTGAGTCTTGTGTGTGTAACCCTTCTCAGCTTGGGCAGCAGTCTTGGTGTCGTCCATGTAACCTTTTGCATCCTCCACGTAACCCAGCGGAGAGGCCTCTTGTGTAAACCTGAGTAGGAGTAAAGTACAAGACTTAGGTAGTATATGATTCTAATCAATATTACAACGTAACTAAGAGAGGAAAGCATGCACCTCTTGTTGGATTTTCTTTGCACGGTTGTGCGTAACCGGTCCTTCATTCACTCGGGTTCATGTATCCAATGCTTTTTCTTGTGTAATTGGTTGTGCACTTGATTCTTGATGCGTAACCAGGGGTGGGCTTGGTGTAACCTACAACGCATTCGGTGTAACCAAGGCATCCGGGCAACATATGGCTGTGATGTCCTCATTACTTCATCTTGGAGATCAGCACGACATATATTAGCTTCTGAATTTGAGGGTAGCGTGTCTTGGAGTCAGAGAGCACTTAGCTAACGAAGTAGATGGGTCGCTGCACCTTTAGGGTCTTGTCAGGCTCCTCTCGCTCGACAACCAGGGCCGCACTCACAACCTGGGTCGTTGCGGTGATGTACAACAGCATAGGCTCCCCTGGTGTCAGCGCTGTGAGGACAGGTGGGTTCTTAAGCAACTTCTTCAGCGACTCCAGTGCCTCCTAGGCCTCTGTGGTCCAGGCGAAGTGTTCTGATTTCTTTAGGAGTTGGTAGAGAGGCAGGCTTTGCTCGCCCAACCGGGCGATGAACCGGTTGAGCGCCGCCAAGCAGCCTGTCACCCGCTGGACCTCTTTCACATTCCAGATCGGCCCCATCTTGGTGATGGTAGAGATCTTCTTCGGGTTGGCTTCTATGCCACGCTCCGATACGACAAAGCCTAGGAGCATGCCCTTCGGGACCCTGAAAATGCTCTTCTCGGGATTTAGCCTCACCTGATACTGCCGTAACTTCTCGAAGACAGCCGCGGTGTCGGGAACCAAGTCTCCCATTTGCCTCGATTCCACCACGATGTCATCGACATAGGCCTCGACCAGCAAAGGGTTTCACACCCTGAGGTTGAATCGACAACCTGATCTATGCACGGCAGAGGGAACGGGTCCTTCGGGCACACCTTGTTTAGACTGGTGTGGTGAACGCACATCCTCCATTTGCTATTCTTTTTTTCACCATCACGGGGTTCGTCAGCCACTTGGGGTGGTGTACTTCTCTGATGAAACTCGCGGCGAGGAGCTTCTTAATCTCTGTTGGTATTCCTTAATGTCAACACTAGTTGCGCACCTAGCGTGAGTGTAAGATACACCCGGGTATACCGACGGGTGCGAACGAATCTGCAAGCGCACGAAAATACCGTTGTAGCACTTCACCTCAAGAGTATTCCAAAGGGTATCGAATCCAAGGAACGATGCGCACTACTTTCTATCCTAGCGGAATGGTCCAACGACACCAAGCCCCTGCTATGGTAGGGAAATGATGAGGTACTTCCTATGGGTATTGATTCTAAAGGACGAGCAGACTCATCGTAACTACTCGCTTCAGGCACCAGTTCCGTCCTGGCTATAACAGTTGGTACTGGCCGAAAGCTCTATGCCGTATCCGAACGTGGAGGAGTACAAAGGGTCCAATGGCTGTCACTACCACGGCCTACCTCAAGACAAACCATGGGATACGGGGCAAACGAAGGATAACCCGCAGTCTAGATACCATGTCTACACCACCGATCACTACTATAGCACAGTTACATCTGCCGACCTGTAACACTATTGCACTCCGTACAAGTACGAAGTGACGAACCCGCGAGCACGAGACTGATCTCACATATCATGAAATCATATAGGCAGCAGGAAGAACGACTTGCCACAGCTTAATGTACTCCAACAGGATCTAACGAGATAACTCACACAAATGGAATGCAGAATTACTCACCTAATCAACAAGATCAAAGGGGTCATGTCACGAAGAACATGAGCCTCTAAATGATGAACAGATGAAGAACTCATGAACATATCACCATTACATGAATATTACTTTAGTCAAAATGGAAAATACAGAAATACTCACTTTGCTCTAAATGAAGAACAAGTGGGCTTCTCACCTACATCACCCTCTACCTAGCACCTACACCCAACTACACATGGAGAGGTGAGGACTCACCTCTCCAAGTGAGAAAATGAGAGAGGAGAGGACTTGGGATGTTGTCTCTATTCTAACCGCCTACACATCTATTTATAGGCCAAGAGGAGCTCCTAGGCTGCCTTGGGCACCACCAATGAGATGGTGACATGTGGTGTTGAGGGGTGGGGGCAAGTTGGTGTATCTTCCATGAGAAGGAGCTATCGGACCCCGACGGAATTCGGGCAAGCACCTGGCACCACCTTTGGTTCGTCATGACAAGCCGACACGTGGAAGGGCGGCACGAGAGGCCTCAAGGTGGGGTCGGTCAACCTGTGGGGTCGGTCGATCCTGGGGTGGCTCCGTTCGCGCTGTCTTTCGTCCAGGTGACTGTCAGGTGGGTCCCATGGTGGGTATGAGGGTGCTTGCGGTGTTTCTAGCCAGTTATCTCGTAGTTGTGGGCCCTTGGATCAGCGTGCTTGCTCCTGATTGGTCGAGAGTATGTTTCATTAGATTGATGATGTGTCATGGACACATGTACTCATGTGTGGCAGCACGTCGCCATATGGCCTGATGTGGGTCCCACCGGGCCCACATGATATCTTGTGCATATCTTTTTCATCCGAACTCCAAAGTAGGCAAATGATATATCCATTTCGATTGTCTCGACAAGCCTGTTGCAATGGTGCAGACCAATTTGGTATTTGAGGTTGTTTATGATGATGCCATATCTATGGCATTGGTTTACTTGCTGTCAATTATATCATTCCATGTGCATTTCAATGTGTCCTGCAATAAAAGATAGAAACACCAAAACTTGTGGAAATTGTGAGTATAAACCCCTATTCAAGTGTTGATGATCACTTTCCATTTATTTTATGCAGGAATTAACGGCCCAAAAGTGGTACTTAACAACCGTCAACAATCTCCTCCCTGATAGCCTTGCACTTGTTGTTGTCGAAACGTCGCAGCTTTTGCTTAACTGGCTTGGCGCCAGGTTTGATGTTGAGCTTGTGCTCGTAGACCTCCCTCGGGATGCCCAGCATATCAGAAGGTTTCCAGGCGAACACATCGAGGTTCACTCGTAGGAAGCCCACAAGTACCTCCTCCTGCTCGGGTGCGAGCGTCACGCTGATACGGAGCGTGCGCCCATCGTCAGAGACGGACACCTCCTTGGTGTCCTTGGTGGGCTCGAAGGAGCATGTCACCCACTTGGATGCCTCGGGGATGTCGAGGATGTCGGGGATTGGTTCCACGGTAGAATGTTGTGTTAATGGTGATCACGCCCTTTGCCCCGGGCATCTTCAATTTGAGCTAGGTGTAGTTAGGGACTGCCATGAACTTGGCGTACACCAACCATCCAAGGATTGTGTGGTATGTCCGCGGGAAGCCAACCACCTCGAAGGTAAGCGTCTCCTTGATGAAGTTGCTCAAAGTCTCGAAGGTGACGGGTAGGTTGATCTGCCCGAGCGGAACCGCCTCCATCCCGAGTATGAACCCGTGGAATGGCGTCGATGGCGGCTGTAGTTGAGACCGTGAAATCCCCACATCGTTGAGAGTGGACACATAGATGATGTTGAGGTCACTCCCCCCGTCCATCAACACCTTGTGCACCTGTTTGGTGCCGAATAGAGGCACCACCACAAGAGGGTAAGCCCCCGGCTGTGGGATATGATGGGATGGTCGGTCCAATCGTACGTGATGGTCGTCTCGGTCCATCTGAGGTACGAGGGTATGATGGACTTAGCGTGGTATATCTCCTGTAGGATGAGCTTTTGCTTACGCCTTGGCGGACGAGCCGGTACCCCACCGAAGATCATCATGACAGCACCGTCCTCCTTGGGAAGTCGTCGTTGTCGACGTTCTTAGCAGCGCCCGCCTTGTCTACGTCGAGCGGCTTGTTCTTCGGGGCTCCGCCGAGGAAGTTCTTCATGAGGTTGCAATCTTTCAGGACTTGCTTCACTAGCCCCTCATGATAGGGGTAGGGTGCCTCCAACATCTTCTCGAAATGGTCCCTCGGAGGGCCACCTCTGGGTTTAGGTAGCCATTTGTCGGTCACTGCCACCAAGTTACTATTGCGGAGCTTCCGCTCCTTCTTTTTCTTCTTCTTCTCGGGTCGGGCGGTTGGAACCTCGCCCAGCTCCTCCTCTGGCTTCCTTTTACTGAAGGTGACGGCTTCCTCCCCGTCGACATGGTCCGTGGCAAGGTCGAGGAGCTTTCGAAAGGTCTCGCACGTGGTCCCATCCTGGAAAGCCCTAATTACCTACCTGTCCATCGTGTTGGGGAGCTCTGCGCAACATTTGGAGAAGTGGTGGATGTAGTAACAGAGACTATCGCCCTGCTTTTGCCGGCAATGGCGCAACTTGCAGGCATTGCGAGGTCGGGCGTAGGTGCCCTGAAAGTGCCCTATGATGGCATCTCAGAGCTGCACCCAGCAGTTGATCCTCCCTCAAGGGAGGTGCTCAAGCCAGGTTCACGCCGAGTCAGTGAGGTACAGTGGGATACTCTTTATGATGAATAGGTCGTCACTCGCCCCACAGTCATGGCAAGTGAGACGGTAATCTTCGAGCCACACACTTGGGTTGGTCTCGCCGTCGTATTTGGCAACCATGGTCGGGGCATGGTAGCGAGCTGGAGGGACGGCGGCGAGCACGTTCGCACCAAAGGCCCACTGACCTCAGGGGTTAGGCGTCGGGCTCCGGCTCTGGTTTTCGTCGCTATCATAGCGGCCTCCATGCCTCCGGTTGTACTCCCTACATGGCCGATGTTCGCTGTCGGAGCCGCCGCTGGTCATGGTCCTCCCTCGAGCAGAGATAGTACCTCATGCGTCACGGTTGGAGCCAAGTTTCTGCATGACCGGCAAATGACCGCTTTCCACGTGGTCCTACTGCCTCGATGGGCGTGAGGACCCGCGATGAACGGATCGCTTGGGGGCTCTTGCCCGCGTGTCATGCCGTCGGGACACTGAGCTCTCCACCTGCTGGACAGCTGCCACGTCGAGGAGCGTCTGGAGGTGTTGACAAAGCTTCTTCTCTTCTGGAGTCATCGGCTCGGGGCCGGTTCTGAGGAGAACGGCTGCCGTGGCGAGGTTCTGAGAGGCCCATTTGGCAATGGGTGCCCCGTGAATGTCGTCGTCGATGCGGTGGCTTTCTTCTTGCATTTATTCGCACGCATGAGTTAGTATGGCTTCCACGCTGAGCTCGTGGTGGAGCCTCGCTCGCTCCTCCTCGAGCGCCTTCTAGGTCCCTGCCTTGCGGGGGCCGCTCGCTAGCGGAGGCGTCAGGTGATGTCGGCTGACCTCCCGTGGAGCTCTCACCAGTGTGGGCTGAGTGGAATGCGACGTCGTGCTGCTGAAGAACGAAGCACTCGCATGTCAGGTCGTGGGGCGTCATCGCCCCCGTTAGGAGGGGTGCCCCACTATCGACCTCTTCGCAGCTTCCCATGGATGCTTCCGACAGGACCGGACTGTGGTCTGCCACCACAGGCAGCCATGTCTGCCCCTCAGGATACATGGCGTCGTCATAGTAGAGTTTGAACTCATCCCAGGACGGCACCTCGTCACCCTGCATCTGCGATGCAAGCAGGGTGGTGATGGATGTCGCAAAGCAGAAAAGCACCTGTGACGGGTTCGGCCCTAGGCCAACCGCCATGTCGTGGCCGATCAAGTCCAGGACCCAATCGGTGACGGATTTCACCAGTTGCGGCTCCTTAGGCTGCTCGTCCTGAGGATACACAGGGGCGTCAGGCTAAGAGCACGTGAAGTTGGCTCCAGCTGAGGACTCCACTGGTCTGTCGAAGACGAAGTCTAGTGAGCCAAAATGCAGCACGATGCCTGGCACCAAGTGCGCATCGGAATGGGCCATCCGGACCCTGATGGTGTCGTGACACACAAAGTGCCCCTACCTGGTGCGCCAACTGTAGGGGTTTGATACCACCAGCAAGTAGATTTTGGTATGTTCGCGCATCGGATTTGGATGGTTGGGACTAGAGACACAAGGGTTATACTGGTTCGGGCACCGCGGGAGGCCATACGTCCAGTCGGGGGAAGTGTTCTATATGCCCAGGGGGTTTGTAGTAGGGGGTACAAGCTTAGGTTCAGAGAGGGAGCAGGTCCCAATTCTCTTAGGTTGGTGGTGAGCGCGTAGTGCTCCTGAGTGAATGGTTGTGTGTTGTGATCGTGTGATCCGTTTCTTGTTTTTTGTCTGATCGATCGTGTGATCTTGCCGTGTCCCGTTCACAGTATCTTCTTCCCCCTTTTGTAGTTCAAGGGGTGTAGGTGTATAAGGGGCAGGGAGGTAAAATCATGTCCTGCTACAGTGCTGTAATAGTGCCAGAATAGTCGTCAGGACAACGCCACGGTGTGGACCACCATCTTTGATTGGCGTCGTACGCCTAACTAGACGTAGTAGTCCTCGCAGGGCGGCGTAGGCGACAGCCTCTACCCCGAGGCAGCTGCTCCTCGACTTACTGTCTTGCGTTCTTGGTAGGTCGGAGGCTTCCCGTGCAAGCCACGACCTTTCCTCTGATAGTGGCTTGGTCAGAACGCGCCATTCGATGACTTATCTGCGAAGGAGTCGCCTGTCCTTGGTCATTGTAGCGCATATAGGTGACGGGACATCTTCGCAGTGGCCCTCCCACGCTAGGGAAATCTCATCATGCTTCTGACAGTATAGATCACCCTGCCTTGTGACCCTGGCACGCCCCCGGTGGCGCGGAGCCATTCCCGCCAGGTTGCGGTTCCCGTTAGAGGGGGCCCTGGTGCTTGGTCATGGGATCTGGGGCCTTAGGTCATGCGAGGCGGAGTTCTCTCCCGTGGTAATCATCAGGCCGGAGTGCCTTCTCAAACTGCGTGGGGCGAATGCTTAAGTTGGAGCCAGACCTTCAAGGCTACACAGGGCTTACATTGGGTGATGATGGTGGGCTTTCTCTGCTATAGTTGGTGTTGGGACGTTGCGGTAGTGGGCCGTCTTAGTCTTGTGAATGTGGTATTAGGGGCTAAGTTGATTACCCCTGGTTTATCCCCTCGTCACTTAGGCATTTCTTGTAATACTACTACGAGAAAATGCAGAAAGAGTAGAAACTTGATTCAGTTCCAGTAGAAATGAAGTGCAACCAAAGTAAGACATGGTGTTCTGCAAGAGAGAAGGTGGATTTGAAATGAGAAGTTTGACTAACTTCAGTTGTTATCGGATCTGATGAACTTTGGCTATTGTGCCTACTTACCGTGGTCAACCGCGACAAGTTTAGGTGTGGGATTCCAAGGACCGGAGGCCAGTGGGGATATGCATGACAGTGGGTGATGTATCTATGGTGAGGCGAGTAGTAGAGCTCGGGTTGAGTGGAGGGAGGAGGAGGCCATGGGAGCTCGCGAGACTTTGGGGATTTTTCCCTTTGGCTGAGCGAGAAGATGGATAAGGGAGGAGGACACTACAAAAAATTTCCCTTCTTGAGAGGGAGGCGAGGCGGGGCCCATCTGTCGGTGAGGGAATCAACGTGGGAGGTGTGTGTGTTAATTTTTGTTTGGCACAGTGGGACGCATGTGTTGGTGAGAGAATTAAGTGCCTGAGAGCGGGTGATGCAGGTGCTAAATTTTTGGTCTGCCACGGTGGGTCCACCGTGTCAGTGATAGTATTAGCAGTATTAGAAATTCAAATAGTATTTTGGACTAGATTTTGATACTTTAAATCATTTCAAATGGAAAACTCATGAATACCAATGTTGTGCATCTCATTAAGATCTACAACTTTGGTATTGGTAGTTTTTTTCATGTGACTTTGTTTGGATAGTTCACATTTTGAATTTAAAAATGTTCAAACTTCGAACAATAGTTTGGGTTACTAAGAATTTTCAAATGAAACACTCATGAATACCAATGTTGTACAACTCATCAAGATGTACAACTTTTGCATGGTCGTTAGTTCATCCGACAAAGTTATGATAAAAGTGTTCACAAATTTTATGTATCTCTCTTATGGTTTCATAAACTCTAAGAAAGACTAGTGAAATTTGTGAACACTCGTACCATGACTTTGTCAGATGAAAAATGACCAATACTAAAGTTGTACATCTTGATGAGATGTACAACATTGGTATTGATGAGTTTATCATTTGAAATTTCTTAATACCCCAAAGTAGTGTTTGAAGTTTGAACATTTTTAAATTCAAAATTTGAACTATACAAACAAAGTCACATGAAAAAACGACCAATACCAAAGTTGTATATATTGATGAAATGCACAACATTGGTACATATGTGTTTGTCATTTGAAATGATTTAGAGTTTCAAAATGTAGTTTCAAATAGAAGGAGTGGCTAAATCGCATGCAGGGCCCACATGTCATCCTAACGTTGGGCCCGCTTGTGATACCCTGCTGTGGCTAACAAGGAGAGGCTATAGCGGGTTGCCTTCACAGTGTGGCTTGCTATTAGCCACATCTCGGCCCCTTTGAGCTGGGCTTACCCGCAGCCTCCCCGGCGAACCCACTTCTCCCTTACCACCGTCAGCGCCAACAGTGACCCCACTGCTTCCTCACCGACACTGTAGCCTCGCCGGCAACACACACCACATCTCGACCATGTTGACCTAGCGTCACCTGCATCTCAACCACTGCTTCCCCACCAACGACTCCGCTGCTTCCTCGCCTGCGGAGCCACTGCAGGCTCGCCGGCAGCACACGCCACATTACAACCACTTTGAGGTGGCCTTGCCGGCGGCACCTCTGCATTGGCTTGAGGCCGATCTGCAGCGCCTCACATGCTTTAGGCTAGATCTTGTGCAAGGTGAGCTTACCCCAACCATAGTTCTTCCCCTTTCTTCCCCTTTCGATTTGTTAGAGTGCAATTTTTCAGATCCAACATTTCCCCGTACATTTGTAAGGACACAATGGATAGAAGTTGTATTTATAATAGTTTGCCATTTAGTGCACCCTATCTGAATGATGTTGCACAATTCATGGGATTTGTCAAAAGCCGATTTAGTGCAGGTGAGGAAATCAGTTTCCCATGTCGTCGATGCTTGAATCACAACCGACTTAGTCAAGCTGTTGTTGAGGATCATATCTATGTCAACAGGTTCTGTAGGTCCTATACATGTTGGATTCACCACGGACAGGAAGGTACTGATGATAACGCAGATGGCATTGCCCCTGTGGGTGCTGAGTGTATGCCATGGGATGGAAATGACCATGCACCTGTTCATGATGAACGACCTGAAGATGACCGAGATGATAGTGCAAGGTGAGTTCAGGGGTTGATTCAAGATCTGTACACTGCAACAAGCCATGGCATTAGTGGTAACTTGTATCAACATCTCTTGGAAGAGGCAAAGCGTGAACTTTATCCAGGTTGCACCGAGGAGTGTAGGATGACATCCATCATTAAACTGTAGCATATAAAGGTGTATAATCGAATAACAAACTCTGGGTTCGATGCAATGCTTGGGTTGCTATCAACATCATTCCCCAATGTTATTGGCCTCCCTAAGTCCTTTCATGAGAGTAAAGCTCTACTTCGGAAGCTTGGTTTTGGTTATGTTTCTATTCATATGTGCAAATATGATTGTGCCTTATTTTGGGGTGATGATGCAAGAGTTGATCATTGCCCAGTTTGTGGTGAATCAAGATGGAAAGTGAATCAGGTTGATAGTAAAAAAAGTTCCTCATAGGGTGCTGCGTTACTTCCAAATAATACCATGCCTTCAAAGGCTTTTTATCTCAAAGTAGCACATACAAATAGCTAGATGGCACAAGGAACAGAGGGGTCGAAGTTGAGAATGAAATGAGACATCCTGCTGATCGACAAGCTTGGAAAGATTTTGAATCTACCCACAAGTCTTTTGCTGATGATGCCCGCAGTTTGAGGTTAGCTATTGCTACTGATGGATTTAACTCTTTTAGTCAAATGACCAATTCATATAGCATCTGACCAGTGATAGTGGTTCCTTACAATCTTCCACCATGGATGTGTATGGACCAATCCAATTATATGCTTTCTTTGATGATTCCCAGCAAGAAATCACCAGACAAAGATTTCCTTATGTTCATGCAACCATTGATGAAGGACATGGTTAAACTCTGGGAGGGTGTCTCTACTTATGATGCATATGAAGGCAAAGATTTTGACCTTCGTGCAACAATTCTGTTAAGAATCCATGACTATTCTACACTAGGCACCTTGTCAGGCAGAAGCACGGGGGGTACTTTGCTTCTATGCACTGTGATGAGAATCCATGCTGTGAGTGTCTGAGAAACAAAATTGGGTTCATAGGTCATAGATGTTTCCTCCCAAGTGACCATCCATGGAGGAGAAACACATAATTTAATGGCCACCATGAGAATAGAGAGCAACCAAGGAAGTTCACAACATATGAGGTTATGGAATGGTTGGATGCAGCATCCTATTTTCCAGGAAACATCCTGAAAAGCCAAACACAAGGAAATGACGACAAAATGGAGAACCAATATGGCATCTAAAGGCTAACTTGTTTGATTTGCCATACTGGTCCAAACTGAAGCTACAACACAACTTAGATGTTATGCATATAGAGAAAAACATTTGCGAAAGCATGGTGGCAACTCTACTGTCTAATTCGAACAAGTCAAAGGACACGATCATTGCTAGACTAGATTTGGAAGACAAAGGTATAAGACAAGAGCTGCATTCGGTGGAGGAGGGTGATTCCTTCACAAAGCCAAGGGCTTGTTACGTTCTATCACCAGAAGCAAAGAAGAAGTTCTCAGAGTTTCTTAGCAATGTTAAACACATGACTGTCATATACTGTTGCAGAGAATTTTACCAGCTACCCTTCGAGCATTGGTGAGGAAAAATGTATATGAAGCAATTGCTGAATCGGGTAGGTTTTTAGAGAACTTTGCTCCAAGATTGTAAAGGTTGATAAACTACATCAGATGAAGAAAGATATTGTAATTATCCTTTGCAAACTAGAGAAAATTTATCCTCATGCGTTCTTCGATGTTATGGTTCACCTAGCATTACACTTACCTGATGGGGCACTGTCGGTTCAATATGGTTGGATGTATCCCATAGAGAGAAGATTGGGCACCTTCAAGCGTTTCATCTGTAATAGAGCAAGATCTGAAGGATCTGTTGCAGAGGCATACACTGCATATGAGTGCCTAACCCAATGCTCAACATATTTCAGTGACATTATTACTAGGTTCACAAGACCTGAAAGAAACTTAGATGGAGGACAAAACATCTTACCCACTGATTCTTCCATTTTTGAATATAGAATTAACCTACTGGGTGGTTCTACACTACATTACCAAGATAATGACTATGACTCAATGGTTTGGTTTGTTCAAAATAAATACGAAGAGGTCAATGAATACAAAGAGTAAGTAAATATTGTCATTTCATTTTTGCCAGCCTTATTTACTATTAATCTCACAGTAAACTATCTGAAGGACCGGAACGGCGAACCAGAGAGGGGGGGGAGTGAATGGGAGCCGATAAAAATTCTACTCAACAATTCGGCCTATGAACCCAAGATCACTCAGATACCTCCGCAAACTTCTCTTGCCAAATCCACGTAGCCATTGGAGTGCTACAGGACCTAGGAGCAAGATCCAACCAACAACCTCTGAAAACACGCAGCGGAAAACAACTCGAAACAGCTGTTGGAAGCCAAAACCGGTCAGGCCGGTTTCTGAAACCAGTCAGACCAATCCTCTAGGACTTAGCCTTTCACAGGCAGGGGAAACCGGTCAGGCCGGTTTGGCAAACCGGTCAGGTTTTGTCCAGGAAATCCCCAAAAGACCTTTGAGACCAAACCTAGCAAAACTACCTCAAGAACCCTCCAACTTTTGAACAAGAAAAGCCATATTCTGAAGGAGACTCTCCTGCCCAACATCACTTCACGACAGCCCACTGGGGCTAAACCGATCAGACTGGTTTGGGAAACTGGTCAGGCCGGTTTTGCCTGGACAGTCGGGAAGAACTCACCCCGCGGGAAAAACTCAACCTTCACCTCGATCGATCTCCTGATTCGTTCTATGGATTCAAGTGAGACTTTGGGGATAACTGGGGTACCTCGTGGGCTACCTTAGGCTAGAAGCTCGGTCCCCAAAACCTACCCAATCAAGAGGAATTGGAAGTCAACCCTCAAGAACACCTTTCCACGAACTCCACCGAAAACCACCAAATCGAAGCCGCTTCGGAGAGATTGCTGGAGTAAAGTCACCAAGCAAAGAAGCACAAAATCCTCATATGTGACATCCAACAAGAATCCCTCCAAGAAACGCCTCCAAAACCTCACCATGAAAATCGACAAGAAAAGCTCTGAAAATCACCAAAAAAGGAAAACGGGAGAGACACAATCAAGCCTTGAGGAACCATGCCGAATCATCTATACATACCATGAAGATTCATACAAGGTCTAGCTTACCTCCCGATCATCCATCCCTCTCTCAAGATCTCACCATGAAGCTCTCTAGCTAGTCCTAGAAATCCTAAGGAAAAATAGGAAGGAAAATGAGCTAGGGTTCCAAGAGATAGCTGTCATCCTCTCACCACTTGGGTTATATGGAGGCAAGCCGAAAGACGAAACTACCCTTATTACATAAACTCGAATACACACCCACCAAGGGCACTTTGGTAAATTATCGTCGTAACACCATCGGACGGATGCCCAGTGACCATACTTCGCTTAGCCTCGACGCAAGCCTTGCGATCCCGACGTGTGTCCTCCGCTTCGAAGCTTCCCGGCGCCCTGCGACCTCAAACCGGTCAGATCGGTTTCACCAACTGGTCAGATCGGTTTTGGCCTGACAGCCACGCCCGGTCTTCGGCCTCGGCTTTGTGGCTCAGCCGAGTAATCCAGTGATTTTCTGGTGAACCACTGCAAACCCCGCGAACTTGATGTAGCCTCCGCCAATCACCATTCATGACTTGGCTCCCACGAAGTCCCGGCTCGACCTTGGTTTTGAGGCTCAACCAAGAAACTATCCATGACTTCGTCTTGCTGTTCTTGCCACCATGCGGCCGTACTTGACCCCGCTGGCCACCCGGTCCCTCGAACCAAGCCTACTTGTCTTCTCCACACTTGGAGGCCTCACCGGCAACGACCTTTCGCGCTTGTTCTTCACCTGCACCAACACCAGTCAAGCCGCAACCTGCACCTGCAATACTTAGCCAAGAGTCAGTCCACACAACATTGTCAATCACTCATCACACCAGGAAGCGACCATCCACCGGTCCTCGAACCACACAGGCTCTCAATCTCCCCCTTGATGAGTGCATTGACAACACACATATTTGGTAACCAAAGAGAAAAGGAAATAGAAAAGAAACGACCAAAGAAACTCAAACAAGCGATCGAAAGCCGAGACAAAGGCAAAGAGCAAGATCACTTGAAAGAGGAAAGACTCGGTCCCCTTAGGCAAGGGCAACAGCTCGACACAACCGAGTCAAAAACAAGCTCAAGCAAAGAGCACAAACCACCAAAGCAAAGCTCAAAACACACAAGAGCTCCCCCTGCACATATGCACACTCCCCCTGAACATGTGCCTGCACTGGGCACAAACCGGTCAGGCCGGATTCAAAAAACCGATCAGACCGATTGAACTCGGCAGAAGCTCACCCCCAAAAGCCAAAAAATGCAAAAGAAATGCACAAGCTCCCCCTTAACAGCTTGGATAGGTTCTAGGGATGCAATGCAACTTTTCTCCACCATTCTTTCTCCCCCTTGTTGCCAATGCATGAATCAAGGCTCAAACTTAAAAAAATGCAACCTAGAGCTTCTCAAATAGACAAAATTCATCACAAGATGCTACACATGTTCAAATGAGCAAGTTAGATATTCTATAGCTTCATATGAACATCAACTACGTGATCACCAAGTTTCACAGCCATTGGGTAACGCTAAGATAGAATTGAGCATTTTTGCAAAAAATCACCCTGTCATGAGCAAAGTCCTAATCATGAGCAAAACAAGTCAAAATGGCGAAGCCACACAAACTTCATGCTAGGACGACCATTCTAAGCATAAGACCATCATAAACACCTACAAGCATCTCATGTCATGTCAAAGCCACCGAGCCAACTTCTAGATATGAGACTTCTCATTAGTAAGCAACATGCAACGATTTAGCACCCAAAAGCAAATAAATTAAGCACATATGACATGGGAGCACATTTTCCAAGGAATTTACATTTCATTTTCAGATTTATATTTGGTACATGAAATGTCTTTGTGACAAAAAGGAACTTATGCCCCTCCACAAGATAAAGCATGGGGGCTAAACATTCATGATGGCAAATGAGCCTTTGGCCCCATATGATCAATTAAAACAAGCTATCCAAGAACAAATTAAGCATAGAAAAGCCACTAAAACATGTCATGATCATATAAAGACATTTACTCACAAGAGAGCATACATATGACATTTTTAAAAAACATAGCTATCAACCATGGATATAAATCAAGATCATCAAGAGCTAAGCCAAACTAACCATAGCATACCAAACTAGCTCACAAGATCATATATAACACATCATGGTGAACAATGTATATCGGAGAAGCTTTTCCTACAAAATGCATTCAACCTAAGATATAAAGATGCCTATACATCATGTTACATATGCCATGCAAGATGCAAACAATGCACAAAGGAAAGCTATACATATGCTACAAAGGAGCTCCCACACACCCAACTCAAGAAATCAAGCACACGCCAAGCTCCCCCCGCAAATGAGTGAAAGTGGCTTGATCTAGGGGCTTGGTGAAAATGTCAGCTAGCTGGTCATGTGTGGGTACATCGATCAAGGCGATTTTCCCTTTCTAAACGTTGTCTCTCAGGAAATGATACCTCACTTCTATGTGCTTGGTTTTTGTGAGACATGGGTACCCCTGGGTCCCCACCGACCAGGCTCACGACCGTCCCCGACAATTAGGTCCGGCGTACTAGAAGACCCGCCGACCTGATAGTGGGCCCAACCGACCTAGTTGGCGGCCCACACGACCTCCTGAAGACCTTCCAGAAGATTCCAAGACGACCTTATCCAGAAACGACCTCAAGACTTGGTGTACAAGACAAGACATCAGGTGGATCCTGACCAAGCAGATCGACGGATAAGGCAAGTGTTGTAATCAACTAGATTTAGGTCTCCTGGTCGTAACCGAATAGGAATCTGGGAACCGACCTTGTCCGCTGGCCAATATAAGGCGGGTAGGGCGACCCCTTGTACGATCACGCGCAATCCCCAAGCAATCTACACCAATAACTGGACATAGGGTTTTACTCTCCGGAGGCCCGAACCAGTATAAACTCACCGTGTTCTCTGTGTTCCGTGTGCTCGTGCGCAACCTTCGAGTTCTTAGCCTTAGATTCCCCCTCGGCGAACAACTAAACCACCGGAGTTAACCCCCCTGTGGGCTGTCTAGATCTAAATATCTGACAGTTGGCGCGCCAGGTAGGGGCGGAATCCAGGGTTCTTCATGCAACTCGATGGCTTCGACCAATGGCATCATCTTCCCGGAGAGCATGGCGGACATCCTCGCCAACCCCATCGACATCTGCTTCGGCTCTATGCCGGCGGGATCCACCGTTCCAGCCGCATGCCACGTCATCGAGAGAGCTGCGGTCACCTCCAACCAATAGGTCGGATCCGATCTGCTGGAGAAAACCCACGCACCCACACCTAGCGACCTGATTGCGGGCCTCGATCGTGTCGAAGACATGCTCTCTAACATGATCAAGGTCCGTGAGCACGTCAAACGCCCTCGCAGGACCCCTCCATCTTCATCTCGCATGCCCCTTGGCCTGCGGAACGCAACTCATGCAGCATCTCGCTACATGAAGAACAAGCTTCAGATCCAATCTGAACCCAAGACTCCACATCGTGGGAACCGCAGGGGTCACCTCGACGACCCTTGCCCCATCCACGAAGACTCCAAACACACGGCTCGCTAGTGCCGTGTGCTCAAGAAGCTTCACTGACCTCTCACCGCGGCACATCGCCGCCAGTTTAACCGCGAGCCTTCTCCGGACCTCCTCGCATTTCAGATCGCCCATACGACCATCTCCCCGAACTATCCAGGAGAAGTGTTCTCCGCAGACGTACCTCCTCAGCCCGGAGATATAGACGAGCAGTGCATAGAGCGTGAGAACGCCAACGCCGCATAGGCTACACGCCGTCAGCAAGAGTTAGCTGCAGCTGCCGCAGGTGCAGGTCAGCCTGCGGGCAACGTCGGGCAAGGTGCCGGCGACCAACCAGCAGGCAACGTCGTCAACAGGGCGCAAGCCCCTGCAGCTCTAGCAACTCCTCAACAGCAACAGAATCGCAATGAGCCTCGTCGAAACCGCCTACGTGCCAGAGACCTCCTGAGGGACTTTGAGCAAGACGACCATGAAGTCTACAACTCTCCTCAAGCAAACTTAGGCGCAGCTCTTGCCGCACTGGGTCAACTTGAGGATACTCCTGCAATACGGCGCCTACAAGCTCACATCCGCGTCGCTACCGCCCAGGTCGAAGAAAGGGGTCCAGGATACAGCAGATCAGCTTCAAGCTCCTACTCCAGGAGTAGGTCGGATCGACCTCGTCACCAACGTCACAACAATGCTCCCCTTGAGCCCGTAACTGAAGAGGGAGGAGGCGAAAACGAAGTAGCACAGCCGATCAATCCCGCTGCCAACGTCGCTGCCAATCAAGCAGCCAATCCAGCCACCAACGCTGCTAGTAACGCTCCTGGCAATGCCCAAAACAACACCGCCAATGCGGCTGGCGCCCAACAGCAGAATGCTGCCGCCAACGCAAGGCAGAACGCTGGAGCTCAACCTCTACCAGTACAAGCCAACCACGCCCAGAGCAGTCAATGTCGATGTATACGAGACGAAGTGGAGATAGCACGCCGTGCTAACTACGACCGCGACAACGGGGTCCCTGATCCCCTTGACGCCAATAATCCTATTCAAGCAATGGAACTTCGGCAGATGCACGACCAAGAGCTCCTACGACGTGCCCAGTACGACCAAGATAATGGTCCTCCAGATGACCTCTACATTATCCCGATGGCCTATGACCCATCAGCCAGTCCTGGAGCAGTCAATAACTTCCCGGCAATTTCACGTCATCTCAGGACAATCAAATACCCCAAGGACTTCAAGCCAGCCACTAAGAAATACGACGGTCGCTCCGACCCAAGTATTTGGCTCAAGATGTACAACATCGCGACACGCGCCTCTGGAGGCAATGAGGATCACATGGCGGGATACTTTCCCCTCGTGATGGGCAAAGCACCACTCCTGTGGCTCGACAATCTTCATGCGGAGTGCATCACCTCGTGGGCGACCTTGTCACGGCTCTTCATGACCAACTATCAAGCGACCTACAACCGTCCTGGCAACACACATCACCTCGCTAGAGTGCAGATGAGGCGTGACGAAACTCTCCGAGAGTACACTAACCGCTACTTTGAGAATCGCAACACCCTCGCAGGTGTCAAGGACGAAGACGTCATAGCCTACTACAAGAAGGGGGTAACTAACATTAAGCTCTTTGAGAAGATCCACGAAGCTGACGCCCACACCATCGCCGACCTCATGGCCTACGTCGACAAACTTGTCGACACTCAAGATGCGGTGATGCACGACTTCAAAGGAGAAGACCACGGCGACGGTGGCAGCAGGTCGCGCAAGCGATCTGGCGAAGTCTATGCGACTGACCCACCCAGACCATCCACCTTCCTTGAAGGTGACTTCAACATGGCATGGACGACCAATGCCAGTTCCAAGCACACCATGAGGGAGTGTGAACAGCTAAAGTGTGCCCTAGGAGTACCTCCAGAGCCCAAGAAGACCAAGAGCGGCAACAACGACGACCAGAATAGCAGCCGCCGCTACGACAACCGTAGCCGTCGACCTGATCGACGTGATTATCGTGACCGCCGACCCTGTCGTCGCAACGACGACAGGGACCGCAGTGATTATCGCCGCGACTATCGCCGTGATGATCACCACGATGACCACCGTGATGATCGACGTGACGACTACAACCGCGACGATCACCGCGAAGACAACCGTAATGACTGGCGTGATGAGCGCCGTGACGACCGGCGTGACGATCATCGTCGACAAGACGACCACAACCGCAATGACAATAGCTGTAAGGAACCTTCTCCGCCACCACCGCCAAATGGAGGCAACCCCAATGGCGAGTTTCAGACTGCCAACCGGCAGATCAACTTCATCGTCGGCGGACGTGAGGCAGCCAAGAGCAACAGACAGATACGATCAAACGCAAGGGAGATCGGCCAAGTCAACACAGAAACTCCACAACCTCTACGTTGGTCGGAGTACCCCATCACTTTCTCAAGGAAAGACCATTGGGTCCACATACCTGACCCCGGGACCTATCCGCTGGTCGTCAACCCCATAGTGGATGGCGCGTGTGACAACCCGCCCAGGAAAATACCGTACTATCGCCTAAACCAATCCACTTTGGTCATTAAACGATAATAAAGTATCATCCTGTCGTTAGTTGCCGGGTTAACACCCGGTAAATCACTTGAAAATCACACAGAGGATCGAACATATGCATTACAACTCACGCGAAGGCGAGTCCAGAGTACAAACATAATTTACATTCAAATTACCCCTAAGGGTTTAATTATTACAAACCATTGTTCATGACAGGAGTAAAGGTTCAGAGTTCGAAAACAGCGGAAAAAAATAAACTGGCGACACAATAAACATCACAGGAGGCCGTCCGTGATGCCATCACTCATCGTCATCCACCCATTCCAGCTCCCAGCTGGGCCACCAGACCAAACAACACCTGCAACAACATTTTTAAAGCAAGGCTGAGTATACTAATACTCAGCAAGACTTAACCGTCGGGTGATAACTACATCACCAAACTCTAGACATGAGAGGCTTTTTGGCCGGTGGAGTTCTTTTGCTGAAAAGCAACAAAGAGTATGTCCTTACTTTCAATATTTTAGTTCAAATTCTAGTTAATTAGCATTTCTACGTGAGCCATCTATTGCAATCAAAAGTTGTACAGTACAATTAAATCAAGCCGTCATATTCACCAAGTTCCATCATTAAGGGATATCATGGCCAGTTGATTAAGCAGTCTCAGATAACGGTGAGAGGCCGACAATCGATTGATTTATAACCTTGCAAGGTAAACCTAAACACACGGTAGGGTGCCCCCGCGAGGACAACCACCATGCGATTCCCATCTTTCTTCGGGTCGGGATCAGACCTACAATCCTCAGTACAAGGCTTACTGGTACGTCACGCCGGACCGCCCGGAATCGCACAGGTACCCCACTGTTGCAGGCAGGGGGACACATTAGGTGTCCTAGGGGTAGTAGGGAAAAGTTCCCTTGCCGTGTCCATCAGGTACTAGGCTTACTGGTCCTATTCCCGACAAGTGCTTAGTACGTTCAAAAGCTTAGCCCACGAAAGCCACGGGACCGGAGCCCAAATCCCATGCTCTTACCACATGAGCAATCCATTTATAAAGATCTTATGATTCCAACATAAGAACCTATTCTCGCGAGTGACGAACATCACTCGACTTCTACCGGGTCCTATAGCATAGCAGCTATCGACCTAGCATACTAGTAAAAAGAGCATAGGTACCTAGGAATCATGCATCTAGGGTTTCATTCAACTCCTGAAAACGTAAATGCACAATCATAGCAAAGATAATTGCATAATTTAAAAACAGGGTTAATGATCCGGGGCTTGCCTTCACTGGCAAGGTTGGCTTTGGGCCCTTCTGGACTTTGGTCCAGGTCCTGAGCTACGCCCACGTACTGCAGCTCACCGACAGCACCTTCGTCTCCTCCTTACGGCACGAGCGTATAGCTACCGTCGGGAAGATCTACACGAGGATGCAAATGCAAGATTTAATTAACGGTTTTAATTTAATTAATTGCAAACAACAAATGACAACCACAGGGTGCATGGTTGACCACATTCACCTAGATGAGAAATACATTCGGCATACTCTTCCAAACGGAACAATATGCGGATCTTTATTAATTATTCTTTTTGATAGTGACTGTGTACATATTTATGCAAATTAATTAGTTTAAATTCACAAACAGCAAAGGGTGGTGACACTTAGTCCTTGACATGATTTACCACACATACATGAGGTCATTAGGTGAGTGTTGGTGATTTTCCCAATTTAAGTTAATATTAAGCTTTAAATGGCTTCCATAGCTTTTATCCATAAATAAATTCATAAAATTCAGTGGGGGTGTTTCCCAAACTCTATAACACTAGGCAAAGCCACTGAACACACATTCACACTTATGAGAGCCTTGAAATTAAATATACCGAAAATAACAAAAGCTAGCAACCAAAATAAGAGAAATGCATATAAAAATAAATACACATCCAAATGATTCCAACTTTCTCGCACATGGCCTCTGGTCCAAAACTATGCTAGGCATGCAACATATACACCTAGAACTACTATAGATCTTGGGTTATGCATTTACAAAGAAAAACAAGCATATTTAAAGAATAAATATTTATATTAAACATAAAATTATGGTTAATTCACCAGAGGTGCGTTTATGCATAATAAGGTTATATCCAGAAGTTGAGCACAAAAAGATATTTATTTTTAGCTACAAAAATCATTTAGACAGATTCTTCATAAATACAAAATAAATCATAATAAAATATTTACTCAGTAACTTTGTGCAATTTTTGGTACAGGAGCTAGGCATGATATAACCCACAACATATCTAAAATTAAGCTACAGAGAACTTGTATATTTTGAGATACAAAAGATCTAGGTTTAACAGTTTTGTATTTTGCATGCAAAAACTATCAATAAAAAGCATGGTCATGCTTTACAAAAGTTGTAGATTTACTCACCAGGAAACCAACAAAATTGAGGTTGCATTTTTCTGATTTTCCTATGATTTTCTACGAATTTTATAAGATCAGCCACACACCAATTACTATTTAAGAATCAACTTTGCAGCGGGGTCCCTGGGAAGTTTTGAGATCTTACAAATATGCCCTCGGTTTACAGATGGACCCTCAGGAAGATTTGGATTCTCGCAATGTAGTCCTCGGGCAGGCCGGCGGCGCGGGCGGCCGGATTCCGGCGAGCTCGCCGTCGCTCTTGGCCGGGTAAGCGGCGGAGGAGGACCACAAGCTCGCACGGACTCGATTGGTGGCCGGAGATTGGGCGGAAACAGCTCTGGCGAGCTCGCTCGGCGGCGCAAGGCGGCGGCGGCCGCTGCGGCGCGCGCTCCGGCGAGGCTCGGGGGACAGCTGAGAAACAAGCGGTGGTTTGAGCTTCTACGAGGTCTAGACGGGGTGTTGGACTGGTCACGAGGCCGGAGGATTGAGCGGAGGGGCAGCTTGGCTCGGTGACGGTAATGGCGTTCCGGCGGCGGACTATATGGCGCGGGAGGCACAGGGAAACGCGTGCTCGTGCGAGGAGACGACCGCGGTGGCCCTTTATACCCGGCTTCACTTCGCTTCAAAGCAAGGAGGTGGGAGAAAGGGGGACCCGGCCGGGGCAAGCTCGCGGAACGCCGGCCGGCGGGCAGCGCGGGCAGGGGGAGGGGGCCGGCGCGGTGCGCGCGGCACGGTCGACACACGGCTGGGCGCGGGCTTCAAGGCCGCTCGGGCCGCGTGCTGCCTCGGGCCGTGGTCTGGGAAGGCGCGGGCCGGTGGGGGCCCGGACGCCGAGACAGGAGCGCTCCGGCGCGCGGTGCGCGACGCGACGCGACATCGCGGCGCTCTAGTTCCACTTACCCAAGTTTGACTGTGAAAAACTCCAAAAACTCGAATAAAACCCCACAAAACTTTGAATACCAAAGTTGTAGAGCATCTATAGGAGAGCATTTTTCGCAAAGGCCGACCTATGTTTTGAACAACCATTTGAGCATGAACTGCAGGCAAAGTTGCTGGTTTTCATGGCTCTGGTGAAAAGTGAAAGCTGAGTTTGACTGAGAATTTCACCAATTTCCCCTCAAAATCTCAAATGCCGCCAATTATGAAAAGTGTGTCCCTCGAAAAGACGAACAACTTTTATATTGGCCGATTTTGAAGTGTTTAAGTGAAATTTGGAGAACACGGCAAAAGTTTTGGAGTGTTCAAAGGCATTAGGGGTTTGACTCGAATTTGACCATGCCTTTGACCGAGATTTGACCACAAGTGAGTGATGACTTGGTTAACAAGGTCATTAGGGGTTGCTGGATAGGTTTTCGAGGTGATGACCCAGGTTGACCAAGGTTTGACCAACGTCAACAGTGTTTGACTCGGTTGATTCGGTCATTAGCACTAATGATGCTAATTAAAAACCTGGGGCGTCACAGCGCATTCCTGCCTAAGACCCTCATTGATGGGGGCAGCAGCTTCAACATCATCTTCACAGAGACACTGAGAAAGATGGACTTCGACTTCTCCAAGATGACCATGATGTGGACATCCCAAGAGTTACGCAAGATCAAGTATCAGGCACACAAGCTCAAGTGATTCAAGGCCCTATTACACGCAGCCGTGCTAAGAAACTCCAACAAGAGGTGAATTCTTTCCTTGCTAAAATTAATTTCAAAATATATGAGAATGTTATACTACCTAAAAGTTGTACTTTGGTTGTCCTTAGGAATATACATGAAGAAGACGGTACAAATAAACATGGAGAAGAAGTAAACAACAAGAAACAGTCGGACCAAGAATCACCAGCTCAAACCAAGGATCCTGGAGAATTCCGTTCGGATGATTGTTCGGACAAGCATGGAAACCAAGAATCACCCGTTCGGAACGAGGATCCTAGAGGATTCCGTTCGGACAATTGTTCGGACAAGCTTGGAAACCAAGAATCACTTGTTCGGAACAAGGATCCAGGAAGTTCGCTTCGGACCTCCATTTCAGGCCAGTTCGGACCTGCATAATGAATCGACCATAACTCTTTGGTCGTGACATATCTGGAGCCCCACGAGTACTTGATGGAACGTGCTTGAAGTCAACTTTGCAATGCAAGAAACAGCATGTCCATTGGACTTCCCAATAAAGAGTTATGACCGATTTAGTGGAGGCTGCACAGAAGGTCAACAGCCACGCAAGTCCACCTCGGGAGTTGATCTCTAGAGAGTCTTTTCACATACTTAGCCTCTTCATTTTCCTCTCAAGTTCACACCCAACTAGGAGGGTTGTTCTAGTATAAATACCCCCCTATGTACTACCAAGAACCCAGTTTTGATTATTAGTTGTTAACCACATACGGTTGATCGTAGCCTCGCTGCTGAGTGTTCTTACACACCTTTGTTCTTGCGAGTTCTTCTTGGGCTTGTGAGAGATCTCTCTGAGGTCCCCTACTTTGTGCTCTACGGTTTCCGTTCGGCTGCGCTGTATTGTGTGGATTAGTCCCGGTTTATGGTCCTGCGATCGTTCGGAGATCGAGTCGACATCCTTCGCGGTTTCGGTGCCTCTCTCCCAGTCATTTGGTCACAACCAACCTTTGTCAGGTATAAAGCTAGTTATCCCTGCTGTTCTACAGCAATTTATCCTTGATCTTGAACCTACTGTCGTGAAGATCGGGCAATGCTTGTGCTGATCCAAGTCAGCGCCTATCAAGTGGTATTCAGAGCTATCATTGTCACGGTAGGTTTTGTTTTTACCCACCCTCCCACCCTTTACCATTTGTTCCTGGTTTCATCCATCGTATACATATTTTTTCTTGTCCTATAGTCCACTAAAAAGCCATAAAAAAATCCTATAGCCATTTTGTTGGTACTGTTACTTTGTGTTCATTCCATTCATCGTGTTGCTAGTCACCGCCTTTGTTCTTCCGCTGTACTCTTATTTAAATTTTTTATCCGCACCCCTTATATATTGTTTTGTGTTTGTTGTTA
The DNA here is from genome assembly GCA_036936925.1 of Cenchrus fungigraminus. Classification (NCBI taxonomy): domain Eukaryota; kingdom Viridiplantae; phylum Streptophyta; class Magnoliopsida; order Poales; family Poaceae; genus Cenchrus; species Cenchrus fungigraminus. The sequence goes on from CM072780.1 coordinate 71,961,032, forward strand.
GTCAAAAAAAAATCAAAAAAAAGTGTGAAAGAAAAAAAAGACGAGAAAAAAAAGAAGAAAGAAAGAGAATTGCAAGGTTGCATGGGGTTGTGTTGCGGATCTGTTATCAAAAGTTTCATGTTCATATATTAAGTTTGTGGTGCACCGAACAGCAACAATTACATCTTTTTGAAAGGTTTGTTTCACTTTGATTCAGTACCATAGCCTTTCCTTGCTTAGCCACCTATAGCTCCACAAAAATCTGAAATCGGACCTCTCAACTTGTATCCTTTCAATCGCTTAATCACAGCTGTGGTACTGCCACTTTAAGCACACTCACAGTCCTTGAGAATGCGTAAGAACTTTGGTAAGTAAGTGGTGAGGTTGTGTGATTCCACATACTTGTCCTATTACACTTTACTTGCATTAGAGCTAACATGGCAGGATCTGACTCAACTGTTCGTGGTGGGAACCATGGAGATGACGAGCCTCCTGTCTCCCGGGCTGAGATGCGCAATATGGCCAACTCGCTTGTGGAGGCAATGGAGAGGATGCTTGATGGCCGTCTCCCTGCTGCGAGACGAAGAGCTCCACATCACCATGATGAATCCGTTGATGAAAATTCTGGTTTTGGGCGTGGTTTTTGTGACCATTTTGAAGGTGGTCTTGGTGATCGTGGTGGTGGAAGGCGTGCTGGTCATGAGGATCGGCGTGCAGGGGGTGGTCGTGGTAATGGTCGTCGTGTCTGCTTTGATGATGAAGATGAATCTCAGGGCAGCCATGAGGAGGAGTATAGTGATGATGAGAATCCTTTTGCCAATGGTGGGCGGTTTGAACGTTGCCGAGGTCTTCATCGTGGTGCTGGCCATGATGGCGAACATCATCGTGGTTGGCATGGAGCTGATCCGGACAGTATTGCTCGTGTCAAGTTAAGTGTTCCAAAATTTTCAGGAAAGGAAGATGCTGATGCATATCTTGATTGGGAAGAGCAGTGTGATCAAATTTTCAGAGTGCATAATCTCTCTGACCAAAGGCGTGTTAGTCTTGCTTCCGTTGAATTCTCTGGTTATGCTCTTACTTGGTGGAATCAGATACAAGAAAATCAGCTTGTGTTGGGACGTGATCATATCAACACATGGGCTGAAATGAAGCGTGTGATCAGGAGACGTTTTGTTCCATCAAGCTATCACCTTGACCTTCGTAATAGGTTGAAAACAATGAAACAAGGTTCGAAATCAGTTGATGAATATTTCAAAGAGATGGAGTTGCTCTTGATTCGATCTGATATCAGAGAAGATGAAGAGTCAAGAATGGCAAGATTTTTGCACGGTCTCAATGATGACATTTCCAGTTTTGTGGAGATGTTTCCATATCGAACTTTGCATGGTCTTGTTGATCAAGCTATGCGCACTGAGAGGAAGATTCAGCAAGAAGGACGTGGTCAGTCCTATGGGAGTCGATCTATCTCAACTCCATGGCACCGGCAGCAGGCCAGTACCTCTATTGCTGGTGTTTGATCTCAAGGTGCCACAGCTAGGTCCTCTCCATCCATTGGTGCTGCAAGGACAACATTCTCTAGTGCTTCTTCACCTGCAAATCAGCAAGAAAATCATCGTCCTGCTACAAGTGCAGCAGCCCCTTCAGCTACATCAGCCGCTGCATCATCTTCGCATAGCCGAGGTATTGTTTGTCACAAGTGCCAAGGTCGTGGGCACATTGCTGCTGAGTGTCCTAGTAAAAGGACCATGATTGTAAATGAGCAAGGTGACTGGAAATCTGAAAGTGATGAAGAAAGTGCTCCAATATATGATGAAGAAATCAGGACTGATGAGACATTGATTCGGCCTGATGAAGGTGATAATAATTGCTTCATTTCTCAACGAGTGCTTAGTGTCACTACTATGAAAGCAGAAAATAATCAGCGACACAATCTTTTTCACACTCGAGGCACGATCAAGGACAAGCTATGCCGAATCATTGTTGATAATGGTAGCTGCAATAATATTGCAAGTCAATAATTGGTTGAGAGATTGGGGTTAAAACAGCGGCGTCATCCTTCTCCTTACAAGATGCAATGGTTAAATGAGTCCGGTGCGCTGCGTGTGAGCAACATTGTGAATGTTCCTTTCTCTATTGGGCGATATAGTGATCATGTAGAGTGTGATGTGGTGCCAATGCAGGCATGCCAATTGCTGTTGGGAAGACCATGGTTATATGATCGTGATGTTCAGATTTGTGGTCGAACCAACAAGGTTGTTTTCATGTACAAAGGAGAGCGCCTCACTTTGCTTCCTTTGTCACCAGAGGAAATTTTCAAGGATGATCTAAAGAGAAAACAGCGAGAGAGTGAGAACCACTTACGAGTGAGCCACATACATAGTGAGGGAGTGTTTCCACAGCCAAATAAAACTCCACAGCTGCAAAAACCCGAGCCAAAGGGAAAAGAGGGATTAGTTATGATGGCTAGGAAAGGGGATTTAAAAGAATTGAGTGAACCCAATGCCATGTTCTTTGTACTCCTGTGCAAGGACAATTTTCTTTCCACTAATGACTTACCCTCTACTTTGCCTAGTGTTGTTTTTGATGTGTTACAGGAATATGAAGATGTGTTTCCGGAGGAAGTACCACCAGGGCTGCCACCCAAGAGAGGGATCGAATATCAAATCGACCTTGTTCCTGGTGCTTCACTTCCCAACCGTGCACCATACCGAACCAACCCAGAGGAAACCAAAGAAATTCAGCGCCAAGTGCACGAGCTCATCAACAAAGGGTATGTCAAAGAAAGTCTTTCACCTTGTGCTGTTCCTGTTCTTTTAGTTCCTAAAAAAGATGATTCATGGAGAATGTGTGTTGATTGCCGAGCCATAAATAACATCACCATAAGGTATAGACATCCCATACCTAAACTTGATGACATGCTTGATGAACTTAGTGGCGCTATCATTTTTACAAAAATTGATTTGAGAAGTGGCTATCATCAAATTCGCATGAGAGAAGGAGGTGAATGGAAAACATCCTTTAAAACCAAGTTTGGGCTGTATGAATGGTTGGTGATGCCTTTTGGATAGACCAATGCACCTAGTACTTTCATGCATTTAATGAATCACGTGCTTAGGCCTTTTATTGGCAAATTTGTTGTGGTCTATTTTGATGACATATTAATTTACAGCAAGTCTCTTGATGAACATGTTGAACATATAAAATGTGTGCTTGCTGTTTTGCAGAAGGAATGCTTGTTTGCTAACCTTGCCAAGTGCACCTTTTGCACCGACAAGGTAGTCTTTCTTGGCTTTGTTGTTTCAGCTCAAGGCGTGGAGGTTGATGAAGAGAAGATTAAGGCTGTACGTGAATGGCTGCCTCCACAAAATGTGAGCCAAGTGAGAAGCTTCCTTGGACTTGCCGGCTTCTATCGTCGGTTTGTTAAAGATTTCAGTACCATTGCTGCCCCAATCAATGAGTTGACAAAGAAGGATGTGCCATTTCATTGGGGTGCAGCACAAGCGAAAGCATTTGAAGAGCTGAAAACGAAATTGACAACAGCCCCACTACTTGCACTTCCAGATTTTGGTAAGACTTTTGAAATTGAATGTGATGCAAGTGGTGTAGGGATTGGAGGCGTGCTCATGCAAGAAGGGAGACCTATTGCATACTTCGATGAAAAGCTAAGTGGTCGAACTCTTAATTATTCAGTTTATGACAAAGAACTTTATGCTCTTGTGCGGAGTTTGGAAACTTGGCAGCACTACCTTTTGCCTAAAGAATTCATTATACATTCTGATCATGAATCCTTGAAACATTTAAAGGGCCAATTAAAACTGAACAAATGACATGCTGAATGGAGTGAATTCATTAAGTCTTTTCCTTACATTGTTAAGTACAAGAAAGGGAAGGATAATATTGTTGCTGATGCTTTGTCTCGACGCCATGCTTTGTTGTCTCAACTTGATGAAAAAATTCTTGGCTTGGAAAGTATTAAGAATTTGTATGCAACTGATTCATACTTTGCTGAATCGTTTTCTAAATGTTGCGATGGCAAGGGTTGGGAAAAATTCCATTTGCATGATGGCTTTTTCTTTCGATCTAACAAACTCTGCATTCCAGATTGTTCTGTTCGACCTTTGCTTTTGCAGGAAGCTCATGCTAGAGGACTAATGGGTCACTTTGGTGCCAAGAAGACAGAGCAGGTGCTGGCTGATCACTTCTTTTGGCCAAAGCTGAGAAGAGATGTAGAGCGATATGTTCTTCATTGCGTCACATGCCACAAAGCTAAGTCCCATTTAAACCCTCATGGTTTATACACCCCTCATGAACGAGCAAAATCCAACATTGAGAAGATGACCAGATGTATGAGAAGCACGCCAACAAGGGTCGCAAAAAGATTGTGTTTGAACAAGGAGACTTGGTTTGGGTGCACCTACGCAAGGATCGGTTCCCAGACCAACGCAAGAGCAAGCTGCAGCCACGTGCTGATGGACCATTCCAAGTGCTTCGCAAGATTAATGACAATGCATATGAAATTGATCTTCCAAGTACATATGGTATTAGTACAAGTTTCAACATCACCGACCTTTCTCCATTCTTTGGGGTGGAAGAGTCGAGGACGACTCCTTTTCAAGAGGGGGAGGATGATGTGGACATCCCAAGAGTTACGCAAGATCAAGTATTAGGCACACAAGCTCAAGTGATTCAAACCCCTATTACACGCAGCCGTGCTAAGAAACTCCAACAAGAGGTGAATTCTTTCCTTGCTAAAATTAATTTCAAAATATATGAGAATGTTATACTACCTAAAAGTTGTACTTTGGTTGTCCTTAGGAATATACATGAAGAAGACAGTACAAATAAACATGGAGAAGAAGTAAACAACAAGAAACAGTCGGACCAAGAATCACCAGCTCAAACCAAGGATCCTGGAGAATTCCGTTCGGACGATTGTTCGGACAAGCCAAGAAACCAAGAATCACCCATTCGAAATGAGGATCCTGGAGGATTCCGTTCGGACAATTGTTCGGACAAGCTTGGAAACCAAGAATCAATCGTTCGGAACAAGGATCCAGGAAGTTCGCTTCGGACCTCTATTTCAGGCCAGTTCGGACCTGCATAATGAATCGACCATAACTCTTTGGTCGTGATGTCTCTGGAGCCCCACGAGTACTTGATGGAACGTGCTTGAAGTCAACTTTGCAATGCAAGAAACCGCATGTCCATTGGACTTCCCAATAAAGAGTTTTGACCGATTTAGTGGAGGCTCCACAGAAGGTCAACAGCCACGCAAGTCCACCTCGGGAGTTGATTTCTAGAGAGTCTTTTCACATACTTAGCCTCTTCATTTTCCTCTCAAGTTCACACCCAACTAGGAGGGTTGTTCTAGTATAAATACCCCCCTATGTACTACCAAGAACCCAGTTTTGATTATTAGTTGTTAACCACATACGGTTGATCGCAGCCTCACTATTGAGTGTTCTTACACACCTTTGTTCTTGCGAGTTCTTCTTGGGCTTGTGAGAGATCTCTCTGAGGTCCCCTACTTCGTGCTCTATGGTTTCCGTTCGGCTGCACCGTATTGTGTGGATTAGTCCCGGTTTGTGGTTCTGCGATCGTTCGGAGATCGAGTCGATGTCCTTCGCGGTTTCGGTGCCTCTCTCCCTGTCATTTGGTCACAACCAACCTTTGTCAGGTATAAAGCTAGTTATCCCTGCTGTTCTACAGCAATTTATCCTTGATCTTCAACCTACTGTTGTGAATATCAGGCAATCCTTGTGCTGATCCAAGTCGGCACCTATCAGACCGCTTGCGACGAACCCTTTTATGGGGTCGTGCCCGGCAAGGCTGCATACCCCATAGGTCGTGTATGCCTGCCGGTCACCTTTGGCAAGCAGGAAAAATTCCGCACAGAGTACCTGACGTTCGAGATCGCAGACTTCCGCTCTTCCTACCATGCCATTCTTGGTCGACCTATGTTGGCCAAGTTCATGGCTATACCACACCACACCTACCTCATCATGAAGATGCCGGCACCAAATGGGATCCTTTCCATCCACGGTGACATCCTCGTCTCCTACAACTGCGAGAGCGACACTATCGACCTCTCCAAGGTCTCTGCGTGTAAAGCTGCTGCTACGGTCATGGTCACTCAGGCCGCCAAGATCGATCAAACCACTCTGGAGGTGCCAGAACAGAAGCGCACGGCCACTGCCTTGGACCCAAGTCCTGCTGCAAAGAAAGTTTACCTCGGCCTGCCCGACGCATCCAAGAAAGTCACCATTGGGGCCAAGCTCGATCCCAAATAGGAATTCGCGCTCACCAGTTTCCTCAGAGACAACGCTGACATCTTCGCATGGAGCCCGTCTGACATGCCCGGTGTCCCTAGGAAGCTGGCTGAGCACGCCCTTGAAGTAAGCAAGACCGCTCGACCTATCAAGCAAAAGCTCTGACGATTTGCAAAAGATAGAAAGCAAGCTATAGAAGTAGAAGTCTGCAAGCTCTTAGCTGCAGGATTCATCCGTGAATGTAAACACCCAGTTTGGCTCGCAAACCCGGTCCTTGTACCTAAGAAGACTGGAGGATTAAGGATGTGTATCGACTACACTGACCTCAACAAGCACTGCCCGAAAGATCCTTTCCCTCTTCAACGCATCGACCAGGTCGTGGACTCCATGGCTGGTAGCGTTCTATTGTGCTTCCTCGACTGCTACTCAGGTTATCACCAGATAGCCTTGAATCCTGACGACGAAGACAAAACGGCGTTCATAACGCCCAATGGCATCTACAGCTACAAGGTCATGACCTTTGGCCTCAAAAACGCTGGAGCAACATACCAGAAGGCGATACAAAAGTGCCTGAAGTCGCAGATCGGGAAAAACGTAGAAGCTTACGTCGACGATGTGGTCGTTAAGGCCACCGAGGAATATCAGCTCATCGCCGACCTCGCCGAGACCTTTTCCAATCTATGTGAGTACCAGCGGAAGCTCAACCCGACCAAGTGCGTCTTCGGTGTCCCCTCCGGATTGCTCCTGGGCTTCATGGTTGGACACCGGGGCATCGAAGCAAATCCCGTGAATGTCGACGCAATACGCAACATGGCCAAGCCATCTTGCAAGAAAGACGTCATGAAGCTCACAGGTTTGATGGCGGCTCTAGGTCGTTTCATCAGCAAACTCGGCAAAAAAGGTCTGCCTTTCTTCAAGCTATTGAAGAAAGCAGATAAGTTCGTATGGGATGAAGAAGCACAGAAGTCTTTCGAGGCTCTCAAAGAGTCCTTGACCACGCCTCCAGTCATGACGCCACCTATACCACGAGAAACCCTCCTACTCTACATCTTTGCCACCACTCATGTGGTCAGCACGGTCCTCGTCGCAGAACGGGAAGAAGAAGGGTAGGCCTACCCTATTCAACGACCTGTGTATTACGTAAGCGAGGTCCTTGCCGATGCTAAGACACGTTATTCACAGCCTCAGAAGTTGCTCTACGCACTCCTGATCATGTCGAGAAAGCTACGCCACTACTTCCAAGCTCACAAGATCACGGTGCCATCATCGTTTCCGCTGGGAGAGACCATCCGCAACCGCGACGCTAACAGCCGCATCGTCAAGTGGTCGGTAGAGCTTGGAGAGTTCGACATCGAGTTCTGCCCCAGGCAGGCAATCAAGTCCTAGATCCTGGCTGATTTTGTATCAGAATGGACAGAGAACCAGATGCCCCTCCCAAGGAGCGGTCTGAACACTGGATAATGTACTTCGACGGTGCCCTTAACCTCGAAGGCGTGGGAGCAAGAGTGCTTTTCATCTCTCCTCAGGGAGAGCAGCTCAAGTACGTCCTGCAGATACACTATAAGGCCTCCAACAATGGAGCAGAATATGAAGCTCTAATTCACGGGCTCCGTATAGCAGTGTCCCTTGGCATCAAGCGACTACTAGTGTACGGCGACTCTAAGGTCGTCTCGAGCAAGTCAACAAGGAGTGGGATTGTGTCAAAGACACAATGGATGCTTACTGTGCTGAGATCCGCAAGCTCGAAGGCCACTTCGAGGGAATTGAGTTTCAGCACGTGCCACGTAACAACAACGTGGCCGCCGACATGCTATCTAAACTAGGCTCCCGGCGAGCTCTAGTCCCAGCGGGTGTGTTCGTCCAAGACCTACGCAAGCCGTCAATCAAGCTGTTGGACCCGGACTACCCGGACCAAGCACAGCCCGACCCAACCCCAGCACCTCCCCGAGACGTGCTGATGACTGATAAAGAGGACGATTGGCGCGGGCCTTTCCTAGCCTTCCTACTCGACCAACGAGTCCCAGAAGACAAGGCTGAACGAGAGCGTATCACACGACGAAGTGCCAACTACGTCGTGATTGGTAACGACCTATACAGGAAAGCCACCTCTACTGGCGTCTTGATGAAGTGCATCTTGCGATCAGAAGGTCTCCAGCTCCTGGCTGAGATTCATGGCGGCGAGTGTGGCTGCCACACGGCATCTGCCAATCTGGTCGGCAAGGTGTATCGATGAGGCTTATACTGGGCCACGGCCATGTCTGATGCTAAAGACCTCGTTAAGAGGTGCAAAGGATGCCAATTCTTTGCCAAACAGCAGCACCTGCCAGCTCAGGCCCTGCGCACAATTCCCCCATCTTGGCCCTTCGCCATATGGGGCCTCGACTCTATGGGTCCGTTCCGAACCACTCCAGGCGGCTACAGGTATATCCGTGTGGCCGTCGACAAATTCACCAAGTGGATGGAAGTCCGACCTGTCACAAAAGTCACGTCGGAAGAAGCGGCAAAATCCATGCAAGACGTAACACATCGCGTTGGTGTGCCCAACAGGATCATCACCGACCTAGGGACGACCTTCATAGGGTCTGCGTTTTGGGATTTTTGCCAAGATAATACGATCGACGTCTAGTACTCCTCGGTCGCCCACGCCAGGTGCAACAGCCAGGTCGAACGTGCCAATGGCATGGTTGTTCAAGCTCTCAAAGATCGTATCTTTGATGACGCTTCAAACTACGCTACCCGGTGGTTAGCTGAGCTACCACACGTAATCTGGGGTCTAAGGACCCAAGTCAGTTCCGCTATGGGCTTCTCGCCCTTCTTCCTGGTCTACGGTTCAGAGGCCATCCTACCCACCGACGTTACCTTCAGAGCTCCACGCATACAGTTCTACGAGGAGGGAGAAGCCGAGCAGACTCGTCGTGTCGACCTCGACAGCCTCGAGGAGCAGAGAATGGCTGCTGTTATGAGGCAAGCTCGTCATGACCACCAACTCTATCGGTACCATGATCGCAACGTCAAGGAAACCTCCTTCAACGTTGGCGGCCTAGTTTTAAGACGTATCCAGAAGACCGACGGCATGCACAAGTTATCTGCCCCTTGGGAAGGACCCTTCATCGTCACTGAAGTCATTAGTCCATCCACATATCGCCTCCAGTGGGGCGACGGGCAAGGCATACCGAACCCATGGAACGTGGAGCACCTACGATGATTCTACCCGTAGAATAGTTTTTATTACAGCTATGTATTCCTCGTCTTTGTACTTTTTTCAGTTTAATAAATCATTAATTCAAGCAGTCATCTGCTGTGTCTTGAGCCCTACCTTGTCCTCCTTCATGTCATAAACCCTCCCCCTCGACATGCTCGGGGGCTTGGCTAAAGCCAATACAAAGGTCGAAAGACCTGGGGGGTTAAATTTCCTACTGCTCCCCCTCGACATGCTCGGGGGCTTGGCTCAAGCGAACATAGGGGTCGCTCGACCTGAGGACGTAGTCCCTCATGACTACCTACTTTGTGTTGTTGCGAGCCTGCTTGGTCGTAAGGATGCAAAACCTGAGTCCTAGACTCCCTCCCGCGCACTGATCACACGTAAGTCTCCCTGCTGAGCTGTGATGGTCGGTAAGCTAGCCTCTCCATGAGTAGTGGTTAGCGGAGTACGATAAAAGACACGTCACTTCAAGGCTACGAATTTCGCGCAAACACAAAGCAAGTACGTCATGAAGGCCAAAAGAAAGCTATCAAGTAATATTTTACATGACTGGAGGAGGGAGGGGGTACAGCTCTAAGACTACGACTATTCTTCCCCGTCGTCGCCCTCATAGTCAATGGCGTCCATTACCGCCATAGTGGCCTCCCGCACTTCAAGCTCGACGACATTAGGATCCTTTGTCACGTCTGGACCTTCTCCGACCTTGACCATGTCAACGTCGGAGTAGTGAGACTTCACCCGGATCAATGCCTCCGTAGCCGCCGCCAAGCTCGTTGCCTTCAAGAGGTCAAGCAGCTTCTCGGGCGCAGCCAGAAGACGGTCAATAGCAGGCTTGGGCTCCTCCCCCTTGACCTGTGACGCCAATATGTCCATCGCAAAGTGGGCAGCATTCTTCAGGTCGTTAAGCTCCACCTCTTGCCCTGCAATGATAACCTGGTCATTCTGCAGCGCCTTCAAAGCTACCTCAAGACTGACCTCAAGATCCCTTCGAGCCTGTTTCTCATAAGCCAGCTTTTGAGATACAGCGTACTCACTGTCTATGGTGTCCTTCATCACTCGCTTCAGCTCCTCAGCACTAGCTTCGGCCTCCCGGAGGTTCACCTCCAAGCTTCGAACTTTCTCCTTAGTATTCTTCAGCTTGTTTTTGAGGTCATCCTCTCGCCTGTGGAAATCTGCAATATACAAAAAAACCCTGAGGTCTAGCCCTCAGTAGTACAAGGCAATGATGGGAAAGGTGGTAAGAAAGTTGATCTTACCAATGTTCTCGGTGTTGAACTGCGAGTTGGCCTCTCGGTTCTTACGCTTCTCCTCAGCTAGCTCGTCCTCGAGCTTCTTCTTGTCCGCCGCCACCGTCTCACGGGCCTGCTTGAGCTCCTACTCAAGCTCGACCACCCGCAGCTGTAGAGCTGCAGCACCCCTAAGCTGGTCGGCCCTGCCCTTGCCATGGTCATCCAACGACTGTTTTGCAAAAACAAAGCAGGTCGTTAGCTACATCCAGAAAACAAGTCATTTATCCAACTCAAAGACAGCGGCTCACCGTGAGAGATTGGTTGAGAGTCAAGATCGCACTACGGACCGACTTCATATCCTCGTCATCGTCAAAGATATCCTCCTCCCAAGGAGTGCCAGTCCAGTCAATGTCTTCACTCCTCAAGTTTGGCCCTGTCGACGTCGGACTCGATGCCTGCACACCGGTTGTTTCTGGGTCCTCCTGTGGCTGCTCGATCTATATCGGGTCCGCAGTTGTGTCCTGAGCCGATGTGCTGGGCATCGAGTTGATGGGGTCTGCATCGACAATAGGCGGAGAAGATGACGCCCCGACGTCACCAACGGAACCCCGTGTTCCGGCCTTAGTGACAGGCGGAGGAGCCGCCGTCCCCACGTCGCCGACCGAAGCCTGAGTCCCGACCTCATGGTCAGACGACCTTGTCCATGACGGTGAATCTTGAGCACCTAAGGCGCTCTGAGGTTGGACGTCCGACCTACAGAAATCCTCGTCAACACAATACAAGAGCCGATAACAGTTAGCAAATAAGTCAACTTCAATGCCACGATCTTACCTTACGGTAGCCGGGGCACGCAACTTCGGCCTAAAGGGCCGAACTCGAACCTGCACAGGCATCCTCGCCTGCGCACCAGCGGCAGCCCGCTACGCCTCCCTCATCCGACGGAGGTTGTCTTCGTTCGTCTTCTGCTCTAACTCCCGTTGCCTCTTGGCCGCGGGACTCAACGACCTCCTCGCCGAGCGATTGTCAACAACCGGCGGATCATCGGTGGCCTCATCTTCATCATCTTTGACCTCCTTGGTCAAAGGTGTAGGAATTGTCGGCTTAGGGATCGCCGGAGGAGGGCTCGCCTTCCTCTTCCTCTTCTTCTTGTCAGCCTCGAGCTTGGCGGTCTTCGCCGTCTCGGCCTTGGCAGCAGCCCGTGAGGTCGGCTGCTTTGCTGTGCTGCCCTTGTCTTGCGCCTGGGCTTTATGGTGCTGCTCACCGCAGGGCGGCTCGCCACATCATCACCGACCTCTGGGTCGGTATCCTCATCAGCTTCAACTGACGAATCAGACTGGGAATTCTCCAGTAGCACATCTGCTGGAGGATGATATTCCTCCGACCTTAGCTTCCGACGAGGCTCCTCACCCTGTGGCAAGGGTGCAGGACACCAAAACTGCATCTCCCTAACCTGCAACAAACAAGTATCAAAAAGTAAGATCGACGCAAGCAAACAAGCAGGACAAACGACCTAGTAGTCCCAGGACTTACAGGGTCAGCCGGTCGGGTCAAGGAGTGTGCTTTTGGGCACCTTTTGCCCCGTGCACCCCCGGTGTAGATCTGTGACACCCTGGCCACCATCTCCCTTTGGGAGACCTTGCGGTTCACCTCGCGCGTGGGGTCTGATTGCCCCCAGTACTCATACGCCGGATGCACCCGGTCCTTGATCGGCTGGATCAGGCGGCGGCAGAACGACCTCACCACCGAGCCCCCCATCAGCCCGCTCTTCTTAAGGTCGTGCACCAGGGGGAGCAGCTCCTTGATGTCGTCCAGCTCGCGGGAGGACAATGGTAGGTCCCACTCCGGTATGTTCTCGGGCTTATGCCTGGTTCGCTTTGGCAGCGCCGGCTTTTGGCCAGCAATATAAAACCACTCCGACCTCCAGCCAGCAGTGTTGTCTGGCAGGTCCATGTCTATCCATTCCGCTTTGAGACCTGATCTCAAGCAGAACATGACCGACCCTACTACACCTAGACGCTTGCCAGTGCTCTTGACATTGAACAGATGGCGCCAGAGGAAAAAGTGGGGGAGTATTCCTAGATACGCCTCACAGAAATAGATGAAGGAAGATACTACGGTTAAGGAGTTGGGGACGAGGTGTACCTGCTCTAGCTTGTAGTAGAAGAGAAGACCTCTGAAGAAGTCACCAGCGGGGATGTTGAACCCGCGCTCGAAGAAAGACGCAAAGACGACCTACTCCTTGTCGTCCTCCGTCGGGAAGGCTTCACCTGCAAGCGCCTTCCAATCCACCACCACCTTGGGCCCCAAGAGCCCGCGATCCACCAATGCCTGCACCTTCGCCTCGGTCATCACCGAGGGCTCCCACACCGTCCGCGGGTCGGGGATCTGAAGAGCAGTGGCCACCATTTCTTGAAATCGAAAAGCTTTGGATCTAAAATGCACTAGGGTTTTGACGCGCATGCAGAGCTGCGCGGCGCGTGGATGGCGGAGCTGGCGCTCGGTCTGCTATTGGCGGCGGTGGGCTGAGGATCCCTGGGAGGAGCTTGGATGTGGAAGTGCGCGGCGGCTAGGGTATAGAGGTTGCGACGGAGACGGCGAGAGGAGGAAGAAGACGGAGGGGGACGGTCAACGCCGGTCCCCACCGCTCTATTTATAAGGGCCCCACCGTAGGTGCCCGCTGCGGATCCTTACGATGCAACGAGCTCGCCGTAACGGCTATGTGCCGCTAATTTCGCGAGACTATCTCGCCGGATTTTACGCCAACGGCTATATGCCCAATGTAGAGTCTCACGACCTATGCCTTGAGTTTAGGTCGTGAGTACAAGTAAAATGTCAGGTCGTCCTGACGGAACGTTCGATCTCCATGAGGTCGATAAGCCCCCAAATTCCATCACTATAGGTCACTGATGAATAATTTCTTCAAAATGACCATTACATGACAGAAGAGAGCGAACATTACACGGGAACTTCGAAGGTACACAAGTCGCCTGCGACCTTATTGGATCTAGAACCCTTCACAAAAATACAAACGTACTCGAAGACCTGATCTACCTAGAGCAATCCTTGAGGTGTACTCTGCTATAGCCGAGCACGTCGCAAGAATTCTTCTAGCTTCAGGACCTCGATGGTGGCCTTGCGGTGAACAACTGCACGACGCTGCACATAGCAGGGCATGCTCTGTGCGGGACTATGCAATGCAGACAGGAGCTTGCTCTTCGGCGCAGACCGCAAGCCTTCGACGAGCATCACATGCTCACTAAGGACTTGCAGCTTCACCTCAGGCCTCTACAGCATCACCTCCAAACTCTCCTTGATTCCTCGCTGAGGCAAGGTACAAAGAGTGGGTGTGCTGCCTACATTTCGCAAGAGTTCTTCTAGCTCCAAGCCTCTACAAACACAGCATCCTACAATCTGGTGGACGGACACATGCCCATGGCATGGCCTCAATACTACCCTCACTACGTGAAAACCTCAAATAGGTCACGCAGCATTTGTAATGGGCCCTTAACGCCCGTTACATCCACCCACATCTGTAACGGTTGTTGTTTGGTGCCCGTTACCCATAAGCGCGGCAGGTCGACCCCGGGGTTGGCCTCCACTACGCCCGTTACCAATGTGGACTTCTGGTAACGGGCTTCTTAAATGCCCGTTACATGAATTCATTGTAACGGACGTTAAATGGAGCCCGTTACAAATGTTAAACCTATCGGTAACGGGCCTGTAAAGTCCGTTACCGATCAATGCGCTATCAGTAACGGGCTGTTTAAGTCCGTTACTGATCACTGCCGTATTGGTAACGGGCTATAAAGTCCGTTACCAATAATTTTGTACTGGAGACGCATGCTTGTTAGGATGCGTCTCCTTTGCTGGCGACCCAATTGGATACGCTCGTGTCTTAGGACTCGTCTCCTTTGATTGCCACCCAGGGTCGCCTTTTTTCTCACATCAGAGATGCACATTCTATTGCTCGTCTCTGTCTTCTCCTTCCGACACCACTCGCTCTCTCTCCGCAGAAGGTCACTCCCGTTCTGACAACAACACTCGCTCTCTCTCCTCAGAAGGTCACTCGCTCGATCTCTGTGCTCAGATGTCCCCGTCGGCCTGTCCCGTTCGCCGCCGCCAGCTGCGCGTGCTCTGAGGATCACGCTTAATTTCTCTCCTCAGAAAGCCGGCGCTGCAGCAAGCCGACCGGCCGCGTGCGCGACGGCGAAAGGGGCCAGCAGACGTTGACCGCACCGTCACCACGACCGCGACGCCACCTCCGATCCTCCTCCTCGGCCGCGCTCGCCTCGTAGAAAGTCCTCGTCAAGGTGGAAATTAATTGCCCCATTTTATTGAAATATTTTGTGTGATGAATTATGCTTATTTGGTGTATGGAATGCAGATGGCGTCTGCTGCTCGGGATTGGATGTACAGACAGCCCCAAGAAGATTGGGAGAATTTCTTAAGCGGGGTCAATGGTTTTGTAAATCAAGCAGAGGCGGATATGAGAAACCGTGGTGTATAGGCAATTCTTTGCCCCTGTATAGATTGTCTCAACCAGAAGAAATTCGTACAACAGGAAATCATTTTTCATCATTTGGTCACACGTGGTTTCACAAAAAATTACACATGTTGGAATAAACATGGTGAGGAAGGTCTTAATGAACTCGAAGCAGGCTGCCAAAATGAAGGTGAAGTGCGACACCATGCTACCGACCATGATGAAGACCTTGATGACGGTGGAGTTTTTGAGGAAATTGAACCATTATTCCCACCAAATGTGATGAGGCCTGAGGATATCACTGATCAAGAAGTTAGGGGCTTCGATGATGGTGAGGTGTTGGAACGTGTGCACAATGTTGATCAAATGTTGCGGGATGTTGAGTTTCAACGAGTGTACACACCTTCTGAATTAGCGAGGCTGAAGCAATTCATTGAAGATTCAAAGAAACCCCTCTATCAGGATTGCCAGAAGTACTCTCGCCTTTCTGGTGATCTAAAACTTCTGCAGCTTAAGGCAGATCATGGTTGAAGCAACAAAAGTTTCAAACATCTATTGGATGTGCTTAGAGGCATGCTACCTGAAGGAAACCAAATAGCAGAGTCTGTCTATGAGGTGAAGAAGATAATCTGTCCTCTAGGAATAGAGGTTGAAAAAATTCATGCATGCAAGAACACTTGTGTATTGTTCCGTGGAGATTATGCAGACCTTGACAAGTACCCCAAGTGTGGCTATGATCGGTACAAGAGGAAAAAGGATGGTGGAGATGATAATAATGCTGATGACGAGAACGAGCCCGGCGAGATCAGAGGCAAGAAGAAGAAGGCTAACAGAGGGGCTCCTGTGAGGGTGGCATGGTATTTTTGCATCATTCCTCGGCTGAGAAGATGGTTCGCAACACGAAAGGAGGCCAAACTCTTGCGTTGGCATGACAAAGGCTGAAAGGACCTTAAGAAAGATGGCAAGTTTAGGCACTATGCAGATGCAAGGAGCATACGGTTTGCTATGAGCACAGATGGTGTGTACCCATTCGGTAACGAGAGCTCAACACATAGCACCTGGCCTGTCGTGCTGTCGTTGTACAACCTTCCACCCTGGCTATGCAAGAAACAGGAATATATGATGCTGACAATATTGGTCTCCGGGCCAAAGCAACCCGGCGACCGTATTGATGTCTACTTGAGGCCACTAGTTGATGACTTGAAGATATTGTGGAAGCCTGGTGTGCCGGAGGTTTGGGATGAGTACAAGTGTGAGGAGTTCACAATGCATGCCATGTTGTTCACCACCATCAACGACTACCCGGCTCATCGCAACCTCTCTGGCCAGAGTAAAAGGAAAGGTGCAGCTTGCCCACACTGCTTGGAAGATACTTGCGCAGTATGGCTAAGACATTCAAAGAAATACGTATTTATGGGGCACCGTCGTTTCCTCGGCAAGAAACATCCATACCGGGCCATGGATTGTCATTTTAATGGGGAAAAGGAGAATCGAGAGGCGCCGTTGCATGTGACTGGAGATCTGGTCCACTTGAAAGTCAAGGATGTCAAAACTATCGAGGAGTTACCCAAACTGACTGAAAAAACCCTTGGCAAAAGAAAGAAATGAGATGGTGAAGAAGAAGAAGAAGAAGGAATGTGGAACAAGAAATCAATTCTATGGGAGCTAGAGTATTGGCCGATGTTGGATGTGCGTCATTCGATTGACAACATGCATGTCAAGAAGAATGTGTGTGAAGCTACTTGTGGAACATTGCTACAACAGAAGTCCAAAGGAAAAGATCATAAAAATGCAAGGGAGGATCTTAAAGAACTGGGCATTAGGCCGGAGCTCTATGCAGAGGAAACAAAGACAGGGACGAACCTTCTTGTTGCTGTAACCACCTTGTCAAACGCAGAGAGAAAAGAATTCTGTCAGTTTTTGCATGATTTGAAAGTACCTTCAGGCTACTCATCAAACTTCAAGAGGCTAGTGTCGGTGAAGGACATGAAAATGAATTTCAACTTGATGAAATCTCATGATTGCCATGTGTTGATGACAGCTCTTCTTCCTGTTGCACTTAGAGGTATCAAGACAGAACTGGTTCGCGACGCAGTCACGAGCTTGTGTTTATTCTTCAATGCAATAGAACAGAAGGTGATTGATGAGGAAAAACTATTGGACTTAGACAGGAGGCATTTCGAGACCCTATGCCTGCTTGAAGCTACCTTCCTACCATCATTCTTTGATCTCATGCTGCATCTAACAGCACACCTCGCGAGGGAAATCTAGTTCCTTGGCCCATCTTACCTTCATCAGATGTTTCCATATGAGAGGTTCTATGGATTCCTGAAATCATTGGTACATAACCGGTTATTTCCGGAGGGATCCATTGTTCGTGGCTACGAGACCATCGAAGCAGTGGAGTGGGCCATGGGTTATATGGACCCCCAAAACCCCATTGGTGTGCCTCGCTCACGGCATGAAGGTAGGCTTTCAGGTGTTGGGACCCTGGGAAAAAGTCAGTCACTCCGGAACTAGATGCCTTCCAAAAGGCTCATTTCACTGTGATACAACAGCTGCACCTAATTACACCGTTTGCCAATGAGCACAAGCGACAACTACGTGAAGACAACCCTGACCGTTGTAGGGCTTGGCTTGCAAAGATGCACATGCAAGGTTTCAGCAGGTGGCTCCGAGATTATGTCGAGACATGCAGCAATAATGTTGTAATAACCGACGAGATAAGGAATCTAGCAGCGGGGCCATTATTCACTGTTACAAGATACCAAGCAATGGATATCAATGGATACATGTTCTACACCATGACCCAAGATAAAAAGAGCGTCTATCAAAATAGTGGTGTGCGTGTACGGGCCGTCGTCGACGACAGTCATGATGATGATGACATGAAGACAGACACATATTATGGTCAAATAGAGGAGATATGGGAGCTTGATTATGTAGGATTGAAGGTAGCCTTGTTTCGGTTTAGATGGGTCACCAATGGGAAGAGAGCTGTGAGCAAGGACAAATATGGTTATGTTAGTGTTGATCTCCGGGTCTTTGGTCACAAAAACGTACTGTTTGTCTTTGCCAACGATGTTGAGCAAGTGTTCTATGTACCTAACCTTGCAAAGAAGAACTGGTCTGTGGTTATGCCTGGAAAAAAAAGGATTGTTGGGGTTGAAAATATTGTTGAGGAGGAGGAATACAACCAGTTTGACAAAATTCCATCCTTTGACACTTCATACAAGCCCCGACTCTTGGGAACTAACAAAACACCGTACTTGCGAAGCGACCATAGTGAAAAAATCCATATACAGAAATCAAGGAAGAAAAAGCAAGCCTGATTTTGGCTGAATCCTTTTTGTAATGCAGGATGTGTCTATTGGTGGAAATGGAATCCATTTTGTAATATAAAAGATGCGATGTATTGGTGGAATTTGAATCCTTTTTGTAATATATGGGATGTGGTGGAATTTGAATCCTACTTGTAATTTATTCTGCCTAAGATACTATATATATTCTGTTTATATTCTGCTTCAGTTCAGTAAGTATGTTGCAGGCTACTTTGAGAGCCAGGTGTGGTTCGAGGACCGGTGGATGGTCGCTTCCTGGTGTGATGAGTGATTGACAACGTGGTGTGGACTGATTCTTGGCTAAGTATTGCAGGTGCAGGTTGCGGCTTGACTGGTGTTGGTGCAGGTGAAGAACAAGCGCGAAAGGTCATTGCCGGTGAGGCCTCCTGGTGCGGAGAAGACAAGTAGGCTTGGTTCGAGGGACCCGGTGGCCAGCGGGGTCAAGTGCGGGCCGCATGGTGGCAAGAACGGCAAGATGAAGTCATGGACGGTTTCTTGGTTGAGCCTCAAAACCAAGGTCGAGCCGGGACTACGTGGGAGCCGAGTCATGAGTGGTGATTGGCGGAGGCTACACCGAGTTCGCGGGGTTTCCGGTGGTTCACCAGAAAACCACTGGGTTCCTTGGTTGATCCACAAAGCCAAGACCGAAAAACCGAAGACAGAGGTGCAGCAGCTCCAGACCGGTCTGACCGGTGGGTACCGGTCTGACCGGTGAGGAGTACCGGTCTGACCGGTGTGCGACGACGCAGTCCGGAATCTTCGAAGCGGAGGACACACGTCGGGATCACAAGGCTTGCGTCGAGGCTAAGCAAGTTTGCGGTCGCTGGGCATCCGTCCGATGGAGCGAAGACAAAGATTTCCGAATTCGCCCTTGAGGGGCATGTATCCCTAGTTAGCTAGTAAGGGTATTTTCGTCTTTCGGTTGCCTCCATATAACCCAAGTGGTGAGAGGATGGCAGCCATCTCTTGGAACCCTAGCTCATTTGGTTTTCCTATTTTCCTTCCTATTTTCCTTAGAATTTTCTTAGGACTAGCTTGAGAGCTTCATGGTGAGATCTTGTGAGAGGGAAGGATGATCGGGCGGCAAGCTAGACCTTGTATGAACCTCTTTGGTATGTATAGATGATTCGGCGTGCTTCCTCATGGCTTGGATGTGTCTTTCCCGTTTCTCCTTTTTGGTGATTTTCGGAGCCCTTTCTTGACGATTTTCTTGGAGCGATTTCGAGGCCTTTCTCTTTGGGATTTGGTGGGGGATGTATGCTTGAACCCTTTATGGTTCTTTTCCCTTTGATTCCCCTCCCAAATCCGTGAGCAAAGGAGCTCGATTTTGGTGTTTTCGTGGCTCTAGGGTTAGAGGCATTCTTGGTTAGATTTCTTCGATTCCTCTTGATTTAGCAAGTTTTGGTGGACCAAATCTTGGCTATGGAGTGCCCATGAGGTGTTCCTACTATCCCCAAAGTCTTGCACAAATCCGTGGAGCGATTCGGGAGATCGGGAGTTGGATTTGGGGGAGTTGACCCACGGGTGCTGTTCATCCCCGAGCGGCCCAGCCTGACCGGTCTGACCGGTGTTGCTCAACGGTCTGACCGGTGCAGAGGCTCTGTGGGTTTTGGCTCGGGTGAACGTCTGGGTGAGTTCGTTGTTGTCCCGTGTTGCTGCTGTTTCGAGTTTGGTCCTATTTGGAGCTCGGTAGGTCAGTTTGGTGGAATTGGGATTTCCTGGCTTGGATCGGTCTGACCGGTGAGCTACACTGGCCTGACCGGTGTAGAGGCCTTCTGTGGAAGTTCTCAGATTTTGCCAGCAGGGACCGGTCTGACCGGTGCTACTCACCGGCCTGACCGGTGTAGCCCAGTAGCTGCTCGAGTTGGTTTTTCCGCTGCGTTCTCGAGTTGGTGTAGGTGGTTGTTGGTTCCTAGGACCAGTAGCACTTCAGCGGCTGCGTGGTCATGACCAACTTGGGTAGTTGAGTCAGAGACGTGTTTTGGAAGCCGTGTTCGTCTTGTTGGAGTTCTCATCTCCTTCGAGAAGAATTTTTTATCGGCTCCCATTCACTCCTCCCCTCTCTGGTTCGCCTAATCGGTCCTTCAATTGGTATCAGAGCCGGTTCGGGTCTTCATTGACTCTTACCAGTCTAAGATCCAAAGATGGCGTACCAGGAACGGGGTTCGGGTCCTCCGCACTTTGATGGGAAGAACTACCAGATGTGGCAGAGGCGGATGGCAGCGTTCCTCCGTGGAAAGGGTCAGATCCTTTGGGACGTTACGGTGAACACAGCTTATGTTCATCCGATGAACTTCCTTGCTCCAGGATCGAGGGATACGTTCGAAGCCAACAACATGGCTGTCAACTACTTGTTTCGTGCTCTGTGTCAGCCCGAATTCGATCGGGTTCAGACAGAGGACTTAGCTTGTAGGATTTGGGAGCAGTTGAAGGATGCTCATGCTGGGAATGCTCAGGTTCAGGCTCGGATGTACGCGACTTACCGGAGAGAGTATGAGAACTTCACTCATCTCCCCGGCGAGTGCGTCGATGCCCATTTCCAGCATTTTACAGTCGTGGTGAACAACATGAGTGCCAATGTGGCCGTGCTCCCATACGATGATCATGATAGAGCCGTGAAGCTCTTGCACTCATTGGATCGTACCGTATGGGACAGGAAGTTGAGGCTATTGTTGAGTCCGAGAAGTATGACACCTTGACGGTGAACGAGCTATTCTCGAAGCTCAAGTCGGCTGAGTTGGACCGTGGTATGACAGCCAAGATCGAGAGCCCGACTGATTCTCATAGTCTCGCTCTCGTTGGTGGCAAAGGAGCTAAGTCTAACGCTAACGCATCCTCCAGGATGTACTCTCTATCCTCTTTGATGTCTTTGCCAGACGAGGAGTTCGATGTGCTTGGAGAGGACGAGCTGGCGTTGCTGACCAGGCGGTTCGAGAGGCTGCACGAGAACCGGGTGAACTCAAGGAGGAACTCGAGGGCATGTTTCAAGTGCGGCAAGACCGGACACTTTTTCGCCGGGTGTCCGAAGCTGAACAACCACGACAAGCACAAGACCAAGGACAAAGGAAGAAGATCCAAGAAGAAGGAACATGAACATGGGAGGAAGACACGGACCCGAGAGAAGATCAAGAGATCGAGCGACATCGACTCTGACTCTGGGGACGTGTCATCAAGCTCGAGTGAAGAAGAAGAAGAAGAGGACAGCAAGAGGAAACACAGGAAGAAGAAGAAGGACTTCGGCAAGTACTTGAATGGCCTTTGCTGTACTGCAAGCAAGACTTCGAGAGGCTGCACCAAGAAGGATGGTCTTTGCGGTATGGCACGTAGCTCCGGCAGCAAGAGAAGCCAGAAGAACGCCTCGGATTTAGACTCCGACTCCGAGGATGAGGTATGTGATGAGCTCTCTTCTTTGCGCAAGGAGAATGAGGAGTTGGTTGACTTGCTTGATAATCGCGATCACATGCTTAGAGAGGCTAAGAAGCTTAGGAAGGAGCTTAGAGCTTTGCTTGAAGATGCTAGGACTAGAGTGGCTGAGCTAGAAACATAGGTTCTTGATGGCAAGCTTGAAATTGATTCGCTTAAGGCTAGCCCTGTGGTTTCTGATGAGGTTGATTGTACTGATTGCTCTGTTTTCCTAGCTGATTTGACTGCTCTTAGGGAAAAGCATGCCTCCAAGTGTGAGAACTAGATGTGCTTAGGGTTGAGTTGGCTGAGCTGCAATCTAGACCCACTTTGCTTGGTGCATGTACTTCTTGCCCTGGTTTGCATGAAAAAATTGCTGAGCTTCGATCTCGCATTGTTTCACTTGAGGCTGATTTGAAAGTGCCTATTCCTACTTCTTGTTCTACTTGTGAGTTGCATGCTGTGAAGAATTTGGAACTTGCAAAATGTGTTGACCATTTGCAGGATGAAAACAATAAGTTGCGTGAAGTGCTGAGTTGGTTGTCTAGTCAGGAACCTCAGTTTGGTATGATGATTGCTAGCTATAAGCGCTTTGATGGTTGGGCTTTGGGATCTGATAAGTTTGGTGAGAGCAGTGGTGAGAGAGAAGGAAAATTTGGGAATATTCCAGTTCCACCACAACTCATACCCAAAGACAAGTTTGTACCCAAGCCAAACCAGTTGCTTAAGCTGAGAGAAAAACAAAGTGAGAAGGCTAGTGAAAATCCTAGTGAGAAACCTAGTGAGCAGCCTTGTGAAGAGCCTCACCCCAAGCCTAAGCCAAGACCAATCCGTTTCCATTGTGAGTTTTGTGGAAAGGATGCTCACAAGAGAGAGTTTTGCTATAAGAGAAGAAGAGAGGTGAGAATGGCTAAGGAGTGGGCAAACAAGGACAGGTACCACCCTTCTCATGGTGTGCCTGAGCCTCGTATGCCACTACCTAAGGGAAAGGGTGTTGTGCATACGGTTCCAGCATGGAGAGATAAGAGAGCTTCAGGTGGAGGCAAGTTTGCTGGCCGAGGACCACCGGCCAGACCGGTCAGAGTGACAGGTCAGACTGGTGCTAGGCAGAGTGCTGGACAGTTTGGTTTCCGGGGCCGTGATGCTAGAGGGTTCAGCCGTTTTGGTCGTGGAACCGATGGTAGGCGCTTTGAGTCAAGTGGTGTTGAGTTTGCTGGACGTTCTCCACCTCGTGATCAATACGAGTTTGGGAGAGGTTGCAGCTTTGAGTCTCAGAGGGGCTATGGACCACGCTTTCCCTTTCGTGGTACTCGTACTCCTCCAGTGAGACGGGAGTAGTTTTCCCATGGTGGTTCCAGGTTTGATAGGTTTGATAGGACGGATCGCAGTTTTGATAGGCGCGGTAGCATGGATGTTGCTAATCCTACTTTTGAGGAGATGGCTCGGCACTGGTTTGACACCTTTGGTACTAACCCCAGTGTTGAGTCATTTGCTCGCTCTCGCTCTTGGTTTTGAGTTGCAGGTGGGAGGCCCGGAGAACATTTGGTTGATATCGGGGGTGGTTCTCCGGCCTCATACCCCGGTGATGACATGGAGGTACATCACTTTCGGGGATGGTGGACAAGGACAGGTGAATTCTGAAGAAATGATAAAGGTAAGTGAATTTGTGACATTCAAGTGTGTGGCCTTGGTCAAGCCACTTGGTTCGTTTTGCTCCTTGCCCTATCTCATGTTTGTAAGGTGAGCTTTGTATGATCTTTGACCTTAATGCATAAGTTTAGGGGGAATCTGTGTGCTTAGTGTGCTCTTTACTCTATCATGTGTACTAAGGGTGAGCTTTGTATGCTCTTTGGCCCTATTGCATGTGTTTAGGGGGAGCTTGTGAGTTTTGCCCTCCTTTGTTCTTTTTCCGGTGGTGTCGAGCCCTTTTTGCCTCCCCTTGATGAGCCGGTCGTTTGTGAGCTTTGTGTGTGGGAGCTCCTTTGTAGCATATGTATAGCTTCCCTTTGTGCATTTCTTGCATTTGGCATGGCATATGTAACATGATGTATAGTCATCTTTGTATCTTAGGTTACATGCATTTTGTTTCATATGCATTGTTTAGGAAAAGCTTCTCCTATATACAGTGTTCACCATGGAATGATATGTATGTCTTTATGAGCTAGTTTGGTAAGCTATGGTTAGTTTGGCTTAGCTCTTGATAATCTTGGTTTATATCCATGGTTGATGGCTATGTTTTCAAAAAGGTCACATGTATGCTCTCTTGTGAGTAAATGCCTTTATATGATCTTAACATGTTTTAGTGGCTTGGCTATGCTTAATTTGTGGTTGGATAGCTTATTTTGATCATATGGGGCCAAAGGCTCATTTGCCATCATGAATGTTTAGCCCCCATGCTTGATCTTGTGGAGGGGCATAAGTTCCTTTTTGTCACAAAGACATTTCATGTACCAATTTCAAATCTGAAAATGAAATGTAAATTGCTTGGAAAATGTGCTCCCATGTCATATGTGCTAATTTTAATTTGCTTTGGGTGCTAAACCGTTGCATGATGCCTACCAATGAGAAGTCTCATATATAGAAGTAGGCACATGGCTCGGTGGCTTTGACATGACATGAGGTGCTTGTGGGTGTTTATGACGGTCTTATGCTTAGAATGGTTATCCTAGCATGAAGTTTGTGTGGCTTTGCCATTTTGACATGTTTTGCTCATGTTTAGGACTTTGCTCATGAGAGGGTAAAATTTCGCAAAATTGCTCAATTCTATCTTAGCTTTGCCCAATGGTTGTGAAACTTGGTGATCTTGTAGTTGATGTCATTACGAAGCTATAGAGTATCTAACTTGCTCATTTGGACATGTGTAGCATCCTTTGTTGAATTTTGTCTATTTGAGAAGCTCTAGGTTGCATTTTTTGCATTTTTGGCTTGATTCTTGCATTGTCAACAAGGGGGAGAAGTTTGAGCATGTTTTGGCTTGCTACATGCATTTAGAAGGTTTCCAAGTGGTTTCGAGCTAGTTTTGAGCTCGTGCAGTTCCCAGTTTTTCCCAGGTGGTCATCGGCCTGACCGGTGAGGTACACCGGTCTGACCGGTGTGAGGTTCAGGTGCTGGGCGATCTAGCATACCGGTCTGACCGGTGTGGTTGACCGGTCTGACCGGTCAGAGCAAAGCTGAAGCAGCCACTCTGTTTTGCGAGGTGGTTTGCATGCATTAGTCCAGGGGGAGTTGCATTGGTTCAGGGGGAGCTTGCATGTGTGCAGGGGGAGCTCTTTGTGGTTTTCAAGCTTTGGATTGTTGGCTTGTGCTCTTTGCTTGAGCATGGTTTTGTCTCGGATGTGTCGAGCCGTTGCCCTTGCCTAAGGGGTCCGAGACTTGTCTTCTTCAAGTGATCTTGCTCCTTGCCTTTCTTTGGCTTTCGATCGCTTGTTGGAGTTTCTTTTAGTCGTTTCTTTTCTTTTTCTTTTCTCTTGGTTACCAAAACGTGTGTGTTGTCAATGCACTCATAAGGGGGAGATTGAGAGCCAGGTGTGGTTCGAGGATCGGTGGATGGTCGCTTCCTGGTGTGATGAGTGATTGACAACGTGGTGTGGACTGATTCTTGGCTAAGTATTGCAGGTGCAGGTTGCGGCTTGACTGGTGTTGGTGCAGGTGAAGAACAAGCGCGAAAGGTTGTTGCCGGTGAGGCCTCCAGGTGTGGAGAAGACAAGTAGGCTTGGTTCGAAGGACCCGGTGGCCAGCGGGGTCAAGTGCGGGCCGCATGGTGGCAAGAACGGCAAGATGAAGTCATGGACGGTTTCTTGGTTGAGCCTCAAAACCAAGGTCGAGCCGGGACTACGTGGGAGCCGAGTCATGAGTGGTGATTGGCGGAGGCTACACCGAGTTCGCGAGGTTTCCGGTGGTTCACCAGAAAACCACTGGGTTCCTTGGTTGATCCACAAAGACAAGACCGAAAAACGGAAGACGGAGGTGCAGCAGCTCCAGACCGGTCTGACCGGTGGGTACCGGTCTGACTGGTGAGGAGCACCGGTCTGACCGGTGTGCGACGACGCAGTCCGGAATCTTTGAAGCGGAGGACACGCGTCGGGATCACAAGGCTTGCGTCGAGGCTAAGCAAGTTTGCGGTCGCTGGGTATCCGTCCGATGGAGCGAAGACAAAGATTTCCGAATTCGCCCTTGAGGGGCATGTATCCCTAGTTAGCTAGTAAGGGTATTTTCGTCTTTCGGTTGCCTCCATATAACCCAAGTGGTGAGAGGATGGCAGCCATCTCTTGGAACCCTAGCTCATTTGGTTTTCCTATTTTCCTTCCTATTTTCCTTAGAATTTTCTTAGGACTAGCTTGAGAGCTTCATGGTGAGATCTTGTGAGAGGGAAGGATGATCGGGCGGCAAGCTAGACCTTGTATGAACCTCTTTGGTATGTATAGATGATTCGGCATGGTTCCTCAAGGCTTGGATGTGTCTTTCCCGTTTCTCCTTTTTGGTGATTTTCGGAGCCCTTTCTTGACGATTTTCTTGGAGCGATTTCGAGGCCTTTCTCTTTGGGATTTGGTGGGGGATGTATGCATGAACCCTTCGTGGTTCTTTTCCCTTTGATTCCCCTCCCAAATCCGTGAGCAAAGGGGCTCGATTTTGGGGTTTTCGTGGCTCTAGGGTTAGAGGCGTTCTTGGTGGGATTTCTTCGATTCCTCTTGATGTAGCAAGTTTTGGTGGACCAAATCTTGGCTATGGAGTGCCCATGAGGTGTTCCTACTATCCCCAAAGTCTTGCACAAATCCGTGGAGCGATTCGGGAGATCGGGAGTTGGATTTGGGGGAGTTGACCCGCGGGTGCTGTTCATCCCCGAGCGGCCCAGCCTGACCGGTCTGACCGGTGCAGAGGCTCTGTGGGTTTTGCCTCGGGTGAACGTCTGGGTGAGTTCGTTGTTGTCCCGTGTTGCTGCTGTTTCGAGTTTGGTACTGTTTGGAGCTCGGTAGGTCAGTTTGGTGGATTTGGGATTTTCTGGCTTGGACCGGTCTGACCGGCGAGCTACACCGGCCTGACCGGTGTAGAGGCCTTCTGTGGAAGTTCTCAGATTTTGCCAGCAGGGACCGGTCTGACCGGTGCTACTCACCGGCCTGACCGGTGTAGCCCAGTAGCTGCTCGAGTTGGTTTTTCCGCTGCGTTCTCGAGTAGGTGTAGGTGGTTGTTGGTTCCTAGGACCAGTAGCACTTCAGTGGCTGCGTGGTCTTGACCAACTTGGGTAGTTGAGTCGGAGACGTGTTTTGGAAGCCGTGTTCGTCTTGTTGGAGTTCTCATCTCCTTCGAGAAGAATTTTTTATCGGCTCCCATTCACTCCCCCCCTCTCTGGTTCGCCTAATCGGTCCTTCAAATGGTATCAGAGCCGGTTCGGGTCTTCATTGACTCTTACCAGTCTAAGATCCAAAGATGGCATTCCAGGAACGGGGTTCGGGTCCTCCGCACTTCGATGGGAAGAACTACCAGATGTGGCAGAGGCGGATGGCAGCGTTCCTCCGTGGAAAGGGTCAGATCCTTTGGGACGTTACGGTGAACACAGCTTATGTTCATCCGATGAACTTCCTTGCTCCAGGATCGAGGGATATGTTCGAAGCCAACAACAAGGCTGTCGACTACTTGTTTCGTGCTCTGTGTCAGCCCGAATTCGATCGGGTTCAGACAGAGGACTTAGCTTGTAGGATTTGGGAGCAGTTGAAGGATGCTCATGCTGGGAATGCTCAGGTTCAGGCTCGGATGTACATGACTTACCGGAGAGAGTACGAGAACTTCACTCATCTCCCCGGCGAGTCTATCGATGCCCTTTTCCAGCGTTTTACAGTCGTGGTGAACAACATGAGAGCCAATGTGGCCGTGCTCCCATACGATGATCATGATAGAGCCGTGATGCTCTTGCACTCGTTGGATCGTACCGTTTGGGACGGGAAGTTTGAGGCTATTGTTGAGTCCGAGAAGTATGACACCTTGATGGTGAACGAGCTGTTCTCAAAGCTCAAGTCGGCTGAGTTGGACCGTGGTATGACAGCCAAGATCGAGAGCCCGACTGATTCTCATAGTCTCGCTCTCGTTGGTGGCAAAGGAGCTAAGTCTAACGCTAACGCATCCTCCAGGATGTACTCTCTATCCTCTTTGATGTCTTTGCCAGACGAGGAGTTCGACGTGCTTGGAGAGGACGAGCTGGCGTTGCTGACCAGGCGGTTCGAGAGGCTGCACGAGAACCGGGTGAACTCAAGGAGGAACTCGAGGGCGTGTTTCAAGTGCGGCAAGACCAGACACTTTTTCGCCGAGTGTCCGAAGGTGAACAACCACGACAAGCACAAGTCCAAGGACAAAGGAAGAAGATCCAAGAAGAAGGAACATGAACATGGGAGGAAGACACTTACCCGAGAGAAGATCAAGAGATCGAGCGACATCGACTCTGACTCTGAGGACGTGTCATCAAGCTCGAGTGAAGAAGAAGAGGATAGCAAGAGGAAACACAGGAAGAAGAAGAAGGACTTCGGCAAGTACTTGAATTGCCTTTGCTGTACCGCAATCAAGACTTCGAGAGGCTGCACCAAGAAGGATGGTCTTTGAGGTATGGCACGTAGCTCCGGCAGCAAGAGAAGCCAGAAGAACGCCTTGGATTTAGACTCCGACTCCGAGGATGAGGTATGTGATGAGCTCTCTTCTTTGCGCAAGGAGAATGAGGAGTTGGTTGACTTGCTTGATAATCGCGATCACATGCTTAGAGAGGCTAAGAAGCTTAGGAAGGAGCTTAGAGCTTTGCTTGAAGATGCTAGGACTAGAGTGGCTGAGCTAGAAACACAGGTTCTTGATGGCAAGCTTGAAATTGATTCGCTTAAGGCTAGCCCTGTGGTTTCTGATGAGGTTGATTGTACTGATTGCTCTGTTTTCCTAGCTGATTTGACTGCTCTTAGGGAAAAGCATGCCTCCAAGTGTGAGAACTAGATGTGCTTAGGGTTGAGTTGGCTGAGCTGCAATCTAGACCCACTTTGCTTGGTGCATGTACTTCTTGCCCTGGTTTGCATGAAAAAATTGCTGAGCTTCGATCTCGCATTGTTTCACTTGAGGCTGATTTGAAAGTGCCTATTCCTACTTCTTGTTCTACTTGTGAGTTGCATGCTGTGAAGAATTTGGAACTTGCAAAATGTGTTGACCATTTGCAGGATGAAAACAATAAGTTGCGTGAAGTGCTGAGTTGGTTGTCTAGTCAGGAACCTCAGCTTGGTATGATGATTGCTAGCTATAAGCGCTTTGATGGTTGGGCTTTGGGATCTGATAAGTTTGGTGAGAGCAGTGGTGAGAGAGAAGGAAAATTTGGGAATATTCCAGTTCCACCACAACCCATACCCAAAGACAAGTTTGTACCCAAGCCAAACCAGTTGCTTAAGCTGAGAGAAAAACAAAGTGAGAAGGCTAGTGAAAAGCCTAGTGAGAAACCTAGTGAGAAGCCTTGTGAAGAGCCTCACCCCAAGCCTAAGCCAAGACCAATCCGTTTCCATTGTGAGTTTTGTGGAAAGGATGGTCACAAGAGAGAGTTTTGCTATAAGAGAAGAAGAGAGGCGAGAATGGCTAAGGAGTGGGCAAACAAGGACAGGTACCACCCTTATGGTGTGCCTGAGCCTCGTATGCCACTACCTAAGGGAAAGGGTGTTGTGCATACGGTTCCAGCATGGAGAGATAAGAGAGCTTCAGGTGGAGGCAAGTTTGCGGGCCGAGGACCACCGGCCAGACCGGTCAGAGTGACCGGTCAGACTGGTGCTAGGCAGAGAGCTGGACAGTTTGGTTTCCGGGGCCGTGATGCTAGAGGGTTCAGCCCTTTTGGTCGTGGAACCGATGGTAGGCGATTTGAGTCAAGTGGTGTTGAGTTTGCTGGACGTTCTCCACCTCGTGATCAATACGAGTTTGGGAGAGGTTGCAGCTTTGAGTCTCAGAGGGGCTACAGACCACGCTTTCCCTTTCGTGGTACTCGTACTCCTCCAGTGAGACGGGAGTGGTTTTCCCATGGTGGTTCCAGGTTTGATAGGTTTGATAGGACGGATCGCAGTTTTGATAGGCGCGGTAGCATGGATGTTGCTAATCCTACTTTTGAGGAGATGGCTCGGCACTGGTTTGACACCTTTGGTACTAACCCCAGTGTTGAGTCATTTGCTCGCTCTCGCTCTTGGTTTTGAGTTGCAGGTGGGAGGCCCGGAGAACATTTGGTTGATATCGGGGATGGTTCTCCGGCCTCATACCCCGGTGATGACATGGAGGTACATCACTTTCGGGGATGGTGGACAAGGACGGGTGAATTCTGAAGAAATGATAAAGGTAAGTGAATTTGTGACCTTCAAGTGTGTGACCTTGGTCAAGCCAGTTGGTTCGTTTCGCTCCTTGCCCTATCTCATGTGTGTAAGGTGAGCTTTGTATGATCTTTGACCTTAATGCATGAGTTTAGGCGGAATTTGTGTGCTTAGTGTGATCTTTACTCTATCATGTGTACTAAGGGTGAGCTTTGTATGCTCTTTGGCCCTATTGCATGTGTTTAGGGGGAGCTTGTGAGTTTTGCCCTCCTTTGTTCTTTTGCCGGTGGTGTCGAGCCCTTTTTGCCTCCCCTCGAGGAGCCGGTCGTTTGTGAGCTTTGTGTGTGGGAGCTCCTTTGTAGCATATGTATAGCTTCCCTTTGTGCATTTCTTGCATTTGGCATGGCATATGTAACATGATGTATAGGCATCTTTGTATCTTAGGTTACATGCATTTTGTTTCATATGCATTGTTTAGGAAAAGCTTCTCCTATATACAGTGTTCACCATGGAATGATATGTATGTCTTTATGAGCTAGTTTGGTAAGCTATGGTTAGTTTGGCTTAGCTCTTGATAATCTTGGTTTATATCCATGGTTGATGGCTTTGTTTTCAAAAAGGTCACATGTATGCTCTCTTGTGAGTAAATGCCTTTATATGATCTTAACATGTTTTAGTGGCTTGGCTATGCTTAATTTGTGGTTGGATAGCTTATTTTGATCATATGGGGCCAAAGGCTCATTTGCCATCATGAATGTTTAGCCCCATGCTTGATCTTGTGGACGGGCATAAGTTCCTTTTTGTCGCAAAGACATTTCATGTACCAATTTCAAATCTGAAAATGAAATGTAAATTGCTTGGAAAATGTGCTCCCATGTCATATGTGCTAATTTTAATTTGCTTTGGGTGCTAAACCGTTGCATGATGCCTACCAATGAGAAGTCTCATATATAGAAGTAGGCACATGGCTCGGTGGCTTTGACATGACATGAGGTTCTTGTGGGTGTTTATGATGGTCTTATGCTTAGAATGGTTATCCTAGCATGAAGTTTGTGTGGCTTTGCCATTTTGACATGTTTTTCTCATGTTTAGGACTTTGCTCATGAGAGGGTAAAATTTCGCAAAATTGCTCAATTCTATCTTAGGTTCGCCCAATGGTTGTGAAACTTGGTGATCTTGTAGTTGATGTCATTACGAAGCTATAGAGTATCTAACTTGCTCATTTGGACATGTGTAGCATCCTTTGTTGAATTTTGTCTATTTGAGAAGCTCTAGGTTGCATTTTTTGCATTTTTGGCTTGATTCTTGCATTGTCAACAAGGGGGAGAAGTTTGAGCATGTTTTGGCTTGCTACATGCATTTAGAAGGTTTCCAAGTGGTTTCGAGCTAGTTTTGAGCTCGTGCAGTTCCCAGTTTTTCCCAGGTGGTCATCGGCCTGACCGGTGAGGTACACCGGTCTGACCGGTGTGAGGTTCAGGTGCTGGGCGATCTAGCACACCGGTCTAACCGGTGTGGTTGACCGGTCTGACCGGTCAGAGTAAAGCTGAAGCAGCCACTCTGTTTTGCGAGGTGGTTTGCTTGCATTAGTCCAGGGGGAGTTGCATTGGTTCAGGGGGAGCTTGCATGTGTGCAGGGGGAGCTCTTTGTGGTTTTCGAGCTTTGGATTGTTGGCTTGTGCTCTTTGCTTGAGCATGGTTTTGTCTCGGATGTGTCGAGCCGTTGCCCTTGCCTAAGGGGTCCGAGACTTGTCTTCTTCAAGTGATCTTGCTCCTTGCCTTTCTTTGGCTTTCGATCGCTTGTTGGAGTTTCTTTTAGTCGTTTCTTTTCTTTTTCTTTTCTCTTGGTTACCAAAACGTGTGTGTTGTCAATGCACTCATCAAGGGGGAGATTGAGAGCCAGGTGTGGTTCGAGGATCGGTGGATGGTCGCTTCCTGGTGTGATGAGTGATTGACAACGTGGTGTGGACTGATTCTTGGCTAAGTGTTGCAGGTGCAGGTTGCGGCTTGACTGGTGTTGGTGCAGGTGAAGAACAAGCGCGAAAGGTCGTTGCCGGTGAGGCCTCCAGGTGTGGAGAAGACAAGTAGGCTTGGTTCGAGGGACCAGGTGGCCAGCGGGGTCAAGTGCAGGCCGCATGGTGGCAAGAACGGCAAGATGAAGTCATGGACGGTTTCTTGGTTGAGCCTCAAAACCAAGGTCGAGCCGGGACTACGTGGGAGCCGAGTCATGAGTGGTGATTGGCGGAGGCTACACCGAGTTCGCAGGGTTTCCGGTGGTTCACCAGAAAACCACTGGGTTCCTTGGTTGATACACAAAGCCAAGACCGAAAAACCGAAGACGGAGGTGCAGCAGCTCCAGACCGGTCTGACCGGTGGGTACCGGTCTGACCGGTGAGGAGCACCGGTCTGACCGGTGTGCGACGACGCAGTCCGGAATCTTCGAAGCGGAGGACACGCGTCGGGATCGCAAGGCTTGCGTCGAGGCTAAGCAAGTTTGCGGTCGCTGGGCATCCGTCCGATGGAGCGAAGACAAAGATTTTCGAATTCGCCCTTGAGGGGCATGTATCCCTAGTTAGCTAGTAAGGGTATTTTCGTCTTCCGGTTGCCTCCATATAACCCAAGTGGTGAGAGGATGTCAGCCATCTCTTGGAACCCTAGCTCATTTGGTTTTCCTATTTTCCTTCCTATTTTCCTTAGGATTTTCTTAGGACTAGCTTGAGAGCTTCATGGTGAGATCTTGTGAGAGGGAAGGATGATCGGCGGCAAGCTAGACCTTGTATGAACCTCTTTGGTATGTGTAGATGATTCGGCGTGGTTCCTCAAGGCTTGGATGTGTCTTTCCCGTTTCTCATTTTTGGTGATTTTCGGAGCCCTTTCTTGATGATTTTCTTGGAGCGATTTCGAGGCCTTTCTCTTTGGGATTTGGGTGGGGATGTATGCATGAACCCTTCGTGGTTCTTTTCCCTTTGATTTCCCTCCCAAATCCGTGAGCAAAGGGGCTCGATTTTTGGGTTTTCGTGGCTCTAGGGTTAGAGGCGTTCTTGGTAGGATTTCTTTGATTCCTCTTGATTTAGCAAGTTCTGGTGGACCAAATCTTGGCTATGGAGTGCCCATGAGGTGTTCCTACTAACCCCAAAGTCTTGCACAAATCCGTGGAGCGATTCGGGAGATCGGGAGTTGGATTTGGGGGAGTTGACCCGCGGGTGCTGTTCATCCCCGAGCGGCCCAGCCTGACCGGTGTGACCGGTGCTGCTCACCGGTCTGACCAGTGCAGAGGCTCTGTGGGTTTTGCCTCGGGTGAACGTCTGGGTGAGTTCGTTGTTGTCCCGTGTTGCTGTTGTTTCGAGTTTGGTCCTGTTTGGAGCTCGGTAGGTCAGTTTGGTGGATTTGGGATTTCCTGGCTTGGACCGGTCTGACCGGCGAGCTACACCGGCCTGACCGGTGTAGAGGCCTTCTGTGGAAGTTCTCAGATTTTGCCAGCAGGGACCGGTCTGACCGGTGCTGCTCACCGGCCTGACCGGTGTAGCCCAGTAGCTGCTCGAGTTGGTTTTTCTGCTGCGTTCTCGAGTAGGTGTAGGTGGTTGTTGGTTCCTAGGACCAGTAGCACTTCAGTGGCTGCGTGATCTTGACCAACTTGGGTAGTTGAGTCGGAGACGTGTTTTGGAAGCCGTGTTCGTCTTGTTGGAGTTCTCATCTCCTTCGAGAAGAATTTTTTATCGGCTCCCATTCACTCCCCCCCTCTCTGGTTCGCCTAATCGGTCATTCATACTTCAGTTCAGTAACGGGCGTTAACATCAAAGAGACGAGCATTAGCCAACCCGCGTCGCCTTTGTTAAGGGCAAGAGACAAGGATTAACCAACCCGCGTCGCCTTTGTTATGGGCGAGATATGCGAAATCACACACACAGATTACATCAAAAGAGACGCGGATTAGCCAGCCCCCGTCGGCTTGTTCTTCTTCATGCTTGCAAGTGAGTAGATAAATCATACAAAAAATTGTACTGCACACAGATAATCACACAAGCATAGCTCTTGAGATGCAAAATCACACACACAGATTACAGTCATCATTGATACATCAGAAGGTTACAAAGCGGCCATCTATGTTCATCATCACTAGGCACTACCAGGATGAGGAACATAGATCTAAACTAAGCAAAAGAGATATACTTCCGTCGGCTTGTTCTTCATGACGAGAGGTGCTGACTTGGCGATGTAGAGGCTCAAAGGTCGATCTTGCTCACCTTCCCTAGGCTCAAAGGTCGATCTTGCTCTCCTTCCCTGCCCGTCAGTTGATCGTCGGAGGTGAAGAGAAAGGAGGCCATCGTCGGCTTGTTCTTCATGACGAGATATGCTCCAGATTCTGGCTTCTTCTTCATTCTTACAAGTGAGCACAAGAGAAAGATACAGAGAGGATGGAAACATATCCCTTCAAAAATCCTCCTCCTGGAGGAGGGAAAGCAAAAGGAAGCGCAAGTTTGACGGGAAAGCTATAGCATAATGTTTCTGGCTTTCCGTCGGCTTGTTCTTCCTGATGCCAGGAGGTTCTGGGCTACCTTCCCCCGACAGCTGATATATCACAAGGATTTTTCTAGCAGCTGTGCTAGAGGGATGAGCAACCCAATCACCCATATCACAAGAATTCTTCTAGCAACTGAGAGAACGAGGAGGAGGAAGAAGAGAGAAAAGCAAAAGCTTGTGACCTACAAGATCTATTCTTTGTGCCAGAGCTAGATCTAGATCTAGAGAAGAAGGAAGCAAGTGAGGAGGACCGATAGGCGTCGGTGCCTTTTTATAGCAAAAACAAGGAAGGGATAACATCGGTTGTAAAAAAAAAGAGGAAGGGATAAGATCAAGAGCACAGGAAACGGGAAGGTTCCCAAGAAATTGATGACAGATCTGGTCAATGGGGAAATAGTTGCCCAGTCAATGGCTGAGAGCAGAGGTAGTGATTCCAATGTAGAATTAAATGATACGCGGATTAACCAAACGTCGCCTCCATTGCTTACTTAAACCGTGTTTGGAAACATATCTCCTGTATCTTCTCCTTCCAAAATAATTTAGATCCCCTGCCCCTTCATTTACCCACGAAAAAACAGCAACTGCCTACTCCTCATCGTCACCATTCCCGGCCGGAGATGAATAGCATGCCGGGAAGAAGCAGGCGGCACCAGCCGTCGTCGCTGCTGGACCTCCCTCAAGACCTCTGCATTGAGATTGTGGCGCATGTCGGTGCGACCTCGGAGCGGCCCTTGGCTGACCTCCGCAGCCTACGCGGTACTTGCTCGACCATGCGCCGCATGTGCGGCCACGGCGACGTCGGCCGGCGTTTGTCAATAGAGGGGATACGAGATGAGATTTCTTGGGTGTGGGACCCCACCGCCTACAAAGCATTCCTTGCTATGCTGACCGATCTCGGGAATCTGGAGGCTTGCTTCTTCTCCAGGATCAAAGCCGTCTTCATGGAAAACAGGGGATGCAATGATCTCCGGCGCACCGCCGAGGGTGGGCACGATGCGGCGGCCTATCTATACACCATCTTGCTCTACAGAGACAATGGCGGTGCCGCCGCCGACGACACCGCGAAGCGGTACATGAGGCGGGTCGCGGGCGGTAGCAGTACGACGTCGAGATGGCGGAGCAACGAGGGTTGTCTGCCTTTGCGCGAGAAGGCCGCACGTGCGATCCACTCCTCGACTTGGCGCATTTGGGGTGAACCGCTTCCGCCTCCGGCACAGGTGCGCGGCGATCAGCCGTGCGCAGGCAACGGCGGCTGTTACGGCGTGGATTAAGGATGGCTTCGAATTTCTCTATTTTGCAGCGAAGACTGTAGGCTCCGCTGCGAAATGGTGAAGTTCGAACGGAGTATTGGAATAGGAAATCAGTAGTAGATTAGCTTTTGTATGTTGCTCGAATTATCTGTGTAAAATTTTGGAAGAGCAGCAAAGCCGACGCGGGTTATCAGCCCTGCGTCGCTAATGACTGTGGGGCCCAGTTCTATTCAAATGAAGAACAGTTCCCATTTCTCCTTTTAATCTGCAATCAAATGTTGTAACAAGTATTTCTTCGTCGTAATTAGTCCAAATTTGATATTTTTTTTCTAAATTTTTCTAAAATCACCATCTTTTCATTAATTTTATTGTTTAGTGTATATTTCGTTTGTTGAATAATGTTTATATGCCTTATTTTGTTCTTTGTAAGTACAACATACAAATAATATTTGTTTTACACAACCATTAGTGATGAAACTTTGCATTTCGTAAGCTTAAGGTGAACACAAGGTTTTGTTAAGTTTTCAAATGCATATGAGTTTGAACATGTTGCAAAGTGTGAAAAACTTTAATGTTCAAGCAACATTCTAGGAAACTATGTGAGAGATGTATACATTTGTACACAAGTATATTATTCCTTCATCGATACTATTTGAAATTTTGAAGACAAGTTTAGGTACCCAAATTATGTTGCCAAGTCAATTTGTAGATTTTTTAGAGCAAATTTGATGTTATTAGAATTATTATATAATTACCATGGGGTGTAAAAATGAAATATATGAATTTTGGGCACACAAGTGTGACTGTTGATATTTTATTCAAATACTAAATGTCCAAATACAAATTGTTCGTATTTTTATGATTTTTTAGGTGCTGTTTTATGGGCTCTAATATTTTAGGGAAGCAAGTTTCATTCCAAAAAAATAGTGACGGGCCCACGCGTCAGCGTCAGCAGCCAATATAAAAACGATAACCGTTGCCTGCCCGCCCGGACCCAACTGCCAACAAAGGCGATGCGGGTTCACTAACCATCGTCGCCAATGACACTGGCCCACGCGTCAGCAGGCTAACCCGCGTTGGCAATGACTATCCATTGTCTCTAAGATCTAATTCATCTCAACAGATCTCCAGTTCATCACAACAGAACACATATCAAGGAGACGTGGACGGATCAAACAACCAAACTAATTAACTAAGCAAACAAAATCAAACAACCAAACTAATTAACTTAGCAGTTCATGATCTAGAAACAAACTAAACAGTTCAACAACCTGACGAACACAAACACACACACACAACCTAAGCAGTTCGACCAAGCAGGAGTCTATCATTTAGTCGGTCGCCGCCGTCGGAGTCCTACCGTCGTCGCCGCCGTCGCTGCCGTCGGAGCCGTCATCGCCACCGTCGCTGCCGTCGTCGCCGTCGTGGCTGCCGTCGTCACCGTCGGAACTGCCGTCGTCGAAGACGAAGTGGCGGCGGGTAGCCTGCTTGACCACAGGGAGGTTCTCGAGCTTCTCAGCCAACCCGTGGATCCTGAAGGCGAGACCCTTCACGCTCGGGTCCTTGTCCACTTCATGATGCGCCTTGATGTCGAAGGTCGCGCCAACATCTTCAAGCTTTCTGAAGGCGCTCCTGAGCAGGTCGACGGCGAACTTAGTGTCGTCGAAGAACGGTTCCTCATCGGCGTCCTTGGTCGCCGGCTCCTTCCCGTTCTCCAACTTCCTCCGACGCCAGCTTTCGTCATCGTCGTCCACCCTTCGTCCCCGCTTCGACGGCGGCGGGCTCCTTGACGCCATCTCCTCCTTCTCTCGGTGACCAAAGATTTGTAGTGGTGGATCGCGAGGAGGAAGAAGAAGCGAAAGAGATGATAAGCTTATGGAAGAAGCAGGGGAAAGCAGGGGAAGGCGAGGGAGTTATATTGACAAGACGCAGAACCGTCAGGCGCCTCTGCCCCCACCCACTACATACTCCATTACTGCTAGTACGTTCCACTCAATTGCGCATAGGGCTCCGTTTTGGGCGCAAAACCGTCCAAAACCACGCGTCGCCTTTCAATTACGCGGGAAGGAGAAGGGGTAGGGGCAATGATGTCAGGCCCACTCGTCAGCGGCAGCAGCCAAACTGCGGTGCCTTTTCAATTTCCATTTATTGTTTTACATGGCCGAGGCGCCTTCTTCAACTTCAACCCTCGTCGCCTTCTTCAACTTCAATCCTCGTCGCCAACTTCTTCCCTCATCGCCAACTTCAACCCTCGTCGCCTTCAACTTCAACCCTCGTCGCCTTTCAATTTCCAAACCCCGTCGCTTTTCTATTTCCTCCCCTTCTCCTTGATGGCCGCGGTGTGCTTGATGCAGCTGCTGTCAAATGATCTTGTCACCCAGATCATCATCCACTCCATCAAGGATGAGCCTGTCTTCCATTTTCTGAACCTTCGCAATAAAATCTGCGGCACCTTCCGGCGCATCTGCGACTCCGATGAGGTACTACTACACGTGTCATTGTGTGATCTTCGTCGGGTGTGCAAGAATCGCTACGTCAGGTCGTGCTTTGAGCGGCGCTTCCGCAAGGCCAATCATCCAGAGGCATTATGCTTCGAGGGGATGGAGAGGTTGATGAGGCGGCGGAACCCCGATAAGGGTCTGAAGCTCATCGGAGATGCCGCTGCTGAAGACTCCGGTGCTAAGTACTTCTTAGCGATGCTGAAGTACCATTGCAACCCGGCAGACCCCGAAGCCATGGCACTGCTCCAGGAAATCAGCGGTGGCCCGTCGCCCCCTGACGGGCAGTGGAAGAACCACAACCTGCGGCGGCTGTGCTACCTCGTCAACCAGGATCTCGACAACATTGTGTGGTGGTACTGGCTTGATGACGGCGATGACGACATTCCGTTGCTGCCCGTCCAGAATCCCCACATCTGCATTTGGGCAGCAGGATGTAGGCGCTATGGGCCGGATACCAAAGAGATCATCCACTACTGCAGCACCGAGTGTCGCATCCGTCATGAGTTCAACCTCTGGACGCGTAGCTTCCGCCCCGCCGTGGAGTACGCCGTCAGCAGGATGAACATCGGGATGTAGGTGCAAGCATCAATGAACATTATCTATCTTGAATGTAAATTATTAGATATTACTAAACGCAGATTTGATTTTATCGGGATGTCGGTTTTTAATCGGTTTTTGATAGATAATATTTGATTTGTCACGTTTGTGAGTCAAATCGAAGGTTGCGGTGGTCTCATTTGCCGCCGACGAGGCCTAGGATGCCCTCTTGGGTGTCCAAACCGCCGAAGCGGGCACGGTGGGGGGGGGGCGGGCGGCGGTGCCCTCTGCTTCCTCCTTTGTTCTATTGGAGAATGAAGAACAGTCTATCCGTCCCGCGTCGCCGATAGCATTTCTCCTTTTAATCCGCAATCAAATTTTGTAACATGTATTTCTCCGTCGTAATTAGTCCAAATTTGATTATTTTTTTCTACAATTTTCTAAAATCACCGTGTTTTCATTATTTTCATTGTTTAGTGTATATTCCGTTTCTTGAACAATGTTTATATGCCTTATCTTGTTCTATGTAAGTACAACATATAAATAATATTTGTTTTCCACACCTCCTGTAATGAAAATTTCCCACCTATATTGACTATAATGCCCATGGAATTCCAATTGCAGCACAGAGCCGTCAAGGGCACGCCAGTAATTTCCTTAAACACAGTTACATGCGTCGTTCATATTCGGCTCCTCGCTAGACAGATCCACAACGCCCGCA
This sequence comes from Cenchrus fungigraminus, assembly GCA_036936925.1. Classification (NCBI taxonomy): domain Eukaryota; kingdom Viridiplantae; phylum Streptophyta; class Magnoliopsida; order Poales; family Poaceae; genus Cenchrus; species Cenchrus fungigraminus. The sequence goes on from CM072780.1 coordinate 72,000,763, forward strand.
CAATCCCCACCGCCACGGCCACTCTCCCCGCTCGCCTTCGCCGCTCTCTCCCTGCGCGCCTTCGTCGCTCTCTCCCCGCCGCAGCCCTGCTCTTCTCCAGCCCCACCGCTCCCTACGTGACGACGGTGATGAGGACGCAGTTACTGGCGTGTGGATGGCTTCCCGGCCAACCTAAAGACGGTTGACGCGGATCCGTCATCCCCGGCCACGACGACGAGCCGGCCACCTCAGGCCACGAGCCGACGTGGATCCGGGCCCTCCGATCATCACGAGAAGAACTACTTCATTCACGACAGAGGTTAGTCCTGCTTGAACCCCCAACGCCCTCTCTCTCCTCGGTCACCAAATCTGCTATATATTCATGTCAATGTGGATTAGGGAGACATGCCTTGATAGTTCATCTTTAATTGATTGACTGTGGATTTGATGGATGGATTTTGTTGCCCCAAGACTGTTTGAATAAATTGTTGCTAACAGATGAAGTTATTTGAACTGTTGAAATTCATTTTCATGTTCCTGGTGCTACAATTTTTGCACTGTAAATTCATGAAAAGCATTGAGGATGTTAGCATACTTTAATTTTGCTATGCTTTGAATGTACCAGATCGACAGTTATGCTTTAGACCTGTTAGCATACTTTAATTCTGCTATACTTTGAATGTACCAGATCGACAGTTATGCTTTGGACCTATTAGCATATTTTAATTCTGATGGCCTCATAATGTCAGTGGGAATTGCATCGTAGTGGTTTATAATGTAGTCCACCCAATCTGCTATATATTCATATCAAGGTGGATTAGGGAGACATGCCTTAATAGTTCATCTTCAATTGATTGACTGTGGATTTGATGGATGGATTTTGTTGCTCCAAGTCTGTTTGAATAAATTGTTGCTAACAGATAAAGTTATATGAACTGTTGAAATTCATTTTCATGTTCCTGGTGCTACAATTTTTGCAGTGTAAATTCATGAAAAGCATAAAGGATGTTAGCATACTTTAATTCTACTATGCTTTGAATGTACCAGATCGACAGTTATGCTTTGGACCTGTTAGCATACTTTAATTCTGATGGCCACATAATGTCAGTGGGAATTGCATCGCAGTGGTTTATAATGTAGTGATAACTAGACTGTCTTATGCTTTGTTGTGAGTGTTAATTGTTTCACTACTGTCATATATATTGTTATTATTGGTGTCATGATGTGTTGTGAGTGTTGTTTCACTACTGTCATATATAATGTCATGACCATTGCTTTATCCTCTTATTGCATGTACACATGGAACACACAATCCATCGCTGCTGAAGTTGGACAAGGAAGCAGTTGAAGGAATTTATTCTCTGCTTTGATATATAAGCATATTGTTGTGTCCCTATCAAAATGGTTAGCACCTATCCCTGTATGCTAATTAAGTAAAATATGAACTGTGTATGTCTATGCTGATTTTATTTACGACTTGTAATGATTTCTAGTGTAATATCAGCTATTTTGCCTGTCAGAGAAAACGAATTTATCTAATAAGAATTTTGTTTAGATTTTCAGTCTTGCTTATGTTGCTCTACTGACAACCTGACATATCATCTATGCAGTCTCCCACAACAACAAACTCCTCTACCTCCAGTGCATCATCACAGCCCATCGTCGGTGAACCTTCTTCACAGAGTCACTCAGCACAGACTGCTGCGAGTAGTACTCGATCCTGCGGGTCAAGGACACAAACCAAATAGCCAGAAGACAAGTTGACTGCAACTGGACTTGATGCCAATTTTTGGCCTACCCCAGATGCTGTGAGGGATAGATTTGTATTGGTCTGTGGTCTCATTGCTCGGGAGAGGGTGTCAATCAACAAGGCGGTTGATGATCTCTCACCAATTGAGAAGGACCATCTGTTCACAGTTTTAGAGGAAAAGCTAGATTACCCAGCCAATCTGCAAGAATCTGTTCGCCAGAAGGCAGTTAAGGCAGCTATATCAGAGATTGGAACCTTGCAACAGCAGTTCAAGGCCCATTTAAGAAAAAAATATGTGATCGAAGAGGAGACTCCCTTTGTGAAGCATGCCTTTTTGCAGCAACAAGACTGGGACATGTTTGTGCAGGAAACCAATTCTCCTTCATTTCAGCAATTGAGCCAGGAGATGAAACAAAATAGAGCACTTGAGACTCTAGAGCATCGAGGTCGGGTCCGAGGCGTGTCTAGTTCACTTGGCTGGGGTAAAGGGTTTGATGAAGAGTTCGCTGGAATGTACAGGAAGAAGAGGAACAAGAGGTCTGATGCTCATGATATGATGGACATAACATTTAAATCAACTGTCCATGCTCTAAGTCTATCAGGCATCTAAATACCGAAAATGTACTTCTTCCTTCCCAATTACCAGCGCCTGTCAGTAGCAGCGAGGAAGAAGATGTGCATGGCAGCGAGGAAGAAGATGCGCATGACCGCGAGGAAGAACATGCGCATGACAGTGAGGAAGATGCGTGTGGCAGAGAGCAAGATCATTGGAATGCCAACGGTGATGAAGCGAATCAAGTGCACAGTGATAGTCGATCACCTATGCTGGACACAATAGATAAGCTGACAGAGCCAACCGCGTGCAGCCTTTTAGATGGCACCGGGATTAATATGGAGCTCGCACTAGCGAAAGTCTTTCCATTTCAAAAGGCTTGCCATTCAGTACCGGTGCAGGATGAGTATGTTGTGGTGGAACCTACTTATGTGTGGGCCAATGCGGGTCACTACCCTCTGCCTGTACCAATTGATGGGGGTGACATAGCAACCCTAGCTGAGGCTCTCGTTCAAAGGATCCAATGGCCAAAGGACAGGATCCTTATACCACCCATGACGAGACATCCCAACCCTGTAGCCGCAACAGGTAGCAGGGGTACAACATCAGATGGAGGTACGGCAGCTCAGTGTCAGCAAGAGAATGCTCATCAGCAGCAGCAGCAGTAGTAGCAGCAGCAGATCAGCAAAACTACGTAGCAGGAGCGTCGACAACAGCCGGAGGAGCCCAAGCAAACTCCGCCTAAGCAGCAGCTGCAACATGAGGATAAGCAACAGACGAAACAGCAGCCTCTCCAGCAGCAGGAGCGTCGACAACAGCCGGAGGAGCCCAGGCAAACTACGCCTAAGCAGCAGCTGCAACATGAGGATAAGCAACAGACGAAACAGTAGCCTCTCCAGCAGCAGGAGCGTCGACAACAGCCGGAGGAGCCCAGGCAAACTCCGCCTAAGCAGCAGCTGCAACATGAGGATAAGCAACAGATGAAACAGCAGCCTCTCCAGCAGCAGGAGGAGGAGCGCAGGCAATCTCCCCCTAAGCAGCAGATGCAACATGCACAGTAGCCTTTGCAACAGGAGGAGGAGCCCAGGCGATCTCCACTGCAGAAGGGGAACTAGGCCAGGAAACCTCTGTCTAAAGATGAGATTCTTAACTGTATTATTGGGACAGAACAGGAATGACCAAAATACAAGCCTGGTGCACCTATGTTGTCAGAAGCAAACTTAGAGGCTGCTGGACCAAATTGTGCCAGGTTGCATGCTTACGTCATGGAACACAGTAAGGATAAACTTGCCTTTCCAGCAAAGGTGGATCAAGACTACTTTAAAGGTGGTGGTGGTACTTTAATGTTAAACATTGCATTCAGTAGCGTGTATAACCTTATAACCCTGGCTTCTCTGGATGTTACCTTCTTGAGGTTGTGGACATTGTAAGTCCCTTAAAACCTAAAAAGATATTTCTTTAATTTTGACCACAAAGTTCATGCATGCTAAAAATTTGATTTTTTGTAGGAAAATGATGGACAAGGCAGCGGAGATGTAGATCAGTGTTGGGTTTTTAGATCCAGATTTGTTTACTTCCACAAATATTTCTCAACATTCTCGCCTTACCAAAGCAATCTCAATTGCAATGAACAACGACTAAGTGTTGGGTGCCTACTGCACTAGCCACTGGGTAATAGTGATCATCTGTATGAAGTTCAAAGAGGTTTGGTTTCTACATTCTGCTAAACAACATCCCCCGCTAAAGTTCTCAGACCTCAAACCTGTTGTGGACTGGTCAGTATCTTGTAGGTTTTGTTCACAAAAATTCAATTTCTTAGTGTTTCTAATTGGTATTGCTGACCATGCAGGGCCTTTGGTACAGTATTTGTAGGTTTTGTTCACAAAAATTCAATCTCTTAGTTTTTCTAATCGGTATTGCTGATCATGCAGGGCCTTTGGTGAACATGCACAGGACGGAGTGACGAAAGGAAAGAAAAAAAAGCCAAAAGCCACACTCAAGCACAAAACAAATCTCGCTGTAAGACAGAGGTTTTTTTATGGTCCCTTCTTACCTATTTGGTACTGCATTAACTTGTCATTTTGGTACCTCGATGCAGTGTGCTCAGCAGCCATGGGGGTCCTCTTTGTGTGGATTCCATGTGGCATTCCATATGTTAAGACTACTCGATGACATACCTGACATCAAGAAGGCTGCTGTAAGTAGATAATAATGCTCAACCTTGTCTCTACTCATATTATCCATCTGATTTTAGAAACTGATTTCTACTTGTATTCTCATAAATGATTGTATTTTGCAGGATTTCAAATCTGCTGTAGATGTTTCCACAGAAGATCTAAAGCGTGTCCGGGAGATGCTGTGCGAGTACATTCTTAAGGAGACCATCGACCGAAAGGGCAACTTCTACAATGGTGCACCGTGAGTTCATTGTAGCCAGAAACTTGAATCTCATTCAGTCTTCTTTAGTCAGGTGTTGTTGCCTGAGAAACCTGCTTGGCTTGCTTGGTTGGGGTCAGATGCTGCCTGGTTCAGGCAGTTTTCTCAGGACTCCATCCAAACAAGCCCTGATGAGAGTAACTTGAAACTTGATGTGATCGATCCTAGCTTGTCTATAAATGTGATCTTTTTGCTTGTCTATAAATGTGATCTTGCTTGCCTATATCTGTGATGTGAGAATGTGTTTGTCATGTCTCCTTGCTGTGGTGGCTGCCATATCCTGGCTGGTTCTAGGATGGCAGGATGTAGCCCCTGATGGCTGCCAAATCCTGGCTGGTTCCAGGATGCAGCCGGCAAGCGGGCAGGTTACTGTAGGGGTGGCCTACGTATCTGTAATGGGTGTTAATTAAAGCTCATTACAAACACTGATCAGTGAGTAACGGGCTTCATTCGGAATGCCCGTTACAAACATGCCAACAATGTAACAGGCAGTGTAAAAGCCCGTTACTAGTCCTGACCGGTGGGCCCCGGGACATGGCCTGTTCATTGAGATATAGGAGACGCAGGTTGAAAGCACACGTCTCCTTTAATCGAGAGGAAGCAAACGTGCGTGGAAACAGATGCGTCTCACTTCGTCGAGACAGAGGAGACGCAGGTTCACGGCACGCGTCTCTGATGTTGATTTCACAGTAACGGGCTCTGTTTTCATGCCCGTTACCAAAGTTCCCTGTGGGCCCAGAGAAACAGCCATTTCACGTGACCGGTGACTAGTTGTGGTAACGGTCATTTTTTGATGCCCGTTACGAATCCTAGATGTGCTGAGATGCGTGTGAAATAGACAAGTCTCATTTCGTCAAGATAGAGGAGACGCAGGTGCACAGAAGGCGTCTCCTATATTGAGCTACTGTAACGGGCTGTGTTTTGGTGCCCGTTACCAAAGTTCCCTGTGGGCCTAGAGAAACAGCCATTTCACGTGACCGGTGGCTAGTTATGGTAACGGTCGTTGTTTTATGCCCGTTACAAATATGTCTTATCAGTAATGGGCATCTGCCCGTTACCTTTTTTGGCTCATTTGTAACACTTGATCGGTAATGGGCGCTTTGCCCGTTACGAAAGGCAATCTATGCCCGTTACCAAAGTCAGTTTTTCACGTAGTGCCTGTGGCTTCATAGCTCAACAATGCTCGGTGCTTGCCTCCTTCAGCCTTATGGTGCTATTTATAGCCAGAGCCGGGCCTCGAACAGCGGGCGAAGTGATGACACTGTCACCACGTGGTCCAGAGGGCCTACAGACATGCGCATGATTAAAGGCGACGTCTTTTTCCTGCCTCGCGACATCTTTGTCGCTAGTGCATCAATGATGCCTGAGCCCGCCGCATCATCACATGGCTACAGTACACCCCTTGATTCGTGGGCAGTTTGTGGTTTTCTGGATGGCAAGAGAATCTCCGACCACTGTTGACCCGTGACCCAGCAGTCTATAGAAGTAAACAAGCCTGACCTTGTGTCAGAGGGCCCTACGCCTCACTGCTACTACAGTCGACGATGATGATCAACGCACCCTTTACAGCTCTATGTTTTCATTGCACCCGCTAGGCTCTGCGTCCTGGTGCACCCGCTATGGCTCTGCATGTAAACAGACCTATTCCAATCATCCTATATTTTTGTTTCCTGAGCAAAATGGTTGTAGGTTCGATTGAAGACCCTCCGGGGTAGGCGTGCCTCGCTGCTCCGCCAGATCCGTCTGGGCGCCTGGAGCTTCATGACTACGATTTCGTCGGGCCCCCACGGTCGGTGTGCCTACTGCTAAGGTCGTCAATACCTTAGCGCCTTGGCTCTACCGGATGATCAGCAGCCATGTTGGTCGTCTGGACACCAAAACGGCCTCCCTGAGGTCGACGTGCCTTAATACCTCGGTCTTGCAGTGCCTCCGTATGACTATGGATCTGCCAACCTAGTTGGATGCCATGGATGCATGACCTTCCTAAGGTCGGTGTGCTCTTGTAGCCCTGCCAGCCTGATCTGGACACCCAGGATTTTACGTCGGGAATGAAGGCCTCCCTGTGGGGTGCGCGCCTAATGGCCCTACCAAGTATTTCCGGATGCTTGGGCGCTTTTTATTTGAGACCTTCCTAAGGTCGGCATGCCTCGGGTGGCTCTGCCAGACTCCTTGCAGCTATGCAGGATATCTGGGTGTCTCTACACTCCACTAGATCAAGATCTACATATTTTCATAGCTTCGTCAGCAACAGCTCCGGACATCACAACTTCAGCTGCGATATAATCGACGACCTCTTCATGCGCCTTTCAAGATTCTGCTGGGTATCCTCGGATACTGGACATTGTTGATTTGAGGCCTCTTTGAGGTCGGCACGCCTACAAGGCCTCCTTGAGGTCGGCCCTGCCAGACTCCTTGCAGCCATGCTGGGAGATCTGGGTGTCTCTACACTTTGTTCGATCAAGACCATAACTCAGTTTTTCTTCTCCTTTTGAGCATCAAACCAGCCATGCTGCTTGCTTCAATGCTCGGGGACTACTCTACGAGAGCGTCTCCAACACCCTCTTGTTTTCTACGTCGTACCGACCTGTTGGGAAACTAGTTTCTCACCACGTCGTTACTCGACCAACTTTTTTCTTCTCTTTCTTTTTTGGATCATCATACCGGCCATCCTGCCCGCCACGATGCTCGGATACTACTCTACGAGTGCATCCTTGATGCCCTCTGAATTTTTTCGTCATCATTTCGATCTATTGGAAGCTTGCTTCCTATAGGTCGTCACTCGACCTCTCTTCATTCGGTAAAACTTCAAACAAGTCAGCAACTAAGTTGATTTGTTCTTTTCTTTTCGACCGATATGCATGCTATTCGACCTGTCGATAGCTCTACGACTTCGTCATGACCTTTCTAAGGTCGCTGCGCCTACACCTCGCTCGGGGGCTTGTGAGACATGGGTACACCTAGGTCCCCACCGACCAGGCTCACGGCCGTCCTCGACAAGTGGGTCCGGCCTACCAGAAGACCCGCCGACCTGATAGTGGGCCCAACCGACCTAGTTGGCGGCCCACACGACCTCCTGAAGACCTTCCAGAAGATTCCAAGACAACCTTATCCAGAAATGACCTCGAGACTTGGTGTACAAGACAAGACATCAGGTGGATCTCGACCAAGCAGATCGACAGATATGGCAAGTGTTATAATCAACTATATTTAGGTCTCCTGGTCGTAACCGACCAGGAATCTGGGAACCGACCTTGTCCGCTGGCCAATATAAGGCGGGTAGGGTGACCCCTTGTACGATCACGCGCAATCCCCAAGCAATCTACACCAACAACTGGACGTAGGGTTTTACTCTCCGGAGGCCCGAACCAGTATAAACTCGCCGTGTTCTCTGTGTTTCGTGTGCTCGTGCGCAACCTTCGAGTTCTTAGCCTTAGATCCCCCCTCGCCGAACAACTAAACGACCGGGGTTAACCCCCCTGTGGGCTGTCTAGATCTAAACATCTAACAGTTTTGGAATGGAGCACTGGGTTCTTTGCAACACTTATGGCACTAGTGCTGTCACATTGAAGTGGGACACGGGTATACTCCTCACCAAAGTCGCTCATGGTGTATGTGATCCAAAGGAGCTGAGAGCAACAACGAGCTGCGGCTACATACTCTGCCTCGGTAGTGGATTGAGCAACACTCGATTGTTTGCGGGAAGACCAAGACACCAAAAAAGAACCCAAGAACTAGCAAGTCCCAGAAGTGGACTTCCTATCCAACCGACATCCGGCAAAGTCCGTGTCCGAAAATCCATGAAGAGCCAAAGAAGAAGACGCGGAGTACCAAACACCGAAGTCCGGAGTGTGTCGCAAATACCTAAATATGCGCTTGACTGCATGCCGATGCGAAGTCCTTGGAGATGCTTGAAAACGAGCGCACAGACATACCGAGAATTGGATGTCCGGCCTCGTCGCCGTCAAGTACAGGAGTGACCCGATCATGCTTCGGTACTCCTTCTGGTCCACGTGCTCACCTTCCTCGTCCACATCAAGAGTTGTAGTCGTACTCATAAGCATCACCATGGCCTTGGAGTCCTCCATCTTGAACTTCCTCACAATGTCCTTGGTGTACTTGGCTTGATGCACGAATGTTCCTTCCTTCGATTACTTGATCTAGAGGCCGAGGAAGAACTGCAACTCACCCATCATGCTCATCTCAAATTCCCTGCTCATGTCTTCTGCAAACCTTGCAACCAAAGAGTTAGACGAGCCACCAAAGACAATATCATCCACGTATACCTGCACAATTAGGATCTCTTTGCCCTGCCTGAGGAGAAACAAGGTCTGATCTACCTTTCCCATCTCGAAACCTCTCTCAAACAGGAACCCCCTCAACCTACCATACCAAGCTCTAGGCGCCTGCTTAAACCCATACAGTGCCTTCCTCAACTTGTATACCCAGTGGGGGTACTTCTCACTCTCAAACCCCGGTGGTTGCCTCACATACACTACATCCTCCAAAACACTGTTCAGGAAAGCACTCTTCACGTCCATTTGGTACAATTTGAACCCTTTAGCCACGGAAAAGGCTAGAAGGATCCTAATCGCCTCCAAATGGGCTATGGGAGCAAAGGTCTCGTAGTCGATCCCCTCTTTCTGACCATACCCTTGCGCCACCATCCTCGACCTGTTTCTCACCACTTCTCCTTTCTCTCCCTCTTTATTTTTCCACGCCCATTTTGTCCCAATTGGCTTACAACTCGGTGGAGGATCCACTAACTCCCAAACTTGGTTTCTCTCAAAATTCTCTAACTCCTCATGCATCGAATTAACCCAATTGTGATCAGATAGCGCATGTACAATGTCTTTGGGCTCAAAAGTAGCAACAAAAGTTGCAACAAAAGCAGCATGGGCAATGTAAGAATTGTTTCGAATCCTCGACCGTGTAGTACATTCATTGATGTCGCCAATGATCCTCGAAGCTGGGTGATCATCTTGAACTCGCCGAGGAGGTTCTCACCTTGAAGCTACCTCCCCCTCTACAGCAGCTTCTCCTTGATCTGGGTTTGTCGTCGTAGGTGTGGGAGAGGGCCCGTTCTCGATCGTAGTCGAAGTAGTAGGTACATGCTCAGCAGCGGGCACCACACCGCCATCTTCATCATCTCCATGTTCATGCTCCTCCTCCTGAAAAATCTCCTCGCCAAGTTCCTCGTCACCTGCACACTCAAAAACAAGCTAACTACGTGGCTGTGTCTCGTCGAAGGTAACCTCACAAGTCTCCACGATTTGGTTAGTTTCAAGATTGAGCTCTCGAAAGGCTCTAGAATGAGACGCGTAACCAAAGAAAATGCCATTGACAGACATAGCCTCGAACTTGTCCAACTTCTTACCTTTCTTCAGGATAAAGCATTTGCACCCAAACACATGAAAGTGACTCACCTTGGGGGTTATACCATGTATCAACTCGTAGCAAGTTTTCTTCTTATGCACCCTAAGGTAAATCCTGTTCGACACATAGCACGCGGTATTCACCGCCTCAGCCCAGAACCTTCTCGGAGTCCTATGCTCATCGAGCATCGTCCGAACCATCTTGCACAAGGTTCTGTTTTTCCTTTCAACCACGCCGTTCTGGGAGGCGTATACAGACTAGAGAACTGGTGTTCAAGACCCAAGTCATGGAAAAAGGTTTCGAATCGAGAGTTTCTAAATTCTGAGCCATTGTCACTACGGATCGCTCGTATGGCATCTCCGTGCCTCTCGTTTCTCAACCTCAAGACAAGATCTCAAACAAAACCAAATGTCTCCCCTTTCTCTTCCAAAAAGAAAACCCATGCATACCGAGAGTAGTTGTCCACCACAACCAGGACGTACCACTTCCCACCGACAGATCTCACACGAGCTGGGCCAACAAGGTCCATATGGAGCAGCTCGCATGGACACTCCGTCATCACATCGGTGAGGGATGGATGGGAAGAGGCTACCATCTTAGCATGCCGACACGGCGCACAAACCAACTCTTTCTCAAACCTCAGTCGTGGCAATCCTCGGACCAAATTGAGTTTACTCAAGCGAGACAAAAGGTTAAAGCTTAAGTGACCCAACTTCCTATGCCACTTCCACAACTCACTCGAAGAACTAGCCAAAAAGCAACGAGCCACACCAGAAGACTGAGAGAAATCCGCTCAGAAAACTTGATCCTCGGGAACGACCATGCAAACTAGGTCCCATCGAGAATCCAAAATCTGAGAACCACCAGGCCGAAACAACACCTCAAAACCCTCATCCAAAAGCTGGGACATGGAAAGCAAATTGATCCCGAGTTATTCAACAAGAGCAACACGCCTGAGAGTGACCTTGTCACTTACCTTAATCTCACCTTCTGAAAGCACACGCCCTCGCCCATTGTCCCCAAAGGTGATGTATGTCTTAGACACCACCGGGATGAGACTTGAGAACCACCCCTTGTCTCTGGTCATATGCCTCGAGCAGCTGGAGTCAATCAACCAAACATTCCTCATGTCTCCCACCTGAAATTAAAAAACGAGCACGTGAGTGAACAAACGACTCAGCACCGGGGTTAGTACCAAAAGAGTAAAACCAGTGCCGAACCATTTGCTCCAAAGTGGGGTTAGCACAAACCATATCATCACACCTATCAAAGCTACCACCACGAAAACCACCATGGGAACTGTTGGTGTTTTAACCCGGCAACCTACCAAGGGGAGTACCCGAGGTAGATGTTTGTGGCCTCGCCGAGATCGGGAACTCGAAGGAGAGACACGTGTTACACAATTTAGATAGGTTCGGGCCGCGAAGTGCATAATACCCTATGTCCTACATGCTGCGTAGCTCTAGATTGATTGGGTGTGTTTACAAGATGATGCAGATGAAGAGAAAGGGGTCCCTGCCTCGCCTTATATAGTCCGGGAGGCAGGGTTACAAGTCGGTTTGACAAGGAGAGTACTAGTCATACACGGCTAGGAGTACTCTACATGGATCTGGACATGTCTAGCTTCCTAACCGAGTACTATTCCTCCGTATGCCTTGTGCTTCACGCCATCCGGTGCCGTGCAGCCAAAGTCGAGTAGTCCCAGGGGCCCACGCAGTAGTCGGTCCTGGTACCCACCTGAGTAGTGGGCCCAGGGATGTTCATACGACAAGCCCCCGAGTAGTTTGTAGTCGAGCAGGATGTCTTCGAGTAGTCTGGACGGCCTTGGCGAGTAGTCCTTGAGTGTCCCCGAGTTCCACAAGCCGAAAGTCCTCAAGAATGCTTGAATCATCCCGAGGCTGGAAGGTACTCCAGCTGATCTTTGAGTAGTCTTGAAGTCTTCTCGAGTAGTCCCCAAGCGTCCCCGAGTGCTTCTCTCGAAGGTCTTCAATAGTACTCGTGTTGTCTTGATGAAAAACCATATGGAAAATGTGATTCGAAGAATCGCATTCCATATGGAATGTAGCCCCTGAGCCTTAGGTCGAATCGTAGATTCAAGCTGAGGGTCAATCTGAAGTTCTGCCAATCTTATCCCAAAAAATCCGGAGAAAAAACCGAAGGACACGTGGCACGGAGCCCCCGAGCCTTGTGTCGAGTACTTTCTCTCTAATTGAAGGGTCATCTTGATTGTAGAATGTGTCCTGAGTGGGATCGTGATCTGGTGTAGCCCACTGAATCTGTCAGATGTAGTCGAGCCCCCGAGACTGAGAGCATCGAGTACTGGAACTTATCCGCCTGAGGGTCAGTCTGCCGCCGCTGAGTCACCCGCCTGGCGCTTATCCGTCAGCTCGGAACTTAGCCACCTGGTGGCTTATAAATAACCGGTGAACCCCTTAGGATTTTTTCACTCCCAGCGGTTGCATTCCTCACAGATTAGATCTGAGTGACTGCCCCCCTGCACCTCTGCTGCCACTGCCGCTAAGTAGATTAGATCTACATCTGCTCCGCCACCGTAGTCCTCCCTCCTCCGCAGCCCCCGAGCGAATGCGAGTGAAACGCTCGTGACTCGAAGGATGAAGGGGTCCCTAGCAAAGAGCACGAAGACCGGCGTGTTGAAGAAGAGGAGCCGTGATGAGGCTGGGCATGCCGGCCAGTCATCGTCGTCGCCGCCCCCCTCCCCTCGCCCCAATGCAGCGAAGGAGTGGAAGAAGGCGAAGCTGAAGACGGCAGACCTCCTCGCCCTGGTCAACAGCAGTTTCCTCCGCGAGAAGGAAATGGATCTGTGGCGCACCGCCACTGGCGACCCGTACCCGATGGAGAAGAACCCAGATGAGATTCCGATGTTCGCGCGGTTCGTCGAGCGTGGACTCGCGCTGCCGACCAGTGACTTCTTCAAGGGGATGCTTCGGTACTACGGCATCGAGTACCTCAACCTCAACCCCAATGGTATCTTCCACGTCTCCATCTTTGTACACTTCTGCGAGGCGTTTGTGGGGATCAAACCCCACTGGATCTTGTTTCGGAAGTTCTTACGGGTGAAGCCGCAGCCGAGTACAGACGATCCGCGAGTAGTTAGAGGCACCAGGATACAGATGCGTGAAGATGCCGCCGGGCAGTACTTGCCGTACAAGCTAATCGACTCCAACCAGTATTGGAAGGCGAAGTGGTTCTACATTAGCAACCACCACCCCAAGCTGCCGAAGCCCAGCGGTCGACAACCGAAGCACGCGCCATGGTGAAACACGGAGCTGAGGACCGGAGTGTCCGAGGACCGGTGGATGGTCGCTCCCTGGTGTGATGACTGATTGACAACGTGGTGTGGACTGACTCTTGGCCGAGTATTGCAGGTGCAGGTTGCGGCTTGACTCGTGTTGGTGCAGGTGAAGAGCGGGTGTGTAAGGTCTTAGCCTTGCGGTGCCTCCGAGGAGTGGAGAGACAAGTAGGCTCGGCTCGATGGACCCGGTGGCCGGACAGGGTCAAGTGCGGGCCGCATGGTGGCAAGAAAAGCAAGACGAAGTCATCGACCGGAACCGGTGCAGGGTAGCGGCTCACGACCGGAGTCTGCACGCGGGGTTTGCGGCGGTTCACCACAAAACTGTCAGGTTACTTGGTTGAGCCACAAAACCAATACCGGAGGATCGGCAAGCGGAGACGGGATCCGGGCACGCCGAGAAGCTTCGATGCCGGCGGACACGTGGTGGGATCGCAGGGCTTGCGTCGGGAGGACGCGAACTACGGCAAAGACGTGGCTGTGCGATGAAGAGGAGTGCTACATGACCTATTTGCCCCTGAGGGGTTTGTATCTCAACTTAAGTGCTAGGGGTAGCTTGGTCATTTGCACAACCCGGAGGGACTCATATATATTAACTCTAGGGTTTCTGGGCAAACCATCCATCCGAACTGCTTCTCATTTCCTTGCTCCATAGGCATAGATTTTCTTCACCGTTTTGTAGAGAATCTGTCCTCTGAGTGTATGGAAGCATTCATGGTTGCGTTGATTTCCTTCTTGTAGCTCGTGTGATTTTCGTGTCTTTTTCGAGCTATTTTCGTTGGATTTTTGTGCGCGCCTTGTTCCTTCGATTCTGAGGTATTTGGGTTCGGATTTGTTGGTGGGGATCATGGATAGATGTCTTGTGCATCTTTGTGCTTGATCTTGACCCCCCAATCTCCGGATATGGCCTCCGACTGAAGGATTTCGGTTGGAAGCCTAGCTTTTTGGTAGAGCTCGGTTGCGATTCGATTCCCGGCGATTTAGTTCGTTTGAGGTCTCAAGTTTTGGGGTATAGCATCTCCAAGGGACGCTTCACATATCCCCCAAATATTTCCTCAAGAGCTCAAGCCGTTTGGGAGATCCATGGATGGGTAGGAGAGGTTGACTTCGTGGGTTAGAGCTCGGGCTGCTGTCTGCACACCACGCGGACGGTCCGCACATCCCTGGCGAACGGTCCGCGAGGAGGCTTTCAGCCGGCAGTTCGTCATGTTCTTCGCGTGTTCTTGCTTGCTCGTGTTTCGATCCGTTTTGTCCGGTGCTTTAGGTTGCTCGGAGTTTGCCGGACGGTCCGTGAGGTGAGTGCAGACGGTCTTCTCCGCGCGGACGGTCCGCGAGTAGGGCACGAACGGTCCGCGAGGTGAGTTCGGACGGTCTTCTCCGCGCGGACGGTCCGCGGGTAGGGCACGGACGGTCTGTTATTCGACGTGCGGTACTGGAAGTTCGGGTGGCATTTTCGGACGGTCCGCCCTGAGCTTGCGGACGGTCCGCCCTGCCCCCGCAGACAGTCCGCCCCCTCCACGCGGACGGTCCGCCCCAGGCTGTGCAGATTGATTAAGTCCTTTGCTTCTTGAATTGCGCTTCCGTGTTGCTTTGAGTTGGGGTTTGTTCCTAGGGTTGGTAGGTCTGTTGTGACTACGCGACCTTGGCAAACTCGTGTGGGAATCCTCGGTTGTGATTTTGGGGCATAGGCCGAGTTCATCCTTCGGGAAGAATTTTTATCGGCTCCCATTCACTCCCCCACCTCTCTGGTCCCTAATCGGTCCATCAATTGGTATCAAAGCCGGTTACGGATCTTCGTGATTCTAACCAGTCTAAGATCCAAAGATGGCGTACCAGGAACGGGGTTCGGGTCCTCCACACTTTGATGGTAAGAACTACCAGATGTGGCAGAGGCGGATGGCTGCTTTCCTCCGCGGCAAGGGTCAGATCCTTTGGGATGTTATGGTGAACACAGCTTATGTTCATCCTGTGAACTTCCTTGCTCCAGGATCGAGGGACATGTTCGACGCCAACAACAAGGCGGTCGACTACCTGTACCGTGCTCTGTGTCAATCCGAATTCAATATGGTTCAGACAGAGGACTTGGCATGCAGGATTTGGGAGCAGCTAAAGAATGCTCACGCTGGGAACGCTCAGGTTCAGGCTCGGCTATTTGCGACCTACCGGAGAGAGTACGAGAACTTCACTCATCTCCCCGGTGAGTCCATAGATGCCATGTTCCAGCGGTTCACGGTGATTGTGAACAACATGAGGGCTAATGTGGCCGTGCTCCCGTACGATGATCATGACAGGGCTATCAAGCTCCTTCACTCTCTGGATCGTACCGTGTGGAGTGAGAAGGTCGAGGCTATTCTTGAGTCGGAGAAGTATGAGACCCTCACGGTGGACGAGCTGTTTTCCAAGCTCAAGTCGTCCGAGGTGGACTGTGCGGTGCGTGCAAAGATCGAGAACCCGACTGACCCTCATAGTCTGGCTCTTGTGACTGGATCAAGGACTAACGCTAACATGTCTTCGAGACATTTTTCTTTGTCTTGCCTTGTGTCCATGCCAGATGAGGAGTTTGACGTGCTTGGCGAGGAGGATCTCGCGTTGCTGAGCAGGCGGTTCGAGCGCATGTACACGAACTGGAAGAACGCTCGGAGGAGCTCGGGCATGTGCTACCGGTGCGGAAAGCACGGGCACTTCATCGCCGAGTGCCCGGAAGCCATGGAGGTCAAGCCTGAGCGCAAGCACCGTCCGAGGACCGACCACAAGCACCGCTCGAGGGACGACTACAAGGGTAAGAAGAAGTCCGAGCGGAGGCCGAGGAAGAGTGGCGGTCACAAGAAGAAGGAGCGGGCGATGGTTGCCGGAGCGAGCGACATCGACTCAAGCTCCTGCTATTCTTCATCAAGCTCAAGTGATGAAGATGAGAACCGGCACAAGGGCAAGCGGTCAAGCAAGAACATCAACGGCCTGTGCTTCGCCGCCCAAGGCTTTTGCGGCATGGCACATAGCTCTGCAAGCAAGAAGAGCAACAAGGATGACTCGGGCTCCAACTCCGAGGAAGAGGTAAACAATGATCCATCCTTCTTGATAGCGGAGAATGCTAGGTTGAATGATTTGCTTGACAACTGTGATGATGTGCTTAGAAAGACCAACAAGGAGAAGAGAGAGTATAGGTCTTTGCTTGGAGAGGCTAAGGAGAAGGTGGTTGAGCTAGAGTCTTTGCTTGTTGATGCTAGGGCTCAAATAGATTCTCTTAAGTCTGCTCCTATTGTGACCGATGAACCTGAATGCACTGATTGTTCCACTTTTCTTGGTGATTTGACTGTGCTTAAGGAAAAATATGCCTCCAAGGTCGAGGAACTAGATGTGCTTAGGGTTGAGCTAGATGAGATGAAATCTAGGTCCTCTTTGCTCGGTGCTTGCACTTCTTGTCCTGTTTTGCATGAGAAGCTAGATGTTTCGCTTGTTTATGCTAGATCTCTAGAGGCTCAGCTGAAAGCTCCTATTCCTACATCATCCTCTACTTGTGAAGTAAATGTTGTGAAGAATTTGGAGCTTGCACACTATGTTGATTGCTTGCAGGATGAGAATGATGAGTTGAGGAAGATGATGGGTTGGTTGTCTAGTCATGAGCCTCAGCTCAGGATGATGATTGAGGCATACAAGCTCTATGATGGGCAAGCGCTTGGGGCAGACTAGGTTGGTGAGGGAAGTGGTGAGAATGAGGGGAAGATCGGAGATATCCCAGAACCACCAAAAACCTACCACAAAAATGCCTATGCTCCTAAGCCAAACCCACTTAGGAACCAACTAGACACAACCCCAGCTCCACCCGTGTTTCCTCCACACACAGACAACTTCCAGAAACCCATCAAGTTCAAGAGTGACTCGGGGAATGAGTTCTTTGGGAAGAAGGGAGAGAAACCGAGTGAGGAGAAGCCACAGCCCAAAGAGAGCCCAAAACCAAAGCCAAAACCAAAACCCTTCCATTGTGAGCATTGTGGGAGGGATGGGCACCTTGCTGAGTTTTGCTTCCGGTGGAAGCGTGAGGAGAGGTTGGCTAGAGAGATGGCTAACAAGGACAGGTACCGCCCTTCACGTGGTGTGCCTGAGCCTAGGTTGGTGCAGAGGGGCGAGGGTGTGGTGCATACCATTTACCCTCGAGAGAGGCGTGTGTTTGTGCCTCGAGGTGAGCCACCACATAGAGAAGGTGGTAGGCGTGTTGGGTTTGGGCATGGTGAGTTTGCTGGACGTTCTTTTGCTCGTGGCCAATATGAGTATGGGGGGAACGATCACAGTTTTAGGTCCTAGAGGAGCTACGGGCCACGGTCTCCACCTCGTGGTACGTGTAGTCCTCCAAGGGGACGTGTGGGTGTTCCACCTAGGAGAGATAGAATGGATTTTTCTAACCCCACTTTTGAGCAAATGGCACGGCACTGGTTTGATTCATTTTGTACTAACCCCAGTGCTGAGTCGTTTGCTCACTCTCGCTCTCGTTTTTGATTTGCAGGTGGGAGGCTTGGAGGGCTTTTGGTTGATCGACTCCGATTGCTCTCGACACATGATCGGAGATCGAAGGTGGTTCTCCAGCCTCACCCCGGTGATGACCAAAGGGCACATCACTTTTGGGGACAATGGGAAAGGTAGAGTGCTTTCAGTGGGCACGGTAAAGGTGAGCGAGTCTGTGACGCTTAGGCGTGTTTCTCTTGTCAAGTCTTTGGGGTACAATCTTCTTTTGGTTTCCCAGCTTCTTGATGAGGGTTTTGAGGTCCGTTTCAAAATGGGTGCTTCGCGTGTTTTGGATTCTCGAGGTGATCTTGTGTGCACGATCATTCCCGAGGGTCAGATTTTCAGAGCCGATTTTCCTCAGTGTGTCGGCTCTTCTCGTTGTTTGGTTGCTGGTGTTTCGGCAGAGCTTTGGAAATGGCATAGGAGACTAGGTCACTTGAGTTTTGACTTGTTGTCACGCTTGAGTGGGTTAGGTTTGGTCCGAGGATTGCCTAAGTTGAAATACCAAAAAGACTTGGTATGTGCTCTGTGTAGGCATGGTAAGATGGTCGCCGCCTCTCACCCGCCTCTGACATTCGTTATGACAGAGAGGCCATGCGAGCTGTTCCATATGGACTCGGTTGGTCCAGCTCGGTGTCCTCGGCGGGTGGGAAATGGTATGTCCTGGTGATAGTGGACGACTATTCTCGCTATGCTTGGGTCTTCTTTTTGGCTGACAAGGGGGAGACGTTTGGTTTTGTGCGGGATCTAATCTTGAGGTTGAAGACTGAGAGGAATGGAGACGCCATTCGAGCTATCCGTAGCGACAATGGTTCTGAATTTAAAAACTCTCGTTTCGAAACCTTTTGTCGTGATTTGGGTCTCGAACATCAATTCTCTTCTCCCTATGTGGCTTGTCAGAATGGTGTGGTTGAGAGGAAAAATCGTTCCTTTGTGAGATGGCTCGGACGATGCTCGACGAGCATAGGACTCCGAGGAGATATTGGGCTGAGGCGGTGAATACCCCGTGCCATGTTGGGAACCGATTTTTTCTCAGGGCCTTCTTGAACAAGACGTGCTTCAGGAGCCCACCATGCAAGAAGGTCTTCAGCTACCTCCACTACTGAAGAAGATTAAGGCCTTGAGAGAGGCCGGACTGAGGGCCGAGCACGTGGCCTTCAACTTTATGAAGAGGAGGGTGCAGCCATTGATGGCGCGAGATACCCTCGGCTACTAGTACACCAGTGACGAAGATACGTCCCGGATGCCTGGCGAGGAGATTGAAGATGATGTCATCATCGAGAGACTGGGCAGAATCTTCAAGGATATGCCCCGTACACACCATGCCTGGTGCCGGAGTACTCCACGGCACGGCCACCAAATCAGGTCAGTAGTCGTGGCCAGAGCCCCCGAGTACTGATTTGCTTGTGTAGTCATACTTATGCTTGCTTGGTGTTATAGGACGATGTGAAGAAGTACATCTCCATCCCGCCCTCCCCCCCACGGCTTGAGGAACAAACGCAGGGGAAGGCAGAATCCAAGGCGAAGGAACGCCGCGAAGTTGGCGAAGGCGACGATGCTGTCGTCATTGAAGACAGCTCCGACGACGAGGATGAGGAAACGCTATAGCAGCGGTTCCAGTTCTGGTCAAGGTTCAGCCGAGCTGGGATACCACCCATTCTAGTGATCGAGAAGCCGTCTAGCCTGGAGGCGAGCTTGCCGGTACCGCCCAGGAAGCCCCGCAACGTGGCGCGCAAACATACCGTGAAGAAGTTGAAGTTGTCGGAGGCTGCCAGACAAGAGGTGAGTACCGCGACTAGAGTAGTCGAGTACTGACGATGAGTAGTCTGTTGCTGACTGCATGAATTGTGTTGTTGCAGGACATCCCCTCCTCTGATCCTGTTGACCAAGACGAGGGAGATGTCTGGGAGACCGTGGGGGCGACGGCTGAGAGAAGCACTAGCCCACCTCCGGCTACTGAAGACATTGTGCCAGAACCGGCACAGGAGCAAACCGGTGTTGTGGAGCCGCAGCCGTTGGTTGAAGAAGCACTGGGCCCTCCTCCAGCTGCGGTCGCGGCCGTTGGGCAGCCGGAGGAGAGAGTAGAGGAGCCTCCTGTCGAGGCAGGAGCCACCGGCGAGCCTGGCATTGTAAATATCGCCAGGCTACTGGGTGCCCCGGCCGTCACTGTGGTGCGGTCAACTCTGTAAGTTTCTGGAACTCTTGAGTAGTTTCGTAGCCATTAAGCTTGTGTTGCTAATTGAAGACTTAATGATGCAGGAAATCCACGGACTTGTCGTGGGATGGGGAGACTAGTACTCCTGCCGATGGTGAAGACCACTCGGCAGAGGTACGAGAACCCACACCGCCACCACAGGCCGACGTCGCGACAGGGTCGAGGCTTGAAGAAGCTACCCTAGTGGAAGGTACTCATCCTGTCACCACGAGTACTTATTGTAGAGAATAGCCATAGCTGCTGTTGACAATTGAGCTAATCTTGGTAGGGACACAAGGTGATGGAGCAGCAATCCCTGTGGCAGTAGCCATGGATATGGCTACTGTTGAGGCAACGGCTACGGAGCCAGTTGCCGAGCCGGCGGCAGCAGCAGCCCCCGGGCCAGCGACTCCAACAGCCTCCGTAACGGCGACTTCGACAGCCCCCGGGCCAAGCGCGGAGGCATGGGTTGACTCCCAACTTGAAGCGGGGTCTGAGGTCGTCGTCCGCGAGGTGATGATAGAAGACGCGGCGCCGCTCCGCTCGGCGGCCATGCCAGAGACTGGGACCTCGAGCCGCGGAGGTGTCGAGTTGCTAGATGATGATCTGATTGACCCGACCGTCGTATCTCTGAGCATGGAGTCCTGGCGCCGCACAGAGCGATGGGTCAAGGTATGTTGCGAGTACCCTGAGTAGTCTTGCCTTATTGAGTACTGATTACTGATTGGCCGTTGTGTCTTGCACAGGGCCTGGTGGAGAGATCCCGCCAGAAGACTGAACTCTTGAAGGGGTATGGTGACACGGTCATCCGAGCTGAGGCCTTGGAGAAGGAGCTGGATAAGTCGAAGAAACACGCAGCACTGCTCTAATCCAAGCTCGACGGCGCCTTTGTCCAGTACCACAACGAGGTACAAGAGATGAAGGCGAAGAGAGACGACCTGATCAGGAAGAACAAGTCGTTGCGCTAGAAAAACAAAGGTGTGTCTTCCGCCAAGGTCACCGAGTACTTATTGTAATACTTGTGAGTAATCTGACACTTTGACGAGTTGTTTGCAGATCTTGAGGCGAGGGTCGACCAGCTGAAGGCTTCCGAGACGGACCTCAAGAACATGGTGTACCGGGAGACCGATAAGAGAGACGTACTTGAGTACGAATACGCAATGTTGCGCCATGAGTGTATCAAGCACATGGAGCTCCGTGAAGCCTCAGATCGTGACCTTGTAAACTATTATAAATCTCTGCACAATCTCAATGAAGACTGCGAGAAGCTGTGGGCGCAACTGAAAGAGCTGGAAGAAGCCGCGCTGCCCATAGCAAGGTTGCTGGTACCACATCCGGGTGGGCCCAAGATAGCACCTTTGGTAGACAGCCTGAAAGAAGCCCCCAGGCACCTGCCAACGTACGTCAAGCATTTGGCGAAGTCGATACCGAACCAGGTGCTCGCCTTCATGAAGTCGTACTTCCCGAAGGTGCCAGTAGACGTAGTAGCGGGAGGTCTTGCGGCGAACTGCACGGATGAGTAGTACAAGACCCTTCTGGAGGAGATGGCGCCTATCGCGGAGCAAGTCGCGGACAAGCTGAACCTCCAGTAGATGTACCTGTAGAGGTAGCTTAGAGTAGTTGATGTAAGACAAACAAAGTAGTTAGAGACTTGTTTGAAATATTAATGAAGTTTGTCCACTGTTTGTGTTGTAAATGAGTACTCGTGGCCGCCACTTGCAGCGAAGTGTGCGGAGTACCAAGCCGTGGGAGATGTGATGAGTAGTGGTACTCAGTAGGATCTGCCTAGTTAGAAGGCACAGCAAACAAGTTGAGTAGAACCAAACTTTATTACTGATAAATAAGTACACCTGGATGGACAGGGCCGTTACAAATAAGTAGTCGCCAGGACCCGTAGGCCGCCTATGGCTAAATGATTGCTAGGTCCCTTGGACCGCTTACAGCTGGAGATCCATTAGTAGCCATGTAGGCTGGATCTGGAGAGTACATGGTCCATAGACCGCCGCCAAAGTCCTTGTGCTATGTGCGGCCCAAGATCCGTTAGTAGCCGTTGACGCTGGATCCTGGATAGAAGTAGTCTGTAGACTAGCGCTAGGACCGAGAGGTCGCTTACAGCGGAGGGTCCGTTAGTAGCCGTATAGGCTGGACCCGTAGACGAGTAGTCGAGTGACTATGCGTAGAAGCGACAAAGCTGGTCGACGTTCCACGAGTTGCTGATGTCATCGCCTTCAAGTGTCTGAAGATGATAAGAGCCTGGTCCGGTCACCTTGGAGACTGAGAAGGGACCTTCCCATGGCGAGCTGAGCTTGTGTAGTCCGTCCGTGTTCTGGATACGATGGAGGACTAGATCACCAACGTTGAAGGAGCATTCCTTGACGTTGCGATCATGGTAGTGTCGGATACCCTCTAGGTACCTTGCTGACTGGACGAGGGCAGCACAGCGGGCTTCTTTGAGGCTGTCGATATCAACCCGTCGACTGTCTTTTGAGATGCCTTCATCGTATTGTTCTACTGCCCGGGATTCCCACATCACGTCGGCGGGTAGAATAGCTTCGGAGCCGTAGACCAGGAAGTAGGGCGACTGCCTTGTTGGCTTGGTAGGTTGAGTACGAAGCCCCCAGAGTGCATTGGGTAGTTCCTTGATCCACTTACCTCCTTTGGTGTTAGCTGCATTGTGCAATCGCTTCTTGAGGGCGTCGAGTACCATCCCGTTGGCGCGCTCCACCTGGCCTAGCGCGCGGGTGGGCGACTGAGACATATCGGACGCCGATCCCGCTATTCTCATAGTATTCCCAGAACGGGTGGTTGTTGAAGTTGAAACCCAAGTCTGTGATGATGTGATGGGGTAGCCCGTAGCGCTGCACAAACTCATCCAAGAAGTCGAGTACTCTGTCGGCCTTTGGGCAGGTAACCGGCTTGACTTCGATCCACTTGGTGAACTTGTCGATGGCCACCAGGACTCTGTTGAATCCTCTTGGTGCAGTTGGCAGAGGTCCAATCATGTCGAGCCCCCAGCAGGCAAAGGGCCAGGTCGGTGGTATGGTGACTAGCTTGTAGGCCGGGACGTGTTGCTGCTTGGCGAAGAATTGGTACCCTTGGCACCTTCTAACGAGTTCTTCGATGTCGGCCGGAGCTGTGGGCCAGTAGAAGGCTCGTCAGAAGCCTTTGCTCACCAGCGTGCGAGAGGACGCATGGTTGCCGCAGACGCCCTTGTGGATCTCCTCCAAGATGTCCTTGCCTTCTTCCCGAGGTATGCACTTCATGAGCACTCCCGAAGTGGCACCCCACCTGTAGAGCTTGTCTCCGACTAGTACATAGGTCTTGGCTCGGCGGACAAGTTGTTCGGCCTTGTTCTTGTTGGAAGGAACCTTCTGCTCGCAGATGTAGTCGATGAAGGGTTGTCTCCAGTCCACGTCTATCATCATGACCTCCTGACTGGGCTGTGCTGGCCCAGAGTCAGTGGTCGTTGGCGCCGGCTCTGGGATGGATGGCGCGTGAAGCTCGTGGACGAAGACTCCGACGGGTACTTGTGCGCGAGTAGAACCAAGCTTCGAGAGGACGTCCGCTACAATGTTGTTGTCGCGGACGACGTGGTGGAACTCGAGACCATAGGATTTGTTCTCGAGCTTGCGGACTTCAAGACAGTAGGCGTCTATGTTCTCCTTGTTGCGATCCCAAGACTTGTTGACTTGGTTGATGACCACTGCGGAGTCGCCGTAGACTAGTAGTCGCTTGATGCCCAGTGAAATTGCGAGCCGGAGCCCGTGCAGCATAGCTTTGTACTCAGCTTCATTGTTTGAGACCTTCCAGAAGATCTGCAGGACGTACTTGAGTTGTTCGCCCTTTGGAGAAATCAGGAGTACCCCTGCACCCGCGCCCTCCAGCTTGAGTGAGCCATCGAAGTACATCACCCAATGCTCTGGTCGCTCTGTTGGGGTTGGTAGCTGATTCTCCCGCCACTATGCCATGAAGTCGACTAGTGCTTGAGACTTAATTGATGTGTGTGCCTTGAAGTCGATGTTGAGGGCGCCAAGCTCGACCGCCCATTTGGAGATTCTTCCAATAGCATCTTGATTATGGAGTATGTCACCGAGCGGGTAGTCAGTGATGACGGTAATCGAGTACTCCTGGAAGTAGTGTCGTAGCTTCCGCGAGGTGATGAGTACTGCGTAGAGTAGCTTCTGGACCGGTTGATACCGTGCCTTGGACTCGGACAGAACCTCGCTGACGAAGTAGACTGGTCGCTGGACTGGGTAGGTGTGGCCTTCTTCCTGCCACTCGACGATGATGGCAGTACTGACCACGTGAGTAGTCGCAGCGAGGTAGAGCAGTAGCTGCTCCTGTTTGCGAGGAGCCGTGAGAACCAGTGGCTTGGACAGAAAATCCTTAAGCTACGTCCGAGCTTGATCAGTCTCCGCGGTCCATACAAACTTCTCCTGGTGCTTGAGTAGTTTGAAGAAGGGTAGTCCCCATTCTCCGAGCTTCGAGATAAATCTATTCAGGGTCGCCATGCACCCGGTCAGCTTCTGGACATCATTGATGCAGGTTGGAGCTTTCATATTGGTGATGGCAGAGATCTTCTTGGGATTGGCTTCGATGCCGCGATGGCTGATGATAAAGCCGAGTAGTTTCCCTGAGGGTACGCCGAACACGCACTTATTGGGGTTGATCTTCCACTGGTACTCTCACAGAGATGCGAAGGTCTCTTCAAGATCGGCGATGAGCATGTCGGAGTTTCTAGTCTTGACGACTACGTCATCCACATAGGCTTCGACGTTCTTGTTGAGCTGCTTCTTGAAGCAGGCCTGGATAGCTCGTTGGTAGGTAGCGCCGGCATTCTTCAACCCGAACGACATTGTCGTGTAGCAGTAGGCGCCGAACGGGGTGATGAACGCGGTCTTCTCCTGGTCTTCTTCCTTGATAGCGATCTGGTGGTACCCTGAGTAGCAGTCAAGGAAGCAGAGTAGGTCGCAGCCCGCTGTGGAGTCGATGACTTGATCAATCCGCGGCAACCTGAAGGGGTCCTTGGGGCAGTGCTTGTTGAGGTCTGTGTAGTCGACGCACATCCTCCACTCGTTCGTGTTCTTCTCACGGATGAGGACGGGGTTGGCTAGCCACTCAGGATGGAAGACTTCTCAGATGAAGCCGGCCGTGAGTAGTTTGGCAAGTTCCTTCTTGATGGCATCCCGTTGATCGTCGGCAAAACGGCAGAGGTGTTGTCTCTTGGGGGTAGCTTTAGGATCGACGTTGAGTGAGTGCTCGATCAGCCTCCTTGGCACACCTGGCATGTCCGCTGGCTTCCACGTGAAGATGTCTCGGTTAGCCCGAAGGAACCTGACGAGCGTGTCTTCCTATTTAGGGTCGAGCCCCGTGCCGATCATGGCAGTCTTGCTGCTGTCACCGGTCCCGAGGTCGATGGCCTTCACTTGAACTTCCTCTATTGGCTGAGGTTTATTGGAGGTGTCGGTCTTCTCAAGTATCTCAAGTTCGGGGGGCGCAAGCTTTTTGGAGGCAGCGAAGATCTCCATCATTGCGTTGGGTACTTGATTGGTTGCTGCAAGTTCCACGGCTTCGGTGTCGCAGTCGTAAGAAATCTTTAAGTCCCCTTGTAGCGCGAGTACTCCGGCAGGACTTGGCATCTTGAGTACCAAGTAAGTGTAGTGAGGGACCGCCATGAACATGGCGATGGCTGACCTGCCGAGGATGGCATGGTAGGAGGTTTCGAAGTCCGCAACCTCGAACTTGATGTACTCGGTTCGGTAATTCTCCCTTGTCTCCCCGAAGGTCACTGGCAGAACCACTGAGCCGAGTGGTATAGCCGTGTTGCCCAGGATGATGCCGTAGAAAGGTGACGCGCTCTTAGTGAGCATGTCGGTGATGTCGAGCTTCATATTCTTCAAGATCTTGGTGAAGAGGACGTTGAGTCCGCTCCCGCCGTCGATGACTACCTTGTTGAGTCTGGAGCCCGCGACTACTGGTTGCAGGACGAGTGGGAAACGTCCTGGCTCAGAGAAGCTTGTCCATTGATCCGTGCGGGAGAAGGTGATGGGTACCTCCGACCACCTTAAAGGTGTCGGCACCGCTGGTTTGATGTTTAAGACTTCCCGTAGAGTAAGCTTCTGCGACCGTCTGGTGGGTAGTCCACCGAAGAGGACATTCACCATCTTGTCGGGTTCTTGGAAGTCGCCATTGCCTTTATCAACTTTCTTCTTGCCCATCCTGTCTTGAGGAGGCCGTGGCTCGGGAACATCCTTGAGTGCTCGCTGGAGTTGGTAGCACTGGTCGGTTGTGTGATTGCCATACAGATACCACGGGCACTTCTCTTTGAGCAAGTCTTTGAAGCCGCCGGAGGTCTTTTTGGAGCTGTCCTTCGCAAGGCGCTGTATAGCCACGACTGTGTTGTCTAGCTTGCGCTTGCGGTTAGGACCCGAGTAGTTATTGTTGCGACCCCCTTGATCCTTGTTGTTGTTGTTGTTGCCGCCCGTGTTGTTTTTGCTCTTGCCATGAATGGAGTCGTACTTGGCGTTCACCTTGTCCTCCTCGTCGGCCCATGAGGTGATCATGTCTTTGAGCTTTGTGATGGATCTTGGGCGACGACGACTGAATTCTTCGAAGGTGCGATGGTGGTAGAGACCATCTTGGAAGAGGTCGATGACTTCTTTGTCCGTGACGTCAACTACGGTCGCACACTTGTCGAAAAAGCGGCGCATGTACTGGCAGAGGGTCTCACCTTGCTCCTGCTTGACCATCTCTAGATCCATGTTAGTACCCGAGCGTCCCATGGCACCCGCGAAGTTGCTGGTGAACTGGGTCTTCAGCTGGTCCCACTTGTCGATCGAATTCTTATCGAGCGACTCGAGCCATGTAAGTAGAGCTCGGTCCAGGCAGAAGGGGAAGTAGAGGCACTTGGTGTCGTTGTCGTTACCAGCGTTTTCGATGGCCAGGGCATAGCACCTGAGCTACTGAACTGGGTCTTGCTTTGCGTCGTACTTGGTGATCCCGAGAGGTTTGAATTTCTTGGGGAGAAGCAGATCGCGAAGTCGTGCAGAGTAGGCGGGGAAGCCGTCACTGTCGCTGACTTCTGTAGTCTTTTTGGTGTGACGGATCTCGTTGATCCTGTGGTGGGCATCGTAGCCACCACACGCGTTGCCGGTGGCATGGCTGATCGCGTGGCCTCGGCCTCCGCGGTCGCCACCGCCACCGGCTCTTCTACCGCCGCCGTGAGAGGAGCTGCCACTGCTGCCACCGCCGTCACCACTGCCGCCGCTTGTACCACCTTGTGAAGGTGCCCCCGCAGAGGCTCTAGAGCGATTGGGGGTTGGTTGGTGTTCGCCACGAACGCGGTTGCGCCTAGCGTCTGCTGGGGTGGGGCTGCGACTAGTGGCTTCATTGTTCCCGGCTCCGGCGGTCCTGTTGTTGACCCGCATGAAGTAGGCGTCCTCAGCAAGTTTGGCGCTGAGTTCGCCTGCACGGTGCCCCTGGGTTGTTCGAGCTATCGTAGTGATAGACATGAGGCATTGCTCAGGGGTTGTGTGGATCCGGTTAGCAACTTTGTCGAGGGTCTCAGTGAGGTTCCGGATGGGAAGAGCTTCTCGGAGCCGCTTGCGTCGATCTGCTCGCTTTCTGTTGCGTTCGCACCGGGCGTTCTTGGCATCAGTAGTCTCATCAGCGGGTGTGTTGGCTGATTCCTCATCTTCTGAAATATCTTCTAGGTACCGATCAACTCGGTTTTCTGAGGTTCCAGCTTCCCCGGTTGCCATGAATACCTCACGGTCAGGCGTGCAGAGTCCCGAGTCAGTAGTCGCCACCTCAGTTGGCGTGTGCTCTTCCTCGTTTGGAGTCAGCAGTGTCCCCTCCTAGAAGGGGAGTGTCTCGAGGTAGGCGACACAGTGTGAGTTGTCATTGGTGAGGTCTGCGGGCTTGCGGTCGGGCCAATAGACAAATCTGCCAGCGGGAGTAGACGTGATGACCAAGCCAGCAGCAGGACCTGATAATGGTTCCTCAATGGTGTTGAGCTCAGACTCGGACTTGATCGGATCGAGACCGAAGTCAAACTCATAGGAGGAGTCTGAGTTGTAGTCGGGGACAGTGTTGGAGTCCGAGGAGTACTCGGAGGCGATCTCCTTGCCGGCCCGACGTGAGGTAAGTGCTTCTGCGTAGGCTTTGCTAGAGTTGCAGAGGCCGTACGGGAAGTGCTCGTGGGGGAGGACTGGACCGCACGATGGCTCAGGAGCCAGCTCGCGCGGTTCGATCCATGGCGATGTCGAGTTCGAGTTGGAGGTAGATCCAGTCTTGAAGTCGGTGACTTGGTTGCAGAGCGAAAATTTGTCAAATTTCTCGACGAGTTGACCCGTGATGGCTTCAGGAAGCGTCACGAGTCCAGTCTCCGGGTCCGGGGTCATGGTGAGGTAGCGCTGGAACGATCCGGTGCCGTCAGCAGTGCAGACCCAGGAGCCGAAAACGAAGGTGTTGCCGCGATTGAATGCAGCGGTTGGCTTGATGACGATTGAAGCTGTCGAGTTCACCATGAGATCTTCGGCGAGAGCCCCTACCTGGCGCGCCAACTGTCGGTGTTTTAACCCGGCAACCTACCAAGGGGAGTACCCGAGGTAGATGTTTGTGGCCTCGCCGAGATCGGGAACTCGAAGGAGAGACACGTGGCACACAATTTCGACAGGTTCGGGCCGCGAAGTGCATAATACCCTACGTCCTGTATGCTGCGTAGCTCTGGATTGATTGGGTGTGTTTACAAGATGATGCAGATGAAGAGATAGTGGTCCTTGCCTCGCCTTATATAGTTCGAGAGGTAGGGTTACAAGTCGGTTTGACAGGGAGAGTACTAGTCGTACACGGCTAGGAGTACTCTACATGGATCCGGACATGTCTAGCTTCCTAACCGAGTACTAGTCCTCCGTATGCCTTGTGCTTCACGCCATCTGGTGCCGTGCAGCCCAAGTCGAGTAGTCCCAGGGGCCCACGCAGTAGTCGGTCCTGGTACCCACCTGAGTAGTGGGCCCAGGGATGTCCGTACAACATGAACCACCACTAGGGAACCACCCCTGTCTAGCTGGAGGAGAACGAAAACCACGAATGGGAGACCGTGCACCATTCCTCCTCTCCATCTCAAAGCTACGACTCCTCCCACCATTGTATTGAGCACGAGGTGGAGAACGTCTAGCAAACTATACACCACCAGACTCACCATGCCAAACATCTGCACCACGACCAAAGGACCTGAATCGAGCCTCATCACGAGCATGAAAACCAAACTGGTCACCCTGCTGCCTCTAAACCGATCTGACCGGTTCTGGAACCGGTCTGACCGGTTTCTCTATACGAGCAACCCAAACCGGTCTGGCCGGTTTCCAAACCGATCTGACCGGTTTCCAAACCGGTCTGACCAGTTTAAGTCGTCCAGCAGGGTCCCTTCCACCCAAAGCACTCTTGACTCCCCAAGCCGGAACTGTGCGAACAATGGCTTTATACGAGACTCAGGAACCCCATGAGATGGGTTGTACCTGTCCTTGTTTGCCCACTCCTTAGCCAATCTCTCTTCTCGCTTCCTCTTGAAGCAAAACTCTCCTTTGTGACCATCTCTCCCACAATAGTCACAATGAAACTGGATTGGTTTTGGCTTTGGTTTTGGTTGGGGTTGCTCGCTTAGTTTCTCCTCACTCGGCTTCTCACACATCTTCTCTCCAACCACACTCTCCTTAGGGCTCACAAATTTCATCGGTTTTTGGAAATCATTTGTTGGGTGAGGAAATATGGTAGATCTGGAGTTGTGTCAAGTTTGTTTCTCAGTGGGTTGGGCTTAGGAGCATAGGCATTTTTGTGGAAGGTTTTTGGTGGAGCTTGGATATCACCAATCTTCTCTCCTCCCTCACCACTATACTCTCCAATCTTATCCGACCCAAGCGCTTGCCCATCATAGCACTTGTATGCCTCTATCATCATCCTAAGCTGTGGTTCATGACCCGACAACCAACCCATCATTTTCCTCAACTCATTATTCTCATCCTGCAAGCGATCAACATAATGTGCAAGTTCCAGATTCTTCAAAGCATGCAATTCACAAGTAGAGCAAGAAGTGGGAACAGGTTCTTTCAACTTAGCCTCAAGAGAAACAAGCATGCATCTCATCAATCTTTCCATGCAAAACAGGGCAAGAAGTGCAAGCACCAAGCAAAGCAGGCCTAGACTTAAGCTCAGCCACTTCAACCCTAAGCACATCTAGTTCCTCACATGTAGAGGCATGCTTATCCTTAAGAGCAGTAAGATCAGCTAGGTACACAGAGCAATCACAGCAATCAACCTCATCAGAAACAACAGGTGAAGCCTTAAGCGAATCTATCTCAAGCTTAGCATCAAGGTTCTGTGTCTCTAACTCAGCTACTCGGTTCCTAGCATCTTCTAGTGAGGCCCTAAGCTCCTTCCTCATCTTCTTTGCCTCTCTAAGCATGTCATCGCGGTTATTAACCAACTTGCCAAGACGCTCATTCTCCTCACGCAAGAAGGGAAGCTCGTCACGTACCTCATCCTCGGAGTGAGAGTCCGAGTCGCTCTGGTGACTCTTCTTGCTGCCGGAGCTACGTGCCATGCCGCAGAAGTCATCTCTTGCGAAGCAGCTCAGCCCGCTCAAGTTCTTGGATGACTTCTTGCTCTTGTGCCGATCACCTTCATCTTCGCTGCTACTCGAGCTCGAGGAAGAGTAGGCGGAGCTGGAGTCGACGTCGCTCGCTCTGACCATCGCTCGGGCCTTCCTGCCTCGGCCGTCGTTCTTCCTCGATCGTCGCTCGTCCTTGTTCTTGTGCTTGTGCTTGTGATCGCGCCTCGATCTGTGCTTGTTGTCCGTCCTCGACCGGTGCTTGTGGCCGTCCTCGACAGCTGAAAGCGAGGCAAGGATGTGGAGGGAAGAATGTGCAAAGGCTAACAGGAAGATTCAAGAGACTGTCTACAGACGGTGAAGCAGCTCTTGGATTCTGCCACAATTGTGGTGAACAAGGTGAAGGAATTGCAGAGACAGGCCTCATATAAGAGGTCACTCAAGGACAACAATGAGGCATAATGTGATTCGTGGTGTTATTGCTAGGTAGACGGTTTAGAGGTGCTAATCATGCTTGTATTTTGGTGTTTTCTACCTGACCATCTTATGATGTTTGCTACTTGTTGGTGGTGTGAACTTTGTGGTGATGAGTAGCTGTGAGATGCCATCTTATGATGTTTGCTACTTGTTCGATCTTTTGATATTTTTCTGGAAGGACCTTCCTGATTATCGAATGCGTAACTGCTTGTTCCCTACATTGATTGTTCTACATTGATTATGGTAGAAAGTCATACATATGCGCTGAATAATTGAGGAAGGCTGATAATATTGATATTTGTACATTGAATTATGTTACAGGTAGTACACAATCGAAGTTCCGCATTACGAATAGCTAGGCAACAATCATGTTCCTTGTGACCAAGTCTAGTCCCCATGAACCTGCTTAATGCGGATGGCAGGAGTAGTGTTGACGCTTGGAACAATACCTATTCCCTGCCGGTAGATCTAGTACTCATTCTTTTCATCATGATGATAAGTTCGTAGGAAGTAAATGTGATTTAACCTGAGGTCAGGCAAAACCAAAAATGGCATTGCCCTCCTGTAACAATGCACTTGCTAGGACCAAACAAGATGATCTTATTCCGGACGTCAAGAGTTCTCTCCTAGGGAATAGGCTGCCAAATGTCCCTGCCGAATGAATGCAGAGTTAATTCCACCACCTCAGATTATCTCTCTTCCAGAACAACAAAAAACAATCGGTCTTCACCTTCGAGTAGAGAATAGTTTCCCATACCAATAACCCATGACAACCGAAGTCCAATAGGATGGGGAGGTGCTGGAAGATCTTGCCCCAAGTAGATCGGCATGTGTTCAGAAGAACTGCACCAGAAATCTTCCGAAGGTAGTGTAGTCCAGTCGAATTGGCTACACAAATGCCACATGAAAACGGGCAATGACCCTAGCATGACAAAAGATTTCTCTGGCCAAAAGAAAGTAATCACGACAAATGACTCCGCACCAGCTGTTGTTTCAAGGCACAAGATACAAGCTTGGAGAGTAGCCATTTGGCTCCATTTTTGAAGTCGAGGAAGGTGAATGTGCTTCTGAGGAGACAAAGGATTCAGCATGAGCGTGTTGCACCAATCTCTGCAATCTATGGCAACTAGGCTTCCAGATCCGCCGCAACCAATCAATCTAGTCCTTTCCCAGCCAATGCAAGAAAGGAGACCTCAAAAAGCCGCATATTCGCGACGGATGTGACTGTCACTGCTCTAGATTCACCGATAAATTTAGATTTCAGAATCCAAGGGTCAAACGGGCGTGCCTCACCTGAACGAGCATACTTCCAACCCTTGCAGACATCTTTGAACAAGATGAAATCTCTTGCATCACTGATCTTATTGACGATACTCACAACAATGTCAGGAATAAGATTTGCCCAAGAACAAGACATCATTGACAGGATAGCCAAAGAACAATGTTGTGGGAGAACAATGGAGGAGTTACAGCTCCAACGAAGACAAATGAGTGGAAAATGTCACAAAGGTCTTGTATACTAATGTATTGCAAGAAGGACCTCCTGGATTACTATTATTTCTTCTGTTCTGTTAACATTCCGTTGAACGGTCTTTCCCCCTTCCTTAGAACGTACTCCCTTCGTCCACAAAAGAATGCAATTCTCACTTCCCGATAAGTTTATATGAAGATATAAGTGTTAACACAATTTACTATAAATTTGGTCAAATTTGAATTAGTTTGACCAAAATGGATCCCACATTATAGAAAACTACTCTAATCTTTTTGGGAGCAGTTTTTTCACTAATGGTTGAATGGGTTCCTCTGGCCGTAAATATCCCAGTCTGGAAACCAACAAAAGCCCCCTTCTCACCCAGCGCCCTCTTCCTCTCCCCACTCTTGCAACCAACAAAAAACAACATTCTCGCACAATGCCCTCTTCCTCTCCCCACTCTTGCAACCAACAAAATAACCTATTCTCGCACAGCACCCTCTTCCTCTCTCCATGGATCCCTAGTTGTCTCATGAAGAGGAGGCACAGCGGAGGCCCATTTGGGTGTTGGTTGACACATCCTCTGATGTTTCGGAGTTTGTAGAACAAATTGAAATCCAAGATCATGTGCCTCTGAAACATCGCACCCCTCGCGAGTCAGCAAGAGGTGCCAGGGGTCACGGGCGCGGAAGCACCACCACTCGTCAGGGAACTATCGCCTCCAAGCGTCGTCATCCTCTCTCATCCTCATTGGTTGGCGGCAATCGATCTCTGCCATCCTCGCCGAGTAGAGGCCATCATCGACCGGCCGTCATCATCTGCCATGGAGCGGCTCCAAGGCCGTGCTCGACCGGCAGCCACGGAGCGACACTATCATCCTCTGGCGGTGGCATTGGTGGGCCGACCTCATCCGCGGGCGGCATCCAAGAAGGTCCACCACCATCTTCCATGGGCGGCGGCAACAGAGCGACATCCTCATCCGTGATCAGCTGCAATAAGGCGCCGGGTGCACCATTGACAAAGAAGCGACACCTTGATTAGTGGATTAGTGGTAACTGCTACTAGTAGAAGGAGGAGTAGAAGAAGCAGAATGAACTTTCGCCTTTTGTTCATCTGGTCTGATTGAATACTACTACTACTATTTTTTCCTTCTAAGATGTTGGTTTTTTCATTACATAGAAGTGACAGTTTAATCCAGTCCGACTGAAAATAACAAAACGGACTTTCGCCTTGTGTTCATTTGTTCTTTAAGTAATCAAGGGAACGAACTTTCCGTTTACACTGAATTTATAATGAGGGAGTATACACACATTAGCAGTTTTATTAGAAACAACACAATCCGAATACAAACAACACAAATGCATGCATACGCATTGATTACACATGAGGATGGATCGATCCACTATAGGTGGAATTACAGTGACATTCTCCGAGCACAGACTCATACTACTAGCAATCTACCATCACAGCTCATACTACTACCATCACGACATATGATGGACTGATTAGGTGACCATAGAGGGGGGGAGTGAATGGGAGCCAACAAAAAATTTCTCTGAAGAAACGTCGGCACAATCCCAAAATCACAACCACAGATTCCCACACGAGCTTGCCAAGGTCAAGTAGCCACAACGGACCTACCAACCCTAGGAGCAAGTCTCGACTCAAAGCAACGCGGAAGCACGACTCAAAGAGCAAGGGACTTAGGCAACCTGCGAGGCTCAGGGCGGACAATCCGCAATGACCGGGCGGACGGTCTGCAAGGGCCGGATAGACGATCTGTGGGCACAGGGCGGACAGTCCGAAGAACCACTGTGAACCTCTAGTATGCACCCAAGGAAATTCAGACAGTCCGGGCAAGCACCACGGACACTCCGTGCCTCGCGGACAGTTCGGCCACTCCCGGCGGACAGTCCGACCAACTCCTTCCAACCAAAACCTAAGCACTCAACGGATCGAACGAAAGACGCTCAAGAACTCATGAAGAACACGACGAATAGCGGGCTGACTGCCTCCTCGTGGATGGTCCGCACTGGGGCCGCAGACGGTCCTCCAGGTGCGCAGACAGCAGCCCGAGCTCAACCCTTTGAAGGTCAACCCTTCCTCCCCTTTGCCCGATCTCTCAACTCAACCAAGGGAATGCTACCAAATCATAAGAGAATATGAAATGCCTCTAGGAGATGCTATCCCTATGAACTTGTATCCTCAAACCCACTGAGATGAGAGAAATCGAGATTCTACCAAGCTCAAACACAAAGCTAGGGTTCCAACTAAAATCCTCAAATCAGAGGCCAAATCCGGCATTTGAGGGGTCAAGATCAAGCACAAAGATGCACAAGACATCTATCCATGATCCCCACAAACAAAACCGAATACAAATGCCTCAGAATCGCCGCATCAAGTTGCACACAAAAATCCCACAAAAAGACTCGAAAAAGACACAAAAATCACTCGAGCCAAGAGAAGAAAATCAACGCAACCATGAATGCTTCCATACAACCAGAGGTCAGATTCTCTATAAAATCATGAAGAAAATCTAGCCTAAAGAGCAGGGAACTAAGGAAGTATCGTATGGACAGCCCTGAGCCCACTACTCAGGTGGGTACCAGCACTGACTACTGCGTGGGCCCTTGGGACTACTCGACTTGGGCTGCACGGCATAGGGTGGCGTGAAGCACAAGGCATCTGGAGGACTAGTACTCGGTTAGGAAGCTAGGCATGCCCGAATCCATGTAGGTACTCCTAGCCGTGTACGACTAGAACTCTCTCCCTCAAACCGACTTGTAACCCTACCTCCCGGACTACATAAGGCGAGGCAAGGACCCCTATCTCTCATCAGCATCATCTTGTAAACACACCCAATCAATCCAGAGCTACGCAGCATACAGGACGTAGGGTATTACACATCTCGTGGCCCGAACCTGTCTAAATTATGTGCCACTTGTCTCTCCTTCGAGTTCTCGATCTCGGCGAGGCCACAAATGTCTACCTCAGGTACTCCCCTTGGTAGGTTGCTGGGTTAAAACACCGACAGCTGGCGCGCCAGGTAGGGGATCTCGCCGAAGATCTCATGGCGAACTCAACGGCTTCAATCATCATCAAACCAACCGCCGCCTTCAATCACGGCGACACCTTCGTTTTCGGCTCCTGGATCTGCACCGCTGACGGCGCCGGATCGTTCCAGCGCTACCTCACCATGACCCCGGACCCGAAGACTGGACTCATGACGCTTCCCGAAGCCATCACGGGTCAACACGTCGAAAAATTCGACGAATTTTCGCTCTGCAACCAAGCCGCCGACTTCGAGACTGGATCCACCTCCAACTCGAACTCGACGTCACCTTGGATCGAACCGCGCGAGCTGGCTCCTGAGCCATCGTGCAGATCGATCCTCCCTCACGAGCACTTCCCGTACGGCCTCTGCAACTCCAGCAAAGCCTACGCTGAAGCACTCACCTCGCGCCGAGCTGGCAAGGAGATTGCTTCCGAGTACTCCTCGGACTCCAACGCCGTCCCCAACTACAACTCAGACTCCTCCTACGAGTTTGACTTCGGTCTCGATCCGATCGAGTCCGAGTCCGAGCTCAACACCATCAAGGAGCCGTTGTCAGGTCCTGCTACTCACTTAGTCATCACGTCTACTCCCACCGGCAGATTTGTCTACTGGCCCGACCGTAAGCCCGCAGACCTGACTGACGACAACTCATGCTACGTCGCCTACCTCGAGGCACTCCCCTTCCAAGAGGGGACACCGCTGACTCCAAACGAGGACGAGCACACGCCAACCGAGGTGGCAACTACTGACTCCGGACTCTACACGCCTGATCGTGAAGTATTCATGGCAACCGGGGAAGCTAGAACCTTAGACGCCCGACCTGATCGGTACCTTGAAGAAATTTCAGAGGACGAGGAATCAGCCAACGAGCAGATCGACGCAAGCGGCTTCGAGAAGCTCTCCCCATCCGGAACCTCAATGAGGCTCTGGACAAAGTCGCCAACCGGGTCCACACCACCCCTGAGCAATGCCTTATGTCCATTACTACAATAGCTCGAACATCTTAGGGGCATCGTGCAAGCAAACTCATCGCCAAGCTCGTAGAGGATGCTTACTTCATGCGGGTCAACAACAGGGTCGCTGGAGCAGGAAATCACGAAGCCACTAGTCGCAGCCGCACCCCAGCAGAAGTCGGACGCAACCGCGTCCGCGGTGAACACCAGCCAACCCCCAACCGCTCTAGAGCAAGCGGGGGCGGACCCTCGCATGGCGGTGCTAGCGGCGGCGATAGTGGCGGCAGTGGCGGCAGTGGCAGCAGTGGTAGCTCCTCCCATGGCGCCGGCAGAAGAGCTGGTGGCGGCGGCGATCGCGGAGGCTGAGGCCACGCGAACAGCCACGCAACCGGCAGCGCACGTGGCGGCTACGATGCCCACCACAGAATCAACGAGATACGCCGTGCCAAGAAGACTACCGATGTCAGCGACAGCGATGGCTTCCCCGCCTACTCTTCACGACTTTGCGCGCTGCTTCTCCCCCAGAAGTTCAAGCCGTTCGGGATCACCAAGTACAACGCAAAGCAAGATCCAGTTCAGTGGCTCAGGTGCTACGCCTTGGCCATTGAGAACGCTGGTGGCGACAACGACCCAAAGTGCCTCTACTTCCCCTCCTGTCTGGACCAGGCCCCACTTACATGGCTCGAGTCACTCGACAAGAACTCGATCGACAAGTGGGAACAGCTGAAGGCCCAATTCACCAACAACTTAGCGGGCGCCATGGGATGCTCAGGTACTCGCATGGACCTGGCGATGGTCAAGCAGGAGCAAGGCGAGACACTCCGCCAGTACATGCGCCGCTTTTTCGACAAGCGTGTGACCATAGTCGACTTCACCGACAAAGAAGTCATCGACCTCTTCCAAGACGGTCTCTACCACCGTCGCACCTTTGAAGACTTCGGTCGCCGTCGCCCAAGCTCCATCACCAAGCTCAAAGACATGATCACCTCATGGGCCGACGAATAGGACACGACGAACGCCAAGTATGATTCCATTCGTGGCAAGAGCAAAAACAACACAGGCGGCAACAACAATAACAAGGATCAAGGGAGTCACAACAAGAATAACAACTACTCGGGTCCTAACCTCAAGCGCAAGCCAGACAACACAGTCGCGGCTATACAGCGTCCTGCGAAGGACAGCTCCAAAAAGACCTCCGGCGGCTTCAGAGACTTGCTCAAATAGAAGTGCCCGTGGCATCTGGACGGCAATCACACAACTGATCAGTGCTACCAACTCCGATGAGCACTCAAGGATGTTCCCGAGCCACGGCCCCCTCACGACAAGAAGGGCAAGAAGAAAGTCGACGAAGGCAATGGCGACTTCCAAGAACCCGACAAGACGGTGAATGTACTCTTCGGTGGACTACCCACCAAGCGATCTCAGAAGCTCACCCTACGAGAAGTCTTGAACATTGAGCCAGCGGTGCCGACACCTCTAAGGTGGTCGGAGGTACCCATCACCTTCTCCCGCATGGATCAATGGACAAGCTTCTCTGAACCAGGACGTTTCCCACTTTTCCTGAAATCAGTAGTCACGGGCTCCAGACTATTGACGGTCCTTACGACAAACTTTTGACCGTCAACATCTCGGCTACGGTAGCGCTTTATAACGATTTTCATGCATGTTTTAGGTGCTAACAAGATTCCACGAGTTGTGTTGAGTTTTTATCTGCAGGACCAAGATTAGGGGGCAATTCCGGAGCACCAAGCCACATACGGTAGGCACGGCCGCACCTAGTGGTACGGCCGGTCCTACCTTGCCCCTCTATGTAGGTTCACACCGAGTAAAGTTCCATGCACCGGCTCCTAAATGACTAAACTTGACACTATCATGTGGGATCAAGCAAACAATCCACAGGAGAGATGCACCAGGGCCAGGAGGCAGGGCCGGCTGCACCACCTCACTTGGATCCTGAGTGAATGACACGAGGGCCCAGGGCCGGAGTCTCGGTCACTCAGAGGAACACAGCTGCGAACGATCCTGATCGAAGGAACATGGTCGGGTCAATCCAGAGGATGAGATTAGCCTCACTTGGATCCATGGACCCACAAGCCAGTGAACAACCGACATGGGGCAACGTCCAACACTTCATCTACACATAAGGGCATGATCCTGAGTGAATGACACGAGGGCCCAGGGCCGGCCGCACCAGGAGGACCGGCCGCACCTCCTTCCCTCAGCAAACCAACCCACAACCGCCTTCTAACCGCCTCAGGGACCAAATCACAGACGCACGATCGAAGGCGGTGAAAATCACAGGGCCGGCCGCACCTGGAGATACGGCTGCACCTCCTTGCCAGGCACTGCAGCTCCCTCTCGCCTACAAGTACCCCCGCCTGCAGCCACCGACCTACTGGGGCTATAAATTGAGCCAGGCACTTCGTAGAAGGACACTAGTGATTAGAAGCAAGTGGCGGAGCCCTCCAGAAGTTAGCATTTAGAGAGTAGGGTGAGAGAGTTGAGTGTTGGAGTAGAAGCCGGAGTCGGTCTTCTTCTTGTACCTCGGCGGGTACGGTACACCTTCGGTCGTCCACACC
Organism: Cenchrus fungigraminus; assembly: GCA_036936925.1. NCBI lineage: Eukaryota > Viridiplantae > Streptophyta > Magnoliopsida > Poales > Poaceae > Cenchrus > Cenchrus fungigraminus. Next base: position 72,039,996 of record CM072780.1, read on the forward strand.
CGGGATACTTTGTAAGTTCGGATTCGTGAGTAACTAAGTCTCAAGTCATTTCATTGTTCGCTCTTAGGTTTCTCGATTGTGGTTTAAGTAGTTTCTACTTATCATGATTGCTTTGCTCTGACGTCGAGTAAAGTAGTGCTTTGTTAGTGTAGACGTGGTGTCTAGGCTCTCCGGTACCTTGGAATGCTTACTCGGTTCCACGGAATAGTTGTGGTACCCTAGGGTGGTGAGAGCTCCGGACGGGCTCTGTAGTCCACCACATTAGTTCCGGTGAGTAGGAGTTACGACATCAGAGCCCCCTTCTCATCCCTCTCTGTGGCTCTTTTCCCTCTGGCCCCGACGAGCAACAAGTTTTGCATTGATTCTATCCGTGACCCTCACGAGTCCCAACCTTCATCAGCAATCCCCTCTCTACCCGAAATCTACCCTTGCCTTTCTATCCTTCGTCACCATACCCCCCGGACGAATTAGTTCAGGTTCTCTACACTTCTCGTTCCCTGTGGAAATCGATACCTTGGAATACTCCCGGGTGAAAGCTACAGCGGTATCCGTGCGTGTGCGGATTTATCTGTAATCGTGTAGTTACCAACAGGCTTTCTGGCGTCATTGCGAATTCAGTAACGATGTAAGAAGTGCCAACAAGCTTTCTGGCGCCATTGCAGGGGAACGGTAGCTGTTTTGACCCCGAACCTAGTTCGTCTGTGTATCACCCCCTTTATCACATGGATTCCGATCCAACCATTTTCGATTTTTCCGCTCCAAAGGGCGATTATTTGGAGCCTCCATCATCATCACATCCCATCAAAACACCGAGCTATGAGCTTCACCCTGCTCTTATAGCCTTGGTCCAAGAGAATTCATTCGCAGGAACGAAAGAGGAGAGCCGATACATTCATTTGCGAGGATTCGAGCAAATTTGCTCGATAATCGCAATTGAGGGGATGACCCAACAGACCCTCAAATGGAAACTCTTCCCATTTTCTTTAGTGGGAGAAGCGAAGAAATGGTACTATTCCTCAGTCGGAAGCATGGAGGGAAGTTGGGAAAAGCTTAGAGAAAAGTTTTGTCTGACCTTCTTCCCTATTTCTCGAGTAGTGACCCTACGACTAGAAATTCTCTCTTTCAAACAATTAGACAAGGAGTCACTAGGGACTGCTTGGGCACGATTCACCAATTCTTTGGCCTCTGGACCCGACATTGGGATCCCAGAACCTATTCTTCTACATAGAATGGGTCTCGATGATGAGTCAGCCAAATTTTTGGATACTTCATCTGGAGGCTCGTTCTCTCATTTGACTCTTAGTGAAGGGAAGGAAATTCTAGGAAAAATCCTAGAAAACACTCCCTACACGGGGATTTTTGACGAATTCCCAGACGAAGAAGAAGAACCCATGCCAAACACTCTCTCGGAACCAAAACCCATAGAGGAGGAACCCACTTTCCCAACTATCCAATCCGTGGAGGATTGCACTACTCTAACAAAAACATGGTTCACCGATGAACCATTTCAACCATATAGAGAGTTCGATGACCCCTCGTGCGATTTCGTCTACGAGTTTTACGATGAGCTATTTCCTGACTTTGGGAATACTTGGAATTACCAAAGAGTAGAGAGACCAAAAGCACAAGAGGAGCCGGAAACTCCTATCTCTTGCTCAGAGGAACGAGCCGAGCATTTTAGGCTCATTTCAAATCTTTCGGCCATCATGAGTAGAGAATGGTTGGACGAGGCGGAAGCCTCGACCGATGTCATAAAACTCCCAACCAAAATGAGGCACACTAGTTGTGGACTCATGGGAAATAAGTGTGATGTCAGGCATGAACCTAGCCTAGGGGTCAACATTATCAGTACATCCTTAGCGAAACCCCTAGCAGTCGGGTCTTCTCTCTCAAGATCTTCAAAACTCCTTAATATCCCTTCAGGAGAGACATTAGGTTGCCAAGGCGTTCTTTGGGTGATTCCCGTAAAATTTACGGAACACGAGCTCTATCTTGATTTCCATCTCTTTGATCTACCTTGCCATCACACCCATTCAATCATCATTGGTAGACCGATCATGAAAATCCTAGAGCAATCTCCAAGAAAACCAGAGTTGGAGATAAAGATCGGTGACGACTTCCTGCCGGTATCTTATCTTAGAACCGAAAACACTCCGGTAGAATCCGAACCCCAACCAGATCTACTAGAGGAAGTAATGGCCACTTCCCTAGCAGAGCTAGCTCAACCAAACTTTGAAGAGGAAATCCTGTTCTTCACGGAGGAGGATGAGGCCCCAGTCTCGTTTAAGCTAGACCCAACTGAGAAACTGGAACGACCATCAATAGAGCTTAAACCTCTTCCTCCGGGATTAAAGTATGCGTTTCTCCATGGGAATCGAGAAACTCTAGTGATCATCAGCGATAAGCTATCTGAGGTAGAAACCCAGCAGCTCATCACTGTTCTTGAAACCCATCGATCAGTACTAGGATACTCTCTTCAAGATCTCAAGGGAATAAGCCCCACTCTTTGCACACATAGGACCCGACGCAACCCCTTCAAGAGAACCTCAACGTTGGCTCAGCGACAACATGAGGGAGGTAGTGAAAAAGGAAGTCTTAAAACTCCTTCATGCCGGGATTATCTACCCGGTACCCAATAGTGAATGGGTTAGCCCCGTTCAAGTTGTGCCAAAGAAGGGAGGCATGACGGTAGTGCGCAATAATAAGAATGAGCTCATCCCTCATCGCACCGTCACAAGGTGGCATATGTGCATAGACTATCGCAAGCTTAACAAGGCCACCAAGAAAGACCACTTTCCCCTTCCTTTCATTGATGAGATGTTGGAACAGTTAGCGAAGCATTCCTTCTTTTGCTTCCTAGACTGCTATTCTGGTTATCACCAAATTCCTATCCATCCCGATGACCAAGACAAAACCACTTTTACATGCCCTTATGGAACTTTCGCCTACCGGCGAATGTCCTTCGGGCTATGTAATGCTCCAGCCTCTTTTCAACATTGCATGATGTCAATCTTCTCGGATATGATTGAGCAAATCATGGAAGTATTCATGGACGATTTCTCGGTTTATGGAAAGACCTTCTCGGAATGCCTTAAGAATCTTGATAGAGTCCTTAGAAGGTGTGCCGAGAAGGATCTTGTCCTCAACTGGGAAAAATGCCATTTTATGGTAAGAGAAGGGATCGTTCTTGGACACAGGGTGTCCGAACGAGGGATAGAGGTGGATAGAGCTAAGATAGAAGTTATTGAACAACTTCCACCTCCGGCCAATGTCAAGGGCATCCGCAGTTTCCTAGGCCGCGCAGGATTCTACCGTAGATTCATCAAAAACTTCTCGGAAATTGCCCGTCCCTTGACCAAACTCTTAGCCAAAGATGTCCCTTTCGTTTTCGATGAAGAATGCCTTATTGCATTCCATACCCTCAAGAAAGCCTTGATCTCAGCCCCAATTATCCAACCTCCCGATTGGAGTTTACCTTTTGAGATCATGTGCGATGCTAGCGATTATGCCGTTGGGGCGGTCCTAGGACAAACGAAAGACAAGAAACACCATGCTATAGCCTACGCTAGCAAGACTCTCAACGGTGCTCAGCTGAATTATGCTACCACCGAAAAAGAGCTCCTAGCTGTGGTTTTTGCAATAGACAAGTTTAGGTCCTACCTAGTGGGGGCAAAGGTGATTGTCTTTACAGATCACGCCGCTCTCAAGTACCTCCTCACCAAGAAAGATGCAAAGCCAAGATTGATCCGATGGATTCTACTACTCCAAGAGTTCGACATAGAAATCAAGGATAAACCAGGAGTAGAAAATTCAGTGGCAGATCACTTATCAAGGCTTCATCTAGAGCATGATTCATTGCTGCCAATCAATGATTTCTTGAGGGACGATACACTCCTCCGGGTAGACAACAAAGATCCATGGTACGTAGACATTGTCAATTTTATGGCATCAGGATACGTGCCACCCGGGGGAGATAAGAGGAAGCTGATATACGAGAGTAGACTCCATATGTGGGACAAGCCCTATCTATTCTGCATATGCACGGACGGTCTCCTACGACGTTGCGTACCATCATGGGAAGTGAACTGTATCTTAGAAAGGTGTCACTCGTCAGAATATGGAGGACACTATGGAGCATTCCGTACCAACACAAAAGTTTGGCAGTGTGGTTTCTTCTGGCCCACTATGTACCAGGATGCCAAGGATTTTGTGAGAAGGTGCCCAAGATGTCAGAAGCATGGTAACATTAGTACAAGAGATGCCATGCCTCTCACCACCAATCTTCAAGTTGAAATCTTCGATGTCTGGGGGATTGACTACATGGGACCTTTTCTGATGTCAGGGAATTGTGAATACATACTAGTGGCAGTGGATTATGTGTCAAAATGGGTAGAAGCAATACCCTATCATACAGCAGCTACTCGAAGCTAAAAGAAATTGTTCCACGACATAATATTCCCCAGATTTGGAGTACCAAAGGTAGTCATCAGTGACGGGGGATCGCACTTCACTGATGGGAACCTCAGAAAATACTTGAAAACCCAAGGAGTAGAGAACCGAGTCGCTACCCCGTATCATCCCCAAACAAGTGGCCAAGTTGAAACATTAAACAAGCAAATCAAGAACATCCTTCAGAAGACTGTCCACGAAATGGGAAGAGGATGGAAAGAGAAATTTCCCGAAGCATTGTGGGCATATCATACGGCATACAAAACTCCCATCGGTATGACACCCTACCAATTGGTCTATGGGAAGACTTGCCATTTACCCGTAGAATTGGAGTACAAATCACATTGGTCTATCAAGAAGTGGCATATGGATCTTCCCACCGCCGGAATCAAAAGACAAATGCAATTGGGTGAACTCGAGGAATGGAGGGAGAAAGCATATCAGAATGCAAAGATCTATAAGGAGAAAACCAAGAGGTGGCACGACAAGAGGATCAAGAAGAAATCCTTTGAGCCAGGAGATAAGGTACTACTCTTTAACTCTCGCTTTAAACTTTTTGGTCGTGGGAAGCTTAGAAGTAAATGGGACGGCCCCTTCACGGTTTTAAATTCTGCTTCGCATGGGGCCGTAACCCTACAGGATTCAGATGGAAACACCTTTAAAGTAAATGGGCAGACTTAAAATCTTACTTGAACCAAACATGCCTAACCTCGAAGAATTTCATGTCATCGAGGTCATTAACTTGGATTGATTGAAGTCTTGCTTGTCTCTTGTACATAGAGTGCTTCTTGTTTGTTTTCCTTTTTCTTTTTGCTCTCCCTTCTTAGTTGCCACGAAGCCAACCTTTTGGGGGAATAGGCTAGGGCCGGCCGCACCTCCCCCATTTGGCCCTCGGCTGCGCGTGAGCTAGGGTATCTATTATCTCCCCTTGTGCAATCCAGATAACCCCTGAAATCCTCGCGTAACGAGTTCCTCCCCGGAAACCAATCTCCATTCCAAAAACCCTCGCTTTCTCGCCATCTCCTAGCGAACCATGGGTGGTGACGGCCCTAGCAACCTTTCCAAGATGTCGGCACCCACTACCCCTGGCGGTGCGTCCTCGAACGCACTCGCAGGAGGTTCCGGAGTGGGATCAAGCCAAAACTCGCCGCGCCAGGGGTCCCTGGCCCTTTCTCAGGCATCCCAGGAGGCAACCCCAGGAGGGGGTAGGACCGGCCGTACCTCCCAGGTCCGGCCGCACCTGGCCCGTTCGGCCAGCCCCGCCGACGTGCAGAGGAGGTCCTTGTCCCCCAGGAGAACGATCGGGAAAGGAAAACCCCGACGTTCAGAATCACCGGCACGCCCTACAACGGGCCAGTTGAAGCTAAAGGAGCCGGAGACGCCAATCTCCAGGCGACTCTTCGACAGGTCGCCAAGAGAGAACATCTTCGCCATAAAGACAGCCGGGGCAGATTTCTTCAAGCCCCCAACAGAGGGGAAATACAAAATCGTTGGACGCAAGACTCCCCGTCGATATGAGAAGCAGTTGATCCCTCGATTGGATAGGGATGATTTGGAGCTCGATGAATCCATCTTCTCCACCCCCACTAGTGGGATGCGCCACCGCAAGCCTCCACCGATCCGTGGTCCTCCTGGCCAGTTTGAAGATTCAGATGAAGATTCCGAGGACGAGGATCCTTACGAGGGTCTTCGCAATGAGATCACCGAGCTAAAAATGAAAAACAACTTGCTGGAGGAGCGCATAGCCGAGGCCGAGCTCGGGCGGATGGATATGGATGACAAGATGGAAATTCTCCGCAAAGCCATCTGCAGCAAGTTTAGGCGCCTATTGAAGGAACTAGGGCGTCCGGATCTCTACGACTGCGTTTTACCTTAGATCTCTAAGCGTAGGATCCATGTAGCATCTCGTTAGTTTCATTTTCCTTTCGTGTGTGTTAGTTTGGTTGTTTCAAAAACTTGTTTGCTTTAATTTGTTTAGGTTTGCTTGAATAAAGAGATGCTGCAAACGCTTTAAACACCTTTAAATCTCTGGTTAATTTGCCGCTCTGGCTGGTGATTTGAGCCAGCCAGAGAATGTTATTTCACCTGGTTTACGAGTGCGCAGGAAAAATGGAAGGAGGTAGGGCCGGCCGCACCTAGAGGGCCGGCCGCACCTACCTTCATCACATAAATGCGAAACCAACAACGTGCAGGTAACCGAGGTGCACCAGAGACAGCTCACGAAGCACGACACAAAATTTGGGTGGACCGGCCACACCACCTAGGGCCGGCCGCACCTATCATTTCTTCACAAACCGAACATCTTCATGTCAAGACACGCTGGTTTGAACCCCTAACTCATCTCGCGATGTTATCATATGGTTATCCTACTTATCTTGTTTAGTATCAAAACTGCATGATCATGCTTTTGAAAATGTTGCCTTCCCATCCTCACTTCGGAAATGAGGACTAATTGCTATGTTAAACCCTTGCAAGAACCTAGTATGCAATTTTATAGTCTATAGGCTTGATGAATTTGTTGGTTCTCTTCGAAACATGAGCCTGAATTAAAACCTTGTGGGAAGCAAATGCTTATGACCAAACCTAGGGTGTTGACTAGTATGATATGGTTAGACAATGTTGATCTTGCTCTATCTCATAGTATGGTGAAAATCTCGGATGAATTTCTTTTGAAAATAAAACAAGACAAGTTCCTCAATGGTCATATCACCTACCAAAGCCATATGTTGCTATCAAAGTTAAACCTTCTACATATGCTTGCTTGTGACCCATTGAGTTTTGCCAAATTGGTGTGACCCTTGGTAGAATCTTTTCATGCTTCCATGATCGAGATCACGTACACCCACATATACATGCTAACTCCTACACCGGGAGTTACGCAAAACATGCCATCCATCCACCAAAAATAAATACTCCAAGCTCCAAAGAGATTTCTCTTCTTGCAAAAAGGAGAGAAGGGTCATTGAAAAAAAAAGAGAAAGAAGAAAAATAAATGCTCAAAGAAGCATAGAAAAATGTGCTCCAATCAAAGAGCATAGAAAAAAATATATATATGAAGCATGACTGTAACGACCCACCTTCACGAGGCCGGGCCCACCAACGCCTGGCAGCTCTCTAGGACCCTAAGAATATCCCCACAGACCAACACATGTCTTTTCTACGCACTTTGTCCTCACTCATGCGCACCCGGGAAGGACTTCCCGGTCGGTCACCCATCACTCCAAGCCAAGCATGTTTAACTTTGGAGTATTTTGGTGATGGACTTCCGGAAAAGAAGTTGCAACTTATTGGTATGAGTATCCTTATCAATCATATTAAGCCTTGGACCGGGATGTCACATACACCCCCCTTAAAAGATCGACGTCCTCGTCGATCAACCCCAAGCCAGGAACGTCCTCTCTTGGCCACGTCCGTGGATCCAGTGCTAGCGCATGTGCCATGCTGTGTGACCACTCAGGGCCCACACCAGCCATGCACACCATGCCTGCGCAACTACGACCGCACGCGCCCGTGAAACCGCGAGAGTCAGCTCTGATACCAATTGTAACGACCCGCCTTCACGAGGCCGGGCCTGCCAACGCCTGGAAGCTCTCTAGGACCCTAAGAATATCCCCACAGACCAACACATGTCTTTTCTGCGCACTTTGTCCTCACTCATGCGCACCCGGGAAGGACTTCCCGGTCGGTCACCCATCGCTCCAAGCCAAGCACGCTTAACTTTGGAGTATTTTGGTGATGGGCTTCCGGAAAAGAAGTTGCAACTTATTGGTATGAGTATCCTTATTAATCCTATTAAGCCTTGGGCCGGGATGTCACAATAACCCCCCTCCAAAAGCAAGAGGAGAATCTCAAAGCAAGGAGTACTTAAAAAAAACATACTCCACACACTTGCACATCTCGATCAAGTTGCATGACTAGTTTCTTCTTGGATCCGGTCTTTGGCTCAACAACATTATGTGGCACAAGTGAGTCTCATACTTATCCTACCCAAAGCTCCACATACAAGCCATAGAGTAGGAAGTTGAGGCGCATTCAAAAGCCTTTGGTGAGGTAACAAACACCACTTGAGCGATCGAGGGAACCATCCGAGGAACTTTGTCTCTCTTTGCAAAAATTTTCAAAAAACTCCGAGATAGAATCCAGAAAAAGAGAAGAGTAAGTGATGCAAAATCAAAACCATTCTACTCTTCAACCTCCGAAGGCAAGGTGGAAAGTTACAAGCCCCAAAGGTAAGTAAGGCAAAGTTTCTTTGGTACCAATACTTTTAAAATAGCCATAGGGCATGGAATTGTACAACTAATACTTGCAGGGGAGTAACATGAACCAATGCCCGATCTGCCTCTAAAGACTAGGATTTGCTCGAGGACGAGCAAAAGTCTAGCGTGGGGGAGTTTGTTGACGGTCCTTACGACGAACTTTTGACCGTCAACATCTCGGCTACGGTAGCGCTTTATAACGATTTTCATGCATGTTTTAGGTGCTAACAAGGTTCCATGAGTTGTGTTGAGTTTTTATCTGCAGGACCAAGATTAGGGGGCAATTCCGGAGCACCAAGCCACATATGGTAGGCACGGCCGCACCTAGTGGTACGGCCGGCCCTACCTTGCCCCTCTATGCAGGTTCACACCGAGTAAAGTTCCATGCACCGGCTCCTAAACGACTAAACTCGACACGATCGTGTGGGATCAACCAAACAATCCACAGGAGAGATGCACTGGGGCCAGGAGGCAGGGCCGGCCGCACCACCTAGGGCCAGCCGAACCTCAAGGTGCGGCCGCACCACCTAGGCCGGCCGCACCTGCCCAACTCACCCAAACAAGTCACCAAGTCTCGGTCACTCAGAGGAACACAGCTACGAACGATCCTGATCGAAGGAACAAGGTCGGATCAATCGCGAGGATGAGATTAGCCTCACTTGGATCCATGGACCCACAAGCCAGTGAACAACCGACATGGGGCAACGTCCAACACTTCATCTACACATAAGGGCATGATCCGGAGTGAATGACACGAGGGCCCAGGGCCGGCCGCACCAGGAGGACCGGCCGCACCTCCTTCCCTCACCAAACTGACCCACAACCACCTTCTAACCGCCTCAGGGACCAAATCACAGACGCACGATCGAAGGTAGTGAAAATCATAGGGCCGGCCGCACCTGGAGATACGGCTGCACCTCCTTGCCGGGCACTGCAGCTCCCTCTCGCCTACAAGTACCCCCTCCTGCAGCCACCGACCTACTAGGGCTATAAATTGAGCCAGGCACCTCGTAGAAGGACACAAGTGATTAGAAGCAAGTGGCGGAGCCCTCCAGAAGTTAGCATTCAGAGGGTTGGGTGAGAGAGTTGAGTGTTGGAGTAGAAGCCGGAGTCGGTCTTCTTCTTGTACCTCGGCGGGTGCGGTACACCTTCGGTCGTCCACACACGGGATACTTTGTAAGTTCGGATTCGTGAGTAACTAAGTCTCAAGTCATTTCATTGTTCACTCTTAGGTTCCTCGATTGTGGTTTAAGTAGTTTCTACTTATCGGGATTGCTTTGCTCTGACGTCGAGTAAAGTAGTGCTTGGTTAGTGTAGACGCGGTGCCTAGGCTCTCCGGTACCTTGGAATGCTTACCCGGTTCAACGGAATAGTTGTGGTACCCTAGGGAGGTGGCAGCTCTGGATGGGCTCTGTAGTCCACCACGTTAGTTCCGGTGAGTAGGAGTTACGACATCAGAGCCCCCTTCTCATCCCTCTCTGTGGCTCTTTTCCCTCTGGCCCCGACGAGCGACAAGTTTTGCATTGATTCTATCCGTGACCCTCACGAGTCCCAACCTTCATCAGCTATCCCCTCTCTACCCGAAATCTACCCTTGCCTTTCTATCCTTCGTCACCATACCCCCCGGACGAATTAGTTCAGGTTCTCTACACTTCTCGTTCCCCGTGGAAATCGATACCTTGGAATACTCCCGGGTGAAAGCTACAGCGGTATCCGTGCGCTTGCGGATTTATCTGTAATCGTGTAGTTACCAACAGGCTTTCTGGCACCGTTGCGAATTCAGTAATGACGTAAGAAGTGCCAACACAGACTCAACAAGGTACTCATTGACGGCAGGAGCGGACTCAATGTCATCTTCACCAAAACCTTGAAGAAGATGAAGCTCGACATCACCGACATGCTCACCAAGAGCACATCACCTTTCTACGGCATCGTCCCAGGCAACACGGCTATACCACTCGGCTCAGTGGTCCTGCCAGTTACCTTCGGGACAAGGGAGAATTACCGCACCGAGTACATCAAATTCGAGGTTGCGGACTTCGAAACCTCCTACCATGCCATCCTCGGCAGACTAGCCATCGCCAAGTTCATGGCCATCCCCCACTACACCTACTTGGTACTCAAAATGCCAAGTCCTGCCGGAGTACTCGCGCTGCAAGGGGACTTAAAGATTTCCTACGACTATGACACCGAAGCCGTGGAACTCGCAGCAACCAATCAAGTACCCAACGCAATGATGGAGATCTTCGCTGCATCCAAGAAGCTTGCGCCAACCGAACTCGAGATACCTGAGAAGACTGACACCTCCAACAAACCTCAGCCAACAGAGGAAGTACAGGTGAAGGCCATCGACCTCGGGACCGGCGATAGTAGCAAGACTACCATGATCGGCGTGGGGCTCGACCCTAAATAGGAAGACACGCTCGTCAGCTTCCTTCGGGCTAACCGAGACATCTTCACGTGGAAGCCAGCAGACATGCCAGGCGTGCCCAAGAGGCTGATCGAGCACTCACTCAACGTCGATCCTAAAGCTACCCCCAAGCAACAACACCTCCGCCATTTTGCTGACGACCGACGGGATGCCATCAAGAAGGAACTCGTCAAACTACTAGCGGCCAGTTTCATCCGAGAAGTCTTCCATCCTGAGTGGCTCGCCAACCCCGTCCTCGTCCGTAAGAAGAACACCAACGAGTGGAGGATGTGCGTCGACTACACCGACCTCAACAGGCACTGCCCCAAGGACCCCTTCGGGTTGCCGCGGATTGACCAAGTCATCGACTTCACGGCGGGCTGCGACCTATTCTGCTTCCTTGACTGCTACTCCGGGTACCACCAGATCGCAATCAAAGAAGAAGACCAGGAGAAGACCGCGTTCATCACCCCGTTCGGCGCCTACTGCTACACGACAATGTCGTTCGGGTTGAAGAACGCCAGTGCCAGTTACCAACGAGCTATCCAGGCCTGCTTCAAGGAGCAGATCAACAAGAACGTCGAAGCCTATGTGGATGACGTGGTCGTCAAGACTAGAAACTCCAATACGCTCATCGCTAATCTTGAAGAGACTTTCGCATCCCTGCGAGAGTACCAATGGAGGCTCAACCCCAACAAGTGCGTCTTCAGCGTACCCTCGGGGAAACTACTCGGCTTCATCATCAGCCATCACGGCATCGAAGCCAATCTCGAGAAGATCTCCGCCATCACCAATATGAAAGCTCCAACATGCATCAAGGATGTCCAGAAGCTGACCGGGTGCATGGCAGCCCTGAACAGATTTATCTCAAGGCTTGGAGAGCGAGGACTACCCTTCTTCAAGCTACTCAAACACCACGAGAAGTTCGTGTGGACCGCTGTTGACGGTCCTTACAACAAACTTTTGACCGTCAACATCTCGGCTACGGTAGCGCTTTATAATGAATTTCATGCATGTTTTAGGTGCTAACAAGGTTCCACGAGTTGTGTTGAGTTTTATCTGCAGGATCAAGATTAGGGGGCAATTCCAAAGCACTGAGGCACATAAGGTAGGCACGGCCGCAAATAGTGGTACGGCCGGCCCTACCTTGCACCACTATGCAGGTTCACACCGAGTGAAGGCCTGTGCATCAGCTCCCAAAAGACCAAACTCATCACGATCGTGTCGGATCAAGCAAACACACCACAGGCGAGCAACACAGGGGCTAAGAGGCCAGGCCGGCCGCACCACTAGGGCCGGCCGAACCACTAGGGCCAGCCGTACCTGCCCAACTCACCCAAACGTGCCACCAAGCCTCGGTCACTCAAGGGAAAACAGCTACGAATGATCCTGATCGAAGGAACAAGGTCGGTTTGATCCAGAGAATGAGATTAGCCTCACTTGGATCCATGGACCCACAAGCTAGTGAACAACCGACATGGGGCAGCGTCTAAGACTTCATCTACACATTAGAGCATGATCCGGAGTGAATGACAAGAGGGCCCAGGGCCGGCCGCACCAAGAGGACCGGCCGCACCTCCTTTACTCAGCAAACCAACCCACAACCGCCTTCTAACCGCCTCAAGGACCAAATCACAGACGCACGATCGAAGGCGGTGGAAATCACAGGGCCAACCACACCTGGATATACGGCCGCACCTCCTTACCGGGCATTGCAGCTCCCTCTCGCCTACAAGTACCCCCTCCTGCAGCCACCAACCTATTGGGGCTATAAATTGAGCCTGGCACCTCGTGGAAGAACACAAGTGATTAGAAGCAAGTGGCGGAGCCCTACAGAAGTTAGTATTCAGAGAGTAGGGAGAGAGAGTTGAGTGTTGGAGTAGAAGCCGGAGTCGGTCTTCTTCTTGTACCTCGGCGGGTGCGGTACTACTTCGGTCCTCCACACCTGGGATACTTTGTAAGTTCGAATTCGTGAGTAACTAAGTCTCAAGTCATTTCATTGTTCGCTCTTAGGTTCCTCGATTGCGATTTAGTAGTTTCTACTTATCGTGATTGCTTTGCTCTAGCGCGGGGTAAAGTAGTGCTTGGTTAGTGTAGACGCGGTGTCTAGGCTCTACAGTACCTTGGAATGCTTCCCGATTCAACAGAATAGTTGTGGTACCCTAGGGAGGTGACAGCTCCGGACGGGCTCTGTAGTCCACCATGTTAGTTCCGCCCGTTAGGAGTTACGACATCAGAGCCCCCTTCTCATCCCTTTCTGTGGCTCTTTTCCCTCTGGCCCCGACGAACGACAAGTTTTATCTTGATTCTATCCGTGACCCTCATGAGTCCCAAACTTCATCAGCTATCCCCTCTCTACCCGAAATCTACCCTTGCCTATCTATCCTTCATCACCATATCCCCCGGACGAATTAGTTCAGGTTCTCTACACTTCTCGTTCCCCGTGGAAATCGATACCTTGGAATACTCCCGGGTGAAAGCTACAGCGGTATCCGTGCGCTTGCGGATTTATCTGTGATCGTGTAGTTACCAACAGGCTTTCTAGCGCCATTGCAAATCAAGTAACGACGTAAGAAGTGCCAACAAGCTTTCTGGCGCCGTTGCCGGGGAACGGTAGTTGTTCTGATCCCGAACCCAGTCGTCCGTGTATCACCCCATTTATCCCATGGATTCCAATCCAACCCTTTTCGATTTTTCCGCTCCAAACGGTGATCATTTGGTGCCTCCATCATCATCACATCCTATCAAAACACCAAGCTATGAGCTTCGCCCTGCTCTTATAGCCTTGGTCCGAGAGAATTCATTCGCAGGAACGAAAGAGGATAGCCGATACATTCATTTGCGAGGATTTGAGCAAATTTGCTCGATAATCGTAATTGAGGGAATGACCCAGCAAACCCTCAAATGGAAGCTCTTCCCATTTTCTTTAGTAGGAGGAGCGAAGAAATGGTACTATTCCTCAGTCGGAAGCATGGAGGGAAGTTGGGAAAAGCTTAGAGAAAAGTTTTGTCTTACCTTCTTCCCTATGTCTCAAGTAGTGACCCTACGGTTAGAAATCCTTTCTTTCAAACAACTAGACAAGGAGTCACTAGGAACTACTTGGGCACGATTCACCAATTATTTGGCCTCTGGACCCGACATTGGGATCTCATAACCTATTCTTCTACAACATTTTAGAATGGGTCTTGATGACGAGTTAGCCAAATTTTTGGATACTTCATCTGGAGGCTCGTTCTCTCACTTGACTCCTAGTGAAGGGAAGGCGGTTCTAGGAAAAATCCTAGAAAACACTCCCTACACGGGAATTTTTTTATGAATTTCCAAACGAAGACGAAGAACCCATGCCAAACACTCTCACGGAACCAAAACCCATAGAGGAGGAACTCACTTTCCCAACTATCCAATCCGTAGAGGATTGCACTCCTCTAACAAAAACATGGTTCACTGATGAACCATTTCAACCATACAGAGAGTTTGACGACCCCTCGTGCGATTTCGTCTACGAGTTTTACGATAAGCTATTTGCTAACTTTGGGAATACTTGGAATTACCAAAGAGTAGAGAGACCAAGAGCACAAGAGGAGCCGGAAACTCCTATCTCTTGCTCAGAGGAACGAGCCAAGCATTTTAGGCTCATCACAAATCTTTCGGCCATCATGAGTAGAGAATGGTTGGATGAGGCGGAAGCCTCGACCGATGTCATAAAACTCCCAACCAAAATGAGGCACACTAGATGTGAACTCATGGGAAATAAGCATGATGTCGGGTATGAACCTAGCCTAGGGATCAACATTATCAGTTCATCCTTAGCAAAATCCCTAGCAGCCGTATCTTCTCTATCAAGATCTTCGAAACTCCTTAACATTCCCTCAGGAGAGACATTAGGTTGCCAGGGCATTCTTTGGGTGATTCCCGTAAAATTTACGAAACACGAGCTCTATCTTGATTTTCATCTCTTTGACCTACCTTGTCATCACACCCATTCAATCATCATCGGTAGGCCTATCATGAAAATCTTAGAGCAATCCCCAAGGAAACCAGTGTTGGAGCTAAAGATAGGTGACGACTTCCTACCGGTGTCTTACCTTAGAAACGAAAACACCCCCGTAGAAGCCGAACCCAAACCAGATCTACGAGAGGAGGTAATGGCCGCCTCCCAAGCAGAGCTAGCTCAACCAAACTTTGAAGAGGAAATCCCATTTTTCACAGAGGAGGATGAGGCCCTAATCTCATTTAAGCTAGACCCGACTGAAAAGCCGGAACAGCCACCAATAGAGCTCAAACCTCTTCCTCCGGCATTAAAGTACGCGTTTCTCCATGGGAATCGAGAGACTGCAGTGATCATCAGCGATAAGCTATCTAAGGTGGAAACTCGGTAGCTCATCACTGTTCTTGAAACCCATCGATCAGTACTAGGATATTCTCTTCAAGATCTCAAGCGAATTAGCCCCACTCTTTGCACACATAGGATTCCCGTCGAACCCGACGCAACCCCTTCAAGAGAACCTCAACGTCGACTCAACAACAACATGAGGGAGGTAGTGAAAAAGGAAGTCTTAAAACTTCTTCATGCCGGGATTATCTACCCGGTACCCAATAGTGAATGGGTCAGTCCCGTTCAAGTTGTGCCAAAGAAGGGAAGCATGACAGTGGTGCGCAATGATAAAAATGAGCTTATCCCTCAGCGCACCATCACAAGGTGGCGTATGTGCATAGATTATCGCAAGCTTAACAAGGCCACCAAGAAATACCACTTTCCCCTTCCATTCATAGATGAGATGTTGGAACTGTTAGCGAAGCATTCCTTCTTTTGCTTCCTAGATGGCTATTCCGGTTATCACCAAATTCCTATCCATCCCGATGACCAAGATAAAACCACTTTTACATGCCCTTACGGAACTTACGCCTACCGGCGAATGTCCTTTGGGCTATGTAATGCCCCAGCCTCTTTTCAATGTTGCATGATGTCAATCTTCTCGGATATGATTGAACAAATCATGGAAGTATTCATGGACGACTTCTCGGTTTATGGAAAAACCTTCTCAGAATGCCTTAAAAATCTTGATAAAGTTCTTAGAAGGTGAGCCGAGAAGGATCTTGTCCTCAACTGGGAAAAGTGTCATTTCATGGTAAGAGAAGGGATTGTCCTCGGACACGGGGTGTCCGAACGAGGGATAGAGGTGGATAGAGCTAAGATAGAAGTTATTGAACAACTTCCACCTCCGGCCAATGTCAAAGGCATCCGTAGTTTCCTAGGCCACGCAGGATTCTACCGTAGGTTCATCAAAAACTTCTCGGAGATTACCCGTCCTCTGACCAAACTCTTAGCCAAGGACACTCCCTTTCGTTTTTGATGAAGAGTGCCTTATCGCATTCCATACCCTCAAGAATGCCTTGATCTCAGCCCCGATTATCCAACCTCCCTATTGGAGTTTGCCTTTTGAGATCATGTGTGATGCTAGCGATTATGCCGTTGGGGTGGTCCTAGGACAAACTAAGGACAGGAAACACCATGCTACAGCCTACGCTAGCAAGACTCTCAACGGTGCTCAGCTGAATTATGCTACCACCGAAAAAGAGCTCCTAGCTGTGGTTTTTGCAATAGACAAGTTGAGGTCCTACCTAGTGGGGGCCAAGGTAATTGTCTATACAGATCACGCCGCTCTCAAGTATCTCCTCACCAAGAAAGATGAAAAGCCAAGATTGATCCGATGGATTCTACTACTCCAAGAATTTGACATAGAGATCAAGGATAAACCAGGAGTAGAAAATTCAGTGGCAGATCACTTATCAAGGCTTCATCTAGAGCATGACTCATCGCTGCCAATCAATGATTTCTTGAGGGACGATACACTCCTCAGGGTAGACAACAATGATCCTTGGTATGCAGACATTGTCAATTTTATGGCATCAGGATATGTGCCACCCGGGGGAGATAAGAGGAAGTTAATATACGAGAGTAGACTCCACATGTGGGATGAGCCCTATCTATTCCGCATATGCGCAGACGGCCTTCTACGACGTTGCGTACCATCATGGGAAGTGAACAGCGTCTTAGAAAGGTGTCACTTGTCAGAATATGGAGGACACTATGGAGCATTCCGCACCAATGCGAAAGTTTGGCAGTGTGGTTTCTTTTGGCCCACTATGTACCAAGATGCCAAGGATTTTGTGAGAAGGTGCCCAAGATGTCAGAAGCATGGTAATAGTAGTACAAGAGATGCCATGCCTCTCACCACCAATCTTCAAGTCGAAATCTTCGATGTCTGGGGGATTGACTACATGGGACCTTTTCCAATGCCAGGGAATTGTGAATACATACTAGTGGCAGTGGTTTATGTGTCAAAATAGGTAGAAGCAATACCTTGTCATATAGCAGCTGCTCGAAGCTTGAAGAAAATGTTCCACGACATAATATTCCCCAGATTCGGAGTACCAATGGTAGTCATCAGTGACGGGGGATCACATTTCATTGATGGAAACTTCAGAAGATATTTGAAAGCTCAAGGAGTGGAGCACCGAGTCGCTACTCCATATCATCCCAAAACAAGTGGTCAAGTTGAAACATCAAACAAGCAAATCAAGAACATCCTTCAGAAGACCGTCCATGAGATGGGAAGAGGATGGAAAGATAAACTTCCCGAAGCATTGTGGGCATATCGTACGGCCTACAAAACTCCCATCGGTATGACACCATACCAATTGGTCTATGGGAAGACATGTCACTTGCCTATGGAATTGGAGTACAAATCACATTGGGCTATCAAGAAGTGGCATATGGATCTTCCCACCGCCGGAATCAAAAGACAAATACAATTGGGTGAACTTGAGGAATGGAGGAAGAAGGCATATCACAATGCAAAGATGTATAAGGAGAAAACCAAGAGGTGGCACGATAAGAGGATCAAGAAGAAATCTTTTGAACCGGGAGATGAGGTACTACTCTTTAACTCTCGCTTTAAACTTTTTGGTCGTGGAAAGCTTAGAAGTAAATGGGACGGCCCTTTCACGGTTTTAAATTCTGCTTCGTATGGGGCCGTAACCCTACAAGATTCAGACGGAAACACTTTTAAAGTAAATGGGCAAAGACTTAAAATCTTCCTTGAACAAAACATGCCTAACCTCGAAGAATTTAACATTATCGAGGTCATTAACTAGGAATGATTGGAGTCTTGCTTGTCTTGTGTATATAGAGTGTTTCTTGTTTGTTTTCCTGTTTCTTCTTGCTCTCCTTTCTTAGTTGCCACGAAGCCAGCCTTTTGGGGGAATGGGCTAGGGCCGGCCTCACCTAGTGGGCCGGCCGCACCTCCCTCATTTGGCTCTCGGCTGCACGTGAGCTAGGGTATCTAGTATCTCCCCGTGTGTTATCCAGATAGCCCCTGAAATCCTCGCGTAACGAGTTCTTCTCCAAGAACCCATCTCCTTTCCAAAAACCCTCGCTTTCTCGTCATCTCCTAGCAAACCATGGGTGGTGACCACCCTAGCAGCCTCTCCAAGAGCTCGGCACCTACCACCCCTGGCGGTGTGTCCTCGAAAGCGCTCGTAGGAGGTTCCGGGGTAGGATCGAGACAAAATTCGCCTCGCCAGGGGTCCCTGGCCCTTGCTCATTCACCTAGGAGGCAACCCTAGAAGGGGGTAGGACCGGCCGCACCACCCAGGTCCGGCCGCACCTGGCCCGTTCAGCCAGCCCGGCCACATGCAGAGGAGGTCCTTGTCCCCCAGGAGAACGATCGAGAAAGGGAAACCCCGACGTTCAGAGTCACCGGCACGCCCTACAACGTGCCAGTTGAAGCTAAAGGAGCCGGAGACGCCAATCTCTAGGCGACTCTTCAACGAGTCGCCAAGGGAGAACATCTTCGCCATAAAGACAGCCGGGGCAGAATTCTTCAAGCCCCCAACAGAGGGGAAATACAAGATCATTGGGCGCAAGACTCCCCGTGGGTATGAGAAGCAGTTGATCCCTCGGTTGGACAGGGATGATTTGGAGCCCGATGAATCCATCTTCTCCACCCCTACTAGTGGGATGCGCCACCGCAAGCCTCCACCAATCTGTGGTCCTCCTGGCCAGTTTGAAGATTCGGATGAGGATTTCGAGGACGAGGATCCTTACGAGGGTCTTCGCAATAAGATCACCGAGCTAAAAATGAAGAACAACTTGCTGGAGCAACGCATAGCCGAGGCCGAGGTCGGGCGGATGGACATGGATGACAAGATGGAAGTTCTCCGCAAAGCCCTCTGCAGCAAGTTTAGGCGCCTGTTAAAGGAGCTAGGGCGTCCGGATCTCTACGACTGCGTTTTACCTTAGATCTCTAAGCGTAGGATCCGTGTAGCATCTCGTTAGTATCATTTCCTTTCTTGTGTGTTAGTTTTGCTTTTCAGAAACTTGTTTGCTTTAATTCGTTTAGGTTACCTGAACAAAGAGATGGTACAAATGCCTTGACCACCTTATAGTCTCTGGTTATTTTGCTGCTCTGGCTGGTGATTTGAGCCAGCTAGAGAATGTTGTTTCACCCGGTTCACGAGTGTGCAGGAAAAACGAAAGGAGGTAGGGCCGGCCGCACCTAGAGGGCCGGCCGCACCTACATTCATCACACAAAAGCAAAACCAACAACGTGCAGGTAACCGAGGTGCACCAGAGACAGCTCGCGAAGCATGACACAAAATCTGGGAGGGCCGGCCGCACCACCTAGGGCCGGCCGCACCTGTCAATTTTTCACGAACCGAACATCTTCATGATGAGTCACGCTGGTTTGAATCCCTAACTCATCTCATGATGTTATCTTATGGCTATCCTATTTATCTTGCTTAGTATCAAAACTGCATTATCATGCTTTTGAAAATGTTGCCTGCCCATCCTCACTTCGGAAATGAGGAATAATTGCTAAAGTTAAACCCTTGCAAGAACCTAGTATACAATTTTATACTCTATAGGCTTGATGAATTTATTGGTTCTCTTTGAAACATGAGCCTAAATTAAAACTTTGTGGGAAGCAAATGCTTATGACCAAACCTAGGGTGTTGACTAGTATGGTATGGTTAGACAATGTTGATCTTGCTCTATCTCATAGTATAGTGAAAATCTCGGATGATTTTCTTTTGAAAATAAAACAAGACAAGTTCCTCAATGGTCATATCACCTACCAAAGCCATATGTCGATATCAAAGTACAAACCTTCTACATAAGCTTGCTTGTGACCCATTGAGTTTTGCCAAATTGTTGTGACCCTTGGTAGAATCTTTTCATGCTTCCATGATCGAGATCACGTACACCCACATATTCATGCTAACTCTTACATCGGGAGTTACGCAAAACATGCCATCCATCCACCAAAAATAAATACTCCAAGTACCAAAGAGATTTCTGTTCTTGCAAAAGGAGAGAGGGGTCATTGATAAAAAAAGAAAGAGAAAAATAAATGCTCAAAGAAGCATAGAAAAATGTGCTCCAATCAAAGAGCATAGGAAAGAAAAAAAAATATGAAGCATGACCCCCCTCCAAAAGCAAGAGGAGAATCTCAAAGCAAGGAGTACTTAGAAAAAAAACAAATAAAAATATTCCACACACTTGCACATCTCGATCAAGTTGCATGACTAGTTTCTTCTTGGATCCGGTCTTTGGCTCAACAACATTATGTGGCACAAGTGAGCCCCATGCTTATCCTACCCAAAGCTCCACATACAAGCCATAGAGTAGGAAGTTGAGGCTCATTCAAAAGGCTTTCCTGAGGTGACAAACACCACTTGAGCGATTGAGGGAACCATCCGAGGAACTTTGTCTCTCTTTGCAAAAATTTTCAAAACTCCGAGATAGAATCCAGAAAAAGAGAAGAGTGAGTGATGCAAAGTCAAAACCGTTCTACTCTTCAACCTCCAAAGGCAAGGTGAAAAGTTACAAGGCAAAGTTTCTTTGGTGCCAATACTTTCAAATAGCCAGTAGGGCATGGAATTGTGCACTAGTACTTGCAGGGAGGTAACACAAAGCAATGTCCGATCCACCTTTCGAGACTAGGCTTTGCTTGAGGACGAGCAAACGTCTAGCGTGGGGGAGTTTGTTGACGGTCCTTACAACAAACTTTTGACCGTCAACATCTCGGCTACGGTAGCGCTTTAAAACGAATTTCATGCATGTTTTAGGTGCTAACAAGGTTCCACGAGTTGTGTTGAGTTTTATCTGCAGGATCAAGATTAGGAGGCAATTCCGGAGCACTGAGCCACATAAGGTAGGCACCGCCGCACCTAGTGGTACGACCGGCCCTACCTTGCACCACTATGCAGGTTCACACTGAGTGAAGGCCTGTGCATCAGCTCCCAAAAGACCAAACTCATCGCAATCGTGTCGGATCAAGCAAACACACCACAGGCGAGCAACACAGGGGCCAGGAGGCAAGGCCGGCCGCACCACTAGGGCCGTCCGAACCTCCAGGGTCGGCCGCACCACTAGGGCCGGCCGCACCTGCCCAACTCGCCCAAACGTGCCACTAAGCCTCGGTCACTCAATGGAAAACAGCTATGAATGATCCTGATCGAAGGAACAAGGTTGATTTGATCCAGAGGATGAGATTAGCCTCACTTGGATCCATGGACCCACAAGCCAGTGAACAACTGACGTGGGGCAACGTCCAAGACTTCATCAACACATTAGAGCATGATCCGGAGTGAATGACAAGAGGGCCCAGGGCCGGCCACATCAAGAGGACCCACCGCACCTCCTTTACTCAGCAAACCGGCCCACAACCGCCTTCTAACCACCTCAGGGACCAAATCACAGATGCACGATTGAAGGCGGTGGAAATCACAGGGCCGGCCGCACCTGAAGATACGGCCGCACCTCCTTGCTGGGCACTACAGCTCCCTCTCGCCTACAAGTACCCCTTCTACAGCCACTGACCTATTGGGGCTATAAATTGAGCCTGGCACCTCGTGGAAGAACACAAGTGATTAGAAGCAAGTGGCAGAGCCCTACAGAAGTTAGTATTCAGAGAGTAGGGAGAGAGAGTTGAGTGTTGGAGTAGAAGCCGGAGTCGGTCTTCTTCTTGTACCTCGGCGGGAGTGGTACTACTTCGGTCGTCCACACCCGAGATACTTTGTAAGTTCGGATTCGTGAGTAACTAAGTCTCAAGTCATTTCATTGTTCGCTCTTAGGTTCTGTTGGCATTTCTTACGTCATTATTAAATTTGCAACGGTGCCAGAAAGCCTGTTGGTATACTATACGATCATAGATAAATCCACAAGCACACGGATACCATTGTAGCTTTCACCCGGGAGTATTCCAAGGTATCGATTTCCACGGGGAACGAGAAGTGTAAAGAACCTGAACTAATTCATCCGGGGGATATGGTGACGAAGGATAGAAAGGCAAGGGTAGATTTCGGGTAGAGAGGGGATAGCTGATGAAGTTTGGGACTCGTGAGGGTCACGGATAGAATCAAGGCAAAACTTGTCGCTCGTCGGGGCCAGAGGGAAAAGAGCCACAGAAAGGGATGAGAAGGGGGCTCTGATGTCGTAACTCCTACCTGCCGGAACTAACGTGGTGGACTACAGAGCCCGTCCGGAGCTGTCACCTTCCTATGGTACCACAACTATTCTGTTGAACCGGGAAGCATTCGAAGGTACCGGAAAGTCTAGACACCATGTCTACACTAACCAAGCACTACTTTACTCGACGTCAGAGTAAAGCAATCACAATAAGTAGAAGCTACTTAAATCACAATCGAGGAACCTAAGAGCGATCAAAGAAATGACTTGAGACTTAGTTACTCACGAATCCGAACGTACCAAGTATCCCGAGTGTGGACGACCGAAGGTGTACCGCACCCGCCGAGGTACAAGAAGAAGACCGACTCCGGCTTCTACTCCAACACTCAACTCTCTCTTCCTACTCTCTGAATACTAACTTCTGGAGGGCTCCGCCACTTGCTTCCAATCACTTGTGTCCTTCTACGAGGTGCCTGGCTCAATTTATAGCCCCAGTAGGTCGGTGGCTGCAGGAAGGGGTACTTGTAGGCGAGAGGGAGCTGCAGTGCCCGGCAAGGAGGTGCGGCCGTATCTCCAGGTGCGGCCGGCCCTGTGATTTTCACCGCCTTCGATCGTGCGTTTGTGATTTGGTCCCTGAGGTGGTTAGAAGGCGGTTGTGGGTCGGTTTGCTGAGGAAAGGAGGTGCGGCCGGCCCTCCTGGTGCGGCCGGCCCTAGGACCTCGTGTCATTCACTCCGGATCGTGCCCCTATGTGTAGATGAAGCGTTGGACGTTTCCCCATGTCGGTTGTTCACTGGCTTGTGGGTCCATGGATCCAAGTGAGGCTAATCTCATCCTCAGGATTAAATCGACCTTGTTCCTTCGATCAGGATCGTTCGCAGCTGTGTTCCACTGAGTGACCGAGACTTGGTGACTTGTTTGGGTGAGTTGGGCAGGTGCGGCCGGCCTAGGTGGTGCGGCCGCACCTGGAGGTTCGGCCGGCCCTGCCTCCTGGCCCCGGTGCACCTCTCCTGTGGATTGTTTGCTTGATCCCACACGATCGTGTCGAGTTTAGTCATTTGGGAGCCGGTGCATGGAACTTTACTCGGTGTGAACCTGCATAGAGGGGCAAGGTAGGGTCGGCCGTACCACTAGGTGCGGCTGTGCCTACCATATGTGGCTCGGTGCTCCGGAATTGCCCCCTAATCTTGGTTCTGCAGATAAAAACTCAACACAACTCGTGGAACTTTGTTAGCACCTAAAACATGAATGAAAATCGTTATAAAGCACTATCGTAGCCGAGATATTGACGGTCAAAAGTTTGTCGTAAGGACCGTCAACAGGTTCCTCGATTGTGATTTAGTAGTTTCTACTTATCGTGATTGCTTTGCTCTAGCGCGGGGTAAAGTAGTGCTTGGTTAGTGTAGACGCGGTGTCTAGGCTCTACAGTACCTTGAAATGCTTCCCAGTTCAACGGAATAGTTGTGGTACCCTAGGGAGGTGACAGCTCCGGACGGGCTCTGTAGTCCACCACGTTAGTTCTGGCAGGTAGGAGTTACGACATCAGAGCCCCCTTCTCATCCCTTTCTGTGGCTCTTTTCCCTCTGGCCCCGACGAGCGACAAGTTTTACCTTGATTCTATCCGTGACCCTCGCAAGTCCAAAACTTCATCAGCTATCCCCTCTCTACCCGAAATCTACCCTTGCCTTTCTATCCTTCGCCACCATATCCCCCAGACGAATTAGTTCAGGTTCTCTACACTTCTCATTCCCCGTGGAAATCGATACCTTGGAATACACCCGGGTGAAAGCTACAGCGGTATCCGTGCGCTTGCGGATTTATCTGTGATCGTGTAGTTACCAACAGGCTTTCTAGCGCCGTTGCAAATCTAGTAACGACGTAAGAAGAGCCAACAACCGCGGAGGCTGATCAAGCTCTGACGCAGCTTAAGGACTTCCTGTCCAAGCCACCGGTCCTCACGGCTCCTCGAAAACAGGAGCAGCTACTGCTCTACCTCGCTGCGACTACTCATGTGGTCAATACTGCCATCGTTGTCGGGCGGCAAGAAGAAGGCCATGCCTACCCAGTCCAGCGACCAGTCTACTTCGTCAGCGAGGTCCTATCTAAGTCAAAGGCACGGTATCAACCAGTCCAGAAGCTACTCTACGCAGTGCTCATCACCTCACGGAAGCTACGACACTACTTCCAGGAATACTCGATCACTGTCATCACTGACTACCTGCTTGGTGATATACTGCGTAATCAAGATGCAACCGGGAGAATCTCCAAGTGGGCGGTCGAGCTTGGCGCCCTCAACATCGACTTCAAGCCACGCACCGCCATCAAGTCTCAAGCACTAATCGACTTCATGGCAGAGTGGTAGGAGAATCAACTACCCACACCAACAGAGCGACGAGAGCATTGGATCATGTACTTCGATGGCTCACTCAAGGTCGAGGGCGCAGGTGCAGGGGTACTCCTGATTTCTCCGAAGGGCGAACAACTCAAGTACGTCCTGCAGATCTTCTGGAAGGTCTCAAACAACGAAACCGAGTACGAAGCCCTGCTGCATGGGCTCCGACTCGCAATCTGACTAGGCATCAAGCGACTACAAGTCCACGGTGACTCCGCAGTGGTCATCAACCAAGTCAATGACTCTTGGGACCGCAACAAGGAGAACATGGATGCCTACTGTCTGGAAGTCCGCAAGCTCGAGAACAAGTTCTACGGTCTCGAGTTCCACCACATCGTATGCGACAACAACGTCGCAGCGGACGTTCTGTCGAAGCTTGGTTCTACTCGCGCTCAAGTACCTGGCGGAGTCTTCGTCGAGGAGCTTCACACGCCATCCATCCTGGAGCCAGCACCAACAACCACAGACCCTGGGCTAGCGCAGCCCAGTCAGGAGGTCATGATGATAGACGTGGACTGGAGATAACCCTTCATCGACTACATCCGCGAGCAGAAGGTTTCGTCCGACAAGAACGAGGCCGAACAACTCGTCTGCCGAGCCAAGACCTACGTTTTCGTTGGAGACAAGCTCTACAGGCGGGGTGCCACTTCGGGGTACTCATGAAGTGCATCCCCCGGGAACAAGGCAACGACATCTTGGAGGAGATTCACAAGGGTGTCTGCGGCAATCACGCGTCCTCTCGCACACTGGTGAGCAAAGCTTTCCGACAAGCTTTCTACTGGCCCACAGCTCTGAGCGATGCAGAGGAACTCGTCCGAATGTGCCAAGGATGCCAATACTTTGCCAAGCAGCAACACGTCTCGGCCTACAAACTAGTCACCATACCGCCAACCTGGCCCTTCGCATGTTGGGGGCTCGACATGATTGGGCCTCTGCCAACTGCGCCAGGAGGATTCAACGGAGTTCTGGTGGCCATCGACAAGTTCACCAAGTGGATTGAAGTCAAGCCAGTCACCTGCCCCAAGGATGACAGAGTACTCGACTTCTTGGATGAACTCGTTTATCGCTACGGGCTTCCCAATCACATCATCACAAACTTGGGTTCCAACTTCAACAACCATCAGTTCTGGGAGTACTGCGAGAACAATGGGATCGACATCCGATATGTCTATTGACGTTTCTTAGCCTCACTACTAAGGTTGCACTTACGGTGACGGTGTCAGGAATGCTTGAGGCACTCGCAAGCGCCGCTACCGGGTTTACACCTCTAGTAACGGGGCTAGGGAACGTCTTTGGTAAAACACACGATCACAGAAAGGTCCGCAAGCGCACGGATTACCGTTGTAGCACTTCACCCGGTGGTATTCGGGTTATCATATTTATATTTCCCAAGGGAGGCACTACGGCAAAGATAATCGAATAAACGGTGGAGAAAGACAAGACTTGGTAAAGAGCTATAGCAGGGGATACGAATAAAGATATTCGGGGATAACTTGACACACACAAAGAGATCTTGATAAAGGACTAGAGAGGATCTAGCGAGCTGGGAGGACAACGAGACGAGAAAGGATCCTAACACAATCTATCTATTCTTGTCAACTCTCGGCAAAGGACTAAGGCAAAGGATAACCAAGGCAAGCTAAATTCGACAAGCTCTTCTAGTGCTGCAGGGGCATGCAAAGCCGCGCTCTCAGACTGGGATGAGAAGGGAGAACGACGACGCGCTGAATCCTACCGGCCCGAACTAACGTGGTGGACTACAAAGCCCATCCGGAGCTGTCACCTTCTTAGGATACCACAACTATTCCATTGAACGGGACACCAATCTAAGACTAAGGTAAGCTCTGAGCACCGCGCTCACAACGAACCAAAGAACCTTTCCCCGGGTACCACGAAGGAAGGTCTCTCTCTCCCGTGAACCACCAGAGATCAAGCGAAGAACAACCACAACACTATAGGGTTCAAGGGAGCTATGCTAACCAAGACTAAACTAACTTTAGTCTAAACCAAGAATAAAGCTTCTAGAGCAAAGTAAAAGCTGAATGTAATTGACTCGAAAGGTAAGATAGAAAGATAACTTGAATTATACTTGAGTCTAAACAAAGAAAGGATACAAGAGTAGTACCGGAACTCTGAAGAAGACTCCTCCGGAACCCCGAGACTAGCTCGACTCGACTCTAACTCCCAAGCTACATTAATCCTACTCTAAGTGAACAAAAGAGGGAAATGGAGATGCTCCTGCGTCGTGTGTCCAATCCAGCGTGTGTGAGGTGCCTTTTATAGGCAAGGGAGGTCGGTTGAGCACGTGGGACCAAAATGTCTGGTGCAGCCAGATCAGGGGGTGCGGCCGGCCTTGTGATCCACCGCCTCTCGCCTTGGATGCCCCTTATCACTGCTCCTGAGGCAGTTGTAGGTCGGTTCCTTGGGTCGGTTTCGCCCGGCACGCGGATGGATAGGTGCGGCCGGCCCTCTAGGTGCGGCCGGCCCACCTCCGTGCCGTGTGATGCACCGCCTTCAGTCAGGGACGCCTAGGATCGCCTTGGAATGACGGTTGTGGCGGTTGAGCAGCCGGACAAGTGGACCCATTGATCCTAGCCTCCACCTTTGGATCAAACTGACGTTCTTCAGTGAATCATGCTCGTCCAAGTGTTGTTCGAGGGAGAGGAGGTGCTCTGGACCAGGCACGAGCCACGGGGCAGGGCCGGCCGCACCTGCAGGGCCGGCCGCACCTGTCAGGCCGGTCGCACCTACAGGGCTGGCCGGACCAGGTGGTTCGGCCGTGCCTTGCTCATGTGGCACGTTGGTTCCACTTTCTCCCAAAATGTGTACCTGCCTAAGAAATTGACAACACAACTCGTGGAACTTTATTAGTACTAAAAATGTGCATGAAACTTGCCATATACCCTCTCGAACCCGAGGTTTTGACGGTCGAATCTTTGTTGTAAGGACCGTCAACAAACTCCCCCAAGCTAAACGTTTGCTCGTCCTGAAGCAAAGTCTAGACTCGGCCTCGGTGGATCAGGAGTTGCATGATGTTATCGCTTGGCAAGTACCTGTGCACAAACTCCATGCTCTTCTTGCTAATTTGAAAAGGTTGGTACGAGAGAAGCTTAGCCTTACTTTACCCGTGGGGCTTGTAGCTTTCCACCTTGCCTTCGGAGGTTGAAGAGTAGAATGGTTTTTGACTTTGCATCTCTCACTCTTCTTCTTTTCTGGATCCTATCCCGGAGTTTTTGAAAATTTTGCAAAGAAAGACAAGGTTCCTCGGATGGTTCCCTCGATCGCTCAAGTGGTATTTGTTACCTCACGAAAGGCTTTAAGCGAGCCTCAATTTCCTACTCTATGGCTTGTATGTGGAGCTTTGGGTAGGATAAGTATGAGACTCACTTGTGCCACATGATGTTGCTGAGCCAAAGACCGGATCCAAGAAGAAACTAGTCATGCAACTTGATCGAGATGTGCAAGTGTGTGGAATATTATTGTTTGTTTTTCTAAGTACTCCTTGCCTTGAGATTCTCCTCTTGCTTTTATTTTGGAGGGGAGTCATGCTTTCTTCTTTTTTTTTCTATGCTCTTTGATTGGAGCACATTTTTTTCTATGCTTCTTCACTACAAGAAATCATTTATTCCGTGACGCTATCATTCTGTCGCGGATTAAATAAAATTCGTCGCAAATCAGCATCCGCGACGATTTAAGTTTTCGTGGTGGAATGAGCGTCATTGATTAAATCTGCCGACGTTCCTTACTAAACGTCACAGTTTGTGACGTATCTGGATTGTCAAGGAGTAGCCCGAAGCCCATGCAGCCCAACCCATAGCCCACTATCCGTGATGAAATAAATCGTCGCGGATTGCTACAGACATGGCAGCTGTGGCATCCTGCGTGGCCGATGACGTGGCATCCTACGTGGATGATGACGTGGCATACTAGGTGGACAATGACGTGGCACCTTGCGTGGACAATGACGTGGCACCCTACGTGGACGATGACGTGGCAAAAATTTTAAGCCCAGCAGATACAAATTACGGCCCACCACAGCCCATTTCAGAATTATATTCCAGCATAAAATTAGCAAAATTAGCCCATCTTCAGCCCATTTATCAGAGGGTACATTTTTTCAACCCATTTACCACAATTCAATGAACAGAACTTACATCATCAAATCAGATACAATCTCTGGGCAAAAAAAAACAACAGCAAACACAATTAGCTATTGAAGCAGATAATACATGCTTTCAGATGTCTACCATTCCTAAAACACTACACCTTCCTCTTTGTTATTCTGCCACTCTTTTCTCTGATTCCTTGTGAGTTCGTATAAATCCTGAAATAAAAAAGGGCATGTCATGCTTGAAATGTAAATACATTTTAACAGAAATAATAAAAGTTAACTAAACAATATGTTCTAATATATAGGCCTAGCCTAGCATCTAAAGTGTGCATTGTACAATGAAAGTATCACTATAAGCATACAATTGGTACTGTTGTTTGCATAAATCAGCAGACTGGGAATGATGCAAAAAGAAGCTTGTTGTGCTAATTTAGCCTATAGGACAACAATATCAACACAAGTATTGTCATGGGTAGAAGTGGTATCATATTCTATTATAAAACCTGGGAAAAAAGCATGCTCTATTTAGAAGCTAACACTCTAGACAACGCCATGGAATAGTACAGGTTCACTTACTAAATCCTCCCAGAATTGAAATGACTTGAAACGGCCTACAAATATGGCACATTAGTTCAAAATCTATCATTTTCAGAAGTACGTACACATTTGAGTCATGAACCTTTTCAGGTGGACAAACACACCTACTATGCATTGTGGTAGGCATATTCTGGTACAGGAATAACTAGAAAAACAATTAAACAAAGGCCCGCTTGTATGGCCCTCATCTGGGCAGCAAATTAATATTAGCATTAATCCACACAAAAGGAATTTATTAAGTTCATGGATGGCTCAGCTGGATTTATTTCATCAGCCAGCTTTAGTCTCCTTTGCACCTGTTGATCTTTTCATTCCCAAAAGATTCAGAATGACAAATGGGTAAATGGCTTAAGAAGATACTCTTGTTTAACATGGCTCAACCAAAGAATTCCAGAGTGCCAAAAGTTTAAGAAAGAATACAATCAATACCCTAAAATGCAATACTCATGTGATCTCGCAACAGAGAAGCCACAGGGAGGGGGAATCACCAGAGTTCACACCCCCAATGCACATGAATTTATCAACAGAGAGCCAATTATCTAGCACTTAGCACTATTGATACTAATCAGGCAAAATGGTTTACTACAAACTGTGTGGCAACATCTGGTGACTAGTTTCTGCCAAAAAGGGGTTGGATTTAGCAAACACAAGAACACACAGTGAAATCTGACTGCTTCTATGGATTCAGTAGACAAAGTAGATGGCCTTAAAGAATAATTTGTGACGGTTAGGTTCTGAAGAAAATACATCTCTAGTTGATGATTGCATTGTCACTCCCGAGTTAAATTCTCTCCATTACTCAAAAACTGAGCTCCGAATAGAACATCCAGGAACAAAACAGTAGCACCAAACATGTGCTTTTTTCCGATCTGGCTACTCTCTTTGTACTGACACCAATAATCATGCAATGCCTTCTAAGAATTACCATCAGTAAGTACTAATACAATGCAACACTGCATTTGTTTCAGATAGCATAGACACAAACTAACAACCAGTCCACAACATAATGAATTGTCAACACTGAGTGAAGCTAAAAGCATCAGTCTACTTATTACTTACTCATCCGCTGTTTCAGAAGCGCCGGGTTCCTCTACTTGTGCAGCAGCAGCAGCATGTTCCAGCTTTTCATCATCACACGACGTTGCTCGGTTGCTCTTGCCATGCATTTCCTGCCAATCATCATTGTTAGTTAGCCCGATGGAGACAAACATTCCAACTAATTGCAGAAAAGGGGGAAGATACATGTACATGACATTCCCTAGGGATGAATTCGTAATCACGAAGCCAGTAGGGATGGATAGCGGAATCACGCACCTTCACCTGGATAGCATGGTGGAGACGGCAGAGGCACGCATCGGCGACGAGGGGAGGGGGAAGTGGCGTGGACATACCATGATAGCCCCTGCTGCAGATGTAGCCCGTGCAGTTGCATAATCCCTGAAGATACACAAGATCCCACTGGAATGCACATAGAGAAATATCATAAAAACTAGTTCACTCTAATGCACATATCTAGTTCAGTTACAAACTAGCCTAGAGAATCATGTAGTCTTAAATTATCCTTTGGAAATTATTGAACGATTGCCCAGTGGAAGAAATTCAGAATCACACTATTTATCTCAAGTCAAGTAAACTAAAGAGATATGACAGATTGCTGAACTCTTATAAATCAAGTTCACACAGCAAGCAGCAAGACATGACAGGCAGACTCTGTTCCTCAAATCAGAAACGAAATAGGACGTGAATCAAATTAGCAATCATTACTAATACTTGGATAGGAGAGACATGACCTGAATGGCAAGCATTTCTCTGCTCTTCCTCTCCTTCAACCTACCTGAATAGCAAGCGTTGAAAGCCAGCTTGAGCAGAGGATGAGGATGGTGGCCAGCAGCGTGGTGATGACGCGCAGGCCAGCTGACGCACCATGGCGGCGGCCTCTCCCCTTGCTGCTCTGCGAAGGTGGAGCGCCGCGAGATGTCGTAGACGAGGAGCACATGCAAGCCGCCTCAGGGGAGCCACACCGACGCTGTCGACGCCGCAGACCGGGTCGGGGTGGAACGTCGGCGTCCACGTCTGCTGCGGCGACGACTGGATTCGCCCAGGGGCGTCGCCGCGTCGGCCGGGTAGCCGCACACGAGAAGGACCTCACCCCAGGCAGATCCCGTCCTCGGCAGCACGTGCACAGAGCTCCGCCCTCGAGCGCCCTCCACCTAGGGGTTGGGGAAGAGCTCGTGTTGGGAGGGAGAGAGTGTGGCGGCAGCGGCGGGGTGAGGCGGCGGCGACAGCGGACGACGGGATCGGTATGTGAGAGAGAAGGAGGAGGAGAGGAGAGGTAGAGGAAGGAGAGAGGGTGGCTGCGGCTGGCAACAAGTGAGAGGAGAGGAGGGGAGGAAGGGTTAGGGTTTGGTTGAGGAGTTTTTATACTGTGAAGATGCGATCCTAGTCGTCGAATCAGCAACGGACGGCTAGATATAGTTGGGCTATTTAGGCCAAAACAGGTCTTGATTTATTTACTCACTGCCTAACATTTTTCTTTTTTTTTCTTTTTATTGTACCATTGTTAAGTAACACTTAAAAATAATTATCTTATATGAACACATATATTTTTTATACATAATAGTATGCATATAAGTTTTAATCTAGGAGTTTCAAAAATTTTCAAGTACATTTGCTATTTTCTATCATATAAATGAATTTCTACGTGTTTATCGAAACTAATTCTAAATTGATCTATATGTACCTCTAATAAGATTCAAAAAATTCAAAAAAAAACTATATTTAGGCGCATATGGTCCATTCTAGGCCACATCTAGGATATTGATGAAAAATTTAATTGACTTGTAGGGAAAACTCGATCTTCTACTAGTCACCTTGTTAGAAAATAATGATAATAATACCTAAAACTTATCAAAAAATTATGTAACTTGGCATTGAATCATTTTATGGATGTAAAAGCTTGATAAATTAGTTTAAAAAGATTTTGTAAAAATTGGAGTATACATTGTTCATAAACTTGATAGTTCATCAAAAGTAATTCTAAGTTGACCTATATGTACCTCTAATAAGATTCAAAAAAACTATATTTGTGTGTTTATGGTCCATTCTAGGCCACATCTAGGAGATTGACGAAAACTTCAATTGACTTATAGGGAAAACTCGAAGTTCTACTAGTCACCTTGTAATAAAATAATGATAAAAATACCTAAAACTTCTCCAAAAATTATGTAAATTGGCATAGTAGCATGTCTTTGGTCCAAAATCTTTCCATAAAATATTTAAGTGATTTCAAGAAAGTAGGCCCATACATTGTTCACAAAAGTATACATCCCTCTTATAGTTTTCTAAAACTCAAAGTCAAACATTGAGATTTGAATACCTGATAATTATTTTGGACCCGTATACATCTAAATTTTGGACACAAACTTATATTGACCATAACATTAGCAAATACGAAGTTACATTACTATTTTTTCTTTTAAAAAGTTGTTTTTCTATTTTAAAATAGAAAATTAAGACGTCTTTATGAAGTAACTTGAAAAGTAATTACCTTATATTCCCCCAATACATTTGTAACATGTAAAAGACAACATTTCAGTTTCATTTTAGGAGTTTCATGATTTTTCGAATAAATTTGCTATTTTCTATTATTTAATTGAATTTCTGCGTGCTTACTAAAAGTAATTCAATTTGAGTTATAAGGAACATTCAAACTTTTATCTCGAAAGTACAACATAATAATTACAATAATATCTAAATTTGGTCAGAAAATTCTTCAAATTGGCATAACAGTATGTTTTTGGTCCACAATCTTGCCATAAAAAATTTAAGTAGTTTCAAGAAAGTAGGACCATACATTGTTCACAAAATGATACATCCCTCTTATAGTTTCCTAAAACTCAAAGTTAAACTTTGTGATTTGAATACCTCTTAACAATTTTGGAGTCGTATGCATCTAAATTTTGGATACAACCTTATGTTGACCATAACATTAGAAATTATAAAGTTAAATTATTAATTTTTATGCACAAGCATGTATTTATATTCTCTACATAAATGGATGGAAACAAGCCATATGAATAAGATTAAAGAAACAATAACCGACTTACAAAACAACACAATAAAATGAAAGAACGTGATTTTAGAAAATTTTGGGAAAAAGAAACACCAAATTTGGAGTTCATATGAAAGAGAAAAACCAAATACAACTTTTAATTCTGGATTAAAAAGAGAAAGATGAACCCTATAGGTGTTCTTTATCTCTGTACATTTTGGATATAAAATGCAACCCCAACCAACAAGTGTTTATAGTACATATAAATAAAATTCGGCAAACAAACACAACTCTACTTGTAGCTCAGTGGTAACACATCTTCCTCCCATCCTGTAGGTTGTGGGTTCGAATCCCCCTCCCTCTCCATTTTTTGCGCCAAGGAATTATATTCCGGAGGCCGGTTGGGCCAGCTTGGGCCATTTGTTTGGGCGTCGGAGGCCTGCTGGGCCAAGCGTGGGCCGTTCCCACTGTGGCGCTGAGGTGGCATCCGGCTGCTGAGGTGGTGTCCAGGGGTGAGGTGGCGGAATCATATTCAAAAGAGTTGAAGATCATAGTTGTGCACAAAACAACTTGTAGCTCAATGGTTTATACATTTGCTAGGTATTCAAGAGGTTGTGAGTTCAAGTCTTTGACCCTTCTTATTTTTCTTTTTTTAATTTAATTTATCATTTTTCCCTATCCATAATATGACTATTTTTTATTTATCGATCTCGACGAATCTGCTCAAACGTCGCGGCATTGTGGGCTGGATTGCGACGAATTTAACAAATCGTCGTGATGTTTTGGGCTTCAATATCCATCAATGCACATCCGTGATGAAAAATAGGAATACGTCGTAGAATCGTGACGAATTTAACAAATCGTCGCAATGTTTTGGGCTTCAATATCCATCAATGCACATCCGTGATGAAAAACAGGAATACGTCGTAGACACAGTGCTCTTCGTGATGTTTTCTGAAAACGTCGCGGAGAGTTCGTCACAGGTTAAATAGTTTCTTGTAGTGCTTGAGCATATACTCTTTCTTTTTTTTCAATGACCCCTCTCTCCTTTTGCAAGATTACAAGAAGAGAAATCTCTTTGGAGTATTTATTTTTTTGTGGATGGATGGCATGTTTTGCATAACTCCCGGTGTAGGAGTTAGCTTGTGTATGTGGGTGTACGTGATCTCGATCATGGAAGCATGAAAAGATTCTACCAAGGGTCACAACAATTTGGCAAAACTCAATGGGTCACAAGCAAGCATATGTAGAAGGTTTGTACTTTGATATCGACATATGGCTTTGGTAGGTGATATGACTATTGAGGAACTTGTCTTGTTTTATTTTCAAAAGAAAATCATCCGAGATTTTCACCATACTATGATATAGAGCAGAATCAACATTGTCGCACCATATCATACTAATCAACACCCTAGGTTTGGTCATAAGCATTTGCTTCCCACAAAGTTTTATTTCAGGCTCTTGTCTCAAAATATACCAACAAATTCAAAAAGACATAGAGCACAAGGATGTACACTAGGTTCTTGCAAAGTTTTAACATAGCAACCATTCATCATTTCCAAAGATGAGGGTACATAAACAAGATTTCAAGCACATGGTTGAAGCAAAAATTTTTGTTGTTTTTCTTTTATTAAAAAGAGATAAACAAGTTGTTGAAAATTGGTTTGGATGGACATACCTTCCTTGATTGAAAATGGGGTCTCCCCCAAGCTAAAATTTGGCTACCTGGTTGGCGTGTCTTCATTTTGGTGATGAGTTGAGCACCTGGAAGCTTGTAATGGTTGACTTGATGGATTTGTGGAAAATCATAGGTACGGCCGTATCACTTGGTTCGGCCGGCCCTACTATATTTTCTCCAGGCACTTGTGTCCCCTCCTGTAAACATCCTGCACAAAAATTTTGTCGAGGGGAGGTACGGCCGTACCTCTAGGTTCGGCCATATCACCAAAAATCTCCAAAACTGTTTTTCCATGTCTTGTTTACTTACTAATGCATTGGTGAAAACAAATTTGAACTCTAAATATGCTTGATGCACGAAATAAAAGGTTGAAAGGGAAATATGAGATAAATACGGGTTTACCTCTCGGTGAGGGCTCGTAGCTTAGAGTCCGTGAGCGGGACTCCTCTGTTTGCTCAATTGATCTTGGATTCGTCCGGTCCCGGAGTGGAAGACTCGGACGATACTCTCTTCACACGCCACACCTTCTTTGTTTTCTTTGGTAGCGCTGAGGTTGGTGAGGCTTTAGCGGGGGTGTTTTTAGTTTCCGTCTTCTTTTCCCCCTTAGCCTTGTTGATTGGTTTTGCCTTCTTGGGTTGGTGGTGCCCCTTGAATGCTTTCACCTTGGGCTTGGTTGGGGCTACCTCATCTTCTTGCACATAGTTAGAAATTTTTCCATCGACCATTCGTACCTGTGAGCATTGCTCCACCTTTGGTTTAAAGGTGAATCGTTCTTCCTCGCCGTTGATGTTGAGGCGGATTTCTCCGGCTCCCACATCGATGTTAGCATTGGCGGTGCTCAAGAAAGGTCTCTCGAGGATTAGAGGCATCCTTGTATCGACATCCATGTTGAGGACGACGAAATCCACGGGTACGAAGAAATCCCGAACTCTCACCGGAATGTCCCCCGCTATCCCCGCCGGGTAGCAGACCGATTGATCCGCTAGCTGCAAGCACATGGTTGTAGGCGACAAGGAAGTATAATTGAGTTTGTCGAAGACTACCTTGGGCATGACGCTAACGCTGGCTCCAAGGTCGCATAGTGCATTCTCAAAGTGTTCGGACCCGATAGAGCAGCTGATTGTAGGGCACCCGGGGTCTTTCTTCTTTAGAATGGCCGCACTACATTCCTCCGTAAGCTTGACCATATCCGTGGTGGGTAGAGGTCTCTTATTGTTGAGGATGTCCTTGAGGTACTTGGCGTAGGTTGGTACCTGCATAGCCTCAAGAAATGGTATGTTGACATTGAGTTTCTTGATTACCTCAACGAACTTCCCGAATTGCTCATCCACGGTAGGCTTCTTGATTCTTCGGGGAAATGGAAGTAGTGTGGTGTCGACATAATCTTGGGGTGCCGTCTTCCTTAACTTTTCCTCTTCGGTGGCTACCTCCTCGGTGTCTTCTTCTTCTTCCGACTCGGTGATCACTTCCTTCTGTTTCTTCTCTGCGGGGTTAGGATATGGTGGATCCCGAGTGGTCTTACCACCCCTCGTGGTCACCGATTTTAAATTCTCACGGGTAGGTTCGGGTTGCCCCGGAATTCCACCCGACTCGGAAGAAGGTAAAGAAGCAGCAAGCTGAGCAAGTTGAGTTTCTATCATTTTATTAAAGCTTAGCTGATTCTTCATGGCAGTGGTGAAGGATTCTATGGTGGAATTTAAATTTTCAAGAACTTTGTCATTGGCGGCTAGCTTCTTGTTTAAATTTTCATTAATTCTAGCTTGGCCAAAGACAAGATCTTTAATAGAAGGCTGATTATTGAAATTGTTAGAGTAGTTACCTCCATTTTGATTGTTGAACGGGAAATTGGGCCTCAAGTTCCACCCTTGATTGTTGAAGTTGTTGTTGCGGAACTCGTTGTTGTTGCCATTGTTGATGAAGTTGGCTTCTTCCCTTGTCTCGAGACAATCATTGCCCGAATGACCCACATTACTGCAAACCTCACACGTCATGCGAGCGTCCATAATCTTGGCGGTCTCCATGTTGTTTGGTGCCTCCAATTTCTTCATGAGGAGGTCCATCTTAGCGGCGAGCATGTCGATTCCATTGACTTGATGTACACCGCGGGTACAGGGTTGGAGACGGTCTCCATCCTAACCTTGATTTGCCACCATCTTCTCAATCAATTCATTAGCAGTTGGTACTTGTAGCGAGAAGAAGGCTCCTCCGGCTGCTGCATCTAGGTGCTCACGGGAAGTACGCTTGAGCCCGTGATAGAAGGTTTGAATTAAGAACCACCCGTGCATGCCATGGTGCGGGCATGTGGTGATGTACTCCTGGAAACATTCCCATGCTTCCGGGATGCTCTCATCATTCTGCTGCTGGAAGCCCAAAATTCTTGCGCGGAGGGCATTGGTTTTGCCCATCGGGAAGAACTTTGCGAGAAATGCCTTTGAGCACTTATCCCATGTGTTGATGGCATCTCGCTCCGCATAAAACCATTGCTTCGCCTTCCCGAGCAATGAGAACGGGAATAGGCGAAGACAGATTGCATCATCCGTCACTCCACAGATAGTGAAAGTCCTACACACCTCCAGAAAATGCTGGAGATGTGCATTGGCATCTTCATTCGGCTTGCTGGAGAACGGATTTGCTTGCACCATGTTGATCAATGCCGGCTTGAGTTCAAAGTTTCCGTCTCCCACCGTCGTGGTTGCCCCGGTAGGGACATTGGTGTTGGAGGGAGTGGAAAACTCGCGGATCGTCCTCTCGGCCATTGGTGCTGACGAGGTGCTGTTTACAGGATCGACGGTGTTCGTCTGTTGATTCGAGAGAAACTTCTGAGGAATGAGGACACGGGGTCGCACTCTCCTCACAAGTGACTCCGGATTGTCGTTAAAGTTGGACGGTAGGTCGAAACCAGTCATGGACTACTCTGCGTACACGAGAGTAGAGCAAGGGTAAACCCGCTTAAATAGCAGCTCAGCGAACCTTGATAATTCTACCACTATGTTTAAACGATATCTTATGCCTATTGCCTCCCCGGCAACGGTACCAGAAATGCTTGTTGACGTTTCTTAGCCTCACTACGAAGGTTGCACTTACGGTGACGGCGCCAGGAATGCTTGAGGCGCTCCCAAGCGCCGCTACCGGGTTTACACCTCTAGTAACGGGGCTAGGGAACGTCTTTGGTAAAACACACGATCACAGAAAGGTCCACAAGCGCACGGATTACCATTGTAGCACTTCACCCGGTGGTATTCGGGTTATCGTATTTATATTTTCCCAAGGGAGGCACTACGGCAAAGATAATCGAATAAACGGTGGAGAAAGACAAGACTTGGTAAAGAGCTATAGCGGGGGATACGAATAAACATATTCGGGGATAACTTGACACACACAAGGAGATCTTGATAAAGGACTAGAGAGGATCTAGTGAGCTGGGAGGACAACGAGACGAGAAAGGATCCTTACACAATCTATCTATTCTTGTCAACTCTCGGCAAAGGACTAAGGCAAAGGATAACCAAGGCAAGCTAAACTCGACAAGTTCTTCTAGTGCTGCAGGGGCATGCAAAGCCGTGCTCTCAGACTGGGATGAGAAGGGAGAACGACGACGTGCTGAATCCTACCGGCCCGAACTAACGTGGTGGACTACAAAGCCCGTCCGGAGCTGTCACCTCCTTAGGGTACCACAACTATTCCGTTGAACGGGACACTAATCTAAGACTAAGGTAAGCTCTGAGCACCGCGCTCACAACGAACCAAAGAACCTTTCCCCGGGTACCACGAAGGAAGGTCTCTCTCTCCCGTGAACCACCGGAGATCAAGTGAAGAACGACCACAACACTATAGGGTTCAAGGGAGCTATGCTAACCAAGACTAAACTAACTTTAGTCTAAACCAAGAATAAAGCTTCTAGAGCAAAGTAAAAGCTGAATGTAATTGACTCGAAAGGTAAGATAGAAAGATAACTTGAATTATACTTGAGTCTAAACAAAGAAAGGATACAAGAGTAGTACCGGAACTTTGAAGAAGACTCCTCCGGAACCCCGAGACTAGCCCAACTCGACTCTAACTCCCAAGCTACACTAATCCTACTCTAAGTGCACAAAAGAGGGAAATGGAGATGCTCCTGCGTCGTGTGTCCAATCCAGCGAGTGTGAGGTGCCTTTTATAGGCAAGAGAGGTCGGTTTAGCGCGTGGGACCAAAATGTCAGGAGCGACCGGATCAGGGGGTGCGGCCGGCCCTGTGATCCACCACCTCTCGCCTTGGACGCCCCTGATCACTCCTCCTGAGGCGGTTGTAGGTCGGTTCCTTGGGTCGGTTTCGCCCGGCACGCGGATGGATAGGTGCGGCCGGCCCACCTCCGTGCCATGTGATGCACCGCCTTCGGTCAGGGACGCCTAGGATCGCCTTGGAATGACGGTTGTGGCGGTTGAGCGGCTGGACAAGTGGACCCATTGATCCTAGCCTCCACCTTTGGATCAAACCGACGTTCTTCAGTGAATCGCGCTCGTCCAAGTGTTGCTCGAGGGAGAGGAGGTGCTCTGGACCAGGCACGAGCCACGGGGCAGGGCCGGCCGGACCAGGTGGTTCGGCCGTGCCTTGCTCATGTGGCACGTTGGTTCCAATTTCTCCCAAATGTGTACCTGTCCAAGAAATTCACAACACAACTCGTGGAACTTTATTAGTACTAAAAATGTGCATGAAACTTGCCATATACCCCTCTCG
Source organism: Cenchrus fungigraminus (assembly GCA_036936925.1). Classification (NCBI taxonomy): domain Eukaryota; kingdom Viridiplantae; phylum Streptophyta; class Magnoliopsida; order Poales; family Poaceae; genus Cenchrus; species Cenchrus fungigraminus. Next base: position 72,080,129 of record CM072780.1, read on the forward strand.
AACCCGAGGTTTTGACGGTCGAATCTTTGTTGTAAGGACCGTCAACAATGTCTCCGTCGCCCACCCACGCGCCAACGGCCAGGTGGAGCGCGCCAATGGGATGGTACTCGACACCCTCAAGAAGCGATTGCACGATGCAGCTAACACCAAAGGAGGCAAGTGGATCAAGGAACTACCCAACGCACTCTGGGGGCTTCATAGTCAACCTACCAAGCCAACAGGGCACTCGCCCTACTTCCTGGTCTACGGCTCCGAAGCTATTCTACTTGCCGACGTGATCTGGGAATCCCCGGCAGTAGAACAATACGACGAAGGCATCTCGAAAGATAGTCGACAGGTTGACATCGACAGCCTCGAAGAAGCCCGCTGTGCTGCCCTCGTCCAGTCAGCAAGGTACCTAGAGGGTATCCGACGCTACCATGATAGCAACGTCAAGGAACGTTCCTTTAACGTCGGCGATCTAGTCCTCCGTCGCATCCAGAACACGAACGGACTACACAAGCTCAGCTCGCCGTGGGAAGGTCCCTTCTCAGTCTCCAAGGTGACCGGACCAGGCTCCTATCGTCTCAAAACACTTGAAGGTGATGACATCAGCAACTCGTGGAACGTCGACCAGCTGTGTCGCTTCTACGCGTAGTCACTCGACTACCTGTTTGCGGGTCCAGCCTGCACGACTACTAACGGACTCCTCACTGTAAGCGGCCTCTCAGTCCTAGCACTAGTCTACGGACTACTTCTATCTAGGATCTACGGACCATGAACTCTCTAGATCCAGCTAGCACGACTACTAACGGATCTTCAGCTATAAGCGGTCCAAGGACCCTAGCAAATCACTTAGCCGTAGGCGGCCTGCGGGTCCTGGCGACTTTCTATTTGTAATGGCCCTGGCTATCCAGGTGTACTTATTCATCAGTAATAAAGTTTGATTCTACTCAACTTGTTTATTGTGCCTTCTAACTAGCCAGATCCGACTGAGTACTACTACTCGCCATCTCTCCAATGGCTTGGTACTCCACACGCTTCGATGCAAGCGGCGGCAACGAGTACTCATTACAGCATAGAAGTCCACCAACTTCATTCATATTCAAACAAGTTTCTAACTAATTTGTTTGTCTTTGTTGACACTGTTTTTTGGAAAAACAAGTCAAAAGGGATAAGGAAGAGTAGCCGATGAAAACAGAGTGCAATCGGCCGATTAGAGAAAGAAAAAAGGGTAGTCAATAGGATCCGCTGATGGTCAAAAGGAGTTTGACTCTATTAGTGGGCCAGCGGGTCAGAACTATCGGCCGATGAATAACTAGAGGATCGGCCGATGGGGAGAAAGAAGGCAGTAATCAAGGAGATACGCCAGAAGGAAAGCATGGTGGAGACGGGTCAGTCCATGATTGGTGACGGGTCAAAGAATCAGTTTTAGGAAGTTTTCAACTCCTGCGAGAGTCCTTTTCTATTTTTAGTAGTTTTTTGTCTTCAGATGCAAGTAAACATTACCGTGATCGGCTAGGAGTCGGGGTTGTCCTCAGGACATAAATAGCGACCCTGCATGGTCGGAAAATCTGTACACACCAATATCAAACAAACCACCTCCGGGCAAACCCTTTACTTTACTGCATCTACTTTACAACATCTACTTTTCGGCGACTTCGCCATTGCGATTTTCTCTTTTCTACAACGTCATGCTTTAAGTTCGTCAGGCTGCATCACCTGATCTCCGGCAAGCTTGTGAGTACCATTTTACCGAATAACCCTAGGCTTTAACCTCTGGGCGCATCGCTGAGGTTTCGTCTAGTTCTTTATTCACCCCTTACGGATATTAGCTAGATCTGCAAGTCTTTGTACCAATTCTTGTGGTTTCTTAGCTATTATCTTTATCATCCACTCGATCTAGATCCTATCGGCTTCTAACACCGCAGTCGATTCCGACCTACTCGAGTGCTGACGTCACGATCGGCCGATTCTGCCGATCCATCTACCCACGCACTTGCGCTTCGGTCGCTCTTGAGCCGGCCGATCCCGCCTTTACCTGTATCGGCCGATTGGCTGATACACGTGTCGCTACAAAGCCATCGGTTCACTAGCCGATCCCTAATATTTTCCATTGTCAATCAACTGGTCAGATTGGCTGGCACGCCTCGCTACAGGCCGGGGAGTCAGGTGTGCTGCGCGCGGAGGTGACGTCCTATTTTCGCGTCAACACACTTTTGGCACGCTCGGTGGGACATGAAAAAGTCAACAATGATGAAGCCTACGAAGACTGGTCCTTCTGAGGTTGATCCAGAAAATGTCGAAACAATCACCAAGGATCAGCTGAAAGATACAGACAAAGCTGAGTTCGAAGCTCATATGAAGCATTATGAAGAGCTTTGTCTGGCATCATACGGTCAGACTAAAGGTGGAGTCTTCAAGAACAATCCTTTGCCAACACCTAAGCAAGTCACCTTCTCAGCCGATCCTGAAGGAATTCAAGACATGATGACCAAGGCGATGCATCAAACAATGATTGATCAATCTAAGGTTTTCGCCAATACTATTCAGAATGCCATAATTGATGCACTCAAGAAAGGAGCAGAAGGAGGATATCTAGGGCCTGCATATTTTCAACCAAACCGAACTCCTCCAATATTCCAACACGACCAATCGGCCACCCCGCCGATTGATATTCCAACAGTAAGGGTTACACCATCTCCTCATGTTGTTACTGGATCTTCATCGGACTCTCAGCCGATTCAGAACCAATGTGTTGGGGAAAAAGCCAAAGATCCTGCTGTTACCACGCATGTGGTTCAAACACATGAAGTACAGTCCAATGCCCAAGATCAAGCATTTCCAGTGCAAAATCAAAAGTATCCTCCCGTGAGGAATCAAGATGGGAAGCTTGCAGGATGGGATTTACATCGTGATCACTTTGAGACTAACATCTCAAATTTCTTTCAGCCTCAGCCTGAGGAAATTCGAGAAGTAAAGTACCCACAGTCTTATCAAGCCATGTTTGGGGGTACTCCAGGGACTGTGCACATGAATGGGGATGGAGTAGAGTTCGTCTACTTCAATCACGGGAGCAAAGCTTTCGAAAGAGTCAAGATCAGTCCAGCTCATGGTCATATGGTCATACCAACAGAGAAAAGGACTCACGTTCCACCTCAGAGACTAACTCCTGTTCTACCTCAGAGATCCGCTCAACAGCCGATACTTGGGATGCCCGTGCCAACTGCTCCACTACAGCAACCAACATTGGGGATGCCTTTGCAGACTGCCCAGTTACAGCAGTCAGCATCAATGCAGCCTGTCTTAACCCCAGCCAACACAGTGGCTCATACAAGATCATCGCCTCAGCAGCTGATCAACCAATGGGTAACAGGGCAGCCAGTAATTCCACAAGTGGATTCTGCACAACTACTGCAAACACTACCACAAGTAAATCAATTGGCTATCTCAAGCCAATCGAATTTGCAGCAGCCAACTCCATCGGCTGGGCAGCCGATCGGGCAGACTCCACCTGTTTCAAATGTACAAGGTTCTTCTGGGACAGGGGCGTCAATGGTACCAAATCGACAGCCAAGAATCTTAGAAGAATGACCTCCAGAAACTCCAGCTGAGATACAAGCAATTGAACAAGCATCTGCTGAATTGAAGTCGCACATGAAGCAGGAGTTGATCGAGCACTTCTCGGAGGTGCTGCAGAAGCAATATAGGATGAAACCCAAACAGCAGTCCTGCATGTACAGGACACCGTATCCATCTGGCTATGATCAGATACCGTTCCCTCCAAGATTCAAGGTGCCAGACTTCACCAAGTTCTCTGGGCAAGATGAAACATCCACTATGGAGCACATCACTCGATTCATCATCCAATGTGGAGAAGCAGGGAACATTGATGCACTCAGGATACGTTTGTTCTCTTCATCTCTATCAGGGCCAGCATTCTCATGGTTCACATCACTGCCAGCTAACTCTATCATTAAGTGGTCCGATTTGGAACAACAGTTCCATAATTACTTCTTCTCTGGCATCCATGAGATGAAGATTACTGATCTGACCAGACTCAAGCAAAGAAATGATGAAACAGTTGCTGGATTCGTTCAGAGATTCAGAGAGGTCAGAAACAAGTGCTATAGTTTGAATCTAGGAGATAAACAACTGGCCAAGTTGGCTTTCCAAGGTCTCTTGCCAACCTTGAGAAAGAAATACGCATCACATGACTTCGAGAGTCTTAGCCAGTTAGTCAGTCGAATGAGTCAAGAAACTGCAAAGTCCTATGAGCCTAGAAGAAACTTTCAGAAGAAAGTGTCCTATGTGGATTACTCTGATTCAGAAGATGAAGATAATATGATAGGGCTTGCAGAGTGGGTCAAAGGCAAGAAGACAGTGTCCTGTCCCTTTGGCAAGAAAGAACCAGAGAAATTCGGCTTTGATATCACTAAGGCCGATAAGATATTTGATCTGTTACTTCAGCAAGGGCAGATTAAGCTCTCCCAGTTCCATACCATACCATCTGCAGAGGAGCTGAAGAGGACGAAGTATTGCAAGTGGCACAATGCAACTTCGCACGACACCAATGATTGCAAGATCTTCATACAACAGATCCAATCAGCTATTGAGCAAGGAAGGCTTAAATTTGAAACTCCTGCCAAAGCTAAAAAGCCGATGAAGATTGATCAGCACCCCTTCCCAACTAACACAGTTGAGGTGTCTAGCAAAGATACTTCACAAGTTAAGTTGCTGACATCTGATTCAGCTCAAAATAAAGGAGCTGTCGATCCTAAAGTACAAGTAACCACTGCCGATGTCAAGGGAAAAGGGTTACTACTTGAAGAGGGAGACTTAAAGCCACGCCGACCTGTCACTTCCCAGATGCTAATCAACAAGTTCCAGCGTCGACAAGAGAAAGCAAGAGGAAGAGAAGAGTGGGCACGACGTAATGAAGGACATTGGAGATGTCCGTTCTTCAAGTATTGCTGGGAAGAAGGAATCAAGCTGCCAACGGCAGAAAACTGTCCAGAGTGCAACAGGGCTTACAATAATAGCAACTCATCCAAAAGGGTTTGCTTTAATGACGGAAGACCTGCAGCCAAAGATCATCGTGAATTCAACAATCAACGGGTCTCAGTCCACGATCAGCTGGGGGGCAAAGCCAGCGTCCATGATCGGCTGGGGGGCAAGGCCAGTATTCATGATCGGCTGGGAGGCCGAGTCAATGAATAGTCAAACAATCGGCTGGAAGAGATGGCCGATTCTCTGGTCCCTGATGAAGATATCATGTGCCGAGCTCCTGAACGTCGACACACGCTACAACTGGACGATGAAGGGTCAAGCCAAACACGTAAGAAGCCCAATCCACAATGGTGCCCAGATGGCTTGACCAAATCCCAGAAAAGGAGAGTCCAGCGCCTACGACAGCTAGAACAGCATGAAGAGGCAGAGAGACATGTGCTGGACAAGAAGAAGGTTTGGTCCAAAGTTTGGCGCCCAAAGCCTAAGGCCGATGAAGCAAAGGATGACAAACCAGACACTGATATAAATATGGTTGTCTTCCTACCAAAAGAGTTCATGGCTCCAATTGATTCGGATCTGTCCGATGAAGAACTTGGCATGGCTCAGCTAACACTGGAACCTAGACAAGCTATCTTTGAGAAACCAGAAGATGAAAAAAGACAACATTTGAAAGCTCTATTTCTCAAAGGATTTGTCAACGGGAAACCAGTCACCAGGATGCTAGTAGATGGAGGAGCAGCAGTCAACCTGATGCCATACACTATGCTACGCAAGACTGGGAAATCTGATGAAGATTTGACCCAAACCGACATGATGTTGGTGGACTTCGAAGGCAACGTCTCTCCAGCTCAAGGAGCAATCTGCGTGGAGCTCACCATCGGCAGTAAGACTCTTCCGACCGCTTTCTTTTTCATTAAAGGGAGGGGATCTTATAATCTACTGCTAGGTCGGGATTGGATACATGCAAATTGTTGCATACCATCTACCATGCATCAATGCATCATCCAATGGATCGGAGATTCAGTGGAGGTGGTCCAAGGAGAAACCTCCTTGACAGTAGCAGCTACAGAAGCATAGGGATGGACTTACGATCAAGTGAGCTGCATATCTGGAAAAGCCTGGGATACCAAGTATCTCAAAGTGTCTGATTTTGGACTAAAGCCGGTTCAAGCAGTCGGCTCTGATGATGAAACTTAACGGATCAGTTCATTGGTGACGAAAAGAAGCTTGGGGTTGGAGTCACAGCAGCCGATGGAATGGTCGCCCAAGTATATCAACAGTTGTACAAGCCGATTGTCTTATCGTGCCTATTGGTAGATTGAGTTTTCGAGCTACAGCTGATTGCAAATGTAATCGTTTCTAGTAAGGATAGCCGATATCTATAATGAATCGCCTTTAGTGCAAAAAATGTAAAACTGATTAATATATTCGGTTATAGCCGATACATGTATCGCCTTCAGAACAAAATGAATGTAATTTTCATTTCCTTTGTCTTGGAATACAACAATGATATTACAACTCAGATCTATGGATTACATGTGTTCTCAAAAATTACAAGGGGTGCGTTGTCCTAATCTCCAGTATGATGAGGATATTGAATCGATGAGAGAAGGGCACAAGCAAAGAGGAAACGGAAGACTAAGATCTTCACCAGATTCTGCAATCTTCCGCCAAAAGGAGCCCGAGTTGATGACCAAGATGGTCATTCCTTTGGCACCCTCTTCCTCTGATAAATGTGCAGCAAGACACCCTACCTGTCTCTTTCTCCCAAAGCCAGGTCCTCACAAGGATTTTTTTTCTAGCTATAATGCCTCCTGGATTTTCAAAAGGAGGCAAAGAAGAAGAGGGGCCACTACATTACTTCACAAGAATTCTTCTAGCTATGAAAGAGAGAAAAGAAAAGAATCATAGAACAAGAGTCTGTAATCTATCTGAGTTGGTTGCGCCATGGCCGATGAATGAGTTTCCTCATCAAGCTTCAGGCCTATTTATAGCCTCAAGATGCAGAAGGGATAACTACAAGAGGAAATTGAAAAGGGGGAAATGAAGAGCATCCGATGCAGTCAAAGCAAGAACAGTTTCCCCGTGAAAGCCTCAGACTGGACAGTGGGCAGGCATGCAGTGATACGTTTCCCGAAATTCAGGGGCTGGCTTTGAAAGAGTATTGAATAATGATGTGTGGCCCTACTCTGTACCCCAGAAGAGGAGACTATCTGGATTCCCTTCTCTCAACATTTCCAGCAACAACGACAAGCTTTGATGCATCATTAGGATACAAGAAAGCCTCAAAGAGAAATTTGTCAAGGAGTGGAGATAGTTGCATCTTCCTAAAGGCACTCTGACAGAAGCTTGCTTCTTATTCCTAGTAGAAAACTAGTCTGGTTCATAGTCGGAAGATTATAATGCTGCGTAAGGAGTGGGTTTATAGCAGGGAAGTCGAACCAGACCATAAAAGGAGCACCTATAAATATAGGTGGAAATTCATCGCCGAAAGATGGTACATTAAGTTAAAAATCTGGAGGTGGTGATTTTCATTCATAAGGGGCCGATTACATCGGCTAATAGTACATCAGAATTTAAAGGAGGCTCTTGGCCTTATCCAGCTCTACTCTAACTTGGGTTATTTCTTCACCTACACGATTCAATTCCTGAAGGAGAGCTGCCCTCCTGGCTTCAAGGACCTCCAACTTCTCCTTCTTGTTGGCAATCACCAGACGAAGACCACGTTCTTGTCTAGGTGGATGATTTGGTCCATTCGCACCAAAGGCATTAATGTTCGAGACGATCTTTACCACAACATCACGGTTTGGAGACTAAGAAAAGAAGAAACGTCAGGAAAAGATATCGTGAGAACAAAGAAAAGAAAGAACAAACCGACCTGATTCACAGAGTAGGAGGAAGAAGAAGAAGCCATCGCAAAAGGAAAATGACAGTTCTAAAAGACTAAAAGGAGGCTTGCGGTATATAAAGGCCGATTGAAATGTTCGGTCAAAGCAATTAAAACGGAGCGTTGGAAGCTGGCCAAGAAAGGATCAATCACAGTTTAACGAAATTACAAATAAAGTTTAAACTATGCCTAAAAGATGGATGACATTGATGAGATCCAGGCGCAACTGGTCAACCGCTTCTATCTCCTGACGATCGGCATCGGCTGAACCAGGAATCGGCTGCTCTTATTTGCGAAGAGATTGGGCTTGCTGTGCAATGCAGTCCCTCCGTTCTTGCATATTGGTTATGGTGCCTGGAAGTTCAGCAAGCTTCTGCTCTTTAGCGGTTATGTCTTGATCGATCTGGTTTAGCTCTTTCATCAACTCAGCACGATGCTTCTTCAAACAATCAATGCTACTGACGATATCAGGACGAGAAGAAGTTAGGAATTCAATCCTATTGTCAAGATCGGCCATGCTGTTGTCCAACTTCTCCCTGTCCTGAGTGAGTTGCTCTTGACGCCGCCTTTCCCCCAGCCGATCTTGAGCTTCTTGGACTATGAGCTGCCGATTCTCAATAAAAGCAATTTGGAGCATCTTCGCTTTAAGGTCTCTAGGCAACTGGCCTTGGATTTGCTTGAAGATAGCCCTGATCGGCTCGGCATCTTGTACAAGTTGGCCGATATCTCGGTTCAGCAGCGGAAGCACTTCTACCAGCTTGGATTTCACGTCATCAGGGAGAACGGTTACTAATCCACTCCGAGCGATAAGAGATGAGGTTGTTGGAACCTGCAGAGGAAGTGTAAATAAGTAAAAGAGAGCTGAAGAAGAAGTTTAAAGAGACCAGGAAGTTTACCTCTATAGCAGAAGATGTTGCTCGAATCTGAGCAATTAGATTTTCAGCTGATGATGATTCAGAGACTTCAACAATCGGTAACTGTGGTTGGTCACCAGTTTCTTGTTGAAGATCACCTAAAGATTTATCATGAACCTCAGTTGATGTTTTGACAATATCCTGGAACAAAGATGAAGAGTTAGAGGATGAGAGCAATAAAGTAATAACTAATGAAGATCGTACCTCAGCTGGTTGTTCAAATTGAAGATCGGCTTGTTCAGGAGAACGACGAGGCTGATTAACAAGACCATCTGATACACTGATCCTCTGAATATCAGGTTGCTCAATTGATGAAATCAGGGGGTCATCAAACTGGCTCTCCATAGTTTTATCTGGTTCAGTTTGCTCAGACGGTTCAACTAAGATATCATCAGTTAGAGATTCTTGAATTGGCTCCAGCACTAGATTCTGAGCGGGATCGACATTACCAGTCTGTGTTGACTGGCTTGAAGACTGGACAGAAGAGGGGAATGATCAATCAGAAAAATGAAGAAAAGAAAAAGGGAAAGGACAGAAGTCAGTACCTTGAAAGCGCTTGCTAGTACTCTGGCCATATCAGAAGCATCAACAACCACAGTGTCAACTTTCCGCTTTGTTTTACGGGCAAGAGTTTTGCTAGATCGACCTTTCCTCTTGAGCATCGACAAAGGCAAGTTATCTGGAACAGGATTGACTCTAGGACCCTGCATGACTGAGGAGATCGAAGGAGCTTTGTGGCCAATATATGGTGCTCGTCTTGGTGGCCAATATTGAATCGGCTTACCACTTTTGCTGACAACAGGGGGCTCTGTAGTTTCAGGGTGAAAAGGAAAAGAAGATATAACAAATCTGGGTATAGTCAAGCAAATGCGTAAAGTAACCAGATGAGAGGAGTACCTCATCAGCCGATGCCACATAATCAGGATCCAATTGATCACAATAGATTCTTGGGGAAACGCAGAAAAGGTGATCGCACCATTCTGCCCACCAAATGTTAAAAAGGGAGGAAGAAAAGCCAGAAAATCTCCAAGAATCAAGGTCAATAGTGGCAGAATCAGGAACCCGATCCAAAAGGTGCTGATAACAAGTACCACTATGAATGATCTCCCGTGGCTTAATCAAATCAAAGAAGTAAAGGCCAATCGGCAATTGACCAAACCCCAGCTGACGTGCACATACTGATGGGTTATAAAATTCGTAAGTGGCCGATTGATCCTTTCCAAAAACACAAGAAGGGAGAAGCCCCAGTTTGATGATTTCTACAAAAACAATCCTACCTTCATCGTCCTTGTGGATATCATTAAAGCTGAATGTGGTTTCAAAGTAGGTCTCATCATCTCTATATGCAAACCAGATAATGGAATTTGGATTGAAGCCGAGATAGAAACTTTTGAAGTGCTCTGCTATACGAGAAGGAGTTCTTTTGTGTCCTGGAAAGACAGAAATAGCTTCTCCAAAATTCATACATCGGCGCCTCACAATTGGAACACTATCTGGTTGATCTCCTGGGAAAGTCTTGGTAAAAATATTCTGCTCCAACCTATCTCGAAGATGAAGGTTTAGCCACATGTTGATAAACCACCAGGGACCTCCCGGAGTTCCTATGGGAGAATTGGTTGACAAGCTGACTGCTACTTGATGAAGGAGATGGTAAACCACACCTAAAAGGTATTTTCCAAGAGGGATGCAATTGCCAGCAGCCAACCGCTCAGCCACTATTTGATAATTGGCAGTAGGGCCAAAAGTTTTGCCACAGAAGACGAATTTCTCAAGCCACATATTCAAGAAAGCAACATGTTCCCTCTGTCCCACGGTTCCTTCTTTCTTATGCTCAGCGATATAGCCAGACCATCCACCTATGTTCTTAGTCTTCAACTGGTGAGAAAGTTTGTCATTACGGTGGCTAAAGAGGGTGTCTGGGGAGGAAATATCTAGACCAGTCAGCACGAGGACATCGGCCAAGGTTGGAGCCATCAGCCCATGGCTGAACAAAAAAGCATTAAGCGCATCAGACCAGAAATAAGAAGTAGCTATCAAAAGAGATTCATTCCGAGACATCTCAGACAGAGATAAAGTGATGCATTGACTGATTTTATATTGTTCCCAAGATCCCTTATTCTTCGCAGAAACTCTGAGGTACCAATGTCTCCACCCTTTGACATAACCTGTCCAAGACCTAAAGCAACCGTCCCAATCGGTCAAATTCAGAGAAGCATGTTTGAAGGGGATTCGGTCGGTTTCAAAGTTGATCATCTCAATGGGGTCAGTATCACCCATTGGTCCAAGGAAAGTGAGCCCGAGCTTATCATCAACAGGGATGGTGAGATGAGATCTAAATTCCTGAAGGAAATAAATAAACCTAGGTTTCAGGCAGAGCGGGACGGCGGTATTTAAAGCCAAATAAGCAGAAGGTCGAAAGAAATACTAGGGGAACTAAAGAAAGAGTCGCCTTCGAAGGTGTAGAAGTAGAATGGGAACCTCCAGCGGAGCTTGAGGGCGCCATGGATCAGCAGAAGCTTTGAAGCTTAGGGTTCGTCACTTGAAAGCTCGAGCTGTTGGAACAACAAGATTTGGGGGAAAGAAAGAACCAAGGTGGCTGTATTTATGGCCCCTGAAGATTTGTTGAGATTCTACAGGTGACTTCGAATCGAGGAAGATAACGGATTCGAGGAAATTTCGGAGCAAAAGATTATTTACTCCAAAACTGGGGGGCATGTGTTGACACCGTTTTTTGGAAAAACAAGTCAAAAGGGATAAGGAAGAATAGCTGATGAAAACAGAGTGCAATCGGCCGATTAGAGAAAGAAAAAAGGGTAGTCAACAGGATCCGCCGATGGTCAAAAGGAGTTTGACTCTATTAGTGGGCTAGCGGGTCAGAACTATCGGCCGATGAATAACTAGAGGATCGGCCGATGGGGAGAAAGAAGGCGGTAATCAAGGAGATATGCCAGAAGGAAAGCATGGTGGAGGCAGGTCAGTCTGCGATTGGCGACAGGTCAAAGAATCAGTTTTAGGAAGTTTTAGACTCCTGCGAGAGTCCTTTTCTATTTTTAGTAGTTTTTTGTCTTTAGATGCAAGTAAACATTGCCGTGATCGGCTAGGAGTCGGGGTTGTCCTCAGGACATAAATAGCGACCCTGCGTGGTCGGAAAATCTGTACACACCAATATCAAACAAACCACCTCCAGGCAAACCCTTTACTTTACTGCATCTCCTTTACAGCATCTACCTTTACAGCATCTACTTTTCGGCGACTTCGCCATTGCGATTTTCTCTTTTCTACAACGTTGTGCTTCGAGTTCGTCGGGCTGCATCAACTGATCTCCAGCAAGCTTGTGAGTACCGTTTTACCGAATAACCCTAGGCTTTAACCTCCGGGTGCATCGCTGAGGTTTCGTCTAGTTCTTTATTCACCCCTTACCGATATTAGCTAGATCTGCAAGTTTTTGTACCAATTCTTGTGGTTTCTTAGCTATTATCTTTATCATCCACTCGATCTAGATCCTATCGGCTTCTAACACCGCAGCCGATTCCGACCTACTCGAGTGCTGACGTCACGATCGGCCGATTCAGCCGATCCATCTACCCATGCACCTGCGCTTCGGTCGCTCTTGAGCCGGCCGATCCCGCCTTTACCTGTATCAGCCGATTGGCTGATACACATGTCGCTACAAGGCCATCCGTTCTCTAGCCGATCCCTAATATTTTCCATTGTCAATCAACAGGTCAGATTGGCTGGTACGCCTCGCTACAGACCGGGGAGTCACGTGTGCTGCGCGCGGAGGTGATGTCCTATTTTCGCGTCAACAGTCTTACACCAATTGCTCTGTACATAAGCTACCTCTACAAATACATCTACTGGAGGTTCAGCTTGTCCGTGACTTGCTCCGCGATAGGCGCTATCTCCTCCAGAAGGGTCTTGTATTGCTCATCCGTGCAGTTCGCCGCAAGACCACCGGCCACCACATCCACTGGTGCCTTCGGGAAGTATGCCTTCATGAAGGCGAGTACCTAGTTCGGTATCGACTTCGCCAAATGCTTAACATACGTCACCAGGCACCCGGAAGCCTCCTTAAGCCTATCCACGAGACGCGCTATCTTGGGACCGCCCAGATGTGGAACCAACAGCCTCGCGATAGGAAGCGCGGCTTCTTCAAGTTCCTTCAGCTGCTCCCGCAGATTCTCGCAGTCTTCATTAAGCTTCTGCAGAGATTTATAACAGCGTACAAGGTCAAGATTTGAGGCTTCACGGAGCTCAATGTGCTTGATGCATTCATGGCGCAACTGTGCGTAGTCCCACTCGAGCACCTCTCGGCGGTCGGTCTCCCAGTACACGATATTTTTGAGGTCCGTCTCGGAAGCCTTCAGCTGGTCAACCCTCACTTCAAGATCTGCAGACAACTTGTCACAGTGTCAGATTACACACAATTATTGCAATAAGTACTCAGTGATCTTGGTGGATGGCACACCTTTGTTTTTCTGGTGCAGCGACTTGTTCTTCTTGATCAAGTCGTCTCTCTTCGCCTACATCTCTTGTACCTCGTTGTGGTACTGGGCAAAGGCGTCATCGAGTTTGGATTGGAGCAGTGCTGCGTGTTTCTTCGACTTGTCCAGCTCCTTCTTCAGAGTCTCAGCTCAGATGACTGTGTCACCATACCCCTTCAGAAGGTCGGTCTTCTGGCGAGATCTCTCCACCAGGCCCTGTGCAAGACCCAATGATCAATCAGTATTCAGTACACAATAAAGCAAGAAAACTCAGGGTACTCGCAATGTACCTTGATCCAGTTCTCCGTGCGACGCCACGACTCCATGCTCAGAGACACGAAGGCCGGGTCGATCAGCTCATCAACCAGCAACTCGAGACCTCCCCGGCTCGAGGTTCCAGTCTCTGGCATTGGCGTCGAGCGAAGCGGCACCGCGTCTTCTATCAGCGCCTCACGGATGACAACCTCAGTCCCTACTTTAGGTAGCGGATCAACCCGTGCTTCCGCGCTTGGCTCGGGGGCTGTCGAAGTCGCCGGCCCGGGGGCTGTCGAAGTCACCGGCCCGGGGGCTGTCGAGGTTGTCGGCTCGGCAACTGGCTTCGTAGCCATCGCTTCACCAGTGGTCATCTTCATGACTACCGCCTCAGGGATCACCGCCCTCTCAGCTTGTGTCCTTGTCATGATTAGCTCAACAGTCAGTGGCGGCTACGACTACTCTCTACAATAAGTACTCGTGGTGACAGGATGCGTACCTTCCACCAGGGTAGCTTCTTCAAGCCTCGGCTCTGCTGTGGCATCGGTTTGTGGTGGCAGTGTGGGCTCTCGTACCTCCGCCGGGCGGTCTTCACCACCGACAGGAGTGCTACTCTCCCCCTCATCCCACGACAGGTCCGTGGATTTCCTGCATTATGGATTCTCCAATCAACAACACAGAATTAACAGCTAGCGACTACTCGAAGATTCTGTGTACTTACAGCGTCGACCGCACCACGGTGACGGTCGGGGCGCCCAGCATCCTGGCGATGTCCATAATGCCAGGTTCACTGGCGGCTCTTGCCTCGACAAGAGGCTCCCCTACCCTCCCCTCTGGCTGCTCAACGGCCACGGCCGCAGCAAGGGGAGGACCCTGTACTCCTTCAGTTGACGGCTGCAGAGGGTTCTCCACAGTCGCAGCTTGTTCCTGTGTCTCTTCTGGCACAACATCTTCGGTAGCCAGAGGCGGGCTAGTACTCCCAGCCGTCGCCCCCACAATCTCCCAGACTTCTTCCTCGTCTTGCGCCACAGGATCTGGGGAAGGGAGGTCCTGCACAAACACAAGACAGTCAGGAAACAACAGACTACTTCTCGTCAGTACTAGACTACTCTAGTCGCGGTACTCACCTCCTGTCTGGTGGCTTCTGACACCTTCAATTTTTTCACGGCGCGTTTACGCGCCACGTTGCAGGGTTTCCTTGGCGGAGCTGGCAAGCTCGCCTCTAGGCTGGACGGCTTCTCGATCACTTGAATATGTGGCATTCCAGCTCAGTTGAACCTCGAGCGGAGCTGGAACCGCTGTTGCAGCGTCTCCTCATCCTCGTCATCGAAGGTGTCCTCGATGACGATGGCATCATCATCTTCACCGACTACTCGGCGCTCCTTCGCTTTGGATTCCGCCTTCCCCTAAGTTGGCTCCTCAAGCTGCGGGGGGGGGGGGGATGGAGATAAACTTCTTCAGGTCATCCTACAAAACCAAGCAAGCATCAATATGACTACACAAGCAATTAGTACTCGGGGGCTTCGCCCACGACTACTAACCTAATTTGGCGGCCGTGCCGCAGAATACTCCGGCACGGGGCATGGTGTGTACGTGGGCATGTCTTTGAAGATCTTGCCCAGCCTTTCAATTTCTTCACCGGGCATCCGGGAAGTATCTTCGTCGCCGGTGTACTGGTAGCCGAGATGGTCTCGCGCCATCAGCGGCTGCACCCTTCTCTTCATGAAACTGAAGGCCACGTGCTCGGCCCTCAGTCCGGCCTCCCTCAAGGCCTTGATCTTTTTCAGCAACGGAGGTAGCTGGAGACCCTATTGCATGGTGGCTCCGTGTTCCACCACAGTGCATGCTTCGGCTGTCGACCACTGGGCTTTGGCAGCTCGGGGTGGTGGTTGCTGATGTAGAACCACTTCGCTTTCCAATCCTGGTTGGAGTCAATGTGTTTGTACCGCAACTACTGCCCGGTGGTGTCTTCGCACATCTGCACTCCAGCCCCTCCAACTACTCGGGGGTCGTCTGAGCTTGGCTGCGGCTTCACCCGGAAGAACTTCCGGAATAGGATCCAGTGGGGCTTGATTCCCACAAACGCCTCGCAGAAGTGTACAAAGATGGAGATGTGGAAGATACCGTTGGGGATAAGGTTGAGGTACTCGATCCTATAGTACTTGAGCATCCCCTTGAAGAAGTCGCTGGCGGGCAGTGCGAGTCCACGCTCCACGAACTGCGCGAACATCAGAATCTCATCCGGGTTCTTCTCCATCGGGTACGGATCTCCAGTGGCGACGCGCCACAGATCCATCTCCTTCTCGCGGAGGAAACCACTGTTGACCAGGGTGAGGAGGTCCTCGGTTTTTAGCTTCGCCTTCTTCCACTCCTTCGCCGGATTTGGCAGGGTGGAGGGGGGCGGCGACGATGACGACTGGCTAGCATCACCGGCCTCATCACGGCTCCTCTTCTTCGACGCGCCGGTCTTGGTGCTCTTTGACGGAGATGCCTTCATCCTCCCGGTCACGAGTGTCTTCACTCGCATTCGCTCGGGGCTGTGGGAGGGAGGACTACAGCAGCGGCACAGACATACATCTAATCTACTCAGTGGCGGCGGCGGCAGCAGATGAAATGAAGGGAGGGGGTGCTTTAGATCTAAACGCAGAGGAATGCAAACGCTGGAAGTGAAAAACCCTAAGGGGTTGCCCTACTATTTATAAGCCCCCAAGCAGCTAAGTTCCGAACGGGCGGATAAGTTCGGGGTGGCTGACTCAGCGGCAGAGGACTGACTCTTCGTATTCCAGTACTCGATGCCCTCAGTCTCGGGGGCTCGACTTCAATCGGCGGATTCAGTGGGCAAATCCAGATCAGGACCCCACTCCGGACACATTCTACAGTCAAGATGACCATTCAATTCGAGAGAAAGTACTCGACTCGAGGCTCGGGGGCTCCGTGCCACGTGTCCTTCGGTTTTTTCTCCAGATTTTTCGGGATAAGATTGACAGAACTTCAGATTGACCCTCAGCTTGAATCTACAATTCGACCTAAGGCTCGGGGGCTACATTCCATATGGAATGCGATTCTTCGAATCGCATTTTCCATATGGTTTTTCATCAAGACATCATGAGTGCCATTGAAGACCTTCGAGAGAAGCACTCGGGGACACTTGGGGACTACTCGAGAATACTTCAAGACTACTCAAAGATCAGCTGGAGTACCTTCCAGCCTCTAAAATGATTCAAGTGCTCTTGAGGACTTTCGGCTTATGGAACTCGGGGATGCTCGGGGGCTACTCGCCAAGGCCATCAAGACTACTCGAAAACATCCTACTCGACTACAAAGTACTCGGGGGCTTGTCATATGGACATCCCTAGGCCCACTACTCAGGTGGGTACCAGGACTGACTACTGCGTGGGCCCTTGGGACTACTCGACTTGGGCTACACGACACAAGGCATCTGGAGGACTAGAACTCGGTTAGGAAGCTAGGCATGCCCGGATCCATGTAGAGTACTCCTAGCCGTGTACGTCTAGAACTCTCTCCCTCAAACCGACTTGTAACCCTACCTCCCGGACTATATAGGGCGAGGCAGGGACCCCTATCTCTCATCGGCATCATCTTGTAAACACACCCAATCAATCCAGAGCTACGCAGCATACAGCACGTAGGGTATTACGCATCTCGCGGCCTGAACCTGTCTAAATTGTGTGCCACGTGTCTCTCCTTCGAGTTCCCGATCTCGGCGAGGCTACAAACATCTACCTCGGGTACTCTCCTTGGTAGGTTGCTGGGTTAAAACACCGACAGGAAGCAGTCCGGATGGATGAGTTGCCCTGGAACCCTAGAGCTATATATATGAAGTCTCTGCGGGCAAATGACCAAGCTACCCCTAGAACATAAAGGAAGATACACACCCCTCAGGGGTAATATGGTCAAGACTTGGATATCTTCATCGGGCGGTCTGAGAGCCTGTGTGGTTTGAGTACCGGTGCATGGTCGCTTCCTGGTGTGATGAGTGATTGACAACATTGTGTGGACAGAATCTTGGCAAAGTATTGCAAGTGCAGGTTACGGCTTGATTGGTGTTGGTGCAAGTGAAGAACAAGCGCGAAAGGTCTATGCCAATGGGCCTCCAGGTGTCGAACAGACAAGTAGACTTGGTTCGAGGGACCCGGTGGCCAGCGGGATCAAGTGCGGGCCGCATGGTGGCAAGAACAACAAGATGAAGTCATAGACGATTTCTTGGTTGAGCCTCAAAACCAAGGTCGAGCCGAGACGACGTGGGAGACAAGTCATGATTGGAGATTGACGTGAGGCCACACCAAGTCTGCGGAGTTTCCAGTGGTTCACCACAAAACCACTAGGTTACTTGGCTAAGTCACAAAGCCAAGACCAAAGACCGAAGCATGCACAGCTACAACACTAGGTCGGTCTGACTGGTGGGGACCTGTAAGGAGCACCGATCTGACCGGTGTGCTCCGTGGACGACTTCCAGAGACTTCGAAGTGGAGGACATGCATCGGGATCACAAGGCTTGCGTCGAGGCTAAGCAAGGTGCGGTCGCCGGGCATCCGTCCGATGGTGCTACGACGAAGATTTCCCAATGTGCCCTTCGAGGGCGTGTATCTTAGTATTATGTAATAGGGGTAGTTTAGTCTTTCGGTTGCCTCCATATAACCCAAGTGGGGAGAGGATGGCAGCCATCTCTTGGAACCCTAGCTCATTTGCTTTTGCTATTTTCCCTTCCTATTTTCCTTAGGATTTTCTAGGACTAGCTTGAGAGCTTCATGGTGAGATCTTTAGAGAGGGATGGATGATTGGGAGGCAAGCTAGACCTTGTATGAATCTTTCTTGGTATGTATAGTAGGTTCGGCGTGATTTCTCAATGCCTTTTGTTATCTCTCCACTTTCCCTTTTTGGTGATTTTCGGAGCCTTTTCTTGGCAATTTTCATTTGGTGGATTGGAGGCCTCTCCTTTGCGGTTTTGGTTGGGGATGCATACTTGAGCCCTCCGTGGTTCTTTTCTTTGTAAACCCTGTCTCAAATCCGCGGGAAAAGGTGCTCGATTTGGGGTTTTTCCTTAGGTTTCGAGAAGTGGTGTTCTTGGTGGAAATCCTTTGATTCCTCATGATTTGGCAAGTTTTGGGGGACCAAATCATAGCTATGGGATGCCCATGAGGTACTCCTAGTATCCCCAAAGTCTTGTGCGAATCCGTGGAGCGAATCGGGAGATCGGCAAGGTTGTTTGGAAGGGCTGACATGCGGCTCGCTGTTCATCCTCAGCTGCCCAGGCCTGATCAGTCTGACCGGTGCTAGGTCCCTATGGGATTTGCCTCAGGTGAACTGCTGGACGTGTGTAGCTTTGGGCTGTGGTGCTCCTGGTCAGTTTTTGGCAGGTTTCAAGTTGGTTTTCTAGGTTTTGAGGAGGTCCTTGTTTTCCTCAGTTTGTGTTTCGGAGGTGGTTTTTGTTCCGGGGCCTAGAGGAGACACTGGGGCTTCCTGGAACATTTCTGTGCATTTGCTACTGCCACCGGCCTGACCGGCTCTGTCCATCGGTCTGACCGGTGACACCGGTCTGACAGGCATAGGCCATCGGTCTGACCGGTGTAGCACAGGCAGCAAGCTGTGCAATTTTCCGCTGCGTGTTGTGTGTGGTTCTTTTGGTCGGAAGTGTTGTTTGTTCCTAGGGTCAATAGCACTTCAGTGGCTACGTGACTTTGGCAAACTTGGGTAGTTCGAGTCATAGAAGTGTTGGACCGGCCGTGTTCATCTTGTTGGAGAAGACATGTCCTTCGAGAAGAATTTTTATTAGCTCCCATTCACTCCCCCCCTCTCTGGTTCGCCTAATCGGTCCTTCAAGTGGTGTCAGTGCCGGTTATGGGTCTTTCGGGACTCTAACCAGTCTAAGATCCAAAGATGGCATACCAGGAAAGGGGTTCGGGTCCTCCGCACTTCGATGGGAAGAACTACCAGATGTGGCAGAGGCGGATTTCCTCTTTCCTTCGCGGCAAGGGTTAGATCCTTTGGGATGTTACAGAGAACACAACTTATGTTCATCTGATTAACTTTCTTGCTGTAGGATCGAGGGATATGCACGACGCCAACAACAAGGCGGTCGACTACTTGTTTCGCGCTCTCTATCAATCGGAACTCGATCGGGTTTAGGCAGAGGACTTGGCTTGTAAGATTTGAGAAAAGCTTAAGGTTGCTCACGCTGGAAACAGTCAAGTTCTGGCTCGGTTGTTTGTGACTTACCGGAGAGAGTACGAGAATTTCACTCATCTCCCCGGTGAGTCCATGGATACGATGTTCCAGCGGTTCATGGTGATGGTGAACAATATGAGAGCCAACGTGACCGTGCTCCCGTACGATGATCATGACAAGGCTGTGAAGCTCTTGCACTCGTTGGATCGTGCCATTTGGGGCGGAAAGTTCGAGGTCATCTTGGAGTCGGGCACATATGAGACTCCGACAGTAGACGAGCTGTTCTCTAAGCTCAAGTCGTCTGAGGTGGACCGTGGGGTGACAGCCAAGATTGAGGGCCCGACTGACTCGCATAGTCTCACTCTCGTCAGAGGCTCAGGTGCTAGGTCTAACGCTAACCCATCCTCTAGGATGTACTGTCTGTCTTCCTTGATGTCTTTGCCAGATGAGCAGTTCGACGTGCTTGGTGAGGACGAGTTGGCGCTGCTGACCAGGAGGTTCGAGAGGATGCATGAGAACTAGGTGAAGTCAAGGAGGAACTCACGTACATGCTTTCGGTGCGGCAAGCAAGGACACTTCGTCACCGACTATCCGGAAGAGATGGAGGCCAAGGACAACTACAAGCATCGACCGAGGACGAAGAACAAGCACCGGTCGAGGCGCGATCACAAGCACAAGCACAAGAACAAGGACGAGTGAAGATCGAGGAGGAAGGATGGCCATGGCAAGAAGGCTCGAGCGATGGTCGGAGCGAGCGACGTCGACTCCAGCTCCACCTACTCCACCTCGAGCTCTAGTAGTAGTGAAGATGAAGGTGATCGGCGCAAGAGCAAGAAGGGGTCCAAGAACCTGAGCGGGCTGAGCTGCTTCGTGCGAGACGGCTGCTGCGGCATGGAGCACAGCTCCGACAGTAAGAAGAGCCAGAAGGACGACTCGGACTCTGATGAACTCTCCTTCTTTTGCTAGGAGAATGAGGAGCTTGGGAAGTTGCTTGATAACCGCGATGACATGCTTAGAGAGGCTAAGAAAATGAGGAAAGAGCTTAGGGCTTCGCTTGATTATGCTAGGAATAGGGTGGCTGAGCTAGAAACACAGAATCATGATGCTAAGCTTGAGACTGATTCGCTTAAGGCTTCACCTATTGTTTCTGATGAGGTTGATTGTGCTGATTGCTCTGTTTTCCTAGCTGATTTGACTGCTCTTAAGGAAAAACATGCCTCCAAGTGTGAGGAGATAGATGTGCTTAGGGTTGAGTTGGTGAGCTACAGTCTAGACTTGCTTTGCATGGAAAGCTTGCTGAGTCTCGTTCTCGCATTGTTTCGCTTGAGGCTAAATTGAAAGCTCCTATTCCTACTTCATGCTCTACTTGTGAATTACATGTTGTAAAGAATTTGGAGCTTGCACACTGTCGATCTCTTGCAGGATGAGAATGATGAGTTGAGAAAAATGATGGGTTGGTTGTCGGGTCATGAGCCACAACTTAGGATGATGATTGAGGCATACAAGCGCTATGATGGTCAGGCGCTTGGGTCTGACAAGTTGGGAGCATGCAATGGTGAGAGAGATGAAAAAATTAGGGATATTCCTATTCCACCACAAACAACCCACAAGAACACATTTCCATCCAAGCCCAACCATCTCAGAAACAAACTCGACACAACTCCAGATCCTCCAATATTTCCTCCCCAAACAAATGATTTGCAAAAACTGGTAAAGTTTGTGAGTGCCAAGGGAGATGTCGTTGGAGAGCAAGAGGGAGAGAAACCAAAAGAGAAGCCAAGTGTGAAGCCGCAACCCAAGCCTAAACCTAGACCGATCCACTTCCAATGTGAGTTTTGTGGCAGGGACGGTCATAAGGAAGAGTTTTGCTTCAAGAAAAAGTGAGAGGAGAGAATGGCGAAGGAGTGGGCAAACAAGGACAGGTACCACCCTTCTCATGGTGTGCCTGAGCCTTGCATGCCACTACACAGGGCAAAGGCCATTGTGCGTATGGTTCCAACTTGAGGAGATAGGAAAGCTTCAGGTGGTGTTGCTAGCCGAGGACCACCGGTCAGACCGGTCAGGGTGACCATTCAGAACGGTGCAAGGTAGGGTGCTGGGAAGTTTGAGTTTCGTGCTAGTGGTAGACGTGTTCAGTCTGGTGGTGTTGAGTTTGCTGGACATTCTCCTCCTTGTGGTCGATACGAGTTTGGGAGAGGTCGCAGCTTTGAGTCTCTGAGGAGTTACGGTCCACGGTCTTCCATTCGTAGCTTTTGTACTCCTCCAGCGAGACGGGAGTGGTTTTCCCGTGGCGGTTCCAATTTCGGTAGAGATGGTAGGATGGTTTCGAGGTTTGATGGGCGTAGTAGGATGGATTCCAGTTTTGATAGGAATGGTAGGATGGATCATGCTAACCCCACTTTGGAGCAGATGGCTCAACACTGGTTTTACTCTTTTGGTACTAACCCTAGTGTTGAGTTGTTTGCTCATTCACGTGCTTGTTTTTGAATTTTAGGTGACAGGCTTGGGAAACATTTGGTTGATCGACTCCGGTTGCTCGAGGCATATGACCGAAGATCCGGGGTGGTTCTCCAGCCTCACCCCGGTGGTGTCAAAGGTGTACGTCATGTTCGGGGACAATGGGCGAGGGCATGTACTTTTAGAAGGTGAGGTGAGGGTAAGTGACAAAGTGGTGCTGAAGTGTGTTGCCTTAGTCAAGTCGCTCGGATTTAATTTGCTTTCAATTTCTCAGCTTCTTGATGAGGGTTTTGAGGTGTTGTTTAAGTTTGGTGCTTCTCGGATACTTGATGCTCGAGGTGACCTTGTCTGTATGGTCGTTCCCGAGGGTCGGATATTCCGAGCGGATTTCTCTTAGTGTTCTGGTGTTGCTAGGTTTTTCGTGGCTGGTCCTTCATGTGAGTTGTGGAAGTGCCATAGGAGGTTGGGTCACTTAAGCTTTGACCTTTTGTCTCGCTTGAGTGGACTTAACTTGGTCCAAGGATTGCCCAGTTGAGGTTTCGAGAAAGATTTCGTGTGTGCGCTGTGCAGGCATGCTAAGATGGTAGCTGCTTCCCATCCACCCCTCACCGATGTGATGACGGAGTGTACATGCAAGCTGCTCCATATGGACCTTGTTGGCCCAGCTCGTGTGTGATCCGTGGGTGGGTAGTGGTACGTCCTAGTTGTGGTGGACGACTAGTCTCGGTATGCCTGGGTTTTCTTTTTGGAGGAAAAGGGGAGACATTTGGTTTTGTTCCAGATCTTGTCTTGAGGTCGAAGAACGAGAGGCATAGACATGCCATAGGAGCGATTCATTGTGACAATGGCTCGAAATTTAAAAACACTCACTTCGAAACCTTTTGCCATGACTTAGGTCTTAAACACAAGTTTTCAAGTCTGTATACACCTCCTCAGAACGGCGTGGTGAAAAGGAAGAATACAACCCTGTGTGAGATGGCTCAGACGATGCTCGATGAGCATAGGACTCTGAGGAGGTTCTGGGCTGAGGCGATCAATATCGCGTGCTATGTGTCGAATAGGATTTTTCTCCGAGTCCACAAGAATGAGACTTGCTACAAGTTGATGCATTGCCGTACCCCCAAGGTGAGTCACATTCACGTCTTTGGCTGCAAATGCTTCATTCTTAAGAAAGGCAAGAGTTTGGACAAGTACGAGGCTAGGTCTGTGGATGGCATTTTCTTTGGTTGCACTACGCATTCTAGAGCCTTTCGGGTGCTCAATCTTGAAACTAACCAAATCGTGGAGACTTGCGAGGTTACCTTCGACGAGACACATCCACATAGTTCGCTTGTTTTTGAGTGTGCAGGTGATGAAGAACTTGGCGAGGAGATATTTGAGGATGAGGTGCAGCAGCAAGGAGATGATGAAGATGGTGGTGTGGCGTCGCGGCTGAGCATGTACCTACTATTTCGACTACGATCGAGGACGGGCATTCTCCCACACCTACGACGACGTGCCGAGATCGAGAGGAAGATGTTGCTGAGGGTGAGGTGGCTTCGAGGCGAGAGGCTCCCCGGCGAGTAAAAGTGGATCACCCAGCTTCAAGGATCATCGGGGACATCAACGAACGTACTACACAGTCGAGGTTTAGAAACAACTCTCACTTTGCCCATGCTGCTTTTATTGCTTCTATTGAGCCCAAAGACATTGGACACGCGCTTTCTTATTCCAATTGGGTGAATGCAATGCATGAGGAGTTGGAGAACTTTGAGAGAAACCAAGTTTGGAAGTTAGTGGAGCCTCCACCGGGTTGTAAGTTGATTTGGACGAAATCGGTGTGAAAGAAGAAAGAGGTAGAAAGAGGTAGAAAATGGTGAGGTACTGAGAAACAAAGCGAGGTTGGTTGCTCAAGGGTACACACAAAAAGAGGGGATAGACTATAAATTTGAAAATGGAATGTTATTTGCTTGGAAAATATGCTCTCATGTCATTTGTGCTTATTTAAATTACTTTTGGGTGCTAAACTGTTGCATGATGCCTACCATTGAGAAGTCTCATGTATAAAAGTAGGCACATGGCTCGGTGGCTTTGACATGACATGAGATGCTTGACTGTCACACCTGTTTTTCCATAGAAAACTAAGTGCATAACTATATGTATGCCAGGATCTATTTTCATACATATAGTGACATATAAGTGAATAACAGTTCAGTATCACGTAAGAAAAAGGGAGATTATCAGAGATTTACGCTTAATCCTGGAAACGAAGGCACCAAACTTCACAGGCAGTCGACTGGGGGTTGTGTACGCCTAGAACTCAGCAACATCTTCAGCAAACTCCAAAATAGCTTCCTCTTTCTGAGCAATATTGTTTATAGCAAGGGTGAGCACTTGTCGTACTCAGCAAGTGTGGGGGAAGGATGAATGCAAAGGCTTTATAGTGGACTGGGCTCCGAGCATTTAGCATTTTAGTTGGTCAAATTTTATTAAACAACTATTTACTAGCAAGTATAAGTATATACCATCCCACCTTTAACATAAAGAAATAGATAAGATACGCCATAAGCATATGACAAGCATAACAACGATTTAAGTCCATCTTCAAGTTCAATTATCATGCGAGGGACTAGGCCGCTCTTGACCGTGAGCACGGCTAATCGATTAGTTTTACACTCTGCAGAAGTTGTACACTTTCACCACAAGTCGCGTAAAAGCTCCAAAGAACTTTGAACCCAACCACGTGATGCTGATCAGGCACCATACCACACTACCGAGGTATGACTGCATAGGGACGCTACGAGGCCTTTACAAAGACTTCCCTAGTGTGTTCCAGTGCACGAGGTTCCGTGAGTCCTGCCCCCCCTAATCACCAGTCCAACACTAGAGTCCTCTAATTATTTGGCCAAGACAGAGCCATATGTCTTGTGGTTGCACTGTTTTCCTGGGTGGTTCTCCATGTTCCGATTAAACATATGATCTTGTATTAACCAAAGTTATAGCATAAAAGTAAAGCAAATTCATCATTAATGTTCATTAAAACCGATAGAGCAACTAAGCACAACTACCCAACAAAAAGGTAAACCCAGGTTGACAAGGAATGATCATAAAGGCTAGGATAAACCTTAATAGGACCCATGAATATTAATGCAAAGCATATGCAAAGTGATTAAATATAATTATTAGGACAAAAGCACAAGGACACACTTGCCTTTAACTAGAGAATAGTTGCTCAGAATGTCTTCACTTCTTGCTCTTCAAAGCTCTCGAACAACGTTCACTCTATGCGCATCAATCATCGGCACAAGCATACAAAGCAAGCAAACAAAGAAACTAAGAACAATGCACCAATCATCATAAAACGTACATGAGGGGTACGAAACTAATCTACGCGTTGAATTGAACTCATAGGTGAAAGAATTGCTGAAATCAGACATGAATTGAATAAGATATTGTTTTTGGAAGAAAAAAAATGATATTTATGTGAACATGATGTAAGGATGATGTCACGATGAGCAATATATAATCAAGAAAAGAATTAAATGATATATAGATTGGTCTTGACGTGATCAAGAAATTTATAGTCGAATAAAGAATTACTATATAGATCAAGGATCATAAGGTGAAAAGATGATAAGGCTAAAAGAGAGTTTTGCTATTCTGAAAAGAAAAAAAAATACGGATGAAATCCTACCT
Source organism: Cenchrus fungigraminus (assembly GCA_036936925.1). Lineage (NCBI taxonomy): Eukaryota > Viridiplantae > Streptophyta > Magnoliopsida > Poales > Poaceae > Cenchrus > Cenchrus fungigraminus. The sequence goes on from CM072780.1 coordinate 72,105,973, forward strand.
ATTGCATAGGCATGATGTCAGCATGATGTCATCACTGGCAAGATAGAAAGATGCACGAATCCGTGACTAGTTTGCTTCTGTACAGAAACGTGACATATGATACACATGCATGGTGCTTACGTGCTTGAAGATAAAGGAAAACTGAATCATTATTGCTCAACTCAAGTATATATGTCGGTCCTTATATTAAAGCAATAAGCAACGTAAAAAGGAATTGATTGTGACCTGCGTTGCTCACATGCCGTACGTACATGCATATACGTAACTTATCCATCAGCATAGAAGTAGAAGCTATTCAGACCATTACTAAGAGCATTGCTAATTACCATGCTTCACGTGTAGATTTGCATGGCTGGAGGATGGCTTCGGAAGATCTGTCTTGCCAAAACAGCGACGTGCAGACAGCAGCTGCTGCCGATCTGGCACATAGGAGATGTATATAAGCGATCAGGCCATGGGGAAACGAGAGGCATGGATCAACAGAAAAACGGACAATGAAGTGCTCACCCATAACGACCGGCGAGCGTGCGAGATAGAACTCGATGACGACGAGCAGAGATCAAACTCGCTGGGGCTGCTCGTGGTGAAGTCTTCCCCGGCGGCTGGCAGCTTGCCAAGGACCTAGGACAGATGGCCAAAACAGCAACTCGTGCAGAAGAGATTGACGGCGACAACCCGTAGCTCCGATCCGGGCAGCACAGGAGAACGAGCAGCGAGTCTTCCTTTTGCGCTAGCGACGCCGGCCGGAGGTGCGGTGGACGTCGCTGGAGCCATGGAGGCGGCCTTCACGGCAGGGCGGCGACGGCGACTTGCGATGGAGTTAGGGCACGTAGGGCTCTGCGATTAGATACACAAAAGAAAGGCCGGGTGGGAGGGGCTTATACTGTGTGGTATAGGGCGTATCAGGCTCGGACGATTTTCACGTTGTAGACCGAACCGGCTTTAGGAGGAAAACAAACTGGGCTTTAGGAGGAAAACAAACTGCAACTCGTGTCCTGTACAGCTACGGAGAAAACAAGATGTTGTACGTGACCTGAGGGACAGCTTAGCAGCGAGACAAGGGAGCTGATCGTGGCCTTGCTTTGTCGTACATGCACAGATGTATGCATGCATGGTGTTGTTTACTTGCACTGATCGGTGTGGCTTATAACCATTGCGACACCAACTGAGTTGCATCTAGAGCGGCAGACAACAGCAACGTGCGGCAACGGCAGCGGCTAGCTCGGCATGCAACAAAGAACAAGGCACGGCCACAGGAACATCGCAGCATGGATTTCAAGTTATTACTAAGTGGATGCATGGACGGAGGAGAGCAAACGACAGTGGTGAAGAACTCAGCTCAATTTGGGGAAGCTCACAATAATACTTCAGGCATGGCAAAATGGGAATTCCGAGAGTACGATGGCTCAAAGATAGCTTGGAACACAAAGAATCCAAATTAAATACTTGGAGATCGTGTAAAGGATTTTAGAGACTTCTAATAAAAAGAATTAGCTCAGGGAAAATGAGAATTAATTCTGGAAAAAGTTCGGAAAATTCCCAGAAGGATTTGGTCAGCACCTAGACGCATTTTAAAAGCTTTTGCACTGAAGAAACATTAAATGCATCGGCATGAATGCAACACACACTGAACCAATTTATTTATTTTAAAAACAAACAAAGCATTTTTCCTATACTATATTTCCTGTAAAGAAAATAAATGTAGGGGAAAATTTTAAAATTATGAGAAACTCGTTATTTAATTATTCTTCCTATTCATTTCCTGAAATTTGGAAATTTCAGGGTGTGACATTGACCAAGCGCAAAGCAAGATCGAGATTTGCAAAACTTATTGTAAACATAAGCATCCATAATTACTACCACAAGCAAATTGTAGCAACATGTAAAGGTGTAAATAAAGGAAGCATATGTTTCATGCAAAGCACTTAGCCTTTACTTAGGCAAAGGTTCTTTAGGCATATAATTAATTTGTTCCACCGTAAACATTGCCTCATTATGATTCTTAAGAAATTCTAGCCTATAAACATGATCATCATTAGAGCAAGTCATACAATTTAAAATATTATCCATACTATTGGTCGAACATGAGTATTTGAATTTATCATCATCAATACAAATAATATCTTGAGATTTCAGCACGTACCTTAGCCTTAGAGCTTTTCAACAAGAGTGATGCTTGGTTCATCTAGCGATGTTGAAGGCGAATAGATCTCAACAAGTGGATGTGTCTCTTGTTACCTTTTTTCATCCCCTCCATCTCATGATGTGGAACATGTAATCCATCAACTACATTTGCATTTATCTCTTCTTTGAAGTCTTCATTGTCATCCTAGTCTTTATCTTCAAAGTTTGAATGTAGCTTTCTTTATCTTCCATGTACCACACGTTGTTGAGGTCGCTAGTCGTAGACTCACTCTTTTCATTATCCTTGAGAACTTCCATGTCTTGATTTGCTAGTGTGTAGGCTTCAATAGCACACAAGCTATAACCTTGTGGATAGGGGCCTTCTTGGAGTATTTGCTCTATGTCATCCCCCTCCCATTCATCTTCTAGCTTGAGTCCTATTTTCTCCCGTTCATCGTTCGAGTCACTAACTCTTTTTTTCACTTTCCTCATCTTCCTAGCAATAAATTCTCACCCGTTATTGAATGGGCATGACCAATCAATTTTAAAATCTTCTTCAATCGGTGTGCATGGTGTTGTGAAGAGGGAACTTTTTGGCTCATCATGGTTGTGCTCTTCTTCTCCTTCATCATAAATCTTCGAGTTGTCAAATCGGTCCATCCATCCTTCATCTTCTTCTTCTCTTTCTTCAAATTTCTTTTGGATCGACTCTCCACTCATCTCTTGATCAAATATATCTTCGATTCTTTTAGCGACGCGTCGGTGTTCCTCCTTCCTTCGGTGGTTGATTAGGGGGGCAAAATCAATTTGAATCCAACCGGATTGATTGAATTCCGCCAATGGTCTAGCATTCTGCATACTTTGGCCAACATTCATGTTAGTTTCAACATTTTAAATATCCGAAATGACTTTGCTTACCTTAGGAAGTTGTTCTTCAATTTCTTGTATGACCGGTTCATCTCCCTTGACCTCCGGTTCGTCATTTCAGAAATTTGAGCAAGCGTTTCAGACTTGCTTTTGTCATTTTGCTCCTCCCGATAACGTTTTTGCCAATCTCTCATCAAGGCCACCCCTTGCCAATTTTTGTAGGAGTTGGGCAGCTTCTGTGAGTGTTTTCTCCATGAGATCCCCTCCTACACACCCCCTCCCCCTTTGCTGCTTCTGGGTTGGCACATGAATCAAGTCAATGTTTCCGTTCTCCACATTTTCTCTCAAAAAGTGGTATCTCACCTCTATATATTTGGTTCTGGAGTATAGCACTGGATTTTTGGCAACACTAATGGCACTAGTGCTATCACACATGAGAGGAACATGGGTGCACTCCTCATCAAAGTCACTCATAGTATAGGTGGTCCAAAGCAGCTAGGAACAACAACTAGCAATAGCTACATACTCGGCCTCTGTGGTAGACTGAGCTACACTTGACTGTTTGCAAGATGACCAAGAAACCAATAAGGAACCCAAAAACTGACAAGTACCCGAAGTCGATTTCCTATCGACACGACACCCCACAAAGTCGGCATCCGAAAAACCAAGAAACGAGAGAGAAGAGGACACCGAGTACCAAAGCCTAAGATCAGGAGTATATCGAAGATAGATGAAGATCCACTTGATGGCCTGCCAATGCGACGTCATCAGCGACGCCTGAAAACGAGTGCACAGACACACAGAAAATTGTATGTCCGGCCTCGTCGCCGTCAGGTACAGGAGGGAGCCGATCATGCTCCCGTACTCCTAGTCCACAGGCTGTCCGTACTCGTCCGCATCCTGCGCTGTAGTCATGTTCATCGGTATCGACAGGGGCTTGCAGTCGTCCATCTTGAATTTCTTGAGGATGTCCTTCGTGCACTTGGCTTGATGTACAAATGTTCCCTCCTTGGCCTGTTTGATCTGAAGCCTGACAAAGAACTGCAATTTCCCCATCATAGACATCTCGAATTCTTTGCTCATGTCCTCTGCAAACCTCGCAACCAAAGAGTGAGATGAGCCGCCAAATACAATATCATCCACATACACCTGAACAATTAGGATATCATCGCCCTGCCTGAGGAGAAATAGAGTCTTATCTACTTTTCCCATCTCAAACCCCTTGCTGAACAAGAACCCTCTCAACCTGCCATACCATGTCCGATGAGCTTGTTTCAGCCCATACAAAGCCTTTCTCAGCCTATACACTCGGTGTGGGTACTCAACACTCTCACAGCTAGGTGGTTGCCCCACATAAACCTCTTCCTCCAAAAACCCATTCAAGAAGGCACTCTTCACATCTATTTGGTACAATTTGAACCCTTCAGTAACAAAAAAGGCTAGAAGGATACTCATCACCTCCAAATGGGCTACAGGAGCAAACGTCTCCTCGTAGTCTATCCCCTCTTTCTGGCTATAACCCGGAGCAACCAACCTCGACTTATTTCTCACCACTTCACCATTTTCACCTTCTTTGTTCTTCCACACCCATTTTGTCCCAATAGGTTTGCAATGTGGTGGTGGCTCTACTAACTCCCAAACTTGGTTTCTCTCAAAGTTCTCTAGCTCCTCATGCATTGCGTTCACCCAATTAGGATCAAAGAGTGGGTGTCCAATGTCCTACGGCTGAAAGGTATCAACAAAAGCTGAATAATCAAAGTGAGAGACATTTCTGGACCTCGACCGTGTCGTGCATTCATTGATGTCGCTGATGATTCTTGAGGGAGGATGATCAACTTGAACGCCCTTCGGTGCCTCTCGCCTGGAGGCGACCTCCCCCTCAACAGCAGCTTCCACTTGATCTTGCTAGATCGTAGTCGGTGTAGTGGATGGACCATCCTGAACCATAGTCGAAGTAGTGGAAGTAGAGGGTACATGTGTGGCTGGAGCTTCACCATCATCACCATCATCATCACCAGCCTCATCCTCCTCATCTTCTAAAATCTTCTTGCCAACTTCGTCGTCACCTACACACTCAAAAACAGATGAACTACATGGTTGTGTCACATCGAAGGTAACCTCGCAAGTCTCCATGATTTGGTTAGTATCAAGGTTGAGCACACGATATGCTCGAGAATGATTAGCATAACCTAAAAAGATGCCATCGGAGGACCTTGCCTCAAACTTATCTAACTTGCACTTCTTGAGAATAAAGCACCGGCAACCAAAAGCCCGAAAATGGCTCACTCTAGGTACCCATGCATGAGCTCGTAGCACGTCTTTTTCATGAAAGCCCGAAGAAAAATCCGGTTCCCAACATGGCACGCGGTATTCACTGCCTCAGCCCAATATCTTCTCGGAGTCCTATGCTCATCGAACATCGTCTGAGCCATCCCACAAAGGGAACAGTTCGTCCTCTCTACCACACCATTCTGAGAAGCGACATAGGGAGAGGAAAACTAATGATCAAGACCCAGATCACGGCAAAAGGTTTCAAATCGAGAGCTTTTAAATTCAGTGCCATTATCACTACGAATAGCTCGAACAGCTTGTCCATTCCTCTCATTTTGCAACCTCAAGGTCAGATCCCGGACAAAGCCAAATGTCTCCCTCTTGTCGGCCAGAAAGAAGACCCAAGCATAGCAAGAATAGTCGTCCACTATCACTAGGACATACCATTTCCCACCCGCCGAGCACACATGAGCTGGACCAACCAAGTCCATATGGAACAACTCGCATGGGCGCTCTGTCATAACAACGGTCAGATGCGGATGGGAGGCAACGACCATCTTACCATGCCTACATGGAGCACATACCAAATCTTTTTGGTATTTCAACCTAGGCAATCCTCGGACTAAACCAAGCCCACTCAAGTGTGACAACAAGTAAAAACTCAGGTGACCTAGCCTCCTATGACATTTCCAAAGCTCCACGGAAACACCCACAACCAAACAAGAAGAGACAACACACTGAGAAAAATCGACTCTGAAAATTTGACCCTCGGGGATGATCTTACACATAAGATCACCTCGAGAATCCAACACACGAGAAGTGCTCATCTTGAAACGGACCTCAAAACCCTCATCAAGAAGCTCGGAAACCGAAAGAAGATTGAACCCCAATGACTTGACAAGAGCAACACGCCTAAGAGTCGCGCTCTCACTTACCTTCACTGTGCCCACTGAAAGTACTCAACCTTTCCCATTATCCCCAAAAGTGATGTACACTTTGGACACCACCAGGGTGAGGCTGGAGAACCACCTTCGATCTCTGCTCATGTGTCGAGAGCAACCGGAGTCGATCAACCAAAAGCTCTCCATGCATCCCACCTGGAAAATAAAAAATGAGAGAGAGAGTGAGCAAACGACTCAACACTGTGGTTAGTGGAAAAGGAATCAAACCAGTGTTGTGCCATTTGCTCAAAACTGGGGTTAGCAAAATCCATCCTATCACTCCTAGGTGGAACACCCACACGTCTCCTTGGAGGACTATGAGCACCGCGAGGTGGAGACCGTGGCTCGTAGCTCCTCTAAGACCTAAAACTACGATCATTCCCCCCATACTCGTATTGGCCACGAGTGAAGGAACGTCCAGCAAACTCACCACACGCAAACCCAACACTCCTACCACTATCTCTCTGAGGAGGCGCACCCAAAGTAGGAAACTGACGCCTCTCCCGAGTAAGGAAGGTAGGCACCGTACCCTCACCCCTAGGCACAACACGAGGCTCAGGCACACCACGAGAAGGGCGGTACCTATCCTTGTTTGCCATCTCCCTAGCAAACCTCTCCTCTCTCTTTCTCCTGAAGCACAACTCCACTAGATGGTCATCCCTCCCACAATGGTCACAATGGAATGGGATTGGCTTTGGGTTTTCTTTGGGCTGTGGCTTCTCCTCACTTGGTTTCTCTCCGTTCTTCCCAAATAACTCATTCCCCATGTGTCACTCTTGAACTTGATGGGTTTCTGGAAGTTGTTGGTTTGTGTAGGAAATACTAGTGGATGTGGGGTTGTGTCTAGTCGGTTCCTAAGCGGGTTTGGCTTAGGATCAAAGGTGTTTTTGTGGAAGGTTTTTGGTAGAGTTGTGATATCACCAATCTTCTCCTCCTTCTCACCACTACCCTCTCTAATCTTATCCGACCCAAGCGCTTGCCCATCATAGCGCTTGTATGCCTCAATCATCATCCTAAGCTGAGGTTCATGACCCGATAATCAACCCATCATTTTCCTCAACTCATCATTCTCATCCTGCAAGCGATCAACATAATGCACAAGTTCTAGATTTTGAACAGCATGCAACTCACAAGTAGAACAAGAAGTAGCTATAGGAGTTTTCAAAGCAGCTTCAAGAGATCTAGCATAAGCATGAGATTCATCCAACTTCGCATGCAAAACAAAACAAGAGGTACAAGCACCAAGCAAAGAGGGTCTAGATTTCATCTCTTCAATCTCAACCCTAAGCACATCTATTTCCTCAACCTTGGAGGCATATTTCTCCGTAAGCACAGTCAAATCACCAAGGAAAACAGGACATTCAGTGCATTCAGGTTCATCGGTCACAGTAGGAGCAGACTTCAAAGATTCTACTTGAGCCCTAGCATCAACAAGCAAAGATTCTAGCTCAATCACCTTCTCCTTAGCCTCTCCTAGCAAAGACCTATACTCCCTCTTCTCCTTGTTGGTCTTTCTAAGCACGTCATCACAATTGTCAAGCAATTCATTCAACCTAGCATTCTCTGCTATCAAGAAAGCAGGATCATTATTTACCTCATCCTCGGAGTCAAAGTACGAGTCATCCTTCTGGCTCTTCTTGCTCCCATAGCTATGTGCCATGCCGCAAAAGCCTTGGGCGGCGAAGCAAAGGCCGTTGATGTTCTTGCTTGACTGCTTGCTCTTGTGCCGGTCCACCTCTTCTTCTTCACCGCTTGAACTCGATGAAGTGTAGCAGGAACTCGAGTCGATGTCGCTCACTCTGGAGACCATCGCACGCTCCGTCTTCTTCTTGTGGCCCCCACTCTTCCTCGGCCTTCGCTCGGACTTGGTCTTGCCCTTGTAGTCGTTTTTAAAGCGGTGCTTGTGATCGGTCCTCAGACGGTGCTTGTGCTTGGCCTTAATCTCCATGGCCTCCGGCACTCGGCGATGAAGTGCCCGTGCTTCCCACGCTGGTAGCACATGTCCGAGTTCCTCTGAACGTTCTTCCGGTTCGTGTACATGCGCTCGAACCTCCTGCTCAGCAACGTGAGATCATCCTCACCCAGCACGTCAAACTCCTCATCTGGCATAGAGACAAGTGACGACAAAGAGAGCTTCCTAGAAGACAGAATAGCATTAGTTCTCGGTCCAAAAACGAGAGCCATACTATGAGGGTTAGTCATGTTCTCGATCTTGCCTCTCACACCACGATCAACCTCAGAGGACTTCAGCTTGGAGAACAACTCATCCACGGTGAGCGCCTCATAGTGGTCCGACTCCAGAATGGCCTCGACCTTGGCACCCCACACGGTACGATCCAGAGAGTGCAGGAGCTTCACAGCCCTGTTATGGTCATCGTACGGGAGCACAGTCACATTGGCCCTCATATTGTTCACAATCACGATGAAGTGCTGAAACATGGAGTCAATGGACTCACCGGACACATGAGTGAAATTCTCATACTCCATCCGGTAGGTCGCGAACAAGTGAGCCTTCACCTGATTGTTCCCACCATGAGCTACCTTGAGCTTCTCCCAAATATGTCCTTTGCCACGAAGAAAAGCAGACATACGTCTCTACCACATCTGGTAATCCTTACCATCAAAGTGTGGAGGACCCGAACCCCGTTCTTGGTACGCCATCTTTGGATCTTATACTGGTTAGAATCACGAAGATCTGTAACCGACTCTGATACCAATTGAATGACCGATTAGGCGACCAGAGAGGGGGTGGTGAATGGGAGCCGACGAAAAATTTCTCAGAAGAAACGCCGTCACAATCCCAAAATCACAACCACGGATTCCCACACGAGTTTGCCAAGGTCACGTAGTCACAACAGACCTACCAACCCTAGGATCAAGTCCCGACTCAAAGCAACGCGGAAGCACGACTCAAAGAGCAAGGGACTTAGGCAACTTGCGAGTCTTAGGGCGGACAGTCCGCAATGACCGGGAGGACGGTCCGCGAGGGCCAGGCAGATGGTCCACGGGTACAGGGTGGACAGTTCGCGGGTACAGGGCAGACAGTCCGAAAAACCACCCCGAACCTCAAGTATGCACCCGAGCAAATTCGGATAGTCCGGGCAAGCACCGCGGACAGTCCGTGCCTCGTGGACAGTCTGGCTACTCTGGGCGAACAGTCCGGCCAACACCTCCCAACCAAAACCTAAGCACTGCACGGATCGAACGAAAGACGCTCAAGAAGTCGCGTAGAACACGACGAACAACGAGCTAACTACCTCCTCGCGGTTGGTCCGCACTGAGGCTGCAGACAATCCGCCAGGTGCACAGACAGCAGCCTGAGCTCGACCTTTGAAGGTCTACCCTTCCTCCCCTTTGCCTGATCTCTCAACTCAACCAAGGGAATGCTACCAAATCATTGGAGAAGATGAAGCGCCTCTGGGAGATGCTATCCCTAGGAATTTGTAGCCTCAAACCCATTGAGATGAGAGAAATCGAGATTCTACCGAATCACTTGGTTGTCCTAGATTGTGATTTCTTGTTTTTTGGCTTTTTGCCTTATCCGCTTTGTTTGTTGTTGTTTTTCGGTTAAGTGTTGTACCCAAATTCTCTTCTTCTTAATGAAAAAGTGCTTTGCACGTCTTAAAAAGAGAGAGAAAAGTATTGCACGCTGATTTATGTGGTTGATTTATTTTGAGAATAAAACACTACGCAAAAAATGAAAGAAGAGAAGCCACCACAAGGAGCAGCAAACGGGTCATCTTTTTACGTGAGATCTTGAAATTTCACAAAATTCATTCTCAGTGGTGTAAAACTATTCGATGTGGACATCTTAACTTTATGACATCAAATCAAGACTATAAGAGGGTTTAAACCATGCTTCGATCCTCCAAAATTACTAAAACCTGGGTGGCTAAATAGTCAGAAGTTGGAACCTCAACTGAACTGTTTTGAGCAACGGGGAAATCACATATTTTTGCCCCGGACAATCGAAGAACTTCAAGAGTAAAGGCGTGTTTGGCACAGCACCTCACAGCTCCGAAAAACAACCTCCGCTCCAAATTTTTCCAGCCAAACACGCTCAGCTCCTGTAACTCCATCGCGGATGTGCTCCAAAAAAGGGTGGAGCAGGCCCCAACTCCATGGTTTTCATAGAGTACCTCAGGGGGTGCTTCACCACCCCCAAGATTCCTAGTGTTGGGAGAAATTACCCACCACTACCACTGTTAAGTGGAAAAAACGATTCACTCTGTTATCCCCCTCCCTGTCCCTCTCCTCCTCACGACTCGCACCTGCGACGGGATTCAGGCAGCAGTGGTGGGATTCCGACCCGGGCGGCGATGCTGCGCACGCACTGCGCCATGCTACACCACGCGACCGGCGACCCCCCTCTCCCCACGCCGTCTCGCTGCATATCCGCCGCCGCCCACCATGGGCCATTGGCCCTCGGCCTTGCGCCGCCAGAGCTCGACGCCGGCGGAGGCACGACCTCTGAGCTCGACGCCGTTGGTGCGCGCGGCGGCAGGGGCGCGGCCTCCCCACACCGCCCGAACTGTCCTCCCTGGCCTGGTGTCTCTCGTCGAACACTCCTGACTCCGAAGTAACCGATCGATGACAAGTGTGTGTGTGCACAACACCGGATTGGAAAAGTGCGCACGCGTGGGGTGGGGCTGCTCGTGGTGTCGTCATCCGATCCGTTCGACATCGGTGCGGCAGATCTTTTCGTTGTGGTCGTGTGCATGGATCAGTGGAGGATTAGATGGGCTGTAGCTTCACCGCAGATGGCGCGCTGATGCAGTGTCGGGGCTCTCTACCGCCAGACAGTAAATTTGTATCGATCGTGTGTCGGACTCGGATGGTTAGCACAAGAGACAACAGGATTTAGACTGGTTCGGGCCTCCGAGGAGTAATACCCTACGTCTAGTGTCGAGCTGCCGTGTTCTCGCGCTAGGATTGTTTGTAGTAGGGGTTACAAACTGGTCGGGAGAGGGTGTCGAGTCCAAGTCCCTAGATTGCAAATGTTCGGTTCGTCAGCCTTTGTGACGGTTGCCCTTCTCTTCCTTTTATAGACTCAAGAGAGAGGGGCAGAAGGGAAACAAAGTAAATGTTACAATGCTGGCCGCTGGGACATCCTCTCGTACGTCGCCGTCCGTCAGGGCGCATTGAAGAGGAGCTGCTCTCTGTTGTCGTCGGGGCCGCCGCGTGGCCGGGCGGGGCTGTTCACTTGGGACGCCTGGCGCTTCCTCCGAGTAGTTCGGTGCTAACTCAACCTGCTTGAGTACGGGATGAGCCCGCCACGTTAAAGCCTAATCGTAGGCCAGTGTTAACCGTAGGGGGCACTCGAGTGCCTCGGTTGGAGTTGGCGTGCTGCAGGGTCGGATGTGACGGTGTGTTGATGGCTGTGCATTACGCTCTTCGTCAGAGCTGTCTACCCACGCGTGCCTCCAGCTGGCGTGCTTGCATGGCATGGGGAACTGGCGCCCCACGTGTCGTAGTGGAGGAGTCCGTGCGTCGGTGCGGCACCACGTTGCGCGGGCCGAGCCTTGGTTGGAGATGGAGACTGCTTGTGCGAACAAGTAGGTTGTCGGAGGCGAGGACTCCTCGTGCGAGGCGGAGACTTGTCGTGTGAGGCGGGGACTTGTCGTGCGAGACGGAGACTTGTCGTGCGAGGCGGAGACTTGTCGTGCCAGGCGGAGACTTGTCGGAGAAGTTTTCTCTAGTAGGAGACTTGTCGAGGAAGCTCCTATCTAGTCGGAAATGAGACGTCTTGCCAGTGATGATCTTGACAGGGGTTCCCAGTCCTCCTTATCTTGAATCTTGGCCTTCACATTGTCAATGGTGTCAGAAGACTCCACCTCAAGGGAGATTATCTTGCCGTCAAAGGGGGCCCTAATCTGGGCCCTCGTCACGCAGGATCCCCCAGCCTGCCGGCTGCTGCCACCGCCACGGTGTACGACAGGTTGTGGGTGGCGCCGTACGCTACGGTACCAGGTGCGAAAGCGAGCCGCACCGGGCAGTGGAAGCAGGTGACGGGGCCACGGCCGAGCTCGCCTGGCCACGACAGAACTCGCTGGCTCCCTCGCCGGACCTCTCCAGGGCTGCGGCAGACGTCGTCGGGGCCATGGCGGACCTTGCCTGCTGCCCCAGCACGGCACATGCGGGCGCCCATGGCTCCGCAGCCGACGCCTTCCAGCCGGCCTCAGCGCGACCCGACGGTGCGGCGAGCCCGGCGCCGGCCACGGGCCTGGCCGAGCAGCCCCTAGAACCGCCGCCGCTGCTCATCTCCCTGCGATTTTTTCTTTTTTTCCTCTGACATGCGGGTTGTAGATGTCAGTGACATGTAAAAAATTGAAATTGTACCAAACATTTTCCAGGATCTCAGATCCATAGTGGAGCTGCTACATAGTGGAGTTGTGCGGATCTGCAGCTCTGAAGCTGTTTTTCCAGAGCTGAAGCTCTGCCAAACACACCGTAAAATCAACATTTTCTGGTTACAAAATATAAAGGTGTGTACCGAAAGGAGTGGCAGCTACCACTGCAGAAGCAACCTCAGGTCGTGCTCCCAAAAGCGGGAGGGGCCAACAAAATTTGCTTTGGAATATTTCCTATAAAAAAACATCTCTCTTCAATGGCATATTGTTGGCCTATTACTTCTCAAAAGCACTACGTGGTCTGATATACATCACAAAATTAAGCATCAAAGAACGAGAACCATATGCGTTAGCCGTTAGATGCCCACAGCGACATTATTACTTTGTTTATGTAGGTAGTACTAATGATCTTCTAGCGCAACTAAAGTTAAACCGAAAGCCGCGCACTAATTATGTATGTGCCCAAATATTCTCTTCAAAAGGGATCGAAACAGCCGGTAGAAGCAACGATTTGTGCAAACCCGGTCAGTGGAGCATATTTCTGTGACTCAAAATTTTGGCCTAAGTGGGTTACAGAGGCTGCCTGCTGCCTGGATTCCAACAACAAGCAGGTGCTGCTTCCCTATACTAAACCAACAATCATCAAAGTATAATGGTCAGATATGTGAACTTTTAGTGGCAACATATATTAGAGTATACATAGGGCTCAATTTTTGAGCCAATTTTTGGAGAAAAAACAGAGCCATTTAATTGACCATGATTATTTCAGACGAGATCGTTTGTTAGAGCATGTCCAAGAGTTTTCTAAATCTTCCAAACTAATACTTAGTTTTTAGCAAGATGAGAAAAAATCCCTCTCCAACAATTCATAATCCATCATCCTAAACTTTTAAACCTTGGGAAAAGTCGTCATGATTTGTTTGTATTTTCTCTCCAATTTAAAGGTGGAAGAGTGTCAAAGAATAAAGAATAGCAAAAGGTACTTGATTCAAATGTACAAGAGAGAAAGAATATAAAAAATGGTCGATAATTTAGAAATAGTATAAGATTCCTAATGTAATTTTATCTTCAATATTTTAGAAGTGGATTATTACAGACTTTTGGAGACGACTTTTTTTTGTCCCTTTCAATATTCTTTAGGAGTTGTAAATCTTCATACTTTTAGAAGGTGAAGACTATACTACATCCTATTTCAAAAGAAAACATCTTACAAACAACTGACTAGATCACAATTTTTTGTTTTGTTTAATGTTTTATTCATTAAAAGATTGGATTAGTTGACCATTCACCTATATATCAGTTGGAGTTGGTGTTCCAATAATTCAGTCAAACAGTAGTACATTGTTATTGCTTCTTACAAATCGTCAAACAAATGCTTGCTTCTAACTGCAACCTGTATATTTTGTTTAGAAAATGAAATTTGTTATGATCTATGCAAGCACACATAGGGCAACATGTATAACCATTAACTAGTGCTTTGCTTAGTTTTTGTCTTCTAGTGTCAGGTTTCCTGCACAATTTCAGGGTACTCTCCGTTAAAGAAACAGAAGAGGTACAAAGAGAGCATTATTATATATATATATATATATATATATATATATATATATATAATACATTCCGTAAAAAACGAAAGTGTTAAATGATATGAGTACTATAGCCGGTGACAAAGTGAAGTGTTTAGGACCGTTTGGCTTTAGCTTTTTCTCTCATTGGTCCTTTGCTTCACACGTAGGGCGTTCTGGAGATGCTGACTGGCCACTCTGCTTGCAAAGCTGCTTTTGGGACTACGAACACTCAAACAGCCCGGTGTTTGTTTGCCAAACATTATTCTCCTTTCTCCGGATAAGTCTTGCGCCGTCCGCATCCAAATCAAAAATCACCAAATTACAAAAAAAAATTAATAAAAGGTGGGAGCGCTATCGCATCATATAAGAAGAAGAAAACAATTGTACATAACGCGCCGAAGCTAAGACCACCACACAAACAATGCAAACCAACATCGCACACAACAAAACACTATACCACCACAAACCGGGAGAGGAGCCAAACGAAGCCACCCGTGAACTGCGCCGTCGTCGTCAACGTTGTGCCACGCCGAATGTCACGGCTCACTGCAAGCTTGAGCAGCAACCAGAACTCCTCCACCATAGGACCATCCCTCTCAAGCCGCACACACACAATCGGTGATCCCCCTATCCTAGTGAAGCTTCACCATAAAACTCACGTCATAGCGCCAATGAAAATCACTAATCCCGTCCAGTCTGCATGGGTGCCTCGCCTCATCCACTGCCTCACACTCCTCTGCCAAGGACTCAGATATATAAAGGTACTAAGAGAGTAACATCTTCGCCCAGCCGTCGCCGGAGAGACCACCGCACCACGCGCCCCCAACTCAAGTCATCCGGCACCCATGGACCCTCTGCACCCACCCGCGAACACGGACCAAGCGCACCTCATCAGTCGCCACGCTCAAGCACCACCAGCAACCAACCACCACCGCTACCTGACCAAGTCGGGACTCCAGATGCGACGCCTCCGAGAAGGGTACGACGCCAATGGCGCCGTCGTCGCACATCTATTGAAGGACATGGTATTCACCCTTAGAACCCCGTACTGCAGGGTATGCTAGCACTCAATGGTACCCCAATGGGGAAAGTGACGCCCCAAGGGTGCTGCCACTATCACCACCGACATAGTGTCAATAGAGGCTTTCGCCCGGCTTAACATCCTACATCCAGAAGGCAACAGAAAGACAAAAGGCGTGGGAACAAGTGGGCCTCACGGTAATGCGATCCAGGCTGTCCAGTTTGGCAAGCATGCACAAGACACGACATCCTGTCGAGGACGCGACACGACGCAGGGGAGATAAGCTCAACCCTTTACCGACACGTGATAAATGTGGGGCATCACACATGTGGGCATTGTACTGCTTGTTGGGGACTGGCCCAGGCCTGGACCAAATGACCCATCGTGTGGCCTCTGGGGTCCGCGGTCCATGCTCACGCAACTGTAGCCGAACACAAAACATGTTTCAAATCCCGCGTCTGGCTTCCATTATGGTTTACACGACATGGAACGTATGGAAAGAAAGGAACATATGAATTATTGAGCTGGTGATGCTAGCGCCGACAGGAGTTGTGCTGCTGATTAAGGAGGAGATCTGGCTGCCAAGCCTGGCTATGAGGGAGGAGGTCCTGCCCTAAGGAGAATTTCAGTTTCCTTATGTTGTATCCATTTCATGTGTTCTAGTTATCTTCTTGTTATGTAATATTGACCCATGTAAAACCCCGTTTGATTCTTCTTCTTATATGATATAGCAGTGGTCCTGATTTAATTTTCAAAAAAAAAATCACAAACTAAAGGTCATAAATAAAAAAAAATTGATGTAGGACATCCCTCAAAGAATCGTTCTGGAGGAGATACACTCCATTTGTTTGGGTCATAAAAAATTGTTTGGTCATCACAAAATTGAGCCTAATAATGTGTGCTCTGGGAGACTGAAAAGCTTCCTTCAGTACCGCTCTACCGTCTTTTTTGCTGCAGCGGCGTACTGAATGCGGCACGCAAAGGAAGCGTAGCCTTCCGTTTCCTTCAAATTCAGCGATGGTAGAGAGGAGCGCTACACCGAGCCCACTTCCCCTGCTCTGCAGGCCTGACCTCGAACCGCGTGCTTCCTCTTCCAGCCTCGCCAATGGCTACCGCCGCAATAGGAGCTAGCCGCCGTGGGGAGGAGGAGGAGGCGCCCGTGCCTGCCCTGCACGTTCGCAGTAAGCAGCATCCGGCGCCAAAGGGATGACGGGGAGCTTGTGAGCGGCGAAGGCGTAGAGAGGGGCGGCGTCGAATGCCGCTGCTCGACGGCTCCACCGTGCCGGCCCCCACTTCCTCCCCCGTGCCACCGCTGCTCGACGGGGGACGGTGAGGAGGCGAACAAACCGGCGACGCGGAGGAGGGCGAGGAGGGAGCCACCGCCACCTCCATGTCTATGACTGCATCTGGTCGTCACCGCTCCTCACCTCGCCTGCTTCTCTCGGCACCGGAGGTTGTGCCTACAGAGGTAGAGGAGCTACGCTTGGCTCCGACGTGGCGCGAGTCGCCCGACGGTGATGCCACCGCCATGGGGAGGAGGAGCCAGCGGCGTGGAGGGCAGGGCCACCGCCATTGCTGCCCTGCGCCGGCCCACCAGCCGGAGAGGGAGCTCGAATGTGGGGAAGAGGGAGGATGGAGGGAGGAGGCCTGCGTAGATGGCCGCTCGCCATCGCGCTGGAGAGGCCGGCTTCCCCTTGCACACGGTGGGGCGGGTGAGGGGGCGGCGCGGTCCCCTTGCGAGAGGAACAGAGGAGGTTGGACTGGTGAGAGAGGGAGTCGGTGGGCACTACAAGAAAATCATTGACTAGTGACGCAATCACATTTTAGCCTCATTGATTCATGACGTTCCTGACTAATCTCGTCATAATATTTCACTTCCGAGCAAATTTTGTAACAAAAAAGACTTTCATCATAAGCATTCCTTGTTCCATGCTTATTTTGTGATGACATAAGCTCTTCATAAATGTCATAAACCAACATCGATCCCATTGTAAGTGGAAGCAGTAGTTATAACCAACCTTGGTCCCACATGTAAGTTCAAATAGCTAAAGCCCAACTGCTAGCGTCCCATCGAAATGTTTCAAAAATAATTCGCCATCATGAGGGATCGAATCGAAGACCTACAAGAACAACACAACATTATTTCCCACTGCATCACCTCATGGTTCTGTGACTTTTTTTGGGAAACTTTATACATATATCCGATATTTTCCCGCGGTCTCCCGCGAGCTCAGCATTAGTTGCCCACGCCAAGTCACAAGGCCGTGACCCACCGCATAGCCGGCTTCCCCTACCACACCAGCTACAGCCTATACCACGTGGTCAGCCGCCCGCGCCAGGTTATCGAACACGTCAGCCCCAACCATAGCACGGAGCGGTTATGGTAGGATGGAAGGAGAAAAGCCCACACTGCAGCTAAAAATAGTTTTCCCGCAGCCAGCTGCCCCGAAAGGGGAAAAGGAGAATGGAGAGGTGAGTAGGTGATCAAAACGGATCATTCCGGCAGTGATTTGTGCCTTCCAATGGCTGCTCACTCCTACGGGCGCAACCTTGGCGATACTTCCTACAGCGGCGTGTCAATCTGATAAGTAATTTTGTGTTAAATCCAGAAAATTTCATTTCGCATAATGTTCTTTTTGATTCGTTATGTGGTCAGTAATTTTGAGTAGGATTCGCCAAAAACTTTCCTGATGGATAGACGCTGGATAACCAGTTGTACTGGTTTTACCACCAATCATGAGAGAGGGGTCCAGAATTTCTTAGCATTTCTTCGGACAAGATACGCTGAGGACGATGAAGAAATACTGTGCCTGTATCGTCGATGCCTCAATAACTCCACAAGGACTATAGAGAAAATTGGAGTTCACTTACTTGTGAGTGTGATGGCAACCACTTACATTAGGTGGATCCATCATGGAGAAGTTTTGGAGGATATGGTTGACGAAGATGAAATGTTCAGGATAATGGGGTCTAGGAAAATGCAATTCTGCAGGATGATGGGGTTGAGGAAATTGCAATTATGCCAGATGCAAAGGGAGATATGGATAATGCAGCTCCACAGGATGGTGGTGATCTGGAAACAGTCTAGTAAAACCAATACATATCGGGTATGGAGGAGGATAAAGGCCCTGGAGATGATGGAATTTCTGAATTGATTGCTAACTTGGGCAAGGTGAGGTGCTCGGTGAGAAAATGTATGAATTTGTAAAAGAACATCTGAAAGGTAAGGTGACACCGACATCTACATATGCATAATTTACATTTGTTGTGAAGTTACTTCATATAAAGTATTTCAATCGGATGAGCAATGTCGCATTCAATGCGAGGATGAAGTTGTTACAAAATGGGTTCTCAGAAGCGTGTCTTCCAAATTCTTTCAATGAGGTAATGAAGTACATACGTGCCATAGGACTTGGCTATGAAAAAATGCATGTTTGCAAACATAATTGTGTATTGTTTCGCAAAGAGAATTATGTCAAACTTGATGTGTGCCCAGTATGTTGTGAAGTGGATTCAAGATGGAAGGATGTAGACACCAACAAGCGTGTTCCTCAAAAGGTATTGAGGCATTTTCCGCTGATTTCCAGGCTGAAGAAAATGTTTCTTTCATCAAAAACAGTAAGGGATGCATGAGCTTAGCCATCCAGCTGATGGTGCGGCATGGAGACACTTTGATGAAACTTGGCCACAATTTGCAAAAGATGCTAGGAACATTAGACTTGGTCTTGCAACCGATGGTTTTAATCCATTTGGCAACATGACCAACTCATATAGTATGTGGCCAATATTTGTTGTGCCATATAACAAGCCACCAGGGGTATGCATGGAAGAATCAAACTTCATTATGGCCTTATGGATTCCTAGGCTGAGTTCTCCATGAAAGGATTTTGATATCTTCATGGAACCTCTCATCGAAGAGCTGAAGGATCTTCGAAAGGGTGTCTGGGCAATCGATGTTGTTAGTCATCAAAAATTTACACTGCGTGGTGCGGTTCCTTGGTGCATACATGATTATCCAGCATTGAGCACATTGTGTGGGCGAGTCACGAAAGGCTATTTTTACCTGTGTGCATTGTGACAAGGATCCTTGCTCAAGGAGATTGAAGAACAAGATATGTTACACTGGGCATCGTCGTTTCCTTCCAACTGTCCATCTATGGAGAAGAAAGAGAGCAGATTTTGATGGTACTATTGAAAATCGAGAAAAGCCAGGATAGTTTACACATGAGGAGCTGACGTAGCAATTGAAGAAGGTTAAAGATGTTAGACCAGAAAAGCATCCTCTACCTCAAGGTAAGAAAAGGAAGTGGGAATCTGGACAGTGTTGGAGCCGAAGGGTTGGTTTGTGGGACTTGTCGTATTGGTCATATCTGAAGTTGGCACATAACTTTGATGTGATGCACATTGAGAAAAACATATGCGAAAATCTTATTGGAACGTTGCTTAAAATTGCTGGGAAGACAAAGGACACCATCAATGCTAGGGTTAATTTGGAAGAGGTGGGTGTTAGATCAAATCTACACATTGTGGAAACTGAGGATGGTGAGTCAAGCAAAATGCCAGAAGCTCTGTATGTACTTTCAAAAAAGAAACATATGTTGTTTTGTGATTTTATAAGTTTGGTGAAGTTCCCAGATGGATATGCTTCAAACTTATCAAGGTGTATTACTGCTGATGGATGCAAACTACAAAGACTGAAAAATCATGATTGTCATATCCTACTCTAAAGGGTTTTGTCGGCTTGTCTTCACAGTTTAGTAGATAAAGAGATATACACAACAATTGCGGAATTAGGAAACTTCTTTAGGGAGCTATGTTGCAAAACTCTAAAGTTAGATGTCTTGCAAAAACTGAAAACAGATATCCCAATAATTCTATGCAAGCTTAAGAAAATTTTCTCTCCTGCCTTCTTTGATGTTATGGTCCACTTTGTTGTCCATTTGCCGGAGGAAGCAATCCTGAGAGGTCCAGTACAATATGGATGGATGTATCCCGTCGAAAGAAGGCTATGCACATTGAAGCGTTTAGTGAGAAACCAAGATAGGCCATATGTTGCCAATGAGGCCTTGACATTTTGCTCGAGGTACTTTGCGACTGATGATGTGGCCACATGATTCAATCAGGTTGGAAGGAACAGAGAATGTTGATTGTTAGTAGATGTAACATCTTGTTTCGATCACAATGTTGAAGTACTTGGATCAGGGACCACTTATCGGCTTACGTCAAAGTACGACAAGGTGGTTTGGTATGTGTGAAACAATTGCGAAGAGGTGAAGCAATATATCAAGTAAGTAAATCACCATTGCAATGGTAGAACTAAAATTATTTCGTGCTAACTTTGAGATGATACTTCTTTGCAAAGTGTTCAAGAATTAATTAAAAGGGGAAGGTGTGTCAGACGAGGTTATGATTGTCAAATTATTATAGAATTTCACCACTGGTTTAGATTGCATGTTAATTTTCATTTTTTATATTTGGTAACTAGCTTATATTACATAGCGAGGACCTTTACACAAGACTATATTAAAAAACTATGGCTCTGATGTAAAGATTGCAAACAATCCAGTGAGCGAAGAGAACCTATATGCATTAGTAGCTAAACTAGTTGTTGACGCCATTTTTTGGAAAAAACAGGTCAAAAAGATAAGAAGGAGCAACGATGAGAAAGCAAGGCAATCGGCCGATTGAAGAGAGAAAGAAGGGTGGTCAACAGGACTCGCCGATGGTCAGAGGAGTCCAACTCTATCGATGGGCTGGCGGGTCAAACCGATCGGCCGATGGTCAACCAGAAGATTGGCTGATGGAAAGAGAAGAATGCGGAAATCAAGAAAACACGCCTAAAGGAAAGCACAGCGGAGGCGGGTCAATCCACTATTGGCAATGGGTCAAGAGTCAGTTTTAGGGAGTTTGACTCCTGCAAGAGTCCTTTTCTATTTTTAGTAGTGTTTGTTTTCTTTAGAAGCAAGTAAACAGTGCCGTAATCGGCTAGGTGTCGGGTTGTCCTCAGGACATAAATAGCGACCCTGTGTGGTCGGGGAAAAACTGTACACACCAATATCAAACAAACCGCCTCCGGGAAAACCCTTTACAATTTACATCTACTTTATAGCATCTACTTTTCGGCGTCTCCGCCATTGTGTTTTTTCTCTTTTCTACAGCACCGTCCTTCAAGTTCGTGGGGCTACATCGATCGATCTCCGGCAAGCTTGTGAGTACAGTTTTACCGAATAACCCTAGGCTTTAACCCCCGTGTGCATCGCTGAGGTTTCATCTAGTTCTTTATTCACCCCTTACCGATGTTAGCTAGATCTGCAAGTTTGTGTACCAATTCTTGTGGTTTTTAGCAATTATCACCAATTTATCCAGCTCGATCTAGATCACGTCGGCTTCTAACACTACAGCCGATTCCAACCTACCCGAGTGCTGACGTCACGATCGGCCGATTCGAGCCGATCTCGTATCCACAGCCTCGTGCCTCCGTCGCTCTCGAGCCGGCGATCCCGCTTCTTCGTATCGGCCGATTGGCTTGTACACGTGTCGCTAAAAGGCCATCGGTTCTCTAGCCGATCCCTAATATTTTCTATTGTCAATCAACAGGTCAGATTGGCTGGCACCCCTCGCTACAGATCGGGGAGTCACATGTGTCACGCGCGGAGGTGACGTCCTATTTCGCGTCGACACACTTTTGGCACTCCCGGCGGGACCCGAAAAGTCTACAATGTCGAAGAATTTGAAGAATAATGAAGTTGACCAGGGAAACATTCAGACAGTCTCCAAAGATCAGCTGAAGGATGCAGACAAAGCCGAGTTCGAAGCTCACATGAAGCGATTTGAAGAACTATGCTTGGCTTCGTATGGTCAAACTAAGCGTGGGGTCTACAAGAAGAATCCTCTTCCAATGCCCCAACAGATCACCTTCTCATCTGATCCTCAAGGACTTCAAGATATGATGAACAAGGCTATGCATGAGACGATGATCGATCAATCTAAAGTCCTTGCCAATACTATCCAGAACTGTCTGACTGAAACACTCAAGAAGGGAGCAGAAGGGGGATACGTGGGACCTGCATACTTCCAACCAAATCGAACTCCTCCAGTGTTCCCAAAAGACCAATCGTCTTCCCTTCCGATTGATGATTCAAAAGTAGGGGTTACATCATCTCCACAGATCAATGTAACCGATCCTAGTCCTTCATCGGCTGCCCAGCCGATTCAGAATCAGAATATTGGGAATATGTCCAAAAGCCCTGCTGTTACGGTGCCAATTGTTCCAACGTATTCAGCATAGCCCAATCATCACCAGCAGTATCCTGCGAAGAGAGATCAGAATGGAAGACTTGTAGAGTGGAGCTTCCCTCATGATCACTTTGAAACTGATATCTCAAGCTTCTTCGAATCTCATCCTGAAGAAATTCCAGAAGTGAAGTACCCAGAATCTTATCAAGCTATGTTTGGGGGTACTGCAGGGACTGTGCATATGACCAAAGAAGGAGTGGAGTTTGTCTACTTCAATCATGGGAACAAAGCTTTTGAAAGAGTTAAAATCAGTCCAGCTCATGCTCATATGGTTATACCAATGGAAAGAAAAGCTCCTGTTCCACCTCATAGACCGGTTCCTCAACCAACTTTGGGGATGCCTATACAAACTACTCCACTGCAACAGCCACTATCAACGCAGCCTGTCTTAACCCCAGCTAATACAGTTGCTCATACAAGATCGTCGCCTCAGCAGCCGATCGACCAAGGGATGACAAGGCGGCCAACAACACCACAGCAATAGGTGGATCCTACACAAGCGATGCAAATGCACCTAAATCAATTGCATATCTCAGGCCAGTTGAACTTGCACCAGCCAGTTCCATCAGCTGGTCAGCCGATCGGACAGATTCCACTTGTGACAAGTCAATCAAATACACAAGGTTCTACTGGAGCAAGGACATCAGCGGCACAAAATCCACAGCCAAGAACCTCGGAAGAGCAACCTCCAGAGACTCCATCAGCCGAGATGGAAGCAATAGAATAGGTATCTGCTGAAGTGAAGTCTCATATGAAGCAAGAATTGATTGACCATTTTTCAGAACTGCTGCAGAAACAATATGGGATGAAACCTAAGCAGCAATCCTGCATGTATAGAACACCGTATCCATCTGGTTACGATCAGATACCTTTCCCTCCGAGATTCAAGGTGTCGGACTTCACCAAGTTCTCTGGACAAGATGATACATCCACAATAGAGCATATTACTCGATTCATCATACAATGTGGAGAAGCAGTGAATGTTGATGCACTCAGGATATGGTTGTTCTCTTCATCTCTCTCAGGGCCAGCCTTTTCGTGGTTCACTTCGCTTCCCGCCATCTCCATTATCATGTGGTCTGATCTGGAGCAACAGTTCCACAATTATTTTTTCTTTGGTATTCATGACATGAAGATTACTGATCTGACCAGACTCAAACAAAGGAATGATGAAACTGTTGCTGGATTCATTCAGAGATTCAGGGAGGTCAGAAATAAATGTTATAGTCTAAATCTGGGAGACAAGCACCTGGCTGAATTGGCATTCCAAGGGCGCTTGCCGACCTTGAGGGAGAAATATGCATCACATGACTTCGAGAGTCTCAGCCAGCTGGTCAGTCGAATGAGTCAGGAAACTGCAAAATCCTACGAGCCTAGAAAGAACTTCCAAAAGAAGGTGTCTTATGTAGATTACTCTGAGTCAGAAGATGAAGATAACATGATAGGGCTCGCAGAGTGGGTCAAAGGCAAGAAGACAGTATCCTGCCCCTTTGGTAAGAAGGAACCAGAAAAATTCGGCTTTGACATCTGAAGGACCGATTAGGCGACCAGAGGGGGGGGAGTGAATGGGAGCCGATAAAAATTCTTCCTGAAGGATGAACTCGGCCTATGCCCCAAAATCACAACCGAGGATTCCCACACGAGTTTGCCAAGGTCGCGTAGTCACAACGGACCTTCAATCGGAGGCTAAATCCGGAGATTGGGGGGGTCAAGATCCAGCACAAAGATGCACAAGACATCTATTCATGATCCCCACCAACAAATCCGAACCCAAACACCTCAGAATTGAAGGAACAAGGCGCGTACGAAAATCCAGCAAAAATAGCTCGAAAAGGACACGAAAATCACACGAGCTACAAGAAGGAAATCAACGGAACCATGAATGCTTCCATACACTCGGAGGTCAGATTCTATACAAAGTGGTGAAGAAAATCTACGCCTATGGAGCAGGGAAATGAGAAGCAGTTCGGATGGATAGTTTGCCCAGAAACCCTAGAGCTAATATATATGAGTCCCTCCGGATTGGGCAAATGACCAAGCTACCCCTAGCACTTAGACTTAAGATACAAACCCCTCAGGGGCAAATAGGTCATGTAGCAGTCCTCTTCATCGCACGTCCACGCCTTCGCCGCAGTCCGCGTCCTCCCGATGCAAGCCCTGCGATCCCGCCACGTGTCCGCCGGCATCGAAGCTTCTCGGCGCGCCCGGATCCCGTCTCCGCCCGCCGAGCCTCCGGTCTTGGTTTTGTGGCTCTACCAAGTAACCCGACGGTTTTGTGGTGAACCGCCGCAAACCCCGCGTGCAGACTCCGGTCGTGAGCTGCTACCCTGCACCGGCTTCGGTCGACGACTTCGTCTTGCTTTTCTTGCCACCGTGCGGCCCGCCCTTGACCCCGTCCGGCCATCGGGTCCATCGAGCCGAGCCTACTTGTCTCTCCACTCCTCGGAGGCCCCGCAAGGCTAAGACCTTTCGCGCCTGCTCTTCACCTGCACCAACACGAGTCAAGCCGCAACCTGCACCTGCAATACTCAACCAAGAGTCAGTCCACACCACGTTGTCAATCACTCATCACACCAGGGATCGACCATCCACCGGTCCTCGGACGCTCCGGTCCTCAATCTCCCCTTGATGAGTGCATTGACAACACACACAAGTAACCAATTCAGAGAAAAGAGAAAAAGAAAAGAAATGACTGAAAAACTCAAACAAGTGATCAAAAGCCATACAAAAGCCAAGAAGAGATCACTTGAGAGAGAAAAATCTCGGTCCCCTAAGACAAGGGCAACGGCTCGACACAACTGAGATGAAATGCTCCAAAATTGCTGACTCCTCAAGGTGAGGCAAAAGGGCTCGACACCATCGGCAAAAGAGCACAACTAAAAATTCAAGCGAAAAGAGCTCCCAAATGCATGAATGCAAGCTCCCCCTGAACAAATGCATTTCTCCCAAATTTTCTTCCCTTGATGCAAAAACTCCCCCTGGAAACATGAATTGGGTACTTTCCTCCCCCTTGTTGGTAATGCATGAATCAAGTCTACAAATGCAAGCATGTGCTTCTCAAATAGACAAAGAGCACTACAACATGCTAAATTGAGACATAGACAAGCAAGATAGCCACAAATTGAGTACAAGCATCGCCAACAAGATAGATAGGGACATATAAGCATGTGACATAGCCATGATAGAAATAAAGCATTTTTCACAAAAATTTCCCTCTCATGAGCATAGGACCTAAACATGATCAAAATGAGCACAAACAACACATAACTCACAAACTTCATGCAAGGTCACAAATTCTCATCACAAGATCATCACAAACACCTACAAGCTATCTCATGTCATGTCAAAGCCACCGAGCCATGTGTCCACTTCTAAATGTGAGACTTCTCAACGGTGAACATCATGCAACTGTTTAGCACCCAAAATAAGGAATTTAAAGCATACATGACATAGAAGCATATTTTTCAAGCACAAGCATTTCATATACCAATTTCAAGATTTACAAATTAAGCATGGTACATGAAGTGCCTTTGCGGCAAAAAGAAGCTTAGGCTTCTCCACAAGGTAGCATGTAGGCTAAACATCCATGATGATAAATGGGTCTTTGACCCCAAATGAAAAGAACATGGTTCCAAGCACAAATTAAGCAAGCTATTGCCATAAGTGCACAAGTTTAACATGAAAGGCATTCAACTCATAAGAGAGGAACAGATATGGCAATTTTACAATAGAAAGCCATTCACAAGCATATACATCCCAAAGCTATCAAGAGCATCGCTATTCATTATATGAGCATCACAAGCAAAATCATAATCTCATATCCAGCATATCATGGTGATCCAAGTATATAGGAGAAGCACAACTCATATGATACATATGCAGACTATGATACAAAGATGCAAGCATGATATGGTACATAAATGAAAGTGCAACATGAGTATGTACATCAAACCCCCCAACCAAAGCTCAAAAAGGAAAAACAACACCAAGCTCCCCTCGCAAACGGGAAAATGTAGCTTGGTCCAAAGGCTTGGTTAGGATATCGGCAAGCTGCTTTTCGGTTGGCACATGGATGAGGTCTATGTTTCCCTTCTCAACATTGTCTCTCAGGAAGTGGTACCTCACCTCTATATGTTTGGTTCTGGAGTGGAGCACGGGATTTTTGGCAACACTAATGGCACTCGTGCTGTCACACATGAGAGGTACATGGGAACACTCCTCACCAAAGTCACTCAGCGTGTATGTGATCCAAAGCAGCTGTGAGCAACAACTAGCGGCAGCAACATACTCGGCTTCTGTGGTAGACTGAGCTACACTAGACTGTTTGCGAGAAGACCAAGAAACAAGTGAAGATCCCAAAAACTGGCACGTCCCCAAAGTCGACTTCCTGTCGACTCGACACCCCGCAAAGTCGGCATCCGAAAACCCAAGAAGCGAAAGAGAGGAGGACGCCGAGTACCAAAGACCGAGCTCAGGAGTGTATCAAAGATACCTGAAGATCCACTTGACGGCCTGCCGATGTGAAGTCCTCGGCGACGCCTGAAAACGAGCGCACAGACACACAGAAAACTGAATGTCCGGCCTCATCGCCGTCAAGTACAAGAGGGAGCCGATCATGCTCCGGTACTCCTTCTGGTCCACGGGCTCTCTGTCCTCGTCCGCATCCAGCGCTGTAGTCGTACTCATCGGTGTCGACAGGGGCTTCGAGTCATCCATCTTGAACTTCTTGAGGATGTCATTCGTGTACTTGGCTTGATGCAAAAAGGTTCCCTCCTTCGCCTGCTTGATCTGAAGCCCGAGAAAGAACTGCAATTCTCCCATCATAGACATTTCGAATTCTTTACTCATGTCCTCTGCAAACCTCGCAACCAAAGAGTGAGACGAGCCGCCAAAAACAATATCATCCACGTACACCTGAACAATTAGGATATCATCGCCCTGCCTGAGGAGAAAAAGAGTCTTATCAACCTTGCCCATCTCAAACCCCTTGCTGAACAAGAACCCCCTTAACCGGCCATACCAAGCACGGGGAGCTTGTTTCAGCCCATACAACGCCTTCCTCAGCACTCTCAAAGCCCGGTGGGGAAACTCAGCACTCTCAAAGCCCAGTGGGGAAACTCAGCACTCTCAAAGCCCAGTGGTTGCTTCACATAAACCTCTTCTTCTAAAAGCCCATTCAAAAAGGCACTCTTCACATCCATTTGGTACAATTTGAACCCTTTAGCCACGGAAAAGGCTAGAAGGATCCTAATCGCCTCCAAACGAGCTACAGGAGCAAATGTCTCCTCATAGTCTATCCCCTCCTTCTAACTATACCCCTGAGCAACAAACCTCGATTTGTTTCTCACCACCTCACCATTCTCACCCTCTTTGTTCTTCCACACCCATTTTGTCCTGATAGGTTTGCAATGTGGTGGTGGCTCTACCAACTCCCAAACTTTGTTTCTCTCAAAGTTCTCTAACTCCTCATGCATTGCGTTCACCCAATTAGGATCAGAGAGGGTGTGTCCAATATCTTTTGGCTCAAAGGTAGCAACAAAAGCCGAATGAGCAAAGTGAGAAACATTCCTGGACCTTGACAGTGTCGTACGTTCATTGATGTTGCCGATGATTCTTGAGGGAGGATGATCAACTTGAACGCGCCTCGGTGCCTCTCGCCTGGAGACAACCTCCCCCTCAGCTGCAGCTTCCACTTGATCTTGCTGGATCGTAGTCAGTGTAGGGGCTGGACCGTCCTGCACCATAGTCGTCATAGTGGAAGTAAAGGGTACATGCTCGGCTAGAGCTTCACCATCATCACCATCATCCTCTCCAGCATCATCCTCCTCATCCTCAAAGATCTTCTTGCCAATCTCGTCGTCACCTGCACACTCAAAAATAGACGAACTGCATGGTTGGGTCTCGTCGAAGGTAACCTCGCAAGTTTCCATGACTAGGTTAGTATCAAGGTTGAGCACACGGAATGCTC
The DNA here is from genome assembly GCA_036936925.1 of Cenchrus fungigraminus. NCBI lineage: Eukaryota > Viridiplantae > Streptophyta > Magnoliopsida > Poales > Poaceae > Cenchrus > Cenchrus fungigraminus. The sequence continues at coordinate 72,134,376 of CM072780.1, forward strand.
GAGAATGACATGCATAACCCAAAAAGATCCCATCGGAAGACCTCGACTCAAACTTATCAAGCCTACCCTTCTTGAGAATAAAGCACCGACAACCAAAAGCCCTGAAATGGCTCACTCTAGGTGCTCGCTCGTGGATGAGCTCATAGCACATCTTGTTCAAGAAGGCCCTAAGAAAAATCCGGTTCCCAACATGGCACGCGGTATTCACCGCTTCAGCCCAATATCTCCTCGGAGTCCTATGCTCGTCGAGCATCGTCCGAGCCATCTCACAAAGGGAACGATTTTTCCTCTCAACCACACCATTTTGACAAGCCACATAGGGAGAAGAGAATTGATGTTCGAGACCCAAATCACGACAAAAGGTTTCGAAATGAGAGTTTTTAAACTCAGAGCCATTATCGCTACGGATAGCTCGAATGGCATCTCCATTCCTCTCATTCTTCAACCTTAAGATTAGATCTCGCACAAAACCAAACATTTCCGCCTTGTCAGCCAAAAAGAAGACCCAAGCATAGCGAGAATAGTCATCCACTATCACCAGGACATACCATTTCCCACCCGCCAAGCACACACGAGCTGGACCAACCAAGTCCATATGGAACAGCTCGCATGGCCTCTCTGTCATAACGGATGTCAGAGGCGGGTGAGAGGCGGCGACCATCTTACCATGCCTACACGGAGCACATACCAAGTCCTTTTGGTATTTCAACTTAGGCAATCCTCGGACCAAGCCTAGCCCACTCAAGCATGACAACAAGTCAAAACTCAAGTGACCTAGTCTCCTATGCCATTTCCAAAGCTCCGCCGAAACACCAGCAACCAAACAACGAAAAGAGCCGACACACTGAGAAAAATTGGCTCTGAAAATCTGACCCTCGGGGATGAACGTGCACACAAGATCACCTCGAGAATCCAAAACACGCGAAGCGCCCGTTTTGATACGGACCTCAAAACCCTCATCAAGAAGTTGGGAGACCGAAAGAAGATTGTACCCCAAAGACTCGACAAGAGAAACACGCCTAAGAGTCACAGACTCGCTCACCTTCACTGTGCCCACTGAAAGCACTCTACCTTTCCCATTGTCCCCAAAAGTGATGTACTCTTTGGTCATCACCGGGGTGAGGCTGGAGAACCACCTTCGATCTCTGGTCATGTGTCGAGAGCAACCGGAGTCGATCAACCAAAAACCCTCCAAGCCTCCCACCTGCAAAGCAAAAACAAGAGCGAGAGTGAGCAAACGACTCAGCACTGAGGTTAGTACAAAATGAATCAAACCAGTGCCGTGCCATTTGCTCAAAAGTTGGGTTAGCAAAATCCAACCTATCTCCTCTAGGTGGAACACCCCCACGTCCCCTTGGAGGACTACGCGTACCACGAGGTGGAGACAGTGGCCCGTAGCTCCTCTGGGACCTAAAACTGTGATCGTTCCCCCCATACTCGTATTGGCCACGAGCAAAGGAACGTCCAGCAAACTCACCACGCCCAAACCCAACACGCCTACCACCTTCTCTATGTGGTGGCTCACCTCGAGGCACAAACACACGCCTCTCTCGAGGGTAAATTGTATGCACCACACCCTCGCCCCTCGGCACCAACCTAGGCTCAGGCACACCACGAGAAGGGCGGTACCTATCCTTGTTTGCCATCTCCCTAGCCAACCTCTCCTCACGCTTCCTCTTGAAGCAAAACTCTGCTAGGTGCCCATCCCTCCCACAATGCTCACAATGGAAGGGTTTTGGTTTTGGCTTTGGTTTTGGGCTCTCTTTGGGCTCTGGCTTCTCCTCACTCGGATTCTCTCCCTTCTTCCCAAAGAACTCATTCCCTAAGTCACTCTTGAACTTGATGGGTTTCTGGAAGTTGTCTATGTGTGGAGGAAACACGGGTGGAGCTGGGGTTGTGTCTAGTCAGTTCCTAAGTGGGTTTGGCTTTGGAGCATAGGCATTTTTGTGGTGAGTTTTTGGTGGCTCTGGGTTATCTCCAATCTTCCCCTCATTCTCACCACTTCCCTCACCAACCTTGTCTGCCCCAAGCGCTTGCCCATCATAGCGCTTGTATGCCTCAATCATCATCGTGAGCTGAGGCTCATGACCAGACAACCAACCCATCATCTTCCTCAACTCATCATTCTCATCCTGCAAGCGATCAACATAGTGTGCAAGCTCCATATTCTTCACAGCATTTATTTCACAAGTAGAGCATGATGTAGGAATAGGAGCTTTCAGCTGAGCCTCTAGTGATCTAGCATAAACAAGCGAAACATCTTGCTTCTCATGCAAAACAGGACAAGAAGTGCAAGCACTAAGGAAAGAGGGCCTAGATTTCATCTCATCTAGCTCAACCCTAAGCACCTCTGGTACTGCACCTCGAATAACAGACCGTCCGTGCCCTACCTGCGGACCGTCCGGGCGGAGAAGACCGTCCGCACTCACCTCGCGGACCGTCCAGCAAACTCCGAGCAACCAAAAGCACCGGACAAAATGGATCAAAACAAGAGCATGCAAGAACACGCGACGAACTCGATGAACTGCCGGCTGAAAGCCTCCTCGCGGACTGTTCGCCAGGGACGTGCGGACCGTGCGCGTGGTACGCAGACAGCAGCCCGAGCTCTAACCCGTGAAGTCAACCTCTCCTACCCTTCCATGGATCTCCCAAACGGCTTGAGCTCTTGAGGAAAGATTTGGGAGAGATGTGAAGCGTCCCTAGGAGATGCTATACCCCAAAACTTGAGACCTCAAATGAACTAAATTCCCGGGAATCGAACCGCAACCAAGCTCTACTAGAAAGCTAGGGTTCCAACCGAAATCCTTCAATCGGAGGCCAAATCCAGAGATTGGGGGGTCAAGATCAAGCACAAAGATGCACAAGACATGTTTCCATGATCCCCACCAACAAATCCGAACCCAAACACCTCAGAATTGAAGGAACAAGGCGCGCACGAAAATCCAACGAAAATAGCTCGAAAAAGACACAAAAATCACACGAGCTACAAGAAGGAAATCAACGCAACCATGAATGCTTCCATACACTCGGAGGTCAGATTCTCTACAAAGCGGTGAAGAAAATCTACGCCTATGGAGCAAGGAAATGAGAAGCAGTCCGAATGGATAGTTTGCCCAGAAACCCTAGAGCTAATATATATGAGTCCCTCCGGGTTGGGCAAATGACCAAGCTACCCCTAGCACTTAGACTTAAGATACAAACCCCTCAGGGGCAAATAGGCCATGTAGCACTCTTCTTCATCACAAGGCCACACCTTCACCGCAATCCACGTCCTCCTGACGCAAGCCCTGCGTTCCCGCCACCTGTCCGCCGGCATCGAAGCTTCTCGGCACGCCCGGATCCCGTCTCCGCCCGCCGAGCCTCCGGTCTTGGTTTTGTGACTCTACCCAGTAACCTGACGGTTTTGTGGTGAACCGCCGCAAACCCCGCGTGCAGACTCCGGTCGTGAGCCGCTACCCTGCACCGGCTTCGGTCGACAACTTAGTCTTGCTTTTCTTGCCACCGTGCGGCCCGTACTTGACCCTGTCCGGCCACCGGGTCCTTCGAGCCGAGCCTACTTGTCTCTCCACTCCTCGGAGGCCCCACAAGGATAAGACCTTTTGCGCTCGCTCTTCACCTGCACCAACACGAGTCAAGCCGCAACCTACTCCTGCAATACTCAGCCAAGAGTCAGTCTACACCACGTTGTCAATCACTCATCACACCAGGGAGCGACCATCCACCGGTCCTCGGATGCTCCAGTCCTCAACATCACTAAGGCTGATAAGATATTTGATCTATTGCTTTAGCAAGGGCGGATCAAACTCTCCCGGTTCCATACCATACCATCTGTAGAGGAGCTCAAAAGGATGAAATATTGCAAGGGGCACAATGCAACTTCGCATGACACCAATGATTGCAAGATTTTCAGGCAACAGATTTAATTAGCTATTGAGTAAGGGAGACTCAAGTTTGAAACCCCTACCAAAGCTGAAAAGCTGATGAAGATTGATAAGCACCCCTTCCCAACCAATACAGTTGAGGTGTCTAGTAAAGACACGTCTCGTGTTAAGCTGCTGAGGACGATGTGTGGTTCGAGGACCGGTGGATGGTCACTTCCTGGTGTGATAAGTGATTGACAACGGTGTGTGGACTGATTCTTGGCTAAGTATTGCAGTTGCAGGTTGCGGTTTGACTGGTGTTGGTGCAGGTGAAGAACAAGCGCAAAAGGTCGTCGCCGGTGAGGCCTCCAGGTGTGGAGAAGACAAGTAGGCTTGGTTCGAGGGACCCGGTGGCCAGCGGGGTCAAGTGCGGGCCGCATGGTGTCAAGAACAGCAAGATGAAGTCGGTGGACGGTTTCTTGGTTCAGCCTCAAAACTAAGGTCGAGCCGGGACTTCGTGGGAGCCAAGTCATGAGTGGTGATTGGCGGAGGCTACATCAAGTTCACGGCGGCGGTTCACCAGAAAACCACATGGTTACTCGGCTGAGCCACAAAGCCGAGGCCGAAGACCGGGCGTGGCTGTCAGGCCAAAACCAGCTTGACCGGTTTGGGAAACCGGTCTGACCGGTTTGGGGCCGCAGGGCGCCGGAAGCTTCGAAGCGGAGGACACGCGTCGGGATCGCAATGCTTGCGTCGAGGCTAAGCGAAGTGCGGTCACCGGGCATCCGTCTGATGATGTTACAAAGACAATTTCCGAAAGTGCCCTTGGTGGGTGTGTATCCTAGTTTAGGCTTTAGGGGTATTTTAGTCTTTCGGCTTGCCTCCATATAACCCAAGTGGTGAGAGGATGGCAGCCATCTCTTGTAACCCTAGCTCATTTCCCTTTGCTATTTTCCTTCCTATTTTCCTTAGGATTTCTAGGACTAGCTTGAGAGCTTCATGGTGAGATCTTGTGAGAGGGAAGGATGATCGGGCGGAAGCTAGACCTTATGTGAACCTTCATGGTATCTATAGATGATTCGGCGTGGTTCCTCGAGGCTTGATTGTTGGATGTCACGTATGAGGACCTTGTGCCTCTTTGCTTGGTGATCTTGCTCCAACAAACCCTCCGAAACGGCTTCAATTTGGGGTTTTCGGTGGAGTTCACGGGAAGGTGTTCTTGAGGGTTGACTTCCGATTCCTCTTGATTGAGTAGGTTTTGGGGACCGAGCTTCTAGCCAAAGGTAGCCCACGAGGTACCCCAGCTATCCCCAAAGTCTCACTTGAATCCGTGGAATGAATCGGGAGATCGATCGAGGTGAAGTCTAGGTTTTTCCCGCGGGCTGAGTTCTTCCCGACTGTCCAGGCAAAACCGGCCTGACTGGTTTCCCAAACCGGTCTGACCGGTTTAGCCCTAGTGGGCTACCGTGAAGGTTTTTGAACGGGAGAGTCTCGTTCAAGCTATGGCTTTTCTTGTTCAAAGGTTGAAGGGTTCTTGAGATGTTTTGGGTCAAGTTTGGTCTCGAAGGTCTTTTGGGGATTTCCTAGACATAACCGGCCTGACCGGTTTGCCAAACCGGCCTGACCAGTTTTCCCTGCCTGTGAGAGGCTAAGTCCCAGAGAATCGGCCTGACCGGTTTCTGAAACCAGCCTGACCGGTTTTGGTTGCCAGCAGCAGTTTCGTGTTGTTTTCCGTAGCGTGTTTTGTGTTGCTGTTGGTTGGATCTTGCTCCTAGGTTCAGTAACACTCCAGTGGCTACGTGGACTTGGCAAGAGAAGCTTGCGGAGGTGTTCAAGTGAAATTGGGTTCAGAGGCCGAATTCTTGAGTAGAATTTTTATCGGCTCCCATTCACTCCCCCCTTCTCTGGTTCGCCGTTCCGGTCCTTCAAGTGGTTTCAGAGCCGGTTACGGGTCTTTATTGACTCTAACTAGTCTAAGATCCAAAGATGGCGTACCAGGAATGGGGATCGGGTCCTCCGCACTTCGATGGAAAGAACTACCAGATGTGGCAGAGATGGATGGCTGCGTTCCTCCGTAGTAAGGGACAGATCATTTGGGATGTCACAGTGAACACAGCTTATGTTCATCCGATGAACTTCCTTGCTCCGGGATCGAGAGACATGTTCGACGCCAACAATAAGGCGGTCGACTACTTGTTTCGTGTGCTTTGTGTCAATCCGAATTCGATCGGGTTCAGATAGAGGACCTAGAATGTAGGATTTGGTTGGAGCTGAAGAATGCTCATGCTGGGAATGCTGAGGTTCAGGCACGGTTGTATGCGACTTATCGGAGAGAGTACGAGAACTTCACTCATCTCCCCGGTGAGTCTATTGATGCCTTGTTCCAGCGATTCACGGTGGTTGTGAACAACATGAGGGCCAATGTCGACGTCCTCCCGTATGATGACCATGATAGGGCTGTGAAGCTCTTACACACGCTGGATCGTACCGTGTGGGATGGTAAGGTCGAGGCCATTCTTGAGTCCGAGAAGTACACCACTGTGACGGTGAATGAGCTGTTTTCTAAGCTCAAGTCTGCTGAGGTTGATTGGGGTTTGACAGCCCGTCTTGAGAGCCTAACTGATGCCCATAGTCTTGCTCTCATTGGTGGCAAAGGTGCTAAGTCTAACGCTAACACATCTTCCAAGATGTACTCTTTGTCTTCTTTTATGACTTTGCCAGACGAGGAGTTCGACGTGCTTGGAGAGGACGAGCTGGCGTTGCTGACCAGGCGGTTCGAGAGGCTGCACGAGAACCGGGTGAACACGAGGAGGACAGCACGGATGTGCTTTCAGTGCGTCAAGCCAGGACACTTCGTCACCGACTGTCCAGACAAGATGGAGAACAAGGACGGCTACAAGGACGGCTACAAGCACCGGTCGAACAAGGACGACAAGTACCAGTCGAGGCACGATTACAAGCACAAGAACAAGCACAAGGACGAGCGACGGTCGAGGAAGAAGGACGGCCGCGGCAGGAAGGCCCGAGCGATGGTCGGAGCGAGCGACGTCGACTCCAATCCGCCCACTCTTCCTCGAGCTCGAGTAGCAGTGAGGACGAAGGTGATCGGCACAAGAACAAGAAGTCATCCAAGAACTTGAGCGAGCTGAGCTGCTTCACATGAGATGGCTTCTGCGGCATGGCTCATAGCTCCGGCAGCAAGAAGAGTCACCAGAGCGACTCGGACTCCGACTCCGAGGACGAGGTACGTGACGAGCTTCCCTTCTTGCGTGAGGAGAATGAGCGTCTTGGCAAGTTGCTTGATAATCGTGATGACATGCTCAGAGAGGCCAAGAAGATGAGGAAAGAGCTTAGGGCCTCACTAGAAGATGCTAGGAACCGTGTGGCTGAGCTAGCAACCCAGAATCTAGATGCTAAGCTTGAGATTGATTCGCTTAAGGCTTCACCTGTGGTTTCTGATGAGATTGATTGTTGTGATTGCTCTATGTACCTAGCTGATCTTACTGCTCTTAAGGATAAGCATGCTTCTACTTGTGATGAACTAGATGTGCTTAGGGTTGAAGTGGCTGAGCTTAAGTCTAGACCTGCTTTGCTAGGTGCTTGCACTTCTTGCCCTGTTTTGCATGGAAAGATTGATGAGATGCATGCTTATACTGTTTCGCTTGAGGCTAAGCTGAAAGAACCTGTTCCCACTTCTTGCTCTACTTGTGAGGTGCATGCTTTGAAAAATCTGAACTTGCACATTATGTGGATCGCTTGCAGGATGAGAATGATGAGTTGAGAAAAATGATGGGTTGGTTGTCGGGTCATGAACCGCAGCTTAGGATGATGATTGAGGCATACAAGCGCTATGATGGGCAAGCGCTTGGCTCGGAGAAGGTTGGAGAGTTTAGTGGTGAGGGAAGAGAGAAGATTGGTGATATCCAAGCTCCACCTAAAACCTACCACAAAAATGCCTATGCACCTAAGCCCAACCCACTGAGAAACAAACTTGACACAACACCAGATCCTCCCATATTCCCCCACTCCACAAATGATTTCCAGAAACCCATCAAGTTCAAGAGTAACTTGGGGAATGAGTTCTTTGGGAAAGAGAGTGTGAATCTAGTGAGGAGAAACCGGTTGAGAAGTCGAGTGAGGAGAAACCGAGTGAGCAACCACAACCAAAACCAAAGGCAAAACCAATCCGGTTTCATTGTGACTATTGTGGGAGAGATGGTCACAAAGGAGAGTTTTGCTTCAAGAGGAAGTGAGAGGAGAGAATGGCTAAGGAGTGGGCAAACAGGGACAGGTACAACCCACCTCATGGTGTACCTGAGTCTCGTATGCCACTGCCTAGGGGTAAGGCCATTGCTCGCACAGTTCCGGTTGGAGAGAAAAGAGTGCTTTGGGTGGAAGGGACCTTGCTGGAGGAATTAAATCAGCCAGACCGGTTTGGGCTGTTCGTACAACGAAACCGGTCAGACCGATTCCAGAACCGGTCAGACCGGTTTGGAGACAGCAGGGGGACCAGTTTGGTTTTCGTGCTCGGGATGAGGCTCGGTTCAGGTCCTTTGGTCGTGGTCCAGATGTTTGGCATGGAGAGTCTGGTGGTGGTCAGGTTGCTAGACGTTATCCACCTTGTGCTCAATACGATGGTGGGAGGAGTCGTAGCTTTGAGATGGAGAGGAGGAACGGTCCACGGTCTTCCTTTCGTGGTTTTCGTTCTCCTCCAGCGAGACAGGGGTGGTTTCCTAGTGGTGGTTCTCGTGGTGGTTTTCGTGGTGGTAGCTGTGATAGGCGTGATGATTTGATTTGTGCTAACCCCACTTTGGAGCAAATGGCTCGGCACTAGTTTTACTCTTTTGGTACTAACCCAGTGCAGAGTCGTTTGTTCACTCACGCTCTCGTTTTTGAATTTCAGGTGGGAGACTTGAGGAACGTTTGGTTGATTGACTCCGATTGCTCGAGGCATATGACCGGAGACAAGGGGTGGTTCTCAAGTCTCGTCCCGGTGGTGTCCAGGACATACATCACCTTTGGGGACAATGGGTGAGGGCGTGTGCTTTCAGAAGGTGAGATTAAGGTAAGTGACAAGGTCACTCTCAGGCGGGTTGCTCTTGTTCAATCGCTCGGGTTCAATTTGCTTTCGGTGTCCCAGCTTTTGGATGAGGGCTTTGACGTGTTGTTTCGGCCTGGTGGTTCTCGGATTTTGGATTCTCGAGGGGACCTAGTTTGCATGGTCGTTCCCGAGGGTCAAGTGTTTCAAGCTGATTTTTCTCAGTCTTCTGGTGTGGAGTGTTGTTTCTTGGCTGGATCTTCGAGTGAGTTGTGGAAGTGGCATAGGAAGTTGGGTCACTTAAGCTTTGACCTTTTGCCTCGCTTGAGTAAACTCAATTTGGTCTGAGGATTGCCACGGCTGAGGTTTGAGAAAGAGTTGGTTTGTGCGCCGTGTCGGCATGCTAAGATGGTAGCTTCTTCCCATCCACCCCTCACCGATGTGATGACGGAGCGTCCATGCGAGCTGCTCCATATGGACCTTGTTGGCCCAGTTCGTGTGCGATCTGTGGGTGGGAAGTGGTACATCCTGGTTGTGGTGGACGACTACTCTCGGTATGCGTGGGTTTTCTTTATTGAGGAGAAAGGGGAGACATTTGGTTTTGTTCGAGATCTTGTCTTGAGGTTAAGAAATGAGAGGCACGGAGATGCCATACGAGCGATTCGCAGTGACAATGGCTCGGAATTTAAAAACTCTCGCTTCGAAACCTTTTGCCATGACTTGGGTCTTGAACACCAGTTTTCGAGTCCGTATACGCCTCCCCAGAACGGCGTGGTGGAAAGGAAAAATAGAACCTTATGTGAGATGGCTCGAACGATGCTCGATGAGCATAGGACTTTGAGAAGGTTCTGGGCTGAGGCGGTGAATACCGCGTGCTATGTGTCGAATAGGATTTATCTCAGGGTGCATAAGAAGAAAACGTGCTATGAGTTGATGCACGGGCGCACACCCAAGGTGAGTCACTTCCATGTGTTTGGGTGCAAATGCTTCATCCTGAAGAAAGGTAAGAAAGGCTAGATCTGTCGATGGCATTTTCTTTGGTTACGCGTCTCATTCTAGAGCCTTTCGAGTGCTCAATCTTGAAACTAACCAAATCGTGGAGACTTGCGAGGTAACCTTCGACGAGACACAACCACGTAGTCAGTTTGTTTTTGAGTGTGTAGGTGACGATGAACTTGGCGAGGAGATTTTCCAGGAGGAGGAGCATGAACATGGAGATGATGAAGATGGTGGTGTGGTGCCCGCGGCTGAGCATGTACCTACTACTTCGACTATGGTGGTGGACGGCCCTTCTCCCACACCTACGACGACAAACCCAGATCAAGGTGAAGCTACTGTTGAGGGGGAGGTAGCATCAAGGCGAGAACCTCACCGGCGAGTGCAAGTGGATCACCCAGCTTCGAGAATCATCGGCGGCATGAATGAACGTACTACACGGTCGAGGGTTCGGAACAATTCTCATTTCGCTCATGCTGCTTTTGTTCCCACATTTGAGCCCAAAGACATTGGACACGTGCTATCTGATCATAATTGGGTTAATTCGATGCATGAGGAGTTGGAGAATTTTGAGAGGAATCAAGTTTGGGAATTGGTTGACCCTCCCCCAGGGTGTAAGCCGATTGGGACAAAATAGGTGTGGAAGAACAAAGAGGGAGAGAAAGGAGAAGTGGTGAGGAACAAGTCAAGGCTTGTTGCTCAGGGGTACTCACAGAAGGAGGGGATCAACTACGAGGAGACCTTTGCTCCCGTAGCTCGTTTGGAGGCGATCAGGATCCTTCTAGCCTTTTCCGTGGGTAAAGGGTTCAAGTTGTACTAGATGGATGTCAAGAGTGCTTTCCTAAACGGTGTTTTGGAGGAAGTAGTGTATGTGAGGCAACTACTAGGGTTTGAGAGTGAGAAGTACCGCCACCGGGTGTACAAGTTGAGGAAGGCGCTGTATGGGCTGAAGCAGGCACCTAGAGCTTGGTACGGTAGGTTGAGGGGATTCCTGTTTGAGAGAGGGTTTGAGATGGGGAAGGTCGATCAGACCTTGTTTCTCTTCAGGCAGGGCAAAGATATCCTGATTGTACAGGTATACGTGGATGATATTGTCTTTGGTGGCTCGTCTAACTCTCTTGTTGCAAGGTTTGCAGAAGTAAGCACATGGCTCGGTAAGCTTTGACATGACATGAGGTGCTTGTGGGTTTTTATGATGGTCTTATGCTTAGAATGGTTGTCCTAGCATGAAGTTTGTGTGGCTTTGCCATTTTGACATGTTTTGCTCATGTTTAGGACTTTGCTCATGACAGGGTAATTTTTCGCAAAAATGATCAATTCTATCTTAGCTTTACCCAATGGTTGTAAAACTTGGTGATCTTGTAGCTAATGTTCATACGATGCTGTAGAGTATCTAACTTGCTCATTTGATCATGTGTAGCATCTTGTGATGAATTTTGTCTATTTGAGAAGCTATAGTTGCATCTTTTCCAAATTTGAGCCTTGATTCATGCATTGGCAACAAGGGGGAGAAACGTTGGTTGAGAAAAGTTGCATTGCATCCCTAGAACCTATCCCAACAGTCAAGGGGGAGCTTGTGCATTTCTTTTGCATTTTTTGCTTTTGGGGGGGTGTTTCTGCCGAGTTAAATCGGTCTGACCGGTTTTGGGAACCGGCCTGACCGGTTTGGTGGAACCAGCCTGACCGGTTTGGGAAACCGGCCTGACCGGTTTGTGCCCAGTGTTGGCATATGTCTAGGGGGAGTATGCATATGTGCAGGGGGAGCTCTTGTTTGCTTTGGTGGTTTGTGCTCTTTGCTTGAGCTTGTTTTCGACTCGGTTGTGTCGAGCCGTTGCCCTTGACTAAGGGGACCGAGTCTTTCCTCTTTCAAGTGATCTTGCTCTATGCCTTTGGTTGGCTTTCGATCGCTTGTTTGAGTTCCTTTCAGTCGTTTCTTTTTATTTTCCTTTTCTCTTTGGTTACCAAATGTGTGTGTTGTCAATGCACTCATCAAGGGGGAGATTGAGGACCATGTGTGGTTCGAGGACCGGTGGATGGTTGCTTCCTGGTGTGATGAGTGATTGACAACTTTGTGTGGACTGATTCTTGGCTAAGTATTGCAGGTGCAAGTTGCGGCTTGACTAGTGTTGGTGCAAGTGAAGAACAAGCGCGAAAGGTCGTCGTCGGTGAGGCCTCCAGGTGTGGAGAAGACAAGTAGGCTTGGTTCGAGGGACCCGGTGGCCAGCGGGGTTAAGTGCGGGCCGCATGGTGGCAAGAACAGCAAGATGAAGTCGGTGGACGGTTTCTTAGTTGAGCCTCAAAACCAAGGTCGTGCCGGGACTTCGTGGGAGCCCAGTCATGAGTGGTTATTGGCGGAGGCTACATCAAGTTCGCGTGGTTTGCGGTGGTTCACCAGAAAACCACCGAGTTACTCGGCTGAGCCACAAAGGCGAGGCCGAAGACCGGGCGTGGCTGTCAGGCTAAAACTGGCCTGACCGGTTTGGGAAACCGGTCTGACCGGTTTGGGGTCGTAGGGCGCCGGAAGCTTCGAAGCGGAGGACACGCGTCAGGATCGCAAGGCTTGCGTCGAGGCTAAGCGAAGTGCGGTCGCCGGGCATCCGTCCGATGGTGTTACGAAGACAATTTCCCAAAGTGCCCTTGGTGGGCGTGTATCCTAGTTTAGGCTTTAGGGGTATTTTAGTCTTTCGGCGTGCCTCCATATAACCGAAGTGGTGAGAAGATGGCAGCCATCTCTTGGAACCCTAGCTCATTTTCTCTTTGCTATTTTCCTTCCAGTTTTCCTTAGGATTTCTAGGACTAGCTTGAGAGCTTCATGGTGAGATCTTGTGAGAGGGAAGGATGATCGGGCGGAAGCTAGACCTTGTATGAACCTTCATGGTATGTATAGATGATTCAGCGTGGTTCCTCAAGGCTTGATTTTGTTCTTCCCGTTTTCCCTTTTTGGTGATTTTCGGAGCCTTTTCTTGGAATTTTCATGAGGAAGTTTTGGGGGTGTTTCTTTGAGGGATTCTTGTTGGATGTCACGTATGAGGACCTTGTGCCTCTTTGGTTGGTGATCTTGTTCCAATAAACCCTCCGAAACGGCTTCAATTTGGGGTTTTTGGTGGAGTTCTTGGGAAGGTGTTCTTGAGGGTTGACTTCCGATTCCTCTTGATTGAGTAGGTTTTGGGGACCGAGCTTTTAGCCAAAGGTAGCCCACGAGGTACCCCATTTTTCCCCAAAGTCTCACTTGAATCCGTGGGACGAATCGGGAGATCGATCGAGGTGAAGGCTAGGTTTTTCCCGCGGGCTGAGTTCTTCCCGACTGTCCAGGCAAAACCGGCCTGACCGGTTTCCCAAACCGGTCTGACCGGTTTAGCCCCAGTGGGTTGTCGTGAAGGTTTTTGAGCAGGAGAGTCGTGTTCTTGCTATGGCTTTTCTTGTTCAAAGGTGGAGAGGTTCTTGAGGTGTTTTGGGGCAGTTTTGGTCTCGAAGGTCTTTTAGGGTTTTCCTGGACAAAACCGGCCTGACCGGTTTGCCAAACCGGCCTGACCGGTTTCCCCTGCCTGTGTGAGGCTAAGTCCCAGAGAATCGGTCTGACCGGTTTCAGAAACCGGCCTGACCGGTTGTGGTTGCCATCAGCTGTTTTGTGTTGTTTTCTGCTGCGTGTTTTGTGTTGCTGTTGGTTGGATCTTGCTCCTAGGTTCAGTAGCACTCCAGTGGCTATGTGGACTAGGCAAGAGAAGCTTGCGGAGGTGTCCAAGTGAAATTGGGTTCATAGGCCGAATTCTTGAGTAGAATTTTTATCGGCTCCCATTCACTCCACCCCTCTCTGGTTCGCCGTTCTGGTCCTTCAATCTCCTTCTTTCTTTTTTGGGCTTGGAGCCTTGTAACATGTACATATTCTTTCATATATATAAAAAAATAGAGGTAGGGGCCTCCCCTGCTGATTCCCGTCAAAAAAAAGAAAAAAAAGGGCGCCAACAATTGCGCCAAAACATTTTGGTGCATTGTGCCTCGAAAAAAATTGCGCCAAATTGCCCTTTATTTACCTCCCTCCCCCACTTCTTGTCAAACTAACCCAGACTCCTCTCCCTATTCCTCAAACTGGAGGAGCCGCCACCGCCGCCACAGGACCCCATCACCGTCGGCGAAGTGGATCCTCGTCCCAGGTGAGTTGTGTCCACGCCGCCTCCACCTATCCTTCTCTCTAAAAGCCCCACCTACCTATCCCCCCAACACCCTAACCACAGCCACCGCCGATGAAACCCTAACCTCAGCCGTCGCCGACGAGCAGGTCCGTCGACGACCTTCCTTTCTCTTAGAAGATGATTTGGTTACACGCCACCCCCTATCCCTCTATCTCACCTACATTTCTCTCCCCATCCACCTTTTTTTCTTCCCGAACCTAACCCTAACCACATCTGCAGGTCTCAATTCGCATCTTGGCCACAACATCAATGGTGGCAACAAGGGGTCAACGTAGGAACACACCTGCGGGTCTGTGGAATACTGCAACTTTCTTTGTTACAGTAGATCTACAATTTCGTTAAAGTAGAACTGTAGTTTTGTTGATATTATTATGGAGTTGTCTGTGTAGTACTAGTCTGTTTATGCAATTGTATCTGTGCAAATAATGCTCTATTGTTCCAAATGATATTTACACAAATTAAATTGTAGCTCAGTTATGAACATTAATTTGACCATGCTTGTGATGCAATTCTATTTTGCATGAATGTTTGTTGATAGGACAATAATAGTTCATTCCCATCTATACTCTGACTTTCTCATAGATTTATTTTCTAGGAGCCCACAAATAGTTGTAGCTCATATCTCAGACCCTGGAACTCTAAACTTTTAAGTAGTGTTATTACCTCTTACCTATTAGTTCAAGCCTTTTAAAATTTCTAATACACCCAATTCTTTTCCTTCAAAGAACCTACAATAGCTGATGATTATGAGAGAATCCGGGATAAACAAGTGGCGGAGAATCAAAAGATCTTTGAAGAGCTCGGATTGAATAGATTTGCTTCTGAATTTAATAACTCTTTGCAACAATCTGCACAAAAGAAGGGGAAAATCAGCAAACAAGGGAACAGATAATGAAGATTCATCATCATCGGAGTATCTCGTTGATGAGGATGATCAAGGAGATAGCACTGATGATGATGACAATGAATCTAATGAGCAGCCACAACCCATGGCAAATGAGGTGCTTCTTCTCTCCTCAAAGTGGTGGATGGTCCATACTTGCATTACAATTAAATGTTTCTGATCTAAAGTATGATGTAGGTTTTAGATGCACATTCTTTCATACATACATCTTCGTATTCCTTATTAATGCACATGACTTACCTGACATTATTTTTCCCACAGTTTCCCTCACCGTGTAGTCGCAAAGTCCTCTCTTCAAAGATCAAGAAGTCTATTCCTGCACTGGCGCCTGGAGTTAGGAATAGTAAGAGAGTCAGGGCGGCTACTCAATCAGATGTGCTGCCTTCTGAATCAGAAACAGAAAGGTCAAAAAGGCTTCATGTGCAAGATGCTAGAGCCGCTTCTGATAACAATACAGCTGCAGAAGAAGCCAATGGAACAGCCGGTTATGACAACTCAACATCAGAGGAAGGCAATGTAACAGCTGGTCATGACAATGCAGTTGTAGATCAAGACATTGGAGCTGCTGCTAATGAGAATACACTTGCTGAAGGCAAGTTTATTTTCAGTCAGTTATGACATCTCTTTCGCTGATTTAGCAGAAATAAAATCATTTAATTAAATGACTATTATATTTTGTAGGTCCTGTACAGTGATGTCCTAGGAGGCCCAGACCAGCTACTGTGGGAAAATAGCTGGATATGATGACCAAAGCTATGGGAAGGAGATTGCCCATACTTGTTCAGGAAGGAAAAAAAGTCCTGATGAACCTGTTCAAGCTGCCAAGTTGGCTTCAGAGGCTGGCGTCATCGTTCGGGAAAGCATTCCTATCCTTCCACATTGGAAAGATTACAAGAAAGATGACATACACTACAAAACCTTTGAGGGACAGCTAGCTGTAAGTGCATTTCTGTAGCCATATGCAAACTATTAGACCTTAAACTTATTTGACTAAATATCCAACTGTCATATGCCTAGGGTCGCTTGGCCATTAACACAAACCATGGCCCAACAAAGGTAGCTATGACTGATTTGATGCGCTCTGCGATAAAAAACCAACGTTATCAGCTCAAGAAGACATACTTCAATGGTGTACCGGCAAATGAGATTAGGACAACTTCTCCTATTCACTACTTGAGTCATGGAGAATGGAGGTCACTTGTTGCAAAGTGGTCAGATCCAAAGAACATGTTATGGTATCATGTCATTTATTCTTCATTCACTATGAGTTTGCAAAGTATCTTATTTTGAACCTGTGATATCATCTAACATGTTCAATCTGTTGTAGGAAACATGTGAAAAGAACAAGCACAATTGCAATAAAGTCAAGTATCATCAGGCTACGGGTTCTCGCTGCTATGTGGCACACTTACATGCATATGTAAGCAAAACATTACCTACTGAAGTTACATGCACATTTGCACTGAAGTATTTATTTTCCATTTCATCTGAGACTACTTTGCTATGATTTTTCCACGATACAGAAGTAGCAAAGAAACATGATAGAACCCAGCCTAGATCAGACTGAAGAAGTAGACGCGGTGGAGGCCTTCAAGACTTGCCATACCAGCTCCAAACGTGGCCTGAGTGACCCGTTAAGAGAGGCACTTGTAAGTCCAAAAATTGTATGCCTACTAGCTAGTTGCTATTTAATTTTAATGGCATTGGATTTCTATTAGTCTTATCTCATATATTCCTGTTAGGATTATATAATCAATGTCAAATATGAATCTATGACATATTGGTTGGATTTGAATGTCAAATATGAATGTATGGCATGATCTGGTTCTTCGGGCTTTGCGGAGAGGGATCCTTATTTAACTAGTTCCAGCTTTTCCATGTTTATTGTACAACAGCTGCGGCATTCATATGGATGTGGTTGTGAACATGATTTTCAAAAATAGGATGACTTGCAATAATTCAGTGTTTGTTGACCTGTTTATAAGTCAAATTGTCTAACATATACTGTTGCATTCCAAAATTGCCTAATATCTTGTGATATATGCCTACCTCCATATATAGCAATCATTATCAATTCTCATCTTGCTGTTGGTCAAAGGCATTTACATTTAACTATTTTATCTTCATGATATTTCAGTCCAATATGGAAGCTTTGAGGGCTGAACCTGTTCCTGAAGGTGATGAGCCACCATCCAGTGTGCAGGTCGTGTCCAAGGTGCTCTCCCAGAACAGGTCAAACCAATTCCTGAAGAGCGTTGGCTTCACAACACCAACATCCTCCAAGTCTAAAACATCAAATGAAAGTGAGCTTCGGGAGCAACTTGCAGCTGAAGCGGCGGCAGCTGTTCAAGGTGAACTTGATGACCTCAAGAAGAAAATTGAAGATGCTGAGGAAGAGCGGGCAAGGACACAAAAGGAGCTAGAGAAGTACAAGAAGATTACAGAGCGGAACAACAAGGAGATGGCTGAGACCAATTTGCTCCTCAAGAAGCTCTTGTCCCTCCATGGAAATGCTTCTTCATCGACATGAACAAAGTTGCTGCTCAGCTCAGTTCTGCTTTCAATTGGATGTTCATTTTGGCTACTCAGTGTGTGCTACTTTTTATTATTTTTGTTAATATTTGCACAAACTCTTTAGTGCAATGTGATGTCTAGTGGTGACACTGTGAACTGAGTTCAGTGTTGTCCACTTAGTTGTATGCACATTTGAATACTCGTTTTAATGTTATGTGAAATTGTGTGCCCATTAGAGTTTCATTTGCAAATTCAAATTACATTATTATCTACAATTCTGTGATCAAAGTGATTCTATATGTGCGACAAAATTGATGTAAATTTGTGACCAAAGTAATGGCAAATATGTGATCATAGTTATGGAAACCGTGACCATTTTATTTCAAAGTGTGACGATGGCATGTAGTATCCTGTGATGATTTAAACTTGTATTCTATGATGATTCCAAAAAGATGACGTCAGCTGCCACATCATTGATGACATCACCGCCCCATCAGCTGCCACGTCATTGATGACGTCACCGCCACATCAGCTGCCACGTCATTGCTAACGTCAGCACCACGTCAGATGCCAACGCCATTAATGGGAGATTATGACCAAAACATAGGAACATCTGTGACCAAATCGGATCGTCACACAACACAAACGCCGTTAACGGCGCTGTTAGCACCCATGACAGATGGGAGATTATGACGAAAATGGGGTTCCATCCATGACCAACAACATTCGTCATAGAATGAATTCAATTCGATGACGTCACACAAATCGTCACAGAATGGAGACACATCTGTGACGAAAATTACCATTTCGTCACCGCTGACCAAATGTGACGCTACCATAGTGACCAAGTCCAAATCGTTACAAACTCATCACAAATGAACATCAGTGATGATACTAGTGTCTTCAGTGACGTTATGTGAACGTCATCGATGCCAACATCCCTACTAGTGGTGAAAACTCCGTTCGCTATCCTTTGGGCATCGTCGTAGATGTGCCCGTGAAGGTCGGACACCACTTCATCCCCATCGACTTCGTGGTGCTCGAGATGGGAGAAAGGGAGAAGCCACCACTCATCCTTGGTAGGCCTTTCCTCAAGACCGTCAGAGCTACTATTGATGTCGGCAAGGGGGAGATCAAGTTCGACATCAATGGCGAAAGGAGTTCTTTCAAGTTTCGATTACGCTTCGAGGTATGCAACATGATCAAAGTTAAATACATTCCACCTCATCATTGCATTAGCAAGGAAGAGCCAAGGAAGAAGGAAGAGCCAGAGAAGAAGGAAGTGAAGGAAATCAAGGAAGTTGTTGCATCCGTTATGATCAAGGAACAAAATCCGCCTATGAAGACCAAAAAGATGACTAAGCCAGAGAATAAGCCTGCGCCAAAGTTGGTGCAGAAGTGGGTACCCAAGATTGCAATGCCCGCAAAGATCGTTGATCCGAAGAGAACAAGTGAAGAAGTCTAGCCATGGATTATAAACGAAGCGCTAGACGGGAGGCAACCTGTTCGTCAAGACAACAATAAGCTACCGGGAGGACAACCTGATCAAGATTTTTCGATTCTTTCAAGTAAGTTGGTTTTAGAATTTGCTATGCAAGACATTCATAGACCCTTTGAGTGGTTGGCCAATGTTTAGAGTTATAAATTTTGTTTGGTTATTTTATTTGGATCATAAACCCTTTACATGAGCCATCCTATGAGTTATTTGCTTCTTTTTGAGAAACCAAAACCAAAATTTCTTTACCTACCTCAACCTTTCATCCTCTTCATGATGTTAAGGTTGACTTGTTTTACATGTTAAAAACACATGAGTAGAGCCACGCTATGTTCCTAGATGATCTTTAATTTTCAGTGCATGGTAGGACCAGCGTGAATATAGAAACTTGACTTTTGGTTTGTTTAAAATTCATATCCTTTGGTTTCTCTAGGGTTAGAATTTTTCTAAGCCTCATTTAATTTTATTTCATTCAAAATCTTTCTCTCACATTTAGCCAAAATTAGAACCTAAACCTATGCCCCCATGATCAAGCCGGGAACAGCTTGCTCTCAACTAATGGAAGCAAACAATACCGGTGCGACCAAAATAAAAGTTGTCGGAAAATATTTTCGACTTACATTTGTTTTTGATGCTTAAAAACTCCTCTAATTATATTTGAACTCATTGATAGCTCTGAGTTTGATTTTATTTTTCGAAATTAGAGGAGTGCATAGCATTAAAACATGATTAGAGGGAGGTAATTGAGTTCACCTAACCATACATGCACCATGATGCATCACGGGAGGCCCCTCCAACATTTAACATCAAGGCGCATGCAAAGGACAAGCATGGGGGGGGGCAGCCAAGGCTTTGTTTTGCAGGATACCCATGGAGGTATGTGAGGCAAGGGAGCATGGAGGTGACTCAAAGCAAGGCAATCAAGTGGGAGATTCAATCATGCAAGCAAAGGAGTGGACTAGAGAGTTTGGGCGGTGCCACCCCGTGGAGCACACGGACACAAAGCAACAAAGGAGCATGGAGTGCACTGGAGAAAGACGGAGCCGGGTGGTGCAGCAGGTGACCCAGGCCGGCCGGCCTCACCCCCTTTTAACCCCCCTGGTGCTCCCCTTCGACAGGAAGTCCCTCGCCCAACTCTTTGTTCGTGTTCTTGAGCTCTAAGTCCAGAAACTCCAGAAACCTTGCATTCCTTTTCGAGCTTCAATTCTTCCATCAAAAACCACCAAAAATCCACTAGAATATCACCCTTCCATATACTTTCTTTGTGTGCCTTGCTACCGGTTCATAACTCGGGATATACTTGTGAGAGTGAGAGCAGCAAATATGTGGAAGGCAGCCTCAAACTTCCTCTCCAAGAAGAAGGGATCATCATAATCGAAGGCTCCATCAACAAGCTCTTCGAGGAGGCACTCGGTCTCCGAGTCTCCCCGGATCATGGAGGAGGACACGGCATCACCGAGGAATGAAACTTTGCTCCTCGGTGGCATGAGGGCCACATGAAGCTCATCTATGTGGTTCACCGAACCGCAAGGACGTAAGGAGGAGCCGCCCGTCTGACCTCGTCGTTCGACACGATCATCTGCTCTACCTCCATACACTCCGCGGTGTTCCAAGCATGGCTTTATCATCAAGACGGAGGAGGAGGAGGAGAAGCTCACTCACCTGGAGAAGAGGCTTGTGGCGAATGTCGACTTCGACGACCAAGCTCTCTAAGTGTTGGGCTTTCACACAGACATTTACCACTTGTTGGGAAACCTACGTTGGGTGCAATTTTCCAACGGAGTGTCGGCAAACACCCACAAGGAATTAGCCTTGGAAATTCTCATGACCATGGCGCTGATACTTGATGAAGGAGTGTCGAGTCTTTTGTTCCGTTTGGAAGGAGATGAACAAGTGGTTCCCTATGAGTACATTAGAGAGTTGCTTGGTTTTCAAAAGGGAGCCCCGGAGCATGTAGAAGTGCAAGGGAACACATTGGAGGGATTTTGGGGAATGATCACAGGAGAAGCTAATTGGCAAAGGAGTAGTATTCAAAGTGTTTCACTCATGGATGTGCAAAAGGATTTTCGGGAGGATTAAAGAGACCAAGATTACCAACATGTAGTTGAATTGGCTTTACTCGACTTTAATTGTTGGGCAGCCAATAGACCCCTCATACCTTATGATCAACCGGTGGTGTTGTGAAGCAACATTAGGATCCAGAGATATTGGTTCGAGGTGTTACCTCTCCATGTTGGCCATCTCATTGAGACCGAGAATTACAAGAAACCCAAAATATCTCCTCGCTGGGACTTCCCTAGGAATTGAATATTTGAAGCAAGGGAAATACATAAGTGGAGATGAGAGAGGAGGCTTCAAAGTGGCCAAAGTAAATTTACCCCTACAGGATGCAAGGTTGAGATTATTTATTGAGGGGAAAGAAGATTGGTTAGAGGAAGGACTTCTTGTGCCAGCGAAGAAGAACAAGAGAGGAAGGATTATAAAAGAAGGATCTTCCGCAGCCCAATAAGAAGGTGCTCCCCAAAATTATGTGCCACCATATGGAGGAATTCCGGTGCTGCCAAGACACTATGGAGGTGTACCAATGCAAGCATGGGGGAGTGGTGCAGCCATGCCCCACCAACTCATTTAACGGTACACAACGTAGCCTTTGTGGAGCAATATGCACACCTTCCTCAACCACAACAAAGTGTGGCAATCATTGGAGGATATGATGCAAGAAACATGCAAAACCTGCAGCCGTCCAATCCAATGCAAATCAAATGGGTGAAGGAAATGCGAACATTGCTTTTGAGCTAGGGCGCCTTCACCAAGCACCGCCAAAGCAATTCATAGGAGGAGCGGTGCAATCTTACTATGAGCAAGGGTACAATAACCAACATTACCAATACCAACTTCCGGCGGAAGATTAAGGAGAGGAGAAGCTTGTTTTCTTTGTTAGATTTTTCCTTTTCCTTTTCTTTAATTTTCAGTTTGTGCGCGCCTATGTGTGCGTAGTATTTTTCAGTTTTTATTTATTTTCAGCATGTGTGTTAGTTTCTATTTTATCATGAATAAAATCACCACCATGTTTTTACCTTTGGCAAAGATAAAAAGTTTGTGCCATGTTAATATATGATGATAGTTGCCGCTTTGCTTATCTTTGTACTTGTTTTATGCATGATTAAGCTAATGCTCTCTTAAAATACAAATCTGAAATTAATCTAAATGCTAGCTTAATCCTTAGCGGAGGTTATGATAAAAATGAGACCCATATTTTTTCTTATGCTCTCAACTTTTAGATGGGTTAAAGATGATTTATTTTTCTTCTTAAAAGTAATGCTAACCTTGTCATTAATACCACTTGCATGTTGCTCTACCTATCCAGAGCCATATATATATTTGAGTGCAAAAACTTAGTATACAGGGTTTATTATTGGGTGAATTAATTCAGGGCTTGATTTCTCTGGCCCGAGACTAAGAAGCTAGTCATTCCGTTTTTGCGTACCTATCTTTTTGCTAGTCTTTCTATCCGTGCACTGTGTATCTCCACATCGAAAATTCCACAAACCTCGCCGGATATCCACCCATAAACCAAAAATGTCATCTTTGTGTTTACCTCCTTGACCACAACCTATCATTTGAGTATGGATCGTCAACTCGAGGAAGATCGCAAGATGGTGCCAAGATTGAAGATTTCAAGTATCCATCCAAAGGAAAATATTTCCGGTACCTACCTTATCTCTATCACCTCTTTGCCCGAGGACGAGCAAACGTCTAAGCATGGGGGAGGAGGTAGGTACAATGCAATTTAGAGTTCAAGGGGAGTAATAAAAAAGGGAGATAAAGAAAAATATATATATATGGATATGAAAGAAAAAAATATATATGAGAAAAAATATGAGTATGTATAAAAAATAAAATAAAGTGAACTCCCCGGTTCTCTAAATGCATTGGGAATTCCAAAAGCTTCAAGATTAAGATCCAAACTCATCTTTCCACCCATGTGCAATCCGATAACGAGGACTTCCTTTGTGCCTCGGGATCACTCTTTGCCATTTGCACATGTCCACCTATCTCAAAGTTTGTGTATTTTTTCTCTCCCCCTCCTTGAAATAATATTATTTTCCAATGACCTTTTTGACGAGTCTCGGTAAGACCATGAGAAGCTCGTCTTGTTTTGATAATATCTCAATAATAATATCTTGGAAGGACTAAACTTTTCCCAAAAAGCTCCACATAAAGCCTACCACATATATATTTTTTTAAGAGGGGAAAGGAGTAGAATAAATAGGCTTGAGAGACAAGATGAGATGAGAGTCCATGAGCAAGATGCAAGGTGGTTTAAATTTTTGAACTTGGTTTAGCTCTTTTTCATCTCTTTCTTTATTTCAAAATTTCTGTGTTCCATTTGAATTTTGGGAGCATGTTTAATATTTGTGGGAAGAGCTTAATTAATATCCACCCTCCGTAGGGATGAAGGCTAGTACACTATGGAACTTTAACAAATTAAATTTGTGAGAGCATTATGTTTTCTCGTGTATGATCAAGTGCAGGGTTTGAGCAATGAAGGGCAACGTTGATATCCATCGAAGGCTTACTCGAGGACAAGCAAGGTTTAAGCATGGGGGAGCTATTGACAGTGAATTTCCATCAACCTAGCCACACTACAAAATTTTCAGTCAAATGCAACGCCGAAAAAGTGTTGCAAAAGACCCAAAAATGGTAGCAATAGTACTTTCGCTACCATTTTTTTGGTTAAATGTCGTTGCACTTGTGACCGTAGCAATAGCAGAATGCAACGGGTTACATTTTAGTTGAGACACACAGCCCCACTATTGCAACATTTTTGACGCTTTTGCAAAACGTGGTGAGTGTTGTAACAAAAACAATTGCAACCACTATGGGTGTGGCAATAGTATCAATTGCAATGAGCTAGGTGTTGCTAGCGATATGTATTGCGACACGCTGGTCGTGTAGCAACACAATGCAATTGCAACGCAACATAGGTGTTGCAATCATGGTTATTGCTACGTGGAGAAAGCATTGCAATAGAGGTTCTCTATTGCCACGTCCCCTAAATGGTTGCTATAGGTGGCTTTGGTTATTGCAACGTCTCTGTAGGTTGGTTGCCATAGAGAGGTCCTCTATTGCCACGTTTCTGAATGGTTGCTATAGGTGGCATAGGCTATTGCTACGTTACTTAGGTTGGTTGCTACAGATAGGTCATCTATTGTCACGTTATTAACTAGTTGGTTGTTATATGTAGCTTCCCCTATTGCCACCGTCATCTTGTTGTAGTTGCAAGAGATAGTTTCTCTATTGCGACGATTATCGTACCTATTGCCACGACTAAATATGGTTGTTATATGTGCCATCATATATTGCAACGCCAGATTAATATATTAATAATTTATTTGGTAGCTTAACTCAATAATCTCAAAACAACAATACAGAATGAATGAAGCAACGACATCCATTAAAAGGAAATATAATTTGTTCATGCAAATCTTTAACGAAACACACCGAGTGTCAAACTAAATGAGAATACTACATAACTTAACACATAATAAATCCAGCATAGGCAACTATTTGAACTCATTTGAATCAAAGACCAATGTCTACTCTAGCAGCGAAGGTTCCCTTGATATGTATGTTGTCCTACCATTCGCATGCTCCTTCTCAAACTCAAGATTCCTCCTGAAAAATCGTTGCCATGAGTTAAACTAAAATTCTAGAAGTAAAAATAATTGACGTGCATTAGTTAAACTAAAACTCTAGGTCGAACATAAAAAAATATTATTTGTGCTTTACAACTGCCTCAATTGCCATAATAAGAAAAGTAATCACACTGTTGTACTTAATTGTTTGAGGTTCATACCATAAGCCATGCACATCTAAAATGTGAATCCACCAAATGAGCTTCTAGACTACTGATTAGCTTCCATTATGTGAAGTTGTCCCCAACACATACCTTAGTGATATTTTTGGTTGCAGTCACGGTCAGATATGGTCCTCAGCTATATGGATCTGCACAGCCGAATGAGCTGGAATGATCTATGAGGCAAGCAAAGATGAAAAATTAGGGGCTGCAGTGGTTTAGTGGAATCAAGTGCATAGATTGTATCCCAATACTTTGGTGCTCCACCTAGGGTCAAGGTTATATGATAGATTTGCTGCACGCAATGATTTGTCTACGACCTTCAGATCGAAATTTTTGGGGCATATCATTTACTTTGATTCAGGATTTCAGGAACAAACCTCAAAACATTTTAGCCTCTGACCAATCACTTGTCAAAACAGGATGCATATTTCCTCTTATCTGTTCTTCCTCCCTCCTGAAGTCAGAGACCAACATAATTGAAATCACCACCCACTAAATCCAAACCTATCTCAGTGAATTATTTCTACATTGAAGGACCGGAACTGGCGACCAGAGAGGAGGGGAGTGAATGGGAGCCGATAAAAATTCTTCTCGAGGGAGATAACTTCTCCCACAAGATGAACTCGGTCAGATACCCAAAATCACACTCTCCGCACGCAACCTTCCGTTTGCCAAAACCACGTAGCCTCTCGAACCGCCTGGTCAGCAACGCCAGCTCGTCCTCTCCAAGCACGTCGAACTCCTCGTCTGGCAAAGACATCAAAGAAGACAGAGAGTACATCCTGGAGGATGCGTTAGCGTTAGACTTAGCCATTTGCCACCGACAAGAGCAAGACTATGGGAGTCAGTCGGGCTCTCAAGATGGGCTGTCAAACCACGATCAATCTCAGCAGACTTAAGCTTCGAAAACAGCTCGTTCACCGTCAGAGTGGTGTACTTCTCGGACTCAAGAATGGCCTCGACCTTTCCATCCCACACGGTACGATCCAGCGCGTCTAAGAGCTTCACAACCCTATCATGGTCATCGTATGGGAGGACGTCGACATTGGCCCTCATGTTGTTCACAACCACTGTGAACCGCTGGAACAAGGCATCAATAGACTCACCGGGGAGATGAGTGAAGTTCTCGTACTCTCTCCGGTAGGTCGCATACAACCGTGCCTGAACCTCAGCATTCCCAGCATGAGCATTCTTCAGCTCCAACCAAATTCTGCAAGCTAAGTCCTCTGTCTGAACCCGATCGAATTCGGACTGACACAAAGCACGAAACAAGTAGTCGACCGCCTTGTTGTTGGCGTCGAACATGTCCCTCGATCCCGGAGCAAGGAAGTTCATCGGATGAACATAAGCTGCATTCACCGTGACATCCCAAAGGATCTGACCCTTACCGCGGAGGAACGCCGCCATCCACCTCTGCCACATCTGGTAGTTTTTGCCATCGAAGTGCGGAGGACCCGAACCCCGTTCCTGGTACGCCATCCTTGGATCTTAGACTGGTTAGAATCCGAAGATCCGTAACCGGCTCTGATACCACTTGAAGGACCGGAACTGGCGACCAGAGAGGGGGGGGGGGTGTGAATGGGAGCCGATAAAAATTCTTCTCGAGGGAGATAACTTCTCCAACAAGATGAACTCGGTTAGATACCCAAAATCACACTCTCCGCACGCAACCTTCCGTTTGCCAAAACCACGTAGCCACTGGAGTGCTACTGGTCCTAGGAACAAACACTACCTGCAGCCACAACTCCTACGCACAAATGGCAGCGGAAACAACCCGGAAGCTGCCTGCCTGGAGGGGGCGGTTAGACCGGGTATGGGGGCGGTTAGACCGCCTCCACCTGGTAACCAAGAAATCCTCCGAAACACCTCTTCCGAGCTCCAAAACTCTCCACGGTTTCACCAGCAGGATCCTCTTGTCAAGGCCAAGCAAGCTACCAGAAAATCTTGGCGAAAACCGAAACTCCACCAAAGAGTCTAGGGGCAGTTAGACCGGCTACCACAGGCGGTCTAACCTCCTGTACCCAGCAACGAACTCAAGGCAAGAACTCCTAGCAAACAGAGCCGAAACGAACCAAGATTTCACCAGAACGATCCTCTGATCAAGGCGAACGAACTAATAGAGGAAAATCCGGCAAAACCAAAAACTTGCGCTGGAAGGTCCAGGGCGGTTAGACCGCCCCCCTATGGCGGTTAGACCGCCCCTCCCAGAAAACTTGGCTGCGGGTCAAACCTCAACTTCCCATCGCCCGATCTCCCGATTGACCCCACGGATTGCAGCAAGACTTCGGGAATACCTGGGTTACCTCCTGGGCAAGCTCTCCACCAAAGGAATCGAACCGAAACGCTCGCAATCAAAGGGAATCGCAGATCTTGGCCCTCTAGGTCATGAACTCGAGCAACTCAAAAAACCACCAAATCGAGGTCGATTCAAGGGAGTTCTTGGAGCAAAGTCACCAGCCAAAGAGGCACAAGGTCCTCATACGTGACACCCAACAAGAAACCCGTAAGAAATCGCCCTCAAAACTCCACCACGAAAACACAAGAAAGGGCTCCAAAAATCACCAAAAAGGAAAACGGGAGAGGCAACACAAGGCCTTGAGGAACCACGCCGAATCATCTATACATACCATGAAGGTTCATACAAGGTCTAGCTTGCCACCCGATCATCCATCCCTCTCTCTAGATCTCACATGAAGCACTCAAGCTAGTCCTAGAAAAATTAGAGGAAAATACAAAATGAAAATGACAAAGGAAAATGAGCTAGGGTTCCAAGAGTTGGCTGCCATCCATCCCCTCAAGTGTTTATATGGGGGCAACCAAAAGACTAAGCTACCCTTACTAGATAACTAGGGATACATGCCCCTCAAGGGCGAAATCGGAAGTCTTTTGTTCAGCACCATCGGACGGATGCCCAGCGACCACAAGCCTGCTTAGCCTCGACACAAGCCTTGCGATCCTGACGCGTGTCCTCCGCTTCGAAGCTTCTCGGCGGCTGCGACCCGGGCGGTCAGACCGCCCCCTGGGCGGTTAGACCGGCCCAGGCGGTCTGACCGCCCCTCCTGGGCGGTTGAACCGGCCTGGGTGGCCGCACCTCCTCGTCGAGTCTTCGGCCTCGGTTTTGTGGCTCAACCGAGTAACCCAGTGGTTTTCTGGTGAACCACTGCAAACCCCGCGAACTCGGTGTAGCCTCCGCCAATCACCACTCATGACTTGGCTCCCACGTTGTCCCGGCTCGGCCTTGGTTTTGAGGCTCAACCAAGAAACCGTCCATGACTTTGTCTCGCTGTTCTTGCCACCATGCGGCCCGCACTTGACATCGCTGGCCACCGGGTCCCTCGATCCAAGCCTACTGGTCTTCTCCACACCTGGAGGCCTCACCGGTAACGACCTTTCGCGCTTGTTCTTCACCTGCACCAACACCAGTCAAGCCGCAACCTGCACCCGCAATACTTAGCCAAGAGTCAGTCCACACCACATTGTCAATCACTCATCACACCAGGAAGCGACCATCCACCGGTCCTCGAACCACACATGGCTCTCAATCTCCCCCTTGATGAGTGCATTGACAACACACATGATTTGTAACCAAAGAGAAAATGAAAAGAAAAGAAACGACTAAAAGAAACTTCAACAAGCGATCAAAAGCCAAAGGAAAGGCAAAGAGCAAGATCACTTGAAGAAGGAAAGTCTCGGTCCCCTTAGGCAAGGGCAACAGCTCGACATAACGGAGACAAAAACAAGCTCACACAAGGAGCATAGACCACCAAAGGCACACAAGGCCGGAAACCACAAACTCACACAAGAAACTCCCCCTGCACATATGCAAGCTCCCCCTGAGCCAAAGCACACTCCCCCCGAACCAATGCAGCAATGCAACATGGGAATGCAAACAAGGAGCAAACTTCTACACCTCTGCCCAGGGCGGTTAGACCGCCCCTCTAGGATTTAACCGCCTAGGGGGCGGTTAGACCGCCCCAAGAAACCGGCCCTGCACCAAACTTTTCAAAATCTGCCCGAACCACTTGGAACACCTTCCAAATGCTCCCAGGTGCCCAAATCATGCCCAAACTTCTCCCCCTTGTTGACAATGCATGAATCAAGGCAAAATGCGAAAAGTTTCAACATATAGCTTCTCAAATAGACAAAATTCATCATAGCACGCTACTCATATCCAAATGAGCGAGTTAGATACTCTATAGCTTTATATGGACAAAAACTACAAGATCACCAAGTTTCACAACCATTGGGCAAAGCTAAGATAGAATTGACCATTTTTGCGAAAAAATAACCCTCTCATGAGCAAAGCTCTAAACATGAGCAAAACATGTCAAAATGGCAAAGCCACACAAACTTCATCCTAGGATAACCATTCTAAGCATAAGACCATCATAAACACCCACAAGCATCTCATGTCATGTCAAAGCCACCGAGCCATGTGCTTACTTCTAAATATGAGACTTCTCATTGGTAAGCAACATGCAACGGTTTAGCACCCAAAAGCAAGTAAATTAAGCACATACGACATGGGAGCACATTTTCTAAGCAAATTACATTTCATTTTCAGATTTATAATTGGTACATGAAATATCTTTGCGACAAAAAGGAACTTATGCCCCTCTACAGGATGAAGCATGGGGGCTAAACATTCATGATGGCAAATGAGCCTTTGGCCCCATATGATCAAAATAAGCTATCGAACCACAAATTAAGCATAGCCAAGCCACAAAAACATGTCACGATCATATAAAGGCATTTACCCACAGGAGAGCATACATGTAGGATTTTTCAAAAAACATAGCTAGCAACCATGGATATAAATCAAGATCATCAAGAGCTAAGCCAAACTAACCATAGCTTACCAAACTAGATCACAAGAACATATATATCATACCATGGTGAGCAATGTATATAGGAGAAGCTTTTCCTACAAAATGCATACAACCTAACATAAAAGATGACTATACATCATGTTACACATGCAAATGCAAGAATACATAAAAGGAAAGCTATACATATGCTACAGAGGAGCTCCCACACACCCAACTCAGGAAATCAAACACACGCCAAGCTCCCCCCGCAAACGAGTGAAAGTTGCTTGATCTAGGGGCTTGGTGAAAATATCGGCTAGCTGGTCATGTGTGGGTACATGGATCAAAGAGATTTTTCCTTTCTCGACGTTGTCTCTCAGGAAATGATACCTCACTTCTATGTGCTTGGTTTTGGAATGGAGCACTGGGTTCTTTGCAACACTTATGGCACTTGTGCTATCACATTGAAGTGGAACATGGGTATACTCCTCACCAAAATCACTCATGGTGTATGTGATCCAAAGGAGCTGAGAGCAATAACTAGCTGCGGCAACATATTCGGCTTCGGTTGTAGATTGCGCAACACTCGACTGTTTGCGGGAAGACCAAGACACCAAAGAAGAACCCAAGAACTGGCAAGTCCCAGAAGTGGACTTCGTATCCAACCGACACCCGACAAAATCCGCGTCCGAAAATCCATGAAGAGCCAAAGAAGAAGACGCGGAGTACCAAAGGCCGAAGTCGGGAGTGTGTCGCAAATACCTGAATATGCGCTTGACTGCTTGCCGATGCGAAGTCCTCGGAGACACTTGAAAACGAGCGCACAGACATACCGAGAATTGGATGTCCGGCCTTGTCGCCGTCAAGTAGAGGAGTGACCCGATCATGGTTCGGTACTCCTTCTGGTCCACGTGTTCACCGTCCTCGTCCGCATCAAGAGCTGTTGTCGTACTCATAGGTGTCGCCATAGCCTTGGAGTCCTCCATCTTGAACTTCCTCACAATGTCCTTGGTGTACTTGGCTTGGTGCACGAATGTTCCTTCCTTCGATTGCTTGATCTGGAGGCCGAGGAAGAACTGCAACTCACCCATCATCTCATCTCAAATTCCCTGCTCATGTCTTCTGCAAACCTTGCAACAAGAGAGTTAGACGAGCCACCAAAGACAATATCATCCACGTATACCTGCACAATCAGGATATCTTTGCCCTACCAGAGGAGAAACAAGGTCTGATCGACCTTCCCTATCTCAAACCCTCGCTCAAACAAGAACCCCCTCAACCTACCGTACCATGCTCTAGGCGCCTGCTTCAACCCATACAGCGCCTTCCTCAACTTGTACACCCTGTGGGGGTACTTCTCACTCTCAAACCCCAGTGGTTGCCTCACATACACTACCTCCTCCAAAACACCGTTTAGGAAAGCACTCTTGACGTCCATCTGGTACAACTTGAACCCTTTAGCCACGGAAAAGGCTAGAAGGATCCTGATCGCCTGCAAACGAGCTATGGGAGCAAAGGTCTCCTCGTAGTCGATCCCCTCTTTCTGTGAGTACCCCTGAGCAACAAGCCTTGACTTGTTTCTCACCACTTCTCCTTTCTCTCTCTCTTTGTTTTTCCACACCCATTTTGTCCCAATCAGATTACATCTTGGGGGAGGATCAACCAATTCCCAAACTTGGTTCCTCTCAAAATTCTCCAACTCCTCATGTATCGAATTCACCCAATTGTGATCAGATAGCGCGTGTCCAATGTCCTTAGGCTCAAAAGTAGCAACAAAAGCAGCATGATCAAAGTGAGAATTGTTTCGAACCCTCGACCGTGTAGTACGTTCATTGATGTCGCCGATGATCCTCGAAGCTGGGTGATCCACTTGAACTCACTGGGGAGGTTCTCGCCTTGATGCTACATCCCCCTCAACAGCAGCTTCGCCTTGATCTGGATTTGTCATTGTAGGTGTGGGAGAAGGACCGTTCACCACCGTAGTCGAAGTAGTAGGTACATGCTCAGCCGCGGGCACCACACCATCGTCTTCATCATCTCCATGTTCATGCTCCTCCTAGAAAATCTCCTCGCCAAGTTCATCGTCACCTGCACACTCAAAAACAAGCTGACTACGTGGTTGTGTGTCGTCGAAGGTAACCTCGCAAGTCTCCACGATTTGGTTAGTTTCAAGGTTGAGCACTCGAAAGGTTCTAGAATGAGATGCGTAACCAAAGAAAATGCCATCGACAGACCTAGCCTCGAACTTGTCCAACTTTTTCCCTTTCTTAAGAATGAAGCATTTGCACCCAAACACGTGAAAGTGACTCACATTGGGGGTTCTACCGTGCATCAACTCGTAGCAAGTTTTCTTCTTCTGCACCCTGAGGTAAATCCTGTTCGACACATAGCACGCGGTATTCACCGCCTCAGCCCAGAACCTTCTCGGAGTCCTATGCTCATCGAGCATCGTCCGAGCCATCTCGCACAAGGTTTTGTTTTTCATTTCAACCACTCCGTTCTGGGGAGGCGTATACGGACTCGAAAACTGGTGTTCAAGACCCAAGTCATGGCAAAAGGTTTCGAAGCGAGAGTTTTTAAATTCCGAGCCATTGTCACTGCAGATCGCTCGTATGGCATCTCCGTGCCTCTCGTTTCTCAAAGTCAAGACAAGATCTCGAACAAAACCAAACGTCTCCCCTTTCTCCTCAAGAAAGAAAACCCACGCATACCGAGAGTAGTCGTCCACCACAACCAGGACGTACCACTTCCCACCAACAGATCGCACATGAGCTAGGCCAACAAGGTCCATATGCAGCAGCTCGCATGGACGCTCCGTCATCACATCGGTGAGGGCTGGATGGGAAGCAGCTACCATCTTAGCATGCCGACACGGCGCACAAACCAACTCTTTTTCAAACCTCAGCCGTGGCAATCCTCGGACCAAATTGAGTTTACTCAAGTGACACAAAAGGTCAAAGCTTAAGTGACCCAACTTCCTATGCCACTTCCACAACTCACTCGAAGATCCAGCCAAGAAACAACGCTCCACACCAGAAGACTGAGAAAAATCAGCTCGAAACACTTGACCCTCGGGAACGACCATGCAAACTAGGTCCCCTCGAGAATCCAAAATCCGAGAACCACCAGGCCGAAACAACACCTCAAAGCCTTCATCCAAAAGCTGGGACACGGAAAACAAATTGAACCCGAGCGATTGAACAAGAGCAACACGCCTGAGAGTGACCTTGTCACTTACCTTAATCTCACCTTCTGAAAGCACACGCCCTTACCTATTGTCCCCAAAGGTGATGTATGTCTTGGACACCACCGGGACGAGATTTGAGAACCACCCCTTGTCTCCGGTCATATGCCTCGAGCAACCGGAGTCAATCAACCAAACGTTCCTCAAGTCTCCCACCTGAAATTCAAAAACGAGCACGTGAGTGAACAAATGACTCTGCACTGGGGTTAGTACCAAAAGAGTAAAACCAGTGCCGAGCCATTTGCTCCAAAGTGGGGCTAGCGCAAACCAAATCATCACGCCTATCAAAGCTACCACCACGTGAACTACCACGAGCACCACCACGAGGGAGCCACCCCTGTCTCGCTGGAGGAGAACGAAAGCCACGGAAAGAAGACCGTGGGCTGTTGCTCCTCTCCAACTCAAAGCTACGACTTCTCCCACCATCGTATTGAGCACGAGGCGGAGAATGTCTAGCAAACTGAACACCACCAGACTCACCATGCCAACCACCAGAACCACGACCACCAGAACTGAAACCACTCGAATCGCCACCTCGACAACCAAACCACCCAGAATTCTGGGGGGGCCGGTCTGACCGCCTAGCCGGGCCGGTCTAACCGCCCCCCTTTGGGCAGGGCCGGTCTGACCACCCCTCCAGGCCGGTCTGACCGCCCTCTCCAGAAAACCACTTCGGCTGCGGGAACTCGCATCTCCCCATGCTAGAACACTTCTCACAACCGCTTTACCCCTGGGCAGTGGCATACGAGGCTCAGGTACACCATGAGAGGGGTGGTACCTGTCCTTGTTAGCCCACTCCTTAGTCATTCTCTCCTCACACTTCCTCTTGAAGCAAAACTCACCCTTGTGACCATCTCTTCCACAATAGTCACAATGAAACCGTATGAGCTTAGGTTTAGGCTTGGGTTTGGGCTGCTCACTTGGTTTCTCCTCACTCGCCTTCTCACCCTCCTTCTTTCCAACCTCACTCTCCTTGGAGCTCACAAACATCACCGATTTTTGGAAATCATTTGTTGCGCGAGAAAATATAGGAGGATCTGGGGTTGTGTCAAGTTTGTTTCTCAGTGGGTTGGGCTTAGGAGCATAGGCATTTTTGTGAAAGGTTTTTGGTGGAGCTGGGATATCACCAATTTTCTCTTCTCCCTCACCACTACACTCTCCAACCTTCTCTGAACCAAGCGCTTGCCCATCATAGCGCTTGTATGCCTCTATCATCATCCTAAGCTGTGGTTCATGACCCGACAGCCAACCCATCATTTTTCTCAACTCATCATTCTCATCCTGCAAGCGATCCACATAATGTGCAAGTTCCAGATTTTTTAAAGCATGCACTTCGCAAGTAGAGCAAGAAGTGGGAACAGGTTCTTTCAGCTTAGCCTCAAATGAAACAGTATAAGCATGCATCTCATCAATCTTTCCATGCAAAACAGGGCAAGAAGTGCAAGCACCTAGCAAAGCAGGTCTAGACTTAAGCTCAGCCACTTCAACCCTAAGCACATCTACTTCATCACAAGTAGAAGCATGCTTATCCTTAAGAGCAGTAAGATCAGCTAGGTACACAGAGCAATCACAACAATCAATCTCATCAGAAACCACAGGTGAAGCCTTAAGCGAATCAATCTCAAGCTTAGCATCTATGTTCTGGGTTTCTAGCTCAGCCACACGGTTCCTAGCATCTTCTAGTGAGCCCCTAAGCTCTTTCCTCATCTTCTTGGCCTCTCTAAGCATGTCATCACGATTATCAAGCAACTTGCCAAGACGCTCGTTCTCCTCACGCAAGAAGGGAAGCTCGTCATGTACCTCATCCTCGGAGTCGGAGTCCGAGTCGCTCTGGTGACTCTTCTTGCTGCCGGAGCTACGAGCCATGTCGCAGAAGCCATCTCTCGCGTAGCAGCTCAGCCCGCTCAAGTTCTTGGATGACTTCTTGTTCTTGCGCCGATCACCTTCATCTTCACTGCTACTCGAGCTCGAGGAAGAGTAGGCGGAGCTGGAGTCGACGTTGCTCGCTCCGACCATCGCTCGGGCCTTCCTGCCGCGGCCGTCCTTCTTCCTCGACCGTCGCTCGTCCTTGTGCTTGTGACCGCGCCTCGATCGGTACTTGCCGTCTTTGCTCGACCGGTGCTTGTAGCCGTCCTTGTTCTCCGTCTTCTCCAGACAGTCAGCGACGAAGTGTCCTATCTTGCCGCACTGAAAGCACGTCCGTGCTGTCCTTCTCGTGTTCACCCGGTTCTCGTGCAGCCTCTCGAACCGCCTGGTCAGCAACGCCAGCTCATCCTCTCCAAGCACGTCGAACTCCTCGTCTGGCAAAGACATCAAAGAAGACAGAGAGTACATCCTGGAGGATGCGTTGGTGTTAGACTTAGCCATTTGCCACCGACAAGAGCAAGACTATGGGAGTCAGTCGGGCTCTCAAGACGGGCTGTCACACCACGATCAATCTCAGCAGACTTAAGCTTCAAAAACAGCTCGTTCACCGTCAGAGTGGTGTACTTCTCGGACTCAAGAATGGCCTCGACCTTTCCATCCCACACGGTATGATCCAGCGCATGTAAGAGCTTCACAGCCCTATCATGGTCATCGTACGGGAGGACGTCGACATTGGCCCTCATGTTGTTCACAACCACCGTGAACCGCTGGAACAAGGCATCAATAGACTCACCGGGCTGATGAGTGAAGTTCTCGTACTCTCTCCGGTAGGTTGCATACAACCGTGCCTGAACCTCAGCATTCCCAGCATGAGCATTCTTCAGCTCCAACCAAATTCTACAAGCTAAGTCCTCTGTCTGAACCCGATCGAATTCGGACTGACACAGAGCACGAAACAAGTAGTCGACCGCCTTGTTGTTGGCGTCGAACATGTCCCTCGATCCCGAAGCAAGGAAGTTCATCGGATGAACATAAGCTGTATTCACCGTGACATCCCAAAGGATCTGACCCTTACCGCGGAGGAACGCCGCCATCCGCCTCTGCCACATCTGGTAGTTTTTGCCATTAAAGTGCGGAGGACCCGAACCCCGTTCCTGGTACGCCATCCTTGGATCTTAGACTGGTTAGAATCCGAAGATCCGTAACCGGCTCTGATACCACTTGAAGGACCGGAACTGGCGACCAGAGAGGGGGGCGTTAATGGGAGCCGATAAAAATTCTTCTCGAGGGAGATAACTTCTCAAACAAGATGAACTCGGTCAGATACCCAAAATCACACTCTCCTCACGCAACTTTCCGTTTGCCAAAACCACGTAGCCACTGGAGTGCTACTGGTCCTAGGAACAAACACACCCTGCAGCCACAACTCCTACGCACACACGGTAGCGGAAACAACCCGGAAGCTGCCTGCCTGGAGGGGGCGGTTAGACCGAGTATGGGGGGCGGTTAGACCACCTCCACCTGGTAACCAAAAAATCCTCTGAATCACCTCTTCCGAGCTCCAAAACTCTCCACGATTTCACCAGCAGGATCCTCTATCAATGCCAAGCAAGCTACCAGAAAATCTTGGCGAAAACCGAAACTCCACCAAAGAGCCTAGGGGCTGTTAGACCGGCTACCACGGGCGGTCTAACCTCCTGTATCCAGCAACGAACTCAAGGCAAGAACTCCTAGCAAACAGAGCTGAAACGAACCAAGATTTCACCAGAACGATCCTCTGATCAAGGCGAACGAACTCACAGAGGAAAATCCGGCAAAACCAAAAACTTGCGCCTAGAAGGTCCAGGGCGGTTAGACCGCCCCCCTATGGTGGTTAGACCGTCCCTCCCAGAAAACTTGGCCGCGGGTCAAACCTCAACTTCCCATCGCCCGATCTCCCGATTCACCCCACGGATTGCAGCAAGACTTCGGGAATACCTGGGTTACATCCTGGGCAAGCTCTCCACCAAAGGAATCGAACCGAAATGCTCGCAATCAAAGGGAATCGCAGATCTTGGCCCTCTAGGTCATGAACTCGAGCAACTCGAAAAACTACCAAATCGAGGTCGATTCAAGGGAGTTCTTGGGGCAAGGTCACCAGCCAAAGAGGCACAAGGTCCTCATATGTGACACCCAACAAGAAACCCGCAAGAAATCACCCTCAAAACTCCGCCACGAAAATCACAAGAAAGGGCTCCGAAAATCACCAAAAAGGAAAACGGGAGAGGCAACACAAGGCCTTGAGGAACCACGCCAAATCATCTATACATACCATGAAGGTTCATACAAGGTCTAGCTTGCCACCCGATCATCCATCCCTCTCTCCAGATCTCACATGAAGCACTCAAGCTAGTCCTCAAAAAAATTAGAGGAAAATACAAAACGAAAATGACATGGAAAATGAGCTTGGGTTCCAAGAGTTGGCTGCCATCCATCCCCTCAAGTGTTTATATGGGGGCAACCAAAGGACTAAGCTACCCTTACTAGATAGCTAGGGATACATGCCCCTCAAGGGCGAAATCAGAAGTCTTTTGTTCAGCACCATCGGACGGATGCCCAGCGACCGCAAGCCTGCTTAGCCTCGACGCAAGCCTTGCGATCCCGACGCGTGTCCTCTGCTTCGAAGCTTCTCAGCGGCTGCGACCCGGGCGGTAAGACCGCCCCCCTTGGTCGGTTAGACCGGCCCAGGCGGTCTGACCACCCCTCCTGGGCGGTTGAACCGCCCTGGGTGGCCGCACCTTCTTGTCGAGTCTTCGGCCTCGGTTTTGTGGCTCAACCGAGTAACCCAATGGTTTTCTGGTGAACCACTGCAAACCCCGCGAACTCGATGTAGCCTCCGCCAATCACCACTCATGACTTGGCTCCCACGTTGTCTCGGCTCGGCCTTGGTTTTGAGGCTCAACCAAGAAACCGTGCACGACTTTGTCTCGCTGTTCTTGCCACCATGCGGCCCGCACATGACTCCGCTGGCCACCGGGTCCCTCGATCCAAGCCTACTTGTCTTCTCCACACCTGGAGGCTTCACCGGCAACGACCTTTTGCGCTTGTTCTTCACCTGCACCAACACTAGTCAAGCCGCAACCTCCACCTGCAATACTTAGCCAAGAGTCAGTCCACACCACGTTGTCAATCACTTATCACACCAGGAAGCGACCATCCACCGGTCCTCGAACCACACATGGCTCTCATACATCTCCAAAGGTCCATCTGGGTAACAAATGTATGCACGAGAGTGAAACATAAGTTTGTGACAAAATCAGAACTACTTCCTGAGAAGTCAAGAGAATGACCAAGTGCTAACATAAATAAAGAATGAAACTAATTGCTAACCTGAAATTCAGCAAGTCACAGCCAGTAAGAAAGATGATTAAGGGAAGTAGCTTCACTCAACTTGTACAATTTCACGATATTTTTAGTAACACGAGGCTCTCTTGCTCATTTTTAGGAGGAACTTCCTGAAAGCCATTAGGACCAAATTTTCGACGTTGCAATTCATCGTTGTTGCATTTGACCCAAAACCTTGTAGTGCCATGAGTTTACCTTTGGTGTTGGCATCAATTTAATTCCATTGGTACTAACCCCCTTGATATAACAAGTTCACTCTTGCATGTCGTTTTTAGAGTTTAATGTTTATGCAGGACTTTAGTGCTAAATGCAAGACTTCCGGGTAAAGTTCATCAAGCACCTCGTGAGAAGATCATGAAGCCTAGCACAAGTCAAGATATCAAGTGAACATGACTCCAAGTGGCCCAAGGACCGAACCGTGAAGGCAGAAACTCCGAGGACCTAGACAGAAAATGCTGAAGCTTGGCGACAAGGAGCCCTATCCAAACCGTAGAGAAACTGACGCCAAGGGCCCACATGCAGAAGAGGGAAGGTTCCAGAAGACACGAGAAGCATCACCGACGAAGGAGGCTGTGAACCGGGCCGAAATGGGCCCAGGCCGGTCGACCCAGCCCATTTCAGGTCCCATTCGCCGCCCCCTTTGACCTAGATGACCCCTGGACTATTTATAGTTCCCCCGCCAAGAGCCACGCATCAATTCATTCGCCATTTGCCGCTGAGCAGCAAAGAATAGAGGCACACCATTCTGGAGAGGAGAGGGTCGAGATAGTTGACTAGGGTTGCCCTAGCCGGCGTGGGAACCTTGCAAGGAACACCATGTCGGAGTTCCAGGAGCTAGGTACAAGATCAAGGTAGGATCCTGGTGGTGATCTTGTCCATGTATCATTCCCAATGTTGAATTATCAAATTGCAATCCGATTCTTAGCGATCAAGTGCTTTCTCTACAACTTTGTCTTCGTTTGGGTTTTCTCTCTCCCCGGTCTATTATCGAGATAGATCGTATAGGGTGTTCTTGTAGCCGTGGTGGCTAGAGTTGCATGCCTGACCAGCCAAGTGATTTCATCTTGTCCTTTGGACTCGCCCTAGGCTAACCCGCATGAATTGGGGCGTGTCGTGACAGGACGAAGGTTCCAAAAGGCGGGCGTCTTCGGAGTTGGAACGGAAGCCGCGATTTAAAGAAGCTTTTTATGAGATTCAATTTGCTTTGTTCATCTTTGCTTGGAACTTCAACAAGAGCTCGATCCAATCTCTCTAGATTGGTTTTACCTCTCCCTCGATATCTCTTGCTACCTCCGGTGTTCGTTAGATTAGATTCGTTTTCTTCATGTTTTCTAGATTAGATGCAAAAGTACTCCCTTTGAAGATCAAAGTGTTCTTAGCTTTATTAGATTGGTTCTTGTATCACACATTTGTTCCATGGATTCGATACCTTGTGTTCACACTTGAGGGAAGAAGGATCCCTTGACTAGGACGGAGGATTTGTCCGCTTGCAATCCAAACGAACATTGATACACATATAGACCGTCAACAAAGGGATGTGTTGATCTCCAATGTGGGTATGATCGAGGAGTATGCAACGTGACGTGCTCATGATCATGTAGTACTAAGCGAATCAAATCAACAAAGGAAGGGATATGTTGATCTCCAATGTGGGCATGATCGAGGAGTATGCAACGTGACGTGCTCATAATCTTGTAGTACTAGGCGAATCGAATCGACGAAGGAAGGGATGTGTTGATCTCCAATGTGGGCATGATCGAGGAGTATGCAACATGACGTGCTCATTATCATGTAGTACTAAGAGAATCAAATCGAGGAAGGAAGAGATGTATTGATCTCCAATGTTGGCATGGTCGAGGAGTATGCAACATGACATGCTCATGATCAATTTAAGGGGAGAAGTACATAAACGAAATGAGTAGTTCCTAATAAAGGAATATCATTTGTAGTAGTATCTTGATAAGAGGAA
The DNA here is from genome assembly GCA_036936925.1 of Cenchrus fungigraminus. NCBI lineage: Eukaryota > Viridiplantae > Streptophyta > Magnoliopsida > Poales > Poaceae > Cenchrus > Cenchrus fungigraminus. The sequence goes on from CM072780.1 coordinate 72,174,507, forward strand.
CATCCTTTGCCGCCAGTATATAGCGCTGACCAGCCTCAATAACAAACCGGCGTGCTATTCAAATATTCGGAATTTCGGACGCTCGGGCAAGGCATATGTTAAATGTCCTTTTTGCTTCCCCCCTTCCCAATGGACCCTATTTCAGTCACCACCATAATGAAAGGGCATATTGGTAATCTGACAAGACCCTCCACCGAAATGGATAAATTACCCCCACCCCCGTCCCTTCCCTCCCTTCTACTCCTCACCATCTCAAATCTTTCCGCCCCCATTTCACCTTCCCTCCTCGCCGCCAGCCCAAAGCTTCACCTCCTCCCCTCCATCGTCCCAAATCTACCGCTCATAGCTCCAACCCCTTTCCCATCTGCCTCTGTAGTACCAGCGACGACGACACAATGGCACCAGGAGGGACGGTCGTACGAAGGAAATATCCAGAACAAGGTATAATGTTTTCCTCCGCGGTTCAGCTTCCTCGGTGGATTCGTACTTGTGTGTTTTCCCATGTGGCAGATCCCATGTGTGCACTAGCTTTTTTTTATCAGGTAGATCCCATGTCTACACTAGTTCTTTTTAGGATCTTGTTTTGACTAGGAACATCCTTTCAGGATCTTGTTCGACTAGGAACATCCCACCGGTTCTTATAGAAGTTTTTAGATCTGACAGTTCCCATGTCTACACTAGTTCTTCTCAGGATCTTGTTTTGACTAGGAACATCTTTTTTAGGATCTTGTTTCGGGTAGGAACATCCTACAGGTTCTTATAGAAGTGTTTAGATCTAGTTTTATTTATAGTGGTAGGACAACCTTACAGAAGTTTCTCTGCTTTCCTAACAGAAGTAGACTAGCGCTGCGATTACGAGCGGCGGAGGGACATTAATGTCTTGAGGAATCACACATTATTCTCTAGTATTGGCATCGAGAAAATGAATTCACTTTTACCACCTGACCGACCAAGCAGAAAGGGTACCAACGATACAAGAATACAAGATTCAGATCCGGAGTACAACCCATCTGATGAACATGAATCTGACCCAGAGACATGTCAACAAGAGGTAATCTTATCATGAACTCATTTCATGTACTAGTTATGCAGGATTGCTTCTGATCTTCTCTTTTTTTGTTGAATTTTGTGTAATCAGGTCACTCATAGCATACCTGTTAGTGGAGGAAGAGGGACCAAGAGAATTGGGGCACCGGATGACCCTACCAGAATGCCTCCTAGACTAACTAGGACCAAGGCAAGGGAATTGGCTTTAGCTGATGGGAGTGGGACAATCTTGATACACAAGAATTGCCCACTGGAGGACAAGCAATAGCAACCCACGATGAGAACATCATCGACATCACGACTGCAGAAGGCAAGTCATTTGATCTCATATTCGAATGTCCTAATTACCAACCGAATAATTATTAACTTGTATGGTTGTAACAAACTTGTTAGGTGATGCACGCCCTTCCAGAGCACAACGGGGGCCGCGGGACTCAAGAAGATTGGGCAGAGATCTGGACCGAATTAGCCGAGGCTTAAATGGCAAGATTCCTATACATATTCAAGAAGGGCTCAAACGCCTAGAGGCACCAATGCAAGCTGCAAAGTTTGCATCAGAAGGTGGGATCATAGTGCGTGGGCACATACCGATCCTTCCTTGCTGGAGGGACTACAAGCCAAAGAAGAACCAGCAAGATGGTGAAAAGAATGAAGACCATCTCAAGAACTACATGGGCAAACTAGCGGTGTGCATATGTCCACTCATCTACTACCATAGTTCTTTGCATCCATTCTTGTCATCCATTTTTCTGATAATTGTGTTGTGCTAGGGGAAATCCGACTTTGACACCACCAGTGAGCCTGTAAGAGTGGCATGCACTGACATGTTGAAGTCGATACAGAGACAGGCGAGGTATCGCCTGAAGCAAAAGTACTTCAATGATATTCCAGCAAATGCAGTCCCAACTAAATCTCCTGTGCCCAATGGAAGGCACTGGTTAACATGTGGTCTTCCCCTGAGCACAGGGTATGATAGAACTTCAACTTGCCACTACCACATTTTCATGTACTTATTTATTGTTCTTAATCTTATTTCTTACACAAGTTCTTATTATTGTAAAGGCGAGGTGTAGTACAAACACCGGTAATAAAGGAAAGGTCAAGTACCATCAGCACACGGGATCTCGAAGCTACATTATACAAGCTAATCTTGTGGTAAGCAGATGAACAAGTCATGTTTTTGCTCTGTAGTTCATTTCATGAACCATTTTACAATGCTAGCACTTTAATAATTATGTCTGTTTGCGAAACATATTTAGAGGCAGAAGTATACTGCTGAAGGAGAAAGGCTAAGTCCACTTGATTATTTCAAGTCCTTACACTGCAGCAAGAATGGCTTCACCGCTCTAGTACAGGCAGCCATTGTAAGTACTTGTCTGCTTTTGCATGCTTCTTTGCAACAATACTAGAAACATGTGTGAGTATTTTATTGTAAACCTTTCCTTTCCTTTCCTTTTCTATGCTCGCATGTAACAAATTGTCGCTGAACCGCAAGTCAACCAACCAAGAAAGACTATTGCTGAAGCAGTGGCGGAAGTTGTCCAATCTAGGACTTTTCGGGAGGTTGCTGGCATTCGCCTGCACTCCATGAAAAAGACTAGGGTTACTACTGCATTTCAGGTTCAGGAAATACGAGGTGGACTTGACTATGAGAAGCAAGGGGGGGGGGGCACAACTGCGGCAGAAGATTGTTGAACAGGAGGCTGAGATGAGCGAACTGAGATTGAAGGCTCAAGAATAGTAGACAACATTAAAGTCTCAAACATAAGCGCTTGAAGCTTTGAAGAAGAGCACAACTGACATGCATAATCTGATCCAAGGCTTGATAAATTTCAGCCAGGTTTATCCTCCTCTCAACTGAAGTGTGGTCCTGGTGAACTTGTGTTGCTGATGACTTGTTGTATGTTGATTTGATTTGATGCTAACTTGATGTATGTTGCACAATTATACTGGTTGAACTATTCCCTGAATGTGGTGTGAATTATATGGAAGTGGGAAATGTTTTGTTTTGTTGTCTGATTATATGCTAGCGATCAGCAGCAGACAGAACAATATACAGTGCCCTGCGAAATGCAATATGGGCTGATCTAAAAAAAATGCAATATGGGCCGAGGCCCAGGAAAGGCCCTGTGGATAATTGCCCAAAATCAAATGTCCCCGCATAATGCAATATGGGCCAAGTTCGTTAGATTGACTAGGGCCCAAAATAAAATAGCCCAATATAGCGTGCAACAAACATTGAGAGAATTGCCAAAAAAATAACACGAAAACCTGAAACGGGCTCAAATTGGCCCAACAATATTAGGCGCACAAAGGCTCTTACATGGACCGGGCCTCAATATGTGATGAACCGAAATCGTCATAACCCCCTGCCATGTCGGAGCCACGATGGATCTCGGTCCGATGTGGCATGTAGCTTATGACGCATCATTAAACTCATGACGCCACGAAATAAGGTCTCGTCATTAGTCGTGGTTTGTGACGCTCGATTAATGACAGAGCATTTTCGTAACAACCGACGTCATTAATCGCCATTTATGATGAGAAACAACCTTTTTTTGCATCACTAGTCCGCGTTTTTCTTGTAGTGATTTCTTTTACCGGAAACCTTACACCCCTGAGGACGAGATATCAGAGCCACCAACAACCTCTTCTAGGCCAATCACAGCCTCTGGCTATGAACTCCACCCTAGCATCATTGCTATGGTATAGAAAGAATCCTTCTCAAGTTTAGAAAATGAAGATCCTCACAAATATTTGCAATTGTTTGAGGAATTGTGCTCATGTTTGGTAGTCCCAGGCATGACACAAGAAACCTTGAGGTGGAAATTGTTTCTGTTCTCTCTAGTAGGGAAGGCGAAGCAATGGTACTATGAGACATGGGGGCTTGGCGAAAGCCAACACAAGGGTCGAAAGACCCGAGAGTGAAGTTTTTGTTCCTCCCCCTCGACATGCTTGGGGGCTTGGCATACTAAGGACGTCGTCTCCCACGATTGTTTACTTTATGTTGCTACGAGCTTGCTTGGTCGTGTGGTTGCAAAACCGGAGTCCTAGACTCTCCCCGCGCGCCGGCTACACGTAAGCCTCCCCGTTGAGCCGTGGTGGACGGTAAGCCAGCCTCTCTGTGAGTAGTGGTCAGCAGGGCATATTAAAACACAGTGCCTCAGGGCTACCAAGCTCGTGCAAACATAAATTAAATAGGACATGTGAGCCCAAAATAGACCATCATTGTTATTTACATGACTGGGAGAAGGGAGGGTATAACTCTGAGACTACAATTACTCTTCATCATCATCGCCCTCGTAGTCGATGGCGTCCATTATCTTCTCAGCCGCCGGTTGTACCTCCGTCTTTATGGCCCTGAGGTCTTTCATTGTATCTGGGCCTTCCCCGACCTGGGCCATGTCGACCTCGGGGAAGTGACTCCACAGCTGCTGTCAAGCTTGTCGCCCTCAAGAGATACACTAGCTTCTGGGTGCAGCCATAAGCCGGTCAATGGCTGGCTTGGGCTCCTCCCCGGCGACCTGCGGCTCTACCATGTCCATGACATGGTCGACAACATTCTTCAGATCGTTGATTTCCACCTCAAGCCCTGCAATGGTCACCTGGTCATTCTGCAACAATTGCAAAGCTACCATGAGACTGACCTCAAGGTCCTTTCATGCTTGTTTCTCATAAGCCAGCTTCAAGCACACGACATACTCACTCTCTACGGTAGCCTTCATCAATTTCTTCAGCTCCTCGCCCCCCACATCAGCTTGTCGCAGGTCTATCTCAAGGCTTCGGACCCTATCCTTGGTGATCTTGAGGTCACCCTTAAGCTGGTCCTTCTCCCTGTGGAACTCTACAACAAGCTACGCATTGTCATATTCACCAAAGTCATCAACAACGAGACAAACGTACAGGTCGTGTGAAACTGGCCTTACCAGTGCACATGTCCCGCAACAGCGTGTCAGCCTGCAGAACTTTGAGCCGCTCTACCTCTAACTCCTCCTGGAGCTTCTTCTTTTTTGTTGCAGCCTCCTCTCTGACCTGCTTGAGCTCCTGCTTGAGCTACTCTGCCCGCAGGTGCATGGCTGCGGCATTCTTGCATTGGTCGGCCCTGCCCTTGGCACGGTTCGCCAGTGACTGCTTCAAAGACACAAGAAAGGTTGTTGATCATGCTTACATGATAAGTTAACTACTAAACTCATGGGTAGTAATTTACCTAAAACGCTTGGTTAAGTGTCAAGATGGCCCGGCGGACGTCCTTCATGTCTTCATCATCGTCAAAGATGTCATCCTCCCAGGGGGTGCCATTCCAGTCGATCTCTCGCCTCTTTAGCCCTTGAGCCATCGATGTCGAACCCAGTACTACCTTGATGGTTGTTTCTGGGTTTTGCAGTGGTTGCTCGATCTGAGCTTGGTCCACTGCCAGGCCCTGAGCCGACGTGGTCGGTACTGTGTTGATTGGCTCCACATCAATAACAGGCGGGGGAGTCGACGTCCCCAAGCCCCCAACGAAGCTCTGGGTTCTGACCTCCTTCTTGGACATCGTCGTCCTCGCGGGAGAACCTTGGGCACCCGAGGTGCTCTGAAGTCCGGCGTCTGACCTGCAATAGTTAATTCGTCAGCATGCTTTGACCTTGTGCATAAACTGATGTGATAAAACGTGGTACTAAGGTCCTACCTCACCACCGGCTTCACACGTAACTTCGGCTTCTAGAGCCGACCTGGCACCTTCGCAGGCATCTTGGCCAGCTGTGCCTCCTTTATGCGGTGGATGTTTTCCTCCGTCGTCTTCATTTCTAGTTCCCACTTCCTCTTCGTCGCGAGACTAGGCGATCTTGGCGCCGCGCAGTCATCTTCACCCGGTAGCTCATCTATGGCTTCATCCTCCTCCTCGACGTCCTGTGACTTCAGCGCAGGGTCCGTCTTCCTCTTCTTCTCAGCCTCGAGCTTGGAAGTCTTCGCTACCTCGACCTTTGCGTCGGCCTTCGACCTGGAGACCTTCACAACCGTTGCTCTTGTCCGACGTACTAGCTTTGTGGCACTAGATGCCTCAGGCCGGCTCATCACGTCGCCCCCGACCTCCTGGTCACTATCTTCATTAGCCCCCACTGACGAATCTGACAAGTAATTCTCCAGTAGTGCAGCTGCTGGAGGTTGTTACTCCTCCGACCTCAACTTCCGATGTGGCTCCTCACCGGTTGGTAGGGGTGTTGGGCACCAATACTGCATTTCACAATCCTGCACAAGACCAAACACCAAGTCTAAGAGGTCTCCTCCAAGGCACAAGGAACATAAAGACATCAAAGAGCTAACAGTCTCCGGATTTACTAGATCGGCCGAACGGGTCAGGGAGTGCGCCTTTGGGCACCTCTTGTCACAGAACCGCCCGGTGTACAGTTGGGTGTCTCTAGCCACCATTTCATCCCTAGAGACCTTGCAGTTGGCCTCGCGGGTAGGGTTCGACTGACCCCAGTACTCGTAAGTTGGGTGTACCCGATCCTTGATCGGCTGGATCAGGCGCCGACTGAATGACATTGCAATTGCACCGCCCGTTAGACCTCTTTTCTTGAGGTCGGTGAGGAGGGCGAGCAGCTCCTTGAGATCTTCCATCTCGTGGGAGGAGAGGGGTATATCCCACTCGGTTATCTTCTCGGGCCTATTCCCAGTGCGCTTCGGAAGCACTGGCTTCTGGTCGGCGATGTAGAACCACTCGGACCTCCACCCGCTAGTGCTGTTCGGTAGATCCATGCCGATCCATTCTGCCTTACGACCTGATTGTAAGCAGAAAATCACCGAGCCCATGACGGCAGTGCGCTTGCCGGTGGTCTTGATGACGAAGATACTACAGTGATGGAGTTGGGAATGAGATGTACCAGCTCCAACTTGTAGTAGTAGAGGAGACGCCTGAAGAAGTCGTTGTTGACACCATTTTTTTGGAAAAAAATAGGTCAAAAGGACAGGGAGAAACAGCCGATGAAAACAGAGCACAATCGGCCGATGGAAGGAGGAGGATGGTCAACAGGATTCACCGATGGTCAAGGGAGCTCAAATCTGACGATGGACCAACGAGTCAAACTGATCAGCCGACGGTCAAATAGGAGGATCAACCGATGGAAAGAACAAGGCGACAATCAAGAAGATACGCAAAAGGGAAAGCATGCTGGAGGCGGGTCAGTCCACGATTGGCAACGGGTCAAAGAGTCAGTTTTAGGAAGTTTTAACTCCTACGAGAGTCTTTTTCTATTTTTAGTAGTATTTGTCTTTATTTAGATGCAAGCAAATAGTGCTGTAATCGGCTAGGAGTCGGGTTGTCCTCAGGACATAAATAGCGACCCTGCGCGGTCGGGAAAAAGTGTACACACCAATATCAAACAAACCGCCTCCGGGCAAACCCTTTACAACATCTACTTTACAACATCTACTTTTCGGCGACTTCGCCATTGCGTTTTTTCCTCTTTTCTACAACGTCGTCCTTCATGTTCGTCGGGCTGCATCGATCGATCTCTAGCAAGCTTCTGAGTACCATTTTACCGAATAACCCTAGGCTTTAACCTCCGGGCGCATCGCTGAGGTTTCGTCTATTTCTTTATTCACCCCTTACCGATATTTGCTAGATCTGCAAGTTTTTGTACCGATTCTTGTGGTTTTAGCTATTATCACCAATTACTCCACTTGATCTAGATACTATCGGCTTCTATCACCGCAGTCGATCTCGACCTGTTCGAGTGCTGATGTCACGATCGGCCGATCTCAGCCGATCTATCTACTCACGCACCCGCGCTTTGGTCGCTCTCGAGCCGGTCGATCCCGCTTTACTCGTATCGGCCGATTGGCTGGTACACATGCAGCTAAAAAGCCATTGGTTCTCTAGCCGATCCCTAATATTTTCCATTGTCAATCAACAGGTCAGATTGGCTGGCACACCTCGCTACAGACCGGGGAGTCACGTGTGCTGCGCGCGGTGGTGACGTCCTATTTTCGCGTCAACACACTTTTGGCACGCCCAGTGGGACCCGAAGAAGTGAACTATGACGAAGAACATGAATGGTGGTACTTATGAGATTGATCCGGACAACGTCCAAGCAATCACCAGGGATCAGCTGAAGGATGCAGATAAGATCGAGTTTGAAGCTCACATGAAGCATTATGAAAAACTATGTCTGGCATCATATGGTCAAACCAAGGGTGGAGTCTTCAAGAAGAATCCTTTGCCAACACCTAAGCAAGTAACCTTCTCAGCCGATCCCGAAGGGCTTCAAGACATGATGACTAAGGCGATGCATCAAATGATGATTGATCAATCTAAGGTTTTCGCCAATACCATTAAGAACTGTCTGACTGAAGCACTCAAGAAAGGAGCAGAAGGAGGATACTTGGGACCTGCATACTTCCAACCAAATCGAACTCCTCCGGTGTTCCAACATAATCAATCGGCTTCCCCACCGATTGATGACCCAAAAGTAGGGATTTCACCGTCTCCACAGGTCAATGCAACTGCTCCTGGTTCTTCATCGGATTCCTAGCCGATTCAGAATCAAGGTATTGGAGATAAGGCCAAAGATCCTGCTGTTACAATGCTTGTGATCCAAACACATTCAGCACAGTCCAACGTCCAAGATCAAACATTCTCAGTGCAGAGTCAGCATCAAAAGTATCCTGCCATGAGAAATCAGGATGGAAAGCTTGCAGGATGGGATTTGCCTCGTGATCATTTTGAGACTAACATCTCAAATTTCTTTGAACCCCAGCCTGAGGAAATTCCAGAAGTGAAGTACCCGCAGTCTTATCAAGCCATGTTCGGGGGTACTCCAGGTACTGTGCACATGAACAAGGAAGGAGTAGAATTTGTCTACTTCAATCACGGGAGAAAGGCTTTTGAGAAAGTCAAGATCAGTCCAGCTCATGCTCATATGGTCATACCAACAGAGAGAAAAGCTCCTGTTCTACCTTAGAAATCGGCTCAGCAGCCGACGCTAGGGATGCCCGTGCAGACTGCCCCACTACAACAGTCAACTCCAGTGCAGCCTGTCTTAACCCCGGCTAATACGGTGGCTCATACAAGATCATCGCCTCAGCAGCCGATCAACCAAGGGGCGACAGGACAGCCAGCAATTCCATAGGTGGATCCTGCACAAGTGCTACAAACGCTTCTAAATCAATTGGCTATCTCAAGCCAGTTGAATTTGCATCAACCAACCCCATCGGCTAGTCAGCCGATCGGACAAACTCCGCCTGTTACAAGTCAATCAAATGCGCAAAGATCTTCTGGAGCAGAACATCAATGGCACCAAATCCACAGCCAAGAACCTCAGAAGAACAGCCTCCAGAGACTCCATCAGCTGAGATGCAAGCAATTGAACAAGTATCTGCTAAGTTGAAGTCTCATGTGAAGCAAGAGTTGATGGATCACTTCTCGGAGATGCTGTAGAAGCAATATGGGATAAAACCCAAGCAGTAGTCCTGCATGTACAGGACACCGCATCCATCTAGCTACGATCAAATACCGTTCCCTCCAAGATTCAAGGTGCTAGACTTCACCAAGTTCTCTGGGCAAGATGAAACATCCACAATGGAGCATATCACTTGATTCATCATACAATGCGGAGAAGCAGGGAACGTTGATGCACTAAGGATACAGTTGTTTTCTTCATCTCTATCAGGGCCAGCATTCTCATGGTTTACCTCATTGCTAGCTAATTCCATTATCAAATGGTCCGATTTGGAACAACAATTCCACAATTATTTCTTCTCTGGCATCCATGAGATGAAGATTACTGATCTGACCAGACTCAAGCAAAGGAATGATGAAACAGTTGCTAGATTCGTTCAGAGATTCAGGGAGGTCAGAAACAAGTGTTATAGTCTAAACCTGGGAGATAAACAATTGGCTGAGTTGGCTTTCCAAGGTCTCTTGCTAGCCTTGAGGGAGAAATATGCATCACATGACTTCGAGAGTCTCAGCCAGCTGGTCAGTCGGATGAGTCAGGAAACTGCAAAGTCCTATGAGCCTAGAAGAAACTTTCAGAAGAAGGTGTCTTATGTGGATTATTCTGACTCAGAAGATGAGACAATATGATAGGACTTGCAAAGTGGGTCAAAGGCAAGAAGACAGTGTCCTGTCCCTTTGGCAAGAAAGAACCAGAAAAATTCGGCTTTGATATCACTAAGGCCGATAAGATATTTGATCTATTGCTTCAGCAAGGGCAGATCAAACTCTTCCAGTTCCATACCATACCATCTGCAGAAGAGCTGAAGAGGATGAAGTATTGCAAATGACACAATGTTACGTCGCATGACACCAATGATTGCAAGATCTTCAGACAACAGATCCAATCAGCTATTGAACAAGGGAGACATAAATTTGAAACCCCTACCAAAGCTGAAAAGCCGATGAAGATTGATCAGCACCCCTTCCCAACTAATACAGTTGAGGTGTCTAGCAAAGACACATCACGTGTTAAGCTGTTGACGTCTGATTCGGCTCAAAATAATGGAGCTGTCGATCCTAAGGTACAAGCAACCGCTGCCGATGTGAAAGGAAAAGGGTTGCTACTTGAAGAAGGGGACTTGAAGCCACGCCGACCTGTCACGTCCCAGATGCTGATCAAAAAGTTTCAGCGCCGACAAGAGAAAGCAAAGGGAAGAGAAGAGTGGGCACTACGCAACGAAGGACATTGGAGATGTCCATTCTTCAAGTATTGCTGGGAAGAAGGAATCAAGCTACCAATAATAGAGAATTGTCCAGAATGCAATGGGGCTTACAACAACAGCAGCTCATCTAAGAGAGTTTGCTTCGACGACAGAAGACCTGCAGCTGTAGATCACCGTGAATTCAGCAATCAACGGGTCTGAGTCCACGATCGGCTGGGGGGCAAGGCTAGCATCCACGATCGGCTGGGGGGCAAGGCTAGCGTTTATGATCAGCTGGGAGGCCGAGTCAATGAAAAGTCAAACAATCGGCTAGAAGAGATGGCTGATTCTCTGGTCCCTGACGAGGATATCATGTGCCGAGCTCCTGAACATCGATGCACACTGCAACTGGATGATGAAGGGTCAAGCCAAACACGTAAGAAGCCTAATGCACAATGGTGTCTAGATGGCTTGACCAAATCCCAAAAAAGGAAAGTCCAGCGCCTACGCCAGCTAGAACAGCAAGAAGCAGAAAGATGCATGCTGGACAAGAAGAAGGTTCGGTCTAAAGTATGGCACCCTAAGCCTAAGGCCGATGATGGAAAGGATAACAAACCACAGGCTGATATAAACATGGTTGTCTTCCTACCAGAAGAGTTCATGGCTCCTGTTGATTCGGATGTGTCTGATGAAGAACGTGGCATGGCTCAGTTAACACTGGAACCTACACAAGCCATCTTTGAGAAGCCAGAAGACGAAAAGAGACAACACTTGAAGGCTCTGTTTCTCAAGGGTTCTGTCAATGGGAAACTAGTCACCAGGATGCTTGTGGATGGAGGAGCAGCAGTTAATCTGATGCCATATACCATGCTACGCAAGATTGGGAAATCTGATGAAGATTTGACCCAAACCGACATGATGCTAGTGGACTTCGAAGGCAACGTCTCCCCGACTCAAGGAGCAATCTGCGTGGAGCTCACCATTGGCAGTAAGACCCTTTCGACCACTTTCTTTGTCATTAAAGGGAGGGGATCTTATAATTTACTGCTGGGTCCGGATTGGATACATGCCAATTGTTGCATACCATCTACAATGCATCAATGCATCATCCAATGGATCGGAGATTCAGTGGAGGTGGTCCAAGGAGAAACCTCCTTGACGGTAGCAGCTACGAAAGCACAGGGATGGACCTATGATCGAGTAAGCTGCATATCAGGAAAAGCATGGGATACCAAGTATCTCAAAGTGTCTGATTTCGGACTAAAGTTGGTTCAAGCAGTCGGCACTGAAGACAAGATTTAATAGATCAGTTCATTGAAGATGAAGGGAAGCTTGGGCACGGGTTTACATTGGCTGATGAATTGGAGAAGATAGACCTTGGAGATGGAAGCAAACCAAGGCCGACGTACATCAGTGCCAAGCTAGATACAGAATACAAGAAAGAACTGATCGCACTGTTGAAGGAATTCAAGGATTGTTTTGCCTGGGAATATTATGAGATGCCTGGTTTAGACCGGTCTATTGTCGATCATCGATTGCCTATTAAATCGGGATATCGCCCGTTCCAGCAACACGCAAGGCAATGTAATCCAAAGATTTATCCTGATATAAAAGCCGAGATAACAAAGTTACTCAAAGCTGGTTTTATGCGGCAATGTCGATATGCCGAATGGATCTCTAACATAGTTCCTGTCTACAAGAAAAATGGCAAACTACGTGTATGCATTGATTTCAGGGACTTGAACAGAGCAACGCCGATGGATGGATATCCGATGTCAGTAGCCGATGCATTGGTCAACGCTGCTGCAGGGCACAAAGTCATCAGTTTTATGGATGGTAACGCTGGGTACAATCAACTATTCATGGCCATAGAGGATATTGCAAAAACTGCTTTCAGGTTCCCTGGCCATGTTGGATTGTATGAGTGGATTGTTATGACCTTTGGGTTGAAGAATGCTGGTGCCACATATCAAAGAGCCATGAATTACATATTCCATGAACTCATCGGCAAGATAGTAGAGATTTACATTGATGATATAGTTGTCAAGTCAAAGAACTACAAGGAGCATCCGGCTGATCTACGAAAAACATTGGAATGCACTAGAAAGCATGGTTTGAAGATGAATCCCAACAAATGTGCTTTCAGTGTTTCAGCTGGTCAGTTCCTGGGTTTCTTGATACACGAAAGAGGAATCGAAGTAGGTTAGAAGTCAATCAGTGTGATTGACAAAATAGAAGCACCATCGAACAAGAAGGAGCTTCAGTCACTAATTGGCACGATCAATTTCATCAGAAGATTTATATCCAATCTGTCAGAAAGGATTCAGCCGTTTACACCTCTACTGAAGCTCAAGGCCGATCAGAAATTCGTGTGGGGAGAAGAACAACAGAAGGCTTTAGATAACATCAAGCACTACCTAAAGTCTCCTCCTATCTTGATGCCCCCTCAAGACATGAAGTCGTTCAAATTATATTTATCGGCTAATGAGTGGGCTATTGGATCGGCCCTTGTACAAGAGTTTGAAGGAAACGAACGAGTTGTATATTTCGTAAGTAGAAGGCTCTTGGATGAAGAAAAGAGATATTTGGCGGTAGATAGACTGTGCTTGTGCTTATATTTTTCATGCACAAAGTTGAGGCCTTACCTATTAACTGCCGAATGCACCATGCTGTGCAAAGATGATGTGGTCGAATATGTGCTGTCATTACCAATCTTGAAGGGCAGAATCGGAAAGTGGATCTTAGCTTTGTCAGAATTTGATTTGACCTATCAATCGGCCAAAGCAATCAAAGGGCAAGTAATGGCCGATCTAGTAACTCAGCATTGTGGACCTGAAGTTGCAGTTATAGATCCTATTTCGTGGACTATGTTCTTTGATGGATCATCATGTGGAGTTTTCCATCCCAATTGAGAAGACTTCAACAAACAATCAAGCTGAGTACCAAGCAGTGTTGAAGGGGATAAAGCTACTGTGAGAAGTCAATGCTGAAGTTGTCGAGATATTCGGGGATTCTCAACTCATGATAAATCAATTGGCAGGAGAATATGAATGCAAAGATGACATATTAAGGATTTATCATGAAGAATGTCTTCAGCTACTTCGAGAGTTCAAGATAGTAAAACTTGAGCACATCCCTAAATGTCACAACAGTGAAGCTAATCGGCTGGCTCAAGGGGCATCAGGTTATCAGCCGATTCTGACTATGGAGTTATCAGCCGAAGATTGGAGGAATGAGATAGTAGATTATCAGAAAGATCCATCCAAGAAGGTTGATAAACAATTAAGGTACAGGGCCATTAAATACGTCCTATTAGAAGATGAGTTACACTACCGCACCATCGATGGGGTTCTGCTCAAATGTCTTGGTGAAGAAGAAGCTAAAACCTTAAGGGGGAAATTCATGAGGGAGTCTGTGGAGCCCATCAATCGGCCTTTAAGATGAAGTGGATGATCAGAAATAATAACTACTACTGGCCGACGATATTGGAAGATTGCTTCAAGTACTACAAAGGATGCCAGGAGTGTCAGAAGTTTGGAAGCATTCAAAGAGTGCCAGCATCGGCAATGAACCCAATAATCAAGCAATGGCCGTTCAGAGGTTGGGCGATTGATCTGATTGGGCAGATATATCCACCGTCGAGCAAAGGTCATAAATTCGTACTGGTGGCTACAAATTATTTCACAAAGTGGGTTGAGGCCATCCCGATCAAAACTGTGACATCAGGCAATATGATTGATTTTGTTAAAGAACATATTGTCTATCGATTTGGTATACCTCAGACCATCACAACAGATCAGTGGAGTCAATTCACTTCAGGGGAATTTGAGGAATACGCAAATTCTTTGGGGATCAAGCTGCTAAACTCGTCTCCCCACTACGCTCAAGCAAACGGACAAGCAGAGGCAGCAAACAAAGGCATCATCAAGTTAATCAAGCGCAAGATCGATGAAAATCCCAAGCGGTGGCATACGATCCTTAATGAAGCACTATGGGCGTACAGGATGGCATGCCATGGGGCAACCAAAAACCGGTCATGATGCTGTATTGCCTTGGGAGTTAAAAAACAGATCCAGAAGGACTTCTTTACAAGATCAGCTATCGACCGATGATTATTCAGCCATGATGAAAGAGGAACTAGAGGATATTGCTGGTAATCGGCTGAGAGCTTTGGAGAATATCGAAAAGAATAAAAGAAGAATAGCTAGATGGTATGATAAGAAAGTCAAAGTTAAAGAGTTTGCCGAAGGAGATCTGGTTTGGAAACTCATATGACCAATCGGCTCTAGAGGTCCTAAATACGGGAAGTGGCCACCAACTTGGGAAGGACCATATCGTATCAGCGTATGTGTGCCAGGCAATGCATATATCTTAGAAACATTGGAAGGAGGGAAGTTTGCCAGAGCACTGAATGGGAAGTATTTAAAGAAATACTATCCGAGCATATGGGTAGACGCTTAGTCAAATCAAAGCTTGAAAACAGCCGATTAAAGACTCGAGTTACAGCCGATTGCAAGTGTAAACATCTTTAGTATGGAACAGCTGAATCATTAAAACATATTCGGTTTCAGGTTATGGCCGATGTACAAATCGCCCTTAGAACAATATATATATATATATATATATAATTTCTCTCATCTTCGATTACAATGGTGGCATTACAATACGGATCTGAAGAATACATTGAGAAGACGAAGATTGGACAGTTCATTACAGATCGGTTACATTTGTCATCACTGGACAGGTGACGGGGACGAAGAAAGGGAAAACAAAAAAGAAAGCGTAAATTTGACGAAGATAAATCACCAGATTTAGTAATTCTTCCCGTCAAGTTTGCTGGGAAAGAAGACATAGGGTTGTTCTTCTTTCCGCAACGCCCAGTGACGACCTCCACCCTCCTCCACCAGCTGATGCACCTAAGTTGCATCACAAGGGTTCTTCTAGCTGTTGGACCTCCTGGCTTCACAAAAGGAGACTAGCGAGGGAAGTATGTCCTAGGCTACTTCACAAGAATTCTTCTAGCCATCATGAGTCAGAGAAGAAGAAAGGGACCGAAGAGTAAGAGCCTAAAGCTCCTTTGATCTATATCTCGAGCCATGGATGAAGGGGAAGTGCGTTCTCCAAAAGGGTATGAAGGCGGTTATTTATAGCCTGGGCACCAAAAGAGATAAAGATGAAGGAGCCAGAAAAGACAGAAGCCGAAGATGCTGGATCCGGTAAAAAAAAGGAAATAGATGACCCGTGAATGGTTCGGTTTCCAAAGAATGACCGATTTAGAGCAATCACCCCAAAATAAAGGATGACACGCATACACACAAACGGTAGGAAATTTCTCTAGTACGTCCACAAACTGCAGGGCATGGTTCACAAAAATCGTCTGCCCAACATTACAGACAGAGCCTGCAAGCTCACTAACAGCACCCAGAAGAAATGCTATTTCAAGTTAAAGTCTGTCAATGACCAGCGACAACCATTATCCCCTAGAGAGATTTCCAGGAAGAAATGCCTCTCATGGCTAAAAACTAAAGTGGCAAATGGCTACATCCGGGAGAACCAAGTCTGGAAGAAGTCATGGAACCCCTGTATAAGAGGGTGAGTCTTATAGGGAAAGGGAACGAAAGAGCCAAAATAATGTCACATGGTGAACAGCCCTGGAAAATGTCAGATTGAAATGACGAGGCACTATCAGTGGAGATTGATCGCATCAATCACGTAAAGAGATTTGGCTATCATTCGAATTAAGAGAAATATATCGATTTCAAGCGAATTTCAGAGCAAAAGATATTTACTCCGAAACTGGGGGCATGTGTTGACACCGTTTTTTGGAAAAAACAGGTCAAAAGGACAGGGAGAAACAGCCGATGAAAACAGAGCACAATCGGCCGATGGAAGAAGGAGGAGGATGGTCAACAGGATTCGCCGATGGTCAAGGGAGCTCAAATCTGACGATGGACCAGCGAGTCAAACTGATCGGCCGACAGTCAAATAGGAGGATCGGCCGATGGAAAGAAGAAGGCGGCAATCAAGAAGATACGCCAAAAGGAAAGCATGGTGGAGGCGGGTCAGTCCACGATTGGCAACGGGTCAAAGAGTCAGTTTTAGGAAGTTTTAACTCCTACGAGAGTCTTTTTCTATTTTAGTAGTATTTGTCTTTCTTTAGATGCAAGCAAATAGTGCCGTAATCGGCTAGGAGTCGGGTTGTCCTCAGAACATAAATAGCGATCCTGCGCGGTCAGGAAAAAGTGTACACACCAATATCAAACAAACCGCCTCCGGGCAAACCCTTTACTTTACAACATATATTTACAGCATCTACTTTTCGGCGACTTCGCCATTGCATTTTTCCCTCTTTTCTACAACGTCATCCTTCAAGTTCGTCGGGCTGCATCGATCGATCTCCGGCAAGCTTGTGAGTACCGTTTTACCAAATAACCCTAGGCTTTAACCTCCGGGCGCATCGCTGAGGTTTCGTCTAGTTCTTTATTCACCTCTTACCGATATTTGCTAGATCTGCAAGTTTTTGTACCGATTCTTGTGGTTTTAGCTATTATCACCAATTACCCCACTCGATCTAGATACTATCGGCTTCTAACACCGTAGCCGATCCCGACCTGTTCGAGTGCTGACGTCATGATCGGCCGATCTCAGCCGATCTATCTAGTCACGCACCCGCGCTTCGGTCGCTCTCTATCCGGCCGATCCCGTTTTACTCGTATCGGCTGATTGGCTGGTACACGTGCTGCTAAAAGGCCATCGGTTCTCTAGCTGATCCCTAATATTTTCCATTGTCAATCAACAGGTCAGATTGGCTAGCACGCCTCGCTACAGACCGGGGAGTCACGTGTGCTGCGCGCGAAGGTGACATCCTATTTTCACGTCAACAGTCGCCGGCGGGCACGTTGAATCTGCGCTCGAAGTAGGATGAGAAGACGACCTGCTCCTTGTCATCCTCAGTCGTGAACGCTTCGTCAGTCGGCGCCTTCCACTCCACTTCTGCCTTGGGCCTCAGTTGCCCACGGTCCACTAGCGCTTTAATCTTCTCCATGGTCATCTCTGAGGGATCCCAGACTATCTCCGGGGCGGGATGCATGAATTTCGATCCAAGAGTGACTAGGGTTTTCACACGCATGCGGAGTGGTGTGGTGCATAGCTTGTGGTGGCGGCGCGCGGCCTGCTATAGAAGGTGGCGAGCTCTGGCTGTAGACGTGGAGGTTTGGAGGTGCGAAGTGCGGCAGCTCGGGTGCGGGGAGTACCGGCGGCAGCTAGAGGAAGAAGAAAGCAGGGGACGGTCAATTCCCGTTCCCCTCGGCCGTATTTATATGGGCCCCCGCAGATGCCCATTGCGGATTTACCGCCGCAACGGATCTGTGCCGCTGATTTCGAGAGACGATCTCGCCGGATTTCACGCCAGCGGCTATATGCTCAACGGATAGACTGGCGACCTAGTATCCTGAGTATAGGTCATAGTTACATCAATAATATTAGGTTGTCCTGGTAGTGAGTTCGATCTTCTTGAGGTCGACAAGCCCCCAAATCACAATATTCAAGGTCTTTGATGAACAATTTCCTTAAAGCGACCATTACATGACAGAAGAGAGCGAACATTACATATGTGCCTCCCAGGTACACAGGTTGCCTGCGACCTCATTAGACCTAGCACGAGTTACAAGATACAAACATACGTGAAGACCTGATCTACCTAGAGCAATCTTTGCCATGTTCTCTACTACAACAGAGTACATCGCAAGAATTCTTCTAGCTTCAGATCCCCAATGGTGGCCTCACGGTGAACTTCAACACAACGCTGCGCCTAGCAGGTCGTGTTTCGTGCCTGACTATGGAATGCAGACACAGTCTTTTCAGGGGGTGGTTGCTGCGAGCCCTCGACAAGCATCTACTACTGACCAAGAACCTGTAGCGTCACCTCAGGCCTCTGCAGCATTACCTCCAAACTCTCCTGGATTCCTCGCTGGGGGAGGGCATAGAGATTGGTGGCGACTCCTACGCTTCGCAAGTATTCTTCTAGCTCCAAGCTTCTAACCCTACATCCTATGCTCTGGTGGACGGTAGCATGCCCATGGCATGGCTGGAACTCTACTCTACGGCTTCATAGCTTAGAAATGCTCGGTGCTTGCCTTCAACCTCACGGTGCTATTTATAGCAAGAGCCAGCACTTGGTTATGGCCAGATGAGCCTCGACACTGTTACCTTGTGACTATGGGGTACTGTTAGCATGGGGACACGTCAAAGCGAAGATTTTTTTCTCCACCTACCTCGCAAAAAAATTGTTGCTGCTGCATCATTAATGCCTGAGGCCGCTGCAGTGTCACATGGCTACAGTACGCCCGTGGTCAGAAGAGGCAGTTGTTATTTTCTAGGTGACAAGAGAACCTCCGACCACTATTGACCCGTGACCCCGCAGTCTACGGAGAAGATAAGACTGACTCTACGTCAGATGGCCCTGCGCCTTGCTATATCTACGGACGACGACGACGATCAAACGCACCCTTTACGACTCTGCATCTTCATTGCACCCGCTAGGCTCTACATCCTGGTGCACCCGCTATGGCTCTGCAGATAAATGGACCTATTCCATTCAGCCTATATTTCTGTTTCTTGAGCGGAATAGTCGTAGGTTCGATTGAAGACCTTCCAGGCTAGGCGTGCCTCGCTGCTCTGCCAGATCTGTCTGGGCGCCTAGAGGTCAGAAACTTCACATCTACGATTTCGTCGGCCCCCGTGGTTGGTGTGCCCGCTATTGAGGTCGTGAATACCTCGGTACCTTGGCTCTGCTGGATGGCTGGCAGCTATGCTGGTCGTCTAGGCACCAAAACAACCTCCTTGAGGTCGGTACGCCTTAATACTTAGGTCTTGCAATACCTTGGTATATGTACGGCTCTGCCAACCTAGTTGGGCGCCTCAGATGCGTGACCTTCCGAGGTCGGTGTGCTCTTGTAGCCCTGTCAGCCTGCTCTGGACACCCAAGATTATACGTCGGGAATGAAGGCCTCCCTGTGGGGTGCGCGCCTAATGGCCCTGCCAAGTATCTCCGGGTGCTTGGGCGCTTTTGACTTGAGACCTTCTTGAGGTTGGCATGCCTTGGGTGGCTCTGCCAAACTCTTTGCAGCTATGCAGGATATCTGGATGTCTCTACACTCCATTCGTTCAAGATCCACATATTGTCATAGCTTCATCATCGACAATTTTAGACATCACAACTTCAGCTACTACATCATTTATGACCTCTTCATGCGATGTGCGTTTAAAGATCTTGCTGGGTATCCTCGGATACTGGGCATTGTTGATTTGAGGCCTCTTTGAGGTCGACACGCCTACAAGACCTCCTTGAGGTCGGCTCTGCCAGACTCCTTGCAGCCATGCTAGGGGATCTGGTTGTCTCTACACTTTGTTCGATCAAGACCTTGACTTAGTTTTCTACTCTTTTTTGAGCATCAAACCAGCCATGCTGCCTGCTTCAATGCTCGGGGACTACTCTACGAGAGCATCTTCGACGCCCTCTTGTTTTCTTCGTCATACCGACCTGTTGGGAAACCTATTTCTCATCAAGTCATTACTCGACCTAATTTTTCTTCTCTTTCTTTTTTGGATCATCATACCGGCCATCCTGCCTGCCACGATGCTCGGATACTACTCTGAATTTTTCCCTCTAATTTTTTCCATCATCGTTTCGATCTACTGGAAGCCTGCTTCCTATAGGTCGTCACTCGACCTCTTTTTGTTCGGCAAGACTACAAACAGGTCGCTATTAAGCTGATTTCTTTCTTTTTCTTTTTTGGACCGACGTGCACGCTATTCGACTTGTCGATAGCTTCAAGACTTTGTCATGACCCTCTCGAGGTCGCTGCGCCTACACATCGCTCGGGGGCTTGTGGGACATAGGTACCCCTAGGTCCCCACCGACCGGGCTCACGACCGTCCCCGCAAGTGGGTCTGGCCTATCAGAAGACCCACCGACCTGACAGTGGACCCAACAGACCTGATTTGTGGCCCACACGACTTCCCGAAGACCTTCCAGAAGATTCCCCAGGCGACCTTATCTGATCTGGTCGGGTAACTTGGCGTGCAAGACAAGGAAGAAGATGTCAGCTGCGCCGCCAATCACTCCGAAGATCATGGGATCATGTTGTAACTTTCCTTAGATTGGTTTCCCTGTTGTGACCAGCCTGGACTCTGGGTCCACCGACCTTGCTTGTCAGCCAATATAAGGTGGGCAAGGCCGAACCCCCGAGACCAAGTCATGCCAAGTCGCAATCCGCCCGAATCAATACAATTAAGAACTGGACATAGGGTTTTACTCTCCGGAGGCCTGAACCAGTATAAACTCGTCGTGTCCCTTGTGTTCTGTGCACTCCTTTGCAACCTTCGAGTTCTTAGCCTTAGATCTCTCCCCGCCGAACAAATAAACCACTGGGGTTGACACCACTGTGGGCTCTGCGGACCTAAATCTCTGACAGGTACACCCACAACGTGGGGAGTGTGAGCCGTGGTTGGGAAAAGCTTCAAAATGACTTTTGTCACTCGTTCTTCTCTTTGTCACACGTAGCCTCCTTGCATAGTGACATTCTTGAATTCGAGCAATTTGAGAAGAAGTCCATAGGTGCAGCATGGGGAAAATTTTCACAACTTTTAGCATCAATCCCTGAACAGTCTATACCCAAAGATGTTCCTTTGCAAATTTTTTATGCGGGATTAGATAGTACCTCTACCCTAAATCTTGACATCACCATTGGAGGTTCGTTCACATCCCAAGCTCCAACAAAAGGAAAAGAATTACTAGATTACATGTCGGGATGCTTTTTCTTCCTTGCCGACCATAATGAACCCCACCGAGAAGCTTTTGAGTCGAGCTATGAGAGCCTAGCCGAATCTAACCCTTGCATATACCAAGATTCGTCTGTTGAGTCCTCTCCTGAACCACAACACCGAAGGAAGAAGAAATTCAACCTTTGGAGTTCCATTCCCAATTCGAGGTTGATCCTTTTAAAAACCAAACAAACACCTCAAATTTCATTGATGCCCAACCAAGGGCAGAGCTATCTTCTGTCCACGACGATCAAATTAGAAATCTCTTGATAGAACCTTCCCTCATGCCTACGGAACCTCTTTTCCTCCCGATTCTCCCAACGAATCACTTTTTGAGGACACCACGAAAGAGGAATGGCTAGAAGGAGAGAGGCACTTTTCCAAAGCAATTTGGATTAGTTCACCCTCTACGATCCTAGCTTGTTCTATAGGAGGAATTACCGTAGAAGCCCATCTTAAACCCAACATGGAGGTTAACATGATGCCGTGGCACTTAGCGCACACCCTTTTGGGAGATGTTTCGCTAGCATCATCCGATGAGTTTCTCAAAAGTTGTCCCTTTGGACTCATCCTAGAATGTCTGGAGGTCGCATGTGCCGTGCCGCACATGTTTGGTAAGATCAAGGTGAACCTAGACTTTGACATCTTTGATATCTCTGCTCTCGATCTTCTCCTAGGCTACCCGTTATAAAAACTTCTTGATCCATCTCAAGGGAGCCTAGATGAAAATCTTAGGGAAGTTGCTTCCGCCAACTCTATCTCTTTCCTAGAAAATCATTTGGCACAGCTTGCTCCTGAGCAGAACCCGCTCGATGATGTGATGCATGTGTCCCCGTTCGTAGCATCCAAGGCCGTTCACTTTTAGGTTGCAGGATTTTCTACCAAAAAAGTGTGACTCATATGAAACCCTTCACCTTTGTGAAGATGAACAAGCATCACTCTCGATTG
Organism: Cenchrus fungigraminus; assembly: GCA_036936925.1. Taxonomy (NCBI): domain Eukaryota; kingdom Viridiplantae; phylum Streptophyta; class Magnoliopsida; order Poales; family Poaceae; genus Cenchrus; species Cenchrus fungigraminus. The sequence continues at coordinate 72,196,947 of CM072780.1, forward strand.
AATCTTAGCCTCTTCCCACTGACCCATACTATGTTGTTTTCGACCTTGATCAGAAACCAACATTGATATTCCATAATGAATCTATCAAGATGGAAAATCCTTGGGCCATGGAATTCTATGAGGCACCGACTCTGAAGTCTGTAGGAAAATATTACATAGACGAGCATGGAAGCTTCATTCTTGAAACTCCTCAAGTACCATGCTCGCAGAACATACCTCTAGAGTCAACTTTGCTATGTGCCACACGCTTGTATAGGTTTCACAACCATCTCTTCACGCTCATTTGCAATGTGTCTAGAATGATGGTTGTGGATAATTTTGTTTAGTGTAAACATTGTAGATTTCATTGTTGCATTGTGAAGCTAACCATGCATCTTGAGAATCATCAACAAATGGCGGCAAACCACATCACCAACAATAGCTACAGTGGTAAATTTTCCCATGGTCCAGCTTGAGACCATATACAAGCACTGTAGGGAGATGGCTCGGTGCTCCATATCTGCTGTTAAAAAAACACAGTGGCACATGAAGGTCCCTAAAAAGAACAAAAGAATATCGGGGAACATGAAGGTCCAAAACTTCTTTTATGGGTAAGTTTAACTAGTACCTGGATATATCGTGAACCTTTTTATATCTCTCTTTCATAGCAAGGACATGTTTTTAGGATACTATGCACCTTCAAGTATTTTGATCACTAACCATTTCAGATTGTGACTCAAAGTACGGGGGTCATGCCAAGCTTAAGATCATGAGAGCTACACCACTGTACACTTGGGTATTCTTTGGTGACGGAATACACTAACACAATGCTCCAACATGACACACTTGATCCTTTTTGCCATAAGACACAAGGGTCCAAGTGTGGGAGAGATTGGTGAGCACCTTGCAACATGATTGATCTTCACAAAAGATGGTGCTAGTTACACCTTGCTATATAAAAAAAGAAAAAAAGAAATGTGAAAAGAAGAAAATGAAAAAAAGGAGAGACAAAAGAGAAAGGTTTAAGAGAAGGGAGTGAGCAAGAAGAGAAGGTCGGAGCTAGCAAGCTCCACAAGGATAAAGGGCAGTGCTACTGGCATGACTCCAAGCCATGGATTTTCACCTTGACAAATCATGGGCATTTGGGAGATGAAGCCTTTGACAACCATTCGTGTAGTATGCTCAACAAGAATGACAAGAAGAGCTACACTCTTGGAAATTGTTGACGGTGAATTTCCGTCAACCAAGCCATGAGTTTACCTTCCGTGTTGGCATCAATTTTATATCTTATATATTGGTACTATCCCACTTGATATAACAAGTTCGTTCGTGCATGTCGGTTTTGGAGTTTAATGTTTATGCAGGAATTTAGCGCTAAAAGCAAGACTTCTGGGTAAAGTTCATCAAGCACCTCATGAGAAGACCATGAAGCCCGGTACAAGTCAAGCAATGAAGTGAACATGACTCCAAGAAGCCCAAGGTCCAACCCGTGAAGGCAGAAAACTCCGAGGACCTGAACAGAAAATGCTGAAGCTTGCGAGACAAGGAGCTCTATCCAAACCGCGGAGAAACTAACGTCAAGAGCCCACATGCAGAAGGGGGAACATTCTAGAAGACACGGGAAGCATCGCCAACAAAGGAGGCCGTGGAATGGGCCGAAGTGGGCCCAGGCCGGTCGACCTAGGCCGGCCGGCCCAGCCCATTTCGGGCACCATTCGCCGTCCCCTTTGACCTAGATGATCCTCGAACTATTTATAGTCCCCCTGCCAAGAGCCACGTATCAACTCATGCGCCATTCACCGCCGAGGAGCAGAGAAGAGAGGGACACCATTCCGGAGAGGAGAGGGTCGAGTTAGTTGTCTAGGGTTTCCCTAGCTGACGTGGGAACCTTGCAAGGAAGACCACGTCGGAGTTCCAGGAGCTAGGAGCAAGATCAAGGTTGGATCCCGGTGGTGATCTTGTCCATGTACCTTTGAGTATGTTGAATTATCAAGTTGCAATCCGATTTCTAGCGATCAAGTGCTTCTTCTATGACTTTGATTTCAACTGGTTTTCTTACTTTAAGATCTATTCTCGAGATAGATCATAGAGGGTGTTCTTGTAGACGTGGTGGCTAGAGGTGCATGCCTGACCTACCAAGAGATTTCAACTTGTCCTTTGGACTCGCCCTAGGCTAATCCGCACGAATAGGAGTGCGTTGTGACAGAACGGTGGCTCCAAAAGGTGGGAGTCTTCGGAGTTGGAACGGAAGCCGTGATTTAAAGAAGCTTTTTATGAGATTGAATTTGGTTATTTCTTCTTTGCTTGGAACTTCAACAAGATCTTGCTCCAATCTCTCTAGATTGGTGTTACCTATCCCTCTCTATCTCTTGCTACCTCCAGTTTTCATAGATTAGATTCGTTTCTTTTGGTGTTCTCTAGATTAGATGCTAAAGCAACAACCTTTCGAAGATTAAAGTGTTTGTGGTATTATTAGATTGGTTCTTGCATCACACATTTGTTCCATGGATTCGATACCTTGGGTTCACACTTAAGGGAAGAAGGGTCCCTTGACTACGACGGAGGATTTGTCCGCTTGCAATCCAAATGAAGTTTGATACACATATATACCGTCAACAGAAATGAGGCAAGGTAACACCAAGGGTTGAGCTAGCAAGTTCTCACCTTGATGCTACAGGAGAATGGTTTCCGCTAGCCTGACACAATGAACTTTTGCTCGCCTCACCCAACAACTCTTTGACAAGATAGGAAGCAAGCAAGCATGCCCCCCATTGCCTAGCTCCACTCAACCTTGCTCTTGCGCACGCTTGCAAAGCCTTCATGTAATATCCATATACCTTAGCCTTGCATAGCCTCGCCCGTGTAGCCCCCCCATCGACAACCGCACTCTCACATACGCTTGCAAGGCCTTTGCATAATTCCCATCAAACCTTGACTTTGCATAGCTTCGCTCTTGCAGCTTGTGCATCAGCAGTTGTGCTCCCTCATATGCTTGCTAAGCTTCAGCATAGCTTTCATCTGTCCCTAGCTCTGCATTGCTTCCTCTAGCAAATCTTGCATGCATAGAAGCAAGAGGAATGCTCCTCTTCCCTTCAGGCTGTTGCTGTTGCACACCATTAATCACATGGTCACATGCACAATAGAAGATGTACCTTGCACTTCCAATCCTACAGCATTGTGCCAATAGTGCACATCATCAAGGTCACACTATGTGTGTATGACTCAGCCCTTGACGCTCACCTGCATCAACATGGTCAAGCACCTTCCTTCACTACAATCTACATCAACATGGAGGAGCCACCGACAACCACATGTGACCGTGCCACCGCTGCGGCAAAGTTCACTTCATCCATCCTCACATGCTGCCAGTGAGAACACTCAGGTATGTGAAGGTAAGGTCCACCAATCCTTTATTCAAGTTTATCTCCATAGCTTGATCATTCTAATTCATGCTTCCTTTGTTTTTGTTCATATGCTCTGGTTTGGATGTCCCTTAAGCTCGATATATCCATAGACTTTTTCAATTAAGCATGGTGCTTATGTTAAAATAGCCTTCATTGATCAAATTAGACATGGTGTCGAACTTTGATTAATGGACTCTTGAGCCGATATGAACATAAACTTTGAATGCATATATCTTTTGTGGACTAACCCCTGCAGACAAACTTTTCAAAATGAAATGAATAATGATGGGTAACATCTCAAGCTGAATCTATATGGGAGATAAACCAAGGCCCGAGATGTACTTCACCAAATGCCCCTCTGTTATGTTCATGCAATCTTATTTCTGCCTTTGTTAAGTTTTGCGAAAAGGATACATATTTGGTGAACCATAAAGTGAAAACATTTTCTCTTATAAAAAGTCTCTCTCGAAAAAAGACCATTTGAAATAAATTGATGCCAAACATCTTGGGATCCATACTTTTTGAGTTTTAAGTATGATCTTGCTTAAAGCATGGATGTGAACAACAAATCTCGAGTCAATAAAGAAAACATTTCAAAAATCTTCAAGTGTCTTTTGAGTATTTATTGTGCACTAACCTTTTGCACGAAATAAAATAAAAATAACAAGGAGCAGTGAACATTAACTCCAGCACACAGACAATGCTCCTTGGTCCCATGGGAAGGCAAATGCATACGAGGACCAAGCGGAACAAATGCAAGGATTGTTTCAGGCCTACAATGGTTAACTCTTGCATTTTGTTCAATGCTTGTGGAGGTCAGGTAAGTATCACACAACCTTGATGCATCCTTTCCCTAGTTGTCACCTTGCTAAGGTTGCCCATCATGATCATATTGACATGATAGAAAGAATAAATAAAATAAAGAACATCAATGCTTCATTCTTCATGCTCCACTGAGAACAGGAGCGTCTGAGGACCGGTGGATGGTCGCTCCCTAGTGTGATGAGTGATTGACAACATGGTGTGGACTGACTCTTGGCCGAGTATTGCAGGTGCAGGTTGCGGCTTGATTTGCGTTGGTGTAGGTGAAGAGCGGGCTTGAAAGGTCTATGCCTTGCGGGGCCTCCGAGGAGTGGAGAGACAAGTAGGCTCGGCTCGAGGGACCCGGTCGCCAGCGGGGTCAAGTGCGGGCCGCATGGTGGCAAGAAAAGCAAGACGAAGTCGTCGACCGAAGCCGGTGCAGGGTAGCGGCTCACGACCAGAGTCTGCATGCAGGGTTTGCGGCGGTTCACCACAAAACCGTCGGGTTACTTGGTTGAGCCACAAAACCAAGACCGGAGGCTCGGCGGGCGGAGACGGGATCCGGGCGCGCCGAGAAGCTTCGATGCCGGCGGACACGTGGCGGGATCACAGGGCTTGCGTCGGGAGGACGCGGACTGCGGCGAAGGCGTGGCCGTGCGATGAAGAGGAGTGCTACATGACCGATCTGCCCCTGAAGGGACTGTATATTAAGTTTAAGTGCTAGGGGTAGCTTGGTCATTTGCCCAACCCAAAGGGACTCATATATATAGCTCTAGGGTTTTCTGGGCAAACCATCCATCCGAACTGCTTCTCATTTCCTTGCTCCATAGGAGTAGATTTTCTTCACCGCTTTGTAGAGAATCTGACCTCTGAGTGTATGTAAGCATTCATGGTTGCATTGATTTCCTTCTTGTAGCTCGTGTGATTTTCGTGTCTTTTTCGGGCTATTTTCGTTGGATTTTTGTGCGCGCCTTGTTCCTTCGATTCTGAGGTGTTTGGGTTCGGATTTGTTGGTGGGGATCATGGATAGATGTCTTGTGCATCTTTGTGCTTGATCTTGACGCCCCAATCTCCGGATTTGGCCTCCGATTGAAGGATTTCGGTTGGAACCCTAGCTTTTTGGTTGAGCTCGGTTGCGATTCGATTCCCGGCGATTTAGTTCGTTTGAGGTCTCAAGTTTTGGGGTATAGCATCTCCTAGGGACGCTTCACATCTACCCTAAATCTTTCCTCAAGAGATTAAGCTGTTTGGGAGATCCATGGACGGATAGGGGATTTCGTGCTTCTCGTTTTCGAGCTCGAGCAGCTCTGTCCGTGCCTGGCGGACCGTCCGCGCCTGGTCGGCGGACAGTTCACGAGGACACGTGTTCGTCGCCTGTTCTTCAGTTCTTGAACTAGAGGCATTTCAATCCGAGGGATTGCTAGGTTTTCATTGCAGGTGGTTTGCGGACCGTCCGCCCCCCCCCCTCCCCTCCCGTTTCGGACCGTCCGCGTGGTACGGGTTGCTCACGGACCGTCCGAGGGAAGGGTACGGACCATCCGTATTTCGAGGTGCAGTACTGGTTGCTCGGGGAGTTTTTGCGGACCGTCCGTTGTGGTCTCGCGGACCGTCCGCCCGGCTCTAGCGGACAGTCCGCCCGGTCACCGCGGACCGTCCGCCCCAGGCCTCGCAGATAGGCTAAGTCTCTTGCTTCTTGAGTTGCGCTTCCGTGTTGCTTTGAGTTGGGGTTTGTTCCTAGGGTTGGTAGGTCCCTTGTGACTACGCGACCTTGGCAAACTCGTGTGGGAATCCTTGGTTGTGGATTTGGGACATAGGCCGAGTTCATCCTTCGGGAAGAATTTTTATCGGCTCCCATTCACTCCCCCCCTCTCTGGTCGCCTAATCGGTCCTTCATCCACATAGACTCTCGGTATTGACAAGCGGTAGAGTCCCTGCTTGTTTCCACTTTGGTTTTATTGAATAGAGCAGGTACAAGAATAAGTGTGGGGAGATCTCTCAAGCTCACTAGACGTGCACTCATTCGAGATCTCCCACCAACATGTTGCACAAATATCAACAACTAGCACGCATTAGAACTAATGAAATCCAGAGAGGGACGGTCGAACCTTTGGTTCAGCTGACCACCTTTGATGCCCCTCCGTTCCTTCTTCCTCTTCAACGATGGATTGTGCAACACAACCCTCTCATTTACTATGTTCTTGAGTTTGAACCAACTCCATGCTAATCACTAAAATTATTTTCAATGAATCGTGTCCACCCCACACTCTCCATGCTCTTTCATGATAAAAATTTGCATACTCTTTATTCTTTGTTTTTCCTACTCTTGTGAACGACTTATCATTAGGGACCCCATGCTATCTAAGTTATTGACGGATGAGATATAGTTAAGATAGATGGAACCTTGATCTCTCTTAAAAAGTACTTGGGATTTCTTTTCAAAAATAAAAAATGCAATAGCTTGTCTCCTCAAGTTATATAAATTCCTATTAGAACCAATTAGGATAGTTATAGAAAAATCAGCACAAACGTTGCTTGTCTTCCATTTGAGCTTTGTCAAACGCTGTGACCCGTGCTTGAGACATTTCATGCTCTCTTGATCAAGATCACGTACACGCACATATCCATGATAACTTGAACACTTGAAGTTACGCATCCCATTCCATCCGCACGAATTGCCAAACTCCTATACACTGGGAGTTGGGCACATATCATTCATCCATCCATTTGCTATACTCCATCCCTATGTCATGGTTCCTCTCTACTCATCGATCCGAAGGATGTGGGCTATACAAAAAAAGAAATAAATTACATGTTCATATGCATGTGGGAAAAAGAAAAAAAATGATGAAAGAAAAGATGGACCTAGTCCAAGTCCATGCAAAAAGAAAAAAAATGGACGCATCATGGTCCATGAAAAAAGAGGAAAGAAAGAAAAAGAAAAAGAAAGAGATAGCCCATATCCCAAGGAGAAATGAGAGCACATGGAGTCTTCAATAAAAGTTCACGGTAATAACTAGAACCCATTCTGGGCCTAGTGTCCAGCATACCGTGATACCTTCACAAGAACTTTTCATAGATGGCAATAACTAGAACCCACTACGGGCCATGTGTCCACCTTGCCATCACCACAGTGCTTAACATAGATGGTAAAAACCAGCACCCATTTTGGACATGGTGTCCACCTTACCATCTACATCATACTCATCATTTACAGTAATAGCTAGCACCCATTCCGGGTCTAGCATCCATCTTACTGTAATCCCGAGTATTCATGTGTGGCAATAGCTAGCACCTATTCTAGGTCTAGCGTCCACCTTGCCACACACTTGCACATCTTGATCAAGGTTGCATGACTTCTTTCTTCTGGGATCTAGTTTTTGACTTAGCACTATATGTGAACCAAGTATGCACATCTATCCCTACCCACAACTTCAGATAAAGCCTTTGAATGTTAGGAGAATAAAAGTCAACATCTTTGCCTTGGTGAGGATATAGATATAGAAATATAAAAATAGTGACTCGAGAAAATAATTTGAGGAGCAAGTCTATTCTTTGTTTTTAAAAATTCAAAAACCCAAGTTTCAAGCAAGAGGTGATGGGAACCTGATGTCTATACTGTTCCATTTTTCAATAACCCAAGATATGTGTGGTAACCACTCAAAGTTCACGGGAACTTGGAGAAACCTTGAATAATTTGTATGCAGGTTTACTCAATGGAGATGCATCCACCTTAGCCCTTAACCTTTACTCTAGCCGAGCAAAAGGCAAATGTGGGGGAGTCCTACCGGTGGCCTTTATAGCAAATATTTACTGTCAACCAATCTCTTGAAACATAGATATAGGAGTTTACTTCTAACTAGCTCCACGAGTTTTGGTATTTATACTATTTCTAGGAGCAGAGGTGAAACGAGCCTAAAAGTAAAGATAAACATTGCATCCACACACTGACCCACTCTACCCATTCAAGAAGGACCACAAAGCAGGGATATTTGGTGTCCAAACAATGCAAGACCCATGGGCTTCGACCAAGGACAGCCAGAGAGACCACCAGCCAAAGGCGGTGGTGAACGGGCCTTGGGCCGGTTCGACTGACCCACTAGTTCGGCTGAACCGCCTATGGCGCCATTCGCGCCCAGCCTTCGTGCCAAAATCTCCCGCGCATCCCACAAGGTGGTGGAGGTGTTGGCACCAAAATCCCCCGAGAACCGCCTCTCCACCCCTATATAAGGAGGCCCTCTCCCCCTCTCAAACACACACCATTCTAGACAGAAGAGAGTAGAGGAGAGGCTCCTTGTTGTATTAGAAGTAGAGGAGTGTGAGGAGTAAGAGCTAGGAGGAGAGCCGGAGTTGTCGGCCTCCCTCCGCTTGTACTTCGGCAGGTGCGAGCGCTTAAGCAAGCACCTGAGATTCTTCGGTGGTGAGTACTTAGTAAAGTTATTTTCTTTTTATTATTCGTTTGAGGGATTATCGCTCTTCCTTGTGGCGGGGGCTCTGGCCTTAGGACTCTAGCTGTCGGCGGAGTCTGGCCGTGGTCAGGGTCGAGGTAGCTAACATAGATGTGGTGTCTAGGCTATGTGTCTCCTTTGTTTGCATAACTATTCAATGGTCTGAGGGGTAGGTGTATGGGTGATGACAGCCCCGTGCATCCTTTGTATTCCCCCATGTGAGGGTAGGGTGTAGAGCTAATAGCTGGAGACACCTAGCAGACCAGGGGTAAACCGGTGCCAAAGTGAGACAGTAGTAGCCGGAGTATCTTCTTTCTTTGTACCTATCCCATAGATTTCCACGCTACCCAGGCTACCCTTTCATCCCCTTTCTTCTCCCGTGACTAGACTAGTTAGCGGACCGCTACACCTCCGTTCCGTTGGGAAAATATAAATAATGAGACCCTACTCATCGGGTGAAGTGCTACAACGGTATCTTCCGTACGCTTGCGGATTTATTTGTGATGTTAAGAAATACCAACAATAACTAATGTGACTAGTTTCATTGTGACTGGTGAGTAGTGACAATTTGACGAACTAAACAAGGCCTTGGAGAAGATCAAAGTAGGTTATGAATTGGTTGTTCATGGAAGAAGGGTTTTCTAGTTGGTAGTCCCACTAAATAAACCAGCAAGAACTTGTATGAAGATTATGAAGGAGTAAAATAAAAATATTAAAGAAGATCATCTTTTGTTTTCTTGGGATGAAGAAATCCTTACTTCAACTATTTTTTCGAATCTTACTTGAATTAATTTGGGAAAGCTTAATTTGATTGGCATTGCTTCCTTAGGCACTTCACTCCCTTCAGATATGTTTTGAATAATATTTATCTTACCAATATAATATAATTAGTGCGGCATTGATTTAATTTTAGCATTCAAAGATCATCAGTGCATTGTGTCTTATTTTGTTTATCCAATATAGCCATCTAACGGCCAAAGAACATGTTCTAATTCTTTTGGAGCAAAAATTTGTCAGCTGAGATCATGGCATGTTCATTTCAGGAGAATATATATGCTAATATGCCACGGCAAAGCAAAGGGGATAGTCTCTTTTGAAACCACAAGGTCCTTGAAGTTGCTTAGCTCCTCTGTGGTGGCACCAACTCCATTAAGCATCCACAAAAAGAACATTCAAATTAAGCACATAACAAAAAAATAGTTGATCATGGATGTGTTTCTATATATGTTCGGTTGCTCGCTGGTACAAGATGGTCTCAGGTGGAATACCCAACACTCTGTTAAACTGTACATGATCGCTGATTGCATTTTTTTGGGGACTTTTGTGTGTGGGACACATGAAAGGGTGGTTGTGTGTGGCATTTAGTTGGAGGGGCATGATTGAATGTTTTTGGCTCCACCGTGTCACCCTCCTGAGAGTGTATAGGGATCTTGGCATTTAAACCTCGGCTAATCCGGTCCAGATCTCTACCCAATCTTCTTGAATTCCGCGGCACCTGTTGTTCTATGGAAGGGCGTGCATCACCTAACAAGTTTGTTAGTCATACAAGTTAATAATTATTCGGTTGTTAACTAGGGCATTCAAATATGATTTAAAATGACTTGCCTTCTGGAGTCATCATGTCGATGATATTCTCATTGTGGGTTGCTGTTGCCTGTCCTTCAGTGGGCAATTCTTGTGTATCTGGAGTTTTTCCACTCCCATCTGCTGCACGCCCAGCGTCAGCTAAAGCCAATTCCCTTACCTTGGTCCTAGTCAGTCTAGGAGGCATACTGGTAGAGGCATCCGGTGCCCGAATTTTCTCGGTCCCTCTTCGTCCACTGACGTCTTGCACCCTTAGCATCATCCTCGGCCCCATTTCGCGTCCCAACTCCATCATGCTACCGCTATTGGCTTGACCCGGACCCCTCTGGGGCTCTGGATGCCATTCTACAAGGCTAGCGCACTCTACGTTGTTGGGCCACTGTGCCCCAAGGATGTCGAAGCGGAAGGCCTCGAGAAGAAGCTCGTCACCTCTACCAATTGCCACAACAGGCACTCTCATCCTTCCAAGAGGAACGACACGACAACACACTTAAGAGAGAGAGAGAGAGAGAGATAGACGGTCGAGCCCGAGTATGAACGTTCACCCCCTACGACCCTCGCCGCGGTCGCTTCTGTGGGGATGCATTGCCACACGACGAGATGAGGCTTGTCGCGTGGCCCTCCGACCCTCTACTACCATTCGGTCTAGAGGAACCGGAGGAGTTGAGGCACGGGATGTGGCCCACCTTGGTGGAGCTACGAAAGCGAAGAGGTAGGAGGGAAAGGCTGATAGTTAGACTATCCACACTCGTCACAGTTCATATCATCCTTTAAAAGCGAATATTCCCGCCTAGTCATCAAGATTGTTTTCTTTATATCTCATTCTTCCGCACTCGTCATCCTTTATAACATCCACTATATCCCAACTACCATCGATGGATCCCACTGAGGACCGGAGCATCCGAGGACCGGTGGATGGTCGCTCCCTGGTGTGATGAGTGATTGACAACGTGGTGTGGACTGACTCTTGGCTGAGTATTGCAGGTGCAGGTTGCGGCTTGACTCGTGTTGGTGCAGGTGAAGAGCTAGCGCGAAAGGTCTTAGCCTTGCGGGGCCTCCGAGGAGTGGAGAGACAAGTAGCCTCGGCTCAATGGACCCGGTGGCCGAATGGGGTCATGTGCGGGCCGAACGAAGTCGTCGATCGGAGCCGGTGTAGGGTAGCGGCTCATGACTGGAGTTTGCACGCGGGGTTTGCGGTGGTTCACCACAAAACCGTCGGGTTACTTGGTTGAGCCACAAAACCAAGACTGGAGGCTCGATGGGCGGAGACGGGATCCGGGCGCGTCGAGAAGCTTCGATGCCAGAGGACACGCGGCGGGATCGCAGGGCTTGCGTTGGGAGGACGCGGACTGCAGCAAAAGCATGGCCGTCTGATGAAGAGGAGTGCTACTTGACCATATTTCCCCTGAGGGGATTGTATCTTAGTTTTAAGTGCTAGGGGTAGCTTGGTCATTTGCCCAACCCAGAGGGACTCATATATATAGCTCTAGGGTTTCTGGGCAAACCATCCTCCCAGACTGCTTCTCATTTCCCTACTCCATAGGTTTAGATTTTCTTCACCGTTTTGTAGAGAATCTGATCTCCGAGTGTATGGAAGCTTTCATGGTTGCACCGATTTCCTTCTTGTAGCTCGTGTGATTTTCGTGTCTTTTTCGGGCTATTTTTGTTCGATTTTCGGCTGTGGCTTGTGCCTTCGATTCCGAGGTGTTTGAGTTCGGATTTTCTTGTGGGGATCATGTATAGATGTCTTGTGCATCTTTGTACTTGATCTTGACCCCTCAATCTCCGGATTTGGCCTCCGATTGAATGATTTCGGTTGGAACCCTAGCTTTTTATGTGAGCTCGGTAGAACTTTGATTCCCGGCGATTTAGTTGTTTTGAGGCTTCAATTTTTGGGGCACAGCATCCCATAGGGACGCTTCACATCCTTCCCAAATCTTGCCTCAAGAGCTTAAGCCATTTGGGATATCCATGGATGGTTTGGTGGAGATGACTTCGCGTTCTTGAGCTCGGACTGCTCTGTTCGTGGCCGGCAGACTGTCTGCCTGTGCCCCGCGGACTGTCCACGAGCCCCTTGTTCGTCGGTTGTTCATCGCGTGTTCGTCCGTTCGTGAGCACGAGTCGTTTTGATCCGTTGAAGTTTGGGTTTTCAGTTGGAGGAGGTTTGCCGGACTGTCCGCCAGGCAGGGCCGGACTGGCCACGTGCCACGGACTGTCCGCGGAGCTTGCCCAGACTGTTCGTGTGGGGGCTAGAATAGGCTATCGGTACCTGAGGCTCGGTTGTAATTTACGGACCGTCCGCCGTACAGGGTCGGACCGTCCGCCAAGCTCGCGGACTGTCCGCAAGGAGCTCGCGGACCGTCCGCCCAGGGTCTGCAGATTTGGTTTAGTTCTTTGCTTCTTGAGTTGCGTTTCCGTGTTGCTTTGTGTTGGGGTTTGTGCCTAGGGTTGGTAGGTCCGTTGTGACTATGCGACCTTGACAAGCTGGTGTGGGAACCCTAGGTCATGAGTTTGGGGCATAGGCTGAGTTCTCTGTTTGGAGAAGAATTTTTATTGGCTCCCATTCACTCACCCCCTCTCTAATCGCTTAATCGGTCCTTCAATTGGTATCAAAGTGGTTACGGATCTTCGTGATTCTAACCAATCTAAGATCCAAAGATGGCGTACCAGGAATGGGGTTCGGGTCCTCCACACTTTGATGGTAAGAATTACCAGATGTGGCAGAGGCGGATGGCTGCTTTCCTCCGCGACAAGGGTCTGATCCTTTGGGACGTTACGGTGAACACAGCTTAGGTACACCCGATTAACTTCCTAGCTCCAGGATCGAGGGATATGTTCGACACCAACAACAAGGTGGTCAACTATTTGTTTCGTGCTCTGTGTCAATCCGAATTCGATCGGGTTTAGACAGAGGACTTGGCTTGTAGGATTTGGGAGCAGCTGAAGAATGCTCATGCTGGAAATGCTCAGGTTCAGGCTCGGTTGTTCGCGACCTACCGGAAAGAGTACGAGAACTTCACTCATCTCCCCGGTGAGTCCATTGACAGCATGTTCCAGCGGTTCACTGTGATTGTGAACAACATGAGGGCTAATGTGGCCGTGCTCCCGTACGATGATCATGACAGGGCTGTGAAGCTCCTGCACTCTCTGGATCGTACCGTGTGGAGTGAGAAGGTCAAGGCCATTATTGAGTCAGAGAAGTATGAGACCCTCACGGTGGATGAGCTGTTCTCCAAGCTCAAGTCGTCCGAGGTGGACCGTGGGGTGAGAGCAAGGTTCGAGAACCCGACTGACCCTCATAGTCTGGCTCTCATTTCTAGACCAAGGACTAACGCTAACATGTCTTCGAGATAGTTCTGTTTGTCTTGTCTTGTGTCCATGCCAAATGAGGAGTTTGACGTGTTGGGCGAGGAAGATCTCGCGTTGCTGAGTAGGCGGTTTGAGCGCATGTACACGAACTGGAAGAACACTCGGAGGAGCTTGGGCATGTGCTACCGGTGCGGGAAGCACGGGCACATTATCGCTGAGTGCCCGGAATCCATAGAGGTCAATCCCGAGCACAAGCAACATCCGAGGACCGACCACAAGCAGCGCTCGAGGGACTGTCACAAGGGAAAGAACAAGTCCGAGCAGAGGTCAAGGAGGAGTGATGGTCAGAAGAAGAAGGAGCGTGTGATGGTTGCCGGTGCGAGCGACATCGACTCAAGCTCCTGCTACACTTCATCGAGCTCAAGCGATGAAGATGAGAACCGGCACAAGGGCAAGCGGTCAAGCAAGAACATCAACGACATGTGCTTCGCCGCCCAAGGCTTTTGCGGCATGGCACACAGCTCCGTGAGCAAGAAGAGCAACAAGGATGACTCGGACTCCGACTCCGAGGATGAGGTAAACAATGATCCATCCTTCTTGGTAGCGGAGAATGCTAGGTTGAATGAATTGCTTGACAACCGTGATGATGTGCTTAGAAAGACCAACAAGGAGAAGAGGGGGTATAGGTCTTTGCTTGGAGAGGCTAAGGAGAAGGTGGTTGAGCTAGAATCTTTGCTTGTTGATGCTAGGGCTCAAATAGATTCTCTTAAGTTTGCTCCTATTGTGACCGATGAACCTGAATGCACTGATTGTTCCACTTTTCTTGGTGATTTGGCTGTGCTTAAGGAAAAGTATGCCTCCAAGGTTGAGGAACTAGATGTGCTTAGGGTTGAGCTAGATGACATGAAATCTAGGCCCTCCTTGCTTGGTGCTTGCACTTCTTGTCCTGTTTTGCATGAGAAACTAGATGAGTTGGTTGCTTATGCTAGATCTCTAGAAGCTGCTTTGAAAGCTCCTATTCCCACATCATGCTCTACTTGTGAAATAAATGCTGTGAAGAATTTGGAGCTTGCACACTATGTTGATCGCTTGCAGGATGAGAATGATGAGTTGAGGAAGATGATGGGTCGGTTGTCAAGTCATGAGCCTCAGCTCAGGATGATGATTGAGGCATACAAGCACTATGATGGGCAAGTGCTTAGGTCGGATAAGGTTGGTGAGGGAAGTGGTGAGAAGCAGGAGAAGATTGGTGATATCATAGCTCCACCAAAAACCTTCCACAAAAATGCCTATGCTCCTAAGCCCAACCCACTTAGGAACCGACTAGACACAACCCCAGATCCTCTCGTGTTTCCTCCACACACCGATAACTTCCAGAAACCCATCAAGTTCAAGAGTGACTTGGGGAATGAGTTCTTTGGGAAGAAGGGAGAGAAACCGAGTGAGGAGAAACCAGAGCCCAAAGAGAGCCCAAAACCAAAGCCAAAACCAAAACCCTTCCATTGTGAGCATTGTGGGAGGGATGGGCATCTTGCGGAGTTTTGCTTGAGGAGGAAGTGTGAGGAGAGGTTTGCTAAGGAGATGGCAAACAAGGATAGGTACCGCCCTTCTCGTGGTGTGCCTGAGCCTAGGATGGTGCCAAGGGGGGAGGGTGTGGTGCGTACCATTTACCCTCAAGGAAGGCGTGAGTTTGTGCCTCGAGGTGAGCCACAACAGAGAGATGGTGGTAGGCGTGTTGCATTTGGGCGTGGTGAGTTTGCTGGACGTTCCTTCACTCGTGGCCAATACGAGTATGCGGGGAATGATCGCAGCTTTAGGTCCCAGAGGAGATACGGGCCACGGTCTCCACCTTGTGGTACGCGTAGTTCTCCAAGGGGACGTGTGGGTGTTCCACCTAGGAGAGATAGGATTTATTTTGCTAACCCTACTTTTGAGCAAATGGCACGGCACTAGTTTAATTCATTTTGTACTAACCCAGTGCTGAGTCATTTGGTCACTCAAGCTCTCATTTTTGATTTTCAGGTGGGAGGCATGGAGGGCTTTTGGTTGATCGACTCTGATTGCTCTCGACACATGATCGGAGATCGAAGGTGGTTCTCTAGCCTCACCCCGGTGATGACCAAAGAGTACATCACTTTTGGGGACAATGGGAAAGGTAGAGTGCTTTCAGTGGGCACGGTGAAGGTGAGCGAGTCTGTGACTCTTAGGCGTGTTGCTCTTGTCAAGTCTTTGGGGTTCAATCTTCTTTCGGTGTCCCAACTTCTTAATGAGGGTTTTGAGGCCCGTTTCAAAACGGATGCTTCTCGTGTTTTGGATTCTCGAGGTGATCTTTTATGCACGATGATTCCCGAGGGTCAGATTTTCAGAGCTGATTTTTCTCAGTGTGTCAGCTCTTCTCGTTGTTTGGTTGCTAGTGTTTCAGCAGAGCTTTGGAAATGGCATAGGAGACTAGGTCACTTGAGTTTTGACTTGTTGTCACACTTGAGTGGGCTAGGTTTGGTCTGAGGATTGCCTAAGTTGAAATACCAAAAGGACTTTGTATGTGCTCTGTGTAGGCATGGTAAGATGGTCGCCGCCTCTCACTGTCACACCCTGAAATTCCCGAATTTCAGGATGTGAAACGGAAGAAAATTTAAACAACGATTTTCTCTTAATTTTTAAAATTTACCCAGCATTTAATTCTTTATAGGAAATATAGTATAGGGAAAAAACAAAACATTATTTGTTTTTCTAAAATAAGTTTGTGGCTTGATGTGTGTTGCATTCATGCTGCAGCATTGTTTATGATTGCTTGAATTCAAATTCAAATTTGGGTTCAATTTTGATTGACCCCTTTTAAAAAAAATGCAAAACCTTTTTCTTTTGTTCCTCCTGCCTTTCCCCCTTTCCTGGCCCATCTTCGTGTGCAGCCCAGCTAGGGAAAGTCCTCTGCCGCCCCTTGTTCTTCTGGTCAAGTTCGCGCGCGCCACTTTTCCCCAGCCCAGCTCAGCCCAGTAGCCAGCAGCGCCGGCCCAGCAGTGGCCCAAAGCAGCTACGTCCCGCGCCCCTCTCCCGCGGTCGCCGACAGGTGGGGCCACCTGTCATCCCCCACCTCCGGTCGCACCGAGCCGGACCCGAGCTCGGGTCCGTGCCGCATCGCGCCCGCGCGCGCTCCTGGCCATGGGCCCGCACGCCTAGGCCGCCTCCCCGGGCTATATAAAGGGGCACCGCCTCCACGCGCCGGCTCCCTTCCCCAAACCCTAGCCTAGCCCCGCAGCGCCGCCGCCATCTAACCCTAGCGCCGCCGCTTGCCCAGCCGCCGTTCCGCCGTCTTCCAGTCGCCGTGAAGGAGCCTCGGAGGACCGCAAGCTCTCGAGGAAGCCGCCGGTGCCATCTTCTCGCGTCATCGTGCCCTGGTTCGCCCGTGACGCCTCGCCAGAGACCTCGCCGACGCTCCCGTCCGCCTCGCCGTGCTAGCCGTCGTCCTCGTGCACCAAAGGTCGATCCTCTTGCCTATGTTGAGTTCGCATGCTTGCGCTCTACGTCTAGGTGTTTTCCCCGCGGCGAATAGAGCACCCCAGCTCCGAATTCGCCCTGCGCCGGTGACTCCGCCGCCGCTCGCCGCCGTAGCGCCGCTGCCTCGCGCTCGCGCAGCACCAGAGCCGCGAGATCCAAAACCGACGGCTCGGATTAGATCGGATCCAGGTCAAACCGGCGCGTACCGGTCAACCCCCGCCTGGTCGTCGTCTTTTTGCAAAAGAACCCCCGCACTTTTAAGTTTCGCAAGCCGGTCCTTCCACCGTAGAGTTTTTCTTACAGATAGGTCCAGGTTTCTTCGTTTTAGCCCAGCAGCTTTAGTTTTCTTACAAATAAGTCCCTGTATCTTGTTTACGCTATATCTTAGTCGTTTTAGCTCCGTTTTTAGCGTTCTTTATATCCACGCGATCGTCTCGAAGTGTAGAACAGTTTTATGCCCCTGTTTTGTTATGTTAGTACTGTTTGGTGATTGTTTCTTATTTTATTCCATTGTTTGCTTGTATGTGTACGATGTGTTGCGTAGAAGACGGTTCGTACGTGGAATACGCTGAAGTTGAAGATTTTCAAGACTTTGAGCAGCAGCAAGCGTTGGTAGAAGGCAAGTCCTTGCTGCATTCCCGGTTATCCTATTACAACATGCATTTTAATTACACTGTTTATTTACTTATTGCTTTGCATTAAATTGAAGGGTCCTACTATTTAAGGTTTGACTAGCTTTGTTTATCCCTATGCCTTGATCAACCTGGGTTTATGTTTATGTTGGGTAGACCTTGCTTAGTTGCTCAACTTGGGATCATGGTGGTTCTAATGAACAACAATGTTAATCTTGCTTTACTTATGTTATACCTTCATTAAACAAGATCACCTGTGTTAATCGGAACATGGAGCGACCACCCAGGAAAACAGTACTACCACAAGACATATGGCTCTGTCTTGGCCAAGTAATTAGAAAACCTGGTGTTAGGTATGATTTACCTGAAAGGGGTTGGGGGTTGCCGGTAGTTGGTGTATAGCCCGGCCCTCAGACTGATCTGCTCTATGGTAGCTTCGCAGCTGAGAGAGGTTTATGCATTGCGCTGTCAAGTAACCTAGCGAGCAGCCTGCACCAGGGGATCTTTGTAAAGGCCTCGTAGCGTCCCTATGCAATCACACCTCGGTAGTGTGGTATGATGCTTGGCCGGCATCGCATGGTTGGGTTTAAAGTTCCTAGAACTTTTACGCGACTTGTGGGTAAAGATGTACAACCTCTGCAGAGTGTAAAACTGACTAGTTAGCCGTGCCCACGGTCAAGGGCGGCCTGGACCCTCACATGAGTAAACTATGGAAGATGGACTAAACTTGTTGCATTTACTTATGTTCATGTTGATGATGCTTATGTTAATCTCTGGGTTGGTATAAACTTACATTTGCTAGTAATTCAGCTTGCTTAATAAAATTTGACCAACTAAAATGCTGACCTGCTATGCAACCATAAGCTTCCACCATAAAGCCTTTGCATGTTGTTATAGCATTTTCCCTTGTTGAGTACGACATGTGCTCATGCTTGTTGTTCTTTTATATTGCATCTACACAACCCGGTTGCTGCTCAGACGGACGCTTTGAAGACTTTCCTGGAGAGTTCGACGGTTTCTAGGCGGGCGTGCCACCAGTCAGCTGCCTGTGGAGACGTCCTTTTCCGCTGCTAGTACTCGCTTTTGTTACGATTATGAGACATTCGGTCATGTAATAAAGTTATAATACTTCCTTTACGCTTTTACACTGTGTTTTGGTATTCACTGAATCGATGCATGTGTGTAACTTGATCCTGGCGCACATGTATTCTTTGCATTCGGATTTGCCCTTAAATCCGGGTGTGACAAAGTGGTACCAGAGCTGTGTTGACTGTAGGACGTTAGCCTAGTTAGAAAATGGTCGAACTTAAGGATTATATTATTTTAGAAGCCATCCTCACTTCAAGCTATGCTTTAATTCTAATTTTAATATACTTATCCTTGCTTCTACCCCATCCTTGATATTCTATTTGTTCTCTACCTTGCTTTGGCTATCTTTTCTCTCTATGCTTCCTTGTTCTTGCTTTAAGGAATCTTTAGCATTTGTTCTATGCTCTGTAACCTTTTCTATCTTTACCCTACCCGCGTCGTTCTCAGTTATCTTATGATCCTATCATGTTCAACCCGAAGATCTTCCTTAGGATCTAGGATCTTTAGGCTTTATGCTTATGTAATCGCTAGTCACGATCGACGATTAGGTGTGCTAGCTTAGTGGTGTGTTTGAATGCTTGATCTTGTGTTAATGATTGATTGTATCTTTGATTGAGTGCAATGTGTTGTGGGTTGATAACCACAATGACATTGGTTTAGTATAAGTTTGATTAGTTGGGTTTAAACTCTGTCTCAACCATCCCTTTTATCTTACACCTTCTAAATCCTCTGTTAAATCTTTACTCATCTACCTTGGATTCTATCTAGCTGCAAATCTGTTCTCGTCAACCTTCGACACAGCAGAAGTGTTTTGATAATATCTCGAGCTACAGAGCTCCGATTGATGCAAAACTAGTTGGGTTAGTTCACAAATTTCATAACAGATTTTCTGTCAAAAATTCAGCCCCATAAAATACATATCCTGGGAGTTATGCATGAAACATTGGAGCTATCAGAATCTGTAAAACTCTGTTGACACATTGACTTCATTATTTTATATCTTGGGCTATAGACCTCCGTTTGAGGCAAATCCAGTTGGAGAAGTTCAGAAATTTCATCGGTGTTTTTCTGTCCAAAATTCAGAAATTTTGATTACACAGTCAGAGAGTTATGCCCGAAACTTTACAGCTACTTGAATTTGTTAGCACTGTTGATATACCTGACTTGTTAATTTTATATCTAGAGTTATAGAGCTCTGATCGAGGTGATTCCAGTTGGGTTGGTTCCGTAATTTCATTACCTTTCATTGGTAAAAATCCTATAATTTTTGGCTATCCACGTTGAGAGTTATACCTGAATGTCTGGAGTCAACAGAATCTATCTTAAACTGGAAGTCTGCACTGCTTTACCTTTTGAGCTTTTCTCTTTGTGCAATCATCTAAGTCAATGTTCCTAACACTCAGATGGTGAACACTAGGTTTGGGTCAGGTGTTGATCAATCCCCAGTGACTCATCCAGGGAGAGCCAGCAGTTCCGGCAGTGCACAACAACAAGGACAGATGGACCCAGCTATGCAGCAGTTCATCGAGACCCAGACCCAGCTTCTCCAGAACCTGTCCAACACTGTGGTGAACCTGCAGGCCCAAGTCAACAATCCACCCCAGCAGCAGCAGGCGCCCATGAACAAGCACAGGGAGTTCATGAGCCATCGTCCACCAGTGTTCACACATGCCGCAGATCCATTGGAGGCTGATGACTGGCTGAAGACTATAGGCAAGATGCTCACTACCGCTTAGTGTGATGACAGAGAGAAGGTCCTGTATGCTGCAGGACAGCTTCAGGGTACAGCAGGAGCTTGGTGGGATGCTTATGTTGCCGCCCATGCTACACCAGAGCTATTACTTGGCAGGAGTTCACCACCAGCTTCAGGAGCCATCATATCCCGGCAGGCCTGATGAAGTTGAAGAAGAAGGAGTTCCTTTCTCTCAAGCAGGGAGAAATGGTATGTGAGGACATGAGCGTCCGAGGACCAGTGGATGGTCGCTCCCTGGTGTGATGAGTGATTGACAACGTGGTGTGGACTGACTCTTGGCCGAGTATTGCAGGTGCAGGTTGCGGCTTGACTCGTGTTGGTGCAGGTGAAGAGCAGGCGCGAAAGGTCTATGCCTTGCGGGGCCTCCGAGGAGTGGAGAGACAAGTAGGCTCGGCTCGAGGGACCCGATGGCCAGCGGGGTCAAGTGCGGGCTGCATGGTGGCAAGAAAGGAAGACGAAGTCCTGGACAGGAGCCGATGCAGGGTAGCGGCTCACGACCGGAGTTTGCATGCGAGGTTTGCGGCGGTTCACCACAAAACCGTCGGGTTACTTGGTTGAGCCACAAAACCAAGACCGGAGGCTCGGCGGGCGGAGACGGGATCCGGGTGCGCCGAGAAGCTTCGATGCCGGCGGGCACGTGGCGGGATCGCAGGGCTTGCGTCGGGAGGACGCGGACTGCGGCGAAGGCATGGCTGTGCGATGAAGAGGAGTACTACATGACCTATTTGCCCCTGAGGGGATTGTATCTTAAGTTTAAGTGCTAGGGGTAGCTTGGTCATTTGCCGAACCCAGAGGGACTCATATATATAGCTCTAGGGTTTTCTGGGCAAACCATCCATCCGGACTGCTTCTCATTTCCTTGCTCCATAGGCGTAGATTTTCTTCACTGTTTTGTAGAGAATCTGACCTCCGAGTGTATGGAAGCTTTCATGGTTGCATCGATTTTCTACTCGTGGCTCTTGTGATTTTCATGTCATTTTCGAGCTATTTTCGTTGGATTTTCGTGCGCGCCTTGTTCCTTCGATTCTGAGGTGTTTGGGTTCGGATTTGTTGGTGGGGATCATGGATAGTTGCCTCGTGCATCTTTGTGCTTGATCATGACCCCTCAAACTCCGAATTCGGCCTCCGATTGAAGGATTTTGGTTGGAACCCTAACTCTTTGTGTGAGCTCGGTAGAATCTCGATTCCTCTCGATTCAGTGGGTTTGAGGCTACAAATTCGTAGGTATAGCATCTCTTAGAGGTGCTTCATCTTCACCTATGATTTGGTAGCAATCCCTTGGTTGATTCGGGAGATCGGGCAAAGGGAAGAAGGGTTTGACCTTTGGGAGGTCGGGCTCGGGCTGCTGTTCCGGCGCCTGGCGGAATGTCCGCGCGGGGTCGGCAGACCGTCCGCGAGGAGCTCAGCAGCCGGCTGTTCTTCGTGTTCTTCGCGAGTTCTTGTTTCGCATTGTTTCGATCTGTCGTGTCGGCGGTTTTTGGTTGGAAGGAGTTGGTCGGACAGTCCGCCCGGGGTGGCCGGACAGTCCGCGAGGCTCGGACCGTCAGCGGTGCTCGCCCAGACCGTACGTTTTTCAAGGTGTGCTACTAGAGGTTCGGTGTTCATTTTCGGACTGTCCGCCCCTGACCCGCGGACCGTCCGCCCATCCCACGCGGACCGTCCGCCCGGGCACCGCGGACCGTCCGCCTGGGACTTCGCAGCTTGCCTAAGTCCTTTGCTTCTTGAGTTTCGCTTTCGCTTTGGGATTGTTTGGGGCTTGTTCCTAGGGTTGGTAGGTCCGTTGTGACTATGCGACCTTGGCAAGCTTGTGTGGGAGCCCTAGGTTGTGAAGTTGGGACATAGGCCGAGTTCGTCCTTCGGGAAGAATTTTTATCGGCTCCCATTCACTCCCCCCCTCTCTGGTCGCTTTATCGGTCCTTCAATTGGTATCAGAGCCGGTTACGGATCTTCGTGATTCTAACCAGTCTAAGATCCAAAGATGGCATACCAGGAACGGGGTTCGGGTCCTCCACACTTTGATGGTAGGAACTACCAGATGTGGCAAAGGTGGATGGCTGCTTTCCTCCGCAGCAAGGGTCAGATCTTGTGGGATGTCACGGTGAACACAGCTTATGTTCATCCGATGAACTTCCTAGCTCCAGGATCGAGGGATATGTTCGACGCCAACAATAAGGCGGTCGACTACTTGTTTCGTGCTCTGTGTCAATCCGAATTCGATCGGGTTCAGACAGAGGACTTGGCTTGCAGGATTTGGGAGCAGTTGAAGAATGCTCATGATGGAAATGCTTAGGTTCAGGCTCGGTTGTTTGCGACCTACCGGAGAGAGTACAAGAATTTCACTCATCTCCCCGGTGAGTCCATTGACAGCATGTTCCAGCGGTTCACGGTGATTGTGAACAACATGAGGGCTAATGTGGCCGTGCTCCCGTATGATGATCATGACAGGGCTGTCAAGCTCCTGCACTCTCTGGATCGTACCATGTGGAGTGGAAAGGTCGAGGCCATTCTTTAGTCGGAGAAGTATGACACCCTCACGGTGGACGAGCTGTTTTCCAAGCTCAAGTCGTCCGAAGTGGACCGTGGGGTGCGTGCAAAAATCGAGAACACGACTGACCCTCATAGTCTAGCTCTTGTTTCTGGTTCAAGGACTAACGCTAACATGTCTTCAAGACAGTTCTCTTTGTCTTGTCTTGTGTCCATGCCAGATGAGGAGTTTGATGTGCTAGGCGAGGAGAATGCTAGGTTGAATGACTTGCTTGACAACCGTGATGATGTGCTTAGAAAGACCAACAAGGAGAAGAGGGAGTATAGGTCTTTGCTTGGAGAGGCTAAGGAGAAGGTGGTTGAGCTAGAATCTTTGCTTGTTGATGCTAGGGCTCAAATAGATTCTCTTACGTCTGCTCCTATTGTGACCGATGAACCTGAATGCACCGATTGTTCCACTTTTCTTGGTGAATTGACTGTGCTTAAGGAGAAGTATGCCTCCAAGGTTGAGGAACTAGATGTGCTTAGGGTTGAGCTAGATGAGATGAAATCTAGGCCCTCCTTGCTTGGTGCTTGCACTTCTTGTCCTGTTTTGCATGAAAAGCTAGATGTTTCGCTTGTTTATGCTAGATCACTAGAGGCTCAGCTGAAAGCTCCTATTCCTACATCATGCTCTACTTGTGAAATAAATGCTGTGAAGAATGTGGAGCTTGCACACTATGTTGATCATTTGCAGGATGAGAATGATGAGTTGAGAAAGATGATGGGTTGGTTGTCTGGTCATGAGCCTCAGCTCCGGATGATGATCGAGACATACAACCGCTATGTTGGGGAAGCGCTTGTGGCAAACAAGGTGGATGAGGGGAAGATTGGAGATATCCCAGAGCCACCAAAAACCCACCACAAAAATGCCTATGCTCCTAAGCCTAACCCACTTAGGAACCGACTAGACACAACCCCAGCTCCACCCGTGTTTCCTCCACACACAGACAACTTCCAGAAACCCATCAAGTTCAAGAGTGACTTGGGGAATGAGTTCTTTGGGAAGGAGGGAGAGAAACCGAGTGAGGAGAAGCCGGAGCCCAAAGAGAGCCCAAAACCAAAGCCAAAACCAAAACCCTTCCATTGTGAGCATTGTGGGAGGGATGGGCACCTTGCTGAGTTTTGCTTCAGGAGGAAGCGTGAGGAGAGGTTGGCTAGGGAGATGGCCAACAAGGACAGGTACCGCCCTTCTCGTGGTGTGCCTAAGCCTAGGTTGGTGCCAAGGGGTGAGGGTATGGTGCGTACCATTTACCCTCGAGAGAAGCGTGTATTTGTGCGTCGAGGTGAGCCACCACATAGAGAGGGTGGTAGGCGTGTTGGGTTTGGACATGGTGAGTTTGCTGGACGTTCCTTCGCTCGTGGCCAATACGAGTATGGGGGGAACGATCGCAGTTTTAGGTCCTAGAGGAGCTACGGGCCACGGTCTCCACCTCGTGGTGCGCGTAGTCCTCCAAGGGGACGTGTGGGTGTTCCACCTAGAGGAGATAGGATGGATTTTGCTAACCCCACTTTTGAGCAAATGGCACGGCACTAGTTTGATTCATTTTGTACTAACCCCAGTGGTGAGTCATTTGCTCACTCTCGCTCTCGTTTTTGATTTGCAGGTGGGAGGCATGGAGGGCTTTTGGTTGATCGACTCCGGTTGCTCTCGACACATGACTAGAGATCGAAGGTGGTTCTCCAGCCTCACCCCGGTGATGACCAAAGAGTACATCACTTTTGGGGACAATGGGAAAGGTAGAGTGCTTTCAATGGGCACAGTGAAGGCGAACGATTCTGTGACTCTCAGGCGTGTTTCTCTTATCAAGTCTTTGGGGTACAATCTTCTTTCGGTTTCCCAGCTTCTTGATGAGGGTTTTGAGGTCCGTTTCAAAATGGGCGCTTCTCGTGTCTTGGATTCTCGAGGTGATCTTGTGTGCACGATCATCCCCGAGGGTCAGATTTTCATAGCCAATTTTTCTTAGTGTGTTGGCTCTTCTCGTTGCTTGGTTGCTGGCGTTTCGGCGGAGCTTTGGAAATGGCATAGGAGACTAGGTCACTTGAGTTTTGACTTGTTGTCACGCTTGAGTGTGCTAGGATTAGTCCGAGGATTGCCTAAGTTGAAATACCAAAAGGACTTGGTATGTGCTCCGTGTAGGCATGGCAAGATGGTCACCGCCTCTCACCCGCCTCTGCTTCCGTTATGGCAGAGAGGCCATGCGAGCTGTTCCATATGGACTTGGTTGGTCTAGCTCGTATGTGCTCGGCGGGTGGGAAATGGTATGTCCTGGTGATAGTGGACGACTATTCTCGCTATGCTTGGGTCTTCTTTTTGGCTGACAAGGGGGAGACGTTTGGTTTTGTGAGGGATCTAATCTTGAGGTTGAAGAATGAGAGGAATGGAGATGCCATTCGAGCTATCCATAGTGACAATGGTTCTGAATTTAAAAACTCTCATTTTGAAACCTTTTGTCGTGATTTGGGTCTTGAACATCAATTCTCTTCTCACTATGTGGCTTGTCAGAATGGTGTGGTTGAGAGGAAAAATCGTTCCCTTTGTGAGATGCCTTGGACGATGCTCGACGAGCATAGGACTCCGAGGAGA
This sequence comes from Cenchrus fungigraminus, assembly GCA_036936925.1. Classification (NCBI taxonomy): domain Eukaryota; kingdom Viridiplantae; phylum Streptophyta; class Magnoliopsida; order Poales; family Poaceae; genus Cenchrus; species Cenchrus fungigraminus. The sequence goes on from CM072780.1 coordinate 72,222,548, forward strand.
TATTGGGCTGAGGCGGTGAATACCGCGTGCCATGTTGGGAATCGAATTATTCTTAGGGCCTTCTTGAACAAGACGTGCTATGAGCTCATGCACGGGCGAGCACCTAGAGTGAGCCATTTTAGGGCTTTTGGTTGTCGGTGCTTTATTCTCAAGAAGGGTAGGCTTGATAAGTTTGAGTCGAGGTCTTCCGATGGGATCTTCTTAGGTTATGCTAGTCATTCTCGAGCATTCTATGTGCTCAACCTTAATACTAACTTAGTCATGGAAACTTGCGAGGTTACCTTCGACGAGACCCAGCCATGCAGTTCGTCTGTTTTTGTTTGTGCATGTGACGACGAGATTGGCAAGAGGATCTTTGAGGACGAGGAGGATGAAGCTGGAGAGGATGATGGTGATGATGAAGCTCCAGCCGGGCTTGTACCCACTACTCCCACTACGACGACTATAGTGCAGGATGGTCCAGCCCCTACACCGACTACGATCCAGCAAGATCAAGTGAAAGCTGCAGCTGAGGGGGAGGTTGTCTCCAGGCGAGAGGCACCGAGGCGCGTTCAAGTTGATCATCCACCCTCAAGAATCATCGGCGACATCAATGAACGTACAACATGGTCAAGGTCCAGGAATGTTTCTCACTTTGCTCATTCGGCTTTTGTTGCTACCTTTGAGCCGAAAGCCATTGGACACACTCTCTTTGATCCTAATTGGGTAAACGCAATGCATGAGGAGTTAGAGAACTTTGAGAGAAACAAAGTTTGGGAGTTGGTAGAGCCACCACCACATTGCAAACCTATCGGGACAAAATGGGTGTGGAAAAACAAAGAAGGAGAGAATGGTGAGGTGGTGAGAAACAAATCGAGGTTGGTTGCTCAGGGGTTTAGTCAGAAGGTGGGGATAGACTATGAGGAGACATTTGCTCCTGTAGCCCGTTTGGAGGCAATTAGGATCCTTCTAGACTTTTCCGTGGCTAAAGGGTTCAAGTTGTAACAAATGGGTGTGAAGAGTGCCTTCTTGAATGGGTTCTTAGAAGAAGAGGTTTATGTGAAGCAACCACCAGGCTTTGAGAGTGCTGAGTTTCCTCACCGGGTGTATAGGTTGAGGAAAGCGTTGTATGGGCTGAAACAAGCTCCCCGTGCTTGGTATGGCCGTTTGAGGGGGTTCTTGTTCAGCAAGGGGTTTGAGATGGGCAAGGTTGATAAGACTCTTTTTCTTCTCAGGCAGGGCGATGATATCCTAATTGTTCAGGTGTACGTGGATGATGTTGTCTTTGGCAGCTCATCTCACTCTTTGGTTGCGAGGTTTGCAGAGGACATGAGCAAAGAATTCGAGATGTCCATGATGGGAGAATTGCAGTTCTTTCTCGGGCTTCAGATCAAGCAGGCGAAGGAGGGAACCTTTGTGCATCAAGCCAAGTACACGAAGGACATCCTCAAGAAGTTCAAGATGGACGACTCGAAGCCCCTGTCGACACTGATGAGTACGACTACAATGTTGGATGCGGACGAGGACGGAGAGCCCGTGGACCAGAAGGAGTACCGGAGCATGATCGGCTCCTTCTTGTATTTGACGGCGATGAGGCCGGACATTCAGTTTTCTGTGTGTCTGTGCGCTCATTTTCAGGCGTCGCCGAGGACTTCACATCGGCAAGCCGTCAAGCGGATCTTCAGGTATCTTCGATACACCCCGGAGCTTGGTCTTTGGTACTCGGCGTCCTCTTCTCTTTCGCTTCTTGGGTTTTCGGATGCCGACTTTGCGGGGTGCCGAGTCGATAGGAAGTCGACTTCGGGGACTTGCCAGTTTTTGGGATCCTCGCTTGTTTCTTGGTCTTCTCGCAAACAGTCTAGTGTAGCTCAGTCTACCACAGAAGCCGAATATGTCACTGCCGCTAGTTGTTGCTCACAACTGCTTTGGATCACATACACGCTGAGTGACTTTGGTGAGGAGTGTTCCCATGTACCTCTCATGTGTGATAGCACGAGTGCCATTAGTGTTGCCAAAAATCCCGTGCTCCACTCCAGAACCAAACATATAGAGGTGAGGTACCACTTCCTGAGAGACAATGTTGAGAAGGGAAACATAGACCTCATCCATGTGCCAACCGAAAAATAGCTTGCCGATATCCTAACCAAGCCTTTGGACCAAGTTACATTTGCCCGTTTGCGAGGGGAGCTTGCAGTTCTTTTTCCTTTTTGAGCTTTGGTTGGGGGTTTGATGTACATACTCATGTTGCATTTCCATTTATGTATCATATCATGCTTGCATCTTTGTATCATAGACTGCACATGTACCATATGAGATGTGCTTCTCCTATATACTTGGATCACTATGATATGCTAGATAGGAGATTATGATTTTGCTTTTGATGCTCATATGATGGATAGCAATGCTCTTGATAGATTTGGGATGTATGTGCTTGTGGATGGCTTATTTTTGTGAAAATGCTATTTATGATCCTCTCTGATGAGTTGAATGCCTTTCTTGCTAAATTTGTGCACTTATGGCTATAGCTTGCTTAATTTGTGCTTGGGATCGTGTTCTTTTCATGTGGGGTCAAAGACCCATCTATCATCATGGATGTTTAGCCTACATGCTACCTTGTGGAGAAGCCTAAGCTTCTTTTTGCCGCAAAGGCACTTCATGTACCATGCTTAATTTGTAAACCTTGTAATTGGTATATGAAATGCTTGTGCTTGAAAAATATGCTTCTATGTCATGAATGCTTTAAATTTTTTTTGGGTGCTAAACCGTTGCATGATGTTCACCGTTGAGAAGTCTCACATTTAGAAGTGAACACATGGCTCAGTGGCTTTGACATGACATGAGATAGCTTGTAGGTGTTTATGATGATCTTGTGATGAGAATTTGTAACCTTGCAAGAAGTCTGTGAGTTATATGTTGTTTGTGCTCATTTTGATCATGTTTAGGTCCTATGCTCATGAGAGGGAAGTTTTTGTGAAAAATGCTTTATTTTGATCAAGGCTATGTCTCATGCTTGTATGTACCTATCTATCTTGTTGGCGATGCTTGTGCTAAATTTGTGGCAATCTAGCTTGTCTATGTCTCTTTTTAGCATGTTATAGTGCTCTTTGTCTATTTGAGAAGCACATGCTTGCATTTGTAGACTTGATTCATGCATTACCAACAAGGGGGAGGAATAGTACCCAATTCGGAGAAATGCATTTGTTCAGGGGGAGCTTGCATTCATATGCATTTGGGAGCTCTTTTTCGCCTGACTTTTAGTTGTGCTCTTTTGCCGATGGTGTCGAGCCCTTTTGCCTCACCTTGAGGAGTTGGCAATTTTGGAGGATTTTATCTCGGTTGTGTCGAGCCGTTGCCCTTGTCTTAGGGGACCGAGATTTTTCTCTCTCGAGTGATCTTTTCTTGGCTTTTGTTTGGCTTTTGATCACTTGTTTGAGTTTTTCAGTCATTTCTTTTCTTTTTCTCTTTTCTCAAAATTGGTTACTATGTGTGTGTTGTCAATGCACTCATCAAGGGGGAGATTGAGGACAGGAGCGTCCGAGGACCGGTGGATGGTCGCTCCCTGGTGTGATGAGTGATTGACAACGTGGTGTGGATTGACTCTTGGCCGAGTATTGCAGGTGCAGGTTGCGGCTTGACTCGTGTTGGTGCAGGTGAAGAGCGGGCGCGAAAGGTCTATGCCTTGCGGGGCCTCCGAGGAGTGGAGAGACAAGTAGGCTCGGCTCGAGGGACCCGGTGGCCAGCGGGGTCAAGTGCAGGCCGCATGGTGGCAAGAAAAGCAAGACGAAGTCCTGGACAGGAGCCGGTGCAGGGTAGCGGCTCACGACCGGAGTCTGCACGCGGGATTTGCGGCGGTTCACCACAAAACCGTCGGGTTACTTGGTTGAGCCACAAAACCAAGACCGGAGGCTCGGCGGGCGGAGACGGGATCCGGGCGCGCCGAGAAGCTTCGATGCCGGCGGGCACGTGGCGGGATCGCAGGGCTTGCGTCGGGAGGACGCGGACTGCGGTGAAGGCGTGGCTGTGCGATGAAGAGGAGTACTACATGACCTTTTTGCCCCTGAGGGGATTGTTTCTTAAGTTTAAGTGCTAGGGGTAGATTGGTCATTTGCCCAACCCAGAGGGACTCATATATATAGCTCTAGGGTTTTCTGGGCAAACCATCCATCCGGACTGCTTCTCATTTCCTTGCTCCATAGGCGTAGATTTTCTTCACCGTTTTGTAGAGAATGTGACCTCCGAGTGTATGGAAGCTTTCATTGTTGCGTCGATTTCCTTCTCGTGGCTCTTGTGATTTTCATGTCATTTCCGAGCTATTTTCGTTGCATTTTCGTGCGCGCCTTGTTCCTTCGATTCTGAGGTGTTTGGGTTCGGATTTGTTGGTGGGGATCATGGATAGTTGCCTCGTGCATCTTTGTGCTTGATCATGACCCCTCAAACTCCGAATTCAGCCTCCGATTGAAGGATTTCGGTTGGAACCCTAGCTCTTTGTGTGAGCTCGGTAGAATCTCGATTCCTCTCGATTCAGTGGGTTTGAGGCTACAAATTCATAGGTATAGCATCTCTTAGAGGCGCTTCATCTTCACCTATGATTTGGTAGCAATCCCTTGGTTTATTCGGGAGATCGGGCAAAGGGAAGAAGGGTTTGACCTTTGGGAGGTCGGGCTCGGGCTGCTGTTCCAGCGCCTGGCGGACTGTCCACGCGGGGTCGGCGGACCGTCCGCGAGGAGCTCAGCAGCCGGTTGTTCTTCGTGTTCTTCGCGAGTTCTTGTTTCCCTTCGTTTTGATCTGTCGTGTCGGCGGTTTTTGGTTGGAAGGAATTGGTCGGACAGTCCACCCGGGGTGGCCGGACAGTCCGCGAGGCTCGGACCGTCCGCGGTGCTCGCCCGTACCGTCTGTTTTTCAAGGTGTGCTACTGGAGGTTCCGTGTTCATTTTCGGACTGTCCGCCCCTGACCTGCGGACCGTCCGCCCGGTCACCGCGGACCGTCCTCCTGGGACTTCGCAGATTGCCTAAGTCCTTTGCTTCTTGAGTTTCGCTTTCGCTTTGGGATTGTTTGGGGCTTGTTCCTAGGGTTGATAGGTCCGTTGTGACTACGCGACCTTGGCAAGCTTGTGTGGGAGCCCTAGGTTGTGAAGTTGGGATATAGGCCGAGTTCGTCCTTCGGGAAGAATTTTTATCGGCTCCCATTCACTCCCCCCCTCTCTGGTCGCCTAATCGGTCCTTCAGTATATCCTGGTGATAGTGGACGACTATTCTCGCTATGCTTGGGTCTTCTTTTTGGCTGACAAGGGGGAGATGTTTGGTTTTGTGCGGGACCTAACCTTGAGGTTGAAGAATGAGAGGAATGGAGATGCTATTCGAGCTATCCGTAGCGACAATGGCTCTGAATTGAAAAACTCTCGTTTTGAAACCTTTTGTCGTGATTTGGGTCTCGAACATCAATTCTCTTCTCCCTATGTGGCTTGTCAGAATGGTGTGGTTGAGAGGAAAAATCGTTCCCTTTGTGAGATGGCTTTGACGATGCTCGACGAGCATAGGACTCCGAGGAGATATTGGGCTGAGGCGGTGAATACCGCTTGCCATGTTTGGAACCGGATTTTTCTTCGGGCCTTCTTGAACAAGATGTGCTATGAGCTCATGCACGGGCGAACACCTAGAGTGAGCCATTTCAGGGCTTTTGGTTTTCGGTGGTTTATTCTCAAGAAGGGTAGGCTTGATAAGTTTGAGTCGAGGTCTTCCGATGGCATCTTTTTGGGTTATGTGAGTCATTCTCGAGCATTCCGTGTGCTCAACCTTGATACTAACCTAGTCATGGAAACTTGCGAGGTTACCTTCGACAAAAACCTAGCCATGCAGTTCGTCTATTTTTGACTGTGCTGGTGACGACGAGATTGGCAAGAAGATCTTTGAGGACGAGGAGGATGATGCTAGAGAGGATGATGGCGATGATGGTGAAGCTCCAGCCAAGCATGTACCCTCTACTTCCACTACGACGACTACGGTGCAAGATGGCCCATCCCCTACACCGACTACGATCTAGCAAGATCAAGTGGAAGCTGCAGCTGAGGGGGAGGTTGTCTCCAGGCGAGAGGCACCGAAGTGCATTCAAATTGATCATCCTCCCCCAAGAATCATCAGCGACATCAATGAACGTACGACACGATCAAGGTCCAGGAATGCTTCTCACTTTGCTCATTCGGCTTTTGTTGCTACCTTTGAGCCGAAAGACATTGGACACGCCCTCTCTGATCCTAATTGGGTGAACGCAATGCATGAGGAGTTAGAGAACTTTGAGAGAAACCAAGTTTGGGAGTTGGTAGAGCCACAACCACATTGCACACCTGTCGGGACAAAATGGGTGTGGAAGAACAAAGAGGGTCAGAATGGTGAGGTGGTGAGAAACAAATCGAGGTTGGTTGCTCAGGGCTATAGTCAAAAGGAGGGGATAGACTATGAGGTTGGTTGGTTGCTCCTGTAGCCCGTTTGGAGGCGATTAGGATCCTTCTAGCCTTTTCTGTGTCTAAACGGTTCAAATTGTACCAAATGGATGTGAAGAGTGCCTTCTTGAATGGTTTTTTAGAAGAAGAGGTTTATGTGAAGCAATCACCGGGCTTTGAGAGTGCTGAGTTTCCTCACCGGGTGTATAGGCTGAGGAAGGCGTTGTATAGGTTGAAACAAGCTCCCCGTGCTTGGTATGGCCGTTTGAGGGGGTTCTTGTTCAGCAAGGGGTTTGAGATGGGCAAGGTTGATAAGACTATTTTTCTCCTCAGGCAGGGCCATGATATCCTAATTGTTCAGGTGTATGTGGATGATATTGTCTTTGGCGGCTCGTCTCACTCTTTGGTTGTGAGGTTTGCAGAGGACATGAGCAACGAATTCGAGATGTCTATGATGGGAGAATTGCAGTTCTTTCATGGGCTTCAGATCAAGCAGGCGAAGGAGGGAACCTTTGTGCATCAAGCCAAGTACACGAAGGACATCCTCAAGAAGTTCCAGATGGAGGACTCGAAGCCCCTGTCGACACTGATGAGTGCGACTACAGCACTGGATGCGGACGAGGACGGAGAGCCCGTGGACCAGAAGGAGTACCGAAGCATGATCGGCTCCCTCTTGTACTTGACGGCGACGAGGCCGGACATTCAGTTTTCTGTGTGTCTGTGCGCTCGTTTTCAGGTGTCGCCGAGGACTTCACATCGACAGGCCGTCACGCGGATCTTCAGGTATCTTCGAAACACTCCTGAGCTCGGTCTTTGGTACTCGGCGTCCTCTTCTCTTTCGCTTCTTGGGTTTTCGGATTCCGACTATGCGGGGTGTCGAGTCGATCGGAAGTCGACTTTGGTGGCATGCCAGTTTTTGGGTTCTTCGCTTGTCTCGTGGTCTTCTCGCAAACAATCTAGTGTAGCTCAGTCTACCACAGAAGCCGAGTATGTCGCTGCCGCCAGTTGTTGCTCACAGCTGCTTTGGATCACATACACGCTGAGTGACTTTGGTGAGGAGTGTACCCATGTTCCTCTCATGTGTGATAGCATGAGTGCCATTAGTGTTGCCAAAAACCCCGTGCTACACTCCAGAACCAAACATATAGAGGTGAGGTACCACTTCCTGAGAGTCAATGTTGAGAAGGGAAACATAGACCTCATCTATGTGCCAACCGAAAAGCAGCTCGTCGATATCCTAACCAAGCCTTTGGACCAAGCTACATTTGCTCGTTTGCGAGGGGAGCTTGGGGTGGTTTTTCCTTTTTGAGCTTCGGTTGGGAGTCTAATGTACATACGTATGTTGCATTTTCATTTTTGTGTCATATCATGCTCGCATCTTTGAATCATAGACTGCATTTGTATCATATGCTTTAGAGATGTGCTTCTCCTATATATTTGATCACCATGATATGATGGATATGAGATTATGACTATGCTAGTGATGCTCATGTGATGTATAGCGATGCTATTGGTAGCTTTGGGATGTATATGCTTGTGGATGGCTTACTTTTGTAAAAATGCTATATATGATCCTCTCTTATGAGTTGAATGCCTCTCATGTTCAATTTGTGCACTTATGGCTATTTCTTGCTTAATTTGTGCTTGGAACCATGTTCTTTTCATTTGAGGTCAAATACCCATGTGTCATCATGAATGTTTAGCCTACATGCTACCTTGTGGAGAAGCCTAAGCTTCTTTTTGCCGCAAAGGCACTTCATGTACCATGCTTAATTTGTAAATCTTGAAATTTGTATATGAAATGCTTGTGCTTGAAAAATATGCTTCCACGTCATTCTTGCTTTAAATTCCTTATCTTGGGTGTTAAACCGTTGCATGATGTTCACCAATGAGAAGTATCATATTTAGAAGTGGACACATGGCTCGGTGGCTTTGACATGACTTGAGATAGCTTGTAGGTGTTTGTGATGATCTTATGATGAGAATTTGTGACCTTGCATGAAGTTTGTGAGCTATATGTTGTTTGTGCTCATTGTGACCATGTTTAGGTCCTATGCTCATGAGAGGAAATTTTGTGAAAACTTGCTTCATTTTGATCATGGCTATGTCACATGCTTATATGTCCCTATCTATCGGGTTGGAGATGCTTGTACTGAATTTGTGGCTATCTTGCTTGTATATGTCTCACTTTAGCACGTTGTAGTGCTCTTTGTCTATTTGAGAAGCACATGCTTGCATTTGTAGACTTGATTCATGCATTACCAACAAGGGGGAGAGATAGTACATAGTACCCAAATTCTTGCTTTGGGGAGAAAGTTTTTGCATCCAGAGGAGAAATTGGGAGAAATGCATTTGTACAAGGGGAGCTTGCATTCATGTGCTTTGGAGCTCTTTTTCACCTGTTTTTAGTTGTGCTCTTTTGCCGATGGTGTCAAGCCCTCTTGCCTCACCTTGAGGAGTCGGCAATTTTGGAGCATTTTATCTCGGTCGTCTCGAGCCATTGCCCTTGTCTTAGGGGACCGAGAGTTTTCTCTCTCAAGTGATCTCGTTTTGGCTTTTGTTTGGCTTTTGATCACTTGTTTGAGTTTTTCATTTGTTACTATGTGTGTTGTCAATGCAAACATCAAGGGGGAGATTGAGGACCGGAGCGTCCGAGGACTGGTGGATGGTCGCTCCCTGGTGTGATGAGTGATTGACAACGTGGTGTGGACTGACTCTTGGCCGAGTATTGCAGGTGCAGGTTGCGGCTTGACTCGTGTTGGTGCAGGTGAAGAGCTAGCACGAAAGGTCTTAGCCTTGCGGGGCCTCCGAGGAGTAGAGAGATGAGTAGGCTCGGCTCGATGAACCCGGTGGCCGAACGGGGTCAAGTGCGGGCCGCATGGTGGCAAGAAAAGCAAGACGAAGTCATCGACCGGAGCCGGTGCAGGGTAGTGGCTCACGACTGGAGTCTGCACGCAGGGTTTGCGGCGGTTCACCAAAAAACCGTCAGGTTACTTGGTTGAGCCACAAAACCAAGACCGGAGCCTCGGCGGGCAGAGACGGGATCCGGGCGCACCGAGAAGCTTCGATGCCAGAGGACACGCGGCGGGATTGCAGGGCTTGCGTCGGGAGGACGTGGACTGCGGCAAAGGCGTGGCCATTTGATGAAGAGGAGTGCTACTTGACCATATTGCCCCTGAGGGGATTGTATCTTAGTTTTAAGTGCTAGGGGTAGCTTGGACATTTGCCCAACCCAGAGGGACTCATATATATAGCTCTAGGGTTTCTGGGCAAACCATCCTTCCGGACTGCTTCTCATTTCCCTGCTCCATAGGTTTAGATTTTCTTCACCGTTTTGTAGAGAATCTGATCCCTGAGTGTCTGGAAGCTTTCATGGTTGCGTCGATTTCCATCTTGTAGCTCGTGTGATTTTCGTGTCTTTTTCGGGCTATTTTCGTTGGATTTTTGTGTGTGGCTTGTGCCTTCGATTCCGAGGTGTTTGAGTTCGGATTTTCTTGTGGGGATCATGGATAGCTATCTTATGCATCTTTGTGCTTGATCTTGACCCCTCAATCTTCGGTTTGTCCTCCGATTGAAGGATTTCGGTTGGAATCCTAGCTTTTTGTGTGAGCTCAGTAGAACTTTGATTCCCGACGATTTAGTTGTTTTGAAGCTTCAATTTTTGGGGCGTAGCATCCCCTAGGGACGCTTCACATCCTCCCCAAATCTTGCCTCAAGAGCTTAAGCCGTTTGGGAGATCCATTGATGGTTTGGTGGAGAGGACTTCACGTTCTTGAGCTCGGACTGCTCTGTTCGTGGTCGGCGGACTATCCTCCTGTGGCTCGCGGACTGTCCGCGAGCCCCTTGTTCGTCGGGTATTTGTTGCGTGTTCGTCCGTTCGTGAGCACGAGTCGTTTTGATCCGTCAAGTTTGGGTTTTCGGTTGGAGGAGGTTTGCCGGACTGTCCGCCAGGCAGGGCCGGACTGTCCGCACGCCACGGACTGTCCATGGAGCTTGCCCGCACTGTCCTTGTGGGGGCTAGAATAGGCTGTCGGTACTAGAGGCTTGGTTGCAATTTACTGACCGTCCGCCGTACAGGGTCGGACCGTCCGCCAAGCTCGCGGACTGTCCGCCAGGAGCTCGCGGACCGTCTGCGCAAGGTCTGCAAATTTGGTTAAGTTCTTTGCTTCTTGAGTTGCGTTTCCGTGTTGCTTTGTGTTGGGGCTTGTTCCTAGGGTTGGTAGGTCCATTGTGATTACGCGACCTTGACAAGCTGGTGTGGGGACCCTAGGTCGTGAGTTTGGGGCATAGGCCGAGTTCTCTCTTTGGAGAAGAATTTTTATCGGCTCCCATTCACTCCCCTCCTCTCTGGTCGCCTAATCGGTCCTTCACCCACTTGTCATACACTACTTTTCCCCCTCCCCTCCCCTCCCACCCAACCCCCACTAAAAGGAATGTGCTGACTAGTGACACAAAGAAAGGGCGTTTCTCATCATAAATTGCGATTTATGACGCCGGTTGTTACGAAAATGCTGCGTCATTAATCGAGCATCACAAACCGTGATTAATGACGAGACCTTATTTCGCAGCGTCATGAATTTAATGACACATATAAATTAGTAACACTTGTCATCATAAACCTGTTTTGGCGGTTGCGCCACGTCAGACCGAGATCCATCGTGGCTCCGACATGGCAGGGGGTTATGACGATTTCGGTTCCTCACAAATTTTGCACTGGTCCATGTAAGAGCCTTTATGAGCCTAATTTTGTTGGGCCAGTTTTAGCCCGTTTTATGTTTTGGTATTATTTTTTGGCCATTCCTTAAATGTTTGTTGCACGCTATATTGGGTTGTTTTATTTTGGGCCTAGTCTATCTAATGAACTTGGCCCATATTGCATTATGCAGGGACATTTGATTTTGGGCCATTATCCCCAGGGCTTTTCCTAGGCTTCGGCCCATATTGCATTGCGCAGGGCACTGTATACTATTCTGGTTGCTGATCGCCAACACATAATCAAACATGAAAACAGAATATTTCCCACTTCCATATAATTCACACCACATTCAGGGAATAGTTCAACCAGTACAATTGTACAACATACATCAAGTTAGCATCGAATCGAATCAACGTACAACAAAAGTCATCAGCAACACAAGTTCACCAGGACCACACTTCAGTTGAGAGGAGGATAAACCTGGCTGAAATTTATCAAGCCTTAGATCAGATTATGCATGTCATTTGTGCTCTTCTTCAAAGCTTCAAGCGTTTCTGTTTGAGAGTTCAATATCGTCTCCTTTTGTTGTGCCTTCAATATCCGTTCGCTCATCTCGGCCTCCTATTCAACAATCTTCTGCTGCAGTTGTACCCCCCTTGCTTCTTATTATCAAGTACAGCTCGTATTTCCTGAACCTGAAGTAACCCTAGTCTTTTTCATGGAGGGCGGGCAAATGCCCACAACCTCCCAAAAAGTCCTAGATTGGACAACTTCCGCCACTGGTTTAGCAGTAGTCCTTCCTGGTTGGTCGCCTTGAGGTTTGACGACAATTTATTCCATGCGAGCCTAAAAAAGAAATAAAATGAAAGGTTTAAAAAATACTAACACATGTTTATAGTATTGTTGCAAAAAAGAATTCAAATGAAGACAAGTACTTACAATGGCTGCCTGTACTGGAGCGGTGAAGCCATTCTTGCTGTAGTGGAAGGGCTTGAATTAATCAAGTGGACTTAGCCCTTCTCCTTCAGCAGCATACTTTTGTATGTTTCGAAAATAGGCATAATTAAAGTGGTAGCATTGAAAAATGGTTCATGAAATGAACTAAAGAGCAAAAACATGACTTATTAATCTGCTTACCACAAGAATAGCTTGTACAACGTAGCTTCAAGATCATGTGTGCTAATGGTACTTGACCTTTCCTCGATTACCGGTGTTTGTACTACACCCCGCCTTTACAATAATAAGAACTCGTGTAAGAAATAAGAATAAGAACAATATATCAGTACAAGGAAATGTGGTAGTGGCAAGTTGAAGTTATATCATACCCTGTGCTCAGGGGAAGACCACATGTTAACCAGTGCCTTCCATTGGGTGTCTGTCAGATTGGTCACATGAGATTTAGTTGGGACCACATTTGCTGGAACATCATTGAAGTACTTTTGCTTCAGGCGATACCTCGCCTGTCTCTAGATCGACTTCAGCATGTCACTACATGCCGCCCTTACAGGCTTCTTGAGATGGTCTTCGATCTTTTCACCATCTTGTTGGTTCTTCTTCATCTTGTAGTCCTTCCAGCAAGTAAGGATCGGTATGTGCCCACGCACTATGATCCCACCTTCTGGTGCAAACTTTGCAGCTTGCATTGGTGCCTCTGGGCATTTGAGCCATTCTTGAATGTGTATAGGGATCTTGCCATTTAAGCCTCGCGTAATCCGGTCTAGATCTCTGCCCAATCTTCTTGAATCCTGCAGCCCCTGTTGTGCTCTGGAAGGGCGTGCATCACCTAACAAGTTTGTTACAACCATATAAGTTGGACATTCGAATATGAGAGCAAATGACTTGCCTTCTGCAGTCATCATGTTGATGATGTTCTCATCATAGGTTGTTGTTGCTTGGCCTTCAGTGGGAAATTCTTGTGTATCAACAGTTGTCCCACTCCCATCCGCTCCATGCCTAGTGTCAGCTAAAGCCAATTCCCTTGCCTTGGTCCTACCCAGTCTAGGAGGCATTCTGGTAGGGTCATCTGGTGCCTGAATTCTCTTGGTCCCTCTTCCTCCACCGACAGGTATGCTATGAGTGACCTGATTACACAAAATTCAACAAAAAAAGAAGATCAGAAGCAATCTTGCATAACTAATACATGAAACAAGCTCATGATAAGATTACCTCTTTTTGACATGTCTCTTGGTGAGATCCAAGTTTGAGGACCGGAGCATCCGAGGACCGGTGGATGGTCGCTCTCTGGTGTGATGAGTGATTGACAACACGGTGTGGACTGACTCTTGGCCGAGTATTGCAGGTGCAGGTTGCAGCTTGATTTGCGTTGGTGCAGGTGAAGAGCGGGCGCGAAAGGTCTTAGAATTGCGGGGCCAACAAGGAGTGGAGAGACAAGTAGGATCGGCTCGATGGACCCTGTGGCCAAACGGGATCAAGTGCGGGCCGCATGGTGGCAAGAAAAGCAAGACGAAGTCGTGGACATGAGCTGGTGCAGGGTTGCAACTCACGACCGGAGTCTGCACGCGGGGTTTGCGGCGGTTCACCACAAAATCATTGGGTTACCTGGTTGAGCCACAAAACCAAGACCGGAGGCTCGGCGGGCAGAGACGAGATCCGGGCGCGCCAAGAAGCTTCAATGCCGGGGGACACGCGGTGGGATCGCGGGGCTTGCGTCGGGAGGACGCGGACTGTGGCGAAGGCGTGGCCGCCAAATGAAAAGGATCGCTACTTGACCATCTTGCCCCCGAGGGGTGTGTATCTTCCTTTATGTTCTAGGGACTAGGTGTAGCTTGGTCATTTTCCCAGCTCAGAGAGACTTCATATATATAGCTCTAGGGTTCCAGGGCAACTTATTCATCCGGACTACTTCTCATTTTCGCTACTCTTTAGGCTAGATTTTCTTCATGATTTTGTAGAGAATCTGACCTCTGGTTGTATGGAAGCATTCATGGTTGCGTCGATTTCCTTTTCTTGGCTCAAGTGATTTTTGTGTCATTTTGGGCTATTTTGTGGGATTTTCGTGCGCGTCTTGTTTCTTCGATTCTGAGGCGTTTATGTTCGGATTTCTTTGTGGGGATCATGGATAGATGTCTTGTGCATCTTTGTGCTTGATCTTGAAACCACAAACTCCGGATTTAGCCTCCGATTCAAGGATTTCAGTTGGAACCCTAGCTTTTTGTTTGAGTTCGGTTCATTGTCGATTCCCGACGATTTAGTTGGTTTGAGACCTCAAGTTTTTGGGCATAGCATCCCCTAGGGACGCTTCAAATCTCCCTGAAAGCTTATCTGAATCCATGCAGCCGTGTTGACGGTGTATTTTGGTACACCAAACATGTTCGTTACACTTTCATATGTGCATTTGTAAGTGTTGTGTTTTTTGCAGAAAAACATGGACTAAAAAGACGGAGTCACAACAAGTTCAAAGTAGCACATGAGGAGTACCGTTCGTGTTCGAGAGCATGATGAAGCCACTCCCAAAGGTGGCAAGGACCGAAGTGTTACAAAGAAACATCCCTGAGGATTGAAGCGTAAAAGACCGGACTTCATGCGAGAAATTTTTGCCTTACTAGTTTAGTTTGGTTTGGCTTAGAGTTTGTGAGTTAAACTTTTAGGTGTGTTTTTAAATTTTTAGCTTGAAAAGTGAGTTAATTTAGTGTTTGAGTCAAAAAATCAAATAAAAAGTGTCTTTTAATTTTTGTCTCATGCGATGCTTTTCTTTCTTTACTCGTATGTTTTTCTTTAATCTTTATTATGTGAGCATGAGCATTTGGTTTGAAAAGTTTACCGTGGTGCTTAGTGGAGTTTTCACCTCTAAAAGTGCCGGCACTATACTTTGATCTAGAACCCTATTTCGGTTATGCTAAGTTTGATGCTAATGTTGGAGGAGTTTAATTCTGAAAATTATAAAAAAAACCTTGTAATAAAGGTTAGCAAAATCTCTTTTTCCAAGTTGAGAGACAAAGAAAAATCCTATACAAGGCCAACTCAATATCCGCTCCACCATAAGTTTGATTAGCATGATGAGTTGGGCTAGGATCCTTCTCTCTTGGTAGTTTTAATTTCGAGCAATGATCATGTCCTTGTCTTATATATCTTTTATTGCCCCGTACATCGCCGAATTCCATACCCAACCCATAATATCTCTTTTGTACATCGTATTCCTTGAACACAACCTATGTTCGAAGTTTTGTCTCATTCCTAGTGTTGGGTATTTTAGCGTCACACGAATAAATCCGCAAGCGCACGGATACCGTTGTAGCTGTCACCTCATAGTATTCCAAGGGTATCGAATCCAAGGGAACGTGTGCATACTAACTTCGTACAGTCGGTCCAAGGACACACCCAGACAAGAGGTAAGGATAGAGAGGATTCCTAAAGATAGCACTATAGATGAGATTAAAGGTCGATCTCTAGATAGAACTTGGCTTAGGGTACCGATAGGCCTGACTTAACAGGCGACTCCGGTACGCGGATCTATGTGGAACGAGCTCTGACAATATCCAGCTGCGTAGGATCAACGAAGGCCAGAAGGGCTGTCACCACCACCTGGACGTCCTCTACCTAACGTTGGGATAAGCTGAATGGATGATAACCGGTAGCGTGTCACAACGTACACGCTGTGGTTACTGCCGAAGCCAACAGACTACGGCACCCTGTACTAATAGAACTACAACCACGGAAGAGAACTGATCTCACTCACTATAGGTACTACTAGATCCTACTAAAGGCACACGAGAGAGCACTCAGTCCCGTACTAAGCTTCCAACGTATACGAACGACTTGCAGCAAACGAACGCATAAACCCAGGATCTAGCACTAGCAGTGGAAAAAGGCTACTCATGCAACCTAGCATAAACTATTAGAAAGGAATCATGAACACACTTTATTCTAATCAGAGCATGCAAGCATATCCACTTTATTCTAATAGACTAGTCATACAAACGAGATACAAATTTGTGCACCTAACCAACTAGATCGAGGTGGCGTGTTTGTTGACGGTCGTTAAGTCCCTATTTTCGACCCTTACCTTTGAACAAATTTCACTCCATCAAATCTTGCATCATAGTTGTAGGGTTATAAACTAACGGATTCCACGAGCTTTGGTGAATATTTGGATGTAGGTCATAATGAGACATTATAGCACAAATAAAGCATCCTGCCAAACAACCTTAAATGCTTAGTTTGATAGCACCATTGCGAAGTTCTCGTCGAGATGATCAAAATGGAGTTTTGGTTCACCCAATTCGGAGTCCGGATGCAGAAGTTATGCCTCACGGAAGATTGTGACACGAGACGTGTCGGGGGTAGGTGCGGCCGAACCTGGTACGTTCGACCGGACCTATCAACCTCCTCCGATCAACACCAAACTTTGCCAAATGCCTCTACACCTAGCATAATATCCAAGGGGACCAAGTCCATAGGCCAGGCACCAATTTCATGCATGTTTTAGGTGCTAACAAAGTTGCACGAGCTGTGTTGAGATTTTATTTGCAGGATCAAGATTAGGGAGCAATTCGGAGCACCGAGCCACATAAGGTAGGTACGGCCGCACCTAGTGGTACGGCCGGCCCTACCTTGCACCACTACTCAGGCTCCCACCAAGTATAGTTCCATGCACCGGCTCCCAAAAGACCAAACTCGTCGTGATCGTGTTGGATCAAGCAAACACACCATAGTCGAGCTGCACCGGGGCCAGGAGGCAGGGCCGGCCGCACCACCAAGGCCGGCCGAACCTCCAGGGCCGGCCGCACCACTAGGGCCGGCCGCACTTGCCCAACTCGCCCAAACGTGCCACCAAGCCTCGGTCACTCAAGGGAACACAACTGCGAACGATCCTGATCGAAGGAACAAGGTCGGTTTGATCCAGAGGATGAGATTAGCCTCACTTGGATCCATGGACCCACAAGCCAGTGAACAACCGACATGGGGCAACGTCCAAGACTTCATCTACACATTAGAGCATGATCCGGAGTGAATGACAAGAGGGCCGAGGGCCGGCCGCACCAAGAGGACTGGCCGCACCTCCTTTACTCAGCAAACCGACCGACAACCGCCTTCTAACCGCCTCAGGGACCAAATCACAGACGCACGATCGAAGGCAGTGGAAATCATAGGGCCGGCTGCACCTGGAGATACGGCCGCACCTCCTTGCCGGGCACTGCAGCTCCCTCTCACCTACAAGTACCCCCTCCTGCAGCCACCGACCTATTGGGGCTATAAATTGAGTCAGGCACCTCGGGGAACAACACAAGTGATTAGAAGCAAGTGGCGGAGCCCTCTAGCAGTTAGCATTCAGAGAGTAGGGTGAGAGAGTTGAGTGTTGGAGTAGAAGCCGGAGTCAGTCTTCCTCTTGTACCTCGGCGGGTGCGGTATTACTTCGGTCGTCCACACCCGGGATACTTTGTAAGTTCGGATTCGTGAGTAATTAAGTTTCAAGTCATTTCATTGTTCGCTCTTAGGTTCCTCGACTGTGGTTTAAGTAGTTTCTACTTATCGTGATTGCTTTGCTCTAGCGCGGGGTAAAGTAGTGCTTGGTTAGTGTAGACGCGGTGTCTAGACTCTCCGGTACCTTGGAATGCTTCCCGGTTCAACGGAATAGTTGTGGTACCCTAGGAAGGTGATAGCTCTGGACGGGCTCTGTAGTCCACCACGATAGTTCCGGCAGGTAGGAGTTACGACATCAGAGCCCCCTTCTCATCCCTTTCTGTGGCTCTTTTCCCTCTGGCCCCGACGAGCGACAAGTTGTGCCTTAATTCTATCCGTGATCCTCACGAGTCCCAAACTTCATCAGCTATCCCCTCTCTACCCGAAATCTACCCTTGCCTTTCTATCCTTCGTCACCATATGCCCCGGACGAATTAGTTCAGGTTCTCTACACTTCTCGTTCCTCGTGGAAATCGATACCTTGGAATACTCCCGGGTGAAAGCTACAGCGGTATCCGTGCGCTTGCGGATTTATCTGTGATCGTATAGTATACCAACAGGCTTTCTGGCGCTGTTGCAAATTTAGTAACGGCGTAAGAAATGCCAACAAGCTTTCTGGCGCCGTTGCCGGGGATATAAACCTGGTGCGACGCTATTAAGCGTCAACAAGTTTTCTGGCACCGTTGCCGGGGAACGGTAGCTATTCTGATCCCGAACCTAGTTCGTCCGTGTATCACCCCATTTATCACATGGATTCCAATCCAACCCTTTTCGATTTTTCGGCTCCAAAGGGTGATTTATTGGAGCCTCCATCATCATCGCATCCCATCAAAACACGTGGCTATGAGCTTCGCCCTGCTCTTACAGCCTTGGTCCGAGAGAATTCGTTCGCCGGAACGAAAGAGGAGAGCCCGTACATTCATTTGCGAGGTTTCGAGCAAATTTGCTCGATAATTGTAATTGAGGGAATGACTCAACAAACCCTCAAATGGAAGCTCTTTCCGTTTTCATTAACGGGAGGAGCAAAGAAATGGTACTCTTCCTCAGTCGGAAGCATGGAGGGAAGTTGGGAAAAGCTTAGAGAAAAGTTTTGTCTGACCTTCTTCCCTATGTCTCGAGTAGTGACCCTACGGCTAGAAATCCTCTCTTTCAAACAACTAGACAAGGAGTCACTAGGGACTGCTTGGGCACGATTCACCAATTCTTTGGCCTCTGGACCCGACATTGGGATCTCAGAACCTATTCTTCTACAACATTTTAGAATGGGTCTCGATGTCGAGTCGGCCAAATTTTTGGATGTTTCATCTGGGGGCTCGTTCGCTCATTTGACTCCTAGTGAGGGGAAGGTGATTCTAGGAAAAATCCTAGAAAACACTCCCAACACAGGAATTTTTGACGAATTCCCAGACGAAGAAGAAGAGCACAAGCCCGACACTCTCTCAGAACCAAAACCCATAGAGGAGAAACCCACAAGCACCATTCAGCATGAAGAACCACTCCTCTATCCCCGTGTGTGCCCAGCTGATTTCTCGTATGACTTCGACGAGGAATCAACATACTCCGATCCACCCTCTGAATCGGAATTCATAGAGGAGGAACCTATCCTAGAAAAATTCATACCCACAAACACTCATCCTCCTCTTACCAAAACTTGGTTCACAGTGGAACCATTCCAACCTTATCGAGAGTTCGATCACCCCTCGTGTGACTTCATCTATGAATACTATGATGAGTTATTTGATAAACATTGGACGGAGAAATCCTTCCCGAGAAGGGAAAGAGACTCAACACACGAGGGAGAAGAAGTCCACTTACCCAACCCAGAGGAAGAGAAAAGACGGAGAGAAAGGTTGGAATATGTCTCCGCAATCAGTAGCCGGGAATGGTTGAGAGAAATAGAAATCATGGATCAAGTCATTCAGCTATATCCCGAGCTAAGGTTACTCTCGTGCCAAGTAGGAAACCTCTCTTACCAGGATGTGTTCTACGACCCTAGGGTCGGTATCAATATCATTCCTAAATCCTTAGTATTAGAGGCCTTTCACGACGAACCCCTCTCTTTCCCTCAGAAGCGTCTCCAATGGATTTCGGGTCAAACCATAGAGACGGAGGGAATCCTTAGAGTCGTCCAAACAAAGATTGGAGAGTATGGGATCTTCCTAGATTATCATATCTTTGACATCCCAAAAGGAGATCCACCCTTCATTCTAATCGGAAGACCCATTGAAGGGGTACTGAGTAGTGTGCTCAACCATGAAAAGCAGCCATATCATCTTGAGGTTCGAGATACACATCTCCAATGTCATAGACCTGAGGTTAAGAGAGAACATGTGTGGTCTATGGACATTCTTGAGGCATCAACACTGGATTCTCAAAACAGACTCGAGCATGAAGGTTTTACACTAGAGGGATCACAAATCCCATGCTCACATCAAAAGTTTCCAGAGTTATCAAGCCCCATTACCAATGACCTTTACGAAACCTACAACCTCCTCATTTTCCTTGTGCATGCTAACTTTGAAAGGAAGGTTGTAGATGCTTTTGTTTACCATAAACATTGCAAATTTCGTGGTCATTTTTTTGGTACTAACCTTGCAGCTAGAGCTATGATGGTTTCATCATCTCAATTGGCTGCAAGATGAAGGTCTCAAGTGGTCGAGCTTATGACCAAAAACAAAGCACTATCGGGAGATAGCCCGAATAATCATTTAGATTTCCTATTCAAATAAAAGCAATAGCATGTCTTTAGGATTAGTCGTCCTTCGGGTATTTTTGGTCGCTAACCGTCTCAGGTGGAGATTGAAATGACCGATGGATAGGCAATGCCTAAAAATATGAGAGCTACACTGACTGCAATGCCTAGGTAATTTTTGGTGAGGGAACATCATGAAGGAAGCTTGAACTCCGCACACTTGAGTTGTGTTGCCTAGCAATGCAAACTCCAAGTGTGGGGGAGATATGTGAGTATCTTGAGTAAGTTTCTCTCATATTAAATCTTATATTGTTCTGAAGATGGTGTGGGTTCTTGCATCTTGCTCTCCTAAAAAAAACACACAAAAATATTTGAATTTGAATAAAGGCTTCCTAGCTCTTCAGCTAGCAGAGCCTCCCTTTTTTCCATCTTTTTCTTTGAATAATAACACCAGGTACAAGAATAAGTGTGGGGGAAATCTTCCAAGCTCGTCGAAACACACAATTGAGATCTCCCGCCATGGTGCCGCACAACACCGACTACACTAATTGACGAAAGATGAGGTAAGTGCACTAGAGCAAGTCGGTCGCCCCTGTGGTTTGGCCGAATCACCATTTGTCTACCTCATTCCCCACTTTCTCCAAGAGCAATGGTATGTGCACCCCTACCTCTCTACTTTTGGAAATCATGAGTTTAAATGAGCTTTAAATCTGATCATATAAATCAAACTCAATTGAATCCTCATGCACCCAATGACATGTTTCATATGGTTGGCTTGAATAAGTTTTATTCCATACTTATTATCTTGATGCTTGTGAACAACATATTTTTAGGGAACTCATGCTCATCTAAGTAGTTGATGTTTGAGATATGGTCTGATGAAATAATCTTCACTCCAAATGTTTGAGTTCTTGGGAAATTTATTTGCAAATTTTGAAAACCCTTTGCGAAGCTCCTCTTTGATATGCCAAGTCCTACCAGAGCCATATGATGAGACATCTTGAAAACCTCATACACATATGCTACTTGTCATTGCATTGAGCTTTGTCAAATTATTGTGACCCTTGTGAGAATTCTTTTCATACTTTCATGATCAAGATACACATACACGCCAACATCCTCCTTGCTATGCTCAGTTGAGAGCTAGCATTGTACCATCTATCTATTCCACAAAATAAAGCTCCACACTATGTGTTGATCTCTCTCTCTCCAAGTTAATATTACAAAGAGACATGGCTATAGAAAAAAGTATGGACACATGAAGGTCCAAGTGAAAAAAAGAAAAAAAAAGTTGGACACATGAAGGTCCAAGAAAAAAAAGAGAGAAAGAGAAAAGATAGCCATGTCCACGAAAGAGTCAAAATAGAGAGAGAGGATCACGCAAAATGGAGTTACAACAAATCATATGGTAATAACTAGCACCCATTCCGGGCCTAGTGTACACCTTACCATCATCACAACATTCATTATACATGTGGTAATATCTAGCACCCATTCCGGGCCTAGTATCCACCTTACCATATCCATCATATCCCTACACATGCACATCTTGATCAGATTGTATGATTTGATTTTCTCCTTGGATCCGGTTTTTGACTTTGCAATACATGTGATGCAAGTATGCCTCATCTTTATACCCTACCCTAAGCTCCATATATACCCATCATAAGAAGTAGGATAAGGAAAGGCAAGTCAAATGCCTTGGTGAGGATTTTACACATTGAGCGATTTGAGAGAATCAAATGAGGTGCCAAGCAAGGTTTATTTTGAAAACTTATTGAAAAAAAATCCCAAGCTACTCGACATGAGGAGTAGAAGTGGTTTGATTCAAGATCGTTCCATTCCTCAACTACCCTAGATGGCATGATAGACACTTCAAAGTTCACAAGTGCAAGGTATGATTCGGAATATCTCTTATGCTCGCTTCATACCATAGGAATTTTTGTTTTCACCTTGGTCCTTAACCTTTACTCGAGGACGAGCAAAGGGCCAAGTGTGGGGGTGTGTTGACGGTCGTTAAGTCCCTATTTTCGACCCTCAACTTTGAACAAATTTCACTCCATCAAATCTTGCATCATAGTTGTAGGGTTATAAACTAACGGATTCCACGAGCTTTGGTGAATATTTGGATGCAGGTCATAATGAGACATTATAGCACAAATAAAGCATCCTACAAACAACCTCAAATGCTTAGTTTGATAGCACCATTGCGAAGTTCTCGTCGAGATGATCGAAATGGAGTTTTGGTTCACCCAATTCGGAGTCCGGATGCAGAAGTTATGCCTCATGGAAGATTGTGACACGAGACGTGTCGGGGTGTAGGTGCGGCCGAACCTGGTAGGTTCGGCCGGACCTATCAACCTCCTCCGATCAACACCAAACTTTGCCAAATGCCTCTACACCTAGCATAATATCCAAGGGGGCCAAGTCCATAGGCCAGGCACCAATTTTATGCATGTTTTAGGTGCTAACAAAGTTCCACGAGCTGTGTTGAGATTTTATTTGCAGGATCAAGATTAGGGAGCAATTCCGGAGCACCGAGCCACATAAGGTAGGCACGGCCGCACCTAGTGGTGAGAATTTGGAGCTTGCAAACTGTGTTGATCGCTTGCAGGATGAGAATGATGAGTTGAGGAAGATGATGGGTTGGTTGTCTGGTCATGAGCCTTAGCTCAGGATGATGATTGAGGCATACAAGCGCTATGATGGGCAAGCACTTGGGGCAGACAAGGTTGGTGAGGGAAGTGGTGAGAATGAGGGGAAGATCGGAGATATCCCAGAGCCACCAAAAACCCACCATAAAAACGCCTATGCTACTAATCCAAATCCACTTAGGAACCGACTAGACACAACCCCAGCTCCACCCGTGTTTCCTCCACATACCGACAACTTCCAGAAACCCATCAAGTTCAAGAGTGACTTGGGGAATGAGTTCTTTGGGAAGAAGGGAGAGAAACCGAGTGAGGAGAAGCCACAGCCCAAAGAGAGCCCAAAACCAAAACCCTTCCATTGTGAGCATTGTGGGAGGGATGGGCACCTTGCTGAGTTTTGCTTCCGGCGGAAGCGTGAGGAGAGGTTGGCTACAGAGATGGCCAACAAGGACAGGTACCGCCCTTCTCGTGGTGTGCCTGAGCCTAGGTTGGTGCCAAGGGGCGAGGGTATGGTGTGTACCATTTACCTCGGGAGAGGCGTGAGTTTGCGCCTCGAGGTGAGCCACCACATAGAGAAGGTGCTAGGCGCGTTGGGTTTGGGCATGGTGAGTTTGCTGGACGTTCGTTCGCTCATGGCCAATACGAGTATGGGGGGAACGATCGCAGTTTTAGGTCCCAGAGGAGCTACGGGCCACGGTCTCCACCTCGTGGTACGCGTAGTCCTCCAAGGGGACGTGTGGGTGTTCCACCTAGAGGAGATAGGATGGATTTTGCTAACCTCACTTTTGAGCAAATGGTACGGCACTGGTTTGATTCATTTTGTACTAACCCCATTGTGAGATCCTGTGTGGTTCAAGGACCGGTGGTAGGTCGCTCCCTGGTGTGATGAGTGATTGACAACGTGGTGTGGACTGATTCTTGGCTAAGTATTGCAGCTGCAGGTTGCGGCTTGACTGGTGTTGGTGCAGGTGAAGAACAAGCGTGAAAGGTCGTTGCTGGTGAGGCCTCCAGGTGTGGAGAAGACAAGTAGGCTTGGTTCGAGGGACCCGTTGGCCAGTGGGGTCAAGTGCGGGCCGCATGGTGGCAAGAACGACAAGATGAAGTCATGGACGGTTTCTTGGTTGAGCCTCAAAACCAAGGTTGAGCCGGGACTACGTGGGAGCCGAGTCATGAGTGGTGATTGGCGGAGGCTACACCGAGTTCGCGGGGTTTCCGGTGGTTCACCAGAAAACCACTAGGTTCCTTGGTTGATACACAAAGCCAAGACTGAAGACCGAAGACGGAGATGCAGCAGCATCAGACCGGTCTGACCGGTGGGTCTGACTGGTGGGTACCGGTCTGACCGGTGAGGAGCACCGGTCTGACCGGTGTGCGACGACGCAGTCCGGAATCTTCGAAGCGGAGGACACGCGTCGGGATCGCAAGACTTGCGTCGAGGCTAAGCAAGTTTGCGGTCGCTGGGCATCCGTCTGATGGAGCGATGACAAAGACTTCCGAATTCGCCCTTGAGGCCCATGTATCCCTAGTTAGCTAGTAAGGGTATTTTAGTCTTTCGGCTTGCCTCCATATAGCCCAAGTGGTGAGAGGATGGCAGCCATCTCTTGGAACCCTAGCTCATTTTGTTTTCCTATTTTCCCTTCCTATTTTACCTAGGATTTCGATAGGACTAGCTTGAGAGCTTCATGGTGAAATCTTGTGAGAGGGAAGGATGATTGGGCGGCAAGCTAGACCTTGTATGAACCTCTTTGGTATGTATAGATGATTCGGCGTGGTTCCTCAAGGCTTGGATGTGTCTTTCCCATTTCTCCTTTTTGGTGATTTTCAGAGCTCTTTCTTGGTGATTTTCTTGGAGCGATTTTGAGGCCTTTCTCTCTGGGATTTGGTGGGGGATGTATGCTTGAACCCTTTGTGGTTCTTTTCCCTTTGATTCCCCTCCCACATCCGTGAGCAAAGGGGCTCGATTTTGGGGTTTTCTTGGCTCTAGGGTTAGAGGCGTTCTTAGTGGGATTTCTTCGATTCCTCTCGGTTTAGCAAGTTTTGGTGGACCAAATCTTGGCTATGGAGTGCCCATGAGGTGTTCCTACTATCCCCAAAGTCTTGCGCAAATCCGTGGAGCGATTCGGGAGATCGGGAGTTGGATTTGGAGGTGTTGACCCGCGGGCGCTGTTCGTCCCGAGAGCTCAGGTCACAACGGCCTGACCGGTTCCTCTCACCGGTCTGACCGGTGCAGACTCGTTGTTGAGTTTTGCTCGGGTGAACGTCTTGGTGAGTTCCCTGTTGTCTCGTGTTGCTGCTGTTTCGAGTTGGGTTCAGTTTGGAGCTCGGTAGGTCAGTTTGGTGGATTTGGTATTTCTTGGCTTGGACCGGTCTGACCGGCGAGCTACACCGGCCTGACCGGTGTAGGGGCCTTCTGTGGAAGTTCTTAGATTTTGCCAGTTGGGACCGGTCTGACCGGTGCAGCTCACCGGCCTGACCGGTGTAGTCCAGTGGTGCTCGAGTTGCTAGTTCCGCTGCGTTCTCGAGTCTGTGTAGGTGGTTGTTGGTTCCTAGGACCAGTAGCACTCTAGTGGCTGTGTGGTCTTGGCCAACTTGGGTAGTTGAGTCGGAGACGTGCTTTGGAAGCCTAGTTTGTCTTGTCAGAGTTCCCATCTCATTCCAGAAGAATTTTTATCGGCTCCCATTCACTCCCCCCTCTCTGGTTCGCCTTTCCGGTCCTTCAAGTGGTATCAGAGCCGGTTATGGATCTTCGGATTCTAACCAGTCTGAGATCCAAGGATGGCGTACCAGGAACGGGGTTCGAGTCCTCCGCACTTCGATGGCAAAAGCTACCAGATGTGGCAGAGGCGGATGGCGTCGTTCCTCCGCGGAAAGGGTCAGATCCTTTGGGATGTCACGGTGAACACAACTTATGTTCATCCGATGAACTTCCTTGCTCCGGGATCGAGGGACATGTTCGACGCCAACAACAAGGCGGTCGACTACTTGTTTCGTGCTCTGTGTCAGTCCGAATTCGATCGGGTTCAGACAGAGTACTTAACTTGTAGGATTTGGTTGGAGCTGAAGAATGCTCATACTGGGAATGCTGAGGTTCAGGCACGGTTGTATGCGACTTACCGGAGAGAGTACGAGAATTTCACTCATCTCCCTGGTGAGTCTATTGATGCCTTGTTCCAGCGGTTCACGGTGGTTGTGAACAACATGAGGGCCAATGTCGACGTCCTCCCGTACGATGACCATGATAGGGTTGTGAAGCTCTTACACGCGCTAGATCGTACCGTGTGGGATGGAAAGGTCGAGGCCATTCTTGAGTCTGAGAAGTACACCACTCTGACGGTGAACGAGCTGTTTTCTAAGCTCAAGTCTGCTGAGGTTGATCGTGGTTTGACAGCCCATCTTGAGAGCCCGACTGATTCCCATAGTCTTGCTCTTGTCGGTGGCAAAGTGCCTAAGTCTAACGCTAACGCATCCTCCAGGATGTACTCTCTATCTTCTTTGATGTCTTTGCAAGGCGAGGAGTTCGATGTGCTTGGAGAGGACGAGCTGGCGTTGCTGACCAGGCGGTTCGAGAGGCTGCACGAGAACCGGGTGAACACGAGGAGGACAGCACGGATATGCTTTCAGTGCGGCAAGCCGGGACACTTCGTCGCCGACTGTCCGGAGAAGACGGAGAACAAGGACGGCTACAAGCACCAGTCAAGCAAGGACGCCAAGTACCGATCAAGGAGCAATCACAAGCACAAGAACAAGCACAAGGACGAGCGACGGTCGAGGAAGAAGGACAGCCGCGGCAGGAAGGCCCGAGCGATGGTCGAAGCGAGCGACGTCGACTCCAGCTCCGCCTACTCTTCCTCGAGCTCGAGTAGCAGTGAAGACGAAGGCGATCGACGCAAGAACAAGAAGTCATCCAAGAACTTGAGCGGGCTGAGCTGCTACGCGAGAGATGGCTTCTGTGGCATGGCTCGTAGCTCCGGCAGCAAGAAGAGTCACCAGAGCGACTCGGACTCCGACTCCGAGGATGAGGTACGTGACGAGCTTCCCTTCTTGCGTGAGGAGACCGAGCGTCTTGGCAAGCTGCTTGATAATCGTGATGACATGCTTAAAGAGGCCAAGAAGATGAGGAAAGAGCTTAGGGCATCACTAGAAGATGCTAGGAACCGTGTGGCTGAGCTAGAAACCCAGAACCTAGATGCTAAGCTTGAGATTGATTCGCTTAAGGCTTCACCTGTGGTTTCTGATGAGATTGATTGCTGTGATTGCTCTGTGTACCTAGCTGATCTTACTGCTCTTAAGGATAAGCATGCTTCCACTTGTGATGAACTAGATGTGCTTAGGGTTGAAGAGGCTGAGCTTAAGTCTAGACCTGCTTTGCTAGGTGCTTGCACTTCTTGCCTTGTTTTGCATGGAAAGATTGATGAGATGCATGCTTATACTGTTTCGCTTGAGGCTAAGTTGAAAGAACCTGTTCCCACTTCTTGCTCTACTTGTGAAGTGCATGCTTTGAAAAATCTGAAACCTGCACAAAAATGCCTATGCTCCTAAGCCCAACCCACTGAGAAACAAACTTGACACAACCTAAGATCCTCCCATATTTCCTCGGCCAACAAATGACTTCCAAAAACCGGTGAACTTTGTGAGCTCCAAGGAGAGTGAGGTTGGAAAGAAGGAGGGTGAAATGCCGAGTGGGGAGAAGCCAAGTGAGCAGCCCCATCCCAAGCCTAAGCCTAAGGCCATACGCTTTCATTGTGACTATTGTGGGAGAGATGGTCACAAGGGTGAGTTTTGCTTCAAGAGGAAGCGTGAGGAGAGAATGGCTAAGGAGTGGGATAACAAGGACAGGTACCACCCTTCAGATGGTGTACCTGAACCTCGTATGCAGATGCCCAGGGCCAAGGCAATTGTGAGGACGGTTCCGGCTTGGGGAGATCGAAAGGTGGCAGGTGGTGCTGCTGGCCGAGCGTCACCGGTCAGACCGACGCAGTCCAATGGTCAGACCGGTGCCGGACTGGGCAGACATTAGTTCGGTTTCCGTGCTCGTGCGGACGCTCGGTTTGGTTCAGGTGGTCGTGGTTCTGATGGTCAGTTTGCAGGTGGTCAGCTTGCTAGGCGTTCTCCACCTCGTGCTCAATACGAGTGTGGGAGGAGTCGTAGCTTTGAGATGGAGAGAAGGAACGGTCCACGGTCTTCCTTTTGTGGTTTTCGTTCTCCTCCAGCAAGACAGGGATGGTTTCCTAGTGGTGGTTCTCGTGGTAGTTTTAGTGGTGGTAGCTTTGATAGGCATGATGATTTGGTTTGCGCTAACCCCATTTTGGAGCAAATGGCTCGACACTGGTTTTACTCTTTTGGTACTAACCCCAGTGCAGAGTCGTTTGTTCACTCACGTTCTCGTTTTTGAATTTCAGGTGGGAGACTTGATGAACGTTTGGTTGATTGACTCTGGTTGCTCGAGGCATATGACCGGAGACAAGGGGTGGTTCTCAAGTCTCGTCCCGGTGGTGTCCAGGACATACATCACTTTTGGGGACAATGGGCGAGGGCGTGTGCTTTCAGAAGGTGAGATTAAGGTAAGTGACAAGGTCACTCTTAGGCGGGTTGCTCTTGTTCAATCGCTCGGGTTCAATTTGCTTTCGGTGTCCCAGCTTTGGATGAGGGCTTTGAGGTGTTGTTTCGGCCTGGTGGTTCTGAGGACAGGAGCGTCCGAGGACCGGTGGATGGTCGCTCCCTGGTGTGAGGAGTGATTGACAACGTGGTGTGGATTGACACTTGGCTGAGTATTGCAGGTGCAGGTTGCGGCTTGACTTGTGTTGGTGCAGGTGAAGAACGGGCGCAAAAGGTCTATGCCTTGCGGGGCCTCCAAGGAGTGGAGAGACAAGTAGGCTCGATTCGAGGGACCCGGTGGCCAGCGGGGTCAAGTGCGGGCCGCATGGTGGCAAGAAAAGCAAGACGGAGTCGTGGACAAGAGCCGGTGCAGGGTAGCGGCTCACGACCAGAGTCTGCACGCGGGGTTTGCGGCGGTTCACCACAAAACCGTCGGGTTACTTGGTTGAGCCACAAAACCAAGACCGGAGGCTCGGCGGGCGGAGACGGGATCTGGGCGCGCCGAGAAGCTTCGATGCCGGCGGACACGTGGCGGGATCGCCGGGCTTGCGTCGGGAGGACGCGGACTGCGGCGAAGGCGTGGCCATGCGATGAAGAGGAGTGCTACATGACCTATATGCCCCTGAGGGGATTGTATCTTAAGTTTAAGTGCTAGGGGTAGCTTGGTCATTTGCCCAACCTAGAGGGACTCACATATATAGCTCTAGGGTTTTCTGGGCAAACCATCCATCCGGACTGCTTCTCATTTTCCTTGCTCCATAGGCGTAGATTTTCTTCACCGTTTTGTAGAGAATCTAACCTCCGAGTGTACGGAAGCATTCATGGTTGCATCGATTTCCTTCTTGTGGCTCTTGTGATTTTTGTGTCATTTTCGAGCTATTTTTGTTGGATTTTCGTGCGCGGCTTGTTCCTCTGATTCTGGGGTGTTTGAGTTTGGATTTTCTTGTGGGGATCATGGATAGATGCCTTGCGCATCTTTGTGCTTGACCTTGACCCCTCAAACTCCGGATTTGGCCTTGGATTTGAGGATTTCGGTTGGAACCCTAGCTTTTTGGTAGAGCTCGGTTGCGATTCGATTCCCGGCGATTTAGTTCGTTTGACGTCTCAAGTTTTGGGGTATAGCATCTCCTAGGGACGCTTCACATCTCCCCCAAATCTTTCCTCAAGAGCTTAAGCCGTTTGGGAGATCCATGGATGGATAGGTGAACTTGTGCTTGCGGTTTCAGGTTCGGGCTGCAGTTTCTGCTCCTGGCGGACCGTCCGTGCGGGGTCGGAGGACAGTCCGCGAGGTGCTGACCAGCTGGCTGTTCGTCGTGTTCGTCGCGAGTTCTTGCGTCGCTCTATTTCGATCCGTCGAGTTGGGTGTTTTCGGTTGGAGTAGGTTTGCCGGACTGTCCGCCCGGGGTTGCCGGACTGTCCGCGCGGGTCGTACTGTCCGCGGGGTGGCCACGGACCATCAGTTTTTTGAGGTGCAGTACTGGTTGTTCTGGTTGCAATATCGGACCGTCCGCCGAGGTCCCGCTGACCGTCCGCCAGCCCATCGCGGACTGTCCGCCCGGTCACTGCGGACCGTCCGCCTGGGGCTTTGCAGATCGCCTAAGTCCTTTGCTTCTTGAGTTGCGCTTCCGTGTTGATTTGAGTTTGGGTTTGTTCCTAGGGTTGGTAGGTCCGTTGTGACTACGTGACCTTAGCAAACTCGTGTGGGAATCCTTGGTTGTGAATTTGGGGCATAGGCCGAGTTCATCCTTCGGGAAGAATTTTTACCGGCTCCCATTCACTCGCCCCCTCTCTGGTCGCCTAATCGGTCCTTCAACTGGTATCAGAACCGGTTACATATCTTCGTGATTCTAACCAGTCTAAGATCCAAAAGATGCCGTACCAGGAACGGGGTTCGGGTCCTCCACACTTTGATGGTAAGAACTACCAGATGTGGCAAAGGCGGATGGCTGCTTTCCTCCGCGGCAAGGGTCAGATCCTGTGGGATGTCACGGTGAACACAGCTTATGTTCATCCTGTGAACATCCTTGCTCCAGGATCGAGGGACATGTTCGACGCCAACAACAAGGCAGTCGACTACCTGTACCGTGCTCTGTGTCAATCCGAATTCGATCGGGTTCAGACAGAGGACTTGGCGTGCAGGATTTGGGAGGAGCTGAAGAATGCTCATGCCGGTAACGCTCAGGTTTAGGCTCGGCTCTTTGCGACCTACCGGAGAGAGTACGAGAACTTCACTCATCTCCCCGTTGAGTCCATAGATGCTATGTTTCAGCGGTTGACGGTGATTGTGAACAACATGAGGGCTAATGTGGTCGTGTTCCCGTACGATGATCATGACAGGGCTATCAAGCTCCTGCATTCTCTGGATCGTACCGTGTGGAGTGAGAAGGTCGAGGCCATTCTTGAGTCGGAGAAGTATGAGACCCTCACGGTGGACGAGCTGTTTTCCAAGCTCAAGTCGTCCTAGGTGGACCGTGGGGTGCGTGCAAAGATCGAGAACCCGACTGACCCTCATAGAAGCACAGGCACTTTATCGCTGAGTGCCCGGAAGCCATGGAGGTGAAGCCTGAGCACAAGCATCGTCCGAGGACCGACCACAAGCACCGCTCGAGGGACGACCACAAGGGCAAGAACAAATCCGAGCGGAGGCCTAGGTGGAGTGGCGGTCACAAGAAGAAGGAGCGAGCGATGGTTGCCGGAGCGAGCGACATCGACTCGAGCTCCTGCTACTCTTCATCAAGCTCAAGTGATGAAGATGAGAACCGGCACAAGGGCAAGCGGTCAAGCAAGAACATCAACGGCCTGTGCTTCGCCGCCCAAGGCTTTTGCGGCATGGCACATAGCTCCGCAAGCAAGAAGAGCAACAAGGACAACTCAGACTCCGACTCCGAGGATGAGGTAAACAATGATCCATCCTTCTTTGTAGCGGAGAATGCTAGATTGAATGAATTGCTTGACAACCATGATGATGTGCTTAGAAAGACCAACAAGGAGAAGAGGGAGTATAGGTCTTTGCTTGGAGAGGCTAAGGAGAAGGTGGTTGAGTTGGAGTCTTTGCTTGTTGATGCTAGGGCTCAAATAGATTCTCTTAAGTCTGCTCCTATTGTGACCGATGAACCTGAATGCACTGATTGTTCCACTTTTCTTGGTGAATTGGCTGTGCTTAAGGAGAAATATGCTCCAAGGTTGAGGAACTAGATGTGCTTAGGGTTGAGCTAGATGAGATGAAATCTAGGTCCTCTTTGCTTGGTGCTTGCACTTCTTGTCCTATTTTGCATGAGAAGCTAGATGTTTCGCTTGTTTATGCTAGATCTCTAGAGGGTCAGCTGAAAGCTCCTATTCCTACATCATGCTCTACTTGTGAAATAAATGCTGTGAAGAATATGGAGCTTGCACACTATGTTGATCGCTTGCAGGATGAGAATGATGAGTTGAGAAAGATGATGGGTTGGTTGTCTGGTCATGAGCCTCAGCTCCGGATGATGATTGAGGCATACAAGCACTATGATGGGCAAGCACTTGGGGCAGACAAGGTTGGTGAGGGAAATGGTGAGGATGAGGGGAAGATTGGAGATATCCCAGAACCACCAAAAACCTACCACAAAAATGCCTATGCGCCTAAGCCTAACCCACTTAGGAACCGACTGGACACAACCCCAGCTCCACCCGTGTTTCCTCCACACACAGACAACTTCCAGAAACCCATCAAGTTCAAGAGTGGCTTGGGGAATGAGTTCTTTGGGAAGAAGGGATAGAAACCGAGTGAGGAGAAGCCACAGCCCAAAGAGAGTCCAAAACCAAAGCCAAAACCAAAACTCTTCCATTGTGAGTATTGTGGGAGGGATGGGCACCTAGCAGAGTTTTGCTTCAGGAGGAAGCGTGAGGAGAGGTTGGCTAGGGAGATGGCCAACAAGGACAGGTACCGCTCTTCTCGTGGTGTGCCTGAGCCAAGGTTGGTGCCAAGAGGCGAGGGTATGGTGCGTACCGTTTACCCTCGAGAGAGGCGTGTGTTTGTGCCTCGAGGTGAGCCACCACATAGAGAAGGTGGTAGGCGTGTTGGGTTTGGGCGTGGAGAGTTTGCTGGATGTTCCTTTGCTCGTGGCCAATACGAGTATGGGGGGAACGATCGCAGTTTCAGGTCCCAGAGGAGCTACGGACCACGGTCTCCACCTCGTGGTGCGCGTAGTCCTCCAAGGGGACGTGTGGGTATTCCACCTAGAGGAGATAGGATGGATTTTGCTAACCCCACTTTTGAGCAAATGGCACGGCACTGGTTTGATTCATTTTGTACTAACCCCAATGCTAAGTCGTTTGCTCACTCTTGCTCTCATTTTTGATTTGCAGGTGGGAGGCATGGAGGGCTTTTGGTTGATCGACTCCGGTTGCTCTCGACACATGACCGGTGATCGAAGGTGGTTCTCCAGCCTCACCCCGGTGATGACCAAAGAGTACATCACTTTTGGGGACAATGGGAAAGGTAGAGTGCTTTCAATGGGCACGGTGAAGGTGAGCGATTCTGTGACTCTCAAGCGTGTTTCTCTTGTCAAGTCTTTGGGGTACAATCTTTTTTCCATTTCCCAGCTTCTTGATGAGGGTTTTGAGGTCAGTTTCAAAACGGGCGCTTCGTGTGTTTTGGATTCTCGAGGTGATCTTGTGTGCACGATCATCCCCGAGGGTCAGATTTTCAGAGCCGATTTTTCTCAGTGTGTTGGCTCTTCTCGTTGCTTGGTTGCTGGCGTTTCGGCGGAGCTTTGGAAATGGCATAGGAGACTAGGTCACTTGAGTTTTGACTTGTTGTCACGCTTGAGTGGGCTAGGATTAGTCCGAGGATTGCCTAAGTTGAAATACCAAAAGGACTTGGTATGTGCTCCGTGTAGGCATGGTAAGATGGTCGCCGCCTCTCACCCGCCTCTGACATCGTTATGACAGCGAGGCCATGCGAGCTGTTCCATATGGACTTGGTTGGTCCAGCTCGTGTGTGCTCGGCGGGTGGGAAATGGTATGTCCTAGTGATAGTGGACGACTATTCTCGCTATGCTTGGGCCTTCTTTTTGGCTGACAAGGGGGAGACGTTTGGTTTTGTGAGAGATCTAATCTTGAGGTTGAAGAATGAGAGGAATGGAGATGCCATTCGAACTATCCGTAGCAACAATGGTTCTGAATTTAAAAACTCTCGTTTCGAAACCTTTTGTCGTGATTTGGGTCTCGAACATCAATTCTCGTCTCCCTATGTGGCTTGTCAGAATGGTGTGGTTGAGAGGAAAAATCGTTCCCTTTGTGAGATGGCTCGGACGATGCTTGATGAGCATAGGACTCCGAGGAGATATTGGGCTGAGGCGGTGAATACTGCGTGCCATGTTGGGAACCGGATTTTTCTTAGGGCCTTCTTGAACAAGACGTGCTATGAGCTCATGTACGGGCGAGCACCTAGAGTGAGCCATTTCAGGGCTTTTGGTTGTCGGTGCTTTATTCTCAAGAAGGGTAGGCTTGATAAGTTTGAGTCGAGGTCTTCCGATGGGATCTTTTTGGGTTATGCTAGTCATTCTCGAGCATTCCGTGTGCTCAACCTTGATACTAACCTAGTCATGGAAACTTGTGAGGTTACCTTCGACGAGACCCAGCCATGCAGTTCGTCTGTCTTTGAGTGTGCAGGTGACGAAGAGATTGGCAAGAAGATCTTTGAGGACGAGGAGGATGATGGTGATGATGAAGCTCCAGCCGGACATGTACCCTCTACTTCCACTACTACGACTACGATGCAGGATGGTCCAGCCCCTACACCGACTACGATCCAGCAAGATCAAGTGGAAGCTGCAACTGAGGGGGAGGTTGTCTCCAGGCGAGAGGCACCGAGGCGCGTTCAAGTTTATCATCCACCCTCAAGAATCATCGGCGACATCAATGAACGTACGACACGGTCAAGGTCCAGGAATGTTTCTCACTTTGCTCATTCAGCTTTTGTTGCTACCTTTGAGCCGAAAGACATTGGACACGCTCTCTCTGATCCTAATTGGGTAAACGCAATGCATGAGGAGTTAGAGAACTTTGAGAGAAACCATGTTTGGGAGTTGGTAGAGCCACCACCGCATTGCAAACCTATAGGGACAAATGGGTATGGAAGAACAAAGAGGGTGAGAATGGTGAGGTGGTGAGAAACAAATCGAGGTTGGTTGCTCAAGGGTATAGTCAGAAGGAGGGGATAGACTATGAGGAGACATTTGCTCATGTAGCTCGTTTGGAGGCGATTAGGATCCTTCTAGCCTTTTCTGTGGCTAAAGGGTTCAAATTGTTCCAAATGGATGTGAAGATTACCTTCTTGAATGGGTTTTTAGAAGAAGAGGTTTACGTGAAGCAACCACCAGGCTTTGAGAGTGCTGAGTTTCCTCACCTAGTGTATAGGTTGAGGAAGGCGTTGTATGGGCTGAAACAAGCTCCCCGTGCTTGGTATGGTCGTTTGAGGGGGTTCTTGTTCAGCAAGGGGTTTGAGATGGGCAAGGTTGATAAGACTCTTTTTCTCCTCAGGCAGGACGATGATATCCTAATTGTTCAGGTGTACGTGGATGATATTGTCTTTGGCGGCTCGTCTCACTCTTTGGTTGCGAGGTTTGCAGAGGATATGAGCAAAGAATTCGAGATGTCCATGATGGGAAAATTGCAGTTCTTTCTCGGGCTTCAGATCAAGCAGGCGAAGGAGGGAACCTTTGTGCATCAAGCAAAGTACACGAAGGACATCCTCAAGAAGTTCAAGATGGACGACTCGAAGCCCCTGTCGACACCGATGAGTACGACCACAACGTTGGATGCGGACGAGGACGGAGAGCCCGTGGACCAGAAGGAGTACTGGAGCATGATCGGCTCCCTCTTGTACTTGACGGCGACGAGGCCGGACATTCAGTTTTCTGTGTGTCTGTGCGCTCATTTTCAGGCGTCGCCGAGGACTTCACACCGGCAGGCCGTCAAGCGAATCTTCAGGTATCTTCGATACACTCCTGAGCTTGGTCTTTGGTACTCGGCGTCCTCTTCTCTTTCGCTTCTTGGGTTTTCGGATGCCGACTTTGCGGGGTGTCGAGTCGATAGGAAGTCGACTTCGGGGACTTGCCAGTTTTTGGGATCTTCGCTTGTTTCTTGGTCTTCTCGCAAACAGTCTAGTGTAGCTCAGTCTACCACAGAAGCTGAATATGTTGCTGCCGCTAGTTGTTGCTCACAGCTGCTTTGGATCACATACACGTTGAGTGACTTTGGTGAGGAGTGTTCCCATGTACCTCTCATGTGTGATAGCACGAGTGCCATTAGTGTTGCCAAAAACCCCGTGCTCCACTCCAGAACCAAACATATAGAGATGAGTTACCACTTTCTGAGAGACAATGTTGAGAAGGGAAACATAGACCTCATCCATGTGCCAACAGAAAAGCAGCTTGCCGACATCCTAACCAAGCCTTTGGACCAAGCTACATTTGCCCGTTTGCGAGGGGAGCTTGGAGTTCTTTTTCCTTTTTGAGCTTTGGTTGGGGAGTTTGATGTACATACTCATGTTGCATTTTCATTTTTGTATCATATCATGCTTGCATCTTTGTATCATAGACCGCAGATGTATCATATGAGATGTGCTTCTCCTATATACTTGGATCACCATGATATGCTAGATAGGAGATTTTAACTATGCTTTTGATGCTCATATGATGGATAGCAATGCTCTTGATAGATTTCGGATGTATGTGCTTGTGGATGGCATATTTTTGTGAAAATGCTATATATGATCCTCTCTTATGAGTTGAATGCCTTTCATGCTAAATTTGTGCACTTATGGCTATAGCTTGCTTAATTTGTGCTTGGGACCATGTTCTTTTCATATGGGGTCAAAGACCCATCTATCATCATGGATGTTTAGACTACATGTTACCTTGTGGAGAAGCTTAAGCTTCGTTTTGCCGCAAAGGCACTTCATGTACCATGCTTAATTTGTAAATCTTGAAATTGGTATATGAAATGCTTGTGCTTGAAAAATATGCTTCTATGTCATGTATGCCTTAAATTTCTTGTCTTGGGTGCTAAACCGTTGCGTGATGTTCACTGTTGAGAAGTCTCACATTTAGAAGTGGACACATGGCTCGGTGGCTTTGACATGACATGAGATAGCTTGTAGGTGTTTGTGATGATCTTGTGATGAGAATTTGTAACCTTGCATGAAGTTTGTGAGTTATATGTTGTATGTGCTCATTTTGATCATGTTTAGGTTCTATGCTCATGAGAGGGAAGTTTTTGTGAAAAATTGCTTTATTTTGATCATGGCTATGTCACATGCTTGTATGTCCCTATCTATCTCGTTGGCAATGTGTGTGCTAAATTTGTGGCAATCTAGCTTGTCTGTCTCTTTTTAGCATGTTGTAGTGCTCTATGTCTATTTGAGAACCACATGGTTGCATTTGTAGACTTGATTCATGCATTACCAACAAGGGGGAGAGATAGTACCCAATTCTTGTGTTGGGGGAGATATGCATTTGTTCAGGGGGAGCTTGCATTCACATGCATTTGGGAGCTCTTTTTCGCCTGAATTTTAGTTTTGCTCTTTTGCCGATGGTGTCGAGCCCTTTTGCCTCACCTTGAGGAGTCGGCAATTTTGGAGCATTTTATCTCGGTTGTCTCGAGCCGTTGCCCTTGTCTTAGGGGACCGAGATTTTTCTCTCTCAAGTGATCCCTTTGGCTTTTGTTTAGCTTTTGATCACTTGTTTGAGTTTTTCAGTCGTTTCTTTTCTTTTTCTTTTTTCTCTGAATTGGTTACTATGTGTGTGTTGTCAATGCACTCATCAAGGAGGAGATTGAGGACTGGAGCGTCCGAGGACCGGTGGATGGTCGCTCCCTGGTGTGATGAGTGATTGACAACGTGATGTGGACTGACTCTTGGCTGAGTATTGCAGGTGCAGGTTGCGGCTTGACTTGTGTTGGTGCAGGTGAAGAACGGGCGCGAAAGGTCTATGCCTTGCGGGGCCTCCGAGGAGTGGAGAGACAAGTAGGCTCGGTTCGAGGGACCCCGTGGCCAGCGGGGTCAAGTGCGGGCCGCATGGTGGCAAGAAAAGCAAGACGAAGTTGTGGACAGGAGCCGGTGCAGGGTAGCGGCTCACGACTGGAGTCTGCACGCGGGGTTTGCGGCGGTGCACCACAAAACCGTCGGGTTACTTGGTTGAGCCACAAAACCAAGACCGGAGGCTCAGCGGGTGGTGACGGGATCCGGGCGCCCCGAGAAGCTTCAATGCCGGTGGACATGTGGCGGGATCGCAGGGCTTGCGTCGGGAGGACACGGACTGCGGCAAAGGCGTGGCCGTGCGATGAAGAGGAGTGCTACATGACCTATATGCCCCTGAGGGGATTGTATCTTAAGTTTAAGTGCTAGGGGTAGCTTGGTCATTTGCCCAACCCAGAGGGACTCATATATATAGCTCTAGGGTTTTCTGGGAAAACCATCCATCCGGACTGCTTCTCATTTTCCTTGCTCCATAGGCGTAGATTTTCTTCACCGTTTTGTAGAGAATCTGACTTCCGAGTGTATGGAAGCATTCATGGTTGCGTCGATTTCCTTCTTGTGGCTCTTGTGATTTTCGTGTTATTTTCGAGCTATTTTTGTTGGATTTTCGTGCGTGGCTTGTTCCTCTGATTCTGGGGTGTTTGAGTTCGGATTTTCTTGTGGGGATCATCGATAGATGCCTTGCGCATCTTTGTGCTTGACCTTGACCCCTCAAACTCCGGATTTGGCCTTGGATTTGAGGATTTCGGTTGGAACCCTAGCTTTTTGGTAGAGCTCGGTTGCGATTCAATTCCCGGCGATTTAGTTCGTTTGAGGTCTCAAGTTTTGGGGTATAGCATCTCCTAGGGACGCTTCGCATCTCCCCCAAATCTTTCCTCAAGAGCTTAAGCCGTTTGGGAGATCCATGGATGGATAGGTGAACTCGTGCTTGCGGTTTCAGGTTCGGGCTGCAGTTTCCGCTCCTGACGGACCGTCCACGCGGGGTCGACGGACCGTCCGCGAGGTGCTGACCAGCCGGCTGTTCGTCGTGTTCATCGCGAGTTCTTGCGTCGCTCTGTTTCGATCCGTCGAGTTGGGTGTTTTCGGTTGGAGTAGGTTTGCCGGACTGTCCGCCTGGGGTTGCCGGACTGTCCGTGCGGGTCGGACTGTCCGAGGGTGGCCACGGACCGTCCGTTTTTCGAGGTGCAGTACTGGTTGTTCGGGTTGCAATTTCGGACCGTCTGCCGAGGTCCCGCGGACCGTCCGCCAGCCCATCGCGGACTATCCGCCCAGTCACTGCGGACCGTCCGCCTGGGGCTTTGCAGATCGCCTAAGTCCTTTGCTTCTTGAGTTGCGCTTCCGTGTTGATTTGAGTTTGGGTTTGTTCCTAGGGTTGGTAGGTCCATTGTGACTACGTTACCTTGGCAACCTCGTGTGGGAATCCTTGGTTGTGAATTTGGGGCATAGGCCGAGTTCATCCTTCGGGAAGAATTTTTATCGGCTCCCATTCACTCCCCCCCTCTCTGGTCGCCTAATCGGTCCTTCAGGTTCTCAGATTTTGGATTCTCGAGGGGACCTAGTTTGCATGGTCGTTCCTGAGGGTCAAGTGTTTCGAGCTGATTTTTCTCAGTCTTCTGGTGTGGAGTGTTGTTTCTTGACTGGATCTTCGAGTGAGTTGTGGAAGTGGCATAGGAAGTTGGGTCACTTAAGCTTTGACCTTTTGTCTCGCTTGAGTAAACTCAATTTGGTCCGAGGATTGCCACGGTTGAGGTTTGAGAAAAAATTGGTTTGTGCGCCGTGTCGGCATGCTAAGATGGTAGCTGCTTCCCATCTGCCCCTCACCGATGTGATGACGGAGCATCCATGCGAGCTGCTCCATATGGACCTTGTTGGCCCAGCTCGTGTGCGATCTGTGGGTGGGAAGTGGTACATCCTGGTTGTGGTGGACGACTACTCTCGGTATGCATGGGTTTTCTTTCTTGAAGAGAAAGGGGAGACGTTTGGTTTTGTTCGAGATCTTGTCTTGAGGTTAAGGAACGAGAGACACGGAGATGCCATACGAGCGATCCGCAGTGACAATGGCTCAGAATTTAAAAACTCTCGCTTCGAAACCTTTTGCCATGACTTGGGTCTTGAACACCAGTTTTCGAGTCCGTATACGCCTCCCCAGAACGGCGTGGTGAAAAGGAAAAACAGGACCTTGTGCGAGATGGCTCGGACGATGCTCGATGAGCATAGGACTCCGAGAAGGTTCTGGTTTGAGGCGGTGAATACGGCGTACTATGTGTCGAACAGGATTTACCTCAGGGTTCACAAGAAGAAAACGTGCTATGAGTTGATGCACGGGCGCACACCCAAGGTGAGTCACTTCCATGTGTTTAGGTGCAAATGCTTTATCCCGAAGAAAGGTAAGAAGTTGGACAAGTTCGAGGCTAGGTCTATCGATGGCATTTTCTTTGGTTACGCATCTCATTCTAGAGCATTTCATGTGCTCAATCTTGAAACTAACCAAATCGTGGAGACTTGCAAGGTAACCTTCGATGAGACACAGCCACGTAGTCAGCTTGTTTTTGAGTGTGCAGGTGACGACGAACTTGGCGAGGAGATTTTCCAGCAGGAGGAGCATGAACATGGAGATGATGAAGACGGCGGTGTGGTGCCCGCGGCTGAGCATGTACCTACTACTTCTGTCGGTGTTTTAGACCGGCAACCTACCAAGGGGAGTACCCGAGGTAGATGAATGTGGCCTCGCCGAGATCGGTAACTCGAAGGAGAGATACGTGGCACACAATTTAGACAGGTTCGGGCCGCGAGGTGCGTAATACCCTACGTCCTGTATGTTGTGTAGCTCTGGATTGATTGGGTGAGTTTACAAGATGATGCGGATGAAGAGATAGGGGTCCTTGCCTCGCCTTATATAGTCCGGGAGGCAGGGTTACAAGTCGGTTTGAGGGGAGAGTACCAGTCGGGTACGGCTAGGAGTTCTTTACATGGATCCGGACATGTGTAGGTTCCTAACCGAGTACTATCCCTCTGTAGTCCTTGCGCCCGACGCCAGCAGGTGCCGTGTTGCCCAAGTAGAGTAGTCCCAGGGGCCTACCGAGTAGTCGGTCTTGGTACCCACCGGGGTAGTGGGCCCAGGGATGTCCATACGACAAGCCTCCGAGTACTTTGTAGTCGAGTAGGATGTCTTCGAGTAGTCTTGATGGCCTTGGCGAGTAGTCCTTGAGCGTCCCCAAGTTCCACAAGCCGAAAGTCCTCAAGAGTGCTTGAACCATCTCGAGGCTGGAAGGTACTCCAGCTGAGCTTTGAGTAGTCTTGAAGTCTTCTCGAGTAGTCCCCAAGCGTCCCCGAGTGCTTCTCTCGAAGGTCTTCAATAATACTCGCGATGTCTTGATGAAGAGACCATATGGAAAATGCGATTCGGAGAATCGCATTCCATATGGAATGTAGCCCCCGAGCCTTAGGTCGAATCGTAGATTCAAGCTGAGGGTCAATCTGAAGTTCTGCCAATCTTATCCCAAAAAATCCAGAGAAAAAACCGAAGGACACGTGGCACGGAGCCCCCGAGCCTTGAGTCGAGTACTTCCTCTCGAATTAAAGGGTCATCTTGACTGTAGAATGTGTCCTGAGTGGGTCTTGAATCTGGTTGTATCCCACTGAGGTCATCTGAAGTAGTCGAGCCCCCGAGATGGAGAGCATCGATTACAGGAAGTTGAAGAGTCACGCTGCTGCCGCTAGGTCACCCGTCTGGCGCCGTATCAGCCCACTGAGAACCGAGCCGCCAGGGCCAGTTATAAATAACCGGTGAGTCCCTTAGGGTTTTTCAATCCTAGCAGTTGCATTCCTCAGATTAGATCTGAATCGCCGCCTCCTCTGC
Organism: Cenchrus fungigraminus; assembly: GCA_036936925.1. NCBI lineage: Eukaryota > Viridiplantae > Streptophyta > Magnoliopsida > Poales > Poaceae > Cenchrus > Cenchrus fungigraminus. The sequence continues at coordinate 72,263,893 of CM072780.1, forward strand.
TCCTCTGCTGCCGCCGCCGCGCATAGAATTAGATCCATTTGCTCGCACCGCCGCAGTGTACCCGCCGCTGTAGCCCCCTAGCGAATGCGAGTGAAGACACCTGTCACTTGGAGAATGAAAGGATCTCCAGCGAAGGGCAAGAAGACCGGCGCGTCGAAGAAAAGGAGCCGCGATGAAGAAACCGATGATGTCGGCCAGTCGTCGACGTCGCCACCTCCGTCCCCTCGCCCCAATCCAGCGAAGGAGTGGAAGAAGGCGAAACTGAAGACCGAGGACCTCCTCGCCTTGGTCAACAGTCGGTTCCTTCGTGAGAAGGAGGTGGATCTATGGCGCACCGCCACCGGTGATCCATACCCGATGGAGAAAAACCCAGACGAAATCGCAATGTTCGCCCGGTTCGTAGAGCGTGGATTGGCGCTCCCCGCCAGTGATTTCTTCAAGGGTCTGCTCAGGTACTACGGCATCGAGTACCTTAATCTCAACCCCAACGGAATCTTCCACGTCTCCATCTTTGTACACTTCTGCGAAGCCTTTGTGGGGATCAAGCCCCACTGGATCTTGTTTCGGAAGTTCTTCCGGTTGAAGCCGCAACCGAGCACCAACGATACACGAGTAGTCGGAGGTGCCGGTATCCAGATGCGTGAAGACGCCGTCGACCAGTACCTGCGGTACAAGTTGATAGACTCCAACCAGGACTGGAAGGCCAAGTGGTTCTACATCAACAACCACCATCCTGAGCTGCCGAAGCCGAGCGGGTGTCTGCCGAAGCCGAGCGGATGTCAACCGAAGCACAAGCCGTGGTGGAACACAGAGCCCACCATGCAAGAGGGTATTCAGCTACCCGAGTTGCTGAAGAAGATCAAGGCCTTGCGAGAAGCCAGACTGAGGGCCGAACATGTGGCCTTCAGCTTCATGAAGAGGAGAGTGCAGCCACTGATGGCACGAGACACCCTCGGGTACCAGTACACCAGCGACAAGGATACGTCCTGGTTGCCTGGCTTCGAACTCGAGGACGACGTCATTGTCGAGAGGTTGGGCAAGATCTTCAAGGACATGCCCCCGTATACACCGTGCCTGGTGCCAGAGTACTCTGTGGCACGGCCGCCAAATCAGGTCAGTAGTCGTGACACAAGCTCCCGAGTACTGATGTGCTTGAAGTAGTCGTACTCATGTGTGCTACATGTTGTAGGATGACGTGGTGAAATACGTCTCAGTCCCGACTTCTCCTCCGCGACTTGTGGAGCAACCAGAGGAGAAGGGCAAGAAGAAGGAACGTCGCGTGGTCGGTGAAGGCAGTGACGCCGTTGTCATCGAGTCCAGCTCTAATGATGATGAAGATGAAGAAACACTGCAGCAAAGGTTCCAGCTGCGCTCCAGGTTCAGCGGAGCTGGGATGCCAAACGTCCCAGTCATCGAGAAGCCATCCAGCCTCGAGGCTAGTTTGCCGGCGCCGCCCAGGAGGCCGCACAACGTGGCGCGGAAACGTGCCGTCAAGAAGCTAAAGATCTCCGAGACGACCAACCAAGAGGTAAACACCGCGGCTAGGGTAGTCGAGCACAGCTGATAAGTAGTCGTGTGCTGATGAGTTGTCTTGTAATGTTGCAGGATATCCCCTCCCCGGACCTCGTAGACCAGGGCGACGAGGGAGTCCTGGACACCGTGGGGGCGGCAGCTGATAGGAGTATCAGCCCGCCTCCGTCAACCGAAGAAGTCGTGCTAGCAGCGGCATGGCAGGAGACCGGCGCTGCGGAGCCGCAGCCGTCGGTTGAAGAAGGACGAAACCCTCCGCCGGCCGTAACTGTAGAGCAACCGAAGGAGGCGCCTGTTGAGGTCGGAGCTGCCGCCGAGGCTGGCATAGTTGATATTGCCAGTATACTAGGTGCTCCGACCGTGACCGTGGTGCGGTCAACACTGTAAGTTCTTATGAACTTTCAAGTGGTCGTATAGACGGCAGACTTGTCTTGCTGACTTGAGGACTTCGTGATGCAGGAAATCCACGGACCTGTCGTGGGACGGTGAGGAGACCAGCACTCCACCTGACGAAGGGGGCCGCTCGGCGGAGGAGCGCGAACCCACGCCACCACCACAGACTGAAGTCGCGGTGGAGTCGACGTTGAAGGAAGCCACCTTGGTTGAAGGTATGTGTCCTGTCACCGCTGGTAGTCATCATGCATAGTAGTCGTAGCCGCTGAGATTGACTGCGTGTACTCATTGTGCTAGGAGCACAAGCTGAAGGAACTTCGATTCCTGAAGCCGTGGCCATGGAAACGGCTACTGTGGAGTCGGAGCCCACAGGACCGATGGCCGGGACGGCGGAAGAAACAGCCCCCGAGCTGGAGACTGCGGTGGCCCCTGAGTTGGGTGCGGAAGTGCAAGACGATCCGCTCCACGGGACGAGCACGGACGTAGTCATCCGTTCGCCCATCATAGAGGAAGCCGCACGGATCCGTTCGGCGGCTATGGCAGAGGAGGCATCTTCGTGCCGCGGGGGTCTTGAGCTGCTGGAAGACAATCTTGTCGATCCGGCCGTTGTTGCTCTGAACATGGAGTCATGGCGGCGTACCCAGCAGTGAGTCAAGGTACGTTGCGAGTACCTCGGGTAGTCTTGTACGACGAAATACAAAGTACCCGTTTGACTGTTCTGTCTGCACAGGATATTATTGAAAGATCCCGTGAGAAGTCCGAGCTGCTGAATGGGTACGGTGACATAGTCCTTCGTGCTGAAGCCTTGGAGAAGGAGCTCGACAAGTCGAAGAAACATTCTGCGCTGCTCCAATCCAAGCTTGACGGTGCCTTCGCACAATATCATAACGAAGTGCAAGAGATGCAGGCGAAGAGGGACGACTTGATTCGGAAAAACAAGTCGCTGCGCCAGAAGAATAAAGGTATGCTTCCCGCCAAAGCCTTTGAGTACTTATTAGGGTACCTTGGTGTAATCTGGCAATGTGATGAGTTGTGCAGAGCTTGAGGAAAGGGTCGACCAGCTGAAGGCGTCAGAGACGGACTTGAAGAACATTGTGTACCGTGAGTCCGACAAAAGAGAGGTACTTGAGTATGAGTACACTCAGTTGTGCCATGAGTGTATCAAGCACATGGAGCTTCGTGAAGCCTCAGACCGTGACCGTGTCAATTGCTATAAATCTCTGCAGAAGCTCAATGAAGATTGCGAGAAGCTGCGGGGCCAGCTGAAGGAACTTGAGGAAGCCGCGCTACCCATTGCAAGGCTGCTGGTGCCACACCCGGGCGGGCCCAAGATTGCTCCACTGGTGGACCGGTTGAAGGAAGCCCCTGGGCGTCTGGCGACGTATGTCAAGCACTTGGCGAAGTCGATCCCGAACCAAGTCTTGGCATACATGAAGTCATATTTCCCCAAGGCTCCAGTGGACGTAGTCACCGGTGGACTTGCAGCGAACTGTACTGACGATCAGTACAAGACCCTCCTAGAGGAGATGGCGCCCATTGCTGAACAAGTGACGGAAAAGCTCAACCTTCAGTAGGAGTACCTGTAGGAGTAGCTTAAAGTAGTTGATGTAAAACAAACAGAGTTGTTAGTAACTTGTTTGGATTATCAATGAAAGTTGACCATGATATATCTTTTGAAATAAGTACTCGTAGCCGCCACTTGCAATGAAGTGTGCGGAGTACCAAACCGTGGTGGAGCTTGTGAGTAGTAGTACTCAGTAGGAGATGCCTGATTGGAGGGCACAGTAAATAAGTTGAATGAAAATCAAACTTTATTACTAATGAATAAGTACACCTGGATGGTCAGAGCTGTTTACAAGTGTAGTCCCCAGGACCCGGAGGCCACCTACGGCTAAGTGGCGCTAGGACCCGTAGGCCGCTTACAGCTAGAGATCCGTTAGTAGTCGTATAGACTGGATCTAGAGTACATGGTCTTGCAGACCGCCGCTAGAGTCCTCAGCGCTCTAAGCAGCCCAAGATCCGTTAGTAGCCGTTGACGCTGGATCTTGGAGAAGAGTAGTCCAGAGACTAGTGCCAGGACCGGAAGGCCGCTTACAGCGAGGAGTCCGTGAGTAGTCGTGTAGACCTGGACCCGTAGAGTAGTCGAGCGACTACGCGTAGAAGCGACACAGTTGGTCGACGTTCCACGAGTTGTTGATCTCGTCGCCTTCAAGTGTTTGGAGGCGGTAGGAGCCTGTCCGGTCACCTTGGAGATTGAGAAGGGACCTTCCTATGGTGAGCTAAGCTTGTGTAGTCCATCCGTGTTCTAGATACGACGGAGGACTAGATCGCCGACGTTGAAGGAGCGTTCCTTAACGTTGCGATCATGGTAGCGTCGGATACCCTCGAGGTACCTTGCTGATTGGACGAGGGCGGCGCAGCGGGCTTCTTCGAGACCGTCGATGTCAACCCGTCTGCTGTCTTCTGAGATGCCTTCGTCATATTGCTCTACTGCCGAGGATTCCCACATCACGTCGGCAGGTAGAATAGCTTTAGAGCCGTAGACCAGGAAGTAGGGCGACTGCCCCGTCGGCTTGGTAGGCTGAGTACGAAGCCCCCAGAGTGCGTTGGGTAGTTCCTTGATCCACTTGCCTCCTTTGGTGTTAGCTGCATCATGCAATCGCTTCTTGAGGGCGTCGAGTACCATCCCGTTGGCGCGCTCAACTTGGCCGTTGGCACAGGGATGGGCAACTGAGACGTATCGGACGTCGATCCCGCTGTTCTCGCAGTACTCCCAGAACTGATGGTTGTTGAAGTTGGAACCCAAGTCTGTGATGATGCGATGGGGCAGCCGTAGCAATGCATGAGTTCATCCAAGAAGTCGAGTACTCTGTCAGCCTTTGGGCAGGTGACCGGTTTGACTTCGATCCACTTGGTGAACTTGTCGATGGCCACCAAGACTCTGTTGAATCCTCCTGGCGCAGTTGGCAGAGGCCCAATCATGTCGAGCCCCCAGCAGGTAAAGGGCCAGGTTGGTGGTATGGTGACTAGCTTGTAGGACGGGACGTGTTGCTGATTGGCGAAGAATTGACATCCTTGGCACTTTCTGACGAGTTCTTCAGCGTCGGCCAGAGATGTGGGCCAGTAGAAAGCTCGTCGGAAAGCCTTGCTCACCAGCGTTCGAGAAGACGCGTGGTTGCTGCAGACGCCTTTGTGGATCTCCTCCAAGATGTCCTTGCCTTCTTCTCGAGGTATGCACTTCATGAGTACCCCAGAAGTGGCACCTCGCCTGTAGAGCTTGTCTCCGACTAGTACGTAGGCCTTTGCTCGGCAGACGAGTAGTTCGGCCAAGTTCTTGTCGGATGGGACCTTCTGCTCGCGGATGTAGTCGATGAAGGGTTGTCTCCAGTCCACGTCGATCATCATGACCTCCTGGCCAGACTGTAGTGGCGCAGGGTCAGTGGCCGTTGGCGCCGACTCCAGGATGGATGGCGCGTGAAGCTCGTGGACGAAGACTCCAGCAGGTACTTGCGCGCGAGTAGAACCAAGTTTTGACAGGACGTCCGCGGCAACATTGTTGTCGCGGACGACGTGGTGGAACTCGACACCATAGAACTTGTTCTCGAGCTTGCGGACTTCTAGACAGTAGGCGCCCATGTTCTCCTTGTTGCGATCCCAAGACTTGTTGACTTGGTTGATGACCACTGCGGAGTCGCCGTAGACTAGTAGCCGCTTGATGCCCAAAGAGATTGCGAGGTGGAGCCCGTGAAGTAGGACTTCGTACTCGGCTTCGTTGTTTGAGACCTTCCAGAAGATCTGCAGGACGTACTTGAGTTGTTCGCCCTTTGGAGAGATCAGTAGTAGCCCTGCACCTGCCCCTTCGAGCTTGAGTGAGCCGTCGAAGTACATGACCCAGTGTTCTGGGTGCTCGGTTGGAGTTGGTACCTGATTCTCCCGCCACTCTGCCATGAAGTCGACTAGTGCCTGGGACTTGATAGCAGTACGTGGCTTGAAGTCGATGTTGAGGGCGCCGAGTTCGACTGCCCACTTGGAGATTCTTCCAGTAGCATCCTGGTTGTGGAGTATGTCACCGAGCGGGTAGTCGGTGATAACAACAATCGAGTACTCCTGGAAGTAGTGTCGTAGCTTCCGCGAGGTGATGAGCACTGCGTAGAGTAGCTTCTGGACCGGCTGGCACCGTGCCTTGGACTCTGACAGAACCTCGCTGACGAAGTAGACTGGTCGCTGGACTGGGTAGGCGTGGCCTTCTTCCTGCCGCTCGACGACGATGGCAGTACTGACCACATGAGTAGTCGCAGCAAGGTAGAGCAGTAGCTGCTCCTTTTTGCGAGGAGCCGTGAGGACCGGTGGCTTAGACAGGAAGTCTTTGAGCTGCGCCAGAGCTTGATCAGCCTCCGCGGTCCACGCGAACTTCTCTTGACGCTTGAGTAGTTTGAAGAAGGGTAGGCCCCGTTCTCCAAGCTTCGAGATAAATCTGTTCAGGGCCGCCATGCACCCGGTCAGCTTCTGAACATCCTTGATGCAGGTTGGAGCTTTCATGTTGGTGATGGCGGAGATCTTCTCGGGGTTGGCTTCGAAGAAGCCATCCAGGATGATAGATGGGTTCTCCACAAGATAGATGTAGGCTAAACATCCATGATGATAGCATGTAGGCTAAACATCCATGATGATAGATGGGTCTCTGATCCCATATGAAAAGAACATGGTCCCAAGCACAAATTAAGCAAACTATAACCATAAGTGCACAAATTTAGCATGAAAGGCATTCAACTCATAAGAGAGGATCATATATAGCATTTTCACAAAAAGAAGCCATCCACAAGCTTATACATCCCAAATCTATCAAGAGCATCACTATCCATCATATGACCATCAAAAGCAAAGTCATAATCTCCTATCTAGCATATCATAGCGATCCAAGTATATAGCAGAAGCACATCTCATATGGTACAAATGCAGTCTATGATACAAAGATGCAAGCACGATATGATACATAAATGAAAATGCAATATGAGTATGTACATCAAACCCCCAACCAAAGCTCAAAAGGGGAAAAGAACTCCAAGCTCCCCTCGCAAACGAGCAAATGTAGCTTGGTCCAAAGCTTTGGTTAGGATATCGGCAAGCTGCTTTTCGGTTGGCACATGGATGAGATCTATGTTTCCCTTCTCAACATTATCTCTCAGGAAGTGGTACCTCACCTCTATATGTTTGGTTCTGGAGTGGAGCACGGGGTTTTTGGCAACGCTAATGGCACTCGTGCTATTACACATGAGAGGTACATGGGAACACTCCTCACCAAAGTCACTCAGCGTGTATGTGATCCAAAGCAGCTGTGAGCAACAACTAGCGGTAGCAACATATGCGGCTTCTGTGGTGGACTGAGCTACACTAGACTGTTTGCGAGAAGACCAAGAAACAAGCAAAGATCCCAAGAATTGACAAGTCCCCGAAGTCGACTTCCTATCGACTCGACACCCCGCAAAGTCGGCATCCGAAAATCCAAGAAGCGAAAGAGAAGAGGACGCCGAGTACCAAAGACCAAGCTTAGGAGTATATCGCATATACTTGAAGATCCGCTTGATGACCTACCAATGTGAAGTCCTCGGCGACGCCTGAAAACGAGCGCACAGACACACAGAAAACTGAATGACCGGCCTCGTCGCCGTCAAGTACAAGAGGGAGCCGATCATGCTCCGGTACTCCTTCTGGTCTACGAGCTCTCCGTCCTCATCCGCATCCAACGCTGTAGTCATACTCATCGGTGTCGACAGGGGCTTCGATTCGTCCATCTTGAACTTCTTGAGGATGTCCTTCGTGTACTGGGCTTGATGCACAAAAGGTTCCCCCCTTCGCCTGCTTGATCTGAAGCCCAAGAAAGAACTGCAATTCTCCCATCATTGACATCTCGAATTCTTTGCTCGTGTCCTCTGCAAACCTCGCAACCAAAGAGTGAGACGAGCCGCCAAAGACAATATCATCCACGTACACCTGAACAATTAGGATATCATCGCCCTGCCTGAGGAGAAAAAGAGTCTTATCAACCTTGCCCATCTCGAACCCCTTGCTGAACAAGAACCCCCTCAAACGGCCATACCAAGCACGGGGAGCTTGTTTCAGCCCATACAACGCCTTCCTCAACCTATACACCCGGTGAGGAAACTCAGCACTCTCAAAGCCCGGTGGTTGCTTCACATACACCTCTTCTTCTAAAAACCCATTCAAGAAGGCACTCATCACATCCATTTGGTACAACTTGAACCCTTTAGCCACGGAAAAGGCTAGAAGGATTCTAATTGCTTCCAAACGGGCTACAGGAGCAAATGTCTCCCTGAGCAACCAACCTCGATTTGTTTCTCACCACCTCACCATTCTCACCCTCTTTGTTCTTCCATACCCATTTTGTCCCTATAGGTTTGCAATGTGGTGGTGGCTCTACCAACTGCCAAACTTGGTTTCTCTCAAAGTTCTCTAACTCCTCATGCATTGCGTTCACCCAATTAGGATCAGAGAGGGCGTGTCTAATGTCTTTCGGCTCAAAGGTAGCAACAAAAGCTGAATGAGCAAAGTGAGAAACATTCCTGGACCTTGACCGTGTCGTACGTTCATTGATGTCACCGATGATTCTTGAGGGGGGATGATCAACTTGAACGCGCCTCGGTGCCTTTCGCCTAGAGACAACCTCCCCCTCAGCTGCAGCTTCCACTTGATCTTGCTGGATCGTAGGTGGTGTAGGGGCTGGGCCATCCTGCACCGTAGTCGTCGTAGTGGAAGTAGAGGGTACATGCTTGGCTGGAGCTTCATCATCACCATCATCCTCTCCAGCATCATCCTCCTCGTCCTCAAAGATCTTCTTGCCAATCTCGTCATCACCTGCACACTCAAAAACAGACGAACTGCATGGCTGGGTCTCGTCGAAGGAACCTCGCAAGTTTCCATGACTAGGTTAGTATCAAGATTGAGCACACGGAATGCTTGAGAATGACTAGCATAACCCAAAAAGATCCCATCGGAAGACCTTGACTCAAACTTATCAAGTCTACCCTTCTTGAGAATAAAACACCGACAACCAAAAGCCCTGAAATGGCTCACTCCAGGTGCTCGCCCGTGCATGAGCTCATAGCACGTCTTGTTCAAGAAGGCCCTAAGAAAAATCTGATTCCCAACATGGCACGCGGTATTCACCGCTTCAGCCCAATATCTCTTCGGGGTCCTATGCTCGTCGAGCATCGTCCGAGCCATCTCACAAAGGGAACGATTTTTCCTCCCAACCACACCATTCTGACAAGCCACATAGGGAGAAGAGAATTGATGTTCGAGACCCAAATCACGACAAAAGGTTTCGAAACGAGAGTTTTTAAATTCAGAACCATTGTCGCTACGGATAGCTCGAATGACATCTCCATTCCTCTCATTCTTCAACCTCAAGATTAGATCCCTCACAAAACCAAACGTCTCCCCCTTGTCAGCCAAAAAGAAGACCCAAGCATAGCGAGAATAGTCGTCCACTATCACCAGGACATACCATTTCCCACCCGCCGAGCACACACGAGCTGGACCAACCAAGTCCATATGGAACAGCTCGCATGGCCTCTCTGTCATAACGGATGTCAGAGGCGGGTGAGAGGCGGCGACCATCTTACCATGCCTACACGGAGCACATACCAAGTCCTTTTGGTATTTCAACTTAGGCAATCCTCGGACTAATCCTAGCCCACTCAAGCATGACAACAAGTCAAAACTCAAGTGACCTAGTCTCCTATGCCATCTCCAAAGCTCCGCCGAAACGCCAGCAACCAAGCAACGAGAAGAGCCAACAGACTGAGAAAAATCGGCTCTGAAAATATGACCCTCGGGGATGATCGTGCACACAAGATCACCTCGAGAATCCAAGACACGCGAAGTGCCCGTTTTGAAACGAACCTCAAAACCCTCATCAAGAAGCTAGGAAACCGAAAGAAGATTGTACCCCAAAGACTTGACAAGAGAAACACGCCTCAGAGTCACAGAATCACTCACCTTCACCATGCCCATTGAAAGCACTCTACCTTTCCCATTGTCCCCAAAAGTGATGTACTCTTTGGTCATCACCGGGGTGAGGCTGGAGAACCACCTTCGATCTCCGGTCATGTGTCGAGAGCAACCGGAGTCGATCAACCAAAAGCCCTCCATGCCTCCCACCTGCAAATCAAAAACGAGAGCGAGAGTGAGCAAACGACTCAGCACTGGGGTTAGTACAAAACGAATCAAACCAGTGCTGTGCCATTTGCTCAAAAGTGGGGTTAGCAAAATCCATCCTATCTCCTCTAGGTGGAATACCCACACGTCCCCTTGGAGGACTATGCGCACCACGAGGTGGAGACCGTGGCCCGTAGCTCCTCTAGGACCTAAAACTGCTATCGTTCCCCCCATACTTGTATTGGCCACGAGCGAAGGAACGTCCAGCAAACTCACCACGCCCAAACCCAACATGCCTACCACCCTCTCTATGTGGTGGCTCACCTCGAGGCACAAACACACGCCTCTCTCGAGGGTAAATGGTACGCACCATACCATCGCCCCTTGGCACCAACCTAGGCTCAGGCACACCACGAGAAGGGCGGTGCCTATCCTTGTTGGCCATCTCCCTAGCCAACCTCTCCTCACGCTTCCTCCTGAAGCAAAACTCAGCAAGGTGCCCATCCCTCCCACAATGCTCACAATGGAAGGGTTTTGGCTTTGGTTTTGGGCTCTCTTTGGGCTCTGGCTTCTCCTCACTCGGTTTCTCTCCCTTCTTCCCAAAGAACTCATTCCCCAAGTCACTCTTGAACTTGATGGGTTTCTGGAAGTTGTCGGTATGTGGAGGAAACAGGGGTGGAGCTGGGGTTGTGTCTAGTCGGTTCCTAAGTGGGTTTGGCTTAGGAGCATAAGCATTTTTGTGGTGGGTTTTTGGTGGCTCTGGGACATCTCCAATCTTCCCCTCATCCTCACCATTTCCCTCACCAGTCTTGTCTGCCCCAAGCACTTGCCCATCATAGCACTTGTATGCCTCAATCATCATCCGGAGCTGAGGCTCATGACCAGACAACCAACCCATCATCTTTCTCAACTCATCATTCTCATCCTACAAACGATCAACATAGTGTGCAAGCTCCATATTTTTCACAGCATTTATTTCACAAGTGGAGCATGATGTAGGAATAGGAGCTTTCAGGTGAGCCTCTAGAGATCTAGCATAAACAAGCGAAACATCTAGCTTCTCATGCAAAACAGGACAAGAAGTGCAAGCACCAAGCAAAGAGGGCCTAGATTTCATCTCATCTCGCTCCACCCTAAGCACATCTAGTTCCTCGACCTTGGAGGCATACATCTCCTTAAGCACAATCAATTCACCAAGAAAAGTGGAACAATCAGTGCATTCAGGTTCATCGGTCACAGTAGGAGCAGACTTAAGGGAATCTATTTGAGCCCTAGCATCAACAAGCAAAGACTCTAGTTAACCACCTTCTCCTTAGCCTCTCCAAGCAAAGACCTATACTCCCTCTTCTCCTTGTTGGTCTTTCTAAGCACATCATCATGGTTGTCAAGCAATTCATTCAATCTAGCATTCTCCGCTACAAAGAAGGATGGATCATTGTTTACCTCATCCTCGGAGTCGGAGTCTGAGTTGTCCTTGTTGCTCTTCTTGCTTGCGGAGCTATGTGCCATGCCGCAAAAGCCTTGGGCGGCGAAGCACAGGCCATTGATGTTCTTGCTTGACCGCTTGCCCTTGTGCCGGTTCTCATCTTCATCACTTGAGCTTGATGAAGAGTAGCAGGAGCTCGAGTTGATGTCGCTCGCTCCGGCAACCATTGCTCGCTCCTTCTTCTTGTGACCACCACTCCTCCTCGGCCTCTGCTCGGACTTGTTCTTGCCCTTGTGGTCGTCCCTCGAGCGGTGCTTGTGGTCAGTCCTCAGACGGTGCTTGTGGTCGGGTTTCACCTCCATGGCTTCTGGGCACTCAGCGATAAAGTGCCCGTGCTTCCCGCACTGGTAGCACATGCCCGAGGTCCTCCGTGCGTTCTTCTGGTTCGTGTACATGCGCTCGAACCACCTGCTCAGCAACGCGAGATCCTCCTCGCCTAGCATGTCAAACTCCTCATCTGGCATGGACACAAGACAAGACAAAGAGAACTGTCTCGAAGACATGTTAGCGTTAGTCCTTGATCCAGAAACAAGAGCCAGACTATGAGGGTCAGTCGGGTTCTCGATCTTTGCGCGCACCCCACGGTCCACTTCGGACGACTTGCGCTTGGAAAACAGCTCATCCACCGTGAGGGTGTCATACTTCTCCGACTCAAGAATGGCCTCGACCTTCCCACTCCACACGGTATGATCCAGAGAGTGCAGGAGCTTGACAGCCCTATCATGATCATCGTACGGGAGCACGGCCACATTAGCCCTCATGTTGTTCACAATCACCGTGAACCGCTGGAACATGCTGTCAATGGACTCACCGAGGAGATGAGTGAAATTCTCGTACTCTTTCTGGTAGGTCGCAAACAACCGAGCCTGAACCTGAGCATTTCCAGCATGAGCATTCTTCAACTGCTCCCAAATCCTACAAGCCAAGTCCTCTGTCTGAACCCGATCGAATTCGGATTGACACAGAGCACGGAACAAGTAGTCGACCGCCTTATTGTTGGCGTTGAACATATCCCTCGATCCTGGAGCTAGGAAGTTCATCAGATGAACATAAGCTGTGTTCACCGTGACATCCCACAAGATCTGACCCTTGCCGCGGAGGAAAGCAGCCATCCGCCTCTGCCACATCTGGTAGTTCTTACCCTCAAAGTGTGGAGGACCCGAACCCCGTTCCTGGTATGCCATCTTTGGATCTTAGACTGGTTAGAATCACGAAGATCCGTAACTGGCTCTGATACCAATTGAAGGACCGATTAGGTGACCAGAGAGGGGGGAGTGAATGGGAGCCGATAAAAATTCTTCCCGAAGGATGAACTTGGCCTATGTCCCAACTTCACAACCTAGGATTCCCACACGAGCTTGTCAAAGTCACATAGTCACAACGGACTTACCAACCCTATGAACAAGCCCCAAAAATCCCTAAGCGAAAGCGCAACTCAAGAAACAAAGGACTTAGCAGCTCTGCGAGACACCAGGCGGACTGTCCGCGAGGCCTAGGCGGACCGTCCACAAGCACAGGGCAGACTATCTGAAAATAGCCCCCGAACCTCCAGTACTGCATCCTGAATAACGGACCGTCCGCGCCCTACCCGCAGACTGTCCGCGCGGAAAAGACTGTCCGCACTCACCTCGCGGACCGTCCGGCAAACTTCTAGCAACCAAAAGCACCGGACAAATGTAACACCCTGATTTTCAAAAATTTGAATTTTAATAAAATTTATTAGCAACATTTAATTTGCTCTTAAGGACTATAAGGTTTTCCTTAATTTCTTTTAGGCATTTAATAATTTTCAAAATAAAACAAATTAATCATAGGAGTTTAATGTTGCATACATGCTGGAGCATTATTTTTGTTTGGTGGAATTGAAATTTGGATTTGAATTCATGAGTTTGAAGTGGTTTTAAAAATTCAAAAGCTTTTAAAACCTTTCCTTAATCCCTTCTACCTTTCTAGCCTGTTTTCGTTTTCGGCCCAGTCCACAAAGTCTGCCTGCGCTCCCTCTTCTCCTTCGCTCCGTCCCTCCCTCTTCCGCCGCAGCCTAGCGCAGCAGTAGCTTCACGGCCCAACTTCCGGCCCACCTAACCTCACGCCAGCCCGCTCCGCCTCCCTCCGCCGCGGTCACTGACCGGTGGACCCCGCTGGTCATCCCCGACCTCCCGCCGTGCCGAAGCTGGACTCGGGGAGTCCCGCGCCGCCCCGCCTCGCGCACGCCCCCACGTCTTGGCCCGCACGCCAAGGCCGTCTCCCCGGCCCTATTTAAGGTGCCGCCGCCACCCATGCGCGGAGTTCCCAAAACCCTAGCCGCTCCATGCCCTGCGCCGCCGAAGCCGAAAACCCTAGCTTGGCCGCCGTCGTCGATCTCCTCCGCCCTAGCCTCTCCACCGCTGAGAAGACCCTCAGGAGCGGTGCGTGGAGGTGAGGAATCTACAGGTGCCGTTTGTTTTCGTCGCTGTGCTCCGCGTCGCCTTAACACGCTCGCCGGAGTAGCCGCCGTCACGCCGTTCCGCTCCTCCGAGCCGCGCGTCGTCGTCGTCGAGTTCCCGGCGTCCCTACCGCCCTAGATCGATCTCGCGCGTCGCCTGCTTCACCCTGGTGCAATCCGCACGCGAAATCGAGCACCCCAGCTCGGGTTCGCATCCCGCCGGCGAGTGCGCCGCCGAGCACCGCCTCTTGTCGTTGCCCGCAGCCCTATCTTTGCCACCGGTGCGCTTGCTTGCGTCCGTGGCCGTCGGATCCCAATCTGATGGATCAGATCTGTTCTGGCTTGAGTCAACCAAGGTCCAGCGCCGGTCAAACCGAGCTGCCCTGGTGGTTTTGCAATAAAGCCCCTCTGTTTCTTTAGATTAGCAAGCCGGTCCTTGAACCGTTGAAGTTTTCTTACGGATAGGTCCAAGTTTCTTCGGTTTAGCCCTTCTAGCTTTAGTTTCTTTGCAGATAAGTCCCTGATCTTGTTTAGGCCGTATCTTAGTCGTTTTAGCTCCGTTTTTAGTGTTCTTTATGTCCACGCGATCATCTCGACGAGTAGATTGGTTTTCTGTTGCTTTTGTCTCTGTTTGATATGATTGGTGTTCTGTTTCTTAATTATTTGTATTGTATGCTTGTATGCCATTGTGTGGAGCGTAGTGAATGATCAATTCGTGGAGTACATTGCCATTGAAGATCAAGAAGGCTTTGAGCAGCAGCACGCTTGGGTTGAAGGCAAGTCCTTGCTGCATTCCCTTTTGTCCTATTACAACATGCATTTTAATTACACCGTTATTTACTTTTGTTTGCATTAATGTGATGGGACCCATGCTAAGGTGTGACTAGTGTTGTTTACCTTGTGCCTTAACCAACCGGGTGTTATCTTAATGTTGGGTAGCTTTGCTAGAGCATACTTTGGGTGGTTTAATGGAACAAACTTTTAATCTTGATTTATTTTAAGCTATTCATGTCATGCAAGAACAATATGCTTGTTTATTCGGAACATGGAGAACCACCCAGGAAAATCGTACAACCACAAGGCATATGGCTCTGCCTTGGCTGAATAACTAGTGACTTTAGTGTTGGGATGGCCTTACCTGATAAGGGCAAGGGGGAGCACCAGTGGGGTATAGACTCGCTCTAGTAGGGAGTTGGGCTTTTCTAAGACACGGTACCTACTACGGGACTTTATACTCTGCAACGACTCGGAACCTTCGCGGGTTGTTTCACACTAGGGAATCTTCGTAAAGGCCTCGTAGCGTCCCTATGCAACCACATCTCGGTAGTGTGGTATTGTGCCTACTTTTGCACAGCATGGTTGGGTCCAAAACTCTTTGAGTTTTTACGCGACTTGTGGTGAAAGTGTACAACCTCTGCAGAGTGTAAAACTAACTAGTTAGCCGTGCTCACGGTCAAGAGCGACCTGGACCCTCACATGATTAACTCTATGGAAGATGGACTTTATAAACTTGTGCATTACATTTTATGCGTTCTTATGAATCTTTTAAGTGGGTTTGGTATATACTTACACTTATTAATAATAGTTGCTTAATAAAACTTGACCAACTAAAATGCTTAACTACTTTGCAGCCACTAGCCTTCCACCATAAAGCCTTGCATGTTGTTATAGTATCTTTCCCTTGTTGAGTACGACATGTGCTCATGCTTGTTGTTTTATATTGCATCTACACCATCCGGCTGCTACTCAGACAGACATTTTGAGGACTACCCTGGTGGATTCGACGAGTTCTAGGCGTTCGTCTCTCTAGTCAGCTGCCTGTGGAGGACTTCCGTGTTTACTTTTTCCGCTGCTAGCTACTCGGTGTGTTAGATTAAAGACTATCGGTCATGTAATAAAGTTTTAATACTTCCTTTATGCTTTTGGCACTGTTTTTGGTATTCACTGAGTCAATGCATGTGTGAAACTTGATCCTGGCACACATGTGTTTTATGCATTGGGGTTTGCCTTTAAATCCGGGTGTGACAAAGTGGTACCAGAGCCGTGTTGACTGTAGGATGTTAGCCTAGTTAGAAAATGGTCGAACTTATGGATTATATTATCTTAGAAGCCATTCTCACTTCATTCTATGCTTTAATTCTATTTATAATATACTTATCCTTGCTTTTACCCCATCCTTGATATTCTACTTGTTCTCTACCTTATCTTGACCAATCTTTTCACTCCATGTTTCCTTGTTCTTGCTTTAAGGAATCTTTAGCATCCGTTCTATGCTCTCTAATCTTTTCTTAACTTTACCCTACACGTGTTCATAATTGCTCTCATTAATCTTTTGACCCTATCTTGTTCAACCCAAAGATCTTCACTAGGATCTAGGAGTTCTTTAGGTTTTATGCTTATGTAATCGTTAGTCACGATCGCCGTTTAGGTGTGCTTAGCATAGTGGTGTGTTTGAATGCTTGATCTTGTGTTAATGCTTGATTTGGATCTTTGCTTGAGTACAATGTGTTGTGGATTATACCACAATGACATTGGTTTAGTAGCTAGTTTGCTTAGTGGGTTTAAGCTCTGTCTCAACCATCGCTAATCTTGCTTAATCTTAATCCTTATCAAGTCTTTACTTATCTATCTTGGAATCTATCTTGCTTCAATTCTGTTCTCGTCAACCTTCGACACAGCAGTAGTGTTTTGACAATATCTCGAGCTACAGAGCTCCGAAAAATGCAAAACCAGTTGGGTTAGTTCATAAATTTTATAAGTGAATTTCTATCAAAAATTCAGCCATATCCAGTAACTATTCCAGGAGCTATGCTCGAAACATTGGAGCTATCAGAAACTGTAAAACCCTGCTGACATAGTTACCTTCATTATTTTATATCTCGGGATATAGACCTCCAATTGAAGTAAATCCAGTTGGAGTTGTTCAGAAATTTCACCAGTATTATTCTATCCAAAATTCATCAATTTAGGTTACATATACAGAGAGTTATGACCGAAACTTTGGAGCCCCTGAATCTGTTAACACAGCTGATACACCTGACTTGTTTATTTCATAACTGGAGTTGTAGAGCTCTGATTGAGGTGATTCCAGTTGGGTTGGTTCCGTAATTTCATTACCTTTCACTAGAAAAAGCTCATAATTTTTGGCTATCCACGTTGAGAGTTATAGCTGAATAACTGGAGTCAACAGAATCTGTCTAATTCTGAAATTCTTCATTACTCTACTTTTTGAGTTTTACTCCTGACTCAAACATCTAAAGTAATGTCCCTAACACTCAGATGGTGAACACCAGGTCAAGATCCGGAGTTGATCAACCATCAGTGAACCATCAAGTGAGAAGCAACCGTTTAGGCCCAGCACCTCAGCAACCACAGATGGATCCAGCCATGCAACAATTCCTTGAGGCGCAGACCCAGCTCCTCCAGAACCTGTCCAACACTGTGGTGAACCTGCAAGCCCAAGTCAATAATCCACCTGTGCAGCAGCAGGCGCCACTCAACAAGCACCGCGAGTTCATGAGCCACCACCCCCCAGTGTTCTCTCATGCAGCTGATCCACTTGAGGCTGAGGATTGGCTGAAGACAGTGCTGAAGATGCTCACCACCGCACAGTGCAGCGATAGAGAGAAGGTCATGTATGCTGCAGGATGACTTCAGGGGTCAGCCGCTACTTGGTGGGATGCATATGTTGATGCTCACGCTACCCCAAATGCTATCATCTGGGATGAATTCACTACCAACTTCAGGAGCCATCACATACCAGCCGGTCTCATGAAGATGAAGGAGAAGGAGTTCCTTTCCCTCAAGCAGGCGGGAATGTCTGTGGCTGAGTTCAGAGACAAGTTTATTGAGCTGTCACGCTACGCACCTGAGGAAGTTGCTGAGGATAGTAAGAAGCAGGAGTTGTTCTTAGATGGGCTAAGTGGACCACTGCAGTATCAGCTGATGTCTCACACCTTCCCCACATTTCAGAACCTGGTAGACAGTGCCATCCGTCTGGAGTATAAGCGTAGAGAGCTAGGAGAGCAGAAGAGGAAAGCCACCAGCTATGGACAGTCTGGGAGTGTCGCTCGTCCTCGCTTCACCCCACAACAGAGCACGCCTTTTCGCTATGGAGGATCAGGTGGGAACTTTGGGCAGCAGCAGTCCCCACGTCCTGCTCAGCCATTCCAGCAGATGGGGCAGCAGTTTCAGCAACCCGCTCCTCAGACACCACGCCCCACTTTCCACCAGAATCAGCAGAGAGCTCCAATCGGTATACCAGTGAGGACCACTACACCTCCCAACCCCGCAAACACCACTTGTTTCAAGTGTGGTGAACTTGGTCACTATGCTAATGTGTGTCCCCAGAGGCAACCTCTGAGTACCCCAGTGCAGAACCAGCAGATGCAGCAAGGGAGGAATGGTAATCAGACCCCGCAAACCAACAAGGGACAGCAGAGCTACTCATGTGGCAAGGTGAACCACGTTGATACTGAAGCCGCTCAGGAGAATCCTAAAGTTGTGCTCGGTATGTTCCTAGTCAACTCCACACCCGCTTCAGTTCTATTTGATTCAGGAGCATCCCATTCTTTTATTACCTCCCAGTTCGTAGCTCAGCATAACATACCCATTAGCCCTATGCCTCGTCATATGCTAGTTAGTTCACCAGGGGGGAATTGAAAGCATCCTATAAGTGTGACAATGTCAGTCTCAAGATTTTGGGCAGAGATTTCCGGGCTAACCTTATAATACTAGAGTCGAGAGGAATCGATGTGATACTTGGGATGGGATGGTTGACCGCGTGTGATGCGGTGATTCAGTGTGCTAAGAGGTCAATCCTTCTCACTAGTCCAGCTGGGGAAAGGATTGAGTTTGCAGCAGATCCACCACCATCAACAACTGGTACAGTGAATCAGCTAGAGGATATAAGAGTGGTGTGCGAATATCCTAATGTTCTTCCTGAGGAGTTACCAGGTATGCCACCGGGTTAAAGTAGGATGTCAGAGGCAGAGCTTCCCAATCTTTTCTTTCTCTTTCCGAATCTCGGGGCGAGATTCCTGTTAAGGGGGGTAGACTTGTAACACCCTGATTTTCAAAAATTTGAATTTTAATAAAATTTATTAGCAACATTTAATTTGCTCTTAAGGACTATAAGGTTTTCCTTAATTTCTTTTAGGCATTTAATAATTTTCAAAATAAAACAAATTAATCATAGGAGTTTAATGTTGCATACATGCTGGAGCATTGTTTTTGTTTGGTGGAATTGAAATTTGGATTTGAATTCATGAGTTTGAAGTGGTTTAAAAATTCAAAAGCTTTTAAAACCTTTCCTTAATCCCTTCTACCTTTCTAGCCTGTTTTTGTTTTCGGCCCAGTCCACAAAGTCTGCCTGCGCTCCCTCTTCTCCTTCGCTCCGTCCCTCCCTCTTCCGCCGCAGCCCAGCGTAGCATAGCTTCACGACCCAACTTCCGGCCCACCTAACCTTGCGCCGGCCCGCTCCGCCTCCCTCCACCGCGGTCACTGACTGGTGGACCCCGTCGGTCATCCCTGACCTCCCGCCGTGCCGAAGCTAGAATCGGGGAGTTCCGCGCCGCTCCGCCTCGTGCACGCCCCCACGTCTTGGCCCGCACGCCAAGGCCTTCTCCTTGGCCCTATTTAATGTGCCGCCGCCACCCATGCACGGAGTTCCCAAAACCCTAGCCGCTCCATGCCCAGCACCGCCGAAGCCGGAAACCCTAGCTTGGCCGCCGTCGTCGATCTCCTCCGCCCTAGCCTCTCCACCGCCGAGAAGACCCTCAGGAGCTACGCGTGGAGGTGAGGAATCTACAGGTGCCGTTTGTTTTCGTCGCTGTGCTCCACATTGCCTTAACGTGCTCGCCGGAGTAGCCACCGCCACGCCGTTCCGCTCCTCCGAGCCATGCGCCGTCATCGTCGAGTCCCCGGTGTCCCCACCGCCCTAGATCAATCTCGCGCATCGCCTGCTTCACCCTGGTGCAATCCACGTGCGAAATCGAGCACCCCAGCTCGGGTTCGCATCCCGCCGGCGAGTGCGCCGCCGAGCACTGCCGCTTGTCGTTGCCCGCAGCCCTGTCTTTGCCGCCGGTGTGCTTGCTTGCGTCCGTGGCCGTCGGATCCCGATCTGATGGATCAGATCTGTTCTGGCTCGAGTCAACCAAGGTCTAGCGCCGGTCAAACTGAGCTGCCTTGGTGGTTTTGCAATAAAGCCCCTCTGTTTCTTTAGATTAGCAAGCCGGTCCTTGCACCGTTGAAGTTTTCTTACGGATAGGTCCAAGTTTCTTCGGTTTAGCCCTTCTAGCTTTAGTTTCTTTGCAGATAAGTCCCTGATCTTGTTTAGGCCGTATCTTAGTCATTTTAGCTCCGTTTTTAGCGTTCTTTATGTCCACGCGATCATCTCGATGAGTAGATTAGTTTTCTGTTGCTTTTGTCTCTGTTTGATATGATTGCTGTTCTGTTTCTTAATTATTTGTATTGTATGCTTGTATGTCATTGTGTGGAGCGTAGTGAACGATCAATTCGTGGAGTACGTTGCCGTTGAAGATCAAGAAGGCTTTGAGCAGCAGCACGCTTGGGTTGAAGGCAAGTCCTTGCTGCATTCCCTTTTGTCCTATTACAACATGCATTTTAATTACACCGTTATTTACTTTTGCTTGCATTAATGTGATGGGACCCATGCTAAGGTGTGACTAGTGTTGTTTACCTTGTGCCTTGACCAACCGGGTGTTATCTTAATGTTGGGTACCTTTCCTAGAGCATACTTTGGGTGGTTTAATGGAACAAACTTTTAATCTTGATTTATTTTAAGCTATTCATGTCATGCAAGAACACTATGCTTGTTTAATCGGAACATGGAGAACCACCCAGGAAAATCGTACAACCACAAGGCATATGGCTCTGCCTTGGCTGAATAACTAGTGACTTTAGTGTTGGGATGGCCTTACCTGATAAGGGCAAGGGGGAGCACCAGTGGGGTATAGACTCGCTCTAGTAGGGAGTTGGGCTTTTCTAAGACACGGTACCTACTACGGGACTTTATACTCTGCAACGACTCGGAACCTTCGCGGGTTGTTTCACACTAGGGAATCTTCGTAAAGGCCTCGTAGCGTCCCTATGCAACCACACCTTGGTAGTGTGGTATTGTGCCTACTTTTGCACAGCATGGTTGGGTCCAAAACTCTTTGAGTTTTTACGTGACTTGTGGTGAAAGTGTACAACCTCTGCAGAGTGTAAAACTGACTAGTTAGCCGTGCTCACGGTCAAGAGCGGCCTGGACCCTCACATGATTAACTCTATGGAAGAAGGACTTTATAAACTTGTGCATTACATTTTATGGGTTCTTATGCATCTTTTAAGTGGGTTTGGTATATACTTACACTTATTAGTAATAGTTGCTTAATAAAACTTGACCAACTAAAATGCTTAACTACTTTGCAGCCACTAGCCTTCCACCATAAAGCCTTGCATGTTGTTATAGTATCTTTCCCTTGTTGAGTACGACATGTGCTCATGCTTGTTGTTTTATATTACATCTACACCATCCGGCTGCTGCTCAGACGGACATTTTGAGGACTACCCTAGTGGATTCGACGAGTTCTAGGCATTCGTCTCTCGAGTCAGCTGCTTGTGGAGGACTTCCGCGTTTACTTTTTCCGCTGCTAGCTACTCGGTGTGTTAGATTAAAGACTATCGGTCATGTAATAAAGTTTTAATACTTCCTTTACGCTTTTGGCACTGTTTTTGGTATTCACTGATTCAACGCATGTGTGAAACTTGATCCTGGCGCACATGTGTTTTATGCATTTGGGTTTGCCTTTAAATCCGGGTGTGACAACAAAATGGATCGAAACACGAGCACGCAAGAACACGCGAAGGACACGACGAACACCAGATCTGTCGGCTCCTCGCGGACCGTCCGCGTGCCCCTAGCAGACTGTCCGCCAGGCACGGGAACAGCAGCCCGAACTTGAAAACGCGAAGTCAACCCTCTCTATCCCTCCATGGATCTCCCAAATGGCCCAAACGGCTTGAGCTCTTGAGGCAAGATTTGGGTGAGATGTGAAGCATCCCTAGGAGATGCTATACCCCAAAATTTGAGACCTCAAACGAACTAAATCTCCGGGAATCGAATCGCAACCGAGCTCAACCAAAAAGCTAGGGTTCCAACCGAATTCCTTCAATCGGAGGCCAAATCCGGAGATTGGGGGGTCAAGATCAAGCACAACGATGCACAAGACATCTATCCATGATCCCCACCAACAAATCCGAACCCAAACACCTCAGAATCGAAGGAACAAGGCGCGCACGAAAATCCAACGAAAATAGCTCGAAAAAGACACGAAAATCACACGAGCCACAAGAAGGAAATCGACGCAACCATGAATGCTTCCATACAGTCGGAGGTCAGATTCTCTACAAAACGGTGAAGAAAATCTACGCCTATGGAGCAAGGAAAATGAGAAGCAGTCCGGATGGATGGTTTGCCCAGAAAACCCTAGAGCTATATATATGAGTCCCTTTGGGTTGGGCAAATGACCAAGCTACCCCTAGCACTTAAACTTAAGATACAATCCCCTCAGGGGTGAATAGGTCATGTAGTACTCCTCTTCATCGCATGGCCACGCCTTCGCCGCAGTCCGCGTCCTCCCGACGCAAGCCCTGCGATCCCGCCACGTGCCCGCCGGCATCGAAGCTTCTCGGCGCGCCCGGATCACGTCTCCGCCCGCCGAGCCTCCGGTCTTGGTTTTGTGACTCAACCAAGTAACCCGACGGTTTTGTGGTGAACCGCCGCAAACCCCGCGTGCAGACTCCGGTCGTGAGCCGCTGCCCTGCACTGGCTCCAATCGACGACTTCGTCTTGCTTTTCTTGCCTCCATGTGGCCCGCACTTGACCCCGCTGGCCACCGGGTCCCTCGAGCCGAGCCTACTTGTCTCTCCACTCCTCGGAGGCCCCGCAAGGCATAGACCTTTCGCGCTCGCTCTTCACCTGCAACAACACGAGTCAAGCCACAACCTGCACCTGCAATACTCGGCCAAGAGTCAGTCCACACCACGTTGTCAATCACTCATCACACCAGGGAGCGACCATCCACCGGTCCTCGGACGCTCCGGTCCTCAGGCAACCACCGAGGTTTGAGAGTGAGAAGTACCCCCACCGCGTGTACAAGTTGAGGAAGGCGCTGTATGGGCTGAAGCAGGCACCTAGAGCTTGGTACGGTAGGTTGAGGGGTTCCTGTTTGAGAGAGGGTTTGAGATGGGGAAGGTCGACCAGACCTTGTTTCTCCTCAGGCAGGGCAGAGATATCCTGATTGTGTGGGTATACGTGGATGATATTGTCTTTGGTGGCTCATCTAACTCTCTTGTTGCAAGGTTTGCAGAAGATATGAGCAGGGAATTTGAGATGAGCATGATGGGTGAGTTGCAGTTCTTCCTCGGCCTTCAGATCAAGCAATCAAACGAAGCAACATTTGTGCACCAAGCCAAGTACACTAAGGACATTGTGAGGAAGTTCAAGATGGAGGACTCCAAGGCCATGGCGACGCCTATGAGTACGACTACAGCTCTTGATGCAGATGAGGAAGGTGAACATGTGGACTAGAAGGAGTACCGGAGCATGATCGGGTCACTCCTCTACTTGACGGCGATGAGGCCGGACATCCAATTCTCGGTATGTCTGTGCGCTCGTTTTCAAGCGTCTCCAAGGACTTCGCATCGGCAAGCAGTCAAGCGCATATTCAGGTATTTGCGTCATACTCCCGACTTCGGCCTTTGGTACTCCGCGTCTTCTTCTTTGGCTCTTCATGGATTTTCGGACGCGGATTTTGCCAGATGTCGGTTGGATAGGAAGTCCACTTCTGGGACTTGCCAGTTCTTGGGTTCTTCTTTGGTGTCTTGGTCTTCCCGCAAATAGTCGAGTGTTGCTCAGTCTACTACCGAGGCAGAGTATGTGGCCGCAGCTAGTTGTTGCTCTCAACTCCTTTGGATCACATATACCGTGAGTGACTTTGGTGAGGAGTATACCCATGTCCCACTTCAATGTGACAGCACAAGTGCCATAAGCGTTGCGAAGAACCCAGTGCTCCATTCCAAAACCAAGCACATAGAAGTGAGGTATCATTTCCTGAGAGACAACGTAGAGAAAGGAAAAATCTATTTGATCCATGTACCCACACATGACCAGCTAGCCGATATTTTCACCAAACCCATAGATCAAGCAACTTTCACTCGTTTGCGGGGGGAGCTTGGTGTTTGTTTGATTTCTTGAGTTGGGTGTGTGGGAGCTCCTTTGTAGCATATGTATAGCTTTCCTTTGTGCATTTCTTGTATTTGCATTGCATTTGTATCATGATGTATAGTCATCTTTGTATGATAGCTTGCATGCATTTTGTATAATATGCATTGTGTAGGAAAAGCTTCTCTTATATACATTGTTCACCATGGTATGATATATATGATCTTGTGAGCTAGTTTGGTATGATATGGCTTAGTGTGGCTTAGCTTTTGATGATCTTGATTTATATCCATGGTTGATGGCTATGTTTTTAAAAAATTGTCATATATATGCTCTCTTGTGAGTAAATGCCTTTATATGATTTTGACGTGTTTTTGTGGCTTGGGTATGCTTAATTTGTGGTTGGATAGCTTATTTTGATCATATGGGGCCAAAGGCTCTTTTGCCATCATGAATGTTTAGCCCCCATGCTTCATCTTGTGGAGGGGCATAAGTTCCTTTTTGTCGCAAAGACATTTCATGTACCAATTATAAATCCAAAAATCAAATGTAAATTGCTTGGAAAATGTGCTCCCATGTTATATGTGCTTAATTTACTTGCTTTTGGGTGCTAAACCGTTGCATGTTGCTTACTAATGAGAAGTCTCATATCTAGAAGTAAGCACATGGCTCGGTGGCTTTGACATGACATGAGGTGCTTGTGGGTGTTTATGATGGTCTTATGCTTAAAATGGATGTCCTAGCATGAAGTTTGTGTGGCTTTGCCATTTTGATATGTTTTGATCATGTTTAGGACTTTGCTCATGAGAGGGTGATTTTTCGCAAAAATAGTCTTTTCTATCTTAGCTTCGCCAAATGGTTGTGAAACTTGGTGATCTTGTAGTTTTTGTACATACGAAGCTATCGAGTATCTAACTTGCTCATTTGGAGGTGTGTAGCATGCTATGTTGAATTTTGTCTATTTGAGAAGCTGTAGGTTGCATTTTTGCATTTTTCGCTTGATTCATGCATTGTCAACGAGAGGGAGAAGTTTGAGCATGTTTTGACTTGTTGCATGCATTTAGAAGGTTTCCAAGTGGCTTCGAGCTAGTTTTGAGCTCGTGCAGTTCCCAGTTTTTCCCAGGTGTCATCAGCCTGACCGGTGCTGCTCACCGGTCTGACCGGTGTGAGTCCCCAGGTGCTGGGCGATTTTGCCCACTGGTCTGACCGGTGAGGTTGACCGGTCTGACCGGTCAGAGCAAAGCTGAGGCAACTGCTCTGTTTCATGAAGTGGGTTTGCATGCATTCGTCCAGGGGGAGTTGCATTGGTTTAGGGGGAGCTTGCATGTGTGCAGGGGGAGCTCTTTTTGGTTTTCGAGCATTGGATTGGTGGTTTGTGCTCTTTGCTTGAGCGTGTTTTGTCTCGGATGTGTCGAGCCCGCTGGAGGCTGCTGCAGGCGGCGGCGGCAGCGGTGGAACCCTACCAAGGGGTTGCGCCTCAAGTGAGGAGACAGTAAATGGGGGGATGGCGGGTCAGCACGAGTGACACACCGTTGGATAAAGCCATAAAGGTGGATGTAGTGCGCTGTTGGCACCCTGTGTCTAGGAAATGGGAAGCGCCTTTCGTACCTGTAGTTTACAAGGAAGTTCCTCTAATCCGATGTATACCAGACCGGACCATCCTCCGGACGTATATCGATGAGTATGAAAGTCATAACAGGATGGTCGTGTCGTACATAATACAAAGAACCGGACAATCCATTCGCATACTTAGTCGATCATCCCCACATTGGAGATCAACACATCTCTTCCTTCGTCGATTCGATTCGCCTCATACTACATGATCATGAGCACGTCACGTTGCATACTACTTGATCATGGCCACATTGGAGATCAACACATCCCTTCCTTCGTCGATTCGATTTGCCTAGTACTACATGATCATGAGCATGTAACGTTGCATACTCCTCAATCATGCCCACATTGGAGATCAACACATCCCTTCCTTCGTCGATTCGTTCGCCTAGTACTACATGATCATGAGCACGTCATGTTGCATACTACTCGATCATGCCCACATTGGAGATCAACACATCCCTTCCTTCGTCGATTCCTTCGCCTAGTACTACATGATCATGAGCACGTCACATTGCATACTCCTCGACCATGCCCACATTGGAGATCAACACATCCTTTCCTTCGTCGATTCGATTCGCCTAGTACTACATGATCATGAGCACGTCACGTTGCATACTCCTCGATCATGCCCACATTGGAGATCAACACATCCCTTCCATCGTCGATTCGTTCGCCTAGTACTACATGATCATGAGCACGTCACGTTGCATACTACTCGATCATGCCCACATTGGAGATCAACACAACCCTTCGTTCGTCGATTCGTTCGCCTAGTACTACATGATCATGAGCACGTCACGTTGCATACTCCTTGATCATGCCCACATTGGAGATCAACACATCCCTTCCTTCGTCGATTCATTCGCCTAGTACTACATGATCATGAGCACATCACGTTGCATACTCCTCAATCATGCCCACATTGGAGATCAACACATCCCTTCCTTCGTCGATTCGTTCGCCTAGTACTACATGATCATGAGCACGTCACGTTGCATACTACTCGATCATACCCACATTGGAGATCAACACATCCCTTCCTTCGTCAATTCGTTCGCCTAGTACTACACGATCATGAGCACGTCACGTTGCATACTCCTCGATCATGCCCACATTGGAGATCAACACATCCCTTCCTTCGTCGATTCGTTTGCCTAGTACTACATGATCATGAGCACATCACGTGGCATACTCCTCAATCATGCCCACATTGGAGACTAACACATTCACGTAGCCCAACAGGACGTTCCGTTGTTTTATAATACAACATACCGGATGATCAGCATCCCCATGCTCGATCGTATATTTTGTAAAGACGCAACAGGAAGTTCCGATGCTACATAATAAAGTGAACCGAATAGTAGGCACCTATGGCAGGTTTAATATTCAGGAAAGTGCACTTCAACTACATATAAATCATAAGGTCCACATGATTTCAGTTCGGATCAACTTAAACATTTACTGATTTGATATCCTAGTCGTCGTCACTTTCATCGGCATCATTTTCATCTTCATCAACGTATTGCCATAGAGTGTCATCATCCTCATCTTCAGAATTGAATCCATCCACGTCAGACAGCTCCTGCTAGCGAATTGCGTCAACTTCAGCGGCTGCAACCACAGTCTCCTCGCAAGTAATAGGCACCGGAACCTCCGAACCATCACCGAGACCATCATCAAGTATAACATCATGCAAGGTTTGGTCAATTTCATCATCTTTATATGCAAGTACCATGCCAGTGGGAGCTATGTCCTCCTCATTTTCATTATAGCTCCACAAATGCCTGTGCTCAAATTTTTGCACCACTCTCCATGGGTGTTGTAGTAGGGTGTCTGGCAAGTAAAAGACCTTCGTTGCTTGTTTCGCAAGAATGTAGGGATCATCTTGGTACCAGTAATCTCCAGTATTGACGCTTGTGAAGTAACCATCATTTCTAATCTTCGGTTCCTTCTTGGTCTCTTCCAGATCATACCAGTCAACCTAGAAGAAAACAACAGTTCGATCTCTGTCAAGCCCCGAGTTGTACCGCAGCTCAATAATGTCTCTTAGTGAACCATAAAACTCAATTTCTTTGATATCTTTATGTGATCCTGTAGTCATGATTCCACTGTTATGTGTCTTCCTATTTGCCTCTCGAGCCTTGGTGTGGTATCAGACACCGCCTACAATACATGCTGTATAAGTTTTTGCTCGCCGGCCTGGTTCAGCTGATAATGCATATAGGTTGTTGTCGCTCACTGGATTGTTTGTAATCTCTACAGAAGAGCCATAGTTTTTTTTAATATAGTCTTATGTAAAGGTCCTCACAAGGTAATATAAGCTAGCTACCAAACAAAAAAATGAATACTAACATGCGATCTAATCCAGTGTAGAAATTCTTTAGCAGTTCGACGATCAATATCCTCGTCCGACACACCTTTCGCTTTTAATTCATTCTTGAACACTCTGCAAAGTAGTACCATCTCAAAGTTAGAATGAAATAATTGTAGTTCTATCATTGCAATGGTGATTTACTTACTCGATATATGGCTTCACCTCTTTGCAATTGTTTAGCACATACCAAACCACCTTGTCGTACTTTGACCCAAGCCAACAAGTGGTCCCTGCTCCAAGTACTTGAACATTGTGATCGAAACAGGATGTTCCATCTACAGACAAATCAACATTCTCTCTGCTCCTTCCAACCTGATTGAATCGTGTGGCCACATCATCAGCCGCGAAGTACCTAGAGCAAAATGTCAAGGCCTCATTAGCAACATATACTTCTGCAATGGATCCTTCAGGTCTAGCTTGGATTCTCACTGAACACTTCAATGTGCATAGCCTTCTTTCAATGGGATACATCCATCCATATTGTACTGGACCTCTTAGGATTGCTTCCTCAGGCAAATGGACAGCCAAGTGGACCATAACATCAAAGAAGGCAGGAGGGAAAATTTTCTCAAGTTTGCACAGAATTATTGGGATATCTATTTTCAGTTTTTTCAAGACATCCAACTTCAGAGTTTTGCAACATAGTTGCCGAAAGAAGTTTCCTAGTTCAGCAATAGCTATGTATATCTCTTTGTCCACTAAACCGCGAAGACAAGCTGGTAAAACCCTTTGGAGTAGGATATGATAATCATGAGTTTTCAGTCTTTGTAGTTTGCATCCATCTGCAGCAATACACCTAGCTAAGTTTGAAGCATATCCATCTGGGAACTTCACCGAACTTATAAAATCACAAAACAGCTTCTGTTTCATTTTTGAAAGTACATACGGAGCTTCTAGCATTTTGCATGACTCACCATCCTCAGTTGCCACCATGTGTAGATTTGATCTTACGCCCATCTCTTCCAAATCAACCCTAGCATTGATGGTGTCCTTTGTCTTCCCAGCAATTTTAAGCAATGTTCCAATAAGGTTTTCACATATGTTTTCTCAATGTGCATCACATCAAGGTTATGTGCCAACTTCAGAGATGACCAGTACGACAAGTCCCACAAACAAACCCTTCGGCTCCAGCACTGTCCGGATTCCCGCTTCCTTTTCTTTCCTTGAGGTAGAGGATGCTTTCCTGGTCTAACGTCTTTAACCTTCTGCAGTTGCTGGTTCAGCTCCTCATGGGTAAACTGCTCTGGCTTTTCTCGGTTTTCAACAGTACCATCAAAATCTGCTCTCTTTCTTCTCCATGGATGGTCAGTTGGAAGGAAATGACGATGCCCAATGTAACATATCTTGTTCTTCAATCTCCTTGAGTAAGGATCCTTGTCGCAATGCACACAGGCAAAATAGCCTTTCATGACTCGCCCAGACAATGTACTCAATGCTGGATAATCATGTATGCACCAAAGAACCATAGCACGCAGTTTAAATCCTTTACCCTCAACAGCATCGATTGCCCATACACCCTTCCAAAGTTGCTGCAGCTCTTTGACGAGAGGTTCCATGAAGATTCAAAATCCTTTGATGGAGAACTCGGCCCAGGGATCAATAAGGCCATCATGAAGTTTGATTCTTCCATGCATACCCATGGTGGCATGTTATACGGCACAACAAATACTGGCCACATACTATATGAGTTGTTCATGTTGCCAAATGGATTGAAACCATCGGTTGCAAGACCAAGTCTAAGGTACCAAGCATCTTGTGCAAATTTTTTCCATCTTTTATTGAATTCTTTCCATGCCTCACCATCAGCTAGATGGCTAAGCTCATTGTTCACCAGTTTTCGCTTTGACTCGTGCCATCGTGCATCCTTTGCTGTTTTTGATGAAAGAAACATCCTCTTCAGCCTGGCAATCAATGGAAAATGCCTCAATACCTTTTGAGGAACGCGCTTGTTTGTGTCTGCATCCTTCCATCTTGAATCCTCTTCACAACATACTGGGCACACATCAAGTTTGACATACTTCTTCTTGCGAAACAATATACAATTATTTTTGCAAACATGGATTTTTTCATAGCCGAGTCCCATGGAACGTATGTACTTCATTGCCGCATCGAAAGAGTCTAGAAGACACACTTTTGGGAATCCTTTTTTTAACGAATTCATCATTGCATTGAATGCGACGTTGCTCATCCGATTGAAAGACCTTATATGAAGTAACTTGACAACAAATGTAAATTGTGCATATGAAGAT
The DNA here is from genome assembly GCA_036936925.1 of Cenchrus fungigraminus. Classification (NCBI taxonomy): domain Eukaryota; kingdom Viridiplantae; phylum Streptophyta; class Magnoliopsida; order Poales; family Poaceae; genus Cenchrus; species Cenchrus fungigraminus. The sequence goes on from CM072780.1 coordinate 72,294,370, forward strand.
GTCGGTGACACCTTACGGTTCAGATGTTCCTTTACAAATTCATACATTTTCTCACGGAGCACCTGATCCTTGCCCAAGTCAGCAATCAATTCAGACATCCCATCATCTCCAGGGCCTTCATCCTCCTCCATACCCGATATGTATTGGTTTTCCTGGACCGTTTCCGGATCACCACCATCCCGTGGAGCTGCATTATCCACATCCCCCTCTGCATCCGGCAGATTTGCGTTATCCTGTACATTTTCATCATCGTCAACCATATCCTCCAAAGCTTCTCCATGATGGATCCACCTAGTGTAAGTGGTTGCCATCCCACTCACAAGTAAGTGAACTCCAATTCGCTCTATAGTCCCTGTAGAGTTATTGAGGCATCGACGACATGGGCATAGTATTTCTCCGTCCTCAGTGTATCTTGTTCGAAGAAATGCCAAGAAATCCTGGACCCCTTTCTCATGATCCGTGGTAAAACCAGTACAACCGGATATCCAGTGTCTATCCATCTGGAATGTTTTTGGCGAATCCAACTCAAAATTACTGACCACAGAACAAATCGAAAAGGAGAACATTCTGCGAAATGAAATTTTCCGGATTGAACACAAAATTACTTACCAGATTGACACGCCGTTGCAGCAAGTATCACCCAGGTTGCGCCCGTAGGAGTGAGCAGCCGTTGGAAGTCGCAAATCACCGCCGGAATGATCCATTTTGGTAGCCTACTCGCCTCTTCGTTCTTCATTTTCCCGTTTCGGGGCAGTGGGCTGCGGGAAAACTAATTTTTTGCTACAGTGCAGGCTTTTCTCCCGCCAACTTATCAGAACAACCGCTCCGTGCTGTGGTTGGGGTGGAAAGTGTTTCTCATTAAATTGACACAACCAAGAGGTGGTGCAGTGGTAGATAGTGCTGTCTCGTTCCTATAGGTCTCTAGTTCGAACCCTTGCTATGGCAAATTGTTTTTGCAACATTTCGTGACCAACAGTAGGAAACAAGCAGTTTCACGATCGTGACTCAGGAAGGTCCTTCTAGCAAAACATCAACAGAACGGACCAGCAAAACATCAGTAAAATTAATTCAAAATGGTGAGTATGCTCGACTCAATTTGAAACAGATTAAACGAAATCGGCATAATAAGATGGAATCTCATAGCACTCATCACCACAAAGCAGTGTTATCCTAAACGGCCTAAACGGGCCGTTTAAACGGGTTTAAACGCTAAACGGGATAACACCGTCTATGCCGTTTAGCCCGTTTAAACACTGTTTATCCCGTTTAAACGCCATTTAGCCCCGTTTAAACAGGCGTTTAAACAGATTAAACGCTAAACGATGGTCGACCGACTTGTCTACCGTTTTCGTCTAGGAAAACACTGCCACAAAGTTCACACCACCAGCAAGTAGCAAACACAAAAATACAAACAAATTCATCACCACAAAGTACACACCACCTATGAACCGTCTAGCTAGCAATAACACCAGACATGTTTTATCGATTGTCTGCAGCTCAGTCAGAGTATATTTGCTCTTTCTTTAAACAGGGCATTCTCTGCTAACAAGTGCTGATTCTCTTTCAGCTAGTCATTTTGCTGCCGTAGCAATTAATTAACATGGCCCCTCTCTTTGGTCAGCTCTTCCATCAGGGCCATGTTCTCCTACTGTAACAATGCCATTTTATTCAGCTGGTCTTTCTCCTGTTGCAACAATTGATTCATCTCTTTCAGTTGTTCATTCTGCTGCTGTAATGATTGCTCATACATGTGCTTGTAATTTAGAGCCTCTTGCAGGTCTCTCTTCACCTTCTGCAGCTCAGCTTTAGTGGATTCAAGCACCTCTAGAAGCTAGAAAAATACAAGAACCTATCAATCCATCAAACTATGCAAACTGAAAACTAACTGAATCAACTTCTAACACCAATTGCAATTCAATTCTGAGTGTATGATGAAATCAGCTCAGCTATTCAGTGGATTCAAGCACCTCCAAAAGCTAGAAAAATACAAGAACCTATCAATCCATCAAACGATGCAAACTGAAAACTAACTGAATCAACTTCTAACACCAATTGCAATTCAAATCTGAGTGTACGATGAAATATGAATCTATTGTATATGGTCATCCATCCTCTAGATCCCCAAACTAGAAATCCCCATCCCTAGGTCGATAGGGGAAAATATAGTGGCTCAAACCAGAGGACTGACCTTGTCGTCCTGTTTCATGAACTCGTAGCCGGGAGGTGGCGCATAAACCACCCTCTCATCACCGCCAGAATCCGCCATTCCTAACACGAGCCGTTGCAGATCTACACGTAGCAAAAGTCGAGAGGCTTTGCGAAGGCAATGAAGCATTTCGCCTGTGAATTACTGATTTATATTAAAGATTCAAAAAAATGCTTACATGTGGGACCCAACTGAATTTTATGACGACTTGGAACACTCTATTTTTAAAATAATGCTTACATGTGGGACCACAGTTGGTTTATGACGCCGCTGACATGGCGAAAATGCTTACATGTGGGACCCTGGAAAATTTATGACGACTTGGAACACTCTATTTTCGAAAAAATGCTTACATGTGGGACCCTACTGCATTTTATGACGACTTGGAACACTCTGTTTTTAAAATAATGCTTACATGTGGGACCGATGTTGGTTTATGACGTTTTTTCAGAGCTTATGGAGTCACAAAACAGCATGGAACAGTGAAAGCCCGGCTCCATTACCAACCGTAATGACGAAAGTTTTTTTGTCACTAAATTTGCTCGGAAGTGAAATATTATTACGAGATCAGCCAGGAACGTCATAAATCAATGACGCTAAAATGTGGTTGCGTCACTAGTCAACGATTTTCTTGTAGTGTTGGTGTTGTGAACTTTGTGATCATGAGTTGAGAAACTTGATGCTACCTGATCATAATATGATGTTTGCTCCTCGGTGGACGGCAAAGTTCCGGTCTGTTGATGTTTTGCTGGAAGGACCTTCCTGAGGAACGATCGCGAAACTGCTTGTTTCCTACTGTGGTTCCAACTCGTCATAAAATTTAATAAGGTCCCACAAGTTAGTCTGATAAAAAAACAGAGGACTATGTCAATAGTAGGGGTCGAACCCATGGCCAACAGCTATATCAACTGTGTACCTTGCAAGGGGCTTGCAAGCACGCTCCTGTGGGTCGTTGTGGCAAATATGTAGCCTAGAGGCATTGGTGCGCAGATCTACAACCTGCGGCGGGAATGGCAGATGCTCGCATCGAAGGGAGGAGAGTGAGCTACGGTCAGGTCAGTACCCTGTTCTGTGCCTCTGCTTTCCCCTTTCATCAGAGGGAAGTGATATTTGGAATTGGGGATTTCGGTTGAAGCATGATTGTTGTTACAAGTTGATTGATAGGCTTTAGTTTAGAAAGTGCAAAACTAAGCATTGATTTCAAATTGCAATGAATTTTTTTGAAGCATCCGTGTACTCCAGCATCTTCTTCCATTGGTAGTTACTGCTCGGAGACATCTTCCTGCAATAGTAGCCATTGGCATCCTAAAGACAAGTGCAAACACGGGTTGAGAGCTGTGGTGAAGTATGCTTGGACCTTTCGCAACCCTAGCCGCTAGTGTGCTGGCTGCCCAAAGGTAATGGCTAGTTGGCTACCTGCTTATGTGGTGCCTGTGGTCAACTGCTATTGCTAATGGGTTGTTTAATTTGCAGGAAGAAAAAAAGCAATGCGGTTACGTTTGATGGATTGATCCAGAATGGGATGAAAGGTTGTATGTTGTTATGCTGAAGCTCATGAAGAAGAAAGTGAAAGCTAAAGAGGATGCAAAGTAGTGGGAGGGGAATTGGGAAAAGCTAACTGTGAGCTTAGAGAGATTAGGAATGAGCTCAAAATAGCGCGACAAAAACTTCAGAAAGCTACCGCCGAGCTGAAGTCAATTGGGAATTATAGGCAACTCGTGCATGTGCTACTTGCTTTATTTGTTGTTTTCGCGGGAATGGCAGGACGGATGCTCGGTGGCAAGGCTAATTAGATGTCTCCATCATGTATTTTGCAAGTGTCACTTTGGTATTGTGAACAATGTGTCAATCATGTATTCTGAACATTGTGCCCTATGCTTCCGAGCATTGTACTGATGATGTATTGCCAAAATCGACCAAGAAATGCGCGGCAGTTAGTATCCACCACATTGTACTGACCATTTAGTCTGACCTGTTGACATTTCGAAGAACTTAATTTCCGTTAGGTTCCCCAATAGTCATAATGAATTATTATTGTTATCTCGAAATCAACGGAGTAGCAGCGAAGGTTGTTTTGGGTGGCGAAGGAGAGGTGAATTTACTGTAAATGCGGAGAAAGGAATGGTGGATTTGTTGTAAATGGAGCTTTGATCGACTTCTTCCGCCTGGGGTACAGAAAACATTTTTACAATTGCATCTCCTCCTCTCGGAAGGAAGATCCGTGAGAGTACAGTGCTCTCTTCCAAGTCTCTGTATCAATTTGAATGTGCATTTGACTTGGCACTCTGATGTTTGATCAAACTATTTTCAGGACACCGGTAGGTCAGTAATCATGTCGTCGAGGTGGTTGCCGTTAGCGCTGGTGGTGCTCCCTACCGAGGTGAACATTGACATCACCAGCCACCTCGCTGCAACCTCGGAGCGGGCCATGGATGACCTCCGTAGCCTATGGGTGACGTGCTGGGAGATGCGTCGCGTGTGCAAGAATGCGGCCGTTGGTCGGCGCATGGCGCTAGAGCGATTTGCCGTCGAGCTGCAGTGGAATGACCGTAAGGGCTACGACACCCTCCTCAATTGCCTGACCCGCATAAGAAACCCAGAGGCATGTTTCCTCTCCGGGATGGACATCCTATTCGGGGAAAACTACCCATCCCCAAGCTCGTGGAGGCCGCCCAAGCCGGGCATAATGTGGTGGCCTACGTAGTCATCATGGTCCTCTACAGGGCCAATGGCGGCGCCGGTGATGATGACATTGCGAGGCAGTACATCAAGCAGGTCGAGGGCGAGGAAGAATCGGCGGCCGCGACATCGATGATGATGCGGATGAACAAGGGTTGCCTGCGGTGCCGTGAGGCAGCCTCATAGGTGATCCGGTGAGTGACGTGGCACCGACGTGCAACGCTGGCGCCGCTAGTGGCGCGCGGCAATCATCAGTGCGCAGGCCGCCTGTGCTTCAAGATGAGCTAGGAAGAATGGTCACATTTTTGTAACGAGGAATGTAGAATTCACGCTGAATGTGATTTGTTCTTTAGCAAAATAGTTGGATACCTGCATCCAAACAAATTACCCTGACATGTCAGAGTGATTTTGGATATATTTTGTTTCTAGATCAATCCACTGATATCTATTTCTATCTCTCTTCCTTTGTTCTTGTGTAGCAATACTCGCACACGCATTAACGTGATGGAAACCAACTTCTGGTCTTCCCCCATTTATTTACCACGGCTGGTAGTTGGAATATTTCATCACAATTTAGAGAGGCGGAAAATCTATATTGGACAATTAAAAAATAAATAATGTGATCTCACTATCTCAGAAACTACGAAATCCGTAATCAGGTTTGCCCAATTCAAAACAAGCAACTTTTGCCAGGAAAAGAATGAAAATTTTTGTCCGGTCTGTTAATGTTTCGTAACCCAAACATCCGGTCCTGCCCGGGTTGTATTGCCTATCTCATTGCATGCTTTCATTTTGTTGTTACCAAGCATGACTTGTCAACAAGGAAGAATGAAGTCGTGCTTCAAACTCTAAGTCAGCTTGCTTGTCTTCACGATTCTTTCCTACTAACCAAGTCTTTGAAAAACAAATCTTTGCTAGATGGGGTAGTGTACACTAGATAGAGTAGACACCGTCTTACTAAAAGCCAATTTGTTGCCCATCGCTTCAATTTGCTCTACCTAAGCCACGACTTCACGTTCGAATTGTGCACGTTTTTGGCTCTCCCTGACAAGGATGATATCATAGCTCACCTTGTCCAAACTTAAAACAAGCATCTTTTGCCATCAAATGATTAAAAATATTTCTCTGGTCTACTCATGGTTCGTAAACCCAAACATCCGACCTCGTATACCAGAATAACCGGTCTCGTGGGAACTTTCGATCTCATCATGTTCAAGTGAATTAAGTTTGCTCCAAGTTCAACGAGATTGCAAGTTACGCACCTTGCCATTTGCCTGACACGATCCCCCATGAGACCCTGCGCCTTTCCCTTGGCAAATGAGATCTATTAATATATACTGGAAAACACTTTTGCATCTCCTCCTCAACGAAAGAAAACTAATTTCTATCGGCGCAAGTAATGTCGTCCTTTTTCTCCTAATTCAATCGATTTCTTTGTTCTTTTGACCTTTTCAACCTCTTTAAGCAAACTAATTTCTATGTGCATTTCAGAGCATCTCCCCAATGGCCAGCGACAATCATCGCGTGCCTCCTGTGGAGCTCGCTCTCCTATCATCCACGCTGGCTAAAGCTCCGGCGGGGCCGAGATGCGGCGACTGCGGCAGGATAGAAACGCCGCAATGGATGGCTGGGCCGATTGGTCCCGGCACGCTCTGTGCCGACTGCGGCCTTCGTCGCTGGCATGCCAGGCAGTGGTGGGATAGGCGTTCTCTCCGCATCTATCAAACCATGATTCCCATCACACCGTCACTACCACAAGCTGGTGTGCAGTGGGTGGAGTGCCCGAGAGGCTGGGCTGGTCGCACGTGGCAGCCGTGGCCCTCCACTCCACCATTGATGTCAAGTGCGCCCGCCGCTTCGACTGTCCCGGAGAGCTCAGGCACATGGCCGTTCCCGTCCCTGCTCCATAGGTTAGCGGCGTTACCAGCCGCTTTGTCAAGTGCACCTGCCGCTTTGACTGTCCCGGAGAGCTCAGGCGCACGGTCGTACCCGTCGCCACCAGAAGCTGGCATGCAGTGGGTGGAGTGCCCGAGAGGCCAGGCTGCCCGCATGTGGTTCTCGTGGCTGTCCACTCTGCTACTGATGTCAAGTGCGCCTGCCGCGCCGACTATCCCGGAGCGCTCAGGTGCACGGCTATTCTCGTCCCTGCTCGACAGGCTGGCGGCGTTGCCAGCTGCTCGGCCATTGATGTCAAGTGTGCCAGCCACGCCGACTGTCCCGGAGAGCTCAGGGGCACAACCGTTCCTGTCCCTGCTCGAAAGGCCGGCAGCGTTGCCAGCCGTTCAGCCACCGATGTTGGACCTGTTCCAGTTCGATAGCGAGGTGGCGCCTTTGATCCTCGACGACCCAGACTGGACGGAAAGATAATTGCCAACAATGACAAGTGTCACTTTGCTGAAATGCTTATTAGTAGTTTTTGATTAAGTTTGGTCCCTCTGTATTTGATTATGCTGATTGTATGATCAGAGAACTCTGTTTCCTCCTACGGAGTAATTTGAATGGATGTTTGTTCGAAAATGTGAACCTATTTTGCCAACAAATCAACAAATAATTTAGTCCGGTCTTGTCACTTTTTCTCAACAGTAACATCCACATGTTGCCATCCTCGTGCCACAACTTCCCATGGAAGGTGGTTGCCATCATCAAGAGATCACATACGTGTTGGTCATACGGCGCGGGGACCCGCACATTAGCCCCTCAACAGTGGAAGATGAATGAAGCCACTCAAGAGTCAAGACTCAAGAGGCGCCCGTTGCTTACCTTCTCACCGAAGCGGCACAACTTCCCAAGCAAGGTGAGTAACTCCACATAAATCACCATTCCTAGCCCCCACCATCGGCGTCCTCGCCAGTTACGAACCACTCTACCACTTCCCAAACACTCGCGCCTCTCTCCTACTACCCGGCCGACTCAATGAAGCGATCAGGCTCCCCGTCACGCCAGCTATCCTCCACCGATTCCCTGTCACGCCGGCTATCCCCCACCGGCTCACACCCTCGACCGATCCTCCAGCGCCACATCCTCTTCGCGCGCCCGTGACTGGGTGCCGCTGCGTGATGGCCAGGACTTCACCCGCATGTTCATGGAGGTGCTGTGGGGCCACATCCACGGCACGCCACAGCCACCGCCAACGTCGACCCGCCGCCGCCGAGCTCCGACGCCGCCAACATCGACCCGCCATCGCTTGGCGGCGGTTTCCCAAGAGCCGGTGGTGGCTCACTGGCGGATTCCCAGCCTCCTCCACCATCATCGTTGCCGCCCTCCGACGATGCCAACGTCAACCCGTCGTCGATTGCCCGCGCTTTGCCAGGAGTAGCTGGTGTCTCGTAGGCGGATATCCACCCTCATCCACCGTCACTGCCTCGGAAGCTTATGTTTATGGTTAACCTTCCTGCTGGTGAGTTTGACTTCGACTCCAACTCCGACTCCCAAGCTGGCATAGACTCGTCTGAGGACCGTTTCCACGGCTACATCCCTCTGGTCCCCATGGGGTGATGCTTTGCGCGTCTTCCTGCACTTGAACGGCCCATACGGGTGCCCTGTCTGCCCCAACCTTATGCACTGGTGGCACAAGCTGAATGAGGTCAAGGACCATGTCCTTGGGATGGCCAAGTCTACGCCCCTGAGGCAGAACTACAAGAAGAAGTGGAGTCGCCACCGCGTCGTGGCCAGGAATGAGGGATGGATGGAGTAGATAGAGTGAGCGAGCCGCGTCGGTGGAAGATCTATGCTGTTATGTTATTTGTGATGCTAATTAGTATCTTTAGATTTTGTTGGAACATTGTCTTATGTATGTGAACTTTATGATGTTATGTTATTTGTGATGTTAATTAGTATCATTAGATTTAGTTGGGACATTGTCTTATGTATGTGGAAATTGTGATGTTTAATTAGTCACTTTAGAATGGACTATGTTTCCTACTTTGGATGGATGTTCATTCGAATAATGCGATCGTATTTTCCTACTAACAATTCAACAAACCATTTAGTCTGGTCCGGTCACTTTTGCAGATCAGTAAGGTCCGACCGTTGTCATCCTATTTTGCCCACAAAATCAACACTGAATTTAGTCTGGTCTGGTCACCTTTTCTTATCAGTAACATCCGGCCGTAGCCTTCCTCGACAGGCCGAGGCGCCCGTTGCCTAATTTCCCAAGGAAGCTTGCCACAACGCCCCATGGAAGGCGGGTGACATCATCAAGAGGTTAGGGACGTGTGGGTATACCCAGATGGTACCCACACGTCAACCACTCAAAGCTTGTAGATGAATAGAAGCCACTCGATCTAGAGGTCCGTTGCTTAGCTTGTCACATAAGCTTGCACCACTTCTCATGGAAGCTGGCCATTGTATTCCTACCACCATCGACTCAATGAAGCAATCAGTCTCCCCCAGACACACAGAGCTCAGGTGCATGGCCGTACCCACCCCTGCTCGTCGGTCCGGCGGCGTTGCCAGCCTCTCGCCCACCGCCTCCTCAAGAGCCGAATCCGGGTCCTGGCAGTCACCGCGCGGCCTCCACTTTATCCGCTCCTACATAGAGTGGCAAGGGCATCAATTCCACGGCACGGAGCCGCCTCGCTGCAACACTGCCAACGTCGACCCGCCAATGCCCGGAGCCACTGGTACATCACCGGCGGATTCGCAGCCTCCTCCACCACTTGCAGAGTTGGACTCCGACTCCAATTCCAACTCCAACTCCGACACCCAAACTGACATAGACCATCTTAAGACCTTTGCTCTACGCGTCTTCCGGCGCACTACCAACACCTACGGGTGCCCTGTCTACCCCAAATGTATGCACCAGTGGAGGAACCTGAATGAGATCAAGGACCACGCCCTTGGGATGGCCAGGTCTGTGGCCCTGAGGGAGGACAACATTAAGAAGTGGAGCCGCCATCGCGTCCTAGCTAGAAACAAGGGATGGATGTAGTTGGAGTGAGCGAGCCACGCCAGTGGAAGACCAATGCCGATATGTTATCTGTGATGTTAATTAGTATCTTTAGATTTCGTGGGAACATTGTCTTATGTACGTGAACATCATGATGTTAATTAGTAACTTTACATTTCCATGAAACATGGTCTCATGTGTTGTCCGGCCTGTTCGTTTTTCGTAGACAAGAACATCCGCTCCTATTGTACTTATACATGATCGTGTTTCCTAGCTTGACACATGATCTGGAGAGGTTGAAGATCAATATTGGATGATTAATAAGAAATAGCAATGTGATCGTTGCTCACCTTGACCAAATTCAAAACAAGCATCCTGTTATTGCCAAACATCCAAAATGCTAATGCATCCCAAACCCAAACCCAAACCAATTTTATGATTTTGGTTACCGTTTGTTTGTTGATCAATCCCCTTGTTTGAAGTTGTTTATGCTTTGTTTCCCTATAAATGTTATCCTATTTTATCGCTCTCATAAACTATGAAATCATAGATCACCTTTGCCCAAAATCAAAACAGGCACTTTTACAGGTCCGGTAATATTTGTCTTTTCTGTATATTTTTCTAGACCGAAACATCTGGTGTGTTAATGCATCCCATACCTGAACATCCGGTTTATTGGCAGTAAACTGTTCATCTCGGCATGTTGAAGTGCTTGTAAATATAGTTTGCTCCTAATTCACTAAGATTACAAATTTACATAGTTCTTTTCTTTGCAAAAGGTCATTACATTATTAGAGATCGAGGCGCCTCCTTGCATTAGAGTGATACAACTCCCGAAGAGACACCCTGACTTTCCCTGAAACTGAGATCTATTAATATACCGGACTCTCCCAACTCCCTCCATTGCCTTGTCTCAAACTCTCTTCCTCCAGAAAACCACAACCACCATGCCTTCTTCTCCGATTCGACTTCCCGCCTCCCTATTCCCTTCCAAACCCTCCACCATCAGGACACCACCCGACTCCCCCCAACCAAGCGCATGTGAGCCATCCGAGCCCTCCTTGAGTGAATCTAATGTAGAAGACATGGAAAGGCAGGAGAGCGAGGACAGCGAGGATGAGTACGACTACGTGGAAGAGGAAGAGGAAGAGGATGAGGAAGAGACATGGGCGGCCATTGAGAAGAAGCGATTGGCGGCCAAGAAGAGGAAGCGGGTGGAGGCCAAGAAGAGGAATCAACATACGGAGGCATTTGTGAGGCAGCTTTTGAAGTCTGACAAGGCCGGTAAGCTTGATTCGTTCAAGGACATTCTATCGGCGAAGAAGAAGAAGGGTGCGGAGGAGGAGGAGGAGGTGGACTCAAAGATGACCAAGAAGAAGATTGACCTCGGCGATGGTCCTTCAAATGCCGACCCCGCCAATCCCGGTCCCGTGGCTCCCCCAGCCATTGAAGCTCCCTCGACTCCAGAGGCATCGGGGAACTCCTCGGAGGGGTCATCTTAGATTACTCGGATTTGGGTTTTCTTTTTCACTTTCAAATAGTTTGTCTTGTGGATGGAAAGATCAATGGTATGTTTTCTTTTGGATAGAAAAGATCGATCCCCTGTTTTCCTGCTCTGTGAATCTTGTAGTGGTAGGAAAATTCCCTGTATCCCCTGTTATCCATGAAGAACATGGGTGTTCTTCTTTTCCATGATCGTCTTCCTTGCTTCAGTGGATTTCCCTGGTCATGATGTGTTGCCATAGTCTGAGATGTAATGTCTTGTCATGTGATATTTTATTCTTATCCCACCGCACCACATTGCAGATACACACGTAAATGATGACCGATTTTACAAATTTACCATTTGACTAAATTCACCGTTTTGCCAAGAATATACAGAACTTAAATGATGGTCAGCTTGCTCAAATCATTCAACTTAAATGTGCACATACATGATACATCCCCGTAGACCTACACTCGTACAGTGGCACTGGCACTGGCGCGCACAAACACACACCCAGCAACAAAATCTTCAGACTTGGCAACGAGGAAGACAACAGACACGGTCATGGAGATGGATACCATACACGCCTATCCCGCCATACCTAATGCACGACGGAATGTAGCATAACGAGGATCCGTGCGGAGATATTCCTCCAATGCACGGTGCCTACCCCTTGACTTCATGGTACGTCCTGAGCGACCAATGCCAGAAGCATGTTGTAGGATGTCACGAAAACCCCACTGCCGGTGAGCAAGATTGCAGTAAGGGCACACACAGCGACCATGTCGAAGCACACGAGTGTAACCTGCTCCTGCAGCCAAGCCAAAGCATCTTTCTTCATCTCCTCCGTTTCTTCCTCGTCTGCTTCGTCCATGTCGTACAAATCATATGGATCTATGTATCCTAGCCGCTACGGAGGTGGCACAACATGGAAGTTGGCGGTTCCTCCGTTCGCATCAGAAGCCATCCTCCTACACACTCGCCAACAATGTAAACATGATAAGCACAGACTAGAAACAATGATTGTAACATGTAAAAACACAACGCGGAAGCTAAGAGATCACCTCTTTTCACAGCGCGCAAAACCAAATAGAGAGGTCTGCTAGCACAATGCGTGGAGGATGAAGAGGCGATGAGCAAAGGCCTTGGGGGCACGCCTATTTATCGAACCATGACCGAGAATAAGGCAGCATGCACCTCGTGCTAGAGCATGCCTCACGGGATTACAGTAGCCATGAAAATACGTGGGATGCTCGGAATATGAAGGCCTACACTGCTGAGGAATCCTGTAACAAGTATAGGGCGGAATATGCAGGCTTTTGCCCCGGTAGGCATGCGAAATATTTGGTGGGTACACGAGTGTGCTTTGGTCCGGATAAGAATGCAGAAGGAAGATCCTTATACCCGCATGACTTAAAAAAATAGACGTGTAGGCATTGTAGTGGGAGAAACAGCTGTTAGGCTTTGTGATCTTCGACTGGAAGCGCACCCAGCTTCACTAAATCGTGGGCCTCTTCCAGATATCCTTCTCCCACCTACATTGTACGCCACCAGAATCCCACCCAAAGTCGCTGACAATATGGGGCCACAATTGCATGGACTCACTTGACTGCGGCCCCGAAGCAAGTGCAGCTTACCAAATTTTCATTTCGCGGTCAGGAAGTCGAAAGCGAGATTTTCACATTCTGTATTCCCTCTCTACCCCCAAAATAATAAATACTCTACTCCATTGCTACCGCGTTGCACCACTAAACTCCCGCCCTCCATTTCCAAAAAGCATCACTCTGCTCAGCTAGATCTGCGGTGGCGGCCTGACCTCGCCGTCGCTGGTGGAGGGGGAGGTGTATCTCAGCAGATGGTGGGCAACAGATATCGGTGTTCTGCTTGCGTCTGCCGTGCTGGCCAAGCTGAGCAGTTGAGCGAGGATACGGCGCAAGCACCGGCTCCTGATGCCCCCTCAATCCATGGGCCCCTGAATCTTGGAGCTTCACAAGTGAGAATCTCATTTCCTTTTCTTTCTAGTCCCCTAGTAGTATATTCGTTGGCTTAGAAAGTAAATTGCTTTGTGCATTGTGTTAGTTCTGAGATTCTTCTCTTAACTTTGCCGCTCTAGATTCAGTCACTGATTTGGAACACAAGTTAATCGATAAGCCATGCGTTGAAAGTAAATTGCTTTGTGTATTGTGTGAGATTGGAGATTCTTCTCTTACCTTGGCCGCTCTAGATGCAGTTACTGATTTGTAACACAACTTAATAGATGAGCCATGCTTAGAAAGTAATTTACTTTGTTTATTGTCTTAGATTTCAGATCCTTCTCTTACCTTGACCGCTCTAGATCCAGTTCTTGATTTGTAACTTATTGTGCAGGGCCTAGCATCCCACTCTTGCATTGCTGAGATTCAATCACATGTCATGGTATGTAACAGAACACATGATTATCCTGCTACCTTATTCTTAGGATTATTCTTAAGTTTATTTGCTTGCTTCGTTTAAGGTTCAAGTTTGACTTCTCCTTTCATTTTTATGCTCAAATGTTGAGGACAATCCTTGCGGTTCACATATCACATTCCTATCCCTCCAATGTGAAGTCAAAGCCATTCATTGATTACATGCCTCGAGATTATCCAACTTTCGCTACATGCTCAAGACCTGAAGTTTCGTTGGGAGGGCTAGATGCAGCTGCTGACCTTGGTGAAATCGATGTTGAACAGGACCAAGTTTTGACAGACTTGAAGATCAAGGCAAGAGCATCAGATGTAGCAATGAAAGTGCAGACTGATGAGATTGAGATGTTGAAGAAACAAGTAGAAACTACGGAGACCCTCCTTCGTCAACTGCTAAGCTCGAGCCTTGGGTAAGGCCACTATTTTTCTTAGTCTTCTGCTTGTGTCCTCCCAGCTAGTTGTGCTGGTTTGTGAGTACTGAGCTTTGTTATCTTAGTGGGTTCTATTTCAAGACCAGCTTTATTTGTGAGCATGGAGATATCATGTGTATTGGTTTGTGAGCTCCTACTGACAATCTGCTTGTGGTTGTTCTATGTTCATTGATAATAATGTGTCATGTGTGATCAGAAACATTTATTTGTTTTAGTGGTATGGAAATATTATCTGTGATGTCAATTACTTAATTGATAAGCATGTAATATGAGATTGAACTATATTTAATTAAGCGCTACCTGGAGTGCAGCCCAAAATAACAGGGAAAAATATGTGGGCTTGCCCCCTCGGTCCATTATTTTTTTCCGAATTCAAAAACAATTATTAATAAAATGGGCCGTATCAAAAATGACGTTAGCAAATGGTGGGATGGGTCCAATATCAGTTGGGCCTTAATCATTTTATGATGTCATCAAATATTGAACTCGATCCAACCAGTACTGGACCCAAAACAAATTAATGACGAATGCAATTATTGGGCTCGGTCATACTAAAACCAGGCTTAAAACATTCTGTGATGACCTCAATTATTGGGTCAGTCCAACAAGAATTAGGCCTAAAAGTATCTATGACGAAAACAATTATTGGGCTCCATCCAACCATAATCAAGCCTCAAACAATCTATGATGCAAACAATGTTGGGCTCCATCAAACCTTACTAAGGCCTAAAACCAATTTATGACGACCGAAACATTGGGCTCAGCTTAACATTAAGTGGGCCAAATCCAATCTATGACGACAAGGAATTTGGACCTTGGCCCAACAAAATATGGGCTGAATTCACTTAATGACGAAATAGTTTGTCACAAAACGCCGTGCCACATCAGATTTTGGTCCGACGTGGCATGTACCTTATGATGCCTTAGTGTTACGAATTTATACGCGTCATTAAAATCATGACGCCGCGAAATAAGGTCTCGTCATTAATCGCGGTTTGTGACGCTCAATTAATGACAGAGCGTCTTCGTAACAACCAGCATCATTAATCGTGGTTTATGACAAGAAACAGCCTTTTTTTTGCGTCACTAGTCAGCGTTTTTTCTTGTAGTGGCCACAGATCAGTCTGTTGGGTCCACTGTCTGGTCGGCGGGTCTTCTGGTGGGCCAGACCCACATGTCGGGGACGGCAGAGAGCCTGGCCGGTGGGGACCTAGGGGCACCCTTGTCTCACACCGCTAGTTGTTGCTCCCAGCTGCTTTGGATCACAAACACATTGAGTGACTTTTGTGAGGAGTGTACCCATGTCCCTCTCATGTGTGATAGCACGAGTGCCATTAGTGTTGCCAAAAATCCCATGCTACACTCCAGAACCAAACATATAGAGGTGAGGTACCACTTTTCGAGAGACAATGTGGAGAAGGGAAACATAGACTTAATCCATGTGCCAACCCAGAAACAGCTTGCTGATATCCTGACAAAGCCTTTGGACGAAGCTACATTTGCTCGTTTGCGGGGGGAGCTTGGTGTGGTTTTTCCTTTTTGAGCTTGGGTTGGGGAGTCTGATGTACATATGCATGTTGCATTTTCATTCTTGTATCATATCATGTTTAGCATCTTTGTATCATAGACTGCATTTGTATCATATGCTTTAGAGCTGTGCTTCTCCTATATACATTGATCAATATGATATGCTGGATGTGAGCTTATGATCTTGCTAGTGAGCTCTTGTGATGTATATGCATGTGGATGGCTTTCTTTTGTGAAAATGCTATATATGTGTTGACACCGTTTTTTGGAAAAAAACAGGTCAAAAAGATAAGAAGGAGCAGCCGATGAGAAAGCAAGGAAATCGGCCGATTGAAGAGAGAGAGAAATGTGGTCAATAGGACTCGCCGATGGTCAGAGGAGTCCAACTCTATCGATGGGCTGGTGGGTCAAACCGATCGGCGGATGGTCAACCGAAAGATCGGCCGATGGAAAGAGAAGAAGGCGGAAATCAAGAAAACACGCCTAAAGGAAAGCACGGCGGAGGCGGGTCAATCTATGATTGAAAACGGGTCAAGAGTCAGTTTTAGGAGAGTTTTTGACTCCTACGTGAGTCTTTTTCTATTTTTAGTAGTATTCGTTTTCTTTAGAAGCAAGTAAATAGTGCCGTAATCGGCTCGGAGTCGGGTTGTCCTCAGGACATAAATAGCGACCCTGCGTGGTCTGGAAAAAGTGTACACACCAATATCAAACAAACCACCTCCGGGCAAACCCTTTACAATTTACAGTATCAACTTTACAGCATCTACTTTTCGGTGACTTCGCCATCGCGTTTTTTCTCTTTTCTACAACGCCGTCCTTCAAGTTCGTCAGGCTGCATCGATCGATCTCCGGCAAGCTTGTGAGTACCGTTTTACCGAATAACCCTAGGCTTTAACCTCCGGGCGCATCACTGAGGTTTCGTCTAGTTCTTTATTCACCCCTTACTGATATTAGCTAGATCTGCAAGTTTTCGTACCAATTCTTTTGGTTTTTAGCTATTATCATCAATTTAACCAGCTCGATCTAGATCACGTCGGCTTGTAACATTATAGCCGATTTCGACCTACTCGAGTGCTGACGTCACGATCGGCCAATTCCAGCCAATCTCTTATCCACACCTTCGCGCCTCGGCCGCTCTCGAGCCGACAGATCCCGCTTTTTCATATCGGTCGATTGGTTGGTACACGTGTCGCTAAAAGGCCATCGGTTCTCTAGCCGATCCCTAATATTTTCCAT
The DNA here is from genome assembly GCA_036936925.1 of Cenchrus fungigraminus. Lineage (NCBI taxonomy): Eukaryota > Viridiplantae > Streptophyta > Magnoliopsida > Poales > Poaceae > Cenchrus > Cenchrus fungigraminus. Next base: position 72,311,267 of record CM072780.1, read on the forward strand.
TGTCAATCAACATGTCAGATTGGCTAGCACACCTCGCTACAGACCGGGGAGTTACGTGTGTCGCACGCGGAGGTGATGTCCTATTTTCGCGTCAACACACTTTTGGCAGGCCCAGTGGGACCCGAAAAAGTCAACAATGTCGAAGAATTTGAAGAATAAAGAAGTTGACCAGGGCAACATTCAGACAGTCTCCAAAGATCACCTGAAGGATGCAGACAAAGTCGAGTTCGAGGCTCACATGAAGCGGTTTGAAGAACTATGCTTGGCTTCGTATGGTCAAACTAAAAGTGGGGTCTACAAGAAGAATCCTCATGCAATGCCCCAGCAGATCACCTTCTCATCTGATCCTCAAGGGCTTCAAGATAGGATGAACAAGGCTATGCATCAGACGATGATCGATCAATCTAAAGTCCTTGCCAATACTATCCAAAACTGTCTGACTGAAATGCTCAAAAAGGGAGCAGGAGAGGGATATGTGGGACCTGCATACTTCCAACCAAATCGAACTCCTCCAGTGTTCCCAAAAGACCAATCAGCTTCCCTGACGATTGATGATCCAATAGTAGGGGTTACATCATCTCCACAGATCAATGCAACAGATCCTGGTCCTTCATCGGCTGCCCAGCCGATTCAGAATCAGAATATTGGGAATATGTCTAAAAGCCCTGATGTTACGGTGCCAATTGTTCCAACGTATTTAGCACAGTCCAATCATCACCAGCAGTATCCTGCAAAGAGAGATCAAAATGGAAGACTTGTAGAGTGGAGCCTCCCTCATGATCACTTTGAAATTGATATCTCAAGCTTCTTCGAATCTCATCCTGAAGAAATCCTAGAAGTGAAGTACCCAGAATCTTATCAAGCCATGTTCGGGGGTACTCCAGGGACTGTGCATATGACCAAAGAAGGAGTGGAGTTTGTCTACTTCAATCATGGGAACAAAGCTTTTGAAAGAGTTAAAATCAGTCCAGCCCATGCTCATATGGTTATACCAATGGAAAGAAAAGCTCCTGTTCCACCTCAGAGACCGGTTCCTCAACCAACTTTGGGGATGCCTGTACAAACTTCTCCACTGCAACAGTGACTATCAACGCAGCCTGTCTTAACCCCAGCTAATACAGTTGCTCATACAAGATCGTCGCCTCAGCAGCCGGCCGACCAGGGGATGACAAGGCAGCCAACAACACCACAGCAACAGGTGGATCCTACACAAGCGATGCAAATGCTCCTAAATCAATTGGCTATCTCAGGCCAGTTGAACTTGCATCAGCCAGTTCCATCAGCTGGTCAGCCGATCAGACAAATTCCACCTGTGACAAGTCAATCAAATACACAAGGTTCTTCTGGAGCAAGGACATCAGCGGCACCAAATCCACAGTCAAGAACCTCGGAAGACCAACCTTCAGAGACTCCATCAGCCGAGATGCAAGCAATAGAACAAATATCTGTTGAAGTGAAGTCTCATATGAAGTAAGAATTGAATGACCATTTTTCAGAGATGCTGCAGAAACAATATGGAATAAAACCTAAGCAGCAATCCTACATGTACAGAACACTGTATCCATCTGGCTACGATCAGATACCTTTCCCTCCAAGATTCAAGGTGCCGGACTTCACTAAGTTTTCTGGATAAGATGACACATCCACAATGGAGCACATCACTCGGTTCATCATCCAGTGTGGAGAAGCAGGGAATGTTGATGCACTCATGATACGGTTGTTCTCATCATCTCTCTCAGGGCTAGCATTTTCATGGTTTACCTCATTACCGGCCAACTCTATCATCAGGTGGTCTGATCTGGAATAGCAGTTCCATAATTATTTCTTCTCGGGTATCCATGAGATGAAGATCAATGATCTGACCAGACTCAAGCAATGGAACGATGAAACCGTTACTGGATTCATTCAAAGGTTCAGGGTGGTCAGAAATAAATGCTATAGTCTAAATCTGGGAGACAAGCAACTAGCTGAATTGGCATTCCAAGGGCTCTTGCCAACTTTGAGAGAGAAATGCATCACATGACTTCGAGATCTCAGCCAGCTGGTCAGTCGAATGAGTCAGAAAACTGCAAAATCCTACGAGCCTAGAAAGAACTTCCAAAAGAAAGTGTCTTACATGGATTACTCTGACTCAGAAGATGAAGATAACATGATAGGGCTTGCAGAGTGGGTCAAAGGCAAGAAGACAGTATCCTGCCCCTTCGGTAAGAAGGAACCAGAAAAATTCGGCTTTGACATCACTAAGGCCGATAAGATATTTGATCTGTTACTTCAGCAAGGGCAGATCAAACTCTCCCAGTTCCATACCATACCATCTGCAGAGGAGCTCAAAAGGATGAAGTATTGCAAATGGCACAATGCAACGTCTCACGACACCAATGATTGCAAGATCTTTAGGCAACAGATTCAATCAGCTATTGAGCAAGGGAAACTCAAATTTGAAAACCCCACCAAAGCTGAAAAGCCGATGAAGATTGATCAGCACCAATTCCCAACTAGTATAGTTGAGGTGTCTAGTAAAGACACGTCACATATTAAGCTGTTGACGTCGGAATTGGCTCAAAATAAAGGAGCTGTTGATCCCAAAGTACAAGCAACCGATGCCGATGTTAAAGGAAAAGGGTTTTTACTTGAAGAAGAAGACCTAAAACCACGCCGGCCTGTCACGTCTCAAATGCTGATCAACAAGTTCCAGTGACGGCAAGAGAAGGCAAGAGGAAGAGAGGAGTGGGCACGGCACAACGAAGGACATTGGAGATGTCCATTCTTCAATTACTGCTGGGAGGAAGGAATCAAGCTCCCGACGGCAGAAAATTGTACAGAATGCAATGGGGCTTATAATAATAGCAGCTCATCTAAGAGGGTTTGCTTTGATGACAGAAGGCCTGCAGCTGGAGATCATCGTGAATTCAGCAATCAACGGATCCCAGTTCATCAACGGCTGGGGGGCAAGGCCAGCGTCCATGATCGACTGGGGGGCAAGGCCAGCGTTCATGATCGGCTGGGAGGCCGAGTCAATGAAAAGTCAAACAATCGGCTGGAAGAGATGGCCGATTCCTTGGTCCCTGACGAGGATATCCTGTGCCGAGATCTCGAACATGGACGGACTGATGATGAAGGGTCAAGTCAGTCGTGCAAGAAGCCTAATCCACAGTGATGCCCAGATGGATTGACCAAGTCACAGAAAAGGAGAGTCCAGCGTCTACGACAGCTAGAACAGCAAGAAGAAGAAGAAAGACTTGTGCTGGACAAGAAGAAAGTTCGGTCTAAAGTATGGTGCCCTAAACCCAAGGCCGATGATGGGAAGGATGATAAACCAAAGGCTGATATAAACATGGTTGTCCTTTTACCAAAAGAGTTCATGGCTTCAGTTGATTCGGATGTGTCCGATGAAGAACTTGGGATGGCTCAGTTAACACTGGAACCTACACAAGCTATCTTTGAGAAATCAGATGATGAAAAGAGACAAAACTTGAAGGCATTGTTTCTCAAAGGTTTTATCAATGGGAAACCAGTCACTAGGATGCTTATGGATGGAGGAGCAACAATCAATCTAATGTCGTACACCATGCTGCGCAAGATTGGGAAATCTGATGAAGATTTAACCCAAACCAACATGATGCTGGTGGACTTCGAAGGCAACGTCTCTCCAGCTCAAGGTGCAATCTGCGTAGAGCTCACCATCGGCAGCAAGACCCTTCCAACCGCTTAAATTGTCATTAAAGGGAGGGGATCTTATAATCTATTGCTGGGTCAGGATTGGATACATGCCAATTGTTGCATACCATCGACAATGCATCAATGTATCATCCAATGGATCGGAGATTCAGTGGAGATGGTCAAGGGAGAAACCTCCTTGACAGTGGCAGCTATAGAAGCACACAGGTGGACCTATGATCGAGTGAGCTGCATATCTGGAAAAGCATGGGATACCAAGTATCTCAAGGTTTTCAATTTCGGACTAAAGCCGGTTCGAGCAGTCGGCTCTGATGACGAGACTTAATGAATCAATTTACTGAAGATAGTGGAAAGCTTGGGCATGGAGTCACAACTGTCGATGGATTGGTCGCCCATGTATATGAACAGTTGGATGAGCCGATTGTCGTATCGAGCCCATCGGCCGATTGGATTTTCGAGCTGTAGCCGATTGCAAATGTAATTGTTTCTAGTAGAATAGCCGATATCTATAAAGAATCGCCTTTAGCACAAAAAATGTAAAAACCGATGTACAAGTGATATATTCGGTTGTGGTCGATACACATATCGCCCTCAGAACAAAATGAATGCATTTTCATCTCTTCTGTTTTGGATTACAGCAATGATATTACAGCTCAGAAGATTACATGCGTTTTCAAGAATTTACAAAACTATCCATTCTCCAGTATGATGAGGATATTTGAATCGATGAATGAGAGAAGGACACCACGAAAAGGAAGCGAAAGACTAAGATCTTCACCGGATTCTGTAATCTTCCACCGGAAGGAGTCCGAGTTGATGACCAAGATGGCCGTTCCTTTGGCACGCTCCTCCGCTGATAAATGTGTAGCAAGACACCCTACCTTGCTCCTTCCCCTAAAGCCAGATCCTCACAAGGAATCTTCTAGCTATAGTGCCTCCTGGCTTTTCGAGAGGAGACGAAGAAGAAGTGGGGTTACTACACTACTTCACAAGAATTCTTTTAGCCATGGAAAGGAAAAAGGAAAAGGAGGCAGTCATACAACAAGTGTCTATAATCTATCAGAATTGGCTGAGCCATGGTCGATGGGTGTGAGTTTTCTCTGTCAAGCTTCAAGCCTATTTATAGCCCTAGATAGCAGAAGAGATAACTACAAGAGGGAATTGAAAAAGGCAAAATAAAGGGCATCCGATGCAGTCAAAGCAAGAACAGTTTCCCCGTGAAAGCCTCAGACTGAACGATGGGCAGTCATGCAATGATACGTTTCCCAAAAATCAGGGGCTGGCTTTGAAGATGGATTGAATAACAATGAATGGCCCCACTCTGTACTCCAGAAGAGGAGGTTTCCAGGATCTTGCCCTCTCAACATTGCTAGCAACAATGACCAGCTTTGATGCATCATCTGGATGCAAGAACACTTCAAAAAGAAACTTGTCAAGGAGTGGGAATAGTTACATTTTCCTGGAAGCACTCTAAAAGAGGCATGCCTCTTATTCCTAATGGGAGCCGATTTGATTCAAAGTTGGAAGATTGTAGTACAACATGAGAAACGAGTCGCCTTGTATAGCAAGGAAGTCAGATCAGATCATTAAAGGCACCCACAGGCATATCACCAAGAAATAGTACATTCAGACTTATCAATGCCAATAAAAGGATGATGATTTTATTCATAAATAGGTCAATTGCATCGGCTGATAGTACATCAGTGCTTAAAGAAGACTTTTTGCCTTATCTAACTCCACTCTAACTTGGGCTATTTCTTCGCCTATACGATCTAGTTCCTGAAGAAGAGCAGTCCTCCTAGCTTCAAGAACTTCCAGCCTCTTCTCATCGTTTGCAATCACAATGCGAAGACCACGTTCTTGCCTGGATGGTTGGGTTGGTTGATGTGCACCAAAGGCATCGATGCTCGACACAATCCTTTCCACGGTTTCACGATTTGGGGACTGAGAAAAGGGGAACATCAGAGAAGGGATCACAAAGAATGGAGAGGGTAAGAAAGAACCAACCTGATTCACAGAGGAAGAAGAAGAGGAAGCCATTGCAAAAGGATACAGTTCAACGGGCGAAAGAGATCTTGCAACTTATAAAGGCCGATCAAAATGTTCAGTCAAAACAATAAGTGCCAAGCGTTGGTAGTTGGCCAGTAAAGGCCAGATAAAGTTCAAAAGTTACAATATTCAAAGGAAAATTAAACTATGCCCAGAAGGTGAAGAGCATTAATGAGATCCAGACGCAGCTGGTCGACCGCTTCTATCTCCTGACAATCAGCACCGGTCAAACCAGGAATCGGTTGCTCTTGTTCACGGAGGACTTGGGCTCGGCGTGCAACAGAATCTCTCTGCTCTCGCATGGTAGCAACGGTGCCTGGAAGATCCGCGAGCTTCTGCTCTTCAGCTGCCAAGTCTTGCTCAACCTGACCAAGCTCTTTCATTAGTTCGACACGACGTCTCTTTAGATGATCGATGCTGTTGACGATATCAGGACGAGAAGAAGCTAGGAATTTAATCCTGCCATCAAGATCGGCCATTCTACTATCCAGATTCTCCCTGTCACGAGTAAGTTGCTCCTGGCGCTTCCTTTCATCCAGCCGATCTTGAGCCTCTTGGACTACAAGCTGCCGATTTTCAATAAAAGCTACCTGAAGCATTTTGGACTTAAGATCTCTGGGCAACTAGCCTTGAATCTGCTTGAAGATAGTCCTGATCGACTCGGCATCTTCTATAAGTTGGTCGATGTTTTGGTTCAGCAATGGAAGTACCTCGATCAGCTTAGCTTTCACATCATCTGGGAGAGTAGCTGCCAGTACACCCTGAACAACAACAGGCAAGATTGGTGGAACCTGCAGAGAGAGAAAAAGTGAGCAAAGGAATTGAGGAAGAAATTTGAGAAGATCAAGAGGTTTACCTCTGCAGCAGAAGTTGCCTGCACTTCAATAATCAGATTTTCAGCCGATTCTGACTCAAGAACCCCAACAATCAGCAATTGTGACTGATCACCAGTATCCTGCTGAAGGTCATCCAAGGACTTGTCTTGAATCTCAATTAGCATCTCAACGACATCCTGGGATAGAGACAAGGGATTAAAGATAGGAAGAATGAGAAAACAACTAATGAAGATTCTACCTCAGTTGGTTTTCTCAATCTGAAGATCGACCCGTTCAGGGGAACGCTGAAGTTGGCCAATAGAAGCATTTGAGACATCAGTCCTTTGATGAGTTTCAGGTTGCTCAGTTGACGAAATCAAAATATCATCAGCCGGGTTCTCTTGAATCAATTCCAGGGTCTTCTCCTGACCAGGATCATCAGTGGTGGCCTGTTTCGATTGCCCAATCAATCCCGAAGACTGCACAAAAGACAGATTAATTAAAGAATGGTAAAAGAAAAGAAAGGCTAAGAAATGGTTAATACCTCAAAAGCATTTGCCAATACTCCAGCCATATCCGAGATATTAACAACCTTGGTGTCAATCTTCTTCTTCGTTCTGCGGGTGAGATCTTTGCTGGTCATTGTTTTCCTCTTGAGGGTCGACAGAGGCAGATTATCTGGAGTACGATTTGTCTTAGGACCCTGCATGACTGATGAAATTGGAGGAGCATTGTAGCCGATGTACGGTAAAGACCTCGGTGGCCAATAACCAATCGGCTTGCCACTTTTGCTTCTAGCAGGTGGTTCAGAAGTATCAAGCTGAAGAAAAAGGGGAAACAGTCTGAGCATATTAAGAATGCACAAGGACAATTAAGCAAGAAAGTACCTCGTCAACCAATGCCTCATACGCGGGATCCAACTTCTCGCAGTAAAGTCTTGGGGATACACAGAAAAGATGATCACACCATTCTGCCCACCAGATATTGAAAAGAGAAGAAGCAAAACCGGAAAATCTCCAGGAGTCAAGATCAATAGTGGAAGAATCGGGGACGAAATCTAGCAGACGCTGATAATAGGTACCACTAGGAATAACCTCCTGTGGTTTGATCAAATTGGAGAAGTAAAGACCAATTGGCAACTGGCCAAACCCTAGCTGACGAGCACTCACTGAAGGATTGTTGAATTCATAAGTGGTCGATGGATCTTTACCAAAAACGCAGGATGGAAGAAGCCCCGGTTTGATCATCTCCACAAAAACCAACCTGTTTTCATCATCCTCATGGAGGTCATCAAAGCTGAATATGGTCTCAAAATTAGTATCATCATCTCTATAAGCAAACCAGATAATAGACTCTGGGGTGAAGCCGAGATAAAAACTTTTGAAATGTTCTGCTATGCGGGATGGAGTCCTCTTATGTCCTGGAAATGCAGAAACTGCTTCCCCGAAGTTCATGCATCGACGCTTTACAATCGGGACACCATCTGGCTGGTCTCCTGGAAAGGACATATTAAAAATGTTCTGCTCTAATCTGTCTTGGAGGTGAAGGTTTAACCACATGTTGATAAACCACCAAGGACCTCCTGGGGTGCCTATGGGGGAATTGGTCAACAGACTAACTGCCACTTGATGGAGGAGATTGTACACTGCCCCCAGAAGATATTTGCCAAGAGGGATGCAAGAACCAATAGCTAACCGTTCAGGTACGATCTGATAATTGGTAGTGGGACCATAAGATTTACCACAGAAGACAAATTTTTCAAGCCACATGTTCTCTATTAGTCACAGTGCCTTCTTTCATGTGCTCGGTAATATAACCAGACCAGCGACCCACATTGTTGGTTTTCAGGTGGTAGGAAGGTTTGAAACCACAACAGCGGATGAGAACATCCGAGGAAGAAATGTCCAAACCAGCCAACAGAAGGACATCAGCCAAAGTTGGAGTCATCGGCCCATGACCAAATAAGAAGGCATTGAGTGCATCGGACCAAAAATAAGAAGCGACTATTAAAAGAGATTCATTCCGGGACATATCAGACACAGACAGGGTGATGCATTGACTAATTTTGTACTTCTCCCAAAAACCTCTGTTCTTTCCAGACACCCTGCGGTACCAATTTCTCCATCCCTTGGCATACCCTGTCTAAGACCTAAAACAACCATCCCAATCGGCCAAGTCCAAGGAAGCATGCTTGAATGGAATTCGGCCGGTTTCAAGATTAATCATATCAGAAGGGTCGGCATCACCCATTGGACCAATAAAAACAAGCCCGGGCTTGTCATCAACAGGGATGGTGAGATTGGATCTAAGTTCCTGAAGAAATAAATGAAGGAAATCTAGACTTCAGACAAAGCAGAGCGGCGACATGGAGAAACAAATAAAAGCAAGGGGACAAAAAAATACCGGAGGAACTGAAGAAAGAGACGCCTTCGAAGGCGTAGGGGCAGGATGAGAACCTCTGGCGGAGCCTGAAGACGCCATGAATCAGCAAGAACCCTATGGCTTAGGGTTCGTCGCCTGGAAGCTTGAGCTGTTGAAACAACGAGATTCGGGGGAAAAGAGAGTTGAGGCAGTTGTATTTATGGCCCCCTAAGATTTGTTTGGATTCTTTAGCCGACTTCGAATCAAAGAGGATACTGGATTCGAGGAAATTTCAGAGCAAAAGATTATTTACTCCGAAACTGGGGGGCATGTGTTGGCACCGTTTTTTGGAAAAAACAGGTCAAAAAGATAAGAAGGAGCAGCCGATGAGAAAGCAAGGCAATCGGCCGATTGAAGGGAGAGAGAAGGGTGATCAACAGGACTCATCGATGGTCAGAGGAGTCCAACTCTATCGATGGGCTGGCGGGTCAAACCGATCGGCCGATGGTCAACCGAAAGATCGGCCGATGGAAAGAGAAGAAGGCGGAAATCAAGAAAACATGCCTAAAGGAAAGCATGGCGGAGGTGGGTCAATCTATGATTGACAACGTGTCAAGAGTCAGTTTTAGCAGAGTTTTTGACTCTTGCGTGAGTCTTTTTCTATTTTTAGTAGTATTCGTTTTCTTTAGAAGCAAGTAAATAGTGCCATAATCGGCTAGGAGTCGGGTTGTTCTCAGGACATAAATAGCGACCCGGCGTGGTCAGGAAAAGTGTACACACCAATATCAAACAAACCACCTCCGGGCAAACCCTTTACAATTTACAGCATCTACTTTACAACATCTACTTTTCGGCGACTTCGCCATCATGTTTTTTCTCTTTTCTACAACGCTGTCCTTCAAGTTCATCGGGCTACATCGATCGATCTCCGGCAAGCTTGTGAGTACTGTTTTACCGAATAACCCTAGGCTTTAACCTCCGGGCGCATCGCTGAGGTTTCGTCTAGTTCTTTATTCACCCCTTACCGATATTAGCTAGATCTGCAAGTGTTCGTACCAATTCTTGTGGTTTTCAGATATTATCATCAATTTATCCAGCTCGATCTAGATCACGTCGGCTTCTAACATTACTGCTGATTCTGACCTACTCGAGTGCTGACGTCACGATCGGCCAATTCCAGTCGATCTCTTATCCACACCCTTGCGCCTCGGCGGCTCTCGAGCCGACCGATCCCGCTTTTTCGTATCGGCCGATTGGCTGGTACACGTGTCGCTAAAAGGCCATCAGTTCTCTAGCCTCCTAATATTTTCCATTGTCAATCAACAGGTCAGATTGGCTGGCACGCCTCGCTACAGACCGGGGAGTCATGTGTGTCGCGCGCGGAGGTGACGTCCTATTTTCGCGTCAACAATGTGACCCTCTCTTGTGAGTTGAATGCCTTTCATGCTCATTTTGTTCTCAAATGGCTATATCTTGCTGAATTTGTGCTTGGATATCATGCTCTTTTCATTTGGGGTCAAAGACCCATTTGTCATCATGAATGTTTAGCCTACATGTTACCTTGTGGACAAGCCTAAGCTTCTTTTTGCCTCAAAGGCACTTCATGTACCATGCTTAATTTAAAATCATGAAATTGGTATATGAGATGCTTATGCTTGAAGAATATGCTTCCATGTCACATGTGCTTTAAATTCCTTATCTTGAGTGCTAAACAGTTGCATGTTTTCTACCATTGAGAAGACTCATGTTTAGAAGTAGACACATGGCTCGGTGGCTTTGACATAAAATGAGATAGCGTGTAGGTGTTTATGATGATCTTGTGATCAGAACTTGTGACTTTGCATGAAGTTTGTGGGCTATGAGTTGTTTGTGCTCATTTTGGACATATTGAGGTCCTATGCTCACGAGAGGGAAATTTTGTGAAAAATGCTTCCTTTTGATTATGGCTATGTCACATGCTTATATGTTCCTCTCTATCTTGTTGGAGATGCTTGTACTGAATATGTGTCTATCTTGCTTGTCTGTGTCTCATTTTAGCATGTTTTAGTGCTCTTTGTCTATTTTAGAACCACATGCTTGCATTTGTAGACTTGATTCATGCATTACCAACAAGGGGGAGGAAAGTACCTAATTCATTCAGGGGAGTTTTGCACCAAGGGGAAGAAAAATGGGGAGAAATGCATTTGTTCAGGGGGGAGCTTGCATTCATGCTTTGGGAGCTCTTTGTCGCCTGATTTGATTTGTGCTCTTTTGCCGATGGTGTCGAGCCCTTTTGTCTCACCTTGAGGAGTGCATTTTTATCTCGGTTGTGTTGAGCCGATGCCCTTGTCTTAGGGGACCGATATTTTTCTCTCTCAAGTGATCTTGTATTGGCTTTTGGTTGGCTTTTGATCACTTGTTTGAGTTTTCTGTTCGCTTCTTTTCTTTTTCTCATTTCTCGGAATTGCTTACTATGTGTGTTGTCAATGCACTCATCAAGGGGGAGATTGAGGACCGGAGCATCCGAGAACCAGTGGATGGTCGCTCCCTGGTGTGATGAGTGATTGACAACATGGTGTGGGTTGACTCTTGGCCGAGTATTACAGGTTGCGGCTTGGTTTGCGTTGGTGTACGTGAAGAGCGGGCGCGAAAGGTCTTATCCTTGCGGGGCCTCTGTGGAGTGGAGAGATAAGTAGGCTCGGCTCGATGGACCCGGTGGCCGAATGGGATCAAGTGCGGGCCGCATGGTGGCAAGAAAAGCAAGACGAAGTCGTGGACGGGAGCCGGTGCAGGGTAGTGGCTCACGACCGGAGTCTGCACGCGGGGTTTGCGGCGGTTCACCACAAAACCATCGGGTTACTTGGTTGAGCCACAAAACCAAGACCAGAGGCTCGGTGGGTGGAGACGAGATCCGGGCGCGCCAAGAAGCTTCGATGCTAGCAGACACGCGGCGGGATCACGGGGCTTGCGTCAGAAGGACGCGGACTGCGGCGAAGGCGTGGCCGCCCGATGAAGAGGAGTGCTACTTGACCATTTTCCCCTAAGGGGTGTGTATCTTCCTTTATGTTCTAGGGGTAGCTTGGTCATTTGCCCAACTCAGAGCGACTTCATATATATAGCTCTAGGGTTCTAGGGCAACTCATCCATCCAGACTGATTCTCATTTTCCCTGCTCTTGAGGCCAGATTTTCTTCATGATTTTGTAGAGAATCTAACCTCTGGTTGTATGGAAGCATTCATGGCTTGAGTGATTTTTGTGTCTTTTTCGAGTCTTTTCGTGGGATTTTTGTGCGTGGCTTGTTCCTTCGATTCCGAGGCGTTTGTATTCGGTCTTGTTTGTGGGGATCATGGATAGATGTCTTGTGCATCTCTGTGCTTGATCTTGACCCCTCAAACGCCGGATTTGGCCTTCGATTTGAGGATTTCAGTTGGAACCCTAGCTTTGTTCTTGAGCTCATTAGAATCTCAATTCCTCTCGACTCAGTGGATTTGAGGCTCCAAATTCGTAGGTATCTCATCTCCTAGAGGTGCTTCATCTTCACCTATGATTTGGTAGCTTTCCCTTGGTTGATTCGGGAGATCGGGCAAAGGGGAGGAAGGTTTGACCTTCGAGAGGTCGGGCTCGGGCTGCAGAACTCACTTCTGGTAGACAGTAAGCGGGTGAATGGCAGATAGTCTACGAGGAGCCTGACAGCCCAACTGTTCTTCGTGTTTGTCGCGAGTTCTTGCGTGTCTTTCGTTTGATCCATTTTGTCGGTGGATTTATGGTACACGAAGTTTGTGGACGGTCCATACTAGAATGCCGGACGGTCCCTACTAAAGTGTTGGACAGTCCGTGTCAGGGCGGACGATCCGCGGGTCCATCACGGACAGTCCATTTTTCGCGGTGCACTTCTAGAGGTTCGGGTAGAATTTTTGGATGGTCCGCCCCTACCCGCGGACAGTCCTCGTGGGCCTTGCGGACGGTCCGCCCCGGGCTTCGCAGATCACCTAAGTCCTTTGCTTCTTGTGTTGTGCATCCACTTTGGATTGGTTTGGGACTTGTTCCTAGGGTTGGTAGGTCCGTTGTGACTACGCGACCTTGGCAAGTTCGTGTGGTATTCCTTGTATGTGATTTTGGGGCATAGTCGTGTTTGTCTCTTTGGAGAAGAATTTTTATCAGCTCCCATTCGCTCCCCCCCTTTGGTCGCCTAATCGGTCCTTCAGCAGCGCGGCCCTGGTGGCCGGCAATTTGGAATTGGGCGACCCGCGGCCAGCCCTGGTGTGAGGCAGCACGACCCTGGTGGCAACCCACAGCCATGGAGCTCCTCCCCATGCATGCAGCAGAAGGTGCAGCTCCGGGCCGCGTGTAACACCCCGTGTTTTAATTAGTGTGATGAGGACACCACATGTACATCTAAACCTGCAGCAGCTATGGCACCTCCAGATGCCCAGGAGTCACCTCCAGAACCTCATGCGTCACTTCCAGATGTTCCACTACGACAGGCGCCACCAGTTGGGCCAGTTACTTGGGCTCGTGCAAGAGAATTAAACTTCATCATGGTGTTAAAGAATGAAGGCCCAGGATGCATAGAGGACACGCCAGGAGAGGGGGCGGCCCCCTTCTATGACCCCCACGTGGGAGCCACGCGCCCTCCCCCTCGCGAGGCGCCCCCACCCCCCCCCCCCGAGGATGCTAGAGGCTGCGCCCCTTCTCCCCTCTATTTAGTTAGAATCCATTTTGTTTTCCAACTCGAGTTTTGTTTTACATCTAGCTTTAGCAACACCAGACCATGCACAAATACATGCTGATCTCTGTGATTCAGAACTACACCCTGAGTGGTACATAGATTGCTCGCCTCAAATTCTTGTTCGTTCTTCGATTGCGTACAGGAATTGATCTTCTTGATCAGGCCGATCTTTCTCCAACAAGGTTGATAATCATAGGGAGTTGGTTCAGCGATTGCATTAGTGCTTCGGGCTTGCTTGTCATAGTCGGATCGTGAGGGTCTACTCCCGCCGAATCGGATTTATCTCCACTCACCGAAAGATTGGGCACTCCGCCTCTATCAAGTGGTATCAGCTTTCTGGGTTGATCGGTGAGTTTATCGAGTGTTTTTAATTCCTATAGACCACAAAAACCAAACAAAAATTTGTTTTAGGTTAGATCATTGTCCCAGCAACCCCTTTTAGCCTCGCACATTCTTTCAATAAGTGTCTTTGTTGAATTTGTGTGCTTGTTCGTTCAATCGTCGCTGGTTACTTGTGTTTTCTTGTTTTCCTCTAAACCCTAGCCGCCGCCGCCTTTTTCCTCAGCTGCACGCCTCAACCCACACACGTTTCACCCCCTCCCTAGCGAACACCCCGCCCACCCTCACGCCTCGGTCTCCAGCGCGAACACATCCCCCCTCGCGTCTCGGACTCTGACTCAGGCACACCGCGCCCCACCCCGTGATCGTCCCCTCGTTTGGCAAGTAAAAAACGGAAAGTTCTAAAAAAATGGAAAGATCAGAAAAAAGAGAAAGTCCAACCGAGAGAAGAGACGTGTTCGGTTTGGTGGGACTCCTCCCGTGCGTCGCTCTCCCCTTCGGTTCGTGACTGCTCGCTGGCCACGAGGGCATCCACAGACGCTGTGCTGCCCCCCCCCCCCACGCTGTGCTTCCCCCCTGTTCGTTTTTGCAAGGCTGTACCGAGCCTCCCCCACCCTTTTCATACCCGTATCTCTCTTTCTTGGTACCATATTTTGAGGTTTGCCTTACTCTCTTTCTTCTTTTTACCGGAATACCCCTGTACTTTCGGAAAAAGTGTATGTCGTAACTTGCTGTTTGAGATCCTCTGTGTTCATATTATTGGTTTTGAGGTCTCCTGCAAAAAAACAAAGGCAAAAAAACAGCAATTGTTGCGCGCTCTCCACCTTTTCCACCTTCCTTGCATCTATCCTTTCGGTGTCACTTGTTTCTAGCAACTTTTGTGACGTGTTTAGCACCCTTATTCAGCTTTGCATTATTGTTTGATTGTGCTAATCCTTCAATTGATTGCAGCCTTCCCAGAACTCCACAAAGTTCTCCGACGAGCAGGTTTTGTTTCTCCAGGCAATCGCTCCTCCAATCTTTCACAGGTTCCACCGGTTGGTTGTAGTTCGCCCCTGTGTGCTTGGTAATAACGGATAAGGATTTGATAATAGCACTAGTTTGAGCGTCTTTGTGAGCTTTACACCATATTGTTGTCGTCGATTTTTTTTTTGTGTTTGCGATAACCATGCCATACGTCGATGACACGAAGGTTGACCAGCTACAGGAGATACGAACGCTGATGGAAGGACTTAAAAAGGACATGCAGGCGTTACATGAAAGGCTGGATTCGACAATCGCTTCATTGAACGAGCGGTTCGAACAGATCGAGCTTGCACAGACGGCTGGTAAGACCACACTCGACGCTGTCGTGGGAAGACTCAATGCATTGCACACTACAATCACAGAGTTGCAGAAGGATTGTGGCAGTGATTCAGAGCAGGACACCAGAGACAGCCGCATTCGTGCCCGCCGTGTACCACGCCGCCCCTGTAATGATTCATTTTCTAAGATCAAATTTAAAATTCCACCTTTTAATGGCAAATATAATCCTGCTGCATATCTTGATTGCGAGTTAGAAGTTGAACAAAAATTTTCAAGTCATGATATTGTTACTAATTCTCAATTTAATGCTGTCATTAGTGATTTACTGATTTTCCTTTAATTTGGTGGTGTGAGTATAAAAATAAACATCCTACTTCTGTTCCAACCACTTGGGAGCAATTAAAAGCTGCTATGCGACATAGATTTGTGCCTTCGTATTATGCTCGTGATTTGCTTAACAAAATGCAGCATTTTCAGCAAGGTTCTTAGTCAGTTGAGGACTATTACCAGGAGTTACAAAAAGGTATGATTCGATGTGGTATATTGGAGGAACTCGACGCTGCAATGGCACGCTTTCGTGGTGGTTTGAACCGCGAAATTCAGGACATACTTGATTATAAAGAATATGCTGACATGACCCAACTATTTGAGTTTGCTTGCAAAGCTGAATGTGAAGTGCAGGGACGCCGCTCGAAGACATATTCTAACTCTTTTGCAAGTAGAAGCTCGTCGTCCAGTTCAGCACCTACTCTCCCTGCGCCATCCACACCCACCACTGCACCACGCGAGAGGACGGCTAAGCTTGCAAGAGCCACCCCAGCCACAGGCACCACCCCACATACAGGCGCAACTCCTCCCACCACAGGCCATTCACGAGATATTCAGTGTCATCGCTGCAGAGGATTTGGCCACGTGTTTCAGGACTTCCCGAACAAGCGCACATTACTCATTCGTGACAATGGTAAGTACTCTTCAGCTAGTGATTCAGAAGAAATTGAACATACTTTGCTTGCCACTGACCATGCAGCTAAGACGGACATACATGTCAATCCGAGCGACGCTGATAGGTACGGGAGTCTTGTTGTGCAGTGTGTTCTTAGTACACAGGTCGCCCCAGCCGAGAAGAATCAGCGGCACACTTTGTTCCATACAAAGGGTGTTGTACAGGAGCGGTCGATTCGCATCATCATCGATAGCGGCAGTTGCAACAATTTGGCGAGTACCATGCTGATAGAAAAGTTATCATTATCCACTCGTAAGCATCCGAATCCATATTCCGTTCAGTGGCTTAATGATGGTGGGAAGATTAAAATAACTCAGACGGTGCGTGTTCCTTTTTTCGATAGGTGCTTACTCTGATTATGTTGATTGTGATGTTGTTCCTATGGATGCATGCTCTTTGTTACTTGGTAGACCTTGGCAATATGATACTGATAGCATGCATCATGGTCGTTTGAATCATTATTCTCTCATGTTTAAGGGTTAGAAAATAATTATACATCCTATGACACCTGAACAAATTGTTAAAGATGATCTTGCTAGAGCTACTAAAACTGCTAAACAACAGGAACCATCACCATCGCCATCTAATAAATCTGAAATCAAGTTCCATGCTCTTGTTTTACTTGCTACACGTACTGATTTTGATGATATTCGAGATGCTCATTTACCATGCTATGCACTTGTATGCTCTAGTGTGCTTGTTTCACTTGATGATGCACCATCTTTGGATATTCCGCCTGCGGTTGCTAACCTTTTGCAGGAATACGTTGATGTCTTTCCCAAAGACTTGCCACCGGATCTTCCACCACTTCGTGGCATTGAGCACCAGATCGACCTCATTCCCGGCACCCAGCTTTCAAACCGCGCCCCGTACCGTACAAACTCGGATGAGACGAAGGAGATTCAGCGCCAGGTGCAGGAGTTGCTTGATAAGGGTTACATTCGTGAGCCTCTTAGCCCTTGTTCGGTTCCTGTATTACTTGTCCCTAAGAAAGATTGCTCATGGCGTATGAGTGTAGACTGTCGTGCTATTAATAACATCACCATTCGTTATCAATACCCTATACCACGCCTTGATGATATGCTAGACGAGCTTAGTGGTGCCATTCTTTTTACTAAGATTGATTTGCGTAGTGGTTACCACCAGATTAGAATGAAATTGGAAGATGAATGGAAAACGGCTTTTTAAATGAAATTTGGTTTATATGAATGGTTGGTTATGCCGTTTGGTTTGACTAATGCTCCCAGCACCATTATGCGCTTGATGAATGAAGTTTTGAGGCCCTTCATAGGATTGTTTGTCGTTGTCTATTTTGATGATATCTTGTTTTACAGCAAGTCTATGGCAGAGGATTTAGAATATTTGAGTGTTGTTTTTGACGTGTTGAGGGCTGGCCATTTATTTGCTAACATTGAAAAATGCATCTTTTGCACACAACATGTCTCATTTCTTGGTTATGTTGTTACTCCACAGGGTATTGAGGTGGACAGCAGCAAGATTGATGCCATTCAGGAGTGACCTACACCGACGACGGTTACACAGATTCGGAGTTTCCTTGGCCTTGTTGCTTTATATCGTTGTTTTGTCTGTGATTTTAGCACCATTAATTGCAGCACCTCTACATGAGCTTACAAAGAAAGATGTACCTTTTGCTTGGAGTGATTCACAGGAGGTAGTGTTCAGCACTTTGAAAGATAAGTTAACTCATGCTCCCCTCCTGCAATTGCCTGATTTTACTAAAGTGTTTGAGCTTGAATGCGATGCTAGCGGTATTGGGTTAGGTGCTGTTTTATTACAAGAAGGTAAAATGGTTGCTTACTTTAGCTTGAAATACTCAACTTATGATAAGGAACTTTATGCTTTAGTGCATACTTTGCAAACATGGCAGCACTATCTTTGGCATCATGAGTTTATAATTCATTCTGATCATTAGACTTTGAAACATATTCGTACCCAAACAAATCTGAACTTTTGTCATGCTAAATGGGTAGAATTTATTAAGTCCTTTCCTTGCATTATAAAACACAAGAATGGGAAGGATAATGTTATTGCTGATGCTTTGTCTTGTCGCTATACAATGCTGTCACAGTTATATTTTAAAAGTTTTGGCTTGCAAACTGTGAAAGATCTATATGTGGACGACGCTGATTTTAAAGATGTTTTCGCTCATTGTGTTAATGGGAAACCATGTGACAAATTTCACTTGCAGGATGGGTTCTTCTTTCGCGCTAACAAGTTGTGTGTTCCAGCTAGTTTGGTTCGTCTGTTGTTGTTGCAAGAAACGCATGGAGGCGGTCTCATGGGGCACTTTGGAATTTACAAGACGCATGAGGTGCTGGCCGCCCACTTCTTTTGGCCCCGGATGTGCATAGATGTTGAGCACATTGTTGCACGTTGCACTACTTGTCAGAAAACTAAGTCACGTTTGAACAACCATGGTTTGTATATGCCTTTGTCTGTCCCTACTTCTCCTTGGCTTGATATTTCGATGGATTTTGTTTTAGGATTGCCTAGAACTAAGAAGGGGAGGGATAACATTTTTGTGGTTGTTGATCGTTTCTCCAAAATGGCTCATTTCATACCTTGTCATAAGACTGATGATGCTAGCAGTGTTGCTGATTTGTTCTTTAGAGAGATTATTCGTTTGCATGGTATTTCAAATACAATAGTCTCTGATCGTGATGCTAAGTTTCTCAGTCATTTTTTGAGATCACATTGGAATAAATTGGGAACTAAATTGCTGTTTAGTACAACTTGTCACCCTCAAACTGATGGTCAAACTGAGATGGTTAATAGGACTTTGTCAACCATGCTTAGGGCTGTTTTAGATAAAAATTTGAAACATTGGGAAGATTGTTTGCCTCATGTTGAGTTTGCTTATAATCATGCAACACATTCTTCTACAAAGATGAGTCCTTTTCAGATTGTGTATGGTTACATTCCTCGGGCGCCTATTGATTTATTTTTGCTTGATGCTGAGACGCCCCGCACATAGATGTTGTTGCACGTGTTGAACAAATGATTAATCTGCATGAACAAACTCAACAAAACATTGTTGTTGCTAATGCTAAGTATCAAGTTGCTGGTAGTAAAGGTAGAAAACTTGTTACTTTTGTACCTGGTGATATGGTTTGGTAGCATTTAAGAAAGGATCATTTTCCGGCTTTGCGCTGTTCTAAATTGATGCCTTGTGCTGCTGGTCCTTTTAAAGTGCTAACCAAAATAAATGATAATGCTCATGTTCTTGACCTGCCTGCGGAGTTTGGTGTTTCCACTAGTTTTAATGTTGCAGATTTGAAACCATACGCGGGTGAAGATGAGGAGTTGTCGTTGAGGACGATTTCAGTTCAAGAAGGGGAGGATGATGAGAACACCACAAGTACATCTACACCAGCAGTAGCTCTGGCACCTCCAGATGCCCAGGCGTCACCTCTAAAAGCTCAGGCGTCACTTCCAGATGTTCCACTACGACAGGCGCCACCAGTTGGGCCAGTTACTTGGGCTCGTGTGAGGGAATTAAACTTCATCATGGTGTTAAAGAATGAAGGCCCAGGATGCATAGAAGACGGACCAACAGGATAGCCTAGGAGGGGCTCCTAGGGTTGGGCGCCAGGAGAGGGGGTGGCCCCTTTCTGGCCATGACCCCCACATGGGATCCGCGCGCCCTCCCCCTCGCGAGGTGCCGCGCGCCCTTCCCCCAAGGGTGCTAGGGGCTGCGCCCCCTTCTCCCTTCTATTTAGTTAGAGTCCCTTTTGTTTTCCAACTCGGGTTTTGTTTTACATCTAGCTTTAGCTACACCAGACCACGCACAAATACATGTTGATCTCTGTGATTCAGAACTCCACTCTCGAGTGATACATAGATTGCTTGCCTCAAATTCTTGTTCGTTCTTCGATTGCGTACAGGAATTGATCTTCGTGATCAGGCCGATCTTGCTCCAACAAGGTCGGTAACCACAGGGAGTTGGTTCAGCGATTGCATTGGCGCTTCGGGCTTGCTCGTCGTAGTCGGATCGTGAGGGTCTACTCCCGCCGAATCGGATTTATCTCCACTCACCGAAAGATCGGGCACTCCACCTCTATCATAATGTCACTTAGTGCTAATCATCATCTTAATCAAGTCAATAAGCATTAGTGGTCAAACCCTAGTCAAAACCCTAGTTAAACCCCTTGACATCCATAGCCATGCTAGGACTTTTGCCACATTCTCCAAAATTCACTTAAACACTTCAAAATATCCCAATACCAAAGTTGTGCAGTTTTGCTCTTGAGTGGCATTTCAAATTCAAAGTAGAAATTGGTGAAAAACTTGGTCAACTGCAGCAAAGCACTGTTTCCGAGCGCCGAGAAAATCCTCAAGTTGGCACGCAGTTCATGCAAAGTTCTTTGATCAAGACACCCATCGACCTTTGTAAAAGTTGTAGAGGGTCAAGTGATCTCCAACTTTGCTATTTACCTCTTGGAGCAGTTTAGTTGCAAAATTTTGAGTTAACCTTGGTCAAACAGAGCTACACCAAATTTAAACGATGTCGGGAATGCGCACATGCACGTGACGTCGCAGGGTGCCGCGTCGGTCTCGCCGCCGTACGCCGCGTGCACGCACGCCGAGACACCAAAGTGACCACCGGTCTGAAGACGCGCGCCGCAGACACTGTACGCCGAGGGGATGACGCGCACCAAACTGTTGGTCGGTGCCACGCGGCAAGCGTGCACACCTCGGCTCACCGCCCGTGCGCCCCCCATTGGCAGGTGCTCCGCCGCACATCGAGCCTCCCCTGTAGCCATCCCGTGACCGCGCCCGTCGACTAGACTTCAATAGTTACCGCCTCTCTGCGCCAGGTCGCCTATAGAAGCCCCTCATTTCCTCCCTACGCTAGCACACCCTCACCACCGTCCGCCATTGCCGCCGCCACCTATTGACACTTGCTAGCATCGCCACCAGGTTTATATCCCTGGCAACGGCACCAGAAAGCTTGTTGACACTTGCTAGCGTCACCACCAGGTTTATATCCCCGGAAACGGTGCCAGAAAGCTTGTTGGTATACTATACGATCACAGAGAAATCCGCAAGCGCATGGATACCGCTGTAGCTTTCACCCAAGAGTATTCCAAGATATCGATTTCCACGGGGAACAAGAAGTGAACTAAACCTGAACTAATCCATCCGGGGGATATGACAACGAAGGGTAAAGAGGCAAGCGATATTTCGGGTAGAGAGGGGATAAGCTGAGGAAATCAAGGATCTTTAGAATCACGGTAGACTCAAGTCAAGTCTTGTCGCTCGTCGGGGGCAGAGGGAGAAGATCCACGAAAAGGGATGAGAATGGGGCTCTGATGTCGTATTCCTACCCCCCTAAACTAACGTGGTGAATTACAAAGCCTGTCTAGAGCTGTCACCTCCCTAGGGTACCACACAGTCCGTTGATCAAGGTGGCAATGCAAGGTACTGGAGAATCTAGACACTGCGTCTACACTAACCAAGTACTACTTTACTCCGCGCTAGAGCAAAACAATCACGGTAAAGCAGCAAAGCTACTAAGCAGTAATCGAAGAACCTAAGTGTTGGCACTTCTTACGTCATTACTAGATTTGCAACAGTGCCAAAAAGCCTGTTGGTATACTACACGATCACAGATAGATCCGCAAGCGCACGGATACCGTTGTAGCTTTCACCCAGGAGTATTCCAAGGTATCGATTTCCACAGGGAACGAGAAGTGTTGTGAACCTGAACTAATTCGTCTGGGGGATACGGTGATGAAGGATAGAAAGGCAAGGGTAGATTTCAGGTAGAGAGGGGATAGCTGATGAAGTTTGGGACTCATGAGAGTCACGGATAGAATCAAGGCAAAACTTGTCACTCATCGGGGCCAGAGGGAAAAGAGCCACGGAAAGGGATGAGAAGGGGGCTCTGATGTCGTAACTCCTACCTGCCGGAACTAACGTGGTGGACTACAAAGCCCGTCCGGAGCTGTCACCTCCCTAGGGTACCACAACTATTCCGTTGAACCAGGAAGCATTCCAAGGTACTGGAAAGCCTAGACACCACATCTACACTAAGCAAGCACAACTTTACTCGAATTGAAAGCAAAGCAATCACAACAAGTAGAAACTACTAAATGCAATCGAAGAACCTAAGAGCGAACGATGAAATGACTTGAGACTTAGTTACTCGCGAATCCGAACTTACAAAATATCCCAGGTGTGGACGACCGTAGTTTACCACACCTGCCGAGGAAGGGGAAGAAGACTGACACTCCGGCTTCTACTCCAACACTAGGGGAAGAAGACCGACACTCCGGCTTCTACTCCAACACTCAACTCTCTCTCCCTACTCTCTGAATACTAACTTATATAGGGCTCTGCCACTTGCTTCTAATCACTTGTGTCCTTATATGAGGTGCCAGGCTCTATATATAGGCCCTCTGGGTCGGTTGCTATAGGAGGGGTACTTGTAGGCGAGAGGGAGCTCTAGTGACGAGCAAGGACGTGCGGCCGTATCTCCAGGTGCGGCCGGCCCTATGATTTGCCGCCTTTGATCGTGCACGGCCCTGGTCAACGCTCCTGGGTCGGTTCCCAAGTTGGTGGAGCGAAATCCTGGGGTTTGATAGGTGCGGCCGGTCCTACTCAATTGCCGTGTGATGCACCGACGGTGTTGAGGGACGTCCAGGATCACTCCTTGATGGCGGTTGTGGCGGTTAAGTGTGGGTCCATCGATCCAAGTGCTTCCAACCATAGCCTTTTGACCAAACTGACCATTCACCAGTGTATCTCATCCATCCAAGGTGTGTTTGTGGCATTGTTGGTGCCATGGACCCGAGAGGAGGATTTTGGGTGGTGCGGCTGGACCTAGTATGTGCGGCCGGACCTCGTTGGTGCGGCCGGACCTAGGAGGTGCGGCCGGACCAACTTTTGTGGTGTCTAGCCCATGGACTTGGTCCCCTTGGATATTATGCTAAGTGTAGAGGCATTTCGCAAAGTTTGGTGTTGATCGGAGGAGGTTGATAGGTCCGGCCGAACCTACTAGGTTCGGCCGCACCTACCCCTCGACATGTCTCGTGTCACAATCTTCCATGAGGCATAATTTCTGCATCCGGACTCCGAATTGGGTGAACCAAAACTCCATTTCGATCATCTCGACAAGAACTTCACAATGGTGCTATCAAACTAAGCATTTGACATTGTTTGTCAAGATGCTTTATTTGTGCTATGATGTCTCATTATGACCTGCATCCAAATATTCACCAAAGCTCGTGGAATCCGTTTGTTTATAACCCCACAGGTATGATACAAGCTTTGATGGAATGAAATTTATTCAAAGTTGAGGGTCGAAAATAGGGACTTAACGACCGTCAACACACCCCCACACTTGGCCCTTTCCTCATCCTCGAGTAAAGGTTAAGGACCAAGGTGAAAACAAAAATTCCTATGGTATGAAGCGAGCATATGAGATATTCCGAATCATACCTTGCACTTGTGAACTTTGAAGTGTCTATCATGCCATCTTGGGTAGTTGAGGAATGGAACAATCTTGAATCAAATCACTTCTACTCCTCATGTCAAGTAGCTTGGGATTTTTTTCAATAAGTTTACAAAATAAACGTTGCTTTGCACCTCATTTGATTCTCTCAAATGGCTCAATGTGTATAGTCCTCACCAAGGCATTAGATTGCCTTTCTTCAACCTACTTCTAATGATGGCTATATATGGAGCTCAAGGTAGGGTATAAAGATGAGGCATACTTGCATCACATGTATTGCAAAGTCAAAAACCAGATCCAAGGAGAAAATCAAATCATACAATCAGATCAAGATGTGCTTGTGTAGGGATATGATGGATATGGTAAGGTGGATACTAGGCCAGAATGGGTGCTAAATATTACCATATGTATAATGAACATTGTGATGATGGTAAGGTGTACACTAGGCCCGGAATGGGTGCTAGTTATTACCATCTGATTTGTTGTAACTCCATTTTGCATGATCCTCTCTCTCTATTTTGACTCTTTTGTGGACATGGCTATCTTTTCTTTTTTCCTTTTTTTCCTGTCACATGGTGAGATCTAGACAGCCCACGGGGGTGTTAATCCCTGTGGTTTAGTTGTTCGGCGAGGGGGAATCTAAGGCTAAGAACTCGAAGGTTGCGCACGAGCACACGGAACACAGAGAACACAGCGAGTTTATACTGGTTCGGGCCTCCAGAGAGTAAAACCCTACGTCCAGTTGTTGGTGTAGATTGCTTGGGGATTGCGTGATCGTACAAGGGTTGCCTCACCTGCCTTATATTGGTCAGCGGACAAGGTCGGTTCCCAGACTCCTGGTCAGTTACGACCTGGAGACCTAAATCTAGTTGATTACATCGCTTGCCATATCCGTCGATCTGTTTTGGTCGGAATCCACCGATGTCTTGCCTTGCACGCCAAGTCTTGAAGTCGTTCTGGATAAGGTCGTCTGGGGAATCTTCTGGAAGGTCTTCAGGAGGTCATGTGGGCCACCAACTTGGTCGGTTTGGCCCACTAACAGGTCGGTGAGTCTTCTGGTAGGCCGGACCCACTTGTCGGGGACGGCCGTGAGCCTGGTCGGTGGGGACCCAGGGGTACCCATGTCTCACAAGCCTCCGAGCGAGGTGTAGGCGCAGCGACCTTAGAAAGGTCATGACGAAGTCATAGGGCTATCGACAGGTCGAATAGCATGCACGTCGGTCAAAAAGAAAAGAACAAATCGACTTAGCAGCCGACCTGTTTGTAGTCTTGCCGAACGAAGAGAGGTCGAGTGACGACCTATAGGAAGCAGACTTCCAATAGATCGAAACGACGATGAAAAAATTCAGAGGGCATCAAGGATGCACTCATAGAGTAGTATCCGAGCATCGTGGCGGGCATGATGGCCGGTATGATGATCCAAAAAAGAAAGAGAAAAATAAGTCGAGTTACGACGTGATGAGAAACAGGTTCCCCAACAGGTCGGTACAACGAAGAAAACAAGAGGGCGTCGAAGACGCTCTCGTAGAGTAGTCACCGAGCATTGAAGCAGGCAGCATGACTGGTTTGATGCTCAAAAAAGGGAAGAAAAACTGAGTCATGGTCTTGATTAAACAAAGTGTAGGGACACCCAGATCTCCAAGCATGGCTGCAAGGGGTCTGGCAGGGCCGACCTCCAGGAGGCCTTGTAGGCGTGCCGGCCTCAAAGAGGTCTCAAATCAACAATGTCCAGTATCCGAGGATACCCAGCAAGATCTTGAAAAGTGCGCGGTATGAAGAGGTCTTCTGTAGTGGTCGAAAAATTGTCAATGATAAAACCATAGGAAAATGTTGATCTTGAACGTATGGAGTGTAGAGACACCCAGATATCCTGCATGGCTGCAAGGAGTCTGGCAGAGCCACCCGAGGCATGCCGACCTCAGGAAGGTCTCAAATCAAAAGAGTCCAAGCACCCAAAGATACTTGGCAGGGCTGTTAGGCACGCACCCCACAGGGAGGCCTTCATTCCCGACGTAAAAATCCTGGGTGTCCAGAGCAGGCTGGCAGAGCTATGAGAGCACACCCGTAACACCACAGACTTTTTAAGGAATAGTAACCATCTTATTTAGTAGAGCTAAGCATGTTCATTAACATTGTTGACTTGGTCAAGAACTCCCCCTGGACCAAATCCCTAAAAACCAAAGTAAAACACCTAGAACCCTAGACGTCACTGCAGTAATCTAGCACGTTCTCAAAATTTTGCATAAGCACTTCAAATCGACCAATATAAAAGTTGTTCGTTATCCTCGGGAACACATTTCATCTAATTGGTGGCATTTGAAATTCTAAGTGGAAATGTCTCAAAAACTCAGTCAAAGCCTTGGAAGCAGTGTTGACCAAACCGAGAAAAACCCAAACTTTGCAGTGATTTTCTGGGTAAACGGTTGAGAAAAACATAGGTCACCCTTTGGGAAAGTTGTAGAAGGGTATGTGGTCTACAACTTTCGTATTTGGAGATTTCAAACTTCAGTTCAAACATTTTGAGTTTGACCTGGTCAAACAGCCCTTCCCCGAATAGAAAACAGGGCTTGGAGCCCTGGAGTGCGCTCCCGCACCGAGCTGCGCGCCAATCGCGTCGCGCGCGCTGAGCTGCCACCTCGACGTCCGTGCCCCGGCCGTCACATTCCGTGGGGCCCGCCGTCAACGCCGTCAACCGGTCCCACCTCACCCGTCGCCACGCCCTCGCCCTTAGCCACTCCGCAAACCCCGTCGACACGCGTCGGCCGTCCATGGCGCCGTCGCCGCGCCCAACCCCCGTGCGCCACCCGCCGTCCTTCGTCGTGCGGCCCAAGTCGAGGCCGTGGCCTCCAAGTCGTGCTCCCCGCCGCCTATAAAAGGACACGCCAGAGCTAGCGTGCAAGCTTTTCCTTGCACCGCAGGAGTACGCCACCAGGCTGCCGCACCGCCATGGCCGCCGCCGCGAAGCTCCTTGTGCTGCTCGATGCCGCCGCCCACCAACCACCCGAGCTTCTCCCCTGGACCCCGTGGAAGCTTCCGGAGCTGCGCATTGTTGAGGAGCGCCGGTACCCTCGCCGGAGTCAGAGCAGGGGTGGGTGCCCTGCCTCGACCTCGCCGGCGACGGTCGTCGGAGCCCTCCCCGCCGCTACCAACGCCACCAATCCGTCGAGGGTGAGCACACACTTCACCCTAGCCCCTTCCCCGACCCTACTTCGCCGCCGTTTGGTCGGAATCCGGTGAGCCCACCGCCGGCCATGGCCAGGGGTGACATTGCAAGGATTCATTGCTTTCTAGGGGTCTCAGCGCAAAAGACAGGGACCTAGATGTAAAAACCGATCTTCAGATCTAGATTTAAATTGCAGGAAATTGTAAATTGCACCAAAAAACACAGAAAAATCGTAAAAATGCAAACTCAATTTTGTTGTGATCCTTGGGACGAGGAACAACTTTTCTACATTGGAAGTTTTCAAACTTCTCTGTAGATTTTAAATTATTTTGAAATCATAAATTTGCTTTGATTTGAAATAATTCAAATTCTATTAATGATCTGCATGTCAATTTTGGATATGTTGCTACTCTTGCCATGTCTGATCTTTTGTGCAAAAATGGTACATAGATGTTTTGTATATCTTTAGTTATGAATTAATTTTGGTTTTTGCAATGCTCCTGTTTTTTATTTTTGTAAATTAATCTGTTGATCAAATGATGCCCAAGTTTTTGGTACAGCCCTGTGTAATGTTTGTGCACCGATGATAAATAGTATATATATTGTGGACATGTGTAGCTTAGTCATATAAATTGCCATGCTTTATTAAGGCTAATTTCATGTATATAGTTTCTTTAAGTTTCCTTGCTGAGTAAGTGCATGTCTCTGTTAGTTATGCTGCCATATAGCTCTATAGGAAGTTTTGATTCAATTGGTGGTATATATAATTTTGCTTGATTTAATCTTGAATGGCTAGGCGTAGCTTTGTGTGATTTTTCATGCTAGCCATAATTGATGAAATGAGTTAAGCTTGGTGCAGTAGTGTAATTGTTGTGCCTTGTGCATGTATGGACCTTCTTATGGTCAGTTTAGGTGTATGTCTTTCGGAATAAAAATTCTTGAAATAAATCAAGGTCAATTAAATGGATAAAAGGAAAACCAAGATCATTTTTGTGCAACTAAAATTTTAAATGCATGAACTTCACCAAATTATACCATGAACAGCACCCTTACCTTGGTGAAGTAAAATAAATGAATTATCTTAAATGTGTACACAGTCACCATCAAATGGGAAATAAAAATCACCCGCACACACCTTTCTCTAATAAAGGAACAGTATGCTGAATATCATATCTAGGTGAATGTGGCCACCTATAAACCCCGTGTTTATCTTTAAATTTCAAAAGTGGAATCTTATTTAAATTGGGCAAATAAATCTTATGCATGTGCATCTCATGTAGAATTTCCTGTTGGTAGCTACGAGATCGTCCCGGAACAAGGAGAAGGACCGTTCGAGGGACGAGTGGACGTCGTTGGAAGACCACAAGATCCAAACCAAGTTTGGAAGGGCCCAAGGCCTAGTTAGAACTAACATCTACTTGAAAGGCAAGCACCGGAGCATAACCCTATGATTTTAACTTCCTGCAAATCTATATGCTATGTTTGTGCATCTAAGTTTCAGGAGTTGAATTGAAACCATAGTTGCATGATCCTAGGTTCCTATGTTCTTATACTAGCATGATAGGTCGTTAGTTGCCATGCTTTAAGGACCTAGTAAAAGTCGAGTGAAATCCTTCACTCGCGAGCTATAGGTTTCTTATGTTGGAATCATAAGATTTAAACTGATATGCTCATGTGGTAAGAGCTTGGGATCGGCTCCGGTCAACAGGTGTCACTGGTTAAGCTTTTGAACGTACTAAACATTTGCTAGAAATGGGTATGGTAAGCCTAGTACCTTCCGGATCCGGTAAGGGAACCTGGTCCACTAATCTTGGGAAGAGTCCCCCTGCTGCAGTAAAGGTGATGCATGAGTGAGAGTGGGCGGTGAGGCTGTAGCCACCTCACCTTGTACCAAAGACTGTGGACTCTCATCCCGAATCGAGGATGGCTGGGAACCGTCTAGTTGATGCATACTCCACCCCCTTGGTTTTAGTTGTCATTCTTGGGGTGTGCATCTCGCGTGTGTTTAGGTCCACCTTGCAAGGTTATTAATCGATCGATCGTCGGCCTCTCACCGTTATCCGAGACTGCTTAATTATACAGCCTATTTCCCTGTATGATGGAATTGAGAATTAATATTGATGCTTGATTAATTGGTTACACAACTTATGTTTGATGTAGAGGCCTACTTAGTAATGGGTAATCAACTAGAATTTGAGCTAAAATTTCGAAAGTAAGGACGTACTCTTTGTTGCTTTTCAGCAAAATAATCCACCAGCCAAAAGCCTTTCATGTCTAGAGAGTTGATGATTTTACATCACCCGACGGTTAAGTCTTGCTGAGTATTAGAATACTCAGCCTTGCTGTTGTTGTTGTTTTCTGGTGAAGTTTGGGATGGGAAGAGGACGATGTGTGTTGGCATTATGGATGGCCTCCTATAATGCTACCTTTTCTCGTTTAGTTTTATTTCCGCTGTATTTATAAACTCTGAATCATTTACTTTTATGCAAAAGATTCGGTTTGTAATTAAATAACCCTAAATGAGAATTGATGTAATAAATTGTGACGTGCTTATCTCTGGACTCGCCTTCGTGTGAGTTTTGATGTACGGTTGTCGATCCTTTGTTATAAGTGATTTACCGAGCTTGACCCAGCAGAGATGACAAGTTAACTCTGTGTTATTGCGTAATTACCAAAAGGAGTGGTTTATGCGATAATATGGAGTTAATTTGGGCGGTTCTGTCACAGCTGGCATCAGAGCTCGACTGTACACCAGATATCTTAATACACCCTTAATAACATGTTTTTGGAATAAAACTTGCAAGATTAAGGTGTGTTTGCAAAAATGCGTTAGGTACGCTAAGGATTAACTAGTCCGAGAGGCCCTAGAGGTATTTTTGGGTACTTTCAGGTGGCTAGTAATATATGGTTTATTAGTCTAACTTCCAGCACATTTTATTATCTGTCAAAACTTACTTTCTCGCACAACCATACTATTACACCACGTTTTGCTATACGTGTGTGGTGCCACATGGAAGTCATGTGAGGGATGGATGGGACCTATTCTAAAGGGAACC
Source organism: Cenchrus fungigraminus (assembly GCA_036936925.1). NCBI lineage: Eukaryota > Viridiplantae > Streptophyta > Magnoliopsida > Poales > Poaceae > Cenchrus > Cenchrus fungigraminus. Next base: position 72,341,221 of record CM072780.1, read on the forward strand.
CACCGTCACGTTTGTGTCTCGCCACGTTTTGCCATACGTTGACGTTCCGCATTACGAAGATGCGAGGCAAGGATGCACTCCATTCAAACGGAGAGTGCTGAGGTTGTACGCTGTCCATGCAGCGGCTCGACGCATGGATACCGTTTCTATAGTAAATGGTAATGTATGGGGACGCTTTCGTGAGTGCTGGCATGAAAGGTTCATTTTCTGCAGGTACACTAACCACGATTCGTTACGCTTAGAATGAATAGCTTCCGACTAGTTATTATAAGGAGAGACGTATGTATGCCTCGCCACCGGCACTAACATCAACTTTCAGGCATGGTTTTGCCTTGTGAGGAAAGGTAGGACGCTTTTGCATCATGCTAAGAGTCTCGAAAGAATTAACCCATCAGTTATAAAAAATGTTTAAACCACTCAACCCAAAACACCTTCGCATCACCATATTAAATTGAAGTCCTATCTTGTTCAGATTTTGTGGCTCTGCTGGTCTGACATTTTCAGCCCCTTAAACAGAGTTTTCGAGAGAAAAGTTAGATACGAAAGTTGTCACAATTTTTTATCAAGCCCCTGATGTAAAAAATTTCAAAGAATTTGACTAAAGGAAACATGAGTTATGGTCAAAATGGTGAATGTCTGTCTGCTGTTTTACCTAAGTGACAGCAAACTGATTTGATCCTTTTTGGCTATCTTCTTCTAGTTTTTAACTCCACTTTTGAATACCAATTTTGTACTCCATAACCTTATTGAGTACCTGGTAAAATTTCAGCATTTTCGGCTAAATAAAACTTCAGTTATGCTAAAAATGGTGACTGTCTGCTTGCTGATTTTTCCGGGCAATAGCAAATTGGATGTTGGGTTGGTCACCTATCTTCCCATCAGTTTTTGCCCATCCTTCGAATAGCGAAGTTGTTTGGAATTTCATATTCTGAATCCTCACAAAATTTCAGCACCAATGGACACCCACAACCAGAAGTATGGATGAAACAGTGACCTTCAGCCTGCTGAAAAACAGCCAGGACATATAGGCCAATTTGGAATTTTTCGGCCTAAATGAAATTGAATTTGGTTTGAGTTGAATACCAATAGTGGTAGCGCGTAAGGGTTTCTACCTAATACCCAGAGATGAGAAGTTTTTGGGTCAAATATTTTGAGAGCTATGCATTTTGGAAGTGGCTATCCAGAAAAGTGAACAACCTCATGCAAGCTTGATTGATCTTCCTTTTCACTTAGATTGGTCACCAAATGAAGAAGTTAAAGACCAAGCACCTCCATCAGTTTTCTCTTTCCTAGATCCAGAAATTTCTGGTGGAAACCGAAGGATAATTTCGGAAGATACCGGAAGGTTTGGACTTTCTGCAGTTGACATCTAGAGGAAGGATTCAGTTTGGAAAAATAAAGAGATGTAAGAGTGCTATGTATGAACCATATCAGTACTTGCTAATGCCTTGATCTTCAGAGTTCACTCTTAGTTTGTAATCTTCTCCTGGCAATGCAAACATGATATCTCAATCGACATGTTTCATTTCCATTGTGTGTGTATGCATTCTGAAGTACTCAGATATTCTGTGATGTTGATATCCTTGAGTTGATCACTTTTGATCTCTCAACTTCAAAATCTTTCCTTCTTAACCCTGCTCATACAAATTTGAGTAAATGAGAGCAATGTTACAAGTGGCAGAATCTTTTTGGTATACATGTTGACCATCATTCCTTTCCAAAAATTTTGTCATTTGCCAACTGAAAGTTGATACTTCCAAGGACATACCCTGAGTAGACATCTTGTTGCTATCCTAATGTAATTTCAGAAATTCTAGTAACAACCTTAACAAATTTTTGTTTACTAGCCTTCCCTTTCTTCATGGAAATCTCTGAGGAACCATTCGACTTGGTCTCTTTCTGCCTCCATCTCAAAGTTACCTAGTATCAAATCAACCAGACTAATTTGAAGGAGTATGAGCAATCAAGGTTCTCTAAAAGTCAAGATACGAGGAGTTTTCTATCGATCAGTGATCTGTGATCCTTTTGCAAATCTCTTTCAAATCAATGGAATCATGAATTAAGTAAGCAAATGACAGGCAAAATCCTTTGACAAGTTTTTCCTGATTCAATCTCAATTTTGAATTATGGATACCCCAAGATCTTCTCGTTTTCCCCCAAGATCACAGTCATTTCTCTCGAGCCGTTTGACCCCATCCTTTTCAGTGCCATGTCTACATTTGGGCAGCATTGCAGCTCTGCCACCTTTCCACTGTAGAGGCTGGTCGCCGCCTACGCACACGGCACCGCGGTCGCTGTCACGTCGCCAAGGCATCTTAATGCCGGCCACTACCGCGCCGCGTGCAGCTCTCGCAGCATCGTTTCACCGGCCCCTACTACAACTTGGCACGCACCACCGATGCCGCAGTCCTTTGGCCCTCGATAAAAGGAGCACCTTCTCCCCTCGGCTCTCACCACCCAGAGCTTGTTTTCCACTTGAGCCTTGCATCCCAGCCACTCTCACTCCCCACCGGCTACTCCTTTGAGCACGCACGCCATCCATCTTCTCCGCCTACGACATTCATCGGTGACGCCAGAAGAAGCTCAAGAAGAAGTCCAAGAGAAGGATCCAACCATGAACCACTCCATGGCTCACTGGCTGGAGATGTTTGATTCAGTTCGCTGGACTCTAGTTGCATTGTACATCTGCTTTGCATTGCAGTTTCTGATGATTTTAGCTTTTCATGTGTACATTCACCGTCCGCTTCCTCATGAGCGACGTTGAAGTGTGTGAGGAAAACCATGTATCCGCTATCATCTCTAAGCTTTAGATCTTGAAGAGTTTAGTCGTGCCTTGCAGTTCCCTCTATGTAATCTTTATCTTTCTCTGAAGAATTCCATCTATCTTGTTGTTGAATCTCGGGACGAGATTCCTTTTAGGGGGTAGGCTGTAACACCCCAGATTTTTTAAGGAATAGTAACCATCTTATTTAGTAGAGCTAAGCATGTTCATTAACATTGTTGACTTGGTCAAGAACTCCCCCTGGACCAAATCCCTAAAAACCAAAGTCAAACACCTAGAACCCTAGACGTCACTGCAGTAATCTAGCACGTTCTCAAAATTTTGCATAAGCACTTCAAAATCGACCAATATAAAAGTTGTTCGTTATCCTCGGGAACACATTTCATCTAATTGGTGGCATTTGAAATTCTAAGTGGAAATGTCTCAAAAACTCAGTCAAAGCCTTGGAAGCAGTGTTGACCAAACCGAGAAAAACCCAAACTTTGCAGTGATTTTCTGGGTAAACGGTTGAGAAAAACATAGGTCACCCTTTGGGAAAGTTGTAGAAGGGTATGTGGTCTACAACTTTCATATTTGGAGATTTCAAACTTTAGTTCAAACTTTTTGAGTTTGACCTGGTCAAACAGCCCTTCCCCGAATGGAAAACAGGGCTTGGAGCCCTGGAGTGCGCTCCCGCGCCGAGCCGCGCGCCAAGCGCATCGCGCGCGCCCGCTGAGCTGCCGCCGCGACGTCCGTGCCCCGGCTGTCACATTCCGTGGGGCCCGCCGTCAACGCCGTCAGCCGGTCCTACCTCACCCGTCGCCACACCCTCGCCCTTATCCACTCCGCAAACACCGTCGACACGCGCCGGCCGTCCATGGCGCCGTCGCCGCGCCCAACCCCCGTGCGCCACCCGTCGTCCTTCGTCGTGCGGCCCAAGTCGAGGCCGTGGCCTCCAAGTCGTGCTCCCCGCTGCCTATAAAAGGACATGCCAGAGCTAGCGTGCAAGCTTTTCCTTTCACCGCAGGAGTACGCCGCCAGGCTGCCGCACCGCCATGGCCGCCGCGGCGAAGCTCCTTGTGCTGCTCGATGCCGCCGCCCACCAACCACCCGAGCTTCTCCCCTGGACCTCGTGGAAGCTTCCTGAGCTGCGCATTGTTGAGGAGCGCCACTACCCTCGCTGGAGTCAGAGCAGGGGCCGGTGCTTTGCCTCGACCTTGCCGGCGACAGTCGCCGGAGCCCTCCCAGCCGCTACCAACGCCACCAATCCGTCGAGGGTGAGCACACACTTCACCCTAGCCCCTTCCCCGACCCTACTTCGCCGCCGTTTGGCCGGAATCTGGTGAGCCCGCCGCCAGCCATGGCCAGGGGTGACATTGCAAGGATTCATTTCTTTCCAGGGGTCTCAGCGCAAAAGACAGGGACCTAGATGTAAAAACCGATCTTCAGATCTAGATTTAAATTGCAAGAACTTGTAAATTGCACCAAAAATCACAGATCAGTCGTAAAAAGGCAAACTCAATTTTGTTGTGATCCTTGGGACGAGGAGCAACTTTTCTACAAAGGAAGTTTTCAAACTTCGGTGTAGATTTTAAATTATTTTGAAATCATCAATTTGCTTAGATTTGAAATAATTCAAATTCTATAAATGATCTGCATGTCAATTTTGGATATGTTGCTAGTCTTAACATGTCTGATCTTGTGTGCAAAAATGGCACATAGATGTCTTATAGATCTTTAGTTATGAATTAATTTTGGTTTTTTCAATGCTCCTATTTTTGATTTTTGTAAATTAATTTGTTGATCAAATGATGCCCATCTTTTTGTTACAGCCCTGTGTAATGTTTATACACCCATGATAAATAGTATATCTATTTTGGACATATGTAGCTTAGTCATATAAATTGCCATGCTTTATTAAGGCTAATTTCATGTATATAGTTTCTTTAAGTTTCCTTGCTGAGTAAGTGCATGTCTCTGTTAGTTATGCTGCCATATATCTCTATAGGAAGTTTTGATTCAATTGGTGGTATATATAATTTTGCTTGATTTTATCTTGAATGGCTAGGCGTAGCTTTGTGTGATTTTTTCATGCTAGCCATAATTGATGAAATGAGTTAAGCTTGGTGCAGTAGTGTAATTGTTGTGCCTTGTGCATGTATGGACCTTCTTATGGTCAGTTTAGGTGTATGTCTTTCGGAATAAAAATTCTTGAAATAAATCAAGGTCAATTAAATGGATAAAAGGAAAACCAAGATCATTTTTGTGCAACTAAAATTTTAAATGCATGAACTTCACCAAATTATACCATGAACAGCACCCTTACCTTGGTGAAGTAAAATAAATGAATTATCTTAAATGTGTACACAGTCACCATCAAATGGGAAATAAAAATCACCTGCACACACCTTTCTCTAATAAAGGAAGAGTATGTTGAATATCATATCTAGGTGAATGTGGCCACCTATAAACCCCGTGTTTATCTTTAAATTTCAAAAGTGGAATCTTATTTAAATTGGGCAAATAAATCTTATGCATGCGCATCTCATGTAGAATTTCCTGTCGGTAGCTACGAGATCGTCCCGGAACAAGGAGAAGGACCGTTCGAGGGACGAGTGGACGTCGTTGGAAGACCACAAGATCCAAACCAAGTTTGGAAGGGCCCAAGGCCTAGTTAGAACTAACATCTGCTTGAAACGCAAGCACCGGAGCATAACCCTATGATTTTAACTTCCTGCAAATCTATATGCTATGTTTGTGCATCTAAGTTTCAGGAGTTGAATTGAAACCATAGTTGCATGATCCTAGGTTCCTATGTTCTTATACTAGCATGATAGGTCGTTAGTTGCCATGCTTTAATGACCTGGTAAAAGTCGAGTGAAATCCTTCACTCGCGAGCTATAGGTTTCTTATGTTGGAATCATAAAATTTAAACTGATATGCTCATGTGGTAAGAGCTTGGGATCGGCTCCGGTCAATAGGTGTCACTGGTTAAGCTTTTGAACGTACTAAACATTTGCCAGAAATGGGTATGGTAAGCCTAGTACCTTCCGGATCCGATAAGGGAACCTGGTCCACTAATCTTGGGAAGAGTCCCCCTGCTGCAGTAAAGGTGATGCATGAGTGAGAGTGGGCGGCGAGGCCGTAGCCACCTCATCTTGTACCAAAGACTTTGGACTCTGATCCCGAACCGAGGATGGCTGGGAACCGTCTGGTTGATGCATACTCCACCCCCCTTAGTTTTAGTTGTCATTCTTGGGGTGTGCATCTCCCGTGTGTTTAGGTCCACCTTGCAAGGTTATTAATCGATCGATCATCGGCCTCTCACCATTATCAGAGACTGCTTAACTATACAGCCTATTTCCCTGTATGATGGAATTGAGAATTAATATTGATGCTTGATTAATTGATTGCACAACTTATGTTTGATGTAGAGGCCTACTTAGTAATGGGTAATCTACTAGAATTTGAGCTAAAATTTCGAAAGTAAGGACGTACTCTTTGTTGCTTTTCAGCAAAATAATCCACCAGCCAAAAGCCTTTCATGTCTAGAGAGTTGGTGATTTTACATCACCCGACGGTTAAGTCTTGCTGAGTATTAGAATACACAGCCTTGCTGTTGTTGTTGTTTTCAGGTGAAGTTTGGGATGGGAAGAAGATGATGTGTGTTGGCATTATGGATGGCCTCCTATAATGCTACCTTTTCTCGTTTAGTTTTATTTCTGCTATATTTATAAACTTTGAATCATTTACTTTTATGCAAAAGACTCGGTTTGTAATTAAATAACCCTAAATGGGAATTGATGTAATAAATTATGACGTGTTTATCTCTGGACTCGCCTTCGTGTGAGTTTTGATGTACGGTTGTCGATCCTTTGTTGTAAGTGATTTACCGGGCTTGACCCGGCAGAGATGACAAGTTAACTCTGTGTTATTGCGTAATTACCAAATGGAGTGGTTTATGTGATAATATGGAGTTAATTTGGGCGGTTCTGTCGCAACACCGACCTTGGAAGGTCACGCATCCGTGGTGCCCAACTAGGTTGGCAGAGCTGAAGACATACCCAGGTATTGAAAGACCTAAGTATCATGGCACACCAACCTCACGAAGGCCATTCTGGTGCCCAGACGACCAGCATAGATCCCAATCATCCAGCGGAGCCATGGTACCGTGGTAGTGACGACCTCAGTAGCAGGCACACCGACCACGGGGGCCGACGAAAATCGTAGTCGTGAAGCTTCTGGACTCCAGGCGCCCAGACAGATCTGGCAGAACAGCGAGGCACGCCTACCCCGGAAGGTCTTCAATTGAACCTACGACCATTCTGCTCAGGAAACAGAAATATAGGCTGATTGGAATAGGTCCGTTTACATGCAGAGCCATAGCGGGTGCACCAGGACGCAGAGCCTAGTGGGTGCAAATGAAAACATCGAGTCGTAGGAGAAGGTCATTGAGTTGTCGTCGCTTGTAGATATACCAGGGCGCTGGGCCCTCTTACATAGAGCCAGGCTTTGTCTTTTTCCGTAGACTGCAGGGTCACGGGTCAATAGTGGCCAGAGATTCCCTTGCCACCCAGAAAACAACAAACTGCCCACGAATCAAGGGGGTACTGTAGCTATGTGACTCTGCGGCGGGCTCAGGCATCATTGATGCACTAGCGATAAAGACGTCGCGAGAATGGGGTAAAGTCATCGCCTTTAATCGTGCACATGTCTGCAGGCCCTCTGAACCACGTGGTGCTAGTGTCATCACTTTGCCAACCACTCGAGGTCTGGCTTTGACTATAAATAGCGTCGCGATGCTGAAGGAGGCAAGCACCGAGCATTGTTGAGCTATGAAGCCGCTGGATAGTTTTGTGGCCATGCCATGGGCATGTGACCGTCCACCAGATTGTAGGATGTCGTGTTTTGTAGAAGCTTCGAGATAGAATAACTCTTGTGAAGTATAGGCAGCACCCCCACTCCTTGTATCGTGCCTCTGTAAGGTATCAAGGAGAGTTTGGAGGTGATGCTGTAGAGGCTCGAGGTGCAGCTGCAAGTTGCTAGTGAGCATCAGATGCTCGTCAGAGGCTTGCGCCCCGCGTCGAAGAGCAAGCTCGTGGCTGCATTCCATAGTCCAGCACAGAGCATGCCCTGCTACATGCGGCGTCGTCTAGCTGTTCACCGCAAGGCCACCATCGAGGTCTTGAGGCTAGAAGAATTCTTGCGACGTGCCCGGCTGTAGATGGGTACACCTCAAGGATTGCTCTAGGTAGATCAGGTCTTTGAGTATGTTTGTATTTTTGTGCTAGGTTCTGGATCCAATAAGGTCGTAGGTGACTTGTGTACCTTTGGAGGACCCGTGTAATGTTCGCTCTCTTCTGTCATGTACTGGTCGTTCTGACGAAATTATTCATCAAAGACCGAAAGTGATGTGATTGGGGGCTTATCGACCTTGTGAAGATCGAAATGTTGTTACCAGGGCGACCTGATAACTTTGACGTTCCTCACGACCTAAACCCAGGGTGTAGGTCGCTGGGCTATCCATTGGCGCAAAATCCGGCGAGATCGACTCCCGAAATTATCAGCACAGAGCCGTTAGGGCGAGCTTCGTACAGTAGAAGGAACCGCAACGGACAGACCCGGTGGGGCCCTTATAAATAGAGTGGCGGGGACCATCATTGACCGCACTCTTCATCTTCTTCCTCCCGTCATCATCACCTCCAGAGCCACTGCGCCATAGCCACCGCAGCCTCGCATCCAGCCTCCGCCTTAACTCCCTCAATCCGCCACCGTCGATAGCGGGCCGCACGCTAACCCCGCCATTCGCATCCTGTTCTGCTGTGCATGTGCGTAAAAACCCTAGTAACCTTTAGATCCAGATCCATTCAAGCTCGAGAAATGGCGGCGCCGGCTCATGAGATCCCAGACCCGCGGACGGTGTGGGAGTCCTCAACGATGACAGAAGCGAAGATTCAAGCACTGGTGGACCGCGGGTTGTTGAGGCCTAAGGCGGAGGTGGAGTGGAAGGCGCCTACGGGCGAGGCTTTCCCGACAGAGGACGACAAGGAGCAGGTCGTCTTCGGTTCCTTCTTCGAGCGCGGGTTCAACATCCCCGCCGGTGATTTCTTCCGGGGTCTTCTCTTTTACTACAAGCTGGAGCTGGTACACCTCGTCGCCAACTCCATAACTGTAGTATCGACGTTCATTCATTTCTGTGAGGCGTATCTGGGGATATCGCCCCACTTCCTTCTCTGGCGGCATCTCTTCTGCGTGAAGACCACCGGCAAGGAGGAGATGGCAGCCAGGGTTTCTCAGATCTACGCCGGGAAGGCACGAATCAAGAAGTGCCCAAAGGCGTATTCGTTGAGTCGGCCAGCTAACCCAGTAAGTCCTGGAACTATTAGGTCATTTATTCTGTTCCTTTGCTTTACGTCGTTCTTCCTCCTTTGCTCTTTATCTGTCGCAGGATCGGGAGAGGCAGTTTTGGTGCCCGACCCCTCTTCCGAAGGGCGAAGAACCTCGTCGGAAGCTGAGGTCGGACAAGTACCAACCTCCGGCAGCTGGGCTGCTGGAGAATTATGAGTCAGACTCATCGGTGGAGGCTGATGAAGACAACGACCCAGAGGTTGGTGATGATGCAGCAAACCGCCAAGAGGCAAGCACCGCCGCAAAGCCCAGGCGCAGAACGAGGGCGGCAACGGCGAAGCCGTCAGCCACGATGGCTGCTGCCAAGGTCGGGGCAGCGAAGACCGCTAAACTCGAGGCGGAGAAGAAGAAGAGGAAGAGGAGGGTAAGTCCTCCCCCGACGATTGAAACACCGACGATTCCTACACCTTTGGCCAGGGAGGTCGAAGATGAAGAAGATGAAGCTACCGATGACCCGCCGGTTGTTGAAGACCGGACGGCGAGGAGGTCATTGAGTCCCGCGGCCAAGAGGCAGCGGGAAGTGACGCAGAAGGCGATAGAGGACGACCTCCATCAAGGGATGGAGGCGCAGCGGGCTGCTGCCGGAGCGCAGGCAAGGATGCCTGTGCTGGTGAAAGTACGGCCTTTTAGGCCTAAGCTACGCGCCCCGGCTACTGTGAGGTAGAGTCGTTCTTCTGAAACTTGTTCATGTGTTGGTCTTTGTTGGTTTTTCTTTTTCTTTGCGTTGTTTTTGATGAAGACGTCTGCAGGCCGGTTGTCCAACCTGAGCGTTCCCTGGGTGATCAAGGGTCACCTTCGCGAACCAGGTCGGATGACCAGGAGGTCGACGCTCGGACCCTGGTTGACGACGCGAGGACAACAACTCCTCCGCCTGCTGCTGACGCTGGGGCACAGGGCTCTGTAGGCGACGTCAGGACGTCGACCTCTACCCCCATCATCGATGTGGACCCCATCAACACGGTGCCCAGCACGTCGGATCAGGACCTGACTGGGGACCTGATTCAAATCGAGCATCCGCCAAAGGATCCAGAAACATCCTCCGCGCAGGTACCGAGTTCGCCATCGATAGGGCCAACGTTGAGGCGTAGGGAGATTGACTGGAATGGTACTCCTTGGCAGGAGGATATCTTTGACGACAATGAGGATATGAGGGCGGTCCGGAACGCGATCTTGACGCTTAACGAGGCGTTGACGGTAAGCCTTTCTCTTGCGTTATCTGTGAAGACGTACTTTCAAACTGTATTTGATGACCTGATTTCTTGGAGCAGTCGCTGGCTGACCGTGCGAAGGGCAGGACCGACCTGCTGAGGAATGCTGCGGCCACACAGCTGCGAGTGGTCGAGCTTGAGCAGGAGCTCAAGCAGGTTCACAAGGCGGCGGCGGCAGACAAGAAGAAGCTCGAAGACGAGTTGGCTGAGGAGAAGCGCAAGACCCGGGAGGCTAATGCGCAGTTTAACACCATGAACACCGGTAAGATCGAAATTTTCTTACAGTTTTCTTCACCGTTGTTGTCAGAGTCTTGTACTACCGAGGTTCTGACCTCGGGATGTTACTGGCGTGTTGCAGAATTTCACCGTCGGGAAGACGAGCTCAAAACGAGCTAAAGAACACAAAGGAGAAGGTTCGAACCTTGGAGGTGAACCTCCGGGAGGTCGAGGCTGGGGGCCAGGAGCTGAAATGGATGATGAAGGAGACCGTTGATAGTGAGTACGCTGTATCTCAAAAGGTGGCTTATGAGAAACAGGCTCGGCAGGACCTTGAGGTCAGTCTTGAGGTAGCTTTGAAGTCACTGCAGAATGACCAAGTAACCATTGCAGGGAAAGAGGTGGAGTTGAATGACCTGAAGAACGCTGCCCATTATGCCATGGACATGGTAGCGTCGCAGGTCGAGGGAGAGGAGCCCAAACCTGCTATTGACCGTCTGATAGCGATGCCCGAGAAGCTGCTCGACCTGCAGAAGGCAACGAGCTTGGCGGTGGCCACAGAGGCATTAGTGCGAGTGAAGTCGCACCACCCCGAGGTTGACATGATCAAGGTCAGGGGGGGATCAGACATGACAAAGGACCTCAAAGCCCTGGAGCTTGAAGTTAGTGACGCCGCTACGGCGGTAATGGATGCTCTTGACTACGAAGGCGATGACGACGAAGAGTAGTCTTAGTCTAGGAGCTGTACCTCGTCCTTCTCCCAGCCATGTAAAATAATACTTGATGTAACCGTCTTTTTGTTGCCTACATGACGTACTTGCTTTGTGTCTGTATGAACTTGGTAGTCTTTTAAAGTAACGACGTCTTGTATCTTGCCTCGCTAACCACTACTCACGGAGAGGCTGGCTTACCAACCACCACGGCTCAGCAGGGAGGCTTACGTGTGATCGGTGCGCGAGAGGGAGTCTAGGACTCAGGTTTGGCAACCTTTACGACCAAGCAGGTTCGCAGCGACACAAAGCGGGTAGTCATGAAGGATGATGTCCTCAGGTCGAATGACCCTTAAGTTGGCATTGAGCCAAGCCCCCGAGCATGTCGAGGGGGAGGAGTAGAGTAGGTTTAACCCCCAGGTCTTACGACCCATGTGTTGGCTTTGGCCAAGCCCCCGAGTATGTCGAGGGGGAGGGTTGATAACATGAGAGAGGAGAAGGTAGGGCTCAAGACACAGCAGATGACTGCTTGAACTAATATTTATTAAACTGAAAAAGGTACAAGGACGAGGAATACATAGCTGTGATAAAAACTATTCTACGGATAGAATCGTCGTAGATGCTCCACGTTCCAAGGGTTGGGTACGCCTTGCCCGTCACCCCATTGGAGGCGATATGTGGATGGGCTGATGACTTCGGTGATGATGAAGGGTCCCTCCCAGGGGGGCAGAAAGCTTATGCATGCCATCGGTCTTCTGGATGCGCCTTAGGACTAGGTCGCCAATGTTGAAGGAGGTCTCCTTAACATTGCGATCGTGATACCGTCGAAGTTGCTGATCATGACAAGCTTGCCTCATGACAGCAGCCATTCTCTGCTCTTCAAGGCTATCAAGGTCGACACGACGGGTCTGCTCGGCTTCACCCTCCTCGTAGAATTGTATGCATGGAGCTCCAAAGGCAACGTCGGTGGGTAGGATGGCCTCGGAGCCGTAGACCAAGAAGAAGGGCGAGAAGCCTGTAGCAGAACTAACTTGGGTCCTTAGACCCCAGATTACATGCGGTAGCTCGGCTAACCACCGAGTAGCATAGTTTGAAGCATCGTCAAAGATACGATCTTTGATAGCTTGAAGAACCATACCATTGGCACGTTCGACCTGGCTGTTGCACCGGGGGTGGGCGACCGAAGAGTAGTAGACGTCAATCATGTTGTCTTGGCAAAAATCCCAAAAGGCGGATCCTGTGAAGGCCATCCCTAGGTCGGTGATGATCCTGTTGGGCACACCGAAGCGGTGTGCTACATGTTGCATGAATTTTGCTGCTTCTTCCGACGTGACTTTTGCGACAGGTCGGACTTCAATCCACTTGGTGAATTTGTCGACGGCCACGAGTATGTACCTGTAGCCGCCTGGGGCAGTTCTGAACGGACCCACAGAGTCGAGGCCTCACATGGTGAAGGGCCAAGATGGAGGTATTGTGCGTAGGACCTGAACTTGCAGGTGCGGCTGTTTGGAAAAGAATTGGCACCCTTTGCATCTGTTGACGAGGTCTTTGGCGTCAGCCATGGCCGTGGGCCAGTAGAAACCGGATCGGTATGCCTTGCCAACCAGATTGGCGGATGCTGCATGGCAGCCGCACTCTCCACCGTGGATCTCAGCCAAGAGCTGGATCCCTTCTGATCGCAAGATGCACTTCATGAGGACACCAGTGGAGGCGACTTTTCTATATAGGTCGGTACCAATCACGACGTAGTTGGCGCTTCGTCGTGTGATACGTTCACGCTCTACCTTGTCTTCTGGGACTCGTTGGTCGAGTAGGAAGGCTAACAAAGGCTCGCGCCAATCATCCTCTTTTTCTGTCATCAGCACATCACGGGGAGGTGCTGGAGTTTGGTCGGGCTGTTCTGGATTGTCCGGATCCAACAGCTTGATTGATGGTTTGCGTAGGTCTTGGATGAACACACCCGCTGGGACTAGAGCTCGCCGGGAGCCTAGTTTAGAGAGTACGTCGGCGGTGACGTTATTGTTGCGTGGTACGTGCTGAAATTCAATCCCCTCGAAGTGGCCTTCGAGCTTGCGGATCTCAGCACAGTATGCGTCCATTGTGTCTTTGACACAATCCCACTCTTTATTGACTTGTTCGATGACGACCTTGGAATCGCCAAAAGCCAGTAGTCGCTTGATGCCAAGGGACACCGCTATATGGAGCCCGTGAATTAGAGCTTCGTACTCTGCTCCATTGTTGGAGGCTTTGTAGTGTATCTATAGGATGTACTTGAGCTGCTCTCCCTGAGGAGAGATGAGTAGCACACCTGCTCCTGCGCCTTCGAGGTTGAGGGTGCCGTCGAAGTACATTATCCAGTGTTCAGGCCGCTCCTTGGGAGGGGGCATCTGGATTTCAGTCCACTCCAACACAAAGTCAGCGAGGATCTGTGACTTGATTGCCTTCCTAGGGCAGAACTCGATGTCGAACTCTCCAAGCTCCACTGACCACTTGACAATGCGGCCATTGGCGTCACGGTTGCGGATAATCTCTCCTAGAGGGAACGACGAAGGCACCGTGATCTTGTGGGCTTGGAAGTAGTGACGCAGCTTTCTCGACGTGATCAGGAGTGCATGGAGCAACTTCTGAGGCTGTGAATACCGTGTTTTAGCGTCGGCCAGGACCTCACTCATGTAATACACAGGTCGTTGAACAGGGTAGGCCTGCCCTTCTTCTTCTCGTTCTGCGACGAGAACCGTGCTGACCACGTTAGTGGTGGCGCAAATGTAGAGGAGTGTTTCGCCTGGTATTGGTGGTGTCATGATTGGAGGTGTGGTCAAGGACTCTTTGAGAGCCTCAAACGCCTTCTGTGCTTCTTCGTCCCATACGAACTTATCTGTCTTCTTCAATAGCTTGAAGAAAGGCAGACCTTTCTCGCCGAGCTTGCTGATGAAATGACCTAGAGTCGCCATCACACCTGTGAGCTTAATGACGTCTTTCTTGCAAGATGGCCTGGCCATGTTGCGTATTGCATCGACCTTCACGGGGTTGGCTTCAATGCCTTGGTGTCCAACCATGAAGCCCAGGAGCAATCCGGAGGGAACACCGAAGACACACTTGGTCGGGTTGAGCTTCCATTGGAATTCTCGTAGGTTGGTGAAGGTCTCGGCGAGGTCGGTGATGAGCTGATCTTCCTCGATGGTCTTGACAACCACATCATCAACGTAGGCTTCAACGTTCTTCCCGATCTGCGACTTCAAACATTTTTGTATCGCCTTCTGATACGTTGCTCCAGCATTTTTCAGGCCAAAAGTCATGACCTTGTAGCAATAGATGCCATGGGGCATTATGAATGCCGTTTTGTCTTCGTCGTCAGGATTCAAAGCTATCTGGTGATAACTTGAGTAGCTGTCGAGGAAGCAGAGTAGGACGCTACCAGCCGTGGAGTCCACGACCTGGTCGATACGAGGAAGAGGGAAGGGATCTTTTGGGCAGTGCTTGTTGAGGTCAGTGTAATCGATACACATCCTTAATCCTCTAGTCTTTTTGGGTACAAGGACCGGGTTTGCGAGCCAAACCAAGTGTTTACATTCGTGAATAAATCCTGCAGCTAAGAGCTTGCAGACTTCGGTTTCTATAGCTTGCTTTCTATCTTTTGCAAAGTGCCAGAGCTTTTGCTTGATAGGTCGAGCGGTCTTGCTTACTTCAAGGGCGTGCTCAGCCAGCTCCCTGGGGACACCGGCCATGTCGGATGGACTCCATGCAAAGATGTCGGCGTTGTCCCTGAGGAAACTGATGAGCGCGAGTTCCTATTTGGGGTCGAGGTTGGCCCCGATGGTGACTTCCTTGGACGCGTCGGACAGGCCGAGGCAAACTTTCTTCACAACGGGACTTGGGTCCAAAGCTGTGGCTGTACGCTTCTGCTCTGGCACCTCCAGAGTGGTTTGGTCGATCTTGGCAGCTTGAGCGATCATGACCGTGGCTGCGGCTTTGCAGGCAGAGTCTTTGGCGAGCACGACGGTAGAGCTCTCGCAGTTGTAGGAGACCATTATGTCGCCGAGGACGGAAAGGATTCCATTTGGTGCTGGTATCTTCATGATGAGGTAGGTGTGATGGGGTATGGCCAGGAACTTAGCCAACATAGGTCGACCGAGGATGGCGTGGTAGGAGGAGCGGAAGTCCGCGACCTCGAACTTAGGTACTCGGTACGGAAGTTCTCCTTTGTGCCGAATGTGACCGGTAGGCATACACGACCTATGGGGTATGCGGCCTTGCTGGCCACAACTCCGTAGAAGGGTTCGTCACAGGCGGTCATCTTGTTGAAGTCGAAGTCCATCTTTCGCAATGTCTTTGTGAAGATGATGTTCAAGCTGCTGCCCCCATCGATGAGGGTCTTAGGCAGGAACACGCCATCAACTATGGGGTTGACGACCAGCGGGTAGGTCCCGGGGTCAGGTATATGGACCCAATGATCCTTCCTAGAGAAAGTGATTGGGTACTCCGACCAACGCAGGGGTTGTGGAGTTTCAGTATTGACTTGGCCGATCTCCCTTGCGTTCGATCGTATCTTCCTGTTACTTTAGGCAGCTTGGCGACCACCAACGACGAAGTTGATCTCCCGGTTGGCGGTCTGAAATGCGCTGTTGGGGTTGTCCCCTTTTGGCGGTGGTGGTGGAGAGCATTCCTTGTGGTTGTTGTCGTTGCGGTTGTGGTCGTCTTGGCGGTGACGATCATCCCTTCGGGCGTGGCGGCACTCCTCACGTCGGTCGTCGCGACGATCATCCCGCCGGTCGTTGCGATCACAGTGGTAGTCGTTGCGTTGATCATCGCGGCGATCATCACGGCAATAGTCGCGGCGATAATCACGTTGGTCCCTATCGTCGTTGCGACGGTAAGGACGTCAGTCACGGTAATCACGTCGATCGGGTCGACGGTTACGGTTGTCGTAGCGGCGGCCGCTGTTTTGGTCGTCGTTGCTTCCGCTCTTGGTCTTTTTGGGCTCCGGGGGACCCATAGAGCACGCTTTAGTTGTTCACACTCCCTCATGGTGTGCTTGGCATCGCGGTGGAATTGGCACTGGTCGTCCATGACCATGTTGAAGTCGCCTTCCAAGAAGGTGGAGGGTCTAGGTGGTTCCGTTGCGTAGACGTCGCCAGATCGCTTGCGCGACCTGTTTCCACCGTCGTCATGGTCTTCTACATTGAAATCATACATCATCGCGTCCTGAGTATCGACGAGTTTGTCGACGTATGCCATGAGGTCAGCAATGGTGTGGGCGTCAGCTTCATGGATCTTCTCAAAAAGCTTGATGTTGGTGACTCCCTTCTTGTAGTAGGCGATGACGTCTTCGTCTTTGACACCTGCAATGGTGTTGCGATTCTCAAAGTAGCGGTTAGTGTACTCTCGGAGAGTCTCGTCGCGCCTCATCCGCACTCTGGCGAGATGGTGAGTATTTCCAGGGCGGTTGTAGGTCGCTTGGTAGTTGGTCGTGAAGAGCCGTGACAAAGTCGCCCAAGAAGTGATGCACTCTGCTGGGAGGTTGTCGAGCCACAGGAGTGGTGCTTTGCCCATCACAAGGGGGAAGTATCCCGCCATGTGGTCTTCATTGCCACCAGAGGCGCGTGCTGCGATGCTGTACATCTTTAGCCAAATACTTGGGTCGGAGTGACCGTCGTATTTTTCGATGGCTGGCTTGAAGTCTTTAGGGTATCTGATCGTCCTGAGATGTCGTGAGAATGCTGGGAAGTTGTTGACCGCTCTAGGACTGGCTAACGGGGCATAGGCTGTCGGGATGATGTAGAGGTCGTCTGGAGGACCATTATCTTGGTCGTACTGGGCACGACGTAGAAGCTCTTGGTCATGCATCTGCCGGATTTCCGTTGGCTGAATAGGATTGTTGGCATTGAGGGGATCGGGGACCCCGTGGTCGCGATCGTAATTAGCACGGCGCGCTATCTCCACTTCATCTCGTATCCGACGACGTTGACTGCTCTCAGCGTGGTTAGCCTGAACTGGTGGAGGCTGAGCTCCAGCGTTCTGTCCTGCGTTGGCGGCGGCGTTTTGCTGGGCGCCGGCAGCATTGCCTGCGTTGTTAGCGATGTTGCTTGCAGCGTTGACAGCGGCGTTGGCTGGAGGGTTGGCTGCAGCATTAGCGACAGCATTAGCAGCAGGGTTGACCGGCTGCACAACTTCGTTTTCGCCTCGTCCCTCTTCAGCCACGGGCTCAAGGGGACCGTTGCTGCAACGTCGCTGGCGAGGGTGCTCAGATCTACTTCTGGAGTAGGAGCTTGCGGCCGATCTTCTGTATCCTGGGCCCCTTTCTTCGACCTGAGCGGTGGCGACGCGGATGTGAGCTTGAAGTCGCCGTATTGCAGGAGTATCCTCGAGCTGACCTAGCGCGGCAAGGGCTGCACCCAGGTTCGCTTGAGGAAAGTTGTAGACTTCGTGGCCGTCTTGTTCGAAATCGCGCAGGAGGTCTCTGGCACGTAGGCGGTTTCGACGAGGTTCGTTGCGTTGTTGAGGAGCTGCTGGAGCTGCGGGTGCTTGCGCCCCGATGTTGCCTGCTGGTTGATTGCCGGCGCCTTGACCGACATTGCCTGCATGCTGACCTGCAGCCGGGGCAGCTGCAGCTAACTCCTGCTGACGACGTACAGCTCTTGCAGCGTTGGCGTTTTCACGCTCTATGCGCTGTTCATCTGTCTCTCCGTCTTGAGGTGGTACATCTGCAGAGACTACCAAGACCTCACGATCTGGGGTCTCAAATGCTTCTCCTGGATAGTTCGGGGAGATAGTTGTACGGGCGATCTGAAACGCGAGGCGGTCCGGAGATGGCTCACGGTTGATCTGGCGGCGATGAGCCGCGGTGAGAGGTCGGCGAAGCTTCTTAAGCACACGGCATTGGCGAGCTGTGTGTTTGGAGTTCTCGTGGACGGGGCAAGGGTCATCACGGTGACCCCTGTGGTCTCCACGATGTGGGGTCTTGGGTCCAGATTCAATCTGGATCTTGCGCTTCATGTAGCGAGACGCTACGTGAGCCGCGTTCCGCAGGCCAAGAGGCATGCGGGTTGGAGGGGTAGAGGTCGTGCGAGGGCGTTTGACACGCTCACAGACCTTGATCGTGTCAGAGAGCATGCCTTCGACACGATCGAGTCCCGCGATAAGGTCGCTAGGAGTGGGTGGGTGGGTTTCCGCCAGCAGATCTGTCCCGACCTGCTGGTTGGAGGTGACCGCGTTGCTCTCGATGAGGAGGCAAGCGGTTGTGAAGGACCGATTAGGCGAACCAGAGAGGGGGGAGTGAATGGGAGCCGATAAAAATTCTTCTCGAAGGAGATGAGAACTCCAACAAGACGAACACGGCTTCCAACTCACGTCTCCGACCCAACTACCCAAGTTGGTCAAGACCACGCAGCCACTGGAGTGCTACTGGTCCTAGGAACCAACACTCAACCTTCCTAGCCAAAACTCACCAAAACACACAGCAGAAACTTGCACGGCTTGCTGCCTGTGCTACACCGGTCAGACCGATGGCCTGCGCCGGTCAGACCGGTGACACCGGTCAGACCGGTGGACAGAGCCGGTCAGGCCGGTGGCTACAGCAGCCGCACAGCAAACGTTCCAGGAAGCCTCAGTGAATCCTCTAGGCCCTGGAACAAAAACCACCATGAAACACAACCTGTGAGGAAGAAGAACCCCTCACAAATCCTAGCAAAACAACTCCAAACACGCCAAGAACTGAACAGCAGGACCACGGGACAAAACCACACGGACAAGGCTGTTCCCCGAGACAAAAACCCACCAAGGACTAGCACCGGTCAGACCGGTCAAGAGCACCGGTCAGACCGGTCGTGCCTGGGCAGCTCGGGATGAACAGCGCCCGCGAGTCAACTCCTCCGAATCCAACTCCCGATCTCCCGATCCGCTCCACGGTTTTGCACAAGACTTTGGGGATAGTAGGAACACCTCATGGGTACTCCATAGCCAAGATTTGGTCCACCAAAACTTGTCAAATCAAGAGGAATCGAAGAAATCCCACCAAGAACGCCTCTAACCCTAGAGCCACGAAAACCCCAAAATCGAGCCCCTTTGCTCACGGATATGGAAGGGGAATCAAAGGGTAAAGAACCACGAAGGGTTCATGCATACATCCCCCACCAAATCCCAAAGATAAAGGCCTCGAAATCGCTCCAAGAAAATCGCCAAGAAAGGGCTCCGAAAATCACCAAAAAGGAGAAACGGGAAAGACACATCCAAGCCTTGAGGAACCACGCCGAATCATCTATACATACCAAAGAGGTTCATACAAGGTCTAGCTTGCCGCCCGATCATCCTTCCCTCTCACAAGATCTCACCATGAAGCTCTCAAGCTAGTCCTACGAAAATCCTAAGAAAATAGGAAGGAAAATAGGAAAACCAAATGAGCTAGGGTTCGAAGAGCTGGCTGCCATCCTCTCACCCCTTGGGTTATATGGAGGCAACCGAAAGACTAAAATACCCTTACTAGCTAACTAGGGATACATGCCCCTCGAGGGCGAAAATGGAAGTCTTTGTCTTCGCACCATCGGACGGATGCCCAGCGACCGCAAACTTGCTTAGCCTCGACGCAAGCCTTGCGATCCCGACGCGTGTCCTCCGCTTCGAAGATTCCGGACTGCGTCGTCGCACACCGGTCAGACCGGTTCTCCTCACCGGTCAGACCGGTACCCACCGGTCAGACCGGTCAGACCCACCGGTCAGACCGGTCTGGAGCTGCTGCACCTCCGTCTTCGGTTCTTCGGTCTTGGCTTTGTGGATCAACCAAGGAACCCAGTGGTTTTCTGGTGAACCACCGGAAACCCCGCGAACTCGGTGTAGCCTCCGCCAATCACCACTCATGACTCGGCTCCCACGTAGTCCTGGCTCGACCTTGGTTTTGAGGCTCAACCAAGAAACCGTCCATGACTTCATCTTGCCGTTCTTGCCACCATGCGGCCCGCACTTGACCCCGCTGGCCACCGGGTCCCTCGAACCAAGCCTACTTGTCTTCTCCACACCTGGAGGCCTCACCGGCAACGACCTTTCACGCTTGTTCTTCACCTGCACCTGCACCAGTCAAGCCGCAACCTGCACCTGCAATACTTAGCCAAGAATCAGTCCACACCACGTTGTCAATCACTCATCACACCAGGAAGCGACCATCCACCGGTCCTCGAACCACACCTGGCTCTCAATCTCCCCCTTGATGAGTGCATTGACAACACACACGTTTTGGTAACCAAGAGAAAAGGAAAAGAAAAGAAACGACTAAAAGAAACTCCAACAAGCGATCGAAAGCCAAAGAAAAGGCAAAGAGCAAGATCACTTGAAGAAGACAAGTCTCGGACCCCTTAGGCAAGGGCAACGGCTCGACACATCCGAGACAAAACATGCTCAAGCAAAGAGCACAAACCATCAAACCAAAGCTCGAAAACCACAAAGAGCTCCCCCTGCACACATGTAAGCTCCCCCTGAACCGATGCAACTCCCCCTGGACAAATGCATGCGAACCACTTCACAAAACAGAGCAGCTGCAACAGCTCAGCTCTGACCGGTCAGACCGGTCGACACCACCGGTCAGACCGGTGGGCAACATGTGAACAGGACCAGCACTCTGACCGGTCAGACCGGTGACCTCAACCGGTCAGACCGGTGCACAACAGAGCCCAAAAATAGCTCGAAACCACTTGAAAACCTTCCAAATGCATTCAGTAGGCCAAAACATGCTCAAACTTCTCCCCCTTGTTGACAATGCATGAATCAAGCCAAAAATGCAAAAAATGCAACCTAGAGCTTCTCAAATAGACAAAATTCAACATAGGATGCTACACATGTCCAAACGAGCAAGTTAGATACTCTATAGCTTCGTAAAGACATAAACTTCATGATCACCAAGTTTCACAACCATTGGGCGAAGCTAAGATAGAATTTAGCAATTTTGCGAAAAATTACCCTCTCATGAGCAAAGTCCTAAACATGAGCAAAACATGTCAAAATGGCAAAGCCACACAAACTTCATGCTAGGACAACCATTCTAAGCATAAGACCATCATAAACACCCACAAGCACCTCATGTCATGTCAAAGCCACCGAGCCATGTGCCTACTTCTATATATGAGACTTCTCATTGGTAGGCATCATGCAACGATTTAGCACCCAAAGCAAATTAAAATTAGCACATATGACATGGGAGCACATTTTTCAAGCAATTTACATTTCATTTTCAGATTTATAATTGGTACATGAAATGTCTTTACGACAAAAAGGAACTTATGCCCCTCCACAAGATGAAGCATGGGGGCTAAACATTCATGATGGCAAATGAGCCTTTGGCCCCATATGATCAAAATAAGCTATCCAACCACAAATTAAGCATAGCCAAGCCACTAAAACATGTCAAGATCATGTAAAGGCATTTACTCACAAGAGAGCATATATATGAAATTTTTCAAAAACATAGCCATCAACCATGGATACAAACCAAGATTATCAAGAGCTAAGCCAAACTAACCATAGCTTACCAAATTAGCTCACAAAGACATATATGTCATTCCATGGTGAACAATGTGTATAGGAGAAGCCTTTCCTAAACAATGCATATGATACAAAATGCATGCAACCTAAGATACAAAGATGCCTATACATCATGCTACATATGCCATGCCAAATGCAAGAAATGCACAAAGGAAAGCTATACATATGCTACAAAGGAGCTCCCACACGCCAACTCAAGAAATCAAACAACACCAAGCTCCCCCCGCAAACGAGTGAAAGTTGCTTGATCTAGGGGTTTGGTGAAAATATCGGCTAGTTGTTCATGTGTGGGAACATGGATCAAAGCTATCTTCCCTTTCTCTACGTTGTCTCTCAGAAAATGATACCTCACTTCTATGTGCTTGGTTTTGGAATGGAGCACTGGGTTCTTTGCAACGCTTATGGCACTGGTGCTATCACATTGAAGTGGGACATGGGTATACTCCTCACCAAAGTCACTCATGGTGTATGTGATCCAAAGGAGCTGAGAGCAACAGCTAGCTGCGGCCACATACTCTGCCTCGGTAGTGGATTGAGCAACACTCGACTGTTTGCGGGAAGACCAAGATACCAAAGAAGAACCCAAGAACTGGCAAGTCCCAGAAGTGGACTTCCTATCCAACCGACACCCGGCAAAATCCGCGTCTGAAAATCCATGAAGCGCCAAAGAAGAAGACGCAGAGTACCAAAGGCCGAAGTCGGGAGTGTGTCGCAAATACCTGAAAATGCGCTTGACTGCTTGCCGATGCGAAGTCCTCGGAGAAGCTTGAAAACGAGCGCACAGACACACCGAGAATTGAATGTCCGGCCTCGTCGCCGTCAAGTAGAGGAGTGACCCGATCATGCTCCGGTACTCCTTCTGGTCCACGTGTTCACCTTCCTCGTCCGCATCAAGAACTATAGTCGTACTCATAGGCGTCGCCATGGCCTTGGAGTCCTCCATCTTGAACTTCCTCACAATGTCCTTGGTGTACTTAGCTTGGTGCACAAATGTTCCTTCCTTTGATTGCTTGATTTGTAGCCCGAGGAAGAACTGCAACTCGCCCATCATGCTCATCTCAAATTCCCTGCTCATGTCTTCTGCAAACCTTGCAACAAGAGAGTTAGACGAGCCACCAAAGACAATATCATCCACGTATACCTGCACAATCAGGATATCTCTGTCCTGCCTGAGGAGAAATAAGGTCTGGTCGACCTTCCCCATCTCAAACCCTCTCTCAAACAGGAACCCCCTCAACCTACCATACCAAGCTCTAGGCGCCTGCTTCAACCCATACAGCGCCTTCCTCAACTTGTATACCCGGTGAGGGTACTTCTCACTCTCAAACCCCGGTGGTTGCCTCACAAACACCTCTTCCTCCAACACACCGTTCAGGAAAGCACTCTTCACATCCATCTGGTACAACTTGAACCCTTTAGCCACGGAAAAAGCTAGAAGGATCCTGATCGCCTCCAAACGAGCTACAGGAGCGAAAGTCTCCTCGTAGTCGATCCCCTCTTTCTGACTGTACCCCTGAGCAACAAGTCTCGACTTGTTCCTCACCACTTCTCCTTTCTCTCCCTCTTTATTTTTCCACACCCATTTTGTCCCAATCGGCTTACACCCTGGGGGAGGGTCAACCAACACCCAAACTTGGTTCCTCTCAAAATTCTCCAACTCCTCATGCATCGAGTTAACCCAATTATGATCAGATAACGCATGTCCAATGTCCTTGGGCTCAAAAGTGGCAACAAAAGCAGCATGAGCGAAATGAGAATTGTTCCGAACCCTCGACCGTGTAGTACGTTCATTCATGTCGCCGATGATTCTCGAAGCTGGGTGATCCACTTGCACTCGTCGGGGAGGTTCTCGCCTTGATGCTACCTCCCCCTCAACAGCAGCTTCGCCTTGATCTGGGTTTGTCGTTGTAGGTGTGGGAGAGGGTCCATTCTCGATCGTCGTCGAAGTAGTAGGTACATGTTCAGCCGCGGGCATCACACCGCCATCTTCATCATCTCCATGTTCATGCTCCTCCTCCTGAAAGATCTCCTCGCCAAGTTCGTCGTCACCTGCACACTCAAAAACAAGCTGACTACGTGGCTGTGTCTCGTCGAAGGTTACCTCGCAAGTCTCCACGATTTGGTTAGTTTCAAGATTGAGCACACGAAATGCTCTAGAATGAGATGCATAACCAAAGAAAATACCATCGACAGACCTAGCCTCGAACTTGTCCAACTTCTTCCCTTTCTTCAGAATGAAGCATTTACAACCAAAGACATGGAAGTGACTCACCTTGGGTGTGCGACCGTGCATCAACTCGTAACAGGTTTTCTTCTTGTGAACCCTGAGGTAGATCCTGTTCGACACATGTCACGCGGTATTGACCGCCTCAGCCCAGAACCTTCTCGGAGTCCTATGCTCGTCGAGCATCGTCCGAGCCATCTCGCACAAGGTCCTGTTTTTCCTTTCCACCACGCCATTCTGGGGAGGCGTATACGGACTCGAAAACTGATGTTCAAGACCCAAGTCATGGCAAAAGGTTTCGAAGCGAGAGTTTTTGAATTCCGAGCCATTGTCACTGCGGATCGCTCGTATGGCATCTCCGTGCCTCTCGTTTCTTAACCTCAAGACAAGATCTCGAACAAAACCAAACGTCTCCCCCTTCTCCTCAAGAAAGAACACCCACGCATACCGAGAGTAGTCGTCCACCACAACAAGGACATACCACTTCCCACCCGCAGATCGCACACGAGCTGGGCCAACAAGGTCCATATGGAGCAGCTCGCATGGACGCTCAGTCATCACATCGGTGAGAGGCGGGTGAGAAGAGGCTACCATCTTGGCATGCCTACACGGCGCACAAACCAACTCTTTCTCAAACCTCAATCGTGGCAATCCTCGGACCAAATTGAGTTTACTCAAGCGAGACAAAAGGTCAAAGCTCAAGTGACCCAACTTCCTATGCCACTTCCACAACTCACTCGAAGAACCAGCCAAGAAGCAACGCTCCACACCAGAAGACTGAGAAAAATCAGCTCGGAACACCTGACCCTCGGGAACGACCATGCAAACAAGATCCCCCCGAGAATCTAAAATCCGAGAACCACCAGGCCGAAACAACACCTCAAAACCCTCATCCAACAACTGGGACACAGAAAGCAAATTGTATCCAAGCGATTGAACAAGAGCAACACGCCTGAGAGTGATCTTGTCACTTACCTTAATCTCACCTTCTGACAGCACATGCCCTCGCCCATTGTCCCCAAAGGTGATGTACTTCTTTGTCACCACCGGGACGAGACTTGAGAACCACCCCTTGTCTCCGGTCATATGCCTCGAGCAACCGGAGTCAATCAACCAAATGTTCTTCAAGTCTCCCACCTGAAATTCAAAAGCGAGCACGTGAGTGAACAAACGACTCAGTACTGGGGTTAGTACCAAAAGAGTAAAACCAGTGCCGAGCCATTTGCTCCAAAGTGGGGTTAGCACAAACCAAATCATCACGCCTATCAAAGCTACCACCACGGTAACCACCACGAGGGAACCAACCCTCTCTAGCTGGAGGAGGACGAAAACCACGAAAGGGAAACCGTGGATCGTACCTCCGCTCCATCTCAAAGCTACGACTCTTCTCACCCTCGTATTGAGCACGAGGTGGAGAACGCCTAGGAAACTGACCACCTGCAAACTTTCCAGACCAACCACCAGAACCACGACCTCCAGAACCAAATTGAGCATCCTCACGAGCACGAAATCCGACTCGCTGTCTGCCCAGACCTGCACCGGTCTGACCGGTGTAGTACACCGGTCTGACCGGTGTGGCTCGGCCAGCAGCAACACCTGCAGCCTTCCGGTCTCCCCAAGCTGGAACCGTCCTCACAATCGCCTTGGCCCTGGGCATCTGCATACGAGGCTCAGGTACACCATTAGAGGGGTGGTACCTGTCCCTGTTAGCCCACTCTCTAGCCATTCTCTCCTCACGCTTCCTCTTGAAGCAAAACTCATCCTTGTGACCATCTCTCCCACAATACCCACAATGGAACTTTATGGGCTGTGGCTTAGGCTTAGGCTTGGGTTGGGGCTGCCCACTCGGCTTCTCACCCTTCTTCTCTCCTTCCTCACCTCCCTTTGGGCTCACAAACTTCACCGGTTTCTGAAAATCATTTGTTGGTTGAGGGAATATGGGTGGATCTGGAGTAGTGTCAAGTTTGTTTCTGAGATGGTTGGGCTTGGGCTCAAACTTGTTCTTGTGTCTGTTTGGTGGTGGGATAGGAATCTCTCCAACTCTCTCAACTCCCTCACCACAGTTCTCTCCAAGCTTGTCAGCCCCAAGTGCCTGACCATCATAGCGTTTGAAAGCCGCTATCATGATACCGAGCTGAGGCTCCTGACCCGACAACCAGCTCATACATTTTCTCAGCTCATCATTTTCATCCTGCAGGCGATCAACATAATGTGCAAGCTCCAAATTCTTAACCGCATGCAATTCACAAGTAGAGCAAGAAGTGGGAATAGGCTCTTTCAACTTAGCCTCAAGCGAAACAGTGTAAGCATGCATCTCATCAATCTTTCCATGCAAAACAGGGCAAGAAGTGCAAGCACCTAGCAAAGCAGGTCTAGACTTAAGCTCAGCCACTTCAACCCTAAGCATATCTAGTTCATCACAAGTAGAAGCATGCTTATCCTTAAGAGCAGTAAGATCAGCTAGGTACACAGAGCAATCACAGCAATCAATCTCATCAGAAACCACAGGAGAAGCCTTAAGCGAATCAATCTCAAGATTAGCATCTAGGTTCTGGGTTTCTAGCTCAGCCACAGGGTTCCTAGCATCTTCTAGTGAGGCCCTAAGCTCTTTCCTCATCTTCTTGGCCTCTCTAAGCATGTGATCACGGTTATCAAGCAAGTCAACCAACTCATCATTCTCCTTGCGCAAAGAAGAGAGCTCATCACATACCTCATCCTCGGAGTCAGAGTCCGAGTCACTCTGGTGGCTCTTCTTGCTGCCGGAGCTACGGGCCATGCCGCAGAAGCCATCTCTCGCGAAGCAGCTCAACCTGCTCAAGTTCCTGGATGACTTCTTGTTCTTGTGCCGATCACCTTCATCTTCACTGCTACTCGAGCTTGAGGAAGAGTAGGCGGAGCTGGAGTCGACGTCGCTCGCTCCGACCATTGCTCGGGCCTTCCTGCCGCGGCCATCCTTCTTCCTCGACCATCGCTCGTCCTTGTGCTTGTTCTTGTGCTTGTGATCGCGCCTCGATCGGTACTTGCCATCCTTGCTCGATCGGTGCCTGTAGCCGTCCTTGTAGCCGTCCTTGTTCTCCGTCTTCTCCGGGCAGTCGGCAACGAAGTGTCCTGGCTTGCCGCACTGAAAACACGTCCGTGCTGTCCTCCTCGTGTTCACCCGGTTCTCGTGCAGCCTCTCGAACCGCCTGGTCAGCAACGCCAGCTCGTCCTCTCCAAGCACGTCGAACTCCTCATCTGGCAAAGACATCAAAGAAGACAGAGAGTACATCCTGGAGGATGCGTTAGCGTTAGGCTTAGCTCCTTTGCCACTAACGAGAGCGAGACTATGAGAATCAGTCGGGCTCTCGATCTTGGCTGTCATACCACGGTCCAACTCAGCTGACTTGAGCTTCGAGAACAGCTCGTTCACCGTCAAGGTGTCATACTTCTCGGACTCAACAATAGCCTCAAACTTCCCGTCCCATACGGTACGATCCAACGAGTGCAAGAGCTTCACGGCTCTATCATGATCATTGTATGGGAGGACGTCCACATTGGCTCTCATGTTGTTCACAACGACCGTAAATCGCTGGAAAAGGGCATCGACGGACTCGCCGGGGAGATGAGTGAAGTTCTCGTACTCTCTCCGGTAAGTCGCGTACATCCGAGCCTGAACCTGAGCATTCCCAGCATGAGCATCCTTCAACTGCTCCCAAATCCTACAAGCTAAGTCCTCTGTCTGAACCCGATCGAATTCAGGCTGACACAGAGCACGAAACAAGTAGTCGACAGCCTTGTTGTTGGCTTCGAACATATCCCTCGATCCTGGAGCAAGGAAGTTCATCGGATGAACATAAGCTGTGTTCACCGTGACATCCCAAAGGATCTGACCCTTTCCGCGGAGGAACGCCGCCATCCGCCTTTGCCACATCTGGTAGTTCTTCCCATCGAAGTGCGGAGGACCCGAACCCCGTTCCTGGTACGCCATCTTTGGATCTTAGACTGGTAAGAGTCAATAAAGACCCGAACCGGCTCTGATACCAATTGAAGGACCGATTAGGCGAACCAGAGAGGGGGGAGTGAATGGGAGCCGATAAAAATTCTTCTCGAAGGAGATGAGAACTCCAACAAGACGAACACGGCTTCCAACTCACGTCTCCGACCCAACTACCCAAGTTGGTCAAGACCACGCAGCCACTGGAGTGCTACTGGTCCTAGGA
Source organism: Cenchrus fungigraminus (assembly GCA_036936925.1). NCBI lineage: Eukaryota > Viridiplantae > Streptophyta > Magnoliopsida > Poales > Poaceae > Cenchrus > Cenchrus fungigraminus. The sequence goes on from CM072780.1 coordinate 72,369,471, forward strand.
ACCAACACTCAACCTTCCTAGCCAAAACTCACCAAAACACACAGCAGAAACTTGCACGGCTTGCTGCCTGTGCTACACCGGTCAGACCGATGGCCTGCGCCGGTCAGACCGGTGACACCGGTCAGACCGGTGGACAGAGCCGGTCAGGCCGGTGGCTACAGCAGCCGCACAGCAAACGTTCCAGGAAGCCTCAGTGAATCCTCTAGGCCCTGGAACAAAAACCACCACGAAACACAACCTGTGAGGAAGAAGAACCCCTCACAAATCCTAGCAAAACAACTCCAAACACGCCAAGAACTGAACAGCAGGACCACGGGACAAAACCACACGGACAAGGTTGTTCCCCGAGACAAAAACCCACCAAGGGCTAGCACCGGTCAGACCGGTCAAGAGCACCGGTCAGACCGGTCGTGCCTGGGCAGCTCGGGATGAACAGCGCCCGCGAGTCAACTCCTCCGAATCCAACTCCCGATCTCCCGATCCGCTCCACGGTTTTGCACAAGACTTTGGGGATAGTAGGAACACCTCATGGGTACTCCATAGCCAAGATTTGGTCCACCAAAACTTGTCAAATCAAGAGGAATCGAAGAAATCCCACCAAGAACGCCTCTAACCCTAGAGCCACGAAAACCCCAAAATCGAGCCCCTTTGCTCACGGATTTGGAAGGGGAATCAAAGGGTAAAGAACCACGAAGGGTTCATGCATACATCCCCCACCAAATCCCAAAGATAAAGGCCTCGAAATCGCTCTAAGAAAATCGCCAAGAAAGGGCTCCGAAAATCACCAAAAAGGAGAAATGGGAAAGACACATCCAAGCCTTGAGGAACCACGCCGAATCATCTATACATACCAAAGAGGTTCATACAAGGTCTAGCTTGCCGCCCGATCATCCTTCCCTCTCACAAGATCTCACCATGAAGCTCTCAAGCTAGTCCTACGAAAATCCTAAGAAAATAGGAAGGAAAATAGGAAAACCAAATGAGCTAGGGTTCCAAGAGCTGGCTGCCATCCTCTCACCCCTTGGGTTATATGGAGGCAACCGAAAGACTAAAATACCCTTACTAGCTAACTAGGGATACATGCCCCTCGAGGGCGAAAATGGAAGTCTTTGTCTTCGCACCATCGGACGGATGCCCAGCGACCGCAAACTTGCTTAGCCTCGACGCAAGCCTTGCGATCCCGACGCGTGTCCTCCGCTTCGAAGATTCCGGACTGCGTCGTCGCACACCGGTCAGACCGGTTCTCCTCACCGGTCAGACCGGTACCCACCGGTCAGACCGGTCAGACCCACCGGTCAGACCGGTCTGGAGCTGCTGCACCTCCGTCTTCGGTTCTTCGGTCTTGGCTTTGTGGATCAACCAAGGAACCCAGTGGTTTTCTGGTGAACCACCGGAAACCCCGCGAACTCGGTGTAGCCTCCGCCAATCACCACTCATGACTCGGCTCCCACGTAGTCCCGGCTCGACCTTGGTTTTGAGGCTCAACCAAGAAACCGTCCATGACTTCATCTTGCCGTTCTTGCCACCATGCGGCCCGCACTTGACCCCGCTGGCCACCGGGTCCCTCGAACCAAGCCTACTTGTCTTCTCCACACCTGGAGGCCTCACTGGCAACGACCTTTCACGCTTGTTCTTCACCTGCACCTGCACCAGTCAAGCCGCAACCTGCACCTGCAATACTTAGCCAAGAATCAGTCCACACCACGTTGTCAATCACTCATCACACCAGGAAGCGACCATCCACCGGTCCTCGAACCACACCTGGCTCTCAGGTTGGAGCGGTGGATTCCGCCGGCATAGAGCCAAAGCAGATGTCCACGGGGTTGGCGTGGATGTCCGCCATGCTCTCCGGGAAGATGACGCCGTTGGTTGAAGCCATCGAGTTGCACGAAGAACCTTTAATTCCTCCCCTACCTGGTGCGCCAACTGTCAAATGGTGAGATCTAGACAGCCCACGGGGGTGTTAATCCCTGTGCTTTAGTTGTTCGGCGAGGGGGAATCTAAGGCTAAGAACTCGAAGGTTGCGCACGAGCACACGGAACACAGAGAACACGGCGAGTTTATACTGGTTCGGGCCTCCGGAGAGTAAAACCCTACGTCCAGTTGTTGGTGTAGATTGCTTGGGGATTGTGTGATCGTACAAGGGTCGCCTCGCCCGCCTTATATTGGTCAGCGGACAAGGTCGGTTCCCAGACTCCTAGTCGGTTATGACCTGGAGACCTAAATCTAGTTGATTACATCGCTTGCCATATCCGTCGATCTGCTTTGGTCGGAATCCACCGATGTCTTGCCTTGCACGCCAAGTCTTGAAGTCGTTCTGGATAAGGTCGTCTGGGGAATCTTCTGGAAGGTCTTCAGGAGGTTGTGTGGGCTACCAACTAGGTCGGTTTGGCCCACTAACAGGTCGGCGGGTCTTCTGGTAGGCCGGACCCACTTGTCGGGGACGGTCGTGAGCCTGGTCGGTGGGGACCCAGGGGTACCCATGTCTCACATTTCCTTTTTTTTTTCTTGGACCTTCTTGTGTCCAACTTTTTTTCCTGGTCCTTCATGTGTCCATTTTTTTCTATAGCCATGTCTCTTTTGTAAGATTAACTTGGAGAGAGAGAGAGATCAGCACATAGTGTGGAGCTTTATTTTGTGGAACAGATAGATGGTACAATGCTAGCTCTCAACTGAGCATAGCAAGGAGGATGTTGGCGTGTACGTGTATCTTGATCATGAAAGCATGAAAAGAATTCTCACAAGGGTCACAACAATTTGACAAAGCTCAATGCAACGACAAGTAGCATATGTGTATGAGGTTTTCAAGATGTCTCATCATATGGCTCTGGTAGGATTTGGCATATCAAAGAGGAGCTTCACAAAGGGTTTTCAAAATTTTCAAATAAATTTCCCAAGCACTCAAACATTTGGAGCAAAGATCATTTCATCGGACCATATCTCAAACATTAGCTACTTAGATGGGCATGGTTTCCTAAAGATATGTTGTTCACAAGCATCAAGATAATAAGTATGGAATAAAACTTATGCAAGCCAACCATATGAAACATGTCGAGCATTGGGTGCATGAGGATTCAATTGAGTTTGATTTATATGATCGGATTTAAAGCTCATTTAAACTCATGATTTCCAAAAGTAGAGAGGTAGAGGTGCACATACCATCGCTCTTGGAGAAAGTGGGGAATGAGGTAGACAAATGGTGATTCGGCCAAACCACAGGGGCGACCGACTTGCTCTAGTGCACTTACCTCATCCCTCGTCGATTAGTGTAGTCGGTGTTGTGCGGCACCATGGCGGAAGATCTCAATTTTGTGTTTCGACGAGCCTGAGAAATCTCCCCCACACTTGCTCTTGTACCTAGTGTTATTATTCAAAGAAAAAGATGGAAACAAAAAGGGAGGCTCTGCTAGCTGAAGAGCTAGGAAGCCTTTATTCAAATTCAAATGTTTTTGTGTTTTTTTAAGAGAGCAAGATGCAAGAACCAACACCATCTTCAAACCAAAATAAGATTTAGTATGAGAGAAACTTACTCGGGATACTCACATATCTCCCCCACACTTGGAGTTTGCATTGCTAGGCAACAAAACTCAAGTGTGTGGAGTTCAAGCTTCCTTCGTAATACTTTCTCTCCCTGAATTACCTTGGTGTTGTAGTAGGTGTAGATCTCATGTTTTTAGGCATTGCCTATCCATCGGTCCTTTCAATCTCCACCTGAAATGTTAGTTACCAAAAATACCCGAAGGACGACTAATCCTAAAGAGATGCTCTTGCTTTTCTTTGAAAAGGAAATCTAAATGATTATTCGGGATATCTCCTGATAGTGCTTTGTTTTGGGTCATAAGCTCGACCACTGGAGATCTTCATCTTGTAGCCAATCGTGATGATGAAACCATCATAGCTCTAGCTGCAAGGTTAGTACCAAAAAATGACCAGGAAATTTGCAATGTTTATGGTAAACAAAAGCATCTACAACCTTCCTTTCAAAGTTAGCATGCACAAGAAAAATGAGGAGGTTGTAGGTTTCGTAAAGGTTATTGGTCATGGGGCTTGATAACTCCGGAAACTTTTGATTTGAGCATGGGATTTGTGAGCCCTCTAGTGTAAAACCTTCATGCTCGAGTCTGTTTTGAGAATCTAGTGTCGACACCTCAAGAATGTCCATAGACCACACATGTTCTTTCTTAACCTCAGGTCCATGACATTGGAGATGTGTATCTCGAACCTCAAGATGATATGACTACTTTTCATGGTCGAGCACACTACTCAGTACCCCTTCAATGGGTCTTCCGATGAGAATGAAGGGTGGATCTCCTTTTGGGATGTCAAAGATATGATAATCTAGGAAGATCTCATACTCTCCAATCTTTGTTTGGACGACTCTAAGTATTCCCTCTGTCTCTATGGTTTGACCCGAAATCCATTGAAGACGCTTCTGAGAGAAAGAGAGGGGTTCATCGGGAAAGGCCTCTAATGCTAAGGATTTAGAAATGATATTGATATCGACCCTAGGGTAATAGAACACATCCTGGTAAGAGAGGTTTCCTACTTGGCATGAGAGTGACTTTAGCTCGGGATATAGCTAGATTACTTGATCCATGCCTTCTGCTTCTCTCAACCATTCCCGGCTACTAATTGCGGATATGTATTCCAACTTTTCTCTCCGTCTTTTTACCTCTTCTGGGTTGGGTAAGTTGACTAATTCTCTCTCGTTTGTTGAGTCTCTTTCCCTTCTCGGGAAGGATTTCTCCGTCCAATGTTTATCAAATAACTCATCATAGTATTCATAGATGAAGTCACACGAGGGGTGATCGAACTCTCGATAAGGTTGGAATGGTTCCCCTGTGAACCAAGTTTTGGTAAGAGGAGGATGGGTGTCTGTGGATATGAATTTTTCTAGGATAGGCTCCTCCTCTATGAATTCCGATTCAGAGAGTGGATCAGAGTTTGTTGATTCCTCATCGAAGTCGTACGAGAAATCAGCTGGGTACACACGGGGATAGAGGAGTGGTTCTTCATGCCAAAAGGTGTTACTGGGTTTCTCCTCTATGGGTTTTGGTTCAGAGAGAGCGTCTGGCTTGGGTTCTTCTTCTTCATTTGGGAATTTGTCAAAAATTCCCGTGTAGGGAGTGTTTTCTAGGATTTTTCCTACAACCACCTTCCCTTCACTAGGAGTCAAATGAGAGAACGAGCCTCCTGATGAAGTATCCAAAAATTTGGCTGACTCGACATCGAGGCCCATTCTAAAATGTTGTAGAAGAATAGGTTCTGAGATTCCAATGTCGGGTCCAGAAGCCAAAGAATTGGTGAATCGTGCCCAAGCAGTCCCTAGTGACTCCTTGTCTAGTTGTTTGAAAGAGAGGATTTGTAGCCGTAGGGTCACTAATCAAGACATAGGGAACAAGGTCAGACAAAACTTTTCTCTGAGCTTTTCCCAACTTCCCTCCATGCTTCCGACTGAGGAATAATACAATTTCTTCGCTTCTCCCATTAAAGAAAATGGGAAGAGCTTCCATTTGACGGTTTGCTGGGTCATTCCCTCAATTATGATTATCGAGCAAATTTGCTCAAATCCTCGCAAATGAATGTATGGGCTCTCCACTTTCTTTCCGGTGAACGAATTCTCTCGGACCAAGGCTATAAGAGCAGGGTGAAGCTCATAGCCCGGTGTTTTGATGGGATGTGATGATGATGGGGGCTCCAACAAATCACCCTTTCGAGCGGAAAAATCAAAAAGGGTTGGATTTGAATCCATGGGATAAATGGGGTGATACACGGACGAACTAGGTCCAGAATCAAAATAGCTACCGTTCCCCGGCAACGGTGCCAGAAAGCTTGTTGGCACTTCTTACGTCATTACTAGATTTGCAACGGCGCAAGAAAGCCTATTGGTATACTACACAATCACAGATAGATCTGCAAGCGCACAGATACCATTGTAGCTTTCACCCGGGAGTATCCCAAGGTATCGATTTCCACGGGGAACGAGAAGTGTTGTGAACCTGAACTAATTCGTCCGGGGGTACGGTGACGAAGGATGGAAAGGCAAGGGTAGACTTCGGGTAGAGAGGGCATAGCTAATGAAGTTTGGGACTCGTGAGACTCACGGATAGAATCAAGGCAAAACTTGTCGCTCGTCGGGGCCAGAGGGAAAAGAGCCACGGAAAGGGATGAGAAGGGACTTTGATGTCGTAACTCCTACCTGCCGGAACTAACATGGTGGACTACAAAGCCCGTCTGGAGCTGTCACCTCCCTAGGGTACCACAACTATTCCGTTGAATCGGGAAGCATTCCAAGGTACCGGAAAGCCTAGACACCACGTCTACACTAACCAAGCACTACTTTACTCGAATTCGAAGCAACGCAATCACAACAAGTAGAAACTACTGAATGCAATCGAAGAACCTAAGAGCGAATGATGAAATGACTTGAGACTTAGTTACTCACGAATCCGAACTTACAAAATATCGCAAGTGTGGACGACCGTAGTTGTACCGCACCTACCGAGGAAGGGGAAGAAGACTGACACTCCGGCTTCTACTCCAACACTAGGGGAAGAAGACCGACACTCCGGCTTCTACTGCAACACTCAACTCTCTCTCCCTACTCTTTGAATACTAACTTATGTAGGGCTCCGCCACTTGCTTCTAATCACTTGTGTCCTTCTATGAGGTACCAGGCTCTATATATAGGCCCTCTAGGTCGGTGGCTATAGGAGGGGGTACTTGTAGGCGAGAGGGAGCTGCAGTGACGAGCAAGGAGGTTCGGCCGTATCTCCAGGTGCGGCCGACCCTATGATTTGCCGCCTTTGGTTCATGCACGGCCCTGATCAACGCTCTTGGGTCGGTTCCCAAGTCGGTGGAGTGAAATCCAGGGGTTTGATAGGTGCGGCCATACCTAGAGGTGCGGCCGGTCCTACTCAATTGCCGTGTGATGCACCGACGGTGTTGAGGGACGTCCAGGATCACTCCTTGATGGCGGTTGTGGCGGTTAAGTGTGGGTCTATTGATCCAAGTGCTTCCAACCATAGCCTTTTGATCAAACCGACCATTCACCGGTGTATCTCATCCATCCAAGGTGCGTTTGTGGGATTGTTGGTGCCGTGGACTCGAGAGGAGGATTTTGGGTGGTGCGGCCTGACCTTGTTGGTGCGGCCGGACCTAGGAGGTGCGGCCGGACCAACTTTTGTGGTGTCTCGCCCATGGACTTGGTCCTCTTGGATATTATGCTAAGTGTAGAAGCATTTGGCAAAGTTTGGTGTTGATCGGAGGAGGTTGATAGGTCCGGCCGAACCCGCACCTACCCCCCGACATGTCTCGTGTCACAATCTTCCGTGAGGCATAATTTATGCATCCGAACTCCGAATTGGGTGAACCAAAACTCAATTTCGATCATCTCTACAAGAACTTCGCAATGGTGCTATCAAACTAAGCATTTGACGTTGTTTGTCAAGATGCTTTATTTGTGCTATGATGTCTCATTATGACCTGCATCCATATATTCACCAAAGCTCGTGGAATCCGTTAGTTTATAATCCCACAGCTATGATACAAGCTTTGATGGAGTGAAATTTGTTCAAAGTTGAGGGTCAAAAATAGGGACTTAACAACCGTCAACACTAAGAGCGAACAAGAATATGAATGGAGACTTGATTACTCACGGATCCAGACTCGAGTGCTTTTCAGAATCCAGAGTCAGCTCCTCAAGAATGTCCATAGACCACACATGTTCTTGCTTGACCTCATGTCTATGGCATTGGAGGAGTGTATCTCGAACCTCAAGGTGATATGGTTGCTTTTCTTGGTCGAGCGCACTACTCAATACCCCTTCAATGGGTCTTCCAATGAGAATGAAGGGTGGATCTCCTTGTGGGATGTCAAAGATATGATAATCGAGGAAGATCTCATACTCTCCAATCTTTGTTCGGATGACTCTAAGAATTCCCTCGGTCTCTATGGTTTGACCCGAAATCCATTGGAGACGCTTTTGAGAGAAAGAGATGGGTTCGTCGGGAAAAGCCTCCAATACTAAGGATTTAGGAAAGATATTGATTCCGACCCTAGGTTCGTAGTTCACATCCTGGTAAGAGAGGTTTCCTACTTGGCACGAGCGTAGCTTTAGCTCGGGATATAGCTGGATGGCTTGATCCATGCCTTCTGCTTCTCTCAACCATTCCCGACTACTGATTGCGGAGATGTATTCCAGCTTTTCTCTCCGTCTTTTTACCTCTTCTGGGTTTGGTATTGAAGGACCGGAACGGCGAACCAGAGAGGGGGGAGTGAATGGGAGCCGATAAAAATTTTACCCAAGAATTCGGCCTATGAACCCAAAATCACTCAGACACATCCGCAAACTTCTCTTGCCAAATCCACGTAGCCACTGGAGTGCTACTGGACCTAGGAGCAAGATCTAACCAACAGTCACTCAAAACACACAGCGGAAAACAACTCGACACAGCTGCTGGCAGCCAAAACTGGTCAGGCCGGTTTCTGAAACCGGTCAGACCGACCTTCTGAGACTTAGCCTCTCACAGGCAGGGGAAACCGGTCAGGCCGGTTTGGCAAACCAGTCAGGCCGGTTTTGTCTAGGAAATCCCCAAAAGACCATCGAGACCAATCCTAGCCAAAACGCCTCAAAAACCCTTCAACCTTTGAACAAGAAAAGCCATAGCATGAACGAGACTCTCCTGTTCAAAAACTCCTCTCGACAGCCCACTGGGGCTAAACCGGTCAGACCGGTTTGGGAAACCGGTCAGGCCGGTTTTGCCTGGGCAGTCGGGAAGAACTCAGCCCGCAGGAAAAACTCAACCTTCACCTCGATCGATCTCCCGATTCGTTCCACGGAGTCACGTGAGACTTTGGGGATAGCTGGGGTACCTCGTCGGCTACCTTTGGCTAGAAGCTCGGTCCCCAAAACCTACTCAATCAAGAGGAATCGGAAGTCAACTCTTAAGAACACCCTTCCATGAACTCCACCGAAAACCACCAAATTGAAGCCGTTTCGGAGGGTTTGTTGGAGCAAGATCACCAAGCAATGAGGCACAAGGTCCTCATATGTGACATCCAACAAGAATCCCTCAAAGAAACACTCCCAAAACTTCTCCACGCAAGAAAAGGCTCCGAAAATCACCAAAAAGGGAAAACTGGAAGAACACAATCAAGCCTTGAGGAACCACGCCGAATCATCTATACATACCATGAAGGTTCATACAAGGTCTAGCTTCCGCCCGATCATCTTCCATCTCACAAGATCTCACCATGAAGCTCTCAAGCTAGTCCTAAAAATCCTAAGAAAAAAATAGGAAGGAAAATAGCAAAGGGAAAATGAGCTAGGGTTCCAAGAGATGGTTGCCATCCTCTCACCACTTGGGTTATACGGAGGCTAGACGAAAGACGAAACTACCCTTATTACATAAACTAGGATACACACCAACCAAGGGCACTTTGGGAAATTGTCGTCGTAACACCATCGGACGGATGCCCTGCGACCGCACTTCGCTTAGCCTCGACGCAAGCTTTGTGATCCTGACGCGTGTCCTCCGCTTCGAAGCTTCTCGGCGCCCTGCGACCCCAAACCGGTCAGACTGATTTCCCGAACCGGTCAGACCGGTTTTGGCCTGACAGCCACGCCCGGTCTTCGGCCTCAGCTTTGTGGTTTAGCCGAGTAACCTAGTGGTTTTCTGGTGAACCACTGCAAACCCCACGAACTTGATGTAGCCTCCGCCAATCACCACTCATGACTTGACTCCCACGAAGTCCCGGCTCGACCTTGGTTTTGAGGCTCAACCAAGAAACCATCCACCGACTTCATCTTGCTGTTCTTGCGACCATGCGGCCCGCACTTGACCCCGCTGGCCACCGGGTCCCTCGAACCAAGCCTACTTGTCTTCTCCACACCTGGAGGCCTCACCGGCAACGACCTTTTGTGCTTGTTCTTCACCTGCACCAACACCAGTCAAGCCGCAACCTGCACCTGTAATACTTAGCCAAGAATCAGTCCACACAACGTTGTCAATCACTTATCACACCAGGAAGCGACCATCCACCGGTCCTCGAACCACACATGGCTCTCAATCTCCCCCTTGATGAGTGCATTGTCAACACACACATTTGGTAACTAGAGAGAAAAGGAAAAGAAAAAGAAATGACTGAAATAAACTCAAACAAGCGATCGAATGCCAAACAAAAGCAAAGAGCAAGATCACTTGAAAGAGGAAAGACTCGGTCCCCTTAGGCAAGGGCAACAGCTCGACACAATCGAGTCAAAAACATGCTCAAGAAAAGAGCACAAACCACCAAAGCAAAGCTCAAAACACACAAGAGCTCCCCCTGCACATATGCACACTCCCCCTGAACATGTGCCTGCACTGGGCACAAACCGGTCAGACCGGTTCCCCCAAACCGGTCAGGCCGGTTCCAAAAACCGGTCAGACCGATTAAACTCGACAGAAGCTCACCCCCAAAAGCCAAAAATGTAAAAGAAATGCACAAGCTCCCCCTTGACTGTTGGGATATGTTCTTGGGATGCAATGCAACTTTTCTCCACCAACATTTCTCCCCCTTGTTGCGAAAGCATGAATCAAGGCTCAAATTTGGAAAAGATGCAAATAGAGCTTCTCAAATAAACAAAATTCATCATAAGATGCTACACATGATCAAATGAACAAGTTAGATACTCTACAGCATCGTATGAACATCAACTACATGATCACCAAGGTTCACAACCATTGGGTAAAGCTAAGATAGAATTGAACATTTTTGTGAAAAATTACCCTCTCATGAGCAAAGTCCTAAACATGAGCAAAACATGTCAAAATGGCAAAGCCACACAAACTTCATGCTAGGACAACCATTCTAAGCATAAGACCATCATAAACACCCACAAGCACCTCATGTCATGTCATAGCCACCGAGCCATGTGCTTACTTCTAGATATGAGACTTCTCATTGGTAAGCAACATGCAACGGTTTAGCACACAAAATCAAGTAAATTAAGCACATATGACATGGGAGCACATTTTCCAAGCAATTTACATTTCATTTTCAGATTTATATTTGGTACATGAAATGTCTTTGCGACAAAAAGGAACTTATGCCCCTCCACAAGATAAAGCATGGGGGCTAAACATTCATGATGGCAAATGAGCCTTTGGCCCCATATGCTCAAAACAAGCTATCCAAGCACAAATTAAGCATAGAAATGCCACTAAAACATGTCATGATCATATAAAAGCATTTACTCACAAGAGAGCATACATGTGACGTTTTTCAAAAACATAGCTATCAACCATGAATATAAATCAAGATCATCAAGAGCTAAGCAACACTAAGCCATATCATACCAAACTAGCTCACAAGATCATGTATAACACATCATGGTGAACAATGTATATAGGAGAAGCTTTTCCTACACAATGCATATGATACAAAATGCATACAACCTAAGATACAAAGATGTCTATACATCATGTTACATATGTCATGCCAAATGCAAGAAATGCACAAAGGAAAGCTATACATATGCTACAAAGGAGCTCACACACACCAACTCAAGAAATCAAACAAACACCAAGCTCCCCCCGCAAATGAGTGAAAGTTGCTTGATCTAGGGGTTTGGTGAAAATATCAGCAAGCTGGTCATGTGTGGGTACATGGATCAAAGCGATTCTCCCTTTCTCTACGTTGTCTCTCAGGAAATGATACATCACTTCTATGTGCTTGGTTTTGGAATGGAGCACTGGGTTCTTTGCAACACTTATGGCACTTGTGCTATCACATTGAAGTGGGACATGAGTATACTCCTCACCAAAGTCACTCATGGTGTATGTGATCCAAAGGAGCTGAGAGCAACAACTAGCTGCGGCCACATACTCTGCCTCGGTAGTGGATTGAGCAACACTCGATTGTTTGCGAGAAGACCAGGACACCAAAGAAGAACCCAAGAACTGGCAAGCCCCAGAGGTGGACTTCCTATCCAACTGACACCCGGCAAAATCCGCGTCCGAAAATCCATGAAGAGCCAAAGAAGAAGACGCGAAGTACCAAAGGCCGAATATGCGCTTGACTGCCTGTCGATGCGAAGTCCTTGGAGACACTTGAAAACGAGCGCACAGACATACCGAGAATTGGATGTCCGGCCTCGTCGCCGTCAAGTAGAGGAGTGACACGATCATGCTCCGGTACTCGTTCTAGTCCATGTGCTCACCTTCCTCGTCCGCATCAAGAGCTATAGTCGTACTCATAGGCGTCGCCATGGCTTTGGAGTCCTCCATCTTGAACTTCCTCACAATGTCCTTGGTGTACTTGGCTTGGTGCACGAATGTTCCTTCCTTCGATTGCTTGATCTGGAGGCTGAGGAAGAACTGCAACTCACCCATCATGCTCATCTCAAATTCCCTGCTCATGTCTTCTGCAAACCTTGCAACCGAAGAGTTAGACGAGCCACCAAAGACAATATCATCCACGTATACCTGCACAATCAGGATCTCTCTGCCCTTCCTGAGGAGAAACAAGGTCTGATCTACCTTCCCCATCTCGAAACCTCTCTCAAACAGGAACCCCCTCAACCTGCCGTACCAAGCTCTAGGCGCCTGCTTCAGCCCATACAGCGCCTTCCTCAACTTGTACACCCGGTGGGGGTACTTCTCACTCTCAAACACCGGAGGTTGCCTCACATACACTACTTCCTCCAAAACACCATTTAGGAAAGCACTCTTCACATCCATTTGGTACAATTTGAACCCTTTAGCCACAGAGAAGGCTAGAAGGATCCTAATCGCCTCCAAACGGGCTACAGGAGCAAAGGTCTCCTCGTAGTGGATCCCCTCTTTCTGACTATACTCTTGCGCCACCAACCTCGACTTGTTTCTCACCACTTCTCCTTTCTCTCCCTGTTTGTTTTTCCACACCCATTTTGTCCCAATCGGCTTACACCCCAGTGGAGGATCCACTAACTCCCAAACCTAGTTCCTCTCAAAATTCTTCAACTCCTCATGCATCAAATTGACCCAATTATGATCAGATAGCGCGTGTCCAATGTCTTTGGGCCCAAAAGTAGAAACAAAAGCAGCATGAGCAAAGTGAGAATTATTTCGAACCCTCTACCGTGTAGTACGGTCATTGATGTTGCCGATGATTCTCGAAGCTGGGTGATCCACTTGAACTCGTTGGGGAGGTTCTCGCCTTGATACTACATCCCCCTTAACAGCAGCTTCTCCTTGATCTGGGTTTGTCGTTGTAGGTGTGGGAGAGGGCCCGTTCTCGATCGTAGTCGAAGTAGTAGGTACATGCTCAGCCGCGGGCACCACACCGCCATCTTCATCATCACCATGTTCATGCTCCTCCTCTTGAAAAATCTCCTCGCCAAGTTCCTCGTCACCTGCACACTCAAAAACAAGCTGACTACGTGGTTGTGTCTCATCGAAGGTAACCTCGCAAGTCTCCACGATTTGGTTAGTTTCAAGATTGAGCACTCGAAAGGCTCTAGAATGAGACACGTAACCAAAGAAAATGTCATCGACAGACCTAGCCTCGAACTTGTCCAACTTCTTACCTTTCTTCATGATAAAGCATTTGTACGTGAAAGTGACTCACCTCGGGGGTTCTACCGTGCATCAACTCGTAGCAAGTTTTCTTCTTATGCACCCTGAGGTAAATCCTGTTCGACACATAGCACGTGGTATTCACCGCCTCAGTCCAGAACCTTCTCGGAGACCTATGCTCATCAAGCATTGTCCGAGCCATCTCGCACAAGGTTCTGTTTTTCCTTTCTACCACGTCGTTCTGGGGAGGCATATACGGACTAGAGAACTGGTGTTCAAGACCCATGTCATGGCAAAAGGTTTCGAAATGAGAGTTTCTAAATTCCGAGCCATTGTCACTGCGGATCGCTCGTATGGCATCTCTGTGCCTCTCGTTCCTCAACCTCAAGACAAGATCTCGAACAAAACCAAACGTCTCCCCTTTCTCCTCCAAAAAGAAAACCCACGCATACCGAGAGTAGTCGTCCACCACAACCAGGACGTACCACTTCCCACCCACAGATCTCACACGAGCTGGGCCAACAAGGTCCATATGGAGCAGCTCGCAAGGATGCTCCATCATCACATCGGTGAGGGGTGGATGGGAAGCAATTACCATCTTAGCGTGCCGACACGACGCATAAACGAACTCTTTCTCAAACCTCAGCCGTGGCAATCCTCGGACCAAATTGAGTTTACTCAAGCGAGACAAAAGGTCAAAGCTTAAGTGACCCAATTTCTTATGCCACTTCCACAACTCACTCGAAGAACCAGCCAAGAAACAATGAGCCACACCAGAGGACTGAGAAAAATCCGCTCGAAAAACTTGACCCTCGGGAACGACCATGAAACTAGGTCCCCTCGAGAATCCAAAATCTGATAACCACCAGGCCGAAACAACACCTCAAAGCCCTCATCCAAAAGCTAGGACACAGAAAGCAAATTGAACCCGAGCGATTGAACAAGAGCAACACGCCTAAGAGTGACCTAGTTTCATATGCCTCGAGCAACCAGAGTCAATCAACCAAACGTTCCTCAAGTCTCCCACTTGAAATTCAAAAACGAGCACGTGAGTGAACAAATGACTATGCACTGGGGTTAGTACCAAAAGAGTAAAACCAGTGCTAAGGCATTTGCTCCAAAGTGGGGTTAGCACAAACCAAATCATCACGCCTATCAAAGCTACCACCACGAAAGCCACCACAAGAACCACCACTTGGGAACCACCTTTGTCTCGCTGGAGGAGAACGAAAACCTCGAAAGGAAGACCGTGGACCGTTCCTCCTCTCCATCTCAAAGCTACGACTCCTCCCACCATCGTATTGAGCATGAGGTGGAGAACGTCTAACAAACTGACCACAACCAGACTCACCATACCAAACATCTGGACCACGACCAAAGGACCTGAACCGAGCCTCATCACGAGCACGAAAACCAAACTGGTCACCCTGCTGCCTCCAAACCGGTCTGACCGGTTTCTCTGTATGAACTGCCCAAACCGGTCTGGCCTATTTCCAAACCGGTCTGACTGATTTAATTCGTCCAGCAGGGTCCCTTCTTCTCAGTGGGTCTCCCACAATAGTCAGAATGAAACCGGATTGGTTTTGGCTTTGGTTTTGGTTGGGGTTGCTCACTCGGTTTCTCCTTACTTGACTTCTCACCCTTCTTCTCTCCAACCACACTCTCCTTGGGGCTCACAAACTTCACCGGTTTTTGGAAGTCATTTGTTGGGTGAGGAAATATGGCTGGATCTGGAGTTGTGTCAAGTTTGTTTCTCAGTGGGTTGGGCTTAGGAGCATAGGCATTTTTGTGGTAGGTTTTAGGTGGAGCTTGGATATCACCAATCTTCTCTCCTCCCTCACCACTACACTCTCCAATCTTATCCGACCCAAGCGCTTGCCCATCATAGCGCTTGTATGCCTCTATGATCCTCCTAAGTTGTGGTTCATGACCCAACAACCAACCCATCATTCTCCTCAACTCATCATTCTCATCCTGCAAGCGATGAACATAATGTGCAAGTTCCAGATTCTTCAAAGCATGTAATTCACAAGTAGAGCAAGAAGTGGGAATAGGCTCTTTCAACTTAGCCTCAAGCGAAATAGTGTAGGCATGCATCTCATCAATCTTTCCATGCAAAACAGGGCAAGAAGTGCAAGCACCAAGCAAAGTAGGTCTAGACTTAAGCTCAACCACTTCAACCCTAAGCACATCTAGTTCATCACAAGTAGAAGCATGCTTATCCTTAAGACTAGTAAGATCAGCTAGGTACACAGAGCAATCACAACAATCAATTTCATCCGAAACCACAGGTGAAGCCTTAAGAGAATCTATCTCAAGCTTAGCATCAAAGTTCTGGGTTTCTAGCTCAGCTACTCGGTTCCTAGCATCTTCTAGTGAGGCCCTAATCTATTTCCTCATCTTCTTTGCCTTTCTAAGCATGTCATCACGATTATCAAGCAACTTGCCAAGACGCTCATTCTCCTCACGCAAGAAGGGAAGCTCTGAGAGCCTGTGTGGTTCGAGGACCGGTGGTAGGTCGCTTCCTGGTGTGATGAGTGATTGACAACGTGGTGTGGACTGATTCTTGGCTAAGTATTGCAGGTGCAGGTTGCGGCTTGATCGGTGTTGGTGGAGGTGAAGAACAAGCGCGAAAGGTCATTGCTGGTGAGGCCTCCAGGTGTGGAGAAGACAAGTAGGCATGGTTCGAGGGACCCGGTGGCCAGCGGGGTCAAGTGCGGGCCACATGGTGGCAAGAACAGTAAGATGAAGTCATGGACGGTTTCTTGGTTGAGCCTCAAAACCAAGGTCGAGCCGGGACTACGTGGGAGCTGAGTCATGAGTGGTGATTGGCGGAGGCTACACCGAGTTCACAGGGTTTCCGGTGGTTCACCAGAAGACCACTGGGTTCCTTGGTTGATCCACAAAGCCAAGACCGAAGACCGAAGACGGAGGTGCAGCAGCATCAGACCGGTCTGACCAGTGGGGAGCACCGGTCTGACTGGTATGCGACGACGCAGTCCGGAATCTTCGAAGTGGAGGACACACGTCGGGATCGCACGGCTTGCGTCGAGGCTAAGCAAGTTTGCGGTCGCTGGGCATCCGTCCGATGGAGCGATGACAAAGACTTTCGAATTCACCCTCGAGGGGCATGTATCCCTAGGTAGCTAGTAAGGGTATTTTAGTCTTTCAGCTTGCCTCCATATAACCTAAGTGGTGAGAGGATGGCAGCCATCTCTTGGAACCCTAGCTCATTTGTTTTCCTATTTTCCCTTCCTATTTTCTTTAGGATTTTCATAGGACTAGCTTGAGAGCTTCATGGTGAGATCTTGTGAGAGGGAAGGATGATCGGGTGGCAAGCTAGACCTTGTATGAACCTCTTTTGTATGTATAGATGATTCGACGTGGTTCCTCAAGGCTTGGATGTGTCTTTCCTGTTTGTTCTTTTTGGTGATTTTCGGAGCCTTTTCTTGGTGATTTTCTTGGAGCAATTTCAAGGCCTTTCTCTTTGGGATTTGGTGGGGGATGTATGCTGGAACCCTTCATGGTTCTTTTCCCTGTGATTCCCCTCCCAAATCCGTGAGCAAAGGGGCTCGATTTTGGGGTTTTCTTGGCTCTAGGGTTAGAGGCGTTCTTGGTGGGATTTCTTCGATTCCTCTCGGATTGGTGAGTTTTGGTGGACCAAATCTTGGCTATGGAGTGCCCATGAGGTGTTCCTACTATCTCCAAAGTCTTGCGCAAATCCGTGGAGCGATTCGGGAGATCGGGAGTTGGATTTGGGGGAGTTGACCCGCGGGTGCTGTTCATCCCGAGCGTCCCAGCCTGACCGGTCTGACCGGTGCTGCTCACCGATCTGACCAGTGCAGAGGCTATGTGGGTTTCGCCTCGGGTGAATGTCTTGGTGAGTTCCCTATTGTCCCGTGTTGCTGTTGTTTCGAGTTTGGTTCGTTTTGGAGCTAGGAAGGTCAGGTTTGGGTTTTTGGGGCTTCCTGGCTTAGACCGGTCTGACCGGCGTGCTACACCGGCCTGACCGGTGTAGGAGCCTTCTGTGGAAGTTCTCAAGATTTGTTGGGGAGCTCCAGCAGGGACCAGTCTGACTGGTGCTGCTCACCGGTCTGACCGGTGCAGGTCAGTGGTGCTCGAGTTGCTAGTTCCGTTGCGTTCTTGAGTTGGTGTAGGCGGTTGTTGGTTCCTAGGACCAGTAGCACTCCAGTGGCTGCGTGGTCTTGGCCAACTTGGGTAGTTGAGTCGGAGACGTGCGTTGGAAGCCTTGTTCATCTTGTTGGAGTGTCCATCTCCTTCAAGAAGAATTTTTATCGGCTCCCATTCACTCCCCCCTCTCTGGTTCGCCATTTCGGTCCTTCAAGTGGTATCAGAGCCGGTTACGGATCTTCGGATTCTAACCAGTCTAAGATCCAAGGATGGCGTACCAAGAACGGGGTTCGGGTCCTCCACACTTCGATGGCAAAAACTACCAGATGTGGCAGAGGCGGATGGCGGCGTTCCTCCGCGGTAAGGGTCAGATCCTTTGGGATGTCACGGTGAACACAGCTTATGTTCATCCGATGAACTTCCTTGCTCCGAGATCGAGAGACATGTTCGACGCCAACAACAAGGCGGTCGACTACTTGTTTCGTGCTCTGTGTCACTCCGAGTTCGATCGGGTTCAGACAGAGGACTTAGCTTGTAAAATTAGGTTGGAGCAAAAGAATGCTCATGCTGGGAATGCTGAGGTTCAGGCACGGTTGTATGCGACTTACCGGAGAGAGTACGAGAACTTCACTCATCTCCCCGGTGAGTCTATTGATGCCATGTTCCAGCGGTTCACGGTGGTTGTGAACAACATGAGGGCCAATGTCGACGTCCTCCTGTACGATGACCATGATAGGGATGTGAAGCTCTTACATGTGCTGGATCGTACCGTGTGGGTTGGAAAGGTCGAGGCCATTCTTGAGTCCGAGAAGTACACCACTCTGATGGTGAACGAGCTATTTTCTAAGCTCAAGTCTGCTAAGGTTGATCATGGTTTGACAGCCCGTCTTGAGAGCCCGATTGATTCCCATAGTCTTGCTCTTGTCGGTGGCAAAGTGACTAAGTCTAACGCTAACGCATCCTCTAGGATGTACTCTCTATCTTCTTTGATGTCTTTGCCAGACGAGGAGTTCGACGTGCTTGGAGAGGACGAGCTGGCGTTGCTGAGCAGGCGGTTCAAGAGGCTGCACGAGAACCGGGTGAACATGAGGAGGACAGCCCGGATGTGCTTTCAGTGCGGCAAGCCGGGACACTTCGTCGCCGACTGTCTGGAGAAGATGGAGAACAAGGACGGCTACAAGGACGGCTACAAGCACCGGTCAAGCAAGGACACCAAGTACCGATCGAGACGCGATCACAAGCACAACAACAAGCACAAGGACGAGCGACGGTCGAGGAAGACGGACGACCGCGGCAGGAAGGCCCGAGCGATGGTCGGAGTGAGCGATGTCGACTCCAGCTCTGCCTACTCTTCCTCGAGCTCGAGTAGCAGTGAAGATGAACGTGATCGGCGCAAGAACAAGAAGTCATCCAAGAACTTGAGCGGGCTGAGCTGCTACGAGAGAGATGGCTTCTACGGCATGGCTCGTAGCTCCGGTAGCAAGAAGAGTCACCAGAGCGACTCAGACTCCGACTCCGAGGACGAGGTATGTGACGAGCTTCCCTTCTTGCATGAGGAGAACGCGCGCCTTGGCAAGTTGCTTGATAATCGTGATGACATGCTTAGAGAGGCAAAGAAGATGAGGAAAGAGCTTAGGGCCTCACTAGAAGATGCTAGGAACTGTGTGGCTGAGCTAGAAACCTAGAACCTAGATGTCAAGCTTGAGATTGATTCGCTTAAGGCTTCACCTATGGTTTCTGATGACATTGATTGTTGTGATTGCTCTGTGTACCTAGCGGATCTTACTGCTCTCAAGGATAAGCATGCTTCTACTTGTGATGAACTAGATGTGCTTAGGGTTGAAGTGGCTGAGCTTAAGTCTAGACCTGCTTTGCTAGGTGCTTGCACTTCTTGCCCTGTTTTGCATGGAAAGATTGATGAGATGCATGCTTATACTGTTTCGCTTGAGGCTAAGCTGAAAGAACCTGTTCCCAATTCTTGCTCTACTTGTGAAGTGCATGCTTTGAAAAATCTGGAACTTGCACATTATGTGGATCGCTTGCAGGATGAGAATGATGAGTTAAGAAAAATGATGGGTTGGCTGTCGGGTCATGAACCGCAGCTTAGGATGATGATTGAGGCATACAAGCGCTATGATGGGCAAGCGCTTGGCTCGGAGAAAGTTGGAGAGTCTAGTGGTGAGGGAGGAGAGAAGATTGGTGATATCCAAGCTCCACCAAAAACCTTCCAAAAAAATGCCTATGCTCCTAAGCCCAACCCAGTGAGAAACAAACTTGACACAACCCCAGATCCTCCCATATTTCCCCACTCCACAAATGGTTTCCAAAAACCCATCAAGTTCAAGAGTAACTTAGGGAATGAGTTCTTTGGGAAAGAGAGTGTGTAGCCTAGTGAGGAGAAACCGGTTGAGAAGCCGAGTGGAGAGAAACGAAGTGAGCAGCCCCATCCCAAGCCTAAACCTAAGCCTGTGCGGTTTCATTGTGACTATTGCGGGAGAGATGGTCACAAGGGTGAGTTTTGCTTCAAGAGGAAGCGTGTGGAGAGAATAGCTAAGGAGTGGGCTAACAAGGACAAGTACCACTCTTCCAATGGTGTACTTGAGCCTCGTATGCAGATGCCCAGGGCCAAGGTGATTGTGAGGACAGTTCCGGCTTGGGGAGATCAGAAGGTGGCAGGTGGTGCTACTGGCCGGGCTACACCGGTCAGACCGGTGCAGGTCTGGACAGACAGAGGTCTAGTTTTCGTGCTCGTACAGATGCTCAGTTCGGTTCAGGTGGTCGTGGTTCTGGTGGTTGGTCTAGTGAGTTTGCAGGTGGTCAGTTTGCTAGACGTTCTCCACCTCGTGCTCAATACGAGGGTGGGAGGAGTCGTAGCTTTGAGATGGAGAGGAGGAACGGTCCACAGTCTTCCTTTCGTGGCTTTCGTCCTCCTCCAGCTAGAGAGGGTTGGTTCCATCGTAGTGGTTATCGTGGTGGTGTTCGTGGTGGTAGCTTTGATAGGTGTGATGATTTGGTTTGTGCTAACCCCACTTTGGAGCAAATGGCTCGGCACTGGTTTTACTCTTTTGGTACTAACCCCAGTGCAGAGTCGTTTGTTCACTCACGTTCTCATTTTTGAATTTCAGGTGGGAGACTTGAGGAACGTTTGGTTGATTGACTCCGGTTGCTCGAGGCATATGACCGGAGACAAGGGGTGGTTCTCAATTCTCGTTCCGGTGGTGTCCAAAACATACATCACCTTCGGGGTCAATGGGCGAGGGCGTGTGCTTTCAGAAGGTGAGATTAAGGTAAGTGACAAGGTCATTCTCAAGTGTGTTGCTCTTGTTCAATCGCTCAGGTTCAATTTGCTTTCCGTGTCCCAGCTTTTGGATGAGGGCTTTGAGGTGTTGTTTCGGCCTGGTGGTTCTCGGATTTTGGATTCTCGAGGGGACCTAGTTTGCATGGTCGTTCCCGAGGGTGAAGTGTTCCGAGTGGATTTTTCTCAGTCTTCTGGTGTTGAGCGTTGTTTCTTGGCTGGTTCTTCGAGTGAGTTGTGGAAGTGGCATAGGAAGTTGGGTCACTTAAGCTTTGACCTTTTGTCTCGCTTGAGTAAACTCAATTTGGTCCGAGGATTGCCACGGCTGAGGTTTGAGAAAGAGTTGGTTTGTGCGCCGTGTCGGCACGCTAAGATGGTAGCTTCTTCCCATCCACCCCTCACCGATGTGATGACGGAGCGTCCATGCGAGCTGCTCCATATGGATCTTGTTGGCCCAGCTCGTGTGCGATCTGTGGGTGGGAAGTGGTATGTCCTGGTTGTGGTGGACGACTACACTCGGTATGCGTGGGTTTTCTTTCTTGAGGAGAAAGGGGAGACGTTTGGTTTTGTTCGAGATCTTGTCTTGAGGTTAAGAAACAAGAGGCACGGAGATGCCATAAGAGCGATCCGCAGTGACAATGGCTCGGAATTTAAAAACTCTTGCTTCGAAACCTTTTGCCACGACTTGGTTCTCGAACACCAGTTTTCGAGTCCGTATACGCCTCCCCAGAATGGTGTGATGGAAAGGAAAATCAGAACCTTGTGCGAGATGGCTCGGACGATGCTTGATGAGCTTAGGACTCCGAGAAGGTTCTGGGCTGAGGTGGTGAATACCGCGTGCTATGTGTCGAACAGGATTTACCTCAGGGTGCACAAGAAGAAAACGTGCTATGAGTTGATACACGGGCGTACACCCAAGGTGAGTCACTTGCATGTGTTTGGATGCAAATGCTTCATCCTGAAGAAAGGTAAGAAGTTGGACAAGTTCGAGGCTAGATCTGTCGATGGCATTTTCTTTGGTTACACGTCTCATTCTAGAGCCTTTCGGGTGCTCAATCTCGAAACTAACCAAATCGTGGAAACTTGCGAGGTAACCTTCGATGAGACATAGCCATGTAGTTAGCTTTTCTTTTTGAGTGTGCAGGTGACGACGAGCTTGGCGAGGAGATTTTCCAGGAGGAGGAGCATGAACATGGAGATGATGAAGATGGTGGTGTGGTGCCCGCGGCTGAGCATGTACCTACTACTTCGACTATGGTGGTGGACGGCCCCTCCCCCACACCTACAATGACAAACCCAGATCAAGGCGAAGCTGCTGTTGAGGGGGAGGTAGCATCAAAGCGAGAACCTCCCCGGCGAGTGCAAGTGGATCACCCAGCTTCGAGAATCATCGGCGACATCAATGAACGTACTACACGGTCGAGGGTTCGGAACAATTCTCATTTCGCTCATGCTGCTTTTGTTACCACCTTTGAGCCCAAGGACATTGTACACACGCTATCTGATCACAATTGGGTTAACTCGATGCATGAGGAGTTGGAGAATTTCGAGAGGAACCAACTTTGGGAATTGGTTGAACCTCCCCCTGGGTGTAAGCCGATTGGGACAAAGTGGGTGTGGAAGAACAAAGAGGGAGAGAAAAGAGAAGTGGTGAGGAACAAGTCAAGGCTTGTTGCTCAGGGGTACTCACAGAAAGAGGGGATCGACTACGAGGAGACCTATGCTCCCGTAGCTCGTTTGGAGGCGATCAGGATCCTTCTAGCTTTTTCCGTGGCTAAAGGGTTCAAGTTGTACCAGATGGATGTCAAGAGTGCTTTCCTAAACGGTGTTTTGGAGGAAGTAGTGTATGTGAGGCAACCACTGGGGTTTGAGAGTGAGAAGTACCCCCACCGGGTGTACAAGTTGAGGAAGGCGCTGTATGGGCTGAAGCAGGCGCCTAGAGCTTGGTATGGTAGGTTGAGGAGGTTCCTGTTTGAGAGAGGGTTTGAGATGGGGAAGGTCGATCAGACCTTGTTTTTCCTCAGGCAGGGCAGAGATATCCTGATTGCGCAGGTATACGTGGATGATATTGTGTAGGTATACGTGGATGATATTGTCTTTGGTGGCTCGTCAAACTCTCTTGTTACAAGGTTTGCAGAAGACATGAGCAGGGAATTTGAGATGAGCATGATGGGTGAGTTGTAGTTCTTCCTCGGGCTCCAGATCAAGCAATCAAAGGAAGGAACATTCGTGCACCAAGCTAAGTACACCAAGGACATTGTGAGGAAGTTCAAGATGGAGGACTCCAAGGCCATGGCGACGCCTATGAGTACGACTACAGCTCTTGATGCGGACGACGAAGGTGAACACATGGACCAGAAGGAGTACCGGAGCGTGATCGGGTCACTCCTCTACTTGATGGCGAAGAGGCCGGACATCCAATTCTCGGTATGTCTGTGCGCTTGTTTTCAAGCGTCTCCGAGGACTTCGCATCGGCAAGCAATCAAGCACATATTCAGGTATCTGCGACACACTCCCGACTTCGGCCTTTGGTACTCCGCGTCTTCTGCTTTGGCTCTTCATGGTTTTTCAGACACGGATTTTGCCGGGTGTTGGTTGGATAGGAAGTCCACTTCGGGAACTTGCCAGTTCTTGGGTTCTTCTTTAGTGTCTTGGTCTTCCCGCAAACAGTCGAGCGTTGCTCAATCCACAACCGAGGCAGAGTATGTGGCCGCAACTAGTTGTTGCTCTCAACTCCTTTGGATCACATACACCATGAGTGACTTTGGTGAGGAGTATACCCATGTTCCACTTCAATGTGATAGCACAAGTGCCATAAGCATTGCAAAGAACCCAGTGTTCCACTCCAAAACCAAGCACATAGAAGTGAGGTATCATTTCCTGAGAGACAACGTAGAGAAAGGGAAGATAGCTTTGATCCATGTACCCACACATGACCAGCTAGCCGATATTTTCACCAAACCACTAGATCAAGCAACTTTCACTCGTTTGCGGGGGGAGCTTGGTGTTTGTTTGATTTCTTGAGTTGGGTGTGTGGGAGCTCCTTTGTAGCATATGTATAGCTTTCCTTTGTGCATTTCTTGCATTTGCATTGCATTTGTATCATGATGTATAGTCATCTTTGTATGATAGCTTGCATGCATTTTGTATCATATGCATTGTGTAGGAAAAGCTTCTCCTATATACATTGTTCACCATGGTATGCTATATATGATCTTGTGAGCTAGTTTGGTATGATATGGCTTAGTGTGGCTTAGCTCTTGGTTATCTTGGTTTATATCCATGGTTGATGGCTATATTTTTCAAAAATGTTATATATATGCTCTCTTGTGAGTAAATGCCTTTATATGATCTTGACATGTTTTTGCGGCTTGGCTATGCTTAATTTGTGGTTGGATAGCTTATTTTGATCATATGGTGCCAAAGGCTCATTTGCCGTCATGAATGTTTAGCCCCCATGCTTCATCTTGTGGAGGGGCATAAGTTCCTTTTTGTGGCAAAGACATTTCATGTACCAATTAAAAATCTGAAAATGAAATGTAAATTGCTTGGAAAATGTGCTCCCATGTCATATGTGCTTAATTTACTTGCTTTTTGGGTGCTAAACCGTTGCATGTTGCTTACCAATGAGAAGTCTCATACATAAAAGTAAGCACATGGCTCGGTATGCTTTGACATGACATGAGGTGCTTGTGAGTGTTTATGATGGTCTTATGCTTAAAATGGTTGTCCAAGCATGAAGTTTGTGTGGCTTTGCCATTTTGACATGTTTTGATCATGTTTAGGACTTTGCTCATGAGAGGGAATTTTTCGCAAAAATAGTCATTTCTATCTTAGCTTCGTCTAATGGTTGTGAAACTTGGTGATCTTATAGTTTTTGTCCATACGAAGCTATCGAGTATCTAACTTGCTCATTTGGAGGTGTGTAGCATGCTATGTTGAATTTTGTCTATTTGAGAAGCTCTAGGTTGCATTTTTCGCATTTTTGGCTTGATTCATGCATTGTCAACAAGGGGGAGAAGTTTGAGCATGTTTTGTCTTGCTGCATGCATTTAGAAGGTTTCCAAGTGGTCTCGAGCTAGTTTTGAGCTCGTGCTGTTCCCAGTTTTTCACAGGTGTCATCGGCCTGACCGGTGGGATGCACCGGTCTGACCGATGTGAATGTCAGGTTGGTGGGTGATCTAGCCCACCGGTCTGACCGGTGAGGCTGACCGGCCTGACCGGTCAGAGCAAAGCTGAAGCAGCTGCTCTAGTTTGTGAAGTGGTTCGCATGCATTCATCCAGTGGGAGTTGCATTGGTTTAGGGGGAGCTTGCCTGTGTGCAGGGGGAGCTCTTTGTGGTTTTCGAGCTTTGGATCGATGGTTTGTGCTCTTTGCTTGAGCATGTTTTGTCTCGGATGTGTCGAGCCGTTGCCCTTGCCTAAGGGGTCCGAGACTTGTCTTCTTCAAGTGATCTTGTTCTTTGCCTTTCCTTTGGCTTTCGATCGCTTGTTGGAGTTTCCTTTAGTCGTTTCTTTTCTTTTTCTTTTTCTCTTTGGTTACCAAAACGTGTGTGTTGTCAATGCACTCATCAAGGGGGAGATTGAGAGCCTGTGTGGTTCGAGGACCGATGGTAGGTCGCTTCCTGGTGTGATGAGTGATTGACAACGTGGTGTGGTCTGATTCTTGGCTAAGTATTGCAGGTGCAGGTTGCGGCTTGACTGGTGTTGGTGCAGGTGAAGAACAAGCGCGAAAGGTCGTTGCCGGTGAGGCCTCCAGGTCTGGAGAAGACAAGTAGGCTTGGTTCGAGGGACCCGGTGGTCAGCGGGGTCAAGTGCGGGCCGCATGGTGGCAAGAACGTCAAGATGAAGTCATGGACGGTTTCTTGGTTGAGCCTCAAAACCAAGGCCGAGCCGGGACTACGTGGGAGCCGAGTCATGAGTGGTGATTGGTGGAGGCTACACCGAGTTCGCGGGGTTTCCGGTGGTTCATGAGAAAACCACTGGGTTCCTTGGTTGATCCACAAAGCCAAGACCGAAGACCGAAGACGGAGGTGCAGCAGCATCGGACCGGTCTGACCGGTGGGTCTGACCGGTGGGGAGCACCGGTCTGACCGGTGTGTGACGACGCAGTCCGGAATCTTCGAAGCGGAGGACACGCATCGGGATTGCAAGGCTTGCGTCGAGGCTAAGCAAGTTTGCGGTCGCTGGGCATCCGTCCGATGGAGCGATGACAAAGACTTCTGAATTCACCCTCGAGGGCATGTATCCCTAGGTAGCTAGTAAGGGTATTTTAGTCTTTCGGCTGGCCTCCATATAACCCAAGTGGTGAGAGGATGGCAGCCATCTCTTGGAACCCTAGCTCATTTGTTTTCCTATTGTCCCTTCCTATTTTCTTTAGGATTTTCATAGGACTAGCTTGAGAGCTTCATGGTGAGATCTTGTGAGAGGGAAGGATGATCGGGCGGCAAGCTAGACCTTGTATGAACCTCTTTGGTACGTATAGATGATTCGGCGTGGTTCCTCAAGGCTTGGACGTGTCTTTCCCGTTTGTTCTTTTTGGTGATTTTCAGAGCCTTTTCTTGGCGATTTTCTTGGAGCAATTTCGAGGCCTTTCTCTTTGGGATTTGGTGGGGGATGTATGCTTGAACCCTTCGTGGTTCTTTTCCCTGTAATTCCCCTCCCAAATCTGTGAGCAAAGGGGCTCGATTTTGGGGTTTTTTTGGCTCTAGGGTTAAAGGCGTTCTTGGTAGGATTTCTTCGATTCCTCTCAGATTTGTGAGTTTTGGTGGACCAAATCTTGGCTATGGAGTGCCCATGAGGTGTTCCTACTATCCCCAAAGTCTTGCGCAAATCCGTGGAGCGATTCGGGAGATCGGGAGTTGGATTTGGGGGAGTTGACCCGCGGGTGCTGTTCATCCCGAGCGTCCAAGCCTGACCGGTCTGACCGGTGCTGCTCATCGGTCTGACCGGTGCAGAGGCTCTGTGGGTTTTGCCTCGGGTGAACGTCTTGGTGAGTTCCCTGTTGTCCCGTGTTGCTGCTGTTTCGAGTTTGGTTCGTTTTAGAGCTGGGAAGGTCAGGTTTGGGTTTTTGGGGCTTCCTGGTTTAGACCGGTCTGACTGGCGTGCTACACCGGCCTGACCGGTGTAGGAGCCTTCTGTGGAAGTTCTCAGGATCTGTTGGGGAGCTCCAGCAGGGACCGGTCTGACCGGTGCTGCTCACCGGTCTGACCGATGCAGGTCAGTGGTGCTTGAGTTACTAGTTCCGCTGCGTTCTCGAGTTGGTGTAGGCGGTTGTTGGTTCCTAGGACCAGTAGCACTCCAGTGGCTGCGTGGTCTTGGCCAACTTGGGTAGTTGAGTCGGAGACGTGCGTTGGAAGCCTTGTTCATCTTGTTGGAGTGTCCATCTCCTTCGAGAAGAATTTTTATCGGCTCCCATTCACTCCCCCCTCTCTGGTTCGCCGTTTCGGTCCTTCAAGCTCGTCACGTACCTCATCCTCGGAGTCGGAGTCCGAGTCGCTCTGGTGACTCTTCTTGCTGCCGGAGCTACGAGCCATGCCGCAGAAGCCATCTCTTGCGTAGCAGCTCAACCCGCTCAAGTTCTTGGATGACTTCTTGCTCTTGCGCCGATCACCTTCATCTTCGCTGCTACTCGAGCTCGAGGAAGAGTAGGCGGAGCTGGAGTCGACGTTGCTCACTCCGACAATCACTCGAGCCTTCCTACCACGGCCGTCCTTCTTCCTCGATCATCGCTCGTCCTTGTTCATGTGCTTGTGCTCGTGATCGTGCCTCGATCTGTGCTTGTTGTCCGTCCTCGACATGTGCTTGTAGTTGTCCTTGTTCTCCATCTTCTCGGGGCAGTCGGCGACGAAGTGTCCTGGCTTGCCGCACTAAAAGCATGTCCTCGTGTTCCTCCTTGTGTTCACCTGGTTCTCGTGCATCCTCTCAAAACGCCTGGTCAGTAGTGCCAGCTCGTCCTCTCCAAGCACATCGAACTCCTCGTCTGACAAAGTCATCAAAGAGGACAAAGAGTACATCCCGGTGGATGGGTTAGCGTTAGACTTAGCACCTGAGCCACCGACGAGAGCGAGACTATGAGCGTCAGTCGGGCTCTCGAGCTTGGCTGTCATGCCCCTATCCACCTCAGCCGACTTGAGCTTCGAGAACAGCTCGTTCACCATCAAAGTGTCATACTTCTCGGACTCAAGAGTAGCCTCGACCTTTCCGTCCCATACTGTACGATCCAGCAAGTGCAAGAGCTTCACGGCTCTATCATGATCGTCGTATGGGAGCACGGCCACATTGGCTCTCATGTTGTTCACCACAACCGTAAACCGCTGGAATAAGGCATCAATGGACTCACCGGGGAGATGAGCAAAGTTCTCGTACTCTCTCCGGTAAGTCGCATACATCCGAGCCCGAACCCGAGCATTCCCAGCATGAGCATCCTTCAACTGCTCCAAATCCTACAAACTAGGTCCTCTGTCTGAACCCGATCGAATTCGGATTGACACATAGCACGAAACAAGTAGTCGACCGCCTTATTGTTGGCGTCGAACATGTCCCTCGATCCTGGAGCAAGGAAGTTAATCGGATGAACATAAGTTGTGTTCACCGTAACATCCCAAAGGATCTGTCCCTTGCCACGGAGGAACGCAGCCATCCGTCTCTGCCACATCTGGTTGTTTCCATCGAAGTGCGGAGGACCCGATCCCCGTTCCTGGTATGCCATCTTGGGATCTTAGACTGGTTAGAGTCAATAAAGACCTGTAACCGGCCCTAATACCACTTGAAGGACCGGAACGGCGAACCATAGAGGGGGGAGTGAATGGGAGTCGATAAAAATTCTACTCAAGGATTCGGCCTATGAACCCAAAATCACTCGGACACCTCCGCAAACTTCTCTTGCCAAATCCACGTAGCCACTGGAGTGCTACTGGACCTAGGAGCAAGATCTAACCAACAGCCACTCAAAACACACAGCGGAAAACAACTCTACACAGCTGATGGCAGCCAAAACCGGTTAGGCCGGTTTCTGAAACCGGTCAGACCGACCTTCTGAGACTTAGCCTCTAACAAGCAGGGGAAACCGGTCAGGCCGGTTTGGCAAACCGGTCAGGCCGGTTTTGTCCAGGAAATCCCCAAAAGACCTTCGAGACCAAACCTAGCCAAAACACCTCAAAAACCCTTGAACCTTTGAACAAGAAAAGCCATAGCATGAATGAGACTCTTCTGTTCAAAAACTTCTCTCGACAACCCACTGGGGCTAAACCGGTCAGACCGGTTTGGGAAACCGGTCAGGCCGGTTTTGCCTGGGCAGTCGGGAAGAACTCAACCCGCGGGAAAAACTCAACCTTCACCTCGATCGATCTCCCAATTCGTTCCACGGATTCAAGTCAGACTTTAGGGATAGCTGGGGTACCTCGTGGGCTACCTTTGTCTAGAAGCTCGGTCCCCAAAACCTACTCAATCGAGAGGAATCGGAAGTCAACCCTCAAGAACACCCTTCCATGAACTCCACCGAAAACCACCAAATTGAAGCCATTTCGGAGGGTTTGTTGGAGCAAGATCACCAAGCAAAGAGGCACAAGGTCCTCATAGTGACATCCAACAAGAATCCCTCAAAGAAACGCTCCCAAAACTTCTCCACGGAAATTCCAAGAAAAGGCTCCGAAAATCACCAAAAAGGGAAAACGGGAAGAACACAATCAAGCCTTGAGGAACCACGCCGAATCATCTATACATACCATGAAGGTTCATACAAGGTCTAGCTTCCACCCGATCATCCTTCCCTCTCACAAGATCTCGCCATGAAGCTCTCAAGCTAGTCCTAAAAATCCTAAGAAAAAATAGGAAGGAAAATAACAAAGGGAAAATGAGCAAGGGTTCCAAGAGATGGCTGCCATCCTCTCACCACTTGGGCTATATGGAGGCAAGCCGAAAGATGAAACTACCGCTATTACATAAACTAGGATACACACCCACCAAGGGCAATTTGCGAAATTGTCATCGTAACACCATCGGACGGATGCCCGGCGACCGCACTTCGCTTGGCCTCGACGCAAGCCTTGCGATCCCGACGCGTGTCCTCTGCTTCGAAGCTTCCCGGCGCCCTGCGACCCGAAACCGGTCAGACCGGTTTCCCAAACTGGTCAGACCAGTTTTGGCCTGACAGCCACGCCCGGTCTTCGGCCTCGGCTTTGTGGCTCAGCCGAGTAACCCAGTGGTTTTCTAGTGAACCACTGCAAACCCCGCGAACTTGATGTAGACTCCGCCAATCACCACTCATGACTTGACTCCCACGAAGTCCCGGCTCGACCTTGGTTTTGAGGCTCAACCAAGAAACCGTCCACCGACTTCATCTTGCTGTTCTTGCCACCATGCGGCCCGCACTTGACCCCGCTGGCCACCGGGTCCCTCGAACCAAGCCTACTTGTCTTCTCCGCACCTGGAGGCCTCACCGGCAACGACCTTTCGCGCTTGTTCTTCACCTGCACCAATACCAGTCAAGCCGCAACCTGCACTTGCAATACTTAGCCAAGAATCAGTCCACACAACGTTGTCAATCACTCATCACACCAGGAAGCGACCATCCACCGGTCCTTGAACCACACATGGCTCTCAATCTCCTCCTTGATGAGTGCATTGACAACACACACATTTGGTAACCAGAGAGAAAAGAAAAAGAAACGACTAAAAGAAACTCAAACAAGCGATCGAAAGCCAAACAAAAGCAAAGAGCAAGATCACTTGAAAGAGGAAAGACTCGGTCCCCTTAGGCAAGGGCAACGGCTCGACACAACTAAGTCAAAAACAAGCTCAAGAAAAGAGCACAAACCACCAAAGCAAAGCTCAAAACACACAAGAGCTCCCCCTGCACATATGCACACTCCCCCTGAACATGTGCCTGCACTGGGCACAAACCGGTCAGACCGGTTCCAAAAACTGGTCAGACCGATTAAACTCGGCAGAAGCTCACCCCTAAAAGCCAAAAATGCAAAAGAAATGCACAAGCTCCCCCTTGACTGTTGGGATATGTTCTAGGGATGCAATGCAACTTTTCTCCACCAACATTTCTCCCCCATGTTGCCAATGCATGAATCAAGGCTAAAATTTGGAAAAGATGCAACTAGAGCGTCTCAAATAGACAAAATTCATCACCAGATGCTACACATGATCAAATGAACAAGTTAGATACT
This sequence comes from Cenchrus fungigraminus, assembly GCA_036936925.1. Taxonomy (NCBI): domain Eukaryota; kingdom Viridiplantae; phylum Streptophyta; class Magnoliopsida; order Poales; family Poaceae; genus Cenchrus; species Cenchrus fungigraminus. The sequence continues at coordinate 72,400,612 of CM072780.1, forward strand.
CTACAGCATCGTATGAACATCAACTACATGATCACCAAGTTTTACAACCATTGGGTAAAGCTAAGATAGAATTGATCATTTTTGCGAAAAATTACCCTCTCAAGAGCAAAGTCCTAAACATGAGCAAAACATGTCAAAATGGCAAAGCCACACAAACTTCATGCTAGGACAACCATTCTAAGCATAAGACCATCATAAACACCCACAAGCACCTCATGTCATGTCAAAGCCATCGAGCCATGTGCTTACTTCTAGATATGAGACTTCTCATTGGTAAGCAACATGCAACGGTTTAGCACCCAAAAGCAAGTAAATTAAGCACATATGACATGGGAGCACATTTTCCAAGCAATTTACATTTCATTTTCAGATTTATATTTGGTACATGAAATGTCGTGGCGACAAAAAGGAACTTATGCCCCTCCACAAGATAAAGCATGGGGGCTAAACATTCATGATGGCAAATGAGCCTTTGGCCCCATATGCTCAAAACAAGCTATCCAAGCACAAATTAAGCATAGAAATGCCACTAAAACATGTCATGATCATATAAAAGCATTTACTCACAAGAGAGCATACATGTGACGTTTTTCAAAAACATAGCTATCAACCAAGGATGTAAATCAAGATCATCTAGAGCTAAGCCACACTAAGCCATATCATACCAAACTAGCTAACAAGATCATGTATAACACATCATGGTGAACAATGTATATAGGAGAAGCTTTTCCTACACAATGCATATGATACAAAATGCATACAACCTAAGATACAAAGATGCCTATACATCATGTTACATGTGCCATGCCAAATGCAAGAAATGCACAAAGGAAAGCTATGCATATGCTACAAAGGAGCTCCCACACACCAACTCAAGATATCAAACAAACACCAAGTTCCCCCCGCAAACGAGTGAAAGTTGCTTGATCTAGGGGTTTGGTGAAAATATCGGCTAGCTGGTCATGTGTGGGTACATGGATCAAAGCGATTTTCCCTTTCTCTACGTTGTCTCTCAGGAAATGATACCTCACTTCTATGTGCTTGGTTTTGGAATGGAGCATTGGGTTCTTTGCAACACTTATGGTACTTGTGCTATCACATTGAAGTGGGACATGGGTATACTCCTCACCAAAGTCACTCATGGTGTATGTGATCCAAAGGAGCTGAGAGCAAGAACTAGCTGCGGCCACATACTCTGCCTCAGTAGTGGATTGAGCAACACTCGATTGTTTGCGGGAAGACCAAGACACCAAAGAAGATCCCAAGAACTGGCAAGTCCCAGAGGTGGACTTCCTATCCAACCGACACCCGGCAAAATCCGCGTCCGAAAATCCATGAAGAGCCAAAGAAGAAGACACGGAGTACCAAAGGCCGAAGTCGGGAGTATTACGCAAATACTTGAATATGCGCTTGACTGCCTGTCGATGCGAAGTCCTTGGAGACGCTTGAAAATGAGCGCACAGACATACCGAGAATTGGATGTCCGGCCTCGTCGCCATCAAGTAGAGGAGTGACCCGATCATGCTCCGGTACTCCTTCTGGTCCACGTGCTCACCTTCCTCCTCCGCATCAAGAGCTGTAGTCGTACTCATAGGCGTCGCCATGGCCTTGGAGTCCTCCATCTTGAACTTCCTCACAATGTCCTTGGTGTACTTGGCTCGGTGCACGAATGTTCCTTCCTTCGATTGCTTGATTTGGAGGCCGAGGAAGAATTGCAACTCACCCATCATGCTCATCTCAAATTCCCTGCTCATGTCTTCTGCAAACCTTGCAACCAAAGAGTTAGACGAGCCACCAAAGACAATATCATCCACGTATACCTGCACAATCAGGATCTCTCTGCCCTGCCTGAGGAGAAACAAGGTCTGATCTACCTTCCCCATCTCGAAACCTCTCTCAAACAGGAACCCCCTCAACCTGCCGTACGAAGCTCTAGGCCCCTGCTTCAGCCCATACAACGCCTTCCTCAACTTGTACACCCGGTGGGGGTACTTCTCACTCTCAAAACCCGGAGGTTGCCTCACATACACTACTTCCTCCAAAACACCATTTAGGAAAGCACTCTTCACATCCATTTGGTACAATTTGAACCCTTTAGCCACAGAGAAGGCTAGTAGGATCCTAATCGCCTCCAAACGGGCTACGGGAGCAAAGGACTCCTCGTAGTCGATCCCCTCTTTCTGACTATACCCTTGCGCCACCAACCTCGACTTGTTTCTCACCACTTCTCCTTTCTCTCCCTCTTTGTTTTTCCACACCCATTTTGTCCCAATCGGCTTACACCCCGGTGGAGGATCCACTAACTCCCAAACTTGGTTCCTCTCAAAATTCTCCAACTCCGTATGCATCAAATTGACCCAATTATGATCAGATAGCGTGTGTCCAATGTCTTTAGGCTCAAAAGTAGCAACAAAAGCAGCATGAGCAAAGTGAGAATTGTTTCGAACCTTTGACCGTGTAGTACGTTCATTGATGTTGCCGATGATTCTCGAAGCTGGGTGATCCACTTGAACTCGTTGGGGAGGTTCTCGCCTTGATGCTACATCCCCCTCAACACCAGCTTCTCCTTGATCTGGGTTTGTCGTTGTAGGTGTGGGAGAGGGCCCGTTCTCGATCGTAGTCGAAGTAGTAGGTACATGCTCAGCCGCGGGCACCACACCGCCATCTTCATCATCACCATGTTCATGCTCCTCCTCCTGAAAAATATCCTCACCAAGTTCCTCGTCACCTGCACACTCAAAAACAAGCTAATTATGTGGCTGTGTCTCGTTGAAGGTAACCTCGCAAGTATCCACAAATTTGGTTAGTTTCAAGATTGAGCACTCGAAAGGCTCTAGAATGAGACGCGTAACCAAAGAAAATGCCATCGACAGACCTAGCCTCGAACTTGTCCAACTTCTTACCTTTCTTCATGATAAAGCATTTGCACCCAAATACGTGAAAGTGACTCACCTCGAGGGTTCTACCGTGCATCAACTCGTAGCAAGTTTTCTTCTTATGCACCCTGAGGTAAATCCTGCTCGACACATAGCACGCGGTATTCACCGCCTCAGCCCAGAACCTTCTCGGAGTCCTATCCTCATCGAGCATCGTTCGAGCCATCTCGCACAAGGTTCTATTTTTCCTTTCAACCACGCCGTTCTGGGGAGGCGTATACGGACTAGAGAACTGGTGTTCAAGACCCAAGTCATGGCAAAAGGTTTCGAAACGAGAGTTTCTAAATTTCAAGCCATTATCACTGCGGATCGCTCGTATGGCATCTCCGTGCCTCTCGTTCCTCAACCTCAAGACAAGATCTCGAACAAAACCAAACGTCTCCCCTTTCTCCTCCAAACAGAAAACCCACGCATACCGAGAGTAGTCGTCCACCACAACCAGGACGTACCACTTCCCACCCATAGATCTCACACGAGCTAGGCCAACGAGGTCCATATGGAGCAGCTCGCATGGACGCTCCGTCATCACATTGGTGAGGGGTGGATGGGAAGCAGCTACCTTCTTAGCATACCGACACGGCGCACAAACCAACTCTTTCTCAAACCTCAGCCATGGCAATACTCGGACCAAATTGAGTTTACTCAAGCGAGACAAAAGGTCAAAGCTTAAGTGACCCAATTTCCTATGCCACTTCCACAACTCACTCGAAGAACCAGCCAAGAAACAACGAGCGACACCAGAGGACTGAGAAAAATCCGCTCGGAAAACTTGACCCTCGGGAACGACCATGCAAACTAGGTCCCCTCGAGAATCCAAAATCCGAGAACCACCAGGCCGAAACAACACCTTAAAGCCCTCATCCAAAAGCTGGGACACAGAAAGCAAATTGAACCCGAGCGATTGAACAAGAGCAACACGCCTGAGAGTGACCTTCTCACTTACCTTAATCTCACCTTCTGAAAGCACACGCCCTCGCCCATTGTCCCCAATGGTGATGTATGTCTTGGACACTACCGGGACAAGACTTGAGAACCACCCCTTGTCTCCGGTCATATGCCTCGAGGAACCGGAGTCAATCAACCAAACGTTCCTCATGTCTCCCACCTGAAATTCAAAAACGAGCACGTGAGTGAACAAACGACTCTGCACTGGGGTTAGTACCAAAAGAGTAAAACCAGTGCCGAGGCATTTGCTCCAAAGTGGGGTTAGCACAAACCAAATCATCACGCCTATCAAAGCTACCACCACGAAAGCCACCACAAGAACCACCACTAGGGAACCACCCTTGTCTCGCTGGAGGAGAACGAAAACCACGAAAGGAAGACTGTGGACCGTTTCTCCTCTCCATCTCAAAGCTACGACTCCTCCCACCATCGTATTGAGCACGAGGTGGAGAACGTCTAGCAAACTGACCACCACCAGACTCACCATACCAAACATCTGGACCACAACCAAAGGACCTGAACCGAGCCTCATCACGAGCATGAAAACCAAACTGGTCACCCTACTGCCTCCAAACCGGTCTGACCGGTTCTGGAACCGGTCTGACTGGTTTCTTTGTACGAACTGCCCAAACCGGTCTGGCCAGTTTCCAAACCGGTCTGACTGGTTTAATTCGTCCAGCAGGGTTCCTTCTTCTCAGTGGGTCTCCCACAATAGTCACAAAGAAACCAGATTGGTTTTGGCTTTGGTTTTAGTTGGGGTTGCTCACTCGGTTTCTCCTCACTTGACTTCTCACCCTTCTTCTCTCCAACCACACTCTCCTTGGGGCTCACAAACTTCACCAGTTTTTGGAAGTCATTTGTTGGGTGAGGAAATATGGGTGGATTTGGAGTTGTGTCAAGTTTGTTTCTCAGTGGGTTGGGCTTAGGAGCATAGGCATTTTTGTGGTAGGTTTTAGGTGGAGCTTGGATATCACCAATCTTCTCTCCTCCCTCACCACTACACTCTCCAATCTTATCCGACCCAAGCGCTTGCCCGTCATAACACTTGTATGCCTCTATCATCATCCTAAGCTGTGGTTAATGACCCGACAACCAACCCATCATTTTCCTCAACTCATCATTCTCATCCTGCAAGCGATCAACATAATGTGCAAGTTCCAGATTCTTCAAAGCATGCAATTCACAAGTAAAGCAAGAAGTGGGAATAGGCTCTTTCAACTTAGCCTCAAGCGAAATAGTGTAGGCATGCATCTCATCAATCTTTCCATGCAAAATAGGGCAAGAAGTGCAAGCACCAAGCAAAGCAGGTTTAGACTTAAGCTCAACCACTTCAACCCTAAGCACATCTAGTTCATCACAAGTAGAAGCATGCTTATCCTTAAGACTAGTAAGATCAGCTAGGTACACAGAGCAATCACAACAATCAATTTCATCAGAAACCATAGGTGAAGCCTTAAGCGAATCTATCTCAAGCTTAGCATCAAGGTTCTGGGTTTCTAGCTTAGCTACTCAGTTCCTAGCATCTTCTAGTGAGGCTCTAAGCTCTTTCCTCATCTTCTTTGCCTCTCTAAGCATGTCATCACGATTATCAAGCAACTTGCCAAGACGGTCGTTCTCCTCACGCAAGAAGGGAAGCTCGTCACGTACCTCATCCTCGGAGTCGGAGTCTGAGTCGCTCTGGTGACTCTTCTTACTGCCGGAGCTACGAGCCATGCCGCAGAAGCCATCTCTCGCGTAGCAGCTCAGCCTGCTCAAGTTCTTGGATGACTTCTTGCTCTTGCGCCGATCACCTTCATCTTCGCTGCTACTCGAGCTCGAGGAAGAGTAGGCGAAGCTGGAGTCGACGTCGCTCGCTCCGACCATCGCTCGGGCCTTCCTGCTGCGGCCGTTCTTCTTCCTCGATCATCGCTCGTCCTTGTTCTTGTGCTTGTGCTTGTTATCGTGCCTCGATCTGTGCTTGTTGTCCGTCCTCGACCTGTGCTTGTAGTTGTCCTTGTTCTCCATCTTCTCGGGGCAGTCGGTGACGAAGTGTCCTGGCTTGCCGAACTGAAAGAATGTCCTCGTGTTCCTCCTTGTGTTCACCTGGTTCTCGTGCATCCTCTCAAAATGCCTGGTCAGCAGCGCTAGCTCGTCCTCTCCAAGCACATCGAACTCCTCGTCTGGCAAAGTCATCAAAGAGGACAAAGAGTACATCCTGGTCGATGGGTTAGCGTTAGACTTAGCACCTGAGCCACCGACGAGAGCGAGACTATGAGAGTCAGTCGAGCTCTCGAGCTTGGCTGTCATGCCCCTATCCACCTCAGCTCACTTGAGCTTCGAGAACAGCTCGTTCACCGTCAAAGTGTCATACTTCTCGGACTCAAGAATAGCCTCGACCTTTCCGTCCCATACTGTACGATCCAGCGAGTGCAAGAGCTTCACGGCTCTATCATGATTGTCGTATGGGAGCATGGCCACATTGGCTCTCATGTTGTTCACCACAACCGTAAACCGCTGGAACAAGGCATAAATGGACTCACCGGGGAGATGAGCAAAGTTCTCGTACTCTCTCTGGTAAGTCGCATACATCTGAGCCTGAACCTGAGCATTCCCAGCATGAGCATCCTTCAACTGCTCCAAATCCTACAAGCTAGGTCCTATGTCTGAACCCGATCGATTTCGGATTGACACAGAGCACGAAACAAGTAGTCGACCACCTTGTTGTTGGCGTCGAACATGTCCCTCGATCCCGGAGCAAGGAAGTTAATCGGATGAACATAAGCTGTGTTCACCGTAACATCCCAAAGGATCTGTCCCTTGCCACGGAGGAACACAGCCATCAGTCTCTGCCACATCTGGTAGTTCTTTCCATCGAAGTGCGGAGGACCCGATCCCCATTCCTGGTATGCCATCTTTGGACCTTAGACTGGTTAGAGTCAATAAAGACCCATAACCAGCTCTGATACCACTTGAAGGACCGGAACGGCGAACCAGAGAGGGGGGGAGTGAATGGGGGCCGATAAAAATTCTACTCAAGGATTTGGCCTATGAACCCAAAATAACTCGGACACCTCCGCAAACTTCTCTTGCCAAATCCACGTAGCCACTGGAGTGCTACTGGACCTAGGAGCAAGATCTAACCAACAGCCACTCAAAACACACAGCGAAAAACAACTCGACACAGCTACTAGCAGCCAAAACCGGTCAGGCCGGTTTCTGAAACCGGTCAGACCGACCTTCTGAGACTTAGCCTCTCACATGCAGGGGAAACCAGTCAGGTCGGTTTGGCAAACCAGTCAGGCCGGTTTTGTCCAGGAAATCCCCAAAAGACCTTCGAGACCAAACCTAGCCAAAATGCCTAAAAAACCCTTCAACCTTTGAACAAGAAAAGGCATAGCATGAACGAGACTCTCCTATTCAAAAACTCCTCTCGACAGCCCACTAGGGCTAAACCAGTCAGACCAGTTTGGGAAACCGGTCAGGCCGGTTTTGCTTGGGCAGTCAGGAAGAACTCAGCCCGCGAGAAAAACTCAACCTTCACCTCAATCGATCTCCCAATTCGTTCTGCGGATTCAAGTGAGACTTTGGGGATAGCTGGGGTACCTCGTGGGCTACCTTTGGCTAGAAGCTCGGTCCCCAAAACCTACTCAATCAAGAGGAATCGGAAGTCAACCCTCAAGAACACCCTTCCATGAACTCCACCGAAAACCACCAAATTGAAGCCGTTTCGGAGGGTTTGTTGGAGCAAGATCACCAAGCAAAGAGGCACAAGGTCCTCATATGTGACATCCAACAAGAATCCCTCAAAGAAATGCTCCCAAAACTTCTCCACAGAAATTCCAAGAAAAGGCTCCGAAAATCACCAAAAAGGGAAAACGGGAAGAACACAATCAAGCCCTGAGGAACCACGCTGAATCATCTATACATACCATGAAGGTTCATACAAGGTCTAGCTTCCGCCCGATCATCCTTCCCTCTCACAAGCTCTCACCATGAAGCTCTCAAGCTAGTCCTAAAAATCCTAAGGAAAAAATAGGAAGGAAAATAGCAAAGGGAAAATGAGCTAGGGTTCCAAGGGATGGCTGCCATCCTCTCACCACTTGGGTTATATGGAGGCTAGCCAAAAGATGAAACTACCCCTATTACATAAACTAGGATACACACCCACCAAGGGCACTTTGGGAAATTGTCGTCGTAACACCATCGGACGGATGCCCGGCGACCGCACTTCGCTTAGCCTCGACGCAAGCCTTGAGATCCCGACGTGTGTCCTCCGCTTCGAAGCTTCCCGGCGCCCTGCGACCCCAAACCGGTCAGATCGGTTTTGGCCTGACAGCCACGCCCGGTCTTCGGCCTCGGCTTTGTGGCTCAGCCGAGTAACCCAGTGGTTTTCTGGTGAACCACTGCAAACCCCGCGAACTTGATGTAGCCTCCACCAATCACCACTCATGACTTGACTCCCACGAAGTCCCGGCTCGACCTTGGTTTTGAGGCTAACTAAGAAACCGTCCACCGACTTCATCTTGCTGTTCTTGCCACCATGCGGCCCGCACTTGACCCCTCTGGCCACCGGGTCCCTCGAACCAAGCCTGCTTGTCTTCTCCACACCTGGAGGCCTCACCGACAATGACCTTTCACGCTTGTTCTTCACCTGCACCAACACCAGTCAAGCCGCAACCTACACCTGCAATACTTAGCCAAGAATCAGTCCACACAACGTTGTCAATCACTCATCACACTAGGAAGCGACCGTCCACCGGTCCTCGAACCACACGTGGCTCTCAAGTATGCATGCTTCTTCTCCCTTGTGTGTTGAGTCTCTTTCCCTTCTCGGACTCAAGAATAGCCTCGACTTTTCCGTCCCATACTGTACGATCCAGCGAGTGCAAGAGCTTCACGGCTCTATCATGATTGTCGTATGGGAGCATGGCCACATTGGCTCTCATGTTGTTCACCACAACCGTAAACCGCTGGAACAAGGCATAAATGGACTCACCGGGGAGATGAGCAAAGTTCTCGTACTCTCTCTGGTAAGTCGCATACATCTGAGCCTGAACCTGAGCATTCCCAGCATGAGCATCCTTCAACTGCTCCAAATCCTACAAGCTAGGTCCTCTGTCTGAACCCGATCGATTTCGGATTGACACAGAGCACGAAACAAGTGGTCGACCACCTTGTTGTTGGCGTCGAACATGTCCCTCGATCCCGGAGCAAGGAAGTTAATCGGATGAACATAAGCTGTGTTCACCGTAACATCCCAAAGGATCTGTCCCTTGCCACGGAGGAACACAGCCATCAGTCTCTGCCACATCTGGTAGTTCTTTCCATCGAAGTGCGGAGGACCCGATCCCCATTCCTGGTATGCTATCTTTGGACCTTAGACTGGTTAGAGTCAATAAAGACCCATAACCAGCTCTGATACCACTTGAAGGACCGGAACGGCGAACCAGAGAGGGGGGGAGTGAATGGGGGCCGATAAAAATTCTACTCAAGGATTTGGCCTATGAACCCAAAATAACTCGGACACCTCCGCAAACTTCTCTTGCCAAATCCACGTAGCCACTGGAGTGCTACTGGACCTAGGAGCAAGATCTAACCAACAGCCACTCAAAACACACAGCGAAAAACAACTCGACACAGCTACTAGCAGCCAAAACCGGTCAGGCCGGTTTCTGAAACCGGTCAGACCGACCTTCTGAGACTTAGCCTCTCACATGCAGGGGAAACCAGTCAGGTCGGTTTGGCAAACCAGTCAGGCCGGTTTTGTCCAGGAAATCCCCAAAAGACCTTCGAGACCAAACCTAGCCAAAATGCCTAAAAAACCCTTCAACCTTTGAACAAGAAAAGACATAGCATGAACGAGACTCTCCTATTCAAAAACTCCTCTCGACAGCCCACTGGGGCTAAACCGGTCAGACCAGTTTGGGAAACCGGTCAGGCCGGTTTTGCTTGGGCAGTCAGGAAGAACTCAGCCCGCGAGAAAAACTCAACCTTCACCTCAATCGATCTCCCAATTCGTTCTGCGGATTCAAGTGAGACTTTGGGGATAGCTGGGGTACCTCGTGGGGTACCTTTGGCTAGAAGCTCGGTCCCCAAAACCTACTCAATCAAGAGGAATCGGAAGTCAACCCTCAAGAACACCCTTCCATGAACTCCACCGAAAACCACCAAATTGAAGCCGTTTCGGAGGGTTTGTTGGAGCAAGATCACCAAGCAAAGAGGCACAAGGTCCTCATATGTGACATCCAACAAGAATCCCTCAAAGAAATGCTCCCAAAACTTCTCCACAGAAATTCCAAGAAAAGGCTCCGAAAATCACCAAAAAGGGAAAACGGGAAGAACACAATCAAGCCCTGAGGAACCACGCTGAATCATCTATACATACCATGAAGGTTCATACAAGGTCTAGCTTCCGCCCGATCATCCTTCCCTCTCACAAGCTCTCACCATGAAGCTCTCAAGCTAGTCCTAAAAATCCTAAGGAAAAAATAGGAAGGAAAATAGCAAAGGGAAAATGAGCTAGGGTTCCAAGGGATGGCTGCCATCCTCTCACCACTTGGGTTATATGGAGGCTAGCCAAAAGATGAAACTACCCCTATTACATAAACTAGGATACACACCCACCAAGGGCACTTTGGGAAATTGTCGTCGTAACACCATCGGACGGATGCCCGGCGACCGCACTTCGCTTAGCCTCGACGCAAGCCTTGAGATCCCGACGTGTGTCCTCCGCTTCGAAGCTTCCCGGCGCCCTGCGACCCCAAACCGGTCAGATCGGTTTTGGCCTGACAGCCACGCCCGGTCTTCGGCCTCGGCTTTGTGGCTCAGCCGAGTAACCCAGTGGTTTTCTGGTGAACCACTGCAAACCCCGCGAACTTGATGTAGCCTCCACCAATCACCACTCATGACTTGACTCCCACGAAGTCCCGGCTCGACCTTGGTTTTGAGGCTAACTAAGAAACCGTCCACCGACTTCATCTTGCTGTTCTTGCCACCATGCGGCCCGCACTTGACCCCTCTGGCCACCGGGTCCCTCGAACCAAGCCTACTTGTCTTCTCCACACCTGGAGGCCTCACCGACAATGACCTTTCACGCTAGTTCTTCACCTGCACCAACACCAGTCAAGTCGCAACCTACACCTGCAATACTTAGCCAAGAATCAGTCCACACAACGTTGTCAATCACTCATCACACTAGGAAGCGACCGTCCACCGGTCCTCGAACCACACGTGGCTCTCAAGTATGCATGCTTCTTCTCCCTTGTGTGTTGAGTCTCTTTCCCTTCTCGGACTCAAGAATAGCCTCGACTTTTCCGTCCCATACTGTACGATCCAGCGAGTGCAAGAGCTTCACGGCTCTATCATGATTGTCGTATGGGAGCATGGCCACATTGGCTCTCATGTTGTTCACCACAACCGTAAACCGCTGGAACAAGGCATAAATGGACTCACCGGGGAGATGAGCAAAGTTCTCGTACTCTCTCTGGTAAGTCGCATACATCTGAGCCTGAACCTGAGCATTCCCAGCATGAGCATCCTTCAACTGCTCCAAATCCTACAAGCTAGGTCCTCTGTCTGAACCCGATCGATTTCGGATTGACACAGAGCACGAAACAAGTAGTCGACCACCTTGTTGTTGGCGTCGAACATGTCCCTCGATCCCGGAGCAAGGAAGTTAATCGGATGAACATAAGCTGTGTTCACCGTAACATCCCAAAGGATCTGTCCCTTGCCACGGAGGAACACAGCCATCAGTCTCTGCCACATCTGGTAGTTCTTTCCATCGAAGTGCGGAGGACCCGATCCCCATTCCTGGTATGCTATCTTTGGACCTTAGACTGGTTAGAGTCAATAAAGACCCATAACCAGCTCTGATACCACTTGAAGGACCGGAACGGCGAACCAGAGAGGGGGGGAGTGAATGGGGGCCGATAAAAATTCTACTCAAGGATTTGGCCTATGAACCCAAAATAACTCGGACACCTCCGCAAACTTCTCTTGCCAAATCCACGTAGCCACTGGAGTGCTACTGGACCTAGGAGCAAGATCTAACCAACAGCCACTCAAAACACACAGCGAAAAACAACTCGACACAGCTACTAGCAGCCAAAACCGGTCAGGCCGGTTTCTGAAACCGGTCAGACCGACCTTCTGAGACTTAGCCTCTCACATGCAGGGGAAACCAGTCAGGTCGGTTTGGCAAACCAGTCAGGCCGGTTTTGTCCAGGAAATCCCCAAAAGACCTTCGAGACCAAACCTAGCCAAAATGCCTAAAAAACCCTTCAACCTTTGAACAAGAAAAGACATAGCATGAACGAGACTCTCCTATTCAAAAACTCCTCTCGACAGCCCACTGGGGCTAAACCGGTCAGACCAGTTTGGGAAACCGGTCAGGCCGGTTTTGCTTGGGCAGTCAGGAAGAACTCAGCCCGCGAGAAAAACTCAACCTTCACCTCAATCGATCTCCCAATTCGTTCTGCGGATTCAAGTGAGACTTTGGGGATAGCTGGGGTACCTCGTGGGCTACCTTTGGCTAGAAGCTCGGTCCCCAAAACCTACTCAATCAAGAGGAATCGGAAGTCAACCCTCAAGAACACCCTTCCATGAACTCCACCGAAAACCACCAAATTGAAGCCGTTTCGGAGGGTTTGTTGGAGCAAGATCACCAAGCAAAGAGGCACAAGGTCCTCATATGTGACATCCAACAAGAATCCCTCAAAGAAATGCTCCCAAAACTTCTCCACAGAAATTCCAAGAAAAGGCTCCGAAAATCACCAAAAAGGGAAAACGGGAAGAACACAATCAAGCCCTGAGGAACCACGCTGAATCATCTATACATACCATGAAGGTTCATACAAGGTCTAGCTTCCGCCCGATCATCCTTCCCTCTCACAAGCTCTCACCATGAAGCTCTCAAGCTAGTCCTAAAAATCCTAAGGAAAAAATAGGAAGGAAAATAGCAAAGGGAAAATGAGCTAGGGTTCCAAGGGATGGCTGCCATCCTCTCACCACTTGGGTTATATGGAGGCTAGCCAAAAGATGAAACTACCCCTATTACATAAACTAGGATACACACCCACCAAGGGCACTTTGGGAAATTGTCGTCGTAACACCATCGGACGGATGCCCGGCGACCGCACTTCGCTTAGCCTCGACGCAAGCCTTGAGATCCCGACGTGTGTCCTCCGCTTCGAAGCTTCCCGGCGCCCTGCGACCCCAAACCGGTCAGATCGGTTTTGGCCTGACAGCCACGCCCGGTCTTCGGCCTCGGCTTTGTGGCTCAGCCGAGTAACCCAGTGGTTTTCTGGTGAACCACTGCAAACCCCACGAACTTGATGTAGCCTCCACCAATCACCACTCATGACTTGACTCCCACGAAGTCCCGGCTCGACCTTGGTTTTGAGGCTAACTAAGAAACCGTCCACCGACTTCATCTTGCTGTTCTTGCCACCATGCGGCCCGCACTTGACCCCTCTGGCCACCGGGTCCCTCGAACCAAGCCTACTTGTCTTCTCCATACCTGGAGGCCTCACCGACAACGACCTTTCACGCTTGTTCTTCACCTGCACCAACACCAGTCAAGCCGCAACCTGCACCTGCAATACTTAGCCAAGAATCAGTCCACACAACGTTGTCAATCACTCATCACACTAGGAAGCGACCGTCCACCGGTCCTCGAACCACACGTGGCTCTCAAGTATGCATGCTTCTTCTCCCTTGTGTGTTGAGTCTCTTTCCCTTCTCGAGAAGGATTTCTCCGTCCAATGTTTATCAAATAACTCATCATAGTATTCATAGACGAAGTCATATGAGGGATCACCAACCTCCCGATAAGGTTGGAATGGTTCCCTTGTAAACCATGTTTTGGTAAGAGGATGATGTGTGTTTGTGGATATAAATTTTTCTAGGATAGGTTCCTCCTCTATGGTTTTTGGTTCCAAGAAAGTGTTGGTCATGTGCTCTTCTTGAATGATTTCTTCCTCATCCAGGAATTCATCATAAACTCCCGTGTAAGGGGTATTTTCAAGGATTTTTGTTAGAATGTCCTTACACTCGGACAAAGTGAGGTGACTGAAAGATCCTCCGGAAGAAGAGTCTAAGAAAATTGCTGAGTCTAGTCCAAGACCATCGCGAAAATGTTGCAAAAGAATGGGTTCCGCAATACCAAGGTCTAGCCCAGAATCTACAATTTTTGCGAATCTTGCCCATGCGGCTCCTAGACATTTGGTCTCATGTTGCTCAAAATAGAGGACCTCTCGTCAGAGTTTAACTACTTGGGGAGTAAAGAAGAATGTTAGACAAAAAGTCCATCGTAAAATTTCCCAGTCTCCCTTCATGCTTCTCACAAAGAGAGAATACCATTGTTTCGCTCTCCCTGTTAATGAAAATGGAAAGAGTTTCCACTTTAAGGTATCTTGACTCATTCTTGCGATCACAAGACACGAACAAAGTTGTTCAAACTCACGCAGGTGAGAATAGGGACTTTCATCCTTATCACTGGAGAAGCATTGCTCTCGGACCATAGCTATGAAGTCAGGACGTAGCTCATAGCTAGGTGTTTCAATGGAATGTGATGAAGGTGGAGGCTCCAAATGCTCACCCTTTGGACGGGAAAAATCAAAAAGTGGTGGATTTGAATCCATATGATAGATGGGGTGATACACGGACGAACTAGGTTCAGGACCAGAACAGCTACCGTTCCCCGGCAACACCGCCAGAAAGCTTCTTGACACCTGCTAGCGTCGCCACCAGGTTTATATCCCCAACAACGGTGCCAGAAAGCTTGTTGACACTTGCTAGCATTGCCACTAGGTTTATATCCCTGGCAACGACGCCAGAAAGCTTGTTGACACTTGCTAGTGTCACCACCAGGTTTATATCCATGGCAACGGTGCCAGAAAGCTTGTTGGTATACTATACGATCAAAGAGAAATCCGCGAGCACACGGATACCGCTATAACTTTCACCAAGGAGTATTCCAAGGTATCGATTTCCACGGGGAACGAGAAGTGAACTAAACCTGAACTAATCCGTCTGGGGGATATAACGACAAAGGGAAAATAGGCAAGGGAGATTTCAAGTAGAGAGGGCATAAGCTGAGGAAATCAAGGATCTTTAGAATCACGGTAGATTCAAGTCAAGTCTTGTCGCTCGTCGGGCCAGAGGGAAAAAGAGCCACGGAAAGGGATGAGAAGGGGCCTCTGATGTCGTATTCCTTGTTTCCTACCCCCCTGAACAAACGTGGTGGATTACAAAGCCCGTCGGGAGCTGTCACCTCCCTAGGGTAGCACACAGTCTGCTGATCAAGGCGGCAATCCAAGGTACTGGAGAGTCTAGACACTGCATCTACACTAACCAAGTACTACTTTACTCTGCGCTAGAGCAAAGCAATCACAGTAAAGCAGCAAAGCTACTAAACAATAATCGAAGAAAATAAGAGCGAACAAGAATATGAATTGAGACTTGATTACTCACGGATCCAGACTTACAAAGTATCCCGGGTGTGGACGACAGTAGTTGTACCGCACCCGCCTAGGTACAAGAAGAAGAAGAAGAGGACTGACACTCCGGCTTCTACTTCAACACTCACATCTCAACTCCCTCTCCCTATTATCTAGATACTAATTTGTGGAGGGCTCCGCCACTTGCTTCAATGCACCTTGTGTGTCTTCTATGAAGTGCCGGGGACTATTTATAGCCCCAATGGGTCGGTGGCTGCAGGAGGGGGTACTTGTAGGTGAGAGGGAGCCAGAGTGGCGAGCAAGGAGGTGCTGTCGTATCTCCAGGTGCGGCTGGCCCTGTGATCCACTGCCTATGGACTTGGACGGCCCTGATCACTGATCCTTGGTCAGTTGCACATCGATTCCGAGCTCGGATTCACCTGATTCACCGGTTCATAGGTGTAGCTGTACCTAGAGGTGCGGCCAGCCCTACCCAGTGACCATGTGATGCACCGACGGTGTTGAGGGACATCCAGGATCACTCCTTGTGCTTAAGTGTGGTGGTTAAGTGTGGGTCCATTGATCCAAGTGCTTCCAACCTTAGCCTTTTGATCAAACCGACTTGAAATCAACGCTTCTCGTTCATTGGTGACTTGTTCATGGGATTGGTAGTGACATGGATTCGAGAGGAGGATTTTGGGTGGTGCGGCCGGACCTAGGAGGTGCAGCTAGACCAACTTTTGTGGTGTCTGGCCCATGGACTTGGTCCCCTTGGATATTATGCTAAGTGTAAAGGCATTTGGCAAAGTTTGGTGTTGATCAGAGGAGGTTGATAGGTCTGGCCGAACTGTAGTGAACACGGCCTCCGTAGCCATTTGTTCGAGTATGATTTTGGTGATTCATGTGCAACACAATCATGGGACTAACAATATTGTCTAGCATGTCATTATAGCTATTTTAGATCCCATGGATAAAACCACACACAATACAAAGCATCACAAAAAGAAGGATACGAAGCCGGGACAAAGAGAGGAATGAATTGGACTTGTCCCATGAATAATTATTCTTGGATTAATCAAGTGGGAAAGAATGCTACAGAATCATAAAGATTATTTCACAAGCTTTCCATAGAGCCTAAGATCATCAAAATCAGAATCCGGAGTGAAAAGTTATGCCCAAAATAAGATGTGCTGAAAATGGAGCATAAGTTGATCTGACGCCCTAATTTTTGTGAGCACCGGATAAACTCCCAAGGAGAAGTAAACAAGTTTATAAGCACCGGATGATCTGGTGGTACCATCAGATGATTGTGTCGGTTCATCCTATGCTTTTTCGGGAAACATACAGAGAGGTATTCGTGCAGAAATGGCTAGCACCGGATGAACTGACGCTACCGTCGGTTCATCCGACGCTCAAAAAATGCTCAAATGCTCAGGATTTTTCAGAATCTTGTAGAGAATTTCATAAGCTTTCCAACAAGTACAAGATCATCCAAAACGGAGTTCGAAGCAAAGAGTTATGGCCAAAATACCGAAGGGCAGCGACGTGGGTGACAGGATGAACCTCTGGTACCGTTAGTGCAACTTCAATCATCCGACACTTAAAAATTGGTCAAATGCTCAGGATTTTTCCAGAATCGTGTGTAGAATTTCATAAGCTTTCCAACGAGTATAAGCTCGTCGAAAACGGAGTTCGGAGCAAAGAGATAAGGGCAAAATACGGAATGGCATACGGCAGCACAGGATGATCCGACGCTACATAAAATGACACCGTCGGTTCATCCGACGGTATATCGTAAGTAACCGTTAGAGAAACTGCTATATTGGTGTGTTGGCTTATTTATACCCCTTCCACTTTCCTATTTGAAGGTGCAGGAGTGTGTGGAAGTGCAGAGGAGTGCATGACACTTAGAAGATCATGTCCAAGCCATCCAAGTGCTAAATTTGCTCATCCATTGACTTGCACATGCTTTGTGTGTGTGCTTAGTGCTAGGCTTAGCTTAGAGCTGAGTGAGTGCAAGGTGTGCCTACCTTGTGAGGTGATTCTTAAGTGGATCAAGTTATACAAGGTGCGCCAGAAGCCTTTGGCCCTAAGTGGCTCACCGGCAATCGTCTTAGACCCTCCGGCTTGGTGTGGAGTGGCGAGGACACTTTGTGCGGGGGACGTGGAGACCCCCTTCCTAAATGGAAAAGCTCCTTAGTGGAGGCGGCATCAATGTGACCAAGGGAGCTTGACGAGTGCCTAAGTGGCGAGCCTTTGTGGCGAGACAAGTGGTGCTCTTGGGAGAGACTTGGTGACCGGGAAGCAATACTCTTGTGTGAGTGCTTCAACAACGTGGACTAGGGGTGGCTTAGTGCCTACTGATACCACGGGATAAATCACGTGTCAAGAGTTTGCTTCCTCTCATCCCTCTTTATGTTTCCGCATTACTTTCTTGCAACCCATGCTTGCCTTTACTTTCCTAGAGTAGTATCATGCTAGGATTGGCTATAGGTTGCAAAACTTGTTTTGGGATGGGAGTTTCACAATAGAACAACCATAGTTGCACATCTAGGTAGTATGTTCTAGTTTTACTTTATGCAAAAGTAGTGAAACCATAGGTTAAGGTTTTTAGAAGCCTAATTCATCCCTTCCCCCTCTTAGGCTACGAGCATCTGATTCCTTACACGAACCAAGTAGGTTCGGCCGCCCCCGACACGTCTCGTGTCACAATCTTCCGGGAGGAATAATTTCTGCATCTGGACTCCGAATTGGGTGATCTAAAACTCCATTTTGATCATCTCGATGAGAACTTCGCAATGGTGCTATCAAACTAAGAATTTGAGGTTGTTTGTCAAGATGCTTTATTTGTGCTATAATTTCTTATTATGACCTGCATCCAAATATTCACCAAAGCTCGTGGAATCCGTTAGTTTATAACCCTGCAGCTATGATGCAAGCTTTGATGGAGTGAATTTTGTTCAAAGCTGAGGGTCGAAAATAGGGACTTAATGACCATCAACACCGCTGGTGAAACCTCTTCTCCGCTCGCCCCCGCAGCCGTCTAGATCTTCGAAGCTCCACACGCGCACATGGCCTAGCTCACCCCCACATCTCACCGGAATTTGAGCCAAAGCGGCTCCACCGCCGCTGCCTCACCGCCGCCGCTCGTCGGAGCCATCTCCGGCCGAGCCACCACTACCGATCGACTCACGGTGAGCATACACGCCGCCTTGTGTCATTTGTTTGCCAAGTCCGGCCAGCTATCGCCGACGGCGAGGTCGCCCTACGGCGGAAGGGCACAGTTGTGAAGATTAAACTCTTTGTAGGGGCCTTTGTGCAAACTAAGGGCATATATGTGAAGGTTTAAATCTTTCTAGGGTCTGGAATGGAAATAGATTCTTAGGTTTTTATCCCTTTGGTCTAGTGCCTTTGAAAAATCGTAGAAAAATCGGAAAAATACAAAACACATTTTGTTGGTTTCCCTATGAGTAGATCTACAACTTTTGCAAGGCATGACCATACTTTTGACTGATAGTTTTTTAATGCAAATCTAAACTCAATTTAACCTACTTTTATTGTAGTTCAAAATCTAGATGTGATCTTGAGCTGATCTTTGGATATGTTGTTAGGGATGCCATGTGTAGGCTCTACACCAAAAAATTGCAAAAAGTTACTGAGTAAATCTTCTAGTATGATTTATCTTGTAATTATGTTAGATCTGCCTAAATGATTTTTGTAGCTTAATATAAATATATTTTTCTGCCCAACTTCTGAGTATAGTCTTAGTATGCCTAGATTCACTCTTGGTGAATTAATCATGATTTTAGGACTGTTAGAAATATTTGTTCCTGATTTATGCTTAGTTTTAAATATAAATTCTTAGTTCAAGATCTAAAGTAGCTCTTGATATATGTGTTGGATGCATAGCCTATTTTTAAGTCAGGGATGGTGTAGGAGCAAGTTTGGACCCAGAAGTGGTTTGTTTATTTTTTTTATGCATTTATCATCTTGTGGTAGCTAGAAATTGTTATTTTTGGTATAATTAAATTATAGCTCAATTAATGGAAATCTTATCCAGTGGCTTGGTATAGGGATAAAGAGCTTAAGGGATGTCACCCACTATATTGCATGAATTAATTTTGTGAATAAAAATATGGAAGCCAATTTAAGCTTAATAATGGAGTTAAATTGAAAAACCATCACTACCACCCTTAGGGACCCTATGGATGTGTTGTGGAGCATGATTAGGAGCTTAAGACCACCCCCTAGCTGTTTTGGGAATTAAATTAATTTAAGTATATAAATGTGTACACATTCACTATAAAAAGAAGAATAAATAATGAAGCACCTCAAAATATTCCTTGATAGGAAGAGTATGTTGAATGTATTATTATCTAGGTGAATGTGGTCAACCATGTACTCCATGTTGTCTTGTGTTGCGTATTTTAATTAAATTAAATTCACCACTAATTCTTGCATATGCATTCTCCGTGTTGAAGTTCCCGACGGTAGCTACACGCTCGTGCCGGTAGACGAGGACGAGGGAGCTGGAGGAGACGTGAACTACATGACCGTAGATCAAGACCCGGACCAAAGTTCGGAAGTTTGTTTGACTGCTTGTGCTGACGAAGGCAAGCCCTGATTTATCATTAACCTATGTGTTTCTTTTTAAGCTTCTGAATTTATCTTTGATTATCTATGTGCATTTACATTCAGGAGTTGAGTTGAAACACTAGTTGCATGATCCCTAAGTACCTATGATCCTTTACTAGTATGCTAGGTCGATAGTTGCTATGCACTAAGGACCCAGTACAAGTCGAGTGATGTACTTCACTCGCGAGAATAGGTTCTTATGTTAGAATCATACTATGTGATAAATTGGAATGCTCACGTGGTGAAAGCATGGGATTCTGGGCTCCGGTCCTATGGTTCAGTGATTAAGCATTTGAATGTACTAAACATTTGTCCTAAATGATGCGGTGCGGGAACCTTGCGCCACTAATCTTAGGTTGCGGTCCCGGGCTCGCCACTTGTGGTACATGCGTGAGGCTGGGTGACCTTGTGTGGCGTAGTTGAGAGCCTGTGTGGTTCGAGGACTAGTGGATGGCCGCTTCCTGGTGTGATGAGTGATTGACAACGTTGTGTGGATGGACTCTTGGCTAAGTATTGCAGGTGCAGGCTGCGGCTTGATTGGTGCTGGTGCAAGTGAAGAACAAGCGCAAAAGGTTGATGCCGGTGAGGCCTCCAGGTGTGGAGTAGACAAGTAGGCTTGGTTCGAGGGACCCAGTGGCCAGCAGGGTCAAGTGCGGGTCGCATGGTGGAAAGAACTGCAAGACGAAGTCGTGGACGGTTTCTTTGTTTAGCCTCAAAACCAAGGTCTAGCCGGGACATGGTGGGAGCCGAGTCATGAGTGGAGATTGGCGGAGGCTACACCAAGTCTGTGGGGTTTGCAGTGGTTCACCACAAAACCACTGGGTTACTCGGTTGAGCCACAAAACTGAGGCCGAAGACTCGACGAAGGAGTGTGTGTAGGATCTAGGATACCGACTAGAGGGGGGTGAATAGGTGGTTTAAAATCTAAAAGCACAACACTAGAGAAATTTAATTAGAATGACAAGGGGGATTAAATTTCTAGCTAATCTATTCCTATGTTGGGGGTTTGCAACCTAGGGTGACAAGATAAAATTCAATCTCTAGAAAGTAAAAGCTCAAAGTAAAGTACTTGAAAGGAAATTGAGCAAAGGAATAACCGAGCACAAGAGACAAATTTTATCCTGTGGTATCGATGACTTGCTGGTCACCCCTAATCCACGTTGACATGGATTCAATGTTCAACCGCTCCTCTATCAAGGCACCGCTTGATCTTGAGCCGGTTAGAACCAAAGAACCACTCCACACCTCGATTCCACTAGAGTTGCTCTTCACCGCTCCGGCGAGGTGAGCACAAGACCTCTCACAACAAGAAATCCGGAGCCATGCACAATCTTCTTGCGAGCTTCAACGGATTCTTCCACCACCAAGCCGTCTAGGAAGCGGCAACTTCCAAGAGTAACAAATCAACCACTTGCTTGATGATTCCCTAGTGCCACAAAGATCAAAACCTTGATGCAATGCACTAGATGCTCTCAATCTCACCAAAGATGCAACCGCTAAGCAAAGTGAGTGAGAGAGAGGAGAGGGAGAGCTCTACTATGGAGTATGAACCTTTCAAAGTGCCAAGAGAGGCTCTCCCAACCCGGGCATGGAGTATTTATACTCCCCCTTCCCGTTACTAGCCGTTATGTCAAAAACACGTACCTCACGGACTGTCCGCGATGGCCTCACGGACTGTCCGCAATGGCCTCACGGACTGTCCACGTTTGAATTCCAACGGTAAAAACGCGAAGTCAACTGTTGTCAGAGTTCCCTGTTGGGCCGGGCAGACTGTCCGCCAGGACCCCGCGAACTGTCCGCCAGGGCCTCGCGGACCGTCCGCCCGGTCTACCCGAGCTGCGCACCGTTCTGTATGTTTCGAGGTAAATTTCGGACCGTCCGCTGTGGACTCGCGGACTGTCCGCCCGGAAGAGATTTTTCTCGAAAAACTTTGCTAAAAACCTCAGATATTAAATAAACTTCAAAGGCCCGCGGACCATCCGCCCCAAGGGCCCAGACTGTCCGCCCCACAGCAGAAAACTGACTTTTCTCAAGATTTTCAACGAAACCTTTTTATCAAAAGAAATCGCCACTCATCTAAATGCAACGCATGCAAATTCTTGATCAAAGTGGCACTATGGAAAGTCAAGCCAATGAAATTGATCCCTCTTGATAGTACGACTATCTATCCTATCAATCCGGTCATTTATCATCCTCTAATCACCTTATGACCGGCAAAAATAAAAACCCTAGCTTTTACCTTTGCCTTTAGCTCCTTTCCAACACATGACATACAAGCAATCCTTTTTCATATCCCATGAGCTCATCATTCCATCAGACTAACCTATTCTTACATCTCAATAAAAATGTTAGTCCACAATGATTGTCATTAATTACCAAAACATGAATTAGGGGCCTAGATGCCTTCAGTGTGGCCGCCCAGGCCGGTTCAACCGCCCAGGAGGGGCGGTCAGACCGCCTGGGGCTGGTCTAACCGCCCAGAGGGGAACCGGCCCTAGGCGGTCTGACCGCTGGGTCGCAGCCGCCAAGAAGCTTCGAAGCGGAGGACACGCGACATGATCGCAAGAGTTGTGTTGGTGCTACGCAGGCTTGTGGTGGATGCACATCTGCCCGATGGTGCTAAACTGAAGACTTCCGAAATTTCCCTTGAGGGGCTTGTATCTCTAGTTGCTAGTAAGGGTAGTTTAGTCTTTTTATTGCCCCCATATAAACACTTGGGTTGTGGGATGGCAGCCAACTCTTGGAACCCTAGCTCATTTCCCTTTGCTATTTTCCCTTCCTATTTTTTTAGGAATTACTAGGACTAGCTTGAGAGCTTCATGGTGAGATCTTGAGAGAGGCATGGATGACTGGGTGGCAAGCTATACCTTGTATGCACCTTCTTGGTTGAAGGACCGGATTGGGCGACCAGAGAGGGGGGGAGTGAATGGGAGCCGATAAAAAATTCTTCTCCAAGAACTCGGCTTATGTCCCAAAGTCACTTCCAAAGACCTTTACACAAACTTGCTAAGATCACGTAGTCACAACGGACCTACTGACCCTAGGAACAAGTCAGGACAAGCTTAGAAGCAAAGCGGAAGCACAATCGAACAAGCCTAGGCAGACTCCACTGGGAAGTCCGGAGTCTCCGCACTTTTTCCCGGAGTCTCCGGGGTTTCCGGAGAAAAAGTCCGGAGTAAAAAGTCCGGAATAAAAGTCCAGAGATTCCGGGCCTTTTTCCGGAGTAAAATTTCAGCCTTCGAGAGGGAGAGGGAAAAAGTCAAAACTCGATCAAACGACCTCTAAAAATCACGAGATTTGAACCAGAGCTTCTCAACACCACAAAGAAGCTTTTTCCAAAAGATTTCCCCAAGAGGATCAAGCCATCACCACTAGGAAAAAGATTTAGGCTATGAACGCTAGAGAGAGAGCTTTTTCCTCAAAATCACCGATCTCCCAATTCACCCAATGGATTGCAACCAAACTTTAGGGGAAGTAGATTTGCCTCAAGAAGAAGCTATCCCTAAAGAAAGAAGGCCTCAAACCCACTCAATCTTGCGGAATCGAGCATTTCATGAAGAACACCAACAACTAGAGGTAGATAGGAAGAACTTCAAATCCGAGCCGATTGGTGGGGTTTGTGGGTGAAAGATCACCAGGAGAATGGTCACACAAGACCTATAAGTGATCCCCACAAAGAAATCCCCACCAAAACACACTCAAATCCGATGAACGAAAATTCCTCCAAAAATACCTCCGAAAATCGTAGAAAAAGAGAAACGGGAGAGACAACACGAGCACTTGAGGAATCACGCCGAACCTTCTATACATACCATGAAAGATTCATGCAAGGTCTAGCTTGCCTCCTCAACATCCATCCCTCTCTCAAGATCTCACCATGAAGCTCTCAAGCTAGTCCTATAGAAAACCTAAGGAAAATAGAAAGGAAAAATAGCAAAAGCAAATGAGCTAGGGTTTCCAGAGATGGCTGCCATCCTCTCTCCTCTAAGTTTATATGGAGGCAACCGAAAGAAGAAACTACCCCTATTACATAATACTAGGATACACACCCCCGAAGGGCACTTTGGGAATTCTCGTCGTAGCACCATCGGACGGGTGCCCGGCGACCGCATCTTGCTTAGCCTCGACGCAAGCCTTGCGATCCTGACGCATGTCCTCCGCTTCGAAGTCTCTCAATGCACCTGGATCCCGTCTCCGCCCGCTGAGCCTCCGGTCTTGGTTTTGTGGTTCAACCAAGTAACCCGATGGTTTTGTGGTGAACCACCACAAACCCCGCGTGCAGACTCCGGTCGTGAGCCGCTACCCTGCACCGGCTCCTGTCCACGACTTCGTCTTGCTTTTCTTGCCACCATGCGGCCCGCACTTGATCCCGTTCGCCCACCGGGTCCATCGAGCCGAGCCTACTTGTCTCTCCACTCCTCGGAGGCCTCGCAAGGCTAAGACCTTTCGCACCCGCTCTTCACCAGCACCAACGCAAATCAAGCCGCAACATGCACCTGCAATACTCGGCCAAGAGTCAATCCACACCACGTTGTCAATCACTCATCACACCAGGGAGCGACCATCCACCGGTCCTCGGATGCTCCGGTCCTCATTGGTATGTATAGATGATTCGGCGTGGTTCCTCAAGGCCTTGTGTTGCCTCTACCGTTTGTCTTTTTGGTGATTTTCGGAGCTCTTTCTTGTGATTTTCGTGGTGGAATTTTGAGGGCAATTTCTTGTGGGATTCTTGTTGGGTGTCACGTATGAGGACCTTACGCCTCTTTGGCTGGTGACTTGCCCCAAGAACTCCCTTGAATCGACCTCGATTTGGTTGTTTTTCGAGTTGCTCGAGTTCATGACCTAGAGGGCCAAGATCCACATTCCCTTTGATTGAGAGCGTTTCGGTGCAATTCCTTTGGTGGAGAGGTTGCCCAGGAGGTAACCTATGTATCCCCGAAGTTTCGCTGCAATCCATGGGGTGAATCAGGAGATCGGGTGATGGGAAGCTTAGGGTTGACCCGCGGCCAGTTTTCTGGGAGGGGCGGTCTAACCGCCATAGGGGGCGGTCTAACCACCCTGGGTCTCCCAGGTGGAAAGTTTGATTTTGCCAAATCTTTCTCTGTGAGTCTGTTTGCCATGATCAGAGGAGCGTTGGTGAAATCTTGGCTCGTTTTGGTGTTGTTTGCTAGGAGTTCTTGCCATGTGTTCCTTGCTGGGTACAGGAGGTTAGATCGCCCCTGGTAGCCGGTCTAACCACCCCTAGGCCCCTAGGTGAAGTTTTGGTTTTCACCAAGATTCTCTAGTAGCTAGCTTGGCCATGACCGGAGGATCTAGTGGGTGAAATCGTGGAGAGTTTTTGAGCTCGGAGGAGGTTGTTCGGAGGGTTTCTTGATTACCAGGTGGAGGCGGTCTAACCGCCCCCTATACCCAGTCTAACCGCCCCTCTAGGCAGGTGACTTCCGAGTTGTTTCCACTGCAGTGTGTGTGGAAGTTGTGCCTGTAGGTAGGGTTTGCTCCTAGGGCCAGTAGCACTCTAGTGGCTATGTGGTTTTGGCAAACGAAAGGTTGTGTGCGGAGCGTGTGATTTTGGGTACCCGACCGAGTTCATCTTATTGAAGAAGTCATCTCCTTCGAGAAGAATTTTTATCGGCTCCCATTCACTCCCCCCTCTCTGGTTGCCAGTTCGGTCCTTCAAGTGGTATCAGAGCCGGTTACGGGTCTTTCGGGACTCTAATCAGTCTAAGATCCAAAGATGGTGTACCAGGAATGGGGATCGGGTCCTCCGCACTTCGATGGAAAGAACTACCAGATGTGGCAGAGGCGGATGGCTGCGTTCCTCTGCGGCAAGGAACAGATCCTTTGGGACGTTACAGTGAACACAACTTATGTTCATCTGATTAACTTCCTTGCTCCGGGATCGAGGGATATGCACGACGCTAACAACAAGGCGGTCGACTACTTGTTTCGTGCTCTGTGTCAGTCCGAATTCGATCGGGTTCAGACAGAGGACTTGGCTTGTAGGATTTGGGAAAGGCTGAAGAATGCTCACGCTGGAAACAGTTAGGTTCAGGCTCGGTTGTTTGAGACTTACCGGAGAGAGTACGAGAACTTCACTCATCTCCCTGGTGAGTCCATCGATACGATGTTCTAGCGGTTCACGGTGATTGTGAACAACATGAGGGCTAATGTGGCCGCGCTCCCGTATGATGATCATGACAGAGCCGTGAAGCTCTTGCACTCGTTGGATCTTACTATTTGGGGCGGACAGGTCGAGGCCATTCTAGAGTCTAAGAAATATGAGACTCTGACGGTAGACGAGTTGTTCTCGAAGCTCATGTCGGCTGAGGTGGACCGTGGTGGGACAGCCAAGCTTGAGGGCCAGACTGACTCTTATAGTCTTGCCCTCATCGGTGGCTCAGGTGCAAAGTCTAACGCTAACCCATCCACAAGGATGTACTCTTTGTCTTCTTTGATGTCTTTGCCAGATGAGGAGTTCGACGTGCTTGGAGAGGATGAGCTAGCGCTGCTGACTAGGAGGTTCGAGAGAATGCACGAGAACCGAGTGAACACAAGGAGGAACACGAGGACGTACTTTTAGTGCGGCAAGCCAGGACACTTCGTCACCGACTGCCCTGAGAAGATGGAGAACAGGGACAACTACAAGCACCGGCCGAGGACGGAGAGCAAGTACCGGTCAAGGCGCGATCACAAGCACAAGCACAAGAACAAGGACGAGCGAAGATCGAGGAAGAAGGACGGCCACGGCAAGAAGGCCCGAGCGATGGTCGGAGCAAGCGACGTCGACTCCAGCTCCGCCTACTCTACCTCGAGCTCGAGTAGTAGTGAAGATGAAGGTGATCAGTGCGAGAGCAAGAAGGGATCCAAGAACCTGAGCGGGCTAAGCTGTTTCGCACGAGACGGCTTCTGCGGCCTGGCACACAACTCCGGCAGCAAGAAGAGCCAGAAGGATGACTCGGACTCCGACTCCGAGGATGAGGTATGTGACGAGCTTTCCTTCTTGTGCCAGGAGAATGAGGAACTAGGAAAACTGCTTGATAATCGTGATGACATGCTTAGAGAGGCTACGAAAATGAGAAAGGAGTTTAGGGCCTCGCTTGAAGACGCTAGGAGTAGAGTAGCTGAGCAAGAAACACAAAACCTGGATGCTAAGCTTGAAATTGACTCGCTTAGTGCTTCACCTGTTGTCACTAATGAGGTTGATTGTGCTGATTGCTCTGTGTTCCTAGCTGATCTTACTGCTCTTAGGGAAAAGCACGCCTCCAAGTGTGAGGAACTAGATGTGCTTAGGGTTGAGTTGGCTGAGCTGCAGTCTATACCTTCTTTGCTAGGTGCTTGCACATCTTGTCCTGTTTTGCATGGAAAGGTTGATGAACTTCATGCTCGCATTGTTTCACTTGAGGCTGATTTGAAAGTTCCTATTCCTACTCCCTGCTCTACTTGTGAATTACATGCTGTGAAGAATCTAGAACTTGCACATTATGTTGATTGCTTGTAGGGTGAGAATGATGAGTTGAGAAAGTGTTTGAGTTGGTTGTCAGGTCAGGAGCCTCAGCTTGGTATCATGATAGCGGCTTTGAAACGCTATGATGGTCAAGCACTTGGGGCCGACAAGATTGGAGAGAGCAGTGGTGAGAGAGATGAGAAAATTGGAGAGATCCTTATCCCACCACAAACAAAACACAAGAACAAGTTTGAGCCCAAACCTAACCATCTCAGAAACAAACTTGACACGACTCCAGATCCACCCATATTTCCTCACCCAACAAACAACTTCCAAAAATCGGTGAGATTTGTGAACTCTAAGGAAGGTGTGGTTGGAGAGAAGAAGGGAGAGACACCTAGTGAGGAGAAACCAAGTGAGCAGCCCCAACCAAAGCTTAAACCAAAACCCATACGGTTCCATTGTGAGTATTGTGGGAGAGATGGTCACAAGGGTGAGTTTTGCTTCAAGAGGAAGCAGGAAGAAAGGATGGCTAAGGAGTGGGCGAACAAGGACAGGTACCACCCATCTTATGGTGTTCCTGAGCCTCGTATGCCACTGCCCAGGGGTAAGGCGATTGTGTGAAGTGTTCCGGCATGGGGAGATGCGAGTTCCCGCAGCCGAGGGGGTTTTCTGGATAGGGCGGTCAGACCGGCCTGGAGGGGCGGTCAGCCCGGCCCTGCCTAGAGGGGGTGGTTAGACCGGCCTGGCTAGGCGGTCAAACCGCCCCCCCCCCCCAGAATTCTGGGCGGTTTGGTTTTCTAGGTGGCAATTCGAGTGGGTTTAGTTCTGGTGGTCGTGGTACTGGTGGTTGGCATGGTGAGTCTGGTGGTGTTGAGTTTGCTAGACGTTCTCCACCTCGTGCTCAATACGAGGGTGAGAGGAGTCGTAGCTTTGAGTTGGAGAGGAGCTATGGTCCACGGTCTTCCCCGTGGTGGTGTCAGTGCTAGTGGAGATGGTAGGACGGGTCCGAGGGTTGGTACTCGTGGTAGGTTTGATGCACACTTTGGTAGGAATGCTAGGATGGATCGTGCTAACCCCACTTTGGAGCAGATGGCTCAACACTGGTTTTACTCTTTTGGTACTAACCCAGTGTTGAGTCGTTTGCTTATTCACGTGCTCGTTTTTTGATTTTCAGGTGGGAGGCTTGGCGAACGTTTAGTTGATCGACTCCGATTGCTCGAGGCACATGACCGGAGATCAGGGGTGGTTCTCCAGCCTCACCCAGGTGGTGTCCAGGACATACATCACTTTTGGGGACAATGGGCGAGGGCGTGTACTTGCTGAAGGTGAAGTGAGGGTAAGTGAAAAAGTGGTGCTGAAGCGTGTTGCCTTGGTCAAGTCGTTGGGGTTTAATTTGCTCTCTATTTCCCAGCTTCTTGAGGAAGGTTTTGAGGTGTTGTTTAAGTCGGGTGTTTCTCGAATACTTGATGCTCGAGGTGACCTTGTTTGTGTGGTCGTTCCCGAGGGTCAAATATTCCGAGCGGATTTCTCTCAAAGTTCGGGTATTTCGAGGTGTTTGGCTGGTTCTTCGGGTGACTTGTGGAAGTGGCATAGGAGGTTGGGTCATTTGAGTTTTGACTTGTTGTCACGCTTGAGTGGACTCAACTTGGTCCGAGGATTGCCCCGTTTGAGGTTCGAGAAGGATTTGGTGTGTGCGCCGTGCAGGCATGCTAAGATGGTAGCTGCTTCCCATCCACCTCTCACCGATGTGATGATGGAGCATCCATGCGAGCTGCTCCATATGGACCTTGTTGGCCCAGCTCGTGTGCGATCTGTGGGTGGGAAGTGGTATGTCTTGGTTGTGGTGGACGACTACTCTCGGTATGCTTGGGTTTTCTTTTTGGAGGAGAAAGGGGAGACATTTGGTTTTGTTCGAGATCTTGTCTTGAGGTTGAAGAATGAGAGGCACGGAGATGCCATACGAGCGATCTACAGTGACAATGGCTCAGAATTTAAAAACTCTCGCTTCGAAACCTTTTGCCATGACTTGAGTCTCGAACACCAGTTCTCGAGTTTGTATACGCCTCCCCAGAACAGCGTGGTGGAAAGGAAAAACAGAACCCTGTGTGAGATGGCTCGGACGATGCTCGATGAGCATAGGACTCCGAGAAGGTTCTGAGCTGAGGCGGTCAATACCGTGTGCTACGTGTCGAATAGGATTTACCTCCGGGTCCGTAAGAAGAGAACTTGCTATGATTTGATGCACGGTAGAACCCCCAAGGTGAGTCACTTTCACGTCTTTGGTTGCAAATGCTTCATTCTCAAGAAAGGGAAGAAGTTGGACAAGTTCGAGGCTAGGTCTATCGATGGCATTTTCTTTGGTTACGTGTCTCATTTTAGAGCCTTTTGAGTTCTCAATCTTGAAACTAACCAAATCGTGGAGACTTGCGAGGTTACTTTCGACGAGACACAGCCACGTAGTTCGCTTGTTTTTGAGTGTGCAGGTGACGAGGAACTTGGCGAGGAGATTTTTGAGGATGAGGTGCAGTAGCAAGGAGATGATGAAGATGGTGGTGTGGCGCCCGCGGCTGAGCATGTACATACTACTTCGACTACGATTGAGGACGGGCCTTCTCCCACACCTATGATGATGTGCCGAGATCGAGAGGAAGCTGCAGCTGAGCGGGAGGTGGCTTTGAGGCGAGGTACAAGTGGATCACCCAGCTTCAACGATCATCGGGAACATCAACGAACGAACTACACAGTCAAGGTTTCGAAATGACTCTCACTTTGCCCATGATGCTTTTGTTGCTACTTTTGAGCAATTAGGTTAATTCTATGCATGAGGAGTTGGAGGATTTTGAGAAAAAACTAAGTTTGAGAGTTAGTGGAGCCTCCACCAAGTTGTAAGCCAATTGGGACAAAATGGGTGTGGAAAAATAAAGAGGGAGAGAAAGGTGAAGTAGTGAGAAACAAGTCGAGGCTAGTTGCTCAGGGGTACACACAAAAACAGGGGATCGACTACGATGAGACCTTTGCTCCCGTAGCCCGTTTGGAGGCGATTAGGATCCTTCTAGCCTTTTCCGTGGCTAAAGGGTTCAAATTGTACCAAATGGACGTGAGGAGTGCTTTCCTGAATGGTGTTTTGGAGGAAGAAGTGTTCGTGATACAACCACCGGGCTTTGAGAGTGAGAAGTACCCCCACAGGGTGTACAAGTTAAGGAAGGCATTGTATGGGCTGAAGCAGGCACCTAGAGCTTGGTATGGTAGGTTGAGGGGGTTCCTGTTTGAGAGAGGCTTTGAGATGGGGAAGGTAGATCAGACATTGTTTCTCCTCAGGCAGGGCAAGGAGATCCTAATTGTGCAGGTGTACGTGGATGATATTGTCTTTGGTGGCTCGTCTAACTCTATGGCTGCAAGGTTTGCAGAAGACATGAGCAGGGAATTCGAGATGAGCATGATGGGTGAGTTGCAGTTCTTCCCCGGCCTCCAGATCAAGCAGTTGAAGCAAGGAACATTTGTACACCAAGCCAAGTACACCAAGGACATTGTGAGGAAGTTCAAGATGGAGGACTCCAAGGCCATGACGATGCCGATGAATACGACTATAGCCCTTGATGCGGACGAGGAAGGTGAACATGTGGACCAGTGGGAGTACCAGAGCATGATCGGCTCCCTCCTGTACCTAACGGCGACGAGGCCGGACATCCAATTCTCGGTACGTCTCTGCGCTCGTTTTCAAGCGTCTCCAAGGACTTCGCATCGGCAAGCAGTCATGCGCATCTTCAGGTATTTGCGATACACTCCCGACTTCGGCCTTTGGTATTCCGCATCTTCTTCTTTGGAGCTTCATGGTTTTTTAGACGCGGATTTTGCCGGGTGTCGGTTGGATGGGAAGTCCACTTCTGGGACTTGCCAGTTCTTGGGTTCTTCTTTGATGTCTTGGTCTTCCCGCAAACAATCGAGTGTTGCTCAATCTACAGCCAAAGCCGAATACGTTGCCGCAGCTAGTTGTTGCTCTCAGCTCCTTTGGATCACATACACCATGAGTGACTTTGGTGAGGAGTATACCTAGGTTCCACTTCTTTGTGATAGCACAAGTGCCATTAGTGTTGCTAAGAACCTAGTGCTACATTGCAAAACCAAGCATATAGAAGTGAGATACCATTTTCTGAGAGACAATGTTGAGAAAGTGAAAATCACTTTGATCCATGTACCAACACAAAACCAACTAGCGGATATTTTCACCAAGCCCCTAGATCAAGTAACTCTCACTCGTTTGCGGGGAGAACTTGGTGTGTGTTTGTTTTCTTGAGTTGGTGGTGGGAGCTCCTTATGTAGCATATGTATAGTTTCCTTATGTGCATTCTTGTATTTTGCATTGCATATGTAACATGATGTATAGGCATCTTTGTATCTTAGGTTGCATGCATTTTGTACCATATGCATTTTGTAGGAAAAGCTTCTCCTATATACATTATTCACCATGATGTGCTACATATATGATCTTGTGAGCTATTTTGGTATGATATGGTTTAGTTTGGCTTAGCTCTTAATGATCTTGATTTATATCCATGGATGATAGCTATGTTTTTGAAAAATGTTACATGTATGTTGTCTTGTGAGTAAATGCCTTTATATGATCATGACATGTTTTAGTGGCATTTCTATGCTTAATTTGTTCTCGGATAGTTTATTTTGAGCATATGGGGCCAAAGGCTCATTTGTCATCATGAATGTTTAGCCCCCATGCTTTATCTTGTGGAGGGGCATAAGTTCCTTTTTGTCGCGAAGACATTTCATGTACCAAATATGAATCTGAAAATGAAATGTGAATTACTTGGAAAATGTGCTCCCATGTCATATATGCTTAATATAATTGCTTTTGGGTGCTAAACTGTTGCATGTTTGTTGACGGTCCTTACAACAAGTTTCCGACCGTCAAAATCCCGGAAATGAGGAGGGTATATGACAAGTTCCATGCATATTTTTAGTACTAATAAAGTTCCATGAGTTGTGTTGTAAATTTTATATGCAGGTACACATTTGGGATAAATAGGGAGTCACTGGCCACACCAACCAGGCGCGGCCGAACCAGCAGGTGCGGCCGGCCCTACTGGTGCGGCCGGCCCTGCACCCCGCCACGACTCGAGTCCAGGCGATCATCATTTCCACGAACACGCTTTGGATGGATAGGATATGTTGTGGTTATGTCGGTTTGATCCAAAGGATGTGAAAAGAAGCACTTGGATCCACGGGCCCACTTCTACATGCAACCAACCGCCACTTCGAAGCAATCCTGAGCATCCCCAATCAGTGGCGGTGCATCACACGGCTTGGAGTAGATACAGCCGGATCAAGAGATACGGCCACACCTACGAAGCGTCGAATCCGGCGGAACTGACCCAGGATACCGACTCACAACCGACCAAGGAGCGAGCATCAGGACCATCCATGACGAATGGCGGCAAATCATAGGTGCGGCCGCACCTAGAGGTGCGGCCGTGCTTGGCTCCCGCCGCCTCAGCGCTCCACCGACCTCCCACTGCTATAAAAAGGACCCTCCACTCGCTGGAACAGAAGACAACACCGCAGGAGCTTCAATATTGTCCACCTTTGTATCTTAGAGTAGGAAGTAGTGTAGTTGGGAGTTAGAGTCGAGTCGAGCTAGTCTCAGGGTTCCGGAGAAGTC
Source organism: Cenchrus fungigraminus (assembly GCA_036936925.1). Lineage (NCBI taxonomy): Eukaryota > Viridiplantae > Streptophyta > Magnoliopsida > Poales > Poaceae > Cenchrus > Cenchrus fungigraminus. The sequence goes on from CM072780.1 coordinate 72,433,666, forward strand.
TTCTTCAGAGTTCGGGTACTACTCTTGTATCTTTTCTTTTATAAGACTTAAGTGCAATTCAAGTTATCTTTCTATCTTACATTTCGAGTCAATTACATTCAGCTTTTACTTAGCTACTAGAAGCTTTATTCTAGGTTTAGACTAAAGTGAGTTTTGCCTTGGTTAGCTTAGTTCTCTTGAACCCTATAGTGTTGTGGTCGTTCTTCGCTTGATCTCCGGTGTTTCACGGGAGAGAGAGACCTTTCTCTAAAGGCCTTAAGGAAGGTTTGTTTGGTTCGTTGTGAGCGTGGTGCTCCGGACGGAATAGTTGTGGTACCCTAAGGAGGTGACAGCTCCGGACAGGCTCTATAGTCCACCAAGTTAGTTCGGGCCGGTAGGATTCAGCGCGTCGTCGTTCTCCCTTCTCATCCCAGTCTGAGAGCGCGGCTTTGCATACCCCTGCAGCACTAGAAGAGCTTGTTGATCCTATCTTACCTCGGCTCTGCTTTACCTTAGTTCTTTTCCCGGAGTTGACAAGATTAGATAGATTGCCTTAGGATCCTTTCTCGTCTCGTTGTCCCCCCAACTCACTAGGACCTCTCTCGTTCTTTTATCAAGATCTCCTCGCGTGTCCAATTTACCCCGCATATCTTTATCATCACCCCAGCTATAAGACTCCTTCATCGAGCCTCGATCCTCTCTACCGTTCGTTTGATTATCTGTGCCATAGTGCTTCCCTTGGGAAAATATAAATACGATAACCCGAATACCACCGGGTGAAGTGCTACAACGGTAATCCGTGTGCTTGCAGACCTTTCTGTGACGTGTGTTTTACCAAAGACATTCCTAGCTCCATTACTATGTGCATAAACTTAGTGGTGAGGCTAAGGAGCGTCAACAAGCATTTCTGGCGCTGTTGCCGGGGAAGCAATAGGTACTAGATATCTTTTTGGTAGAGTTATCTCAGTTCGGTGAACCGTCTTTTAGCGGGTTTATCCCCTCTCCGTTCCTAGTGTACGGAGTAGTACCCGGTTTTGACAGTTCTGTCTTCACATCTATTAAGAGTCGCTTTAGAAGGATATTCCGACTTTGTGTCACTACCCTTCGAAAAGTTTCTCTCGTTTTATCACGACGAACCCAGTCGATCCCGTAGACAAAACCATCTTTCTCATGGCCAAAGAAGCCAACCTTGAGTTCTCTATTGATCAATCCCATACTCCGACTAAGATGGAAATCCTAATCGGAAATGGAAATCTTAAACCAAGGTTCTTCTCCAATGGAAGTATTTCTCCAAAATTCCTTTCCATCCCCAGAAAAATCCTTTTTCAGGACTCAAAGGAGAAAATCCATACAATCACTTGAGGAATTTCGAGCAATTATGCTCTACTCGTTCATGCTCCGATCTTTCTCCCGACGAGTTCAGAGTTAGATTTCTTCCATTCTCACTAGCGGGAAAAGCAAGGGTTTGGTACTTCCAGCAAGAGAAGGAAGTCACCATGGATTGGAGAAATTTGCACGACAAGTTCTGCGCTAAATACTTCCCTTTATCTCGTCTCATGAATCTTCGAAAGCAAATTATCAATTTCTGACAGACGAAGACCGAATCCCTTAGTCAAGCATGGACTAGATTCCATGATCTCATACACATTTGTCCCGATCATGGCCTGCCAGATATAGTGTTGATTCAGCATTTTCAGCACGGCCTATCTCGAGACAACGTTTTCCGCTTGCTTGCACTCACAAAGGGATCACTTTTTCATGAAAATCCAACTGAGGGGCTAGAAATTTTAGAGAGGATCTTAGCTATGCCCATCAGAAGAGAATTCCAGATCAAAGAAATCAAGGACCATTCCCAATCTTGGATATATCGGATTATCGCCTATCTATCATTTTTCTTCCAAACTCTAGTGAATTACCTCTCTAATCAAGAGGGTCACTCCAAGAAGGAATGATCGTCGACAAAGTCCAGCTCGAGGACTATAAATTCGACGCTCTCGCCGTGAGATAAACCGGCATTTGTCCCTTCCTAAGTTCGTGCATCAGGCATGTTTAATTTTCGAAATCCTTTTAGCCACTGCATGACTTAGAGTTTAGAAGGTTTAAGGAGCAATTTTGGGCATTTTGCCCGGTGCGGCCGGCCCACTTGGCTCGGGCGCACCACCCCTCTTGCCTAGGTGAATGCATGGAGCAGCCACTAGCTGCATGGTGGTGCTTTACTTTGTGAGAAAGCATGTCCAATCTGCAGTATTTCTTTCCCCACCACCAATAGCTTTGCTAGCAACCTTTGGACAGCTGAGTGTACAAATTCTCGAGGATCTTAAGTGCTAGACAGTGCAGCAGCTACCTGCCAGCATTTTCGGTGGAAACACTAGGGCCAGCCGGCCCTATTGGTGCGCCCACACCTGTGGAATCCACCATGCTGTCATTTCCAAGTTGTTGCATGCTGCTCCTAGCCTCCTAATCACGCACTGAGGTCGTCTCTCAATTTTTGTTGGCATGGCCGGATGGACAGGTGCGGCTGCACCTGCCTCCCTCCACCTGCCTATAAATAGAGGCCTCCCGTGCACTCTCCCAGAAGACCACAGCCAAATTCCGAAGTTTGCAACCTTTGCTCCCTTGTTAAGTCCGTTCATTTTTAGTGAAAAGGAGTGCCAAGAGTGTGTCCCTCGTAGTGCAAGTCACTCAAGTTTTGTGGAGGTCTCATCACCCCACAAGGACCGCTAACTCCTGGACCGCTAATCCTCGCACGACTAACCTTTCATAACCATCATCCTTCGGGTATCCGTTGCATTAACCTTTTGCAGGATGACGTGGTTCCGTAAGGCCGCAAATGTGGTGACGGGAAAGCACATCAGGTTCCGCGACTCGGACTCGAGCCGCAGTGGCCATTCCCATTCTTCGGATTGGCAAGATCACTCGGTACCCCCGGGTTTCGATCCTCAGGACAATGTGTCCATGGGTTCTGCCCGGGACATGTCCACAAGCTCGGTGCATTATGATGGGTCAGGTTCGGAGGAAAGGACTCGTTTCCTTACCTCCGAAGCTCAAATCATCCTGCGAACTGACCAAGAACAGAGGTTGTTCCAGCAGCTAAAAGACCGGGAATTCATGCATACCAAGGTATACGACAACACCCTTCTTAATGACACTGGTATGATAGGAGAATTTGGGGCAGCCTTTGATGCCATAGGCTGGGGGAATTTCTGGCATGCTTGGGAAGAGGGTTCGAAATTTCTCACCTTAGAGTTCCTTTCGACTTTGAGCGCCGATAGCAATGGTGTTAAGTTTTGGCTCTTCAATGAAGAGTACGACTTAACTTGGGACTAGTTGAGTGTGGCTCTAGGCTTCAACTCAAACTGTCTGATAGAGTGGTCTAAGCACAAGGGTATGAAAGCTTTTTCGAGGGAGTCGTTCTGGAAAAAGATTTTGGGGAGAGGGTTGAACCCCGCTCCCCGGATCAATTTGATCCACAACCCCACTCTTCGATTCCTCCACCGGCTCATTTCGGGTATGATTGCCCCGAGAGTCGAGTTTAGAACGGTCAGGGTGGACGAGTTGCAATGCCTGTTTGCCATCATCCATAAGATCAAGCTTGCTCCTGTCGTGTCAATGGTCGAGCACTAGCGCACCATGGCCACAAGGACTGGCAAGATTGAGATCACCTCTTTGGAGACTCGGATTGCCACGTACATCGGAGCTCTAGAGGGAGCCCAGGTCACGTACTTGGAGACGCCCCGCGAGACTTTCGATGAGGACCATTTTGTGCAAGCCCACTTGCTGAAGCGTGTTGAGGGAGAGCTGGTCATGCTTTACCCCCATTCCTCCAAAACCATCGTCCTCCCGTGCCCAGAGCTTGGTCTTTACCAAGTTAAAAAGTACACCCTGAACCTAACACCCGAGGACGATGAGGAGATGGTAAGGCCTTCACAGCATAGCATTTCGGGACCCGGACCAGCAACCCTATCACACACCCGCAGGAGCGACAGGAACCTCATCCCAGAAAGCACCACACAGCAGGCCCCAGCATTCGGCAGAGCAGGACCCTCCAGTAGCCGCCAGCAGCAGCAGCAGTCTAGCGGAAGCCAGCCCCCCAGTGCCTCCATTTGTTCCAGCTCGTCACACTCTCAGTCAGCACGTTTTGGAGGCCACCCGACCTACGGCAGAAACTATCCTCAAAGCTACCCGTATGGGTACCATGAGGAGCACTACGATATCATTGACCAAGGCCTTTTCAACATCGACAACTACCTCCGCAGTATTGATGCCCGTGCTGAGAGAATTGAGCAAGGCCTCCAGGACACCGCCAGGCAGCAACAAGAGACAGATGGCCAGCTATACACCCTGACCGCGACCACACAGGAAGGCTTCCAAGAAGTGAACAACTTCTTCGGGTCATGGAACCCGTATCAACAACCGCCCGATTATTAGTCCTGTTTTTGACTCAGCTTGGGGGAGAGCCCCGGTTCCATCAAACAAGGTACGCCCATCCAGTCCAATCCCAACTTCATTCAGAATAAAAGAAAACAACAAAAACATTTGCTTTCGTCATGTGCTTGATAACTTGTCTATACACCCTCTTTTGGAATAATGAATAGTTGCCATGTTAAAACCTTGCAAGAACCTAGTGTACAGCTGTGTACTCTACAGGCTTTTGAATTTGTTGGTATATTTTGAGACAAGAGCCTGAAATAAAACTTTGTGGGAAGCAAATGCTTATGACCAAACCTAGGGTGTTGATTAGTATGATATGGTGAGACAATATTAATCTTGCTCTATCTCATAGTATGGTGAAATCTCGGATGAATTTCTTTTGAAAATAAAACAAGACAAGTTCCTCAATGGTCAATCACCAACCAAAGCCATATGTCGATATCAATGTTCAAACCTTCTACATATGCTTGCTTGTGACCCATTGAGTTTTGCCAAATTGTTGTGACCCTTGGTAGAATCTTTTCATGCTTCCATGATCGAGATCATGTACACCCACATATACAAGCTAACTTCCACACCGTGAGTTACGCAAAACATGCCATCCATCCACCAAAAATAAATACTCCAAAGTTCCAAGAGATTTCTCTTTTTGTATTCTTGCAAAAGGAGAGAGGGGTCATTGAGAAAAAAGAGAGTATATGCTCAAGAAGCATAGAAAAAATGTGCTCCAATCAAAGAGCATAGAAAAAAAAGAAGAAAGCATGACCCCCCTCCAAAATAAAAGTAAGAGGAGAATCTCAAAGCAAGGAGTACTTAGAAAACAAACAAAAATATTCCACACACTTGCACATCTCGATCAAGTTGCATGACTAGTTTCTTCTTGGATCCGGTCTTTGGCTCAACAACATCATGTGGCACAAGTGAGTCTCATGCTTATCCTACCCAAAGCTCCACATACAAGCCATAAAGTAGGAAGTTGAGGCTCATTCAAAAGCCTTTGGTGAGGTAACAAATACCACTTGAGCGATCGAGGGAACCATCCGAGGAACTTTGTCTCTCTTTGCGAAAATTTCAAAACTCCGAGACAGGATCCGGAAAAGAGAAGAGTGAGTGATGCAAAATCAAAACCGTTCTACTCTTCAACCTCCAGAGGCAAGGTGGAAAGTTACAAACCCCACAGGTAAAGCATGGCTAAGTCTCTCTCGTACCAACCTTTTCAACAGCAAGTAGAGTATGGAATTGTGCATAGGAACTTGCAGAGCGATAACATCAATGCAACTCCTGATCATCCGAGGCCAAGTCTAGACTTTGCTCGAGGACGAGCAAACGTTTAGCTTGGGGGAGTTTGTTGACGGTCCTTACAACAAGTTTCTGACCGTCAAAATCCCGGAAATGAGGAGGGTATACGACAAGTTCCATGCATATTTTTAGTACTAATAAAGTTCCACGAGTTGTGTTGTAAATTTTATATGCAGGTACACATTTGGGATAAATAGGGAGTCACTGGGCCACACCAACCAGGCACGGCCGAACCAGCAGGTGCGGCCGGCCCTGCTGGTGCGGCCGGACCAGCAGGTGCGGCCGGCCCTGCTGGTGCAGCTGGCCCTGCACCCAGCCACGACTCGAGTCTAGGCGATCATCATTTCCACGAACACACTTTGGATGGATAGGATATGTTGTGGTTATGTCGGTTTGATCCAAAGGATGTGAAAAGAAGCACTTGGATCCATGGGCCCACTTCTACATGCAACCAACCGCCACTCCGAAGCAATCCTGAGCATCCCCTATCAGTGGCGGTGCATCACACGGCTTGGAGTAGATACGGCTGGATCAAGAGATACGGCCGCACCTACGAAGCGTCGAATCCGACGGAACCGACCCAGGATACCGACTCACAACCGACCAAGAAGCGAGCATCAGGACCGTCCACGACGAATGGCGGCAAATCATAGGTGCGGCCGCACCTAGAGGTGCGGTCGTGCCTGGCTCCCGCCGCCTCAGCGCTCCACCGACCTCCCACTGCTATAAAAAGGACCCTCCACTCGCTGGAACAGAAGACAACACCGCAGGAGCTTCAATATTGTCCACTTTTGTATCTTAGAGTAGGAAGTAGTGTAGTTGGGAGTTAGAGTCGAGTCGAGCTAGTCCCGGGGTTCCGGAGAAGTCTTCTTCAGAGTTCGGGTACTACTCTTGTATCTTTTCTTTTATAAGACTTAAGTGCATTTCAAGTTATCTTTCTATCTTACATTTTGAGTCAATTACATTCAGCTTTTACTTAGCTACTAGAAGCTTTACTCTAGGTTTATACTAAAGTGAGTTTTGCCTTGGTTAGCTTAGTTCTCTTGAACCCTATAGTGTTGTGGTCGTTCTTCGCTTGATCTCCGGTGTTTCACTGGAGAGAGAGACCTTTCTCTAAAGGCCTTAGGGAAGGTTCTTTGGTTCGTTGTGAGCGCGGTGCTCAGAACTTGCCTTAGTCTTACATTGGTGTCCCGTTCAATGGAATAGTTGTGGTACCCTAAGGAGGTGACAGCTCCGGACGGGCTCTATAGTCCACCACCTTAGTTCGGGCCGGTAGGATTCAGCGCGTCGTCGTTCTCCCTTCTCATCCCAGTCTGAGAGCGCGGCTTTGCATGCCCCTGCAGCATTAGAAGAGCTTGTTGATCCTATCTTACCTCGGCTCTGCTTTACCTTAGTTCTTTTCCCAGAGTTGACAAGATTAGATAGATTGCCTTAGGATCCTTTCTCGTCTCATTGTCCTCCCAACTCACTAGGACCTCTCTAGTTCTTTTATCAAGATCTCCTCGCATGTCCAATTTACCCCGCATATCTTTATCATCACCCCAGCTATAAGACTCCTTCACCAAGCCTCGATCCTCTCTACCGTTTGTTTGATTATCTGTGCCATAGTGCTTCCCTTGGGAAAATATAAATACGATAACCCGAATACCACCGGGTGAAGTGCTACAACGGTAATCCGTGCTCTTGCGGACCTTTCTATGACGTGTGTTTTACCAAAGACGTTCCTAGCTCCATTACTAGGTGTATAAACTTAGTGGTGAGGCTAAGGAGCGTCAACAATGTTGCTTACCAATGAGAAGTCTCATATGTAGAAGTAAGCACATGGCTCGGTGGCTTTGACATGACATGAGGTGCTTGTGGGTGTTTATAATGATCTTATGCTTAGAATGGTTGTCCTAGCATGAAGTTTGTGTGACTTTGCCATTTTGACATGTTTTGCTCATATTTAGGACTTTGCTCATGAGAGGGTAAATTTTCGCAAAAATGATCAATTCTATCTTAGCTTTGCCCAATAGTTGTGAAACTTGGTGATCTTGTAGTTTATGTTCATACGAAGCTATAGAGTATCTAACTTGCTCATTTGGATATGTGTAGCATCTTGTGATGAATTTTGTCTATTTGAGAAGCTCCAGGTTGAAACTTTTCGATTTATGCCTTGATTCATGCATTGTCAACAAGGGGGAGAAGTTTGTGCATGATTTGGGCACCTGGGAGCTTTTGGAAGGTGTTCAAAGTGGTTCGAATAGGTTTTGAAAAGTTTGGTGCAGGGCCAGTTTCTTGGGGCGGTCTAACCTCCCCCTGGCCTGGGCAAGCGGTCTAACCGCCCTAGCTGTTGTGAGCAGGTTTCTACTCCTTGTTGCATTTCCATGCTGCATTGGTTCAAGGGGAGTGTGCTTTGGCTCAGGGGGAGCTTGCATATGAGCAGGGGGAGCTCTTGTGTGAGTTTTGTGGCTTGTGGCCTTGTGTGCCTTTAGTGGACTTTGCTCTTTGTGTGAGCTTGTTTTTGTCTCGGTTGTGTCGAGCCGTTGCCCTTGCCTATGGGGACCGAGACTTTCCTTCTTCAAGTGATCTTGTTCTTTGCCTTTTCTTTGGCATTCGATCACTTGTTGAAGTTTCTTTTGGTCGTTTCTTTTCTTTTCCTTTTCTCCTTGGTTACCAATCATGTGTGTTGTAAATGCACTCATCACGGGGGAGATTGAGAGCCTGTGTGATTCGAGGACCGGTGGATGGTCGCTTCCTAGTGTGATGAGTGATTGACAACATTGTGTGGACTGACTATTGGCTAAGTATTGCAGGTGTAGGCTGCGGCTTGATTTGTGCTGGTGCTGGTGAAGAACAAGAGTGAATGGTCGATGCCGGTGAGGCCTCCAGGTGTGGAGCAAACAAGTAGGCTTGGTTCGAGGGACCCGGTGGCCAGCGGGGTCAAGTGCGGGTCGCATGGTGGCAAGAACAGCAAGACGAAGTCGTGGACGGTTTCTTGGTTGAGCCTCAAAACCAAGGTCGAGTCGGGACATGGTGGGAGCCGAGTCATGAGTGGAGATTGGCGGAGGCTACACCAAGTCTGCGGGGTTTGCAGTGGTTCACCACAAAACCACTAGGTTACTCGGTTGAGCCACAAAACCGAGGCCGAAGACTCGACGAAGGAGTGTGGCCGCCCAGGCCGGTCCAACTGCCCAGGAGGGGCCGGTCTAACCACCCAGGGGGGGCGGTCTAACCGCCCGGGTCGCATCTGCCGAGAAGCTTCGAAGCGGAGGACATGCGGCATGATCGCAAGAGTTGCGTTGGTGCTACACAGGCTTGCGGTGGATGCGCATTCGTCCGATGGTGCTGAACTGAAGACTTCCAAAATTGCCCTTGAGGGGATTGTATCCCTAGTTGCTAGTAAGGGTAGTTTAGTCTTTTGGTTGCCGCCATATAAACACTTGAGTTGTGGGATGGCAGCCAACTCTTGGAACCCTAGCTCATTTCCCTTTGCTATTTTCCCTTCCTATTTTTCTTAGGAATTACTAGGACTAGCTTGAGAGCTTTATGGTGAGATCTTGAGAGAGGGATGGATGACCGGGTGGCAAGCTATACCTTGTATGAACCTTCATGGTATGTATAGATGATTCGGCGTGGTTCCTCAAGGCCTTGTGTTGCCTCTCCCGTTTGTCTTTTTGGTGATTTCGGAGCTCTTTCTTGTGATTTTCGTGGAGGAGTTTTGAGGGCAATTTCTTATGGGATTCTTGTTGGCTGTCATGTATGAGGACCTTGTGCCTCTTTGGCTGGTGACTTTGCCCCAAGAACTCCCTTGAATCGACCTCGATTTTGTGGTTTTTCGAGTTGCTCGAGTTCATGACCTAGAGGGCCAAGATCCGCGATTCCCTTTGATTGAGAGCATTTCAGTGCAATTCCTTTGGTGGAGAGGTTGCCCAGGAGGTAACCCAGGTATCCCCGAAGTTTCGCTGCAATCCGTGGGGTGATCGGGAGATCGGGCGATGGGAAGTTGAGGGTTGACCCGCGGCCAGTTTTCTGGGAGGGGCGGTCTAACCACCATAGGGGGGCAGTCTAACCGCCCTGGGTCTCCTAGGTGGAAACTTTGATTTTGCCAGATCTTTCTCTGTGAGTCTGTTTGACTTGATCAGAGGAGCGTTGGTGAAATCTTGGCTCCTTTTGGTGCTATTTGCTAGGAGTTCTTGCCGTGTGTTTCTTGCTGGGTACAGGAGGTTAGACCGCCCCTGGTAGCCGGTCTAACCGCCCCTAGGCCCCTGGGTGAAGTTTTTGTTTTCGCCAAGATTCTCTGGTAGCTAGCTTGGCCTTGACCAGAGGATCCAGTGGGTGAAACAGTGGAGAGTTTTGAAGCTCGGAGGAGGTTGTTCGGAGGGTTTCTTGGTTACCAGGTGGAGGCAGTCTAACCGCCCCCATACCCGGTCTAACCGCCCCTCCAGGCAGGTGACTTCCGAGTTGTTGAAGGATCGATTAGGCGACCAGAGAGGGGGGAGTGAATGGGAGCCGATAAAAATTCTTCCCGAAGGATGAACTCGGCCTATGTCCCAAATTCACAACCTAGGATTCCCACACAAGCTTGCCAAGGTCGCGTAGTCACAACGGAACTACCAACCTTAGGAACAAGCCCCAAACAATCCCAAAGCGAAAACGAAACTCAAGAAGCAAAGGACTTAGGCGATCTGCAAAGTCCAAGGCGGACGGTCCGCAGTGACCGGGCAGACAGTCCGCGATGGGCTGGCGGACTGTCCGCGGGACCTCAGCGGACGGTCCACAAATACTCACCGAGCAAACAGAACTGCACCTCGAAATACGGACGGTCCGTACCCTACCCGCGGACGGTCCGAGAGCAACTTGTGCCGCGCGGACGGTCCGCGACACCCGGGCGGACGGTCCGCAAACCACTTGCAACGAAACGCAACCTCTCCGATGGATCGAACCACGAACGCGCAAGAACAAGCGACGAACTAGACGAACACAGGGCCGCGCGGACTGTCCGCACCTACCAGGCGGACTGTCCGCCAGGTGCGGACAGAGCTGCTCGAGCCCGAAAACAAGAAGTCAACCCCTCCTATCCATCCATGGATCTCCCAAACGGCTTAAGCTCTTGAGGAAAGATTTGGGGGAGATGTGAAGCATCCCTAGGAGATGCTATACCCCAAAACTTGAGACCTCAAACGAACTAAATCGCCAGGAATCGAATCGCATCCGAGCTCTACCAAAAAGCTAGGGTTCCAACCGAAATCCTTCAATCGAAGGTCAAATCTGGAGATTGGGGGGTCAAGATCAAGCACAAAGATGCACAAGACATCTATCCATGATCCCCACCAACAAATCCGAACCCAAACACCTCAGAATCGAAGGAACAAGGCACGCACGAAAATCCAACAAAAATAGCTCGAAAAAGACACGAAAATCACACGAGCCACAAGAAGGAAATCGACGCAACTATGAATGCTTCCATACACTCGGAGGTCAGATTCTCTACAAAACGGTGAAGAAAATCTACGCCTATGGAGCAAGGAAATGAGAAGCAATCCGGATGGATGGTTTGCCCAGAAAACCCTAGAGCTATATATATGAGTCCCTCTGGGTTGGGCAAATGACCAAGCTACCCCTAGCACTTAAACTTAAGATACAATCCCCTCAGGGGCAAATAGGTCATGTAGTACTCCTCTTCATCGCACGGCCACGCCTTCGCCGCAGTCCACATCCCCCCATGCAAGCCCTGTGATCCCGCCACGTGCCCGCCGGCATCGAAGCTTCTCGGCGCGCCCGGATCCCGTCTCCGCCCGCCGAGCCTCCGGTCTTGGTTTTGTGGCTCAACCAAGTAACCCAACGGTTTTGTGGTGAACCGCCGCAAACCCCGCGTGCAGACTCCGGTCGTGAGCCGCTACCCTGCACCGGCTCTGATCGACGACTTCGTCTAGCTTTTCTTGCCACAATGCGGCCCGCACTTGACCCCGCTGGCCACCGGGTCCCTCGAGCCGAGCCTACTTGTCTCTCCACTCCTCGGAGACCCCGCAAGGCATAGACCTTTCACGCCCGCTCTTCACCTGCACCAACGCAAATCAAGCCGCAATCTGCACCTGCAATACTCGGCCAAGAGTCAGTCCATACCACGTTGTCAATCACTCATCACACTAGGGAGCGACCATCCACCGGTCCTCGGACGCTCCGGTCCTCAGTTGTTTCTGCTGTTGTGTGTGTGGAAGTTGTGCCTGCAGGTAGGGTTTGCTCCTAGGACCAGTAGCACTCCAGTGGCTACGTGGTTTTGGCAAACGGAAGGTTGTGTGAGGAGCATGTGATTTTGGGTACCTGACCGGGTTCATCTTGTTGGAGAAGTCATCTCCTTCGAGAAGTATTTTTATCGGCTCCCATTCACTCCCCAATCTCTGGTCGCCAGTTCGGTCCTTCAGTAGCCCAGATAAACCTTGTAATAAAGACTGTGGCATCCAATCCCAATCTGAGGAATGACAGGAACCGCCTGATTGAATGAACTCTTGGTGAGGGCATTCTCCCGTATGTTTAGGTCCACCTTGCAAGGTTATTAATCGATCGATCGTCAACCTCTCACCGTTATCTGAGACTGCTTAATCAAATGTCCATTGTGATCCCTCTCTGATGAAATGTGGATAAACTTGATGTTTGATTAATTGTAGTGCACAACTCATGATTGCTATATATGGCTTATCTAGTAATGATTTAATTTACTAGAACTTGAGCTAAAATGTGAAAGTAAGGATTCACTACTTAGTAGCTTTTGGCCAAACAAACCCACTGGCCAAAAGCCTTGCATGAATTAGAGGTTAAGTCTTTATTTTTAGACGGGTAAGCCTTGCTGAGTATTAATATACTCAGCCTTGCTATATAAATGTTGCTTTCAGGTAATGCATGTAATGATGTGTGGCCTGGAGAAATTCCACCCGGCTGGGAGCTGGAATGGGTGGATGACGACGAGTGATTGCATCATGGACGGCCTCCAATGATGCTTGTCGTACCGTTTAGTTAATTATGCTGTTTTAATAAACTCTGAACTATTTACTTCTGTGTCGAGAACAATGGTTTGTAATAATGGACCCTGCAGGGACGATTGTCTTTAATTTGTAAGGTACTCTGGACTCTCCTTTGTGGGGGTTTTAATGTATACGTTTCAATCCTCTGTGTGTTATTCAAGTGATTTACCGGGCTTTGACCCGGCAACACTCAACGGGATGGTTCTTTATTATCGCTTAATGACCAAATGGAGTGGTTTAGGCGATCGTACGGAATTATCTCGGATGGGGTTGTCACAGTTGGCATCAGAGCATCCGTGTACACCAGAGTAATTAGATTAATACTAAACACATGATTTAGAATAAAACTTGCCAATATTGATTGGATTTTAAAAATACGTTGGATCGTTAAGGAATGATCTAGACCAAGAGGCCCTAGAGAGAATTTTTGGTTCTTTAAGGTGACTTAAGAATCTATGGTTTATTTTGCTAACTTCCAGCACCTTACTTTATGTCAGACTTACTTTCTTGCATAACCAAACTAGATGAAGCCACATGTTTTATACGTGTGTTGTGCCGCATCACGAGTATGCGAGGGTTGATGGAGTGATCTATTCCACAGACCCCTTCTTCTCAGTTGGATGCTCACGTGTATTATTCGTGTGCTTTCTGTATGCAAGTCATGTGAAGGATGGCATGTTTTATTCAAGATGAACATGTCATGGGTTGTGATGTCGCCACGTTTTGCCATACGTGTGCGTTTTTCATTACGAATATGCGAGGCAAAGATACACTCCAGTCAAACGGAGGGTGTCCGAGGTTGGACGTTGTCCATGCAGCGACTTGATGCATGGATATCGTTTCTATAGTGAACAGTAATGTATGTGGACGCTTCCGTGACGTGCTGGCACAGAAGGTTCTTTTCTGCAGGTACACGAACCACGTTAGTGCGATCGCTACGAACAACGTGTAGCTCCGACTAGTTATTATAGGGAGAGTCGATTATAAGCTTGCCACCGGCACTAACTACGTCTTCTAAGATCCATGTTTCGTGAGGTGGTTTAAGACGTGTGCATCATGGTAAAATTTTGTTGAACCTAAGACTTGTTGTTTTCAACTTGTTAGAGATATTGCTTGTTCTTAGAAAGGGTATCCTCTCACTTTGATCAGAAGTAGTTTTCTGCCAAAAATTGTTTCTGTAGGTTCATGAATTTTTAGAGCCAAATCTAGGATGATTCTGACAAGGCAACCTTTACAAAAGTTGTTCCCCGTCAAGTCAAGCATCTACTGTGAATTTTTCGCGATTTTAGGAATTCTCAATCTAGAGTTATGATCAAATTAGTAAAGCTCTGTCTTGCTGTTTTTTTCCTGGGTAACCTTCCTCTGAAAGTAGAATTTTTGAGCATTTTCCTATCTAATCTAGATCTACCTTTGAATACCAAAAATGTGCGTAAATATCTCACTGAATTTCTGTGAAAATTTGGAAATTTTTGGGGCTCTTGTTCTCACATTATGAATTTTTGTTCATACCTGCCAGAATTTTATGCCCTTATTCATGTTATACTCGTATTGAGGTTTAACATGTAATACCCATTTTTGTACAGATGGAGCACCCACCGCACTTCGAGATCGACGTGGACGGTACGGTTCGTACCGACAGCCTCCACTGGGAGGGTTTCCCCCGCATTTTGTGAGAGACCCTCAGTGAGGTTGGCTACACCACCCCACTGATGTACGAGGTGGTCTACTTCTGGGACCAGGGAGTCCCCTACGCACGCACGACCGCGACTGTGCCACCACACCCGGAGCACCCGAAGTGGCCTGACTTGAGCATTGATGTTTTTTGCACACCATGGCGTCGAGTAGTTGGAGTCCGTGGCTATGTGGATTCTCCACACTTTCTGCGAGCAGCACCCAGACGAGGTGATGCTCACAATGCTGGGGTTGTTCTCGGCCTTGGACCCGCACGACCCAGCCTGGCGTGAGCATGTCTCGCTCACCGACGTGTTGCTCACTGCTGACCCTCCAGAGGTCACGGTGTGTGCGCTTCTGAGGTTGCTGGAGGCACATTACAATGTGTAGGTTTTCCGTCTCGCCACCGAGGCTATGCTCTCTCTTGTGCTTATGGACTCTGCAGCTATGAGGGACATCCTCTCCTTGGACCTGCAGTTCGAGCGACAGACTTCCGCTCACCTTCAGCAGGAGGTTGTCACTCTTCAGGACGAGCGTGTCCAGTGGCACCTGGAGCGTTGTGAGTACATACAACAGTTGTACGCCAGGGACCACAAGATTGATATGCTGCAGGCAGACTTGGCTCACATGGATGCACAACATTGCCTTGGTGCAGAACGTTGCCGAGATGCAGAACCAGACAATGGACATGGAGGTAGAGGTTGAGATTTGGCAGGCTATGGCACACCAGGTGCAGCAGCCGCCGATTGTTCCACCAGTTGGACCTGCGACTCCTGACGAGCTGCAGGGAGACTCGGGGTTGAGCGAGGACAGTGTTGACAGACCACCACCCGCTTCTCCTCAGTCCAGTGCTGGCTCCGCCGCGGGCAACTAGCTTGCCCTAGTTGATGTTGTAGGAAAAAATCATGTACTCTTGGTTTAGCCTTTTCAGTAAGATTTTGTGGAAGGGATTAGGCTGCTAGGAGAGTATGTGTAGTGTGTTCTAATCTTCATGTAAATCGTGTGCTAGGTGGTGATCCACAATCTTGCATCTTGTAATGCTATGGATGAAAACCTTTGTGATGTTGTTTTCAATGAATGAATTAGGGTTGTTGTGATCAAAATTTCACCTTGCGATGAATACCAAAGATGTGTGAAATATTGTGGAGATCATTCTCACCAAAATTCATCATGTTTGCATAAGCATACCGAGAATTATGGCGAAATTAGTGCACCTCGGCCTCCTGTGAAAACAGCTAGGCAGAACCTCGGTTACGGATTTTTTCGAGCATGATAATTTTGGAATTTGACTCAGAGTTGAATACCAATGTTGGAGCCTATGAAATTCTACACTTGCTGACCAAAATTGAGAATTTTTCCTTGAATGGGCAAAGAGGTATGAATTTTTCATCAACTCAGCTGCGCTGTCTGGTTCCTGAAAATATGACATTTATGAGTTTTCATCTTGCATATTCTTCTTGTGGTTAAATGTAAGCAAGCTTACGAATATGTGGCTAATGAAAACTCCATGAATTTCAGATGGTGGGACCGACACACACCTCCCCCAATGGTTTTGGTGCAAGTGGGGGTGTGCTCCGCCACCTCCTCTCAACATGACAATCCAAGAGCAATTCATCGCCACCCAAACTGAGGTGATGCGACAACTCTTGGAGACACATCAGCAGATCGCTCAGCAGCTGCAGCAACATCAACGTGGGGGAATCAAGATGGCCAACCCTTGGTCACCAAGTATGAGCACTTCTACGGCATGAAGCCCCCAACGTTTGAGGAGGCCAAAGAGCCTCTGGCTGCAGATGCGTAGATCAAGGCCATTGAGGCAAAGTTCTCAGTGTTTGTCCTGCCATGCTCTGAAGAGCGTAAGGCCAGTTTCGCCGCCTTACAGCTCCATGGTGCCGCGTTGCTGTGGTGGGAGCACTACAAGTCCATGATTCCAGATGGGCAGCAGATCACATGGACCGAGTTCAAGAGGGCCTTTAAGGAACACCACATTCCTAAGGGTCTCATGGACCGGAAAATGAAGGAGCTGCTTGCACTGAAGCAAGATACTGACATAGTGTATGAATATGCCAAGAAGTTCAACTCCTTATGTCAGTACGGTGGGCATCATGTTGATAGTGATCCCAAGAAAATTGAGCATTTCTGTGATGGGTTGGACGGAGACCTCTGGTTGGATGGAGACCTATATGAGAGGCTTAATCTCTATGAGCCTATTAGTTATCAGGACCTTGTGAACAAGGCCATATCTCAGGAGGATGCCATGAGAAAGGCCCAAAAGACAAGAAGAGGCAGGCCGGATTCACCACTGCTGGTGGATCAGGTAAGAAATTTCGCTTTGTCAAGAAGGGTACACAGGGGCATCCCCAGTCATCTTCATCTGGACATTGGAGAATGACCCCATCTCAGAACAAGTCTTCTGGGAACTTTCAGTACTGTAAGGCACAACAGCAGCCCTACGAGCCTTGTGCACCCCCAGTCAACAATAGTGTTGCCAAGGACCGTCGCTGCTACAATTGTGGGAAGCCGGGACACTATGCAAATGAGTGCCCCAAACCTAAGAAGATCAAAGCCTACCAGCAAGGTGAAGGGTCAGGGGCCAGGCAGGGCAATCAGGGCAAGAAGTCCATTGTGCAAGTGAAGCAAGGCAAGCTGAACTTCACCTCCATGGTGAACATGCTAGAAGGAGCACCAGTGCTAACGTTTTCTATCTGAGGCTATTCATTTAAAGTGTTGTTTGATTCTGGTGCTACACATTGTTTCATAAATGGGAAAATTCTGAGCAAGTTGGGTTTGGGTAGTTGTCATATGAATCGACCTTTCCTGATAACAACATCTGGTGGAAGAGTTACCACTAGAGACCTAGCCTTGAGAGTGCCACTCGAGCTAGGTAGCAAAGTCTTTTCAGCAAATCTTATTGCTTTGACAATAAAGAACAAGTATCCCTTGCCCCGCATTGATGTTCTCTTCGATCAGTTGGCTGGTGCCAAAGTCTTTTCTAAGATTGATCTTCGATCAGTCTATCATTAAATTAAGATTCGACCAAGTGACATTCCGAAAACAGCCTTATCCACCAGATATGGTCTTTATGAATTTCTGGTGATGTCCTTTGGTCTCACAAATGCACCCTCCTATTTCATGTACCTTATGAACTCTGTCTTCATGAATGAACTAGACAAGTTCATAGTGGTCTTCATTGATGATATCCTTATTTATTCCAAAAATGAAGAAGAACATGCGGAACATCTTCAGATTGTTTTGCAGCGTTTGAGAGATCACAAGCTTTATGCTAAGTTCTCCAAATGTGAATTCTGGTTGGATAGTGTGAAATTCTTAGGTCACACTATTTCCAAGGATGGTATCTCCGTGGATCCTAGCAAAGTGCAGGAGGTCATGGATTGGAAGCCACCCAAATCTGTGCATCAAATCCGTAGTTTTCTGGGTCTAGCTGGCTATTATTGTCGATTTATTCTGTATTTCTCGAGAATAGCTAAACCCATGACTGAGCTGTTAAAGAAAGGTGTCAAGTTTGTGTGGAGTGAAGCTTGTGACAAGGCCATCCACACTTTGAGAGAACACTTAACCTCAACCCCTGTGCTAGCACAGCCAGATTTGACAAAGCTGTTTGAGGTGTTTTGTGACGCTTCAGGCACTGGCCTTGGTTGCATGCTTATGCAAGAAAGCCGAGTTATGGCCTATGCCTCACGAGCACTTCAACCGCATCAGAAGAATTATCCTACCCATGATCTTGAGCTAGCAGTGGTTATTCATGCCTTAAAAAGTTGGCGACATTATTTGATGTGAAATCGCTGCAATATCTTCACCGATGAAAAGAGCCTTAAATATATTTTCACTCAGTCTGATCTGAATATGAGGCAAAGAAGGTGGTTGGAGTTGATAAAAGATTATGATTTGGAAGTCCAACGTGGTTGCGGATGCACTTAGCCGCAAGCATTGCAACTGCATGACGATAGAGCCGTATAATGAGACTTTATGTGAAGAAATGAGGAAGCTTAACCTAGAAGTGGTCGAGCATGGAAATCTATATGCCATCTCCACCGAATCTCCTCTCCATGAGAGAATTTCCTTAGCTCAACTCGTTGATGAAGGCATCCAAACAATCAAACAAAAATTATCTGAGGGAGGCCCCAAATACAATTGTTTTCGGAAAGATGAAAAAGGAGTTGTATGGTTTGGTCAGAGTTAGTCATTCCCCAGGATTCGGAAATAAAGAAAGAAACTTTAGATGAGGCTCATCTCTCTAAATTCACCATCCATCCCGGTAGTACCAAGATGTACAAAGACCTTAGGGAAAATTTCTGGTGGTCAAACATGAAAGGTGAAATAGCCAAGTATGTGTCCGGATGTGATACATGTCAAAGGATCAAGGCTAGCCACCTGAAGACCACAGGTCAAATGCAACCTTTGTCTATACCTGCAAGGAAGTGGGATGACATAAGCATGGATTTCATTGTACGTTTACCCCTTACCCCCAAAAAGCATGATTCTATTTGGGTTATAGTGGACTGGCTTACCAAGGCCGCTCATTTCATCGATGTCCACACTACCTACACCGCCGAGCGATATGCGGAAATTTATGTTGATGTCATAATACACTTGCACAGTGTTCCAAAAACTATCCTATCCGACAGAGGCACTCAGTTTGTTGCTCGCTTTTGGGCACAAGTTCATGAATCCTTGGGTACCAAGTTGATCCATAGCTCCAGCTATCATCCCCAGACTGATGGTCAGACAAAAAGAGTAAATCAAATAGTGGAAGATATGTTGAGAGCTTGCGTTATTCACTTTGACAAGACTTGGGACAAATGCTTGGCCTTGGTAGAGTTTGCTTATAATAATAGCTACCAAGCTAGTTTGAAAATGGCTCCTTTCGAAGCCTTGTATGGACGAAGGTGTCGCACCCCCTTGAAATGGTCACAAGTGGGTGAGAGAACATTATTCGGTCCTAAACTAGTACAAGAAGCAGAAGAAAAGGTGGAAGTGATTAGAGAAAATTTGAGGACCGCTCAAATGAGGCAAAAGAGCTACCATGACATGGCTAAGGCACCAGAGAATTTGAAGTTGGTGATTATGTGTACTTAAAGGTATCACCAACCAAAGGTGTACAAAGATTCGGAGTAAAAGGGAAATTAGCTCCACGCTATATCCGCCCTTATGAAGTCACCGAGAAGTTCAGTACGGTTGCATATCATATTAAACTCCCAGACCAACTGTCCGCAGTACACGACGTGTTTCATGTCTCACAATTGAAAAAGTGCGAGCAAATACCTGAAGCACAAATAATCACTAAGACCAATCACTACAATAAAATCGTTGACTAGTGACGCAACCGCATTTTAGCGTCATTGATTTATGATGTTCCTGGCTGATCTCGTCATAATATTTCACTTCTGAGCAAATTTAGTGACAAAAAACTTTCGTCATAACGGTTGCTACTGTAGCCGAGCACTCACTGTTCCATGCTTGTTTTGTGACGCCATAAGCTCCGCAATAGCGTCATAAACCAACTTTGGTCCCACATGTAAGCATTATTTTAAAAATAGAGTGTTCCAAGTCGTCATAAAATTTAGTTGAGTCCCACATGTAAGCATTTTTTTCGAAAATAGAGTGTTCCAAGTCGTCATAAAATTTTCCAGGGTCCCACATGTAAGCATTTTCGCCATGTCAGCAGCATCATAAACCAACTTTGGTCCCACATGTAAGCATTATTTTAAAATAGAGTGTTCCAAGTCGTCATAAAATTCAATTGGGTCACACATGTAAGCATTTTTTCGAAAATAGTGTTCCAAGTCGTCATAAATAGTTCTAGGGTCCCACGTGTAAGCATAGGTCACGAAATGTTGCAAAAATAATTTGACATGGCATGGGTTCGAACCAGGGACCTGAAGGAACAAGGCTGTGCTGTTTACCACTGCACCACTTGTTGGTTGTGATACGTTTATGGGAAACTCTACTGATAGTTCATGCGAATTCTTTACTGTGACCAGGTCCCACATGTAAGTTTTAGTTGAGTCTATAATTATGTATCGAATGGCTGGCGAGACACTTCACTCTGACTTCGCAAAGACTTTTGACTTCCGCTACGCAGATCTGCAATAGTTCATGGTAGGAATGGCGGATCCTAGCGGTGAGGGGAAGATGGTTGCGCTGCCACATCCCAGCAACAAGAGGATGAGACAGCAAGACGAGGTTGGTCCTCTGGTTTGAGCCGCTATATTTTCCCCTATCTTATTAGGGTTGGGTATATCTAGATTTGGGGATCTGAAGGATTGATGAGCATATATGGCAGATTTAGATTTCATTATCGTACCTTTAGATTTGCACTTCGATAGGTGTTAGAAGTTGATAGGCTATAGATAATTCATATTAGATTCAGTTAGTTTTCAATTTGCATCGTCTTACAGTAGGTTTTGTATTTTAGTAGCTTCTAGATGTGCTTCAAGCCACTCGTTTTATGGATTTTTGTCGAGGTGCACAATTGATAGGATTGATAGGTCCATCGTTTTATGAATTGGTAGATTGAAGATACTATTTTGGAGCTACAGACCGTTGAAGGGACATCTGGATTTTGCCATAATTGTTAGCATTTGCACAATTCACAGGTGTTAGATTCATTTAGGACAACCATGCCCTTGTTGAGTTTATGTAGGTAGCAAACAACTAGGTTTTGTGGCGTGTGGTGGTTGTTTTACTGTACTCATACAATTGGGTTCAAGGGATTCAAGTTTTTTAATAGACTGAGTTGAGTTTATTTTTCAGATCGAGATGAGTTTTCTCCAAGGATGAGTTTATTTCTACAAGAACAACTTAATGTTATTTTAGAAGATCTGGATGCGTCGTCTCGGGGGAGAACTCCCTTAGGATCTCCAAAGAGATCGAAAACATGATAGAACAACTAGCTGACAGAGAGAAACAGCTTCAGTATACACCTAAGAACAAGAAAACTGAGGGCAGAGCTTATTCTTCTTACCATAGACATTGGAATAAAAGCGTCAATAAATGGGTAGGACATTGAGTTTGTTCGGTCCGTCTTTTCTTTTAAATGTTCAAGAAGTTCGTTGTCAGTTGGACCGAAATGGGTACCCTTTCCTATTAGTACCCATTTCAATCCAACTGACAATGAACTTCTTGAAAATTTAAAAGAAAAGGCTGACCAACCAAACTCAATATCCTACCCATTCATTGATGCATTTATTCCAATGTATATGGTAAGAAGAATGATCTCTGCCCTTAGTTGTCTTGTCCTTAGGTGTGTACTGAAGCTCTTTCTCTTTGTCTGCTAGTTGTTGTATCATGTTTTCGATCTCTTTCGAGATCCTATAGAGTCCTCGCCTTGAGACGAGACATCCAGATCTTCAGAAAAAACTTTAAGAAATGCAAGAGAGTCCCACAAGACCAAAAATTCACGGTAGGAGATGCAGAAGGTGAAGGAACAGCTGCAGGAGGCCAAACATGAGATGGAGTTATGATTACGAATGAGTTGTGATGATTATTGTGAAACTTGTATCATGATTGTGTTTTGGTGTTGGCTAACGGATTATCGTATGACGTTTGCTACTTGTTGGTGGACTGGTGGTGTGAACTTTGTGGTGATGAGTTGCTATGAGATGTCATATTATTATGCCAATTTGGTTTAATCTATTCCAAATTGATTCGAGCATACTCACCATTCAGAATTCATACGCATTGCAATGGAGGTCATTGAGAATTGCAGTTAAGGACTGGCACCGGGCGTTAACCGACGAACAGACGTGTCGATCATTGTGAATCACAATGCCTGGCCTTATTTACTCTCGGTCACCGACATGTACCAAGTCGAAAGGTTGAAGCTGCACTATGCGTCAAAGATGTGGGACATGGCAAGCGAGGAAACTGTGACTTCATTTCTACGATGGGCCATTCAGGCTAACTGCACACAATTGCAGGACAAGTGCATGTCTCTGTTAGAGCGAATCTTTCCTCACGGAATACTCACATATGATTGGGCGGTTGTATGCACTGATCATCCCGAATTTATGCACAATCTCCGTAGAAAATCCAAACTCATTCGTTTCGAGCATACTCACCATTCGGAATTCATACGCGTAGCAGTGGAGGTAGAGGAAGAACAATGGAGGTATGGTGATAATTGATAGAGAAGGTGGAAGTTATGATTGAGGAAACTCCGGCATGTTGATGTTTCGCAAGGAGGACCTTCCTAGTAGTAAAAAGGGAGAAAAAGCTAAGATGTTATTTGTTTGGATTGATCCTCAATCGGATGGTCCGTCATTTTGATGGTTTGCAGGAAGGACCTTCCTGAGAAACAATTGTGTAACTGCTTGTTTCCAAGTGCCGACTATTCCACGTGGCCGGCCGCCACACGCCCGGAAACTGGACATGTCTGCCCCAACAACAGCATGAAGCGGTTCTGGTAAGTTGGCGGGAGAAAAGCGCGCGCGACAACCAAAAAAATTGGGAAAAGTCTGCATACCCCCCTCACCTATCATGAGTAGATTACTTAACCCCCTAAACTATGAAGCCGGATATCTTACCCCTTCATCCTTGCAAAACCGTTCAAATAACCCCCTTGGGTGGTTTTGTATGGTGGTTTTGCCACACAAGCATGCTGGCATGGATTGAAGAGCTGATTAGGACTCGCTAACAGGTGGGACTGGCTTGTAAGTGGGCAATGATGAATCATGGATTCATGGTGGGTGCCGCCGTGTCGGTGTCCTCAAATTCATGGTGGATGTTGTCCTCAATCCTCATCCGTGAGGATCTCAAGCTGATCAGGGAGGCACATCGTGGATGAGGATCTCAAGCCGAGGAAAGCATGTCGTGAGAGCCTGGGAGGGCCGTGCTTGGACGTCCTTGTCGCATAAGCCGACGGTTGTGGCCTCTCCGTGAGACTGATCACAGATGAGCTGCAATTTTTAAAAGGAATAAAGACGAGCTACTTGATTTCCCTTGCTGACTATGCTTGTTGCGGATAAAATACCAAAACAAAGCAAACCAGAAGTTAATCTCAGACCACCCGCCATGGACAGGCGTGGTGTAGAGGGCTAGGCTACGCAAGCTACGCTAGACTGGCCTACTCCATCCAGCTGGACGCATCCCGTGGGCGCCCAGCCAGATTGTGCTCGTCGCCTCTGATAGCACATCCATGCAGCTCAGCAGTCAACAGTTCAGCACGGTTGTGGCAACGAGGCGGGCGTGGTATGCGCCAGTGCGCCATCGCCCCGGATGCAGCAGGGACGCGAAGACAGCATCTGCTTCGATTTTGCTGGCTCGTGCTTCGATTTGAGTGGGGGGATGATTAATTTAGTCCGGTTATGCTCCGATTGTACTCGAGCCTGCTTCAATTTTGCCAGACGCTCGCCCTCCAAGGCCGCTGCCCAGGCGCTACCACCTTTCCCCTGCGCACAGACGCCGTCTCTTGCTCGGTGTGCACACGCCGATTACACTTACAAGTAGGTCCCACATGACATTGCGTCCACATCAACATCTCAGTCCTTGTCAGCATGCCAGCTAGACAAAACCACCATGTAAAACCACCCTAGGGGGTCATTTGAACGGTTTTGCAAAGATTAAGGTGTAAGATATCTGGTTTTGTAGTTCATGGGGTTAAGTAATCCACTCATGATAGATGAGGGGGTTATGTAGACTTTTTCCAAAAAAAGTTTTCCCGCAGACAAGTGTATATATCTCATTTCTCTCGATGACGCGGTGTACACTACTGCAACTCTGCAAGAGACAAGCGGGCACCACGCTCCTTTTCCTTGTGGCAAAGACTAGAGCTAGCATCGGTGCTTAAATCTGCTGTTGCCCGTGGCGGGAATGGCGAATCATAGTGGCCCTAGCGGCGAACGGAGAAGCAGGACTCGCTCCGGTCAGGTCAGTCCTCTGTTTAGCCATGCTACTTTGATCTGTCATACCAGTTAAGGGGAATTCTGGATTTGGGGATCTGGGTTAACACACTATATTCATTTATTTTAAAGGTGTTTGGAGTAGACAACGAAAGCTCTAGATCGCCGACGCCTAGTCCTCGTGAAGTTATCGTTATAGATCCTAATGAAAATGAGTGCAAGGACGGGTTGCCTATCCATTTGAGGTATGACTGGACAGGCACCAACCCTAGCTGTTAATATGTATGCTGCTGTGAGGTAAACGATAACCTGTATCACTTCTAATAAATGTTGCTTCTGTGTTTGATGTTAGTGTGGTCAATCGCTAATTATATGAATGAAATCGGTGACTGCAGACTGATGGCATGAAGTGCACGTTGTTTAGGTGGATAGATCCTGAATGGGATATTAGGACTCTAAAAGTTCTAGAGAAACTGATGGAAATGAAGGGAACAGCATAAGAGGAAGCAAGGTCGTGGAAAGAAGCATGTACAACTGCTAAGGAGGAGGCCAATGTCAAAGCAGTTGAGCTGTAGACGATAACGCGATACTACGGGGAGGTAACCCATAACCTGTTTGAGACAAGAAAGAAAATGAGAAACGATGCTCTGTTGTCTCCTACATAAAAGGGTGAAGCCAACAGGTACCTAAAAGCTGAAAGGGAGGCATGGATGTGGAAGGAAGAATGTGCAAAGGCTAATAGGGAGATTCAAGAGACTGCCGCTGAGCTGCAGACGATCAAGCAGCTCTTGGATTCTGCAACACTTCTGGTGAAGAAAGTGAGGGAATTGCTGAGACAGGCCTCATATAAGAGGTCACTCAGCAAGGACAACAATGAGGCATAATGTGATTCGTGGTGTTATTGCTAGATAGATGGTTTAGAGGTGCTAATCATGCTTGTATTTTGGTATTTACTACTTGTTGGTGGTGTGAACTTTGTGGTGATGAGTAGCCGTGAGATGCCATCTTATGATGTTTGATACTTGTCCGCTTTGTTGATGTTTTGCGGGAAGGACCTTCCTGATTATCGAATGCGTAACTGCTTGTTCCCTACAGTGGTTGTGGTAGAAACTCATACATATGCGCAGAATAATTGACAAAGGATGATAATATAGATATTTGTACATTGAATTGCGTTACAGGTGGTACACAATCGAAGTTCCTCATTACGGATAGCTAGGCAACAGCCATGTTCCTCGTGACCAAATCCAGTCCCCACGAACCTGCTTAATGCAGATCGCCGGAGTAGTGTTGACGCCTGGAACAATACCTATTCCCTGCTGGAAGATCCAGTACTAATTCTTTTCATCATGATGATAAGTTCGTAGGAAGTAAATGTGATTTGCCCTCAGGTCAGCCAAACCAGAAATGGCATGCTCTTCTGTAACAATACACTTGCCAGGACCAAACAAGATGATCTTATTCCGGAACTCAGGAGCTCTCTCCCAGGGAATAGGCTGCCAAATGTCCCTGACGAATGAATGCAAAGTTAATTCTACCAAATTAGCTTCTTTCTCCTCCAGAACAACAAAGAACAATCGGTCTTCACCTTCGAGTAGAGAAGAGTTGCCCATGCCAATAACCCATGACAACCGAAGTCCAACAGGATGGGGAGGTGCAGGAAGATCCCCAAGTAGATCCGCATGTGTTCAGAAGAACTACACCAGAAATCTTCCGAAGGTAGTGTAGTCCAGTCGGATTGGCTACCCAAATGCCACATGGAAACGGGCAATGACCCAAGTGCTGCAAAAGATTTCTCTGGCCAAAAGAAAGTAATCACGACAAATGACTCTGCACCAGCTGCTGTTTCAAGGCTCAAGATACAAGCTTGGAGAGTAGCCATTTGACTCCATTTTGGAAGTCGAGGAAGGCGAATGTGCTTTCGAGGAGACAAAGGATTCAACATGAGCGCGTTGCACCAATCTCTACAATCTAAGGCGACTAGGCTTCCAGATCCGCCGCAACCAATCAATCTAGTCCTTTTCCCAGCCAATGCAGGAAAGGAGACCTCAAAAAGCCGCATATCAGCGATGGATGCGAATGTCACTGCTCCAGATTCACCGATAAATTTAGATTTCAGAATCCAAGGGTCAAACGGGCGTGCCTAACCTGAACGAGTGCAGTTCCAACCCTTGCAGACAGCTTTGAACATGAAGAAATCTCTTGCATCATTGATCTTATTGGCGATGCTCACAACAATGTCAAGAATAAGATTCGCCCAGGGACGAGGCGTCATTGACAGGATAGCCAAAGAATAAGGTTGTGGGACAACAATGGAGGAGTTACAGCTCCAATAAAGACAAATGAGTGGAAAATATAGTCCAGAAGGTCCGGTATACTGATGTATTGCTAAAAGGACCTTCTGGACTACAATTATTTCTTCCGGTCCGTTAACATTCTGCTGAACGGTCTTTCCCCCTTCCTCAGAACGTAGTCCCTCCATCCACAAAAGAATGCAATTCTCACTTCCCGATAAGTTTATATGAACATATAAGTGTAAATTTGGTCAAAATTGAATTAGTTTGACCAGAACGGATCCCACAACTACTCTAATCTTTTCGGGAGTATTTTTTCAATAATGGCTGAATGGGTTCCTCTGGCCATAAATATCCCCCTTCCTCCCAGCGCCCTCTTCCTCTCCCCACTCTTGCAACCAACAAAAAACCTCATTCTCGCAAAGCGCCCTCTTCCTCTCCCAACTCTTGCAACCAACAAAAAACCCCATCCTCGCACAGCACTCTCTTCCTATCCCCATGGAGCCATTGTCTCCTAGAGGTGTGATGCAAGCCACATCCTCCTCCTCTTCTGATGAAAGGGAGGATCACCAGTGGTCTGATGAAGAGGAGGCAGAGTGGAGGCCCATTCGGGTGGTGGTTGACACATCCTCTGAAGATTCGGAGTTTATGGAACAAAATGAAATCCAAGATCATGTGCCTCTGAAACACCGCACCCCTCGCAAGTCAGCAAGAGGTGCCAGGGGTCAGGGGCGCGGAAGCACCGCCACTCATCAGGGAACTGTCGTCTCCAAGCGTCGTCATCCTCTCTCATCCTCATCGGTCGGCGGCAGTCGATCTCTGCCATCCTCACCGAGCAGAGGCCATCATCGACCGGCCGTCATCATCCGCCATGGAGCGGTGCCAAGTCTGTGCTCGACCGGCCGCCATGGAGTGGCGCCAAGGCCGTGCTCGACCGGCCGCCATGGAGCGGCGACATCATCCTTTGGCGGTGGCATTGGAGAGACGGCCTCATCCGTGGGCGGCGCCCTAGGAGGTCCACCACCATCTTCCACGGGTGGCAGCAACAGAGTGACATCCTCGTCCATGAGCAGCTACAACAAGGCGCTGGGTGCACCATCAACAAAGAAGCGGCGCCTTGATTAGTGGATTAGTGGTAACTCCTACTAGTAGAAGTAGGGATAGAAGAAGCAGAATGAAGATTCGCCTTCTGTTCATCTGGTCTGATTGAATACTACTACTACTATTTTTTCCTTGTAAGATGTTAGTTTTCTCATTGCGTAGCAGTGATAGTTTAATCCGGTCCGACTGAAAACTTCAAAACGGACTTTCGTCCTGTGTTCATCCGATATTTAAGAAATCAATGGAATGGACTTTCCGTATACAACGAATTTATACCGAGGGAGTACACACACATTATCATACTTATTAGAAACAACACAATCCAAATACAAATGACACAAATGCATGCATACACATTGATTACACATGAGGATGGATCGATCCACCATAGTTGAAACTACAACGACATACTCTAAACGACATACTACTAGCATCTACCATCACGGCTCATACTACTACCATCACCACATACTACTACCATCATCACATACTACTAGCATCTACCATCACGGCTCATACTACTACCATCACGGGCTCGTAGAAATCCAGCCGCTGCACGGAGTGCAGCAAAATGTGGCTCCTGGATCAGATACTCCTCCAAAGCGCGATGCCTCACCCTTGTATCCCAAACCCAGGCAGGCGAAACGGCGATGTTATGCGTGTGTAACAGCAGGTCATGAATGGTCCATTGCCTGTGACCCCTGTGGTAAAAAGGGCACACCCACATTACTTCGTGATAAACACAGCCGGGCCCGCCCTGCTGAAGCCAAAGCAACACAGACCATTTCAGGTCATGCATTTCATCTTGTTCAATGAGCACTGGCTGTGGGGGTGGCATTTCAATGGGCACCAGCAGACGTGGCGGCTTGGGTCGTGGGCGAAAATGTGGTGCCATGAGGTTCAGCTGATCCTGAGCTGCCATTGCCAGCGGCTGAACTGGAGGTGGCATCACCCCCGGGAGTTGCTGAGGTGCCGATGCCAGCGGAAGTGGAGGTACCATTAGGGTCGGGTGCTGCTGAGGTGCCGATACTAGCGGAAGTGGAGGTGCCATTGGGGCCGGGTGCTGTTGCGGTGCCGATGGCAGCGGCTGAACCGGGTGGTGGTGATGTGCTATTGTGCCCGACAGCTCCCCCTTCCCCGACTCCTCCAAGTTCCATGCTCCGTCCCTTCCTTGCCCGACCATTCCACACGTACTGCATACACAAATGAAGAACAAACCCTACATAAGCTAACAATGTGACCGTCTCGATATCATGCATACATAAAGTAAACAAGATTAGCCAACAAAATGATCTCACCCTTGTATCCCACTGAAGTAGAGAAATGCAAGACGGGGGAATCGATGAGTGTTGGCCTTGCCTTTCAAGAACGTTGTGCTGCACTCACCTATTTATCGAGGACTACAGTGGTCACGTGAGCTTGGTGTAGCATTGCTAAAGTTAGTATGGAAAACGTGAGATGTTCGGAATATAGTCAGGCCTACGTGTGATTGGAATCTATCTAGGTCAGAATCTTCAGTGGCGTGCATCGATTACATGTGTGGACGATGGGTATCACGGGATGAGCCCGACGTAGGTATGTGTCAGCTCATGCCGCATCAACAAAGAGACAACTCTCTACTGTTTATTTATGTAATGGTTTAGGTGTCAATTGCATCTGGAGAACAAGATTGGGCGTTGTAATCAGATGGACCGGATGGTCCTTGCGTTGCAACACGCAGGGTGCGGGATGACTTGACAAGTCCTCCTCGATTAGGTACGCTGCGTGAGTCGTGACTGTAAAGGTCTACGAATGGTCTGGATTCGCACTTGATGATGCCCGCAGGCCTTGGAGACTGAGAAACGTGATGAACTTGTTAATGCGACAAGACCAAAACGGAATAAGCTGGAATTGGAATAGCAATATATGTTTTTTTGTGTGTGTGTAATATTAACATGCTTATAAGCACAGAAGGGCATCTCGAATGGGCGTTTGGGAACGACACGTTCTCACAAGTTGATCCACATGTCGATCATTGAGAATTGCAGTTAAGCACTAGCACCGGGTGTTAACCGACGAACTTGTGTGCACACCCCCTCTGAACGGACGTGTCGATCATTGTGAATCGCACTTAAGGACTAGAACTGGGAAGTTCATGACCCGAATGTGGCCACACCCGCACTGAAGGGACGTGTCCATTCCGGTGGTAACTGACGTTTCGGAACGACACATTCACTCCTACTATAATAAGAGACAGTTCAGGCACGAGACGATCATTGCAGGACATTTGTGTTAATGGCTTTAGACGCTAAAATGATTCCTTCCATGCAAGTCAACTTCTCAGTCTCAAGCCAGGAAGAGAAAGCAGAAGGAACCGCGGGCAACTTCAAGGAATCCGGTACGTTCATGGTGGGAGGCCATCAATGGAAGCTACGTTGCTATCCTACAGGTATGAATAATCATCAGTGGATGGATGTTCCATACGGCATTGCCGTCGTCCTCGTTCCTCTACACAAATCCCAAATGGTACGTGTTTCGTTGCTGCTATGAATACACACACTCACACATGGTGATATGGTCGCATTATGTTATTATTTGTCAAGCCTGTGACTGCTTCCACGTAGGTGCGAGTATTGTTACGTGTGATGGCTGGAGACCCAAATGATGAAGATGATACGTTTCGAGTTCAAGCTACAAAAGAAGTTTGGTTCATGAATCAGGATCTACAAGAAAGAGGATTTGAATGTCTGGTGAAGCATCATGACATTGAGCGCGTGACATCCAGTGAAGATCGCATACACATATCATGTGTTGTTTCAGTACTAGAGGACGACTGCATTGAAGTTCCTCCTCCATAAGTGCAAAGAAGCATATGCGAAAGCGTTGCAGCCCAAGCCCCTGTGGAAGTTGTGTTCCACGTAGATGCAGAATGCCGGGTGATACGAGTGATACGTGCCGATGTGACGAAGGTATCTTGTGTGATGGAGGCAATGCTCTACGGCCCAGGAGTGGAGTCTAGCTCTAAAACTGTTACAATTATTGACACACACCTTAATGGCTTCTCGGTCCTGATCAAATATGCTAGTAAAGGATCACTCCCAGAGGAGGCTGATTTCTGGGACACTCCTGCCAATGCCTGGCCTTATTTACTCTCGGTCGCCGACATGTACCAAGTCGAAAGGTTGAATCTGCACTGTGCGTCAAAGATGTGGGACATGGCAAGCGAGGAAACTGTGACTTCATTTCTACGATGGGCAATTCAGGCTAACTACACACAATTGTAGGACAAGTGCATGTCTCTCTTAGAGCGAATCTTTCCTGATGGAATACTCACATATGATTGGGCGGTTGTATGCACTGATCATCCCGAATTTATGCACAATCTCCGTAGAAGATTACCTGAAGGGTTGTGCCAGGATCCCCTGTAGTTTTAATGTTTTATTTAAGTGTTTTGAGTCATGTAATAAACAGTTGAAACGGTATGTTATTTTGTTGCAGGGAGTACATTTGTAATGCAAAAATCGGATCATCCGTCTAACGTGAATATGAAGTAGAGTATAGTCCTGTGTGTGTTTGTCCATTCCATGATTCATGGTAGCACGGACAACCCAGTCAACAACTTGCCTCTCTGCGTAAGGTCACTGATGTTTGGGTCTGACACCCAAGCGGTCTTTCATTTGGGTCACTGACGTTTGGGTCCATGATCCAAGTCTTTCGTTTCCCGCTCTAGACCACAACGGTGGGACTTGGAATTTTGAATTCCCCGCTCCTCCTTCTGGTCCTCCTCTTTTATATATAAAACAAAGAGGGAAACCAGGTCTCCCAATTCCCTCCTGGTAATTTTCCAAAATCAGGGGATCTTCTCCTCGACCGTCGAAGAGACCTAAATCTGCGGCGGAAGCAGCAACGGCACCCTAGCTACCGACGACGGCTTCCTCTGCTACGAGCAGCGGCCTTCCTCTTCTAGAGCGGCGGCCTTCCTCTTCTACGAGCAACGGCTTTCCTCTCCAACGCCCTTGAAGCTGCAAGATGGTTCAAACTCGTTGCTCTATCGGCTCCCCCGAGGCTCAACCTGGCGGCCGCAGATCTGCAATAGTTGCTCAGAACATCGCGCTGAAGGCGCAAGGTCGGGCTGCTAAATCGAGACGGCATTCGGCACCTTCTTCCTGTCCTATTCGTCAGGTCTGCGGTCTCCTCCCTGTATTGATCGATTGAATTAAATTGGTTCCCCATGCTCTTTGGCTTTCTATAATATTCTTTCATGTTTGGGTGATTGTGGATCTACTGTACCCTATCG
The DNA here is from genome assembly GCA_036936925.1 of Cenchrus fungigraminus. NCBI lineage: Eukaryota > Viridiplantae > Streptophyta > Magnoliopsida > Poales > Poaceae > Cenchrus > Cenchrus fungigraminus. The sequence goes on from CM072780.1 coordinate 72,465,578, forward strand.
CAAGAGTTTGTTAGAAGTCATTTTATTTGAGGTTCGTAGAAATTTGTACATGAAATGGTTGGACTGCTTTCCCATGCTCTTTGCCTTTGAATATTGTTGTTGCATGCTTGGGTGATTGTGGACCTTTTGTTCCCTATTGCAAGAGATTGTTCCAAATCAACTTATTTGAGGTTTGTAGAAGTTTGTAGATGAAATTGTTGGACTGCTTCCCCATGCTCTTTTCCTTTGAATATTGTTGTTGCATGCTTAGGTGATGATGGATTGGGTGTGATCGTTCATGTACTGCATTGAACTTAATAGATGAAATTGCTTCCGATTGCTAATGATCTCAACCCTTATCTCTTGTTCTTGAACTTGTTTCAGCGGGCCAAAGGGTCAACATCTGTAGTCACTCCTGTTCAGACTTGCTCCAAGGTAACAAACTCAACACCTTCTTTGTTTCTGATTGCGAATGATCTCAACCCTTACCTATTGTTCATGTACTTGTTTCAGCGGGCAAAAGGGTCAACATCTGAAGTCGCTCCTGTTTAGACCTGCTCCAAGGTAACAAACTTAACACATTCTTTGTTTCCGATTGCGAATGATCTCAACCCTTACCTCTTGTTCTTGTACTTGTTTCAGCGGGCCAAAGGGTCAACATCTGAAGTCCCTCCTGTTCAGACCTGCTCCAAGGTAACAAACTTAACAGCTTTGTTTCCTTAGTTCGAATCAATTATAAGGTCCTAATCTGACTTGGGATCCACTGTTGCTAGATGGAAGCTACCAAGTCAATGATGCTTCTTCCCGAACAAATTAAAACAAAGGCAGCCGAGTACACAAGAATGGGTACCAAATCCTTATGTAGTAGTGTTGATGAAGAGCGAGTTGACGCTCCCAATCAGGATGGGGTACAACTTCGACAACGGTTTGTTGCTCACCAGAAAGAGTTATGTACCTTGAAGAAGAAGACCAAAGAATCAGAATCAACTCTGAAAATGCAGTCTGCTAAGATTAAGAGGTTGCAGAAGCTAACCGAAGACAGTGAGGACGTCCTTCGTCTACTGCTTAGCAGTAAAAGATGAAGAGGTTAAGATCATTAGATCAAATCTCCACTTTCTCTTGTGATTATGAACTGGATTTAGCTTTGTTAATCAATGTTCCTTGTGATACTGTTATCTTGTAATAGTTTGTGATATGTGATGAACAATATGTCGTGCTTGATAGTAAACAACAGTTTGCTTTATTGTATAAAGAAATATGTGCTGATTACTATTTTGCCAACCGGATCGGAATTATTCAAAAAAAAGGATTAGAATTGAAATGAAATCCATTAATACTGATGCATGATTAGTTAATTTTATATTGTCCTTCAGTGGGCTTAGCCCACTTTTAATTGGGCCAAAAGTCAATTTTTTTCAAATTAACATGACATAGAAGGCCGCAACAATGTGCGCACCTGTTGGACTCGACCCAACAAAAACGGGCCCACCATAATTAAATTTCATCTAAAAAAGCTACAATTGAGCCCAACAAAATCTTTTTTGGGCTATATGAACAACGCCAGCCTACAGGAACAGTTTGGGCTCAACCCAGCTACAAACGGGCCAAATTCATTTTATGATGCATACAATTTGTCACAATTGGCATGCCACATCAGATTCTGTCCAGCGTGGCAAAGCTGCAGGAACGAAGTTATGACCCATTGTATAGAGGCTTTTCCACGCGTCATTAAACTCATGACGCCGCGAAATAAGGGCTCATCATTAATCGTGGTTTGTGACACTCGATTAATGACGGAGCATTTTCGTAACAACCGGCGTCATTAATCACGATTTATGACGAGAAACGACGTTTTTTGTGTCACTAGTCGGCGTTTTTCTTGTAGTGAATGCAGAGATAGAACCGGACCTATCACTAGTGGAATATCCAATGAAGGTGTTGGATCAAAAAGAAAGACAAACTAGGAGACAAAAAGTGAAGATGTACAAGATACAATGGAGTCCACACTGAAGAAGAAGCTACGTGGGAGACCGAGCACTTTCTAGAGACCAAGTATCTGGGTTTTCTTCAAAGCCAACATCGTACGTAATCTTTCCCCGCGTGTCTTTTAATTTCGAATCTCGGGACGAGATTCCTTTTAAGGGGGTAGGCTATAACACCCTGTGTTTTAATTAGTGTCACTTAGTGCTAATCATCATCTTAATCAAGTCAACAAGCATTAGTGGTCAAACCCTAGTCAAACCCCTTGACATCCATAAACATGATACAACTTTTGCCACGTTCTCCAAAATTCACTTAAACGCTTCAAAATATCCCAATACCAAAGTTATGTAGTTTTTCATGGGACACATTTTTACTGTTGAGTGGCATTTCAAATTCAAAGTAGAAATTAGTGAAAAACTTGCTCAACTGCAGCAAAGCACTGTTTCCTGGCGCTGAGAAAATCCTCAAGTTGGCACGCAGTTCATGCAAAATTCTTTGATCAAGACACCCATCGACCTTTGTAAAAGTTGTAGAGGGTCAAGTGATCTCCAACTTTGATATTTACCTCTTGGAGCAGTTTAGTTGCAAAATTTCGAGTTAACCTTGGTCAAATAGAGCTACACCGAATTGAAATGACGTCGGGAATGCACGCACGCGCGCGACGTCGTAGGGTGCCGCGTCGGCCTCGCCGCTATACACTGTGTGCATGCATGCCGAGACACCGAAGTGACCGCCGGTTGTTGACGGCTGTTAAGTGCCTATTTTAAAGCCGTCAATTCCTACATTTAACCACGAGAACCATGCATCCATAGTAGAATAGGAGCTTATACTGACAAATTCCACCAGTGGCAATGCAAAGATGAATGCAGGTATTTAGCAGAAGAAAGGAGAAGAAAAGACACCTCCATGATTCATGAAATTCAGGCTCAGCCAATGAGGGGCTGCCATGCAAGCATCTCCTGGATCCATGACGTCATCAATCCATGGGAAGAAGACCCAATGAATGAAAAGCCACCACATGTGCATCACATGGATCCTCTGGCCCACCTACATGCCCAAACCGCCTCAAAACCACGTGGGCACCTGGAACCGCCTTGAGGACCCACCTGATAGCCACCTGGAGAAAGCACAAGGCAGGAGGGCCCACCAAGGGTCGGCCGACCCCACAGGTCGGTTGAACCGCCTTTGGCTCAGCTCATCCTGGCCTTCCACGTGTGGGCTCCTGGTTGGCTCCTTAACACATTCCGGGGGTGCTCGAGGTGTTCTCACAAAGCTGGCCAGCCCCTATAAATAGAAGAGAGGAGGGGTAAGAAGACGACAACACACTTGAAGGCAACTTCTCACCTTTGCCTCTTTCTCCCCTCTCATTCTCTCTTGGTTGAGGTGAAACCTCACCTCACCATGGGTGTGTGTGTGGAGGATCTAGCCTAGGTGGTGCTAGGTAGAGAGGGAGTGTGTGGGTGAGTAGAGGTGAGATGGTGATGATTCGTTCATCATCCATCATCCCCTTGTACCTCATGGATGATGTCATTCTTCATTTAGACTAAAGTGAGTATTTCATTATATTCCAATTAGACTAAAGTAGCATCCATGCATAGGTGATATGTTCTTGTGTTCTTCGTCCGTTCTTGATCTTAGGCTTGAGTTCTAGTTGAACCACTCCTTTCGATCCTGTGGAGAAGCCGCATAAGTTGTTTATCTGTTTGTGTGATTGTTCGTCAATTAGAATATAGTGGATGCTCATGCCTATCTGATTTAGATCAAAGTATCATTCATATCTCCTGTTGCCTATTTGATTCCATGATGAGTGAGGCCTAGCCCATACTCGAGGGTTTGTCGCTCTGTATTTATACGGAGTGCTATGGTGTTGCTACGGGACGTTAGACGTAGCCATGCTATAGTAGTGATCAGTGGTGTAGATGTGGTGTCTAGACTGCGGGTTATCCTTCATTTGCCCTGTATCCCACAGAATGTCTTGAGGTAGGCCGCAGTAGTGACAACTGTTGGACCCTTTGTACTCCTCCACGTTCGGATACGACGTAGAGCTTTCGGCCGGAACCAACTGTTATAACAAGGAGGGAACCTGATGAGGACATCCTCCACCAGTACCTGTTGGCAAAGATGCAATATGGTCTGTAGCCCAGTTGTAGTCGGGCGGCGACCGTGTGAGCCTCATTATCCCACATTTCTTAGCTTGGGAGGAGGAAACCACCTTAAAAGGGAGAGCCACCCTTCCCCTATCAGACTAGTCCTTTGGGGTGATTGGGCCTTTCCCTGAGGGGGGCCACCAGAGTTGCGGTTCAGGGATTGCATTAGCGCTTTGGGCTTGCCCGTCGTAGTCGGATCGTGAGGGTCGTCTAACCTGGTGTGCGATGCTAAACTGTGCAATCGGTGCATCGGGATTTCCATAATCCAATCCTTGCCACCAGAGTTGCGGTTCAGCGATTGCATTGGCGGTCTGGGCTTGCCCATCGTAGTCAGATCGTGAGGGTCGTCTAACCTGGTGTGTGATGCTAAACTGCGCAATCGGTTCATCAAGCTTTCTATAGTCCAATCCTTGCCTGGGCTGGACTCATAATTTGGTATCAAAGCTGGACCCTTGTTAAGAAGAGGAGAATGATGAGGACATCCTCCACCATTACGGTAAGGCAAAGACGCAATATGATCCGTAGCCCAGTTGTAGTCGGGCGGCGACCGTGTGAGCCTCATTATCCCACCTTGCTTAGCTTCGGAGGATGAAACCACCTTAAAAGGGAGAGTCACCCTTCCCCTATTAGACTAGTCATTTGGGGTGATTGGGCCTTTTCCTGAGGAGGGCCACCAGAGTTGCGGTTCAGCGATTGCATTGGCGCTTTGGGCTTGCCCGTCGTAGTCGGATCGTGAGGGTCGTCTAACCTGGTGTGCGATGCTAAACTGCGCAATCGGTGCATCGGGCTTTCCATAATCCAATCCTTGCCACCAGAGTTGCGGTTCAGCGATTGCATTGGCGGTTTCGGCTTGCCCATCGTAGTAGGATCGTGAGGTTCGTCTAACCTGGTGTGCGATGCTAAACTGCGCAATCGGTGCATCGGGCTTTGTATAATCCAATCCTTGCCACCAGAGTTGCGGTTCAGTGATTGCATTAGCACTTTGGGCTTGCCCGTCGTAGTTGGATCGTGAGGGTCGTCTAACCTGGTGTGTGATGCTAAACTGCGCAATCGGTTCATCGGGCTTTCTATAATCCAATCTTTGCCTGGGCTAGACTCATAATTTGGTATCAGAGCTGGGCCCTTGTTAAGAAGGGGAGAATGATGAGGACATCCTCCACCATTACCCATTGGCAAAGATGCAATATGGTTCGTAGCCCAGTTGTAGTCGGGCGGCGACTGTGTTAGCCTCATTATCTCACCTTGCTTAGCTTGGGAGGAGGAAACCACCCTCCACATTCGGATACAGCGTAGAGCTTTCAGCAGGAACCAACTGTTATAGCCAGGAGGGAACCGGTGCCCGACGCGAGTGTCCTTATCACGAGCTTGCGCCCTTCTAGAATTAATACCCATAAAAGACTCCTTATCTCCTGATCCACCTCAGCAGGGATCCTGTGTCCTTGCAGAGTCATTCGTAGAGCTCCCCTTCTGTTCCTAGGATTCGATACCCTTTGGAAAACTCCTTAGGTGAAGTGCTACAATGGTAAATCCGTGCTGTTGCGGATTTGTTCGTACCCATAGGTATACCTAGGTGATTCTTACGCTCACGCTATCCCAGCGTCGTAGTGGTGACGTTAAGAAATACCAACACCAGTCCGAAGACGCACGCCGCAGACATTGTACGCCGTTGGGATGACGCGCACCAAAGCGTTGGCCGGTGCCACACGGCAAGCGCGCACACGCCCTTGCGCCTGCCATTGGCCAGCGCATCGCCGCAGGTCGAGTCGCCCCTGTAGCCATCCCGTGACTGCGCTTGACGACTAAACTTCAATAGTTACCGCCTCTCTGCGCTGGGTCGCCTATAAAAGCCCCTCATTTCCTCCCTGCGTGAACACAACCTCGCCACCATCCGCCATTGCCACCGCCGCCGGTGAAACCTCTTCTCCGATCGCCCCCGCAGCCCTCTAGCTCTTCGAAGCTCCTCTTTAGCACCCACTCGAGCCTCCACGCGCGCACATGGCCTAGCTCGCCCCCACATCTCGCCGGAATCCGAGCCAAAATGGCTCCGCCACCGCTGCCTCGCCGCCACCGCTCGTCGGAGCCATCTCTGGCTGAGCCACCACTACCAATTGACTCACAGTGATCATACACGCCGCCTTGTGTCATTTGTTTGCCAAGTCCGGCCGGCTATCGCTACCGGCGAGCTCGCCCTGCGGCGGAAGGGCACAGTTGTGAAGATTAAACTCTTCGTAGTGGCCTTTGTGCAAACTAATGGCATATCTGTGAAGGTTTAAATCTTTCTAGGGTCTGGAATGGAAATAAATTCTTACGTTTTTATCCCTTTGGTCCAGTGCCTTTAAAAAATCTTATAAAATTGTAGAAAAAATGGAAAAATACTTAACCAATTTCGTTCGTTTCCTTGTGAGTAGATCTACAACTTTTGCAAAGCATGACCATACTTTTGACTGATAAGTTTTGAATGAAAATTCAATCTCAGTTTAACCTACTTTTGTTGTAGTTCAAAATCTAGATGTGATCTTGAGCTGATCTTTTGATATGTTGTTAGGGATGCCATGTGTAGGCTCTGCACCAAAAATTACACAAAGTTACCTAGTAAATCTTTTAGTATGATTTATCTTGTATTTATGTTAGATCTTCCTAAATGATTTTTGTAGCTTAATATAAATATATTTTCGTGCCCAACTTCTGAGTATAGTCTTAGTATGCCTAGATTCACCTTTGGTGAATTAATCATGATTTTAGGACTAATAGAAATATTTGTTCCTGATTTATGCTTAGTTTTAAATATAAATTCTTAGTTCAAGATATAAAGTAGCTCTTGATATATGTGTTGGATGCATAGCCTAGTTTTAAGTCAGGGATGGTGTAGGAGCAAGTTTGGTCCCAGAAGTGGTTTATATATATTTATATGCATTTATCATCTCGTGGTAGCTAGAAATTGTTATTTTTGGTATAATTAAATTATAGCTCAATTAAATGTCAAATCTTATCCAGTGGCTTGGTATAAGGATAAAGAACTTAAGGAATGTCACCCACCGTATTTCATGAATTAATTTTGTGAATAAAAATATGGAAGCCAATTTAAGCTTAATAATGGAGTTAAATTGAAAAACCATCACTACCACCTTTAGGAACCCTATGGATGTGTTGTGGATCATGATTAGGATCTTAAGACCACCCCCTCGCTGTTTTGGGAAGTAAATTAATTTAAGTATATAAATGTGTACACAGTCACTATAAAAAGAAGAATAAATAATGAAGCACCTCATAATATTCCTTGATAGGAAGAGTATGCTGAATATATTATTATGTAGGTGAATGTGGTCAACCATGTACTCCATGTTGTCTTGGGTTGCGGATTTTAATTAAATTAAATTCACCACTAATTCTTGCATATGCATCCTCCGTGTAGAAGTTCCCGACGGTAGATACACACTCGTGCCGGCAGACAAGGAGGAGGGAGCTAGAGGAGACGTGCACTACGTGACCGTAGATCAAGACCCGGACCAAAGTACGGATGTTTGTTTGACTGCTTGTGCTGACAAAGGCAAGCCCTGGCTTATCATTAACCTATGTGTTTTTTAAGCTTCTGAATTTATCTTTGGTTATTTATGTGCATTTATGTTCAGGAGTTAAATTGAAACCCTAGTTGCATGATCCCTAAGTACCTATGATCCTTTACTAGTATGCTAGGTCAGTAGTTGCTATGCACTAAGGACCCGGTACAAGTCGAGTGATTTACTTCGCTCGCGAGAATAGGTTCTTATGTTAGAATCATACTATGTGATAATTTGGAATGCTCACATGGTAAGAGCATGGGATTCTGGGCTCCGGTCCTGTGGTTAAGTGATTAAGCATTTGAATGTACGAAACATTTGTCGGAAATGGGTACGATAAGCCAAGTACCTAAATGATGCGGTGCGGGAACCTTGCGCCACTAATCTTGGGTTGCGGCCCTGGGCTCGCCACCTGTGGTACATGCGTGAGGCTGAGTGACCTTGTGTGGCGTAGCCCAGATAAACCTTGTACTAAAGACTGTGACATCCAATCCCAATCTGAGGAATGACAGGAACCGTCTGGTTGAATGAACTCTTGGTGAGGGCATTCTCCCGTATGTTTAGGTCCACCTTGCAAGGTTATTAATCGATCGATCGTCAGCCTCTCACCGTTATCTGAGACTGCTTAATGAACTGGCCACTGTGATCGCTCTATGATGAAATTAAATGTGGATAAACTTGATGTTTGATTAATTGTATTGCACAACTCATCATTGCTATAGATGGCTTATCTAGTAATGATTTGATTTACTAGAACTTGAGCTAAAATGTGAAACTAAGGATTTACTACTTAGTAGCTTTTGGCAAAACAAACCCACTGGACAAAAGCCTTGCATGAATTAGAGGTTATGTTTTTATTTTTAGTCAGGTAAGCCTTGCTGAGTATTAGTATACTGTGACAACCCGCCCAGGAAAATACCGTACTATCGCCTAAACCAATCCACTTTGGCCCTTAAGCGACAGTAAAGTACCATCCCGTCGTTAGTTGCCGGGTTAACACCCGGTAAATCACTTGGAAATTCACACAGAGGATCGAACATATGCATTAAAACTCACGCGAAGGCAAGTCCAGAGTACACTACACAAATTAAATCCAAATTACCCCTAAGGGTTTAATTATTACAAACCATTGTTCACGACATGATAAGTAAAGGTTCAGAGTTTGAAAACAGCGGAAAATTAAACTACGGAACGGAAGACATCACAGGAGGCCATCCATGATGCCATCACTTGTCGTCATCCACCCATTCCAGCTCCCAGCCGGGTGGAATCTCACCAGGCCAAACCACCTGCAACAACATTTTTAAAGCAAGGCTGAGTATACTAATACTCAGCAAGACTTAACCGTCGGGTGATAACTACATCACCAAACTCTAGACATGAGAGGCTTTTTGGCCGGTGGAGTTCTTTTGCTGAAAAGCAACAAAGAGTATGTCCTTACTTTCAATATTTTAGCTCAAATTCTAGTTAATTACCATTTCTAAGTGTGCCAACTAATTCAATCAAGAATTGTACAATACAATTAATTCAAGCAGTAATATTCACCAAGTTCCATCATTAAGGGATATCATGGCCAGTTGATTAAGCAGTCTCAGATAACGGTGAGAGGCCGACAATCGATTGATTTATAACCTTGCAAGGTAAACCTAAATACACGGAGGGTGCCCCCACATGGACAACCACCAGGCGGTTCCCAAAAGTCCTCGGCTTGGGATCGAATCTTACAGTCCTGGGTACAAGGCTATCTGGCATACCCCGCAAGGCACCCAGCTTCACACATGTACCCCCCTCCCCCGGTAGCTAGCCGGGTAGGTGATTACTCAAGATTAGTAATAGTAAGTTCCCGCACCGTCTCATTAAGGTACTAGGCTTACCAGTCTCATTCCCGACAAGTGCTTAGTACGTTCAAAAGCTTAGCCCACGAAAGCCACTGGACTGGAGCCCAAATCCCATGCTCTTACAACATGAGCAATCCATTTATAAAGATCTTATGATTCCAACATAAGAACCTATTCTCGTGAGTGACGATCATCACTCGACTTGTACCGGTTCTATAGCATAGCAGCTATCGACCTAGCATACTAGTAAAAGGACATAGGTACCTAGGGATCATGCATATAGGGTTTCAATTCAACTCCTGAAACGTAAATGCACAATCATAGCAAGGATACTTGTATAATTTTAAAAAGGAAGGGTTAATGATCCGGGGCTTGCCTTCGCTGGCAAGGTTGGCCTTGGGCTCTTCTGGACTTTGGTCCAGGTCTTGAGCTACGTCCACGTACTGCAGCTCACCGTCAGCTCCTCCGTGTCCTCCTTCCGGCACGAGCGTATATCTACCGTCAAGAAGATCTACACGAGGATGCAAACGCAAGATTTAATTGACGGTTTTTAATTTAATTAATTACAATCAACAAATGACAACCATGGGGTGCATGGTTGACCACATTCACCTAGATAAACATACAATCAACATACACTTCCAATAAAGGAACAATATGGGGTTCTTTATTAATTATCCTATTTGATAGTGACTGTGTACATATTTATGTAAATAAATTACTTTAAATTTCACAAACAGCAAGGGGTTGGTCTTAAGCTTTTTAAAATGATTTACATCACACACATAGGGTCATTAGGTGTGTGTTGGTGATTTTCCAATTTAATGTAATATTAAGCTTAAATGGCTCCCATTGTTTTTATTTACAAAATAAATTAATAAAATTCAGTGGGGTGTTTTATGAAGCACTACAAATCAAAACAAAGCCGCTGCACACACATGCACACTTAGAAGAGCTATGAAATTAAATATACCGAAAATAACAAAGGCTAGCTACTAAAGCAAGATAAATGCATATAAAAATAAATAAGCATAAAATGGATCCCAACTTTCTCACACATGGCCTCTGGTCCAAAACTAAGCTAGGAATGCAATATATACACCTAGAGCTACTATAGATCTTGAGCTATGCAATTACATTAAAAATCAAGCATATTTCAAGAATAAATACTTCTGACAAATATAAAATTGTGATTAATTCACAAGATGTGTATTTAGGCATAACAAGATCACATGCAGAAGTTGAACACAAAAATATAAACATTTTTAGCTACAAAAATCATTTAGACAGATTCAGCATAAACACAAAATAAATCATAATAAAAGATTTACTTAGTAACTTTGTGCAATTTTTGGTACAGAAGCTATGCATACGATAACACACAACATATCAAAAATTAAGCTACATAGCATAGGTAGATTTTTAGATACAACAGATCTAGGTTTAACAGTTTCCTATTTTTCATGAAAAATCTATCAGGAAAAACTATGGTCATGCTTTACAAAAGTTGTAGTGTTTTTCACAAGGAATCCAAAAAAATTGAGTTTGCATTTTTCTGAATTTTCTACAATTTTCTACGAATTTTACAAGATTCAGCAAATCAGCTTTCACTATTTAAGATTCATTTTACCGGCAGGTCCCTGGAAGTTTTCAAAGATTCACACATAGGCCCCTGGTTTGCAGAAAGGACCTTGGAAGGAGTTGGAAGCTTGCAATGTGGCCCTTAGGGGCGACCGGCGGCGGGGGTGGCTGAATTCCGGCGAGGCCGTCGCCGTTCTTGGCTGGAGAAACGGCATGGGAGGACCAAGCGGTCACCTGGACGTGATTGGTGGCCGGAAAAAGGGCGGGGAGGACGCCGGCGAGCGGGCACGGCAAAGCTACGCGGCGGCGGCCGCTGGAGCTCGTGCTCCGGCGAGGCTGCGGCGCCGGCTGGGCAACAAACGACACCGAGCTACAATTGGGACCCCTACTGACCGATTGGCGGTGTCGGCTTGGCCGGAGGGGTCGCCGGTGAGCTGCGGCGGTGAGGCCGGGCTGGCGCGGCCGCAACAACTCGAATGCCGGCGAAGGTTGGGGCGGGGCTAGGCAACACGCGCGCTGGAGCTCGAGGGTGATGTGGTGGAGGTGCTGGAGTGGTCAGGTGGCGAGGTTTGCGCCCGGGAGGCGGAGCTCGGCTTGCAGGCACCAATGGCGGGGCGGCGGCGAGCTCAGGGAGGTAGAGGGGGCGCGCACGCGCGGGGGAACAGGCCGTGGCCTTTTATAGGCGGCGTTCACGCGTCTTGAAGCAACCAGCGGGGCGAGGGGGAATCCGGACGGCGCGTCGGGGCGCGGGCGACATCGCCGGCGGGCGACGCGGGCAGGGCCCGACGCGGGCGGGCGCAGGGGCGCGACACGCCATGGCGCGGGCTCCCAGGTGCCTCGGTGCGAGCGCGGCCTCGACTTGCGTGGCCTCGGGGCGCGCGGTTTGGTATGGGCCCGGACGTCGATGGACGGTGGGGCGCCACGCGGCCCGCGCTGCGGCGCGCTCTGGCGCGGTGTCGCGGCGGCACTCGCGACGTCGTCCGATGGTTGTTTCATTTAGCTGTCTTTGACCACCTATTTCTCGAGATTTCGCAACAGAAGTGCTACAAGGTATAATTTGCAAAGTTGTAGAGCAATGATCCCTCTACAACTTTTACAAAGGCTTTCTTATGTTTTGCTCAATGGTTTGAGCAGGAACGACAGGCAAAGTTCCTGTTTTTCATGGCGCCAATGAATAGTAAAAGCTACAGTTGATCGAGTTTTTCACCCTTTTCCACTCAAAATTTGAAATGCCGCCCAAAAGCAAAGTTGTGTCCCTCGAAAAGTTGGACAACTTTTATATTGGGAGATTTTGAAGTGTTTAGGTGAAATTTGGAGAACACGGCAAAAGTTCTAAAGGGGGTTCAAAGACATTGGGGTTTTGACCCACCTCTGACTAGGGTTTGACCAAGGTTTGACCACAAGTGGGTGTTGACTTGATTAAGAGGGTCATTAGTGATTGCTGGCTAGGTTTTCGGGGTGATGACCCAAGTTGACCAAGGTTTGACTAGAGTCAACGTGTTTGACTCAGTCATTAACACTAATGAAGTCAATTAAAAACCTGGGGCGTCACGTATACTCAGCCTTGCTATATAAATGTTGCTTTCAGGTAATGCATGTAATGATGTGTGGCCTGGAGAAATTCCACCCGGCTGAGAGCTGGAATGGGTGGATGATGACGAGTGATTGCATCATGGATGACCTCCTATGATGCTTGTCGTACCGTTTAGTTAATTCCGCTGTTTTAATAAACTCTGAACTATTTACTTCCGTGTCGAGAACAATGGTTTGTAATAATGGACTCTACGGGGAAGATTGGCTTTAATTTGTAAGGTACTCTGGACTCTCCTTCGTGTGGGTTTTAATGTATATGTTTCGATCATCTGTGTGTTATTCAAGTGATTTACCAGGCTTTCACCCGGCAACACTCAACGGGATGGTTCTTTATTATAGCTTAATGACCAAATGGAGTGGGTTAGGCGATAGTACGGAATTATCTCAGATGGGGTTGTCACACCGCGCCCATCCGCTGCTCCCTGCTCTTGCACGAGCTCGTCGGGGTGGCGGAGGGCCGGAGCCTATCCCCTGGCCGGCGCATCGCGCGGCTCGAGGGGGCAGGCCGGCGGATCAAACGACCCATGTGCCATGGTGGCGGTGGGTGGGAAGGAGAAGGTGCCGATGTTGAGGAGCAGCGGCGACGACGACGCCGACGAGGCATCCCCACGGCGACGAGGCGGCCTCCGAGCACGAGCGCGATGGGGGAGGTGTGTCTAAGGCGACGTCCGCGGGGAGACGCGCGCGTGTGGAGCGGCGGTCCAAGGAAGAGGAAGGGGATTTTCCCCCTGACCCACTGACATGTGGGGCCCACAGCGCCATCTAACGCCTCCAAACGGAATGACTGACGGCAATGGCATGTAGGGAATGGAAAGTTACAATCAATGACATAGAGCTTATGAGCTAATTTTCAATGCCATATAGCACATGAGTTACATTTTACAGTGACATAGAGGGAATTTTCTCATTCAGGTTCAAGGCTTCCACTGTTGAACAACTGTGCTGATTTAATTCCAGTTATAGCGCTCCAACTGCATATTCTATATATCTACCCAAGATCTACCCGTTATGGCCATGCCCTATGGTGCTGTTATCAGGACCATAAAAAAAACCTTGTTTATTGTTGGGATATCATTTTGCCTTTTGGCATGCCTCTAGACTGTTTTTTTTATGAAAATGGGACCTCTAGTGCCTCCGAATCATTGCTACCGATTTACAGCTCCCAGGTCCATTTCTTTCGACCGTTGACTCGCCAAAATCTAGGCATGCTAAAATGAGGGTAAGAAATTTAGGTATCACTTGGTTTAGTACCAAAATGTGATAACCTACATGTTGACCTTTAAGAAGTTTTTAGTAAGTTGTCATTGATTTGGCTAAAAGTCTGGGCATGCCAAATTTTTGATCATGAACCAAGTGATCGCCAAATTTTTTTGGCATGCCTTGAATTCGGCTGGGCATAAATTGGAAGCAAACCAAGCAGACTCATGGTTTCTGGTCGTGGGACGCCATGGCCTGTGGTGGCGATTTCCACCGCCACAGCTTGCTCTGTGGCGTGGCGTGACGGGTGGGGACCAAGCATCTTCTCGCCTTCAATTTCTACGTACCCGCATAACAACATGTGCCACTTATATGAGAGTTCCATAACTAATGATACATATCACTCAATTATCTTCGACAGTTTATCAAATTGAATTGACATGTTTGATTTTTGGTAAAAATGTTGAAAATACATCTCCAACAGGTTAGCAAGGACTCGACAAGGCAACTTGGAAAAAAAAAACTGCCTCCTGCTATTCTTTTTCAAACTAGAACTGACAAGCCTACTCCATGCTCCTTTTAACATGTGTTACTGTCGAGAATATTTTGTTGCACGACAGACAGACTATGAGGCGGGTTGTCACTAGTGAGTAGGAGAGCCGTGTTGGCATCTCTAACAAACCATAACCGCTGCTTTACATCTTCATGCATGGTTGACTGCTCATCAAATCTTGTACTGATGTGGTGGTGGGGGTCACCTCACAATGGGCCAGCTTAACGCACCCAGAACTCGTTCCTCCAACGGTATCCGATCCATCCATTCAACTCCACCGCGTGCAAAAGAACGCCATAAAACAGTCTTTTCTTCTCTCGGAAGGAAGCCATAGCCTTCTAGATCTCTCCGCCAACTCCCATCCGGTCCTCTCCCGTCCGCCTCCGACGAGCTCACCGGAGCGCGTTGGGAGCGGGGCCCCGCCTTCAATAGCTTGCAGTAGTTGCTAATAGGTTGTATCTAGCCTTTTTGTGTGCCTTTATGGCTTCTACCTTTTGTGGTTCGCGCCGCTTTGGACCTGCCGTCGTCTTCGTCGTCGCCGGGACCTTCTCCAACCTCCTCGTCACCGGCATTCTTGCTTCTCCGGTGAGTTGTAATATAATAAAGTCCTCCCCCTCGCTACCTCATGCAGCTTCTCCTCCGCCCCTTTCATTCCCTGTTGCCGGAGTTTTCAACCCGCCGCCTCAGATCCGGCCGGAGTTGAGGTTGCTCTGCGACAGTCTTGCATGGATCGAATCCCCTCTTGGGTGGATCTTGTCTCTGGGACTGTCCCCAACCGCCTCTCCTTCCTGGTTGCGAGCGCCGCTGTCTGCGACTTCGCCTTCCCTCCATAGTAGTCCTTGGCCCTGGAGCTCGCATCTCTAGCAAGGTGGCTACGCTCCCGGTACCTGCTCGACAGCGCTGCCTCCCCCTAGGACCCTGGTCCAACCCACTTCACCAACCTCCGGCGACGACACCAACCAAATCTACAGTTCGTCGGTGTGCTCCTCCAAGTTCGGCTTCACCAGCCCACTTTCAATCGACGCTTTACGCGGTCACCACCCGGGTGTAAGCGTCCTCAACGCCCCTGCGACCCTCCGCCGACAGCTCTTTCCTCCCCATCGCCATGGACTTTGCCGTCTTGCTCCTCTATCCATCTAGGACCATTGTGTAATCCAGTCTTCTTTCGAGGACCTATCTGTAAAATGGCTGATGTTATATTTTAATCATAAATAACTATATAATCGGTACCCACTACAAGTCCTACCTCCATTTCTCTCAACATGCAAGCATTCCACATCATAACCCAGTATATACCATGTCACCATCCACTATACGTTATGTCATCATCCACCAAACCATCTATTTATGTCTTCAACTGATTTTTTGTGGCTAATAGCATATATTTGTGAGCAGCACACCACAAAATTCCCGCAGTTGAAATACATGTCGGATCAATTATTTTAGAATGATTCACTCCCAACAAAATAACATGATTTCATATGTAATGTTGTTTACAAATGAATGTTCCCATGCAATCACATTGGTGTTTCTACTTTCACATTTCACCTTAAATTTTTATTAAAAAATCTCCAGAGCAACGCCTGGGGTATCACCTAGTATAACTATATAGAAACACCCCACTACAAGTCACTATAACAATTCTCTCAAATATCATGTAGCCCCGTCATCCTCCACTAGCTATATCGTAATGATCATAAATTGAGTGCCACAAAACTACCTTCCACCTTCTCTTTCCAATTCCAACTAGCGGAGATAAGAACCACTACTGTTAGTGGCTTTAAAATGAAGCTCTACTGGAGCAACAACACCAATTATTCATCTCTTTGCATGATCTTTCAACTGCATCTCTCACTATATAAAACAATACGGTGTTCTATTATAATACAATACACATATCATTACTTTGTTTCAGTTAAAAAATAACTGTAAAATCTCTCTTAAATTCCGCAGCAACTCGCGGTATACGTATGTTTGCTGTAAAAAAACTCCACCGCGTGTGGTGCAGTTGGAATGGGTAAGCTTTGGAGGCCCATGTGCCAGACCGGACTATTGAGCACAGCACACGTGCGTGCAGCCCAGTGAGCGGCTGGTCGACGTCGTGGTTGTGTTGTCCAATGCGCGTAACTGTTGGCCGAAAAGGACATCACCCTGCACTGACTGCGTACAGCTAGCCGCCGGAGCCCAGAGAACAACAAGCGCTAAAACATGATGGCAAACAAATCCTGAATGTAATACCACATCCTGCTTTGTTGCTTTTTATTGAAGCAAGTACCCCCTCCGCCAATAAAAAGTGTAATTCTAACTTTTGCCGCCAATAAAAAGTGTAATTCTAACTTTTGAAAAAAATTCCACAAAGAATGTAATTCTAGAAAATAGATCTAATTACATTCCTAATGAAGTGGCCAGATCTGATTTGCATGGCAAAACTTACTGCATTTGGCAAACAAATGAGGTTATTAGAGTCTTTTCATTTCACCACTAATCTATTATAGAAAAACTAGAATTGCACTCTTTATGGGACGGAGGCATTATCTCATATTCTCGTATACAGCTTGTCACTAACAATATACACTTTGTTTTCACTCATGGAATAGGGATGAGTTTCTTTTCAAATTGAAAAAACAGGGAAGAGTAATTTTTTTGTGAGGAACTATATTAGGTAAGAAGTCGGTCTGAAAATTGTATTGTGTCGAGTTTTTACATACAAGGCCTGTGAAAGAGGGAGGAGAGGGAAGAAAAGAATCTAAGCTATACTACAAATTAATAGATAAACTCCACAACTTTAGGTAGGTCGTATCTTGCAGATTCATGGAGCAATGAACCCAGAGATTGATATCACATATGCATTCACTTGCCGTGTTCGACACACCTGTTGAAAACCAAGTTTTTCCTCGTGTTCCATATATATGTTCCAAGCAATGGTTGAGACAATGGTTAAGCGGGCTTTGAGAATTGTCCGGGGAAATTTGGCATATGCCAACAGAACGAACACATCTGCGACTCGAGGATGGATGTTGTAGTAGTGCAAGAAGACCGCATGCTCACGATGCAAGAGCAAGAAGAGTGCTTAACTCTTACAACAATGAGTAATTATAGCATAGGATTACCTGAGTTGTGTCTTTGTTAGTGGTACATAAGTGGTGTTTTAAAAAGGAAAGCTATATCTCACCTAGATGAAATGAAGCACCTCTCCACATAAATTTTTCTTTCACCTCCATCTTCACCCATCTCTCCATCTTGTCCAACTTCAGTGAGGTTAGGATTGGAAGGGTTATGATGTCAGAGGTTCAAGGTTGCTGGCTGACTGCTAGTCACAGTAGACCATGGAGGTACGGCGGCGGCAGTAGGCCAGCCTAATGAAAGAGGCGTGTCGGGAGGTTTGATGGTGAGGAGGGGGGTGGGGGAGGCACAGCGGAGGACGGCAGATGGGTCGATGTTGGGGTAGTTGAGTTTCACTACAAGAAAAACACCGATTAGTGATGCAACATAATTTTGGTGTCATTGATTTATGACGTTCCTGGCTGATCTCGTCATAAAACTTCACTTCCTTGCAAATTTAGTGACAAAAAAACTGTTGTCACAAAGGTTACTACTGTAGCTATGCATTCCTTGTTACATGCTAGTTTTGTGATGCCATAATCTCTGCAAAAATGTCATAAACAAACTTTGGTCCCACATGTCAGTATTATTTTTAAAATAGAATGTTCCATTTCCCCATAGAGCCTGCACAACTTGATGGATTGTGGTGGTATGCATCTTAGCCGAGCCGGCGACATGACCTTTCCGACCAGTGCCCACTCCACCCCAACAACATCATCTTCCTCTTCTCATTCATTGAATGCAAGCACGTCCCCCTCCTATGCAGTCAGATTCAGGTTCTTCAGTAGATCTGCGACATTGGTTTCCAAGGTTTCGGGGATGCGGGTGCGCTCAGCCTCCGTTTTGCCTAAAACTCCACCTCCGGCAGTGGCCACCATGGCCAACAATCAAAGGGGAGATAGTTGAAGTGTCACGAATGTGACGATCACAGAACACGCACACAACAATCACAACACTAGGTCCTAAGCGGTGCTTATCCCTAGCGGAAGTTGATGGTCGACGACGCCAGAATGGCTAACCGACGATTTCCTGGTGGTCGGTGGGGATGGGAGTTTGCTGGTTGTGGCTTGGGTGCCGTGATCGAGTGACTGGCGGCAAGCGGGATCAAAGATACCCCATGATAGATGTTTCATTTGGAGGATCGGGAGGCAAAGGAGGTACCGTAGGCTTAGGGGAAGGTTCTGTCAAAAGATTTCTAGCTGGCTGGATTTGGATAGAAGAGGGCTCCTTCCCTAGTTGGACATCTAAGCAATTCGAGGTGTTTCTGAGATTTTCAAGAGGGTTATCCTCGAATCGATAGAGGAACTTTGGAGGCTGAATTTCTTCTTCCTCCACTATTCTTGGTTCGGGAGAGTGCTCAACAGACGAATCTTGTGATGTGGAAGTCAAAGGCTCAGGTTCAGCTGTTGAGAGACTCTCATAGATTGACTCTGATTCTTGGCGGGTTTCGTTATGGCAGGTGAGAAGGGAAGAGTTTTCTAAGAGGCTATCTTGGATTGCTCTTCCTTTCACTAGAGTTTTGTGTGCAAACGAACCTCCAGCAGCGATGTCAAGATCTTGGGCAGCGTCCATGTCTAAACCCATGCAAAATGCGTAAAGCAAGAAATCATCGGGTAGAAATAAGTCGGGTCCAGATGCACAAAGGCGTATGAACCTAGCCCACGCTGCTCCTATAGACTTCTCTAATTGTTCGAACTCGAGAATATCCTCTGGGAGAGAGGCCATATGAGTATACCATTGCACCGTCCTCTCCACGAGAGAGAATGAGTTGCAAAAGTTATCTCGAAGTTTGCCCCAATCACCATTTATACTTTTTATAGTGTCAGTGTACCATTGCTCCACCCTTTCTGACAGAGAGAGGGGGAACAACTTCCACCTTATGGATTCCTGTGTCATGCCTGGGAGAACCAGACGCGAACACAGTTCCTCGAATTCTTCCAAATGAAAGTAGGGATCTTCAGTGATCGCTCCAAAGAAGGGTCGATCCTGAACCATGCCCATAATGTGGAAATGAAGTTCATGGTCGGATGAAAACATTGATAGATCGTTGAACTCGTAAGTTGAGGTGGAGAGGTTGTGAAAGGATGGCCTCTCCATGGGTAACAGGGGTAAAGGTAGAAACAAAGAAAAACAAGGGATATGAGGACCACTGGGTACGAAGATAGATACAACAACCGTTCCCCGGCAACTGCGCCAGAAAGCTTGTTGGGTATTTTAGCGACACACGAAATAAATCCGCAAGCGCACGGATACCATTTTTGCTTTCACCTCAGAGTATTCTAAGAGTATCAAATCAAAGGGAACGTGTGTGTACTAACTGCGTACAGTCAGTCCAAGGACACACCCAGATAAGAGGCAAGGATAGAGATGATTACTAAAGATAGCACTATAGAAGAGATTAAAGGTCGATCTCTAGATAGAACTTGGCTCAGGATACCGATAGCCCTGACTTAACACGCGACTCCGGTATGCGGATCTATGTGGAACGGAGCTCTGACTATATCCAGCTGCGGAGGATCAACGAGGGCCAGAAGGGCTGTCACCGCCTCCTGGACTGCCTCTACCTAACCTTGGGATAAGCTGAACGGATGATAACTGGTAGTGTGTCACAACGTCCACATTGTGGTTACTGCCGTAGCCAACGGACTACGGCACCCTGTACTGATAGAGCTACAACCACGGAAGAGAACTAATCTCACTCACTATAGGTACTACTAGCTTATGCTAAAGGCATACGAGAGAGCACTCGGTCCCGTACTATGCTTCCAACGTATACGAACGACTTGTAACAGACGAACGTATAAACCCAAGATCTATGCACTAGCAGAGGAAAAAGTCTACTCATGCAACCTAGCATAAACTATTAGAAAGGAATCACGAACACACTTTATTCTAATCAGAGTATGCAAGCATCCACTTTATTCTAATAGACTAATCACACAAACAAGATACAAACTTGTGCACCTGATCAACTAGATCGAAGGGGCGTGTTTGTGAAGAACACGCGCCTCTAAATGATGAATAGGCGAAGAACACAAGAACATATCACTCAAGAATGAATAACACTCTAGTCTAAATAGGAAATGTAGAAATACTTACTTTACTCTAATTGAAGAACAAGAATCCATAGAGATACAACTCTCTCTCTCTCTCTCAATTTCTACTCTCTAATCTATCAAGGAGAGGCCTCTCCTTTGAAGCAAAGCTCTCATCCTTGGGTGAAGTGGTGCGTCTCATTTCTTACCCCCTCCCCTCATATTTATAGGCCAAGAGTAGCTTCCTAGGCTGCCTTGGGTGCCACCAAGGCACCAATGAGGTGGTGACACGTGGCACAGAGGAGTGGGGGCCAAGTTGGTGAATCTTCCATGAGAAGGAGCTGCAGGCTTTCGGGCGGATATTCGGGCATGCACCTGGCACCGCCTTTGGCTTGTCACGACAAGACGACACGTGGAAGGGTGGCGCGAGAGGCCTCAGAGTGGGTTCGTCGACCTAGGGGTCAGCCGATCCCGGGGTGGCCCCGATCGCGCCGGTTTTCGTCTAGGTGACTGCCAGGTGGGTCCCAAGGTGGGTATGGGGGTGTTTGCGGTGTTTCTAGCCTATTATCTCGTGTTTGTGAGCCCTTGGATCTGTGTGCTCGCTCTTGATTGGTTGAGAGTGTATTTCCTTGGATCAATGAGGTGTCATGGACACGTGGGCGCCTGTGTGGCAGCACATCGCCACGTGGCCTGGTGTGGGTCTCACAGAGCCCACATGATGTCTAGTGCATATCTCTCTCATCCGGGCTCTGATGTATGCAAATGATATATCCGTTTTGATCGTCTCGACGAGCCCGTCGCAATGGTGCAGACCAATTTGGAATTTAAGGTTGTTTATGATGATACCATATCTATGCCATTGGTCTGCTTGCTCTCAACTATATCATTCCATGTGTATTTTGATGTGTCCTGCAACAAAAAGATAGAAACACCAACACTTGTGGAACTTGTCAGTATAAAGACCTATTCTAGTGTTGATGATCACTTTTCAATTATTTTATGTAGGAGTTGACAGTGTAAAAGTAGTACTTAATAGCTGTCAACAGCAGGGGAGTCCTGGGCACCCGAGGTGCTCTGAGGTCCAGTGTCCGACCTGCATGAGTTAGTTCGTCAGTTTGCATCGACCTCATATAAACATTACATGTTGAAGCGGCAATAAGGTCTTACCTTGCTGCTGCCTTTACGCGAGCCTTCGGCTTCAGGGGCCGACCTGGCACCTTTGTTGGCATCTTGGCCTGGATACCGACCTTCGCTAGCTGGGCCTCCCTTATGCGGTGGAGGTCTTCCTCCGTCGTCTTCATCTCCAGCTCCCGCTTCCGCTTCGTGGCGGGACTTGGCGACCTTGGTGCAACAAGATCGTCCTCGCCTGACAGCGAGTTGATAGCTTCATCCTTCTCCTTGACGTCCTCCACTGTGGGGGCAGGGTCCAGCCCCCTCTTCCTCTTCTTCTTCTTCTCGGCCTCGAGCTTCGCGGTCTTTGCCGCCTAGACCTTCGCCGCATCGGCCCTCGATTTCGCGACCTTCATGGTAGTCGCTATCGTTTGACGCACCAGCTTTGCAGTACCCACTGCTGTGGGCCGGCTCGTCACGTCACCTCCGACCTCCTAGTTGCTATCTTTGTCGGCTCCTACGGATGAATCAGACAAGTAATTCTCCAGCAGCTCAGCAGCTGGAGGTTGATAGTCTTCCGACCTCAATTTCTGACGTGGCTCCTCGCCACTAGGTAAAGGTGCAGGGCACCAGTACTGCATTTCACGTTCCTGCAAAACAAAAGAAAGTCTAAGAGGTCTTCCTCAACGACACAAGAAAAGCAAAGACATCGAAGAACTAAAAGTCTCAAGACATACAGCATCAGCTGGACGGTTCAGTGAATGTGCCTTTGGGCACCTCTTGCTGCGGATCCGCCCAGTGTAGAGTTGGGTAACCCTGGCCACCATATCGTCCTTGGAGACCTTGCGGTTCACCTCACGAGTAGGGTCTGATTGACCCCAGTACTCGTAGGATGGATGAACCCGATCCTTGATCGGCTGAATGAGACGACGACTAAAGGACATCACCACCGCGCCGCCTGTAAGACCTGTGTTGATGGTGAATTTCCGTCAACCTAGTCATGAGTTTACCTTCGGTGTTGGCATCAATTTTATATCTTATCCATTGGTACTAACCCCCTTGATATATCAAGTTCGTTCGTGCATGTCGGTTTTGGAGTTTAATGTTTATGCAGGAATTTAGCGTTAAAAGCAAGACTTCCGGGTAAAGTTCATCAAGCACCTCGTGAGAAGACCATGAAACCAGGCACAAGTCAAGCAATGTAGTGAACATGACTCCAAGAAGCCCAAGGACCAACCCGTGAAGGCAGAAAACTCCAAGGACCTGGACAGAAAATGCTGAAGCTTGCGCGACAAGGAGCTCTATCCAAACCGCGGAGAAACTAATGCTAAGGGCTCACATGCAGAGGAGGGAAACTTCCAGAAGACACGAGAAGCATCACCGACGAAGGAGGTCACAAGATGGGCTAGAATGGGCCTAGGCCGGCCGGCCCAGGCCTGTCGGCCCAGCCCATTTCTGGGCCCATTCGTCCCCTCCTTTGACCTAGACGACCCCCGGGCTATTTATAGTCCCCCTGCCAAGAGCCACGCATCAATTCATTCGCCATTCACCATTGAGGAGAAGAGAAGAGAGGGACACCATTCCGGAGAGGAGAGGGTCAAGCTAGTTGTCTAGGGTTTCCCTAGCCAACGTGGGAACCTTGAAAGGAAGACCACGTCGGAGTTCCAGGAGCTAGGAGCAAGATCAAGGTAGGATCCTGGTAGTGATCTTGACCATGTATCGTTTATGATGTTGAATTATCAAATTGCAATCCGATTTTTAGCAATCAAGTGCTGTCTCTACGACTTTGTCTTCGATTGGTTTTTCTCACTTTTAGATCTATTATCGAGATAGATCATATAGGGTGTTCTTGTAGCCGTGGTGGCTAGAGGTGCACGCCTGACCTACCAAGAGATTTCATCTTGTCCTTTGGACTCACCCTAGGCTAACCCGCACGAATAGGAGTGCGTTGTGACAGAACGGTGGCTCCAAAAGGCGGGCGTCTCTGGAGTTGGAACGGAAGCCGCGATTTAAAGAGGCTTTTTATAAGATTCAATTTGGTTTGTTCATCTTTGCTTGGAACTTCAACAAGAGCTTGATCCAATCTCTCTAGATTGGTTTTACCTATCCCTCTCTATCTCTTGCTACCTCCTGTTTTCATTAGATTAGATTTGTTTTCTTGGTGTTCTCTAGATTAGATGCAAAAGCACTTCCTTCGAAGATTTAAGTGTTCTCGGCATTAATAGATTGGTTCTTGCATCACACATTTGTTCCACGGATTCGATACCTTGGGTTCACACTTAAGGGAAGAAGGGTCGCTTGACTACGATGGAGGATTTGTCCGCTTGGAATCCAAACGAAGTTTGATACGTATATATACCGTCAACAACCTGCCTTCTTGAGGTCGGCGAGGATGGTCAGTAGCCCCATGAGGTCTTCCATCTTGTGGGAGCTCAGGGGCATATCCCACTCTGTGATCTTCACGGGCATGTGCCCAGTTCGCTTCGGGAGCGCCGGCTTCTGGTCGGCGATGTAGAACCAATCGGACCTCCTGCCGCTGTTGTTGTCTGACAGCTCCATGTCGATGAACTTTGTCTTACGACCTGGTCGTAAGTAGAACATGACAGAGCCTACGATGCCGGTAGACTTGCCGGTCCTCTTGACGTTGAAGAAGTACCGCCACAACAAGAAGTGTGGCAGTATCCCCATGTACACCTCACAGAGGTGGATGAAGGAGGAGACTATAGTGATGAAGTTGGGGATGAGGTGTACCAGCTCCAGCTTTTAGTAGTAGAGCAGCCCCCTGAAGAAGTTGCCAGCAGGTACGCTGAACCTGCGCTCGAAGAATGATGCGAAGACGACCTGGTCCTTGTCGTCCTCCATCGGGAACTCCTTGCCAGTAAGCGCCTTCCACTCCACCTCCGCCTTGGGCCTCAGCAACCCGTGATCCACCGGCGCCTGGATCTTCTCGTCGGTCATCTCCGAGGGATCCCAGACCATCTCCGGGGCGGCGATCTAGGAAGCCATGGCCACCATTTCTTTGGAATCTACGAATTTGGATCAGAATGTCACTAGGGTATTAACGCGCATGCGGAGCGGCGTGGAGCACGGCTCGTGGTGGTGGCAGGCGGATTGCTGAGGATGGTGGTTAGCTCTGGCTCTTGCTGCGGCGGCGTGGATGTGGAAGCTCGGCGGCTATGGCACGGGGAGTACCGGTGGCGGAAGGAAGACGAAGGTAGGGGAGGAGCCAACGCTCATGCCCTCGGTCGTATTTATATGGGGCCCGCGGCGGACGCCCGTTGCGGATTTACCGTCGTAACGGCTCCGCGGCAACGACTCTATGCTGCCTATTTCTCATGAGATGATCTCGCCGGATTTTGCTTCAACAACTCTAAGCCCAATGGATATATTGGCGACCTAACGCCTAGCGATTAGGTCATAAACACATGTATGCTATCAGATCGTCCTAGTAGCACACCCGACCTCCTTAAGGTCAGTAAGCCCCAAAATAAAAGCATTTTAGGTCTTTGACGAATAATTTCTTCAAATTGATTGTTACATGACAGAAGAGAGCGAACATTACAAGTGTGCCACCCAGGTACATAGGTCGCCTGCGACCTATCTGGACCTAGCACAAGTTACAAGATACAAAGATATTTGAAGACCTGATCTACCTAGAGCAATCTTTGCCATGTTCTCTGCTACAGCGGAGCACATCTTAAGATTCTTCTAGCTTCAGGACCCCAATGGCGGCATCGCGGTGAACTTCTACACGACGCTGCACCTAGCAAGTCATGCTTTGTGCCTGACTATGGAAAGCAGACACAGTCTTCCCGGGGAAAGGGTGCTGTGAGCCCTCGACGAGTATCTACTACTCACCATGAACCTGCAGCGTCACCTCGGACCTCTACAGCATCACCTCCAAACTCTCCTTGGCTCTTCGCTGAGGGGAGGTGCAGAGATTGGTGGTGACTCCTACGCTTTGCAAGTATTCTTCTAAGTCCAAGATTCTAATTTTTGCATCCTATGCTCTGGTAGACGGCAACATGCCCCTGGCATGGCCAAAATACTACTTTGCAGCTTCATAGCTCAACAATGCTCGGTGCTTGCTCCCAACCCTATGTCGCTATTTATAGCGTGAGCCAAGACTTGGTTATGGTCGGAGGAGCCTTGACACTGTTACCACGTGATCATGGGGTACTGTGTGCATGTGGACGACTAAAAGTGAGATTCTTTTCCCCTACATCACGACAAACTTGTCGCTGCTGCATCAATGATGCCTGAGGCCGCTGCAGTGTCACATGGCTACAGTACACTCGTGGTTAGTGGAGCAGTTGTCATTTTCTGGGTGTCACGGGAATCTCCGACCACTGTTGACCTGTGACCCTACAGTCTACGGAGTGATAATGCTAACTCTGTGTCAGATGGCCCTGCGCCTTGCTTCATCTACGGACGACGACGATAAAAATGCACCCGCTAGGCTCTGCGTCCTGGTGCACCCACTATGGCTCTGCACGTAAACGGACCTATTCCAATCAGCCTATATTTCTGTTTCGTGAGCAGAATGGTCGTAGGTTCGATTGAAGACCTTCCGGGGTAGTCGTGCCTCGCTGCTCTGCCAGATCCGTTTGGATGCCTGGAGTCCTGGTTCATCACGTCTATGATTTCGTCGGGCCCCTGTGGTCGGTGTGCCCGCTACTTAGGTTGTCAATACCTCTGTACCAGGGCTCCGCTGGATGGCTGGAAGCTATATTGGTCGTCTGGGCACCAAAATGACCTCCTTGAGGTCGGCATGCCTTAATACCTAGGTCTTGCGATACCTCGGTATGGTTGCGGCTCTGTCAACCTAGTTGGGCCCCCGGATGCGTGACCTTCCTATGGCCGGTGTGCTCTTGTAGCTCTGCCAGCCTGATCTGGACACCTATGATTTTGCGTGGGAATGAAGGCCTCCCTGACTTGGGGGCTTGGGCGCTACTGACTTGAGACCTTCCTCAGGACGGCATGCCTTGGGTGGCTCTGCCAGACTCTTTGCAGCAATGCAGGATATCTGGGTGTCTCTACACTCCGTTTGTTCAAGACCAGCATCTTTTTACGGCTTCAACATCGACTGTTCTGGACACCACAATTTTGGCTGCAGCAGGAATGAAGTGCTCTACAAAGGGTGCGCGTCTAACGACCCTACCAGGCATCCTCGGATATTGATTTGAGGCCTCCTTGAGGTCGGCACGCTTACAAGGCCTCCTTGAGGTCGGCCCTGCCAGACTCCTTGCAGCTATGCTGGGAGGTCTGGGTGTCTCTACACTATGTTCGATCCATGACCATGACCTAGTTTTCTTCTCTTTTTTGAGCATCAAACCAGCCACACCGCCTGCTTCAATGCTCAGGGACTACTTTACAAGAGCGTCTTCGACACCCTCTTGTTTTCTTCATCGTACCGACCTGTTGGGAAACCTATTTCTCATTAGGTCGTTACTTGACCTACTTTTTCTTCTTTCTTTTTTGGATCATCATACCGGCCATCTTGCCCGCCACGATGCTCAGATACTACTCTATGAGTGTGTCCTTGACGCCCTCTGAATTTTTTCATCGTCATTTCGATCAATTGGAAGTCTGCTTCCCATAGGTCATCACTCGACCTCTCTTCGTTCGGCAAGACTACAAATAGGTTGGCAGCTAAGCTGATTTCTTTCGTTTTCTTTTGGACCGACATGCACGCTATTCGACCCGTCGATAGCTTCAAGACTTCTTCATGACCCCCTCGAGGTTGCTGCGCCTACACATCGCTCGGGGCTTGTGAGACATGGGTACCCCTGGGTCCCCACCGACCAGGCTCACGGTCATCCCCGACAGGTGGGTCTGGCCCACTAGAAGACCAGCCGACCTGACAGTGGACCCAACAGACCTGATCTGTGGTCCACACGACCTCCTGAAGACCTTCTAGAAGATTCCCAGACGACCTTATCCGATCCGTTCAGGTAACTTGGCGTGCAAGACAAGACAGAAGACGACGGCTGCGCCGTCAATCAGTCCGAAGATCACAGGATTATGTTGTAAATTACCTTAGATAGGTTTCCATGTTGTAGCTGACCTGGACTCTGGGTCCACCGACCTTGTCTGCCAGCCAATATAAGGCGGGCAAGGCCGTCCTTCCGAGGACCACCTGTACTTTCATCCGCAATACAAACGCCAAGAACTGGACATAGGGTTTTACTCTTCGGTGGCCTAAACCAGTATAAACTCATCGCGTCCCCATTGTTCCATGTGCTCTAGCATAACCTTCGAGTTCTTAGCCCTAGATCTCCTCCCACCGAACAACTAAACAACCGGGGTTGACCCCCCGTGTGGACTGTCCAGATCAAAACCTCTAACAAGCAGCAGCTACATACTCGGCTTCTGTGGTAGACTGAGCTACACTTGACTATTTGCGAGATGACCAAGAAACCAAAGAGGAACCCAAAAACTGACACATCCCCGAAGTCGACTTCGTATCGACTCGACACCCTGCAAAGTCCATCCGAAAAACCAAGAAGCGAAAGGGAAGATGACGCCGAATACCAAAGACCAAGCTCAGGAGTGTATCGAAGATACCTAAAAATCCGCTTGACGGCCTGCCGATGTGAAGTCCTCGGCGATGCCTGAAAACGAGCGCAAAGACACACAGAAAACTGAATGTCTGGCCTCGTCGCCGTCAAGTACAAGAGGTAGCCGATCATGCTTCAGTACTCCTTCTGGTCCACGGGCTCTCTATACTCGTCCGCATCCAACACTGTAGTCGTACTCATCAGTGTCGACAAGGGCTTCGCGTCGTCCATCTTGAACTTCTTGTGGATGTAGTTTGTGTACTTGGCTTGATGCACAAATGTTCTCTCCTTAGCCTGCTTGATCTGGAGCTCGAGAAAGAACTGCAATTGTCCTATGCAAACCTTGCAATCAAAGAGTGAGGAGAGCCACCAAGGACAATATCATCCACATACACCTGAACAATTAGGATATCATCGTCCTGCCTGAGGAGAAATAGAGTCTTATCTACTTTGCCCATCTCAAACCCCTTGCTGATCAAGAACCCCCTCAATCGGCCATACCATGCCCGGGGAGCTTGTTTCAGCCCATACAAAGCCTTCCTCAGCCTATACACTCGGTGGGGAAGCTCAGCACTCTCAAAGCCCAGTGGCTGCTTCACATAAACCTCTTCCTCCAAAAACCCATTCAAGAAGGCACTCTTCAGATCCATTTGGTACAATTTGAACCCTTTAGCCATAGAAAAGGCTAGAAGTATCCTAATTGACTCCAAACGGGCTACAAGAGCAAATGTCTCCTTATAGTCTATCCCCTCCTTCTAACTATAACCCTGAGCAACCAACCTCGACTTCTTTCTCACCACCTCACCATTCTCACGCTCTTTGTTTTCCATGCCTATTTTGTCTCGATAGGTTTGCAATGTGGTGGTGGTTCTACCAACTCCCAAACATGGTTTCTCACAAAATTCTTTAACTCCTCATGCATAGCATTCACCCAATTTGGATAAAAGAGTGTGTCCAATGTCTTTCGGCTCAAAGGTGGCAACAAAAGCTGAATGAGAAAAGTGCGAGACATTCCTGGACCTGGAACGTGTAGTACGTACATTGATGTCGCTGATGATTCTTGAGGGTGGATGATCTACTTGAACGCGCCTCGGTGCCTCTCGCCTGGAGATGACCTCTCCCTCAACAGCAGCTTCCACTTGATCTTACTGGATCGTAGTCGGTGTAGGGGATGGACCATCCTGCACCGTAGTCATCGTAGTGGAAGTAGAGGGTACATGTGTGGCTGGAGCTTCACCGTCTTCACCATCATCTTCTCTAGCATCATCCTCCTCATCCTCGAAGATCCTCTTGCCAACTTCGTTGTCACCTGCACACTCAAAGACAGACAAACTGCATGGTTGTGTCTTGCCGAAGGTAACCTCGCAAGTTTCCATGACTAGGTTAGTATCAAGGTTGAGCACACGAAATGCTCGAGAATGACTAGCATAACCCAAAAAGATTCCATCAGAGGATCTCGACTCAAACTTAAAGCCTACCTTCTTGAGGATAAAACACCGACAACCAAAAGCCCTTAAATGGCTCACCCTAGGTGCTCGCCCATGCATGAGCTCATAGCACGTCTTGTTCAAGAAAGCCCGAAGAAAAATCCGGTCCCCCACATGACAAGCGGTATTCACTGCCTCGGCCCAATATCTTCTCGGAGTACTATGCTCATCGAGCATCGTCTGAGCCATCTCACAAAGGGAACGATTTCTGCTCTCTACCACACCATTCTGACAAGCAACATAGGGAAAGGAAAACTGACGTTCGAGACCCAAATCACGACAAAAGGTTTCGAATCCAGAGTTTTTAAATTCAGTGCCATTGTCGCTACGAATAGCTCGAACAGCATCTCCATTCCTCTCATTCTTCAACCTCAGGATTAGATATCGGACAAAACCAAATGTCACCCCCTTGTCAGCCAAAAAGAAGACCCAAGCATAGCGAGAATATTCATCCACTATCACCAGGACGTACCATTTCCCACCCGCAGAGCACACATGAGCTGGACCAACCAAGTCCATATGGAACAACTCGCATGGGCGCTCTGTCATAACAGCTGTCAGAGGCGGGTGGGAGGCAGCGACCATCTTACCATGCCTACATGGAGCACATACCAAATCCTTTTGGTACTTCAACTTAGGCAATCCTCAGACCAAACCAAGCCCACTCAAGCGTGACAACAAGTCAAAACTCTAGTGACCTAGCCTCCTATGCCATTCCAAAGCTCCGCCGAAACACCAGCAACCAAACAATGAGAAGAGCCGACACACTGAGAAAAGTTGGCTTTGAAAATCTGACCCTCAGGGATGATCGTGCACACAAGATCACCTCGAGAATCCAAAACACGAGAAGCCCCAGTTTTGAAACGGACCTCAAAACCCTCATCAAGAAGCTGGGACACCGAAAGAAGATTGAACCCCAAAGACATGACAAGAGCAACACGCCTAAGAGTCACACTCTCACTTACCTTCACCGTGCCCACTAAAAGCACTCTACCTTTCTCATTATCCCCAAAAGTGATGTACTCCTTGGACACCACCGGGGTGAGGCTGGAGATCCACCGTCGATCTCCGTTCATGTGTCGAGAGCAACCGGAGTCGATCAACCAAAAGCCCTCCATGCCTCCCACCTGCAAAATAAAAAACGAGAGTGAGAGTGAGCAAATGCTCAGCACTGTGGTTAGTGTAAAAGGAATCAAACCAGTGTCGTGCCATTTGCTCAAAAGTGGGGTTAGCAAAATCCATCATATCACTCCTAGGTGGAACACCCACACCACGAGAAGGGCGGTACCTGTCTTTGTTTGCCATCCCTCTAGCAAACCTCTCCTCACGCTTCCTCCTAAAGCAAAACTCAGCTAGGTGGCCATCCCTCCCATAATGGTTACCATGGAATGGGATTGGCTTTGCCTTTGGCTTTGTGTTCTCTCTCGGTTGTGGCTTCTCCTCACTTGGTTTCTCTCCCTTCTTCCCAAAGAACTCATTCCCCAAGTCACTCTTAAACTTGATGGGTTTCTAGAAGTTGCTGGTTTGCGGACGAAACACGGGAGGATCTGGGGTTGTGTCTAGTCAGTTCCTAAGTGGGTTTGGCTTGGGAGAAAAAGCATTCTTGTGGAAGGTTTTTGGTGGAGCTAGGATATCACCTATCTTCTCCTCCTTCTCACCACTGCACTCCCCAATCTTATCTGACACAAGCACTTGCCCATCATAGCGCTTGTATGCCTCAATCATCATGCTAAGCTGAGGCTCATGACCCGACAACCAACCCATCATTTTCCTCAACTCATCATTCTCTTCCTGCAAGCGATCAAGATAGTGTGCAAGCTCCAAATTCTACACAACATGTATTTCACAAGTGGAGAATGAAGTAGGAATAGGAGCTTTCAATTCAGCCTCTAGTGATCTAGCATAAGCATGTGATTCATCTAACTTCACATTCAAAACAGGACAAGAAGTACAAGCACCAAGCAAGGAGGGCCTAGATTTCATCTCATCTAGCTCAACCCTAAGCACATCTAGTTCCTCAACCTTGGAGGTATACTTTTCCTTGAGCATAGTCAAATCACCAAGGAAAGTAGAACAATCAGTGCATTCAGGTTCATCAGTCACAATATGAGCAGACTTCAAGGCATCAATCTGAGATCTAGCATCAACAAGCATAGACTCTAGCTCTATCACCTTCTCCTTAGACTCTCCTAGCAAAGACCTATACTCCCTCTTCTAAGCACATCATCACAATTGTCAAGCAAGTCATTCAACCTAGCATTCTCCACTACCAAGAAGGCAGGATCATTGTTTACCTCATCCTCAGATTCATGGTTCGAGTCGTCCTTCTGGCTCTTCTTGCTCTTCGAGCTATGTGCCATGCCGCAAAAGCCTTTGGTGGCGAAGCACAGGCCATTGATGTTCTTGTTGGACCGCTTGCCCTTGTGCCGGTCCACCTCTTCTTCTTCACTGCTTGAGTTCGATGAAGAGTAGTAGGAACTCGAGTCGATGTCGCTCGCTCTGGCGACCATCGCACACTCTGTCTTCTTCTAGTGGCCGCCACTCCTCCTTGGCTTCCGCTCCGACTTGTCCTTGCCCTTTTAGTCATTCCTCGAGTGGTGCTTGTGCTCGGACTTGATCTCCATGGCCTCCGGGCACTCAGCGATAAAGTGCCCATGCTTCCCGCACCAGTAGCACATGCCTAAGCTCCTCCGAGTGTTCTTCTGGTTCGTGTACAAGCGCTCGAACCGCCTGCCCAGCAACGCGAGATCATCCTCGCCCAGCACATCGAACTCCTCATCTGGCATGGAGACAAGACAGGACAAAGAGAACTACCTAGAAGACAGGTTAGCGTTAGTTCTTGATCCAGAAACAAGAGCCAGACTATGAGGGCCGGTCGGGTTCTCGATCCTTGCTCGCACCCCACAGTCCACCACGGACGACTTGAGCTTGGAAAAGAGCTCATCCACCATGAGGGTCTCATAGTTCCCCGACTCCAAGATAGCCTCGACCTTCTCACTCCACACGGTACGATCCAGCGAGTGTAGGAGCTTCACAGCCCTGTCATGATCATCGTAGGGAGCACAGTCACATTGGCCCTGATGTTGTTCACAATCACCATGAACCGCTGGAACATGGCGTCTATGGACTCACCGGGGAGATGAGTGAAGTTCTCGAACTTTCTCCAGTAGGTCGCAAACAAGTGCGCCTTCACCTGGTTGTTACCAGCATGAGCATTCTTCAACTTCTCCCAAATCTTGCACGCCAAGTCCTCTGCTTGAACCCGATCGAATTCAGTTTTGGAAAGGGCACGAAAGAGATAGTCGACCGCCTTGTTGTTGGCGTCATGCATATCTCAAGAGCCTGGGGCAAGGAAGTTGATGGGGTGGACATAGGAGGTGTTCTCCGTCACATCCCAAATGATCTGTCCTTTGCCGCAGAGAAACGTAGACATACGCCCCTGCCACATGTGGTAATCCTTACCATCAAAGTGTCGAGGACCCGAACCCCATTCTTGGTACGCCATCTTTGGATCTTAGACTAGTTAGAATCACGAAGATCCGTAACCGGCACTGATACCAATTGAAGGACCGATTAGGCGACCAGAGAGGAGGGAGTGAATGGGAGCCGATAAAAATTCTTCTCCGAAGAGACAAACACGACTATTCCCCAAAATCACATACAAGAAATCCCACATGAACTTGCCAAGGTCGCGTAGTCACAATGGACCTACCAACCCTAGGAACAAGTCCCAAACCAATCCAAAATGGATGCACAACACAAGAAGCAAAGGACTTAGGCGATCTGTGAAGCCCGGGGCGGACCGTCCGCAAGGGGGTGGCAGACTGTCCGCAAGGCCCACGCGGACTGTCCGTGGGTAAGGGGGCGGACCGTCCGAAAATGCTACCCGAACCTCCATAAGTGCAGCGCAAAAACGGACTGTCCGTGATGGACCCGCAGACCATCCGCCCTGACACGGACCGTCCGACACTCCAGTACGTACCATCCGCAAACTTCGTGCACCAATAATCCACCGACAAAATGGATCAAACGAAAGACACGCACGAACTCGCGACGAACACGAAGAATAGTCAGGCTATCAGGCTCCTCGCGGATCGTCCGCCGTGCACCCATGGAGTGTCCGCCAGGAGCAATTTCTGCAGCCCGAGCCTGACCTCTTAAAAGTCAAACCTTACTCCCCTTTGCCCGATCTCCCGAATCAACCAAGGGAAAGCTACCAAATCATAGGTGAAGATGAAGCGCCTCTAGGAGATGCTATACCTAAGAATTTGGTGCCTCGAATCCACTAAGACAAGAGAAATCAAGATTCTACCGAGCTCAAGAACAAAGCTAGGGTTCCAACTGAAATCCTCGAATCGAATGCCAAATCTGGCGTTTGAGGGGTCAAGATCAAGCACAAAGATGCACAAGACATCTATCCATTATGCCCACAAACAAAACTGAACACAAACGCCTCAGAATCGAAGGAACAAGCCGCGCACAAAAATCCCACAAAAAGACTCAAAAAAGACACGAAAATCACTCGAGCCAAGAGAAGGAAATCGACGCAACCATGAATGCTTCCATACAACTAGAGGCCAGATTCTCTACAAAATCATGAAGAAAATCTAGCCTAAAGAGCAGGGAAAATGAGAAGCAGTCCAGATGGATGAGTTGCCCTGGAACCCTAGAGCTATATATATGAAGTCTCTCTGGGTTGGGCAAATGACCAAGCTACACCTAGAACATACAGGAAGATACACACCCCTCAGGGGCAAGATGGTCAAGTAGCACTCCTCTTCATTGGGCGGCTATGCCTTCGCCGCAGTCTGTGTCCTTCCGACCCAAAGCCCCGCGATCCCACCACGTGTCCCCCGGCATTGAAGCTTCTCGGCGCGCTCGGATCCCGTCTCCGCCCGCCGAGCCTCTTGTCTTGGTTTTGTGGCTCAACCAAGTAACCCGATGGTTTTGTGGTGAACCGCCGCAAACCCCGCATGCAGACTCCGGTCCTGAGCCGCTACCCTCCACCAGCTCCTGTCCACAACTTCGTCTTGCTTTTCTTGCCACCATGCGGCCCGCACTTGATCCCGTTCGGCCACTTGATCAAACCGCAACCTACACCTACAATACTCGGCCAAGAGTCAGTCCACACCACGTTGTCAATCACTCATCACACCAGGGAGCGACCATCAACCAGTCCTCGGACGCTCCGGTCCTCAGCTGCCTTCCACCAGGGTTGGCCACGCCGAATGCCGGGTCTAGGAGAGGAGAGGGGTTGCTCGATGGAGCTCGAGGTCGGGGCAAGTCGCACGCCCGTCCTCGGAGCTCGGGCCGCAAGGAACTCGGCGGTGGTGCCCTTCCTCCTGGTCTTCTCCCTCCCGGACGGCGATGGCTTGGAGTGCCTCTAGGGGACGGCCGACGGAGCCTGCTCCCTCTGGCAGAGCACCCGCGCGGGTGGACGGCAGAGCCTGAGCTCCACGACAGCGGTGGATCCGAATCAAGGAGGGAGGGAGGAGCCAGCCGTCTGCGCCGGTGCTCTGCCAGAGGGGCAGCACGAGTGGTCCTTCGCCACCGAGCTTCCTAGCGGCCCGAGCTCCAAGGAAGAGGATGGGGATTTTCCGAGCTCCGAGCTCCCTGGCGGTCTGAGCTGCGGTTCAAGGAAGAGGAAGGGTATTTCCCACCTAACCCACTGACATACGGGGCCCACAGCGCCATCTAATGCCTCCAGACAGAATCAGTAATGGCAGTGGCATGTAGGGAATGGAAAATTACAACCAATGGCATAGAGTTTATGAACTGATTTTCAATGGCATGTAGCACATCATTTGCATTTCTCAGTGGCATAGAGGAAATTTTTTCAACCTGAATTCATGCGAGAGGACTGATGAGGACGGCCGGGCGTAGCCAAGACGGGTGGGAGGTCGAAATCAGACAGTCAACCGTTGCCTTGTACTCGAAAACGGCGCGGCTCCGCACATCCCGTCCCGTCCCGTGAATGCGAGCTCAACGAACCGCCCGGCGGCCGCGCCCCTAGAGATAATTAATGGAGACGTGTGCGAGCAAATAAAGTGCATGCAAATATAGCGATTAATTAGCGTGGAAAAAGTGACGCGTCAACAAGAACCTCTGAAAACCGCCGGAACGACCAATATGTGTGTGTCCATGCATTATCCAAGGCTCCAAGTTGCTGATAAGGCCGGTCTCAATGGAGAGGGTCCTCGCACAGTTACCAAGACTGTAATCTTAAGAACTGTGCGAGTGGAGAGTCATGGTGATGACCCTCCACTCTCATTTCATGACACTCCCCGTCCTCTCTCTTCATAAATTTGCTGATGTGGCATCATATTTAATACCCATGACCCTCTCATGACACTTCCCACTGAGACTGGCCTAATATCTGAACTTGATTTGCGACGCGGCCATGTCGCACGCCGAAATCTCGCTAATATTTTTTGTTTTGATAATGAAACTGATCGAAAAAGCTAATAATTGAGAACCCCACGTACTGGTTCCACAATTCCATCACACAGGTTGTGGCTACCTGTGTCAACGTGACTGAGCCAGAAGATATTTGTGTAGCCGTGTGGAACTCTTGTGTTTGAGCATATATATCTAGTACTATGTGGCATTAGCTTGGTTAGGGTGTACGCCGTCACCTTGTAATTGAAACATCGCTCTATTGGGCTGGTTAGCAGATGATGGTTAGTGCTGATTTGCTAGGAGAGAAAAATAACGCTGACTGGTAAGTAGCTGGTGCTGATTTACTAATGAGGAAAATGTACTACTAGCTCCCAATGATGTCTTTGTGGCCGTTGGGCCCTCTAATAATTTGTCTCTTCTCTTTCAATTTTTTAAGGGATTGCTAAAAATGCTGGTGCTGTTTCCGTTTACATCATCAGGTTCTGTTTTCCTTTCGGCGCAGCGTCACGGTCTCTAGCTAGCTTGTTTGTTGCTAGCATATGATGCCATGCATTTTCTTTTGTATGTCCGGTTGGGTGTTGCTGTCCTCCTTTCTGGTTCCAACGGTTATCGATGAGTAATAATAATAATAATAATAATATAATAATAATAATAATAATAATAATAATAATAAACAGTGGACGGGATTGGCAAGACGAGACGCGTCAACTTGTTGGACGATTTCTCACTCGATCGTTGCTGCGAATGCGAGTTGTAGGCGTGGTGCCGACGAACCTGTTATCCGCAACTGTTACGTATGGTGTAATAAAATTATCTGCACTCGTCATACTTTATATCCTTCTTTAAAACAGAATATTTCTGCTTGGTCATCAAGATTCTCTTATTTATACAACTTTCTCCCGCACACGTCATCATTTATATGTCTCCTCTATCCCAACTACCAGTGAATGAGCCCACATGTCAGATTCTTTTAATATTTTCCTCCACACCCACCCCATCCGCTTCCTTTCTCCAATCCCGTCTCCCTCCCCCTCACCTTGCACCCTCCACCCTCCCCTCTCCCACTAGCGATGTCGTCGACGGCCTCCATCCTCCGGCAATCTGTCTCCACTCCCTCCACTGCCGAGCATCCCTCAGCCCCCAGCCGAGCTCTGTCGCCCCTCCTTCTCCCTCGGGCCGGTGGCGGCACATGCGCTCCAGGCCTCCAGCTCCCTCTCCGAGGGTGGCCCCTCTCCCCGAGTGTCTCACCCTCCCCGAGCTACGCCTCTCTCCGGTCGGCCCCTCCACCACACCTGGTCAGTGGATCGAGCGCCTCGGGAGACGGCGGCGGCGGGCCTCCTCGCGGGAGACGGCGGTGACCTCGAGCTCCGGCTGCTGGGATTTGCACGACAGCGGAGGAGGGCTAGTCCCCGCTCGCGGTGCAGGGCTGGCGGTGGCGGTGGAGCAGAACCTCCTCGCGAGGCTAGGCTGCTGCGACAACCTCGATCTCGCTCGTCTCCATCTTAGGCTTCTAGCTGCAGGTCCGGTGGCGGCGGAGATCTAGCACCCGCCTCGTTAGGTGGATCTCGGAGTAGGGGCGGTGCATGGGAGCTGGGTAGGTGGAGGCAGAGCTATGCCTGCTGAGGAGCAGAGGACGTCCTCAAGGCGTGCAGCGATGATGCCCGTGGAGGCGGTGGCCTCTTCGCCGTGCGCGGGCGGAGCTCCCTGCCTCAAGGCGAGCAGGGCGGTCGTCGCCTCGTCTCCTCCCACACGGCTCCATCTGGGGCTCAAAGGAGGCAGAGGCGAAGCTCGGAAGCCATCTGCTGCAGCGGCCTTCTCACACGCGGTGCTAGTGGTGGAGCTTGAGGAACTGGTGTTGCGGGGCGACTACAAGCTCGAGAAGGGATTTGGCCGTGGCGCCGGTGAGGAGGACGAGGCCCCTCCTCCCACTCAGGTGAGCTCCTCTTCCTCTTCCTTCTCTTGAGGGCCTCAATTCAATGGAGAAGGAGGTGGAGCCCTCCTCCTCGACGCACGACGTTGGCGGCTTCCTCCTCGACACCGGCACCCTCCTCCTCGACATCGGAGCGGGGCGCAACGGCGGCGACTGTGGTGATGTTGCTACGATTCGTCGAGCAAGGAGAGTCCGGCGGTGGGTCGTGGAGGAGCGGCTAGATGACCCAAGTGGCGGTTCCTCTTTCTTCTCTGGCAGCTCATCTTCTCTTCCTCCACTTTCCTGCTGCCGGCGCAGAACAACAACGACCCCCGTGGGTCCTGCTCCTCGACCTTTCCAGGACGCCCGCTACCCCTCCACATTTCCAGGAAACGGGATGAGCGCGCGGCTCCGCGGGGGCTTTCTAGTACCCCGCTGCGGGGTGCTTGTATTGGAAAGAACAACTGGACAGGGATAGCGGGGGTTATCTCGTGTGCCGGTGCACATAGTTTAAGTGTGTTTGTATGGTGGGTGTAAAAAATTTCACGTAAAGAATCTAGCATGCATAGAGTACTAAATGTTGTCTATTTATGAACTCTTTTCGTAGTTGAGTGCAACTTTGCGCAATGAATCTAATAAGACCAATTAATCCATGATTTGCTATAATAATGTTACAGTCATGCTACAGTAATCATCATCTAGTTATGCAGTCAAAGTCAAAGATCTCATTAGATACGTCTTGACATTTTATTTTGCATAGTTTAAAAAATTCACTTTATTTGATACTTCTATTTCACATCGGGATAAAAAAAATCTTGACTTTATTTGATACTTCTATTTCACATCGGGATAAAAAAATCTAGCACGGACTTCGTCTCCTGATGAGGCAGCAGCAGGGTACCGTAGCCAAAGGAACCAATTCAGCGTACTGTAGTACGGGAGGAAATCACCCCGTCTAGGCGTGTGCCCCCCACACAGGACCAAGAGAACGCTTCTGGGTGTCGCGCTGAAGGCCCTGTGTAGGCGCGGGTTGAATCGGATAATGATCTTTCCATCCCGCTAATGTACGGAGGGTGGAGAAAAATCAAGATTTCATTAGACTG
This sequence comes from Cenchrus fungigraminus, assembly GCA_036936925.1. Taxonomy (NCBI): domain Eukaryota; kingdom Viridiplantae; phylum Streptophyta; class Magnoliopsida; order Poales; family Poaceae; genus Cenchrus; species Cenchrus fungigraminus. The sequence goes on from CM072780.1 coordinate 72,504,711, forward strand.
TTTGCGCATGTGCTTCACTTAGTATCTGCATGTATGCAAAAAAAGACAAAAAAAACTGATGTCACCCTTTGCATGTAACTTGTTTGAAAATTAAAAAATCTATAAATCATAAACCGAGTTGTTGACGTTTTTTCCGGTCGAACACACGAGTGCGCTGGATCGTGCGGTAGTCGAATATCACCTCGTCGAGGTTCACAGCACAGGCCGGTCTAACCGCCTGGGGGGGCCGGTCTAACCGTCTTGGACAGGAACGTCAAAGAAAACCTAAGATCGTTGCCCCGGGAGGGACGCCGTCAGGGACAACGCGCCTAGGGTTGTTCTAAGGTCGGCAGGCCACTTAGAACGCCCTAAATCGCCGTAGAGACGAAGAAGGAAGCAAAGGGTCGGAAAAGTAGGGTTTGGAGATAAAAAGGTAAAATTGATATGTTCGATTGGGTGATAGGTCTCAACTGACGTGCCCTGCAAACAATGTTTTACAACTCGGAATCAAGCCAAACTCCTAATTCTACTCAAACTCGGGGTGACCCGGTTAGACCGCCCCCTAGGGGCGGTTAGACCGCCTGGCGGCCTTGTGCCGGACTGGCTACAGGACACCCCGGTCAGACCGCCCTGTGGACCCGGTCTGACCGGCCTACCTGTCCTGAGTCGGCTTTTGCCAAATTTGAGTGTCAACACGTCCCTCTGTTTTTTAGTAAAGCTTGCGTGCTAAAAAATAATTATAATGACGACACAACTGTTGTCAGCTATTTTTTATGCTAAGGGCGATTTTCATAGAAACCGGCCATGTACCTTCAAGAATCTTGCCATACACTTGGGTAGAACTTCTTCAAGTATCTTCCATTGAGCACCCTGGGCAGCTGCTGTCCTTGCAATGATTCCACCATATAGGAATTTCCGAAGCAAACTCTGACAATCTTGTATGGACCTTCCTAACTTGGAGACCATTTACCAAACTTGTTACTCTTGGATCCTATAGGTAGAATAGTCTTCCAAACCAGATCCCCTACTTGAAAAGACTTAGCTTTTACCTTCTTGTTATATGCTCTAGCAACTCGCCTTTTGTCCTTCTCAATTGCTTCTAAAGCCTCCAATCGCTTGTCGGTCACTTCATCAATGTTATCCATCATCAAAGCATAATATGTATCAATATTAAGATCATTTTGCTTTGTAAGTCTATATGCGCCTAGATTCACCTCAACAGGTAAAACAGCCTCTTGACCATACACAAGCTCAAAAGGAGTAACCTTAGTAGCACCATGCCTAGAAATACGATGAGCCCACAAAACTTCAGATAATACCTCATGCCATCTTTTAGGATTATCTTTAATCTTCTTCTTGATGAGCTTAACTAAAGTTTTATTACCAGACTCGGCTTGACCATTAGCTTGAGCATAATATGGATATGAATTGAGCAACTTAATACCATAGGAATTAACAAAATCACGTACCTCTTTAGCCACGAATGAAGTACCTTGATCCGTAGTTAAAGTCTGCGGAATACCAAACCTATGTATGATATGCTCCGTAATAAACCCAATTACCTCCTTATGTGTCATGTTCTTGAGAGGGATTGCTTCAGTCCACTTGGTAAAATAATCAGTAGCCACAATCACAAAGCAATGCCCTTTGGTCGACGGAGGATGTATCTTGCCGATGAAATCCAATCCCCAACCTCTGAAAGGCTAAGGCTTGATAATCGGTTGCATCAACGTAGCAGGCACTAGCTGTACATCTCCGTGCTTTTGACACTCTTCACACCCTTTGTAGTACCTCAAACAATCGACTATCATAGTAGGCTAATAAAAGCAAGCTCTCCTAAGGAGCCACTTCATCTTGGGAGTCGATTGATGAGTACCACAAACTCCTTCATGAACCTCTGCCATAGACAATCTTGCTTGATCAGGACCTAAGCACTTTAGAAGTAAATCATCTGCAGTCCGACGATATAACTCATTATTATCCAAAATAAACTTAAGCACCCACCGTCGGACTTTTCTATCACTTATACCTTTAGGATCCTGTAAATACTTAATCAGAGGCGTTCTCCAATCCTCCACTTCGTCCTTAACAGTTTTGGAAGAAACGGTGGCCGAAGTGGGGTTGCCCCTCGAGGGGCGGTCTGACCGGCCGGAGGGGGCGGTTGAACCAGCTCCTCTAGAACGTAACCCTCGGCTTCGCTAAACATCGGTTTTCGTTCCTGAAAAATTCTTTTCTGGACACTATAACCAAATGCTTGCTGAGCTAGAGCGTTAGGCTTCGGATTCTCCTCTCATGGCACATGATAAATCACAAATTCATCCATACAAGATATGATGTCTAAACATTTATCAAGATAAGCATTTAAAGAACCATTTAGACATTGGTATACCTTGGATACTTGCTGTACCACTAGCAAAGAATCACCATAAGCTTCTACATGTTTCACTCCCATGTCATGTAAAATTTGGAAACCAAACAAGAGAGCTTCATACTCAATTTGATTAGTAGTACATTTATGATCCAACCGGCTAAGGGCTTCAAAAATAGCTCCATTAGGTGAAATAATAATGATCCCAACACCACAACCACTTCTACAAGCCCTTCCATCAAAATGCAATTTCTATGGGGTAGAAGTTACATAACCGACATCTAAATCAAGTTGCTTATCAATTCTATGCTCAACAATAAAGTCGGCTACAATTTGACCTCTCATTGATTTTATTGGTTCACAACGCAAATCATATTCAACAAGAGCATAAGCCCATTTGCCGACTCTACCAGATAAAATAGGTTTTTGCAACATGTATTTAATTATGTCGGTTTGGCATGCAACATAACAAGTACTAGATAATAAATAATGCCTTAACTTGGTACAAGCATAATATAAAGATAAGCATAAATTTTCAATGAAAGTTTACCTCGTCTCGGCGTCCAATAATCTTCTACTTTCATAAGCAACAACATACTCCTTGCCATCAATCTCTTGCGTCAAAACAGCTCCAATCACACTTGGCTCCGCCGCAATATAAAGCCGAAATGGAACACCACTCTTAGGTGCTTGAAGAACAGGCGGTGAAGTCAAGTAGCTCTTAATCTCATCAAAAGCCTCTTGTTGTTTTGCCCCCCAAGTGAACTCAGCTCCACTTTTCAACCGAAGTAAAGGAGTAAAAGCATCAACCTTCCTAGACAAGTTACAAATGAACCGCCTCAAGTAGTTAACCTTGCCCAAGAATCTTTGCAACTCTTTTTTACAAGTAGGAGCTTGAACCTTTTTAATTGACTCAATCTTTTTAGGATCAATCTCCACACCTTTCTCATGCACAATGAAACCTAAAAACTTGCTAGCCGACACTCCAAAGGCACATTTGCGTGGATTCATCTTTAAACCATACCGACGCATTTTCTCAAATGCAAGTCTCAAATCGGCTAAATGAGAATCTAAACCAGCCGATTTGACAACAATATCATCGATATAGACTTCTATGATAATACCAAGCAAGTCATGAAAAATCAAGTTCATAGCCCTTTGATAAGTAGCACCAGCATTTTTCAAACCAAAAGTCATGACTATCCACTCAAACAAGCCTACAAATCCTGGACATATGAAAGCCGTTTTGGAGATATCCTCTTCGGCCATAAAGATTTGATTGTAACCAGCATTACCATCAAGAAAGCTAAGCACTCTATGTACAGATGCAGAATTAACAAGAAAGTCGGCTATAGGCATAGGATATTCATCTTTAGGAGTGGTTTTATTAACATCTCTAAAGTCAATGCAAACACGAAGTTTCTTTGTTCTTTTTTCTCAACAGACACAATATTAGAGATCCAATCAGCATATCGACAAGGCCTAACAAACTTAGCATCAAGCAACCGATTGATTTCTTCTTTCACTCGGTCATAAATATCAGGATTAAAATTCCTACGAGGCTGTTTATAAGGCTTAAAACCAGATTTAATAGGCAAATAATGTTCTACTAAATCACAACTTAAACCAGGCATCTCATTATAATTCCAAGCAAAGCAATCGACATACTCCTTTAATAACTTTATTAATTCAAGCTTAAAAGTAGGATCAAGATTCTTGTTTACAAATGTCAGCCTAGGTACAGTGCCATCACCAATTGTCTACCTCCTCAAGAGGATCAGCCGACGTAAACCCTTGTCCTAACTTACCCAAATCATCAAGATCCTCAATAGCTTCACACGTATCGGTCTTATGTGCCCGATAGTGATCGATCCTCTGCTACAACCACTCTTTTGTTGAACTCAATGAGTTACATAAAGTGATTTAGCAGATTATCAAACGGCTTTATTACAGCAGAGATGAAGCCATCATTGGAACAACTTACAAACTCGTAATTAGACAAATCTAAGCCAGATAGACATTTTACATCATCATGCACACCTATAGAATGACTATCAGCTACAGCTATACAAGCAGAATTATCACCATGCACTACTTCTACCTCATCATCTATCCATTGTATTAAAATTTGGTGCAAGGTAGAAGGAACGCATTTATTCGCATGAATCCAATCACGACCAAGGATAAGACTGAAGTTACCTTGTGTCTCAGCGACGAAGAAAGCCGTGGCGAGCGTCTTGCTTCCAATAGTGAGCTCCATGGAGATCACGCCTTTAGCTCCTATCGGCTCGCCTCCTCCGACTCCGCTGACGGTCATGTTGGTCTTGATCAGCTCCTCATCTGAACCTCCAAGCTTCTTGAATAGATAGTACGGCATCAAATTGACAATCGCACATCCATCCACCAGCATCCGAGAGATAGGTTTGCCATTGATATGACCCTTCATGTACAAAGCCTTCAGATGATTATCAGCGTCTTTGGGCTTCTGAAATATAGCATCCTTTGGCCCAAAGTCAAGATGAGCGAAGTCCTCCTCCGTAGGCACCGAACCATCAACAAACAAATGAACCGCATTAACATCAAGGTTCATCCACTCTGGAGAAGAATTGTAATCCACAAGATCCTCGTCATCCTTTGGAGTAGGGACCGACGACACCTTGTCATCACAAGTCATGGGCACTGAAGAGGCGAAGCTAGGCAGCATTTCTGGCGAATCCGGTCTGACCGCCTGGTCGGCCGGTCTGACCGCCTCGGGCGGTTGAACCGCCCCCTCTGGCGGTTTGACCGCCTCTATCTGGGTGCCATCTTGACTCTCCACTCTTTCCCTTGTGGCACCATGGGCCTGTAGCTGTTGAAGACCTCGTCCCTCTGCTTCTCTAGTTCCTTCTCCATCTTCTCCCGTAGCCTCAGTCGTTGGAGCTTCCTCCTTTAAGTATGAGTCAAACCGGGAGGACACCACCTTGGCAAGAAGTATTCCGGACGAGACTTGCTTCCACTGGCCTCATGATCATTTGCAGCAACATATCCCTTTTGAGTAGGTGTCACAACCTGATTGTTTAGCACAACCGGTCCTTTGCCACTTTTCTCAATGGGAACGTTCATCGTCCCAATCTGAATGATATCAAGATTTGTAGTCCTCTCTGGGTCGATGTCCATCTTCTGAACCTCCTCCTCTCTAATCTTGGGCTTGTACACCTTTTTCGAAGGAAGTTGAACTTTCCTGGGCAGAGCGGTCTGACCACCTGTTGAGGGCGGTCTAACCAGGTCGGCCTGATGACCCTGCCCGAACTGTCGTGGAGCCCAGCGATCTTGTGTATGCCTTGAGATTCGATCCAGCGCTGACCTCATCGGTCCTCCCCATTCAGGATGGAAGGATTGTTGATATGGCACCCACATTACTCCATTGTCGTCATAGATTGGACGAGGCAGATTTGAACTTGAAGGAGCCCAAGCTGGAGTAAAGTGTTGCCTCTGAGATGATTCACCCCTGATCCTGACAGCTGCCCTGGGAGGCGATGACAGCCTCTCTTGATGTGGAGGTGATCTCATCCTTTTTGTAATGGCCGATCACTTGTAATGGCCTTTTGTTTGGAATACTTGTCAAATAGCATATCAAATGTGACCTTTGGCTTTGGAGCACTCCCCTGATTCTTGGTCATGTTGAGCTTCCAGTTCCCAATCTCCGGCCGCTTCGGAACAGCATCTTTGGGCGGCCATGTGCAGGGGCGGTCTGACCGCCCTGTACCCTCGGTCTAACCGCCCTGTCCAGGACAGGCTCGGTTGTTTGCTGACCAGATGGCGTGGACAATCCTTGCCCCCCATGTCCAGAAGCTTTGACAGTGATCTTGAAAGTCTCTCTGCCATCAGGGGTCTTTTCATATGCCACTTCTCTTGTCAACTCTTTTCCCCTCAAATCGGGCTTAGCTTCCCCGACCATCACATTCTTGCCTTTGTTAGCTTCGGCTTGATGTGGCCGAACTAGAACCTTGGGCTGCTGCAACTCCATGGTGTTAACAGGAAAAGGTTGCTTGTCCACTTGCATCTCATGAAGCATCAAACGACCTTCATTAATGGCTGATTGAATCTGACGACGAAACACATTGCAATCGTTAGTGGCATGAGAATAAGAATTATGAAACTTACAAGCACGTCGCTTAATTTCATCAAGTGGAGGCATAATATGAGAAATTTTAATATTTCCAAGCTTAAGTAATTCATCAAAGATACGATCGCACTTAGAAACATCAAAAGTAAATTTTAGTTCTTCTTGCCGACTTTAGTAGCCGGCTTAAGAGATGCACAAGAACTAGCTTTAGATTTTGAAGGCCACACAAATTCAGCAACATAAACCTCACTTTCATCGTCTGAACTATTAGAATCATATTCAATCATATGAACATTAGACCAACGAGGCTTAGAGTGTTCTTTCTCTTTATTCAGTTTTAATTCTTGTGCCATACCTCTAACTAGCACATTAGCAAGAGTATGAAATTCTATACCTTCTAATCTATCTCTGATAGCAGGTCTTAATCTTTTAGCAGGTAGATCAGCAAGGTTAGAATCAGTAAGAGACAAATTAAAACAACGATTTTTAACTTCTTTAAAGCGCTTAAGGTAATCGGAAACTGACTCCTCTTTACTTTGCCTAACCGATGTTAAATCTATCAGTTTTAATTGATAGCTCCCACTAAAGAAATGTTGAATCTAATTCATCCCAAGAATCGAGTTGGGAGCTAATGAAGAGAACCAAGCAAAAGTGATACCAGTTAAAGACAATGAAAATAAGCGAACTTTCCAAGCAGAAAAGGATAGGGAGGAACCATAAAAAATAATATCATTTCTATGACACCACAAGCTCCAAGCACCAATGATAAAAATCTCTCTGAAGATGATTGAATTAAAAAGCAACCTGGCATTGAGCACCATAGCTTGAAATTCCAGGGAAAGATCCCACTGGATCCCCAGACAGGTCCAACAAGCATCACTGAAAGGGCATGAGAAAAATAAGTGCTTAATGTCCTCCTCCTCATTATCCACGCAAAGCACACAAATATAGGATGGCATAAACATATTTTTTCGATGAAGTAGATTCCTGGTATTGATTCTGTCCCTGAGGAAACATATGCTTGTTTTGCACCTTAGAGGCCCACATCCATTTGAACAAAGGAGAAGCCTGATAAGTTCCTTGAAGAAAGCAATAAGCCTGCTTACTAGAGAAAGTTCCTCCATTCCAAGAATAAGACCAAATGTCAGCCAAAAGAGGTTGAAGATGAAAATCAGAGATGGCCTCTTTGAGCTCTAGAAATTGACCAAAAGCTATTTGTGATAAAGGGAGAAAAAAGGATCTGCCATCTTCCCAGGAAAGAAACTGATTCACTGAGCAGGTTTTTTTCTTTGCAAAAGAAAAAAGTTGTGGATAGGAGACCTTGAGCACACCCAAATCCCAGTGATCATTCCAAAAGGATACTGTGAGGCCACTGTTAACTTTACATCTTGTCATCAAGAGAAAATTAGGAGCCAAGGACATAATGTCTCTCCACCAGAAAGACCCAACAAATTTCCTCTCATGAGGAGGCCTGCTATTACTGTAGAGTTTGGACCAGGTCAGCTTTACCCAAGGCAGGTCATGCTTGTTGTAGAATTTGTGAAGAAACTTCAATAAGAGAGCAGAATTATGGTTCCTCAGATCAATGATTCCTAGACCACCATCCTCTTTACTTCTGCAAGCATGTTTCCAAGCTACTAGATAACCCCCTTTTTTGTTAACATCACCCCCATGCCAAAGCACATGTTTCTTGTACTTGTCAATCTGCTCCAGTAATTCCAATGGCAATTTTATAGAGCACATAAAAAAGGTTGGCAAAGCTGAGTAAACTGAGTTGACAAGGATTAGTCTGCCTGCATATGTCAAGTGTCTCGAAATACCCATGAGGTGCTTCTCCATTCTGGTTAAAATAGGTGAGAGCTCTTGAACAGACGGCCTTGTAGTCCCAAAGGTAGACCGAGGTAAGTGAAAGGTAGTTTACCTAATTGACAGCCTAAAGTATCAGTCAAGGACTGCCATTTAGCTTCCTCCACATTAATTGGTACCAGGAAAGATTCATCAGTGAAAGGCTTCTTTTCTTCGAGAAATGCATTTGGTTTTGCTTAGATCTAAACCAAAGTTGGCTGATAAACTCAAGTTGTGGTTGAGTAGTCTCCTGTAATCATCTTCTTTTTTCAGTTCGGGCCTGTGGCCTTGTACACTGTACATACATACATACATATATATATATAATAGGGGTACGGACCTCCCCTGCTGATTCCCATCAAAAAAATAAGTGAACTTTTAAAGAATTAATGGTATCAGCTTCACCTAGTTGAGCAGTATATTGGCTAATGTGTTCCCAGGCTGTACGGTTATCATCACCACTAAATTTAACAAAGTCGGGCATACGCCAACCAGGGGGAAAAGCCACATAATCAAAATCGACCCTATATGGTTTTTGATACAACCTAGTATTACCCATATCAACGCCGAGTTTGTTTCTCATCATGTTAGCTACTTCTTCCTTAAATTGAGCCAATTCATTCCTAGCAGCCAACTGGGATTGCATTGCAGCTGTTGTTAAGTTACTCACAGGGGGTTGATTAGGATTTTGCATGCGATGCAAGTCGGTAAACACATCATTAGGCACACCAAAAGATGAAGCAATGTTAGGAATAGGTGGAGATGTGTGAGCTATTGTGCTATACATTGGTGGAACAGTACCACAAGCATTATTTTGACTCTGAACCAAAGTACTAGGCACAACCGACAAAGGCAACGGCTGATCCGGGACCATAACCATCTGGCCAGACAGGGCGGTTGAACCTGCCTAGGGGGCGGTTTAACCGGGGTCAGCTTGGGTAATGGTGATTGTCCCGGATAAAACCCCGTCAGCATACCATACACAGGAGCTTCAGGTGAAGCTTCTAGTGCTACCGATGTAGTTGAATGCAGAACCCCTTGTGAATCTACTTGAGAGATATTATCATCAGATATATTAATAACACGCTTACCCTCTATTTTGTCAAGGCGAGTAACAACACTAGCAACCAAACTATTTTGATCGTTAAACACACGTTCAAATCTATCGGAAATAGTAGATAATTGCGTAACTAGATCAACAGGAGGTGTTTGACTTATAGTGGGTATTACCTCAACCTTGTCTTTGTTCAACTTGATCGCCGGCAACTCAAAATCTTGAGCGATTGTCACCTTGCCTGAACGATCCTTCTTGGTGCCAGAAAGAAACTGCTGCTTGATGTATTCTTGAAGCTCCGAGTACTTCCTCTGGTCTTCTTCACTGAGTTCCTCGATGTTCACCATGGTCACGTTGTTCTTGTCGAGATCGCAACGTGCTCCCATGCAAAGATCGAAAGATCGGTTGTGAAAACCAGATCTATCCCCACCGGAGTCGCCAAAAGTGTGTTGACGCTTTTCTGGTCGGAACACACAAGTGCGCTAGCTCGTGCGGTCGTCGGAAATCACCTCGGCGAAACACCCAGTACGGGCCGGTCTAACCGCCCTGGGGGCCGGTCTAACCGCCTTGGACAGGAGAGACGTCGAAAACCTAGATTCGCTGCTCCGAGAGGGACCCCGTCGGGAACAGTGCGCCTAGGGTTGTCCTGAGATCGGCAGGCCACTCAGAACTCCCTCAACCGCCATGGAGACGAAGGAGGAGAGCAATAGGAGTTGGAAAAGTTAGGGTTTGGGAAAATAAGATAAAATTGATAATGACGATTGGATGATAGGTCTCAACTGGCCACGACCCTTTATATTTATAGGGTGGGAGGACTTGCCCTGCAAACAATGATTTACAACTCGGAATCAAGCCAAACTCCTAATTCTACTCAAACTCGGGTGACCCGGTTAGACCGCCCCCTAGGGGCGGTTAGACCGCCTGGCGGCCTTGTGCCGGATTGGCTACAGGGCACCCCGGTCAGACCGCCCTGGGGACCCGGTCTGACCGGCCTGCCTGGCCTGAGTGGGCTATTGCCAAATTTGAGTGTCAACACGAGTATCAAAATTAAATTCCGATCGCACCATTGAATTTCTGACAATAAAAAACTTCGAAACAAGATTTGACAAACTTTTTTATTTGTATTTTTAATTAAGATTATATATTTACATAATTGTAGAACAAAATTTAGAAACTACCAGAATAAAACATTTATACGTACCGAACAAGTTATATGAACTGACGGAACAAATATGTATATGTGCCAAACAAAATTGCAGATGTCACCATGCAAGTTATTTGAAACTTCAAAAATCTATAAATCATAAACCGAGTATCAAAATTAAATTCTGATTGCACCATTGAATTTCTAATAATACAAACTTCGAAATAAGATCCCACTTGACTGTATTTTGACAAACTTTTTTATTTGTATTTTTTAATTAAGGTTATATATATTCTATTATAGGCAGACCAAAACAAATTAAGTGTCAGAACAAATGAGAACAACCGTCAGAACAAGATTCTATTATAGGTAGAACAAGTTTGTATGTTATCTCGAACAAAACAAATGTAGTGTCAGAACAAATGAGAACAAAGAGTTGGAACAAGTTATTATTATAGACGGAATAAGTCATTATTATAGTCAGAACAATATATTATTATAGCTAGAACAACTTATTAATATAGCCAGAACAACTTCGTATGTCTTCTCGAACAAATAAAATAAAGTGTCAGAACAAATGAGAACAATTGTCAGAACAAGATCCTAGTATAGTCAGAACAAGTTTGTATGTCATCTTGAACAAATAAATAAAGTATGAGAATAAATAAATAAACTAAAGGAATAAAAATAAAAATAAAAACTAGAAAGAGAGAAGAAAAGAACGAAAAAACAACTTAAAATTATTTGTACCTCTATGTAGTCACGAAGTGTTGTGTAGTGCAATGGTTGTTACCTATCTTGTTTAGTTGAAGGTCCGAGGTTCAAAATTTGTGATTGGTGTGGCGTGGAAAAATCGAGAAGAAAAGGAAAAACCGGGAAAGGAAGCATGTGCGAACTCGGTAAAGAAAAAACGGAAAACCGGAAAAGAAAAAAAGACAGCGCGACGTCCAAAGAAAAAAATGGAAAATGGGAAAAGAAAAGAAAACAGCGTCCGACGTCCGAATGAAAAAAAGAAATCAGAACAATGGCAAAAAAAAAAAAACGGCGCGGCGTCCCTCGGTGACGTCCGAAGAAAAAAAGAAAATCGGCAAAAAAAAAGAGAAAGAACGGTGCGGCGTCCCTATGTGACGTCCGAAGAAAAAAAAGAAAATCAGCAAAAAAAACGCAGCGTACTCCGTACTTTTCTTTTTTGCCTTTCTGTTTTCCCTTTCAAAGAAATCCGAGTGAGGGTGGTGACGAGGACCAAGGAAGTGAGCACGAAGGTGCGACGCGAGCGTGCGTGGGGGACTGCCTGGGGAGTGGGGACAGGCTCTGGTTGGTTGGTTGGTTGGCTCCGCGGAGGGGATGGATATTTGGAGGCAAAGGGGAAGGCAAAGGGAAATGCTTTTGATTACGTGTCGCCGATTAGCCTCGGAGGTCGCGCCGGAGGGTGTCCGTTCTCCGTTGGCAGGGAGAGCACAGCCTGGCTTCCACTTCCGGTCCTAGTTCCGCTCCTCACCACTAATCAACACTCGGCACCTCCCCGCCGCCGTAGACGGGAACCCCACCTGCGACATTATTTCGTCTGTTTCCTGCCGCCCTTTTGCATGTCTATGGTGTGCTCTGTTTCCATTTCCAAACCAACCCGCTGCCTCTCCGCACTTCCAAAGTGAACACACAAGGTCGTATTAGGTCAGTCTCAGTGCACAATTTCATTATACTGACATCTACACTAGGAACTAGGTAACTGTGCCACAGGAGTTTCATGGTGATGAAACTTCTCTCACATATGAAACTTCCATTGAGACAGGTTTTAGTGCACAAACCTAGGTGAGGTACATCCATGCATTTTTGTTGTGCACTGAACAGATGAATAAGACACCGGTCAATCAACGGCGCGTGACAACTGAACAGATGAATAAGAATTATATCAATCACGCTAGATTCTATATACACCCGGCCGGGCCATGCTTGCAACAAGTTGGTCGTGCGTGATGCGACTGGTCAGCAGGCCCGTTAAGTAGCCAGGGTCCATCACGACACAAAAAGGAGGGCATTTGAAGCAGATGACGGCCAATGAGTGGTATGATTGGGTTTATTAGGCCCTTGAAATGAAATCATGTCCCCACGCAGCAGCTAACCCTATAGTACCAAATTAAAGCGAAAGCCGCGTGCGTGCGTGCGTGTGTGTTTGTCACCCCGGGCTGTTTATATATTCTGTGCGAGTGCCGTGCGCGGCAATCATGCGCTCTAGGGATTCGTTATGTACGGTTGGTGCCATGTTTGGCTTTATTTATTAGCATTTCTATCACTGTTTCAAGTGATCAAGTGCCCAGAATTTATGCAATGAAGAACATGAGTCATATACTCTGGTATATATCATTTCAAAAGTACGTTGAGATATCGTGTACTCCCTCCGTCCCTTATTGTTGGTCGCTAGGAAAACGTACCTGTGAGGGGAATCATTGTTCCTTTGCGACTAACAAAAAGGGACGGAGGGAGTAGGAGATATCCTATTCTAGTCGGATAGGTGGATTCAGGGCACCTCCATCCGTTCGACCGCCCCCAACCTTTGGGGGGCGGTATCTCCGAGGGTTCGACGTACTCGCACTGTTAGGGATGGTATCTTAGACCAGGCCTGGGTGTGTGACATCACTGGAGCCACGACGGTTCTCAGGTGATCGTTCAGTTGATCAGGATCTGGGACTTACTACTCGACTTTGCTCTCACCGACACCCCGGATCGCTTCATCTAGAAGTGGACAGCCTCGGACGAATTCTCCTCGGCATCGGCCTACCGAGCGCTTTTCTTCGGTAGGTCGCCTCTCTTGGGAGCCTCGCAGCTCTGGAAGACTTAGGCGCCTGGCAGGGCGCGTTTCTTCGGTTGGCTTGTCTTGCATTGTCGCTGTTGGACGTCCGATAGACTTCGACGTCATGGGTTGAGTGACAGAGACGTCTGCGCTCTCTGTGCACAGGAGGTCGAGACTTTAGATCATCTGCTCCTTGGTTGTGTCCACAGTCGGGAAACTTGGTTCCGCGTGCTTCGGCTCTTCGGCATGGAGGACTTGACTCCCTTGATGGTGGAACCGGTCGCAGTCTGGTGGTTGCGGGCGCGGAAGGCGGTCGCCAAGCCCTCCCGTAAAGGTTTCGATACACGTGTCTGGTTAGTCGCCTGGTCGCTTTGGAAAGAGAGGAACCGTCGCATCCACGAGCAGGCGGCCCTGCAGCCAGTGGCCCTCGCTGGGGCCATTTTGGAGGATGTATGCCTTTGGGCTCGAGCGGGTTTCGTGTCCATAGCCGCCCTGTTGGGCTTTCGCCGCCGGGTTGTGGCACCTTAGCTAGTCGCTATGCTTTTTTTAGTTTTTTGTTGTTCTTTCATTGCTCGGGCCTCGGGCCGAGCCTTGTCTGCTGTAACTTGTTCCGAACTACTTCTTTCTTCTTAATGAAAAACATGCTATGCACGTCTTAAAAAAAGAATGCTTATTTTGTTGACCATATATACTCATACAGCCTATCTTGTCAATTCAGGTTGTCCGCATTGCTGCCTATAAAAGGAAGAAACGCGACGGCATACGGTGCCAGGTGGCGCCGCCCTTTCCAGTTTTTTAGCTGCGCCGGGGAACGGTAAAGATGACGGGATCGTTCCGTTCGGCCGCAGCAACGCCAAATCCAGCATGATACAGGACGAACGACATCGCCTCCCGTCGGTGCCTGCCACCAACCACCACCCTTTCGTGTGGATGCTCGGAATGGAAGGGAAGAGAAGGGAGGGAAGCTAATGCCGCGGCCGGCCTGGTCGAAGCGAACTGGGAGCAAGGGAGGGGTGAGGAGACCGGAGGCGGCGGAGATCGCTGCGAGGGCTGCCGCCGTCCCTCCGAGATCTGCCTCGCCGTCTTCAGGGACCCCGCCGCTGTAGATCGAGGCCGAGGTGGAGCGCGCCGATGTGGGGGAGGTGAAGCGCGCCAGAGCGTGGATCCGCCCTGGTGCCTGCAGTGCTGGATCCGATCGCCGTCTGGAGCCGCCACGACCCCAAGCTCGAGGCCGCCACCACTTCGTCGCTCTAGCTAGGACACTGTGCTCCAGGCAGCCACAACCTCATCACTTGGAGACGGGCCCCAAGCTCGGGACGCCTCCAGCACCGGATCTGAGCCGACGCACGAGGGAGGGTTCGGCGCCAGGTGCCAGAAGAGCCGGTGGCGGCAGAGGTGCTGCGCCGGAGAGGGGGCAAGAGAGCCGCCGCCACCGCGTGCTGGACATCCCGAGGTTGAGGCCGTTGTTCCCCGCTGCTCCGCCGCCCAAGATCCCGCCGCGTGAAGATGGCTGGGCTGAGGCCTTGCCGGTGCCAGAGAGGGAGGGGCACGGCTTGGGGTCGTCCACCACCGGCCATGGATGCGCACTCGAGCATGGGAGGCAGCACGGCGGTACGTAGAGGGGAGAAGCACGGCCGAAAGAGCTCATGGTCCCCCGTCATCCACACGCCACGCAGGGAGCTCCGCCGCGCCTGCCCGCCTTCCTGCCAACCCGTGACGTTGTGCAGCAGGGGATTTGGCGGTCGGAGCTCAAGTAGGAGCAGTCGTCGAGCCACCTCGGCAGATCCCGTCCCGCGCGTCATCCGCATCACCATTGTTGGTGTTTGTACCTGGCAACCTACTATGGTGGTTACCCGAGGTAGAGAGTTGTGGTGGGGCTCACCGAGATCAGGAACTTGAAGGTGAGACACGAGGCACATAATTAGACAGGTTCGGGTCGCAATGTGTGTAATACCCTACGTCATGTATGCTGTGTAGCTCTTGATTGATTGCGTAAGATTCAGGTGGTGTTTGGGGGGTCCCTGCCTCGCCTTATATACTACGGGAGGTAGGGTTACAAGTCGGTTTAGGGAGACAATACTAGTCGAGTACGACTAGGAGAAGCTTGAGGCGGCGTACATGATAAGCTTTCCTAATCTAATACTAGTCCTAAGTTGCCTTGTAGTCCACACCGTCTTGCACCGTGGCCCACAATCCAGAGTAGTCCCGTTAACCAGTCCTGCATACGGGCATGATCCACCTCGACAGTGGACCAAGGTATGTACGCACGACAAGCCCCTGAGTACTTTGTAGTCGAGTGTGATGTATCCGAGTAGTCTTGAAGGCTCCTACGAGTAGTTCCCAAGCGCCCCCGAGCGCTACAAGCCGGAGGTTGCGGACCGGAGCATCTGAGGACCGGTGAATGGTCACTCCCTAGTGATGAGTGATTGACAACATGGTGTGGACTGACTCTTGGCCGAGTATTGCAGGTGCAAGTTGTGGCTTGATTTGCGTTGGTGCAGGCGAAGAGCAGGCGCGAAAGGTCTTAGCCTTGAGGGGCCTTCGAGGAGTGGATAGACAAGTAGGCTAGGCTCGATGGACCCGGTGGCCGAACGGGGTCAAGTGTGGGCCGCATGGTGGCAAGAAAAGCAACACGAAGTCGTGAATATGGAGCCGGTGCAGAGTAGCGGCTTACAACCGAAGTCTGCATGGGGGGTTTTGTTGGTTTACTCCACAAAACCAACACTGAGCCGGGACGATGTGGCGGTCAAGTCAAGAGGAGCTTGGCGTGGATGCTACACCGAGTCCGCGGGGTTTGCGGAGGTTCACCACAAAAACCGTTGGGTTTCTTGGTTGCTCCACAAAGTCAAGACCGGAGGCTCGGCGGGCGGAGATAGGATCCAGGCGCGCTGAGAAGCTTCAAAGCAAGGGACACGCGGCGGGATCGCAGGGCTTGCGTCGGGAGGATGCAGATTGCGGCAAAGGCGTGGCCCCCCGATGGGAATATTTGCTACTTGACCAAATTTTCCCTTAGGGGTATGTATCTTCATTTAAGTTCTAGGGGTAGCGTGGTCATTTGCCTCCACCGGAGAGACCTCATATATATAGCTCTAGGGTTGGATGGCAACTCATCCATCTGGACTGCTTCCTAATTCCTTTGCTCCATAGGCTAGATTTTCCATGCATTTGTATAGAATCTGACCTCTGGATGTATGGAAGGATTCGACATTGTGGTGATTGTTGACGGTGAATTTTTGGTACCCCAAACATGTTCATTACACTTTGGTTTGAGCTTGATTATGGAACTAACCCGCCACTAGGCACACTAATGATATGACAAGTTTAACTTTGTATGTGCATTTGGAAGTGTTGTGTTTTTGCAGGAAAACATGAACTAAAGGGACGGAGTCACAACAAGTTCAATGGAGAAAATGAGGAGTCCCGTTCGTGTTCAAGTGCAAGGGGAAATCACTCCCAAAGGTGGCAAGGACCAAGGTGTTACAACGGAGCACGCCCGAGGACTAAAGCATAAAGGTCGGACTTCATGCGAGAAGACCCCCTATCTTAAGCGCGGGGATGACGTCGCCAAAATGATGCAATTAAAGGGGTTAAAGTCCAAAATGATGAGAGGACCCACATGGAGGAAGGGGCGACCGAACCGGGCCGAAGTAGGCCTGGGCCGGTCAGCCAGGCTAGCCGACCCACCCCATTCCTTCGTCGGTTCGGCCCCCCAATTCTTGAGCGTGAAAATTGTGCAACTCTAAGACATTGTGGGCGCCGCCATTCGCAGAGGGGAGAGCCATTCACCCGAGAGGTTGTCCACAAGGGAGAGAGGTCGGAGAGGTGAGAGGTCATTCACGAGAAGGATCGATCGAGTCCAAGGAGGCGATCACAAGTGGAGGAGGATGTCGAGGCCCTACCACGGCACCCCCGGAGGAGAAGGAAGACACCGTCGGAAGCATCACCATGATCAACGGCGCAATGCTTAGCGCTTTGATGGGGTAAGCTTCTCATTTGTCCATGGGGTTGTAAACGATCCTGTTATGTAATCGCCTACTCTTTTATGGTTTCAATCTATCGTTCTAGTGTTGATGATGCTTTGATGTTTAAGGCTAGCTACCGTACCCTTTGGGAGTATAGATCTCACTACTCCCATAGAACCCTTCAATACACTGTGATCATCATAGGTCTACTCATGAATACCTCCGTGTAATGACATTACGAGGGGAGGGAAAGGGCGAAACCGTGGTCACCCCCCCGATAGATTAGATTGGTTTTGTATCTTTTGGTGGTTGCATGATCAAGTATCGTAGACCCTATGGGCAAGTGTCTTTTATATCTTGTGCACCTCACAACCCTCTCTAGTGTAGAGTAGTTTGCCTTTAGGTTAGTATTTAGTTTAAGGTTTGTTTAGTTAACTAGTTTGGTGCTAGATCAAATGCTTGTAATCCCCTTGCTCCGCAGATTGATAAGAACCTAGGGAATCCCCATGGTGAAAAAGGTGTAGGTCCGTACGCTTGCGGATCGAAGGTTGTTACGTGTTTCAACCATCAACAAGCCCCTTTTTTTTGCGTTGTTGCCGGGGAGCAAGCCAGTTTACATCGTTTGTTTTTGCAATGATTTTGTTAATTACTAACATCTAACCCTTATTACCTAGAAAACCCCTTCGTTTTGTTTTGTTTTTATTCTTTTTATTTTTGTTGTCTAGATGGCATTCGTCAACAACCCTTTGGAAGAACCAGAAAAATCACTACGGGATTACGCTAGCCCACAATGTGAAGACATCAAGGTACAAGAGTCGGATTCGAAGCTCGAAGCGACAAAGTATGAAATCAAAGCTAGGATCATCGAGATGGCGGTGGCAACCCTGTTTAGAGGGATGGAGACGGAGAACCCGTATCGACACATAAGGCATTTCATGACGCTATGCAACACGGTGCGTCAAGAAGGAGTTCCCGACGAATGGTTCAAGTGGAATCTCTTCCCCTACTCACTTGTCGGCGAAGCAAAGACATGGTACTCGCTTGCGTCTTTTGAAGTTGGAGGAAATTGGAACAAATTGATGAGGAAATTTGTGAGAAAATTTTCCCCATAAGCAAGGTCCAACATCTAAGGAGGCAAGTGATCAATTTCACGCAAGGAGAAGAGGAAGGGATAGACCAAGCTTGGAATAGTTTTAAGGAGTTGATTGAACAAGGACCAAGACTCGGCTTCTCCGGTGACGTACTTTTGCATACATTTTTCTTTTCCCTAACCCCTAGTTGCATGGAACATGTTTAAATTCGTGCAGGTGGGGATCTCATGGAGAAAACACTCACGGAAGCCGCTCAACTTTTACAAAAGATTAGCAAAGCGACAGCCATGCGAAGAGATTGGGAAACACGACTTTTAGGAGGGCCGGAACATGATTCAAGCATGAAGACACATGCTGAAATTTCCAAAGAGGTAGCCCTGGAAGACAAGAAAGAGGAGCCAATCCCGAAAAAGCTTGAAAAAGTACACACCAAGACAAGAACTACCCCGAGCATTGACTTTGCCAAATCAAGTAAAACAAACGAGAGGAGTATGTCAAGCGCGAAGCCATTAAGGGAGTTCAAGCAAATGGATTGGGTTCCAATTGATTATGGTGAAGTATTCGACAAGAGAAGACCGTACCCTAACCAAAAGAGGATGGCAAGAGCCTTGGAAATGGACTTCCCACCGGAAAAGCAAGCAGAAAATCTATATGATCTTGAAACCACCGGTGAGATCTTTCGAAAGCTCTTTAGTGAAGATGAAGTGGATCTAGATCACATAGCCGAGGTGAAAAGAATCAAGGGAATCAAACCTAAAGTGATGTGGACATCCCACGAGTTACGCAAGATCAAGTATCAGGTGCACAAGCTCAAGTGATTCAAGGACCTATTACAAAGCAGCCGTGCTAAGAAACTCCAACAAGAGGTGAATTCTTTCCTTGCTAAAATTAATTTAAAAATATATGAGAATGTTATACTACCTAAAAGTTCTACTTTGGTTGTACTTAGCAATATACAAGAAGAGGACGGTACAACTAAACATGGAGAAGAAGTAAACAACAAGAAGCAGTCGGACCAAGAATCACCAGCTCAAACCAAGGATCTAGGAGAATTCTGTTCGGACGACTATTCGGACAAGCCTGGAAACCAAGAATCACCCGTTCGGAATGAGGATCTTGGAAGATTCCGTTCGGATGATTGTTGGACAAGCTTGGAAACCAAGAATCACCCGTTCGGAATAAGGATCCAGGAAGTTCACTTCAGGCTAGTTCGGGCATGCATAATGAATCGACCAAAACTCTTTGGTCGTGACGTCTCTGGAGCTCCACAAGTACTTGATGGAACGTGCTTGAAGTCAACTTTCCAATGCAAGAAACCGCATGTCCATTGGACTTCTCAATAAAGAGTTATGACCGATTTAATGGAGGCTGCACAGAAGGTCAACTGTCACGCGTGTCCATCTCGGGAGTTGATTTCTGGGGAGCCTTTTCACATACTTAGCCTTTTCATTTTCCTCTTGAGTTCACACCCAACTAGGAGGGTTATTCCTAGTATAAATACCCCTTTATGTACTACCAAAAACTCATCTTTGATATTGCTTAATTGATAGCCTCATATGGTTTTCTGGCAGCCGAGCTGCTGAGTGCCTTGCACACTTTCTTGTTCTTCCTTGTTCTTCTTGGACTTGTGAAGAGATCCCTCTGGGTTCTGCTACTTCATGCTCTACGGTTTCCAGTACGGCTCTACCGTTTTGTGTGGATTAGTTACGGCTTGTGGTTTTGCGGTCGTTTGGAGATCGAGTCGAAGTCTTCGTGGTTTCAGTGTTTTTCTCCCCGACGCTTGGCCGCATCCAACCTTTGTTAGGTATAAAGCTAGTTATCCCTGTTGTTCTACAGCAATTTATCCTTTGTTCTTGAACCTACTATCGTGAATATCGGGCCATCCTTGTGCTGATCCAAATAGGCACCTATCAAGTGGTAATCAGAGCTATCGTTGTCACGGTAGGTTTTGTTTTTTCCCACCCTCCCACCCTTTACAATTTGTTACTAGTTTCATCCATCATATACATTTTTGTTCATGTCCTACAGTCCACTGAAAAGCCATACAAAAAAAATCCTATAGCCATTTTGTTGGTATTGTTACTTTGTGTTCATTCCGTTCATCATGTTGCTAGTCACCGCCTTTGTTCTTCCGCCGTACTCTTGTTAATTTTTTTTACCCGCACTCTTCATAGATTGTTTTCTGTTTGCTGTTAGTGAAAAAAAATAAAAAAAAGTGTGAAAGAAAAGAAAAAAAGAAAGAAAAGAGAAGTGAAAGGGGGTTGTGTAGCGGATTGTGTAGCTCCAAGTTTTATATCTGAAAGTTCAAGTTTGTGGTGCTCTGAACAGCAACTTTTGCATCTTGTTTGGACGGTTTGTTGGACATTGTTTCAGTACCATAGCCTCCCTTGAACAGCCATCTATAGCTCCACAAAAATCCATAACCGAGGCTTTTGTTTCGTAATCCTTTCGACCGCTTAATCACAGGTTTGGTTATGCCACACTAGCACACTCACGGTCCTTGAGAACGGGTAAGAACTGGTGTGCAAGAGGTGAGGTTGTGTGATTCCACATATTTTTCTCCTACTCCACATTCTCTTGCAAACCCTAACATGGCAGGATCTGACTCAAGTGTTCGTGGTGGGAACCATGGAGATGACGAGCCTCCTGTCTCCCGGGCTGAGATGCGCAATATGGCCAACTCGCTTGTGGAGGCAATGGAGAGGATGCTTGATGACCATCTCCCTACTGCAAGACGAAGAGCTCCACATCACCATGATGAATCCGGTGATGAAAATTCTGGTTTTGGGCATGGTTTTTGTGACCATTTTGAAGGTGGTTGTGATGATCGTGGTGGTGGAAGGCGTGCTGGTCATGAGGATCGGCGTCCAGGAGGTGGTCATGGTCATGGTCATCATATCCGCTTTGATGATGAAGATGATTCTCAGGGCAGCCATGAGGAGGAGTATGATGATGATGAGAATCCTTTTGCCAATGGTGGGCGGTTTGAAAGTCGCCGAGGCCACCGTCATGGTGCTGGCCATGATGGAGAACATCGTCGTGGTCGCCATGGGGCTGATCCGGACAGTATTGCTCGTATCAAGTTAAGTGTTCCAAAATTTTCAGGAAAGGAAGATGCTGATGCATATCTCGATTGGGAAGAGCAGTGTGATCAGATTTTTCGGGTGCATAATCTCTCTGACCAGAGGTGTGTTAGTCTTGCTTCAGTTGAATTCTCTGGTTATGCTCTCACTTGGTGGAATCTGATACAGGAAAATCAGCTTGTGTTGGGATGTGATCATATCAACACATGGGCTGAAATGAAGCGTGTGATGAGACGTTTTGTTCCATCAAGCTATCATCGTGACCTTCGTAATAAGTTACAAACATTTAAACAAGGTTCCAAATCAGTTGATGAATATTTCAAAGAGATGGAGTTGCTCTTGATTCGGTCTGATATCAGAGAAGATGAAGAGTCAAGAATGGCAAGATTTTTGCATGGTCTCAATGATGACATTTCTAGTTTTGTGGAGATGTTTCCATATCGAACATTGCAAGGTCTTGTTGATCAAGCTATGCACACTGAGAGGAAGATTCAGCAAGATGGACGTGGTTGGTCCTATGGTAGTTGATCTATCTCAACTTCGTGGCGCCGGCAGCAGGCCAGTACCTCTGTTGCTGGTGTTCGATCTCAAGGTGCTGCAGCTAGGTCCTCTCCATCCATTGGTGCTGCAAAGACAACATTCTCTAGTGCTTCTTCACTTGCAAATCAGCAAGAAAATCGTCATCCTGCTACAAGTGCAGCAGCCCCTTCAGTTGCACCAGTAGCTGCATCATCTTCTCATAGCCGAGGCATTGTTTGTCACAAGTGCCAAGGTCGTGGACACATTGCTGCTGAAGTCCTAGTAGGAGGACCATGATTGTAAAAGAGCAAAGTGAATGGGAATCTGAAAGTGATGAAGAAAGTGTTCCAATATATGATGAAGATAATGGGAATGATGGGAATGAGATCCAACCTAATGAAGGTGATAATAATTGTTTCATTTCTCAACAGATGCTTAGTCTCATTGCTATGAAAGAAGAAAATAATCAGCGACATAATCTTTTTCACACTCGAGGCATGATCAAGGACAAGCTCTGTCGGATTATTGTTGATAATGGCAGCTGCAATAATATTGCAAGTTAAGAATTGGTTGAGAAATTGGGGTTAAAACAACGACGTCATCCTTCTCCATACAAGATTCAATGGTTGAACGAGTGTGGTACGCTGCGTGTGAGCAATATTGTGACTGTCCTTTTTTCTATCGGGTGATATAGTGATCAAGTGGAGTGTGATGTGGTGCCAATGCAAGCATGCCAATTGCTGCTAGGAAGACCATGGTTATACGACTGTGATGTTCAGATTTGTGGTCGTACTAACAAGGTTGTTCTCATGTACAAAGGAGAGTGCATCACTTTGCTTCCTTTGTCACCAGAGGCAATTTTGAAGGATGATCTGAAAAGAAAACAGCGAGAGAGCGAGACCCACTTACGAGTGAGCCACATACATAGTGAGGGAGTGTTTCCATAGCCAAATAAAACTCCACAGCTGCAAAGAACCGAGCCAACGGGAAAAGAGGGATTAGTTATGATGGTTAGGAAAGGGGATTTAAAAGAATTGAGTGAACCCAGTGCCATGTTCTTTGTACTCCTATACAAGGACAATTTGCTTTCCACTAACGACTTACCCTCTACTTTGCCTAGTGCTGTTTTTGATGTGTTACAGGAATTTGAAGATGTGTTTCTGGAGGAAGTACCACCACGGCTGCCACCTAAGAGAGGGATCGAACATCAAATCGACCTTGTTCCTGGTGCTTCACTTCCCAATCGCCCACCATACCGAACCAACCCGGAGGAAACCAAAGAAATTCAGCACCAAGTGCAAGAGCTCATCAACAAAGGGTATGTCAAAGAAAGTCTTTCCCCTTGTGCTGTTCCTGTTCTTTTAGTTCCTAAAAAAGATGGTTCATGGAGAATGTGTGTTGATTGCCGAGCCATAAATACGATCACCACAAGGTATAGACATCCCATACCTAGACTTGATGACATGCTTGATGAACTTAGTGGTGCTATCATTTTTACAAAAATTGATTTGAGAAGTGGCTATCATCAAATTCGCATGAGAGAAGGAGATGAATGGAAAACAGCCTTCAAAACCGAGTTTGGGTTGTATGAATGGTTGGTGATGCCTTTTGGATTGACCAATGCACCTAGTACTTTCATGTGTTTAATGAATCACATGCTTAGGCCTTTCATTGGCAAATTTGTTGTGGTTTATTTTGATGACATATTAATTTATAGCAAGTCTCTTGATGAACCTGTTGAACATATCAAATGTGTCTTGCTGTTTTGAGGAAGGAATGCTTGTTTTCTAACCTTGCCAAGTGCACCTTTTGCACTGACAAGGTAGTCTTTCTTGGCTTTGTTGTTTCAGCTCACGTCGTGGAGGTTGATGAAGAGAAGACTAAGGCTGTCCGTGAATGGTTGCCTCCACAGAATGTGAGCCAAGTGCGAAGCTTTCTTGGACTTGCCGGTTTTTACCGTCGGTTTGTTAAAGATTTCAGTACCATTGCTGCCCCAATAAATGAGTTGACAAAGAAGGACGTGCCATTCCATTGCGGTGCAGCACAAGAGAAAGCATTTGAAGAGCTGAAAACGAAATTGACAACAGCCCCACTACCTGCGCTTCCAGATTTTGGTAAGACTTTTGAAATTGAATGTGATGCAAGTGGTGTAGGGATTGGAGGCGTGCCCATGCAAGAAGGGAGACCTATTGCATACTTCAGTGAAAAGCTAAGTGGTCCAACCCTTAATTATTCAGTTTATGACAAAGAACTTTATGCTCTTGTGAGGAGTTTGGAAACTTGGCAGCACTACCTTTTGCCTAAAGAATTCATTGTACACTCTGATCATGAATCCTTGAAACATCTAAAGGGCTAATTAAAACTGAACAAAAGACATGCTAAATGGAGTGAATTTATTGAATCTTTTCCTTACATTGTTAAGTACAAGAAAGGGAAGGATAACATTGTTACTGATGCTTTGTCTCGATGTTATGCTTTGTTGTCTCAACTTGATACAAAAATTCTTGGTTTGGAAAGTATTAAGAATTTATATGCAACTGATTCATACTTTGCTGAACCGTTTTCTAAATGTTGTGATGGCAAGGGTTGGGAAAAGTTCCATTTGCATGATGGCCTTTTGTTTCGATCTAACAAACTCTGCATTCCAGATTGTTCTGTTCGTCCTTTGCTTTTGCAGGAAGCTCATGCCGGAGGACTAATGGGTCATTTTGGTGCCAAGAAGACGGAGCAGGTGCTGGCTGATCACTTCTTTTGGCCAAAGCTGAGAAGAGATGTGGAGCGATATGTTCTTCGTTGCGTCACATGCCACAAAGCTAAGTCCCGTTTGAACCCTCACGGTTTATACACCCCTCTACCTATTCCTAGTGTACCATGGGAAGACATTTCTATGGATTTTGTTCTCGGTTTACCTCGAACTAAGAGGGGGAGAAATTCAATCTTTGTTGTGGTTGATCGCTTTAGCAAAATGGCTTATTTTATTCCCTGTCATAAGAGCGATGATGCTTCACACATTGCTGAATTTTTTTTAGGGAAATTGTGCGCTTACATGGTGTGCCACGAACTATAGTGTCTGATCATGACACAAAATTTTTAAGCTACTTTTGGAAGACCTTGTGGGGAAAACTTGGGACAAGATTGTTGTTCTCCACAACTTGTCACCCACAAACTGATGGGCAAACTGAAGTTGCGAACCGCACCTTGTCAACATTGTTGCGGGCTGTCCTCAAGAAGAACTTGAAGCTTTGGGAAGAAAGCTTGCCCCATGTGGAGTTCGCATATAACAGGGCGGTACATTCACCACAAAATTTAGTCCATTTGGAATTGTATATGGCTTCAAACCTGCTGCTCCCATCGATCTATTGCCTTTACCTTTGCAGGAATGTGAGAACTTTGATGCAAGCAAGCGTGCTGAATTTGTTAAGAAACTCCATGAACGAGCAAAATCCAACATTGAGAAGATGACCAAGATGTGAGAAGCACTCCAACAAGGGTCGCAAGAAGATTGAGTTTGAACTAGGAGACTTGGTTTGGGTGCACCTGCGCAAGGATCATTTCCCAGACCAACGCAAGAGCAAGCTGCAGCCATGTGCTGATGGACCATTCAAAGTGTTTCGCAAGATCAATGACAATGCATATGAAATTGATCTTCCAAGTACATATGGTGTTAGTACAAGTTTCAACGTCGCCGATCTTTCTCCGTTCTTTGGGGTGGAAGAGTCGAGGACGACTCCTTTTCAAGAGGGGGAGGATGATGTGGACATCCCAAAAGTTACGCAAGATCAAGTATCAGGCACACAAGCTCAAGTGATTCAAGGACCTATTACATGCAGTCATGCTAAGAAACTCCAACAAGAGGTGAATTCTTTCCTTGCTAAAATTAATTTCAAAATATATGAGAATGTTATACTACCTAAAAGTTGTAATTTGGTTGTCCTTAGGAATATACATGAAGAGGACGGTACAACTAAACATGGAGAAGAAGTAAACACCAAGAAACAGTCAGACCAAGAATCACCAGCTCAAACTAAGGATCCAGGAGAATTCCGTTCGGATGACTATTTAGACAAGCCTGGAAACCAAGAATCACCCATTCGGAATGAGGATCCAGGAGGATTCCGTTCGGATGATTGTTCGGACAAGCTTGGAAACTAAGAATCACCCGTTCGGAATAAGGATCCAGGAAGTTCACTTCAGGCCAGTTCGGACATGCATAATGAATCGACCATAACTCTTTGGTCGTGACATCTCTGGAGCTCCATGAGTACTTGATGGAACGTGCTTGAAGTCAAATTTCCAATGCAAGAAACCGCATGTCTATTGGACTTCCCAATAAAGAGTTATGACCGATTTAGTGGAGGCTGCACAGAAGGTCAACAGTCCCGCGAGTCCATCTCAGGAGTTGGTTTCTGGGGAGCCTTTTCACATACTTAGCCTTTTCATTTTCCTCTCGAGTTCACACCCAACTAGGTGGGTTGTTCCTAGTATAAATACCCCCTTATGTACTACCAAAAACTCATCTTTGATATTGATTAATTGATAGCCTCATATGGTTTTCTGGCAGCCGAGCTGCTGAGTGCCTTGCACACTTTCTTGTTCTTCCTTGTTCTTCTTGGACTTGTTAAGAGATCCCTCTGGTTCCGCTACTTCGTGCTCTACGGTTTCCAGTACGGCTGTACCGTTTTGTGTGGATTAGTTCCGGCTTGTGGTTTTGCGGTCGTTTGGAGATCGAGTCGAAGTCTTCGTGGTTTCGGTGTTTTTCTCCCTGATGCTTGGTCGCATCCAACCTTTGTCAGGTATAAAGCTAGTTATCCCTGCTGTTCTACAACAATTTATCCTTGTTTCTTGAACCTACTGTCGTGAAGATCGGGCCATCCTTGTGCTGATCCAAATCGGCACCTATCACGAAGCATCACCATACGCTTGCCTCGCCGAAGTTTATGCAATAGGATCCGATCAAGAGGAGAAGATGACCCCACACTTGAGTTGTGAGATTAATGGAATTCAATGCAAGGCAGTATGCGACATCAGAGCACAAGTAAGTGTCCTATCTTATAAAATTTATGATAAAGTTCAAGACCATAACTTAGATTTAGTCCCAACTTCATCAAAATTAATTATGGGAGATGGTAGAACTATTAAACCCCTTGGTATTGCTTGCAACCTTAATGTAATCATCTCTGAAAAATGCATACCAACCGCTTCTTTGTTATAGATGCCTATCATGATAAGCATGATCACATAATCTTGGATAGGCCTTTCCTTAAGTTGGTTGATGCCGTTTTAGATGCTGGAAAAGGCAATGTAACAATAAATCTTAATGGAAACAAGTACACATATAATTTTCTTCGCGCTTCTAGTTTTACTTCACCCCTTCCTCCTGAGGAAGAAGAATAAGAGGTAGGGAGCCTTTGTTTTGTTGAAACTCTTAGAGATCCACTACAAAGAGCGATAGTGAACCAACCAAATGATCAACAAGACGAGGAATTGGAGGAAGCAACGAAAGGACTTGAACCACAAGATGGAAGCGTGGAGGAGGAGAAATTCGAAGACATTGGAGAAACAAAACCCGAAGAACCACAAGTGCCTGAGGTGGATCTCAAACCTTTGCCCAATGGATTGAAGTACAAATTTTTGGGGTCGAACAAGACTTATCCTGTCATCGTGAGTGACAAGTTGAGTCCCGAAGAAAATGAGAACTTGCTGAATTTATTAAAGAAGCACAAGAATGTGATCGGATATTCAATCCATGATCTCAAAGGACTTAGCCTAGCCTTTTGCACTCATCGTATACCAATGGAAGACCAATGAAAGACCGTAGTGGACCATCAATGGAGGCTAACCCATGCCATGTGAGAGGTAGTGAAGAAGGAGGTTATCATGCTATTGGATACCGGAATCATCTACCCGGTGCCGCATAGCGAGTGGGTGAGCCCCGTACATTGTGTGCCGAAGAAAGGAGGTTTGACCGTGGCGAAGAATGAGAAGGATGAATTAATACCGCAAAGAACCGTGACCGGATGGTGGATGTGTATCGACTACCGAAAATTGAACAAAGCAACGAAGAAAGATCACTTCCCCTTACCGTTCATTGACGAGATGCTTGAGAGGTTAGCAAATCATGCATATTTTTTCTTTCTCGATGGATACTCGGGGTTCATGCAAATTCCTATTCACCCGGATCATCGACACAAGACAACTTTTACTTACCCGTATGGAATGTTTGCTTATAGAAGGATGCCCGTCAGTTTATGCAACGCTCCGGCCTCTTTTCAATGTTGCATGATGGCAGTGTTCTCAGAATTCATTGAGGACATTGTCGAGGTATTCATGGATGATTTTTCCGTCTATGGAAAAACTTTTGTGGATTGCTTGGCAAACTTGGACAAGGTTCTCACAAGGTGTGCGAAGGTCGATTTAGTGCTAAATTGGGAAAAATGCCACTTCATGGCAAAACAAGGTATAATGTTGGGACACATTATATCCGAAAGAGAAATTGAAGTGGATAAAGCTAAAGTAGAGACGGTTGAGCAACTCCCACCACTTACAGATGTAAAGTCTTTGAGAAGCTTTTTGGGCCATGCCGGATTCTATAGAAGATTCATCAAGGATTTCTCAAAGATCACTAAGCCTTTGACTCAGCTTCTTCAGAAAGATATGGCATTCGACTTTGATGAGAAGTGCTTAGCGGCATTCCGGACTTTGAAGAACGCTGTAATAAGTGCCCTTATCATTCAACGTCCGGATTGGAGTCAACCCTTTGAAATTATGTGTGATGAAAAGATTATGTCGTAGGGGCAGTTTTGGGGCAAAGAAAGGAAGGTCGGGTTAATGGAATATATTACTCTAGTAAAACTCTTAATGAAGCTCAATTAAATTATGCCACAACGGAAAAAAAGTTGTCAGCGGTGGTTTTTGCCTTCAAAAAAATTCATATCTTACATTGTGAACTCAAAGGTCATTGTTTACACCGATCACGCGGCAATCAAGTATCTTTTGTCTAAGAAAGATGCTAAACCAAGATTAATTCGATGGATCCTTCTTCTCCAAGAGTTTGATGTTGAGATCCGAGATAAAAAGGGGGTGTAAAATGTTGTGGCCGGTCATTTGTCGAGGATGAACCTTGGACAAGGTGACAAGGAACCCATCGAAGGTAAAGTGAGAGATGACCACCTCTATCGGATAATTGACAATGATACTTGGATGATCGACATCATTCGGGCAATTCTGAGAATGCCTCTTGATCATCTAGATAAGAACACTCAAAGGAGGGTAATATTCGAAAGTCGAAAATATTTTTGGGATTCACCTTACCTCTTTAAGCTTGGGAATGATGGAGTAATGAGAAGATGTGTACCAAGAGAAGAGAGGCAAGAGATTTTGAGAAAGTGTCATAAGGCGGAATACGGTGGACACTATAGTCATTTTCGAACACAAGCAAAGGTATGGTCCAGCAGATTTTATTGGCCAGAGATGCATGAAGATGCTAAAAGGTATGTTACCTCATGCCCCGAATGCCAAAGAACCAGAAACATATCTCAAAGGAATGCTATGCCCTTGAATTACAATCTACAATTGATTTATTCGATGTTTGGGGAATTGACTTTATGGGGCCTTTTAGAAATTCACATGGATATGAGCACATCCTAGTCATGGTTGATTATGTATCCAAGTGGGTAGAGGCCATCCCATGTCGTAAAGCTTCTACGGAAGAGTCCATTATAATGATTAAGAGTGTGATTTTCCCTCGCTATGGTACTCCAAGAATCTTGATAAGCGATGGAGGGACTCATTTCACCAGGAAGAACTTTAAGGAGTACTTGTCCAAGTTGTGGATTGAACATAGGGTGACTACGGCATATCACCCACAAACCAACGGACAAGCGGAAACATCAAATAGGCAACTAAAGAGCATCCTCAATAAGACTATAGAAAAGGGAGGCAAGGATTGGTCAAATAAATTGGATGGAGCATTATGGGCATATCGGACGGCATTCAAGACACCAATAGGTATGACTCCATATCAATTTGTTTATGGCAAGGCTTGTCATCTTCCGATCGAGCTAGAACACAAGGCATATTGGGCAATAAAAGAGATGAACCTCAACTTAGATGCCGCAAGGATAAAAAGAAGGATTCAAATTAGCGAGCTAGAGGAGATGAGGTTGAAGGCCTATGAGAATGCAAGCATTTACAAGGAAAGAATTAAAAGATGGTATGATAAGAGGCTTAAATAGAAGAAATCAAGGAAGGAGATAAGGTCCTCTTCTATAATTCAAGGTTTAAAACTTTTGGAAGAGAAAAATTGCAAAGCAAATGGGACGGACCTTATGTTGTTCACTCGGTGCTATCCAATGGAGTGGTCGCAATCATGGATGCAAAAGGAGATCAATTCATGGTGAATGGTCAGTGGCTCAAGGTGTATCTCGAACCCGATGTCGTGCCCCTTCACTATGTTGACATCTTTATCATGGAGGATGAGCCCGAACGTCAAGCCTAGGACGTAAAACAAGGTAGACAATCTGTAAATAGCTTTTGTTTTTATCTTTTTGTAGTTTTTCGCGAGTTTTTGCCAGGCCATCTTTTCTATATGGGCTAATAATCAAATAATAGTGGGATTCGCAACAAGTTGGACCGAATCGGTGTCACACCTTTTTTTCCAAAGAAAACCAAGTGCATAACTATATGTATGCCAGGATCTATTTTCATACATATATTGACATATAAGTGAATATAGAAACAGTATCATGTAAGAAAAAGGGAGATTATTAGAGATTTACGCTTAATCCTAGAAACGAAGGCACCAAACTCGACAAGCAATCGACTGGAGGCTGCGTACGCCTAGAACTCAGCAACATCTTCATCAAACTCCAAAGTAGGTTCCTCTTTTTGAGCAACATTGTTTATAGCAAGGGTGAGCACATGTCGTACTCAGCAAGTGTGGGGAAAGTATGAATGCAAAGGCTTGACAAGGAAAGGTTGACAGGTTGACTGCATTAAGCAATTTTAGTTGGTCAAATTTTATTAGCACCTGATTACTAAGATATAAGTATATACCAATGCACAATTAACATAAAGAGATACGCCATAAGCATATGGCTAACATAACCATAACCACAATTTAAGTCCTTCTTCAAGTTCAATTATCATGCTCTTGACCGTGAGCATGGCTAATCGGTTAGTTTTACACTCTGCAGAGGTTGTACACTTTCACCACAAGTCGCGTAAAAGTTCAGAAGAACTTTGAACCCAACTATGCGATGTTGGCCAAGCATCATACCACACTACCGAGGTGTGATTGCATAGGGACGCTACGAGACCTTTACAAAGGTTCCCCAGCAAGTTGCAACCCACAAGGTCTGGATCAGTTAGCAAGGTATAAAGCCCCATAGCAGGTCAATACCCCACCATAAAAGAACAAACCCAACTCCCCACTAGGGTGGGTCAATACCCACAGTACCGCCGATCCCTTGTCCTTAACAGGTAAGGTCACCCTAAGCTAAAGTTCCTAATTATAATTGGCCAAGACCAGTGCCTGTTTAGTCCTTGTGGTTGCACTAGTTTCCTGGGTGGTTCTCCATGTTCCAATTAACACATGTGGTCTTGCAATTAAAATTAACATAAAGGAACGTAGAGCATAAATTGATAACCATGTTGATTTTTACCAACCCAGTAGAGATTACTAAGCAACATCTACCATCAATATTAATTAAGCAACCGGTTTATAACGGCAATGGTAAAAAGAATACTAGTCATCATCCTTAATAGAGGAACCCATCAAAACTAATGCAAGCAATGCAATGAGTGATTAAATATAGTTCTTAGGACAAAAGCACAAGGACACACTTGCCTTTAACCAGAGAATAGTTGCTTAGAATGTCTTCACTTCTTACTCTCCAAAGCTTCTCGAACCACATTCCTTCTACTCGCATCAATCATCGGCACACACATATACAAAGCAAACAAACAAGCAAACTAAAAACAATACACCAAGCAAAGAAAAGCTTTTAAAAAAACGCACTAAAGGATAGGCTCGATTCTATGGATCACTAAAGCACACAGACTGTGTTGAGAAAAGGAAAGGCTCAGCTGGATGTAGGAAACAACTTGATCTGAGCTAGAACTGGATTTAGAAAGATCTAAAGCTTACACAAGGATAGATACACAAAAGAGAACGTCTACCATATGACTTGCATATATGACATGAAAGACTATGGGAGCTATGTTTATTTTAATTAGAAAAACATATGTATAGGATATTAAGGAAATATCCTAATTGAAATTAAAACAAGTTGAATTTTATTTATAAAACGGAGGTAAAGAACTAGTCATCTTTTATTTATAAATGTTCATGTATCAATTATACCAATTAAATATTAATATGATAAACAACTTAGGTGAAAAGATCTAAGCACATAGCTTTATAATTCGCATTGAACTAACCAAGTTATAATTACAAACTCATTCATGTTGATATTAGCCCAGTTAATTTTTATTATAAAAGCCAGTATAAAAGCCTAAGCAACTTTTAATTAGAAAAGTTAATGAAATTATTAAGTAAATTAACATTTGGTTCATGAAAACCAGGATAAAGATCTAATTAGATTTTATTCAAAAAAACATGTGGAATAAACATTAATCAAATTAATGTTGAT
The DNA here is from genome assembly GCA_036936925.1 of Cenchrus fungigraminus. Lineage (NCBI taxonomy): Eukaryota > Viridiplantae > Streptophyta > Magnoliopsida > Poales > Poaceae > Cenchrus > Cenchrus fungigraminus. The sequence goes on from CM072780.1 coordinate 72,537,301, forward strand.
AAAGAAAAGGGTGTATAACTCTATATAGCTTTTATTTAGAAAAGACATGTTTAATAGACATTAACAAAATTAATTCCAGATTATTTTTCAGAAAACATACATGATGAAAACTCACTACTAAAACGGATTAAAACGGGGCTAAAACATGGATTCGAGGAACAAAACAAGATTCAATGGTCTATTCGTGATTAACTATAGATTTGGAGGGCTGCTAGAGAAGATTCCCTAGACACATCAAATAGTGCTCACGAAAAGGTAAAAAGACAGGGGCTACCAGGGAAAAGAGCATTGGTTGGATTTATGTTAAAAGGTGGAATTTCTGTATGTAGAGGGTTATGAGCAAAGGTTGCAAGACACAAGCTGTAGGGATCTATTTTCGAGAAGAGAGAATTCCCTGAATGCCACAAAAATTTTCATGGGTTCCCTGAATGCCACAAAAATTTTTGAAGTGCCAAGTGCTACAAAAATTCACTTATGCCTTGTATGCCATTTCCGTTAACTTCCGTTCATTTTTTGACGGAACTAGGGTTGGAGACGCATATGTACCACGTGACATGTCTTTTGTGCCCTTAACCTTTTTCATTCTATCTCTATCTGCCAAGCAGCCCATGGGCTAACTCACCCCGTCGCCCCCCTCCCAATTCTGTCCTGCGTCGCCGGCCCCTCCCGATTCGCCACCTCCTGCGCGCCGCCGCCGCCCCTCGCGATTTGACACCCCTGCGCGACGCCGACGCCATCCTCGCGCAGTCGTCTGGGCAGGCGGACGAGCGCGCCGCACCCTCGCGCGGCCGTCTGAGCAGGCCCGTGTGTGTCGGCCCCTAGCAGCCGGCCGGTGGTCACCCTCGTCCCCGGCAGAATTTCTCATGGCGCAAGTGCGTCGACCTGTTGTGTGCAGGTGCAATTTTTTTAAAATAAATGGCCAATCAGTAATTAACTGATCATACTAAAAATTAGCACTCCCTGTATCAATGCTTCAATTTTTGTGTTATATGCTCCAAATGATCAATATGGTGCCTTGATATGTGTTGATATGTGATGTCTCTATGAACTAAATAAATCTGAAATGGCATTCAAGAGAAAGGGTGAAATTACACTTCATTCATTTGGAAGGGCAAATGTGTCTTTTCCACACTACTTAATTGCAACATAACAGCACATGTATCGAAATGGCATACAAGGCATAAGTGAAAATTTTTGTGGCACTCAAGGCACTCTGAAATTTTTGTTGCACTCAGGGAACTCATGAAAATTTCTGTGACATTGAGGGAATTCTCTTTTGGAGAAACCTAGGGGACCTAAAAGCAAAACCACCTTATCTGTTCAGATGGATGTCGATGGCTTCATAGCCATGGTCGGCGGACAGCTCCTGGTCGGCCCAAAATCGGTAGCATTTCGGTGGGAGGAGGACAGCGTTGAGGTGGCAAACCGAGAGAGGATGGTGAGAGGGTCTGAGGGATGTGCTCACCAGCGGCTAAGAGGACGGAAGATGGCCGGAATTTGGAGAAGGACGGCGGCCTGTGGACGGCTCGACCTCCAGGCCGTGGTGGCGCTCCGATGCATCTCCGGTGACGGGAAGGGGCAGCGAGTGTGCGATTCAGCGAGGCGAACCCCAAGGCAGCGCGGGCTTGCACCGGTGGCTTCCACGTCCAGCGAATCGATGGCGAGAGCCCATGCCTTGCTCTGCTCGTGCGGACGGCATGCGGCTGGAAAATCAGCAGCGGCGCTCCGGAGGTCAACGCGTGATGGGAGCCGGTGATGGAGCTGCGGCTTGGCCTCACGGATCTCCTGGAGCATACGGTTTGCTCCATCGACCAACGGGTGCGGCAAGACGGCGATGGCAACGCTAGCGGTGGCGCTCGGCTCGGTGCTTCACTGCTACGCAAGGGCGAGCAAGACGCGGTACAGGGCGGCGAAGGTAGCAGGCGCGCGGGGCCTTGGGCGCTCGCCCTTTATAGGGCGTGAAACCCTAGGCCAGCGTGACGCGCACGCCAAGGTCGGCCGGCGGCGGCGCCTTGGCCGTGCAGGCTTGCTGCGCCTGGCAGGGGGTTTGGCTAGCTGATGGGCTTGGCCGGGCCTGCGGTTGGGCTGGAGCGGGTTGGGTCGGGCCCACGGGCTCGGCCCAAACAGGAAGGATAGGTTTTATTTTTTTATTTTCAGAAATTATTTCTGGTGTAAAAAATCTAGAAAACCTAAGTAATTCATTTAAAGCACGAAAAGTACTCTGAAAATCACAAACAATTCTAGGAAAATTTTCAGAGATAGATTGAGACACGAACAATCCAAATAAAGTATTTGGAGATCATGAAAATGAATTTAGAGCCTTCTAATAAATAGAATTAGCTCAAGGAAAATGAGAATAAATCCCAGAAAAGGATGGAAAATTCTTGTAAGGTCTTGGTCAGCACCTAAACGCATTTTTGAAACTTTTACACTTAATCGAACCATTTATTTAATTTAGAAAATCAAACAATGACTTTTCCTATACTATATTTCCTGTAAAGAAAATAAATGTAGGAAACAATTTTAAAATTATGAGAAAAATTGTTATTTAATTATTCTCTCTATTCCCATCCTAAAATTAGAAATCTCAGAGTGTGACAACCGGCCCGTGAACCTAGGGCGCCGGTTCGTGCCCATTTTTCTCTGGGACGCATCTCGTTGACTTCCTAGTTTAGAACGACGATTTTTGGGAAGTCAAAGATAGGAAAGTTTGGGTTCTAGGGCATTCTTTCTCGGGCTACTTAAAGGAATGAGGAGGGAGCTCGGGAATCCATCCCAAGTTGCATTCTTTCACCTCCACAATATCTAGAGCAGTAGCCATGGCGTCCCCAAGAAGCGAGGAGGTGAAGCTAGGAGTTGAGAAGCCTATGAAGCCGGAGGAGGTGTGGTGGTGCGAGCTTAAACCCAAGCTAGAGATCAAGAGGACCGCTCGCATCTGTTGCGGAGGTCGTGTCCCGACCGGGCAAATCGTAAGCCGTCACCACATCAAGGAGGAGAGGATCGCAGCTCCCATCCAGCGATCGGAGCATCTTCGAGAGATGAAAAGGAAGAATTACAAAGAGAAGACACCCAAGCTAAAGGATTATGGAGATAGCGACTTCTCCGACGACCGCAGCCTGAGTTCGTGGGCAGCCGCCGGGAGAGAGGATAACAACCTTTATTACTGGGAGGAGGTCCCTAAGGAAGCAACTCCCGAAGGTCCCAAAGGCGGTGGTGATCCCGACGACGGCGGTGATGACGGTGGTAATCCCGGCGGCGACAACGACCCTTTCGGCGAGCATCGCATATGTTGTGCGGCATGTCGCCATGCCATCTCGGACCTCTTCGCATCCGTCGACGAGTGCTTCAAGCCATGGAAGCAATGCGGCAACAGATGAAAGATTTGGAGCGTGTAGTCAATGATGACTACAAGTTCCTTAACCGGTGCGGAAACTTTTTGGGATGGTCGGCAACATAAAGAAGAAGTGGTCCTCGTCGTGTGGAAAATTCCACTAGATTAGTTTGGGTTCTTCCTCTCTATATTTTTTTGTAAAATACGACGAGGACGTCGTATGATCTAAGCGTGGGGGAGAGCTAGCTAACTAGTTTTTAAATTTTTTCTTTAGTAGTTTGGTTTGGTTTGGCTTAGAGCTTGCTAGTTTAAATCTTGGTGTGTTTTTAAATTTTTAGCTTGAAAGTGTGTTAAATTAGTGTTGAGTCAGAAAATCAAATAAAGAGAGTCTTTTACTTTTTTTCTCATGTGATGTTATTTCTTTCATTACTTGTCAGTTTTCTTTAATCTTTATTATGTGAGCATTAGCAATTGATTTGAAAAGTTTACCGTGGTGCTTAGTGGAGTTTTTCACCTCTAAAAGTACCCGTACTTTATTTTGATCTAGAACCTCGTTTCGGTTATGTTAAGTTCGATGCTAAAATTGGAGGTTTTTAATTCTGAAAATTATGAAAAAACCCTTGTAAATAAAGGTTAGCAAAATCTCTTTTTCCAAGTTGAGAGACAAAGAAAAATCCTATACAAAGCTGACTCAATATCCGCTCCACCATAAGTGCGGTTAGCATGATGAGTTGGGCTAGGATCTTTCTCTCTTGGAAGTTTTAATTTTGAGCAATGATCATGTCCTTGTCTTATATCTTTTATTGCTAGCCTCGTCATGTATTCGGTAACGAGACTCTCGCATTGTAAGTCCCATACATCGTCGGATTCCATGCCCAACCCATAATATCTCTTTTGTACATCTTATTCCTTGCATAAGATTCATCTCGTTCCTAGCAAGGTTTTTATTTAAAATTCTTATTGTGTTTATGCAAAGAAGACGAGCGAAGAGCTCCGGAAAAGAGGTAAAGATGTCAAGAAAAGGGAGAAAAGAGAAGAAAAAAATGTGTGTGTATGGAAAAGAAAAAAGAAGGGAAAGAAAGAGAAAGAAAAAGAGAAAAATAAAAGAAAAAGAAGAGGAAAGGAAAGCGAGAAAGGTATGAGAAGGGATGAATCAAGTGAAGATCAAATGAAGTGCAAGGAAGGATGCCACGTTGTTGAAAGATGAATCTTCTATTTTTCCAACCATGTGCAATCCGACAACAAGGACATCATCAGTGCCTTGGAGTCTTATTTTCTTTTTCCTTTGCACATGTCCAACATTCTATATCTTCTTATCCTTGACACCTCACATCAAGGTTTAATTCTCATGATCGTTGGCTCGAAAGGTAAACGACCATTAGAGGAATTTCTTAGCTTGACAATATTTGTGTTGATCTCACTAGCCATACCTATAGCTCCACCTTATATGATAAATAAGAGACTTGTGGGAGGTAAGAGTTTATGAATTGTTTAGGATAGCTACTTCAATGAGTGACATGTGAGGACTTGGAGAAAGGTTTTTGTCTAATACTTGTTGCAGGAATTTTATTTTGAAAAATCATAAAAACCCTCCGATGGAAGTAAAGAAGTAAGCATGGCTGGAGTTGAGGACCTCAAGTGAAAGGTATGAGTTGTGGGGTAAATCTTGATTTGGTAAAATTCTAAACGCCCATGTTTATAAATCTGAAGTAAGCATTTGCTTTCATGTTTATTATATTAAAGATAAAGGATTGACTAACTTGTAAAGAAAGATTTAGCGGAGCATGTTTTCAAAACCATGGACAAGTGTTCTTTTGCAAGGAACTTGCTCGAGGACGAGCAAGATCTAAGCATGGGGGAGATGTTGATGGTGAATTTTGGTACCACAAACATGTTCATTACACTTTTGTTTGAGCCTGATTATGGAACTAACCTGCCACTAGGCACACAACTTTGTATGTGCATTTGGAAGTGTTGTGTTTTTGCAGGAAAACATGGACTAAAGGGACGGAGTCACAACAAGTTCAAAGGAGCAAATGAGGAGTCCCATTCATGTTCAAGTGCAAGGTGAAATCGCTCCCAAAGGTGGCTAGTGAAGGACCGGAACGGCGAACCAGAGAGGGGGGGAGTGAATGGGAGCTGATAAAAATTCTACTCAAGAATTCGGCCTATGAACCCAAAATCACTCGGACACCTCCACAAACTTCTCTTGCCAAATCCACGTAGCCACTGGAGTGCTACTGGACCTAGGAGCAAGATCCACCCAACAGCCACTCGAAACACACAGCGGATAACAACTCGACACAGCTGCTGGCAGCCAAAACCGGTCAGACCGGTTTCTGAAACCGGTCAGACCGACCTTCTGAGACTTAGCCTCTCACAGGCAGGGGAAACCGGTCTGGCCGGTTTGGCACACCGGTCAGGCCGGTTTTGTCCAGGAAATCCCCAAAAGACCTTAGAGACCAAACCTAGCCAAACCACCTCAGAAACCCTTCAACGTTTGAACAAGAAAAGCCATTGCATGAATGAGACTCTCCTATTCAAAAACTCCTCTCGGCAGCCCACTGGGGCTAAACCGGTCAGACCGGTTTGGGAAACCGGTCAGGCTGGTTTTGCTTGGGCAGTCGGGAAGAACTCAGCCCGCGGGAAAAACACAACCTTCACCTCGATCGATCTCCCGATTCGTTCCACGGATTCAAGTGAGACTTTGGGGATAGCTGGGGTACCTTGTAGGCTACCTTTGGCTAGAAGCTCGGTCCCCAAAACCTACCCAATCAAGAGGAATCAGAAGTCAACCCTCAAGAACACCTTCCCATGAACTCCACTGAAAAACACCAAATCGAAGCCGTTTCGGAGGGTTTGTTGGAGCAAGATCACCAAGCAAAGAGGCACAAGGTCCTCATATGTGACATCCAACAAGAATCCCTCAAAGAAATGCTCCCAAAACCTCACCACGGAAATTCCAAGAAAAGGCTTCGAAAATCACCAAAAAGGGAAAACGGGAAGAACACAATCAAGCCTTGAGGAACCACACCAAATCATCTATACATACCATGAAGGTTCATACAAGTCTAGCTTCCGCCTGATCATCCTTCCCTCTCACAAGATCTCACCATGAAGCTCTCAAGCTAGTCCTAGAAATCGGAAGGAAAATAGGAAGGAAAATAGCAAAGGGAAAATGAGCTAGGGTTCCAAGAGATGGCTGCCATCCTCTCACCACTTGGGTTATATGGAGGATAGCTGAAAGACGAAACTACCCCTATTACATAAACTAGGATACACGCCCACCAAGGGCACTTTGGGAAATTGTCGTCGTAACACCATCGGACGGATGCCCGACGACCGCACTTCGCTTAGCCTCGACGCAATCCTTGCGATCCCGACGCGTGTCCTCAGCTTCAAAGCTTCCTGGCGCCCTGCGACCCCAAACCGGTCAGACTGGTTTCACAAACCAGTCAGGCCAGTTTTAGCCTAATAGCCATGCCCGGTCTTCAGTCTCGGCTTTGTGGCTCAGCCGAGTAACCCAGTGGTTTTCTGGTGAACCACTACAAACCCCGCGAACTTGATGTAGCCTCCACCAATCACCACTCATGACTCGGCTCCCACGAAGTCCCGGCTCGACCTTGGTTTTGAGGCTCAACCAAGAAATCGTCCACCGACTTCATCTTGCTATTCTTGACACCATGAGGCCCGCATTTGACCCCGCTGGCCACTGGGTCCCTCGAACCAAGCCTACTTGTCTTCTCCACACCTGGAGGCCTACCCGGCAACGACCTTTCGCGCTTGTTCTTCACCTGCACCAACACCAGTCAAGCCGCAACTTGCACCTGCAATACTTAGCCAAGAATCAGTCCACACAACGTTGTCAATCACTCATCATACCAGGAAGCGACCATCCACCGGTCCTCGAACCACACATGGTCCTCAGCTAGGACCAAGGTGTTACATCGGAGCACCCCCGAGGACTAAAGTGTAAAGGTCGGACTTCATGCGAGAAGACCCCCTATCTTAAGCGTGGGGATGACGTCGCCAAAATGATGCAATTAAAGGGTTTAAAGTCCAAAATGACGAGAGGACCCACATGGAGGAAGGGACGACTGAACCGGGCCGAAGTGGCCCTGGGCCGGTCGGCCCAGGCCGGTCGGCCCACCCCATTCCTGCGTCGGTTCGGCCCCCATTTCTTGAGCGTGAAGATGATGCAACCCTATGTCATTGTGTGCACCACCATTCGCAGAGTGGAGAGCCATTCACCCGAGAGGTCGTCCACAAGGGAGAGAGGTTGGACAGGAGAGAGATCATGCGCGAGAAGGATCGATCGAGTCCAAGGAGGCAACCACAAGTGGAGGAGGACGTCGAGGCCCTGCCACGGCACCCGCGGAAGAGAAGGAAGACACCGTCGGTAGTATCACCATGATCAACGGCACCATGCTTAGCGCCTTGATGAGGGTAAACTTCTCATTTGTCCATGGGGTTGTAAACGATCTTGTTATGTAATCGCCTACTCTTTTATGGTTTCAATCTATCGATCAAGTGTTGATGATGCTTTGATGTTCAAGGCTAGCAACCATACCCTTTGGTAGTATAGATCTCACTACTCCCATAGAACCCTTCAATACATCATGATCATCATAGGTCTAGTCATGAATACCTCCGTGTAGTGACAGTACGAGGGGAGGGAAAGGACGAAACCGTGGTCACCCCCCGATAGATTAGATTAGTTTTGTATCTTTTGGCGGTTGCACGATCAAGTATCGTAGACGCTATGGGCAAGTGTATTTTATATCTTGTGCACCTCACAACCCTCTCTAGTGTAGAGTAGTTTTACTTTAGGTTAGTCTTTAGTTTAAAGTTTGTTTAGTTAACTAGATTAGTGCTAGATCAAACACTTGTAATCCCCTTGCTCCGCGGATTGAGAAGAACCTAGGGAATCCCTGTGGTGAAAAAGGTACTAGTCCGCACGCTTGTGGATCGAAGGTTGTTAGATGTTTCAACCATCAATAGTGATTTTCCTCTCTTAGCTTGTGTGGTTTTCATGTCTTTTTCTGGCTATTTTTAGGGATTTTCGTTCATCGCTTGTTCGTCGGATTCTAGGGCATTTCTCTCCGGATTTCTTTGAGGGGGTCATGGGTGAGTTCCTTGTGCCTCTTTGTGGATGATTTTGACCCATCAAACGCCGGGAATCACCTTGGATTTGTGGTTTTCCGGATGAACTCGGGCTCTAGGTGTTCCTCCGTGTGATCTGCGATTCCGGGAGTTGTAGGGTGTTAGAGGTCGAGATTTTTGGGGCATACCCTCTCCTTGAGGTGTTCTTCACTTTCCCAAAGTTTTGCCTCAAGGCTCCAAGTGGTTTGGGAGTTCCAGATTCGAGTTGGAGGGGGTTGACTCGCAGCCAGGTTCGAGCTCGTATTCTGGATGCCTGACGGACGATCCGTCCTAGCATCATGGACGGTCCGTCTGCCTAGGGTTCGTCTTTGTTCCTCACAAGTTCTTAAGTTGCGTTGTTTGATGCGTAGATTTGGGTGTTTGAGTTCGGGGAGGTTTGTTGGATGGTCCGTAGCAGAGGCTCAGACGGTCCGTGGGTCCCATATGGACGGTCCGTATTGGTTGGTGTGCTTCTGGAGTTTCTGTTAGCAATTACGGATGGTCTGTCCTTGATCCACGGACGGTCCGCCATAGCTGACGGACAGTCTATGAGTCCTTCACCGACGATCCGTCGCAGGCTGGCAGATTTGCCTAAGTCATTTGCTTCTTGAGTTGTGCTTTCGCATTGCTTTGAGTTGGGACTTGTTACTAGGGTTGGTAGGTCCGTTGTGACTACGTGATGTTGGCAAGTTTGTGCGGGAACCCTTGGTTGTGATTTTGGGACATAGCTAGGTTTCTTCAGAGAAATTTTTATCAGCTCCATTCACTCCCCCTCTCTGGTTGCCTAATCGGTCCTTCAGAGGTCTTCAATAATACTTGATCCATCACGAGGTTGGAAGGTGCTCCAACAAGTCTTGAGTAGTCTTGAAGTCTTCTCGAGTAGTTCCCAAGTGTCCTCGAGTTCTTCTCTTGAAGGTCTTCAACAGTACTCGTGCAGTCAAGAAACACCATGGGAAATGCGATTTGCAAAAATCACATTCCATATGGAATGTAGCCCCCGAGCCTTAAGTCAAGTAGTCCTCTCGAATTGAAGGTTCAACTGACTGTAGAATGTGGCCAAGATTTTGATGTCTTGAACTTGTAGAGATTTTCTCAATCCAAAATCCGTAGTGAAGCCGCCGAGATAGGGTGAATATTCTCTTGGAAGGTGAAGACCCCTTAGGGTTTTTCATTCGCCTCTGTTTATTGATTTGCAGTTGCGAAATAGATGTAAATCTCCATCTCCCACAGCCATCGCCGCTTCCCATCCTCTCAGCCCCAAGCGAATGTGAGTGAAGACACTCATGACCTCATGGATGAAGACCGTACCAACCTCTGTTGGAGAAAAAGAAAGGGCTGGAAGGAGAAAAATCTCCCCCAGCTGCCATTTCCACCCAAGTACACAAAGGCAAATCTGTCAGAGGTTTAGATCTGAGCAGTCCACAGGGGGGTCAACCCCGGTGGTTTATTTCTTCGGTGGAGGGGATTGAGAGGTAAGAACACGATGGTTCTGCTAGCGTAGCACACGGAACACAAGAGACACAACGAGTTTATACTGGTTCGGGCCTCCAAAGAGTAAAACCCTACGTCCAGTTGTTGGTGTTGTATTCCTGCAGATTCGATGACTTGGTGCCCAGGAGGATGCCCTTAGCTGCATTATAAAGTCTGGCGGAGAAGGTTGATGGAGCTGGAGTCCAAGTCCATTACAATAGGGAAACCTATCTCTAGTTGATTACAACATTATCTCGCAATCTTTAGACTAGCTGTCGGCACGGGCGATGTCTTGGAGTGCACGCCAAGTGTTGTAGCCGTATCGGACTAGGTCTTCTGGAGGAACCTTCTAGAAGGTCTTCAGAGCCACAAATAAGGTCTGTTGGGACCACTGCCAGGTCGGCGAGTCTTCTGATAGGCCGGACCCACTTGCTGGGGACGGCCATGACCCTGTCCAGTGGGGACCTAGGGGTACCCATGTCCCATAGAATCCAACAGTGTTGCCAAACCAGGCCAGTGCTTGGAAGAAATCCAGGCTGAAATTTGAAGGCATCAAGGCACTGGTAAATGACGGCTACCTCAGGGTGCAGAGTGTGGACATGTGGAACACTACCGCTGTAACACCCCGGATTTTTTGAGGAATAGTAACCATCTTATTTAGTAGAGCTAAGCATGTTCATTAACATTGTTGACTTGGTCAAGAACTCCCCCTGGACCAAATCCCTAAAAACCAAAGTCAAACACCTAGAACCCTAGAACTTGCTGCAGTAATCTAGCACGTTCTCAAAATTTTACATAAGCACTTCAAAATCAACCAATATAAAAGTTGTTCGTTATCCTCGGGAACACATTTCATCTAATTGATGGCATTTGAAATTCTAAGTGGAAATGTCTCAAAAACTCAGTCAAAGCCTTGGAAGCAGTGTTGACCAAACCGAGAAAAACCCAAACTTTGCAGTGATTTTCTGGGTAAACGGTTGAGAAAAACATAGGTCACCCTTTGGGCAAGTTGTAGAAGGGTATGTGGTCTACAACTTTTGTATTTGGAGATTTCAAACTTCAGTTCAAACTTTTTGAGTTTGACCTTGTCAAACAGCCCTTCCTCGAATGGAAAACAGGGCTTGGAGCCCTGGAGTGCGCTCCCGCGCCGAGCCGCGCGCCAAGTGCGTCACGCGCGCGCTGAGCTGCCGCCCCGACGTCCGTGCCCCGGCCGTCACATTCCGTGGGGCCCACCGTCAATGCCGTCAGCCGGTCCCACCTCACCCGTCACCACGCCCTCACCCTTATCCACTCCGCAAACCCCGTCGACACGCGCAGGCCGTCCATGGCGCCGTCGCCGCGCCCAACCCCCGTGCGCCACCCGCCGTCATTCGTCGTGCGACCCAAGTCGAGGCCGTGGCCTCCAAGTCGTGCTCCCCGCCGCCTATAAAAGGACACGCCAGAGCTAGCGTGCAAGCTTTTCCTTCTGCCGCCGCACCGCCATGGCCGCCGCGGCGAAGCTCCTTGTGCTGCTCGATGCCGCCGCCCACCAACCACCCGAGCTTCTCCCCTGGACCCCGTGGAAGCTTTCGGAGCTGCGCATTGTTGAGGAGCGCCGCTACCCTCGCTAGAGTCAGAGCAGGGGCGGGTGCTCTGCCTCGACCTCGCCGGCGACGGTCGCCGGAGCCCTCCCCGCCGCTACCAACGCCACCAATCCGTCGAGGGTGAGCACACACTTCACCCTAGCCCCTTCCCCGACCCTACTTCGCCGTCGTTTGGCCGGAATTCGGTGAGCCCACCGCCGGCCATGGCCAGGGGTGACATTGCAAGGATTCATTTCTTTCCAGGGGTCTCAGCGCAAAAGACAGGGACCTAGATGTAAGAAACCGATCTTCAGATCTAGATTTAAAAGGCTGAATCTTGTAAATTGCACCAAAAATCACAGAAAAATTGTAAAAATGCAAACTCAATTTTGTTGTGATCCCTGTGACGAGGTGCAACTTTTCTACAAAGGAAGTTTTCAAATTTCGATGTATGTTTTAAAATATTTTGAAATCATCATTTTGCTTAGATTTGAAATAATTCAAATTCTATAGATGATCTGCAAGTGAATTTTGGATATGTTTCTAGCCTTGCCTTGTCTGATCGTGTGTACAAAAATGGCACATATATGTCTTGTAGATATTTAGTTATGAATTAAGTTTGGTTTTTGCAATGCTCCGGTTTTTGATTTTTGTAAATTAATCTGTTGATGAAATGATGCCCATCTTTTTTCTAAAGCCCTGTGTAATGTTTATGCACCCATGATAAATAGTATATCTATTTTGGTCATGTGTAGCTTAGTCATATAAATTGCCATGCTTTATTAAGGCTATTTTCATGTATATAGTTTCTTTAAGTTTCCTTGCTGAGTAAGTGCATGTCTCTGTTAGTTATGCTGCCATATAGCTCTATAGGAAGTTTTGATTCAATTGGTGGTATATATAATTTTGCTTGATTTAATCTTGAATGGCGAGGCGTAGCTTTGTGTGATTTTTCATGCTAGCCATAATTGATGAAATGAGTTAAGCTTGGTGCAGTAGTGTAATTGTTGTGCCTTGTGCATGTATGGACCTTCTTATGGTCAGTTTAGGTGTATGTCTTTCGGAATAAAAATTCTTGAAATAAATCAAGGTCAATTAAATGGATAAAAGGAAAACCAATATCATTTTTGTGTAACTCAAATTTTAAATACATGAACCTCACCAAGACACACCCTAAACAGCACCATTACCTTGGTGAAGTAAAATAAATTAATTATCTTAAATATGTACACAGTCACCATCAAGTGAGAAATAAAAATCACCTGCACACACCTTTCTCTGATAAAGGAAGAGTATGCTGAATATCATATCTAGGTGAATGTGGCCACCTTTAAACCCCGTGTTTACCATTAAGTTTGAAAAATGGAATCTTGTTAAATTGGACAAATAAATCTTATGCATATGCATCTCGTGTAGAATTTTCCTGTCAGTAGCTACGAGATCGTCCCGGAACAAGGAGAAGGACCGTTCGAGGGACGAGTGGATGTCGTTGGAAGACCACAAGACCCAAACCAAGTTTGGAAGGGCCCAAGGCCTAGTTAGAACTAACACCTGCTTGAAAGGCAAGCACCGGAGCATAACCCTATGATTTTAACTTCCTGCAAATATATATGCTATGTTTGTGCATTTAAGTTTCAGGAGTTGAATTGAAACCATAGTTGCATGATCCTAGGTTCCTATGTTCTTATACTAGCATGATAGGTCGTTAGTTGCCATGCTTTAAGGACCCGGTAAAAGTCGAGTGAAATCCTGCACTCGCGAGCTATAGGTTTCTTATGTTGGAATCATAAGATTTAAACTGATATGCTCATGTGGTAAGAGCTTGGGATCGGCTCCGGTCAATAGGTGTCACTGGTTAAGCTTTGGAACGTACTAAACATTTGCCAGAAATGGGTATGGTAAGCCTAGTACCTTCCGGATCCGGTAAGGGAACCTGGTCCACTAATCTTGGGAAGAGTCCCCCTGCTGCAGTAAAGGTGATGCATGAGTGAGAGTGGGCGGCGAGGCCGTAGCCACCTCACCTTGTACCAAAGACTGTGGACTCTGATCCCGAACCGAGGATGGCTGGGAACCGTTTGGTTGATGCATACTCCACCCCCTTGGTTTTAGTTGTCATTCTTGGGGTGTGCATCTCTCGTGTGTTTAGGTCCACCTTGCAAGGTTATTAATCGATCGATCGTCGGCCTCTCACTGTTACCCGAGACTGCTTAACCATACAGCCTATTTCCCTATATGATGGAATTGAGAATTAATATTGATGCTTGATTAATTGATTGCACAACTTATGTTGCTGTAGATGCTTACTTAGTAATGGATAATCCACTAGAATTTGAGCTAAAATTTTGAAAGTAAGGACATACTCTTTGTTGCTTTTCAGCAAAATAATCCACTAGCCAAAAAGCTTTGCATGTCTAGAGAGTTGGTGATTTTCCATCACCCGACGGTTAAGTCTTGCTGAGTATTAGAATACTCAGCCTTGCTGTTGTTGTTGTTTTCAGGTGAAGTTTGGGATGGGAAGAAGATGATGTGTGTTGGCATTATGGATGGCCTCCTATAATGCTACCTTTTCTCATTTAGTTTTATTTCCGCTGTATTTATAAACTCTGAATCATTTACTTTTATGCAAAAGACTCGGTTTGTAATTAAATAACCCTAAATGGGAATTGATGTAATAAATTGTGACGTGTTTATCTCTGGACTCGCCTTCGTGTGTGTTTTGATGTACGGTTGTCGATCCTTTGTTATAAGTGATTTACCGGGCTTGACCCGGCAGAGACAACAAGTTAACTCTATGTTATTGTGTAATTACCAAAAGGAGTGGTTTATGCAATAATATGGAGTTAATTTGGGCGGTTCTGTCACAACCGCTGTGCAGGATATGCCGAGCACTGAGGAAGCTGTGGAGGCTACTCAGTTTGAAGTCCCATCGACCATGGAGGTCATTGATAAGGGTTCATGAGGTTAATACACCTGCTAGAGCTATGGACGAGATGGTGGAGAGGTCGACAGTGACCAAACAAGTCAAGCCAAGCAAAGTCGTGACCATCACCGTAGAGCCAAAGACAGTGAAGACGGCGCCAATTCTCAGATAAGGGCTGGCACAGCTCCTTGGAGGTCTCTCAACAGTACCACCGTGCTCCACACTGTAAATACCCATTGAACTCGAGTAATTATTTGTTGATGTTGTTGATGAGAAATTCTAACAGAGCTCTCCCTTGGGCAGGAAATCTTCAGACTTATCTTGGGAGGAGATCGTTTAGGAGACCCCAGATGACGGCGAAGGCCTATCAACTATAGTCGAGGAGAGGAGTACCCCTCCGCGTGAAGTCATGATGGAAGAGACGGCGACAGAGACCAGCACCGCACAAGGTTTGTGCTTGCTCTGGTCAAAAGTAGTCGAGTCGTTGATATACTCGTATGGTGCAGCCACCGAGCCCACTGATGACCCTTGGGCGCATCATGAAGAAGAACTTGCCGCGGCCGTGGAGGAGGACCTAGAAGCCATGCTGCCGTCGGTAGTTGATGCAGCGAAGGAAACCACTGTGCGCCACGAGAGCGCACAGGTAACTTTGTTGATGAAGTAGTCGTAGCATTAGTAGTCATGCTCTCAGTATTAATAATCTTTTGGTGCAGGACGTGATTCAACACTCTCAGAAGAAATCTGAGATGCTGAAAGGATATGGTGACTACATAATCCACGCAGAGAAGTTGGAGGCCCTGTTGAAAAGGATGATAAGTCAAGCCTCTCTCCTTTAGATGAAGCTGGATAGTGCTTATGCAGACCACCGGAACTCTGTATAGGATATCATGGTCCAGAAGGATGAGCTACCCAAGAAGAACAAGACTCTTCGCCACACGAACAGAGGTATGGACTTGTTGTAGATTCCTTGAGTAGTTATCTTGTTGAATTCCTGGATGTGATGTTACCCCTGATGTTGTGTAGAGCTTGAAGATTCCGGAGAGCGAGTGAAGGCATCGGATCTTGACTTGAAGAACATCGTGTTGTGTGAGATGCACGCTCGCGAACTAGACAAGGTTGAGCTGAAGGCAAGGACCCTTGAACTCATCAACGAGATTGAACTCTGGGAAGTAGGCGAAATTGACCTTCTCCACTGCATGCAATCTCTGCAGAAATTGAATGAAGACAACATGGCGTTAAAGAAGTCGCTTGTTGACGGCTGTTAAGTGCTTACTTTAGCTGTTAATTTACTCATGAATAAAGGAACAAAAGGCATTTCTTTCACTCATTTAGTTAAGAATAATGTAGTTCCACTTGTCCTTGGAGATTATGTGATTGCAGGAAAATAAGCATAAAACAAGTGACAAACTCACCTTCTATGGTCCATGCCACATTACCTCAGCCAAGGATGGGTTGTCACCTAGGATTCCATGTACGCAAGCCATGTCACCAATCCAATGGAGGCACTCCTCAACGAATCAGAGGGCAACACGTGGATGTCACATGGATTGAAGGGCCCACAGGCAACCAAACCGCCTCAAAATCAAGTGGACACTGGGAACCGACCTGAGGACCCACAGGACAGCCACATGGAGAAAGCACACCCTGAGTGGGGCCCATAGGGGGTCGGTCGACCCCACAGGTCGACCGAACCGACCTTGTGGCCTCCACTCAGGGGCTTCCACGTGGTGGCTCCTAGTTGGTCCCTCACTCCATCCCGGGGGTGTTTGCAGCCATTCCACGCCGGTGCTTAGGCCTATAAATAGAAGGAGAGGGGGTTCATTTCTTAGCAACTCACTTTGCAACCCTCTCTCACTTTTGGTTTTCAAGGCTAGGAGGTAGGCTAGAGTAGTTCTACTTCAAGTTTCAAGTCTACTTTGGGATCTAAGTATGAGTTCTCTTGTATCTTTATTTTATTGTATGACTTTTGTCTTCGTCAGTTATATAACTATTTCATATAAAGTAGTGTTAGCATGCATGGGTGATTTGTTCATGTGGTGTTCATTCGTTCATCATTTAGAGGCTCCTGTTCTTGATGAACAAGGCCTTTCGATCCAGTTCACGGATGATTTACTCATGTTCTCATTGTTTGTTCATAAGTTAGAGGCTCGTGTTCTTCACGAACACGACCCTTTGATCTTATGGAATAGACGTAGTAGAACACGAATCCATTTGTATGACTAGCCTAGTTTGATCCAATTAGATCACGTGTTTGTGTTGTATGAAGTTTGAGTTCAAGCTACGGTACTCGGTGTAAGTGGTCAGTTATCTGGTGGCACTGACCTGGGTCACAATAGCCTAGGCCGGTCAGTGTCCAGTTAACAACGCAAGCATGGTGCACTACAAGAAAAACATCGACTAGTGACGCAAAAAAAGGTCGTTTCTCGTCATAAACCGCGATTAATGACACCGGTTGTTACGAAAACACACCGTCATTAATCGAGCGTCACAAACCGCGATTAATGACGAGACCTTATTTCCCGGCGTCATGAGTTTAATGACGTGTATAAATTCGTAACACAAAGGCGTCATAAGGTACATGCCACGTCGGACCGAGATCCATCGTGGCTCTGACGTGGCAGGGGGTTATGACGATTTCGGTCTGTCATAAATTGAGGCCTGGTCCATGTAAGAGCCTTTGTGCACCTAATATTGTTGGGCCAATTTTAGCCCGTTTCTGGTTTTCGTGTTATTTTTTTGGCCATTCCCGAAATGTTTATTGCACAGTATATTGGGCTATTTTATATTGGGCCCTAGCAATCTAACGAACTTGGCCCATATTGCATTATGATTGGACATTTGATTTTGGGCACTATCCACAGGGCCTTTCCTGGGCCTCGGCCCACATTGCTTTTTTTTAGATCAGCCATATTGCATTTCGCAGGGCACTGTATACTGTTCTGGCTGCTGCTGATCGCCAGCACATAATCAGACAACAAAACAAAACATTTCCCACTTCCATATAATTCACACCACATTCAGGGAATAGTTCAACCAATAAAATTGTGCAATATACATCAAGTTAGCATCGAATCGAATGAACATACAACAAGTCATCAGCAACACAAGTTCACCAGGAGCACACTTCAGTTGAGAGGAGGATAAACCTGGCTGAAATTTATCAAGCCTTGGATCAAATTATGCATGTTAGTTTTGCTCTTCTTCAAAGCTTCAAGCTCTTCTGTTTGAGACTTCAATGTTGTCTCCTGTTCTTGAGCCTTCAATCTCAGTTCGCTCATCTCGGCCTCCTGTTCAACAATCTTCTGCCGCAGTTGTGCCCCCCTTGCTTCTCATTGTTAAGTCCAGCTCGTATTTCCTGAACCTGAAGTGCAGTAGTAACCCTAGTCTTTTTCATGGAGGGTGGGTGAATGCCAGCAACCTCCTGAAAAGTCCAAGATTGGACAACTTCTGCCACAGCTTCAGCAGCAGTCTTTCTTGGTTGGTCGCCTTGAGGTTCAGCGACAATTTGTTCCATGCGAGCCTAAAAAAGGAAATAAAATGAAAGTAGTCACACATGTTTCTAGTATTGTTGCATAGAAAAATGCAAAAGCAGACAAGTACTTACAATGACTGCCTGTACTGGAGCGGTGAAGCCATTCTTGCTGCAGTGGAAGGACTTGAAATAATCAAGTGGACTTAGGCCTTCTCCTTCAGCAGTATACTTCTGCCTCTAAATATGTTTCGAAAACAGGCATAATTATCGAAGTGCTAGCATTGTAAAATGGTTCATGAAATGAACTACAGAGCAAAAACATGACTTGTTCATCTGCTTACCACAAGATTAGCTTGTACAATGTAGCTTCGAGATCCCGTGCGCTGATGGTACTTGACCTTTCCTCGATTACCGGTGTTTGTACTACACCTCACCTTTATAATAATAAGAACTCGTGTAAGAAATAAGATTAAGAACAATATATAAGTACATGAAAATGTGGTAGTGGCAAGTTGAAGTTCTATCATACCCTGTGCTCAGGGGAAGACCACATGTTAACCAGTGCCTTCCATTGGGCGTCGGTCAGATTGGGCACAAGAGATTTAGTTGGGACTGCATTTGCTGGAACATCATTGAAGTACTTTTGCTTCAGGCGATACCTCACCTGTCTCTGTATCGACTTCAGCATGTCAGTGCATGCCACCCTTACAGGCTCACTGGTGGTGTCAATGTCGAATTGCCCCTAGCACAAGACAATTTTCAGAAAAATGGATGACTAGAATGGATGCAAAGAACTATGGTAGTAGATGAGTGGACATATGCACACCGCTAGTTTGCCCATGTAGTTCTTGAGATGGTCTTCAGTCTTTTCACCATCTTGCTGGTTCTTATTTGGCTTGTAGTCCTTCCAGCTAGGAAGGATCGGTATGTGCCCACGCACTATGATCCCACCTTCTGATGCAAACTTTGCAGCTTGCTTTGGTGCCTCTGGGCGTTTGAGCCCTTCTTGAATGTGTATAGGGATCTTGCCATTTAAGCCTCGGCTAATTCGGTCCAGATCTCTGCCCAATCTTCTTGAATCCCGCGGCCCCCGTTGTGCTCTGGAAGGGCGTGCATCACCTAACAAGTTTGTTACAACCATACAAGTTAATAATTATTCGGTTGGTAATTAGGACATTTGAATATGAGATCAAATGACTTGCCTTCTGCAGTCGTCATGTCAATGATGTTCTCATCGTGGGTTGCTGTTGCTTGGCCTTCAGTGGGCAATTCTTGTGTATCAAGAGTTGTCCCTCTCCCATCAGCTAAAGCCAATTCCCTTGCCTTGGTCCTAGTCAGTCTAGGAGGCATTTTGGTAGGGTCATCCGGTGCCCGAATTCTCTTGGTCCCTCTTCCTCCACTAACAGGTAGGCTATGAGTGACCTGATTACACAAAATTCAACAAAGAAAGAGAAAATCAGAAGCAATCCTGCATAACTAGTACATGAAATGAGTTCATGATAAGACTACCTCTTGTTGACATGTCTCTGGGTCAGATTCATGTTCATCAGAAGGGTTGTACTCCGGATCCGAATCATGTATTGTTGTATCGTTGGTACCCTTTCTGCTTGGTCGGTCAGCTGCTAAAAGTGCTTTCATTTTCTCGATGCCAAGACTAGAGAAGAAATTGTGATTCTTCAAAACATTCATGTCCCTCTGCCGCTCGTAATCGCCGCGCTCGTCTACTTCTGTTAGGAAAGCAGAGAAACTTCTGTAAGGTTGGCCTACCACTGTAAATAAAACTAGATCTAAACACTTTTATAAGAACCAGTAGGATATTCCTAGCCGAAACAAGATCCTGAAAAAGATGTTCCTAGTCAAAACAAGATCCTGAGAAGAAGTAGTGTAGACATGGGATCTGTCAGATCTAAAAACTTCTATAAGAACCAGTAGGATGTTCCTAGACGAACAAGATCCTGAAAGGATGTTCCTAGTCAAAACAAGATCCTAAAAAGAACTAGTGTATACATGGGATCTACCTGATCAAAAAAAAAACTAGTGCACACATGGATCTGCCTCATGGGAAAACACGCAAGTACGAATCCACCGGGGAAGCTGAACCGAGGAGGAAAACATTGTACCTTGTTCTGGATATTTCCTTCGTACGACCTTCCCTCCGGGGTGCCATTGTGTCGTCGCCGCTGCTACTACAGAGGCAGATGGGAAAGGGGCTGAAGCTATGAGCGGTAGATTTGAGACGATGGAGGAGAGGAGGTGAAGATTTGGGCTGTCGGCGAGGAGGGAAGGTGAAATGGGGGCGGAAAGATTTGAGATGGCGAGGAGAGGAGTAGATGGGAGGAGAGGGATGGGGGCGGGGGTAATTTATCCAATTCGGTGGAGGTTCTTGTCAGATTACCAATATACCCTTTCATTATGGTGGTGACTGAAACGGGGTGGATTGGGAAGGGGGAAGCAAAAAGGACATTTAACATCTGCTTTGCCCGGGCGTCCGAAATTCCGAATATTTGAATCGCGCACCGGTTTGTTCTGAGGGTTGGTTAGCGCTATATACTGAGGCAAAGGATGTTCCTCTAATCAAGATACTACTAGATAGGATATTCCTTAACTAGGAACTACTCATTTCATTTATGTACTGCTCCCCTTATATTGATCAACACATCCCTTCCTTCGTCGATTCGATTCGCCTAGTACTACATGATCATGAGCACGTCACGTTGCATACTCCTCGATCATGCCCACATTGGAGATCAACACATCCCTTCCTTCGTCAATTCGTTCGCCTAGTACTACATGATCATGAGCATGTCACGTTGCATACTACTCGATCATGGCCACATTGGAGATCAACACAGCCCTTCCTTCGTCGATTCGTTCGCCTAGTACTACATGATCATGAGCACGTCACGTTGCATACTCCTCGATCTTGCCCACATTGGAGATCAACACATGCCTTCCTTTCTCGATTCGTTCACCTAGTACTACATGATCATGAGCACGTCACGTTGCATACTCCTCGATCATGCCCACATTGGAGATCAACACAACCCTTCCTTCGTTGATTCGCTCGCCTAGTACTACATGATCATGAGCACATCACGTTGCATACTCCTCAATCATGCCCACATTGGAGATCAACACAGCCCTTCCTTCGTCGATTCATGAGCCTAGTACTACATGATCATGAGCACGTCACGTTGCATACTCCTCGATCATGCCCACATAGGAGATCAACACATCCCTTCCTTCGTAGATTCGTACGCCTAGTACTACATGATCATGGGCACGTCACGTTGCATACTCCTCGATCATGCCCACATTGGAGATCAACACACCCCTTCCTTCGTCGATTCATTCGCCTAGTACTACATGATCATGAGCACGTCACGTTGCATACTCCTCGATCATGCCCGCATTGGAGATCAACACATCCCTTCCTTCGTCGATTCGTTCGCCTAGTACTACATGATCATGAGCATGTCACGTTGCATATTCCTCGATCATGCCCACATTGGAGATCAACACAGCCCTTCCTTCGTCGATTCATTCGCCTAGTACTACATGATCATGAGCACATCACGTTGCATACTCCTCGATCATGCCCACATTGGAGATCAACACATCCCTTCCTTCGTCAATTCGTTCGCCTAGTACTACAAGATTATGAGCACGTCACATTGCAAACTCCTCGATCATGCCCACATTGGAGACCAACACATCCCTTCCTCTCATCAAACAACGGTATTGTGACATGAATCAAGTATTACATTGAAAATTACAAACAAAAGCATGCATAGGGAGTGTTGAGTTCGTTTTATGCATAGCACGACTCATGGATTGTGTGATGTCGAGGCCGTAGAACTCTCCGTTTTGGTTGTAGGAATCCCGCATTGATCCAAGCCATTAATCCAATCGGAGGATTCAATCGTATTGAAGTCGCAGTCTTCAACGTCACGACACAAGTACGATGTTCTATTTTGCAAATGAAGTGCTGGCACCTGTATCTCATTCTGCAACCCGGTACAAGAGTATTGGGAGTCTTCTGACTGCGGTACAATTTCATCTGGGTCAGCAATTGTGAAGACCTGAGCACAAAGCCCAGGCAAAACGATTATTTATGGCTGGTTCGCACACGTGAAGAAAAAATGTATTGTTCAACTCGAATACAACAATCAAATGGAATCAATGACAATAAAAGGAATGTTTAACATTCTACCTCTTTTTCGTCGGTGTTCGAAGGAGCCGATGTAACAGGATTGTGAAGAGGGTCATTAGGAGCCAGAGCTGGAGCAGGAGCAGGAGCAGGAGAGCCTTCTTCGGTAGTAGGAGCAGGAGCTGGAGCAGGAGAGCCTTCTGAGGTAGCAGGAGCTGGAGCAGGAGAGCCTTCTTCGGTAGCAGGAGCAGGAGCTGGAGCAGGAGAGCCTTCTGAGGTAGCAGGAGCTGGAGCAGGAGAGCCTTCTGAGGTAGCAGGAGCCGGAGCAAGAGCAGAAAAGCCTTCTGATGTAGCAAGAGCTGGAGCAGGATCAGCTGCACGAGAGCCTTCCGAGGTAGCTGGAGCAGGATCTTCCGGATCATTTGCTGTTGCCGCCAAAGGATCTTCCTTATTTGTTTCCTCTGCTGCAATATCAGATAGAACCTTGAGTATTATTGCATCTGCTTCCTTTTCTTCTTTGGAAGCCTTTTCTGTCATCCATTGTGAACCAAATGCTGAACTGTGAGGCAGCTCATAGACTTCAGATGATTTACCCAAGTTAGCAGGAGGCATGAGTTGCAAGGGAGTCTGACCAATAGGTGAGAATAGAGCGGGCGGTGGCGGCAAGCCATTAATTTGGTGAAGGTGACTGAGTGAAGCATCCACAAAATTCTCCATAGTGCGCTGGTGCTGTGTTACCATTTGTGCTATCTGCTCCGAGTGTGCGCGGTTTAACTCCTCCTGCTGTGCCATCCTCATCTCCATCATTGACTGGAACTTTCTCTGGTCGCGTTGATTTTCAAGGATCAGTTTGACAAAGAAGGAAGAGTCCATTGGCTCACTGGTTGTTGCTGGAGTGACTGGAACTGTTTCTATTTTTTCAGTGGGTAGTGATGCACCATCATGTACTCAGAGATGTCTCACTGGAGACGCATCATTGCCTTCACTGTCTGAGGAACAAATGTCATCAGGAGATGGCTCAATTGTAGCCCTTAGGCCACGACGTCTGTCTCCTGGTCTCGCAGGCCTGTATTACTTGAAATGTGTCATGGTGAAGGACCGATTAGGCGACCAGAGAGGGGGGGGGGAGTGAATGGGAGCTGATAAAAATTCCTCCTGAAGGATGAACTCGGCCTATGCCCCAAATTCACAACCAAGGATTCCCACACGAGTTTGCCAAGGTCACATAGTCACAATGGACCTACCAACCCAAGGAGCAAACCCAAACTCAAAGCAACACGGAAGCGCAACTCAAGAAGCAAAGGACTTAGGCAACCTGCAGTGCCTGGGGCGGACGGT
Organism: Cenchrus fungigraminus; assembly: GCA_036936925.1. Lineage (NCBI taxonomy): Eukaryota > Viridiplantae > Streptophyta > Magnoliopsida > Poales > Poaceae > Cenchrus > Cenchrus fungigraminus. The sequence goes on from CM072780.1 coordinate 72,560,686, forward strand.
CCGCGGTGCCCTGGCGGACAGTCCGCGTGGAGCAGGCGGACGGTCCGCGAGGTCACGGCGGACGGTCCGAAATTGCAACCCGAACAACCAGTACTGCACCACGAAAAACGGACGGTCCGTGGCCACCCCACGGACGGTCCGACCCGCGTGGACAGTCTGGCAACCCCGGGCGGACAGTCCGGCAAACCTCCTCCAACCGAAAACTCCCAACACGACGAATCGAAATGAAGCGACGCAAGAACTCGCGAAGAACACGAAGAATAGCCGGCTGACTCGCACCTCGCGGACAGTCCGCACGGTGACCGTGGACGGTCCGCCGAGCACGCTGACAGCAACCCGAGCACGACCTCTTGAAGGTCAACACCACCTTCCCTTTGCTCGATCTCCCGAATCAACCATGGGATTGCCACCAAATCATAGGTGAAGGTGAAGCGCCTCTAGGAGATGCTATACCTACGAATTTGTAGCCTCAAACCCACTAAATTGAGAGGAATCGAGATTCTACCGAGCTCAGACAAAGAGCTAGGGTTCCAACCGAAATCCTTCAATCGGAGGCCGAATTCGGAGTTTGAGGGGTCATGATCAAGCACAAAGATGCACGAGGCAACTATCCATGATCCCCACCAACAAATCCGAACCCAACCACCTCAGAATCGAAGGAACAAGGCGCGCACGAAAATCCAACGAAAATAGCTCGAAAATGACACGAAAATCACAAGAGCCACAAGAAGGAAATCGACGCAACCATGAATGCTTCCATACACTCGGAGGTCAGATTCTCTACAAAACGGTGAAGAAAATCTACGCCTATGGAGCAAGGAAATGAGAAGCAGTCCGGATGGATGGTTTGCCCAGAAAACCCTAGAGTTATATATATGAGTCCCTCTGGGTTGGGCAAGTGACCAAGCTACCCCTAGCACTTAAACTTAAGATACAATCCCCTCAGGGGCAAATAGGTCATGTAGCACTCCTCTTCATCGCATGGCCACGCCTTCGCCGCAGTCCGCGTCCTCCAGACGCAAGTCCTGCGATCCCGCCACGTGCCCGCCCGGTATCGAAGCTTCTCGGCGCGCCCGGATCCCGTCTCCGCCCGCCGAGCCTCCGGTCTTGGTTTTGTGGCTCAACCAAGTAACCCAACGGTTTTGTGGTGAACCGCCGCAAACCCCGCGTGCAGACTCCGATCGTGAGCCGCTACCCTGCACCGACTCCTGTCCACGATTCGTCTTGCTTTTCTTGCCACCATGCGGCCCGCACTTGACCCCGCTGGCCACCGGGTCCCTCGAGCTGAGCCTACTTGTCTCTCCACTCCTCGGAGGCCCCGCGAGGCATAGACCTTTCACGTCCGCTCTTCACCTGCACCAACACTAGTCAAGCCGCAACCTGCACCTGCAATACTCGGCCAAGAGTCAGTCCACATCACGTTGTCAATCACTCATCACACCAGGGAGCGACCATCCACCGGTCCTCGGACGCTCCTGTCCTCAATCTCCCCCTTGATGAGTGCATTGACAACACACACATAGTAACCAATTCAGAGAAAAGAGAAAAAGAAGAGAAACGACTGAAAAACTCAAACAAGTGATCAAAAGCCAAAGAAAAGCCAAAGAGAGATCACTTGAGAGAGAAAAATCTTGGTCCCCTAAGACAAGGGCAACAGCTCGACACAACCGAGATAAAATGCTCCAAAATTGCCGACTCCTCAAGGTGAGGCAAAAGGGCTCGACACCATCGGCAAAAGAGCACAACTAAAATTCAGGTGAAAAAGAGCTCCCAAATGCATATGAATGCAAGCTCCCCCTGAACAAATGCATTTCTCCCCCAAAACAAGAATTGGGTACTATCTCTCCCCCTTGTTGGTAATGCATGAATCAAGTCTACAAATGCAAGCATGTGCTTCTCAAATAGACATAGAGCACTACAACATGCTAAAAAGAAACATAGACAAGCTAGATTGCTACAAATTCAGCACAAGCATCACCAACGAGATAGATAGGGACATACAAGTATGTGACATAGCCATGATCAAAATGAAACAGTTTTTCACAAAAACTTCCCTCTCATGAGCATAGGACCTAAACATCATCAAAATGAGCACAAACAACATATAACTCACAAACTTCATGCAAGGTTGCAAATTCTCATCACAAGATCATCACAAACACCTACAAGCTATCTCATGTCATGTCAAAGCCACTGAGCCATGTGTCCACTTCTAAATGTGAGACTTCTCAACGGTGAACAACATGCAATGGTTTAGCACCCAAGATAAGGAATTTAAAGCATACATGACATAGAAGCATATTTTTCAAGCACAAGCATTTCATATACCAATTTCAAGATTTACAAATTAAGCATGGTACATGAAGTGCCTTTGCGGCAAAAAGAAGATTAGGCTTCTCCACAAGGTAACATGTAGGCTAAACATCCATGATGATAGATGGGTCTTTGACACCATATGAAAAGAACATGGTCCCAAGCACAAATTAAGCAAGCTATAGCCATAAGTGCACAAATTTAGCATGAAAGGCATTCAACTCATAAGAGAGGATCATATATTGCATTTTCACAAATAAAAGTCATTCACAAGCATATACATCCTAAAGCTATCAAGAGCATCGCTATCCATCATATGAGCATCAAAAGCAAGGTCATAATCTCATATCTAGCACATCATAGTGATCCAAGTATATAGGAGAAGCACATCTCATATGATACATATGCAGTCTATAATACAAAGATGCAAGCATGATATGATACAAAAATGAAAATGCAACATGAGTATGTACATCAAACTCCCCAACCAAAGCTCAAAAAGGAAAAAGAACACCAAGCTCCCCTCGCAAACGGGCAAATGTAGCTTGGTCCAAAGGCTTGGTTAGGATGTCGGCAAGCTGCTTTTCGGTTGGCACATGGATGAGGTCTATGTTTCCCTTCTCAACATTGTTTCTCAGGAAGTGGTACCTCACCTCTATATGTTTGGTTCTGGAGTGGAGCACGGGGTTTTTGGCAACACTAATCGCACTCGTGCTATCACATATGAGAGGTACATGGGAACACTCCTCACCAAAGGCACTCAACGTGTATGTGATCCAAAGCAGCTGTGAGCAACAACTAGCAGCAGCAACATATTCGGCTTCTATGGTAGACTGACCTACACTAGACTGTTTGCGAGAAGACCAAGAAATAAGCGAAGATCCCAAAAACTGGCAAGTCCCCGAAGTCGACTTCCTATCGACTCGACACCCCGCAAAGTCGGCATCCGAAAACCCAAGAAGCAAAAGAGAAGAGGACGCCGAGTACCAAAGACCAAGCTCAGGAGTGTATCGAAGATACCTGAAGATCCGCTTGACGGCCTGCCGGTGTGAAGTCCTCGGCGACGCCTGAAAACGAGCGCACAGACACACAGAAAACTGAATGTCCGGCCTCGTCGCCGTCAAGTACAAGAGGGAGCCGATCATGCTCCGGTACTCCTTCTGGTCCACGGGCTCTCTGTCCTCGTCCGCATCCAACGCTGTAGTCGTACTCATCGGTGTCGACAGGGGTTTCGAGTCGTCCATCTTGAACTTCTTGAGGATTTCCTTCGTGTACTTGGCTTGATGCACAAAGGTTCCCTCCTTCGCCTGCTTGATCGGAAGCCCGAGAAAGAACTGCAATTCTCTCATCATGGACATCTCGAATTCTTTGCTCATGTCCTCTGCAAACCTCGCAACCAAAGAGTGAGACGAGCCGCCAAAGACAATATCATCCACGTATACCTGAACAATTAGGATATCATCGCCCTGCCTGAGGAGAAATAGAGTCTTATCAACCTTGCCCATCTCAAACCCCTTGCTAAACAAGAACCCCCTCAAACGACCATACCAAGCACGGGGAGCTTGTTTCAGCCCATACAACGCCTTCCTCAACCTATACACCTGGTGAGGAAACTCAGCACTCTCAAAGCTCAGTGGTTGCATCACATAAACCTCTTCTTCTAAAAACCCATTCAAGAAGGCACTCTTCACATCCATTTGAAACAATTTGAACCCTTTAGCCATGAAAAAGGCTAGAAGGATCCTAATCGCCTCCAAACGGGCTACAGGAGCAAATGTCTCCTCATAGTCTATCCCCTCCTTCTGACTATACCCCTGAGCAACCAACCTCGATTTGTTTCTCACCACCTCACCATTCTCACCCTCTTTGTTCTTCCACACCCATTTTGTCCCAATAGGTTTGCAATGTGGTGGTGGTTCTACCAACTCCCAAACTTGGTTTCTCTCAAAATTCTCTAACTCCTCATGCATTGCGTTTACCCAATTAGGATCAGAGAGGGCGTGTCCAATGTCTTTCGGCTCAAAGGTAGCAACAAAAGCCGAATGAGCAAAGTGAGAAACATTCCTGGACCTTGACCGTGTCGTACGTTCATTGATGTCGCCGATGATTCTTGAAGGTGGATGATCAACTTGAACGCGCCTCGGTGCCTCTCGCCTGGAGACAATCTCCCCCTCAGCTGCAGCTTCCACTTGATCTTGCCGGATCGTAGTCGGTGTAGGGGCTGGACCATCCTGCACCGTAGTCGTAGTAGTGGAAGTAGAGGGTATATGCTCGGCTGGAGCTTCATCATCACCATCATCCTCTCCAGCATCATCCTCCTCGTCCTCAAAGATCTTCTTGCCAATCTCGTCGTCACCTGCACATTCAAAAACAGACGAACTGCATGGCTGGGTCTCATCGAAGGTAACCTCGCAAGTTTCCATGACTAGGTTAGTATCAAGATTGAGCACACGGAATGCTCGAGAATGACTAGCGTAACCCAAAAAGATCCCATCAGAAGACCTCGACTCAAACTTATCAAGCCTACCCTTCTTGAGAATAAAGCACCAACAACCAAAAACCCTGAAATGGCTCACTCTAGGTGCTCGCCCATGCATGAGCTCATAGCACGTCTTGTTCAAGAAGGCCCTAAGAAAAATCCGATTCCCAACATGGCACGCGGTATTCACCGCTTCCGCCCAATATCTCCTCGGAGTCCTATGCTCGTCGAGCATCGTCCGAGCCATTTCACAAAGGGAACGATTTTTCCTCTCAACCACGCAATTCTGACAAGCCACATAGGGAGAAGAGAATTGATGTTCAAGACCCAGATCACGACAAAAGGTTTCGAAACAAGAGTTTTTAAATTCAGAACCATTGTCGCTACGGATGGCTCGAATGGCATCTCCATTCCTCTCATTCTTCAACCTCAAGATTAGATCCCTCACAAAACCAAACGTCTCCCCCTTGTCAGCCAAAAAGAAGACCCAAGCATAGCGAGAATAGTCGTCCACTATCACCAGGACATACCATTTCCCACCCGCCGAGCACACATGAGCTGGACCAACCAAGTCTATATGGAACAGCTCGCATGGCCTCTCTGTCATAACGGATGCCAGAGGTGGGTGAGAGGCGGCGACCATCTTGCCATGCCTACACGGAGCACATACCATGTCCTTTTGGTATTTCAACTTAGGCAATCCTCGGACTAATCCTAGCCCACTCAAGCATGACCACAAGTCGAAACTCAAGTGACCTAGTCTCCTATGCCATTTCCAAAGCTCCGCCGAAACGCCAGCAACCAAGCAACGAGAAGAGCCAACACACTGAGAAAAATTGGCTCTAAAAATCTGACCCTCGGGGATGATCGTGCACACAAGATCACCTCGAGAATCCAAAACACGCGAAGCGCCCATTTTGAAACGGACCTCAAAACCCTCATCAAGAAGCTGGGAAACCGAAAGAAGATTGTACCCCAAAGACTTGACAAGAGACACACGCCTAAGAGTCACAGAATCGCTCACCTTCACCGTGCCCATTGAAAGCACTCTACCTTTCCCATTGTCCCCAAAAGTGATGTACTCTTTGGTCATCATCGGGGTGAGGCTGGAGAACCACCTTCGATCTCTGGTCATGTGTCGAGAGCAACTGGAGTCGATCAACCAAAAGCCCTCCATGCCTCCCACCTGCAAATCAAAAACGAGAGCGAGAGTGAGCAAACGACTCAGCACTGGGGTTAGTACAAAATGTATCAAACCAGTGCCGTGCCATTTGCTCAAAAGTGGGGTTAGCAAAATCCATCCTATCTCCTCTAGGTGGAACACCCCCACGTCCCCTTGGAGGACTACGTGCACCACGAGGTGGAGACCGTGGCCCGTAGCTCCTCTGGGACCTAAAACTGCGATCGCTCCCCCCATACTCGTATTGGCCACGAGCGAAGGAACGTCCAGCAAACTCACCACGCCCAAACCCAACACGCCTACCACCTTCTCTGTGTGGTGGCTCACCTCGAGGCACAAACACACGCCTCTCTCAAGGGTAAATGGTACGCACCATCCCCTCGCCCCTTGGCACCAACCTAGGCTCAGGAACACCACAAAAAGGGCGGTACCTGTCCTTGTTGGCCATCTCTCTAGCCAACCTCTCCTCACACTTCCTCCTGAAGCAGAACTCAGCAAGATGCCCATCCCTCCCACAATGCTCACAATGGAAGCATTTTGGTTTTGGCTTTGGTTTTGGGCTCTCTTTGGGCTGTGGCTTCTCCTCACTCGGTTTCTCTCCCTTCTTCCCAAAGAACTCATTCCCCAAGTCACTCTTGAACTTGATGGGTTTCTGGAAGTTGTCTGTGTGTGGGGGAAACACGGGTGGAGCTGGGGTTGTGTCTAGTCGGTTCCTAAGTGGATTAGGCTTAGGAGCATAAGCATTTTTGTGGTAGGTTTTTGGTGGTTCTGGGATATCTCCAATCTTCCCCTCATCCTCACCATTTCCCTCACCAACCTTGTCTGCCCCAAGCGCTTGCCCATCATAGCGCTTGTATGCCTCAATCATCATCCGGAGCTGAGGCTCATGACCAGACAACCAACCCATCATCTTTCTCAACTCATCATTCTCATCCTGCAAACGATCAACATAGTGTGCAAGCTCCATATTCTTCACAACATTTATTTCACAAGTAGAGCATGATGTAGGAATAGGAGCTTTCAGCTGAGCTTCTAGAGATCTAGCATAAACAAGCGAAACATCTAGCTTCTCATGCAAAATAGGACAAGAAGTGCAAGCATCAAGCAAAGAGGGTCTAGATTTCATCTCATCTAGCTCAACCCTAAGCACATCTAGTTCCTCGACCATGGAGGCATACTTCTCCTTAAGCACAGTCAATTCACCAAGAAAAGTGGAACAATTAGTGCATTCAGGTTCATTGGTCACAATAGGAGCAGACTTAAGAGAATCTATTTGGGCCCTAGCATCAACAAGCAAAGATTCTAGCTCAACCACCTTCTCCTTAGCCTCTCCAAGCAAAGACCTATACTCCCTCTAATCCTTGTTGGTCTTTCTAAGCACATCATCACGGTTGTCAAGCAATTCATTCAACCTAGCATTCTCCGCTACCAAGAAGGATGGATCATTGTTTACCTCATCCTCGGAGTCGGAGTCCGAGTTGTCCTTGTTGCTCTTCTTGCTTGCGGAGCTATGTGCCATGCCGCAGAAGCCTTGGGCGGCGAAGCACAGGCCGTTGATGTTCTTGCTTGACCGCTTGCCCTTGTGCCGGTTCTCATCTTCATCGCTTGAGCTTGATGAAGAGAAGCAGGAGCTCAAGTCGATGTCGCTCGCTCCGGCAACCATCTCTCGCTCCTTCTTCTTGTGACCGCCACTCCTCCTTGGCCTCCGCTCGGACTTGTTCTTGCCCTTGTTGTCGTCCCTCGAGCGGTGCTTGTGGTCGGTCCTCAGATGGTGCTTGTGCTCGAGCTTCACCTCCATGGCTTCCGGGCACTCAGCGATAAAGTGCTCGTGCTTCCCGCACCGGTAGCACATGCCCGAGCTCCTCCGAGCGTACTTCCGGTTCGTGTACATGCGCTCGAACCGCCTGCTCAGCAACGCGAGATCCTCCTTGCCAAGCACGTCAAACTCCTCATCTGGCATGGACACAAAACAAGACAAAGAAAAATGTCTTGAAGACATGTTAGTGTTAGCCCTTGATCCAGTCACGAGAGCCATACTATGAGGGTCAGTCGGGTTCTCGATCTTTGCACGCACCCCACGGTCCACCTCGGACGACTTGAGCTTGGAAAACAACTCGTCCACCGTGAGGGTCTCATACTTCTCCAACTCAAGAATGGCCTCGACCTTCTCACTCCACATGGTACGATCCAGAGCGTGCAGGAGCTTGATAGCCCTGTCATGATCATCGTACGGGAGCACGGCCACATTAGCCCTCATGTTGTTCACAGTCACCGTGAACCTCTGAAACATAGCATCTATGGACTCACCGGGGAGATGAGTGAAGTTCTCATACTCTCTCCGGTAGGTCGCAAAGAGCCGAGCCTGAACCTGAGCGTTCCCGACATGAGCATTCTTCTGTTGCTCCCAAATCCTGCACGCCAAGTCCTCTGTCTGAACCCGATCGAATTCGGATTGACATAGAGCACGGTACAGGTAGTCGACCGCCTTGTTGTTGGCGTCGAACATGTCCCTCGATCCTGGACCAAGGAAGCTCACAGGACGAACATAAGCTGTGTTCACCGTGACATCCCACAGGATCTGACCCTTGCTGCGGAGGAAAGCAGCCATCCGCCTTTGGCACATCTGGTAGTTCTTACCATCAAAGTGTGGAGGACCCGAACCCAGTTCCTGGTACGCCATCTTTTGGATCTTAGACTGGTTAGAATCACAAAGATCCATAACCGGCTCTGATACCAATTGAAGGACCGATTAGGCGACCAGAGAGGGGGGAGTGAATGGGAGTCGATAAAAATTCTTCCCGAAGGATGAACTCGGCCTATGCCCCAAATTCACAACCAAGGATTCCCACACGAGTTTGCCAAGGTCACGTAGTCACAACGGACCTACCAACCCTAGGAGCAAACCCAAACTCAAAGCAACACAGAAGCGCAACTCAAGAAGCAAAGGACTTAGGCAACCTGCAGTGCCTGGGGCGGACGGTCCGCGGTGCCCTGGCGGACAGTCCGTGTGGAGCAGGCGGACGGTCCGCGAGGTCGCGGCGGACGGTCTGAAATTGCAACCCGAACAACCAGTACTGCACCACGAAAAACGGACGGTCCGTGGCCACCCCACGGATGGTCCGACCCGCACGGACAGTCCGGCAACCCCGGGCGGACAGTCCGACAAACCTCCTCCAACCGAAAACTCCCAACACGACGAATCGAAACGAAGTGACGCAAGAACTCGCGAAGAACACGAAGAACAGCCGGCTGACTCGCACCTCACGGACAGTCCGCACGGTGACCGTGGACGGTCCGCCGAGCACGCAGACAGCAACCCGAGCACGACCTCTTGAAGGTCAACACCACCTTCCCTTTGCCCGATCTCCCGAATCAACCAAGGGATTGCCACCAAATCATAGGTGAAGGTGAAGCGCCTCTAGGCGATGCTATACCTACGAATTTGTAGCCTCAAACCCACTAAATCGAGAGGAATCGAGATTCTACCGAGCTCACACAAAGAGCTAGGGTTCCAACCGAAATCCTTCAATCGGAGGCCGAATTCGGAGTTTGAGGGGTCATGATCAAGCACAAAGATGCACGAGGCAACTATCCATGATCCCCACCAACAAATCCGAACCCAAACACCTCAGAATCGAAGGAACAAGGCGCGCACGAAAATCCAACAAAAATAGCTCGAAAATGACACGAAAATCACAAGAGCCACAAGAAGGAAATCGACGCAACCATGAATGCTTTCATACACTCGGACGTCAGATTCTCTACAAAATGGTGAAGAAAATCTACGCCTATGGAGCAAGGAAATGAGAAGCAGTCCGGATGGATGGTTTGCCCAGAAAACCCTAGAGCTATATATATGAGTCCCTCTGGGTTGGGCAAATGACCAAGCTACCCCTAGCACTTAAACTTAAGATACAATCCCCTCAGGGGCAAATAGGTCATGTAGCACTCGTCTTCATCGCACGGCCACGCCTTCGCCGCAGTCCGCGTCCTCCAGATGCGAGCCCTGCGATCCCGCCACGTGCCCGCCGGTATCGAAGCTTCTCGGCGCGCCCGGATCCCGTCTCCGCCCGCCGAGCCTCCGGTCTTGGTTTTGTGGCTCAACCAAGTAACCCGATAGTTTTGTGGTGAACCGCCGCAAACCCCGCGTGCAGACTCCAGTCGTGAGCCACTACCCTGCACCGGCTCCTGTCCACGACTTCGTCTTCCTTTTCTTGCCACCATGCGGCCCTCACTTGATCCCGCTGGCCACCGGGTCCCTCGAGCCGAGCCTACTTGTCTCTCCACTCCTCGGAGGCCCCATAAGGCATAGACCTTTTGCGCCCGCTCTTCACCTGCACCAACACGAGTCAAGCCGCAACCTGCACCTTCAATACTCGGCCAAGAGTCAGTCCACATCACGTTGTCAATCACTCATCACACCAGGGAGCGACCATCCACTGGTCCTCGGACGCTCCTGTCCTCACTCGGACATCATCTACTTGGGACGCCAATTTTTGGGTTCGGTTAGCACCCTTTCCCCATCTTCATCTACTCTGGTAAGACTACTCAGCATGAAGGAGATCAAGTAAGCATACGGCATATTTTGGGCCACGGTCAACCAATCAAAGATAACATCTTCAATCTCAGCTATAATGAAGTCCACGATGTCGAAGGGCCAGCTAGTAATGACGTGAAGGAGAAGCCACTGCTAAAGACTAGTGATCGACTCTGCATTGCCAATCCGTGGTAACAATGTCTTTCGTAGTGCTCGGTGAACCACATTTGCCTCAGGGGTAAGCATGTCAGGCATGCGATATGCTCGCCTACCTGTGAACGACTCAACAAAAAGTCCGGCCATCTCCTCGTCGGACGGGAATGACCCACCGAGCAAATGCGCCGAGGTGGTTCACGATCGCCGTAGACAATATTATGTAGGAATGTCTTATGGTCGTACTTTCCAATTTCAAAATCCGTCAATCCAAGTTTGTCAGCAATATGGTGTCGGAAAAGAGTATACTGGCATCCCTGAAACATGAACATGATGTTCGCCCTAGTATTGGCAATGTACACAGTAGCATCAAAAACTCTCACCCAATCCTCAACATACTTATGATGCATTGGGACCAAATCAGCCAATCCGGGATGATCATCGAAGTATGCCTTAACATCCCCTCCCGCGGCCAACGTCATATGATCACAATTTATAACCCTGTGCTGGTACAGTTTCATGGGCAGGTATTTGTAGTTGTAATAGAAAGTTTGCTGAAGGACATTCCTAAATCTTGGTTCGACCCGTTTGTCCTTGGTTTTGTCCCACCAATGCTTCTCAGGCACCCATCTAAGACCTTTAATCATTTGGTAGGTGTGGTTGCGCAGGTCCATCATCTTAAGCGGCTCTTCCGGTGGAGGGTGAAATTGTACCTATTTCTCCTTCCTGGGATCTGGCGCAGGAAACTCTGAAGGGTGGGGCGGGTGACGGCCCGCGGTTGACCCACCCCGTGTGCGGCAGGAAGGCGCCGATCTTGACCCACCCCGTGTGCGGCAGGAAGGCACCGAGGTTGACCCACCCCATGTGCGGTGTGTAGGGGCAGAGGAAGAATCCCGTGCCGCAGGCCTGCACCTTAGCCTCGTCTAAGGACCAGACGTGCCTTCAGAAGTGAGCTGCAACTTTCGTTGTCGCTTCACTGGATGAGGATCAAGCGCCTTTCCATCTCTCTTGCCACCATCTCGTCCCATCTGTAATGAATTTCTCGAATTAGTGCCATTCCAAGAATTCGGCGGCGTATTGCGGTATCCGCTGGAGCCTGGAGGCGGTCGCATACCTCTGATTTCGGCGACGGATTGAGGTATCCGCTGGAGGCTACTGCAGGCGGTGGCGGCGGCGGCAGCGGCGGAACCCTACCAAGGGGTTGCGCCTCAAGTGAGGAGACAGTAAATGGGGGGATGGCGGGTCAGCACGAGTGACATGCCGTTGGATAAAGCCATAAAGGTGTGTGTAGTGCGCTGTTGGCACCCTGTGACCAGGAAATGGGAAGCACCTTTCGTACTTGTAGTTTACAAGGAAGTTCCTCTGTTCCGATGTATACCAGACCAGACCATCCTCCGGACGTATGTCGATGAGTATGAAAGTGATAACAGGACGGTCCTGTCGTACATAATACAACGAACCGGACATTGGAGATCAACACAGCCCTTCCTTCGTCGATTCGTTCGCCTAGTACTACATGATCATGAGCACGTCACGTTGCATACTCCTCGATCATGCCCACATTGGAGATCAACACATCCCTTCCTTCGTCAATGCGTTCGCCTAGTACTACATGATCATGAGCACGTCACGTTGCATACTCCTCGATCATGCCCACATTAGAGATTAACACATCCCTTCCTTCGTCGATTCGTTCGCCTAGTACTACATGATCATGAGCACGTCACGTTGCATACTCCTCGATCATGCCTGCATTGGAGATTAACACATCCCTTCCTTCGTCGATTCGTTCCATGAGCACGTTATGTTGCATACTCCGCGATCATGCCCGCATTGGAGATCAACACATCCCTTCCTTCGTCGATTCGTTCGCCTAGTACTACATGATCATGAGCACGTCACGTTGCATACTCCTCAATCATGCCCGCATTGGAGATCAACACATCCCTTCCTTCGTCGATTCGTTCACCTAGTTCTACCTGATCATGAGCACGTCACGTTGCATACTCCTCGATCATGCCCGCATTGGAGATCAACACATCCCTTCCTTCGTTGATTCGTTCGCCTAGTACTACCTGATCATGAGCACGTCACGTTGCATACTCCTCGATCATGCCCGCATTGGAGATCAACACATCCCTTCCTTCGTCGATTCGTTTGCCTAGTACTACATGATCATGAGCACATCACGTTGCATACTCCTCGATCATGCCCACATTGGACATCAACACATTCACGTAGCCCAACGGGACGTTCCGTTGTTTTAGAATACAATGTATCGGATAATCGGCATCCCCATGCGCGATCGTATATTTTGTAAAGACGCAACAGGAAGTTCCGATGCTACATAATACAGTGAACCGGATAGTAGGCACCTACGGCAGGTTTAATATTCAGGAAAGTGCACTTCAACTACATATAAATTACATATAAATCATAAGGTCCACATGATTTCAGTTCGGATCTACTTAAACATTTACTGATTTGATATCCTAGTCGTCATCACTTTCATCGGCAGCATTTTCATCTTCATCGATGTATTTCCATAGAGTGTCGTCATCCTCATCTTCAGAATTGAATCCATCCACATCAGACAGCTCCTGCTGGCGAATTGCGTCAACTTCAGTGGCTGCAACCACAGTCTCCTCACCAGTAATAGGCACCGAAACCTCCGAACCATCACCGAGACCGTCATCAAGTATAACATCATGCAAGGTTTGGTCAATTTCATCATCTTGATATGCAAGTACCATGCCAGTGGGAGCTATGTCCTTCTCATTTTCATTATAGCTCCACAAATGCCTGTGCTCAAATTTTTGCACCACTCTCCATGGGTGTTGTAGTAGGGTGTCTGGCAAGTAAAAGACCTTCGTTGCGTGTTCAGTAAGAATGTAGGGATCATCTTGGTACTAGTAATCTTCAATATTAACGCTTGAGAAGTAACCATCATTTCTAATCTTCGGTTCCTTCTTGGTCCCTTCCAGATCATACCAATCAACCTGGAATAAAACAACAGTTCGATCTCTGTCATGCCCCGAGTTGTACCGCAGCTCAATAATGTCTCTTAGTGAACCATAAAACTCAATTTCTTTAATGTCTTTATGTGATCCTGTAGTCATGATTCCACTGTTCTGTGTCTTCCTATTTGCCTCTCGGGCCTTGGTGTGGTACCGGACACCGCCTACAATACATGATGTATAAGTTTTTGCTCGCCGGTCTGGTTCAGCTGATATTGCATATAGGTTGTCGTCGCTCACTGGATTGTTTGTAATCTGTACAGAAGAGCCATAGTTTTTTTAATATAGTCTTATGCAAAGGTCCTCACAAGGTAATATAAGCTAGCTACCAAACAAAAAAATGAATACTAACATGCGATCTAAACCAATGCCAAAATTCTGTAGCAATTCGACGATCAACATCCTCGTCCGACACACCTTTCGCTTTTAATTCATTCTTGAACACTCTGCAAAGCAGTACCATCTCAAAGTTAGAACGAAACAATTGTAGTTCTATCATTGCAATGGTGATTTACTTACTCGATATATGGCTTCACCTCTTCGCAATTGTTTAGCACATACCAAACCACCTTGTCGTACTTTGACCCCAGCCAACAAGTGGTCCCTGCTCCAAGTACTTGAACATTGTGATCGAAACAGGATGTTCCATCTACAGACAAATCAACATTCTCTCTGTTCCTTCCAACCTGATTGAATCGTGTGGCCACATCATCAGCCGCGAAGTACCTTGAGCAAAATGTCAAGGCCTCATTAGCAACATATGCTTCTGCAATGGATCCTTCAGGCCTAGCTTGGTTTCTCACTGAACGCTTCAATGTGCATAGCCTTCTTTCGATGGGATACATGCATCCATATTGTACTGGACCTCTTAAGATTGCTTCCTCAGGCAAATGGACAGCCAAGTGGACCATAACATCAAAGAAGGCAGGAGGGAAAATTTTCTCAAGCTTGCAAAAAATTATTGGGATATCTGTTTTCAGTTTTTGCAAGACATCCAACTTCAGAGTTTTGCAACATAGTTGCCGAAAGAAGTTTCCTGGTTCTGCAATAGCTATGTATATCTCTTTGTCTACTAAACCGCGAAGACAAGCCGGCAAAACCCTTTGGAGTAGGATATGACAATCATGAGTTTTCAGTCTTTGTAGTTTGCATCCATCTGCAGCAATACACCTAGCTAAGTTTGAAGCATATCCATCTGGGAACTTCACCGAACTTATAAAATCACAAAACAGCTTTTGTTTCATTTTTGAAAGTACATACGGATCTTCTGGCATTTTGCATGACTCACCATTCTCAGTTGCCACCATGTGTAGATTTGATCTTACGCCCATCTCTTCCAAATCAACCCTAGCATTGATGGTGTTCTTTGTCTTCCCAGCAATTTTAAGCAACGTTCCAATAAGGTTTTCGCATATGTTTTTCTCAATGTGCATCACATCAAGGTTATGTGCCAACTTTAGAGATGACCAGTACGGCAAGTCCCACAAACAAACCCTTCGGCTCCAGCACTGTCCGGATTCCCGCTTCCTTTTCTTTCCTTGAGGTAGAGGATGCTTTCTTGGTCTAACGTCTTTAACCTTCTCCAGTTGCTGCTTCAGCTCCTCATGGGTAAACTGCTCTGGCTTTTCTCGGTTTTAAACAGTACCATCAAAATCTGCTCTCTTTCTTCTCCATGGATGGTCAGTTGGAAGGAAACGACGATGCCCAGTGTAACATATCTTGTTCTTCAATCTCCTTGAGCAAGGATCCTTGTCGCAACGCACACAGGCAAAATAGCCTTTCGTGACTCGCCCAGACAATGTGCTCAATGCTGGATAATCATGTATGCACCAAAGAACCGCAGCACACAGTTTAAATCTTTTACGGTCAACAGCATCGATTGCCCATACACCCTTCCAAAGTTGCTGCAGCTCTTTGACGAGAGGTTCCATGAAGATATCAAAATCCTTTGATGGAGAACTCAGCCCAGGGATCAATAAGGCCATCATGAAGTTTGATTCTTCCATGCATACCCATGGTGGCATTTTATATGGCACAACAAATACTGGCCACATACTATATGAGTTGTTCATGTTGCCAAATGGATTGAAACCATTGGTTGCAAGACCAAGTCTAAGGTTCCTAGCATCTTCTGCAAATTTTGGCCAACTTTTATTGAATTCTTTCCATGCCTCACCATCAGCAGGATGGCTAAGCTCATTGTTTACCAGTTTTCACTTCGACTGGTGCCATCATTCATCCTTTGCTATTTTTGATGAAAGAAACATCCTCTTCAGCCTGGAAATCAGCGGAAAATGCCTCAATACCTTTTGAGGAACACGCTTGTTGGTGTCTGCATCCTTCCATCTTGAATCCGCTTCACAACATACTGGGCACACATCAAGTTTGACATACTTCTCCTTGTGAAACAATATACAATTATTTTTGCAAACATGGATTTTTTCATAGCCGAGTCCCATGGAACGTATGTACTTCATTGCCGCATCGAAAGAGTCTGGAAGACATGCTTCTGGGAATCCTTTTTGTAACAAATTCATCATTGCATTGAATGCGACGTTGCTCATCCGACTGAAAGACTTTATATGAAGTAACTTGACAACAAATGTAAATTGTGCATATGAATATGTCGGTGACACCTTACGGTTCAGATGTTCCTTTACAAATTCATACATTTTCTCACTGAGCACCTGACCCTTGCCCAAGTCAGCAATCAATACAGACATCCCATCGTCTCCAGGGCCTTCATCCTCCTCCATACCCGATATGTATTGGTTTTCCTGGACCGTTTCCTGATCACCACTATCCCGTGGAGCTGCATTATCCACATCCCCCTCTGCATCCGGCAGAACTGCGTTATCCTGTACATTTTCATCATCGTCAACCATATCCTCCAAAGCTTCTCCATGATGGATCCACCTAGTGTAAGTGGTTGCCATCCCACTCACAAGTAAGTGAACTCCAATTCGCTCTATAGTCCCTGTAGAGTTATTGAGGCATCGACGACACGGGCATAGTATTTCTTCGTCCTCAGCGTATCTTGTCCGAAGAAATGCCAAGAAATCCTGAAACCCTTTCTGATGATCGGTGGTAAAACCAGTACAACCAGTTGTCCAGCGTCCATCCATCTGGAAAGTTTTTGGTGAATCCAACTCAAAATTACTGACCACAGAACGAATCGAAAAGGAGAACATTTTGTGAAATGAAATTTTCCGGATTGAACACAAAATTACTTACCAGATTGACACGCAGCTGCAGCAAGTATCACTCAGGTTGCGGCCGTAGGAGTGAGCAGCCGTTGGAAGTCGCAAATCACCGCCGGAATGATCCGTTTTGGTAGTCTACTCGCCTCTCCGTTCTTTGTTTTCCCGTTTCGGGGCAGCGGGCTGCGGGAAAACTATTTTTTTGCTACAGCACGGGCTTTTCTCCCGCCAACTTATTAGAACAACCGCTCTGTGCTGTCGTTTGGGTGGAAAGTGTTTCTCATTAAATTGACACAACCAAGAGGTGGTGCAGTGGTAGATAGTGTTGTCTCGTTCCTATAGGTCTCTAGTTCGAACCCTTGCTATGGCAAATTGTTTTTGCAACATTTCGTGACCAATAGTAGGAAACAAGCAGTTTCGCGATCGTTACTCAGGAAGGTCCTTCCAGCAAAACATCAGCAAAATTAATTCAGAATGGTGAGTATGCTCGACTCAATTTGAAACAGATTAAACCAAATCGGCATAATAAGATGGAATCTCATAGCACTCATCACCACAATGTTCACACCACCAGCAAGTAGCAGACACAAAAATACAAAAAAAATTCATCACCACAAAGTACACACAACCTCTGAACCGTCTAGCTAGTAGTAACACCAGACATGTTTTATCGATTGTCTGCAGCTCAGTCAGAGTATATTTGCTCTTTCTTTCAACAAGGCATTCTCCGCTAACAATTGCTGATTCTCTTTCAGCTGGTCATGCTGCTGTCGTAACAATTTATTAACATGGCCCCTCTCTTTGGTCAGCTCTTCCATCAGGGCATTGTTCTCCTGTTGTAACAATGCCATTTGATTCAGATCGTCTTTCTCCTGTTGCAGCAATTGATTCATCTCTTTCAGTTGTTCATTCTGTTACTGTACCGATTCCTCATACAGGTGGTTGTAATTTAGAGCCTCTTGCAGGCCTCTCTTCACCTTCTGCAGCTCAGCTTTAGTGGATTCAAGCACCTCCAGAAGCTAGAAAAATACAAGAACCTATGAATCCATCAAACTATGCAAACTAAAAACTAACTGAATCAACTTCTAACACCAACTGCAATTCAAATCTAAGTGTACGATGAAAATAGCTTAGCTATTCAGTGGATTCAAGCACCACCAGAAGCTAGAAAAATACAAGAACCTATCAATCCATCAAACGATGCAGACTGAAAACTAACTGAATCAACTTCTAACACCAATTGCAATTCAAATCTGAGTGTACGATGAAATATGAATCTATTGTATATGGTCATCCATCCTCTAGATCCCCAAACTAGAAATCCCCATCCCTAGGTCGATAGGGGAAAATATAGTGGCTCAAACCAGAGGACTGACCTTGTCGTCCTATTTCATGAACTCGTAGCCGGGAGGTGGCGCATAAACCACCCTCTCATCACCGCTAGAATCCGCCATTCCTACCACGAGCCATTGCAGATCTGCGCGTAGCAAAAGTCGAGAGTCTTTGCGAAGGCAGTGAAGCGTTTTGCCTGTGAATTACTGATTTATATTAAAGATTCAAAAAAAATTCTTACATGTGGGACCCAACTGAATTTTATGACAACTTGGAACACTCTATTTTTAAAATAATGCTTACATGTGGGACCACAGTTGGTTTATGACGCCGCTGACATGGCGAAAATGCTTACATGTGGGACCCTGGAAAAATTTATGACGACTTGGAACACTCTATTTTCGATAAAATGCTTACATGTGGGACCCTACTGAATTTTATGACGATTTGGAACACTCTGTTTTTAAAATAATGCTTACATGTGGGACCGGTGTTGGTTTATGATGTTTTTTCAGAGCTTATGGAGTCACAAAATAGTATGGAACAGTGAAAGCCCGGCTACAGTACCAACCGTAATGACGAAAGTTTTTTTTGTCACTAAATTTGCTCGGAAGTGAAATATTATGACGAGATCAGCGAGGAACGTCATAAATCAATGACTCTAAAATGTGGTTGCGCCACTAGTCAACGATTTTCTTGTAGTGGTGCTTGGGTTGAGTAGATGTGTCGCATATGAGCATGCTCCGTGGTTTGTCTTGAGGTAGGACGCGGTAGTGACAGCCGTTGGACCCTTTGTAATCCTCCACGTTTAGGTACGCTGTAGGAGTCTAAAGTCTAACAACCGTCGTCGTGCAGAAGTGACGCGGGTGGTTAGCTCCCCGTTTGTGCCTGGGTGTTGAGCTAATATTCATACAATGCTAGTGTGACTAACTTGTATCTACTGACTTTATATGTATAGTACCTTAGAACCTAGAACTAACTCATAAGTTGCCTCCTAAGCCGTAGTGTACCAATGAGAAAACGAGTTCAAGTGTGTTCACACTACCTCACTATTATCATATCTTACCCCTGTATGTGAGAACCTGATTTACTCCCATCTATGACTTATACTCATTGCAATATTGTTGGTCTTGTTAATCTGACATTGCCTTCCGCCTTCCTTGGATCCGATACCCTTTGGAATACTCCTTTGGGGAAATGCTACAATGGTATATCCGTGTGCTTAAGGATTCTTTGTGATCATCAGGATTGCCATCGGACATTTCTGGCATCATTGTTAGGAACTCACGAACTTAGCAATGACGTTAAGAAATGCCAACATAACTGAAGGTGCATGAGGATGGCACAGGACCCATGGCAGATTTGTTCGTGTCGTGGGTGGTTGGTGTGAAGACGCCGCCATTGGTGGAGTGATTGAGGAGGACCCCAGCTGCCGTACTCGAGTACATGCAGAAGCTAGCCATATCCATCCCCAACCAAGTGTTGAGCTTCCTCAAGTCGTACTACCCAAAGGCCAACGTTGTCGCTAGAGGCATTGCTGCGGACTGCTCCGACGAGAAGTTCCGTGAGTTGATGGCAGAGACAGCACTCATTGCCAAGAGCTTGGCTCAATGCTTAAATTTCCAGTAGTTGTATCTGTAGGAAAAAAACTTGTAGGAAACAAGAGCAATTTGAACAAGTAGACTATATGTAATTGAAAAGATATGAGTTCAATTATCTATATTCTATAGTATGTGATGCCGCCGAGTACTCAGAGTAGGACAGGAGTAGAGGCCGTCGAGTCTTGGCTGCAGGGTAGCGGCTCACGACCGGAGTCTGCACGCGGGGTTTGTGGCGGTTCACCACAAAACCGTCAGGTTACTTGGTTGAGCCACAAAAGCAAGACTGGAGGCTCAGCGGGCGGAGACGGGATCCGGGCGCGCCGAGAAGCTTCGATGCCAGCGGACACGTGGCGGGATCGTAGGGCTTGCGTCGAGAGGACGCAGACTACGGCAAAGGCGTGGCCGTGTGATGAAGAGGAGTGCTACTTAACCATATTGCCCCTGGGGGGATTGTATCTTAAGTTTAAGTGGTAGGGGTAGCTTGGTCATTTGCCCAACCCAGAGGGACTCATATATATAGCTCTAGGGTTTTCTGGGCAAACGATCCATCCGGACTGCTTCTCATTTCCTTGCTCCATAGGTGTAGATTTTCTTCACCGTTTTGTAGAGAATCTATCCTCCGATTGTATGGAAGCATTCATGGTTGCGTTGATTTCCTTCTTGTAGCTCGTGTGATTTTCGTGTCTTTTTCGAGCTATTTTCGTTGGTTTTTCGTGCGCGCCTTGTTCCTTCGATTCTGAGGTGTTTGGGTTCGGATTTGTTGGTGGGGATCATGGATAGATGTCTTGTGCATCTTTGTGCTTGATCTTCACCCCCCAATCTCCGGATTTGGCCTCCGATTGAAGGATTTCGGTTGAAACCCTAGCTTTTTGGTAGAGCTCGGTTGCGATTCGATTCCCGGCGATTTAGTTCGTTTGAGGTCTCAAGTTTTGGGGTATAGCATCTCCTTGGGATGCTTCACATCTCCCCCAAATCTTTCCTCAAGAGCTTAAGCCGTTTGGGAGATCCATGGATGGGTAGGAGAGGTTGACTTCGCGGGTTAGAGCTCGGGCTGCTGTCTGCGCACCACGCGGACGGTCCACACGTCCCTGGCGGATGGTCCGCGAGGAGGCTTTCAGCCAGCAGTTCGTCGAGTTCGTCGTGTGTTCTTGCGTGCTTGTGTTTCGATCCGTTTTGTCCGGTGCTTTTGGTTGCTCGGAGTTTGCCGGACGGTCCGCGAGGTGAGTGCGGACGGTCTTCTCCGCGCGGACGGTTCGCGGGTAGGGCACGGACGGTCCGTTATTCGAGGTGCAGTACTGGAAGTTCGAGTGGCATTTTCGGACGGTCCGGCCTGAGCTTGCGGACGGTCCGCTCAGCCCCCGCGGACAGTTCGCCCCCTCCACGTGGACAGTCCGCCCCAGGCTGTGCAGATTGCCTAAGTCCTTTGCTTCTTGAGTTGCGCTTCCGTGTTGCTTTGAGTTGGGGTTTTTTCCTAGGGTTGGTAGGTCCGTTGTGACTACGCGACCTTAGCAAACTCGTGTGGGCATCCTCAGTTGTGATTTTGGGGAATAGGCCGAGTTCATCCTTGGGGAAGAATTTTTATCGGCTCCCATTCACTCCCCCCCTCTCTGGTCGCCTAATCGGTCCTTCAATTGGTATCAGAGCCGGTTACGGATCTTTATGATTCTAACCATTATAAGATCCAAAGATGGCGTACCAGGAACGGGGTTCGGGTCCTCCACACTTTGATGGTAAGAACTACCAGATGTGGCAGAGGCGGATGGCTGCTTTCCTCCGCGGCAAGTGTCAGATCCTTTGGGATGTCACGGTGAACACAACTTATGTTCATCCTGTGAACTTCCTTGCTCCAGGATCGAGGGACATGTTCGACGCCAACAACAAGGCGGTCGACTACCTGTACCGTGCTCTGTGTCAATCCGAATTCGATCGGGTTCAGACAGAGGACTTGGCGTGCAGGATTTGGGAGCAGCTGAAGAATGCTCACGCTGGGAACGCTCAGGTTCAGGCTCGGTTGTTTGCGACCTACCGGAGAGAGTACGAGAACTTCACTCATCTCCCCGGTGAGTCCATAGATGCCATGTTCCAGCGGTTCACGGTGATTGTGAACAACATGAGGGCTAATGTGGTCGTGCTCCCGTACGATGATCATGACAGGGCTATCAAGCTCCTGCACGCTCTGGATCGTACCATGTGGAGTGAGAAGGTCGAGGCCATTCTTGAGTCGGAGAAGTATGAGACCCTCACGGTGGACGAGCTGTTTTCCAAGCTCAAGTCGTCCGATGTGGACCGTGGGGTGCGTGCAAAGATCGAGAACCCGACTGACCCTCATAGTCTGGCTCTTGTGACTGGATCAAGGACTAATGCTAACATGTCTTCGAGACATTTTTCTTTGTCTTGTCTTGTGTCCATTCCAGATAAGGAGTTTGACGTGCTTGGCGAGGAGGATCTCGCGTTGCTGAGCAGGCGGTTCGAGCGCATGTACACGAACCGGAAGTACGCTCGAAGAAGCTCGGGCATGTGCTACCGGTGCGGGAAGCACGGGCACTTTATCGCTGAGTGCCCGGAAGCCATGGAGGTCAAGCCCGAGCACAAGCACCGTTCGAGGACCGACCACAAGCACCGCTCGAGGGATGACTACAAGGGCAAGAACAAGCCCGAGCTAGATGTGATGAAATCTAGGCCCTCTTTGCTTGGTGCTTGCACTTCTTGTCCAGTTTTGCATGAGAAGCTAGATGTTTCGCTTGTTTATGCTAGATCACTAGAGGCTCAACTGAAAGCTCCTATTCCTACATCATGCTCTACTAGTGAAATAAATGCTGTGAAGAATATGGAGCTTGCACACTATGTTGATCGCTTGCAAGATGAGAATGATGAGTTGAGAAAGATGATGGATTGGTTGTTTGGTCATGAGCCTCAGCTCAGGATGATGATTGAGGCATACAAGCGCTTGGGGCAGACAAGGTTGGTGAGGGAAGTGGTGAGAATGAGGGGAAGATCGGAGATATCCCAGAGCCATCAAAAACCCTCCACAAAAATGCCTATGCTCCTAAGCCAAACCCACTTAGGAACCGACTAGACACAACCCTAGCTGCACCCGTGTTTCCTCCACATACCGACAACTTCCAGAAACGCATCAAGTTCAAGAGTGACTTGGGGAATGAGTTCTTTGGGAAGAAGGGAGAGAAACCGAGTGAGGAGAAGCCACAACACAAAGAGAGCCCAAAACCAAAACCCTTCCATTGTGAGCATTGTGGGAGGGATGGGCACCTTGCTGAGTTTTGCTTCCGGCGGAAGCGTGAGGAGAGGTTGGCTAGAGAGATGGCCAACAAGGATAGGTACCACCCTTCTCGTGGTATGCCTGAGCCTAGGTTGGTGCCGAGGGGTGAGGGTGTGGTGCATACCATTTACCCTCGAGAGAGGCGTGTGTTTGTGCCTCGAGGTGAGCCACCACATAGAGAAGGTGGTTGGCGTGTTGGGTTTGGGCGTGGTGAGTTTGCTGGACGTTCCTTCACTCGTGGCCAATACGAGTATGGGGGGAACGATCGCAGTTTTAGGTCCCAGAGGAGCTACGAGCCACGGTCTCCACCTCGCGGTACGCGTAGTCCTCCAAGGGGACGTGGGGGTGTTCCACCTAGGGGAGATAGGATGGATTTTGCTAACCCCACCTTTGAGCAAATGGCATGGCACTGGTTTGATTCATTTTGTACTAACCCCAGTGCTGAGTCGTTTGCTCACTCTCACTCTCGTTTTTGATTTGCAGGTGGGAGGCTTGGAGGGCTTTTGGTTGATCGACTCCGGTTCCTCTCGACACATGACCGGAGATCGAAGGTAGTTCTCCAGCCTCACCCCGGTGATGACCAAAGAGTACATCACCTTTGGGGACAATGGTAAAGGTAGAGTGCTTTCAGTGGGCACGGTGAAGGTGAGCGAGTCGGTGACTCTTAGGCGTGTTTCTCTTGTCAAGTCTTTGAGGTACAATCTTCTTTCGGTTTCCCAGCTTCTTGATGAGGGTTTTGAGGTCCGTTTCAAAATGGGCGCTTCGCGTGTTTTGGATTCTCGAGGTGATCTTGTGTGCATGATCATCCCCGAGGGTCAGATTTTCAGAGCCAATTTTTCTCAGTGTGTCGGCTCTTCTCGTTGTTTGGTTGCTGGTGTTTCAGCGGAGCTGTGGAAATGGCATAGGAGACTAGGTCACTTGAGTTTTGACTTGTTGTCACGCTTGAGTGGGCTAGGTTTGGTCTGAGGATTGCCTAAGTTGAAATACCAAAAGGACTTGATATGTGCTCCGTGTAGGCATGGTAAGATGGTCGCCGCCTCTCACCCGCCTCTGACATCTGTTATGACAGAGAGGCCATGCGAGCTGTTCCATATGGACTTGGTTGGTCCAGCTCGTGTGTGCTCGGCGGGTGGGAAATGGTATGTCCTGGTGATAGTGGACAGCTATTCTCGCTATGCTTGGGTCTTCTTTTTGGCTGACAAGGGGGAGACGTTTGGTTTTGTGCGAGATCTAATCTTGAGGTTGAAGAATGAGAGAAATGGAGACACCATTTGAGCTATCCGTAGCGACAATGGCTCTGAATTTAAAAACTCTCGTTTTGAAACCTTTTGTCGTGATTTGGATCTCGAACATCAATTCTCTTCTCCCTATGTGGCTTGTCTGAATGGTGTGGTTGAGAGGAAAAATCGTTCCCTTTGTGAGATGGCTCGGATGATGCTCGACGAGCATAGGACTCCGAGGAGATATTGGGCTGAGGCGGTGAATACCGTGTGCCATGTTGGGAACCAGATTTTTCTTAGGGCCTTCTTGAACAAGACGTGCTATGAGCTCATGCACGGGCGAGCACCTAGAGTAAGCCATTTCAGAGCTTTTGGTTGTCGGTGCTTTATTCTCAAGAAGGGTAGGCTTGATAAGTTTGAGTCGAGGTCTTCCGATGGGATCTTTTTGGGTTATGCGAGTCATTCTCGAGCATTCCGTGTGCTCAACTTTGATACTAACCTAGTCATGGAAACTTGCGAGGTTACCTTCGACGAGACCCAGCCATGCAGTTCGTCTGTCTTTGAGTGTGCAGGTGACGACGAGATTGGCAAGAAGATCTTTGAGGACGAGGAGGATGATGCTGGAGAGGATGATGGTGATGATGAAGCTCCAGCCGAGCATGTACCCTCTACTTCTACTACGACGACTACGGTGCAGGATGGCCCAGCCACTACACTGACTACGATCCAGTAAGATCAAGTGGAAGCTGCAGCTGAGAGGGAGGTTGTCTCCAGGCGAGAGGCACCGAGGCGCGTTCAAGTTGATCATCCTCCCTCAAGAATCATCGGCGACATCAATGAACGTATGACACGGTGAAGGTCCAGGAATGTTTCTCACTTCGCTCATTCGGCTTTTGTTGCTACCATTGAGCCGAAAGGCATTGGACACGCCCTCTCTGATCCTAGTTGGGTGAACGCAATGCATGAGGAGTTAGAGAACTTTGAGAGAAACCAAGTTTGGGAGTTGGTAGAGCCACCACCACATTGCAAACCTATCGGGACAAAATGGGTGTGGAAGAACAAAGAGGGTGAGAATGGTGAGGTGGTGAGAAACAAATCGAGGTTGGTTGCTCAGGGGTATAGTCAGAAGGAGGGGATAGACTATGCGGAGACATTTGCTCCTGTAGCCCGTTTGGAGGCGATTAGGATCCTTCTAGCCTTTTCCGTGGCTAAAGGGTTCAAATTGTACCAAATGGATGTGAAGAGTGCCTTCTTGAATGGGTTTTTAGAAGAAGAGGTTTATGTGAAGCAACCACCGGGCTTTGAGAGTGATGAGTTTCCTCACCGGGTGTATAGGCTGAGGAAGGCGTTGTATGGGCTGAAATAAGCTCCCCGTGCTTGGTATGGCCGTTTGAGGGGGTTCTTATTTAGCAAGGGGTTTGAGATGGGCAAGGTTGATAAGACTCTTTTTCTCCTCAGGCAGGGTGATGATATCCTAATTGTTCAGGTGTACGTGGATGATATTGTCTTTGGCGGCTCATCTCACTCTTTGGTTGCGAGGTTTGCAGAGGACATGAGCAAAGAATTCGAGATGTCCATGATGGGAGAATTGCAGTTCTTTCTCGGGCTTCAGATCAAGCAGGCGAAGGAGGGAACCTTTGTGCATCAAGCCAAGTACACGAAGGACATCCTCAAGAAGTTCAAGATGGATGACTCGAAGCCCCTGTCGACAGCGATGAGTACGACTACAGCGTTGGATGCGAACGAGGACGGAGAGCCCGTGGACCAGAAGGAGTACCGCTGCATGATTGGCTCCCTCTTGTACTTGACAGCGACGAGGCCGGACATTCAGTTCTCTGTGTGTCTGTGCGCTCGTTTTCAGGCGTCGCCGAGGACTTCACACTGGCAGGCCGTCAAGCGGATCTTCAGGTATCTTCGATACACTCCTGAGCTTGGTCTTTGGTACTCGGCGTCCTCTTCTCTTTGACTTCTTGGGTTTTCGGATGCTGACTTTGCGGGGTGTCGAGTCGATAGGAAGTCGACTTCTGGGACGTGCCAGTTTTTGGGATCTTCACTTGTTTCTTGGTCTTCTCGCAAACAATCTAGTGTAGCTCAGTCTACCATAGAAGCCGAGTATGTTGCTGCCGCTAGTTGTTGCTCACAACTGCTTTGGATCACATACACGCTGAGTGACTTTGGTGAGGAGTGTACCCATGTTCCTCTCATGTGTGATAGCACGAGTGCCATTAGTGTTGGCAAAAACCCCGTGCTCCACTCAAGAACCAAACATATAGAGGTGAGGTACCACTTCCTGAGAGACAATGTTGAGAAGAGAAATATAGACCTCATCCATGTGCCAACCGAAAAGCAGCTTGCCGATATCCTAACCAAGCCTTTGGACCAAGCTACATTTGCCCGTTTGCGAGGGGAGCTTGGTCTTGTTTTTCCCTTTTGAGCTTCGGTTGGGGGTTTGATGTACATACTCATGTTGCATTTTTCCTTTTTGTATTATATCATGCTTGCATATTTGTATCATAGACTACATATGTATCATATGAGATGTGCTTCTCCTATATACTTGTATCACCATGATATGCCGGATATGAAATTGTGACTTTGCTTGTGATGCTCATATGACGTATAGCGATGCTCTTGGTAGCTTTGGGATGTATATGCTAATGAATGGCTTTCTTTTGTAAAAATGCTATATATGATCCTCTCTTATGAGTTGAATACCTTTCATGTTAAATTTGTGCACTTATGGCTATACCTTGCTTAATTTGTGCTTGGAACCATGTTCTTTTCATATGGGGTCAAAGACCCATTTATCATCATGAATGTTTAGCCTACATGCTACCTTGTGGAGAAGCCTAAGCTTCTTTTTGCCGCAAAGGCACTTCATGTACCATGCTTAATTTGTAAATCATGAAATTGGTATATGAATTGCGTATGCTTGAAAAATATGCTTCCATGTCATGTATGTTTTAAATTCCTTATCTTGGGTGCTAAACCGTTGCATGATGTTCACCATTGAGAAGTCTCACATTTAGAAGTGGACACATGGCTCGGTGGCTTTGACATGACATGAGGTAGCTTGTAGGTGTTTGTGATGATCTTGTGATAAGGATTTGTGACCTTGCATGAAGTTTGTGAGTTATATGTTGTTTGTGCTCATTTTGACCATGTTTAGGTCCTATGCTCATGAGAGGAAAATTTTTGTGAAAATTGCTTCATTTTGATCGTGGCTATGTAACATGCTTATATGTCCCTATCTATCTTGTTGGCGATGCTTGTACTAAATTTGTGGCTATCTTGCTTGTCTATGTCTCATTTTTAGCATGTTGTAGTGCT
The DNA here is from genome assembly GCA_036936925.1 of Cenchrus fungigraminus. Lineage (NCBI taxonomy): Eukaryota > Viridiplantae > Streptophyta > Magnoliopsida > Poales > Poaceae > Cenchrus > Cenchrus fungigraminus. Next base: position 72,588,325 of record CM072780.1, read on the forward strand.
CTTTGTCTATTTGAGAAGCACATGCTTGCATTTGTAGACTTGATTCATGCATTACCAACAAGGGGGAGAGATAGTACCCAATTCTTGCTTTGGGGAGAAAGTTCTTGCATCCAGGGGGAGTTTTGCATCAAAGGGGAGAAATGTATTTGTTCAGGGGGAGCTTGCATTCATGTGCTTTGGAGCTCTTTGCGCCTGATTTCAGTTGTGCTCTTTTGCCGATGGTGTCGAGCCCTTTTGCCTCACCTTGAGGAGTCGGCAATTTTGGAGCATTTTATCTCGGTTGTGTCGAGCCGTTGCCCTTGTTTTAGGTGACCGAGATTTTTCTCTCTCAAGTGATCTCGTTTTGGCTTTTGTTTGGCTTTTGATCACTTGTTTGAGTTTTTCAGTCGTTTCTTTTCTTTTTCTCTTTTCTCTGAATTGGTTACTATGTGTGTGTTGTCAATGCACTCATCAAGGGGGAGATTGAGGACAGGAGCGTCCGAGGACCGGTGGATGGTCGCTCCCTGGTGTGATGAGTGATTAACAACATGGTGTGGACTGACTCTTGGCCGAGTATTGCAGGTGCAGGTTGCGGCTTGACTCGTGTTGGTGCAGGTGAAGAGTGGGCGCAAAAGGTCTTAGCCTTGCGGGGCCTCCGAGGAGTGGAGAGACAAGTAGGCTCGGCTCGATGGACCCGGTGGCCGAACGGGGTCAAGTGCGGGCCGCATGGTGGCAAGAAAAGCAAGACGAAGTCGTGGACAGGAGCCGGTGCAGGGTAGCATTTCACGACCGGAGTCTGCACGCGGGGTTTGCGGCGGTTCACCACAAAACCGTCGGGTTACTTGGTTGAGCCACAAAACCAAGACCGGAGGCTCGGCGGGTGGAGACGGGATCCGTGCGCGCCGAGAAGCTTCGATGCTGGCGGACACGTGGCGGGATCGCAGGGCTTGCGTCGGGAGGACGCAGACTGCGGCAAAGGCGTGGCCATACGATGAAGAGGAGTGCTACTTGACCATATTGCCCCTGAGGGGATTGTATCTTAAGTTTAAGTGCTAGGGGTAGCTTGGTCATTTGCCCAACCCAGAGAGACTCATATATATAGCTCTAGGGTTTTCTGGGCAAACCATCCATCCGGAGTGCTTCTCATTTCCTTGCTCCATAGGCGTAGATTTTCTTCACCGTTTTGTAGAGAATCTGTCCTCCGAGTGTATGGAAGCATTCTTGGTTGCGTTGATTTCCTTCTTGTAGCTCGTGTGATTTCCGTGTCTTTTTCGAGCTATTTTCGTTGGTTTTTCGTGCGCGCCTTGTTCCTTCGATTCTGAGGTGTTTGGGTTCGGATTTGTTGGTGGGGATCATGGATAGATGTCTTGTGCATCTTTGTGCTTGATCTTGACCCCCCCAATCTCCGGATTTGGCCTCCGATTGAAGGATTTCGGTTCGAACCCTAGCTTTTTGGTAGAGCTCGGTTGCGATTCGATTCCCGGTGATTTAGTTCATTTGAGGTCTCAAGTTTTGGGGTATAGCATCTCCTTGGGACGCTTCACATCTCCCCCAAATCTTTCCTCAAGAGCTTAAGCCGTTTGGGAGATCCATGGATGGGTAGGAGAGGTTGACTTCGCGGGTTAGAGCTCGGGCTGCTGTCTGCGCACCACGCGGACGATCCGCACGTCCTTGGCGGACGGTCCGCGAGGAGGCTTTCAACCAGCAGTTCGTCGAGTTCATCGCGTGTTCTTGCGTGCTCGTGTTTGGATCCGTTTTGTCCGGTGCTTTTGGTTGCTCGGAGTTTGCCGGACGGTCCGCGAGGTGAGTGCGGACGGTCTTCTCTGCGCGAACGGTCCGCGGGTAGGGCACGGATGGTCCGTTATTCGAGGTGCAGTACTGGAAGTTCGGGTGGCATTTTCGGACGGTCCGCCCTGAGCTTGCGGACGGTCCGCCCAGCCCCCGCGGACAATCCGCCCCCTCCACGCGGACGGTCCACCCTAGGCTGTGCAGATTGCCTAAATCCTTTGCTTCTTGAGTTGCGCTTCCCTGTTGCTTTGAGTTGGGGTTTGTTCCTAGGGTTGGTATGTCCGTTGTGACTACGCGACCTTGGCAAACTCATGTGGGAATCCTCGGTTGTGATTTTGGGGTAGGCCGAGTTCGTCCTTCGGGAAGAATTTTTATCGGCTCCCATTCACTCCCCCCTCTCTGGTCGCCTAATCGGTCCTTCAAACGCGAGAGTAGTCTTTAGAAGACAAAAGGTAGCGCAATGCCGATCATAATAACAAGTTGATACGGAAAACAAACTTTATTATTGTGTAATATATGTTGTAAGATTACAACTATGTGGCCATAGGCCGATGGCAGCTAAGGCACGAAGCCAAGGTACAAGTGATAGGTAGTCGCTAGGACCCGAAGGCCGCTTAGAGCTAAGGCCAAACAAGTGACCTGGTGTGCGTAGGAGGGCCATATGCTGGGGCCGACACCTTGATGTAGTTGCCAGGATTTGTAGATCGCTTACGGCTGAGGCCAAACAAGTGACCAGGTGTGCATAGTAGGACCATATGTTGGGGCCACACACCGTGATGAGTAGTCGAGGACTACGGATAGAACTGACACAGCTGGACGATGTTCCATGAGTTTTTGATGTTTCGCCTTCGAGAGTTTGGAGGCGGTAGGAGCCAGATCCGGTCACCTTAGAGATAGAGAAGGGACCTTCCCATGGCGAGTTGAGTTTGTATAGTGCCATCATGTTCTGGATGCGACGAAGAACCAAATCACCAATGTTGAAGGAGTGTCCCTTACCGCTGCGATCATGATAGCGACAAATCCCCTCGAGATATCTAGCTGACTGGACGAGTGCGGAGAACCAAGCTTCTTCAAGATTATCGACAACTGTCTGTCTGGTTTCAGCTGCTTGGCCTTCCTTGTAATGTTCAATCGCTGGAGATTGCCAGATGACATCGGCAGGTAGTATAGCTTCGGAGCCGTAGACCAGTAAGTTAGGTGATTGACCCGTTGGCTTGGTAGGCTGAGTACGGAGCCCCAAGATTACATTGCGTAATTCCTTGATCCACTTGCCTCTTTTGGTATTTGCAGCTTTGTACAGTCGCTTTTTGAGGGCGTCGAGTATCATCCCATTGGCACGCTCCACTTGGCCGTTGGCACGTGAGTGTACGATGGAGATGTACCGGACATCAATCCCGTTGTTCTCTTAGTACTCCTAGAACTGGTGGTTGTTGAAATCGGAACCCACATTTGGGATGATGCGATTGGGGAACCCGTAGCGATCCACGATCTCTTCCAAGAAGTCGAGTACTCTGTCGACCTTGGAACAGGTAACAGGCTTGACCTCAATCCACTTGGTGAACTTGTTGATAGCCACCAGAACTTTGGTGAATCCCTCTAGCGCAGTCGGTAAAGGGCCAATCATGTCTAGCCGCCCCCTGCAATCGAACGGCCAGGTTGGTGGTATCGTGATGAGCTTGTAGGCAGGAACATGTTGCTACTTGGTGAAGAACTGGCGTCCTTGGCATGTCTTGACTAATTCTTCTACGTCTGCTAGAGTTGTAGGCCAGTAGAATGCTCGTCGAAAATCTTTACCCATGATGGTCTGAGAGGACGTATGGTTACCGAAGATCCCATTGTGTATCTCCTCCAAGATGTTCTTGCCTTCTTCACGAGAGATGCACTTCACGAGAACTCCTAAAGAAGCGCCTTGTCTATAGAGCTTGTCATCAACTAGTACGTAGAGCTTCGCATAGCATGTAATCTACTCAGCTTCTGACTTGTCGGAAGGTATGACTTGCTCCTTGATGTAGTCAATGAAGGGAGTACGCCAATCCACATCAATCATCATCACCTCTCGAGTAGTGTTGGACGGACCAGGATTAGTAGTCGAAGGTGCAGACGGCTGCTCTGGTATGGATGGCTTGTGAAGTTCGTGAACAAAGACCCCTGCGGGTACTTGTGCATGAGAAGATACCAACTTTGACATGATGTCAGCAGCAACATTGTTGTCGCGGACGACGTGGTGGAACTCAAGACTAAAGAATTTGTTCTCGAGCTTGTTAATCTCCCAGCAGTAAGCATCCATGTTCTCTCTGTTGCAATCTGAGGACCGGAGCGTCCGAGGACCGGTGGTTGGTTGCTCCCTGGTGTGATGAGTGATTGACAACATGTGTGGACTGACTCTTGGCCGAGTATTGCAGGTGCAGGTTGCGGCTTGATTTGCGTTGGTACATGTGAAGAGCAGGTGCGAAAGGTCTTAGCCTTGCGGGGCCTCTGAGGAGTGGAGATACAAGTAGGCTTGGCTCTATAGACCCGTTAGCCGAACGGGATCAAGTGCGAGCCGCATGGTGGCAAGAAAAGCAAGAAGTCATGGACATGAGCCGGTGTAGGGTAGCGATTCACAACTAGAGTCTGCACGCGGGGTTTGCAGTGGTTCACCACAAAACTGCTGGGTTACTTGGTTGAGCCACAAAACCAGGACCGGAGGCTCGGCGGGCGGAGACGAGATCCGGCCGCACCGAGAAGCTTCGATGTCGTGGGACACGCGGCGAGATCTCAGGGCTTGTGTCAGGAGAACGCGGACTGTTGCGAAGGCGTGGCCGCCCGATGAGAAATACCAAGTCTTGACCAAAGTGCCCCTGAGGGGGTGTGTATCTCCGTTTAAGTTCTGGGGGTAGCGTGGTCATTTTCCCAACCCGGGGAGACTTCATATATATAGCTCTAGGGTTAGAGGGCAACCCATCCATCCAAACTGCTTCCTAATTCCTTTGCTCTGTAGGCTAGATTTTCTTCATGATTTTGTAGAGAATCTGACCTCTGGTTGTATGGAAGCATTCATGGTTGCGTCGATTTCCTTATCTTGGCTCGAGTGATTTTTTTGTCTTTTTCGGGCTATTTTGTGGGATTTTCGTGCGCGTCTTGTTCCTTCGATTCTGAGGCGTTTGTGTTCAGTTTTGTTTATGCAGATCATGGATAGATGCCTTGTGCATCTTTGTGCTTGATCTTGACTCCTCAAACACCGGATTTGGCCTCCAATTCGAGGATTTCGGGTGGTTCCCTAGCTTTGTTCTTGGGGTGTTCATCATCTCCCCAAAGTTTCGTCTCAAGACTCCAAGTGGTTTGGGAGATCCATCTATCAAAAGTTTGGAGTTGACCCGCGAGTGTTTTTCTAGGCTGTCTCGGAAGTTTCGACCTTGAGGCTGTATGTTCCAGTACGAGTCCGGAAGTTCCGACCCTAAGGCTGTATGTTCCGGTAGGGGGCCAGAAGTTCCAATAATATCTTTCGGTGAGGCTTGGGCTTGGTCCGGAAGTTCTGACCTCTCTGTCATATGTTCCGGTTGGTTGCTGCAGTGCTCGGTTTTGCCAGAAGTTCTGATAATATCTTCCGGTGAGGCTCGGGCTTGGTCCCGAAGTTCCGACCTCTTTGTCATATGTTCCGGTAGGTTGCTGCAGTGCTCGATTTTGCTCTGTTTTGTTCACAATTGCTTCCATCTTGTGTCCAAGTATTTCAATCTTTGTTCTAGGGTCTCTAGAGAGGTGTGTGCTTCCTTCCGCTTGTTCGTGTGTGACTCTTGGAGTTGCGATTGGGACATAGGCTGAGTTCTTTGAAGAAGAATTTTTATCGGCTCCCATTCATTTTCCCCCTCTCTAACCAGTCTAAGATCCAAAAATGGCGTACCAAGAAAGGGGTTCGGGTCCTTCGCACTTTGATGGGAAGGATTACCAAATGTGGCAGAGACGTATGTCTGCTTTTCTTCGCGGCAAGGGTCAGATAATTTGGGATGTGATGAAGAACACCTCCTATGTCCAACCCATAAACATCCTTGCCCGAGGCTCTCGAGATATGCACAACACAACAACAAGGCGGTCGATTACTTGTTTCGCACTCTTTGCAATCCTGAATTCGATCGGGTGTGTGCAGAGGATTTGGCTTGTTAGATTTGGGAGAAGCTCAAGGTAGCTCATGGTGGGAACAATCAGGTGAAGGCTCGCTTGTTCGCGACTTACCAGATGGAGTATGAGAATTTGACTCATCTGCCCAGTGAGTCCATTGACTCCATGTTTCAGTGCTTCACCGTGATTGTGAACAACATGAGGGGTAATGTGAACGTGTTGCCATACGATGACCATGACAGAGCCGTGAAGCTCTTGCATTTACTTGACCATACCGTATGGGGTGTAAAGGTTGAGGCTATCCTTGAGTCCGGCAACTATGAGACGTTCACCATGGATGAGTTGTTCTCGAAGCTTAAGTCCTCTGAGGTTGATCATGGTGTGAGAGGCAAGATCGAGAACCCGACTGACCCTCATAGTTTGGCTCTCGTTTCTGAAACAAGAACTAACATTGAACTGTCTTCTAGGTAGTTCTCTTTCTCTGCTCTTGTCTCTATGCCAGATGAGGAGTTTGATGTACTGGGCTGAGAGCCTGTGTGGTTCGAGGACCGGTGGATGGTCGCTTCCTGGTGTGATGAGTGATTGACAACGTGGTGTGGACTGACTCTTGGCCTAGTATTGCAGGTGCAGTTGCGGCTTGATTGGTGCTGGTGCAGGTGAAGAACAAGCGCGAAAGGTCGATGTCGGTGAGGCCTCCAAGTGTGGAGCAGACAAGTAGGCTTGGTTCGAGGGACCCGGTGGCCAGCGGGGTCAAGTGCGGGCCGCATGGTGGCAAGAACAGCAAGACGAAGTCATGGACGGTTTCTTGGTTGAGCCTCAAAACCAAGGTCGAGCCGGGACTTCGTGGGAGCCGAGTCATGAGTGGTGATTGGCGGAGGCTACACCGAGTTCGCGGGGTTTCCAGTGGTTCGCCACAAAACCACTAGGTTCCTTGGTAGATCCACAAAGCCAAGACCGAAGACCGAAGTGTAGCAGCACTGGACCGGTCTGACCGGTGGTTACCAGTCTGATCAGTGTGGAGCACCGGTCTGACCGGTGTGCGACGACACCTTCCGGACACTTCGAACCGGAAGACACGCGTCGGGATCGCAAGGCTTGCGTCGAGGCTAAGCAAGTTTGCGGTCGCCGGACATCCGTCCGATGGTGCTACGACGAAGGTTCCCAAATTGCCCCTCGGGGGTGTGAATCTTAGTTTTTTGTCTTAGGGGTAGTTTCGTCTTTCGGTTGCCTCCATATAACCCAAGTGGTGAGAGGATGGCAACCATCTCTTGGAAGCTCATTTTGTTTTGCTATTTTCCTCTTCCTATTTTCCGTATGATTTTTAGGACTAGCTTGAGAGCTTCATGGTGAGATCCTTAGAGAGGGATGGATGATCGGGTGGCAAGCTAGACCTTGTATGAACCTTCATGGTATGTATAGATGATTCAGTGTGGTTCCTCAATGCTTGATTGTGTCTCTCCCGTTTTCCCTTTTTGGTGATTTTCGGAGCCCTTTCTTGGCGAATTTCTTGTGGTGGTTTTGAGGCCTTTCTCTTTGGGATTTGTTAGGGGATGTATGGATGAACCTTTCATGGTTCTTTTCCTTGTGGTTCCCCTTCCAAATCTGTGAGTAAAGGTGCTCGATTTTGGGGTTTTCGTAGGTTTAGGGAAAGTGCTGTTCTTGGTGGAAATCATTCGATTCCTCTTGATTCAACGAGTTTTAGTGGACCAAATCGTAGCTATGGGATGCCCATGAGGTACTCCTAGTATCCCCAAAGTCTTGTGCGAATCTGTGGAGCGAATCAGGAGATCGGGATTTGGATTTGGAGGAGTTGACCCGCGGGTTGCTGTTCATCCTGAGAGCCCAGGCCCTGACCGGTCTGACCGGTGCAGACCCTTGTTCGGTTTTTGCCCGGGTGAACATGCTGGTGTGTTCCCTAGTCTCTAGGCTTGTTGCTGTTTCAAGTTTGGTGCTATTTGGAGCTCGGGAGGTTGGTTTCTTGGATTTGGGGTTTCCTGGCTTGGACCGGTCTGACCGGTGTGTTGTACCGGCCTGACCGGTGTAGGAGCCTCTCTGTGGAAATCGTCAAGTCTTGCTCGGGTGATCCGACTTGGGGTCCAGGGTGACCCGGTGTGTCTCTGGTGGGTGTCGGGTGATCCGGCGGCTTAGTCTAGGTGATCCGACTAGGACCGATCTGACTGGTGGTGGTGACCGGTCTGACAAGCACCGTCCGAGGACTGAGCACAAGCACCACTCAAGGAATGACTACAAGAACAAGAACAATTCTGAGCAGAGGCCGAAGAGTGGCGGCCACAAGAAGAAGACGGAGCGTGCGATGGTCGCCGGAGTGAGTGATATCGACTTGAGTTCCTGCTACACTTCATCGAGTTCAAGTGGTGAAGAATAAGAGGTGGACTGGCACAAGAGCAAGCGGCCAAGCAAGAACATCAATGGCCTGTGCTTCACCGCCCAAGGCTTTTGCGGCATGGCACGAAACTTCGGAAGCAAGAAGAGCTAGAAGGATGACTTGAACTCTGACTCCGAGAATGAGGTAAACAATGATGTTTATCATAACCTTGGAGGTTGTGATAAATGTGATGATGATTGATGATGCCTCCAAGGTTGTGATAAACGTGATGATGCCTCCAAGGTTGTGAGAAACATCATTGTTTACCTCAACCTCGGAGTCGGAGTTCGAGTCATCCTTCTAGTTCTTCTTGCTTCCGGAGTTTCATGTCATGCCGCAAAAGCCTTGGGTGGTGAAGCATAGGCCATTGATGTTCTTGCTTGGCCGCTTGCTCTTGTGCCGGTCCGCCTCTTATTCTTCATCACTTGAACTTGATGAAGTGTAGCAGGAACTCAAGTCGATATCGCTCACTCCGGCGACCATCGCACGCTCCGTCTTCTTCTTGTGGCCGCCACTCTTCCTCGGCCTTTGCTCAGACTTGTTCTTGTTCTTGTAGTCGTTCCTTGAGTGGTGCTTGTGCTCGGTCCTCAGACGGTGCTTGTCCTCAACCTTGTTCTCTATGGCCTCCGAGCACTCGACGATTAAGTGTCCGTGCTTCCTGCAATGGTAGCACATGCTCGAGTTCCTTTGAGCGTTCTTCCGGTTCGTGTACATACACTTGAACCTCCTGCTCAGCAATGTGAGATCCTCCTCGCCCATGAAGGACCGAACTAGCGACCAGAGAGTGGGGGGGAGTGAATGGGAGCCGATAAAAATTCTTCTCGAAGGAGATGTCTTCTCCAACAAGACGAACACGGCTTGGCCAAATCACTTCTCCGACTCAACTACCCAAGTTGGCCAAAATCACATAGCCACTGGAGTGCTACTGGTCCTAGGAACCAACAACCACCAAAACTTACTCGAGAACGCAGCGGAACAAGCAACTCGAGCAGGACCAGACCACCACCGGTCAGACCGGTCACTCCCACCGGTCAGACCGGTCCCAGCTGGAACACCCAGACAGGACTTGATGATTTCCACAGAAAGACTCCTACACCGATCAGGCCGGTACAGCACACCGGTCAGACCGGTCCAAGCCAGGAAACCCCAAATCAAAGAATCCAACCTCCCGAGCTCCAAACAGCACCAAACCTGAAACAGTAGCAAGCCTAGAGACTAGGAAACACACTAGCACATTCACCCAAGACAAAACCCAACTGGGGTCTGCACTGGTCAGACCGGTGAAAGGCACCGGTCAGACCTGTCATGGCCTGGGCACTCGGGATGAACAGCAACCCGCGGGTCAACTCCTCCAAATCCAAATCCTGATCTCCCGATTCGCTCCACAGATTCGCACAAGACTTTGGGGATACTAGGAGTACCTCATGGGCATCCCATAGCTATGATTTGGCCCATCCCGAAACCTAAGAAAATCCCAAAATCGAGCACCTTTACTCACGGATTTGGGAAGGGAATCACAAGGAAAAGAACCACGACGGGTTCATGCATACATCCCCAACCAAATCCCAAAGAGAAAAGCCCTGAAACCACCACAAGAAAATCACCAAGAAAAGGCTCTGAAAATCACCAAAAAAGGAAAACAGGAGAGACACAATCAAGCCTTGAGGAACCACGCCGAATCATCTATACATACCATGAAGGTTCATACAAGGTCTAGCTTGCCACCCGATCCCTCTCTAAGGATCTCACCATGAAGCTCTCAGCTAGTCCTAAAAATTCTAAGGAAAATAGGAAGGGAAAAATAGCAAAGGGAAAATGAGCTAGGGTTCCAAGAGATGGCTGCCATCCTCTCACCACTTTGGTTATATGGAGGCAACTGAAAGACGAAACTACCCCTATTACATTAAACTAAGATACACGCCCCCGAAGGGCACTTTGAAAATATTCGTCATAGCACCATCGGACGGATGCCCGGCGATGGCAAACTTGCTTAGCCTCGACGCAAGCCTTGCGATCTCGATGCTTGTCCTCCGCTTCGAAGTCTCTGGAAGGCATCATCGCACACCGTTCAGACTGGTACCCACGGGTGAAACCGGTCCAGTGCTGCTACACTTCGGTCTTCGGTCTTGGCTTTGTGGATCAACCAAGGAAACCAGTGGTTTTGTGGTGAACCATTGGAAACCCCGCGAACTCGGTGTAGGCTCCGCCAATCACCACTCATGAATCGGCTCCCACAAAGTCCGGGCTCGACTTTGGTTTTGAGGCTCAACCAAGAAACCGTCCACGACTTCATCTTGCTGTTCTTGCCACCATGCAGCCCGCACTTGACCCCGCTGGCCACCGGGTCCCTCGAACCAAGCCTACTTGTCTGCTCCACACCTGGAGGCCTCACCGGCATCGACCTTTCACGCTTGTTCTTCACCTGCACCAGCACCAATCAAGCCGCAACTTGCACCTGTAATACTTGGCGAAGAATTAGTCCACACAACGTTGTCAATCACTCATCACACCAGGAAGCAACCATCCACTGGTCCTCGAACCACACAGGCTCTCAATCTCCCCCTTGATGAGTGCATTGACAACACACACATTTGGTAACCAAAGAGAAAAGGAAAGGAAAAGAAACGACTAAAAGAAACTTCAAACAAGCGATCGAAAGCCAACCAAAGGCAAAGAGCAATATCACTTGAAAGAGGAAAGTCTCGGTCCCCTCAGGCAAGGGGAACGGCTCGACACAACCGAGATAAAAACAAGCTCAAGCAAAGAGCACAAACCACCAAAGCAATACTCAAATACCATAAAGAGCTTCCCCTACACACATGCAAGCTCCCCCTAAACCAATGCAACTCCCCCTGGACGAATGCATGCAAACCTCTTCACAAAACAGAGCAATTGTACCAGCTCAGTTCTGACCGGTTAGACCGGTCCTCCTCACTGGTCAGACCGGTGCACAACATCGCACAAGTCCTGACACCCACACCGGTCAGACCGGTGACCTCCACCGGTCAGGCCGATGACCACCTGGGAACTGCAAGAGCCCCAAAATGGCTCGAAACCACTCGGAAACCTTCTAAATGCATTCAGTTGCCCAAAACATGCACAAACGTCTCCCCCTTCTTGACAATGCATGAATCAAGAAAAAATTAGGAAAATCTCAACCTAGAGCTTCTCCAATAGACAAAATTAAACACAAGATGCTACACATATCCAAATGAGCAAGTTAGATACTCTACAGCTTCGTATGGACATAAACTACAAGATCACCAAGTTTCACAACCACTGGGCAAAGCTAAGATAGAATTGAGCATTTTTGCGAAAATTTACCCTCTCATGAGCAAAGTCCTAAACATGAGCAAAACATGTCAAAATGGCAAAGCCACACAAACTTCATGCTAGGACAACCATTCTAAGCATAAGATGATCATAAACACCCACAAGCACCTCATGTCATGTCAAAGCCACCGAGCCATGTGCCTATTTCTATATATGAGACTTCTCATTGGTAAGCAACATGCAACGGTTTAGCACCCAAAAGAAATTTAATTAAGCACATATGACATGGGAGCACATTTTCCAAGCAATTTATATTTCATTTTCAGATTCATATTTGGTACATGAAATGTCTTTGCGACAAAAAGGAACTTATGCCCCTCCACAAGATAAAGCAAGGGGGCTAACCATTCATGATGACAAGTGAGCCTTTGGCCCCATATGCTCAAAATAAGCTATCCAAGCACAAATTAAGCATAGAAAAGCCACTAAAACATTTCATGATCATATAAAGGCATTTACTCACAAGAGAGCATACATGTAGCATTTTTCAAAAACATAGCTATCAACCATGGATATAAATCAAGATCATCAAGAGGTAAGCCAAACTAAACCATAGCATACCAAACTAGCTCACAAGATCATATATAGCACATCATGGTGAACAATGTATATAGGAGAAGCTTTCCCTACAAAATGCATACGGTATAAAATGCATGCAACCTAAGATACAAACATACCTATACATCATGTCACATATGCCATGCAAAATGCAAGAAATGCACAAAGGAAACTATACATATGCTACACAAGGAGCTCCCACCACCAACTCAAGAAACCAAACACACACCAAGTTCTCCCTGCAAACGAGTAAAAGTTGCTTGATCTAGGGGCTTGGTGAAAATATCTGCTAGTTGGTTTTGTGTGGGCACATGGATCAAAGCGATTTTCCCTTTCTCAACATTGTCTCTCAGAAAATGGTATCTCACTTCTATATGCTTGGTTTTGGAATGTAGCACTGGGTTCTTAGCAACACTAATGGCACTCGTGCTATCACAAAGAAGTGGAACCTGGGTATACTCCTCACCAAAGTCACTCATGGTGTATGTGATCCAAAGGAGCTGAGAGCAACAACTAGCTGCGGCAACATATTCGGCTTCGGTTGTAGATTGAGCAACACTCAATTGTTTGCGGGAAGACCAAGACACCAAAGAAGAACTCAAGAACTGGCAAGTCCCAGAAGTGGACTTCCTATCCAACCGACACCCAGCAAAATCCGCGTCTGAAAAACCATAAAGCTCCAAAGAAGAAGACGCGGAGTACCAAAGGCCGAAGTCAGGAGTGTATCGTAAATACCTGAAGATGCGCTTGACTGCCTGCCGATGCGAAGTCCTTGAAGACGCTTGAAAACGAGCGCACAGACATACCGAGAATTGGATGTCTGGCCTCGTTGCTGTCAGGTACAGGAGGGAGCCAATCATGCTTCAGTACTCCTTCTGGTCCACGTGTTCACCTTCCTCGTCCGCATCAAAGGTTGTTGTCATACTCATCAGCGTCGTCATGGCCTTGGAGTCCTCCATCTTGAACTTCCTCACAATGTCCTTGGTGTACTTGGCTTGGTGTACTAATGTTCCTTCCTTCTATTGCTTGATCTGGAGCCCGAAGAAGAACTGCAACTCACCCATCATGCTCATCTCGAATTCCCTGCTCATGTCTTCTGCAAACCTTGCAACCAAAGAGTTAGACGAGCCACCAAAGACAATATCATCCATGTACACCTGCACAATTAGGATCTCCTTGCCCTGCCTTAGGAGAAACAAGGTCTGATCTACCTTCCCCATCTCAAAGCCTTTCTCAAATAGGAACCCCCTCAACCTACCATACCAAGGTCTAGGCGTTTGCTTCAGCCCATTGTTGACGGTCCTTACAACAAAGATTTGACCGTCAAAACCTCGGGTTCGAGAGGAGTATATGGCAAGTTTCATGCACATTTTTAGTACTAATAAAGTTCCACGAGTTGTGTTGTGATTTTCATGGGCAGGTACACATTTGGGAGAAATTGGAACCAACGTGCCACATGAGCAAGGCACTGCCGAACCACCTGGTCCGGCCGGCCCTGCAGGTGCGGCCAGCCTGGCAGGTGCGACCGGCCCTGCCAGGTGCGGCCGGCCCTGCCCCGTGGCTCGTGCCTGGTCCAGAGCACCTCCTCTCCCTCGAGCAACACTTGGACGAGCACGATTCACTGAAGAACGTCGGTTTGATCCAAAGGTGGAGGCTAGGATCAATGTGTCCACTTGTCCGGCCGCTCAACCGCCACAACCGTCATTCCAAGGCGATCCTAGGAGTCCCTGACCGAAGACGGTGCATCACATGGCACGGAGGTGGGCCGGCCGCACCTAGAGGGCCGGCCGCACCTATCAACCGACGTGCCAGGCGAAACCGACCCAAGGAACCGACCTACAACCGCCTCAGGAGCAGTGATAAGGGGTGTTCAAGGCGAGAGGCGGTGGATCATAGGGCCGGCTGCACGTCCTGATCCGGCCGCACCTGACATATTGGCCCCACACGCTCCACCGACCCTCCTTGCCTATAAAAGGCACCTCACACTCGTTGGATTGGACACACAATGCAGGAGCATCTCCATTTCCCTCTTTTGTTCACTTAGAGTAGGATTAGTGTAGCTTGGGAGTTAGAGTCGAGTCGAGCTAGTCTCGGGGTTCCGGAAGAGTCTTCTTCAGAGTTCTGGTACTACTCTTGTATCCTTTCTTTGTTTAGACTCAAGTACGATTCAAGTTATCTTTCTATCTTACCTTTCGAGTCAATTACATTCAGCTTTTACTTTACTCTAGAAGCTTTATTCTTGATTTAGACTAAAGTTAGTTTAGTCTTGGTTAGCATAGGTCCCTTGAACCCTATAGTGTTGTGGTCGTTCTTCGCTTGATCTCCGGTGGTTCATGGGAGAGAGAGAGACCTTCCTTCGTGGTACCCGGGGAAAGGTTCTCTGGTTCGTTGTGAGCGCGGTGCTCAGAGCTTACCTTAGTCTTAGATTGGTGTCCCGTTCAACGGAATAGTTGTGGTACCCTAAGGAGGTGACAGCTCCGGACGGGCTTTGTAGTCCACCACGTTAGTTCGGGCCGGTAGGATTCAGCGCGCCGTCGTTCTCCCTTCTCATCCCAGTCTGAGAGCGCGGCTTTGCATGCCCCTGCAGCACTAGAAGAGCTTGTCGAGTTTAGCTTGCCTTGGTTATCCTTTGCCTTAGTCCTTTGCTGAGAGTTGACAAGAATAGATAGATTGTGTTAGGATCCTTTCTCGTCTCGTTGTCCTCACAGCTCGCTAGATCCTCTCTAGTCCTTTATCAAGATCTCCTTGCGTGTGTCAATTTATCCCCGAATATCTTTATTCGTTACCCCCACTATAGCTCTTTACCAAGTCTTGTCTTTCTCCATCGTTTATTCGATTATGTTTGCCGTAGTGCCTCCCTTGGGAAAATATAAATACGATAACCCGAATACCACCGGGTGAAGTGCTACAACGGAAATCCGTGCGCTTGCGGACCTTTCTGTGATCGTGTGTTTTACCAAAAGACGTTCCCTAGCCTCGTTACTAGAGGTGTAAACCCGGTAGCGACGCTTGTGAGTGCCTCGAGCATTCCTGGCGCTGTCACCGTAAGTACAACCTTAGTGGTGAGGCTAAGGAGCGCCAACAAGCATTTCTGGCGCCGTTGCCGGGGAGGCAATAGGCATAAGATATCATTTAGACATTGTGGTAGAATTATCAAGGTTCGGTGAACTGCTTTTTAAGCGGGTTTACCCTTGCTCTACTCTCGTGTACGCAGAGTAGTGCATGACCGGTTTCGACCTACCGTCCAACTTTAACGACAATCCAGAGTCACTTGTGAGGAGAGTGCGACCCCGTGTCCTCATTCCTCAGAAGTTTCTCTCGAATCAAGAGACGAACACTGTCGATCCCGTAGACAGCACCTCGTCAGCACTGATGGCCGAGAGGACGATCCGCGAGTTTTCCGCTCCCTCCAACACCAATGTCCCTACCGGGCCAACCACGACGGTGGGAGACGGAAACTTTGAACTCAAGCCAGCATTGATCAACATGGTGCAAGCAAATCCGTTCTCCGGCAAGCCAAATGAAGATGCCAATGCACATCTCCAGCACTTTCTGGAGGTGTGTAGGACTTTCACAATCCGTGGAGTGACGGATGATGCAATCCGTCTTCGCCTATTCCCGTTCTCATTGCTCGGGAAGGCGAAGCAATGGTTTTATGCGGAGCGAGATGCCATCAACACATGGGATAAGTGCTCAAAGGCATTTCTCGCAAAGTTCTTCCCATTGGGCAAAACCAATGCCCTCCGCGCAAGAATTTCGGGCTTCCAGCAGCAGAATGATGAGAGCATCCCGGAAGCATGGGAACGCTTCCAGGAGTACATCACCGCGTGCCCGCACCATGGCATGCACGGGTGGTTCTTAATTCAAACCTTCTATCATGGGCTCAAGCGTACTTCCCGTGAGCACCTAGATGCAGCCGCTGGAGGAGCCTTCTTCTCGCTACAAGTACCAGCCGCTAAGGAATTGATCGAGAAGATGGTGGCAAATCAAGGTTGGGATGGAGACCGTCTCCAACCCCGTACCCGCGGTGTACACCAAGTCGATGGAATCGACATGCTCGCCGCTAAGATGGACCTCCTCATGAAGAAATTGGAGGCACCTAACAACATGGAGACCGCCAAGATTATGGACGCTCGCATGACGTGCGAGGTTTGCGGTAATGTGGGTCATTCGGGCAATGATTGTCTCGAGACAAGGGAAGAAGCCAACTTCATCAACAACGGCAACAACAACGGCTTCCGCAACAACAACTACAACAATCAAGGGTGGAACTCGAGGCCCAACTTGCCGTTCAACAATCAAAATGGAGGTAACTATTCTAACAATTTCAATAATCAGCCCTTCATCAAAGATATTGTCTTTGGCCAAGCTAGAGTTAATGAAAATCTAAACAAGAAGCTAGCCGCCAATGAGAAAGTTCTTGAAAATTTAAATTACACCATAGAATCCTTCACTACTGCTATGAAGAATCAGCTAAGCTTTAATAAAATGATAGAAACTCAACTTGCTCAGCTTGCTGCTTCTTTACCTTCTTCTGAGTTGGGTGGAATCCCGGGGCAACCCGAGCCTACCCAAGAGAATGTCATCATTATATCCACCAGATGGGGTAAGCCATCTAGGAGGATGTATGCACCTAACCATGTAGGGAACCTTATACATCAAATCCAAGACCCATGGGATGAATCAGCAGTCTTGCACAAGAAAGACAATGGATATCCAGGCATCACATGCACGATCTACAACCAAAAGATCAAGAGTGCCCTTTGCGACCTTGGAGCGAGTGTCAACCTCATGCCCAAGGCCATGTTTGAGGAGTTAGGATATCCGGCTATCTCTCCGACGACGATGACAGTCCAACTTGCCGACTCATCGATCAAATATCCAGAGGGCATAGTAGAAAATCTCTTGGTGAATGTCAGAGGCTCATATGTCTTTGCGGATTTAGTGGTCCTCGACACACAAGAAGAAATTCCGCTTATTCTCGGGCGACCATTCCTAATAGATGTCAATGCAAGGATTGATGTCGGAGCCAGAAAGATCCAATTCCGCATAGGGCGAAGGAACATGACATTCAAATTCCAAACGAAAGAAGAGCAATGTTACCTAGTGCAAGATGAGGAAGTTAGGGGGTGGAGGAAGCCACAGACCCAACACAAGGGAGATGAGGTAGCCCCAACCAAGCCCAAGGTGAAAGCATTCAAGGGGCACCACCAACCCAAGAAGGCGAAGGCAATCAACAAAGCTAAGGGGGAGAAGAAGACGGAAACCAAAAACACCCCCGCCAAAGCCTCACCAACTTCAGCGCCACCGAAGAAAATAAAGAGGGTGTGGCGCGTGAAGAAAGCATCGTCCGAATCTTCCACTCCGGGACCGGATGAATCCAAGATCAATTGAGCAAACGGAGGAGTCCTGCTCACGGACTCTAAACCACGAGCCCTCACCGAGAGGTAAACCGATATTTATCTCATATTTCCCTTTCAACATTTTCTTTCATGCATCAAGCATATTTAGTTTTCAAATTTGTTTTCACCAATGCATTAGTAATTAAACAAGACATAGAAAAGCAGTTTTGGAGATTTTTGGGGATACGGCCGAACCTAGAGGTACGGCCGTACCCCCCCTCGACAAAATTTTTGTGCAGGATGTTTACAGGAGGGGACATGAGTGCTTGGAGCGAATATGGTAGGGCCGGCCGAACCAAGTGATACGGCCGTACCTATGATTTTCCACAAATCCATGAACTCAACCACTACAAGCTTCTAGGTGCTCAACTCATCACCAAAATGAAGACACGCCAACCAGGTAACCAAAAGTTAGCTTGGGGGAGACCCCATTTTCAATCAAGGAAGGTATGTCCATCCAAACCAATTTTCAACATCTTGTTTATCACATTTGAATAAAAGAAAACAACAAAAATATTTGCTTCAATCATGTGCTTGAAATCTTGGTTATATACCCTCACTTTGGAAATGATGAATGCTTGCTATGTTAAACTTTGCAAGAACCTAGTGTGCATCCTTGTGCTCTATGTCTATTTGAATTTGTTGGTATATTTTGAGACAAGAGCCTGAAATAAAACCTTGTGGGAAGCAAATGCTTATGACCAAACCTAGGGTGTTGATTAGTATGATATGGTGCGACAATGTTGATTCTGCTCTATCTCATAGTATGGTGAAATCTCGGATGATTTCTTTTTGAAAATAAAACAAGGCAAGTTCCTCAATGGTCATATTACCTACCAAAGCCATATGTTGACATCAATGCATAAACCTTCTACATATGCTTGCTTGTGACCCATTGAGTTTTGCCAAATTGTTGTGACCCTTGGTAGAATCTTTTCATGCTTCCATGATCGAGATCACGTACACCCACATATACTAGCTAACTCCTACACCGGGAGTTACGCAAAACCTGCCATCCATCCACCAAAAATAAATACTCCAAAGTTCCAAAGACATTTCTCTTCTTGTAATCTTGCAAAAAGGAGAGGGGGTCATTGAAAAAAAAAGTATATGCTCAAGAAGCATAGAAAAAAATGTGCTCCAATCAAAGAGCATAGAAAAAAAAGAGAAGAAAGCATGACCCCCCTCCAAAATAAAAGCAAGAGGAGAATCTCAAAGCAAGGAGTACTTAGAAAAACAAACAAATATATTCCACACACTTGCACATCTCAATCAAGTTGCATGACTAGTTTCTTCTTGGATCCGGTCTTTGGCTCAACAACATCATGTGGCACAAGTGAGTCTCTCTTATCCTACCCAAAGCTCCACACACAAGCCATAGAGTAGGAAGTTGAGGCTCGCTTAAAGCCTTTGGTGAGGTAACAAATACCACTTGAGTGATCGAGGGAACCATCCGAGGAACCTTGTCTTTCTTTGCAAAATTTTCAAAAACTCCGAGACAGGATCCAGAAAAGAAGAAGAGTGAGAGATGCAAAGTCAAAAACCATTCTACTCTTCAACCTCCGAAGGCAAGGTAGAAAGCTACAAGCCCCACGGGTAAAGTAAGGCTAAGCTTCTCTCGTACCAACCTTTTCAAATTAGCAAGAAGAGCATGGAGTTTGTGCACAGGTACTTGCCAAGCGACAACATCATGCAACTCCTGATCCGCCAAGGCCGAGTCTAGACTTTGCTCGAGGACGAGCAAACGTTTAGCTTGGGGGAGTTTGTTGACGGTCCTTACAACAAATATTCGACCATCAAAACCTCGGGTTCGAGAGGAGTATATGGCAAGTTTCATGCATAGTTTTAGTACTAATAAAGTTCCACGAGTTGTGTTGTGATTTTCATGGGCAGGTACACATTTTGGGAGAAATTGGAACCAACGTGCCACAAGAGCAAGGCACGGCCGAACCACCTGGTCCGGCCGGCCCTGCAGGTGCGGCCGTCCTGGCAGGTGCGGCCGGCCCTACCAGGTGCGGCCGGCCCTGCCCCGTGGCTCGTCCTGGTCCAGAGCACCTCCCCTCCCTCGAGCAACACTTGGACAAGCACGATTCACTGAAGAACGTCGGTTTGATCCAAAGGTGGAGGCTAGGATTAATGGGTCCACTTGTCCGGCCGCTCAACCGCCACAACCGTCATTCCAAGGCGATCCTAGGCGTCCCTGACCGAAGGCGGTGCATCACATGGCACGGAGGTGGGCCGGCCGCACCTAGAGGGCCGGCCGCACCTATCAACCGACGTGCCAGGCGAAACCGACCCAAGGAACCGACCTACAACCACCTCAGGAGCAGTGATCAGGGGCGTCCAAGGCGAGAGGAGGTGGATCATAGGGCCGGTCGCACCTCCTGATCTGGCCGTACCTAACATATTGGCCCCAAGCGCTCCACCGACCCTCCTTGCCTATAAAAGGCACCACACACTCGCTGGATTGGACACACAACGCAGGAGCATCTCCATTTCCCTCTTTTGTTCACTTAGAGTAGGATTAGTGTAGCTTGGGAGTTAGAGTCGAGTCGAGCTAGTCTCAGGGTTCCGGAGGAGTCTTCTTCAGAGTTCTGGTACTACTCTTGTATCCTTTCTTTGTTTAGACTCAAGTACAATTCAATTTATCTTTCTATCTTACCTTTCGAGTCAATTACATTCAGCTTTTACTTTGCTCTAGAAGCTTTATTCTTGGTTTAGATTAAAGTTAGTTTAGTCTTGGTTAGCATAGCTCCCTTGAACCCTATAGTGTTGTGGTCGTTCTTCGCTTGATCTCCGGTGGTTCACGGGAGAGAGAGACCTTCCTTCCTGGTACCCGGGGAAAGGTTCTCTGGTTCATTGGGAGCGCGTGCTCAGAGCTTACCTTAGTCTTAGATTGGTGTCCCGTTCAACGGAATAGTTGTGGTACCCTAAGGAGGTGACAGCTCCGGACGGGCTCTGTAGTCCACCACGTTAGTTCGGGCTGGTAGGATTCAGCGTGTCGTCGTTCTCCCTTCTCATCCCAGTCTGAGAGCGCGGCTTTGCATGCCCCTGCAGCACTAGAAGAGCTTGTCGAGTTTAGCTTGCCTTGGTTATCCTTTGCCTTAGTCCTTTGCCGAGAGTTGACAAGAATAGATAGATTGTGTTAGGATCCTTTCTCGTCTCGTTGTCCTCCCAGCTGGCTAGATCCTCTCTAGTCCTTTATCAAGATCTCCTTGCGTGTGTCAATTTATCCCCGAATATCTTTATTCATTACCCCCGCTATAGCTCTTTACCAAGTCTTCTCTTTCTCCACCGTTTATTCGATTATCTTTGCCGTAGTGCCTCCCTTGGGAAAATATAAATACGATAACCCGAATACCACCGGGTGAAGTGCTACAACGGTAATCCGTGCGCTTGCGGACCTTTCTGTGATCGTGTGTTTTACCAAAAGACGTTCCCTAGCCCCGTTACTAGAGGTGTAAACCCGGTAGTGATGCTTGTGAGTGCCTCGAGCATTCCTGGTGCCGTCACCGTAAGTACAACCTTAGTGGTGAGGCTAAGGAGCGCCAACACCCATACAACGCCTTCCTCAACTTGTACACCCTATGGGGGTACTTCTCACTCTCAAACCCTTGTGGTTGTCTCACAAACACTTCTTCCTCCAAAACACCATTCAGAAACGCACTCTTAACATCCATTTGGTACAATTTGAACCCTTTAGCCACAGAGAAGGCTAGAAGGATCCTAATCGCCTCCAAACGAGCTACAGGAGTAAATGTCTCCTCATAGTCTATCCCCTCTTTGTGTGTACCCCTGAGCAACCAGCCTCGACTTGTTTCTCACTACTTCACCTTTCTCTCCCTCTTTATTTTTCCTCACCCATTTTGTCCCAATCGGCTTACAACCTGGTGGAAGCTCCACTAACTCCCAAACTTGGTTTCTCTCAAAATTCTCCAACTCCTCATGCATAGAATTAACCCAATTGTGATCAGATAGCACATGTCCAATGTCTTTGGGCTCAAAAGTAGCAAAAAAAGCAGCATGGGCAAAGTGAGACTCATTTCGAAACCTCGACCGTGTAGTTCGTTTCTTGATGTTCCCGATGATTGTACTCGCCGGGGAGCTTCTTTCCTTGAAGCTACCTCCCCCTCAGCTGCAGCTTCCTCTCAATCTCGGCACATCGTTGTAGGTGTGGGAGAAGGTCCGTCCTCGATCATAGTCGAAGTAGTATGTACATGCTCAGCCGCGGGTGTCACACCACCATCTTCATCATCTCCTTGCTGCTGCACATCATTCTCGAAAATCTCCTCGCCAAGTTCCTCGTCACCTGCACACTCAAAAACAAGCGAACTACGTGGCTGTGTGACAGACCTAGCCTCGAACTTGTCCAACTTATTCCCTTTCTTAAGAATGAAGCACTTGCAGCCAAAGATGTGAAAATGACTCACCTTGGGGGTTCTACCGTGCATCAACTCGTAGCAAGTTCTATTCTTATGGACCTGGAGGTAAATCCTGTTTGACACGTAGCACGCGGTATTGACCACCTCAGCTCAGAACCTTCTCGGAGTCCTACGCTCATCGAGCATCGTCCGAGCCATCTCACACAGGGTTTTGTTTTTCCTATCCACCACGCCGTTCTGGGGAGGCGTATACGGACTAGAGAACTGGTGTTCAAGACCCAAGTCATGGCAAAAGGTTTTGAAGCGAGAGTTTTTAAATTCCGAGCCATTGTCACTGCAGATCGCTCGTATGGCATCTCCGTGCCTCTCGTTCTTCAACCTCAAGACAAGATCTCGAACAAAATCAAACGTCTCCCCTTTCTCCTCCAAAAAGAAAACCCAAGCATACCGAGAGTAGTCATCCACCACAACCAGGATGTACCACTTCCCACCCACAGATCGCACACGAGTTGGGCCAACAGGGTCCATATGGAGTAGCTCGCATGGATGCTCCGTCATCACATCGGTTAGGGGTGGATGGGAAGCAGCTACCACTTAGCATGCCTGCACGGCGCACACACCAAATCCCTTTCAAACTTCAAACGAGGCAATCCTCGGACCAAGTTGTGTCCACTCAAGCATGACAACAAGTCAAAACTTAAGTGACCCAACCTCCTATGCCACTTCCACAACTCACCCGAACAACCAGCCACGAAACACCTCGAAACACCCGAACTCTGAGAGAAATCTGCTCGAAATATTTGACCCTCAGGGACAACCATACAAACAAGGTCACCTCGAGCATCAAGTATCCGAGAACCACCCGACTTAAACAACACCTCAAAACCTTCCTTAAGAAGCAGGGAAACAAAGAGCAAATTAAACCCCAACGACTTGACCAAGGCAACATGCTTCAACACCACTTTGTCACTTACCCTCACTTCACCTTCTGCAAGTACACGCCCTCGCCCATTGTCCCCAAAGGTGATGTATGTCCTGGACACCACCTGGGTGAGGCTGGAGAACCACCCCTGATCTCCGGTCATGTGCCTCGAGTAGCCGGAGTCGATCAACCAAACGTTCCCCAAGCCTCCCACCTGAAGATCAAGAACGAGCACGTGAATGAGCAAAAGACTCAACACTGGGGTTAGTACCAAAAGAGTAAAATCAGTGCTGAGCCATTTGCTCCAAAGTGGGGTTAGCACGATCCATCCTAGCATTCCTACCAAAGTGTGCATCAAACCTACCACTAGTACCAAACCTCGGACCCATCCTACCATCTCCACTAGAACTGAAACCACCACGAGGAAACTACTTCCATCTCGCTGGAGGAGTACGAAAGCCACAAAAGGAAGACCGTGGACCGTAGCTCCTCTCGAACTGAAAGCTACGACTTCTCTCACCCTCATATTGAGCACGAGGTAGAGAACGTCTAGCAAACTCAACACCACCAGACTTACCATCCAAACCACCTGTACCACGACCAAAAGAACTGAACCGAGCATCACCACGACCTCGAAAACCAAAGTGGTCAGTGCACAGACCTGCACCGGTCTGACCGGTCACCCTGACCGGTCTGACCGGTGGTGCTCGGCCAGCAGCACCGCCAGATACCCTTCGATCTCCCCAAGCTGGAACTGTCCTCACAATGGCCTTAGCCCTGGGCATTTGCATACGAGACTCAGGTACACCATTAGAAGGGTTGTACCTGTCCTTGTTAGCCCACTCCTTAGCCATTCTCTCCTCACTCTTCCTCTTAAAGCAAAACTCACCCTTGTGACCATCTCTCCCACAATACTCACAATAGAACCGGATGGGTTTTGGTTTAGGCTTGGGTTGGGGCTGCTCACTTGGCTTCTCTTTTGGTTTCTCCTCACTCGGTTTTTCTCCCTTCTTCCCAAAGAACTCATTTCCTAAGTCACTCTTGAACTTGATGAGTTTTTGAAATCATTTGTTTGGGGAGGAAACACTGGTGGGTCTGGGGTTGTGTCAAGTCGTTTCTTAGTGGGTTTGGCTTAGGAGCATAGGCATTTTTGTGGAAGGTTTTTGGTGGAGCTTGGATATCACCAATCTTCTCTCCTCCCTCACCACTGCACTCTCCAATCTTATCCGACCCAAGTGCTTGCCCATCATAGCGCTTGTATGCCTCTATCATCATCCTAAGCTGTGGTTCATGACCCGACAACCAACCCGTCATCTTTCTCAACTCATCAATTTCATCCTGCAAGCGATCAACATAATGTGCAAGTTCTAGATTCTTTAAGGCATGCAATTCACAAGTAGAGCAGGAAGTGGGAATAGGAGCTATCAATTCAGCTTCAAGTGAAACAATGCGAGCACGAAGTTCATCAATCTTTCCATGCAAAATAGGACAAGATGTGCAAGCACCTAGCAAAGAAGGTCTAGACTACAGCTCAGCCAACTCAACCCTAAGCACATCTAGTTCCTCACACTTGGAGGCATGCTTTTCCGTAAGAGTAGTAAGATCAGCTAGGAACACAGAGTAATTAGCACAATCAACCTCATCAGAAACAACAGGTGAAGCCTTAAGCGAATCAATTTGAAGCTTAGCATCCAGGTTTTGTGTTTCTAGCTCAGCTACTCTACTCCAAGCATCTTCAAGCGAGACTCTAAGCTCCTTTCTCATTTTCTTAGCCTCTCTAAGCAAGTCATCATGATTATCAAGCAATTTTCCTAGCTCCTCATTCTCCTGTCGCAAGAAGGAAAGCTCGTCACATACCTCATCCTCGGAGTCGGAGTCTGAGTCGTCCTTCTGGCTCTTCTTGCTGCCGGAGCTGTGTGCCATGCCACAGAAGCCGTTGTCGTACGGACATCCCTGGGCCCACTACTCAGGTGGGTACCAGGACTGACTACTACATGGGCCCCTGGGACTACTCGACTTGGGCTGCACGGCACAAGACGACGTGAAGCACAAGGCATACAGAGGACTAGTACTCGGTTAGGAAGCTAGACATGTCCGGATCCATGTAGAGTACACATATGGGGCTTTATTTTTATGAAATGGATGAATGGTACAATGCTATCTTCCTTTGTAGAAGCGTAGCAAGGGGAATATGGTGGTGTGCACATAAATCTTGATCATGAAGGCATGGAAAGAATTCTCATAAGGGTCACAGAATTTGACAAAGCTCAATGCAACAACAAGCAGCATATGAGTATAAGGTTTTCAACTAAAAACATCATATGGCCTTGGTAGGACTGTGACATATCAAAGAGGAGCTTTGCAAAGGGTTTTCATGTTTGTAAATAAATTCCCAAGCACTCAAACATAAAGAGCGAAGATCATATCATCAAACCATATCACAAACACCAACTACTTAGATGAGCATGAGTTCCCTAATGATATTTGTTCGCAAGCATCAAGATGATGAGTAAGGAATAAAACATATGCAAGCCAACCATAGGAAGCATGCAGAGCAAGCATAGCACAAACCACTGAGTTGATATAAAGGATATGAATTGAAAATCAAACTCATGGATAATGGAGAGTGAGGTAGAGGGTGCACATACCATCGCTTCTGGAGGATAAGAGATCAAGGGAGACCAGTGGTGATTCGACTGACCAGAAGGCAGCCGGGTCACTCCAGTTTACCTTGCTCTTGTCATGAAGGCGTAGTCGATGTTGTGCAGCGCCTGTGTGGGAGTTCTCGAGTGGATATGTCGATGATGAGCTCGAGAGAACTCTCCCACACTGGTGGTTGAATCTGATGTTGTTCTTCAAGCAAAGGTGGGAACAAAAGATGGACTCTACTAGTTCAAGAACCATAGAGTATTTATTTGAAAGCAAATATTCTTGGGTTTTTTAATTATTATCATCACCATATCATTTACTCAAGCAGGGTTAGATCAACAATGCACTTCATAGATGAAGAAGGTATACTTACCTGAGACCTTTACGGGGCCAAATGTACCTCCTTCATATGTTGTGCAAAATTAATCTGACACCTTAACTTACCTTCCCCAATAGATATAGCTCAATGACTTACCCTTTTGAATTTGATGATTTCTGCAGGGGTTAGTCCACATACATGCATCCAATATCCATGAAAGCATAACTCTAAGGTTCATCAATCAAAACTCGACACCATGTCTTATTTTGACTGAAGAAGACAATTTTAACCTAAGCACCACGCTTAATCTAAAATAGTCTATGAATGTGGTCGCGAAACATACATTCAAACCAGAGCATATGAACAAAGATAAAGGAAGCATGTAAACATAATCAAGCTATACATCAAGGGGCATAAGCATGAGCAAAGACGGTGAACCTCGGGCAACCTCCCGGAAGGGCTTTGTTTAAAGTCAAAAGCAGGACTTACCTAGCTAATCAGCAAGATGAGAGAGCTTACATCTTGGCCACATCAGGATAAGGTTTTGGCATGAAAGGAATTTACTCGGGATGCTCACATACCTCCCCCACACTTAGAGTTTGCATTGCCAGGCAACAAAACTTAAGTGTGCGAAGATCAAGCTTCCTTTTGCAAATATTCCCTCACCAAAACTTACCAAGATGCTACAGCTGATGTAACTCACATGTTATTGGGCATCACTTGTTCGTCATTCTTTTCAATCTCTACCTGAAAGGTTAGTGACTAAAATACCCGAAGGACAGCTTATCCTAAAAACATGTCCTTGCTTTTATTTGAAGAAGGGAAATTAAACCTATGCTAATCCAGGCTATCTCCTAGTAGTGCTTTGTTTAATCAAGGTCATAAGCTCGACCATGGGAACTTCTCTTGCAGCCACATTGGTGGTGTCCTTCCCATATCTCCACCAATCATCGATGAATCATTGAAGCTCCAGCTGCAAAGTCAGTGCCATATACGAACACGAGTCCAAAAGATAGCAAAGCTAAAAGCAGACGTGATCATTCCAGGGAGGCTAAGACAGCTCCTGGGGCGACCACGGGACTCGAGAAGCTATAGCACTAGGGTGAACCTCAGAGACGGAAGGTCGAGCACTGAGGCTAGCGCTCTCACAACTGATCTCCGACTGAGCTCAACTAAGGAAAATACCCGGCCTCCAAAAGAGGATAGAGTAGAAACTCGGACGGCCGGCGTACGTTCAGGAGCTAGAGTTCGGGTGAAGGGTGAGGTTAAGCTCATCCTTCCTTAGGTAGATGGACCAATGTTCTCATCAAAACGATGAGCCATCCCGGGTCTGGCCTAAGCTTCCAATAGGAGGTTATGGATAAGCTGGAAAGTGCAACTCCCATTGGGCATCGATCAAGTCAAGCATAAAGTATGAAGTTTAAGCTTCTCCTGACTGATCGGCATCGATCGATGGGCTTAGGATATGAAGTGGATGTACTCCATTCGATCGGTAAATGATTGTGCTCCTTCGGTCTGATAAATGAATTCACTGGATTATAAAGCAGAGACCGATGTCTTGGTTTATATGAAACTTCAGTGCAAGGCACTTCAGCTCAAACCTCAATGTAGGAACATGATAGGCCAATCGTATTTCTCCTTAGGAGGTCATAACTAGGATCAGACAAGTCATCCCGGCCGAGAGTGTTTCATCCTTTCCTAACTACTTTCTCCATCTCCCACGAGACAAGGCCTCGGGGAGAAGGTCTAAGAAGAGGTACGAGAGGGGAACCCAAGGGTAGACTCTACGCTAAGCAATCTTTCCCTTAGATTCCTGCTAATCAGGAATGGTATCTTCAACCGGAGCTTAAAGCCTCAGCTCGGCTGACGATGAGTCTAAGTGGCTCAACATTTCTTCTGACGGGCACCTCATCGACCGGGATGCAAGGGGCAGCTGAAATCTTGGAGGGTTTCCACGATCTCTTTTCCCTCAACAACATACAGGTGCACAAGGAGCCTTCAGAGAGAGCATTAAGCCGCATGGCATCGTCCTTCTGTAACCCATACCAGAAGTGCTGAAGTAGCTTCCGATCGGGAACGTGGAGGACTGGGCAATCTTCCGCCAAAAGGCGAAGTGATCCCATGCCATTCCTAGCGATTCCTCCTCACCTTGCTCGAGACTGAGAATCCTTATCGTCAACAAGACAACACATCGTAAATAACGGTGCCCATCCCGTGCTTCCCCAGCGAGGGATAGCAGGAAAGATTCCCTTTTCCTAGGATCCGATGATTCTTCGATTTCATTCGGAGTTTCAATCAGGCACTCGTAGTCTCTCACATGATCGAGGGGGTTCTCATGAATTGACCCCGAGAAGGAAAGATCCTGAATTAGCTTCATGAGAGAGGTGTGAATCCGACAGCCAGATGAAAGAATGAGTTCTGACAAGGGTGGCTCTGAGGGTTCACTCCTCGAAGGCGGAAGGTGTTTACAAGGATAACCTTCAAAGGGTAGCGGGGGTAAAGGTAGAAGAAAAACGAAAAAGATACATACGAGGACCACTAGGTTCAAAGATAGATACAGCAACCGTTCCCCGGCAACAGCGCCAGAAATGCTTGTTGGTATTTCTTAACCTCACCACTAGTGGCGCGTCTAGCGTGAGTATGTAAGGAACACCCGAGTACACTGACGGGTGCGAACGAATCCGCAAGAGCACGGATACACCGTTGTAGCACTTCTCCCTCGGGAGTATTCCAAAGGGTATCGAATCCAAGGAACGGTGTGTACTACCTTCTATCCTAGAAGAACGGTCGAAGGACACCAAGCCCCTGCTTGGGTAGAGAGATGATGGGGTGCTCAGTTCTAGGGGAGTAAAGCTGTAGGATCTCGCTTCGGACACCGGACCCTCATGGCTATAACAGTCTGTTCACGGCAAAGGGTTGCCTACACCTGTATCCGAACGTGGGGGATTCCGAAAGGGTCCAACGGCTGTCACCACCGCGGCCTACCCCAAGACAAACCGTGGGATACAGGGCAATCGAAGGATAACCGTAGTTCGGACACCACGTCTGCACCACCGATTATTACTATAGCACGGCTACGTATGTCAACCCGTAACAACACTATAGCACTCTGTACGAAGACGGAGCGACGAACTCGCAAGTACGGCTATACCTCACCCATCATTGACCTGAGGTGGAGCGAGGTCGAACGACTAAGCGCCAATGAATGTATTCCAATAAGATCTATCGAGATAACTCACACAAACGGAATGCAGAATTATTCATCTAGTCAACAAGATCAAAGGATCGTGTCATGAAGAACACGAGCCTCTAAATGATGAACAGACGAAGAACTCAAGAACATGTCACCCATGCATGAATATCACTTTAGTCTAAAAGGAAAATACAGAAATACTTACTTTGCTCTAAATGAAGAACAAAGAAGAACTCCTTCATCATCACCTCCACTTCCCTCTCTACCGAGCACTCACACACACACACACCCTACATGGGGAATGAGAGGAGAGGAGAGTTGGATGTGTCTCTCATTCTAGCCCTCTCCCCTCATATTTATAGGCTAGAGAGGCTTGGGGACTTGTGCAGCAGCTAGGGGTGCAGCCAACCTCGTGGTGACACCTGTCCTGCGCGGAACCGACCTCCTGGGACGTGAACCGGAGAGAACCGAGGCAAAACTGTCCTCTGGAGCGCTGAACCAGTGCAAAAGGGGCTAAACCGGGCAGTCCAGCCAGCCAGACCGGGGCGAACCCAGGCAGCTTGCGCGAGCCGCGGCACCGCCTTGGCTCCGGGCCAACAGGCGTGTGACACGTGGCCCAGCCCGGGCGCCTTCCCGCGCAAGGAGCCGCGCGCGCCCGCGCAGCGCCAGGTCAACGAGACCGCGCTCGGCCGCTCCCTTGCTGACGCGTGGCCAAGCGGGGTGAATCCCGCGCGCCCGCCGTGCCGCGTTGGCGATCTGCGCTCGCGGGCGCTAGCCAACGGCCAGGCACCGCGTGGCAGCAGGATCCCGCGCGTGGGCGGGGGAGGCGACCCAGGGCAGCGGTAGCAGGCCAATCGGGTGCTACCGCGTGTCGTGCATGCGTACGTCGTCCGGCCGCCGTGGGTCCTAGATGATATCAGCTAATTTGTCTCTTTTCATATCTTGCGCATTCGAACTCCGTTGTAGGCAAATAATATATCCATTTTGATCATCTCGACGAGCCCGTCGCAATGGTGGAATCCAATTTGTCATTTGGTACTGTTTCCAATGGTGCCCTATATAAGCCTTTGGCTCGCTTGCTCTGTGAATACATCGTTTAGTGCTCAATTCCATGCATCCTGCAATAAAAGCTAGGAACACCAACACTTGTGGAAATTGTTAGTATAAACCCCTATTCTAGTGTTGTTGATCACTTTTCATTTATTTTCTGCAGGAGTTGACGGTGTAAAAGCAGTGCTTAACAGCCGTCAACAGTACTCAAAATGCCAAGTCCTGCCAGAGTACTCGCGCTGCAAGGGGACTTGAAGATTTCTTACGACTGCGACACCGAAGCCGTGGAACTCACAACAACCAATCAAGTACCCAACACAATGATGGAGATCTTTGTTGCATCCAAGAAGCTTGCGCCAACGGAACTCGAGATACCTGAGAAGACCAACACCTCCAACAAACCTCAGCCAACAGAGGAAGTACAGGTGAAGGCCATCGACCTCGGGACCGGTGATAGCAGCAAGACTACCATGATCGGCGCGGGGCTCGACCCTAAATAGGAAGACGCGCTTGTCAGCTTCCTTCGGGCTAACCGAGACATCTTCGCGTGGAAGCTAGCGGACATGCCAGGTGTGCCCAGGAGGCTGATCGAGCACTCCCTCAACATCGATCCTAAAGCTACCCCCAAGCGACAACATCTCCACCATTTTGCCGACGACCGACGGGACACCATCAAGAAGGAACTCGTCAAACTACTCGCGGCCGGCTTCATCCGAGAAGTCTTCCATCCTGAGTGGCTCGCCAACCCCGTCCTCGTCCACAAGAAGAACACCAACGAGTGGAGGATGTGCGTCGACTACACTGACCTCAACAAGCACTGCCCCAAGGACCCCTTCGTGTTGCCGCGGATTGATCAAGTCATCGACTCCATGGCGGGCTGCGACCTGCTCTGCTTCCTCGACTGCTACTCCGGGTACCACCAGATCGCAATCAAGGAAGAAGACCAAGAGAAGACCGCGTTCATCACTCCGTTCGGTGCCTACTGCTACACGATGATGTCGTTCGGGTTGAAGAATGCCGGCGCTACTTACCAACGAGCTATCCAGGCCTGCTTCAAGGAGCAGCTCAACAAGAACATCGAAGCCTATGTGGTTGATGTGGTCGTCAAGACAAGAAACTCTGACACGCTAATCGCCGATCTAGAAGAGACTTTCGCATCTCTGTGAGACTACCAGTGGAAGCTCAATCCCAACAAGTGCGTCTTCAGCGTACCCTCAGGGAAACTACTTGGCTTCATCATCAGCCATTGCGGCATCGAAGCCAATCCCGAGAAAATCTTCACCATCACCAACATGAAAGCTCCAACGTGCATCAAGGATATCCAGAAGCTGACCGGGTGTATGGCGGCCCTGAACAGATTTATCTCAAAGCTCGGAGAGCGGGGACTACCCTTCTTCAAGCTACTCAAGCACCAAGAGAAGTTCGTGTGGACCGTGGAGGCCGATCAAGCTCTGACATAGCTCAAAGACTTCCTGTCCAAGTCACCAGTCCTCACGGCTCCTCGCAAACAAGAGCAGCTACTGCTCTACCTCATTGCGACTACTCGTGTGGTCAGTACTACCATCATTGTCGAGTGGCAAGAAGAAGGCCACACCTACCCAGTCTAGCGACCAGTCTACTTCGTTAGTGAGGTACTGTCCGAGTCCAAGGCCCGGTATCAACCGGTCCAGAAGCTACTCTACGCAGTACTCATCACCTCGCGGAAGCTACAACACTACTTCCAGGAGTACTCGATCACCGTCATCACTAACTACCCGCTCGGCGATATCCTCCGCAATCAAGATGCAACCGGGAGAATCTCCATGTGGGCGGTCGAGCTTGGCGCCCTCAACATCGACTTTATGCCACACACTGCCATCAAGTCTCAAGCACTAGTCGACTTCATGGTAGAGTGGCGGGAGAATAAACTACCCACACCAATAGAGCGACCAGAGCATTGGATCATGTACTTCGATGGCTCACTCAAGCTCGAGGGCGCGGGTGCAGGGGTACTTCTGATTTCTCCAAAGGGCGAACAACTCAAGTACGTCCTGCAGATCTTCTGGAATGTCTCGAACAACGAAGCCGAGTACGAAGCTCTACTGCATGGGCTACGACTCGCAATCTCACTGGGCATTAAGCGACTACTAGTCTACGGTGACTCCGCAGTGGTCATCAACCAAGTCAAAGACTCTTGGGACTGCAACAAGGAGAACAAGGATGCCTACTGTCTGGAAGTTCGCAAGCTCGAGAACAAGTTCTATGGTCTCGAGTTCCATCACGTCGTCCGCGACAACAATGTTGCAGCGGACGTCCTGTCGAAGCTTGGTTCTACTCGCGCTCAAGTACCTGCTGGAGTCTTCGTCCACGAGCTTCACACGCCATCCATCCCGGAGCCGGCGCCAACAACCACTAACCCTGAGTCATCACAGCCCAGTCAGGAGGTCAAGATGATAGACGTGGACTGGAGACAACCCTTCATCGACTACATTTGCGAGCAGAAGGTCCCTTCCGACAAGAACGAGGCCGAACAACTCGTCTGCCGAGCCAAGACCTACGTACTAGTCGGAGACAAGCTATACAGGTGGGCCGCCACTTCTGGAGTACTCATGAAGTGCATACCCCGGGAAGAAGGCAAGGACATCTTGGAGGAGATTCACAAGGGTGTCTGCGGCAACCACGCATCCTCCCGCACGATGGTGAGCAAAGCTTCCACGAGCTTTCTACTGGCCCACTGCTCTGGGCGATGCTGAAGAACTCGTCCAGAAGTGCCAAGGATGCCAATTCTTCGCCAAGCAGCAACACATCCTAGCCTACAAGCTAGTCACCATACCACCGACCTGGCCCTTTGCCTGCTGGGGGCTCGACATGATTGGCCCTCTGGCAACTACGCTAGGAGGATTCAACAGAGTTCTGGTGGCCATCGACAAGTTCACCAAGTGGATCGAAGTCAAGCCAGTCACCTACCCCAAGGCTGACAGAGTACTCTACTTCTTGGATGAACTCGTGCACCGCTACGGGCTTCCCAATCGCATCATCACAGACCTGGGTTCCAATTTCAACAACCATCAGTTCTGGGAGTATTGCGAGAACAGTGGGATCGACGTCTGATATGTCTCAGTCGCCCACCCACGCGCTAACGGCTAGGTGGAGCATGGTAACGGGATGGTACTCGACGCCCTCAAGAAGCGATTGCACGATGCAGCTAACACTAAAGGATGCAAGTGGATCAAGGAACTACCCAACGCACTCTGGGGGCTTCGTACTCAACCTACCAAGCCAACAGGGCAGTCGCCTTACTTCCTGGTCTACAGCTCTGAAGCTATTCTACCCGCCGACGTGAGGTGGGAATCCCCGGCAGTAGAACAATACGACGAGGGCATCTCAGAAGACAGTCGACGGGTTGACATCGACAGCCTCGAAGAAGCCCGCTGTGCTGCCCTCGTCCAGTCAACAAGGTACCTAGAGGGTATCCGACGCTACCATGATCGCAATGTCAAGGAACGCTCCTTCAACATCGGCGATCTAGTCCTCCGTCGCATCCAGAACACAGACGGACTACACAAGCTCAGCTCGTCGTGGGAAGGTCCCTTCTCCGTCTCTAAGGTGACCGGACCAGGCTCCTATCGTCTTCAGACACTTGAAGGCGATGACATCAGCAACTCGTGGAAGTTGACCAGCTGTGTCGCTTCTACACGTAGTCGCTCGACTACCTATCTACGAGTCCAGCCTATACGGCTACTCACGGACTCCTCGCTGTAAGCGGCCTCTCGGTCCTTGTTGACGGTTGAAACACGTAACAACCTTCGATCCGCAAGCGTACGGACCTACACCTTTTTCACCACGGGGTGACCCCCAAGGTTCTTGTCAATCCGCGGAGCAAGGGGATTGCTAGCGCTTAACCAAGTACTAATATAGTTGATGGAAAACCTTTAAGAGTGGTATTAATCTAAAGGTAAAGACAATCTAACCTATGTTAATCTAAGAAATCTAAGGTTAAACTAGATTGTGAGGGTTGGTGCAATAGAGAGATTAAGGTAGATAAGTGTTCCTTCCCTAGGGTTTAGGATCACATGAACATGCATCTACTACATGAAAAGGGTGTTGCCTTCACTAGCTTCATGGCGGTTATGCGGCCGCTAAGCCTTTTCCCTCCACCGTACTGTCACTATGTAAGGTAATCAAACCCTTTTACGTATAACCGCATCTATACCTAAGCATCCATAGGGTTAAGCTAATCACCACGATTACCACAAACCCTACTAAGACCACATGTTGCACAAACATATGTAAACAAAGCATTCATGAAGACATAGACCACAAAGCAATGATAGGCATAATGATTCATGTATAGATTACATATCATGCATCCATCTAACCCTAGGGACGAACGGAGACATTACCCCATCATCTTACACGGATTGAAGCACATAGGGGTGATGGAGACTCCGGAGAACGTCGTTGATGAAGATGGCGGTGATGAAGCTTGGTAACTCCCCTAGGCCAGCGGCTTAGAGTCCTCCTCTTGCTTCCTTCCCTCCGCCGGCGTTGATCCTTGCGACGAGCTCATCCAACTCTCTCCCTCATCTTGCGGCGGCGGTTTTCTGGTGAATGGCGTCGGTAGAATGGTTGGATCTTGCGGCCGTCGGAGGAGGGAGCTATTAATAGACCGAGGAGCGACTAGGTCAAAGGGCTGGCCGAACCGCCACAAAAATCCCCTAGGCCGATCTGACCAGGCCGGCCGGCCCAGGCCCTTTCTGGGTCGGTTCGGGCCCGTCTTTCTCCCCGCGGCTCATCTTCACATTTTGCACTTGGCCCCCTTCATTTGTGTCATTTTGAGGTCGTCATCCCCGCGATCAAGATAGGGGGTCTTCTCATATGAAGTCAAAACTTTACGTCTTAGTCCTCGGGGATGATCCGTCGTAGCACCTTGGTCCTTGCCACCTTTGGAAGTGATTTCGCCTTGCACTCGAACACGAACGGAACTCCTCATTTGCTCCTTTGAACTTGTTGTGACTCCGTCCCTTTTGTCCATGTTTTCCTTCAAAAACACAACACTTCCAAATGCACATAGGAAGTTGAACTTGTTATATCATTAGTGTGCCTAGTGGTGGGTTAGTTACATAATCGAGCTCAAACCAAAGTGTAACGAATACGTTTGGAGCACAAAAATTCACCGTCAACAGTCCTAGCACTAGTCTATGGACTACCTCTATCCAAGATCCAGTGCTAACGGCTACTAACGGATCCTGGGCTGCTCATAGCCTACGGGCTTGCGCGGCGGTCTACAGACCATGTACTTCTTTGATCCAGCTACAACAGCTACTAACGGATCTCCAGCAGTAAGCGGTCCAAGGACCCTAGCAACTACTTAGCCGTAGGCGGCCCTCGGGTCTGGGCGACTTCCTATTTGTAACGGCCCTGGCCATCCAGGTGTACTTATTCATCAGTAATTAAGTTTGATTCTACTCAACTTGTTTATTGTGCCTCCTAACTAGGCAGATCCTACTGAGTACTACTACTCACTACCTCTCCAACGGCTTGGTACTCCCCACGCTTCGATGCAAGCGGCGGCAATGAGTACTCATTACAACATTGAAGTGGACTAACTTCATTCATATTCAAACAAGTTTCTAACTAATTTGTTTGTCTTACACAAACTACCTTGTACATAAGTCACTTCTACAGGTACATCTACTGAAGGTTCAGCTTGTCCGCGACTTGTTCCGCGAAAGGCGCCATCTCCTCCAGTAGGGTCTTGTACTGCTCATCCGTGCAGTTCGCCGCAAGACCCCCGGCCACCACATCCACTGGTGCCTTCGGGAAGTACGACTTCATGAAGGCGAGTACCTGGTTCGGTATCGACTTCGCCAAATGCTTGACGTATGTTGCCAGGCGCCCGGGAGCTTCCTTCAGCCTATCCACGAGAGGCGCTATCTTGGGACTACCTGGATGTAGGACCAACAGCCTCGCGATTGGAAGTGCGGCTTCTTCGAGTTCCTTCAGTTGCCCCCGCAGCTTCTCGCAGTCTTCATTGAGCTTCTGCAGAGATTTGTAACAGCACACAAGGTCAAGATCAGAGGCTTCGCAGAGCTCCATGTGCTTGATGCACTCATGACGCAACTATGCGTAGTCGTACTCGAGTACCTCTCGGCGGTCGGTCTCCCGGTACACAATATTCTTGAGGTCCGTCTCGGAAGCCTTCAGCTGGTCGACCCTCGCTTCATGGTCTGCAGACTCCTCGTCAATAACCTCAGACTAAACATAAGCTCTGCAACAAGTACTCAGTGATCACGGCGGAGGGCATACCATTATTTTTCTGGCGCAGAGTCTTGTTCTTCTTGATCAGGTCATCCCTTTTGGCCTGCATCTCTTGTACCTCATTATGGTACTGGGCGAAGGCGCTGTCAAGTTTGGATTGGAGCAGCGCTGAGTGCTTCTTCGACTTGTCCAGTTCCTTCTCTAGAGTCTCAGCCCGGATGACCGTGTCACCGTACCCCTTCAAGAATTCGGTCTTCTGGCGGGACCTCTCCACCAGGCCCTGCGCAAGGTCACAAATTCAATCAGTACTCAGCACTCAACAATACAAGACTACTCAAGGTACTCGCAAAACGTACCTTAATCCATTGTTCCATGCGACGCCACGACTCCATGCTTAGAGACACGACGGCCGGGTCGATCAGATCATCGTCCAGCAACTCGAGACCTTCGCGGCTCGAGATCCCAATCTCTGGCATCCACGCCGAGCGAAGCGGCGCCGCGTCCTCCACAATCACCTCGCGAACGACGACTTCAGTTCCGGCTTCGGGCTGCGGGAAAATTCGTGCCTCCGCCCTTGGCTCGGGGGCTGTCGAAGTCGTCACCTTGGGGGCTGTCAAAGTCGCCGGCTCGGGGGCTGTTGCAGTCGTCGGAACGGCTACTGGCTCCGAAGCTGTCGCCTCAACAGTAGCCGTCTCCATGGCTACTGCTTCAGGGATCACCGCTCCTTCGGCTTGTGGCCCTATTCAGGTCAGATCAGTATTAGCGACCGCTATGACTACTCCACACAACAAGTACCCGGGGCATCAGGATGCATACCTTCCACTAGGGTGGCTTCTTCAAGCCTCGGCTCAGTTACGACTTCAGCTTGCGGTGGTGGTGTGGGCTCTCGTATCTCCGCTAAACGGTTCTCACCATCGGCGGGCGTGCTCATCTCCGCCCCATCCCACGACAAGTCAGTGGATTTCCTGCGTCATGGATTATCCAATCAATAACACAAGCTTGACGGAACACGCAATGTTGACCGCACCATGGTGACGGTCGGGGTGCCCAGTATCCTGGCGATGTCTACAATGCCAGGCTCACTAGTGGCTCTTGCCTCGACACGAGGCTCCTCTACCCTCTCCTCTGGTTGCTCAACGGCCACGCCGCAGCAGGGGGAGGACCCTGTACTTCTTTAGTTGACGGCTGTGGACGGCTCTCCATAGCCGCGACTTGTTCCTGTGCCTCTTCCAGCACAACATCTTCAGTAGCCGGAGGCGGGCTGGTACCCCCAGCCGTCGCCCCCACAGTCTCCCAGACTTCTTCCTCATCCTGCGCCGCAGGATCCGAGGAAGGGATGTCCTGCACAAATACAAGACAATCAGTCGTCAATAGACTACTTCTCGTCAACACTCGACTACTCTATTCGCGGTACTCACCTCCTGTCTGGTGGCTTCTGACACCTTCAGCTTCTTCACGGCACATTTGCGTGCCACGTTGCTGGGCTTCCTCGGTGTAGTCGGCAAGCTTGCCTCCAGACTGGACGACTTTTCGACTACCGGAATGTGCGGCATTCCAGCTCGGCTGAACCTAGAGCGGAGCTGGAACCGCTGCTGCAGCGTCTCCTCATCCTCGTCGTCGGAGGTGTCTTCGATGATGACGGCATCATCATCTTCACCGACTACTCAGTGCTCCTTCGCCTTGGGTTTCGCCTTCCCCTGAGTTGGTTTCTCAAGCTGCGGGGGGGGGGAGGGCGGGATGGAGATGTACGACTACACAAGCAATTAGTACTCAGGGGCTTCGCCCACGACTACTAACCTGATTCGGCGGCCGTGCTGCGGAATACTCTGGCACGGGGCATGGTGTGTACGCGGGCATGTCTTCAAAAACCTTCCCCAGCCGTTCGATGATCACGTCATCGTCGACTTCTTCACCTGGCATCCGCGACGAATCTTCATTGCCAGTGTACTCGTAGCCGAGATGGTCTCGCGCCATCAGCGGTTGCACTCTTCTCTTCATGAAGCTAAAGGCTACATGCTCAGCCCTCAGTCCGGCCTCCCTCAGGGCCCTGATCTTCTCCAGCAACACGGGCAGCTGGAGGCCTTCCTGCATGGTGGGCTCCGAGTTCCACCATGGCGCATGCTTCGGTTGACGACAACTCGGCTTCGGTAGTTCCGAGTGGTGGTTGCTGATGTAGAACCACTTCGATTTCCAATCCTGGTTGGAGTCGATCAACTTGTATGGCAAGTACTACCCGGCTGCGTCCTCACGCATCTGCACTCCAACGCCTCCGACTACTCTGGAGTCGTCCGTGCTCGGCTGTGGCTTCAACCGGAAGAACTTCCGGAACAGGACGCAATGGGGCTTGATCCCCACGAACGCCTCACAGAAGTGCACGAAGATGGAGACGTGGAAGATACCGTTGGGGTTGAGGTTCAGGTACTCGATGTCGTAGTACTGTAGCATCCCTTTGAAGAAGTCGCTCTCCGGTAGTGCGAGTCCACGCTCCACGAATTGCGCGAACATCGAGATCTCATCCGGGTTCTTCTCCATCGGGTACGGATCTCCAGTGGCGACACACCACAGATCCATCTCCTTCTCACAGAGAAATCCGCTATTGACCAGGGTGAGGATGTCCTCAGTCTTCAACTTCACCTTCTTCCACTCCTTCGGATTCGGCGGAGTGGAGGAGGGCGACGACGACGACGACTGGCCGGCATCGCCGGCTTCATCGCGGCTGCTCTTCTTCGACGCGCCGGTCTTGGTGCTCTTCGCTGGAGATCCCTTCATCCTTCCAATCACGAGTGTTTTCACTCACATTCGCTCGGGGGCTGTGGAGGATGGCGGACTACGACGGCGGCGCAGCTGTAGATCTAATCTATTTCGCGGTGGCGGCAGCAGCAGAAGTGCAGGGAGGGCACTGATTCAGATCTAACCTCAGAGAACTGCAATCGCTGGGAGTGAAAAACCCAAAGGGGTTGAGAACTGGAGCGTCCGAGGACCAGTGGATGGTCGCTCCCTGGTGTGATGAGTGATTGATAACGTGGTGTGGACTGACTCTTGGCCGAGTATTGCAGGTGCAGGTTGCGGCTTGACTCGTGTTGGTGCAGGTGAAGAGCGGGCGCGAAAGGTCTTAGCCTTGCAGGGCCTCCGAGGAGTGGAGAGACAAGTAGGCTCGGCTCGATGGACCCGGTGGCCGAACGGGGTCAAGTGCGGGCCACATGGTGGCAAGAAAAGCAACATGAAGTCGTCGACTGGAGCCGGTGCAGGGTAGCGGCTCACGACCGGAGTCTGCACGCGGGGTTTACGGCGGTTCACCACAAAACTGTCGGGTTACTTGGTTGAGCCACAAAACCAAGACCGGAGGCTCGGCGGGCGGAGACGGGATCCGGGCACGCCGAGAAGCTTCGATGCCAGAGGACACGCAGCGGGATCGCAGGGCCTGCGTCGGGAGGACACAGACTGCGGCAAAGGTATGGCCGTCTGATAAAGAGGAGTGCTACTTGACCACATTGCCCCTGAGGGGATTGTGTCTTAAGTTTAAGTGATAGGGG
The DNA here is from genome assembly GCA_036936925.1 of Cenchrus fungigraminus. Classification (NCBI taxonomy): domain Eukaryota; kingdom Viridiplantae; phylum Streptophyta; class Magnoliopsida; order Poales; family Poaceae; genus Cenchrus; species Cenchrus fungigraminus. The sequence continues at coordinate 72,628,154 of CM072780.1, forward strand.
TAGCTTGGTCATTTGCCCAACCCAGAGGGACTCATATATATAGCGCTAGGGTTTCTGGGCAAACCATCCTTCCGGACTGCTTCTCATTTCCCTGCTCCATAGGCGTAGATTTTCTTCACCGTTTTGTAGAGAATCTGACCTCCGAGTGTGTGGAAGCTTTCATGGTTGTGTCGATTTCCTTCTTGTAGCTCGTGTGATTTTCGTGTCATTTTCGGGCTATTTTCGTTGGATTTTCGTGCGCGGCTTGTTCCTCTGATTCTGGGGTGTTTGAGTTCAGATTTTCTTGTGGGGATCATGGATACATGCCTTGCGCATCTTTGTGCTTGATCTTGACCCCTTGTTGACGGTCTATATGTGTATCAAACTTCGTTTGGACTTGCAAGCGGACAAGTCCTCCGTCGTAATCAAGGGACCCTTCTTCCCTTAAGTGTGAACCCAAGGTATCGAATCCGTGGAACAATGTGTAACGCAAGATCTAATCTAATAATGCTAAGAACACTTTGATCTTAAAAAGGGGTTTTGCATCTAATCTAAGGAAACACCAAGAAAACCAATCTAATCTAAGAAACATCAAAGGTAGCAAGAGATAGAGAGGGATAGGTAAAACCAATCTAGAGAGATTGGATCAAGCACTTGTTGAAGTTCCAAGCATTGATGAACAAAGCAAATCGAATCTCATAAAAAGCCTCTTTAAATCGCGGCTTTCGTTCCAACTCCGAAGATGCCCGCCTTTTGGAGCCACCGTTCTGTCACAACGCACTCCTATTCGTGCGGGTTAGCCTAGAGCAAGTCCAAAGGACAAGATGAAAACGCTTGGTAGGTCAGGTATGCACCTCTAGCAACCATGTCTACAAGAACATCCTATGCAATCTATCTGGAATAGATTGGAGAAGAAGAAAACCCAAGCGAAGACAAAGTTATAGTGAAAGCACTTGATCGCTAGAAATCGGATTCAAACTTGCAAATTCAATATGAGAGTATAATACATGGACAAGATCACCACCGGGATCCTACCTTGATCTTGATCCTAGCTCCGGGAACTCCGACGTGGTCTTCCATGCAAGGTTCCCATGTCGGCTAGGGAAGCCCTAGTCAACCATCTCAACCCTCTCCTCTCCAGAATGGTGTCCCTCCCTTCTCTGCTCCTCGGCGGCGGATGATGAATGAATTGATGCGTGGCTTTTTGCACCATGGATTTAAATAGACTGAAGCGGGGCTAGGTCAAAGGGGAGCCCGAACCGGGCCGAAAACGGGCCAGGCCGATCCGACCAGGCCGGTCGGCCCAGGGCCTTTTTGGCCCGGTTCGGCCCTATTCTTCATGGGTGAGCTTCTTGCATTTTTCCCTATTAGCACCCTCCTGCATGTGGGTCCTTAATGTTGTTTCCTTCGCGATTAAGTTGATGAAGCTTGCAATCCAAGCTTCCCCATCTTCTGTTTAGGTCCCTGATGTTTTCCACCTTGACGCTTCGGTCCTTGATCCATTTGGAGTCATGTTCATCATGTGTCTTGACTCTTGTCGGGTTTCATGATCTTCTTCCAAAGTGCTTGATGAACTTATCCCGAAAGTCTCCTCTTTATCGTTGATTTCCTGCGTAAACAACAGACTCCAAAATCGACATGCAAAGGTGAACTTGACATATCATGAGGGTTAGGATCGTTAGTATGGATATTAAATCAATACCAACATTGAAGGTAAACTCATGGCTAGGTTGACGGAAATTCACCGTCAACACCCCTCAAACTCCGGATTTGGCCTTGAATTTGAGGATTTTGGTTGGAACCCTAGCTTTTTGGTAGAGCTCGGTTGTGATTCGATTTCGGGCGATTTAGTTCGTTTGAGGTCTCAAGTTTTGGGGTATAGCATCCCCTAGGGACGCTTCACATCTCCCCCAAATCTTGTCTCAAGAGCTTAAGCCGTTTGGGAGATCCATGGACGGATAGGTGGAAGGGTGTGACGCCCCAGGTTTTTAATTAGCATCATTAGTGCTAATGACTGAATCAGCCGAGTCAAACCTGCTGACGTTGGTCAAACCTTGGTCAACCTGGGTCATCACCTCGAAAACTGAGTCAAGAAGCCCTAATGACCCTCTTGATCAAGTCAACACCCACTTGTGGTCAACCCTTGGTCAAAACCCCGGTCAAAACCCCAGTGTCTTTGAACTCCCTCCGAAACTTTTGCCGCGTTCTCTAAATTTCACCTAAACACTTCAAAATCGGCCAATATAAAAGTTGTTCGTCTTTTCGGGGGACACACTTTTCATAATTGGCGGCATTCGAGATTTGGAGTGGAAATTGGTGAAATTCTCAGTCAAACTCGGCTGTTACTATTCACCAGAGTCATAAAAACCAGCAACTTTGTGCGCAGTTTGTGCAAAATCCATTGCTCAAAACCCCTACGAGCCTTTGTAAAAGTTGTAGGGGATTCATTGATCTGCAACTTTGCTTATTGGACCTTGGTGCACTTCAGTTCAAAAATCTGGAGATATTAGCAGTCAAACAGGTGCAAACAGGTTTGGACCAGACCCTTGTCGCGCCGCGACGTCGTGGATGCGCCCCAGAGCGCCCACGCGCGCCTACCCGCCGCGTGCCACCCCGCCGCCCTTCCACGTCAGGGCCCCGGCCACGCCGCGTGCCCCGAGGCCCCGCATGCCGAGGCCGCGCGCGCACCTAGGCACCTTGGAGCCTGTGCTCCTCGCGTGCCGCGCCCACGCCGCGCCGCGCCGGACCCCCCGCCCGTGCCGTCCGCCGGCCGCCTCCCTACGCGCCCGTGCACACGTCCGGTCCCCCCCGCCCCCTCGCTCTTCCCCTTGTGTCGCTGAGGAGGTGTGAGCCCCTATAAAAGGGCACCGCATTGCATCCTCGCGCGCGCCCGCTGTTCAACCGCCCTGAGCTCGCCGCCACCTCGCCATTGGCGCCGCCGAGCCGAGTTGCCCTCCACTCACTCTCAGCGCCTCCCAACGACTCAAACCCCTCCCCTAGGAGCCACTGGAGCTCACACCGTCGTGTGTTGTCGAGGCTTCGCCGTAGCTTCGTCGGAGCAGGGACTCCAGCGGCCGCCGCCGCATGGCTCCGCCGTGCGGGCTCGCCGGCAACGCCTCCGCCCCGACCGAGCCCTCAAGCCGAGCCTAGGAGCCTCCCAGGCCACCCTCCGCCAGCTCCCGGCCGACCACGGCCGCCGGCCTCGTCGGGATTTCGCCGGACCGCCGCTGGCCGCCCCGGGGACTACATTGCGAACAACTCCTTCTTTCCAGGGGCCTGAGTGCAAAGCAAGGACCTAACTGTAAGGTTTCGAAAACTTCCAGGGACTTAGGTGAAATTTTATTCTTAAATAGTTTTAGACTTTATGCTGATTCTTGTAAAATCCGTAGAAAATCATACAAAAATCAGAAAAATGCAAACTCAATTTTATTGGATTCCTGGTGAAAAACACTACAACTTTTATAGAGCTTGACCATGCTTTTTCTTGATAGTTTTTGCATGAAAAATAGAAAACTGATAAAACTAGATCTGTTGTATCTCATAATCCACAAGTGTTCTATAGCTGAATTTTGGATATGTTGTATGTTATGTCATGCCTAGCTCCTGCACCAAACATTGCACAAAGTTATGATGTAGATCTTTTTATATGATTTATTTTTTGTTTATGCGGAATCTGTCCAAATGATTTTTGTAGCTAACAATAATTAGATTTTTCTACTCAACTTCCGCATGTGACCTTGTTATGCCTAAATACACCACTGGTCAATTAATCAGAATTTTATCTCTGATAGAAATATTTAATCTTGTTTTATGCCTAATTTTCAATGTAAATGCATAGCTCAAGATCTATAGTAGCTCTAGGTGTATATGTTGCATGCCTAGCTTAGTTTTGGACTAGAGGCCACGTGTGAGAAAGTTGGGGCCCATTTGATGCTTATTTATTTTGTTATGCATTTATCTTGCTTTAATAGCTAGCTTCTGTTCTTTTCGGTATATTTAATTTCATAGCTCTCCTAAGTGTGCATGTGTGTGCAGTGGCTTTGTTTAGGTTTGTAGTGCTTCATAACACACCCTACTAAATTTTATTAATTTATTTTGTGAATAAAAGCAATGGTAGCCTTTTTAAGCTTAATATTAAAGTTAATTGGAAAATCACCTTTGCCACACCTAATAACCTTATGCATGTGTTGAAAAACATTCTAAGAAGGTTGAGACCACCTCCTTGCTGTTTGTGAAATTTAATTAATTTAATCACATAAATATGTACACAGTCACTATCAAATAGAATAATTAATAAAGAACCGCATATTGTTCCTTTTTGGAAGAGTGTGCTGAATGTGTGTTTATTTAGGTGAATGTGGTCAACCATGCACCCCATGGTTGTCATGTGTTGTTTGTAATTAATTAAGTTGAAACCGTCAATTAAATCTTGCATTTGCATCCTCGTGTAGATCTTCCCGACGGTAGATATACGCTCGTGCCGGAAGGAGGAGACGAAGGGGCTGACGAAGAGCTGCAGTACGTGGACGTAGCTCAAGACCTGGACCCAAGTCCAGAAGGGCCCAAGGCCAACCTTGCCAGCGAAGGCAAGCCCCGGATCATTAACCCTGTCTTTTTAAAATTTTGCAATTATGTTTGATATGATTGCGCATTTACGTTTCAGGAATTGAATTGAAACCCTAGATGCATGATCCCTAGGTACCTATGTCTTTTGCTAGTATGTTAGGTCGATAGCTGCTATGCTATAGGACTGGTACAAGTCGTGTGATGTTCGTCACTCGTGAGAATAGGTTCTTATGTTGGAATCATAAGATCTTGATAAATGGATTGCTCATGTGGTAAGAGCATGGGATTTGGGCTCTGGTCCAGTGGCTTTCGTGGGCTAAGCTTTTGAACGTACTAAGCACTTGTCGGGAATGGGACCGGTAAGCCTAGTACCTTAATGAGACGGTGCGGGAACTTACTATTACTAATCTCGAGTAATCACCGCCCAGCTAGCTACCGGGAGAGGGGGGTACATGTGCGAAGCTGGGTGCCTTGCGGGGTATGCCAGATAGCCTTGTACCCGGGACAGTAAGATTCGATCCCAAGCCGAGGACTTTTGGGAACCGCCTGGTGGTTGTCCTCGTGGGGGCACCCTACCGTGTGTTTAGGTTTACCTTGCAAGGTTTAAATCAATCGATTGTCGGCCTCTCACCGTTATCTGAGACTGCTTAATCAACTGGCCATGATATCCCTTAATGATGGAATTTGATGAAGTTTACTGCTTGAATTAATTGTTTGTACAATTCTTGATAGAATTAGTGGCACACCTAGAAATGGTAATTAACTAGAATTTGTGCTAAAATATTGAAAGTAAGGACATACTCTTTGTTGCTTTTCAGCAAAAGAACTCCACCGGCCAAAAAGCCTCTCATGTCTAGAGTTTGGTGATGTAGTTATCACCCGACGGTTAAGTCTTGCTGTGTATTAGTATACTCAGTCTTGCTTTAAAAATGTTGTTGCAGGTGTTGTTTGACCCGGTGAGATTCCACCCGGCTGGGAGCTGGAATGGGTGGATGACAATGAGTGTCGGCATCACGGACGGCCTCCTGTGATGTTTACCGTTGCTCTAGATTATCTTATTTCCGCTGTTTTCGAACTCTGGACCTTTACTTATTATCATGAACAATGGTTTGTAATAATTAAACCCTGCGGGGCAGATTTGGATTTAATTTGTGTTTGTACTCTGGACTCGCCTTCGCGTGAGTTTTAATGCATATGTTCGATCCTCTGTGTGAATTCCAAGTGATTTACCGGGTGTTAACCCGGCAACTAACGATAGGATGATACTTTATTATTGCTTAATGACAAAAGTGGATTGGTTTAGGCGATAGTACGGTATTTTCCTGGGCGGGTTGTCACAGCTGGTATCAGAGCGATTATATGCACCAGAGTTTAATTAACAACCTTAATCACTTGTTTTTGAATAAAATTTGCCAAGATTATTTGGATTTGCAAAATACGTTGGTCCGTTAAGGATGGATATAGACCGAGAGGCCCTAGAGGGAAATTTTTGGTTCTTTCAGGTGGCTTATTAATCTATGGTTTATTTTGCTAACTCCCAGCACATTTTATTCCTGTCAGAACTTACTTTCTGCACAACCATACTAGTTCATCATGTTTTGCCATACGTGGTGGTACCGCGTGGAAGTCATGTGAGGGATGGATGGGACCTAATCCAAAGGGAACCCACCATCGCGTCTGTGTCTCGCCACGTTTTGCCATACGTGGACATTCCGCATTATGAATATGCGAGGCAAGGATCCGCTTCATTCAAAAAGGAGCGTATCTGAGGTTGGACGCTGTCCATGCAGCGGCTTGACGCATGGATACCGTTCCTATAGTGAACGGTAATGTATGTGGACGCTTTCGTGAGTGCTGGCACGAAAGGTTCGTGTGTTCTGTGATCTTCTGCAGGTACACTAACCACGTTTCGTAAGTCTCTAAGTGAGCATCAACTAGTTCTCGACTAGTTATTATAGGGAGAAACGTGTAAATGCCTTGCCATCGGCGCTAACTTCGATCTTCGGCTTGATTTCCTTGTGAGGACGAATAGGACGTCTTGCATCATGTTGAAAATTGTGAAAACTTAAAACTGAACCCCTGTATGTTTAATGTGCTCTCTTATGTGAATTTTTACTAGTGTGCTTTTTCTTTGCATAGCCTCTCAGGTGTGAATGTGTTGCTGTCCAAAAATCTGATAGGGTTGTTTGCTTGATTTTTGCACCCTGTTCAAGAATCAATTTGCCTAGGTGATCTCTACCAAAGTTGCTTCTTATCTAATCTACTTTCTGCTCGCAAAAATTCACGATCATAGCCTTTGTATATCTCAAGTTGTGCTCAGAATGGTAAACCCCTGTCATGCTGTTTTTCCAGTAACCAATCTGAAACATTGCTTAGTTGAAGCACCTTCCTAACCTTTCTAGCTCAACCTTTGAATACCAAAAGTGTGCCTCATAACCTTTTTGAGTTGCTGGCAAAATTTGAGAATTTTGGGAGCTCTGGTTTTGAAGTTATGAATTTTTATTCACAACTGCCAGAACTTTATGTCATTACGTATGTATGCTCGCTTCGAGTCCAGCATACGGTTGTACCTTTGTACACATGACTACCCCAGTTTGCCCAGCATGAGAGAAGAACTTTGTCTATTCTGCCATGGCAATTGGGTGATGTCTTGATCTTAGAGTCAATCTTCAGGTATCATCTCCGCCTGTTAACCGGTTATCTCCATCGACATGTATCCCTTCCAAACCCCTTAAATTTATACATGTTGGAGCACTGAGCTACTCTTTATATTGCTATCCTTGTCATGATTACTTCGATCTTTCAATCATGAACTTATTCTTCTTGGTCTTGCTCACAACATTTTGAAAAAAAAATGTCACTTGTTGGGTATGCATTTGCATAGCACGTGCATTTGGGAACATTGGGTGAACTAACGTGCATACGCATGGAAGATTTCAATACTCCTACTCTATCCTTCTTGATTGGTGATGTTGTTGCCCCGTAACTAAAGGTGCCGCGATGGAACCTAGGACATCATGTGCGCTGCAGCCATATGATTGCCACTAGGAGCGCGCTAGGTATCTTGGTTGTGAGAACGCGACTCGCCACGCATACACTCCTTTTCAACTCGTTGACTGCCTCTCAATCACTAACTCATTTTGTGGGTAACCGAGTCGTGCTAACCTGCATCATGAGCACCATACCGCATGAGCATGTGCATCGTGTCTTCATAAGCATGTGCATCACACCAACTTTTTGAAAGTCATTGCACCATAATGTAACGAGTCGGTACCACCCAATTTCATAGGTTAAATAGCATGTGAGCAAGATCGTTCGGAAGTTCCTATACCAATTTATCTCTCCATACTTTCCGCTTGCATCCGCAAGTAAACTCCCTGCAAAAGCTCTCCATGACTTGTCACCTTGGACTACTCTTGGATCAACCTTGAATCGATGATGGTTATGATCTTCGACCTATAATCACCTCGTGGATTGCTCCCCAAGGTAGGTCGGAAATCTTGGGAAACCGGCCGCCCCTACCTTGTCCTTGGAATTTCGAATCTCGGGACGAGAATCTTTTTAAGGGGGGTAGGCTGTGACGCCCCAGGTTTTTAATTAGCATCATTAGTGCTAATGACCGAATTAGCCGAGTCAAACCTGCTGACGTTGGTCAAACCTTGGTCAACCTGAGTCATCACCTCGAAAACCGAGTCAACAAGCCCTAATGACCCTCTTGATCAAGTCAACACCCACTTGTGGTCAACCCTTGGTCAAAACCACGGTGTCTTTGAACTCCCTCCGGAACTTTTGCCGCGTTCTACAAATTTCACCTAAACACTTCAAAATCATCCAATATAAAAGTTGTTCGTCTTTTCGGGGGACACACTTTTCATAATTGGCGGCATTCGAGATTTGGAGTGGAAATTGGTGAAATTCTCAGTCAAACTCAGCTATTACTATTCACCAGAGTCATAAAAACCAACAACTTTGTGCGCAGTTTGTGCAAAATCCATTGCTCAAAACCCCTATGAGCCTTTGTAAAAGTTGTAGGGGATTCATTGATCTGCAACTTTGCTATTGGACCTTGGTGCACTTCAGTTCAAAAATCTGGAGATATTAGCAGTCAAACAGGTGCAAACAGGTTTGGACCAGACCCTTGTCGCGCCGCGACGTCGTGGACGCGCCCCAGAGCGCCCACGCGCGCCCGCCCGCCGCGTGGCACCTCGCTGCCCTTCGACGTCTGGGCCCCGGCCACGCCGCACGCCCCGAGGCCCCGCATGCTGAGGCCGCGCGCGCACCTAGGCGCCTTGGAGCCTGCGCTCCTCATGTGTCGCGCCCACGCCGCGCCGCGCCGGACCCCCCGCCCGTGCCGTCCGCCGGCCGCCTCCCTGCGCGCCCGTGCACGCGTTCGGTCCCCCTCGCTCTTCCCCTTGCGTTGCTGAGGAGGTGTGAGCCCCTATAAAAGGGCACCGCATTGCATCCTCGCGCGCGCCCGCCGTTCAACCGCCCTGAGCTCGCCACAGCCTCACCATTGGCGCCGCCGAGCCGAGTTGCCCTCCACTCACTCTCAGCGCCTCCCAACCACTCAAACCCCTCCCCTAGGAGCCACTGGAGCTCACACCATCGTGTGTTGTCGAGGCTTCGCCGTAGCTTCGTCGGAGTAGGGACTCCAGCGGCCGCCGCCGCATGGCTCCGCTGTGCGGGCTCGCCGGCAACACCTCCGCCCCGACCGAGCCCTCAAGCCGAGCCTAGGAGCCTCCCAGGCCACCCTCCGCCCGCTCCCGGCCGACCACGGCCGCCGGCCTCGCCGGGATTTCGCCAGACCGCCGCTGGCCACCCCGGGGACTACATTGCGAACAACTCCTTCTTTCCAGGGGCCTGAGTTCAAAGCAAGGACCTAACTGTAAGGTTTCGAAAACTTCCAGGGACTTAGGTGAAACTTGATTCTTAAATAGTTTTAGACTTTATGCTGATTCTTGTAAAATCCGTAGAAAATTACAGAAAAATCATAAAAATTCAAACTCAATTTTGTTGGATTCCTGGTGAAAGATCCTACAACTTTTGTAAAGCTTGACCATGCTTTTTCTTGATAGTTTTTGCATGAAAAATAGAAAACTGATAAACCTAGATCTGTTGTATCTCAAAATCCACAAGTGCTCTATAGCTGAATTTTGGATATATTGTGTGTTATGTCATGGCTAGCTCCTGTACAAAACATTGCACAAAGTTATGCAGTAGATCTTTTTATATGATTTATTTTGTGTTTATGCTGAATCTGCCCAAATAATTTTTGTAGCTAAAAATTATTACATTTTTATGCTCAACTTCTGCATGTGACCTTTTCATGGCTAAATGCACCTCTGGTAGATTAATCACAATTTTATCTCTGATATAAATATTTAATCTTGTTTTATGCCTAATTTTCAATGTAAATGCATAGCTCAAGATCTATAGTAGCTCTAGGTGTATATGTTGCATACCTAGCTTACTTTTGGACCAGAGGCCATGTGTAAGAAAGTTGGGGCCCATTTGATGCTTATTTATTTTGTTATGCATTTATCTTGCTTTAATAGCTAGCTTTTGTTCTTTTCGGTATATTTAATTTCATAGCTCTCCTAAGTGTGCATGTGTGTGCAGTGGCTTTGTTTAGGTTTGTAGTGCTTCATAACACACCCCACTGAATTTTATTAATTTATTTTGTGAATAAAAGCAATGGTAGCCTTTTTAAGCTTAATATTGAAGTTAATTGGAAAATCACCTTTGCCACACCTAATAACCTTATGCATGTGTTGAAAAACATTCTAAGAAGGTTGAGACCACCTCCTTGCTGTTTGTGAAATTTAATTAATTTAATCACATAAATATGTACACAGTCACTATCAAATAGAATAATTAATAAAGAACCGCATATTGTTCCTTTTTGGAAGAGTGTGCTGAATGTGTGTTTATTTAGGTGAATGTGGTCAACCATGCGCCCCATGGTTGTCATGTGTTGTTTGTAATTAATTAAGTTGAAACCGTCAATTAAATCTTGCATTTGCATCCTCGTGTAGATCTTCCCGACGGTAGATATACGCTCGTGCCGGAAGGAGGAGACGAAGGTGCTGACGAAGAGCTGCAGTACGTGGACGTAGCTCAAGACCTGGACCCAAGTCCAGAATGGCCCAAGGCCAACCTTGCCAGCGAAGGCAAGCCCCGGATCATTAACCCTATCTTTTTAAAATTTTGCAATTATGTTTGATATGATTGCGCATTTACGTTTCAGGAATTGAATTGAAACCCTAGATGCATGATCCCTAGGTACCTATGTCTTTTACTAGTATGTTAGGTGGATAGCTGCTATGCTATAGGACCGGTACAAGTCGAGTGATGTTCGTCACTCGCGAGAATAGGTTCTTATATTGGAATCATAAGATCTTGATAAATGGATTGCTCATGTGGTAAGAGCATGGGATTTGGGCTCCGGTCTAGTGGTTTTCGTGGGCTAAGCTTTTGAACATACTAAGCACTTGTCGGGAATGGGACCGGTAAGCCTAGTACCTTAATGAGACGGTGCGGGAACTTACTATTATTAATCTCGAGTAATCACCGTCCGGCTAGCTACCGAGAGAGGGGGGTACATGTGCGAAGCTGGGTGCCTTGCGGGGTATGCCAGATAGCCTTGTACCCAGGACAGTAAGATTCGATCCCAAGTCGAGGACTTTTGGGAACCGCCTGGTGGTTGTCCTCGCGGGGGCACCCTACCGTGTGTTTAGGTTTACCTTGCAAGGTTTAAATCAATCGATTGTCGGCCTCTCACCGTTATCTGAGACTTCTTAATCAACTGGCCATGATATCCCTTAATGATGGAATTTGATGAAGTTTACTGCTTGAATTAATTGTTTGTACAATTCTTGATTGAATTAGTGGCACACCTAGAAATGGTAATTAACTAGAATTTGTGCTAAAATATTGAAAGTAAGGACATACTCTTTGTTGCTTTTCAGCAAAAGAACTCTACCGGCCAAAAAGCCTCTCATCTCTAGAGTTTGGTGATGTAGTTATCACCCGACGGTTAAGTCTTGCTGAGTATTAGTATACTCAGTCTTGCTTTAAAAATGTTGTTGTAGGTGTTGTTTGACCTGGTGAGATTCCACCCGGCTGGGAGCTGGAATGGGTGGATGACGATGAGTGTCGGCATCACGGACGGCCTCCTGTGATGTTTACCGTTGCGCTAGATTATCTTATTTCCGCTGTTTTCGAACTCTAAACCTTTACTTATTATCATGAACAATGGTTTGTAATAATTAAACCCTGCGGGGCAGATTTGGATTTAATTTGTGTTTGTACTCTGGACTCGCCTTCGCGTGAGTTTTAATGCATATGTTCGATCCTCTGTGTGAATTCCAAGTGATTTACCAGGCGTTAACCCGGCAACTAACGATAGGATGATACTTTATTATTCCTTAATGACCAAAGTGGATTGGTTTAGGTGATAGTACGGTATTTTCCTGGGCGGGTTGTCACAAACGGTGTTCGCGTTCTTGCTCTCGGCCTGCTGCTCCCGCGTCTGTTCACACCTGGCGGACAGTCCGCCTGGTAGGCGCGGACAGTCCGCGTGGACCAGAGTTCGTCCAGTTCGTCGCTTGTTCATGCGCGTTCGTGGTTCGATCCGTTGAGACAAGTGTTTTTGGTTGGGAGAGGTTTGCGGACCGTCCGCCCAGGCACCGCGGATCGTCCGCGTGGTACGAGTTACCCACGGACCGTCCGAGGGTAGGGCACGGACCGTCCGAATTTCGAGGGGTGCATACTGATTGTTCATGCACCTTTTGCGGACCATCCATCATGACCCCGCGGACCGTCCGCCTGGCCCCTGCGGACCGTCCGCCTGGCCCCTGCGAACCGTCCGCCTGGTCACCTCGGACTGTCCGTCTGGGACTTCGCAGATCACCTAAGTCCTTTGCTTCTTGAGTTGCGCTTTCGCTTAGGGATTGTTTGAGGCTTGTTCCTAGGGTTGGTAAGTCCATTGTGACTACGCGACCTTGGCAAGCTCGTGTGGGAACCCTAGGTTGTGAAGTTGGGGCATAGGCCGAGTTCATCCTTCGGGAAGAATTTTTATCGGCTCCCATTCACTGCCCCCCCCCCTCTCTGGTCGCCTAATCGGTCCTTCAATTGGTATCAGAGCCAGTTACAGATCTTCGTGATTCTAACCAATCTAAGATCCAAAGATGGCGTACCAGGAACGGGGTTCGGGTCCTCCACACTTTGATGGTAAGAACTACCAGATGTGGCAGAGGCAGATGGCTGCTTTCCTCCGTGGCAAGGGTCAGATCCTTTGGGATGTCACGGTGATCACAGCTTATGTTCATCCGATGAACTTCCTAGCTCCAGGATCAAGGGATATGTTCGACGCCAACAATAAGATGGTCGACTACTTGTTTGCTCTGTGTCAATCCGAATTCGATTGGGTTCAGACAGAGGACTTGGCGTGTAGGATTTGGGAGCAGTTGAAGAATGCTCATGCTGGAAATGCTCAGGTTCAGGCTCGGTTGTTTGCGACCTACCAGAGAGAATACGAGAACTTCACTCATCTCCCTGGTGAGTCCATTGACAGCATGTTCCAGCGGTTCACGGTGATTGTGAACAACATGAGGGCTAATGTGGCCGTGCTCCCGTACGATGATCATGACAGGGCTGTGAAGCTCCTGCACTCTCTGGATCGTACCGTGTGGAGTGAGAAGGTCGAGGCCATTCTTGAGTCGGAGAAGTATGAGGCCCTCACGGTGGACGAGCTATTCTCCAAGCTCAAGTTGTCCGAGGTGGAACGTGGGGTGCGAGCTAGGATCGAGAACCCGACTGACCCTCATAGTCTTGCTCTCATTTCTGGACCAAGGACTAATGCTAACATGTCTTCGAGAAAGTTCTCTTTGTCGTGTCTTGTGTACATGCCAGATGAGGAGTTTGACGTGCTGGGTGAGGAGGATCTCACGTTGCTGAGCAGGCGGTTCGAGCGCATGTAGACGAACCAGAAGAACGCTCGGAGGAGCTCGGGCATGTGCTACCGGTGCGGGAAGCACAGGCACTTTATCGCTGAGTGCACGGAAGCCATGGAGGTCAAGCCCGAGCACAAGCACCGTCTGAGGACCGACCACAAGCACCGCTCGACGGACGACCACAAGGGCAAGAACAAGTCCGAGCGGAGGCCGAGAAGGAGTGGTGGTCACAAGAAGAAGAAGCGAGCGACATCGACTCAAGCTTCTGCTACTCTTCATCGAGCTCAAGTGATGAAGATGAGAACCGGCACAAGGGCAAGCGGTCAGGCAAGAACATCAACGGCCTGTGCTTCGCCGCCCAAGACTTTTGCGGCATGGCACATAGCTCCGCAAGCAAGAAGAGCAACAAGGACGACTTGGACTCCGACTCCGAGGATGAGGTAAACAATGATCCATCCTTCTTGGTAGCAGAGAATGCTAGGTTGAATGAATTGCTTGACAACCGTGATGATGTGTTTAGAAAGACCAACAAGGAGAAGAGGGAGTATAGGTCTTTGCTTGGAGAGGCTAAGGAGAAGGTGGTTGAGCTAGAGTCCTTGCTTGTTGATTCTAGGGCTCAAATAGATTCTCTTAAGTCTACTCCTATTGTGACCAATGAACCCGAATGCACTGATTGTTCTGTTTTCCTTGGTGATTTGACTGTGCTTAAGGAAAAGTATGCCTCCAAGGTCGAGGAACTAGATGTGCTTAGGGTTGAGCTAGATGAGATGAAATCTAGGCCCTCTTTTCTTGGTGCTTGCACTTCTTGTCCAGTTTTGCATGAGAAACTAGATGAATCGGTTACTTATGCTAGATTTCTAGAAATTGCTTTGAAAGCTCCTATTCCTACATCATGCTCTACTTGTGAAGTAAATGTTGTGAAGAATTTGGAGCTTGCAAACTATGTTGATCGCTTGCAGGATGAGAATGATGAGTTGAGGAAGATGATGGGTTGGTTGTCTAGTCATGAGCCTCAGCTCAGGATGATGATTGAGGCATACAAGCGCTATGATGTGCAAGCGCTTGGGGCGGATAAGTGAGAGCCAGGTGTGGTTCGAGGACCGGTGGATGGTCGCTTCCTGGTGTGATGAGTGATTGACAACGTGGTGTGGACTGATTCTTGGCTAAGTATTGCAGGTGCAGGTTGCGGCTTGACTGGTGCAGGTGCAGGTGAAGAACAAGCGCGAAAGGTCGTTGCCGGTGAGGCCTCCAGGTGTGGAGAAGACAAGTAGGCTTGGTTCGAGGGACCCGGTGGCCAGCGGGGTCAAGTGCGGGCCGCATGGTGGCAAGAATGGCAAGATGAAGTCATGGACGGTTTCTTGGTTGAGCCTCAAAACCAAGGTCGAGCCGGGACTACGTGGGAGCCGAGTCATGAGTGGTGATTGGCGGAGGCTACACCGAGTTCGCGGGGTTTCCGGTGGTTCACCAGAAAACCATTGGGTTCCTTGGTTGATCCACAAAGCCAAGACCGTAGAACCGAAGACGGAGGTGCAGCAGCTCCAGACCGGTCTGACTGGTGGGTCTGACCGGTGGGTACCGGTCTGACCGGTGAGGAGCACCGGTCTGACCGGTGTGCGACGACGCAGTCCGGAATCTTCGAAGCGGAGGACACGCGTCGGGATCGCAAGGCTTGCGTCGAGGCTAAGCAAGTTTGCGGTCGCTGGGCATCCGTCCGATGGAGCGAAGACAAAGATTTCCGAATTCACCCTTGAGGGGCATGTATCCCTAGTTAGCTAGTAAGGGTATTTTCGTCTTTCGGTTGCCTCCATATAACCCAAGTGGTGAGAGGATGGGAGCCATCTCTTGGAACCCTAGCTCATTTGGTTTTCCTATTTTCCTTCCTATTTTCTTAGGATTTTCGTAGGACTAGCTTGAGAGCTTCATGGTGAGATCTTGTGAGAGGGAAGAATGATCGGGCGGCAAGCTAGACCTTGTATGAACCTCTTTGGTATGTATAGATGATTCGGCGTGGTTCCTCAAGGCTTGGATGTGTCTTTCCCGTTTCTCCTTTTTGGTGATTTTCGGAGCCCTTTCTTGGCGATTTTCTTGGAGCGATTTCGAGGCCTTTCTCTTTGGGATTTGGTGGGGGATGTATGCATGAACCCTTCGTGGTTCTTTTCCCTTTGATTCCCCTTCCAAATCCGTGAGCAAAGGGGCTCGATTTTGGGGTTTTCATGGCTCTAGGGTTAGAGGCGTTCTTGGTGGGATTTCTTCGATTCCTCTTGATTTGACAAGTTTTGGTGGACCAAATCTTGGCTATGGAGTACCCATGAGGTGTTCCTACTATCCCCAAAGTCTTGTGCAAAACCGTGGAGTGAATCGGGAGATCGGGAGTTGGATTTGGGGGAGTTGACTCGCGGGCGCTGTTCATCCCGAGCTGCCCTGGCGCGACCGGTCTGACCGGTGCTCTTGACCGGTCTGACCGGTGCTAGCCCTTGGTGGGTTTTTGTCTCGGGGAACAGCCTTGTATGTGTGGTTTTGTCCCGTGGTTCTGCTGGTCAGTTCTTGGCGTGTTTGGAGTTGTTTTGCTAGGTTTTGTGAGGGGTTCTTCTTACTTCCAGGTTGTGTTTCGGAGGTGGTTTTTGTTCCAGAGCCTAGAGGAGTCACTGAGGCTTCCTGGAACGTTCGCTGTGCGGCTGCTATAGCCACCGGCCTGACCGGCGCTGTCCACCGGTCTGACCGGTGTCACCGGTCTGACCGGCGCAGGTCATCGGTCTGACCGGTGTAGCACAGGCAGCAAGCCGTGCAAGTTTCCGCTGTGTGTTTTGGTGACTTCTGGCTCGGAGGGTTGAGTGTTGTTTCCTAGGACCAGTAGCACTCCAGTGGCTGCGTGGTCTTGGCCAACTTGGGTAGTTGGGTCGGAGACGTGATTTGGAAGCCGTGTTCGTCTTGTTGGAGTTCTCATCTCCTTCGAGAAGAATTTTTATCGGCTCCCATTCACTCCCCCCTCTCTGGTTCGCCTAATCGGTCCTTCAATTGGTATCAAAGCCAGTTCGGGTCTTTATTGACTCTTACCAGTCTAAGATCCAAAGATGGCGTACCAGGAACGGGGTTCGGGTCCTCCGCACTTCGATGGGAAGAACTACCAGATGTGGCAAAGGCGGATGGCGGCGTTCCTCCGCGGAAAGGGTCGGATCCTTTGGGATGTCACGGTGAACACAACTTATGTTCATCCGATGAACTTCCTTGCTCCAGGATCGAGGGATATGTTCGAGGCCAACAACAAGGCTGTCGACTACTTGTTTCGTGCTCTGTGTCAGCCTGAATTCGATCGGGTTCAGACAGAGGACTTAGCTTGTAGGATTTGGGAGCAGTTGAAGGATGCTCATGCTGGGAATGCTCAGGTTCAGGCTCGGATGTAAGCGACTTACCGGAGAGAGTACGAGAACTTCACTCATCTCCCCGGCGAGTCCGTCGATGCCCTTTTCCAGCGATTTACGGTCGTTGTGAACAACATGAGAGCCAATGTGGACGTCCTCCCATACAATGATCATGATAGAGCCGTGAAGCTCTTGCACTCGTTGGATCGTACCGTATGGGACGGGAAGTTTGAGGCTATTGTTGAGTCCGAGAAGTATGACACCTTGACGGTGAACGAGCTGTTCTCGAAGCTCAAGTCGGCTAAGTTGGACCGTGGTATGACAGCCAAGATCGAGAGCCCGACTGATTCTCATAGTCTCGCTCTCGTTAGTGGCAAAGGAGCTAAGTCTAACGCTAACGCATCCTCCAGGATGTACTCTCTTTCTTCTTTGATGTCTTTGCTAGACGAGGAGTTCGACGTGCTTGGAGAGGACGAGCTGGCGTTACTGACCAGGCGGTTCGAGATGCTGCACGAGAACCGGGTGAACACGAGGAGGACAGCACGGACGTGCTTTCAGTGTGGCAAGCCAGGACACTTCGTCGCCGACTGCTCGGAGAAGACGGAGAACAAGGACGGCTACAAGGACGGCTACAGGCACCGATCGAGCAAGGATGGCAAGTACCAATCGAGGCGCGATCACAAGCACAAGAACAAGCACAAGGATGAGCGACGGTCGAGGAAGAAGGATGGCCGCGGCAGGAAGGCCCGAGCGATGGTCGGAGCCAGCGACGTCGACTCCAGCTCTGCCTACTCTTCCTCGAGCTCGAGTAGCAGTGAAGATGAAGGTGATCGGCGCAAGAACAAGAAGTCATCTAGGAACTTGAGCGGGTTGAGCTGCTTCGCGGGAGATGGCTTCTGCGGCATGGCCCGTAGCTCCGGCAGCAAGAAGAGCCACCAGAGTGACTCGGACTCTGACTCCGAGGATGAGGTATGTGATGAGCTCTCTTCTTTGCGCAAGGAGAATGATGTGTTAGTTGACTTGCTTGATAACCGCGATCACATGCTTAGAGAGGCCAAGAAGATGAGGAAAGAGCTTAGGGCCTCACTAGAAGATGCTAAGAACCGTGTGGCTGAGCTAGAAACCCAGAACCTAGATGCTAAGCTTGAGATTGATTCGCTTAAGGCTTCTCCTGTGGTTTCTGATGAGATTGATTGTTGTGATTGCTCTGTGTACCTAGCTGATCTCACTGCTCTTAAGGATAAGCATGCTTCTACTTGTGATGAACTAGATATGCTTAGGGTTGAAGTGGCTGAGCTTAAGTCTAGACCTACTCTGCTAGGTGCTTGCACTTCTTGCCCTGTTTTGCATGGAAAGAATGATGAGATGCATGCTTACACTGTTTTGCTTGAGGCTAAGTTGAAAGAGCCTAGTCCCACTTCTTGCTCTACTTGTGAATTGCATGCGGTTAAGAATTTGGAGCTTGCACATTATGTTGATCGCTTGCAGGATGAGAATGATGAGCTGAGAAAATGTATGAGCTGGTTGTCGGGTCAGGAGCCTCAGCTTGGTATCATGATAGCGGCTTTCAAACGCTATGATGGTCAGGCACTTGGGGCTGACAAGCTTGGAGAGAACAGTGGTGAGGGAGTTGAGAGAGTTGGAGAGATTCCTATCCCACCACCAAACAGACACAAGAACAAGTTTGAGCCCAAGCCTAACCATCTCAGAAACAAACTTGACACTACTCCAGATCCACCCATATTCCCTCACCCAACAAATGATTTTCAGAAACCGGTGAAGTTTGTGAGCCCAAAGGGAGGTGAGGAAGGAGAGAAGAAGGGTGAGAAGCTGAGTGGGCAGCCCCAACCCAAGCCTAAGCCTAAGCCACAGCCCATAAAGTTCCATTGTGGGTATTGTGGGAGAGATGGTCACAAGGATGAGTTTTGCTTCAAGAGGAAGCGTGAGGAGAGAATGGCTAGAGAGTGGGCTAACAAGGACAAGTACCACCCCTCTAATGGTATACCTGAGCCTCGTTTGCAGATGCCCAGGGCCAAGGCGATTGTGAGGACGGTTCCGGCTTGGGGAGACCGGAAGGCTGCAGGTGCTGCTGCTGGCCGAGCTACACCGGTCAGACCGGTGTACTACACCGGTCAGACCGGTGCAGGTCTGGGCAGACAGCGAGTCGGGTTTCGTGCTCGTGAGGATGCTCGTTTTGGTGCTGGAGGTCGTGGTTCTGGTGGTTGGTCTGGAAAGTTTGCAGGTGGTCAGTTTGCTAGGCGTTCTCCACCTCGTGCTCAATACGGGGGTGGGAGGAGTCGTAGCTTTGAGATGGAGAGGAGGAATTATCCACGGTTTCCCTTTCGTGGCTTTCGTCCTCCTCCAGCTAGAGAGGGTTGGTTCCCTCGTAGTGGTTACCGTGGTGGTGTTCGTGGTGGTAGCTTTGATAGGCGTGATGATTTGGTTTGTGCTAAGCCCACTTTGGAGCAAATGGCTCGGCACTGGTTTTACTCTTTTGGTACTAACCCCAGTGCTGAGTCATTTGTTCACTCACGTGCTCGCTTTTGAATTTCAGATGGGAGACTTGAAGAACATTTGGTTGATTGACTCCGGTTGCTCGAGGCATATGACCGGAGACATGGGGTGGTTCTCAAGTCTCGTCCCGGTGGTGACAAAGAAGTACATCACCTTTGGGGACAATGGGCGAGGGCGTGTGCTGTCAGAAGGTGAGATTAAGGTAAGTGACAAGATCACTCTCAGGCGTGTTGCTCTTGTTCAATCGCTTGGATACAATTTGCTTTCTGTCTCCCAGTTGTTGGATGAGGGTTTTGAGGTGTTGTTTCGGCCTGGTGGTTCTCGGATTTTAGATTCTCGGGGGGATCTTGTTTGCATGGTCGATCCCGAGGGTCAAGTGTTCCGAGCTGATTTTTCTCAGTCTTCTGGTGTGGAGCGTTGCTTCTTGGCTGGTTCTTCGAGTGAGTTGTGGAAGTGGCATAGGAAGTTGGGTCACTTGAGCTTTGACCTTTTGTCTCGCTTGAGTAAACTCAATTTGGTCCGAGGATTGCCACGGTTGAGGTTTGAGAAAGAGTTGGTTTGTGCGCCGTGTAGGCATGCCAAGATGGTAGCCTCTTCTCACCCGCCTCTCACCGATGTGATGACTGAGCGTCCATGCGAGCTGCTCCATATGGACCTTGTTGGCCCAGCTCGTGTGCGATCTGCGGGTGGGAAGTGGTATGTCCTTGTTGTGGTGGACGACTACTCTCGGTATGCGTGGGTGTTCTTTCTTGAGGAGAAAGGGGAGACGTTTGGTTTTGTTCGAGATCTTGTCTTGAGATTAAGAAATGAGAGGCACGGAGATGCCATACGAGCGATCCGCAGTGACAATGGCTCGGAATTCAAAAACTCTCGCTTCGAAACCTTTTGCCATGACTGGGGTCTTGAACACCAGTTTTCGAGTCCGTATACACCTCCCCAGAATGGCGTGGTGGAAAGGAAAAACAGGACCTTGTGCGAGATGGCTCGGATGATGCTCGACGAGCATAGGACTCCGAGAAGGTTCTGGGCTGAGGCGGTCAATACCGCGTGCTATGTGTCGAACAGGATCTACCTCAGGGTTCATAAGAAGAAAACCTGTTACGAGTTGATGCACGGTCGCACACCCAAGGTGAGTCACTTCCATGTCTTTGGTTGTAAATGCTTCATTCTGAAGAAAGGGAAGAAGATGGACAAGTTCGAGGCTAGGTCTGTCGATGGCATTTTCTTTGGTTATGCATCTCATTCTAGAGCATTTCGTGTGCTCAATCTTGAAACTAACCAAATCGTGGAGACTTGCGAGGTAACCTTTGGCGAGACACAGCCACGTAGTCAGCTTGTTTTTGAGTGTGCAGGTGACGACGAACTTGGCGAGGAGATCTTTCAGGAGGAGGAGCATGAACATGGAGATGATGAAGATGGCGGTGTGGTGCCCTCAGCTGAACATGTACCTACTACTTCGACGACGATCGAGAACGGACCCTCTCCCACACCTACAACGACAAATCCAGATCAAGGCGAAGCTGCTGTTGAGGGGGAGGTAGCATCAAGGCGAGAACCTCCCCGGCGAGTGCAAGTGGATCACCCAGCTTCGAGAATCATCGGCGACATGAATGAACGTACTACACGGTCGAGGGTTCGGAACAATTCTCATTTCGCTCATGCTGCTTTTGTTGCCACCTTTGAGCCCAAAGACATTGGACACGCGTTATCTGATCATAATTGGGTTAATTCGATGCATGAGGAGTTGGAGAATTTTGAGAGGAACCATGTTTGGGTGTTGGTTGACCCTCCTCCAGGGTGTAAGCCGATTGGGACAAAATGGGTGTGGAAAAATAAAGAGGGAGAGAAAGGAGAAGTTGTGAGGAACAAGTCAAGACTTGTTGCTCAGGGGTACAGTCAGAAAGAGGGGATCGACTACGAGGAGACTTTTGCTCCTGTAGCTCGTTTGGAGGCGATCAGGATCCTTCTAGCCTTTTCCGTGGCTAAAGGGTTCAAGTTGTACCAGATGGATGTGAAGAGTGCTTTCCTGAACGGTGTGTTGGAGGAAGAGGTGTTTGTGAGGCAACCACCGGGGTTTGAGAGTGAGAAGTACCCCCACCGGGTGTACAAGTTGAGGAAGGCGCTGTATGGGTTGAAGCAGGCGCCTAGAGCTTGGTATGGTAGGTTGAGGGGGTTCCTGTTTGAGAGAGGGTTTGAGATGGGGAAGGTCGACCAGACCTTGTTTCTCCTCAGGCAGGGCAGAGATATCCTGATTGTGCAGGTATACGTGGATGATATTGTCTTTGGTGGCTCGTCTAACTCTCTTGTTGCAAGGTTTGCAGAAGACATGAGCAGGGAATTTGAGATGAGCATGATGGGCGAGTTGCAGTTCTTCCTTGGGCTACAAATCAAGCAATCAAAGGAAGGAACATTTGTGCACCAAGCTAAGTACACCAAGGACATTGTGAGGAAGTTCAAGATGGAGGACTCCAAGGCCATGGCGACGCCTATGAGTACGACTACAGCTCTTGATGCGGACGAGGAAGGTGAACACGTGGACCAGAAGGAGTACCGGAGCATGATCGGGTCACTCCTCTACTTGACGGCGACGAGGCCGGACATTCAATTATCGGTGTGTCTGTGCGCTCGTTTTCAAGCGTCTCCGAGGACTTCGCATCGGCAAGCAGTCAAGCGCATTTTTAGGTATTTGCGACACACTCCCGACTTCGCCCTTTGGTACTCTACGTCTTCTTCTTTGGCGCTTCATGGTTTTTCAGACGCGGATTTTGCCGGGTGTCGGTTGGATAGGAAGTCCACTTCTGGGACTTGCCAGTTCTTGGGTTCTTCTTTGGTGTCTTGGTCTTCCCGCAAACAGTCGAGTGTTGCTCAATCCACTACCGAGGCAGAGTATGTGGCCGCAGCTAGTTGTTGCTCTCAGCTCCTTTGGATCACATACACCATGAGTGACTTTGGTGAGGAGTATACCCATGTCCCACTTCAATGTGATAGCACCAATGCCATAAGCGTTGCAAAGAACCCAGTGCTTCATTCCAAAACCAAGCACATAGAAGTGAGGTATCATTTTCTGAGAGACAACGTAGAGAAAGGGAAGATAGCTTTGATCCATGTACCCACACATGACCAACTAGCCGATATTTTCACCAAACCCCTAGATCAAGCAACTTTCACTCGTTTGCGGGGGGAGCTTGGTGTTTGTTTGATTTCTTGAGTTGGTGTGTGGGAGCTCCTTTGTAGCATATGTATAGCTTTCCTTTGTGCATTTCTTGCATTTGGCATGGCATATGTAACATGATGTATAGGCATCTTTGTATCTTAGGTTGCATGCATTTTGTAACATATGCATTGTTTAGGAAAGGCTTCTCCTATATACATTGTTCACCATGGAATGACATATATGTCTTTGTGAGCTAATTTGGTAAGCTATGGTTAGTTTGGCTTAGCTCTTGATAATCTTGGTTTATATCCATGGTTGATGGCTATGTTTTTGAAAAATTTCATATATATGCTCTCTTGTGAGTAAATGCCTTTACATGATCTTGACATGTTTTTGTGGCTTGGCTATGCTTAATTTGTGGTTGGATAGCTTATTTTGATCATATGGGGCCAAAGGCTCATTTGCCATCATGAATGTTTAGCCCCCATGCTTCATCTTGTGGAGGGGCATAAGTTCCTTTTTGTCGCAAAGACATTTCATGTACCAATTATAAATCTGAAAATGAAATGTAAATTGCTTGAAAAATGTGCTCCCATGTCATATGTGCTAATTTTAATTTGCTTTGGGTGCTAAATCGTTGCATGATGCCTACCAATGAGAAGTCTCATATATAGAAGTAGGCACATGGCTCGGTGGCTTTGACATGACATGAGGTGCTTGTGGGTGTTTATGATGGTCTTATGCTTAGAATGGTTGTCCTAGCATGAAGTTTGTGTGGCTTTGCCATTTTGACATGTTTTGCTCATGTTTAGGACTTTGCTCATGAGAGGGTGATTTTTCGCAAAATTGCTCAATTCTATCTTAGCTTCGCCCAATGGTTGTGAAACTTGGTGATCATGAAGTTTATGTCATTACGAAGCTATAGAGTATCTAACTTGCTCATTTGGACATGTGTAGCATCCTATGGTGAATTTTGTCTTTTTGAGAAGCTCTAGGTTGCATTTTTTGCATTTTTAGCTTGATTCATGCATTGTCAACAAGGGGGAGAAGTTTGAGCATGTTTTGGCCTACTGAATGCACTTGGAAGGTTTTCAGGTGGTTTCGAGCCATTTTTGGGCTCTGTTGTGCACCGGTCTGACCGGTTGAGGTCACCAGTCTGACCGGTCAGAGTGCTGGTCCAGTTCATATGTTGAGCACCGGTCTGACCGGTGAAGTTGGCCGGTCTGACCGGTCAGAGCTGAGCTGTTGCAGCTGCTCTGTTTCGTGAAGTGGCTCGCATGCATTCGTCCAGGGGGAGTTGCATTGGTTCAGGGGGAGCTTGCATGTGTGCAGGGGGAGCTCTTTGTGGTTTTCGAGCTTTGGATTGTTGGTTTGTGCTCTTTGCTTGAGCATGTTTTGTCTCGGATGTGTCGAGCCGTTGCCCTTGCCTAAGGGGTCCGAGACTTGTCTTCTTCAAGTGATCTTGCTCTTTGCCTTTCTTTGGCTTTCGATCGCTTGTTGGAGTTTCTTTTAGTCGTTTCTTTTCTTTTCCTTTTCTCTTGGTTACCAAAACGTGTGTGTTGTCAATGCACTCATCAAGGGGGAGATTGAGAGCCAGGTGTGGTTCGAGGACCGGTGGATGGTCGCTTCCTGGTGTGATGAGTGATTGACAACGTGGTGTGGACTGATTCTTGGCTAAGTATTGCAGGTGCAAGTTGCGGCTTGACTGGTGCAGGTGCAGGTGAAGAACAAGCGCGAAAGGTCATTGCCGGTGAGGCCTCCAGGTGTGGAGAAGACAAGTAGGCTTGGTTCGAGGGACCCGGTGGCCAGCGGGGTCAAGTGCGGGCCGCATGGTGGCAAGAACGGCAAGATGAAGTCATGGACGGTTTCTTGGTTGAGCCTCAAAACCAAGGTCGAGCCGGGACTACGTGGGAGCTGAGTCATGAGTGGTGATTGGCGGAGGCTACACCGAGTTCGCGGGGTTTCCGGTGGTTTACCAGAAAACCACTGGGTTCCTTGGTTGATTCACAAAGCCAAGACCGAAGAACCGAAGACGGAGGTGCAGCAGCTCCAGACCGGTCTGACCGGTGGGTCTGACTGGTCTGACCGGTGGGTCTGACCGGTGAGGAGCACCGGTCTGACCGGTGTGCGACGACGCAGTCCGGAATCTTCGAAGCGGAGGACACGTGTCGGGATCGCAAGGCTTGCGTCGAGGCTAAGCAAGTTTGCGGTCGCTGGGCATCCGTCCGATGGAGCGAAAACAAAGATTTCCGAATTCACCCTTGAGTGGCATGTATCCCTAGTTAGCTAGTAAGGGTATTTTCGTCTTTCGGTTGCCTCCATATAACCCAAGTGGTGAGAGGATGGCAGCCATCTCTTGGAACCCTAGCTCATTTGGTTTTCCTATTTTCCTTCCTATTTTCTTAGGATTTTCGTAGGACTAGCTTGAGAGCTTCATGGTGAGATCTTGTGAGAGGGAAGGATGATCGGGCGGCAATCTAGACCTTGTATGAACCTCTTTGGTATGTATAGATGATTCGGCGTGGTTCCTCAAGGCTTGGATGTGTCTTTCCCGTTTCTCCTTTTTGGTGATTTTCGGAGCCCTTTCTTGGCGATTTTCTTGGAGCGATTTCGAGGCCTTTCTCTTTGGGATTTGGTGGGGGATGTATGCATGAACCCTTCGTGGTTCTTTTCCCTTTGATTCCCCTTCCAAATCCGTGAGCAAAGGGGTTCGATTTTGGGGTTTTCGTGGCTCTAGGGTTAGAGGCGTTCTTGGTGGGATTTCTTCGATTCCTCTTGATTTGACAAGTTTTGGTGGACCAAATCTTGGCTATGGAGTACCCATGAGGTGTTCCTACTATCCCCAAAGTCTTGTGCAAAACCGTGGAGTGAATCGGGAGATCGGGAGTTGGATTTGGGGGAGTTGACTCGCGGGCACTGTTCATCCCGAGCTGCCCTGGCGCGACCGGTCTGACCGGTGCTTTTGACCGGTCTGACCGGTGCTAGCCCTTGGTGGGTTTTTGTCTCGGGGAACAGCCTTGTCCGTGTGGTTTTGTCCCGTGGTTCTGCTGGTCAGTTCTTGGCGTGTTTGGAGTTGTTTTGCTAGGTTTTGTGAGGGGTTCTTCTTACTTCCAGGTTGTGTTTCGGAGGTGGTTTTTGTTCCAGGGCCTAGAGGAGTCACTGAGGCTTCCTGGAACGTTTGCTGTGCGGCTGCTGTAGCCTCCGGCCTGACCGGCGCTGTCCACCGGTCTGACCGGTGTCACCGGTCTGACCGGCGCAGGTCATCGGTCTGACCGGTGTAGCACAGGCAGCAAGCCGTGCAAGTTTCCGCTGTGTGTTTTGGTGAGTTCTGGCTCAGAGGGTTGAGTGTTGGTTCCTAGGACCAGTAGCACTCCAGTGGCTGCGTGGTCTTGGCCAACTAGGGTAGTTGGGTCGGAGACGTGATTTGGAAGCCATGTTCGTCTTGTTGGAGTTCTCATCTCCTTCGAGAAGAATTTTTATCGGCTCCCATTCACTCCTCCCCTCTCTGGTTCGCCTAATCGGTCCTTCAATAAGGTTGGTGAAGGAAGTGGTGAGAATGTGGGGAAGATCAGAGATATCCCAGAACCACCAAAAACCTACAACAAAAATGCCTATGCTCCTATGCCAAACCCTATTAGGAACCGACTAGACATAACCCCAGCTCTACCTGTGTTTCCTCCACATACAAACAACTTCCAGAAACCCATCAAGTTCAAGAGTGACTTGGGGAATGAGTTCTTTGGGAAGAAGGGAGAGAAACCGAGTGAGGAGAAGCCAAAGCCCAAAGAGAGCCCAAAACCAAAGCCAAAACTAAAATCCTTCCATTGTGAGCATTGTGGGAGGGATGGGCACCTAGCGGAGTTTTGCTTCAGGAGGAAGCGTGAGGAGAGGTTTGCTAGGGAGATGGCAAACAAGGACAGGTACCGCCCTTCTCGTGGTGTGCCTGAGCCTAGGATGGTGTCAAGGGGCGAGGGTGTGGTGCATACCATTTACCCTCGGGAGAGGCGTGAGTTTGTGCCTCGAGGTGAGCCACCACATAGAGAAGGTGGTAGGCGAGTTGGGTTTGGGCGTGATGAGTTTGCTGGACGTTCCTTCGCTCGTGGCCAATACGAGTATGGGGGGAACGATCGCAGCTTTAGGTCCCAAAGGACCTACGGGCCACAGTCTCCACCTCGTGGTACGCGTAGTCCTCCAAGGGGACGTGTGGGTGTTCCACCTAGGGGAGATAGGATGGATTTTGCTAACCCCACTTTTGAGCAAATGGCAAGGCACTGGTTTGATTCATTTTGTACTAACCCAGTGCTGAGTCATTTACTCACTCTCACTCTCGTTTTTGATTTGCAGGTGGGAGGCTTGGAGGGCTTTTGGTTGATCGACTCCGGTTGCTCTCGACACATGACCGGAGATCGAAGGTGGTTCTCTGGCCTCACCTCGGTGATGACCAAAGTGTACATCACTTTTGGGGACAATAGGAAAGGTAGAGTGCTTTTAGTGGGCACGGTGAAGGTGAGCGAGTCTGTGACTCTTAGGCGTTTTGCTCTTGTCAAGTCTTTGGGGTTTAATCTTCTTTCGGTTTCCCAACTTCTTGATGAGGGTTTTGAGGTTCGTTTCAAAACGGGCACTTCTCGTGTTTTGGATTCTCGAGGAGATCTTGTATGCACGATCATCCCCGAGGGTCAGATTTTCAGAGCTGATTTTTCTCAGTGTGTCGGCTCTTCTCGTTGTTTGGTTGCTGGTGTTTCGGCGGAGCTTTGGAAATGGCATAGGAGACTAGGTCACTTGAGTTTTGACTTGTTGTCACGCTTGAGTGGGCTAGATTTGGTCTGAGGATTGCCTAAGTTGAAATACCAAAAGGACTTGGTATGTGCTCCGTGTAGGCATGGCTAGATGGTCGCCGCCTCTCACCAGCCTCTGACATCCGTTATGACAGAGAGGCCATGCGAGCTGTTCCATATGGACTTCGTTGGTCCAGCTCGTGTGTGTTCGGCAGGTGGGAAATGGTATGTCCTGGTGATATTGGATGACTATTCTCGCTATGCTTGGGTCTTCTTTTTGGCTGACAAGGGGGAGACGTTTGGTTTTGTGCGGGATCTAATCTTGAGGTTGAAAAATGAGAGGAATGGAGATGGCATTCGAGCTATCCGTAGCGACAATGGCTCTAAATTTAAAAACTCTCATTTCGAAACCTTTTGTCGTGATTTGGGTCTCGAACATCAATTCTCTTCTCCCTATGTGGCTTGTCAGAATGGTGTGGTTGAGAGGAAAAATCGTTCCCTTTGTGAGATGGCTCGGACGATGCTCGACGAGCATAGGACTCCGAGGAGATATTGGGCTGAGGCGGTGAATACCGCATGCCATGTTGGGAATCAGATTTTTCTTTGGGCCTTCTTGAACAAGACGTGCTATGAGCTCATGCACGGGCGAGCACCTAGAGTGAGCCATTTCAGGGCTTTTGGTTGTCGGTGCTTTATTCTCAAGAAGGGTAGGCTTGATAAGTTTGAGTCGAGGTCTTCCGATGGGATCTTTTTGGGTTATGCGAGTCATTCTCGAGCATTCCGTGTGCTCAACCTTGATACTAACCTAGTCATGGAAACTTGCGAGGTTACCTTCGACGAGACCCAGCCATGCAGTTTGTCTATTTTTGAGTGTGCAGGTGATGACGAGATTGGCAAGAAGATCTTTGAAGATGAGGAGGATGATGCTGGAGAGGATGATGGTAATGATGAAGCTCCAGCCGAGCATGTACCCTCTACTTCCACTACGATGACTACGGTGCAGGATGGCCCAGCCCCTACACCGACTACGATCCAGCAAGATCAAGTGGAAGCTGCAGCTGAGGGGGAGGTTGTCTCCAGGCGAGAGGCACCGAGGCGCGTTCAAGTTGATCATCCTCCCTCAAGAATCATCGGCGACATCAATGAACGTACGACACGGTCAAGGTCCAGGAATGTTTCTCACTTTGCTCATTCGGCTTTTGTTGCTGCCTTTGAGCCGAAAGACATTGGGCACGCCCTCTCTGATCCTAATTGGGTGAATGCAATGCATGAGGAGTTAGAGAACTTTGAGAGAAACCAAGTTTGGGAGTTGGTAGAGCCACCACCACATCGCAAACCTATCGGGACAAAATGGGTGTGGAAGAATAAAGAGGGTGAGAATGGTGAGGTGGTGAGAAACAAATCAAGGTTGGTTGCTCAGGGGTATAGTCAGAAGGAGGGGATAGGCTATGAGGAGACATATGCTCCTGTAGCCCGTTTGGAGGCGATTAGGATCCTTCTAGCCTTTTCCGTGCTAAAGGATTCAAATTGTACCAAATGGATGTGAAGAGTGCCTTCTTGAATGGGTTTTTAGAAGAAGAGGTTTATGTGAAGCAACCACCGGGCTTTGAGAGTGCGGAGTTTCCTCACCGGGTGTATAGGCTGAGAAAGGCGTTGTATGGGCTGAAACAAGCTCCCCGTGCTTGGTGTGGCCGTTTGAGGGGGTTCTTGTTCAGCAAGGGGTTTGAGATGGGCAAGGTTGATAAGACTCTTTTTCTCCTCAGGCAGGGCGTTGATATCCTAATTGTTCAGGTGTACGTGGATGATATTGTCTTTGGTGGCTCGTCTCACTCTTTGGTTGCGAGGTTTGCAGAGGACATGAGAAAAGAATTCGAGATGTCTATGATGAGAGAATTGCAGTTCTTTCTCGGGCTTCAGATCAAGCAGGCGAAGGAGGGAACCTTTGTGCATCAAGCCAAGTACACGAAGGACATCCTCAAGAAGTTCAAGATGGACGACTCGAAGCCCCTGTCGACGCTAATGAGTACGACTACAGCGCTGGATGCGGACGACGACGGAGAGCCCGTGGACCAGAAGGAGAACCGGAGCATGATCGACTCTCTCTTGTACTTGACGGCGACGAGGCCGGACATTCAGTTTTCTGTGTGTTTGTATGCTCGTTTTCACGCGTCGCCGAGGACTTCATATCGGCAGGCCGTCAAGCGGATCTTTAGGTATCTTCGATACATTCCTGAGCTCGGTCTTTGGTACTTGGCGTCCTCTTCTCTTTCGCTTCTTGGGTTTTCGGATGCCGACTTTGCGAGGTGTCGAGTCGATAGGAAGTCGACTTCGGGGATGTGCCAGTTTTTGGGATCTTTGCTTGTTTCATGGTCTTCTCAGAAACAATCTAGTGTAGCTCAGTCTACCACAGAAGCCGAGTATGTTGCTGCCACTAGTTGTTGCTCGCAGCTACTTTGGATCACATACATGCTGAGTGACTTTGGTGAGGAGTGTACCCATGTTCCTCTCATGTGTGACAGCACGAGTGCCATTAGTGTTGCCAAAAACCCCGTGTTCCACTCCAGAACTAAACATATCGAGGTGAGGTACCACTTCCTGAGAGACAATGTTGAGAAGGGAAACATAGACCTCATCCATGTGCCAACTGAAAAGCAGCTCGCCGATATCCTAACCAAGCCTTTAGACCAAGCTACATTTGCCCGTTTGCGAGGAGAGCTTGGTGTTGTTTTTCCTTTTTGAGCTTTGGTTGGGGGATTGATGTACATATTCATGTTGCATTTTCATTTATGTATCATATCATGCTTGCATCTTTGTATCATAGACTGCATTTGTATCATATGCTTTAGGAATGTGCTTCTCCTATATACTTGGATCACCATGATATGCTGGATATGAGATTGTGACTTTGCTAGTGATGCTCATATGATGGATAGCGAGGCTCTTGATAGCTTTGGGATGTATATGCTTGTGGATGGCTTTCTTTTGTAAAAATGCTATATATGATCCTCTCTTATGAGTTGAATGCCTTTCATGTTAAATTTGTGCACTTATGGCTATAGCTTGCTTAATTTGTGCTTGGAACCATGTTCTTTTCATTTGGGGTCAAACACCCATCTGTCATCATGAATGTTTAGCCTACATGCTACCTTGTGGAGAAGCCTAAGCTTCTTTTTGCCGCAAAGGCACTTCATGTACCATGCTTAATTTGTAAATCTTGAAATTGGTATATGAAATGCTTGTGCTTGGAAAAATATGCTTCCATGTCAAATTTGCTTTAAATTCCTTATCTTGGGTGCTAAACCGTTGCATGATGTTCACCGTTGAGAAGTCTTACATTTAGAAGTGGACACATGGCTCGGTGGCTTTGACAAGACATGAGATAGCTTGTAGGTGTTTGTGATGATCTTGTGATGAGAATTTGTGACCTTGCATGAAGTTTGTGAGTTATATGTTGTTTGTGCTCATTTTGATCATGTTTAGGTCCTATGCTCATGAGAGGGAAATTTTTGTGAAAAATGCTTTATTTTGATCATGGCTATGTCACATGCTTATATGTCCCTATCTATCTTGTTGGCGATGCTTGTACTAATTTGTGGCTATCCTGCTTGTCTATGTCTCAATTTTAGCATGTTGTAGTGCTCTTTGTCTATTTGAGAAGCACATGCTTGCATCTGTAGACTTGATTCATGCATTACCAACAAGGGGGAGAGATAGTACCCAATTCTTGCTTTGGGGAGAAAGTTGCATTTATTCAGGGGGAGCTTGCATTCATGTGCTTTGGAGCTCTTTGTCGCCTGATTTTAGTTGTGCTCTTTTGCCGATGGTGTCAAACCCTTTTTGCCTCACCTTGAGGAGTCGGCAATTTTGGAGCATTTTATCTCGGTTGTGTCGAGCCGTTGCCCTTGTCTTAGGGGACCGAGATTTTTCTCTCTCAAGAGATATCTTTTTGGCTTTTGTTTGGCTTTTGATCACTTGTTTGAGTTTTTCATTCGTTTCTTTTTTTTTCTCTTTTCTCTAAATTGCTTACTATATGTGTGTTGTCAATGCACTCATCAAGGAGGAGATTGAGGACTGCAGCGTCCGAGGACCAGAGCGTCCGAGGACCGGTGGACGGTCGCTCCCTGGTGTGATGAGTGATTGACAACATGGTGTGGACTGACTCTTGGCCGAGTATTGCAGGTGCAGGTTGCGGCTTGACTCATGTTGGTGCAGGTGAAGAGCGGGCGCGAAAGGTCTTAGCCTTGCGGGGCCTCCGAGGAGTGGAGAGACAAGTAGGCTCGGTTCGATGGACCCGTTGGCCGAACGGGGTCAAGCGCGGGCCGCATCGTGATAAGAAAAGCAAGACGAAGTCGTCGACTGGAGCCGGTGAAGGGTAGCGGCTCACGACCGGAGTCTGCACGCGGGGTTTGCGGCGGTTCACCACAAAACCGTCGAGTTACTTGGTTGAGCCACAAAACCAAGACCGGAGGCTCGGCGGGCGGAGACGGGATCCGGGCGCGCTGAGAAGCTTCGATGCCAGAGGACACGCGGCGGGATCGCAGGGCCTGCGTCCGGAGGACGTAGACTGCGGCAAAGGCGTGGCCGTCTGATGAAGAGGAGTGCTACTTGACCATATTGCCCCTGAGGGGATTGTATCTTAATTTTGAGTGCTAGGGGTAGCTTGGTCATTTGCCCAACCCAGAGGGACTCATATATATAGCTCTAGGGTTTCTGGGCAAACCATCCTTCCGGACTGCTTCTCATTTCCCTGCTCCATAGGCGTAGATTTTCTTCACCGTTTTGTAGAGAATCTGACCTCCAAGTGTATGGAAGCTTTCATGGTTGCGTCGATTTCCTTCTTGTAGCTCGTGTGATTTTTGTGTCTTTTTCGGGCTATTTTCGTTGGATTTTCGTGCGCGACTTGTTCCTCTGATTCTGGGGTGTTTGAGTTCGGATTTTCTTGTGAGGATCATGGATAGATGCCTTGCGCATCTTTGTGCTTGATCTTGACCCCTCAAACTCCGGATTTAGCCTTGAATTTGAGGATTTCGGTTGGAACCCTAGCTTTTTGGTAGAGCTCGGTTGTGATTCGATTCCTGGCGATTTAGTTCGTTTGAGGTATCAAGTTTTGGGGTATAGCATCCCCTAGGGACGCTTCACATCTCCCCCAAATCTTGTCTCAAGAGCTTAAGCCGTTTGGGATATCCATGGACGGATAGGTGGAAGGGTGTTCGCGTTCTTGCTCTCGGCCTGCTGCTCCCGCGTCTGTTCGCACCTGGCGGACAGTCCGCCTGGTAGGCGCGGACAGTCCGCGTGGACCAGAGTTCGTCCAGTTCGTCGCTTGTTCGTGCGCGTTCGTGGTTCGATCCATTGAGACAAGTGTTTTTGGTTGGGAGAGGTTTGCGGACCGTCCACCCAGGCACCGTGGACCGTCTGTGCGGTACGAGTTACCCACGGACCGTCCGAGGGTTGGGCACGGACCGTCCGAATTTCGGGGGGTGCATACTGGTTGTTCGTGCACCTTTTGCAGACCGTCCGCCGTGACCCCGCGGACCGTCCGCCTGGTCACCTCAGACTGTCCGTCTGGGACTTCGCAGATCGCCTAAGTCCTTTGCTTCTTGAGTTGTGCTTTCGCTTAGCGATTGGTTGAAGCTTGTTCCTAGGGTTGGTAGGTCCGTTGTGACTACGCGACCTTGGCAAGCTCGTGTGGGAACCCTAGGTTGTGAAGTTGGGCATAGGCCGAGTTCATCCTTCGGGAAGAATTTTTATCGGCTCCCATTCACTCCCCCCCTCTCTGGTCGCCTAATCGGTCCTTCAGGGGTTCACCTTTTATCGGCTTGGTTCTGAACGGGCGGATGAGCTTCAAGCGGCTGACTCAGCAACGGCAGCTGACTCTTCGTATTCCAGTACTCGATGCTCTCAATCTCGGGGGCTCGACTACAATCCACGGATTCAGTGGGCTAGAAAAGATCAAGATTCCACTCCGGACACATTCTACAGTCAAGATGAACCTTCAATTCGAGAGAGAGTACTCGACTCAAGGCTCGGGGGCTCTGTGCCACATGTCCTTCGGTTTTTTCTCCGGATTTTTCGGGATAAGATTGACAGAACTTCAGATTGACCCTCGGCTTGAATCTACAATTCGACCTAAGGCTCGGGGGGCTACATTCCATATGGAATGCGATTCTTCAAATCGCATTTTCCTTATGGTTTTTCATCAAGATATCACGAGTACTATTGAAGGCCTTCGAGAGAAGCACTCGGGGACGCTTGGGGACCACTCGAGAAGACTTCAAGACTACTCAAAGATCAGCTGGAGTACCTTCCAGCCTCGGGATAATTCAAGCATTCTTGAGGACTTTCGGCTTGTAGAACTTGGGGACGCTCAAGGACTACTCGCTAAGGCCGTCAAGACTACTTGAAAACATCCTGCTCGACTACAAAGTACTCGGGGGCTTGTCGTACGGACATCCCTGGGCCCACTACTCAGGCGGGTACCAGCACCGACTACTACATGGGCCCCTGGGACTACTCGACTTGGGATGCACAGCACAAGACGGTGTGAAGCACAAGGCACCCGGAGGACTAGTACTCGGTTAGGAAGCTAGACATGTCCGGATCCATGTAGAGTACTCCTAGCCATGTACGAGTACAACTACATCCCCCTAACCGACTTGTAACCCTGCCTCCCGGACTATGTAAGGCGAGGCAGGGACCCCTATCTATTGATCTGCATCATCTTGTAACATCACCCAATCAATCCAGAGCTACGCAGCATACAGGACGTAGGGTATTACGCACCTTGCGGCCCAAACCTATCTAAATTGTGTGCCACGTGTCTCTCCTTCGAGTTCCCGATCTCGGCGAGGCCACAAACATCTACCTCGGGTACTCCCCTTGGTAGGTTGCCAGTATAAAACACCAACAACCGTCTCGCATGAAGCAGCTCAGCCCGCTCAGGTTCTTGGATCCCTTCTTGCTCTTGCACCGATCACCTTCATCTTCACTACTACTCGAGCTCAAGGTAGAGTAAGTGGAGCTGGAGTCGACGTCACTCGCTCCGACCATCGCTCGAGCCTTCCTGCTGTAGCCGTCCTTCTTCCTCGATCTTCACTCGTCCTTGTTCTTGTGATTGTGCTTGTGATCACGCCTCGACCGATACTTTCTCTCCGTCCTCGACCGGTGCTTGTAGTTGTCCTTGTTCTCCATCTTCTTAGGGCAGTCAGCAACGAAGTGTCCTGGCTTGCCACACTGAAAGCACGTCCTCGTGTTCCTCCTTGTGTTCACCAGGTTCTCGTGCATCCTCTCGAACCTCCTGGCCAGTAGCGCCAGCTCGTCCTCTCCAAGCACGTCGAACTCCTCATTTGGCAAAGACATCAAGGAAGACAAAGAGTACATCCTGGTGGATGGGTTAGCGTTGGACTTTGCACCTGAGCCACCGATGAGGGCGAGACTACGAGAGTCAGTCGGGCCCTCAAGCTTAGCTGTCACACCCCGGTCCACCTCAGCCGACTTGATCTTCGAGAATAGCTCATCTACCGTCAGAGTCTCATACTTCTCAGTCTCAAGAATGGCCTCGACCTTTCCATCCCAAATAGTACGATCCAACGAGTGCAAGAGCTTCACGGCTCTGTCATGATCATCGTACGGGAGCGCGGCCACATTAGCCCTCATGTTGTTCACAATCACCATGAACCACTGGAACATGGTATCGATGGACTCACCGGGGAGATGAGTGAAGTTCTCGTACTCTCTCCCATAAGTCGCAAACAACCGAGCCTGAACCTGACTATTTCCAGCGTGAGCATTCTTCAGCACCTCACAAATCCTACAAGCTAAGTCCTCTATGTGAACCCGATTGAATTCAGACTCACACAGAGCACGAAACAAGAAGTCGACCGCCTTGTTGTTGGCATCGTGCATGTCTCTCGATCCTGGAGCAAGGAAGTTCACAGGATGAACATAAGTTGTGTTCACCGTGACATCCCAAAGGATCTGACCCTTACCGCGGAGGAAAGCTACCATTCACCTCTGCCACATCTGGTAGTTTTTCCCATCGAAGTTCAGAGGATCCGATCCCCATTCCTGGTACGCCATCTTTGGATCTTAGACTGGTTTGAGTCCCGAAAGACCCGTAACCGGCTCTGATACCACTTGAAGGACCGAACTGGCGACCAGAGAGGGGGAGTGAATGGGAGCCGATAAAAATTCTTCTCGAAGGAGATGTCTTCTCCAACAAGACGAACACGGCTTAGCCAAATCACTTCTCCGACTCAACTACCCAAGTTGGCCAAAACCACGTAGCCACTGGAGTGCTATTGGTCATAGGAACCAACAACCACCGAAACTTACTCGAGAACGCAGCGGAACAAGCAACTCGAGCAGCACCAGACCACCACCGGTCAGACCGGTCACTCCCACCGGTTAGACCGGTCCCGGCTGGAACAGCCAGACAGGACTTGATGATTTCCACAAAAAGACTCCTACACCGGTCAGGCCGGTACAGCACACCGGTCAGACCGGTCCAAGCCAGGAAACCCCAAATCCAAGAATCCACCCTCCCAAGCTCCAAATATCACCAAACCTGAAACAACAGCAGGTCTAGAGACTAGGGAACATACCAGCACATTCACCCGAGCCAAAACCCAACTGGGGTCTGCACCGGTCAGACCGGTCATGGTTTGGGCGCTCGGGATGAACAGCAACCCGCGGGTCAACTCCTCCAAATCCAAATCCCGATCTCCCGATTCGCTCCACAGATTCCCACAAGACTTTGGGGATACTAGGAGTACCTCATGGGCATCCCATAGCAACGATTTGGTCCACCAAAACTCGTTGAATCAAGAGGAATCGAAGGATTTCCACCAAGAACACCACTTTCCCAAAACCTGAGAAAACCCAAAAATCGAGCACCTTTACTTACGGATTTGGGAAGGCATTCACAAGGAAAAGAAC
The DNA here is from genome assembly GCA_036936925.1 of Cenchrus fungigraminus. Classification (NCBI taxonomy): domain Eukaryota; kingdom Viridiplantae; phylum Streptophyta; class Magnoliopsida; order Poales; family Poaceae; genus Cenchrus; species Cenchrus fungigraminus. Next base: position 72,664,389 of record CM072780.1, read on the forward strand.
CACGAAGGGTTCATGCATACATCCCCAACCAAATCCCAAAGAGAAAAGCCCCAAAACCACCACAAGAAAATTGCCAATAAAAGGCTCCGAAAATCACCAAAAAAAGGAAAACAGGAGAGACACAATCAAGCATTGAGGAACCACGCCGAATCATCTATACATACCATGAAGGTTCATACAAGGTCTAGCTTGTCACCCTGTTGACGGTCTATATGTGTATCAAACTTCGTTTGGACTTGCAAGCGGACAAATCCTCCGTCGTAGTCAAGGGACCCTTCTTCCCTTAAGTGTGAACCCAAGGTATCGAATCCGTGGAACAATGTGTAACGCAAGATCCAATCTAATAAAGCTAAGAATACTTTGATCTTGAAAAGGGGTTTTGCATCTAATCTAAGAAAACACCAAGAAAACCAATCTAATCTAAGAAACACCAGAGGTAGCAAGAGATAGAGAGGGATAGGTAAAACCAATCTAGGGAGATTGGATCAAGCACTTGTTGAAGTTCCAAGCATAGATGAACAAAGCAAATCAAATCTCATAAAAAGCCTCTTTAAATCGTGGCTTCCATTCCAACTCCGAAGACGCCCGCCTTTTGGAGCCACCGTTCTGTCACAACGCACTCCTATTCGTGCGGGTTAGCCTAGGGCGAGTCCAAAGGACAAGATGGAAACGCTTGGTAGGTCAGGTATGCACCTCTAGCCACCATGGCTACAAGAACATCCTATGCAATCTATCCGGAATAGATTGGAGAAGAAGAAAACCCAAGCGAAGACAAAGTCGTAGTGAAAGCACTTGATCGCTAGAAATCGGATTCAAACTTGCAAATTCCACATGAGAGTATAATACATGGACAAGATCACCACCGGGATCCTACCTTGATCTTGATCCTAGCTCCGGGAACTCCGACGTGGTCTTCCAAGCAAGGTTCCCACGTCAGCTAGGGAAGCCCTAGTCAACCATCTTGACCCTCTCCTCTCCGGAATGGTGTCCCTCCCTTCTCTGCTCCTCGACGGCGGATGACGAATTTAACTCTGCGTGGCTCTTGGCAGGGGGACTATAAATAGTCCGAAGGGCGGCTAGGTCAAAGGGGGCGCCGAACCGGGCCCGGAATGGGCTGGGCCGGCCGGCCTGGGCCCATTTCGGCTGAGTTCAGCCCCGGCTTCCTCCCGGTTGCTTCTCGCGCGATTCCCCATTTGTGTGCACTTGCAAGTGGGCCTTTGACGTCATTTCCTTCGCGGTTAAGGCTTGAATGCCTGCCATCCAAGCTTCGCTGTTTTCTGGTTGAGTCCCTGAAGATTTGCACGTTGACGCTTCGGTCCTCGGGTCATTTGGAGTCATGTTCATCACGTGTCTTGACTCTTGTCGGGCTTCATGGTCTTCTTCCAAGGTGCTTGATGAACTTGTCCCGAAAGTCTCCTCTTTAGCGTAGATTTCCTGCGTAAACAAGAAACTCCAAATTTGATATGCAAGAGTGAACTTGTTATATACGAGGGTTAGTTCCGGTGGTTAGAATAATAAATCAATGCCAACATTAAAGGTAAACTCATGGCTAGGTTGACGGAAATTCACCGTCAACACACCTGATCATCCATCCCTCTCTAAGGATCTCACCATGAAGCTCTCAAGCTAGTCCTAAAAATCCTAGGGAAAATAGGAAGGGGAAATAGCAAAGTGAAAATGAGCTAGGGTTCCAAGAGATGGCTGCCATCCTCTCACCACACGTGTTATATAGAGGCAATCGAAAGACGAAACTACCCCTATTACATTAAACTAAGATAAACGCCCCCGAAGGGCACTTTGGAAATCTTAGTCGTACCACCATCAGACGGATGCTCGGCGACCGCAAACTTGCTTAGCCTTGATGCAAGCCTTGCAATCCCGACGCGTGTCCTCCGCTTCGAAGTCTCTGGAAGGCGTCGTCGCACACCGATCAGACCGGTCCAGTGCTGCTACACTTTGTTCTTCGGTCTTGGCTTTGTGGATCAACCAAGGAACCTAGTGATTTTGTGGTGAACCACTGGAAACCCCACGAACTTGGTGTAGCCTCCGCCAATCACCACTCATGACTCGGCTCCCATGAAGTCCCGGCTCGACCTTGGTTTTGAGGTTCAACCAAGAAACCATCCACGACTTCATCTTGCTGTTCTTGCCACCATGCGGCCCGCACTTGACCCCGCTTGCCACCGGGTCCCTCGAACCAAGGCTACTTGTCTGCTCCACACCTGGAGGCCTCACCGGCATCGACCTTTCACGCTTGTTCTTCACCTGCACCAGCACCAATCAAGCCGCAACTTGCACCTGCAATACTTGGCCCAGAATCTGTCCACACAATGTTGTCAATCAGTCATCACACCAGGAAGCGACCATCCACCGGTCCCCGAACCACACAGGCTCTCAATGGCAGAGATCTTCTCAGGGTTAGCCTCGATGCCGCGATGATTAATGAGGAACCCGAGCAGTTTCCCTGAAGGTACGCCAAACACTTGTTGGGGTTGAGCTTCCATTGGTACTCACGAAGCGAAGCGAAGGTTTCTTCAAGATCAGCGATGAGCATATCGGGATTTCTGATCCTGACGATGACATCATCCATCTAAGCTTTGACGTTCTTATTGAGGTGCCACTTGAAGAAAGCTTGGATAGCTCGTTAATAGGTAGCACCAGTGTTCTCCAACCCGAAAGGCATGGTGGTGTAGCAGTAGGCACCAAACGGGGTGATGAACACGGTCTTCTCTTGATCTTCTTCCTTGATTGCAATCTGATGATAGCTGGAGTAGCAGTCAAGGAAACATAGGAGAGCACAGCACGTTGTAGAGTCAATGACTTGATCAATCCGCTGCAACCTGAAAGGGTCCTTGGGGCAATGTTTGTTCAGGTCTGTGTAGTCGACAGTCGACACACATCCGCCACTCCTTGGAGTTCTTCTTCTTGACAAGGATAGGGTTAGCGAGCCACTAAGGATGAAAAACTTCTCTGATGAAGCCAGCCGCGAGTAGTTTCACGAGTTCCTTCTTGATAGCATCCCTGCGGTCTTGAGCGAATCTGTGGAGATGTTGTCGCTTCGGTGTGGCTTTAGGATCGATGCTAAGTGAGTGCTCAATCAACCTCCTACGCACACCTAGAATGTCCGCTAGTTTCCAGGTGAAGATGTCGCGGTTTGCCCGAAGGAAGTTGACGAGCGCGTCTTCCTATTTGGGGTTGAGTCCTGTCCCGATCATGGTCACCTTGCTATTGTCGCCAGTGCCCAGATCGATAGCTTTGAGTTGGACTTTCTTTGTTGGCTGCGGCTTGCGGGTAGTGTCAGTCTTTTTCGGGATTTCAAGCTCGCTCGAAGCAAGCTTCTTAGATGTGGCGGAGACCTCCGATTCATCATAGCATTGGGTACTTGATTAGTAGTAGCGGGCTCCACAGCTTCGATGTCGCAGTCGTAGGAGCGCTTCAAGTCCCCCTGCAGCGCGAGTACGCCCTGGTATAATGAGTACCAGGTACACATAGTGTGGGATATCCATGAACTTTGCCAAGGCAGGCCAGCCGAGGATGGTGTGATACTGTGATGTACTCCGTACAGTAGTTCTCGAAGGCCCTTGGGCCCTTCAAGTCTCAAAGTCAGCGACCTCGAATTTGATGTACTCCGTACGGTAGTTCTCCTTTGTCCCAAAGGTTACACGCAACACGACTTGTCCGAGAGGGACTTCTGCGTTGCCAGGGATAATGCCGTAGAATGGGGAGTTGGTCTTGGTGAGCATGTCAAAAACGTCGAGGTCCATCTTCTTCAAGGTCTTGGCGAACAGAACGTTGAGACTGCTGCCGCCGTCGACAAACACCTTGGTGAGTCTGGAGCCTGCAACCACTGGGTTGAGAACGAGAGGAAATCGCCCTAGCTCAGAGAAACTAGTACATTGATAAGACCAAGAGAAAGTGATAGGAACCTCAGACCACTTGAGAAAATTGGGGGCAGCTGGCTCAATGGACATGATCTCTCTGAGGATGAACTTCTGCGAGCGCTTGGTGGGTAGTCCGCCGAAGATGAAATTGATAGTGTTGGTAGGATACTCATAGCCACCGTCTTTGTCAGAATCACCTTTCTTGCCCCTACATCTGCGAGCTTTTGGGTGTACGGGTTCTGGAGTGTCCTTCAAGGCGCGGCGGAGTTGATAGCACTGCTCGGTGGTGTGATTGTTATCTGGGTGCCATGGGCACTTTGCCTGGAGCAATTTATGGAAGTGTTGAGAGTCCGCACTCTTAGAGTCCTTGGAAGACCACTCCATGGTGGCAATAGTGTTTTTAGTCTTGCGCTTTCGATTAGGATTGCTTGAGTAGTTACTACTCGTGCGATTGACTTACTGCTGATTGTTGTTGCCACCACCGTTGTTCTTGTTGCCCGACTTCTTGCCGTGAGTAGGCTCGTATTTAGCACGAGCTTTGACTTCCTCACCAGCCCAGGCTTGGACCAAAGTCTTCAGCTTGGTGATAGTAGTCGGGCGTGTGTGTCCGAAGTCAACATAGGTGCGCTTGTCAAAGAGACCTTCTTGGAAGGTGTCAATAATCTCTTTGTTAGTGACATCGATGACGAAAACATGTTTGCTGAAGAAACAACACATGTAGTCGCAGAGGGATTCGCCTTGCTTCTGCTTGATTTGGGCGAGATCCATCCAGTTGTTGTGGCGGCCCAAAGAGCCGGTGAAGTTGCTGATGAAGACCTTCTTGAGTAGTTTCCAGTTGTCGATGGAGTCACGTTTGAGAGACTCAAGCCATGTGAGAGGCGCTTGCTCCATGAAAAGAGGGAAGTAGATGCACTTGGTGTCGTCGTTGCCCCTAGCATTAGCAATGGACATCTCATAGTAGCGCAACCACTGCCTTGGGTCTTATTTGCTGTCGTACTTGGAGATGCCAAGGGGCTTGAACTTCTTGTGTAGTAGAAGGAGCCGGAGGCGCTTCGTGACAGCTGGAAAGGAGTTTGAGTCAGCGTCCTTGTCCACGTCCTTGGCTCAGCGTCTGACATTGATGATGTCCCTAGCGTCGTAGGCGGTCCTAGGGGAGCCACTATTGACACTAGGTTCAAGGTTATCATCTCTGAATCAGTTGCTTGCTTCTAGTGGGACATTGCTGTTGGGATTTATGCCGTCACGACCAGCAGCTCCACTAATGCCACGTAGCTAGCCTCTGGATTGTTGCCACATAGCAATGCATGCCACTGCTCGGTTAGTGCTACAATCTTCAAACCAGCAAGGTCCTGGGGCATAGAATGACCCAGGACATTGGTGGAGTTGATGAATTCTTGTGGAGTCTTGTGAACCTTGTTTGCAACTGCATCCAAAGCTTCATGAGATTCTGGATAGGTAGAGCTTCCTCGAGTTGTCTGCGAAGTGTTGCACGCTCAGCGTTTCTCCTGTGTCATTCCATTTTTTGCTGTGGAGTTTCATCAGCTGGGGCGTTTGCTGACAGCTCATCGTCAGTGACTTCTTTAGGGAAGCGTCGGTTCGCATGAGAGTCTTGGACAGCTTTAATGACAAAAACTTTCCGCCGAGGTGAGTAGTTCATAGAGCATGAGTAGCTGTTGAGGCTTGAGGCAATCTCAGTATCACCGGAGCCTTCAGCGAGTGGAATGCCTTCCTAGAACGGTAGGTCATCCAGGTAAGTGATGAGGCGTGAATCTTCACTGGAGGCGAGTTCGAACGGCTTCTAATCAGGCCAGTAGATGAATCTACCTTCTGGCGTCGATGTGACAACCAGGCCTTGAGCAGGGTCAGAGAGGAGCTTCTCTTCATATGAATTTGTGCCATAGTCGAACTCTTACTCAAAAGAGTCCGAGTTGAAGTAGTCGAGCAACATGCCCGAGTCTGAGAAGTACTCGAGCATGGGTTCCTTGCCAGGACGGTGCAGTGTGGGAAGCGTCACATGGTAAGTGATGCCATCATTGCGGAGTTCAAAGAGGAGTTGATGTCGGAAGTAGTCCGAGCCGAGCACGGGCTCGGGAGGGAGCTCATGCAGCTTTGACCACGCATGAGTCGAAGTCGAGTTGGACCCAAAGTCCATCTCGAAAGCTTGTTTTGGATTGAAAAGCAAAATTTTGCCGAAATTTTCGGCGAGTTGCTCCATCGAGGCTTGAAGAAGCGTCGGTGAAGTGGTCTCCAGCTCCTAGACGAGTTGACGACGGAAAGATCTAGCACCGTTAGCGATGCAGGTCCATGTAACACCCCGCCCACCAAAGCCGCACCGCCCAGCCCTTCCGTAGGGGTGAGCACGCGTACACATAGCACCCTGCTTACACTTTCGTCCTCGCTTCGTGTAAAAGGGTTAACGCAAGGGTGGAATGGCTGGTGGACAAAGGCTTATAAGTTGGCTCCACCCTTGCTCAACTAGCAATGTGGCACTAAACACGCGCACCTGCGCTCATGGGCCACTCACGGGCCATCCAAATTGGGCCAGGTGTGACATTCACCCCCCCCTCAAAGAACCCGACGTCTTCATCGGTCCAACTCACCCATCCAGTGCCGACCCATACTATGCCGTGTGCCCCATCCCAAGCCCACACGCACATGCATATGTCCGCACACTGACCCGAGAAAATGTCCAGGAACCTTCCCTCTTAGCGCACGACCATACATCTAGTGCCGACCCATATGCCATGCCATGTGTCCCATCTCAGGCCCACACGCGCCATGCTCCCTATGCCCGCACACTGACCCGTACGCGCAACCGCAAGGGTCGGCTCTGATACCATTTGTAACACCTCGCCCACCAAAGCCGCACCGCCCAGCCCTTCCGTAGGGGCGACCACGCGTACACATAGCACCCTGCTTACACTTTCGTCATCACTTCGTGTAAAAGGGTTAACCCAAGGGTGGTATGGCTGGTGGACAAAGGCTTATAAGTTGGCTCCACCCTTGCTCAACTAGCAATGTGGCACTAAACACGCGTACCTGTGCTCATGGGCCACTCACGGGCCATCCAAATTGGGCCGGGTGTGACATTCACCCCTCCCCCCCTCAAAGAACCCGACGTCCTCATCGGTCCAACTCACCCGTCCAGTGCCAACCCATACGCCATGCCGTGTTCCCCATCCCAAGCCCACACGCACATGCATATGTCCACACACTGACCCGAGCAAATGTCCAGGAACCTTCCCTCTTAGCGCACGACCATACGTTTAGTGCCGACCCATATGCCATGTCGTGTGTCCCATCTCAGGCCCACACGCGCCATGCTCCCTATGCCCACACACTGACCCATACTCGCAACCGCAAGGGTCGGCTCTGATACCATTTGTAACACCTCGCCCACCAAAGCCGCACCGCCCAGCCCTTTCGTAGGGGCAACAACGTGTACACATAGCACCCTGCTTGCACTTTCGTCCTCGCTTCGTGTAGAAGGGTTAACCTGAGGGTGGTATGGCTGGTGGACAAAGGCTTATAAGTTGGCTCCACCCTTGTTCAACTAGCAATGTGGCACTAAACACGCGCACCTACGCTCATGGGCCACTCATGGGCCATCCAAATTGGGCCGGGTATGACAGTCCATGAGCTGAGGATGACGATCTAGCTCTAGTCTCGACGATCCCCTCCACACAATCTACCATCATAGTCTACCCCGTGGTGGACTGCTGGCACCATTGTACCGATAGTTTGCGTGCCAGGTAGGGGCGTCGCACCATTGTACCAATTACCGAGCTTTATGGCCGCAGTCAAGATCTCAGCTAGTTGCCTTGCTTTCGCTGTGTTGGGGGCGGGAATCCCCTTCGAAACCATCGACTCTGTTCCCACAGGTGATGAGCAGATTGCTGGTTTCGTGACTCCTCCCCAGGGTCACGTCTTCGTCGTGGAGATCCCTTGCATCATCTCCGACACCACGATCACCATGGAAAAGACCCCCGGCGCGGTACCTACGCCACCCGCGGGCAACAGATCTGTTCCCAGATCCAATCTGGAGAAACCTAAGGTTTGCTGAGCCCTCTTCGGCACACCACCAGCCCGGCAGCCACGCCTCCCAGCTGGAGATCTAATAGTTGAAGGACCCATAGGTCCTCCCGAATGCAATCTAGTATAATCTATAAACCAGGTAATTGGCCAGATGGCTGACACCATCACAATCTGCGAGGCAGCCCTAGGCACCCTGCAAGACGAACGCTTTCCCCACAGGTTGAAGAGCGCAGCCGCCTGTGCCTACGCGGATACGGTGAAGAAGAACCTAGCCGCGGTCTCCTCACCCCAGCCAGTGGAGTACCACTCGGATGAGGAGAAGTCGCGCTTCGTATAAATGGTGATCACTCCTCTCGAGGACGATGATCATGATGGATCCATCTTCCCTATCTTAGAGGAGGACGGACAACTCGGAGATTGAACCACCGAGGAGTCTGAAGATCTAGGACAAACTACTCGACCGAGCGATATAGTCTCAACCACGACTTGGAGGGCTCCTTCACCTCCTTGAGGGCAGCTCTGGGCCTCGAGGATAGCTCTGGGACTTTCGGATCAACCGACACCATGGAGGTCTGATCTACCGATCCCTCCATTCATCGAACGACGGCCGGGCCCCAGCTTTTGTCTACGCGGCGGCAGTTGGCGTCGGCGCTCCCGCTGTGGTCTTGGAGGATGAACCTACTCGAGATGGTGAGACGACTGAACAAAAGCCGAGCGCCAGAGGAAGAACCTCGGACTGAGCATGGCGGCGCCAGGAGATTAACCGCGTCTGCCCGCGTCGCTACCAGGAGGAACTCGAGGACGACTACTCGGGGTCCAGCCCACCACGACGGAGGCTGAGATGCCACACTCGGTGCTCTCGCAACATACGCGACCCCGAAGGAGAACGTCATCGTACTGAATGAGGACTTGACAAGCTACCGCCTGGAACTCCGGGCCTGGGACGCCTCCAAGCACTGGTCCAAGCCAATGCAACCCAGGCCAACTGGATCAACCCTTCCACATCAGTCGAGCGAGGGGAGACAGGTGGCTCACGCCGATCACGGTGCAAGAGGACCCGCTGTGAGGATGGTGAAGACCTCCGCGACCGGCTCCGTGCCCGCGACGCGAGGTGCACTATTAACCATTGCGCGAAGGAGCGACGACGGCATTAGGCGGAACGCCGTCACGACTACGATAGGGAGTAGGGAGCCCCAAATTATCGCGGCCAATGGAACGCGACCCTACCGTCTGACTCAAGCAGCAGCTATGAGGACAACTTGGGCAGCTATGACAACTCGGGCGAAAGCTATAGCTCCTACGAGAGGCCGCCCCACAGATGCCGCAGAGGTCGAGAGGAGGCGCCGTCATATGACGGCTTCCTTTCCCTCACGGCACGGCCGCAGAGGGTGTTTGGCCCTGAGGCTTCCAGCTGTCTGATGTAGACAAGTACGACGGGACGTCCGATCCTGTCCAATGGCTACAGATCTACTCCACCGCGGTCAGGGCCGCAGTAGGTAACTCCGACATGATGGCTAACTACTTGCCAATCATGCTCACGAAGGGGTGCAGAAGTTGGCTTGCGTGACTCCCCAAGGACTCGATTGACTCCTGGGAAGAGCTCTGCGACTTCTTCACCAGTCAGTACTCCGGCACGTGGGAGCGGCCTGGGAACAGAAGGATACTGGATCAGATCCAGCAGCGGAAGAATGAGTCCCTGCGCTCGTACATTCGCCGTTTCTTCAAGAAGAAGAACTCTCTTCCTTTAGTTGAGGAACACCATGTCATCAGCGCCTTCCAGCATGGGCTAGTCTACGGCAAACTTGTGAACATGTGGGCCCAGAAGGGCCCAAAGACCATCAATGAGCTCTTCACGGTGGCAAACCTAGAGGCTGATGGTGAGGACGCAGAGCGCGAGCAGCTCAAGAGCCTCAAGGAACGCTGGGATGATGATGACTCTCCGCGTCCACGCCACAAGCATTGCGACCTGGATCGAGAGGGAGAAACATCTTGGCAAGGAGCCAGGTGGAACCGGAAGCCCAAACCCGAGACCGTTGCTATTGTACAGTCCGGCCCCACGCCCATGGACCCGTCCGAGTTCCAGAAGATGCTGGACATGCAGTGCCCATACCACAAGAATCATAAGCACACGACTCATGACTGCTTTGGCCTTAAGAATTACTTCTCCAGCAAAGGCCATCAGAGAGGTCCTTCGAAAGGCGAGAAAGGCAAGGCGAAGCGTGACCAGCCCACGGAAGATGACAAGGAGGAATTCCAAGTTGCCGACCGCACCATCAACATGATCTACAGCAGTCCGGAGCAGCTGAAAGGGAATCGCAAGGCCAAGCTCACTGAATGGGCATTGGTGTACGCGGCTCATCTCGGGATGCCCCAGTAGCAGCGATGGTCGGAAGTTACAATCACCTTCAGTAGGGAAGACCACCCGGAAGCAGTCGCCAGGCCCGGGCGCTACCCCCTGGTGCTGAAGCCCACGATTCGCAATGTCGGACTCGGCAAGATGCTGGTGGACGGAGGCAGTGGCCTTGACATCCTATTCACCAGCACGCTGAAGGAACTCAGGCTCACTCCTACGGATCTGAATCCAACGGACATGCCTTTCTTCAGCATAGTACCCGGGGATCCCTTGGTACCATTCGGAGAGATCTCTCTGCCGGTCACCTTCGACACGATCGAGAACTATCAGACTGAGTATGTCCGGTTCATTGTGGCTGACTTCGAGACAGCCTAACATGGCATACTTGGCAGGCCATCATTGGCCGAATTCATGGCGGTTCCGCACTACACCTACATGCTGTTGAAGATGCCCGCCCCCAACGGCGTCCTTACCCTTAAAGGAGACGTCGGTATAGCTAGCGCATGCGAGAAGGAAAACATCCATATCACAGCCACACTCGACCTCTCCAGACGCGCTGCAGAGGTCATGGCGACCGCCAGCAAGCTGGCCCTAGCGGATCTGGAGATCCCAACCAATAGGCCGGTGACGGAGGCGATCCAGCGGGATTAGGAGGCCATGGAGAGGGTATCCCTCAGGCTCGAGGATCCGTCCAAGGCGGTGACCATAAGGGCCAACATGGACCCCAAATAGGAAAGCGTGCTTGTTGAGATAATGCACGCTAACTCAGACATATTCGCCTGGAAACCAGTGGATATGTCGGGGTGCCCAGAGAGCTTGCTGAGCACTCCTTGAAGGTTGACGTGAACGCAAAGCCGATAAAGCAGAAGCTTCGTCGATTCGCGAAGGACTGCAAGGAGGCGATAGGGGTAGATCTTACAAAATTGCTAGCAGCCGGTTTCATAAAGGAAGTGTATCATCCCGACTGGTTGGCTAACCCAATTCTTGTATCCAAAAAGAATAAGGAATGGAGAATGTGCGTTGACTACACTGATCTCAACAAGCACTGCCCCAAAGACCCCTTCACCCTCCTGCGAATAGACCAGGTCGTTGATTCCATGGCAGGCTATGCCCTACTCTATTTTCTCGACAGCTACTCGGGCTATCACCAGATCATCCTAAAAGTCGAACACCAGATCAAGACGTCGTTCATTACACCCTTTGGAATGTATTGCTACTTGACAATGTCTTTCGGTTTGAAGAACACCGGCGCGACCTATCAACGTGCCATCCAAAAGTGTCTAGAGACACAGATTGGGAAAAATGCCGAGGCCTACGTGGACGACGTGGTAGTCCAGATTCGAGAGCCTGATAACCTTATCAAGGACTTGTCTGAGACCTTCGCCAATCTCAGGGTTTACCACTGAAAACTCAACTCGGAAAAATACGTTTTCGGCGTTCCCTCGGGAAAACTACTCGGATTCCTCATTAGTAACCGCGGCATAGAGGAAAACCTGGATAAGATCAACACGATCACCCGGATGAAGCCCCCAAGTGCCAGAGAGACATGCAGAAGCTCACCGGGTGCATGGCAGCACTCAGTCGTTTCATCTCACGACTCGGCGTGCGAGGGTTACCCTTCTTCAAGCTCCTTAGGCATCAAGACAACTTCCAGTGGGATTAAGAGGCTCAGAAGTCTTTCCTGGAACTCAGTGACTACCTCCAGAAACCACCCATCCTCACTGTGCCAGAAGTCTGAGAGACGCTCTACCACTACATCTCGGCTACCACGCACGTGGTGAGCACGGTGCTAGTCGTGGAGCGCAAAGAGGAGGCCACACCTATGCTATCCAGAGGTTGGTCTACTTCATAAGCAAGGTACTGACCGACTCAAAAGTGCAATACAACCAAGCGCAGAAATTACTCTACGCATTGCTCATCAACGCCCGTAAGTTGAAGCACTACTTTGAGGCTCACAAGATCGTTGCAGTTTCCGACTACCCCATAGGCGACATCCTGCACAACAAGGACGCTATGGGAAGAATCATGAAGTGGTCCATCGAGCAGGCCGCACACGATATTACCTTCGTACCCCGCAACACGGTCAAGTCACAGGTATTGGCTGACTTCGTGGCCGAGTACACAGAGGTCCAAACGCCATCTACTGCTGCCGAACCAGAGCACTGGACCTTGTATTTTGATGGATCACTCAGGATTAAGGGAGGTGGAGCTAGCATACTCCTCATCTCCCCCAAGGGTGAGAACCTGTAGTACGTGTTGCAGATCATGTTCAAGGTCTCGAACAACGCGGCTGAGTATGAAGCAGCCTCCATGGGCTACGAATCGCCATATCGCTCGGGATCAAACACTTGATAGTCAGGGGAGATTCGGCCCTGGTCGTCAATCAAGCGAACAAGACATGGCAGAGGACAAATGAGAAGATGGACGCCTATTGTGCGGAGATACGGAAGCTCAAAGGCAAATTCTTCGGCCTAGAGTTCCAGCCCGTGCTCCGAGAAAACAACAAGGCAGCCGATGAGTTGGCAAAAATAGGTTCCACTAGAGCCCAGTTGTTGCCTGGCGTTTTTGTCCAAGATCTCATCAAACCCTCCATCAAGAATCTCGAGGCCCAAGTCGACCCATCCGAAGGACTCGGCGAAGTCCTTATGAACGAGCCACAACCCGAGTGGATCTCAGAGATGGTCGAGTACATCAAGTACAGAACGCTTCCGAATCCCTCGCTTGGAAATGAGGGGGATACACGAGTGTTACATGAAAGGATCACCTGCAGAAGCAAGAACTACATCTTGATTGGGGACAACCTATATCGCCGAGAAGCACACTCCCGAGTACTCAAAAATGCATCTCGGAGGAAGAGGGACGAGAGCTCCTGTCAGAGATCCATGGCGGCATGTGTGGGAACCACGCTGGGGATCAAACCATCATAGGTAAAGCCTTCCGGTCCGGTTTCTACTGGCCTACAGCTGTTGCGGATGTTGAGACGCTGGTTAAATGCTGCGAGGGATGTCAGTTCTTCACAAAGCAAATACACATCCCGGCCCAAGCCCTCCAGACTATACCCATGTCTTGGCCCTTCGCGTCCTGGGGACTCGACATGATCGGTCCCTTCAGGAAAGCATCCGGAGGATACGACCACATCCTGGTGGCCATTGACAAGTTCACCAAGTGGATAGAAGTCAAACCAATAAAGGCACTGACGACGGTAAAGGCAGCTGAATTCATTGCGGAGATTGTGCACAGGTTCGGCGTCCCTAACAGGATTATCACCGACTTGGGCACAAATTTCACAGGGAGAGAGTTCTAGAACTACTGCGATGACCTCCTTTTCAAGGTGGCCCACACGTCAGTGGCACACCCCTGCGCTAATGGCCAAGTTGAGCGAGCTAACAGAGCGATGCTCGAGGCACTCAAGAAGTAATCTGGCTCCGAGAGCTGGCTCTGAGAGCTCCCAGCAGTAATCTGGGGAATGCGAACACAGTCGAGTCGTGCTACTGGTCAAACCCCCTTCTTCCTAGTGTACGGATCTTAGGCGGTACTCCCAACCGACCTCATGTTCAACGCACCCAGGGTAGAGGTGTATGAAGAAAACAAAGCCGAGGAGGCGAGCATTGAAGACATCGACAACATTGAGGAAGGACGGCTCGCAGCAACCATTTAGGCGGCTCGGTATGCCCAAGCTCTAAGGTGTTACCATGACAAGAATGTGCAAGAGAGAGCCTTTTGCGTTGACGATCTTGTTCTCCGGAGGATCCAGAACAAGAAGGAGAAGCACAAGCTGTCAGCCCCATGGGAAGGGCCATTCATCGTCAAGGAAGTTGGCAGGCTGGGTGCTTACCGAGTAATGTAGGAATATGGCTCTGAGGTACCAAACTCATGGAATATCGAGCACCTACAACGCTTCTACCCATAAATCTATGTAACTCTCATTAGTTTTTCATATACTCATCATCCATGCTAGCACTTCTGGCAATAAATAAAGATTCATGTCTTTTGAAGTTCTTTCACTTTGTTCTCTCTGCAAAAACATGACCAGGCACTGAAGCTTCAATCTGAAACTTGGGGACTGCCTTAATTATGGCAATATACCTTTTTTCTATCGAAACTAAAATGCTCATCTAAACACGAATCCTACGACTTATAAAGTACTCGGCAGAATACGTCTTAAATCGTGGGCCGAGATCTTTGCCAAGCCAAGCTACTAAGCGTGCACGATAGTACGCCCTATGCGTTAGGAAACTAAGGCCAACGGGACTACAGTTTCTCGTGACAGACTACTATCAAAGAAATTAACAATACATGGAGATCGTCAAAGTAAAGTGGCAACTTAAAAAACGCTACAAAATAAAGTAGCAGGTTCGAGTAACACTACCAGTACGACAAAGTGTTACAAATACTTATATAAATGTTTTCATTGCTGCAGCAGGAGGTTGCCATCAACCTCTAGCACAGGCACAACATCATCGGCCAACTGCTCTGCCACGTCCTTCATCTCCTCCAGAACCTGATCGATCTGTGTAGACGACGTCCCACAGGCGAAGCCTCCACGGAAACGGTTCACATCCACATGGGGGAGGAAGGAGCAAAAGACAGCGAGGTAGTGGCTGGTGCTCGCCAAGCTGACCTCGCGAAGGTATCCCTGGAAGCGTGACGACGCCGCTTGAGCCTGCTCCAGCAGACTCGGCGGGCGGACAGGTGGCTCGCCGAACTCACGCACGGTGGAGGACTCAGAAGCGGAGCCAGCTCATCCAACAGTGGGCGCCGGGTCTCACCCAACACCCGGAACTGAGCCCTCTCTAACTCCACGAGGGCTTCAAGATCTGCGAATTGCGTGAAAAGTTTTTGCCGAAGATCTGCTCAAAACGTCAGAAGGACTAAACAAGATAAAAACAGCAGAACAAGTGCAAGGAAAGCAGGTGGCTGACCGGTGAGCTCCTTCTTCACCATAGCCCGCTCCCTGGCAACTCGCTCGAAGGACGTCTTCAGATGCTTCGCTTCATTACAGAGGTCCTCGAGCTCCTGCTCTGCCTTGGCCCGAGCTGCTCCAACAACAGGGTCAAAAACAAGCACTCGGACGACAAGGCCGAACGGGAGTTGAGCCAACATACTCTTCTGGTGCTCCTCCGCCGCCTCACGCAAGGACGCGACGGTAGTGTCCACGGCAGCCTTGTCCCGGCGCAGCTGCTCAAGCTCCTGATTGCTGCTCGCTTGACGTGCAGTGGCCTGCTCCTCAAGGTGCCGCAATCGGGCGTGCAGCGTGACAGCATTGGACCCAATGTCGTCCAACACCTCCCTCTTGCAAGCAGAAGCTGCAGCAACGGCCTACAGATACAACATCTACAAAAACCACGCAAATGGCAGCAGCAAAGAAAGGAATTCCAGACGGCTACTCACCTCTGCCAACCGCGTAACCCTCTGCGCAGCCATGATGAGTTCCTTCCGGTTGTCCTCGTCAGCAGCTGGGTCTCCAAGGACCTCGTGCACCTGGCCGTGGCGTATACGTTCAATCCGGCCAGGGCGCGGCGGGTCGGCGCAGCGCGCAGGGACCGCCCTGCGGATCTCCTCAACCTTAGGCTCAGCCACGGTGGCTGAACCCAAGGCCGAGGACCCAGCAGCTTCACTCTGGGGACTCACTGCCTGGGAGCAGCGCTGGCGTCCAGCGCCACGCCACCCGACACCTCCGGCGCTGCACTCGAGTGCTCCGCTGAAGCACTCGCTGGCTGCGCCGCCGGGGCGACAGGAGGCACAGGCACCTCACCCCCATCAATTGAGGGGCCACAAGGATCCCTGCAAACAATAAATTCTAATACCACCAACACATGTAAAACCTCCATAGCCAGGATCAACAGCACACAAAAAGTGACCAAAAGGGCAAAAGAACTTACTAGTTTGATACGCGCATGCGCGCATGCTTCCGGAACCCAAAGCTGGAGGGCCCCAGCCGCTTTGCCCCCACGGTCGTCTCCGTGGCCAC
Source organism: Cenchrus fungigraminus (assembly GCA_036936925.1). Taxonomy (NCBI): domain Eukaryota; kingdom Viridiplantae; phylum Streptophyta; class Magnoliopsida; order Poales; family Poaceae; genus Cenchrus; species Cenchrus fungigraminus. The sequence continues at coordinate 72,680,629 of CM072780.1, forward strand.
CTTGCGCGCCTCCCGCGCTGCCATAGGAGACGGCCGAGCAGCCTCCGGCGCAGGGCGAGGAATGCCCAGGCTCTGAGAAGCGTCCTCTGGTTGTTGATGAGGAGAAGGAAGAGAAGGTGGAGGAGAAGGAAGAGAAGGTTGAGGAGGTAGAGGAGAAGGAGAAGAAGCGGGCGCACCACTCGGCGTTCCTCCAGCAGCCACCGGTGGGATGTCACCGGCCTCGGGCACGTGAGGAGCCACCTCCTCCTCGTCTGAGTCGCCCGGCAGCACCAGCTTGCACAGGCGCGACACCGACTCGTTCATCTTGATCGAGCCGGGCGGCGCGCACCGCACCTTGGGGCGAATGCTGCCCTTGCACTCCTTCCACTTCCTCGATGCAACAGCAACACCACCGCTCACCGAGGGCTTGGCCTGGACGCGCTCCATCCCCTGCTGCTTACCGACTCTGCCGGGCTGAGTATCCTTCCCAGCCAAAGTACCCGGCAGCGGTGGCTCGGAGAAGAAAGCACGACGAACCTACAAACACAACATTCAAACATGCATTTCATCAAACATCTGATGGGCATATGTTCATGCCCTAATGGGCGCATGACAAAGAAATCCTTTACCTCGGGCAGCAGGAACGCCACGCTGTACAGACGCGGAGCACCTTGCGTCGTAATGGCGGCGCCAGCAACGAAGCACTAGCGGATGAGCTCCACCAGCTCGTCGTGCTTCCTGGGCTCTGGCACATGCCGCGTGGTGTCATAGTCCTCTCTAGCGTAATCATACACCGGGTGGACCCTCTCCTTCAACGACTGTAGCCGCTGAGTGGCAAAGTTCACCATAACCGCCACGCCGGTAAGCCCGGCCACCTTCAGCTTCCAGATCAGCTCCAACATCTATTGTACCTCCCCCATCTCGGCGTCGCTCGGCTCCACGTCCCAATACTTGAGAGGAACCGGCTGCACGTCGATGTTGCACGGGACCTACGGGCGTGGTGGGCTGTGTAGAACCACTCGGTATGCCACCCCTTGTTGGAACTGATCAGCAGCACCGAGATGTACTCGGCGGAATGCTTCTGCTTGAGCTAGATCCTGGTGCCGCCGACCACATTTGGCTTCTTGGTACTCTTGTGGGGTTTCACCCAGAAGAAGTACCAGAAAAGATTGAAGTGCGGGGCGACGCCAAGATACACCTCGCACAGGTTGATGAAGATGGAGATGTGCAAGATGGAGTTAGGGTTGAGATGGCAAAGCTCTAACTGATAGTAGTAGAGCAACCCGTGGAAGAAGGGGTGCGTTGGCAACCCGAAGCCGCAGAGGTACGCCAACTCAAACACGATGGCCTCGTTCATCTCCGACGTTGAGAACTCTTCTCCCACCGCCGGGCGCCAATCCTCGGTGGCCGCGTGAGCATCACGTCGTCCAACACCGGGGAGGTGATCCGCTCCCTTGTTGAGATGGAGCACACCCACTCCTCGTCATGGCAGGGGGGCAGTGGCGTCGGCGATGGAGAAGGAGACTGCCTTGCTCCCGCCCTCGATTCCTTCTAGTTCCAGCGAGCCATGGGAGGCATTCTTCCCTCGCTACGCTCGAGGACTACGGAGGAGCTGGTTGGGGGCGAAGTCGGGTGGTGGATCTGGATCTAGTTTTCTGTCGGGGCAGATCCAGCGGAGCTCGCGCGGCTGCGGCTGTGGATCAAGCGGATGCGACGGCTGTTGACGGTTAAAACACGTGTCGCGTTTGATCCGCAAGCGTACGGATCACGTGTCGCTCTTCTTCACTCGGGGGTGACCCAAGATATCGACCCGTGGATCGGAAGCAAACTACCTATGGTTCTCCATCTAACCTTTTTATCGTCGTGAAGCCATGGTTCTTTGTGCGAGAATCCAAAGTAGCCATGCAGCTTGATGTTGCCTTATGAAATAGGTCGTGGTTCGCCTCCAACATCATTATGTGTTGAGTGGTGCCTCTAGTGTCTTCATTCATCCATGCTCCGGAGGGTTTGTTTTATTCCTTAGCTTCTGAATTTCATCATGTACGTGTTGTGGAACAGTTGCCCCATCTTCTCTTTATTGTCATCATGTCCATCTCCTCTATCTTGTCGTCATCACTTTTTTTGCTGCCTCTTCTTCGTGGATTTACCCCTGCATCTAGAACAGAACATATACCATAATATAGTTCTATTAAAAAATTTATAAAATTATCTTTCCAACAGGTACTCATTCATCTTAATCGGAGTCCGAATGAGGGAGCTATGGCTGTTTTACTTCAGCATTGCTTGTTGTCCAGAATTTCAGCACGTGCAACCTTCGGTGATTCGACCATCTCCGCTTGTAGCAATCTTCGATTGCCTTGCCACTTGATTCGTTGGAACGTAGACTTCATGGGGCTTTCGAAAATCCAAATATATCTAATGCTTTCTACTGAGGCTCATGCAAACATCTTGATGACATCATTATCCTTTCGTCCATCGATCCGGAGATGTATGTGTGGTCTTTATCTTGAAGTCTTTTAGGGCACCATGTCACGCATCCCTTGGCTTCAAAAATCATTACCATCGCTGCATGGGCATGATGGCAATGGGATCCTTCTACATCATGCTTGGCAAGGTCGTTTCCGAAACCTATAGCTAGAACAAACAAACCTCCAAAAGACATTAGTCTAAAAACTTAATTGACACATAGGCATACCTTGTTCATCTTCGTTTGCATTGGGTGTGGGCTCGATAGTAGATGCTGGGCCACTAACCAAAGTTAGTACCTACCACTAAAAAGAAAATCTTCACGTAGCCATCGACTTGGTTGAGCGAGGTTCGACTTGTCGAAGTCCTAATGCTGAAAATTTCTCGATTGCTTTGTATCTAGGGTTTTACCTGCATTCAAGGAAACAAACAGGAAACATAGGATATATGCAATAATAAAATTAGGGTTAGTTAAAAAGAAAGATAGATCTCCCTAGGGTTCGAGTTCCAATCCCCGGCAATGGTGCCAGAAAAAAGGGGCTTGTTGACGGTTAAAACACGTGTCGCGTTCGATTCGCAAGCGTACGGATCACGTGTTGCCCTTCTTCACTCAGGGGTTACCCAAGATATTGAACCGTGGATTGGAAGCAAACTACCTAGGGTTCTTCATCTAACCTACCGGTCTAACCTAACATGAAGCATTGATTGCATAGAGATCAAACATACAAACATGAAAGGATGTATGGATCACATCCACCTCGCCATAAAGGTGCACAACCAAAGGTAACCCTAGCCTATCGTCTTGTTGTTTCCACTCCAGCCAAGGTGATAAACCAATCTAAACTCCTACCATGATAAAGAGTCGTCTCTAAGAACTTTCCCATGGACACCCTTGCAAGGTGTGTGTTGACGCCTATGGTTCCCCAAAGCTTTACCTCAAACGCCCTACCAAGCACTCTTACTCGTAGCTCCTCCTCTTGGTAGGCCGCGCAACGGCTCCCATGGTACTCGCCATCGATCCTACTCAACATTACACATTTGCTCGGTGCTTTCTCCTCCCTCTACTGTCACTACGCGAAGATATTCATCACCGAACGACACTAGGTGCATTCACCGGTCCGTGCACTACTACGATGTATCCGCAAGAGATAGACTAACCACCATGATTACTCTATTCCTACTAAGGGCATATGCTAGCTACACATATGAATAAACACGCATCGAAGTAGATCAAAGTAAGGAAAAGACATGATTTATATCACCATCAAATCTAGAGTCTACAATTGCCTTGATGGATTCAAGACATGGCTCCGGAACTCCACCATGGTTTCACCATGCAGGGCCAACCATGGTAGCTAGGGCATGGCCTAGGCCATCTCCTAGGCAACTCAAGGACTTGCGGCGGCTGTCGGCTTCCTTCGGTGCATTTCGTTCGATTTGGCGGCTCTCTGGTGAATGGATGCGGCGGCCCTTCGAGGTAGAAGCAATTTATCAACCGAGGAGCATCTACGTCAAAGGAGAGGCTGAACCGCCATGAAAAAGGGCCTGTTTCGGCCCGGTTCGCTCCCCAATGCTTCTCGATCAATTGTTGATTTGCACCTTTCTACATGTGGGCCCTGGACGTCATCTTCTCCGTGGTTTAGATAAGGGTATTTGTCGCACAAGTTCCAACATCTTCTGTTCAGGTCCCTGGAGTTTTACGGCTTCATGCTTTGGTCCCTAGGTCATTTGGAGTCTTGTTCACTTCATGTCTTGACTTGTGATGGGCTTCATGATCTTCTCACAAAGTGCTCGATGAACTTTACCGAAAGTGCTCCTTTAAGCGATTAAATCCTGCGTAAACAACATACTCCAAAAACCACATGCGAGTGCGAACTTGTTATGTGAAGGGGGTTAGTGCCATTAGTTAGGATGTCAAATATGTGCAAATGTTGACGGTAAACTCATAGCTAGGTGTACCAAAATCGATCGTCAACAGCGGCGGAGCGACCGGAGCGGAAGATGAAGCGGCAGGTGCGAGGTTTCCTAAGAAAGGTGATGCGACATGAAGTGATGGGAGCGGAAGAGGTGTGCCTCCCCCTGGCTTGCCTTAAATGCGGGCGGCTGGGAAAGGGAATCGTGGCGGGCCCCTTCCGTCCTGTCACCCAGCCATGTCTGCGTGAGATTGATTCGCGAGATTCTCGTGAAATCGACCTGTGCCTCACACCGTTAGGCCCGACGCTTTAGATTCCCAGTTATACAGGCCTAATGGGTCGAAACTTCAAATAGGCCCAGGAGTGAAAATCACGCCCTGAGCTCTAATCAAATGCTTTCCAAATAAATTTGGTACACAAGCCATTCAGAGGCCATGACCTAGAGTCACGGGCAGCCAGGTTATCTGATAACCCACCCTCGAAATTATGCGGTGCGAATCCCAAGAGGTTTTGCTCTTCTAGCTTATGAGAGTTTTCTTCCAAAGGCATGCCAAACATAGGCCAGAGCTGCTCAGAAGCCACAAAAACAATGGTTAGGGCAGGTGACCTTGCGCAAGGACTCCTTGGGAACATGGTACACCAAATGGCAAATCTGTTCTGGAGCTGGAGCTCCTTCCGGGCACCGTACCAGATCAGATGATCTGAGAGGTACTCTCCCAAATGGGATTATGGTAATTCCATTAAAAGTCTTTTATGGAGCTTTGAAATAGTTATTCTAACTATTCCGATCCTCGGGGATTGCCCTAATGTGCGCATTCGGAGATGCGCCCATTCAGTGAGCACGAAAGTGTCACCAAGATCATCCAGAGCCAGAAGCGAGGTCCTTGGCCGAGCAAACGAACCTGGTCATGAGCTGGAGGCTTGGGAGGCACTGGGGAGGAGCCCTATTAGGGTTACTTACTTCAAGACATCGAAATCCAGTCACTTTGTTTTCCTTTTGACCCTTGATAAACCACTTTCAATCTTTGTCAAGGCTCGGGGACTAAGTGTGTACACTTCGTCTTCGATGAGAGTGTACATTTTCTGGCTTGGTGATCTGATCTAATAAATTTTGGAGCTCTCCTCAACCACTTGGCAACCACGAGTCGAGTTTCAAGACCACTCAGCTGCGCCAAGAGTCGACCAAGGCGGAACGCAAAGCACTCAGCTAGAGACAGCAAGCACTCGGATGAAGCCCCAAGTCAATGATCGAGGTCGCAGTCTGGTTAAGAAGTGCTCGAGGACTGTTGTGGGGGATATACCCCCAGGGTGCCACATGGAAGGGACCCACGACGTATCTCCAATGACGGCGAGGGCCCACACGGTGGCACCTGGTGCGGGCGTACGGATCAAGAATGAGGCGGTGCCTGAAGAGATAGGGTTCCATAATTAAAGACCAGTTGGTTAGGAAAGATATTACTTGTAAATGAGGAAAGATCTTGTATAACCGACTAGGGTAGATCCCGTGCGATCTGTAACCTTGCCCCCCCAAGCCTATATAAGGGTGGCAGGGACTCCCTCCAAAACAAGTCCAATCAGATTCCTAGGTGTTGATGGTGAATTTCTGTCAACCTAGCCATGAGTTTACCTTCGGTGTTGGCATGAATTTTATATCTTATCCATTGGTACTAAAACCCTTGGTATAACAAGTTCGTTCGTGCATGTCAGTTTTGGAGTTTGATGTTTGTGGAGTAATTTAGCGTTGAAAGCAAGACTTCCGGGTAAAGTTCATCAAGAACCTCGTGACAAGACCTTGAAGCCCGGCACAAGTCAAGCAATGAAGTGAACATGACTCCAAGAAGCCCAAGGACCAACCTGTGAAGACGGAAAACTTCGAGGACCTGAACAGAAAATGCTGAATCTTGCGGGACAAGGAGCTTCATCTATACCGCGGAGAAACTGACGTCAAGGGCCCACATGCAGAAGGGAGAAACTTCTAGAAGACGCGGGAAGCATCACCGAGGAAGGCGGCCACGAAATGGGCCAGAATGGGCCCAGGCTGGCCGGCCCAGGACGGCCGACCCAGCCCATTTCTGGGTCCATTCGTCGCTCCCTTTGACCTAGCCGCCTCTCAAACTATTTATAGCCCCCTGGCCAAGAGCCACGCATCAACTCATTTGTCATTCGTCGCTGAGGAGCAGAGAAGAGAGGGACACCATTCCGGAGAGAAGAGGGTCGAGCTAGTTGTCTAGGGTTTCCCTAGTCGACGTGGGAACCTTGCAAGGAAGACCACGTCAGAGTTCCAGGAGCTAGGAGCAAGATCAAGGTAGGATCCCGATGGTGATCTTATCCATGTAATATTTACTATATTGAATTATCAAGTTGCAATCTGATTTCTAGCGATCAAGTGCTTCTTCTACAACTTCGATTTCGATTGTCTTTTCTTACTTTAAGATCTATTCTCGAGATAGATCATAGAGGGTGTTCTTGTAGCCGTGGTGGCTAGAGGTGCATGCCTGACCTTCTAAGAGATTTCGACTTATCCATTGGACTTGCCCTAGGCTAACCCGCATGAATAGGAGTGCGTTGTGACAGAACGGTGGCTCCAAAAGGTGGGCGTCTTTGGAGTTGGACGGGAAGCCGTGATTTAAAGAGGCTTTTTATGAGATTCGACTTGGCTATTTCTTCTTTGCTTGGAACTTCAACAAGAGCTTGATCCAATCTCTATTGATTAGTTTTACCTGTCCCTCTCTATCTCTTGCTACCTCCGGTTTTCATTAGATTAGATTCGTTTCTTTTGATGTTCTCTAGATTAGATGCTAAAGCAACAACCTTTCGAAGATTAAAGTGTTTGTGGCTTTATAAGATTGATTCTTGCATCACACATTTGTTCCACGGATTCGATACCTTGGGTTCACACTTGAGGGAAGAAGGGTCCCTTGGCTACGATGGAGGACTTGTCCGCTTGCAAGTCCAAACGAAGTTGGATACGCATATACACCGTCAACAAGCCCCTTTTTCTGGCGCCGTTGTCGGGGAACAAGTGATCAAGATTCGATCTTTTATTACTTTTTGTGAATATTTTCAGTTTTCTTTTGGTTTTCCTTTTTGCATCTACTAACTTTTGATTATCCTCAAAAATCAATCTAATCTAGTTTGACTAACCCTAGTTTTCTTAGATTTGTTTTCATTTTTGTTTTTGTATATATTTTGTTTATAGCTAACCCTAACAGGAGATGGACGGCTACCTCTCCAACAAACCTAAAAATTTTGTGGATGATCCAGAAAAACTTTACAGGCTAAGGAGACGTGAAGCATAAGCTAAAAAGCTGGAATTTACAGATCCAAAAGCGGAGGCCGAAGGATCGTCGGAAAAGGAATCACCACCTCCAAGCCCTAGGGAGAATCAACTTCCACCGCTACCGATGGGAGAACAACCGCAGTCGGAGCACAAGATCGAGGAGCTATGCACCCCAGATATCGTCGACCTACCAATCTTGAACCTCGCGGAGATCGGAAGGCCGTTCGAGATTAAGACCTCAACAATCCGCATGGTGCAACATTCACCCTTCACCGGTAAAGAGGATCCAAACCTTCACCTCCAAGCGTTCGTTCAACTTTGTCAAACATTCAACATGGACTGGGTGACTCAAGATCAAATGAGGGCAAGGCTCTTTCCATTCTCATTACTCGGGAAGGCTTTGCAATGGTTCTACTCTCAACCGGCGGAGACGGTGCAAAATTGGGACACCTTGATGAGAAACTTCATGAAGGAATACTACTCACCGGGTAAGACTCAAAGCTTGCGCAATAAGATTGCTACCTTTGCTCAATATCCTACGGAGACTATATCGGAAGCATTCGAGCGTTTCAATGAGTACACTCGGGCGGTGCCACATCACAAGTTCCCGAAGGAAGATCTCGTTCAAAAGTTCTATCAAGGACTTACCATGGCGTCAAGGACAGTCATCGATGCATCGGCGGGAGGATCCATCATCGAGCTTACACCGACCCAAGCTTTCACTTTATCCAAGAAGGTCTCGGACAATGACACATGGGCGTCATCTGGACGCTTACTTCCGGTTCAACCCACGGGGAACGTCAAGGGAGTCTTGCAAGCGGAGAAAGAAGATCTACTCGAAGGCAAGATCGATTCGGTTATGCGGAGGTTGGAGAAGATGGAGATAGAGAAGAAAGAAGCTCAAGATTTAAAGGCTGCCAAAGCAAGATCCACATGTGAAGAGTGCGGAGAATATGACCATGTCAAAAAGGATTGCCAGGAGGAAGCCAAGATGCTCGATTACATGAGGAAGGGAGATTTGCCGAACTTCCGCTACGGGCAAGGTAGACCTCAATTCAATGCAAGCTCATTCATTCCGAATTCGGTTCCTCTTCGTATGCAATTCAAGGACTTCATGGATGAGCAACCTAAGATCAACATGGACACCGTCACCAAGTTCAAGGCCATAGATAAGGTGTTGGAGAACATCGATAGCAAGGTGACGGAGGTCGGAAGCTCCAACCATCAAGTGCTCAACATGATGAAGATGCTCGAGACGCAAGTAGGACAACTTGCCGGGCGCCTATCCGCTAATGAAGGGAAGCTTCAGGGACAATCTCAAGGTCCTGAGACGGCGAAGGCCGTTCAAACTCGTTCGAGGAAGGAGACCGAAGATCCGGAACATTCCGCGGGAGCAAGAAAGCCTAAACCATCTACCGAGGTGGATGAATTTGCTAAGGAGAAGGTTACCGAGATCGTCACCAAAGAGCCCGAGTTTGAGATGCTGGGTGAAGACACAAAGATACCGCAACTTAAGCCACACTACTTCTGAGGTAAACTTGATAATCATTTTGAGAAGTTTGTGGAGGTTGTGCGTAGGTTGAGCATCAACATGCCGCTATTGGACGCTCTTCAAGTTCCTACATATTCTCGCTACTTCAAAGATATTCTTGCAAACAAGTATGAGATAGCAACACTCAGGGTGGATCATGTCAAGATGTTCGAGCAATGTAGCGCCGCTATTGCGAACAGACTAGAGAAGCAAGGAGACCCCAGATGCCCAACGATTCCATGTTCCATTGGTTCATTCAAGTTTGGGAAGGCATTATGCAACCTTGGAGCAAGTGTGAGCGTTATGCCAAGAGATGTGTTCGAGAAGCTACGCCTACCGGAGCTAGAGCCTACGGCCATGTGCTTGGAGTTGGGTGACAACTCCATTCGCTACCCTTTGGGCATCGTCGTGGATGTGCCCGTGAAGGTCGGACACCACTTCATCCTCGTCGACTTCGTGGTGCTCGAGATGGGAGAAAGGGAGAAGCCACCACTCATCCTTGGGAGGCCTTTCCTCAAGACCGTAGGAGCTACCATCGACGTCGGCAAGGGGGAGATCAAGTTCGACATCAACGGCGAGAGAAGTTCCTTCAAGTTTCGACCACGCTTCGAGGTATGCAATATGATCAAAGTTAAATATATTCCGCCTCATCGTCGTGTTAGTAAGGAAGAGCCAAGGAAGAAGGAAGATCCGGAGAAGAAGGAAGCGAAGGACATCAAGGAAGTTGTTGCATCCGTCAAGATAAAGGGACAAAAGCCGCCTGTGAAGACCAAAAAGATGACTAAGCCGGAGAATAAGCCTGCGCCCAAGATGGTGCGGAAGTGGGAACCCAAGACTGCAACGCCCGCAAAGAGCGTTGATCCGAAGTAATCAAGTAAAGAAGTCTAGCCATGGACTATAAACGAAGTGCTAAGCGGGAGGCAACCCGTTTCGTCGAGTCAAGAATAAGCTACCGGGAGGACAACCCGATCAAGATTTTTCGAGTCTTTCAAGTAAGTTAGTTTTGAAATTTGCTACGCAAGACATTCATAGACTTAAAGTGGTTGGATAATGTTTAGAGTTGTAAATCTTGTTTGGATATTTTATTTGGATCATAAACCCTTTACATGAGCCATCCTATGAGTTCTTTGCTTCTTTGCGAGAGACCAAAACCAAAAAAAATTCAGAACCTACCTCAACCTTTCATCCTCTTCATGATGTTATGGTTGACTTGTTTTGCATGCTAAAGACACACGAGTAGAGCCATGCCATGTACCTAGATGTTATTTAAATTTCAGCGCATGGTAGGACTCGCGTGAACCTAGAAATTCAACTTTTTGGTTTGATCAAAATTCATATCCTTGGTTTCTCTAGAGTTAGAATTTTTCTAAGCCCCATTTAATTTTATTTCATTCAAAATCTCTCTCATTTAACCAAAATTAGAACCTAAACCTATGCCCCCATGATCAAGCCGGGAAAAGCTTGCTCTCAACTAATGAAAGCAAACAATACCGGTGAGACCAAAATAAAAGTAGTCGAAAAATATTTTCGACTTACATTTGTTTTTGATGCTTAAAAACTCCTCTAAATATATTTGAACTCATTGCAAGCTCTGAGTTTAATTTTATTTTTTGAAATTAGAGGAGTGATTAGCATCAAAACATGCTTAGAGGGAGGCAATTTTAGTTAACTTAACCATGCACGCACCATGATGCATCACGGGATGCCCTTCCAACATCTTTCATCAAACCACATGCAAAGGACAAGCATGGGGGGCAGCCACAGCTTTGTTTTGCAGGAATCTCATAGAGGCATGTGAGGCAAGGGAGCATGGAAGTGACTCAAAGAAAAACCATCAAGTGGAGGGATCAATCATGCAAGCAAAGGAGTGGACGAGAGCATTTGGGTGGTGCAAACCCGTGAAACACGCGGTCACAAAGCAACAAAGCAAGCATGAGTACGCTGGAAGAAATCGGAGCCGGGAGGAGTAGCAGACCACCCAGGCCAGTCGGCCCAGGCCGACCGGCCTCCCCCCTTTTTAAGCCCCCTGGTGCTCCCCTTCGTCAGGTAAGTTGCTCATCCAGTTCCTTGTTCGTGTTCATGAGCTCTTAGTTCAGAACCACCTTAGACTTAGCCTTCCACTTCGAGTTTTGTTTTGTCCAACAAGATCCATCCTAAATCCACTCAAAGTCCATACTCCAAATAATATTTGTGTGCCTTGTTACCGGTTGAAAACCCCGGATATATATTTGTGAGGGAGAGTGCAGCAACCATGTGGAAGAAAACTACAAGTCTTTTCACCAAGAAGAAGGGATCATCGACGTCCAAGCCATCATCAACCTCTTCGAGGAGGCACTCGGTCTCCGAGTCTCCTCGGAGTATGGAGGAGGACACGGCACCGCCGAGGAGGAATGACACTCTTCTCCTCGGTGGCATGAGGGCCACACGAAGCTCGTCTATGAGGTTCACCAAACCACAAGGACGTACGAAGGAGCCACCCGTCTGACCTCGTCGCTCGACACGATCATCCGCTCCTCCTCCATACACTCCACGGTACTCCAAGTATGGGTTTATCATCAAGACGGAGGAGGAGGAGGAGAAGCTCACTCGCCTTGAGAAGAGGCTTGTGGCAAACGTCGACTTCAACGACCAAGATCTCCAAGTGTTGGGTTTTTATACGGATATTTACTACATGTTGGGACACCTAGGTTGGGTGCAATTCTCCAACAGAGTGTCGGCAAACACCCACAAGGAATTCGCCTTGGAAATTCTCATGACCATGGCACCTATCCTTGATGAAGGAGTGCCGAGTCTCTCATTCCGTTTAGAGGGAGATGAACAAGTAGTTCCCTATGAGTATATTAGGGAGTTGCTTGGTTTTCAAAAGGGAGCCCCGGAACAAGTGGATGTGCATGGAGGCACATTGGAAGGTTTTTGGAGAATGATTGCCGGAGAAGCTAAACGGCAAAGAAATAGTATCCGGAACCCCATCATCCAAGTGTTTCACTCATGGATGAGCAAGAGGATTTTGGGGAGAATGAAAGAGACCAAGATAACCGACATGGAGGTGAATTGGCTTTACTCGGCCTTGATTGCCGGGCAGCCAATCGACCCCACTCACCTTATGATCAACCGGTGGTGTTGTGAAGCAACATCGGGTTTGGGAGATATTGGTTCGGGGTGTTACCTCTCTATGTTGGCTATCTCTTTGAGACTGGGAATTCCAAGAAAACTGGAACATCTCCTAGTTGGGACTTCCCTAGGATTTGATTATATGAAGCAAGACAAATACATAAGTGGAGATGAGAGAGGAGGCTTCAAAGTGGCCAAAGTAAATTTGCCCCTACCAGATGCAAGATTATGGTTTTTTCTTGAGGGGAAAGAAGATTGGTTAGAGGAAGGACTTCTTGTGCCGACGAAAAAGAACAAGAGAGGAAGGATTATAGAAGAAGGTTCTTCCGCAGCCCAAGGAGAAGGTGAGCCACAAAAGTATATGCCACCATTTGGAGGAATTCCGGCGCCGCCGAGATACTACGGTGGTGTACCAATGCAAGCATGGGGGAGTGGTGCAGCCATGCCCCCACCAAATTTTGCGGTACCCAACACAGCCTTTGCGGAGCAATATGCACACCTCCCTCAACCTCAACAACGTGTGGCCATCATTGGAGGATACGCTGCAAGAAACATGCAAAATATCGCAGCCATCCAAACCAATGCAAACCAAATGGGTGAAGAAAATGCAAACATCGCCTATGAGCTTAGACGCCTTCACCTAGCACCGCCGGAGCAATTCATAGGAGGAGCAGTGCAATCCTATTATGAGCAAGGGTACAACAATCAAGATTATCAATATCAACCACCGGCGGAAGATTAGAGAGAGGAGGAGCTTTAGTTTAATTTTCCCTTTTCCCTTTTCTTTAATTTTCAGCTTGTATGCGCCTATGTATGTGTAGTGTTTTCAGTTTTTATTTAATTTTCAGCATGTGTGTTAGTGTTTATTTTCATCATGAATAAAATCACCACCTTGTTTTTACCTTTGGCAAAGATACAAAGTTTGTGCCATGTTGATATATGATGATAGTTGCCGCTTTGTTTATCTTTGTACTTGTTTTATGCATGATTAAGCTAATGCTCTCTTAAAATGCAAATCTGAAATTATCTAAATGCTAGCTTAATCTTTTGCCAAGGTTATGATAAAAATAAAGACCCATAGTGTTTTATGTGCTCTCAAGTTTTGATGGATTAAAGATGATTTATTTTTGTTCTTAAAAGTAATGCTAACCTTGTCATAAATACCACTTGCATGCGGCTCTACCTATCCAGAGCCATATATATTTTTGAGGGCAAAAACTTAGTATACAAGGATTATTTTTGGGTGAGTTATTTCAGGCCTCGATTTCTCTGGCCCAAGACTAAGAAGCTGGTCATTCCGTTTTTGCGTAGATATCTTTTTGCTAGCCTTCTTATCCGTGCATTGTGTATCTCCACATCGGATATTTCACAAACCTCGCCGGATGTCCACCCTTAAAACCAAAAATATCATCTTTTGTGTTTACCTCCTTGACCACAACCTATCATTGAGTATGGATCGTCAATTCGAGGAAGATCGCAAGATGGTGCCAAGGTTGAAGATTTCAAGTATCTCTCCAAAGGAAAAATATTTCTAGTACCTACCTTATCTCTATCACCTCTTTGCCCGAGGACGAGCAAATGTCTAAGCATGGGGGAGGAGGTAGGTACAATGCAATTTAGAGTTCAAGGGGATCAAATAAAAAAAGAAAAAAATGAGTATAAAAAGAAAGAGATAAAGAAATATATATATATATATATATGTATGAGAAAAAAAATGAGTATGTATAAAAATAAAATAAAGTGAACTCCCCGGTTCTCTAAATGCATTAGGAATTTCGGAAAGTTTCAAGTTTAAGATCCAAACTCATCTTTCCAACCATGTGCAATCCAATAACGAGGACTTCCTTTGTGCCTCGGGATCACTCTTTGCCATTTGCACATGTCCAACTATCTCAAAATGAGTGTATTTTTCTCTCCCCCTCCTTGTTATAACATTATTTTCCAATGACCTTTTTGACGAGTCTCGGTAAGACCATGAGAAGTTTGTCTTGTTTTGACAACATCTCATTTATAATATCTTGGTAGGACTAACTTTCCCAAAAAGCTCCACATAAAGCCTACCATATATATGTATGTTATGAGAGGGAAAGGAGTAGAATAAATAGGCTTGAGAGACAAGGTGAGATGAGAGTTCATGAGCAAGATGCAAGGTGGTTTAAATTTTTGAACTTGGTTTAGATCTTTTTCATCTTGTTCTTTATTTCAAAATTTCTGAGATCCATTTGAATTTTTGGGAGCATGTTTAATACTTGTGGGATGAGCTTAATTAATATCTACCTTCCGTGAGGATGAAGGCTAGTACTCTATGGAACTCTAACAAATTAAATTTTTGAGAGCATTATGTTTTCTCGTGTATGATCAAGTGCAGGGTTTGAGCAATGAAAGGCAACGCTGATATTCATCGAAGGCTTACTCGAGGACGAGCAAGGTTTAAGCATGGGGGAGATGTTGACTGTGAATTTCCGTCAACCTAGCCATGAGTTTACATTCGGTGTTGGCATGAATTTTATAGCTTATCCATTGGTACTAACCCCCTTGGTATAACAAGTTCGTTCGTGCATGTCGGTTTTGGAGTTTGATGTTTATGCAGGAACTTAGCGTTGAAAGCAAGACTACCGGGTAAAGTTCATCAAGCACCTGGTGACAAGACCTTGAAGCCCGGTACAAGTCAAACAATGAAGTGAACATGACTCCAAGAAGCCCAAGGACCAACCCGTGAAGACGGAAAACTCTGAGGACCTGAACAGAAAATGCTGAATCTTGCGGGACAAGGAGCTTCATCTAAACCGCGGAGAAACTGACGTCAAGGGCCCACATGCAGAAGGGAGAAACTTCTAGTAGACATAGGAAGCATCACCGAGGAAGGCGGCCACGAAATGGGCCAGAATGGTCCCAGGCCGGCCGGCCCAGCCTATTTCTGGGTCCATTCGTCGCCCCCTTTGACCTAGCCGCCTCTCGGACTATTTATAGCCCCCTGGCCAAGAGCCACGCATCAACTCATTCGTCATTCATCGCCGAGGAGCAGAGAAGAGAGGGACACCATTCCGGAGAGAAGAGGATTGAGCTAGTTGTCTAGGGTTTCCCTAGCTGACATGGGAACCTTGCAAGGAAGACCACGTCGGAGTTCCAGGAGCTAGGAGCAAGATCAAGGTAGGATCCCGATGGTGATCTTGTCCATGTAACATTTACTATGTTGAATTAACAAGTTGCAATCCGATTTCTAGCGATCAAGTGCTTCTTCTACGACTTTGATTTCAATTGGCTTTTCTTACTTTAAGATCTATTCTCGAGATAGATCATAGAGGGTGTTCTTGTAGCCGTGGTGGCTACAGGTGCATGCCTGACCTTCCAAGAGATTTCAACTTGTCCATTGGACTCTCCTTAGGCTAACTCGCACGAATAGGAGTGCATTGTGACAGAACGGTGGCTCCAAAAGGTGGGCGTCTTCAAAGTTGGACGGGAAGGCGTGATTTAAAGAAGCTTTTTATGAGATTCGACTTGGCTATTTCTTCTTTGCTTGGAACTTCAACAAGAGCTTGATCCAATCTCTCTAGATTGGTTTACCTATCCCTCTCTATCTCTTGCTACCTCCGGTTTTCATAGATTAGATTCGTTTCTTTTGGTGTTCTTTAGATTAGATGCATAAGAGTTCCTTTTGAAGATTAAAGTTCTCGGCTTTATAAGATTGATTCTTGCATCACACATTTGTTCCACGGATTCGATACCTTGGGTTCACACTTGAGGGAAGAAGGGTCCCTTGGCTACGATGAAGGACTTGTCCGCTTGCAAGTCCAAACAAAGTTGGATACGCATATACACCGTCAACATCGCCCTTCTTCTGTGGAGATGCACTTTAATAATGGCGCGCAAACTCTGCTTTTGTATAAGTTGTCTCCTCTTATTTCGTACGCCCTCACTCTCAAGGCCATTCTTTTGCTTTCCTCCTTTGACTGAGGCTCATAGTGGCCTCTCAGAAATGCCATGATCGAAGATCTCCAGTCTTCACTAGATATTTCATTTATGTACTTTACTGGTGCTTCATCACAATCTACTGTCTTGCATTTCAAGACTTCGTAGAAGACATCTGGTGGTAAAGGCTCTTTCTGTGATGCTGCCTTCGCTAGCATGTCTGCCTCATTGTTTTGGTCTCTTGGTATTTTCCTGACGGTGAAGCCAAAGAAATATTTTTCCATGGCTCGTACAGTTGTCAAGTATTTTGCCATTTCATCATGTTTTGCTTTATAGGTCTTGCCTATCTTCCTTGTAATGAGTTCTGAGTCTGTGTTTATGACCACCCTTCGTGCCCCTATTGCTCTTGCTTTGCGAAGGCCTAATAATAGTCCTTCATATTCTGCCACGTTGTTTGTCTTGCCTTCGAAATCCCATCTCACAACATATCTCATCTTTATGCCTGATGGTGACATTAGGATTGCCGAAGATGCGGCACCGTCATCACAATATGCTCTGTCACAATACATTATTTATGGTGTTTCTGGCCTTTCTTCTCTCTTCTCTTCGTTTGGACGTGGAGTCCAGTCTGCGATGAAGTCTGCTAGGACTTGTGACTTGATGGCTGTTCTTGCCAAGAATTCTATAGCATACTGAGATAGTTCTGTAGCCCATTTGCCTATCCTCGCTGAAGATTCCTTATTTTCTAGTATCTCTTGAAGAGGGTATGACGTGGGAACAATGATTGGGTAACTTTGAAAATAGTGTTTCAGCTTCCTTGCCGCCATGACCACTGCATATGCCATCTTCTCAAGTTCACAGTGAAAATTTTTCGCTCCTGATAGAGCCTCTGAGACGAAATAAACTGGCACTTGCCTAAGATTTCCTTCCTCGTATTTCTCTTCCACTCGCGCTGCACTCACTGCACTGCCTGATGCTGCAATGTACAACAATAACTTCGCTTTGTCCCCTGGACTTGTTAGTATTGCCAAATTCTCCAAGTAAGCTTTAAACTGCTCAAATGCCTTTTCTTCTTCGGGACCCCAGTTGATCTTGTTCTTCGCAGATAATAGCTTGAAGAATGGTAAGCTTCATTCTACTGATCGTGCTATAAAGTGACCCAGTGTTGCTATCCTTCCGGTGAGTTTCAGTATGTCTCTTTTTGTTTGTGGTGTTCTCATGTTTCTTATTGCCTCTATCTTCTCTAGGTTCGCTTGTATTCCTGACTTTGAAACCATGCAGCCCAACAACTTTCCTCTAGATACCCTGAAGATACATTTTTCTGGGTTTTGCATGAGGCCATATGTTCTTAGGTTCGCGAAGGTTTCTCTGAGATCTTCGATATGTTGTTCTTTCTTTTTGCTGTGTATGACGACATCGTCTACATAAGATGATACATTTCTTCACTACTAGATTTTCTCCCTAATGCAACACACGAAATGTGTTGCAATATGCCATATTTGGTTGCAATAGCCGCAATTGCAACCAATTTTTTTCGTCAACCATGTGATGCAAAAGGCCGCGTTGCATTAGCCTGTAACAACTGTGGTCTTTTTGTGGTTGCAAAAGTTTTTCTATTGCAACGCAATGCGGCGTTGCAACTAGCATTTTAGATCATGCTCGTGTTGGTTGCAAATTATTCTATTGCGACTGAAGGACCGATTAGGCGAACCAGAGAGGGGGGGAGTGAATGGGAGCCGATAAAAATTCTTCTCGAAGGAGATGAGAACTCCAACAAGACGAACACGGCTTCCAACTCACGTCTCCGACCCAACTACCCAAGTTGGTCAAGACCACGCAGCCACTGGAGTGCTACTGGTCCTAGGAACCAACACTCAACCATCCGAGCCAAAACTCACCAAACCACACAGCGGAAACTTGCACGGCTTGCTGCCTGTGCTACACCGGTCAGACTGATGGCCTGCGCCGGTCAGACCGGTGACACCGGTCAGACCGGTGGACAGAGCCGGTCAGGCCGGTGGCTACAGCAGCCGCACAGCAAATGTTCCAGGAAGCCTCAGTGAATCCTCTAGGCCCTGGAACAAAAACCACCACGAAACACAACCTGTGAGGAAGAAGAACCCCTCACAAAGCCTAGCAAAACAACTCCAAACACGCCAAGAACTGAACAGCAGGACCACGGGACAAAACCACACGGACAAGGCTGTTCCCCGAGACAAAAACCCACCAAGGGCTAGCACCGGTCAGACCGGTCAAGAGCACCGGTCAGACCGGTCGTGCCTGGGCAGCTCGGGATGAACAGCGCCCGCGAGTCAACTCTTCCAAATCCAACTCCCGATCTCCCGATCCGCTCCACGGTTTTGCACAAGACTTTGGGGATAGTAGGAACACCTCATGGGTACTCCATAGCCAAGATTTGGTCCACCAAAACTTGTCAAATCAAGAGGAATCGAAGAAATCTCACCAAGAACACCTCTAACCCTAGAGCCACGAAAACCCCAAAATCGAGCCCCTTTGCTCACGGATTTGGAAGGGAATCAAAGGGTAAAGAACCACGAAGGGTTCATGCATACATCCCCCACCAAATCCCAAAGAGAAAGGCCTCGAAATTGCTCCAAGAAAATCGCCAAGAAAGGGCTCCGAAAATCACCAAAAAGGAGAAACGGGAAAGACACATCCAAGCCTTGAGGAACCACGCCGAATCATCTATACATACCAAAGAGGTTCATACAAGGTCTAGCTCGCCCGATCATCCTTCCCTCTCACAAGATCTCACCATGAAGCTCTCAAGCTAGTCCTACGAAAATCCTAAGAAAATAGGAAGGAAAATAGGAAAACCAAATGAGCTAGGGTTCCAAGAGATGGCTGCCATCCTCTCACCACTTGGGTTATATGGAGGCAACCGAAAGACTAAAATACCCTTACTAGCTAACTAGGGATACATGCCCCTCGAGGGCGAAATTGGAAGTCTTTGTCTTCGCACCATCGGACGGATGCCCAGCGACCGCAAACTTGCTTAGCCTCGACGCAAGCCTTGCGATCCCGACGCGTGTCCTCCGCTTCGAAGATTCCGGACTGCGTCGTCGCACACCGGTCAGACCGGTGATCCTCACCGGTCAGACCGGTACCCACCGGTCAGACCGGTCAGACCCACCGGTCAGACCGGTCTGGAGCTGCTGCACCTCCGTCTTCGGTTCTTCGGTCTTGGCTTTGTGGATCAACCAAGGAACCCAGTGGTTTTCTGGTGAACCACCGGAAACCCCGCGAACTCGGTGTAGCCTCCGCCAATCACCACTCATGACTCGGCTCCCACGTAGTCCCGGCTCGACCTTGGTTTTGAGGCTCAACCAAGAAACCGTCCATGACTTCATCTTGCCGTTCTTGCCACCATGCGGCCCGCACTTGACCCCGCTGGCCACCGGGTCCCTCGAACCAAGACTACTTGTCTTCTCCACACCTGGAGGCCTCACCGGCAACGACCTTTCACGCTTGTTCTTCACCTGCACCTGCACCAGTCAAGCCGCAACCTGCACCTGCAATACTTAGCCAAGAATCAGTCCACACCACGTTGTCAATCACTCATCACATCAGGAAGCGCCCATCCACCGGTCCTCGAACCACACCTGGCTCTCAATCTCCCCCTTGATGAGTGCATTGACAACACACACGTTTTGGTAACCAAGAGAAAAGGAAAAGGAAAGAAACGACTAAAAGAAACTCCAACAAGCGATCGAAAGCCAAAGAAAAGGCAAAGAACAAGATCACTTGAAGAAGACAAGTCTCGGACCCCTTAGGCAAGGGCAACGGCTCGACACATCCGAGACAAAACATGCTCAAGCAAAGAGCACAAACCATCAAACCAAAGCTCGAAAACCACAAAGAGCTCCCCCTGCACACATGCAAGCTCCCCCTGAACCAATGCACCTCCTCCTGGACAGATGCATGCAAACCACTTCACGAAACAGAGTAGCTGCAACAGCTCAGCTCTGACCGGTCAGACCGGTCGACACCACCGGTCAGACCGGTGGGCAACATGTGAACAGGACCAGCACTCTGACCGGTCAGACCGGTGACCTCAACCGGTCAGACCGGTGCACAACAGAGCCCAAAAATGGCTCGAAACCACCTGAAAACCTTCCAAATGCATGCAGTAGGCCAAAACATGCTCAAACTTCTCCCCCTTGTTGACAATGCATGAATCAAGCCAAAAATGCAAAAAAAAGCAACCTAGAGCTTCTCAAATAGACAAAATTCAACATAGGATGCAACACATGTCCAAACGAGCAAGTTAGATACTCTATAGCTTCGTAATGACATAAACTTCATGATCACCAAGTTTCACAACCATTGGGCGAAGCTAAGATAGAATTTAGCAATTTTGCGAAAAATCACCCTCTCATGAGCAAAGTCCTAAACATGAGCAAAACATGTCAAAATGGCAAAGCCACACAAACTTCATGCTAGGACAACCATTCTAAGCATAAGACCATCATAAACACCCACAAGCACCTCATGTCATGTCAAAGCCATCGAGCCATGTGCCTACTTCTATATATGAGACTTCTCATTGGTAGACATCATGCAACGATTTAGCACCCAAAGCAAATTAGAATTAGCACATATGACATGGGAGCACATTTTTCAAGCAATTTACATTTCATTTTCAGATTTATAATTGGTACATGAAATGTTTTTGCGACAAAAAGGAACTTATGCCCCTCCACAAGATGAAGCATGGGGGCTAAACATTCATGATGGCAAATGAGCCTTTGGCCCCATATGATCAAAAAAAGCTATCCAACCACAAATTAAGCATAGCCAAGCCACTAAAACATGTCAAGATCATGTAAAGGCATTTACTCACAAGAGAGCATACATATGAAATTTTCAAAAACATAGCCATCAACCATGGATACAAACCAAGATTATCAAGAGCTAAGCCAAACTAACCATAGCTTACCAAATTAGCTCACAAAGACATATATGTCATTCCATGGTGAACAATGTATATAGGAGAAGCCTTTCCTAAACAATGCATATGATACAAAATGCATGCAACCTAAGATACAAAGATGCCTATACATCATGTTACATATGCCATGCCAAATGCAAGAAATGCACAAAGGAAAGCTATACATATGCTACATAGGAGCTCCCACACGCCAACTCAAGAAATCAAACAAACACCAAGCTCCCCCCGCAAACGAGTGAAAGTTGCTTGATCTAGGGGTTTGGTGAAAATATCGGCTAGTTGTTCATGTGTGGGTACATGGATCAAAGCTATCTTCCCTTTCTCTACGTTGTCTCTCAGAAAATGATACCTCACTTCTATTTGCTTGGTTTTGGAATGGAGCACTGGGTTCTTTGCAACGCTTATGGCACTGGTGCTATCACATTGAAGTGGGACATGGGTATACTCCTCACCAAAGTCACTCATGGTGTATGTGATCCAAAGGAGCTGAGAGCAACAACTAGCTGCGGCCACATACTCTGCCTCGGTAGTGGATTGAGCAACACTCGACTGTTTGCGGGAAGACCAAGATACCAAAGAAGAACCCAAGAACTGGCAAGTCCCAGAAGTGGACTTCCTATCCAACCGACACCCGGCAAAATCCGCGTCTGAAAATCCATGAAGCGCCAAAGAAGAAGACGCAGAGTACCAAAGGCCGAAGTCGGGAGTGTGTCGCAAATACCTGAAAATGCGCTTGACTGCTTGCCGATGCGAAGTCCTCAGAGAAGCTTGAAAACGAGCGCACAGACACACCGAGAATTGAATGTCCGGCCTCGTCGCCGTCAAGTAGAGGAGTGACCCGATCATGCTCCGGTACTCCTTCTGGTCCACGTGTTCACCTTCCTCGTCCGCATCAAGAACTGTAGTCGTACTCATAGGCGTCGCCATGGCCTTGGAGTCCTCCATCTTGAACTTCCTCACAATGTCCTTGGTGTACTTAGCTTGGTGCACAAATGTTCCTTCCTTTGATTGCTTGATTTGTAGCCCGAGGAAGAACTGCAACTCGCCCATCATGCTCATCTCAAATTCCCTGCTCATGTCTTCTGCAAACCTTGCAACAAGAGAGTTAGACGAGCCACCAAAGACAATATCATCCACGTATACCTGCACAATCAGGATATCTCTGCCCTGCCTGAGGAGAAACAAGGTCTGGTCGACCTTCCCCATCTCAAACCCTCTCTCAAACAGGAACCCCCTCAACCTACCATACCAAGCTCTAGGCGCCTACTTCAACCCATACAGCGCCTTCCTCAACTTGTATACCCGGTGAGGGTACTTCTCACTCTCAAACCCCGGTGGTTGCCTCACAAACACCTCTTCCTCCAACACACCGTTCAGGAAAGCACTCTTCACATCCATCTGGTACAACTTGAACCCTTTAGCCACGGAAAAAGCTAGAAGGATCCTGATCGCCTCCAAACGAGCTACAGGAGCGAAAGTCTCCTCGTAGTCGATCCCCTCTTTCTGACTGTACCCCTGAGCAACAAGTCTCGACTTGTTCCTCACCACTTCTCCTTTCTCTCCCTCTTTATTTTTCCACACCCATTTTGTCCCAATCGGCTTACACCCTGGTGGAGGGTCAACCAACACCCAAACTTGGTTCCTCTCAAAATTCTCCAACTCCTCATGCATCGAGTTAACCCAATTATGATCAGATAACGCGTGTCCAATGTCTTTGGGCTCAAAAGTGGCAACAAAAGCAGCATGAGCGAAATGAGAATTGTTCCGAACCCTCGACCGTGTAGTACGTTCATTCATGTCGCCGATGATTCTCGAAGCTGGGTGATCCACTTGCACTCGTCGGGGAGGTTCTCGCCTTGATGCTACCTCCCCCTCAACAGTAGCTTCGCCTTGATCTGGGTTTGTCGTTGTAGGTGTGGGAGAGGGTCCATTCTCGATCGTCGTCGAAGTAGTAGGTACATGTTCAGCCGCGGGCATCACACCGCCATCTTCATCATCTCCATGTTCATGCTCCTCCTCCTGAAAGATCTCCTCGCCAAGTTCGTCGTCACCTGCACACTCAAAAACAAGCTGACTACGTGGCTGTGTCTCGTCGAAGGTTACCTCGCAAGTCTCCACGATTTGGTTAGTTTCAAGATTGAGCACACGAAATGCTCTAGAATGAGATGCATAACCAAAGAAAATGCCATCGACAGACCTAGCCTCGAACTTGTCCAACTTCTTCCCTTTCTTCAGAATGAAGCATTTACAACCAAAGACATGGAAGTGACTCACCTTGGGTGTGCGACCGTGCATCAACTCGTAACAGGTTTTCTTCTTGTGAACCCTGAGGTAGATCCTGTTCGACACATGGCACGCGGTATTGACCGCCTCAGCCCAGAACCTTCTCGGAGTCCTATGCTCGTCGAGCATCGTCCGAGCCATCTCGCACAAGGTCCTGTTTTTCCTTTCCACCACGCCATTCTGGGGAGGTGTATACGGACTCGAAAACTGATGTTCAAGACCCAAGTCATGGCAAAAGGTTTCGAAGCGAGAGTTTTTGAATTCCGAGCCATTGTCACTGCGGATCGCTCGTATGGCATCTCCGTGCCTCTCGTTTCTTAACCTCAAGACAAGATCTCGAACAAAACCAAACGTCTCCCCCTTCTCCTCAAGAAAGAACACCCACGCATACCGAGAGTAGTCGTCCACCACAACAAGGACATACCACTTCCCACCCGCAGATCGCACACGAGCTGGGCCAACAAGGTCCATATGGAGCAGCTCGCATGGACGCTCAGTCATCACATCGGTGAGAGGCGGGTGAGAAGAGGCTACCATCTTGGCATGCCTACACGGCGCACAAACCAACTCTTTCTCAAACCTCAATCGTGGCAATCCTCGGACCAAATTGAGTTTACTCAAGCGAGACAAAAGGTCAAAGCTCAAGTGACCCAACTTCCTATGCCACTTCCACAACTCACTCGAAGAACCAGCCAAGAAACAACGCTCCACACCAGAAGACTGAGAAAAATCAGCTCGGAACACCTGACCCTCGGGAACGACCATGCAAACAAGATCCCCCCGAGAATCTAAAATCCGAGAACCACCAGGCCGGAACAACACCTCAAAACCCTCATCCAACAACTGGGACACAGAAAGCAAATTGTATCCAAGCGATTGAACAAGAGCAACACGCCTGAGAGTGATCTTGTCACTTACCTTAATCTCACCTTCTGACAGCACACGCCCTCGCCCATTGTCCCCAAAGGTGATGTACTTCTTTGTCACCACCGGGACGAGACTTGAGAACCACCCCTTGTCTCCGGTCATATGCCTCGAGCAACCGGAGTCAATCAACCAAATGTTCTTCAAGTCTCCCACCTGAAATTCAAAAGCGAGCACGTGAGTGAACAAACGACTCAGCACTGGGGTTAGTACCAAAAGAGTAAAACCAGTGCCGAGCCATTTGCTCCAAAGTGGGGTTAGCACAAACCAAATCATCACGCCTATCAAAGCTACCACCACGAACACCACCACGGTAACCACCACGAGGGAACCAACCCTCTCTAGCTGGAGGAGGACGAAAACCACGAAAGGGAAACCGTGGATCGTTCCTCCGCTCCATCTCAAAGCTACGACTCTTCTCACCCTCGTATTGAGCACGAGGTGGAGAACGCCTAGCAAACTGACCACCTGCAAACTTTCCAGACCAACCACCAGAACCACGACCTCCAGAAACAAACCGAGCATCCTCACGAGCACAAAACCCGACTCGCTGTCTGCCCAGACCTGCACCGGTCTGACCGGTGTAGTACACCGGTCTGACCGGTGTGGCTCGGCCAGCAGCAACACCTGCAGCCTTCCGGTCTCCCCAAGCCGGAACCGTCCTCACAATCGCCTTGGCCCTGGGCATCTGCATACGAGGCTCAGGTACACCATTAGAGGGGTAGTACCTGTCCCTGTTAGCCCACTCTCTAGCCATTCTCTCCTCACGCTTCCTCTTGAAGCAAAACTCATCCTTGTGACCATCTCTCCCACAATACCCACAATGGAACTTTATGGGCTGTGGCTTAGGCTTAGGCTTGGGTTGGGGCTGCCCACTCGGCTTCTCACCCTTCTTCTCTCCTTCCTCACCTCCCTTTGGGCTCACAAACTTCACCGGTTTCTGAAAATCATTTGTTGGGTGAGGGAATATGGGTGGATCTGGAGTAGTGTCAAGTTTGTTTCTGAGATGGTTGGGCTTGGGCTCAAACTTGTTCTTGTGTCTGTTTGGTGGTGGGATAGGAATCTCTCCAACTCTCTCAACTCCCTCACCACAGTTCTCTCCAAGCTTGTCAGCCCCAAGTGCCTGACCATCATAGCGTTTGAAAGCCGCTATCATGATACCGAGCTGAGGCTCCTGACCCGACAACCAGCTCATACATTTTCTCAGCTCATCATTTTCATCCTGCAAGCGATCAACATAATGTGCAAGCTCCAAATTCTTAACCGCATGCAATTCACAAGTAGAGCAAGAAGTGGGAATAGGCTCTTTCAACTTAGCCTCAAGCGAAACAGTGTAAGCATGCATCTCATCAATCTTTCCATGCAAAACAGGGCAAGAAGTGCAAGCACCTAGCAAAGCAGGTCTAGACTTAAGCTCAGCCACTTCAACCCTAAGCATATCTAGTTCATCACAAGTAGAAGCATGCTTATCCTTAAGAGCAGTAAGATCAGCTAGGTACACAGAGCAATCACAACAATCAATCTCATCAGAAACCACAGGAGAAGCCTTAAGCGAATCAATCTCAAGCTTAGCATCTAGGTTCTGGGTTTCTAGCTCAGCCACACGGTTCCTAACATCTTCTAGTGAGGCCCTAAGCTCTTTCCTCATCTTCTTGGCCTCTCTAAGCATGTGATCGCGGTTATCAAGCAAGTCAACCAACTCATCATTCTCCTTGCGCAAAGAAGAGAGCTCATCACATACCTCATCCTCGGAGTCAGAGTCCGAGTCACTCTGGTGGCTCTTCTTGCTGCCGGAGCTACGGGCCATGCCGCAGAAGCCATCTCTCGCGAAGCAGCTCAACCCGCTCAAGTTCCTGGATGACTTCTTGTTCTTGCGCCGATCACCTTCATCTTCACTGCTACTCGAGCTTGAGGAAGAGTAGGCGGAGCTGGAGTCGACGTCGCTCGCTCCGACCATTGCTCGGGCCTTCCTGCCGCAGCCATCCTTCTTCCTCGACCGTCGCTCGTCCTTGTGCTTGTTCTTGTGCTTGTGATCGCGCCTCGATCGGTACTTGCCATCCTTGCTCGATCGGTGCCTGTAGCCGTCCTTGTAGCCGTCCTTGTTCTCCGTCTTCTCCGGGCAGTCGGCGACGAAGTGTCCTGGCTTGCCGCACTGAAAGCACGTCCGTGCTGTCCTCCTCGTGTTCACCCAGTTCTCGTGCAGCCTCTCGAACCGCCTGGTCAGCAACGCCAGCTCGTCCTCTCCAAGCACGTCGAACTCCTCATCTGGCAAAGACATCAAAGAAGACAGAGAGTACATCCTGGAGGATGCGTTAGCGTTAGACTTAGCTCCTTTGCCACTAACGAGAGCGAGACTATGAGAATCAGTCGGGCTCTTGATCTTGGCTGTCATACCACGGTCCAACTCAGCCGACTTGAGCTTCGAGAACAGCTCGTTCACCGTCAAGGTGTCATACTTCTCGGACTCAACAATAGCCTCAAACTTCCCGTCCCATACGGTACGATCCAACGAGTGCAAGAGCTTCACGGCTCTATCATGATCATTGTATGGGAGGACGTCCACATTGGCTCTCATGTTGTTTACAACGACCGTAAATCGCTGGAAAAGGGCATCGACGGACTCGCCGGGGAGATGAGTGAAGTTCTCGTACTCTCTCCGGTAAGTCGCGTACATCCGAGCCTGAACCTGAGCATTCCCAGCATGAGCATCCTTCAACTGCTCCCAAATCCTACAAGCTAAGTCCTCTGTCTGAACCCGATCGAATTCAGGCGGACATAGAGCACGAAACAAGTAGTCGACAGCCTTGTTGTTGGCTTCGAACATATCCCTCGATCCTGGAGCAAGGAAGTTCATCGGATGAACATAAGCTGTGTTCACCGTGACATCCCAAAGGATCTGACCCTTTCCGCGGAGGAACGCCGCCATCCGCCTTTGCCACATCTGGTAGTTCTTCCCATCGAAGTGCGGAGGACCCGAACCCCGTTCCTGGTACGCCATCTTTGGATCTTAGACTGGTAAGAGTCAATAAAGACCCGAACCGGCTCTGATACCAATTGAAGGACCGATTAGGCGAACCAGAGAGGGGGGGAGTGAATGGGAGCCGATAAAAATTCTTCTTGAAGGAGATGAGAACTCCAACAAGACGAACACGGCTTCCAACTCACGTCTCCGACCCAACTACCCAAGTTGGTCAAGACCACGCAGCCACTAGAGTGCTACTGGTCCTAGGAACCAACACTCAACCTTCCGAGCCAAAACTCACCAAACCACACAGCGGAAACTTGCACGGCTTGCTGCCTGTGCTACACCGGTCAGACCGATGGCCTGCGCCGGTCAGACCGGTGACACCGGTCAGACCGGTGGACAGAGCCGGTCAGGCCGGTGGCTACAGCAGCCGCACAGCAAACGTTCCAGGAAGCCTCAGTGAATCCTCTAGGCCCTGGAACAAAAACCACCACGAAACACAACCTGTGAGGAAGAAGAACCCCTCACAAAGCCTAGCAAAACAACTCCAAACACGCCAAGAACTGAACAGCAGGACCACGGGACAAAACCACACGGACAAGGCTGTTCCCCGAGACAAAAACCCACCAAGGGCTAGCACCAGTCAGACCGGTCAAGAGCACCGGTCAGACCGGTCGTGCCTGGGCAGCTCGGGATGAACAGCGCCCGCGAGTCAACTCTTCCAAATCCAACTCCCGATCTCCCGATCCGCTCCACGGTTTTGCACAAGACTTTGGGGATAGTAGGAACACCTCATGGGTACTCCATAGCCAAGATTTGGTCCACCAAAACTTGTCAAATCAAGAGGAATCGAAGAAATCTCACCAAGAACACCTCTAACCCTAGAGCCACGAAAACCCCAAAATCGAGCCCCTTTGCTCACGGATTTGGAAGGGGAATCAAAGGGTAAAGAACCACGAAGGGTTCATGCATACATCCCCCACCAAATCCCAAAGAGAAAGGCCTCGAAATTGCTCCAAGAAAATCGCCAAGAAAGGGCTCCGAAAATCACC
Source organism: Cenchrus fungigraminus (assembly GCA_036936925.1). Taxonomy (NCBI): domain Eukaryota; kingdom Viridiplantae; phylum Streptophyta; class Magnoliopsida; order Poales; family Poaceae; genus Cenchrus; species Cenchrus fungigraminus. Next base: position 72,709,014 of record CM072780.1, read on the forward strand.
AAAAAGGAGAAACGGGAAAGACACATCCAAGCCTTGAGGAACCACGCCGAATCATCTATACATACCAAAGAGGTTCATACAAGGTCTAGCTTGCCGCCCGATCATCCTTCCCTCTCACAAGATCTCACCATGAAGCTCTTAAGCTAGTCCTACGAAAATCCTAAGAAAATAGGAAGGAAAATAGGAAAACCAAATGAGCTAGGGTTCCAAGAGATGGCTGCCATCCTCTCACCACTTGGGTTATATGGAGGCAACCGAAAGACTAAAATACCCTTACTAGCTAACTAGGGATACATGCCCCTCGAGGGCGAAATTGGAAGTCTTTGTCTTCGCACCATCGGACGGATGCCCAGCGACCGCAAACTTGCTTAGCCTCGACGCAAGCCTTGCGATCCCGACGCGTGTCCTCCGCTTCGAAGATTCCGGACTGCGTCGTCGCACACCGGTCAGACCCACCGGTCAGACCGGTCTGGAGCTGCTGCACCTCCATCTTCGGTTCTTCGGTCTTGGCTTTGTGGATCAACCAAGGAACCCAGTGGTTTTCTGGTGAACCACCGGAAACCCCGCGAACTCGGTGTAGCCTCCGCCAATCACCACTCATGACTCGGCTCCCACGTAGTCCCGGCTCGACCTTGGTTTTGAGGCTCAACCAAGAAACCGTCCATGACTTCATCTTGCTGTTCTTGCCACCATGCGGCCCGCACTTGACCCCGCTGGCCACCGGGTCCCTCGAACCAAGCCTACTTGTCTTCTCCACACCTGGAGGCCTCACCGGCAACGACCTTTCACGCTTGTTCTTCACCTGCACCTGCACCAGTCAAGCCGCAACCTGCACCTGCAATACTTAGCCAAGAATCAGTCCACACCACGTTGTCAATCACTCATCACACCAGGAAGCGACCATCCACCGGTCCTCGAACCACACCTGGCTCTCAGCGACGCATCTGGTGTTGCCATAGGTGCAATTGTATCGTACACAACGTGTTGCAATTTCTAAAATCTTTCGTTGCAAAGTATTATATTGCTACGCTCTATTTCTGGTTGCTATATAGGGAACCACCTCTATTACCACGAAAGTTATTTGGGTGCAATATGTGATGTCCTGTATTACCACAAAATTTTGATTTTGATGCTATAAGTAGTATTGTCTGATGCCACGAAATTGGTTACGTTGCTATAGGTGGTATCCTCTATTGCCATGCAGCATATGGATGGTTGTTATAGGTGTAACATTCTATTACAACAAAAATATATAGGATGGAGGCAATAGGTTTGGCACTCTATTGCCACATAGTTTGCTTGGTTGTAAGATGTGTCCTCTATTATTGCTTCGAAAATGGTTTGGTTGCCAAAAGTTCAAGTCTCTATTACCACCATGATACAGGGTTGCTACAAGTTGAACTTACTATTGCCACGTTTCTTTTTGGCAACGAAAAATAAGGGTTGTGAAAGGATGACTTATCATTTGCAACGTCGAAAATGGTTTGGTTGCCAAAATTTCATGTCTCTATTACCACCATGATACAGGGTTGCTACAAGTGCACCTTACTATTGCCACATTCATTTTTGGCAACGAAAAACACGGGTTGTGGTAGGATGATTTATCCTTTGCAACGAAAGGTGTATTCTGCCACGCTCATTTATATGGCAGCAATAATTTGAAACATTAAATAACATCATCAGGTATATATAATTATGCATTTATAGTTCATGAAACAACATTCAACCATCCACTGAGTTATTACATGACACACGAAGTACTGAAATACTGAAAAGTTTCGGACGGGACATTGTTTCAACACATAGTAGGCTAATTTGATAGGAAATGAAGATCTTGGTCACCGAATGGTGACATTGAGAGGATCCCAACACTTGATCAGCAAAGCGTGACTTCAATGCAAGGAGCTCGCATCACTTGTTTGCTCCATTCGACATGGCTTAGTCTCCTGAAAAGAATCAACAACATTTTTAAGCTAGCATCAAATAATCTCTAGTATTGGAATTTGTGCAACAACAGCATGTAGCAAACCAAAGTTTGATTGCGATTCATAAAATTATCAGAATGACATCAAATAATTATCACAACCATAAACACACTTTGACAGCTGAAACATGAATTACATTCACAGCAGGAAGAGGAGTTGCAAAAATTTCACCTCATGTCTTTTTGGTGCTTTGTCGTCTCCTTTGTGCATCTTGTACTTGTAGCTGTTGAGATGAAATTTGTTTAACGGGGGGGGGGGGGGCGGCGGATTGTGCTTCAGGATTGTTAACCACTTTAGTACTTTTGGTTTTGCGAATGACTTGTTTAGCAACGACTTCAGATTCCTTCTCCTATGAACCAATCATTTGGAAGGAAAAGATTAGGCGTCATTTTATCAGTAACTGATGATATGTAGTAGTAAAAAGTTGTGAATTCAAGAACAACCTGAGTAGAAGAGAGCACATTCCTGGAGTCTGTCTATACATTTCCAGTTGTAGTGATTGATGGAGCCGCCGCCACGTCTGCAGATTCAGTGACATTGTTGTTTTGCTGGGTGATTGATGCAGCCGCCGCCACGTCGGCAGATAAAGTGACATTGTTGTTTGGTTGGACAGATGTTGGCAGGACATTCTATGAAAGGATACAGACATTCAGATATAGAACCTAAGGAAAGAAAGTGATTCATGCAACTAACTTGACCAGTACCTGTGGAAATTGTGCATGTCCATTTGCTGCTTGCATCATTGATAGGAACTCTTGCCTAAGCTGTTGCAGATCAGCCTCCCTTTTCTTGTTACTTTCTTCAAGTTGTCGTGCATGTTCTCTCCTTTCAGCTTCCCTTTCATCTTCCCATGTTGACATTTTTTCTTGTAGCAGCCCAAATGCGTCCATGAGCTCAACGTGTTCCTGATGCTGTAGCTCTTCCCTACGAATTTGTTCCTGGCGCTCCGCATTGAGTAGCTGCCTTCTAGTTGGGTTTTTTGCCAAGTACCCATTACCATGCAACTTGGTTGATTTGCACTTTGTGACTTCCTTGTATGCCTTCTGGAACATCTCATTTTTTTCCTTTTGGGAAACGAAGTTGTTATCTGCATTTGATTCCGCCTTAGCAATAACGCTGCTTGCTTTGTCCTAACATTTACAAGGCACAGATGGAGGAGTTAGTTGAACAAGAAATTGCTTGCATTCTATAATTGCATGGACTATGTATAGTAATGTATGTACACATTCATTGAGAACTCACATAGACATTTTTAGATTGGTCGTCTGTCCATTCCCCATGCTTAGTGTGAGTTAACCACCAAAGTTCCATATCATCGGGCTCTTCACCAGTTTCTGGGTCTCTCTGTTAAGCCAAGAACATAACAAATTAGTTATTCATCCTGCAAGACAGATTGGAGATGTGCTTCTCCAGTTATTACCTTCTCATAGCTGCACTGAGAATAAGGCTTATAGCCTGACAAATGTCTTGTCATTTGTTGGCCTCGAATCGCAGAATTTTGTGCGCTCCTTTCCTATTGAATATCAAGATTTCAACAATAATCTTAAAGACTCAGACATTGCCATTTGTATGAAAAATGTATTGCTCAGTAATAGTAATAATGTGGAACAAACCTTGAATTTAGCAGTACTGAAATACTTCAACAGATAGTGCCATTCAACAATATCTAATTCTTTAGACTTATGTAACATTCTCTGGTGGTAGCTGTCGTTTGTCCTGGCTGTAGCACTGAAAGTTGAACGCCATCCTTTGTAACGCTCCTTAGCAATGTCCCGTATCTTTTCCCTTGAATCAGCATTATCCTCCATGTCCCACTTTGCCTGTTATATAATCACAATAGCATGCAAATACTATGTGAGTTGTTACGTTAGTTTATAATTGAATTGTATTCAAAAGCAAAGTTTATGATTACCAATACATCAGTTGCTATTGCGTCTTTGACTTCTTTCTTGACATGTTTCCACGATTTCACTCCAATGACCGGTGTCCTTTTCCTTGTATACATGACTACTTCATCAACGAATGAGCGGTAGTTATTACCTACCGGTCCTCCATGTTTTGAGAATTGAATGTCCAACTGATGTTTGCCCGCCTTGATTCTCTTGGCGATTACCTTCAAGGCTCTTATGGGACCGCATTCTCTTTTTCACATTTTGTGAGCCTATTCCATGAGAACAAAATTTAATAATACCCACAAAAAAATACTATGCATAGACAGGTAATTTCTAATAAACACAAGTTACCATCTCCTTGCTCTTGCTGTTTCCAACGCCGAGCATGAGATGGAGGCTGCACTGGAGGTGTTGGGTTCATGTCATGCCTGTGTTGCAAAATAAAGGTGGGGTCCACATACCGTTCTGCAGACAATTTTGTGGCATGATGTGGTAGCATAATTTGTAGTCTGACAAAGAATGGTAATTTTCTTGCCAATTACGAGAGGGATAGTACCGATGTCATCAAGTGATCCTGCAACATTCAGGTATTCTTTGTTATGTGTCGATTGTGTCCTCCCTGGATATGTCTTTTAGTTCAGAAAAAGGATCCATAATTAATTTCAATCATGTGAGTAAACTGCAAAATCATGAGTATATATATACAAATATTGGGCTGTACCATATCTTACCCAAGGCTTTCTTCTCTTTATGCAGTGCAGCTAGCCAAACTTTGTATTCATCTAATTCAGATTCTGCGACTTCATCATCATCATCATCATGTGTGGAAACACTTTTGGATTTCAATGGTGTTATGGGCATGGTATGGTTTTTAGGAATTGGCTCTCTGGATACAACTAAGCTGATCACCATCTCCTGCTCGTGAATCTTTTTCATTTTTGCTACATCGACATCGTAGTCGATCTCAGTGAGTGTTGCTTCCGCAGGAGATTCAAGAATTCTAGTCTTGTAGTAAACCAAGTCCCTGTTCCGATACCCCAATTTTTGTTTCAACTTGTTTATGGTTTCAAGGGCGATTTGTTTCCCAAGAGGTTTAAATGTATGTTTTTTATCTGCCTCCACATCTCTACCCTTTTCAATCATATACACGGTCCAAATCTGCTCATCTTTTGATCTGCGCATTCATCGATGGCATTTCAATAATTTGAAGAAATTTGGTGTGCAAATCGCGTGAACAAATGCATGAAATCTAGGGTACCAGTGCGTGAAAAAATGCATAAAATATAGGTGGCAGTACGAGGGGAAAGATCGAACGCGGAAACAGCGTACCTGGCCTCGATCGTCTCGTCCTGAGACGAAGGTACCACACTTGGTCTGCATCTAGGCCATCGACGATTGCTTCTGCGTCGCCCGAACCTTGTGATGCTCTTTGGGACGAAGGTGATGACCCAAAGAGTGCAGTCGTCGCCCTAGCTCTAGTGAACATGCTGCGGTGAGGTTCAGCAGTCACCGTACCAGAGGTTGGTGTGAATATTGGAGGTAGCATCGCCGACGAAGGTGTGCGCAGCGCTTCAGACGACGAAGGGGTCACCCTTGCCGCCTCGCTGGACGTCAGCATCCTCGTGTAAGGCGAGAAGCAGCTTGGCGGCGGCGCCGGTCGTCGTCGACTACACGGCCCCTAACTGACCGAGATGTAGATTGGTTTTGCGAGGGGATTAGGGAGGGAAACTAAAGACGCACGACTTACTACTCTAATAACCCAGTGTTTCGCAACAACGTGGTGGCCCCAGTCATGGTAGCGCGGTAGTTTGGGCCTTTGTTAAATATTTCGGATGGAAAAACTAGTGCCACATTCCAAATTGTTGGCTACCAAATTTTCTGAACGCTTGGCGTATTTGAGGGCTGCGTTTTCGTGTGTCCCGCTGATGAGTGGGTCCCACTCAGTTTTATATATATTTGTAAAGACGATGCGTTGAACATAATCAAGTTTTATAAATATAGTTTTATATAAGTTATACTAGTTTACTTCTTGTTTACTATGTAACTACACAAGATGACACATGTTATTGTATATTGCTTATAGAAAAGTTTTTGTGGTCAAAGTAAATTTTGAATATCATCTTTCCACCAACTTTAGTAAAATAACATTCCTCACATCAATTTTGTACCAGAGTAACATGCTTCACACAAATTAAGTAACCAACATAAAGACCGGCAGCCAGTGCATACGATATATGAGGACTGAGTTTACACATAGGCTTCCCGAGCCACGATGACACCATAGCAACTAAGGATCATCAAAAACATGCTCCACATCGACACAAGTTGAGAGACACATCGACCAAAGACCCAACATCAGAGACATGCTTCGAGTTTATTTGCAGGATTTCTTCAAAGTTCTGCCTAAAATGACGCCAAAGCCTCTCCGCAAGGTCCCTCCTCAGTGCCAGATAAATTTCCTGAAAAAAAGAAAGCATTCACCGAATTGTCAGAACAATTGAATTCCTGATAACTGAAATCCTGTGAACTGAAAGAATTTTTAGCAGTCAGTTGAAGTTTCAGAACATAAGAATTCCATATGTAAAGTGAATTCCTGATGAGTAGCAGACAAGAAAGAAAGCAAATATGTAAACTGATATCCTGAATGTCTTTTATGGTGCATCATGTCTGGAACAAATTAATCAAAACATATTAGCAATCAAAAACTTTTTACCTTGTATCAAATCACATTAAATGCTTCCTTGAGTGTGAAGAACCAATCACACTCGTTCCAGATCCTACACTCCTCGCTGCAGAACCTACGCCACGAGTACAAAGCATGCAATCCTGCGTGGTTGCCACACACGCGACCAGCACACTAAAAATCATCCTGGCGAGGTACGGGCGCCGGCACCGGCAGCACGGCAACCGCCGCCGACGGCCCTAAGTGCCACGTCGCCGAAATGATCCTGGAGCGGCATTTCGTACAAGTCAAGTTTTTCCAAGGAAGCGCCGTCGCCCCCTCTTCGGGTCCCTCGACCAAGCGTAGGAGCCGCCGGGCCTCGTCATCGTCGGCCTTGCCGCTGTTGTGCCTGTAGAGGAAGAGGGCGAGGGCGTACATTGATACCTTGTGGCCCGCCTTCGCGGAGCGCCTTAGCTGGTCGAGGCATGGCATGATTACGCCGCGCTTGTTCCCCAATAATGCGAGGCACAACCCGCAACGGAACAAGGCCTCCGGGTTGCCGACGGTGGCCGTGTGGTGATGAGCGCCGCGCGAAAATCCGGGCCGAGGTTGAATCGACACCGCAGGACACGTTCCAGGGGTAGGCGTCGTCCGACCGTGGCGGCGCTGCACACCACGCACATTGCCTTGCATGTTGCGCGTAGGTTGCGGAGATCCTCCATGGCGTCATCTGACTGAGCAGCGACTCGGGAGACGATGTCAATCGTCAGCTCCGTCGGTAGTTCCTCCAGCCTCGATGCCTCGTAGCGTGCCGCGGCGACCTTTTCCATGGATGTGCGAGGCTGTGCTCCCCAGCGAGGATGAGGTAGAAGAGGAATGCAAGATGTCAGGGGAGATGGAGAAGAACCGCCGCCGCCAGATCAGGTTGCTGATTGAATTAGGGGGGTCCCAGGGTATATTGGGTTTAAGATAATTGCGCTTACATAGGGAGGACACGTAATCACAGAGTTGTGGGTCCCACCTGTCGGTGCCCAGATTGTGATGTGTTCTTGAGTTCTTCATGGACCTAATTAACTTGATTCTTTGATTCGTATAATCATAGCTACAAACTTGTTTGGATTTCACAAATGACGTCCAAATCAGGAAATATTTTTTCCTACATACTTAGAAAACAATAATCAAGCTCATGGTATACACTGGATCTCATGTGAGTATGTTTCAGCAATCATAATTAAGAAATAGAAAAATTCAAAACTAGAATCAAGATTTTCAAACAGTAGATGATGTCAAATGGAAAAGAGATGAATACCAAAGTTTCATAGCTCGTCGAGATGAACAATCTTTATTTTGGTCGGATTTTCATTTGACGAAGTGGTAGTACACATTGTTCATTAATCCTAGGTTCACTCACATAGTTTAAGAAACTTGGTTGGAGACATGTCAATTTTGTACTACATGATAGTGCAAATTTATCAAATGAAAGACCGACAAAAATAAAGATTGTTCATCTCGATGAGCAATGAAACTTTGGTATTCATCACTTTTCCATTTGACATCATCTACTGTTTGAAAATCTTGATTCTAGTTTTGAATTGTTCTATTTCTTAATTATGATTGTTGAAACATACTAACATGAGATGTAGTGGACACCATGAGCTAGATTATTGTTTTATAAGAATGTAGGAAAAAAATTTCCTGATTTGGACGTCATTTGTGAAATCTAAACAAGTTTGTAGCTGTGATTACGAATCAAAGAATAAAGTTAATTAGGTCCATGAAGAACTCAAGAACACATCACAATCTAGGTGCCGATAGGTGGGACCCACAACTCTGCCGACAGGTGGGACCCACAACTCGGTCGAATGAGGATATCTGTCGCCCCTTTCCTCCTGATTTTCCCAATCTCTGTTCCAGGATTACAGCTATTTCGCAATCTCCGCCTCGCTCTCGCCGCAGGCCGCCTCGCTCTCGCCGCCGGCTTCCTCCAACGCCTTGATGGTTGGCTCCACCCCGGGTGTAGTGGGTCGGAGCTGTAACACCCTGTGTTTTTGCTTAGTGTCAACTAGTGCTAATGATCATCTTAACCAAGTCATTAACCATAAATAGTCAAACCCAAGTCAAACCCTTGTCAAAACCCAAGTCAAACCCCTTTGACACCCCTAGTCCTTCTGGAACTTTTGCCGCATTCTCCAAAATTCACCTACACACTTCATTTTCTCCCAATATAAAAGTTGTGCAGTTTGTCGAGGGACACAACTTTCATGTTGAGTGGCATTGCCAATTCGAAATGCAAAAGGGTGAAGAAGCCTTGTCATCGCCATCATTTCCTGTTCCCGGGCACCGAGAAAATCCCCAACTTGGCCAGCAGTTCATGCAAAAACCGTCGATCAAAACACACACCAACCTTCGTAAAAGTTGTAGAGGGATTGTAGATCTACAACTTTGGTATAGAGCTCTTAAATCACTTCTGTTACAAAAAGTCGAGTATTTGCTAGTCAAACAGGGGCACCTCGAAATGAAACCGAGCCGAGAACGCCGGCGCACGACGCCGTCGCGCGGGCGCCGCGTCGGCCCTAGCCACCGTACCCCCGAGCCCGCACGCCGAGGCGCCGGAAAACCCACCGGTCCGAAGCCCTCGCCGTGGCGACTGTGCGCAGGAAGTAAGTGACGCCCGCGCTAGGCCTTAGGCCGGTCCACACGGCACGTTCGCACGCGTCGGTGCCCGCACGCCGAGCCCGCCATTGGCCGGTGGCACCTCCCCACGTCGCCACCGCCTAAGGACCATGCCGCGACCCCTGTAGACGACGAAGGCGGGAGAAACCGCCTCTCCACACCGCTCCACCTATTTAAACCCCCACTGCCTTCTCCTTGCGCAAGCTCGCCCACCACCGCAGTCCGCCATTAGCACCACCGCTAGTGAACCTTCCCTCTGCTCACGTCCGTGACCAACCCGTGCCTCAGAGCTCGTCCCTAGGACCCACCCGACCCTCCACCGCCACCCATGGCCTAGCTCCGTCCCCACATTAGCCGGAAACTGAACCGAGGCGGCCGCTCCGCCGCTACCTCGTCGTCGTCGCTCGTCGGAGCCGCCTCCGGCCGAGCCACCTACACCAATCGACTCAGGGTGAGCCCAATCGCACCTCCCCGTCGCTTGTTTGCCTGCTCCGGCCCTACCTCGCCGGCGGCGAGCTCGCCCCCGCCGCTGAGGGTAGAGTTGTGGAGGTCACAAATTTGTAGGGACCCCTGTAGAAATGTAGAGGGCATATCTGTGAAAAGTTTAATCTTTCTAAGGGCTGGGTTGCAAGTAGATTCTTAACCTTTTCACCTATAGGTCCAGATCTTCGAAAATTCATATAAAATCACAAAAAAATCAGAAAAATGTAAAACCAATTTTGTTGGTTTCCCTGTCAGCATACCTACATCTTTTGCAAAGCATGACCCTACTTTTGACTAATAGTTTTTGCATGAAAAATTGAAATATGTTTAGCCTACTTTTGTTGTAGTTCAAAATCTACTTGTGATCTCAAGCAGAACTTTTGATGTGTTGTTGTAGATACCCTGTGTAGGCTCTGCACCAAAATTTGCACAAAGTTACTGAGTAAATCTTTTATTATGATTTATCTTGTATTTATGCTATTTTCTGCCTTAATGATTTTTGTAGAAAAAATTCAATAGATTTTTGAGCTCCACTTCTGAGTATAGTCTTGAAATGCCTAGATGCACCTTTACTGATTTGATCATGATTTTAGGACTGATAGAAACATTTGTTCCTGATTTATGCTTGGTTTTAATCATAAATGCCTAGTTCAAGATCTAAAATAGCTCTTGGTGTATTTGTTGGTTTCCTAGCCTTGTTTTAGGTCAGAGGTGATGTAGGAGAAAAATTGGATCCAGAAGTGATGTATTTATTTTTGTATCCATTTATTTCATTTGTGGTAGCTAGAAATGTTATTTTTGGTATGCTTATTTTCATAGCTCAAACAAATGTGCTTGCTGGTCCAGTGGACTTGTATAAGGTTAGAGAGCTTAGGAATGTCACCACTGCAATTTTTATAAATTAAATTGATGAATAAAAATGAGAAAGCTATTTTAAGCTTAATAAGGAAATTAGATTGGAAAACCACCCTACCATCCTTAGGAACCCTATGGATGTATTGTAGAGATGGTTTTGGGCTGAAAACCACCCCTTGCTGTTTGTGCAAATAAATAAATTTATTTAATTAAATATGTACACAATCACTATAAAGAGAAGAATAAATAATAAAGCACTTCATAATATTCTTTAAAAGGAAGAGTATGATGAATATATTTTGTCAAGGTGAATATGGTCAACCATGTGCTTCTTGTTGTCATCTGTTGCTGTTTTTAATTAAATTAAATTTATTTCACCACTAATTATTGCATATGCATCCTCTGTGTAGAAGTTCCGGACGGTAGCTACACGCTTGTACCGGCTGACGAGGACGAGGGAGCAGGAGGAGACGTACACTACGTGTCCGTAGATCAAGACTCGGACCAAAGTCTTGCGAGCAAATTTCAATAACACATAAAACGTTCATGAACACATCAATAATAAGAGCAAATTTCTTCCGAGCAAATGGATAACATATCTGCAATCACAAGGATGATCAAGGGTAATAATAATACTAGCATTCACTAGCTACCATATATTTCCACTAAAGTAATGCCATTATACAAGGTCATTACACAAAAGCCTCATTCATCAAATCTAGATGTTCATGAGGGAGTAGTTTACTACACAAAATCTATCTATCATTCCTTGCAGGCGTGCCTATGGGAGTGCCTAGCGCTTGATCGCCAGCCGGAGGTCCTCCACCTTAGCCTCTATCTGAAATGGTTTTACAATGCATTGTGTGATAAGTACATCAAAATTTGAATGAAACTAAACATAGTCAACATAGGGAATGAAGGTAATACCTCGGCATCAGTAGGACGTGTTCGGTTGGGGCCCAGGAGGCAGAGCTCATCGTTGCTGTCGTCATTGCATTCCACGAATAGCCTAACTCGTGCGAAGTTGAACTCATAAGTCTCCTTCAGCCCAAGATCCTGAATTAAGAAATCAAGACATGAATAGCAATATTCCACTTGTGAACTTAAGATTAATCATGTTGCAATCAGAGGTGATCAAAAATTTGTTTCAAATTGTCCAAGATAAAATTCACATAAACACTTGTGTACCAAGAATTTACTACACAAAATGTTGAGATGGATTTGCTCACTGATTCTTAACTGGAAGATCTCTACCAAAAATTTCCATATGTACCCTAGTCAAGAAATCCTAAATTGCAAGTCCCAGAATTGATTATGACTCAGAAACAATTTCGCAATCACACAAAAATAATCACTTCAATGCACTAAGCAACTAGAGGAATTAAAGACTGAGTTCTCGAATAATAAAGGGGGAACTTAAATTTGGTACGAGTAAGAAAAGTTACCGGACGCTCCCATCCGAAGTCCTGCCATTTGCGTGGGTACAACTCCTCGCTGGACTCCTCCGCCGGCTTCGACTTCTTGGCGTTGGGGTGCTGAAAACCCTCATCGTCGGCCTTCCGCTTCCGAGGCATCCTAGCGGATTCAGCGTCCGCTTCCTCGGATGCCCGGCGAACATCGGGGCAAGGAAACCACCCCAGCCTCGCCGCCTCCGCCGCTGGTCCCATCGATGACCCTGTCTCCCGGCTCGTCGAGGATGCCGGTAATGCGGCCTTCGGCGAGGAACGGCGACGAGAAACCCTCGACGCCGCGGACGAGTCCGACTCCATCTTGGCGTGCGGGTCCGGCGGTGGGGAGGTTTGGAAAGTAATCAGAGTTGGGCGGCGGTTGGGTGGTTTCTACTATAGTGAGGCACCTGGGAAGGGGCGAGACAAGAAGTGAAATGTCAAGGCAGGCAGGGGCGTCTAGGCAGACACAGGGTGCGGTTGACACCAGTTGTTTTCCACCCCAAGCGGCTGACAAATGGAGCCCACCACGAAGGGCCCACACAGAAACCCCACACCAAAGGGATGCGACCCACGAGCGTGCCACCGATCGAGGAGACGACTACCTCGCGTGTGCTTTTTCATCCTTGCGTTTGACTTGTGGGTCCCACCTGTCGGCAAGTGATGAACATATTTTTGTATTTTGATTCATAATCAAAACTTAAAACATGTTTATATTACACGTATGATGTCCAACACAGGTGGTTTTTTCCCCTACATTCTTAGAAAACAAAAATCTATCTCATGAGTCCAGTGCAATTCGAAATTACAAACTTTGAACCATCAAATTTTCGAAATTCAAAGATTGATATCTAGAATTGATTTTTTCAAACACTAGAAGCTACCAGTTGCCTTATTTACCAGGTGCTCCATGCCGGCTACAAGCTACTAGAGGTGGCATGAGGCAACATTCAACACTGCGTAGGCCGAACCTTCTGCGGTAGGGAGCCGAGCCGGAGGGGGTTTGCCTTTTATTTCTGTAGTGATGAATGTAGGCTTCATTTCGAATGTGATGCCTTCTTCTTTAGTGTTAATCATGTTTATAGAGGCTAAAATGGTGTAAAGTGTATCATCTGCTAGAACTTCCTATTAAGCATCATGCGCATGATGTGTCCCAACCAGAATAAAGAAATAACAAGTTATGTGCATACAACACTTGTTTTTCTAGAGATTCTTCTACACTGGTAGGAACCTACCTTTGCCAAAATTTCCAAGTTTTGGGGCACGACATAATAATGTAAAAAATGTTGAAAATAATTGTCATGAGAAGAATAAATTATCTCTTAACACGCCAAACAAAATCGACTGAGTATCAATCGAAAAATTCATCATCTTGGGCATCTTGAACAATTGGTGCAACAACTCCATCATGAATGTACGTGTCATCTGCATCATGTTCATCATCAACATCAAATACATCATCGTCTGGTTCATCAACTGCCTCGGCCTGCACCTGATTAATAACTGAGACATCCCCGGTTGTGCCTTCCTTGTCTGATCTTGACCAATTTGTCAAATCCTGGTGTTCACCGAGCAAATTAATACCTTTTATACCCACAACAATTGAGTCCTCAAGATCTAATTTAGGCATGGCAAACAAGTTCCTTGGTTTCAATGAAATAACACTGCTCCAACCAGATTTGTTCACCAGATTCACATAAAACACAAGTTCTGCCTGTGTTGCCAGAATATAGGGTTCATTCTTATACCTGTGTCGAGTAGTATCGATGTCAATCACCCCAAATATATCTTTATTGTATCCTTTGCCTCTGTTGGTACTTGTGGCAGCAGCGCACATCAAACCAGTCACATTGGAACATAATAACTTCTTTTTGTCCAAGAAATTCAAGTGAGATCATTCTTTTAATCACCCCATACCAGTTCATGCCTCCTTTCTCACCCTTGACAAGCACACCACTGTTTTGTGTCATGAGGGTTTTCTCAATGTTAACGGTTTGAAACAGCCAATTATTGATATGACATCTATTCAATGTACGAGGTCTGGGATCCGGTCCTTGAGCAAGTGCAAACAACTCTGAACTTGCTTCCCCTCTCGCATGTAGACCTCTGATCTTGCCTTCAAACCATCTTACGAGTTGAGCCTCATGTCGTTGATCAAGATTTCTGGTTCCATATTCCTTCAGTTCTTCCAAATGCGCACTGCATACAAATGAATATTACCGTTAGTTTGAAATTCAAAATTACAAGCAATAAAAGATGTTGAGTAGTGTATCTTACTCGATATATGGTCTAGCTTCATCACAATTGCAAATTATGTAGTGCCTCATCTTTCGAAACTCATCTGGTGGAATTTCGTCGACCGTCTGTCCTCTCCTCTTGTAATCTATTTCAGAAAAAAATGCTCAAACCAGATGGTGGCTTATTCACAGTAACTGTTTCATGTCGATCAACACGATTCTCTTTGGTGTCCACGCCAAAGAATCTTGAGCAGAATGTAAGGCACTCCTCGAGTATGTATCTGTTGACGCGAAAATAGGACATCACCTCCGCGCGTAGCACACGTGACTCCCCGGTCTGTAGCGAGGCGTGCCAGCCAATCTGACCTGTTGATTGACAATGGAAAATATTAGGGATCGGCTAGAGAACCGATGGCCTTGTAGCGGCACATGTATCAGCAAATCGGCCGATATAGGTAAAGGCGGGATCGACCGGCTCAAGAGCGACCGAAGCGCAGGTGCGTGGGTAGATGGATCGGCTGAATCGGCCGATCGTGACGTCAGCACTCGAGTAGGTCGGAATCGGCCGTGGTGTTAGAAGCCGATAGGATCTAGATCGAGTGGATGATAAAGATAATAGCTAAAAAACAACAAGAATTGGTACAAAGACTTGCAGATCTAGCTAATATCGGTAAGGGGTGAATAAAGAACTAGACGAAACCTCAGCGATGCGCCCGGAGGTTAAAGCCTAGGGTTATTCGGTAAAATGGTACTGACAAGCTTGCTGGAGATCAGCTGATGCAGCTCGACGAACTCGAAGCACGACATTGTAGAAAGAGAAAATCGCAATGGCGAAGTCGCCGAAAAGTAGATGCTGTAAAGGTAGATGCTGTAAAGTAGATGTAGTAAAGTAAAGGGTTTGCCCAGAGGCGGTTTGTTTGATATTGGTGTGTACAGATTTTCCGACCACGCAGGGTCACTATTTATGTCCCGAGGACAACCCCGACTCCTAGCCGATCACGGCACTGTTTACTTGCATCTAAAGACAAAAAACTACTAAAAACAGAAAAGGACTCTTGCAGGAGTCGAAACTTCCTAAAACTGACTCTTTAACCCATCGCCAATCGTAGATTGACCCGCCTCCACCATGCTTTCCTTCTGGCGTGTTTCCTTGATTACCGCCTTCATCGGTCGATCTTCTAGTTATTCATCAGCTGATCGTTCTGACCTGCTGACCCACCGTCAGGGTTGAATTCCTCTGACTATCGGCGGATCTTGTTGACCGTTCTTCTCTTTCCTCAATCGGCCGATTACACTCTGTTTTTCATCGGCTGCTTCTCCTTACCCTTTTTGACCCGTTTTTCCAAAAAAAAAGTGTCAACACATGCCCCCCAGTTTCGGAGTAAATGATCCTTTTGCTCCGAAATTTGCTTGACATCTTTTGAATAATGGCCAAATCTCTTCACGTGATCGATGCGACTAATCACCATTGATAGTGTCCCGTCCTTTCTATCTAACTTTCCTCAGGGTTGTTCACCATGTGACTCTTTGGCTCTCTCGCCCCCCTTCCCTACAAGACTCACCCTTTCATCCGGGGTTCTCTGTATCCTTCTCAACCCTTTGGATTTTCTTGATGTAGGTGTTAATCCCCTTAGCTTTTGGGTATGAGAGGCATCTTTCCCTGGAAAACTCTGCGGGCGTTGATGATCATCACTGGTCTTTGACAAACTCTAGCTTGAAATAGCATTTCTTCTAGGTGCTGCTAGTGAGCTTGCAGACTCTGTCTGCAATATTGGGTAGAAGATTTCTGTGAGCCATGCTCTGCAGTTTGTGGACGTGTCAGAGAAACTTCCCATCATCTTGTGTGCGTGTATCCTTTATTTGGAGGCGATTCCCTTGAATCGGTCATTCTTTGGAAACGGAGCCATTCACGGGTTATCTGTTTCCTTTTTTGCTGGATCTAGCATCTTTGGTTTCCGTCTTTTTAGGCTCCTTCATCTTTATCTCTTCCGGTGGTCTGGCTATAAATAACCGCTCTCATACCCTTACAGAGGTCACACTTTCCCTTCATCCATGGCTCAAGGTATAGGTCCAGGGAGCTTTAGGCTCTTGCTCTTCGGCTCCTCTCTTCTTCTCTGACTTAAGATGGCTAGAAGAATTCTTGTGAAATAGCCTAGAACATATTCCCCTCTCTAGTCTCCTTTTGTGAAGCCAGGAGGTCCAACAGCTAGAAGAATCCTTGTGATGCAACTTAGGTGCATCAGCTGGTGGAGGAGGGTGGAGGTTGTCCCTGGGCGTTGCGGAAAGAAGAACAACCCTATGTCTTCTTTCCCAACAAACTTGACGGCGAGAGTTACCACATCTGGTGATTCATCTTCGTCAAATCTATGCTTTTCTTTTTTGTTTTTCTCTTTCTTCGTCCCAATCGCTTGTTCAGTGATGACTAATGTAATCGATTTGTAATGAACCATTCAAGTTTGACTTCTCAATGTATTCTTTCAGATCTGCACTGTAATGTCACCATTGTAACCGAAAATGAGAGAATATATATATATATTGTTCTAAGGGCGATTTGTACATCGACCATAACTTTAGACCGAACATGCTTTGATGATTCGGCTTTCTGCTGCTAGAGGAGATTTCATTTTCAATCGTCTGTAATCGGCCACTTTCAGGCTCTGATCGGACTAAGCGTACCCATATGCTTGGATAGTATTTCTTCAAATACTTTCCATTCAATGCTCTAGCAAACTTCTCTCCATCCAATGTCTCTAAAATATATGCATTGCCATGTACGCATTGACTGATACGAAACGGTCCTTCCCAAGTTGGTGACCATTTCCCGTACTTAGGATCTCTAGAGCCGATTGGTAATATGAGTTTCCAAACTAGATCTCCTTCAGCAAATTCTTTAGTTTTGTCTTTCTTATCATACCACCGGGCTATCCTTCTTTTGTTCTTTTTGATATTCTCCAGAGCTCTCAACCGATTGCCAGCAAGATCTTCTAATTCCTCTTTCATCATGGCTGAATAATCATCGGCCGATAGCTGATCTTGTAAAGAAGTTCTTCTGGATCCGGTCTTTAACTCCCAAGGCAGTACAGCATCATGACCATACACCAATTGATATGGCGATACTTTGGTTGCCCCATGGCATGCCATCCTGTATGCCCATAATGCTTCATTAAGGATTTTATGCCATCACTTGGGATTTTCATCGATCTTGTGTTTGATCAATTTGATGATGCCCTTGTTTGCCGCTTCTGCCTGTCCGTTGGCTTGAGCATAATAGGGAGATGAGTTTAATAGCTTGATTCCCAAAGAATTTGCATATTCTTCAAACTCCCCTGAAGTGAATTGACTCCCTTGATCGGTTGTGATAGTTTGAGGTATACCAAACCGATAGACGATATGCTCCTTAACAAAATCAATCATATTGCCTGATGTCACAGTCTTAATTGGGATGGCTTCAACCCACTTTGTGAAATAATCTATAGCCACTAGCACAAATTTATGACCTTTGCTTGATGGTGGATATATCTGTCCGATCAGATCGATTGCCCAACCCCTGAATGGCCATGGCTTGATTATTAGGTTCATGGCCGATGCTGGAACTCTTTGAATGCTTCCAAACTTCTGACACTCTTGGCATCCTTTGTAATACTTGAAGCAATCTTCTAATATCGTCGGCCAATAGTAGTTATTATTTCTGATCATCCACTTCATCTTGAATGCTGATTGATGAGCTCCACAGACTCCCTCGTGAATTTCCCCCATTAAAGTTTAAGCTTCTTCTTCACCGAGACATTTGAGCAGAACTCCATCGATGGTACGATAATATAATTCGTCTTCTAGCAGAACATATTTAATGGCTCTGTACCTTAATTGTCTATCAACCTTCTTGGATGGATCTTTCAGATAATCTATTATCTCCTTCCTCCAATCTTCAGCTGACAACTCTATAGTCAGAATCGGCCGATATCCTGATGCCCCTTGGGCTAGCCGATTAGCCTCACTGTTGTGACACTTAGAGATATGTTCAAGTCTTACTATTTTGAACTCTCGGAGTAGTTGCAGACATTCTTCGTGATAAACCCTTAATATGTCATCTTTGCATTCATATTCTCCTGCCAATTGATTTATCACAAGTTGAGAATCTCCAAATATCTCAACAACTTCAGCATTGACTTCTCGTAGTAGCTTTATCCCTTTTAGCACAGCTTGGTACTCAGCTTGATTGTTGGTTGAAGTCTTCTCAATTGGGATGGAAAACTCATAATTTGCTCCTTGAGGTGAGATGAGTAGAATTCCGATCCCGGCTCCTACTCCACATGATGATCCATCAAAGAACATAGTCCATGGAATAGGCTCTACAACTGCAACCTCAGGTCCACAATGCTGAGTTACCAGATCGGCCATTACTTGCCCTTTGATTGCTTTGGCCGATTGATAGGTCAAATCAAATTCTGACAAAGCTAAGATCCATTTTCCGATCCTGCCCTTCAAGATTGGTAATGACAACATATATTTGACCACATCATCTTTGCACACTACGGTGCATTCGGCAGTTAATAGGTAAGGCCTCAACTTCGTGCATGAGAAATATAAGCACAAGCAAAGTCTTTCCACCGCCGAATATCTTGTTTCTGCATCCAAGAGTCTTCTACTCACGAAATATACAACTCGCTCTTTTCCTTCAAACTCTTGCACAAGGGCCGACCCAATAGCCCGCTCATTAGCCGATAAGTATAACTTAAACAGCTTCTTGTCCTGAGGAGGCATCAAGACAGGAGGATATTTTAAGTACTGCTTGACATTATCTAGAGCTTTCTGTTGTTCTTCTCCCCACACGAATTGTCGATCGGCCTTGAGCTTCAGTAGAGGTGTAAATGGTTGGATCCTTTCCGACAGATTAGATATAAATCTTCTGATGAAATTGATCTTGCCAATTAGTGACTGAAGCTCCTTCTTGTTTGATGGTGCTTTTAAATTGTCAATCGCGCTGATTGACTTCTGGCCTACTTCGATTCCTCTCTTGTGTATTAAGAAACCCACGAATTGACCAGCTGAAACACCGAAAGC
Organism: Cenchrus fungigraminus; assembly: GCA_036936925.1. Taxonomy (NCBI): domain Eukaryota; kingdom Viridiplantae; phylum Streptophyta; class Magnoliopsida; order Poales; family Poaceae; genus Cenchrus; species Cenchrus fungigraminus. Next base: position 72,728,307 of record CM072780.1, read on the forward strand.
ACATTTGTTGGGATTCATCTTCAAACCATGCTTCCTAGTACATTCTAATGTCTTTCGTAGATCTGCCAAGTGTTCCTTGTAACCTTTTGACTTGACAACTACATCATCAATGTAGATTTCTACTATCTTGTCGATGAGTTCATGGAATATATAATTCATGGCTCTTTGATACGTGGCACCAGCATTCTTTAACCCAAAGGTCATGACAATCCACTCATACAATCCGACGTGGCCGGGGCACCTGAAAGCAGTTTTTGCAATATCCTCTATGGCCATGAATATTTGATTGTACCCAGCGTTACCGTCCATGAAGCTGATGACTTTGTGCCCTGTAGCAGCATTAACTAATGCATCGGCTACTGGCATTGGATACCCATCCATCGACGTTGCTTTGTTCAAGTCCCTGAAATCAATACATACACGTAGTTTGCCATTTTTCTTGTAGACAGGGACTATATTAGAAATCCATTCGGCATATCGACATTGCCAAATAAAACCAACTTCGAGTAACTTCGTTATCTCGGCTTTTATGTCAGGATAAATCTTCGGATTACACTGCCTTGGGTGTTGCTGGAAAGGTCGATACCCTGGTTTAATAGGTAATCAATGGACCGGTCTAAGCCAGGCATCTCATAATATGCCCAAGCAAAGCAATCCTTGAATTCTTTTAAGAATGCGACCAATTCTTTCTTGTATTCAGCATCCAGCTTGGCACTAATGTACGTCAGCCTTGGTTTGCTTCCATCTCCAAGGTCTATCTTTTCCAATTCATCAGCCGACGTAAATCTGTGCCCAAGGTTCCCTTCGTCTTAAATGAACTGATCCATTAAATCTTGTCTTCGGAGCCGACTGCTTGAACCGGCTTTAGTCCGAAATCAGACACTTTGAGATACTTGGTATCCCAGGCTTTTCCAGATATGCAGCTCACTCGATCGTAAGTCCATCCCTGTGCTTCTGTAGCTGCTACTGTCAAGGAGGTTTCTCCTTGGACCACCTCCACCGAATCTCCGATCCATTGGATGATGCATTGATGCATGGTAGATGGTATGTAACAATTTGCATGTATCCAATCCCGACCCAGCAGTAGATTATAAGATCCCCTCCCTTTAATGACAAAGAAAGCTGTCAGAAGAGTCTTACTGCCGATGGTGAGCTCCACGTAGATTGCTCCTTGAGCTGGAGAGACGTTGCCTTCGAAGTCCACCAACATCATGTCGGTTTGGGTCAAATCTTCATCAGATTTCCCAATCTTGTGCAGCATAGTGTATGGCATCAGGTTGACTGCTGCTCCTCCATCTACTAGCATCCTAGTGACTGGTTTCCCGTTGACAAATCCTTTGAGAAACAGAGCCTTCAAATGTTGTCTCTTTTCATCTTCTGGTTTCTCAAAGATAGCTTGTCTAGGTTCTAGTGTTAGCTGAGCCATGCCAAGTTCTTCATCGGACAGATCCGAATCAATTGGAGCCATGAACTCTAATGGTAGGAAGACAACCATGTTTATATCATCGTGTGGATTGTCATCCTTTGCTTCATTGGCCTTAGGCTTTAGGCGCCAAACTTTGGACCGAACCTTCTTCTTGTCCAGCACATGTCTCTCTGCCTCTTCATGCTGTTCTAGCTGACGTAGGCGCTGGACTCTCCTTTTCTGGGACTTGGTCAAGCCATCTGGACACCATTGCAGATTGGGCTTCTTACGTGTTTGGCTTGACCTTTCATCGTCCAGTTGCAACGTGCGTCGACATTCAGGAGCTCGGCACATGATATCTTCATCAGGGACCAGAGAATCGGCCATCTCTTCCAGCCGATTGTTTGACTCTTCATTGACTCGGCCTCCCAGCCGATCATGAATACTGGCCTTGCCCCCCAGCCAATCGTGGACGCTGGCTTTGCCCCCCAGCCGATCGTGGACTGAGACCCGTTGATTGTTGAATTCACGGTGATCTCTGGCTGCAGGTCTTCCGTCATTAAAGCAAACCCTTTTGGATGAGTTGCTATTATTGTAAGCCCCGTTGCACTCTGGACAGTTTTCTGCCGTTGGTAGCTTGATCCCTTCTTCCCAGCAATACTTGAAGAACGGACACCTCCAATGTCCTTCATTATGTCGTGCCCATTCTTCTCTTCCTCTTGCTTTCTCTTGTCAACGCTGGAATTTGTTGATCAGCATCTGGGACGTGACAGGTCGGCGTGACTTTAAGTCTCCCTCTTCAAGTAGTAACCCTTTTCCTCTGACACCGGCAGCGGTTACTTGTACTTTGGGATCGACAGCTCCTTTATTTTGAGCCAAATCAGATGTCAGCAACTTAACTTGTGACGTGTCTTTGCTAGACACCTCAACTGTGTTAGTTGGGAAGGGGTGCTGATCAATCTTCATCAGCTTTTCAGCTTTGGCAGGAGTTTCAAATTTAAGCCTTCCTTGCTCAATAGCTGATTGGATCTGTTCTCTGAAGATCTTGCAATCATTGGTGTCATGCAAAGTTGCATTGTGCCACTTGCAATACTTCATCCTCTTCAGCTCCTCTGCAGATGGTATGGTCTGGAACTGGGAGAGCTTAATCTGCCCTTGTTGAAGCAACAGATCAAATATCTTATCGACCTTAGTGATATCAAAGCCGAATTTCTCTGGTTCTTTCTTGCCAAAGGGACAGGACACTGTCTTTTTGCCTTTCACCCACTCTGCAAGCCCTATCATATTATCTTCATCTTCTGAATCAGAGTAATCCACATAGGACACCTTCTTCTGAAAGTTTCTTCTAGGCTCATAGGACTTTGCAGTTTCTTGACTCATTCGACTGACTAACTGGCTGAGACTCTCGAAGTCATGTGATGCATATTTTTCTCTCAAGGTTGGCAAGAGACCTTGGAAAGCCAACTCGGCCAGTTTTTTATCTCCCAGATTCAAACTATAGCACTTGTTTCTGACCTCTCTGAATCTCTGAACAAATCCAACAACTGTTTCATCATTCCTTTGCTTGAGTCTGGTCAGATTAGTAATCTTCATCTCATGGATGCCAGAGAAGAAGTAATTATGGAACTGTTGTTCCAAATCGGACCACTTGATGATAGAGTTAGCTGGCAGTGATGTGAACCATGAGAATGCTGGCCCTAATAGAGATGAAGAGAACAAACGTATCCTGAGTGCATCAATATTCCCTGCTTCTCCACATTGGATGATGAATCGAGTGATGTGCTCCATAGTGGATGTTTCATCTTGCCCAGAGAATTTGGTGAAATCTGGCACCTTGAATCTTGGAGGGAGTGGTATCTGGTCATAGCCAGATGGATATGGTGTCCTGTACATGCAGGACTGCTGTTTGGGTTTCATCCCATATTGCTTCTGCAACACCTCCGAGAAGTGGTCGATCAACTCCTGCTTCATGTGCGACTTCAATTCAGCAGATGCTTGTTCAATTGCTTGTATCTCAGCTGGAGTTTCTGGAGGTCATTCTTCTAAGATTCTTGGCTATGGATTTGGTACCGTTGACGCCCCTGTCCCAGAAGAACCTTGCACATTTGAAATAGGTGGAGTCTGCCCGATTGGCTGCCCAGCCGATGGAGTTGGCTGCTGCAAATTCGATTGGCTTGAGATAGCCAATTGATTTAGAAGTGTTTGCAGTAGTTGTGCAGAATCCACTTGTGGAATTACTGGCTGCCCTGTTACCCCTTGGTTGATCAGCTGCTGAGGCGATGATCTTGTATGAGCCACTGTGTTGGCTGGGGTTAAAACAGGCTGCATTGATGCTGACTGCTGTAACGGGGCAGTCTGCACAAGCATCCCCAATGTTGGCTGCTGTAGTGGAGCAGTTGGCACGGGCATCCCAAGTATCGGCTGTTGAGCCGATCTCTGAGGTAGAATAGGAGTTGGCCTCTATGGTGGAACAGGAGTCCTTTTCTCTGTTGGTATAACCATATGAGCATGAGCTGGACTGATCTTGACTCTTTCGAAAGCTTTGCTCCCGTGATTGAAGTAGACGAACTCCACTCCATCCCCATTCATGTGCACAGTCCCTGGAGTACCCCCAAACATGGCTTGATAAGACTGTGGGTACTTTACTTCTGGAATTTCCTCAGGCTGTGGCTCAAAGAAATTTGAGATGTTAGTCTCAAAGTGATCACGAGGTAAATCCCATCCTGCAAGCTTCCCATCTTGATCTCTCATGGCCGGATACTTCTGATTCTGCACTGAGAATGTCTGATCTTGGGCATTGGACTGCACTGCATGTGTTTGGACCACAGGCATAGTAACAGCAGGATCTTTGGCTTTTTCTCCCACACCTTGATTCTGAATCGGCTGAGAGTCCGATGAAGAACCAGGAGCTACTATATTGACCTGTGGAGAAGGTGAGATCCCTAATGTTGGATCATCAATCGGCGGGGAAGCCGATTTGTTATGCTGGAACATTGGAGGAGTTCGGTTTGGTTGACAATATGCAAGCCCTAGATATCCTCCTTCTGCTCCTTTCTTGAGTGCATCAATTATGGCATTCTGAATAGTATTTGCGAAAACCTTAGATTGATCAATCATTGTTTGATGCATCGCCTTGGTCATCATGTCTTGAAGCCCTTCAGTATCGGCTGAGAAGGTGACTTGCTTAGGTGTTGGCAAAGGATTCTTCTTGAAGACTCCACCTTTAGTCTGACCGTATGATGCCAGGCAAAGCTCTTCATAATGCTTCATGTGAGCTTCGAACTCAGCTTTGTCTGTATCTTTCAGCTGATCCTTGCTGATTGTTTGGACGTTCTCTGGATCAACCTCAGAAGAACCAATCTTCGTAGGCTTCGTCATTGTTGACTTTTTCGTGTCCCACCAGGCGTGCCAAAAGTGTGTTGATGCGAAAATAGGATGTCACCTCCGCGCGCAGCACACATGACTCCCCGGTCTGTAGCGAGGCGTGCCAGCCAATCTGACCTGTTGATTGACAATGGAAAATATTAGGGATCGGCTAGAGAACCGATGGCCTTGTAGCGTCACGTGTATCAGCTAATCGGCCGATACAGGTAAAGGTGGGATCGGCCGACTCAAGAGCGACCGAAGCGCAGGTGCGTGGGTAGATGGATCGGCTGAATCGGCCGATCGTGACGTCGGTACTCGAGTAGGTCAGAATCGGCCGCGGTGTTAGAAGCCGATAGGATCTAGGTCGAGTGGATGATAAAGATAATAGCTAAAAAACCACAAGAATTGGTACAAAGACTTGCAGATCTAGCTAATATCGGTAAGAGGTGAATAAAGAACTAGACGAAACCTCAGCGATGCGCCCGGAGGTTAAAGCCTAGGGTTATTCGGTAAAACGGTACTCACAAGCTTGCCGGAGATCAGCTGATGCAGCCCGACGAACTCGAAGCACGACGTTGTAGAAAGAGAAAATCGCAATGGCGAAGTCGCCGAAAAGTAGATGCTGTAAAGGTAGATGCTGTAAAGTAGATGTAGTAAAGTAAAGGGTTTGCCCGGAGGCGGTTTGTTTGATATTGGTGTGTACAGATTTTCCGACCACGCAGGGTCGCTATTTATGTCCCGAGGACAACCCCGACTCCTAGCCGATCACGGCACTGTTTACTTGCATCTAAAGACAAAAAACTACTAAAAATAGAAAAGGACTCTCGCAGGAGTCAAAACTTCCTAAAACTGACTCTTTAACCCATCGCCAATCGTAGATTGACCCGCCTCCACCATGCTTTCCTTCTGGCGTGTTTCCTTGATTACCGCCTTCATCGGTCGATCTTCTTGTTATTCATCGGCTGATCGTTCTGACCTGCTGACCCACTGTCAGGGTTGAATTCCTTTGACTATCGACAGATCTTGTTGACTGTTCTTCTCTTTCCTCAATCGGCCGATTACACTCTGTTTTTCATCGGCTGCTTCTCCTTACCCTTTTTGACCCGTTTTTCCAAAAAACGGTGTCAACAGTATCCCTCAGCAATTGAACCTTCAGGGTGAGCCTTGTTCCTCACATATCCTTTCAAAGTGCATAGGTACCGCTCCACTGGGTACATCCATCTGTAACACACTGGCCCCCAAGTTTAGCTTCTTCAGCTAGATGAACAGGCAAATGGATCATGATATCAAAAAATGTAGGTGGGAATATCATCTCAAGTCGACAAATAGCCTCCCTAATTGAATAGCTTAGCATGTCCAATTCTGCTTCCACCAGCTCCTTTGAACATAGTGCATCTAAGAAATTACTAAGCTAAATTAATCCGATGACAACAGCTTCTGGCAAAATCCTACGCACCACTAAGGGTAAAAGAATCTGTAGAATTAGATGGTAATCATGAGTTTTCAAGCCAGACACCATACGTGACTTTACGTCAACACATCTTCTTATATTTGAGGAAAACCCCATCAGGCATCTTCACTCCATATATAAATTTACACAAACTTTCCCTGGCATCCTTATCTAACTCGTACAAGGCTGATGGCAAGGTATACTTATGATCTTTAATCACAGGGTGCTGATCTAGTCGTATCCGTAGATGCTCCATGTCAAGCGGTGCATTCTCCCCGTCCTTACATTTGCCGTCCAATTTAAGCAGAGTGCCTAGTATGCTCTCGCATATATTTTTCTCAATGTGCATGACGTCCAAATTATGCCTGATGAGCAAAGAAGACTAGTAAGGGAGCTCAAAAAAATACTCTTCTTCCTCCTGTTGTGCCATCTGTTGTCTTCGACACGCTTCCTTTTTTTGATAACAAGGTCTTTCCAAATTGTACTTGTTCAAAAGTATCATACTGCTCAAGTACCTGTGCACCAGATAGTGGTTCTGGTGCCTCCCTGGTTTCGACCTTGTTGTTGAAGCTGACCGCGTTGTTGCGCCATGGATGGTTGGGGGGCAAGAAACGTCGATGTGCCATGTAGCAGTGCTTCTTCCCATGTTTCAACCACAAATAGTCAGTATGTTTGTGGCAGTATGGACATGCAAACTTTCCTTTAGTGCTCCAACCAGACAGCATAGCACAAGCTGGGAAGTCATTAATTGTCTAAAGAAGGATAGCGCGCAATGTAAAATTCTTCTTAGTCCCTGCATCTCTTGTTTTAACACCATTATTCCAAAGCTCCTTGAGCTCCAGTATAAGGGGCCTCAAATATACATCAATATCCATTCCAGGAGATTTTGGACCAGGTATCAACATTGACAAGATCCAGTTAGATTGTTTCTGACACAACCATGGAGGCAAATTGTAGGGTATCAGGATGACAGGACATATGGAGTATGTAAGACTTTGCATGCCAAAGGGATTGAACCCATCAGAAGCAAGACCCAGCCGAACATTATGACCTCCTTTTTCAGAAAACCATTTAAACTCTGAATCCACGTGCTTCCATGCCTTTGAGTCAGTAGGGTGACGCATTTTCCATCATTCACCAATTCTTTCTTGTGCCACTGCATATCCTTTGACATTTGCTTTGACATATACATTCTTTCCAGCCGAGGAATAAGAGGAAAGTAGCGTACGTAGGATCTTAACTGGTAACCGCTTCTTAATAGTAGTAGCACCAACTGCACTGTCATTATTACCATAGGTTTTTTCTACAACTTTCCACCTTGACTGCTTACAAATGGGACATGTCTCCAGATTTGCGTATTGCTAAAAAAATAACACACAATCATTTTCACATGCATGTATCTTGACATAGTCCAAGCCCAAGTCTCGAACCACCCTTTGCACTTTATCCAAGGAGTCAGGAATACAATGCCCTTCAGGGAGAACCTTTCCAAAGAGCTTAAGTATGGCCTCCAACGCCACGTTACTTAAACCATACATGCACTTTATCTGAAAAAGCTCCACGATAAAAGAGACCTTAGTTGCATTTTTGCATCTTGGATACAATTTCTTCTTTTCCTGATCTAATAGTTTCAAAAAAATCTCTACCTACTTATCTGCCTCCTCATCATCTTTGGTTTGTCCATGATGTATAGTGCCACTGATAATGTTTTTAATCAGAGTATTAGTGGCAGCAGGGTTATCATCACAACCATCTTCTTCATCGTCTTCTCCAAAATAAGGTGTTGTATCATCAGTTGTAGGTTGTGCATCATGATTATTGAGATCAGGAGTGACATCATGATTCACACGACCCTCAGCTGATGAAGTATTAATTTGGCCTTGAATGATACCATCATCGATGAAACAATCAGCAAACCCTCTAGTCACCAAATGAATTTGAATGGGAAACACGGTGTCATGTCTGATCATGCATTGGCATATAGTACATGGGCACGCAATAGATCGACCTCGCGCTGAAGCGGCGGTAAAGGTTTGAAAAAAAGATCAGAAATTGTTCTGTCAATCCGCTGAGTGTCGATGCAAGCGCATCCAACTCCGATCTTCATGTGATGCCATTAATCTGCATTCATGTTTCAAACGACCTAGATCATGATATAGCCATATGCATATATATATGCAGGGAACGAAGATATATACGAGATCAAGACAACAGTACCGGTCGTGGCACCGCACAGATGTTGATTGATAACCATGGAGATCTATACGTACGTCGTGGAGATCTATCTAGATGGAGACCTAGACGTCGTCGTGGAGATCTTGATGGAGACCGATGTCGTCGAAGACTTGGAATTTTGGAACGGTCCCGATGAGTCCCTATCTGATCATCGTTCTTTTCTCCTGCATAATTGTCGCGATAGACAAATTACAGTGCAACCAAGGAATACCTCGTTGCAATATTTCTGAGGCTGTACGTATTATGACCTTTCACAGGGTCCCCATTATGTCGCTTGGGTTTTCTCCAGATTGTTGATCACAAATTTAAGAATGCACCAGATTGTTGATCACAAAATTACTCCAGATTGTTGATCACAAAGATCTGTGAATATACACTAGTCTAGCATAAATAATAGCATGTCGCAATTCTGAAAACAGACAGATGGTTACTCCAAAAATGCATGATAGGACCCAGCAGATTTCAATTTGTGCCACTCATAAGTTAAATATTTTGCAAGGGCTCATCCAGATCCAAACACATATAGACATACGAACAGCCATATATATAAGTTTTAGCACACAACCATACTTAGACGAAGTACTACAATTACAATATAGAGGTTTGAAGTTATTACTTAGATGTTGCCACATACACAACCATACTTAGACCATTAACTAGCATCTGCATAACATCCACCTAGGACCTAGTTATGCTACGTACTAAGCCTTTACTACTACTTGCGATTGACTTTATCCTGAACCTTGCGGATCTTCTTCTCCATCCCTTCTAACTTGTCAGCAACAGTCTCCATGAATTCCTTCAGGGTCATCTCCATGTCTTCCTGCGTTCCATCAATGTGCAGGCTTAGGTTCTCAATCTCCTCACGCAGATCATCATAGCGATCCTTCAGCTGCTGAACCATTTGGCGCAAGGGTATTTCCTACAGTAGGCAACAAACACAAGTTACTAACATGAAATGGGTTAGAACAATAGTGGCCAATGCAGCCATATAATAAAAAAATGCACCTTTCTTTTCGATGATCCCGAAGCTTTCGATGGCGACGGTTTCTTGCTGTTGTGCTGCTCATCATCCGAGTCCGGAATGATGATCCTCACCTGATTAGAAGTGTTCACTAGCCTGACCAAACAACACAATTTGTTTTTTTCACATTTGTTTAAAACAGCCTATTCAATCTCTTGACTGATATTGTATACCAATTTACCCGTGATGAATCAAAGCATACCAATAAAAAAACTAGTGTGTGCAAAATCACATACAGCAATCAGCCTTGTGAAAAAGAGTAAAAGCAATTAAAGGTCTAACTATTAAATATTTGAGCATATAAGTTCACAACTCTCTCCTGGTAATACATAGGTTCATCATCACAAAACTATGGAGATATGGTACACAGGTTCCATCTCACCTCATTTGCCATTTCCAGATTCGTTAGCAAATATTTATCTAAACCTAAATGCAGCCCATCAAACAGAAGAAATTAACATCTGTTTCTGCATCAGTATCACATCTCTCAAATCATATTAAATACATTGACAACAAAGCATTTGCTACAACTCCAAGCACGCAGGCAGGCTGATAAATATAACTGAAGCAACTGAAGCATCTCAGGAACATATGGTGCATGGTCATTTGCATGGAGCCAAACTACAAGACAGAAAGTAAAAAAGATGGAGCCAAACTTTCTCATGCATTCCTGGATGAAGGACCGATTAGGCGAACCAGAGAGGGGGGGGAGTGAATGGGAGCCGATAAAAATTCTTCTCGAAGGAGATGAGAACTCCAACAAGACGAACACGGCTTCCAAAACGTGTCTCCGACTCAACTACCCAAGTTGGTCAAGACCACGCAGCCACTGATGTGCTACTGGTCCTAGGAACCAACAACCACCTACACCTACTCGAGAACGCAGCGGAAAAACCAACTCGAGTAGCTACTGGGCTACACCGGTCAGGCCAGTGAGCAGCACCAGTCAGACCGGTCCCTACTGGCAAAATCTGAGAACTTCCACAGAAGGCCTCTACACCGGTCAGGCTGGTGTAGCTCGCCGGTCAGACCGGTCCAAGCCTGGAAATCCCAAATCCACCAAACTGACCTACCGAGCTCCAAACAGGACCAAACCCGAAACAGCAGCAACACAGGACAACAGGGAACTCACCAAGACGTTCACCCGAGCAAAATTCAACAGAGAGTCTGCACCGGTCAGACCGGTGAGAGGCACCGGTCAGACCGGTGTAACCTGAGCTCTCGGGATGAACAGCACCCGCGGGTCAACTCCCCCAAATCCAACTCCCGATCTCCCGAATCGCTCCACGGTTTTGCACAAGACTTTGGGGATAGTAGGAACACCTCATGGGCACTCCATAGCCAAGATTTGGTCCACCAAAACTTGTCAAAACAAGAGGAATCGAGGAAATCCCACCAAGAACGCCTCTAACCCTAGAGCCAATAAAACCCCAAAATCGAGCCCCTTTGCTCATAGATTTGGGTGGGGAATCAAAGGGAAAAGAACCACGAAGGGTTCACACATACATCCCCCACCAAATCCCAAAGAGAAAGGCCTCAAAATCGCTCCAAGAAAATCGCCAAGAAAGGGCTCCGAAAATCACCAAAAAGGAGAAACGGGAAAGACACATCCAAGCCTTGAGGAACCACGCCGAATCATCTATACATAGCAAAGAGGTTCATACAAGGTCTAGCTTGCCGCCCGATCATCCTTCCCTCTCACGAGATCTCACCATGAAGCTCTCAAGCTAGTCCTATCAAAATCCTACGGAAAATAGGAAGGAAAATAGGAAAACCAAATGAGCTAGGGTTCCAAGAGATGGCTGCCATCCTCTCACCCCTTGGGTTATATAGAGGCAACCGAAAGACTAAAATACCCTTACTAGCTAACTAGGGATACATGCCCCTCAAGGGCGAAATCGAAAATCTTTGTCTTCGCACCATCGGACGGATGCCCAGCGACCGCAAACTTGCTTAGCCTCAACGCAAGCCTTACGATCCCGACGCGTGTCCTCCGCTTCGAAGATTCCGGACTGCGTCGTCGCACACCGGTCAGACCGGTGCTCCTCACCGGTCAGACCGGTACCCACCGGTCAGACCGGTACCCACCGGTCAGACCCACCTGTCAGACCGGTCTGGAGCTGCTGCACCTCCGTCTTCGGTTCTTCTGTCTTGGCTTTGTGCATCAACCAAGGAACCCGGTGGTTTTCTGGTGAACCACCGGAAACCCCGCGAACTCGGTGTAGCCTCCGCCAATCACCACTCATGACTCGGCTCCCACATAGTCCCAGCTCGACCTTGGTTTTGAGGCTCAACCAAGAAACCGTCCATGACTTCATCTTGCCGTTCTTGCCACCACGCGGCCCGCACTTGACCGCGCTGGCCACCGGGTCCCTCGAACCAAGCCTACTTGTCTTCTCCACACCTGGAGGCCTCACCGGCAACGACCTTTCGCGCTTGTTCTTCACCTACACTAGTCAAGCCGCAGCCTGCACCTGCAATACTTTGCCAAGAATTAGTCCACACCACGTTGTCAATCACTCATCACACCAGGAAGCGACCATCCACCGGTCCTCGAACCACACCTGGCTCTCAATCTCCCCCTTGATGAGTGCATTGACAACACACACGTTTTGGTAACCAAAGAGAAAAGAAAAAGAAAAGAAACGACTAAAAGAAACTCCAACAAGCGATCGAAAGCCAAAGAAAGGCAAAGAGCAAGATCACTTGAAGAAGACAAGTCTCGGACCCCTTAGGCAAGGGCAACGGCTCGACACATCCGAGACAAAACATGCTCAAGCAAAAACCACAAACCATCAAACCAAAGCTCGAAAACCACAAAGAGCTCCCTCTGCACACATGCAAACTCCCCCTGAACCAATGCAACTCCCCCTGGACGAATGCATGCAAACCACCTCGCAAAACAGAGTGGCTGCTTCAGCTTTGCTCTGGACCGGTCAGACCGGTCAACCACACCGGTCAGACCGGTGTGCTAGATCGCCCAGCACCTGAACCTCACACCGGTCGGACCGGTGAACCTCACCGGTCAGGCCGATGACCACCTGGGAAAAACTGGGAACTGCCCGAGCTCAAAATTAGATCAAAACCACTTGGAAACCTTCTAAAAGCATGCAGCAAGCCAAAACATGCTCAAACTTCTCCCCCTTGTTGACAATGCATGAATCAAGCTAAAAATGCAAAAAAAATACAACCTAGAGCTTCTCAAATAGACAAAATTCAACATAGGATGCTACACATGTCCAAAAGAGCAAGTTAGATACTCTATAGCTTCGTAATGACATCAACTACAAGATCACCAAGTTTCACAACCATTGGACGAAGCTAAGATAGAATTGAGCAATGTTGCGAAAAATCACCCTCTCATGAGCAAAGTCCTAAGCATGAGCAAAACATGTCAAAATGGCAAAGCCACACAAACTTCATGCGAGGACAACCATTCTAAGCATAAGACCATCATAAACACCCACAAGCACCTCATGTCATGTCAAAGCCACCGAGCCATGTGCATACTTCTATATATGAGACTTCTCATTGGTAGGCATCATGCAACGGTTTAGCACCCAAAGCAAATTAAAATTAGCACATATGACATGGGAGCACATTTTCAAGCAATTTACATTTCATTTTCAGATTTGAATTTGGTACATGAAATGTCTTTGCGACAAAAAGGAACTTATGCCCCTCCACAAGATCAAGCATGGGGGCTAAACATTCATGATGGCAAATGAGCCTTTGGCCCCATATGATCAAAATAAGCTATCCAACCACAAATTAAGCATAGCCAAGACACTAAAACATGTTAAGATCATATAAAAGTATTTACTCACAAGAGAGCATACATGTGACCTTTTTGAAAACATAGCCATCAACCATGGATATAAACCAAGATTATCAAGAGCTAAGCCAAACTAACCATAGCTTACCAAACTAGCTCATAAAGACATACATATCATTCCATGGTGAACACTGTATATAGGAGAAGCTTTTCCTAAACAATGCATATGATACAAAATGCATGCAACCTAAGATACAAAGATGCCTATACATCATGTTACATATGCCATGCCAAATGCAAGAAATGCACAAAGGAAAGCTATACATATGCTACAAAGGAGCTCCCACACACCAACTCAAGAAATCAAACACACACCAAGCTCCCCTCGCAAACGAGTGAAAGTTGCTTGATCTAGGGGTTTGATGAAAATATCGGCTAGCTGGTCATGTGTGGGTACATGGATCAAAGCAATTTTTCCTTTCTCTACGTTGTCTCTCAGAAAATGATACCTCACTTCTATGTGCTTGGTTTTGGAATGGAGCACTGGGTTCTTTGCAACGCTTATGGCACTGGTGCTATCACATTGAAGTGGAACATGGGTATACTCCTCACCAAAGTCACTCATGGTGTATGTGATCCAAAGGAGCTGAGAGCAACAACTAGCTGCGGCCACATACTCTGCCTCGGTAGTGGATTGAGCAACACTCGACTGTTTGCGGGAAGACCAAGACACCAAAGAAGAACCCAAGAACTGGCAAGTCCCAGAAGTGGACTTCCTATCCAACCGACACCCGGCAAAATCCGCGTCTGAAAATCCATGAAGAGCCAAAGAAGAAGACACGAAGTACCAAAGGCCAAAGTCGGGAGTATGTCGCAAATACCTGAATATGCGCTTGACTGCTTGCCGATGCGAAGTCCTCGGAGACGCTTGAAAACGAGCACACAGACATACCGAGAATTGGATGTCCGGCCTCGTCACTGTCAAGTAGAGGAGTGACCCGATCATGCTCCGGTACTCCTTCTGGTCCACGTGTTCACCTTCCTCGTCCGCATCAAGAGCTGTAGTCGTACTCATAGGTGTCGCCATGGCCTTGGAGTCCTCCATCTTGAACTTCCTCACAATGTCCTTGGTGTACTTAGCTTGGTGCACAAATATTCCTTCTTTTGATTGCTTGATTTGTAACCCGAGGAAGAACTGCAACTCGCCCATCACGCTCATCTCAAATTCCCTGCTCATGTCTTCTGCAAACCTTGCAACAAGAGAGTTAGATGAGCCACCAAAGACAATATCATCCACGTATACCTGCACAATCAGTATATCTCTGCCCTGCCTATGGAGAAACAAGGTCTGGTCGACCTTTCCCATCTCAAACCCTCTCTCAAATAGGAACCCCCTCAGCCTACCATACCAAGCTCTAGGCACCTGCTTCAACCCATACAGCGCCTTCCTCAACTTGTACACCCGGTGGGGGTACTTCTCACTCTCAAACCCCGGTGGTTGCCTCACAAACACCTCTTCCTCCAACACACCGTTCAGGAATGCACTCTTCACATCCATCTGGTACAACTTGAACCCTTTAGCCACGGAAAAGGCTAGAAGGATCCTGATCGCCTCCAAACGAGCTACAGGAGCGAAAGTCTCCTCGTAGTCGATCCCCTCTTTCTGACTGTACCCCTGAGCAACAAGTCTTGACTTGTTCCTCACCACTTCTCCTTTCTCTCCCTCTTTATTTTTCCACACCCATTTTGTCCCAATCGGCTTACATCCTGGGGGAGGGTCAACCAACACCCAAACTTGGTTCCTCTCAAAATTCTCCAACTCCTCATGCATCGAATTAACCCAATTATGATCAGATAACACGTGTCCAATGTCTTTGGGCTCAAAGGTGGCAACAAAAGCAGCATGAGCAAAATGAGAATTGTTCCGAACCCTCGACCGTGTAGTACGTTCATTCATGCCGCCGATGATTCTCGAAGCTGGGTGATCCACTTGCACTCGCCGGGGAGGTTCTCGCCTTGATGCTACCTCCCCCTCAACAGCGGCTTCGCCTTGATTTGGGTTTGTCGTTGTAGGTGTGGGAGATGGCCCGTTCTCGATCGTCGTCGAAGTAGTAGGTACATGTTCAGCCGCGAGCACCACACTGCCATCTTCATCATCTCTATGTTCATGCTCCTTCTCCTGAAAGATCTCCTTGCCAAGTTCGTCGTCACCTGCACACTCAAAGACAAGCTGACTACGTGGCCGTGTCTCGTCGAAGGTTACCTCGCAAGTCTCCATGATTTGGTTAGTTTCAAGATTGAGCATACGAAATGCTCTAGAATGAGATGCATAACCAAAGAAAATGCCATCGACAGACCTAGCCTCGAACTTGTCCAACTTCTTCCCTTTCTTCAGCCTGAAGCATTTACAACCAAAGACATGGAAGTGACTTACCTTGGGTGTGCGACCGTGCATCAACTCATAACAGGTTTTCTTCTTGTGAACCCTGAGGTAGATCCTGTTCGATACATAGCACGCGGTATTGACCGCCTCAGCCCAGAACCTTCTCGGAGTCCTATGCTCATCGAGCATCGTCTGAGCCATCTCGCACAAGGTCCTGTTTTTCCTTTCCACCACGCCATTCTGGGGAGGCGTATACGGACTCGAAAACTGGTGTTCAAGACCCAAGTCATGGTAAAAGGTTTCGAAGCGAGAATTTTTGAATTCCGAGCCATTGTCACTACGGATCGCTCGTATGGCATCTCTGTGCCTCTCGTTTCTTAACCTCAAGACAAGATCTCGAACAAAACAAACGTCTCCCCTTTCTCCTCAAGAAAGAACACCCACGCATACCGAGAGTAGTCGTCCACCACAACAAGGACATACCACTTCCCACCCGCAGATCGCACACGAGCTGGGCCAACAAAGTCCATATGGAGCAGCTCGCATGGACGCTCAGTCATCACATCGGTGAGAGGCGGGTGAGAAGAGGCTACCATCTTGGCATGCCTACATGGCGCACAAACCAACTCTTTCTCAAACCTCAACCGTGGCAATCCTCGGACCAAATTGAGTTTACTCAAGCGAGACAAAAGGTCAAAGCTCAAGTGACCCAACTTCCTATGCCACTTCCACAACTCACTCGAAGAACCAGCCAAAAAGCAACGCTCCACACCAGAAGACTGAGAGAAATCAGCTCGGAACACTTGACCCTCGGGAACGACCATGCAAACAAGGTCCCCTCGAGAATCTAAAATCCGAGAACCACCAGGGCAAAACAACACCTCAAAGCCCTCATCCAACAACTGGGACACAGAAAGCAAATTGAACCCCAGCGATTGAACAAGACCAACACGCCTGAGAGTGATCTTGTCACTTACCTTGATCTCACCTTCTGATAGCACACGCCCTCGCCCATTGTCCCCAAAGGTGATGTATCTCTTGGACACCATCGGGACGAGACTTGAGAACCACCCCTTGTCTCCGGTCATATGCCTCGAGCGACCGGAGTCAATCAACCAAACGTTCCTCAAGTCTCCCACCTGAAATTCAAAAGCGAGCATGTGAGTGAACAAACGACTCAGCACTGGGGTTAGTACCAAAAGAGTAAAACCAGTGTCGAGCCATTTGCTCCAAAGTGGGGTTAGCACACACCAAATCATCACGCCTATCAAAGCTACCACCACGAACACCACCACGGTAACCACTACGAGGGAACCAACCCTCTCTAGCTGGAGGAGGACGAAAGCCACGAAAGGAAAACCGTGGATAGTTCTCCTCTCCATCTCAAAGCTACGACTCCTCCCACCCTCGTATTGAGCACGAGGTGGAGAACGCCTAGCAAACTGACCACCTGCAAACTTTCCAGACCAACCACGAGAACCACGACCACCAGAACCACGACCACCAGAACCACGACCACCAGAACCAAACCGAGCATCCTCACGAGCACGAAAACCAACTCGCTGTCTGCCCAGACCTGCACCGGTCTGACCGGTGTAGCGCACCGGTCTGACTGGTGTAGCTCGGCCAGCAGCACCACCTACTGCCTTCCGGTCTCCCCAAGCCAGAACCGTCCTCACAATCGTCTTGGCCCTGGGCATCTGCATACGAGGCTCAGGTACACCATTAGAGGGGTGGTACCTGTCCTTATTAGCCCACTCTCTAGCCATTCTCTCCTCACGCTTCCTCTTGAAGCAAAACTCATCCTTGTGACCATCTCTCCCACAATACCCACAATGGAACTTCATGGGTTGTGGCTTAGGCTTAGGCTTGGGTTGGGGCTGCTCACTCAGTTTCTTACCCTTCTTCTCTCCTTCCTCACCTCCCTTTGGGCTCACAAACTTCACCGATTTTTGGAAATCATTTGTTGGGTGAGGGAATATGGGTGGATCTGGAGTAGCGTCCAGTTTGTTTCTGAGATGGTTAGGCTTGGGCTCAAACTTGTTCTTGTGTCTGTTTGGTGGTGGGATAGGGATCTCTCCAACTCTCTCAACTCCCTCACCACTGTTCTCTCCAAGCTTGACAGCCCCAAGTGCCTGACCATCATAGCGTTTGAAAGCCGCTATCATGATACCAAGCTGAGGCTCCTAACCCGACAACCAGCTCATACATTTCCTCAGCTCATCATTCTCATCCTGCAAGCGATCAACATAATGCACAAGCTCCAAATTCTTAACCGCATGCAATTCACAAGTAGAGCAAGAAGTGGGAATAGGCTCTTTCAACTTAGCCTCAAGCGAAACAGTGTAAGCATGCATCTCATCAATCCTTCCATGCAAAACAGGGCAAGAAGTACAAGCACCTAGCAAAGCAGGTCTAGACTTAAGCTCAGCCACTTCAACCCTAAGCATATCTAGTTCATCACAAGTAGAAGCATGCTTATCCTTAAGAGCAGTAAGATCAGCTAGGTACACAGAGCAATCACAGCAATCAATCTCATCAGAAACCACAGGAGAAGCCTTAAGCGAATAAATCTCAAGCTTAGCATCTAGGTTCTGGGTTTCTAGCTCAGCCACACAGTTCCTAGCATCTTCTAGTGAGGCCCTAAGCTCTTTCCTCATCTTCTTGGCCTCTCTAAGCATGTGATCGTGATTATCAAGCAAGTCAACCAACTCATCATTCTCCTTGCGCAAAGAGGAGAGCTCATCACATACCTCGTCCTCGGAGTCGGAGTCTGAGTCGCTCTGGTGACTCTTCTTGCTGCCGGAGCTACGAGCCATGCCGCAGAAGCCATCTCCCGCGAAGCAGCTCAACTCGCTCAAGTTCCTGGACGCCTTCTTGTTCCTGCGCCGATCACCTTCATCTTCGCTGCTACTCGGGCTCGAGGAGGAGTAGGCGGAGCTGGAGTCGACGTCGCTCGCTCTGACCATCGCTCGGGCCTTCCTGCCGTGGCCGTCCTTCTTCCTCGACCGTCGCTCGTCCTTGTGCTTGTTCTTGTGCTTGTGATCGCGCCTCGATCGGTACTTGCCATCCTTGCTCGACCGGTGCCTGTAGCCGTCCTTGTAGCCGTCCTCGTTCTCCGTCTTCTCCGGGCAGTCAGCGACGAAGTGTCCTGGCTTGCCACACTGAAAGCACATCCATGCTGTCCTCCTCGTGTTCACCCGGTTCTCGTGCAGCCTCTCGAACCGCCTGGTCAGCAACGCCAGCTCGTCCTCTCCAAGCACGTCGAACTCCTCGTCTGGCAAAGACATCAAAGAAGACAGAGAGTACATCCTGGAGGATGCGTTAGCGTTAGACTTAGCTCCTTAGCCACCAACGAGAGCGAGACTATGAGAATCAGTCGGGCTCTCGATCTTGGCTGTCATACCACGGTCCAACTCAGCCGACTTGAGCTTCGAGAACAGCTCGTTGTCCGTCAAGGTGTCATACTTCTCGGACTCAACAATAGCCCCAAATTTCCCGTCCCATATGGTACGATCCAACGAGTGCAAGAGCTTCACGGCTCTATCATGATCATCGTATGGGAGCACGGCCACATTGGCTCTCATGTTGTTCACAACGACCGTAAACCGCTGGAAAAGGGCATCGACAGACTCGCCGGGGAGATGAGTGAAGTTCTCGTACTCTCTCCGGTAAGTCGCGTACATCCGAGCCTGAACCTGAGCATTCCCAGCATGAGCATCCTTCAACTGCTCCCAAATCCTACAAGCTAAGTCCTTTGTCTGAACCTGATCGAATTCGGGCTGACACAGAGCACGAAACAAGTAGTCGACAGCCTTGTTGTTGGCTTCGAACATATCCCTCGATCCTGGAGCAAGGAAGTTCATCGGATGAACATAAGCTGTGTTCACCGTAACGTCCCAAAGGATCTGACCCATTCCGTGGAGGAACGCTGCCATCCGCCTCTGCCACATCTGGTAGTTCTTCCCATCAAAGTGCGGAGGACCCGAACCCCGTTCCTGGTACGCCATCTTTGGATCTTAGACTGGTGAGAGTCAATGAAGACCTGAACCGACTCTGATACCAATTGAAGGACCGATTAGGCGAACCAGAGAGGGGGGGAGTGAATGGGAGCCGACAAAATTTCTTCTCGAAGGAGATGAGAACTCGAACAAGACGAACACGGCTTCCAAAACGCGTCTCTGACTCAACTACCCAAGTTGGTCAAGACCACGCAGCCACTGAAGTGCTACTAGTCCTAGGAACCAACAACCACCTACACCTACTCGAGAACGCAGCGGAAAAACCAACTCGAGTAGCTACTGGGCTACACCAGTCAGGCCGGTGAGCAGCACCGGTCAGACCGGTCCCTGCTGGCAAAATCTGAGAACTTCCACAGAAGGCCTCTACACCGGTCAGGCCGGTGTAGCTCGCCGGTCAGACCGGTCCAAGCCAGGAAATCCCAAATCCACCAAACTGACCTACCGAGCTCCAAACAGGACCAAACCCGAAACAGCAGCAACACAGGACAACAGGGAACTCACCAAGACGTTCACCCGAGCAAAACTCAATAGAGAGTCTGCACCGGTCAGACCGGTGAGAGGCACCGGTCAGACCGGTGTAACCTTAGCTCTCGGGATGAACAGCACCCGCGGGTCAACTCCCCCAAATCCAACTCCCGATCTCCCGAATCGCTCCACGGTTTTGCACAAGACTTTGGGGATAGTAGGAACACCTCATGGGCACTCCATAGCCAAGATTTGGTCCACCAAAACTTGTCAAAACAAGAGGAATCGAGGAAATCCCACCAAGAACACCTCTAACCCTAGAGCCAAGAAAACTCCAAAATCGATCCCCTTTGGTCACAGATTTGGGTGGGGAATCAAAGGGAAAAGAACCACGAAGGGTTCACACATACATCCCCCACCAAATCCCAAAGAGAAAGGCCTCGAAATCGCTCCAAGAAAATCGCCAAGAAAGGGCTCCAAAAATCACCAAAAAGGAGAAATGGGAAAGACACATCCAAGCCTTGAGGAACCACGCCGAATCATCTATACATAGCAAAGAGGTTCATACAAGGTCTAGCTTGCCGCCCGATCATCCTTCCCTCTCACAAGATCTCACCATGAAGCTCTCAAGCTAGTCCTATCAAAATCCTAAGGAAAATAGGAAGGAAAATAGGAAAACCAAATGAGCTAGGGTTCCAAGAGATGGCTGCCATCCTCTCACCCCTTGGGTTATATGGAGGCAACCGAAAGACTAAAATACCCTTTCTAGCTAACTAGGGATACATGCCCCTCAAGGGTGAAATCGGAAATCTTTGTCTTCGCACCATCGGACGAATGCCCCGCGACCGCAAACTTGCTTAGCCTCGACGCAAGCCTTACGATCCCGACGCGTGTCCTCCGCTTCGAAGATTCCGGACTGCGTCGTCGCACACCGGTCAGACCGGTCAGACCCACGGGTCATACCGGTCTAGAGCTGCTGCACCTCCGTCTTCGGTCTTCTGTCTTGGCTTTGTGGATCAACCAAGGAACCCGGTGGTTTTCTGGTGAACCACCGGAAACCCTGCGAACTCGGTGTAGCCTCCGCCAATCACCACTCATGACTCGGCTCCCACGTAGTCCCGGCTCGACCTTGGTTTTGAGGCTCAACCAAGAAACCGTCCATGACTTCATCTTGCCGTTCTTGCCACCATGCGGCCCGCACTTGACCCCGCTGGCCACCGGGTCCCTCGAACCAAGCCTACTTGTCTTCTCCACACCTGGAGGCCTCACCGGCAATGACCTTTCGCGCTTGTTCTTCACCTGCACCTGCACCAGTCAAGCCGCAACCTGCACCTGCAATACTTAGCCAAGAATCAGTCCACACCACGTTATCAATCACTCATCACACCAGGAAGTGACCATCCACCGGTCCTCGAACCACACCTGGCTCTCACTGGATGACCAAAATACTTGGCAGGCAAATGTATTCAATTCAAACTCAAAAGTTTATGTGGTTGTTATGCTGTAGAAAAAGGAGAACACAATGGTTGAATACAACGAATCTTTTTTGTCTACAAACTCAATTAAGTTTCAACTGAGGGTGATGAACTTAGAAAAATTTAATTTTGTACAATATAAGAAAACACATGGATAAACTTTTTACGTTGCATCATATGACCGGTAGGCTGATACTACTTCGCTTATAAACAAGAAAGAAGGAAGAAAGGTTGATCCCTCTACTAGCTGCCAGAAAAGGCCTAACCTACTAATTGAGATAGCCTACGCAAACTAACTTGATTTGGCTGGCTTTGTTTTGAGCAATGTGATCAAATGTACACAGGTCAGATTCACAGCAAAAGATGGCAAGAAATCAAGCCAATTATCATTATCATTATCTAGTATGAGGTGAGATGGATCCACACAAAAACCCAATTATCATTATCTAGTATAAAAATTTGATTTCTATGCACCACTAACGTTTTTCTAATTGCAAAAGGAGTCACCTGATTCATGGAAAGTCAAAGAGGGTAGGGCAGGGCAGTGTACCTCACTTCACTTCTAGACTACTTGCATCCGACTAGGGCCTGCTTACCCTTACTGGATGGATCGACTTGGCGATGCGGGCCGTCGGACAATGAGGAGGAGGTGGCGGCGCCGTGCGTACCGGAGGACGACGAGGTTGGGGTGTCGCCGACCATACCGAAGGACGACGAGGTCGGCGGTGTGGTAGACTTGAATCGCCCGCGTGCATCGCACTTCTGCGTGGCGGCGCTGTGGCCCCTCTGTCTGCCTCTGCCGCTCGCCTGCAAACCCTCGATGCGGCCCCGCCGTCCGCCGCCGCCGCTCGCCTCGATCCCCTCGATGCGGCCCCGCCTGCCGCGGCGGCCGCTCGGCTGTGTTGCGGCGCTGCGGCCCCTCTATCCGCGGCCGTCGCTGAGGACAGGAGCGTCCGAGGACTGGTGGATGGTCGCTCCCTGGTGTGATGAGTGATTGACAACGTGGTGTGGACTGACTCTTGGCCGAGTATTGCAGGTGCAGGTTGCGGCTTGACTCGTGTTGATGCAGGTGAAGAGCGGGCGCGAAAGGTCTATGCCTTGCGGGGCCTCCGAGGAGTGGAGAGACAAGTAGGCTCGGCTCGATGGACCCGGTGGCCAGCAGGGTCAAGTACGGGCCGCATGGTGGCAAGAAAAGCAAGACGAAGTCGTGGACAGGAGCCGGTGCAGGGTAGCGGCTCACGACTGGAGTCTGCACGCGGGGTTTGCGGCGGTTCACCACAAAACCATCAGGTTACTTAGTTGAGCCACAAAACCAAGACCGGAGGCTCGGCGGGTGGAGACAAGATCCGGGCGCGCCGAGAAGCTTCGATGCCAGCGGACACGTGGCGGGATCGCAGGGCTTGCGCCGTGAGGACGCGAACTACGGCAAAGGCATGGCCGTGCGATGAAGAGGAGTGCTACATGACCTACTTGCCCCTGAGGGGATTGTATCTTAAGTTTAAGTGCTAAGGGTAGCTTGGTCATTTGCCCAACCCAGAGGGACTCATATATATAGCTCTAGGGTTTTCTGGGCAAACCATCCATCCGGACTGCTTCTCATTTCCTTGCTCCATAGGTGTAGATTTTCTTCACCGTTTTGTAGAGAATCTGACCTCCGAGTGTATGGAAGCATTCATGGTTGCGTCGATTTCCTTCTTGTGGCTCTTGTGATTTTTGTGTCATTTTCGAGCTATTTTTGTTGGATTTTCGTGCGCGCCTTGTTCCTTCGATTCTGAGGTGTTTGGGTTTGGATTTGTTGGTGGGGATCATGGATAGATGTCTTGTGCATCTTTGTGCTTGATCTTGACCCCCCAATCTCCGGATTTGGCCTCAGATTGAAGGATTTTGGTTGGAACCCTAGCTTTTTGGTAGAGCTCAGTTACGATTCGATTCCCGGCGATTTAGTTCGTCTGAAGTCTCAAGTTTTGGGGCATAGAATCTCCTAGGGACGCTTCACATCTCCCCCAAATCTTACCTCAAGAGCTCAAGCCGTTTGGGAGATCCATGGACGGATAGGTGTTCTTGTGCTTGCGTTTTCGGGCTCGGGCTGTTCTGTCCGCGCGTCGCGGACAGTCCGCCAGGGGGTCGCAGATGGTCCGCGAGGAGCTTTTCAGCAAGGTGTTCATCGTGTTCTTCGCGAGTTCTTGAAGCGCTTCTTTTCGATCCATTTGATCCCGTGGTTTTGGTTGCCCGAGGTTTGGTAGACAGTCCGCGAGGAGAGTGTGGACGGTCCACCCGGCGCGGACGGTCCGCGGGTGTTCGACGGACAGTCCATTTTTAGCGGTGCGCTACTGGAGGTTCGGGAATCAATTTCGGACAGTCCGCCCCGTGCTCGCGGACGGTCCGCCTGGTGCCCGCGGACAGTCCGCCCCCTATACGGACGGTCCGCCCAGGCCACTGCAGATTGCCTAAGTCCTTTGCTTCTTGAGTTTTGCTTTCGCTTTGGGATTGTTTGGGGTTTGTTTCTAGGGTTGGTAGGTCCGTTGTGACTACGTGACCTTGGCAAACTCGTGTGGGAATCCTTGGTTGTGAATTTGGGGCATAGGCCGAGTTCATCCTTCGGGAAGAATTTTTATTGGCTCCCATTCACTCCCCCCCTCTCTGGTCGCCCAATTGGTCCTTCAATTGGTATCAGAGCCGGTTACAGATCTTCATGATTCTAACCAGTCTAAGATCCAAAAGATGGCGTACCAGGAACGGGGTTCGGGTCCTCCACACTTTGATGGTAAGAACTACCAGATGTGGCAAAGGCGGATGGCTGCTTTCCTCCGCGGCATGGGTCAGATCCTGTAGGATGTCATGGTGAACACAGCTTATGTTCACCCTGTGAACTTCCTTGCTCCAGGATCGAGGGACATGTTCGACGCCAACCACAAGGCGGTGGACTACCTGTACCGTGCTCTGTGTCAATCCGAATTCGATCAGGTTCAGACAGAGGACTTGGCGTGTAGGATTTGGGAGCAGCTGAAGAATGCTCATGCCGGGAACACTCAGGTTCAGGCTCGGCTATTTGTGACCTACCGGAGAGAGTACGAGAACTTCACTCATCTCCCCGGTGAGTCCATTGATGCCATGTTTCAGAGGTTCACGGTGATTGTGAACAACATGAGGGCTAATGTGGCCGTGCTCCCGTACGATGATCATGACAGGGCTATCAAGCTCCTGCATTCTCTAGATCGTACCGTGTGGAGTGAGAAGGTCGAGGCCATTCTTGAGTCGGAGAAGTATGAG
The DNA here is from genome assembly GCA_036936925.1 of Cenchrus fungigraminus. Classification (NCBI taxonomy): domain Eukaryota; kingdom Viridiplantae; phylum Streptophyta; class Magnoliopsida; order Poales; family Poaceae; genus Cenchrus; species Cenchrus fungigraminus. Next base: position 72,753,177 of record CM072780.1, read on the forward strand.
ACCCTCATGGTGGACGAGCTGTTTTCCAAGCTCAAGTCGTCCGAGGTGGACCGTGGGGTGCGTGCAAAGATCGAGAACCCGACTGACCCTCATAGTCTGGCTCTCGTGTCTAGTTCAAGGACTAACGCTAATATGTCTTCGAGACAGTTCTCTTTATCTTGTCTTATGTCCATGCCAGATGAGGAGTTCGACGTGCTAGGCGAGGAGGATCTCGCGTTGCGGAGCAGGCGGTTCGAGCACATGTACACGAACCGGAAGAACGCTTGGAGGAGCTCGGGCATGTGCTACCTGTGCGGGAAGCACGGGCACTTTATCGCTGAGTGCCAGGAAGCCATGGAGGTGAAGCCCGAGCACAAGCACCGTCCGAGGACCGACCACAAGCACCGCTCGAGGGACGACCACAAGGGCAAGAACAAGTCCGAGCGGAGGCCGAGGAGGAGTGGCGGTCACAAGAAGAAGGAGCGAGCGATGGTTGCCGGAGCGAGCGACATCGACTCGAGCTCCTGCTACTCTTCATCAAGCTCAAGTGATGAAGATAAGAACCAGCACAAGGGCAAGCGGTCAAGCAAGAACATCAACGGGCTGTGCTTCACCGCCCAAGGCTTTTGCGGCATGGCACACAGCTCCGCAAGCAAGAAGAGCAACATGGACAACTCGGACTCTGACTCCGAGGATGAGGTAAACAATGATCCATCCTTTTGGTAGTGGAGAATGCTAGGTTGAATGAATTGCTTGACAACCGTGATGATGTGCTTAGAAAGACCAACAAGGAGAAGAGGGAGTATAGGTCTTTGCTTGGAGAGGCTAAGGAGAAGGTGGTTGATCTAGAATCTTTGCTTGTTGATGCTAGGGCTCAAATAGATTCTCTTAAGTCTGCTCCTATTGTGACCAATGAACCTGAATGCACTGATTGTTCCACTTTTCTTGGTGAATTGACTGTGCTTAAGGAGAAGTATGCCTCCAAGGTTGAGGAACTAGATGTGCTTAGGGTTGAGCTAGATGAGATGAAATCTAGGCCCTCCTTGCTTGGTGCTTTCACTTCTTGTCCTGTTTTGCATGAGAAGCTAGATGTTTCACTTGTTTATGCTAGATCACTAGAAGCTCAGCTGAAAGCTCCTATTCCTACATCATGCTCTACTTGTGAAATAAATGCTGTGAAGAATATGGAGCTTGCACACTATGTTGATCGCTTGCAGGATGAGAATGATGAGTTGAGAAAGATGATGGGTTGGTTGTCTGGTCATGAGCCTTAGCTCCGGATGATGATTGAGGCATACAAGCGTTATGATGGGCAAGCGCTTGGGGCAGACAAAATTGGTGAGGGAAATGGTGAGGATGAGGGGAAGATTGGAGATATCCCAGAGCCACCAAAAACCCACCACAAAAATGCCTATGCTCCTAAGCCAAACCCTCTTAGGAACCAACTAGACACAACCCCAGCTCCACCCGTGTTTCCTCCACACACAGACAACTTTCAGAAACCCATCAAGTTCAAGAGTGACTTGGGGAATGAGTTCTTTGGGAAGAAGGGAGAGAAACCGAGTGAGGAGAAGCCAGAGCCCAAAGAGAGCCCAAAACCAAAGCCAAAACCAAAACCCTTCCATTGTGAGCATTGTGGGAGGGATGGGCACCTTGCATAGTTCTGCTTCAGGAGGAAGCGTGAGGAGAGGTTGGCTAGGGAGATGGCCAACAAGGACAGGTACCGCCCTTCTCGTGGTGTGCCTGAGCCTAGGTTGGTGCCAAGGGGCGAGGGTATGGTGCGTACCATTTACCCTCAAGAGAGGCGCGTGTTTGAGCCTCGAGGTGAGCCACCACATAGAGAAGGTGGTAGGCGAGTTGGGTTTGGGCGTGGTGAGTTTGCTGGACGTTCCTTCGCTCGTGGCCAATACGAGTGTGGGGGGAATGATCGCAGTTTTAGGTCCCAGAGGAGCTACGGGCCATGGTCTCCACCTCGTGGTGCGCGTAGTCCTCCTAGAGGACGTGTGGGTGTTCCACCTAGAGGAGATAGGATGGATTTGTACTAACCCCAGTGCTAAGTCGTTTGCTCACTCTCGCTCGTTTTTGATTTGCAGGTGGGAGGTATGGAGGGCTTTTGGTTGATCGACTCCGGTTGCTCTCGACACATGACCGGAGATCGAAGGTGGTTCTCCAGCCTCACCCCGATGATGACCAAAGAGTACATCACTTTTGGGGACAACGGGAAAGGTAGAGTGCTTTCAATGGGCACGGTGAAGGTGAGCGATTCTGTGACTCTCAGGCGTGTTTCTCTTGTCAAGTCTTTGGGGTACAATCTTCTTTCGGTTTCCTAGCTTCTTGATGAGGGTTTTGAGGTCCGTTTCAAAACGGGCGCTTCGCGTGTCTTGGATTCTCGAGGTGATCTTGTGTGCACGATAATCCCCGAGGGTCAGATTTTCAGAGCTGATTTTTCTCAGTGTGTTGGCTCTTCTCGTTGCTTGGTTGCTGGCATTTCGGCGGAGCTTTGGAAATGGCATAGGAGACTAGGTCACTTGAGTTTTGACTTGTTGTCACGCTTGAGTGGGCTAGGATTAGTCCGAGGATTGCCTAAGTTTAAATACTAAAAGGACTTGGTATGTGCTCCGTGTAGGCATGGTAAGATGGTCGCCGCCTCTCACCCGCCTATGACATCCGTTATGACAGAGAGGCCATGCGAGCTGTTCCATATGGACTTGGTTGGTCCAGCTCGTGTGTGCTCGGCAAGTGGGAAATGGTATGTCCTGGTGATAGTGGACGACTATTCTCGCTATGCTTGGGTCTTCTTTTTGGCTGACAAGGGGGAGACGTTTGGTTTTGTGCGGGATCTAATCTTGAGGTTGAAGAATGAGAGGAATGGAGATGCCATTCGAGCTATCTGTAGCGACAATGGTTCTGAATTTAAAAACTCTCGTTTCGAAACATTTTGTCGTGATTTGGGTCTTGAACATCAATTCTCTTCTCCCTATGTGGCTTGTCAAAATGGTGTGGTTGAGAGGAAAAATCGTTCCCTTTGTGAGATGGCTCGGACGATGCTTGATGAGCACAGGACTCTGAGGAGATATTAGGCTGAGGCGGTGAATACCGCGTGCCATGTTGGGAATCGGATTTTTCTTAGGGCTTCTTGAACAAGATGTGCTATGAGCTCATGCACGGGCGAGCACCTAGAGTGAGCCATTTCAGGGCTTTTGGTTGTCGGTGCTTTATTCTCAAGAAGGGTAGGCTTGATAAGTTTGAGTCGAGGTCTTCCGATGGGATCTTTTTGGGTTATGCTAGTCATTCTCGAGCATTCCGTGTGCTCAACCTTGATACTAACCTAGTCATGGAAACTTGCGAGGTTACCTTCGATGAGACCCAGCCATGCAGTTCGTCTGTCTTTGAGTGTGCAGGTGACGACGAGATTGGCAAGAAGATCTTTGAGGACGAGGAGGATGATGCTGGAGAGGATGATGGTGATGATGAAGCTCCAGCCGAGCATGTACCCTCTACTTCCACTACAATGACTACGGTGCAAGATGGTCCAGCCCCTACACCGACTACGATCCAGCAAGATCAAGTGGAAGCTGCAGCTGAGGGGGTGGTTGTCTCCAGGCGAGAGGCACCGAGGCACATTCAAGTTGATCATCCACCTTCAAGAATCATCGGCGACATCAATGAATGTACGACACGGTCAAGGTCCAGGAATGTTTCTCACTTTGCTCATTCGGCTTTTGTTGCTACCTTTGAGCCGAAAGTCATTGGACACGCTCTCTCTGATCCTAATTGGGTAAACGCAATGCATGAGGAGTTAGAGAACTTTGAGAGAAACCAAGTTTGGGAGTTGGTAGAGCCACCACCACATTGCAAACCTATAGGGACAAAATGGATGTGGAAGAACAAAGAGGGTGAGAATGGTGAAGTGGTGAGAAACAAATCGAGGTTAGTTGCTCAGGGGTATAGTCAGAAGGAGGGGATAGACTATGAGGAGACATTTGCTCCTATAGCCCATTTGGAGGCGATTAGGATCCTTCTAGCCTTTTCCGTGGCTAAAGGGTTCAAATTGTTCCAAATGGATGTGAAAAGTGCCTTCTTGAATGGGTTCTTAGAAGAAGAGGTTTATGTGAAGCAACCACCGGGCTTTGAGAGTGCTGAGTTTCCTCACCGGGTGTATAGGTTGAGGAAGGCGTTGTATGGGCTGAAACAAGCTCCCCGTGCTTGGTATGGTCGTTTGATGGGGTTCTTGTTCAGCAAGGGGTTTGAGATGGGCAAGGTTGATAAGACTCTTTTTCTCCTCAGGTAGGGCGATGATATCTAAATTGTTCAGTTGTATGTGGATGATATTGTCTTTGGCGGCTCATCTCACTCTTTGGTTGCGAGGATTGCAGAGGACATGAGCAAAGAATTCGAGATGTCTATGATGGGAGAATTGCAGTTCTTTCTCAGGCTTCAGATCAAGCAGGCGAAGGAGGGAACCTTTGTGCATCAAGCCAAGTACACGAAGGACATCCTCAAGAAGTTCAAGATGGACGACTCGAAGCCCCTGTCGACACCGATGAGTACGACTACAGCGTTGGATGCGGACGAGGACGGAGAGCCCGTGGACCAGAAGGAGTACCGGAGCATGATCGGCTCCCTCTTGTACTTGACGGCGACAAGGCCGGACATTCAGTTTTCTGTGTGTCTGTGTGCTCGTTTTCAGGCGTCGCCGAGGACTTCACACTGACAGGCCGTCAAGCGGATCTTCAGGTATCTTCGATACACTCCTGAGCTTGGTCTTTGGTACTCGGCGTCCTCTTCTCTTTCGCTTCTTGGGTTTTCGGATGCCGACTTTGCGGGGTGTCAGTCGATAGGAAGTTGACTTCGGGGACTTGCCAGTTTTTGGGATCTTCGCTTGTTTCTTGGTCTTCTCGCAAACAGTCTAGTGTAGCTCAGTCTACCACAGAAGCCGAATATGTTGCTGCCGCTAGTTGTTGCTCACAGCTGCTTTGGATCACATACACGCTGAGTGACTTTGGTGAGGAGTGTTCCCATGTACCTCTCATGTGTGATAGCACGAGTGCCATTCGCGTTGCCAAAAACTCGTGCTCCACTCCAGAACCAAACATATAGAGGTGAGGTACCACTTTCTGAGAGACAATGTTGAGAAGGGAAACATAGACCTCATCCATGTGCCAACAGAAAAGCAGCTTGCCGATATCCTAACCAAGCCTTTGGACCAAGCTACATTTGCCCGTTTGCGAGGGGAGCTTGGAGTTCTTTTTCCTTTTTGAGCTTTGGTTGGGGAGTTTGATGTACATACTCATGTTGCATTTTCATTTTTGTATCATATCATACTTGCATCTTTGTATCATAGACTGCATATGTATCATATGAGATGTGCTTCTCCTATATACTTGGATCACCATGGTATGTTAGATAGGAGATTTTGACTATGCTTTTGATGCTCATATGATGGATAGCAATGCTCTTGATAGATTTGGGATGTATGTGCTTGTGGATGGCTTATTTTTTGTGAAAATGCTATATATGATCCTCTCTTATGAGTTGAATGCCTTTCATGCTAAATTTGTGCACTTATGGCTATAGCTTGCTTAATTTGTGCTTGGGACCATGTTCTTTTCATATGGGGTCAAAGACCCATCTATCATCATGGATGTTTAGCCTACATGTTACTTTGTGGAGAAGCCTATGCTTCTTTTTGCCGCAAAGGCACTTCATGTACCATACTTAATTTGTAAATCTTGAAATTGGTATATGAAATGCTTGTGCTTGAAAAATATGCTTCTATGTCATGTATGCTTTAAATTCCTTATCTTGGGTGCTAAACCGTTGCATGATGTTCACCATTGAGAAGTCTCACATTTAGAAGTGGACACATGGCTTGGTGGCTTTGACATGACATGAGATAGCTTGTAGGTGTTTGTGATGATCTTGTGATGAGAACTTGTAACCTTGCATGAAGTTTGTGAGTTATATGTTGTTTGAGCTCATCTTGAACATGTTTAGGTCCTATGCTCATGAGAGGGAAGTTTTTTTTGTAAAAAATTACTTTATTTTGATCATGGCTATGTCACATGCTTGTATGTCCCTATCTATCTCGTTGGCGATGCGTGTGCTAAATTTGTGGCAATCTAGCTTGTCTATGTCTCTTTTTAGCATGTTGTAGTGCTCTATGTCTATTTGAGAAGCACATGCTTGCATTTGTAGACTTGATTCATGCATTACCAACAAGGGGGAGAGATAGTACCCAATTCTTGTTTTGGGGGAGAAATGCATTTGTTCAGGGGGAGCTTGCATTCATATGCATTTGGGAGCTCTTCTTCGCCTGGATTTTAGTTGTGCTCTTTTGCCGATGGTGTTGAGCCCTTTTGCCTCACCTTGAGGAGTCGGCAATTTTAGAGCATTTTATCTCGGTTGTGTCGAGCCGTCTTTTTCGCCTGGATTTTAGTTGTGCTCTTTTGCCGATGGTGTCGAGCCCTTTTGCCTCACCTTGAGGAGTCGGCAATTTTAGAGCATTTTATCTCGGTTGTGTCGAGCCATTGCCCTTGTCTTAGGGGACCGAGATCTTTCTCTCTCAAGTGATCTCTTCTTGGCTTTTGTTTGGCTTTTGATCACTTGTTTGAGTTTTTCAGTCGTTTCTTTTCTTTTTCTCTTTTCTCTGAATTGGTTACTATGTGTGTGTTGTCAATGCACTCATCAAGGGGGAGATTGAGGACAGGAGCGTCCGAGGACCGGTGGATGGTCGCTCCCTGGTGTGATGAGTGATTGACAACGTGGTGTGGACTGACTCTTGGCCGAGTATTGCAGGTGCAGGTTGCGGCTTGACTCGTGTTGGTGCATGTGAAGAGCGGGCGCGAAAGGTCTATGCCTTGCGGGGCCTCCGAGGAGTGGAGAGACAAGTAGGCTCGGCTCGATGGACCCGGTGGCTAGCGGGGTCAAGTGCGGGCCGCATGGTGGCAAGAAAAGCAAGACGAAGTCGTGGACAGGAGCCGGTGCAGGGTAGCGGCTCACGACCGGAGTCTGCACGCGGGGTTTGCGGCGGTTCACCACAAAACCGTCGGGTTACTTGGTTGAGCCACAAAACCAAGACCGGAGGCTCGGCGAGCGGAGACGGGATCCGGGCACGCCAAGAAGCTTCGATGCCGGTGGACACGTGGCGGGATCGCAGGGCTTGCGCCGTGAGGACGCGGACTGCGGCGAAGGCGTGGCCGTGCGATGAAGAGGAGTGCTACATGACCTACTTGCCCCTGAGGGGATTGTATCTTAAGTTTAAGTGCTAGGGGTAGCTTGGTCATTTGCCCAACCCAGAGGGACTCATATATATAGCTCTAGGGTTTTCTGGGCAAACCATCCATCCGGACTGCTTCTCATTTCCTTGCTCCGTAGGCGTAGATTTTCTTCACCGTTTTGTAGAGAATCTGACCTCCGAGTGTATGGAAGCATTCATGGTTGCGGCGATTTCCTTCTTGTGGCTCTTGTGATTTTTGTGTCATTTTCGAGCTATTTTCGTTGGATTTTCGTGCGCGCCTTGTTCCTTCGATTCTGAGGTGTTTGGGTTCGGATTTGTTGGTGGGGATCATGGATAGATGTCTTGTGCATCTTTGTGCTTGATCTTGATCCCCCGAATCTCCGGATTTGGCCTCCGATTGAAGGATTTTGGTTGGAACCTTAGCTTTTTGGTAGAGCTCGGTTCCGATTCGATTTCCGGCGATTTAGTTCGTTTGAGGTCTCAAGTTTTGGGGCATAGCATCTCCTAGGGGCGCTTCACATCTCCCCCAAATCTTACCTCAAGAGCTCAAGCTGTTTGGGAGATCCATGGACGGATAGGTGTTCTTGTGCTTGCATTTTCGGGCTCGGGTTGTTCTGTCCGCACGTCGTGGAAAGTCCGCCAGGGGGTCGCGGACGGTCCGCGAGGAGCTTTTCAGCCGGGTGTTCGTCGTGTTCTTCGCGAGTTCTTGAAGCGCTTCTTTTCGATCCGTTTGATCCCGTGGTTTTGGTTGCCCGAGGTTTGGCGGACAGTCCGCGAGGAGAGTGCGGACGGTCCACCTGGCGAGGACGGTCCGCGGGTGTTCGACGGACAATCTGTTTTTAGCGGTGCGCTACTGGAGGTTCGGGAATCAATTTCGGACAGTCCGCCCCGCGCTCGCGGACGGTCCGCCTGGTGCCCGCGGACAGTCCGCCCCCTCCATGCGGACGGTCCGCCCAGGCCACTGCAGATTGCCTAAGTCCTTTGCTTCTTGAGTTTCGCTTTCGCTTTGGGATTGTTTGGGGTTTGTTCCTAGGGTTGGCAGGTCCGTTGTGACTACGTGACCTTGGAAAATTCGTGCGGGAATCCTTGGTTGTGAATTTGGGGCATAGGCCGAGTTCATCCTTCGGAAAGAATTTTTATCGGCTCCCATTCACTCCCCCCTCTCTGGTCGCCTAATCGGTCCTTCAGCTGCTGGCCTGGGAAGCCTCGATGCGGCCAATCCGACCGCTGTCGCTGCTCGCCACCGGGGAAAGCTCGATGCAGGGCATCTCGATGTGGAGGCATCGGTCGGAGCCACCGAGGGGGATGGGGGAGCTGAAGGTTATCGATGATTTGGGCCGGCCCATCCTTGTTTTTATTACTCTCACCGGCCCATTTGGCTTCTTTGTTGCGGCGTCGCACTCCGGGACCATTAGTGCCACACCGGAAACTAAGAAGGGGGTATCCCAGCTTAAAAGGGGAGGCGTGCCTGCGCTCTCGAACTCCGAATTACCATCATCCACTACTGCTTGCTACATGTGCTATGGGGCTTAATGGGCTGGCCGGCCCACTCGAGCTCTCGCTCGCTGGGCTTTACGCTCGCCGGTTGAGCCTGTTGTGGCCTGGCTTAGCCCTACAGCCCCATAGCACAAAAAAATTCATCTAAACAAATCCTCTCTTTTTTTCATGGTACCTATAGTCTATACAATATTGTTTAAATTCATATTTTTCATAATAAAATTTACCTATTAAATCACATTTTAAATTTCCCTACAGCCCCATAGCACAAAAAAAAATTCATCAAAACAAATTTCGTGGCAATACGTACACGATATTGCATCTTGAGGCTAGAAACGAAGCAATAGCCCTCCATGTATTGCAACAACGCAAAGATATATTTGCAACCCAAATAAGACGTTGCGATATAGTCGTTCAAACGCAACCAACCCTAGTATGGTGGCCATAGCAACTTTCTATTGCAACACACGAAATGCTAATGCAACGCAGAAATGGGGTAGCAGTATTTCCAACCAAATGCAACACAAATCATCATAATGGGTGCATTAGCGTCAACCTATTGCAACACAAAAAATAAATATTGCAACTCAAATTTTGTGTAGCAATAGACACGCATATTACAACAAAATAATGTTTCGGTGCCATAGTACCCCCCCTATTACAACCAAATTTGTGGTGTTGCCTAAGAGTTGTGTTGCAATAGGGGGAAAACCTTGTAGTACTTCTCAACTGTGGGCCGAGGACAATCTGTACGATTCTGTTAAATGTTGGGTCAGCATTGCGCAAACCTTCAAGCATTCTTACGAAGCAATACACTCCAAAAGGTGTTATGAAGCTTGTTTTGTCTTCGTCTTCCTTCTTCATCCAGATTTGGTGATATCCAGAAAAGCAATCTAACAGAGACATTCTCTCACAACCTGCTACTGCATCTACCAGCACATTGATTCGCGGTAATGGGTAGTCATCTTTCGGGCAAGCTTTGTGCAAAAGGGTGAAATCGATGCACATTCTCTATCCTCCATTTTTCTTTGGCACCATCACTGTGTTTGAAAGCCAAGTTGTGAACTGTATTTCTCTGATGACCCTAGCATCTAACAATTTCTCTACTTCGCATTGCACTGCTAGTTCTTTCTGAGGTGAGATGACTCTGAGCTTTTGTCTCTTTGGTGGAATCTTTGGATCTAGGCGCAGTGCATGCTCTATTACTTCGCGAGGTACTCCCTTGAGATCTCTTCTGTTGTAGGAAAATACATCTTGATTGTTCCGAAGACATGTGATCAGAGTATTTTCTTCTTCTTCGGTCATTCCCCTTGCTATTGTGACTAGCTTATCATGCACATCTTCACAAAGATGCATCTTCTTTGTATGCTCATGGGGTTGCATTCTCTTCCTTTCGTCTTGGCAAAGTTTCTTTTTTGTTTCGAGCTCTTCGGGCTCACTCTCTTCTTCGCTTTCTGCTCTCTCTTCGCTGGTCCCGACTGCATGTACTGGTTTCTAGATTTTGCCTATATTGTATTCTCTATCATGTGCTTCTTTTTGGTCTCCATATATTGTGAGAACCCCATTGCTGGTTGGTATCTTCATGCACAAGAATGGCATGTGTATCACTACTGTGAACTTGTTTATAATTCCTCTACCGAAGATAGCTTTGTAGGCGTATGGAATGTCGACCACATCGAAGGTCACCATCTCTGTTCCCGTAAGTGCTCCTGTTCCAAGACTTACATTCATTTCAATTGTTCCGAGAGCATCGATCTTCTTGTTGCTGAAACCATATAACGGCTTTGATGACTTCTGCAATTGGTCGTCTCTAAACTCCATTCTCTTGAACAACTCATAAGTTATAATGTCTGCGGAACTCCCATTATTTACTAAGATGCCTCCCACATCATTTCCCAACAAATATTTTGTGTTCTTTCCCATTACTGCTCGGATTACAAGTGGATCTTCATGAGGGTACATTTTCAACTTAAGGTCTTCCTCTGTGAAAGTGATTGGAATATGTGATCACTCTATTTTAAAGACTTTTCCTGCACATACATGACTTACTTCTCTTTGCTGATCTTTTTTTGCCTCTTCGTTAAATGTTCGGGAGAATTGCACCCGCCCGTTATGGCATTGATTATGTTCATTCTGCGGTAGCGGTCATCATCACCTCTGTTTTGATTAGCCTGCGAAGGTTCCTGATGACTAGGCTCTGGTTTTGGTTGGCACGAAGCTGTGCTTTGTTCTTGAACTTGCATCATGTTTGGGTTGAATGGTCGCGGAAATGGGATCTGTTGGAAACACGGTTGCGCAATGTATGGTTGCCAGTTTTGCATTGAACTCTGAGCCATCAAAGGTGCCATTGAAGATGTGTGATTGACCATCTTCGACTGACTCTGCGTTGCTCGCCTCTTCTCCTCTTCAATCTACTTCTTCAGAAGTAATGTTCTGCATTCGCAAGACTAGTGCCCTTTGTTGATGCCATGCATGGAACATACAGATTGGGGTGGTGGGCCATTGACAGGGCCTTGGTTTCTGTTTGGTTCTCTGCTTCCTATGGCTGCCGAAGATGCCATATGTGAGGTGTTTGCTGAGACATTGTTTACATTGTTTCTGTTGTAAAAGTTTGTTCTCGAAGAAGGCCCTTGATTATTCTGAGACCTCGCTTGGTTCTTTCTTTTGTTATATTCATCGATTCTTTGCCGCTTGCCTCTATCTGACTTGCAGTATTCTTGCATTATGTCGAACAGTTGCTTCTCCATTTTTGGTCTTCTTCGGTCTAAGTATTCTCCACAAGGTCCTACCTTGAGACCATCAATTACCGCATCGATGACAGTTATGGCTTGTACATGCGGTGCCTTTGCCCTAGCTTTGGCGAATCTTTTGATGTATTCTTGCAGCGGTTCTTTATCTCCTTATTTTATTAGGTGAAGATCACCTGAAGTCAGGTCTTGGGGTTGATACCCTTGAAAATTGTTCTCTATTCTCTGCCGAAGCTGTTCCCATGAACTGATGCTTCCTTTTGGTAGCGAAGCGTACCACTGTTGGGCTGAACCTTTTAGTGCCATTATCATAGCTCTTGCCATTGCAGTGTCATTTCCACCACCTGAAGATATTGCCACGGTGTATTTCTGGAGGAATTGTCTAATGTCTGATTCACCATCATACTCTGGCAAAGATGTGGGTAACTTGAACTTCGATGGCCATTCTGCCTGTTCGAGTTCTAATGAAAGAGGAGAAGCAGGTTTCACCTTGCTTGAGAACGATTCTCTGTATCTCTTTTATGGTCTACGTTCCACAAATGCCTCTTCATCTGAGTCATAATATCAGGAATCTTCATCATCTTCATATTCATAAGCTTCTTCGTCTATGATTATGGGTCTTTTCTTTTTGTTTTGCACTGGCTTCCTGCGAGGTTGTTGGGTCTGTTCTTGTTGCTGAAAAGAATTCAGTTGCGACTTTAGGAGTGCCATTTGCTCTTGGAGTTGTAATGTTTTCTGTCTTATTGCTTGCTGTTCTTCATCTTCCTGTAGCTGTTGTAGCAACATTCTCTTCTTCTTTACCTGCTGTAACATCTTGTTGTACTTAGCTTTCTCTTGCTTTGGATCACCATTATGTATCTCTTTCGCCCTAAGAATGGCAGCTTCTGCTTGAGCTCTTGTTCGAATGTTTGCTGGCATTGTTCTTTCTCTCATCTTCGCAGCGAGCCTTTCTTCGATTCTTCTTAATGAGGCAATATCTACATCTTCGACCCCTGCATCCACTAGGTTGACCTCAAAATTTCCCTCTGCTACATCTTCGGCTTCTCGTTCTTGATCTTCTCGGCCCCTCTAGTTCTGCAGACTTAGTACGATGTCCTTGGTTCTGTTTGTGTTTTCAGCTGTTTGCCTCTCTCTTGGCTTTTCGCTCCATGCTTCCGACGGATCATCAGTTGCTCTATTTGGGTGTGGTTGTGGGTTCTTCGGTGGCATTGTGATTTGTTGGGACGAACCATGGTGGGTGCCTTAACTGCTGGGATGGAAATCTTCCACAAAGAGGGGCCAACAGCTAGGGCAGACTCAACGTAAATAAAAGTAAAAAGCACCCAAGGATAAGAAACGAAAGCTCGGTTGAGTGTAATGTAACCCAGCCTCTCCCCAATCGCCCCCTCTCCATTCCTCTCGGGTCCTTTTGATAGGACCGTAACATTTACACTTTACATCCCTTGCCATTGCTTTTACACATTGTGCGAAGCATCTTCAGGGTATTTTGGTAACCTCGCAGGGCCTGTACTCACATACTTTACAGATGTTCACTTTACACTCTGTCAATCTACGTGTCTGCTCCCGTGGAGTGATGATCTTTGGTCACATTCCCCCATCTTCACGTGGAGTGATGATCCTCGGTTACGTTCCCTCTTCTTTGCTAAGCTTCTCCTGACTCCTCTTCGGGCACCCGTCCTTGCTTGTCTTCAGAATCACTTCTATGTTCTTGTCTTTAGCCCTTCTCCCTTAGACTTCACACCGCACCCATCTCTTCAGCCTCATCATAGTCTGATCTTTAAACGAAGACCACGTATCCTTCCTCTTGGCTCTGCCCCATCGCGTCCCGTCTTTGCACTGGCTCGGGACTACTTCGCCGCGACTGCTCTGTTGTATCTTCATGAGTTGATGTCGACCCTTCGGCCAAAGACTCCGGACTTCGTCGGACCTTCACTTGTCTACCTTCGACCTTCTCCCTGAAATAGCCAAGGCAAGCACAAATACGAGGCTCGCTCTTCTCCGGTGAGCCGAAACGAAGGGAGGGGGTTAGCAGCAAAATATTTACCCCAACAAGTGCTACAATCTTCAAACCAGCACGGTGCTGGGGCATAGAACGACCCAGGACATTCATGGAGTTGATGCAGTCTTGTGGAGTCTTGTGAACCTTTTTTGCAACTGCATCCAAAGCTTCATGAGATTCCGGACAGGTAGAGCTTCCTCGAGTTGTCTGCGAAGTGCTACACGCTCAGCGTTTCTCCTGTGTCATTCCATTTTTTGCTGTGGAGTTTTGTCAGCAAGGGTGTTTGCTGACAACTCATCGTCAGTGACTTCTTGAGGGAAGCGTCAGTTCGCACGAGAGCCTTGGACAGCTTCAATGACGAAAACTTTCCGCCGAGGAGAGTAGTTCACAGAGCTTGAGTAGCTGTTGAGGCCTGAGGCAATCTCAGTATCACCGGAGCCTTCAGTGAGTGGAATGCCTTCATGGAACGGCAGGTCATCCAGGCAAGCGATGAGGTGTGAATCTTCACTAGAGGCAAGTTCGAACGGCTTTTGATCAGGCCAATAGATGAATCTACCTTCTGGCGTCGATATGACAACCAGGCCTTGAGCAGGGCCGGAGAGGCGCTTCTCTTCATATGAATTTGTGCCATAGTTGAACTCATACTCAGAAGAGTCCGAGTTGAAGTAGTCGAACAGCATGTCCGAGTCTGAGAAGTACTCAAGCATGGGTTCCTTGTCAGGACAGTGCAGTGTGGGAAGCGTCACCTAGTAAGTGATGGCATCGTTGTGGAGTCTAAAGAGGAGTTGATGTGGAAAGTAGTCCGAGCCGAGCACAGCCTCGAGAGGGAGCTCACACGGCTCCGACCACGGATGAGTCGAAGTCGAGTTGGACCCGAAGTCCATCTCGAAAGCTTGTTTTGGATTTAAAAGCGAAATTTTGCTGAAATTTTCGGCGAGTTGCTCCATCGAGGTTTGAAGAAGCGTCAGTGAAGTGGTCTCCAGCTCCTGGACGAGGTGACGCTGGAAAGATCCAGCGCCATTAGCGATGCAGGTCCAGAAGCTGAAGACGAAGGTGTCGCCTTTTTGGAAAGCAATGGAGGGCTTGATGATGACTTGAGCCATGGAGTTCGCCAATTGATCTTCGACGAGAGCCCCTACCTGGCGCGCCAGCTGTCGGTGTTTGTACCCGGCAACCTACCAAGGGGGTTACCCGAGGTAGAAAGTTGTGGTGGGGCTCGTCGAGATCAGAAACTCGGACGTGAGACACGAGGCACACAATTAGATAGGTTCGGGCCGCAATGTGTGTAATACCCTACGTCCTATATGTTGTGTAGCTCTTGATTGATTGTGTAAGCAGGTGGTGTTTGGGGGTCCCTACCTCGACTTATATACTACGAGAGGCAGGGTTACAAGTCAGTTTAGGGAGACATTTCTAGTCGAGTACGACTAGGAGAAGCCTGAGGCGGTGTACATGATAAGCTTTCCTAATCTACTACTAGCCTTGTAGTCCACACCGTCTTGCACTGTGGCCCACAAGCCAGAGTAGTTCTGATAACCAGTCTTGTATACAGGCATGATCCAACTCGATGGTGGACCTAGGGATGTTCATACGACAACCGTCAAGGAGGGAGGCGCCGCCATGGATCCTTCTCTGCACCGGGGAGGGAGAGGGCGCGGGCGGTGCTGCGTCGAGGAGGAAGAGAACACGGGCGGCAGCACGTCGAGGTGGAAGGAGAGGACACTGGCGTCGCCGGAGAGAGAAGGTCGGGTCCCCGCCTGCGTCCGGGGCTGCGGCGGCGAGCTCCGCCCTCAGGGCCGCTCGATCTGGGTGTGCAGGGACCGCCACGGGCCGCGCCTGCGAGCTCTGCCGCTGGCCATGCCGGCGAGCTTCTCCCCGGGGGCCATGCGATCCGTGCGGGCGGAGTTCGCGAGGAAAGGGGGAGAGAGAGCGGGGTTGGGAGGGGAGAGAGGCCGGCGGGAGATAAAAAAAGGTCGACAAGTGGGTCCCGCATCCGGTAGTTGTTATGGAGTATGGAGTATAGGGGTTGACGGGTGAGGGAAAATTGTCAGTGGACTGAAAAATTTTCATGACTAGACAGGATATTCCTTTTAGAGGTGGAATATAGAGGTTGACGAGTGCAGATAGCCTGACGGAGCATGGGGGAAAATTAGAGGGAGCCAAACAGTAATACTCCTAGTACTGCTATTTATATGAAATTAGAGTAATGTGTAAGCCTCTATCTATTTTATAGGAAATGTAGTACTGCTAGTACTATAATTAAAGAAATTATTCATTAGGCCCCACTAGTACGTCCACCTACTAGCTCCGTCTATACAGTATGTATCAATAGATGTTGATTGTCGTACGGTTACTACCCCACTACTAGCATGAGAAGAGAATTCCTTTCCCCAAACAAATGACCACTTCCGTCCTTGACCAAAATTCTGCGTTCCTCCCTTGACGTTAACGTCAACTTTGGTTTCTTATTTAACACCCTGTTAGCTTTTTCATCCATCTACCATTAAAAGCATGCGAAAAGACTATTTTACCCCTAGAAGAATATGTGCCCCACCACCAACCCCTTCTCCTTCCTCCCTCCTTGAATGTCGCACCTCCCCCGACGCCACCGACGAATGCACCGTTGACGGTCACCCACTTCATCTCTCGACCTCTCTCCCTCTGACAATCACGTCGGCGTCTACCCGCCCTACTCTCGTGCAGCGTCCCCGGCGGCAATGGCCACCGGCCCGTGCTCCCCGATGTGCGAAGGCACGAGCTTCCCCCGAGCTTGGTAGAAAGGAGCAACAGGGTGAGCTCGAGCTTCGCCATGGTTGTTGACGGTGGAGCTAGAGCAGAGGAGGCCGACATAGGGGCCCACGATGGAGTGAATTGAGCGGTGGCCTGTCCATAGAGCAGATCGAGCGACTTCCTGCTAGCGGAGCTGGTGCTAGGAAGCATGGCCGTCGGTGAACCAGATCGAGCGGCGGCCCGATGTCGGAGTTGGGGGCTAGGGTAGAGAGGCAAGGATGCCGGTGTAGCCGGGCCCGGCGGTGAAGGACCGATTAGGTGACCAGAGAGGGGGGAGTGAGTGGGAGCCGATAAAAATTCACCTGAAAAAGATGAACTCGACTATGCCCCAACTCAACTCCAAATCCGAGCACACACGATGGAGAACGTAATCGCCAAGGTCACGTAGTCACAACGGACCTACCAACCCTAGGAGCGATCATTGGTTCAACTAGGGGAAGCACAAATCAAAGAACCAAAGCACCTAGCCAAAACTGCGAGCCAGAGGCAGACTATCCGCAAGGGTGGGGCGGACTCTCCACGGGGAGGGGCGGACCGTTCGCGGGGACAGGGCGGACCGTCAAAAATTGTAGACCGAACCTCCAGTAGCGCACCACGAAAAATCAGACCGTCCGACGGTTCACTGCGGACCGTCCAACGCCCGCGGACCGTCCGAGCTTGGCTCGCAGACTGTCCGCCAAACTCCGTGCACCAAAACCCAAAGATCCCACTGGATCGAACTACATGCTCGCAAGAACACGAACAAACCGGAGGCGAACTGGCTCCTCGCGGACGGTCCGCGGGGACCAGGCGGACGGTTCGCCGGGTGCGAATAGCACAGCCTGAGAAACAACCCCAAACCACTTGGAGTCTTGAGACGAAACTTTGGGGAGATGATGAACACCCCAAGGGGAAGATATGCCCCCAAAAATTTCAGCCTCTAACTCCCTACAACTCCCGGAATCGTGAATGTTGTGGCTCAACCTCAAGAACTCGGGCTCCACCAAAAACCACAAAATCGGAGAGCTTTCCACAGGATTTGAGGGGCAAGATCACAAAGAAAAGAGGCACAGCAACCTCATGTGTTATTCCCAACACAAATCCCGCAAAGAAACACCTCCAAAACATTCCCACGAAAATCCAACAAAAAGGGCTCCGAAAATCACCGAAAAAGAGAAACGGGATCCACAAGCAAATCACAAAGGGGCACAAGGATGAACTCTGAACCTTCCATACATGAAGAGGAAATATTCATTACAAAGAGGCTAGCAACCTCCCATCATCCTACCCACTTGAAGATTTGCATAAAGCTCTAGCTAGCCCTAGAAAGGAAGAAGAAAGGGGAAAACCAAAGGAGCGATCCCGACGCGTGTCCTCCGCTTCGAAGTCTCTCGGCGCATCCGTATCCCGTCTCCACCCGCCGAGCCTCCAGACATGGCTTTGTGGCTCCACCAAGGAACCCGACGGTTTTGTGGTGAACTACCGCAAACCCCGCAGACTCAGTGTAGCCTCCATGCCTATCTCCTCTTGACTTGACCACCACGTCGTTCCGGCTCCGTGTTGGTTTTGTGGAGTAAACCAACCAAACCCCGCATGCAGACTCTGGTTGTGAGCCGCTACCCTGCACTGTCTCATGTTCACGACTTCGTCTTGCTTTTCTTACCATCATGTGGCCCGCACTTGATCTGTTCGGCCACCAGGTCCATCGAGTCAAGCCTACTTGTCTCTCCACTCCTCGGAGGCCCCGCAAGGCTAAGACTTTTCACGCCCGCTCTTCACCTACACCAACGTAAATCAAGATGCAACCTGGACCTGCAATACTCGGCCAAGAGACAGTCCATACCACGTTGTTAATCACTCATCACACTAAGGAGCGGCCATCCACCGGTCCTCTGACACTCAAGTCCTCAATCTCCTCCTTGATGAGTGCAATGACAACACACATAGTCACCAATTCAAGAAAGAAAGAAAAATAAAAGAAACGAACAAAAATCTCAAACAAGTGATCAAAAATCAAACAAAATCCAACAACAAGATCACTTGAAAGAGCAAGTCTCAGTCCCCTAAGGCAAGGGCAATGACTTAAACAACCGAGACAAAACTCTCAAAGTGTCGACTCCTCGAGGGAAGGCAAAAGGGCTCGACACCATCGGCAAAAGAACAAAGCACAAAGCACAACTCAGGCGACACAGAGCTCCCTATGCATGAATGCAAGCTCCCCCTGAACCAATGCATGCAAAACTCAAGTTCTCCTCCTGAACTGAGTATCCATCTCTGAAAAGGTTTTCTCCCCCTTGATGCAAAACCCCTTGTTATACAAACTAAATTGGATGCACATTTCTCCCCCTTGTTGGTAATGCATGAATCAAGTCTACAAATGCAAGCATGAGCTTCTCAAATAGACAGTGATCACTACAAGATGCTAGGAATGAGACATAGAGCAAGCAAGATAGCTCAAAATTCCGTACAAGCATTGCTAACAAGATAGAAAGGACATATATACATGTGACATAGCTATGATCAAATTTAAGCAAATTTCATAAAAAAAACCCTCTCATGAGCATAGGACCTCAACATGACCAAAAAGAGCACAAACAACATATATCCCACAAACTTCATGCAAGGTCACAAGATCTCATCACAAGGTCATCATAAACACCCACAAACTATCTCATGTCATGTCAAAGTCACCAAGCCATGTGTCTACTTTTAGATATTAGACTTCTCATTGGTAGACATCATGCAGCGGTTTAGCACCCAAGATAAGGAATATAAAGCAAGATTGATAAGATACACATGGAAGCATATTTTTCAAGCATGGACATTACATAGATACTAAATTCATTTTCAAATTTAAGCATGGTACATTAAATGCCTTTGCGGCAAAAAGGAACTTATGCTCCTCCACAAAGTAAAATGTAGGCTAAACATTCATGATGACAACAAGGTCTTTGACCCCAAATGAAAAGAGCATGATTCCCAAACATGAATAAAGCAAGACATAGCCATTTGAGCACAAAATGAGCATGTAAGGGATTTTACTCAAAAGAGAGGATCAATTTAGCATTTCACAAAAATATAGCCATTTCACATGCATACACATCCCAAACTACCAAGAGCAGAGCTATACATCAAAAGGGCTCAACAAGCATGATCATAGGCTCACATCCAACATATCTAGTAATCAATGTATATGAGAGAAGCACATCCTCCAAAGCATATGATACAAATGTAGTCTATGATACAAAGATGTTGAAAATGATATGTTACACAAATGAAATATGCAAGATGCTTATGTACATGAGATGCCCAACCCCCACTCAAAAGGGCAAAGGAGCACAAAACTCGTAGGCTACCCCTAAACACATGCACTAGGGCCAAAGAGCATACAAAGCTCACCTAAATACATGTGATAGGGCAAAGAGCGAAAGAGACCAAGTGGCTTGACGAGAGCCACACTCCTCAAGTCACAAATGTATTTACCTTGATCACTCATTCTCGTCCATCATCCCCGAAAGTGATGTACTTCTTTGACACCACCGGGGCAAGGTTGGAGGGCCACCTTTGATCTCCGGTCATGTGCCACTAGCCTTCGGAGTCGATCCACCAAAAGTCCTCCAAGCCTCCCGCCTGCAAAATCAAAACCAAGAGCGAGAGAGAGCAACCGACTCAACACTAGGGTTAGCACAAAAAGAGTCAAACCAGTGTCGAGCCATCTGCTCAAATGTGGGGTTAGCAAAATCCATCCTATCATGCCCATCAAAACTATGACCACCACTTGGAATCATCTCCCGTCTCGCTGGAGGAGTACAAGCACCACGATAAGGGAAACGTGGTTTGTAGCCTCTCTAAGACTAAAAACTGTGACTTCTCTCAAACTCGGATTGATCACGAGGTGGAGAATGTCCAGCAAACATACCACCGTCAGACTCAACACACCTATCACCTATACCATGACCAAAGAAACCGAACCGATCAACACCACGACCACGAAAGCCAAACCGCCCAACACTCTGGGGGTACCCGGTCTGATCGCCCCCTCTTGCCGGTCTAGCCGCTCTTTCCTGGGCAACACCTCAGGTGGAAAAACCCCGATCCCTCCAAGCTGGAACCGGACGCACAACACGCTCACCCTGAGGCACAACACGAGGCTCAGGCACACCACAAGAAGGGTAGTACCTGCCCTCATTTTCCATCTCCCTAGCAAACCTTTCATCCCTTCTCCTCCTGAAACAAAACTCCTTCTTGTGACCATCCCTCTCACAATACTCACAATGTAAGAGGACTGATTTTGGCTTAGGTTTTGGTTGTGGCTTCTTCTCATGCCTTTTACCTTGCTCACTTGGTTTAAGCGGCGGCTTTGGCTTGGGAGCAAACTGGTTCTTGGGTGTAATTTGTGGTGGAACTGGAATTTCTCCAATTTTCCCTTCTCTCTCACCACTACACTCTCTAACCTTATCCGACCCAAGCGCCTGATTATTGAAGCGCTTAAACGCCGCAATCGTCGTACCATGCTAAGGTTCTTGACCAGACAACCAACTCATCAACTTGCGCAAACCATCATTCTCATTCTGTAACTGATCAACATATTGCGCAAGCTCTAGATGTTGCACAGCATGAACCTCACAAGTAGAGCAAGCAATGGCAACAGGAGATTTCAAAGCTGCCTCAAGAGAAACAATACAAGCACGAGATTCATCTAGTTTTTTCATGCAAACTAGGGCAAATAGTACATGCTCCTAACAAAGCAGGTCTAGACTTCAACTCATCAAGCTCGGCCCTAAGCACATCTAGTTCCTCAAGCTTTGAGGCATGCTTCTCCTTAAGCAAAGTCAAATTAGACAAGAAAGCATTGCAATCACCACAATCAACCTCGTCCGACGCAACAAGAGCAGCCTTAAGAGATTCTATCTCTAGCTTAGCATCTAGGTTCTTCAACTCTAGATCAGCAACCTTCTCCCTAGCTTCTTCTAGCAAAGCACTAAGCTCTTTCCTAAGCTTCTTGGCCTCTCTAAGAATGTCATCACAGTTGTTAAGCAAAGAAACCAACTCCTCGTTCTCCTGGCGCAAGAAAGAGAGCTCATCACATACCTCATCCTCGGAATTTGAGTCCGAGTCATCCTTCTGGCTTCTCTTGCTGCTGGAGCTGCGAGCCATGCCGCAAAAGCCGTCATTTCTGCTAGAGCTTAGATCCATCACACAAAGGCCGTTAGTGCTTGCTGACGGTCTTCTTCATCTTTCTCTTGCCACTCTCTTCTTCTTCATCACTCGAGCTTGATGACATGTCCTCGGAGTTGGATTCGATGTCGCTCGACTTCTTGACCTTCTCTTGGGTCTGTGCCTTCCTCCCATGTCCATGATCCTTCTTCATGGACCTTCTTTTCTTGTCCTTGTACTTGTGATTGTCGTCGTTGTTCAACTTCGGACACTCAGCGAAAACGTGTCTGGTCTTGCCGCACTTGAAGCAAATCCTTGAGTTCCTCCTTGAGTTCATCCGGTTCTGGTGCGTCCTCTCGAATCTTCTCGACAATAGTGCTAGGCCATCCTCGCCCAACATGTCAAAATCGTCGTCTGGCAAAGACACAAGAGAAGACAAAGAGTACATCCTGGAGGATGGGTTAGTGTTAGTCCTGGAACCGGAAATGAGAGCCAGACAATGGGGGTCAGTCAAGTTCTCGATCTTGGCCGTCAACCCACGGTCCACCTCAGCCGACTTGAGCTTAGAGAACAGCTCATCCACCGTAAGAGTCTCATACATGCCCGACTCCAAGATGTCCTCGACCTTTGCGCTCCACATGGTACGATCCAGCGAGTGCAAGAGCTTCAGAGCTTTGTCATGATCATCGTACGGGAGCACGGTCACATTGGCCCTCATGTTGTTCACAATCACCGTGAACCACTGGAACATCATGTCTATGGACTCGCCGGGAAGATGAGTGAAGTTCTCGTACTCTCTCTAGTAAGTCGCAAACAAGCGAGCCTTCACCTGATTGTTCCCAGCATGAGACACCTTAAGCTTATCCCATATCCTGCAAGCCATGTCCTCGCACAAACCCGATCAAATTCGGATTGGCAAAGAGCACGAAATAGGTAATCGACCGCCTTGTTGTTGGCGGCGTGCATATCCCTCGATCCTTGGGCAAGGAAGTTCACGGGATGAACATAGGCATTGTTCTCCGTCACATCCTAAAGAATTTGTCCCTTGCCACGAAGAAAGGCAGATCTGAGGAGAGAGAGCGAGTGGTGTCGGAAGGCGAAGACAAGGACGTGCAATAACAATGTGTGTCTCCGATGTGAGAAAAAAGGCGATGTTGGGTGGCAATCAAAGGAGACGCATCTTAAGAAACGAGCGCATCCAATTGGGTCACCATCAAAGGAGACGCGTCCTAATAAACATGCGTCTCCAGTATGAAAGTTATCAGTAACGAACTTTAAAGCCGGTTACCGATACGGCAGTGATCAGTAACGGACTTAAAGAACCCGTTACCGATAGGGCATTGATCGGTAACGGATTTTACGAGCTCGTTACCGATTGGTTTAACTTTTGTAACGAACTCGCTTTAACGTCCGTTACAAAGAATTCATGTAACGTGCATTTAAGAAGCCCGTTACCAGAAGTCCACATTGGTAACGGGCATTGTGGTGGCAAACCCCGGGGTTAGCCTGCCGCACTTATGGGTAACGGGTGCCAAACAACAACCGTTATAGATGTGGGTGCATGTAACGGGTGTTTAGGGCCCGTTACAAATGTTGCGTGACCTATTTGAGGTTTTCACGTAGTGAGACATCCGTCTCTGCCACATCTGGTAGTTCTTCCCATCAAAGTGCGGAGGACCCAAACCCCTTTCCTGGTACGCCATTTTTGGATTTTAGACTGGTTAGAATCACAAAGATCCGTAACCGGATTTCATACCAATCGAAGGACCGATTAGGCGGCCAGAGAGGGGAGTGAATGGGAGCCGATAAAAATTCACCTGAAAAAGATGAACTCGACTATGCCCCAACTCAACTCCAAATCCGAGCACACACGATGGAGAACATAATCACCAAGGTCAAGTAGTCACAACGGACCTACCAACCCTAGGAGTGATCCTTGGTTCAACTAGCGGAAGCACAAATCAAAGAACAAAAGCACTTAGCCAAAACTGCTTCCCAAAGGCGGACTGTCCGCAAGGGTGGGGCGTACTATCCACGGGGAGGGGGCGGACCGTCAGAAATTGCAGACCCAACCTCTAGTAGTGCACCACGAAAAATCGGACCATCCGACGGTTCAATGCGGACCGTCCGACACCCGCGGATCATCCAAGCTTGGCTCGCGGACTGTCCGCCAAACTCCGTGCACCAAAACCCAAAGATCCCACTGGATCGAACTACAACCTCGCAAGAACACGAACGAACCGGAGACGAACTGGCTACTCGCAGACGGTCCGCGGGGACCAGGTGGATGGTCCGCCAGGTGCGAATAGCACAGCCCGAGAAATAGCCCCAAACTTTCGATCGATGGATCTCCCAAACCACTTCAAGACTTGAGACGAAACTTTGGGGAGATGATGAACACCCCAAGGGGAAGATATGCCCCAAAAATTTCAGCCTCTAACTGCCTACAACTCCCGGAATCACGAATCTTGTGGCTCAACCTCAAGAACTCGGGCTCCACCAAAAACCACCAAATCGGAGAGCTTTCCAAGGGATTTGAGGGGCAAGATCACCAACAAAAGAGGCACACCAACCTCATGTGTGATTCCCAACACAAATCCCGCTAAGAAACGCCTCCAAAACCTTCCCACGAAAATCCACCAAAAAGGGCTTCGGAAATCACCAAAAAAGAAAAACGGGATCCACAAGCAAATCACCAAAAGGGGCACAAAGATGAACTCCAAACCTTCCATACATGAAGAGGAAAGATTATTTACAAAGATGCTAGAAACCTCCCATCATCCTACCCACTTCAAGATTTGCATAAAGCTCTAGCTAGCCCGAGAAAGGAAGAAGAAAGGGGAAAACCAAAGGAGCAAACGAACTAGCGTTCCAAGAGGCGGTTACCATCCTCTCTCCAATTAGTTTATATGGAGGCAACCAAAATATGAAACTACCCCTATTACATAATACTAGGAAACACGCCCTCGAAGGGTACTTTGGGAATTCTCATCGTAGCACCATCGGACGGATGCCCCGCAACCGCACCTTGCTTAGCCTCGATGCAAGCCTTGCGATCCCGACGTGTGTCCTCCACTTCGAAGTCTCTCGGCGCACCCGGATCCCATCTCCGCCTGCCGAGCCTCCATACTTGGCTTTGTGGCTCAACTAAGGAACCTGATGGTTTTGTGGTGAACCGCTGCAAACCCCGCGGACTCGGTCTAGCCTTCACGCCAAGCTTTTCTTCACTTGACCACCACGTCGTTCCGGCTGAGTGTTGGTTTGTGGAGTAAACCAACCAAACCTCGCATGTAGACTCCGGTTGTGAGCCGCTACCCTGCACTGGCTCATGTTCACTACTTCGTCTTGCTTTTCTTACCACCATGCGGCCCGCACTTGATCCCGTTCGGCCACCGGGTCTATCGAGCCAAGCCTACTTGTCTCTCTGCTCCTCGGAGGCCCCACAAGGCTAAGACCTTTCCCGCCCGCTCTTCACCTGCACCAACGCAAATCAAGCCACAGCCTGCACCTGTAATAGTCAGCCAAGAGTCAGTCCACACCATGTTGTCAATCACTCATCACACCAAGGAGCGACCATCCACCGGTCCTCAGACGCTCCAGTCCTCAGGCAGCTTGCGCCACCTGCTAGGTGAGCTGAAGGACCCTCGCAGGCAAGCTCAAGCTCCACCTCGGGCTGGCACCACCGGTGGGCGAGGCCCCTTCGCGTGCATCGCCTCTGCGTGTGCCCCACAGGCACAATTAGGAAGGCCTCCGCTGCCTTTGACAACCTCGTCTTGGTCGTGGCACAGCTGCTCTGGTGCTGCCTCGACTCCCCCTACCCCGTTCCCCTGCCGCGCCCACACCACCGCACTGCTAGAAGGTGGTCGTGGGGCCCGATTTCCCCAACGGAGCGACGCCTAAAGCGAGAGGAAGGAGAAGGGGTTTGGTAGTGGGGCCCACATTCTTCTCATCTTCTTTTTGCATGGCTTATAACCGTAGATTGGTGGAAATTCTTAAGGAGTGCCAAATAAGGAACCAAAGTACAAAGTTGAAGTTAAGGCTAAGGATGGAAGGAAGAAATTTTTAGAACCAAGAAAGGAATTGGTCATTTATTTTGGATTAAATAAGAAATTCTCTCTTAGAGCATCCAAGAGTCTAGCCAAAATTTACCCTTTATATATGTTCTAATTTAGTTAGCCATTTAGCTAAGATTCCATCTCTAAATTTACCTACACTCCAACAGACTAGTCAAAATCTTCATCTTCATATCCAACTCTCCTCTCCCCAATTGGCTAACGCATGGACCCCACAACCTCATCTACTCCATGCACCTTCCGCTCCTTGTCCATGGTGACTAGAGCACCCTGCTGCCACCACCGAGGGGCATTGTCGAGGGCAACAACTGTTGAGGGGTTCATGACCTCATGCTGCCTATTCCGCCGGCCAGCATCGTCCCGCGTGGAGGACCTCAACCTTGCACCAGCGACACGGTCTCGATAGGAGCTCAAGTAGCCGACGGCTGCCTCATGGTTGGCGGTGCGCGCTCGGGGTGGAGCTCCACTCGCCAAGCTCGTGGTGCAGCCCCGCTGAGGACCTCAGCCTCGAGGTCGATTGCACGACTCGTAGTAGCGGCGCGGTCCCGGGAGGAGCTCGCCCAGCTGGTGGCACGACCTCGCGACCCGTGGTGGAGTTTGGGCTGGCTATAACGGTGGCGCTCTAGCATTTTCGGGCTTGGCGGAGTTGGAGGGAGCTCAGAGCAAAGGCGATGCTCCAACAGTGCGGGTGCCGAGGGCGCGGGAGGTGGAGGGTGGACGCGGATGGCGTGCGGGATACCAAGCCCTGGGCATCGGCAAAGATGCCTAGCAAACCAGCGAGCATATATCTAGCGGGATAGCGAGATTGTAAGGAATCAGATGCTCGTAGCCTAAGAGGGGGAGGGGGTGAATTAGGCTATCTTAAAACCTTAACCTATGGCTTCACTACTTTTGCATAAAGTAAAACTAGAACATACTATCTAGATGTGCAACTAGGGTTGTTCTAGTGTGAAACTCCCATCCCAAAACAAGGTTTGCAACCTATAGCCAATCCTAGCATGATACCACTCTAGGAAAGTAAGGGCAAGCAAAGATTGCAATAGAGTAAATGCGGAAACGTAAGGAGGGATGAGAAGAAGCAAACTCTTGACACGTGATTTATCCCGTGGTATCGGTAGGCACTAAGCCACCCCTAGTCCACGTTGTTGAAGCACTCACACAAGAGTATTGCTTCCCGGTCACCAAGTCTCTCCCAAGAGCACCACTTGACTCGCCACAAAGGCTAGCCACTTAGGCACTCACCAAACTCCCTTGGTCACCATGATTCCGCCTCCACTAAGGAGCTTCTCCACCAAGGAAGCGGGTCTCCACGTCCCCCGTACAAAGTGTCCTCGCCGCTCCACACCAAGCCGGAGGGTCGATGAGGATTGTCGGTGAGCCACTTAGGCCCCAAGGCTTCCGGCGAACCTTGTACACCTTGATTCACTCAAGAATCACCTCACAAGGTTGGCACAACCTTGCACTCACTCAGCTCTAAGCTAAGCCTAACACTAAGCACATACATAAAGCATATGCAAGTCTATGGATGAGCAATTAAGCACTTGGATGGATTGGATATGATCTCCTAGGTGTCTTGCACTCCTCTGCACTTCCACACAGACCAGCAACCTCAAATGGGTGAGTGGAGGGGGTATAAATAGCCCAAGGCACTCAAAGAGCCGTTGGCTAACGGCCACTGAAAAAGGTAGCGTCGGATGAACCGATGCTATGCTTTTTCTAGGCGTCGGTCCATCCGGTGCCCTCCACATCACTTAGCCGTTGAAGATCTGCTGACACAACTGCTTCGACACTATACACCGATGGTGCGTCGGTTCATCCAGTGCTGAAGGACTCCTCGCCAGAACGTCTCTGTAAGCTTCTTCGAGACCGTCGGATAGACCGACGCTTCGACTGACCAAGGCGTCGGTTCATCCGGTGCTGAAGGCTTCGTCTTGGCGCGTCTCTGTCTTGATTCAAACTGAGCGTCGGATAGACCGACGGTGTCCATTCTCAGACCGTCGGATCATTCGGTGCTACTGTCTTCGCTGCTCCTCCTCTGCAATTCATCCGGCGCATCTAGAAACTGGACCGTCGGATCATCCGACGGTGTCATCTTCATTTTGCCTGCTGCGTAGTGTACCAAGTGCACCGACGCTTGCACCAATGGTACCGTCGGTTCATCCGACGGTGCCCTTTTTCTTCTTTTCCTTTGCGTCTTCAACTTGGATCTTTGCTTCAACTTAACATACTTAACATACTTAACATGCCATCACTTATAGCCTCAAAATATATGCTAAGTCCTTATTTTTGCTATAAGTAACTTAACATGTCCATGGGATGTTAACTTGTGGTATGACATGTTAACTTGGGCATGGTATGTTAACTTGTGGTAACATCCATGGGACCTAGTAATGCCTACAAAGACATGCTAGACAATGTGGTTAGTCCCATTACTTGTGTTAGCATGAATCACCAAAATCAACTCGAACAAATGGCAAATGGGGCCATGTTCGCTACAATCTCCCCCTTTTTGGTGATTTATGACAACACAAGCAAAGGAAGCATAAATTTGCAAAAATATTGACAAAATTAGAACCACTTACACTTGCTTGGATGCTTACCATCATCCAAACTCCCCCTAGATCAAACTTCCCCCTTTTTGATCTTCTCTTCCTATGTTCACGCATAGCTTGCCTCTTCCCATTTTGGAAACTCTAGCTTGCTTTGATCCCACATTCTCCCCCTTTGGAATAAAATCTCCAAAAAGGTCCCAAAACACAAGGTCTTCAAGGAAATTTAGTAAGTCCTAGCAAACATAGCTCGAAGAGAAATGTTAAATACAAGGGAGAAAGCCACATGAACCATGATCCATATGTATGATATCAATGAAGATACCACATGTGTGAATAACTAAGGTGGATCACAAGCTCATGAGACTAGCAGGATACAACCTAAGCTCCCCCTAAGTGTGTGCACAACATGATAGTGTGAAAATTAAGTGCACAACTACAAACACTTGTAAGACAAGGAAGCTTAGAGCATATCATGCAAGGAGGTAGCTTAAAGGACAAGAGATAAGACAAATGGGTTCTTGTTACATTATCACTTGTAGATATCACTTGTATTCTTTTGATCATTGCATACCTCCGGGGGTTGTTCCTCTCTATCTTGTTGGCACCACATTGAGATGAGCCACTTGGAAATGATATCACTAGGTGACACCACTTGAAAGTAGCTTGCATAAGAGACACTTGGGATACCACAAGGAGTAGGAATGTATGAGTGCATTGCCTTTGAACTTATATAGAGACATAAGCTCGCAAGGACATGACTCAATAGCATGAAGCTCATATTGCTATATTCACTCTTTTAGAGATGTTAGATCACATTGAGAGTGAAATAGCATTCTCTTAGAAGGAAGCACCGCACCGAAACGCGTCGCCAAGAGACTACACAAAATAAGCTTGAAACAATGTTAGTCCCATAACCAAACCATAGGATGAGCTCCCCCTAAATGTGTGCATTTAGTGTTTGAATCACCAACCAAATGTATGCACATTGTTTACGACAACAAAAAGGAAGCCAACCCTATAGCTTGCTCATGATGCAAAGAGATATAAATGAAAGCATGCACCATGAAAGAACAAGTGTAGCTTTCCTACACACTTACCAAACCATGTAGGTTGCTCATGAGTTAGCACATGACACAAGCAACCTACCATATGTAAACAACTAGGCATAGCAACAAATGCAAACCTAGACAAGGCAATGGAGCTACAATGATACATGAGATAAGTTCTAGTTTTCATTACCTCAACCGGGGAACTTGGGCAACACATGTCCAACTTGGAAGCTTGGCTTCTAGGCTTGAATCTTCACAACTTCTTTGTGCCAAGCCTCCCAAGTCCCCGCACTCATGGCCTTCAAGTGGCCTTTGGAACCCAAACCATTTGAGACCCTTTCATGTTGGTGATGACTTCCTTGGGCACCCAAATGGATTGGTTCCAACCCCGCTCCTCCTTCATCTTCCCAACCTTGTGTGCAACCACCTTGCCATTAGCCTTCTTCTTGATGACGTAGGTGTTGCTCTTGGTCTTGTTCTTGTGGTTGGGCTTGGTGTAGATGAGGGAGCTCTTAATGGTGGGGTTCAACTTCTTCTTTGCGCCCTTGTCCATCTTCCTGACAAATTGAGGGCATTTGTAGAACTTGTGCCCTTCTCCATGACACTTATAGCAAGTCACGGTTTCACCCTTCTCAAGCTTCTTCACCATGGGATCACGATTATCTTGAGAAGGTCGAACGTTGAATCTTCACGTCTTGAGAGATGTCCACTTGTTCCTCATTGTTCTTACCCTTGCCCATCAAGCTTCCCAACCTCTCTCGGAGCCATTTCACTTCTTACTTGAGCTCATCATTTTTCTTGCCTATGAGAGAATCACATGTTTCTACAACAACATTCTCATTGCAAGATGGTGAGCAAGATTCATCAATTAAATCAATGCAAGAAGTTGAAGCATCTACCTTGGAGATAGGAATTGCACAAGGGATAGATGATTCATCAAGCTCAAAGGAATTACTTGTTTTAGTCTCATTGCTCTCAAGCTTAGATTTTAGCTCATCACACTCCTTACTAAGCAATTTGAATTTGCACAACAAATGTTCATAATTTGTAGCAAGAGTTGCACTAAGATCATTGAGAGCATTGAGTTCTTTAATTTCATTAGCTTGTTTCTTAAGCATTCCTTTTTGCTCATGGACAAGCTCAACAAGATCATCGAGAGAGGTGGTGTCGGACTCGTGATCACTTACATTGCTCTCCATACCTTTGGCCATAAAGCACATGTGTAGTGATGATGAAGGACCTTGCATGAAGCGGGTGGTGAAGTTCTTTCTTGATTCATCACTTGAGCTAGACGAACTTGATTCTCCACCACTTGTCCACTCACGGACAATGACATTTGCTTCTTGCTTTGGTCTCCTCTCCTTGACCACCTTCTTCTTGGGCTTGTGCTCGATCTTGGTTAACTTGATGTGTTGATGATGACGTCCTTCTCTCAAGTGGACGTTGTAGCCGTACATGTTGGCTTTCTTCACATACTTGAAGATCTTTTTCACGTACTCAGCCACCATGGATTCAACCTCTTCATCACTTGAGGAATCTTCATCGTCACCATCATCACCATCATCTTCGCTTGAGCTTCCATGAGTAGCCATCCTACTCATCACCTTCTCTTGTTGGCTTGAGAGGGCATGACTTGTGGTTGGAGAAGATGGTTCTTGGGGCTTTTCTTGGGGCGCCTTCTTGGACTTGGGCATGATTTGAAGCTCATATGCCATGATCTTGCTCAAGATATGAGATGGCTTCAATTCTTCGAGCTTCTTCTCATAGATGATTGCCTTCACCAAGTCATAATCAGGCTTCCGGAGACTTTGAAGGATCTAGCGATTGATGTTCAAGTCCGTGATGTTCTTCACACCTAAAGCATTAATCTCATTGACAAGCACATTTAGACGTGAGTACATTGATTCGGCATTTTCATTTGCAAGTTGCTTAAAGCTATTGAATTCCTCAAGGAGACAACCGTAGCGTTCATTAGCAATTTCTTTAGAACCCTCATTTTGCTCCTTGATGGTTTTCCATAGCTCATGAGCATTTTCACAATTAAAAACTCTATTGAAAACGCCTACATCTAGTGAGGACAAAATGATACTCTTAGCAATCACATAAAATTGCTTTTCCTTCTTAGTACCATTTCTCATGCCCTCATCGGTGACTCTCCAAACATCAAGGTCCTTTGCTTGGAGATAGGCCTCGATGAGAACCTTCCACCGAGGATAGCCCGTGCCATCGAAATGTGGAGCCAAACCTAAGGTATCCACCCCTTTCATACCTCTATAGAGCGACTCACTAGGCGGTGAAGCCTAACCGTTCCAATGAGCCGGTTTTCACAATTTACCAATCGAATTGGCGTTTCCTTGTGAAGGAAGTGAGTCCCAGCTCTGATACCAGTTGTAAGGAATCGGATGCTCGTAGCCTAAGAGGGGGAGGGGGTGAATTAGGCTATCTTAAAACCTTAACCTATGGCTTCACTACTTTTGCATAAAGTAAAACTAGAACATACTATCTAGATGTGCAACTAGGTTTGTTCTAGTATGAAACTCCCATCCCAAAACAAGGTTTGCAACCTATAGCCAATCCTAGCATGATACTACTCTAGGAAAGTAAGGACAAGCAAAGATTGCAATAGAGTACATGCGGAAACGTAAGGAGGGATGAGAAGAAGCAAACTCTTGACATGCGATTTATCCCGTGGTATCGGTAGGCACTAAGCCACCCCTAGTCCACGTTGTTGAAGCACTCACACAAGAGTATTGCTTTCCGGTCACCAAGTCTCTCCCAAGAGCACCACTTGACTCGCCACAAAGGCTAGCCACTTAGGCACTCGCCAAGCTCCCTTGGTCACCTTGATGCCGCCTCCACTAAGGAGCTTCTCCACCAAGGAAGCGGGTCTCCACGTCGCCCGCACAAAGTGTCCTCGCCGCTCCACACCAAGCCGGAGGGTCGATGACGATTGCCGGTGAGCCACTTAGGCCCCAAGGCTTCTGGCGAACCTTGTACACCTTGATTCACTCAAGAATCACCTCACAAGGTTGGCACAACCTTGCACTCACTCAGCTCTAAGCTAAGCCTAACACTAAGCACATACACAAAGCATATGCAAGTCTATGGATGAGCAATTAAGCACTTGGATGGATTGGATATGATCTTCTAGGTGTCTTGCACTCCTCTGCACTTCCACACAATCCAGCAACCTCAAATGGGTGAGTGGAGGGGGTATAAATAGCCCAAGGCACTCAAAGAGCCGTTGGCTAACGGCCACTGAAAAAGGTAGCGTCGGATGAACCGATGCTATGCTTTTTCTAGGCGTCGGTTCATCCGGTGCCCTCCACGTCACTTAGCCGTTGAAGATCTGCTAACACAACTGCTTCGACACTATACACCGACGGTGCGTCGGTTCATCCGGTGCTGAAGGACTCCTCGCCAGAACGTCTCTGTAAGCTTCTTCGAGACCGTCGGATAGACCGACGCTTCGACTGACCAAGGCATCGGTTCATCCGGTGCTGAAGGTTTCGTCTTGGCGCGTCTCTATCTTGATTCAAACTGAGCATCGGATAGACCGACGGTGTCCATTCTCGGACCGTCAGATCATCCGGTGCTACTGTCTTCGCTGCTCCTCCTCTGCAATTCATCCGGCACATCTAGAAACTGGACCGTCGGATCATCCGACGGTGTCATCTTCATTTTGCCTGCTGCGTAGTGTA
This sequence comes from Cenchrus fungigraminus, assembly GCA_036936925.1. NCBI lineage: Eukaryota > Viridiplantae > Streptophyta > Magnoliopsida > Poales > Poaceae > Cenchrus > Cenchrus fungigraminus. The sequence continues at coordinate 72,785,940 of CM072780.1, forward strand.
CCAAGTGCACCGATGGTACCATCGGTTCATCCGACGGTGCCCTTTTTCTTCTTTTCCTTTGCGTCTTCAACTTGGATCTTTGCTTCAACTTAACATACTTAACATGCCATAACTTATAGCCTCAAAATATATGCTAAGTCCTTATTTTTGCTATAAGTAACTTAACATGTCCATGGTATGTTAACTTGTGGTATGGCATGTTAACTTGGGCATGGTATGTTAACTTATGGTAACATCCATGGGACCTAGTAATGCCCACAAAGACATGCTAGACAATGTGGTTAGTCCCATTACTTGTGTTAGCATGAATCACCAAAATCAACTCGAACAAATGGCAAATGGGGCCATGTTCGCTACAGAGATGGGACATTTGCATACTCCGTTGTATCAAGTTTTTAGAAAGATTTTTCTTTTTTTAGCTAACCAGATCAGGATAGGTAGGCTCTTGGAGTTGCTCTTAGCACGAGAGGTTCACTCGACTTTGGTAGAGAGAAGCAAGGGTGAATGAATAGAATATAAATTAATATGACCACCAGGCAGTCAAACTGGTTAGATGTATTATCAATTGATGCTAAACGCTTCAAACAATTAAAATTGATGTACGAGGCTATGAACATCTATTGAGGGCTTCTGAAATTTATAAGCGTAGTTGAATATAGAACCTTTTCAATGTCACACGTCACCTAAAGGTCCTCTGGCCGCAGAATGGGTTTGATTTCTCGTTGGAGTAGAGTTACGAGATTGGTTTTAAAAAATCGTCTCGTCAACATGGACGGATAAGTTTTTTCCAATTTCACACGTCAAACATATAGAAAGCTAGCTTGCTGGACAGGAAGTACCAGCAACCACCGAATAGCGTCATGCCTATATGTATTGTTCCTTTTGCGAAACCTAACAAAAAGAAATGGATTGGGATGCGCAAACTCCCGTGCACCTGCATCCATGGGGGGGAAATGGAAACGAGACCCATCACCAAATGAAGTAGATAGGATCGAGTAACCACCAACGCAAACGAACGAATGACGAAGACGACGAATGAACGAGAGCCTACTAGCTCATACATCCTTGTTCGATACTACACACACCGACCGGTCGATCGGTCATCGGTTGCGGCGTGCCGTCACGGCTGTTAATCTCGTCACGACCGGCGGCGGCGACCAAGCCGTCGACGGCGATGCGTGTAAAATATGACGGGACAGGATCGATGGGGTTAGTGTGCTGACTGTTGAGTAACAACCGCTGAGCTTGCCAGTGCAACGACGAACCAACCAAACGAGAAACGAACCGTTGAGTCGTCTGCCTCCCACCAGGACAGGGACACGGCACGGGCCACGCGCAGACCGATCACCTGAAATAATCACAGATCATCCGCAGCAGCCAACCGTTCGGATGACGTGCGTCCGTGTATTGCACGCTCTCCCCGTTCCAGTTTCACAGCATTTCCTATACATGCATGACTACATAATACTATACAGGTCCAATGTGTTAAAAAATTACCCAGAAGGCCAGAACCGAAGGAGTACATATGAGAGGCACTGCGTGGTAGTGGCTCTTTGCTTGTAGTACGTGTACGGTGAGCTTCTCTTCTTAATTCTGCGAACACTTGGTCAGAGCTCGGGAGATCGACGATCGTTAAAGTATGATTTCTTTTAGTGAAACTGCCATAAGTCACTTCTGTTGACACCGTTTTTTGGAAAAACAAGTCAAAAGAGGAATAAGGAGAGATAGCCGATGAAAACAAAGTACAATCGGCCGATTGAAGGGAGAGAAGGACGGTCAACACGGATCACCGATGGTCAAAGGGATTCAACCCTGACGGTGGGTCAGTTGATCAAAGCGATCGGCCGATGGTCAGATAGAAGATCGACCGATGGAAGGAAGAAAAGGCGGTAATCAAAAAGTACGCTGAAAGGAAAGTATGGTGGAGGCGGGTCAATCTACGATTGACAATGGGTCAAATAGTCAGTTTTAGGAAGTTTTTTACTCCTGCGAGAGTCCTTTTCTATTTTTAGTAGATTTTTGTCTTTAGATGCAAGTAAACAGTGCCGTGATCGGCTAGGAGTCGGGTTGTCCTCAGGACATAAATAGCAACCCTGCGTGGTCGGAAAATCTGTACACACCAATATCAAACAAACCGCCTCCGGGCAAACCCTTTACTTTTACTGCATCTACTTTACAGCATCTACCTTTACAGCATCTACTTTTCGGCGACTTCGCCATTGCGATTTTCTCTTTTTCTACAACGTCGTGTTTCGGGTTCGTCGGGCTGCATCAGCTGATCTCCGGCAAGCTTGTGAGTACCGTTTTACCGAATAATCCTAGGCTTTAACCTCCGGGCGCATCGCTGAGGTTTCGTCTAGTTCTTTATTCACCCCTTACCGATATTAGCTAGATCTACAAGTTTTCGTACCAAATTCTTGTAGCTTTAGCTATTATCATTATCATCCGCTCGATCTAGATCCTATCGGCTTCCAACACCGCAGCCGATTCCGACCTACTCGAGCGCTGACGTCACGATCGGCCGATCCAGCCGATCGCACCCGCGCTTCGGTCGCTTTCGAGCCGGCCGATCCCGCTTTACCCGTATCGGCCGATTGGCTGGTACACGTGTCGCTGAAAGGCCATCAGTTCTCTAGCCGATCCCTAATATTTCCATTGTCAATCAACAGGTCAGATTGGCTGGCATGCCTCGCTACAGACCGGGGAGTCACGTGTGCTGCGCGCGGAGGTGATGTCCTATTTTCGCGTCAACAACTTCAAATTTGCCATTGGTATGCATAATCATTTTATTGGAAATACACACATGCTTAAGCTATCCGCAGCAATACCCTCTATATTTCATCCTCTACACCAATATTTGGAGGCTTCACCGTAAATTTTCATCCCATAAACAACATTGTGCCGCAGCAATACCCTCCATTTACATCCCCTATATGCGGATCAGTGGCAATCACTTCGGTGGAGGCCGGTATATCTTAGAGTCTTGTGAAGCTAGCGACGCTCGCGTCGTCCTCCTGGGGCGACTCGGGCGGCGACCCCGACCCCGGCCACCAGCCCCTCAGCCCCTCTCCTCCGACCGCCGCTGGCCGTCACCGTCGCCGCCAGCGTGCGGGCGACGGCGGCGGCCCCGCCTCGCCCCCTCCCTCCTTTCCCTCCTCTCCTCCCCTCCCCTTTCTTCCCTTCTCTCACCGCACCACCACATCACACCGGTCGCAGTCGTCGCCTGCTCCCCCGGCGGGCGGGCTTGGCCGCAACGGCGTCGTCTCCTCTCGGGACGCCGTGCCGCTGCCGCGGCCGCCTCTCCTCCCTCACCCCTCTTTCCTCTGCTTGTGGCCCAGATCTAGATCTAGATCAGGGCGGCCCGGGCGGGGTCGGGCCGGTGTGCCCGCCACGGCCGGCGTGCCCTCCCTTCGTTCTGCCGCCGCTGGCTGTCCCCCTGCGCCGTTGTCGCCGGTTCCGGCTGCCCCCTGCACAGTGGTCGTCGGACCTCCTCCGGCTGGCTGCACTACAAGAAAAATGCCGACTAGTGACGCAAAAAAAAAGGCCGTTTCTCGTCATAAACCGCGATTAATGACGTCAGTTGTTACGAAAACACACCGTCATTAATCGAGCGTCACAAACCACGATTAATGACGAGACCTTATTTCCCGGCGTAATGAGTTTAATGACGTGTGAAAATTCGTCTATACAATGCGTCATAACTTCGTCCCTGCAGCTTTGCCACGCTGGACAGAATCTGATGTGGCATCCGATGTGGCAGGCCAATTGTGACAAATCGTATGCGTCATAAAACGAATTTGGCCCGCTTGTAGCTGGGTTGAGCCCAAAACTGTTCCTGTAGGCTGGCGTTGTTCAGAGAGGCCAAAAAAGATTTTCTTGGGCCCAATTGTAGCAATTTCAGATGAAATTTGATTAGGGTGGGCCCGTTTTGGTTGGGTCGAGTCCAACAAGTGCGCACATTATTGCGGCCTTATGTGTCATGTTAATTTGACAAAAAATGATTTTTGGCCCAATTAAAAGTGGGATAAGCCCACTGAAGGACAATATAAAATTAACTAATCATGCATCAGTATTAATGGATTTAATTTCAATTCTAATCTTTTTTTTGAATAATTCTGATCTGGTTGGCAAAATAGTAATCAGCACATATTTCTTTATACAATAAAGCAAACTATTGTTTATTATCAAGCACGACCATATTGTTCATCACATATCACAAACTATTACAAGATAACAGTATCACAAGGAACATTGATTAACAAAGCTAAATCCAGTTCATAATCACAAGAGAAAGTGGAGATTTGATCTAATGATCTTAACCTCTTCATCTTTTACTGCTAAGCAGTAGACGAAGGAGGTCCTCACTGTCTTCGGTTAGCTTCTGCAACCTCTTAATCTCAGCAGACTGCATTTTTAGAGTTGATTTTGATTCTTTGGTCTTCTTCTTCAAGCAACATAACTCTTTCTGGTGAGCAACAAACCATTGTCGAAGTTGTACCCCATCCTGATTGGGAGCGTCAACTCGCTCTTCATCAACACTACTACATAAGGATTTGGTACCCATTCTTGAGTACTCGGCTGCCTCTGTTTTAATTTGTTCGGGAAGAAGCATCATTGACTTGGTAGCTTCCATCTAGCAACAGTGGATCCCAAGTCAGATTAGGACCTTGTAATTGATTCGAACTAAGGAAACAAAGGTGTTAAGTTTGTTACCTTGGAGCAGATCTGAACAGGAGCGACTTCAGATGTTGACCTTTGGCCCGCTGAAACAAGTACAAGAACAAGAGGTAAGGGTTGAGATCATTCACAATCGGAAACAAAGGTGTTAAGTTTGTTACCTTGGAGCAGGTCTGAACAGGAGCGACTTCAGACGTTGACCCTTTTGCCCGCTGAAACAAGTACATGAACAAGAGGTTAGGGTTGAGATCATTCCCAATCGGAAACAAAGGAGGTGTTGAGTTTGTTACCTTAGAGCAGGTCTGAACAGGAGCGACTACAGATGTTGACCCTTTGGCCCGCTGAAACAAGTACAAGAACAAGAGATAAGGGTTGAGATCATTAGCAATCAGAAGCAATTTCATTTATTAAGTTCAATGCGGTACATGAACGATCACACCCAATCCATCATCACCCAAGCATGCAACAAAAATATAGAAAGCCAAAGAACATCGGTAAGCAATATAATAATTTCATCCTTTAATTTCTACAAACCTCAAGTAAGTTGACTTGGAACAATCTCTTGCAATAGGGAACAGAAGATCCACAATCACCCAAGCATGCAATAACAATATTCAAAGGCAAAGAGCATGGGGAAGCAGTCCAATAATTTCATCTACAAATTTCTACAAACCTCAAATAAAATGGCTTCGAACAAATTCTTGCGATAGGGTACAGTAGATACACAATCACCCAAGCATGCAACAACAATATTCAAAGGCAAAGAGCATGGGGAAGCAGTCCAACAATTTCATATACAAATTTCTACAAACCTCAAATAAAATGACTTCTAACAAACTCTTGCGATAGGGTACAGAAGATCCACAATCACCCAAACATGAAAAAATATTATAGAAAGCCAAAGAGCATGTGGAAGCAGTCCAATAATTTCATCTACAAATTTCTACAAACCTCAAATAAAATGACTTCGAACAAATTCTTACGATAGGGTACAGTAGATACACAATCACCCAAGCATGCAACAACAATATTCAAAGGCAAAGAGCATGGGGAAGCAGTCCAACAATTTCATCTACAAATTTCTACAAACCTCAAATAAAATGACTTCTAACAAACTCTTGCGATAGGGTACAGTAGATCCACAATCACCCAAACATGAAAGAATATTATAGAAAGCCAAAGAGTATGGGGAAGCAATCTAATTCAATCGATCAATACAGGGAGGAGACCGCAGACCCGACGAATACGATGGGAAGAAGGTGCCGAATTCCGTCTCGATTTAGCAGCCCGACCTTGCGCCTTCAGCACGATGTTTTGCGCAACTATTGCAGATCTGCGGCCGCCAGGGTGAGCCTCGAGGGAGCCGACAGAGCAACGAGTTTGAACCATCTTGCAGCTTCAAGGACGTTGCCGAGGAAGGTCGCCGCTCGTAGAAGAGGAAGGCCGCCGCTCATAGCAGAGGAAGCCGTCGTCGGTAGCTAGGCCTCCGTTGCTGCTTCCGCCGCAGATCTAGGTCTCTTCGGCGGTCGAGGAGAAGATCCCCTGATTTTGGAAAATTACCAGGAGGGAATTGGGAGATCTAGTTTCCCTCTTTGTTTTATATATAAACGAGGAGGACCAGAAGGAGGAGCGGGGAATTCAAATTTTCAAGTCTCGCCTTTTGGTCCAGAGCGGGAAACGAAAGACTTTGGATCATTGACCTAAACGTCAGTGACCCAAACGAAAGACCGCTTGGGTGTCGGACCCAAACGTCAGTGACCTTACGCAGAGAGGCAAGTTGTTGAATGGGTTGTCCGTGCCACCATGGATCATGGAATGGACAAACACACACAGGACTATACTCTACTTCATATTCACGTAAGACGGATGATCCGATATTCGCATTACAAATGTACTCACTGCAACAAAATCACGTACCGTTTCAACTGTTTATTACATGACTACAAACACTTAAATAAAACATTAAAACTACAGGGGACCCTAGTACAACCCTTCAGGTAATCTTCTACGGAGATTGTGCATAAATTCGGGATGATCAGTGCATACAACCGCCCAATCATATGTGAGTATTCCGTGAGGAAAGATTCGCTCTAAGAGAGACATGCACTTGTCCTGCAATTGTGTGCAGTTAGCCTGAATTGCCCATCATAGAAATGAAGTCACAGTTTCCTCGTTTGCCATGTCCCACATCTTTGACGCACAGTGTAGCTTCAACCTTTCGACTTGGTACATGTCGGTGACCAAGAGTAAATAAGGCCAGGCATTGGCAGGAGCGTCCCATAAATCAGCCTCCTCCAGGAGTGATCCTTCACTAGCATATTTGATCAGGACCGAGAAGCCATCAGGGTGTGTGTCAATAATTGTAACAGTTTCAGAGCTAGGCTCCACTCCTGGGCCGTAGAGCATTGCCTCCATCACACAAGATACTTTCGCCACATCGGCACGTATCGCTCGTATCACCCGGCATTCCACACCTACGTGGAACACAACTTCCACAGGGGCTTGGGCTGCAACGGTGTGGCATATGCTTCTTTCCACTGATGGAGGAGGAACTTCAATGCAGTCATCCTCCAGTACTGAAACAACACATGATATGTGTATGCGATCTTCACTGGATGTCACACGCTCAATGTCATGATGCTCCACCAGACATTCAAATCCTCTTGCTTCTAGATCCCGATTCATGAACCAAACTTCTTTTGTAGCTTGAACTCGAAACGTATCATCTTCATCGTTTGGGTCTCCAGCCATCGCACGCAACAATACTCGCACCTACGTAGAAGTAGTCACAGGTTTGACAAACAATAACATAATGCGACCGTATCGACATGTGTGAGTGTGTGTCTTCATAGCAACAACGAGACACGTACCATTTGGGATTTGTGCAGAGGAACGAGGACGACGGCAATGCCGTCTGGAACATGCATCCACTGATGATCTTTCATACCTGTAGGATAGCAACGTAGTTTCCATTGACGGCCTCCCACCATGAACGTACCGGATTCCTTGAAGTTGCCCGCGGTTCCTTCGGCTTTCGCTTCCTGGCTTGAGACTGAGAAGTCGACTTGCATGGAAGGAATCATTTTAGTGTCTAAAGCCATTAACACAAATGGCCTACATTGATCGTCTCGTGCCTAAAGTGTCTCTTATTATAGTGGGCCGGGAGTGAATGTGTCATTCCGAAACGTCCGTTCGTGGACATCAGTTACCACTCGGAATGGACGCATCCCTTCAGAGCGGGTGTGGCCACGTTCGGGTAATGAACTTCCTGGTTCTAGTCCTTAAGTGCGATTCACAATGATCGACACGTCCGTTCAGAGGGGGTGTGCTGCGTGTGCACACAAGTTCATCGGTTAATGCCTGGTGCCATTGCTTAACTGCAATTCTCAATGATCGACACGTGGATCAACTTGTGAGAGCGTGTCGTTCCCAAACGCCCATTCGAGATGCCCTTCTGTGCTTATATGCATGTTAATATTACACACACACACACACAAAGATATATTGCTATTCCAATTCCAGCTTATTCCATTTTGGTCTTGTCGCGTCAACAAGTTCATCACGTTTCTCAGTCTCCAAGGCCAGCGGGAATCATCAAGTGCGAATCCTGACCATTCGTAGACCTTTACAGTCACGACTCACATAGCGTACCTGATCGAGGAGGACTTGTCACGTCATCCCGCACACTGCGTGTTGCAATGTAAGGACCATCCGGTCCCTCTGATTACAGTGCCCAATCTTGTTCTCCAGATGCAATTGACACCTAAACCATTACATAAATAAACGGTAGAGAGTTGTCTCGTTGTTGATGCGGCATGAGCTGACGCAGTGAGACAGCCATTAGATGCAGCTGATGCGGCGTGATTTGTCCGCAGGACTTTCTTGTGCTCTACAGAGAGGAAAGTCCGGAAGTAAACACATACCTACGTCGGGCTCATCCCGTGATACCCATCGTCCACACATGTAATCGATGCACGCCACTGAAGATTCTGACCTAGATAGATTCCTATCATGCGTAGGCCTGACTATATTCCGAGCATCTCACATTTTCCTTAGTAACTTTAGCAATGCTACACCGAGCTCACGTGACCGCTGTAGTCCTCGATAAATAGGTGAGTGCAGCATAGCGTTCTTGAAAGGAAACGCCAACACTTATCGGTTCCCCGTCTTGCATTTCTCTACTTCAGTAGGATACAAGGGTGAGATCATTTTGTTGGCTAATCTTGTTTACTTTATGTATGCATGGTATCGAGACGGTCACATTGTTAGGTTATGTAGGGTTTGTTCTTCGTTTGTGTATGCAGTACGTGGGGAATGGCCGGGCAAGGAAGGGACGGAGCATGGAACTTGGAGGAGTCAGGGAAAGGGGAGCTGTTGGGCGCAATAGCACCTCACCGCCACCCGGTTCAGCCGCTGCCATCGGCACCGCAGCAGCACCCGGCCCCAATGGCACTTCCACTTCCGCTGGTATCGGCACCTCAGCAGCACCCAGCCCCAATGGCACCTCCACTTCCGCTGGCATCGGCACCTCAGCAACACCCGGGGGTGATGCCACCTCCAGTTCAGCCACTGGCAACGGTAGCTCAGGATCAGCTGAACCTCATGGCACCACCTTTTCACCCACAGCCCAGGCTGCCAGCTCTGCTGTTGCCCATTGAAATTCCACCCTCGCGGCCAGTGCTCATTGAACAAGATGAATCGCACGACCTGAAATGGTCTGTGTTGCTTTGGCTTCAGCAGGGCGGGCCCGCCCGGGTTTATCACGAAGGAATGTGGGTGTGCCCTTTTTGCCACAGGGGTCACAGGCAATGGACCATTCGTGACCTACTGTTACATGCGCATAACATCGCCGTTTCACCTGCCTGGATTTGGGATGCAAGGGCGAGGCATCGCGCTTTGGAGGAGTATCCGATCCAGGAGACACGTTTTGCTGCACTCCGTGCAGCGGCTGGATTTCCATGAGCCTGTGATGGTAGTAGTATGAGCCGTGATGGTAGATGCTAGTAGTATGTGGTGATGGTAGTAGTATGAGCAGTGATGGTAGATGCTGGTAGTAAGTGGTGATGGTAATAGTATATGAGCCGTGATGGTAGATGCTAGTAGTATGTGGTGATGGTAGTAGTATGAGCCGTGATGGTAGATGCTAGTAGTATGTCGTTCAGAGTATGTCGCTGTAGTTCGAACTATGGTGGATCCATCCATCCTCATGTGTAATCAATGCGTATGAATGCATTTGTGTCGTTTGTATTTGGATTGTGTTGTTTCTAATAAAAATGGTATTGTGTGTGTACTCCCTTGGTATAAATACATTGTATATGGAAACTCCGTTCTATTGATTTCTTAAATACCGGAAGAACACAGACGAAAGTCCGGTTTGTAGTTTTCAGTCGGACCGGATTAAACTGTCACTGCTACGCAATGAGAAAACCAACATCTTACAAGGAAAAAACAGTAGTAGTAGTATTCAATCAGACCAGATGAACAGACGGCGAATCTTCGTTCTGCTTCTTCTACTTCTTCTACTCCTACTTCAACTAGTAGCAGTTACCACTAATCCACTAATCAAGGCACCGCTTCTTTGTCGATGGTGCACCTGGCGCCTTGTTGCAGCTGCTCACGGATGAGGATGTCGCTCTGTTGCCGCCGCCCATGGAAGATGGTGGCGGATCTCCCAGGCCGCCACCCGCGGATGAGGCCGTCCCTCCAATGCCGCTGCCAGAGGATGATGTCGCCGCTCCATGGCGGCCGGTCGAGCACGGCCTTGGCGCCGCTCCATGGCGGATGATGACGGCCGGTCGATGATGGCCTCTGCTCGGCGAGGATGGCAGAGATCGACTGCCGCCGACCGATGAGGATGAGAGAGGATGACGGCGCTTGGAGACGACAGTTCCCCGGCGAATGGCGGTGCTTCCGCGCCCCTGACCCCTGGCACCTCTTGCTGACTTGCGTGGGGTGCGATGTTTCAGAGGCACATGATCTTGGATTTCATTTTGTTCCACAAACTCCGAATCATCAGAGGATGTGTCAACCACCACCCCAATGGGCCTCCGCTCTGCCTCCTCTTCATCAGACCACTGGAGATCCTCCCTTTCATCAGAAGAGGAGGAGGATGTGGCTTGCGCCGCACCTCTAGGAGACAATGGCTCCATGGGAAGAGGAAGAGAGCGTTGTGCGAGGATGGGGTTTTTTTGTTGGTTGCAAGAGTTGGGAGAGGAAGAGGGCGCTGTGCGAGAATGGGGTTTTTTGTTGGTTGCAAGAGTGGGGAGGGGAAGAGGGTGCCGGGAGGAAGGGGGATATTTATGGCAAAAGGAACCCATTCAGCCATTATTGAAAAAACTGCTCCCGAAAAGATTAGAGTAGTTGTGGGATCTGTTCAGTTCAAACTAATTCAATTTTGACCAAATTTGCACTTATATCTACTTATAGGGAAGTGAGAATTGCATTCTTTTGTGGATGGAGGGAGGACGTTCTGAGGAAGGGGGAAAGACCGTTCAGGGGAATGTTAACGGACCGAAAGAAATAATTGTAGTCCAGAAGGTTCTTTTAGCAAGACATCAGTATACCGGACCTTCTGGACTACCTTTTCCACTCATTTGTCTTTGTTGGAGCTGTAAGTCCTCCATTGTTCTCCCACAACCTTGTTCTTTGGCTATCCTGTCAATGATGCCTTGTCCCTGGGCAAATCTTATTCCTGACATTGTTGTGAGCGTCGCCAATAAGATCAGTGATGCAAGAGATTTCATCATGTTCAAAGCTGTCTGCAAGGGTTGGAACTGCGCTCGTTCAGGTGAGGCACACCAGTTTGACCCTTGGATTCTGAAATCTGAATTTATCGGTGAATCTGGAGCAGTGACATTCGCATCCGTCGCTGATATGCGGCTTTTTGAGGTCTCCTTTCCTGCATTGGCTGTGAAAAGGACCAGATTGATTGGTTGCGGCGGATCTGGAAGCCTAGTCGCCTTAGATTGTAGAGATTGGTGCAATGCGCTCATGCTGAATCCTTTGTCTCCTCGGAAGCACATTCGCCTTCCTCGACTTCCGAAATGGAGCCAAATGGCTACTCTCCAAGTTTGTATCTTGTGCCTTCAAACAGCAACTGGTGCAGAGTCATTTGTCGTGATTACTTTCTTTTGGCCAGAGAAATCTTTTGCCGCGCTTGAGTCATTGCCCGTTTCCATGTGGCATTTGGGTAGCCAATCCGACTGGAATACACTTCCTTCGGAAGATTTCTGGTGCAGTTCTTCTGAACACATGCAGATCTACTTGGGGCAGGATCTTCCGGCACCTCCCCATCCCGTTGGACTTCAGTTGTCATGGGTTATTGGCATGGGCAACTCTTCTCTACTCGAAGGTGAAGACTGATTGTTCTTTGTTGTTCTGGAGGAGAAAGAAGCTGAGGTGGTAGAATTAACTTTGCATTCATTCATGGGGGACATTTGGCAGCCTATTCCCTGGGAGAGAGCTCCTGAGTTCCGGAATAAGATCATCTTGTTTGGTCCTGGCAAGTGCATTGTTACAGAAGAGCTGGCTGACCTGAGGGCAAATCACATTTACTTCCTACGAACTTATCATCACGATGAAAAGAATGAGTACTGGATCTACCAGCAGGGAATAGGTATTGTTCGAGGTGTCAACACTACTCCGGCGATCCGCATTAAGCAGGTTCGTGGGGACTGGATTTGGTCGAGAGGAACATGGCTGTTGCCTAGCTATCCGTAATGAGGAACTTCGATTGTGTACCACCTGTAATGCAATTCAATGTACAAATATCTATATTATCATCCTTCGTCAATTATTCCGCGCATATGTATGTGTTTCTACCACAATCACTGTAGTGAACAAGCAGTTAACATTCGATAATCAGGAAGGTCCTTCCCGCAAAACATCAACAGAGCGGACAAGTATCAAACATCATAAGATGGCATCTCACAGCTACTCATCACCACAAAGTTCACACCACCAACAAGTAGCAAATACCAAAATAGAAGCATGATTAGCACCTCTAAACCGTCTACCTAGCAATAACACCACGATTCACATTATTCCTCATTGTTGTCCTTGCTGAGCGACCTCTTATATGAGGCCTGTCTCAGCAATTCCCTCACCTTCTTCACCACAAGTGTTGCAGAATCCAGGAGCTGCTTGACCGTCTGCAGCTCAGCGGCAGTCTCTTGAATCTCCCTCTTAGCCTTTGCACATTCTTCCTTCCACATCCTTGCCTCCCTTTTAGCTTTTAGGTACCTGTTTGCTTCACCCTTTTCTGTAGGAGACAACAGAGCATCGTTTCTCATTTTCTTTCTCGTCTCAAACAGGTTATGGGTTACCTCCCCGTAGTATCGCGTTATCGTCTGCAGCTCAGCTGCTTTGACATTGGCCTCCTCCTTAGCAGCTGCACATGCTTCTTTCCACGACCTTGCTTCCTCTTCTGCTTTTCCCTTCATTTCCATCAGTTTCTCTAGAACTTTTAGAGTCCTAATATCCCATTCAGGATCTATCCACCTAAACGACACACACTTGTGACGCCCCAGGTTTTTATTAGGGTTATTTAACGCTAATGACCGAGTCGATCAAGTCAAACACATGGACTTTGGTCAAACTTTGGTCAACCTGGGCCATCACCTCGAAAACCTAGCCAACAATCACTAATGATCACCTTAATCAAGTCTTTAACTATCCATGGTCAACCCTTGATCAAACCCTAGCCCAAAACCCTAGTCAACCACTTGACCTTCCATGTCCTTCTAGAACTTTTGTCGCGTTCTCCAAAATTCACCTAAACACTTCAATTTCTCCCAATGTAAAAGTTGTGCAATTTGTCGAGGCACACAACTTTCATGTTGGATGGCATTTCTAATTCGAAGTGGAAAAGGGTGTAAAACCTTGGTCAACACAGCATAACACTATTCATCAGCGCCATGAAAAGTGCCAAGTTGGCAAGCCTTTTATGCAAAATTGGTTGCTCAAAATCCCTATGAGCCTTTGTAAAAGTTGTAGAGCATCAAGTGATCTTCAACTTTGGTATAGGTCACGTGGGGCACTTCAGTTCAAAGTTTTAGAGTTATACTTGGTCAAACCGGGCTAGTCTGAATTGTTTCGGCGCCTGGAACGCGAGCACGCGCACGCGACGTCGCGCCCGGCGCGCGCCGGCGCCGTGCACCCTGCGCTGTGGGCCCGGCACGGACGTCGAGGCCCCACGGGCGCCACGCGGTGAGTGCAGGAGAGTCGGGCGGTGCTCCCACCGACGTTTCCCCCCACTCCTCGCGCGCCACGCGTGCACCCACGCCGCGCCGTCCGCCCACTCACGTCGCCGCCGTACTCGGCCCCGCGCACGCCGCCATGCCGCTGCCCATGCTGCGACGTGCCAGTGCACTTGACGCTGTGCGAACCGACCTCCCCTAGTCCGCCTATAAAAGGAGCCGGAGCTGCTTCCTCGCGCGAGGCCGCCGGTCACCAAAGCCGCTGCCCCCGCCATTGGAGGCCGCACGGCGAGCTCCTCCTTCCGACTAGTACTATCACCCCTAGAGCTCCCCACATCCTTCCTTCCGCACCACTTGAGCTCCCCGGGCTGCTGGTTTCCCCGGCCAAGCCGCAACCTCGCCGGAGCAACCGCCCCCGCGGCCGCCGCCGCCGGCCTCCGCCGTACCCGCTCACCGGCGATCTTTCCGCCCCAAACCAGCACCCAAATCGACCCTAGGGGAACCCTAGATCCTCCCCAGCCACTCCCCCGGTCAGGAACGCTAGCGAGGTCGCTGGATTTCGGCCGGCCGCGCCGCCAGTCCACCCCAGGGACCACATTGCTTGGTCTGAGTTCTTTCCAGGGGTCTTTGCGCAAACCAAGGGCATGGTTGTGAACATTTAGATCTTTCCGGGGGCCTACTCGTAAATAGATTCTTAAGACTTTGGGGTCTTTTGACTGAGACTTGGAAAATGCATATAAAATCACAGAAAAATCATAAAAATGCAAAACCTATTTTGTTGTCTTCTTTGTGAGTAGACCTACATCTTTTGCAAAGGATATATATACTTTTGAGTTACAGTTTTTGCATGAAAAATTGAAATCAGTTTAAACCACTTTTGTTGTAGTTCAAAATCTATATGTGATCATGAGCTGAATTTTGGATATGTTGTTGTAAATACCCTGTGTCGACTCTGCACAAAAATTGGTACAAAGTTACTAAGTAAATCTTTTATTATGATTTATCTTGTATTTATGCTATTTCTGACTTAATGATTTTTGTAGCAAAAATTAAATATTTTTTTGAGCTCAACTTCTGTGAATAGTCATGAAATGCCTAGATGCACCTTTCCTGAATTAATCATGATTTTTGGACTGTTACAAATATTTGTTCCTGATTTATGCTTATTTTTAACATAAATGCTTAGTTCAAGATCTAAAATATCTCTTGATGTGTTTGTTGGTTTCCTAGCCTTATTTTAGATCAGAGATGGTGTAGGAGAAAGTTTGGCTCCAGAAGTGACGTATTTATTTTTGTGTGCATTTATCTCATTTTTGGTAGGTAGAAATGGTATGTTGTGGTAATAATTATTTTCTTAGCTCAAGGATGTGTGCTTGCTGTCCAGTGGCTATGAGTTGAATTAGTGAGCTCAGTGAGTGTCATCAATGGCTTTTTATAAAGTATTTTGATGAATAAAAGTGGAGAAGCCATTTTAAGCATAATAATAAGTTAATTGGAAAATCATCCTTTTTATCTTTCTGAACCCTATGGATGTGTTGTGAAAATAAGTTCAGAGTTGAAAACCACCTCCTTGCTGTTTGTGCAAATAAATAAATTATTTATTTAAATATGTACACAATCACTATAAAGAGAAGACTAAATAAAGCCCTTCATAATAATCTTTAAAAGGAAAAGTGATGAATATTTTTTTGTCAAGGTGAACATGGTCAACCATGTGCTTCTTGTTGTCATGTGTTGCTGTTTTTAATTAAATTAAATTTAAATTCATCACTAACTATTGCATATGCATCCTCCGTGTAGAAGTTCCCGACGGTAGCTACACGCTCGTACCGGCTGACGAGGACGAGGGAGCAGGAGGAGACGTACACTACGTGTCCGTAGATCAAGACCCGGACCAAAGTCCGGAAGTTTGTTTGTATGCTTGTGCTGACGAAGGCAAGCCCCGGTTTAAACATTAACCTATGTGTTTCTTTTAAGCTTCTGAATTTATCATTGCTTATCTATGTGCATTTACGTTCAGGAGTTGAATTGAAACCCTAGTTGCATGATCCTTAAGTACCTATGATCTTTTACTAGCATGTTAGGTCGCTAGTTGCTATGCTCTAAGGATCCGGTACAAGTCGAGTGATGTTCGTCACTCGCGAGAATAGGATCTCCTTTATGGAATCACCATATTTATTAATGGATTGCTCATGTGGTAAGAGCATGGGATTTGGGCTCCGGTCTAGTGGCTTCGTTGGTTAAGTGTTTGAACGTACTAAGCACTTGTCGGAAATGGGCACGGTAAGCCTAGTACCTAAATGAGGCGGTGCGGGAACTTTGCGCTACTAATCTTAGGGTTGCGGCCCCGGGCTCGCCACCTGAGTGCATGCGTGAGGCTGGGTGACCTTGGTGGCGTAGCCCAGTAAACCTTGTACTTAAGACTGTAACATCTGATCCCAATCCGAGGAATGACAGGAACCGCCTGGTTGGTGAACTCTTAGTGAGGGCACCTCCCGTGTGTTTAGGTCAACCTTGCAAGGTTTAAATCAATTGATTGTCGGCCTCTCACCGTTATCTGAGACTACTTAATCTACTGGCCATGATATCCCTTTATGATGGAACTTTGTGAATATTGTTATTTGATTAATTGTATTGTACAACGTATGATTGCAATAGTTGCTTATCTAGTAATGAGTACTTCTAATAGAACTTGAGCTAAAATGTGAAAGTAAGGATTCACTACTTAGTAGCTTTTTGGCAAAACAAACCCACTAGCCAAAAGCCTTGCGAGATTAGAGGTAAAGTCTTTTATTTTGAGACGGGTAAGACTTGCTGAGTATTAGTATACGCAGCCTTGCTATTTAAATGTTGTTTCCAGGTAATGCATGTGATGTGTGGCCTGGAGAAATTCCACCCGGCTGGGAGCTGGAATGGGTGGATGATGACGAGTGATTGCATCATGGACGGCCTCCTATGATGCTTATCGTATTGTTTAGTTAATTCCGCTGTTTTAATAAACTCTGAACCATTTACTTTCATGTCAAGAACCATGGTTTGTAATAATGGACCCTACGGGGAAGATTTGCTTTAATTTGTAAGGTACTCTGGACTCTCCTTTGTGGGAGTTTTAATGTATACGTTTCGATCCTCTGTGTGTGTTTCAAGTGATTTACCGGGTTATGACCCGGCAACACTCAACGGGATGATTCTTTATTATCGCTTAATGACCAAATGGAGTGGTTTAGGCGATAGTACGGAATCATCTCGGATGGGGTTGTCACAGTTGGCATCAGAGCATTCGTATACACCAGAGTGATTAGATTAATACTAATCACATGATTTACAATAAAACTTGCCAAGATTGATTACATTTTGAAAATCCGTTGGATCATTAAGGAATGATCTAGATCGAGAGGCCCTAGAGGGAATTTTGGGTTCTTTAAGGTGGCTTAAGAATCTATGGTTTATTTTGCTAACTTTCAGCACTTTACTTTATGTTAGACTTACTTTCTTGCACAACCAAACTAGATGAAGCCATGTGTTTTATACGTGTGCTGTGCCGCATCACGGGAATGCGAGGGTTGATGGAGTGATCTATTCCACGGATCCCATCTTCTCGTCTGGTTGCTCACGTGTCTTATACGTGCACTTTCCGTATGAGAGTCATACGAAGGATGACATGCTCTATTCAAGATGAACATGTCATGGGTTGTGATGTCGCCACGTTTTGCCATACGTGTGCATTCCGCATGACGAATATGCGAGGCAAGGATACACTCCATTCAAACGGAGGGTGTCTGAGGTTGGACGCTGTCCATGCAGCGGCTTGATGCATGGATACCATTTCTATAGTGAACGGTAATGTATGTGGATGCTTCCGTGACGTACTGGCATGGAAGGTTCTTTTCTGCAGGTACACTAACCACGTTAGTGCGATCGCTAAGCAACGACTAGCTCCGACTAGTTATTATAGGGAGAGTCAATTATAAGCTTGCCACCGGCACTAACTACGTCTTTTGAGATCCGTGTGTGTGAGGTTGTTTAAGACGTGTGCATCATGTTAAAATCTTGTCGAACCTAAAACTTGTTGTTGCATGTTTGTGTTATGCTTCCTAGGGTGATTGCTTGATCTTAGAAAAGGTTATCCTCTCATTTTGATCTTAGGTAGTTTCTGCCAGATTTTGTTGCTGTCAGTTCATAATTTTTAGAGCCAAATCTATGAGGAATCTGACTAGGCACCCTTTATGAAAGTTGTTTCTTATCAAATTTAGCATCGTCTGTGAATTTCTCATGAATTTAGGAATTTTCAATCTGGAGTTATGATCAGTTTAGTAAGTCTCTACCCTGCTGTTTTTCTGGGTAACCTTCCTCTGAAAATGGAATTTTTCGAGCATGTTCCCATCCAATCTAGATCTACCTTTGAATACCAAAAATGTGCATATTTATATCACCGAGTTGCTAGTAAAATTTGGGAATTTTTGGGACTCTGGTGTTCGAGTTGGGAATTTTTGTTCACAACCGCCAGAATAAGACCCCCGTACCAAATTCTTCAAAACGTGATAACCTTAGCTTTTGATTCCAAGTTGGATATCAAGTTGCTCGAAACCTTTGCATTGGTATGCACATTGGAGTCATGAATCCTCGCAGTCTTGAGCTGAGCGCATGAAATTCTTAGTTCTAGAATATTGCGGTTGCCCCGAGTCGGACTTTTGTTCAAATTGGGTTTTCGTCGTACATGTTCTGCTTGTGAGAACAAGCTTATGAATGTGTGTTTAATGGAAGCTCAAATCTTTCAGATGGTGGGGCCGCCACGCAGCTCCCCGAGTAGTTTTGATGCGTCGAGTAGTGGTAGCGACCTACCACCACCACCACCCAGGACGATTGTAGAGGCATTCATGGCGGCTCAAACGGGAGTGCCAAATCCTCCAGACGCAGCAGCAGATCGCCCAGAGGCTGCAACAGCAACCTCCCCTTGGTGCCAATCCAGATAGACCAAATTTGGTCACTAAGACCATGAACTCCACCAAAAAAGATCCAGAGAAACCTCGACCCAATGAGTCTTGCTCACCCCGAGTACCTGCCCAGGCTGATATAGACACAATTGCCGGTGCAATCGAGATGTTGGAAGAACAAAATTCAGTGCTAAGTCAGATCGTGTACAATATCCTCCAGGATCGTTATCAAGGGCTATCTCAAACTAGTCTAACTAACGGTCTCTCTCAGGCGTTATCTACGTCTATGGTTGACCAGGCCCGCTTATGCAATTTTTTGGTGGATCATATGAATCCAAATCAACTCAGCACCTCCGACTCTCTACTACCACCATCGAAGCTGCCAATGGACCTTACGAAGGAAGAAGGGAAAAGCCGGAGCCACAAGCGAGCATTCCCCAAAATGGATTTGAGTGAGTGGGGAATTACCTACAAGGAATTTTGTCCTCGCAAGGGCAAACAAAGTGACGACATCGGCAAGATCAACCAGCTCGTCGAAAGTGAAACTCGCTCTCAAGCTGAGAAATTAGAGGAACGAATGAGAAAGAGCCTTTACCCGTATCACCAACTTTGTTTTAAATGCGGAGACCAAAATCATCTCCTTCAATCTTGCCCTTCGAGTGCTTGGAGTGACCCGAGGGACTGGAACATCTTGTCACGTCAAGGAAGACGAATTGGGCTTAGTAAGAACTTCCTAAAGTCTAGAGACTCACTTCAACAGTTGATGGATCATCTTGCCCATGGTTGTCCTCAACCCCCAAGTCAACGACAGGCCCATCAACAAGCTTACAAGACTAAGGAACTTCCACCCCGCATTTGCTACAATTGTAGACAACCCGGGCATTATGCTAATAAATGCCCGAACCCTAGGCAGAACAAGCTCCATCCGCAGAGGCAAGTCTCCGGAGTAAATAAGGGTAATCACGGCAAGAAGCCAACTATTTAAGTGAAGCAAGACCAGCTTAACTTCATGGGTATCGTTTCTACTCGAGAACACCTCTCCCTATGACTTGCCATCATTTATTGATTGTGGACAACCCACCGTGGACTTCTGATGGTGGAACCCTTGATCCATCCTTACACCTTTGTTGCTTTTCAAAAATAAATTCAGAAATCTTAGTAAACAAATTTAGCAAATATTTGTTTACTAGCCTTCCTTTTCTTCATAGAAATCTCTTTTGGTAATCACTTTTTCAACTTGGTCTCCTTCCGCCTAATCTCAAAGTTATCTTAGCATCAAATCAAATCAACCGGCTAAGTTGAAGAGGTAGGAGCAGAGTTTTTCATGAGCAATCAAGGTTCTCTAAAAGTCAAGGCATGAGAGTCCTTCATCGCTTATCAATCCATGATCCGTTGATCATACCCTCCAAATCCTAGGAATCATGAAACAAGCAAACAAGGGATCGGTAGAATCATTTGCTAAATTCTCCTCGATGCGATCTCGAGCCTAGAGGGTGGATACCATGAGCTCTTCTCGTTGTTCCCACCATCAAGGTCAGTTCTTCAGACCGTTGGACCCCATACTTTTCAGTGCCACGACCGTACGACGCCGTGGCGTCGCTCTGCCATCTCTTTTCCGCGGCCACGATCACGTCGCTGAGACCTCACAGGCCGACCATTATCGAGCCCCGTGCTGCCACCACTGGATCGCTCTGCCGGCCCCTACCTCGGCTGGTTTTGGATGACCGTTGTGGCCCGGTTGCGACCTTAAAAGGGAAGGCCCCCCGTCGATACCGCCATTACCAAGTCTCGCCTCCTTTTGAGCTCGACATCATCATCGCTCTTGTTCTCCTCCCGGCTAGTAGTTGGCCAACCCGCCACCAGCCCATCTCTGTCGTCTGCTCCGCTCCTCGCCGAGCAAGCTGTCCCTCCGTCTTCGTCGACAACCTCCAGAAGAAGCTCGGAAGAAGACCGAGAGAAGAACCCCAGCCTGCATCGCCAACCATGGCTCAGTTCTTGGAGGTGTTCGAGTCGCTTCGCTGGACGTTGGTAGGGATGTACCTCTGCATCGCAGGCGGAATCTGTCTGCTCTTAGTTTTTCATGTGCACATTCATCGCCCGCTTCCTCATGAGCTGCGTTGAGGCAGTGAGGAGAGCACCATGTATCTTTTGTCCTATCAGAATTCTCGATGTCGAGAAGTGTAATCGGATATGTCTTCCTCCCCTTGTAACCCTGTCTTGTTGGAAGGAATCGCCCTAATCTTGTTGTCGAATCTCAGGACGAGATTCTTTTTAAGGGGGTAGGCTGTGACGCCCCAGGTTTTTATTAGGGTTATTTAACGCTAATGACCGAGTCGATCAAGTCAAACACGTGGACTTTGGTCAAACTTTGGTCAACCTGGGCCATCACCTCGAAAACCTAGCCAACAATCACTAATGATCACCTTAATCAAGTCTTTAACTATCCATGGTCAACCCTTGGTCAAACCCTAGCCCAAAACCCTAGTCAACCACTTGACCTTCCATGTCCTTCTAGAACTTTTGTCGCGTTCTCCAAAATTCACCTAAACACTTCAATTTCTCCCAATGTAAAAGTTGTGCAGTTTGTCGAGACACACAACTTTCATGTTGGATGGCATTTCTAATTCGAAGTGGAAAGGGGTGTAAAACCTTGGTCAACGCAGCACACACTATTCATCGGCACCATGAAAAGTGCCAAGTTGGCAAGCCTTTTATGCAAAATCGGTTGCTCAAAATCCCTATGAGCCTTTGTAAAAGTTGTAGAGCATCAAGTGATCTTCAACTTTGGTATAGGTCACGTGGGGCACTTTAGTTCAAAGTTTTAGAGTTATACTTGGTCAAACCGGGCTAGTCTGAATTGTTGTGCCTGGAACGCGAGCACGCGCATGCGACGTCGCGCCCGGCGCGCGCCGGCGCCGTGGACCCCGCGCCGTGGGCCCGGCACGGACGTCGAGGCCCCACGGGCGCCACGCGGCGAGTGCAGGAGAGTCGGGCGGCGCTCCCACCGACGTTTCCCCCCACTCCTCGCGCGCCACGCGTGCACCCACGCCGCGTCGTCCGCCCACTCGCGTCGCCGCCGTACTCGGCCCCGCGCATACCGCCATGCCGCTGCCCATGCCGCGACGTGCCAGTGCACTTGACGCTGTGCGAACCGACCTCCCCTAGTCCGCCTATAAAAGGAGCCGGAGCTGCTTCCTCGCGCGTGGCCGCCGGTCACCAGAGCCGCCGCCCCCGCCATTGGAGGCCGTACGGCGAGCTCCTCCTTCCAACTAGTACTATCACCCCTAGAGCTCCCCACATCCTTCCTTCTGCGCCACTTGAGCTCCCCGGGCTGCTGGTTTCCCCGGCCAAGCCGCAACCTCGCCGGAGCAACCGCCCCCGCGGCCGCCGCCGCCGGCCTCCGCCGTACCCGCTCACCGGCGATCTTTCTGCCCCAAACCAGCACCCAAATCGACCCTAGGGGAACCCTAGATCCTCCCCAGCCACTCCCCTGGTCAGGAACGCTAGCGAGGTCGCCGGATTTCGGCCGGCCGCGCCGCCAGTCCACCCCAGGGACCACATTGCTTGGTCTGAGTTCTTTCCAGGGGTCTTTGCGCAAACCGAGGGTATGGTTGTGAACATTTAGATCTTTCCGGGGGCCTACTCGTAAATAGATTCTTAAGACTTTGGGGTCTTTTGACTGAGACTTGGAAAATGCATATAAAATCACAGAAAAATTGTAAAAATACTAAACCAATTTTGTTGTCTTCTTTGTGAGCAGACCTACAGCTTTTGCAAAGGATGTATATACTTTTGAGTTACAGTTTTTGCATAAAAAATTGAAATCAGTTTAAACTACTTTTGTTGTAGTTCAAAATCTATATGTGATCATGAGCTGAATTTTGGATATGTTGTTGTAGATACACTGTGTAGGCTCTGGACAAAAATTGGCACAAACTTACTAAGTAAATCTTTTATTATGATTTATCATGTATTTACGCTATTTCTGCCTTAATGATTTTTGTAGCAAAAATTAAATATGTTTTTAAGCTCAACTTCTGTGAATAGTCATGAAATGCCTAGATTCACCTTTCCTGAATTAATCATGATTTTTGGACTGTTACAAATATTTGTTCCTGATTTATGCTTGTTTTTAACATAAATGCTTAGTTCAAGATCTAAAATATCTCTTGATGTGTTTGTTGGTTTCCTAGCCTTGTTTTAGATCAGAGATGGTGTAGGAGAAAGTTTGGCTCCAGAAGTGATGTATTTATTTTTGTGTGCATTTATCTCATTTTTGGTAGCTAGAAATGGTATGTTGTGGTAATAATTATTTTCTTAGCTCAAGGATGTGTGCTTGCTGTCCAGTGGCTATGAGTTGAATTAGTGAGCTCAGTGAGTGTCATCAATGGCTTTTTATAAAGTATTTCGATGAATAAAAGTGGAGAAGCCATTTTAAGCATAATAATAAGTTAATTGGAAAATCATCATTTTTATCTTTCTGAACCCTATGGATGTGTTGTGAAAATAAGTTCAGAGTTGAAAACCACCTCCTTGCTGTTTGTGCAAATAAATAAATTATTTATTTAAATATGTACACAATCACTATAAAGAGAAGACTAAATAAAGCCCTTCATAATAATCTTTAAAAGGAAAAGTGATGAATATTTTTTTGTCAAGGTGAACATGGTCAACCATGTGCTTCTTGTTGTCATGTGTTGCTGTTTTTAATTAAATTAAATTTAAATTCATCAATAACTATTGCATATGCATCCTCCGTGTAGAAGTTCCCGACGGTAGCTACACGCTCGTACCGGCTGACGAGGACGAGGGAGCAGGAGGAGACGTACACTACGTGTCCGTAGATCAAGACCCGAACCAAAGTCCGGAAGTTTGTTTGTATGCTTGTGCTGACGAAGGCAAGCCCTGGTTTAAACATTAACCTATGTGTTTCTTTTAAGCTTCTGAATTTATCATTGCTTATCTATGTGCATTTACGTTCAGGAGTTGAATTGAAACCCTAGTTGCATGATCCTTAAGTACCTATGATCTTTTACTAGCATGTTAGGTCGCTAGTTGCTATGCTCTAAGGATCCGGTACAAGTCGAGTGATGTTCGTCACTCGCGAGAATAGGATCTCCTTTATGGAATCACCATATTTATTAATGGATTGCTCATGTGGTAAGAGCATGGGATTTGGGCTCCGGTCCAGTGGCTTTGTTGGTTAAGTGTTTGAACGTACTAAGCACTTGTCGGAAATGGGCACGGTAAGCCTAGTACCTAAATGAGGCGGTGCGGGAACTTTGCGCTACTAATCTTAGGGTTGCGGCCCCGGGCTCGCCACCTGAGTGCATGCGTGAGGCTGGGTGACCATGGTGGCGTAGCCCAGTAAACCTTGTACTTAAGACTGTAACATCTGATCCCAATCCGAGGAATGACGGGAACCGCCTGGTTGGTGAACTCTTAGTGAGGGCACCTCCCGTGTGTTTAGGTCTACCTTGCAAGGTTTAAATCAATCTAGTAATGAGTACTTCTACTAGAACTTGAGCTAAAATGTGAAAGTAAGGATTCACTACTTAGTAGCTTTTTGGCAAAACAAACCCACTAGCCAAAAGCCTTGCATGATTAGAGGTAAAGTCTTTTATTTTGAGACGGGTAAGCCTTGCAGAGTATTAGTATACTCAGCCTTGCTATTTAAATGTTGTTTCCAGGTAATGCATGTAATGTGTGGCCTGGAGAAATTCCACCCGGCTGGGAGCTGGAATGGGTGGATGATGACGAGTGATTGCATCATGGACGGCCTCCTATGATGCTTATCGTATCGTTTAGTTAATTCCGCTGTTTTAATAAACTCTGAACCATTTACTTTCATGTCAAGAACCATGGTTTGTAATAATGGACCCTACGGGGAAGATTTGCTTTAATTTGTAAGGTACTCTAGACTCTCCTTCGTGGGAGTTTTAATGTATACGTTTCGATCCTCTGTGTGTGTTTCAAGTGATTTACCGGGCTATGACCTGGCAACACTCAACGGGATGATTATTTATTATCGCTTAATGACCAAATGGAGTGGTTTAGACGATAGTACGGAATTATCTCGGATGGGGTTGCCACAGCACTTCAAGCCATCAGTCTGCAGTCACCGATTTCGTCCATATAATTAGCGATTGACCACACTAACATCAAACGCAGAAGAAACATTTATTAGAAGTGATACAGGTTATCGTTTACCTCACAGCTGCATACATATCGACGCCCAGGGTTGGCGCCTGTCCAGTCATACTTCAGATGGACAGGCAACCCGTCCTTGCACTCGTTTTCATTTGGATCTATAACGATGACTTCACGAGGACCAGGCGTCGGCGATCTGGAGCTTTCGGAGTCTACTCCAAACACCTTTAAAATACATGAATATAGTCTGTTAACCCAGATCCCCAAATCCAGAATTCCCCTTAACTAGTATGACAGATCAAAGTAGCATGGCTAAACAGAGGACTGACCTGACCAGAGCGAGTCCTGCTTCTCCGTTCGCCGCTAGGGTCGCTACAATTCGCCATTCCCGCCACGGGCAACAGCAGATCTAAGCACCGACGCTAGCTCTAGTCTTTACCACAAGGAAAAGGAGCGTGGTGCCGGTGAGTCTCTTGCAGAGTTGCAGTAGTGTACGCCGCATCGTCGAGAGAAATGAGATATATACACTTGTCTGCGGGAAAACTTTTTTTTGGCTGTCGCGCGCGCTTTTCTCCCGCCAACTTACCA
Organism: Cenchrus fungigraminus; assembly: GCA_036936925.1. NCBI lineage: Eukaryota > Viridiplantae > Streptophyta > Magnoliopsida > Poales > Poaceae > Cenchrus > Cenchrus fungigraminus. The sequence continues at coordinate 72,811,486 of CM072780.1, forward strand.
GAACCGCTCTGTGCTATTGTTGGGGCAGTTACACAATTGTTTCTCAGGAAGCTCCTTCCTGCAAACCGTCAAAAGGACAGACGATCCGATTCTGGATCAATCCAAACAAACAGCATCTTAGCTTTTCCTCCCTTTTTACCACTAGGAAGGTCCTCCTTGCGAAACATCAACAGGCCGGAGTTTCCTCAATCAAAACTTCCCCCTTCTCTATCTATTACCACCATACCTCCATTGTTCTTTCTCTACCTCCATTGCAACGCGTATGAATTCTGAATGGTGAGTATGCTCGAAACGAATGAGTTTGGACCTTCTACGGAGATTGTGCATAAATTCAGGATGATCAGTGCATACAGCCGCCCAATCATATGTGAGTATTCCATGAGGAAAGATTCACTCTAAGAGAGACATGCACTTGTCCTACAATTGTGTGCAGTTAGCCTGAATTGCCCATCGTAGAAATGAAGTCATAGTTTCGTCGCTTGCCATGTCCCACATCTTTGACACACAATGCAGCTTCAACCTTTCGACTTGGTACAGGTCGGCGACTGAGAGTAAATAAGGCTAGGCATTGCGATTCACAATGATCGACACGTCCATTCAGAGGGGGTGTGTACACAAGTTCATCGGTTAACGCCCGGTGTCAGTCGTTAACTGCAATTCTCAATGACCTCCATTGCAATGCGTATGAATTCCAAATGGTGAGTATGCTCGAATCAATTTGGAATAGATTAAACCAAATCAGCATAATAAGATGACATCTCATAGCAACTCATCACCACAAAGTTCACACCACCAGTCCACCAACAAGTAGCAAACATCATACGATGATCCGGTAGCCAACACCAAAACACAATCATGATACAAGTTTCACAATAATCATCACTACTCATTCATAATCATAACTCCATCTCATGTTTGGCCTCCTGCAGCTGTTCCTTCACCTTCTGCACCTCCTACCGTGAATTTTGTGGCCTTGCGGGACTCTCTTGCATTTCTTAATGTCCTTTCAGAAGATCTGGATGTCTCATCTCAGGGCGAGGACTCTATAGGATCTCGAAAGAGATCGAAAACATCATAGATCAATTAGCAGAAAAAGAGAAAGAGCTTCAGTACACACCTAAGGACAAGACAACTGAGGGCGGAGATCATTCTTCTTACCATATACATTGGAATAAAAGCGTCAATGAATGGGTAGGATATTGAGTTTGTTTGGTCAGTCTTTTCTTTTAAATTTTCAAGAAGTTCGTTGTCTGTTGGACTGAAACGGGTGCTAATAGGCAAGGGTACCCGTTTCAGTCCAACTGACAACGAACTTCTTGAACATTTAAAAGAAAAGACGGACCAAACAAACTCAATGTCCTACCCATTTATTGACGCTTTTATTCCAATGTCTATGGTCAGAAGAATAATCTCTGCCATCAGTTTTCTTCTTCTTAGGTGTGTACTGAAGCTGTTTCTCTCTTTCAGCTAGTTGTTCTATCATGTTTTGGATCTCTTTGGAGATCCTAATAGAGTTCTCCCCCGAGATGAGGCATCCAGATCTTCTAAAATAATATTAAGATGTTCTTGTAGAACTAAACTAATCCTTGGAGAAAACTCATCTTGATCTGAAAAATAAACTCATCTCAGTCTATAAAAAAACCTGAATCCCTTGAACCCGATTGTATGAGTACAGTAAAACAACCACCACACGCCACAAAACCTGGTTGTTTGCTACCTACATAAACTCAGCAAGGGCATGGTTGTCCTAAATGAACTTATCGATCCATCGAACGATGCAAATTGGAAACTAACTGAATCTAACACCTATGAATTGTGCAAACGCTAACAATCGTGGCAGAATCCAGATGTCCCTTCAACGGTCTACAGCTCCGAAATAGTATCTTCAATCTACCAATTCATAAAATGATGGACCTATCAATCCTATCAATTGTGCACCTCGACAAAAATCCATAAAACGAGTGGCTTGAAGCACATCTAGAAGCTACTAAAATACAAAACCTACTGTTAGACGATGCAAATTGAAAACTAACTGAATCTAACATGAATTGTCTATAGCCTATCAACTTCTAACACCTATCGAAGTGCAAATCTAAAGGTACGATAATGAAATCTAAATCTACCAAATATGCTCATCAATCCTCCAGATCCCCAAATCTAGATATCCCCAACCCTAGTAAGATAGGGGAAAATATAGCAGCTCAAACCAGAGGACCAACCTCATTTTGCTGTCTCATCCTCTTGTTGCTGGGATGTGGCGGCGCAACCATCTTCCCCTCACCGCTAGGATCTGCCATTCCTACCACGAACTATAGCAGATCTGCGTAGCGGAAGTCAAAAGTCTTTGCGAAGTCTGAGTGAAGTGTCCCGCCAGCCATTCGATACGTAATTATAGACTCAACTGAAACTTACATGTGGGACCTGGTCACAGTAAAGAATTCGCATGAACTATTAGTAGAGTTTCCCATACACCTATCACAACCAACAAGTGGTGCAGTGGTAAACAGCACAACATTGTTCCTTCAGGTCCCTGGTTCGAACCCATGCCATGGCATATTATTTTTGCAACATTTCGTGACCAATGCTTACACGTGGGACCCTGGAACTATTTATGACGACTTGGAACACTCTATTTTCAAAAAAATGCTTACATGTGGGACCCAACTGAATTTTATGACGACTTGGAACACTCTATTTTAAAATAATGCTTACATGTGGGACCAAAGTTGGTTTATGACGCCGCTGACATGGCTAAAATGCTTACATGTGGGACCCTGGAAAATTTTATGACAACTTGGAACACTCTATTTTCGAAAAAATGCTTACATGTGGGACCCTACTGAATTTTATGACGACTTGGAACACTCTATTTTTAAAATAATGCTTACATGTGGGACCGATGTTGGTTTATGACGTTTTTCAGAGCTTATGGCATCACAAAACAGCATGGAACAGGGAATGCCCGGCTACAGTACCAACTGTAATGACAAAAAAAAATTTGTCACTAAATTTGCTCGGGAGTGAAATATTATGACGAGATCAGCCAGGAACGTCATAAATCAATGACGCTAAAATGTGGTTGCGTCACTAGCCAACGATTTTCTTGTAGTGCTGCCGGCACGAACCCGACCATCGCATCCGACGGGGTCGCACTCGCCGACGCCTGCGCCGCGCGGTCTCCGTGGGCGCCGACGCCCTTCTCCCCAGTGCGCCCACCTAACCCTAGATCTAGGCGGTCGGCGGCGCTGCCTTCCGCGGCCGGGTGCACGGCGCCCACCCCCTCTGTGTGTGTTGACGGTCCTTACAACAAAAATTCGACTGTCAAAACCTCGTGTTCGAGAGGAGTATATGGCAAGTTTCATGCACATTTTTAGTACTAATAAAGTTCCACGAGTTGTGTTGTGATTTTCATAGGCAGGTACGCATTTTGGGAGAAATTGGGACCAACACACCACACGTGCTAGGCACAGCCGAACCAGCAGGCACGGCCGGCCCTGCAGGTGCGGCCGGCCTGGCAGGTGCGGCCAGCCCTGCCCTGTGACGTGTCACTGGTCCTAAGCACCGCCTCTCCCTCGAGCAATACTTGGACGAACGAGATTCACTGAAGAAACGTCGGTTTGATCAAATGGTGGAGGCTAGGATCACTTGGATCAATGGGTCCACTTATCCGGTCACTCAACCGCCGCAACCGTCATCCAGAGGCGATCCTAGGCGTCCCTGAGCAGAGTCGGTGCATCACACGGCACAGGGGTGGGCCGACCGCACCTATCAACCGACGCACCAGGCGAAACCGACGCAAGGAGCCGACCTACAACCGCCTCAGGAGCAGGGATCATGAGCGTCCAAGGCGAGAGGCGGTGGATCACAGGGCCGGCCGCACCTAGTGAGCCGGCCGCACCTGGGATATTTCTCCCCTGCACTCCACCGACCTTCCTTGCCTATAAAAGCCACCTCCCACTCGCTGGATCAGACACACAACGCAGGAGCATCTCCATTTCCCTCTTTTGTTCACTTAGAGTAGGATTAGTGTAGCTTGGGAGTTAGAGTCGAGTCGAGCTAGTCTCGGGGTTCCAGAGGAGTCTTCTTCAGAGTTCCGGTACTACTCTTGTATCCTTTCTTTGTCTAGACTCAAGTACAATTCAAGTTATCTTTCTATCTTACATTTCGAGTCAATTACATTCAGCTTTTACTTTGCTCTAGAAGCTTTATTCTTGGTTTAGACTAAAGTTAGTTTAGGCTTGGTTAGCATAGCTCTCTTGAACCCTATAGTGTTGTGGTCGTTCTTCGCTTGATCTCCGGTGTTTCACGGGAGAGAGAGACCTTCCTTCGTGATATCCGGGGAAAGGTTCTTTGGTTTGTTGTGAGCGCGGTGCTCAGAGCTTACCTTAGTCTTAGATTGGTGTCCCGTTCAGCGGAATAGTTGTGGTACCCTAAGGAGGTGACATCTCCGGACGGGCTTTGTAGTCCACCACGTTAGTTCGGGCCGGTAGGATTCAGCGCGTCGTCGTTCTCCCTTCTCATCCCAGTCTGAGAGTGCGGCTTTGCATGCCCCTGCAGCACTAGAAGAGCTTGTCGAGTTTAGCTTGCCTTGGTTATCCTTTGCTTTAGTTCTTTGCCTAGAGTTGACAAGAATAGATAGATTGTGTTAGGATCCTTTCTCGTCTCGTTGTCCTCCCAGCTCGCTAGGTCCTCTCTAACCCTTTATCAAGATCTCCTTGTGTGTGTCAAGTTATCCCCGAATATCTTTATTCGTTACCCCTGCTATAGCTCTTTACCAAGTCTTGTCTTTCTCCACCGTTTATTCGATTATCTTTGCCGTAGTGCCTCCCTTGGGAAAATATAAATACGATAACCTGAATACCATCGGGTGAAGTGCTACAATGGTAATCCGTACGCTTGCGGACCTTTCTGTGATCGTGTGTTTTACCAAAGACGTTCCCTAGCCCCGTTACTAGGGGTGTAAACCCGGTAGTAACGCTTGTGAGTGCCTCAAGCATTCCTGGTGCCATCACCGTAAGTGCAACCTTAGTAGTGAGGCTAAGGAGCGTCAACAAGCATTTCTGGCACCGTTGGCGGGGAGGCAATAGGCATAAGATATCGTTTAAACTTAGTGGTAGAATTATCAAGGTTCGGTGAACCGCTATTTAAGTGGGTTTACCCTTGCTCTACTCTCGTGTACGCAGAGTAGTGCATGACCAGTTTCGATCTACCGTCCAACTTTAACGACAATCCGGAGTCACTTGTGAGGAGAGTGCGACCTCGTGTCCTCATTCCTCAGAAGTTTCTCTCAAATCGAGAGACGAACACCGTCGATCCCGTAGACAGCACCTCATCAGCACCGATGGCCAAGAGGACGATCCGCGAGTTTTCCGCCCCATCCAACACCAATGTCCCTACCAGACCGAACACAACGGTGGGAGATGGAAACTTTGAACTCAAGCCGACGTTGATCAACATGGTGCAAGCAAATCCGTTCTCCGGCAAGCCTAATGAGGATGCCAATGCACATCTCCAGCATTTCCTGGAGGTGTGTAGGACTTTCACTATCTGTGGAGTGACGGATGATGCAATCCGTCTTCGCCTATTCCCGTTCTCATTGCTCGGGAAGGCGAAGCAATGGTTTTATGTGGAGTGAGATGTCATCAACACATGGGATAAGTGCTCAAGGGCATTTCTCGCAAAGTTCTTCCCGGTGGGCAAAACCAATGCCCTCCGCGCAAGAATTTCAGGTTTCCAGCAGCAGAATGATGAGAGTATCCCGGAAGCATGGGAACGCTTCCAGGAGTACAACACCGCGTGCCCACACCATGGCATGCAGGGGTGGTTCTTAATTCAAACCTTCTATCATGGGCTCAAGCGTACTTCCCGCGAGCACCTAGATGCAGCCGCTGGAGGAGCCTTCTTCTCGCTACACGTACCCACCGCCAAGGAATTGATCAAAAAGATGGTGGCAAATCAAGGTTGGGATGGAGATCGTCTCCAACCCCGTACCCGCGGTGTACACCAAGTCGATGGAATCGACATGCTCGCCGCCAAGATGAACCTCCTCATGAAGAAATTGGAGGCACCAAGCAATATGGAGACCGTCAAGATTATGGACGCTCGCATGACGTGCAAGGTTTGCGGTAATGTGGGTCATTCGGGAAATGATTGTCCTGAAACAAGGGAAGAAGCCAGCTTCATCAACAATGGCAACAACAACGGGTTCCGCAACAACAACTACAACAATCAAGGGTGGAACTCGAGGCCCAACTTGCCGTTCAACAATCAAAATGGAGGTAACTATTCTTACAATTTCAATAACCAGCCTTCCATTTAAGATCTTGTCTTTGGCCAAGCTAGAATTAATGAAAATTTAAACAAGAAGCTAGCCGCTAATGATAAAGTTCTTGAAAATTTAAATTCCACCTTAGAATCCTTCACCACTGCTATGAAGAATCAGCTAAGCTTTAATAAAATGATAGAAACTCAACTTGCTCAGCTTGCTGCTTCTTTGCCTTCTTTTGAGTCGGGTGGAATCCCGGGGCAACCCGAGCCTACCCGAGAGAATGTTAGCGTTATATCCACCAGATGGGGTAAGCCATCTAGGAGGATGTATGCACCTAACCATGTAGGGAAGCTTATACATCAAATCCAAGACCCATGGGAGGAATCACCAATCTTGCACAAGAAAGATAACAGATATTCGGTTATCACAAGCACGATCTACTATCAAAAGATCAAGAATGCTCTTTGTGACCTTGGTGCAAGTGTCAACCACATGTCCAAGGCCATGTTTGAGGAGTTAGGATATCTTGCTCTATCTCCGACAATGATGGCAGTCCAACTTGCCAACTCATCGATCAAATATCCAGAGGGCATAGTGGAAAATCTCTTGGTGAATGTCAAGGGCTCATGTCTTTGCGGATTTCGTGGTCCTCGACACACAAGAAGAAATGCCGCTTATTCTTGGGCGACCATTCCTAAGAGATGTCAATGCAAGGATTGATGTCGGAGCCGGAAGGATTCAATTCCGAATAGGGCGAAGAAACATGACATTCACATTCTAAGCAAAGGAAGAGCAAGGTTACCTAGTGCAAGATGAGGAAGCTAGAGAGTGGAGGAAGCCACAGCCCCAATACAAGAAAGAGGAGGTGGCCCCAACGAAGCCCAAGGTAAAAGCATTCAAGGGGCGCCACCAACCAATGAAGTCAAAGGAAATCAACAAGGCTAAGGGGGAAAAGAAGATAGAAACCAAAAACACACCCGCAAAAGCCTCACCAACTTCAGCGCCACCAAAGAAAACAAAGAGGGTGTGGCATGTGAAGAGAGCATCGTCCGAGTCTTCCACTCCGGGACCGGATGAGTCCAAGATCAATTGAGCAAACGGAGGAGTCCCGCTCACGAACTCTAAACTACGAGCCCTCACCGTGAGGAAAACCGGTATTTATCTCATGTTTCCCTTCCAACATTTATTTCGTGCATCAAGCATATTTAAATTTCAAATTTGATTTCACTATTGCATTAGTAAGTAAACAAGACATAGAAAAACAGTTTTGGAGATTTTTGGTAATACGGCCGAACCTAGAGGTACGGCCGTACCCCCCTCGACAAAATTTTTGTGCAGGATGTTTACTGAAGGGGACACGAGTGCTTGGGACAAAAATGGTAGGGATGGCCGAACCTAGTGGTACGACCGTACCTATGATTTTCCATGAATCCATCAAGTCAACCACTACAAGCTTCCAAGTGCTCAACTCATCACCAAAATGAAGACACGCCAACCAGGTAGCCAAAAATTAGCTTGGGGGAGACCCCATTTTCAATCAAGGAAGGTATTTCCATCCAAACCAATTTTCAACATCTTGTTTATCACATTTGAATAAAAGAAAAACAACAAAAATATTTGCTTCAACCATGTGCTTGAAATCTTGTCTATATCCTCGCTTTGGAAATGATGAATAGTTGCTATGTTAAAACTTTGCAAGAACCTAGTGTACAACCTTGCGCTCTATGAGCATTTGAATTTGTTGGTATATTTTGAGATAAGAGCCTGAAATAAAACTTTGTGGGAAGCAAATGCTTATGACCAAACCTAGGGTGTTGACTAGTACGATATGGTGAGACAATGTTGATCTTGCTCTATCTCATAGTATGGTGAAAATCTCGGATGATTTCTTTTGAAAATAAAACAAGACGAGTTCCTCAATGGTCATATCACCTACCAAAGCTATATGTCGATATCAATGTATAAACCTTCTACATATGTTTGCTTGTGACCAATTGAGTTTTGCCAAATTGTTGTGACCCTTGTTAGAATCTTTTTATGCTTCCATGATCGAGATATTGTACACCCACATATACAAGCTAACTCCTACACCGGGAGTTACGCAAAACATGCCATCCATCCACCAAAAATAAATACTCCGAAGTTCCAAAGAGATTTCTCTTCGTGCATTCTTGCAAAAGGAGAGAGGGATCATCAAAAGAAAAAAAAAGTATATGCTCAAGAAGCTTGGAAAAAAATGTATGTGCTCCAATAAAAGAGCATAGGGAAAAAAGTGAAGCATGACCCCCCTCCAAAATAAAAGCAAGAAGAGAATCTCAAACCAAGGAGTACTTAGAAAAACAAACAAAAATATTCCACACACTTGCACATCTCGATCAAGTTGCATGACTAGTTTCTTCTTGGATCCGGTCTTTGGCTCAACAACATCATGTGGCACAAGTGAGTCTCATGCTTATCCTACCCAAAGCTCCACATACAAGCCATAGAGTAGGAAGTTGAGGCTCGCTCAAAAGCCTTTGGTGAGGTAATAAATACCACTTGAGCGATCGAGGGAACCATCCGAGGAACCTTGTCTTTCTTTGAAAAAAAATTTCAAAAAAACTCCGAGATAGGATCCAGAAAAGAAGAAGAGTGAGAGATGCAAAGTCAAAAACCATTCTACTCTTCAACCTCCGAAGGCAAGGTGGAAAGCTACAAGCCCCACGGGTAAGATAAGGCTAAGTTTCTCTCGTACCAATCTTTTTAAATAGCAAGAAGAGCATGAGTTTGTGCATAGGGACTTGCCGAGTGGTAACATCATGCAACTCCTGATCCGCCGAGGCCAAGTCCAAGCTTTGCTCGAGGACGAGCAAACGTTTAGCTTGGGGGAGTTTGTTGATGGTCCTTACAACAAAATTTCGACCGTCAAAACCTCGGGTTCGAGAGGAGTATATGGCAAGTTTCATGCATATTTTTAGTACTAATAAAGTTCCACGAGTTGTGTTGTGATTTTCATAGGCAGGTACGCATTTTGGGAGAAATTGGGACCAACACACCACACGTGCTAGGCACAGCTGAACCACCAGGCACGGCCGGCCCTGCAGGTGCGGCCGGCCTGGCAGGTGCGGTTGGCCCTGCCTGGTGCGGCCGGCCCTGCCCTGTGGCGTGTCACTAGTCCTAAGCACTGCCTCTTCCTCGAGCAATACTTGGACGAACGAGATTCACTGAAGAAACGTCGGTTTGATCAAATGGTGGAGGCTAGGATCACTTGGATCAATGGGTCCACTTATCCGGTCACTCAACCGCCGCAACCGTCATCCAGAGGTGATCCTAGGCGTCCCTGAGCAGAGTCGGTGCATCACACGGCACGGGGGTGGGCCGGCCGCACCTATCAACCGACGCACCAGGCGAAACCGACCCAAGGAGCCGACCTACAACCGCCTCAGGAGCAGGGATCATGAGCGTCCAAGGTGAGAGGTGGTGGATCACAGGGCCGGCCGCACCTAGTGAGCCGGCCGCACCTAGGATATTCCTCCCCTGCACTCCACCGACCTTCCTTGCCTATAAAAGCCACCTCCCACTCGCTGGATCAGACACACAACGCAGGAGCTTCTCCATTTCCCTCTTTTGTTCACTTAGAGTAGGATTAGTGTAGCTTGGGAGTTAGAGTCGAGTCGAGCTAGTCTCGGGGTTCCGGAGGAGTCTTCTTCAGAGTTCTGGTACTACTCTTGTTTCCTTTCTTTGTTTAGACTCAAGTACAATTCAAGTTATCTTTCTATCTTACCTTTCGAGTCAATTACATTCAACTTTTACTTTGCTCTAGAAGCTTTATTCTTGGTTTAGACTAAAGTTAGTTTAGGCTTGGTTAGCATAGCTCTCTTGAACCCTATAGTGTTGTGGTCGTTCTTCGCTTGATCTCCGGTGTTTCACGGGAGAGAGAGACCTTCCTTCGTGATATCCGGGGAAAGGTTCTTTGGTTCGTTGTGAGCGCGGTGCTCAGAGCTTACCTTAGTCTTAGATTGGTGTCCCGTTCAACGGAATAGTTGTGGTACCCTAAGGAGGTGACAGCTCCGGACGGGCTTTGTAGTCCACCACGTTAGTTCGGGCCGGTAGGATTCAGCGCGTCGTCGTTCTCCCTTCTCATCCCAGTCTGAGAGCGCGGCTTTGCATGCCCCTACAGCACTAGAAGAGCTTGTCGAGTTTAGCTTGCCTTGGTTATCCTTTGCTTTAGTTCTTTGCCTAGAGTTGACAAGAATAGATAGATTGTGTTAGGATCCTTTCTCGTCTCGTTGTCCTCCCAGCTCGCTAGGTCCTCTCTAACCCTTTATCAAGATCTCCTTGTGTGTGTCAAGTTATCCCCGAATATCTTTATTCATTACCCCCGCTATAGCTCTTTACCAAGTCTGGTATTTCTCCACCGTTTATTCGATTATCTTTGCCGTAGTGCCTCCCTTGGGAAAATATAAATATGATAACCTGAATACCACCGGGTGAAGTGCTACAACGGTAATCCGTGCGCTTGCGGACCTTTCTGTGATCGTGTGTTTTACCAAAGACGTTCCCTAGCCCCGTTACTAGGGGTGTAAACCCGGTAGCAACGCTTGTGAGTGCCTCGAGCATTACTGGCGCCATCACCGTAAGTGCAACCTTAGTAGTGAGGCTAAGGAGCGTCAACAGTGTGCCGCTGTGGTTCCCTCGTGGCGTAGGTGCCGCCCGCCGGGGCCTGCTGCTCCGCAGGACGCCGCTCCTCCTCTCCGTCGGTCGCGTCAACTCCCTCCCCGGTGGCCCCCCGCGCCCGACTTCCTGATGGTTCCCGGTGGCCATGGCCCACGCTCCGTCTGCGCCCTCCTCGACTGTGCCCTCGCCGGCCCCCCTCCTCCCCGTCGGCGCGGGCCTTCCCCGTGTCGGCGCCCGCGGCACCCTCTCCACCGGCGGATGCGGCCCCTCCGTCACGTCGTCGGCCGCGGCTCCCTCCCCCGGCTGGTGGCCGCTGCCCCTCCTCTGCAACAGCGGCCCCAGCACCTCCCTCCTGTTGACGTCCCGGCGGCGGCGTTTTCCGTCGAGCGTCAACTCTCCGGCGTTGGTACTGTTGCCGTCGGTGCTTTCGCGGCGTGTGGTCATAGGCTTTTCCTGGCTGGCCATTATGGGTCTTTGCTTGGTGCCGCTTCCCTTCTCCCTGCTGCCCCCAAGGTCGTCTCTTTGCTGTGCCGCAGGTGTTGCTTGTTGCCGTCGCCGAGGTTGCTCACTGCTTTTCCCATCGCTTTGCCTCTCATCTTGGTTCGGGCGGCGGAAGGTTTGGTTCTAGTTTTGGAGATCATGGCGAAAGCCTGGCCTAACGCTTGCTAGAGCTGACAACAGCTGCGCTCTTTGCGTAGCTACCCTGCTGAGGGCGTTGTTGCGACTTCCAAAGCCTCTTGGTCTGCCAAGTGAAGACTTGGCCTGTCCATCCTTGGACGGGAAGACGGCGGCGGCGTCCTTGTCGCTTACTTCTTGAAGGTGTCGTCTTGCAAGACCGCTCCACTCTGCCTTTGCTGTACTCTGTTGTTAGGCTAGCGGTGACGAGTGTGTTTCCTTGGTGCTTTCTTACCCTGCAGGCGTTTGTTGTAGCTTGCCTCCTCCTGTGGTGGTGGTGCGGTGTCTGTCTTTATTTCTTTCTCCTTTGATGTATCTTTGTTGTTTCTCTGCTCTTTAGGGGTTCTCCTAAAGTGGTGTTCTGTAAAACTCTCTTCTCTTAATGAAAAACGTGCTTTGCACGTCTTAAAAAAATCATTTACGTTTTTATTTTTTTTTCCTTCCACCTTATCCACACAGCCTAATCCCCACCAGGCCACCACCGGTTCAGCACTCATCGCTGCTAGCACCTGAGCACACCATCGTCCGTCGTCGTCCTGCCTCTGCGTGCTTCTCGCCTAGGCATGCACTCGCCGCACAGCACCGACGGCCACCACCTGTGCTCTCCACTAGACGCCGTAGCACCGACGGCCACAACCTGGGCATCGCTACGCCTCCTCCGCTTTGATGTCGGCTGCACGCAGAGGAACTCACCGCAGCCACTACAGCGCAACGTGATGGCGGCGTGCTTCCACTGGAGGCGCTCGTGCTAGGAAAGGCGCACAAAAAGCACTCCCGGAGCTCGTTTTGGAGCGAGGAGCCTGGTGTGCAGCACGGCGACGTGGGATTCCCGGCTTTCAGGATGGTGGCCCGCAGGCCCACGTCATCCCGGTCGTATCGTGTCCTCCCTGCCGCGTCGTCTCCCGAGAGCACCGGCAAGAGGGCCCGCCGCCGGTGGTCTCTACAATGCCAAGGGCCCGCTTGAGAATTCCCCGTGCGCCGGCGTAGCCGGCCGAGGATGCTCGCCCGGCCGCACGCCTCGAAAGAGGGCGGAGGCCCGCCTCCTCTCGCTCGTCCTCCCCCACCTCTCGCTGCTGCGTGGATGCCGGCTGCTCCGGCGCGGTGGCCACCGTCGCAGGCCTCTCTGGCCGGTGCAGGCGGTGGATGCCCTCCCGCCGCTGATGGAGGCACAAGTGCCGCGGGCGGGAGGGCCTGCAGGTTACGGGCCGGCGCGAAGGGAGGAGGGGCCGACGTGGAGTGGGTGCGGGACCGCCGGCACTTGTCCAGGGCGAGCCCGCCCGGCCACCGAGTGCTAATTCCCGCCGGAAGCCGCTCCCGCTTAGCCCCGTGCCCGCCACGCACATGTTCCTCATGGCAGCCGTGCCGGCGGCGAACTTTGTCGGCACCTTGCTCTCTGCCGTCTCAGAGATAGGTGACACATGGTGGTCGCGGCGGGACCGGAGCCGCTGTTCCGATGGGTGCTCTGCTTCCGCCACCGCCTGATTCGTTAATGCGTACTACATCTTCGGCGACCCATGGATCCAGCCGTCGTCCACGGGCTGCCGATGCGTGAGGTCGTCAGCGTCACTTGTGGCAGAAGCAGTAGCTGGCGGCAGTGGAGACGCGCACCAGGAGGACAGCTACGGCACGATGGAGGCATCCGACGAGGACAAGTCGCGGTGGCACTGGCGTGTTGCTGCAGAACTCGATCCAGAGTAGTGACGGCGAGGACGAGGGGGAAGCGGCGATGGCGAGGACGAGGGGGTGCGAACTCGACCACAGCGTGGAGGATAGGGAGGCAGCGTACAGAGTGACGGCGAGGGGGAGGGGCGAGCCGGGCCGCGACGCAAAGCGAAGCGAGGCGGGCGAGGGGGAGGAGCGATTTGGAGGGTGACCCAGATTTCCCTACTAGAAGATGGAGGCCCATTTACCGGCTGTTGTTACATCACATCCAGAAGCTCCGACCCACTATATTTACAGGTCCAGGACCTTCTAGCAGATGCTGCTGCGGTCAGCCTTACTCAATTATTTGAAACCACACCCCACCGCGCCGAACTTAATAATTGGCCTTGTTTAGTTGGTTGAAAATTTGCCTTTTTAACTGCTGGAACTCCTGTAGCACACTGTAGCACGTTTCGTTTGTTTGTGGTAAATATTATCCTACCATGGTCTAACTAGGCTCAAAAGATTTGTGTCGCAAAGGACATCCAAACTGTGTAATTAGTTATTTTTTTACCTATATTTAATACTCCGAATATATGTCTTTTGACGTATTTAATGTGATGTGATGGAGAGAGAGTGGAGAAAATGTTAGAAATTTTAGACAACTAAACAAGTCAATAGATAGATGCCACTGCATGCCAATTGCCAAGGTCAGGCACACAGGAGGCCGCGGTAGTGGGCCGCGATCTGGAACTGAGCTCAGACCATCCACACTCATCCTCCTCCATTTTCTCCTTCAAAAGAGAATATGCCATCCTAATCATCAAGATTCTTTCCTTCATATTCCATTCTTCCGCATCCATCTTCCTTCATTTTCTCTCCTTCCCAACTACTAACTATGGGGCCCACACTTATATATATTTTACCCCCCTCCCTCTCTTTCCCCGGTCTCTCTCTCCCCACTCCCTCTGTTTCTCCGCCCGCTCCTATTCTCCTTGCCCCGGCGGTGCTCCCCGGCCTCCATCCTCCACCGGCGAGCCGCCCTGCTCCTCCTCCGTCGGCGAGCAGGGCGAGGAGGACGGGCAACGGTGCGGCCGACCTCCCCTCTTCCCCCTGCGACGGCCCTCCTCCTTGCGACGGCGAGGTGGAGCACAGCGTGGCGGCGAGGCATGGTGGAACACGGCGCGGCCATGGCCGAGCCTGCGCCGTCCCGGACCGCCTCCGCCTGCACCGGCGCGGGGCGCCCCGGAGCTTCTCCCAATCGGCGGCGCCGACTTCCAGCTCTCCCGCGTCGACTCGGCGCCACGGCCATGGCGTCGTGGGTGGAGGGCGCGGCCATGGCTCGAGCTCGAGCTCCCGACGGCGTGTAAGGTGGTGGCGGCGCAGAGGAGCGGGCCGAGCAGCGGGCGACGCGAAGGAGCGGGCGGCGCGGAGGAGCGGGCTCGCGCGGCGAGGCAGGGATGCGGAGAAGCTCAGAGGCGCGCGCGGCGGCACGGCAGAGCAGAGCTGGCGCGCGTGCGGCCGGCAAGGTAGCCTCCGTGGCGGCGCGGGGTGGCGCGGCTTCGGCTTGAGGGGTGCGGCACGAGAGGAGCTTCGGCAGCGGCGGCCTCGAGGGCGCGGCCGCGCGGGAGGGGCAGCGGGCCGAGCAGCGGGCGGGGCGGCGGCCTCTCCGTCGGCGGATCCATCGGTGCTCGAGCAGGGGCGGTCGCCATGGCTTCGTGCGGAGCTCCCCGTGCCGGCCGCGGGCTGTAACATCCCGAAATTTCTCCGGAATGTTAGTAATGCAAAAATGTAGATTTCAAAATTTCGATTTGAAATTGAGTGCTTGATTAAACTATAAGGTTGTCTTCTGTGATCCTTCCCTGAAAATCCTAGATTTATTTTGAGTAAAATAATAAAATTTAGAAATTATAAAATGCTAGTGTGCGAACTTTGGAGTTTATTGGATTTATTTTGGATCTTAATTGAGTGGGGTTCGAATTTGAATTTTTATTCAAATTTGGATCATAGTTCAAATAGGAGTTAAGGGTAATAGGAAAATAGGAAAGGAACCTCTGCACCTTGGGCCTCAACTCAGTGCACTAAGTCCCCTAGAGCACCTCAAGCTCCTCTCTCTGGTTCGTCGAACTGCCAACCCGTCTGGCCTTTTGGCCCATCTCAACCCGTTGGCCCAGCTGCCACCAACCCCCACCTCTTTCACCGTCGCATGGGCCCAGCCGGTCAGCCACGCCGCCCAGAAGCACCGTCCGCCGTCCACGCATCTTCCCCCAAACCCTAGGGCGCCGCCCTATAAATTCCCTCCACACCGGCCTCCCTGTACCGCGCCGCCGCCTTGGGGATTTCCCCAAATCCGCCGCCTCCACCAGAAATCAGAGGGGGAGAGAAGGGGAAGGAAGAAGGGAGGGGTTTGGAGCCCGTAGGAGTAGACCGTCCGTGGGGGAAGCCGGACCTGTCGGGGACGACGTCGCCTGCGTCGTCGGAGCACCGCGCCACCGAGCGGTCCTGAAGATGAGGCCGTCTGAGGGAGCGCCTGTGCGTGGACCACGACGCCGCGAGAGCCGGAGCTGCTGTTCGTCGTGAAGCCCAGGGTTTGCGTCGCCCAGGAGCCGGAGCCGCACAAGACAAGGACCTCGACGCCGCCCCTGCTCTGCTTCCCCTACCTCGCGCCGCACCACAGCCGTCCCTGCTCCGTCCTCATCACCACCGCCTCGTCGACGCGTCCGGAGCACCGGTGAGCACCACGACCCCCCCATCACCGTGCTGAGGACCCTGCCTTCGAGCCGAGGCTAGACCGAGCCTTGTGAGCTCGCTGTTTGTCTGTTGCCCGCATCGCGCTGCCGCGCAGACCCGCCGTCGCTTGAGTGCTGGCCTTCGAGCCATGCCGGTCGCTTTGCAGGTGCCGCTGCCTACCGCAACGCGCGCGCTCCTTGCTTTGCATCGTGTTGGCCTTGTTCCGATGAGCGCACGCCGAGCTCCGGTTCGTCGCCGGCACCCACACGGCTGCGCCGCCGTCGTTCTGCACGCAACCGCCCGTGCACTTCTGAGGTCCAAAGTTCCGCCTTTTCTGGGCAGAGACTCATGGCCAACGCACGCTCACACCGCAGCGAGCCCGGACGCCGGTGCCGCCGAACCATCCCTCGCCACGCTGCACCCAGTCTCACGACTGCACGCACGCTCGTGCCACTAGTACCACACCCTTGTGCTTGTCGAGCGAGCCGTGGATGCTCTGTTCGCATGACGGCACGCGTACATCGCGTTCCGCCACCTCGCCGGCGCTTTGTCCGCCGCCGGGGGTGTTCTTTCCGCCCTGCAAGCGCGAGCACCGACTCGATCTCGTTCTCGCGTACCCGCTCTGGCGCACACGCGTGCCAACCCGGCCGTCGCTCTGCTTCACCTCACCGCCGAGGGCGACCTTTCCGCCTGGATGCGCGAGCACCATGCCAAGCTGGTGCACACCTTGGTTCATGTGCAAACAGGCGATCGCACCGGCGCTGGTAACCCAGGCCGTGACGCCGAAACCATCGGCTTTGCCTGGCCGCGCCGGGCCGCTCTCTTTCGCCGCCGGCACACACACGCGCTCGCGCGCACGCCGTGCGGCCAAGGCCAAACTTTTGGTCGTGCCTGTGCCAAGGCACATCCGGACGGCCGTTCTCAGCCGAGCGCGTACCCCGGCGTGCTACCGCGGAGCTCGCCACCGTGGCCAAGCCACCGGCATGCCCGCACGCTCACGCACGCACGGGAGGGCATGGGCGCCGCCTTTGGCCGGCCCAATGCCCACCGCTGCGCACGCTTTTTCCCCGCGTGCAAGCGAAGCCGAGCTGCGACCCAGCGCGCGCTGCAGCGTTCGTGTCGCCCTTGTCAAACCTCGCCGCCGGCGAGCTTCTGCCGGTCCGCCACTCCTTGAAGGCTTTACGTCGAGCACGTGTGGCAGAGCCCAAAACCCAGATGGGGTTTTCCTTCGCACACCGGTGCACACGCCGTCCTAACCGTAGCGGATCCCGCTGGATCCCATGCGGTTGACCAGTCCCAGCCGTGCCGCACGCGCGTCCACACCGGCCGCTGGCCACCGCGGATCCCAGGGATCCCGTGCGCCCGGCCAATGGTGTTCCACCACACCGCTGCCTACACAGCCCTGTTCGCACCAGATCCCGGCCGGATCTTTTGTGGCCGCCACCCCAGCAGCCATGTGGGCTGCCACATGGACAAGAGCTGGCTGTAAGCCGCCTATGTGGCCGCCACGTGAGCACCTAGAGCTAGCTTTCAGCCGGCCTGCAGATAGCTTAGAGTCAGTTAGAGTTAGCCTGTAGCTAGCTTATAGTTAATGCTATTGTGTATGCGTATTTTAATTTTAGAAATGTATTTTACTTTTGGAAAATCCTAGAAATTCCATTTCAACTCCGAAAATTATGAAACCTTTTCCAAAACTCTTCTAAAATTATAAACTCCGTGTGAGGCTAGTGTTCGCTCTCTTTTGGCTCATAATTGTTGTTCATTTGGAGTTAATTGCAATAGGACCTGTCTTTATTTTAATTGCGCGTTATTAGGAACAGCTGGAGCCGGGGAGCTGAGCTCGGAGTTTGACTACACCGACGACTACGCCGCCGACGACTACTCGCACGCAGGTGTTCACGCCCGACTGACTTTGAATGCCTATTAGACATTGCAATGTAGTATGCTAGCGCTTTACTTTAAATGCATGATGGTGAACCTTGCACTGCCTTCTTTAATTATCCTGTCCTTGATTGCCCTACTACTATATATGTATATAAGCGTGTATACATGCTGAGCTTCGCGATGCATGTGTTGGGACGGGAATAGTGCTTCTTGGCGTGAGTGGGGTAAAAACCGGCAGGAGAAGGCGTTTTGGGTACTTTGGCGGGGGTGAGCTCGAAACAACCGATCTGGGATCGGGGATGGGGGTGCACTCCTCAGTGCATTCCCGCTTGTACGGTTTTCGGAGCACAGGTGTTGGGGTTTTACTGACGTTTGGAGGACATGAGCTCGCCCCGGTCTGAAACCGAGTGGACAGACCTTTTCACAGGACCTTTACGTACACACCACCTCGCCGAGAGTGGGGTTAGGGCCGAGTTGAGCTCGGCAAGTGCGGAACCATACCTGCCAACAGGATAGCGGGGTATCAGTGGGGGAGAGGTGGGAGTGAGAACACCCTCTCAGAGCGACTCCCGTGTGGCCACACGGGAGCATTTCACAGTTCCGGTGCAATTCCTTCCGATGGGGGAATCGTTTTGAGGGCCGGATGCAGGATGGGACCGTAACTACCGAGAGTTCGCACGGTAGGGTGGGCTCGGTTGGCTGATCACCGCCGGGTGCCATCCCGAGTTGGGTACAGGTGTACACGCTCTGCAGAGTTTAGATCTATACGTATAGCCGCGTTCTCGGTCATGGACATGTCCCCTGATAGCTCTGTTCTCATGTTTTGGGATTTCTACCTCCCCCTATAGTTTGAGAGTGTGGTGAGCCATGGTTGCAGTCGGGGTGAGGAGAGTGGCTCCCTCTACCTCGCGGATCCGATTGCAATCATTGAGGTGCGAGGAGAGGAAGTTCTCGCATCGACCCTAGATGGAGATAGGATGTGGAGACGGGGCCCTGGGGTACCAGGTGTTTCCGAGCTGTGTTTGAGAGTATGGTTTGGGACTTATATGGAGATGATTTCTATTTATACTTTGCTGCTGCAGCATAGGAAACCTGAGCTTCCACCTTGCTTCTTTTCTTACCCTTTAGAAGATAGGCCACTTAAAGCTGCACACAGTCGGTGACGTGAACCTATCCCACTCCTTGGGGATAGACTTTGGGTGTGCAGGGTACGAGTCTGACTTCGACAACAACGCCGATGGATGGTACGACTGAGGGATGCGTCGCTTCGCTCAAGGATGCCTGTGGGCGTGAAGAATAAAAGATGGAGACCCTTCTGAGATGCTAGCTACCGCTGTGTAGAATTTTCACTCTGATTCAGCCAAGAGGCTTGTAATGTTGTACTCCATTATGGACATGAAATAAATTATGTACTAATATTTGTGTGATGCGATGTATGGTTGTGATTTACCTTCTGTGATGAGATCTGTACGCGATAGCCACTGATCCCGGGACTATCGCAAAGGTACAGGGACTCGGGTTTTCCTCCCCGAAAATCCAGGGTGTTACACGGGCCGCCTCCTCCCCGGCGAGGAGGCCGAAGACGCAGGCGCGCCGGCCACGGAGCTCCACCCCGTCTCCGGGCGCGCGGGAGGGGGCGCGGGGAGCACGGTCGCGCGGCCGCCGGAGCAGACCGGCCGCTCCTGGAGAAGATGGATGCCAGCCCCGGCGCGGAGGTCTCCCCGCCGGTCGTGGAGAAGATGGATGCCGCGGCGAGATCCAGGCGAGGCCGCGCGCGAGGAGCAAGCCGGCGGCGGGGCCCTCCTCTCGCGGAGCCCCTTCCCCTGCCCTTGCCCGGTCCATGGCGGCACCGCGAGAGGACCACCAAGCCGAGGGAATGCGCGACGTGCTTCCCCTGCGCTTGCCTCGCGCGCTGTAGCAGCCGGCGAGGTGCACTGAAACCGCGGCGAGGTGGTGCTCCACGAGCTCCTCGGTAACGGCGGTGGCGACGGCCAACATCAGCACCTCGTCGTCGTGGAGGGCGCCTCCGCTTCCTTCCAGGTCGTTGCGGCACGGGCGAGTTCGTTGGGGGTCGGCGGCAGCTGGACCCGCGGTGGGGCCTCGAGAGGGATCGAGGAGCTCCTCGATCCCTCTGAATCTCGAGGAACCGGGGGGCGACGGGAAAATCCCGTGAGCGTTCCCGTAGCCCGCTGCAGCCCGTTTTCCTGGAAAAGCTCACGGGAAACGGATCGAGGGAGCTCCTCGATCCCTCTGAATCTCGAGGAACCGGGGGGCGACGGGAAAATCCCGTGAGCGTTCCCGTAGCCCGCTGCAGCCCGTTTTCCTGGAAAAGCTCACGGGAAACGGATCGAGGGAGTTTTCCCGTCCCCCGGTGCGGGTGGTCTCAACCGCCGCCTCCCGGTCAGGTCCACGACCCGACCCAACTGACCAACCACCACCGAGATTTTTCATTCCAGGTCCGTTGATCTGTGTGTGCGTGCTCGCAGCGGCAGCGGCAGCACGCGGCTCGACCAACGGGCGGGTCGTCGGGGCGCCCGCCACCCCGTGACAAGGGACGCGTGTCCCCCCTCGCCAGCTGTACTCAATCCACCTCCAACTGCATTCGCTCGCCTGCCTCCCCGCCCTGGCCGTCTGGAACCACACCACTACCACGCACGCACGCACCCATCCCCCTCCCCGCTGCTGCCTGCCGTCCGGTCGGCGGTGACCCCCAGTCCCCTACCGGCTACTCGGGAGTGGATCCTCTGCAGTCGACTGCAGAGTGCAGCTGCCGCTGCACCTGGGCCTGCGGGCCCTGGTGTCACTGTAGCGGCCGCAGGCCCACCCCGCAGTGGCAGCTGCACTCTGCAATCGACTGCAGAGGCGCCCCGCCGCGGCTACTCACCCTCCCCTTTGCGTATATATCCCGCTCCCCTGCCTCTCCCGCTCCCATCTCTGCTCCTCCTCCTCCTCCTCTTCTTCCCTTCCTCCTCTCCTCCACTTCCTTCCAAGAACTCGCTCCGTCTCATCAAATCAATCATCACAAACCAGTCAGTCGGTCACTGGTAGACACACATCCGCAGCAAAACAGCCGCTCTCATCTTGTCTCTACTACTCATGGCGTCTTCTTCTTCCTCCCCGTCGTGCCGTGGCGGCGGGAAGCCGGACGTGGACCGGATCAAGGGCCCCTGGAGCCCCGAGGAGGACGAGGCCCTGCAGCGGCTCGTGGCGCGCCACGGCGCGCGCAACTGGTCCCTCATCAGCCGCTCCATCCCGGGCCGCTCGGGCAAATCCTGCCGCCTGCGGTGGTGCAACCAGCTCTCGCCGCAGGTGGAGCACCGCCCCTTCACGCCCGACGAGGACGACACCATCCTACGCGCGCACGCGCGCTTCGGGAACAAGTGGGCCACCATCGCGCGCCTGCTCTCCGGCCGCACCGACAACGCCATCAAGAACCACTGGAACTCCACGCTCAAGCGGAAGTACTACGCCGCCGCCGCAGATGGTGGCGCCGGCCCTGCTGCTGCGGCTGACGCGGACGACGAGCGGCCGCTGAAGCGCACCAGCAGCGACGGCCACCCGGGGCTCTGCTTCAGCCCCGGCAGCCCCTCCGGGTCCGATCTCAGCGACTCCAGCCATCACAGCCTCCCCTCCGTCATGCCGTCGGCGGCTCCCGCCGTGACGTCGCAGCAGCAGCAGCATGTCTACCGCCCGGTGCCCCGCGCGGGTGGCGTGGTCGTGCTCCCGCCGCCGCTGGCGCCGCGGCCACCCTCCCCGCCGCATCAGCAGGCAACTCCTCCTCCGGCGACCTCCCTGTCGCTGACCCTGTCCCTGCCCGGGCTTGATCAGCATCCCGATCCGTCCCCCTCCCCACCTCCTGTACAGATGCCGCAGCAGCAGCCGGCTCCTTCTCAGATGCCGCCGCCGCCGCCCCCGCCAGCTCAGCCGAGCTTACCGTTCCAGCTGCAGCCGCCGGCGAAGAACCTCGCGTCGCCGCGGCCGCCACCGTCCCCTGCGCCGTTCAGCGCGGAGTTCCTGTCGATGATGCAGGAGATGATCCGGATCGAGGTGCGCAACTACATGTCAGGGTCGGGGCTGGACCCGCGCGCCGACGCCGGCGCTGCCGTGCACGCCGTCAGCAAGCGCATGATGGGCATGGCCAAGATCGAGTAGAAGCGGTCGAAGAAGACAAGGTTGAAATCGGCGAACCGATCGATCCGCGGCAAGAATCGGCATGGCAAAGCAATCTCTCAAGAGAGAGGCCTTGCGGCGTCGGCAAGTGAAGAGAAGAGGAGCTCCACCGGCTTCATTCCAAAGCTGTCGTTTAAACAAAACAAACAAGGATCCTTCCTCCCAAATCCCCCTGTCTAATCTAGCCATTCCTTTCCTTCAATTTTTTCCCAGTAGCTCGTATGAAAGTCTACCAAGCGAGCAGAGCAGCGCGCAGAGACGAAGAAAACTTCGTCTCGTCGTGTGGTTGGCAGTTTGGAGGCACAGCATCCCCATCCCTGAACCTGAAATAAGCTGCAGAGCAAGGTTCCTCCCTCCCTCCTTTCCTTGCTGCTGGTGGTGGTGATAACCTGGTGTACAATACCAGCCGGAGTAGTAGCTAGTCATGCACGTTCTTTTTGTACAGAAGATGAAAAAACAAGAAGAAAAGAAACCAAGAAGAGGCCTCTCACAATGAATATGCTCTTCCAAACTCTTGTATACTTTGTTAAAATATCCGTTTGTTTTGCAGTTGGTTACAAACCTTATACGGAGTAGGAGTAGGAGTACTCGGGAGTAGTTTGTTTGTCTGTCTGTCGGTACGTAGCAGAGCAGAACCGCCGTACAGGGTACACTATCATGGTCTACTAGAGCTAGTTGGATCGGAGATTTTGTTTGAGCTCGGGTTGTTTTGTTTTGGGAGGACCGGATCGGCGTGGGCAAAGGCAACAGGGCAGGGACGAAAGCGGAATTGTATATGGCCGTGTTGATGGCTGCCAGCCCGGCCGTTGGCAGAGCCTGCTGCGGAGACAGAGGTACGTAGCCAGTGAGCGGAGTGGGGGATGAGCCAGCGACAGCTAACCGCCTGCCTGGCTGTCCACCACCACTCCTCTATCCCCCCGGCCTCCCATCCTCAACCGCCCTCACTCTTCCTCGAGGAATAATCACATTATACGAAATCCAAAAATTAGATATATATCATTAACTACACATGTCATTAACTTATGTGAACCTCACATGTCATTAACTTGTAATGATATATATCTAACTTTTGGATCTTTTAATAGTAAGAATCCAAATTTCCCCTTCCTCGATGGCAAGTTTTAACTGCTTGTTGTTTCATAGCTCCTCCGGCCAGTCGGTTTGTTCGTTTGGCTGGTAGTTGGCAAGGGTGTAGCTAGATTTTGAGAGGGTCGAGAGACCAAACATAAAATGATCTTGTAAGAAATTTT
Source organism: Cenchrus fungigraminus (assembly GCA_036936925.1). Lineage (NCBI taxonomy): Eukaryota > Viridiplantae > Streptophyta > Magnoliopsida > Poales > Poaceae > Cenchrus > Cenchrus fungigraminus. Next base: position 72,834,760 of record CM072780.1, read on the forward strand.
AAGAACTCCTTCAAACATTTGCAAAAAAAAAATCTATGTAATAGCGATTAATTAGGTTATATGAACTGAATATACATAGATTTTATTACACATTGATGCTAATATTGTGATCATTGCCAGCACTTGTAAAAGAATCTCGAATGATAGAAAATAAAGATAAAGTTTGGTGACAAAAAGATGCATGAGTAATTTTTTGTATATAAAAAACTAAAATATAAAATATAAGAAGAAAGCTACTTGTCTATTATTTTATTTTTCTCGAATGGAATGATGAAACAAGATCGTTATTATGGTCTCATATGTTGGTGGGCTGATGATGATTTGAACTAATTGTAAATCTTGTTGCTTATTAGGGATTTAGGGACTCTAATCTATACTATAAAAAATAATTAACAAACTATTTAGAAGCTCATGTGGGGTGTACTATGTACGCAACAGTATCAGGGGGGCCAGGCCTGTGCGCTCCGCTTTTGGTGGTTGATGCTGATTTGTTCTGAGCGAAAAATACTATTGATTAGTGGTTAGTAGTTAATTTGTTCTGAGATAAAATTACAATTAGCTGGTGGCTAGTAAGCCAAACGAAGAGGACGAGTGACGGTGGTGCTGGTCTCGTCTCGTGGAAACTGGAGAGAGATCGAACACGATGGACGCTGGTGAAATAAAGTGGAAACGGCACTGCAGGAGGAGACGGAGCGTAGCACGGAACGGAAGCCGAAAGTACGGTGGATGCGGTTATCGACCACCCACTTGGAGCCAAGCAGGCCACTGCGTGCTACGACTCGCACAACGCTTCATCCGTATCATTGGCCTGACCTGGCGTGTCCTGACATGAGCAGAGCCGGAACCATGGCCCTAGTCAAGCGGGAGTCGGTGTGCGCTTCAGCCGCAACCAAAACGCGGTTTTGCACTGTGCACAAGCGAGATGCCATCTACTAGCTTGTTGTGCGACGTGTAGATAGATCCTGTGGTAGAGAGACAGAGATGACTGGTCTAAAGGCGGTGCAACTTGCACGGAGATAAAGTGGAAAAGGTAACGATCGATACAAGTAGCAGACGCAGCATGATGAGCAGGGATGGAGGATTAGGAAAGGAGCTAGTGCCGTTGGTTTGTGCGTGGACAAAGCTCACATCGCGCGATGTGCCAAAAGGTGTATGGTTTTTCTTTCCAAATAACACCCTACATCTCAAATTATAGATTGTCTTGAGATGTATAATTAATCTTTGCAGAACGCACACCACGCGGTGTCGGAAGGACGTATGTATTGTTTCTCCTTACATAACTCAAATCAAGCTGAAAAAACAAGGTTCCTGGCATACACTTCGTTACATTCAAAAAATTCTTTACAAAACTAGAAACATTCTTTGTATTCAAACGTAACAACCATGTCCTTTTCCCTCCTGCCGGCATTAATATTAATCTTATTTGGTGCTACAATATAAAAAAAAACGTTTATAGCATTTACAACATTGCTAACCATCAGTAATGGCGAAACGACGCCTGCAGTTTGGCGTGTTCCTTAAACTCGCAACGCCTACGCAATTTCCACCTGAAACTGAGAGGTCCCCCGGCCCTAAACTAAACGACCCAGGCGAGGAGCTGTTAGCACACAACTAACTGATGATGGATGCATGCCCTGTACTACATAGGCCCCGGGCCCGTTTTCGCATTTCATTATCAGTCGTCGTGTCGGTTTGTTCCGTTGGTGAGGTCAGGCAAAGCGGCACCATGCCTGGTTGTTGGTGGGTACTCCTCCCAAACTGCTCAACTAACTCAAGAACAACACCAAAAGCCAAAGGCCGCCTAGAAAATGCACTGTGTGTGTGTGTGTGTCTCCATGCCTATCTCTCTCTTTCTCTTTTCTGATGCGGTCGTCGGCTTGGACGTTGGCATCAGGCGCGTCTTCGATCAGCTGGTTGCGCGTAGTTTTCGGGGGCAGTTCGTTGATCACTACCCGTGATATATAGTTCGTCGGCGGCAGCCTCTCCTTCCGATATGTTCCATTGCTTGAACCTGACATGACATGTACTCACCAGTCACCACCCAAACACACTCCTGCCAGCACCACCAATCTAATGTAATAGCAGGATCGGATACTTCACTGACTACTGCTTGCTAACCATCACTACAGACAAAGAAGTGCCTGATCGATGCCAATGGATGTCTGGATGATGGGCCAGCAACCTCTAGCTGTGGAGAAAAAAGAGAGCCGTTTTCTGTTAGGGTGTCGACGCTGAAGTGGCCTGTCGAACGGCGAGGGAAAGCGACGGGTGCTGCACTTGCATGCGCAGGCCAAACCCAACCGGAACACCTGCACCTTGTTCGATCGATCTCCGGCCAGTTTGCGTTTGGCGGTTTGTTGGGGGAATCCCAGGATGGTCGCGACCTGCTGCTAGCCGCTCGCTCGTGTACCGTGTGTCCGTTGTAGGAAAGGTTTGGCACGGCAAAGGCGAAATTTGCCGACCACGACAATGCAGCTAACAAACAGCTATCTGAATGATGCAGTACACACAACATCTGTCCGAATACTATACCTTCCTTCGCTACGTCACAGGAGAATAAATAATACTTGTTCTATTTTTCTGATAGATACAAATTAAAAAATTATATATATATATATACATAGACATCAGAAACAGATATAGGTTGAACAGATTTACATAGTTGCCACACGAGAACATTGAGGGTATCGTGCGCAGAACTGGAAAAAATGTTGAATTTTCTCAAGGAATAGATGATTGAACCAAACCATGCAATTTAAATAGTTGTTTCGAGATAGGTTTGATAGTGATACAAAAAGCTTTTGTTCAAATGTCAACCAGACAAGTCTGGATTTTTCATTGAACTATTTTCTCGTTTGGGTAATTGATATGACACTGAGCTATAACATATACATTTAATAAAAAAAATAAAGTTTACCGTTCAAATGAGTAGTATAATTTTTAGGATTATTTATGTTGTGATTTTGAGCCTAGCTAGTGGCAAAAAAAAATCTACCCTGAGGAAGGGAGGGAGGCAATCGACGAAGAGACACGGCTAAAGTTAATATGATGTGATGGAGAGAGAGTGAAAAAAAAGTTAGAAACTTTAGCCATCTAAACCAGCCCTAATGAACCAGAAGCGTTTGATTCGACGTGGTCGGACGTTCACGCATGGTCGCGCCGCTTAGCGTCACCGTTAGTTGTTGCGTCCGCCTAGCGCGTTTTGACCGTTGTTGCATTGCATGCATGTCAGTGGGGGCGCGCGAGAGGCATCATATGCTCATGCGCCCTCGTCACTGTCAGCATTGGAATCCTCTTGGGGCCTGTTTAGTTGGCCGAAATTTAGGTTTTTTAACGTTTCGAACTCCTGTAGCACACTGTAGCACGTTTCGTTTGTTTGTGGTAAATATTGTCCAATCATAAACTAACTAGGCTCAAAAGATTCGGCTCGTGATGTACAACAGAACTGTGTGATTAGTTAATTTTTTTACCTATATTTACTGCTCCGAACATATATCTTTTAGTGTATTTAATGTGATGTGATGGAGAGAAAGTTGAAAAAATAGTAAAATTTTTGCTAAATTTCAGCCAACTAAACACCCTCTTGCTCTCCACCTATCGCCCAAAAAATTTCTTGACTTACCACTTATAATAATTATCTAGAGATACAAGGACTGTGCTTTAATTTCGGCTGCAGAGAGCTCTCGCAGTGGAACGACGACGGCGCGGCACCGAGTCAATCAAACAACTAGTATTACTAGCTAGCTGGGCTTGTCCTGCTGCACACGCGTACGCGGCGTGTTCCACGGACGGGGTGCACGAACACGGTTCACGGCTCCGCTGATGAGGGATTCTAGTAGGCAACAACGACCCTCGTCTTGGTCTCTTCTGTAAGGCACTAGTACTAGCTACCTGTCGCACACGCAACACATGTCCATGCATGCGAACATCGCCCCCACCCCATCTAGAGCAACAATAATTCTAGTCCGAGCACATACAAACATATTATATATACATATATATACAAATCCGTCGGTGCCCGGGCGGGCGGGCCGTGCATGCCTATCCTATCCACAAGCTCGACGGATGCATGATGATGAGGCCGAGAGTCAGCGAGCGACAATCATATGCAGTTGCGTCGGCATGCCGGTTGTTAGTTGTCACGCACCTTTGACTAGCGCTACAACTGGCAATCAGCAAACTTTTATTAGTTTACCACGCGCCATTCGAGTAGTCGGACGTAGCACGTCCCTATCCGTATGGACGTCGTAGTTTCAATTGACTCGGCAAATCATGCACTCATAGTTTAGTAATTTATACATTTCTTTATTAGTTTGTCCCCTAAACCAGCAATCCGTTTATAATAAGCATGTAACTAGCACTGATACCTTGTTTTGTCACGATGCGAATCAACGGGTGGCATTGGTTCCGTATTATATTTTACAATATTATTACGAGCTAGTATGCTCCAAATGATGAAGCCTTCCCGAGCATGCATCGCTTGTCGTTTTGCGCTTTAGTTTGTTCACTTATTACGACTCAGGCACAGAACAAAATCCTTCTTTGGATCTGAGGGCTCTGCTCATGGAGTATATATAACATCATATCCAATCATCTTCCCTCTGTGTGTGAATGATTGATCGATACACGTATGCTCCATAAAATACGCTTACCTCTGGCTTATTAATTGTTGCAAGGCAAAGTTAGAAAATAAATAAAGTAAATTTTTTTGATGGCATATATACAGTAGTGTGTCAGAGAGCTATATCATTTGTTCGACGATATATAAAGATAGTTTGCCAAGTTCAGCTCCACATAACAAATTAACAACATATAAATAATGTGAAAATTGCTCGACCACAACAACTAATGTCAAACTTATAAGCTGAAATGAGGCATCGATTATCGAAGCCAGAGGAGGTTAGGCTAGAGCAACTCTAAGATATTAGGTATAATTTCAGCTAAATTTAGAGTTTTAGAATGTTTGTAAAAAAATGAAGAGCTTCATAATCCAAGGGTAAACCAACGGCCTATGTAGAAAAGGACTCTTCATATGTCATAGTACCGGTGGCTCCATATGTCATACTAATATACTTATTTCCTACTCCTTTCCCCATCTTCTCCTGCATGTTGCCCGACCTCCTCCTCCACTAGCACCGCCCGTCCTTCTCTTCCCCGTTACGCTCCTACGCCGACCGTCTTTCTCTTCCCCTCGACACTCCTCTGCCCGAGCTCCTCCTCCCGGCACCATGCCTAGCGGCCCCGAATCCTGTGGCCTTGCCGCTCACCGGCCACGTGCCTCTAGCCTTTTGTACCGCTGCAGGATCAGGACGAGAGCCGCGCACCGTGCCAAGGCTGATCGCACCCGACGGCCCTACTGCTGCTCCCTTCCTCCTCCTGGTGGTCGGATGCCTCCTCCATCTCCCGCTGCACCTCTTGTACCTCCCCGCGGCATGGTGCAGCTGAGGACCGGAGCGTCCGAGGACCGGTGGATGGTCACTCCTTAGTGATGAGTGATTGACAACGTGGTGTGGACTGGCTCTTGGCCGAGTATTGCAGGTGCAAGTTGCGGCTTGATTTGCGTTGGTGCAGGTGAAGAGCAGGCACGAAAGGTTTTAGCCTTGCGGGGCCACCAAGGAGTGAAGAGACAAGTAGGCTTGGCTCTATGGACCCGGTGGACGAACATGATCAAGTGTGGGTCGCATGGTGGCAAGAAAAGCAAGACTAAGTCGTGAATATGAGCCGGTGCAGGGTAGGGGCTCACAACCAGAGTCTGCACGTGGGGTTTGGTTGGTTTACTCCACAAAACCAACCCTGAGCCGGAACGACGTGGTGGTCAAGTCAAGAGGAGCTTGGCGTGGAGGCTACACCAAGTCCGCGGGGTTCGTGGCGGTTCACCACAAAACCGTCGGGTTCCTTGGTTGCTCCACAAAGCCAAGACCGACGACTCGGGCACGCCGGGAAGCTTCGTGGCGGAGGACACGCGGCGAGATTGCGGAGCTTGCGTTGGGAGGACGCGAGACTGCGGCAAAGGCGTGGCCGCCCGATGGGAATATTCGCTACTTGACCAAATTACCCCTGAGGAGTGTGTATCTTCCTTTAAGTTGTAGTGGTAGCGTGGTCATTTGCCTCCACCGGAGAGACCTCATATATATAGCTCCAGGAGGTGGATGGCAACTTATCCACCCAGACCGCTCTCTAATTCCTTTGCTCCATAAATCTAGATGTTTCATGCATTTGTATGGAATCTGACCTCTGGATGTACGGAAGAATTCGGCGTTGTGATGATTTCCCTCTCGTAGCTCTTTTTGATTTTCGTGTCATTTTCGAGGCTATTTTTGGGGATTTTTGTTCGTCGCTTGATTCGTCAATTGGAGGGCGTTTCTCTCCGGATTTCTTTAAGGGGATCATGGGTGAGTGCCTTGTGGATGATCTTGACCTCTCAAACGCCGGGATTGGCCTTCGTTTCGTGAGTTTTTGGTAGAACCCTAGGTGGTGGCTTGTGCTCGTGAGTTTGGTGATTCTGTTGATTGGAGTGGTTTGAGGCTTCAAGATTTTAGGAATAGTATCTTAGAGACGCTTCTCATCTACCTAAAATTTGGGCTCAATCCATCAAGCGGTTTGAGAGATCCAGCGAAGGGAAGTTGGAGTTGACTTCGTGAGTAGCTCATTTCTGGTTCTGTTCGATCAGGACGGACAGTCCGCCGTGTTCTCACGGACTGTTCGTGGCGGTCATGTTCGTCATGTGTTCGTGCGAGTTCTTGGTTGATCTATTGGGCTTTTCGAGTTTTGTTGCTGGAGGTTTGGCGGACCGTCTGTGACGCTTGGTCAGACTGTTTGTGCTCGTCGGACTATCCGTGAAGTCACTTCGGACAGTCCGTGAGGAGCAGTTCGTCCCTGAGTGTTTCTGTCTCGAAATACAGACCATCTGTACTAGTGGGTAGGACAGTCCACGTGCCTAGACGGACCGTCTGTGGCAGCTGGTCGGACTGTCCGTCGTGAACTTGGCAAGTTCGCGTGGGAATCCTTGGTTGTGATTTCGGGACTTAGCCGGTTTTTCTTTGGAGAAATTTTATCGGCTCCCAGTCACTCCCCCCGTCTTCGGTCGCCTAATCGGTTCCTTCAACAGCATCGGCGTGTCCTCCTTGGCGGCGTCCTCTTCCACCTCCAGTTGCACGTCATTCCTCCACCTCCCTTCGAGAGGTTGGACGGCGGGCGGGATTCACGACGGTTCGGTTGGACGGCGATAGGGCGCGACGGCTGGAGCGATGGTGGGAGCCCGATGGCGGGAGGGCACGGGAAGGTCATGCGCGGGGGGAGACACCGATGGCGAGCGGTAGTGGCTAGGCAAATATGCCGAGTGGATCAGGATGAAGAGGCTGTTGGATCTAAATTTTTGAGGTTTTTCTAAAATTTTACGTAGCCAAGTCCTTTTTTCCTTGAATACGCAGGAGATCTGCGTATCATTGTATTAAGAAGAAGAGCAAATTATTTATAATAGTGTGGAGTTGAGACTCACACAACACATTGTCGTCCATGTTGAACGACAAGAAGAACACCAGCCCCAAGGGCGTTACAACCCTACTACTCATGCATAATACGACCTAAGCGACGCACTCCAGCTTGCACCCACAACAAGGCCTCGTTCTTGTTCCGATCAATTACTTCCTGTGAAGGTGATGATGAAATTCCTTTTACAGAGTCTCTAAGAGATGCTCTTAAGGCATGCACTTGTAGGAAATATCATCCTACCTAACTACTGCAAGGAAAAAACCGCCTTGTACTGCGTCGCCCCAAGGTGACTCGACGGAATCCCGTGGCATCGCCCACCACCTACCACCGTCGGCTGCCGTTCTGGCCCCATTCCCCTCGTCGCCGGTTTCCTAGCCGGTGGCTAGGGTAACGAGCTCCATTCTCCAGTAGATCTACTGCAGTTCTACTGTTTTTGTTTGGGTTTTCAATAATTTCCTTTCCTCCACAATAATCAGGTTAGGTTTTGGATCGTCTTTTGAATGTTTTTGATAAGTTATTTTATTTTGTTATTGATCTCCTACAAGAGATGTGTCGTTCTCTTTTGAGACGTCATGCTCTTGAAGAGATTGAGGTACGTGACCTAATCCTCTTTGAGGAGGTATTGGATCTGTTTTCCCTTCTGGTGGAATCGTCTTTCCGATCGTTGGTTCTTCTACTGACGGCGGCGGATCTGTTTTTCCGGGCACTGTTGGTGATGGCTAACGGTGGTGTCGGATCTTATGTTTCGTTCAACTTTCAGAAGATATGGTCGATGTGCTTTCATCGTCTTTTACTCCCTCAATGGTTGAGCATATAACGTCTCTTTTGCGGCCTCTATATGTTTGTGGAGTCTTCTATTGGTGGAGTTCGGATGTGGTGCTGTTCTACGGCGATGGAATTTTCCGAAGTAGTGGACGGTACCAGTTGTAAGGAAGACGAAGGGTAAAGGCCTAGTGGTGTGCTTCAATGTAATTTTATTTTATGTTGAGGCGGTCTCAAGAGCATCTCCAAGAGTACCTAATATTTTCTTCCTAAAAATATAAAGCTTTAGTGCTTCTATAAAAATGTATTAGAAAGAATAAAGAAGGTCATCTCCAAGAATTGCTAATAATCTACTCCTTAAATATAGAAGACAATTTTGCACCAGGAATCTTATATTGTTCTTAAATTATCCTAACCACTTTTATGTATTCTTTTTCTCTTTTACATTTGCATCAGGAACCGTTTTCTATTCTTTATTGTTTCCGAGCCCTTCCACCTTACCTTGTTTTAGGAGAGGATACGCCTCGACCAAAACCGCGTAAGCCTACCAGGCTGTTTTTTCCCGAGTCCTAAAAGATTAGGAGTGTGGACTAGAACTTTAGGAGCTGTTGGAGAGATATTTTTTCCCATCTTCCTAAAAATCAAAGAATAGGAAAGGATTTAAAGAACTCTCGAGGAGATGCTCTTAATGAAATTAAATCTGTTTCTTAAAAAAGGAATGCACTTGTAATTCCGTAAATGAGCTTCCAAACTATTCGGACACGAATTCAGTCACCAGATGCATGCATGATTATCGATGTTTCTTTTTGAGCAAGCACTTTTGCTATACGTTCCATTTTTTTATAAAGGAAAAGAAGATTATTCCAGCCTATATACGCTAGAAATTATGCCGTAAGTCGTTCACTATCACCCCATTGCGAAATAACATTATTAATGCATACATCTATCTATACTATAACTATACTATAAGAGTTAAGCAAATTGAAAACAATTCTCACCCAAATTTAAGTCTACCCACCTCTCACAAGAGCCCCACTTGTTAGATCAGGCCTACCCAATTTGCTTCACCAAATCGCGTGAGGACAGAGAACGGAGTGCTAGAAATTGTTTCCACCGAATCCCTTTGTTTTTTTTCACCCACCCCATTCTTACCCGCCCGCGTGTACCCACTCGACCCTCCCCCGTCAATCACGGCTATTGTTTTCTTTCTTCATTCTTTTTTCAAACGTCAGAGGCAATCACAGTTGTTGTTTCCTTTCTTCATTCTTTTCTCAAGGGAAGAGAAATTGATTGGCGTGATTGATGGCATGACTCAAAAGGAAATACTCAAGTGCTCAAAAGGAAAGAGATATTTGTGTACAAAATAAAGAAAAATTGATTGGTGTGATTGATGACACGTAAAGTAAAGGAAAAACAAGGAAAGAATCATCTTGTGATTGGATGAACTAAGGAAAGAATTGCTACGCCATTCATATACTATAAGAGTTGAGCAAATTGAAAATAATTCTCACCCAGGTTTAAGTCTGCCTACCTCTCACAAGAGCCCCACTTGTCAGGCCAGGCCCACCCAAATTTGCTTCACCAAACTGCGTGAGGACAAAAATGAGGTACTAGAAATTGTTTCCACCGAATGCCCTTGTTTTTTTACCCTCCCCATTCTTACTGTCCGCGTGTACCCACCCGACCCGCCCCCATCAATCACGGCTATTGTTTCCTTTCTTCATTCTTTTTCCAAACGTCAGAGGCAATCACGGTTGTTGTTTCCCTTTTTTTCATTATTTTCTCAAGGAAAGAGAAATTGATTGGTGTAATTGATGGCATGACTCAAAAGGAAATACTCAGGTGCTCAAAAGGAAAGAGATATTGGTGTACAAAATAAAAGAAAATTGATTGGTGTGATTGATGATACATAATGAAAAGGAAAAACAAGGAAAGAATCATTGTGTGATTAGATGAACTAAGGAAAGAATTGTTGTGCCCTTCATAAATAGTTAGCAAGGAAGGATCAATTAAGGAAAGATTCATCGTGTCGTTAGATTAACAAAATTCAAATGCAATTAGATGGACGCCATTGCATTTATATGTGTTTTGATTCCTTGGCTATTTCCTTTTGAGTTCAATGCCTTCAATCACGCCAATCAATACTCCTTCCCCTTTTTTACACCCCATGTCCCTGTAAAACTCAATACTCTCCACTACTACTCCTATATCCACGAGCCCTAGCGCCACCACCGCCTCCTCGTACCTCCTCCGCCAGCCTCCTCCTCGCGTTGGCTCCCCGCGGGAGTCGACCCATCCTCACGTCGGTCTCCTGCTCGGCGTGGGCACTACAAGAAAAACGCCGACTAGTGACGCAAAAAAAGGCCGTTTCTCATCATAAACCGCGATTAATGACGCTGGTTGTTACGAAAACGCGCCGTCATTAATCGAGCGTCACAAACTACGATTCATGACGAGACCTTATTTCCCGGCGTCATGAGTTTAATGACGCGTATAAATTCGTAACACAAAGGCGTCATAAGGTACCTGCCACGTCGGACCAAAATCTGATGTGGCACGGCGTTTTGTGACAAACCGTTTCATCATTAAGTGAATTCAGCCCATATTTTGACGGGCCAAGGTCCAAATACCTTGTCGTCATAGATTGAATTTGGCCCACTTAATATTAAGCTGAGCCCAATGTTTCTTTCATCATAAATTGGTTTTAGGCCTTATTAAGGTTGGATGGAGCCCAATATTGTTTGCGTCATAGAATGTTTAAGGCCTATTTATGGTTGGATGGAGCCCAATAATTGTTGTCGTCATAGATACTTTTAGGCCTAATTCTGGTTGGACCGACCCAATAATCGAGGTCGTCATAGAATGTTTTAGGCCCGGTTTTAGTATGACCGAGCCCAATAATTGTATTCGTCATTAATTTGTTTTGGGTCCAGTACTAGTTGGATAGAGTTCAATATTCGATGACGTCATAAAATGATTAAGGCTCAACTGATATTGAACCCAACCCACCATTTGCTGACGTCATTTTTGATACGGCCCATTTTATTAATAAATCGTTTTTGAATTCGTAAAAAAATAATGGGCCGATGGGGCAAGCCCACATATTTTTTCCCTGTTATTTTGGGCTGCACTCCAGGTTGTGCTTAATTAAATATAATTCAATCTCATATTACATGCTAATCAATTAAGTAATAGACATCACAGATAATATTTCCATACCACTGATACAAATTAATGTTTCGGATCACACATGACACATTATTATCAATGAACACAAAACAACCACAAGCAGATTGTAAGTAGGAGCTCACAAACCAATACACATGATATCTCCATGCTCACAAATAAAGCTGGTTTTGAAATAGAACCCACTAAGATAACAAAGCTCTGTAATCACAAACCAGCACAACTAGATGGGAGGACACAAGCAGAAGACTAAGAAACACAGTGGCCTTACCCAAGGTGCGAGCTTAGCAGTTGACGAAGGAGGGTCTCTATAGTTTCTACTTGTTTCTTCAACCTCTCAATCTCATCAGTCTGCACTTTCATTGCTACATCTGATGCTTCTGCCTTGATCTTCAAGTCTGTCAAAACTTGGTCCTGTTCAACAAAGATTTCACCAAGGTCAGTAGCTGCATCGACCCTCCCAACGAAACTTCAGGTCTTGAGCATGTAGCGAAAGCTGGATAATCTCGAGGCATGTAATCAATGAATGGCTTTGACTTCACATTGGAGGGACATGAATTTGATATTTGAACCGCAAGGATTGTCCTCAACATTTGAGCCTAAAAATGAAAGGAGAAGTCAAACTTGAACCTTAAACGAAGCAAGCAAATAAAGTTAAGAATAATCCTAAGAATAAAGTAGCAGGATTATCATGCGTTATGTTACATACCACGACATGTGATTGAATCTCAGCAATGCAGGAGTGGGATGCTAGGCCCTGCACAAAGAGTTACAAATCAGGAACTGGATCTAGAACGGTCAAGGTAAGAGAAGGATCTGAAATCTAAGACAATAAATAAAGTAAATTACTTTCTAAGCATGGCTCATCTATTAAGTTGTGTTACAAATCAGTAACTGTATCTAGAGCGGCCAAGGTAAGAGAAGAATCTCCAATCTAACATAATACACAAAGCAATTTACTTTCAACGCATGGCTCATTGGTTAACTTGTGTTCCAAATCAGTGACTGCATCTAGAGCGGCAAAGTTAAGAGAAGAATCTCAGAACTAAAAAATACATGAAGCAATTTACTTTCTAAGCCAATGAAAATACTACTAGGGGACTAGAAAGAAAAGGAAATGAGATTCTCACTTGTGAAGCTCCAAGATTCAGGGGCCCATGGATTGAGGGGGCATCGGGAGCCGGTGCTTGCGCCGTATCCTCGCTCAACTGCTCAGCTTGGCTAGCACAGCAGACGCAAGCAGAACACCGATATCTGCCGCTTACCATCTGCTGAGATACCCCTCCCCCTCCACCGGCGACGGCGAGGTCGGACCGCCACCGCAGATCTAGCTGAGCAGAGTGATGCTTTTTGGAAATGGAAGGCGGGAGTTTAGTGGCGCAACGCGGTAGCAATGGAGTAGAGTATTTATTATTTTGGGGCGGAGAGGGAATACAGAATTTGAAAATCCTGCTTTCGACTTCCTGACCGCGAAATGAAAATTTGGTAAGCTGCACTTGCTTCGGGGCCACTGATAAGTGAGGCCGTGCAATGGTGGCCCCATATTGTCAGCGAGTTTGGGTGGGATTCCGGTGGCGTACAATATAGGCGGGAGACGGATATCTGGAAGAGGCCCACACTTCAGTGAAGCTGGGTGCGTTTCCAGTCGAAGATCACAAAACCTAACAGCTGCTTCTCCCACTACAATGCCTACACGTCATTTTTTTAAGTCATAGGATATAAGGATCTTCCTTCTGCGTTCTTATCCGGACCAAAGCACACTCGTGTACCCACCAAATATTTCGCATGCCTACCGGGGAAAAAGCCTGCATATTCCGCCCTATACTTGTGACAGGATTCCTCAGCAGTGTAGGCCTTCGTATTCCGAGGATCCCACGTATTTTCATGGCTACTGTAATCCCGTGAGGGCATGCTCTGCCACGAGGTGCACGCTGCCTTAGTATCGGTCATGGTTCGATAAATAGGCGTGCCCCCAAGGCCTTTGCTCATCGCCTCTTCATCCTCCACGCATTGTGCTAGCAGACCTCTCTATTTGGTTATGCACTCTGTGAAAAGAGGTGAGCTCTTAGCTTCCGCGTCGTGTTTTTACAGGATACAATCATTGTTTCTGGTCAGTGCTTATCATGTTTACGTTGTTGACGAGTGTGTAGGAGGATGGCTTCTGATGTGAATGGAGGAACCGCCAACTCCCATGCTGTGCCACCTCCGCAGCGGCCAGGATACATGGATCCATATGATCTGTACGACATGGACGAAGCGGACGAGGAGGAAATGAAGGAGATGAAGAAAGATGCTTTGGCTTGGCTGCGGGAGCAGGGTTACACTCATGTGCTTCGCCATGGTCGCTGTGTGTGCCCTTACTGCAATCTTGCTAACTGGTAGTGGGGTTTTCGTGACATCCTACAGCATGCTTCTGGCATTGGTTGCTCGGGACGTACCATGAAGTCGAGGGGTAGGCACCGTGCATTGGAGGAATATCTCCCCACGGATCCTCGTTATGCTACATTCCGTCGTGCATTAGGTATGGCGGGATAGGCGTGTGCCGTATCCATCTCCATGACCGTGTCTGTTGTCTTCCTCGTTGCCAAGTCCGAAGATTTCGTTGCTGGGTGTGTGTTTGTGTGCGCCTGTGCCAGTGCCAGTGCCACTGTACGGGTGTAGGTCTATGGGGATGTATCATATATATGCACATTTAAGTCGAATAATTTGGGCAAGGTGACCATTATTTACGTTCTGTATATTCTTGGCAAAACGGTGAATTTAGTCAAACGGTAAATTTGTAAAATCGATCATCATTTACGTGTGTATCTGCAATGCGGTGCGGTGGGATAAGAATAAAATATTACATGACAAGACATTACATCTCAGACTATGGCAACGCATCATGACCAGGGAAATCCACTGAAGCAAGGAAGGCGATCATGGAAAAGAAGAACACCCATGTTCTTCATGGATAACAGGGGATACAGGGGATTTTCCTACCACTACAAGATTCACAGAGCAGGAAAACAGGGGATTGATCTTTTCCATCCAAAAGAAAACATACAATTGATCTTTCCATCCACAAGACCACCTATTTGAAAGTGAAAAAGAAAACCCAAATCCGAGTAATCTAAGACGACCCCTCCGAGGAGTTCCCCGATGACTCTGGCGTCGAGGGAGCTTCAATGGCTGGGGGAGCCACGGGACCGGGATTGGCAGGGCCGGCATTTGAAGGACCAGCGCTGAGGTCCATCTTCTTCTTGGTCCTCTTCGAATCACCTCCTCTTCCTCCTCCTCCTCCGCACCCTTCTCCTCCTTCGCCGACGGAATGTCCTTGAACGAATCAAGCTTACCGGCCTTGTCATCCTTCAAAAGCTGCCTCATAAATGCCTCCGTCTGTTGATTCCTCTTCTTTGCCTCCACCCGCTTCCTCTTCTTGGCCGCCAATCGCTTCTTCTCAATGGCTGCCCACGTCTCCTCCTCATCCTCTTCCTCTTCCTCTTCCTCTTCCTCTTCATCCTCTTCCACGTAGTCGTACTTATCCTCATTGTCCTCGCTCTCCTGCCTTTCCATGTCTTCTACATCAGATTCACTCAAGGAGGGGTCGGATGGCTTGCATACGCTTGGTTGGGGGGAGTCGGGTGGTGTCCCGATGGAGGAGGGGTTGGAAGGGAACGGGGAGGCGGGAAGTCGAATCGGAGAAGAAGGCATGGCGGTTGTGATTTTCTGGAGGAAGAGAGTTTGAGACAAGGCAATGGAGGGAGTTGGGAGAGTCCGGTATATTAATAGATCTCAGTTTCAGGGAAAGTCGGGGTGTCTCTTCGGGAGTTGTATCACGCTAATGCAAGGAGGCGCCTCGATCTCTAATAATGTAACGGTCTTTTGCAAAGAAAAGAACTATGTAAATTTGTAATCTTAGTGAATTTGGAGCAAACTATATTTACAAGCACTTCAACATGCAGAGATGAACTGTTTACTGCCATTAAACCGGATGTTCGGGTATGGGATGCATTAACAGACTGGATGTTTCGGTCTAGAAAAAGATACAGAAAGGACAAATATTCCAGGACCTGTAAAAGATGCTTGTTTTGATTTTGGGCAAAGGTGATCTACGATTTCATAGTTTATGAGAGCGATAAAATAGGATAACATTTATCGGGAGACAAGGAACAGAGATGGTCAGGGAAACAAAGCATAAACAACTTCAAACAAGGGGATTGATCAACAAACAAACGATAACCAAAATCACAAACATGGTTTGGGTTAGGGATGCATTAGCGTTTTGGATGTTTGGCAATAACCGATCACATTGCTATTTCTTATTAATCGTCCAATATTGATCTTCAACTTCTCCAGATCATGTGTCAAGCTAGGAAACTGACATTGTCAAGTGATTGGCAGATGTTGGTGTAGGTCTATCTAGTGGTGCTATGTTTTGGGTTGGAAACTTGTGATGATGTTCAGACTCGTTGTCTGGTGATGCTTACTCTCCCTGGGAGTCCTAGGGACGATCGTTGTCCTAATCTAGCTTGAGTCAATGTAGGTTAGGGCGAGTCAAGGGCCAGTGAACTCCTCTTTTATCCTTGTTCTGTGACTTGTTCGGTATTTCTGTTGTTGCAATGGAAATGGGGGATGCCCTCGATTCGAAAAAAAATGTGTCAAGCTAGGAAACACGATCATGTATAAGTACAATAAGAGCGGATGTTCTTGTCTAGAAACACGGACAGGCCGGACAACACATGAGACCATGTTTCATGGAAATGTAAAGTTACTAATTAACACCACGATGTTCACATACATAAGACAATGATCCCACGAAATCTAAAGATACTAACTAAAATCACAGATAACATATCGGCATTGGTCTTCCACTGGCGCGGCTCGCTCACTCCATCTACATCCATCCCTCGTTTCTGGCCAGGACGCGGTGGCGGCTCCACTTCTTCATGTTATCCTCCCTCAGGGCCTCAGACCTAGCCATCCCAAGGACGTGGTCCTTGATCTCATTCAGGTTCCTCCACCGGTGCATACGGTTGGGGCAGACAGGGCACCCGTAGGTGTTGGTAGTGCATCGAAAGACGCACAGAGCAAAGGTGTCGGAGTTGGAGTCAGAATTGGAGTCGGAGTCCAACTCTGCAAGTGGTGGAGGAGCCTGGGAATCCGTCGGCGACGTACCAGCAGCTCCGGGCATTGGCGGGTCGACGTTGGCGGTGTCGCAGCGGGGTAGCTCCGTGCTGTGGAATTGACGCCATTGCCACTCTAAGTAGGAGCGGATGAAGTGGAGGCCGCGCAGTGACAGCCAGGACCCGGATTCGGCTCCTAAGGAGGCGGTGGGCGAGAGGCTGGCAACGCCGCCGGACCGACGAGCAGGGGCGGGTACGGCCATGCGCCTGAGCTCTGTGTGTCTGGGGGAGACTGATTGCTTCATTGCGTCGGACGGGCAGTAGGACTGAAATGCGAGTGTTTGGGAAGAGAACTATGGGTAGAGTGGTTCGGAACTGGCAAGGACGCCGATGGTGGTAGGAATACAGTGGCCAGATTCCATGAGAAGTTGTGCAAGCTTATGTGACAAGCTAAGCAACGGGCCTCTAGATCGAGTGGCTGCGATTCATCTACAAGCTTCCATGGGGCGTTGTGGCAAGCTTCCATGGGAAATTAGGCAACGGGCGCCTTGGCCTGTCGAGGAAGGCTACGGCCGGAAGTTACTGATAAGAAAAGGTGACCAGACTGGACTAAATTCAGTGTTGATTTTGTGGGCAAAATAGAATGACTACGGCCGGATCTTACTGATCTGCAAAAGTGAGCGGCTGGGCTAAATGGTTCGTTGAAATGTTATTAGGAAAATGCGATCGCATTATTCGAACGAACATCCATCCATAGTAGGAAACAGAGTCCATTCTAAAGTGACTAATTAAACATCACAATTTCCACATACATAAGACAATGTTCCAACGAAATCTAACGATACTAATTAACATCACTGATAACATAACATCACAAATTTCACATACATAAGACAATGTTCCAACGAAATCTAAAGATACTAATTAACATCACATATAACATAACATCATAGATCTTCCACCGGCGCGGCTCCCTCACTCCATCTACTCCATCCATCCCTCATTCCTGGCCACGATGCGGTGGCGGCTCCACTTCTTCTTGTACTTCTCCCTCAGGGGCGCAGACCTGGCCATCCCAAGGACATGGTCCTTGACCTCATTCAGCTTGTGCCACCGGTGCATAAGGTTGGGGCAGACAGGGCACCCGTACGTGCCGTCGAGGCGCCGGAAGATGCACAAAGCATCGCCCCGAGGGACCGGAGGGATGTAGCCGTGGCAACGGTCCTCAGATGAGTCTGTGTCAGCTTGGGAGTCAGAGTCGGAGTCGGAGTCAAACTCACCAGCAGGAAGGGTAACCGTAAACTTCAGCTTCCGAGGCGGCGACGGTGGAGGATGCTGGATATCTGCCGGCAAGACACCAGCTGCTCCTGGAAAAGCGCCGGCGATCGACGGCGGGTCGACGTTGGCGTCGTCGGAGGGCGGTGGCAGCGACAGTGGAGGAGGCTGGGAATCCACCGGTGAGCCACCACCGGCTCTTGGGAAACCGCCGACGAGCGACGGCGGGTCGACGTTGGCGGCGTCGGAGCTCGACGGCGGCGGGTCGACGTTTGCGGCGTCGAAGCGCGGCGGCGGCGTGCCGTGGATGTGGCCCCACAACACCTCCGTGAACATGCGGGCGAAGTGCTGGTTGTCACGCGGCGGCACCCAGTCACGGGCGCGCGAAGAGGATGTGGCACCGGAGGATCGGTTGAAGGGCGAGGGTGAGAGCCGGCGCGATGGGGAGCCGGTGGGGGATAGCCGGCGCGACGAGGAACCGGTGGGGGATAGCCGGCGCGACGGGGAGCCTGATCGCTTCATTGCGTCGGCCGGGTAGGAGTGAGGCGCGAGTGTTTGGGAAGTGGTAGCGTGGTTCGGAACTGGCGAGGATGCCGATGGTAGGGGGTAGGAATGGCGATTTATGTGGAGTTGCTCGCCTTGCCTGGGAAGTTGTGCCGCTTCGGTGAGAAGGTAAGCAACGTGCGCCTCTTGAGTCTTGACTCTTGAGTGGCTTCCATTCATCTTCCACCGTTGAGGGGCTGACGTGCGGGTCCCCGCGTCGTATGAACAACACGTCTGTGATCTCTTGATGATGGCAACCACCTTCCATGGGAAGTTGTTGCACGAGGATGGCAACGGGCGGATGTTACTGTTAAGAAAAACTGACAAGACCGGACTAAATTATTTGTTGAACGAACATCCATCCAAAGTACTCCATAGGAGGAAACAGAGTTCTCTAATCATACACTAATAAGCATTACAGCAAAGTGACACTTGTTATTGCTGGCAATTATCTTTTCATCCAGTCTGGGTTGTCGAGGATGAAAGGTGCCGCCTCGCCGTCGAGCAGGAACGGGTCCAACATCGGGGGCTGAGCGGCTGGCAACGCCGCCGGCCTTTCGAGCAGGGACAGGAACATTCGTGCCCCTGATCATTACAATTTTCAAAATAATCATAACCACCCATTTGTAATCATAACGATAAGAACTGATCATCAATTTACATCTGTAGGCGTTGATTCTCCTTCCATTGCTCCATCCTGCAGCTGTCCCTTCACCTTCTGCAGCTCAGCGACAGTAGCTTCTGAGGATCCTTCCCATTGTTGATCCCTTTTTCGCTTGGCTGACCTAAAGAAAACATAAGCACCAACAAGTTTCATAACACTATGTATTATGATCAGGAGGAACAACCAGTAAATAAACATCAACAAAGAACAAGTTTCATAATAATCAAGCACTACCTATTTTTATCTTTCTCGCGCAGTATCCATTGCTTCTCCTTCTCCATCTGGATAACACTCTGTTGTATCGATTGCTTCTCCTTCTCGATCTCGATAACTAGCTGCTCAACCGATTGCTTATACACTTCCATCGCATCGATGGCATGTTTCAGCTTTCCCTTCACGTTTTCCAGCTCCGTGGTAGTTGCTTTAAGCTTGATGTTAGCCTTTGCGCATTCTTCCTTCCATGACCTTGCCTCCTCTTCAGGTTTTGCCTTCCTGTCCAGTACCAGGTCTTTCGACTCTTGGTCAAGATTCTGACCTATTTCTTTCAATAAGGCATTGTCCAGGCGTAACATATGGGCACACAACTCCTTATAGTTGTTGGTCTGTTGCAATTGTTCATGTAATAATTGGTCAGCCATCTCGTTGAATTTCCTCATCTCTAGCATAGTTGTATTTAGAATTTCCTGACACAACTCCTTGTATTTTACAGCCTCTTGCTGCGCCATGAGTTCTCTGCCTTCTTGTTCTTGCAGGTCTCTCTTCACCTCCTGCAGCCCAGCTTTAGTGGCTTCAAGCACCTCTACAAGCTAGTAAAATACAATAACTATCAATCCATCAAACGATGCAAACTGAAAACTAACTGAATCTAACACCTATGAATTGTCTATAGCCTATCAACTTGTAACACCAAACGAAGTACAAATATGAGGGTACGATGAAATCTGATTCTAGTGTATATGCTCATCAATCCGTTTGATTCCCAAATCTAGAAATCCCTAGGACGATAGGGGAAAATATAGTGGCTCAAACCAGAGAACTGACATTGTCGAGCCGTTTCAGCTTCTTGTAGCTGGAAGGTGGCGGCGGAACCATCTTCCTGTCGCCTCTAGGATCCGCCATTCCTGCCACGAGCCATTGCAGATCTGCGCGTAGCAAAAGTCGAGAGTCTTTGCGAAGGCAGTGAAGCCTTTCGCCTGCGAATTACTGATTTATATTAAAGATTCACCTTACACAACCATAAGGAAAGTGTTTCCTGTTAAAATGACAGAACCAAGAAGTGGTGCAGTGGTAAGCAACGCAATCTTGTTCCTATAGGTCTTTAGTTCGAACCCTTGCAATGGTAAGTTTTTTTTGCAACATTTCGTGACCTAGCGAAAATGCTTACATGTGGGACCTCCATTTTATGATGACTTGGAACGACAGTAGGAAATAAGCAGTTTCGCGATCGTTACTCAAGAAGGTCCTTCCAACAAAACATCAACTCATGATCACAAAGTTCACAACACCAAGTAGCAAACATAATTATGATCAAGTAGCATCAAGTTTCTCAACTCACGACCACAAAATTCACAACACCAAGTAGCAACAAGTTCCATCAACTCATGACCATTCTCAACACTCAAGAACTAAACATAAATTACATTTGTAGGCGTTGATTCTCCTTCCATAGCTCCATCCTGCAGTTTCTGCGGAGAAGTAGCTTCAAGCTTCTTGCGAGCTTCTTGCGATCCTTCCCATTGTTGTTCCCTTTGTCGTTTGCATGATCTGAAGTAAACATCAGCAGCAACAAGTTTCATAACACTACATGTCATTCAGGGCCGTTCATCACTATGAAGTGAGTAACAACCAGTAGTTAAACATCAACAAGCAACAAGTTTCATAATAATCGTAACTACCTATTTTTATTTAACTCGCAAAGAATCGATTCCTTCTCCTTCTCAACCCGTTCCAGCTTTGCCCTCACCCTTTTCAACTCAGCGGCAGTAGCTTCAAGCTGCTTGTTAGCAATTTCACAGTCTTCCTTCAAATCAATTGCTTCCTCTCGACCATTTTCAACAACCTTTGTCAGCCTATCCAGAACAACAGTAGTCCTAGCATCCCATTGAGGATCAATCCAAATAAATGTCCCACATTGTTGGTCTTCAGGCTGTAGACACCAAATACATACATGTTCATACAATTATCCATTTGCAACACTGACATCAAGAGTGCAAGTACTATAAGTCTACCTGACCGCAGATTCCATACCGGCGCCCAAGGCTGCACAAGGGTTCCTTGACAAGGATAGCATATCCATGCTCGCACTTGTTATAGCGATCCACAAGGATAAGATCAGCATCAAGAGTGCCTGATGTAACGAAATCAGTGGACCGAGCCACCTCCAGAAGTTAGTAAAATACAACAACCTATCAATCTGATGCAAATTGAAAACTAACTGAATCTAACACCTATGAATTGTCAATAGCCTATCAACTTCTAACACCAATCAAAATGCAAATATGAGGGTACAAAGAAATCTGAATCAATTGTATTTGTATATGCTCATCAATCCGCAAGATCACCAAATCTAGAAATCTCCATTCCTAGGTTGTAGGATAAAATGTAGTGGCTCAAACCAGAAGACTGACCTTGTCGCGCTGACTCAGGTACTGGTAGCCGGGAGGTGCCTCATAACTCACCCTCTCATCGCAGCTAGGATTCTCCATTCCTAGCACAAGCCGCCGTTGCAGATCTGCGTAGCGGAAGTTGAAAGTATTTGCGAAGTCTGAGTGAAGCGTCTCGCCAACCATTCGATGGGCAATTATAGACTCAACTGAAACTTACATGTGGGACCTGGTCACAGTTAAGAAATCGCATGAACTATTAGCTGTGTTTCCCATAAAACATGCACAACCAAGAAGTGGTGCAGTGGTAAACAGCACAGCCTTGTTCCTTCAGGTTCCTGGTTCGAACCCATGCCATGACAAATTATTTTTGCAACATTTCGTGACCTAGCCCCCGCTGATCTGGTGCAAATGCTTATATGTGGGACCCAACTGAATTTTATGACGACTTGGAACACTCTATTTTAAAATAATGCTTACATGTGGGACCAGCGTTGGTTTATGACGCCGCTGACCTGGCGAAAATGCTTACATGTGGGACCCTGCAAAATTTTATGACGACTTGAAACACTCTAATTTCGAAAGAATGCTTACACGTGGGACCCTACTAAATTTTATGACGACTTGGAACACTTTGTTTTTAAAATAATGCTTACATGTGGGACCGATGTTGGTTTATGACGTTTTTTCAGAGCTTATGGCGTTACAAAACAGCATGGAACAGGGAACGCCCGGCTACAGTAACAACCGTAATGACGAAAAATTTTTTGTCACTAAATTTGCTCAGAAGTAAAATATTATGACGAGATCAGCCAGGAACGTCATAAATCAATGACGCTAAAATGTGATTGCGTCACTAGTCAACGATTTTCTTGTAGTGGGGCCTCGTCTTCCCTGCCGGCTGGTGGCGAGCTCCCCCATCAAGGATCGAGCACGTGGGTGACGCGGTCGGCCTCGGAGCGGACTCCCCCGCTGGATCTGCAGACCCTCATCCCCTCCCCACCTTGAAGGTGGTGGCGGTGACGCGTCGCCCTCCCTGACCAGTCTCCTTCAAAGCCGCCTTGAAGGTGGCAGCGGTGATGCGACACGGTGCGGAGGTGACGCGGATGCAATTAGATTTACTTTAATATCCTTTTATTTTTCTACATACATACTAATTAAATCTTTTATGTAATTCTTTTTATATCACATGCGTGCCACGTGTGCCCTTCCACTAGTGACAATAAACAAGCCAACACAAAAGCAAAGTCTATCACTAAATCACCGCACATATATGTTAAGTTTAGGGAATATATCCATCACTGTGATATCCAAAAGTCAGTATGTGCCACGATTACACGGCGGCTTGTCGTGGCAGGGTCAACTTCAGGTGCTGGTCAGGAGTATGTATCTCCAACTGCTTGGACCCAAACCTTCCAACTGCCGCTGACGTGTGATTTGGCGCAATTACACATTCCGTCACCATGGATGAGAAATCAACGAAGCTAAATGAACTAATAAGATGCGCTGCCATTAACCGCAATTGCGCATGCGATGACAACGTCGCCGTTGGTTGACTTGTGGTTGGCCACCTATAGAGACTGTTATTAACAAATGTTGGATGTAGCAACTCAAACAAACGACTGGTGCTTCTAAGTATTAACATTTCCGGTGTTAGCGACCTTAGATTGTGACCTTCTGCCGGCCCCTATGTGGATTACTCAACGATTGAGTGACTTACATTTCAACATGGAAAGGAACTCATACATACTAATTGTTTCCACGGAAGCTATTGAATTAAGACGACTGCGGTAATGCGGTATTATAAATACAGTTGCAGTTGGGAGAGTACACAGTATGTTAGTTATAAGTTTGCTAATCTTTTTAGCTGTATATGTCGGCATGAATCAATTTGTATAGTGACGATAGACCGTGTTTGGATTTTATGTACTGTATATTTATATATTTAACAGCTATACGAGCATGTCAAAATATCTTTGCAAGTGTGCAACAATCTTGACTGTAATTAATACAATTCCTGATCAGCTGTTCAGCCTCTAGATTTAGTCGACATCAGCCAACTATTTTTAGGGCCTGGCCTGGTCCACACTCCACAGAAAAGAGCAAACAAAATAGGTGAAGAATATATATCGTAATTTGATTATTAAACATACTACAAGGATGTCATATCATAATTATCCGCAACAAGCACCACATCATATTAGTGCAATAATTGTATAAAAATGTATATTTTTATATAGTATTATGCTTGGCATTGTTTAAAATGCTTCCTCTGATCACAAATGCAACCAGTTTATGAACATGTTTTATGATGCAAAACTTTGACTATCAACTGTAAAAATATACTGTCTTAAATATATATAAGAACATCTATATACTCCCTCCGTTTTAAAATACTTGTCATTCTGACTTTTTTACATACATTCTCTTTATTATGTATCTGGACATAATATATCTAGGTGCATAACAAAGGTATTGTATCTAGAAAAGCCAGAATGACAAGTATTTTGAAATGTAGGGAGTATTATATTTTGAAACTACTTTTATTCGAATAAAAAGAAACTACTTTTAACAATGAATCTAAGAGTGACGATATGCTACAAAACTATTTTTACCTTTGATAGTGACCTAGAAAAATTGACTTGGGATATACCTAAAATTAATCTATAGTACGTATTTGTAATCTGACCGAGTTGAGATGTTCTTCATCAGATGGGTTTTCATCCGAAGAATGCCTAAACCTCAGACAAGATATTGCCGACATAGACAATAAACAGGTGTGTCTCTCTTGAGGAAATTCGTATCAATTTCTATATATTCAAATCAGCATATACACTACTGGCCGAGAAATGACATTTAGTACTGGGGCACGCCTCGGGGTTGACCTTTTCAAATAAAAGGTCAGTTTTCAAGTAGTGAGAGCATTCTACTGAAGTAAATAAAATAGATAGAGGAAGAATAAATAGATAGAGCATACTAATGATAACCTCAGATATAAATAGCCCTTCTTTTTGTTTTTGACAAGAAACACATATATTATATTATCACAACAGCGAGATTACAAAGAGGTCCTCAAAAGAAGACCAATTTACAATACTGGTATTAGATGATGTTTAAGACAGAGTAAAATGCATCGGAGGTCCATCAACTTATAAGAAGGTGTCACTTAGGTCTATCAACTTTGAAAATGCATTTTGAGGTCCATAAACTTGTTGAGTCGTTCACCGCAAGTCCATAACTGTCAACATATGCTTCTGTTGGTGACATGACATGATGACTTGGCTAGAAGAAGCATATCCTAATTGAGGCATTTCATCCAGCATGCTTATGAGTGACACATGCTTGATATTTCCGAAGCTAAACGACAGCTGCCTACTCCTGTCATACACGCAAGGAGGCTACCGTTATTCAACCCAAGGAATGTCTAAGTACATGTGTCGCACATTTGTAACCTACTCATTGAAATGCCTTAGCTAGAAGATGCTTCTTGAGCCAAGTCATGTCACAAGTACAGGCATATCCGGACAGTTATGGACCTACGGTGAATGACTCAACAAGTTCATGGACCGAAAAATGCATTTTGAGAGTTAATGGACCTAAGTGACACTTCCTTATAAGTTGATGGACCTCTGATGTATTTTACTCTTTAAGACATATTGTGCATACCAAGGAGTGAGTAAATATGGTAGAGTTTTCCCTGTTTGCCCTCATTAAATAGAGTCGTGGTTACTTCTAGGCATCATCATCATCTGCATGCCACTTCAACTGGTTAGCATGGTGAGTATGGAGGTACGGGGTCTCAGGACCGACTTGCTACAAGGCGCGCGAGCTGCGGTGCTCGTGCGCGCGCTGGAGACATTTTGCTCGCTGCTCGTTTTCTCAGTCGTGTGCACGCTTCCGCGCGCGTTGTTTTTTTTTTGTCTCGCCGCCAGTGTTGCCTCACGCTCGTTTCACTACTGGAAAAACGCTCATATGTATCAATCCATAATCCTCATTTGTATCGGTTATTGAACCGGTACAGGTTCTCCGGTATAAATGAGGGGGGCACATTTGTACCGGGTGAAGTCCCGCCCCGGTACAAAAGTGCCTCCCCCCCTCCGACGTGGCAGGGGGCCATTTGTACCGGGTGCAGGCACCACCCGGTACAAATATTCTTTTTTTCTTTTATGTTTGTTTATTCTAACATATTTTCTTAATGTACTAATACTAATCCTAATACGCTATAATATAAAGTCGTGTGGCATATAAAATATTATATTTGAGATAATATTCTACATGCATTGGTATATGTTTATTTGTATAATATTATCTCTAATATTATACATATATATGCGTATGCTAGTAGAATATCATCTCAAATCTTGTAATTGAAGAACTTTGGAAATAATATTACACATTAGCATATTGTGCATACTGAAATTTAGAATAATAATATACATCGGATGAAATGTTAGTAGAGTTTAATTTTTGCTTCCAAATACTTGGTCTTTGCTTCCAGATGCTTCTTTGTTGGCATGACTTGTCCTTTCCTCGGTCTTTCCCGTTACAATAATAGATGATAAGCATGTATAAAAATCTCCCCCTGGAGTAATAACCTCATCTAGAAGAAATCCGCATAATTGTTCTTGAATCAATCAGAATTTTTGTCTCGAGCAATCCTTCCTTGGTGTCATCAATCTACCAAAGAATATAAACAAAAGAATAAGAACCGGAGAATATGAACAATAAGAACTATATGTAGTTGCAGTTGTGTGTGCACACATCATATCTTCGAATTTGCTACCATCAGTGAAGGATGAAACACGGTGCATGAAGTCGCATACATAGTAACCGCATAGATTGGTGTCGGAAGGCTGTGTCATGACCTACACATATGGGAAAACAAAGTCATGAAATAATTTTTTATTGTATTGTAAGAAGTGAATAAGCTAAGACACATACTATCATAGTGGACATAAAGGTCCTTGTTGAACTTTCTGAGGTACTTATCACAGAGACAAGTCCATGCAAGTTTTATCAACTCTACGACATCTTGGTATCTGCTTTTATCTGTAGTCTTTCTCAAAGAGTCGAAGACGAAGACCTTACTTCGCTCCATACAGAAACTAAAGAGAATCCAGTGGAAGTTGTCCATAGATGCAGAAGTATTAGTTTATTAAAATATGTAATGTAATTTGAAAAAGATAAAGAGATGAGATACACATTGCTCATCCGAAGTTGTATGGCAGAAGTATGACACCCTTGTCACGGTGTTTGTCTAGAAACATGATGATGTTATCAAGTGTTTCCCCCTCATTAAGTTTGAGAGTGTTTTGAGTTATCATCAAAGGATCCATGTAGCCGACACTCATGATTCCTTTCCTCCTGCACTATTGCATCTCGAAACTGTATGACACAAAAAATATAGAAGTTTAGATATGCGATACA
Source organism: Cenchrus fungigraminus (assembly GCA_036936925.1). NCBI lineage: Eukaryota > Viridiplantae > Streptophyta > Magnoliopsida > Poales > Poaceae > Cenchrus > Cenchrus fungigraminus. Next base: position 72,861,816 of record CM072780.1, read on the forward strand.
GTGACATTGATTTTCAACTTATCGTATAATAAACACTTACAGAGTCCGGCAACTGATGAATGAGACATCAACTGCATCCATATTAAATAGGAACTAGAATTCCTCCATGGGAATAGTGAAGATGTCTCGGCCATGAAAATAATGATGGTCCTCAATGCGAACATAGAGCATATCCATCCTGGAGGCAGCTTGTGACAAGTGCCACTTGTGCAATTCATACGTCCTCGTTGGAGGATACTAGAGCAATCGTGGCCACATAAGCTCACGCCCAGGAACATACTTCGATCTATTTGCCCCTTTATGCAGTGCGATTTCTTCATCCCCTTGAAGTTGAGCTGGAGTCAGACCCGCTGATTTAGCAAAATCAAGCAATTGTTGCTCATACTTTGTAAGTGGTCTATTTGACCTATTTGGCACTTCATAAGCTGGGATTGCATCCTCCCCTCGAAGTTGAGCTGCAGTTAGACATGTTTCTTTATTAAATTGAAACAATTGCTGCTCATACGTTGAAAGCACCTCGAGGGTGGGGATAGATTGTTTTGACTGGGTCCCCAGTTGTGGAACACTAGATGCAGTTTTCGTCTTCGCGTGTTAAGTCTTGAGTACTTGTCGGTCGTAGTCAGTCAATGGCTTGAGAATAAGGTCTGGTGGCCCGGGCGCACAGAGGAGGCACGCAGGCGCGGGCAGGGGAGGCGGCGCGGGCGGAGGAGGGGCGTGGCTGGAGGCGGCGGTGGTGGTGCTCGGGCAGCCTACCGGCATCTCAAACGTGATTCACTCTAATGGTGCGTTCAATAATGGTTATCTATAAAAACAAACTGTTCAAACCATTTTCAGGAGCGGGTCAAATGGGCAACCGCACCTGGAAAAGCTTTCCAGGAGCAGGTGGCGCCGTCACCCGCACCTGAAAATGGTTTGCCATTTTCAGGAGCGGGTGCATTTTCAGGTGCGGGTGACGGCGCCACCCGCTCCTGGAAACTCATTAACAGGTGCGGGTGACTTTACTACAGTACCGCACGTTTTTGTTGGATCGGGCGGCAATTTCGCCCGCTCATGAAAAAACGGGCGCTCTTACAGGTTTTTTCTGTAGTAGTGATCATACCTAATTCTTGTGTTGTAAAAAATTACTTACTAGTCTTGACCATATCATAGAAAAGGCAGCTATGGCAAGGGTGCTATGAGCTTGATTGGTCCGTTACGACCCAAAATCTCTATCGAAACTAGAGCAAGCTCATAAATTTTAAATAGGGCAAGCTTATAAACTTTGGCACTCATTTGGTTGGCACGCAATCAAATCCTATTCAAGAATTCTTGCCAAGGTTTTAGTATGGCATGCCCATACTTTGGCTTGCTTAAATTTTAGACACCAACAAATCAGGCTCTATTTCTTAGAGGCTCCAAGCAATCCCTACCTTCTCTTCCTATTCTCAAGGCTTGACTATAAGTTGGTAGTACGAGGATATCAATAAGGGTAGGACTGGCTCTATGAAATAGTTAAGGGCAAGGAAGCAAGAGGGAATGGAGCCTTTTTATTTTATGAAAGCATGAGTTCAAAAAAATTGGAATATGTTCGTTAAAAAGATAATAGCATTACTACATATAAATAACTAGCTCATGAGGTATGTTTATCATAAACATCAATTCTAGTTGCTATTAATCTGCGATTATTAATCATGCATACTAAGTGCAAAGTTTTTCTTTAAAATGATGAGTATTTTTCTAAAAAATTTAACGTTCGATTTATCTTATCTGCTAATTCTTTGTCTTGGTGTCCGACCTTAGAACTTGACTCTTGTGATGGTGGTGAAGATGTGCAACTAGATGTCACATAATAGTAGCTAGATAGGACAAAATAGGTGAGCAAAACGTAAATTGTGAAACACTGAGAACATATACACACGGATATTAGGCGCTAGAAGTTTTTGTCAAAAAGGTTTTTGCTAGCCGAGAGGAGATATAGTAGCAGCAAGCGGCAAGAAAGCAATGAAACCTGCAGGGCGGAGAGGTAGACGTGACTACGGCCCTATTTGGGACCGCATATGCTTAGCTTATGAGCAGAAAAGGCAAATTAATCCCGCCAAACTACTCGCGTTGGTGGTGCGTCCGCCGACCGCCCGCAACAGCAAAACACCAAAAATGAACTAGGCGCTGCAAAATCGCAGAAGCGGCATTGGAGCTGCGTTACGCTTACACGCGACGCGATTTTCTAGCTCACGGTCCCAAACAGGCCCTACGGAGGGTGGAGTGGAGATGAAACTAGCTGCCATAGCTGGGTGTGGGCGAGCAAGGCCAGAGTGTAAAAAGTGAGTGGTGGTCGACTTGCGTTTAACTGAGGTGCCCTCGTTCTTGGATAAAAACATGTGAATAGAGTTTTTAGAATAGTTGCCTGTATATTTGTCTTACGCTACTCCATTCAGTTTGGCCATGCTAAAGTGAATATATCAACATCGGTTTCAGGTCAAACACGTCCATCTCAAAATGCAGGGGAGCCAAACCTTCCAACTGCCACTGATGTGACCTTGTAAACGACGGAAGGCGTGGAGATGGACGTGAGGCACTATCACAACCTAACTTTGGATATATCCTGCTCACCTGCATTAACAGGATTCTCCACGGCAATTAAAGCCTTCTTCGTCCTGGTCAGCTACCGGTTTTCGCATCGCTTCATTCTCGACTTAAACTTGCAACGGAAAGAGACATGGATACTTTTTGTACCTTTATGGTAGCGACATGTAACTAACCTTAAGCTTGATATGAACCGTCAGATTGACTAATTCAAACCAAGCAGAAAACAAGAGCGATTAATTCGAAGTTAACCAGTAAGTTAATAATTGTGTTTAAGATGAAACGGTTGACGCAATGTTGCATGAATCAACCTATTCATGTTTTTTTAGAGTTCTAGAGCAATGCCCCGGTCTTACTTAAAAGACAAAAACATTCGGTTTACATCCTAGCAAACACCGAGCGCCAAAACACTGGCACTCCCTCAAAACGCAACCGTGAGAGGTATCTCGAACATCAACAGGCCACCAGCCATGCAAGACAAAAAACAACTCCCACCACCATGAAACATTACAAACCCAAAATAGAAGGCACCCTTCTAAGCAGCTTCTCTGCCACCCCCCCCCCCCATTAAGCTCTTTCTTGCATCAGGATCTTCTCCATGTCTTGCAGCTGGAGCGCCCAGTGCTTCATGCACAGCGGTGTGCCGTTTCCTCTCACATCTTCAGCATCTATAGACTTCTTGCTCTGCGTGACAGCTCCTTTGTGATTGCTGCCAGTTCGACTTTCTTCTCGGGTGGACACAGAATTTGCCAATTATGTGTTAGTGACTACATTCATCAAAAGGCATTCCATGTTTTTCTAAGGGATATTCTGAAAGCAAACATTATTCCTCAATTTCCATAAGGCCCATAAAGCAGCAGAACTGAAATATTAACACCGGAGAATTTCTTATTGCTAAGCCAACATACTCCTATTTTCTCCATGGAACCACCTAGCCTTCTACCTAAAACATCAGAAATACGCTCCCACATTTGTCTTGCTACCACACAATAAAAAAATAAGTGTTGAGAAGTTTCTATTTCTTGGCAGAACAGGCAGGTTTTGTCATCTACTTCGTGCCTCTTAGCCAAATTATCCCTAGTCAGCACCTTGTTATTAGTGAGCAGCCAAAAAAATAATTGGACTCTAGGGGGATCTTCAATCCCCAAATGCTAGGTGAGTGAACAGGCAGAATTCCTCTAAAATTGATGACTTTATACAAAGATTGGGAAGAATAGATCCCATTGGAAGTGAACTTCCTGATGAGGGAGTCTTCTTCCTCCTTAAGGTTGATAGTGGAGGCTAATTGAACTATTTCCAACCACACTCTCTCCAGCCTATCATCTACTGTCCTCCTGAAGGTGCACTTCAAGTTGTGACCATCCCAAAGGTCAGCTATTGTAGCAGATTTCTCATTTACTATAATGTATAACTCCCAAAATTGCACGACCAAACTTGAGTGGCCTAACCAATTATCCTCCCAGAATCTAACTTTCTTGCCATTTGTATCCTATCTTTGCCGCTCTAGCTGCCCAAACCAAGCCTTTGAAAAATTGTGAACTATTTGTGTCCTTGCTACAAAGAATATTTGGTTTCATAGTATTGTATTTAAAATCCATGATCTCTTCCAGAGGCTCCCATTGCTCACTTGGTATCTCCTAATCCATGAGGCCAATAAGAATATGTTCAGATCCCTAAGGTTGGGAACTCCCAAACCACCATACTCCTTTAACATGCTCACACTATCCCAGTTAGACACATGATATTTATGCCTCCCTTCATGATCACCCCACAAGTAGTTGGCTAGATGCGAATTTATGGTCTTTATTGCCCATTTTGGGAATTTTATGAGAGAGAAGGTACACTGGTATACTAGCTAAGCAAGTCTGAATAAGGGTAACCTTAGCTACATGTGAGAGAAGCTTCCCTCTCCAACTCGCTATTTTCTTGATAATCTTATCCACTAGAGGTTGGATATCCTCCCTTCTAAGTTTTTCACAGTGCAAAGGGATTCCTAGATATTTAAGGGGAAAAGTTCCCACAGGCAGCCTAAGATATGTGCAGCTTGTTGAATTTTCTCAGTGGATAAGTTTCATGGGATAATCTCACTTTTATGGAAGTTGATTTTCATCCCAGAGAGCTTTTCAAACCAGATCAGACTACACTTAAGGTTTTTCAGGTTTGTTCACTAGGATCTGCAAAAATTATTGTGTCATCTGTGTACACTACAAGAAAATCGTAGACTAGTGACGCAACCACATTTTAGCGTCATTGATTTATGACGTTCCTGGCTGATCTCGTCATAATATTTCACTTCCAAGCAAAATTAGTGACAAAAAAAACTTTCGTCATAACGGTTGCTACTGTAGCCGAGCGTTCACTGTTCCATGCTTGTTTTGTGACGCCATAAGCTCCGCAATAGCGTCATAAACCAACTTTGGTCCCACATGTAAGCATTATTTTAAAAATAGAGTGTTCCAAGTCGTCATAAAACTTAGTTGGGTCCTACATGTAAGCATTTTTTCGAAAATAGAGTGTTCCAAGTCGTCATAAAATTTTCCAAGGTCCCACATGTAAGCATTTTCGCCATGTCAGCTGCGTCATAAACCAACTTTGGTCCCACATGTAAGCATTATTTTAAAATAGTGTTCCAAGTCGTCATAAAATTCAGTTGGGTCCCACAAGTAAGCATTTTTTTTCGAAAATAGAGTGTTCCAAGTCGTCATAAATAGTTCTAGGGTCCCACGTGTAAGCATAGGTCACGAAATGTTGCAAAAATAATTTGCCATGGCATGGGTTCGAACCAGGGACCTGAAGGAACAAGGTTGTGCTGTTTACCACAGCACCACTTGTTGGTTGTGGTACTTTTATGGGAAACTCTACTAATAGTTCATGCGAATTCTATACTGTGACCAGGTCCCACATGTAAGTTTCAGTAGAGTCTATAATTACGAATCGAATGGCTGGCGAGACACTTCACTCAGACTTCGCAAAGACTTTTGACTTCCGCTACGCAGATCTGCAATAGTTCGTGGTAGGAATGGCGGATCCTAGCAGTGAGGGGAAGATGGTTGCGCCGCCACATCCCAGCAACAAGAGGATGAGACAGCAAGACGAGGTTGGTCCTCTGGTTTGAGCCGCTATATTTTCCACTATCTTACTAGGGTTGGGGATATCTAGATTTGGGGATCCGGAGGATTGATGAGCATATTTGGTATATTTAGATTTCATTATCGTACCTTTAGATTTGCACTTCGATAGGTGTTAGAAGTTGATAGGCTATAGACAATTCATGTTAGATTCAGTTAGTTTTCAATTTGCATCATCTTACAGTAGGTTTTGTATTTTAGTAGCTTCTAGATGTGTTTCAAGCCACTCGTTTTATAGATTTTTGTCGAGGTGCACAATTGATAGGATTGATAGGTCCATCGTTTTATGAATTGGTAGATTGAAGATACTATTTCAGAGTTGCAGACCGTTGAAGGGACATCTGGATTCTGCCACGATTGTTAGCGTTTGCACAATTCACAGGTGTTAGATTCAGTTAGTTTCCAATTTGCATCATTTGATGGATCGATAGGTTCATTTAGGACAACCATGCCCTTGCTCAGTTTATGTAGGTAGCAAACAACCAGGTTTTGTGGCGTGTGGTGGTTGTTTTTCTGTACTCATACAATTGGGTTTAAGGGATTCAGGTTTTTTTATAGACTGAGATGAGTTTATTTTTCAGATCGAGATGAGTTTTCTCCAAGGATGAGTTTATTTCTACAAGAACATCTTAGTGTTATTTTAGAAGATCTAGATGCCTCGTCTCGGGGGAGAACTCTCTTAGGATCTCCAAAGAGATCGAAAACATGATAGAACAACTAGCTGACAGAGAGAAACAGCTTCAGTACACACCTAAGAACAAGAAAACTGAGGGCAGAGCTTATTCTTCTTACCATAGACATTGGAATAAAAGCGTCAATAAATGGGTAGGATATTAAGTTTGTTTGGTCCGTCTTTTCTTTTAAATGTTCAAGAAGTTTGTTGTCAGTTGGACTGAAACGGGTACCCTTGCCTATTAGTACCTATTTCAGTCCAACTCACAACGAACTTCTTGAAAATTTAAAAGAAAAGACTGACCAAACAAACTCAATATCCTACCCATTCATTAATGCATTTATTCCAATGTATATGGTATGAAGAATGATCTCTGCCCTCAGTTGTCTTGTCCTTAGGTGTGTACTGAAGCTCTTTCTCTCTGTGAGCTAATTGTTCTATCATGCTTTCAATCTCTTTCGAGGTCCTATAGAGTCCTCGCCCTGAGACGAGACATCCAGATCTTCTGAAAGAACTTTAAGAAATGCAAGAGAGTCCCGCAAGACCAAAAATTCACGATAGGAGATGCAGAAGGTGAAGGAACAGCTGCAGGAGGCCAAACATGAGATGGAGTTATGATTATGAATGAGTAGTGATGATTATTGTGAAACTTGTATCATGATTGTGTTTTGTGTTTCGGTGAAACTTGCAGGAGGCCAAACATGAGACTCTGAAAGCTCCAGATCGCCGACGCCTGGTCCTCGTGAAGTTATCGTTATAGATCCTAATGAAAACGAGTGCAAGGACGGGTTGTCTGTCCATCTGAGGTATGACTGGACATGCGCCAACCCTGGGCGTCGATATGTATGCTGCTGCGAGGTAAACGATAACCTGTATCACTTCTAATAAATGTTGCTTCTGCGTTTGATGTTAGTGTGGTCAATCGCTAATTATATGAATGAAAACGGTGACTGCAGACTGATGGCATGAAGTGCGCGTCGTTTGGGTGGATAGATCCTGAATGGGATATTAGGACTCTAAAAGTTCTAGAGAAACTGATGGAAATGAAGGGAAAAGCAGAAGAGGAAGCAAGGTCGTGGAAAGAAGCATGTACAGCTGCTAAGGAGGAGGCCAATGTCAAAGCAGTTGAGCTGCAAACGATAACGAGATACTACGGGGAGGTAACCCATAACCTGTTTGAGATGAGAAAGAAAATGAGAAATGATGTTTGTTGTCTCCTACAGAAAAGGGTGAAGCCAACAGGTACCTAAAAGCTAAAAGGGAGGCAAGGATGTGGAAGGAAGAATGTGCAAAGGCTAACAAGGAGATTCAAGAGACGGTCAAGCAGCTCCTGGATTCTGCAACACTTGTGGTGAAGAAGGTGAGGGAATTGCTGAGAGAGGCCTCATATAAGAGGTCACTCGGCAAGGACAACAATAAGGCATAATGTGATTCGTGGTGTTATTGCTAGGTAGATGGTTTAGAGGTGCTAATCATGCTTGTATTTTGGTATTTGCTACTTGTTGGTGGTGTGAACTTTGTGGTGATGAGTAGCTGTGAGATGCCATCTTATGATGTTTGATACTTGTCCGCTCTGTTGATATTTTGCGGGAAGGACCTTCTTGATTATCGAATGCGTAACTGCTTGTTCTCTACAGTGATTGTGGTGGAAACTCATACATATGCGCAGAATAATTGACGAAGGATGATAATATAGATATTTGTACATTGAATTACGTTATAGGTGGTACACAATCGAAGTTCCTCATTACGGATAGCTAGGCAACAGCCATGTTCCTCGCGACCAAATCCAGTCCCCCACGAACCTGCTTAATGCGGATCGCCGGAGTAGTGTTGACGCCTGGACAATACCTATTCCCTGCTGGTAGATCCAGTACTCATTCTTTTCATCGTGATGATAAGTTCGTAGGAAGTAAATGTGATTTGCCCTCAGGTCAGCCAAACCAGAAATGGCATGCTCTTCTGTAACAATGCACTTGCCAGGACCAAACAAGATGATATTATTCCGGAACTCATGAGCTCTCTCCCAGGGAATAAGCTGCCAAATGTCCCCGACGAATGAATGCAAAGTTAATTCTACCACCTCAGCTTCTTTCTCCTCCAGAACAACAAAGAACAATCGGTCTTCACCTTCGAGTAGAGAAGAGTTGCCCATGCAAATAACCCATGACAACCGAAGTCCAACAGGATGGGGAGGTGCTGGAAGATATTGCCCCACGTAGATCCGCATGTGTTCAGAAGAACTACACCAGAAATCTTCCGAAGGTAGTGTAGTCCAGTCGGATTGGCTACCCAAATGCCACATGGAAACGAGCAATGACCCAAGCGCTGCAAAAGATTTCTATGGCCAAAAGAAAGTAATCACGACAAATGACTCTGCACCAGCTGCTGTTTCAAGGCACAAGATACAAGCTTGGAGAGTAGCCATTTGGCTCCATTTTGGAAGTCGAGGAAGGCGAATGTGCTTCCGAGGAGACAAAGGATTCAGCATGAGCGTGTTGCACCAATCTCTGCAATCTAAGGCGACTAGGCTTCCAGATCCGCCGCAACCAATCAATCTAGTCCTTTTCCCAACCAATGCAGGAAAGGAGACCTCAAAAAGCCGCATATCAATGATGAATGCGAATGTCACTACTCCAGATTCACCGATAAATTCAGATTTCAGAATCCAAGGGTCAAATGGGCGTGCCTCACTTGAACGAGCACAGTTCCAACCCTTGCAGACAGCTTTGAACATGATGAAATCTCTTGCATCACTGATCTTATTGGCGATGCTCACAACAATGTCAGGAATAAGATTTGCCTAGGGACGAGGCATCATTGACAGGATAGCCAAAGAACAAGGTTGTGGGAGAACAATGGAGGAGTTACAGCTCCAACAAAGACAAATGAGTGGAAAAGGTAGTCCAGAAGGTCCGGTATACTAATGTGATGCTAAAAGGACCTTCTGGACTACAATTATTTCTTCCGGTCTGTTAACATTCCGCTGAACGGTCTTTCCCCCTTCCTCAGAACGTACTCCCTCCGTCCGCAAAATAATGCAATTCTCACTTCCCGATAAGTTTATATGAAGATATAAGTGTTAACACAATTTACTGTAAATTTGGTCAAAATTGAATTAGTTTGACCGGAACGGATCTCACAACTACTCTAATTTTTCGGGAGCAGTTTTTCAATAATGGCTGAATGGGTTCCTCTAGCCATAAATATCCCACTTCCTCCCAGCGCCCTCTTCCTCTCCCCACTCTTGCAACCAACAAAAAACCCTATTCTCGCACAGCGCCCTCTTCCTCTCCCAACTCTTGCAACCAACAAAAAACCTCATCCTCGCACATCGCTCTCTTCCTCTCCCCATGGAGCCATTGTCTCCTAGAGGTGCGGCGCAAGCCACATCCTCCTCCTCTTCTGATGAAAGGGAGGATCTCCAGTGGTCTGATGAAGAGGAGGCAGAGCGGAGGCCCATTCGGGTGGTGGTTGACACATCCTCTGATGATTCGGAGTTTGTGGAACAAAATGAAATCCAAGATCATGTGCCTCTGAAACATCGTACCACTTGCAAGTCAGCAAGAGGTGCCAGGGGTCAGGGGCGTGGAAGCATCGCCACTCGCCGAGGAACTGTTGTCTTCAAGCGCCGTCATCCTCTCTCATCCTCATCGGTCGGCGGCAGTCGATCTCTGCCATCCTCACCGAGCAGAGGCCATCATCGACCGACCGTCATCATCCGCCATGGAGCGGCGCCAAGGTCGTGCTCGACCGGCCGCCATGGAGCGGCGACATCATCCTCTGGCGGCGGCATTGGAGGGACGGCCTCATCCGCGGGCGGCACCCCAGGAGGTCCGCCACCATCTTCCACGGGCGGCGGCAACAGAGCGACATCCTCGTCCGTGAGCAGCTGCAATAAGGCACCGGGTGCACCATCGACAAAGAAGCAGCGCCTTGATTAGTGTATTAGTGGTAACTTCTACTAGTAGAAGTAGGAGTAGAAGAAGCAGAACGAAGACTCGCCTTCTGTTCATCTGGTTTGATTGAATACTACTACTACTGTTTTTTTCTTGTAAGATGTTGGTTTTCTCATTGCGCAGCAGTGATAGTTTAGTCCGGTCCGACTGAAAACTACAAACCGGACTTTCGTCCTATGTTCATCCGGTATTTAAGAATTCAATGGAATGGACTTTCCGTATATAATGAATTTATACCGAGGGAGTACACACACATTACCATTTTTATTAGAAACAACACAATCCAAATACAAACGACACAAATGCATGCATACGCATTGATTACACATGAGGATGGATCGATCCACCATAGTTGGAACTACAGCGACATACTCTGAACGACATACTACTAGCATCTACCATCATGGCTCATACTACTACCATCACCACATACTACTAGCTTCTACCATCACGGCTCATACTACTACCATCACGACATACTACTACTATCACGGGCTCATGGAAATCCAGCCGCTGCACGGAGTGCAGCAAAACGTGGCTCCTGGATCAGATACTCCTCCAAAGCGCGATGCCTCGCCCTTGTATCCCAAACCCAGGCAGGTAAAACGGCGATATTATGCGCGTGTAACAGCATGTCACGAATGGTCCATTGCCTGTGAACCCTGTGGCAAAAAGGGCACACCCACATTGCTTCGTGATAAACACGGGCGGGCCCGCCCTGCTGAAGCCAAAGCAACACATACCATTTCAGGTCATGCGTTTCATCTTGTTCAATGAGCACTGGCCGCGGGGGTGGCATTTCAATGGGCAACAGCAGAGGTGGCGGCCTGGGCCGTGGGCGAAAAGGTGGTGCCATGAGGTTTAGCTGATCCTGAGCTGCTGTTGCCAGCGGCCGAACTAGAGGTGGCATCACCCCCGGGTGTTGCTGAGGTGTCGATGCCAGTGGAAGTGGAGGTGCCATTGGAGCCGGGTGCTGCTGAGGTGCCGATACCAGCGGAAGTGGAGGTGCCATTAGGGCCGGGTGCTGCTGCGGTGCCGATGGCAGCGGCTGAACCAGGTGGTGGTGAGGTGCTATTGCGCCCGACAGCTCCCCCTTCCCCGATTCCTCTAAGTTCCATGCTCCGTCCCTTCCTTGCCCGGCCATTCCCCATGTACTGCATACACAAACGAAGAACAAACCCTACATAAGCTAACAATGTGACCGTCTCGATACCATGCATACATAAAGTAAACAAGATTAGCCAACAAAATGATCTCACCCTTGCATCCCACTAAAATAGAGAAATGCAAGACGGGGAACCGATGAGTGTTGGCCTTGCCTTTCAAGAATGATGTGTTTCACTCGCCTATTTATCGAGGACTACAGTGGTCATGTGAGCTCGGTGTAGCATTGCCAAAGTTACTATGGAAAACGTGAGATGCTCGGAATATAGTCAGGCCTACGCGTGATAGGAATCTATCTAGGTCAGAATCTTCAGTGGTGTGCATCGATTACATGTGTGGACGATGGGTATCACGGGATGAGCCCGACGTGTCTAGGTATGTGCTTACTTCCGGACTTTCCTCTCTAGAGCACAAGAAAGTCCTGCGGACAAATCACGCCGCATCAGCTGCATCTAATGGCCGTTTCACTACATCAGCTCATACCGTATCAACAACGAGACAACTCTCTACCATTTATTTATGTAATGGTTTGGTGTCAATTGCATCTGGAGAACAAGATTGGGCGCTGTAATCAGATGGACCGGATGGTCCTTGCGTTGCAACACGCAGGGTGCAGGATGACTTGACAAGCCCTCCTCAATCAGGTACGCTGCGTGAGTCGTGACGGTAAAGGTCTATGAATGGTCTGGATTCGCACTTGATGATTCCCGCAGGCCTTGGAGACTGAGAAACGTGATGAACTTGTTGACGCGACAAGACCAAAACGGAATAAGCTGGAATTAGAATAGCAATATATGTTTTTTTGTGTGTGTGTGTAATATTGACATGCATATAAGCATAGAAGGGCATCTAGAATGGGCGTTTGGGAACGACACGCTCTCACAAGTTGATCCACGAGTCGATCGTTGAGAATTGCAGTTAAGCACTGGCACCGGGCGTTAACCGACGAACTTGTGTGCACACCCCCTTTGAACGTGTCGATCATTGTGAATCGCACTTAAGGACTACAACCGGGAAGTTCATGACCCGAACGTGGCCACACCCGCACTGAAGGGACGCGTCCATTCCGGGTGGTAACTGATGTCCACGAACGGACGTTTCAGAATGACACATTCACTCCCACTATAATAAGAGACAGTTTAGGCATGAGACGATCATTGCAGGCCATTTGTGTTAATGGCTTTAGACGCTAAAATGATTCCTTCCATGCAAGTCGACTTCTCAGTCTCAAGCTAGGAAGCGAAAGCAGAAGGAACCGCGAGCAACTTCAAGGAATCTGGTACGTTCATGGTGGGAGGCCGTCAATGGAAGCTACGTTGCTATCCTACAGGTATGAATGATCATCAGTGGATAGATGTTCCAGATGGCATTGATGTCGTCCTCGTTCCTCTGCACAAATCCCAAATGGTACGTGTCTCGTTGCTGCTATGAATACACACACTCACACATGGCGATACGGTCGCATTATATTATTGTTTGTCAAGCCTGTGACTGCTTCTACGTAGGTGCGAGTATTGTTGCGTGCGATGGCTGGAGACCCAAACGATGAAGATGATACGTTTCGAGTTCAAGCTAAAAAGAAGTTTGGTTCATGAATCGGGATCTACAAGAAAGAGGATTTGAATGTTTGGTGGAGCATCATGACATTGAGCATGTGACATCCAGTGAAGATCGCATACACATATCATGTGTTGTTTCAGTACTGGAGGACGACTGCATTGAAGTTCCTCCTCCATCAGTGCAAAGAAGCATATGCGAAAGCATTACAGCCCAAGCCCCTATGGAAGTTGTGTTCCACATAGGTGCAGAATGCCGGGTGATACGAGCGATACGTGCCAATGTGGCAAAAGTATCTTGTGTGATGGAGGCAATGCTCTACGGCCCAGGAGTGGAGTCTAGCTCTGAAACTGTTACAATTATTGACACACACCCTGATGGCTTCTCGGTCCTGATCAAATATGCTAGGGAAGGATCACTCCCCGAGGAGGCTGATTTATGGGACACTCCTGCCAATGCCTGGCCTTATTTACTCTCGGTCGCCGACATGTACCAAATCGAAAGGTTGAAGCTGCACTGTGCGTCAAAGATGTGGGACATGGCAAGCAAGGAAACTGTGACTTCATTTCTACGATGGGCAATTCAGGCTAACTACACACAATTGCAGGACAAGTGCATGTCTCTCTTAGAGCGAATCTTTCCTCACAGAATACTCACATATGATTGGGCGGTTGTATGCACTGATCATCTCGAATTTATGCACAATCTCCGTAGAAGATTACCTGAAGGGTTGTACCAGGGTCCCCTGTAGTTTTAATGTTTTATTTAAGTGTTTTTAGTAATGTAATAAACAGTTGAAACGGTACGTTATTTTGTTGCAGTGAGTACATTTGTAATGCAAAAATCGGATCATCTATCTAACGTGAATATGAAGTAGAGTATAGTCCTGTGTGTGTTTGTCCATTCCATGATCCATGGTGGCACGGACAACCCAGTCAACAACTTGCCTCTCTGCGTAAGGTCACTAACGTTTGGGTCTGACACCCAAGCGGTCTTTCGTTTGGGTCACTGACGTTTGGGTCCATGATCCAAAGTCTTTCGTTTCTCGCTCTGGACCACAAAGGCGGGACTTGAAATTTTAAATTCCCCGCTCCTCAATCTGGTCCTCCTCGTTTATATATAAAACAAAGAGGGAAACCAGGTCTCCCAATTCCCTCCTGGTAATTTTCCAAAATCAGGGGATCTTCTCCTCGACCGCTGAAGAGACCTAGATCTGCGGCGGAAGCAGCAATGGTGACCTAGCTACCGACGACGGCTTCCTCTGCTACGAGCGGCGGCCTTCCTCTTCTACGAGCGGCGACCTTCCGCTTCTACGAGCGGCGGCCTTCCTCGGCAATGTCCTTGAAGCTGCAAGATGGTTCAAACTCGTTGCTCCGTCGGCTCCCCCGAGGCTCACCCTGGCGGCCGCAGATCTGCAACAGTTGCGCAGAACATCGTGCTGAAGGCGCAAGGTCGGGCTGCTAAATCGAGACGGCATTTGGCACGTTCTTCCCGTCCTATTCGTCAGGTCTGCGGTCTCCTCCCTGTATTGATCGATTCAATTAGATTACTTCCCCGTGCTCTTTGGCTTTCTATAATATTCTTTCATGTTTGGGTGATTGTGGATCTACTGTAACCTATCGCAAGAGTTTGTTAGAAGTCATTTTATTTGAGGTTTGTAGAAATTTGTAGATGAAATTGTTGGACTGCTTCCCCATGCTCTTTGCCTTTGAATATTGTTGTTGCATGCTTGGGTGATTGTGGATCTTCTGTTCCCTATTGCAAGAGATTGTTCCAAGTCAACTTATTTGAGGTTTGTAGAAATTTGTAGATGAAATGGTTGGACTACTTCCCCATGCTCTTTGACTTTGAATATTGTTGTTGCATGCTTGGGTGATTGTGGATCTTCTGTTCCCTATTGCAAGAGATTGTTCCAAGTCAACTTATTTGAGGTTTGTAGAGTTTGTAGATGAAATTGTTGGACTGCTTCTCCATGCTCTTTGCCTTTGAATACTGTTGTTACATGCTTGGGTGATGATGGATTGGGTGTGATCATTCATGTACCGCATTGAACTTAATAGATGAAATTGCTTCCGATTGCTAAGGATCTCAACCCTTATCTCTTGTTCTTGAACTTGTTTCAGCGGGCCAAAGGGTCAACATCTGTAGTCGCTCCTGTTCATACCTGCTCCAAGGTAACAAACTCAACACCTTCTTTGTTTCTGATTGCGAATGATCTCAACCCTTACCTCTTGTTCATGTACTTGTTTCAGCGGGCAAAAGGGTCAACATCTGAAGTCGCTCCTGTTCAGACCTGCTCCAAGGTAACAAACTTAACACCTTCTTTGTTTCCGATTGCGAATGATCTCAACCCTTACCTCTTGTTCTTGTACTTGTTTCAGCGGGCCAAAGGGTCAACATCTGAAGTCACTCCTGTTCAGACCTGCTCCAAGGTAACAAACTTAACACCTTTATTTCCTTAGTTCGAATCAATTACAAGGTCCTAATCTGACTTGGGATCCACTATTGCTAGATGGAAGCTACCAAGTCAATGATGCTTCTTCCCGAACAAATTAAAACAGAGGCAGCCGAGTACTCAAGAATGGGTACCAAATCCTTATGTAGTAGTGTTGATGAAGAGCGAGTTGACGCTCCCAATCAGGATGGGGTACAACTTCGACAACGGTTTGTTGCTCACCAGAAAGAGTTATGTACCTTGAAGAAGAAGACCGAAGAATCAGAATCAACTTTGAAAATGCAATCTGCTGAGATTAACAGGTTGCAGAAGCTAACCGAATATAGTGAGGACCTCCTTCGTCTACGGCTTATCAGTAAAAGATGAAGAGGTTAAGATCATTAGATCAAATCTCCACTTTCTCTTGTGATTATGAACTGGATTTAGCTTTGTTAATCAATGTTCCTTGTGATACTGTTATCTTGTAATAGTTTGTGATATGTGATGAACAATATGGTCGTGCTTGATAGTAAACAACAGTTTGCTTTATTGTATAAAGAAATATGTGCTAATTACTATTTTGCCAACCAGATTGAAATTATTCAAAAAAAGGATCAGAATTGAAATGAAATCCATTAATAATGATGCATGATTAGTTAATTTTATATTGTCCTTCAGTGGGCTTAGCCCACTTTTAATTGGGCCAAAAGTCAATTTTTTTCAAATTAACATGACACAGAAGGCCGCAACAATGTGCGCACCTGTTGGACTCGACCCAACCAAAACGGACCCACCCTAATCAAATTTCATCTAAAAAAGCTACAATTGGGCCCAACAAAATCTTTTCGGGGCTATATGAACAACACCAGCCTACAGGAATAGTTTTGGGCTCAACCAAGCTACAAACGGGCTAAATTTGTTTTATGACGCATATGATTTGTCACAATTGGCATGCCACATCGGATACCACATCAGATTCTGTCCAGCGTGGCAAAGCTGCAGGAACGAAGTTATGACGCATTGTATAGATGATTTTCCATGCGCCATTAAACTCATGATGCCGCGAAATAAGGTCTCGTCATTAATTGCGGTTTGTGACGCTCGATTAATGATGGAGCGTTTTCGTAACAACTGGCGTCATTAATCGCGGTTTATGATGAGAAACGGCCTTTTTTGCGTCACTAGTCGTCGTTTTTCTTGTAGTGGTATTGAAGGGAAACCATCAGCATAACTACTAAAAATAGCTTCTTTAATTTCCTCCTTAGTGAAGGGGGCATCCAGAAACTCATTTTCCTCCCGAGTCACTAGATCCCCTTCCTCCCAAAAATCACTACTCAACATAATTTCTTCTCTCTTTTCAGCAGCAAACAGATCCTTATAAAAGTCTACTGCTATTTTGATTATTCCAGCCTGGTCTTCTACTAGCCCATTGGGACCCATGAGGCTATAAATCATCTTTTTTCTACTTCTCTGGTTAGCTATAGCTTGGAAATATGTAGTATTCTTGTCCCCCTCCAGAATATTTCTATCTCTAGAACGTTGTCTAATCTTAATTTCCTCTAAAGCCCAGTTTCTACTTAACTCATCAGCTATGTCTTTAATTCTCTTAAGGTCTTGAGAAGATAAGCCTATTCTCTCAGCTTCACTATCTAATATGTTATATTCCTCTGCTAGTTCTGCTTTTGTTTTAATTTGTTAAGAGCAGCCACCTCATTAGCAGCCCACCCTCTCACTGTTCTCCTCAGATTTCTCACTTTGGATTGCCATCTATCTAGAGGGCATGACTCCATGCAAATCTCATTCCAAGCTCTAACAACTATCTCTCTAAAGTTAGCTTTCTCCACCCACCATTTTTCAAACCTAAATTGTTTTCTTCCCAAAGTATACATTGTCACCAGTGTTCAGCAGGAGGGGATTATGGTTATTGGGTGGTCTCTCGAAGGCTTTCATTCTAGCCAGAGGGAAAGTCGCTTCCCAATTGGTATTTACAAAGACCCTATCTATTCTAGCCATGATCAGGTTCTCCTCGTTATTTGTCCAGGTGTACTTTTTGTTTGGTGGATCTAGTTCCACTAGCCCCCGATCACTAACCCATTCATTAAAAGCGTATGTGCATTTATGATTAATGACCCATTACTCTTATCAGCAGAAAATCTAACTAAGTTGAAATCACCCCCTATTAGGATAGGACCTTGCCAAGTGCTCATGATACTATTTAACTCATCTACGAAGGCTTGCTTGCCTTCCTCATATGGTGAGCCATAAACTACAATTAATTTCCAACTAAAACCAGTTTTCTTGTCTAGCATCATAATCCCAATGGAAAAGTTCAGAGAATGAACTAGAGTATCTACAAACATGTTTGAATTGACTCCAACCAGGATGCCTCCTGCAGACCCCTTAGCAGGTTGGTAATGCCAGCTAAACGGGGTGTTACCGGTCAAAGACCTAAGAAAACCAGGGGTAAACCTTTACTTTTTTGTTTCCATAATACCCACAAAATCCATATGGTTATCCCTAATTCTACTCACTAGAGCAGGGACTCTTCGTGTAGTTCCCAGACCTCTAATATTCCAGAATAGGCCTATCATTTTCCTTTCTTTTTGTTCCTAGTAGCTACCCTGCCTATATGCATATTAACTTCTACTCTTGACTTAATACACTCAAAATTACTGCTATCCTCGGATTCATTGCTACTTTCCTTCTTTTCACTAGCAGAGCCCTGCTCATCAAAGTTAATATCTCCATCATCACTATTTGATGCAGGTGAGCAGCAACTGAGTTTACAGATCTCTGTAACTAGTACTCCTCTGCTCTTCCAGAGCTTCTAAGTTTCTAACCACTAGATCACTAACAGGATGTCCATCCTTGGATACTATACCCATAATGGAAGCAGTTGAATTTAAGTCTTTAATAGAAATAGAAGTAGAAGTATGTTTTGTTTTACCTGTCACTGGTGCCTCATTCCACTTCCTTTTGCTTTCCTGATCTTTGTCTAGAACAGATTTGCCATCTCCTACATGTCTTTTGCTCCTTCTTTCAGCCACAATAGGCCCCCACACAATCTTCTCCTTCTCGATGTCAGCTTGAGCTTTGTCAGCTTGAGCTTTTTCCACTGCCTTGCTCACCACCTGTTTACTGTCTTCCATCCCCTCTTGGATATCTGCTTGACTACTTAATTGCTGGTTGCAATCTGCCAAATCCTCTTGTGTTGTTGCTCCATAAACCCATTCCTCAGGCAAAGGTAGCATTTCCTCTTCCTCACTCTTGTTCCAGTTCATATCTGTCTCTTCAGGATCCTCCAATTCCATAGCCTTTAAGAGGTTCACACAATTGGGCAAGATGCAGACTCCTTCTAGCAAACCTTTTCGTTCTTTTTCTCCGAACAGGAATAGAGCTCTCTTCACTGAATTGGTTTTCTGTCCTAACTCTTGTTTTGATTTTGGTGTCTTCCCCTTGCTGCCTTCCTCCTCTTTTTCCTTGTCCTTTCCACTGCAGTCTTTTCCTCCCTTCTCCTTAGGTTTTTGTGTCTTATCCTTGCCCTCTCCAGTTGGATCTTCATCTTCATCAGAGTCCTTCCCTGACCCTTCTTCTTCAGCTAGGTCTTCTGGTGTTGTGTCCACATCCTCTACTTTGAAGTATATCATAAACAAATGGTCATTAATTTCCATCACTCTACTGTCAGGAATCATCTTGGGGTCCTTACACTTGATCTTGATTCTGGACACACTAAAGAAACTAGTCAACAAAGCCTGCCAGTCTACTTCACATAGCTTCCCTAAGCTTGAGGCAATTTCTTTGATGGTGATCCAGTCACCCCATTTTGGTGGTACACCCCTAACTTGCACCCAAGTTTCTCTCAACTGGCCCACAGGTTCAATATCACCATTCCACACTCTTAGAGATGCCATGACATCATCATCCTTTAGGTAGAAATAGGTTGCCTTGCCCGAAACTTTGCTCTCCACCTTTATGTGTGGTGGGAACTTCACAAGATACATATACTCATCCATCTTCATCAACTTCCACTGCCACCCTCTATCAATCTGAGCCTTCGAGTCTGTATGATCTCCTCTTCACTTAGTTCCCCTTCTTCTATTGTAAACACTCCAAAGTTCTCAAAGCCAACCCAATTTCTGAATCTCCCCAATCTAGGTGCTACATCTATATGGTAGAAGTCTAGTCCTTTGTTGGCACTCCCATAGTATTGCACTGCATGTTGTGGTTTTTCCATTTTGGACACCCATCAGCTATGTGATCTTTGTTGTAGCAAATGAAACAGACCCTTGGTTTACTGCAGGCACTACTACAATGACTTGTTTCCCCGCATTTGAAGCAAACAATATGTGGAAACTTATCACCTGGTTTCTCGCCCTCAGCCTCTCTCTTCCTAGCATTTTCCTCTTTTAGCTTGTTGACTACATCTTCCTCTATCCTCTGTTGCAGCCTATTGTTCTCTCCCATCTGCTCCTACTCTCTAAATCTTGCTTTCTGCGGGAACGCCTGTTGTTGTTGTTGCTGCCTCCCCCTACCCCCTTGGAATTGACCTCTAGGGTGCGGCCCTTGATGCTACGGCTGGAATTGCTCAAAGCCATGTGGGTGATGGGGTTGCTATTGCATCCCAGGGTGCGGTGGAGGGAAGAAGCCATATGGTGGTGGCGGCTAGTAGAATTGCGGTGTGGTGGATATGGTGGCGAATACTCACCCAACCTCTCTAGTCGCCATCCGGGCTTCTTGCTCTTGGTCCTTGACCTCCTCTCCCCCGCCCCGCCATGGATTTGAGGGCTTGAAGGGAGCTTTTCCTCTTGCCATGCCCCCAAATCCTCTCCGTGAAATTGAGCTTCACTGGCGCCTTGCTCCACACATCTCTCTCGCCAACAGGGAAGCAATCTTCAGTTGTGAATGTCAAATTCCTCCACTTCTCCCTCTCGATCCAGACCAGATTCGCCCCTTCTCCCTCTCTCAGGCGAACCCTAGCTTTGCGAGTTGGGGAATGAGGCTTCGACTCAGGGACGAACCAGAGCTGCCTGTGTAGAATTCCAATATTGCCCCTTCCTCCCAATTTGGATCTGGATCCTGGAGCACCGCCCCCGCAACCTGAAAGGATCAATGCAAGTGGCCTAGAGGGGGGGTGAATAGGCCTGCAAAACAAATTCAACCAATTTCTGCCAAATTCTGCCCAGACCCCGGAACCTCCGGGTTTTTCCCTGGAACCTCTGGGAAAATGCACTTAGGTGTATTTTGCTGGAGCTTCTGGGAAATTGTTCCTCTGTCGATTTGCTGCAGATAACTAGATTAGAGAGCAACAAAATAGCAGGAAATTGGTTACAAGTACTTAGGGTAGGAGCCTAACCACACTAGTAACCTTAGGGTTAAAGATATAGCAAGAAACTTAGCAAACCCTAATAGATCTAGTGAGCACACAACCTAGAACTAGCTAACCACAACATAAGGCAAGTAAAGCACAAGGGACAACAATTTATCCCGTGGTTCAGCTCACCACAAAGGTTGGCTTACATCCACGTTGTTGAGGTTAGCCACAAAGGCTATGGAATCTCTCTAGATCCACTCCTCTCTCACACCTATCACCAAGGTAATAGATGGAGGGTTTCCACTAAGCAAGTGAGGGTAATACAAACTTCTTGGAGCTTCCACAATCGATTGGAGAGCTTCCAAGCAACCTCTAGCCGTCTAGGAGCAAGGCTCCAAGAGTAAAAGATCCACCAAGGAGCTAGGGGTTCACCAAGTGCTCAAGAACACAAGAAGGGGCATGGATTTGCTTATTCTCACAAGGAATCACTCCACACTTGAATGCTAGGGTTGGATTTCGATTCAAGTAGAAGGAGGTCAAAGCTTGGGAGAGAAGGGGAGCAGATGTTGCTGTTTAGCGCAGGGAGGAGAGAAATAACCATTAGGAGACAAGGAGGTATAAATACCCTCAGATCTGGAACAGCAACGGCTACTTTCGAAAACCCGGAACCTCCGGGCGAGATCCCGGAACCTCCAGGAAAGCAGACTTCAGCAGGCTGTCAGGGGAGCAGCTCAGAACTTCCGGGGAAAACCTCAGAGGTTCCGAGAAAGTGTGTAGGAGGTTGAGACAGCTAGCTGATAGGTCATATGTGGCTGGGATGATTTTGGTTTTAGAGAAGATCTTTAAGCACTTGGTTTCATCCATGCCACTATTAGTATCCCTCTTGATAGTACGGCTTGTCCTATACTCAAATTCAAAATAGAAAATGAATTTAAAGCTTGTCTTGAGCCCTTAGGAAGCCTCTTCAAACAATGAGGGGTCACCTTTCTTTCTTTTTCACCTTTCTTCAAATTCAAACCTGTCACTTATACTCAAAAGCTCATTAGATCTTTAATTAAGTGGTCAACATCACCAAAACCCACTTAGGGGCTTGATTGCACTTACAATGTCCCCCTTTTTTGTAAATGTTGACAACCTAATTAAAGCATACATTTAATTGATAAGATTGAGCTTTTGATGATTTGAATACAAAGCTCCCCCTTAATGTATGCCTTTCTCCTTTTGAATAGAGAGGGGATGTCTTTTCAAGACATGTAGACATACATTATGAGCATGTGTAGCAACTGCAGTGTATTCAAGTCATCGTGGGGTGCAAAGAAAGGTGTAACAGGTAAACGTGATGCATATGCCATAACAGATTCAATCAGGAGACTGGTTGTGCCCAGACCCCGGAACCTCCGGGAAAAACTCGGAACCTCCAGGTTCTGGTCCAGACCCCGGAACCTCCGGGAAAATCCCAGAACCTCCGGACTCTGGCAGCAAACAGTCTTAATCAATCAATACAGGCAAGAATTAAATAGGACTAAATAGGAACTAGAAATAAGATAACATGGCAAGCAAATCTAGTCCTATTACAGCATCACAGAGTTTTAAAAGTTTTCAAATCCCCTAAAACTTGTCCATGACCAAATCCATAAGTTGTCAACAGAGGCAACCAACAGTAGTACCACACAAATATTACAGACCAGATAAAATGAGTTCAGCTGACAGAAATAAAAGCAGGCAGCAGCAGCTTCTCTCAACTCACAAAAGCAAAGCCCCAACTAAATACATCTCAATCTTCCTTCTCCCCCTTTGTCAACATGTTTACAAAAAGGAAAGAAAGGAAGAGAGGAACAAGAGCTTCTGGACTTGAACAGCTTCACTCGCTCCACTCCTCATCCGTGTCCTCGGAGCCAAGTTCTTCATCTTCATCAGATGGTGGGCGCTTGCCACGGCTAGCAACTCCCTTGACACCTTTCCTGATACCGCTGGGTGTGGCCTTGGTCTTGGTCTTCATCTTCTGGAGCTTGGCATAAAGGGGCACATCATCATCACTAAGCACAGACTGAGGGGCTTCTTCTTCACTGGAAGAGAAGTCAGCAAAGAAAATAGGAGGAGGAGGAACAGTTTGCACAGATAGGCCATTATGGGATAGCAGCCTGTTGATGTCCTTCCTGGCCTCATAAGCCTAAGTGGCTGAGTAAGTGCACAAAGAGAGGGTGTTCCTGATGATTTCCTTCATCTTCTTGAGGGTGGAGTCCTTCTTCTTGGGTCTGCTAGGGCCAGCTTCATCATCATGAGCAGCAGACTTGTTGGCAGATTTGTTGGCCGAGTCAAGATGTGCCTGGACTGCTGCCTCTGTTTTCTGATGTTGCCACTGTTTAACCTGATAAGAACAATGCTCACAGTCCTTCTTGAAGATGTAGCCAGTCACTAGCTCAATAATGTACATGACATAGGGTGCATAAGGGAAGTTGTCCACTCCATTGTCCATGCTTGTGATCAGATCATACCAAATGAATTTGCTCACAGAAAATGGAGCAGCACCAAGGAGCATCCTAGCAATCAGATTAGGGGCAAAGCTCCTAAGTGAAGTGGAGTCACTGCCACCCTTGGGGTATATGGTCTGCCTGAGCAAATTATTCAGCACATAATACACTGGTTTCAGCCCCAAAGTGGTCCCCTGAGCCATCTCATCCAAGAAGTAGGCATCTGCAATTTGATGATTCTTCAAGTGGTTCTCAAAGTTGATGGTGTGTCTGTCCTTGTCTTCCTTCCCAAAACCTAGCAGCCTAGCAAATGTCACAAAGTCAATCTTGTAATGAACTCCCTCTGTCATCCAGTGAATGGTATCTACATTGCTATCATAGAAGAAGGTAGCATGAAACTGAGCAATGATCTCAGCATTCCAGTCATACTTGAATCCCATCAAGTCCTTCATCTGATACTTGTTCACCACCTCAAGTACTTCCTCAACCTCTGGCTTGTCAAAATTCTCAAAGTGCTGCCAGTCCACCCATTGCATCTTTCTGATTCTTGGCTTGCTCAAACACACAGATGAGTAGTAGAAGTAATGAAACAGAGACCAAAACCTTTTATCTATGCCTGCATGCTTGGGCTGAGAGTAGGGATTTTCTTCCCTAGCTAGTTTGACTTGAACTGATGTTCCCTCATAACTTTGGTACTCCAATTGCAAGGAGCTGTCATACTTGGTGGGGGGCCTCTTCTTGGGAAAGAGAGAGTAGTGCACCAGATAGGATGAATCAATCTCACCAAGCCTAACTGCAGCAGTGATCTCAATGGGAATGGTCTTGCCCTCTCTGCCACCATTGTCCTCAAGATGCTATCCTATCAGTGACCCTCTGCCCCCTGAAATGCTGCCTGAACCTCTGCCCCTCTTGGGTGTTGATTTCTTGGGAGCAACCTGCCTGACAGCAATATTGTAAGCTTCTTCACCCTCTGAGTCTTCATAGGGAATGGCCCTCTTGTCCCTTCTCCTGGAGGAATCTCCAGTCATCTGAACAGAGATGAAGATTTGAAAGGCTCAATGATTTGAGAGATAGATAGAGAGAAAGAGATGATGAATTGTTCTAACAACAACCGTGGCACTATCCATTTGAACTTTGAATCAAAGTCACTGTTGCTGTTGTTGCAGAGCCCGGAACCTCCGGGGATTATCTCGGAACCTCCGGACTGCATACAATTTCAGAGCTGTGATGCCTGATTCAACTTTCAATTGAATTCTACCACAATGTGCTATAACCAATTGCACTAAGGAACATCTAGAAGAATGTCTACACTAGATTTGGCTCTTAGAACTGAGAAATCAGAGATGAACTGGACAAATCTAGGTTTAAGATTTACCTTGGATTTGAGACTGGAGGAAGAAGACGGTGATGCTTGTGAAGATTTTGACACCGAGGACGTAGCCCAGAGGCCCTCTCTAGGTCACGGTGTGACCTAGTGGTGCTGGAGTCAGCCTTCCAGATTAGATCTGGAGTGCAATGGCCAGAGCTCCTGCTTCACAAGAGCATTCCGTCGAAACAGGAGAGGAAGAACGGGATGTAGAGGATGAAGAGTGCGACCTCCTTCTCGAACTTCTTCTGGGCAGCGGGCGGCTGCAACCGTCGATGCAGACTCAAAGACAGCCCGAGCGCCTCCTCCTTCTTCAACCTTCAGCGTCCAAGAGAGATGAGAGCCGCACCCGGATTGTGTGCGACGACCGTTGGCGAGGATGGCGGCGGCGGTGCACGACGGTTGAAGGATGCGGGCTAGCGAGCGAAAAGGAGAGAGGCGAACGGAGTTGGGCAGTGAAACGCTAAATCTACTGCGGTGAAAGAATGAGATTGAACAGGGAAGTTACCCTAGGGTAAAAGATAAGGTCTTGGAATATTCCTTTTAAATCCTCTTTTGACTCCTTGTTGACTGCCAACTGCTTAAAGTCCGGAACCTCCGGGGTCCATACCCGGAACCTCCGCGCTGTGCAAACTGATACTGAATCCTGATGGCTTTTGACAGATAAAGGTCCGGAACCTCCGGTGAATTCCCGGAACCTCCGGATACTGGAGCCAGAGACAGAGAGCTTGCTATTCTTCAAAGATTGGGCACTTTGTCTAGATATAATCCTTAGGTCAGGGATTCCTTGTTCCAATTGGCTAGAAAACAGTCAATCAACACACAGCTATAGCCTTTTGGAACAAGTTGGGATTAAAATTCATTTTGAAACACATGTATTGAAGTTTTTCAAAAGATTTTCAGCAAAGAATTAAGACAATCAATATGTGCTACAAATCAAACCACGCAACGAGAATCAAGAATATTTAGCTCATTCCTCAAACTGCAAAACCTTGACTCGTCGAGAGGCTTATTGAAGATATCGGCTAGTTGTTTTTCGGTGCTCACATGACTTAGAGCGATATATCCTTTGGTTTCGTGGTCTCTCAAGAAGTGATGACGGATGTCTATATGTTTTGTACGAGAGTGACTGACAGGGTTGTTTGCAAGTTTTATGGCACTTTCATTGTCACACAAAAGTGGGATATGGGTAAAGTGACATCCGTAATCCTTTAGGGTTTGCTTCATCCAAAGTAGTTGAGCACAACAAGCGTCGGCTGCAACATACTCGGCCTCAGCGGTGGAAAGAGCTACTGAGTTTTGCTTTTTAGAACTCCAAGACACAAGAGACCTACCAAGGAATTGGCAAGTCTCCGATGTACTCTTTCTATCTACCTTGCAACCGGCATAATCGGAATCCGAATAGCCAAGTAGATCGAAAGTGGAGCCCTTAGGATACCACAAGCCAAGGTTAGGGGTATGCACTAGATATCTCAAGATTCTCTTTACGGCCATGAGATGGCACTCTTTCGGGTTAGCTTGAAATCTAGCACACATGCACACACTAAGCATAATATCCGGCCTAGATGCACATAAGTAAAGAAGAGAGCCGATCATGGAGCGATATACCTTTTGGTCCACGGATTTCCCTTCTTCATTGAGGTCCAAGTGTCCATTGGTAGGCATTGGAGTCTTGATGGGCTTGGCATTGTCCATGTCAAACTTCTTAAGCATATCCCTTGTGTACTTGGTTTGACATATGAACGTCCCTTCCTTTGCTTGTTTGATTTGAAATCCAAGAAAGAACTTGAGCTCACCCATCATGGACATTTCAAACCTCTTTGTCATCACCCTACTAAACTCTTCACAAAAAGTTTCATTAGTACTACCAAATATTATGTCATCGACATATATTTGGCACACAAAGATATGACCATCAACTTTTCTAGTAAAGAGAGTAGCATCGGCTTTGCCTATCTCAAAGCCTTGCTTGAGCAAGAATTCCTTAAGGCATTCATACCATGCTCTTGGTGCTTGCTTAAGCCCATAGAGCGCCTTACGGAGTTTGTAAACATGATTAGGACGCTTGGGATCTTCAAAACCCGGTGGTTGCTTCACATAGACTTCTTCGGAGAGTGGTCCATTGAGAAATGCACTCTTGACATCCATTTGGTATAGCTTGAAGTCATGATGGGCAGCGAAAGCGAGTAAAAACCGAATTGCTTCAAGTCTTGCTACCGGTGCATATGTTTCTCCAAAGTCTAGTCCTTCAACTTGAGTGTACCCTTGAGCAACCAATCTTGCTTTGTTCCTAATCACAATCCCAAACTCATCTTGCTTGTTTCGAAAGACCCATTTGGTGCCAATGATGTTTGTCTTCGGTCTTTCCACCAACTCCCACACTTGATTTCTTCCAAAGTTGTTCAACTCCTCTTGCATGGCCACCACCCAATCCGGATCCTCAAGAGCTTGCTCTACCTTGATAGGTTCAAGAGAGGAAACAAACGAGTAAAATACGCAAAAATTCTTAAGACGAGATCGTGTTGTTACCCCTCTCCTTATGCTTCCAAGGATATTGTCAACGGGATGATCCCGTTGTATGACTTGATGTACACGGGGATGTGATGGTCCAAGAGGTTGGTGTAGAGGTTGGTCTTCATCATTTTCATCAGCTTGAGGCTCAGATGTACTTGCATGAGCAGCCTCTTGCTGATCTACTTGCTGGTTCTCAGTGTCTTGTGGTGCTGAGCTCCCAGACCCCGGAACCTCCGGAGAATTCCTCGGAACCTCCGGAGTCTGCTCTTCTGCAGAACCAGTGACCTTTGGCCCTTCGAGTGGTGTTGAAGCTTGGAGTTGTTCTTCATCCTCTTCTTGTGCTTCAACTGGTCTAACATCACCTATGGCCATTTGCTTGTTTGCTTCACAAGATGCCTTCTCATTACCTACAACATTTAAGTCAACTTGCTCCACTTGAGAGCCATTAGATTCATCAAAGGTCAAATCTACCGTGACTTCAATCCTTCCGGTGGTTAGATTGAAGACTCGGTAAGCATGCTCATTAGGACCATAACCAAGAAGAAATCATTCATCAACCTTTGGTGCAAACTTAGAAGTTCGGGGCCTCTTGTTTAGAATGAAACATTTGCACCCAAACACTCTAAAGTAAGACACCTTAGGCTTTTTACCTGTGATAAGCTCATATGAGGTCATCTTGTGAAACTTGTGAAGATAGAGGCGGTTGATAGCATGGCAAGCCGTGTTGATAGCTTCGGCCCAAAAGATGTCTTGAGTCTTGTACTCGTCCAACATGGTTCTTGTCATCTCAATAAGAGTCTGGTTCTTCCTCTCAACCACCCCATTTTGTTGAGGGGTATAAGGAGCTGAAAATTCATGCTTGATGCCCTCTTCATCAAGAAATTCTTCAACATTGGTGTTGCGGAATTCGGAGCCATTGTCACTTCTCACTTTTTTGATAGGTGGCTCGAACTCCCTTTGTGCTCTTCTTATGAAGGTCTTCACCTTCCCTTGTACTTCACTCTTGTCAAACACAAAGAACACCCAAGTGAAGCGAGAAAAATCATCAACAATAACCAAGCCATATTTATTACCACCAATACTTATGTAGGCCACCGGTCCAAATAGATCCATGTGAATGAGCTCCAACGGGCTTGATGTAGTGAGGATGCTATTTGGTGGGTGAGGTGCTCCTACTTGCTTTCCGGCTTGGCATGCTTTACATATCCTATCTTTCTCAAAATGCACATTTGTTAGTCCAAGGATGTGTTCATCTTTCAAAAGTTTGGCCAAGTTCCTCATACCAACATGGGCTAGTCGGCGGTGCCATAGCCATCCCATGCTAGATTTTTCCACTAAACAAGTCTTGGGAGAAACCTTACTTTTGTTGAGATCAACTAGGTAAAGCCTCCCCCTCAAGCGACCCATAAGGACAATAGAGGAATCCTCCCTTCTTATGATGGACACACCCTTATCCGAAAAGTGACAATCAAAACCAATCTCACTAAGTTGTGAAACCGATAATAGATTGTAACCTAACGGATCAACATGAAGAACATTTGTAATTGAATATTTTTGAGAGATAGAGATATCACCTACACCGATGACTTCTCCTTTTGTATCCCCTCCATAAGCAATAGTTTCTTTTGGTCCTTCCAAATGGAGGTAGGATGAGAACATACTCCTTTCTCCGGTCATATGATGTGTACATCCGCTATCAAGCACCCAACTTGATCCACCGAAGGAGTATGCCTACAAAACAATTTAGTTCCTTCTTTTAGGTCCCCAATTTGACTTGGGGCCTTCCACGTTAGCAACCAAAACTTTAGGAACCCATAGTGATCTTTTCACATATATGTTGGACTCATTTCCAACATACGTGGCAACAACTTTACCAAGGTTGTTGCGTCTCAACACATAGCTAGGAGGTATGTTGCTAGATGCATGAGCCTTGTTTTTGTTGAGGGACAAGTTCCTTCTAGGCATGATTGGATGGTTCTGGACCTGCAGACGAGTGTTAGATGCCTTGGGAACATGTTGGTGTTGAGCCTTGCCTTTCTTCTTGGTTCTGTCCTTACAGACCCCGGAACCTCTGGGAATTTTCCCGGAACCTCCGGGTTCTCTTGTCTGTGTGGCCCGAGGCTTCCAGACTCCGGAACCTCCGGGTTTTGACCTCGGAACCTTCGGACTCTGGGCAGAAGGCATGTACTCATCTTCCTTGAGCTCACCATTGCTCACAAACTTGATACACTCTTGACCTTTGACAATATCCCTTTGTCCAGTCTTCCCATTTCTATGATGACCAAGTCCATCCAAGTTTCCGGGCATTTTACCTTCCTTGAATTTTACCCTTTCATTCATGCATCCCCTTGCTATGATTGAGTTGAGCCTAGCTATTTCCTTCTTCATAGCTTCCATGTTAGCAAGGTTAGTAGCATAAGATTCAAGATCAATATTGCAACATCTATCACAGCCCTTGCTAGTAGAAGCACTAGAGTCACCCTTTACCTTCGAAGGATGTGAGGTGCTACTTCAAAGGAGACTATATTGCTCCTCAAGCTCTTCATTCCTCGACTTGAGAGAATTACATTGAGCTTGAGAGGCAGCAAGGTCTTCCTTGAGAGTAGCTATGATGCTCTCCGCTTGGCTAACTTCCAAACGCAAAGCCTCAAGCTCACTTCTTTCGGATGTAAGAATGTCTTGGGTTTTCTCTAGTTCCACTACCAACTTAGCCATAAAATCTCTAGATTGCTTATCCATATCACTAACAAGTTGGTTTACTTCTTCATCACTAGATTCATCACTAGAGTCCATTTCCGACTCATCACTAGATGGAGGAGAGGGTTTTGAGCTAATTTTTACCTTCTCACCCTTGGCCATGAAGTAACGAATGGATGAGCTTTCTTCATCATCGGTCAAGTTGTCAAACAATCTTGAGGTGGAAGGAGGCTTCTTGATGGCCACGGTTGCAATCTTCTTTCCTTCCCCTTCACTAGAGCTCTCATCTCCGGAGTTCCATTCATGACCAATATGAGCTTCTCCACCATAGTTTCTTCTCTTGTGATGTGGTTTTTGATCTTTCTTGTAGCTTCCCTTGCCCTTGTCATTCTTGTTTTCTCTCTTCTCATTAGGGCAATCCGCAATGAAGTGTTCGGTGCTTCCACAATTGTAGCAAGTTCTCTTTTTCTTGTTAGGGAACTTCCTCTTGGCAAACTTGTAACCTTACTTCTTCAAGCCTCTTTTATATGTCTTCATGAACAAAGCCATGTCCCCAATTTCAACATGAGAGCTTTCATCCTCATCTTCACTTGAGTCACTTGTAGAGCTCTCTACTTCTACTTTCTTCAATTTTGACTTGAAGGGCTTGGATGAAGTAGAGTGCTTGGATGAAGTAGTAGGCTTGCTTGACTTGTTGGCATGGAGAGCTACATCTTTGACCTTCAAGTTGTTCAACTTAGCTTCTAGCTCACCAATTTTCTTCCTATGTTGGATTTCCTTGTCCATAAGCTCATGAGTAAGAATTCTCCCAAGAACATCATTTGGAGAGAACTCTTCAAATCTTTTCTTCTCTCTAATCAAGGTGACTAGAGTAGGATTCCTTGGAGCAAAGGCCTCCAACATCACCTTCACAACAAAGTGGTCATCCAACTCATCTCCACCTAAGCCTCTTATCTTCCCAACTATGACCATCAACCTATCAAACATCTCTTGCGGCCCTTCTCCATCAAAGATAGTGAATCTATTGAGTTCGGCCATCAATATGTTGATCTTGGATTTCTTAACCTTGTCAACGCCCTCATGAGCAATGTGGAGGATGTCCCAAATCTCTTTGGCAATCTCTAGTCCACTAACACGATTGTACTCTTGAGCACTCAAGGCACTAAGGAGTATGCTTGTAGCTTGAGCATTCCTCCTAATGTTGCGACGATCACGTGGTGTGAGGTTTCCAAAGTCTTCGGGATCATCAAAACCTACACACACAATATTCCACAATTCCAAACTTAAGCCGGTTAGATAAGCTTTCATCATATGCTTCCACTTGTCAAAGTTAGTCCCATCAAATTGGGGTAATTTGCCAACGGGTATAGTCACATCATCCTTGGATTTAGTCTCCAAAGAATCATAGTTAAAGGATACGCTTTTGTAGTCTTTCTTTGACTTGGCCTTGGGCTTGGGCTTGATTGTTCTCTTTGGAATTCTTGTGCCGTAGTACTCATCATCCCCATCTCCATTCTCACTAGATGAAGACGATGATGAGGATGATGAAGATGGTGATGGAGATGACGAAGGTGTTCTCTTTCTTCTCTTCTTTTCCTCCATCTTCCTTTTCTTCTTCTTTTCTTGCTTGCTGTCCTCTTTCTTCCTTTCTTCTTCTTTCTCTTTCTTCTTATCTTCTTTCTTGCTTTTCTTACTGTTTTCCTTGGAGCTTTCCTTCACAGCCTTCTTGAGCTTGTCGAACTTCTCTTGGGCTGATGTGTTGCCAACTTCCGAGGCATCACCATCAACCTCACTTGGTATGTCTTCAAACTCCTCTTCTTCTTGCTTGTCATCACCACTTTCCATATCCTCACACGGTTAAGTGTTAACAAGGATAACCTGCTCTAATACCAATTGAAAGGATCAATGCAAGTGGCCTAGAGGGGGGGGTGAATAGGCCTGCAAAACAAATTCAACCAATTTCTGCCAAATTCTGCCCAGACCCCGGAACCTCCGGGTTTTTCCCTGGAACCTCCGGGAAAATGCACTTAGGTGTATTTTGCTGGAGCTTCTGGGAAATTGTTCCTCTGTCGATTTGCTGCGGATAACAAGATTAGAGAGTAACAAAATAGCAGGAAATTGGTTACAAGTACTTAGGGTAGGAGCCTAACCACACTAGCAACCTTAGGGTTAAAGATATAGCAAGAAACTTAGCAAACCCTAATAGATCTAGTGAGCACACAACCTAGAACTAGCAAACCACAACATAAGGCAAGTAAAGCACAAGGGACAACAATTTATCCTGTGGTTCAGCTCACCACAAAGGTTGGCTTACATCCACGTTGTTGAGGTTAGCCACAAAGGCTATGGAATCTCTCTAGATCCACTCCTCTCTCACACCTATCACCAAGGTAATAGATGGAGGGTTTCCACTAAGTAAGTGAGGGTAATACAAACTTCCTAGAGCTTCCACAATCGATTGGAGAGCTTCCAAGCAACCTCTAGCCGTCTAGGAGCAAGGCTCCAAGAGTAAAAGATCCACCAAGGAGCTAGGGGTTCACCAAGTGCTCAAGAACACAAGAAGAGGCTTGGATTTGCTTATTCTCACAAGGAATCACTCCACACTTGAATGCTAGGGTTGGATTTCAATTCAAGTAGAATGAGGTCAAAGCTTGGGAGAGAAGGGGAGCAGATGTTGCTGTTTAGCGCAGGGAGGAGAGAAATAACCGTTGGGAGACAAGGAGGTATAAATACCCTCAGATCTGGAACAGCAACGGCTACTTTCGAAAACCCGGAACCTCCGGGAAAGATCCCGGAACCTCCGGGAAAGCAGACTTCAGCAGGCTGTCATGGGAGCAGCTCTGAACTTCCGGGGAAAACCTCAGAGGTTCCGGGAAAGTGTGTAGGAGGTTGAGACAGCTAGCTGATAGGTCATATGTGGCTGGGATGATTTTGGTTTTAGAGAAGATCTTTAAGCACTTGGTTTCATCCATGCCACTATTAGTATCCCTCTTGATAGTACGGCTTGTCCTATACTCAAATTCAAAATAGAAAATGAATTTAAAGCTTGTCTTGAGCCCTTAGGAAGCCTCTTCAAACAATGAGGGGTCACCTTTCATTCTTTTTCACCTTTCTTCAAATTTAAACCTGTCACTCATACTCAAAAGCTCATTAGATCTTTAATTAAGTGGTCAACATCACCAAAACCCACTTAGGGGCTTGATTGCACTTACACAACCCCCGCTCCCTGGATCCGTCTCCTCCTCGAACCATTGGTCGCCAACTGTTGTCACCCTAGGTCACCACGTCGGGCCCCTTTCTCCTCTGGTAGACGAGTCGCTTGCGGGGCACGCGGCGGCGTGTCCCCGCCTCTCCGCGGGCTCGTATCCCGCCAAACCTCCGGCCAGCTCCACCGGAGGCAGTGGCTCGACGGTGGTGTCGACAGTGGAGTCGACCTCTCTCCGGGCTCCTCTCTCATTCTCCTCCTTTAGACCCCAACCTATCCATGTTTTTTTGTATAAAAAGAAGATCATGCAAGTTCGAATTGATGTGACACATGGAATAACTGCCTAAGCTTTTTTCCCTAACAGAATTTACAAATTAAATGTGAAGTCTACAATTGTGGCGCCTTTAATGTATTGGGTTGGCACATCTGTGACAAGAATATATGCATTTTTGTCACGGCTAGGCAGTTCATATGTAGTTTGTTAGTGTGTGTCGTTTTCCTCGAATTGATGTTTCAAAGGGCAGCAACAGTTTAGTCTTGAAAGCTTAAAAAAAAACTCAGTCTGAAAACTGAGAAAAAAACATCTGGTCGCCGTGAAGTGTGTAGAGATCAGAAAAGTGCTGCAGGCCTTCGGCCACGCTAGTTTTTTTTTTCGAGACCCTGCCTGCTGCGATCACGCCAAGTATGTTCATAGCAGAGAAGAACTAGTACTAACCAGGGCTCAAAGTTCAATTTCATAGCCATGGCCCATGGGCTGAGGTTGTAATAAAGGCACATAGAGCGAGCGGGCGGAAGCCAGTGGGATGCTACCCATTAGGATTGTGCTCACACCTTTTTCCGAGATTTTCTTAGGATTTACCTGTGTTCCCGTCGATAACGATGCGTCAATGGTGACTTCAGAAATCTCTGTATCTGCCGGGTGATTCATAGGGGTTAGTGTGCGTGCGTGTTGTGAGCGTATGTAATTCTAAAAAAAGATAACAACTTGGTACACAATGCTTTAAGATTCGTGCAAGAACTGTAGACCGCCCATCCTTCTTCTCCTTCCTCTAGTTATCTCTCGCGGGAGCTCATCGCGTTGGATGGGTGGGAGGTAGGCGGACGGTGCCAGGTCACCGCCGACCACAAGCAATCGAGCATTAGTCGAGGCGTCGAAGTTAGGGTTGGGATTTCAGGCCTTTGGGGTTTCGGGGAGCTTCTTTGTTCACCGGCCTTAGAAATGGAGGGTAGGGGAGATGAAGGATTGACGGCAGCGATGGTTCAGCTGACGACGGATGTGACCCGGCCGACCGACGTTTGACAGCTGATGGGCTGGTGACCGGCAGCAAAGCACAAAAAGGGTTCAGGTTAGGTAGGACGGGGTTGAGGACGACAGTGAATGGCGGGCAGACGACACAGCGGCGCAGTAGCCGCCCATGGGGACAGAGGATGGGGTGACGGCGGCGGCG
This sequence comes from Cenchrus fungigraminus, assembly GCA_036936925.1. Taxonomy (NCBI): domain Eukaryota; kingdom Viridiplantae; phylum Streptophyta; class Magnoliopsida; order Poales; family Poaceae; genus Cenchrus; species Cenchrus fungigraminus. The sequence goes on from CM072780.1 coordinate 72,896,305, forward strand.
GAGAGATGGCGAAGAAGAGGAAGGGAAGGTGAGCCTAAGGGCTTGTTTGGGATAGCTCTAACTCCATATGGAGCAGCTCCACTCTAAAACTCCAGATGGAGCTAGCTCTAAGTGGAGTTAGTTGCGAAAATGAAGTGTTTGGCTGCCAGCTCCAAAAATATCTTGCATAATAATTCAATGACATGTGGGCCCACTTCGTCAGCCTCACAACTCTCCTTCCTCCTTCCTTCTCTTTTCCTCTCTCTCACACACATCAACAGCAAACACCGCGGCCGGCAGGGCAAGGCACGGAGACGCGGCCGGCGGGGCAGGGCATGGAGACGCGGCGACGGGTGGCGAGGTTGGCGATGGAGGGGAGGGAGGTCGGCGAGAAGAGGCTCGCGGCAGATAGCAAGGCTGGCGCCCTGCACCTCCTCCGCCTGTCGGCTCCTGCAACGGTAGCAGGCACCTCAAGGACGGTGGCTCCATTGGCGGCGGCGGGAACTCGTCCTGCGTCCTCCGCATCGACCTGCCTTCGCCGAAGGGATGAATGGCGCGGGATCTGAAGGGGGGCGACGGAGGGGCAAAGCTTCAACGGTGGGGATCCAGCCTGGATGCCTCCGGTGGCGGGGGTGGAGGGTTGCGACTTGGAGACCTATGGCGGAGCGGATGGAGGGCTCCAACCTAGAGGGCGGCGCGGCACCGAAGGGAGGGATGAGTCGCCGGAGGGAGGCGCGGCGTCGGAGGATGGGGCCGCCGGAGGGAGCTAGGCGCGGTGGGGGAGCGGACTGCGGAGTCACAGGTAGGAGACAACGAGAAAGAAAAGAAGGAATGAAACATTATTTTTGTGTAACCAGTGGCATTGGTAGGTAATTACCCACCAACTCCACGAGTAGGTTTGTATTGAGGTATTTTGGAGCAGCAAAAGATGTGCTCCAAAACTTCACATTCATTTGCACTACAACTCCATGGAGTTGGCAGCTCTATAGTTTTGAAGTCGAGTTATATGGCTAGAAAATTGGACGGAGTTGCTAGAGTTCAACTTTAGAACCATGCCAAACAGCCTCTAAATGAGCCAGAAGTTTCATTGACTTCCAGGAGTGATATAGGATAGGAACCCCACCCATGGCGGGCGGCTGGCAGCCTGTCATTTGCAAGGGCAAGGACAAACAGAGAGAGAGGCGGTGGACACTTGTCTATGTAAAAAAGAATATACGATACATATAAAAAATTATAAAATCAAGCACAGCTGACCGAAGGCATGCTACCAGAAACTGTTAAAATGATGAGATAGAATCGTCGTTATAAAATGCCCTTAACATTCAACACCTGTTGCGAGTAACCACCAATTCATACTTGAGGATGTTATAAGAAGAATCTGGAACGAGTAAAATTGGAAAGAAGAATGTCAAGGAAGAAGGTACCATAAGTGAACACTTCTAAGCAAAAATAACTATGCGTGCATTTTGGTTGCATGTCCATTCCATACAGCACTTTCACACATTTCACTTGCTTAAAACTCTGACAACTTTTTAGTCATGGCTCATGGTCCATTGGCCCTTGTTAGCGTTCTGTTTCAGCAGCTGTCTGCAGAGAGCATGCATGCTTGCTACATAACATAGACATCTGGAAGCTCTTACTTACAGGTCAAGAAGTGGGCAACTTACAACAGACTACACTTGCTGTAGCGCACAGTGCCGAGATAAGAATCAAGCCAAAACCTTATACACAAAACTGTAAGCTACATATGTACAATAGCAAAATTTCTATTAGCTTTCTGCAACGGTTACTTTATGCATCCTAAACATGTGCTCATCTGTCCCTGCATCAGTTAATACCTTGTCCTGAGTGTAAAGTAATAACTGGCATCCACCATCAGTCACTGCCACTGCACCTGATTTGGCATCAACAGCAACATAGGAGACTGGCCCACCTGATTACACAACTTGGGAGATTAGTAAACCATCATTACAATTTATTAGAATTATAACGATGAGGGCATTAATTACCAAACAGACTTATAATATAAAATAGATAATTCACTCCAAAATAAATGTAACAAGAACAAATTATGGTTAACATTGTCGGCCACACCCAGTAGTAATGCCCACAGGTGAAACTGAGCATAGGTTAGCTTAGCCACGGCATACAAACATACTACAGTTCCTAGTACAATCTATTATTTAACAATAATGTTACAAGTTACTTCATAATAAATGTGGAACTCCATATGGTTTGTAAATATAAACATAACCATGATGTTTGGATGATTTGTTCACAACATCAGGATAAAAATAGACTATCGTTACCTTACTAATTTGTACTAAGAATAGAGCATTTTTCTACCAGACATCAAGAAGACATGGTTCTGTGTCACTTACGGTTAAAACACTGTGTACTAGTCAGTTTTCTCCCAGATGACAATTCCCACAAATACAGAAGACCACCATGCGTTCCAGCAAATCCATAGTTACCGAAGGAATCTAAAGCAGTAACTCTGAAAAGAAAAAAAAATGTATTTCAATAACTTCATCCAGTAGCTCATATAGAAATCTAGATATAACTCAGAATTAAGAATTGCATGCTATATTAATATGCTGATGATAGCCCCAGAATGACAGTTTCCATTTTAGCCTCCATGAAGATGGAACGGTCGGTCAAGGTTGTCCATCGGGGACAATGAAGTGAAAGGCAAGTATAGACAGTAAACATCTGTCAGGGAAGTCAAGCGACAAGAACTTGGAGGTGGAATAGCCCTATTGGTACCTCTCCAAGTTGGAAAGGAAATCCAGTCACTGATGTCACTGGCAGTCTACACAGAGATTGGAGATGGGGCAAAGGAGTATTTTGGAAGGACAGATGGCTGCAGGGCAAATGCATTCAAGAATGCAATTGGCTCCCTCTCTGTTTGGGTCGGTACCTAAAAGAAGAGCTAACAAGCAATCTGTCCAAGAAGCCTTGACAAATGATCGGTGGCTGGAGGATATTCAGGGAAATATCTCTGTGGACACCTTGATGGAATATCTAGTTTTGTGGGACATTATAAGCAATGTGGTGCCGCATCAAGATATTGCTGACAAACATATTTGGCGGCTGTCTTCATCAGGATTATACACAGCAAAATCAGCATACAAGGCTCTTTTCCAGGGGTCCATTCCTTATGAGCCGTATCAACAGATTTGGCAGACCTGGGCTCCTCAATGTCGTTTCTTCATGTGGTTGGTCGCCCACAACCGATGCTGGACTGCAGATCACCTAGCCCGGCGAGGCCTTCCCCACCTGACACATTGCCCACTATGTGACCAGGAGCATCTTTTGGGATCTTGTGTGTTCACAAGAGAATTTTGGTTCAGGTTGCTCCAATCCGTTGGCCTGGCTGAACTTGCTCCGCAGACTCAGGAACCCTCCTTTGATGATTGGTGGAAGAAAGTAGAAGAAAGGGCAAGCAGTGATATTCTACAACAAGGATTGAACTCCTTAATTATCCTGGGAGCCTGGATTGTTTGGCGGCATCGTAATGACTGTGTTTTCAACGGAGCTAACCCTAATGTTGTGGCTGCCTGGACTGTAGCTAGAGAGGAGGCCGGGCTTTGGTCGCTGGCAGGGGCTAAAAATCTAGCAGCGCTAACTGGTGTGGGTTAGTTGTACTTTCTTGGCCTGGTCCTGTCCTGTCACGGGCAGGGAGATTGGTGGGAGGATTATGGCGAAGATTATAATCAAAAGAGGTTTCAGGACGCGGCCCTGGACCTCGCCGGCACGCAGGAGCCGTGATGAGCTCGACGGCGAACCGAGGAGGCAGGGCGGCGACTTAGAGATGAGTATAATCTAAAGCCTGCCTTCTATCTGCTAACCAACCGGCTTATATGATGCTGTGTACACAATCCATCTGCTAACAAACTCTAGCTAACTTATTTCCCAAACCAAACTCTAACTCAAATTAATCTTATCAAAATCTATCTCTAAGCCTAGCCGCCCTGGGCCTCCTGGTGCTTCCTGCGCCGGCCAAAGGTCTTGTGGTACATGACATTTCTCCCTCCCTAGAGAAGCAGCTCGTCCTCGAGCTGGAATGCCGGAAACAGCTGCACAAACTCCTCCAAATCCACCCAAGAAGACTCTGCACGAACTCCACCAAATTTGGGCCCAAGCTTGCCTCTGCCCGTGCTGAATGGGAGGCAGTAGTGGTGGCTGAGTCGGCGGCTCCCCATAGAACGGCATTAGCAGACCCACATGGAAGACATCATGAATCCGGGCACCCGCTGGAAGCTGCAGCTTGTAAGCGACGTCGCCCACACATTCCAGCACTTGGAAGGGACCAAAGAATTTGGGCCCAAGCTTGCCTCTGCCATGCACATTCAGGGATGCCAATGGTCGATGGAGAAGACGAAGCCAAACCCATTGCCCCGGCACGAACTCCACCAAATGATGACGGCGATCATAGATGGCCTTGTAATGCTGCTGCACCTGTTCCAGCCGATCCCATACCACAGCCAGAAACTCATCCTGCTCGGTCATAGCCCTGTCCACCGCTGGCAGCCTGGCATCACCCGGAGCATACAAACGGATGGAAGGAGGGGGCCGCCCATAAACCAACTCAAAAGGCGACTGTCTTGAGGGACTGCTGATAAGAAGAATTGTAGCAAAATTCCACCCATGGCAGCCACTCTAACCACTGGCGCGGACGATCCCCCGTGAGGCACCTCAGGTACATGGCAATAATCATGTTGGTTGCCTCTGACTGACCATCTGACTGTGGGTGGAACGCCAACGTCATTTGGAGCTTGACGCCCGCCAGGCGAAAGAGCTCGTGCCAAAATTCACTTGTGAACCGATCCCGATCACTGACAATTGACACCGAAATCCCGTGTAAGCGGACGATCTCTGCGAAGAAGGCATGCACTACTGATGTCGCCGAATAAGGGTGGCCCAGAGGAATGAAATGTGCCGCCTTGGAGAGCTTATCCACCACTGTCAAAATCACGAACTTGCCATTCACCTTAGGCAGCACCTCGACGAAGTCCATGGCCACACATTTGACCAAACCGAAGTAGGAACACCCAGATGTTGAAGTAATCCGCCCGGCTGCAGGTGTTCGCTCTTGTTTCGCTGACAGACTGCACATGCTCGCACAAAGTCCTGCACCACCTTGTGATCCTTAGGCAGATGGAAGTCCGCGCGAAGCCTATACAACGTCTAGTGCACTCCCTCGTGGCCAGCACCATGGACAAGCTCCTATACAGCCTGGCGAACGCTGGACGTCGCTGCCACGAAGACACAGCCCTTGAACAGAATGAGGCCATCCACCACCGACCACTGCTCCGGCTTGGCGCCGCCCCGGATGGCGTCTCGAAGCTGTGACAACGCGACATCACCATTGATCACCTGGCGAATGTCATCAAAGAGGGAGAACTGGGGGGTAGAGAGCGCACCCAATTCACCAGTCGCCTCGTCCCGGCGAGACAGGGCGTCAGCCACGACGTTAGTGCATTGGGCTTGTACTCGACGACGAAATCGAAGCCCAATAGCTTGCTCACCCACTGATGTTGCGGAATCATGGTCAGGGTCAAGGAAGAAGCGAAGGCTTCGGTGATCCGTGCGTACGATGAAGCTACAGCCCCAGAGATACGACCGCCAGTGTCGGACCGCCTGGACGAGCCCGATCAGCTCGCGCTCATACACCGCGAGCTTGGCATGACGGGGAGCGATTGGCTTGCTGAAGAAGGCGACGGGGCCCGCACCCTGATGAACCACAGCCCCGAATCCCGATCCCGACGCGTCGCACTCGACGATGAAATTCCGGTCAAAATCTGGGAGTTGCAGCACCGACGCTGTGGTGAGAGCACGCTGGAGGGCGCGGAACGCGTGCTCGGCGTCGTCAGTCTAGTGGAAGCCCTCCTTCCGGGGCAGAGCGGTGAGCAGTGCCGCGATTGTACTGAAGTCGCGGATGAATCGTCGATAATACCCCGCGAGCCCGAAGAAGCCACGCACCGCCCGGGCGGACGCCGGCAGTGGCCACTCCAAGACCGCCTGGACCTTTTGCTTGTCCATGGCGACGCCTTCCGCCGAGATGACATGGCCGAGATATGCCACGGACGAAAGCCCAAACTCGCACTTGGACTTCTTGAGGAAAAGTTTGTGATTCTGCAGTGTGCGAAAGACTGTGCGAACATGGCGGAGATGCTCCGACCACGATGAGCTGTAGATCAGTATATCGTCGAAGAATACAAGGACAAACCGGCGCAGGTAGAGGAGCAGGATGTCGTTCATGAGCACCTGGAACGTCACGGGGGCATTGGTGAGGCCGAAGGGCATCACGAGGAACTCAAACAGGCCTTGGTGAGTGCGGAATGCCGTCTTCACGTCGCCAGGATGCATCAAGACCTGGTGGTACCTGGAACGCATGTCGAGCTTGGTGAAGAACTTGGCGCCGCGCAGCTCGTCTAGCAGTTCCTCCACAATAGGTATCGGGAACTTGTCTTTGATTGTGGCGTTGTTAGTCGATGCAGAATCTCAAAATGTCGTCATGTTTGCGGATGAGCATTGCTGGCGATGAGAACGCAGACGAGCTAGGCCTGATGACGCCCAAACGAAGCATCTCGTCGCATTGCCGCTCCAGCTCGTCTTTCCGCAGGTGTGCGTAGCGGTATGGGCGGACCGCCAGGGCGCCCGTGCCTAGCTTGAGGCGAATGCGATGGCTGAACTTGCGACGGGGAGGTAGGCCCTAGGGATCGGCGAACAAGCTCACGAATTCCTCCAGTAGCCTGTCCATGAGCTCACCGCCTGAGCCGGAGAGAGCCGCCGAGACCTGGCGTCGTGTCCACGCTGCGCCACAGAATGCGCTTGCCGTTCCGGGCGAACACCATGGTGTGTTTGGCGAAGTCCCAAGAGGATCGGTCCCAGCGTGCCAAGCCACTGGACGTCGAGCACCATGTCGTACTCACCGAGGGGGAGGGCATATAGGTTGAGGTCGAATGCCTCCCGACCGATGTGCACGGTCTGAGCCACCACCTTGCCCGGGGAATAGATGCGCTCCCCATTCGCCACAGCCACCGAGAGATTGACGTTGGGCTTAAGGCGGATGCCCGCGCGTTGCGCCATGTCGACGTCGACGAAGTTCTGGGACAACCCTGAATTGAGGAGGGCCACAGCCACTGCATCCCCGACGGAGACGTACACCTTCATTGTTTGGAAGCCTTTGGCCCGGACGCCCGTGACGGCGTGCAGTGAAATCCCCGGTGCTGTCTCCGCTCCTGTGAGCGCGGAGCACTCAATTTCTTCATCAACAGCCTCCTCCCCATCCTCTCAGAGTCAGCGATCTCAATGACGAACAGCTTCTTGCAGCGATGGCCCAGGACGAACTTCTCGTCGCAGTTGTAACAGAGGACGTCAACGCGCCGCTGGGTCATCTCCGCCTGGGAGAGGGTGTCGCGAGAGCGATGAAGTCAAGGCAGAGGATTTGCCCGAGGCCCCGAGCCTAGAGCCGTAGAGGAGGCGAAGGCAGCCGCAGGTGCTGCGGCGCTTGACTTGGTCGTGGACAAGGACGAGATGGTCTGGTGCTGCTGACGGCCACCGCGGCCGGGCGTTGGATCCATCGGCACCAACTGCAATCGCTGCTTGTAGGCGCGGGCGAGCTTGATGGTGTCGTCGAGGCTAGCCGACCGGCACAGGGTGACGTCTGTCTTCAGCGGATTCACCAGGCCTGCTGTGTAGACGTGAATCAGTTGTTGCTCGGTGACGTCGGCATCGCGGCAAGCGAAGGCGAGGAATTGGTCGGTGTAGTCGTCGACGGAGCCCGTACGGCGGAGGAGCATGAGTTCGCCCACGGGGCTGTCCATCATCGGCGGCCCAAATTGCTGTTGCACCAGTTGCGCAAATCGTCGCCACGACAGGGTCCCTGACGTGAGCTCCAGCCGCGCGTACCAGAGTTGCGCCGCACCGGTGAGGTGCATAGCGGCGTACCACACGGTGACGCTCTGGTGTGTCCTGGCCGCGGAAGAACGTCTTGCAGCGGTTCAGCCAGGGCAAGGGATCCTCCTTGCCGTCGAACGACGGAAACTCCAAGCGGACGCAGGGATGGAAGCCGATGTCGGGGGAGGCGTCCTCATCGCTGTACGGTCCGTGCCCGCGTTCCGACGGCGGGCCGAACTGATTTTTCGGTAGCGGAGGCGGCGGCTCGTGTGGGCGCTCCTGGAACGGCGGCGACTTGGTCCCCTGCTTGGATTTGTCGGTGGAGGAGAAGATCGTGTCATCATCGTCGTTCGCCAGGCCCTTTCCCTCGCTCTAGGAGTTCTCCGCGCGGATGAGCGCGAGGTTCAGGGCCCGTACCTGCTCCATGTTCTCGAACGCCGAGGACTGCAACGTCACCACTTTGGCCGGAATTGTCGCGAGCTGCTCCGCCACAGGTGCGAGGGGGGCCAGCTTGTCGAGCGACACCTTCATGTCGTCGATCTTGGCGGAGAGCTTCTCCAGCATCTCCTTCAGATCATCGGCGTTACCCATGGGCACGAAACCTACCTCGACTAATACCAAGTTGTCACGGGCAGGGAGATTGGTGGGAGGATTATGGCGAAGATTATAATCAAATGAGGTTTCAGGACGCGGCCCTGGACCTCGCCGGCGCGCAGGAGCCGTGATGAGCTTGACAGCACACCAGGAGGTAGGGCGGCGGCTTACAGATGAGTATATGCTAACCAACCGGCTTATATGATGCCGTGTACACAATCCATCTGCTAACAAACTCTAGCTAACTTATTTCCCAAACCAAACTCTAACTCAAACTAATCTTATCCAAATCTATTTCTAAGCCTAGCCGCCCTGGGCCTCCTGGTGCTTCCTGCGTCGGCCAAAGGTCTTGTGGTACATGACATGTCCCCTCTTTGTATTTGACCCGGGTTTTGTCTCCGCTTGGTGTGTGGGTGTGAGTCTCTGTATGGCTCTTTTCTTCTTCTATCAATACAATGATACGCAGCTCTCAAAAAAAAAAGAATAGCCCTATTGGACGATGGAACAGGATTTAGGAGAACTACTTGAGGAGATGGGATACTGTACTGTAGGGGACTTCGATTATTCATTGCTTGACAATTGCCTAACAAATTGAGCTAGCAAACCTTGCCTCTAGCTAACATGGCTTTTTCGCGTGTCATTTCCTTAAGTAGATGAAAAAGTACACAAGTCTGGAAAGACCCTACCCGACTACAAGAACACCCCCCTCACACCACATCCACTACACTTAGGCTAGCTACCATGACTTAAACTCTAACAAATGTGAAGCTACATTGGTATCTAAGTAATCTAAGAAAAAACATTTACCTATAAAGGCTAATCTCTAGGCCAACTGCTGAAATATTATTGTGTGATGTGGCAGTGCACCAATACAGTGAAAACATTTTTTTTGAGCATAATACAGTGAAAACATTGTGACCTACTGAAACACAAACCCACCTTTTGAATACCTTCAGTGAAGCTGGATTGAATTTGTTATTAATCCTTTTTGCCAAATGTATACTTTTGTGAGATGCAATTCTAAATCTATACTCCTTGATACTTTTTGGCAAGATATGAGTACTCTTGTGAAATTTGCTAAAAGTTTTATTATCATCTTCTACTATGATCCTTGCTCTGTAGCACCAATCATGTGAAAAACAGGAGTGCTTAGCTCGATTATTTCAGCTTGCTGACACAACCACACAAGCATACTAATCAACATACACCACCAACAGTAAATTAAACGGTTGTCCTGAAACATAAAATGATGATACTTATCCATAGCCATTAACAAATTTGAGAGCAATTGTCAGTATGTGGCATTTCCTCCAAAAAGAATTAAAAAATATGACATAAGAGTACATGGAGAATTGAGTATACCTTGTATCCAAAATATTCCCCATAACAATTCTCTTTTTTGCTAGCAAAGCTAGCCTCCATCGCGCATTATGCACCTTGGTTCGAAGATCACGTTGATACTCAGCTACTGAAGCAGAAGAAATCAGTACCCAAACTGCTATATCTTCTTTTGGTGGCATCATAAAGGACTCTTGGTCAATTTTTCTAGACATGCCACCGATCATGGTTCCTCGTAGTTTTTTATCAATGTCATCAACTGGAGAATGAATAATATCCTCCTGCAAACTACAGAAGCCTACTGGCAGAATCTGGAAGACAATGTTTCCAGGAGCTGCAAAAGTTGCCAATAGTGTGCGCTTGGAGATGTCCCTAAGAAAATTATTTAATTTCATCAAATAATGTCTATTAAAAGAATATACGAAGGTACCAGACATAAAAAAACTGTATTTTAAAAAAATGAAATTCATGCAGTTCATTGTATCTTATAACTTGTTAACATGCATGCATGGATGCATGGATGTATGGTTATGATGTGAACATTGTTAACACAAAGTAAGAAGAGCCAATAAGCGAACTCTTCATTATGCAATATTCATGTGCCTAGAGCTGTAATCAAGTGTGATTTGACCACATCCTCCATGTTCCTCCTTCCACTTCCAATCTGATATATCTTGGGTTGGGTGCATGCCCAAGGGCTGAAGGTAGGGCACTCACCCTTAGGCAGCCTGTCATTGCTGCTATCAAGGTATGAGGCTGGTTGAGAGGGAGCAACTAGAGATTAATTTGATTATCTATACATAATACATGGATAAATTTATCGTTAACAATTCATTTTGTTACACAAAGAATACTAGAAATATGAATCTAACATGATTGACTAAAACATTATGATATATGCATGTAGCTAAGTAATTTAAGGATAACATTTCAGCTAACTGGATGAATGTTAACAGTAATCATATAGTCATTCCTTGCATCATTGTTGGACCCACATGCATAACAAGTATGTTCTGATCTGCTTATTAATATGTTGCTAATTTCTTTGATTTATGAAGCATATTATCATTCTCCAATATACTAGTGTATGGATTTTAGACTTCTACTGTAGTCTTGACCCTTCAACATTGTAAGCCTTCTAGTAAAGTTTGAAATCATCCTATGAACCAACTTGATTCCCACTTGGCAACATATTTCTTATATATATCTACCTATGTATTAAGGATGATACAGCTTATGTACCAGCATCATCATTCGCATGTTTCCAAAGTTAACTACTCCCTCCAGACCCATTTTTAGGTACCACCCGTGGAAGTCTGCATGCCAAGATGAGGAGGTGGGAGTGTGCGTGAGTTAATTTCCAGCACCAGGTTATTTTTGCGTGCGTGGTGATTGGTATTGAGTTGCATGCACCAACCAGTTCAACCCAAAAGCTTAAACTGGTAAGGAAAGGTGGGCAATTTTCAACCCAAAAGCTTAAACTGATGAGGAAAAACTTAAACGAAAGGTGGGCAATTTTCAACCCAAAAGCTTAAACTGATGAGGAAAGGTGGGCAATTCACTTATACTCCAACACTCCCCCTCACGTGCAGGCTCCCCCAGGCCGCATAATTGGATATTGGAGTGGGCTGTAATTATTTTAATTAACGCACCCGCCAGGACTCGAACTCGAGACCTCTGACTCTGATATCATATTGAGTTGCATGCACCAACCAGTTCAACCCAAAAGCTTAAGCTGATGAGGAAAGGTGGGCAATTCACTTATACTCCAACAATTGGTTCAGCTCCCAAATCTGCATGCATGCAAATTCTTAACTTGCTTCTTGTGATTGGTTTATTTTCAATACAATGACTGCCTTCTAGCAGCTGCATTCCTCGGTGCGCTGCCCTGCCCAACACTACAGCCAAACTGAAAAATACAATTACACCTTAAAAACTAGACTGGGAGGAGTAAAAAAAACTCAACCTGCGGAGGGAGTAATTAAGTACAAGTTATCTAAAGTTTCCCAGTGTGGTAATAAAGGTCCTTTTTGCAGTATTGAAGGTCTAAAGTTTAGCAGCACCACCATTTACTTGGTTGTTGATTCAGGCAATACTGGATTCAGAACTATTTACATACTGCAATGAAAATGGGACTGAACTCTGAATAATTTAGCCTTTTAGCATCTTGGAGTATGAAAATGCATAAGTCACATGTTTCCAAACTTGGAGATGATAACTGGCATGAGACATTGGAGATGCACTAAGCAAATAATCTAACCATAACAAAAGAAACTATCACGTTAACAGTAACCACGACACTTTACTACCATCCCATTGGCACTGCACATTACACAAAGTGACAAAATTAAGATGCAAGAACTTACCACAAACAGAATCCACCCGCACCATCATGGCCCATAATGAGGGAGTCGCTTTTTGGCATTCTTCTAAGCTCCAGTATAGAAGGACCCACATTACCCAAACTAGGAATCACATACTCCTCAGATATCTCACTGTGAACACAAGGAAAATAAGTTGGTACAGATATATCTAAGAGGAGGTCCTGCAATAAATATGATTTCAAATCACAGTTGTCATGCCTAAGCAAAAGGCAAGTACAACCATGATAAATGCATCAAAGTAATGCTAAGAAAAGATTTGAACAAAATGAGAAAATGTACTTAACAGTTAGCATGTCTTAATTTGAAATTATAGGGCATCCACAAGACAAACAGGTAGGCATTTGGACCAGAAAAAACCATCAGACTTCTTTTGCACTCTAGTTTTGTTAGTGTGTATTGAGTTGCATGCACCAACCAGTTCAACCCAAAAGCTTAAGCTTATGAGGAAAGGTGGGCAATTCACTTATACTCCAACACTCCCCCTCAAGTGCAGGCTCCCCCAAGCCGCATACGTGGATATTGGAGTGGGCTGTAATTAATTTAATTAACACGCCCGCCAGGAATCGAACTCGAGACCTCGGGCTCTGATACCGTATTGAGTTGCATGCACCAACCAGTTCAACCCAAAAGCTTAAGCTGATGAGGAAAGGTGGGCAATTCACTTATACTCCAACAGTGTGCACAAGTAAAAAAGTCCTTAAAGCTTTGGGATGTAAGGACAAACAGAACAAAGAACGAGTGCTGATTGTGAACAAATATGAGGAAAACATGGAAACTGGAATGTAGAAAACTTTACTTAGAAAATCTTAAGTTTTCCGAAGGACTAAATATTTGGTATAATTTATTAGACCTGACTTCTAGTCAATTATTTAAAAATCAAAAGTTTTAACAAAATAACAAGACATGGGAATTTTTTTTTCTCGAACAATGCACAGCCTCCTCCGGTGGCGCCCGACGCTCCGATGGCGACGAACTACGCCACCATCAACGTCTCCTCCCATGTTCCCGTGAAGCTGGAGCTCCGTTCCTCCATCTACACCCCGTGGAAGTCCTTCTTCGAGTCGCTGTGCGGGAAGTTCGGCCTTCTCGCGCACATCAACGGCACCGCGGCGCCTGACCCGCTCACCGACGCATGGCTGCAGGCTGACTCCTGCGTTCGCAGTTGGCTGTATGGCTCCGTCGATTCCGCCGTCCTCGACTTCACCATGGAGCCTGACCAGACCGCCCATCAACTCTGGGCGGCCATCAAGGACCACTTCACGGCAAACCAGGCACCCCGTGCCATCTTCCTGAGTCACTCCTTCCACACCATGACTCAGGGAGATCTCTCTGTTGAAGACTATGGGAAGAAGATGAAGAAGGCTGCCGACGCGCTTCGTGATGTTAGCATGCCTGTCGACGCACCCACCCTGCTCCTCAACCTCCTCCGCGGCGTCAACTCTCGCTACAGCACCGCCGCCGACATCATTGCCGGCACTGCCGGCATGACCTTCTCGACTGCCCTCGATCAGCTCAAACTGAAAGAGTTGCGCCTCGAGAACGAGGTCAAGGTCGAGGCCACCAACGCCCTCGTCGCCTCCTCTTCTTCCGATTGCAACGGCTCCGACTGCCGCTCCTCGTCATCCAAGCCTCCTCAGCCGCCACAGCAGCAGCTTCAGCAGCAGCCGCAGCAGGGCAACGGCGGCGGTGGCAACGGCGGCGGCGGCCAGCAGCGCCGCAAGAAGGGCAATGGCGGCAGGCGCAACGGCGGCGGCAACGGCCCGCGGTTCCGCGCCCCCCAACCTGCTGGCCCGTGGATTTGCATTAATTCACAGGCCCTACATGGGGCGTTGGGCAGCGGCGGCGGCGGCGGTGGACAGTGGCGCGGCGGTCAGGGGATCCTTGGTCCCCCACCGCAGGCCAACACCGCCTTCCAGGGGTCCTCCACCGTGTTCGACACGGCTGGCCTGATGACTGCTATTCAGCAGCTCGCCATGCAGGGGAACGCCTGGGTGATGGACACGGGCGCTTCGACTCATGCACTCCTCTGATGGTATACTACTCTCTCGTCTCCTAGCTGTTCATTCTTCGATTACTGTAGGCAATGGTGCACGTATTCCCGTAACGTCCCGAGGCTCCTCAATTCTCACCACCAACACGTCCCAATTCGCCCTGAATAACGTCCTTGTCGCACCATCCATCGTTCACAACTTACTTTCTGTTCGCCAATTCACCTGCGACAATAGTTGTTCTATCGAATTTGACGCCTTTGGTTTTTCTATTAAGGAACTCAGGACGGGGCGCGTGATTCTTCGCTGCAATAGTGCTGGCGACCTCTACACCATCTCCTCAGCAGTCCCTGCCGCCGCCCACGCCATGCTTGCGGCCTCTACCTCCTTGTGGCATCGCCGTCTCGGTCATCCCGGTCCAGCAGTTTTAGCTTCGCATCGCAAAAACAATTTGATTTCTTGTAATAAAGTTGATGCCCCGCTTTGCCACGCCTGTCAGCTTGGCAAACATGTGCGTCTTCCCTTCAGTACTTCCACCTCCCAAACTAGTTCACCTTTTGAGATTGTTCATTGTGATGTCTGAACCTCGCCGGTTTCTAGCATATCTGGTTGCAAGTATTACTTAGTGTTGCTGGATGATTTTACGCACTATTGCTAGACGTACCCTTTGAAGAGCAAGTCTGAGGTTCATCAACTCATTGTTGACTTCATTGCCTATGCTCGCACTCAGTTTAGCCTACCCGTTCGCTGTTTTCAGACCGATAATGAAACTGAATTTGTTAACCACGCCATGCAGACTTCGCTTGCTGCCAACGGCATCATTTTCCATTTATCATGCCCATACACCTCCCCACAAAACGGTAAGGCTGAACGTGTTCTTCGTACGCTTAACAACTCTGTGCGCACTCTTCTCATTCAAGCATCCATGCCTCCCTCCTACTGGGCTGAGGCACTCTCCGCAGCCACCTATTTGCTAAACCGCCGCCCCTCCTCCATTCAACACGAGCTTCCCTACTCCCGTCTTCACGGTTCGTCGCCAGCTTATGACCATCTTCGTGTATTCGACTGTTTATGTTATCCTAACTTACAGGCTACATCACAGCATAAGCTTGCGCCTCGTTCGGCAGCCTGCGTGTTCTTAGGATATCCCTCTTCGCATAAGGGGTATCGTTGTCTTGACATCTCCACCTGCAAGATTATCATCTCGCGACACGTTGTTTTCGACGAGTCCACTTTTCCTTTTGCGAGTGCTTCACCTGTCCCTCCTGCCAGCTCCTTTGATTTCCTCCTCGGTGACGATTCGGATATTGCACCTTGTGCTACTAATCATGCAGCTGGTTATTCCTCGACGGCTGCTCCGTCCTCTATGGACGTCGAGCAACCGCGTTCAGCTCCGGGTGGGCGTGGCTCTATGCCCCCATCCGGGCCTTCAACGTCTTCCAGTACGGGCGGGAGTGCGCTAACACCACCGCCCGTGCCCTCTTCGTCACACACAGCGCCTGCGTCCTCTACGCCCGCGCCGGTGGTCTCCACGCCTGAGCCGGCAGGCACGCCCGCGTCGACGACCCAGCCTGCGCCGACAGCCTCGCCAGCGCCGGCAGCTCAGTCTGCGCCAGCGACCCAGCCTGCGCCGGCGGTCCAGCCCGCGTCGGCGGCCCAGTCTGCGCCGGTGGCACAGCCCGCGCCGGCGGTCCAGCCTGCGCCGGCAGCCTCGCCCGCTCCGGCAGCCCAGCCCGCGCCGGCAGTCTCGCCCGTGCCGGGCACGTCTACGGCACCGACAGTCTATCCTACACCGGATGCTCCAGGACGTTTTGGGTGCGCTGTCTACGACCGGCGACCTCCTGTTGCCCCCCCGGCGCACATCCATGCTCCTCTGCATGGTCCATCTCGGTTTGGTGGCCTCTGCCCGGGTGATTCTACGGCCTCTTTGTGTGCCTCATCGCCGCCTCGCCGACCTATGAGCACTGACGCGCCTCTACCTGCTCCACTGCGACGCTTGACTCGTCTCCAGTCCGGTACTATACAGCCTGTTAGTTACAAGAACTTGGCTACTACTTCTACAGTTGCTTCTGCTGTTCCGAGTAACTATAGCAGTGCGCTTGCTGATCCCAACTGGCGAGCTACTATGGCTGATGAGTTCCAGGCACTGGTGGATAACGGTACCTGGCGTCTTGTTCCTCGTCCTCCAGGAGTTAATGTCGTTACTGGGCGATGGCTTTGGAAGTTGAAGTACAATGCTGATTGTACTCTTTCCGAGCATAAGGCTCGCTGGGTTGCTCGAGGATTTAATCAGAAGCCCGGTGTTGATTATGATGAGACTTTCAGTCCGGTGGTTAAACAGGGTACGATTCGGACTGTGCTGAGTATTGCAGCTTCTCGACAGTGGCCTATTCATCAGTTGGACATGAAGAATGCTTTTCTTCATGGATATCTCGAGGAAACAGTCTACTGTGAGCAGCCAGTTTTGTTGATCCTGCACATCCTGATCATGTGTGTCTTCTTCAGAAGTCTCTTTATGGACTGAAGCAGGCTCCTCGTGCTTGGAATAAACGGTTTGCGACATATCTTCGTTCATTGGGTTTTGTTTCATCTTCCATGGATACTTCGTTATTCATCTATCGAAATGGTGACGACATTACCTATATTCTTCTCTACGTTGATGATATTGTCTTGACTGCTTCTTCTGGTACTCTGCTCCAGCACATTATTGATCGACTGCACAGTGAGTTCGCTATGACAGATTTGGGGGATCTTCATGACTTTTTGCACATGTCGGTGACTCGTTCTTCCGATGGGCTGTTTCTCTGTCAGCACCAGTATGCCTTGGAGATTCTTCGTCGTGCCGGCATGAGTGAGTGTCATTCTACGACAACACCTGTTGACACTAAGGCCAAGTTGTCTGCTTCTGATGGTGCGCCATTAGTTGACGCTTCTGCTTACCGGAGTCTAGCTGGTGCTCTCCAGTATCTCACTCTGACTCGTCCAGATCTTGCTTATGTTGTTCAGCAAGTCTGTCTTTTCATGCATGATCCTCGGGAGTCTCACCTAGCCTTTCTAAAATGCATCCTGCGTTATGTGAAGGGTACCTTGTCCTACGGTCTTCGGATTGGCACTGGTCCGATTGACTCTCTTACAGCCTATTCTGATGTTGATTGGGCTGGCTGCCCCGATTCCCGCCGTTCTACCGCTGGTTATTGTGTCTTTCTCGGCGACACTTTGGTTTCTTGGTCGTCGAAACGTCAGACTACAGTCTCCCGCTCCAGTGCAGAGGCAGAATATCGTGCCGTTGCTCATGCGGTTGCTGAGTGCTGTTGGCTTCGCCAACTTCTTCAGGAGCTTCATGTTCCACTCTCAGGCTACGCTCGTCTTCTGTGACAATGTCAGTGTGGTCTATATGGCTGCCAACCCAGTTCATCATCGACGAACGAAGCATATTGAAATTGACATTCACTTCGTCCGCGAGAAGGTGGCCTTAGACGAAGTCCGTGTTCTTCATGTTCCTTCTTCGCGCCAGTTTGCTGACATTATGACTAAGGGCCTTCCTGTACAGTTGTTTACTGATTTTAGGTCCAGTCTAGGTGTTTGTCAAGATCCACCTGCGACTGCGGGCGGGTGTTAGACATATAGTGTTGTATATGGTCTTGTATTGTATTACTTGTACTCCAAGCCGTATCCGGCCTATATAATGAAAGGTCACCCCCCATCTTGGGTGTGTGGTGTTTCCCCAATATTCTACACTGGGACACCTTATAAACTACTCCATATTACATAATTTTTATTTCCTTTGAAGTAAATACTACCTCTGTTTGTTTTAAGTAGGCATATTAGGATTTGAAGGAGTCTTTAGAGATATAATTTGAACACCAATTTCTCTTACAATATCATCAATTATTACAAAAAATATGTCAAATTAAAAAAATATTTGAAATATGAAACTATTCATATAAATTTTTAGACATTAAGCATACATATAATTTGTAAAAAGTGGTCAAAATTTATGAGTTCTTACTTTTAAAATCCTAATATGTTAACTAAAAACGAACGTTGGGAGTGGGTGATTACATAGAAATTTATGCAGTGATTAAGCAGCCAAGATCCTATAAAGTTGTACTGACAGAGATAGATAGTATAACCCTACAGATCATTATGAAATCATATGCTTTATTTTGGTATATGGTGCATGGTTAATTGACAAATCACATTTGCTGGCTAATATAAGATTTTGATTTTCTATTGCACAATCAGTGTGACACCTGTCATTTTGATTTTGAACATGTAATAGATTGATACAACATTTACAATAGAGCACAGCCATTCAATTAAACCTCTTGACATGAAAAGTAGACAGTTACTAGGAAAATATAGTAAATTTGAGATGGGAGAGGAGCATATAACGCTTATACTAAAACATGTACCTCCACCCATTGACCATCTCCCAGACATGCAAGTTTGTGCTGTCTTCAGTAGCTACAATGTAATTTGGTTCACAGATCAAAATGCATGACACTGTCCCCTTAGGCAACAATTTGGTTACAAGTGAAACATAACCCAAGTTAACAGATACGATTTTCAAAGAATTATCCTCGCACCGGCCCATCTTACACACTGAGCACAAGCAATCAATGGTTTGCATCCTGTCATTAAGCACATTAAATCACAGCATCAGGGGTATATCAACATCTTCCTGCATGTTACTAAGGGATTAAGATTACAACCTGCAAAACGGTATTCTGATGCAGCTCAGGAGGACCACAAACTGACCATCAGGCGTAAAATGCAAACCAGATCTTCCAAATGAAATCTGAAAAGAACAGTGCAGAGGAACTTAATGCAATGTTGCATCACTAAGGAGGGGGGAGGAAGGAACTGTGATCACAGAAAGCTCTTACATTTCCTGCAGAAGACTGGTCCAAGGAGGGCACTAGAAGGGTAGTGTAACCAACAAAACATGGTGGTGCATCTTGCTGGTCTTTAGTGACAGTATAAACATAAACAGATCTTTGGTAGCTCTCGAGAAGGCCGCAGAATACATAAATATGTAAGCTGCTATGATTTTTAGTGTTTAACATGATAGACAAGACAGGCATTGGGTGCAGGTAGCATCCCACAAGCTCTAGGTGATGACTTGACCTTCTTGCTTGTGCTTCTGTGCATTCAGATACTAAACCATGTGTACAATTAGTGACAGAAAGGGCATGACCCTGTTGGTGATCAAAACATTCATGTCCACCCTTCCGAGGTATGCGTTCAAAAACATTGCTCTCCTGACAGACATGTATTATTGTGTTCTTATTACCATTTCTACATCCAGCCTGACATTCTTCCACTTCACCAAGCAGATTTCCTTTATCTGCATTAGGTCCATCACGAACAGGACACACTTCAGTGGTGCGTACTCCTTGTGGGCCATCATTAGAATCACTGCCTTTTTCTGATGGCTCAAAAGCAACATATTTGTCAATAAACTCAACATTGTCAGAATGGTAACTACTATTACTTTTCCGAAGATGATCATTAGACTTTTTACATTCGAACCTATTTTCTTTCGGATCAATTGCTGGCAGTTTGGTATGATGTTGTTCATACTGCAAGTCCAACGAAGATGATTTCGCCTCACATGAAGGTGGATCAGTCAAAGTTGAACTCACACCCTGCGTATTCCGCTCCGCAGCATCATTGTGTGCATTAGAATGAACTGGAGCATGTAAAACATTTGCTATACTCTCCCCATTCTTTGACACTGCTGAACCATGTCTAGTAATAGCTTGTGCACAAACATATATGGATTCTGACGAGCCATTTTTTGTACCATTTACAAGGTCATTAAATTGCATATGTTCAACATTACCATTATACTGGTTGCAGTTTGCAGGGTGGGAGCTATCTTCCCCACCAAACTCTTCCTCTAGACAAGCAAGGAGTGAATCAGACAAAACATATTGACCTTTTTCAGTATCGTATACCACATCAGGTGCATTTGTGCCATCATGTACACCAACCTGACACTCAAAAAGTTTAGCATGATCTTCAGTTCTTCCATATAGCAACTTTAAGTTCTCATCAGGTCCCCTAGAGCATGCATCATCAGTCTCACGATGATGAACATCCGCGGATTTGGATGTATTATCACCCAAAATATGTGTGTCATCCTCAAAACTATCTGCAACAAAACCCTTCATCTCACCTAATTTAAACACATTTGTGCAGTCATTATCAGCAAAGCCATTTTTAACCATATCACAATGAGAGCCCCCATTATCACACATTCTAGAACTATTTTTGCTTATGCCTTCCCTTATAGGTACAGTTAAACCTGTTCAAGAGAAGAAATTGTTCAGCACCATACCTCCTTTACACAGAAGAAGAAAAATCATCAGTCAAATACTGTAAGACTCCAAACCAGGCTGCTTGCTTGGCTATAGAAGTTTCCATTATCAAAAGGAAAGGAATACCATCTATTATTATTAATCAAATTTCTGTGACGATATATTCACAAGTCAACAATAAGGATATATTTTTACAAGAAAATTTTGTTACCTTGGCAGCGATCGCCAGATGGAATGTGAGGTGAAGCTGTTCTCACTGAAACAGTAGATTTTTCTTTCTTTTTACGCTTGGATTTCTTTTTTTTGTTAATCTTCTTGAGAAGGGGAATAGCTTGGGGAAGCAAAATAGACATCATAGACCTTGCTACTTCCTTCTCAGCCAATTCTATATCAGTCTTTTCAGAGCTCAAATAAGAACCTGAAGATAAACCAACTTGTTGAGATGAAACTAGGGAAGGCTCTACCAAGTTATCATCACAAGAAATGTATTTTGAATTGACAGGGACTTCTTCCAGCAATGAAAGCATGCACCTTGAATCAGAGCCATCTTCCAACAGTGCTCTACCTGCGGGACCTTGCTTGAACATTGAAAAACAACAATCATCATCAAACAATGCCCTTTCAACACAGAAGTGTATCAATACAATCTAAAGAGTTGGACACATGAGGATGGTTAACCAGATCACAACTGACATTTAAACCCTTGAATAAAATCCTGACTATGGTGCAGTTTGATTGTTTAACAGTTTACAAGACGTTTTGTGCACAATCATGGCATTAGAGACTAGAAATATGGAGGCACTATCAAGGTGCATGCTCTCACCTAAAGGTGTTGAAGTATATTGTCAACTTTTCATGAAAATCATAAGCTTTAGGGTGACAACTATCATCCAGAAAAATGCATGTGTTCATTAATCTAAGAAAATGCCAGAGGTGCATTTAATAAGCAAGGCATGTAACTCATGCAGGAAAAAAAGCAATGCGATGATACACAGGAAAAAATCTACATAGTTTTACAGCACGTTCCTGATTATTGAAGCTACAGAGAAGTAGCTTAAAACTGTCCACATGAATTGTTTAGCGCTATCTATGTGAAATAAAGTCCATTAGATCATAGAAGATTCAAGCATTAGACTAAGGTTACCAATAGGCCAGATAAGTCATGTAATTTATTACTAGTTGACTGACAAAACTGATGTGTGACACATAAATAATAAAGCACCAACCACACTTCAAGGGGAAGAGGGGGGTATAGAAAGAAGAGCTCATCTTACTTCATTTGCATTTGTATGAGTAGATACATTGCAATTATCAACTGAAGTAAACATGTCTTGGTAGTGGACCCTCTTAGAGGGACTTTCCACCTGGCTTGGTTCTATACTTCTTTTACAAGTTCCACCTTCTATGCCCAAGCAAACAGGAAGATCTTCAGCCTCAGAAACATCAGCTGCATCATTGTGAGTTAACAGTACAGCAGCTTCAGAAGTGACTGCACAAGGCGGCTTTTGTTCAACTGCTCCAGTTGAATCTACTATAAGCTCACGAAGCAATCTCTGAACAGATGCATTTTTGAACCCAAAAAGCTGCATAATACAACAACAAAACTAAACATGATCATAATTTTGCTAGTAAACATGAAATTGTGCATTTACCCCTGTTCAATCTATTCAAGAAATTAGTCGAGCGCTGCTTCCTATTAATTAATATTGTTGTTTCCTATGGAACCAAATAATTGGATTCCTGTGGTACAATTAGTGTATGTGTCAGGGACCTGGAGTTTCAGTTATCAATTGCTTGAACAAAATTGTTTCTCACTAAGTGCCCCCCCCCCCCACACACACACACACTGGTGTTCTACTGACCAAAAATCAATTGCTCTTATGTTGGAGATGCTAGAGGAAATACACATATTTCACTGTCCATGTAACAGTGGGGAGAAACGAGTCACGGTCACGATTACAAACTACCAGAGTAATGTAGGGATGGATATTTTGATGCAGTGTAAAATGTTCAGTAACTAGAACCTTAACCATTTTAATTATAAACCCAATCACACTATGCCAACTTGGCACAAACAAAACAAGCAAGAAGAACCTTGACTATTTTGATGCGATGTGACGTTGAGAAGTAGCTACAGATGTGGAAAGTCAGGGCATGCCTCAGCACCATCAATCTTCTGAGGGAAGCTCTTTCTTCTCTGCCAGTTCCTGACTTTAGCCCCAGTCTTCTTCTGGAGGTTCTTCCAAGAAAAATCAGGGGTCTCCCCTGTCGCCGAATCTCCTTCGGTGGATGTGACCTGCAGATTGAACTTATCAGGGTCTCATCTGTTTGCATAGATAGCCAAGCCGAATCAGCACGGAAGGTTCATCACCAAGAATATCGGACCCCTGGGCCCCTGTTGGATTTCCATGGTGAAGGATATCCCAGAGAAATGGCGGACTGCATGGTAACCCACCGGATAAGGGTACCGATCCTTGCCCTTGGATGAAAAACACGTCATGAATTAGTCAAACATGAATAAAATTACCAAGAAAAAACTGAGATCACTGATGGCAGCATTGTGCCATATTGTGTACTTAATTGTTGAACTAAGGCATCGGCCGGCAGCTGGAATTGATGCCGAACTGTGATCTAATCTAAAAATTGCGAATGTGTTACTTCGCTCCGATTCGAATGCCCAAACTAAACTGCAGCATTTCTAGCCTAGATCCCCATCGAACGCCTAATAATAAATAAATAGGAGCTTAGATAGTAATCCGCCAACATAGGTGCCTACGGGGGGGTCCGCGTAGAGCGAGCGAGGCCAGCGAGCAACAAGTCGGGAGAGGGAAGGGAGATTTGAAGGAGAAAGCGAAACCCTAGGACCTTACCCTGGAGCTGCTCCAGTATTTGCGCTCCCAGTCGCCGCCGCTGCGGTAGAGCGTCCCCGCCGACACGACCTCGATTACGCGGTCGCCCTCCGCCTCCTCTGCTGCCATCCTCCTCGCCGCCAAGCACGGGGGCTGCCTCTGGCCGGTTGGGGGGGAAGCCGGAGGCCAGAGGGGAGGGTGCTCTCTCTCTCTCTCTCTCTCTCTCTCTCTCTCTAATCGGGCGCGGGGCGCGAATTCGGGGGCTCGGCGCGCCAAAACGAAATTAATTCTTTCTTCAACGGGCCAAAAGCCCAAAACTATAGACTATGACCGGTGCGCCGGGCTTGCTGCATATATAACGTCGTACATAAGTTTTCGAGAAAAACATAGGAGTACAATTTTTCAGTTATGATTTATGAACCCATCACATAATTATTTGAAATCCTGAAATAACAAAGTTGCAATAATGTACATATTTGGCAACGTACATTATTACAACCAGCAGACGTGACTCCAATCCTGGCTTCGTCATCGTCACACCACACTCTTCGCTATAGCTTGCAGCGGGGTAGCCATAATCATCGTCAACCCGAGGCTCTCCGACATGTCCACGCCATTCTCCTTGACCTCCGGTGGGAGCGTCCACTCGAAGCGGTGCATCAGCGATCCGAGCATGGCGTGCACCATCCTGGTCGCGAGCGGCAGCCCGAGGCAGACACGCCGCCCGGCGCTGAACGGGATGAACTCGAACTCCGTCGTCCCCAAGAAGCCGGCCTCTTCCTCAGGCCGCATCGTCAGGAACCTCTCCGGCATGAACCTGTCCGGCTCAGGCCACGCCCCGGCGTCGCGGTGCACCGCCCAGAGATTGACCAGCACGGTGCACCCCTCAGGCACGGCGAGGCCATGGATCTCCACCGCCCTCTCAGCCTCGTTGGGCACCAGCGGCACCACCGGGTGCAGCCGGAGTGTCTCCCTGATGACCGCTCGGAGGTAGGGGAGACGTTCGACGTCAGAGTGGCCCACGACGTGTGCCTTGGACCCGAGAACCCTCCTCAGCTCTTTCTGAAGCTTGCTCATGGTGCCTGGGTGTTGTAGTAGCTCTGCCATTGCCCACTCGATTGTGCTCGAAATTGTGTCGACGGTCGCCAGAAATATATCCTGCAAATAGCTATGTTAAATATGCGATCGACTAGAAGATTAAAAAAACTGTCTCCTACCGAAAAAAAAATTGGGTGCGCATGGGGCGCACCGTGGCCACCGTGCGCACCTCCGCGTGATGCACTCCATCCGTGATCCGACTCCTGGTCGCCCCGTGCTGCTCGACTCCCCCTCCCTCATGTCGGCTCCACGGTCGCAAGGTCACGGCGCTCGGCTCCCGTCCCTCGCTCAGGCTCACGTCGCAGGCACACAGATGCCAAGGTGCGCAGGGTGGCCGCGGTGTGCATCTATGCACCCAATTTTCTTCCTTTCCTACCACGCATCCGTGTATCTCCTTCCCTCAAAGTTCAAGTTAGTAAAATGCACCGGAGGTCCATCAACTTACAAGAAGGTGTCACTTAGGTCCATCAACTTTGAAAATGCATTTTTAGGTCCATAAACTTGTTGAGTCATTCACCGCAGGTCTATAACTGTCCACATATGCTTCTGTTGGTGACATGACATGATGACTTGGCTAGAAGAAGCATATCCTAATTGAGGCATTTCATCCAGCAGGCTTATGAGTGACACATGCTTGATATTTCCGGAGCTAAACGACAGCTGCCTACTCCTGTCATACATGCAAGGAGACTACCGTTATTCGACCCAAGGAATGTCTAAGTACATGTGTCGCCCATTTATAACCTACTCATTGAAATGCCTTAGCTAAAAGATGCTTCTTGAGCCAAGTCATGTCACAAGTACAGGCATATCCGGACAGTTATGGACCTACGGTGAATGACTCAACAAATTCATGGACCCAAAAATGCATTTTGAGAGTTAATGGACCTAAGTGACACTTCCTTATAAGTTGATGGACCTCCGATGTATTTTACTCTTAAAGTTAACATCAATTATATTCCCTAAACTCCTCCGTAATATGGTCAAATGATATAAATATTTGTTTTCTAACCATTTCACGTAACAAACTAATTTCAAGAATCAACCAATTAATGCATCCTCATACTACATTAGCGCGTCAAGAGCTAAAAGCGCTTTGAAATATGAGAGAAGTCAGTACGTCTAGGTCTAGCGTACACCTTCTATACAAGCCCTAAAACAATGAAAATCAGATCAATTTTACGACGAAACCGGTTGAGGAGAGTGGCCTTCCACTTTTGCTGACAATCGTGTACGCTAGAAATTATAAAATATATTAATTTACGTGTAGCGTACATACAAATATTACATAGAAACTCCTTCGAAACAAAGGAAGCATATTGTTCTCAGGGTTCAAAGTTTTAAGTTCCTAAGAACAAAATTATAAATTCTTAACCTTAACTAATTAAAACATCTTAAACTTCAAAATTACGTTAAAGAATCGGTGAGAAAGTCCATTTTATTCCCCTCACTTACCCACTTTGTCCGCTTAACCCCGTGAACAAAATCTAGGCTCATTTTACTTCCCCAAACTATTTCATTTAGTCTAATTTACCCCTAGATTTCTCTTTTTTGTTTCTCTATGTATGACTTGAATTTTGAGTTCAAATTTTCTGAGCAGATACAAAACATGAGGTTTTATGTCAATAAATTATACTAAAAATTTTCATAATTGTTTTCATAGGTTAGAAATATTTAATACAAAATTAATCTATGTACAAAATTATACAAAAAGTAATTATAAATAAATGCTAATATATTTTTTTAACATAGAGCATTGTGTTATAAGCCAACCGGCAAAAATCTGAATTTAAAACACAACTTGTAAACAAAGAAACAAAAAAGAGAAATCTAGATAGAAGGTAGATTGGACCAAATAAAATAGTTCGGGGGAGTAAATTGAGCTCAAAATTTGCTTAGGAGGTTAAGTGGACAAAGTAAATAGGTGAGGGGAGTAAAATGATTTTTTTTCATTAAATTAAATAAGTCTTTTAGGTTGTCTTGTCTATCGCCACATGATCTTCTATTTGTTTTGGTTGAAAACTTCAAATACATGACCAAGTGATGCTGTTTTTATGTGGTATTCATGATTTGACAGTTTTTAAGTTATTTTGCAGTAAGTTTATAATCCCTCCATTTATGTATGCATATAGAAACTTTAGGAACCAAAAACCCTAAGCTCTCGATCACCGTCATTCATTTGAACTTTAACCGAAGATAGGGTTTTTTTTTGTCACGTGAGCAATAAAGCTTTTTTTTAGTCACGACAGCAATAAAGCTGTGATTTTCGTACTGTCCCGTACCATTATTCATTCTCGTCTTCGGTGTCCTTGATGCATGTCGTACGTGTTGTGACAAATAAACGTAGAATTAAAAGCACACAGCCTTGTGAACGTGTGTACGCAAGAAATATACCGCGTGCGCTTTGCATACCGTGAGAAATGTTCGTATCACATCTCTGTTGATGGTCACCACGCCGTCCTCCTTCCCTTGCTCCGACATGTCGAGCATCACGTCTAGAAGGTCCTTCTCACCCGACCTGCTGCCGCCAGCTTCATCGTCCCGCCGACCCCGCATCCGCCGCTCGACCTGCTCGTCTATCATCTGGTAAACCATCGCCACCCGCCTGGCGAAGCGGCGGCGCACGCCCTGGAGGTCGGCTGCGGCGAGCCCCGGGAAGAAGTCCGAGACGTTCGGCTTCAGGGACAGCGCCACGGCCTCCCGCGCGGCGTCGTGCAGCGCGCGCGCCGCCACCGCGTCGTCCAGGCCCGCCGAGAACATGGCGCGCCACTGCAAGTCCATCATCGCGGCAAACGCCGCGCGGCCGACCTCCACGGTGCCCGCCGCCGTCATCCCCGACACGCGGCGGACGAGGTCGAGGACAGCGTCCCGCAGCAGCGGCCGCAGACGCTCGCCATCGAGCCGCCTCGCCGAGAGCAGGTGCTCCGTCCCGATCCTGCGCAACGCGCGCCACCTGCGGCCCGGCGGGAGGACGAAGACGGAGTTGGCGGCGTGGCCCAAGGCGAGCCACGCGTCCGGCGGGCTGCGGCCGGTGAGGCTGCCGTTGTGCGTCTGGAGGACGTCGCGGGCGGTGGACGGGGACGAGGCGACGACGGTGACTAGCCTGCCTAGGCGGACCGTCATGAGGGGGCCGTGGCGTCCGGCGAGGCGTGCCAGGGAGCGGTGCGGCAGCTCACGCGCGACGTCGAGGAGGTTGCCGATGAACGGGAGCGGTGTGGGGCCAGGGGGAAGCCGCCGCCGGCGGTCGGCGATCAGCTGGAACACATAGGTAGAGATGGAGATGATCAAAACCGAGGATATGCATACGAAGAAGAAAGCCATTTGTTTAAAGATCTGTCTGATTTATTGATTAGGGTTCTTGTTTTTCTGCGAGCAGCACACAACCTCCTCTGGACGAATTTATAGAGGGAGCGCGGATATTTTGGAAGGTGCTCCAGCACACCTGACACCATCGTTGTCTTATTGGATTGAGACCCTCTGCAGTCGATTGAGGCTGCCGTGTGAGCCCGATCAGCGCCAGAGCTGGCCCGCGTGCAGTGACAGTTGTAGAGAGAAGTCAACTGCAGAGGAGCGTCTCCCGTCTTATCTGCTACCTTTGCATGAACGAGTGCGACTTCCAATCAAGATACTATTGCCATATTG
Source organism: Cenchrus fungigraminus (assembly GCA_036936925.1). Classification (NCBI taxonomy): domain Eukaryota; kingdom Viridiplantae; phylum Streptophyta; class Magnoliopsida; order Poales; family Poaceae; genus Cenchrus; species Cenchrus fungigraminus. Next base: position 72,924,408 of record CM072780.1, read on the forward strand.
CTGCAGGAAATTTAGTTTCGCCATATTTTCCCATTTACTTAACAATGCTCACAATATTTTCACTCAAAAAAATACTCACAATATTTGCCCATCAAGATACTATATTGCCATATTTCCATCATATGCCCCCAGTTTTTTCATTATTTTTGTGGGGGCACATACCCTAAACTCACTCTATAGTGAGTTGTTGCGTATTGTAAAATTATTGCCTTGTATATTTCCATCATACTACCCTTAGCATTTTGATTATATTTGCGGGGCATATACAGTTAACTCACTGTACTACAGTCAAGTTGTTGCATACTACTCCTTCCGTTCCAAATTATACTTGTTGTTTTGACTTTTTTTTAAGATATATTTCGTTTATTATGTATCGACATAAGTATATATCTATGTGCATAACAAATGAAATGTATTTAAAAAATCAAAACGACAAGTAACGGATTACAATAAAATTAATGTGAAGACAAAATTGGTGTAAAAAATATACATACCCCCATCAGGTCATCAACCACGTTTATCACCTCAGGGTATGTGGCATCATGTCGCCGACGTGTTTTTTGTTACCTCAGTGAGTGGGACGGAGACACCTTAACTCTTTGTTAATTTTTATTAGGGTGTGGTTTGTTTGCTCCAACAAGGCTGCAGGAAAAATTCCTCAGGTACGGTGCCCCGTCATGCATGGTGATGTTATTGTGCGTTCGTCATCGCTGAAGCCGTCATCACTCATCAGGGTGAAGGTGGCAATAATTGACATGCTTTCAGTCACCTTGGTGTTGTCTCTCGCACTCAGCGCTCGCCGCCTCTCCCTATCCTCGCCCTGGAGCCGTCCGAAACATGAAGGGCATCTGGAGGTCATATGTATTGGTGCTGAAAGGGATGCTCACGAGTCACTGAGGGGAACACTCGTGCGTGGTGACAGGGCAAGCATCTCCTACCTTCAGGTTGCAAGCCAAGATATCTCTGCTCACTGTTAAGTGTGAACAGACCAGCTAGTCCATAGATGTCTAAGACTATCCGCAGCACCTTTCTCAATAGAGCCCGCACGGGCAAAATAAGTGACCGACCGACAGTGTAGCTGCTCCAGCGGCTCCCTATGCGCATACTCAAAATGAATTACCTGGCCTCTGAGCTTTCAAACTTGGAAGTCTCTATCTTCTCCACCCCATCCTCCCAAGTCCCAACCGCCGCCCCTCCTATGCTCCCTCCCTCTCCTTGCGGTCATCCCTGCCAGTCCGGCGACGCTTAGGTGGCCGGTGCGGCACATGCCAACTTCCTCGGCGAGCAGTGCCTGGAGCTCCCTGGGGAGGTCCCAGCGGCATGCCCTCCACCTTGTGCACCCCTTTCTCTTTTCTGCCGGAGGGATGGAGAGCTCGAGGCGACAGGAGACGAGCTCTGTCTGGAGCCGTGACATCTCCCCCGCGCACACCGTCGCCGATTGCCGTCTCACCACCCGATCCCGTCGCCTCTTGAAGCTCGAGGCAGTTGAGTTGCATCCTCCTTCCCCACTCCCCAGCCTCCTCCCCACCACTTCCTTGGAAAAAGTCTACATCACCCCCCAAACTATGAGGGGTGGATTACATAACCCCCTAACCTATGAAACGGTCTATATCATCCCCTGAACTTTTTAAAACCGGTCAAATTACCCCCTAAAGCAAATTTGAAAAATCATAGTAAATCACAAAAAAATCATAAAATGGAAAATCCAATTGTGTTAGACTCTAAATGAGTAAATGTACACACTGAACATATAATATGGTACGCTTTAGTATATTTTTTTTGTTGTAGCTTTAGATCTATGCTTTTCTTCACAGATGTAAAAAAATGTACTAAAGCATACCATATTATATGTTTAGTGTGTACATCTACTCATTTGGAGTTCAACTCAATTGGATTTTCCATTTTATGATTTTTCTGTGATTTATTATGATTTTTCAAAACTGCTTTAGGGGGTAATTTGACCGGTTTTAAAAAGTTCAGGGAGTGATATAGACCGTTTCATAGGTTGGGGGTTATGTGATCCACCCCTCATAGTTTAGGAGGTGATGTAGACTTTTTCCCCACTTCCTTCCTCCAATCTCCCCCTCGCTGGCGTTGCCGCCCTGCCTCTACAGCAACTAGCTCTCCGCGGTGGATTTCGGCGGGATCGACGACGAATCGACGAGATCAACAACGAATCGACGATGATGCACCTAGAAGCGGCGACAGTGGTTTTCTGGGCAGAGAGGCGGGAGAAGCAGCGGAGGGGCGGGCCGTCCGGCGAGAGGTGGGAGCTAACTGACGATGTGCGACTGGGTGCGCGTTTCCGTTGGAAGTGCCTCTCTAGTCTTTTGCGCCACGAACACCTCCTCTCTCTCTCCTATGCGCAAAACAACTTTTTGCGCACGGGTAGATTGCTGGAGTTAATCTAATGAAAATTTCCTATTGCCGTTTGTCGCTTCCTCACGACATCAGAAAAAATAGTTGTGAAATAGGAAAATGTTTTCCGCACAATAAGAGAAAAATATCCTTCGCAACATGATTTGCCTCAACCATCCCATTTTCACGTCAACGTGTGCGTTCAACATTCCATCAACACTTTTAATCCGGCATTGAAACAAAATTAAGAAAAATCATAAAGAAAAAACAACTTCAACAACATCACGAAATGGTTTACGTGACACGTGACACCACAATATGTCACTTATTATTGGTAGCATGGGAAACAAAATAGTTGTGACATGGGATGTTTTCAATTTCTTGCTTTGTAAAACTGCTCGGGAAAACAATACAGTGCTAGCTAGTTTACCTTATGAAACAAGCATACCGAGAGCTTCCAAACTAATCGCTATATGCAGATTTTGATAATCACAGACGAGTTCACTGCTGAAAAACTCTAAATTTGTCCAATATATATATGGGATTGACGGAGGCCTTTACCACACCTCAATCATCAAGCCTACGTGCATGCGTCCCGCACCCACCTCCTCTTTTTTTTTTAAAACGTGCATATCACGTTTTTTAAGAAGAGAATTACAGTTAAGCAACCTTAGGAGAACCCCTAAGCATAGAGTTACAATCAAGCACAACTAAGAAAAAAAAAGGGTGGACAACAAAGACGACAAACATGATCAGAGGAAAAACAACATAAAAGAAAGATAGAACTACCAGCAGCGCCGACTCCTGGACGAAAGAGCGCAAGCATATTACCGACAGAATCACCCATAGTCGCAAGGTCTAGAAGGAGTCAGACGATGGAAAGACAACTAGCAACTCTTGATGGCGACGCACCCACCTCCTCAGACGCAGTGAGGTGTGCTACTTTTTCGACCACTCGCTCTGTCCAATAAATATCGCTCGGCAAGCGTGTTTCATTCCTTACGGCGCTAGCCTCTCTCTATCCTCGCTCTGGAGCCGTCCGCCAAAACATGAAGGACCTCTCGGCGATTGGTGGATGTATGCGTGCTAGCTGAATGAAAGAGATGCTCACGAAGGGGAACACTCGTGCGTGGTGACGGAACAAGCATCTATCTTCAGTTACAAGCCAAGATATGCCCACCAAGTTTGTGTGAACGGGTAAGCTAGTGCATATAGATGTCTAATGGGAATTTCCCCATCGGATGCTTCTGACTTTGTCGCTTCTTCGCAACACAAGAAAAAAATTTGTGATGTAGGAAAATATTTTCCACAACAGGAGAGAAATATCTTTTGCAACATGAAAATGTGGACTAAAAATACATTTTCCCGACTATGGGGTGTTTGAATCCCATAGCTATTTTTACCTTTCTCTTTTTTAGCTCAAACAGCTCAAAAGAAGCTAAATATGTGAGCTATTTTAGAGCTATTTACAACTAACTCACTCTAAAAATTATCCCTCCAAGAGATGTTAATTGAGCTATTTGGAGTGGAGCTCTCAAAATAACTTTTGACTACTTCTCCAAACACCCCTATATCGGAAAATGGATCGGAACTCGTGTCGTCTATTCTATTAATCTATTTCCACCTCAACACGTGCGTTCAACATTCCATCCAACACTTTCAGCCGAGCTTTCAAATAAAAATTAAGAAAACACAATTTCAGCATCGCAAAATGATATACGCGTATCTCCAATAGTTTGCCAAATCCGTTTGACATTTCTAACTTTTTGACAAAAATATTGAAAACACACCTCCAACATTGTAGTAAAGGACTTAGAAATTTTTGACAACTTGAGAAAAACCCGCCTCCAACACGTAAATATACGTGCACATACTGGACTTGACATCGGCGTTTCTCATAGTGGGAATGTGGAAGGGTGAAAAAAATAAATAAAGAATAAAGAAAGGTTACTGATGCAAATCTATAAAGGAGAAAGAAAGATTCCGCAAGTAAAAATAACAAACTCTTGGACATGCATTTGTTTAGCTTGGCAAATCTTTTAGGATTTGACAAATCATAAGAATTTCCAAGTTAAAAATAGCAAACTCTTGAAGATGATTACACCGCAAAATGTCACTTATTGGCAACATGGGAAACAAAAATGGTAATGGCTTCCCCTCAACCGGCTGGATTTTTAGAAAAGTCATAGCTGGTAGGGCCCATCATCTCACCATTTCCTTTCACCTACACAGTCAACCTTATCTCTTTCACCATTCACACTCCCGGCCCCGGCCGACCCTCTCACTCAATCTCGCGTGCGGAGGACGGCACCGACGGCGAGACAAGGGCGTGCAGCAGGGTAACTGACGAGGGTGCGGGGCGGAGGGACCCTGACGATCATGAGGTAAGTGCCCTATTTCCCGTCTTCTTCCCCATTTCCTCCTCTTCTTCCACGGTGTCGCCCTTGCGGCGGCCTACACTACGTGAAAACCTTAAATAGGTCACGCAGCATTTGTAACGGGTCCTTAACGCCTGTTACATGCACCCACATCTGTAACGGTTGTTGTTTGGCGCCCATTACCCATAAGCGCGCCAGGACGACCCCGGGGTTGGCCTCCATAACGCCCGTTACCAATATGGACTTCTGGTAACGGGCTTCTTAAACGCCCGTTACATGAATTCGTTGTAACGGACGTTAAATAGAGTCTGTTACAAAAGTTAAACTTATCGGTAACAGGCTTGTAAAGTCCGTTACCGATCAATGCCCTATCAGTAACGGGCTGTTTAAGTCCGTTACTGATCACTGCCGTATTGGTAATAGGCTATAAAGTCCGTTACCGATAATTTCGTACTGGAGACGCATGCTTGTTAGGATGTGTCTCCTTTGCTGGCGACCCAATTGGATACGCTCGTGTCTTAGGACTCGTCTCCTTTGATTGCCACCCAGGGTCGCTTTTTTCTCACATCGGAGACGCACGTTGTTATTGCTCGTCTCTGTCTTCTCCTTCCGACACCACTCGCTCTCTCTCCGCAGAAGGCCACTCCCGTTCCGAAAACAACACTCGCTCTCTCTCCTCAGAAGGTCACTCACTCGATCTCTCTGCTCAGATGTCCCCGCCGGCCTGTCCTGTTCGCCGCCGCCAGCTGCGCGCGCTCATAGGATCGCGCTTAATTTCTCTCCTCAGAAAGCCGGCGCTGCAGCAGGCCGACCGGCCGCGTGCGCGACAGCGAAAGGGGCCAGCTGTTGGGTATTTTAGCGTCACACGAATAAATCCGCAAGCGCACGAATACCGTTGTAGCTTTCACCTCAGACTATTCCAAGGGTATCGAATCCAAGGGAACGTGTGTGTACTAACTTCGTACGGTCGGTCCAAGGACACACCCAGATAAGAGGTAAGGATAGAGAGAGGATTCCTATAGAGAGCTCTACAAATGAGGTTAAAGGTCGATCTCTCAAGAACTTGCTTCGGGCACCGGCTAACCCCTGATCTGTCAGGAGACTCCGGCCTACGAATCTAAGACGAACCTCAACCTGCACTATATCCGAACGTGGAGGATTTCAAAGGATCAACAGGGCTGTCACCACCTGCGATCTACCTCTACCAATCCGTGGGATATAGGGCAACCGAAAGATAACCCTTAGCCTAGACACTACGTCTATGCTACTGATTACTACCGCAGCTTGACTACGCTATCCCGCGGTGCGTAGCAACCTACGGCACTCTATATTAGATATAGAGCGACGAACCCGCAAGGAGGAGAACTGATCTCACTCAACTATAGGTACTACTAGCTTATGCTAACGGCATGTGAGAGAGCACTCGGACCCGTACTAAGCTTCCAACGTATACGAACGACTTGCAGCAGACGAACGTATAAACCCAGGATCTACGCACTAGCAGAGGAAAAAGGCTACTCATGCAACCTAGCATAAACTATTAGAAAGGAATCAAGAACACACTTTATTCTAATCAGAGCATGCAAGCATCTCCACTTTATTCTAAATGACGAACATGCATACAAACGGATATGAGCACATGTGAACCTATGCTACAAGATCGAAAGGTTGTGTTCGCGAAGAACACTAGCCTCTAAATCAAGAACAAGCGAAGAACACAAGAACATATCACCTATGCATGAATGCTACTTTAGTCTAAATAAGAAATGCGGAAATACTTACTTTACTCTAATTGAAGAACAAACATCCATACAAATACAACTCTCTCTCTCACTCTCCCTACTCTCTAATCTACCAAGGAGAGGCCTCTCCTTTGAAGGGAAGCACTCATCCTTGGGTGAAGTGGTGAAGTGTGTCTCATTCTCTACCCCCTCCCCTCATATTTATAGGCCAAGAGGAGCTCCCTAGGCTGCCTTGGGCACCACCAAAGGACCAATGAGGTGGTGACACATGGCGCAGAGGAGTGGGGGCCAAGTTGGTGAATCTTCCATGAGAAGGAGCTGCAGGCTTCCGGGTGGATATTCGGGCATACACTTGGCACCGCCTTTGGCTCGTCACGACAAGACGACACATGGAAGGGCGGCGCGAGAGGCCTCAGAGTGGGTTCGGCCGACCTGGGGATCGGCCGATCCCGGGGTGGGCCCGATCGCGCCGGTTTTCGTCCAGGTGACTGCCAGGTGGGTCCCAAGGTGGGTATGGGGGTGTTTGCGTTGTTTCTATCCCGTTATCTCGTGGTTGTGGGCCCTTGGATCCGCGTGCTTGCTCCTGATTGGTCGAGAGTGTGCTTCTTTGGATCGGTGAGGTGTCATGGCCACGTGGGCGCCTGTGTGGCAGCACGTCGCCACGTGGCCTGGTGTGGGCCCCACCGGGTCCACATGATGTCTAGTGCATATCTCTCTTATCCGGGCTCTGATGTATGCAAATGATATATCCGTTTCGATCATCTCGACGAGCCCGTCGCAAAGGTGCAGACCAATTTGGCATTTGAGGTTGTTTATGATGATGCCATATCTATGCCATTGGTTTACTTGCTCTCAACTATATCATTCCATGTACATTTACATGTGTCCTGCAACAAAAGATAGAAACACCAACACTTGTGGAAATTGTTATAATAAACCCCTATTCTAGTGTTGATGATCACTTTCCATTTATATTATGCAGGAATTGACGGCATAAAAGTGGTACTTAACAGCCGTAAACACCAGCGGACGTCGACCGCGGCGTCATCCAAAGCAGACGCCTCCGTGTCCCCTCCCCCTGGGGCTTGGCGCCATCCTCCGCGCTGTCGCCGCGGCCGCGATGCCGCCTCCGATCCTCCTCCTCGGCCGCGCTCGCCTCGTAGAAAGTCCTCATCAAGGTGGAAATGAATTGCCCCCTTTTATTGAAATTCTTCAGCTGTCCTAATCCTCTTATGTTATTAGTTTTTTTGTGTGATGAATTATGCTCATTTGATGTATGGAATGCAGATGGCGTCTGCTGCTCGGGCTTGGATGTACAGACAGCCCCAAGAAGATTGGGAGAATTTCTTAAGCGGGGTCAATGGTTTTCTAAATCAAGCAGAGGCGGATATGAGAAACCGTGGTGTTCAGGCAATGCTTTGCCCCTGTATAGATTGTCTCAACCAGAAGAAATTCGCACAACAGGAAATCATTTTTCATCATTTGGTCACACGTGGTTTCACAAAAAATTACACGTGTTGGAATAAACATGGTGAGGAAGGCCTTAATGAACTCGAAGCAGGCTGCCTAAATGAAGGTGAAGTGCGACACTATGCTACCGACCATGATGAAGACCTTGATGACGGTGGAGTTTTTGAGGAAAATGAACCATTATTCCCACCAAATGTGATGAGGCCTGAGGATATCACTGATGAAGAAGTTAGGGGCTTCGATGATGGTGAGGTGTTGCAACGTGTGCACAATGTTGATCAAATGTTGCGGGATGTTGAGTTTCAACGAGTGTACACACCTTCTGAATTAGCAAGGTTGAAGCAGTTCATTGAAGATTCAAAGAAAATCCTCTATCCTGATTGCCAGAAGTACTCTCGCCTTTCTGGTGATCTAAAACTTATGCAGCTTAAGGCAGATCATGGTTGGAGTAACAAAAGTTTCAAACATCTATTGGATGTGCTTAGAGACATGCTACCTGAAGGAAACCAAATAGCAGAGTCTGTCTATGAGGCGAAGAAGATAATCTGTCCTCTGGTAATAGAGGTTGAAAAAATCCATGCATGCAAGAACAGTTGTGTATTGTTCCGTGGAGATTATGCGGACCTTGACAAGTGCCCCAAGTGTGGCTATGATCGGTACAAGAGTAAAAAGGATGGTGGAGATGATAATAATGCTGATGACGAGAACAAGCCCGGCGAGATCAGAGGCAAGAAGAAGAAGGCTAACAGAGGGGCTCCTGTGAGGGTGGCATGGTATTTTTGCTTCATTCCTCGGCTGAGAAGATGGTTCGCAACACGAAAGGAGGCCGAACTCTTGTGTTGGCATGACAAAGGCCGAAAGGAGCTTAAGCAAGATGGCAAGTTTAGGCACCCCGCAGATGCAGCACAATGGGATAACATTAATAACCACTTTTCGTGGTTTGACGAAGACGTAAGGAGCATACGGTTTGCTATGAGCACAGATGGCGTGAACCCATTCGGTAATCAGAGCTCAACACATAGCACCTGGCCTGTCGTGCTGTCGTTGTACAACCTTCCACCCTGGCTATGCAAGAAACAAAAATATATGATGCTGACAATATTGGTCTCCGGGCCAAAGCAACCTGGTGACCGTATTGATGTCTACTTGAGGCCACTAGTTGATGACTTGAAGATACTGTGGAAGCCTGGTGTGAAGGAGGTTTGGGATGAGTACAAGCGTGAGGAGTTTACAATGCGCGCCATGTTGTTCACCACCATCAACGGCAACCCGGCTCATCGCAACCTCTCTGGCCAGAGTAAAAGGAAAGGTGTAGCTTGCCCACACTGCTTGGAAGATACTTGCGCAGTATGGCTAAGACATTCAAAGAAATTCGTATTTATGGGGCACCGTCGTTTCCTCGGCAAGAAACATCCATACCGGGCCATGGATTGTCAGTTAATGGGGAAAAGGAGAATCGAGAGGCGCCGTTGCATGTGACTGGAGATCTGGTCCACTTGAAAGTCAAGGACATCAAAACTATCGAGGAGTTACCCAAACTGACTAAAAAAACCCTTGGCAAAAGAAAGAAACGAGATGGTGAAGAAGAAGAAGAAGAAGGAATGTGGAACAAGAAATCAATTCTATGGGAGCTAGAGTATTGGCCGATGTTGGATGTGCGTCATTCGATTGACAACATGCACGTTAAGAAGAATGTGTGTGAAGCTACTTGTGGAACATTGCTACAATAGAAGTCCAAAGGAAAAGATCATAAAAATGCAAGGGAGGATCTTAAAGAACTGGGCATTAGGCCGGGGCTCTATGCAGAGGAAACAGAGACGGGGACGAACCTTCCCGTTGCTGCAACCACCTTGTCAAAGGCAGAGAGAAAAGAATTCTGTCAGTTTTTGCATGATTTGAAAGTACCTTCAGGCTACTCATCAAACTTCAAGAGGCTAGTGTCGGTGAAGGACATGAAAATGAATTTCAACTTGATGAAATCTCATGATTGCCATGTGTTGATGACAGCTCTTCTTCCTGTTGCACTTAGAGGTATCAAGACAGAACTGGTTCGCGACGCGGTCACGAGCTTGTGTTTATTCTTCAATGCAATAGAACAGAAGGTGATTGATGAGGAAAAACTATTGGACTTAGAGAGGAGGCATTTCGAGACCCTATGCCTGCTTGAAGCTATCTTCCCACCATCATTCTTTGATCTCGTGCTGCATCTAATAGCACACCTCACGAGGGAAATCTGGTTCCTTGGCCCATCGTACCTTCATCAGATGTTTCCATATGAGAGGTTCTATGGATTCCTGAAATCATTGGTACATAACCAGTTATTTCCGGAGGGAGCCATTGTTCGTGGCTATGAGACCATCGAAGCAGTGGAGTGGGCCATGGGTTATATGGACCCCCAAAACCCCATTGGTGTGCCTCGCTCACGGCATGAAGGTAGGCTTTCAGGTGTTGGGACCCTGGGGAAAAAGTCAGTCACTCCGGAACTAGATGCCTTCCAAAAGGCTCATTTCACCGTGATACAACAGCTGCACCTAATTACACCATTTGCCAATGAGCACAAGTGACAACTACATGAAGATAACCCTGACCGTGGTAGGGCTTGGCTTGCAAAGATGCACATGCAAGGTTTCAGCAGGTGGCTCCGAGATTATGTCGAGACATGCAGCAATAATGCTGTAATAACCGACGAGATAAGGAATCTAGCAGCGGGGCCATTGTTCACTGTTACAAGATACCAACAATGGATATCAATGGATACACATTCTACACCATGGCCCTGGATAAAAAGAGCGTCTATCAAAATAGTGGTGTGCGTGTACGGGCTGTCGTCGACGACAGTCATGATGATGATGACACGGAGACAGACACATATTATCGTCAAATAGAGGAGATATGGGAGCTTGATTATGTAGGATTGAAGGTAGCCTTGTTTCGGTGTAGATGGGTCACCAATAGGAAGAGAGCTGTGAGCAAGGACAAATATGGTTATGTTAGTGTTGATCTCCGGGTCTTTGGTTACAAAAACGAACCGTTTGTCTTTGCCAACGATGTTGAGCAAGTGTTCTGTGTACCTGACCTTGCAAAGAAGAACTGATCCGTGGTTTTGCCTGGAAAAAAAGGATTGTTGGGGTTGAAAATGTTATTGAGGAGGAGAAATACAACCAGTTTGACGAAATTCCATCCTTTGACACTTCATACAAGCCCCGACTCTTGGGAACTAACAAAACACCGCACTTGCGAAGCGACCATAGTGAAAAAATCTATATACAGAAATCAAGGAAGAAAAAGCAAGCCTGATTTCTGCTGAATCCTTTTTGTAATGTAGGATGTGTCTATTGGTGGAAATGGAATCCGTTTTATAATATAAAGGATGTGATGTATTGGTGGAATTTGAATCCTTTTTGTAATATAGAGGATGTGGTGGAATTTGAATCATTTTTTGTAATATATTCTGCCTAAGATACTATATATATTCTATTTATATTCTGCTTCAGTTCAGTAAGTATGTTGCAGGCTGCTTCAGTTCAGTAATGAGCGTTAATATAAAAGAGACGAGGATTAGCCAACCCACGTCGCCTTTGTTACGGGCAAGAGATGAGGATTAACCAACCCGCGTCGCCTTTGTTATGGGCAAGATATGCGAAATCACACACACAGATTACATCAAAAGAGACACGGATTAGCCAGCCCCCATCGGCTTGTTCTTCTTCGTGCTTGCAAGTGAGTAGGTAAATCATACAAAAAATTGTACTGCACACAGATAATCACACAAGCATGTCTCTTGAGATGCAAAATCACACACACGGATTACAGTCATCATTGATACATCTGAAGGTTACAAAGCGGCCATCTATGTTCATCATCACTAGGCACTACCAGGATGAGGAACATAGATCTAAACTAAGCAAAAGAGATATACTTCCGTCAGCTTGTTCTTCATGACGAGATATGCAAAATCACACACACAGATTACAGTCATCATTAGTACATCAGATAGGGAGGCCTCAGGATCTTGGCCAGCTCGGCAGCCTCGAACTCACGTCCGGCTCTAGCTGAATCTCCGACCGGCCAGAGGTAGAAGACCACTGCGGTGGTGGGTGCTGACTTGGCGATGTTGAGGCTCAAAGTTCGATCTTGCCCCTTCCCTGCCCGTCGGTCGATCGTCGGAGGTGAAGAGAAAGGAGGCTGCCGTCGGCTTGTTCTTCATGACGAGATATGCTCCAGATTCTGGCTTCTTCTTCATGCTTACAAGTGAGCACAAGAGAAAGATACAACAGAGGGTGGAAACATATCCCTTCAAAAATCCTCCTCCTGGAGGAGGGAAAGCAAAAGGAAGCGCAAGTTTGACGAGAAAGCTACAGCAGGATGGTTCTGGGCTTCTCTCCCCAGACCTGATCTTTCCGTCGGCTTGTTCTTCCTGATGCCAGGAGGTTCTGGGCTACCTTCCCCCGACAGCTGATATATCACAAGGATTTTTCTAGTAGCTGTGCTAGAGGGATGAGCAACCCAATCACCATATCACAAGAATTCTTCTAGCAACTGAGAGAACGAGGAGGAGGAAGAAGAGAGAAAAGCAAAAGCTTGCGCCCTACAAGATCTATTCTTTGTGCCATAGCTAGATCTAGATCTAGAGAAGAAGGAAGCAAGTGAGGAGGACCGATAGGCATCGGTCTTTTTTATAGCAAAAATAAGGAAGGGATAAGATCGGTTGTCAAAAAAAAGAGGAAGGGTTAAGATCAAGAGCACAGGAAACGAGAAGGTTCCCAAGAAATTGATGCCAGATCCGGTCAATGGGGAAACAATTGCCTAGTCAATGGCTGAGAGCAGAGGTAGTGATTCCAATGTAGAATTAAATGATACGCGGATTAACCAAACGTCGTCTCCAATGTAGAATTAAAGCATACGCGGATTAACCAAACATCGTCTGCAATAGAGAATTAAAGGATACGCGGATTAGCCAAACGTCATCTCCATTAGTTACTTAAACCGTGTTTGGAAACAAATCTCCTATATCTTCTCCTTCCAAAATAATTTAGATCCCCTGCCCCTTCATCTACCCGCGAAAAAACAACAACTGCCTACTCCTCATCGTCACCATTCCCGGGCGGAGATGAATAGCATGCCGGGAAGAAGCAGGCGGCACCAACCGTCGTCGCTGCTGGACCTCCCTCAAGACCTCCGTATTGAGATTGCGACACGCGTTGGTGCGACCTCGGAGCGACCCTTGGCTGACCTCCGCAGCCTACGCGGTACTTGCTCGACCATGCGCCGCGTGTGCGGCCACGAAGACGTTGGCCGGCGTTTGTCGATAGAGGGGATAAGAGATGAGATTTCTTGGGTGTGGGACCCCACCGCCTACAAAGCCTTCCTTGTTATGCTGACCGATCTCGGGAATCCGGAGGCTTGCTTCTTCTCCGGGATCAAAGCCGTGTTCATGGAAAATAGGGGAAGCAATGATCTCCAGCGCGCCGCCGAGGGTAGGCACGATGCGGCGGCCTATCTATACGCCATCTTGCTCTACAGGGACAATGGCGGTGCCGCCGCTGACGACACCGCGAAGCGGTACATGAGGCGGGTCACGGGCGGCAGTACGACGTCGAGATGGTTGAGCAACGAGGAGTGTCTGCCTTTGCGCGAGAAGGCCGCGCGTGCGATCCACTCCTCGACTTGGCGCATTTGGGGTGAACCCCTGCCGCCTCCGGCACAGGTGCGTGGCGATCAGCCGTGCACAGGCAACGACGGCGGCTGCGGCGTGGATAAAGGATGGCTTGGAATTTCTCTGTTTTGCTGCGAAGACTGTAGGCTCCGCCGCGAAATGGTGAAGTTCGAACGGAGTATTGGAATAGGAAATCAGTAGTAGATTAGCTTTTTTATGTTGCTCGTATTATCTGTGTAAATTTTTGGAAGAGCAGCAAAGCCGACACGGGTTATCAGTCCCGTGTCGCTACTGACTGTGGGGCCAGTTCTATTCGAATGAAGAACAGTTCACATTTCTCCTTTTAATCTGCAATCAAATGTTGTAACATGTATTTCTTCGTCGTAATTAGTCCAAATTTGATATTTTTTTTCTAAATTTTTCTAAAATCACCATATTTTCATTAATTTTATTGTTTAGTGTATATTCCGTTTCTTAAATAATGTTTATATGCCTTATTTTGTTCTTTGTAAGTACAACAACATATAAATAATATTTGTTTTACACAACCATTAGTGATGAAACTTTGCATTTCGTAAGCTTAAGGAGAACACAAGGTTTTGTTAAGTTTTCAAATGCATATGAGTTCCAACATGTTGCAAAGTGTGGAAAACTTCAATGTTCAAGTAACATTCTAGGAAACTATGTGAGAGATGTAGACATTTGTACATAAGTATATTATTCCTTCATCGAGACCATTTGAAATTTTGAAGACAAGTTTAGGTACCCAAATTATGTTGCCAAGTCAATTTGTAGATTTTTTAGAGCAAATTTGATGTTATTAGAATTATTATATAATTACCATGGGGTGTAAAAATGAAATATAAGAATTTTGGGCACACAGGTGTGACTGTTGATATTTTATTCAAATACTAAATATCCAAATATGAATTGTTCGTATTTTTATGATTTTTTAGGTGCGATTTTATGGGCTTTAATATTTTAGGGAAGCAAGTTTCATTCCAAAAAAAATAGTGACAGGCCCACGCGTCAGCGTCAGCAGCCAATATAAAAAAGATAACCGTTGCCTGCCCGCCCGGACCCAACTGCCAACAAAGGCGATGCGGGTTCACTAACCATCATCACCAATGACACTGGCCCACGCGTCAGCAGGCTAACCCGCGTCGGTAATGACTATCCATTGTCTCTAAGATCTAATTCATCATAACAGATCTCCAGTTCATCACAACAGATCTCCTGTTAGTCACAACAGATCTCCAGTTCATCACAACAGAACACATATTATAGGAGACGTGAATGGATCTACTCGCGTCTATTAGATCGAGTTGATAACATACAAAATCCAACAACCAAACTAATTAACTAAGCAGTTCATGATCGACAAACAAACTAAGCAGTTCATGTCCAACAACCTGACGAAGACACACACACACACACACACACACACACACACACACACACACACACACATTTAGTCGGTCGCCGCCGTTGGAGTCCCGCCGTCGTCGCCGCCGTGGCTGCCGTCGTCACTGTCGGAGCCGCCATCGTCGAAGACGAAGTGGCGGGCAGCCCGCTTGACCACGGGGAGGTTCTCGATCTTCTCAGCCAACCCGTGGATCCTGAAGGCGAGACCCTTCACGCTCGGGTCCTTGTCCACTTCATGACGCGCCTTGATGTCGAAGGCCGCGCCAACATCTTCAAGCTTTCTGAAGGCGTTCCTGATCAGGTCGACGGCGAACTTAGTGTCATCGAAGAACGATTCCTCGTCGACGTCCTTGGTCGCCGGCTCCTTCCCCTTCTCCAACTTCCTCCGACGACGGCTTTCGTCGTCGTCTTCCTCCCTTCGTCCCCGCTTCGACGGCGGCGGGCTCCTCGACACCATCTCCTCCTTGGTGATCTCTCGGTGACCGAAGATTTGTACTGGTGGGTCGCGAGGAGGAAGAAGAAGCAAAAGAGATGATAAGCTTATGGAAGAAGCAGGGGAAAGCATGGGAAGTCAGGGGAGTTATATTGACAAGACGCGGAACCGTCAGGCGCCTCTGCCCCCACTCACTACTCCACTACTGCCACTCAATTGCGCATCGGGCTGCGTTTCGGGCGCAAAACCGTCCAAAACCACGCGTCGCCTTTCAATTACGCAGGAAGGAAAAGGGGCAGGGGCAATGATGTCGGGCCCACTCGTCAGCGGCAGCAGCCAAACTGCGGCGCCTTTTCAATTTCCATTTATTGTTTTAGATGGCCGAGTCGCCTTCTTCAACTTCAACCCTCGTCGCCTTCAACTTCAACCCTCGTCGCCAATTTCAACCCTCGTCGCCTTCAACTTCAACCCTCGTCGCCTTTCAATTTCCAAACCCCGTCACTTTTCTATTTCCTCCCCTTCTCCTTGATGGCCGCGGTGTGCTTGATGCAGCTACTGCCAGATGATCTTGTCACCCAGATCATCATCCACTCCATCAAGGATGAGCCCGTCATCCATTTTCTGAACCTTCGTAATAAAATCTGCGGCACCTTCCGGCACATCTGCGACTCCGATGAGGTACTACTGCACGTGTCGCTGTGTGATCTTCGTCGGGTGTGCAAGAATCGCTACGTCAGGTCGTGCTTTGAGCGGCGCTTCCGCGAGGCCAATCATCCGGAGGCATTATGCTTCGAGGGGATGGAGAGGTTGATGAGGAGACGGAACCCCGATAAGGGTCTAAAGCTCATCGGAGATGCCGCTGCTGAAGACTCCGGTGCCAAGTACTTCTTAGCGATGCTGAAGTACCGTTGCAACCCGGCGGACCCCGAAGCCATGGCACTGCTCCAGGAAATCAGCGGCGGCCCGTCGCCCCCTGACGGGCGGTGGAAGAACCACAACCTGCGGTGGCTGCGCTACCTCGTCAACCGGGATCTCGAGAACATTGCGTGGTGGTACTGGCTTGATGACGGCGACGACGACATTCCGTTGCTGCCCGTCCAGAATCCCCACGTCTGCATTTGGGCAGCGGGATGTAGGCACTACGGGCCGGAGACCTCAAAGATCATCCACTACTACAGCGCCGAGTGTCGCGTCCGTCATTAGTTCGACCTCTGGACACGTAACTTCCGCCCCACCGTGGAGTACGCCGTCAGCAGGATGAACATCGGGATGTAGGCGCAAGCATTAATGAACATTATCTATCTTGAATGTAAATTATTAGATATTACTAAACGTGGATTTGATTTTATCAGGATGTCGGTTTTTAATCGGTTTTTGATAGACAATATTTGATTTGTCATGTTTGTGAGTCAAATCGAAGGTTGCGGTGGTCTCATTTGCCGCCGACGAGGCCTAGGATACCCTCTTGGGTGTCAAAACCGCCGAAGTGGGCACGGCGGGGGCGACG
Organism: Cenchrus fungigraminus; assembly: GCA_036936925.1. Lineage (NCBI taxonomy): Eukaryota > Viridiplantae > Streptophyta > Magnoliopsida > Poales > Poaceae > Cenchrus > Cenchrus fungigraminus. The sequence continues at coordinate 72,941,377 of CM072780.1, forward strand.
GCGGGTGGCGGTGCCCCCTGCTTCCTCCTTTGTTCTATTGGAGAATGAAGAATAGTTTATCCGCCCCGCGTCGCCGACGACATTTCTCTTTTTAATCTGCAATCAAATTTTGTAACATGTATTTCTCCGTTGTAATTAGTCCAAATTTGATTATTTTTTTCTACAGTTTTCTAAAATCACCGTGTTTTCATTATTTTCATTGTTTAGTGTATATTCCATTTCTTGAACAATGTTTATATGCCTTATCTTGTTCTATGTAAGTACAACATATAAATAATATTTGTTTTCCACACCTCCTGTAATGAAACTTTGCATTTTCGTAATCTTAAGGTGAACACAAGGTTTTGTTAAGTTTTCAAATGCATATGAGTTTGAACATGTTGCAAAGTGTGGAAAACTTCAATGTTCAAGGAACATTCTAGGAAACTATGTGAGAGATGTAGATATTTGTACACAAGTATATTATTCCTTCATCGAAACCATTTGAAATTTTGAAGACAAGTCTAGGTACCCAAATTATGTTGCCAAGTCAATTTGTAGATTTTTTAGAGTATACTAGATGTTATTAGAATTATTACATCATTAACATGGGATGTAAAAACGAATTCTAAGAATCTTGGGCACACAAGTGTGACTGTTGATATTTTATTCAAATACTAAATGTCCAAATACGAATTGTTCGTATTTTTATGATTTTTTAGGTGCTGTTTTATGGGCTCTAATATTTTAGGGAAGCACGTTTCATTCGAAAAAATAGTGGCTGGCCCACGCGTCAGCGTCAGCAGCCAAAATAAAAAGATAACCGCTGCCCGCCCGCCGTACCCAACGGCCAACAAAGGCGATGCGGGTTCACTAACCATCGTCGCCAATGACACTGGCCCACACGTCAGCATCAGCAGGCAAACCGTGTGCGGGCTGCTCAAAATTTCCCACCTATATTGACTATAATGCCCATGGAATTCCAATTCCACCAGAGAGCCGTCAAGGGCACACCAGTAATTTCCTTAAACACAGTTACGCGCGCAGTTCCTCAGGGGACATATTTCGGCTCCTCGCTAGACAGATCCACAACGCCCGCACTCTCCCCACTGCCGCCGCCACTCTGCCCACTCGCCTTCGCCGCTCTCTCCCCGCTCGCCTTCGCCGCTCTCTCCCCGCCGCAGCCCTGCTCTTCTCCAGCCCCACCGCTCCCTGGGTGACAACGGTGACGAGGACGTGGTTACTGGCATGCGGACGGCTTCCCGGCCAACCTAAATACAGTTGATGCGGATCCATCATCCCCGGCCACGATGACGAGCCGGCCACCTCAGGCCACGAGCCGACGTGGATCCGGCCCCTCCGACCATCACGAGAACAACTACTTCATTCGCGACAGAGGTTAGTCCTGCTTGAACCCCCAATGCCCTCTCTCTGCTCGGCCACCAAATCTGCTATATATTCATGTCAATGTGGATTAGGGAGACATGCCTTGATAGTTCATCTTTAATTGATTGACTATGGATTTGATGGATGGATTTTGTTGCTCCAAGTCTGTTTGAATAAATTGTTGCTAACAGATGAAGTTATATGAACTGTTGAAATTCATTTTCATGTTCCTGGTGCTACAATTTTTGCACTGTAAATTCATGAAAAGCATTGAGGATGTTAGCATACTTTAATTCTGCTATGCTTTGAATGTACCAGATCGACAGTTATGCTTTGGACCTGTTAGCATACTTTAATTCTGCTATGCTTTGAATGTACCAGATCGACAGTTATGCTTTGGACCTGTTAGCATATTTTAATTCTGATGGCCACATAATGTCAGTGGGAATTGCATCGCAGTGGTTTATAATGTAGTCCACCCAATCTGCTATATATTCATGTCAAGGTGGATTAGGGAGACATGCCTTAATAGTTCATTTTTAATTGATTGACTGTGAATTTGATGGATGGATTTTGTTGCTCCAAGTCTGTTTGAATAAATTGTTGCAAACAGATGAAGTTATATGAACTGTTGAAATTCATTTTCATGTTCCCGGTGCTACAATTTTTGGACTGTAAATTCATGAAAAGCATTGAGGATGTTAGCATACTTTAATTTTGCTATGCTTTGAATGTACCAGATTGACAGTTATGCTTTGGACCTGTTAGCATACTTTAATTCTGATGGCCACATAATGTCAGTGGGAATTGCATCGCAGTGGTTTATAATGTAGTGATAACTAGACTGTCCTATGCTTTGTTGTGAGTGTTAATTGTTTCACTACTGTCATATATATTGTTATTGTTGGTGTCATGATGTGTTGTGAGTGTTGTTTCACTACTGTCATATATAATGTTATGATTGCTTTATCCTCTTGTTGCATGTACACATGGAACACATAATCCATCGCTGCTGAAGTTGGACAAAGAAGCAGTTGAAGAAATTTATTCTCTGCTTTGATATATATAAGCATACTGTTGTGTCCCTGTCAAAATGAATAGCACCTATCCCTATATGCTAATTAAGTAAAATATGAACTGTGTATGTCTATGCTGATTTTATTTACGACTTGTAATGATTTCTAGTGTAATATCAGCTATTTTGCCTGTCAGAGAAAACGAATTTATCTAATAAGAATTTTGTTTAGATTTTCAGTTTTGCTTATGTTACTCTACTGACAACCTGACATATCATCTATGCAGTCTCCCACAACAACAAACTCCTCTACCTCCAGTGCACCATCACAGCCCATCGGCGGTGAACCTTCTTCACAGGGTCACTCAGCACAGACTGCTGCGAGTAGTACTCGATCCCGCGGGTCAAGGACACAAACCAAATGGCCAGAAGACAATTTGACTGCAACTGGACTTGATTTGTATTGGTCTGTGGCCTCATTGCTCGGGAGAGGGTGTCAATCGACAAGGCGGTTGATAATCTCTCACCAATTGAGAAGGAACATCTGTTCACAGTTTTAGAGGAAAAGCTAGATTACCCAGCCAATCTGGAAGAATCTGTTCGCAAGAAGGCAGTTAAGGCAGCTATATCAGAGATTGGAACCTTGCAACGGCGGTTCAAGGCCCATTTAAGAAAAAAATATGTGAGTGAAGAGGAGACTCCCTTTGTGAAGCATGCCTTTTTGCAGCAACAAGACTGGGACATGTTTGTGCAGGAAACCAATTCTCCTTCATTTCAGCAATTGAGCCAGGAGATGAAACAAAAGAGAGCATTGCATAATAAGCCACACAAGACGGGCATAAAAGGTTATCGTGGTAAAAGGAAAGAGTGGGAGGAGGAGGATGCAAAGCTAGCTGCAGAAGGAAAACAGAACCCTTGGGACCAATTTCCTGGACGTTCGAGACCTTATCTGCGGGCAAGGGTAGGGAAGAAGAGGAAGAATACTAGTGAAGAAAGCGGGGGCATAACATTCAGTAACCCTGCGGTGGTGGGGATAGCAGATAGGGTGAAAACACTTGCAGCTCAGGGTAGCGATGGTTCTTTCTCTGGGGTTAGGGAGGATGATATCCTCACCGTAGCACTTGAGACTCCAGAGCATCGAGGTCGGGTCCGAGGCGTGTCTAGTTCACTTGGCTGGGATAAAGGGTTTGGTTAAGAGTTTGCTGGAATGTACAGGAAGAAGAGGAGGAACAAGAGGTCTGATGCTCATGATATGATGGACATAACATTTAAATCAGTTGTCCATGCTCTAAGACTATCAGGCATCGAAATACCGAAAAATGTACTTCTTCCTTCCCAATTACCAGTGCCTGTCTGTAGCAGCGAGAAAGAAGACGTGCATGGCAGCGAGGAAGAAGATGCACAAGACCGCGAGGAAGAACATGCGCATGACAACGAGGAAGATGCGTGTGGCAGAGAGCAAGACCATTGGAATGCCAACGAGGACGAAGCGAATCAAGTGACAGTGATAGTCGATCACCTATGCTGGACACAATAGATAAGCTGACAGAGCCAACCGCGTGCAGCCTTTTGAATGGCACCAGGATTAATGTGGAGCTCGCACTAGCGAAAGTCTTTCCATTTCAAAAGGCTTGCCATTCAGTACCGGTGCAGGATGGATATGTTGTGGTGCAACCTACTTATGTGTGGGCCAATGCAGGTCACTACCCTCTGCCTGTACCAATTGGTGGGGGTGACATAGCAACCCTAGCTGAAGCTCTCGTTCAAAGGATCCAATGGACAAAGGACATGATCCTTATACCACCCATGACGAGACATCCCAACCCTGAAGCCGCAACAGGTAGCAGGGGTACAACATCATATGGAGGTACTGCAGCTCAGTGTCAGCAAGAGAAGGCTCAACACCACCACCAGCAGCAGATCAGCAAAACTACGCAGCATGAGCGTCGACAACAGCCACAGGAGCCCAGGCAAACTCCGCCTAAGCAGCAGCTGTAACATGAGGATAAGCAACAGACGAAACAGTAGCCTCTCCAGCAGCAGGAGGAGGAGCGCAGGCAATCTCCCCCTAAGCAGCAGATGCAACATGTACAACAGCCTCTGCAACAGGAGGAGGAGCCCAGGAAATCTCCACTGCAGAAGGGGAACCAGGCCAGGAAACCTCTGTCTAAAGATGAGATTCTTAACTGTATTATTGGGACAGAACAGGAATGACCAAAATACAATCCTGGTGCACCTATGTTGTCAGAAGCAAACTTAGAGGCTGCTGGACCAAATTGTGCCAGGTTGCATGCTTACATCATGGAACACAGTAAGGATAAACTTGCCTTTCCAGCAAAGGTGGATCAAGACTACTTTAAAGGTGGTGGTGCTTTAATGTTAAACATTGCATTCAGTAGCGTGTATAACCTTATAACCCTGGCTTCTCTGGATGTTACCTTCTTGAGGTTGTGGACATTGTAAGTCCCTTAAAACCTAAAAAGATATTTCTTTAATTTTGACCACAAAGTTCATACATGCTAACAATTTGATTTTTTGTAGGAAAATGATGGACAAGGCAGCGGAGATGCAGATCAATGTTGGGTTTTTAGATCCAGGTTTTATTACTTCCACAAATATTTCTCAGCATTCTGGTCTTGTTACCAAAGCAATCGCAAATGCAATGAACAACGACTACGTGGTGGGTGCCTACTACACTAGCCACTGGGTAACAGTGATCATCTGTATGAAGTCCAAAGAGGTTTGGTATCTAGATTTTGCTAAACAACATCCCTCGCTAAAGTTCTCAGACCTCAAATCTGTTGTGGACTGGTCAGTATCTTGTAGATTTTGTTCACAAAAATTCAATCTCTTAGTGTTTCTAATCGGTATTGCTGACCATGCAGGGCCTTTGGTATAGTATCTTGTAGGTTTTGTTGACAAAAATTCAATCTCTTAGTGTTTCTAATCGGTATTGCTGATCATGCAGGACCTTTGGTGATCATGCACAGGACGGAGTGACGAAAGGAAAGAAAAAAAACCAAAAGCCATACTCAAGAACAAAACAAATCTCGATGTAAGACCGAGGGTTTTTTTATGGTCCCTTCTTACCTATTTGGTACTGCATTAACATGTCATTTTGGTACCTCGATGCAGTGTGCTCAGCAATTATGGCGGTCCTCTTTGTGTGGATTCCATGTGGCATTCCATATGTTAAGACTACTCGATGACATACCTGACATCAAGAAGGCTGCTGTAAGTAGATAATAATGCTCAACCTTGTTTCTGCTCATATTCTCCATCTGATTTTAGAAACTAATTTCTACTTGTATTCTCATAAATGATTGTATTTTGCAGGATTTCAAAGCTGTTGTGATGTTTCCACAGAAGATCTAAAGCGTGTCTGGGAGATGTTGTGTGAGTACATTCTTAAGGAAACCATCGACCGAAAGGGCAACTTCTATAATGATGCATCGTGAGTTCATTGTAGCCAGAAACTTGAAACTCATTCAGTCTTCTTTAGTCAGGTGTTGTTGCCTGAGAAACCTGCTTGGCTTGCTTGGTTGGGGTCAAATGCCGCTTGGTTCAGGCAGTTTTCTCATGACTCCATCCAAACAAGCCCTGATGAGAGTAACTTGAAACTTGATGTGATCCTAGCTTGTCTATAAATGTGATCTTGCTTGTCTATAAATGTGATCTTGCTTGCCTATATCTGTGATGTGAGAATGTGTTTGTTATGTCTCCTTGCTGTGGTGGCTGCCATATCCTGGCTGGTTCCAGGATGGCAGGATGCAGCCCCTGATGGCTGCCAAATCCTGGCTGGTTCCAGGATGTAGCCGGCAAGCAGGCAGGTGGCCTACGTATCTGTAACGGGCGTTAATTAAAGCTCGTTACAAACACTGATCAGTGAGTAACAGGCTTCATTCAGAAAGCCCGTTACAAACATGCCAACAATGTAACGGGCAGTGTAAAAGCCCGTTACCAGTACTGACCAGTGGGCCCCAGGACTTGGCCCGTTCGTCGAGATAGAGGAGACGCGGGTTGAAAGCACACGTCTCCTTTAGTCGAGAGACAGCAGGCGCGCGTGGAAACAGATGCGTCTAATTTCGTCGAGACAGAGGAGACACAGGTTCACAGCACGCGTCTCCGATGTTGAGTTCACAGTAACGGGCTCTGTTTTCATGCCCGTTACAAAGTTCCCTATGGGCCCAGAGAAACAGCCATTTCATGTGACCGGTGACTAGTTGTGGTAACGGTTGTTGTTTGATACCCGTTACGAATCCTAGATGTGCTGAGACGCGCGTGAAATAGACGCGTCTCATTTCATCTAGATAGAGGAGACGCAGGTACACAGCAGGCGTCTCCGATGTTGAGCTACTGTAACGGGCTCTGTTTTGGTGCCCGTTACCAAAGTTCCCTGTGGGCCCAGAGAAACAGCCATTTCACGTGACCAGTGGCTAGTTGTGGTAACGGTCGTTGTTTGATGCTCGTTACGAATATGTGTTATCAGTAACGGGCATCTGCCCGTTACCTTTCTTGGCTCATTTGTAACACTTGATCGGTAACGGGCGCTTTGCCCGTTACAAAAGGCAATCTATGCCCGTTACCAAAGTGAGCTTTTCACGTAGTGATTGTCACTTCAATTGAGTTGCATTTTACCTTATTCTTGCTTGTGTTCTTCGATTCGCAGCAGGGATTAGCCTTCTTGGCGAGGTCAAATGGCTTGTGACACAGTTGATAACCAGAGGAGACGTGGTGCTAAGGTTGCAGGGTTCGGGTCTTTGGATCTGAAGCCGGATCGGTGTGTCGCTCTCCGACCAAATCGAAAGTTATCCTTACCTGACGGAAGATCGGGCCACCTAGTTCCATCAGGCTGCCTGCCTGGATGGCTCGGTTGCTTTCTAGAACAGGTTGATTGGTGCTCACCAAGGTGACGACATCTTTGGTTATCTACCCGGCGATTGCGCTCCAGCTCTCCCCATGGGCGATCAGAGCCATTGACAAACTGCGGAGAGCTTTCCTTTGGCGGGGGACTGAGGTGGTCTCAAGTGGACATTGCCTTGTGGCATAGACGACGACCTGCCAGCCGGAAAAGTTCGGCGGCCTGGCATCGTCGATCTTCACTTCATGGGCCTAGCCCTACAAATGAGATGGTTATGGCTGAACAAGGTGGATCCTAACAGACCGGGGTCAAAACTGCTGCTGCAGGGGGGCAAGCAAGAACAGCATCTGTTTGGAGCCATGTTCGATGCATCGGTCACGGTAGAGTTAAACGATGGTCGTTCGGTCCTGTTCTGAAAGGATAAATGGTTGGAGGGAAGGTCAATAGAGCAGATTGCCCCCAATCTAGTGTCCACTGTCACTAAGCGTACCATCAACTCCAGAACGGTGCGCGACGCACTAGAAGGGAGGAAATGGGTCAAGGATATCAAGGCTGGCCTATCGGTTTAGAGCCTGTTGGAGTATCTCAACCTATGGGATCTGCTGGCTGGTAGACAGTTGAATGATCAATCAGACGTCTTCAGATGGAAGTGGTCGAGCTCACGCCAATATTCGGCATCTTGAACTTACATAGCTTTCTTCCTTGGTCGAGCTCACGCCAATATTCTACATAATTGTTGGGCCTTTCTCATGTCGGTCCTCATTCCACGTATTTTGGATTGTTAACAAGATACTGCATACTCTGTTTGATGGATTTTCGCATGCAATGGCTGGCATAGTAGAAATTAAAGAGGCTAGCATGCAAAGTAACACGTAGCCACATGCAAGCAAGTTGTGTAGGTGCAATTTGTACACACCATGGTGTTTCAAATTTGTAAGATATGGCTACAGGGCATACACGTGATCAGCGAGTTAGAGCAACTCCAGCAGCGGCTTCTATATGGGCATCTACTCCAAAATTTGGAGGCTTGATGCAAAAAACAACTCCAGCAGAGCCTCTAAAAGGGCATGCATTTTGCATACTCCTCCAAATTTCTCATCCCAACCTCCATTCCTAGAGGGCCTCCAAATCCCCTCCAAAATGTGGGCCCCACCATTTTAATTTTTTTCATTAATTTTCCTCTCCGCTCCCTGTCTCTCTCGCCCCTGCCGATGTCTCTCTCGTTTCGCATCCCTTCCCCACTGATCCCCCACGGCGAGGGAGTGCGCGCTTGACCTGCGCCAGAGAGGAGCACGAGGCTACCGTTTCCCGTGATGTAGACGTCGCCGCTCAGCTTGACCTCCTCGAAGTCCCCCTTCCCATGCGCAGGTTGCCACCGGCGCCACAGGAACCGGGGACGGGGGTGACAGCGACGAGTAGTCGTGCCAGATCAAAATCGAGTACGGGCCGTCTCCACCCGATCTGACACCTCCACCCCGCCGCCCCGGCCGGGGCCGACATTCCCAAGGGCCGCACCGCGGAGCAATAAGAGGCGGAGATTGAGAAGGGGGCGGAGATGGCAGGCCATGGGGCGTGAACTGCGTCTTGATGGCGGACGCCAGGGTGAAGGGCACTGGGTGGGGAGCTTGACGGTGGTGTGGAGGCCGTCGGTGCGGGGGCCGCCGCCACCGCTGGCACGGGGCGCCGGGGCCTCCGGTTGGTCTTGCACGCTAGCGTCTCCCCGTGGCATTGTCGCAGCAGCGGCGAGACATGTACCTGCACGCGTCATGCCAAACTCGCCACGGCTGAGCTCCCGGCCCAGCGTGTACCTGCGCGCGAACTCATCGTCGGCGGCGGCGAGACACCTCAACGGTTGTCGAGCACCGTAGTTGGGCGGGCGGTGCGCTGGGCCAGCGGCCTAGATGAGGGCCACCGTGCTCTGCCTCCTTGGCCTCGTCGCGGTCATCGGGTTCCTACGCTCGCACCGGGGCGGCGGCGGTGGTGGCGGACGCTCGGCGATGGGTGCGGGCGGCGATGGCGGCACCAACGACGGCATTGGGCTCGTGCACAAGGTGGAAGTGAAGAGGAGAGACGGCGGCCACGACGGCGGCCTCTGCCTCGGCTGAGGAGCGGCTGCTCCCTCCCCAACCTACTTGTCTGGCTCCTCCTCCTCCTTCCGGCGTCTTGCGGCGCTTGCTCTATGCTGGTCTTGCTCAGTTGGTCTTCGTGCAGGAATCCCTGCTTTCTTTCTCGGCGATGGACAGGCACACCTGCGTGCTTGCTCGGCGATGATGCCGCCCTGCGTGAAGATGAGCAGCTCCTCCAACATGCCGGCGAGCGCGGCGTGGCTCCGAGCGGCCGCCGCCGCCGGGAGGAGATGCGGATTGGGGCAGGAGCAACACGGTGAAGTCCCTCTCCCAGACAGATGGGGCCCACTCTCAAATAGAGGCCCGAGTTGATATCCTCACTGGAGTTGAGTACTTATTTTTGGACCTCTATTTTTTGCAGTTGAACTTGCAAATGGATTTTGGAGACCTCAATTTGCAGGCTTCTACTGGAGTTGCTCTTATACGTATACGTGTGAAATATCGACTCCTGGCTATTGACTGAAGCTATGGTAATTAATTAAAGTGATTCATCATACGGTCAAGGAATTGTCGTTGCATGCGGTTAATATCTTGTAGTGTACGGGCATACGGAATGCGGATACGTGTCTTTTTTACCTAATAGGGACTACATGGAGAGGCCTCTCCGTTTAGTCATACATGGAGAGTCCCTCAAGTTACTTCCTGTGACATAAAATTACTTCCCTCAACAGAAAAAATACACAGGAGGAAGTAACTTTTAGTCATACATGGAGAGCCCCTAGGTTACTTACTGCGACACAAAATTACTTTCTCAACAAAAAGAAGCACACAGAAGGAAGTAACTTTATGTTGCAGGAAGTAACTTTGTATCGCAGGAAATAACTTTTGTGTCGCAGGAAGTAACTTGAGAAAGCTCTCCATTTAAGTCTAAATAGAGAGGTCTTTCCGTTTAGATTTTGTGCTAGGCTAATCGTGCCGATACGCTCAGCGCTGTTGTCGACTTCCCCAAGAAATCCATGCATGCATGCCGCCTCTCATCAAATGGAGAAGGTGATCATAATTGTATACGCTAGTGATGAGGACGTTCTCATCCGTGGAAGGCCAAATATCCGTTCGGCAGATAGATGGAAGGACCCATCGGTGATCTGATCTACAGATAAATGGAAAAGAGGTTTAAAGAAGGTTGGCTCCCAAGAATCACGTCACCAGCTCACACCGTAAACTGCCAGAGGGATTCTTTCACTCGACGGAGACGGACAGAGACGTGAGAGGGTGAGGGATAGACGTAGCGAAGAAGAGACACAGTTCTTGGCCTCTCGCTGCGTACACCCACCTCACACAAACTCTCAACCTCTCCCTCTCTTTCTCGTCCATCTAGAATGCTCTCATCGATTTCCTACTCTCACTGGTGCACATCCTCGCTGGAGGGACACCGGCCGGGGGTAGGGAATCGTCACTAGGCCAGAAATGATTTGTTCTAGCGGCAAAAATCGGTCTTTGCTGGCGGGCGCAACACCCGCCAGCAATTTTGAGCCAGTAGAAATGGTCTTTTGTGCTGGTGGGCGCTTTTTTTTGCTAACGCTGGCGGGCGCTTATGCCGCCCGTCAGCAAAAGATTTTTCCCATTTTGCTATATAATTCCCATAATCGTTTATTATTTGTATATAATTCATCATTTTCGTTTATTATTTGTATTTGGCCGCTATATTCACCCGTATTTTTTAATAATTGTATTTGTGGGCTAAATTCACCTGAATTTATTATTATTTGTATTTAACCGCCAAATTCAAATATGTCTGTCAACCACATAATCCAAACTAGAATATAATAATACATAAGTCACATTACTAAAAAAACATCGTACATAATAGTTAACCCTAGGACACCTACGTAACCTTTCGGCATCGTCCAAAATCAACACTCCTTCATTATCGAAGAATTCTCCATCCTCATGACAAATCTCACGTAGGATGAACCTCACCCTGTCCGCACAAATGTTGTCGATTTGCTTGTCACCAAGCTTCCCCCACGATCCCTCGATGGTAGGCATCCGCACGTAAACACAATAAATGAATATTATTATGCATTACCATTAGGACGATAATTAGCACATGGTTGTGTACAAACAATAGGCTTACGTCTTGATGATTCATCCGGTACCTCCCATTATTTCTCAAAACCTCACACACGTAATATCCACATAGCACACGACCAGGAGGTTGTTTTAGCACTGCAAACAAATAAGAAATGATCGGTACTTATTAACAGAAGTGTACAACTCTGATAAAAAACCAAGTTGTTATTATGTTCTTACCCAAGTGGCATGTCGTACCAACAATTTTTCCCTATTTGGAGGGTGCTGCCCACCATTGATTATGTATAGCCTATACGCACTTTAAGGATACAAAGACAAAAGTTAGTAATACAATTTAAACTATAGCCGATACATGTAATATTAATTATTGCAATGAGTTGTCTTACTTTTTACAATGTTAATGAATTGCCGGTAAGCATCCTTTTTATAATGTAACGAGTCGAAGACCGCCATCGATCCATGCTTCGGATAGATGTGTAAGCAAATGAAATGTTCTTTGCATTAAATTAAAATAATTAATATAAATAAACCACATAATATATCTATTTATATACATGTAGTTATTAGAACTATCTCAATGAAAACTGTAGGCACACATGATAGAATCCTTATTCTGTTGTTTCTTCATTGTCCTTGCAACGTATATAGGCACCTCATGATGTTTAGTTGTATGGTATTTCTTTATTATATCATCTTTCTCCTCTTGTGTATGTGCTTGTTTGTCGATTTCCTTTTTTAGATTATCCGACATTACAAACGTTGTTGCGGCCCTCTTACTTGTTGCGGGTCAAGGTATGCTACCTTCCACCTCCCCTTTGTCTTCCTTTCATCCAACGCTTGCATCTTGCAAAAAATTTTGCTTAGGATGGTTACCAAAAATACATATGGATTTGAATAAATTTGTATGTGGTACAGGGATGTTGACTTACATGCACCAAACAGTGACGAGATTGACGTTGAGGCGTTCATGACGGTACAGTCCTCATCTGACCCAAAGAAATTTAGTTGCCCCGCCTTTTGTTTTCGAAAAGAGGTGCGGGTTACAGTTTTTCCACCGGATGATGAAGCTGGTACCTTCTTGAGTACTTGAACATCTGATGATTTTTTACCGGATGCTGGAGCCGGTTTAGGTTTATTCTTCAGTACTTTTAAGAACATGTCAACATATGATGATTTCGTATTTGGTTCATATGAGTTTATCATCCGGTGTATTACTAGCTTCTTGGTTGGTGGAGATGGCAGACGAGACGGTGGTCTTGGAAAAGTATCCCCATCATCTATAGATTTCGGTGATGATGCCCCTTCATTGAGAGTTTCTTGGACGGATGATAATGGCATGTTGTTCTCATTGTTACCTCCTTGCTCCCCACCCATCGTAGGTTATTCCGTGCTCTCGACGACTACATCATCTGAATCTTGGGGGTTACTCATTCTTGGCTAGGCTATAAGGGATTTGGTGATGCATTAAGAATGATATCTCGGTGATGCCAATTATGTATTGGTTCCTCGCATCACCGAGAAGCTCGATCCCTTCATCAGTAGGGATATCAATCTCGCACAACTCATCAGACATCAAAACAACTTGCACCCATGCGTACTCTGGCGGTGGTGGATTCAGAAACACATGACCTGTTAGTGCCATGGTTGTTGCAACTTCTTGAAACTTATCTTGTTTTCTTCCATATGGTATAACCAACTTGCATGGTGTATCCTCTACAATGTCATCAACAGGATACCTAGCATTTGCAATAGAACAGCACTACTTGGAGCCGCGACGGTTCTGATCTGGGCAAGCAGCGAGTTTGGAAGAACCTATCCATGACCACCGGATATTGCATTCTCCGCATTAGGTCCGGCAGAAACCTGTTGTTGTATGAAGAAGCCTAGCGACTCTTTGATTGGCAATTTCTCTCATCTTGTCTTCAAGGTCCTTCTTATAACGATCCTGCTTCTTATAGCTTGCTCGGTGTTCACGAAATGCTTTACCCCAGGGCAAGGTAGATGACATCCCTCGAACACGGCCAGAGTGCTCAGGTGTTTTGATCGCGGTGGTTAGCATATCTTTTTCCCTGTCGGGCCTGAAAAGACCTTTCTTTTGCATTTTCGCAAGTTCTTCCAGCTTCTCATAAATTTGTTCTGTTGTGGGCTTCTCGAATGTAACCTTGTCGTCAGGTGCTACAGTCAGAATTCGAGCAAGGCACCAATTCCTGTCGCGCTCATCCATGCCTTTAATCAACACTGGTAAACCAGCTACCATCCTTTCTTCTTCCTCCTGCCTCCATTTTGAGAATTTGGTAGCATATCCTCCCGAACCCAAGTGATGGGGGTTCTCAGTAGCTTTCATAGCCTTCTTCTTTTGTTGGACACTCAGAGCTACTGCTTCTGTCATCTTCTTCTGTTCTACGAATTCTTCCCACACTACTAGCGGAATGTTACCATACACATTCAACACAATACGATGGTTGAGAATTTTTGAACATATTCAGTATTAAGCACAAACCTCTAATTCCTAAGAGCTCTTCCACAGAGACCCTCAACAAAAGTTCTAGTTGTGTTTTCCGTTCCTTCCGGAAAAGCAAGCTTGTCTTTCACTTTGGCCCATAATACATCCTTTGTAGCCTTAGGCACATTCTTCCAATTACTAGTTGTGATCCAAGACGGCAATTGGTCTTTGACAATTGCACCAACGATGTACCGAAACCTAGCAGCTATCCCCTCAGGTTGCACGGGCTCGCCTTTGTCTCTATCACAAGTTGTCCTCTTTCAGGGATCTGGTTTCTTCTTCTTTGCCCACATTTCCTTTTCGGGTTACTACCAGAAGTAGTAGTACCCGAAGGTTGTGGTGCTGAAACTTCTGCCTCTTGGGCAACAATGGTAGATGCTCTACGACGTCGTGGCGGGGATCGCTCATCGTTCTACACATAAAACATTATTTAAAGTATATATTAATTTGAACAACAAACATTATTTTTAGTGAATGTGCATGCAGACCTCAATATCGCTTGGTTCGTAATCAAAATAATTGTCATCGGGACGCCTACGAGGCTGTGATTCGCTTGGTTCGTACGCATATGGAGTTTCATAGTCTCCAATTATAGCACTATCACCGGAATCCTCCTCACTGGATTCGACACTGTTATCAATTGATCATAGATAATTTACAATTCCTCCATACATATTTATACATTATATTAGGTAATTGTTTTTTACAATAAATCTATTTAAATTAAATCCATAGTCCTATAATACAAAAAATAAAATTTCCAATCCATACATATTTATACATTTATATTAGTTATTTCAATTAAATTCATAGTCCTATGATATAATTTACAATTCCTCCATACATATTTATACATTATATTAGGTAATTTTTTTAACAATAAATCTAGTTAAATTAAATCCATAGTCCTATAATATAAATAACATTTATAGTTAAATAATTGTATAGTCCATAGTCCATATTTATAAATTTCTAGTCCATAGTCCATATTTGTATAGTCCATAGTCCAATATACACAAATTTCTATTTAAATAATTCATAGTCCTTATTTATACAAATCTATTATAGGTAATTGTATTTAAAAAAAAGAAAAAACAGACTGATGCTCCTCGGGGGGAGCCGTCATCGCGGCGCCACCGTCCCCGTCCCCGGCCTCTAGGGTGAAAGCATGCAAGCATGAGATTAATTATCATCAACACTGTTTAAAGAGCAAGCCTCTATCAGTGTCCTCATGGCCACCGCGCTGCCGGTAGTGCTACTGCAGATATGCTCGCCGGAGTTGCCTACTTGGCTGCCTAGCTACTCTATTACAAGTGATGTTCATCGAGGCCGTCCTCGAGTTCTGAGCTACAAGTCCTGACTCACGACTTATACGTACACCATGAAGCCGCGATACGACATCGCTGACACTGCTCCCCTTCTCCATGCATATGCCATCAAACAATCATGTTCTATACATCGTCCGTGACTGATGAGGTTGGACGGCGAGGTGGGTGCCACCTGAGCAATGGTCGCGCTACCAACGGCACCATGGATCATGCCTACACCCATACTTACCATCCACATTCATCTGCTTAGAAGAAGTCAAGTGAAGACGAAGACGATGACCACACGCAGCTTAATCGAAGGTGTCCCGCAAATTGATTTCATAGGAGTAATTAATCGGGAGGTTTTCTAAAGACCCCTGCAAATCAGGATGTCACATCGCTTGAGTCAGATGACCTTCACATGAGGCTATGGCGCATGATATAAAGGGAACTTGTAATTTTGTTGATCATAGAATTAATGAAAAACTTGTTTCCCTATCTTGTCTTTATATGTGTACTTAGTACACTGGCACGCCCACATATTTTATTTTATCTCGCGACCCGTATTTTTCGTGTCAAACATACTCTTGGACAACAGAGAGTGAAGGGAGACGGGGAGCAGCATAGCAACAACTGCGCATGGTGGTGGTGGTAAAAGGATGGGGATTGGACAGCGACACATTATTTGTGCCGACCACTGTGTAAATACCCACCACGACCACAAACAGCTAACTTCCCATGTCAGCATCCACATCCTTCTCATTCAACGTACGCCCCCCCCCACACACTCCCCCCACACACTCACTGCTAGCTGCAGCAGCTCTCAACCATGCAAGCTAGCTGCTAGCTAGGGTTTACGCCGATCGGGCCGGGTGCAGTGAAGGAATCTAGATCCTTAATTTGTGTTTTGGTAATTAATGACAATCTTGTGTGGACTAACAATTTTATTGAGACTATATGAGCTTCATAAGTTCCCATGGTGATGGTGTGGATAATTCATATCTAGGAAAGCTCAATGCAAAGGTATAAGATAGGGTTTTCATTTTACCGGTCATGAGGTGATTAGTGGATGGAAAATGACCGGGTTGATAGGCTAGATAGCCGTACTATCAAGAGGCATCAACTTCATTGGCTCGACGCTGTAATAATGCCACTTTGGTCAATAACTTGCATGTTTTGCATTTAGATGAGTGACGTTTTGAAAGTTGAAATAAACCTCGTTGAAAATCTTGAGAAAAGACGTTTTCTGCAATTGGGACGGACGGTCTGTGTGCCCTGATTTTTATTGAAAATATGTGGGGGAAAATTGTCAGAGTTTTTCGAAAATGCGCTTAAAGGACGGACGATCTGTGGGTCCAGGACGGACGGTCCGTGTTAGCTCCTGGAATCATGCAGGGACTTTTTGGGGCGGCCGTGGCAGACCACTACAAGAAATATGCCGACTAGTGACGCAAAAAAGGACGTTTCTCGTCATAAATCACGATTAATGATGTCGGTTGTTACAAAAACGCTCCGTCCTTAATCGAGCATCACAAACCGTGATTAATGACGAGACCTTATTTCGCGGCGTCATGAATTTAATGACGCGTATAAATTTGTAACACTTATCGTCATAAACCTGTTCCGGCGGTTGCGCCACGTCGGACCGAGATCCATTGTGGCTCCGACGTGGCAGGGGGTTATGACGATTTCGGTTCGTCACGAATTGAGGTCCGGTCCATGTAAGAGCCTTTGTACACCTAATATTGTTGGGCCAATTTTAACCCGTTTCAGGTTTTCATATTATTTTTTTGGCCATTCCCTAAATGTTTGTTGCACGCTATATTGGGCTATTTTATTTTGGGCCCTAGTCAATCTAACGAACTTGGCCCATATTGCATTATGCAGGGACATTTGATTTTTGGCAATTATCCCCCTGGGCCTCGACCCATATTGCATTTTTTAGATCAGCCCATATTGCATTTCGCAGGGTACTGTATACTATTCTGGCTGCTGCTGATCGCCAGAACATAATCATAATCAGACAACAAAACAGAATATTTCCCACTTCCATATAATGCACACCACATTTAGAGAATAGTTCAACCAGTACAATTGTGCAACATACATCAAGTTAGCATCGAATTGAATCAACGTACAACAAGTTATCAGCAACACAAGTTCACCAGGACCACACTTCAGTTGAGAGGAGGATAAACCTGGCTGAAATTTATCAAGCCTTGGATCAGATTATGCATGTCCTTTGTGCTCTTGTTCAAAGCTTCAAGCGCTTCTGTTTAAGACTTCAATGTTGTCTCCTGTTCTTGAGCCTTCAATCTCAGTTCGCTCATCTCGGCCTCCTGTTGCTGACGGCTGTTAAGTACCACTTTTAAGTCATCAACTCCTGCATAAAATAAATAAAAAGTGAGCATCAACACTAGGATAGGGGTTTATATTGACAATTTCCACAAGTGTTGCCGTTTCTCCATTTTGTTGTAGGACACATGTAAATGCATATGGAATGATACAACTGAGAGCAAGTAAATCAATGGCATAGATATGGCATCATCATAAACAACCTCAATTGTCAAATGCACCATTGCAACGGGCTCGTCGAGACGATCGAAATGGATATATCATTTGCATACATCGGAGCCCGGATGAGAGAGATATGCACAAGACATCATGTGGACCCGGTGGGACCCACACCAGGCCACGTGACGATGTGCTGCCACACAGGCGCCCACGTGTCCATGACACCTCATCGATCCAAGGAAACACACCTTCGACCAATCAGGAGCCAGTACACGGATCCAAGGGCCCACAACCACGAGATAACGGGCTAGAAACACCGTGAACACCCCCATACCCACCCTGGGACCCACCTGGCAGTCACCTGGACGAAAACTGGCGTGATCGGGGCCACCTCGGGATCGACCGACCCCCTAGGTCGGCTGACCCCACTCAGAGGCCTCTCGTGCCGCCCTTCCACGTGTCGGCTTTCCGTGACGAACCAAAGGCGGTGCCAAGTGCTTGCCCGAATATTCCCGCGGGATCCTGCAGCTCCTTCTCATGGAAGATACACCAACTTGACCCCCACTCCTCTTCGCCACGTGTCACCACCCTATTGGTGGCGCCCATGGCAGCCAAGGGGGCTCCTCCTACTCTCCTTGGCCTATAAATAGAAGTGGAGGGGGTAGAGAATAGGACACACAACTCCTCTCCTCCTCTCTCATTTTCTCTCTCGAGAGGAGAGGCTCTCCTCCTTCTAGAGTGTAAGTGTGGAGTAGTTGATTAGATCAAAGCTAGGGAGAGAGTGAGAGGTATGTACCTCTATGGATGCTCGTTATTCAATTAGAGTAAAGTGAGTATTTCTGTATTTTCTATTTAGACTAAAGTGCAAGTGATATGTTCTTGTGTTCTTCGTCTATTCATCATTTAGAGGCGCGTGTTCTTCACGAACATGCCTCCTCGATCTAGTTGATTAGGTGCACAAGTTTGTATCCCGTTTGTATGACTAGTCTATTAGAATAAAGTGGATGCTTGCATGCTATGATTAGAATAAAGTGTGTTCATGGTTCCTTTCTAATAGTTTATGCTAGGTTGCATGAGTAGCCTTTTTGCTCTGCTAGTAATAGATCCTGGGTTTGTGCGTTCGACTGCTGCAAGTCGTTCGTATACGTTGGAAGCATAGTACGGGACCGAGTGCTCTCTCGTATGCCTTTAGTGTAAGCTAGTAGTACCTATAGTGAGTGAGATCAGTTCTCTTCCGTGGTCGTAGTTCTATTAGTTCAGAGTGCCGTAGTCCGTTGGCTACGGCAGTAACCACAGTGTGGACGTTGTGACATGCTATCGGTTATCATCCGTTCGGCTTATCCCAAGGTTAGGTAGAGGCAGTCCAGGAGGTGGTGACAGCCCTTCTGGCCCTCGTTGATCCTCCGCAGCTGGATATAGTCAAAGCTCCTTCCACATAGATCCGCGTACTAGAGTCGCCTGTTAAGTCAGGGCTATCAGTACCCTAAGCCAAGTTCTATCTAGAGATCGACCTTTAATCTCATCTATAGTGCTATCTTTAGGAATCCTCTCTATCCTTGCCTCTTATCTGGGTGTGTCCTTGGACCGACTATACGAAGTTAGTACACACACGTTCCCTTGGATTCGATACCCTTGGAATACTCTGAGGTGAAAGCTACAACGGTATCCGTGCGCTTGCGGATTTATTTCGTGTGTCACTAAAATACCCAATAAGCTTTCTGGAGCCGTTGCCGGGGAACGGTTGCTGTATCTATCTTCGTAACCAGTGGTCCTCGTATCTTTTCATTTTTCTTTGTTTCTACCTTTACCCCTATTACCCATGGAGAGGCCATCCTTTTACGACCTCTCCACCTCAACTTCCGAGTTCAATGATCCATCAACGTCTTCATCCAACCATGAACTTCATTTTCACATTATGGGCATGGTTCAGGATTGACCCTTCTTTGGAGCGATCAATGAAGACCCCTACTTTCATTTGGAAGAATTCGAGGAACTGTGTTCACGTCTGGTTCTCCCAGGCATGACACAGGAATCCATAAGGTGGAAGTTGTTCCCCCTCTCTATCAGAAAGGGCGGAGCAATGGTACACTGACACTATAAAAAGTGTAAATGGTGATTGGGGCAAACTTCGAGATAACTTTTGCAACTCATTCTCTCTCGTGGAGAGGAGCAGTGTGGGCTAGGTTCATACGCCTTTGTGCATCTGGACCCAGCTCATTTCTACCCGATGATGTCTTGCTTTACACATTTTGCATGAGTTTAGACATGGACGCTGCCCCAGATCTTGACATCGCTGCTGGAGATTCGTTTGCACACAAAACTCTAGTGGAAGGAAGAGCAATCCTAGACAGCCTCTTAGAAAACTCTTTCTTCCCTACCGACCATAACAAACCCCACCAGGAATCAGATTCGATCCATGAGAGTCTCTCAACAACCGAGCCTGAACCTACAGTTTCCACATCTCAATTTTCGACCGTTGAGCCTTCTCCTGAACCAGGAACAATGGAGGAAGAAGAAATTTAGCCTCCAGAGTTCCTCTATCAATTCGAGGATGACCCTTTTGAAAATCTTAGAAACACCTCGAATTGCTTAGATGTCCAACTAGGGAAGGAGTCCTCTTCTGTCCAAATCCAGCCAGTTAGAAATCCTTTGACAGAACCTTCCCCTAGGCCTACGGTATCTCCTTTGCCTCCCGATCCTCCAAACGAAACATCTATCGTGGGGTCCATGGAGAAGAAGTGGTCGACTGGAGTGGGAAACTTTTCCAAAACACTTTGGATTTGTTCACCCTCTATGATCGTTCCTTGCCCCATAAAAGGAATTATCGTAGAAGCCCATCTTAACCCCACCATGGAGGTTAATGTCATGCCATGGCACCTAGCGTACACTTTGTTGGGCAACGTTACGCTAAGACCATCCGACAAACTCCTCAAGAGTTGTCCCTCCAGACATATTCTTGAGTGTCGGGGGGTTGCATGTGCCGTGCCACTCCTATTAGACAAGATCAAGGTTAATCTAGACTTCCACATCTTTGATGTCCTTGATCTTGATCTCCTCCTAGGCTCCCCTGCAGAAAAACTTCTTGATGCATCTCGAAGGAGCCTAGATGAAAAGCTTAGGGAAGCCGCTTCTACCACCACTCTCTTGTTTTCAGAAAGTTCTATGGCGAAGCCTCTTCCTAAGCAAAACCCGCTCGAGGAGATGATGTATGTATCTCTGTTCGCATCATCTGAGCTTGTTCTCATTGAGGTTGTAGATTTCTCTACTCCTTAAGAGTATGACTCGGAAGATCCTCTTCACCTTTGTGAAGGCGAACTATCATCATCACCCTCGATCGAGTTTGAGCCTCTTTCCGCTGGCCATATCATGTTGCTCTCAACCTTGATCGAGAATCAACATCGATCTTACTCAATGAATCTCTCGAGATGGAGAACTCATGGGCCATGGAAATCTATGAGGCGCTGACTCTGGAGTACAAAGGGAAGGATTCCACAGACGAGCATGGTAGCTTCACTTTTGATATACCACCTAAACCATGCTCGCATCATGCTTCTCCAGAGTCAGCTATGCTCGGTGCACTAGGCACACACGAGGACTACAACCTCCTTATGGTCATTTCCTATAAAAAGTTTAGAAGGATGGTTGTAGATGCATATGTTTACCATAAGCATTGCAGATTTCATGTATGCACTATGCACTAACCCTGCAGCTGAAGCTCCACTGATACATCAACAATTGGTGGTGAGACAGGAATGACATCACCAAAGATAGCTGCAGGAGGAAGTTCCCATGGTCGAGCTTATGACAGTAAACAAAGCACTACCAGGAGATAGCCTGGATTAGGTTAGATTTTATTTCCCTATTCAAATAAAAAGCAAGAGCATGCTTTTAGGATAGGTTTCCCCTCGGGTATTTTTGGTCCTAACCCTTTCAGGTGAAGATTATAAAGAATGATGGACATGTAGCACCTAAGAACATGTGAGCTACATCACCTCAACACTTCGGAAGTTTTGGTGAGGAAACATTACAAAAGGAAGCTTGATCTTCACACAATTGAGTTTTGTTGCCTAGCAATGCAAACTTCAAGTGTGGGGGAGATATGTGAGCATCTCGAGTGAAGCTCCTCTCATACCAAATCTTATCCTGGTTTGAAGATGATGTTAGCTCTTGGCTCTTGCCCAGTTAGGTACGTCCTGCTTTTGACTTTAAACAAAGCCCTTTCAGGAGGTTGCCCGATGTTCACCATCTTTTGCTCATGTTTATGTCCCTTTGGTGATAACTTGATCATGCTTTCGTGCTTTCTTTGTCTATGTTGGTAATGCTATGGTTTGAGTGCATGTTTAGCTACGTGCATTCATAGGTTGTTTTAAATTAAGCATGGTGCTTAGGTTGAAACTGTCTTCTTCAATCAAACAAGACATGGTGTCGAGTTTGATTGATGAACCTTATAGTATATGCTTGCATGGATATTGGTTGTATATGCGGACTAACCCTTGCAGGAATTTTGAATCCGAATGGGGTAAGTCATCGAGCTTGATTTAAAAGGAAAGGTAAGCCAAGTCATGCCAGCCTTGTTTGAGCTAGGTCTCATGGTGAATTTATATTTGAATATGAATAAAGACTCCCTGGTTCTTGAACTAGTAGAGTCCCTCCTTTATTTTTTACTTTTTGTTTGAAGACAGTACCAGGTACATGAACAAGTGTAGGGGAGATCTCCCAAGCTTATCATCGACATACACACTAGAGATCTCCCACACAAGTGTTGCACAACATCGACTGCGCTTCCATGACAAGGGACAAGGTAAACTAGAGTGATCTGGCTGCCCCATGGGTCAGTTGAACCACTGCTGGTCCTCCTTGATCCCTATTTCTTCAGGAGCGATGGTATGTGCACCCTTTATCTCACTCTCTTTGATTCATGAGTTTGAATGAGTTTCAATTCTTATCTGCTAAAATCAAACTCAAGGAATCGTGCTCTACCTGCTTTACATGTTTCCTATGGTTGGCTTGCATATGTTTTATTCCATGCTTATCATCTTGATGCTTGTGAACAAATATCATTAGGGAACACATCCTCATATAAGTAGTTGATGTTTGAGATATGGTTGATGATATGATCTTCTCTCGAAATGTTTGAGTGCTTGGGAATTTATTTGAAAAAATCGAAAACCCTTTGCAAAGCTCCTCTTTGATATGTCAAAGTCCTGCCAAAGCCATATGATGAGTTATCTTGAAAACCTTATACTCATATGCTGCTTGTTATTGCATTGAGCTTTGTCAAATTGTCGTGACCCTTGTGAGAATTCTTTCCATGCTTTCATGATCAAGATTCATGTGCACTCCATATCCCCTTGCTATGCTTCTACACTGGAAGTTAGCATTGTACCGTCCATTCATACCATAAAGATAAAGCTCCGTATGTGGTGTGACCTCTCTCTCCAAAAGTATCCTTGAAAAAGGGCATAGGCTATGCAAAAAAACATGCTCAAAGGCATAGGTGAGAAAAAAACCATGCTCAAAGCATGATAAAAAAAGAAAAAAAAAGAAGGATAGCCCATGTCCAAAATAAAGAAGGAAAAGGAGAGAGACGTGATCATGCAAAAAGGAGTTCCAATAAATTTGATGGTAATAACTAGTACCCATTCCGGGCCTAGTATCCACCTTCCATATCCATCACGTCTCATACATGTGCACATCTTGATCTGATTGTATGATTTGATTTCCTCCTTGGATCTGGTTTTTGACTTTGCAATATATGTGATGCAAGTATGCTTTATCTTTACCCTACCCTGAGCTCCACATATAGCCATCATTAGAAGTAGGATGAAAGAAAGGCAAATCAAATACCTTGGTGAGGACATATACACTTTGAGCGATCTGAGAGAATCAAATGAGGAGCTAAGCAAAGGTTTGTTTTGAAAATTTATTGCAAAACCCCAAGTTACTTGACATGACGAGCAAAGGTGATTTGATCCATTACCGTTCCATTCCTCAACTACCCAAGATGGTATGATAGACACATCATAAAGTTCACGAGTACAAGGTATGGTTTGAAATATCTCTTATGCTTGCTTCATACCTCTGGATATCATGTCCCACTTGATTTGTTCTCCCTTCACTCAGGATGAGCAAAGGTCAAGTGTGGGGGTGTTGTTGACGGCTGTTAAGTACCACTTTTAAGCCGTCAACTCCTGCATAAAATAAATAAAAAGTGAGCATCAACACTAGGATAGGGGTTTATACTGACAATTTCCACAAGTGTTGTTGTTTCTCCATTTTGTTGCAGGACACATGTAAATGCACATGTAATGATACAACTGAGAGCAAGTAAACCAATGGCATAGATATGTCATCATCATAAACATCCTCAATTACCAAATTGGTCTACACCGTTGCAATGGGCTCGTCGAGACGATCAAAATAGATATATCATTTGCATACATCGGAGCCCGGATGAGAGAGATATGCACAAGACATCATGTGGAGCCCGGATGAGAGAGATATGCACAAGACCTCATGTGGACCCGGTGGGACCCACACCAGGCCACGTGGTGACGTGCTGCTACATAGGCGCCCACGTGTCCATGACACCTCATCGATCCAAGGAAACACACCTTCGACCAATCAGGAGCCAGTACACGGATCCAAGGGCCCACAACCACGAGATAACAGGCTAGAAACATCGTGAACACCCCCATACCCACCTTGGGACCCACCTGGCAGTCACCTGGACGAAAACCAGCGTGATCGGGGCCACCCCGGGATCGGCCGACCCCCTAGGTCGGCCTCTCATGCTGCCCTTCCACATGTCGGTTTGTGGTGACGAACCAAAGGTGGTGCCAAGTGCTTGCCCGAATATTCTCGCGGGATCCTGCACCTCCTTCTCATGGAAGATACACCAACTTGACCCCCACTCCTATTCGCCACGTGTCACCACCCTATTGGTGGTGCCCATGGCAGCCAAGGGGGCTCCTCCTACTCTCCTTGGCCTATAAATAGAAGTGGAGGGGGTAGAGAATTGGACACACAACTCCTCTCCTCCTCTCTCATTTTCTCTCTTGAGAAGAGAGGCTCTCCTCTCCTCCTTCTAGAGTGTAAGTGTGGAGTAGTTGATTAGATCAAAGCTAGGGAGAGAGTGAGAGGTATGTACCTCTATGGATGCTCATTCTTCAATTAGAGTAAAGTGAGTATTTCTGTATTTTCTATTTAGTCTAAAGTACAAGTGATATGTTCTTGTGTTCTTCGCCTGTTCATCATTTAGAGGCGCATGTTCTTCACGAACACGCCTCCTCGATCTATTAGAATAAAGTGGACGCTTGCATGCTCTGATTAGAATAAAGTGTGTTCAAGATTCCTTTCTAATAGTTTATGCTAGGTTGCATGAGTAGCCTTTTCCTCTGCTAGTGCTAGATCCTGGGTTTGTGCGTTCGACTGCTGCAAGTCGTTCGTATACATTGGAAGCATAGTATGGGACCGAGTGCTCTCTCGTATGCCTTTAGTGTAAGCTAGTAGTACCTATAGTGAGTGAGATCAGTTCTCTTCCGTGGTCGTAGTTCTATTAGTTCAGGGTGCCGTAGTCCGTTGGCTACGGCAGTAACCACAGGAGGCAAAGGATCCGCTTGGCTTATCCCAAGGTTAGGTAGAGGCAGTCCAGGAGGTGGTGACAGCCCTTCTGGCCCTCGTTGATCCTCCGCAGCTGGATATAGTCAGAGCTACTTCCACATAGATCCGCGTACTGGAGTCGCCTGTTAAGCCAGGGCTATCGGTACCCTAAGCCAAGTTCTATCTAGAGATCGACCTTTAATCTCATCTATAGTGCTATCTTTAGGAATCCTCTCTATCCTTGCCTCTTATCTGGGTGTGTCCTTGGACCGACTGTACGAAGTTAGTACACACACGTTCCCTTGGATTTGATACCCTTGGAATACTCTGAGGTGAAAGCTACAACGGTATTCGTGCGCTTACGGATTTATTTCATGTGTCACTAAAATACCCAACACCTGTTCAACAATCTTCTGCCGCAGTTGTGGCCCCCTTGCTTCTCATTGTTTAGTCCAGCTCGTATTTCCTGAACCTGAAGTGCAGTAGTAACCCTAATCTTTTTCATGGAGGGCGGGCGAATGCCAGCAACCTCCCGAAAAGTCCTAGATTGGATAACTTCTGTCACTGCTTCAGCAGCAGTCTTTCTTGGTTGGTTGCCTTGAGGTTCAGCGACAATTTGTTCCATGCGAGCCTAAAAAAGGAAATAAAATGAAAGGTTTAAAATAAAATACCCACACATGTTTTTAGTATTGTTGCAAAGAAGAATGCAAAAGCAGACTAGTACTTACAATGGCTGCCTGTACTGGAGCGGTGAAGCCATTCTTGCTGCAGTGGAAGGACTTGAAATAATTAAGTGGACTTAGCCCTTCTCCTTCAGCAGTATACTTCTGCCTCTAAATATGTTTCGAAAACAGGCATAATTATTAAAGTGCTAGCATTGTAAAATGGTTCATGAAATGAACTACAGAGCAAAAACATGACTTGTTCATCTGCTTACCACAAGATTAGCTTGTACAATGTAGCTTCGAGATCCCGTGCGCTGATGGTACTTGACCTTTCCTTGATTACCGGTGTTTGTACTACACCTCGCCTTTACAATAATAAGAACTCGTGTAAGAAATAAGATTAAGAACAATATAAAAGTACATGAAATGTGGTAGTGGCAAGTTGAAGTTCTATCATACCCTGTACTATAGGGAAGACCACATGTTAATCAGTGCCTTCCATTGGGTGTCGGTCAGATTGGTCACAGGAGATATAGTTGGGACTGCATTTGCTGGAACATCATTAAAGTATTTTTGCTTCAGGCGATACCTCATCTGTCTCTTTATCGACTTCAGCATGTCAGTGCATGCCACCCTTACAGGCTCACTGTTGGTGTCAATGTCGAATTGCCCCTAGCACAACACAATTATCAAAAAATTGGATGACAAGAATGGATGCAAAGAACTATGGTAGTAGATGAGTGGACATATGCACACCACTAGTTTGCCATGTAGTTCTTGAGATGGTCTTCAGTATTTTCACCATCTAGTTGGTTCTTCTCTGGCTTGTAGTCCTTCCAGCAAGGAACGAAGGATCGGTATGTGCCCACTGTTGACGGCTGTTAAGTACCACTTTTATGTCGTCAACTCCTGCACAAAATAAGTGGAAAGTGAGCATCAACACTAGAATAGGGCTTTATACTGATGATTTCCACAAGTGTTGGTGTTTCTGGCTTTTGTTGCAGGACGCACCGAAATACGTGTCAAATGATATAGTTGAGAGCAACTAAATCAAAGACATGTACAGGGAGCCATTAAAAATAATGTCAGATGCCAAATTGGACTTCACCATTGCGACGGCCTGGTCAAGACGATCAAAATGGATATATTATTCACCTACATCAGAGTCCGGATGACCAAGATATGAAATAGACAAATATATATATAGGCTGATGACGTCAGCAGCCTGGTCATCGTGCGCATGAGCGCCACGTGGCAGGTGGCGATTGGCTGCCGCGGTGCCAGCACGGACGCGCACAGGGGAGTGTGAGATTGACCCGGGCCGGCCACACGGCAGCGTCCCATAGGCGCTCCCCCGGTGCCGCGGATCCTCCCCCGCAGGGCGTGCGCGCGACGCAGCACAGGCCACGCGGCGTGCCCCTGCTGGCTGGCTGCCGTGCCGCGGGTCAACGCCCCGGCGCGTGCGCGCGGGAGCAGACCGGGCCGGGGGTACGTGGCGCGCGTAGAAGCCAGGTTAGGCCGGTCCGCCCAGTGAGCTGTGGTTTTTCCTTTTTCTACGCCGGTTCAGCGACCCAGACTCCGGTTTAGCTTCGGTTCACGCCCCTAGGATCCGGTTTTCTCCCGGTTCTTTGCTCCACCGACTTGCGGAAGCGTGCCCCGCACTGTTCCTGGCCAGGTGGCGCGTGGAGAAGGCTGGAAAGAGGGGAGAAGCACTTGTCCCTTGCCTATAAATATGAGGGGAGGGGGTAAGAAAGGAGAGACACCACTTCACCCAAGGATGAGAGCTTCCCTTCAAAGGAGAGGCCTCTCCTTGGTAGATTAGAGAGTAGGAGAGTGAGAGAGGGAGTTGTATCTTCGTGGATGCTTTGTTCTTCAATTAGAGTAAAGTAAGTATTTCCGCATTTTCTATTTAGACTAAAGTAGCATTCATGCATAGGTGATATGTTCTTGTGTTCTTCGTTTGTTCTTGATTCAGAGGCTTGTGTTCTTCGAACACTACCTTCGATCTTGTAGCATAGGTTCATAAGTGCTCATATCCGTTTGTATGCATGTTCGTCATTTACAATAAAGTGGATATGCTTGCATGCTCTGATTAGAATAAAGTGTGTTCTTGATTCCTTTCTAATAGTTTATGCTAGGTTGCATGAGTAGCTTTTCACCTCTGCTAGTGTGTAGATCCTGGGTTTATGCGTTCGTCTGCTGCAAGTCGTTCGTATACATTGGAAGCATAGTACGGGACTGAGTGCTCTCTCGTATGCCTTTAGTGTAAGCTAGTAGTACCTATAGTGAGTGAGATCAGTTCTCTTCCGTGGTCCTAGTTCTATTAGTACAGGGTGCCGTAGTCCGTTGGCTACGGCAGTAAGCACAGCGTGGACGTTGTGACACGCTACCAGGTATCATCCGTTCGGCTTATCCCAAGGTTAGGTAGAGGCAGTCCAGGAGGTGGTGACAGCTCTTCTGGCCCTCGTTGATCCTCCGCAGCTGGATATAGTCAGAGCTCCATTCCACATAGATCCGCATACCGGAGTCGCCTGTTAAGTCAGGGCTATCGGTATCCTGAGCCAAGTTCTATCTAGAGATCGACCTTTAATCTCATCTATAGTGCTATCTTTAGGAATCCTCTCTATCCTTGCCTCTTATCTGGGTGTGTCCTTAGACCGACTATACGAAGTTAGTACACACACGTTCCCTTGGATTCGATACCCTTGGAATACTCTGAGGTGAAAGCTACAACGGTATCCGTGCACTTGCGGATTTATTTCGTGTGTCGCTAAAATACCCAACAAGCTTTCTGGCGCCTTTGCCGGGGAACGGTTGCTGTATCTATCTTCGTACCCAGTGGTCCTCGTATCTTTTCACTTTCCTTTATTCTACCTTTACCCCCGTTACCCATGGAGAGGCCATCCTTTCACGACCTCTCCACCTCAACTTACAAGTTCAATGATCCATCAACGTCTTCATCCAACCATGAACTTCATTTCCACATTATGGGCATGGTTCAGGATCGATCCTTCTTTGGAGCGATCAATGAAGACCCCTACTTTCATTTGGAAAAATTCGAGGAACTGTGTTCGCGTCTGGTTCTCCCAGGCATGACACAGGAATCCGTAAGGTGGAAGTTGTTCCCCCTCTCTCTGTCAGAAAGGACGGAGCAATGGTACACTGGCACTGTAAAAGGTGTAAATGGTGATTGGGGCAAACTTCGAGATAACTTTTGCAACTCATTCTCTCTTGTGGAGAGGACGGTGCAATGGTATACTCATATGGCCTCTCTCCCAAGGGATATTCTCGAGTTCGAACAATTAGAGGAGTCTATAGGAGCAGCGTGGGCTAGGTTCATACGCCTTTGTGCATTTGGACCCGGCTCATTTCTACCCGATGATGTCTTGCTTTACGCATTTTGCATGAGTTTAGACATGGACGCTGCCCAAGATCTTGACATCGCTGCTGGAGGTTCGTTTGTACACAAAACTCTAGTGGAAGGAAGAGCAATCCTAGATAGTTTCTTAGAAAACTCTTTCTTCCCTACCGACCATAACGAACACCACCAGGAATCAGATTCAAGCCATGAGAGTGTCTCAACAGCCAAACCTGAACCTACGGTTTCCACATCACAATATTCAACCGTTGAGCCCTCTCCCGAACTACGAACACCGAAGGAAGAAGAGATTCAACTTTCGGAATTCGCTTTTCGATTCGAGAATGATCCTTACAAAGACATCATAAACGCTTCAAATCATCCTAGGCGCGAGAAGCCTACGACATCGATGTGCCCTTATGAGGCCCTCGATGAAGTTTCCAATCGGGAATCCACAGCAGATTGGTCAAATGAGTTAGAGCGTACTTCCAAAGCAATTTGGGTTAGCTCAACCTCCACGACTATCCCTTGTTCCATGAGAGGAAATGTCATAGAAGTTGTTCATGACCCTACTGTCGGGGCTTGCGTCATGTCGGAGTACCTTATGGATACTCTTGTGGGTAACAAGCCCCTGACCCCGACTCATAGATATTTCAAAAGTCCCAGGTGGGGCTACTATTTCCCATGTCGGGGGATCGCTAGGGATGTGCCCATCATCATAAACAAAATTGAGGTGTGCTTAGATTTTTATATCTATGACATCATGGATTTTGATCTTCTCCTAGGCTTCCCATTAGAGAAACTCCACGCCACACCTTTAGGGAGCCTAGATGAAAAGCTTAGGGAAGCTGCTTCTGCCACCACTCCCTTGTTTTCAGAAAGTTCTATGGAGAAGCCTCTTCCCAAGCAAAACCCACTCGAGAAGATGATGCATGTATCTCCGTTCGCATCGTCCGATCCCATTCTCACTGAGGTTGTAGATTTTTCTACTCCTCAAGAGTATGACTCGGAAGACCCTCTTCATCTTTGTGAAGGCGAACGATCATCATCACTCTCGACCAAGTTTGAGCCTCTTCCTACTGGCCCATACTATGTTGCTCTCGACCTTGATCGAGAATCAACATCGAGCTTCCACGATGAATCTCTTGAGATGGAGAATTCATGGGCCATGGAAATTTATGAGGCGCCGACTCTGGAGCCCGGAGGAAAGGATTCTATTGACAAGCATGGTAGCTTCACTTTTGATATACTTCAGGAACCATGCTTGCATCATTCATCTCTAGAGTCGGCCATGCTTAGTGCACGGAGCA
Organism: Cenchrus fungigraminus; assembly: GCA_036936925.1. Lineage (NCBI taxonomy): Eukaryota > Viridiplantae > Streptophyta > Magnoliopsida > Poales > Poaceae > Cenchrus > Cenchrus fungigraminus. Next base: position 72,972,037 of record CM072780.1, read on the forward strand.
CGCACGAGGACTCCAACTGCCTTATGGTCCTCTCCTGTAAAAAGTTTAGAAGGATGGTTGTAGATGCATATGTTTACCATAAGCATTGCAGATTTCGTGTATGCACTGTGGCACTAACCTTGCAGCTGAAGCTTCACGGATACATCAACAATTGGTGGTGAGACGGGAATGACATCACCGATGATAGCTGCAGGAAGAAGTTCCCATGGTCGAGCTTGACCGTAAATAAAGCACTACTAGGAGATAGCCTGGATTAGGTTAGGTTTTATTTCCCTTTTCAAATAAAAAGCAAGAGCATGTTTTTAGGATAAGGTTGTCCTTCGGGTATTTTTGGTCGCTAACCTTTCAGGTGGAGATTGAAAAGAATGATGGGCAGGTGATGCATAAGAACATGCGAGCTATATCACTACTACACCTTTATAAGTTTTGTTGAGAGAACATTTACAAAAGGAAGCTTGATCTCCACACACTTGAGTTTTGTTGCCTAGCAATGCAAACTTTAAGTGTGGGGGAGGTATGTGAGCATCTCGAGTAAAGTTCCTCTCATACCAAATTTTATCCTGGTTTGGAGATGATGTTAGCTCTTGCCTCTTGCCCAGTTAGGTACGTCCTGCTTTTGACTTTAAACAAAGCCCTTCCGGGAGGTTGCCCGATGTTCACCATCTTATGCTTATGTTTATATCCCTTTGAAAATTGCTTGATCATGCTTTCGTACTTCCTTTATCTATGTTGGTAATGCTATGGTTTAAGTGCATGTTCAGCTTCGTGCTTTCATAGGTGGTTTTAAATTAAGCATGGTGCTTAGGTTAAAACTATCTTCTTCAATCAAACAAGACATGTTGTCGAGTTTGATTGATGAACCTTATAGTTAATGCTTGCATGGATATTGGTCATTTATGCGGACTAACCCTTGCAGGAATTTTGAATCCGAATGGGGTAAGTCATCGAGCTTGATTCAATAGGGAAGGTAAGCCAAGGCATGCCAGCCTTGTTTGAGCTAGGTCTCATGGTGAATTTATATTTGAATTTGAATAAAGACTCCTTGGTTCTTGAACCAGTAGAGTCCCTCTTTTGTTTTTTCCCCATTTTGTTTGCAGACAGCACCAGGTACAAGAACAAGTGTGGGGGAGATCTCCCAAGTTTATCATCGACATAGACACTTGAGATCTCCCACACATGTGTTGCACAACATCGACTGCGCTTTCATGACAAGGGACAAGGTAAACTAGAGTGAGCCGGCTGCCCCATGGGTTAGCTGAACCACCACTAGTCTTCTTTGTTTCTCATATTCTTCAGAAGCAAAGGTATATGCACCCTTTATCTCACTCTCTTTGATTCATGAGTATGAATGATTTTCAATTCTTATCTGCTAAGTCAACTCATGGAATCTTGCTCTACCTGCTCTACATGTTTCCTATGGTTGCATATGTTTTATTCCATGCTTTTATCTTGATACTTGTGAGCAAAAACCTATAGGGAAGCATGCTCATCTAAGTAGTTGATGTTTGTGATATGGTTTGATGATATGATCTTCTCTCAGAATGTTTGAGTGCTTGGCAACTTTATTTGAAAAACCGAAAACCCTTTGCAAAGCTCCTCTTTGATATGCCATAGTCCTACCAAAGCCATATGATATTTTTAGTTGAAAACTTTATACTCATATGCTGCTTGTTATTGCATTGAGTTTTGTCAAATCGTTGTGACCCTTGTGAGAATTCTATTCATGCTTTCATGATCAAGATTCATGTGCACACTATAGCCCCTTGCTATGCTTCTACACTGGAAGTTAGCATTGTACCGTACATTCATTACATAAAAATAAAGCTCCATGTGTGGTGTGACCTTTCTCTCTCCAAAAGTGTCATTCTAAAAGAGACATGGGCTATGCAAAATAAAAAAAAGAGATGAAAGAGATACATGCTCAAGGCATGATAAAAATGAAAGAAAGAAAGGATAGCCCATGTCCAAAACAAAGAAGGAAAAGGAGAGAGATGTGATCATGCAAAAAGGAGTTCTAATAAATTTGATGGTAATAACTAATACTCGTTCTGGGCCTGGTGTCCACCTTACCATCATCACAACAATGAGCAAAAAGTATGATTTATCTTTTATCCTACCCTGAGCTCCACATATAGCCATCATTAGAAGTAGGATGAAAGAAAGTCAAATCTAATGCCTTGGTGAGGACATATACACATTGAGCGATCTGAGAGAATCAAATGAGGAGCTAAGCAAAGATTTGTTTTGAAAATTTATTACAAAACCCCAAGTTACTTAACATGGTGAGCAGAGGTGATTTGATTCATGACCGTTCCACTCCTCAACTACCAAGATGGCATGGTAGACACTCCACAAAGTTCACAAGTACAAGGTATGGTTTGGAATATCTCTTATACTCGCTTCATACCTTTGGATATCATGTTTCACCATGATCCTTTCTCCTTCACTCGAGGACGAGTAAAGGTCAAGTGTGGGGGTGTTATTGACGGCTGTTAAGTACCACTTTTATGCCGTCAACTCCTGCACAAAATAAGTGGAAAGTGAGCATCAACACTAGAATAGGGCTTTATACTGATGATTTCCACAAGTGTTGGTGTTTCTGTCTTTTGTTGCAGGACGCACCGAAATACGTGTCAAATGATATAGTTGAGAGCAAGTGAATCAAAGACATGTGCAGGGCGCCATTACAAACAATGTCAGATGCCAAATTGGACTTCACTATTGCGACGGGCTTGTCAAGACGATCAAAATGGATATATTATACGCCTACATCAGAGTCCGGATGAGCAAGATATGAAATAGACAAATATATATATAGGCTGATGACGTCAGCAGCCTGGTCATCGTGCGCATGAGCACCACATGGCCAGTGGAGATTGGCTGCCGCGGCGCCAGCACAGACGCGCACAGGGGAGCGCGGGATTGACCCGGGCCGGCCACGCGGCAGCGTCCCATAGGCGCTCCGCCGGTGCCGCGGATCCTCCCCCGCGGGGCGTGCGCGCGACGCAGCACAGGCCACGCGGCGCGCCCCGCTGGCTGGCTGCCGTGCCGCGGGTCAACGCCCCGGTGCGTGCGCGCGGGAGCGGACCGGGCCGGGGGTACGTGGTGCGCGCAGAAGCCAGGTTTGGCCGGTCCGCCCAGTGAGCTGTGGTTTTTCCTTTTTCTACACCGGTTCAGCGACCCAGACTCCGGTTTAGCTCCGGTTCACGCCCCTAGGATCCGGTTTTCTCCCGATTCTTTGCTCCACCGACTTGGGGAAGCGTGCCTCACACTGTTCCTGGCCAGGTGTCGCGTGGAGAAGGCTGGAAAGAGGGGGAGAAGCACTTGTCCCTTGCCTATAAATATAAGGGGAGGGGGTAATAAAGGAGAGACACCACTTCACCCAAGGATGAGAGCTTCCCTTCAAAGGAGAGGCCTCTCCTTGGTAGATTAGAGAGTAGGAGAGTGAGAGAGGGAGTTGTATCTTCGTGGATGCTTTGTTCTTCAATTAGAGTAAAGTAAGTATTTCCGCATTTTCTATTTAGACTAAAGTAGCATTCATGCATAGGTGATATGTTCTTGTGTTCTTCGTTTGTTCTTGATTCAGAGGCTTGTGTTCTTCGAACACTACCTTTCGATCTTGTAGCATAGGTTCATAAGTGCTCATATCCGTTTGTATGCATGTTCGTCATTTACAATAAAGTGGATATGCTTGCATGCTCTGATTAGAATAAAGTGTGTTCTTGATTCCTTTCTAATAGTTTATGCTAGGTTGCATGAGTAGCCTTTCTCCTCTGCTAGTGCGTAGATCCTGGGTTTATGCGCTCGTCTGCTGCAAGTCGTTCGTATACATTGGAAGCATAGTACGGGACCGAGTGCTCTCTCGTATGCCTTTAGTGTAAGCTAGTAGTACCTATAGTGAGTGAGATCAGTTCTCTTCCGTGGTCGTATGGCTACGGCAGTAACCACAGCGTGGACGTTGTGACACGCTACCGGGTAGCATCCGTTCGGCTTATTCCAAGGTTAGGTAGAGGCAGTCGAGGAGGTGGTGACAGCCCTTCTGGCCCTCGTTGATCCTCCGCAGCTGCATATAGTCAGAGCTCTGTTCCACATAGATCCGCACACCGGAGTCGCCTGTTAAGTCAGGGCTATCGGTATCCTGAGCCAAGTTCTATCTAGAGATCGACCTTAAATCTCATCTATAGTCCTATCGTTAGGAATCCTCTCTATCCTTGCCTCTTATCTGGGTGTGTCCTTGGACCGACTATACGAAATTAGTACACACACGTTCCCTTGGATTCGATACCCTTGGAACACTCTGAGGTGAAAGCTACAACGGTCTCCGTGCGCTTGCGGATTTATTTCGTGTGTCGCTAAAATACCCAACAAGCTTTCTGGCGCCGTTGCCGGGGAACGATTGCTGTATCTATCTTCGTACCCAGTGGTTCTCGTATCTTTTCACTTTCCTTTATTCTACCTTTACCCCCGTTACCCATGGAGAGGCCATCTTTTCACGACCTCTCCAACTCAACTTACAAGTTCAATGATCCATCAACGTCTTCATCAACCATGAATTTCATTTCCACATTATGGGCATGGTTCAGGATCGACCCTTCTTTGGAGCGATCAATGAAGACCCCTACTTTCATTTGGAAGAATTCGAGGAACTGTGTTTGCGTCTGGTTCTCCCAGGCATGACACAGGAATCCATAAGGGCTTGTTCGCTTCTATCGGATTCAATCCGGCATGATTAATAGATATATTAACAAATTTATGATAGAGACTCGGATTCATTCCGGATCGAGATTTAATTTACTCATCATGGTAGGTGGAACAAGAGACCGAAGAGCCGGATTGATTCCACACCTCTTGACTAGTGGATTGATTCCGAGTCTCATGGTGTGCCTATCATGAGTAAATTAATTTTCGATCTAGAATAAATCCAGATCTCTTATAATAGCTATCATGATTTTCTTATTACATTTATAAATTCTGGTCGGAATCAATCCGATGTAAACGAACGAGGCCTAAGGTGGAAGTTGTTCCCCTCTCTCTGTCAGAAAGGACGGAGTAATGGTACACTGGTGTAAATGGTGTAAATGGTGATTGGGGCAAACTTCGAGATAACTTTTGCAACTCATTCTCTCTCGTGGAGAGGACGGTGCAATGGTATACTCCTCGATCATGCCCACATTGGAGATCAACACATCTCTTCCTTCGTCGATTCGATTCGCTTAAAACTACATGATCATGAGCACGTCACATTGCATACTCCTCAATCATGCTTACATTGAGATCAACACATCCTTTCCTTCGTCGATTCAATTCGCTTAGTACTACATGATCATGAGCACGTCACGTTGCATACTCCTCGATCATGCCCACATTGGAGATCAACACATCACTTCTTTCGTTGATTCGATTCGCTTAGTACTACACAAGGTACTAAATAGCGTTTAACGGTATGGTAGCGGATTAGTGTTGGTGTAGCAGATCTAGCAACCGATGGCCAACAACGGACACCCTGATGTTTTGCTGGCTCCCCGGTAGCACGCCACATCCCCACCGCTCCCTTTTTACTAACGCACGTACTCCCAAGGTCAGAAACAACCGATCCTCATGTTTCTCCTCCGCCTCGCCGTCCTCTGACATCCTCGTTCTTGTCTTCTCGATTTCGATCTACAGCACTGCCGCTCCGTTGGCCGCCTTGTTCCCCATCTGCTCTGCTCTGGATATGCGCCTCCACTCTCCTCGTGTTCGCAACGCAGCAACGCCATCTTCCTTTGGGTAAGACTAAGAGCCGGACTCCCCACCGACCAGAGAGGCAGCAGATGGATCTAGTGGAGATTACCATCATCCCCATCATGTACACGAGCAGTTTCCAATAATCAACGGTGCCCTGATATGTCCTACTACAGCAGCACCACCATCTGTGAGTACCATTCACTTCTATGCAGTGTGCAGGGATTCGATTTTGTCCTTCAATTTTTCAGTATAAATTTAATTTACCTGATGCAGTAATGCGTCACATTTTCTTGCTGATGTTCTTAGATTTCCCTTGCCCCAAGTTGTTCTACGAAATAAATCTAATAAGCTGGATTTATATGAAAATAACTGTTGTGTCATTGTCCTGTTTCATTGCATCAGATAGTATTGAGCGGGTCGCTGTGTATTAACTACTTAAAATCCAGGATTGGGTCTATATATATATATTCAGATCTCTAACTGACCTTGGGATGCAGGGTCATAATTACTTTTGAACCTTTATTCCTGTCTCACGCATTGTTTATGACAAGTGTTTTTTTTGTTATCAGTGCAGTTGCAGATTCACTATTCCTAGAAGATCACAAATATGATTTGGCAGCCAGCTCATGAACTATACCAGGAAATTGATAAGTGCCGTTTTTTCCTTCATAGTCTAAATCTCCTTTTCATATTGGTAGCAACCCTGTTCTCACTTGCATTTAGTTCTGATCATATATACAAACAATATTAATTGTGCACTTGGATGGTTTTATCAGTACCATTGATCTGATAGTAGTTCTGGTAATTGTAAAATAGCGGATCTGTGCCAAGCAATTAGTCTGCACAAAAAGGGTTATTTTACAGTAAATGTGTTTGCTTTTGGTGCACTTTGTATCATCTAATTTAGTTAAAATAGAGATCAATAGCTACTAACTGATAATTTAAATCGAGTGATATTTTCTTCTAGTGATCAATAGCTTCGTAACAGTCGAGAGCAGTGAGATCTTTTCCTATAGTTTTTTCATATAAGGTATGTAAGATGAATTCTTCCATGGTCCATATGTTAAGTACTGATTTAGTTCAGTTTCTTTTATATGTCAGGATTGTTGTGGAGTTGCACGGAGTTGATCAAAATTTTAGTTCCCAAGAGCTATCTCGAGACAGGTATATGCTGGAAAGTTCTCTCGCTGCATATAAGCATTCCCTGTTTGTGTGATTAATTTGATTTTGGAATTACTTAGTTTATGCATGGTAAACTAGACCTTACTACCTTTTGTTGTTGATGCGATAATGAACATTTGCTACAATGTCCTTTCTGTTACTAAAAAAATTGAACAATTTGCATTGGACATATGCCGCAATTTTCCCTTCTATTATGGTTGAACAACTGCACAACTTTGGTATGCATACTAATCAGCACTGTATACTGTTCTTTCTAGATGGTTGAGATCTATGCAGCAATCTGATAGAATTTGAAATTTGTTTTGTCTGTGTTATTAAAATTTTAAGGTGAATGACCTGCCACTAACTAACATATTTTAGGTTCCACATTTTACTTTGTTCCTTGAACAAATTAAATAGCATATTCCATGAATACATGTGTGCTTACCTAAATATTTTTCTGTAGGACAAACACACCAATAATCTGGATGTTCAAATGATTGCAAGTTGAAGTGCATGGTTCTCACAAGAAAAGTACACAAGAGAAGTTATAGAACTTCAGATATCATGTATTTCTTCTGTTTGATCTAGAAAATTGTACTTGGTGAATCCGTTGTAAACAATCCCACTATAACATTTTCTCAACTGTGTACAAAATAATATATTTAATGTGATATATAGTTTCGTGACCTTTCTAAAGATCTTTGGTGTTTGTGTTTATTATTTTTGGACGAAAAGATGCATATCGTTATTTAACAGTAATGGGACAAGGAAGCCTGGCATAAAAAGGGCAGCATATGAAATTGCAAATAGAATTGGGCCGCTATTTGCATATTAAAGATTGCAACACATATATGTGATGTTGAGATCCAATATATCCGTTGCTAGCTTGCAACACATATATAACCCGCTTACCAACGCATATGTATGTGTTGCCATAGACCCTAGCAACACCACCTCTAGCAACGGATACCAAATTCGTTGGTATAGACCTTAGCAACATATATTTGGACTTCTAGCAACACATATATTTGTTGCAAGAGGGGGTGTCATTTTGTAGGTGCTAAGTCCAAATAGCGAAATTAAAAAAATACTCATAATTTTGTAGCATAAGTGAGTATTATCATCAAGTTTACTTCAAAAAGTTAATGGTTTAAGTTAGTCAATTATATTTTATGGTAAGAATCACAAATAAATAGATATAATTAGGATGTATGGATATATACTAACATTAAATTATTGTATCAATGAATAAAAATTATTTATCATTCTATAATTCTTCTACATTAATTAAGTAATCATTTTGAATATTATTATTTCCATGTAATTCATATTCACACACCACTTGAACCATAAATTTAGTGAATAGCGGTCTAACATGAGAAATAGCAGCATATATGTGTTGCAAGAGGGGGTGTCATTTTGTAGGTGCTAAGTCCAAATAGCGGAATTAAAAAAATAACTCATAATTTTATAGCATAAGTCAGTATTATCATCAAGTTTACTTCAAAAAGTTAATGGTTTAAGTTAGTCAATTACATTTTATGGTAAGAATCACAAATAAATAGATATAATTAGGATGTATGGATATATACTAACATTAAATTATTGTATCAATGAATAAAAAATCATTTATCATTCTATAATTCTTCTACATTAATTAAGTAATCATTTTGAATATTATTATTTCCATGTAATTCATATTCACACACCACTTGAACCATAAATTTAGTGAATAGCGGTCTAACATGAGCAATAGCGGCTGCAATAGCGTGCAATTGCGGACAATAGCGGCCGCTAAGTCCAAACATGCTATCTTCGGTCTGCTATAAGGTAGCGGTAGCGGCCGCTATTGCGGACGCTACGAATGATATTTAGTACCTTGGTACTACATGATCATGTAACATACTTAGTCGATCATGCCTACATTGGAGATCAACACATCCCTTCCTCTGTAACATTTCGATTCACCTAGTACTACAGATTATGAGCACGTCACATTGCATACTCCTCGATCATGCCCACATTGGTGATCAACACATCCCTTCCTTCGTCGATTCGCTTAGTACTACAAGATCATGAGCACGTTGCATACTACTCGATCATGGCCACATTGGAGAGGATAAGAAATGGCTATTATCTAACCTACCATTCACGTAACCCATACAGGACGTTCCGTTGTTTTACAATACAATGTACCGGATAATCTGTCATCCCCATGCGCGATCGTATATTTTGTATAAGTCGCTACAGGAAGTTCCGATGCTACATAATACAGTGAACCGGATAGTAGTCACCTATAGCAGGTTTAATATTCAGGAAAGTGCGACTTCAACTACATATAAATTACATATTAATCATAAGGTCCACATGATTTCAGATCGGATCGACGTAACATTTACTGATTTAACATCCTAGTCATCGTCACTTTCATCGGTAGCATTTTCATCTTCATCGACGTATTGCCATAGAGTGTCATCGTCCTCATCTTCATAATTGAATCCATCCACATCAGACAGCTCCTGCTGGTGAATTGCGTCAACTTCAGCGGCTGCAACCATAGTCTCTTTGCCAGTAATAGGTACTGGAACCTCCGAACCATCTCCGAGACCATCATCAAGTGTAACATCATGCAAGGTTTGGTCAATTTCATCATCTTGATATGCAAGTACCATGCCAGTGGGAGCTATGTCCTCCTTATTTTCATTATAGCTCCACAAATGTCTGTGCTCAAATTTTTGCACCACTCTCCATGGGTGTTGTAACAGGGTGTCAGGAAAGTAAAAGACCTTCGTTGCTTGTTCAGCAAGGATGTAGGGATCATCTTGGTACCAGTAATCTCCAGTATTGACGCTTGTGAAGTAACCATCATTTCTAATCTTCGGTTCCTTCTTGGTCCCTTCCAGATCATACCAGTCAACGTGGAATAAAAACAACAGTTCGATCTCTGTCAAGTCCCGAGTTGTACCGCAGCTCAATAATGTCTCTTAGTGAACCATAAAACTCAATTTCTTTAATGTCTTTATGTGATCCTGTAGTCATGATTCCACTGTTCTGTGTCTTCCTATTTGCCTCTCGGGCCTTGGTGTGATACCGGACACCGCGTACAATACATGTTGTATAAGTTTTTGCTCGCGAGTCTGGTTCAACTGATAATGCATATAGGTTCTCGTCGCTCACTGGATTTTTTGAAATCTGTAAAGCAGAGCCATAGTTAATATAGTCTTGTGTAAAGGTCCTCACCAGGTAATATAAGCTAGCTACCAAACAAAAAATGAAAACTAACATGCGATCTAAACCAACGGCGAAAATCTGTAACAATTTGACAATCAATAGCCTCGTCCGACACACCTTGCGCTTTTAATTCATTCTTGAACACTCTACAAAGCAGTACCATCTCAAAGTTAGCACGAAATAATTGTAGTTCTATCATTGCAATGGTGATTTACTTACTCGATATATGGCTTCACCTCTTCGCAATTGTTTAGCACATACCAAACCACCTTGTCGTACTTTGACCCAAGCCAACAAGTGGTCCCTGCTCCAAGTACTTGAACATTGTGATCAAAACAGGATGTTCCATCTACAGACAAATTAGCATTCTCACTGTTCCTTCCAACATGATTCAATCATGTGGCCACATCATCAGTCGCGAAGTACCTAGAGCAAAATGTCAAGGCCTCATTAGCAACATATGCTTCTGCAATGGATCCTTCAGGCCTAGCTTGGTTTCTCACTAAACGCTTCAATGTGCATAGCCTTCTTTCGGTGGGATACATCCATCCATATTGTACTGGACCTCTCAGGATTGCTTCCTTAGGCAAATGGACAGCCAAGTGGACCATAACATCAAAGAAGGTAGGAGGGAAAATTTTCTCAAACTTGCACAGAATTATTGGGATATCTGTTTTCAGTTTTTGCAAGACATCCAACTTTAGAGTTTTGCAACATAGTTGTTGAAAGAAGTTTCCTAATTCCGCAATAGCTGCGTATATCTCTTTGTCCACTAAACCGCGAAGACAAGCCGGCAAAACCCTTTGGAGTAGGATATGACAATCATGAGTTTTCAGTCTTTGTAGTTTGCATCCATCTGCAGCAATACACCTAGCTAAGTTTGAATCATATCCATTTGGGAACTTCACCGAACATATAAAATCACAAAACAACTTCTGTTTCTTTTTTGAAAGTACATACGGAGCTTCTGGCATTTTGCATGACTCGCCATCCTCTGTTGCCACCATGTGTAGATTTGATCTTACGCCCATCTCTTCCAAATCAACCCTAGCATTGATGGTGTCCTTTGTCTTCCCAACAATTTTAAGCAACGTTCCAATAAGGTTTTCGCATATGTTTTTCTCAATGTGCATCACATCAAGGTTATGTGCCAGTTTCAGAGATGATAAGTATGACCAGTCCCACAAACCAACCCTTCGGCTCCAGCAGTGTCCGGATTCCCGCTTCCTTTTCTTTCTTTGAGGTAGAGGATGCTTTCCTGGTCTAACGTCTTTAACCTTCTTCAATTGCTGCTTCAGCTCCTCATGGCTAAATTGACCTAGCTTTTCTCGGTTTTCAACAGTACCATCAAAATCTGCTCTCTTTCTTCTCCATGGATGGTCAGTTGGAAGGAAACGACGATGCCCAATGTAACATATCTTGTTCTTCAATCTCCTTGAGCAAGGATCCTTGTCGCAACGCACACAGGCAAAATAGCCTTTCGTGACTCGCCCAGACAACGTGCTCAATGCTGGATAATCATGTATGCATCAAAGAACCACGACACGCAGTTGAAATTCTTTACCCTCAATAGCATCGATTGCCCAGACACCCTTCCAAAGTTGTTGCAGCTATTCGACGAGAGGTTCCATGAAGATATCAAAATCCTTTGATGGAGAACTCAGCTCAGGGATCAATAAGGCCATCATGAAGTTTGATTCTTCCATGCATACACATGGTGGCATGTTATACGGCACAACAAATACTCATACTATATGAGTTGGTCATTTTGCCAAATGGATTGAAACCATCGGTTGCAAGACCAAGTCTAAGGTTCCTAGCATCTTCTGCAAATTCTGGCCAACTTTTATTTTCAGCTGGATGGCTAAGCTCATTCTTCACCGGTTTTCGCTTCGACTTGTGCCATCGTGCATCCTTTGTTGTTTTTGATGAAAGAAACATCCTCTTCAGCCTGGAAATCAGCGGAAAATGCCTCAATACCTTTTGAGAAACGCGCTTGTTGGTGGCTGCATCCTTCCATCTTGAATCTGCTTCACAACATACTGGGCACACATCAAGTTTGACATACTTATTCTTGCGAAACAATATACAATTATTTTTGCTAACATGGATTTTTTTCATAGTCGAGTCCCATGGAATGTATATACTTCATTGCCTCATTGAAAGAGTCTGGTAGACACGCTTCTGGGAATCCTTTTTGTAACAACTTCATCGTTGCATTGAATGCGACGTTGCTCATTCGACTGAAAGACTTTATATGAAGTAACTTCACAATAAATGTAAATTGTGCATATGAAGATGTCAGTGACCCCTTACGGTTCAGATGTTCAATTACAAATTCCTACATTTTCTCACCGAGCACCTAACCCTTGCCCAAGTCAGCAATCAATTCAGAAATTCCATCGTCTCTAGGGCCTTCATCCTCCTCCATACCCGATATTGTGAGACATGGGTACCCCTGGGTCCCCACCGACCAGGCTCATGGCCGTCCCCGACATGTGGGTCCGGCCCACCAGAAGACCCGCCGACCTGTCAGTAGGCCTACCCGACCTGACATGTGGGCCCGAAGATGAGAAGACAGCTTGGTGTGCAAGCCAAGGAAGTCCAGACGGATTAAGGCAGCTCGGATAAGCTTTCCATGTTGTAACTGACTAGAGATAAGTTTCCCTGTTGTAACCGATTTGGACTCCGGTCTACCGACCTTGTCCGTCGCCCAATATAAGGCGGGCAAGGGCGTCCTCCCGGGGACAGGTCACCATGTAATCTCGCCGCACCAGCAAAACAAACCGAAGAACTGGACATAGGGTTTTACTCTCTGGAGGCCCGAACCAGTATAAAATCGCCTTGTCCCTTGTGTCTCGCCGTGATTTCAGTGTGCTACGCTAGCATAACCATCGCTTTCTTAGCTCCCGATCTCCTCCACCGAACAAATAAACCACCGGGGTTAACCCCCCTGTGGACTGCTCAGATCTAAACCTCTGACAGTTGGCGCGCCAGTTAGGAACAGATTGGGATTTCTTCATGCAACGTGATGCCAGTTCGCTCCGGTGATCATCTTCGGCGACGACCTGAAGGATTTCGTGGCGACCCGCCCACCCTCGCCGTTTTCTTCAAGTCAGCAAGATGCGATTCACTCGGTGTCAATTTGGCCTGGCGGCACGAGTTCCTGACTTGCGCCATCGTTTCTCCACTGCAAATTCGACCTCCGGGTGCGGTGCCTAGATGCAATTCGATGACGAGACCCCGGTCTCTCGTGCGCAAGCAACCCAGCATGGTTGGATTGGTCGTGTACGTGTCGTCGACTCGTACCTTCTTCGCATGCCGGCTTCCGAACAAGGTGCCCCAGATGCAAATTGATGACGGGAGGACTCAGGTCTCCGTGCTCAGTCAATCTACCAGCTCACGTGTAAACAGGGAGTCATCATTGCCTTTTATTTTCTTTACTTATTCTATTTCGATTTATTACCTATGACAACTGTTCACGTGTACTGCCTCTTCATCATTTGTTTTCAAAATACAACTTCACGAGCTTGGCAGGACACAGATCGCACGACCTTTGGCCTGCATCACCTCTGTCGATCTCCGGTTTGTGTCCTCGACGCATCGCCCACCTCCAAAGGTCTATCACCGACCTGCCGGATTCATCGACGACCTCTTCGGCGTCGATGGCTCGCGCTTGCCACCACTCCAGGTCGTGTCGCAGGCTACTTCGACGGCTCGGCACGGCTCTAGCTCGGCAACGACTTCCTCGGCTACACGCACAAGCTAAGCACCAGTTTTTAATTAAATATTTTACGGCTTCAATTTATTTTGTAGACCTGCTCTACATATTTTTTTTGCTCTTCTGATCCCTCACTCTCGACATGCTCGGGGGCTTGGCAATACCAACACGTAGGTCGCTAGACCTGAGGGATCCAATTTTTATCTTGTGCTATGTTCCCTCCCCCTCGACATGCTCGGGGGCTTGGCCATGCCAATCTAAGGGTCGCCAGACCTTAGGGGTATATCTTTTTTTTGTGTTCTTCCTTTAAATTGCTTGACTCTCGTTATGAGTATTCGATGATGTTGTGTGGTTGCAAAACCTGGGTCCTAGGCCCCACCCCGTGCGTCGGCTACATCTAAGGCTCCCTGCTAAGATTGTAGAGGGGTGAAACACTTTGCAGCTTCAGAGCTTTCGAGTCCGCATAATGTGTGCCTGGCACGATAAAGGGGAGTGCCTTTTTTTCAAACGAAACATAGCACAAGGATGATTAGCTCCGGCTAACATTATTCAACATCTACTTGTTTAGCTCAGGCTAAGTTTTCATCATATTTATATTCGACAGATTGATACACCGACCTGGTGTTTATTTTATTTTACAGGACCAGCTCTTTACTCCGGTGTCGCCTTCGTTAGGTCGCTAGACCTCTCTCCAGCTTTGACATCGCCTATGGCGAACCTTCCTGGTGGCTCCGTCGTCATCGGATTGAGGTCGGCGGACCTCCTGGTGTCCCCATCGTCGCTGGCGTCAGGTCGCTAGACCTCCTTGTAGCTCCGTCGTCGCCCTCGTCAGGTCGCTAGACCTCTCTCCAGCTCCGGTGTCATCTTCATTAGGTCGCTAGACCTTCCTCCGGCTCTGTCATCATCTTCGTTAGGTCGCTAGACCTTCCTCCGGCTCCGTCGTCATCTTTGTCAGGTCGCTAGACCTTCCTCCGGCTCCGTCGTCGGCTTCGTCAAGACCAAGTCCTTCTTCCGGCTCCGTCGTCATCGTCGTCAGGTCGCTAGACCTTCCTCCGGCTCCGTCGTCGCCTTCGTCAAGACCAAGTCCTTCTTCCGGCTCCATCGTTGTCGGCTTCAGGTTGCTAGACCTCCCTACGGCTCCGTCGTCGCCTTCGTCAGGTCGCCAGACCTTCCTTCGGCTCCGTCGTCGCCTTCGCCAGTGCAGAAGACCTCCTCAGCGACTTCGTTCTTCTAGCTCCAATAGCTTCTATAATTTTGCATCCTACGTTCTGGTGGACGATAGCATGCCCACGGCATGGCTGGAATTCTACTCTGCGGCTTCATAGCTCAACAATGCTCGGTGCTTACCTCCTTCAGTCTTATGGTGCTATTTATAGCCAGAGCCAGGCCTTGTGCAGCCGATGAGGTGATGACACTGTTACCACGTGATCGAGAGGACCTGTAGACATGTGCATGATTAAAAGTGATGTCTTTTTGCCTGCCTCACGACGCCCTTGTCGCTAATGCATCAATGATACCTGAGGCCACTGCGGCGTCACATGGCTACAGTACGCCTCTTGGTCTGTGGTCGGTTTGTCGTTTTCTGGGTGACAAGGGAATCTCCGACCACTGTTGACCCGTGACCCTGCAGTCTACAAAGAGATAAGCCTGACTCTGCGTCAGAGGGCCCTGCGTCTCATTGCATCTACAGATAACGATGACGAATAAACGCACCCTTTACGTCTCTGCGTCTTCATTGCACCCGCTAGGCTCTACGTCTTGGTGCACCCGCTATGGCTCTGCACGTAAACGGACCTATTCCAATCAACCTATATTTTTGTTCCCTGAGCAAAATGGTCGTAGGTTCGATTGAAGACCTTCTGGGGTAGGCGTGCCTCGCTGCTCTGCCAGATCCGTGTGGGCGCCTGGGAATCAAAAGCTTCACGTCTGCGATTTCGTCGAACCCCCGTGGTCGGTGTGCCTATTGCTGAGGTCATCAATAGCTCGGTACCATGGCTCCGCTGGATGGCTAGTAGCTATGCTGGTCGTCTGGACACCAAAACGACCTCCTTGAGGTTGGCGTGCCCTAATACCTAAGTCTTGCAATACCCTGGTATGTCCGCGGCTCTGCCAACCTAGTTGGGCGCCCTGGATACGTGACCTTCCTGAGGTCGGTGTGCTTTTTACAGCTCTGCTAGCCTGCTCTGGACACCCAAGATTTTACGTCGAGAATAAAGACCTCCCTGAGGGGTGCGCACTTAATGGCCCTGCCAAGTATCTCCGGGTGCTTGGGCGCTTTTGACTTGAGACCTTCTTGAGGTCGACATGCCTCGGGTGGCTCTGCCGGACTCTTTGTAGCTATGCAAGATATCTGGATGTCTCTACACTCCATACGTTCAAGATTAACTTCGTTCTACAGCTTCATTGTTGACTATATCAACCACTATAGAAGACCTTTTCATGTGATGCGCCTTTCAAGATCCTGCTGGGTATCCTCGGATACTGGACATTGTTGATTTGAGGCCTCTTTGAGGTCAGCACGCCTACAAGGCCCCCATGAGGTCGGCCTTGCCAGACTCCTTGCAGCTATGCTTGGAGATCTGGGCGCCTCTACACTTCGTTCGACCAAGACCATGATTCAGTTTTCTTCTCTTTTTTGAGCATCAAACCAGCCATGCTGCTTGCTTCAATGCTCGGGGACTACTCTACGAGAACGTCTTCGACGCCCTCTTGTTTTCTTCATCGTACCAACCTGATAGGAAACCTGTTTCTCTTCAGGTCGTTAGTCGACCTAATTTTTCTTTTTCTTCTTTTTTGGATCATCATACCGGTCATCCTGCACGCCACGATGCTCGGATACTACTCTATGAGTGCGTCCTTGACGCCCTCTGAATTTTTTCATCGTCGTTTCGATCTATTGGAAGCCTGCTTCCTATAGGTTGTCACTCGACCTCTCTTCGTTCGGCAAGACTACAAACAGGTCGGCTGCTAAGCTGATCTATTTTTTTCTTTTTGGACCGACGTGCATGCTATTTGACCTGTCGATGGCTTCAAGACTTCGTCATGACCCTCTCGAGGTCGCTGCGCCTACACATCACTCGGGGGCTTGTGAGACATGGGTACCCCTGGGTCCCCACCGACCAGGCTCATGGCCGTCCCCGAAAAGTGGGTCCGGCCCACCAGAAGACCCGCCGACCTGTCAGTAGGCCTACCCGACCTGACATGTGGGCCCGAAGACGAGAAGATAGCTTGGTGTGCAAGCCAAGTTAGTCCAGACGGATTAAGACAGCTCGGATAAGCTTTCCATGTTGTAACTGACTAGAGATAGGTTTCCCTGTTGTAACCGATTTGGACTCCGGTCCACCGACCTTGTCCGTCGCCTAATATAAGGCGGGCAAGGGCGTCCTCCCAGGGACAGGTCACCATGTAATCTCGCCGCACCAGCAATACAAACCGAAGAACTGGACATAGGGTTTTACTCTCCAGAGGCTCGAACCAGTATAAAATCACCTTGTCCCTTGTGTCTCGCCGTGATTTCCGTGTGCTACGCTAGCATAACCATCGCGTTCTTAGCTCCCGATCTCCTCCACCGAACAAATAAACCACCGGGGTTAACCCTCCTGTGGACTGCTCAGATCTAAACCTCTGACATATATGTATTGGTTTTCTTGGACTGTTTCCAGATCACCACCATCCTGTGGAGCTACATTATCCACATTTCCCTCTGCATCCGGCAGAATTGCGTTATCCTGAACATTTGCATCATCGTCAACCATATCCTCCAAAGCTTCTCCATGATGGATCCGCCTAGTGTAAGTGGTTGCCATCCCACTCACAAGTAAGTGAACTCTAATTCGCTCTATAGTCCCTATAGAGTTATTGAGGCATCAACAACACGGGCATAGTATTTGCTCATCGTCCTCATCGTATCTTGTCTGAAGAAATGCCAAGAAATCCTGGACCCCTTTCTCATGATCGGTGGTAAAACCAGTACAACCGGTTATCCATCTGGAAAGTTTTTGGTGAATCCAACTCAAAATTACTAACCACAGAACGAATCGAAAAGGAGATCATTCTGCGAAATGAATTTTTTCGGATTGAACACAAAATTACTTACCAGATTGACACGCCGCTGCAGCAAGTATCACTCAGGTTGCGTCCGTAGGAGTGAACAGCCGTTGGAAGTCGCAAATCACCGCCGTAATGATCCGTTTTGGTAGCCTACTCGCCTCTCTGTTCTCCGTTTTCCCGTTTCGGGGCTGCAGGCTGCGGGAAAGCTATTTTTAGCTACAGCGTGGGCTTTTCTCCCGCCAACTTATCATAACCGCTCTGTTGGTACTTCTTAACATCACCACTACGGCGCCGGGACAGCGTGAGCGTAAGAATCACCTGGGTATACCTACGGGTACGAACGAATCCGCAAGCGCATGGATATACTGTTGTAGCACTTCACCTAAGGAGTATTCCAAAGGGTATCGAATCCTAGGAACAGAAGGGGAGCTCTACGAATGACTATCCAAGGACACAGGATCCCTGCTGAGGTAGATTGGAAGATGAGGAGTCTCCTATGGGTATTGATTCTAGAAGGGCGCAAGCTCGAGATAAGGACACTCTCTTCGGGCACCAGTTCCCTCCTGGCTATAACAGGTCAGTTCTGACCGAAAGCTCTATGCCGTATCCGAACGTGGGGGAGTACAAAGGGTCCAACGGCTGTCACTACCGCGGCCTACCCCTGACAATCCGTGGGATACGGGGCAAACGAAGGATAACCCGCAGTCTAGACACCACGTCTACACCACCGATCACTACTATAGCACGACTACGTCTGACGTCCCGTAGCAACACTATAGCACTCCGTATAAATACGGAGCGACGAACACGCGAGTACGGGCTAGGCCTCACTCATCATGGAATCAAATAGGCGACAGAAGATATGAATGATACTTTGATCTAAATCAGATATGCATGAGCATTCACTATATTCTAATTGACGAGCAGTCATACAAACGGATAAACAACTTATGCATCTTCTCCACAGGATCGAAAGGAGTGGTTCAACTAGAACGCAAGCCTAAGATCAAGAATGAATGAAGAACACTAGAACATATCACCTATGCATGAATGCTACTTTAGTCAAATTGGAATATACCGAAATACTCACTTTAGTCTAAATGAAGAACGACATCATCTACGAGGTACAAGGATATGATGGGTGATGAATGGATCATCACCATCTCACCTCTACTCACTCACACACACTCCCTCTCTACCTAGCACCACCTAGGCTAGATCCTCCACACACACACACACACACCCAAGCATGGTGAGGTGAAGTTTCACCTCAACTAAGAGAGGAGGAGAGGGGAGAAGGAGACAAAGGTGAGAAGTTGCCTTCAAGTGTGTTGTCCTCTTCTTACCCTCCCCCTCTCTTCTATTTATAGGGGCTGGATAACTTCGTGAGACGTCGCGAGCACCCCTGGAATGTGGCAAGGAACCAACCAAGAACCCACACGTGGAAGGCCAGGATGAGCCGACCCAAAGGCGGTTCGGCCGACCTGTGGGGTCGGCCGACCCCTGGGTGGGCCTGTCCTGGCTGTGCTTTCTCGAGGTGGCTGTCAGGTGGGTCCTCAAGGCGGTTCTGGGTGCCCACGTGGATTTGAGGCGGTTTGGACGCGTAGGTGGGCCATAGGATCCATGTGACGCACACGTGGCGGCTCCTGATTCGTTGGGTCTTCTTCCCATGGATTGATGACGTCATGGATCCAGTGGATGCCTACATGGCAGCCCTTCATTGGCTGAGCCTGAATTGCTTGGATCATGAAGGAGTGTTTTCTTCCCTTTTCTTGTGCTAAATACCTGCATTCATCTTTGCATTGCCATTGATGGAGTTTGTCAGTATAAGCTCCTATTCTACTGTGGATGCATGGTTCTTGTGGTAAAATGCAGGAATTGGCGGCCTTAAAATAGGTACTTAACAACCGTCAACAACTCCCCCACACTTGACCTTTGCTCGTCCCGAGCAAAAGGGAAGAGATCAAGCGGGTTAAACCAAAGGTACGAGACAGACATAAGAGTTATTTTGAGTCATACCTTGCTCTTGTGAACTCTGTGGATTGGCTACCATGTTACCTTGGGTAGTTGACAAGAAGAACGACCATGAATCAAGTCACTTCAGCGCCTGGTGGTAAGTCCTTGGGGTTTTTTTAGCGAAACCTTGCTCCGCCTCCCTCTTTAATTCTCTCGGATCGCTCAATGTGTATATATCCTCACCAAGGCATCGACCTGCCTTAAATCCATCCTACTCTAAACATGGCCTATGTGGAGCTCAAGGTAGGGTATGAATGATAAGGCATACTTGCATCACATATATTGCAAAGTCAAAGCTAGATCCAAAGAAGAAAACAATTCGTACTATCAGATCAAGATGTGCACATGTATGAGTATGATAAGTATAGTAGGGTGTACACTAGGCTCGGAATGGGTTCTAGTTATTACTATACATGATGAAATATTATGGTGATGGTAAGGTGGATTCTAGCCTCAGAGTAGGTACTAGTTATTACCATCACATGATGAATGACTCCATTGCATGATTCTATCTCTCATACATATGAAAAAGCCTTATGAGAACATGGCTATCCTCATTTTTTAGTGGACCTTCATGTGCCCACATTTTTTTAAATAGCTGCAGGGACCTTCATGTGTCCCTCTCTTTTTTTAGACAGCCATGCCTCTTTTACAAAATACTTGAGGAGAGAGAAATCAATGCATATGATGCAGCATTTATGTAGGTGAATAGATGGATGATACAATGCTAACTTCCAGAGTAGAAGCATAGCAAGGGGGAAATGGTGGTGTGCATGAATCTTGATCATGAGAGCATGAAAAGAATTCTCATAAGGGTCTCAGAATTTGACAAGGCTCAATACAATAACAAGCAGCATATGAGTATAAGGTTTTCAACTAAAACATCATATGGCTTTGGTAGGACTGTGACATATCAAAGACGAGCGTTGCAAGAGCTTCCCTCTTTTCTTTTTTTATATAGGTAAACCCAAGATCTTAAAACTATCAGAGCAAAGATCATATCATCAAGCCATATCTCACTTGTCAACCACTTAGATAACCACGTTGTCCTTATGACAAATTTGTTCACAAGCATCAGGGTTATATACGAGGAATAAAACTTATGTAAGTCGACCATAGGCATGGAGCGAGCACAACCATGAATTTCATGAGCTGGTAGATAGAGGATTTATAAACGGAGAGTATACCGAACTCAGGAATCATGGTCGAGTGAGATAGAGAAACAAACCAGCGCTGGCTGTACGGACCAGATGGGGTTTTCCGTGAAGTGCAAGCATATGCGCCCCGTTCAGGTTCTCTAAGCTCAGTCGATCGCTAGCGCTGTGTGAGCTGAGTGTGGGCATAAGAATCGTCGTGTTCGCGTTTGGAGAGTGCTGCTCTCTCCCACACTATCTTGTACCTAGGTGTTGTTCTTCAAGATAAAACAAAGCAAAGCAAAATAACTGACACACATGGGCTCAACCGGGTCACGTGACCAGTGGAGCCAAATTATTTTATTTAAAGTTCTAATAAATAGGCGCTTACATACATGATGGAAATAAAAATTGTTCGAAAAAGAAATAAATGAAAGGGAAATAAATGCAAACTAACTAAATGCCTATGGGGAAATAAAGAAGGGGGCACGACCCTCTACTCGACATCGTAGAGGTCCTTGTGCCCTGTGGCCACAAAGAGGTGCCTCATCTTGGCGCACAAGCCACGACGGAGATCGCGGAGATCGTCTCTAAGCTCAGCTAGGTCCATCTTCTGCTCCGCGCTGATGGACTGCAGCTTCTCACATTCTCTGCCCAGGTCCTCCACCAATGGAGCTAACCTGGCTGTAGTGGGAGAAGTTTTGCTTTTGCCGGATTTTCCTGTGAGTTCGTTCACCTTGATCAGAGGAGCGTTCTGGTGAAATTGGGGTCCGTTTTGGCGTTGTTTGCTAGGAGTTCTTGGCT
Organism: Cenchrus fungigraminus; assembly: GCA_036936925.1. Taxonomy (NCBI): domain Eukaryota; kingdom Viridiplantae; phylum Streptophyta; class Magnoliopsida; order Poales; family Poaceae; genus Cenchrus; species Cenchrus fungigraminus. Next base: position 72,993,880 of record CM072780.1, read on the forward strand.
TGTGTTCCTTGCTAGGTACAGGAGGTTAAACCGCACCCGTGAGCAGGTTAAACCGCCCCTAGGCCCTTGGGTGAAGTTCGTGTTTTCGCCAAGATTTTCTGGTAGCTAGCTTGGCCTTGACCAGAGGATCTTGTGGCTGAAATTGTGGAGTTTTGGAGCTCGGAAGAGGTGTTTCGGAGGATTTCTTGGTTACCAGGTGGAGGCGGTCTAACCGGCCCCCATACCCGGTCTAACCGCCCCCTCCAGGCAAACAGCTTCTGAGTTGTTTCCGCTGCCGTGTGTGTGTAGAAGCTGTGCCTACAGGTAGTGTTTGTTCCTAGGACCAGTAGCACTCCAGTGGCTACGTGGTTTTGGCAAACGGAAGGTTGTGTGCGGAGCATGTGATTTTGGGTATCCGACCGAGTTCATCTTGTTGGAGAAGTCGTCTCCTTCGAGAAGAATTTTTATCGGCTCCCATTCACTCCCCCCCTCTCTGGTCGCCAGTTCGGTCCTTCAAGTGGTATCAGAGTCGGTTACGGGTCTTTTGGGACTCTAACCAGTCTAAGATCCAAAGATGGCGTACCAGGAACGGGGATCGGGACCTCCACACTTCGATGGAAAGAACTACCAGATGTGGCAGAGGCGGATGGCTGTGTTCCTCCGCGGCAAGGGTCAGATCCTTTGGGACGTTACGGTGAACACAGCTTATGTTCATCCGATTAACTTCCTTGCTCCGGGATCGAGGGACATGCACGACGCCAACAACAAGGCGGTCGACTACTTGTTTCGTGTGTGTCAGTCCGAATTCGATCGGGTTCAAACAGAGGACTTGGCTTGTAGGATTTGGGAAACGCTGAAGAATGCTCACGCTGGAAACAGTCAGGTTCAGGCTCGGTTGTTTGCGACTTACCGGAGAGAGTAGGAGAACTTCACTCATCTCCCCGGTGAGTCCATCGATACGATGTTCCAGCGGTTCACGGTGATTGTGAACAACATGAGGGCTAATGTGGCCGTGCTCCCATACAATGATCATGAGAGAGCCGTGAAGCTCTTGCACTCGTTGGATCGTATGATCTAGGGTGGAAAGGTCAAGGCCATTCTAGAGTCGGACAAGTATGAGACTCTGTAGGTAGACGAGCTGTTCTCGAAGCTCAAGTCGGCTGAGGTGGACCAGGGTGTGACAGCCAAGCTTGAGGGCCCGACTGACTCTCATAGTCTTGCCCTCATCAGTGGCTCAGGTGCAAAGTCTAACGCTAACCCATCCACCAGGATGTACTCTTTTTCCTCTTTGATGTCTTTGCCAGATGAGGAGTTCGACATGCTTGGAGACGACGAGCTGGCGCTGTTGACCAGGAGGTTCGAGAGGATGCACGAGAACCGGGTGAACACAAGGAGGAACACGAGGATGTGCTTTCAGTGCGGCAAGCCAGGACACTTCGTTGCCGACTGCCCTGAGAAGATGGAGAACAAGGACAACTACAAGCACCGGTCGAGGACGGAGAGCAAGTACCGGTCGAGACGCGATCACAATCACAAGCACAAGAACAAGGACGAGCGAAGATCGAGGAAGAAGGACGGCCACGGCAAGAAGGCCTGAGCGATGGTCGGAGCAAGCGACGTCGACTCCAGCTTTGCGTACTCTACCTCGAGCTCGAGTAGTAGTGAGGACGAAGGTGATCGGCGCAAGAGCAAGAAGGGATCCAAGAACCTGAGTGGGTTGAGCTGCTTCGCGCGTGATGGCTTCTGCGGCATGGCACACAGCTCCGACAGCAACAAGAGTCAGAAGGACGACTCGGACTCTGACCCCGAGGATGAGGTACGTGACGAGCTTTCCTTCTTGCGCCAGGAGAATGAGGAGTTAGGAAAATTGCTTGATAATCGTGATGACATGCTTAGAGAGGCTAAGAAGATGAGAAAGGAGCTTAGAGCCTCACTTGAGGATGCTAGGACTAGAGTGGCTGAGCTTGAAACACAAAACCTGGATGCTAAGCTTGAAATTGATTCGCTTAAGGCTTCACCTGTTGTTTTTGATGAGGTTGATTGTGCTGATTGCTCTGTGTTCCTAGCTGATCTTACTGCTCTTAGGGAAAAGAATGCCTCCAAGTGTGAGGAACAAGATGTGTTTAGGGTTGAGTTGGCTGAGCTGCAATCTAGACCCTCCTTGCTAGGTGCTTGCACGTCCTGCCCTGTTTTGCATGGAAAAATTGATGAGTTGTGTGCTCACATTGTTTCTCTTGAGGCTGATTTGAAAGTCCCTATTCCTACTTCCTGCTCTACTTGTGAATTACATGCTGTGAAGAATCTAGAACTTGCACATTATGTTGATCGCTTGCAGGATGAGAATGATGAGTTGATAAAGTGTTTGAGTTGGTTGTCGGGTCAGGAGCCTCAGCTTGGTATCATGATAGCGGCTTTCAAACGCTATGATGGTCAAGCACTTGGGGCTGACAAGATTGGAGAGAGCAGTGGTGAGAGAGATGAGAAAATTGGAGAGATCCCTATCCCACCACAAACAACACACAAGAACAAGTTGAGCCAAAGCCTAACCATCTCAGAAACAAACTTGACACAACTCCAGATCCACCCATATTCCCTCACCCAACAAATGATTTCCGAAAACCGGTGAAATTTGTGAGCTCTAAGGAGAGTGTGGTTGGAGAGAAGAAGGGTGAGAAGTTGAGTGTGGAGAAACCAAAAGAGAAGCCAAGTGAGCAGCCCCAACCCAAGTCTAAACCAAAACCCATACGGTTCCATTGTGAGTATTGTGGGGGAGATGGACACAAGGGTGAGTTTTGCTTCAAGAGGAAGCGGGAAGAAAGGATGGCTAAGAAGTGGGCGAACAAGGACAAGTACCACCCATCTCATGGTGTGCCTGAGCCTCGTATGCCACTGCCCAGGGGTAAGGCGATTGTGAGAAGTGTTCCGGCATGGGGAGATGCGAGTTCCCGCAACCGAGGGGGTTTTCTAGAGAGGACGGTCAGACCGGCCTGGAGGGGCGGTCAGACCGACCCTGCCCAGAGGGGGGCGGTTATACCGGCCTAGCTAGGTGGTCAGACCGCCCCCCCCCCGGAATTCTGGGCGGTTTGGTTTTTGAGGTGGCGTTTCGAGTGGTTTCAGTTCTGGTGGTCGTGGTACTGGTGTCTGGCATGGTGAGTCTGGTGGTGTTGAGATTGCTGGATGTTCTCCCCCTCGTGGTCGATACGAGTTTGGGAGAGGTCGCAGTTTTGAGTTGGAGAGGAGCTACGGTCCACGGTCTTCCTTTCGTGGCTTTCGTGCTCCTCCAGCGAGACCGGGGTGGTTTCCCTGTGGTGGTTCACGTGGTGGTAGCTTTGGTAGGCGTGATGGAATGGATGGTGCTAACCCCACTTTGGAGCAAATGGCTCGGCACTAGTTTTACTCTTTTGGTACTAACCCCAGTGCTGAGTCGTTTGTTCACTCACGTGCTCGTTTTTGAATTTCAGGTGGGAGGCTTGGGGAACGTTTGGTTGATCGACTCCGGTTGCTCGAGGCACATGACCGGAGATCGGGGGTGGTTCTCCAGCCTCACCCAGGTGGTGTCCAGGACATACATCACCTTTGGAGATGGACGAGGGTGTGTATTTGCTGAAGGTGAAGTGAGGGTAAGTGACAAAGTGGTGCTGAAGCGAGTTGCCTTGGTTAAGTCGTTGGGTTTTAATTTGCTCTCTGTTTCCCAGCTTCTTGAGGAAGGTTTTGAGGTGTTGTTTAAGTCGGGTGGTTCTCAGATACTTGATGCTCGAGGTGACCTTGTTTGTGTGGTCGTCCCCAAGGGTCAAATATTTCGAGCGGATTTCTCTCAGAGTTCGGGTGTTTCGAGGTGTTTCGTGGCTGGTTCTTTGGGTGAGTTGTGGAAGTGGCATAGAAGGTTGGGTCACTTGAGTTTTGACTTGTTGTCATGCTTGAGTGGACTCAACTTGGTCCGAGGATTGCCCCGCTTGAGGTTTGAAAAGGATTTGGTGTGTGCGCCGTGCAGGCATGCTAAAATGGTAGCTGCTTCCCATCCACCCCTCACCGATGTGATGACGGAGCGTCCATGCGAGCTGCTCCATATGGACCTTGTTGGCCCATCTCGTGTGCGATCTGTGGGTGGGAAGTGGTACGTCCTGGTTGTGGTGGACGACTACTCTCGGTATGCTTGGGTTTTCTTTTTGGAGGAGAAAGGGGAGACGTTTGGTTTTGTTCGAGATCTTGTCTTGAGGTTAAAGAACGAGAGGCATGGAGATGCCATATGAGTGATCCACAGTGACAATGGCTCGGAATTTAAAAACTCTCGTTTCGAAACCTTTTGCCATGACTTGGGTCTTGAACACCAGTTCTCTAGTCCGTATACGCCTCCCCAGAACAGCGTGGTGGAAAGGAAAAACAGAACCCTGTGTGAGATGGCTCGGACGATGCTCGATGAGCATAGGACTCCGAGAAGGTTCTGGGCTGAGGCGGTCAATACCGCGTGCTACGTGTCGAATAGGATTTACCTCAGGGTCCATAAGAAGAGAACTTGCTACGAGTTGATGCACGATAGAACCCCCAAGGTGAGTCACTTTCACGTCTTTGGCTGCAAATGCTTCATTCTTAAGAAGGGGGAGAAGTTGGACAAGTTCGAGGTTAGGTCTGTCGATGGCATTTTCTTTGGTTACGCATCTCATTCTAGAGCCTTTCGGGTGCTCAATCTTGAAACTAACCAAATTGTGGAGACTTGCGAGGTTACCTTCAATGAGACACAGCCACGTAGTTCGCTTTGTTTTTGAGTGTGCAGGTGACGAGGAACTTGGCGAGGAGATTTTAGAGGATGAGGTGCAGCAGCAAGGAGATGAGGAAGATGGTGGTGTGGCGCCCGCGGCTGAGCATGTACATATGACTTCGACTACGATCAAGGACGGGCCTTCTCCCGCACCTACTACTACGTGCCGTGATCGAGAGGAAGCTACAGCTGAGGGGGAGGTGGCTTCAAGGCGAGAAGCTCCCCGGCGAGTACAAGTGGATCACCCAGCTTCAACGATCATCGGGAACATCAACGAACGCACTACACGGTCAAGGTTTCGAAATGACTCTCACTTTGTCCATTGTTGACGCTCCTTAGCCTCACTACTAAGTTTGCACTTACGGTGACGACACCAGGAATGCTTGAGGCACTCGCAAGCGTCGCTACCGGGTTTACACCCCTAGTAACGGGGCAAGGGAACGTCTTTGGTAAAACACACGATCACAGAAAGGTCCGCAAGCGCACGGATTACCGTTGTAGCACTTCACCCGGTGCTATTCTGGTTATCGTATTTATATTTTCCCAAGGGAGGCACTACGGCAAAGATGATCGAATAAACGGTGGAGAGAGACAAGACTCGGTAAAGAGCTATAGCGAGGGTAACGAATAAGGATATTCGGGGATAACTTGACACACACAAGGGGATCTTGATAAAAGGGTTAGAGAGGACCTAGTGAGCTGGGAGGACAACGAGACGAGAAAGGATCCTAACGCAATCTATCTATTCTTGTCAACTCTAGGTAAAGAACTAAGGTAAAGAATAACCAAGGCAAGCTAAACTCAACAAACTCTTCTAGTGCTGCAGGGGCATGCAAAGCCGCGCTCTCGGACTGGGATGAGAAGGGAGAACAACGACGCGCTGAATCCTACCGGCCCGAACTAATGTGGTGGACTACAAAGCCCGTCCGGAGCTGTCACCTCCTTAGGGTACCACAACTATTCCGTTGAACGGGACACCAATCTAAGACTAAGGTTGTTCTGAGCACCACGCTCACAACGAACCAAAGAACCTTTCCCTGGATATCACGAAGGAAGGTCTCTCTCCACTACTAAGCACAAACGTACTCGGTAGAAGATCAAGCGAAGAACAACCACAACACTATAGGGTTCAAGAGAGCTATGCTAACCAAGATTAAACTAACTTTAGTCTAAACCAAGAATAAAGCTTCTAGAGCAAAGTAAAAGCTGAATGTAATTAACTCGAAAGGTAAGATAGAAAGATAACTTGAATTGTACTTGAGTCTAAACAAAGAAAGGATACAAGAGTAGTACCGGAACTCTGAAGAAGACTCCTCCGGAACCCCGAGACTAGCTCGACTCGACTCTAACTCCCAAGCTACACTAATCCTACTCTAAGTGAACAGAAGAGAGAAATGGAGATGCTCCTGCGTTGTGTCTCTGATCCAGCGAGTGGGAGGTGGTTTTTATAGGCAAGGAAAGTTGGTGGAGTGCAGGGGGGCCACATGCTAGGTGCGGTCGGCTCACCAGGTGCGGCCGGCCCTGGGATGTGCCGCCTCTCGCCTTGGACGCCCCTGATCACTGCTCCTGAGGCGGTTGTAGGTCGGCTCCTTGGGTCGGTTTCGCTCGGCACGCGAGTTGATAGGTGCGGCCGGCCCTCTAGGTGCGGCCGGCCCACCCCCGTGCCGTGTGATGCACCGACTATGCTCGGGGACGCCTAGGATTGCCTCTGGATGACGGTTGTGGCGGTTGAGCGACCGGACAAGTGGACCCATTGATCCAAGTGATCCTAGCCTCCACCAAATGATCAAACCGACGTTTCCTCAGTGAATCTCGTTCGTCCAAGTTGTGCTCGAGGGAGAGGCGGTGCTTAGGACCAGAGACACGCCACAGGGCAGGGTCGGCCGCACCAGGCAGGGCCGGCCGCACCTGCAGGGCCGGCTGCACCTGCCAGGCTGGCCGCACCTACAGGGCCGGCCGTGCCTAGCACGTGTGGTGTGTTGGTCTTAATTTCTCCCAAAATGTGTACCTGCCTATGAAAATCACAACACAACTCGTGGAACTTTATTAGTACTAAAAATGTGTATGAAATTCGTCATATACTCCTCTCGAACCCGAGGTTTTGACGGTCGAATTTTTGTTGTAAGGACCGTCAACAAACTCCCCCAAGCTAAATGTTTGCTCGTCCTCGAGCAAAGCTTAGACTTGGCCTCGGTGGATCAGGAGTTGCATGATGTTACCACTCGGCAAGCACCTATGCACAACTCCATGCTCTTCTTGCTATTTGAAAAGATTGGTATGAGAGAAACTTAGCCTTATCTTACCCGTGGGGCTTGTAGCTTTCCACCTCACCTTCGGAGGTTAAAGAGTAGAATGGTTTTGACTTTGCATCACTCGCTCTTCGCTTTTCTGGATCCTATCTCGGAGTTTTTGAAAATTTTGCAAAGAAAGACAAGGTTCCTCGGATGGTTCCCTCGATCGCTCAAGTGGTATTTGTTACCTCACCAATGGCTTTGAGCGAGCCTCAACTTCCTACTCTATGGTTTGTATGTGGAGTTTTGGGTAGGATAAGATGAGACTCACTTGTGCCACATGATGTTGTTGAGCCAAAGACCGGATCCAAGAAGAAACTAGTCATGCAACTTGATCGAGATGTGCAAGTGTGTGGAATATATTTGTTTGTTTTTCTGAGTACTCCTTGCTTTGAGATTCTCTTGTTGCTTTTATTTTGGAGGGGGGTCATGCTTCATCATTTTTTTCTATGCTCTTTGATTGGAGCACATATATAATTTTTTTCTATGCTTTTTGAGCATATACTTTTTTTTCAATGACCCCTCTCTCCTTTTGCAAGAATACAAGAAGAGAAATCTCTTTGGAACTTTGGAGTATTTATTTTTGGTGGATGGATGGCATGTTTTGCGTAACTCCCGGCGTGGAAGTTAGCTTATATATGTGGGTGTACGTGATCTCGATCATGGAAGCATGAAAAGATTCTACCAAGGGTCACAACAATTTGGCAAAACTCAATGGGTCACAAGCAAGCATATGTAGAAGGTTTGTATTTTGATATCAACATATGGCTTTGGTAGGTGATATGACCATTGAGGAAGTTGTCTTGTTTTATTTTCAAAAGAAATCATCCGAGATTTTCACCATACTATGAGATAGAGCAAGTTCAACATTGTCTTACCATATCATACTAGTCAACACCCTAGGTTTGGTCATAAGCATTTGCTTCCCACAAAGTTTTATTTCAGGCTCTTGTCTCAAAACATACCAACAAATTCAAATGCTGATAGAGCACAAGGTTGTACACTAGGTTCTTGCAAAGTTTTAACATAGCAACAATTCATCATTTCCAAAGTGAGGATATAGACAAGACTTCAAGTGCACATTGTTGAAGCAAATATTTTTGTTGTTTTCCTTTTATTCAAATGTGATAAACAAGATGTTGAAAATTGGTTTGGATGGACATACCTTCCTTGATTGAAAATGGGGTCTCCCCCAAGCTAATTTTTGGCTACCTGGTTGGCGTGTCTTCATTTTGGTGATGAGTTGAGCACTTGGAAGCTTGTAGTGGCTGACTTGATAGATTCTTGGAAAATCATAGGTACCGCCGTACCACTAGGTTCGGCTGGCCCTACTATATTTGTTCCAAGCACTCGTGTTCCCTCCTGTAAACATCCTGCACAAAAAAATTGTCGAGGGGAGGTTCGGTTGTATCACCAAAAATCTCCAAAACTGTTTTTCTATGTCTTGTTTACTTACTAATGCAATAGTGAAATCAAATTTGAAATTTAAATATGCTTGATGCACTAAATAAAGTGTTGGAAGAAAATATGAGATAAATACCGGTTTACCTCACGGTGAGGGCTCGTAGTTTTAGAGTCCGTGAGCGGGACTCCTCCGTTTGCTTAATTGATCTTGGATTCGTCCGGTCCTGAAGTGGAAGACTCGGACGATGCTCCCTTCACACGCCACACCCTCTTTGTTTTCTTTGGTGGCGCTGAAGTCGGTGAGGCTTTAGCGGGGGTGTTTTTGGCTTCCGTCTTCTTTTCCCCCTTAGCCTTGTTGGTTGCCTTCGGCTTCATTGTTTAGTGGCGCCCTTTGAATGCTTTGTCTTGCTCCCAATGCTTCCTCATCATTGTGATGAGGCTATCCACCTTGGGCTTGGTCGGGGCTACTTTCTCTTTCTTGTATTGAGGCCGTGGCCTCCTCCACTCCCTAGATTCCTCATCTTGCACTAGGTAACATTGCTCTTCCTTTGTTTGGAATGTGAATATCATGTTTCTTCGCCCTATGCGGAATTGAATCCTTCCGGCTCCGACATCAATCCTTGCATTGACATCTCTTAGGAATGGTCGCCCAAGAATAAGCGGCATTTCTTCTTGTGTGTTGAGGACCACGAAATCCGCAAAGACATATGAGCCTTTGACATTCACCAAGGGATTTTCCACTATGCCCTCTGGATATTTAATCGATGAGTCGGCAAGATGGACTGTCATCATTGTCGGAGAGAGAGCAGGATATCCTAACTCCTCAAACATAGCCTTGGACATGAGGTTGACACTCGCAACAAGGTCACAAAGAGCATTCTTGATCTTTTGATAGTAAATCATGCATGTGATAGCCGGATATCCATTGTCTTCCCTGTGCAAGACTACTGATTCCTCCCATGGGTCTTGGATTTGATGTATGAGCTTCCCTACATGGTTAGGTGCATACACCCTCCTAGATGGCTTACCCCATCTGGTGGATACCATGCTAACATTCTCTCGGGTAGGTTCGGGTTGCCTCGGGATTCCACCCGACTCGGAAGAAGGTAAAGAAGCAGCAAGCTGAGCAAGTTGAGTTTCTATCATTTTATTAAAGCTTAGCTGATTCTTCATAGCAGTAGTGAAGGATTCTACGGTGGAATTTAAATTTTCAAGAACTTTATCATTGGCGGCTAGCTTTTTCTTTAAATTTTCATTAATTTTAGCTTGGCCAAAGACAAGATCTCTAATGGAGGGCTGATTATTGAAATTGTTAGAATAATTACCTCCATTTTGATTGTTGAACGGGAAGTTGGGCCTCGAGTTCCACCCTTGATTGTTGTAGTTGTTGTTGCGGATCCCGTTGTTGTTGCCATTGTTGATGAAGCTGGCTTCTTCCCTTGTCTCGGGACAATCATTTCCCGAATGACCCACATTACCGCAAACCTCACATGTCATGCGAGCGTCCATAATCTTGGTGGTCTCCACATTGCTTGGTGCCTCTAATTTCTTCATTAGGAGGTCCATCTTGGCGGCGAGCATGTCGATTCCATCGACTTGGTGTACACCGCGGGTACGGGGTTGGAGACGATCTCCATCCCAACCTTGATTTGCCACTATCTTCTCGATTAATTCCTTGGCGGCGGGTACTTGTAGCGAGAAGAAGGCTCCTCCAGCGGCTGCATCTAGGTGCTCACAGGCGGTACGCTTGAGCCCCTGATAGAAGGTCTGAATTAAAAACCACCCCTGCATGCCATGGTGCGGGCACGCGGTGATGTACTCCTGGAAACGTTCCCATGCTTCCGGGATACTCTCGTCATTCTGTTGCTGGAAACCCGAAATTCTTGCACAGAGGGCATTGGTTTTGCCCACCGGGAAGAACTTTGCGAGAAATACCTTTGAGCACTTATCCCATGTGTTGATGGCATCTCGCTCTGCATAAAACCATTACTTCGCCTTCACGAGTAATGAGAACGGGAATAGGCGGAGACGGATTGCATCATCCGTCACTCCACTGATAGTGAAAGTCCTGCACACCTCCAGGAAATGCTGGAGATGTGCATTGGCATCCTCATTCGGCTTGCCGCAGAATGGATTTGCTTGCACCATGTTGATCAACGCCGGCTTGAGTTCAAAGTTTCCGTCTCCCACTGTTGTGCTTGGTCCGGTAGGGACATTGGTGTTGGAGGGAGTGGAAAACTCGCGGATCGTCCTCTCGGCCATCGGTGCTGACGAGGTGCTGTCTACGGGATCGACGGTGTTTGTTTCTTAACTCGAGAGAAACTTCTGAGGAATGAGGACGCGAGGTCGCACTCTCCTCACAAGTGACTCTGGATTGTCGTGAAAGCTGGACGGTAGGTCAAAACCGGTCATGCACTACTCTGCGTACACGAGAGTAGAGCAAGGGTAAACCCGCTTAAATAGCGGTTCACCGAACCTGGATAATTCTACCACTAAGTTTAAACGATATCTTTTGCCTATTGCCTCCCCGGCAACGGCGCCAGAAATGCTTGTTGACGCTCCTTAGCCTCACTACTAAGTTTGCACTTACGGTGACGGCGCCAGGAATGCTTGAGGCACTCGCAAGCATCACAACCAGGTTTACACCCCTAGTAACGGGGCTAGGGAACGTCTTTGGTAAAACACACGATCACAGAAAGGTCCGCAAGCGCACGGATTATCGTTGTAGCACTTCACTCGGTGGTATTCGGTTATCGTATTTATATTTTCCCAAGGGAGGCACTACGGCAAAGATGATCGAATAAACGGTGGAGAGAGACAAGACTCAGTAAAGAGCTATAGCGGGGGTAACGAATAAGGATATTCGGGGATAACTTGACACACACAAGGAGATCTTGATAAAGGCTTAGAGAGGACCTAATGAGCTGGGAGGACAACGAGACGAGAAAGGATCCTAACACAATCTATCTATTCTTGTCAACTCTAGGTAAAGAACTAAGGCAAAGAATAACCAAGGCAAGCTAAACTCGACAAGCTCTTCTAGTGTTGCAGGGGCATGCAAAGCCGCGCTCTCGGACTGGGATGAGAAGGGAGAACGACGACGCGCTGAATCCTACCGACCCGAACTAACGTGGTGGACTACAAAGCCCGTCCGGAGCTGTCACCTCCTTAGGGTACCACAACTATTCTGTTGAACGGGACACCAATCTAAGACTAAGGTAAGCTCTGAGCACCGCGCTCACAACGAACCAAAGAACCTTTCCCCGGATATCACGAAGGAAGGTCTCTCTCCGCTACTAAGCACAAACGTACTCGGTAGAAGATCAAGCGAAGAACGACCACAACACTATAGGGTTCAAGAGAGCTATGCTAACCAAGATTAAACTAACTTTAGTCTAAACCAAGAATAAAGCTTCTAGAGCAAAGTAAAAGCTGAATGTAATTAACTCGAAAGGTAAGATAGAAAGATAACTTGAATTGTACTTGAGTCTAAACAAAGAAAGGATACAAGAGTAATACCGGAACTCTGAAGAAGACTCGTCCGGAACCTCGAGACTAGCTCGACTCGACTCTAACTCCCAAGCTACACTAATCCTACTCTAAGTGAACAGAAGAGAGAAATGGAGATGCTCCTGCGTTGTGTCTCTGATCCAGCGAGTGGGAGGTGGTTTTTATAGGCGAGGAAAGTCGGTGGAGCGTAGGGGGGCCACATGCCAGGTGCGGCCGGCTCACCAGGTGCGGCCGGCCCTGGGATGTGCCGCCTCTCGCCTTGGACGCCCCTGATCACTGCTCCTAAGGCGGTTGTAGGTCGGCTCCTTGGGTCGGTTTCGCCCGGCACGCGAGTTGATAGGTGCGACCGGCCCACCCCCATGCCGTGTGATGCACCGACTATGCTCGGGGATGCCTAGGGTTTCCTCTAGATGACAGTTGTGGCGATTGAGCGACCGGACATGTGGACCCATTGATCCAAGTGATCGTAGCTTCCACCATTTGATCAAACCGACGTTTCCTCTGTGAATCTCGTTCGTCCAAGTTGTGCTCGAGGGAGAGGCGGTGCTTAGGACCAGAGACACGCCACAGGGCAGGGCTGGCCGCACCTACAGGGCCGGCCGTACCTGCCAGGCCGGCCGCACCTACAGGGCCGGCCGTGCCTGGTGGTTCGGCCGTGCCTAGCACGTGTGGTGTGTTGGTTCTAATTTCTCCCAAAATGTGTACCTGCCTATGAAAATCACAACACAACTCATGGAACTTTATTAATACTAAAAATGTGCATGAAATTCGTCATATACTCCTCTCGAACCCGAGGTTTTGACGGTTGAATTTTTGTTGTAAGGACCGTCAACACCCTTGCCGCTTTTGTTGCTACTTTTGAGCCCAAAGACATTGGACATGCGCTATCTGATCACAATTGGGTTAATTCTATGCATGAGGAGTTGGAGAATTTTGAGAGAAACCAAGTTTGGGAGTTAGTGGAGCCTCCACCGGGGTGTAAGCCGATTGGGACAAAATGGGTGTGGAAAAAATAAAGAGGGAGAGAAAGGTGAAGTAGTGAGAAACAAGTCGAGGCTAGTTGCTCAAGGGTACACACAAAAGGAGGGGATCGACTACGAGGAGACCTTTGCTCCTGTAGCTCATTTGGAGGCGATTAGGATCCTTCTAGCTTTTTCCGTGGCTAAAGGGTTCAAATTATACCAAATGGACGTGAAGAGTGCTTTCTCGAACAGTGTTTTGGAAGAAGAAGTGTTCGTGAGGCAACCACCGGGATTTGAGAGTGAGAAGTACCCCTACAAGGTGTACAAGTTGAGGAAGGCGCTGTATGGGCTGAAGCAGGCGCCTAGAGCTTGGTATGGTAGGTTGAGAGGGTTCCTGTTTGAGAGAGGTTTTGAGATGGGGAAGGTAGATCAGACCTTGTTTCTCCTCATGCAGGGCAAAGAGATCCTAATTGTGCAAGTATACGTGGATGATATTGTCTTTGGTGGCTCATCTAACTCTTTGGTTGAAAGGTTTGCAGAAGACATGAGCAGGGAATTTGAGATGAGCATGATGGGCAAGTTGCAGTTCTTCCTTGGGCTCCAGATCAAGCAATCGAAGAAAGGAGCATTTGTACACCAAGCCAAGTACACCAAGGACATTGTGAGGAAGTTCAAGATGGAGGACTCCAAGGCCATGACGACGTCGATGAGCACGACTACAGCCCTTGATGTGGACGAGGACGGTGAACACGTGGACCAGAAGGAGTACCGGAGCATGATCGGCTCCCTCCTGTACCTGACGGCGACGAGGCCGGACATCCAATTCTCGGTATGTCTGTGCGCTCGTTTTTCAAGCGTCTCCAAGGACTTCGCATCAGCAAGCAGTCAAGTGCATCTTCAGGTATTTGCAATACACTCCCGACTTCGGTCTTTGGTACTCCGCGTCTTCTTCTTTGGAGCTTCATGTTTTTTCAGACGCGGATTTTGCCGGGTGTCGGTTGGATAGGAAGTCCACTTCTGGGACTTGCCAGTTCTTGGGTTCTTCTTTGGTGTCTTGGTCTTCCTGCAAACAATCGAGTGTTGCTCAATCTACAACCGAAGCCGAATACGTTGCCGCAGCTAGTTGTTGCTCTCAGCTCCTTTGGATCACATACACCATGAGTGACTTTGGTGAGGAGTATACCCAGGTTCCACTTCTTTGTGATAGCACAAGTGCCATTAGTGTTGCTAAGAACCCAGTGCTTCATTCCAAAACCAAGCATATAGAAGTGAGATACCATTTTCTGAGGGACAATGTTGAGAAAGGGAAAATCGCTTTGATCCATGTACCCACACAAAACCAACTAGCGGATATTTTCACCAAGCCCCTAGATCAAGCAACTTTCACTCATTTGCGGGGGGAACTTGGTGTGTGTTTGGTTTCTTGAGTTGGTAGTGGGAGCTCCTTGTGTAGCATATGTATAGTTTCTTTTGTGCATTTCTTGCATTTTGCATTGCATATGTAACATGATGTATAGGCATCTTTGTATCTTAGGTTGCATGCATTTTGTATCATATGCATTTTGTAGGAACAGCTTCTCCTATATACATTGTTCACCATGATGTGCTATATGTGATCTTGTGAGTTAGTTTGGTATGATATGGTTTAGTTTGACTTAGCTCTTGATGATCTTGATTTATATCCATGGTTGATAGCTATGTTTTTGAAAAATGTCACATGTATGCTCTCTTGTGAGTAAATACCTTTATATGATCATGACATGTTTTAGTGGCATTTCTATGCTTAATTTGTGCTTGGATAGCTTTTTTTTTGAGCATATGGGGCCAAAGGCTCATTTGCCATCATGAATGTTTAGCCCCCATGCTTTATCTTGTGGAGGGGCATAAGTTCCTTTTTGTCGCAAAGACATTTCATGTACCAAATATGAATTTGAAAATGAAATGTAAATTGCTTGGAAAATGTGCTCCCATGTCATATGTGCTTGATTTACTTGCTTTTGGGTGCTAAACCGTTGCATGTTATCTACCAATGAGAAGTCTCATATTTAGAAGTAGACACATGGCTCGGTGGCTTTGACATGACATGAGATGCTTGTGGGTGTTTATGATGATCTTATGCTTAGAATGGATGTTCTAGCATGAAGTTTGTGTGGCTTTGCCATTTTGACATGTTTTGCTCATGTTTAGGACTTTGCTCATGAGACGGTAATTTTTCGCAAAAATGAACAATTCTGTCTTAGCTTTGCCCAATGGTTGTGAAACTTGGTGATCTTGTAGTTTATGTTCATACGAAGCTATAGAGTATCTAACTTGCTCATTTGGATATGTGTAGCATGCTATGTTAAATTTTGTCTATTTGAGAAGCTCTAGGTTGAAACTTTTCGATTTATGCCTTGATTCATGCATTGTCAACAAGGGGGAGAAGTTTGTGCATGATTTGGGCACCTGGGAGCATTTGGAAGGTGTTCAAAGTGGTTCGGGCAGGTTTTGAAAAGTTCGGCGTAGGGTGTTGACGGCTGTTAAGCACCGCTTTTACACCGTCAATTCCTCCATAAAATAATTGGAAAATGATCATCAACACTAGAGTAGGGGTTTATACTGACAATTTCCACAAGTGTTGGTGTTCCTAGCTTTTATTGCAGGATGCACGGAAATACGTGCTAAACGATGCATTCACAGAGCAAGCGAGCGAAGGGCTTATATAGGGCCCCATTGGAAACAGTGACAAATGCTAAATTGGACTCCACCATTGCGACGGGCTCGTCAAGACAATCGAAATGGATATATTATTTGTATGCATCGGGGTCTGGATGAAGAAGATATGGAAGAGACAAAATAGCTGACGTCAGCATGGGACCCACGGTTGCCAGTCGACGTCCGCATGCTTGCCACGTGGCGGCACGCCACTGGTCGGGCCACCTGCCGAGCGGGCGCGCGCGGGATCACCCCCGCCTGGCCACGCGTCGACGCCCCACTGGCCGGGAGGCCGCTGCCGCGGATCACCCCTGGGCGAAGCGCGCGGGATCGACCGGGCTGCCACATGTCGGCCATCCACAGAGCGGGGGGGGGGCGAGGCGGTTTGGCGCCCAGGCACCGTGCGCGGGAAGGAGCTCCCGGCCGGGCACGTGTCGCGCGAGGAGAGGGCCGGGGGGGAGGCGGTGCCGCGGTTGGCGTGGCTCGCCCGGGTCCGACCGTGGTCCAGCGCCGGTCCAGTCCTGATTTTCCTTCTTCTGTGCCGGTTCAGCGCCCAAACACTCCGGTTCTGCACGGTTCTCTCCGGTTCTCGCCCCTAGGAGGTCAGTTCTCGCAAGGATAGGTGTCACCACGCCACAGGACGCGCCCAGCAGCCTTGGGGGCTCCTCCTACCCTCTCTAGCCTATAAATATGAGGGGAGGGGGTAGAATTAGAGACACATCCAACATTTCCTCTCCTCTCATTCCCCATGTAGGGTGCGTGTGTGTGTGAGTGCTAGGTAGAGAGGGAAGTGGAGGTGATGATGAAGGAGTTCTTCTTTGTTCTTCATTTAGAGCAAAGTGAGTATTTCTGTATTTCCCTTTTAGACTAAAGTGATATTCATGCATGGGTGATATGTTCTTGAGTTCTTCGTCTGTTCATCATTTAGAGGCTCGTGTTCTTCATGATACGATCATTTGATCTTGTTGACTAGATGAATAATTCTGCATTCCGTTTGTGTGAGTTATCTCATTAGATCTTATTGGAATACATTAATTGGTGCTTAGTCGTTCGACCTCGCGCCACCTCGGGTCAATGATGGGCTAGTCTAGCCGTACTCGCGGGTTCGTCGCTACGTATTTATACGGAGTGCTATTGTGTTGCTACGGGTCGACAGACGTAGCTGTGCTATAGTAGTAATCGGTGGAGCAGACATGGTGTCCGAACTATGGGTTTGTCGTACGGACATCCCTAGGCCCACTACTCAAGTGGGTACCAGGACCGACTACTGCGTGGGCCCCTGGGACTACTCGACTTGGGCTGCACAGTACTAGATGGCGTGAAGCACAAGGCATACGGAGGACTAGTACTCGGTTAGGAAGCTAGACATGTCCGGATCCATGTAGAATACTCCTAGCCGTGCACGACTAGTACTCTCCCTACCAAACCGACTTGTAACCCTGCCTCCCGGGCTATATAAGGCGAGGCAGGGACCCCTATCTCTCATCCGCATCATCTTGTAAACACACCCAATCAATCCAGAGCTACGCAGCATACAGGACGTAGGGTATTACGCACCTCGCGGCCCGAACCTATCTAAATTGTGTGCCACGTGTCTCTCCTTCGAGTTCCCGATCTCGGCGAGGCCACAAACGTCTACCTCGGGTACTCCCCTTGGTAGGTTGCCGGGTTAAAACATCGACAGCTGGCGCGCCAGGTAGGGGATCTCGCCGAAGATCTCATGGCGAACTCGACGGCTTCAATTGTCATCAAGCCAATCGCCGCCTTCAATCGCGGCGACACCTTCGTCTTCGGCTCCTGGGTCTGCACTGCCGACGGCGCCGAATCGTTCCAGTGCTACCTCACCATGACCCCAGACCCGGAGACTAGACTCGTGACGCTTCCCGAAGCCATCACGGGTCGACTCATCGAAAAATTCGACGAATTCTCACTCTGCAACCAAGTCGCCGACTTTGAGACTGGATCCACCTCCAACTCGAACTCGACATCACCCTGGATTGAACCGCGCGAGCTGGCTCTTGAGCCATCGTGCGGACCGGTCCTCCCCCACGAGCACTTCCAGTATGGCCTCTGCAACTCTAGCAAAGCCTATGCGGAAGCACTCACCTCGCGTCGGGCCGGCAAGGAGATCGCTTCCGAGTACTCCTCGGACTCCAACACCATCCCCGACCACAACTCGGACTCCTCCTACGAGTTTGACTTCGGTCTCAATCCGATCGAGTCCGAGTTCGAGCTCAACACCATCGAGGAGCCATTGTCAGGTCCTGCTGCTGGCTTAGTCATCACGTCTACTCCCGCCGGCAGATTCGTCTACTGGCCCGACCAGAAGCCCGCAGACCTGATCGACGGCAACTCACGCTACGTCGCCTACCTCGAGGCACTCCCCTTCCAGGAAGGAACACCGCTGACTCCAAACACGGAAGAGCACACACCAACCGAGGTGGCGACTACCGACTCTGGCCTCTGTACGCCCGACCGTGAAGTATTCATGGCAACCGGGGAAGCTGGAACCTCAGAAAACCGACTTGATCGGTACCTTGAAGATATTTCAGAAGACGAGGAATCAGCCAACACACCCGCAGATGAGACTACTGATGCCAAGAACACCCGACGCGAACACAACAGAAAACGAGCAGATCGACGCAAGCGGCTTCGAGAAGCTCTTCCCATCCGGAACCTCAATGAGGCTCTAGACCAAGTCACCAGCCGGGTCCACATAACCCCTGAGCAATGCCTCAGGTCCATCACTGTGATAGCTCGAACAGCTCAGGGGCACCGCGCAGGCGAACTCATCGCCAAACTCGCTGAGGACGCCTATTTCATGCGGGTCAACAACAGGACCGCCGGAGCCGGAAATCACGAAGCCACTAGTCACAGCCACACTCCAGTAGAAGTCGGACGCAACCGTGTCCGTAGCGAACACCAGCCAACCCCCAATCGCTCTAGAGCCTCTGCGGGAGGACCTTCACATGGCGGCACTAGCGGTGGCGGCGGTGGCAGTAGCGGTAGCTCTTCCCACGGCGCCGGCAGAAAAGGCAGTGGTGGCGGCGATCGCGGAGGCCGAGGCCACGCGAACAGCCACGCACATAGCGGCTACGATGCCCACCACAGGATCGACGAGATTCGCCGCGCCAAGAAGACTACTACCGACGTCAGCGACAGCGACGGCTTCCCCGCCTACTCCTTACGACTTCGCGCTCTGCTTCTTCCCGAGAAATTCAAACCTTTCGGGATCACCAAGTACAACGCGAAGCAAGATCCAGTCCAGTGGCTCAGGTGCTATGCCCTGGCCATTGAAAACGCTGGTGGCGACAACGACACCAAGTGCCTCTACTTCCCCTTCTGTCTGGACCAGGCCCCACTAACATGGCTCGAGTCACTCGACAAAAACTCGATCGACAAGTGGGACCAGCTAAAGGCCTAGTTCACCAGCAACTTCGCGGGCGCCATGGGATGCTCGGGTACTCGTATGGATCTGGCGATGGTCAAGCAGGAGCAAGGCGAGATGCTCCGCCAGTACATGCGCCACTTTTTCGACAAGCGTGCGACCGTAGTCGACGTCACCGACAAAGAAGTCATCGACCTCTTCCAAGACGGTCTTTACCACCATCGCACCTTCGAAGACTTCGATCACCGTCACCCAAGCTCCATCACCAAGCTCAAAGACATGATCACCTCATGGGCCGACGAAGAGGACAAGGCGAACGCCAAGTATGACTCCATTCGCGGCAAGAGCAAAAACAACACGGGCGGCAACAACAATAACAAGGATCAAGGGAGTCACAACAACTACTACTACTACTCGGGACCTAACCGCAAGCGCAAGCTAGACAACACAGTCGCGGCTATACAGCGCCCTGCGAAGGACAGCTCCAAAAAGACCTCCAGCGGCTTTAGAGACATGCTCAAAGAGAAGTGCCCGTGGCATCTGGACGGCAATCACACAACCGTTCAGTGCTACCAACTCCGGCGAGCACTCAAGGATGTTCCCGAGCCACGGCCCCCTCACGACAAGAAGGGCAAGAAGAAAGTCAACGAAGGCAATGGCGACTTCCAAGAACCCGACAAGACAGTGAATGTCCTCTTCGGTGAACTACCCACTAGGCGATCGCAGAAGCTCACCCTACGGGAAGTCTTGAACATTGAGCCAGCGGTGCTGACACCTTTAAGGTGGTCAGAGGTACCCATCACCTTCTCCCGCGCGGATCAATGGACAAGCTTCTCTGAACCAGGACATTTCCCACTCGTTCTAAAACCAGTAGTCACGGACTCCAGACTCAACAAGGTACTCATCGACGGCGGGAGCGGACTCAATGTCCTCTTCACCAAGACCTTGAAGAAGATGAAGCTCGACATCACCAACATGCTCACCAAGAGCACGTCACCTTTCTACGGCATCATCCCAGGCAACGCGGCTATACCACTCGGCTCAGTGGTTTTGCTAGTTACCTTCGGGACGACAAGGGAGAATTACCGCACCGAGTACATCAAGTTTGAGGTTGCGGACTTCGAAACCTCCTACCATGCCATCCTCGGCAGACCAGCCATCGCCAAGTTCATGGCGATCCCCCACTACACCTACTTGGTACTCAAAATGCCAAGTCCTGCCAGAGTACTCACGCTGCAAGGGGACTTGAAGATTTCCTATGACTGTGACACTAAAGTCGTGGAACTCGCAGCAACCAATCAAGTACCCAACGTAATGATGGAGATCTTCGCTGCATCCAAGAAGCTTGCGCCAACCAAACTCGAGATACCTGAGAAGACCAACACCTCTGTTGACATTGCTAACGTCATCGACTAGAAACGGATATAAGATCCATCTCTATCGACGACACCAGGAATGCAGAGGTATATCTTAACATGATGCTAAGTGTATATCGGATGTTGCTTTCAGATAAACTAAAAGATGAATTCCGACACGATTCATAGCACAACTCGATATAGGTTGTCAGCCTGACAGGTGTGCCTGAAAACGCATGGATATGGTACTCTTACATATGCCTTGGATCTCTAGAAAAGAAGATATATATATATATAAACAGGGTATCCGCAAGCGCACAGATATGAATATACCATTGTAGCATTTTAACCAGGAGTAAAACCAGGTATCGTATTTATATTCTACCACAGGGAAAGAAGTCTTTCTAATCCATAATAGCTAATACATGCTCATCTCTCAGTTTTATAATGTAGAGTGGCCAAAATATATCAATTGCTATAAACAGGGGTAAGTCACATAAAATATAGAGAATGATAGCACTGTTCAAGTCATAACTTCATGAGCAGCTAGAAAGTGTCATTATAGCAAGAGAAACATAGCAAAGTCTAGCTAGAGAGGATACTCCTAGGTAATTCTAAACTATATTTCAATGCAAACTATGATTAGTGCAAACATTTAGCAATCACGGAAGAAGAACTATTATATCAATGCATGGGGAGACTATCCAGGAGGATCAAGGCCGAAACTTGAAACAACCCAAACAGTATAAGGCTCCACTAGTCCTATACACGGGGGGTGGACTACGAAGGACTCAATAGTGCTGTCACCACCACGATCTACCACACAACCCGGCATATAGGGTGCAATCGCAGATAAATACAATATAAGCACCACGCTTACACTGTCTTTACCGTTCACCCAGGTTAACAAATGATCTAGGTGAGGGCTATACAACTCCATACATGAATATAAAGGCAAATCAACTATGCTAAACATGTAATCATAATAAACACCAAAGCATATAATGTCGAATATAATCATTAATCAGAACATATGTCTATATAACAAATGTAAAGAACTAGATAAGAACTTACAAGAGCGAAGCTAGATCAGCCTCTAGACGATCAGGAGCCAAGTAGACGCCTTGCCTCCTCCTAGATCTAAACTAGCTAGCTACTCTGCTATATGGTGTTTCTAGGGTGTAGAGTCTCTGACTTGATGACTTGATCTGATGTATGACAGATTCAGATGCCTCTGCCAGGGGGCAGGGGGGCTGCTTATATAGTCCAGAGGGGTGGACGTGCGCCGTAGGATCAAACCAACCTAAACATGTGGTTTAGATTGATTCTCATAGGCGGTGGAGGAACATTCCAGAAGATGAGGCGGTTCGGGGCCCGGGGGGGACCGACCGGCCCCACCACCAGGCCGATCGGTCTGGGGTGGCCCCCCCCTCGGGTCCCACTTCGGCCAGGTGGTCTCTTGATCCTTCTAGATGCTTCTTTTTTAGGTGCTGAGCCACGTTGAGTTCCGGAGCCTTCTGGAGTCTTCTAGAGTGGTTTCCTTGCATATTTTCTGAATAGTCCCTGTAGATTCATAGATTCACCAAAACTCGTGGAAATTGTTAATATAAACCCTAATAAGGTGATCTAATTATATTTTAGTCCTTTTTCCAATGAATGTGAGGGATAAAATGCATAGATAAAATGTGTCAACAAACTCCCCCAAGCTTACCCTTTGCTAGTCCCTAGCAAAGATATGCTTTAGCAGGATCAGGAGTTGCTACAACGCTTTCACACCTCAAAAGTACTATGGTCTTCAAAAACCTATTCTCTCAACAAGATTGCTCTCTCTTACCTTCAACCTTTAAGCATAGCCTTTTCAGAAATCTTTAGCAGATAAAAGACAAAACAATCAAGTCAAGCAGTATATCTCAAATTCTTTGATCAGCTATCATCCTGAGGTTTTGCACATTTTTCAGATAAAACTCAGAGATCCTGTGTATGACCTTCTCAAGCATGGAGTCACACTTAACAAGATATGGATGATAGTGTTGAATGGATGAGGGTGAAAGGTGGTAAGCCTTTTAGCCTAGCTCTTGGACTATATCTCTCTTTCTAAGAATTTTTTAAGATCTGGGCTTTCTATTCTTGGAGAGGTGGGCTCTACTCGCCCCGGACTTTTGTCCATTTTTCTCTCTCCTTAGAGATGTGGGCTCTACTCGCTCTCGGACACGTGTCCATTATTCATCTCTAAAATTTATTTCTTTTAGGGAGGTAGGCCCTTCTCGCCTAGTATGACACTTTTCCTTTTCTCTCCCTCTCTCTTCTCACTTTTTCCTCTCTTTCTTTTTTTTCGAATGTAGCCCCAGAATCTTTTTTTTAATGTCGAGAGAGATATATCCTAGAGTTGCATGAGCTGTATGGCTTGATGGAAAATGCGTACTTCCATATCAGAAGCAGCATAAATGGTGGAATGGAATGATCTTGATGTGTATGACAAGCTCTTAAGGATCATTGACACAGGAACTCATCATATATTTTTCAAGATAAATCCAGGAATCCAGCTTCTCTAGGAAAATGATCAATAGCAACTCAACTTTTCATGAATCATCTTTCAAAGCCTAGACTCAGATTAAGCATATACTTGCACATGTTTTGGGTTTAGAGCAAATTAAGCATTTAAACTTCAGGAGAATCTAGGTTTGAAAACTAAGCACTTTAAAAGGAATTACGACGGAGCAACTATTCATTATCTCCAAGCATATATCATCAAGATCATTATTAAAGAGAAAAACCAACTAGCAGACTCTAGCATTTTATTCAAACTAAGACTTTTAACTAAAACTCAACTAGCTAAAAACATAGGATAGCGATACTTATCGTGATAACTGGGGGTGCTCTCCCCCAAGCTGGATCTTGAAGTGATTCTTGATTCATCCTTGGAACTTGTTTGCCTTCAGGTCCTTATTAAATTCTCCCTGTAAATATTAGTCTCGCACATACCCGAAGGAACAAATTCTAGGATTATGCTGTGAGCCTTCATGTGCCCACTTCTTTTTGGGTTTTTCTGAAATGTGTGGACCTTCATGTGCCCACGTATTTTTGTGAATTTTTATATGCAAAAGGGATGCTAAAAGCAAAATCATGTGAATGAAAAAACAGAAAATATTTTTATGATTTTTTTCAATGCAGGTATAGGGAAATAAACATGCTAATCTAAATATGCAGTGCAGAATATAAAGATAAATACCGAGTTACCTCTCGGCGAGAGTTTAGAGTACTTACTCCCATGGCGTAGATGTAGTGGCCATTGATTGATCAGTTGATGACGCGGGTAGTGATTGGTCTTCCGAAGATGTACTCTTATCTTTCTTCCTCCAAACTTGTTTCTTCGGTGGAGACCTTTCTGGAGTAACAGGTTCAGAATACTGGGCTGGCAGAAGCTGAGCGAACTTCTCCTTAATCTCTTCTTCAATGTTCTTGACATCCGTCAACTTTGTGTTCAGCTTGCGTTGTAATCTCTGAAGGCGTCTCCGCGTCTTGTTCTTCTTGGGCTGCTCAGGATTAGTGTAAGTATTGAAATAGCAGCGTACCTTTTCAGTTCTGAACTGGAAGTGGATCTCGCCAGTCCTGATGTAGATGATTGCTCTTGTTGTGTTCAGGAACGGTCTTTCAAGAACGATGGGAGGATCTTGCTCATCTCCCATGTCTATGACTAAAAAGTCAGTCAGGACATAGTTATCCTTTATCTTGATAGGTACATCTCGTGCAATTCCTTCCGGGAACCGTTGTGATTGATCCGCCATCTGCAACATTATATATGTGGAATACAAAGGCAAGTCACCATATATTAATTCGTAGGTTACCCTAGACATTAGGTTAACGCCCGATCCCGTGTCGCAGATAACTCGCTGGAAGTTCCATTGATTGATGGAGCAGTGGATTGATGGAACTCCAAGGTCTTCAAGCTTTCGCAGTAATGGTGAAGGGAACAGGTTCTTATTCTCTGATTGAATCATGTTGATCATCCCAACTTCCTTCACATGCGATTGATGTTAATTATTCTTCTTGTTCCTCCTTCTATCTCTTCTCTTCTTCTCGACAACTGGCTCGTGTTCTTGAGGGTAAGGATATCGGGGGTGCGCAGGAGCTTCTAGGATTTTGTTCTTGCAATTGAATCTCTCCTTCCTCCCATTGATGGAGAAGATGATCTTAGCGGCTTTGGCGTAGATGATGGCTTTGGCTGTGGCAAGGAAAGGACGTCCCAAAATGATTGGAGCGTTCTCACTTCCCCCAGTCTCGACAACAACGAAGTCGGCAGCCACGTAGGAGCGTCCTATCCCCAGACATACGTCGTCTAGGATACCCTCGAGGTGGCATAGTGACAGGTCTGCAAGCTGCCAGCACATGGTTGTATACAATAAAGGTGAACCATTAATTTTCTTATATATTACCTTAGGCATTATGTTGACGCTAGACCCAAAGTCACAAAGTGCATTCTTGAAGGTGTAGGCTCCAATAGTGATGGTGATGACGGGCCTTCCTGGATCTCCTCTTTTGGCGGGCATGCCCGAGTCAATCCATCTTGGGCCTTCTTCTATCTCATTCGAACACAGATCTGCAGAATAGATATCGACAAGATTTGCAGATTCTAATTCTTCCGGCTGACCCGGAATCTTACCTGGGTTAGCCGTGGGAACAGATGATGCCAGCTGAGAAATCTGAGATTCTAGCATCTTATTGAAGCTATGTTGGTTCTTGATGGCAGAAGAAAAACTTTCCATTTTATTACTAATAGTTTCGAGCATTTTATCATTGGAAGCTAACTTCTTAGACAGATTATCCATAATTCTACCCTGGTTTTGGACTAAGTCTCTTAATGGTAAGAAATTATTGGAAGAATTATTACCTTGATAATTACCTGAATAGTTACCTGGGTAGTTGGTTCTCTGCTGAGTCCATCCTTGATTCTGCTGGAGACGATATTGGTTGTTGTTGTTGATGTAGTTCACGTCCTCCTCCAGCTGAGGGCATTGACTCCCTGAGTGTCCAGTGTTTCCACATTCTTCACAGGTCATGCGGGATTTGAAGAGTTGCATGACTTCCTTCTTCTCAGGGGCTCTGTCTTCAAGCCTCTTCATCAGTAAATCAATTTTGGCAGACAGCATGTCTACCTCCTTGAGCTGGTGCATTCCTCTTTCTTTCTTGCGGGGTTGACGTTCCTCGTAACAAGCTTAATTGGACGCCATCTTTTCCACAAGGTTAGTAGCTTGAGTAAGTGTAAGGGACAGGAAAGCACCTCCAGATGCAGCATCCATCGTTTCACGGGTGTTGGTAGAGAGCCCGTAGTAGAAAGTCTGCAAGAGCAACCAGTTTTCCATTCCATGATGTGGGCAATCTGCAATGTAGTCTTGAAAGCGCTCCCATGCTTCAGGAACAGATTCCTCGTGTTGCTGCTGGAAACTCGAAATTTTCCCCCGTAAGGCATTGGTTTTGCCTATAGGAAAGAACTTTGCCAGAAAGGCAGTAGAACACAATGTCCAAGTTGTAAATTTGTCTTTGTTGGAGTAGAACCATTACTTCGCTCGCCCCAATAGTGAGAATGGGAATAAACGAAGTAGGACTGCATCACTTGGAACATCTTTGATCGTGAAGGTGCCACATATCTCCAAGAAATTTTGAAGGTGTTTGTTGGCATCTTCATGAGTTTTTCCACAAAATTGGCTAGCTTGTACCATGTTGATCAGCGCAGGCTTGAGCTCAAAAGCAGCATCTCCTACAGCGACTGTCGGACCAGTACGAATGTTGTTCGGGGTCGGTGCGGAGTATTCGCGTAGGGACTTGTTTGCCATTACTTCAAACGTGGGTGTTAAGCTTCGTGATGTTGAATCTCCCAAGGCAGAAGTCATGGGCCGAGAATCAGGAGACCTGAGCTTTGACCTTGCCTTCCTTAAGATTTTCTCTGGATCTGAAACGAAGTTTTCTGGAAGATTCTTATTCATACATTACCCTGAAATAAGATAGACAAAAGTGGAAAGAACAAGGGTAAGCCTGTTTAAGCAATGATTATTTGGATTCTCGATACATTATATGTGAGAGATGCATGCATGCTATTACTGAAATTTTTTTTTCATCTAGGCTATAGACTTTCTTTCCCCGGCAATGGCGCCAAAAATGCTTGTTGACATTGCTAACGTCATCGACTAGAAACGGATATAAGATCCATCTCTATCGACGACACCAGGAATGCAGAGGTATAGCTTAACATGATGCTAAGTGTATATCGGATGTTGCTTTCAGATAAACTAAAAGATGAATTCCAACACGATTTATAGCACAACTCGATATAGGTTGTCATCCTGACAGGTGTGCCTGAAAACGCATGGATATGGTACTCCTACATATGCCTTGGATCTCTAGAAAAGAAGATATATATATATAAATAGGGTATCCGCAAGCGCACAGATATGAATATACCATTGTAGCATTTTAACCAGGAGTAAAACCAGGTATCGTATTTATATTCTACCACAGGGAAAGAAGTCTTTCTAATCCATAATAGCTAATACATGCTCATCTCTCAGTTTTATAATGTAGAGTGGCCAAAATATATCAATTGCTATAAACAGGGGTAAGTCACATAAAATATAGAGAATGATAGCACTGTTCAAGTCATAACTTCATGAGCAGCTAGAAAGTGTCATTATAGCAAGAGAAACATAGCAAAGTCTAGCTAGAGAGGATACTCCTAGGTAATTCTAAACTATATGTCAATGCAAACTATGATTAGTGCAAACATTTAGCAATCACGGAAGAAGAACTATTATATCAATGCATGGGGAGACTATCTAGGAGGATCAAGGCCGAAACTTGAAACAACTCAAACAGTATAAGGCTCCACTAGTCCTATACACAGGGGGTGGACTACGAAGGACTCAATAGTGTTGTCACCACCACGATCTACCACACAACCCGGCATATAGGGTGCAATCGCAGATAAATACAATATAAGCACCACGCTTACACTGTCTTTACCATTCACCCATGTTAACAAATGATCTAGGTGAGGGCTATATGACTCCATAAATGAATATAAAGGCAAATCAACTATGCTAAACATGTAATCATAATAAACACCAAAGCATATAATGTCGAATATAATCATTAATAAGAACATATGTCTATATAACAAATGTAAAGAACTAGATAAGAACTTACAAGAGCGAAGCTAGATCAGCCTCTAGACGATCAGGAGCTAAGTAGACGCCTTGCCTCCTCCTAGATCTAAACTAGCTAGCTACTCTGCTATATGGTGTTTCTAGGGCGTAGAGTCTCTGACTTGATGACTTGATCTGATGTATGACAGATTCAGATGCCTCTGCCAGGGGGCAGGGGGGCTGCTTATATAGTCCAGAGGGGTGGACGTGCGCTGTAGGATCAAACCGACCTAAACATGTGGTTTAGATTGATTCTCATAGGCGGTGGAGGAACATTCCAGAAGATGAGGCGGTTCGGGGCCCGGGGGGACCGACCGGCCCCACCACCAGGCCGATCGGTCTGGGGTGGGCCCCCCTCGGGTCCCACTTCGGCCAGGTGGTCTCTTGATCCTTCTAGATGCTTCTTTTTTAGGTGTTGAGCCACGTTGAGTTCCGGAGCCTTCTGGAGTCTTCTAGAGTGGTTTCCTTGCATATTTTCTGAATAGTCCCTGTAGATTCATAGATTCACCAAAACTCGTGGAAATTGTTAATATAAACCCTAATAAGGTGATCTAATTATATTTTAGTCCTTTTTCCAATGAATGTGAGGGATAAAATGCATAGATAAAATGTGTCAACAACCTCCAACAAACCTCAACCAATAGAGGAAGTATAGGTGATGGCCATCGACCTCCGGACTGGCGACAGCAGCAAGACTACCATGATCGGTGCGGGGCTCGACCCTAAATAGGAAGACACGCTCGTCAGCTTCCTTCGGGCTAACCGAGACATCTTTGCGTGGAAGCCAGCAGACATGCCAGGTGTGCCCAGGAGGCTGATTGAGCACTCACTTAACGTCAATCCTAAAGCTACCCCCAAGCGACAACACCTCCGCCGTTTTGCTGACGACCGACGGGACGCCATCAAGAAAGAACTCGCCAAACTACTCGCGATCGGCTTCATCTGAGAAGTCTTCCATCCTGAGTGGCTCGCCAACCCCGTCCTCATCCGCAAGAAGAACACGAATGAGTGGAGGATGTGCGTCGACTACACTGACCTCAACAAGCACTGCCCCAAGGACCCCTTCATCGACTCCACGGCGGGTTGCGACCTGCTCTGCTTCCTCGACTGCTACTCCGGGTACCACCAAATCACAATCAAGGAAGAAGACCAGGAGAAGACCGCGTTCATCGCCCCGTTCGGCGCTTACTGCTAATATGAAAGCTCCAACCTGCATCAAGGATGTCCAGAAGCTGACCGGGTGCATGGCGGCCCTCAATAGATTTATCTCAAGACTTGGAGAGCGGGGACTACCCTTCTTCAAGCTACTCAAGCACCAAGAGAAGTTCGTGTGGACCGTGGAGGCTGATCAAGCTCTGACGCAGCTTAAGGACTTCCTATCCAAGCCACCGGTCCTCACGGCTCCTCGCAAACAGGAGCAGCTACTGCTCTACCTCGCTGCGACTACTCATGTGGTCAGTATTGCCATTGCTGTCGAGTGGCAAGAAGAAGGCCACGCCTACCCAGTCCAGCGACTAGTCTACTTCGTCAGCGAGGTCCTGTCTGATTCCAAGGCACGGTACCAGCCGGTCCAAAAGCTACTCTACGCATTACTCATCACCTCGCGGAAGCTACGACACTACTTCCAGGAGTACTCGATCATCGTCATCACTAACTACCCGCTTGGTGACATACTCCACAACCAAGATGTTACTGGAAGAATCTCCAAGTGGGCGGTCGAGCTTGGCGCCCTCAACATCGACTTCGAGCCACGCACCGCTATCAAGTCTCAAGCACTAGTCGACTTCATGGCGGAGTGGCGGGAGAATCAGCTACCTACTCCAACAGAGCGACCAGAGCATTGGGTGATGTACTTCGACGGCTCACTCAAGCTCGAGGGCGCGGGCGCAGAGGTACTCCTGATTTCTCCAAAGGGCGAACAACTCAAGTACGTCCTGCAGATCTTCTGGAAGGTCTCAAACAACGAAGCCGAGTACGAAGCCCTGCTGCATGGGCTCCGACTCGCAATTTCACTAGGCATCAAGCGACTACTAGTCTACTGCGACTCCGTAGTGGTCGTCAACCAAGTCAACAAATCTTGGGACCGCAATAAGGAGAACATGGACGCCTACTGTCTGGAAGTCCGCAAGCTCGAGAACGAATTCTACGGTCTCGAGTTCCACCACGTCGTCCGCGACAACAACGTTGCAGCGGACGTCCTGCCGAAGCTTGGATCTACTCGCGCTCAAGTACCTGCTAGAGTCTTCGTCCACGAGCTTCACGCGCCATCCATCCCGGAGCCAGCGCCAACGACCACTGACCTTGGGCCAGCACAGCCCAGTCAGGAGGTCATGATGATCGACGTGGACTGGAGACAACCCTTCATCGACTACATCCGCGAGCAGAAGGTTCCTTCCGACAAGAATGAGGCCGAACAACTCGTCCGCCGAGCCAAGACCTACGTACTAGTCGGAGACAAGCTCCACAGGCGGGGCGCCACTTCTGGAGTACTCATGAAGTGCATACCCCGAGAAGAAGGCAATGACATCTTGGAGGAGATCCACAAAGGTGTCTGCGGCAACCACGCGTCCTCTCGCACGCTGGTGAGCAAAGCCTTTCGACGAGCCTTCTACTGGCCCATAGCTCTGGCCAACGCCGAAGAACTCGTCAGAAGGTGCCAAGGGTGCCAATTCTTCGCCAAGCAGAAACACGTCTCGGCCTACAAGCTAGTCACCATACCACCGACCTGGCCCTTTGCCTGCTGGGGGCTCGACAGGATTGGGCCTCTACCAACTGTGCCAGGTGGATTCAACAGAGTCCTGGTGGCCATCGACAAGTTCACCAAGTGGATCGAAGTCAAGCCGGTTACCTGCCCAAAGGCCGACAGAGTACTCGACTTCTTAGATGAACTCGTGCATCACTACGGGCTACCCCATCGCATCATCACAGACTTGGGTTCCAACTTCAACAACCACCAGTTCTGGGAGTACTGCAAGAACAGCGTGATCGACGTTCGATATGTCCCAGTCGCCCACCCGCGCGCTAACGGCCAGGTGGAGCGCGCCAACGGGATGGTACTCGACGCCCTCAAGAAGCGATTGCACGATGCAGCTAACACCAAAGGAGGCAAGTGGATCAAGGAACTACCCAATGCACTCTGGGGGCTTCGTACTCAACCTACCAAGCCAAAAGGGCAGTCGCCCTACTTCCTGGTCTATGGCTCCGAAGCTATTCTACCCGCCGACATGATGTGGGAATCCCCGGCAGTAGAACAATACGACGAAGGCATCTCAGAAGACAGTCAACGGCTTGACATCGACAGCCTCGAAGAAGCCCGCTGTGCTGCCCTCGTCCAGTCAGCAAGGTACCTAGACGGTATCCGACGCTACCATGATCACAACGTCAAGGAACGCTCCTTCAACGTCGGCGATCTAGTCCTCCGTCGCATCCAGAACACGGACGGACTACACAAGCTCAGCTCGCCGTGGGAAGGTCTCTTCTCAGTCTCCAAGGTGACCGGACCAGGCTCCTATCATCTTCAGACACTTGAAGGCGACGACATCAGCAACTCGTGGAACGTCGACCAGCTGTGTCGCTTCTACGCGTAGTCACTCGACTACTTGTTTATGGGTCCAGCCTGCATGGCTACTAACGGACTCTTTGCTGTAAGCGGCCTCTTGGTCCTAGCACTAGTCTACGGACTACTTCTATCCAGGATCCAGCGTTAACGGCTACTAACGGATCCTAGGCCGCACATAGCATAAGGGCTTTGGCGGCGGTCTACGGACCATGTACTCTATAGATCCAGCTACAATGGCTACTAATGGATCTCCAGCTGTAAGTGGTCCAAGGACCCTAGCAAATACTTAGCTGTAGGCGGCCTGCGGGTCCTGGCGACTTCCTATTTGTAACGGCCCTGGCCATCCAGGTGTACTTATTCATCAGTAATAAAGTTTGATTCTACTCAACTTGTTTACTGTGCCTTCTAACTAGGCAGATCCGACCGAGTACTACTACTTGTCACCTCTCCAACGGCTTGGTACTCCGCACGCTTCGATGCAAGCGGCGGTAACGAGTACTCATTACAGCATGAGAAGTGGACCAACTTCATTCACATTCAAACAAGTTTCTAACCAATTTGTTTGTCTTACACAGCTACCCTGTACACAAGCTACTTCTACAGGTATAACTACTGAAGGTTCAGCTTGTCCGTGACTTGCTCCGCGATAGGCGCCATTTCCTCCAGAAGGGTCTTGTACTGCTCATCCGTGCAGTTTGCCGCAAGACCACAAGCCACCACATCTACTGGTGCCTTCGGGAAGTACGACTTCAGGAAGGCGAGCACCTGGTTCGGTATCGACTTCGCTAAATGCTTGACATACGTCGCCAGGCGCCCGGGGGCTTCTTTCAGCCTATCTACCAGAGGCGCTATCTTGGGCCCGCCCGGATGTGGGACCAGCAGCCTTGCTATGGGCAGCGTGGCTTCTTCCAGCTCTTTCAGTTGTGCCTGCAGCTTCTCGCAGTCTTCATTGAGCTTCTGCAGAGATTTATAACAACGTACAAGGTCAAGGTCTGAGACTTCATGGAGCTCCATGTGCTTGATGCACTCATGGCGCAACGGTGCGTAGTCCCACTCGAGTACCTCTCGACGGTCGGTCTCCCGCTACACAATATTCTTGAGGTCCGTCTCAGAAGCCTTCAGCTGGTCGACCCTCGCCTCAAGATCTGCAGACAACTCGACAACAGTCTCAGACTACACATAAGTTCTATAACGAGTACTCAGTGGTCACGGCGGAAGGCATACCTTTGTTCTTCTGGCGCAGAGTCTTGTTCTTCTTGATCAACTCATCCCTCTTTGCCTGCATCTCTTGCACTTCATTGTGGTACTAGGCAAAGGTGCCGTCAAGCTTGGATTGGAGCGATGCTGAGTGTTTCTTCGACTTGTCCAGCTCTTTCTCCAAAGCTTCAGCGCGGAGGACTGTGTCACCGTACCCCTTCAAGAGGTCGGTCTTCTGGTGAGATCTCTCCACCAGGCCCTGTGCAAGACCCAATAATCAATCAGTACTCAGTACTCAATAACACAAGACAACTCCGGGTACTCGCAACGTACCTTGATCCAGTTCTCCGTGCGACGCCACGATTCCATGCTCAGAGACACGAAGGCCGGGTCAATCAGATCATCATCCAGCAACTTGAGACCTCCGCGGCTCAAAGTCCCAGTCTCTGGCATGGGCGCCGAGCGAAGCGGCGCCGCATCTTCTATCATCGCCTCACGGACGACAACTTCAGTTCCTGCTTCAGGTTGCGGGTCCACCCGTGGTTCCGCGCTTGGCTCGGGGGCTGTCGAAGTCGCCGGCTCGGCAACTGGCTCTGTAGCCGTCGCTTCAACAGTAGCCGTCTCCATGGCTACTGCCTCAGGGATCACCACTCCCTCAGCTTGTGTCCCTGTCAAGATTAGCTCAACAGTTAGTGGCGGTTACGAGTACTCTCCACAATAAGTTCTCATGGTGACAGGATGCGTACCTTCCACCAGGGTAGCTTCTACAAGCCTTGGCCCTGCTGCGGCATCGGCTGTGGTGGCGGTGTGGGCTCTCGCACCTCCGTCGAGCGGTCTTCACCATCGGCAGGAGCGCTAGTCTCTACCTCATCCCACGACAAGTCCGTGGATTTCCTGCATCATGGATTATTCAATCAACAACACGAGCTTGACGACTACATGGCTACTCTAGAGTTCCGGAAACTTACAGAGTTGACCGTACTACAGTGACGGTCGGGGCGCCCAGTAGCCTGGCAATATCTACAATGCCAGGCTCGCTAGTGGCTCCTGCCTCGACAGGAGGCTCCTCTACTCTCTCCTCTGGTTGCCCGACGGCCACGGCCGCAGCTGGAGGAGGGCCCTGTACTTCTTCGACCGATGGCTGCGGCTCCACAGCGGCGGTTTGCTCCTGTGCCCCTTCTGGCACAATGTCTTCAGTAGCCGAAGGTGGGCTGGTACTTCCTCCAGCCGTCGCCCCCACAGTCTCCTAGACTTCATCCTCATCCTGCGCCACAGGATCCGGGGAAGGGATGTCCTGCGGCAATACAAGTCAAGCAGTCATACAACAGACTACTCATCGATTAGTACTCAACTACTCTAGTCATGGTACTCACCTCTTGTCTGGTGGCTTTCGACAACTTTAATTTCTTCACGACGCGTTTGCGCGCCACGTTGCGGGGCTTCCTGGGCGGCACCGGCAAGCTTGCCTCCAGGCTGGACGGCTTCTCTATCACTGGAATATGTGGCATTCCAGCTCGGCTGAACCTCGAGCAGAGCTGGAACCGCTATTGCAGCGTCTCCTCATCCTCGTCGTCAGAGGTGTCTTCAATGACGACGGCATCATCGCCTTCGCCAACTTCTCGGTGCTCCTTCGCCTTGGGTTCCGCCTTCTCCTGTGTTTGTTCCTCAAGCCGTGGGGGGGAGGGCGGGACGGAGATGTACTTCTTCACATCGTCCTACAAGATCAAGCAAGCATAAGTACGACTACACAAGTAATTAGTACTCGGGGGCTTTAGCCACGACTACTAACCTGATTTCGCGGCCGCACCGCGGAGTACTCTGGCACGGGGCACGGCGTGTACGCGGGCATGTCTTTGAAGATCTTGCCCAGCCTCTCGATGATGACATCACCCTCAATTTCTTCACCGGGCATCCGGGAAGTATCTTCGTCGCCAGTGTACTGGTAACCGAGAGTATCTCGCGCCATCAGCGGCTTCACCCTTCTCTTCATGAAGCTGAAGGCCACATGCTCGGCCCTCAGTCCGGCCTCCCTCAAGGCCTTGATCTTCTTCAGCAACGGAGGTAGCTGGAGACCCTCTTGCATGGTGGGCTCCGTGTTCCACCATGGTGCATCCTTCGGCTGTCGACCGCTGGGCTTTGGCAGCTCGGGATGGTGGTTGCTGATGTAGAACCACTTCGCTTTCCAATCCTAGTTGGAGTCGATCAGCTTGTACGGCAAGTACTGCCCGGCGGCGTCCTCGCGCATCTGCACTCCAGCCCCTCCAACTACTCAGGGGTCGTCTGTACTCGGCTGCGGCTTCAGCCGGAAGAACTTCCGGAACAGGATCCAGTGGGGCTTGATCCCCACAAATGCCTCGCAGAAGTGTACAAAGATGGAGATGTGGAAGATACCATTGGGGTTGAGGTACTAGATCCTGTAGTACCTGAGCATCCCCTTGAAGAAGTCGCTGGCTGGCAGTGCGAGTCCGCGCTCCACGAACCGCGCGAACATCGGAATCTCATCCGGGTTCTTCTCCATCGGGTACAGATCTCCAGTGGCGACGCGCCACAGATCCATCTCCTTCTCACGGAGGAATCCACTGTTGACCAGGGCGAGGAGGTCCTCGGTCTTCAGCTTCGCCTTCTTCCACTCCTTCGCCGGATTTGGCAGGGTGGAGGGGGCGGCGATGACGACGACGGGCTGGCATCACCGGCCTCACCACGGCTCCTTTTCTTCGACGCGCCGGTCTTGGTGCTCTTCGCTGGAGACCCCTTCATCCTTCGAGTCACGAGCGTCTTCACTCGCATTCGCTCGGGGGCTGCGGAGGAGGGCGGACTACGGCGGCGGGGCGAAAGTAGATCTAATCTACTTAGCGGTGGCGGCGGCAGCAGAGGTGCAGGGGGGCAGAGACTCAGATCTAATCTCAGAGAAATGCAACCGCTGGGAGTGAAAAACCCTAAGGGGTTCGCCTGTCATTTCTAAGCCACCACGCAGCTCGGTCCCAAACGGGCGGATAAGTTTCTGGCGACTGACTTAGCGGCGGCGGACTGACCCTTCGTATTCCAGTACTCGATGCTCTCAGTCTCGGGGGCTCGACTACATTCGATGGATTCAGTGGGCTACACCATATCAAGATCCCACTCAGGACACATTCTACAGTCAAGATGACCCTTCAATTCGAGAGAAAGTACTCGACTCAAGGCTCGGGGGCTCCATGCCACGTGTCCTTCGGTTTTTTCTCTAGATTTTTTGGGATAAGATTGGCAGAACTTCAGATTAACCCTCAGCTTGAATCTACGATTCGATCTAAGGCTCGGGGGCAACATTCCATATGGAATGCGATTCTTCGAATCGTATTTTCCATATGGTTTTTCATCAAGACAACACGAGTACTATTGAAGACCTTCGAGAGAAGCACTCGGGGACGCTTGGGGACTACTAGAGAAGACTTCAAGACTACTCAAAGATCAGCTGGAGTACCTTCCAGCCTCGGGATGATTCAAGCATTCTTGAGGACTTTCGGCTTGTGGAACTCGGGGACGCTCAAGGACTACTCGCCAAGGCCGTCAAGACTACTCGAAGACATCCTACTCGACTACAAAGTACTCGGAGGCTTGTCGTACGGACATCCCTGGGCCCACTACTCAGGTGGGTACCAGGACCGACTACTGCGTGGGCCCCTAGGACTACTCGACTTGGGCTGCACGGTAGCAGATGGCGTGAAGCACAAGGCATACAGAGGACTAGTACTCTATTAGGAAGCTAGACATGTCCGGATCCATGTAGAATACTCCTAGCCGTGTACGACTAGTACTCTCCCTACCAAACCGACTTGTAACCCTGCCTCCCGGGCTATATAAGGCGAGGCAGGAACCCCTATCTCTCATCCGCATTATCTTGTAAACACACCCAATCAATCCAGAGCTACACAGCATACAGGACGTAGGATATTACGCACCTCGCGGCCCAAACCTGTCTAAATTGTGTGCCACGTGTCTCTCTTTCGAGTTCCCGATCTCGGCGAGGCCACAAACGTCTACCTCGGGTACTCCCCTTGGTAGGTTGCCGGGTTAAAACACCGACAGGGTTATCCTTCGATTGCCCTGTATCCCACGGTTTGTCTTGGGATAGGCCGTGGTAGTGATAGCTGTTGGACCCTTATGGAATCCCCCACGTTCGGTTATAGGTGTAGACAACCTTTTGTCGTGAACCGACTGTTATAGCCAGGAGGGTCCGGTGTCCGAAGCGAGATCCTTACAGCTTGTACTCCCCTAGAACCGAGCACCCCATCATCTCTCTACCTAAGCAGGGGCTTGGTGTCCTTGGACCATTCTTCTAGCATAGAAGGTAGTACACACCGTTCCCTGGATTCGATACCCTTTGGAATACACCTGAGGTGAAGTGCTACAACGGTATTTCCGTGCGCTTGCGGATTCTTTCGTACCCGTCGGTATACCCAGGTGGATCTTACACCCATGCTAGGAGCGCAACTAGTGGTGAGGTTAAGAAATACCAACACAGGGCCGGTTTCTTGGGGCGGTCTAACCGCCCCCAGGCGGTCAGATCCCAAAGGGGGCGGTCTGACCGGCCTGGGCATGCGGTCTAACCGCCTTAGGCTGAGTGAGCTGGTTTTGCTCCTTATTTGCATTCCCATGTTGCCTTGGTGCATTGGTTCAGGGGAAGTGTGCTTTGGCTCAGGGGGAGCTTGCATATGTGCAGGGGGAGCTCTTGTGTGAGTTCGTGGCTTGCGGCCTTGTGTGCCTTTGGTGGTTTTTGCTCTTTGTGTGAGCTTGTTTTTATTTCGGTTGTGTCGAGCCGTTGCCCTTGCCTAAGGGGACTGAGACTTTCCTTCTTCAAGTGATCTTGTTCTTTGCCTTTTCTTGGGCTTTCGATCGCTTGTTGAAGTTTCTTTTTGTCGTTTCTTTTCTTTTCCTTTTCTCTTTGATTACCAATCATGTGTGTTGTCAATGCATTCATCAAGGGGGAGATTGAGAGCCTGTGTGGTTCGAGGACCGGTGGATGGTCGCTTCCTGGTGTGATGAGTGATTGACAACGTTGTGTGGACTGACTCTTGGCTAAGTATTGCAGGTGCAGGTTGCGGCTTGATTGGTGCTGGTGCAGGTGAAGAACAAGCGCGAAAGGTCGATGCCGGTGAGGCCTCCAGGTGTGGAGCAGACAAGTAGGCTTGGTTCGAGGGACCCGGTGGCCAGCGGGGTCAAGTGTGGGCCGCATGGTAGAAAGAACAGCAAGACGAAGTCGTGGATGGTTTCTTGGTTGGGCCTCAAAATCAAGGTCGAGCCGGGACATGGTGGGAGCCAAGTCATGAGTGGAGATTGGCGGAGGCTACACCAAGTCTGCGGGGTTTGCAGTGGTTCACCACAAAACCACTGGGTTACTCGGTTGAGCCACAAAACCGAGGCCGAAGACTCGACGGAGGAGTGTGGCAGGCCAGGTCGGTTCAACCGCCCAGGAGGGGTGGTCAGACCGCCTGGGGCCGGTCTAACAGTCTGACCGCCCAGGTCGCAGCCGCCGAGAAGCTTCGAAGCGGAGGACACGCGGCATGATCGCAAGAGTTGCGTTGGTGCTACGCAGGCTTGCGGTGGATGCGCATCCGTCCGATGGTGCTGAACTGAAGACTTCCAAAATTGCCCTTGAGAGACTTGTATCCCTAGTTGCTAGTAAGGGTAGTTTAGTCTTTTGGTTGCCCCCATATAAACATTTGAGTTGTGGGATGGCAGCCAACTCTTGGAACTCTAGCTCATTTCCCTTTGCTATTTTCCCTTCCTATTTTCCTCAGGAATTTCTAGGACTAGTTTGAGAGCTTCATGGTGAGATCTTGAGAGAGGGATGGATGACCGGGTGGCAAGCTAGACCTTGTATGAACCTTCATGGTATGTATAGATGATTCGGCGTGGTTCCTCAAGGCCTTGTGTTGCCTCTCCCGTTTGTCTTTTTGGTGATTTTCGGAACTCTTTCTTGTGATTTTCGTGGCGGAGTTTTGAGAGCGATTTCTTGCGGGATTCTTGTTGGGTGTCACGTATGAGGACCTTGTGCCTCTTTGGCTGGTGTCTTTGCCCCAAGAACTTCCTTGAATCGACCTCGATTTGGTGGTTTTTCGAGTTGCTCGAGTTCATGACCTAGAGGGTCAAGATCCGCGATTCCCTTTGATTGAGAGCGTTTCAGTGCAATTCCTTTGGTGGAGAGGTTGCCTAGGAGGTAACCCAGGTATCCCGAAGTTTCACTGCAATCCGTGGGGTGAATCAGGAGATCGGGCGATGGGAAGTTGAGGGTTGACCCGCGGCCAGATTTTCTGGGCGATCGGTCCGTTTTGGTGCTGTTTGCTAGGAGTTCTTGGCTTGTGTTCCTTGCTGGGTACAGGAGGTTAAACCGCCCCTGTGAGCCGGTTAAACCGCCCCTAGGCCCTTGGGTGATGTTCGTGTTTTCGCCAAGATTTTCTGGTAGCTAGCTTGGTCTTGACCAGAGGATCTTGTGGCTGAAATTGTGGAGAGTTTTGGAGCTCGGAAGAGGTGTTTCGGAGAATTTCTTGGTTACCAGGTAGAGGCAGTCTAACCGCCTCCCATACCCGGTCTAACCGCCCCCTCCAGGCAGACAGCTTCCGAGTTGTTCCGCTGCCGTGTGTGTGTAGAAGCTGTGCCTGCAGGTAGTGTTTGTTTTTAGGACCAGTAGCACTCCGGTGGCTACGTGGTTTTGGCAAACGGAAGGTTATGTGCGGAGCGTGTGATTTTGGGTATCCGACCGAGTTCATCTTGTTGGAGAAGTTATCTCCTTCGAGAAGAATTTTTATCGGCTCCCATTCACTCCCCCCTCTCTGGTCGTCAGTTCGGTCCTTCAGAGGGTGGCGGCGAACAGGTCACCGCGATGGAATCTTCCGTGTCATCGCCGAAGATGACGCCAAGGCGAACTGCCATCACGCCACACGAAGAGCTCCCGATCTGCCCCACGGTGGGCGCCAACTGTCAGGTCTTAAGATCTGAATAGTCCACAGGGGGTCAACCCCGGTGGTTTATTTGTTCGGTGGAGGAGATCAGGAGCGAAGAACGTGATGGTTATGCTAGCGTAGCACACGGAAATCACGGCGAGACACAAGAGACAATACGATTTTATACTGGTTCGGGCCTCCGGAGAGTAAAACCCTACGTCCAGTTGTTGGTGTTGTATTGCAAGCGATCGTATCTGGTCCTCGGAAGGACACCCTTAACCGCCTTATATTGGCCGGCGGACAAGGTCGGTGGACCGGAGTCCAAGTTGGTTACAACAGAGAAACCTATCTCTAGTCCGTTACAATATGGAAAGTTTATCCGAGCTGCCTTAATCCGTCAAGAATGCCTTGGCTTGCACGCCAAACTGTCTTCTCGTCTTTGGGCCCACATGTCAGGTCGGGTAGGCCTACTGACAGGTCGACGAGTCTTCTGGTGGGTCGGACCCACTTGTCGAGGACGGCCGTGAGCCTGGTCGGTGGGGACCCAAGGGTACCCATGTCTCACAGTCAGCTGCGACTTTTTCCAATACCACCGTGTATATTAGTCGCGCCACGAATGTTTGACACGACCAAAATGACTAGTTCTCGGAAATATAGTATGAGAGGAGTTATTTTTAAAATTTTAGTTTTCAAAGGGTTAAAATATAAAAAAAATTTCCAACCGGACCAGGGCTTGGCCGTGACCCCTCTTCTTGTTTTCGTAAGAGTAAAGTGCACCAACGGTCCCTAAACTTGTTATGGTGTGTCATCCCGGTCTCCAAACTCGCAAAATGGTCATCTAGGTTCTCAAATTTGCTAATTGTGTCATATGAGTCCCAAATCTACTCAAACAACCTATTAAATCTATTTAGGCCGCGACACCGGGTCATGCTCCCGCGCGGCCTCACGGGCGGGCGCGAGCAGCTCCGCCGCGACCTCGCCGGCTCCCGAACTTGGGCCTGCGCTTGGAGGGGTAGGGCGGCGTGGCGGCACAAGGATTTCGGCCGGCTCCCGATGTTCGGTGTACTCGAGGAGCAACAACGCCATCAATGGTGTGGCGGAGATGGCCGACGTTGGGGAGGACCTCATGAG
The DNA here is from genome assembly GCA_036936925.1 of Cenchrus fungigraminus. Lineage (NCBI taxonomy): Eukaryota > Viridiplantae > Streptophyta > Magnoliopsida > Poales > Poaceae > Cenchrus > Cenchrus fungigraminus. The sequence goes on from CM072780.1 coordinate 73,034,222, forward strand.
CCCCGCCAACGGGAACGGAACTGTGAAGGCCACCCGCATGGAGGAGCTGGGTCGTCCCTGCGGCAGTGCGAGGGACCTCCGAGCAGCGCCCGTGGTGGGTGTGCGGTGGCGGCGCCGGGGTCGGGCTCGGCCGCGTCAGAGCATGAGTCCCGCAAGCTAAGTAGATTTAATAGGTTTTTTTTTTAGAAACACCACGGCCTTCATTCATTCATCAAAAGTAGATTTAATAGGTTGTTTAAGTAGATTTGGGACTCATATGACACAATTAGCAAGTTTGAGAATCTAGATGAGCATTTTACGAGTTTGAGGATCGGGACGACGCACCGTCCGCTAGCACACTTTACTCTTTTCGTAATAACCTCCGCTTGCCTCCGGGCTCCGGCACGGACGGCTTTTGTTTGCAAACCCCAATCGGATTCCCACCACCACGCCGCCGCCGCCGCCGGCGAGGCGCGCCCGCTGGGCGCCGGTGCCGCAAGGATGGCGAACCGCACGGACCCCCTCGCGAAGAGCATCCACGGGACGAACCCGCAGAACCTGGTGGAGAAGATTGTTCGCTCCAAGATCTACCAGAGCACCTACTGGAAGGAGCAGTGCTTCGGCCTCACCGCCGAGACGCTGGTCGACAAGGCCATGGAGCTCGACCACACTGGCGGGACCTACGGCGGCAACCGCAAGCCCACCCCGTTTCTCTGCCTCGCGCTCAAGATGCTGCAGATCCAGCCCGACAAGGACATCGTCGTCGAGTTCATAAAGAACGAGGACTACAAGTACGCCTTCCTTTCTCTCTGCCGATTTCTAATTGGTTCCATTCGCTCCCGCCCCCGTTCCTTTCTGTTTGATTGGCACGGCATTGAGTTGCTCTTCTCCGTGAGTAGGTATGTTCGGGTTCTGGGGGCCTTCTACCTGCGCCTCACCGGCACCGTTGCTGATGTCTACCAGTATCTGGAGCCACTCTACAACGACTACCGCAAGCTCAGGCATAAGCTCAGCGATGGACGTATGCATATTCCCCAAATTTAAAATCCTCAAAACTCATTTGTTTTCACACTGGTAATAAAGTAGTGGTGAATAGTTGGGCTTGCATTTATTTACAACGGTATTTGTTTTTCATTTCAGAGTTCACACTTACCCATGTTGATGAATTCATTGATGAGTTGCTGACCAAGGACTACTCCTGTGATACAGCCCTGCCCCGTATTCAGAAAAGGTTTGTTTTAGTCCAAATGTTCAGTGAGCCTCTGAGGTGCTCTGAAATCGTTTTTTGCTTGCTCATATCTTTTTTTAAAAAAAAACTAGCATTCAATTTCATCTCATGAGTCATGAGTGTACTTTTGTGGATTGTTTGATCAGATGGGTTCTTGAAGCGTCTGGAACTCTAGAACCAAGAAGAAGTGCACTTGAGGATGATTTTGAGGAAGAAGAGGACAAGGAAGAGGAACAACCTATGGAAATCGACGAGCCTAATGGCCATGAAAAGGTTCACACGCTTTTCAATTCAATCTGCAGCCAGTCTGCCAAATTTTAATTTAATATGCTAAATCCATTTTTACCATCTATTCAGGATAGTCACCGTGGAAGAAGCCCTGCTAGGGAACGGGATAGGGACCGGGACCGGAAACACGAAAGGCATCACAGGTATGCTGCTCTATGAACTGCACTCATATCTTGGTTTATTATTGAATTATTCTGACTGTTCCTTTGCCTGCTAATTATTGTTTAGTATCAATATTCCTTGTGTGAAAATAATTAGGAGTAACAATGATGGATTTTGTTAAATCAAGCTGTTAGCACTCTTTTGGTTTGTTATTGAATTATTCTGACTTTCTTTGGCTGCCAATTGTCTAGTATCAATATTGCTTGTGTGAAAATAATGTATCAGAGTAAAATGGATGGATTTCATTAAAGTGAAGCTGTTAGCACTCTTTTTGATTTGTGTGATGACTTTGAAATTTCAAGCCAACAATGTTGTAATGACTGGTTACCCTGAAGTCCATTCCTTTTTACTAATCACGGGAGGTCTGGAGCCATTCTGCTTAAGTCATACTGTTTGGTAAAGTGTCTAGTGAGTGCATGCATGTTAGAAGTCTTTGTTTTTGGTAGCTCCGGAATGAAATACCCTGCCTTACTGTCATTATAGATCATACAGAAGTTTTGTTTTGCAGAACTCTGCTCTTACTGATATCCTGTTGACATTCAGTGTTCAGTATATGTTTATCTGTGTAGAGTAAAAACTTATTAATTTTTGTCCTAACGCTATACGGCAGATAGCGTTGAATATGCTGTCTTGGATCAGCTTAGTTTCAAATAAGGGATCCCTTCAAATAATGTTCTGAGTTCTGATGATTGATAAACATATCATGTTTTTTTTGTAGTTTCTAGTCTAGATGCCTTTGATTCTTATTCTTGATACCATATACTGGAAGCTGTTGCTGTATCATTGCAGTTTTCATATCAGTGTTACTGCCATGGCATGTTAATATCAAGAGCCATTGGTAGGTAAACAGCTTCCTAGAGTAAAAATTGTGGCTCTGCCAGGTTTCTCTGCACTGATAGTGTGCAGTGAGAAGTATGATGGACCAAACAGATAGGAAGTCATAAATAGTTTGGAATTTAACATTTTGATATCATTTTGCTTCTTTTAAGTCTGTAGCATATTTTTCTTGTCCTTTCCTTTTCTTTTATTTTTGCATATTTTCTGGCTGCTTTTGCTGACGCATTTCAGGTTTTCACAATAACTTGCTTGATTTCATGAAAGTTTAATAATGTGTAATATGTTTGGTTTCTGGGAACTACTTAAATACTTATTTTTGTGTATTAAAAGTATATAGGTTGTGATGGACTTTGTCATATTTTTTTAATGATCAGCCAAATGATCGTTATATCAAATATTGTTTGCTTTCAGTAAACGAAGGCTGTAACTTTGATAGCAGAAATGTAATGATTTTTATTAGCATTTTGTGAACACCGTTTCCGGTATTTTAACTTAAAATTTTGGGGAAGGTCGGATTTTTTTTATAATATACAAATCATCTTATATTATAGAGTTAATATTACTAAAAACAGAGCTATACATTCACTCAAAAGTATTTCATCAGGTGTGGATAAGTAATCAACGGAAGAACAAAAGGTTGTTGAAAGATAAATGTGATGTTAAATTAGAATGCTGTGGCCAGTATGGTACTGTGTGTCTTACCAATGAGTAATGCTACACTTGTTCCACTTGATTGCCATGCAAGTCAATTTGGTTATTTTGATGTTCCTCCATAGGTGGATTATGATGGCTACCTCTTGGCAATGGGGATCTGTCTTTAGTAGAACATCTGACTTGAAAATTTTGCTCCCTTGTTATTGCAGTGACATGATGTTTGTTGATTTAACCGCATATGGATAATAAGTGTTGCACTTCTATCTCTGCTACAGGGACCGAGATTATGATAGAGATCGGGATTACGATAGGGACTATGGGAGAGGACGGGACAGAGACCGAGATAGAGATCGTGGAAGGGACAGAAACAGGGATAGGGATCGCGACCGTCACCGCCTGCGAGACGATGTCTACAGCCGAGACAGAGACCGAGACCGTGATAGAGATGGTAGGGAAAGGGAACGCCGGGACAGAGACCGTGAAGATGGAGAGTACCGCAGGAGGCGTGGTCGTGGCAGTGTGAGTCCTCGAGGACATGGTGAGGATGGCGGCACAAGGGAGGAACCAAAGAGGAAGAAGGAAAAGAAAGAGAAGAAGGGAGAAGGAAATGCTCCGGATCCAAATGATCCTGAGATCATAGAAATGAACAAGCTCCGGGCCTCACTAGGGTTGAAACCACTGAAGTAGATTTTTTGCTGTAGTATTAATACGAAGCTTGTCAGCTGTGATAGTTTGAACTGGAAATGCTGAGCTGTGGATATGCATCCAACATTTTTTTCTGGCTTTCTCAGCTTCGTGTAATTACCTTGTATTATTAATTTTTATGTAATGATATCATTTGATTGCTTCTGTCCATGTTTTCGATTGTGACTGTAAGCTTAAAGGAAAGCAGCAACCGTGCACGTTATGTTCTCTCCATAGCAAAACATAAAGAGGCATTTGTGCTCTTACCCCAAGTGTAATTGTAATTTTGCTCTTGTTTTTTTCAACTTGGTGATTTTGCCCCTGACTATTCTCAAGTCAATGCAATTTTGCTCGTAGTCAGCGGCCAAAATAGTGGCAAATACACGAAGACTAGAGGCAAAATCACAATTACTTGCCAATAGTTGAGGGCAAAATCACAAAGTTCGAAAAATGATGGCGAAATAGCCCCTGAACTATCAGTCAAGGCTCAATTTCGTCCCTCAACTACGAAAACGTCCAATTCAGTCCCTGGACTATCCAAAGCGGCCCAATTTCGTCCCTGCCCTCACGCCGTGCTCACGCCGTTCGCCGTCCGTCCCGTCTTCCACGCGCGCGAGCAGAGGATAAGCAGAGGTCCTTCCCCCTCCCCCGCCCGTGCCGCTCTCATCGCCGAGCCTCGGTCTCCCTTTCCTCTCCTGCCTCTCTCGCTCTCCGCACCCTCTCCCCTGCACTTCCCCACACCGGCGCCCTCCCCCCTCCCGAGCTCCGCGCCAGCGGCGGCCTCCCTCCCGAGATCCACGCTGGCGGCCTCCCTCCCGAGCTCCACGCCGGCGGCCTTCCTCCCTCCCGTCGTGCGCAGAGGCGGCGCGGAGCTCCCCGCGCGGCCCTTCTCCCTCCCGGCCGGCCCCTCCCTCTCCGACCCCCTCGATTCGACGGCGAGGGCGAGCTGCGGTGGATCGAGCTCCCCTGCTCCGTCGCGGCGGAGCGTGGCAGAGGAACTCCAGGCGGAGCGTGGCAGAGGCGGCGGAGGGTCAGGAGGACGCGGAGGAGAGGGGAGGCCGAGTTTGGGGGGCGGCAGGGACAAGGCGACCGCGCGCCGGCCGGGCTCGGTGGCGGGGTGGGGCAGCTTCCGACGCCGGCGCAGGTGCTGCTCGGCCCTCCTCCATGCGCCCCTCCTCTGCCTGCTGCTCGCGCCCGGCCCTCCTCCTCGAAGCGTGCGGAGGCCGGCGCGACGGAGGTAGGCCTGCCCGCGGTGGAGCAGCGCACCTCCTCAGCCTCGAGCTCGGGCGGAGGCCGACGTGGCGGCAGTGGGGCTAGGCGGCGGCGGGGCCAGTCGTCCCGCCCGCATCAGGGGCGCGCTCCACCCCCTCCTGCCGGTCCTCACCTCCTCCCCTGCGTCGCCCGCTGCGCTGCTCCTCGCCAACTCCGGCGGTCGCGCCCAGCAATAACATGCTTCGGCGGGAGCATCGACGGCGCGATCATCGACCCCCACCACCGTCGGCGCGATCGTCGACCCCCACCACCGCCGGCGCGGGGATGCAGAGCGACACCATCTCGTCGGCGCGAAGCATGGACGCGGCCGCGCACCCGTCGAGGAGGAACTCGAAGTCAGCGCCGAAGCTGGGCCTAAGCTTCCCTCCCCTCCTCTTCCCCACACGTGGCGCCCCCTCCTCCTCTTCCCACGTCGGCGCCTGTGCTTTCCCGCGTCAGCTTGCCGCTCCTTGCTCCGGCCATGGTAGAGATGTTGAGGAGCGCGGCGGCGGCATCCACGCCCGCGCACTTGCCGGAGGGGGCGGCCCTCACGGGGAGGAGAGGGAGGGGCCCGCACCCCAGTGCGGGGAGACAGGGAGGAGCGGCGCCCGACGCCTGGTGCAGGGAGAGAGGGAGGAGCGGCGTGATGGTGGCAGGAGACGGGGAGTGACGGGGAAGACGAGGAGCGGCCCCCTTCTTCCTCTGTTTTTCCTCTGCTCACGCGCGTGGAAGACGGGACGGACGGCGAACGGCGTGAGCACGACGTGAGCGCAGGGACGAAATTGGGCCGCTTTGGATAGTCCAGGGACTGAATTGGACATTTTCGTAGTTGAGGGACGAAATTGAGCCTTGGCTGATAGTTCAGGGACGGATTCGGCTATTTCGCCAAAAATGATTGTAAAAACACAATTACACTTAATGTAAGAGCAAAATCATCAAAAATCTTTCTCTGTTTATCTCATCTTTTATAAGCAAAAGACGCATTTAGCCAGTTCCAGCATTACAAAAGAAATCACCAATCACGGCCAGTCGATAAAAGGACAGTATTACTTGTCTACGGACTTCAAAATCTCCCAGCTCAACCGCATATGCAATGGCAATGGAGCAACAAAGCTGAGCTTCTCAAGATCAGAGAAATTATGGTTGGATTCTGAAGACTGCAGCCGCTGCATAGCTGCTGAGATGTCAGGAAGGATCATCTGCTTGCAGTGTAGATGAAGCTGAGGCTGGTCCTCAGCTATGCTTCCACCACCCAGAGCAAGTCCAAAGGGAAGCTTCCTTTTCTTGAGCATTTCCTCATCGATTGCTTGCGGAATGGGAAGAGGCATCCAGTTCTGGTGTGCTTGCCGTCCGTACTTGTAATCACCAACAATTGGTGTTCCAAGAACCTCTGCACAATGGACTCGGAGCTGGTTCGGTTCAAGAAGAAAACATGAGCAAAAAATAATAAAATAAATAAATAAATCAGTGTCTTAGTGTGATCATGATGCGTTTCAAGATGAAACCAGTTTAAAATAATTACCTGATGCTTCCTTCCAGTACGAGGAAATAGTTCTAACCAAGTGTAGCCTACAAATATTAGCACTTTCATATTATATTTGAATTACAATAATAGTTATCTGTAACTGAAGTCTACATCATATTAGGATGTGTTTTCCTTAAAGCAGTCTCATTGCATCACGTTTTGCTACTTACTGATAATTTCCCAAATTCGTCCTTAAAAAAGACAACAATGATCAATAATATGACGCATTGTATTCATCAATCTGTTTTGTTTGCTAAGTTTAGTGGCTCATCCAGGACTTAGCTCTAGAAAACACAAAATTGGATCACAAATGATAGTAAGACCAGAAAAATGCACCTTAATTACACAACAGTTTTATAAATGATAATATCAGCATGCTCGTATCTTCCTCTAACTGAATTTGTTTTTATTCACATATCATTTATGGCCGTTTGACATTATTCTCATCAGCAGCATTAGTGGCCTAGAGTTCTACAGTTTCTCATACTACTTATTACATGCCATTAGTTATTTACTTCTCTAGTAAAAAGAACAGATTTTGCCCTTCAATAGGCAATTTTTTGTTTCTTCCTACCTTGTGGACAAGATTCAATCACACGGTACTCTGTCAAAGCATCTTGAACAGAGGCAGTATTGGAACCAGCGCAAACAGTTAAACGCTCCGACTTGCCATCTTGTAATACAACCTGTGAAAGTGCAAAGCACCACCATAAAATACTGCCAATAGAAACAGCAGTAAACAGCAAGCAATATAGTGGGTGAACATACCATATATGGAAAAGAAAGAAGAGTTCTAAGATGGATCAGAGTTCCAAAAGGTGTAGGATAAGAAATAAAAGTTTGAGACAACAAAAGTAGCGGAGTTGCATTCCAAAAGGTAACCAAAACTCAGTGATACCATGAAAGAGATTGAATCTTGTGGAAAATAATAGATTGATTATTGAGAGATACAAGAGATTACATATATAAGGGTGAGGAGATTTTGGGGCTAAAGGAAACCATAATCAAGATCTCCTCAGGACTCTAAGCCTACCATATCTCTAATACAATCAGGGGGCTGACTGACTAACAAGCCTGGCCCAGGTCCGCACCCACGGTCTGGCCGGCTAAGGAGCCTGGCGCAAGACCTTAATACAAACATGAATACATCAGTTATCTAACAGATTGACTTCATAGAAACCATAATATCCCACTTAGCACAAATCAATAATGCAGTTACCCACATGCAAGATTAACTTAGGTAACCTGTACTAGAACGGATATTTTTATATTACTCCCATAAAAAGAATGAAATGATGTTTTCCTCACTTTTGTACCTCCATTTATTATTTCAAAAATCCTTGTAATATTAAATTGGAGCAGTATGCATGGACAATGCAATGCAAAAGGCCAGAAGTCCTTTTCCATTATCTAAGAAAAACAAGTTAGTGGCTGGCTGGGTCTTGCCATAAGAAAAATGATCAACTGTAATTTTGCCGTTAACGTCAGGATCATCTGCCATTACTGTAACTTTTATTACTCTTCATGCAATAGAAACAAACAAAACTCGAAAGTATAGTGCTGCAGTATCCTTGAGAAAACAAAAGGGTTTTTCTTTTATCTGCAACACACCAAATATGTATTACACCTGATGGCCTAACAAGTGATTTGCTCATACAAAACAAGTAACCTTTCAGATATAGAATTCCCCCTTTTGCTTCCTTGCGCCCTCGCCAAACAAAACCTCTTCTGATCTTGTCAATGGATTTGATCGCCCAAGTGGGAAGATCTGTTGCCATGAGGAGATAGATGAGCATTGCGGTCAGAACAAACTGTACCTGGACAACTCTACCAGCTTTCGTCATCAGATCAGCCTTCCAGGCCGGCAGTTGATCAGCAATTCTATCTATGAGTGGCTGGACTTGGTCTCTTGTAAGCTTTCGAAGTGACAAAGGCAGTCCAAGATATTTGCAAGGGAAACTCAGAACCTCACAAGGCAGTAAGTTACGAATAATTTCCAGATTCTCTTCAGAGCACTGAATTGGCAACACGTTACTTTTGTGCACATTAGTCTTAAGCCCCGAAGCCTCCCCAAATAGATTTAAAATTTCCAACGTCAAATTGATATCTTCTGCAGCAGGTTGGAGAAAGAGGGCAACATCATCCGCATATAAGGAAATTCTGTGCTGAATTGGTCTGCGGGATAAAGGCTGCAGAAGACCCTCCGTCGCAGCACGCGAGACCATGCTGTTAAGCACATCCATGACTAGAATAAACAACATAGGGGATAGGGGGTCTCCCTGCCTAAGTCCACGACGATACTGTATACTCTCCCCGGGTGTTCCATTGAGAAGGACCTGGGTGGAAGAGGTTACCAGTAGTCCACACAGCAGATCTCGCCACCTGGGGCCAAAGCCCAACTTATGCAGCACCTCCAAAAGAAAAGGCCAAGACACCGAGTCGAAGGCTTTCGTTATATCCAACTTGAGGAGAATTCTGGGCTGTTTTTGGGAGTGTAGAAAGCGTACAGTTTGCTGGACCATCATGAAATTATCCTGAATGAACCGTCCTTTGATAAAGGCACTTTGATTGGGTGACACCATACCATCAAGCCTTCCTGCCAACCTGTTGGCCAAGATCTTAGTAATCAACTTAGCAAAACTATGTACAAGGCTGATGGGTTTGAAATCCTTTACTTGCTCAGCATCTGGCTTTTTTGGAAGAAGCGTGATGTAGGCTGAGTTCAACATCCAAAGGTTTCTGAAATTTTTTCCCCAAACACTGTGAATGGCAGCCATTAAATCTCCCTTAATGATGGGCCAGCAAACTTTGTAGAATCTTCCCGTAAACCCATCCGGTCCAGGAGCTTTATCCGAAGGGAGACTTTTGATAGTGTTCCAAACCTCATCTTCCAAAATAAGATTATCCAAGGCATCCAGATCAAAACTTGGTATGTCAAGAGCATCTAGGTTGACTGTTCTTACACGTGTATTATCAGTACCAATAAGGTTGGAATAGAAATTCATGATTTCAGCCGCCTTTTCCTCATGGCCAATGAGAATCCGCTCATCAGACCGTAGCTTAGCAATGAAATTTTTTCTCTTCCTATGACGTGCATGCATATGAAACAGTCTAGTATTTGCATCTCCCTCCTGAAGCCAACCAATACGAGAACGAAGCCTCGCCACCGTTCTTAGTGTTGAGGACAGCGCCAGACTAAGCTTCTTCAGGCTATTGCGAAGCCAGATTTCATTCTCAAGGAGAGGCCTATTTTCCTGCACAATATCAATCTGGTGAACCACCTCTTTAGCCATCAAAAGTTGAGACTTGAGGTGTCCAATTTTCTTTTGACTCCAACTTTGCAAACTCCGAGCAGTAGCTTTGAATTTCAAAGAAAGGGTTTCTAATGGGCAATGTCGGGCTGGAACAGAGCTCCACGCACCCTCAACTGCCTCAAGGAACCCATCCATCGAAGGCCAGAAGGCTTCAAAATGGAACCGCGGCTTGCCAGGCACATTATCCCTGAGTCCAAGAATAAGGGGGCAATGATCTGAATCATCTGAAGCACTGCTCTGCAAAAGGCAGTTAGGAAATCTGTCTTCCCAGTCAACCGAACAAAAGACACGATCCAGCCTGACCAGAGTGGGTGAACTGCTGGTGGAAGAACTGGACCAGGTGTACTTGCGGCCATGGAGCGGGATTTCAGTAACCGCCATATCATTAATCCATCTCCTGAACCTCCCCATCATTGCTCTATTGAGATTACTATTGTTCTTGTCCTCATCTTTGTAAATGAGATTAAAATCCCCTGCCACCATCCAAGGCCCCGGGCAATGTGCTCTAACATCTCTGAGCTCATGCAAGAATTGGATTTTCTCCTGATTATCCTGGGGTCCGTAGACACACGTAAGCCACCAGGCAGTTCCAATCCCAGAGTTAAAACGAACTGAAGCACAATAATTATCAATTCTGCTAGAGTCCACCACTCCAAGACAACTTCGCCAGGCTATAAGAATGCCTCCACTAGCCCCAGATGAAGGCAGGAAGATAAAATTATTATCAAACTCACTACCCAGCATCGACAAAATGACCTGTCTAGAAATATCTGAGGAACTGGGAGGCCTTGGAATTTCTGATCTGAAATCCCTGAGCTGTTTGCTTAGGGTCCGTTGGCCATGGCTTAAGAAAACTGAGCCCAATAAGCCGTGGGCAAATCTGCCCTTGCAAGTTAGTAAGGAAGTTGAAGGCCTTTTAACAATGGCTGTTTTCACTGAAGTAGGCAATGGAGCTGATACTTTGTTTTGGCGGGATAAATGGCTGAAGGGCAGCAACATCAAGAATTTAGCTCCTGGTCTTTTTGCCTTGGTCCCTAAACGGACAAGCAACAGGCGTACGGTTTTAGAAGCTCTTACAGATGACAAGTGGGTTGAGGATTTACATGGGAACATTTCGGTTGCAGCCTTGATGGAGTATTTGGCTGTTTGGGACCTTTTGCAAGAAGTTGAGTTACAACCAGATGTCCCAGACAAGCATATTTGGAGATTATCTCCAACTGGTGTTTATTCGGCCGGATCTGCCTATGATGCCTTATTCCAAGGAGCTGTTTTGTTTGAACCTTTTGAGCGGATTTGGAAATCTTGGGCACCACCAAAGTGTCGCTTCTTCATGTGATTAGTGGCGCATCAGAGGTGCTGGACAGCGGATCGATTGGCTAAGCGTGGTTTACCTCACCCAGATTGCTGCCCTTTGTGTGATCAAGAGGAGGAAAATATCCAACACCTTTTGGTTGGTTGCGTCTTTGCAAGAGATTTCTAGTTTCACCTTCTACATTTTGTCGGGCTTACTGCAGTAGCACCTCAGCCTGCTGATTCCTCCTTCTCTGTGTGGTGGGAAAAGGTTGAGAAGCAGGTCTGTGATGAGCTAAGGCCTGGACTTAATTCCCTGATCATTTTGGGCAGTTGGACTATTTGGAAGCATCGCAATGACTGCATCTTCAATGGGGCTTCTCCTAGAGTCGCTACTGCGCTTGCATTAGCAAAAGATGAAGCCCAGATGTGGAGTTCGGCTGGAGCAAAAGGCCTTTCCTTGCTCACTATCAGGGGGGTGGGGTGAGCTTAGGATTAGGCGGTAGGTCAGGCTCTTCGTTCCTCCTTCAGATTGTTTCTGTCCTGTTGGAACGGTGGTCAGGTCCTGGCTCCGTGGGTCATTTGTCTGGCCTGCTGGAGTAGGGAGTGGTGTTTGGGTAGGTGTGAGTTTGGGGCTTTCGCCCTGGTTGTGTTCGGGTGAGTCTTGTGTGTGGGGTGTGTGTGTGTAAGTCTATTTTAGACTATTCTTCTTCTATCAATACAATGATACGCAGCTCTCCTGCGTGTTCGAGAAAAAAAGATATAGAATTCCCAGTTTGAAGTTTTTTGTTCAAGAGACTTTCAGGTTAGTCCATTGTCACTGAGTTGTGCACATTTCAGAATTGTAAGTAAGATAAATGGCAAAAGAGTAGCAACAATATTCCTACAAACCTTTGCAAGTGGAGTTGACAACAAACCCTTGGGATGCCTAGGTCTTCCAATAACAAGTGCAACATATTTTCTTTGCAGTACTTGTTGAGTACCCTTGACATAATGGAAAATATTGTCAAGATACATGTGAAGATAACGACCTTGCTGTTGCATGAGAATACAAAATGCTGCAGGATTGAGTAATATTATTCTAAAAGTATACGTTTAACTCACATCAGCTAAAGCATCAGCAGTTTTCTCACGAAATATAGCATGCATAATGGAAGCACTAAATTGGGTTCTTCCCAGAACAAGGACGCCACTGCAATCCCTATCAAGCCTGTGGACCTTGTGAGGTAAAAAAAAAAGAATGTTAATAAACACAAAAGTTATGCATAAACTAACAAACAAGTTGTTCATTGAAATGGCACCAGCATAATGCCAACTTTCTGAGGCACTAAGAATATAAAGAGAGCTTGCATAGTCTCAGAAAACGTGCTACTTTAACGCTACAATACAGAGTATAATGGTATTGCCAGTTTTAACCAGTATATAGAACTTACTAAATTTGAGATTGATCCACTACTCTACCTTGAAACATTCATGCCGAACTCTGTTTCACTGAACCACACATAGTTTAGAATATGTAACGCTACCTAGCCGAACTCTGTTTCACTGAACCACGCAGGCCATGGCGGCAGCCAGGCGCAGGCCTGGCAGTGGCGTGCAGGCGCAGGCCCCGCGGCGGCCAGGCGCACCCCCGGCGACGGGATGGCCGCGGACCACGGGCCAAAGACGGGATCCCAAGCTTCCTCCTCCCACCATGGTGTCATCTGCTTTCTATGACCGACATGTGGGTCCCGCAGGCTTGTGCGAATGTCATTTGAGCCCTACAACTAATGAAAGGAGAACGGCATCCGAACTATCTCATCCTCGTTCCTTCTACCAAACAAGAAACAAGGTCCTTGAAACAATGTTATCAACTAACTCCGCTGGCATAAATGCCTCACACAATTGCACTTAAAATAATCAATACTGATTTGTGCACTGTTGGAAGAGATGATAACCAAATAGAAGCTACACTTCATCAAGGTCCTTGAAACAATGTTATCAACCACACTAAATGCTTATGCAGGTTGGCAACCTTGACAAGGAGAACAGGTTGCCAGCCTTGATATGGAGTTCTAGAAATTAAGGAGGGACCTAGACCAGTATGACAACAACAATTTTCTTGACAGCTGTCACACTACATTTTCCAGAAAAAAATATTATGCAAAGTATCACCTAAAAACACATTGATTGTTTTTTAACAAAAAATGTCATTGTGTTCTTGTTAGTTACTGTAAGATTAGGATTGATATTTTATACAAGACAAGAAGAATGATCTTCAGTCTATTATTTAATTTAATACTACTAGTCATCTTATTCTGTTTGGGTCTTCAAATTCTGCACCCTGCTTTTATAAAGCTATAACGAGGGCCTGTGAGCTCTTCAGCACAAATTTGCATTGACACTTCTAGCTCACTGAGGGAAGTAACAGGATTTTAGTTAAGATAATACAGCAGGTTTGCACAATTATACACATGTACCATGGGCACTGCAAGCGAGTAGCAACTATGGCGTACAGAACTCACCAGTCGAGGTGCTTCAGAAGAACCATCCTCGAACAGTGGTGCCAGTATATCAATACTATTTTTTATGCCAACACCACCCTTCAGAATTAAGAAACAAAAAGGTTTAGATAGGACCTGAAATTTTTCCGAAACTGCAAGAAAAGAACATAAAAGTATTTACTTGCACTGGCATTCCAGGTGGTTTATTGAGCACAATGATGGCCCTATCCTGAAACAATTACAGATGCCAATTGCCAATAGAATTACTTTATTATTCAATCTAATCAACATCTTTCAAAAATAAAAAATAAGTATAAATTTACACCTTGTATATCTCAAGGCTGCGTAGAAAATCAATCTCATTCTTGTTACCGAATTTCTTGGTCTTCTTAGAAACAGAAGATTCTTGAATGTTAACTGGTAGAAAAAGAATATCACCAGGCACAAGTTCATCTTTTGCTGAAACCTTTCAAATAATTAAAACAAGGTCACATACTCGCATACTGCAAGAGAAGACTCGGTTACTAGTCAAAACATTATGATCTATAACCTTATTAAGCTACAAGCCTACAACTAAACATGGTGTCCCTTAATAATAATTCATTGGATGTTCTTCGTCCATGCCACTTTTTTCTTTGGCAAGAGACAATAAATACTACAACAAAGCATGATAACTGTATGAGGATGCAGTGCAAAAAAAAAATGACTTTTTTATATCAGACAATATAATATGGTTGCATGAAAAATACTGGAGACGTAACATTTCAGGAATGGAAAAAACGAGGGGTGAGGGTAATAAAGAAAATGTGAACTGGATGGTCCTGATAGTTGGTAAAACACGAATGATTATGAAAACTGAGGCATTATGTTGAAACTTTGTTGCTGATGCCACCAGTCCAAGTCATTGTTTGGTCAGTGACTGCTATTGCATCATAAAAGTTATAAACCATGAAAGTTACCATGTTTCTCATTTAAGTGATAGTACTATGTGAAGATAAGTGATTAAAGTGAAAATGATTCACTAATCATCATTTCACTAACATGTAGTTCCATGAACCAAAATGCCCATTGAGCATCAAATTCTCAAGGCAAAGGATGGAGTTCGAAGTCCGCAACATTCAATATTCGATGGAGCAACTCTCCAACCAACCTAATATTACATGGATCCATTTGGCATTGTGGTGGATTTTCTAAAAGCACATATATCTTTCCAGATATGGACGTGAGAGTTGGTTATGAGCATCATTTTAGGATCCATAACATAAAAAATAGTACTAGCATTAGTAAAGATTGCCATCCTAGAGCAGCAAAGCACACGAACCACAAACTGGCCCTAAATAAAACTGACGAGCACAGCAACCAGCAAGCGTATGATGTATCCCAATTTACAAACTATTCATGACACAACTTGTGAAGGAAAAGCATCTGAATGGGAAAATTAAAACTCAAACTGTCAGGTATTTCTGATTCACTCATGTCATTACCCTTCTCAACCGGAGTTGCTCAGCAATACCATCTGTTGAAGAGGTATCAGCAGTCAGAAGATTCCTCTTAACCTGCAGTAGTAAAGACACAGCGCAAGATATATTTCTTAGTCTGTTAGTCAGAGGATAAACTGTACCTTCGTGGAGCAGCACTCAAGGGGAGGAAATATTACAAGTTTGCAGAGAGACAACAGAATAAGTAAAAACACAAAAACAGAATGTTAGTCTACTGCACAGCCTCAACACTTTTGGGACTCAATTCCACAAAAAAAAATAAAAAAACGTGCTCCAAAGTACCTCATGCTTGCAAAAAATCTCTATTAACGATTTGTGGCCTCAGACGAAGAATGGAAGGCTAAGCTTGGAAGAAATTACACTGCTGTTTTGTTTTCCTTCCTTCTATTGAAGTAAATATTGGTGAGTGGTGACCACTGAGTCCAGAGTTGGAAGTTCATATCAGCAAATACCTACCTCTATGATTTTTCATTGGTCTTCTATCGTTAATGCTCTTTTTTTTTACACATTATTATGTGAGGATACTACCAAGTGTAAGCTCTGCATGAGGGATAAATTTGCATTCAACTCGAGATGACTTTCAGTATGTAGGTCTTTTTTGTGCACATGCTCATCCATACCCATTCGTAAACGTTTTAGAATTCTTTTCGTGCGCACTGATGAAACATAAAACAACTATAAATTCATTATCCACAAGGGCCAACCAGCCTTGTTTAGATGGCTAAAAACTAGCAAAATTAACTGTTCCAACTCCTGTAGCACGTTTCGTTTGTTTGTGGTAAATATTATCCTACCATGGGGTAATTAGGCTCAAATGATTCGTCTCGTGATGTACAACAGAACTGTATGATTAGTAATTTTTTTACCTACATTTACTGCTCCGAACATATGTCTTTTGGTGTATTTAATGTGATGTGATGGAAAGAGAGTTGAAAAAGTAGCAAATTTTTGGCAAAAAATTTGCCAACTAAACCAGGCCATTAGCTAACCATGTAAGATCTGAAGAAGAACGCAAAGTTTTGGTGTTTCACTTTCCAAGCTATGCGAATCAACTGAGAGGAAGGAGGGCAGGCACTGAAGCATTGGTTCGAGCACGTGGTGCGCGCACCTTGCGGAGGCGGAATAGCTTCTGCACAAGCGACGCCGGCATGTGCGGGCAGCAGCGCCGCACCCACCTGATCGCTGTGGCGTTGGAGCACGGGCCTTCTCCGTCCTCTCGGGATATGGCTCGCGCGGCGGCATTGGCATCGAGCGGCGCGAAGGGAGGGAGCTCCACCCACCGCTTCCTGTTCCCCTCCCCACCGCCACTGCGACTGACGTCTTGTGGCGTGCTCTGTCCCGCTGCGGTGCATAGACCTGCAACATGCTGTTTTAGCGGCTTTGGAGCGGCGGCGGCCCGGCAGCGGAAGAGAAGCGCCGCCGTCCTCATCGCCATTGAGACTTCCGGCCGGTGTTTTGAGTTCTGACCCTCTGGCTTGTAAGCCGTTGGATCGAAAGAAGGAAGCCCTTCAACATAGATGAGCTGGGTTTGGGCACGTGTTGGGCGGGCGAGTACGAGACCCGCGGAGAGAGGATACCGGTGGGGCGCAGGAACTCTGGACATGCCGGTGCCCTGTAGCGAACGGAACGACGGAGGTAGGGACACTGCTCTGCGGTGCGGGGTTCTGACCTGTTTATTTGCCGCTCCGTCGCATATAGCGCTCCGCGGTGCGGTCAGTCTAGGCCCAACAATACGACAGACAAGCGTCTGCGACGTAAGCCAGCAGCCGAATTTTTTTATTTAATATTCTGATGATTTTGCGAAAAATACATAGCCGAGTAAAAGTTTTTCAAAACTATCCTACTCCCACTGGTTCAAACGGCGGTGCTCTAGCTACCGCAATTTGAACCAGCGGCAAGACATTATAGTGCATCTACCGCTAAATTAAAAAGCGGTACGGAACAATGTTCGGGCGGTAGGGAATAGTGTTCCCCGTCAGAGCACTATAGCACCTCTACCGTTGATTCAAACGGTGGTAGGTATCGGACTCTATTCGGCAGGTTTTAACAGGAGAAGTCGGTAGATTGGTTGTGAGAGGAAATACTGCATAAGAAACTATACGGCAGATTAATCGTGAGAGAAAAGTACTGCGTAATAAGCCGAAAAAAGAGCTTTCGAACGCTCTCCCGGAGAACTCTAGATTAGATCTACAACTTTTTTTTTGAAAAATAAGATCTACAACTTTGTAGTTGAAATTGTTTCCTTTTGAAATCATTTTGGTGCTCAAATGATTTGACATAATGTTTAAATTTAGAATTCAAATTTTAGATCTGAACATAGTTGAGCATCAAAATAGTTTCAAATGAAAAAAAAAGTTTGAACTACAAAGTTGTAGAGCTCGACGAAAGCTACAATTTTCGTATAAATTTTATCTCCACCCAATTTCATATGAAAAAATTATGATCTTTTGAAGATGGATTAGCTTTTTTTTTTTGAAAATTTGGATTAGCGTTCCCTACCACCCTTTCATGCGGTAGTAGCCCGTAGGTGCACTGTAGCACCGTGATGTACCACCGTTTGAACCGGTTTTTGAAGAAAATTTATTAAAGGATAATTTTTAGCAAAATTATAAAAAGAAATATTAAAAATAAAAAATTCCCGTCACCCGAAAACATTCTATTATCAGATCAGAAAATTTTAAGTTCATTAATTACATTTTTAAAACTAAGTGCGTCTAACGCAAAAATAACACACATCAAGCGCCGGATCAAACAACGGTAGCAACTTATCATCGTTTCATCCAATGGTTTTGGGTATTGTAGCAAAACCTACCGAACCGATGATTTTACTGTAGAAACTAATGTACCAAGTTGCCGCTGGTTCTCCACAATATGTTTTCAAAAAAACATAACTATTTCATATGAACTCTGATGAAGATAGATTTTACAGAAAAATTGTAGATTTGACGAGGTCTACAAATTTGTAGTTCAAATATTTTTCATCTAAAATCATCTTCATCTAAAATATTTAGATCTAAAACGATAAAATTTTATTTTAAATGTTGACTATTTGAGCACGAAGATGATTCCAAATAAAAAATATTTAAACTCAAAGATGTTGATCTCGTCGAGATCTACAATTTTGTATAAAGCTTATCTACATCTGAGTTCATTTGAAATAGTTACAATTTTTAAAAATATACTGGGATTTACTGCACTTTTTTAAAATATAGTTGGACCTATTTCATCTAAAATCATCTTCATCTAAAATATTTAGATCTAAAACGATAAAATTTTATTTTAAATGTTGACTATTTGAGCACGAAGATGATTCCAAATAAAAAATATTTAAACTCAAAGATGTTGATCTCGTCGAGATCTACAATTTTGTATAAAGCTTATCTACATCTGAGTTCATTTGAAATAGTTACAATTTTTAAAAATATACTGGGATTTACCGCACTTTTTTAAAATATAGTTGGACCTAGTGTATCCTGTTTAAATGATTTGCCACTTCAATTAACTAGATTTTTAAAGACATGTATTTCTTTGCAATATAGGGCAAAGAATAATGTTTTGGCATAATATGCATGTGCACGTAGGCATATTGTGCTACTGAGTAAAGTTTTATTTTGCTAAAGTTATAATGACCTTTTTTCTGTATTTTTGAGAACTACACGACTCTCATGTGAACACATTAGGTTAATGTAGTTTTTGTTGCTCGTAGCAACTTACATGCATTATGATCATGTTTGTTTAGGCTTGCACATTGTAACAACATACAAGCTGCAGTCTTTGATTTATACAAACAAAATGCTGGTTGATCTAGTCTACATGCTGAAACAAACAAATCAGAGTCTATGTTCCAATGAGAGTCCCTAGCAGATCAGCGCATGCACTAGCAGCAATTGGGTGCAGGCATGACTGAATTAAAGTGTTCGTGTGACAGGTACCATATCAGATGACTCTCCATGTATCCAGGACCTTGTTGCCATCTATTGATCAAATATAAATCTAGCAAATCTCAAAAAACAGGATATTTTTGTGCAACACTAAGGTGACCTCCAGGTCAAGAGAACAAGAGCAACCAAATAATACAGATTTTTGCAACAACATTACATATTTACAACTCCACTTGCTTGCGAATGCAAGCACACATTTGTCGCAAACATAAGCCAAATTGACGTTGCTTCATTTTCTTCATACGCTAGCACACCTACCATACCCAGCCAGAACACGGTACAGCAACCAGTACATTCCACAACATACACGATCAATTTAATCGAATGTTTGGGCATGCTGCTGACACAGGCTACCCTATATACATATTTACAGTCTTACCATTATGTAAAGATGTAAAGGCGTGTCCTAAGAGCTACTGTGCATTCCCTGTTGGGCCCTGAGAAATCTCATTAAGTCAACATAAACGTCGTCTTTTGCCTTCACGCTCATGATGAAATCAATGTGGCCATAGTCACCAATGTACAGCAGTTCTGGTGTGGACCTCAACTCTCTGATGGTGTGCTCAACATCTGTGATGTCAGCCAGTGCATCAAGACCTCCATATCCCATCCATATTGGCAGTGATTCTGGTATGCTGCTTAGATCGAATGGGGGAGGGTGCAGCTGGCCGTAGCGCCCTAGGTTCCCCAGCCATCCGTAGTCATATTTTGCAAATGTGCCTTTCCTAATCACTGAATGACGAAGCAACCAAATGATTTGTGTTAATACACTCCAATAGCACTGACAAATGCACTAATGTCCATGATTTGCAGAAATGGCAAACTGCATAGACAATTTAAGAATCAGACAAGAAAACATACTCTGGAAAAGATGACGCAGATTTTTTGTTGATGATGGCTGGGGTTCATACTCCAAATAATAGTCAATCCGTGATGAATTGAAGCAACAGTTTTCACCTAAAATAAAGGGTGTAACTTATATTCGACAAATCATAGATCAGTCCAAATATGCCACAGCACATAAGCAAACACACGAAAATGTTTAATTTTCCATTAACGTTCATTCCAGTGTGATCAATTCGGGTCTGTGTATGGGGGTAACATCGATGTAGCCTTCCAATAAAGATAAATTAAAATATTACACAGTTGATTTTCTTTGAAGATGCTAATTTTGTGTGCCATTGTATAAGAAATGCTAAAAGAAGTGTTTGATGTACCATCTAAATACCACCAGTAATCGAAGATTAAGAGCTTACTATTCTACAAAATGCCTATTTGAAAATCATGATGATTTTTCATACGAAATCGAAGTGTGCTATGGTGCGACCTAGTGCATGATCCAAAATCAGTCCTTCATTTCATCACACTGAAGAGCAGCTTACTGGGAAATTGCTTCCATCTTTTGCTCAGTAAACTAGCTACTTGTTAATGAAATGTCATTATATAGCTTTCAGCACCATCTTATGTAAGAGTTATTCATTCAGCAAAAAATGCCAAGCACAGTCCCATTCTAAGCACAGAAACTCCTTTGCTACAACTCTCCTGAATTGTGGCTGTGTTTTTTTATGGAGCCTCACCGAATTTGGCTTCAATTTTGGTCGTCACAAGAGATGAGTTGAAATGTGGTGCTTAGCAGGGGCGCATGGTGTCATGAACAGCGAGCTCATTCAGTTGTCAGTTAACTTGCCATTCAGTAAACAGAGGAGAAGGCAGAGGACATCGGCAACCACTTCAACGACTCGTCGAGTTCAAGACGGCCACTCGTTCTGCATCCGACGGCCAGCAGTCATCCATCTCTCATCTTGGGTGTTTTCACCTTGTTTGCAGACAGCAGACTTGTAACAGTTACTGTCTAGAATGAGTGTTGGGTGTGTGCCTTCGGGCATGTGTTTCTGTGGGTGTGTTCGTAGAGTTCTATAGCCTTTTCTTCTTATTATCACAAAGAATCAAAGATACACAGCTCTCCTGTGTGTTTGAGAGAAAAAAGATGTGCGCCAGACACCATGCTGAAGTACTTCCAACTTTACCTTACAGCCTACTCCCTATGCATTGCATGATGTGTCCTGTCCCATGAATTTACCAAGTACTGGGCTAATTCTCCTTTTTGTTTTTTGTGAAACGAGCCATCAGTAGTATGTGAAGTTGATTCTTTGCTTCTTATGCAACATAAAGCTGCATGGCTCCACGAAACGTGACTAGAGGTGAATGTGTGAGAGTTTTTAGGGAAGAATGGGAACATGGTGCTTAACTAATCCTTGTCAAGCAAGTGAAGTTTTGAGTGAAGAATGGGAAGATGGTGCTTAACAAATCCAGGAGTCAAGCAAATTAAGAGGCATGGGCTATTATGTCTTTGAACTGCCTTGCTGTCATATGTAGATTTTTTTTACGTCAGCCTACTACATATGTATAATTTTTTATCAAAAGGTGAAAGGATGCTGTGCATCTTCCTGGAGCAAAAACACAGACAAGATCGAAATCAGAATCACACATGCATGCATGCATGCATGGATGCACCCATATACTAGTGCAGTTGAAAATATATAAGCTCAGAAACACTTTAGACATGCAGCCCATCTTCTGATATATGTAGTACTGTATCCTTTAAACACTACAGCATGGATCATAAATTGAAGCAAAGTGGCAGTCATTCATCGTTGTAGTGCTTATACATATTACAGAGGCCAGGGGTGGATGATGGTTATGGCCAGGGCTTTTGTATTTTTTTTCCCTTTGAGTAACAGCGGTTTGTGCAAAGTAATTAGCCACTTATATTGCTAGTGGTTGATACATGATGTGATATTTTTGATATATTGGGAATGTCAACATTCTACTACTCTACCAAGTATAACTTATCTTCAGACCATATACATTAGGATTCTCAGTCAATGCAAATTAAGATTTCAAGTAGTAAATAAGAAATTTATGAGGCAATGCAAACCTGTTATTGAAGATACCATACTGTTGCAGTCCAAACTTTCAGCATTGCACAAAGAATCTAATATTTGTACACCCATTTCACTGCTCATGGAGTCAGTTGGAAACAAATTATAATCGCACCCAAGGGAAAAGCCAAAAAGGAGTCAGGATAAGAAGTGTGATACCTCCGGAGGTTCAACTGATGGATACCCATAGTAACAAGCATCTGAGGAAAAGTGCACCTTAAGTCAGCTCAGAAAGTTACTGGCATATACTTGGTGGATTTGTTTGGAGCATAGTATATCACCTGGTCAAGATGCATAGCAACTGCTCTAAGAACAAAACTAGCACTGACGTGATTAAGGTAAGAAATGGGGCAAAGAAGTGCAGCAGAGCTAATCATCTTAACTATTTCAGGCTTTGTAAATGCAGCCAGACCCATAATAGTTCCCTACAGAAAACAAATGCTTGTTAGTAACATACTGGCAATAGTTTGACTCGATCAAGACCAGTAGCAGGTATACCTGTGAATGTCCCACATATAAAATTTTAGACTGTAAAACTGTAGAAACATAGCTTAACATTGCCAAAAGGTCATATTCAGCGAGGTCTTGCCAACTCCAATCCCAGAAAAGCTGCGAAGTTACCACAGAATTATGTAAGATCAAACAATAGACCTTAGATATGATCACAGTTCGAAAGCACTTCATGCTTTAAGGTTGTTGCTTAAAGCACCATAGGCACTAGACAGGCACTCTACACAATATCATCAAAATTATAATTGCACAGATATATTTTTCTTTAGTAGCTTCCACCTTCCAACATAGTCCCACCATCATGTTGTGCTAGAATGCAGTTCAGTGATTGGTGATGTCAGGAGGTTTATATTTTATGTTCTTTGTTTATGGAGAGTTTACAGTGTGACCTTCTATGGAATACATTCACCTTATCATGGACAGAGAGAGTAGAATGGCCTTTGCTCCAACGTGTACCACGGACATTTCCAATCCAAACATCAAAACCATTATCAGCAAGGATATATCCAAGCGACTGTTTGTTGGAGTTTATGAACCACGTGTCTCCATCCTGTCCAGGATTTGGATAAAATAACACAATTAGAGAAAAAAGAATGATGGCAGGAAAGCAAAGGTAATGTAACTGAAGCTAAAAATTACATTATCCAAAGCAATATCCAGATATGTCAGGGTGGTCATAATCTATGATAAGGTCTATATCAAAAAAAAAAAAACGGCCGCAACAAGGGAAACCTGAAAAAGACCATGCTGAAGAAAAACTGGAGGTCCAGCATTATCTGCTACTCCATTTTTGCCATGCGGAATATGCTGGACAGACAAAAGGAAGCCATCCTCCGTTTCAACCTGCAAAAAAGCTAAGTTAACATCTTTGAGAATAATAAAGAACAGCAGACAAACTTAGCTAGATTAGTAACAAAAGAATTTTCTTTCAGAGATTAGACTTCTTACCAAATGAACTTAAACAACAGGAATGGTGGAAAAACACAGATGCAAGAAGATGGAATGGCGGAAAAACACAGAACACAAGGTGGTCACAATGTTAAGGTTCTTGGCAAATTTCCTCTAAGAAAAATCAAGCAGTCTTAATAAGTTCTGATCAGTTACAAGCTTACATGAGAAACAAGATAAAGATTCAGCTCATTTTTTCCTTAAAAGAAAAAATAATTGCTAGAAGAAAATTGCCTTGCAGCTAAACATCAGAAAATGGTCCAGTATGTTTAGTAATTAAAATGGGGGTGCCTTTTATCCTGTAGTATGACTTGAGTAGTTGGCACGAGTAAACTGGCTGTGATGAAATTTAAAGAATGAACAGGCAATACAAAACCATGGAAGGCATGTGAGGCAACAGAGAATATAAAAGAACTGCACAAGCAAGCTCATAGGGGTAGGAGATGAATGATAGCAGCATTTGGTCCACGTTTCACAGTTTGCACGTGCACTCAGTGGTGCCCAGATGTTGTAACTGTGACCACAAGTTTCTTGTCCCTTGAAACTCGTCCACAACAGTCAAATTAGAAAAGTATACGCAAAGTCTGTCAGAAATTCTGTTGTTTGCTTGGAGTGGCAAACAAGGATAGAAGCTACTTTGCTCTGATTAGTGATGAGCTAGTAATGGAAGCCATTAGCTTATCCTATTGAGACAGCCTTTCACATGTTGCCCTTGTGTTTCGTTCTTGGAAAGGGGCACAGAGTTCGGTGGTCGTAGGCAACTCCAATTCGAGTCCCCGCTTTGGGCTTTGGTTGGGTAGTCAACGGCAGGGACAAGAAACACTCGATGTCTTGCCTCGCTGAAATCAATCGTCACCTAGCCATGGGCAATCGACCAAACCTGGTTGGGATGCTAACGATTCGGTCCCGAACAATCAAGCACAAACTAACAAGAATTAATCCTCGGCTGCAAGAGACAGAAAGAAAAAGAAGAAGTCGAGAACAGGCAGTAGGAATGACGTACGTACGGTGTGCTCGGTGCACGGGTAACCCTGCGGCAGGAGCAGCTGCTGGCAAAGGCTGCCGCCGCCCGCGAGCGGGGGGGGGGGGGGGGCGTCGGTGGTGGGGGAAGCGCGGGCGCCTCCGACGAGGAAGCAGAGGAGCAGGAGGACGAGGTGGTGGCGCGGGACCGCGGCGAGCGCTCCTCCTGAACCCACCATCTCCGCCGCCGTTTGCTTCCTCTCCCCTGGGAATCGGATTTGGATGCACTCACGCTCTGTTCGCTTGGCTTATCAGCCACCAGCCAGCAGTACTTTTCTCTCAGAACAAACCAGCCACCAGCAACCAGCCAGCAGTACTTTTCTCTCACAACAAACCAACACCAGCCATCAACCACCAGCCAAACGAACAGGTTGTCAGACCTCAGACCAGACGCAAACGAGGTGCACCGTGGTCCGTGGAGGCGTGGAGCTCCGTTAACAA
Organism: Cenchrus fungigraminus; assembly: GCA_036936925.1. Lineage (NCBI taxonomy): Eukaryota > Viridiplantae > Streptophyta > Magnoliopsida > Poales > Poaceae > Cenchrus > Cenchrus fungigraminus. The sequence goes on from CM072780.1 coordinate 73,059,218, forward strand.
GCAGTATGCAAATCGGAGACCCATTCACCGGTTTGGGTCACGTACAGGAGCAAGGTCGACACCTAAAAATCTTCGGTCTCCAACAGTCCGCACGTAAAAACACTTCCTCCCCTTCCCCTCCGTATCTGCCTCCTCTGCCTCGCACCTCAAGCGCCGCCAGCCGCCGCCGCAAGCACCCAGAGGCTTGGCGCTCTCCCGAAGCCCGACGCAACCCGTCGTCTGTCTTCCTCGCCGGTGGATCCACCGCCGCCGCAAGCGTCCAGAGGCTTGGCGCTCTCCCGAAGCCCAACGCAACTCGTCGTCATCTTCCTCGCTGATTGATCCGCCGCCGCCCTCCCGAGGCCCGGCGCCTTCCTCCTCATCGGCCGCTCCCCCGCCTCGCCGCTCCCTCGACCTCCACGGCGCGGAGCTCTCCCATCGGCGCCCGTCCGCTGCTCCCCGCTGCTCGCTGTGCCGGCGGCTCGCCGCCGCGGCCCCGTGCGGGCGGATCCGTTGCCGCCCTCCCGAGGCCCGGTGCCCTCCTCCTCGTCGGTCGTTCCCCCGCATCGCCGCTCCCTCGACCTCCTGCTCGCTGTGCCGGCATCCGGCAACTGCCCACCACGGCCCCGCCACGAACCTGCCTGGTCGTGTCGGTGCCGGCGGGAAAGGGCGGCCTCAACCTCCTGCTCCAGCGACGACCGTAGCAGGGACGTGTCGCACACAGGGGCCGTGGAGGAATGAGTCGCGAGGAGAGAGGGGACCTAGCTTTGCCTTCTCATTCGCGTGAGAGGCAAAATGCATCGTGCTTCTGCGTCTTCCGTTGGAGGGTGTTTTTGCTATCAAAAACACTGTGCAATCCAAAATGCATTTGGGTTGCATTGTTGGTGTCAGTCTTATGTGAAAACTGCAATTCTAACATAAAAAAATCTTATTAAAATATAATTTTAAAAAATAGATCTAATTACCTAAATAAGTAATCAAATCTGATTTGCAAGCAAAAACTTACCACAAGTGACTAACAAATTAGGGTATTAGGGTTTTCCTTGCCACTAATAATCTGTCCTTAAAAAAACTAGAATATACAAAGGGAGTATATGGAAAAATAAAGAGTAAAATGCACCGCCGGTCCTTAAACTTTCCTCACCGTGTCATCCCGGTTCATGAACTTTCAAAGTGTGTCATTGTCATCTCTAAACTTAGTTCGGGCCTCTAATTCACCCATAATGAGTCCAACTGGCCTTACGTTTATGCAAATAACCCATGCTCTTTTGTTTCTCGTGAGGAAAAAATACCATTAAAAGATTGCAAATTTAGATATATATCAAAACTTAATGTGATCGGAAGGAGAAGTAGGAGTTATTTACATGAACGTAAGCCAGTTGGACCCGTGAATTAGAGACCCAAACTAAGTTTAGGAATGACAATGATACAGTTTGAAAATTCGTGAACCGAGATGACACAGTGAGAAAAGTTTAAGCACCGATGGTGCATTTTACTCAAAAATAAAATATTTTTATACCTCTGATAAAAATGTGATATTCATTTTTTTGTTCCATTATATATCTAGCAATCTTTTAATTAACTGAATCAGTATATTTATCATCCCACTTAAGATTAATAATAGTTTAGCGTCATCTAGTGATAGTATAAGAAATTAAGAACATGGCTAAATAAACGGTTTGTAACTTGTTTTTTCTCTCCAACCTCCTCCTTTCTTTTCAAATATTTTTATTTTCTTCTTCCTTACCTCGCCTCATCCTCCACCCCCTAGCTGGCATCGGCTACCCCGCCCCCTCGACGCCGCCCATCATAATCCCCATTGTTGTCGTGCTCCACCGTTGGTCACCGACCCAATCGTTGTCCGACCCTGCCCGATCAGAGGGGTTAATGTGCCGCCTCGCCTCCGCCTCTGACCGCACCGCCAGTCTTCCGGCACTCCCACCTCCTCATCTTCTAGGTCCGGTGACCCATGAAACCCCTAAGACCTCAACTCCCAACAACCTGAACTCTAACACTAACCCTAGTCACCGCCTCAGCTGCCACCCAGGCCGACAGCGACCTCACTGTCGGCCGTTCCACCCCACCTCCCGTCATAGGGAAGAAGAAGGGAAAACGAGGAAGCAATCACCTACCTCATCAGCACTAGGGTCCCTTGAGGCCACGTGCCCTCGTTGGGAGGCCCTGTGCCTCGTGCCCATGTCGCGGGGAAGAACAAGCATCTACCTCGCTCCATCACCACGGCCCACAGGGAAGAACCGGAGAAGGAGAGGTGAGAGATGCTAAGAGTGTGCGTGGACCCCACCTGGATGTATGGTGTGTGTGTGAGAGAGAGGGGTCGGCTGTGGTTTTTTTAAACTCACCTTTGAAGTCTTTGCCATTATATAATCATCTAATTAATCACTATGTATAAAGTTAGCAAATCCTCTAAATTAGCTAAACTCTATAAATTATGTGAAGTGATTCAAACGTACAATTATAATGATTGACTCAAACTAGATATATATTATAATGGTTGGCTCAAACGTACCCTTTGTTCTAAATTCACTTTTTTAAATTCATATATATCATTATGCATTTAGATATAGGTATGTCTACCTTCATAATAATATTATGAACCTTTAAGGGTGTGTTTGGCACAGCTCCACGTAGCTCCAGATCCTAAAAACCAACCCCGCTCCGAGTTTTTCCAGCTAAACAATCTCAGCTCCAGCAGCAAGCTCCACCGCGGATCTGCTTTAAAAAACAGTGGATCTGGCTCCAGATCTATGAATTTCGTGGAGTGCGTCAGGGGCTCCACCAACTCCAAATTTTGTGGAGTTGGTGAAAATTACCCACCACTATCGATAAGTGGAAAATACACGGTTCCATTCTTTCTTTCGTGTTTCTCCCATGCTTTCCTTCTCGACCCGTTGTTGCCGCGAGTTGTGTCCTACCACAGCACCTCGAGCTTCCACAACTTCGCCTGCGCTGCCGGAGCATCTCATGCCTCGCCTGCGCCGCCGCCGCCACACCTCGTGTCGTCCGCTGTCGCTTCTACGCCATTAGAGGAGATACGCGAGCTATCCTCTGTCTCCTCCAATATCCCGATGACGGATCCGCCATGGTCGCACGGAGGAGGATGGGGCACGGATCCGGCTGCCTTGCTCCTCCGCCACCGACAGCGAGGCCCAGATCCATGGACGTTGGTGCGAGGCTAGCGAATCAGAGGAGGGAAGGAAGGGGGCGGGAGGCGCGGCCGAGGAGAGAGGGAAGGGGCGAGGCGCTGCTTGAGGGCCTGGCGGTGAGGCCTTACACCTGCTCGCCTGGCCGGCGGCGAGGTCGTGTGCCCACCTGGCATGGGAGGAAGAAGTAGAGTTTTTTTCTTTTCTAGTCTTCTGCATGCGGGCCATAGATGTCATAAACATGGTGCAAAATTTGGAGCTGTAACAAATGCTTTTCGGGATCTCAAATCCACAATGGAGCTACTCCACGGTGGAGCTACGTGGACCTACAGCTTTGGAGTTGTTTTTCAGAGTTGGAGCTCTACCAAACACGCTCTAAAGCCCAAAGCAACATTCATTTTGGAACGGAGGGAGTATGACTGAGAAGTGATCAACAAGTGAAGGACCGGATTGGGTGACCAAAGAGGGGGGAGTGAATGGGAGCCGATAAAAACTATTCTCGAAGGAGATGACTTCTCCAACAACATGAACACGGCCGGAATCCCAAAATCACTTCCAACACAACTTCCTCAAGTTTGCCAAGACCACGTAGCCACTGGAGTGGTACTAATCCTAGGAACAAACCACACCTGCAAACAACTCAACTACGCACGAATCACAGCGGAAACAACCCGAGGCAAATCTGCCCGGCAGGGGTGGTCAAACCGCCTGTGTCTAGGAGATCTCCTCGACCACCAAACGAAGCACACGACCCCAAAACGACCCAAGATTTCACCTGGAGATTCCTCTGATCAAGGCGAACAAGCTCTCAGAGAGAAACTCCAGAAATCGAAACTTTATCCAAACAGGCCTAGGGCGGTTAGACCGCCTACCCAGGGCGGTTAGACCGCCTGTACCCAGCACAAAACCTCTCGACGGAAAACAATGCAAACTCGCTCAAAACCAACCACGATTTCACCAGTGTACTCTTCTAATCAAAGCAAACAAACTCATAGAGGAAGATCCATGCAAAACTAGACTTCACACCGGGAAACCCTAGGGCGGTTAGACCGCCTCCCAGAAATCTGGCCGCGGGTCAACCCTCAACTTCCCATCGATCGATCTCCCGATTCACCCCACGAATTGCAGCGAAACTTCGGGGATAGCTGGGTTACCTCTTGAGCAACCTCTCCACCAAAGGATATCCACCGAAACACTCTCAATCAAAGGTAATCACGAATCTTAACCCTCTAGGTCATGAACTCGGGGAACCATGAAAACCACCAAAATCGAAGGCTTTCCCAAGGGATTGCTGGGGCAAAATCACCAAGAAAAGAGGCACAAGGTCCTCATACGTGATACCCAACAAGAATCCCACCAAGAAACGCCTCCAGCAAACCACCACGAAATCCCAAGAAAAAACTCCGAAAATCACCAAAAAGGAAAACGTCGGGAGACAAAGAGACACAAGATGAACCACGCTGAATCTTCTATACATGCCATGAAAGGTTCATACAAGGTCTAGTAAGCCGCCCGAACATCCAACCCTCTCTCAAGATGAATCATGAAGCTCTCAAGCTAGCCTATGGAAAACCTAAGGGAAAGGGGAAAAACTAGGGTTCTGAGAGTTGGTTGCCATCCCACATCTACCAAGTTTATATGGGGGCAACCGAAAGACAAAAATACCCCTACTAACATAATAGTAGATACACACCCCCGAAGGGCAATTTTGGAAATCTTCATCATAGCACCATCGGACGGATGCGCATCTACCGCAAGCCTGCATAGCACCAACGCAACCCTTGCGATCATACCGCGTGTCCTCCACTTTGAAGGTTCTCGACGCTGCGACCTGGGCAATCAGACCGCCCCACCTAGGTAGTTAGACCGGCTTGGGTGGCCGTCCCTCCTCCGTCGAGTCTCCGGCCTCGGTTTTGTGGCTCAACTGAGAAACCTAGTGGTTTTGTGGTGAACCACTGCAAACCCCGCGTACTCGGTGCAGCCTCACGCAATCTCCACTCATGACTTGGCCGCCACAGTTGTCCCGGCTCGGTCTTGGTTTGGAGGCACAACGAAGGAACCGTTCACGATTTCGTCTTGATGTTCTTGCCACCATGCGGTCCGCACTTGATCCCGTCGGCCACCGGGTCCCTCGAACCTAACCTACTTGTCTCACCACACCTGGAGGCCCACCGACATAGATCTTTCGTGCTTGTTCTTCACCCGCACCAACGCAAATCAAGCCGCAACCTGCACCTACAATACTTGGCCAAGAGTTAGTCCACACAACTTTGTCAATCACTCATAACCAAGGAGCGACCATCCACCAGTCCTCGGACGCACACAGGTCCTCAACAAGCTTTAAATCACAATTTTGGGTGTATGATTACTAGGGACGAAAGAAACATTATTTCTATACTATAAAGAATGAGTTCTTTTGAAACTTTTCTCACTCAATTCAGGTCCGCCTTACCCCTCACGTTAGACCCACCCGTCATATATTTAGGGAGCTGTCGTACGGACATCCCTGGGCCCACTACTCAGGTGGGTAATGGGACCGACTACTCCGTGAGCCCATGGGACTACTCGACTTGGGCTGCACGGCACCTGATGGCGTGAAGCGCAAGGCTTATGGAGGACTAGTGCTCGAGGGAAGCTAGACATGTCCGGATCCATGTAGAGTACTCCTAGCCGTACACGACTAGTACTCCTCTGTCAAACCGACTTGTAACCCTGCCTCCCGGACTATATAAGGCGAGGCAGGGACCCCTATCTCATCATCCGCATCATCTTGTAAACACACCCAATCAATCCAGAGCTACGTAACATACAGGACGTAGGGTATTACGCACCTCGTGGCCCGAACCTGTCTAAATTGTGTGCCACGTGTCTCTCCTTCGAGTTCCCGATCTCGACGAGGCCACAAACATCTACCTCGGGTACTCCCCTTGGTAGGTTGCCGGGTTAAAACACCGACAGCTGGCGCGCCAGGTAGGGGATCTCGCCGAAGATCACATGGCGAACTCGACGGCTTCAATCGTCATCAAGCCAACCGCCGCCTTCAACCGCGGTGACACCTTCGTCTTCGGCTCCTGGGTCTGCACCGCCGTCGGCGCTGGATCGTTCCAGCGCTACCTCACCATGACCCCGAACTCGGAGACTGGACTCGTGACGCTTCCCGAAGCCATCACGGGTCAACTCGTCGAGAAATTCGACGAATTTTCGCTCTGCAACCAAGTCGCCGACTTCGAGATTGGATCTACCTCCAACTCGAACTCGACGTCGCCCTGGATCGAACCGCGCGAGCTGGCTCCTGAGCCATTGTGCGAACCGGTCCTCCACGAGCATTTCCCGTACGGCCTCCGCAACTCTAGCAAAGCCTACGCGGAAGCACTCACCTCGTGTTGGGCCGGCAAGGAGATCATCTCCGAGTACTCCTGGGACTCCAACACCGTCCCCGACTACAACTCAGACTCCTCCTACGAGTTTGACTTCGGTCTCGATCCGATCGAGTCCGAGTCCGAGCTCTACGCCATTGAGGAACCGTTGTCAGGTCCTGCCGCTGGCTTGGTCATCATGCTACTCCTGCCGGCAGATTCATCTATTGGCTCGACCGCAAGCCCGCAGACCTGACCAACGACAACTCACGCTGCATCGCCTACCTCGAGACACTCCCCTTCTAGGAGGGGACACCGCTGACTCCGAACGAGGAAGAGCACACACCAACCGAGGTGGCGACTACCGACTCAGGACTCTGCACGCCTGACCGTGAGGTATTCATGGCAACCGGGGAAGTTGGAACCTCAGACAACCGAGTTGATCGGTACCTTGAAGACATTTCAGAAGACGAGGAATCAGCCAATGCACCCGCAGATGAGACTACTGATGCCAAGAATGCCCGGCGCGAATGCAACAGAAAGCGAGCTGATCGACGCGATCGCGGAGGCCGAGGCCACGCCAACAGCCACGTCACCGACAACGCTCGCGGCGACTACGACGCCCGCCACATGATCGATGAGATCCGCCGCGCCAAAAAGACTACTGAAGTCAGCGACAGCGACGGCTTCCCCGCCTACTCTGCACGACTTCGCGATCTGCTCCTTCCCGAGAAATTCAAACCTCTTGGGATCACCAAGTACGACGCGAAGCAAGACCCAGTTCAGTGGCTCAGGTGCTATGCCCTGGCCATCGAAAACGCTGGTGGCAACAACGACACCAAGTGCCTCTACTTCCCCTTCTATCTGGACCAAGCTCCACTTACATGGCTCGAGTCGCTCGACAAGAACTCAATCGACAAGTGGGACCAGCTGAAGGCTCAGTTCACCAGCAACTTCGCGGGCGCCATGGGACGCTCGGGTACTCGCATGGATCTGGCGATGGTCAAGCAGGAGCAAAGCGAGACCCTCTGCCAGTACATGTGCCGCTTTTTCGACAATCGTGCGACCGTAGTCGACGTCACCGACAAAGAAGTCATCGACCTCTTCCAAGACGGGCTCTACCACCGTCGCACCTTCGAAGACTTCGGTCGCCGTCGCCCGAGTTCTATCACCAAGCTTAAAGACATGATCACTTCATGGGCCGACGAAGAGGACAAGGCGAACACCAAGTACGACTCCATTCGCGGCAAGAGCAAAAACAACACGGGCGGCAACAACAACAACAAGGATCAAGGGGGTCGCAACAACAACAACTACTCGGGTCCTAACCGCAAGCACAAGCCAGACAACACAGTCACGGCTATACAGCACCCTGCGAAGGACAGCTCCAAAAAGACCTCCGGCGGCTTCAGAGACTTGCTCAAAGAGAAGTGCCCATGGCATCTGGACGGCAATCACACAACTAACCAGTGCTACCAACTCCGGCGAGCACTCAAGGATGTTCCCGAGCCACGGCCTCCTCACGATAAGAAGGGCAAGAAGAAAGTCGACGAAGGCAATGACGACTTCCAAGAACCTGACAAGACGATGAATGTCCTCTTTGGCGGACTACCCACCAAACGATCCCAGAAGCTCACCCTGCGGGAAGTTTTGAACATTGAACCAGCGGTGCCGACACCTCTAAGGTGGTCGGAGGTACTCATCACCTTCTCCCGCGCGGATCAATGGACAAGCTTCTCTGAGCCAGGACGTTTCCCACTCGTCCTGAAACTAGTAGTCGCGAGCTCCAGACTCAACAAGGTACTCATCGACGGTGGGAGCGGACTCAACGTCCTCTTCACCAAGACCTTGAAGAAGATGAAGCTTGACATCACCGACATGCTTACTAAGAGCGCGTCGCCTTTCTACGGCATCGTCCCGGGTAATGCGGCTATACCACTTGGCTCAGTGGTCCTGCGAGTTACCTTCGGGGAGACAAGGGAGAACTACCGCACCGAGTACATCAAGTTCGAAGTTGCGGACTTCGAAACCTACCATGCCATCCTCGGCAGACCAGCCATCGCCAAGTTCATGGTGGTCCCTCACTACACCTACTTGGTACTCAACATGCCAAGTCCTGCCGGAGTACTCACGCTGCAAGGGGACTTGAAGATCTCTTATGACTGCGACACCAAAGCCGTGGAACTCGCAGCAACCAATCAAGTACCCAACGCAATGATGGAAATCTTCGCTGCATCCAAGAAGCTCGCGCCAACCGAACTCGATATACCTGAGAAGACTGACACCTCAAACAAGCCTCAGCCAACAGAGGAAGTACAGGTGAAGGCCATCGACCTCGGGACCGGTGACAGCAGTAAGACTACCATGATCGGCGCGGGGCTCAACCCGAAATAGGAAGACACGCTCGTCAGCTTCCTTCGGGCTAACCGAGACATCTTCGCGTGGAAGCCAGCGGACATGCCAGGTGTGCCCAGGAGGCTGATCGAGCACTCACTCAACATCGACCCCAAAGCTACCCCCAAGTGACAACACCTCCGCCGTTTTGCTGACGACCGACGGGATGCCATCAAGAAGGAACTCGCCAAACTACTCTCGGCCGGCTTCATCCGAGAAGTCTTCCATCCTGAGTGGCTCGCCAACCCCGTCCTCGTCCGCAAGAAGAACACGAACGAGTGGAGGCTGTGTGTTGACTACACCGATCTTAACAAACACAGCCCCAAGGACCCCTTTGGGTTGCCACGGATTGACCAAGTCATCGACTCCACGGCGGCCTGCGACTTGCTCTGCTTCCTCGACTGCTACTCCGGGTACCACCAGATCGCTATCAAGGAAGAAGACCAGGAGAAGACCGCGTTCATCACCCCGTTCGGCACCTACTGCTACACGACAATGTCGTTCGGGCTGAAGAACGCTGGGGCTACCTATCAACGAGCTATCCAGGCCTGCTTCAAGAAGCAGCTCAACAAGAACGTCGAAGCCTATGTGGATGACGTGGTCGTCAAGACCAGAAACTCCGACACGCTCATCGCCGAGCTTGAAGAGACCTTCGCATCTCTGCGAGAGTACCAGTGGAAGCTCAACCCCAACAAGTGTGTCTTCGGTGTACCCTCGGGGAAACTACTCGGCTTCATCATCAGCCATCGCGGCATCAAAGCCAATCCCAAGAAGATCTCCGCCATCACCAATATGAAAGCTCCAACCTGCATCAAGGATGTCCAGAAGCTGACCGGGTGTATGGTGGCCTTGAACAGATTTATCTCGAAGCTTGGAGAATGGGGACTACCCTTCTTCAAACTACTCAAGCACCAAGAGAAGTTCGTATGGACCGTGGAGGCTGATCAAGCTCTGGCACAGCTTAAAGACTTCCTGTCGAAGCCACCGGTCCTTACGGCTCCTCGCAAAAAGGAGCAGCTGCTGCTCTACCTCGCTGCGACTACTCATGTGGTCAGTACTGCCATCGTCGTCGAGCGGCAGGAAGAAGGCCATGCTTACCCAGTCCAGCGACCAGTCTACTTCGTCAGCGAGGTCCTGTCCGAGTCCAAGGCACGGTACCAATCGGTCCAGAAGCTACTCTATGATGTACTCATCACCTCGCAGAAGCTACGACACTACTTCCAGGAGTACTCGATCACCGTCATCACCGACTACCCGCTCGGTGACATACTCCATAATAAAGATGATACTAGAAGAATCTCCAAATGGGCGGTCGAACTGGGCGCCCTCAACATCGACTTCAAGCCACGTATCGCTATCAAGTCTCAAGCACTAGTCGACTTCATGGTAGAATGGCGGGAGAATCAGCTACCAACTCCAACAGAGCGACCAGAGCATTGGGTGATGTACTTCGACGGCTCACTCAAGCTCGAGGGCGTGGACGCAGGGGTACTCCTGATCTCTCCAAAGGGCGAACAACTCAAGTACGTCCTGCAGATCTTCTGGAAGGTCTCAAACAACGAAGCCGAGTACGAAGCCCTACTGCACGGGCTCCGCCTCGCAATCTCACTGGGCATCAAGCGACTACTAGTCTACGGCGACTCCGCAGTGGTCATCAACCAAGTCAACAACTCTTGGGATCGCAACAAGGAGAACATGAACGCCTACTATCTTGAAGTCCGCAAGCTCGAGAACAAATTCTATGGTCTCGAGTTTCACCACGTCGTCCGCGACAACAATGTTGCAGTGGACGTCCTGTCGAAGCTTGGTTCTACTCGCGCTCAAGTACCCGTCGGAGTCTTCGTCCACGAGCTTCACGCGCCATCCATACTGGAGCCGGCGCCAACGACCACTGACTCTGGGCCAGCACAACCCAGTCAGGAGGTCATGATGATTGACGTAGAGTGGAGACAACCCTTGATCGACTACATCCGCGAGCAGAAGGTTCCTTCCGACAAGAACAAGGCCGAACAACTCGTCCGCCGAGCCAAGACCTATGTACTAGTCGGAGATAAGCTCTACAGGCGGGGTGCCACTTCTGGAGTACTCATGAAGTGCATACCTCGGGATGAAGGCAAGGACATCTTGGAGGAGATCCACAAGGGCGTCTGCGGCAACCACGTGTCTTCTTGCACGTTGGTGAGGAAAGCCTTCCGACGAGCTTTCTACTGGCCCACAGCTCTGACCGACACTGAAGAACTCGTCAGAAGGTGCCAAGGTTGTCAATTCTTCACCAAGCAGCAACACGTCCTGGCCTACAAGCTAGTCACCATACCACCGACCTGGCCCTTTGCTTGCTGGGGGCTCGACATGATTGGGCCTCTGCCAACTGCGCCAGGAGGATTCAACAGAGTCTTGGTGGCCATCAACAAGTTCACCAAGTGGATCGAAGTCAAGCCGGTTACCTGCCCAAAGGCCGACAGAGTACTCGACTTCTTGGATGAACTCGTGCATCGCTACGGGCTACCGCATCGCATCATCACAGACTTGGGTTCCAATTTCAACAACCATCAGTTCTGGGAGTACTATAAGAACAGCGGGATCGACGTCCGATATGTCTCAGTCGCCCACCCGCGCGCCAACGGCCAGGTGGAGCACGCCAATGGGATGGTACTCGACGCCCTCAAGAAGCGATTGCACGATGCAGCTAACACCAAAGGAGGAAAGTGGATCAAGGAACTACCCAATGCACTCTGGGGGCTTCGTACTCAACCTACCAAGCCAACAGGGCAGTCGCCCTACTTCCTGGTCTACGACTCCGAAGCTATTCTACCCGCCGATGTGATGTGGGAATCCCCGGCAGTAGAACAATATGACGAAGGCATCTCAGAAGACAGTCGACGGGTTGATATCGACAGCCTCGAAGAAGCCCGCTGCGCTGCCCTCGTCCAGTCAGCAAGGTACCAAGAGGGTATCCGACGCTACCATGATCGCAACGTCAAGGAACGTTCCTTCAACGTCGGCGATCTAGTCCTCCGTCGCATCCAGAATACGGACGGACTACACAAGCTCAGCTCACCATGGGATGGTCCCTTCTCAGTCTCCAAGGTGACCGGACCAGGCTCATATCGCCTCCAAACACTTGAAGGCGACGACATCAGCAACTCGTGGAACGTCGACCAGCTGTGTCGCTTCTACGCGTAGTCGCTCGACTACTCATCTACGGGTCCAGCCTATATGGCTACTCACGAACTCTCAGCTGTAAGCGGCCTTTTGGTCCTAGCACTAGTCTACGGACTACTTCTATCCAGGATCCAGCGTCAACGGCAACTAACGGATCCTGGGCCGCACATAGCAGAAGGACTTTGGCGGCGGTCTATGGACCATGTACTCTCTAGATCCAGCCTATACGGCTACTAACGGATCTCCAGCTGTAAGCGGCCCAAGGGCCCTAGCAATCACTTAGCCGTAGGCGGCCTACGGGTCCTGGTGACTACTCATTTGTAACAGCCCTGGCCACCCTGGTGTACTTATTCATCAGTAATAAAGTTTGGTTCTGCTCAACTTATTTACTGTGCCTTCTAACTAGGCAGATCCTACTGAGTACTACTACTCATCACTTCTCTCACGGCTTGGTACTCCGCACACTTCGCTGCAAGTGGCGGTAACAAGTACTCATTACAATACAAGCAGTGGACAAATCTCATTGATATTTCAAACAAGTTCCTACCTACTTTGTTTGTCTTACATCAACTACTCTATACATAAGCTACCTCTACAGGCACACCTACTGGAGATTCAGCTTGTCTGCGACTTGCTCCGCGATGGGCGCCATCTCCTCCAGGAGGATCTTGTACTGCTCATCGGTGCAGTTCGCCGCAAGACCACCAGCCACTACATCCACTGGCGCCTTCGGAAAGTACGACTTCATATACGCAAGCACATGGTTTGGTATGGACTTCGCCAGATGCTTGACGTACGTCGCCAAGCACCCGGGGGCTTCCTTCAGCCTGTCTACCAGAGGGGCTATCTTGGGCCCGCCCGGATGTGGCACCAACAGCCTTGCGATGGGCAGCGCAGCCTCTTCGAGTTCCTTCAGCTGACCTCGAAGCTTCTCGCAGTCTTCATTAAGCTTCTGCAGAGATTTATAACAGTTTACAAGGTCACGATCTGAGGCTTCACGGAGCTCCATGTGCTTGATACACTCATGGCGCAACTGAGCGTACTCATACTCAAGTACCTCTCTCTTGTCGGTCTCGCGGTACACGATGTTCTTGAGGTCCATCTCAGATGCCTTCAATTGGTCGACCTTTGCCTCCAGATCTGCAGACAACTCGCCACAGTGTCAGATTACTCACAAGTATTACAATAAGTACTCGGTGACCTTGGCGGAAGACACACCTTTGTTCTTCTGGTGCAACGACTTGTTCTTCCTGATCAGGTCATCCCTCTTCGCCTGCATCTTCTGTACCTCGTTGTGGTACTGAGCGAAGGCACCATCAAGCTTGGACAGGAGCAGCGCCGCATGTTTCTTCGACTTGTCCAGCTCCTTCTCCAAACCTTCGGCGCGGAGAACTGTGTCACCATATCCCTTCAGGAGTTCAGACTTCTGACGAGACCTCTCCACCACGTCCTGCGCAAGTCAAAACGGCCAATGAGTAATCAGTACTCAAACAAGGCAAGACTACTCAGGGTACTCGTAACGTACCTTGACCCATTGTTGTGTGCGGCGCCACGAATCCATGCTCAGAGATACGACGGCCGGATCAACCAGATTGTCCTCCAGCAACTCAAGACCCTCGCGGCTCAAGGATTCTGTCTTTGGCATGGGCGCCGAGCGAAGCGGCGCAACTTCTTCTATCACCGCCTCGTGGACAACAACGTCAGTACTCACCTCGGGGTGCGGATCAACCCGCGCTTCCGCGCTCAGCTCGGGGGCTACCGTAATCCCCGGCCCGGGGGCTATCGTCGTTGCCGCCTCGGCAACTGGCCCTGTGGCCATCGTCTCCACAGCAGCTGTTTCCATGGCTACTGCCTCAGGGATCGTAGCTCCCTCGGCTTGTGCTCCTGTCAGGATCAATTCAACAAGTCAACAACGGTTACAACTACTCTTCATAATAACTACTCGTGGTGGCAGGATGTGTACCTTCAACCAGAGTAGCCTCTTCAAGCATCGGCTCTACCGCGGCACCAGCTTGCGGTGGTGGTGTGGGTTCTCGCACCTCCGCCGAGCGGTCTTCACCATCGGCCGGAGTGCTAGTCTCCCCTCCATTCCACGACAAGTCCGTGGATTTCCTACGTCATGAAGTACCCAGTCAACAACACGAGTTTGACGAACTACGTGACTACTCAAGAGTTCAGAGAACTTACAGAGTTGACCGTACTACGGTGACCGTCGGAGCGCCCAGTATGCTGGCGATATCCACGATGCCAGCCTTGCTAGCGGCTCCGGCCTCGACAGGAGGCTCTTCTACCCTCTCCTCTGGCTGCTCAATGGCCACGGCCGCAGCTGGAGGAGGGCCCTGTACTTCTGCAACCGACGCTTATGGTTCCACAGTGCCGGTTTGCTGTTGTGCCCCTTCCGGCACAACGTCTTCAGTAGCTGGAGGCGGGCTAGTGTTTCTTCCAGCCGTCACCCCAACAGTTTCCCAGACATCTTCCTCGCCCTGGTCCGTGGGGTCCGAGGAGGGGATGTCCTGCAACAATACAAGTCCTACAGTCAGCAACAGACTACTTATCGTCAGTACTCGACTACTCTAGTCGTGGTACTCACCTCTTGTCTGGTGGTCTCCGACAGCTTCAACTTCTTTACGGCGCGTTTCCGCGCCACGTTGCGCGGCTTCCTGGGCGGCACCGGCAAGCTGGCCTCCAGGCTGGATGGCTTCTCGATGACCGAGATGTGCGGCATCCCAGCTCGGCTGAACCTCGAGCGGAGTTGGAACCGCTATTGTGGCGTCTCCTCATCCTTGTCGTCCGAGGTGTCTTCAATGACAACGGCATCATCACTGTTGCCAACTTCGCGGCGCTCCTTCGCCTTGGGTTTCGCCTTCCCCTGCGTCTGTCCCTCAAGTCGTGGAGGGGAGGGCGGGACGGAGACGTACTTCTTCACATCGTCCTACAACTCCAAGCAAGCATAAGTACGGCTACATCAAGCAAATCATTACTCGGGGGCTTTTTGCCACGACTACTGACCTGGTTTGTCGGCCGTGCCGCGGAGTACTCCGGTACCGGGCACGGCGTGTACGGGGGCATATCCTTGAAGATCCTGCCCAGCCTTTCGATGATGACATCATCTTCAATCTCTTCGCCGGGCATCCGGGACGTGTCTTCGTCACCGGTGTACTGGTACCCGAGGGTGTCTCGCGCCATCAGTGGCTGCACCCTCCTCTTCATAAAACTGAAGGCCACGTGCTCGGCCCTCAGTCCGGCCTCCCGCAAGGCCTTGATCTTCTTCAGTAGCGGAGGTAGCTGAAGACCTTCCTGCATGGTGGGCTCCGTGTTCCACCACGGCGCGTGCTTCGGTTGTCGGCCGCTTGGCTTCGGCAGCTCGGGATGGTGGTTCCTGATGTAGAAACACTTTGCTTTCCAATCCTGGTTGGAGTCGATGAGCTTGTACGGCAAGTACTGGCCGGCGGCGTCTTCGCGCATCTGTATCCCGGCGCCTCCGACTACTCGCGGGTCGTCAGTACTCGGCTATGGCTTCACCCGGAAAAACTTCCGGAACAAGATCCAGTGGGGTTTGATCCCCACAAATGCTTCGCAGAAGTGCACGAAGATGGAGACGTGGAAGATACCGTTGGGGTTGAGGTTGAGGTACTCGATGCCGTAGTACCTGAGCATCCCTTTGAAGAAGTCGCTCGCCGGCAGCGCGAGTCCACGCTCCACGAACCGCGCGAACATCGAGATCTCATCCGGGTTCTTCTCCATCGGGTACGGGTCACCAGTAGCGGTGCGCCACAGATCCATTTCCTTCTCGCGAAGGAATCCGCTGTTCACCAGGGCGAGGAGGTCCTCGGTCTTCAGCTTCGCTTTCTTCCACTCCTTCGCCGGATTGGGGCGAGGGGAGGAGGGCGACGTCGACGACGGCTGGCCGGCGTCTCCAGCCTCATCGCGGCTCCTCTTCTTCGACGCGCCGGTCTTCGAGCTCTTCACTGGGGACACCTTCATCCTCCAAGTCACGGGTGTCTTCACTCGCATTCGCTCGAGGGCTGCGGAGGAGGGCGGACTACGGCGGCGGGTGAACGTAGATCTAATCTACCTCTCGGCGGCGGCGGCAGCAGAGGAGCAGCAGGGCCAGTGATTTTAGATCTAATCTCAAATGACGGCAACCGCTGGAGTGAAAAACCCTAAGGGGGTTCACCTGTTATTTATAAGCCACCGGGTGGCTAAGTTGCGAGCGGATAGCTAAGCGCCAGGCGGGTGACTCAGCGGCGGCAGACTGACCCTTCATATTCCAGTACTCGATGCTCTCAGTCTCGGAGGCTCGACTACATCTGACGGACTCAGTGGGCTACACCAGATCAAGATCTCACTTAGGACACATTCTACAGTCAAGATGACCCTTCAATTCGAGAGAAAGTACTCGACTCAAGGCTCGGGGGCTCCGTGCCACGTGTCCTTCTGTTTTTTCTCCGGATTTTTGGGGATAAGATTGGCAGAACTTCAGATTGACCCTCAGCTTGAATCTGCGATTCGACCTAAGGCTTGGGGGCTACATTCCATATGGAATGCGATTCTTCGAATTGCATTTTCCATATGGTTTTTTATCAAGACAACACAAGTACTATTGAAGACCTTCGAGAAAAGCACTCAGGGACGCTTGGGGACTACTCGAGAAGACTTCAAGACTACTCAAAGATCAGCTGGAGTACCTTCCAGCCTCGGGATGATTCAAGCATTCTTGAGGACTTTCGGCTTGTGGAACTCGGGGATGCTCAAGGACTACTCGCCAAGGCCGTCAAGACTACTCGAAGACATCCTGCTCGACTACAAAGTACTCGGGGGCTTGTCGTACGGACATCCCTGGGCCCACTACTCAGGTGGGTACTGGGACCGACTACTCCGTGGGCCCCTGGGACTACTCGACTTGGGCTGCATGACACCTGATGGCGTGAAGTGCAAGGCTTACGGAGGACTAGTGCTCAGTTAGGAAGCTAGACATGTCCGGATCCATGTAGAGTACTCCTAGCCGTACACGACTAGTACTCCACTGTCAAACCGACTTGTAACCCTACCTCCCGGACTATATAAGGCGAGGCAGGGACCCCTATCTCATCATCCGCATCATCTTGTAAACACAGCCAATCAATCCAGAGCTACGCAGCATACATGACGTAGGGTATTACACACCTCGTGGTCCGAACCTGTCTAAATTGTGTGCCACGTGTCTCTCCTTCGAGTTCCCGATCTCGGCGAGGCCACAAACATCTACCTCGGGTACTCCCCTTGGTAGGTTACCGGGTTAAAACACCGACAGGAGTGGATAGTGTGGAAGACCCATAAAAATCGCAATTTAGAGATTGTTTCTGCCAAAAACAAATTTTTTCTCACCCACCCCACGCATACATGCACTGAGTACTGAAAGGACCTTGTGATGCCTAGAGGGGGCTTGAATAGGATCACTTCAAATTTCTGAACCAAATGCAGCGGTTAAATAAATGGTCGGTACTACCGACACAGTGTCGGAACTACCGAGGGGTCGGTACTTCCGACACTGGGGCGGTACTACCGACTTGTCAGAGAACTCTAGGACGAAATTTGAAATGAAACAATTCTATTTGAATCAAAAGTTGAGTTTAGATGCTAGGAACCTCCTGCAACCAAAGATATAGATAGGGATGTAACAAATAAGTAGATCGGGCACAAGCAAGCTTCTAGGGTTAGCAAATTGCAAAGAATTCAAAGAAGCAAGGAGACAAGAGATTTAATCCGAAGTTCACTCCCACTAAGGAAGCTACGTCTCCGTTGAGGATCACACAAAGGAAGGGCTGTCACCAAGAGCCTCTTTGCCTCATCCAATCCACACAAAGGAAGATTGGTGCTCACTAAGAATTCTCCACCAAGGAGAGGGGTAATCCAAACAGTCCCGAGTGCTCCACACAAAGAGGGCACTCAATGGGAGACGCCTAACCGTCTAGAAGCAAGCTTCAAGAGTAACAAACACGAATCGATGCCCGGAGATGCTTCAAGTGCTCTTGAGATGAGGGGAATCGAAGGGGCTCTCAAAGCTTCTCAATCTCACACCTAGAATCACTTCTCCAACCAAGCCCTAGCTCAAAGGAATCAAGACTTAGCTCTAGGAGGGAGAGGAGAAGTGGAGTGAATGCTCCAGTGAGTGTTTGTCCCGTGGTAGGTCAACAGCAAATGAGGGAGATGAAGTGGGGTATAAATACCCACCCTCAAAAACTAACCGTTACTGTGCATTTACGGTGTTTATCGTACTACCGATCCCGGGTCAGTACTACCAATAAGTGCCAGGAAATCCAACAGTGAGAGCTTATCGATACTACCAACCCCGGGTCGGTACTACCGAGGGTCTGGCAAAAACTCACCAGTGAACCCATATCGGTACTACCGACCCTAGGTCGGTACTACCGACAAAAGCTGAGATTTTGAGGAAAGAAGAGCAAGTGTGTACGTGTTGGCTCGGTGTTCCTCACACTCACTTAGGTCATCTCTTTAAGCATTTTTAGCATCTCAAAGCGGTCAATTCGCATCCCTCTTTATAGTATGGTGTTTTCTATACTCAAATTCGAAATTAAAATGAAGTTAAGCCTTGAAATGAGTTGAAATGCCGAATTGGAGTTGGGGGCCTTCCTTTGGTCAAAACCATGTCTTTCTTTCGAGTAAATCCTACACACATCTTACTTAATAATTAAATACCACCAATTGTGTTTGTCATTATCACCAAAACAATTATGGGCCAAGAACCACTTTCAATCTCCCCCTTTTTGTGATTGATGACAACACAATTCGTTTTTAAATAAAGATGTGTGTATCCAACAATTTTGAGAGAGGCTCCCCCTAAATGTGTGCTTCATCTTTATGGAGGCCTCAAATGCCCATCACACATTTAGCAAATGTTTCTCTCTCAATTTGCATACACAAGTGCATAAGTGTGAATTAATAGCCGTGATGCATATGACATGATATCCAAATCAACAAAGTGACAAGTAACAACCATCACACATACATAGCATCACAAATAGATAAAAGGTTCCACACTAGCACAAATAAGTCTTACAAATTTAAAAGTTCTAGTTCACCACATCACCATCCATCACACCATACAAATAAGTTCATACATGTCCACAAGCTAAGATAGATAGATAGATAAGCGAGAGATACACCACATCTCCACATGGACAATAGTGAGCTCACTCCCCCTTTGGCATCAAGCGCCAAAAAGGAGGAGGCCCTTCAGTCGTCACTACAATGTGGGGAGTGGACAGCCAGAGGGGAGTCTTCCTCGTCGGTCTCACCACCACCAAAGTCCTCATCATCAATATCGACCGGAGGCACTCCATACATCATGGAAGTGTCACCATACGCCTCCCAAGGGTTGTAGAAGACCGGTGGAGGAAGGAAGTCCATAGGCTCGCGGACGGGAGAGTGCTCGATGTTGTGCTGAGCGAGCAAGGCCTTCTTATGAGTCTCCAACCTATGGAGCTGCTCATCTACGTGCTGTCTGTGGGCACGGATCTCCTGAGCATTGTGCTTTCCCACATTGAAGCAAGCAAAAAGACCCCGAGATAGAAAGTTGAAGATGCTCATTTTCTTGCCGGGGGGAAGGTTGCCCTTAGACTGAGAAGGTTCCTGAGAGGATGATGGAGCATCATGAGTAGAGGGACCAACTAAGGAGGGGCCTACAGAGGAGGATGGCCTAGGAGGGGCATGCTTGCCCAACTTGAGAAGACGCTCAATGTTGCCCTTGTTTGGCTTGTACCAAGTGTGAGTCTTGTCAGTGAGAATATCAACTCCAGTGACCTCACAAATCATCTTGAAAATCCAAGGAGCATATTGGCAACTCTTTTGGGCGGACACGGAGCACACAATGATCTCTTCCCAAATGAAATCAAACACACTAAAGGGCTTTGGTCCGGTCCCATCCTCACAAGTACCTCCTTGGCAATGTTGGACACATTGTAGTTGTCACCTACCTTAGGAGTCATAGTGTAGCGGAAAAGTTGGTTCAACATCCTATAGATGGGCTTCATGCCATGAGTGGTCCCGAACTCAATGTTGCCATAGGCGGTGCCATACATGAAAGCCATCTCACTGTCAAGTGGGATCTCTCCACCATGGAGCTTTGGGCGACCAAGATCCTCTGAGCTAAACCCAAGAATACGAGCAAACCTCTCATAAGTGACCGAGAGGGGCTTCCCTTGCAAGAGCCAATGGAAAGTCTTGGTTTCACACTGGACATAGAGATTGGCATGAAATTGGGCCACCACTTCTTCATTCCAATCATAGTTCATGGCCATGATGTTGGTCATCCCCTTGGTGTGACAAATATCAATGGCCTCATTGACGGCCGGCACGTTGAGTGACCTCAAATGATCCCAATGGATGGACTTCATCTCAATAGTTAGGTTCCCTTTGGCCAAAATCACGGACTCGTACCAATTGGCATTGAACTTGAGCCAAAAACGAATGTCCGCGTCAAACTCCTTTTGATATAGGGCCGGGTCGGTGTACCTCTCTTTATAGACATCATGAGTTCCACTTTTGTAGTCCACCATCTTTAGAATACCATGAGTAGTGGCCGGGCGAGGAGGGATGGATGGCCTCAACACAAAGTGAGCAAGAGTGTCCACCGATATGTCTTCATAGTCATCATAGTGGTCATCCGGTGCATGTGCTTGCTTGGAACAGGCACGGTGACCTTGCTCGGTGGATCGATGAGGTGCAGCTGGAGGAATGGTGCGGCCACAACCACATGGGCGTTGAGCACTTGTGCCCACCTTCCTCTTCCTTTGAGCAATGGGGACGTCGTTGTCGGAGCCTTCTTGAATCACTTGTTTTCCCGCACGACCCATCTGAGATGATATGTAATTGAAGTATAAGATGTTGGGTATAAGGTTGAACTAAGATTGAAACTGAATTTTAACTAAATCATCCATAACAGGCAACCGTTGGTACTTCCAACCTGGGGTCGGTAGTACCGAGGGTGCTCACCACAGTGACGAACTTCAAGGGATTGAGAGATTTCTCCAACAAAAGTTGCTACGACCATAGACATGTGTTCTAAGACTAGAAAGGAGATGATTCCCTAAAGCATTTGTCCTAGAAACAACTACATTGAGAGATCGGGCGTCGGGATTTTTGAATGAGATACCTTAGCTTTTCCCACGTGAATCGATGAACTCCCGGCGAGGATCGGATGTTCCGAGGGATGGGGAATCCAAAGAAACGACGAGCTTCAAGAATCCACGGTCCAATCACGAGATCTCCTTGGTGGATTTGAGAGAGGAGGAGGAGAGGGGCGCAACAGTTGGATAGAAAGAACTATGGTTCATGCCCCCTGGGCGGCTATATATACTTCAGCGCGAGTTATCGGTAGTACCGGCCCTGGCTCGGTACTACTGAGGTCTTCTGAAAATCCGACCAGTGAGTCCTTATCGATAGTACCAACCTGGGTCTGGTACTACCGAGGTCCATTTTAATTCTGTCAGTGAGGGCTTATCGGTAGTACCGAGGGTGCACCGGTACTACCAATGGCTTTCAAAATTCCAACAGTAAGCTCATATCGGTTCTTCCGATCTTGTGCCGGTAGTACCGAGGGGTTTGATATCTTTTTAGAAAGATTAAGAGATTTATCTGAAGGAGATAGAGAGATAGAGCTAGGGACATGTAGAACAACCATAATATTTGGTGATCAGGCACAATCAATCAAGCAAAGCAATGATCACCAAACATCATGGGAAGAACCAATTTTGTAAGACACACACAAAATTAAGAAAATAAATCATTTTTCTCTCTATCTAGGCATCAAACAATTGTGTGCAACAAGTCAAGCCAAGTTACGAGAATCCAAGATATTTAGCTCACTTCTCAAAGCACAAAACCTTTGCTCATCTAGAGGCTTAGTGAAGATATCAGCAAGTTGCCTCTCGGTGCTCACATGACGTAGAGCAATATGTCCCTTAGCCTCATGATCCCTTAAGAAATGATGTCGAATATCTATGTGCTTTGTTCTAGAGTGTTGCACCGGATTGTTTGCTAGCTTGATGGCACTATCATTGTCACACAAGAGTGGAATCTTACTAAACTCACAACCGTAATCACTCAACGTTTGCTTCATCCACAAGAGTTGCACACAACACGCACCGGCCGCCACATACTCGGCTTCGACCGTGGACAGAGCAACCGAATTTTGCTTCTTTGAGCTCCACGACACCAATGACCTACCAAGAAATTGGCAAGTCCTGGTAGTGCTCTTTCGATCTACTTTGCAACCGGCATAATCGGAGTAGCCAAGTAAATCAAAAGTGGAGCCCTTGAGATACCATAAGCCTAGGTTAGGAGTGTGTACCAAATATCTAAAGATTCTCTTAACGGCCATTAGATGACACTCCTTAGGATTAGCTTGAAATCTTGCACACATGCACACACTAAGCATTATATCGGGCCTAGATGCACAAAGGTAAAGAAGGGAGCCAATCATGGAACGAAATACCTTTTGGTCAACCGACTTCCTTTCTTCATTGAGATCAAGATGTCCATTTAAAGCCATAGGGGTCTTGATGGGCTTGGAATCGGCCAAGTCAAATCTCTTGAGCATATCCTTCACATACTTGGTTTGACACAAGAAAGTCCCCTCCTTCAATTGCTTGATTTGAAACCCAAGGAAGAACTTCAATTCACCCATCATAGACATCTCGAACCTCTTGGTCATGATCCTACTAAACTCTTCACAAAATTTATCATTAGTAGACCAAAGATAATGTCATCAACATAAATTTGGCATACAAAGATATCTTTTCCATTTCTTTGAATGAAGAGAGTAGAATCTGTCGTATGGACATCCCTGGGCCCACTACTCAGGTGGGTACCAGGACCGACAACTGCGTGGGCCCTTGGGACTACTCGACTTGGGCTGCACGGCACCAGATGGCATGAAGCACAAGGCATACGGAGGACTAGTACTCGGTTAGGAAGCTAGACATGTCCGGATCCATGTAGAGTACTCCTAGCCGCGTACGACTAGTACTCTCCCTGTCAAACCGACTTGTAACCCTGCCTCCCGGACTATATAAGGCGAGGCAGGGACCCCTATCTCTTCATCCGCATCATCTAGTAAACACACCCAATCAATCCAGAGCTACGCAGCATACAGGACGTAGGGTATTACGCACCTCGCAGCCCGAACCTGTCTAAATTGTGTGCCACGTGTCTCTCCTTCGAGTTCCCAATCTCGGCGAGGCCACAAACATCTACCTCGGGTACTCCCCTTAGTAGGTTGCCGGGTTAAAACACCGACAGCTGGAGTGCCAGGTAGGGGATCTCGCCGAAGATCTCATGGCGAACTCGACGACTTCAATCGTCATCAAGCCAACCGCCGCCTTCAATCGCGGGGACACCTTCATTTTCGGCTCCTGGGTCTGCACTGCTGATGGCGCTGGATCGTTCCAGCGCTACCTCACCATGACCCCGGACCCAGAGACTGGACTCGTGACGCTTCCCGAAGCCATCACGGGTTAACTCGTCGAAAAATTCGACAAATTTTCGCTCTGCAACCAAGTCGCCGACTTCGAGACTAGATCCACCTCCAACTCGAACTCGACGTCGCCCTGGATCGAACCGCGCGAGTCAGCTCCTGAGCCATTGTGCGAACCAGTCCTCCCCCATGAGCACTTCCCGTACGGTCTCTGCAACTCTAGCAAAGCCTACGCGGAAGCACTCACCTCGCGTCGGGCCGGCAAGGAGATCACCTCCGAGTACTCCTCGGACTCCAACACCGCCCCCGACTACAACTCGGACTCCTCCTACGAGTTTGACTTCGGTCTCGATCCGATCGAGTCCGAGTCCGAGCTCAACACTATTGAGGAACCGTTGTCAGGTCCTGCTGCTGGCTTGGTCATCACGTCTACTCCCGCCGGCAGATTCGTCTACTGGCCCGACCGCAAGCCCGCGGACCTGACCAACGACAACTCACGCTGTGTCGCCTACCTCGAGACACTCCCCTTCCAGGAGGGGACACCGCTAACTCCAAACGAGGAAGAGCCCACACCAACTGAGGTGGCGACTACCGACTCCGGATTCTGCACACCTGACCGTGAGGTATTCATGGCAACCGGGGAAGCTGGAACCTGAGAAAACCGAGTTGATCGGTACCTTGAAGATATTTCAGAAGACGAGGAATCAGCCAATGCACCCGCAGATGAGACTACTGATGCCAAGAACACCCTGCGCGAACACAACAGAAAGCGAGCAGATCGACGCAAGCGGCTCCGAGAGCTCTTCCCATCCGGAACCTCACTGAGGCTCTGGACCAAGTCGCTAACCGGGTCCACACAACCCCTGAGCAGTGCCTCATGTCTATCACTACGATAGCTCCAACAGCCCAGGGGCACCGTGCTGGAGAACTCATCGCCAACTTGCTGAGGACGCCTACTTCATGTGGGTCAACAACAGGACCGCCGAAGCCGGGAATCATGAAGCCACTAGTCGCAGCCACACCCCAGCAGATGCCGGGCGCAACTGCGTCCGTGGCGAACACCAGCCAACCCCCAATCGCTCTAGAGCCTCTGCGGGAGCACCTTCGCAAGGTGCTACAAGCGACGGCGGTGGTGGCGGCGGTGGCAGAAGTGGCAGCTCCTCTCACGGCGGCGGCAGAAGAGCCGGCGGCGGCGACGGCGATCGCGGAGGCCGAGGCCATGCGAACAGCCACGCCACTGGCAATGCGCATGGTGGCTACGAAGCCCGCCACATGATCGACGAGATCCATCGCGCTAAGAAGACTACCGAAGTCAGCGACAGCGACGGCTTCCCTGCCTACTCTGCACGACTTCGCGATCTGCTCCTTCTCGAGAAATTCAAACCTCTTGGGATCACCAAGTACGACGCGAAGCAAGACCCAGTTCAGTGGCTCAGGTGCTATGCCCTGGCCATCGAAAATGCTGGTGGCGACAACGACACCAAGTGCCTCTACTTCTCCTTCTGTCTGGACCAAGCTCCACTTACATGGGTCGAGTCGCTCGACAAGAACTCAATCGACACGTGGGACCAGCTGAAGGCTCAGTTCACCAGCAACTTCGCGGGCACCATGGGACGCTTGGGTACTCGCATGGATCTGGCGATGGTCAAGCAGGAGCAAGGCGAGACCCTCCGCCAGTACATGCGCCGCTTTTTCGACAAGCGTGCGGCCGTAGTCGACGTCACAGACAAAGAAGTCATCGACCTCTTCCAAGATGGTCTCTACCACCGTCGCACCTTCGAAGACTTCGGTCGCCGTCGCCCAAGCTCCATCACAAAGCTCAAAGACATGATCACCTCATGGGCTGACGAAGAGGACAAGGCCAACGCCAAGTACGACTCCATTCGCGGCAAGAGCAAAAACAACACGGGCGGCAACAACAACAACAACTAGGATCAAGGGAGTCGCAACAACAACAACTACTCAGGTCCTAACCGCAAGCGCAAGCCAGACAACACAGTCGCGGCTATACAGCACCCTACGAAGGACAGCTCCAAAAAGACCTCCGGCGGCTTCAGAGACTTGCTCAAAGAGAAGTGCCCGTGGCATCTGGATGGCAATCACACAACCGACCAGTGCTACCAACTCCGGTGAGCACTCAAGGATGTTCCCGAGCCACGGCCTCCTCACGACAAGAAGGGCAAGAAGAAAGTCGACGAAGGCAACGGCGACTTCCAAGAACCTGACAAGACGGTGAATGTCCTCTTCGGCGGACTACCCACCAGACGATCGCAGAAGCTTACTCTACGGGAAGTCTTGAACATCGAACCAGCAGTGCCGACACCTTTAAGGTGGTCGGAGGTACCCATCACCTTCTCCCGCACGGATCAATGGACAAGCTTCTCTAAGCCAGGACGTTTCCCACTTGTCCTGAAACCAGTAGTCGCGGGCTCCAGACTCAACAAGGTACTCATTGACGGCGGGAGCGGACTCAACGTCCTCTTCACCAAGACCTTGAAGAAGATGAAGCTCGACATCACTGACATGCTCACCAAGAGCGCATCACCTTTCTACGACATCGTCCCAGGCAACACGGCTATTCCACTCGGCTCAGTGGTTCTGCCAGTTACCTTCGGGACGACAAGGGAGAACTACCGCACCGAGTACATCAAGTTCGAGGTTGCGGACTTCGAAACCTCCTACCATGTCATCCTCGGTAGACCAGCCATCGCCAAGTTCATGGCGATCCCCCACTACACCTACTTGGTACTCAAAATGCGAAGTCCCGCCAGAGTACTCGCGCTGCAAGGGGACTTGAAGATTTCTTACGACTGCGACACCGAAGCCGTGTAACTCGCAGCAACCAATCAAGTACCCAACGCAATGATGGAGATCTTCGCTGCATCCAAGAAGCTTGCACCAACCGAACTCGAGATACCTGAGAAAACCGACACCTCCAATAAACCTCAGCCAACAGAGGAAGTTTAGGTGAAGGCCATCGACCTCGCGACCGGTGACAGCAGCAAGACTACCATGATTGGCGCGGGGCTCGACCCTAAATAGGAAGACGCGCTCGTCAGCTTCCTCCGGGCTAACCGAGACATCTTCGCGTGGAAGCCATCGGACATGCCAGGTGTGCCCAGGAGGCTGATCGAGCACTCACTCAACGTCGATCCTAAAGCTACGCCCAAGCGACAACACCTACGCCGTTTTGCCGATGATCGACGGGATGCCATCAAAAAGGAACTTGCTAAACTACTCGCGGCCGGCTTCATCCGAGAAGTCTTTCATCCTGAGTGGCTAGCCAACCCCGTCCTCGTCCGCAAGAAGAACACGAACGAGTGGAGGATGTGCGTCGACTACACAGACCTCAACAAGCACTGCCCCAAGGACCCCTTCGGGTTACCGCGGATTGATCAAGTCATCGACTCCACGGCGGGCTGCGACCTGCTCTGCTTCCTCGACTGGTACTCCGGGTACCACCAGATCGCTATCAAGGAAGAAGACCAGGAGAAGACCGTGTTCATCACCCCGTTCTGCGCCTACTGCTACACGACAATGTCGTTCGGGTTGAAGAACGCCGGTGCTACCTACCAACGAGCTATCTAGGCTTGCTTCAAGAAGCAGCTCAACAAGAACGTCGAAGCCTATGTGGATGACGTGGTCGTCAAGACTAGAAACTCCGACACGCTCATCGCCGATCTTGAAGAGACCTTCGCATCTCTGCGAGAGTACTAGTGGAAGCTCAACCCCAACAAGTGCGTCTTCGGTGTGCCCTCGGGGAAACTACTCGGCTTCATCATCAGCCATCGCGGCATCGAAGCCAATCCCGAGAAGATCTCTGCCATCACCAATATGAAAGCTCCAACCTGCATCAAGGATGTCCAGAAGCTGACCGGGTGTATGGCGGCCTTGAACAGATTTATCTCGAAGCTCGGAGAACGGGGACTACCTTTCTTCAAGCTACTCAAGCACCAGGAGAAGTTCGTATGGACCGCGGAGGCTGATCAAGCTCTGACGCAGCTTAAGGATTTTCTGTCCAAGCCACCGGTTCTCACAGCTCCTCGCAAACAGGAGCAGCTACTGCTCTACCTCGCTGTGACTACTCACATGGTCAGTACTGCCATCATCGTCGAGAGGCAGGAAGAAGGCCATGCCTACCCAGTCTAGCGACCAGTCTACTTCGTCAGCGAGGTTCTGTCCGAGTCCAAGGCACGGTATCAACCGGTCCAGAAGCTACTCTACGCAGTACTCATCACCTCGCGGAAGCTACGACACTACTTCTAGGAGTACTCGATCATCGTCATCACCGACTACCCGCTCGGTGACATACTCAATTATCAAGATGCTACTGGAAGAATTTCCAAATGGGTGGTCGAGCTGGGTGCCCTCAACATCGACTTCAAGCCACGCACAGCTATTAAGTCTCAAGCACTAGTCGACTTCATGGTAGAGTGGCAGGAGAATCAGCTACCAACTCCAACAGAGCGACCAGAGCATTGGGTGATGTACTTCGATGGCTCACTCAAGCTCGAGGGCGCGGGTGCAGGGGTACTCCTGATTTCTCCAAAGGGCGAACAACTCAAGTACGTCCTGCAGATCTTCTGGAAGGTCTCAAACAACAAAGCCGAGTACGAAGCCCTGCTGCATGGGCTCCGCCTCGCAATTTCACTAGGCATCAAGCGACTACTAGTCTATGGCGACTCCGCAGTGGTCATCAACCAGGTCAACAAGTCTTGGGACCGCAACAAGGAGAACATGGATGCCTACTATCTGGAAGTTCGCAAGCTCGAGAACAAATTCTATGGTCTCGAGTTCCACCACGTCGTCCGCGACAACAACGTTGCAGCAGACATCCTGTCGAAGCTTGGTTCTACTCGCGCACAAGGACTTTCAGCTGGAGTACCTTCTCAGTCTGGGGATGATTCAAGCATTCTTGAGGGCTAATGTCATCAAAGATCAGCTGGAGTACCTTCTAGCCTCGGGATGATTCAAGCATTCTTGAGGACTTTCGGCTTTGGAACTCGGGGACGCTCAAGGACTACTCGCCAAGTCCGTCAAGACTACTCGAAGACATCCTGCTCGACTACAAAGTACTCGAGGGCTTGTCGTACGAACATCCCTGGGCCCACTACTCAGGTGGGTACCAGGACCGACTACCGCGTGGGCCCCTGGGACTACTCGACTTGGGTTGCACGGCACCAGATGGCGTGAAGCACAAGGCATACAGAGGACTAGTACTCGGTTAGGAAGCTAGACATGTCCGCATCCATGTAGAGTACTCCTAG
Organism: Cenchrus fungigraminus; assembly: GCA_036936925.1. Taxonomy (NCBI): domain Eukaryota; kingdom Viridiplantae; phylum Streptophyta; class Magnoliopsida; order Poales; family Poaceae; genus Cenchrus; species Cenchrus fungigraminus. The sequence goes on from CM072780.1 coordinate 73,088,013, forward strand.
CCGCGTACGACTAGTACTCTCCCTGTCAAACCGACTTGTAACCCTGCCTCCCGGACTATATAAGGCGAGGCAGGGACCCCTATCTCTTCATCCGCATCATCTTGTGAACACACCCAATCAATCCAGAGCTACGCAGCATACAGGACGTAGGGTATTATGCACCTCGCGACCCGAACCTGTCTAAATTGTGTGCCACGTGTCTCTCCTTCGAGTTCCCGATCTCGGCGAGGCCACAAACATCTACCTCGAGTACTCCCCTTGGTAGGTTGCCAGGTTAAAACACCAACAGAATCGGCTTTGCCTATCTCAAAACCGTTCTTGAGAAGAAAATTCTTAAGGCATTCATACCATGCTCTAGGAGCTTGCTTAAGCCCATAAAGCACGTTATGGAGCTTGTACACATGGTTGGGGAAGTTTGGATCTTCAAAGCCCAGTGGTTGATCAACATATACTTCTTCTTGAAGAGGTCCATTCAAGAAGGCACTCTTGACCTCCATTTGATGAAGCTTGAAGTCATGATGAGTAGCATAGGCCAAAAGGATACGAATTGACCCAAGCCTTGCTATCAGAGCATAAGTCTCTCCAAAGTCCAAGCCTTCAACTTGAGTGTAGCCTTTTCCCACGAGCCTTACCTTGTTCTTTGTGACGACACCAAATTCATCTTGCTTGTTCCTAAAAACCCATTTGGTGCCGATCACATTTTGCTTGGGTCTTGGAACCAACTCCCAAACTTCATTTCTCTTGAAGTTGTTCAACTCTTCCTCCATGGCAATAATCCAATCCGGGTCTTCAAGAGCTTGTTCAACACTAAGAGGTTCCAAAGAGGAAACAAATGAGTAAAATGCACAAAAATTTGACAATCTTGAGCGAGTTATTACCCCTCTTTGGATGCTCCCAAGAATGTTGTCAACGGGATGGTCCCGTTGAACCATTTGATGTACTCTTGGGTGAGGTGCTTGAGATTGACGTTGAATGGGTCCATCATCATCATCTTCGACTTAAGGAGCTTCTCCTTGAGCTTCACCACCATGTTCTCCCCCTTGATCAAAGCCCCGTCCATGATCGTCACCATGAACTTGACTCTCTTCTTGATGAACTTGAGAACTTGGTGGTTCTAATCTTGTCGATGATGATGGATCTTGATTACTTGTGTCAACTGGAGCTTGAACTTGAACCTCACGAGGCATCACTTCACCGGTGCCCATTCTAAAGATGGATACACTTGGAGGTTCTTCATCATCTTCAAAGTTTTCACTAACTTACTCTCCTTGAGAGCCGTTGGATTCATCAAATTTCACATCTACCATGGTCTCAACACAACCGGTGGTTTTGTTGAAAACACGATAGGCATGTTCGTTAGTTCCATAACCAATGAGAAAACCTTCGTCAACCTTGGATGAAAACTTTGAGACTTTGGGTTTCTTGTTAAGTATGAAACACTTACACCCAAAGACCCTAAAGTAGTGCACACTAGGTTTCTTATCGGTGATGATCTCGTAGGGAGTTTTGTTCAAGTACTTGTGGAGGTAGAGGCGGTTGGCGGCATGGCACGCAGTGTTGATGGTTTCCACCCAAAATGAGTCCAGAGTCTTGTACTCATCAAGTATTGTTCTTGCCGCTTCAATCAACGTATGGTTCTTCCTCTCAACAATGCCATTTTGTTGAGGAGTGTACGGAGCGGAGAGTTCATGCTTGATGCCTTGTTCATCGAGGAACTCTTCAACTTGAGTGTTCCTAAACTCCGAGCCATTGTCACTTCTTATGTTCTTGACCTTGAGCTCGAACTCATTTTGAACTCTTCTAACGAACTTCTTGATCACTCCCTTTGCTTCACTTTTATCATGCAAAAAGAATACCCAAGTGAAACGGGAAAAGTCATCAACAATTACTAGACCATATTTATTACCACCAATGCTTATTTAGGTGATTGGTCCAAACAAATCCATGTGTAGTAGCTTCAACGGTCTTGATGAGGATATGATGTTCTTGGTGGGATGATGCGCTCCAACTTGCTTCCCGGCTTGACAAGCACTACACAACGTATCTTCTCAAAAACAACATTTGTTAGTCCTAGGATGTGCTCGTCCTTTTGAAGTTTGGCCAAGTTCCTCATGCCAATATGGGCTAGTCGGCGATGCCATAGCCAACCCAAGTCCGATTTTGCCACTAAGCAAGCCTTAGGGTCCACCTTTACTTTTGTGAAATTCACATAGTAAAGCTTTCCTCTTAGATGACCCGCAAAGACAATAGAGGAATCCTCCCTTCTAGAGACGGTCACACTCTCATGGGTAAAGAGACAATTGTAGCCTTTCTCACAAAGTTGTGAAACCGACAACAAGTTGTACCCTAAACCTTGAACATGATAAACATCTTCAATTGAATTTGTTGTTGAGATAGCAATTTTACCTAGACTGACAACATCTCCTTGACCATTATCTTCATAGATGATAGTTTCCGTTGGGGTGTCATAATGCTCAAGGGATGCAAATAAGCCTTCATCTCCAGTCATATGATTAGTGGCATCACTATCAATCAACCAAGCGCTTCCACCGGAGGAGTAGGCCTACAAAACAAGTTTAAGCTTTTGGTTTAGGTTCCCAAAAAGATTTGGATCCTTGGAGGTTAGAAGCATAAACTTTGGGAACCCACACACTCTTCCTCATAGTCTTCTTGGTGTAGGCTCCAACATACTTGACCACCATTTTACCGTTATGGTCCAAGGTCACAACATAGTCACAAGTGTAGTTGGGAGAGGGCTTGTGTTCCACCACATTCTTCGATGCCTTTGATGGGGTATTAACCCCACCATTTCCTTTAGTGGTGTTCACAACCTTTGGCTTGTCCTTTGTTGTGGTAGAGGTGGTGACTCCATGGGCAATGTCCATAATAGTGTTGAGGTAGCCTCCCTTGTTCCACAAGGGGATCTCATGCCCTTTTACCACCACCCTACCATTGACCTTGTTGTCCTTGTAGTGCCCAAGTCCTTTCTTGTCAATTACCTTAGGAATGGACTTGGCACCAATTTTGCCTTGATTGATCAACATGTTCAATCAGGCTATTTACTTGTCCTTGCTATTGATTGTCTCTTCTAGCCTTGCATGGTTAGTCTTAAGAGCATTTATATCAACATTAGAGCAAATAGAACAACTTTTTCTAGTGGAGGCATTAGAGTCAAGTTTTGCCTTAGGATTGGCTTTGGTGCTTTCCCAAAGGACACTATAGCTTGCTTCAAAATTTTTGTATTTATCCGACAAACGTGAGAAGCTTGTTTGAAGCTCACTATGGGTGGCCTTTAGGGAAGCTAGAGATTCATTTGACAAAGTGTAATCCTTCGACATCCTCTTGTTGGTGTTATCAGCCAAGGATAAGTCCGTGGTCAACTTCTCCACCTTAGCTGCCTCTTCGGCAAGGCGCCTCTCTAGAGCAAGGTTTCTTTCCTTCTCAAGGATAAGCAAGTCTTCTTGCTCATGGAGAGACACTTTCTTTTTCTCTAATTTCTCTAAAAGCCTCTTGATTTCTTTATAGCCCTTTTTACTAAATTGCTTTATCATGTTGGCTTCAATTTCTTTTTCATTATCTGGATCATCTATGTCACTAGGTGTGGATGAAAAAAAGGTGTGAGAGGATGAGGTGGTTGATTCTTGTACCTTGCTCCCCCTTGCCATGAGGCAAAAGTGAGAGTTGTCCTCATCGTCGGAGAAGTTGTTGAAGAGGCGTGGTGAAGATGACCCTTGTGCCATGGCAATGGTTGCCATGCCTTGCTTCTTTGGCTCTTCATCTTCATCACTTGAGTCCCATTGTTGACCCACGTGAGCACACCCTTGCTACTTATTCTTGTACTCTTTGCTCTTCTGCTTGTACTTCTTCTCTTCTTCATTCTTGTTCTTGTTCTTGGAACACTCGGCATCTGTGCTTCATCTATGCTTCCTTCTTCGCTTGTTTCTTCACTCTTGATCTTGGAAGTCTTTTGCTTCACTTCCACCGCTTCACTAGAGCTAGCATTGAGGGCTAGGCTCTTGTTCACCTTCAAGCTTAGAGACTTTTCCACATCTTGATCAACTAGCTCTTGATGTAAGATCTCACCAAGAAGTTGATTGGGGTCATGTTGTAGTAGTTTGGATCCCTTCTTATCATAGTTGCTAGGCTTGGGTTCCTCGGGGTGAAAGCTCTTAGCACCTTCTTTGTGACCTTGGAGTCTTCCCAATCATTGCTTCATAGTGCACTAATGTCCGAGACAAGGAGCATTAGTCTATCATACATCTCTCTCACGGTTTCTCCATCCTTCATGACAAAAAGCTCAAGCTCTCCGTGGATCAAGTCAATCTTGCCTTGCTTTACATGATCGGTCCCCTCATGTGCTTCCTTGAGTGTGTCCCAAATCACCTTGGCAATTTGGATGTTCCGAACCTTGTTGAATTCTTGAGCACACAAGGATCCTGTGATGACTCTTGTTGCTTGTATGTTGTGGTGAAGGTCTTGCTCATACTCAATTGTTAGGGCTTCTCCTTCGGCGGGGATTGTCACACCTAGACACACAATTTTCCAAAGAGAAGGGTGAAGCCCGTAAAGGTGCATTTGCATATCATAAGCCCATTTGGGATAGTCTTTCCCATCGAAGTGGGGAGGCTTTCCCAAATGTATGGAATAGAACTTGTTGTTAGGGTGGTTGCCCAGAAATTGCGTGTAGTTGGGAGGAGGCACTTCGTAGTAGCCGGAGTGAGTGTACTTGGCTTGCTCCTTCTTGATCATCTTCTTGAGGAGCTTCTTGGCCATCTTCTTGGCTTTCCTTCTTTTCTTCGCCACTTTCCTTGCCGCATCATCATCACCATCCTTGATATCTTCGTCACTAGAGTCGGAGTCGGATGATGATGATGAGTCGTCGGAGCTCTCGACGTTGGATGGTGTACGACTTGGAGCCTTCCCGGTGAGGTCAACTCCTTGCGTTGCCTTAAGCTCTCTTTCTTAAGCTTCCTTGGCGGCGATCTCTTCGGCGGTTTGGTTACCTCCACTCCCCGACATCTTGATCCCTTAGTGGTTAAGCCTAAATCAAGGGATTAGGCTCTGATACCAATTGAAAGGACCTTGTGATGCCTAGAGGGGGGTGAATAGGATCATGTAACATCCCAGATGTTTAGTTAAGCTAAGTACCTTAATTAGTCATGGTAATCAAGTATAATTAGTGCATAAGCATGTTTATCATGGTTTTGATCACTTTTGCAATAAACCCTTGGTCAAAATCTCAAAATTCAGTCAAACCCCTAAGAGCTCTAGAAGGCTGACATGGTTTTCTTTTGCGTTCTCCAAATTTTACTATAGAAGTTCAAATTCTGCCAATACAAAAGTTTTTTCTTGTTTCCGGGAACACAACTTTCATAATTGGCGGACATTCAAATTTTGAGTGCAAATTAACCAAAAACAGGGTTGAAGCCCTTATGAACAGTAAATCGCGTCTAGAAAATCTGAAACTTCGGCGCGCGTTCCCACTCCAATAAATCACCAAAACATAGGTCATCTTTCGTAAAAGTTGTAGCCCTATAGTTGTTCTACAACTTTCGTATTTGGAGATTTTCAAGTTCTATTCAAGAAATTTGAGTTTCGCATTTTTAAAAGGGGTAAGCTGAATAAAACGGGCGTCGGGCGCCGGTGTCGCCGTGCTCCCGCGTCGTGCGCGCACTCGGACCGGCTGCCACGCGTCACTGTCCGCGCCTTCCAGCGTACGGACGCCTCGGCTTATCCGCGATGGACCGCGCGGGCCTGGAGGACTCCGAAGGCCCGTAGGGCGCCATGCCCAGGGCAGACAGACCGAGCGCCTACGCCCTGCGCCGCGGACACGCGCCGACGACACCACGCCCGCCCGCGCATGCATCGCTCCAGCTGGCCTCGAGGGCAAGGGACTTTCTCTCGGGTCGCCACCTCCTCGTTTCTACCCTCCTCCCTTTCGTAGACCGAGCCGAACAGAGCCGGCACACCCCTGTCCGCTCCGCCGGTCACAAACACGCCGTCGCCGCGGATTCCCCTCCTACAAGCCAAAAACCGCCGCCCTCAAAGCTCCTGCACTTTCCCTTGGACACACACGAGCCGCCACCACCATCCTTTGCCCCGCATTGGGCCGCGCCGAGCCGGATTCCGAGCTCCGGTGGCCGGCCGGCGGCCACCCCGCCGCCGACGCACGCCGGCGCTGCTACCGGCCCGTTTTGCCCCTACAATCAACATGGGTGAGCACGCTAGGCACCCTAGGCCGCTCCCCAGCCAAGGACGGGCGGCCAACCACCGCCGGCGAGGCTCACCACCGCCGGGGACCTGATTGCGTCTTCTTCAATCTTCCTAGGGTGTTTTACGTAAACTAGGGACCCCTGTGTAATTTCAAAAACTTATTCCAGGGGCCGGCTTGTAAAAGAGATTCTTAGGTTTAGCTAAAATTAGAAAAATCATTAAAAATCGTACAAAAATCAGAAAAATGCAAATCTAGTTTTGTTGGTTTCCTTGTGTTGAGATCTACCTTTTCTAGAAAGGATGTATAGGGTATTTCTGTGTAGATTTTGAATGAAAAATGAAACTCAGTTTGAAGTGTTTTTGTTGTAGTTTAAAATGTACTCATGATATGGAAGTGAACTTTGGATATGTTGTTCTTTATGGTATGTTTAGACTTGTGACCAAAATTGACATGAGTTTGATGATTAGATATTTAGTTATGATTTATGTAAGCTTTATGCTAGATTAATCTTGATGCTTTTTATAGCCCCTTTAAATAAACTTTCTCTACTCACAAATGAACCTCATGGCTTTGTCATGGCTAGGAGTACCCCTGGTAAAGTAGATGGGACTTTAGGATGTGATTTGGTTTATGTTTTGGATTTAATCTTGTGTAGGAGTTTAAATTAAAAATTTGAAAAATAATTTGAATCTTCACCTATGCTTTGGTCAGAGGCTTAGATTTGACCTAAATGAGTTGTAGTAGAAAGTTGAGACCAAAAAGAATTGTAAATCTTTTTGTAGGGTTTAATTTAGATAAACTAGGCTGAAATTTGTCTTTTTCATATAAATTAATTTATATGTAATCTGAAGCTAAATTTTGGCATGTGAGCTTAGTTTAAGTATATGTTTCTGTGTACCAAAATTTAGGACCAATGGATGTGTATTTAATTTTATATGAATTTTGGATGAATGGCTAGCTAGGAGTTGAATAAATAGGTTTATAATTATTATTTAAGTTTAATTAAGGTTTTCATGTTTGTTCCTGTTTATAATCATTAAAACACACCCCATACTATGTGGTGAAGTTTAGTGAGTTAATTTGCTTAAATATGTACACAGTCACCATTAAAGTTAACCTTTAATTAACCTCTCACACCCTCACCTAATGCATATGCATACGAACGTGTAGATTTACCGGGCGGGACTTACACGCTCACTCAGGAGGAGGAGGGAGCAGCTAGTGGAGAGGTGAACCAGACTGTTGTGCACCAAGATCTAGACCAAAGTCCAGAAGAGCCCAAGGCTGTTGCTAACCTAGAAGAAGGCAAGCACCGGAGTGCATATAACCTTTTTGGGATAAACTCATATCTTTTACTTTTCAGTATTTATGTTATATTTTGTGCATTTAAGTTTCAGGAGTTGTTTTGAAACCTAGATGCATGATCCTTAGGTTCCTATGCTCTTATACTAGTATGTTAGGTTGCTAGTGCCATGCTTTAAGGACACGGTACAAGTCGAGTAATGACTCATTGCTCGCGAGATATAGGTTACTTATGTTGGAATCATAAGTTGGTTAAATTGACTCACTCATGTGGTAAGAGCAATGGGTTTGGTCTCGACCGAGTAGCATGGTGCTGGTTTAAGCTATTGAACGTACCAAGTGCTTGTCGGGAATGGGACCGGTAAGCCTAGTACCTAATGAACCAGTGTGGGGACTTTATCGCTACTACTCTTGAGATGCTTCTCCCGGTTCGCTACCGGTAATGCAAGTGTGACTATGGACGTGCCGTGTGAGGGCATTCCAGTAACCTTGTACTTAGGGCTGTAGCGCCTGTCCCTAATCTGGGGAATGACGGGAACCGCCTGGTCGGGGTAGACACCGCATTCGCTTTTATTTGATTTCTTGGGGTCTACCTTCTTCTGTGTATCTTGGGTTTACCTTGCAAGGATATAAATCGATCGATTGTTGGTCACTCGCCGTTATCTGAGTCAGCTTGACCACTGGCTACCCCATACTTATTTATGGGACATTTGGATTAATATTGTTGCCTGTTTAATTTTGTTTGCACAAACATGCTTGTCTAGTATGCTTACCTAGAATGGTTAACATACTAGAACTTGAGCTAAAATTTGAAATTAAGGATCAACTCTTAGTCGCTTTTGGCAAAACCAACCACCAGCCAAAAAGCCTTGCATGTCTAGTTGTACTTTCTTTTTGTCGGGTCAGTCTTGCTGAGTATTAGCATACTCAGCCTTGCTTAATTTGTGGTTTTCAGGTAACCCCATCTGGCCTGGTTCTATTCCAGATGGTTGGGAGCTTGAGTGGGAGCAGGATGACGATGAGTGATACTCTATGGATGGCCTCCCATGTGTATCTTCCGCTTGTTTTATTTCCGCTGTTTAATCTCTGAAACATCTTTACTTTTATGTATGAAAACCTGGTTTGTAATAATGTAACTGTTGACGGTGTATATCCGTATCCAATTTCGTTTGGACTTGCAAGCGGACAAGTCCTCCGTCGTAGCCAAGGGACCCTTCTTCCCTCAAGTGTGAACCCGAGGTATCGAATCCGTGGAACAAATGTGTGATGCAAGAACCTATCTATTAAAGCTGAGAACACTTAGATCTTCAAAGGGGAATCTTATGCATCTAATCTAAAGAACATCATAAAAACGAATCTAATCTATGAAAGCCGGAGGTAGCAAGAGGTAGAGAGGGATTGGTAAAATCAATCTAGAGAGATTGGATCAAGCTTTTGTTGAAGTTCCGAACAAAGAAGAAATAGCCAAGATGAATCTCATAGAAAGCATCTTTAAATCACGGTTTCCCATCCAACTCCAAAGACGCCCACCTTTTGGAGCCACCGTTCTGTCACAACGCACTCCTATTCGTCCGGGTTAGCCTAGGGCCAGTCCAATGGACAAGTTGAAATCTCTTGGAAGGTCAGGCATGCACCTCTAGCCACCACGGCTACAAGAACACCCTCTATGATCTATCTCGAGAATAGATCTTAAAGTAAGAAAAGCCAATTGAAATCAAAGTCGTAGAAGAAACACTCGATCGCTAGAAATCGGATTGCAACTTGATAATTAACCGTAGTACATGATACATGAACAAGATCTCCACCGGGATTGTAACACCCTAATTTTCAAAATTTGAATTTTAATAAAATTTATTAGCGACCTTTAATTTGCTCTTAAGGACCATAAGGTTTTCTTTAAATTCTTTTAGGCATTTAATTATTTTCAGAATAAAATAAATTAATCATAGGAGTTTAATATTGCATACATGCTGATGCATTGCTTTTGAGTGTTTGAATTCAAATTTTGCATTTGAATTCATTTGTTTGTTGCTTTTCAAAAAGTTAAAACCTTTTCCTTTTATCTTTTTCCACCCTCTCGCCTTTCCTGGGCCATTTTGTTTTGAAGCCCAGTCCCTGAAGTCTGTTACCTCACCCTCTACTTCCCTCCCGCAGTCGCACACCACCCTCTCGGCCGCTCGCTTTCAGCCCAGTACGGCCCGTCACCGAAGTCTTCTACCGCCCCCTCATCTCCTTCGCTTGGTCGCCGGTTGCATCGCAGGCCGCAGCCCAGCTTCCCTTTCCGGCCCACCGCAGCCCGTGTGCGTGCTCGCCGCCCGCAGCCGCTGACATGCGGGGCCCACCCGTCATCGCCTTCCCCGTGCCGTCTTCGACCTGGACACCGTGCGCCGCCCCGAGTCCGCCTCGGGTACACCCTCCTATGCGTGGCCCGCACACCAAGTACCACCCCGGGCCTATAAAGGACGCTGCGCCGCGCCCGAATCCTTTTCCCCAAACCCTAGCCATCACCTTGAGCTCCCACGCGCCGCTGCCCCTAACCCTAGCTTGCGCCGCCACCGCTGATCTCCTCTGCCGTAACCGCTTCGCCGACGAGAAGGCCACCCGAAGCTGCGCAAGGAGGTGAGGAAGACGTCTGTGCCGCTTGTTCATCTTCTCGTGCCTCGAGTCGCCGAAACGACCTCGCCGGAGTTGCTTCGCTGCTCCGCTCTGCCCCGGCGAGTCGGTCGCCATCTCTGCCGCGTCTGAGTCAACCGCATCGCTCTAGATCGCTTCGCCGTCGCGCGCTACCTCCTGGTGTCGTCCGCACGTTCTATCGGGCACCCCAGCTCGATCCCGAGCCGTGCCGGCGAGTCCCCCGCCGTCCGCCGCTGCTCGCCGTCTGGTCGCCGCCACCCGCGCGCTTGCGTGTGACCGCAGCCATCGGATCAAGATCCGACGATTCCTGTTCGATCTGACCTGGTCAACCACCGCCGTTGCGCAAGCAGCCACCGCCAGCCGTTGGATCTAGATCCAACGGATCAGATCGATGCCGAGCAAGGTCAATACCGGTCAAACCAGACCCGGTCCCCGTCTTTTTGCAAAGAAACCCCCGAGCTTCTCAGTTTTGCAAGCCGGTCCTTCCACTGTTGAACTTTTCTTAAGGATAGGTCCTGTTTTCTTCGTTTTAACCCTGAAGCTCTAGTTCTCTTGCAAATAGGTCCTTGTATCTTATTTAGGCCGTATCTTAGTCGTTTTAGCTCCGTTTTTAGCGTTCTTTATGTCCATGCGATCGTCTCGACGAGTAGATTAGTTTTCTTTTGTTTTTGTCTCTATTTGCTATGATTGGTGTTCTGTTTCTTAATTAATTGTACTGTGTGCTTGTATGCTATCGTGTGGAGCGTAGTGAACGATCAATTCGTGGAGTACGCTGCCGTTGAAGATCAAGAAGGCTTTGAGCAACAGCACGCTTGGGTTGAAGGCAAGTCCTTGCTGCATTCCCGTTATCCTATTACAACATGCATTTTAATTACACTGTTATTTATTTATCGCTTTGCATTAATATGATGGGACCGATTATTTAAGGTTCGGCTAGTGTTGTTTATCATATGCCTTGATCAACCTGGGTTTACTTTATGTTGGGTAGAACTTGCTAGAGCGTTACCTTGGTTTTGGGTGGTTTAATGAACAATTACCAATCTAGATTTATTTATGCTATTCATTCATGTAATGCAAGAACACTTTGTACCTGTTAATCGGAACATGGAGCGACCACCCAGGAAAACAGTACAACCACAAGACATATGGCTCTGTCTTGGCTGAATAACTAGAAAACTTGGTGTTAGGTATGTTTTACCTGAAAGGGGTTGGGGGTTCCGGGTAGTTGGTGTATAGCCCGGCCCTCAGGCTGATCTGCTCTATGGTAGCTTCGCAGTCTTGAGAGAGGTTTATGCATTGCGCTGTCAAGTAACCTAGCGAGCAGCCTACACTAGGGGATCTTTGTAAAGGCCTCGTAGCGTCCCTATGCAGCCACACCTCGGTAGTGTGGTATTGTGCCTACTTTTGCACAGCGTGGTTGGGTTTAAAGTTCCTAGAACTTTTACGCGACTTGTGGGTAAAGATGTACAACCTCTGCAGAGTGTAAAACTGACTAGTTAGTCGTGCCCACGGTCAAGGGCGGCCTGGACCCTCACATGAGTAACTTTATGAAAGATGGAACTTTTAAACTTGTGCATTGCATCCTATGGTTCTGTTGCATTTATTAAGTGGGTTTTGGTATATACTTACACTTGCTAGTAATAGTTGCTTAATAAAATTTGACCCACTAAAATGCTGATCTGCTTTGCAACCACAAGCCTTCCACCATAAAGCCTTTGCATGTTGTTATAGTATATTTCCCTTGTTGAGTACGACATGTGTTCATGCTTGTTGTTTTATATTGCATCTACACAACCCGGCTGCTGCTCAGACGGACGTTTTGAGGATTTCCCTGGTGGTGGCGTTCGCTCCTTCAGTCGGCTGCCTGTGGTGGACGACAATGTTTATCTTTCCGCTGTTAGCCACTTGGTGTGTTAGTTTAAAGACTTTCGGTCATGTAATAAAGTTATAATACTTCCTTTACGAGTTTACATTGTGTTTTGGTATTCACTGAGTCGATGCATGTGTGTAACTTGATCCTGGCGCACATGTATTCTATGCATTCGGATTTGCCCTTAAATCCGGGTGTGACAAAGTGGTACCAGAGCCGTGTTGACTGTAGGACGTTAGCCTAGTTAGAAAATGATCGAATTTAAGGATTATAAAACTTAGAAGCCTTTCTTATCACCTACTTGCTTTAATTCTGACTTAATAATCTACTCTTGCTTTTATCTCACCCTTGATTCATTCTTGCTCCTTTATCTTGTGCTTGCTATCTTTTATCTCTTATCACTTGGTCTTGCTATCTATCTCACTCTGCACATGTTCGCTACACCTACAGATGGTTCGTCGCTTGAAGACCTCACACGCAGGTGCTGTTCACCAGTATGCCCCCCAGGAGGAGTACAATGATCACCATGAGGGTGACACCGATGAGGAGATAGTGATGGAAGCACCCCCTGTAGCCGCCCCTGGGCTCATCATTGTGTCAGATGATGAGGAAGATCCAGAGGAAGTGATTCCAGAAGGGGAAGAGCAAGCTGACCAGCAAGGCCAGGAAGAGCAGGCGCCAGGAGGTGGTCAAGGTGATCACCATGAGCAAGTGGAAGAGGATGGAGAGCAAGAGCAAACTGAACAACATGGCCCAGCAGGAGGTGAACCAGCTGAAGAAGTGAAGTGGGAGGTGCACTACTACTGGATGGATGGGATAGGCATCCCCATGGCTGATAACTTGAGAGCAATGGTACTTCGCTTGGGCTATGACAAGGCTCCAGTTTACTGTTGCGAGCTCCAGACTCACCCATGGTTTGAGCCCCACTGGAGAGTTGCAGCTATCCTGCAGGAGTATGCACCATTCCAGGGAGTGAAGGAGATAACCAGGCATGAAGATGTGGCTCACAGGACCACCATGGACGCAGGCATCGCAGAAGCAGCACGGAGGGCACTCTATGTACTCTCCCACAAAGAGCGTGATAGGTTGGAGGACACCCACTGCAAGTACACACCTTACAGAGCAAGTGGAGAGGCCAAGACCTACATCGCTCCAGCTCCAGCTTATGAGGGAACGCTGAACAACGTCCGGGGTTTGTTAGCTACTGTCAACACTGCCTTGGATGACACCAACAACACTCTCCATGCGGCACAACAGCAGATCATCACTCTGGAGTTGCAAAAGCGTGCCTTGGAGGCTGCATTGTTAAACAAGAAACAACCAATGGTCCAGGACACTGTAGAAGCATGCACATCCCCGTCACCCAAGAGGCCACGCTACGACTCCCCTGACGCCCGCACGAAAGCCATGCCTTGGGAAGATAGTCCGTAGGTTCAAATTTAAGTTCCAGTTAGGGTCTTTTGTAATCGATAGAACGAACGGTTAAAGTGTGCTTAGATTAGGAGTGTGGTTGAATGCTTGGTTTTGTGTTAAATGATTGAGCTGGATTTTTGTGTGAGTGCAATGTATTGTGGAGTGATGACCACAATGACATTGGTTTAGAAGTAAAGCTTGTTTAGTGGGTTTAAGTTCTGTTTCTACCATATCTTAATCTTGCATCTACTTAATCCTTATCAAGTCTTTACTTATCTATCTTGGAATTTATCTTGTTGCAATTCTTTTCTCGTCAACCTTCGATACAGCAGTAGTGTTTTGATAATATCTCGAGCTACAGAGCTCCGATTAATGCAAAACCAGTTGGGTTAGCTCATAAATTTCATAAGTGAATTTCTATCAAAAATTCAGCCACATCCAGTACCTATTCTAGGAGCTATGCCCGAAACATTGGAGCTACCAGAAACTGTAAAACTCTGCTGACATATTACCTTCACTATTTTATATCTCGGGCTATAGACCTCCGATTGAGGTAAATCCAATTGGAGTTGTTCAGAAATTCATCAGTTTTAATCTGTCCAAAATTCATCAATTTAGGTTACATAGGCAGAGAGTTGTGACCGAAACTTCGGCGACCCCCGAATCTGTTAACACAGCTGATACACCTAACTTGTTTATTTCATAACTGGAGTTGTAGAGCTCCGATTGAGGTGATTCCAGTTGGGTTGGTTCCGTAATTTCATTACCTTTCACTGGTCAAAAGCTCATAATTTTTGGTTACCCCCGTTGAGAGTTATACCTGAATAACTGGAGTCAACAGAATCTGTCTAATGCTGAAATTCTTCATTACTCTACCTTCTGAGTGTTACCCCTGACTCAAACATCTAAAGTAATGTCCTTAACACTCAGATGGTGAACACCAGGTCAGGATCCGAAGTTGATCAACCAGCAGTGAATCGCCAAGGAAGAAGCAACCGTTCAGGTCCAGCACCTCAGCAATCACAGATGGATCCAGCCATGCAGCAATTCCTTGAGGCGCAGACTCAGCTCCTTCAAAACCTGTCCAACACTGTGGTGAACCTGCAAGGCCAAGTCAATAATCCACCTGTGTAGCAGTAGGCACCACTCAACAAGCATCGTGAGTTCATGAGCCACCACCCCTCAGTGTTCTCCCATGCAGCTGATCCACTTGAGGCTGAGGATTGGCTGAAGACAGTGCTGAAGATGCTCACTATCACACAGTGCAGCGACAGGGAGAAGGTCCTGTATGCTGCAGGACGACTTCAGGGGTCAGCTTCTGCTTGGTGGGATGCTTATGTCGCTACCCACGCTACCCCAGATGCTATCACCTGGGATGAATTCACCACCAACTTCAGGAGCCATCACATACCAGCCGGTCTCATGAAGATGAAGAAGAAGGAGTTCCTTTCCCTCAAGCAAGTGGGAATGTCAGTGGCTGAGTTCAGAGACAAGTTCATTGAGCTGTCACGCTATGCACCTGAGGAAGTTGCTGAGGACGGTAAGAAGCAGGAGCTATTCCTGGATGGGTTGAGTGGACCACTACAGTATCAGCTGATGTCTCACACCTTCCCCACATTCCAGCACTTGGTAGACAATGCCCTTCGTTTGGAGTATAAGCGCAGAGAGTTGGGAGAGCAGAAGAGGAAAGCCACCAGCTATGGACAATCTGGGAGCATCACTCGCCCTCGCTTCACCCCACAGCAGAGCACACCTTTCCGCTATGGAGGGTCAGGTGGGAACTTTGGGCAGCAGCAGTTCCCGCGTCCCGCTCAGCCATTCCAGCAGACTGGGCAGCAGTTTCAGCAATCCGCTCCTCAAACACCACGCCCCACTTTCCACCAAAATCAGCAGAGAACTCCAATTGGTACACCAGTGAGGACTGCTACACCTCCCAACCCCGCAAACACCACTTGCTTCAAGTGTGGTGAGCTTAGTCACTATGCCAATGTGTGTCCCCAGAGGCAACCCCCAAGTACTCCAGTGCAGAACCAGCAGATGCAGGAGGGAAGGAATGGCAATCAGACCCCACAAACCAACAAGGGACAACAGAGCTATTCACGTGGCAAGGTGGACCACGTTGATGCTGAAGCCGCTCAGGAGAATCCTAAAGTTGTGCTCGGTATGTTCCTAGTCAACTCCATACCCGCTTCAGTTCTATTTGATTCAGGAGCATCCCATTCTTTCATTACCTCTCAGTTCGTAGCTCAGCATAACATACCCATTAGCCCTATGCCTCGTCATATGCTAGTTAGTTCACCAGGGGGGATTGAAAGCAACCTATAAGTGTGACAACGTCAGTCTCAAGATTTTGGGCAGAGATTTCCGGGCTAATCTTATAATACTAGAGTCGAGAGGAATCGATGTGATACTTGGGATGGGATGGTTGACCGCGTGTGATGCGGTGATCCAGTGTGCTAAGAGGTCGATCCTTCTCACTAGTCCAGCTGGGGAAAGGATTGAGTTTGCAGCAGATCCACCACCGACCAGTATAGTGAATCAGCTCGATGGGAAAGCCTTGGAGGATATAAGAGTGGTGTGCGAGTACCCTGATGATTTTCCTGAGGAGTTACCAGGTATGCCACCGGGTTCAAGTAGGACATCAGAGGCAGAGTTTCCCAATCTTTCTTTCTCTTTCCGAATCTCGGGACGAGATTCCTTTTAAGGGGGGTAGACTTGTAACACCCTAATTTTCAAAATTTGAATTTTAATAAAATTTATTAGCGACACTTAATTTGCTCTTAAGTACCATAAGGTTTTCTTTAAATTCTTTTAGGCATTTAATTATTTTCAGAATAAAATAAATTAATCATAGGAGTTTAATGTTGCATACATGCATGCATTGCTTTTGAGTGTTTGAATTCAAATTTTGCATTTGAATTCATTTGTTTGTTGCTTTTCAAAAAGTTAAAACCTTTTCCTTTTATCTTTTTCCACCCTCTCCCCTTTCCTGGCCCATTTTGTTTTGAAGCCCAGTCCCTGAAGTCTGTTACCTCACCCTCTACTTCCCTCCCGCAGTCGCACACCACCCTCTCGGCCGCTCGTTTTCAGCCCAGCACGGTCTGTCACCGAAGTCTTCTGCCGCCCATCATCTCCTTCGCTTGGTCGCTGGTTGCATCGCAGGCCGCAGCCCAGCTTCCCTTTCCGGCCCACCGCAGCCCGTGTGCGCGCTCGCCGCCCGCAGCCGCTGACAGGCGGGGCCCACCCGTCATCGCCTTCCCCGCGCCGTCTTCGACCTGGACACCGTGCGCCGCCCCGAGTCCGCCTCGGATACGCCCTCCTATGCGTGGCCCGCACGCCAAGGACCACCCCGGGCCTATAAAGGACGCTACGCCACGCCAGAATCCTTTTCCCCAAACCCTAGCCATCGCCTTGAGCTCCCACGCGCCGCTGCCCCTAACCCTAGCTTGCGCCGCCGCCGCTGATCTCCTCTGCCGTAACCGCTTCGCCGACGAGAAGGCCACCCGAAGCTGCGCAAGGAGGTGAGGAAGACGTCTGTGCCGCTTGTTCATCTTCTCGTGCCTCGAGTCGCCGAAACGACCTCGACGGAGTTGCTCCGCCGCTCCGCTCTGCCCCGGCGAGTCGGTCGCCATCTCTGCCGCGTCTGAGTCAACCGCATCGCCCTAGATCGCTTCGCCGTCGCGCGCGCTACCTCCTGGTGTCGTCCGCGCATTCTATCGGGCACCCCAGCTCGATCCTGAGCCGCGCCGGCGAGTCCGCCACCGTCTGCCGCTGCTCGCCGTCCGGTCACCGCCGCCCGCGCGCTTGCGTGCGACCGCAGCCATCAGATCAAGATCCGACGATTCCTATTCGATCTGACCTGGTCAACCACCGCCGTTGCGCAAGCAGCCACCGCCAGCCGTTGGATCTAGATCCAACGGATCAGATCGATGCCGAGCAGGGTCAATACCGGTCAAACCAGACCTGGTCCCCGTCTTTTTGCAAAGAAACCCCCGAGCTTCTCAGTTTTGCAAGCCGGTCCTTCCACCGTTGAACTTTTCTTAAGGATAGGTCCTGTTTTCTTCGTTTTAACCCTGAAGCTCTAGTTCTCTTGCAAATAGGTCCTTGTATCTTGTTTAGGCCGTATCTTAGTCGTTTTAGCTCCGTTTTTAGCGTTCTTTATGTCCATGCGATCGTCTCGACGAGTAGATTAGTTTTTTGTTGTTTTTGTCTCTGTTTGCCATGATTGGTGTTCTGTTTCTTAATTAATTGTACTGTGTGCTTGTATGCTATCATGTGAAGCGTAGTGAACGATCAATTCGTGGAGTACGCTGCCGTTGAAGATCAAGAAGGCTTTGAGCAGCAACACGCTTGGGTTGAAGACAAGTCCTTGCTGCATTCCCGTTATCCTATTACAACATGCATTTTAATTACATTGTTATTTATTTATCGCTTTGCATTAATATGATGGGACCGATTATTTAAGGTTCGGCTAGTGTTGTTTATCATATGCCTTGATCAACCTGGGTTTACTTTATGTTGGGTAGAACTTGCTAGAGCGTTACCTTGGTTTTGGGTGGTTTAATGAACAATTACCAATCTGGATTTATTTATGCTATTCATTCATGTAATGCAAGAACACTTTGTACCTGTTAATCGGAACATGGAGGGACCACCCAGGAAAACAGTACAACCACAAGACATATGGCTCTGTCTTGGCTGAATAACTAGAAAACTTGGTGTTAGGTATGTTTTACCTGAAAAGGGTTGGGGGTTGCCGGTAGTTGGTGTATAGCCCGGCCCTCAGGCTGATCTGCTCTATGGTAGCTTCACAGTCTTGAGAGAGGTTTATGCATTACGCTGTCAAGTAACCTAGCGAGCAGCCTACACTAAGGGATCTTTGTAAAGGCCTCATAGCGTCCCTATGCAGCCACACCTCGGTAGTGTGGTATTGTGCCTACTTTTGCACAACGTGGTTGGGTTTAAAGTTCCTATAACTTTTACGCGACTTGTGGGTAAAGATGTACAACCTCTGCAGAGTGTAAAACTGACTAGTTAGCCGTGCCCACGGTCAAGGGCGGCCTAGACCCTGACATGAGTAACTTTATGAAAGATGGAACTTTTAAACTTGTGCATTGCATCCTATGGTTCTGTTGCATTTATTAAGTGGGTTTTGGTATATACTTACACTTGCTAGTAATAGTTGCTTAATAAAATTTGACCCACTAAAATGCTGATCTGCTTTGCAACCACAAGCCTTCCACCATAAAGCCTTTGCATGTTGTTATAGTGTCTTTCCCATGTTGAGTACGACATGTGCTTATTCTGGTTGTTTTATATTGCATCTACACAACCCGGCTGCTGCTCAGACGGACGTTTTGAGGATTTCCCAGGTGGAGTTCTAGGCGTTCGCTCCTTCAGTCGGCTGCCTGTGGTGGACGATTACGTTTATCTTTTCGCTGTTAGCTACTCGGTGTGTTAGTTTAAAGACTTTCGGCCATGTAATAAAGTTATAATACTTCCTTTATGCTTTTACACTATGTTTTGGTATTCACTGAATCGATGCATGTGTGTAACTTGATCCTGGCGCACATGTATTCTATCCATTCGGATTTGCCCTTAAATCCGGGTGTGACAGGGATCCTACCTTGATCTTGCTTCTAGCTCCTGGAACTCCGACGTGGTCTTCCTTGCAAGGTTCCCACGTCGGCTAGGGAAACCCTAGACAACTAGCTCGACCCTCTCCTCTCCGGAATGGTGTCCCTCTCTTCTCTGCTCCTCGGCGGCGAATGATGAATGAGTTGATGCGTGGCTCTTGGCCAGGGGGCTATAAATAGTCCGAGAGGCGGCTAGGTCAAAGGGGGGCACGAATGGACCCAGAAATGGGCTTGGGCCGGCCGGCCTGGGCCCATTCTGGCCCATTTCGTGGCTGCCTTCCTCGGTGATGCTTCCCGTGTCTTCTAGAAGTTTCTCCCTTCTACATGTGGGCCCTTGATGTCAGTTTCTCCGTGATTTAGATGAAGCTCCTTGTCCCGCAAGATTCAGCATTTTCTGTTCAGGTCCTTGGAGTTTTCCGTCTTCACGGGTTGGTCCTTGGGCTTCTTGGAGTCATGTTTACTTCATTGCTTGACTTGTACCGGGCTTCAAGGTCTTGTCACGAGGTGCTTGATGAACTTAACCCGGAATTCTTGCTTTCAACGCTAAATTCCTGCATAAACATCAAACTCCAAAACCGACATGCACGAACGAACTTGTTATATCAAGGGGGTTAGTACTAATGGATAAGATATAAAATTCATGCCAACACCGAAGGTAAACTCATGGCTAGGTTGACAGAAATTCACCGTCAACATCTCCCCCATGCTTAAACCTTGCTCATCCTCGAGTAAGCCTTCGATGGATATCATCATTGCCCTTCATTGCTTAAACCCTGCACTTGATCATACACGAGAAAACATAATGCTCTCAAAAGTTTAGTTTGTTAAACTTCCATAATGTACTAGCCTTCATCCCTACGGAGGGTAGATATTAATTAAGCTCTTCCCACAAGTATTAAACATGCTCCCAAAATTCAAATGGATCTCAGAAATTTTGAAATAAAGAATGAGATGAAAAAGAGCTAAACCAAGTTCAAAAATTTAAACCACCTTGCATCTTGCTCATGAACTCTCATCTTATATTATCTCTCAAGCCTATTTATTCTACTCCTTTCCCTCTCATAACATACATATATGTGGCAGGCTTTATATGGAGCTTTTTGGGAAAGTTAAGTCCTACCAAGATATTGTAAATGACATGTTGTCAAAACAAGACAAGCTTCTCATGGTCTTACCGAGACTCGTCAAAAAGGTCATTCGAAAATAATGTTATATCAAGGAGGGGGAGAGAAAATACACACACTTTGAGATAGGTGGACATGTGCAAATGGCAAAGAGTGATCCCGAGGCACAAAGGAAGTCCTCGTTATCGGATTGCACATGGTTGGAAAGATGAGTTTGGATCTTAAATCTTGAAACTTTTGAAATTCCTAATGCACTTTAGAGAACCGGGGAGTTCACTCTATTTTATTTTTATACATACTCATATTTTTTCTTTTCTCATACATATATTTTTTTCTTTATACTCATTTTTTTCTTTTTCTTTCTTTCTTTCTTTTTCTCTTTTTTTATTTGCTCCCCTTGAACTCTAAATTGCATTGTACCTACCTCCTCCCCCATGCTTAGACGTTTTCTCGTCCTCAGGCAAAGAGGTGATAGAGATAAGGTAGGTACTAGAAATATTTTTCCTTTGGAGAGATACTTGAAATCTTCAATCTTGGCACCATCTTGCGATCTTCCTCGAATTGACGATCCATACTCAATGATAGGTTGTGGTCAAGGAGGTAAACACAAAAGATGATATTTTTGGTTTTAAGGGTGGATATCCGGCGAGGTTTGTGAAATCTCCGATGTGGGGATACACAATGCACGGATAGAAATGCTAGCAATAAGATAGATACGCAAAAACGGAATGACCAGCTTCTTAGTCTCAGGCCAGAGAAATCAAGGCCTGAAATAACTCACCCAAAAATAAATCTTGTATACTAAGGTTTTGCACTCAAATATATATATGGCTTCTGGATAGGTAGAGCAACATGCAAGAGGTATTTATGACAAGGTTAGCATTACTTTTAAGAACAAAAATAAATCATCTTTAATCCATCTAAAACTTGAGAGCACATAAAACACTATGGGTCTTTATTTTTATCATAACCTCCGCTAAAGATTAAGCTAGCATTTAGATAATTTCAGATTTGTATTTTAAGAGAGCATTAGCTTAATCATGCATAAAATAAGTACAAAGATAAACAAAGCGGCAACTATCATCATATATCAACATGGCACAAACTTTGTACCTTTGCCAAAGGTAAAAACAAGGTGGTGATTTTATTCATGATGAAAATAAAAACTAACACACATGCTGAAATTTAAATAAAAAACTGAAAACACTACGCATACATAGGCGCATACAAGCTGAAAATTAAAGAAAAGGGAAAAGGAAAGATAAACTAAAGCTCCTCCTCTCTCTAATCTTCCGCCGGTGGTTGATATTGATAATCTTGATTATTGTACCCTTGCTCATAATAGGATTGCACCGCTCCTCCTATGAATTATCCCAGCGGTGCTAGGTGAAGGCGTCCAACCTCATAAGCGATGTTTGCATTTCCTTCACCCATTTGGTTCGCATTGGTTTGGATGGCTGCGATATTTTGCATGTTTCTTGCAGCGTACCCTCCAATGATGGCCACACTTTGTTGTGGTTGAGGAAGGTGTGCATATGGCTCCGCAAAGGCTACGTTGGGTACCGCAAAATTTGGTGGGGGCATGGCTGCACCACTCCCCATGCTTGCATTGGTACACCACCGTAGTAACTCGGCGGCGCCGGAATTCCTCCAAATGGTGGCACATAATTTTGTTACGCAACTTCTTCTTGGGATGCGGAAGAACTTTCTTCTACAATCCTTCCTCTCCTGTTCTTCTTCGCCGGCACAAGAAGTCCTTCCTCTAACCAATCTTCTTCCCCCTCAAGAAAAAGTCTTAATCTTGCATCCGGTAGGGGTAAGTTCACCTTGACCAATTTGAAGCCTCCTCTCTCATCTCCACTTATATATTTGCCTTGCTTCATATAATCAAATCCTAGGGAAGTCCCAACTAGGAGATGCTCCGGGTTTCTTGGAATTCCCGGTCTCAAAGAGATAGCCAACATGGAGAGATAACACCTCGAGCTAATATCTCCCGAACCCGATGTTGCTTCACAACACCACCGGTTGATCATAAGGTGAGTGGGGTCGATTGGCTGCCTGGCAATCAAAGCCGAGTAAAGCCAATTCACCTCCATGTCGGTTATCTTGGTCTCTTTCATTCTCCCCAAAATCCTCTTGCACATCCATGAGTGAAACACTCGGATGATGGGGTTCCGGATACTATTTCTTTGCCGGTTAGCTTCTCCCACGATCATTCTCCAAAAACCTTCCAATGTGCCTCCATGCACATTCACTTGCTCCGGGGCTCCCTTTTGAAAACCAAGTAACTCCCTAATATACTCATAGGGAACCACTTGTTCAACTCCCTCCAAACGGAATGAGAGACTCGGCACTCCTTCATCAAGGATAGGCGCCATGGTCATGAGGATTTCCAAGGCGAATTCCTTGTGGGTGTTTGCCGACACTCCATTGGAGAATTGCACCCAACCTAGGTGTCCCAACATGTAGTAAATATCCGTATGAAAACCCAACACTTGGAGAGCTTGGTCGTCGAAGTCGACGTTTGCCACAAGCCTCTTCTCAAGGCGAGTGAGCTTCTCCTCCTCCTCCTCCGTCTTGATGATAAACCCATACTCGGAGTACCGCGGAGCGTATGGAGGTGGAGCGGATGATCGTGTCGAGCGACGAGGTCGGACGGGCGGCTCCTCCGTACGTCCTTGAGGTTCGGTGAACCTCATAGACGAGCTTCGTGTGGCCCTCATGCCACCGAGGAGAAGAGTGTCATTCCTCCTCGGCGGTGCCGTGTCCTCCTCCATACTCCGAGGAGACTCGGAAACCGAGTGCCTCCTCGAAGAGGTTGTCGATGATGGCTTGGACGACGATGATCCCTTCTTCTTGGTGAAAAGACTTGTAGTTTTCTTCCACATGGTTGCTGCACTCTCCCTCACAAATATATATCCGGGGTTTTCAACCGGTAACAAGGCATACAAATATTATTTAGAGTATGGACTTTGAGTGCTATTAGGGTGGATTTTGTTGGACGAAACAAAACTCGGAGTGGAAGGCTAAGTCTAAGGTTGTTCTGGACTATGAGCTTAAGCACACAAACAAGGAACTGAATGAGCGACTTACCTGCCGAAGGAGAGCACCAGGGGGCTTTTAAAGGGGGGAGGCCGGCCGGCCTGGGCCGACCGGCCTGGGTGGCCTGCAACTCCTCCCAGCTCCGGCTTTCTCCAGCACACTCATGCTTGCTTTGTTGCTTTGTGACCGCGTGCTCCACGGGGTTGCACCACCCAAATGCTCTCGTCCACTCCTTTGCTTGCATAATTGATCCCTCCACTTGATTGTTTTGCTTTGAGTCACTTCCATGCTCCCTTGCCTCACATGCCTCCATGAGATTCCTGCAAAACAAAGCTTTGGCTGCCCCCCATGCTTGTCCTTTGCATGTGGTTTGAAGAAACAAAATGTTGGAGGGGCATCCCGTGATACATCATGGTGCATGCATAGTTAAGTTAACTCAATTGCCTCCCTCTAAGCATGTTTTAATGCTAAGCACTCCTCTAATTTCGAAACATAAAATTAAACTCAGAGCTTGCAATGAGTTCAAATATATTTAGAGGAGTTTTTAAAGCATTAAAAACAAATGTAAGTCGAAAAATGTTTTCTGACTACTTTTATTTTGGTCTCACCGGTATTGTTTGCTTCCATTAGTTGAGAGCAAGCTTTTCCCAGCTTGATCATGGGGGCATAGGTTTAGGTTCTAATTTTGGTCAAATGAGAGAGATTTTGAATGAATAAAATTAAATGAGGCTTAGAAAAATTCTAACTCTAGAGAAACCAAGGATATGGATTTTGAAACCAACCAAAAGTTGAATTTCTAGGTTCACGCGAGTCCTACCATGCGCTGAAATTTAAATAACATCTAGGTACAAGGAGTGGCTCTACTCGTGTGTTTTTAGCGTGTAAAACAAGTCAACCACAACATCATGAAGCGGATGAAAGGTTGAGATAGGTTCTGAATTTTTTTGGTTTTGGTTTCTCGAAAAGAAGCAAATAACTCATAGGATGGCTCATGTAAAGGGTTTATGATCCAAATAAAATATCCAAACAAGATTTATAACTCTAAACATTATCCAACCACTTTAAGTCTAATGTCTTGCGTAGCAAATTTCAAAACTAACTTACTTGAAAGACTCGAAAAATCTTGAATCGGGTTGTCCTCCCAGTAGCTTATTCTTGACTCGACGAAACGGGTTGCCTCCCGCCTAGCGCTTCGTTTATAGTCCATGGCTAGACTTCTTCACTTGATTACTTCGGATCAACGCTCTTTGCGGGTGTTGCAATCTTGGGTACCCACTTCCGCACCATCTTGGGCGCAGGCTTATTCTCCGGCTTAGTCATCTTTTTGGTCTTCACAGGCGGCTTTTGTTCCTTTATCTTGACGGATGCAACAACTTCCTTGATTTCCTTCGCTTCCTTCTTCTCCGGCTCTTCCTTCTTCCTTGGCTATTCCTTACTAACGCGACGATGAGGCGGAATATATTAAACTTTGATCATATTGCATACCTCGAAGCGTGGTCGAAACTTGAAGGAACTCCTCTCGCCGTTGATGTCGAACTTGATCTCCCCCTTGCCGACGTCGATGGTAGCTCCCACGGTCTTGAGGAAAGGCCTCCCAAGAATGAGTGGTGGCTTCTCCCTCTCTCCCATCTCGAGCACCACGAAGTCGACGGGGATGAAGTGGTGTCCGACCTTCACGGGCACATCCATGGCGATGCCCAAAGGGTAGCGAATGGAGTTGTCACCCAACTCCAAGCACATGGCCGTAGGCTCTAACTCCGGTAGGCGTAGCTTCTCGAACACATCTCTTGGCATGACGCTTACACTTGCTCCAAGGTCGCATAATGCCTTCTGAAACTTGAACGAACCAACGGAACATGGAATTGTCGGGCATCCGGGGTCTCCTTGCTTCTCTAGTCCATTCGCAATAGCGGCGCTACATTGCTCGGACATCTTGACATGATCTACCCCGAGTGTTGCTATCTCATACTTGTTTGCAAGAATATCTTTGAAGTAGCGAGAATATGTAGCAACTTGAAGGGCGTCCAATAGCGGCATGTTGATGCTCAACCTACGCACAACCTCCACAAACTTCTCAAAATGATTATCAAGTTTACCTCGGAAGTAGCGTGGCTTGAGTTGCGGTATCTTCGTGTCTTCACCCGGCATCTCAAACTCGGGCTCTCCGGTGATGATCTCGGTAACCTCCTCCTTAGCAAATTCCTCCGCCTCGGTAGATGGTTTAGGCTTTCTTGCTCCCGCGGAACGCTCCGGATCTTCGGTCTCCTTCCCCGAACGAGTTTGAATGGCCTTCGCCGTCTCGGGACCTTGAGGTTGTCCCGGAAGCTTCCCTTCATTAGCGGATAGGCGCCCGGCAAGTTGTCCCACTTGCGTCTCGAGCATCTTCATCATGTTGAGCACTTGATGGTTGGAGCTTCCGACCTCCGTCACCTTGCTATCGATGTTCTCCAACACCTTGTCTATGGCCTTGAACTTGGTGACGGTGTCCTTGTTGATCTTAGCTTGCTCGTCCATGAAGTCCTTCAATTGTATACGAAGCGGAACCGAATTCGGAATGGATGAGCTTGCATTAAATTGAGGTCTACCTTGCCCGTAGCGGAAGTTCGGCAAATCTCCCTTCCTCATGTAGTCGAGCATCTTGGCTTCCTCCGGACAATCCTTTTGGACATGGCCATATTCTCCGCACTATTCACACGTGGATCTTGCTTCGGCAGCCTTTAAGTCTTGAGCTTCTTTCTTCTCCATCTCCATCTTCTCCAACCTCCGCATAAGCGAATCGATCTGGCCTTCGAGTAGATCTTCCTTTTCCACTTGCAAGACTCCTTTGACGTTCCCCGTTGGTTGAACCGGAAGTAAGCGTCCGGATGACGCCCATGTGTCATTGTCCGCGACCTTCTTGAATAGAGTGAAAGCTTGGGTCGGCGTAAGCTCGATGATGGATCCTCCCGCCGATGCATCGATGATTGTCCTTGATGAAGGATCGAAACGGCGAACCAGAGAGGGGGGGAGTGAATGGGAGCCGATAAAAATTCTTCTCGAAGGAGATAGAGACTCCAGCAAGAAGAACACGGCTTCCGACACACGTCTCCGACTCAACTACCCAAGTTGGCCAAGACCACGTAGCCACTGGAGTGCTACTGGTCCTAGGAACCAACAATTCAACCAAACGAACCAAACACCCCAAACGCACAGCGGAAAACTGAGCAGCCTGCTGTCTGTGCCACACTGGTCAGACCGATGGCTCCTGCCGGTCAGACCGATGGCACTGGTCATATCGGTGGACTTTGCTGGTCAGGCCGGTGGCGAACAGCAGATGCACAGCAAAGTTCCAGGAAGTCTCAGTGACTCCTCTAGGCCCTGGAACAAAAACCACCACCAAAGAACAACCTGCCAAGAAGGAAAACCCCTCACAAAGCCTAGCAAGACAACTCCAAACGGGCCAACAACTGGACAGCGGGACCACGGGACAAAACCACATGAACACAGCAGTTCCCCGAGACCAAACCCACCAGGGGCTCGCACCGGTCAGACCGGTCAAGAGCACCGGTCAGACCGGTCACGCCTGGGCAGCTCGCGATGAACAGCGCCCGCGGGTCAACTCCCGCAAATCCAACTCCCGATCTCCCGATTCGCTATACGGATTCGCACAAGACTTTGGGGATAGTAGGAACACCTCATGGGCACTTCATAGCCAAGATTTGGTCCACCAAAACTCGTTGAATCAAGAGGAATCGAAGGAATTCCGCCAAGAACACCACGAACCCTAGAACCACGAAAACCCCAAAATTGAGCCCCTTTACTCACGGATTTGGGAGGGGAATCAAAGGGAAAAGAACCACGAGGGGTTCATGCATACATCCCCCACCAAATTCCAAAGAGAAAGGTCTCAAAACCGCCACAAGAAATTCGCCAAGAAAAGCCTCCGAAAATCACCAAAAAGGAGAAACGGGAAAGACACATCCAAGCCTTGAGGAACCACGTCGAATCATCTATACATACCAAAGAGGTTCATACAAGGTCTAGCTTGCCGCCCGATCATCCTTCCTTCTCACAAGATCTCACCATGAAGCTCTCAAGCTAGTCCTACAAAAATCCTAATGAAAATAGGAAGAGAAAATAGGAAAACCAAATGAGCTAGGGTTCCAAGAGATGGCTGCCATCCTCTCACCCCTTGGGTTATATGGAGGCAACCGAAAGACTAAAATACCCTTACTAGCTAACTAGGGATACATGCCCCTCAAGGGCAAATTTGGAAGTCTTTGTCTTCGCACCATCGGACAGATGCCCAGCGACCGCAAACTTGCTTAGCCTCGACGCAAGCCTTGCGATCCCGACGCGTGTCCTCCGCTTCGAAGATTTCGGACTGCGTCGTCGCACACCGGTCAGACCGGTGCTCCTCACCGGTCAGACCGGTACCCACCGGTCAGACCGGTCAGACCGGTCTGGAGCTGCTGCACCTCCGTCTTCGGTTCTTCGGTCTTGGCTTTGTGGATCAACCAAGGAACCCAATGGTTTTCTGGTGTACCACCGGAAACCCCGCGAACTCGGTGTAGCCTCCGCCAATCACCACTCATGACTCGGCTCCCACGTAGTCCCGACTCGACCTTGGTTTTGAGGCTCAACCAAGAAACCGTCCATGACTTCATCTTGCTGTTCTTGCCACCATGCGGCCCGCACTTGACCCCGCTGGCCACCGGGTCCCTCGAACCAAGCCTACTTGTCTTCTCCACACCTGGAGGCCTCACCAGCAACGACCTTTCGCGCTTGTTCTTCAGCTGCACCAACACCAGTCAAGCCGCAACCTGCACCTGCAATACTTAGCCAAGAATCAGTCCACACCATGTTGTCAATCACTCATCACACCAGGAAGCGACCATCCACCGGTCCTCGAACCACACATGGCTCTCAATCTCCCCCTTGATGAGTGCATTGACAACACACACGTTTTGGTAACCAAGAGAAAAGAAAAAGAAAAGAAACGACTAAAAGAAACTCCAACAAGCGATCGAAAGCCAAAGAAAAGGCAAAGAGCAAGATCACTTGAAGAAGACAAGTCTCGGACCCCTTAGGCAAGGGCAACGGCTCGACACATCCGAGACAAAACATGCTCAAGCAAAGAGCACAAACCACCAATCCAAAGCTCGAAAACCACAAAGAGCTCCCCCTGCACACATGCAAGCTTCCCTTGAACCAATGCAACTCCCCCTGGACGAATGCATGCAAACCACTTGACAATAAAGAGCAGCTGCATCAGCTCAGCTCTGACCGGTCAGACCGGCCAGTACCACCGGTCAGACCGGTGACCTTAACCGGTCAGACCGGTGACAAACAGAGCCCAGAAATGGCTCAAAACCACCTGAAAACCTTCCAAATGCATTCAGTAGGCCAAAACATGCTCAAACTTCTCCCCCTTGTTGACAATGCATGAATCAAGCCAAAATTAGGAAAATTTCAACCTAGAGCTTCTCAAATAGACAAAATTCAACATAACATGCTATACACCTCCAAATGAGCAAGTTAGATACTCGATAGCTTCGTATGGACAAAAACTACAAGATCACCAAGTTTCACAGCCATTGGACGAAGATAAGATAGAATTGAGTATTTTTACGAAAAATTCCCTCTCATGAGCAAAGTCCTAAACATGATCAAAACATATCAAAATGGCAAAGCCACACAAACTTCATGCTAGGACAACCATTCTAAGCATAAGACCATCATAAACACCCACAAGCACCTCATGTCATGTCAAAGCATACCGAGCCATGTGCTTACTTCTATGTATGAGACTTCTCATTGGTAAGCAACATGCAATGGTTTAGCACCCAAAGCTATAAAAATAAGCACATATGACATGGGAACACATTTTCCAAGCAATTTACATTTCATTTTCAGATTCATATTTGGTACATGAAATGTCTTTGCGACAAAAAGGAACTTATGCCCCTCCACAAGATGAAGCATGGGGGCTAAACATTCATGATGGCAGATGAGCCTTTGGCCCCATATGATCAAAATAAGCTATCCAACCATAAATTAAGCATAGCCAAGCCACAAAAACATGTCAAGATCATATAAAGGCATTTACTCACAAGAGAGCATACATATGAGATTTTTGAAAAACATAGCCATCAACCATGGATATAAACCAAGATCATCAAGAGCTAAGCCACACTAAGCCAAATCATACCAAACTAGCCCACAAGATCATATATAGCATACCATGGTGAACAATGTATATAGGAGAAGCTTTCCTACACAATGCATATTAAACAAAATGCATGCAAGCTATCATACAAAGATGACTATACATCATGATACAAATGCAATGCAAATGCAAGAAATGCACAAAGGAAAGCTATACATATGCTACAAAGGAGCTCCCGCACACAAAGCTCACAAACGACCGGCTCCTCGAGGGAAGGCAAAAAGGGCTCGACACCACCGGCAAAAGAGCAAAGGAGCGCAAAACTTACAGGCTCCCCCTAAACACATGCACTAGGGCCAAAGAGCATACAAAACTCACCCTTAGTACACATGATAGGGTAAAGAGCACACTAAGCACACAGGCTCCCCCTAAACTCATGCATTAAGGTCAAAGAGCATACAAAGCTCACCTTACACACATGAGATAGGGCAAGGAGCGAAATGAACCAAGTGGCTTGACCAAGGCCACACACTTGAAGGTCACAAATTCACTTGCCTTGATCATTTCTTCAGAATTCACCCGTCCTTGTCCACCATCCCCGAAAGTGATGTACCTCCATGTCACCACCGGGGTATGAGGCCGGAGAACCACCCCCGATATCAACCAAATGTTCTCCGGGCCTCCCACCTACAACTCAAAACCAAGAGCGAGAGCGAGCAAACGACTCAACACTGGGGTTAGTACCAAAGGTGTCAAACCAGTGCCGGGCCATTTCCTCAAAAGTAGGGTTAGCAACATCCATCCTACCGCGCCTATCAAACCTGTGATCCATCCCGTCCAACCTATCAAACCTGGAACCACCATGGGAAAACCACTCCCATCTCACTGGAGGAGTACGAGTACCACAAAAAGGAAAACGTGGTCCGTAGCTCCTCTGAGACTCAAAACTGCGACCTCTCCCAAACTCGTATTGATCACGAGGTGGAGAACGTCTAGCAAACTCAACACCACCAGACTCAAAGTGCCTACCACCTGTTCCACGACCAAACGGGCTGAACCCTCTAGCATCATAGCCCCGAAAACCAAACTGTCCAGCACTCTGCCTAGCACCGGTCTGACCGGTCACTCTGACCGGTCTGGCCGGTGGTCCTCGGCCAGTAAACTTGCCTCCACCAGAAGCTCTCCTATCTCTCCATGCTGGAACCGTATGCACAACACCCTTTCCCTTAGGTAGTGGCATACGAGGCTCAGGCACACCATGAGAAGGGTGGTACCTGTCCTTGTTTGCCCACTCCTTAGCCATTCTCGCCTCTCTTCTTCTCTTATAGCAAAACTCTCTCTTGTGACCATCCTTTCCACAAAATTCACAATGGAAACGAATTGGTCTTGGCTTAGGCTTGGGGTGAGGCTCTTCACAAGGCTTCTCACTAGGTTTCTCACTAGGCTTTTCACTAGCCTTCTCACTTGGTTTTTCTCCCGGTTTAAGCAACTGGTTTGGCTTGGGTATAAACTTGTCTTTGGGTGTGGGTTGTGGTGGAACTGGAATATTCCCAAATTTTCCTTCTCTCTCACCACTGCTCTCACCAAACTTATCAGATCCCAAAGCCCAACCATCAAAGCACTTATAACTAGCAATCATCATACCAAGCTGAGGTTCCTGACAAGACAACCAACTCAGCACTTCACGCAACTTATTGTTCTCATCCTGCAAATGGTCATCACATTGTGTAAGTTCCAAATTCTTCACAGCATGCAACTCACAAGTAGAACAAGAAGTAAGAATAGGCACTTTCAAATCAGCCTCAAGTGAAACAATGCGAGATCGAAGCTCAGCAATTTTTTCATGCAAACCAGGGCAAGAAGTACATGCACCAAGCAAAGTGGGTCTAGATTGCAGCTCAGCCAACTCAACCCTAAGCACATCTAGTTCCTCACACTTGGAGGCATGCTTTTCCCTAAGAGCAGTCAAATCAGCTAGGAAAACAGAGCAATCAACACAATCAACCTCATCAGAAACCACAGGGCTAGCCTTAAGCGAATCAATTTCAAGCTTGCCATCAAGAACCTGTGTTTCTAGCTCAGCCACTCTAGTCCTAGCATCTTCAAGCAAAGCTCTAAGCTCCTTCCTAAGCTTCTTAGCCTCTCTAAGCATGTGATCGCGATTATCAAGCAAGTCAACCAACTCCTCATTCTCCTTGCGCAAAGAAGAGAGCTCATCACATACCTCATCCTCGGAGTCGGAGTCTGAATCCGAGGCATTCTTCTGGCTTCTCTTGCTGCCGGAGCTGCGTGCCATGCCGCAAAGACCATCCTTCTTGTTGCAGCCTCTCGAAGTCTTGCTTGCGGTACAGCAAAGGCCGTTCAAGTACTTGCCGAAGTCCTTCTTCTTCTTCTTCTTCTTGTGTTTCCTCTTGCTGTCCTCTTCTTCTTCTTCACTCGAGCTTGATGACACGTCCTGAGAGTCAGAGTCGATGTCGCTCGATCTCTTGATCTTCTCTCGGGTCCGTGTCTTCCTCCCATGTTCATGTTCCTTCTTCTTGGATCTTCTTCCTTTGTCCTTAGACTTGTGCTTGTCGTGGTTGTTCACCTTCGGACACTCGGCGAAAAAGTGTCTGGTCTTGCCACACTTGAAGGACGTCCTCGAGTTCCTTCTTGAGTTCACCCGGTTCTCGTGCATCCTCTCGAACCGTCTGGTCAGCAACGCTAGCTCGTCCTATCCAAGCATGTCGAACTCCTCGTCTAGCAAAGACATCAAAGAAGACAGAGAGTACATCCTGGAGGATGCGTTAGCGATAGACTTAGCTCTTTTGCCACCAACGAGAGCAAGACTATGAGAATCAGTCGGGCTCTCGATCTTGGCTGTCATACCACGGTCCAACTCAGCCGACTTGAGCTTCGAGAACAACTCGTTCACGGTCAAGGTGTCATACTTCTCGGACTCAAGGATAGCCTCGACCTTCCCGTCCCATACGGTACGATCCAACGAGTGCAAGAGCTTCACGGCTCTATCATGATCATCGTATGGGAGCACGGCCACATTGGCTCTCATGTTGTTCACAACGACCGTAAACCGCTGGAAAAGGGCATCGATGGACTCGCCGGGGAGATGAGTGAAGTTCTCGTACTCTCTCCGCTAAGTCGCGTACATCCGAGCCTGAACCTGAGCATTCCCAGCATGTGCATCCTTCAACTGCTCCCAAATCCTACAAGCTAAGTCCTCTGTCTGAACCCGATCGAATTCGGACTGACACAGAGCACGAAACAAGTAGTCGACCGCCTTGTTGTTGGTGTTGAACATATCCCTCGATCCTGGAGCAAGGAAGTTAATTGGATGAACATAAGCTGTGTTCACCGTAACGTCCCAAAGGATCTGACCCTTACCGTGGAGGAACACCGCCATCCGCCTCTGCCACATCTGGTAGTTTTTGCCATCGAAGTGTGGAGGACCCGAACCCCGTTCCTGGTACGCCATCCTTGGATCTTAGACTGGTTAGAATCCGAAGATCCGTAACCGGCTCTGATACCACTTGAAGGATCGAAACGGCGAACCAGATAGGGGGGAGTGAATGGGAGCCGATAAAAATTCTTCTCGAAGGAGATAGAGACTCCAGCAAGATGAACACGGCTTCCGACACACGTCTCCGACTCAACTACCCAAGTTGGCCAAGACCACGTAGCCACTGGAGTGCTACTGGTCCTAGGAACCAACAACTCAACCAAACGAACCAAACACCCCAAACGCACAGCGGAAAATTGAGCAGCCTATTGTCTGTGCCACACCGGTCAGACCGATGGCTCCTGCCGGTCAGACCGATGGCACCGGTCAGATCGGTGGACTTTGCCGGTCAGGCCGGTGGCGAACAGCAGATGCACAGCAAAGTTCCAGGAAGCCTCAATGACTCCTCTAGGCCCTGAAACAAAAACCACCACCAAAGAACAACCTGCCAAGAAGGAAAACCCCTCACAAAGCCTAGCAAGACAACTCCAAACGGGCCAACAACTTGACAGCGGGACCACGGGACAAAACCACATGAACACAGCAGTTCCCCGAGACAAAACCCACCAGGGGCTCGCACCGGTCAGACCGGTCAAGAGCACCGGTCAGACCGGTCACGCCTGGGCAGCTCGGGATGAACAGCGCCCGCGGGTCAACTCCCCCAAATCCAACTCCCGATCTCCCGATTCGCTCCACGGATTCGCACAAGACTTTGGAGATAGTAGGAACACCTCATGGGCACTTCATACCCAAGATTTGGTCCACCAAAACTCGTTGAATCAAGAGGAATCGAAGGAATTCCGCCAAGAACACCACGAACCCTAGAACCACGAAAACCCCAAAATTGAGCCGCTTTACTCACGGATTTGGGAGGGGAATCAAAGGGAAAAGAACCACGAGGGGTTCATGCATACATCCCCCACCAAATTCCAAAGAGAAAGGTCTCAAAACCGCCACAAGAAATTCGCCAAGAAAAGCCTCCGAAAATCACCAAAAAGGAGAAACGGGAAAGACACATCCAAGCCTTGAGGAACCACACCGAATCATCTATACATACCAAAGAGGTTCATACAAGGTCTAGCTTGCCGCCCGATCATCCTTCCTTCTCACAAGATCTCACCATGAAGCTCTCAAGCTAGTCCTACAAAAATCCTAAGGAAAATAGGAAGAGAAAATAGGAAAACCAAATGAGCTAGGGTTCCAAGAGATGGCTGCCATCCTCTCACCCCTTGGGTTATATGGAGGCAACCGAAAGACTAAAATACCCTTACTAGCTAACTAGGGATACATGCCCCTCAAGGGCAAATTTGGAAGTCTTTGTCTTCGCACCATCGGACGGATGCCCAGCGACCGCAAACTTGCTTAGCCTCGACGCAAGCCTTGCGATCCCGACGCGTGTCCTCCGCTTCGAAGATTCCGGACTGCGTCGTCGCACACCGGTCAGACCGGTGCTCCTCACCGGTCAGACCGGTACCCACCGGTCAGACCGGTCTGGAGCTGCTGCACCTCCGTCTTCGGTTCTTCGGTCTTGGCTTTGTGGATCAACCAAGGAACCCAGTGGTTTTCTGGTGAACCACCGGAAACCCCGCGAACTCGGTGTAGCCTCCGCCAATCACCACTCATGACTCGGCTCCCACGTAGTCCCGGCTCAACCTTGGTTTTGAGGCTCAACCAAGAAACCGTCCATGACTTCATCTTGCTGTTCTTGCCACCATGCGGCCCGCACTTGACCCTGCTGGCCACCGGGTCCCTCGAACCAAGTCTACTTGTCTTCTCCACACCTGGAGGCCTCACCAGCAATGACCTTTCGCGCTTGCTCTTCACTTGCACCAACACCAGTCAAGCCGCAACCTGCACCTGCAATACTTAGCCAAGAATCAGTCACACCACGTTGTCAATCACTCATCACACCAGGAAGCGACCATCCACCGGTCCTCGAACCACACATGGCTCTCACTTGACGGCATGGTAAGTCCTTGATAAAACTTTTGAACGAGATCCTCCTTCGGGAACTTGTGATGTGGAACCGCCCGAGTGTACTCATTGAAGCGCTCGAATGCCTCCGATATAGTCTCCGTAGGATATTGAGCAAAGGTAGCAATCTTATTGCGCAAGCTTTGAGTCTTACCCAGTGAGTAGTATTCCTTCATGAAGGCTCTCATCAAGGTGTCCCAATTTTGCACCGTCTCCGCCGGTTGAGAGTAGAACCATTGCAAAGCCTTCCCGAGTAACGAGAACGGAAAGAGCCCTGCCCTCATTTGATCTTGAGTCACCCCGTCCATGTTGAAGGTTTGACAAAGTTGAACGAACGCTTGGAGGTGAAGGTTCGGATCCTCTTTACCGGTGAAGGGTGAATGTTGCACCATGCGAATTGTTGAGGTCTTGATCTCGAACGGCCTTCCGATCTCCGCGAGGTTCAAGATTGGTAGGTCGATGATGTCCGGGGTGCATAGCTCCCCGATCTTGCGCTCCGGCTGCGGTTGTTCTCCCATCGGTAGCGGTGGAAGTTGATTCTCCCTAGGGCTTGGAGGTGGTGATTCCTTTGGAGACTCCGACGATCCTTCGGCTTCCGCTTTTGGATCTGCAAATTCCAGCTTTTTAGCTTGTGCTTCACGTCTCCTTAGCCTGTAAAGTTTTTCTGGATCATCCACAAAATTTTCGGGTTTGTTGGAGAGGTAGCCGTCCATCTCCTGTTAGGGTTAGCAATAAACAAAATATATACAAAACGAAAAAACAAATCTAAGAAAACTAGGGTTAGTAAAAAACTAGATTAGATTGATTTTGAGGATGATCAAAAGTTAGTAGATGCAAAAAGAAAAACCAAAAGAAAACTGAAAATATTCACAAAAAGTAATAAAAGATCGAATCTTGATCACTTGTTCCCCGGCAACGGCGCCAGAAAAAGGGGCTTGTTGACGGTTTATATGCGTATCCAATTTCGTTTGGACTTGCAAGCGGACAAGTCCTCCGTCGTAGCCAAGGGACCCTTCTTCCCTCAAGTGTGAACCCGAGGTATCGAATCCGTGGAACAAATGTGTGATGCAAGAACCTATCTATTAAAGCTGAGAACACTTAGATCTTCAAAGGGGAATCTTATGCATCTAATCTAAAGAACATCATAAAAACAAATCTAATCTATGAAAGCCGGAGGTAGCAAGAGGTAGAGAGGGATAGGTAAAACCAATCTAGAGAGATTGGATCAAGCTTTTGTTGAAGTTCCGAACAAAGAAGAAATAGCCAAGTTGAATCTCATAGAAAGCATCTTTAAATCACGGTTTCCCGTCCAACTCCGAAGACGCCCACCTTTTGGAGCCACCGTTCTGTCACAACGCACTCCTATTCGTGCGGGTTAGCCTAGGGCGAGTCCAATGGACAAGTTGAAATCTCTTGGAAGGTCAGGCATGCACCTCTAGCCACCACGGCTACAAGAACACCCTCTATGATCTATCTCGAGAATAGATCTTAAAGTAAGAAAAGCCAATTGAAATCAAAGTCGTAGAAGAAACACTCGATCGCTAGAAATCGGATTGCAACTTGATAATTCAACATAGTACATGATACATGAACAAGATCTCCACCGGGATCCTACCTTGATCTTGCTTCTAGCTCCTGGAAATCCGACGTGGTCTTCCTTGCAAGGTTCCCACGTCGGCTAGGGAAACCCTAGACAACTAGCTCGACCCTCTCCTCTCCGGAATGGTGTCCCTCTCTTCTCTACTCCTCGGCGGCGAATGACGAATGAGTTGATGCGTGGCTCTTGGCCAGGGGGCTATAAATAGTCCGAGAGGCGGCTAGGTCAAAGCGGGGCACGAATGGACCCAGAAATGGGCCGGGCCGATCGGCCTGGGCCGACCGGCCTGGGCCCATTCTGGCCTATTTCGTGGCTGCCTTCCTCGGTGATGCTTCCCATGTCTTCTAGAAGTTTCTCCCTTCTGCATGTGGGCCCTTGACGTCAGTTTCTCCGTGATTTAGATGAAGCTCCTTGTCTCGCAAGATTCAGCATTTTCTGTTCAGGTCCTCGGAGTTTTCCGTCTTCACGGGTTGGTCCTTGGGCTTCTTGGAGTCATGTTTACTTCATTGCTTGACTTGTACCAGGCTTAAAGGTCTTGTCACGAGGTGCTTGATGAACTTAACCCGAAAGTCTTGCTTTCAACGCTAAATTCCTGCATAAACATCAAACTCCAAAACCGACATGCACGAACGAACTTGTTATATCAAGGGGGTTAGTACCAATGGATAAGATATAAAATTCATGCCAACACCGAAGGTAAACTCATGGCTAGGTTGACGGAAATTCACCGTCAACAGTAACTTTGTGAACTTTTTATGTAATGTTGACCTTGTACTCTGGTCCCGCCTTCGTGTGGGCTTTGCGCATATCAGCGATCCTGTTGTAAGTGATTCACCGGGCATGACCCGGCAGAGGTGACAGAATAGTTCTTTATATTGCTTAATGGCCACGTGGACAGGCTTAGGCGATAATACAGAATTATTTTGGGTGGTTCTGTCACAGATCACTTCAAATTTCTGAACCAAATGCAGCGGTTAAATAAATGATCGGTACTTCCGACACTGAGGCGGTACTACCGACCTGTCAGAGAACTCTAGGACGAAATTTGAAATGAATAGCAATTCTAGCAATTCTATTTGAATCAAAAGTTGAGTTTAGATGCTAGGAACCTCCTGCAACCAAAGATATAGATAGGGATGCAACAAATAAGTAGATCGGGCACAAGCAAGCTTCTAGGGTTAGCAAATTGCAAAGAACTCAAAGAAGCAAGGAGACAAGAGATTTAATCCGAAGTTCACTCCCACTAAGGAAGCTACGTCTCCGTTGAGGATCCCACAAAGGAAGGGCTATCACCAAGAGCCTCTTTGCCTCATCCAATCCACACAAAGGAAGATTGGTGCTCACTAAGAATTCTCCACCAAGGAGAGGGGTAATCCAAACAATCCCGAGTGTTCCACACAAAGAGGGCACTCAACGGGAGACGCCTAACCGTCTAGAAGTAAGCTTCAAGAGTAACAAATGTGAATCGATGCCCGGAGATGCTTCAAGTGATCTTAAGATGAGGGGAATCGAAGGGGCTCTCAAAGCTTCTCAATCTCACACCTAGAATCACTTCTCCAACCAAGCCCTAGCTCAAAGGAATCAAGACTTAGCTCTAGGAGGGAGAGGAGAAGTGGAGTGAATGCTCCAGTGAGTGTTTGTCCCGTGGTAGGTCAACAACAAATGAGGGAGATGAAGTGGGGTATAAATACCCACCCTAAAAAACTAGCCGTTACTGTGCATTTACGATGTTTATCGGTACTACCGACCCCGGGTCGGTACTACCGATAAGTGCCAGTAAATCCAATAGTGAGAGCTTATCGGTACTACCGACCCCGGGTCGGTACTACCGAGGGTCTGGCAAAAACTCGCCAGTGAACCCATATTGGTACTACCGACCCTAGGTCGGTACTACCGACAAAAGCTGAGATTTTGAGGAAAGAAGAGAAAGTGTGTACGTGTTGGCTCGGTGTTCCTCACACTCACTTAGGTCATCTCTCTAAGCACTTTTAGCATCTCAAAGCGGTCAATTCGCATCCCCCTTTATAGTACGGTGTTTCCTATACTCAAATTCAAAATTAAAATGAAGTTAAGCCTTGAAATGAGTTGAAATGCCTAATTGGAGTTGGGGGCCTTCCTTTGGTCAAAACCATGTCTTTCTTTCGAGTAAATCCTGCACACATCTTACTTAACAATTAAATACCACAAATTGTGTTTGTCATTATCACCAAAACAATTAGGGGCCAAGATGCACTTTCAAGTACCCATTGGGCCCAATTTCCCTTCCGCGAAGCGACGCGCAACCCTCTCGTCGCCATCGGCCGGTGCCTCGCCTCCAAGGGCCTCCTCATAACCCTGACCATCGTTCCCCACGCGGGCCTCAAGCTCAGGCACCAACACGTGGGAAGCAACACTGAGGATGGAGACGTCGGGCGTGGTGGAATGCTCTGGTTCGAGCACATGCATGGCGGCGTGGTTTGGGTCGCAGATGACCCGCGCTACCGCGACCCCAACGAGGTGGCGCTCCACCTCAATGATGTGGCCATCGCCGCCCTCATGGAGCTCATCCAGCGTCGGGTGGCCTGTGACGTTCGTCGTGGACAACAGCACGTTGTGGGCATTCGCCACCGCAGCGGTTGTGGGCGTCCTGTCCGCCATGCTGTGGACGTAGTCCTACACGGTCCTGTCGATGTACTACCACTACTTCCACTCACTCGCGGTGTTCCCATCCGATGAGGATGGGCCGAGCACGCCGGTCGTCGGTGTCATCCCCGAGCCGCCCACGATGTCTGCTGGTGACGTCCCGCTGCCCGCTGGTACACTTTCCGAACGTGTCGACAATTGTGATGAGCTGCTCTTTGCTTTGCTCTCGCAATCTGTTGTTTGGCATCTCCACGCTTACCACCTCTACCCTCGCCGTCGTCGGACGGGCCACATCGCTATTGCATCTTCCGCCCGCCGTCGGGTGTGCTCCTATTCCCGCAAAGGACTACTGCCGGAGCTCCCCGATGTGCTCCGCGAGGTCGCTCCTCCGTCATCAGGAACGCATCTCCACCGGTCGAGGACCAGCAGTCTCCGGCGTTCGCCACGCTGCCACGGAGGGAGGTGGCGGCAGGTGACCCGCTTGTAGACTAAGCCATCTGTATCGCTGAGGTCGCTGCGGATGATGCCGGCTTGCGCTCTGATCCTGCCGCCGATGCACAGCTGCTTGTGGGCGGCAAGGGGACCGGGAAGGTGTCGCCGAGCTCCCCGTGCCGTTCCGCCGTCGTGCCTCGTGTCGTGCCACGCGGGGGCTGCTAAAGGTGGGCCCGGGGAGCTGTGCTGTCCGCGGCGCGCATACTCCTTGCTTGATGCTGTCGGTGAGGTTCAGTGAGCGAGTAGTGGAGGAGAAGAGATTAGGGAGAATAGAAAAGAGAGGAGGAAGAAGATGAGAGAGAAAACAAGTAGATGACATGTGCAGCCATTTATAATGGATAAAATGGACTTTTCACAACAAGTTCTTTATGTTTATGGTGTTGGAGCACTGCAGTTGGCCAAATATGTACAACAACTCCATGTTTTTCTGAAGTTGGTGGAGTGGAACTGAGAAAGTGTAAAGTTGGTGCAGTGGAGTTGGTTTTTGTGAGATGGAGTGCTGTCAAATACCCCGGATCCCCTCACATCTATCCTTACCCATGGTGTTCCAAGGGACTACAAGGAGACGACTGGAGTGGACCAACTTCACCCGCCCCCGTGCGTTTCTCTTCGTGGAGAGCCTCCTTTAGCATGGCGATTGTGGCACGGGTGCCTGGACGCCCTCCTGTCGACACTCGTCACCTCCTGTTGTTGTTTTTCACTTGAGTACGTACTTAGGGTGTTCAACAACTTTTGCTAATTTGCCTGGCAGATTTGATGGGAGATTAAAATATTATATGCTGATTTGTACAACAGACTTGTTGTGGGAGAAAAATATTGTGAAAGAAGTCGAACGAAGCCTTAGACCCTGTATCTTTGTATCTTTGTCTGTCACCCGGCTATTCTGAATCCACTTTTCAAAATGGTGCTCGAAAAAGCTGGGTCAACAAAGGATGCGACTAACAGTTGTTTCGGTAGTATGTATGGGACATTATTTCGTAAGTATGTTAACTAATGAAAATATATGTTGAAAAATTGCATTCATCTCCATGATAACATCCACCTCAACAAAATCTTCATGATAACAAAAGTTAGTTAGCTTGTGCAAAAAAAGTTATTATAAGAAAATCAATAGAAAAATTAAATCAAGGAATGTAATTATGAAATGAGTTAGGTTTATTATTAAATAATTTCAATGTGAAAATGATTGTTTATTATATTCTAAATATGCCTTTTAATATCAATCCTTGATAAAAAAGTTTATAATATATTTTTTACTTTGTGATTTTAATAAAAACACGTACATACCGCGCATCTATGCTAATTTTTTATATAAAAGAAAAAAGACAAACAAAATAATCCCACTGCTTACGGGCCCAGCAGGCCAGATCCCGAGTGCGCGTGTTCCTCTTTCCTTCCTCCCTCCCTCTGCTTTCCTTTCTCCGCGGCACCCCGGCCTTTCTTTCGTAGAGGCGACAACAGTAATAGCGGCCACTCTGGCAGGGTCCTGCCAGGGACTTCGTAGGGCGCGATTCGCCGGCGACGAGGATCCGACTGGTATGCCCCCATATTCCCATCCTTTCCCTTCCTCCCATGCGAAATCATACACCCAAAACCGTGATTTATGCTAGGGATGTGACATGTCTTTACCTTCGATTTCTTTTTTTGCAAAAATTATGAGGTGTATATGTGTAGACTTATGTCTTGTACTGGATCCGCCCCTGGACTGCTTGCCATGCGTTGATTTACCCCTCCGTCGATGGTTAGTTTACTCATCGGTGCCAATAATTTTGACCCCTTACGTCACCTCACCTAACTTGGACTGTTCTCGCGAAATTGGCCGGATGCTTAGGTTCCATTGGGTTCACGTTTAATGTTTATTTTAATATTTAGTATGACAAGTGCTTGCAAACCAAGACCAGAGCTTTTTCTTAGCATGCTTGTGAGTTTTGGCATGTTGTTCTGCTGTTAGGTGAGATTAAGTTTGTTGTCTCTGCTGAATAATGTTAGTAAGTTCAGCTGAACAAAGTGCATTTACTGGTGGTTTGTAATATGCTACTACAACTATGTTTTTAGCAAACTTTTTATGCGTGACATGTGGCAGTCTCAGTTAATGTAGTTCTTATTCCCTATGTTTCACCGATACGCGACACCAGTATGGCGATACCGGCACGCCGATGCGGTGAATTCCCAAAAAACTTGATGCGCCGATACATCTAATATATATAAATAAATTATTTTTTCATATTTCCTCAAAATAAAAATAACAAAATATGCAACATAGTGATACATAGAAAACATAAGTTTTCAAGCCATGCATAAGTAGCAAGATAAATAAGCTCTATAAAGTAAGCAATTCAAAGATTAAAAGGTAAATTGGCGAAACACTGTATTACATAACTTAGGGATAAAAGGCACAATGCCAAAATATAGGATGGATCTGTATTTATGGCTCCAGCAAACCAAGCTTCACAATGAAATGTTACTGTCAAAAGTATCGGATAGACGTATCACTGAGTATTGGAAAAGTATCATGAATTAAATTATTTATGTTTAAATCAAATCAATCTGGTACCGTGGTACGTGTATCTGGAAATATCAGGGCGTACTGGATACCGGCAACCTCCCAGCCATATCGGTGATACATAGATTATTCCAGTTCCATTCAGATTTTGCATTTCAGGACAGCTTAGATATATATGGATGGAACATTTTTAGTACTTTGTCATGCTAGATTTAACTTATTGCCTCTGCAAATTTGCTACACATTCAAGGGATCCTAAAACAGTATCTTATCTTAGCTAAAAAGATCTCACAGTTAACCTGCTCCCGATATGGGAAAACGTCGCAGAGCTACATTTCAGCCATTTACATGTGATTGCAGACAAGAACATGATTTTGGCAAAAGAGGCATCATGGATGAAAATTTAGATCAATGTAGAAAGTTCACAAAAGCGCCAGTTGTCAACTTATCTCAACACTTTTTTTTTATCATCCTCATGTTGACTTAACATGCTAGCTTGGTATGTAACTGTTTGTTCCTCTGTATGTGTGACAGTTATACTGCTATGTTTGCTTAGTAGAGACTTTTGTTCCAGTTCATGTTTAAATCCTCCTATTCTTTGTTGTGCATTTGATCTCCTGTCTTACTTGCCTGTTGCAATTCACTACCAAACCAACGATAATTGTTCTCTGCACTTAAAAGGAAAAAAACATTGAAATAGACAACTAGGTGCCCAGGTTCTCTGCAGGTTCCATAGTTTGCCAGGCTGCCTTGATAACTTTGGGTAATAGTTGCTAGCTGAATTCCACTAATCTGTGAATAAGTATAGGGTACAGCATATGCAAATAATTATGTCCAAGTTTTGCACCTTACTTTCTCATCATATCTGAAAGCTCTTGTCTATTGATTGATAGGATTACAGAGGGGTTACAGATATATATAGGCTGAGAAGCCAAAGGGTTCACAGGTGAACACTAATAGAGGAGGTTTAAGTCTAATAACTAGCACAGGATACTAAGCACTAGCACAAGATACTAAGTAGCACTGCACAGGATACTAAGCAGTCTAACACGCCCCCGCAGTCGAAGCGTCTGGTGCCCAGACATTCAGACTGGAGCGAAATTCAGCAAAGACCGAGGTAGGCAGCCCCTTGGTGAAAATGTCGGCGAACTGGGAGGTCGTGGGAACATGAAGAACACGAACCTCGCCAAGAGCAACTCGTTCCAGAACAAAATGGAGGTCAATCTCAACATGCTTGGTGCGTTGATGCTGGATGGGGTTCTTGGACATGTAGATGGCGCTGACATTGTCACAATACACAAGCGTCGTCTTGTGCAACGGAGTGTGAAGCTCGGTTAGGAGCTGTCTCAACCAGGTGGCCTCGGCAACTGCATTGGCGACGGCCCTGTACTCAGCTTCAGCGCTGGAGCGGGAGACCGTGTTCTGGCGCTTGGAGGACCATGAGATGAGGCTGTCCCCGAGAAAAACAGCATAGCCGGATGTGGACTTCCGTGTATCTGGACAGCCTGCCCAATCAGCATCTGAATAGACAATCAGTTCATGCTGAGAGGATGGTCGAATGAGCAGCCCCATATGCAGGGTGCCGCGAACATAGCGCAAAATGCGCTTCAGGGCAGCAAGGTGAGGCTCCCTTGGGTCATGCATGTGGAGACAAAGCTACTGAATTGCATAGGAGAGATCGGGTCGAGTGAAAGTGAGATACTGTAACGCTCCAGCAAGGCTCCGAAAATCTGTTGGATCAGTAACCGGGGCACCATCAGAGGGAAGCTTCGGGTTCAGATCAACAGGTGTAGAGCAAGATTTGCAATCTGTCATACCAGCACGGGCAAGAATCTCAAGCATATACAGACGTTGGGAGAGGAATAACCCAGAGGACGTGTGCTGAACATGCATCCCAAGAAAATGATGCAGCTTACCGAGATCTTTCAGAGAGAATTCATGCTGCAGAGCACTGATGATCCTCTGAAGTAAGCTTGAGGATGATGCCGTGAGGACAATGTCGTCAACATACAGCAAGAGGTAAATTGTATCTGCTCCGGAGTGGTAGATGAACAGCGAGGAGTCTGTTTTGGCTTCAATAAAACCAAGCTTCAACAGAAA
Source organism: Cenchrus fungigraminus (assembly GCA_036936925.1). Taxonomy (NCBI): domain Eukaryota; kingdom Viridiplantae; phylum Streptophyta; class Magnoliopsida; order Poales; family Poaceae; genus Cenchrus; species Cenchrus fungigraminus. The sequence goes on from CM072780.1 coordinate 73,132,180, forward strand.
GGAGGCAAATCTGCTGTACCACGCCCGTGGGGCTTGCTTCAAGCCATAGAGGGAGCGATTGAGACGACAGACAAGGTCCAGATGATCTGAATCCTCAAAACCGGCAGGCTGCGCACAATATACAGTTTCTGACAGAGTACCTTGAAGGAAAGCATTGTTGACGTCCAATTGGTGAACTGGCCAAGAGCGGGAAAGAGCCAGAGACAGCACAGTCTGGACGGTGGCAGGCTTCACAACGGGACTGAAAGTTTCAGTGAAGTCGATGCCGGGGCGCTGAGTAAAACCACGAAGGACCCATCTGGCCTTGTAGCGCTCAAATGAACCATCAGCCTTAAATTTGTGCTTGAACACCCATTTGCCAGTCACCACATTAGTCACCACATTGGCACGAGGCGGGCGAGGAATAAGATCCCAGGTGTTGTTGGCGAGGAGGGCGGAATACTCGGCCTCCATGGCTGCACGCCAGTTGGGATCGGCGAGGGCAGCTCTGTAGGTGCGAGGAACCGGAGACAGCGGCGCGGTCTGAAAGACGGCGGGCACGCGGAAGCCGTGCTTGCCTCGCGTCCGCATGGCGTGCTCGTTGATGACGGGCGGGACAGGGACAGCACCAGCGGGAATGCTCGGAGATGGGGACGAAGTCGAGGCGGAGCCGGAGGCCGGTGAGCCTGAGGGCGGGGCCACCAGAGTCGAGGTGGTCGGGGCGCCATGGGCCGCCATGGCGGGGGGCGGCGGCGGCGGCGAGGCGCCATGGGCCGCCGCGGTAGAGCCCGCCGGTGGTGAGCTGCCAGCGGGTGGAGCGGTGCTGCGCCGAGAGTAGACGATGCCGAACCGCTGATGCTGGGGCGGTGAAGGCACAGGTGCAGCCGGCGCTGGGGCCAGCGCCGGCGCAGGGGAGGGCGCGGGCGCAAGTGTCATCCCGGGGAGGCGCTGGAAACCTCCAGGGGGGCGGCTGCTGCGTCGTGGGCAGCGGCCCACCAAAGGGAGAAGGCCCGCCCGAGTGTGTGGCCCGTCCAGGGACCATAGGGGCGGTCGGGAGTGGGCCGCGGGTACCTGCAGGAGAGCTTATGGAGGGAACTGGCACTGTTACAGGGTTAGCAAATTCCTCCAAAAACTCAAAATCCTCGACAGGGGGTGGTGAGGAGTCTGTGGCGAAGGGAAATGAGGTCTCGTCAAAGATAACGTGACGAGAGATGATGGTGCGGTTGGAGTGGCGATCAAAACAAATATAGCCCTTGTGGTGAGGGGAATAGCCAAGAAACACGCACAAAGTGGAGCGGGGGGCAAGTTTATGGGGAGTGGTGGCGGAGAGATTGGGATAGCACTTGCACCCGAAGACGCGGAGATGTTCATAGGATGGGTGAACACCGAATAGAGCAAAGTGGGGGGTGGAAAAAGAAAGTGTTTTGGTGGGAAGAATATTAAGAAGGTGTGTTGCCATGCCAAGGGCAGCAGCCCAAAAAGAAGGTGGTACACTCGCATGGAAGAGCAAGGAGCGAACGACATTGTTGATGGTGTGGATAATGTGTTCGGCTTTGCCGTTCTGTGCGGAAGTGTAAGGGCAGGACATGCGGAAGAGGACGCCGTGAGTCGCAAAAAATGAGCGGGCACTAAGATTGTCGAATTCGCGGCCGTTGTCGCTTTGGATTCCTTGGACAGGAACACCAAATTGGGTTAGGACATAAGTGAAAAAATTCGACAATGTAGAAAATGTGTCAGACTTGAGACGTAAGGGGAACGTCCACAGATAATGCGAATAATCATCAAGTATGACAAGATAATATTTGTGACCGGATACACTAGTAATGGGTGAGGTCCAAAGATCACAATGTAATAACTGAAACATGTGACTAGCACGAGAGGTGGATGAATGAAAAGGAAGGCGAACATGGCGTCCAAGTTGACAAGCATGACAAAGGCCATCAGTGTGGCCGGGGGTACACTTGATGGCAGCGGAGTGAGCGAGCTTGGAGAGCGCCTCATGACCGGGGTGGCCGAGCCGTTGGTGCCAAAGTGACGAAGAGGAGGAAGCAAGGAGAGCCGAGGCCGACGGAAGTAGAGGGTAGAGTGGCCCGGTACTGTTACACCTGATGATCTCGCTCCGAGTAGGAAGATCCTTCACAGAACAGCCAAAAGGATCAAATTCCACACTGCAGTTATTGTCAATAGTAAACTGACGGACGGATATGAGATTCTTAATAAGATTCGGAGCAATAAGAACATTATTAAGATGAAGGTTGTGAGGGAGGTGAGCTGTACCGGTGGAGGTGACAGGTACACGGCTACCGTCACCGACAATAATGCTAGAAGTGGAATAGAGAGAGGGAGGTGTGGTAGAAGAGAGAGTACCGACATCGGAGGTGACATGGTTGGTAGCACCAGTGTCAAAATACCACTCGTGCTGGGGGGTTGTTGAAGTTGCAGCGTCTGGAACTGGGCCGCGAGAGCTTGCTGATCCCATCCATTGCTGTAGAGGCTGGCAGCAGGTGGAGGGGGTGCCAGCGGTGGAGTGGAGCCTGGCAAACTCCATGGGCCGGCCCACTGCCCAGGCGGCCCAGCGACGAAGGCGTAGGGGGGTTGGGCCGGCCCAGTGGACGACGGACGAGGCGGGCCGCGTGGCTCAGGCCACATGTGGATCGAGCCCGTCCACGGATTGTGGTAGCTGGGCCAGGGACCGCCCGTCCCCTGGCCTCCACCAGTCTGAGAAAAAACAGGGGGGCGGAGGGCCCTCCGCCGCCGGATCGGCCGCCGGCGTGCCCGGTGCCGTGGCCGCCCCCGGAGCTGCTGCCGCCGTTGCCGTGGCGCTTCCCACCGCGCTTGCCGCGTCGAGAGGAGCCCCCAGGAGAAAACCCCGGGGTCCCCTGCTGTTGCTGCGGGAGAGCGCCGGGCGGACGAGCCCCGGTGGAGGGGTTCTTGCCGCCGTCGGAGCTGGAGAGGAGGGCGGTGGCGGGAGCGGTCTTGGCCGTGGTGAGTTCCTCAATCTGAAGCTCGGCACGAACCTGTAGGAAGGTGGGCAGGGGGTTGGTGCGGCGGAGGTGGAGCCCGATTGCCGCAAAGCGCTCGTTGAGGCCGCGGATGACGTTGAGGACGAGGGTGCGGTCGGAGACGGGCTCGCCGAGGTCGCGGAGGTCCTGCGCCTTGCGTTTGTACTGCCGGCAGTAGTCAGCGACGGTGAGGTCGCCTTGACAGAAGGTGCGGAAGTCGGCGTCGGCGAACAGAGCACGCGTCGCCTGATTCCCGAGGAATTGGGACTCGATGGCGAGCCAGATGTCGCGGGCGGTGGCGCGGTGCTCGGAGACGGTGTCGGCGAGGTCGTCGGAGATGGTGCCGAAGAGCCACGTGCGCACGACGCAGTCCATCCGGACCCAATCGGCGGAGGTGGGAGCGGCGGCGTCGGAGAGCACATGGCGTTCCAGGGAGTAGCGCCCAAGAGTGAGGAGAAAGGACTCACGCCAGCAAGCGTAGAAGGCAGAGGCGGCGTCGAGGCGGAGCGGGATGAGGAGGCGGATGTTTTGCACTGCGACCGCCTGGGCGTGCAGGTTGAGGAGTGCCTTGGCCTCCTGTTGGGCGACAGCGTCGAGGAGAGGGTCGTCCTCGACGGTGGCGAAGGAGATGTCGTCCTCGTCGTCGTGAGCAGATGGAGGAGGAAGATTGGCGACGGCGTGTTCCCGCGCGGCACGATCGAGCGCGGCGCGGATGCGCGCGTCAGCCGCGTCCCGGTCGGCCTGCGCTGCAGCCGCCTCGCGTTCTGCCTCGGCCGCACGGGCGAGAGCAGCGTCGCGAAGGAGCTGGGCGGCGCGAGCGGGCGACACGGGCCGGTCTCCAAGTTGAAGGGCGGCCGCGTCGGCGGCGGCCGCGGCGGTGGCGTCGTCGTCCATGAGCCGCGTTGGGGGAGAACGCGCTGGGGGCGGCGCTGTGGAGCAGCAGCGGGAGCAGCGTCGGGCGGCGCGCTGGAGCAGCACCAGGCGGCGCGCTGGGAGAGAGGGCGCGCTGGGAGCGGCGCCGGGTGCGGAAGAGAGGGCCTGGGTGAGAACCTAGGCGTCTGATACCATGAAAGCTCTTGTCTATTGATTGATAGGATTACAGAGGGGTTACAGATATATATAGGCTGAGAAGCCAAAGGGTTCACAGGTGAACACTAATAGAGGAGGTTTAAGTCTAATAACTAGCACAGGATACTAAGCACTAGCACAAGATACTAAGCAGTCTAACAATATCATGTCAACTGAGCAGTGAATTTATTTTGCTACTCAGCGTTTAATCTTTGTTTTTGTCCCCCACGTTTTGTCCATAGTTTGCATGCTTGAAGAAGACTTTTTGTCTAAGGGGTGGTGTGGACCAGATTGCAGATTTAATTGATATAGCACAAAATAAACTACATCATATAGATGCAGATGTGGAATTGATTTGTCCTCAGGGCACATGTTCTACTGACTTGAAAATCTGGAAGTTCCACAAACCGTTCTCTGATCTCTAACTGTGTTCTTTCCTTTTCTTAATGTACAGAAAGATGATTAATCTTTTCAAAATAAAGGGTCAAAAAAAAGAAGAGGCGGCAAGTGCTGCTGGAAAGGCCCCTGTTAAGAAGCAGTCTGCTGGGGAGCTCCGCCTCCATAAAGGTTTGTTAAGTTATAGGCAAATCTTTCTTCTACCAATCTGATCTCTTTTCTTTTTTTTGAGCACATCATTTATTTATATAACCTGAACTAACTGAAAAGATACTCTATCTGTTTCATAAGCGAACTGTTTGCCGGTACTTGTTCCAATATTTAAGGCCTACATAAAACTAGGTAGCATGTAATGAGTTACTTCTTACTAGTAAGGGTAGACATTTATAATTTCCTTATCCTCTTTCCCTACTATAGTTTGACTATGGTGCATATGCCTTTAGACACTTACACATTTGTCTTAGATCCTCTCCTATCAACTCCTTCAGTTCTTTCCACCTCCCATGCTCTCTTCTCTCCCATACTTAACTTGGTCCTATATTTCACTGCTGTTGCAACTTGGTCCCATAAAACAAGGTAGCATTTAATGAGTTAATTCTTAAACGAGGTGCCAGTTATCAGCTTATTGACATATCTGATTAATTTTAAGGGTTTGTTGTGGATCCCAATTGAACGTTCCTTGATGATTTATTTATGTGGTTTGTTCTATCTGAACCTTGCAGATATTAGTGAGCTCAACCTACCAAAGATGACATCAATTTCTTTTCCCAATGGCAAGGATGACCTAATGAATTTTGAGATCGTCATCCGACCTGATGAAGGATATTACATGTAAGTGACTATCTTTAGGGTAGTTGCTCTCCTGCATAATCAAGTTAAAAGAATCTGTTCCAATTGTAATAGTAGTTATTTTATGGCTCTAGAGGAGAGGTTCTCAATTCTACCCGAAAATAGTTTAAAAGTCACTGCTATGCTGACCACTACCTAAGTTAATGAGTTCATTTATGTTTGTTAGGTAGTATCTTTGCTGCTAGCTTTGTCAATTTGCTGAGCCTTTCCCAATTTGATTGTATTTTCACCGCCCTTTTTAGGGGAGGAACTTTCGTTTTCACCTTTCAAGTGTCCCCATCTTATCCTCATGAACCTCCGAAGGTCAAGTGCAAGACCAAGGTATAAGACAGTATACATCCATGGTTCCTTTCTCCTTATCCACTGAATTCCATTTTCTGATTATTAATCTTTTTGTTGTTTTAACATTCGTTCAGGTGTACCATCCAAATATTGATTTGGAAGGCAATGTATGTCTGAACATTCTGCGTGAAGATTGGAAGCCTGTTCTTAACATCAACACTGTTATTTATGGCCTTAATCTTCTTTTTACGGTATTTCAGCTATCTTGATTCATCATTAATTCAAATAATATACTCCCTCCGTACCCATAAAACAAGTCGTTTAGGACAACGACACATTCTCCAAAGTACAACTTTGACTTCTTATTTTTATAAAAATATTTATTAAAAACTAACATATGTATACTTTTATGAAAATATTTTGCAAGACAAATATATTCATGTAGTTTTCACATTTTAAAATTCAACAACTTAAAAGTTATTCATGATTTATATTCCCAATGTTTGACTAAAATCTTGTCCAAAATGACTTGATTTATGAGTATGGAGGGAGTATATGTAGAAAACAGGAAGATGAAAAATAGTGTTTGCAATCGTGTATGCACTGTTGTCACCATTCAAATATTGATCCTGAGCAAGGCCTAAGTAGTCCATAAATTCTCCAGTATGTATACTACAGTACTAGTAGAACTGAATTTGATGCTTAACTATTCTCATGAAAGGGGAGTTAAAGGGACATTTTCTTGTAGCTCTTATAACAGATATTTTTCTATTTACTCGTTAGAGTACATCCCATGTTTTATCGTCATTAACCAGTCTGTTATTTTGTCAACATATTAGCAATGCTAGACGGAGCTTGTATTCGTGACAGTTAAAATCATAGGTCTTGGTTCTGAACTACTTTTTTGCTATGGCATCTTGGAGATACCATGGTTACATTGGAAAAACATCACATCCCAAAGAAAAAAATGTAGTGTTATCGTTTTTTGCGGGTTATCTAATGTTTACATTGTTATGTGTAGCAACCAAATGATGAGGATCCGTTGAACCACGAAGCTGCGGTTGTCCTTCGCGACAATCCAAAGATGTTTGAGGCAAATGTTAAAAGAGCAATGACTGGAGGCTATGTGGGCCAACATTATTTCCCAAGATGCGCTTGACTTGATGATGGTGCTAGCTGCGAAAACAATATCAAGTGCGGCCTTAAGCCATCTGGGCTCCTTGTATTAGCACCAGCGCGCCCAGCTTTGCTGGATTTGTGTGGTTTTCAGCGCGCGGGAATGCTTCTGGAAGTAAAGTTGAAATCGCCCATGGCATGATGTGCTTGTTTGCCCGTCCTTGTGATGTGTTTAACACCCATAAATTAAATTTGGTGATGTGGTGGTGGTACAGATGACAAGGATATGTATCTGAATGAACTGTATAATTTGATAAATCCTAAATGATGAATGGGAAATGGATTTATAAGAATTTTTCTTTCCTCAACAACAAAACAGTTTTAGGCTGTTTTTTAGGAATTGAGCTTCATTAATTGGATATAGAATTGTTAGAATCATCCAAGATTAGATCACGGATTGCACTTGGGGGGTTTATTAGCCACTCCCCCATAGTTTGATCACGTGAAACTTATCTAGCACAAGTAGACCCTATTACATGATTCATGGACCCTATTAAATGATTGATGTACATGAACAAAAAAAATGTACATGAACAAAGGTAAACTCATCGAAGCTCCTGCTGGTCGCAGAGCACTGCTCCAGTTTTGCCCACAGGTTAATCAGATCTAAACCGTCTTTGCATGCCATATGGCTTCCATCATCAGGGAATCAGACGCAGACTGCTCGTCCTGCAATGAAGCGGCCATCATGATCACGTACTGCTGCCCCTGGTGCCCCAGTTCTGCCACACTCAAAGCACCAATCTGCATTGCACTTGCACCAGTTTTAGAGCATCTTCAGCGGTTCGTTAAATTGAATTGTCATCTTTGATTTTTGACAAAAACGTTGAAAATACTTCTCCAACAATTTGACAAATGACTTGATAATTTTTGGCAACTTGGGAAAAACCAGCCTCTAGTGCGCATTGTGCGCGGTGCGCGCTTGGCATCCTCATTTCTAAACAGGTGGGAGGGTGAAAAGGAAATAAATAACAAAGAAGTGTTCCTGATGTAAGTTTTCAAGAGGTGGAAGGAGATAAACATAATTTTGTTTCTCTCTCAGGTTCCTGATGTAAGTTAGATCTGGGTTTGACAAGTGAATTATGTCAAATTGTTGGAGACGAGCTTTTTTTACTTGGCACAAGTAAAATTTGCAAACTCTTGAAGAGGCTAGCGGCTTGGATTCTCTAACTTACTTAACAAAAGTCACAACAAACTTTACCTTTGAGCATCACCAAGAGTTTGTTAAATTTTACATGGGAAATCTTGTGTTTTGCCAACTTCTAAAAAGATATGCCAAGTAAAAAAAATTCATCTCCAACAATTTTGCATAATTCACTTGCCAAACACAGATCTAACTTAAATCAATAACCCTGAGAGAAACAAAAATATGTTTATCCCCTTCCACCTCTTGAAAACTTGCACCAGGAACCCTTCTCTGTTATTTATTTCTTCTTTCACCCTCTCATCTGTCTAGAAACGACGATGCCAAGCGTGCGCCGTGCGTGTATATTTACGCGCTGGAGGTTGGTTTTTCCCAAGTTGCCAAAAATTGCTAAGTCTTTTGACAAACTATTGGAGGAGTATTTTTAATTTTTTTTCCAAAAATCAAAGATGATAACTCGATTTGGCAAACTACTGGAGATGCTCTTAGATCCCACACATTCTTGATCCTAGGGCTGGTGCATTCTTCAACACATCTACGTGCACAAGGGAGGCGAGTCATTACTGAACAAGCAGTTTATTTCATATTTTAAATAATCTCATATTCTAAATAACTAAAATAATGTTCAGTAAAAATCAGCATGTACTCCGTATTTGTAAGACCCGAAATAATTTTGATAAAACAATTTTGATTTAATGTAGGATCTATCTGAACTAGACAGCATGTTCTTGTTTGGGCTTGAGATTTTTTTTTTTTGACATGATCCCTCTATCACGTGCTCCACAACCCTCCTTGACACACACATACCTAGATAAACTTACCTTTCCATCAGATTTACCTTCATATGTGTACCTTTTTCTGACCTCAAAACCTACGTGCCCTCCGTAGTTAGCCTAACATGATCAAGCATCATCAGATTTCTAAAAGTCATACCAATATGAGATAGCCAACTAGGACTCACATTTTCCCTATATAAATGCAAAAATACTTGTTGCTAGTCATCTAGATACAACGAAACGAAATGCAATTCACCTGAAATGCATCAGAGCGGGAACAAGATGTTGGCATGTTGTGGTTGCAGATGTGGAGGCGGCACCCCCGCCATGACGCCGGCCCAGCAACCGACCGCCACGAACTCGTCGGGTGTCAACACATAGTCCTGCGAAGGGGTCGGGTCGGCCCGTTTCCGAAGTCGCTCCGCTCCTCTGTTCGGCCCACGGTTCGAAGCGGGTCGATCCAAGGAAAAAAAGGATCGAGAGGGGGTGACCCCTGTTGACCCACGGTGACCCTCGGGTCGAACCCCGGCGGCTCTCCTCCCATCGGCCGTCGCCCCGTCCTCCTCCCGCTCTCCTCCGATCTCTGTACGTCCTCCTCCCGGCCTCCGCTCTCCACCCGTCTCTCCACCCGGCCGCCTCCGCTCTCCCGGATCCGTTCTTGCATCCTGCGCATCCACCGGATCGAGGTCGCCGTCGTCAGAAGCTGCCCCGGCCTCCCAGATCGGGTCGCCGCCGTCAGAAGCTGCTTGCCCCCTCCCAGATCGGGTCGCCGCTGTCGGAAGCTGCCTCAGGCCTCCCAGATCGGTTCACCATGGCCGGAACCTCCTCGCCGTTGGCTCCTTCAGCTCCGACTACATCACGAGGCAGCCACGATGAGCACCATCAAAGTGTAGATCCCACCCCTCTCCCTGCGCATAATGATATGTGGTGAGACATCTGCACAATCTCGTAGTTGCCTAGTTGATTATTTACTTTGGTTTTCTAAATTAGACACTAGGACGCATGCTTTGGGTCATCGATTCCTCTGTAGAATGTACAAGGGTGTGAATTGTCATCGATTTAATTTTGCAACTGCAATGAGGCATGCATTGTCACCTGGCAACAAGTGAATTTACCAACTTTATATTACCAAGAATGATGGAATAACTTTATATTGTCATCGATTTAAATCAGGAAAACCCAAGATTTTTTTCAGCATTTTCCGGCCTTATAGTTCTTTATTCGGATCCTGAGAATGAAAAAAGCACACTTTCGAGAAGCCGCCTATGACAAAATTATAGTGTCAATTTATTTGAAAAAGAGGTGGATTTGGAGACCAACAGCATGCATTGATCCGCCAGACTTGTAAACGCATCGAATCCGTAGTTGCCTAGCAGATACAATAGCATGCATTGATCCGCCCTCACTAATAACATGATTCTTCCTTGAGATGGGAACTTGTCCAGCACATCTGGTATGTCAACAGCCAAATCACACATGTCCAATAGCAGTAGTCATGAGGCCAAAACCAACTTGTCCAGCACTGAAGTGATACTAATAACCATGTCCAATAGCAGTAGTCACACATCTGCTCATAGATTATAGCCTCAGGTCTGAACAAATTAGGCATGTTCTCCTTGTAGCACTTATACAAGTTCAGAATCACATTGAGTGCTGTTATACAGGTCTGAACCATCCAGTTCCAGTATTAGCACCATTTAACAATGGCCTCTCTTTTGATCTGCACCAGCATGTGAGGTGTAGGTTAAAATCTCAATAAAGGGCCATCGAAATCTCAACAGGTGTGTAATGAAAACAGTAACCTGTTATTGGTAAGTAGGTTCAGGGGATAACTATAACGAACAAATAATAGGATTCATGTCCTTTTTCTTCACAGGCTTGAGGATCTTAATGATGCATTTCTCATTGTTGTTAACATTGATGCCCTCAAAGACTTCACTGTATTTTCCTCTACCAACTTTCCTGACAACTTCATAGTCATCCTGCTCACTGATAAAAAAGAAATTGTACTTGTCAGAAACCAACCAATAATTTAATGAATAATTTAATGGGTTGGGGGAACATAACAGTATAGTAGTAAACAAATTTTAAAAGCTGACAGTTATAGCATGACTATCCAAAAGATTGGGAGTGATAACTAAAGGGTATAAAGTATGCTGAAGGATGATAACAGAGTTATCTTTGTGAGGTAGAAATCGTGCAACTGCATGCTAAAAAAATCCATGTGCTCACTGCTCAAGGAAATTTCAGTTTAGTTCTTTGGGTTGGGCACAAGATTATTCTTCTGTATTTGGGACTTGGAAGGTGCAGAGAGAAGAGAAACACCAGTCCTCGACATATTCTAAGGGTGGTATTTCTTTGTATATTTGGCATACCCCACTCCTATCCTACCTACAGCTATTTCAGGCTCAAGTTCTGATAACTACATATCTTAAAGCGAGATAGATCATGGATGACACCAGCTAGTCCTTCTACAGTTCCAATCATACAACACCTACAAACAGCACTGCCTGCTTGGGCATTTAGGCAGTGAATGAATTTCCTGTTTCGCCCTGTTTTTCCTTTTTTTTCAATTTCAAAAAGCATGCACAGCAAAATTTTGGTATTAATATATAGCACTACTTGTAAATTTGGTACCTATATATTATCATAGATTCATCAAACCCAAAACCGAATGTTTATCTTGAACCGGCCGGTAGCCAATATGAATGTGCAGTAGTGGTCCTACATCAACTTTTTTAGATGGGTTTCAGAATTTAGGAGTATTATTCAGGCAGTAAAGAGTACTGTTTCCTAGAAATTAATTCAATATGAAAAGAAAATTCAGTGCTGGGGCATGTCATGCTATCCTGGCAGCAGTAGGTTGCAGGCACTCCCCCATTTGCTGGGAGCAGGGCATGTCCTCTTCCTGGGGCATCTGCATCCATCCATCCATCATGTTAGTAAAAGACGGCCAAAGCACATTGTAGTGCTCACTAGCATCAACTAGACTGTCATAACATTTAAAAGACGGCCATGGTGTTGGCCTCGCCTCATATTAGCACTGTCATGCCAAAGGGTGCTAGACCAGTTGGTCAAAGCACTCCAGCGGCACCCCACAGGTTGTGAGTTCGAACCCCGGGTGGGGCGAATTTCCGCCTGTGGGTAAAAAAAATCCCCTCGCTGGCCCCGTGTGCCAAAGCACTGGTTAAGAGACGGCCCAGGTCGGCCTGAGGACCGTGTATGGCCCAGGTAGGTAGTTTCCCACGGGTTACGACTCCCAGTGTCAGGACGGGGCCAGGGTTCGGGGATTTTCTCGGTCGGGGAAGCCGAGGCTTCTTCTTAGTTAATACCGTGGGGGCGGTCTTTCCCTCACCGGCCGAGTTTTTTATATTAGCACTGTCATTGGTTGTGGCTTCCTGTTGCAGAAAACTAATATTGTGATCCTCTTTACCGTGTAGGCTGTGATTGGTGGATGCAACTCTGTTGCTGTGTTCCGGTCTGTGTTGATTTGGAGTGGACAGTTTGTAGCATATAAAACATCCATTTGAGTATATATGTTCACATGATTACACTTAGTATTTGATAGAATTACTGTTCTAGGGTGAAAGAACAGCAAAGCAGCAGATATGACACATGCTGATGATGTCCTTGGAAGCTCTTGGATTTACCATGTTGAGGGGATGGTGACTGAATTTTGTACTTTCTGCATTGAAAGGAATTTAGTTGATAAAATGATTGATCTGCCCTGGGATTCTGAGGAAGAGAAATATCTTCACAAGTCACTCTTTGACTACGCTCGTGAAATGCCAACGAAACCATGTGGTAGTCTGCTTGTTGTTTACTACCTTCGGGTAAAGAATTTTTTTTGAATTTAATACCAGATTTACAGGCACTCAGGATTGATGGAACTATAACTTTAGGATACACTGGTGTCATGGAATTGTCAGGCTGTTTAATTTTTCATCTATATTGATTTACTGCTCTATGACATGCACCTGTTCCTGATATTGAAGTTACAAATATAACAGTGGGAATTCAAATCAATAAGGCTCTTGTAAGATCAATTTGTATTAATCTAGGACAGAATAATTTTACTTATGATTTTGTACAGATAGGAATAACATACATATTCAGATAATTTGTGTTAATCTAGATGTGAGATCGATGGAGCCAGCAGCCAGTAAGCCGAGTCAACGCAGGACCGGCAGTATGGTGGTGCACTTTTCTCACTTGTTCTGCGGTCACGTACTTTTTGAAAGATCACGTACTGACGGTTCAGCGGTCACGTACTGCGAAACGCTGTGGCGAGGCACTCGCAAACGCTGCACCGTCAGCCAGGGTCGAACCCGGATACCCTTGGAGCAGGCGGTTCACGTGGCCGCACGGAGCGGGGCGACCCTCGATCCTGGCTTGCCGCGGACGGATCGGCGGGTCGGCAGCTGGAGCACACCGCTCCGCACCCTTCGCAGGACTATCAACACACGGCCCGCACATGCGGGCCATGCGTGTACAGAGCCTCCAAATTTCAAAGGCCTCTAAATTATGCTATACACAGTAGGTGTAACCATACGTAAAGTATTTTTGTTGTTGTTTTAGCTCAGGATGCACTATGGTTGGTTCAATTACCTTCCGGACGATGAATGACTTGTCTTTATCTCCTGATTTTCTTTGAGTATATCCCATCCAACCTACTATGCTGTTGATCATCCATTTTGAGCGACGACATTTTTTGTTCTTAAAAAAATTCTTGTTTCATTTGCATAATTTAATTTTATTATTTCCATCACTTCAATTTAGAGCTCATTTAGTTTCGTACATGGCCTCCGAATTTTCCGGGATGGCCCTGTGTCAGCAGAAACGAGCGCTCGTGACCGAACGAAAGAGAGGAAAGCGAAGCCCCCCCCCCCCCCCACCCCCCATCTTCTATGTGCTGGTTAACAACTTAGGCTGCATTCGACATGACTTTTATTGATTTGGCAAGCAACTTTATTGTGAGAGGAAAATACTATGTGCTGATTGAGTTGACAGATTTGCTGTGAGAGAAAAATACTGCAAAAATAAGCAAGCCGAACGCTACCTTACCTTTTAAGCACATCAGTCCCAGCTAACAAGCCTAGCTACATTCAACATTTCAAAAAAAATATTCAACATTTTCTAAAAACTAATTCAACATTTAGAAATGTTTCGTTCAACATTCAACATTTTTTACATCATTCAACATTTTTCATCTCCTATTTTAACATTTGAGAAACTGAGATTCGACATTTCAGAAAATATGATTCAACAACTTTTTTCCTGTCATCTTTATATTCTTCGTTGTGGCAAGGACGCGTGGGACCACGGTGGAGCTCACGCGGGGCCGCGGCAGAGCTCACCCGGGACCGCGACGCAGGGAGGCGGCGCTCGGTGCGGCGGCACGAGCCGACGGTGGTGTTGGGTAAGGGAGATGGTAGGAGCAGACGAGGAAGGTCAGAGGCGCGAGGACAACGGTGGCGGTGTCAACGTGGGTACACGCGTGGACGGCGGCCCGGATGCGTGTGGACAGCGACGATGGGGAGGTGAGAGGCGGCGACCTTGGGATGTTTGTGCCATGGGAGATGCACACCTAAGGTTGATCCATCCAAGGGTTGAGAGTTGTTTGCACAGATCTCAAACACGGGAAGCCATATAAGTTATGGGCTTCCGGAGATAGGATTTCCGGTAAGGGAGCGTATCAGGTGGAAACTAGGGTGTTTGTGCAAACTTTGAAAACTAGAATCAGGGACGTAGAATCCAGATCTGATGGATAGAGAGCGTGAGTTCATTATGCTCTTTAACCCTCCCACCTTTGCCAAAAGTAATCCAAATTTTGCAATTGACCCCTCCCCATCCCTGGGGGACATGGATTCGGTGCCTTAGCTTCAGCAAGTCACCACGCACCTTTGGGCCATCTCCACACCGTCGGATCAGGGAGGAACGGGCAGATCTCGTGCTACAGTAAAAAGGAACAGTACAAAAGAAGCAGGTGTGTACAGTGCTGGTGCTACAGTGATTCCTACAGTACCTCGCGCTGCAGTGATTCGCGCGTCGTTTTCGCCCAGACAGCAAAGGTGCGTGCTGCCTTACTGAAGCTAAGGCACCGAATCTCTGTCCATCCCTGGGCGACGCACACGAGCTCGACGACGTATTTTCCCGTCCGCGCTGCCGCCACTTCGACGCGCCGCCGGCCCTTCGACCGCGACCCCGCCCCTTCGCAGCGCCGCTGCCCCTGGCCGCGCCGCATCGCTCTGAAGACGGGTTCGCCGCACAGAATGAGGGCGAGGAGACAAAGCGGCGACGACGTGCCGACGTCGACGGAGTTCAAGCGCTTGAGTTGTTGTCTACCTGGGCGGATGACTCCATTGCAGCAGCGACAGACTCGGCGGCAAACTCGACCACATCTCCATGGCAGCGGTCTCGACCGCATCGGAATCCATGGCGGTGGCGGCGGACTCGGCAACATCGGACTCCGGGGCACCAGTGCCGACCTCCATGGCGGCAGCATGGGACTCGCCGGCGTAGGGGGTCGTGGTTGAAGGGCCGACGGCGCATCAAAGTGGCAGCGACGCAAACGGGAAAAGATGGCATCGTGCTCGCGAGCGCCCAGTGATGGCCGGATGGGGAGGGGTCAAGTGCAAAGTTTGGGTTACTTTTCGTGATGGTGGGAGGGTTAAAGAGCATAATGAACTCACCTCTCTCTCTGGCCATCAGATTTGGATCATACGTCTCTGATTCTAGTTTCCAAAATTTGCACAAGCACCTTAGTTTCCACCTGATATGCTCCTTTTCGGTAAATACCTCTGTTCTATCTTCGTGCTGGGCTTGTTCTCATTATGAGCTTTGTTTTGGGTTGAATATAGAAGCTAGGCTGGGCACGAGCACATTGAAGTGTACATCAGCCGTTGGTTGTGTGATAGACGACATCTAGGAGGGCGAAAGTCACCCGTGCCTTTCTGGACGTCGGACAACCCCGTCCGTGTTTCGGGTTGTATATGTATTTAGCAACGATGGTCGGTTGACTAGAACCAAAAAGGTTGCTGCTGCTACGAAGGTGAACGTTGTGGAGAAGAAAAGAACAATATACCATGGGCCGAGACATCAGGGCCATTCTCCTTCCTCTCGAAGCCTCTCCTTCCCCACCTCATCTTTTCTGCCCCACCAAGTTCGGGCCCGTCCCCTTCCTCCCCTCCGGCGTCCTTGCCGGTGGTGAGAAGGGGAAGGGAGCCCCCCCTCTGTGTAGATATGCTAGTTCTTCCTTTTTGGCTGTAGCTTGTGTCTTTTTGGCAACTGCCCTAGTGCTATGCTCCGCCTGGACGTCGCTGCCGTCTCCATGGTCGTCGGGATCTTTCCCTTGGCCTCCTTGTCGCCGGTGCTGTCGTTCCTTATGTGAGTAGTAATAAAATAAATCCCTCCCTATCGGCGACTCCTGCAGCTTCCTCTCCGTCCTCCGCATCCGACTGCTGCTGGAGCTTTCGCCCCGCCACCTCAGATCCAACTGGAGTTGAGGTAGTCTTGAGGCCACCTCCTATGGATCGGGACCCCTCCTTGGTGGATCTGGTCCCTGGCTCGGTTTCCGGCCGCCTCACCCTCCCGACTGCACTCCCCTTCTCCCATCCCCCTCGCCTACCCTGCAGCCACGACTTCTATAGCGCTTTGAGCTCCTCCAAGGCACTTCATCTTCTGCTGATGACTCAACAACCTCACCATCAACTCAGATTCGTCTACGAGCTTCTCCTTCTACATCCGACGACGACAATCTACCTATCATTCGGTCGCCCAGAATGCTTCTCTTCGACTCGGTCGATCCACCTTCAACCGACGCGACTTGGCGCGGTCCTTCCGCCTGGATGTATGTGCCTCTGGCGCACCTACAATCCCCCGCCTGCGAGCTTGTCACCGTCATCACCGCCGGAGTTTCTAGTGTTCTTATCCGGTCTTTAAACCTTGATGTACAATGGTAAGGATGCAGGCAGGCGTGCCTGCAGGTGCCCGCAGAGCCATCTGCATCACCTGCCTGCGGAAAATTATTCACCCTGCAAGAGCCCGCCAACACTTGGTTTATTCCCTGCGTTATCCTGCCGGGCTTTGCAGAAGGAAAGAAGCAGGCTTGCAGGCA
Source organism: Cenchrus fungigraminus (assembly GCA_036936925.1). Classification (NCBI taxonomy): domain Eukaryota; kingdom Viridiplantae; phylum Streptophyta; class Magnoliopsida; order Poales; family Poaceae; genus Cenchrus; species Cenchrus fungigraminus. The sequence goes on from CM072780.1 coordinate 73,148,968, forward strand.
CCTGCCGGAGCCTTCGAGCAAACGGTAGTGGAAGCCGAGAAGAAGGAGCTCCTGAACATCGCTAGCAAATCGAGGTCCTGCTGCCATGAATCGAACTCGCTAGCAAATCGAGCTCATGCCGCCGTGAATCGAACTTTGTGGTCAGCGAATCGATCTCTCATCCTGCGGATCGAACTCCACCATCAGCAAATCGATCCCTCCTCCCACAGCTACCTCAAGAAGCACCTCGCCGCTGCCTGCGTTGCGCTGATCCGGCACTGCGCCGCCGTGCTACGTGATGCCTCCGGCTCCGTCGCCACCATGACGCGGTCCGGCAGCCGCCTCGGCCTCGTCGTGGTAGACATGGACACTACATCACGAACTGAGAGAGGAGCTGAGATGCCTCGCCGCGGCACTGGATGACGACACGGACGCAGAGCACTGATGCGCCAGACCCGGCACCGCCGCTCATCGAGGTGTTGCCCCTATTCACCACCGCCTCCCTCCTGCTGAAGATCTGCACGCTAAGGTCTCTGTTGACGAGAAGACGGACGACCGGAGGATTGCGGTGCGAGGGGAAGGAGGGGACTCGGCTGAAGGTAGAAGTGTTTTGCAGGCTCTGCGGGCCGTATGCAGACCTCGCAGGCAAGCCTGCTAAAGTCCAATGGGCCTCAAAGGTGTGTCCGTTTTAGCCCGCGTAAAAAATGCACAATGTTAAATTTCGCAGGCGAGCCTTGCAGGATTGCAGGTGGGCCTGCGCCCATTTACATCCCTATACAATGATCTTCTTTTGAGGATTTTTTGTAAGTTCGGCTGCTTAATTATAATATATGCAGTTGTAAAAAAAAATTTATGGGCCAGCCCGGGCTGGGCTGGGTTTTGGCTGGCCAAGCAAACAAAAAGGTTGCCTCTCGCCCGTGGAATTCAAAGCGCCGCCGTGTCATCCTCTGGAGGTCGTCGTCGTCCTCTGCTTCGCTTCCTTCGCTGGGAGGTTTTCTTCTTTCTCCCCGGCCGACTGTTCTTCTTCGAAGTCATCCTTGCTCCACTTCCTCCTCATCCTTGCTCCACTTCCTCCTCATACTGGAATTTCAGAAGCAACTTGAGAAGAAGAACATCATGGCGTCCATGGAGGGCCTGATCGGGCTGATGAACCGCATCCAGAGAGCCTGCACGGCCCTCGGAGACCACGGGGGTGGAGGCGACCTGCCCACCCTGTGGGAGTCGCTCCCCACGATCGCCGTCGTCGGAGGCCAGGTGCAGCTCTTCTTAATTTCTCTTCGATACTCTTCTCCTCATCTCCTCGGCCGCTTCCTTTTGACCGCAGCGCAGCATGCATGCTACAATATTGATTCTGTCTCATTTTACTAATCATTATTTGCATGTTGCCGTTTATTTTTATTTTGATAATACCGAAGTACTTACTGATTCACCAATAATTATTGTTTTATCCGGGTAACAGAGTTCTGGCAAATCCTCTGTACTTGAGAGCATTGTTGGCACCGATTTCCTTCCCCGTGGATCTGGTCAGTTTAGATGTTTCAATTTAATCCAATTTTTTTTGTTAGTGCGTGACTTGATTTTTTCAGAAGAATTTAGGGAATAAACTTTCTCTGCGTATTATATATACAGGAATTGTCACGCGCAGACCACTAGTACTGCAGCTGCACCAGACAGACAATGGATCCCAGGAATATGCAGAGTTCTTACATTTGCCAAAGAAAAGGTTTTCAGACTTTGGTGCGAGCCTCAGCCTCATCTTTTCTCCCCCTATCAACTATGGATCAAAACTATCGCATCAGACATCTCTAGGAACCTTTCCACTTTCTAATGCACGGTAACTTTGAGAAAACTGACATAGCAACAGTTGATATAACAGGATGTTACTGGCATATAGTGTATTCCTCATTTTCTGTGTGCAAGTTGACACTCAACTAACACAGACGACATGGTCAACTAATATCTCTGTACTTTGGTGCAGCCCTTGTTCGCCAAGAAATTGCAGATGAGACGGATAGACTGACTGGGAAAACTAAACAAATATCTCCTATCCCTATTCACCTCAGCATCTACTCACCCAAGGGTAAATCTGTTTTCTTTTGACCTCTTCCTTCAATCTTCAATTTGTATCATGCTGCATGTCCAATGGTGAATATTTTTCAGCCTTGCAAGTCCAATTGAATGATTGTACGAACATGTTTCTTTATTAGGATGCTTCAAACCACATATTAATCACTTAAAAGAATTACTATTTTCTGAATTTGTAGCCTGCTATAGCTTGTCATAACTCATCCCTATTGTATCATTTCATACATGACTTTTCACCACTTTTTGGGTTAATAGTAGCTTTACACCTTTTCATTGCAGTTGTGAACTTAACGTTGATTGATCTTCCGGGGTTGACAAAGGTTGCTGTAGGTAATACTATTCTTCTATTAAAAAGGGAATTTTGTTTTGTGTGTGCAGTGTTACCATTCACCTCTGGCAACTTGTTGATTTGCTAATACACAGAAGGACAGCCTGAAAGTATTGTTGAAGATATAGAGAATATGGTTCGTTCATATGTTGATAAGGTAACAAATTAACAAAATAATATTCCATTTTAACTGTTCTTGTATTACTTAATCTAGTTTTGTATTCGCAATGAGTCTGTAATCTATTTTTTTTGGACCTTTAACCATTCACATTGTAATAATTTATTCAGTACATGTACGTTTTCCATATCCGATGTGGGCATCTGTGTTCATATTTGATAAGTAACATATACATCCTATTAAAGAAACTGCTTACTAGTAAACACATTTCTGCCTTTGTCTATCTCTAATTCTCTCTCACTGATTATGGCCAACCTCCTGTTGGTACAGTAAGATTCCTGGCTATGTGGGGTATTCTTTTTAGTTTTCACCTTTATGGCCACTTATGTAGGTGATAATAAGATATCCATACACGTTTTGCAGCCCAACTGTATCATTCTGGCTATATCTCCAGCAAACCAGGATATTGCGACTTCCGACGCAATTAAGCTCGCAAAAGAAGTTGATCCAACAGGTGCTAAAATTTAGTGGACATAGACACTTTTGACATCTATACTACTACTGTGAACTTTCATATATTATCCATACAATGAATAGTATAAAGTTTGTACATGATAAGGTGAAAGGACTTTTGGTGTGTTGACAAAGCTGGACCTGATGGACAAAGGAACAAATGCTCTTGATGTAAGATTAATCTTGTCTTGCTTGAACGTTGTCAACTCAAAAGATCAACTTTCTTATTTCTTTTGTTTGTTTATTTCACACCTTTCTGACACCTGTAAGGTTAACGATTCATTGCCCGTCCTACCTTGAATGTTCTTTTTTGTCCCCTTTAAGGTTCTCGAGGGAAGGGCCTATCGGTTGCAGAATCCTTGGGTTGGAATTGTCAATCGTTCGCAAGCAGATATTAATAGGAAGGTTGTCATGATTGCTGCAAGGGAAAAAGAAAGGGAATATTTTGAAAGCAGTCCTGATTATGCACATTTAGCAAGCCACATGGGTTCTGAATACCTTGCTAAGCTTCTTTCTGAGGTACCTGGAGCTTTTTAAAGCTTATTTCTTGAACTTATATCAAAATAAAGCTGCCTACAAAGTAATTTATTACAACATTTCAGCATCTTGAATCTGTTATCAAAGCACGCATTCCCAGTATCACAGCGGTAATCAATAAAACTATAGATGAACTTGAATCAGAGCTGGACACCATTGGGAGAGCTGTGGCTGCTGATCCAGGGGTCAGTCATTTATACCATATTTCTATAATCAATGTAATAATGGGTGTACTTTCTCTTATCAATATTATGACAAACTCTCCATAAATCCCAGGCTCAACTTTACACCATATTGGACCTCTGCCGTGCTTTTGACCGTGTTTTCAAGGAACATCTTGATGGAGGGTTGGTGTCATCCTTCTTTCTTATCTCATTTGTTTTGTTTAGTATAATAGCATGAAGGATTACTTAATGATCACGAACCCTGCTATTCACTTGTATGTCAAGTAGCACATACAAGATAACACACACCAACCATACACCACGACCTCTACATTCTAGCACCCAAAAACAAACAGGAGGTGTTGAAAGACATGCTGAGCTTAAGCTCCCAGGGATAACGACCTAGACACTAGCTCTTGGAGTTTTGACGCCCCCGCCATACACCAAAGGCTACCCTCTGTGTCAACTGCTCTCAAAACCTCCTAGGTATTTGGCCTTACATGATCAAACACACAGGCATTACGGTGCTACCAGATTTCCCATGCGACCAGAATAATCAAAGAATTGAGTCCTTTACGCGCCTCCTTAGGAACAGCCAAAGAGGACCACCTCCACCACCCAAAGAAACGTGATCCTGCTGTTTCAGGTGCCAAATGAATCAGACCCAGTTGTTGGAGAACATGAGCCCAGATCTGACGAGAGAAGACGCAGCCAACCAGGAGGTGATGGATTGTCTCCGCATCCTGATCACAAAAGGGGCAGGTTTCTGGATGTGAAAGGGTGGGATGTGTTCTTCTTCTACCTTAATGAAATGACGCGTAGCTCTCCTGCGTTGTTCGAGAAAAAAAAAATGTCAAGTAGCACATGATAAACCATCCGTTACCTTTATTTCACTTGCATGTTCAGTTCTTGACCTATTATTTCACTCATATGTATTTTCCATTTTTGTTGAGGTGCTTTAGGTTTCACAATCTTGTATGAAGAACATTTTGAAAAATAAGTCCTTAATCATTCAGTTTATTTTTTCAGTGTTGTCATGTTTGTGTTAACAATTCACCTTGTATTGTTTTGTGGACTCTTATGCAAATTATGTTCTTAGGCTTATTCTGTTCCATAAACTCTTTGCTGCCTAACTGCAGGAGGTCAGGCGGCGATAGGATATACCGTGTGTTTGATCATAAGCTCCCTGCGGCTTTTAAGAAGCTTCCCTTTGATCGCTATCTATCTGTGGAAAACGTCAAGAAGGTGGTCTCAGAAGCAGATGGTTATCAGCCCCATCTGATCGCCCCTGAACAAGGATACCGTCGTCTTATTGGAACTGGCCTCACCTATTTCAAGGGACCAGCTGAAGCCACGGTAGATGCGGTAAATTGACTACTCTCCATGGCTTCCATATGTAATCCTGCTATTCATTGAGTTAATCTTCAATTAAATGATCAACTGATGATGTACACTTACTTGGGGCCTCAATTACTGATCCAGTCGTATGCACTTTCCTTTCCGCTCTACTAGTTGCATTCCACATTGATATGGTCCAAATGCTTGCATTGCAGTCAATGTTTGGTGAAATATCTTAGCTTCTGATTCTCGGTAAGATGTCTGACAAATCTATGTTCCAGGTCCATGTTGTTCTGAAAGACCTGGTCAGGAAATCCATAGGAGAGACAGAGGTGGCTTCCGTTTTTAATATTCCCTATGCTTTCGCATCCTAGCATCATATACAATAAACATTTCATTTTTTGAAATAAAAAAGAAAAGATTGACATGGTATGCATGTTTTGTGGGTTGACATGGTATGCGCGTTTCGCGGATCGCAGCCGCTGAGAAGATTCCCCACCCTTCAAGCTGCGATTGCGACCGCTGCTAACGAAGCCCTGGAAGGTTTTCGGGAGGACGGGCGCAGCACAGCACTTCGTCTAGTGGAAATGGAGGCTACATACCCGACGGTGGATTTCTTCCGGAGCCGACCTCAAGACCCTGCTGGTGACGCTAGTGCTAAGGCGGCGGGAGCTAAAAATCCTTCAGCGGACTCGGCGGTGCCTCTGGACCGCTACGGCGATGGGCACTACAGGAACATTGCCTCCAACGTGTCCCAGTACATACGGATGGTCGGGGACGAGCTCTTGAAGACGATCCCCAAGGCAGCTGTCCACTGCCAAGTGCGCGAGGCCAAGAGGTCTCTGCTTAACCATTACTACGTGCAGATTGGGAAGAAAGAGGTTAGTGTGTTTGTCTTGTGTCCTTGTACATGGTAATGAATTTGCTACCTGATTTCACTCAAATTAATGTCGCTGCTGGATGTTACGATGGGGAGCAGGCCGGGGAGTTCGGGCAGCTGCTGGATGAGGACCCGGCGATGATGGAGCGCCGGCAGCAGTGCTCGAAGAGGCTGGAGCTCTACAAATCTGCGAGGGACGAGATCGATTCTGTGGCGTGGAGCAGCAGCAGCAGATAGGCGACGAGGAGGACTGGAATAATACGCACGATGATATAGTATATAGTTGTCGTATATAGCCAGTTACTATACCGGGTCACACGTTAGAGACAGGACATGCTTGATTACTGATTGCATATTACACCAGGAATTAATACATACGGAGTAATGATTCAGAGATTACATTATTCATAATCTAAACATGTGGGAACCAAATGCAAGAATGATCAAGAAGCTAACTAAGCAGCAGGACATGCCTTGCCACCAGGAATAAATTAATCAAATCAGTATTCAGTAGCTGGGCGCGGATCGGAGCGCGTAGCTGCTGAGTATCTGGCCGCAGTTGGGGAGCGGCTGGTTCTTGAGGAACCCCAGCGGGTTGGCGCGGCGCACGGTGGTGGCGAGCCCGTCGTCCGCCAGCGGCTGGACGGGGGCGCGGTCGCGGCCGGCCTCCTTCTCGGCGCACCCGGGCAGCGGGCTGCTCACCAGCGCCACCACGCACACCTCCTCCGCGCCGCGGTTGTCCACCAGCTCCACGCGGTACCGCCCCGACGCGTCCGTCGCGCCCTCCGCCGACCGCTCCACCGCGCCGCTCCGGCTCATGTAGTGCCGGCACTCCAGGCGCACCCGGGCGCCCGCGATCGGCGTTGTCGCGTTCGTCTCGAACCCGGCGCGGCAGGTGTCGCAGTACACCGAGCCCTCCACGAAGAAGTCGTCCTGCCGCACCGCCGCGACGCCAGCCGCCGCCGCCAACACGACCGCCGCGGCGAACAACACCGCCGTCAACCAATGCGCCATTATTAATGGTGGCAAGTAACACTGTAAACTCCGTTATGTTGGTCTCCACAGAGAGATGCCATCTGTTTTAATTTCGTCCCTATATCGATATATAGTAGCAGGGGACGAACCATCGATGGAGAGCAATTGTAGCTAGTAGGAATGCCCATGCACCTAGCTATGTCAGAGGCCGTCCGTTCCTCGTTTTACAAATGATTTAGACCAATATGACCATACAATCATTCCATTTTATTATTAGATTTATTTTTCGCGAACGAGCCTTGGCACGTATTTCATTAAGAGGGAGTAGAAAACAACCGATGGAGCTCGTCACCAAGTAAGGTGACTGCTCACAAGAGTTTGAAGATTAAAATTACAGGAACTAGATTACACCGGTATCAATTTGGCGACCTAGAAAAGAGTTGCTAAACGGCAGTAAGCTAAGGTAGCGAGCAGAAATCCAAAGTGACAATTCCTCGAAGACCTTGTTGGCTACCTCCACGGTTGATCGACTTGTTGAGTTGAACGTTCTTGCATTCCGTTCTAGCCAAATGATCCAACAGACCAAAACGATCAGAGTGTCAATCGCTTTTCTACGTTGCTTGTCTAGCCCACGCCGAGCGGCAGCCCACCAGTCAGCAACACAAAGCTCCATGCCTGACGGCGTTCTCGCACTCAAACCCCAGCGACCTAGGAGGTGATGCCAGAGTGCCCTGCTGAAAGGACAAGTGATAAGCAAATGTGTGATGGTCTCCGGCTGTTGGTCGCACAGCACACAGGCATCGTCTGTTTGCAGACGATGTTTCTTCCTCCTTGCAGCAGTCCAGCAGCGATTGTGAAGGACCAACCAAAGGAAGAATTTACACTTTGGTGGGGCTCTTGTCTTGTGGAGTAGCTTAGCTCCTGGTACAGCATGTTGACCACTGAAAAAAGCTCGATATGCAGATACCGTGGTGAACCGGCCGTCCTTTGTCCATCTCCAAATCACTTGATCCGAGGAGTTGTCCAGTGAGATGTCCTCCACGATCGACCAGACTGAGAGGAACTCCAAGATAACCTGCACCGTCAATGCTCCACTGATGTCGCGAACCCATCTATTTTGCAATGCATCCCTGACTGAACGCCTCTGCTGAACTCGAGGCCCAACTGTCTGTATCAAGCATGGAGCAAGTTCTGCAATTGAGCGGCCATGAAGCCACCGATCCTTCCATAAAAGCGTTGAAGCGTCATTGCCCACCTTGACAGAAGTAGAGAAGTGAAACACCTGTAGGAGATGTTTGTCTACTTTCTCAGGCAACAATGCCCATGGCTTGTTAGCATCTGTTTTCTTTAGTCAAAGCCAGCGCAGGCGCAAGGCATGCCCCATCAGTCCCAAGTTAGGGAACCCCAGTCCCCCCAGGTCCGAGGGACGGCACACTCTCGTCCACGCCAGCCTGCATTGACCGCCGGACACACTGGTCGTGCCCCTCCAAAGAAAGGCCCTCCTCCTCCTGTCAATTTCCTCGATGGCCCAAGGTGAGATTTCCGTGACAATGGCCGTGTGGACTGGGACAACGGACATCTTCGCCTTAACAAGCACAGCACGACCAGCTCTCATCATTAACCCAGCCTTCCAAGTCGGCAATCCTGTCGCCACCCTGTCAACCAGCGGCTGGAGGTCATTTTTCTTGAGCTTTTTTACTGACAGAGGAACTCCTAAGTAGCGGCATGGGAAGGATTGTAGCCTGCCGGGGAAAAACTGCAGAACTGTCACCGTTTCATCTAGGCCACACTGAATGGGATTGATTAGGCATTTATGGGGGTTGATATGCAGCCCTGAAACTGATCCGAACATGTCGAGAATTGCCTTGGTAGTGACCAGATCCTGCTGTCTTGGGCGAATAAACAGGACAACATCATCAGCATAGAAGAAAGCTCGGTCCAAGATCCCAGTGTGCCCCATCGGCGACAGCAAGCCATCCTCTTCGGCCGTCTTGAGAAGTCTGTTGAGCCCCTCCATGGCAATGACAAACAACATTGGAGATAGTGGGTCTCCCTGTCGGAGACCCCTTGCATGGCAAATTCTTCGTCCCGGGGTGCCATTTACCACAATCTTAGTGCTTGCGGTGGATAGGCTAAGACTAATCCAATTCATCCATCGTCTCGAGAAACCCATATGCCTCATGATATGCAACAAGTATCTCCAGTTTACAGTGTCAAAGGCTTTGGCAATGTCGATTTTGGCAAGAGCACTTGGGATTCGCCGCTTGTGCAGGCATTTGGCACTAAGATCGACCGCTTTAAAATTGTCATGAATTACTCGCCCTTTGATGAACACGCTTTGATTATGTCTGACGAGAGAGTCCAGACACGGTGCCAGGCGCTTTGCTAGTACCTTAGTGAAAAGTTTCGCGAAACTGTGCACAAGGCTGATCGGCCTGTAGTCAGTGATGAGCGAGGCATCTGGTTTCTTGCGGAGAAGAATCATGAACGCTTGATTAACTAGGTAGAGGCTGCGACCGTCAAGTGACCACAGTGCATGGAACGCCCGCATGATGTCATTCTTAATTATCGGCCAAGCAGTCTTATAAAATAACCCCGTAAAACCATCAGGTCCCGGGGCCCGGTCAGATGGTAATTCCTTTATTGTTTCCCAAACCTCTTCTTCAGAGAAACAAACATCCAACGACGAAAGGTCCAAGGTCGGCACTGACAACCGTGAGAAGTCAAGGTTTAGAAGCTGCTGTTCAGATGTGCCCAAGATATTCTCAAAGTGGCTTGTGATTGCTTCGACTTTTGATTGCTCATGGAAAATTTCCATATCTTCCACTCGGATCGAATTAATGAAACTCTTTCTATTGCGGTGGCAGGCTTGCAAGTGGAAGAATTTAGTATTAGCATCACCCTCTGCTAGGTAAGTAATCCTTGACCTCTGCCGCATGACTGTTCTCATGAGCGACGCCAAACCAAGACAATGCAGTTTCATTTTGTTGCGCAATGCCCGTTCATGAGGGGCCAAAACCCTTCTCTCTTGCGCTGTGTCAAAACGTAGTACAAGTTCCTTGGCTATAGCAAGCTGTAACCTGATACTGCCGACATGCTTGGCACTCCATCGCTTCAAGGCTTTGGCCCTGTTGCGCAGCTTATAATCTAGCGCTCTGAAGGCATCAACAGTGTGTTCAGGCCATGGGCATGACCAAGCTTGTGATATTGTCTCCATGTATCCCTCGTATTTGGGCCAAAAATTCTCAAACTTGAACCGACAGAAGGAGGTATAAACGCAATTGGTCTGCAGGAGGAGGGGGGCGTGATCTGAACCCTCCGAAGACATTGCCGTGAGGCTATGGTTGGGAAAAGCAGATGCCCAGTCTTGGATGACGAACACTCGGTCGATACGCTCCTGAGTCGGATTCTCCCTCTCATTGCTCCAAGTGTACAATCTACCTTGAAGGTTCAATTCCAGGAGCTCCATGTCATCAATGAAGCGACGAAAGTGGCCCATCATTCGCCTGTTCAATCTTGAATTGTTCTTGTCCTCTGCCTTGTATATGAGGTTAAAGTCCCCACACAATATCCACGACCCCCCACAGGCAGTCCGAAGCTGGCGCAGTTCATCCAAGAACTGTATTTTCTCAACCTCAGATTGCGGCCCATACACACAAGTAATCCACCATTGCTCACCAGCGGCCAGCAATTCAACCCTTGCCGTAAGAGAAAATTGGCGCCTAATAACGTTAGTGACTGCCCACACGTCACAGTTCCAAGCTAGCAGAATCCCCCCACATGTATTTGTTGATGGCAAATCACAGAAATCAAAAGCAGTACCGCACATACCGACCACCATTGCCTCATCACAGAAATCCAATTTAGTTTCCTGCAACGTAAGAATAGAAATGCGCTCTTGAGCCACCACACCACGAACCATGTCACGCTTAGTACGAGCGTTGAGACCCCGTACGTTCTAGATCAACATATTTTCAGAATTCATAGTTCACAGATTTGCGACCAAATACAGGATCGTTAGCCCGTTACGGCTCGATCTCCTCGACCACAGCCGTGAAAGCCGGCCGATGCTGCGAAATCAAAGTGTCTAGCGCTTCACATGTAGATGGGTTCACGACGGAGGTGAAGGTATCCAGGAACCGTTGGAACGCCGTAGCATCCGGTGGGCCAGACGAGGACGTAACCCCCATGCGCTTCATGATGACGTTTTGTGCCTGCAGAACTGGGTTGGACGCCCGGTGCCGCGATTTCTTGGCTAGGCGCTCGCTTCTTCTCAGCAACGGCGTGGATGTGGCTGGTGCCCGCGTACGCCATCGAGGGGGCGTTGCTTGGAGGACGCCCGGCGAGGACCTCCTGCACACAGATCGGGCGAAACTAGCGACCGTTTCCCTCACTGGCGTAGACACCTCAGGCGGAAGATGCAGCGGTAGGGCCTCCATAGAGCCCCTGGAGAGGGTAACAAAACGACCATGAGAAGGAGGTGAGGGGATAGCACCCCTCAGCGGTACCTCCTCAAAGCGAACTGCTTCAACCTGGACATCAACCGCACGACCTCTACAAAAAGAATACAACAATCAATGATACTCCTTCATAAGTAAATGCGTACAAACATTCATGTGTGTACATACTATGTATGGATGCAGCAAAGGAAAAGCAACCGAATAATTAAGCCATGAGGCCGGCGGCGATCAAGACACCGGCGAGAGCGAAGCCGGTGGCGGCGGCCTTAGTAGCGGCAGAACCGGGAGGGGACGGGGTCTAGGGAGAGGACGGGGCGTTGGCGCTGGGAGCACCGGCCGGGGCGAGGGAGGTGGCGCTGGGCACGACGTCGACCTGGAGCTTCATGCCCCCGTCGCAGTGGCCGGTGATGCCGCAGATGAAGTAGCGCGTGCCGGCGGAGGTCAGGGCGATGGCGTCGTTGCCGGAGGTGTGGGTGGCGACGGGCCTGGCGTTGGAGCAGGCGTCGTAGTCGGCCTTGCTCACCTCCACCACGTCGTGCACCTGCGGCGTGTACTTGAACACGATCTGATCGCCCGGGTGGAACCACTTGGAGGCGGCCCAGTTGGCGTAGTTGGTCTGCAGGTCCCAAGTACCACCTGGCTCGCCGACGTTGTAGGTCGCCGCTGATGCCATGCCGATCATGGCCGCCGCCATCACGGCCGCGATGGCAATATATCGTGTTGCCATGGCACTGATAGTCAGGTAGCTAGCTACTGGAAGGGGTGATAAGGAGCAGAGGAGATCGCCGAGCGTCTCTGAGGTCGGCAAAGCTAGAGCAAGCTAGAAAGGCTGAGTTGCGAGGAATGGATGAATTGACCCATGAAATTTGGGGGGGGGGGTTCATTTATATAGCACTTCGGAGGTCGATGCGCCGCGCGCGGTAGGTGACAGATTTGGATGTACCTTCAAACGATGTCAGAGCTTATGCTTGTAAAAGCTGTGACCCAGTTCGCCTGATCGATGATGGTGACATTTCAACGGCGTACGCTACTACGCGTACCTGCAGGCTGCAGCCAGTCAGCGTGTTCGGTATACCGACCTGACGACCTGGTCCTCATGGTGATACACACGCAATTAATGGCTGCGCGTTTGGTTATTTTCGGGCAGTAGCCTATTCTTTTACAAGAATTTTCTAAACCATTCAAATTCTAAACTCATATCTTACTCTCTCTCTCTCTCCCAAAATATATTTTTGTTTAGAAATTTTTGTCCTCCCTAATCACTTATAGTTGTGGTTGAAATTTGTAATTTGTTTGATCTTGTGGATCTTAAATAAATGCATGTGCATTAAAATAAGAGAAAAAAATATCAATTAATCATTGCATTGGCTCCATGCACTTCTCAATATATATTTTTATTTTTTTTAAAAAAGTCAGAGACTAGAGTAGCCCCTAGTACGCCACCTGAATTTAATCAGGTCGAACGCTAGGTACCGAGATTCAAGCCCCGACCGAACTATCTTCTACGATAGCGAAGATGCATCCGACGTGGATCAAATCCAAATTTGTCAAGCTCCACTCTAACTGAGCTGCCCAAGCTAGACCGATTCCCACACCCAACAGGGAAACTGAGGCACACACACTCAACACATCGTACGCACACCCACCCACTCACGCCTCAGCACCTCAGGCGCCGGCGAGTGGCCTCGCCACTGCAAATGCATACCACTAGGCTACGAGCCCGCTCACAAATACATTTTTTATTGGCGTGAGTGTTACTTTAACTAAATGAATTTCGTTAGACGCTAATTGAACAATATTTGTGTGATAAAATTAAAAGCTAAACAAATACTTATTTTGAGACGGAGAGTATTGGCTGGTGGCTGGTTTATTCTGGGAAAAGTACTGCTGGCTAGTGGTCTGATAAGTTAGACGAGCAAGGAGATAGTAAACAGATTTTGCTTCTGTGTGGCTGTGGTATCTGAAAGTGTGCCACACGCTATCGCGCGTGCGTGCATGGTGCGTGGCCAGCGCTCCAGACCATCTACTTTAAGCATCCCTCAAACGGATTTGAATTCAAATATGGAAGAACGATATCCGTATCATTTTCACCCTAGAAAGAGAGGATTGATGGAGGTCAATTATAGCCATAAACTTACGGCACCGGCCGTCCGGCCCTCGTTACATTTCGTTACATGTTGCAGAAGCCGGAACTCTTTTCTTTATTAAAAAAACCCATTTCATTAGTGACTTTTTAAATTTTTGTAGGCATATATGCACCTGGATAATGGGCTATGTCTAAATCATAGCAAAATCCATATATAAACTTAATAAAAAGACAACGACGGAGGACCGGAAGCACGTAAGATAAATGTATGCATAAAAATAGATTATTAATGAACGAGGCAACACCAGCCTCTGCCCCTGCGTCGCCCCTGCTCGGGCGACACAAGCGGCGACGCCACCACCGTCCCTAGTACATCCCTCCCTCTCTTCCCCTCCCTCACCGCCACCGGAGGGGCCTGCTAGGAACCTAAGTGGGACGGCGGCGATAGGGCTCCCCTCAGCGTGCGGCATTGGCTCTGGGGCGGCGGTGCGGAGCTGCAGATCCGACGCCTCGGAGGCCGGATCCGGCCTCCCCTCACCGGATCTGCGACAAGCGGCACCCCACGCTTCACGGGCCTAGGACGCCGTTCGCAGGGTGACGTCGGGGACGCCACGTGGGAGTCTGGCTTGGCGGCTGCGGCGCGGAGGAGAGAGGGTACCGGGTAGCGGTGGCACAGTGGCATGAGGCAGCTGGGCACGATGACAGCTGCAGTTTGACCGAGTGGCGGTCGCGTTGTGGCGCCGACAGTGAAGGCATAGCGGGGCATCTGTGATGTGCTGCTGAGTTGGCCGACGTGGTGTCGGGCTGCATGGCTCGTGTGGTCGCCGGGCGCGGCGACTATGGTGCGGAGGTGCAAGGAGTGTGCGAAGAGGCTGAGCTGCGGTCGGAGGAAGCTCAGTGGTAGGTAGATGCGGTGAGGTGCTGCGGGCTTGCGCATCGACCAACGCGGTGTCGAGCATTGCGGTAGGCGTGGCCATGTGAAGCGGCGGAGGAGTGGAGCTTCAGCGGTGCGGCAGGTGATGAGGCGGCGGAGGCATCGCTCTAGTGGGGCGGTTGTGGCGGTGGTGCCTGTGTGCCTTGCCATGTGTGCGCGGTGGGGTTTGGGTACTCCGAGCGAAAGCTTTCACCGGTTTCATACTGGTGGCATGGCAACAACATCCTCGGATGCCCCATTCCCCATTGGGGGCATCATGATGGAAGTACACCCTCGCCGCACAGTCTCTGGGTGAAAATCCTGCACAGCTTTGGACAAGCGATGGCGGTGCCTTTGGCATTGTGCACTCCTTGGAGGCGTTGTCTCTAGAGAACCCGCTCGGCTTAGGTGACTTTGCTAGCCACTACCCATAGCGACTTTGCCGGTGGTGGCTTCTCCGTCGTGTGACAAGTGTGAAGGGTGTTGGCTACCTCACGACCGAGATGGTTACTTTTTAATTGGTAAACAAGGGTCGTCATTCTGCTGTCGTTCAACTGCTTACAGCGGACCGCGGGCGGTTGGTGTTGCTTCTGCAATGGCCAGTGCGGTGCGGGACTACGTTGTTATTTCATAACGTCGTTGCTAAGTTATGTGTTCCTACCAACTGTGCCACAAATGATCATCTGGTAATCCTAACGATCATAAGGAAATCCGCAAGCGCATGGATATACCATTGTAGCATTCCCCAAAGGAATATTATTGACAATCGATTTCCGTCAACCAAGAGCGCTTTTTACACTTTGGTTTGAGCTTTGAATTATAACTAACCCGCCAATTGGCATACTAATGATGTAACAAGTTCACACTTGCATGTAGTTTTTGGAGTATGTTATTTACGTAGGATTTAAGCACTTAAATAAGGATTTCCGGGTAAATTTCATCGAGCACTTTATGAGAAGATCACGAAGCCCGGAACAAGTCAAGACACATGATGAACATGACTCCAAATGGCCTAAGGACCGAAGCATCAACACGTAAAACTCCGGGGTCTTGGAGGTTTACCAACGAGATCAACTCAGCCCGAGAGATATTCTCGCAACCCAGAACAGCATGATCTTTCGGTGCAGATTCGGAGACATAAACGGCCTCTAATGGTAAAAGTTTGAATACCAAAGTTGTGCGCCTCGACGACAGCTTCGATTTGGACATATGGAAGGCCCAATTCGGGTTAAGTATCTAGGAGATATGGCTCCCGAAATACCTGCTGCGCAGATAAGTCTGAAATCAGACAGATTATCTTCCGAAGATGTTTTGGGGATCTTATCTTCGTTTCCAAGGAAAGCAATGAATACCAAAGTTAGAGATAATTTCGTGGCACACAACCTAGACACCGAATTTGCATTATTTGGAGTCCGAACGTGGGAGATATGACGTCGGCAAGGAAAGGCTGCCAATCAGGAAAATCTGGACGAGGCTGAGTTTATGGAAACCAAGTTCGCTTCTCTCCCAAGGAAGATTTCGTGCAAGGCAAGGTGGAGCACGCCACAAGCCTCTCCAAAGGTATAAATACAACCCCCTAGACACCCCAAGATGGTTACCCATTCAGATCCATTCATCCGAGAGCCGTCGGCACGAAGGAGAAGCACCGGAGGAAGCCGACGGCCGCCGCAAGTCCTCGAGTTGACTAGGGGATGGCCTAGGCCATGCCCTAGCCGCCATGTTTGTCCCTACGTGGTGAAGCCATGGTGGAGTTCCGGAGCCACGCCTTGAATTCATCAAGGCGTTTGTACATTCAACATTCGATGATGATATAATCATATCTTGTCTTTACTTTGAGTTACTTCGATGCGTGCTTTATCCATATGTGAGGCTAGCATATGACTTTAGTAGGAATAGATCTAATCGTGGTGGTTAGTCTTTCTCTTACGGATACATCATAGTAGTTCACGGACCGAGGATTGTCGTTCGGTGATGAATATCTTCGCGTAGTGACAGTACGAGGGAGGAGAAAACGACGAGCGAACGTGTAATGTTGAGTCGAGATGACTTATTCTCATGTTGTAAGATTAGATTGGTTTATCACCTTGGCCGGAGCGGCAACAAGAAGACGATAGGCTAGGGTTACCTTTGGTTGTTTACCTTTATGGCTAGGTGGATGTGATCCATACATCCTTTTATGTTTGTATGATCTTTATGCAATCAATGCTTCATGTTAGGTTAGATCGATAGATTAGATGGAGAACCCTAGGAGTTTGCTTCCGATCCTTGGATTGACAAACCTTGGGGGGATACTTCGAGAGAAGAGCTACAACCGACCCGTGCGCTTGCGGTCGAAACTTGACGCGTTATTTAACCGTCAACAAATATTCCAAAGGGTGTTGAATCATTAGAAGGCAATGGCGGATAACAAGAGCGATACTATTATAATGAATATAAGTCATGCGTAGGGGAAGAGACAACATCTCAAATACAGGTGTAAGAATAAGATAATGATAAAGGTAATGTGACACACACTGATTCATCTCAAGATAACTAGGCATATGGAGATAGACATACGGGCTAGCTCTAGATTCTAATGTACTGTACATACAAAGGTCACCAGATACAAGAAAGATACACACATGTGTTGCAAGGATTGTCGGTTTAGCACCTAGGCACCAATGAGGATCTAGCCTCCCGAGCCAGTTACGCATGACAGTGGTGACTAGACATTTACGAACTCCTATAGTGATACCCGAACGTGGGGGGTTACGAAGGGTCCAACAACTGTCACTACCGCGGCCTAATCCTACCAATCCGTGGGGCACACTCATATCTAACATAGCTACGCAACCCAAGCACCATGCTTGCGTTGTTGCTTGACTTCGACCAGCTCGGGCTATTATGACCCAGGTCGAAGGCACCAAACAACTAGCCACTTAGACCGAGCACTGTAGCATAAACTCAGACGCCTTGCAACACAAACGTGTAAAGTAAATATATCAAACTAAGGCTAAATATACAAACAGATATGAGAACTTATGAATATAAGCCACAAGATCAAAGGGTTGTGTTCATGAAGAACATGAGCCTCTAAATCATGAACAAGTGAAGAACACAAGAACATATCACCCATATATGCAAGCACTACTTTATATGAAATAGATAAATAACTGAAGTAGATCAAAGTCATACAAAAAAATAAAGATACAAGAGAGCTCATACCTAGATCCCAAAGTAGACTTGGAACCTGAATTAGAGGTACTATAACCTACTCCACTAGCCTTAGAAACTAAAGGAAGATAAATGAATCAAGAGGTGTGTGTCTTAGAAATGAGACCCCACCCATCTATTTATAAGGGTCATGGGCACCCTGTTTAGTAGCCTTGCAACATCGTGCCCACGCTCCACCGCCTTAAGGAGCCAACCAGGGACCAACACGTGGAAGGAGCTCATTAGCCAACACAAGGTCGGTTCGGCTTGGCCCTCCCCTTTGGCCAGGTGGCTGCTATGTGGGTCCTTATGGCGGTTTGGCATGTACATTGTGAAATAAGGTCATCATGGGTTCTGGTGGGCCCTTCAATACATGTGTTGCACACGTGTCACCCTCTGATTCGTCGAGGCTTGCCTCCCTGTTGACGGTCGTTAAGTCCCTATTTTCGACCCTCAACTTTGAACAAATTTCACTCCATCAAAGCTTGCATCATAGTTGTAGGGTTATAAACTAATGGATTCCACGAGCTTTGGTGAATATTTGGATGCAGGTCATAATGAGACATTATAGCACAAATAAAGCATCTTGACAAACAACGTCAAATGCTTAGTTTGATAGCACCATTGCGAAGTTCTCGTCGAGATGATCGAAATGGAGTTTTGGTTCACCCAAATCGGAGTCCGGATGCAGAAGTTATGCCTCACGAAAGATTGTGACACGAGACGTGTCGGGGGTAGGTGCGGCCGAACCTAGTAGGTTCGGCCGGACCTATCAACCTCCTTCGATCAACACCAAACTTTGCCAAATGCCTCTACACCTAGCATAATATCTAAGGGGACCAAGTCCATGGGCCAGACACTAATTTCATGCATGTTTTAGGTGCTAACGAAGTTCCACAAGTTGTGTTGAGATTTTATCTGCAGCATCAAGATTAGGGAGCAATTCCGGAGCACCGAGCCACATAAGGTAGGCACGGCCGCACCTAGTGGTACGGCCAGCCCTATCTTGCACCACTATTCAGGTTCACACCGAGTATAGTCCCATGCACCAGCTCCCAGAAGACCAAACTCATCACGATCATGTCGGATCAAGCAAACACACCACAGGCGAGCTGCACAGGGGCCAGGAGGCAGGGCCGGCCGCACCTACCTGTAACGGCCCGTAGCCACCGGTGAGCCACCACCGGGACGTGAGCTCGCGCACAGGGTGTCGCCGCCGAGAAGACGGGCGACGGCTCGCCGGAATTGTCCTCTGAGAGGATCGCCGGAGGAAGGGGATGAACC
The DNA here is from genome assembly GCA_036936925.1 of Cenchrus fungigraminus. Taxonomy (NCBI): domain Eukaryota; kingdom Viridiplantae; phylum Streptophyta; class Magnoliopsida; order Poales; family Poaceae; genus Cenchrus; species Cenchrus fungigraminus. The sequence goes on from CM072780.1 coordinate 73,167,820, forward strand.
CTGACCTTGATTCTGAATATTCTTCGATGCCTTCTCTTCTGGCTGGCCTGACTTGTATAGGAAATATCCTCTGCTTGGGCTTTGAGCTGGGCTGGATTTGCGACTTGGCCAAATGGGCTTCTCCTGGGTCGTATCTGGGTCGTGACACTGCCCGACTCGCCCAAATGTGCCACCAAGCCTCAGTCACTCAAGGGAACACAGCTAGGAATGATCTTGATCGAAGGAACAAGGTCGGTTTGATCCAGAGGTTGAGATTAGCCTCACTTGGATCCATGGACCCACAAGCCAGTGAACAACCGACGTGGGACAGCCTCCAAGACTTCATCTACCCACTAGAGCACAATCCGGAGTGGATGACAAGAGGGCCCAGGGCTGGCCGCACCAAGAGGACCGGCCGCACCTCCTTCACTTTGCAAACCGACCCACAACTGCCTTCTAACCGCCTCAGGGACCAAATCACGGACGCATGATTGAAGGCGGTGAAAATCACAGGGCCGGCCGCACCTGGAGATACGGCCGCACCTCCTTGCTCGGCACTACAGCTCCCTCTTGCCTACAAGCACCCCCTCCTACAGCCACCGACCCATTGGGGCTATATATAGAGCCTTGCACCTCGTAGAAGGAGGTACAAGTGATTGGAAGCAAGTGGCGGAGCCCTACACAAGTTAGTATTCAGAGAGTAGGGAGAGAGAGTTGAGTGTTGGAGTAGAAGCCGGAGTGTCGGTCTTCTTCCCCTAGTGTTGGAGTAGAAGCCGGAGTGTCGGTCTTCTTCCCCTTCCTCGGCAGGTGCGGTACAACTACGGTCGTCCACACCTGGGATATTTTGTAAGTTCGGATTTGTGAGTAACTAAGTCTCAAGTCATTTCATCATTCACTCTTAGGTTCTTCGATTGCAATTAGTAGTTTCTACTTGTTGTGATTGCTTTGCTTTGGATCCGAGTAAAGTAGTGCTTGGTTAGTGTAGACGTGGTGTCTAGGCTTTCCAGTACCTTGGAATGCTTCCCGGTTCAACAGAATAGTTGTGGTACCCTAGGGAGGTGACAGCTCCGGACGGGCTTTGTAGTCCACCACGTTAGTTCCGGCAGGTAGGAGTTACGACATCAGAGCCCCCTTCTCATCCCTTTCCGTGGCTCTTTTCCCTCTGGTCCCGACGAGCGACAAGTTTTGCCTTGATTCTATCCGTGACTCTCACGAGTCCCAAACTTCATCAGCTATCCCCTCTCTACCCGAAATCTACCCTTACCTTTCTATCCTTCGTCACCATATCCCCCAGACAAATTAGTTCAGGTTCACAACACTTCTCGTTCCCGTGGAAATCGATACCTTGGAATACTCCCGGGTGAAAGCTACAACGGTATCCGTGCGCTTGCGGATTTATCTGTGATCGTATAGTTTACCAACAGGCTTTCTGGCGCAGTTGCAATTCTAGTAACGATGTAAGAAGTGCCAACAAGCTTTCTGGCGCTGTTGCCGGGGAACGGTAGCTGTTCTGATCCCGAACCCAGTTCGTTCGTGTATCACCCCATTTATCCCATGGATTCAAATCCAACCCTTTTTGACTTTTCTGCTCCAAAGGGTGATTTGTTGGAGCCCCCATTATCATCACATCCCATCAAAACACATGGCTATGAGCTTCGCCCTGCTCTTATAGCCTTTGTCCGAGAGAATCCGTTCGCCGGAACGAAAGAGGAGAGCCCGTACATTCATTTGCGAGGTTATCATAATTGTGGGAATGACTCAAGAAACCCTCAAATGGAAGCTCTTTCCGTTTTCATTAACGGGAGGAGCAAAGAAATGGTACTCTTCCTCAGTCGGAAGCATGGAGGGAAGTTGGGAAAAGCTTAGAGAAAAGTTTTGTCTGACCTTCTTCCTTATGTCTCGAGTAGTGACCCTACGGCTAGAAATCCTCTCTTTCAAACAACTAGACAAGGAGTCACTAGGGACTGCTTGGGCACGATTCACCAATTCTTTGGGCTCTGGACCCGACATTGGGATCTCAGAACTTATTCTTCTACAACATTTTAGAATGGGTCTCGATGTGGAGTCAGCCAAATTTTTGGATACTTCATCAAGAGGTTCGTTCTCTCATTTGACTCCTAGTGAAGGGAAGGTGGTTCTAGGAAAAATCCTAGAAAACACTCCCTTCACAGGAATTTTTGACGAATTCCCAGACGAAGAAGAAGAACCCAAGCCCGACGCTTTCTCGGAACAAAAACCCATAGAGGAGAAACCCACTAGCACCTTTTTGCATGAAGAACCACTCCTCTATCGCCGTGTGTACCCAGCTGATTACTCGTATGACTTCGACGAGGAATCAACATACTCCGATTCACTCTCTGAAACAGAATTCATAGAGGAGGAGCCTATCCTAGAAAAATTCATATCCACAAACACCCATCCTCCTCATACCAAAACTTGGTTCACAGGGGAACCATTCCAACCTTATCGAGAGTTTGATCACCCCTCGTGTGACTTCATCTATGAATACTATGATGAGTTATTTGATAAACATTGGACGGAGAAATCCTTCCTGAGAAGGGAAAGAAACTCAACACACGAGACAGAATTAGTCAACTTACCCAACCCAGAAGAGGTAAAAAGACGGAGAGAAAAGTTGGAATACATCTCCGCAATCAGTAGTCGGGAATGGTTGAGAGAAGCAGAAGGCATGGATCAAGTAATCCAGCTATACCCCGAGCTAAAGTCACTCTCATGCCAAGTAGGAAACCTCTCTTACCAGGATGTGTTCTATGACCCTAGGGTCGATATCAATATCATTCCTAAATCCTTAGTATTAGAGGCCTTTCCTGACGAACCCCTCTATTTCTCTCAGAAGCGTCTCCAATGGATTTCGGGTCAAACCATAGAGACGGAGGGAATCCTTAGAGTCGTCCAAACAAAGATTGGAGAGTATGGGATCTTCCTAGATTATCATATCTTTGACATCCCAAAAGGAGATCCACCCTTCATTCTCATCGGAAGACCCATTGAAGGGGTACTGAGTAGTGTGCTCGACCATGAAAAGCAGCCATATCATCTTGAGGTTCGAGATACACATCTCCAATGTCATAGACTTGAGGTTAAGAAAGAACATGTGTGGTCTATGGACATTCTTGAGGCGTCGACACTGGATTCTCAAAACAGACTCGAGCATGAAGGTTTTACACTAGAGGGGGATCACAAATCCCATGCTCACATCAAAAGTTTTTAGAGTTATCAAGCCCCATTACCAATGACCTTTACGAAACCTACAACCTCCTCATTTTCCTTGTGCATGCTAACTTTGAAGGGAAGGTTGTAGATGCTTTTGTTTACCATAAACATTACAAATTTTGTGGTCATTTTTTTGGTACTAACCTTGCAGCTAGAGCTATGATGGTTTCATCATCTCGATTGGCTGCAAGATGAAGATCTCCAGTGGTCGAGCTTATGACCCAAAACAAAGCACTATCGGGAGATAGCCTGAATAATCATTTAGATTTCCTTTTCAAATAAAAGCAAGAGCATCTCTTTAGGATTAGTCGTCCTTCGGGTATTTTTGGTCGCTAACATTTCAGGTGGAGATTGAAAGGACCGATGGATTGGCAATGCCTAAAAACATGAGAGCTACACCAACTACAACACCAAGGTAATTCAGGGAGAGAAAGTATTACGAAGGAAGCTTGAACTCCGCACACTTGAGTTGTGTTGCCTAGCAATGCAAACTCCAAGTGTGGGGGAGATATGTGAGTATCCCAAGTAAGTTTCTCTCATACTAAATCTTATTTTGGTTTGAAGATGGAGTTGGTTCTTGCATCTTGCTCTCTTAAAAAAACACAAAAATATTTGAATTTGAATAAAGGCTTCCTAGCTCTTCAGCTAGCAGAGCCTCCCTTTTTGTTTCTATCTTTTTCTTTGAATAATAACACCAGGTACAAGAGCAAGTGTGGGGGAGATTTCTCAGGCTCGTCGAAACACAAAATCGAGATCTCCCGCCATGGTGCCGCACAACACCGACTACGCTAATCGACGAGGGATGAGGTAAGTGCACTAGAGCAAGTCAGTCGCCCCTGTGGTTTGGCCGAATCACCATTTGTCTACCTCATTCCCCACTTTCTCCAAGAGCGATGGTATGTGCACCCCTACCTCTCTACTTTTGGAAATCATGAGTTTAAATGAGCTTTAAATCCGATCATATAAATCAAACTCAATTGAATCCTCATGCACCCAATGCTCGACATGTTTCATATGGTTGGCTTGCATAAGTTTTATTCCGTACTTATTATCTTGATGCTTGTGAACAACATATCTTTAGGAAACCATGCCCATCTAAGTAGCTGATGTTTGAGATATGGTCCGATGAAATGATCTTTGCTCCAAATGTTTGATTGCTTGGGAAATTTATTTGAAAATTTTGAAAACCCTTTGCGAAGCACCTCTTTGATATGCCAAGTCCTATCAGAGCCATATGATGAGACATCTTGAAAACCTCATACACATATGCTACTTGTCGTTGCATTGAGTTTTGTCAAATTGTTGTGACCCTTGTGAGAATTCTTTTCATGCTTCCATGATCAAGATACACGTACACACCAACATCCTCCTTGCTATGCTCAGTTGAGAGCTAGCATTGTACCATCTATCTATTCCACAAAATAAAGCTCCACACTATGTGTTGATCTCTCTCTCTCTCTCTCCAAGTTAATATTACAAAAGAGACATGGTTATAGGAAAAAAATATGGACACATGAAGGTCCAAGAAAAAAAAGTTGGACACATGAAGGTCCAAGAAAAAAAAATGAAAAAAAATGAAAAAAAAGATAGCCATGTCCACAAAAGAGTTAAAGTAGAGAGAGAGGATCATGCAAAATGGAGTTACAACAAATCAGATGGTAATAACTACCACCCATTCCAGGCCTAGTGTACACCTTACCATCATCACAACGTTCATTATACATATGGTAATATCTAGCACCCATTCTGGGCCTAGTATCCACCTTACCATATCCATCATATCCCTACACATGCACATCTTGATCTGATTGTATGATTTGATTTTCTCCCTGGATCCGATTTTTGACTTTGCAATACATGTGATGCAAGTATGCCTCATCTTTATACCCTACCTTGAGCTCCATATATAGCCATCATTAGAAGTAGGTTGAAGAAAGGCAATCTAATACCTTGGTGAGGACTATACACATTGAGCGATTTGAGAGAATCAAATGAGGTGCCAAGCAAGGTTTATTTTGAAAACTTATTGAAAAAAATCCCAAGCTACTTGACATGAGGAGTAGAAGTGATTTGATTCAAGATCGTTCCATTCTCCAACTACCTAAGATGGCATGATAGACACTTCAAAGTTCACAAGTGCAAGGTATGATTCGGAATATCTCTTATGCTCGCTTCATACCATAGGAATTTTTGTTTTCACCTTGGTCCTTAACCTTTACTCGAGGACGAGCAAAGGGCCAAGTGTGGGGGTGTGTTGATGGTCATTAAGTCCCTATTTTCGACCCTCAACTTTGAATAAATTTCACTCCATCAAAGCTTGCATCATAATTGTAGGGTTATAAACTAACATATTCCACGAGCTTTGGTGAATATTTTGATGCAGGTCATAATGAGACATTATAGCACAAATAAAGCATCTTGCAAACAACGTCAAATGCTTAGTTTGATAGCACCATTGCAAAGTTCTCGTCGAGATGATCGAAATGGAGCTTTGGTTCACCCAAATCGGAGTCCGGATGCAGAAGTTATGCCTCACGAAAGATTGTGACACGAGACGTGTCGGGGGGTAGGTGCGGCCGAACCTAGTAGGTTCGGCCGGACCTATCAACCTCCTCCGATCAACACCAAACTTTGCCAAATGCCTCTACACCTAGCATAATATCCAAGGGGACCAAGTCCATGGGCCAGACACCAATTTCATGCATGTTTTAGGTGCTAACGAAGTTACACAAGTTGTGTTGAGATTTTATCTGCAGGATCAAGATTAGGGAGTAATTCCGGAGCACCGAGCCACATAAGATAGGCACGGCCGCACCTAGTGGTATGGCCGGCCCTACCTTACACCACTATTTAGGTTCACACTGAGTATAGTCCCATGCACCAGCTCCCAGAAGACCAAACTCATCACGATCATGTCGGATCAAGCAAACACACCACAGGCGAGCTGCACAGGGGCCAGGAGGCAGGGCCGGCCGCACCACAAGGGCCGGCCGAACCTCCAGGGCCGGCCGCACCTGCCCAACTCGCCCAAACGTGCCACCAAGCCTCAGTCACTCAAGGGAACACAGCTAGGAATGATCTTGATCGAAGGAACAAGGTCAGTTTGATCCAGAGGTTGAGATTAGCCTCACTTGGATCCATGGACCCACAAGCCAGTGAACAACCGACATGGGACAACCTCCAAGACTTCATCTACCCACTAGAGCACGATCTGGAGTGGATGACAAGAGGGCCCAGGGCCGGCTGCACCAAGAGGACCGGCTGCACCTCCTTCACTCAGCAAACCGACCCACAACCGCCTTCTAAACGCCTCAGGGACCAAATCACAGACGCACGATTGAAGGTGGTGGAAATCACAGGGCCGGCCGCACCTGGAGATACGGCCGCACCTCCTTGCTTGGCACTACAGCTCCCTCTCACCTACAAGTACCCCCTCCTACAACCACCGACCCATTGGCGCTATATATAGAGCCTGGCACCTCGTAGAAGGAGGTACAAGTGATTGGAAGCAAGTGGCGGAGCCCTACACAAATTAGTATTCAGAGAGTAGGGAGAGAGAGTTGAGTGTTGGAGTAGAAGCCGGAGTGTCGGTCTTCTTCCCCTTGTGTTGGAGTAGAAGCCGGAGTGTCGGTCTTCTTCCCCTTCCTCGGCGGGTGCAGTACAACTACGGTCGTCCACACCTGGGATATTTTGTAAGTTCGGATTCGTGAGTAACTAAGTCTCAAGTCATTTCATCGTTCGCTCTTAGGTTCTTCGATTGCAATTAGTAGTTTATACTTGTTGTGATTGCTTTGCTTTGGATCCGAGTAAAGTAGTGCTTGGTTAGTGTAGACGTGGTGTCTAGGCTTTCCAGTACCTTGGAATGCTTCCCGGTTCAACAGAATAGTTGTGGTACCCTAGGGAGGTGACAGCTCCGGACGGGCTTTGTAGCCCACCACGTTAGTTCCGGTAGGTAGTAGTTACGACATCAAAGCCCCCTTCTCATCCCTTTCCGTGGCTCTTTTCCCTCTGGCCCCGACGAGCGACAAGTTTTACCTTGATTCTATCCGTGACTCTCACGAGTCCCAAACTTCATCAGCTACCCCCTCTCTACCCGAAATTTACCCTTGCCTTTCTATCCTTCGTCACCATATCCCCCGGATGAATTAGTTCAGGTTCACAACACTTCTCGTTCCCCGTGGAAATCGATACCTTGGAATACTCCTGGGTGAAAGCTACAACGGTATCTGTGCGCTTGCGGATTTATCTGTGATCGTATAGTTTACCAACAGTCTTTCTGGCGTCGTTGCAATTCTAGTAACGACGTAAGAAGTGCCAACACTCCCTTGGTTTGGTGATGTGTCATGGACATGTGGGATCCTGTGTGGCAGCCCCTCCTTAGCTGAGGTGGCAAGGTACGGACCATAGATGGTGTGTTTCTCACTCTTTTTGTACTTATTCACCTGTAAACAAATAATCTCCAAGGTTAAGTGTACTAGATTATTCTTAACTAAAATGCATGTAAGAAATGCCTTTTGCTGCTTTATTCATGAGAATATTGATGGCTAAAGTAAGTACTTAACAGTCGTCAACACTTGGCTTGCAATAGATCGAGGTGGGTTGTTTCACCATATCTGGAACCACCCGGTGCGTTACAACGTTAGAGGACAATGCAAGTGACTACCTTGTTCTGCTGGTTCGACGGCGGCAGCCTCATACGCGGAGAAATAACGAGGGGAAGTCGACATACAGCGGTGGTTCTAGTTGTTTGATGGAGAGTTTTGTGGATGGGGGCATCTCAGCTACTTATGAAACGTGGTCGAAGTATGGAGCTTTGTGGCGGGCGTGGCGAGGCCCCTATGCACAAGAGAGGGGGAGTCCAACGGCGGACGAGGCAAGGCCCTCGCATGCTGTGGTTGCTCGGTCTTGGTAATTTCATTCCGTCAGGTGACTTGCTTTGGTGCAGCGGAACTGCGGCAGAGGGTTCTGCATGGCGGTGGCCTTCTCGGTATGGTGGTGTCCGTCCCGCTATCTCTCTTTCGACGCTGGACCTCTTCAGTGGTTTGATGACTGTAAATTAAATGTGCGGTTTGTGGGTGGATGCTACGGTTGATTCTGTCTTCACTGTCACTGTCATGTGTAGTGGCTTGGCCGTATTGATGTCTCAATCCAACTGGCTGGTATGTGGTAACCCGCGTTGATGTCCTGTAACACCCTGTGTTTTTAATCAATGCTAACTAGTGCTAATCATGATCTTAATCAAGTCAATTAGCATTAGTGGTCAAACCTTGGTCAAAGTCCTAGTCAACTCGTCAAAAACCCTTGACATCCTTGAACCTTTCTAGAACTTTGGCCGCGTTCTCCAAATTTCACCTAAACACTCAAAATATCTCAATACCAAAGTTGTGCAGTTTCTCATGGGACACAACTTTGCTGTTGAGTGGCATTTCAAATTCGAAGTGGAAATTTGTGAAAAACTCTGGTCAATGGCAGCAAATACTATTTACAGACGCCGAGAAAATCTGCATCTTGGCAAGCAATTTATGCAAATTCTTTTGCTCAAAACACCTATGAGCCTTTAGTTGCAAAATTTTGAGCAAAACCCGGTCAAACAGGGTCAGTCTGAATTGCAAAGGCGTCGAAATGTGCGCCTGCACACGACGTCGCCTTGCGTGCCACGTCGGCCCGTCGCCGTACGCGCATGCCGAGGCACGCCCACGATCGTTGGTTCGCGCGCAGCACCGTGAGCCCTGTGTGTGACCCACGCAGCCCGTTAGCTGGTGCCACGTGGCGTGCCCGCACCCGCCGGCCGGCCGCCCGAGCGCCGCCCTTGGTTCCCCCGACCCGACGCACGTCGCCACCGCCCTTTGCCCATACCACGACCATGCCGTGGACTCGACTCGCCCAAACCACCTCTCTGCGCTCGAGCTGCCTATTTAAGCGCCCCTCCCCTCCGTCACGCGAGAGCATAGCACCGCCGTCCGCCATTGCCGCCGCCTCGACGAGCTCTCTCCTTTGCTCACTCCCACAACCGCTCGGCACATCGAAGCACCTCCCTAGGACTCACTTGAGCCTCCACACTCGCACATGGTCTAGCTCCACCCCTCATCTTGCCATATTCTGAGCCACAGCGGCCGCAGCGGCCGCGCCGCCACGGCCTCGTTGCCGCCACTCACCGGCGCCACCTCCGGCCGAGCCATCACCACCAATCGACTCGCGGTGAGCCCAATCACACACCGGTGCCATTTGTTGCCCTGCTCCGGCTGTTCCTCGCCGTCGGCGAGCTTGCCTCCGCCGCCGAGGGTATGGTTGTGAAGGTTTTTAGGTTGGAGGGTCTGTTTGTTAGAAGCAAGGGTATGGTTGTGAAGATCCAAATAGTTCCAAGGACTTTAGTGCAAATAGATTCTTCTAGTTTTGTTGATTTTGGCTGAATATTAGAAAATTCGTAGCAAATCACAGAAAAATTAGAAAAATGTAAAACCAATTTTGTTGGTTTCCTTATGAGTAGATCTACAACTTTTGCAAAGCATGATCATACTTTTGACCGATAGTTTTTGAAAGAAAATTCAAATTTAGTTTGACCTACTTTTGTTTTAGTTCAAAATCTAGATGCAATATTGAGCTGAACTTTGGATATGTTGTTAGAAATGCCATGTGTAGGCTTTGCACCAAAATTTGCACAAAGTTGCTGAGTAGATCTTTATTTAATATTTATCTTGTGTTTGTGCTAGATCTGCATAAATGATTTTTGTAGCTAAAAATAAATATATTTTTTGCCCAACTTCTGAGTATAGTCTAAATATGCCTAGATTCATCTTTACTGGATTTATCATTATTTTATAACTGTTAGAAATATTTATTCTGGAATTATGCTTAGTTTTAAAAATAATTGCATAGCTTAAAATCTAGAAAGGCCCATGAGCTAAATGTTGTGTGTGTAGCCTAGTTTTAGGCCAGAGAATAAGTGGGAGAAATTTTTGATCCAGAAGTTGTTTATTTATTTTTAAATGCTTTTATCATAATTGTGATAGCTAAAATTTGTCATTTTGGTATAATTAATTTATGGCTCAATTAAGTGTAAAATCTTATCTAGTGGATTTGTATAAGGATAAAGAGCCTAAAAAATGTCACCCACTGTATTTTATAAATTAATTTTATGGATAAAAACTTTGGAAGCCAATTTAAGCTTAATAATGGAGTTAAATTGGAAAACCACAAATACCACACCTAATGACCGTATGGACGTGATGTGAAACATGCTAAAAAGCTTAGAACCACCCTTGCTGTTTTTTAAATTTAATTTAATTTATTTGTATAAATGTGTACACAGTTACCATCAAAAAGAATAATTAATAAAGCACCACATGTTGTTCCTTTATAGGAAGAGTATGCTGAATATATGATTATCTAAGTGAATGTGGTAAACCATGCACTCCATGATTATCATGTGTTGTGTGTAATTACTTAAATTAAAACTTCCAATTAAATCTTGCATATGCATCCTCCTGTAGATCTTCCCGACAGCAACTATACGCTCGTGTCGGAAGGAGGAAACGAGGGAGCTGACGGGGATGTGCACTATGTCGCTGTAGAGCAAGACCTGGACCAAAGTCCAAAAGGGCCCAAGGCCAACCTTGCCAACAAAGGCAAGCCCCGGATCATTAACCATGTTTTATAAAATTTTATGCAACTACCTTTGCTGTGCATTCACGTTTTAGGAGTTGGGTGAAACCCTAGTTGCATGATCCCTAAGTACCTATGATCTTTTACTAGTATGCTAGGTCGATAGCTGCTATGCTATAGGACTCGGTACAAGTCGAGTAATGTTCGTCACTCGCGAGAATAGGTTCTTCTATTGGAATCATAAGATATTTATAAATGGATTGCTCATGTGGTAAGAGCATGAGATTTGGGCTCCGGTCCAGTGGCTTTCATGGGCTAAGCTTTTGAACGTACTAATCACTTGCTGGGAATGGGACCGGTAAGCCTACTAGTACCTTAATAAGGTGTTGACGGTTCAAAAACGTGTTGAAGTTCACCGCAAGCGTACGGGTGACTTGGTGCCTTTTTCACCAAGGAGGGTCCCCAAGGTTTGTCAATCCACGGATCGGAAGCAAACCTCTAAGGTTCTCTATCTAACCTACTGGTCTAACCCTATGTGAAGCGTTGATTGCATAAAGGTTAAACATACATGAAAGGATGTATGGATTTCATCCACCTAGCGGTAAAGGAAAACATCAAAAGGTAACCCTAGCCTAACATCTTCTTGTTGCCGTTCCGGCCAAGGTGACAAACCAATCTAATCCTACAACATGAGAGTGAGTCATCGACTCAACATTACACGTTCGCTCGCCGCTTTCTCCTCCACCGTACTGTCACTACGCAAGGATATTCATCACCGAACAATAAACCTCGGTCCGTGCATTACTACGATGTATCCGCAAGAGATAGACTAACCACCACGATTACTCTATTCCTACTAAGGGCATATGCTAGCTACGCATATGAATAAACACGCATATCGAAGTAACTCAAAGTAAGGAAAATACATGATTTATATCACCATCGAATGTCGAGTGTACAATTGCCTTGATGGAATCAAGGCACGAGCTCCGGAACTCCACCATGGCTTCACTACGCAGGGCCAACCATGGCGGCTAGGGCATGGCCTAAGCCATCTCCTAGGCAACTCGAGGACTTGCGGCGGCCGTCGGCTTCCTCCCGGTGCTTCTCCTTCGTGTCGGCGGCTCTCTAATGAATGGATGGATAACCCCCTTGGGGCGCCTAGGGGGTTGTATTTATACCCTAGGGGAGCCTTGGGGTGTGCTCCACCTTGCCTTGCACGAGATCTTCCTTGGGAGAGAAGATAACTTGGTTTCCATAAACTCAACCTCGTCCAGATTTTCCTGATTCGCAGCCCTTCCTTGCCGGCACCATATCTCCCACGTTCAGACTCTAAATAATGCAAATTTGGTCTCCAGGTTGTGTGCCATAAAATTATCTCCAACTTTGGTATTCATTGCTTTCCTTGTAAACGAAGATAAGATTTCTAAAACAGCCTCGGAAGATAATCTATCTGATTTCAGACTTGTCTGCGCAGCTGGCATTTCGGGGGGCATATCTCCTAGCTACTTGACTTGAATTGGGCCTTCCATATGTCCAAATCGAAGCTATCGTCGAGGCCCACAACTTTGGTAGTCAAACTTTTGCCATTAGAGGCCATTTTAAGTCTCCGAATCTGCACCGAAAGATCATGTTGTCCTGGGCTGCGAGAATATCTCTCAGGCTGAGTTGATCTCGTTGGTAAACATCCAAGTCCCCAGAGTTTTACGTGTTGATGCTTCGGTCCTTGGGTCATTTGGAGTCATGTTCACTTCATGTCTTGACTTATGACGGGCTTCATGATCTTCTCATAAAGTGCTTGATGAACTTTACCCGAAAGTACTCCTTTAAGCGCTTAAATCATGTGTAAACAACATATTCCAAAAACCACATGCGAGTGCGAACTTGTCAAATCAAGGGGGTTAGTACCGTTACTTAGGATATCAAATATGTGCGAATGTTGATGGTAAACTTATAGCTAGGTGTACGAAAATCGACCGTCAACATAAGGCGGTGCGGGATCTTACTATTACTAATCTTCAGTATTCTCCTGCCCGCCTCGCATCCAGGAGGAGGGTACATGTTTTAGACTGGATGTACTGTGTGGGGCATGCCAGATAACCCTTGTACCTGGGACTGTAAGATTCGATCCCAAGCCGAGGATTTTGGGGAACTGCCTGGTTGGTGAACTCTTTGTGAGAACATCGTTCCGTGTGTTTAGGTTTACCTTGCAAGGGTTTTAATCAATCGATTGTCGGCCTCTCACCGTTATCTGAGACTGCTTAATCAACTGGCCATGATATCCTGTAATGATGAAACTCCTTTAAGCGCTTAAATCCGGTGTAAACAGCATATTCCAAAAACCACATGTGAGTGCGAACTTGTCATATCAAGGGGGTTAGTACTGTTAGTTAGGATGTCAAATATGTGCGAATGTTGACGGTAAACTTATAGCTAGGTGTACCAAAATCGACTGTCAACATACCCCCATGCTTAAACCTTGCTCGTCCTCGAGCAAGTCCAAGATCTTTGCTTAACTTGGAAATCAGCGTTGCCCTTCAATATCTTCCCTGCACTTAGTTATACACAACAAGACATATTGCTCTCTCAAGTATTTAGCATTTAAGGTTCAAGTTTTGACCGGCTAATTCATCATGGAAGATAGACTATTATTAAAGAACATGCCACAATAAAACAAATATAGTGCTCTCAAACTTAAGCAAACTTCAAACCTTTACCTTGTTGCATCGTGAAGAGTTTTCAAAAGGTTGCACATCTAACATAAGTGAGGTTCTCTTGCAAAAGCTCATGAAAACACTCATCTCGTCAAGTCACTCAAGCCTACACTAGATTATTCTCAACCTATTCTACTCATATATGAAAGTGGAAAGCTTATGTGGAGCTTGGTAGGTAAAAACAATCCTAGCAAAACATTATACTTGAAATATTGTCAAATTAAGAGAGAGATCTATTGGAATTACCGAGACTAGTCAAAAAGGTCATGAAAAATAAATGTTAGAAAGAGAGAGATGGAACACACACATTTAGAAAGGTGGACATGTGAAAGTGGCAAATGGGTGATCCCGAGACACGAATGAAGTTCTCGTTATCGGATTGCACATGGTTGGAAAAGATTGAGTATAAACTTGTCTTCAAAGCTCTCTAAGATTTTAATGAAAGCGAAAAAGAACCGAGGATCATTTTTATTTTTCTCTTTTTTTGTTTTTTTCTTTTCTTTTCTTTATTTTTTCTTTCTTTTTCTTCTTTTTTTTCATTCATTTTTTCTCTCTCCTTTTTTATTAATCATTTTTTATGCTCCTCCGAACTTTTAAGCAACATAGCACTTGCTATAGCAGTCCTCCCCCATGCTTAAATGATTGCTCGTCCTCAAGCATAGAAGTGAGGGGACATATGACTGCTAGAGAAGTACGAAATCCTTGTGTTCCTTTATAAATCTTTTGAAATCTTCAAGGGCATCCTCCATGTCGAAACTCCGCATGATTGGGTGCATCGATGAGTCCCTCCATATGTTATATGTCTTAAAATCTTGCCAGAAAATCTTCAGAAAATTCGTCGAAAGATCATCCATACTCAATTTGGGTTGTGGTCAAGGAGGTAATCACAAAAATATGTTTTGGGTTTAGGGTGGATGCCCTGCGAAGTTTGTGAAATTTCTAATGTAGAAACTCATAATGCATGGACAAAAATTGCTAGCATGAAAAGATACGCAAAGGAATGTCCAGCTTCTTAGTCTCTCGTACCACAAAAATCAATTCTAATCCAACTCATCAAGATATAAGTTTGCAAACTAAAGGTTACAACATAAAAGTACTTGTATGAGTATAGGCTTTGGTAGGTAGAGCCTTGCAAGAGATTCACAAATGTAGATAGCATAATGATTTTAAATAAAACAAGTGCAAGGCATAGGTCATCGCTAAACTTAAATCAAAGAGCAACATAGAGTATGTGGGTCTAAAAATTAGTCATTTAACTTCCACAAAAGAAAGAGCCAATATTTAATCAATTTAAGTTCCTTATAATAGAGAGCAAAAGTCATGTCATATAAAACATCATGCAAGTAAAACAAAGCGGAAACTTTCATCACTTTTCCATAAGCAAGACATACAAATGATATCATCGTGGTAAGCTCAAAAGTGATGGTGATTCATTTATTGAAAAGTAAAACTAACAAACCTAGGTTGTCCTCCTAGTAGCCATGTTATTGATCGAGAGATAAATACAAAGGTAGTTTATGGTTGAAAGCATATATGTGCAAGCATTTAGAAGGTGATGAACAAAGATAAAGTTAAGGGCGAGTTACCGTCCTTTTCGATGGTCGTAGTGAAGTGCAGCGTGGCCTCCCCCATGCTTAAGCATTGTGTTTAGCATGGAAAAAGAATAATGAGCATCTTGTGGTGAAGGTGGTCCTTGAACTCCATGTGGCCGTTTTCCCTTCCGTCCTTCAAATCCCCCCCATGCTTAGCATGTTGCTAAGTGTGGAAGAACTTGAATCGCTCGTAGTCCCCTATTGCCATGTGTTTGAAAATCATCTTCACTCTTCTTTTCCTTTGTTGCTCAGTTGTCCCTCAACTTCTTCTTATTATCATCAAGTCATTGATCCAATTCTTCATCATATCGTCATTACCGACTTCCATCCCGTCCTTGTCGCTGCCTCATCTTCCACCGATTTTCTTTTACTTCCAGAACAGAACATGTACTGAAACACCCCTCCAAGTTGAAGTTCATGAAGTTATTTTTCCAACAAGCTATCATTCGCATGAAACGGGTTCCGAACAAGAGAGTTGTGTCTTTTTTACTCCGGCGATGCAATCTGTAATTTTCAGAATGTGCAGCGCTTAATGTTTCTACCATATCTCCTTGTACAGGTCTTCAAAATTGATGATCCTTGATGTGTTGGAAAGAAGGTTTGAAGGAGCTTCTGAATATGAACTTTCTTCCATTGTACATCTCTGAACACGTGCTCAAACCTTGATGGAAACATCAACTTCCCTCTCAAGCCTTGTAGATGACTAATGATCTTGATTGCAATTAGTCAAGAACTCATGGGAACACTTTGTCATGCATGCAAAACAAATCAAATGCACATTCTACCCCCGGGGTGATGGTCGGGAGTAGAAACCATTGCCAACAAACCAAATACATCCCTAAGATCTTAACTTGTGGCATAGCTTACCTAGTAAAAAGAAAAGAGAACCTAATGAGTGTGTGTGAGTGTAGGTGTAAAATGCAAATGAAAGGAGGGGATATAAACAAAACAATGTTTACACCAAATTCTAAGCTCCATGCTTACAAAGTGGTTGCCAAACTTTCCATTCCTACAAAGATATATTAACCAAGGTCAAAACACTATGTTCATCCCAGGATTAATAATTCTTTAAAGTGCAAGAGAAGTAGGACGCATTGCAAAATTTATAAACCAAGCAATGCAACGTGAAAGCAAGGTTTATAAAACTGAATGGTGGTGGTCTCCAATCATGTCTAAACACCATGTTTACACAAGATTGCAAAAGAAAATGCCTCGTGCGCACGAAGCACCATTATGGAAATAAAGCATTCATCAAAAAGTTTTGCAAAGAAACCAAGCTAACCTATGCATGATAGAACGAAGGGTTTGATGTAAAATGCAAATGCAAAAAGGGGTTGGTAAAAAGGGTCAGCAATGTTTGAAAAAGGCTTTCGATGTTGTTCCTCAATAATGACAAGCAAGTCACTTTATGAGAGGTAAAGTCTTGTCAACAAAATCTTTTATCAAAAGACCTAATCAAACATGCCAACAAGGTTTTAAGGTAAGGCTTATGGGTATCCTATATTTTTGGCTTAAGACAAGCATTTTGAAAAGATAAGTCGGGTGAAGAAATTCTATCTAAGGTGGTTTTGAAAAAGAAGAAAGAAAACAATGATTAGATTTTTGAATGAAAAACAAACCTATGGTTTTAGGATTACTAAAGGTATGAGAGGTTTTCCCTAAGGGTTTAGGATGAGGCTCGTCAAAATTTTAATTAGACAAAGGGTTAGAGATAGACTTGGTCTTTTCACAAGTCGATCCTTCCTTTGTTGGCTTGGGTGCTAGGTGTGGTTTGATAGGAAGGTTTAGGCAAAGATGAGATTTTTTTCACAAAAGGGTTTCAAATATGGTATGCATCATGCAACAAAATGCAAGGGTGGAGAACAATGTGGAAAGAAGTGCAACATGATTATGAATAAACAAAATGACATGACATGATATGGTGGTGATCTAAACCAAAATAAAAGTTAGTCTAAGCTAACTAGCCACAAGTTTAGAATAAAAAAGGGATCATGCTTCATATTTCTCTCTAAAAAGACACAAATAAAAAGACTCTAAACACTAATAAGCACACAAAAATAAGGGGTCTACAAGTTTTCCAAAAATCAAGTAGCAAAGAGATCACTCAATATCTATTAAAGCATACAAAATGTGGTACTTGAAGTTTTCAAATAAAGAGCACAATGTAGACCATCATAGTTTATATAGATATATAAAAAGATCGGGTTGCCTCCTGCAAAGTGCTTCATTTAAAGTCATAGAGCTCGACTTTCTCACGTACCTTTTTATCGTCGTTAAGCCATGGTTACTTGTGCGAGAATCCAAAGTAGCCATGCAGCTTGATGTTGCCTTATGAAATCGGTTGTGGTTCGCTTCCAACATCATCATGTGTTGAGTGATGCCTCTTGTGTCTTCATTCATCCATGCTCCAAAGGGTTTGTTTTAGTCCTTAGCTTCTGAATTTCATCATGTACGTGTTGTGGAACCGTTGCCCCATCTTCTCTTTATTGACACCATGTCTATCTCGTCGTCATCGCCTTGTTGCTGCCTCTTCTTCATGCATTTACCCCTGCATCCAGAACAGAACATATACCAAAATATAGTTCTATTGAAAAATTTATAAAATTACCTTTCCAATGGGTACTCATTCGTCTTAATCGGAGTCCGAATGAGGGAGTTATGGCTGTTTTACTTCAGCATTGCTTGCTGTCCAGAATTTCAGCACGTGCAACCTTCGGTGATTCGGCCATATCCGCTTGTAGGAACCTCCGATTGCCTTGCCGCTTGATTCGTTGGAACGTAGACTTCATGGGGCTTCTGAAACACCAAATATATCTAATGCTTTCTGCTGAGGCTCATGCAAACATCGTGATGACATCGTTATCCTTTTGTCCATCGATCCGGAGATGTACGCGTGGTCTTTATCTTGAAGTCTTTTAGGGCACCATGTCACGCATCACTTGGTTTCAAAAGTCATTACCATCGCTGCATGAGCATGATGGTAATGGAATCCTTCTCCATCGTGCTTGACATGGTTGTTTCCGAAACCTATACCTCGAACATACAAACCTCCAAAAGAAATTAGTCTTAAAAACTTAATTGACACACGTAGGCATGCTTTGTTCATCTTCGTTTGGTTTGGATGGGGGCTCAATAGTGGATGTTGGGCCACTAACCAAGGTTAGCACCTACTACTAAAGAGCAAATCTTTGCATAGCCATCAACTTGGTTGAGTGAGGTTGGACTTGTTGAAGTACGAATGTTGAAAACTTCTCGATCGCTTTGTGTCTAGGGTTTTACCTGCATTCAAGGACACAAACAAGAAACACAGGGTATATGCAATCATAAAATTAGGGTTAGTTAAAAAGAAAGATGGATGGCCCTAGGGTTCGAGTTGCCGATCCCTGGCAACGGCGCCATAAAAAGGGGCTTGTTGACGGTTCAAAACCGTGTTGAAGTTCACCGCAAGCGTACGAGTGACTTAGTGCCTTTTTCACCAAGGAGGGTCCCCAAGGTTTGTCAATCCAAGAATCGGAAGAAAACCGCTAAGGTTCTCTATCTAACCTACCGGTCTAACCCTATGTGAAGCGTTGATTGCATAAAGGTTAAACATACATGAAAGGATGTATGGATCTCATCCACCTAGCCATAAAGGAAAACATCAAAAGGTAACCCTAGCCTATCATCTTCTTGTTGCCGTTCCGGCCAAGGTGACAAACCAATCTAATTCTACAACATGAGAGTGAGTCATCGACTCAACATTACACGTTCGCTCGCCGCTTTCTCCTCCACCGTACTGTCACTACGGAAGGATATTCATCACCAAACGATAAACCTTAGTCCGTGCATCATAGGTGGCCCCAACTCCTCGCTGCACTTTTGCAATAAACCCCTGCCCCCTAATCCCGCAGCACCCACATAGCCCGCCTCGATGCGTGTCTGCGGGGTTTCTAGTGGTTCACCACAAAACCACTTGGTTACTTGGCTGAGCCACAAAGCCAAGACCGAAGATCGAAGCGTGCACGGCTACAGCACTAGGCCGGTCTGACCGGTGGGTCGGACCGTTCTGACCGGTGAGGAGCACCGGTCTGACCGGTGTGCGCCGTGGGGCTTCCGGAGACTTCAAAGCGGAGGACACGCGACATGATCGCAAGACTTGCGTAGTGGTTACGCTGGTTTGCGGTGGATGCGCATCCGTCCGATGGTGCTAATGATGTATTGACCAAAACACCCTTGCATAGGCGTGTGTTGTAACTCCTAGTGTAGGGGCACTTCGGCCTTTTGTCTGGAGGGCTCTATATGTAGTAGGAGTGGCTGGTTGGGCAGTCATCTCTTTTTGGCTAGATAGGTGGGTGTGCTCCTTCTTCTTAGAGTGCTCTTGGTGACAGGAAGAGAGGAGAGATTGGCTCTTTGTTTGAGCTTTTTGCCATCTAAGATTTATGATTCTTGTGAGTGGCTTGTAATCGGATATGGCTACATGTTCATAGTGATTTCTCCATCTTAATCTTGTGCCAAATCCTTAGTTCTCGTGCGTTTTTCTTTTATGCCATTTTTGGAGCTATTTTCGTTGGATTTTCCATTCGTTGGATTTGAGAGTGTTTTGGTGGGGGTTTCTTTGTGAGGATCACGCATAGGTATTGTGTGACCTTTCTCCTGGTGATCTTGTGCCCACAAACCTCACGAATCGGCTCGGATTTGGAGTTTTTTCTCTCTAACCCTAGTTCTTGACCCTTTGCAAGAAATCTTCGATTCCGCACAAGATGTTTGGTTTGGTGATGTCCTTTTAGGATTCACTTGTTCAAGGGGTAGATCTACTCCTCCACAAATCTCAGCTCAAGAGGCTGCGCGAGTCAAGAGATTGGTTCGAAAGGAGATTTTCCCGAACTGCCCAGGCAACACTCGGTGGCACCGGTTTTGGAAACCCGGTGGCACCGGTTTGGTCAACAGTGCATTTTTTAGGAGAGTTTTGGTGGAAAAGTTTCTTTGGGTAAGAGAAGGCTAGGGTTAAATTTTCATCGCGTTTTGAGTCCGTTTGCTTCGGGTTTGGATTTTTCCGAGGTTTTCAAGTGACCTATGAAAAATCTGGTGGCACTGGTTTTTAAACCCGGTGGCACTGGTTTTGCCCTGTGTCTCTGCCGTTGAGAAATCCGGTGGCACTGGTTTCAGAAATCCGGTGGCACTGGTTTCAGCCTGGCAGACAGGGGCTTTGGTTTTGCTTCCGCTAAGTGTTTATGCTTTTGGTCCAGTTGCTTTCAAGGAGTGTTGCCTGGTCAATATTGGATTTCTCAGGAGACTTCTTGGGAATATGTTGGTTATGACCAGATGAGGCCAAGGTCCAAGTCTCATAAAGTTTAGAGTTTGTTTGCTCTAGTTTTGGATCTTTTCTTGGAGCTTCCTCGAGGGGAAAGGTCTAACTGGTGCCGACCCTGTTGTGGGTTTCTTGGGTGGTTTGCTGGTAGTGTGCTCTCCTAGTCCAGAGGTTGCTGCTGTTCAAGTGTCTTGTAGTTTGGCTTTGGTTTGCTCTAGCTTTGGGCCCTTGAGGTTACCCAGGCTTGACCGGTCTGACCGGTGAGGTACACCGGCCTGACCGGTGTCAAGCCACCAGTGGGTCTCCTGGTGTTTTTGCTAGAGGTGTGCTTGTCTTGTCCAGAGGGAGTTTCTATTCAAGATTCGTTTAGGTTGGCTTTAGTTTGGAGGTCTTCTTGATCCTTGTCTTGGTTGCCTTTCCCCAAGATTTGTGTCCAGTGCTCAGATCATGTCTTGGGAGTTCTTGGACGTTTCTGTGAGCTTGCTGTAGGCTTTGGAGTGTTTTCGGGTAACCGGTCTGACCGGTGTAGGGAACCGGTCTGACCTGTGTCGGCCTGGCAGTGAGCTTGCTGAGTTTTTCCGTTGCGTTCTTGTGTGTCTTACTTTGGGTTGAGATCTAGCTGCTAGGTCCAGTAGTACTCCAGTGACTACGTGGATTTGGCAAGTTTAGTGTGGGGCAACTCGGAGTTGATTTTGGGATCATAGGTTGAGTTCTTGGAGAAGAATTTTTATCGGCTCCCATTCACTCCCCCCCTCTCTGGTCGCCAATCCGGTCCTTCAGAAGCAAACAAAGGGGTGCTGCACCTGGCAAGCCTAGCTAGCACGTGCCAGCATCGCTGCTGCGTGCTAGGCTGCATTGAGCAGGGAACCAATCAGACCCCGATTTACTCGACATCTTCTCTCTATGCAAACGGTCCAATTAATGAGACAACTTTAGAAGTCTTGTGCTAGGCTGAAACGGTCCAAAAATGAGAAGATGAAATGTTCTCTTGCTAGGCTGAAATGTGTTATGGCTCATTGGAAGTCTTGTGCTTTGAACTCATGCAATTCTTGTAATACCATGCATGCTAAGAATGTTGAGTTGAACTTCTCTCTTGTTCACCTAAAATCTAAAATTAAAATGTTGCATTTCAATGCATCTTTGCCTTGCAAATCATGTGATGCTTTACTTGTTGAAAATCTTGAGTTTGTGAATGATGTGAGTAGCATGCTTAGAAAGAATGAGGAATTGAACTCTTCTCTTACTTGCATGGAATCTGAAATTGACTTGTTGAAATCCAATGCTTCTTTGCCTTGTAACTCTTGTGTTGCTTTGAATGATGATCTTGTTAATGCTAGAAGTAAGATTTCTTTGTTGGAGTCAAATGCTTTCTCACCATGTGTTTCTTGTGAGTCTTTGCTTGCTGAAATTAAAGAATTAAAATCGACTCACACCACATGTGTAGATGAACTTGAGCATGCTAGGGTTGAAATTTGTGAGTTGAAGTCTATGCCTTGTAGCAAGTGCTCTTTGCTACTTGTTGATGATGCTTGCCATACTTCTTGTGATGATGATAATGTTTTTAAATGATGTTGCTTGTTCATGTGATTTCTTTTGCACCTCTTGCATTGATTTGGAAAATGAAGTTTTGGCTTTGAAAAAGATGCGCGATGATATGAGCGCCAAGTTGGTTGTGCATGATGAGATGAGTGCCAACCTTGAGAAAGAAAATGAACTCTTGCGTACCACATATGCTAAGTGCATTGAGAAGGAAATCGATAATTTGAGAAATATGACATGTGGTACTTGTGAGCGCCTCAAATTTCAAAATGAGGTTTTGCGCACAAGATGCAACAGTCTTTGTGCTAAGGGTTTGGATTCTCGCATTTCTTGTCACTCTGATGTTGATGCTTCTAAATTTTCTTCTTCTCAACCGGAGTCGACTCTTCTCTTGAGCGTGAGTCTTTGGATGGTACCAAGTGTGCTAGTGCTTCAGATAGGACTTTCATAGCTACTCATAAGCATGTTGCTTCCTCTGGTGTTGCCCAAGATGTGTCGGATGGCAAAGGTGTTTCTCGCATTTTTGGAACTCATGTTCCTAAATCGAAGTTATAATGCACCTTTTGCAAGAAGGATGGGATACTGTTGAGTTTTGCTTTCGCCGTGTCAAGCACGAGCGACGTGTGCAAGAAGCCACGTAGCCTTTCTCATGGCATGTGTGATTCTAATGTTTGCACCAAGTCGAGTGTTGAGGTTGATGCTTCTTGCTCTAAGTCCCAAGGGACTTCTCACTTACAAGAGAATGGTGATTCATCCACTCGGACCGTGCCTCCCAATAGGCCTTTGTACCATTGCTCTAATTGTGGGAATGATGGTGTCGGTGTTTTAGACCGGCAAACCTACCTAGGGGGTACCCGAGGTAGTAGATTGTGCGGTGAGGATCGTGATCGGGAGACCGAGAACTCGAAGGTATGCGCAAGGACACAGGACACAAGATTTATATAGGTTCGGGCCGCCAAGGTGGCGAACCCTACGTCCTGTTTGGGGATCAAGTATGGCGCCCTGCGCTTGGTGTTGGGTTGTTCAGATGTCCTCCTAGGTACTCGGCCCTCCTTTATATAGTCCAGGGGGTGGGTTCCTAGTCGGTTACAAGATAGGAGTCCTAGTAGGATTACACGGAACGAGTCCTAGTAGGATTACAGGGGAATTCTAGTAGGAGTCCGTCTTCATCCTTCCTTGTATGAGTACCCGGGGTGTATGCCCGACAAGCCCCCGAGCACGTTGGAGTCGAGAGTAGTAGTTCGAGTAGTCTTGAAGCCCCTTCGAGTAGTTCTTGAGCGTCCTCGAGTACTGCTTGGAGAAGTCTTCAATAGTACTTGAACTGCCGCGAGGCTGGAAGGTGGTCCAGCTCATCAGTCTTGAAGTCGAGATTATATGGATGTGCGATTGCAAAATCGCACTCCATATGGAGTAGCCCCCGAGCCTTAGGTTGAGTCGCAGACTCTAGCTGAGGGTCAATCTTGATTCCGAATCTTCTGTCTTGAAAAAATTGAATGATCGGTGTAGCATAGTAGCCCCCGAGCCTTGAAATGATTAGGTAATCAATCCAAGGGTCTTCAGTGTTCGCGAAAGCCATCATCCGAGTACTCTTGCAGCGTCAGCCCCCGAGATAAGAGAGTCGTATGAGCCACGTCGAGTAGTTGTTGGTGCGGAGCCCCCAAGCTTGAGAGCGAGCGAAGCCTGTTGAAGTTATCCTCGAGTAGTAATTGAAGTGCAGCCCCCGAGCTGGAGAGTTTCTGAGTAGTAATTTGGCGTCGAGCCGTGGAGCTTTGAGAAGTAGTCGTGCCGTTAGAACGGACTTTAGATGCGACCGAAGTCGACTTTAGATGCCGGCAGAGCGGACTTTAGAATGCGACTTGAAAACCGAAGTCGACTTTGTGCCGTGTGGAGCAGACTTTGATAGGCGACTTGAAAACCGAAGTCGACTTTAGTTGCCGCGCAGAGCGGACTTTTGGATGCGACTTGAAAACCGAAGTCGACTTTAGATTACCGCGCGGAGCGGACTTTAGATGCGACTACAGTAGTCGACTTTGTGCCACGCGGGGTGGACTTAAGATGCAAAAAACGAAAAGCACTTTCCAGAAAGCCAATGAGAATGAAAAATCAGAGAAAACGAGTAGTTTTGCCGCCGGAGCGGGCTTAAGATTGCGACCGTTGAGTCGACTTGAGATTGCGACTATAGAAGTCGACTTGTGCCACCGGAGTGGGCTTGGGTGCGACCGTTAGCGTCGACTTGTGCCACCGGAGTGGGCTTAAGATTGCTTCCTTCGGATACAACCATTGTGACCTCCGAAATTCGGTACACCCAAAGCCGTGGCCATAGCCCCCGGGATGTAAAGTACCGAACTCGTGGTGGAGCCTTCGAAATTTAGTATACCAAATTCATGGCCGAAGCCCCCGAGATTCAGTGTAGTAAGCTCGTGGCAGTTTGGTCGATATACCCCAAGAGTAGTCGGCAGGGTGTAGCTCTCGTGAAAACCCGCCGAGAAGCATACACAGATGAGTAGTCGTTGAGACTCTTCCGCGTGGCGGAAAAAAGATAGCACATGGCGTGCGTGGTGCCTCCTTAAAGTGAAGCCGATGTGCGCCTCCAGTACTTGGTACACGAAACATCGTGGCAACAGCCGCCTAATTTGGTGATCCAAGGCCTGTGGCAGTCAGTCATCACGCCCAAGGAATAGTTGGCGAAGTGCAGCTCTGCTGGCAAGTAGCCGTTGAGAGACGTACACAGAGGTAGTCGGCATGTTGTCCTGCATGATGAGGAAAACAAGCCACGAGAAAAAAAATAATCATTTAAATAAATGACTTAGCTTTTGCCGCTAGGGCGGTCTTGTAGATGAAGTCGTGGCGGTCGGCGATGGAGCCGCGATGGTTGTTGCTGAAGTTGACCAGTCATAGTTGATTCCAACTAGTTGTGGGGGCGTGACTGCCGTTCCCGACTAGTTTGGAAAACTAGTCGAGATGAGTAGTCGATGCGATACGGTCGGAAGACAATGTCGTGGCGGCGCGCGGCGTACTCGAAGTAGAGCCAGCATTACCGTGAGACAAGTAGTCGCGGCGCAAGGCGTGGCTGGAGTAGAGCCAGCGCCACCGGACAACAAGTCGAGAGGCGGTGCACGGAGTAGTCGAGCCGCGAGACACAGTAACCGGGCGCACGGCGAGAGCCAGTGCGACCGACCGACGAGAAGCCGAGCGGTGAGATGGCGCATCCGGATGCACGGCATAGGCGCTGTTGAGCCGGTGCAACCGGATGACGAGTAGTCGAGGTCGAGCCAGTGCGAGACGCATGGCGTAGGCGAAGTAGTCGACGACGAGCCGCGCGAGTAGCCGAGGCACTCGGTCACATGGCATAGGCCAAGTAGTCGACGACGAGCCGAGCGAGGAGCCGAGGCACCCGGACGCGCAGCGTAGTTGAGGTAGAGCCACTGCGGCCGGGAGACAAGTAGTCGCGGTGCACGTCGTAGTTGATGTAGAGTCGATGCGGCCGGGACGAGTAGCCGCGGCGCACGGCGTAGTTGACGTAGAGCCGCTGCGGCCGGGATAGTAGTCGCGGCGTCCGGATGCACAACATAGGCGCAGTAGAGCCGGTGCAACCGGGTGACAAGTAGTCACAACGCACGGCATAGTTGACGACGAATTGATGTAGCCGGAAGTAGATGTAGTCGTACTTGCGTACACCTCTTGTGTGATCCAAGTGAAAATCTTGAACCTTTTGGGTGCAATCTCCGTGTAGTTGTAGCAAAGAGCCATTGCACCAAATTGAAATCCCAACTGCCGCATGATCCTAGACCTTAGCTTGCACGTGGATTTTCAGCCTATTCAATTTTTTCGATGCAGAAACAAAGAGCTTAACAGCAGTAGCAACCGCACAGGCGATGCAATCAGTTTGGATTTTTTTTTCTTTTTGCCTCCTCTGTCTCAGACTCCACGTCTAGCAGTGCGGCAGATCAGGCCCGTACAGGTACACGTGCGCCAGCAAATTGCAGCTGGACTCCGTCTCGACTTGGTCAGCGGGCTCGATCCTAATTCGATTTGGTCGCAGGCAGAAATGAGCTCGGCTCGGACTTTCGTTGCAATTACGGCGAGTCGCTGATTAGCCGTCAGACGGCAGGCTGCATGTCGCCGAATAACAGTCCACAGCAGATGAGAATAAGCCCGATAGATGTGACGACTCCAGTCCGAATGATGTGTTGCCGCCTCAACGTGATTAGACTCGACGCCACAGTGCACCAAGCCACCTGATTCGTTGAGTAGAAACACGCCGAGTAGATCGAAATTGATGACGAAGGTCCTTCGAATTCGCTCGGTGGTGATGATCACCCTTACCTAGTGCGCCAGCTGTCGGTGTTTTAGACCGGCAAACCTACCTAGGGGGTACCCGAGGTAGTAGATTGTGCGGTGACGATCGTGATCGGGAGGCCGAGAACTCGAAGGTATGCGCAAGGACACGGGACACAAGATTTATACAGGTTCGGGCCGCCAAGGTGGCGAACCCTACGTCCTGTTTGGGGATCAAGTATGGCTCCCTGCGCTTGGTGTTGGGTTGTTCAGATGTCCTCCTAGGTACCCAGCCCTCCTTTATATAGTCCAGGGGGCGGGTTCCTAGTCGGTTACAAGATAGGAGTCCTAGTAGGATTACACTGAATGAGTCCTAGTAGGATTACAGGGGAATTCTAGTAGGAGTCCGTCTTCATCCTTCCTTGTATGAGTACCCGGGGTGTATGCCCGACAGATGGGCATCAAGAGAGCTTTTGCAACAGCCAGGCAAGAAGAATGTGGCGAGCCAGTGCTTCTAGGCCTTTGGTTGTTCATAGCCCTTTTCATGGCATGAACACTTGTGCACCTAAGAAGGCACAATTAGTGGACGGGTTTTATGACACTCTTTCTAGTGAGTGAGGCCTTGCTCGTGGACATGTTTCTAGTGCTTCTTGTGTTGGTCCACGACATGCTTCCTGTGGTGCTTGTGTTGGTTCTTCTCCTACGACCTTGAGGGACCTTTGCCTTTTTGCTTGTGGTAGCACTCGTCTTTCTTTGCGGGTTGCTCCTTTGAGTCATGGTTCTAAGGGTGTTCGAAAACCTTTTCATTCTAATCGGCATTTGCATTATGCTAACTCACATGATAATTTGAGTGCATCACATACTCGTGTGACCAAGTATTAGATTCACAAGTATGTGCTTGCTAACCCTTTGGGATCCAAGACTCGGTCTTTTTTGTTTCCTTTTGTGTAGGTATGGAGACGTGGTTGGAGAACATGAGCTCGATGGTACTTGATCTTTTGTCCGTGAGGTGATCAAGAAATGATGGTTCTCCACACCGCTTTGGATGGCTCTTGAAAGCCTTTGTACACATGTATAGTGAGTTTTCCTTTTCTCTTTGTACTCACTTGTATACTTGTTGCATGCTTTGCTCTTGTGTCATGCTTGTGTATAAACCATGGTAGGCTAGCCACCTTATTCATGATAGCTTTGTGATCTTGTATACCTATCTTGCTATCTTTTGTATGATATTGTGGTGGATGATATATATGAACATCATGTCATGCTTTATGGTTGCCCTCTTGTGGTTATGACATGTTGTTCATCCATATCATTTTCAGCTAGCTCTTTGTTACTCTCTCTTGTTAGCATGTTTGTCCCCCATGTATACCTTGTCATGCTAGTCTTGTAATATATCTTGGTGGTTGATTCAAATGATCTTGTATCATGTCTTTGTTTAGTTCTTTTATCGTGTTTGGCATGTTATTCATTGGTATCATTTCGGTTAAGCTAGTTGTATAGGTTTGCACCTTAATGACATGCTTGTTAGCCCATGCTTGTATTCATATATGTGAAATCATGTTACAATGCTTTATTTATCTTGTTTCGTATTGTAAATGCATTGTGTAGCATGTTTCGTGCGTTCTTTGGGTTTTGGGCTTGCTTTGTCTTCAGGTTGTGCTTTGTTCCTCTTTTGGTTTTCTCCCTTTTCGGTTGGGTTTAGAGCTTCTCTTTTGCTCTTTCTTTTCCTAGCTTTTGCTTTGCTAGTTGTCTTTAAGGGGGAGCTTGGCTTCACTCATTAGGGGATTTGTTTTTGAGGGTGTGGCTTTTTGGTAGATATTTGTGATCTTTCAATTGGTATCTTTTCTATGGTACTCAATTGGGATCTTTGGTGGTTCTTCTCTCGCTTGGAGCGGTTCTTGGTTGGTGTTTCCCCGTGTGAGGTTGTGTGTGTACGCTCCGGCTTGGGGAGTTAGGAGTGCTTCTGTTCAAAGTAGGTTTGCTAGCCGAGAGGCAACGGTCATACCGGTGGACCTCAGAGAGCAAGTCAGTTTGGTTTTCGAGGTCGTGTTGCTGCTCGAGTTGGTTCCTTTGGTCGTGGTTCAGGTGGTAGGTGTGTTAAGTCTGGTGGTGTTGAGTTTGCTGGATGCTCTCCACCTCGTGGTCGATACGAGTATGGGAGGGGTCGCAGTTTTAAGTCTCAGAGGGACTACAGACCACGCTTTCCCTTTCGTGGTGCTCGTACTCCTCCAGCGAGTCGGGAGTGGTTTCCCCGTGGTGGTTCCAGCTTTGCTAGGCGTGATAGGATGGATTTTGCTAACCCCACTTTCAAGGAGATGGCTCGGCACTGGTTTGACTCTTTTGGTACTAACCCCAGTGTTGAGTCATTTGCTCGCTCTCGTTCTTGGTTTTGAGTTGCAGGTGGGAGGCTTGGAGAACATTTGGCTGAGATTGGGGGTGGTTCTCCGGCCTCACCCCGGTGGTGTTAAAGAGGAACATCGCTTTCGGGATGGTGGACAAGGATGGGTGATTTCTGAAGGAGTGGTCGAGGTAAGTAGTTTTGTGACTTGGAAGTGTGTGGCTTTGGTCAAGCCACTCGGGTTCATTTTGCTCTTTGCCATATCTCATGTGTGTAGGGTGAGCTTTGTATGCTCTTTGGCCCTAATGCATGAGTTTAGGGGGAGCCTGTGTGCTTAATGTGCTCTTTGCTCTATCATGTGTGCTGAGGGTGAGCTTTGTATGCTCTTTGGCCCTAGTGCATGTGTTTAGGGGGAGCTTGTGAGTTTTGTGCTCCTTTGCTCTTTTGCCGGTGATGTCGAGCCCCTTTGCCTCCCCTTGAGGAGCCGGCCGTTTGCGAGCTTTGTGTGTGGTTGGTTTCCTGAGTTGGTGGTAAAGCTCCCTTGTAATATATGTGTAGCTTTCCTTTTGTTCATTCTTGCATTTTGCATTGCATATGTAACATGATGTATAGGCATCTTTGTATCTTAGGTTTGCATGCATTTGTATCCTATGCATTTTGTAGGAAAAGCTTCTCTCATATACATTGTTCACTATGACATGATATGGATGACCTTGTAAACTTGTTTGGTATGATGTGGTTAAGTTTGGCTAAGCTCTTGATTGTACCGTTTTATATCCATATGAGAATGCTATGAGTTTTGAAAATGCTAGTTGTAGGTTCTCTTGTGAGTAAATGCCTTTATATGCTCATGACATGTCTTGGTGGCTTTGTTATGCTTAATTCATGGTTGGATGGCTTATTTTGATCATTTGGGGTCAAAGATCTTTTTGCCATCATGAATGTTTAGCCCCCTAGCTTATCTTGTGGAGGAGCATAAGTTCCTTTTTGCCGCAAAGGCATTTCATGTACCATGCTTAATCTGAAAATGGAATGTCTATGCTTGAAAAATGTGCTCCCATGTCATTTTGTGCTTAACTCATTTTGTTTTGGGTGCTAAACCGTTGCATGATGTCTACCAATGAGAAGTCTCATATCTAGAAGTAGACACATGACTCGGTGGCTTTGACATGACACGAGATGCTTGTGGATGTTTATGATGGTCTTTTGATTAGAATACCTGTCCTAGCATGAAGTTTGTGTGATATTGTCATTTTGGCATGTTTTGATCATGTTTAGGACTTTGCTAATGAGAGAGATGTTTTTCGCAAAAATGCTCAATGTGATCTTAGCTTTGTCGGATGGCTATGAAACTTGGTGGTCATGAAGCTTATGTTCTTACGAACCTATCGAGTATCTAACTTGCTCATTTGGTCATGTGTAGCATCTTGTGGTGAAGTTTGTGTATTTGAGAAGCTCTAGGTTGCATTTTTCCCATAATTTGCCTTGATTCATGCATTGTCAACAAGGCGGAGAAAGTAAGGGTGAGAAAAGTTGCATATCCGTTTCAGAGCATGGTTCAATTGTCGATGGGAAGCTTATGCATTTTTTGTTGCATTTTCTACTCTGGCTGGTGGAAATTCGGTGGGACCGGTTTTAGCAAACCGGTGGCACCGGTTTTGTCAATCCGGTGGCACCGAGTTGCTGAAACAGGTGGCACCGGGTTGCGTAGTAAGTTCAGCTTTGTGTGCATTTGTTCAGGGGGAGTTTCTTTGGTTCAGGGGGAGCTCTTGTGCGTTTTCGAGCTTTGCTTTGGTGGTTTGCTCCTTTGTTGTGAGCTTGTGTTGTCTCGGTTGTGTCGAGCCCTTGCCCTTGCCTAAGGGGACCGAGACTTTTCTCTTTCAAATGATCTTGTTCTTTGCCTTTGTTTTGGCTTTCGATCGCTTGTTTGAGTTCTTTTGTTCGTTTCTTTTCTTTTTCCTTTTCTCTTTGGTTACAAAATGTCTGTGTTGTCAATGCACTCATCAAGGGGGAGATTGAGAGCCTGTGTGGTTCGAGGATCGGTGGATGGTCGCTTCCTGGTGTGATGAGTGATTGACAATGTTGTGTGGACTGACTGTTGGCTAAGTATTGCAGGTGCAGGCTGCGGCTTGATTGGTGCTGGTGCAGGTGATGAACAAGCGTGAAAGGTCGATGCCGGTGAGGCCTCCAGGTATGGAGTGGACAAGTAGGCTTGGTTCGAGGGACCCGATGGCCAGCGGGATCAAGTGCGGGTCGCATGGTGGCAAGAACAGCAAGACGAGGTCATGGACGGTGTCGGGGTTTGATACCATCGGCAAGTAAATTTTGGTGTGTTCGTGCGTCTGATCCGGATGGTTGGGCTTAGAGACACCAGGATTATACTAGTTCAGGCACTGAGAGGGTGCCCTACGTCCAGTTCGAAAGGATGTTCTATATGCCCACGGGGGCTTGAAGTAGGGGGTACAAACTTAGGTCGAGAGAGGGAGAGTATCCTAAGTCTCTGGATGTGGTTGCGAGCTGTGGGTGCTCGATCGGTGAGTGTGGTGTGTTGTTTGCTCTGTTGGTCTTGTTCGTCGTGTCCGGCCTCCCTATTTTCGCTGCCAGCCTCCCCTTTTATAGTTCAAGGAGGGCTGGTGTACAAGGGTTAAGATGGTAAAACGGCGTCCTGCTACAGTGTAGCAACAATGTCGGAACAGTGCTGGAACAGTGTCACGCCGTGGGCCTTCGTCTCCTGTTGGCGCCGTACGCTGTGCTAGCCGTGGTAGCCTTCGTAGGGCGGTGTAGCTGCGGTTCTCGTTCCAAGGTGGCTCCTCCCGACCCATGAGCGCGCCAATCTTGTTAGGTTGAGGCTTCGCGTGCAAGCCTCGACCTTCTCTCTGATGCTTGCTGGGTCGGGTCTCGTCGTTCGATGTCTTGCAGGCGAAGTATTCGCGTGTCATTTGCCATTGTTCAGCATCCAGGTGATGGGACGTCGGGGCAGTCTGCTTCCCACGCCGGGGAAAATCTCATCATGGCCTGACCTTCTGACAAGGCAGATCCGCTCGCCCTGCTGCTCCTGCACGTCCCGGGCAGCGCGGGGCAGCTTGCGCCACATTGTAGCTCTCCCCCTCGGGGTCCCCTGCCGAGGGATTGCAGCGGAAGGAACCTTAGGTCATGCGAGGCCGAGCTGCCCGTTGAGGTAGCTGGGGCGGCCGCCTGAGTCGGAGGTGGCCCTGCGGATGGGGTCACACCGCTGTCCTTGAGAAAGGGAAGCTGGGCCTGGCTTGCTGGTTGCCGATGTTGGGCCTTCACAGATGCAGCCCATCATTAGCCTTCGTGATTTTGGGGATTTAGGGCCTAAGATAATCACCCCTAGTTTCTCCCCTCTTCAGTAGCCCCCGAGCCTAAGGGGGGAAGAGTGGATTTCTCCCTTAGGATCAGAGACGTTGAGCTTCTTCTTCTATTCTTCACTTCGGTGGGGGCGCGCGAGCGCACCTGCCGGGTGTAGCCCCCGAGCCCGTGGTAGAGTCAAACGCTCTGCCGCGGGGTGTCTATTTTAGCCTCCGCGAGTACCACCTCGCCTTTTGTGGCTGACGTGGGCGGACGGGGGATTTGACCCGGTGTCACGGGGCACTGTGGCCGACCTCTGCCAATTTGACGGTGATGCTCAGCGGGCCTTCATTACACCACCTGGCGAGGTGGGTGGCCGTTTTAGCTTGTTTCGTAAGCTAAAACCGAGCCGGCTGCAGTCCTCGTGTGGTTGGGCAGGTGCCGCCCTATAAAAGGAGCTCCACTTCGTCCCGGTGAGACTCCATGGTGCCACATGGGGAGGGAAAGAAAGCAGCTACTTCTCCCGTCGTGGGGGGTTCGTCCCCCTGAGTGTAGTGCCGTCCTTCAAGCCTCCTGATATTGGTGGGAGTTCAGCAAACGGGGAGGCATGCTAGGGTTAGGCGTTCGGATTCCCGGAGCGGTTTGACCTGTCGTAGTCCAGGTCTATCCGCTCGGGATTAGAACTTCCTACTCTTATGCCCTGGGGGCGTGGATCCCCCTTGAGTTTGGTTTGGCCGCCCGTGTCTCCGCTTGAAGCGTCCTCCTTCTGCTTCGAGGAGGATGCTTCATCGTCAAGATCATGAGCGCGCTGACGACTTCTCGACCCTGGGGGCCGTCGGGTGTCCTGCACTCGGCGGCCGACGGCGGGAGTACGGCGGGCATTGGATCTCCGAGGGTCCCGGCCCGTCACCTTGTGCCCGGTCTACTCTTGGGCGATCGCTCCCTCGCACCCTTGGCGGTGCCCTGCTCAAGAACTGGGACGCCATTTGCTGCGACATCCCGCTCGTCTTGTTTCCTTTTATCTCCCAACTTTTCGGTTGTTCTAGCCTTTTTGCTTATGTATTTACGCGGAGAAAATTCGCTGTTGGGACCTTCGTGCAAGGCGTTTCGCCGCGTTTTGTCCCTTTTGTTTGAGTTTTGTCGCTGTCCGCCTAAACGGTCGACGTGCGTTGCTTGTTCGGGGCGTTCAATTAACTCCGTGAGCTTAGCTCTCGTCTGCTTCTCCTCACGCATCCCTTTCGTTGGGGAAGGAGGGTTGAGCAGTACCACGGCTTACCTCGGTGGCCGAATCGTGGTGCTCGTTGGGCTACTAACGGGTAGTTCGAGTAAGACCTGGGTCCCGTTCGCGGGGTCCCGACAAGATCAGCTGGTGATAGATCTTATCAACCCCTCCAAATATCTCATTTATCTCCAAGGTCGTTCGATTGACCCTGCCGGCTCGCTGCCTCCCCTCCGATGGGGATTCCATGAGACTTTTCGTCTGAGGCTCGAACATGATTTAGGATGCCCGTGACGCTCGTGCTCCCGGGTTTTGGCCACTTGTGGGCCCATCCCTTTTCGTCCCTCCCCCTGGTGACGGCGGCGACTGTTCGAAACCCTTCGCTAGGCCAGCCTTCGAACCGCGCGTCAGCCCTGGGCCCCCAGGGGCTAGTTGCGGTTCGCGTCCTAGTGATTACTTCTCCCGCGGGGAGACTTTAATCGACTCGGTTGATCGTGCCTCCGATCGAGGCGGGTCATCCGATCGTGGCGATCGTGGGGGAGTGCATCGGTCGTGCTCTCCCTGTTGACAACCCTTTAAATCCCCTCCTTCTTGGAGGTTTTCGCCTCATTCTCCTCACCAGCTCCTGCAGAATCGTTTGTGGTGGAAGTGGAAAAACTTAGGCGGGGGTTCGGAAGAAGCGTTACCTCTGCTCCTTCGTCTGTGATGGACAGGGGGAAGCGCGCCGTGTCGGGTGACTCGCCGCAGCCGCCGTCGCCACGCCACCGGAGGTACGTATGTTTTCTCGGATGGGGCGGTCACCCTGCTCCGGCCTCTTCATGTTTCTCATCGTCTTTGCCTCCTTTCTTTGCACGCAGGGCCCTGGGGGCGCGTCGGCCTCGGGAGTCGAGCCCCGGCCCGTTGGTGCGGCCCCCGCAGCCGGAGCATCCCGGGAGGAGGTCCTTTTCCTGACGACGCAGGTGGCGGAGACGGGGAGCCGCCTGGAGGAGGCCTGCGCGATCGCCGCCGTCTTGAGGAGGCGTTGAAGGCTGCCCGTGTGGCACTTGACACCATCGAGGCAGAGGTCGAGGTGGCTCGTGTTGCTGCCGACGGGGCGGAGGCTCGCCGACTTGGTATGTGCCTTGAAACGATTTTTGTTCTCCGGCTGGCTTCTGGAGAGCTGTGGTTTCCCTAATTTTCGTCGCTTTGTAGATATGGAAGATAGGATGCTGGAGCTCCGGCGGGAGATGGGGGTCTTGCGGTGTTGAGAGTTCGACACGGAGACACGTCTTGACGTTCTCACGGCCGCAGCGCAGGCGGCCGTCGACGTCGTGGCTTCTCCTCCGGCCCTACTGGTGGACCAGCTTCGAGCACTGCCCGACTGTGTCAGGGGCACGGTGCGTGCTGGGGTGCACCGAGGGGCGTCAGAAGCTTTGGCCGCGGCTGATGCGCAGTCGGACGAGTCGTGGCTCTCCTTCGTCCCGCCGGGATGGCCCGAAGGCTACGACGCGGAGCGCCACCGCCTCAACTCGCTGGAGTTCATAAGAGCTGCCAACACCGTCTCCAATGGGGTCGACGTCGATGAGATCCTTCGTGGCGACGGTGCTAGTGGAGCCGGGGGCGCGTAGGCGTCGTAGGTCGAGTCCGCCGTCGTGTACTGTGGCCGCGTCCACCGTGTCGCACCTCCTTCTTATTAAAGATCTTGAGGTGTTTCCCCAGCTCTCTCTCTTCCATTTCCTTCCCTTGTTGCGTCGAGGTACGAGCGTTCTCCTGAGCTTTGGGAGAGAGAAAAAGAAAAAACGCCGCTTTCCCGAGTGGGGGGGGCGAGCTACAAGGGATTTGTTGGGCGACAAGAAAATGCCTTGTGGCTGGAGAGGAAAGACTAGGATATCTTTCCTATCGGGAACATAAAAGCTTTCTTTTTCTTTTAAGGGTAGAAACGACGTAGCTATTTGATGTTCCAGGCGTTGGTGATGGGTCAGCCGTCTTCATCCTTAAGCTTGTAGGTACCGGGACGCAGAACTTGGTTGACGATGAAGGGGCCTTCACATGGCGGTGATAACTTGTGGCAATCTTTGTTGCTTTGGACCCGACGTAGCACCAGATCCTAGACTTGGAATGCCCTTCCCCGAATAGTGCGGCTATGGTAACGCCGCGTCGCCTGTTGGTACCGGGCGGAGTGTAGTAGTGCGACGTCTCGCGCCTCATCGAGCTGGTCGATGGCATCCTCGAGGGAGACTTGGTTTCCTTCGTCGGTGTAGGCGCGCACTCTTGGGCTTCTGTAGTCGATGTCAGTCGGGAGGACCGCCTCCGACCCATGGACCATGAAGAAAGGTGTGTAGCCGGTGCCGCGCGTGGGGGTAGTTCGTAGGCTCCAGAGAACCGAGGGTAGCTCGGCCACCCACCTTGCCTTGAACTTCTCGAGCCTCTTGAAGATGTGCAGCTTCAGCCCTGCAGGATCATTCCGTTCGCCCTCTCGACCTGCCTGTTGGTCCTCGGGTGGCTGACTATGGCCCAGTCTATCCGGATATTGTTGTTATCACAAAAGCAGAGGAACTTCTTGCCGGTGAAGTTTGATCCGTTGTCGGTGATGATGGCGTTCGGGATCCCGAAATGATAGATGATGTCGGTGAAGAACTCGACGGCCTCCTCCGACCTAACGCTGCAGATAGGCCGTGCCTCGATCTATTTGGAGAACTTGTCGATTGCCACGAGCAGGTGCGTGAAGCCCCCGGGTGCTTTTCTCAATGGTCCCACCATGTAGAGCCCCCACACAGCGAAAGGCCAGGTGAGGGGGATGGTCTTAAGCGCCTGCACCGGGAGGTGCGTTTGCCGAGCATGGAACTGGCAACCTTCACAGCTTCGCACAATGCTCTTAGCGTCAGCGACTGCTGTGGCCCAGTAGAAGCCCTACCGAAACGCGCTTCCGACGATCGCTCTGCGGCCGCATGGTGGCCGCAGGCCCCCACGTGGATGTCTTGCAGTAGCTAGCGCCCTTGATCTGCGAGGATGCAGCGCATGAGTATCCCTGCCGTGCCTTGCCGGTAAAGATCCCCATAGATGAGCCTAAAGGATTTGGCTCGTCGCGCGATGCGTCGGGCCTCGGTGCTGTCTGTCGGGAGCTTTCCCTCCACCATCCACCGTAGGATCGGGATCCTCCAGTCGGGGTCCTCAAGGTTGGGCTCTGAAGCCTCTCCCAGCGCCATGACCTCCTGAAGATCTGGTGGTGAGGGGTGGTCGTCCTCCCCGTAGCGGACTAAGGGCTCCCATAGGTCACTTGCGAACACGCCATTAGGGACTGGCGTTCGGTTCGAGGCCGCCTTTGCGAGAGTGTCAACCGCCTCATTGTACTTTCGCAGCACATGCTTGAGCTCGAGTCCATGGAACTTGTCCTCGAGTTCCTTGACAGCCCTGCAGTAGGCTGCCATCTTTGGGTTGACGCAGTTGGCTTCCTTCATCACCTGATTGACAACAAGCTCGGAATCCCCTTGAACTTTGAGGCATCGAACCCCTATTTCGAGAGCGATCTTGAGCCCGTTGAGGAGAGCCTCGTACTCCGCGACAGTGTTGGATACTGGGAAGTGGAGCCAGATCATGTATTCCATACGCACGCCCAGAGGCGAGATGAAAATGAGTCCGGCTCCTCCTCCCTCCTTCGTGAGGGATCTGTCGAAGTACATGGCTCACGTCTCGTGCTCGATCGGGGCCGCGGGCGTTTGGATCTCCGTCCATTCGGCAACGAAGTCTGCCAGGACCTGGGACTTGATGGCGGTACGGGGAGCGTAAGCGATGTTCTGCCCCATCAGCTCCAGGGCCCATTTTGCAATCCTCCCCTCTACCTTCGGGCTCTGGATTACATCTTTGAGTGGGTATTTCGAAACCACTGTGATAGGATGCGCGTCGAAATAGTGCCTGAGCTTCCTCTTGGAGATCAACACGGCGTAGATCAGCTTTTGGATCTGTGGGTAGCGGGTCTTGGAATCGGAAAGTATCTCACTGACGAAGTAGACGGGCCGCTGCACTTTCAACACTTTGTCGGGCTCATCACGCTCGACCACCAGAGCTGCGCTGATGACCTGAGTCGTGGCAGCGATGTATAGCAACATCGGCTCCCCAGGTGCTGGCGCCGTGAGGATGGGTGGTTTCTCGAGCAGCTTCTTGAGGGACTCTAGTGCCTCCTGCGCCTCCGAGGTCCAGGTGAAGTGCTCTGACTTCTTCAGAAGCTGATAGAGAGGCAGGCTTCGCTCGCCTAGCCGGGCGATGAATCGGCTGAGGGCCGCCAGGCACCCAGTCACCCGTTGGACTCCCTTGATGTTTTGAACCGGCCCCATGCTGGTGATGGCCGTGATCTTTTCTGGATTGGCCTCTATGCCGCGCTCCGATACAACGAAACCGAGGAGCATTCCTCGCGGGACCCTGAAGACGCACTTCTCAGGGTTGAGCCGACCTGGAATTTTCTCAGCTTCTCGAGGACGGACGTTAAATTGGGTACCAGATCTCCCGTTTGCCTTGACTTCACCATGATGTCGTCGACATATGCCTCAACCAGCTGACCGATGAGTTCACCGAAGACGCGCTGCATACACCTCTGAAAGGTGGCACCTGCATTCTTCAACCCGAAAGGCATAGAGGAGTAGCAGAAACAGCCGAAAGGGGTGATGAATGCCGTGGCGAGCTGATCGTCTGAGTCCATCGCAATCTGATGGTACCCGAAGTAGGCGTCGAGAAAGCAGAGGGTTTCGCACCCTGCGGTCAAATCCATAACCTGATCTATGCGTGGCAGAGGGAACGAATCCTTCGGGCACGCTTTGTTGAGACCGGTGTAGTCGACACACATCCTCCATTTG
The DNA here is from genome assembly GCA_036936925.1 of Cenchrus fungigraminus. Classification (NCBI taxonomy): domain Eukaryota; kingdom Viridiplantae; phylum Streptophyta; class Magnoliopsida; order Poales; family Poaceae; genus Cenchrus; species Cenchrus fungigraminus. The sequence goes on from CM072780.1 coordinate 73,205,737, forward strand.
CCGCTCTTCTTCTTCACCAACACGGGGTTGGCCAACCAGTTGGGGTGGTATACCTCCTTGATGAAGCCCGCCGCAAGGAGTTTCTTGATCTCCTCTCGTATGGCTTTGCACTTGTCGCCGTCAAAATGTCGCAGCTTCTGCTTAACCGGCTTGGCGCTTGGCTTGATGTTGAGCTCATGTTTGGCGACTTCCCTTGGGATGCCCGGCATGTCGGACGGCTTCCATGCAAAAACATCGAGGTTCGCCTTTAGGAAATGCACGAGCGCTTCCTCTTGCTCCGGCTCGAGCGTTGAGCCGATGCGGAGGGTGCGCCCATCGTCGGACACGAGCACCTCCTTGGCGGCCTTTGAGGGCTCGAACGAGCACGCCGCCCGTTTGGCGGTTTCCGGGATGTCGAGCACTTCCGGAATTGGTTCTGCGGCAAGCTCGTTGGAGCGGACGAGAGAGTCCGCGAAGTGGAAACACTCAATATCGCATTCGAATGCGTGCTGAAGCTTGGTGCTGACGGTGATCACTCCCCTGGGCCCGAGCATCTTCAACTTGAGGTAGGTGTAGTTGGGGACCGTCATGAACTTCGCGTACGCCGGCCTCCCGAGGATGGCATGGTAAGTTCCCAGGAAGCCGACTACTTCGAAGGTGAGCGTCTCCTTGCGGAAATTTCCCTCGTCGCCGAAGGTGACCGGTAGGTCGATCTGTCCGAGTGGGACTGCCTCCATCCCGGGCACGACTCCGTGAAACGGGGTCGACGACGGGCGGAGCTGAGATCGCTGCATCCCCATGCCGTCGAGGGTGGACATGTAGATGATGTTGAAGCCGCTGCCCCCGTCCATGAGCACTTTGAGCACCCGCTTGGTGCTAAAGAGTGGTGCCACCATGAGGGGGTGTTGATGGCTGTTAAGTACCACTTTTACACTGTCAACTCCTGCATAAAATGAATGGAAAGTGATCATCAACACTAGAATAGGTCTTTATACTGACAAGTTCCACAAGTGTTGGTGTTTCTATCTTTTGTTGCGGGACACATCAAAATACGCATGGAATGATATAGTTGAGAGCAAGTAAACCAATGGCATAGATATGGCATCATCATAAACAACCTCAAATGCCAAATTGGTCTGCACCATTACGACGGGCTCGACGAGACGATCGAAACGGATATATCATTTGCATACATCGGAGCCCGAATGAGAGAGATGTGCACAAGACATCATGTGGACCCGGTGGGACCCACACCAGGCCACGTGGCGACGTGCTGCCACACAGGTGCCCACGTGGCCATGACACCTCACCGATCCAAAGAAGCACACTCTCGACCAATCATGAGCAAGCACGCGGATCCAAGGGCCCACAACCACAAGATAACGGGATAGAAACAACGCAAACACCCTCATACCCACTTTGGGACCCACCTGGCAGTCACCTGGACAAAAACCAGTGCGATCGGGCCCACCCCAGGATTGGCCAATCCCCAGGTCGGCCGAACCCACTCTGAGGCCTCTCGCACCACCCTTCCACGTGTCGTCTTGTTGTGACGAGCCAAAGGCGGTGCCAGGTGTATGCCCGAATATCTGCCCGAAAGCCTGCAGCTCCTTCTCATGGAAGATTCACCAACTTGGCCCTCACTCCTCTACGCCACGTGTCACCACCTCATTGGCTACTTGGTGGCGCCCAAGGCAGCCTAGGGAGCTCCTCTTGGCCTATAAATATGAGGGGAGGGGGTAGAGAATAGGAGACTACACCACTTCACCCAAGGATGAGTGCTTCCCTTCAAAGGAGAGGCCTCTCCTTGGTAGATTAGAGAGTAGGGAGAGAGAGAGAGTTGTATTTGTATGGATGCTTGTTCTTCAATTAGAGTAAAGTAAGTATTTCCGCATTTTCTATTTAGACTAAAGTGTTATTCATACTTGAGTGATATGTTCTTGTGTTCTTCGCGTGTTCATCATTTAGAGGTGTGTGTTCTTCACGAACACACCCTCTCGATCTAGTTGATTAGGTGCACAAGTTTGTATCCCGTTTGTATGCATGTTCGTCATTTAGAATAAAGTGGATGTGCTTGCATGCTCTGATTAGAATAAAGTGTGTTCTTGATTCCTTTCTAATAGTTTATGCTAGGTTGCATGAGTAGCCTTTTTCCTCTGCTAGTGCGTAGATCCTGGGTTTATACGTTCGTCTGATGCAAGTCGTTCGTGTACGTTGGAAGCATAGTACGGGACCGAGTGCTCTCTTGTATGCCTTTAGCATAAGCTAGTAGTACCTATAGTGAGTGAGATCAGTTCTCTTCCGTGGTTGTAGTTCTATCAGTACAGGGTGCCGTAGTCCATTGGCTACGGCAGTAACCACAGCGTGGACGTTGTGATACGCTACCGGTTATCATCCGTTCGGCTTATCCCAAGGTTAGGTAGAGGCAGTCCAGGAGGTGGTGACAGCCCTTCTAGCCCTCGTTGATCCTCCGCAGCTGGATATAGTCAGAGCTTCGTTCCACATAGATCCGCATACCGGAGTCGCCTGTTAAGTCAGGGCTACCGGTATCCTGAGCCAAGTTCTATCTAGAGATCTACCTTTAATCTCATCTATAGTGCTATCTTTAGGAATCCTCTCTATCCTTGCCTCTTATCTGGGTGTGTCCTTAGACCGACTTTACGAAGTTAGTACACACACGTTCCCTTGGATTCGATACCCTTGGAATACTCTGAGGTGAAAGCTACAACGGTATCCATGCGCTTGCGGATTTATTCGTGTGACGCTAAAATACCCAACAAGCTTTCTGGCGCCGTTGCCGGGGAACGGTTGCTGTATCTATCTTCGTACCCAGTGGTCCTCGTATCTATCTTTTTCGTTTTCTTCTACCTCTACCCCCGCTATCCATGGAGAAGCTTTCCTGTAAAAGCATCTCCGCCTCCAGGGATGAACCCCCAGAGCCACCATCTTCTGTTCGCCTTATCATTACATCTGGCTTTAAGTTCCTTCCTGACTGGATCGAGTATGTTCGGAAACATCCCTTCTCCGGGTTACCAAGCGAAAACCCGTACGATCATCTGGGCGAGCTCGAGCGTTTCAGTTCCCTTATTACCAATGACAAGGGACTGGATACCTTCATGTGGAAGATATTCCCTTACTCTCTCGTAGGTAAGGCCGAACATTGGTACACATACACCGTAGGTAGCGTAAACGATAATTGGGATAAGCTTAAAGACAAGTTTTGTTGTGAGTTTTTCCCTCCGTCTCGTCTCGCTACTCTACGGGAAGATATCCGCTGTTTTCGACAGAAAGAGAAGGAGTCGGTAAGCAGAGCCTGGATTAGATTTATATCACCAGTGGAGTCTGCACCTCCCTTGTCGATACCTGAATCTCAGTTGCTTCGCAACTTTTACGATGGCCTCGACAAGCGCTCTGCCCGCCATCTCGATTTCGGAAAGCCATTTCTTCAAAGGGATCCAGCTGAATGTATGTATATCCTGGATAATCTCTCCGTTGACGATACCTACTTCATGCTTAAGCCCTACCGAGAGGAATCCGAGTCGATCCATGAGAGTCTCTCAACAGCCGAACCTGAGCCTTTGACTTCCACATCCCAAGATTCGTCTGTTGAGCCCTCTCCCGAACCAGGAACAATGGAGGAAGAAGAAATTCAGCCTCCAGAGCCCCTCTATCGATTCGAGGATAACCCTCTTGAAAATCTCAGAAACACCTCGAATTGCTTAGATGTCCAACTAGGGAAGGAGCCCTCTTCTGTCCAAATCCAGCCAGCTAGGAATCTTTTGACAGAACCTTCCCCTAGGCCTACGGTACCTCCTTTGCCTCCCGATCCTCCAAATGAAACATCTATCATGGAGGCCATGGAAAAGAAGTGGTTGACTGGAGTGGGAAATTTTTCCGAAGCACTTTGGATTTGTTCACCCTCTATGATCATTTCTTGTTCCATAAGGGGAATTATCGTAGAAGCCCATCTTAACCCCACTATGGAGGTTAATGTCATGCCATGGCACCTAGCGTACACTTTGTTGGGCAACGTTACGCTAAGACCATCCGACAAACTCCTCAAGAGTTGTCCCTCCGGACATATTCTTGAGTGTCGGGGGGTTGCATGTGCCGTGCCACTCCTAGTAGACAAGATCAAGGTTAATCTAGACTTCCACATCTTTAATGTCCTCGATCTTGATCTTCTCCTAGGCTCCCCTGTAGAAAAACTTCTTGATGCATCTCGAGGGAGCCTAGATGAAAAGCTTGGGGAAGCCGCTTCTGCCACCACTCCCTTGTTCTCAGAAAGTTCTATGGCAAAGCCTCTTCCCAAGCAAAACCCGCTCGAGGAGATGAGGCATGTATCTCCGCTCGCATCGTCTGAGCCCGTTCTCGTTGAGGTTGTAGAATTTTCTACCCCTCAGGAGTACGACTCAGAAGATCCTCTTCACTTTTGTGAAGGCGAACGATCATCATCACCCTCGATCGAGTTTGAGCCTCTTCCCGCTGGCCCATATCATGTTGCTCTTGACCTTGATTGAAAATCAACATCGAGCTTCCATGATGTATCTCTTGAGATGGAGAATTCATGAGCCATGGAAATCTATGAGGAACTGACTCTGGAGTCCAAAGGGAAGGATTCCATATACGAGCGTGGTAACTTCACCCTTGATATACCACCCAAACCATGCTCGCATCATGCTTCTCCAGAGTCAGCTACGCTCGGTGCACTAGGCACACACGAGGACTACAACCGCCTTTTGGTCCTCTTTTGCTCAACATTTAGAAGGTTGGTTGTAGATGCATATGTTTACCATAAGCATTGCAGATTTCGTGTATGCACTGTGGCACTAATCTTGCAGCTAAAGCTTCAATGACACATTAACAATTGGTGGTAAGACGGGAATGACATCACCAATGAAAGCTGCAGGAAGAAGTTCCCATGGTCGAGCTTATGACCGTAAACAAAGCACTACCAGGAGATAGCCTGGATTAGGTTAGATTTTATTTCCCTTTTCAAATAAAAAGCAAGAGCATGTCTTTAGGATAAGGTTGTCCTTCGGGTATTTTTGGTCGCTAACTTTTTATTGGAGATTGAAAAGAACGGTGGACAGGTGATGCCTAAGAACATGCGAGCTACATCACTACAACACCTTTATAAGTTTTTGTTGAGAGAACATTTACAAAAGGAAGCTTGATCTCCACACATTTGGGTTTTGTTGCCTAGTAATGCAAACTTCAAGTGTGGGGGAGGTATGTGAGCATCCTAAGTAAAGTTTCTCTCATCCAAATCTTATCTTGGTTTGGAGATGATGTTAGCTCAAGCCTCTTGCCCAGTTAGGTATGTCCTGCTTTTGACTTTAAACAAAGCCCTTTCGGGAGGTTGCCCGATGTTCACCATCTTATGCTGATGTTTATGTCCATTTGGAATAGCTTGATCATGCTTTCGTGCTTCCTTTATCTATGTTTGTAATGCTATGGTTTGAGTGCATATTTAGCTACGTGCTTTCATAGGTTGTTATAAATTAAGCATGGTGCTTAGGTTAAAACTGTCTTCTTCAATCAAACAAGACATGGTGTCGAGTTTGATTGATGAACCTTATAGTTAATGCTTACATGGATATTTGTTGTATATGCGGACTAACCCTTGCAGTAATTTCGAATCTGAATGGGGTAAGTCATCAAGCTTGATTCAAAAGGGAAGGTAAGCCAAGGCATGCCAGCCTTGTTTGAGCTAGGTCTCATGGTGAATTTATATTTGAATTTGAATAAAGTCTCCCTGGTTCTTGAACCAGTAGAGTCCCTCTTTTGTTTTTTTCCCATTTTGTTTGAAGACAGCACCAGGTACAAGAACAAGTGTGGGGGAGATCTCCCAAGCTTATCATCGACATACACACTTGAGATCTCCCACACAGGCGTTGCACAACATCGATTGCGCTTTCATGACAAGGGACAAGGTAAACTAGAGTGAGTCGGCTGCCCCATGGGTCAGCTGAACCACCACTAGTCTTCTTTGTTTCTCATATTCTTCAGGAGCGATGGTATGTGCACCCTTTATCTCACTCTCTTTGATCCATGAGTTTGAATGAGTTTCAATTCTTATCTGCTAAGTCAACTCTTGGAATCTTGCTCTACCTGCTTTACATGTTTCCTATGGTTGGCTTGCATATGTTTTATTCCATACTTATTATCTTGATGCTTGTGAACAAATATCATTAGGGAACTCATGCTCATCTAAGTAGTTGATGTTTGTGATATGGTTTGATGATATGACCTTCTCTCTAATTGTTTGAGTGCTTGGGAATTTTATTTGAAAACTTGAAAACCCTTTGCAAAGCTCCTCTTTGATATGCCATAGTCCTACCAAAGCCATATGATGTTTTTAGTTGAAAACTTTATACTCATATGCTGCTTGTTATTGCATTGAGCTTTGTCAAATTGTTGTGACCCTTGTGAGAATTCTTTTCATGCTTTCATGATCAAGATCCATGTGCACTCTGTTTCCCCTTGCTATGCTTCTACACTGGAAGTTAGCATTGTACCGTCCATTCATTCCATAAAAATAAAGCTCCATGTGTGGTGTGACCTCTCTCTCCAAAAGTATTCTTGAAAAAAGAGACATGGGCTATGAAAAAAAAGAAAACAACAAACACCATGCTCAAAGCATGAGTGAAAAAAAGAGAATGCCTAAGGCATGAAAAAAAGGAGAAGGATAGCCCATGTCCAAAAAGAAAGAAGAAAAAGGAGAGAGATGGAATCATGCAAAAAAGGGAGTTCCAATAAATTTTGATGGTAATAACTAGTAACCGTTCCGGGCCTAGTGTCCACCTTACCATCACCACGACATTCATCATATATATGGTAATATCTAGCTCCCATTCAGGGACTAGTTTCCACCTTACCATATCCATCACATTCCATACATGTGCACATCTTGATCTGATTGTATGACTTGATTTTCTCCTTGGATCCAGTTTTTGACTTTGCAATATATGTGATGCAAGTATGCTTTATCTTTATCCTACCCTGAGCTCCACATATAGCCATCGTTAGAAGTAGGATGAAAGAAGGCAAAGCTATTGCCTTGGTGAAGACATATACACAGTGAGTGATCTGGGAGAATCAAACGAGGGGCTAAGCAAAGTTTGTTTTGAAAAACTATTGCAAAACCCCAAGCTACTCAACATGATGAGCAGAGCTGATTTGATTCATGACCATTCCATTCCTCAACTACCCAAGATGGCGTGATAGACACTCCACAGAGTTCACAAGTACAAGGTATGGTTTGGAATATCTCTTATGCTCGCTTCATATCTTTGGATATCATGTCCCACTTGATTTGTTCTCCCTTCACTCGGGACGAGCAAAGGTCAAGTGTGGGGGTGTTGTTGACGGCTGTTAAGTACCACTTTTACACCGTCAACTCCTGCATAAAATGAATGGAAAGTGATCATCAACACTAGAATAGGTCTTTATACTGACAAGTTCCACAAGTGTTGGTGTTTCTATCTTTTGTTGCGGGACACATCAAAATACGCATGGAATGATATAGTTGAGAGTAAGTAAACCAATGGCATAGATATGGCATCATCATAAACAACCTCAAATGCCAAATTGGTCTGCACCATTACGACGGGCTCGACGAGATGATCGAAACGGATATATCATTTGCATACATCGGAGCCCGGATGAGAGAGATGTGCACAAGACATCATGTGGACCCGGTGGGACCCACACCAGGCCACGTGGCGACGTGCTGCCACACAGGCACCCACGTGGCCATGACACCTCACCGATCCAAAGAAGCACACTCTCGACCAATCAGGAGCAAGCACGCGGATCCAAGGGCCCACAACCACAAGATAACGGGATAGAAACAACGCAAACACCCCCATACCCACCTTGGGACCCACCTGGCAGTCACCAGGATGAAAACCGACACGATCGGGCCCACCCCGGGATCGGCCGATCCCCAGGTCGGCTGAACCCACTCTGAGGCCTCTCGCACCGCCCTTCCACGTGTCGTCTTGTCGTGACGAGCCAAAGGCGGTGCCAGGTGTATGCCCGAATATCTGCCCGAAAGCCTGCAGCTCCTTCTCATGGAAGATTCACCAACTTGGCCCTCACTCCTCTACACCACGTGTCACCACCTCACTGGCTACTTGGTGGCGCCCAAGGCAGCCTAGGGAGCTCCTCTTGGCCTATAAATATGAGGGGAGGGGGTAGAGAATAGGAGACTACACCACTTCACCCAAGGATGAGTGCTTCCCTTCAAAGGAGAGGCCTCTCCTTGGTAGATTAGAGAGTAGGGAGAGAGAGAGAGTTGTATTTATATGGATTCTTGTTCTTCAATTAGAGCAAAGTAAGTATTTCCGCATTTTCTATTTAGACTAAAGTGTTATTCATACTTGAGTGATATGTTCTTGTGTTCTTCGCGTGTTCATCATTTAGAGGTGTGTGTTCTTCACGAACACGCCCTCTCGATCTAGTTGATTAGGTGCACAAGTTTGTATCCCGTTTGTATGCATGTTCGTCATTTAGAATAAAGTGGATGTGCTTGCATGCTCTGATTAGAATAAAGTGTGTTCTTGATTCCTTTCTAATAGTTTATGCTAGGTTGCATGAGTAGCCTTTTTCCTCTGCTAGTGCGTAGATCCTGGGTTTATACGTTCGTCTGCTGCAAGTCGTTCGTGTACGTTGGAAGCATAGTACGGGACCGAGTGCTCTCTCGTATGCCTTTAGCATAAGCTAGTAGTACCTATATTGAGTGAGATCAGTTCTCTTCCGTGGTCGTAGTTCTATCAGTACAGGGTGCTATAGTCCGTTGGCTATGGCAGTAACCACAGCATGTACGTTGTGATACGCTACCGGTTATCATCCGTTCGGCTTATCCCAAGGTTAGGTAGAGGCAGTCCAGGAGGTGGTGACAGCCCTTCTAGCCCTCATTGATCCTCCGCAGATGGATATAGTCAGAGCTCCGTTCCACATAGATCCGCATACCGGAGTCGCCTGTTAAGTCAGGGCTACCGGTATCCTGAGCCAAGTTCTATCTAGAGATCGACCTTTAATCTCATCTATAGTGCTATCTTTAGGAATCCTCTCTATCCTTGCCTCTTATCTGGGTGTGTCCTTGGACCGACTTTACGAAGTTAGTACACACACGTTCCCTTGGATTCGATACCCTTGGAATACTCTGAGATGAAAGCTACAACGGTATCCGTGCGCTTGCGGATTTATTCGTGTGACGTTAAAATACCCAACAGGGGGTAACCCCCGGGTGTGGAATGTGGTCAGGGTGGTCCGCCCGGTCGTACGTGACGGCCGTCTCGGACCACCAGAGGTATGAAGGCACAGCCGGCTCGATGTGGTAGATCTCTTCTAGGATGCGCTTATGCTTGCGCCTCGGAGGGCGAGGAGGCGTCCCACCGAATATCATCATGACTACGCCATCTTCCTTGGGGAATTCGTCATGCTCGACGTTCTTGGCGGCGCTGGCGTTGGCCGCGCCCTGTGGCTTGTTCTTCCCGCCGTGGTATCTCTTCATGAGGTTGCAATCCTTCATGGCATGCTTTACCGTACTCTCGTGGTAGGGACAAGGTGCCTCAAGCATCTTCTCGAAGTGATCCCTCGGGGGACTAGCCTTTGGCTTGGGCAGTCGCTTGTCGGCCGCCGCTACCAGGTTGTTGCTGCAGAGCTTGCGCTGTTTCTTCTTTTTCTTCTCCGGACGGGTAGCCGGTGCTTCACCCTGTTCCTCCTCGGGCTTCCTCTTGCTGAAAGCGACGGCCTCCTCCCCGTCGGCGTGGTTAGTGGCCAGGTCAAGGAGCTTTTGGATGGTCTTCGGCTTGACACGCCCTATCCGGTGGACAAGGGTCTCGCACATGGTACCATCCTGGAACGCGGTGATGACCTGGTTGTCAGCCGTGTCAGGGAGCTCGGTGCAGCGCTTGGAGAAGCGGTGTATGTAGTCACAGAGACTCTCACCCTTCTTTTGCCGGTAATGGCGAAGCTCGAGGGCATTGCCAGGCCGGGCGTAGGTACCCCAGAAGTTCCCTATGAAAACGTCCCGAAGCTGGGCCCAGCTATTGATCCTCCCCCGGGGGAGGTGCTCGAGCCAGGTACGTGCTGAGTCGGCAAGGTACAGTGGGATGCTCTTGATGATGAACAGATCGCTGGTCACCCCGCCGTTGTGGTAGGCGAGGCGGTAGTCCTCGAGCCATACGCTTGGGTTGGTTTCCCCATCGTACTTCGTGACGGTGGTTGGAGCACGATATCGAGCTGGGGGCGCAGCGAGAACATTGACGCCGAAAGCCCACGAACCTCGGGGGTCAGGCGTCGGGCTCCGGCTTCGGTCTTCGCTGCTGTCGTAGCGGCCTCCGCACCTCTGACTGTACTCCCTTCGCGGCCGGCGTTCGCCGTCAGACCCGCCTCTGGTCATCGTCCTTCCACACGTCGAGGATGCGCCTCGGGCTCCGTGGTTGGAGTCGACCCAGCGGCCGGCCGGCGAGTGCACGCTCTCCGCGTGGCCCGGCTACCCCGATGGGCGTGAGGACCCACGGTGAACCGAGCGCTCCTAGGCTGGAGTCCGTGCCTCGCGCCGTCGAGACGCCGAACTTTCCGCCTGCTGCTCGGCGGCCGCGTCGAGGAGCGTCTGGAGGTGCAGACGGAGCTTCTTTTCTTCCGGGGTCGTCAGCTCGGGGCCGGCCCGGAGGAGCACGGCCACTACAGCGAGGTTCTGGGAGGCCCTTTTGGCGACAGGGGTCCCGTGAACGTCGCCGATGATGCAGCGGTGTACTTCTTGTGCGCGCTCGCGCGCGGACGTTGTCGCGGCCTCCGCGCCGAGCGCGTGGTGGAGCCTTGCTTGCTCTTCCTCGAGAGCCTTCTGAGCCTCGTCGAGCTCGTCGAGGCGAGCACGCTGCCACTCGCGGTCACCCTCGTCCTGCGGGGGTTCCTCGCTAGCGGAGGCGTCGGGCGAAGTGGGCTCACCTTCCGCGGAGCTCTCGTCGGAGTTGGTGGAGTGGACGGCGTCAGCCTGCTGCTGGAGGACGAAACACTTGCGCCTCGGGTTGTGGGGCGTCGGTGCCTCCTTGCAGGGAGGCGCGCTCTCGACCTCATCGCAGCTGGCCTGATATGCCTTCGAGGGGACCGGGCGCGCGTCTCCCGTGGCGACGGGAGCAACTGTCCCGCCGCAGGGGAGCCACACCTGCCCCTCGGGGTACATGGAGTTGTAGCAGAGCTTGAACTCGTCCCAGGATAGCGTCTCCTCCTCCTGCAAACCGAACACAAGCATGGAGGTGGCGAACGCCGCAAAACGGAAGAGCTGCTGGGACGGGTTCGGCCCTAGAGCGACCGCCATGTTGCGACCGACCAGGTCCCAGACCCGGTTGGCGGCAGACTTCGCCGCCCGCGGCTCCTCAAGCGGCTGGCCCTGGGGAGACACGGGTGCGTCGGGCTGGGACCGCAAGAACACGGCCCCAGCGGGCGACTCGACTGGACCATCGAAGATGAAGTCCAGGGAGCCAAAGCGCAGCACGGTGGTGCGCACCGGCTGTTCATCGGAATGGGCCATCCGGACCCTTGTTGGCGTCATGACACACGAAGTGCCCCTACCTGGCGTGCCAACTGTCGGGGTTTAATACCGCCGGCAAGTAAATTTTGGTATGTTCGTGCGTCTGATCCGGATGGTTGGGCTTAGGACACCGGGATTATACTGGTTCAGGCACCGAGGGGGTGCCCTACGTCCAGTTCGAAAGGATGTTCTATATGCCCACGGGGGCTTGTAGTAGGGGGTACAAGCTTAGGTTGAGAGAGGGAGAGTATCCCAAGTCTCTCGATGTGGTTGCGAGCTGTGGGTGCTCAATCGGTGAGTGTGGTGTGTTTTGCTCTGTTGGTCTTGTTCATCGTGTCCAGCCTCCCTATTTTCGGTGCCAGCCTCCCCTTTTATAGTTCAAGGAGGGCTGGTGTACAAGGGTTAAGATGGTAAAACGGCGTCCTGCTACAATGCAGCAACAGTGCCGGAACAGTGCTGGAACAGTGTCACGCCGTGGGCCTTCGTCTCCTGTTGGCGCCGTACGCTGTGCTAGCCGTGGTGGCCTTCGTAGGGCGGCGTAGCTGCGGCTGTCGTTCCAAGGTGGCTCCTCCCGACCCATGAGCGTGCCAGTCTTGTTAGGTCGAGGCTTTGCGTGCAAGCCTCGACCTTCTCTCTGATGCTTGTTGGGTCGGGTCTCGTCGTTCAATGTCTTGCAGGCGAAGGATTCGTGTGTCCTTTGCCACTGTTCAGCATCCAGGTGATGGGACGTCGGGGCAGTCTGCTTCTCACGCCGGGGAAAATCTCATCATGGCCTGACCTTCTAACAAGGCAGATCTGCTCGCCCTACTGCTCCTGCACGTCCCGGGCGGCGCGGGGCAGCTTGCGCCACGTTGCAGCTCTCCCCCCGGGGGGCCCCTGGCGAGGGATTGCAGCGGAAGGAACCTTAGGTCGTGCGAGGCGGAGCCGCCCGTCGAGGTAGTTAGGCGGCCGCCTGAGTCGCAGGTGGCCCTGCGGATGGGGTCAGACCGCTGTCCTTGAGAAAGGGAAGCTGGGCCTGGCTTGCTGGTTGCCGATGTTGGGCCTTCACAGATGCAGCCCATCATTAGCCTTCTTGATTTTGGGGATTAGGGGCTAAGATACTCACCCCTAGTTTCTCCCCTCTTCAGACGGTTTCTTGGTTGAGCCTCAAAACCAAGGTCGAGCAGGGACGACGTGGGGGCCAAGTCATGAGTGGAGATTGGCGCGAGCCCACACCAAGTCTACGGGGTTTCTAGTCGTTCACCACAAAACCACTGGGTTACTTGGCTGAGCCACAAAGCCAAGACCGAAGACCGAAGCGTGCACGGCTACAGCACTAGGCTGGTCTGACCGGTGGGTCGGACCGGTGTGACCGGTGAGGACCACCAGTTTGACTGGTGTGCGCCGTGGGGCTTCCAGTGACTTCAAAGCGGAGGACACGCGGCATGATCGCAAGACTTACGTAGTGGTTACACGGGTTTGCGGTGGATGCGCATCCGTCCGATGGTGCTAATGATGTATTGACCAAAACACCCTTGCATGGGCTTGTGTTGTAACTTCTAGTGTAGGGGCACTTCGGTCTTTTGTCCGGAGGGCTCTATATGTAGGAGGAGTGGCTGGTTGGGCAGCCATCTCTTTTTGGCTAGATAGGTGGGTGTGCTCCTTCTTCTTGGAGTGCTCTTGGCGAGAGGAAGAGAGGAGAGATTGGCTCTTGTTTGAGCTTTTTGCCATCCAAGATTTGTGATTATTGTGAGTGGCTTGTAACCGGATATGGCTACATGATTCATAGTGATTTCTCCATCTTAATCTTGTGCCAAATCCTTAGTTCCCGTGCGTTTTTCTTTTATGCCATTTTCGGAGCTATTTTCGTTGGATTTTCCGTTCGTCGGATTTGAGAGTGTTTTGGTGGGGGTTTCTTTGTGGGGATCACACATAGGTCCTGTGTGACCTTTCTCCTGGTGATCTTGTGCCCACAAACCTCACGAATCGGCTCGGATTTGGAGTTCTTTCTCTCTAACCTTAGTTCTTGACCCTTTGCAAGAAATCTTCGATTCCGCATGAGATGTTTGGTTTGGCGACTTGACCTTTTAGGATTCACTTGTTCATGGGGTAGATCTACTCCTCCCCAAATCTCAGCTCAAGAGGTTGCGTGAGTCAAGAGATCGATTCGAAAGGAGATTTTCCCGAACTGCCCAGGCAAAACTCGGTGGCACCGGTTTTGGAAACCCGGTGGCACCGGTTTGGTCAACAGTGGATTTTTGAGGAGATTTTTGGTGGAAAAGTTTCTTTGGGTAAGAGAAGGCTAGGGTTAAATTTTAATCATGTTTCAAATCCGTTTGCTTCGGGTTTGGATTTTTCCGAGGTTTTCAAGTGACCCAGGAAAAATCCGGTGGCACCGGTTTTCAAACCCGGTGGCACCGGTTTTGCCCTGTGTCTCTGCCGTTGAGAAATCTGGTGGCACCGGTTTCGGAAATCCGGTTGCACTGGTTTCAGCCTGGCAGACAGGGACTTTGGTTTTGCTTCCGCTAAGTGTTTATGCTTTTGGTCGAGTTGCTTTCAAGGAGTGTTGCCTGGTCAATATTGGATTTCTCAGGAGACTTCTTGGGAATATGTTGGTTATGACCAGATGAGGCCAAGGTCCAAGTCTCATCAAGTTTAGAGTTTGTTTGCTCTAGTTTTGGATCTTTTCTTGGGGCTTCCTCGAGGGCAAAGGTCTAACCGGTGCCGACCCTATTGTTGGTTTCTTGGGTGGTTTGCTGGTAGTGTGCTCTCCTAGTCCAGAGGTTGCTGCTGTTCAAGTGTCTTGTAGTTTGGTTTTGGTTTGCTCTAGCTTTGGGCCCTTGAGGTTACCCAGGCTTGACCAGTCTGACCGGTCAGGTACACCAGCCTGACCGGTGTCGAGCCACCAGTGGGTCTCCTGGTGTTTTTGCTAGAGGTGTGCTTGTCTTGTCCAGAGGGAGTTTTTGTTCAAGATTCATTCAGGTTGGCTTCAGTTTGGAGGTCTTCTTGATTTTTGTCTTGGTTGCCTTTCCCCAAGATTTGTGTCCAGTGCTCGGATCATGTCTTGGGAGTTCCTGGATGTTTTGTGAGCTTGTTGTAGGCTTTGGAGAGTTTTGGGGTAACCGGTCTGACCGGTGTAGGGAACCGGTCTGACCGGTGTTGGCCTGGCAGTGAGAGCTTGCTGAGTTTTTCCGTTGCGTTCTTGTGTGTCTTGCTTTGGGTTGAGATCTAGCTACTAGGTCCAGTAGTACTCCAGTGACTACGTGGATTTGGCAAGTTTAGTGTGGGGCAACTCGGAGTTGATTTTGGGATCATAGGTTGAGTTCTTGGAGAAGAATTTTTATCGGCTCCCATTCACTCCCCCCTCTCTGGTCGCTAATCCGGTCCTTCAGAAGCAAACAAATGGGTGCTGCACTTGGCAAGCCTAGCTAGCACGGGCCAGCATCGCTGCTGCGAGCTAGGCTGCATTGAGCAGGGAACCAATCAGACCCCTATTTACTCGACATCTTCTCTCTATGCAAACGGTCCAATTAATGCGACAACTTTTCACAACTTCCCATTCAAAGTACTATTCATATGCGTAAATTTTCTAATCTAAACAAGCTTAGGCACCACTTTTGGGTAGGCCTCACAACATTTGTGTCTTTCCTAGTTTACTCGCGCTGCACCAGTTATTAATACTCACCATCATGCCGCTATTTAGGGTGTAGTTGTGTTTCCAGGATTTCCATAGCTACAAGCCGCCTCTCTCCCGCGACGAGGGCAAAGTGCGTAGCCTGCCACCCGATGACTAGGAGTGAGCTGCGCTGGACGCCGCTACTACTTGCAACATAGTTTTTTAGAGATGTTGCAACAAGTGATTTATCTTGTTGTGTTAACCTTTTCTTGATGTTGTATGAGATGTTCTATTATGTTTTCATTATAACATGATTTCTTTGCTGATGTTGTAATAACAAATGGTTTTTATTGGGTTAGCCTTTTCTTGATGTTGCATTTTCAGAAGTGTGTTGCAATTGCGTAATCGGGATGTTTCACATATATGTTGTAAATGTTTTATCTGGATGCTGCAATCTTTTAAATATTTTGAGGTGATTTTTGCAACTGTTTCAAACGTATGTTGCAAGTGTTTCACCTGTTTCTTATGTATGTTGCAAGTGTTTTATCTAAATGTTGCAAAAGTGGATTTGACGTTGCACATTGCAATAGGATCGATCAACCAACTGTAGTTGTTGGGCACCGCTTAGTGAGCGCAAACGCGTGTGCATGCGTGTGGGAAAGCAGAGGGAGCGAAAGTCGTCCCCACATGTGATCGGCCGGCACATGCCTGTGTGGACGCCCAGAATGGGAGTCCCCATGTGGGCCTGTAGGAGCAATACCTAATAATATTAAAGTGTTGCAGTTTATTCCAACCGATATTGTTGTCATTTTGCAAAAACTCCCCTCACCTTTTTCATTAATAGGTAGAGTTATTCCGATCCATTTATGTTGGAAAGGTGCATGAGGAGCGGGGATGACGACACAGTCGGGAAAGGTGAGGCCGGGGGCAGACAATGATGGCGTGACTAGGGCAGACGATGGAAGGCATAGACGACAGTGGGCGAGATCAAGCATGTGCGCAATGGGATCGACGGTGCGTCCAACAAAAGGTGAGGTTAGGCAGACAACAACGAGTTTCAGGAGGCATGGACAGTGGCGGGTGATGTTACAGGGTGTGTGGGCGTGACGGGGACAACGACGATGATGTCGGAATGGTACATGGTGGCGGCATATGGTCAGGACTGACAACAGTGGGGCGCAGTTGGGGTGGACGACGGCAAGCGAGGTTGGAGGTGGCGCGACTGTGAGACCGGGCAGGCAAGGATTAAAGCATGACCGGGATGAATGACAATGAGGTTGGGAGGCACAGACAATTGTGGGCGAGGTCGAAGTGACGCGTGCATGATGAGGAATGATAGTGCGCCCAGGGAGGGTGATGTTGGGCAAAGGATGGCTGAGACGTGGCAGATGACGGTTATGTTTAGGAGGCGCGGGCGTGGTCAGGGTGGCGCACCAAAGGTCCTCTAGCCTAGTTGGTTAGAGGGGTCTGAGGTATGGTCACAACCAGGAGAAACAGATTCGATTCCTCGTTGGAGCGAATTTACGGGACTAGTTAAAAAAAATTCCCTCGTCCAGTGAAGTCGGGGTTTGAGGATTTTCTAAGTCGGAATTTGGTTCCCTTTTCTTAATGAAAACCGTGAGACGATATTAACCCCGCCAACTTAGTTATTTAGTTGGGGTGGCGCCAGCAGGACGCGATTAGGTGTCGCTTCGGTGACACTGTCGCCGCGGGCGATGCACACAGGGAGGAGGGGGTGGTCCGCATGGGCCTTTTATTCTCTGCATGCAACTCATGTGCTTTCCCACCAGTGATGACATAAGTGTGGGATTTGAAATTAAAAAATCTATAAATCACAAACCAAACATCAAAATTAAATTCCGATCGCACCATTGGATTTCTGACAATAAAAACTTCAAAACAAGATCTCACTTGACTATATTTTGACAAAAAAATTTATTTGTATTTTTTAATTAAGATTATATATTGGGAGCGTATCAGGATGACTGGATCTAGATCCAAAGGTCACAGAGACAGGTGGTACCATTTTGCAGCTAGCCGCCCGCCGGCACCCCACTCCTCTCCGACGGGGCTCGCTTGCCGTTGGGCCTCTGGCGTTGAGCCACTGCCATGTGGGGTCGGACCCACCTGCCAGTGACCCAACAGCAGAGGATCCGGCTCCCTCCTCTCTGCACTTTTGCAATAACCCCTGCCCCTTAATCCCCGCGGCGCCCACCTAGCCCGTCTCGACGCGCGTCGCTTGGCTTCTGCCGAAACCCGCAACTGAGAGTCGCCGCCGTCACGGAGCCGTCGGATTGGGTCGCCGTCGGTAGGTCCCCTATTTCGTCTCGTATCCGGTCTCCGTGGGTTTGAACAGGCTTCCGCAATCCTCGCAATGGGTCGCCACCGGCGGGTCCTCCCAAACAACGGCGGAGGGGTCACCACCGCCGTTGCTCCTGATGGAGCCTGCCACGAAGCTGTCGTCCGGAGGCGAGGCTGCGGCCGGCCCGGCAGCTCCCGCCACCACCGGCGGGCGTGTCCACGGCGTGCGGCGGTGCAGGCGGGAGTCGCTCCCACCGGCGCACCATGGTGCGTGCAGGGTGTGGAAGCAGTCGAAGATGACGGGGTCCTCCCAAGGACGAGCTCCTCCCGCCTACCCCCACCGTTGGCGAGGACGACAAGCGCGTTCGTCCTACTCATCCAGGTCACCGCCTTCACGTGCAGCGGATTCGTCGTCAGGTTCCGGTTCAGCCACGCGGTCACCGACGGTCCCGGCACAGCGCAATTCACGAACACCATCGGCGAGCTGGCGTACGGCGCTCGAGTACCTCACCATCAACATCTCTAGGACTAGTTGTGGTCGGTGACGGGGGAGAAGGTCGTCCCGCCGCGGCTCTTCGTCCGGGGCCGCGATGTTGGCGGCGCGGCGCAGGTGCTCGCTCTCCACAAGGAAGGCCGCCTCGACGCCATCTTCACGGCCGTGAACGCCCGCGCGGTGGCGGCCGACGTCAAGCACGCTGCGCGCGTCATGGTGCCAGCCCGGCCCGCCGCGGCGGCAGCATCATCTGCACATGCTGATCGACATGCACTGTGTTCACCTGCCGGTCCTTGGCTGGGGCCTAATCTTTGCCTCTAGTGATTCTAATTGGACCCAATCAAGATGTATCGGTGGTACCTGATCGAGCGAAGGAATTAAGAGACCACGCCGTCCGCCGTGTCTTGCGATTTGCGACCCATCGAGAGGCGCCGGCCGTCGGCCGGCCGGCCGGCGGGCTCCCCGGCGTTAAACGTCTCGCTTTACATACTGTTCATCCTTTTTGACTTTTGAGTTCAGCTTGGTTTCTTTCAATTCACTACATGCTAGAGACGAAATAGGGGAGCCACCGGCGGCGACCCAGTCCGACGGCTCTGTGGCGGCGGCGACTCGCAGCAGTCACGGGTTCGATAGAAGCTAAGCGAATGCGTGTCGAGGCAGACGGAATCAAATCCTCTACCATCACCCGCGGTGATGGCTCTCAGCAGTCGACGGATCCCGCCCGCTCGCTGCGAAATCGACGGCGACAGCGTACAGATCAGGTATTTGCCTACACGGACTGGGCTTCAGCCCAATAGAGCACAGCCAAGACTCCAGAAAGAGAACCGCAACTCCTTTTTTCCCCTCCCGCGAGTCGCGAACTCTGCGCCGCCGTCTTCTTCGACCGCGGCACGCAGGACGCAGCGTCACAACGCCTCTCCCTCCCTGGATCCCGCCGATTCAGCTACCCGGAGCAAGCTATGGCCGCCCGCAGTCTCCATCTGGGCAAAGCTGCAGCGGAGCAAAGCCACACACCTCCTCTTCGCGCTTTGGTTGCCAGCTCCACCGGCCGTGCCCAGCTCCACGCGCTCCGAATGCCCGCGCTCTGGGCTTGGTTCCCGCAGAGCAAGGACGTGCCCTCCTCCTCATGCTTCATCGGTGGAGTCGCTCCCCACCACTCCGCCGCCGCTCCCCGGCTGCCCGTCCATACGGCAGCTTTGATCCGCGATGCGGTGTTGCTGCCCGGCGGTGGTGGCGATCTCCGCAACGCGGTGCTGCTGCAAGGCGGCGATGGTGATCTCGATCGTGCTCCGGGTGCTCACGACGACTGCAAGGGAGTAGGCGCGCGGCGGCCACGGCAGTATGCATTGCTCTGTTCCATTGTGTTGCTTGCAGTCTTGCAGTATGGTATGGGGTAATCCATTTGTATAGTCGAAAGGAGGTGGAGAAACAAATTGCATCGAGCATGGCTACAAATTCAGGCTAGAAGAGCCGAAGAAGCATTGTGTTGTGCAAAGTTCAAGGTCGAAGAGCATTGTGTTGTGTAAATTGTGCAAGCTGTGATTGTAAACGAAGGAGAAAAACTCAATGAAATGTATAGATTGACAATTGTGCTAGAATGTTATGTCATCAATGGAATGTACAGAATGTTTTTCAGATTTGTGGCATCACCTGCAGTATGTGTTAGTTCTGCAGACTTGAAAAACAAATGTCACTTGCACACACATACAAAAAACAAAAGACAGTGTTATTCTCTAGCACTGGAAAGCACAACATGTGTATTGCTCTCCAGAAAAGCATCAGTGTCACCTGTCAAGTTCAGATGGCACACTGAAATTTATACTTCAACTAGAAAACCAAAAGCTATTATCCAAAGCTCTCAAATTTAGTATCTATTCTCTTAAGCTCTCAAATTCAGCATCAAGATCACTGGTGAATGGTCCCTGGAGAAGAAAAATGACAACTAAAATCTATCTGATCTCATGGGAAAAATAAATAATCATGACATTACACACCTATTTTCTTCCATCTCATCTCATGTATGCAGATTTCTTTTGGTTCTAGGAACACACAATCGAATGAGAGACTAAGGGAAGAGTCATCTAATGAGAGACTAAGGGAAGAGTCAGACAAGGGTCGATCAAATGAAATGCAAGAAGAACGGAGAGATCAATACATAGGAGGAGGGAGATTAAGACACTTCTTGCTTCCAACCTTTGACGATGGTGAACTGAGATCGCAGCAGGCGACCGCCACCCTCACGGCTCGCCCTCGCGCGGTCGCACCAGACGCCATCGAACTCGCGCCAGAAACGAGCGCCGTCGCGGCAAAAATCAGAGCGTTCGCGCTAAAAGCAGCAGTCTGGACCGTCCTGTGTTGGGCTAAAGCCCAGTACGTGAGGAGAGAGGGGACCTGATATAGGAACTGATCGCTGTTGCTGTCGATTTCGCAGCGTGTGGGCGAGATCCGTCGACTGCCGAGAGCTATCGCCGCAGGTGATGGTAGAGCATCTGATTCCAGGCAGACTGGGTGAGCGCCGCGGGGATTAGGAGGGCGGGGGGTTATTGCAAAATTGGAGCGATGAGAGGGGGCTGGCGGGCGGGCAAATTGGTACCACCTCTCTTCATGACCTTTGGATCTAGATCTTGTGGTCCTTATCGCAGTTTGCATAGTTTGCACAGGTGGGTTGGTTTCCACCTGATACGCTCCCTTATATATTTACATAACCGCAAAACAAAATTTACAAACTATCATAACAAAACATTTGTACATACCGAACAAGTTATATGAATTGCTGAAATAAATATGTATGTGTGTCGAACAAAAGTGATGATGTCACCTTTGCATACAAGTTGTTTGAAATATAAAAATCTATAAGTCATAAACCGAGTATCAAAATTAAATTCCGATTGCACCATTGAATTTCTGATAATAAAAACTTCGAAACAAGATCCCACTTGACTATATTTTGACAAACTTTTTTATTCAAATTTTTTAATTAAGGTTATATGTTCTATTATCGCCAGAACAAAATAAATGAAGTGTCAGAACAAACGAGAATAACTATCTGAACAAGATCTTATTATAGCCAGAACAAGTTTCTATGTCACCCCGAACAAAAAAAATTGTAGTGTCAGAACAAATCAAAACAAGGGTCAGAATAAGTTATTATTATAAACAGAACAAGTTATTATTATAGCCAGAATAAGATATTACTATAGCCAGACCAACTTATTATTATAGCCAGAACAAGTTTGTATGTCATCTCGAACAAACAAAATAAAGTGTCAGAACAAATGAGAACAACTGTCAGAACAAAATCATATTATAGCCAGAACAAACTTATCGTGAAGAATAAATATTTACAGAAGACGAACAAATATATAAAAGAGAACAATCATAAAAAATAGGGAAAATAACAAACATGAAAAAGACGAAGGGATGAAAATAAATAATTAATCAAATAAGTAAATAAATAAATAAAGAGAAGAAGGGGAAAGTAAAATGAATAGAGAAAAAAATAATCAAGAAAGGGAAAACAGAAAAATAGAGAAGAAGAGAAAAAGGAATATATGAAATAACATGAAAGAAAACAACACGAAAAAGGGAAAAGAATAGGGCAAAAGAACATCGAAGAAAATAGTGGAAGAAAAACAAATAAAACCAACTAAAATATGAAAGAGAAAAAAATAGTGAAAGGAAAATAAAAATAGAGAAAGAAACAAACATTCACTCAGGTGGAAAATTTATTGAAAGGAATTAAATATTCACCAAGAGAAAAATATTAAAAAGAAAATAAACAAGAAATAAAAAAAGATGAAAATAGAAAAAATAAAGTAAAAATAGAAATAAATAAATAGAAAGAAACAAGAAAGATAGGCTTCATCGTGGCTGATGCAAAGAAGCAAGCTCAGCTTCTCGCAGATTGGCGAGTAGCTCAGGTAAAGAGAGAGGGAAATTCAGTTGCACACGAGTTGGCTCAGTTAGCTAGGCGAGTGAATGTGAACACTGAAGTTCGATTAGGGGCTGCGCCTGCCTGCGTTCTCCCCCTGATCGAAAGTGATTGTAACCATCTTGCCTAATTAATAAAGCTCTCTTTACCCGCAAAAAAAAAACAATATGCGTTACAATTTCTCATGAAAGTCCTCTATCAATCGATATCGATGGGAGATGCGAATTTACATACCTATGCACACATAATAATGAACACGTATGGCCAATTCAAATTTCCCTTGATCAGAGATTTTAGGCCTGCGCGTCGTCGTCGTCGGTTTGCTGCTGCTCATTGGGATCCGGCGCCTCCTCGTCATCGGCCGCGCCTCCTCCGGCAACCACGAGATACTCGAGCGCGGTGACGACGTCGCTGATGGCGGGGCGCATGGTCGCATCCTCCTGGAGGCACATGGCCGCGATGGCAAGCGCCTGGTGGAGGCCCTTGGTCGGGTAGCCCCCCTGGAGCAGCGGGTCGGCCATCTCGGCGAACCGTCGCTTGTCCTTGAACCGCGGCCCCGCCCAGAGCACGAGGTTGTGCTGGTCCGGCTCCCTGGTGGTGTCGATGGCGCGACGCCCCGTGACAATCTCGAGGAAGACGACGCCAAAGCTGTAGACGTCGGACATGGTGGTGAGCTTGCCCGTGAGCGCGTACTCGGGCGCGCAGTAGCCGTAGGTGCCCATGACGCGCGTGGACACGTGGGTCTTGTCGCCGGAGGGGCCGACCTTGGCGAGCCCGAAGTCGGAGAGGCGCGCGCGGAACCCCGTGTCGAGGAGGATGTTGGAGGCTTTGAAGTCGCGGTAGATCACGGGCGGCCGCGCGGTGTCGTGCAGGTACTCGAGGCCCCGGGCGGCGCCCTGGGCGACGCGCATGCGGGTGGCCCAGTCCAGCGGCGGGCGCCCCGGGGGCAGATCCAGCAGGTGGTCCTCCAGGGAGCCCAGCGGCATGTACTCGTAGACCAGCATGCGGTGGTCGGAATCGGTGCAGAAGCCGAGCAGCGTCACCAGGTGGGGGTGCTTGAGCAGGCTCAGCATCAGCGCCTCCACCAGGAACTCGCGCGTGCCCTGCACGCCGTTGCGGTCCAGCTGCTTGACGGCCACCTCCGGGCCCGACGGCCTGGGGGGCAGGCGGCCGCGGTACACGGGGCCGAAGCCGCCTTCGCCCAGCACCGACTCCGGCCGGAAGCCGCCGGTGGCCTCGGAGAGCTCGGCGTACGTGAAGGCGCGCGCCGTCACCTTGCCGGCCTTGCCCATCCTGAGGATCTCCTCGGCCACGCGCTTGTGGCGGTAGCTCACTGCGTCGCATAGCATCATTAGCATTCACCATCAATCATAGGTAGTAACGACTAACGACGACGATCATTGAGAAGGAGATCATCGATCGGTAAGTTGAGGACCTGAGTCGGCGACGATCTCGTTGACGAGGGTGACGAGGTTGCTGTAGTCGACGCTGTTATTGTTCCTGCTGCTCTTGTCATCGCTGGGCCGCCGCTCGGGAAGGGGACGATCCTTGTTTGGGGTGGCAGAGGATGAAGCCGCCGCAGACGAGGAAGAAACAGCGTGATCAGCGTGGGACTGGAAGCAACACAAGATGCCCATCTTCGTCGCCTTGCCCGATTTAATTTCCTACTCGGCCTCCTTGATTGAGTATCGATCAGCTAACGAATGCTCGAGCAAATTCAAATCGAATTTGCCCAAGCATTCAGCCCGATCCAATCCTATCGGGAATTGTCTAGAACGACAGCCGATGCCAGACGCAACGCCAATGCGGCAGCCGTGCGCTCCGCCGGCCGGCGAGGGGAGGCGACCGCAGGCAGCGATGACGAAATTGGATCGAGGCTTTGGCCCCAGAAGAAGCAGCAGGAACAGACGAACCAATAACAGGCTACCTACCTGCTACCTTTTGTTTCAGAAAACAGAAACAAATAAAATAAAAAATAACAGGCCACATAGAGAGTGAATCATCCAGTTGTCTTGTTGCCAGCACCCTGGCCGCCAAAACTGGGGCCAATATAACTAATGGCTGGCCACAAATAGCATATGGCGCGTGCATGGTTGTGTGCTTGCAGAGGTTGCTGCTGCTGCTGCTAATTTTGGAAAAAGGCAACTGCTCCTCTTGTCTTTGGGCCATTTCAGTTAACATATATACTAGCTTGGATGAAAACACCTTCAGCACTCTGTCAAATTCAGTACTACATACCAAGCACATAGATTGACCAATGACCAGACCTTTGAAAAGCTACACTAGCATATAAATGGTCTAATGATATGAGAATATGACAGCTTAGCTCTCTCTATCAGGCTCCCCAGATTGCGCACTGCCACTTGCTTTGCCAGATTCAACCTTCGTATCAAGGATATGATGAAATGAGAATATGGCAGCTTAACTCTCACTCTCAGCCTCCCCAGATTGCGCACTGCCATTGCTTGCAAGATTCACCTTCACGAAAGTTTTCTGCTGCTCATCATCTGAAGGTACATGCAGATGAGCTTCCATGGTAAGAATCTCCCAGTCATGATGCCGCAGAAAGGAAAGCATTCCATCCTCTACACGACACAACAGATTTCATCATCGTCTTGTATCATGTACACAACTAAAAAAAGCAAATGAAAAGACTGAAAACTGACCTCCATTTCGGGTCGCCTCAAGTTGGAAAGATCCTGACCCGTGTGGCCCAGATACAGGGAATGTGCATGAAACAGATCTCCGTCGATGGCCCACTTGAAGTGAAGCTTCATACCACGGTCCTCTAACTATAGGCACTCCAATTGCTTCGACAACCTTTGGGTTGTTAGCCGCCTTCTCAATTGCCTTACTGAAAGCGTTCAAACTTGTGAGTTCTCCAGTATTAGAGTTATCATTGAGGAAAGCAAACAAAAAAAAAAGTGCAATATCACATCGATGTATATTTCTACAATTGCATGGGACAGATAGAACATATGGAAAATGATGTTCATAAGCACCTAGAGTATTATTACAGCAACACAAAATGTAACGGATGATGAACAAAAACAAGAAGCCGTAAAAAGCAATGTAAAGAGCAAAAAAAATAAAAAATAAAAATAGATGACTGGAACTCATTTGAATATAAAATGAGTCTTACAGTTATGTTATGTATTTGTACAACCAAAGCAATCAACACCAAATAAACCAAGCACATGATATGTGTTCGAGGAATAAACCCAACTATTCCAGTTTGCACTGATGAAATGAGATACCATTCACTAAACCAACAAATTTCAGGCAACCAGATAATAGGAGTGTCATTGTGGTTATCCCAGATGAAGCTACAACTCACAATGAGTTTTGTGAATCAATTGTAAACACATTAGCATTCAATGGCGAGCATCTGATTTTAAAACCTAAAGTGTTCAGCCTTCAGTGTAAAATTGTAATCCCCCAAATGGATTTTCTACAACAGATATGATATGATACTGATGCACACAAAGGAGAAATGTTGACATTTGGGGAAATTGCCCGAACTTTGCCATGCTCATTGATGTGGAAAGAAATCTCCCATCTTTTGCTCCTGAGTAAACTTTGGGGAGAGCACGAGTATATTGAACTAAATTGATTTCGAACAGAGGAAACCAAAAAGAAAAAATGAAAAGAAAAAAAAGGAGACAGGAATCTGACGTTGTACATCCATGGAAGATGGCGAGGTCGTTAACGGCGCTGAGCACGAGGCCCCCAGCAAGGCTGATGGCACCGATCGACACGACCCTCCAAGACAGTGATCTCTTTCGGCTTCCGCTGGATCGGCTTCCATAGGAGCTGAAACAAATGTTGGCATGGCACATAAAGAGAAGAAGGGGAGAGATCTCAGGTTAGTTCGGGCATGGGATTTGGAAGCGAATAGTTGAAGATGAGTGCCTACCGGCAGAGAAGACCACCAATCAATGCTGGGGGAGCGCTCGACTGAGATATTCCGGCGAGCTTTCTCGCCGCCGCCGCCCACGACATTTGACTTTCCACGGCCGACGGAGGAGACAGGGAAGAAGGAGAGAGAGTAACTGAAAAGAAGGAAGCCCAGCAAATTGCATCGTTAATGGGCCTCAGCTTGGTAGTTTCAGCCCAGCCCAAACGCTAACCGCATCGCATTATCTCCGTTCCACCATCAGGGGATCCCTACCATCAGCGGCTTCATCCATCCCCCACCTGTTGCTGCAGTTGCTGCTAGCAGTGGAGCCGAATCGATGGCGGCGTGGTCGTCGTCGCCGTCGCTTCGCCACCTCCTCCTCCTTCGCCCGCGCTTACCCCTCAGCCCCACCTGTCTCGCGGGCTCTTTCTCCCGCCGTCACATCCACAGCCACAGCCGCCGCCGGCTCCTCTCCTCCGCATCCTCCTCGATGCTGACCCACGGCGACGAGGCCTCGACCCATGTCGATGCTGATGGCGTCGTCGATGTCAACCCGCCGCGTGGCACCAGGGACTTCCCGCCAGACGACATGCGCCTCCGCACCTGGCTGTTCGATCAATTCAGGGAGGTCTCCCGCCTGATGGCCTTCGAGGAGGTGGACTTCCCCGTCCTCGAGTCGGAGGCGCTCTTCATCCGAAAGGCCGGGGAGGAGATCACACAGCAGGTCTCTTCTTCTTCTTTCACCCTCTCTTTTCTGTTCTCATCAGCATTGCTGTTTGTTATTAGAGCAACTTCAACAGTTTGGCAAACCAACTTGGCATCCATCTAATTTTGGCAAAACAAGAAAAATTGGCCTCCAACAGTTTAGCAAACCAACTTGGCAAAAATAGAAACTTGGCAAAACTCACCTCCCCACGCGCATATATGCGCGCGCGTATCGTGGTTGCCATCGGCGTTTCCCTGTAGGTGGGAGGGTGAAAAAAGAAATAAAGAATAGAGAAGGATTCCTGATGTAAGCTTTTCAAGAGGTGGAAGGGCATAAACATAGTTTTGTTTCTCTCAGGTTTCTTGATGTAAGTTAGATCTGGGTTTAGCAAGTGAATTATGCCAAATTGTTGGAGTTGAACTCTTTTTTTACTTGGCATATCTTTTTAGAAATTGGCAAAACACAAGATTTGCCGAGTAAAATTTGGCAAATTCTTGGAGATGCTCTTAGGGAGATAAGCCCATTCTGATCTGTAAATTGAAGCCATGTATAATTTTGCTCTTAATTCTGCAACGCAGCTCTACAACTTTGAGGATAAAGGGGGTCGACGTGTTGTTCTCAGGCCCGAAATCACCCCTTCCCTTGCGCGCCTTGTCATAAAGCAAGGGTATGCATGCCTTTGGTGCTATTCTATTCTCATCCATTCTCATGCTTACAAATATCTACTTATTATGGCTTGTCTTTCTGCAAGAATGTGATTTTCGCCTACTCTTCTTCTGTCTAGAAAGTCAGTCTCCCTTCCACTGAAATGGTTTACTATAGGACAATGTTGGCGATATGAGCGCATGACCAGAGGAAGAAGGCGGGAGCATTACCAATGGAATATGGACATCTTTGGTGTACCTAAAGTTCGGGTACCCCTTCTTGTCCCATATTGATTCTGGATGCTGCTATGCTTTTATGTTTTGAATTGATTTGGCATTGATATGCCACTGTTCAAATCAGGCCGAGGCTGAGCTTCTTCAGGCTATTGTTCTCTTATTTCAACGTCTTGGAATTACATCTTCGGATGTGGGAATCAGGGTGTCCAGCAGGAAGGTTACATTTCACTCACTCGAGTATCTATCTAAGTTCACCTTTTCCTCAAAATATTTCCATATCATGTTTTTCGTTCGCTTGTCTTGGCTGTATGTCATGCAAAAGTAAATTGGCATCGCAGTTAACTCTTAAATTCGTTTGGTAAAAAGAAAAACTCGTAAACTCATATAGTCATATACTCATATTACCATATTCTTATGGTACATGACTATGTTGCTTTGTGTAGCGGTTGTCCGTTTTATTCCTTGCCTATTTCACAAGGAAACGGAACTCCACTGGGAGTTGCTCTACCTGAATGATGCAGCTGCTGACACGATATGTGTTTTCTCCACTTTCTGTCATCTGCTTTCTCCAGGTTCTTCAGGCTGTGTTGAACATGTACTCCATACCAGAACATTTATTCACTCAAGTTTGTGTTATTGTTGATAAGGTATGCCCATATTCTGCTAATGACCTATCACCTGTTCATTGCTAATTGTTGAACTATGTTATCTTCTTGCCTATGGTACGCTGTAGCTTTGGTTGCTGACACGTTGTGGTAACTTGTAACATCAGACAGCAAATCAAAGTAGGATGTTTTGTATATTTTTCTTCAGCTTATATTTTTAATAATGGGTTAGAGGATAAAAATATCTTTTTTTAATAACGGAACAAGTCATTTTAAACCCAGTAAGCTCTTGCTAGAGTCCAGAAAACACCCATCACCTCCAAACCACCTTTTAGGAGTTTGGCACTTGCTACTACCAAGAGCACCTGTTGTTGGTTCATTTGATGGTGACATGGACCATTTTATTCTACCCATGCTTGTCTCATGCGAGTGAACCAGCTAGACTAGCTGATAAAGTTAGTCCTTATAAGCTCATGTCTGCCAATGTCATGAAATTGGAAGTAGCAAATAATCACTTATCACAGAGCCTTGTTATACAGTGGAACTGAGTAACAGATTATCCTTGCTGTGCTTTTTCTATATATAAACTACTTGTGGCATTTTGATGAATACGTTCATTGCTATATTTTTGTTGGTATCATGTTTGTGTCTTCATTCTTAGATAATCATTTTGCAGTTGGGAAAATTGACTAGGGAAGAAATTGAGAAGGAACTTATGTCAACTGGTCTGTCATGTGAAGCTGTCCACGGTATCATTGAAGTGCTTTCGCTCAAGTCATTGTCCAAGCTTGAAGGTATTCTCCTAACCTTTGGTGGTTGATTTTTTTTTATGCATGCTATATATATATGATATACCTTTACTTGAATATTACCCTAAGGTATGTGGCTAAATTGTTAGTTATACTATGTAAAATTATATTAATTAGAGTTATGCACTCGGGTCTTTGTGCTGAATTTGTTGTCAATCTGGCAATTTCGGCTTTCTTTATCCATATAAATGATTGTTTTTAATGAACAATCTTTGTTGATGGACCTTTTGGCAAATGTTCTTGTTTAATCTTGTTATATTCATGCAGAGGTGCTAGGTTCTGGTGTTGAAGCTGTTGCTGACTTGAAGAAACTCTTCTCATTTGCGGAGCAATATGGTTATGCTGATTGGATTTGTTTTGACGCGTCAGTGGTCCGTGGCCTTGCATACTACACGGGAATTGTATTTGAGGTTGTTTTCAGCTCATCTCTTTCTCATTTCTAAACTCATGAAAGTTTGTGGTTCAACTGCAGAGCTGCTATCATCAAAATTCTCATATAATGTATACTATTTACAAAAAACATTTCTGTTAGCCTTTTCTTAAGTTTGTTTTCATGATTTGTGTTCTTAGCATCATTTTAAGCACTTAAGCTAGATTACATTATTGTCCATGCAGAGTGGTTGGTTAAAATTTGATCAATAATTTAATATTGATGCCTGATTAGACAACATATTTCATTTCTTAGAGTATATTTTCCTTCTTTAAGGTTGTGTTTTTCTGGCATTACTTTTTTTTCCTCACTAAATAAATTCTGCATTATCATTTCCACACCATCAACTCCTGTTTCATTTGAAACTCATTGTCCATTTTTGTAGGCATTTGATAGAGAAGGAAAACTGAGAGCAATTTGTGGTGGTGGAAGGTATGATAGATTGCTTTCAACATTTGGAAGTGAAGATATTCCAGCTTGTGGATTTGGATTTGGAGATGCTGTTATAGTGGAAGTATGCCATTTTCTTTCTCATCTTTGGTTCCTTTCTTCATAGAATTAAACAACCCGTTTGTTATAAGAAATAAGCCAGATTGATGTTTAATGAAGTTTTGAAGATAGAGACTACCTCTGTTTATATGAACTTAAAAACAGAACCAATTCAAGACACCTGTTTGGATATTGTAGTTTTCAGAAACCATAGTATCAAGAAACTATAGGTTTTAAAGCAGAGACATGCAAAGCCACAGTTTAGAAAAAAGGGGTATGTAGTGGAGTTTTATAAACTCCAAAAGGACTACACAGTTTTATCAAAACCATGGTTTTGAGAACTGCAAAGTTTGTAGCATCCAAATACGCCACACTTTCCAAAACCATAGTATTTTTTCTAAAAACAACTATAATACTTTGCATCCAAACAGGGCTAGCTGTTTGCTAATTCATGCAAAGTGGAGGATATAAATAAGATGTCTATGACATGATTTTCTCAAAAAGAATGATTTGCAGTTTTACATCATTTTGAGTTACGACTTCAAGAGAGTCACATTAACATTATTGCAATTTACATTCTGACAGCTGCTGAAAGAAAAGGGTCTGTTGCCTGATATGTCACGTCAGATAGATGACATTGTCTTTCCTTTGGACGGAGTGCTGGAAGGGCCAGCATCCAATATTGCTTCTTCTCTGAGGAAGAAAGGCCGAGCTGTTGACCTTGTAGAAGACAAGCGTCTCAAATGGTATAATACATTTTTGTCCTCCTGTGTATATTTCTGTGTCTGAAATATTCCTTTGCACTACTACCAGGGTATTTAAGCACGCGGAGAGGATCAATGCTAGCAGACTGATATTGGTTGGAAACTCCGAGTGGGAGCGAGGAATGGTTCGTGTTAAGATACTATCAACCAGGGAAGAATATGAGGTTAAGGCAGACGAACTAGAGTGAGCTTTTGCTTATTAGGAGGCCTAACTTCTGAGC
This sequence comes from Cenchrus fungigraminus, assembly GCA_036936925.1. NCBI lineage: Eukaryota > Viridiplantae > Streptophyta > Magnoliopsida > Poales > Poaceae > Cenchrus > Cenchrus fungigraminus. Next base: position 73,236,384 of record CM072780.1, read on the forward strand.
ATCATTTTTTTTGCCACTTTTCTTAGTCGTAGATACATATATACAGTACATGGGATGGATAACAAACTCATGATACTTCGCTGTCAGAGTTGTGCCTTCGTTTGTTTGGTTTCAGTGTAAAGAATGTATCATCGGCAGAGGTTGCAAAATGGTATGTCAGGCTAGCTCAGATAATGCTGGTGAGTTAGGAGCTAGTAGGTAGCTTGGAGTTTAACCTGCTGTAACACACAGTGGGATTTTAAACTTGAGAGATACTTATCAGATATGTGCCATGAGTAGCTTGCTGGTGCTGTAACAGCAAATCTATCATATTCATTAAGACAATGTGAGGCCCGTTGCTTGGAAGTACAGCACACAGTATCATACAGTGGCGGAAGTCCATCTGGTTCAGAAAAGTCTTTCTTTTGGCGGTTGAATTTGAATCTGCATCTTTGTTTTGAAAAAAAATTGGGAGTGTGACCACACGACACACGCAGGCGCTGAGTCGTCGTTGATCGGCCGTCGTCGGTGGGTCTCAGGAGGGCGCTGCCGGTACCGTGGTGCCGACGTAGCTGAAGCCGACGATGAAGGCCGCGGCTGACTGCAGTAGCAGGTACAGGTAGAAGTGATCCTGACCAAAGAAGACGATGTCGTATATGGCGCAGTAGAGCAGGCACACCCCCATCACGAGCTCCAGCACATGCACCTCTCGTCTCCGCACCGGTTGTTTCATCTTCTTCTTGGGTGCTGCCGCCGCCGGTGCTGCCGCAGCCTTGATGCTGCCGAGCTTGTCGGTGACGACCCACTCATTGGCGCGGCTGGCCTCGAGCAGGCCGATGACGGCGGCCTTGGAGCGGTGCACGGACATGACGTTCTCGAAAAGGATCCAGAAGACGAGCAGGTGGCACGACCTCGGCGTGCAGGCGGCGTTGAGCAGCGTGATGGCCGCCGGCACGTACATGGCCACGTACTTGGGCAGGTGCACGTCTCCCTGCACCAGGACGCAGGCCGGGATGACGACGCAGTAGAAGAGGAAGGTGACGAGGTGCGCCACCACCTTGCGCACGAAGAAGAAGGCGTAGAGGAGGTGCAGCTTCTTCCACGGCGACACCCGGTCGCAGCGCAGGACCTCCGGGAGCACCTTGCGGAACAGGTTGGCCGGCCCGCACGACCACCGGTGCTGCTGGTACCGGTACGCCCGGAACGTGCTGGGAAGCTCGTTGCGCACGTCGAGGTCGCCGGCGTAGACGAAGCGCCACCCGCGGAGGCTGGCGCGCACGGCGAGGTCCATGTCCTCCACGGTGGTGCGCTCTTTCCATCCCCCCGCGTCGGCGAGCGCGGCGACGCGCCACACCCCGGCGGTGCCGTTGAAGCCGAAGAAGGCGTGGCAGGCGGACCCCACCTCCTGCTCCACGGCGAAGTGGTAGTTGAGGGACATCTCCTGGATGCGGGTGAGGATGCAGTCGCCGGCGTTGACGAAGCGCCACCGGGCCTGCACCAGCGCCACGCCGGGGTCCCGGAACAGCGGCGGCACGGCGCGGCGGAGGAAGTCGGCGTCGGGCTGGAAGTCGGCGTCGAAGATGGCCACCAGCTCGCAGTCGCGGGCGTAGGGCTTGCGGAGGCCCTCCCGCATGGCGCCGGCCTTGTACCCGTTGCGGTTGCTGCGGTTCTCGTAGCGGATGCGCACGCCCTTGCGCGCCCACCGCGCGCACTCCGCCTCCACCAGCTCGCGGATCGCCGGGTCCGTCGAGTCGTCCAGCACCTGGATCACCAGCCGCTCCGATGGCCACGACAGCCCGCACGCCGCTCCGATCGACAGCCGGTACACCTGCCAGCGTGCGGACGTGCAGTGGTTTATTTTTAACGATCAAGAGTCCAGTTATTAACATAATCAAATGATATACCACTCGAGATACACATGTTAATTACCAGAGACGACCGATTTCTCTAAGATGCATACATATATAAATAAGTGTAACAAATACATAGTAGTAGTACAAAGCTTAAGTTCGATGGACAGCAAGCATGCATGCACTCCTATACATGGCAATAAATTATATATCAGAGATAAATCAAATCAAATTAGAGAGACGGAAACATCTCAGAATCTGACAATCTAGAGACCATAGTTGACCTCATTATTGATTCATGGCATTTATCGCCTTGCTTATGTTACCACATCTCTACCATTCACTCCTCTACAGATACATGCATGCGTCATGTATATGCAAACAATTTCTCCAAGAACAAATATAATACTACACATAATTAAAGGGGGAAACGCATCTATCTATCCCGTGCGTGAAGAATACTTGAGGCCATGTGGGTTTTGACTTTTGACGTGGGGGAAGGTAAAGAAAAGGAGAAGAGAAGAAACTGTAGCAGCCCCCGGTTTAAAAAAAAAAGAGAAAGAAACTGTTGCAACTAAACAAAAACAAAGTAGCTTTGCTTTCTAGCTTTTACATGCATGGAGGAGAAACAAAGTTAAAGTGCACATATATTCGGCAACCAACTGTACGAAGGGAACGCACGCACAGATCATGCATGCTTGGGGTGATCGATCATGCCATATGCTTGGGCAGATCGACGTTCCCTTTCAGTTGTTTCGCATGCAAGCGCGCTTTGCTTGCTTGCGCTAGTGCAAACAAACAAGCAATGTCATGCTCATACCATACCAGTGAGCCAGGCATTAACTCAGCGAAAACCAGAACGCAAATCCGGAGCAATAATCAGAGCAATACAATCTCGCTCACCTGTCTCTCGTTGAACATGGGGATCTGGACCAGGACCATGGGGCAGCGGCGGCCGTCGCCGGCCTCCAGGTCGTCCTCGTCGTCCAGCGCTCGCTGCCGGGCATCGTCGTCGTTGGCGCCCGCGAGGCGGCGCCGGGCCTGCCGCTTGCGCCGGCGCCGGTGCAGCCACAGCCCGGCGACCACGGCCGCCATGTAGACGCGCTCGAGGAAGAGCATCAGCGACATGGCGGCGCAGACGTACACGGCCAGCTGCAGCGCCGGCACCACAACGCGCCACCGCACCTCGTGCCACGCCGCGCGCATAACGGACGACGCCGCCGCCGGAGACCCGGCCGCTGCACCCAACCCGAGGCTCCCCATGCCTGTGGCATGCAGAGGCATAAGGATCGCCCGGGGATGTCTTCCTCAATCACTCATGGAATGTACCTGCTGGTCGCCGACGACCAGGGTTTACTTTGCAGGTTGTGCACGTGCGTATACTGCTTGTACTGGTCTACTGGAGTGGAGACTGTTCTCGTCTGTCTCTGTGTATATATATATATATATATATATATATATATATATATATATATATATATATATATGATGAGTTTTATCTACTCCCGGGTGTAGTTATATATATATATAATATACACATACACTAGGCAGAGGGTATATGTATATTCATACTATACGATTAATTAATTTGGCAAGTACAGTAGAATAATACATCTGGCATGCCGGCCAGCTATACGACGACGTTGCTTGCATATCTGTACTATCTGCGCTTATTGCTTGGCTTTGCAATGCTTTTTGGCTGTATCGTGCATCATGTGTGTGTGTATATATACGTACTCCACCCGTCGAAAAGACTAAGTGCGGATCGCGTATGGCTGATAGTATACATGGTGCAGTGCACGCCGGTGTCCGTCCCCCGCGTAATATCGCCAATTGCAGCCGTGAAGTATATAACACTATCTTCCATGGGGACAGCTAATTAAAACGCGTACACACGGCGCGCAGTATCTACAAATGCTTGCTGGAGATATATGTTCTCCAATCTTAGCTTGCTCCATCTTGTGCATTATTGTTCATATGTACAAGCAGATTTTAGATATATCTGCTTGCCACTAGGAAGACCATCCGAAATGCCACATCACCGCTGGTTTTTGACAATCTGACGGTAATATAACTCATTACAGTGCAATTTTTACATGAGCTGGCGGTGAAACTTAAAACCGGCGATAGTAAGTTCCTATCAGCGACTCAGCGTCGGTTTGTACTACGGACTGTCGGTGATAACTATCACTATCGACTTACCGACTTGTTTAATATTTCATTGGTGAATAGAGGGGATCAGGCATGAAATTTTTATCAATTGCAGTGAATTCTCTCACATCACCCGTCTATTGGCCACACCCTCTCCCTCACCACCTCTCACTACAGGAAACTCCCTCTTTACCGTGTGCCCGAAACTTTGCCGTGCGCATTTTATGGGGCGCACGGCAAAGAGGAGCTTTGCTGTGCGGCTTTCCCACGGCGCACGGTGGAAAAACGCTCGACAAACAAATAGTTTGCCGTGCGTTTTTCCCTTGGCGCACGACAAACATTTTTACCCCCACTGGACGTTACCCTCTTTTACAACCGCTAGCTTGTTCATCGCCTTTGCCGTGCGCTAGGACAAGGCGCACGACAAAGACATTTCCTTTGCCGTGCGCTGTAGGAAAACATATACGTTTGCCGTGCGTTTTCCTACAACGCATGACAAAGTATTTTCAAAAAAATTTGATTTTTGTACTTATTTTTATTTCTCTACTACAAAAACATTATTTTGTACTCTATATTTCAATGTTATACATGTCTCGATAAATTTACTATTTTTAACAATTATCTTTCACTTAAAGAGTTTTTGTTGTATACGACAAATTTGAACTGCAAATGCGTAAAGTAATGGAGTAAAGTTTGTGGAAAAATGATATTCATGTAATTTAATCATTTTTATGACCTTATCTATGAAATAGGATGAAATTTTGAACATTTTGTTCGCGAATCATGAAAATCCTCATGCGGTTGCAATGTTTTTTAATTGTATAAAATGCAAACAAAGTTTGAAAATCATGACATTCGGCAAGGCTCGTGATATCATATGTGAAGCTTGTGATAAATCATATAGAGTGTTTTGAGCAAGTCATCATAGATGGTGTTTAGAAACCGAAGTATCTCACTAGAAGTTTCAGAGTGTTGAGAGCCACTTGATTAAGTTTGTAGCCGTAGTAAAGTTCAAATTTGAATTTGAATCCAAAGTTTTTTATTTAGGCAATATACAACTTATATTGTCTCATCCGAATTTATGGTAATTTTTTAGATCCTTTTGATAATCTTAGTACATTAACTTTTATTATGAGGTTGAAATAGTCATAAATGGAAAAGGTCTTTGTCGTGCGCCAGGAGTACACGACGCACGACAAAGTATGTTTGTCGTGCGCCATGGGACCCTGGCGCACGACAAAGAATGTTTGCCGTGCGCCGCGGACCCCTGGCGCACGACAAAGCTGAATTGGCCCACCAACCAGCACATTTAACAGTCGGCGGCCCATTTATCCCCTAAGTCCCAACTGCTTTGCTGCGGGTCGTCGATCTCGTGATCCAACGGCTGAGATTTTGCCATGCGCTATATAAAATCCACCACTTCCCCCTAACCCTAACCTCCCTTCCTCCCTCTCCCTCCTGCCACCCCCATGACCCGCCACCCCATCCCCCTTCTCTCGACGCCGCACCCCTCCTCTCCGCCCCTCCCTCCCCTCCGAATAGCGCCCCACCCCGTCCTCCTCCGGTGCCTGACCCCGTCCCCGCCTACACGACGGTTTGTGACGAATTTTCTTGTCACAAAGTGAATTAGGTCCAAGTTATGTTGGGCCGAGCCGAAAAAGTTGTCTTCATAGATTCTATTTGGCCTACTTAATTGTTTAGACTCAATTCTAGTTGGACCGAGACTAATAATTGCTGACGTCATAATTTGGTTTCGATTTTTTAGATCGATTCTTGAATTCATTTAGGCCAACAAATGGGCCGAGGGGACAAGCCCACAAAATTTTGGCCTAGTTACTTTGGGCTGCGGTCCAAGTAGTGCTTAATTAAAATATAATCCGATGTCGTATTACATGCTAATCAATTTGGTAGTTGACAACATAGATAATAATTTCATACCACACATACAAATAAATCTTTCTCATGACTCATCACACATTAGACATTATTATTAATGAACACATAACAATAACAAGCATATTGTCCCTAGGAGCTCAAAATGCAATACACATGATGTAACATCCCAGATTTTTTCCCGGAATGTTAATTTATGCAAAAATGTGGATTTCAAAATTCTTGGGTGAAATTGAGTGCTTGATTAATTTATAAGGTTGTCTTCTTTTATCCTTCTCTAAATTCTTAGATTTATTTTGAGCTAAATAATAAATTTAGGAGTTATAGTGTGATAATTTTCGAGTTTATCAGATTTTATTTGGATTTTAATTGAGTGGGATTCAAATTTAGCTAATTCTAATTCGAATCATATATAAGGTTTAAGGTAATAGGAAATAGGAGAAAAACCCTTAAGCTCTGTTGGGCCTCAACCTCGCCGGTGAAAGTCTGCCACCTGCTCCTGAGTTCGTCGCTGGGTTCGCCGAGCCTCCCTAAGTTTCTGCGGGCCCACCTACCTTTGGCCTATCTAGGCCTGCTAGCACCGCCGTCGCTGTTGTCGCTTACATGCGGGCCACGTCTGTCAACTTCCACCTCCCTCTCTACCTTTTCCCCTTTCCACCGCGATGGCTCCATCCACAGCGCGCCAGCTCGACGAGCTCGGCCGTGCGGCCATGGCCGCCGCCCCTGATGCGAGCCGCGTGGCCTCAAACCGCATCCACCCGTCTGCACCACCAACCCGCACCCCTGCTTCGTATATAAGCCACACCGCTTCCGCCTCCCAACCCTAGCCGCCCAAATTGGGGTTTTCTTTCCCAAGCCAAATCCACCTTCGTCGTTGTGAAGAAGGGGGAAGGAGGCGGGGAGGCCGTCCGAGGAAGCCGCCATCGACCGTCGCGAAGACCGGTGCCGCCCGTGCCACGAGTCGAAGATGCTCAAACCAGAGTCTGCGTCGCTGCTCTGCTTCCTCTACCCCAAGTGTTCCGCCGCCATCTCTGCTCCGTCCGTCCGCATCGCCGTCTGCCACCGCGACCAGGGTCACCAGGTGAGCGCTGTCAACCACTCTCCTATGTGGAACCGACCTTCGCGCCGTGGGAAAGAACCAGGCCATGCCCGTGGTGACCATGCCCTGCTCCGGTAATCTGCTCCGCACCGCGGCGCGCCCGTCGTCGACCTGTGTGCCGGCCTTCGAGCCGAGCCTTACACCTGCAAGTGCCGCTGCCATCATTCGCGCACACACCACTGCTTGCCCGTCATGCCAAGTCTTGAGCGTCGCCGTCTTGTTCGCCTCGCTGCCGTGGTCAAACCACCAATTTGCACATGCACACACGCACGTGCACGGAGGCCAAAGCCCCACCTTTAGGCCGCCCTCACACACCCCAAACCAGGGCACGTCTCTGGCGTACACGCGCGCAAGTGCGAGCACGCCGGTGACCTGTCCGCACGCACGCCATTCTGATGCTCCTCGCCGCTATGCGAGCTGTGCCATGGCCGAGTCTTTATTTGCCCCAGATGAAACCCTAGGTCTTCCTGAACCTTGCATCCTTTTGCCGACCGCAGTAGAATTCCGCTGTCGGCCAAGCCTTGTCGCCATGCCGCTCCTTTGGAGCAAAACGTCAAGCACCTGGCGGCCAATTCCAAAACCCAGTTGGGGTTTTCTTGCACACGCATGCACGCACACCAATCCGCCGCAAGCAATCCCGTAGGATCCCATGTGGCCGACCTCTCACAGCTACGCCACACCGCCACCCGCACGTGTGCACGCTACAGAGGATCGAGGGCGAGATCCCATGCGTCGCGCCACCCCAGCAGCCATGCCAGCTGCCTTGTGGGCAGTGGCTGGCTATAAGTTGCCTAGCGGCAGCCACCTCAACCTCTGTAGCTAGCCAGTAGCCAGCCTGTAGCCAGTTTAGAGTGAACTAGAGATAGCCTATAGCTAGCATATAGTTAACTATATTGTGGATGTGTATTTTTTTTATTTCAGAAATGTATTTTTATCTTTGAAAATTCATCATAAATCCATTTTGGCTCCAAAAATTATGAAACTTTCTCCTAAAGCTTTCTAAAATCTTGAAGCACATGTTAGCATAGTGTTTGCCTTCTTTTGGATCTTAATTGCCTTTCATTTGGAGTTGTTTGCATCTAGAGCCCGTGTTTATTTTATTTATGCGATTCTAAAAGCCGTCGGAGCCGAAGAGCTGAACCAGGAGTACGACTATGCCGACGACTATGCGGCCGACGACTACCCGCACACAGGTTCACGCCCGACTGGTGCTGAAACTCCTATTAGGCATTGCTAACTAGATGTTAGCGCTTTACTTTATGCATGATGATGGATATGATAAACCTTGCACAACCTTATTGTTTTACCATGTCCTTGATTGTCCTACCTCTACTACTATACTATATATATGCGTGTATATACGTTGAGCTTCGTGATGCATGTGTTGGGCTGGATGGATAATGGTTCTTGGCGTGTGTGGGGAAAACTGGCAGGAGAAGGCGTTTTTGGGTACCTTGGCGGGGGTGAGCTCAAAACAACCGATCTGGGATCAGGGATGGTGGTACACTTCTCGGTGTCTCCCCACTTTGACAGTTTTAGGAGCACATGTGTTTGGGATTTTCTTATACGCATGGAGGACATGAGCTTGCCCGGTCTGAAAGCGAGTGGATCAACTTGTCAATGGGATTTTCATACACACCACCTCACCGAGAGTGGGGTTAGGGCCGGGTTGAGCTTGGCAAGTGCGGTACCATACCATACCTGCTAGCAGGATAGTGGGGTATCAGTGGGGGAGAAGTTGGGTAAGGGCCCCTCTTCTCTTGGTGTGTTCCCCACGTGGCCAAGCGGGGGCCTTTTCATTGGTCTGAGGCGATCCTCCTCGGGGGATTGCAACGAGACCCAGATGTAGGATGGAACCGTAACTACCAAGAGTTCATTTGGTAGGATGTACTCGGTCGGTCGTACACCGGCCGGGTGCCATTCCGAGTTGGGTAGGGTACACACTCTATAGAGTTTTGATATATACATATAGCCGCGTCCTCGGTCATGGACAACCTTGCGACATGTTCGTTCCTCATGTTTTGGGATTTCTACCTCCCCCTAGTGTTTGAGAGTGGTGAGATGTGATTGTAGTCGGGGAGAGGAGAATTTCTCCATCTACCTCGTGGATCCGACTGCAATCATTGAGGTGCGAGGAGAGGAAGTTCTCGCATCATCCCTAGATGGAGATATGTTGTGGAGATGGGTCCCTGGGGTACCAAGTATTCCAGATTTGTGCTGAGAGATTGGGTTGGGATATATGGAGATCTTATGTTTATGCTTTTGCTGCTGCTGCTGCATAGGAAAACCTGAGCCTTTACCTTGTCTATTCTTTTAAACCTTTAGCGCCAGGCCACTTAAAGCTTGCATACAGTTGGTGATGTGGACCTATCCCGTTCCTTGGGGATATCCTTTGAGTGTGCAGGGTATGAGTCCGACTTCTACAACAACACAGATGGGTGGTACGACTGAGGGAGGCGTCACTACGCTCAAAGATGCCTGTGGGTGTGAACAGTAAAGATGGAGACTCTTTTGGGATGCTAGCTAGGCTCTTAACTCTGATATTCAGCCAAGAGGCTTGTATTGATGTACTCCATAATAGATATGTAATACCTTAATGCATTTATTTGTGTGATATCGTGGTATGGATGTGATGCCTTATCTATGATGCGTTCTATACGTCATAGCGTCTGATCCAGGGACTATCACAAGGGTACAAGAGGTCAGATTTTCTTCACCAAAAATTCGGGTCATTACACATGACATTTCCCTAATCACCAACAAAGTTGATCTAGAAATAGAAAACACTGATAACAAACCAGAATACTCACAAACCAGCACAACTAGCTGGGAGGACACGAACAAAAGTCTAAGAAACACATTTGCCTTACCCTCTGTTGCTTAGCAGTTGACAAAGGAGGTTCTCTATAGCTTGTACTTGTTTTTTGCAAACTCTCAATCTCCTCAGTCAACATTTTCATTGCTGCATCTGAAGTTTGTGCCTTCATCTTCAAGTTTGTCAAAACTTGGTCCTGTTCAACTAAGGTTTCTCCAAGGTCAGCAGCTTCTTGTAGCCCTCCCAAAGAAACTTTAGATCTTGAGCTTGTAGCAGTGGCTGGAAAATCCTGAGCCATGTAATCAATGAAGGGCTTTGACTTCATATCAAAGGGTCAGGATTTTGGTATTTCAATCCCAAGGATTGTGTTCAATATTTTGAGCCTACAAATCAAAGGAGAAGTCAAACTTGAACCTTAAACAAAAAAAGCGAATAAACTTAAGAATACAATAGCATGATAATCATGTGTTCGATTACATAGCACGACAAGTGATTGAATCTTAGCAATGCAGGAACGTGATGCTAGGCCTTGCACAATAAGTATTTGGCCAGTTTCCTTATATATAAGAAACAGAGTGTACCATGACCATTAGTAGCCTTGCAGATAGATCTAGACACTGGTGGAGCTACATGCAGACCAAAGACGGCCGTGGCCCCTCCTTGCCAATTGCAAGAAGTATTATCCATCTACAAATTGATGCTTAGAAATTAAAAAAATAATGCACGAAACAACATATTAGTAGTAACGCCCCCCTCTTAACTTGTGTTATAAATCAGTAACTGGACCTAGAACGGTCAAGGCAAGAGAAGGATCTTAGATCTAACACAATACACCAAGCAATTTACTTTCTAAGCATGACCTCATGGATTAACTTGTGTTACAAATCAATAACTGGATCTAGAGCGGCCAAGGTAAGAGAAGGATCTCAGAAGTAACACGATACACCAAGCAGTTTACTTTCTAAGACAAGGAAAAAAGGGGACTAGAGAGAAGGAAATGAGATTCTCACTTAGCTTGTGAAGCTCCAAGATTCAGGAGGTGTTCCTTCCACGTCAACCAAATGGCACTCGTCAGCTACTTCCCAAGATACCTATCTTACGCAGCAGCTAGGTGAGCTCACCATCATGGAGGAGTCGCTGAACACATACATCAAGTCTACCCAGACTTGGCAGCAACAGGCTGACGAGAGGATCAACACCATGCAGTAGATGGAGGAGTAGAGGCCTTACTATTAGTGGATGGGATTTCATCCCCCTCCACAGTAGTGTGCCTAAAGCTACCTTGGGGGAGAACAACCACTCTGAGGTAACTTATATCTTAATTTGTTTTCAGAATATGCATGATAAAAACACATAAAAATTCACAAAAAAAGACCAAAAATATTTATTGATTTCCTATGCACGGTAAGAATGCTTTGTCTCCATAGTTGAAATGATGAATAGTTACTTTGTTACAACTCATCATTCTACTTTAAGTTTTCATTTTGTTGGCTTGCATGATCAAACCTTAGATTAAAACTCATGGGTAGCAAAAAGCATGATACATGGCTAGGTTGTTGTGAGATATGATATGGTAGAATATAGTTGCTATGATCTTGTTCCAAGTGATGCTTGATTTCCAGAGTTTTATTTTTGAAAATGTTAAAATGATGAGTTTCTCAATAATGAGCATTTCCTATCCAAGGCTATTTGTAGATTCTAGCACATATTTATCTTCCACATATGTTTCTTGTTCTCTCATTGACCTTTGTCAAATTATTGTGACCCTTAGTTAGAAACTCGTCATGCTTCCATGATCAAGATCACGTACACATCCACCATATGCTAAACTTCTACACCAGAAGTTAGCAACCATCATTTCATCCATCCATCCATCCATCCACAAAATAAAGCTCCGCACATTATTCTATGATTTATCCCTCTCTAAAAATATCCAAAAGGACCATTCAAAAAAAATATAATACATGCTCAAAAGCATGATAAAAAAAGGCAAATTAGGAAATGAGGTCCCTGAACTCATGGCAAAGGGTCAAGTTCGTCCCCGAACTTTTACAAAGGCTAGTTTAGTTCTCGAAGTTTTGTGATTCACATCCGTTAAGTCCTTCGTCCAATTTTACCATCGACATCGTCATGCAGTGGCTGAAAGACCTTTGTTTGTCCTTGTTCTATCATTATCCCTATGCAGGACCTTAACCCTTCCGCCACCACCACTGCCAGCCCACCACTACGAGTTGGGAGGGCGAAATCGCCCACCACCCACCGGTGTTGCCCACCCACTAGCCGCCACTGTGAGCTTGGAGGGCGCGAGGTGGGGTGGATTTTGCCAGTGTTGACGGGGGATAGCTTTCTGGTGTAGGCGACGAGGTGGATCACAGCGGGCAACGGGCTTCCTGGAGTCGACGACGGAGTAGACTTGGCTGGTGCCAGCAGCTATGCTTGCAGTGGTGACGCCTTGGGGTGCTCGGGTGTCATCGAGAGCCAGGTGGAGTTGGGCGGCGGTGCAGCAGGTGCTTGTTGTGGTGCCGATGACGACTTGACAGGAATGACAGGCGCAACCGACGCTGGTCTTGGAGCCGACGGACCCGACAGTCAGTTCGGCGATGCTTCGGGCGGACCCGATTGGTGAGGCGTTGGTGTTGTGGGTGTCGGAGGCATCGGTGTCGGAGGCAGCATGACCGTGGGCGGCTTTCTGAGGACCTATGTGCATCCGAGGACCGATGGATGGTCACTCCTTAGTGATGAGTGATTGACAACATTGTGTGGACTAAGTCTTGGCCTAGTATTACAGGTGCAGGTTGTGGCTTGGTTTGCGTTGGCGTAGGTGAAGAACAAGCATGAAAGGTCTATGCCTGTGTGGCCTCCAAGGTGTGGAGAGACAAGTAGGCTTGGTTCGAGGAACCCGGTGGCCAATGAGATCATGTGCGGGTCGCATGGCGGCAAGAAGAGCAAGACGAAGTCAGGAACGGTTCCTTGGTTGAGCCACAAAACCAAGACCGAGCCGGGACGACCCTGGCAGACAAGTCATGAGTGAGATTGGCGTGGAGGTTGCACCTAGTCGGTGGGGTTTGCAGTGGTTCAGCATCAAACCGCTAGTTTACTCGGTTGAGCCACAAAACTGAGGTCAGAGACTCGACGAAGAAGGGGCAGCCACCCAGGACGGTCTGACCGCCCAGGTGGGGCAGTCTGACCGCCCGGGTCATAGCGTCGAGAAGCTTCGAAGCGGAGGACACGCGACATGATCGCAAGGCTTGCGTGGAGACTAAGCGGGCTTGCGGTCGATGCGCATCCGTCCTATGGTGATCCGACGAAGATTCCCAATGTGCCCTTCGCAGGCGTGTATCTTACTATTATGTAGTAGTGGTATTTTAGTCGTTCGGCGGCCTCCATATAAACTTGTGAGAGGATGGATGGCAGCCAACTCTTGGAACCCTAGTTCATTTTGCTCCTTTGTTTTCCCCCTTTCTTCTTCTCTCCATAGGCTAGCTAGAACTCTATTGCAAATCTTCAATTGTGTAGGATGATGGGAAGTTGCTAGCCTCTTTGTAAAGAATTTTTTCTCTTTGTGAATGGAAGGTTTGGAGTTCATCCTATTGTCCCCTTGTGATTTGCTTGTGGATGCCGTTTTTCTTTTTCGGTGATTTTCGGAGTCTTTTTCGGTGGAATTTCGAGGGAAGGATTTGAGGGTGTTTCTTTGAGAGATTTGTTGTGGGAGTCACACATGAGGAAGAATCCATGGTGACCTTGCCCCTCCAAATTCCTAGGAAGGCTTTCAATTTGGTGGTTTTCGGTGGAGCCAGAGTTCTAGAGGTGGTGTCACGAGATTTGTGATTCCTCATGATTGTGAGCGTTTCGGTGTATATCCTTTGTGGGAGAGGTCGTCCATGAGGTGACCCAACCATCCCCAAAGTTTCGCTGCAATCCGTTGGGTGAATCGGGAGATCGGGTGATCAGAAGTTGAGAGTTGACCCGCGGTTCTTGTTTTCCCCGTTCTGTTTGGGGAGGGCAGTCTAACCGCCTCGGGTTCGTCCGGAGAAAGTTTGGATTTTTGCCAAGATTTCCTGGAAGCATGTTTGCCTTGACCAGAGGATCCTGTGGTTGAAATCTTGGAGCGTTTCGAGTTCGTTTGGTTGGTTTTTGGTCGAGTTGGTGTGTGCCAGGCATAGGCAGTCTAACCGCCCCCCGATGCGGTCTGACTGCCCCTGCTAGGCAGAGAGTGTTTGTGTAGTTTCAGTTGTGGTTTGAGTTTGGTAGTTTTGGTTGGAGGCGTGGTTTGTTTCTAGGATCAGTAGCACTCGAGTGGCTACGTGGTCTTAGCAAACTCGAGGAATTTGAGGCAGTAGTGATTTTGGGATTCCAGCTATGTTCATCTCGCTAAAGGAGTTATCTCTTTTGAGAAGAATTTTTATCAAATCCCATTCACCCCCCCCCTCTGGTAGCCCAATCTGGTCCTTCAAGTGGTATTAGAGCTGGTTACGGGTCTTTGTTGACTCTAACCAGTCTAAGATCCAAAGATGGCATACCAGGATAGGGGATCGGGTCCTCCACACTTCGATGGGAAGAACTATGAGGACCTGTGTGGTTCGAGGACCGGTGGATGGTCACTTCCTGGTGTGATGAGTGATTGACAACATTGTGGGGAGTGACTCTTGAACAAGTATTACAGGTGTAAGTTGCGGCTTGATTGGTGTTGGTGCAGGTGAAGAACAAGCACGAAAGGTCTATGCCAGTGGGCCTCCAGGTATGGAGCAAACAAGTAGACTTGGTTCGGGGGACCTAGTGGCCAGCGTGACCAAGTGCGGGCCGCATGGTGGCAAGAACAGCAAGACGAAGTCGTGTACGGTTCCTTGGTTGAGCCTCAAATCCAAGATCGAGCCGGGATGTCGTGGGGCCAAGTCATGAGTGGAGATTGGCGGGAGGCCACACCAAGTCCGTGGGGTTTCCGGTGGTTCACCACAAAACCACTAGGTTCCTTGGTTGAGCCACAAATCCAAGACCGAAGACCAAAGCACTGCAACACTAGGCTGGTCTGACCGTTGAGGAGCACCGGTCTGACCAGTGTGTGACGCGGGCTTCCAGAGACTTCAAAGCGGAGGACATGCATCGGGATCGCAAGGCTTGTGTTGATGCTAAGCAAGGTGCGGTCGCCGGGCATCCGTCTGATGGTGCTACGACGAGAAGTTCCCAAAGTGCCCTTCAGGGTAGTGTATCCTAGTTTTATGTAATAGGGGCAGTTTTGTCTTTCGATTGCCTCCATATAAACTAAGTGGAGAGAGGATGACAGCCATCTCTTGGAACCCTAGTTCATTTGCTTCCTAGTTTTTCCCTTTTTCCCTTAGGGTTTTCTATAGGACTAGCTTGAGAGCTTCATGGTGAGATCTTGAGAGAGGGATGGATGTTGAGGAGGCAAGCTAGACCTTGTTTGAACCTTCATGGTGTATAGATGATTTGGTGAGTTTTGGGGGCTCAGATCATGGCTATGGGATGCTCATGAGGTACTCTTACTGTCCCCAAAGTCTCATGCAAATCCGTGGAGCGAATCGAGAGATGGGGAAGGATGGAGTTGACCCGCGGCTCGCTGTTCATCCCGAGCACCCAGGTCTTGACCGGTCTGACCAGTGTGACCCTCTGTTGGGTTTTGGCTTGGGTGAACGTTTGGATGTGTAGAGCTTTGTCTTGTGTTGCTCTGGGTTAGTTCTTGTCAAGATTCCAGTTGGTTTGCTATAGTTTGATGAGCTTCTTGTTTTCTCTTGGTTCGTGTTCCAGAGGTGGTTTTTGTTCCAGGGCCTAGAGAAGTCTTTGAGGCTTGCTGGAATGTTTCTGGGGTGTTACTGTGCCCACCGGTCTGACCGGTGAAGGTGACCGGTCTGACCGGTGCTGCTCGGGTGATCCGACTGGTGTTTTGAGGTGACCCGGTGTGTCTCTGTTTGGTGTCGGGTGATCCGATTGTTTTGTTCGGGGTGACCCGACCTGGACCGGTCTGACCAGTGGCTGTGACTAGTCTGACCGGTGTGCTGTGTGTGCTGCTCGAGTTTTGTTCCCCTGCATTCTTGAGTAGTTTCGGTGGAAGTTTGCTCCTAGGAACAGTAGCACTTCAGTGGCTACGTGTTCTTGGCGAATTTGGGTAGTTCGAGTCGGAGAAGCTTTTGGGTTTGGCCATGTTTGTCTTGTTGGAGAAGGCATTTCCTTCAAGAAGAATTTTTATCGGTTCCCATTCACTCCCCCCTCTCTGGTCTCCCAATCCGGTCCTTCAAACTACCAGATGTGGCAGACCCGGATGGCTACGTTTCTTCGCGGCAAAGGACAATTGCTTTGGGACGTGACGATTGATACATCCTATGTTCGTCCCGACACTTTCCTTGCCCCAAGTTCGAGGGATATGTACGACGCCAACAACAAGGCGGACGACTACTTGTTTCGTGCTCTCTGTGCATCTGAATTCGACCAGATGTTTGGAGAGGAGTTGACGTGTAAAATTTGGGAAAAGCTGAAAGTTGCTCACGCTGGGAACATACAGGTTCATGCTCTATTGTTTACGACTTACCGGAGAGAGTATGAGAACTTCACTCATCTCCTCGGTGAGTCCATTGACACCATGTTCCAGCGATTCACCGTGATTGTGAACAACATGAAGGCCAATGTGACTGTGCTCCCGTACGATGATCACACTACAAGAAATCGTTGACTAGTGACGCAACCACATTTTAGCGTCATTGATTTATGACGTTCCTGGCTGATCTCGTCATAATATTTCACTTCTGAGCAAATTTAGTGAAAAAAACTTTTGTCATTACGGTTGGTACTGTAGCCGGGCATTCCCTGTTCTATGCTGTTTTGTGACGCCATAAGCTCTGCAAAAACATCATAAACCAACATCGATCCCACATGTAAGCATTATTTTTAAAACAGAGTGTTCCAAGTCATCATAAAATTAAGTAGGGTCCCACATATAAGCATTCTTTCGAAAATAGAGTGTTTCAAGTCATCATAAAATTTTCAAAAACAATTTGCCATTGCAAGGGTTCGAACTAGAGACCTATAGGAACAAGACTGCGTTGTTTACCACTGCACCACTTCTTGGTTGTGTTGTTTTAACAGGAAACACTTTCCTTATGATTGTGTCAGGTGAATCTTTAATATAAATTAGTAATTCATAGGTGAAATGCTTCACTACCTTCGCAAAGACTCTCGACTTTTGCTATGTGCAGATCTGCAACGGCTCGTGGTAGGAATGGTGGATTCTGGCAGTGATGAGAGGGTGGTTTATGCGCCACCTCCCGGCTGCGAGTTCATGAAACAGGACGACAAGGTCAGTCCTCTGGTTTGAGCCACTATATTTTCCCTTATCGACCTAGGGATGGGGATTTCTAGATTTGAGGATCTAGAGGATTGATGACCATATACAATAGATTTAGACTTCATCATACACTCAGATTTGAATTGCAATTGGTGTTAGAAGTTGATCGCCATAGATAATCGGTGTTAGATTCAATTAGTTTTCGATTTGCATCATTTTATGAATTGATAGGTTCTTGTATTTCACTAGCTTTTGGTGGTGGCTCGGTCCACTGATTTCACTACATCGGAGCCTCTTGATGTTGATCTTATCCTTGTGGATCCTTATAACAAGTGCCAGCATGGGTATGCTCTCCTTGTCAGGGAAAGCTTCACCGCCCTTGGGTGCCGGTATGGAACCTGTGGTCAGGTAAACAATAACTTGTTTAAATTTCAATAGACTTATAGTACGTGTACTCTTGATATTAGTGTTGAAAATGGACAATTTTATGAACATATATGTATTTGGTGTCTGTGGCCTGAAGGAAAACAATGTCAAACGTTTGTTTGGATTGATCTTGAATGGGATGGTAGGACTAAAGCTGTTCTGAATAAGCTAACACGCAGGATAGCAAAAGCTGAAGAGGAAGCAAGGTCATGGAAAGAAGAATGCAGAAAGGCTAACATGAATCTTGGAGATACTGAAAAAATGATGCTTGAAGATACTACCACTGAGCTTCAAATGGTGAAGAAGGGTAAGCGAGCGCAGCTGGAACTTGTCCAGGTTGAAGGACCAGAACGGCGAACCAGAGAGGGGGGAGTGAATGAGAGCCGATAAAAATTCTATTCAAGAATTCGGCCTATGAACCCAAAATCACTCGGAGGCCTCCGTGTACTTCTCTTGCCAAATCCACATCGCCACTGACGTGCTACTGGACCTAGGAGCAAGATCCAACCAACAGCTCTAGAAAACGCACAGCGAAAAACAACACGAACATGGCTGCTGGAAGCCAAAACCGGTCAGGCCGGTTTCTGAAACCGGTCAGACCAGTCATCTAGGACTTATCCTCTCACAGGCAGGGGAAACCGGTCAGACCGGTTTGGCAAACCGGTCAGGCCGGTTTTGTCTAGGAAATCCCCAAAAGACATACGAGACCAAAAACACAGCAAAGCCACCTCAAGAACCTACCAAACTTTGAACAAGAAAAGCCATAGCCTGAAGGAAACTCTCCTGTCCAAAAATCCTCACGACAGCCCACTAGGGCCAAATCGGTCAGATCGGTTTGCGAAACCGGTCAGGCCGGTTTTGCTTGGACAGTCGGGAAGAACTCAGCCTGCGGGAAAAACTCAACCTTCACCTTGCCCGATCTCCCAAATCGCTCCACGGATTCTGGTGAGACTTTGGGAATAGCTGGGGTACCTAATGGGCTACCTTTGGCTAGAAGCTCGGTCCCCAAAACTCACTCAATCAAGAGGAATCAAAAGTCAACCCTCAAGAACACCCTTCCAAGAACTCCACCGAAAACCACCAAATCGAAGCCGTTTCGGGGGGATTGCTGGAGCAAAATCACCAAGCAAAGAGGCACAAGGTACTTATATGTGACATCCAACAAGAATCCCACTAAGAAACGCCTCCAAAACTTCACCACGAAAAACGCCGAGAAAAGGCTCCGAAAATCACCAAAAAGGAAAACGGGAGAGACAACAAAAGCCTTGAGGAATCACGCTGAATCTTCTATACATACCAAGAAGGATTCATACAAGGTCTAGCTTGCCTCCCGATCATCCATCCCTCTCTAAAGATCTCACCATGAAGCTCTCAAGCTAGTCCTAGAGATGGCTGCCATCCTCTCTCTACTTGGTTTATATGGAGGTAATCAAAAGACGAAACTACCCCTATTACATAAACTAGGATACACGCCCCCGAAGGGCACTTTGGGAAGTCTTCGTCGTAGCACCATCAGACGGATGCCTGGCGATCGCACTTCGCTTAGCCTCGACGCAAGCCTTGTGATCCCGACGCGTGTCCTCCGCTTCGAAACACCTCGGTGCCCTGCAACCCCAAACTGGTCAGACCGGTTTTGGCCTGACAGCCACACCGAGTCTTCGGCCTTGGCTTTGTGGCTCAGCCAAGCAACCTAGTGGTTTTCTGGTGAACCACTGCAAACCCCGCGAACTTGGTGTAACCTCCGCCAATCACCACTCATGACTTGGCTCCCACGAAGTCCCGGCTCGACCTTGGTTTTGAGGCGAGCAAATGTCTCCTCATAGTCTATCCCCTCTTTCTAGCTATAACCCTGAGCAACCAACCTCGACTTGTTTCTCACCACCTCACCATTCTCTCCCTCTTTGTTCTTCCAAACCCATTTTGTCTCGATAGGTTTGCAATGTGGTGGTGGCTCTACCAACTCCCAAACTTGGTTTCTCTCAAAGTTCACTAATTCCTCATGCATTGTGTTCACCCAATTAGGATCAGAGAGTACATGTCCAATGTCTTTCGTCTCAAAGGTAGCAACGAAAGCTAAATGAGCAAAGTGAGAAATATTTCTGGACCTCCACCGTGTCGTGCGTTCATTGATGTCATCGATGATTCTTGAGGGAGGATGATCAACTTGCACGTGCCTCGGTGCCTCTCGCCTAGAGATGACCTCCCCCTCAACAGCAGCTTCCACTTGATCTTGCTGGTTCGTAGTTGGTCTAGGGGATGGACCATCCTGCACCGTAGTCGTCGTAGTGGAAGTAGAGGGTACATGTGTGGTTGGAGCTTCACCATCATCACCATCATCTTCTCCAGCATCATCCTCCTCATCCTCAAAGATCTTCTTGCTAACTTCATCATCACCAAAGACAGAAGAGCTGCATGGTTGGGTCTCGTCCAAGGTTACCTCGTAAGTTTCCATGACTTGGTTAGTTTCAAGATTGAGCACACAATATGCTCTAGAATGATTCACATAATGAAGGAAAATGCCATTAGAGGACCTCGCCTCAAACTTGTCGGCCTACCTTTCTTGAGAATAAAGCACCGGCAACCAAAAGCCCGAAAAATGGCTCACTCTTGGTGCTCACCCATGCATGAGCTCATAGCACGTCTTTTTCATGAAAGCCCGAAGAAAAATCTGGTTCCTGTTGACGGCTGTTAAGTGCCTACTTTAGCCGTCAATATACTCATGAATAAAGGAGCAAAAGGCATTTCTTACACGCATTTAGTTAAGAATAATGTAGTTCCACTTGTCCTTGGAACTTTTGTAATTACAGGTAAAATAAGCATAAAAGAAGTGACAACTCACCTTCTATGGTCCAAGCCATGCCACCTCAGCCAAGGAGGGGCTGCCACCTAGGATCCCATGCATGCAAGCCATGTCACCAATCCAAGGGAAGCAACCCCGACGAATCAGAGGGCGACACGTGGACATCACAAGGATTGAAGGGCCCACGGGCAGGCAAACTGCCTCAAAGTCGGGTGGACACCGGGGACTGACCTTAGGACCCACAGGACAACCACCACACAAAAGCACAGGTCGAGGTGGGCCCACAAGGGGTCGGCCGACCCCACAGGTCGGCCGAACCGATCTTATGGCGGCTCATCCTGGCCTTCCACGTGGTGCTTCCTGGTTGGCTCCTGATCCACTCCCGGGGTGCTCACGCCATTCTCCTGGAGTTGTCCAAGGCCTATAAATAGAAGGGAGGGGACTCATTTCTTACCCAACTCACTTTCCAAATCCTCTTTCACTTTTGGTTTCCAAGGCTAGGAGGTAGGCTAGAGTAGCTCTACTTCAGGTTCCAAGTCTAACTTGGGATCTAGGTATGAGTTCTCTTGGATCTTTGTTTTATTGTATGACTTTGATCTACTTCTATTATTCAGCTATTTCATATAAAGTAGTGTTAGCATATACCTTCATTCGTTCATCATTTAGAGGCTCTTGTTCTTGATGAACAAGGCCTTTTGATCCACTTGACGAATGATTTACTCATGTCTTTGGTGTTTGTTCATAAGTTATAGGCTCATGTTCTTCATGAACACGACCCTTTGATCCTGTTGAATAGACATAGTAGAACACGAATTCGTTTGTATGACTAGCCTAGTTTGATCCAGTTAGATCATGTGTTTGTGTTGTATGAAGTTCGAGTTCAAGCTACGGTACTCAGTGTAAGTGGCCAGTTATCTAGTGGCACTGACCTGGGTCACAATAGCCCGGGTCGGTTAGTGTCTAGTTAACAACGCAAGCATGGTGCTTGGGTTGAGTAGCTGCGTTTCATATGAGTGTGCCCCATGGATTGATAGAGGTAAGCCGCGGTAGTGACGACAGCTATTAGACCCTTTGTACTACCCCACGTTCGGGTACGCTGTACGAGTCTAAAATCTAACAACCGACGTCGTGCGGAAGCGACGCGGGCGGTTAGCTCCCCGTTTGTGCCTAGGTGCTGAGCTGATATTCATACAATGCTTATGTGACTGACAGGCATCTACTAACTTTATATGTATAGTACCTTACAACCTAGAGCTAACTCGTATGTTGCCTCCTAAGCCGTAGTGTACCATAGAGAGAACGAGTTTGGGTGTGTTCACACCACCCTATCATTATCATATCTTACCCCTGTGTTTGGGACCTGACTTATTCTCGTCATTGATCTATACTCATTGCAATAATGTTGCACATGTTAATCCGACCATGCCTTCCTTGGATTCGATACCCTCTGGAATACTCCTTTGGAGAAATGCTACAATGGTATATCCGTGCGCTTGCGGATTCTTTGTAAACGTTAGGATTACTATCAGAACATTTTTGGCATCGTTGCTCGGAACCCATGAACTTAGCAAAGATGTTAAGGAATGTCGACAAACATTTCTGGCGCTGTTACTAGGGATACAAACCTAGTGATGACGTTAAGAAATGTCAACAAGCATTTCTGGCGCCATTGCCGGGGAAGGCTAAAGGATAACATGACAACACTTTGCATATGTTTATAATCATGAAATGGTAAAGCAGTTCTCAATGCAGGCTAACCTTGATTGTCTTCTTTGTCTTTGGATGATGAAGACAGGTAGTGCATGACTGGTTTCGACTTACCGCTGAATTTCACTGAAGATCCTGAGTCACTCGTAAGGAGAGCTAGAACTCATTTCGGTTCTCCCCAGCGTGTACGTACAGAAGTCGACCCAGCTTCCTTTGTGCCATCTACATCAACTCCTATGACCAACCCCAACCACTACAAGAAAATCGTTGACTAGTGACACAACCACATTTTAGCGTCATTGATTTATGACGTTCCTGACTGATCTCGTCATAATATTTCACTTTCGAGCAAATTTAGTCACAAAAAAACTTTCGTCATTACGGTTGGTACTGTAGCCGGGCTTTCACTGTTCCATGCTGTTTTGTGATGCCATAAGCTCTGCAAAAATGTCATAAACCAACATCGGTCCCACATGTAAGCATTATTTTAAAAATAGAGTGTTCCAAGTTGTCATAAAATTTAGTTGGGTCCCACATGTAAGTATTTTTTCGAAAATAGATTGTTCCAAGTCGTCATAAATTTTTCCAGGGTCCCACATGTAAGCATTTTCGCCATGTCAGCGGTGTCATAAACCAACTGTGGTCCCACATGTAAGCATTATTTTAAAAATAGAGTGTTCCAAGTCGTCATAAAATTCAGTTGGGTCCCACATGTAAGCATTTTTTTCAAATCTTTAATATAAATCAGTAATTCACAAGCGAAACGCTTCACTGCCTTCGCAAAGACTCTTGACTTTTGCTACGCGTAGATGTGCAATGGCTCGTGGTAGGAATGGCGGATTCTGGCGGTGATGAGAGGGTGGTTTATGCGCCACCTCCCGGCTACGAGTTCATGAAACAGAACGACAAGGTCAGTCCTCTGGTTTGAGCCACTATATTTTCCCCTATCAACCTAGGGATGGAGATTTCTAGATTTGGGGATCTAGAGGATGGATGACCATGTACAATAGATTCATATTTCATCGTACACTCAGATTTGAATTGCAATTGGTGTTAGAAGTTGATTTAGTTAGTTTTCAATTTGCATCGTTTGATGGATTGATAGGTTCTTGTATTTTTCTAGCTTCTGGAGGTGCTTGAATCCACTGAATAGCTAAGTTGATTTCATCATACACTCAGATTTGAATTGCAATTGGTGTTAGAAGTTGATTCAGTTAGTTTTCAGTTTGCATAGTTTGATGGATTGATAGGTTCTTGTATTTTTCTAGCTTCTGGAGGTGCTTGAATCCACTAAAGCTGAGCTGCAGAAGGTGAAGAGAGACCTGCAAGAACAACAAGTCAGCAAGTTCAAGTCACTGCAAGAGGCTCTAAATTACAAGCACCTGTATGAGCAATCGTTACAGCAGCAGAATGAACAACTGAAAGAGATGAATCAATTGCTGCAAGAGGAGTATGCCCGGTTGAATGAAATGACATTGTTACAGCAGGAGAACATTGCCCAGATGGAAGAGCTGACCAAAGAGAGGGGCCATGTTAATCAATTGTTACGGCAGCAGAATGACCAGCTGAAAGAGAATCAGCAATTGTTAGCGGAGAATGTCCTTTAGAAAGAAAGAGCAAATATACTCTGACTGAGCTGCAGACAATCGATAAAACATGTCTGGTGTTACTGCTAGCTAGATGGTTCATAGGTAGTGTGTACTTTGTGGTGATGAATTTGTTTGTATTTTTGTGTTTGCTACTTGCTGGTGGTGTGAACTTTGTGGTGATGAGTGCTATGAGATTCCATCTTATTATGCTGATTTGGTTTAATCTGTTTCAAATTGAGTCGAGCATACTCACCATTCTGAATTAATTTTGCTGATGTTTTGCTTGTCCGTTCTGTTGATGTTTTGCTGCAAGGACCTTCCTGAGTAACGATCGCGAAACTGCTTGTTTCCTACTGTTGGTCACGAAATGTTGCAAAAACAATTTGCCATAGCAAGGGTTTGAACTAGAGACCTATAGGAACGAGACAGCACTATCTACCACTGCACCACCTCTTGGTTGTGTCAATTTAATGAGAAACACTTTCCACCCCAACCACAACACGGAGCGGTT
This sequence comes from Cenchrus fungigraminus, assembly GCA_036936925.1. Classification (NCBI taxonomy): domain Eukaryota; kingdom Viridiplantae; phylum Streptophyta; class Magnoliopsida; order Poales; family Poaceae; genus Cenchrus; species Cenchrus fungigraminus. The sequence goes on from CM072780.1 coordinate 73,260,498, forward strand.
GTTCTGATAAGTTGGCAGGAGAAAAGCCCGCGCTGTAGCAAAAAATAGTTTTCCCGCAGCCCGCTGCCCCGAAACGGGAAAACGAAGAACGGAGAGGCGAGTAGGCTACCAAAACGGATCATTCCGGCGGTGATTTGCGACTTCCAATGGCTGCTCACTCCTACGGGCGCAACCTGGGTGTACTTGCTGCAGCGGCGTGTCAATCTGGTAAGTAATTTTGTGTTCAATCTAGAAAATTTCATTTCACAGAATGTTCTCCTTTTCGATTCGTTCTGTGGTCAGTAATTTTGAGTTGGATTCGCCAAAAACTTTCCAGATGGATAGACGCTGGATAACCGGTTGTACTGGTTTTACTACCGATCATGAGAAAGGGGTCCAGGACTTATTGGCATTTCTTCGGACAAGATACACTGAGGACGAAGAAATACTATGCCCGTGTCGTCGATGCCTCAATAACTCTACAAGGACTATAGAGCGAATTGGAGTTCACTTACTTGTGAGTGGGATGGCAACCACTTACACTAGGTGGATCCAACATGGAGAAGCTTTGGAGGATATGGTTGACGATTATGAAAATGTACAGGATAACGCAATTCTGCCAGATGTAGAGGGGGATATGGATAATGCAGCTCCACGGGATGGTGGTGATCAGGAAACGGTCCAGGAAAACCAATACATATCGGGCATGGAGGAGGATGAAGGCCCTAGAGATGATGGGATGTCTGAATTGATTGCTGACTTGGGCAAGGGTCAGGTGCTCGGTGAGAAAATGTATGAATTTGTAAAGGAATATCTGAACCATAAGGTGTCACCGACATCTTCATATGCATAATTTACATTTGTTGTGAAGTTACTTCATATAAAGTCTTTCAGTCGGATGAGCAACATCGCATTCAATGCAATGATGAATTTGTTACAAAAAGGATTCCCAGAAGCGTGTCTTCCAGACTCTTTCGATGCGGCAATGAAGTACATATGTTCCATGGGACTAGGCTATGAAAAATCCATGTTTGCAAAAATAATTGTATATTGTTTCGCAAGGAGAAGTATGTCAAACTTGATGTGTGCCAAGTATGTTGTGAAGTGGATTCAAGATGGAAGGATGCAGACACCAACAAGTGCGTTCCTCAAAAGGTATTGAGGCCTTTTCCGCTGATTTCTAGGCAGAAGAGGATGTTTCTTTTATCAAAAACAGCAAAGGATGCACGATGGTACGAGTTGAAGCGAAAACTGGTGAACAATGAGCTTAGCCATCCAGCTGATGGTGAGGCATGGAAAGAATTCAATATAAGATGGAAAAAATTTGCAAAAGATGCTAGGAACCTTAGACATGGTCTTGCAACCGATGGTTTCAGTCCATTTGGCAACATGAACAACTCATATAGTATGTGGCCAGTATTTGTTGTGCCGTATAACATGCCACCATGGGTATGCATGGAAGAATCAAACTTCATGATGGCCTTATTGATCCTTGGGCTGAGTTCTCCATCAAAGGATTTTGATATCTTCATGGAACCTCTCGTCGAAGAGCTGCAGCAACTTTGGAAGGGTGTCTGGGCAATCGATGCTGTTGAGGGTAAAGGATTTAAACTGTGTGCTGCGATTCTTTGGTGCATATATGATTATCCAGCATTGAGCATGTTGTCTGGGCGAGTCACGAAAGGCTATTTTGCCTGTGTGCGTTGCGACAAGGATCCTTGCTCAAGGAGATTGAAGAACAAGATATGTTACATTGGGCATCGACGTTTCCTTCCAACTGACCATCCATGGAGAAGAAAGAGAGTAGATTTTGATGGTACTGTTGAAAACCGAGAAAAGCCAGAGCAGTTTATCCATGAGGAGCTGAAGCAGCAACTGGAGAAGGTTAAAGACGTTAGACCAGGAAAGCATCCTCTACCTCAAGGAAAGAAAAGGAAGTGGGAATCCGGACAGTGCTGGAGCCGAAGGGTTTGTTTGTGGGACTTGCCGTTCTGATCATCTCTGAAGTTGGCACATAACCTTGATGTGATGCACATTGAGAAAAATATATGCGAAAACCTTATTGGAACGTTGCTTAAAATTGCTGGGAAGACAAAGGACACTGTGACAACCCACCCAGGAAAATACCGTACTATCACCTAAACCAATCCACTTTGGTCATTAAGCAATAATAAAGTATCATGCTGTCGTTAGTTGCCGGGTTAACGCCCGGTGAAATCACTTACATAGCAACAAAGGATTGATAAATATGCATTAAAACTCATGCGAAGGCGAGTCCAGAGTACAACACGTGATTAAAATCCAATTCTGCCCCGAAGGGTTTAATTATTACAAACCGAAGTACTTGACATGCTAAAGAGGTTCAGAGTTTGAAAATAGCAGAAATAAACTAAACGGTGCGACGAGCATCACAGGAGGCCTGTCATGATGCCTTCATTCATCGTCTTCCACCCACTCCAGCTCCCAGCCAGGCGGGATCTCTCCAGGCCACACATCACTAAAAGCATTACCTGAAAACAACAAATTGAAGCAAGGCTGAGTATACTAATACTCAGCAAGTTTTACCCATCGGTGACAACTACATCACCAAACTCTAGACATGAAAGGCTTTTTGGCTAGTGGGGTTCTTTTGCTGAAAAGCAACAAAGAGTATGTCCTTACTTTCAAGATTTTAGCACAAGTTCTAGTAGATTACTCTTTTCTAAATGAGCAAACTATTGCAAGCATAAGTTGTGCAACTCAATTAATCAAACATAAATATTCACAAAGTTCCATCATAAGGGATATCATGGCCAGTTGGATAAGTAGTCTCAGATAACGGTGAGAGGCCGACAATCGATTGATTTAAACCTTTCAAGGTAGACCTAAACACATGGTAGGGTACTCTCACACTGGACAACCACCAGGCGGTTCCCGAAAATCCTCGGTTCAGGATAAAAGATCACAGTCTTTGGTACAGGCTATCTGGCATACCCCGCAAGGCACCCAGAATCACACATGCACCACCGGTAGCTAGCCGTGGGACGCATCCCAAGATTAGTGACGGTAAAATCCCTTACCACCTCATTAAGGTACTAGGCTTACCGGTCCCATTCCCGACAAGTGCTTAGTACTTTCAAACACTTAACCCACGAAAGCCATTGGACCAGAGCCCACATCCCATGCTCTTACCACATGAGCGATCCATTTATAAAGATCTTATGATTCCAACATAAGAACCTAATCTCGCGAGTGACAAGCATCACTCGACTTGTAACGGTCCTATAGCATAGCAACTACCGACCTAGCATGCTAGTAGAGACACGGGTACCTAGGGATCATGCATCTAGGGTTTCATTTCAACTCCTGGACGTAAATGCACAAACATCCATAGGTAGCTGTAATAATTTCCAAAACATTTAGGTTAATGCACCGGGGCTTGCCTTCGTCAGCAAAGTTAGCCTGGGGCTCCTCAGTGTCCTCGTTCACTTCCACATACTGCAGCTCCGCGTTAGCTCCTCCTTCCTCGGCTTCCAGCACAAGCGAGTAGTTACCGTCAGGAAGTTCTACACGGAATGCAATTGCAGGGTTGTTGTGTGGAGTGAGAGTTTAATTATCACATCCAACTCTTGTTGGCCATATTCACCTTGACAAGCATTTAATTAGCATTTCTTTCCATTAAGGTCATGACAAGTGGAGGTTTATTATTTTAATCTTTTTGATAGTGACTGTGTACACATTTAAGCAATTGAAGCCATTTAATTTCACAAAACAGCAAGGGTGGATCTTTAGCTCCTAAATAAGCTACTCAACATTTTAATAAAGTCATTTAGGGAGCAAGGATGATTTTTCCCAATTAAACCTATTATGAAGTTTATATGGATTCTAATCTTTTAATTCCAAAATAAACTATAAAAATAGGGGGAAGGTGCCTCTCAGGTCCTAAACACCTAACCAAGACCACTGGTCCAAGATACATAATTAAATGAGCCATAAAACCTATATATCAAAAATGACATTTCCTAGCTACCAAAAATATGAGAAACACATAAATAAACAAATAAAGCACCTCTGCAACCCAACTAACTCCTACATCATCTCTGACCTAAAACAAGCCTAGGAGAATAACAAACACATCAAGAACCTATTTAAAATTTGAACTAGGCATTTAAATGTAAATCTAAGCATAAAACAAGAATAAATACTTCTGACAGAGATAAAATCATGATAAATGCAGGAAAGTTGAATCTAGTCATATCATGAGCATAGCCACAAGTTGAGCACAAAAATCTATTTACATTTTTCTACAAAAATCATTAAGGAAGGAATAGCATAAATGCAAAGTAAATCATATAAAAAGAGCTGTTCAATAACTTTGTGCAAATTTTTGTCCAGAGCCTACAAATGACATATCTAGCAACATATCCAAAATTTAGCTCCATAGCCGTTCTAGATTTTGAACTACAGCAAAATGGTGTCAAACTGAGTTTGAATTTTCATTCAAAATCTATAAGTCAAAAGTATGGTCATGCTTTGTAGGAGTTGTAGATCTAGTCTCACTGGAACAAACAAAATTGGGTTTGTATTTTTCTAAATTTTCTAATAATTTCTATTATTTTTCTAAATGGCTAGACTAAGTTGCAAGGAAACTAAGATAAAGATCATTACAACCAAGTCCCTGGTTCACAGATCTGCCCTCGGGAATTTACAACCGTGCCCTCCGGCAGCGGGGCGAGCTCGCCGGCGGCGAACGGCGGCAGGGGCTGGCAAACAAATGGCATGGACGTGCGATTCGGCTCACCAGGACTCGATTGGTGGTGGTGGCGCGGTCGAGGACGACTCCGGCGAGCGGCGGCGGCGAGAGCGCAGTGGCGCGGCCGCCTCGGCTCGTTCTCCGGCGAGGGAAGGGGCAATGCAGGCAAACAAGCAACTGTGGAAGCTTTAGTGGAGCCTAGTGGAGGTGCTCGAGGGCTTGGCTGGCGGCGGGAGCTGGCGGAGGGACGAGCTCGCGGCGGCCGCGGCAATGGCGGGCGGCGCACGCGTACACACGCGCGGGGAGAAACGGGGTGGCTTTTATAGGCGCGGGCGAGGTCGTGGGGGCGTGTGAGCTCCGCCTCGAAGGAAGAGAGGGGGAGTTAAGGGGGAGAGCAGGCGCGGCAGGCCTGCACAGGCGTCGCCGGCGGGCGGCACGGCTGGGTCCGGCCACGGCGCTGGCGGGCGCGGGCGTGTGGAGGAATGCGTCCCCAAGCTTGCTCGGGCCGCGGGCGCCAAATGATGGTGCTGGCCTCGGGATACGGCGACCCAGCGGTGCAGGGAGGGCCCGGACGCCGAGACGCCGCGTGGCGGCGTGGGCGCGACGCGCCGGCGTGAGAGCGCGGTCCAGAGCGCCCTTAGCAGCTGAAGTATTTGAATTAGCCGACGTTCAAACGCGAATTGCTCCAAATTTTGAATTGCAACTTCAAAAAGTGTAGATACCAAAGTTGTAGTGGAGCTAACCACCTACAAAATTTGTAAAGGGTGGCATGGGTTTCGAGGACTGATTTGGCTGGGAACGAAATGCCAAGATGGGCATTTTCTCAGCGGGGTCAAAGGGCAAAAGTCTGCGTTGACCGAGTTTTTGGATGATTTCCTCTCAAAATTTGAAGTGCCACTCTGAAGATGAAATGTGTCCCATGAAATTCTGCACAACTTTTATATTGGTAGATTTTGGAGTGTTTAGACAAAAATTGGAGAACATGGCGAAAGTTCTAGGACTAGGTGTGGACATCAAGGGTTTGACCACTTTGACTAGGGTTTTGACCATGGTAGAGGATGTTGACTTGCTTAAGGTGCTCATGGGTGATTGTTGGCTAGGTTTTCGAGGTGATGACCCAGGTTGACCAAAGTCAACAAGTTTGACTAGTCATTAGTGTTAATTAAAAACCTGGGGCGTCACAGCCTACCCCCCTTAAGCGGAATCTCGTCCCGAGATTCGATTCTAAAGAACAAGGTAGGAAAAGGAACTTACGGTTGCGAGATTGTAGAAAACCCGGGTACTTGGTGTTGAGATATTTTTCCGTCTCCCAAGTCGCTTCTTCTTCCGTATGATGACTCCATTGTATCTTGTACATCTTCACGGTATCTCTTCGGGTCTTTCTCTCCTTGTGGTCCAACACCCTCATAGGATGCTCGATGAGCGAGAAATCCGGCTCAATCCAAGCATTTGCTTCCGTGATTACCTCGGTCTCAGGCACAGGCACGCCTTTCTTCAATTGGGTCATATGAAACACATTGTGGACTGCGGAGAACCGCTCCGGAAGTCGGATGCGATAAGCCACTGGCCCACACACTTCAATGATTTCATAAGGTCCAATATAGCGTGGAGCTAACTTTCCCTTAACAACAAACCTTTGCACACCTTTTGTTGGTGAAACCTTTAGGTAGACATAATTACCAACCTCATATTGTCGGGGTGCTGTCCCTTTATCGTGATAGCTCTTTTGCCTCATTTGAGCTAACTTCAAATTCTCCCTTATCACCTGCACCTTCTCTTCAGCGTCCTTGACTAAGTCCGGACCAAAGAGTGTCCTTTCTCCGGCCTCTGACCAGTTCAAAGGGGTGCGACATCTCCATCCATAAAGGGCGTCAAACGGTGCCATCTTCAAACTAGCTTGATAACTGTTGTTATATGAGAATTCTACCAAGGACAAACACTTGTCCCAACTCTTATCAAAATGCATGATGCTTGCCCGTAGCATGTCTTCCACAATTTGATTTACTCTTTCCGTCTGACCATCGGTCTGCGGATGATAGCTGGAACTACGGATCAATTTGGTTCCTAAACATTCATGCAATTGCTCCCAGAAACGAGCTACAAATTGAGTTCCTCGATCCGAAATTATGGTCTTTGGAATTCCATGCAAGCGGACTATTTGGTCCATATAGATCTCTGCATAGTCTTGAACTGAATAAGTGGTGTGAACTGTGATGAAGTGAGCAGTTTTGGTGAGTCTGTCCACGGTAACCGAAATAGAATCCTTCTTTCTGGCGGTCAGGGGTAAACCCACAATAAAATCCATACTTATGTCATCCCACTTCCACATAGGTATCGACAAGGGTTGGAGTACACCCGCCGATTTCAAATGGCTTGCTTTCATTCTATGACAAGTATCACACTCGGACACATACTTTGTTATGTCTACCTTCATATTCGACCACCAGAAATTTTCCTTCAAGTCTTGATACATTTTGGTGCTTCTGGGGTGAATAGAGAATTTGGAAAGATGAGCCTCATCAAAAATTTCCTTCTTAAGGTCCGGGTCAGCAGGAATCACCAGACGTTTCCCAAACCATACCACATCCTTTGAATCCCTCTGGAAACAAGTGTACTTGGGGTCTCCTTCTGCTAATTTCTGCTTTATTAGCTGTATGCCCTCATCATTGCATTGAGCAGTGACAATTCTGTCATAAAGATTAGATTCTGCAACTATGGCATATAGATTTCCTTGTTCTACCACTTCCAAATGAAGCTTTCTCATGTCTTCACATAAAGTGTCACTATACGGCTCCACCTCTAGATGGTTGCAGTGAACTTTGCGGCTAAGAGCATCCGCAACAACATTGGCTTTCCTGGGGTGATAGTGCACTTCTAGATCATAATCTTTAATCAACTCGAGCCATCTTCTTTGCCTCATGTTTAGGTCTGATTGAGTGAAGATATATTTGAGACTCTTGTGGTCGGTGAAGATATTGCAACGATTGCCCATCAGATAGTGCCTCCATATCTTGAGAGCATGAACAACCGCTGCTAGCTCTAGATCATGAGTGGAATAATTTATCTCATGGGGTCGAAGTGCCCGTGAGGCATAGGCAATGACTCGGCCCTCTTGCATAAGAACACAACCGAGACCAGTGCTTGACGCATCACAGAAAACTTCAAACGGTTTGGAATTATCCGGTTGTACTAGCACTAGGGCTGAAGTTAAGTGTTGTCTCAATGTGTGGAAAGCTTTCTCACATGCTTCCTCCACACGAATTTTACCCCTTTCTTGAGCAGTTCAGTCATAGGTTTGGTGATCCTGGAGAAGTCCGAAATGAATCGGCGATAATAACCCGCCAGACCCAGAAAACTGCGAATTTGGTGTACGGACTTGGGTGGCTTCCAGTCCATCACCTCTTGTACTTTGCTAGGATCTACAGATATGCCATCTTTGGAAATAGTGTGCCCCAAGAATTTCACATTATCCAACCAGAATTCGCATTTGGAGAACTTAGCATAGAGTTTGTGATCTCTCAAATGCTGTAGAATAATTCGAAGATGTTCGGCATGTTCCCTCTCATTTTTGGAATAGATTAGAATGTCATCGATAAAGACCACTACGAACTTGTCAAGCTCCATCATGAATACGGAGTTCATGAGGTACATGAAATAGGCGGGGGCATTGGTGAGACCAAAAGACATCACCAGATACTCATAGAGACCATATCGGGTGGAGAAAGTAGTTTTAGGAATGGCACAAGGTCGAATTTTGATTTGATGATAACCAGACCGAAGATCGATCTTGGAGAAGACCTTGGCTCTAGACAATTGATTGAAAAGAATATCAATGCGGGGAAGAGGATATTTGTTTTTGATGGTCATCGCATTGAGAGGCCTGTAGTCAACACATAACCTCAAACTACCATCTTTCTTTTTGACAAAGAGTGCGGGGCAACCCCAGGGAGAAGAACTTGGGCGAATATAGCCCTTATCCAGCAATTCTTGGAGTTGATTTTTCAATTCAGCTAGCTCTTTGGGAGGCATACGGTAAGGTCGTTTGGAAATGGGTGCAGTGCTCGGTTGGAGTTCAATTACAAACTCGACATCCCGGTCTGGTGGCATGCCAGGCAATTCATCGGGAAAGACATTAGGATATTCACAAACTACTGGAATTTCTTCAAGGTGAGAGGTAAAGGTCACATAGGCACAAGGGTCTGCACCATCCTTAAAAGGTAGGTACAGGGTGATGTGTCTGATGGTAGGTGAATTGATCGCTACAACTCTACCCGAGATATCTAGAACCACCTTATGTCGGGTCATCCAATCCATACCCAAGATAACATCCATACCCTCCAAACCTATGGCGATAAGGTGTGTCGGAAAGGTTTTACTACCCAATCCCAATTGTACTCCACAGATTAAGGTACTAGAAGAGATCTTTCCACCCGGAGTGACAATTTTATAGGCCGAATTAGTGTGAGAACCCATCATACCCAATCTGCCTACTAACTTTTCACTTATGAAACTGTGGGTAGCTCCAGAATCAAACAATATCTTAATGGGGGTGTCATTGATAGAGAAGGTACCCGTAAGCACACTGAAGCTCCCTCTGGAATGTCACTCATGGTGGTGAAATTCAGTTTGCCCTGACGGACTTGCACCATCGGCTTCTTGGCTGGATTGACCGGCTTGGTCCTTGAACCTTGATTCTGCTGGTTGGGCTTGTTCTGCTTGGGCTTTGGGCAGTCACTTATATAATGCCCGGCTGTCCACAATTGTAACAATGGCGTTCACCGGTGTTGCGCAGGGGTGCATTGGGCTTGGAAGCTTGCTGCTGAGTGTTGCGGAACTGGAAGTTCCCTGAAGGTTTGCTTTGTGATGGCTTTATCGTCCAGCGTCCAGTTGAAGATTGCTGGGACGGGTTAGGAACATTTTTCTTCACAAAGCGAAACTTTTTGTTAGTCCCGCTGCCCGAAGCAAAACCAGCCTGCCTCTTCTTGTCTCTCTGGGCCTTTTTCATAGCATCCTCTTGGGATATAGCCCTGTTCACCAACTCATGGAAGTTGTTGGGCTCGATTAAGTTCAGCCGTTCGTACAACTCACCATCCAGGCCATCACGGAACCTCTCCATCTTCTTTGCATCAGTATCCACATGATGCCCACCATACTGGCAAAGGCTATTGAATTTCTGTGCATATTGATACACAGTGTCGGTTCCCTGCCTGAGGGCAGCAGTTCCCTCATCTTCCTATCCATAAGTCCCTTAGGAATGTGATGGCTTTTGAAAGCTTGCTTGAATTCATTCCAAGTGACAGCATGCCTGGCCTGCTGCATGGTCTTGAAATGTTCCCACCACATCAAGGCCTCACCTCGAAGTTGCAAGGCGGCGAAGTTGGCCTTGTTTTCCTCCGAGCATGGTAGCACAATGGCAGAGAACTTGGCCTCAATGGCCTTGATCCACGCCTCAGCTTCAAGGGGGTCTTCCGCCTTAGTGAAGGTCGGGGGTTTCATCCCGATGAACTGGGCGTAGGTAGTGACATGATTCGACCCCTCAAGATTTGACCCATGGGGTGGCCTTTGGTTCAGCTGCTGGGCAATCTGTTGCTGCGTCTGCAGGATCTGGCGCACCACCTCGGTCTGAGTGGCTATGAATGCCTCCGACGGCGTCATGGGCGGTGGCAGTGGTAGTTCACCACTACCCGACACTCCAAAACCATTGGGAGAGCTGCGCGTTAGTCCCACCATCTGAAAATGTGAGCCTTTATTAGACACATAGCCATAGTCTTGCTTAGAAAGAAATGACAAGTGTAAAACATGTATCACAAAAGCTCATTCATGCAAGTTTTCCCGAAATTGCAGCAACATGATCATAAGAAAATTTTCATATCCAACAGCTCAGTCACTGAAAATTTTTCACTTTCTGGTCAATAGGTGTAGGATTTCATGCACTTCAATGTTGGTATTCAACTCCGCAGCGAATTTCTAAGTTCGCATGCCCGAAGAATCCGATTTGCGAAACCTTGCCTAGCTGTCCTGGCAGCCGGCTGAAATTCACCGTAATCTCCGTAACTCTCAGCACCCTCATGCAAAAATGCTGAATTTTGGTGAGCACGGTCATCGTAATATTTCGCACAACTTTGGTATTCAACGTATGAAAAGATTCCGACGTTCAATCGCTTGAAAATTTTCATTTCCAACGCTCTGTCTAGCTGTTTGGACAGCAGCCAGAACTGGATTAAAAATTGCATAACTCTCGGTACGAAAATGCACAAATGCTGAATTTTGGCGAGCGCGTTCGTCATAAAATTCTGGACAAGTTTGGTATTCAACACAAGACTCGAATCTGACCACAAATAGCTTAAACATTTTCTTTACAACAAACACTGCAGGAATGGTGTTCAACAAAGCATTACATGGATGCCAAGTTTTTGGGATCACCAACATACATCAGGGGTTACATTGCAGTCGTGCTGCACAAAAGAATACTCCTAAGTTAGCCTACCACAAAAACCAACCAAAGCGGCTACACACAGGAGTATGAGTCACCCTACTACAACACTACGGCAACCTAGTTGCCAACCGAAGCGTCACTGGCGGCAGGTGAAGCAGGTGGGGTCGGTGGGGGTGGTCCTGCCTGACTCTCCTAGTCAAGACCGGACTGGCCCTGCTGCTCCTCGGGTGGTGCCTCCACCGGGGGTGGCGGCTGCAGAGCCACGATGGCCTGCAGTGCTGCTACCTGCACCTCGGCCTCCTCAACCTGCTGCTGCATCTCGGCGATGTTCTGCAGCAGTGTCAACCTCTCGATGTCTCCGGCGTCTACATCCTCCTGAAGGGTAGTGGTTTGCGCCTCCAGGTCAAGGATCCTCTGCAAGTGGTCGCCTCGCTCCAGCTCCAACTGGAACCTCCTGGTACGAAGCCAGTCGTTCTCCTGCTGGGTCTGAAAGAGAGTGAAGCCCTGCTGCTGGTAAGCCGCTGAGAGACTGTGCCAGGCCAGCCGAGCAGACTCCAGACGCTGGCTGATCATCAACTCGGTGGTGTTGCGCAGCGCCTGAAGTGTGAACACGACGTCCAAGCAACGTGTCAGCGTCCGCGTGACGTCCAGCGGAACCGCAAGCAGAAGCAGCTCCTGTAGGTGGTCCACACGGTCCAGCCACGCTGGGTCGTGCGGGCTCACTACCGGAAACAACCCAAACGGTGAGAGTGCCACCGCAGTCGGGTTGTGGTCGCAGAAGTCCGTCAGCACCCAGAGGGCAGCCGACTCGAGGGACTCATGCCCACGAAAGCCCCAGTACACGGAGCTCAAGTCGAACCAGTCGGGGTGGCCCGGGTGAGGTGGCACGGTGACGGTCACCCTGCAACGGGGCACGCCCAGGTGCTCGAACTCGAGCGTCTCGTAGACGGGCGGAGTGGTGTAGCCGGCATCGCTGAGTGCCTCCCACGCAAGGCGTGGAAAACCCTCCCAGTGCAGCCTGTCGGTACGGACAGTACCGTCAGCGCCGTACTCGAGAAACACAGGGGCAGCCATCTGTACAAAAATGTAACTCATGTTAGAACTCAAAAGAGAGCAACATGTCAAATGGTGCAAAATTCTGGCAGCTGTGAATAAAAATTCATAACTCAAAAACCAGAACCCCAAAAATTCTCAAATTTCACCAGCAACTCCGTAAGGTTTTTATGCACATTTTTGGTATTCAAAGGTTGAGCTAGATCATTTAGGAACAAGGTCGAAAGATGCAAAGTTCAAGGTACTGTCCTCAGAAAAACAGCATGACCTAGGTTCATTAAAAAGGGTACAACTCGAGATCTACAAAAGCTATGACCATGAATTTTTGCGAGCAAAAACTAGATTAGATATGGAGCAACTTTGGTATAGATCATCTAGTTCAATTATTCCTAGAACATGGTGCAAAAATTTAATCTAGCAGCCACACAGATTTTTGGACAGCAACAACATCCTAGACATGAGAGGCAAAGCTAGAACACAAAAACCGCATACTAGCAAAATTTTTCCTTAGAGAGCACACAATTCAGGTTTGGGTCCATTTTTTTAAGTGGTTTCGATTTTTAACATGATGCAAGACGTCCTAATCGTCCTCACACGGCGATCAAGCCAAAAATCGAAGTTAGTGCCGGTGGCAAGGCTTTTATTCGTCTCTCCTTATAATAGCTAGTCGAGAACTATTCGACACTCACTTAGCGTCTAACGGAGCATTGTTAGTGTACCTACAGAAAAGAACCTTCCGTGCCAGCACGTCACGGAAGCGTCCACATACAGTACCGTTCGCTATAGAAACGGTATCCATGCGTCAAGCCGCTGCATGGACAGCATCCAACCTCAGACACTCTCCTTTTGAATGGAGTGCATCCTTGCCTCGCATATTCACAATGCGGAACGTCCACGTATGGCAAAACGTGGTGAGACACAGACGCGACGGTGGGTTCCCTTTGGATTAGGTCCCATCCATCCCTCACATGACATTCATACGGTACCACCACGTATGGCAAAACGAGATGAGACACAGACGTGACGTGGGTTCCCATTAGAATAGGTCCCATCCATCCCTCACAGGACTTTCCTGTGGCACCACCACGTATGGCAAAACGTGATGAACTAGTATGGTTGTACAGAAAGTAATTTCTGACAAGAATTAATGTGCTGGAAGTTAGCAAAATAAACCATAGATTTGTAAGCCACCTGCAAGAACCCAAAAATTCCCTCTAGGGCCTCTCGGTCTAGATCCATCCTTAACGGACCAACGTATTTTGCAAATCCAAACAATCTTGGCAAATTTTATTCAAAAACCTGTGATTAATGTTGTTAATTAAACTCTGGTGCATATAATCGCTCTGATACCAGCTGTGACAACCCGCCCAGGAAAATACCGTACTATCGCCTAAACCAATCCACTTTGGTCATTAAGCAATAATAAAGTATCATCCTGTCGTTAGTTGCCGGGTTAACGCCCGGTGAAATCACTTACATAGCAACAAAGGATCGACAAATATGCATTAAAACTCACGTGAAGGCGAGTTTAGAGTACAACACATGATTAAAATCCAATTCTGCCCCGAAGGGTTTAATTATTACAAACCGAAGTACTTGACATGCTAAAGAGGTTCAGAGTTTGAAAACAGCGGAAATAAACTAAACGGTGCGATGAGCATCACAGGAGGCCTGCCATGATGCCTTCATTCATCGTCTTCCACCCACTCCAGCTCCTAGCCAGGCGGGATCTCTCCAGACCACACATCACTAAAAGCATTACCTGAAAACAACAAATTAAAGCAAGGCTGAGTATACTAATACTCAGCAAGTCTTACCCGTCGGTGACAACTACATCACCAAACTCTAGACATGAAAGGCTTTTTGGCTAGTGGGGTTCTTTTGCTGAAAAGCAACAAAGACTATGTCCTTACTTTCAAGATTTTAGCACAAGTTCTAGTAGATTACTCTTTTCTAAATGAGCAAACTATTGCAAGCATAAGTTGTGCAACTCAATTAATCAAACATAAATATTCACAAAGTTCCATCATAAGGGATATCATGGCCAGTTGGATAAGTAGTCTCAGATAACGGTGAGAGACCGACAATCGATTGATTTAAACCTTGCAAGGTAGACCTAAACACACGGTAGGGTGCCCTCACACTGGACAACCACCAGGCGGTTCCCAAAAATCCTCGGTTCAGGATAAAAGATCACAGTCTTTGGTACAGGCTATCTGGCATACCCCGCAAGGCACCCAGAATCAGACATGCACCACCGGTAGCTAGCCGTGGGACGCATCCCAAGATTAGTGACGGTAAAATCCCTTGCCGCCTCATTAAGGTACTAGGCTTACCAGTCCCATTCCCGACAAGTGCTTAGTACTTTTAAACACTTAACCCACGAAAGCCATTGGATCGGAGCCCACATCCCATGCTCTTACCACATGAGCGATCCATTTATAAAGATCTTATGATTCCAACATAAGAACCTAATCTCGCGAGTGACAAGCATCACTCGACTTGTAACGGTCCTATAGCATAGCAGCTACCGACCTAGCATGCTAGTAGAGACACGGGTACCTAGGGATCATGCATCTAGGGTTTCATTTCAACTCCTGGATGTAAATGCATAAACATCCATAGGTAGTTGTAATAATTTCCAAAACATTTAGGTTAATGCACCGGGGCTTGCCTTCGTCAGCAAAGTTAGCCTGGGGCTCCTCGGTGTCCTCGTTCACTTCCACGTACTGCAGCTCCGCGTCAGCTCCTCCTTCCTCGGCTTCCGGCACGAGGAGTAGTTACCGTCAGGAAGTTCTACACGGAATGCAAATGCAGGGTTATTGTGTGGAGTGAGAGTTTAATTATCACATCCAACTCTTGTTGGCCATATTCACCTTGACAAGCATTTAATTAGCATTTCTTTCCATTAAGGTCATGACAAGTGGAGGTTTATTATTTTAATCTTTTTGATAGTGACTGTGTACACATTTAAGCAATTGAAGCCATTTAATTTCACAAAACAGCAAGGGTGGATCTTTAGCTCCTAAATAAGCTACTCAACATTTTAATAAAGTCATTTAGGGAGCAAGGATGATTTTTCCTAATTAAACCTATTATGAAGTTTATATGGATTCCAATCTTTTAATTCCAAAATAAACTATAAAAATAGGGGGAAGGTGCCTCTCAGGTCCTAAACACCTAACCAAGACCACTGGTCCAAGATACATAATTAAATGAGCCATAAAACCTATATATCAAAAATGACATTTCCTAGCTACCAAAAATATGAGAAACACATAAATAAACAAATAAAGCACCTCTGCAACCCAACTCACTCCTACATCATCTCTGACCTAAAACAAGCCTAGGAGACTAACAAACATATCAAGAACCTATTTAAAATTTGAACTAGGCATTTAAATGTAAATCTAAGCATAAAACAATAATAAATACTTCTGACAGAGATAAAATCATGGAAAATGCAGGAAAGTTGAATCTAGTCATATCATGAGCATAGCCACAAGTTGAGAACAAAAATCTATTTCTATTTTCCTACAAAAATCATTAAGGAAGGAATAGCATAAATGCAAAGTAAATCATATAAAAAGATCTGTTCAATAACTTTGTGCAAATTTTTGTCCAGGGCCTACAAATGACATATCTAGCAACATATCCAAAATTCAGGTCCATAGACTTTATACATTTTGAACTACAGCAAAATGGTATCAAACGGAGTTTGAATTTTCATTCAAAATCTTTAAGTCAAAAGTATGGTCATGCTTTATAGGAGTTGTAGATCTAGTCTCACTGGAACCAACAAAATTGGGTTTGCGTTTTTCTAAATTTTCTACAAATTTCTATGATTTTTCTAATTGGCTGGACTAAGTTGCAAGGAAACTAAGATAAAGATCATTACAACCAAGTCCCTGGTTCACAGATCTGCCCTCGGGAATTCACAACTGTGCCCTCCGGCGGCGGGGCGAGCTCGTCGGCGGCGAACGGCGGCCGGGGCTGGCAAACAAATGGCATGGACATGCGATTCGGCTCACCAGGACTCGATTGGTGGTGGTGGCGCGGTCGGGGACGACTTCGGCGAGCGGCGGCGGCGAGGGCCCGGCGGCGCGGCCGCCTCGGCTCGTTCTCCCGTGAGAGAAGGGGCAATGCGGGCAAACAAGCGACCGTGGAAGCTTTAGTGGAGCCTAGGGGAGGTGCTCTAGGGCTTGGCCGGCGGCGGGAGCTGGCGGAGGGGCGAGCTCGCGGCGGCAGCGGCAATGGCGGGCGGCGGACGCATGCACGCACGCGGGGAGAAACAGGGTGGCTTTTATAGGCGCGGGCGAGGCCGTGGGGGCGTGTGAGCTCCGCCTCGAAGGAAGAGAGGGTGAGTTAAGGGGGAGAGCAGGCGCGGCAGGCCTGCTCAGGCGTCGCCGGCGGGTGGCACGGCGGGGTCCGACCATGGCGCTGGCGGGCGCGGGCGCGTGGAGGAACGCGTCCCCAAGCTTGCTCGGGCCGCGGGCGCCAAATGATGGTGTCGACCTCAGGATACGGTGACCCGGTAGTGCAGGGGGGGGGCGGACGCCGAGACGCCGCGTAGCGGCGTGGGTGTGACGCGCCGGCGCGAGAGCGCGGTCCAGAGCGCCCTTAGCAGCTGAAGTATTTGAAACAGCCGACGTTCAAACGCGAATTGCTCCAAATTTTGAATTGCAACTTCAAAAAGTGTAGATACCAAAGTTGTAGAGGAGCTAACCACCTACAAAATTTGTAAAGGGTGGCATGGATTTCGAGGACTGATTTGGCTGGGAACGAAATGCCAAGATGGGCATTTTCTCGGTGGGGTCAAAGGGCAAAAGTCTACGTTGACCGAGTTTTTCGATGATTTCCTCTCAAAATTTGAAGTGCCACTCTGAAGATGAAATGTGTCCCATGAAATTCTGCACAACTTTTATATTGGCAGATTTTGGAGTGTTTAGACAAAAATTGGAGAACGTGGCCAAAGTTCTAGGACTAGGTGTGGACATCAAGGGTTTGACCACTTTGACTAGGGTTTTGACCATGGTAGAGGATGTTGACTTGCTTAAGGTGCTCATGGGTGATTATTGGCTAGGTTTTCGAGGTGATGACCCAGGTTGACCAAGATTTGACCAAAGTCAACAAGTTTGACTAGTCATTAGTGTTAATTAAAAACCTGGGCGTCACAGACACCATCAATGCTAGGGTTGATTTGGAAGAGATGGGCATAAGATCAAATCTACACATGGTGGAAACTGAGGATGGTGAGTCATGCAAAATGCCAGAAGCTCCGTATGTACTTTAAAAAATGAAACAGAAGTTGTTTTGTGATTTTATAATTTCGGTGAAGTTCCCCGATGGATATGCTTCAAACTTAGCTAGGTGTATTGCTGCCGATGGAAGCAAACTACAAAGACTGAAAACTCATGATTGTCATATCCTACTCCAAAGGGTTTTGCCGGCTTGTCTTCGCGGTTTAGTGGACAAAGAGATATACACAGCTATTGCAGAATTAGGAAACTTCTTTCGGCAACTATGTTGCAAAACTCTGAAGTTGGATGTCTTGCAAAAACTGAAAACAGATATCCCAATAATTCTGTGCAAGCTTGAGAAAATTTTCCCTCCTGCCTTCTTTGATGTTGTGGTCCACTTTACTGTCCATTTGCCTGAGGAAGCAATCTTGAGAGGTCCAGTACAATATGGATGGATGTATCCCGTCGAAAGAAGGCTATGCACATTGAAGCGTTCAGTGAGAAACCAAGCTAGGCCTGAAGGATCCATTGCAGAAGCATATGTTGCTAATGAGGCCTTGACATTTTGCTCTAGGTACTTCGCGGCTGATGATGTGGCCACACGATTCAATCAGGTTGGAAGGAACAGAGAGAATGCTGATTTGTCTGTAGATGGAACATCCTGTTTCGATCACAATGTTCAAGTACTTGGAGCAGGGACCACTTGTTGGCTTGGGTCAAAGTACGACAAGGTGGTTTGGTATGTGCTAAACAATTGCGAAGAGGTGAAGCCATATATCGAGTAAGTAAATCACCATTGCAATGATAGAACTACAATTATTTCGTTCTAACTTTGAGATGGTACTGCTTTGCAGAGTGTTCAAGAATGAATTAAAAGCGAAAGGTGTGTCGGACGAGGATATTGATCATCGAATTGCTACAGAATTTCAGCACTGGTTTAGATCGCATGTTAGTATTCATTTTTTTTGTTTGGTAGCTAGCTTATATTACCTTGTGAGGACCTTTACATAAGACTATATTAAAAAAAACTATGGCTCTTCTGTACAGATTACAAACAATCCAGTGAGCGACGACAACCTATATGCATTATCAGCTGAACCAGACCGGCGAGCAAAAACTTATACAGCATGTATTGTAGGCGGTGTCTGGTACCACACCAAGGCCCGAGAGGCAAATAGGAAGACACAGAACAGTGGAATCATGACTACAGGATCACATAAAGACATTGCAGAAATTGAGTTTTATGGTTCACTGACATTATTGAGCTGCGGTACAACTCGGCGCTTGATAGAGATCCAACTGTTGTTTTATTCCAGGTTGACTGGTATGATCTGGAAGGGACCAAGAAGGAACCGAAGATTAGAAATGATGGTTACTTCACAAGCGTCAATACTGGAGATTACTGGTACCAAGATGATCCCTACATTCTTGCTGAACAAGCAACGAAGGTCTTTTACTTGCCAGACACCCTACTACAACACCCATGGAGAGTGGTGCAAAAATTTGAGCACAGGCATTTGTGGAGCTATAATGAAAATGAGGAGGACATAGCTCCCACTAGCATGGTACTTGCATATCAAGATGATGAAATTGACCAAACCTTGCATGATGTTATACTTGATGATGGTCTCGGTGATGGTTCGGAGGTTCCGGTGCCTATTACTGGCGAGGAGACTGTGGTTGCAGCCGCTGAAGTTGACACAATTCGCCAGCAGGAGCTGTCTGATGTGGATGGATTCAATTCTGAAGATGAGGACGACGACACTCTATGGCAATAGGTCGATGAAGATGAAAATGCTGCCGATGAAAGTGACGACGACTAGGATATCAAATCAGTAAATGTTTAAGTCGATCCGAACTGAAATCATGTGGACCTTATGATTTATATGTAATTTATATGTAGTTGAAGTGCACTTTCCTGAATATTAAACCTGCCGTAGGTGCCTACTATCCGGTTCACTATATTATGTAGCATCGGAACTTCCTGTTGCGTCTTTACAAAATATACGATCGCGCATGGGGATGCCGATTATCCGGTACGTTGTATTATAAAACAACGGAATGTCCTGTTGGGCTACGTGAATGTGTTAATCTCCAATGTGGGCATGATCGAGGAGTATGTAACGTGATGTGCTCATGATCATGTAGTACTAGGCGAACAAATTGACGAAGGAAGGGCTGTGTTGATCTCCAATGTGGCCATGATCGAGTAGTATGCAACGTGACGTGCTCATGATCATGTAGTACTAGGTGAACGAATCGACGAAGAAGGGATGTGTTGATCTCCAATGTGGGCATGATCGAGTAGTATGCAACGTGACGTGCTCATGATCATGTAGTACTAGGTGAATCGAATTGACGAAGGAAGGGATGTGTTGATCTCCAATGTGGGCATGATCGAGTAGTATGCAACGTGACGTGCTCATGATCATGTAGTACTAGGCGAACGAATCGACGAAGGAAGGGATGTGTTGATCTCCAATGTGGCCATAATCGAGTAGTATGCAACGTGACGTGCTCATGATCATGTAGTACTAGGCGAACGAATCGATGAAGGAAGGGATGTGTCGATCTCCAATGTGGGCATGATCGAGGAGTATGCAACGTGACGTGCTCATGATCATGTAGTACTAGGCGAACGAATCGACGAAGGAAGGGCTGTGTTGATCTCCAATGTGGGCATGATCGAGTAGTATGCAACGTGATGTGCTCATGATCGTGTAGTACTAGGCGAACGAATCGACGAAGGAAGGGATGTGTTGATCTCCAATGTGGCCATGATCGAGTAGTGTGCAACGTGACGTGCTCATGATCATGTAGTACTAGGCGAACGAATCGACGAAGGAAGGGATGTGGTGATCTCCAATGTGGGCATGATCGAGTAGTATGCAACGTGACGTGCTCATGATCATGTAGTACTAGGCGAATCGAATCGACGAAGAAAGGGATGTGCTGATCTCCAATGTGGGCATGATCGAGTAGTATGCAACGTGACGTGCTCATGATCATGTAGTACTAGGCGAATCGAATCGACGAAGGAAGAGATGTGTTGATCTCCAATGTGGGCATGATCGACTAAGTATGGGAATGGATTGTCCGGTTCTTTGTATTATGTACGACAGGACCATCCTGTTTTGACTTTCATACTCATCGACATACGTCCGGGGGATGGTCCGGTCTGGTATACATCGGAATAGAGGAACTTCCTTGTAAACTATAGGTACGAAAGGCGCTTCCCATTTCCTAGTCACAGGGTGCCAACAGCGCACTACACACACCTTTATGGCTTTATTCAACGGCGTGTCACTCATGCAGACCTGCCATCCACCATTTACTATCTCCTCACTTGAGGCGCAACCCCTTGGTAGGGTTCCGCCGCCGCCGCTGCCGCCGCCACCTGCAGCAGCCTCCAGCAGATACCTCAATCCGTCGCCGAAATCAAAGGTATGCGTCTGCCTCTAGGCTCCAGCGGATACCGCAATCTACTGCCGAATTCTTGGAATGACACTAATTCGAGAAATTCATTGCAAATGGACCGAGATGGTGGCAAGAGAGATGGAAAGGCGCTTGATCCTCCTCCGGCGAAGCGACAACGAAAGTCGCAGCTGACTTCTGCAGGCACGTCTGGTCCTCAGACAAGGCTAAGGTGCAGGCCTACGGCACGGGATTCTTCCTCTGCCCCTACACGCCGCACACGGGGTGGGTCAACCTCGGTGCCTTCCTGCCGCACACGGGGTGGGTCAAGCTCGGCGCCTTCCTACCGCACACGGGGTGGGTCAAGCTCGGCGCCTTCCTGCCGCACACGAGGTGGGTCAACCACGGGCCGTCGCCCGCCCCGCCCTTCAGAGTTTCCCGCGCCAGATCCCAGGAAGGAGAAACAGGTACAACTTCACCCTCCACCGGAAGAGCCGCTTAAGATGATGGACCTGCACAACCACACCTACCAAATGATTAAAGGACTTAGATGGGTGCCTGAGAAGCAGTGGTGGGACAAAACCAAGGACAAACAGGTCGAACCAAGATTTAGGAATGTCCTTCAGCAAACTTTCTATTACAACTACAAATACCTGCCCATGAAACTGTACCAGCACAGGGTTATAAATTGGGATCATATGACGTTGGCCGCGGGAGGGGATGTTAAGGCATACTTCGATGATCATCCTGGATTGGCTGATTTGGTCTCAATGCATCATAAGTATGTTGAGGATTGGGTGAGAGTTTTTTATGCTACTGTGTACATTGCCGATACTAGGGAGTACATCATGTTCATGTTTCAGGGACGCCAGGTTACTCTTTTCCGACACCATATTGCTGACAAACTTGGATTGAGGGATTTTGAAATAGGAAAGTACGACCATAAGACATCCCTACATAATATTGTCTACGGGGATCGTGAACCACCTCGGCGTAGTTTGCTCGGTGGGTCGTTCCGTCCGACGAGGAGATGGCCGGACTTTTTGTTGAGTCGTTCACAGGTAGGTAAGCATATCGCACGCCTGACATGCTTACCCCTGAGGCAAATGTGGTTCACCGGGCACTACGAAAGACATTGTTACCACGGATTGGCAATGCAGAGTCGATCACTAGTCTTCAGCAGGGGCTTCTCCTTCACGTCATGACTGACCGGCCCTTCGACATCGTGGACTTCATTTTAGCCGAGATTGAAGATGTTATCTTTGATGGGTTGACCGTGGCCCGAAATATGCCGTATGCTCACTGGATCTCCTTCATGCTGAGTAGTGTTATCAGAGTAGATGAAGACGGGGAAAGGGTGCGAACCGAACCCAAAGATTGGCGTCCCGAGTACATGATGTCCGAGACACATTTCAAGGAATACAGGCCTGCGAGACCAGGAGACAGACGTCGTGGCCTAAGGGCTACAATTGAGCCATCTCCTGATGACATTTGTTCCTCAGACAGTGAAGGCAATGAGGCATCTCCAGTGAGACATCTCCGAGTACATGATGGTGCATCACTACCCACTGAAAAAACAGAAACAGTTCCAGTCACTCCAGCAACAACCATTGAGCCAATGGACTCTTCCTTCTTTGTGAAACTGATCCTTGAAAATCAGCGCGACCAGAGAAAGTTCCAGTCAATGATGGAGATGAGGATGGCACAGCAGGAGGAGTTAAACCACGCACACTCGGAGCAGATAGCACAAATGGTAACACAGCACCAACGCACTATGGAGAATTTTGTGAATGCTTCACTCAGTCAGCTTCACCAAGTTAACGGCTTACCGCCACCGCCCGCTCTACTCTCACCTATTGGTTAGACTCCCTTGCAACTCATGCCTCCTGCTAACTTGGGTAAATCATATGAAGTCTATGAGCTGCCTCACAGTTCAGCAATTGGTTCACAATGGATGACAGAAAAGGATTCCAAAGAAGAAAAGGAAGCAGATGCAACAATACTCAAGGTTCTATCTGATATTGCAGCAGAGGAAACGAATAAGGAATATCTTTTGGCGGCAACAGCAAATGGTCCGGAAGATCCTACTCCAGCTACCTCGGAAGGCTCTCGTGCAGCTGATCCTGCTCCAGCTCCTGCTACCTCAGAAGGCTCTCCTGCTCCTGCTACCTCAGAAGGCTCTCCTGCTCCAGCTCCTGCTACCTCAGAAGGCTCTCCTGCTCCTGCTCCTGCTACCTCAGAAGGCTCTCCTGCTCCAGCTCCTACTCCTGCTACCGAAGAAGGCTCTCCTGCTCCTGCTCCAGCTCCGGCTCCTGATGACCCTCTTCACAATCCTGTTACATCGGCTCCTTCGAACACCGACGAAAAAGAGGTAGAATGTTAAACATTCCTTTTATTGTCATTGATTCCATTTGATTGTTGTATTCGAGTTGAACAATACATTTTTCTTCACGTGTGCGAACCAGACATAAATAATCGTTTTGCCTGGGCTTTGTGCTAGGTCTTCACAATTGCTGACCAAGATGAAATTGTACCGGAGTCAGAAGACTCCCAATACTCTTGTACCGGGTTGCAGAATGAGATACAAGTACCAGCACTTCGTTTCCAGAATAGAACATCGTACTTGTGTCGTGACGTTGAAGACTGCGACTTCCATACGATTGAATCCTCCGATTGGATTAATGTCTTGGATCAATGCGGGATTCCTACAACCAAAACGGAGAGTTCTACGGCCTCGACATCACGCAATGCATGAGTCGTGCTATGCATAAAATGAACCCAACACTCCCTACGCATGCTTTTGTTTGTAATTTTCAATGTAATCCTTGAATCATGTCACAATACCGATGTTTGATGAGAGAAAGGGATGTGTTGATCTCCAATGTGGGCATGATCGAGGAGTATGCAACGTGACGTGCTCATAATCTTGTAGTACTAAGCGAATCGAATAGACGAAGGAAGGGATGTGTTGATCTCCAATGTGGTTATGATCAAGGAGTACGCAACGTGACGTGCTCGTAATCTTGTAGTACTAAAAATTGAATTGAAGAAGGAAGGGTTGTGTTGATCTCCAATGTGGGCATGATCGAGGAGTATGCAACGTGACGTGCTCATAATCTTGTAGTACTAAGAATCGAATTGACGAAGGAAGGGACGTGTTGATCTCCAATGTGGGCATGATCGAGTAGTATGCAACGTGATGTGCTCATAATCTTGTAGTACTAAGCCAATCGAATCGACGAAGGAAGGGATGTGTTGATCTCCAATGTGGGCATGATCGAGGAGTATGCAACGTGACGTGCTCATAATCTTGTAGTACTAAGAATCGAATCGACAAAGGAAGGGATGTGTTGATCTCCAATGTGGGCATGATCGAGGAGTATGCAACGTGACGTGCTCATGATCATGTAGTACTAGGCGAATCGAATCGACGAAGGAAGGGATGTGTTGATCAATATAAGGGGAGCAGTACATAAACGAAATGAGTAGTTCCTAGTCAAGGAATATCCTATCTAGTAGTATATTGATTAGAGGAACATCCTTTGCCGCAGTATATAGCGCTGACCAGCCCTCAGAACAAACCGGCGTGCGATTCAAATATTCGGAATTTCGGACGCCCGGGCAAAGCAGATGTTAAATGTCCTTTTTGCTTCCCCCTTCCCAATGCACCCCGTTTCAGTCACCACCATAATGAAAGGGTATATTGGTAATCTGACAAGGCCCTCCACCGAAATGGATAAATTACCCCCGCCCTCGTCCCTTCCCTCCCTTCTACTCCTCTCCTCACCATCTCAAATCTTTCCGCCCCCATTTCACTTTCCCTCCTCGCCGGCAGCCCAAGTCTTCACCTCCTCTCCTCCATCGTCTCAAATCTACCGCTCATAGCTTCAGCCCCTTTCCCATCTGCCTCTGTAGTAGCAGCAGCAACAACACAATGGCACCAGGAGGGAAGATCGTACGAAGGAAATATACAGAACAAGGTACAATGTTTTCCTCCTCGGTTCAGCTTCCCCGGTGGATTCGTACTTGCGTGTTTTCCCATGTGGCAAATCCCATGTGTGCACTAGTTTTTTTTTTATCAGGTAGATCCCATGTCTACACTAGTTCTTTTTAGGATCTTGTTTTGACTAGGACATCCTTTCAGGATCTTGTTCGGCTAGGAACATCCTACTGGTTCTTATAGAAGTTTTTAGATCTGACAGATCCCATGTCTACACTACTTCTTCTCAGGATCTTGTTTTGACTAGGATCATCTTTTTCAGGATCTTGTTTCGGCTAGGAACATCATACTGGTTCTTATAGAAGTGTTTAGATCTAGTTTTTTTTACAGTGGTAAGCCAACCTTACAGAAGTTTCTCTGCTTTCCTAATAGAAGTAGACGAGCGCGGCGATTACGAGCGGCAGAGGGACATGAATGTTTTGAAGAATGACAATTTCTTCTCTAGTCTTGGCATCGAGAAAATGAAAGCACTTTTAGCAGCTGACCGACCAAGCAGAAAGGGTACCAACGATACAACAATACACGATTCGGATCCGGAGTACAACCCTTCTGATGAACATGAATCTGACCCAGAGACATGTCAACAAGAGGTAGTCTTATCATGAACTCATTTCATGTACTAGTTATGCAGGATTGCTTCTGATCTTCTCTTTCTTTGTTGAATTTTGTGTAATCAGGTCACTCATAGCATACCTGTCAGTGGAGGAAGAGGGACCAAGAGAATTCTGGCACTGGATGACCCTACCAGAATGCCTCCTAGACTGACTAGGACCAAGGCAAGGGAATTGGCTTTAGCTGACGGGAGTGGGACAACTCTTGATACATAAGAATTGCCCACTGAAGGCCAAGCAACAGCAACCCACGATGAGAACATCATTGACATGACGACTAAAGAAGGCAAGTCATTTGATCTCATATTCGAATGTCCTAATTACCAACCGAATAATTATTAACTTGTATGGCTGTAACAAACTTGTTAGGTGATGCACGCCCTTCCAGAGCACAACGGGGGCCGCGGGATTCAAGAAGATTGGGCAGAGATCTGGACCGAATTAGCCGAGGCTTAAATGGCAAGATCCCTATACACATTCAGGAAGGGCTCAAACGCCCAGAGGCACCAATGCAAGCTGCAAAGTTTGCATCAGAAGGTGGGATCATAGTGCGTGGGCACATACCGATCCTTCCTAGCTGGAAGGACTACAAGCCAAAGAAGAACCAGCAAGATGGTGAAAAGACTGAAGACCATCTCAAGAACTACATGGGCAAACTAGCGGTGTGCATATGTCCACTCATCTACTACCATAGTTCTTTGCATCCATTCTTGTCATCCATTTTTTCTGATAATTGTCTTGTGCTAGGGGCAATTCGACATTGACACCACCAGTGAGCTTGTAAGGGTGGCATGCACTGACATGCTGAAGTCGATACAGAGACAGGCGAGGTATCACCTGAAGCAAAAGTACTTCAATGATGTTCCAGCAAATACAGTCCCAACTAAATCTCATGTGCCCAATCTGACCGACGCCCAATGGAAGGCACTGGTTAACATGTGGTCTTCCCCTGAGCACAGGGTATGATAGAACTTCAACTTGCCACTACCACATTTTCATGTACTTATATATTGTTCTTAATCTTATTTCTTACACGAGTTCTTATTATTGTAAAGGCAAGGTGTAGTACAAACACCGGTAATCGAGGAAAGGTTAAGTACCATCAGCGCACGGGATCTCGAAGCTACATTGTACAAGCTAATCTTGTGGTAAGCAGATGAACAAGTCATGTTTTTGCTCTGTAGTTCATTTCATGAACCATTTTACAATGCTAGCACTTTGATAATTATGCCTGTTTTCAAAACATATTTAGAGGCAGAAGTATACTACTGAAGGAGAAGGGCTAAGTCCACTTGATTATTTCAAGTCCTTCCACTGCAACAAGAATGGCTTCACTGCTCCAGTACAGGCAGCCATTGTAAGTACTTGTCTGCTTTTGCATTTTTCTTTGCAACAATACTAGAAACATGTGTGACTATTTTATTTTAAACCTTTCATTTTATTTCCTTTTTTAGGCTCGCATGGAACAAATTGTCGCTGAACCTCAAGGCGACCAACCAAGAAAGACTGCTGCTGAAGCAGTGGCGGAAGTTGTCCAATCTAGGACTTTTCGGGAGGTTGCTGGCATTCGCCCACCCTCCATGAAAAAGACTAGGGTTACTACTGCACTTCAGGTTCAGGAAATACGAGCTGGACTTAACAATGAGAAGCAAGGGGGGGCACAACTGCAGCAGAAGATTGTTGAACAGGAGGCCGAGATGAGCGAACTGAGATTGAATCCTCAAGAACAGGAGACAACAATGAAGTCTCAAACAGAAGCGCTTGAAGCTTTGAAGAAGAGCACAACTGACATGCATAATCTGATCCAAGGCTTGATAAATTTCAGCCAAGTTTATCCTCCTCTCAACTGAAGTGTGGTCCTGGTGAACTTGTGTTGCTGATGACTTGTTGTATGTTGATTTGATTCGATGCTAACTTGATGTATATTGCACAATTGTACTGGTTGAACTATTCTCTGAATGTGGTGTGAATTATATGGAAGTGGGAAATATTTTGTTTTGTTGTCTGATTATGTGCTGGCAATCAGCAGCAGCCAGAACAGTATACAGTGCCCTGCGAAATGCAATATGGGCTGATCTAAAAAAAAGCAATATGGGCCGAGGCCCAGAAAAGGCCCTGTGGATAATGCCCAAAATCAAATGTCCAAGCATAATGCAATATGGGCCAAGTTCGTTAGATTGCTAGGGCCCAAAATAAAATAGCCCAATATACTGTGCAACAAACATTTCGGGAATGGCCAAAAAAAATAACACGAAAACCTGAAACAGGCTAAAATTGGCCCAACAATATTAGGCGCACAAAGGCTCTTACATGGACCGGGCCTCAATTTGTGACCAACCGAAATCGTCATAACCCCCTACCACGTCGGAGCCACGATGGATCTCGGTCCGACGTGGCAGGTAGCTTATGACTCCTTAGTGTTACGAATTTATACGCGTCATTAAACTCATGACGCCGGGAAATAAGCTCTTGTCATTAATCGCAATTTGTGACGCTCGATTAATGACGGAGCGTTTTCGTAACAACCGGCGTCATTAATAGCGGTTTATGACGAGAAACGGCCTTTTTTTGCGTCACTAGTCGGCGTTTTTCTTGTAGTGAACGTCGAGAAGACTCTCCGTGAGTAGTCTACTCCCTCTGCTGATCAGGTGCCTACAGGCCCTGAGATCAACACCGGGAATGGAAACTTCGAGATCAAACTGTCCTCAATACGATGGTACAGGCTATCCCATTCTGTGGCAAGCCTATGAAGACACGAGCGCCCATTTGCAATAGTTCCTGGAGCTGTGTAGCACCTTCACCATATGAGTGGTGGAGGAAGATGCTATTCGTCTGCGACTGTTTCCATTCTCACTTCTGGTAAAGGCGAAGTAGTGGTTCTATGCGAACCGTGAGGAGATTAATACTTGGGAAAAATGCTCAGCGGCATTCCTCGCAAAGTTCTTTCTGTTGGGTAAAACCAATGCCCTGCGGGGAAGGATTTCAAGCTTTCAGCAAGCAGCAAATGAGACTATCCCAGAAGAAGCTTGGGAGAGGCTTCAAGAGTACATCTTGGCTTGTCCTCATCATGGGATGGACAACTGGCTTTTTCTGCAGAATTTCTATAATGGGCTGACTCCGACAGCCCGAGGACATGTTGATGCTGCTGTTGGAGGAGCTTTCTTCTCACTCACTATTGCTAACGCAACTCAGCTTATTGAGAAGATGGTCTCCAAACAAGGGTGGAGTGATGATCGACTCCAGCCACGTCAAAGGGGTACACATACTTTCAAGGAAGCATATATGTTGAACGCCAAGATGGACCTATTGATGAAGAGAATGGATGATCTAACCAATGAGAAGGCTACCATGGCCACCACTACTCAAGCTATGGACTCTCGCATGACCTGCGAAGTCAGTGGTAACACTGGGCATTCAGGGAATTACTGCCCTACTACCCAGGAGGATGTGATGTTCATGAATGGCAATAACAACGGTTATCATCCACAAGGAGGTCAAATGTGGAATCAACACCCTTATTATCAAGGAGGTAATCAAGGTAATTCTTTCAATCCCAACCAACCTTCCTTGAAAGATCTTGTTTTTGGGCAAGCTAAGATCAATGATAGTTTCAATAAGAAGTTAGCTGCCTGCGATAAGGCTTTGGAAAGCCTCGACACCATGATTGATAGCTTCTTTTCTACTCTTAAGAGCCAATTAAGCTTTAATAAGATGATAGAAACCCAGTTGGCTCAGTTAGCTGCTTTGGTTCCCTCTGCTGAAGATGGGAAGATTCCGGGGCAACCCGTATCCTCCTGTGAAGATTGGCTCAGTTAGCTGCTTTGGTTCCCTCTGCTGAAGATGGGAAGATTCCGGGGCAACCCGTTTCCTCCTGTGAAGATGTTTGTGTAGTGTCCACTAGATGGGTTGAGCCATCTAGGCGGACACGACCTACTGACTATGCAAGGAAGCCAGTACAGCAGGTTCTTGATCCATGGGAATCTTCAGCAATTGTACACAGGAGAGACCCTGGTTATCCGGCTATCACTTGCATGATATACTACCAGAAAATCAGGAATGCTCTCTGTGACCTTGGTGCAAGTGTCAATCTCATGTCCAAGGCTATGTTTGAGAAATTGGGATATCCAGTTCTTTCTCCAACCTCGAAGACAGTTCAACTTGCGGATGCATCGATCCGGCATCCAGAGGGGATAGTGGAGAGCTTATTGGTATTCGTCCAAGGTTCTTGCATCCTCACGGATATCGTGGTCCTTGATATGCAGGATGATGCGGAAATTCCACTCATTCTTGGGAAGCCATTCCTAAGTGACGCAAAGGCGAGGATCAATGTGGGAAATGGAAGGATCCGGTTCCGCATTGGGAAGAAGAACTTGATGTTTTGATTTCGACCAACAGGGGAGCAATGCTATTCAGTGCAAGGAAATGATGAGCAATCTGGGGAGTGGATGGAGCCACTACCCCAGCCTAAGCAACCTCTGACCACACTAGCAAAACCAAAGAAAACAAAAAAGGTGTGGCGGGAGGTACAGAAGTCACACCCCTCTACTTCTCGGGAGTGGGGTGACGAGTGGAATTAATCTTCGAGAGAAGTCCTGCTCTCGGACTTAAAATGATGAGTCCTTTTTGCCAAAAGGTAAAATTGGTATTTATCCCATATTTCCCTTTCAAAAATTTGTATTTGAATTCTCCAAAATGCATATTTAATTTTCCAACAGTGCATCTGCATGCTAGAATTTTTCTAGCCATTTTCCCTTTTTAATAAAATTTCTGAAAATAATTTTTGAGCTTGGAAAAACCTTGAAAAATTATTTGAACCACTTTCTGGGCGAATTTGGACCGAGGCACTTGGGCAGGACACCAGGTAGCCGTTAGAGAGCAACTGGCAAAAGTCGGGGGCGAGCGGGGCCGACAAGGTGTCGCCGACCCAGCCCAACGGTCGGACGAGCCCCGCCGCCTCCAATGGCTCCTAGCCGTTACTCTCGGCTTTTACCCTAGTGCCTGGCTCGTTTGCCTATAAATAGAAGGGTTATTGAGGGGGTTCTTCACCCATTCACTCATTTTCATCACACTCCCCTTCTCTACTCTTTGGCTCTTTGGTTTTCTTGGATTTCTTGCTCGAGATTGGAGTGACAAGCACCATCTCCAAGTTGTTGCTGAGTATTGATCATTGGTGGAGCAACCTTAGTAAGAATTTCATTCCGTTTCACTAATCCATCAACGAGTTGCTTGTGTTGTTTGTTGTGCACCAAGAGTTGGGCTGCCGGTGTGTTCTGAAAGGTGACTCGCTCCCGCCGTTCGCGAGACGGAGAAAGCTCATCCTGCTCCGGAGCTACACCAAGCTTGATGTCAATGGAGCATGAAGAAGAAGAGGAAGAGCTTCCTACACCACAAGCCGAAGGAGTGTACGCCACTGACGCCCCCTTCATCGACTTGAGGGACGAACGAGAGAGACAAGCCTACGCTATCCTCAAGGATAGATTCTTCTCCAACACAAGGGAATTCGACCCGACCCTTCTGGAAAAGACAGGTATGGACTCCGAGTTCAATTCCATTTGGCAAGCTCTTGGTTGGGAAGGTTTTGTCCCGGTTCAGGAGATCGGTTCTAGGCCTATTACCGTCCAGTTTCTCTGCACTCTTCAAGAGGATGCATCTGGTATTTCATTTCAATTTCATGGAGTTCCATATTGGGTTTCATGGAAGGATCTTAGTTGCACCCTCAGTTTTCATCGTCATTGTGCTATTCCTCTTGATCAAGCTTGCAGCGGTCTTACACGCGTGAGTTTTTGGGAAGAACTTTCTGGTCGGCCTGTTCGCAACAAGTTGACACCTCAGTGAAACGATATCTCGCATCCCACTCTCCGACTGTGGCACAAGTGGCTCGCCATCACTCTCTTTCCAATGGATGATGTTTGAACCGTGGGCACTGACGAGATGAGGATTTTATACGCTGCGGTTAGACGGATCAAGGTCTCCCCCGTTCAAGCTAAGATTCGACAGTGGTTGACGAACTTTAAGATGACGGGTTCTATTGAGTGTACGTCTTTGGTTTCACGCATCGTTACGAGTCTTGGGGTTACGCAAGGGCCCAATGTGCCCTACATTGCTAATCCCCGGTCTCTGATCGATGAGGCTTATTTGAGTCAGGGGCATATTCTTAAGAAGGGTCCGGACGATTCTTTGGTTTTCTTTTACCCTGGCTATGCAAATCAAATTCGGTTACCTAACCCGGATTTCAGGTTGTACGACCAAGGGCCACTGACCATTGAAGGACCGATTAAGCGACCAGAGAGGGGGGGAGTGAATGGGAGCCGATAAAAATTCTTCCCGAAGGATGAACTCGGCCTATGCCCCAAATTCACAACCGAGGATTCCCACATGAGTTTGCCAAGGTCGTGTAGTCACTACGGACCTACCAACCCAAGGAACAAACCCCAACTCAAAGCAACACGGAAGCGCAACTCAAGAAGCAAAGGACTTAGGCAATTTGCAGTGCCTGGGGCGGACGGTCCGCGGTGGCCGGGCGGACGGTCCGCGAGGACTAGGCGGACGGTCCGCGGGACCACGGCGGACGGTCCGTAAAAACTCCCCGAACAACCAGTACTGCACCTCGAAAAACGGATGGTCCGTACCCTCCCCTCGGACGGTCCGTGGGTAACTCGTACCACGCGGACAGTCCGGGACACCTTGGCGGACAGTCCGCAAACCCCTTGCAACACAACGCAACTTTCCCGACAGATCGAACCACGAATGCGCAAGAACAAGCGACGAACTGGACGAATACCGGGCCGCGCAGACTGTCCGCGCCTACCAGGCGGACTGTCCGCCAGGTGCGGACAAAGCAGCGCGAGCCCGAAAACGAGAAGTCAACCCCTCCTATCCATCCATGAATCTCCCAAACGGCTTAAGCTCTTGAGGCAAGATTTGGGGGAGATGTGAAGAGTCCCTAGGGGATGCTATGCCCCAAAACTTGAGCCCTCAAACGAACTAAATCGCTGGGAATCGAATCGCAACCGAGCTCTACCAAAAAGCTAGGGTTCCAACCGAAATCCTTCAATCAGAGGCCAAATCCGGAGATTGAGGGGTCATGATCAAGCACACAGATGCACAAGACATCTATCCATGATCCCCACCAACAAATACGAACCCAAACACCTCAGAATCGAAGGAACAAGGCGCGCACGACAATCCAACGAAAATAGCTCGAAAAAGACACAAAAATCACACGAGCTACAAGAAGGAAATCAACGCAACCATGAATGCTTCCATACACTCGGAGGACAGAGTCTCTACAAAGCGGTGAAGAAAATCTACACCTATGGAGCAAGGAAATGAGATGCAGTCCAGATGGATGGTTTGCCCAGAAACCCTAGAGCTAATATATATGAGTCCCTCCGGGTTGGGCAAATGACCAAGCTACCCCTAGCACTTAAGTTGAGATACAAACCCCACAGGGGCAAATAGGTCATGTAGCACTCCTCTTCATCGCACGGCCACGCCATTGCTGTAGTCCGCGTCCTCCCGACACAAGCCCGGCGATCCCGCCATGTGTCCGCCGGCATCGAAGCTTCTCGGCGCGCCCGGATCCCGTCTCCGCCCGCCGAGCCTCCGGTCTTGGTATTGTGGCTCAACCAAGTAACCCGACAGTTTTGTGGTGAACCGCCGCAAACCCCGCGTGCAGACTCCGGTCGTGAGCCGCTACCCTGCACTGGCTCCTGTCCATGACTTCGTCTTGCTTTTCTTGCCACCATGCGGCCCGCACTTGACCCCGCTGGCCACCGGGTCCCTCGAGCCGAGCCTACTTGTCTCTCCACCCCTCGGAGGCCCGCAAGGCATAGACCTTTCACGCTCGCTCTTCACCTGCACCAACGCAAATCAAGCCGCAACCTGCACCTGCAATACTCAGCCAAGAGTCAGTCCACACCACATTGTCAATCACTCATCACAGCCAGGAGCGACCACCCACTGGTCCTCGGACGCTCCGGTTTTGAATCTCCCCCTTGATGAGTGCATTGACAACACACACAAGTAACCAATTCAGAGAAAAGAGAAAAAGAAAAGAAATGACTGAAAAACTCAAACAAGTGATCAAAAGCCAAACAAAAGCCAAAACAAGATCACTTGAGTGAGAAAAATCTCAGTCCCCTAAGGCAAGGGCAACGGCTCGACACAACCGAGATAAAATGCTCCAAAATCGCCGACTCCTCAAGGTGAGGCAAAGGAACTCGACACCATCGGCAAAAGAGCACAACTAAAATTCAGGCGAAAAAGTGCTCCCAAATGCATGAATGCAAGCTCCCCCTGAACAAATGCATTTCTCCCAAATTTTCTTCCCTTGATGCAAAAACTCCCCCTGGAAACATGAATTGGGTACTTTCCTCCCCCTTGTTGGTAATGCATGAATCAAGTCTACAAATGCAAGCATGTGCTTCTCAAATATACAAAGATCACTACAACATGCTAAAATTGAGACATAGACAAGCAAGATAGCCACAAATTTAGTACAAGCATCGCCAACAAGATAGATAGGGACATATAAACATGTGCATAGCCATGATCAAAAGAAGCATTTTTCACAAAGATATCCCTCTCATGAGCATAGGACCTACACATGATCAAAAAGAGCACAAACAACATATAGCCCACAAACTTCATGCAAGGTCACACATTCTCATCACAAGATTATCACAAACACCTACAAGCTATCTCATGTCATGTCAAAGCCACCGAGCCATGTGTCCACATCTAGATATGAGACTTCTCATTGGTGAACATCATGCAACGGTTTAGCACCCAAGATAAGGAATTTAAAGCATTTATGACATGGAAACATATTTTTCAAGCATAGGCATCTCACATACCAAATTCATGATTTACAAATTAAGCATGGTACATGAAGTGCCTTTGCGGCAAAAAGAAGCTTAGGCTTCTCCACATGGTAGCATGTAGGCTAAACATTCATGATGATAAATGGATCTTTGACCCCAAATGAAAAGAACATGGTTCCAAGAACAAATTAAGCAAGATACAACCATAAGTCCACAATTTGAACATGAGAGGCATTCAACTCACAAGAGAGGATCATATAGCATTTTTACAAAAGGAAGCCATCCACAAGCATATACATCCCAAAGCTACCAAGAGCACAGCTATACATCTCATGAGCATCACTAGCAAAGTCATAACCTCATTTCCAGCATATCATGGTGATCAAAGCATATGAGAGAAGCACATCTCTAGAGCATATGATACAAATGCAGTCTATGATACAAAGATGCAAGCATGATATGATACATAAATGAAAATGCAACATGCATATGTACATCAACCCTCCCAACCGAAGCTCAAAAAGGAAAAACAACTCCAAGCTCTCCTCGCAATCGCGCAAATGTAGCTTGGTCCAAAGCCTTGGTTAGGATATCAGCAAGCCGCTTTTCGATTGGCACATGGATGAGGTCTATGTTTCCCTTCTCAATATTGTCTCTCAGGAAGTGGTACCTCACTTCTATGTGTTTGGTTCTGGAGTGAAGCATGGGGTTTTTGGCAACACTAATGGCACTCGTGCTATCACACATGAGAGGTACATAGGAACACTCCTCACCAAAGTCACTCAGCGTGTATGTGATCCAAAGCAGCTGGGAGCAACAACTGGCGGCAGCAACATACTCAGCTTCTGTAGTAGACTGGGCTACACTAGATTGTTTGCGAGAAGACCAAGAAACAAGCGATGAACCCAAAAACTAACACGTCCTAGAAGTCGACTTCCTATCGACTCGACACCCCGCAAAGTCGGCATCTGAAAAACCAGGAAGCGACAGGGAAGAGGACGCCGAGTACCAAAGACCAAGCTCAGGAGTGTATCGAAGATACCTGAAGATCCGCTTGACGGCCTGCCGATGTGAGGTCCTCGGCGACGCTTGAAAACAAGCGCACAGACACACAGAAAACTGGATGTCCGGCCTCGTCGCCGTCAAGTACAAGAGGGAGCCGATCATGCTCCGGTACTCCTTCTGGTCCATGGGCTCTCCGTCCTCGTCCGCGTCGACCGCTGTAGTCGTACTCATCTGTGTCGACAAGGTTCCCTCCTTTGCCGTAGTCGTACTGCTGTAGTCGTACTCCTTCTTGAGGATGTCCTTCGTGTACTTGGCTTGATGCACAAAGGTTCCCTCCTTCGCCTGCTTGATCTGAAGCCCGAGAAAGAACTGCAATTCTCCCATCATAGATATCTCGAATTCTTTGCTCATGTCCTCTGCAAACCTCGCAACCAAAGAGTGAGACGAGCCGCCAAAGACAATATCATCCACGTACACCTGAACAATTAGGATATCATCACCCTGCCTGAGGAGAAAAAGAGTCTTACTAACCTTGCCCATCTCAAACCCCTTGCTGAACAAGAACCCCTTCAACCTGCCATACCATGCCCTGGGAGCTTGTTTCAGCCCATACAAGGCCTTTCTCAGCTTGTACACTCGGTGGGGAAACTCAACACTCTCAAACCTAGGTGGTTGCCTCACATAAACTTCCTCCTCCAAAAACCCATTCAAGAAGGCGCTCTTCACATCCATTTGGTACAACCTGAATCCTTTAGCCACAGAAAAGGCTAGAAGAATCCTGATCGCCTCCAAACGGGCTACAGGAGCAAATGTCTCCTCATAGTCTATCCCCTCCTTCTAGCTATAACCCTGAGCAACAACCTCGATTTGTTTCTCACCACCTCACCATTCTCACCCTCTTTGTTTTTCCACACCCATTTTGTCCCAATAGGTTTGCAGTTTGGTGGTGGCTCCACTAACTCCCACACCTGGTTTCTCTCAAAATTCTCTAACTCCTCATGCATGGCATTCACCCAATTAGGATCAGATAGCATGTGTCCAATGTCTTTCGGCTCAAAGGTAGCAACAAAAGCTGAATGAGCAAAGTGAGAAGCATTTCTGGACCTCGACCGTGTCGTACGCTCATTGATGTCGCTGATGATTCTTGAGGGCGGATGATCAACTTGAACGCGCCTCGGTGCCTCTCGCCTGGAGACAACCTCCCCCTCAGCAGCTGCTTCCACTTGATCTTACTGGATCGCAAGCGGTGTAGGGGATGGACCATCCTGCACCGTAGTCGTCGTAGTGGAAGTAGAGGGTACATGCGTGGCTGGAGCTTCACCATCATCACCATCATCCTCTCCAGCATCATCCTCCTCGTCCTTAAAGATCTTCTTGCCAACTTTGTCGTCACCTGCACACTCAAAGACAGACGAATTGCAAGGCTGGGTCTTGTCGAAGGTAACCTCGCAAGTCTCCATGACTAGGTTAGTATCAAGGTTGAGCACACGAAATGCTCGAGAATGACTAGCATAACCCAAGAAAATTCCATCGGAGGACCTCGACTCAAACTTATCAAGCCTACCCTTCTTGAGAATAAAACACCGACAACGAAAAGCCCTGAAATGGCTCACTCCAGGTGCTCGCCCGTGCATGAGCTCATAGCACGTCTTGTTCAAGAAGGCGCTGAGAAAAATCCGGTTCCCAACATGGCAAGCGGTATTCACTGCCTCCGCCCAATATCTCCTCGGAGTCCTATGCTCGTCGAGCATCGTCCGAGCCATCTCACAAAGGGAACGATTTTTCCTCTCAACCACACCATTCTGACAAGCCACATAGGGAGAAGAGAATTGATGTTCAAGACCCAAATCACGACAAAAGATTTCGAAACGAGAGTTTTTAAATTCACTGCCATTGTCACTACGAATAGCTCGAACAACATCTCTATTCCTCTCGTTCTTCAACCTCAAGATTAGATCCCGAACAAAACCAAACGTCTCCCCCTTGTCAGCTAAAAAGAAGACCCAAGCATAGCGAGAATAGTCGTCCACTATCACAAGGACATACCATTTCCCACCCGCCGAGCACACACGAGCTGGACCAACCAAGTCCATATGGAACAGCTCGCATGGCCTCTCTGTCTAACGGATGTCAGAGGCGGGTGAGAGGCGGCGACCATCTTACCATGCCTACACGGAGCACATACCAAATCCTTTTGATATTTCAACTTTGGCAATCCTCGGACCAAACCTAGTCCACTCAAGCGTGACAACAAGTCAAAACTCAAGTGACCTAGTCTCCTATGCCATTTCCAAAGCTCCGCCGAAACGCCAGCAACCAAACAACGAGAAGAGCCGACACACTGAGAAAAATCAACTCTGAAAATCTGACCCTCGGGGACGATAGTGCACACAAGATCACCTCGAGAATCCAAAACACGAGAACAGCCCGTTTTGAAACGGACTTCAAAACCCTCATCAAGAAGCTGGGAAACCGAAAGAAGATTGTAACCCAAGGACTTGACAAGAGAAACACGCCGAAGAGTCATAGACTCACTCACCTTCACCGTGCCCACTGAAAGCACTCTACCTTTCCCATTATCCCCAAAAGTGATGTACTCTTTGGTCATCATCGGGGTGAGGCTGGAGAACCACCGTCGATCTCCGGTCATGTGTCGAGAGCAACCGGAGTCGATCAACCAAAAGCCCTCCATGCCTCCCACCTGCAAAATCAAAAACGAGAGCGAGAGTGAGCAAATGACTCAGCACTGGGGTTAGTACAAAATGAATCAAACCAGTGCCGTGCCATTTGCTCAAACGTGGGGTTAGCAAAATCCATCCTATCTCTCCTAGGTGGAACACCCACACATCCCCTTGGAGGACTATGCGTACCACGAAGGGGAGACCGTGGCCCGTAGCTCCTCTGGGACCTAAAACTGTGATCGTTCCCCCCATACTCGTATTGTCCACAAGCGAAGGAACGTCCAGCAAACTCACCACGCCCAAACCCAACACGCCTACCACCTTCTCTATGTGGTGGCTCACCTCGAGACACAAACTCACGCCTCTCTCGAGGGTAAATGGTACGCACCATACCCTCACCTCTCGGCACCAACCTAGGCTCAGGAACACCACGAGAAGGGCGGTACCTGTCCTTGTTGGCCATCTCCCTAGCCAACCTCTCCTCACGCTTCCTCCTGAAGCAAAACTCAGCAAGGTGCCCATCCCTCCCACAACGCCCACAATGGAAGGGTTTTGGTTTTGGCTTTGGTTTTGGGCTCTCTTTGGGCTCTGGCTTGTCCTCACTCGGTTTCTCTCCCTTCTTCCCGAAGAACTCTTTCCCCAAGTCACTCTTGAACTTGATGGGTTTCTGGAAGTTGTCGGTATGTGGAGGAAACACGGGTGGAGCTGGGGTTGTGTCTAGTCGGTTCCTAAGTGGGTTTGGCTTAGGAGCATAGGCATTTTTGTGGTGGGTTTTTGGTGGCTCTGGGATATCTCCGATCTTCCCCTCATTCTCACCACTTCCCTCACCAACCTTGTCTGCCCCAAGCGCTTGCCTATCATAGCGCTTGTATGCCTCAATCATCATCCTAAGCTGAGGCTCATGACCAGACAACCAACCCATCATCTTCCTCAACTCATCATTCTCATCCTGCAAGCGATCAACATAGTGTGCAAGCTCCATATTCTTCACAGCATTTATTTCACAAGTAGAGCATGATGTAGGAATAGGAGCTTTCAGCTGAGCCTCAAGAGATCTAGCATAAACAAGCGAAACATCTAGCTTCTCATGCAAAACAGGACAAGAAGTGCAAGCACCAAGCAAGGAGGGCCTAGTTTTCATCTCATCTAGCTCAACCCTAAGCACATCTAGTTCCTCGACCTTGGAGGCATACTTTTCCTTAAGCACTGTCAAATCACCAAGGAAAATAGAACAATCAGTGCATTCAAGTTCATTGGTCACAACAGGAGCAGACTTAAGAGAATCTATTTGAGCCCTAGCATCAACAAGCAAACACTCTAGCTCAACCACCTTCTCCTTAGCCTCTCCAAGCAAAGACCTATACTCCCTTTTCTCCTTGTTGGTCTTTCTAAGCACATCATCACGGTTGTCAAGCAATTCTTCAACCTAGCATTCTCCGCTATCAAGAAGGATGGATCATTGTTTACCTCTTCCTCGGAGTCGGAGTCCGAGTCATCCTTGTTGCTCTTCTTGCTTGCGGAGCTATGTGCCATGCCGCAAAAGCCTTGGGCAGCGAAGCACAGGCCGTTGATGTTCTTGCTTGACCACTTGCCCTTGTGCCAGTTCTCATCTTCATCACTTGAGCTCGATGAAGAGTAGCAGGAGCTTGAGTCGATGTCGCTCACTCCGGCAACCATCGCCCGCTCCTTCTTCTTGTGACCGCCACTCTTCCTCAGCCTCCGCTCGGACTTGTTCTTGCCCTTGTAGTCATCCCTCGAGCGGTGCTTGTGGTCAGTCCTCGGACGGTGCTTGTGCTCGGGCTTGACCTCCATGGCTTCCGGGCACTCAGCGATAAAGTGCCCGTGCTTCCCGCACCAGTAGCACATGCCTGAGCTCCTCCGAGCGTTCTTCCGGTTCGTGTACATGCGCTCGAACCGCCTGCTCAGCAACTCGAGATCCTCCTCGCTCAGCACCTCGAACTCCTCATCTGGCATGGACACAAGACAAGACAAAGAAAAATGTCTTGAAGACATGTTAGCGTTAGTCCTTGATACAAAAACGAGAGCCAAACTATGAGGGTCAGTCGGGTTCTCGGACGACTTGAGCTTGGAGAACAGCTCGTCCACCGTGAGGGTCCCACACTTCTCCGACTCAAGAATGGCCTCGACCTTCTCACTCCACACGGTACGATCCAGAGAGTGCAGGAGCTTGATAGCCCTGTCATGATCATCGTACGGGAGCACGGCCACATTGGCCGTCATATTGTTCACAATCACCGCGAACTGCTGGAACATGGCATCTATAGACTCATCGGGGAGATGAGTGAAGTTCTCGTACTCTCTCCGGTAGGTCGCAAATAGCCGAGCCTGAACCTGAGCGTTCCCAGCGTGAGCATTCTTCAGCTACTCCCAAATCCTGCACGCCAAGTCCTCTGTCTGAACCCGATCGAATTCAGATTGACACAGAGCATGGTACAGGTAGTCGACCGCCTTGTTGTTGGCGTCGAACATGTCCCTCGATCCTGGAGCAAGGAAGTTCACAGGATGAACATAAGCCGTGTTCACCGTGACATCCCAAAGGATCTGACCCTTGCCGCGGAGGAAAGCAGCCATCCGCCTCTGCCACATCTGGTAGTTCTTACCATCAAAGTGTGGAGGACCCGAACCCCGTTCCTAGTACGCCATCTTTGGATCTTAGACTGGTTAGAATCACGAAGATCCGTAACCGGCTCTGATACCAATTGAAGGACCGATTAGGCGACCAAAGAGGGGGGGAGTGTGACAACCCCATCCGAGATAATTCCGTACTATCGCCTAAACTACTCCATTTGGTCATTAAGCGATAATAAAGAATCATCCCATTGAGTGTTGCCGGGTCAAAGCCTGGTAAATTACTTGAATCACACACAGAGGATCGAAACGTATACATTAAAACTCCCACGAAGGATAGTCCAGAGTGCATTACACAACTTAAATCCAAATTCACCCTTAGGGGTTTAATTATTACAAACCATGGTTCATGACATGATAAGTAAAGGTTCAGAGTTTTAAACAGTGGGAATACTAATAGCGATACGATAAGACATCACAGGAGGCCATCCGTGATGCCATCACTCGGCGTCATCCACCCATTCCAGCTCCCAACCGGGTGGAATCTCTCCAGGCCAAACAACTTCACCTGAAAGCAACAATTATAGCAAGGTTGAGTATACTAATACTCAGCAAGACTTACTCGACAAAAGTTACCTCTAGACATGTAAGGCTTTTGGCTGGTGGGTTTGTTTTGCCAAAAAGCAACTAGGATCATGGATCCTTACTTTCAATATTTTAGCTCAAATTCTAGTAAGTTTACCATTACTATAATAAGCAACTAATGCAATCAAGATTTGTAGAATACAATTAATTCACGCTGAAGAATTCACATAGTTCCATCATTAAGGGATATCATGGCCAGTTGATTAAGCAGTCTCGGATAACGGTGAGAGGTCGACAATCGATTGATTAAAAACCTTGCAAGGTAGACCTAAACACACGGAGCGGTGCCCCAACAGAGCTGACATCGACCAAGCGGTTCCCATTGATCCTCGGTTCGGGATAGATATTACAGTCCCGGGTACAAGGCTATCTGGTATGCCCCCACTCAGTACATCCAGCCTCACACATGTACCCCCCTCCCGGTAATGAGCCGGGCAGGTGAATGCTCAAGATTAGTAATGGAAAATCCCTTGCCGCCTCACTTAGGTACTAGGCTTATCGGTCCCATTCCCGACAAGTGCTTAGTACGTTCAAAAGCTTAGCCCATGAAGCCACTGGACCGGAGCCCAAATCCCATGCTCTTACCACATGAGCAATTCATTTATAAAGATCTTATGATTCCAACATAAGAATCTATTCTCGCGAGTGACGAACATCACTCGACTTTTACCGGGTCCTTAGAGCATAGCATCTAACGACCTAGCATACTAGTAAAAGAACATAGGCACCTAGGGATCATGCAACTAGGGATTCATATCAACTCCTGAACGTAAATGCACATTCATAAACAAAGATAGTTGCAAATATTTAAAGAAACACTAGGGGTTAATGAAGAACCGGGGCTTGCCTTCATTGGCAAGGTTAGCCTTGGGCCCTTCTGGACTTTGGTCCAGGTCTTGCTCTACAACGACGTAGTGCACGTCCCCGTCAACTCCTCCGTCTCCTCCTTCCGGCATGAGCGTATAGCTACCGTCGGGAAGATCTACACGAGGATGCATATGCAAGATTTAATTGACGGTTTTGATTTAATTAATTACAAAACAACACTTGACAACCATGGGGTGCATGGTTGACCACATTCACCTAGATAAACATACATTCAACATACTCTTCCTATAAAGGAACAATATGTGATGCTTTATTAACTATTCTTTTTAATAGTGACTGTGTACATATTTATATAAATAAATTAGTTTATTTGCACAAAACAGCAAGGGGGTGGTTTTAAACTTGTTAGCATGTTTCACCTCACATACATGTGATCATTAGGGGTGTAGTGATGGTTTTCCAATTAACTTTACTATTAAGCTTACATTAGCTTCCAAAGTTTTTATTCAACAAAACAATTTATAAAACACCAAGGGTGGTGTTTACTGAGTTCACTAACTCTAATTTAAGCCACTGAGCACAAGAGCACACTTGATTAAGCTATAAGTTAATTATACCAAAAATAACAACTTTTATTTACCACAAACAAGATAAATACATATAAAAATAAATAAGGCACTTTTGGATCCAAACTTTCTCTCACTGATTCTCTGGTCCAAAACAAGGCCATGCAACCAACATATACATCTAGGGCTATTATAAATCTTGAGCTATGTAATTACTTATAAAACTAAGCATAAAACAATAATAAATATTTGTAACATTTATAAAATCATTATTAATATACCAAAGGTGCATTTAAGAATACTAAGATCATATCCAGAAGTTGGGCACAAAAATATATTTAGTTTTGGCTACAAAAATCATTTAGTCAGATTCATCATAAGTACAAAATAAATCATATTAAAATATTTGCTTTTCAACTTTGTGCAAATTTTGGTGTAGGCCCTACACATGGCATTACTTACAACATATCCAAAAATCAACTCATGTTAACATGTAGATTTTGAACTACAACAGATCTAGGGTAAACTGATTTCAATTTTTCATGCAAAAACTATCACTCAAAAGTATAGTCATACTTTACAAAAGTTGTAGAGTTATGCACAATGAAACCAACAAAATTGGTTTTGCATTTTTATCATTTTTCTGTGATTTTATATGATTTTTCCAAGATCTGGCCAAAACATACAAAGGAGGGAAGAATCTATTTACGAAGAAGTCCTTGGAAAGTTTTCTGGATTCACACAAAAGCCCTCGATTCTAACGGATAGGCCCTCGGGGACAAAATCCCTCACACCCGTGCCCTCCGGTGGCGAGGCGAGCTCGCCGGCGGCGAGATAGGGCCGGAGCTGGGTAACAAATGGCACCAACGCGTGAATGAGCTCACCAGGAGTCGATTTGTGTGCTCGGTTCGGCCGGAGGTGTCGCCGGTGAGCGGCGGCGGCGAGTCCGTGGTGGCGCGGCCGCGGTTGCTCGAATTCCGGCGGAGCTAGGGATGGTGCTAGGCAACGTGTTGCAGTGAGAGCTCCTGGGTGACCTAGGGGGGAGGTTAGGAGGGTCGGATGGCTCGGGGAGCAAGCGGAGAGGAGAGCTCGGCGAGGTGGTAGCAATGGCTGGCGGTGGAGCGACCATGCGCACGAGAGGAGGAAGACGGCCTTATATAGGCGGCTCGGTGTGCCAAGAGGCGGTTCATGAAAGCGTCAAGTCAAGGTATGGCCACGGCATGGGCACGACACGGGCGAGCGGCGTGGCAACGTGCGGCGACGTGCGTGCGACGCGGGTGACCAATGGCGCATGGCGGCGCGGCCGGCCGGCGCGTGAGGGAGCGCCGCGTGGCACCGCCCAAGCGGCTGCGTGCGTCACGCATAGGAGCGCGAGGCACGGCACACGGACCGGCGGTCGCAAGCCCACCTCGGCATGCGCGTACGGCGGCGGAGCCGACGTGGCGCGGTGCGACGTTGCGCGCGCAGCGCGTTCTGGTGTGAAACAACTTCGGTTTAGCACTGTTGACCACGTTTTTCTCCCAATTTTTGAACTGAAGTGGTCCAAGAGGTAATAAGCAATGTTGTAGAGCTCAGAACCCTCTACAACTTCTACAAAGGCTCGATGGTGTTTTGCTCAACGGATTTCACCTAAACTGCTGGCAAACTTTGCACTTTTCATGGCGACGGTGAATAGTAGCTGCTGGCGTTGACCATAGTTTTACACAATTTTCCACTCCAAATTTCAAATGCCACCCAAATGAAAGTTGTGTCCCTCGAAAAACTAGACAACTTTTATATTGGGAGAAATTGAAGTGTTTAGGTGAAATGT
Organism: Cenchrus fungigraminus; assembly: GCA_036936925.1. Taxonomy (NCBI): domain Eukaryota; kingdom Viridiplantae; phylum Streptophyta; class Magnoliopsida; order Poales; family Poaceae; genus Cenchrus; species Cenchrus fungigraminus. The sequence goes on from CM072780.1 coordinate 73,304,912, forward strand.
GGAGAACGCGGCAAAAGTTCTAGAAGGACTAGGAGTGTCAAAGGGTTTGACTAGGGTTTTAGCCAGGGTTTGACCAAGCTTTGACCAAGGGTTGACCATTAGGGATTGTTGGCTAGGTTTTCTAGGTGATGACCCAAGTTGACCAAGGTTTGACCAAAGTCAATGTGTTTGACTGGATTGACTAGGTCATTAGCGTCAATTAACCTTAACTGAAAACCTGGGGCGTCACAGGGAGTGAATGGGAGCCGATAAAAATCCTTCCCGAAGGATGATCTCAGCCTATGCCCCAAATTCACAACCGAGGATTCCCACACGAGTTTGCCAAGGTCGCGTAGTCACTACGTACCTACCAACCCTAGGAACAAACCCCAACTCAAAGCAACACGGAAACGCAACTCAAGAAGCAAAGGACTTAGGCAATTTGCAGTGCCTGTGGCGGACGGTCCGCGGTGGCCGGGCGGACGGTCCGCGGCATCACGGCGGACGGTCCGTAAAAACTCCCCGAACAACCAGTACTGCACCTCGAAATATGGACGGTCCGTACCCTCCCCTCAGACGGTCTGTGGGTAACTCGTACCTCGCAGACAGTCCGGGACACCCGGGCGGACGGTTCGCAAACCCCTTGCAACACAACGCAACTTTCCCGACGGATCGAACCACGAACGCGCAAGAACAAGCGACGAACTGGACGAACACCGGGCCGCGCGGACTGCCAGGCGGACTGTCCGCCAGGTGCGGACAGAGCAGCTCGAGCCCGAAAACGAAAAGTCAACACCTCCTATCCATCCATGGATCTCCCAAACAGCTTAAGCTCTTGAGGCAAGATTTGGGGGAGATGTGAAGCGTCCCTAGGAGATGCTATGCCCCAAAACTTGAGCCCTCAAACGAACTAAATCGCCGGGAATCGAATCGCAACCGAGCTCTACCAAAAAGCTAGGGTTCCAACCGAAATCCTTCAATCGGAGGCCAAATCCGGAGATTGAGGGGTCATGATCAAGCACAAAGATGCACAAGGCATCTATCCATGATCCCCACCAACAAATCCGAACCCAAACACCTCAGAATCGAAGGAACAAGGCGCGCACGAAAATCCAACGAAAATAGCTCGAAAAAGACACGAAAATCACACGAGCTACAAGAAGGAAATCAACGCAACCATGAATGCTTCCATACACTCGGAGGACAGATTCTCTACAAAACGGTGAAGAAAATCTACGCTTATGGAGCAAGGAAATGAGAAGCAGTCCGGATGGATGGTTTGCCCAGAAACTCTAGAGCTAATATATATGAGTCCCTCCGGGTTGGGCAAATGACCAAGCTACCCCTAGCACTTAAGTTGAGATACAAACCCCTCAGGGGCAAATAGGTCATGTAGCACTCCTCTTCATTGCACGACCACGCCTTTGCCGCAGTCCGCGTCCTCCTGACGCAAGCCCTGCGATCCCGCCACGTGTCCGCCGGCATCGAAGCTTCTCGGCGCGCCCGGATCCCGTCTCCACCCGCCGAGCCTCCGGTCTTGGTTTTGTGGCTCAACCAAGTAACCCGACGGTTTTGTGGTGAACCGCCGCAAACCCCGCGTGCAGACTCCGGTCGTGAGCCGCTACCCTGCACCGGCTCCTGTCCATGACTTCGTCTTGCTTTTCTTGCCACCATGCGGCCCGCACTTAACCCCGCTGGCCACCGGGTCCCTCGAGCCGAGCCTATTTGTCTCTCCACTCCTCGGAGGCCCCGCAAGGCATAGACCTTTCGCGCTCGCTCTTCACCTGCACCAATGCAAATCAAGCCGCAACCTGCACCTGCAATACTCGGCCAAGAGTCAGTCCACACCACATTACCAATCACTCATCACAGCCAGGAGCGACCATCCACCGGTCCTCAACCGTTCCTCTCGAGGAACCTCGTCGTTCTAGTGTCTGGTGACAGGGTTACTAGGAGTGCATCGAGGAGAGCAGTCAGGGCACAACAGCCGCCACCACAGCCATCTCTGTAGCCGTCGCCTTAGCCACAACCTTAGCCTACCACACCTTCGCCTGGCACATGGACCTCTGCCGAGTGCATGCCTGGGGTTATACCCGGATATGCTCCCGGTTGGGATCAGCCCATGTACCAGTATGGTGCAAGTAGCTCGGCTTGGGCTAGCATAGGTAGTGGCAAGTAGGCCATGCCTGCTAGTGCTACCTACAGAGATGTAACATCTTCGTCATCCGGGTTGCGCTCGTCGTCTCGTGGGGTTACCCTCACTCAGCAGATAAGCGAGCTCAACATCTGGGTTGGTGATGTGGAGGAGGCTTGCACCAACACGCTGAGTCCATGCGAGACTAGCAGCATATGTTAGGCGAGAGACTTCACACCATCGAGCAGGCACAACAGCAGCAGTTGGAGGAGCAGAGGGCTTACTTTCGGTGGATGGGATATCCCCCTCCATAGTAGTGAGCCTGAAGCTAGCTTGGGGGAGGACCCCCACTCTGAGGTAACTTGTATCTTCAATTGTTTTCAGAACCCCATATGCTAAAAACACATAAAAATCTGCAAAATTAAAAAGACCAAAAATATTTATTTGCTTTCCTAAATTAGTTTGTTTTTCATATGCGGGGTAAGAATGCTTTCATTCCCATGGTTGAAATGATGAATAGTTGCTCTGTTTATTCCTCTTGTATGCCTTGCTTACAACTTAGTATCCTTTCTCAGTTTTGAGTTAGTTGGCTTGCATAATCAAACCTTAGCTTGAAACTTGTGGGTAGCAAAAAGCATCACCTTTGCCTAGGTTGTTGTGAGGTATGATATGGTATAATAGAGTTGCTATGAGCTAGTACCAAGTGATGTTTGATTTCCGGGGTTTTCTTTTTGAAAAATGCTAAAATGATAAGTTCCTCAATGATGAGAAATTCCTATCCAAGGCCATATGTAGATTCTAGCACTTGTTAGCTTCCACATATGACACCTAATTTCTTCATTGAGTCTTGTCGAATTGTCATGACCCTCGGCGAGAAACTTGTCATGCTCCTATGATCAAGATCACGTACACAGCCACCATATGCTAAACTTCCACTCTGGGAGTTAGCAACCATCATTCCATCCATTCCCCATCCATTCCACAAATAAAGCTCCGCGCATTGTTCATGATCTTATCCCTCTCCAAAGATATTCAAGAAAGAGTATTGGCTATGTAAAAAAAGAAGAGAAAGAAGAGAATACATGCTCAAGGGCATGCATAAAAAAAGAGAGAGGGAACAAAGAAACATAGCCCAAGTCTCAAAATCATCAAAAAAAGGAGAGAAGGGAAAATCATGCCAAAAGGAGTCCATCCTCCATCTACCATATACACACACATGCACATCTTGATCAGGTTGTATGACGCGTTGCTCCCAAGGATCTGGTTTTCGACTCGACAATACATGAGAAACATTTATGCCACATGTTTTCCCTACCTACAACTCCACATATAAGCTTATTAGGAGTAGGTTGTGAAAAAAGGCAACCCAATGCCTTGGTGAGGAACCATACACATTGAGCGATCCGAGAGTATCATTTGAGGAACTTTGATTTCTTTTGAAAACTTGCAAAACCTCCGGATTGATAACTGATCAAGGTACAAGTAATTGGCAATCTCTATATAACCATTCTATCTTTCAACTGCTCAAGGCAAGGTGAAGCTACATGTCCCATATCGAACAAGCGAAGGGTAAGATCAAAGCCAACTCATTCAACTCTAGATAGAATACCTTTCAATATGCTTGTCATAAACTATGAATACAACATCGTAGCAACTCCTGATCAACCAACCTAAGTCCTTAGTGTCTTTCTCGGGACGAGCAAGAGGCTAGCTTGGGGGAGTTTTAACGGCTGTTAAGTCCCTACTTTAGCCGTCAATATACTCATGAATAAAGGAGCAAAAGGCATTTCTTACACGCATTTAGTTAAGAATAATGTAGTTCCACTTGTCCTTGGAGCTTTTGTGATTGCAGGTAAAATAAGCGTAAAAGAAGTGACAACTCACCTTCTATGGTCCATGCCATGTCACCTCAGCCAAGGAGGGGCTGCCACCTAGGATCCTATGCATGCAAGCCATGTCACCAATCCAAGGGAAGCAACCCCGACGAATCAGAGGGCGACACGTGGACATCACAAGGATTGAAGGGCCCACGGGCAGGCAAACCGCCTCAAACTCGGGTGGACACCGGGGACCGACCTTAGGATCCACAGGACAGCCACCACGCGAAAGCACAGGCCGAGGTGGGCCCACAAGGAGTCGGCCGACCCCACAGGTCGGCCGAACCGACCTTGTGGTGGCTCATCCTGGCCTTCCATGTGGTGCTTCCTGGTTAGCTCCTGATCCACTCCCGGGGTGCTCACGGCATTCTCCTGAAGTTGTCCAAGGCCTATAAATAGAAGGGAGGGGACTCATTTCTTACCCAACTCACTTTCCAACTCCTCTCTCAGTTTTTGTTTCCAAGGCTAGGAGGTCGGCTAGAGTAGCTCTACTTCAGGTTCCAAGTCTACTTTGGGATCTAGGTATGAGTTCTCTTGTATCTTTATTTTATTATATGACTTTGATCTACTTTAGCTATTCAGCTATTTCATATAAAGTAGTGTTAGCATATATGGGTGATTCATTCATGTGTTCTTCGTTCGTTCATCATTTAGAGGCTCCTATTCTTGATGAACAAGGCCTTTCGATCCACTTGACGAATGATTTACTCATGTCTTCGGTGTTTTTCATAAGTTAGAGGCTCGTGTTCTTCATGAACATGACCCTTTGATCCTGTTGAATAGACATAGTAGAACACGAATCCGTTTGTATGACTAGCCTAGTTTGATCTAGTTAGATCACTTGTTTGTGTTGTATGAAGTTTGAGTTCAAGCTACGGTACTCAGTGTAAGTGGCCAGTTATCTGGTGGCACTAACCTGGGTCACAATAGCCCTGGCCGGTCAGTGTCTAGTTAACAACGCAAGCATGGTGCTTGGGTTGAGTAGCTGCGTTGCATATGAGCGTGCCCCACGGATTGATAGAGGTAGGCCATGCTAGTGACAGCCATTGGACCCTTTGTACTCCTCCACGTTCAGGTACACTGTAGGAGTGTAAAATCTAACAACCGACGTTGTGCGGAAGTGACGCTGGCGGTTAGCTCCCCGTTTGTGCAGGGTGCTGAGCTAATATTCATACAATGCTTATGTGACTGACTGACATCTACTAACTTTATATGTATAGTACCTTAGAACCTAGAGCTAACTCGTATGTTGCCTCCTAAGCCGTAGTGTACCATAGAGAGAACGAGTTCGGGTGTGTTCACACTACCCTATCATTATCATATCTTACCCCTGTGTTTGGGACCTGACTTATTCTCGTCATTGATCTATACTCATTGCAATAGTGTTGCATATGTTAATCTGACCATGCCTTCCTTGGATTCGATACCCTCAGGAATACTCCTTTGGAGAAATGCTACAATGGTATATCCGTGCACTTGCGGATTCTTTGTAAACGTTAGGATTACCTTCGAAACTTTTCTGGCATCGTTGCTAGGAACCCACGAACTTAGCAAAGATGTTAAGGAATGCTGACAAACATTTCTGGCACCGTTACTGGGGATACAAACCTAGTGATGATGTTAAGAAATGTCAATAGTTCCCAACATGGCATGCTGAAGGACCGATTAGGCGACCAGAGAGGGGGAGAGTGAATGGGAGCTGATAAAAATTCTTCTCCGAAGAGTTGAACTCGACTATGCCCCAAATTCACAACCAAGGATTCCCACATGAGCTTGACAAGGTCGCGTAGTCACAACCGACCTACCAACCCTAGGAACAAACTCCAACACAACCCAAAGCGGAAGCACAACTCAAGGGAAAAAGGACTTAGCCAAATCTGCGAGGTCCAGGCGGACAGTCTGAGGGGTCGGGGCAGACGGTCCACAGGCACCTGGCGGACGGTCCGCAACCCTCGGACGGACGGTCTACAAAATCAAACAGAACCAACAGAAGGTACCTCGAAAATACGTACGGTCCGTACTGATCCCGCGGACGGTCCGAGGCGGGCGGACAGTCCGAGGCTTGCTCATAGACGGTCCGCAAACTTCGCGCAACAAAAACCTAGATACTCTGTGGATCAAAACGCCTCGTGCTCACAAATTGAAGAACATGCGACGAACTCAGGACCACGCGGACAGTCCGTGGCCACTTGGCGGACAGTCCGCCGGCCTCGAATAGAACAGCCTGAGCTCAAAACCGCGAGGTCAACTCCACCTATCCATCCATGGATCTCCCAAACGGCTAAATGGATTGAGACAAGATTTGGGGGAGATGTGAAGCGTCCCTAGGGGATGCTATGCCCAAAAACTTGAGGTCTCAAACCAACTAAAACGCCGGGAATCGATCACGAACCGAGCTCTACCAAAAAGCTAGGGTTCCACCCAAAATCCTCAAATCCAAGGCCAAATCTGGAGTTTGAGGGGTCAAGATCAAGCACAAAGATGCACAAGGCATCTATCCATGATCCCCACAAAGAAATCCGAACCCAAACACCTCAGAATCGGAGGAACAAGCCGCACACGAAAATCCAACGAAAATAGCCCGAAAAAGACACGAAAATCAACAAGCCACAAGAAGGAAATCGACGCAACCATGACAGCTTCCATACACTAGGAGGTCAGATTCTCTACAAAATGGTGAAGAAAATCTAAGCCTATGGAGCAGGGAAATGAGAAGCAGTCCAGATGGATGGTGTTTGGATAAAAATCTTCCCCGAAGAGGGACCAACAGTCGAAACGAGCTAAGAGAAAGAAAAGCACTAAAGACACTGAAGAAATGAAACCTCAAATTTGACTGAGTGTAATGAAACTCAGCCGCCTTCCAATCGCCCCCATTTCATTACTGTCGGGTCCTTTTTATAGGCCCGTAACAATTACGCTTTACAACACTTGCCACCACTTTTTTACATTCTGCGAAGCATCTCAGGGGTATTTCGATAACCTCGCAGGGCCCGTACCCACACACTTTACAAGTGTCTGCTTTACATCCTGACAGCCTACGTGTCTGCTCCCGTGGCGCACTGATCTTCAGTCGTGTTTCTTCTTCCCCGCCGAGGCCTCTCCCGCTTCTTCTTCAGGGCATTTTCCCTCGCTTGTCTTCGGGACCGCTTTGATGCTTGGCATCTTTGTGCCTCTTCTATGGACTTCGCTCTGTGCTCAGTTCCTCAATCTCTTCGCGTATTGTCTCTCACGTGAACGCTTCGCGCCCCTTTCCTTGTCCCGGCTTCTCCGCATCCTTTCTTCGCACGGACGCGGCATACCTTCGCAGCAACTACTTCTCGCCATCTTCTCGAACTGGTGCCATCTCGCCGGGCGAAGACCCCATCTTCGTCGGACCTTCGCTCATCTACTCCTGATTTAGTCCTGAAATGACCAAGGCAAGAGCCAAACCATACTCCGTTCTTCTCCGAAGAGCCGAAGACACAGGGGAGGGGTTAGTTGCGAAATATTTACCCCAACATTCAGCCCCTTGCTAGTGAAGGTTTTTACTAAGGACGAGCCGAACTAGCAAAACCTCTTCGCGGTGGATGCAAATGTTTCGCTCCAAAGCGCCTGCTCTCTTCAGCTCGTCAGCAGATTTTACCATTGTTATTATTTTTATTATTTATTTTTGTTTTTACTGTTTTGCATGTTTATCCGCAAAGCTGCATGATTTTTGCCACCTCATGGTTATGATCCTGGATTTTCGCCACGTTTCTCGCTTCACGATCTCCGAGATTTCCTCCCTTGGCAACCTATATAAGTTCCGACCCCTCACGTGATTTTTTCACCACAGTAAATCTTGACTGCTTGACCTTTTCCTTCGCGGGTGCTTTCTGATCGGCCTTTGCTTCCCTCGGTGTCTTGGTATTTCCTCCTCCTTTTCTTCTTATGTTTCTTTCTTCGTTTTGGTTTCTTATTGTCCTTTGTGCTCGTGTAGTTTTATTTCTTCGTTTCCTTGCCACTTCGCGCTAATGGCTCCCAAGGCTGATAGATCTCCGCCCACCTTCGTCTTCGGCCGCAGTAAAGTTTTGGAGGGTCTTTTAGCAGAGTTTGTGACCTCTGGATACATCAAGGAAGGGAAGGGCAGAGCCCCTGGCTCTGAAACAGTTCCCACGCCTCGTCCCAACGAAGTGGTGGTTTTTCACGACTTGTTCATTGCTGGACTTCGCTTCCCCCTTGATGGGGCTATCGTCTCTATTCTTCGGAACTTTGGATGTATCTTCACCATCTCACTCCTAATGTCATTCTTCGGCTTAGTTTTTACATGTGGGCTTGCAAGACAATGGGTGTGAGTCCTACTGCTGCCAACTTTGTTAGAGTTCACACAGTTCATCACTAGCCTTTGAAAATTGAGCGGCTTGTTGATGGTGCTCTAGTTTGCGAGGAAGCCCAATTTGCTTCTCTGAACTTCAAATCTCGTGGTGACACCGATGTTCCTATTGTTTGCTACAAGAACAAGTGGGATGAGAACTGGAACCATTACTGGTTTTATCATACTGTTGAAGACGAAGAGCTTCCACTTGTCTGCACACAGTTTGAAAATTTGCCTAAGGGCGTTGGTACTGCCTATGAGGACGGTGATGCGGACCGTCTCTTTCTCACTTGCTTTCAAGAGTTAGCGAAGACCTATGCCACTCGCGATCTTGTTGAGGAGTATATTGGCGCGAAGGTATTTCCTATGCGTGCTGGGTGGTCTGTTGCTGCCTGGAATGACTTCGCATCCCTATCAAGATTCCAGACTACACCCAAAGCTTTCTCTTGGAGAAGAAAGGTACCCTCCTCCTGTTTGTTTGATACTTCTATCTTCTTTTAGTTTTCGGTTTTTACTGATTCTTTATTCTTGCTTTTATTTTGTTTTGTAGACATTAATGTTGCTGAGATTGAAGTGAAGGCCAACGAAATTCTTGGGCCCATCTCTACTAAGGAAGACGTTGAGATCCAAGAGCGCCTTGGTGGTACCCGTGACAATCGTCTCTTCTTTTTCTTCAGCATTCATGCTGGTGATCGTGCTGTCACCATTGGCCGTCGCGCAGCGCAGGCAAAGTGTGCTGCGAAGAAGAGTGATTAGGGGAGCTCCGAAGCTGCTGCCCCTTCAGCGCGCCAGAAGGCAATTAGGAAGCACCGTGGTCGTGGTGCCGGGCAAAGTGTTTCAAAGCGCCAGAAAACTTCTCGTGCAGCGACCTCCGAAGTTGTGTCGTCCAGCCCCGAAGAGTCTGATCATTCTAAGAGTGACACTGAGACACATCCCCCCGAAGTTGTTGTTGGCTCTGGTACCAAAATCGAAGCTCCTTCGGTTGACCGGCCTAAAGAGATAATAGATGTTACTTCTCTTTCCCCTGGTGCTGCTACTAGTGCTACACTTGCTGATCCTCTGGATATTAGCTACAGCGAGCTTGAACCCGAAAGCGATGAAGATTGTGCTCCTCGCACCAAACCTGTAAAAGACAAGGCTCCCGTCCCTTCTCCTTTCATTGCTGAGATTGTGGTACCCTCTGCTACTGATCTTCCCGGTGGCAGCAAAGTTATTTCTGCCACACATCAGAAAACTTTGACTCGAGTGGAACAAAGAGACAGCTCTTCATCAGAGACGGAAAGTGACACCCGAAGTGGTGGCGTCTTTGTTAGCAATGAGTCGCCCAGTGTTGTTGCCCGACGTCTTGGCATGAAGCCTAATGTTCGCATCTTTGGCGATTCTATGCGCAAGGTGCTTCAATTCTGTAGCGATGATCGCGAGCGCACCTTGCTTCAGGAGGCTGGTGATAGCTTCAGCTTCCCCATCATGGAAGATGAACTCAGCAAGGAAAGCGCCGAAGAGATTTTATATCAAGCTCAAGATCTAAGCATGAAGTCCTTCTTGGCTTGCCGTGCTGCTCAACGCTGATGTCGTGCTGACCATCGGTCCCGGCAACTTTCTGAGACGACCTCTGCTAATGCGCTCAATAAGGAAATTAATGTCGTGAAGGTCCTGCAGGCTGTTAAGACTTCTCTCTCCTCTTCGCTGGAGTCTGAAAAGAAGAAGTGCCTTGAAGTTTCCAAGGAGAAGGATGAGCTAGTGAAGAAGAACACTGAACTGGAACTTCAGCTGACTGAGCTTCGTCGTTTGGCTTCCACTGCAGAAGATGAGAGGAAAAAGGCCGAAGGTCTACAAAAATTGTACGATGCTAAAGTTGCTGAGCTTAATGAACTGCGACAGTCACATGCCATCCTCACTTCGGAGCATGAAACCTACTGCGATGAGATTGAGCGTCATGTGGAACCTGTTTGCAAGAAAGCTCATGATCTTCTCGTGGACTATGGACTCACCCCATCTCCCTATGACATCAAAGAGATGTACATAGGTCAGGTGTTTGAATGGCTCTCTAATGGTGTTAATTCACTTGCATCTGCTGGGCGCTCTTTTGGAAGCTTGGAGCTGCTGTTGCCGCCTGAAGTCTCGCTCACGCAATATACACCTTGTTCAAATCTTCTGGAGATGGCGAACCTAGCATGGCTAAGACTGATCTTCGGCAACTTCGTGACAAAAATTTGCCTGACCAACCGAGATGTCTGTTGAGAAGATCCCTGTCTTGCCCAAGAACATAGCTACAAACTTTATGCAAACATTTTTTAAGAAGTTTGGCTTTGGGTTAACTGTTACCGAAGGTCAGCGCATGCTTCGCAAGGTTCATGATGCTTCTTCTCCTTTTCGTCTCTTCTAAGTTTGCATTTTTTTCCATTACCCTATATTTAGCTTTTTCCTTCTTTGTTTTAGGGTTCTCAAGCTATATCTAGTTCTGTGGCTGCCCCTTCACCTGCTGCTGCGTCTTCTGGAGGCGGAGCCGATCCTTCTTCGGCTGCGCCTTCTACGCAAGCTGCTTCTCCACACGAAGGCCGCGCGACAGCCATTACCTCTGGAGCCCCTGAGGTGTGAAGGAGTGTGTCTTAGCGATGTGGGCACTTGGAGTATTTTTTGAACTATTGATCTAAGACATTTGCAACACTGCGCAGGTGCCGGAGGTGTATCCTGTGCAGGTTGCCGAAGATGTTTGCCCTGTAACTATTAACTATGGTCATTACTTTATGTCTGGTTCTATATGGCGCAAGTTTAACTCTAAGTTTCCCGACGTGCCCTTCGATACTTTTATGTCGCCTGAGATAGAAAAATACGAGAAGAAGAACCTCGATGCAAAAAATGTCTTCGAACATACTTGCAACCGTCTCTGTCACGATGGTACTCACCATCGCCGGATTCGTGGATCTAAACCATCTTCTGTTGTGCCTGCCTGCGAAGACACTTCTTCATCTTCGAGCCCCCTTGTCTTCCCCAAGATCAAAGTTATTGACCTTACCGAAGATGCGGAGTATGAGTATATGTACAAGTGCCCCCGCTGATCTCTGCTGTGATGTATCTATCTTTGACATGTATTCTGCTGTGCTTGTAAACATTGAAGCTATACTGTTGTACTGAAATGCGGTGTTTGTAAGCTACTCTTTTCGACAATGATGTAAGTCATAACCATATTAGAATCACGCATGTGCGAAGATGATGTTTTATTTGTCTGATGAAGCGTTTGTCCATTTGTTTTTATGTTCGTTCGGTCTTCGCTATTTTTCTGCTTCCGAAGATTGGAACATGGGAACTGCGCTCGAAAAGCACCTCCCCTCAGTTTCCTATTTTAATCTTCGCGGTTCATTTGCTTTCGAGCGTATGATGTGTTGTGATAAGATAAAAACAAGTCATGCGCATAAAGTAATTAGTCTGCCATGCATGTGAGTTTTAGCTACACGAAGTGGCATGATAGCTCAACTTCAATTATTCTCTAAAGGATGTGACCTCGAGGTGGCTCGTCAGCCCTGCCTTGCAATTTGCTTCACGCATTCACCACCGAAGGCTTCTTCGCTTGTGATAAAGCGGATGATTTTGTGACCACACCGTTTAACGAGTCGACTTATCCCTACAGCATTTTACTGAGGGGCTTCGCACATTGACCGCCGTAGACTTTTTGTTCGCGAGAAATAGGCCTTTAAGCGAATCATGCACTCCTCTTTGGGACAGATTGTTGCATGTTCCTTAACATCTTCGCGACCTTTGCAGAGCAGTTCTCACATGCGCCCCCTTAATAATTTTTCTTAAGTGAACTATGTGTGACTTGTCTTCGTGAGGCCAGACGCATGTGTTCACTTATTTCTGCAATGTTTTCCCGAAAGTAACAATCTCTTCGGATGATTGTTACTTCGGGACTGATGATAGATAATGGTGATCGTTTTTGGAGAGCCCTTGTTATATTCCTCAAGGGGATATTACACATGTCCGCCTCGTTAAAAACCTCGCATCTTCGGTGCTCCCGTTATGAGATAACCGAAGACTCTTCCTACGAGGAAAAGAGTATGGACTCCACTACGTATTTACAAAAGTTGAAAGTGCAAAAGAGTTGAAACGAAGATTACAAAAGTTGAAAACGAAGAGAAACTAAAAAATGATGAAACCTAGTAAATGATACATTTATTCTTAAAGCCAGTACTTTTGCAACTTGTGCTGATTCCATGAATAAGGAACCTCTTCTCCTTCTAAGGTTTGCAATCTGTAAGCCCCTTGCCTTGTCTCAGACACTAAGAATGGTCCCTCCTACTTCTCTTCCAATTTCCCTACGCCTCTTGTTTTTCTTCGGAGAACCATGTCCCCTGTGGATATCTTTTGCTCACGGACCTTCTTGTTTCTCCACTTCCTTGTTTCATCTTGATATATTTCTATGTTGCTCAGCATTTGAAGCCTGTCTTCTTCTCTTGTATCAATTGCCAAGCTTGTATCTTCTTCATTTTGCGGCTCTTGGTCTGTTCTCAATGACCCCAGCTTGACCTCTTCGGGTATGACTGCTTCTTCTCCGTACAACAACCTAAAAGGTGTGAAGTTTGTAGCTCTAGAAGTGGTTGTGTTGGAGACCATACAACTCTAGGCAGCTCTTCGGCCCATTTCCCCCTAGCCATTCCTGTCAGGTTCTTTTTGATTCCTGTGAAGTTGATGCCGTTGGCTCTTTCCACTTCTCTGTTGGATTCTGGGTGATAAACTAAAGTGAAGTATAACTTAGTGCCCAAGTTGAAACAAAACCTCCTGAAATCTGTGCTGTCAAACAGCTTGCCATTGTCTACTGTTACTTCGTATGGAACTCCGAACCTGCACATGATACTTTGCCAGAAGAATTTTTGTATTACTTGCGAAGTGATTTTTTGTACTGGCCTTGCTTCTATCCACTTTGAGAAATACTCCACTACCACGATCGCATACTTGTAGTTCCCTGGTGCTGTTGGCAGTTGTCCCACTATGTCTATTCCCCATCTTGCGAAGGGCCAAACTGGTGGTAGCAACTGTATCTCGTAGGGAGAGGTTTTTGTGTAGTTGCAATGCTTCTGACAGTTGTCACATCTTCACACTATATCTTCAGCGTCACGAACTGCCGTCGGCCAATAAAACCCTTGGCGGAATGCCTTCGCTACTAGTCTTCTTGTTCCGATGTGAGATGAACACATTCCTGAATGAATCTGCTACAACAGATCTCGTCCTTCTTCTGTGGAGATGCATTTAAGTAATGGTGCACACACTCCGCTTTTGTATAAGTTGTCTCCTCTTATTTCATATGATCTTGCCCTCAAGGTCATTCTTTTGCTCTCCTCCCTTGACTGTGGTTCGTAGTGCAATCTCAAAAATGCCATGATCGAAGATCTCCAGTCTTCGCTGGATATCGCATTTATATATCCCACTGGTGCTTCATCGCAATCGACTGATTTGCATTTTAGGACTTCGTAGAAGACATCTGGCGGTAGTGGCTCTTTCTGCGCTGCTGCCTTCGCTAGCATATATGCCTCATTGTTCTGATCTCTTGGTATTTTCTTGACAGTGAAGCCAAAGAAGAATTTCTCCATGCCTCGCACGATTTTCAAGTATTTTGCCATTTCATCATGTTTTGCCTTATATATCTTGCCAATCTGCCTTGTGATGAGTTCTGAATCTGTGTTTATGATCACTCTTCGTTCCCATACTGCTCTTGCTTTGCGAAGCCCCAGTAACAATCCTTCATATTCTGCCACATTGTTGGTCTTGCCTTCGAAATCCAGTCTCACAGCATACCTCATCTTTATGCATGATGGTGACATTAAGACTGCCGAAGATGCGGCTCCATCATCGCAATAAGCCCCATCACAATGCATCACCCATGGTGTTTCTGGTTTCTCCTCTTTCATTTCGTCGCCCTGACTTGGAGTCCAGTCTGCGATGAAGTCTGCTAGGACTTGTGACTTGATGGTTGTTCCTGCTGTGAATTCTACGGCATACTGGGATAGCTCTGTGGCCCATTTTCCTATTCTCGCTGAAGATGCCTTGTTCTCTAGTATCTCGTGAAGAGGATATGATGTGGGGATTGTGATTGAATAACTCTGGAAGTAATGCTTTAACTTTCTTGCCGCCATTACCACTGTGTATGTCATCTTCTCGAGTTCAGAATAAAACTTCTTCGCTCCTGATAAGGCCTCGGAGACGAAGTATACTGGCACTTATTTAAGTTGCCCTTCTTCGTATTTCTCTTCCACTAGAGCTGCGCTTACTGCACTGGCTGAAGCTGCAATGTACAACAAAAGCTTTGCTTTGTCTCCCGGACTTGTTAGCACTACCAAATTTTCCAGGTAAGACTTGAACTGTTCAAATGCCTCCTGCTCTTCGAGGCCCTAGTTAATCTTGTTCTTCGCAGACAACAGCTTGAAGAATGGTAAGCTTCGTTCTGCCGATCGCACTATGAAGCGACCCAATGCCGCTATTCTTCTGGTGAGCTTCTGGATATCTCTTTTTGTCTGTGGTGTTCTCATGTTTCTTATTACCTCTATCTTCTCTGGGTTCGCTTGTATGCCTGACTTTGACACCATGCAACCCAACAATTTTCCTCTAGATACACAGAAGATACACTTTTCTGGGTTTAGCATGAGGCCGTATTTTCTTAGGTTCGTGAAGGTTTCTCTGAGATCTTCGATGTGCTGTTCTTTCTTTTTGCTGTGTATGACAACATCATCTACGTATGCTGATACATTTCTCCTCAGTTGTGGGCCAAGTATCTTCATCATTCTGTTAAATGTTGGACCAGTGTTACGCAGGCCTTCGGGCATTCTCACAAAGCAATATACCCCAAAAGGTGTTATGAAACTTGTCTTGTCTTCGTCCTCCCTCTTCATCCAGATTTGGTGATATCCAGAGAAGCAATCTAATAGAGACATTCTCTCGCAACCTGCTGCTGCATCCACCAACACATTGATTCTTGGCACTGGGTAGTCATCTTTTGGGCAAGCCTTGTTCAGAAGAGTGAAATCAATGCACATTCTCTGTCCCCTATTCTTCTTCGGTACCATTACTATGTTTGAAAGCCAAGTTGTGAACTGTATTTCTCTGATAACCCCAGCATCCAGCAACTTCTCTACTTCTCTTTGCGCTGCTAGTTCTTTCTGAGGTGAGATGACTCTGAGCTTTTGTCTCTTCGGTGAGACCTTTGGATCTAGGCACAGTGCATGCTCTATTACTTCGCGAGGCACTCCCTTAAGATCTCTTTTGCTCCAGGCAAACACATCTTGATTGTTGCGAAGGCACGTGATCAAAGCATTCTCCTCTTCTTCGGTCATTCCCCTTGCTATGGTGACCATTTTGTCGTGAATGTCTTCGCAAAGACGCACCTTATTTGTGTGTTCATGAGGTTGCGTTCTCTTCTTTTCGTCTTGGCAAAGCCTCTTTTTCATTTCGAGCTCTTCTAGCTCGTCTTCTTCTTCTCTTTCTATTGCACCTTCGTTGTTTCCCACTGCGTGTACTGGTTTTTGGTACTTGCCCACATTATATTCTCTGTCATGTGCATCTTCTTGATCTCCGTATATTGTGAGAATGTCGTTGCTAGTTGATATCTTCATACACAAGAATGGCATGTGTATCACTGTTGCGAACTTCTTTATGATTCCCCTGCCAAAGATAGCTTTGTAGGCATATGGGATTGTCAACTAAATCGAAGGTCACCATTTCATTTCTCATCAGTGCTCCTGTCCCGAGACTTACGTTCATTTCAATTGTTCCTAGAGCTTCGACTTTCTTGTTACCGAAGCCATATAACGGCTTCAAAGTCTTCTGCAATTGGTCGTCTTTGAACTCCATTCTCTTGAATAATTCATAAGTTATGATGTCTGCGGAGCTGCCATTGTCTACCAAGATGCCTCCCACATCATTGCCCAACCAATATTTCGTATTCTTTCCCAGCACTGCTCTGATGACTAGAGGGTCTTCGTGAGGGTACTTTTTCAGCTTGAGATCTGCCTCTGTGAAAGTGATTGGTATATGTGACCACTCTGTTTTGAAGACTTTTCCCGCGCGTACATGGCTCACTTCTCTTTGTTGCTCTTTTTTCTGTCTTTTCGTTAGGTGTTCGGGTGAGTTGCACCCACCTGTTATAGCATTGATTATGTTCATTCTTCGGTAACGATCTTCGTCATCTCTGTTTTGGTTGGCCTGCGAAGGTGCCTGGTGAGTGGGCTCCAGTTTTGGCTGGCATGATGCTGTGCTCTGCTGCTGTAGTTGCATCATGTTTGGGTTGAACATTGGTGGTGGTGGGAATAGCATTTGTTGGAAGCATGGTTCCGCAATGTATGGTTGCCAGTTTTGCATTGAACTCTGCCATCGAAGGTGCCACTAAGGACGTATGATTGACTGTCTTCATTTGACTCTGCGCTGTTCTCTTCTTGTCTTCTTCAATCTGCTTCTTCCGAAGTAAAGTTCTGCATTCATAAGACCAATGCCCTTTGTTGATGTCATGCAAGGAACATACAGATTGAGGTGGTGGGCCTCTGCCAGAACTTTGGCCTCTGCTTCCCGTGGCTGTCGAAGATGCCATCTGCGAGTTGTTTCCTGAAACATTGTTTACATTGTTTCTGTTGTAGAAGTTTGATCTCGTCGAAGGTCCTTGATTGTTCTGAGGCCTATTTCCCCATTCTGCCTAGGACTTCGCTTGGTTCTTTCTTGATATGACTACGCCGACCACACCGACAAGCATGCTGATTTCATCAAGCAAGTTCCAACAACCTTCATGTCAGGGTGCACCAACTCTTGTTTTTGGTGGACCAATTACATGTAGCCGAGCTATGCAACTACAACAAGAGGTGCACGCGCTACTTTGTGAAATTCATTTTAACATTAATGAGAAATATATACTGCCTAAGTCGTGCATGTTGCTATTGCTCAGGTTTACCAAGGAGGACGATAAGAATAGACCAAGACTGAACCAGAGAGAAGAACCATGTCGAATCAGTTCGGTCTGGCAGAACCGTCACGAAGAACTAGTCATATCTTTTGATACACAGAAGCTATGGAGGTCCATGAGTACACGTTGGAAAGCTCTTGAAGTCTAGTTTCTAATGCCACTGGTGCCAAGTGCTTTTGACATTTCAGTGAGGCATCCGAGTGCTTTTAGTACAGACTGGTCAGAGTGTCAACAGTCTGCCTAACGTCCAAGTTCCCGTGCAAAACTGTACCATTCTACAATATTTCGTAGTACATGCTGCACTTAGTGTGAAAGTGCATCAAGTCAGCTTTCCAACGCATCCAACGGCACGTCATTTGGAGTTTCCAAGATGGAGTTATTGTCAAAACACTGAAGACTGCGCAGAAGACCAACAGTCACGCGGAAACTCATCAGGAGCATGGAGGCCTTTTCACATAGGCTATCTTTTCGTTTTTGTTTCGTGTTTTGTATAAATACCCCTTTGCTTCATAGTAAATGCAAGACTTTGATATTTGAAATATAGAACCCCTTTGTTTAGCCGTGTGCTAGCAAACCCTTGAGAGAAATCTCTACCCTCTTTGCTCTTGTGATCTCCTTCGCGGGAATACAACAGCGGCGGCTTCATCCGCTCCCAATTGGTGCTCCTACTCCCTTCGAGGTTTCCTCGATTGATTGTAGGCTGTGTTGGTTGGTTCCTTGAGAGTGTGGTTGGGCGAATCCTCGATTCAGGTTGCCGATTAAAGACGGTGGTTGGCTTCGAGTTTTATTCGTCAGGTTGCACTAGTTATCGCTGCTTGCAGCAAGTTACCTTGGCTTCTTTGAAGCTAGTTATCTGGTGTTTATCCTACGTTGTGAAGATCGGGACCCCCTTGGCGCATCATCTGGTATCAGAGCTTTCGTTACCACGGTAGGATTCTTTACCCTTAGCTACATATATTTGTGCCTTTGTCCTATCCACAAAAAGCCAAAAAAAACTGTTATAGCCTTTTTGTTACAATTTGTTTATCTTGTGAGTTTGGTTAAATTTCAGTCCATTAGAGTCTTTGTTTAGTTGCTGATAATCTTATCCTTTGCGTGTCCTTTTGAGCCTTTTTCATATATCTGAAAAATTCCTACAAAAATTATGTCTATCATTGTTAAATTATGTAAGTGTTATATCTGTTCTTCTCTTAGTGTGAAAAAAAAGTCAAAAAAAAGTAGTATTCAGAAAGTTCCAAAAAAAAAGTGTTAAGAAAGTTAAAAAAAAGTGTTGGAAAGAAAGGAGCAAGATCAGATTTGTTTCATATGCACAAGTGTTGAACCTTCATATCTAATTGTGTGACCAGTTTGCTATCATTCTTTTGGTGCAATTTGTGCTAGGTGATTCTCTTTAAATCAATCATCCCAAGCATATTCCTTGTTTGCATCAAATCTGTTTGTCTTTTGTGTGTGTGTTGCTACAGTTACTTCTTTATATCTTGTGATCAGCACTAGGCATTTGATCTCTAGTTTGGATTGTTATTTAACTTTACAACAACTAGATTTCAGATTGCATTCCTTGTGTTTTCCCCACCAAGCTCCACATATAAGCCATCATAATCAGTACTCTCTGATCTTGTATTCGCTTAACCATCACTCTTGTTACCACCACACATTATTTTTGTTGTAACCGCAAGGATTTCATAAAGAACTTCGGTTGGTAAGAGAGGTGAGATTGTGAGAGTTCCACATTTTATCCTATACCACATATAAGCTTGTTGTTTTGCATATGCATTAACCATGACAGGTCGAAGATACACTAATCTTCCATTCTATGGAAGTACCGATCCAGAGGTGTTTCTTGATTGGCTAGAGCAAATGGAGATTGAGCTTGAAGTTTAAGGTTTTTCAGAAGCTAAGCAAATATCAAGAGCTGTACTTGAATTTGAAGATTATGCTCTTGATTGGTGGAAACAATATCCACAGAAGCGTCTTATCAAGAATTGGAAAGAATTGAAGAATGCCATGAGAAAAGAATTTGTTTCAAAAAATTATGGGCTGATTTTACTTCGTCACTTGGAGAATGTGAAGCAAGGTAATAGATCTGTCCAAGCATATTATGACAAGCTATATTCTTCATTGCATAGAGCAAATGTTATTGATGACATGAATGCAATGAAATACTTTGAGAGAGGTCTTAATGATAACATTACTGCTGCACTTGAGGGAAAGTATTTTAGAAGTTTGCAAGATCTTCTCAATTGTGCAATTAGAGAGAAGAAAATTATGATGGTGCAGCAAGCCAAGAACACAAGGTGCATTAATTTGTGCGAAGACATTGCAACAAGGTTACAAGCTGATTTGAAGGCCAAAGTGCCATTTGTTGTTGGAAGCAAACAAGCATCAACTCCATGGAAGAAGAAAGGATCTGCAGTCACCAATTGTGAATTAATTGAAGCTAATGCTAAGTGTGCTGAAAATAATTGCTTCTAGCAAGAGCTTTGTTGTGCAGCAAAAAGAGAAGTTTGTGCCGCAAGTTGACACGAGAAGTGATATGGTGATTGATCATTCCACCAATTCTAGTGGTACAACTTATCCTAGTGTTATGGCTGCCCAGAATTTCAGTTTGGACTGTGAGTTAGAGAAGAATGAAGTTAGTAAAGCTCTCTCCAATGATTGTTTGAAATCTGAGCACAAACCATTTGGAGATGTTACTGCACATACCATACAAGATGAGAATGGACAGTTCCACGAGCATTTGCAAAGAAGAGAAATAATTGAAGGCAACAAAGAAATTGATGTTGCTAATTGTCAAGGTGAATGTGTTCATTTTGTTCAAAAGGGATATGGAGAGACATCGTCTCAGGGTCAGTTTGTTAGTGTTGAAGATCCTATAAGTTTTGTGCTTTGTCCAAGTACCACTTGTGGTGAAGATCATTGCCCCAAAGTTGGCAAAGAAGTTGGAATTCAATATGGTGATAAATAAGCATCAAACCATCAAGACCACCTTGATAACACTTCAACTTTTGAAGGTGTGTCTAATCTGAATTTTAAAGCTGACCATAGTGTCAATGTGAGAGCTGAATGTGAGAAGAGGGATGCTTCTATTGTGTCATCTAGTGAAAGTGAGAAATCTGTCCAAGGTGAAGATCTTCATACTCCAACACATTTGAAGTTTGAAACTGAAATTTTTCCAAACACAAATGTGATGCCAAGATGTGATGTACCATCAACTTCATTATGCGAGATAGTATTGGACAGTGGTACCAAAATTATGTGCTCCGACATGTCACTTAATGTTCAGATTGAAGGCAAGATTAGTGTACATAATTACGCTTCTATTGATGCCGGTTCAATTTCTTTGGAGGAGATTAAAGATGATCGTTTGGCTGCCACTATTGCTGTCCCAATACCACTGAAAAGGACCATGAATGGTGACACATATTCACATGTTGCTCCACAAGACATTGAAGATATTGTTCATCAGTACCCATGTGAGAATGAGAGCAACATCGCCAAATTGAGTGTGGATGAAAATAAAAGTGAGCTGAGTGACCCCATAAATTGTGAGAGCATCCACAATGAGAGTGAGAGAGATCCATCACACAAAAATAAAGAGCCTGAATGGAAGATGTGGAAGGATGTTTTTGAATCTAACCTATTCATCCATACTTCTAGTGTTGTCTTCCAAAATGTGCAGGTTTTCAAGGAAACTGAGCAAAGGATGTTTGCTCATCACACTACACCACTTGATGTGAGAAGTGAGCAGATTGCTAATGTGCAAAACCAATTTGTTGCTGCTACAAACATGAAGCATGAACATGGAGGAGGTAAAAATTTAGAAGTGCAAACTCCAAAACTGAAAGGTAATCAAAATAATACCGATCTGAATTTGTGAGGTAAATTATTGAGTAATCATGATGAAACATCTACTGCAATTTCAATTGAGCTTGCTAATCTTTGTCCTGATTCAATTCATTCACAAGTCAATTCAAATACTGACATTTTGCGAGTTGATAACCTTTGTTTTACTTTGCATAAATCTTGTTCTATTTTGATTGAATCTTGTGATACCTTATATGCTAATAAATTTCACCATGTTCAGTTAATTACTTGTGCTGAATTTTTCAAAGGAATATCTCATGCTAATTGTTTGAGTTACACTATGCTTGATAAACATGTTGAGATTGATCAAATGCTTCACAATGTTTCTATGATAACATCTCTGAGATCTTTGAATAATGTTCATAGCTGCAAGTTTACATTCAATTTGATTGTTGAACAAGTTTTTGATAAGTTCTTTGTATGTTCTGTGTGCATAACATGTGACAAGCATTCTGAATTTAAAACGAACATGTCGAATGCCAAACATTGTGAACCATATTTTTCTGATCTTGAGGTGAATAAATTGTTTAATGCTTGTTGTTTTGAGAAACAAATATTGTTTACTTGTTCATATTCTTCATCAAAAGACATGAACGATATGCAAAGTAATGGAATTTTTGGAACAAAAATTTTTCTGACCACATCAGAGACAAATGAGCTTGAAAGGTATATTTCTAATCTTTTGAATAAATTGTGCAATAAGAATTTTGGTAATATAAGTAATGCTCAAAATTTTGAAACGTTCAATATTGCATTGGTGAGAGATGAGGTTTTGAATCAATTGTGCTGCTTAAAAGAAATAGTTGTTCTTCCATCTACTAAGTTATTCGCAGGATCTAAAACACAAAGGAAATATCGTCAAGGTAAGATTAGGGAAGTGAATTTGATGACTCAAACTCTTTTTCATAAAGTGCATAACCTATATAGATCATGTAATCATTCTATAAACATGAATATGGGTTACAAAGGAAGAAAACAGAAAGTTAAAATAATGAGTGATGAAAAATGTTGTATATATATACCCTCTGCTTTTTATGATTTGGTTTCAGGTAAACAAAAGCCGAGGATGGCTTTTCTTCAAGGGAGGGAGGATGATATGACTACATTGACCACACCGATAAGCATGCTGATTTCATCAAGCAAGTTCCAACAACCTTCATGTCAACGTGCACCAATTCTTGTTTTTGGTGGACCAATTACATGTAGACGAGCTATGCAACTACAACAAGAGGTGCACGCGCTACTTTGTGAAATTCATTTTAACATTAATGAGAAATATATATTGCCTAAGTCATGCATGTTGCTATTGCTCAGGTTTACCAAGGAGGACGATAAGAATAGACCAAGACTGAACCAAAGAGAAGAACCACGTCGAATCAGTTCGGTCTGGCAGAACCGTCACGAAGAACTAGTCATATCTTTTGATACACAGAAGCTATGGAGGTCCATGAGTACACGTTGGAAAGCTCTTGAAGTCTAGTTTCTAATGCCACTGGTGCCGAGTGCTTTTGACATTTCAGTGAGGCAGCCGAGTGCTTTTAGTACAGACTGGTCAGAGTGTCAACAGTCTGCCTAACGTCCAAGTTCCCGTGCAAAACTGTACCATTCTACAATATTTCGTGGTACATGCTGCACGTAGTGTGAAAGTGAATCAAGTCATCTTTCCAACGCATCCAACGGCACATCATTTGGAGTTTCCAAGATGGAGTTATTGTCAAAACACCGAAGACTGCGCAGAAGACCAACAGTCACGCGGAAACTCATCAGGAGCGTGGAGGCCTTTTCACATAGGCTATCTTTTCGTTTTTATTTCATGTTTTCACCTATCCAGGAGGTCTGCTCCTTGTATAAATACCGCTTTGCTTCATAGCAAACGCAAGCCTTTGATATTTGAAATACAGAACCCCTTTGTTTAGCCATGTGCTAGCAAACCCTTGAGAGAAATCTCTACCCCCTTTGCTCTTGTGATCTCCTTCGCGGGAATACAACAGCGGCGGCTTCATCCGCTCCCAATTGGTGCTCCTACTCCCTTCGAGGTTTCCTCGATTGATTGTAGACTGTGTTGGTTGGTTCCTTGAGGGTGTGGTTGGGCGAATCCTCGATTCAGGTTGCCGGTTAAAGACGGTGGTTGGCTTCGAGTTTTATTCGTCAGGTTGCACTAGTTATCGCTGCTTGCAGCAAGTTACCTTGGCTTCTTTGAAGCTAGTTATCTGGTGTTTATCCTACGTCGTGAAGATCGGGACCCCCTTGGCGCATCATTTCTTTTGTTGTATTCATCTATTCTTCGCTGCTTGCCTCTATCTGACTTGCAGTACTCTTGCATTATGTCGAACAACTGCTTCTCTGTTTTAGGTCTTCTTCGGTCTAAATACTCTCCGTGAGGTCCAACTTTGAGGCCATCTATTGCTGCATCAATGACAGTTGTAGTTTGCACATGTGGTGCTTTAGCTCTGGCTTTGGCGAACCTTTTGATGTACTCTTGCAAAGGTTCTTTGTCTCCCTACTTTATGAGGTGAAGATCACCCGAAGTGAGGTCTTAGGGTTGGTACCCTTGAAAGTTGTTCTATATTCTTTGCCGAAGTTGTTCCCATGATCTGATGCTTCCTTTCGGTAGTGAAGCATACCACTGTTGGGCTAAGCCCTTCAAGACCATTGTCATAGCTCTTGACATTGCTACATCATTTCCTCCCCCCGAAGATATTGCCACAGTGTATTTCTGGAGGAACTGTCTAGGGTTTGATTCACCATCGTACTCCGGCAAAGATGCTGGTAATTTGAACTTCGGTGGCCAATCTGCCTGTTCGAGCTCTAATGAAAGAGGAGAAGTGGGTTTCACCTTGGCTGGGAATACTTCTCTATATCTCTTTTGTGGCCTACGTTCCACATACGCCTCTTCATCTGAGTCATAATACCAGGAATCATTCTCTTCTTCATCATTCTCCTCCTCATCTTCGTAAGTTTCTTCGTCGATGATTATGGGTCTTCATTTTTTGCTTTGCGCTTGTGCTTTGCGAGGTTGTTGGATCTGTTCTTGTTGCTGAATAGAGTTCAGTTGGGCCTGTAGAGAAGTGCCATTTGCTCTTGAAGCTGTAGTGTCTTGCTTCTTATTGCTTGCTGTTCTTCGTCTTCCTGCAGTTGCTGCAATAACATTCTCTTTTTCTTGACTTGTTGCAACATCTCATTGTACTTGGCTTTTTCTTGTGCTGGATCTTCGTTCTGTATTTCTTTTGCCCTGAGGATGGCAGCCTCTGCTTGAGCTCTTGTTCAGATGTTTGTTGGCATCGTTCTTTCTCTCATCTTCGCAGCAAGTCTTTCTTCGATTCTTCTCAGTGAAGCAATGTCTCATCTTCGACCCCTGCATCCACTAGGCCAACCTCAAAGTTTCCTTCTGCCACGTCTTCGGCTTGATCTTCTCCGCCCCTGTGATTGTGTGGACTCAGGACCATGTCCCTTAATCTGTTTGTGTTGTCTGGTATCTGTCTCTCTCTAGGTTTTTCGCTCTCTGCTTCCGACGGATCATCGGTCGCTCTGTTTGGGTGTGGTTGTGAGTTCTTCAGTGGCTTCTTCAGTGGCATGGTTGGGACGGAACACCGTGGGCGCCTTAACTGTTGGGATAAAAATCTTCCCCGAAGAGGGGCCAACAGTCGAAACGAGCTAAGAGAAAGAAAAGCACTAAAGACACCGAAGAAATGAAACCTCAAATTCGACTGAGTGTAATGAAACTCAGCCGCCTACCAATCGCCCCCATTTCATTACCGTCGGGTCCTTTTTATAAGCCCGTAACAATTACGCTTTACAACACTTGCCACCACTTTTTTACATTATGCGAAGCATCTCAGGGGTATTTAACCTCACAGGGCCAATACCCACACACTTTACAAGTGTCTGCTTTACATCCTGACAGCCTACGTGTCTACTCCCGTGGCGCACTGATTTTCGGTCGTGTTTCTTCTTCCCCGCCGAGGCCTCTCCCGCTTCTTCTTCAGGGCATTTTCCCTCGCTTGTCTTCGGGACCGCTTCGATGCTTGGCCTCTTCGCGCCTCTTCTATCGACTTCGATCTGTGCTCAGTTCCTCAATCTCTTCGCGGATTGTCTTTCATGTGAACGCTTCGCACCCCTTTCCTTGTCCCGGCTTCTCCGCATCCTTTCTTCGCACGGACACGGCATACCTTCGCAGCAACTACTTCTCGCCATCTTCGCGAACTGGTGCCATCTCGCCGGGCGAAGACCCCATCTTCGCCGGACCTTCGCTCATCTGCTCCTGATTTAGTCCTGAAATGACCAAGGCAAGAGCCAAACCATACTCCGTTCTTCTCCGAAGATCCGAAGACACAGGGGAGGGGTTAGTTGCGAAATATTTACCGCAACAGATGGTTTGCCCAGAAACCCTAGAGCTATATATATGGAGTCCCTCTGGGTTGGGCAAATGACCAAGCTACCCCTACAACTTGAAATGAGATACACACCCCTCAGGGGCAATATGGTCAAGTAACACTCCTCTTCATCGGACGGCCATGCCTTTGCCGCAGTCCGCGTCCTCCCGACGCAAGCCCTGCGATCCCGCCTCGTGTCCCCCAGCATCGAGGCTTCTCAGTGTGCCCGGATCCCGTCTCCGCCCGCCGAGCCTCCGATCTTGGTTTTTATGGCTCAACCAAGTAACCCGACAGTTTTGAGGTGAACCGCCGCAAACCTCGCATGCACACTCCGGTCGTGAGCCGCTACCCTGCCCTGGCTCCAGTCGACGACTTCGTCTTGCTTTTCTTGCCACCATGCGGCCTGCACTTGATCCCGTTCGGCCACCAGGTCCATCGAGCCGAGCCTACTTGTCTCTCCAATCCTCGGAGGCCCCGCAAGGCTAAAACCTTTCGCACCCGCTCTTCACCTGCACCAACGCAAATCAAGCCGCAACCTACACCTGCAATACTCGGCCAAGAGTCAGTCCACACCACGTTGTCAATCACTCATCACACCAAGGAGCGACCATCCACCGGTCCTCGAACGCTTCGGTCCTCAATCTCCCCCTTGATGAGTGCATTCACAACACACATAGTAACCAATTCAGAGAAAAGAGAAAAAGAAAACATACGATCCAAAAACTCAAACAAATGATCAAAAAGCCAACCAAAAGCCAAGACAAGATCACTTGAGTGAGAAAAATCTCGGTCCCCTAAGGCAAAGGCAACGACTCGACACAACCGAGATAAAATGCTCCAAAATTACTGACTCCTCGAAGTGAGGCAAAGGGGCTCGACACCATCGGCAAAAGAGCACAACTAAAATTCAGGCGACACAAAGAGCTCCCCCTGCATGAATGCAAGCTCCCCTTGAACAAATGCATTTCTTCCCTTTGATGCAAAAACTCCCCCTTGTTGCACATTTCTCCCCAAAGCAAGAATTGGGTTACTATCTCTCTCCCTTGTTGGGAATGCATGAATCAAGCTATAAATGCAAGGATGTGCTTCTCAAATAGACAAAGAGCACTACAACATGCCAAAAAAATGAGACATAGACAAGCAAGATAGCCACATATTCAATACAAACATCGCCAACAAGATAGAAAGGAACATATAAGCATGTGACATAGCCATGATCAAAATGAAGCAATTTTCAACAGAATTTCCCTCTCATGAGTCTAGGACCTAAGCATGATCAAAATGAGCACAAACAACATATAACCCACAAACTTCATGCGAGGTCACAAGTTCTCATCACAAGATCATCACAAACACCTACAAGCTAACCCGACGGTTTTGTGGTGAACCGTTGCAAACCCCGCGTGCAGACTCCGGTTGTGAGCCGCTACCCTGCACCGCCTCCAGTTGACGACTTCGTCTTGCTTTTCTTGCCACCATGCGGCTCGCACTTGATCCCGTTCGGCCACTGGGTCCATCGAGCCGAGCCTACTTGTCTCTCCACTCCTCGAAGGCCCCGCAAGGCTAAGACATTTCGCGCCCGCTCTTCACCTGCACCAACGCAAATCAAGCCGCAACCTGCACCTACAATACTCGGCCAAGAGTCAGTCCACACCACGTTGTCAATCACTCATCACACTAGGGAGTGACCATCCACCGGCCCTCGGACGCTCCGGTCCTCAATCTCCCCCTTGATGAGTGCATTGACAACACACATAGTAACAAATTCAGGGAAAAAAGAAAAAAGAAAAGAAATCAACTAAAACTCAAACAAGTGATCAAAAGCCAAACAAAAGCCAAAACAAGATCACTTGAGAGAGAAAAATCTCGGTCCCCTAAGACAAGGCCACGACTCGACACAACCGAGATAAAATGCTCCAAAATTGTCGACTCCTCAAGGTGAGGCAAAAGGGCTCGACACCATCGGCAAAAGAGCACAAATCAAATCAAGCGACAAAGAGCTCCCAAAGCATTAAAGCAAGCTCCCCCTGAACAAATGCATTTCTCCCAATTTTTCTCCCCCTTGCTGCAAAAACTCCCCCTGGATGAATGAATTGGGTACTTTCCTCCCCCTTGTTGGTAATGCATGAATCAAGTCTACAAATGTAAGCATGTGCTTCTCAAATAGACAAAGAGCACTACAACATGCTAAAAATGAGATATAGACAAGCAAGATAGCCACATATTCCGTACAAGCATCGCCAACAAGATAGATAAGAACATATGAGCATGTGACATAGCCATAAGCAAAATGAAGCATTTTCACAAAATTTCCCTCTCATGAGCATAGGACCTAATAATGGCCAAAATGTGCACAAACAACATATAACCCACAAACTTCATGCGATGTCACAAGTTCTCATCACAAGATCATCACAAACACCTACAAGCTATCTCATGTCATGTCAAAGCCACCGAGCCATGTGTCCACTTCTAAATATGAGACTTCTCAATGGTGAACATCATGCAACGGTTTAGCACCCAAGATGAGGAATTTAAAGCAAATTTGACATGAAAGCATATTTTTCAAGCATAGACATTTCATATACCAATTTCATGGTTTAAAATTAAGCATGGTACATGAAGTGCCTTTGCGGCAAAAAGAAGCTTAGGCTTCTCCACAAGGTAACATGTAGGCTAAACATTCATGGTGACAAATGGGTCTTTGACCCCAAATGAAAAGAGCATGATACCTAAGCACAAATTAAGCAAGCTATAGCCATATGAGCACAATTTAAGCATGAAGGCATTCAACTCACAAGAGAGGATCATATATAGCATTTTCACAAAAATAAGCTTCCACATGCATATACATCCCAAAGCTACCAAGAGCATAGCTATACATCACAAGAGCTTTACTAGCAAAGTCATAAGCTCACATCCAACATATCATGGTGATCAATATATACAGGAGAAGCACATCTCTAAAGCATATGATACAAATGCAGTCTATGATACAAAGATGCAAGCATGATATGATACAAAAGTGAAAATGCAACATGCATATGTACATCAGACCCCCAACCGAAGCTCAAAAAGGAAAAACCACACCAAACTCATCCCGCAAACGTGCAAATGTAGCTTGGTCCAAAGGCTTTGTTAGGATATCGGCGAGCTGTTTCTCGGTTAGCACATGGATGAGATCTATGTTTCCCTTCTCAACATTGTCTCTCAGGAAGTGGTACCTCACCTCTATATGTTTGGTTCTGGAGTGAAGCACGGGATTTTTGGCAACACTAATGGCACTCATGCTATCACACATGAGAGGAACATGGGTACACTCCTCACCAAAGTCACTCAGCGTGTATGTGATCCAAAGTAGCTGGGAGCAACAACAAGCGGCAGCAACATACTCGGCTTCTGTGGTAGACTAAGCTACACTTGACTGTTTGCGAGAAGATCAAGAAACAAGCGATGAACCAAAAAACTGGCAAGTACCCGAAGTTGATTTCCGATCGACATGACACCTCGCAAAGTTGGCATCCGAAAAACCAAGAAGCGAAAGAGAGGAGGACGCCGAGTACCAAAGACCGAGCTCAGGAGTATATCAAAGATACCTGAAGATACGCTTGACGGCCTACCGATGTGAAGTCCTGGGCAACGCCTGAAAACGAGCGCACAGACACACAGAAAATTGAATGTCCGGCCTCGTCGCCGTCAAGTACAAGAGGGAGCCGATCATGCTCCGGTACTCCTTCTGGTCCACGGGCTCTCCGTCCTCATCCGCATCTAGCGATGTAGTCATACTCATCGGTGCCGATAGGGGCTTCGAGTCGTCCATCTTGAAATTCTTGAGGATGTCCTTCGTGTACTTGGCTTGATGCACAAAGGTTCCCTCCTTCGCCTGCTTGATCTGAAGCTCGAGAAAGAACTGCAATTCTCCCATCATAGACATCTCGAATTCTTTGCTCATGTCCTCTGCAAACCTTGCAACCAAAGAGTGAGACGAGCCGCCAAAGATAATATCATCCACATACACCTGAACAATTAGGATATCATCACCCCTCCTGAGGAGAAAAAGAGTCTTATCTACTTTGCCCATCTCAAACCCCTTGCTGAACAAGAACCCCCTCAACCGGCCATACCATGCCCGGGGAGCTTGTTTCATCCCATACAACGCCTTCCTCAGCCTATACACTCGATGGGGAAACTCGACACTCTCAAAGCCCGGTGGTTGCTTCACATAAATCTCTTCCTCCAAAAACCCATTTAAAAAGGCACTCTTCACATCTATTTGGTACAATTGGAACCCTTTAGCCACAGAAAAGGCTAGAAGGATCCTAATCGCCTCCAAATGGGCTACAGGAGCAAATGTCTCCTCATAGTCTATCCCCTCCTTCTGACTATAGCCCTGAGCAACCAACCTCGATTTGTTTCTCACCACCTCTCCATTCTCACCCTCTTTGTTCTTCCACACCCATTTTGTCCCAATAGGTTTGCAATGTGGTGGTGGCTCTACTAACTCCCAACATGGCATGCAGTGTTCACCGCCTCAGCCCAATATCTCCTCGGAGTCCTATGCTCATCGAGCATCGTCTGAGCCATCTCACAAAGGGAACGATTTTTCCTCTCAATAACGCCATTCTGACAAGCAACATAGGGAGAAGAAAATTGATGTTCGAGACCCAAATCACGACAAAAGGTTTCGAATCGAGAGTTTTTAAATTTGGTGCCATTGTCGCAACGAATAGCTCGAACAGCATCTCCATTCCTCTCATTCTTCAAACTCAAGATTAGATCCCGGACAAAACCAAATGTCTCCCCCTTGTCAGCCAAAAAGAAGACCCAAGCATAGCGAGAATAGTCGTCCACTATCACAAGGACATACCATTTCGCACCCGCCGAGCACACACGAGCTGGACCAACCAAGTCAATATGGAATAGCTCGCACAGCCTCTCTGTCATAACGGATGTCAAAGGTGGGTGAGAGGCGGCGACCATCTTACCATGCCTACACGGAGCACATACCAAATCCTTTTGGTACATCAACTTAGGAGAACCTCAGACCAAACCTAGCCCACTCAAGCGTGACAACAAGTCAAAACTCAAGTGACCTAGTCTCCTATGCCATTTCCAAAGCTCCGCCGAAACACCAGCAACCAAACACCGAGAAGAGCCGACACACTGAGAAAAATCAGCTCTGAAAATCTGACCCTCAGGGATGATCGTGCACGCAAGATCACCTCGAGAATCCAAAACACGAGAAGCGCCCGTTTTAAAATGGACCTCAAAACCCTCATCAAGAAGCTGGGAAACCGAAAGAAGATTAAACCCCAAAGACTTGACAAGAGCAACACGCCTAAGAGTCACAGACTCGCTCACCTTCACCGTGCCTACTGAAAGCACTCTACCTTTCCCATTGTCCCCAAAAGTGATGTACTCTTTGGTCATCACCGGGGTGAGGCTGGAGAACCACCTTCAATCTCTGGTCATGTATCGAGAGCAACCGGAGTCGATCAACCAAAAGCCCTCCATGCCTCCCACCTGCAAAATCAAAAAACAAGAGCGAGAGTTAGCAAACGACTCAGCACTGGGGTTAGTACAAAATGAATCAAACCAGTGCCGTGTCATTTGCTCAAAACTGGGGTTAGCAAAATCCATCCTATCTCTCCTAGGTGGAACACCCACACGTCCCCTTGGAGGACTACGCGTACTACGATGTGGAGACTGTGGCCCGTAGCTCCTCTGGGACCTAAAACTGCGATCGTTCCCCCATACTCGTATTGGCCACGAGTGAAGGAACGTCCATCAAACTCACCACGCCCAAAACCAACACGCCTACCACCATCTCTCTGTGGTGGCACACCTCGAGGCACAAACTCACGCCTACCCTGACGCGGAACAGTGTACACAACACCCTCACCTCTAGGCACCATACGAGGCTCAGGCACACTACGAGAAGGGCGGTACCTGTCCTTGTTTGCCATCTCCCTAGCAAACCTCTCCTCACGCTTCCTCCTGAAGCAAAACTCAGCAAGATGCCCATCCCTCCCACAATGCTCACAGTGGAAGGGGATTGGTTTTGGCTTTGGCTTTGGGCTCTCTTTGGGTTGTGGCTTCTCCTCACTCGGTTTCTCTCCCTTCTTCCCAAAGAACACGTTCCCCAAGTCACTCTTGAACTTGACGGGTTTCTGGAAGTTGTTGGTTTGTGGAGGAAACACAGGTGGAGCTGGGGTTGTGTCTAGTCGATCCCTAAGTGGGTTTGGCTTAGGAGCATAGGCATTTTTGTGGTGAGTTTTTGGTGGCTCTGGAATATCACCGATCTTTCCCTCACCACTGCACTCCCCAATCTTATCCGACCCAAGCGCTTGCCCATCGTAGCGCTTGTATGCCTCAATC
Source organism: Cenchrus fungigraminus (assembly GCA_036936925.1). Lineage (NCBI taxonomy): Eukaryota > Viridiplantae > Streptophyta > Magnoliopsida > Poales > Poaceae > Cenchrus > Cenchrus fungigraminus. Next base: position 73,336,788 of record CM072780.1, read on the forward strand.
ATCATCTTGAGTTGAGGCTCATGACCCGACAACCAACCCATCATTTTCCTCAACTCATCATTCTCATCCTGCAAACTATCCACATAGTGTGCAAGCTCCAAATTCCTCACATCATGTATTTCACAAGTAGAGCATGAAGTAGGAATAGGAGCTTTCAAAGCAGCTTCAAGAGATCTAGCATAAGCAAGAGAAACATCTAGCTTCTCATGCAAAACAGGACAATTAGTGCAAGCACCAAGCAAGGAGGGCCTAGATTTCATCTCATCTAGCTCAACCCTAAGCACATTTATTTCCTCAACCTTGGAGGCATACTTTTCCTTAAGCACAGTCAAATCACCAAGGAAAGTAGAACATTCAGGTTCATCGGTCACAATAGGAGTAGACTTCAGAGAATCTATTTGAGCCCTAGCATCAACAAGCAAAGACTCTAGCTCAACCACCTTCTCCTTAGCCTCTCCAAGCAAAGACCTATACTCCCTCTTCTCCTTGTTTGTCTTTCTAAGCACATCATCACGGTTGTCAAGCAATTCATTCAACCTAGCATTCTCCTCTACCAAGAAGGAAGGATCATTATTTACCTCATCCTCGGAGTCGGAGTCTGAGGCGTCCTTGTTGCTCTTCTTGCTTCCGGAACTATGTGCCATGCCGCAGAAGCCTTGGGCGGCGAAGCACAAGGCGTTGATGTTCTTTCTTGACCGCTTGCCCATGTGTCGGTTCTCTTCTTCATCACTTGAGCTTGATGAAGAGTAGCAGGAGCTTGAGTTGATGTCGCTCGCTCCGGCAACCATCGCGCGCTCCTTCTTCTTGTGACCGCCACTCTTCCTCGGCCTCCGCTCGGACTTGTTCTTGCCCTTGTGGTCGTCCCTCTAACGGTGCTTGTGGTCAGTCCTCGGACGGTGCTTGTGCTCAGGCTTGACCTCCATGGCTTCCGGGCACTTAGCGATAAAGTGCACGTGCTTCCCGCACCGGTAGCACATGCCCGAGCTCCTCCGAGCGTTCTTCCGGTTCGTGTACATACGCTCGAACCGCCTGCTCAGCAACGCGAGATCTTCCTCGCCCAGCACATCGAACTCCTCATCTGGCATGGACACAAGACAAGACAAAGAGAACTGCCTCGAAGACAGGTTAGCGTTAGTCCTTGGTCCAGAAACAAGAGCCAGACTATGAGGATCAGTCGGGTTCTCGATCCTTGCTCGCACCCCACGGTCCACCTCGGACGACTTGAGCTTGGAAAACAGCTCGTCCACCGTGAGGATCTCATACTTCTCCGATTCCAAAATGGCCTCGACCTTCTCACTCCACATGGTACGATCCAGAGAGTGCAGGAGCTTCACAGCCCTATCATGATCATCGTACGGGAGCGCGGCCACATTAGCCCTCATGGTGTTCACAATCACAGTGAACTGCTGGAACATGGTGTCTATGGACTCACCGGGGAGATGAGTGACGTTCTCGTACTCTCTCAGGTAGGTCGCGAACAACTGAGCCTGAACCTGATCCAATGTGAGCATTCTTCAACTGCTCCCAAATCCTACAAGCCAAGTCCTCTGTCTGAACCCGATCGAATTCGGATTGACACATAGCACGAAACAAGTAGTCAACCGCCTTGTTGTTGGCGTCGTGCATGTCCCTTGATCCTGGAGCCAGGAAGTTAATCGGATGAACATAAGTTGTGTTCACCGTAACATCCCAAAGGATCTAACCCTTGCCGCAGAGGAAAGCAGCCATCCGCCTCTGCCACATCTGGTTGTTCTTACCATCAAAGTGTGGAGGACCCGAACCCCATTCTTGGTATGCCATCTTTGGATCTTAGACTGGTTAGAATCATGAAGATCCGAATAACTGGCTATGATACCAATTGAAGGACCGATTAGGCGACCAGAGAGGGGGGGAGTGAATGGGAGCCGATAAAAATTCTTCTCCGAAGAGTTGAACTTGACTATGCCCCAAAATCACAACCAAGGATTCCCACACGAGCTTGCCAAGGTCACATAGTCACAACGGACCTACCAACCCTAGGAACAAGCTCCAACACAACCCAAAGCAGAAGCACAACTCAAGGGAAAAAGGACTTAGCCAAATCTGGGAGGTCCAGGCAGACAGTCCGAGGGGTCGGGGCGGACGGTCCGCAGGCACCTGGCAGATGGTCCGCAACCCTCGGACGGACGGTCCGCAAAATCAAACAGAACCACCAGAAGGTACCTCAAAAATACGGACGGTCCGTACTGAACCCGCGGACGGTCCGCAAACTTCGCGCAACAAAAATCTAGACACTCCGCGGATCAAAACGCCTCGTGCTCACGAACTGAATAACACGCGACGAACTCAGGAGCACGCGGACAGTCCGTGGCCACTTGGCGGACAGCCCGCGGCCTCGAACAGAACAGCCCGAGCTCAAAACCGCGAGGTCAACTCCACCTATCCATCCATGGATCTCCCAAATGGCTAAATGGATTGAGACAAGATTTAGGGGAGATGTGAAGCGTCCCTAGGGGATGCTATGCCCAAAAACTTGAGGCCTCAAACCAACTAAAACGCTGGGAATTGATCACGAACCGAGCTCTACCAAAAAGCTAGGGTTCCACCCGAAATCCTCAAATCCAAGGCGAATTCTGGAGTTTGAGGGGTCAAGATCAAGCACAAAGATGCACAAGGCATCTATCCATGATCCCCACAAAGAAATCCGAACCCAAACACCTCAGAATCGGAGGAACAAGCCGCGCACGAAAATCCAACGAAAATAACCCGAAAAAGACACAAAAATCACTCAAGCCTAGGGTTGAAAACGGACAGTTTGTATCCCGTTCCGTTCCGACCGTTTTTCTACATTATGATTCTGTTCCCGTTTTCTTCATTATTTTGTAGTAGTTTACTTTCATAAATGTAGAAAAATCTCGTTCTGTTCCAACCGTTTTTCTACATTTATGATTTCGTGTTTGGCCTTTTTCGACCGTTTTCATCCCTACTCAAGCCACAAGAAGGAAAATGACGCAGCCATGAAAGCTTCCATACACTCGGAGGTCAGATTCTCCACAAAACGGTGAAGAAAATCTAAGCCTATGGAGCAGGGAAATGAGAAGCCGTCCAGATGGATGGTTTGCCCAGAAACCCTAGAGCTATATATATGGAGTCCCTCTGGGTTGGGCAAATGACCAAGCTACCCCTAGAACTTGAAATGAGATACACACCCCTCAGGGGCAATATGGTCAAGTAACACTCCTCTTCATCGGACGGCCACGCCTTTGCCGCAGTCCGCGTCCTCCCGACGCAAGCCCTGCGATCCCGCCGCGTGTCCCCCAGCATCGAAGCTTCTCGGCGCGCCCGGATCCCGTCTCCGCCCGCCGAGCCTCCGGACTTGGTTTTTGTGGCTCAACCAAGTAACCCGACGGTTTTGTGGAAAACCGCCGCAAACACCGCGTGCAGACTCCGATCGTGAGCTGCTACCCTGCACCGGCTCCAGTCGATGACTTCGTCTTGCATTTCTTGCCACTATGCGGCCCGCACTTGATCCCGTTCGGCCACCGGGACCATCGTGCCAAGCCTACTTGTCTCTCCACTCCTCGGAGGCCCCGCAAGGCTAAGACCTTTCGCATCCGCTCTTCACCTGCACCAACGCAAATCAAGCCGCAACCTACACCTGCAATACTCGGCCAAGAGTCAGTCCACACCACGTTGTCAATCACTCATCACACCAAGGAGCGACCATCCACCAGTCCTCGGATGCTCCGGTCCTCACACGCGGTCTTCACCGCCTCTGCCCAATATCTTCTCGGAGTCCTATGCTCATCAAGCATCGTCCGAGCCATCTCACAAAGGGAACGGTTTTTCCTCTCAATCACGCCATTTTGACAAGCAACATAGGGAGAAGAAAACTGGTGTTCGAGACCCAAATCACGGCAAAAGGTTTCAAATCGAGAGTTTTTAAATTCTGTGCCATTGTTGCTACGAATAGCACGAACAGCATCTCCATGCCTCTCATTTTTCAACCTCAAGATTAGATCCAGAACAAAGCCAAACGTCTCTCCCTTGTCAGCCAAAAAGAAGACCCAAGCACAGCGTGAGTAGTCATACACTATCACAAGGACGTACCACTTCCCTCCCGCCGAGCACACACAAGCTGGACCAACCAAGTCCATATGGAACAACTCGCATGGACGCTCTGTCATGACATAGGTCAGGGGCGGATGGGAGGTGCCTACCATTTTGCCATACCAAATCCTTTTGGTTTTTCAACTTAGGCAATCCTCGGACCAAACCTAGCCCACTCAAGCGTGACAAGTGAAGGACCGATTAGGCGAACTAGAGAGGGGGAGTGAATGGGAGTCGATAAAAATTCTTCTCGGAGGAGATGGGAACTCCAACAAGACGAACACGACTTCCGAAACACGTCTCCGACTCAACTACCCAAGTTGGCCAAGACCACATAGCCACTGGAGTGCTACTGGTCCTAGGAACCAACAACCACCTACACCTACTCGAGAACGCAGCGGAAAAACCAACTCGAGCAGCTACTGACCAGCACCGGTCAGACCGGTCCTTGCCGGATCTTCCGGACTGAGCCGCCAGAACACCCGACACCCACCAGAGACGCACCGGGTCACCCTGAACCTTGAGCCGGGTCACCCGAGCAAGACTTGGCAATTCCCACAGAAAAGCCCCTGCACCGGTCAGGCCGGTGCAGCTCACCGGTCAGACCGGTCTGAGCCTGGAAATCTCAAATCGGCCAACCTGACCTCTCGAGCTCCAAACTGAACCAAACTTGAAACAGCAGCAACACAAGACAACAGGGAACTCACCAAGACGTTCACCCGAGCAAAACTCAACCAAGAGTCTGCACCGGTCAGACCGGTGTGACCTGAGCTCTCGGGATGAACAGTGCCCGCGGGTCAACTCCTCCAAATCCAACTCCCGATCTCCCGAATCGCTCCACGGATTTGCAAAAGACTTTGGGGATAGTAGGAACACCTCATGGGCACTCCATAGCCAAGATTTGGTCCACCAAAACTTGCTAAATCGAGAGGAATAGAAGAAATCCCACCAAGAACGCCTCCAACCCTAGAGAGGAGAAAACCCCAAAATCAAGCCCCTTTGCTCACGGATTTGGGAGGGGAATCAAAGGGAAAAGAACCACGAAGGGTTCAAGCATACATCCCCCACCAAATCCCAAAGAGAAAGGTCTCGAAATCGCTCCAAGAAAATCGCCAAGAAAGGGCTCCGAAAATCACCAAAAAGGAGAAACGGGAAAGACACATCCAAGCCTTAAGGAACCACGCCGAATCATCTATACATACCAAAGAGGTTCATACAAGGTCTAGCTTGCCGCCCGATCATCCTTCCCTCTCACAAGATCTCACCATGAAGCTCTCAAGCTAGTCCTATGAAAATCCTAAGGAAAATAGGAAGGGAAATAGCAAAACAAATGAGCTAGGGTTCCAAGAGATGGCTGCCATCCTCTCACCACTTGAGTTATATGGAGGCAACCAAAAGACTAAAATTCCCTTACTAGCTAACTAGGGATACATGCCACTCAAGGGTGAATTTGGAAGTCTTTGTCTTCGCACCATCGGACGGATGCCCAGCGACCGCAAATTTGCTTAGCCTCGACGCAAGCCTTGCGATCCCGACGTGTGTCCTCCGCTTCGAAGATTCCGGACTGCGTCGTCGCACACCGGTCAGACCAGTGCTCCTCACCGGTTAGACCGGTACCCACCGGTCAGACCGGTCCGATGTTGTTGCACCTCCGTCTTCGATTCTTCGGTCTTGGCTTTGTGGATCAACCAAGGAACCCAGTGGTTTTCTGGTGAACCACCGGAAACCCCGCGAACTCGGTGTAGCCTCCGCCAATCACCACTCATGACTCGGCTCCCACGTAGTCCCGGCTCGACCTTGGTTTTGAGGCTCAACCAAGAAACCGTCCATGACTTCATCTTGTTGTTCTTGCCACCGGGTCCCTCGAACCAAGCCTACTTGTCTTCTCCACACCTGGAGGCCTCACCGGCAATGACCTTTCGCGCTTGTTCTTCACCTGCGCCAACACCAGTCAAGCCGCAACCTGCACCTGCAATACTTAGCCAAGAATTAGTCCACACCACGTTGTCAATCACTCATCACACCAGGAAGCGACCATCCACCGGTCCTCGAACCACACATGGCTCTCAATCTCCCCCTTGATGAGTGCATTGACAAGACACACGTTTTGGTAAACAAAGAGAAAAGGAAAAGAAAAGAAACGACTAAAAGAAACTCCAACAAGCGATCGAAAGCCAAAGAAAAGGCAAAGAGCAAGATCACTTGAAGAAGACAAGTCTCGGACCCCTTAGGCAAGGGCAACGGCTCGACACATCTGAGACAAAAACATGCTCAAGCAAAGAGCACAAACCACCAATCCAAAGCTCGAAAAACACAAAGAGCTCCCCCTGCACACATGCAAGCTCCCCTTGGAGGAATGCATGCAAAACACCTCGCAAAACAGAGCAACTGCTTCAGCCTTGCTCTGACCGGTCAGACCGGTCACCCACACCGGTTAGACCGGTGCGCTAGATCGCCCAGCACCTGGAAACTCACACCGGTCAGACCGGTGGGTGGCACCGGTCAGGCCGATGACCATCTGGGAACTGCACGAGCTCAAAAATAGCTCGAAACCACTTGGAAACCTTCTAAATGCATGCAACAAGCCAAAACATGCTCAAGCTTCTCCCCCTTGTTGACAATGCATGAATCAAGCCAAAAATGCAAAAAATGCAACCTAGAGCTTCTCAAATAGACAAAATTCAACATAGGATGCTACACATGTCCAAATGAGCAAGTTAGATACTCTATAGCTTCGTAATGACATCAACTACAAGATCACCAAGTTTCACAACCATTGGGCGAAGCTACGATAGAATTGAGCAATTTTGCAAAAAATCACCCTCTCATGACCAAAGTCCTAAACATGAGCAAAACATGTCAAAATGGCAGAGCCACACAAACTTCATGCTAGGACAACCTTTCTAATCATAAGACCATCATAAACACCCACAAGCATCTCATGTCATGTCAAAGCCACCGAGCCATGTGCCTACTTCTATATATGAGACTTCTCATTGGTAGGCATCATGCAACGGTTTAGCACCCAAAGCAAATTAAATTAAGCACATTTTCCAAGCAATTTACATTTCATTTTCAGATTTGAAATTGGTACATGAAATGTCTTTGCGACAAAAAGGAACTTATGCCCCTCCACAAGATCAAGCATGGTGGCTAAACATTTATGATGGCAAATGAGCCTTTGGCCCAATATGATCAAAATAAGCTATCCAACCACAAATTAAGCATAGCCAAGCCACTAAAACATGTCAAGATCATATAAAGACATTTACTCACAAGAGAGCATACATGTGACATTTTTCAAAAACATAGCCATCAACCATGGATATAAACCAAGATCATCAAGAGCTAAGCCAAACATAACCATAGCTTACCAAACTAGCTCACAAGGACATACATATCATACCATGGTGAATAATGTATATAAGAGAAGCTTTTCCTACACAATGCATATGATACAAAATGCATGCAACCTAAGATACAAAGATGCTTATACATCATGTTACATATGCCATGCCAAATGCAAGAAATACACAAAGGAAAGCTATACATATGCTACAAAGGAGCTCCCACACACCAACTCAAGAAATCAAACAAACACCAAGCTCCCCCTGCAAACGAGTTAAAGTTGCTTGATCTAGGGGTTTGGTGAAAATATCGGCTAGCTGGTCATGTGTGGGTACATGGATCAAAGAGATTTTTCCTTTCTCTACGTTGTCTCTCAGGAAATGATACCTCACTTCTATGTGCTTGGTTTTGGAGTGAAGAACTGGGTTCTTTGCTACACTTATGGCACTGGTGCTGTCACATTGAAGTGGGACGTGGGTGTATTCCTCACCAAAGTCGCTCATGGTGTATGTGATCCAAAGGAGCTGAGAGCAACAACTAGCTGCGGCCACATACTCTGCCTCGGTAGTGGATTGAGCAACACTCGACTGTTTGCGGGAAGACCAAGACACCAAAGAAGGACCCAAGAACTAGCAAGTCCCAGAAGTGGACTTCCTATCCAACCGACACCCGGCAAAATCCGTGTCTGAAAATCCATGAAGAGCCAAAGAAGAAGACGCGGAGTACCAAAGGTCCAAGTCGGGAGTGTGACGCAAATACCTGAAAATGCGCTTGACCGCTTGCCGATGCGAAGTCCTTGGAGACGCTTGAAAACGAGCACACAGACATACCAAGAACTAGATGTCCGGCCTCGTCGCCGTCAAGTAGAGGAGTGACCCGATCATGCTTCGGTACTCCTTCTGGTCCACGTGCTCACCTTCCTCGTCTGCATCAAGAGCTGTAGTCGTACTCATAGGCGTCGCCATGGCCTTGGAGTCCTCCATCTTGAACTTCCTCACAACGTCGTTGGTGTACTTGGCTTGGTGCACAAATGTTCCTTCCTTTGATTGCTTGATCTGGAGCTCGAGAAAGAACTACAACTCACCCATCATGCTCATCTCAAATTCCCTGCTCATGTCTTCTGCAAACCTTGCAACAAGAGAGTTAGACGAGCCACGAAAGACAATATCATCCACGTACACCTGCACAATCAGGATATCTTTGCCCTGCCTGAGAAGAAACAAGGTCTGATCAACCTTCCCCATCTCAAAGCCTCGCTCAAACAGGAACCCCCTCAACCTACCATACCAAGCTCTAGGCACCTGCTTTAACCCATACAGCGCCTTCCTCAACTTGTACACCCGGTGGGGGTACTTCTCACTCTCAAACCCCGGTGGTTGCCTCACATACACTTCTTCCTCCAACACACCGTTCAGGAAAGCACTCTTCACGTCCATTTGGTGCAACTTGAACCCTTTAGCCACGGAAAAGGCTAGAAGGATCCTAATCGCCTCCAAACGAGCTACGGGAGAAAAGGTCTCTTCGTAGTCGATCCCCTCTTTCTGACTATACCCTTGCGCCACCAACCTCGACTTGTTTCTCACCACCTCTCCTTTCTCTCCCTCTTTGTTTTTCCACACCTATTTTGTCCCAATCGGCTTACCCCTGGGGGAGGGTCAACTAATTCCCAAACTTGGTTCCTCTCAAAATTCTCCAACTCCTCATGCATCGAATTGACCCAATTATGATCAGATAGCGCGTGTCCAATGTCTTTGGGCTCAAAGGTGGCAACAAAAGCAGCATGAGCGAAATGAGAATTGTTCCGAACCCTCGACCGTGTAGTACGTTCATTCATGTCGCTGATGATCCTCGAAGCTGGGTGATCCACTTGAACTCGCCAGGGAGGTTCTCACCTTGATGCTACCTCCCCCTCAACAGCAGCTTCGCCTTGATCTGGGTTTGTCGTTGTAGGTGTGGGAGAGGGCCCGTTCTCGATCATTGTCGAAGTAGTAGGTACATGTTCAGCTGCGGGCACCACACCACCATCTTCATCATCTCCATGTTTATGCTCCTCCTCCTGGAAAATCTCCTCGCCAAGTTCGTCGTCACCTGCACACTCAAAAACAAGCTGACTACGTGGTTGTGTCTCGTCGAAGGTTACCTCACAAGTCTCCACGATTTGGTTAGTTTCAAGATTGAGCACACTGAATGCTCTAGAATGAGATGCGTAACCAAAGAAAATGTCATCGACAGATCTAGCCTCGAACTTGTCCAACTTCTTTCCTTTCTTAAGAATGAAGCATTTACAACTAAAGACATGGAAGTGACTCACCTTGGGTGTGCGACCGTGCATCAACTCGTAGCAGGTTTTCTTCTTGTGAACCCTGAGGTAGATCCTGTTCGACACATAGCATGCGGTATTGACCGCCTCAGCCCAGAACCTTCTCGGAGTCCTATGCTCGTCGAGCATCGTTCGAGCCATTTCGCACAAGGTCCTGTTTTTCCTTTCCACCACGCCATTCTGGGGAGGCGTATACGGACTCAAAAACTGGTGTTCAAGACCCAAGTCATGGCAAAAGGTTTCGAATCGAGAGTTTTTGAATTCCGAGCCATTGTCACTGCGAATCGCTTGTATGGCATCTCCGTGCCTCTCGTTCTTCAACCTCAAGACAAGATCTCGAACAAAACCAAACGTCTCCCCTTTCTATTCAAGAAAGAACACCCACGCATACCGAGAGTAGTCGTCCACCACAACAAGGACATACCACTTCCCACCCGCAGATCGCACACGAGCTGGGCCAACAAGGTCCATATGGAGCAGCTCGCATGGACGCTCAGTCATCACATCGGTGAGAGGCGGGTGAGAAGAGGCTACTATCTTGGCATGCCTACACGGCGCACAAACCAACTCTTTCTCAAACTTCAACCGTGGCAATCCTCGGACCAAATTGAGTTTACTCAAGCGAGACAAAAGGTCAAAGCTCAAGTGACCCAACTTCCTATGCCACTTCCACAACTCACTCGAAGAACCAGCCAAAAAAGCAACGCTCCACACCGGAAGACTGAGAGAAATCAGCTCGGAACACTTGACCCTCGGGAACGACCATGCAAACTAGGTCCTCTCGAGAATCTAAAATCCGAGAACCACCAGGCCGAAACAACACCTCAAAACCCTCATCCAACAACTGGGACACAGAAAGCAAATTGAACCCCAACGATTGAACAAGAGCAACACACCTGAGAGTGACCTTGTCACTTACCTTGATCTCACCTTCAGAAAGCACACGCCCTCGCCCATTGTCCCCAAAGGTGATGTATGTCCTGGACACCACCGGGACGAGACTTGAGAACCACCCCTTGTCCCCGGTCATATGCCTCGAGCAACCGGAGTCAATCAACCAAACGTTCCTCAAGTCTCCCACCTGAAATTCAAAAGCGAGCACGTGAGTGAACAAACGACTCAGCACTGGGGTTAGTACCAAAAGAGTAAAACCAGTGCCGAGCCATTTGCTCCAAAGTGGGGTTAGCACAAACCAAATCACCACGCCTATCAAAGCTACCACCACGAAAACCACCACGGTAACCACTACGAGGGAACCAACCCTCTCTAGCTGGAGGAGGACGAAAGCCACGAAAGGAAAACCGTGGACCGTTCCTCCTCTCCATCTCAAAGGTACGACTCCTCCCACCCTCGTATTGAGCACGAGGTGGAGAACGTCTAGCAAACTGACCACCTACAAACTCTCCATGCCAACCACCAGAACCACGACCACTAGAACTAAACCGAGCATCCTCACGAGCACGAAAACCAGACCACTGTCTGTCCAGACCAGCACCGGTCTGACTGGTGTAGTGCACCGGTCTGACCGATGTTGCTCGGCCAGCAGCACCACCTGCCACCTTCCGATCTCCCCAAGCCGGAACCGTCCTCACAATCGCCTTGGCCCTGGGCATCTGCATACGAGGCTCAAGGACACCATTGGAAGGGTGGTACTTGTCCTTGTTAGCCCACTCCTTTGCCATTCTCTCCTCACGCTTCCTCTTGAAGCAAAACTCGCCCTTGTGACCATCTCTCCCACAATAGTCACAATGAAACCGCACGGGCTTAGGTTTAGGCTTAGGATGGGGCCGCTCACTTGGTTTCTCCTCACTCGGCTTCTCATCCTTCTTCTCTTTCCCAACAAACTCATTTCCCAAGTCACTCTTGAACTTGATAGGTTTTTGAAAATCATTTGTGGAGTAAGAGAATATGGGAGGATCTGGAGTTGTGTCAAGTTTGTTTTTCAGTGGGTTGGGTTTAGGAGCATAGGCATTTTTGTGGAAGATTTTTGGTGGAGCTAGGATATCACCAATCTTCTCTCCTCCCTCACCACTACACTCTCCAACCTTCTCCGAACCAAGCGCTTGCCCATCATAGCGCTTGTATGCCTCTATCATCATCCTAAGCTGAGGTTCATGCCCCGACAACCAACCCATCATTTTCCTCAACTCATCATTCTCATCCTGCAAGCGATCCACATAATGTGCAAGTTCCAGATTTTTCAAAACATGCACTTCACAAGTAGAGCAAGAAGTGGGAATAGGCTCTTTCAACTTAGCCTCAAGCGAAACAGTGTAAGCATGCATCTCATCAATCTTTCCATGCAAAACAGGGCAAGAAGTGCAAGCACCTAGCAAAGCAGATCTAGACTTAAGTTCAGTCACTTCAACCCTAAGCACATCTAGTTCATCACAAGTAGAGGCATGCTTATCCTTGAGACTAGTAAGATCAGCTAGGTACACAGAGCAATCACAACAATCAATCTCATCAGAAACCACAGGTGAAGCCTTAAGTGAATCAATATCAAGCTTAGCATCAAGGTTCTGGGTTTCTAGCTCAGCTACCCGGTTCCTAGCATCTTTTAGTGAGGCCCTAAGCTCTTTCCTCATCTTCTTCGCCTCTCTAAGCATGTCATCATGGTTATCTAACAACTTGCCAAGACGCTCGTTCTCCTCACGCAAGAAGGGAAGCTTGTCACATACCTCATCCTCAGAGTCGGAGTCCGAGTCGCTCTGGTGACTCTTCTTGCTGCCGGAGCTACGAGCCATGCTGCAGAAGCCATCTCTCGCGTAGCAGCTTAGCCCGCTCAAGTTCTTGGATGACTTCTTGTTCTTGCGCCGATCACCTTCGTCTTCACTGCTACTCGAGCTCGAGGAAGAGTAGGCGGAGCTGGAGTCGACGTCGCTCACTCCGACCATCGCTCGGGCCTTCCTGCCGCGGCCATCCTTCTTCCTCGACCGTCGCTCGTCCTTGTGCTTATTCTTGTGCTTGTGATCGCACCTCGATCGGTACTTGCCGTCCTTGCTCGACCGGTGCTTGTAGCCGTCCTTGTTCTCCATCTTCTCCGGACAGTCAGCGACGAAGTGTCCTGGCTTGCCGCACTGGAAGCACGTCCGTGCGGTCCTCCTCGTGTTCACCCGGTTCTCGTGCAGCCTCTCGAACCGCCTGGTCAGCAACGCCAGCTCGTCCTCTCCAAGCACATCGAACTCCTCGTCTGGCAAAGACATCAAAGATGACAGAGAGTACATCCTAGAGGATGTGTTAGCGTTAGACTTAGCACCTTTGCCACCGACGAGAGCAAGACTATGGGAGTCAGTCGGGCTCTCAAGACGAGCTGTCAAACCACGATCAACCTCAGCTGACTTGAGCTTATAGAACAGCTCGTTCACTGTCAGTGTGGTATACTTCTCCGATTCAAGAATGGCCTCGACCTTTCCATCCCATACGGTACGATCCAGCGTGTGTAAGAGCTTCACCGCTCTATCATGGTCATCGTACGGGAGGACGTCCACATTAGCCCTCATGTGGTTCACAACCACCATGAACCGCTGGAACAAGGCATCAATCGACTCACCGGGGAGATGAGTGAAGTTCTCGTACTCTCTCCGGTAGGTCGCATACAACCGTGCCTGAACTTCAGCATTTCCAGCATGAGCATTCTTCAGCTCCAACCAAATCCTACAAGCTAAGTTCTCTGTCTGAACCCGATCGAATTCGGACTGACACAGAGCACGAAACAAGTAGTCGACCGCCTTGTTGTTGGCGTCGAACATATCCCTCGATCCTGGAGCAAGGAAGTTAATCGGATGAACATAAGTTGTGTTCACCGTAATGTCCCAAAGGATCTGACCCTTTCCGCGGAGGAACACCGCCATCCGCCTCTGCCACATCTGGTAGTTCTTCCCATCGAAGTGCGGAGGACCCGAACCCCATTCCTGGTACGCCATCTTTGGATCTTAGACTGGTTAGAATCACGAAGATCCGTAACTGGCTCTGATACCAATTGAAGGACCGATTAGGCGAACCAGAGAGGGGGGAGTGAATGGGAGCCGATAAAAATTCTTCTCGAAGGAGATGGGAACTCCGACAAGACGAACACGGCTTCCGAAACACGTCTCCGACTCAACTACCCAAGTTGGCCAAGACCACGTAGCCACTGGAGTGCTACTGGTCCTAGGAACCAACAACCACCTACACCTACTCGAGAACGCAGCGGAAAAACCAACCCGAGCAGCTACTGACCAGCACCGGTCAGACCGGTCACCTGCACCGGTCAGACCGGTCCCTACCGGATCTTCCGGACTGAGCCGCCGGAACACCCGACACCCACCAGAGACGCACCGGGTCACCCTGGACCTTGAGCCGGGTCACCCGAGCAAGACTTGGCAATTCCCACAGAAAAGCCCCTGCACCGATCAGGTCGGTGCAGCTCACTGGTCAGACCGGTGTGAGCCTGGAAATCCCAAATCTGCCAACCTGACCTCCCGAGCTCCAAACTGAACCAAACTCGAAACAGCAGCAACACAAGACAACTGGGAACTCACCAAGACGTTCGCCCGAGCAAAACTCAACCAAGAGTCTGCACCGGTCAGACCGGTGAGAGGCACTGGTCAGACCGGTGTGACCTGAGCTCTCGGGATGAACAGCGCCCGCGGGTCAACTCCTCCAAATCCAACTCCTGATCTCCCGAATCGCTCCACGGATTTGCACAAGACTTTGGGGATAGTTGGAACACCTCATGGGCACTCCATAGCCAAGATTTGGTCCACCAAAACTTGCTAAATCGAGAGGAATCGAAGAAATCCCACCAAGAACGCCTCTAACCCTAGAGAGGAGAAAACCCCAAAATCCAGCCCCTTTGCTCACGGATTTGGGAGGGGAATCAAAGGGAAAAGAACCACGAAGGGTTCAAGCATACATCCCCCACCAAATCCCAAAGAGAAAGGCCTCGAAATCGCTCTAAGAAAATCGCCAAGAAAGGGCTCCGAAAATCACCAAAAAGGAGAAACGGGAAAGACACATCCAAGCCTTGAGGAACCACGCCGAATCATCTATACATACCAAAGAGGTTCATACAAGGTCTAGCTTGCCGCCCGATCATCCTTCCCTCTCACAAGATCTCACCATGAAGCTCTCAAGCTAGTCCTATGAAAATCCTAAGGAAAATAGGAAGGGAAAATAGCAAAACAAATGAGCTAGGGTTCCAAGAGATGGCTGCCATCCTCTCACCACTTGAGTTATATGGAGGCAACCGAATGAACAAAATACCCTTACTAGCTAACTAGGGATACATGCCCCTCAAGGGCGAATTTGGAAGTCTTTGTCTTCGCACCATCGAACGGATGCCCAGCGACCGCAAACTTGCTTAGCCTCGACGCAAGCCTTGCGATCCCGACGCGTGTCCTCCGCTTTGAAGATTCCGGACTGCGTCGTCGCACACCGGTCAGACCGGTGCTCCTCACCAGTCAGACCAATACCCACTGGTCAGACCGGTCCGATGCTGCTGCACCTCCGTCTTCGATTCTTCGGTCTTGGCTTTGTGGATCAACCAAGGAACCCAGCAGTTTTCTGGTGAACCACCGGAAACCCCGCGAACTCGGTGTAGCCTCCGCCAATCACCACTCATGACTCGGCTCCCACGTAGTCCCGGCTCGACCTTGGTTTTGAGGCTCAACCAAGAAACCGTCCATGACTTCATCTTGCTGTTCTTGCCACCATGCGGCCCGCACTTGACCCCGCTGGCCACCGGGTCCCTCGAACCAAGCCTACTTGTCTTCTCCACACCTGGAGGCCTCACCGGCAACGACCTTTCGCGCTTGTTCTTCACCTGCACCAACACCAGTCAAGCCGCAACCTGCACCTGCAATACTTAGCTAAGAATTAGTCCACACCATGTTGTCAATCACTCATCACACCAGGAAGCGACCATCCACCGGTCCTCGAACCACACATGGCTCTCAACAAGTCAAAACTCAAGTGACCTAGTCTCTTATGCCATTTCCAAAGCTCCGCCGAAACACCAACAACCAAACAACATGAAGAGCCGACAGACTGAGAAAAATCGGCTCTGAAAATCTGACCCTCAGGGATGATCGTGCATACAAGATCACCTCGAGAATCCAAAACACGAGAAGCGCCCATCTTGAAGCGGACCTCAAAACCCTCATCAAGAAGCTGGGAAAACCGAAAGAAGATTGAAACCCAGAGACTTGACAAGAGCAACATGCCTGAGAGTCACAGTCTCAATCACCTTCATCGTGCCCACTGAAAGCACTCTACCTTTTCCATTGTCCCCAAAAGTGATGTACTCTTTGGACACCACCGGGGTGAGGCTGGAGAACCACCTTCGATCTCCGGTCATGTGTCGAGAGAAACCGGAGTCGATCAACCAAAAGCTCTCCATGCCTCCCACCTGCAAAATCAAAAACGAGAGCGAGAGTGAGTAAACGACTCAGCACTGGGGTTAGTGTAAAAGGAATCAAACCAGTGCCGTGCCATTTGCTCAAAAGTGGGGTTAGCAAAATCCATCCTATCTCTCCTAGGTGGAACACCCACACGCTCCTTGGAGGACTACGCATATGACGAGGTAGAGACCGTGCCCTGTAGCTCCTCTGAGACCTAAAGATGTGATCATTCCCCCCATACTCGTATTGACCACGAGTGAAGGAACGTCCAACAAACTCACCACACCCAAACCCAACACGCCTACTACTGTATCTGTGAGGAGGCACACCTCGTGGAACAAACTCACACCTACCCTGAGGAATGGTATATGCCACACCCTCACCCCTAGGCACAACCCGAGGCTCAGGCACACCACGAGAAGGGCGGTACATGTCCTTGTTTGCCATCTCCCTAGCAAACCTCTCCTCACGCTTCCTCCTGAAGCAAAACTTAGCTAAGTGGCCATCCCTACCACAATGGTCACAATGGAATGGGATCGGCTTTGGCTTTGGCTTTGGGTTCTCTCTGGGCTATGGCTTCTCCTCACTTGGTTTCTCTCCCTTCTTCCCAAAGAACTCATTACCCATGTCACTCTTGAACTTGATGGGTTTCTAGAAGTTGTTGGTTTGTGGAGGAAACACGGGAGGATCTGGGGTTGTGTCTAGTTGGTTCCTAAGTTGGTTTGGCTTAGGTGCATAGGCATTCTTGTGGAAGGTTTTTGGTGGAGCTAGGATATCACCAATCTTCTCCTTTTCACCACTACCCTCTCCAATCTTATCCGACCCAAGCGCTTGCCCATCATAGCACTTGTATACCTCAATCATCATCCTGAGCTGAGGCTCATGACCACACAACCAACCCATCATTTTTCTCAAATCATCATTCTCATCCTGCAAACGAACAACATAATATGCAAGTTCCAGATTCTGGACATCATGCAACTCACATGTAGAACAAGATGTAGCAACAGGAGTTTTCAAAGCAGCCTCTAGAGATCTAGCATAAGCATGAGATTCATCCAACTTCGCATGCAAAACAGGACAAGAGGTACAAGCACCAAGCAAGGAGGGCCTAGATTTCATCTCTTCTAGCTCAACCCAGCACATCTAGTTCCTCAACCTTGGAGGCATACTTTTCCTTGAGCACAATCAAATCACCAAGGAAAACAGGACATTTAGTGCATTCAGGTTCATCAGTCACAATAGGAGCAGACTTCAAGGCATCAGTTTGAGATCTAGCATCAACAAGCAAATATTCTAGCTCAATCACCTTCTCCTTAGCCTCTCCAAGCAAAGACCTATACTCCCTCTTCTCCTTGTTAGTCTTTCTAAGCACATCATCACGGTTGTCAAACAAATCATTCAGCCTAGCATTATCCGCTATCAAGAAGGCAAGATCATTGTTTACCTCATCCTCGGAGTCAGAGTCAGAGTCATCCTTCTGGCTCTTCTTGCTCTGGGAGCTGTGTGCCATGCCGCAAAAGCCTTGGGTGGTGAAGCACAGTCCGTTAATGTTCTTGCTCGACCGCTTGCCCTTGTGCCGGTCCACCTCTTCTTCTTCACCGCTTGAGCTCGATGAAGAGTAGCAGGAACTCGAGTCGATGTCGCTTGCTCTGGCGACCATCGCACGCTCCGTCCTATTCTTGTGGCCGCCACTCTTCCTTGGCCTCTGCTCGGACTTCTTCTTGCCCTTGTAGTCGTTCCTCGAGCGGTACTTGTGGTCAGTCCTCGGACGGTGCTTGTGCTCGGGATTGATCTCCATGGCCTCCGGGCACTCAGCGATAAAGTGTTTGTGCTTCCCGCACCGGTAGCACATGCCCGAGCTCCTCTGAGTGTTCTTCCGGTTCGTGTATTAGTCTATTTACTGCTATGCTTTACTCACTTAGCCTATTTACTGTACTGCTCAACTGTAATCGCCTCCTCCAGGCTGGATCTACCCTTTGGGCTGCCTTCTCCTCCTCTATATATGTAATCCCCATGTAATCCTAGATATTCAAGCAATCTAAGCCTGATTGGCTTTCTCCAATATGGTATCAAGAGACTAATTCAAGTCCTCGACCTATCCCCTTCTCGCTTCCGCACCCCCTCGGCGCCCGCGCCAACGGCTCGGCCTCCGCGCCGGTCGCTCGGTCGTCGCGCCCCATCTCCCGCCAGCGCCTAGGCCGCGCGGCCCCAAGCTGTTGCGCCCATGGCTGCCCCGCTGATGGCTCCTCTAGTTCCGGCGCCGCGACCGCGGCCGCCGCGGCCAAGCTACGCGATGAGGCCCTCGCCGCCACTAAGATCCTGGAAGAAGAGGCCACCTCCCTGCACTCCACCAATACCGAGCGCAGTCAGTAGCTGCTGGAGGACGCTGACCTCCTCAAGTCCGCCGCCGACGCCCAGGAGCGTGTCCGCGCCACCGCCGACTCCCTCGAGCAAGAGCGTGCTCAGGCCCTCGTCCTGGAGCAGCGCGCCGCTGCTCTCCGCTCTCACCTCCGTCCGGTCACCACCCGCAACGACGACGCCAACGGCGATGACTTCATGGATGACGACACGCACTCCCTCACCTCCGACGTCGCAGCCGTTGCTCGACTCCACAGCCAGGCCGCCGCCGTCCAGAACATCCGGAATCTTGTTCCGGTCACTCTGGACCTTCAAGCCTCCAACTACTCCAAATGGAGCGGCTACGTACTCCACATCCTCGGTCGCTTGCCCTGCAGGACCACGTCCTCGGTGACGCGCCTCACCTCTCCGACCCGGCTTGGTCACGGATGGACTGCGTCGTGGTGTCCTGGCTGTTCAACACCATCTCCACTGACCTGTTGGATGTCATTCATGACCGCGACGGCGTCTCTGCCCGGGTTGCCTGGCTCAAATTCACGGATGGACAAGCGCTCGAACCGCATGCTCAGCAATGCGAGATCATCCTTGCCCAGCACATCGAACTCCTCATCTGGGATAGAAACAAGACAAGACAAGACAAAGAGAACTGCCTAGAAGACAGGTTAGTGTTAGTTCTCGGTCCAGATTTAAGAGCCGGACTATGAGGGTCAGTCGGGTTCTCGATCTTGCCTCTCACACCACGATCCACCTCAGGGGACTTTAGCTTGGAGAACAACTCATCCACGGTGAGCGTCTCATAGTGGTCGGACTCCAGAATAGCCTCGACCTTGGCACCCCACACGGTACGATCCAGAGAATGCAAGAGCTTCACAGCCCTGTCATGGTCATCGTACGGGAGCACGGTCACATTGGCTCGCATATTGTTCATGATCACGGTGAAGCGCTGAAACATGGAATCGATGGACTCACCGGACAGATGAGTGAAATTCTCATACTCCATCCGGTAGGTCTCAAATAAGTGTGCCTTCACCTGATTGTTCCCACCATGAGCTACCTTGAGCTTCTCCCAAATCTTACAAGTCAAATCCTTTGCTTGAACCCGATCAAATTTAGGCTTGCAAAGGGCAAAAAAGAGATAATATACCGCGTTGTTGTTGGCGTCATGCATATCTCGAGAGCCTGGGGCAAGGAAGTTGATGGGGTGGACATAGGAGGTGTTCTCCGTCACATCCCATATGATCTGTCCTTTGTCACGAAGAAAAGCAGACATACAACGCTGCCACATCTGGTAATCATTACCATCAAAGTGTGGAGGACCCAAACCCCGTTCTTGGTAAGCCATCTTTGGATCTTAGGCTAGTTAGAATCACGAAGATCCGTAACCAGCTCTGATACCAATTGAAGGACCAATTAGGCAACCATAGAGGGGGGGAGTGAATGGGAGCCGATAAAACATTCTCCGAGAGAAAATCGGCTAAGTCCCAAAATCACAACCAAGGATTCCCACACGAATGCCCACATGTTGACAGCTTCTTGGCAGCAGAATGAGTTGAGAAGCTGAGTTCCAAGAATTTCCCAAATGACAAATTATGTGCAGAGGAAGATATTATAACCCTATTGGTCGGCTTAGCATTGCATCTCAAGCATCTGGTCCACATCCAAATTCTTCCTTGAGCCTCACCAGAGAGTGATGACTCCAGCGGAAGTCTTTCCACAAGAACAGTGAGGGAACCATTATGGTGGGTATAAGAGTACATGTGAGCTTCTAGAGACTCCCCACATGATAAGCAGATGTGTTTCTGCAAACACTTTACTTTCTTATTGGAAATAAAGGCAAGGAAAATGGTGAATCCTTAAAATAAAATAGTTAAGATGTATAACCTCATTAAGTAAAGTATCTTGCAAATATCTTCCAAGGGATGTATCAAAATATCCATAATATGTTATCCAGGAAAGGTGACTCTGCTCGCAAGATTGGTTCCTGTTATGTTGGCTAGACATTGAAATCAAGAGGTCCTGAGTATTCAAAGCAGCTCCACTCTCAGCACAAATTCCATCAGCAGTTTCTTGAATTTTTTTACCAGATGATTGTTCCTTCTCCACCTCTTTGGAGATATCTGTGAATGTCGAGCCATCAAAACTATCACATGTATTTGACTCAGCATAATCTGATAATGATGTTTCCTGCATAAAATTTGTCAAGTGGTCTGAAACAGGCAATGATGAATATGACTGAATGCCTTTATTGTCAATATGCTTTTCACCGGCAGGATCTTCAGATGCCATAGTTTTGGAATCATGAATATGCAGTGCTGTAGATTTTTCAGTATGAATGAACTTGTCCTGATTAGCATACCGATCATCACAAATGGGATGTTTCATGGTGTTACTATTTTTCAAACTACATAACAGGGACCACACAGGCATGGATTAGTTTTAAAGCATTTCTCTTTCCCTGAGGTAGGTTTGTCTTCTGCAAATAATTTTTGATCAGCAAAGAATGAAGTTTCAAGGATCAAATGGTAAGCTGCAAAGACAGTGAAATGAAGGACATGTTTAATCTTCTTGAGTTCTCCTCTTGATGCACCTTTCAGCAGTATCTACAAAATAATGTCAAACTAATCAGAATTAGGAAAGCATAAAGAGCATATAAGATGTCATAAGTGATGAGCAAAATGGTAAAAGAATGCATAAAATGCACAATAGTACATAAAGCTCCAAATAGCAGTTAAGAGCTTAATCCATGTGCTTGAGAAAACCACAGACTACATAAGTAGTTATAGTTATATGTAATAGAAGAAAAAGATAACATAATGTGCATCCCAGAGGTCTTGGTAAACCCTTTAGAAACAAAAACGTTTTGCATGACTTCCTTCCATCTTCTCCAGTAATATTATGCTCTTCAATAAACTTTTCAAAATGGAGAGTCTCACACTGCTTGATAAGGCTAGATTTTGTTAGAGCATCCTGCAATGATATTATGGGAGAGCCAGTGCAACGAGCAATTCTTTCCAGCCGACGCATATTCATGTCACTAACTACTGTAACTCCTTGTTTCTGAATATATTCATTTATGTTACGGGAAACTACTTTCTCCACCAATATAACATCAGGCTGGCATTTGTCTGTCACTTCACGAAGTGTTTTTTCTAGCTGTTCATTTTCCTGGTCAACATGGAAGAAGAGACATATTGTAAATCTCCCCTATCATCTGGTATTTTATCTAAGCAATGTAAATAAGCTTTGGTACCATCCACACTTACCTGCTTCATAGAATCTATTGATGACACCATGTTGAAGAATGGCCAAGAGCACCCTGAAGAAGTAACAATTTTGGATGCTTTACATTAGCACGCATCTGCTTAAGTGCAGTACTCTTAAAAACAAGACCATTTATCACTTCACTATCAAAGGAACAAAGGAAGGGCACCTATGAGACAGTGTAAGGATAAGGAAAGAACAGCATGACATCAGTTTTTGTTACCTCTGCTGGTAAGATCCTGAAGCTATGAATTTAACTTTCACGTACAAACCAGGATCCATTGCATTTCCAGAATTGGCATCAGGATTGACAAGTAGTGCAGCATCCCATGACAATGAAGCAACAATATCAAGCCAGTTCTACTCGGTGCCTCCATAAGATGGAGAGAACCCTTCAGAAGCCAAGAAACGACTTACAAGGACCTTGAATTGTCCATTCATAACTTCTGACATTACTTTCTGCAATTGGTCTTCATGGCTTTCCTTGCATCTCTCAGCTAAGTTAAAGTTGAAACTTGACCTAGCCCACCCAGTGCTGTTATTTTCACTCTCATCAGAGTTATTAAAAACAGTATCAATGTCATCTTCCTTATTTTCTGGTTCTGGTGGTGACCATATGAGAGGATCTGCATCAAAACTGGGCAATGCCAGTGGGTATAGGCATTCATGTTCATTGTCAAAGTCGGCACCATGTTTCATGTCAGGTTCACTATTTGATATATTGTTATAAACTATTGTATTTTCCATGGTATTATCAAGTTGATCCATAACTTGTTCGTTCAATGGAATGATATCACCACCTGGTATAGGAAGGCTGGTGATCTCTTCAACATCTATCACACCGGATTGTTTAGGATTGATATCTTCCACTGACACACCAAATTTTGTTTCTATAGACTGATTATTGGATAGGATATCTTGATGCTGCTCAGATGATAGATTTGAATATGAAGTAACATTGGTGGCATCAAAATTTTCCTTGGAGGAGTCTTCAAGGGTCTCCGATTGTGGATGACCAGATGAAATATTTTGATCTGCTAGAATAGGAGAAGTAGCCCCGTCATCAACAACAGCAATGTTGGGAGCCGATCTGCGGAGGTTGTAGGAGTGGGAGGAAGGAGGACGGGAACTAGGCTCCCGGCGACGGCGGCCGCGCGACGCCGTCCTGGCGGCCGGCGTCGGGCGTGACGCGCACAGGGAGACGGAGGTGACAGGGGAACTGACTGAAACTGCTTTACTGCTTTGCTGAACTGCTGACGGAACTGGAGAGATTGAAATCAATCTCCAGTCGTCCCTACAACACTTGACACTCTAAGTTTATACCACAGGCTAACAACTGACACACACACAACTCGATTACACATCACACTTCAAACTGATTCGAATCCCCCACGTTCCTGTGCTAACTGCAGAAGCTGACGCTCCCCTTCTTCAGCCCCTGGTCTCTCTGTTCCGCTGTGAATAAGTGTACACAACATTTCTCCCCTCCCCAATGAACAGCTCGTCCTCGAGCTGGAAGGATGGAAAGGATGCGCGAAAGGCTTCAGCCTGCTCCCAGGTTGCCTCTGTTGTGAGCATGCCCTCCCACTGAATGAGTACATGCCAGCTGCCTTGGCGCATACTAGAGCCTAGAACACATTCCGACTTCAGCAAAACACGACCATTGTGCAGAGGTGGAAGTGGTGGTGGTGTTGCAGGTGGTGTTCCCTGAATGGCTTGAGGAGTCCGACATGGAACACATCGTGGATGCTGCATGCACTGGCAGTGTGAGTCTGTATGCAACAGAGCCCACACGTTCAGTGACCTGAAATGGCCTGGCATATCATGGTGACAGCTTGGTGTGCGGTCCTGGAACCAGTGAATGAGTGGGACGGTTGAGCAGCCGTAACCATACCCAATCACCCACTTGAAACTCCAAATCCCTGTGATGAGCATCATAGTGTTTGCGGGCGTACTCTTGAGCTTGAGTCAGTCTTGTGCGAACTTCAGTCAAGAACTCACCCCGATCAGCCAACATAGTGTCCACTGTCTCCGTTGCTGCACTGCCCACCTGGTAAGCAGGAATGGAAGGTGGTGGTAGCCCATAAACCACTTGGAATGGAGTTGTCTTCAGCGCTGAGTGGTAGGATGTGTTGTAGCAATATTCCGCCCACGGCAGCCAATCCAACCAAGTCCTCGGTCTATCACTGGTGATGCACCGAAGATACATACTGATAGTTTTGTTTACTGCTTCAGACTGACCATCTGTTTGAGGGTGGAATGTCATGCTCATCTTTAAAGAAACACCAGACTTGCTGAACAAATCCTTCCAAACATTACCCGTGAATACGGGATCACAGTCAGAGACAATGGACTCTGGAATGCCGTGGAGGCGCACTACGTCGTTGAAAAATGCTCAGGCAACAGAAGAAGTGGTGTAAGGGTGGCTGAAAGGTATGAAGTGTGCAAACTTGGAGAGCCTATCAACCACTATTAAGATCACACTCTTGCCGTGCACTTTTGGTAGAGCCTCTATGAAATCCATGGAGATATCTGCCCATACACGGGATGGCACTGGTAAAGGTTGTAGTAGGCCGGCTGGATGTAGTGCTTGTGTCTTGTTCTGTTGACAAACTGTGCAGGCACTCACAAACTCATTGACAAGGCGTCGATCATGGTCTACATGAAAGTGAGCCGGAAGACGGTGTAGTGTCTTCTGTATACCTTCGTGACCACCAGTGTGGGACAACTTTAGAATCTGTTGGAGGAGGTCCGAGTTTGAGGGAATGTAAACCTTGCCTGACTTCAATATGAGGCCATCGTGCACGGACCAAGAAGGTTCTTTGATCCCTGCTACAATGTTGTTGCGGAGGGCGGACAATTCTGCACTAGATGATATTGCATATTTGATCTCACTGAATAGCTGAAATGTTGGGGTGGAGATGCTATGGATGGAGATTTCTTTGCTGTCACATCTTGAAAGTGCATCTGCAACTGTATTGAGCTTGCCTGGGTGATATTCTACAGTGAAATCATACCCAAAGAGCTTGCTTATCCATTGGTGTTGTGGGATCGTGGACAACCTCTGATCTAACATAAATTTTAGTGCATAGTGGTCTGTCTTGACTAAGAACTGCCGCCCCCAAAGGTATGGATGCCAGTGTCGGACCGCTTGCACGAGGCCAATAAGTTCCCGCTCATATGCCGCTACTTTGAGGTGTCGTGGGGCGAATTGTTTGCTGAAGAAAGCCACGGGTCCTTTGCCCTGGTGGAGCACGACACCGAAGCCTGAACCTGAAGCATCACATTCGACCGTGAAGCACTGTTCGAAGTCTGGCAATTGCAGCACAGGCGCTGTAGTTAGTGCTTTCTTCAGTGCCAGGAAGGACAAATTGGCTACCTCGCTCCATTCAAACGCATTTTTCTTGAGCAATTGGGTCAGCGGTGCTGCAATAGCCCCGAAGTTCTGTATGAATCGTCTGTAATAACCAGCCAGGCCTAAGAATCCTCGTAGCCCCTTTACTGTCTGTGGTGTCGGCCAAGACTCCACTGATTCCACCTTGGACGCATCCATTGCCACTCCTTCTTCTGAAATCACATGGCCCAGATAGGAAATAGTGGATGTAGCAAAGGCACACTTGGACCGTTTCACGTGTAGTGTGTTAGCACGCAGGACAGTCAGGACTGCTTTCAAATGTTGCATGTGCTCCGTCCAAGACTTGCTGTAAATGAGAATATCATCGAAGAAAATGAGCACAAATTTGCGAAGGAACGGCCCTAGCACTGAGTTCAAGAGAGCCTGAAATGTGGATGGTGCATTTGACAGTCCGAAAGGCATCACCAAGAATTCAAAATGCCCATGGTGTGTTCTGAATGCGGTTTTGTCAATGTCATCAGTGTGTACCCTTACTTGATGATAGCCCGACCTCAGGTCCAATTTTGTGAAAAACTTTGCACCATTCAGTTCATCTAAGAGTTCCTCGACAACAGGGATAGGAAATTTGTCTTTGAAAGTGGTGTCATTGAGGGCACGATAATCAACACAAAAGCACCACGAATTGTCGTGCTTCTTCACTAGGAGAACTAGAGCAGAAAAGGGGAAGGTGTTGGGCCTGATGATACCTTGTTCAAGCATTTTGATGCATTGAGCTTCCAGTTCATTTTTTTGCAGTTGAGGGTATCTGTAAGGGTGTAAAGCTGCTAGTTCTGTATTGGGCTTGAGGTGGATCCGGTGATCACAAGATCTGGATGGTGGCAGCCCTTTTGGCTCACTGAAGACGTCCTCAAAAGAATGCAGAAGCTGGTCCAAGCAATGATCTTCCTGGTGTCGGATTGAGTGCAGAAGAACAGTGGAGGTAATGTCAGCCCTTTCTGATCCTAACCCCTTCCACAAGACTCGCTTGCCATTATAGTTAAAGGCCATAACCAGATCATCGAAATCCATCAGTATAGTGCGCAGGGGTTTGAGAAAAGACACTCCTAGTACCATATCAAAACCATCAAGAGGGATAGAGAAGGCATTGATGGTAAAGATGTCCTGACCAATTTTGATCTCTATATCTCGCCCTAGGCCACTGCAATGAACTCGATCTCCATTGGCAACCATGACTCGTGCACCCGTGCTTGGCTGAAACTGTATTTCTGCGGTCTGAGCAGCTTGTGGACTGAAGAAATTGTGTGTTGAACCTGTGTCAATGAGCGCGGTGAAGGTCTTGTCACCAACCTGGATGCACACTTGCATTGTGTCCTCTGTACGAACCCCAGTGATGGCATGAAGGGAGATTAATGGTTCCTCGTCCACAGGCTCTTGGTGTTCGGCCACTGTCTCGTCGTCGTAGTCTGCCACTTCCAGGTAAAATAGCTTCTGACACTTGTGCCCTCTGGTGAATTGCTCATCACAGTTGTAGCAAAGTCCTTTCTGGTGTTGCTCCATCAGTTCAGATGGGGAAAGCTTCTTGAACGGCTTGGACGATTGGGGAGTTGAGGATAATGCGGGTGGTGCAGTGGACACTTGTGCAGCTTGGGAATGGGAACGCGCCGGTGGCCGGAACTGGCGTGCTCCGATGGCAACAGCTGCGAGCATGGTTGAGCGTTGCTCGTACGCCCGTGCCAGCGCCATGGCGTGCTAGAGATCTTGAGGCACTTGAAGTTCGACGTCGATTCGAATAGCCTCGGGGAGGCCACCCGTGAAGAGGCGAACTTGCTGTTCCGGCGAGAGATACCCGGCGTGGGCCATCTTGGTGAGGAACGTCTCTTGGTACTCTGCGACCGTACCCCGGAATGGCAGGCGAGCGAGATTCGCTAGGTGGTTAATGCCCACCGCTGGCCCGAAGCGTTGGTTGCTGAGCGTTTTGAAGAGTTGCCAGGAGATCTCGCCGGTGTCGCGCTCGAGCATGAAGTACCACTGTTGTGCCGCGCTGGTCATGTGGAAGGAGGCGAACCACACCTTGTCAGCCTCGCGGGTGTGTTGCGCACGGAAGAATTGCTCGCAACGGTTGAGCCATCCCAAGGGGTCATCCTTGCCGTCGAACATGGGGAAGGAGAGCTTGTAGTAGCGTGGCACGGCGGCGCCCTCCTCGTAGTCGCTGTGCTGGTCGTGCTGCTGCAGTGAGGATGTCTGGAACGGAAGAGGAGATGGCAAGTGTGGAAATTGGATCGAATGGATCGGAAGAGGTTAGGTGGACGGCGCTGTATGGATGATTGTGGAGGAGGTGGGCGGCGCGGATGGGATGCCGCCGTAGCCCGGCATGCCGTAGAGGGGGAGGGTCAGCGGCGGCCCAGTTGGTGCCGGTGGGGGCAAGCGCTCTTCCATGGAGGTGAGACGCGCCACCACGGTTCCTAACCGCCGTTGCAGTCCGAGGATTGCGGCGGTGAGGGTGTCAGGCGGGGCTCCCGATGTGGAACCAGAGGCGGCGGACGTCGCGGGCTGCGTGGTGATTGGCGGCGGCGCCGAGGATGCCCCGGATGACGGGTGCGACGGTGGTGGGACGGAGTGCGAAGGCGCGGTGGAGGTGTTGGCCATAGGATCGTTGGTGATTGATACCAAATTGTTGGGAGCCGATCTGCGGAGGTTGTAGGAGTGGGAGGAAGGAGGACGGCAACTAGGCTCCCGGCGATGGCGGCCGCGTGACGCCGTCCTGGCGGCCGACGTCGGGCGTGACGCGCACAAGGAGACGGACGTGACAGGGGAACTGACTGAAACTGTTTTACTGCTTTGCTGATCTGCTGACGGAACTGGAGAGATTGAAATCAATCTCACTACAAGAAAAATGCCGACTAGTGACGCAAAAAAAAGGCCATTTCTCGTCATAAACCACGATTAATGACGTCGGTTGTTACGAAAACACTCCATTATTAATCGAGCGTCACAAACCACGATTAATGACGAGACCTTATTTCGCGACGTCATGAGTTTAATGACGCCTGGAAAATCGTCTATACAATGCGTCATAAGTTCGGTCCTGCAGCTTTGCCATGCTGGACAGAATCTGATGTGGCATCCGATGTGGCATGCCAATTGTGACAAATCGTATGCGTCATAAAACGAATTTGGCCCGTTTGTAGCTGGGTTGAGCCCAAAACTGTTCCTGTAGGCTGACGTTGTTCATATAGCCCGAAAAAGATTTTGTTGGGCCCAATTTTAGCTTTTTTAGATGAAATTTGATTAGGTCGGGCCCGTTTTGGTTGGGTCGAGTCCAACAGGTGCGCACATTGTTGCGGCCTTCTGTGTCACGTTAATTTGAAAAAAAATTGACTTTTGGCCCAATTAAAATTGGTCTAAGCCCACTGAAGGACAATATAAAATTAACTAATCATGCATCAGTATTAATGGAGTTCATTTCAATTCTGATCCTTTTTTTGAATAATTCCGATCTGGTTGGCAAAATAGTAATCAGCACATATTTCTTTATACAATATAACAAATTGTTTTTACTATCAAGCACGACCATATTTTCCATCACATATCACAAATTATTACAAGATAACAGTATCACAAGGAACATTGATTAACAAAGTTAAATCCAGTGCATAATCACAAGAGAAAGTGGAGATTTGATCTAATGATCTTAATCTCTTCATCTTTTACTGCTAAGTAGTAGACGAAGGAGGTCCTCACTGTCTTCGGTTAGCTTCTGCAACCTCTTAATCTCAGCAGACTGCATTTTCAGAGTTGATTCTGATTCTTCGGTCTTCTTCTTCAAGCTACATAACTCTTTCTGGTGAGCAACAAACCGTTGTTGAAGTTGTACCCCATCCTGATTGGGAGCGTCAACTCGCTCTTCATCAACACTACTACATAAGGATTTGGTACACATTCTTGAGTACTCGGCTGCCTCTGTTTTAATTTGTTCGGGAAGAAGCATCATTGACTTGGTAGCTTCCATCTAGCAACAGTGGATCCCAAATCAGATTAGGACCTTGTAATTGATTCGAACTAAGGAAACAAAGGTATTAAGTTTGTTACCTTGGAGCAGGTCTGAACAGGAGCGACTTCAGATGTTGACCCTTTGGCCCGCTGAAACAAGTACAAGAACAAGAGGTAAGGGTTGAGATCATTCGCAATCGGAAACAAAGAAGGTGTTAAGTTTGTTACCGTGGAGCAGGTCTGAACAGGAGCGACTTCAGATGTTGACCCTTTTGCCCACTGAAACAAGTACATGAACAAGAGGTAAGGGTTGAGATCATTCGCAATCGGAAACAAAGAAGGTGTTGAGTTTGTTACCTTGGAGCAGGTCTGAACAGGAGCGACTACAGATGTTGACCCTTTGACCCGCTGAAACAAGTTCAAGAACAGGTGATAAGGGTTGAGATCATTAGCAATCAGAAGAATAAGTTGACTTGGAAGAATCTCTTGCCATAGGGAACAGAAGATCCACAATCACCGAAGCATGCAACAACAATATTCAAAGGCAAAGAGCATAGGGAAGCAGTCCAACAATTTCATCTACAAATTTCTACAAACCACAAATAAGTTGACTTGGAAGAATCTCTTGCAATAGGGAACAGATGATCCACAATCACCCAAGCATGCAACAACAATATTCAAAGGCAAAGAGCATGGAGAAGCAGTCCAACAATTTCATCTACAAATTTCTACAAACCACAGATAAGTTGACTTGGAACAGTCTCTTGCAATAGGGAACAGAAGATCCAAAATCACCGAAGCATGCAACAACAATATTCTGTGGCAAAGAGCATGGGGAAGCAGTCCAACAATTTTATCTACAAATTTCTACAAAGCTCAAATAAAATGACTTCTAACAAACTCTTGCGATAGGGCACAGTAGATCCACAATCACCCAAATATGAAAGAATATTATAGAAAGTCAAAGAGCATGGGGAAGCAATCTAATTGAATCGATCAATACACGGAGGAGACCGCAGACCTGACGAATAGGACGGGAAGAAGGTGCCGCTGCCGAATGCCGTCTCGATTTAGCAGCTCGACCTTGCACCTTCAGCACGATGTTCTGCGCAACTGTTGTAGATCTGCGGCCGCCAGGGTGAGCCTCGGGGGAGCCGACAGAGCAACGAGTTTGAACTATCTTGCAACTTCAAGGACGTTGCCGAGGAAGGCCGCCGCTCGTAGAACAGGAAGGCCGCCGCTCGTAGCAGAGGAAGCCGTCGTCGGTAGCTAGGCCGCTGTTGCTGCTTCCGCCGCAGATCTAGGTCTCTTCGGCGGTCAAGGAGAAGATCCCCTGATTTTGGAAAATTACCAGGAGGGAATTGGGAGACCTGGTTTCCCTCTTTGTTTTATATATAAACGAGGAGGACTAGAAGGATGAGCGGGGAATTCAAAATTTCAAGTCCCACCTTTGTGGACCAGAGCGGGAAACGAAAGACTTTGGATCATGGACCCAAACGTCAGTGACCCAAACGAAAGACCGCTTGGGTGTCAGACCCAAACGTCAGTGACCTTACGCAGAGAGGCAAGTTGTTGACTGGGTTGTCCGTGCCACCATGGATCATGGAATTGACAAACACACACAGGACTATACTCTACTTCATATTCACGTTAGACGGAGGATCCGATTTTTGCATTACAAATGTACTCACTGCAACAAAATAACGTACCGTTTCAACTATTTATTACATGACTAAAAACACTTAAATAAAACATTAAAACTACAGGGGACCCTGGTACAACCCTTTAGGTAATCTTCTACGGAGATTGTGCATAAATTCGGGATGATCAGTGCATACAACCGCCCAATCATATGTGAGTATTCCGTGAGGAAAGATTCGCTCTAAGAGAGACATGCACTTGTCCTGCAATTGTGTGCAGTTAGCCTGAATTGCCCATCGTAGAAATGAAGTCACAGTTTCCTCGCTTGCCATGTCCCACATCTTTGACCCACAGTACAGCTTCAACCTTTCGACTTGGTACATGTCGGCGACCGAGAGTAAATAAGGCCAGGCATTCGTAGGAGTGTCCCATAAATCAGCCTCCTCCGAGAGTGATCCTTCACTAGCATATTTGATCAGGACCGAGAAGCCATCAGGGTGTGTGTCAATAATTGTAACAGTTTCAGAGCTAGACTCCACTCCTGGGCCGTAGAGCATTGCCTCCATCACACAAGATACTTTCGCCACATCGGCACGTATCGCTCATATCACCCGGCATTCTGCACCTACGTGGAACACAACTTCCACAAGGGCTTGGGCTGCAACACTTTCGCATATGCTTCTTTGCACTGATGGAGGAGGAAGTTCAATGCAGTCGTCCTCCAGTACTGAAACAACACATGATATGTGTATGCGATCTTCACTGGATGTCACGCGCTCAATGTCATGATGCTCCACTAGACATTCAAATCCTCTTTCTTGTAGATCCCGATTCATGAACCAAACTTCTTATGTAGCTTGAACTCGAAACGTATCATATTCATCGTTTGGGTCTCCAGCCATCGCACGCAACAATACTCACACCTATGTGGAAGCAGTCACAGGCTTGGCAAACAATAACATAATGCGACCGTATCACCATGTGTGAGTGTGTGTATTCATAGCAGCAACGAGACACGTACCATTTGGGATTTATGCAGAGGAACGAGGACGATAGCAATGCCGTCTGGAACATCCATCCATTGATGATCATTCATACCTGTAGGATAGCAACATAGCTTCCATTGACGGCCTCCCACCATGAACGTACAGGATTCCTTGAACTTGCCCGCGGTTCCTTCTGCTGTCGCTTCCTGGCTTGAGACTGAGAAGTCGACTTGCATGGAAGGAATCATTTTAGCGTCTAAAGCCATTAACACAAATGGCCTGCAATGATTGTCTCGTGCCTAAACTGTCTCTTATTATAGTGAGAGTGAATGTGTCATTCCGAAATGTTCGTGGACATCAGTTACCACCCGAATGGACGCGTCCCTTCAGTGCGGGTGTGGCCACGTTCGGGTCATGAACTTCCCGGTTCTAGTCCTTAAGTGCGATTCACAATGATCGACACGTCCATTCAGAGGGGGTGTGCACACAAGTTCGTCGGTTAACGCCTGGTGCCAGTGCTTAACTGCAATTCTCAATGATCGACACGTGGATCAACTTGTGAGAGCGTGTCGTTCCCAAACGGCCATTCGAGATGCCCTTCTGTGCTTATATGCATGTTAATATTACACACACAAACAAACAAACAAAAATAAAAAAACATATATTGCTATTCCAATTCCAGCTTCTTCCGTTTTGGTCTTGTCGCGTCAACAAGTTCATTACGTTTCTCAGTCTCCAAGGTCTGCGGGAATCATCAAGTGCGAATCCAGACCATTCGTAGACCTTTACAGTCACGACTAACGCAGCGTACCTGATCGAGGAGGACTTGTCAAGTCATCCTGCACCCTGCGTGTTGCAACGGAAGGACCATCCGGTCCATCTGATTACAGCACCCAATCTTGTTCTCCAGATGCAATTGACACCTAAACCATTACATAAATAAACGGTAGAGAGTTGTCTCATTGTTGATGCGGCATGAGCTGATGCAGTGAGACGGCCATTAGATGCAGCTGATGCGGCGTGATTTGTCCGCAGGACTTTCTCGTGCACTAGAGAGGAAAGTCCAGAAGTAAACACATACTACCTAGACACGTCGGGCTCATCCCGTGATACCCATCGTCCACACATGTAATCGATGCACGCCACTGAAGATTCTGACCTAGATAGATTCCTATCACACGTAGGCCTGACTATATTCCGAGCACCTCACGTTTTCCATAGTAACTTTAGCAATGCTACACCGAGCTCACATGACCGCTGTAGTCCTCGATAAATAGGCGAGTGCAGCAGAGCGTTCTTGAAAGGCAAGGCCAACACTCATCGGTTCCCCGTCTTGCATTTCTCTACTTCAGTGGGATACAAGGGTGAGATCATTTTGTTGGCTAATCTTGTTTACTTTATGTATGCATGGTATCGAGACGGTCACATTGTTAGCTTATGTAGGGTTGTTCTTCGTTTGTGTATGCAGTACGTGGGGAATGGCCGGGCAAGGAAGGGACGGAGCATGGAACTTGGAGGAGTCGGGGAAGGGGGAGCTGTCGGGCGCAATAGCACCTCACCGCCACCCGGTTCAGCCACTGCCATCGGCACCGCAGCAGCACCCGACCCCAATGGCACCTCCACTTCCGCTAGTATCGGCACCTCAGCAGCACCTGGCCCCAATGGCACCTCCACTTTCGCTGGCATCGGCACCTCAGCAACACCCGGGGGTGATGCCACCTCCAGTCCAGCCGCTGGCAACGGCAGCTCAGGATCAGCTGAACCTCATGGCACCACCTTTTCACCCACGGCCCAGGCCGCCACCTCTGCTGTTGCCCGTTGAAATGCCACCCCCGCGGCCAGTGCTCATTAAACAAGATGAATCGCATGACCTGAAATGGTCTGTGTTGCTTTGGCTTCAGCAGGGCGGGCCCGCTCGTGTTTATCACGGAGGAATGTGGGTGTGCCCTTTCTGCCATAGGGGTCACAGGCAATGGACCATTCGTGACCTGCTGTTACACGCGCACAACATCGCCATTTTGCCTGCCTGGATTTGGGATGCAAGGGCGAGGCATCGCACTTTGGAGGAGTATCTGATCCAGGAGACACGTTTTGCTGCACTCCGTGCAGCGGCTGGATTTCCATGAGCCCGTGATGGTAGTAGTATGAGCCGTGATGGTAGATGCTAGTAGTATGTGGTGATGGTAGTAGTATATGAGCCGTGATGGTAGATGCTAGTAGTATGTGGTGATGGTAGTAGTATGAGCCGTGATGGTAGACGCTAGTAGTATGTCGTTCAGAGTATGTCGCTGTAGTTCGAACTATGGTGGATCGATCCATCCTCATGTGTAATCAATGCGTATGCATGCATTTGTGTCGTTTGTATTTGGATTGTGTTGTTTCTAATAAAAATGGTATTGTGTGTACTCCCTCGGTATAAATTCGTTGTATATGGAAAGTCTGTTCCATTGATTTCTTAAATACCGGAAGAACACTGACGAAAGTCCGGTTTGTAGTTTTCAGTCGGACCGGATTAAACTGTCACTGCTACGTAATGAGAAAACCAACATCTTACAAGGAAAAAACAGTAGTAGTAGTAGTATTCAATCAGACCAGATGAACAGAAGGCGAATCTTCGTTCTGCTTCTTCTACTCCTACTTCTACTAGTAGCAGTTACCACTAATCCACTAATCAAGGCGCCGCTTCTTTGTCGATGGTGCACCCGGCGCCTTGTTGCAGCTGCTCACGGACGAGGATGTCGCTCTGTTGCCGCCGCCCGTGGAAGATGGTGGCGGACCTCATTTGTCTTTGTTGGAGCTGTAACTCCTCAATTGTTGGACCTCATTACCACTCATTTGTCTTTGTCTTTGTTGGAGCGGACAAGTATCAAACATCATAAGATGGCATCTCACAGCTACTCATCACCACAAAGTTCACACCACCAACAAGTAGCAAATACCAAAATACAAGCATAATTAGCACCTCTAAACCATCTACCTACCAATAACATCACGATTCACATTATTCTTCATTGTTGTCCTTGCTGAGCGACCTCTTATATGAGGCCTGTCTCAACAATTCTCTCACCTTCTTCACCACAAGTGTTGCAGAATCCAGGAGCTGCTTGACCGCCTGCAGCTCAGCGGCAGTCTCTTGAATCTCCCTCTTAGCCTTTGCACATTCTTCCTTCCACATCCTTGCCTCCCTTTCAGCTTTTACGTACCTGTTGGCTTCACCCTTTTCTGTAGAAGACAACAGAGCATCGTTTCTCATTTTCTTTCTCGTCTCAAACAGGTTATGGGTTACCTCCCCGTAGTATCACGTTATCGTCTGCAGCTCAACTGCTTTGACATTGGCCTCCTCCTTAGCAGCTGCACATGCTTCTTTCCACGACCTTACTTACTCTTCTACTTTTCCCTTCATTTCCATCAGTTTCTCTAGAACTTTTAGAGTCCTAATATCCCATTCAGGATCTATCCACCTAAACGAAGCGCACTTCATGCCATCAGTCTGCAGTCACCGATTTCGTTCATATAATTAGCGATTGACCACACTAACATCAAACGCAGAAGCAACATTTATTAGAAGTGATACAGGTTATCGTTTACCTCGCAGCAGCATACATATCGACGCCCAGGGTTCGCACCTGTCCAGTCATACCTCAGATGGACAGGCAACCCGTCCTTGCACTCGTTTTCATTAGGATCCATAACGATAACTTCACGAGGACCAGGCGTCGGCGATCTGGAGCTTTCGGAGTCTACTCCAAACACCTTTAAAATACATGAATATAGTCTCTTAACCCAGATCCCCAAATCTAGAATTCCCCTTAACTAGTATGACAGATCAAAGTAGCATGGCTAAACAGAGGACTGACCTGACTGGAGCGAGTCCTGCTTCTCCGTTCGCCGCTAGGGCCGCTACGATTCGCCATTCCTGCCACGGGCAACAGCAGATCTAAGCACCGATGCTAGCTCTAGTCTTTGTCACAAGGAAAAGGAGCGTGGTGCCAGCGAGTCTCATGCAGAGTTGCAGTAGTGTACGTCGTGTCATCGAGAGAAATGAGATATATACACTTGTCTGCGGGAAAACTTTTTTGGCTATCGCGCGCGCTTTTCTCCCGCCAACTTACCAGAACCGCTCCGTGTTGTTGTTGGGGCAGACATGTCCAGTTTCCGGGCGCGCGGCGGCCGGCCACGTGGAATAGTAGGCACTTGGAAACAAGCAGTTACACAATAGTTTCTCAGGAATGTCCTTCCTGCAGACCATCAAAAGGACGGACCATCCGGTTCAGGATCAATCCAAACAAACAACATCTTAGCTTTTCCTCCTTTTTACTACTAGAAAGGTCCTCCTTGCGAAACATCAACAGGCCGGAGTTTCCTCAATCATAACTTCCCCCTTCTGTATCTATTATCACCATACCTTCATTATTCTTCCTCTACCTCCATTGCAACGCGTATGAATTCCGAATGGTGACTATGCTCGAAACGAATGAGTTTGGATCATGGACGCAAATGCCAGTGACCCAAACAAGTTCATCGGTTAACGCCCGGTGCCAGTCCTTAACTGCAATTCTCAATGACCTCCATTGCAATGCGTATGAATTCTGAATGGCGAGTATGCTCGAATCAATCTAGAATAGATTAAACCAAATCTGCATAATAAGATGACATCTCATAGCAACTCATCACCACAAAGTTCACACCACCAGTCCACCAACAAGTAGGAAGCATCATACAATGATCCGGTAGCCAACACCAAAATACAATCATGATACAAGTTTCACAATAATCATGAGTACTCATTCATAATCATAAGTTCATAACTCCATCTCATGTTTGGCCTCCTGCAGCTGTTCTTTCACCTTCAGCATCTCCTACCGTGAATTTTTGGTCTTGCAGGCCTCTCTTAAAGTTCTTTCAGAAGATCTGGATGTCTCGTCCCAGGGCGAGGACTCTATAGGATCTCCAAAGAGATTGAAAACATCATAGATCAATTAGCAGAAAAAGAGAAAGAGCTTCAGTACGCATCTAAGGACAAGACAACTGAGGGCAGAGATCATTCTTCTTACCATATACATTGGATTAAATACGTCAATGAATGGGTAGGATATTGAGTTTGTTTGGTCAGTCTTTTCTTTTAAATTTTCAAGAAGTTCATTGTCAGTTGGACTGAAACGGGTACTAATAGGCAAGGGTACCTGTTTCAGTCCAACTGACAACGAACTTCTTGAACATTTAAAAGAAAAGACGGACCAAACAAACTCAATGTCCTACCCATTTATTGACGCTTTTATTCCAATGTTTATGGTAAGAAGAATAAGCTCTGCCCTCAATTTTCTTTTTCTTAGGTGTGTACTGAAGCTGTTTCTCTCTTTCAGCTAATTGTTCTATCATGTTTTCGATCTCTTTAGAGATCCTAAGAGAGTTCTCCCCCGAGACAAGACATCCAGATCTTCTAAAATAACATTAAGATGTTCTTGTAGAAATAAACTCATCCTTGGAGAAAACTCATCTCGATCTGAAAAATAAACTCATCTCAGTCTATAAAAAACCTGAATCCCTTGAACCCAATTGTATGAGTACAGTAAAACAACCACCACACGCCACAAAATTTGGTTGTTTGCTATCTACATAAACTCAGTAAGGGCATGGTTGTCCTAAATGAACCTATCGATCCATCGAACGATGCAAATTGGAAACTAACTGAATCTAACACCTGTGAATTGTGCAAACGCTAACAATCGTGGCAGAATCCAGATGTCCCTTCAACGGTCTGCAGCTCCGAAATAGTATCTTCAATCTACCAATTCATAAAACGATGGACCTATCAATCCTATCAATTGTGCACCTCGACAAAAATCTATAAAACGAGTGGATTGAAGCACATCTAGAAGCTACTAAAATACAAAACCTACTGTAAGATAATGCAAATTGAAAACTAACTGAATCTAACATGAATTTTCTATAGCCTATCAACTTCTAACACCTACCGAAGTGCAAATCTAAAGGTACGATAATGAAATCTAAATCTACCAAATATGTTCATCAATCCTCCAGATCCCCAAATCTAGATATCCCCAACCCTAGTAAGATTAGGGAAAATATAGCGGCTCAAACCAGAGGACCAACCTCGTCTTGCTGTCTCATCCTCTTGTTGCTGGGATGTGGCGGCGCAACCATCTTCCCCTCACCGCTAAGATCCGTCATTCCTACCACGAACTATTGCAGATCTGCGTAGCGGAAGTCAAAAGTCTTTGCGAAGTCTGAGTGAAGTGTCTCACCAGCCATTCGATACGTAATTATAGACTCAACTGAAACTTACATGTGGGACCTGGTCACAGTAAACAATTCGCATGAATTATTAGTAGAGTTTCCCATGACTTATCACAACCGACGACTGGTGCAGTGGTAAACAGCACAACCTTGTTCCTTCAGGTCCCTGGTTCGAACCCATGTCATGGCAAATTATTTTTGCAACATTTCGTGACCTATGCTTACACGTGGGACCCTGGAACTATTTATGACGACTTGGAACACTCTATTTTCAAAAAAAATGCTTATATGTGGGACCCAACTGAATTTTATGACGACTTGGAACACTCTATTTTAAAATAATGCTTACATGTGGGACCAAAGTTGGTTTATGACGCCGCTGACATGGCGAAAATGCTTATATGTGGGACCCTGGAAAATTTTATGATGACTTGAAACACTCTATTTTCGAAAAAATGCTTACATGTGGGACCCTACTGAATTTTATGACGACCTGGAACAATCTGCTTTTAAAATAATGCTTACATGTGGGACTGATGTTGGTTTATGACGTTTTTTAGAGCTTATGGCGTCACAAAACAGCATGGAACACGGAACGCCCGGCTACAGTGTCAACCGTAATGACGAAAATTTTTTTTGTCACTAAATTTGCTCGGAAGTGAAATATTATGACGAGATCAACCAGGAACGTCATAAATCAATGACGCTAAAATGTGGTTGCGTCACTAGTCAACGATTTTCTTATAGTGTCTCCAGACGTCCCTACAACACTTGACACTCTTAAGTTTATACCACAGGCTAACAACTGACACACACACAACTCGATTACACATCACACTTCAAACTGATTCGACCCCCCCACGTTCCTGTGCTAACTGCAGAAGCTGACGCTCCCCTTCTTCAGCCCCTGGTCTCTCTGTTCCGCCGTGAATAAGTGTACACAACAAGCAATGTCGCTGAGTTGACATTCTTCCACTCGTATTAAACTCCCTTCTCTTTGCTGTAAGGCCATCACTTAATAGGGTATCAGGATAAAGTTGACCAGTATCTTGGAGCTCAATCTCCTCATCAGAGTCTGTTAGGGAGTCATCTGAGGAAAATACAAGCCATAGAAAAATTGTGATTATGTAAGAAAAAAATGTCAAATGATACAAACAGTTATATCATGTGCTCCAACACTCACCAAGGCTTGAAAAGCAACTAGCAAAGCTTGAGAAAGAATTTTCTCGGCTAAACATAGGGGTGCCATAAGGAGTGTTGCAAGGGCTTGAGTCCATGTGCAACCAGTTGATGTCACCAGTAACAATTGATGATCCCTAACCGTGGTCACACATCTTGCAGCAAGATCTACTGCGGATTAGGTCAATAGTGACATCATCCATGGCTGCAGCAAGATCTACATGCATGGCACATTTTACTCATGACGCAACTTCACCTGCACATAAAAGTAACAATAGATTCATCCACTCAACTAAACCATAACTTGAGAGATTAGTCACTACATATCAATAATTCAACATGACTGCACGAGAATTTAAACAGGCCCAGCACAGGGGAACAAGATCATTTTTTATACTAGGTGATTCCCCGCGCGTTGCTGCGGGATGTGAGAGAATTTTTCGATATATACATACACATATTTATTTATTTATTTTTGACGATCAAGGGGGGAGGCTCCCCCACCTGATATTCATTTCATTTCATCATCACCACACAACGGTGTAGGAGGTTACAACAGTTTTGAGAGGGAGAAGAGTTCGACCCTTTTTGTGTTTTGGGTTTACATGGGATTAAGAAGCACACACCAGGACACTTTCGTGCGTTTGATGCGCGCGGCCCACCGGCGCGCATCCTCGATGCAGGATCGGAGCAGGCGGAGTAGACACGGCTGCTGGTTGTCGAACACCACACTGTTACGGTGTTTTCAAATGTTCCAGCAGCAGAGGAAGAGGAAAGCTGAGCTGTGCGCGACTGGGAGTGCCGCAGGCGCTGGCACGCTTATATATTAAAAGGGTTGTAACTCATGGAGGTGGGACAATCGAGTAGATAGAAGAAGACTCGACCTGGGCGCAACAATTTTCATTCATCATTGCTACAGTGGTTGCGACCTGTGACCAGTAAAACCTGCTACATCAAAAACTTAAGGATGCAACCGATCATTACTGCACTGCATAAGAAATAATAATAAAATGCCCTTACATGCAGAAGAGAAGAGTAACGCCATGGATCTTTTTGAACTTGTACATGACTCCGAAGTTGCGTTTTCCTGAATCTTGATGATCTGTCCTCTCTGCCAGGAGCCGCGAGGAACTGAAACGGGCAAACGGCTCCATCTTCCATGTCGCACCTCCTGATCCATCACATCTGCTCTGCAGCCTCTGCTTGGTTTGTCAGCCCGGGGCCAGTTTAGTTCCCACAATTTTCACCAACAACCCGTCACATCAATCTTCTTTTCAATAATTTGGAGTATTAAATGTAGATTAATGACAAAACTCATTCCACGACCCCTACCTTAATTTTCGAGACGAATCTAACGAGCCTAATTATGTCATGATTAGACAACATTGTACTACAGTAACCAATCTCTAATGACAGATTAATTAGACTTAATGGATTCGTCTCGCAATTTTCTGTCCATTCGTGTAATTATTTTTGTAAATAATCTACGTTTAATACTCCTTATAGACCTTGAAAGGGGATCTAAAAATTTCACTTCGCAAACTAAACGGGTGTGTGATGGTCACTGGCGGAGTGAAGAGGCAAGATCGTCGGAGAAGTGCAAGAGACGCATAATACGGTAGTGGTGACTTATTTATGAGTGCATGATGGATGAATGGTGATGACGTGGCTTTCAAGAAATTAGAGAAATCTTTAGTGGGGTGCTCTTATATAGTTTTGTATGATTATCAAGCATGCCTAGCCAATCACTGATGTAACTTTCAACTCGACGTCTTGACATTTATTTTGAAACTTTAAACAATAGATGGTGATATTATCTATATAACTTATATAGATGTATCACACTAATAATCATCAATTGTATATCTCTTAACATGCAAGGTATTCACATCATCATCCGCTAAGACCACCTATTTATGCAATTTTTTGTGACTAGATACATAGGATCAATCGTTTAAGAGATGCTCTCTCAAATAACGAACATGTTTTCATATATGATTAGAGGCATCGGGGGCGCAACGCCCTCGACCTATTCTCAAACTTTAAATAGGTAGGACGGCACGACTGCTTCGGTGAGCCATGCCGTGGAATCGGGAGCTCCAAGTGGACCATTTTTGGTAAGCAGAACTGACGATGCGGGATGAACCGGAAACCGGGTTACGGTGCCGAACTGCGCGCTAACCTAGAACCCACAAAGGGTGTTGGTCGATTAAGACAGCAGGACGGTGGTCATGAAAGTCGAAATCCGCTAAGGACCCAGTGACTTGGAAGGTGTAATAGTAAATATTTAGCGAGTTGCACTTGTAACACTAGAGTAGATCAAACTGAAAACTGTAGTGATGATCAAATAAACACTTAAACTAAAAATGAACCCATAATTCCGATAGAAATTCACCCAGAAACATCGAATTACAGAGATAACAGATAAGGTGGAAATAATAAAACATACCAAAAAAATAGAAAACAACTCAGATTATGCAACTAAGCGAAATGCCACCCAATTTATGCAGCAATAACCTCTATATCGGCACTTAAATTTTTATTTCACCTATTATATAGCGTAGCGCAGCAACCATGCTGCTCAGATGATAAAACGATTAAAAAGTCATCAACCATCCGAGCATTTATAACCCAGAATGCGTTATCTGTGGATTTCGCTATATACTGCAATAATGGTGTTACCATCATGTGCGAGAATCTCTAAAGCAATCGCAATGGTTACCAACCTGACTAACATCCTCTGACTAAAATCGGGTACCTCGGATGGGGCGACAGCGTTGCGCTGTGGGGGACGATGGATCGGAATTCGGATGGGAGCAGACTAGTCGGCCGGCGTCGTCGAGGCGGAATCCGGAATTCCGGATGGCCGCAGACAAGTTGACATCGTGGGCTGTGCAAAGCTCGCGTCCGGAGAGGAGTTGGCGTGGGTGTGGGCGAACGTCCTGCTGCGGGAGGAGGCTGGCTGCCGTTGGTGGTCTTCTGGTGGGGCGGACGTCCTGCTGCGGGAGGAGGTGGCCCGCCCGATTCGCTCCCTCCGAGAGGCGCACGGAGGTGGGTGCAGGTGGTCGGCGGCGGCCAGAGCGGAATCCTGGTCGCCGCGTCCGTCGGGTGGGGGCGTGGAGGTGGAGGAGGGCCAGGCTCGGGATTGGCGGGGACGTCGTCTTTGATTGGTGTTGATCTTTAATGGAAAAAATCCAAAAAAAATTATGAATTGATAGCTTATGTCATCTTCCATCATTATGCAAAATTTTGTTGCATCTCAAAATTTGCATGATAGTGGGGCTATTCAATCATATTTTTGTTGGATTTTGAGATAATCGACATTCATCAAATCCAGATGGCTAGATGGGTTCTTGGAAACCCGAGTTCCCGATTGCCGCTTCCAACAACTGACCCTCTCGCCTCGGGTTTGCATCCGGACAATTTTTCTACTCCTTCCGTCCCAAAATATAAGGGATCGGAGGGTTCAAACCACAGAATAGCAAAGAAAGGAAATGACCAATATGTCCCTAAGAAAGTATGAGAGAAGTCTGCTCCCGTTGTCTTCTAGTCGCTCCCGCCGCGCATCCTGTCGCTCTGCTCCCAACGACGTCTCTGAGCGTCACCACCGCACATCCCTTCAAGCTGCAGGCGCGAGGCAATGGTGACGCCAAGCTGTGCCAACAACGACGGCGACCTCCATATCTACGGGCGACGACTGCCGGCGGGTGGGGACGAGATGGCCGGGATCGGGGAACAACGACGGCGACCTCCAGATCTACCATCGAGGTCGGGGAAGCCGCCGCAGCCCAGGTGCGCCGCAGTCCGCCACTGCTGCTGAGGGCGGAGCAGCGCCACAGAAGCCGGAGACACCACCGAACCTGCGTGTGTCGTGCCTCCCGCCGCGGCGCCTTTCGCGGTTGCCGCCGCACATCTTGCAGGCAAAGGTTGCCGCTTCACTGGAGGACCCTTCCATGGGGAAGGGAGGGAGGTGGCGGAGGAGCGACGCCCGCTGCGGAGGGAGGGAGGCGGCGGAGGGATCGACGGTGCTGGGGATGGGATTGGGGATTTTTTTTCTCGAGAGCGACGGGAGGCAAGTCGTGCGGCTCGGGGGGTGCCTCTGATTTTTTGCTGCGGCTGCGGGGCGGGTGGAGCGTCGTGTGGCTGGGGGAGTTTGGGATTTTTTTAACTTGTGGGGCTCACAACTCAAGACCTTATATTGTGGGAAAAATTTTGAAGCCCCCTGGTTCCTAATATTATGGGACGGAGGGAGTAAATACAATAACCCCTCTAGATTTTCTCTGCATGTGTTTTTTTTTTTTGAAACAGCGTGCGTGCAGTGCAGTATGCGACGAGCCAGGACGGCGACAATTTTTTTTGAAAGAAAAGGACGGCGACAATTGCCTGGCTCGTTTTAGCACTCCGTACGTACTGAGCACTGCCATGGTGGTG
This sequence comes from Cenchrus fungigraminus, assembly GCA_036936925.1. Taxonomy (NCBI): domain Eukaryota; kingdom Viridiplantae; phylum Streptophyta; class Magnoliopsida; order Poales; family Poaceae; genus Cenchrus; species Cenchrus fungigraminus. The sequence continues at coordinate 73,380,390 of CM072780.1, forward strand.
GCCGGCGCGACGCACCGACGACACGACCGGCTGATGTGGCTTGTTCACCCTTCACTTGCCGCGGCCCGCTGGATGCCAATGGCACTGGCATCAGTTTCTTATTTCTCGCTGGAAATCTTTTTCAAAAAAAAAACTACCGTTTTGTGCAAACGAGCTAGTTCAATCTTACACTTTCTTTTCCGAATTTAAAACATGGCTGATTTGGACGGAGGAGCCAATGATCATTCATGTTATTCGCTTGGGCGCCTAACTGGAATATGCGTTGCTTTCAGCTCAAGACATGAATTGGCATCCTCAATAATCTAGTACTTACCGAGCCCTTTGTCACATTAAACTACTATATACCGAATAAATGGATGTCAAAAGCAGGAATCAGTCTAGACTCTAGAGATTTCCAATAAACCTTCACTTTATTAATAGAACGGATAACTAATTATCGAAGCCATTTTATTCTAAAACAGCATTAAAAAAACTATAAGCCCAGCAAATTGTTAGTTCGATCTCATCCCGCAACGGCCCAAAGGCCGCTGCGGACTCGGTCTCGCGCCCTAGTCGGGGGCGCCCAACCAATCGATGGTTGGTGGGCCCCTGCACGCACAGCGCTATATTAAGAGGGGTGGGGGCCACGGGTGCTTTTCACGAGGTTCGACTGCACCGCCGCCACCCACCCCTAAACCCTACCAACTGAGGGAGCGATGGAGCGGCGGGACTGCTCATCGACTCCGCCCACCTCCGGCTGGATCCGGCGTACACGGTGCCACCGCCCTCATCTCCGTCACGCGAACTCCGCCGCCGTCGTCACCGAGCCTGCACCACCTCTGCATCAACCAGCGGCCGCCCCTGCGACCGCCGACGACTACTCATGTTGCTAATTCTATGAAGGGTATGAGTACAAGGAGGATCCTAGCAAGAGGAGAAAGAAGAATTAAAGTTGCGAATGGCGTCGAGGCAGAAGTGGAGGCGGTTGGTGATCTCCCCATTAAGTTGAAGGACGGCTTCACACTTCGCCTACATGATGTTCTTTACGTTCCTTCTTTAAGTCGAAATTTAATTTCAGTGTCATGTTTAGCAGACTATGGATTTGAGTGCCAGTTCAGTGCACAACAATGTTTGATTAAGTTAAATAATGTTTATGTGGGTCTTGCCATCCGACAAGACAAACTTTACATGTTGGCTATTCATGATGTTTCCACTGAATGTGTTGAGAATGTATGTGATATTGAGAATGTTTCATCATCTACAGATGTAAGTAAGAAGCGGAAGCGAATTGATAGCGAATCTTCGAAATTATGGCACTGTCGTTTAGGTCATATTTCGAGGGGAAGGATGGAACGCTTAGTTAAGGAATCAATTCTTCCGCCTTTAGAGTTTAATGACTTAGAACAATGTATCGATTGCATTAAAGGCAAATTTGTTAAGCAAATAAAGAAAGGCGCAAAGCGAAGTACAGGAGTGCTGGAGATAATCCACACGGACATTTGTGGTCCTTTTCCTGTGGTATCTGTGGATGGTTTTGATTCGTTCATTACATTCACAGATGGTTATTCTCGATATGGGTATATTTATCCAATCAAAGAGAAGTCAGAAGTGCTAGATAAGTTTAAGATTTTTAAGGCTGAAGTTGAAAATCAGCACAACCTAAAGATTAAGGTGGTGAGGTCGGACCGAGGTGGGGAGTACTATGGTCGACACACCCCGTATGGCCAAGTTCCTGGACCTTTTGCAAGGTTCTTACAGGAAAATGGCATAATTGCCCAGTATAGTACACCGAGTGAACCTCAGCAGAATGGAGTAGCTGAAAGAAGGAATCGTACCTTGATGGATATGGTTAGGAGCATGTTAAGCTACTCAACTTTACCAGTTAGTCTGTGGATAGAGGCGCTAAAAACCGCCACTCACATTCTAAATAAAGTACCTAGTAAGTCAGTACCCACAACGCCGTATGAGTTGTGGACGGGTAGGGAACCCTCCATGAGATATATGCGTGTGTGGGGTTGTCCAGCAGAGGCTAAAGTATTCAACCCAAATATTGGGAAGTTAGACCCCAAAACAGTAAGTTGCCATTTAATTGGCTATACAGAAAAGTCTAAAGGTTATCGTTTCTACTGTCCTAACAGACATACTAAGTTTGTGGAAACGAGACATGCTATCTTTCTAGAGAATGAAATGATCAGAGGGAGCAAGGCAGCTCAAAAGATTGATCTTGAAGAAAAGCGGGTGTGTGCACCCACTCCTATGGTTGAAGAACCGTATTTTGAGCTGCCTACTGTTCCGATAGCTACAGTGCAACCCACTGTGGTGCCGGAACCTGTTGTTAGTACTCCTATGCCATCAGTGGAAGAAAATGAGGAAACTGTTCATCAGGATCCTACAGAAACAACTGATGCACAAGAAGAACTACAACAGCCCCAAGTACAGGAGGAGCCAGCTATACAGGCCCCTAGGAGGTCTCTAAGAGTCAGAAAGTCAGCTATCCCTGATGACTATGAAGTTTATGAATGTGAAGAAATTCACATAGAAGGTGATCCTACTTCTTTTGAAGAAGCTATGAGTCGTCCTGATGCATCCAAGTGGTTGGAAGCCATGGAAGATGAAATGAAGTCAATGAATACCAACAGAGTTTGGGACTTAGAAGAAATTCCTAAAGGAGCTAAGACAGTAGGCTGTAAATGGGTCTACAAAATTAAGTATGATTCCAAGGGAAATATTGAAAAGTATAAGGGACGACTTGTGGCTAAGGGTTACACACAAAGAGAAGGGATAGATTATAATGAGACATTTTCTCCAGTCTCATGCAAGGATTCTTTTAGGATCATAATGGCTTTAGTGGCTCATTTTGATTTAGAATTACATCAGATGGATGTAAAGACGGCATTCCTGAATGGAGATTTATATGAAGATGTATATATGACTCAACCCAAAGGTTTTGTTGTGAAAGGAAAGGAACATTTGGGATGCCGTTTAAGAAAGTCCATTTATGGATTAAAGCGAGCCTCTAGACAATGGAACTTAAAGTTTGATGAAACCATTACGAAGTTTGGTTTTAAAGCAAATGTTGAGGACAACTGCGTTTACGCAAAATTTAAGGATGGGAAATTTATTTTCCTAATACTGTATGTGGATGATATTCTACTTGCTAGTAGTGATGTCAGACTGCTGCAGGAAACGAAAAAGTTTTTGTCCTCAAAATTTCACATGAAAGATCTTGGTGAAGCCTCATATGTTTTAGGCATCGAGATTCATCGAGACCGAAAGAATGGGGTCTTAGGTTTATCACAAAAGGCATATTTGGAAAAGATCCTTAAGAAATATAATATGCATGTGAGTAAGGCCACATCTGCTCCCATAATAAAGGGCGATAAGTTTGGACTTTATCAATGTCCAAGGAACCAATATGAGATTGATCAAATGAAGATGGTTCCATATGCTTCAGCAATTGGTAGCTTACAGTACGCACAAGTGTGCACTCGCCCTGATTTGGCATTTGTTACGGGAGTACTTGGAAGATATCAGTCTAATCCAGGCAAAGAGCATTGGATGATGGTAAAGAAAGCTTTTCGATATCTCCAAGGTACAAAAGAAATGATGCTAACATATAGAAGGTCTGATTCCCTAGAGATAGTAGGGTATTCAGATGCTGATTATGCGGGAGATAGAGATGACAGAAAATCCACGTCAGGATATGTCTTCACTCTAGCAGGGGGAGCTATCTCATGGAGAAGCTCTAAGCAAGAATTGGTTGCAACATCTACGATGTATGCAGAGTTTATAGCCTGTTATGAGGCAACGGGACAGGTGATGTGGCTAAAGAAGTTTATACCCGACTTGAGAGTGGTGGATTGTATTCACAGACCACTAAGGTTGTACTGCGATAATGCTCCAGCAGTATTTTACACTCACAACAACAAGTCGACAAATGCTACCAAACCGATAGAAATAAAGTTCTATGCGGTGAAAGATAGAGTCCGGGATGAAACTATAAGTCTGAAGCATTTAAGTACTAAAGAGATGATCGCGGATCCGCTTACAAAAGGCTTACCACCCAATGTGTTTAAGGAACACGTTACCGGTATGGGTTTAAGGGAAAACCTATGATTCCTGGACTGGGCCCAAGTTAAGATCCTATCAGAATGGATGAGTGTATTGTGGCTGGTTAATCTGGTTGTGATTACGATCAAGATGACCCATGCTCGATATGTTCTATTCATGATGGAGAGGATGTCAATTAAGGAACTCGAGATTAAGTGAAAGTGTTAAGTGAGATCGAGAGGGAGAATGTTAGTTCGATCTCATCCCGCAACGGCCCAAAGGCCGCTGCGGACTCGGTCTCGCGCCCTAGTCGGAGGCGCCCAACCAATCGATGGTTGGTGGGCCCCTGCACGCACAGTGATATATTAAGAGGGGTGGGGGCCACGGGTGCTTTTCACGAGGTTCGACTGCGCCGCCGCCACCCACCCCTAAACCCTACCGATTGAGGGAGCGCTAGAGCGGCGGGACTGCTCATCGACTCCGCCCACCTCCGGCTGGATCCGGCGTACACGGTGCCACCGCCCTCATCTCCGTCACGCGAACTCCGCCGCCGTCGTCACCGAGCCTGCACCACCTCTGCATCAACCAGCGGCCACCCCTGCGACCGCCGACGACGCCATGGCTTCTGAAAGCGCTCCTCAGGATTCCATGGATGGTCTGTATCCCCTCACCCTCCTCTGTCTCCTTTATGCAGTAGTGTAGATGTGCTAGTGTAGTTGTGTTAGTTTAGATCTAAGTGAGCTTCACCTATATCTGTTTATGTTAAGCCTCTACCCGACTAGATCTACTGCTAGTGTTTGTGCTTGTGTTGATTAATTAAGTCTAACACAAATAGCCCCATGAACTTAACAAATAGCCCATGAACTTATATGGCTTTTGACCCATAAAACAAGTTAGCTACCGAAGCCCAGCAAATATTATGTGCATTCATTTTGGGCCCTTTTATCCACAACTGATAACTCTGACCACCACCCGGTTGCTACCAAGCAAAACCATATCACAATATGACTGACATACATGATCGTTACGATAACTACTCACTAATACAGGTAATTAATTGTACGTAATCACAATAACATATACTGCTAGGTACTATGAAGCAGCTACCTAGCTAGCTCATCTCTTGTTCTATGGTATGGTACGTACGTACAGTACGTGGCTTATGATCACTGTGATGAATTAATGTAGGAACCTCCCTTGTTGTGCTTCAGACTCCATCTGCACTAGCTAGCTCTCGTCGTCGTTGCTGTAGAAGACGAAGCTGCTACTTGTACCACCGGTGACACCATCGCCGCCGCCCGTCAGACTAACCAACGGCGGCTTCGCCTCGTTGTCGTAACAGCCGGAGGTGGCGGCGGCGCTGAAGTGTTGATCTAGCTGCAGGTTACCGGCGCCGGCGGCGACCAGCAGTGCCTTGCGACGATGGTCCTCTTGCAACTGGAAGCCACCAAAGATGAAGCTCTCCATGCCAAACTCCTGCCCACGGACGCCGCCGCTGTTGCTGCTGGTGGCGCCGGCGCAGAGCTCGTCAAAGTACAGGCCGAGGCCGCCGCCGCCACTCTCCAAACACGACGCGCTCAATGTCTGCTGCTCATCGCCGCAGTTGAGGAGGCCACCGTGCAGGCTGCCGGCGGCGGCAGAGAGGAAGGACGACGTCGAGCTGTCGCTGGAGCCGAAGCTGCTGATGTAGTGGTGGGAATAATCATGAGGGGACGAGAGGTGCTGGAGAGACAAGTGACGGGCAGCTTCTGGCGGCGGTGCTGGTGGAGATGACGCGGTGAGGAACAAGAGCTTCTGCTGCTGCTTCACGGAGCTGTGGTGGTTGTGCATGCGTATGCGGGTGGTGTAAGCAGGCTGAAGGCCATGCATGAGCTTCTTCTTGAGCTTGGTGTTCCAGTAGTTCTTGATGTCGTTGTCCGTCCTCCCAGGGGGACTGAGATCCGGTGCCTTCGCTTCGGCAAGGCACCGTGTACCTTTGGACCCCCTGCAAACCGTCAGATCGGGAGACAACGGACGGATCGAGATGAACAGTTCCTAGGGCTACAGTAAGAAGAACGGGACTAGAACAGTTCCGTGCTACAGTGCTGTTAACAGTGTTTTCTCTACAGTAAAATCCTTGTCTTTTTCGATCGGACAGCAAAGTTGCACGGTGCCTTGCTGAAGCAAAGACACCGGATCTCAGTCCCTCCCAGGGAGCTGTGCTGCGATGACCGACCACCTGCATGCATGAATCGCGTTTAGTGCAATATATCTATATACTATAAGGAGCGAAGACAATTGAAAATTTTTCTCACCCAAATCGGACCCGTCTTACTCCTCACGCCGGACCCACTCGTCATATGTTTTTGGAAGTGGATAGGGTGGAAGGACTATGAAGTACCAAAAAATCGCAATTTGGAGAGCGTTTCTGCCAAAAACATCTAACTTTTTTCACCCACCCGGTGCGTACCCGCCCCTGTACCCGCTGGGCCCACTCTCCCTTCACGGAAAAAAGATCCCCGTCGCAGCCCATCTGTATTAGAAGAAGAATTCCCTCCTCGCGCGACGGCCCCTACGCTAGCCACCGCTGCCGCACCACACCCTACCACACCAGTCGCCGTCTGCCCCGCACTCCGCCGCCGCATCAGAACTGCCCAACTTGGATCTCCCCCTCCGCCGCCCCCACGTTGGGGCTTGTCTCGGATGCTCCCGGCCCCGACGACCTCCCCCTGCTCGCTGCCGCCCTCGAGCGGAGGGGCTATCGGAGTAGGGACCGGAAAAGGGCACCACGGTGGTGAGGGCAGCGGGCGCGGGAGGGGAGGACAGGAGGACGCGGTGGCAGTGGCGGGGGCGCACATCCTGCTCGAGCTTGTTGGCGCCGACCGCCCAGGGCTCCTCTCCGAGGTCTTCACCGTGCTGCACGACCTTCGCTGCGACATCGTCGATGCCAGTGCGTGGACGCCCGGCGGCTACGTCACTGCGCTTGTGTTCATGGACCGGTGGCTTCAGCTGCTCAACGGATTATTTGTCTGGTTCCTCCTTACAGCTAGCAACATGTCAATGGAGTGTTTGTTAAAATGCCAGAATGCTTTAGCCTTCATAGATTACGTCTTGCTGATTCAGATGATAACGATGGATTAACAACCTGCTGTGGCGGCGCAAAGTGTGCAGGTATGACATTGCCTGACATAATTAAGTGTTGCTTAGGTTGATTTGAGGGGAGTTAATTCCTGAAGATCACTTCGTGTAGGTGCTTCTAGAGCTAATATTTTAGGAGTTGTTCTTTTTAATTTGTCGGCTGCTAGATTTTGCATGCTAGCTAAACTGATTTGGCACCAAACTATGAGAACAAAACACATACTAGGAAACAACAGAGTTAATTTGATTGCAGTAAATTTGATAGATTTTCACAGTAAATAATCATTGTTTTTTCTTCTCACATGTATGCCCTTGTTTTTCCTCACCATGGAAAACGGAATTGGAATATTCATAGAAGGTTATATTCCTTGTGGAAAATTGATGCCTAACTACTCCCTCTGTCCCAAAACATAAGGTCCTGGAGGGTTCAAATTTTGTACCAAAATATAAGGTCTTGGAGGGATAAGACAAAACTAAATGAGGTTGGTGGGTGGGTGGAGAGTTGGTGGGTAGTGTAAAATAAGGGGTATAGAGGTCATTTCCTCCCACTATTGTTTCTTGAGTTTGAACTCTTCAGGACCTTATATTTTGGGACGGAGGGAGTATCATATTTGATAGACAGAAAACCACAATGCCGAGATTGTTTGTCCGTAAGCTTTTCGTGTTTATCTTTGATTTTTCTTGGACTGCCTTTGATGGTAGCTTAAATTAACATTTTATCAATATTCGTTAACCTTATCAATATTCGTTAACCTTGAGGTGCTTTCCATTCACACCTGATGTTGGCACAAATAAGAGTTGCTTGACGATGAATTTTGCAAGGGGGCAAAGATGGGTCGCGCGCATGCCAGGTTGGCATATATTTCTGCAATGTTTTCCTCACTTTCTAGCTGCAAACTGGGCTTCTTAATTGATCATTTTTGTGCTATTCAGGAGTATTCTAATTTTCTACAAGAATGTATGACTGCTGTGAAGCAAAACTATGAGGAGAAAACACATACTAAGAAACAAAATTATTTAGTATTCATGACAAAAGTTTGTAAGTATAAATATTTGAAAAATGCAAATGGTAATAAACTAATAGTACAAAATGACTTCGTGATTGAAAAAACTGATTTCATATTACTTGCTTTCTCTTCATGCAGTTTAAGGATTTTCACCAACCATAATGCTTTCTGTTATGCAAGGTAATTATCAGTCTCAGCATTCAGCAGTCACATCATCACCTTTTTCTCACAATTATGTTTGATGGAGTCTTGGACATACATAATGTTGTCTTTAGCATTGTTCTGGACTGATGGTCTTGTTTCACAGGGTCGGGCAATCTTTGCAACTGGGGGAGGCCTTCTGATCTGTTCAATGGAAAGATATATGTTCCCAGGCAGGTTTGAACGATGAATATTGATAATATTAGTGTAGATATTTTATCTGTTTAAATGCTCAGAACTGTTTAGTATTGCTTCTATATGCAGACAATGCCTATTCCTGGGATTGGCCTTGATATGGTGATGTAATTTTTCCTAAAATCACAACTTCAAGCATCACAAAGCATTAGCCAATCGTTTATTTTAGGCTTGTTGTTTCTTTTCTTTCTAACAACAGTATTGGATCACATTGTGCACCAAGATATCCCTCGCATCAGGCAATCTAAAAAATGCTACAAAATTCATCTCCCAGTGACAAAATCATACTGATGCAAGTAGCATGCATGTTCTAAATACTTAGATTACTGAAGAGATTATGATTGGGGCCTCATGGTGGGATATAGACTAAATGCTTTAGACATTGTGTTTGTTCTTTCTTAACTACGACCATCTTCAGCTAACTAATTTTTTAATAGCTATTAAACTAATTGTTGTTTGTCATCACTTTACACTATCTTTGTTAATCTGGTCAGTAATGCTTCTGCATTGAGATAGAATAGTGTCTTGAGAAGATTATGTGTGGGAAAAATTATCGATGACATACCTGAATGTTGTTCTTCTACCACAGTCAATGTTACATGATGATGTATTGATTTAGAAGGATTTTAGAATGTTTCTTTTAAAGAGAACTATTTGGCAGTGAGATAGAATAGTTTTGAAATCTAATTTCATCTTTGTTACTTTATTATATATGCACATGGCTTATGGTGATCTAGAAACAATATATGAGCAATAGGTGATGTTTTTTTTTGTGATTTTTTTATTTTTTATTTTATATATCAAGCCAAAAGGATTGGATAATCATATTGCCAAAGAGGATAGCTTTCAATGTCGGTATATCTCTGTTTTTTCTGTTAGCAGTTAAATTAGTAGACTGTTCAAATTAATAAAACCTCATAGCTGTGTGTATTGTTTAAATATTTGAGAATTTAACTGTTGATCGATCATGAAGTACAGTTGTACCTTTAGTGCATGTGATGTTGCTTCTTCGGCTCACTGCCTTTATGGATACTTGGGTGGTTATCAGGCAATTATATATCCTAGGTGGTTGATTGTGTAATGTCATTAGGTAGCATTAAGGAATTTCTTATTAGAGTACCGAAAATATTTCCATGGGAAATATAGTTGCTCTATACTCTCCTTACGTACTATTTGAACTTTGGACACAAAATTGCTGTGTCGCTCTCTGTGAAGTCTAGATTTCTACTGGACAAATTTGGTACACAAGCTATTATATCATTAGTTAATATTTACTTTGTCAAATTTTGGTATTATGTATGTTCTATGAATATAAAACATGTGTTCAATGTAATTTTTTTTTAAAAAAAACATAAATATAGTTGAAACTGTATCTTATCAATTAACAGCGTGTGCGGTTGCAGGTTGTTCTCCCAAATTTTCTAGCAGGCTTTGCCAATTCTTCTGGGGAAATGCTTCTGAATGTTTTAGTGGAAATTCATGTTAAGTTCCTTCTAACTGGTGAATTGGTGATCCATTTATCTTCTCACTTCTTGATGGCATTACTGTTTCTAGAAACCATTTCCACGGAGTGCGCTATGGAAACAGGCGTGAAGTTATTCAAGATCCCCATCCACTCGTGGAAGGAGCCTGACAAGAGTTGCAGTAATTCAGACAATTGATGGCATTGCAGGAGGACTGTACGAGCTACATGTATGTGTATCATCATTAATTCAGACAATTGGTTACATTTCTCTTCCCCATCCACTCGTGGAAGGAGCTCTGATAGGAGTTTCAGTAGGAGCTACTCCTACATGTATGTGTATCATCATAAATTAAGCCAATTGGTTACTTTTTTCTTCCATATAGTTGCTTGTTAATTTGCCATAATGTTCCATGGTTCTATAGACATCATGTAATTCGTGCACTTAATGATTAATGTTACTATTTTCTTGTTAATATATTTTGTAAACTGATTTTTGAAAACATGTGCAATACTAATAGAATTGAATTAGTAATGGTACCATAGTGAGTAAAATAGATTATGGAGTCCCGCGCGTGCCGCGCGGGCATGTTACTAGTCATAAGAAATATCTCGTGTTTTGCATTTGTATAGAATACCTGCTGCCTATGGTAGCGAAGAGGTAGCAGATGATCCTGTCCTCGTCGTCAGAGAAGTCACCATGCTTTATGTTTGGCCTCAGATAGTTGAGCCAACGCAGCCTGCAGCTCTTGCCGCACCTCTTCAGCCCTGCAATAATGCAATTTTGCTTAATTACGTTATAATTACTTGTTTCCTCAGATATATAGTTGTTGCTGATCGAGACAAAAAAAAAAGCAAGCAAGCATGAAGCATGCTACTCTGCTAGCTGAACTTTTGCATTGGTTACCAGCTTTGTGAGGGAGAGCAATCCAGTTGCCGCCGGTGCCATGCTTGTGGATGTACTCCTTGAGCTTGGTGTCCTCCTCAGGTGACCAGGGCCCTTTCTTCACATTCGCCTTGTCGCAGCATGGAGCCCTCCCCATGTCCGACGGCCTCTAGATCGTATATATGGCGCTGCAGGCTCTTCTCCTCCCAATCTCCCTGAAGTCCTGCACTATAGCAAGAGCTGAATTACTACACGCTCAGCTCGATCCTTCCTTTTGAGATTGCCTGCTGGCTGGTCTACCTCGCTCAAACTCTTTATTATTGACAGAGATATAGGTACTCGTGCATGCGAGCTTTTCAATCTCTGTCGTCAGGGCTGATCTCATAATCTCATCTGTCTTCCGCAGCTCGCATATAAGCAATTTGGCATTATTGCTGAACTATCCATCCTGTCACCGATATGATTTATATATATATACCATCAGTCAGTACTCGTATGGATTGCAGTGCTCTGCCCATGTCGTCGAAAAAACTATAAACGCCCGTACGTGTATCAGTACTACAGTACTGGTAGCAGCTAATTAAGCAGCTGCTTGGTCATTAAGACCATATATAATACACACTAGCAGTCCACATTATGACATAAAACAATTAAAAAATATTGATCGATGCATGAAGTGAGATATTGGCACAAAAGAATATTGAGCACTGCTTCGATTGATTTATATTGCAGTATCAGTACTGTATATATGCAAACACCTTAATACTACTATAGCTATTCTCCGTCCTTTCCAGCTCATTAATCAATTTCCATTAAAAACTTGATTTTAAATATTTCGAGCATAGGTCTTGGAAATCCAACTGGGACTAATTTAAAGGTCTCCATCTTTAATCCCGGGTCTTTCACTCCGGACTACCTTCAGTCTCGATTGATATTACCAATAACAAGGAAAGATGTTTTGCTTTTTTTCTAAATTATTTTCCACATTAATACAAGTTATTGTTTCACTTATATACTTATACACATATACATCTTTAGCATACACTAAGCATATGTATACATTCGACACCCTTAGTGTACACTACTCATACATGTACATTTGTATTGTATCTTTGTATGCATGTCATGTCGTGTATATATTTCATGATAGCCTATGCATAATCTTAATTATAATTACTATATATACAATTCTTAATGCATCATACACATGAAACTAGTATATATATACAGTAATTTATAATTTATCCTCTTAACTCTCATTCTTGAGACCCATCAAGTGGTTGGACAATTTATTTCCATTGTAATGAAAATTTCTCCCCGAGATTAACCACCTCCTCCGTCGGAAATCCTAGGAGTGCGCTTGTTGGATTGTCGCGATCCTATCATGCTCCAGTAGTTCACCCCTAATCACCCACATCTGTAATTTGGAAATATGTGAATGTTAAAACAAAAACAATATAAATATTTAGAAAATGGTTAATTATCAATAGATTTATTTTACATAACCTTCATATTTTTTATACTATCTCATCCCTCATGAAATGGTTCATGTACAGACGTACGATACACATAAATTATTCTCTTTTGTGTATGTCTCGGACATACATTAATGGAAAAAAGTTATGAAATATCTGTACTTCTTTGAATGTCAAAGAATGTGCAAACTCCATACATACCACTTCTAGGATCCGCCCATGAAAATGGGAACCATTTCCCAAAAATGGTTTCTAGGGCGAGTTACATGGCCCGTCTCTAGAAAATTTTTTCATATATATGATCACAGATGAAGACAAAATTTACACCAAAATTGTAAAATTTGACGAGGCCTAAAACTTCAGACATGATAAGTTCATTTAAAAATCCAAAAAAAAAACAATATATGTTCTCTTAGTTCGAAATCTAAAGTTATTAACTTTTCAAACAACCTCGGATATAGAGCAGCTCTAAATCAAAGTTGTAGTGGTAAATGAGATATTTTGTATAGTTCATACCTTTTCATGTAAATTACACATACCGATTATGAATTCAAAGCAAGCTAGATTTGTCCTATTTCCTATGGAAGTGTTTATAATGCGGCCTGTGCAAATTTAAAAACACTCAACAAACTTACTTATCGTTGCATTGTGAGCGGTTCCCTTGAGCTACTCTACGTAAATATAAATGCATTGCCGCTAACATGAGTACCATGTACTTGACACGTACATGATAGTGCGCTTGGTGTTGGTACGTACATGTAATTATATAACTCGTGAGGTTTAACACAGAAGAAAACTTAGGTTAAAAAGTATACTATTCACCAATCACATTGATTCTACAAATACTTATTACAAGTATCAAATGTGGATTAATGACAAAACTCATTGCATAACCCCCGACTCAAATTGCGAGACGAATCTAAGGAGCTTAATTATGTTATGATTAGATAATGTCATACTATGGTAAACAATCTCTCATGGCGAATTAATTAAGCTTAATGCATTCGTCTCACAATTTCCCGTCCATCCACGTAATTAATTTTGTAATTATTCTATGTTTAATAGTTTAATACTTCTAATAGGCCTTGTTTTCGTTGCCCAAATTTTTTTTATTCGTCTCGTGATTTCCCGTCCATCCGTGTAAACTAATCCATACTTAAAACTACTAATAGACTTGCTCACAAATTTATGGCAACTAAACAAGCCGGTTAATTTTACGCAACAAGGGGTTCATAGTACGTTTCGTACTACAAACTAAAGGTACTGATCCATTAATGACAACATGATAAAAAAGCTCCGGCCATCCTATCGCGTACATGGTTGACCACTCACGCTGAAATTTTCTTTTTCGTCGGATAATCCAATCACTACCGACAAAAGGAACAAAAAATCTCTCTGGGAAGGAGAGGAGAATATGCATAAATAAAATTAAAATATAAAATGCTGCCTACTTGGTACCTAGCAAACGAGTAATAAATCTAACTAGATTATTTTTTCCTCCTCTCTCATGCATATATTCTAATTTGAATATATTCTTTTCATGCATATATTCTTGATTAAGTATTAAGGATAACAAATTGATAGAGCAATCAAGAATCAGTTAAGACTAATTAATTCATCATTAGCATATGTTTAATGTAGCACGTCATTGTCTAATTATGGTCTAATTATGCTTAATAGATTCATCTTGTAAATTAACCCCGGGATTGTAGAATGAGTTTTGTCATTATTTTACATTTAATACTCCTAATTTGTGTCGCAGGGCTTAATAGTTTTGTCTCGTGAATTAGCCTCCATCTGTATTGGTTCTAGAACTAGCTCATATTTAGTTCTCTAATTAGTATCTGAACATTCGATGTGACAAGTACGTGTTTAATTTTAGCTCAATAATCCAAACATCCCCATATACGTTCCGAAATATATATGAACACGCATTGTTAAAAGAAACTCGAGGCTCGTGATCTACTTGTATTCGGCTTGTCTTAATTTTGTTTCAAGATGTCACGAATTTAAATAAACCAAGCTCAAGTCTGATAAAGCTCGCGAGCCGTTTGAGTGAGATTAAAAAGAAAAAGCTCAAACAAGTTTATGCTTTTCTACCAGCTATGACTCTGAGAGGTGTACGGAGTACATACTTGCTCAATTGCATTGTCTAATACCCAAAGTCTATAAACAAGATAATAATTCCTGGCTAATTGCTATTGATTAATTTTATGATGGATAAATTAATGCTGTGAACAAAAAAAACAAACTTGAAGCAATAACTAGATTCAAAACAGGCTCAAACTTGGGTGATGAGCTCGCTCGAGCTCAGCTCGTCTGCAGTCCTATCTGCATGTGCAAAGCAATTAAAAAAAATTCAACAGCTGCTTCACTACTGTACCTAGTACTTACACTCTACGAGCCTGATAATAAGTACGTTTCTTTCTGTGTTCATATATTTATGCCGCATATTTGTGTGAGAGAACGTACGTACGTTACGGTACTGTTGACACAGGTACGTTGGCCGGTTTTCTGGGTACTAGTTAGGACGTAGGTACATGTATATAACTATCTATAAGGAGCGAAGACAATTGAAAACTTTTCTCACCCAAATTGGACCCGCCTTACCCCTCACGTCGGACCCACCCGTCATATGTTTTTGGAAGTGGATATGGTGGAAGGACTATGAAGTACCAAAAAATCGCAATTTGGAGAGCGTTTCTGCCAAAAACGAAATTTTTTTCTCACCCACGCCCATCCTACCCGCCGGGCCCACTCCCGTCGCACGTAGCGTCCGCTGAATCGGAGTTGCCCCACCTCCCCGCCGTACCCGCCCCCTCTCTCGCACGTCTCCCGTTTCTTTCTTTCCCACGTCGGGCCCACGCCCACCCAGCCGGGACGGTCCCGTGCGCGAGGGAACGGATCTCCTCGCCGCGCCGCCGTCGGGGTCCGTCGGAGGAGGAGCTCCGCCTCCGCCGGACAGAGGCAGCGCTGACCTCCTCCGCCGAGTATGACGCCACTCTCGTCGCCCCCCGCACCCCACCCCTAAATTCTATTTTTGCACCTGGAACTGCCATCCCTCGCGGGCCAATCCACGAGGCGCCGCCCTACCCTTTCCCTTCGCGCCGCCTTCGCCTCCTCCCCGCGCAATCCGCAACGCCGCCGACATGCCCCCTCCGCACGCCGCCTCCTCCTGACCCCCTCCGCCTCGCGCCCCCTCCACCTTCTCTTCTGCCTCCGCGTTGCCGCCCCAATCCGAATGCGTCGTCCACGGCGATGCAGAACTCCATGGTCCCGCACTCCCGACGAGGCGCCGTCAAGGCACGGAGAGCCCGCTTTCCGACGATCTACTTGTTGCCCGACCAGGCCTTATCCATTTTAAGTCATTCCAACAGATTTTCCGTCCGTTGGATGCTGGCTTGCACCTGCGTTTTGAGGACGGAGCCAAGGTACTCAAGTGGATCACCAGGCAGCCATCAGAACTGCTTGCCATGATGACCAAGGTCAGGTCAGGGATGATGATGGCACATTTGCTGCACTTCGTTTTACGGGTAGGTAAAAGTAATGATGCTTCTTTTTACTGAAATTCTTCTTGGTGATGAAGTTTACTGATGAGTGCCTCTGAAATCATTGGTTCTGCATATGATGGGAAAATGAAAATAGATAATCCGCAATACAGATGCAGATAATCTTTTAGCAGTTACACATTGCTCATTTCTCTGCTTACTCTGGTACAGATCCAGCTTAATTTATTTTAATTAACTCCTTATCGTTTTAGGAGCAGGAAGTGGCTTGATAAAGTTACCTATATACAGAGTTCATATTTTCTTAACAATATTGCCTTGATGTGTTCCCAATCAAATGAAAACAATTAGTGTGTACTCATTACACGAGATTAGCTCTGTCATCATTTTGGCATTTTTGAAGATTTCATTTGACTTCCTTCACTTGTCTTTCTTTTGTGCAGAATTTGGAATAATGGAGAAGAAATAAGTTACCAGAAGAATGACAGATTGCTGCAACAAAAAAGACCATGAGGTGACCATCAGGTTGCAATTAGCGTGTACTCATTAGGCGAGATTAGCTCTGTCACCATTTTGGTATTTTTGAGGATTTCATTTGCATTCTTTCCCTTGTCTTTCTTTTGTGCAGAGTTTGGAATAACGGAGAAGAATAAATAAGTTACCAGGAGAATGCCAGATTGCTGCAACCAAAGAGCCCACGAGGTGACCATCACTTTGCACTGTCTTTCCCTTTGTTCTGCTGACAAATTAACATTTACTTAAATTTGTTCATTTCGTTTGACACTGCTATGTAAAAAACTAAAAATAAAATTAATGCTTGTGTACCTCAATATGGATAAAAAATAGCATGTACATCATTTTGAATTTGTAAAACTGATTATGTTTCCTGATCTTTCGCCTGTGCGTCAATTGCATTTGACTGAATGGAATGGGCTTTCATTTTTGTCAGAATGATTTAGTATTGGTACTAAAGCATATTGGGCTTGAAGTTTTCTTTAGCGCGAAGTACATATCCTTGTTGCTGGACTGAATTATTCATGGTCATGGGAATGTGTAAAAGAAATGTTTTCAACTTGAATACTGGAAATAAGCATCTTCCTGTGTCACTTTTATACAAAATACAAATATGAGATTTGCTATAACAAACTTGAAATGAGTATCCAAGTACCCACCCACCCATACCCACGTCGGGCCCACGCCCACCCAGCCGGGACGGTCCCGTGCGTGAGGGAACGAAGTTGCACGTGTTGTGCTTCTCTCTCGTCAGTTGCAGCGTCCATGTACATCGGTACTATACCGTATATGTGTCGTAGTACTATATGTAGTGGCATGGGAACAACCGAATTATAGGCCGCCACGTACGGCACTGCATGCAGCATGCATCAGCTACATGAAGAGATAATTTTGGCCGTCTGCTGGCTGATGCGCTTTGCTTGGGCAGTTGCGCTGGCAGGTAGGTCGAGTGTACACAGTACACTCGATCGTTACATCCACCCATCCACTGGCGACCGGACGGTCTAATCAACGCACGGGTCGGTTTGTCGTAATGCTTTTCCCCCTTGTTTAGCGTCTGGTTACCCAAATATTTCACAAATATTTCACAGTATCTGTCACATCAATATTTGAATATTAATTGGGAGTATTAAATGTTTATTAATGACAAAATGCATTGCACAACCCTTATCTTAATTTTCGAGATGAATCTAACGAGCCTAATTAAAACACATACAACGGGGGTTTCGGAGCCGTCTGCAAGCCGATACTATTGTGGAAACAACCTCAGCTCAGCTCACCCTGGAGACGGGCGCGCCGTCGCCTCGTGAGAGGACGGCCGCGGCTCGTGCTCCCATACCGATCGACGACCTCGCCCTCCCGTTGTACGCTCAAGCAACGCGCCCTCCAAATCGAGTGCGAAATGCGTTGCTCTTGGTCTGCGAACTGCGATTGCTCTTGGACAGGCAGCACTATAAGATCCCATCCCGACCTTGCCGCCTCTCCCTGCAGATAAGGACCAAGCAGCACTCCGCTTTGACACAAGCAATAATGTAGCATGTAAAGATGAAGGTCATATTTGATCACCATGATATATGTGCACATGCATAGAATAAATAGTATATAGACAACTAAATAGATAAACATTTGTATAAACCGTCTGTTTTATTGTCTGTGCGCGGTATTCAAGATGATACAAACGGAAGTCGTCTACATTGTTGTACATGCCCTTATGTCATGATTAGACAACGTCATGCTACAGTTGTAAGTAGTCTGCGTTTATTACCCTAATAGACCTTAAAAAAGACTTCTAAATTTTTTACTCCCGAACTAAACAAGGCTTTAATAGAAATTTAACTAGGCTCTTGGAGTTGCTCTTACACCGGTAAGACTAGGATAAGCTATTTCGCCAAATATTTTACAAGCCACATAGAAAAGGTCGTTGCACTAACACAGCCGGAGGCGTTTCAGCCACAACCACAGTTGTGTAAAATGCACACTTTGTCAACCGACAGAGAGGAAAAGTAGAGAATAAATTTAAAAAATTAAAGAGGAGAAAAAGTTAATGTTAAAATAAATTATACACTAACCTATAATTAGAGTGATTGTGTTTGAATAATCATTCTAAATGTTTGTTTAATGAAAAATGTGTTTGTTAAAATGAAATAATAGGGACTTAACGTAACAAATGTCAAGTATAACAAATGAATATATTCACTTGCAGCTTAAGATGTAAACACATCTTAATATATTCAATAAGACATACATGATACATTAGTAATATGTTGATCGAGAGTAATTTGTGTTCAACAAATATGCTATTTGCCATATCATGGTAGTTTTTTTTAATAATTTGTGTGTATAAACACGTGCGTGTCGCACGTGCACCTTACTAGTACCATCAAATAACTAAATAAGACTTCCTAACGCGAGCTGTTAGATGAATCTGGCGTCGATTCAAATGGTAAAAAAATTTCTTTGACAAAAGTTACCGCGTAAGCGTAATGACATGCATGTCTCGCCACTTAAATTCTTACTAGTGAAACCGCACGTGTTGCTGTAAACAATATTATATATGAAAGCATGCTATTTCTATTTTGTTGAGAGTGAACCACTAAAATGATTGATCCTACATATATTTCAACTGCGAGAATTTTGTGGCGTGCTACTCACAAATACATGCTACTAGCCATAGAAAATCAATTGAAGACATAAATAGATGATCTGGTGGATATGATGACACGACCTATAGTGGATATTGACATAACGTATAATGGGTCATTATGTGGAATAATTATATGTTGAGAGTAGTGACTTCTATAATACACCTGGGTGCATTCCATACCAAGAATGCACCCAGGCCGAACCGACGTACCGGTGGTGCATCGAACCGGTCAACCAACTAGCTAGACAGCCAACCCACTATCCTATCAGCACCCGTTAACGTCTCCGCGCGCCCGACCCGCTAACAGTGCTGGACCCACCTCCGTCTCATTCATCTCCACCCACCCAAATCCCCCGACCATCTCAATTCGCGAGCAGCGGCGGCGGAGGCGTTTCGCGAGCGGCGGCGGGAACGGTGGTGAGGTCTCCGGCCGCAGCCATGGGGGTTCTGAAGCGGCATGCGCGCTCTCCATCACTCCCCTGCGCAAGCCCCCTGCAGACTCCTTGCGTCTTCATAGGGGGGAGCAGATCAGGGGTGAGGCGGCATCGGGGAGAGGCTGCAATGAGGCGTTGCCGGGAAGGGTCAGCCGAGGAGGGAATCAAGGAAGGGTGCCGCTAGTTCTCCATGCCCCTGGTGAGCATCCCCCACCCACCACACTGCTTTTTGTTCCGGGGTGCCCATGGATGTGCTATTTCCTAGGGTTTCAAAATTTTCTCTGGATTTCTGTCTCCGATTTCAGGGGTGATGGGTGGCACGCTGATGACTTTGTTTGTGAATGGGAGCAGCAACGAGAAATTAGGGTGAGCCACGCACACCTTCCTCCATTCCTCGCTCTTCCATTTTTTTATCTCTGTGAAGTTCATGGACGGTGTTGTATTTTGTTTCCAGGGAGAATTTCCGGGTAGTTCATGTAGCTGTATAGGGTGTGTGATATTTCCAGGTTGCAAGTATATCCATGTTGCATATGCTCACATGAATCATCTCCTTGCTTCTCCCAAACTTTTCAAAATAGAGCTAGTAATTCCGTAGGAGTGTATTCGAGTTCAATCATTTTTCCCCTTGCTTCAGTAGTCCCAAAATCAATAAAAACTAGGCAATCATGTGAAAATGGAATTCAATCTGATATCTGAGGCATCATGACATGCTGTTTAGTTCCTTCTCTGAGCAAAAGGCAGAAGATTCATGTCATCGCTACTTACTTTTAATCAAAATGCCTTTTGTTTGAATTGCATATGCTATGTCAGTATTCAGTCACATAAAAATTGGACGCCTTAGATTATGTATAACAAAAGGTACAGCAACTTGATTGCCCTGAGCCCCTGAGTATCTCAATTGAACTTAAGTGTATATCATCAATTGGATATGCTATTGTGCAGAGGCGAACTATTCTAAGCTTTAGCTGGTGGTGTTTACCTTGGCAAAGAAATGTATGGCTATATCGTGAGGAGTATGCTTATATTAAGTTCTAATATGACAGAAACATGTATGCTTAGCTTAATCATATTGCCGTAAAATTTCATTGTCATTTATTTATGCGGGTTGCTCTGAACTTTCTGAACATGCGCCCCCGTGGAAGGATTATTTGTGTCAAAAATCAAATCCATGTCTAAGCATTGTTACCTTAGATAAGGATAAATGGATAATAGCCTGACTTTCCATGGTTGCTATTTGCTTCTTCCGTCAGGTACATGTTGTCAGCTAGAAACATGTCCCTTCCAGTTTTTGTCTATGCAGAAACCTGAACATGATTGTTTGCTTAGTAACTGAAATAGCTACAACTGCAAAGGAAAATCATCGAACACACGGAGTGCATGGTCAGTGAATTAGCCATTGGTTAGCAGCAGAAGATGGAATGAAAGCAGGAGCAATCACCAAGGCCTGTGCAGGACTGCACACAGAGTATCAGATTGGACGAGGTTGGCGCCGTTGCAAGCAGCAGCAGCGCCGCCGACGCCGCCATGAGAGCAGTGAAACTCATCTTTGTGGTCACGAGGCCGGCGACGCAGGGGATCTGTGGGGGCGGCGCTTCGATTCGCTTCTACGTGGAAGAGCCGAAGAGGAGGGGATGGAGTGTGGTAGGTCCAGTCGTCCAGATTAGGTCTGGACGCGGATACGGGAGGGGCGGTCGGACGGGGGTGGAGGCTCGCAAGCAGGGAAGGGAGGCCCCGTAGCCGTAGGTGAGTGACAAGGCGGAAGCCGTGGCACGGCAGGGGCGAGGCGGAGGACGGTGAGCGGCGCGACATGACATGCGTATGATTTTGTTTTTCTATTTTTCAATTGCACCTGATCAGATTTGGGGGTTGTTATGTTGCAACTGTGCTATATACAGTGTAGTAATTGGCTTCATACAATGTTTGCAATTTGTTTCATATTTATTTCATTTCCAATCTCAGAGCTTTCTTTTTTGCTCACTCGTGCTATACCAATAGTATGTTGCAACTGTGCTAATACCTGGAGTAGTAATTGGAGTTATACAATATTGCAATTTGTTACATATTTGCTTAACTTTCAATATCAGAGCTTTTTTTTAAATACTGGTGTCAATTTGTTTTCACACGCCCTTTTTTCTCAGTATGTGTTGCAACTGTGTTAGTGTCCGGAGTAGTAATTTGGGCTTATACATTGTTGCATTTTGTTGCATATTATACTTAACTTTCAATCTCATAGCTCAACCAGCCACTATTCACTGATTTTTTCTTTACACGTAGATGTTGTGTGTCGACAACCTGCTGCATGGCTTAGACACAGGCTCGTTTTTCTTTGCCTCACTGTGCTTTCCTGGACACAAAGACTATTGTCCAGTCGATACTATTGAGTTTGGCAACTGCAGAATCAACTGTCACAAGTTGATTTTATATGTCAGATCTTTTTTTTTGACACTTTTCTTTGTGGTGTATGCAGCAGGTTGCCCAGCTGCAGTAGGAGCAGTAGCAGGGGGTGGCCCTGGTGAAGGAGAACGCTGGCCTCCTGATTTTTGTGCGCGAGGAGTTTGAATACATGAGTTTTTTTGCCTCATCTTTTTCTATCTGTCACGCTCTGGTGATGCATGAAAGAAAATTCCATAACAGATGAAGCGACTTTTACTAGCTGAAAATAATATTTTGTTTGAGTTTCTTTTTTTCTACGTCTGAACTAATTGATGAAAACAAGATGTTCCATGATGCCGTTAGTTATATAATACAACATAGATGTTTGCTTGTGTTGTCGTAGACATGTATACACTCTCACTAGCCAAAGTGAAAAATGAAATATCCCAGTAATGTAGAAATTATAATTGTCATATATTAGTATAGAAGAAACAATCACTCATTTGCCTTGCCCTGTTAGACAGCTTCTTCTAATTAAACTTTAACAAGTTTTTTAAATGACCATACTGATTTATCATAGCTCAACCTGCATATTCATATCAGAGCTCAACCCGCACATTTATATTCATATGTGTTGGAACTGTACTCGTATACATGGTAGTAATTGTATTAGTACTTTTGTTGCAACTCCGCCATAGCACCACTGGCAATTTGGTACTATTTGATTTTTTTGATTGGAGTTCAACCCACACATTCATGCATGTTGGAAATGTGCCAAATACATATAGCAATTGGTTTATATTTATTGTTTGCAACCATGCCCATATGCACAATAGTAATTGGTTTAGATTTAGTGATGCAAATAGACCATTTGCATAAGTGCCAATTCATTTAATTTTATCAGAATTTAGCAAAAACACACCCTTTTCTCATGTTGCAACTTATCTGCCTCATTAGTAGTAATTTGTTTTTATGGTTGTGTTGCAACTAGCCATCCGACCAGTTGCAAAAGTCTTATTACCTTAGTTGTAATTGGGCTATTGTCTTAGATGCAAATGGTTTTTCAATGGTATGTATAGTAAATAGCTTATTATCTTAATTGTAACTGGTTTTATGTCCTAGCTGCAATTGGGAGCTCCCAACCACTTTGCAATTTCTCATGTTCAACTAGGTCAGTGCTCTTTTGTTGCAATTTATGATGGTGTGTACATGGGTTCCTAGTGTAGTTGTTACTAGGTTATTGTCCTAAAACTATGGGATCCTATCGATGCCTGCAATCAGATCTGTTTTAGTGTTGCAAATGTTTTCCCATTTGTGTTGTTATTTGCTTATATATCAGGGGGGGTCCCTGCATGATTAGCAATGGTGCTTTATTTTTTTTAAATTTGGACTGCAATCTAGATGCGCCCAGTGTTGCAAATGCATGGCAGCACTGGTTGCAATCTGTTGATGAGCAGGAGCAGTACCCTCGAGAGGCCATTGGGGCTAGGTCCCAGATTAGGTGAAGGTCAGCTGATTCCCATTCAGATTTTCTGATGGTTAGTCCCTTGCCCCCGTTATTGGTGCTAATTTTATTTTAAGCACCTTTTTTAAATAACATTGCAACTACCATATACATAGTAGCAATTAGTTTAGTTTTTCTGTTGCAACCGGCCTATGGCACGCGTTGCAATTTGAGTTAATTCCACTGATCAGGCCAACACAATGATGAAGATTTACTTATTTCGAACACATGATTTGGCCTATATTTTTCTGTGTTATTCGGTCCTTGAGGTTTGGAGATGTGGAGCCAATAAATAAGCATAAAACACCACATTGTTGTGAATAATCAGTTATTCAGTATATGTCTATTTTTATGGACACTTTCTGTGTTGAACTTGTTCTACAATTGCAGATCTTCCTTTTGTTCTTTTTCTAAACATAACCCTTCAACAATTATTCTGATAATGTTTGTTTATTTCTACATCACATGCGCATCTGCATTTCCAAAATCTGCTTCAGACCATGGGTTGGTTGTAGCGAATGGGACCTATGCACTTACTATTGCTGGCAACTGTGTGCAGCGCAGCTGTGGACCAGGCAGTCTCAAGTAAGTGGAACTAATACTATTTCGTTCTTTTTTCAGATGATCCTAGTTGTACTGCTGGATTTAACTTTTGTATCACTATCCCTGTTTTCTGTTCTATCAGTTTATAACTTTATGTTGCACACCTGCTTCATTATATCAGGATCATGCCCAAGCATGCAGTGTCCTAACAGCAATGTGATGCTTGGCAATGTGAGCACCCATCCAACCAGTGCAGGATGCAATGTCTCTTCTTGCAGCTACGAGGGTTTCGTTAGTGGGACCATTACTACTTCGTAAGCAGCGTTTTGCCTAATGCTTTCCATGTTATTCCATCTGCTAGTATCAAGTTTACAGCTTCCTTTTTCTTCACAGGTTAACTGTGGGTCTCCAACCCAGATGCCCGTGTAATTATTGTTATTGTCTCTGCATTTTCGCAATCCATTTCCTGTAAATACCCATCACTACTAGCTACCTTGTGCGATGGCAACAACAATGACACTTGGATTGTAGGAGAGATGTCCTTATGTGAAAAAATTGGGTGCAGAAGTGGAGGTCAAGGGGTGACGAAGACAACGGCTTTTGCATATTCTATTTAGCCTACCATCATTAATTTTTGTTCCCTCGACTATATTTGATGGAACATTAGCTATAGACATGTTGCAATTCTGTTGTACTTGTGCTGGCAACTCATACTACAATCAAGTTGCAATTAGATAGTTAATTTTTTTCCCCACCAAATATACTCTTCATGGATCTCATTTTGTTAAGTACATTTTTATAATAATCTGACGCAAACCGATTTGGATTTGGTGCTACGGTTCACAAGATATTGCATTTTCATTCTGAATCAAAAAAAGATTCCCTGGTAGTGGGTGCGGGAGGCGCGCAGCCTGCTACTGAGGTTGCAAAATCTAAGTTGCAATGGGCACAATACCATGTTGCAACCAACCAGCATCCTGTGTTGCAATTAGCGCCTGATAGAGATCAGGTGGAGGTGCACGGCCCATAGCAGGACCAATCAATCATTACCTTGAGGCGCATGGCCCATGTGCGGGAGACAAGTGGGCTGAACCGGTGGGGTGGATGGGAGGCGCGGGATGCTTCAGGTAGGGTCTGTGCATTTCGTATATAAATTACACCTTATTGCATTTTAGCCTCACCGTGTGTATATATATATATATATATTGTGATTCGGGCGTCCGCCGGCCCACCATCTATTGTGATTCGGGCCCATTTAGCCTCATCGAGCAGTAAGATCATTCAAGGAGCATTGAAATTCCTCATTAAAGAAGAGGATGTCAAACTTGGACTCATCTATGGTCAGATGCAAACAAATTCGAGTGTTAGAAATTTTGAAAAATTGGACCTTACTCCATTTGCCAGAAATTCTCCCAACCAAGTGACCAACCGAGAGGAAAACTGCTTCAAAGTAGGAAACCGGTTCTTATGAGCAACATTGACTACTAGGGAAACCTTCAGACGGCCAAGAATATTTATTTAATCAACTAGTTAAATAAATTTAAAAGAGCATCATTAGATCTAACACCAAAATTGCTATGAATGTAACGTGTATTAATCTATTTGCACAAATATCTGTAGAGAATATGAAAAATCAATCGTATGGAAAAAATTAAAAACAAACTAAATTTAGCAAGTATGTACCCTTTTTTATTCATGTAGTGCAAAATGCTCACATACACACATGCATACTCGCCTCTACGAACACACATGCAACTCTACTCTTATGAGCACTTCCGAAAAACTGAGCTAGCAAATCCTCAAGATTGACGAAGTCTGCCACCTCACTATCAACAAGCATGTTGCCTACACTCAAAATTAGCAGGTATACTAGTAGATGCTTCGACCACAAGGTCCATTGCAGGCTTGCAGCACTGAGGTGGAGCCAGAAGAAAAGGACCTTAGAATAGTGGAATAGTGGAAGCAAGAGAGACAAATTAAATTCCACTATACCGATAAAAAAGAAGCTGTAACAAATCACCCGTTTGGATCCTTAGAATTAAATTCCATTGTAATATTCGTTTTCTTTTATAACAAATAGCCTACTCCATTAAGTAGATGACGTGTCCACCTTGTTAAATATTTTTGCACATTAGAAACATAGTGAATCAATTTACATCTCCCACCTCATGAATTTAAGATAGGTTTATATATAAACTTTGGAAAGTTCACATTCCAAAACAAATAGCCTATTCCATTAAGTAGATTCTAATTCCATCAATATGAAAGGATCCAAATGGGGCCTAACAAATTTCAGAACCAGGGGCATCTGTAATCTGTAAGATGACAAGAAACAAATTGACCAATCCCTCTCTCACCTTGACTTCAAGGAGCAGCTAGCAGCAGACCAACCGAGGTGATAGTTGTAGGCGCTGTCTGCGGATGCAGCATCATCAAGATTCTCATGCACTTCCGATCCCTCTCCAAACCAGTGAAAGATGTGAATCTTGATGATGCCACGCCCGCAAACACCGACTGTATAGTTACTCCTCCATGAACTAGCTCTATCTGCAGGATACGCATCGGTGTTTCTCTGTGTGTGAGAGAGAGAGAGAGAGAGTAGGGAGGGAGGAAGAGAGGCGAATGATGGCCGGCAATGGTGGTGGGTGAAGCAGCCGGCGATCGATCATGATGTGTGGACGGTAAATTATATAGCGACGAGATCACCAGCAGAGTGAGTGATCAGACGAGCTGATTATACATGTGATGGTAGTGATTCGTAGAACCATAAGGGATTAATCAAATGGTTAATCCACTGCTTTGGTGAGTTGGCCGGTGCGTGTTGTGCTCCGCTCCGCTGCCAAAAGTTGCCGGGGGGGCATATGGGCGGCAGGGCACCTGATGATGACGTGGATGGGAACCCACACGCCAGTGTTTTCTTGCGTCAACAAGGGTCCATGCCGACTTCGACTCGACGCCGCCGATACATTGAACCATAGATCGATTCCCACGACGACAACACTGAACGATGAAGCAAACCAGTGTTTTCTGTCTGAAGTCTGAAACATGCAGCCCAAGCTTAGAACGGATAGTCGGCAATGATCCGTTAATTACTTAGAACGGAAATCTTCACATTAACAACCCATTGCTGCCGCTCTCCCAAAAATTCTGAATCGCCTATATCTGTGTGATCTGTCTCTTGCTGCATGCTCTCTGCGGATACTGCCTAGCTTTTGAGGCGCCGTCCACTTGATGGGCAGGAATCAGCAGGCTGCACGCAGGCCAAGGACCAACTTGATGATGGCCTTTCCACCTCCGTCATTTTGTTTTACCAATTTGATTGTTATTTTTATACTTCTCCAGATATCTACAAGTTCAAATGTATCATATCACTTCATCAATTACTTCAAAATTATCGTCTTATACAAGAATAGAAAAGCGATACAACCCTTACAATGCATGATGCCTTGATATAGTTCATCAAAGAATTTATCGTTGCATAATGTATACCCATGACAATAGACACAAAACTAGTGTCAAGGAAACAAGTTTATCCTAGTTGTATTGTGCACTTCTTGTCCTTATTCATTCTTTATCAGCTCAACAATAATACTTCAAAGCAGATCACTCGATGTGCATTGTTCTACACATGTGAAGCATACTTCCTTTTCATTTTGTTTAACCAAGAAAATGATTTCAACAAAAAAGTAAACAAAATAACCACCCACACCCTACCAAATAACATGATATAGCACACCAACCCGGCAGGTAAAAGGGACGGGAACACAAGTCAAGCAATCACACTCGTTTATTTTGCACCAATCCTATCCACCTTTCCCTCGTGACAAATTTACAAAATCACAACATGCCGTACTTCAAAAGGCAACTCTCAACCGACAAAATGCCTCAGACAGTTTCGTATTTTCCTTTGAGATTTATGCTACAAAAAAAAAAGACATTGCATCTTTGCAACCAGCCTGCTAGGCAATCAGAATCAGCTACCTCTCATCAGGAGCCACAGGCACGAGTGGTG
Organism: Cenchrus fungigraminus; assembly: GCA_036936925.1. Lineage (NCBI taxonomy): Eukaryota > Viridiplantae > Streptophyta > Magnoliopsida > Poales > Poaceae > Cenchrus > Cenchrus fungigraminus. Next base: position 73,408,291 of record CM072780.1, read on the forward strand.
ATCCCTTGTACGTCGACACCAAGTCAGGAGCACTCTGTGGCCTTGAACGGAGTGAGTCGCTCAGGGAGCGCTTCCACTTCCTAGTGGCATGCCGCTTGATGCTTGTCCCAGTAGGGAGTGCTGAAGAAGTGGAGCGTGCAGTCTCTGGAACACCTGCATCAAGTTTCGCTTGGTGTTTCCTTGGCGTGCTGTGGCTTCGTTGATTGCCATCCAAGAACCTACCGTTCGACGATTTGTTTAAACCACTATAAATCATGACATCATCAGTTAAATAGCCGTTCTCCATGCTGTCTCGCATCGCCAGGTCATCATACTCCTCATCAGACCTGTTGCAATCCTCATCAACAGACCCTTCCATCTGCCATGCAAATATCCACAAATATGCTTATAATGAGAGCCAGAGCACAGAGTACACAGTGCTGTGAAGCAACTACCCTTTTACCTACTATTTAGGATGATCAACAAACAAAAAGGCTGTAACAATCCAAATAAAGGCGATATATAGGCTGCTTGGTCTCACCTCCTCATGGATCTCCCTGTTGTCTTCTTCACTGAGATCCTCATCGCTCCCTGAATTAGGCTGAACATCAGCTTCTTCTTCCTCTTCTTCATCGCTGCCAGATGCTGCTGACAACTCTTTGATCTAGCACCAAAAGGTATAAATAAAATTTCAAAATTAAATACTAGCATTTTCTCTTCAATGGAAGATCAGTAATCACACAAATAAGATAAATCAACACAACCATGGTAAAAGCAGTAGTTAGTACCTCTTTACAGTGCCCATCAGACTTCTTAGGAGAACCAGATGAAGATGGAACATGTCTGCTACTACCTTCAGTAGCATTGGTCCATGATTCATCGGCATTTCCAGCTTGACTTGTACAGCCTGTATCAGTAGGCCACGCACTTATCCCAAAGTTGCCAAACTGCAGATTGACTGACTCTGCTCTTCCAATGTTTAAAGGTCCATAAATTGGATTCCCTACAGATTTCTGAGAACTGTTGTCAGAACTGCATTTTCCATCTCCACTGGACTCAACTGGCCAAGCCTTGGATACAGATCCATCAACATTAATGATGGCCATGAGCTTTCTTGAGGACCCGAGCCGTTGAATCAATTTAAACATCCCCTTGGAACTCATGGAGTTAGCCACACACTGGTTTTTGTACTCTTCATTTACTAGAGCCACGGTATTTGTATCAGGGTCATATAACTGATCTCCATTAGCTCGCTTCCGGAGGCAGCTAAAGACAGTGGCATGGATCGAAGCAACACTCCGATCAACATTAGTGTTATTTACCTTGGGAACTAGGTACTTGTCAGCTCGACTGCAGAGGTACTCTTGGATAGTTCTAATGTTGCTGATGTATTTAACATACTTATTTTTCGCTGGGTCAAGTGTCATGTACTTTGCACGTACAGCAAACCTCTCTGTGTGCTTACCCTCACTGGATATGTAGATCATAAAAGGTATAATCGAAGGATGTCTCCTCATTAGACCCATCTGAAACAATTAAAAGGAAATGAGGAATAGGCCATGTCGATCATGAACTTGACAGTTCCACCTTTAATAGCAGCATAGATGTGATATAGTAGGTTTGATATGAGCTAATACAAATCAACAACAAGAATGGAAGGGAAGAAGTCAGCAAAAGAATAGTTTTTTTCAGCAAGCACATACCACAAAATTAAGGCTTAAGTGAACACCCTCAACAACAACTGACTCTTTCCTATATTCCCATGCAGTAATTAACCGATCCAAACTGTCAATCACCATCTCACTCTGTGCTTTATAACCTTCTATGGCCATTTGCTTCTTCCCAATTGCTTTGCCATCAACTTTTTCAGTTAGAGCCCCACTTTTCTCATAATCAGTATTTGAGCTGCTTGTCACGCCTGAGCCCTTTTTAGCTTTCCTCCTAGCTTTTGCTTCAGCAACTGCTACTGGATCAAGACATTCACCAGCATGATAAGTTGATGCCCAGAGAAGAGGGTTTTCTTTCTCTTCAACAAAGCTCCGCATCATGTGACGTATTGAATCTGTGGAAACTACAGTTGTGATTCCTAACCTGCTTCCCTGTTGATACATTAACACCTCTGTAAGGAGGAAATCAGGGGAAAAAGTAAGCTTTGCCGCATTAGTGCAGTGAACATTATCTACGTTTTGGAAAGAAGATGATTTACTATGTCTAGGTGTTTTCAATACAAGCTATAGAACAAGATTCAGGAAAAAAGAAAACTGGTGTAGAAGAAGCTTCTATTAAGCTATCCAAATCAAGCAAGACAAGGGATCGGAGGGGTCACTGTTATCCTGGTGGCATTGACAGACTTCCATGAACTAGTGATCCAATTGTAGTTCTTTACATATTCAAGTCAATCATTATATCCTGATGACACTAACAGTCCTCAGAATAGTAGGTCTAAGATAGGTGCTGATAAAAGATATGCAGGTCCTAATGGAAGAGAGGGAAGGATCGGTTAAAAAAAAGTGAGAGGGAAAGGAGCAAAAAGGCATACAAGAAAGTAATGAGGAAAGGAAAATGATGGACAAAAATTCTTACCAGCAGCGTTGAAAGAGTAGACTTGCCGCAACCACTAGTTCCGCAAAGAAGAACTGTGACAGATTCCTTTCGTTCCCGAATCCTAAGGTGAGATGAAGGATTATAAGTGACAGGGGGAAGGGCATGAAATGAGCACTTTAAAAGGTTTTCCTTTGAAATATATAAGATCAATGCGGCGGCACTAGAATGCTTGTCAGTCAGAAACAGTTATGGGTGCTAGCTCCAAGCAATTGCAGTGACACATTCTGAGCTTTCGTCCAATAGGCCAGACATACTTTGCACACTAATCACTCTCAAATTTGAGCATGTTATACCGTAAACTCTCTTATCCAGGAAACCAAGATTAATATTACTATCAATGCTAACAAATCAAATCACCATTCTGCCGTGCTGTGTTTGGAACTATCTGTCAAGAGCATAACATTCGCAGATCCGGTTACACATGAGCCGCTGAACGTTTCACAGCGACGAAAACACCAGATTGCCACGTTTATCTGCTGCAATCTGAGGGTTTTTTTTTTTGTGAGCAACTAGAAACACAAGGGAAAGGATGCAGTTAAATTAAGGTAGAGGAAGGGAGGGGAGGGCGACAGTGTAAGAGAAGGGGCGGCGGACGGACCTGCAAGCGAGCATGAGATCGGCTCGCTGGTTGGGGGCGACGTACTTGTATAGGGCAAGGGCGTCGCAGATGAGGTCAAGGAAGAGGTCCCTGGGGAGAAGGACGGTGGTGCGGCGCTTGTAGAGCTCGAACTGGAACTGGCGGGGGCTTGTGATGGGGGTGGCTTCGGCAACCTCGTACCTCTGCACCCGGGCGGAGGCAGAGGCGGCCATTTCGTCGTTGCCGTCGCCCCGGATGACATCGAACACCCTGCGGCTTATCTACAAGAGAAAGTTTTGGGTAACGGGGGATCGAATCGGAGAGAGCAATCGAGAGATCGGAGGCCAGGAGGGATCAGCCGCGAGGGCGAGGGGGGCGGACGGACCTCGAGCGCGTGGCGCGGCTTGCATCCCATGAGCTGGAGGGTGCTGTGGATGAGGGAGCGCGTGTAGCGGAAGGAGGAACCGTTGTCGTCCACCACCACAATGTAGAGCAGCTTCGCCGCCGCCATGGCGCGGTGGCTGGAGGTCGCCGGCGAAAGGGAAGGTGGCGGCCCTGGTTCCCCCTTTCCCTTCTCTCCTTGTTCTGGTCCACTTTGCTCGGTCGGTTTTGTTCTGAAATCTGATTCGGTGGGTCAGCCACCTCTTGGCTCCTCGATTTGGGCTTTTTTCCTGCCGGGCCCGACACGACACGGCAGCAGCTTGAGGTTCTAGTACAAATCGAATTTAGCTCTGCTTGGCCAGCAAGCCTGGCGGATACAGTTGGACAGGAATTCACTGAGTGCCCGCGTGCTTAAAGCGGTGTATTTTCCGTAGACTGAGTTCATGGAGGCTAGGCTAGGATCAGCGCCATCTCGTATTTGGCGTGCCATCCTGGATGGTCGTGATGTTTTGGAACGAGGTCTGATCAGAAGGATTGGCGATGGGGAAACTACAGATATTTGGAAATCGAACTGGCTGCCTCGTGATGGTCGACGCAGACCTGTGAGGAGTACAGTCGCCGGGGCTCCTCAACGGGTCTGCGAATTGATAGACTCTACTACTGCTTCGTGGGATCAGCAGAAACTGCATACGTATTTTGTTCCGGCAGATAGAGAGGCTATCCTGAATATTCCTATTTGTTCTCGCAGGCAAGCTGACTTTTGGGCTTGGCATCATGAGAAAACGGGAGTGTATTCGGTCAGATCAGCGTATCGGATGTTGGTGATTAATAAGGAAAGAGCGACAGCTTATATGGAAAATATGGCTGGGAGGTCTGATCTGAGGGCAGAAGAGAAGGAGTGGCTTGCTTTGTGGAAACTGAATATCCCTTCAAAGATTAGTGTTTTCTTGTGGAGGTTAGCACGTCATTCCCTCCCCACAGGAGATACTCTTCATCATAGAAATATGGCTACTCATGATTGTTGTGCCATTTGTGGAGCACAAGATTCCTGGAAACATTCGTTGATTGACTGCAATCTTGCTAAGTGTGTTTGGGCACTTGAGGTTGAGTCAGTGGTGGATCAGGTGAGCAGCATTCAAGAAACACATGCTCGAGGCTGGCTGGCGATGGCGCGGGAGACGCTGTCGGACGCAGATTTCGCAAGAGTGGCAGTAATCTTGTGGGCTATCTGGTATGTGCGAAGGAAGGCAATTCATGAGAACTTGTTCCAGAGTCCATTGTCTACTCATTGCTTTGTGGACAGGTTTATGGCTGAACTCGATCAGTTGAAGCCAGAGAAAGCCGCGCCAAGCACAGGACCAAGGGCAAACCGAAGGTGGATTCCACCACCGGAGGGGTCGATTAAGATAAATGTTGATGCTGCCATCTCGAAAAATGCAGGAAGGGCATCAGCAGCAGCGGTTGCCAGGAATGGGGACGGTTCTTTTGCCGGGGCTTCAGTTCTAGTAGTTGAAGGTTGTACTGAACCAGAGGTAATGGAAGCTATAGCTTGTCGGGAAGGACTGGCTTTGGCCAGCGATCTAGCTCTGCGGAGGATCAAGGTGGCCTCAGACAACAGCAATGTTGTGAGGAACATTCTTGGGATGGGCATGGGTCCCTATGGCCAAATTGTTCAGGAGATTAGGTCCAGCTCACGAGCGTTTGAACTTTGTGAGTTTGTTCATGAAGGTAGAACATCTAATGTCGATGCACATAATTTAGCTAGATCGTCATTTTCTTTTGATACTGGGAGGAATGTTTAGTTTTTAGACCCCCTCAGTAGGAATCTGTAATCATGTACCACTGGTTTAGTTAATAAAGGTGGTGGTGTGCTAAAAAAAATAGTACAAATCGAATTTGGCCTCACCTTTCTCTCTACTGCAGTGGGCAGTGGCGGAGCTAAGATCTATTTAGGAGGGGTCGATTTGCCTTGTCAAACATAAATTAAATTTTGATGCATCAAATTTGCATCCATCATATCCAAATAACACGTCTTTTGCACAAAAATCCGTTCACCTACGACTCCTTAATAGCAAGAGCACTACTCTATCATTTAAGAAGAAGAAGCATTATACATCGCGTGTCGAAACGAGCACCACCACCACACAGACAACGCACGCTAACAGACGTACACAACAAAACACTACACTACCATAACTTGGGAGAGGAGTCGAAAGTAAGCCACTGTGAACTGTGTCGTCGTCGCTAACGTTGTGCCACACCCAAAGCCGCGGCCTGCTGCAAGCCAGAGCGGCAACTCGAACTCCTCCACCACAGGGTTGTCAGCCTCATGCCGCACACACAACGACCATCGACCCCCCAGATCCAACCTGGCTTCATAAGAGCACTCCCGCCACAACATCAGTGCAGACAACTTTAGAGCTCAATGCGTGGGGGGCTCTCCTTATCCACCACCTCACACTACTCAGAAGCATCCACCTTAAAGTGTACGGTAACCTCGACGCCTGCCACACTGGACACTGCTCCAAGGATCCTTGCCACTGAAACACAATGAGAGCGTCCCCAAAGCCACGCCGTCACCAGGGTCACCACCGCACCATGCGCACCTACCCAAGGCCACAACACCCATGGGCCCTCTACACCTCCCCACCAACGCAGACCAAGCGCACCTCCTCAGCCACTACGCACAGGCAACACCCCCGACAAAACCACCACCATTGCCACAAGCCGAGATGGCTCTCTAGATGTGACGCCACCAAGGAGGGCATGACGTCGATGGTACTGCCATCCCACGTCCAAAGATAGACAGGGTTTTCACCCTAAGAGCTCCATGCTATAAGAACATGGTGCCCTGCAATGATGCCCCCAACAGGGAAAACGACGTCCCAAGGATACTGTGACCATCACCACCGACATCATTAGTGAAAGCTTTCGCATGACTCAGCGCCATGTCTGCCACATGCACACAACCATGCCATCAGCCCACTCCCCATCCCTTCCGTAACGCCATTGCTGGAAGAGGCCCGACACAGCCTGAGGCGCCACCACGGCGCCACCAGCGAGCACCTGCAGCCCCTAGCCCAACCACTAAGGCGGCACCGGACCAGCAACACCGACGAGGATGAGAGAAGGGAAGCACCATCCACCTCACCTCCACACCCCGTCACCTGCATGTAGCATGCCCTCGGCCCCACCAGCACCAGGCCAACATGGCCCGGAACGACTAGAGACGGCGGCGCCCGGCCGCAGCCTCTATGGTCGCATCCCGCACCAGTTGATGTCACCACCAGCGTCGTCTCAGCCGACTGCATCGGCGCTACCCGTGAAGCTACCCCTGCCTATGTGCGCGGCCATGGAGCCACCACCACAACGTACACACACGTCCGCGGGGTCACCGTCCGCCGTCACCGAGCCTGAGCCGACTGCAGTCGGCGCCACCCGTGAAGCTGCCCCTGCCTATGCATGTGTGCGGCCATGGAGCCACCACCGTAGCGTACACACGCGTCCGCGGGGCCACCGTCCGCCGTCACCGAGCCTCCAACGCGCCACCCAAACCACATAATTTCTCCCCCAAATGTGCGGCCACCAGATCCGGCCACAGCCATGCCGGATCCAAGGCCCACGAGCTCTGCCACCACGGGAAGCTGTCCGCGATGGCGAGCGCCCTCGGAGGCTCCGGCAGTCGCGCCCGCTCAAAACTGCTTGGGAGCATGGGGAAGGCCCCGTCGTCGCCTTCCTTGTAGGCTGCGCAGATTCCCGGTGGTCTACTAGGGATGCGGTGCGAGGAGAGTGGCGGCGAGAGAGGGGTAGTGGCTAGGGTTTTAGGGGCGCTCGTGCCGCCCGTGCAGGGGCGACGCGAGCGAGCGAGCTCAAATCAAGCTACATAAAAAAAGAATGCAAAAATTACGGTGGAGCCAATCAATTAGTCTCCAATTACCCTTGACATCCTTGTGAAAAGGGGGGGCACATGACCCACCTTGGCCAAGCTTTAGCTCCGCTAGTGCTCTACTGCTTTCTAATTTAATTAATTTTGTGAAACCAAGTATAATGATTCCTACACAATTTTTTTTGTTTGGAAGGGCTGAGAGGGATTGAATGTTACAATTTTAACATCATTTCGAAGTGTTGTGTGTGGGTTCAACATGTCATCCTCTTTAGTCATCCTTATCTTCTCCCCACCTCCCTCTTCATGACACCATCCTCCACAGCATCGTCATCCACGTGGCCCCTGCACCTCTCAAACCTCGTCATCATTCTCGTCACTTTGTGCCACCCTAACCTCAACCGCTGTCATCCACGCCTTTCCAACTTTGTCGTTGTCTACCCGGTCGTGTCGTCTATCTCATTGCACACACACCACTTCGATCTTGTCTGTTGTCATATGTGCCTCTCCAGCCTCACCACTGTCCGTCTCGGCCGTGTTGTCACTCCGCCGCTACCACTTCCCAACCTCGCCATCATTCTCGTCATGCCTGCACCAGCCTAACCTCACCTGCTATCGTCTGTGCCTCCTAAACATTGTTGTCGTTTGCCCTGCCTCGCTATTGTTCTTGTCGCGCACGAGCCACCCTCAAAGTACATTGCCCCTCCCACTCCCCCAAAAAAAGAGTTTTAGTGTAGATGACACACATAATTAGGGGACTAACACTATTATCTAGTGAATGATAGGTGTAAAACATGTCAAATGCAAAGGTGTAAGTGAAGGACCCTGATTTAAAAGACGGTTTTAGAGCTCAAGAGGAACAATTTTTATATATTTTCTATTTTGATTTTAAGTATAGGAATACTATACTATAAAGGTGGATGTGGATAGATTCCTTGATAATGTCAAAGTGCTTATCTGAGATGCTCACTACCCATGAGATTCACCACTCACTTTCACAATTAAGTTTATCTCACATTTTTTTGTGAGCACCGAAAGTTTCGAACCTATGTTGGAAGTTTCGAGGATCATCGAAAGTTTTATGATAGTTCTGATGGGGCTTCTCTGTTGAGTTTGAGAGATTTGTACAGAAGTTCTAACCTCGTGTCAGAAATTTGGATAATTACATAAGAGCTGAACTAACGATTAGTTTTTGGTGTCGGGTATTTATATCCAAAGTTCAAGAAGGTGTTAGGCGGTATCTAGGCAGTGACCCACCTCCTAGAGCCTAGGTGTTTTCTAGGCGGTACCTAGGCAGTACAATATGTCCATACATGTTTGTATATTATACGAAAGAAAATGAAAAACAGATAATGAAAAGAAAAAAGAGGAGAATGTGGGTCTGATATTAGACCAGATGGCCCAATAAAGCAGCCCAAGTACCAAAAGCCCAGACTTATCCTTAGACCCACCAGATCCCCTTCCTCCTTATCCATTCCCTCTGTCTCCCCCAATGTCACCGCTCGCTTCCTCCCGAGTCCCGTGCTCCACTTCCTCCCGACGCCCCTGCCTCTTCCTTTTCCGTCGTCGCCGCTCGTCCTTTGCCTCCTCATCCGCAACTCATCCTCGCTTGTTCCCTATCTCCAGCGGATCATTCTCTCCCTCTCCGATGGCCGACGCTCGAATTCCCAACCACGTCAGCCCATCCACCGACCGCTGTCGACGCCCAACGTCCCAACTCGCCTAGGGAGTTGCCTACCCCCTAGGAGAGGTGGAACCCCTCCGCCCAGCGCCTAATTGCACCTAGGCGCCCGTTAATCGCCGATTTTTTAACCTTGTTTATATCCCCCACACCCCCTTAAGCATTTGTTGCTGACCTAACTCGTGCCAAAAATCCTCTAGCACATTCACTCATTGTTTCCACTTCATCTTTGAGCTATTTCTTTGAGATTTGATCTAGGGTTTAGGTGAGAGAGGGATTCAAGGTGTGAGGCTTGAACTTTCGAGTGTGAGGTTCATCTTTTTGGTCTCAAGAGCATTTGAAGCATCTTCGAGCATCAATTTGTTCTCATTACTCTTGAAACTTACATCTGTATGGTTTGCATTCTCCCGCTTGAGTGCCCTCTTTGTGTGGTGCACCTGGGAAGTTTGTATTACTCTGCTCTTTATGAGGACTCATACTAAGTGACTCAATCCTCCTTTGTGGTTGATTGGGTGAGGTAAAGAGTTAGTGAGGATCGACTCTTTGTGAGCTCCTCAACGGAGATGTACCTTCCTTCGTAGGAGTGAATTTTGGTAAACAATGCTTATCTCATGTGCTTGTTGTGATTCTTTTACTTTCCTAACCCTAGCAAGCTTGATTTGTCCCGAGATGTATATTTGATTGTAGCCATATATTTATCATTTGGGGGAGTCTCTTAGTATCCTTTATGAACTTTTGATCCATATAGAATTGGCAATTTTTAGTTTTTGTTTTGAATGTTGCTTAAAATCTTTCCTATTGTTGGAAGTCCCAATCCAGCACTAGAAGTTCCAATCCCTCGGAAGTTCCGATATCTCGACATATTTAACACCAATGCAAAGTTTTTCATGAAATTTTTTTTGGAAAAGTCCAAATTACTACCTTAAACTATGAACAAAGTTTGAATAACCCCTTAAACTATTAACCTGTTTATTTAACCCCTTTGATTTCCAAAACCAGTGCACAAATACACCTTTAACACCTAATCAAAACTGGTTTTGCTTATGTGGTAGTAATTTAATGCTAGTTGTGCTGCTTAATGGATCCATATCATCCGTTCTTCACTTAATTCCTCTTCTCGCCCTGACGCTTTCCTCGACGCACCATTCCGCCGTAGCCACAGCAGTGCCACAACACTCTCCCCGACATCACACAGTGACAACAGCTGCCTGATGAGTCAACAAGGAGCTCTTTGACGCGCACCTCCACAATCAATTTCCGGTGATGTGAATTAGCATAGGCGACCTCGATCGAACCTGAGATCGATCGCCCCCTAAGCACGGCGAGTAGCAACTCATCATGGCAAGCAATATCCTGTGTGGACGACGAAGTCAGCTTGGGTTAGGAGCTCGTGGTCTGTAACACCCCCGGTGTTTATTAAAGATAAATACCTTAATTAGTTGTGTTAATCAAGTTTAATTGGCTCCTAAACATGTTTGACATGATTTGGCACACATTTGCACAAAAGACCTTGGTCAAAGTCATAATTCTTGGTCAAACCCCTATAGATCCAAAAAGGCTGATTTGGTTTTCTTGCGCGTTCTCCAAATTTCACTATAGAAGTTCAAAATCGGACAATATAAAAGTTCTTCGTTATCTCCGGGAACACAATTTTCATAATTGGCGGACATTCAAATTTTGAGTGCAAATTGGCCAAAAAAAATCGAGTTGAAGTCCCTGTGAATAGTAAATCGGGGCCGAGAAAATCAGCAACTTTGTCACGTTTTTCCCGTCAATCCGTTCATCAAAACATAGGTCGCCCTTTGGGAAAGTTGTAGCCCTATGTTTCCTCTACACTTTTAGTATTTGGTGGTTTTCGAGTGTAGTTCAAATTTTTGAAGATATTCAATTTTGAAAATAGCTAAACGAAATGAAACCCGAGATCTGCGCTCTAGAGCGCGCTCCGCGCGCGACGTTGCGCTCCGGCGCCGCCGCCTCGGTAGCTCCGGTGTACAGCACCCGGGGTACTCCACGCGTGGTCCCACCTTACCAAGTCACCGTGGGCCCCCATGCCACGCGCCCCGCGGGCGCACGCCATCCCGCGCCACGCGCCGCCCGCGCGCGACGCTAGACCGCGGCCAAGCTGGCCCATGGCCAGTTGGTCGGCCCCACGGCCGAGTTAAGGACGGCCCCGCCTCGGCTACTCCTCCCTTATCCCCTCGCATCGCAGCGAACGCCGTTGCCGCGCCCCTGAACCGAGCCGCGTGGCCGAGCACGCGTCGCCGCCGCGTTCCGTCTCCTCTTCGCATCTTCTTCCTCCACCGAGAGTTTCTAGCCTTCCTTGAGCTCCACCACGACGGTCACCACCCTTCGACAACTCGCCGTGGACCGGCGTCGCCGGTGGAGCTCGTGCCGGCGGGCACATCCCCGGCCGGCCGCCGCCGGCGCCCGTCCGGGCGCTCCCCGGCCAAGTCGCCGCTTCCCCGCCCCCTTGGTTAAGGTGCGCACGGCCCTAGGCCGCTCGCCGGCTGGGAACCGCCGGCCATCACCGCCGGCGAGGCCCCTTGGCCGGCGAGGGGCCACATTGCATTAATTGTAATCTTCCTATGGTTGTTTTCGTAATCTAGGGGCATATCTGTAATTAAAGAAAGTTTGCTCAGGGGCCGGTTTGCAAAAGACGTTTTAGGGTTTCAGCTGAAACTTCAAAAATACACTAAAAATCGTAGAAAATCATAAAAATGCAAACCCAATTTTGTTGGATTCCTGGTAATTAGATCTACCTTTCCTAGAAAGGTTGTATTGGGTTTTGGTGAATAGTTTTTGAATGAAAAATCAAACTCAGTTCGAGATGATTTCTATGTAACTTGAAATGTAGGCATGATATGGACTTGAGCTCTTGACATGTTGTTCTTTATGTCATGTATAACCTTGTAACAAAAGATGACATGCTGATATGGAGTAGATTTTGAATTATAAATTATGTAAGATTTATGCTAGTTAAGTTTGATGCTTTTTATAGCCCCTTTAATAAACTTTTCTTTAATCACAAGTGCACCCTAGGGCTTTGTCTTGATTAGTAGTACCTCTGATAGGTTGGATATGATTTTAGGATGTGTTTTGGGATGTGTTTTGGATTTAATCTTGTGTAGGAGTTTAAATTCACAATTTAAAAAATAATTTGAATCTGCACCTATGCTTTGATCAGATGCTTATTTTTGACATACTTGACTTGTAGTTGAAAGTTGAGACCAAAAAGATTACTAAATCTTTTTGTAAGATTCATTTGTGTTATGCTAGACTGAAATTTGTCTTTTACATATAAATTAATATAAAAATGATCTTAACCTAGATTTTGGTTTGTGAGCTAAAAATAGGCATATGTTGCTGTGTGCAAAAGCTTAGGTTCATTTGAAGTGTTTTTTATTTAATATGGATTTATGGTTGTAAGGCTTGTTTTAATTATTTAAATAAAGAAAGGGCAATTAAGGTGTTAAATGGTGAAAACATGTCATGTTTCTGTTTTTGAATTTTCAACACACCCCATACTGTTTGTTGAAGTTAAGTAATTTAATTTGCTTAAATATGTACACAGTCACCATCATAGTTAACCTTTAATTAACCTCTCACACCATAAGCTAATGCATATGCATATGAACGTGTAGATTTGCCGGACGGTACATACACGCTCACCCAGGAGGGAGACGGGACGGTAGATGGTGAAGTGAACGATTTGAGTGTTCATCAAGACCTGGACCAAAGTCCGGAAGAGCCCAAGGTTGTTGCTAACATAGAAGAAGGCAAGCACCGGAGTGCATATAACCTTTTTGAATAAACTCATATCTTTTACCTTTTCAGTATTTATGTTATATTTTGTGCATTTAAGTTTCAGGAGTTGTTTTGAAACCTAGATGCATGATCCTTAGGATTCCGATGCTCTTATACTAGTATGTTAGGTCGCTAGTGCCATGCTTTAAGGACACGGTACAAGTCGAGTAATGACTCATTGCTCGCGAGATATAGGTTACTTATGTTGGAATCATAAGTTGGTTAAATTGACTCGCTCATGTGGTAAGAGCAATGGGTTCGGTCTCGACCGAGTAGCATTGTGCTGGTTTAAGCTATTAAACGTACCAAGTGCTTGTCGGGAATGAGACCGGTAAGCCTAGTACCTAATGAACCAGTGTGGGGACTTTATCGCTACTACTCTTGAGATGCTTCTCCCGGTTTGATCCCGGTAGTGCAAGTGTGATCCTGGACGTGCCGTGTGAGGGCGTTCCAGTAACCTTGTACTTAGGACTGTGGCGCCTGTCCCTAATCTGGGGAGTGACGGGAACCGCCTGGTTGGGGTAGACCCTGCATTTGGTCTACCTTCTTCCGTGTATCTTGGGTTTACCTTGCAAGGATATTAATCGATCGATCGTCGGTCACTCGTCGTTATCTGAGTCGGCTTGACCACTGGCTACCCCATGTATTTATGGAACAGTTGGATTAATATTATTGCCTGTTTAATATTGTTTGCACAACATGCTTGTTTAGTACAGGTGCTCACCTAGAATGGTTAACATACTAGAATATGAGCTAAAATTTGAAATTAAGGATCAACTCTTAATCGCTTTTGGCAAAACAAACCCACCAGCCAAAAAGCCTTGCATGTCTAGTTGTACTTTCTTTTTGTCGGGTAAGTCTTGCTGAGTATTAGTATACTCAGCCTTGCTTGTTTTGTTGTTTTCAGGTAACCCCATCTGGCCTGGTTCTATTCCAGATGGTTGGGAGCTTGAGTGGGAGCAGGATGACGATGAGTGATACATTGTGGATGGCCTCCCATGTGTATCCCGCGCTTAGTTTAATTTCCGCTGTGTAAAACTCTGAACCATGTTTACTTTCTTGTATCAAAATCTGTTTTGTAATAATGTAAACTTGTGATCTTGTATGTAATGTTGTACTCTGGTCCCGCCTTCGTGTGGGCTTAGCGCATATCTCGATCCTGTGTAAGTGATTTACCGGGCATGACCCGGCAGAGGCGACAAAATAGCTCCTGGTTATCGCTTATGAGCCACGTGGACCGGCTTAGGTGATAATCCAGAATTATTTTGGGCTATTCTGTCATGTGGTCATTGTAACCCGCACGACATAACTGGGGAGGAGCAGCCACGAGCGACTGAGGGACGGTTGGCCGCAGCGGCACAAAATGAAAGGAAGTCAAGGGACGGGGTCGGAGGAGCGTGAGTGTGTGACGATGAGAACAAGCGCGTCCACGAGATCTTGGAGCTATTGCAACAAGCGCCTTAGAGCCTGGGTTTGCTAGAGGACATAACACATTGCTGCCGCCACCATGCATTGTCATAGTTGAGGACTTAAGAGTAGCAACAACCAAAAAAATTAAGCAATCTTCAACAAACTTGAGAGAGCATGAGAGAATAATAGGCCTTGGAGGATCAATTTTACTTTGTTGTTGGTGCCAACTTGTGGGACGGTGTCACAACGGTGATGGATTTGACCGGGGCTCTGGTTTCCTGAGCAAAGCAACGCGAGAAAGCAATTTGAAATTGAGGATTTTTCAGCAAAGCAAATTGAGGAATGTCTGAGTTTTGTGCGTGCGTAGGATGGAGATGGAGATGGAGATGGAGAGGTCTAGTACTCTAGTGAATCTGGCTCCAGCGGTGGGAGCAGGGTGCCACAAGGGGAGAGGAGGAAGGAGGAACGGAGAAGAGAACCGATGACGTGGATCAACATAAGCAAAAACCGGTTTTGATTAGGCAAAAGGTTTGTTGTACACTGGTTTTGGAAATCAAAGGTGTTAAATAAACAGTTTGATAGTTTAGGGGGTTATTCAAACTTTGTTCATAGTTTAGGGTAGTAATTTGGACTTTTTCCAAATTTTAATTGATCCTTTTCACCCTCTCCTCTAGGCTTCACAAGATACTTTCACACTCGACCTCATCCACCATCATTCGTGCCTCCCCAACCTCACCGTCGTCTACCCCCATTGTTTTGTCACCCCGCTACACCCACTTCCCCGATGTTGTTGTCTTCCTCGTCATGCCCATGTCACCCTAACTTTGTTTGTTGTCATCTGTGCCTCTCCCAAACCTCACCGTCGTCTCCCACGGCCTCATCGTCGTGTGCCCAACCTCACCTTCACCAGCTACGAAGTCATTCCCATCGTGCATGTGCTACTCCTACCTCATTTGCCATCTTTCGTGCCTCCCCAGCCTCCTATTATTTGCCCCGGTCACGGCGCCATGTTATCATCCTTGTCTCTCTAGCTTCAACATCACATCCACGCCACCCCAACCTCGACCTGCCATCATCCACCACAACTCGAAAACTAAACCACATTGTCAGAAAACAACACAAAGGCTCACAACGACTACGGGTTAGCTGCAGAAAATTTGGGGGGTTTTCGATATCTTTAGACGGTTGGAAGAAAACATGTGAAGGATTGTGTCCACACTTTTATACTAACATTTGGTAAAGAAGTTCCTATTTGTCTGCATGCCTAGTTAATACATACTCCATCTAGAACTAAATTTATCATCCTCACTGTGCTCTCAAAATCTGCCGAAAAAGTCTGAGAAAAAAATCTCAGCCGCCACCACCACCGACTGCACTTGAAACAAAAAGGAAAGCATGGACCAAATAGATACATTTTCCACTTTTAATTTGGAGCCGGTTAAATATTCTCTCGTTTGGTTCTATAAAATGAAAGGTCAGTGTTTCTATTTCTTTACTTGCTTCTGTTTAGATATATGTAGAGCAATTACCTTGAATTGATGAATTGTTGTTGGTCCAATTGTTGGGTGTGAAGTTGTACAATAAGTTCTTTTTTCTTGGGAGAACACCTGATGTAAAGTGGGGTCTTCTTCACTGTCAATGTTCTTCTTCACTGTGTTGCTAATTTGCAGAGTCTTCACTTTGGATTATTTATTTTGATTTTTCTTTCCATTGCCACTACAGCTCAAACATTTTAAAATGTGATCATTTTAGAGTACTTAAAATTGATTAGAACTATCCATCAGGTGAAATTGAACGGAAATCAATGAAGTACCTAAAGGGAAGTACTATGGAGTACCAATTTAGTGGGATCAACAACGAGGTTTTTTCGTAATTCAATTTGCGAGGAAAATCATAACAGAAGGTACTTCCAAAGTACGGTAACAAATCTATTTAAAATGGAGATGCACTGATGCTGCTTGCCTATGCAACCTTTTTTTCTGCATTTTTCTCCATGGGCCCATTACTCTTCTTTTTTTAGGCTACTATGGATAAAGTTTCAAATTAAAGATATCATCTACATTTTGAAGGCAATGCTTCTTTCATTTAAGCTGAAGGTGGCTATACTTATTTTTTCTAAACTTCCCTGGTCTACAATTGTGCTATCAGGCTGAATTTTCCTTGCTCGGCCATATTCTCAAAATCGAGAATTGGAAAGATAAAATAGTTTGAATTTGCAAAGCCTCTTTTCAAAATTTTAATTGCCACATTTGTAATGCTTATCCAATAATAATTTGCTACGCATGAAAAAATTGATAATTTCTCTAATTGGGAAGTTCCTCACCAAACCAACGAATTGTGTCGATTGATATGTTCCTTCTCCAAACTGAAAGCCTCTCCAAACATCAGGTCCTTATTAAAATGCCAAACAGATGACACTACATGTTCCATTTTTTCGAATCATACAGTACCAATGCAGACACATACACGCACACACACTAACACTTAGGAACATATGCACACAGCTTTATTGAGATTGACAAAGTCACCACCAGTGTCCCGTTGTTGATGGGAACGTCGCCTACCATTGAAAGAATAGCGCCGCTGAAATTATGAAATGAACGTCGCCTACCACTAAAAGAATAGCGCCGCTGAAATTATGAAATGAATCCAGAAAATGCGAGCACCAGTGCCAAGTGAAGAACTTGAATATGGGGTTCGCACAACAGGTTCCATCTTTACCATTCCTGTAGGTCGATCGATTAGGTAGTAACATGGATATTTGCCACATTTTACCCATAACTGCATATTTTTCTATCAATACACTTCCATTCATGCAAAAGATACAGGGTGTGTGTTAACATATATATTGTTGAAATGTAGAGTTGATATATTTCACTGCTATTGCCTAGTAGTAGTATTATAAACTCTTTTACGGTACACTAGCAAACTAAATGTGCTAATCTTTTTTTTTTGTGAAAACTAAATGTGCTAATCCATTATATGATATCTGATTCGTTCTTGCATTTCTCTTGATCTTTTTTTAGAAAAAGGAATGTTATTCCGGCCTCTGCAAGAGTTTTGCACACAACCAATCCTTATTACAGAAACTTCAAACATCCATTTGAAATCAAAGCTCACAAAAAGTAAACTAAGCAAAAAAGTGCAACTAATCAAACACTAATAATACTTTTAAATGACGACCACCCGTGCATTTCTCTTGATCTGACTCACAAATATTTGGTCTATACTGCCCACAATGAAAACTCATCAAACCTGGACAGGCGCCACTGAGCCGGTCAGCCCAGGTCACAACTACTTTCAGGCGTGAGTATGGGTTTGACCTCCAGTACTGGTCAAAACTAGTGATTATAGTTTGACTTATTAAGCCTGCCCTTCGCTGATCGATCGATAATCCCCTATTGTTCGGATCGGGTCTTTGATCAATTCAAAAGTAGCAACAGTGGAACTAGTATAAGCTACAGGAAGTACAGATATAACTGCGGGCCCCATATTTGCGGAGCGAGAAAAAGATTGAACTGTATAGATGGAGTCATCGTCGTTGATGGTTGAATTCCATGGCCAACTAATTTCGAACGATTGAACAACAAGAACATCCCTATCTTTGTACTCGATCTTCCCCCACGTGGTCAGTCCTACTTAATTATTGGAGCATTTTTGTTGTATTTGGTCAATGGCTCAAGGCAACCAGCTAGCAAATACTCCAGTTGTGAACAAGAAATTTAAGCGATACTCCAGGTTTTAACTCAGAGTTACTTTTTCGTTCATTGGTTGGTTAGTTACTGATTATATTGGTTGGTTTCTACATGCTAGTAGCATGATAGTACAAGTAGTCCTGCTACGTCAGAACCTTTAACTAAGTTATTAGCCTCAGAGGCATCATCATCTATCAAGCAGTACATCTGCATATACCCGATCAAAGAAAGTAGCAGTAACTGCAGGCTGCAGATACCTGATAGCAACATCTTCCTGCAGGACTGCAGGTTTCATTTAAGGTGGCTGATATTTTTGGGTGCTTTTGGCACGGCTTCGCGCGAAGCCGTGCCAAACGGGGGGGGGGGGGGGGGGGACAGAGCGATTCGACCCCTCCCTGAAAATGTGCTCTCTAGAGCAGTTCGACCGGGGGGAAGCTGCGAAAAGGCAGCTTCGCCCGCTGCGCCCTCCCCTTTGCCAAGGCTGCCCCCGTGTGGGTCCGCTGCGGCGGAGCTGGAGGTCGCGGACGAGCGAGGTCAGGGAGGCGGCACGGCGGAGATCCGCGACGGGCGGGTCGGAGGCGGGCGCCGCCGAGGAGGCTGCGGCGAGCGCGACCGGAGGCGGGCGCTGCCGAGGAGGCTGCGGCGAGCGAGGCCGGAGGCTGGCGCCCCGGAGGCCGTCGGCGGCAACCTCCTCCCGAGCAGCGTCCATGCGACGGCCGTGGGGCAGAGAACTGCGGCGAGCGGGACCGGCAGCGGGCGCCGTGGAGGAGGCCGCGGCGGGCGAGACCGGCGGCGGGCGCTGTGGAGGAGGCCGCGGCGGGCGAGGAAGGGGTCGCCGAGGGGAGATGGCCGGCGCCGGCGGGAGATCGAGCAGGGGTCGGAAGGAGGAAGGAGACGCTGCGCACCTAAATGGATAAGTGGGAAGGGGGGAAAGAATAGGAAAGGAAGGAGAAAAAAACTAAGAAGAAAAAAAGGAAGAAAAGGAAGGGACAATAAAATAGAAAAACAAAAAAGAAATAGAAAAAAAGAGGTAAGGGCATTATGGACTTTGCACCCTCTTATCCATGTTACACAGCTGAGAGAAACTGTTTTGCCAAACGTTTTCCCAAAACGGTTTCAGATTCACCAGAGAATCCGCTCCACCGGCACAACCACAGCTGGAGTTGCCACAACCGCAGCCACAGCTCTACCAAACGCACCCTTTGTCGACGATGTAAACGGGCACGGATCGCAACTCAGATATTGCAGTAACAGTTTACTTGTGTCTATGTCAACCTTACTGCCAACATCCATGATAATATCAGTAGGAGTATATCACTATTCACTATGCATGTCTTAGGGTTCAATTTACTGCCTTTACTTAAATATGTTAACTATAAAAACATCCAAAAAGCAAACTGACATGGCGCGGTATCCCAAATTATACTTTGACTACTAATTTCTCTTATATTATTTTATTTATAGTTATGAACTTATAATCATTGGAAAGTACATTTGAACACAAATTCAACCATGTCAAATTTCCATTTCACAAAACTAAAAAATGATGGCTAAATCATTGGTCAAAGATCGTGAAGTTTCAACCTTGTTTTGTGTGCGCGCTTTGTAAACAAGAATGGAGGGAGTATATGAGACCACATAACATGCATACATATATCTCTAAATCCCCGATCGATCTATCAGATTTGTTGGTGGTTGGTGGCTGATACTGATTTGTTGCAGATTTCATTCAGGTAGGTGATATTTTTGAGACGATGTAAACGAGCACAGATCGCAACTCAGATATTGCAGTAACAGTTTACTTGTGTCTTTGTCAATCTTACTGCCAGCATCCAGAGGGATAACATCAGTATATCACCATGTCTTAGGGTTCAATTTACTTAAATACATTATTATCATAAAAACATCCCAAAGAGCAAACTGACGATCTATATTATATGAGACCACGTACCATGTATATATATCTCCGAATCCCGATCGATCTATCTGTTGCAAAAGGGAGATTTTTAGCAGTGTACATGCATTTTCCCTTCCCTTGTTCATGCAGGGTATATCTCTGGTCAAACAAACGGAAGAACATATCGCGTCATTTATGTCTAAAGAGAGATTAGATGGCTGAACAGCTAGCAGATCGAAGCAGGGAGAGAAGAAAAAGGCAGGACGCCTTCTCCGATCCCTTGCTTGTCTGACGCCGCCACTGACCATGAACATGGTCTGCTACGTGGGCGCTGACGCGAGGAGAGGGAGAGGAGGACAGAGGAGGAGACTGGGTCCACGCATGTGCTGCGTGCAATTAAACAAATATAATACTGGATATCTACAAAGTTGCATGCATCGCTATATATTGCAATCAAGCTTAATTTAATCTCGTTGCCCCTGAATTCCGGAGCCGCATATTTTATACATGCACGGATGCACCAAACCAAATCCCAGGCCATGCGTGGAAGCTTCCAGTAATACTGGTAGCGCAAGCAACGGGGGTCCCGGGCTAATTCCACTAGAAATGCTCGCATATGATCTTTCATTTGATTGTCATATCCCTGATTGTCATATCCCGGCGGGGGAGGTGAGATTAAGAATTGGTGCCACCACCTTTTTAACCGGGTCCCACATATCTCATACTACATGTGAAGTAAAAAATTCATGTGCCTCGGCAAATTTGGTTGTGCTGGCCGGGCCGTTGCATTGGTCCAACAAATGAGTTGGAGTGTTGGACCGAATAAATTAAGTGCGTCCCAATTCATTATTAGAAATAGCAGTGCTCTCGGCAGTACTGATTCATTCGTGGATGGCACGCTTTTTAAGAAAAAGGTTGCCAACTACCTCCTTCGTCTCAAATTCTAGTTCGTTTTCAAGGTTCATACAAACAACTATGAATCTAGACTTGTCAAAGTGATCTACATTTTGAATCGTATTGAGAAGAAAGAAGAATGTTGTCGCAACACAAACAAATCCATCAAGAAGTGAAACAAATTGGTGGAGGAGCCTGGAGCAACAGAGCACAAGTGTGGTGGGGCCGGTACAGATTAGCACAAGTGAAAGGGAGTCCGTATTTCTGCTGTGATGAGAAAAAGATTAGCACAAGTGTACAGTAGCCCGTGCATGTCGTCGTCGATCTCGCAATTGGCGAGCGAGGACAGAGCAGGGCAGGACTCAGGAGCTCTCTACTAGCTGCAAGCCTCCAACTCGATCGCTTGGCTTTGGCTCTTGCATGACGGAAATTCACTGCGTATCAACCAGACATGGTGACCGATAGATCACAGGTTGAGGTTCCGTCCGCGGGCGACTGGGAATTACTACTGCCCATGGAGCGGCTCGGAGGACACCCGGAGGAGTTCGTCGAGGTAGTCGGCGCCCAGGTCCTCCAGCTCCACCACGCTGCTGCCGGGATACGACGGCTGCGGCTGCGGCGCGCCGGCCACCTGCTGGTGCGGCCGCTGTTGCTGAGGCAGTTTCTTGTTCTTGTTCGGGGAGCGCTTGCGGATAGAGTGCCGGCTCTTGAGCGCGAGGACAGGGGAGCCCCCCGCCGCCGCCGCTGCAGAGGAGGACGACGACGGCGAGGAGGAGGGGAGCGCGAGGGCGCGGAGCGAGTCCTGCACGCGCTCCACGGGGAAGTTGAGCACGGCGGCGGCGCCGCGCACGGAGAAGGCGGCTTGGTCGTAGGCGAGCGCCGCCGCCTCGGGGCTGTCGAAGGTGCCCAGCCACACGCGGGCGCCCTTGCGCGTCGAGTCGCGGATCTCCGCCGCGAACTTGCCCCACGGCCGCTTCCGCACGCCGATGAAGGTGGCCGGCCGCTGCGCCGCCGCAGACGGGCTCCTCTTCTCGCCGTCGTCGCTGGCGGTGTTGTGTTCATCCGGCTGCCGCCGCCGCTGCTGGTGCTGCTGGCTGTCGTTGGCAGAGCATGCGGATGACGACGAGTCGGCCGAGGAGGAGGCCGCCTCCATGTCGTCGGAGAAGGAGTAGTCGGACTCGGCCATGTCGAGCATGAGCGCGTTCAGCAGGCGCTCCATGTCGTCTCCTCCTCCGCCGGCGTCCATCGCCGTGCCGGCTCCGCCGCCGCAGCCGGACGCAGGGTGATGAGGGTCGTAGCTGCTACTGCTGCTGCACAGGTAGGAGGCGTACTGCTCCATGGATCCTGTTGCCGCTACTGATCGGTGATCGCTCGATGGGAATGGGATTGGAGATCGGACTATTGGAGGAGTGCAACGCCGGCCATCAAGGCGCATGCGCCGGGGGGTTTTATAGCCTCCTCCTCCCCCGCTCGAGTGGATTTTTGTTTTTTTAAGAGCTCGACCTCGAGTGGATTGAATCGTCTGAACTTGACCATTCTCTGGATGGCCGATGCTGATGTGGACGGCTAGAGTGGGACCCGCCGGATCGACCGAAAAGGCAGGGCGCCCGGCACGTGACAGCACCACTCGCGTGACGTAGGGCGGCTGGATACGACAGGCTCCCAGGCGTCACTGGAATTCCAGCCGCTGCTTCCTGCTGCCTTCCTCCAACCCCCATCCCTCCCTGTCCCTGATACACCTGATGATGCTCTAGCACTAGCAAGGACTATCTGGCCAGATTTATTATTTCAGGCCCTTATCAGGCGAATTTTGTCATTGGTATTTGATTTGGTCAGCCAACATTATTTTTAATCGATTTTCCCACAATCGTATTGCATGCACTGTCCACAAAATCAAATACGATTGTGGGAAAATCGATTAATAATATATATTTTTCACTATTTTGTAACTTTTTCCTTTTGATTCTTAGGTTTTTTATGCATAGTGAAAAATATGAACCTAAAAAATTTAACAGAGAGAGTAGATCAAACTAATGGATCAGTCGATCTGGTATTGAGCCGCTAATTACTTCAAAGCCTAGCAAATCCCAAAAAGGCGAAAATATGAAGCAAAGTGGGGATGTAGATCTCCGAAATCTTAGAATGATATAACTATGCTTAAACGAATAAAAATAGAAGATAATCATCATAAACATATATTTACAAGTGGAAAGACTATATATGTACAAACACTATAGTGAATAAGATTATAGGACAAAAAATGGTGCCTCATACGGCCTCCTAGAGTTGAGGGGCTTGGGGTTCATGAGCAATTTCACCAACAACGGCAAGGGCTTTGCTCTCAAGAGGGTGAGATAACAAAATCAACGGGGATGGGGCGGACAGCTAGCAGGCGGCAAGGTGAGCATTGTTTATTTGCGGACAAGTACATTGATGTTGTCTAATAGGCGACCTCATGCACTGACATATAATCTTGAGACAACTTAACAAAAATATGTACAATGGGTTATTATTTTTAAGTTGTCTCATGGTAATTTTTTCTTAATTTGTGCATAGAAAAATGGAAATATAATGAGTTGCATGCAATTACAACTCAAACAATGGTGACAAGTCATCTCAAAGTCTTAAAATCTAGCCTATGAGGTGGTTCAAGAAAATGGTGAAACAACCACCTCTTCCTCTTTCCTCGCGCTCTCCTCCACCTTAGAAAAAAATCTATGTGGTATTACATGAGATGACCTACGAGACTGCTGAGGTGTATCAACGTACTCGTCTGTAGGCGTTATGTAGACGAGGAGTTGGGCTGGCAGTCGGACCAATGCTTTGGTGGTTCATGGTGGTACTATCGTGATGATGACTGAGAGTCTCCAGTGGTTTTCATGTGGAGTGCAAGTTTTCAAAAAAAAAAAACTTAGCTTGGTCCTTGACCATTTGCCAGCAACGACGATGCCATAGGCATCCTTTTCCTTATTGAAGACATTGTTGAGAGGACCTCACTCTCTGGGGACATTTCCATGTGTAAACCAAGAATCTCTTAAGGTTGCTTTCCTCTTGAGGCATCGCCTTGGAGTCCTTTGGTTGGCGGAAGAATCCTGAGCTTGGAGCAGTTGGGGGTGCCCGGTTGGTTTGTTTTCTCTGTAACAATCTTAGCGTCAATGGTTTCTAAGAAGACAACAAATATTTGGATTACATTCCCGTACAAGGTTCAGAACAAGATGTAAGCGTAGGCATAGAAGAAGTTTGAAGTTTAATCTTTTTAGTTTTTTCTTAATCGCTTCTCTCTAGTCTTTGTGTTTTCTCATTTTTGAGGTTTAGAATCTAAGTGCTCTTGTATTGTCTGGTTAGTAGGCCAGATTTATTTCGTTGTGGCTATATAATCAATCTTGTAGATATAGAGGCCGAAATTTATGCTTTATCTTTTTTTTAAAAAAAAAGCTAAGGATGCCCGTGGGGCAGAAATGGTGCGGAGAATCGTCGTCTTAAAGATGGGGTGGTTAGACTATCCACAGCAGATTACTCATATGCACACCCACTTTCAAAATGAGGGAGAAATTTCTCCTGTAGCGACACCAGCAAAGCACCCACCTTCATCCTCATAATGCGCACGGCGGCCTCCACACGCCCAAACTCAGGTACCTCTCTCCTCTCCCTCATCTCGTTTTCCTCTCTCCTCTGCTGCGAACGGCGCTTGCGGGAGGTGGTTGCCGCGCGGGCTGCAGAGGAGGTGGTTGCCGCACGGGCCGCGGAGGAGGAGGGAGCGCGGTGGCGGCGGCGGAAGTGGTGGCCGCGCGGGCCGCGAAGGAGGAGGGAGCGCGGGGACGGCGGCGGAGGTGGTGGCCGCGCGGGCCGCGGAGGAGGAGGGAGCGCGGGGGCAGCGACGGAAGCGGGTCTTCCTCGATCCGACCGCCGCTCGCACCACCCCGGCGTAGATCCGGCCGGGGGCGACCTCCCGAGCTCCTCCACCTCAATCCGATGGCGGCGGCAGCGGAGGCGGGTCTTCCTCGATCCGGTCGCAGCGGGGCTCCTCGTCCTCCTCCTCGACGGCGGCGGTGACCCGAAGGAGGCACCCTTCCTTCCCTCTCCTCCTGCGGCCTCGGAGCCAGAGCTCGCCGCCGGCCAGTCGCAGCCCTCTTCCTCCCCCTCCCGGCGAGAGTCAACCGCCAACGGGAGGATGCGCGACTGGGTGGGCGTGCTACTGGAGGAGCGGCTGTTTTGAGTGTTGGTTTTCTTCTCTCTCTTTAGCTCAAAAGGTCTATTTGCCTATGGGGTTGCATGTTCTTGCTGTGGACAGTCTTAGAATGGTGGTCGATGGCAGGTATAGAGATCTGAGCTGCTGAAGACGTATGTAGCGCGCGGTACGGGGCAGATGAAAGCCAGGACCGAGAGCAGACAATGCAAGAGAGGAGCGACAGGCTGCTAAGTGGCTTAGCAAGGAAGATGATAAACAATAAAATCATTCTGTAGAGAGTCAAATGGCAATCTAATGAACATGTAGTTGATCAAGAGAAAAATGTTGAATTTTAGCATCACACACACAAGAAAAGCCAAACACCACCAGTTGTCTTCGGTTGGGCTTTTTGGTAGGCGACAATGACGTCCAAGTAAGCTGTCCGGCTCGCAAAGCTAGCTAGGCGAATCGTATGAACACACCACTCCTACTAAAATACTACTCCCTCTGTCCCAAAATACAAGGACTTGTTGACTTTTACTAATCACGTTTGAGTGCTCGTCTTATTCAAAAAATTTATGAAAATGTAAAAACAATTATGATATACTGAAAATATATATGATGATAAAACATGTCATAACAAAATAAATAATATTTTCACAAATTTTTTGAATAAGACGAGGGTCAAACGTGACCTGCAGAAGTCAACAAGTCCTTATATTTTGGGACGGAGGGAGTAAGAGTTAAAGCTAACCAGTAGCTAGCTAGCCAAGCTAGCAATAATGCTGAGTCAAAAATACTATTTATGAGTGGGATTATAATTTATCCACATGAATAAAGAACCGGACAAATAAAGTGGGAAGCCTTTCATAATTAACGACAGAAACAATGCAGCTGGTTTCCCTATTTAGCACGCTGAGTCTAGTAAAAAGGAAACACGCACCTGGAGTATAAGAATATAGTGTGTATATAATATGTGTGTGGTGTGTGTGTGTCGGCCTTAATTATCTTCAAATTTCCTATTCCATTTCAAATCACAGGTCGTTTGGATATGTTTAGATTTATAGATTTTGTTATATCATCTAGATATACAATACTCCCTCCCTCCCCCAAAAAATTGACATTTTAGGATAATATTTATAAAGAAAAGTATCAATGTTTATGACATCAAATAGATATATTATAAAAATAGATCTCATAATGAATCTAATAATATTTATTTTATACCATAAATTTATGTAGTTTTTTCTATAATCTTGATCAAAGTTGAGAAAGTTACTTTGACCAAATTTACAGAGAAAAGCATCATTGTTTATGACATCAAATAGATATATTATAAAAATAGATCTCATGATGAATCTAATAATATTTATTTTATACCATAAATTTATGTATTTTTTTCTATAATCTTAGTCAAAGTTGAGAAAGTTTGACTTAGAACAATCCTAAAATATCATTCTTTTTGGGACGGAGGGAGTATACACCATGTCTAGATACATAGCAAAGATTATTATGAATTAGTAAAGATTTCTTCAGTTTGGAACGGAGGAAGTAAACCTTCACAAACGATATAATATACTTCTCTCAAGCTTTTTTCTTTATATATTATGAACATGTGGTTGACCAACTGAGAAGATGGTGATTTTTAGCACACTCATAAGAAAAATCCAACCACCACCGGTAGTTGTCTTCGGTTGGACTTTTTAGTAGGTGACAACGACGTCCAAGTAAGCTGCTCGCAAAACTAATTATGACTAAGCGCGAATGTATGAACACACTTCACTTATCTAGCTGTGGCTAAAATAAGACCTTTTTAATAAGCTAAAATAAATGCCAAGTCAAATTACTCTCTGTTTATTTTATAAAGCGTGTCAGGTCTCAACACAGTCTTCTAATTACATTTTGATCATTCATTTATCATATATTATATTGTTTATGGTTATAAAGTTATAAATATTAGAAAGTAGGTTTGATTTCGAATCTAACCATACCAACTTTATGTTACAAAAATTAAAAAGTATTAGCTAAATTATTGGTCAAAGATTTTAAAGTTTGAATGTTAATATGTGTGTGCGCCTTATAAAGATAAAAGAAGGGAGTAATTGATAATGTATTTATAATTCCTTTCCACATGAATGAAGAAGCAGATTCATATATACTCCCTCCGTCCCTTATTACCGTTTGTTTAGCTTTCAAATTTTGTTTCATAAAGAGCGTTCATTTAACTCCTATTAGAACTAATCTAATTGAACCAGCACTCACACAAAAAATAAAGTGCATTGACAAATACATAGAGCCAATAAAATGATCAATTGATATTTTTTCTCTTGTTCCAATGCACATGCATTTATTCAGGATCCATATAACCAAGCAGACTACACAACTTTCAACCTAATATGAGTAATTAGAGGTAGCATGGTTTCCCAAAAAAATAGAGGTAGCACGGTCATTTCCTACAACTATTAGTGTGTTCAAAATTTTCTAAACGAACCGTCTTTATAATTAACGACAATAACAATACAACTGGTTTTCCTACTTAGCATGCTGTTTTCTACTCCCTCTGTTCCAAATTTTAAGTCGTTTTGAATTGTTAAGATTCATAGATATAATTATGAACCTACATACATACACTATATCTAGATGCATAATACCTACGAAAGCTAAAATGAATTACAATTTGGAACGAATGGAGTAGTATAAAGAGAAAACGCCTTGGATCACAAACAAGATATACAAGACTATATGTCGGCCTTAATTACTCCCTCCATTTCAAATTATATCTTGTTTCACTTTTTTGAACTCAACTTTGGCTACTCGTCTTATTCAAAAAAGTGCAAAACATCATTTTTTTTTTGTTGCAACTTGCTTTACTAATAAAAAATTTGACTATGTTTGTACAAATTTTTCTGAATAAGACGAGCGATCAAATTTGAGGTTAAAAAAGTCAAACAACCTATAATTTGAAATGGAGGGAGAGTAGTTTGGGATTAAACCTTTATGCTCTCAATTTTTTCTATATATGCCTATGTCCAGCAACGAACTGTAAATATATCAACAACGTCATTTTGAGTATTAAATTTGCATGCCTGCGTGCTGCTTCCACAAGCAAGCCATCATCAATGTAGTGATAGCTACCCGCCATATCTTTGTGTGCTTCTGGGAAGCAGCGGCGGCGGCGGCGGGAGAGCAGGTGCCGACGACTGATCTATCATCGATGCTGTGCTTGCGGTTGCATATCCGAAATGCATATGATGGTGTGGCCCGCCAATCCTCAAATAAAGCCCCTCCCTCCTTAATTTGTGCATACGTCAATAGTGCAGTACGCCCGATCAATCGCGATCGGAACAATAAAAATGGGCCCCAATTCAAATTCAACATGGGATGGGAGAACTGCATATACAATTATAAATGAATATTTATGAATTACTCCTGGCTTCCAGGAAATCAGGTAGTCCCTGCAGCAGATGGCAACAGGAAAACAGCATTTGGTTAGTATTTGTCTGTCGTGGCACGGGAGCTTTCGCGCCACCTGCTGACCTTACCTGCATGCATCCCCCCTTACCCTACAAGCTTACATTCCGTTCTCCCTTCCTTCAATGGCCAGCGCTGGATTCGCTTGATCAGCGAGCACAAGCTGGGCACTCAAATGGAATGCGGCCGCAGGGCGTGTCCACGTTCATCCATATGGACCAGTAGAGTATTCAGGATGCGTGCCTTGAATAAAAACAGAGGGAGCATTTAGGACCAAGGGAGTAATAGCATTACATATACACATTCATGCCCATAAACTTATGCTCCCCAGATTCCTTTTTATAATATAAGGCTAGTTAGACTATGCTTTGACCAACAGTTGAAGGTACTATCGTGTACAGTACATACTCTCTCGGTCTCAAATTATTTGTCGTTTGGCTTTTCTACATACAATTCTTTTATTATGCATCTAGATGTATATTTATGTCTAGGTGCATAATAAAAGAAATGTATCCAGAAAAATTAAAACGAGAAGTAATTTGGGACGGAGGGAGTGTGATTTATGTGCAAGAAAACAGGTAGTATCATTACATTTATATATATCATTTGAGGAGACTTGGTTTCTCAAAAAAAATTTAAGGAGACTTGCTCATAATAATTACCGCAATTTATAAATATTAAAACATATAATATAATAAAATCGTGATCAAGTGAAAACGATCCATCTTGCGTGGACAAATGCGGTAGCGTGCATTGAATGTCCATGTTGCAGTAGACTATGTGGTTTGTGGTACTATGATCTTACTCATATTAATACAATATCGTAGGGGTGGTCTTACTCCCCGTAGGTCGAGTTTTTTTATATGTAAATCGAATGTATAAAAACTAATTAGTTCATGAATTGACATAATACTTCTAATTTGTGTCAAAACATCGGATGTGAAGGTGAAATTTTTTCCAACTGTCATCTAAACAGCGTCACCGTTAGGTTTAATTAACTATTTTTTGATGGTCAAATGTTTTGGACCTAACCTAGCTATCTAGCTGGTGGCTCACTTATTCTACTTGTCGACTTTGAAGTTGAACATGGCAGCACGTTGAAAAATTATTTAGTCTTCTGCCTGTCGAAAAGTAGAGGGCACATAAATAATTTTAAAAAATTACTCACGTTGACCACCTTCGAATACACAACTGGAGTACGCTACCAGATCGATATTCTTATTACCTGCATATACGTACAAGAAAAATTAATTATTCCATCAGCTCTTTCGACTTTCTTTGTCAGCTGGTCGGTTTCTCTACACGCTCTGAATGCTTTGAGTCGTGCTAAGAGAAGAATCTCCATTGGCAGAAATAGAATCAATTGATGCATGTCTACGCCGGAAGGTTGAGCTCCTGCATTATCTCCTCCGACCAATCTTCTTCTTTCTCCTCCTCTTCTCCGTTATTCTCCTCAAATCCTCATGTGTCAAATGTCACTTAACACATTCACTCATCACATTCTCTCTGTGTGCACGCGGTCCAATCCACTATTCTCCAATTACATCTCCACCACTTTTTTCGAACGAATAAATTTTCACTATTCACCCCACTCAGGGCAGTCCCAATGGGGGTTTCTTCGACATAAATTCCAAGAAAGAAAAAAAGCAATTAATGTCCATAGAAACTACTCCCTCCGTTCCGAAATATTAGCACTTGGGGGATTCAAAATTTTGCTCAGAATATACTACCTCCGTTCTTAAATATATGACACCATTGACTTTTTTCGTCGGTTTGACTATTCGTCTTTTCTACAAATATTATAGCAAATCAATAAATCAACAAGTTAGATCTAAAGTACATTGGATAATAGATATAATAATATACATTTTACTTTAGTTAACTAATTTGTTCAATATATATTGATGGTCAAAGTTGGAGAAAAAAGTCAACGGTGTCATATATTTAAGAACGGAGGGAGTAACCATTTGAGGGTGGGTCCCACATTTGATTCCCAATAAAAAAATATCCTCCCTCTTCCACAGCCGCACGGCCCGTACCTCCCCAGCCGCACGTTCTCCGCACCCCAGCCGCACAAGGTCCCCCGCCGATCCCGCGCCACGGCGAGGAGGCGCCTGGGGGCAGAGCCCGCCGGCGCGCCGACGAGGCCCCGAAGCGGAGCTCGCAGGCACCCACGCGGGGCCGCGGCCGCGGCCGCTGCGACGGAGCTCGCGCGCACCTCGACGAGGCAACGGCTGGGGAGATCTCGCCTCCGCCACGACTTCCCCACCTGCCTCGTCCGCGCCACCGCCGTCTCCCCGCACTAGCTCCGCACGCCTCCGACCCGGCCTTGCTCCGCCGCTTCGCCTGCCTGCACCCGCCCACCTCCCCGGCTGCTCCGTCAACTCCAGTGACTTCTCGCTGCGCTTCATGGAGCTCCTGCAGCACCCGGATCTTGGCGCCGTCCCCGGAGCTCGAGGCCAGGTGACGGAGCTCGTGGGCGCCCTTGCGGGGCCGCGGTCGCTGGGAGAAGAGCAGACGACAGAGAGAAGGGGGCGGGAGATGCATCGCCTCCGAGCACGAGGAGCCAAGCGAGCGGGCTCTGGCAGGCAGCGGCGGCCTCAGGTGGAGGAGGCGAGCCGCCGTCGCCCCCAAAGAAGAACAGGGAGCCGGGGAGGTGCACACCGGCACAGGAGGGGCCGAGCCGGAGCCGGGACGAACGAGCTCGAAGGAAGTCGCTCCACTATCCTCCCCCTCATAAATGAAGGGCACATGCGTCATTTCTCACACACGCTATTCCTTCGATTTGAACCCTTCGAATGCTAATATTAAGGGACGGAGGGAGTACCTCTCTCAAACGATGGTTTCTACAGGACACTTAATACACATGATAAATTAAATGAAACACAAAAAGGAGGGTGGATCAGCTGTGGCAATCAACCATGTAGCCTCCAGTACTAACACAATTTTTTAGAGACCGAAGTGTGATGAAATAAAAGTTTTAAGTATTAGCATGTGAGAAATAAAAAAAATCTAGGGACTCAATTATAATTATCAAAAAAGAAAGGGGGCAAAACAAAAAAATCCAACCTTATCTTTAATTCTCTATCTCTTTCTCGATCTCTCCCATCGCACCCTCGGTCTCTCCAGTCCAGAGTCGAGGCGGCGGACGGCTCCAGGCAACGGTGGCGGGTCCAACCGGGCGACATCAGCGAGCCATGGCGGGGCGGCGGTGGCTGCAATCGGGCAGACGGCTCCTCCTCTCCGACTCACTAGGCGTTGCACGCTTCGGAGGACCGGCAAGGCGAGGGGCCGTCGACGCGTGGCGAGGAGCAGCCAGCGCGGCGGGTCTCTCTCCCGGTCCTCTCTCTTCGACAGCCGGCCTCTCCCGCTCCCTCCTGCCCCACGGCGACGCCACGTCGGCGGATGGCTCCAGGCGGCGGCGGCTCCAATCGAGCGGACGGCCCTGCGCGCGGCTGCTTTCCGCCGACGAGGCGGACCGTCCCGAAGCCGTCGTCCCCCGAGCTTGCTGCGGTCCGTGCTCGACTGCAGCACACCGGATCCGAAGGGAGGCCTTGGTAAGCGGTCGTTTCCTCCCAACGCGATTTCGCCGGTTTCTTTGCGCATTGTTGCGAGCGTCGACTTCATTTCTCCTGCAGGAAACCGTTTCTCCATTTTTTCTTCTCTCTCTTCGTTCCGACTTAAATTTTTGCTCATGTGGCGCCCGAGTTAATGAAGATGGAAACCGCAGTAGATGCCCCGTTGGGACTGCCCTCAATTCTCCAATCTAAACCAGCCAAGTAATCCGTAAACTTGTTGCTAGGAAATAAAGCAAATACAGTAGCTAGCAACCTTTTCCAATTTCCATGACTCTCAGTTCTCCCCCTCTTTCCCTCCAACCTTATCCATGACGATCGAATCAGTAATAATGACGTCACACCGATGTAATGCGCCAAGCTTCCATTCTTCGCTAGCTAATGTGCATACGTACGTGCAAGCAAAAAAAAAAAATAATGCGTACGTGCTGGAAGGAAGGTTCGTCCTCAAGAAAAAAGACAAAATATGGTATACGCTGCGTGCCGTGCTTCGTTTCAAATTTCTTCTTCTATATGCGCCACTGCCCGTGCATGCATGATGCGTGGAGGCTCGAGAGCTAGTATTTGCACCTAGCCACTACGCCAGTATATGCCAATCGCGATGCGTGCAGGCCCAGTAGTTTGTCGTTGACCACAATTAACACCCAGACCCAGCACCGAACCGGCAGAAACGAGCGAGCGAATCTGACGACTCGTGACTTTTCTTCCTTCCCCCATCTGCATGCGCATGATGCATACGGAGTATGTTGAAATTAGATGATGGTCAAAGAAAGACAGCTTCCTCCATGCATCGAGCCTTCAATTTGGAAAGATAACATCATGTCGAGAGAGAGAGATTGAGACTTCAGTTATATATTTTTAAATATCGCTCGGGCCATCCTAGATCTAACACTATAGTATTGTACAAACAAAATGTTTAGATTTTATTAGGGGCAGATTGACTTGCAGTCTAATGGTAGGATGGTCCAGTGGGACGCTACCCGCTAGGGTTCAAATCCTGGTGCTCGCACCTTTCCTGACCGTCGACAACGAGGCGCGACCAATAGTGACTTTGGGAATCTTCTGATCTGTCGGGTGCTCAGTACTTTGGAGGTGCTCATAAGGTTAAGGTTTACGTACGTGTGTTCATAGGGGTGAATGTGGATACATGTTATGAGTGTTTACGTTGTACTGTGTAATTCTAAAAAAAATGTTATTAGGACCTCCACCATGTCAAGTTTTAATACATCATCACCACTTGAAAAATCATTCAAAATGTGGATGTAACTAACCTAAATTAACTTCAATTCTAACATAAACAACCTGTAGCTAAGGTAGAAACCAAACAAAAGTTGCATGCATTAAGGAACCCTGAAACACACAGCTTATTATAATTTTCTTGCAGCTAAGACAAACATTAATTCGGTGTTGTAGCTCTCTAAAACGTTCAGATTTTGCTCTACAGGGAGAACCCGTCATCAAGCAGGGCCCATCCAAGCAATCATTTTAGTGGGAAATTTGAATTGTATTGCATTCTTTGGGCCTTGGAGTATGGATTGGGCCGCGTGCATGCAGATCTCGTTAGTGCTTTCCTTTTTTGAGCGCTCATCTCGTTAGTCGGCAAGGGCTCTCCTTGCTTTTGTAGGGAACTAATAAATAGCATTCATAGCGGTTGCTACAGCGGTGGCGGCCACATGATTACCGAGTGGTAGGAATGGAAATATGAAAATGTAATATGAATTATTCGATATTCGTATTCGCTAAAATATAAATATTGATATCCGTATCTGTATTCAAATTTAAATGTGGTAGCAAAATGGATACATTTGAATTCATTTTTTATTTTCTCTATCCGATCCCACATCCGTATTCGGTAATATCCGACACTATCCGTATTCGACTATATAAAAATGTTAGTTATATCTATAACTAATGGCAAATTATATTCAATAGAATACTGATAATGATAGTGTATAATTAAAAAAATTATATCCATAACTAATAATTATGACATTATTTTAATATTAAAAATATTGCAACCATAAAATAATTTAAAAGTAATATTTAAATTTAATGACCAATATCATTAATTTTAATAATAAAAATACATTAATATAAAGTTTAATTTTAATTACTCTAGTTTATTTATGTACTAGTGAAAATATTTTTCATGTATTTTTTATTATTTGTTTGAGAAATGTATATGTAAAGAGTAAAATGCATCAGAGGTCCATCAACTTGTATGGATGTGTCACTTAGGTCAGTCTCAGTGGAAGGGGTCATGGGGGAGTTTTCAAGAGTGACACATCATCTTTATTGTATTGGTTTGCGGGATGACACATCCTCTCTCAATGCACAGGGTCATAGCACAGTTTCATAGGTTCCTATAAATATTTAATTGTTGCATGTTGGTTGGTCAATTGTGCTATACAAATTGTGTCAACTTGCATTGTCTCATTGGGAGGGTCATGGGGGTGTCATTCCTAGGACTCCGCGCTGACGGGGGGTCATGAGGATGACCCTGATTTCCTCTCTCTCCTATTAAATATTATGCCATGTCATATCTTTTGCATATGTGGCACCCTATTTAATATCTATGACCCTCCCATTGAGACTGGCCTTAGATCCATCAACTTTGAAAATGCATTTCTGGGTCCATAAACTTGTTGAGTCGTTCACCGCAGGTCCATAACTGTCCACATGTGTTTCTACTGCTGACATGACATGATGACTTGGCTCGAAGAATCATATCCTAGTTGAGCCATTTCATCGAGC
Source organism: Cenchrus fungigraminus (assembly GCA_036936925.1). NCBI lineage: Eukaryota > Viridiplantae > Streptophyta > Magnoliopsida > Poales > Poaceae > Cenchrus > Cenchrus fungigraminus. The sequence goes on from CM072780.1 coordinate 73,443,064, forward strand.
AGCTTATGAGTGACACATGCTTGACATTTTCGGAGCTGAACAGCAACAGCCTCTTCTCGTACGGTATCTGATGTACATAGGAGGAGGCTACTATCGTTCAGCTCAAGGAATGTCAAGTCTCTGTCACCCGTATGTAATCTAGTTGTTGAAATGCCTCAGCTAGAAGATGCTTCTTGAGCCAAGTCATCATGTCATTACACTAGTAAAAGCATATGTGGACAGTTATGAACCTGCGGTGAACGACTAAACAAGTTTATGGACCCAGAAATGCATTTTTAAAGTTAATGGACCTAAGTGACACACCCTTATAAGTTGATGGACCTCCGTACATTTTTACTCTATATTAAAATATGTATTTATGAATAGTTTTATTTATTATATGGTTAATTATTAAAATAAATATGGATGAATGTGATATTCTTAATGAGCTATCTCTATCTAGACTTGTTATGTACTAGTACTTTAGTCTTTACATGATTTTGTAATTATAAATTATCAATAAGAAAATTGGTAAATGTTGTCTTCCAAATCAAGTAAATATCCGAATGCGTATCCGAATTCGAGACATCTGTTTTGTATTCGTATTCGAGAATATTTGAATTCGTATTCGTATTCGAGAAAAAAATGTGGTAAAAGGTGTTATCCGAATCTGATTCCATGCGAATCCGATCCGTTTTCATCCCTACCAATAGGTATTAGGACTAAAGTTTGAACAATTTTGCATCAAATTCACCCAAATCTCAAATAACTACCATCAATGAAGGGTAACTAACATTAAAACATGATTAATTATCAGTGATAGAGATCCAATCTAGGGTTCTAGCTATGATCTATGATAATTAGGTTTACTTGGTTCTGATGTAGAGGTAGAATGGTTAATCTGATCGTCTTGGTATTGCCGGCATGGGGTTGGAAGCGATGGCAGCCCTAGCATGGGGTTGGAAACGATGGCGGCATCGGGGGTGGGATCGGAGGTGATGACGGACTTGGTGTGGATGCTGGTGAAGACAACGCTGTTGTAGTGGGGTTGGAGGCGACGACGACTTAGGCCTTGGTGGATGTTGGAGACAACAACAATGCTAGGGTGGGATTGAAGGCAGCCCGCTTATTCAAGGATATGACAATGTGGCTTCGGGGAGACATACATCGGCTCGGGTTGGCGGCGAGGCGGAAGCAATGAGGACGAAGGTGTATGATGTGGGGATGTCGGATATGTTACGAGCTTTTGTAGGCAGAAAAGGGAGGGCGTCCTAGTATCAGTGGGACAATGTTGGCGGTGTGATTGTTGTGGGAGTTGAGGGACGACTGGGATTGATCCCAAGGACTAACGCTAGACTACGATGTGCAGGGTAGGATGACAGGTAAGCTGACGATCCATGATGGGGAGGCGGACCCATAAAGAGCGAAAGTTTACCAATGTTTTTTTTCTCTTTTTTCTCTTTTTTTAGCTGCAGAGAAAATCAAGGGAAAAGTACAAAGAGATGCTCCACTAGGTACCGCACATGTTCAATCCATAGCTAAGAAGTGAAATAGCAATAGCACCTTTAATTTTGTGCTACACCATGGACTAGTAGTAGGGGTATACAAGTTTACTTTGGTACCTAATGCCTACTTGATTATTACGGTGTAGGGGGCGTGCGTTTCATTATATATTCTCCCTAATTATTTTACTAGACGAATCTAACAGCACTATCTTCAATTTCTCAATTTTCTCCTCTATACACCACGATCTCCTTTTCTAATAATAAGAGTGAAATAATTTATCAGGGTCCTTCAACTATTTCGTCGGGTCTATAAACTTTCTCCTTGAAGATCTAGTCTGCAATCTATATATTTAAATATGCATGTCAGCCAAGATTCATACTCCTTCATGTATGATTCTGACTATGAAATGGTGATGCTAGCATAGATTATATATGGTTCGGCCCCGAGAAGGTAAAGATCGCGAGCGAGTGGCATCGCCGATGTCTTTTGTCTTCGAATCCTGGTCACTTTCACTTGATGCTGTAGCATAACAAGCGCGGTCAATAGGTACTCCCTTCGTCCCACAATATAAGGACTTGAAGCATTCAAACTTCAGAAACAACAGTGAAGGAAAATGACCTCTATGCCCCTCATTTTACACTACCCACAAACTCTCCACCCACTCACCAACCTCATTTAATTTTGTCATATCCCTCCAAGTCCTTATATTTTGGTACAAATTTTGAACCCTCCAAGATCTTATATTATGGGACGGAGGGAGTAGCAGGTAGGATCGACCACGTGTGTCCAAGTCCACGTGCCACCTTCACTAATTGCTGTAGCATATCACTAATCTAAAACTGATGGACTTACGTGCCGTGTTATTCTTCCTTTTTCTAAAACTTACAGATACAAAAAAAATAGAAAATAAACTCACTAATAACTTCTCCCTGTCCCAAAAAATGAACTTTTAGATTTGTCATACGAAAAACCATCTTTAAGTTTTGACCAAATTTATATTTAAAAAGTGACAATCTTATGATACCAAATAAGTCTACTTGTATTTATCATGAAATATATTTTCATAGTACACCTATTTGGCGTTATAAATGTTGATGCTCACACTAAATTTAACTACTACGATAACTTGACTTAAAACAAAAATAAAAAAGAATTTACCAGGATATATAGCTGGTGCCTGGTGGAGTAAAGAAATCTACACATAATGTAAAAATAAATGCATGTTATAAAACCATGACTTGTACAGGAGACATACAACACATTCCGTTTATTAAATTAATCATGCACTACTAAGCACACAGGCCAGCATCAGGAGACGCAGCGCAGCCACCCCCAATCGGCCGGTGGTCGATCGGATCAAAGAATGCAAAAGTAAGCATGGAGGGAAGTGGGAAATTTGGCGGTCATCGATCGAATATACTCCTCTATATGCATGTGCTCAGTACTCTTTACCGAAAAGATTAATTACTACTTATTACTTGGGTGGTACGACCACTCTAACACTTTCGTTAGATTTGATTTGATGGGTGGTATAACCAGCCGGCACCATTAGCCGCAAAGCATCCATATTAAGGATAATTATATGTTTCATTCACTCTTTAAATTCTCAATCTGCCTCTCATGTTCGAACTCACTATAACTTAACCTATTAATTTTTTTTTCTTTGGAACTTATTAATCAAAGGCTCCAGTAGTAGTCCTTTAGGATTCTCTCGTGCAACAAGCTCAACACCGAGCACTGTTACCTCCGTATCAAATTATTTATCATTATTGACTTTTAATCATGACGTTTGACCATTCATCTTATATTAGAAATTATGTAAGTATTTTAATTTTTAAGCGTACCTTATCTTTTCAGACAAAGTTTTTTTTTTGAATCAAATGGATGATCAAATGTTGCAAGAAAAAGATAACAATGCAACCAAAATAAACAAAACAAGACATGACAGGACATAATCTATCAGTATCACAAACAAAAAGTTTCTCGGAACTTTTAATTAGCACACCTTGGCGCGCGGTCACCCAGCTTGCATGGCCGTCGATGTGAGGTGTAGAAATGGAATCCATCCATCCATCCAACAGAGACAGAGACGGGGGGAATGGTGGTGGGGTATGCATGCTGGCGGCGTCAAGGCCGGCGATGCGACCAAAGGAAGAAGCAGCGAGCTGACCGCGAGACGCCTCGCCGCCACCGACCTGAGTCGTCGACGACAGCCGCACGATGATGATTCGATTCGATGCGATGCGATGCATGCATACATGCATGCGGGCCCCGCCCGGCCGGGTTGACGTCGTCGTCGCTTCCCGTTTGGCGCCATCTGGCCCCTTTCGATCTCCCGGCCGGCCGGTCAAGCCATAGTCAGGTAGCGCCACGGTCACCATTCGCCAAGCAATGTGTGATGTGTCCTTGCCCAGAAGCAGCTGGTGACTGAGCTTGCTTGCGCCGCCGCCGCCGCCGCCGCCCTCCTCTCGTCTCTCGACTACTAGTAATTTGTTTGTAGTTAGCCTAGTAATTATTCGTACTCCACTAACACGTGTATGCATGTATCCATCGCGATACTGCTTCATGTCTTGCTAGTACTACTATTAGAGAGTACAGTAGTGTATACAAAAACTACGGTGCATGCATGATAGATGATACGGTTAACCACGTGCTCAAATGAGGTGAAATTAAAGGCTTAACTAATAAGGCTGCTGCCTGAGTAGCTAGCCACAGTAGTAGTTCATTGCACCGCATCATATCCTCCACTTCTTCTAAATACACGTCGCGATCACCCTCTTTTAGATAGATCACATCGCAATCATTGGTGGGTCTCTCTCCGATCCCGTCGTTCCAGTTGCTGCTAATGCAGGTCGAAGCAGCGGCCAACGACCCGCCCAGCTGGGCCTCCCAGTCCCAGGAGCATCACAACCCAGCAGCGCCCCCGCCTGCACGGCTGCACCTGCACCTGCACCTGCGCGGCTGCACTGCACGCCTGCACCCCTCACTGATCAATCTCGATCGCCATCAGCCACTGCTACAATTCCATATGGCTTCCACGCACAAAGCACCACGCCCGGATCCAGTGTACTAACCGCGATGGCGTCGCCGTCACCAACCCATTCCCTGATTCCCTCTGAATCCTTGTCACTATTGTCACCATCATCAGAAGATTTATAATGGAGTATTATATGTGGTACCTGTGCAACTGGACCACGATCTTCCAATTAAATTTATCGATACACATCTATCAGCGAGAGAGAGACCTATGTTGCGGATTTGGATTTTTGCTCATCCATCATTTTTGCCTAAACCTTGTCTCTTTGGAGGTGGATCAGGAACCATCCAACCTGCCACGGGGTGGAGATATGAAGATTACTTTCGCAATTGCCGAGATCACACACCTTATTAATTACGTACCTTAGAGCATTTGTATACTGCACCGGTCTCAAAATAACTCATATTCCAATTCCTGAGTCGAGTCGAGACAATGTTCAGCTGATCCCACCTTGCCACCTCATCCTCCACCATAAGCGCACCAAAACGTCAAGTTCTTGTATCAAATTACTAGCTCTTAGACCAATTTGCATGCACTTGGATAGTTCTTGTACTACGGATGCAATTTACTATTTTTCGGTTCACTTAACAAATACTGAGGCCTAGTAGCCTTCCATGTATAGAGCTATTTCCATTTTATCAAACAAAATGGTTGATTCTGCCAAATTAAAAGTCCAAGTTACAAAATGTTGTAAATTTTTAATGGGGTCTTCCCTTTGATCAAGTGGAAATATTAGAAGTGTATCAAGGTGTGGCTAATATGAATTTAAGGTGAGTATAAAATTGCATACATCAGCCATTTCCGTAGGAGAACATGATGCTATAATTTTTTTTTAATATTTGCTTGTATTTCAAAACGGTCACTTACATGGGTAGGCTCCTTCAATCCTAATAGCTACAATAAGAATTTTACCAATTGCGAGTATGGTCTTTCCCATTTGAAGGAAGCAGGTGGCATGGCCTAGTAGAGCAGCTCTCTCTCTCTCTCTCTTAGGAACACTAATGAAAACCCGAATATTCCTGTTGGTGGTGAATTGGTTTTTCTGCTTAAATATGAATACACAAGAAAATCGCAAAATGCACATGACAATTAACAAACACATAGGAAATTTACACACTAATGTGTAGGTTCGAGCAGATCAAACACACATGAAAAGTAATTTACCTGTTGTTATTGCACAAGATTAATAAAAACAGCTCAGAGAACACTTTCACTATTTTCATGTTAGACTCATTCCCGGATTTGCACCGTTAGGGAAATTCAACTTTTTTTTTTGCGAAATCACACAATATAGACGCGGGTAAATTCTCCAGATTGTCGAAGTCACCTCAACCGCCTACCACTGAAAGAATAACACTGGTTAAAAAAAATACGAGTGCCAATGCCAGGTCGAGAACTCAAATTCTAGTGGATAGATTCCACCACAAGAAACCTTTGCCAACTGAGCTATGCTCAATTCGCAAGGAAATTCAACTTCACAGTATTGAAAAGGAGAATGAGGTGATCTCACAGCGGACTAAGTTAAGAACAAGATAGTGTAGGCCTGATCACATATATACAGTTTGTTTGGATGCAGCCCTGGCAGGCAGCTGCGGCTCCAGGCAACGATCTCGACCCCAGGTTGACGAAATCGTGCGCCTGAGGTTGCTGCCTGGCCAGGCAGCTTTCCCAGGTCTTCAAGCAAACAAGCCATTGCCGGGGGGAAGAAACAAGACACGTTGAGTGTCAGCATACAAAGGATAGGAAATAATTGAAGAAACAAAAAGGGGAAATTTGGACCGGCTATTCTGCAGCAGCCAGCGACCAAGCTTGGAGTGAGGAGAAAAGGAGACGACGACCGTCGTTCGAGGTACCATGAATCGATTCTGTTTGATAGCAAATTAAAGCACGGAGGCAGCAGTGCAGTACTTCTACTTGTGTTAAGTTCAGCCGGGGTCGATCGATGTCGATTCTATTCCCCGGCCGGCCGGCCTCTTCCCCTCCACACAGACCTGATGCAGAGATCATCAGCATCAATTGATTAATGGTGGAATAGCGGGCGAAATTTTTTTGGAAGCAAAAGGAAGGAACCAATGCAGGCACGTGCCGGGCCCACCCCCGATATCCCTTTCCCATGCACCTTCCCGGGTCCTTTTAAACCCCCCGCCCCGCGCGCCTTCCTCTTCCATTCCAGTGCATTCCCGTTGCTACCCGCCACCTCCGGCGCCACCGCGCCGTCCGGTCCGGTCCGATCAATCCAAATCCACTTCAATTCGCAACAGGCACTAGCCGTTCATTCGCCGCGTCATCGGCCATCAGCATCCGATCGAGAGCGTCGGCGACCGACCGACCAGCCGGCATATATATGGACGGCGGCGGCGAGGGCGAGCCTACCAAGTACCGCGGCGTGCGGCGGCGGCCGTGGGGCAAGTACGCGGCGGAGATCCGCGACTCGAGCCGCCACGGCGTCCGCATCTGGCTGGGCACCTTCGACACCGCCGAGGAGGCCGCCAGGGCGTACGACCGCTCCGCCTACTCCATGCGCGGCGCCAACGCCGTCCTCAACTTCCCCGAGGACGCGCGCGTCTACGCCGCCGCCGCCCGCGGCTCCGGCTCCTCCTCCTCCAGGCAGAACCAGCAGCAGCAGCAGCCCGGCGGCAGGGGCGACGTGATCGAGTTCGAGTACCTCGACGACGAGGTGCTTCAGGAGATGCTCCGGAACCACGACGACGCCGGCGGCTCGTCGTCGGCGCGGAAGAAGAAGTAGCAGGCGCGCACGCGCGCATCGGTCTGCCAGCATATGATGAGTGTGCCGCAGGCAGCCCGATCGCGGAAGAAGAATGCCGCCATGTCTGCGTCGATTGTTACATTGTCGTCGTCGCATGCAGTGACGACCTTAATTTGGAGCTGCGGCCAGCAGTATACGTACACACACCCGGCTGGCCCCGTACTTCTACACGTACGTACGTGCGTATTGGGAGCGGCTAATAAGCAAATACTATTGCTTGTTGATAGCCCTTAATTAGTAGTTAGTTGAGCATGCAGTGCCATATATATACTAGTATATTATCGACAACTAACTCATGATGATTATAACTCTCGATCGTGGATCAACAATCATTTGATCGCCAACTACTACTTGAATGGACCCGAGATCTATATTACACATATATAGATAGATAGAAGAGAGGATGGGATTAATACTCATCAGTGATGATGCGTTTTTCTGTGTGGTACGACGTCCGGGTGCTTTTGGCCCCAGAACACTCGAGAGCATGTACGTAGACGTGCCATGCCGGCTGCGCTCCGAGCCTCCGAAGCTTCCAAGAATTCTCTACGTGCTTTCCTGCGTGCGGCATTCGATCGGCGCCAAGAAATGCATGCAGATAACACACCGATAATCATTTTATTGCCACTAGCACTATGTCAGTGTGCATGTCTCAGTCTACAGTGCATATGCCATGTAGACCAAGCTAATTAATAAGCTACTATAGCTTATTTAAAGACAGGAAACACTTCAAATTTAGGGATAAATATAATATTCGGGGTGGGTCAACAGCAATAACAGAGGAACGCCTGATGATCCAGCTTGATACTACTATAATCCAGCTTGACTATAAAAAAATATGAGTGAGGAAAGTTAAAAGAGAAATCAGATGAACATATGACGGACATAAATGGAAATTGTGAGAAGTGCTATTTGGAACAATAGCATTGCCTCTTTGAATTCCCTTGAAATGCATGCTGCTATGGAACTGCTTACTGACCCACAGGTCATAGAGCGCAAGACAAGTTCAGACCGTCGTATATTTAGAAATAAAGAGATCAATTCGTAAAAGGATTATGTATTGTTCTCTTAAATTCAAGTGTTTTAAAATATAATGGACCTAATTGCATTCCCCACTTCGTGCACTTTTTTCTACATCAATTAACTTTTTTTAACTTTTCGGATTCAGGAATATTTACGAGAAGCAGAGTAATTTCATCGAAAATTTTTAAGGCAGGCAACCATTTGGGCAGCCAGCCATCCTACGCATATACAGCATATCTATACAACATTCTGTATAGCGAGTTACTAGTTAGGGACGACGTGTTTGAGTTGTTAGTCAAACAACGCATCCTTTTAGCTTTCGTTTGCTGCAAATGCAACGACCCGCCCGGCCGATGGAGACTTAAAGCAGGCACGACACGTGTGATCTTACGCACACGCATGTACGGGACTGACTCTCCGTTCATGTGTCAACGTCCATGCAACGACAACACCACACCTGCTTACGGCACCATACATCACTCCTTTACATCTATTGTCATGATACATCGTCTCTTCTGCACCTGAAAACCACTCGTGGCTGCAGGGTAGCTACAGAAGAGCTGACGTCATTGTACGCCTCACTTCTTCTTGCTTCAGTCCTGGTAGCTGCAAACAGATGTCTCTGGCAGTCTGGCCCATACGGAGCGTAGATTATAAGACTGAAATAAACTAGATTATATATAAGCTGGTGAGCTGGGATGTAATAACAACGAGCATCCTCTAAATGGAAAATATGTCTTAATAAGATTCCCATTTTGCTAGGCTAATTGCTAATGGAATTAATTCAAAGAACAATTTCGAAATTTCAACGTTACTTTTACCTCTTGTTGTTCTCTCAACGTTACATTAGATTTTGAGAAACTAATGGCTGAGTATCTAATCTATTTACATTGTTAAGAACAAAACAAACCTTTGTGGTTACTATTTTAAATAGTATTCATCTACGGTGCTAAGAAAACACGCATATTATTAAACAGTTTGTCTGTTACAAATAACTTTTTAAAATAACGAATGCTAATATAGTTTCCTTTACCGTTGATATCTAGAGTTGTGCAGGATAATTAATTATCCACGGATCTATTTTACAACACTTATCTTTATAAGTTGGAGACAACAACTACATACAGCAAGGGACTGTCTACTCGTTACTTGGGTAATTCTTTGGTATCCATCACCCAAGCAATCCGATTTGCTACAACACCTGTTTTTCAACCAGACTAAATTCAGGTGCTACGAAAGAGTCTATCACCCGAATTTGAAGACCATCAGATTTTCATCTGATGGTGGAAAATAATTGGTAGCCACAACAAGACAAACAAATATGATGACCACAAATTTTAAAAACTACATAGGAAAATCTGATGTCGGGCACAAATAACTAAAGCACATATGTCAGAACAGATCAGAGACAGATAACAATTTAACAAATATTTTCAGTAGTCTGATAACAAATTTAATTGACAATTGAAATCCCTCAAATGCAAATACAAATTTTGGAAGAACTATAACTCTTTTACATGACAAACTTAAAAAATTTACAGTGATGTTGGTAATGTAAATTTGATGTACTAGTGCTGTAAATAATAGATCTGAGAGCAATTATGGTCACAATAATATAACATGCAACAAATAAATCATACATATCCCATGCAAAATGGCTCTCATGCATTTTGTTCCATTTTTCAGTACATGCCTTGTACCACTCTGCTTACTAGGAATATAATCCGGTATTTTACCTACTACAATGCAGATGAGTCATCATCATCCCAAACCATCATCCAGACGGAGGAGCAATCTTCACAACAGCAGCATGGGAACTGCAAATAATAAGGTGACATTCTGCAGGGAGATCCCCATCGAGCCACCAGCCAATGTCATTGCCCGCCTCATAGGCATCAACCCAAACACATGTCACCAACACAGAGCATGCCACTCCCTAGCAACAACATGTCATCATAACATAAATTTGAGTCCGATGGTGCTAGCTAAACCTGAATCAAACAAAACTTTGGTAGAATAAAATTTGGCATGCATGATGTGGAAAATGGTAGAATGTAGATAGAGCAGATGAAGACAAGTAGTAGGGAATCAACAAACACAAACAACTACAAATAAACCTTGCTCCTCAGTTCATCCGAGGAATGTCTGTCTTGTGTTTCCAATCAAGTGGTAATCCATAGGAGACTTCCCGAGTTGGTGGCGCTTCAGTTGATTTTTCAGAAGAGCTGATGTCAGTCAACCAATTCCGCAGACCTTCAAGGAAATTAAAATCAACCAGTAATTGTAAGAACACAACACAAGGCATTATAGAGATTCAAATTTCTGATACAGAAATTATAATGCTTAACCATTACTCTGTGTGCAAGATATGTATCTGCTAGCAGGAAACAATTTCAAAGCAAATAAGTGTCTAGGAAGACGCATTGACTGTCTAATGAACGAGGATTTTAATAACTGACATAAGAAAGGATTGAACATTTCTATATATGCATACGAGGCACCATGAGAGCACATATTCTGCACAAACGAAGTCTCAATTAGTGACCAAGAAATTAGTTTCTAATATAAAAAATTGAGACTAGCTGATATATAAGCTAAGATGAAAACAAAATTATTCACATATCAAGCACAAGGCGAAAGTATTCAAACAACTTGTACTAAACATCAGTAATTTCCCATTTTAATAGCATACCATAGTGGTAACATATAGTGGTATATCAGAATCAATTTCTTGAAGGAAAATATGTTAGCATAATGTATACAAATGAAGTATATTATACAAGGCACAAAGGACAATACACATTGTACATAATTGGTACTACTGATCATCAGGCCTGAAACAAACAATGAATTAGTTGTAAGTGAGTACAGTAGCAGACACAGATGAGCGCTGAGTGGCCAATCAAGTGCACACTCTAATCAGATTTAAACATAGCCTTGAAATATACTGCAAATTAAAAATTACAGAGCATACTAGTGGGATTTACAATAACCCCTACACTGTAACTTAGTGAATAATAAAATAGCTGATTTTTTTTCTATGGTTATTCAAAGAACAAAGAGTTCTGGGATAGTGAAAATTCCTTAGATTTAAACATAGCATCCAAAATTTTTCATGGTTAGCCAAACAAGAAATCATAGCTCAAATAAGAAAAGGATAACAAATAACCAAATATTTTTCATGGCCAGTCAGAACTGTGGAAACCCCTCATATTGAAATTCAGAGATGACAAAAGAAATAAGCTCAAATGATAAATTGATCACTCATAAGCAAACAACAAATCAATGCCCAAATGAGAAAAGGATAACAAATAAATAAATTTTTTCTATGGTCAGTCAGATAACAAATTTCCTTTAACTGTGTGAAACCCCTCAAATTAAAATTCAGATTTCAGATAACAAAAGAAATAAGCTCTACCTATTTACACGACATACTATAGGAATTTATAGTGACATTGTCAATGTAAATTCTAGGTAATGGTGGTGTAAATCAAAGTGCAGACTTGAAAACAATTAAGCATGCCAAGAAAAACACCTCACAGCGTCCTAGCAACCGCAGAAAGGGGAAAAGCAAATGAAGATAAGCGGTGGAAAGAAATTGTACTTGTAACTGTGCACCACAAAGGGACATAAAGTATACTACTTTGCAACTGCAACGTAAGTCATACATGAGGCCTAAATTATTATGAATTTTAAGATAATGAAAATTTTAAAGAAGTAGATATAAAGCTGAGTACCGATAGATGATTCAATTGAAGATAAAAAATTGAAAGAAGGGAAAAGAATGAAGAGCATGCCTTAAGTTCTCTGGCTTCTACATTGCTCCTCCTCGAGGTACTCGACACAACGCCTTGAGCCTCATCATCGGCGCTACCAGTCCAGCCGTACCTCCTTGCTCATGCAACGACTTGACAAGGAGAAAGGGAATTATAAATAAATTACAGGGCTGAATGGTATATTTACAGAGTTGAATGGTATATTTACAGTTTCTAAATCACCATAAATTACTAATGTTAGAACTGTAAATAGTAAAGAACATAAATTATGCCTAATAAGATATTTCATGCACAAGAGTAAAAAAAATCAAGAATGTTGAAATGTATCCGAAAAAATAGGGGGAGCTATACTGAAATCTTAGTGAGTATACATACTAAGTGAAATTCATTATATATCAGAAATTATATAGTTCTGCTTCAGAAAGTTTTTTTTACATGATTATGGGTATCGACATCTTCACCAGAATCACTATGGGTAAAATCATCTATATCTCTATGCCTCTTATTGACCATCTAAATAATAGAAGATAATTTGGCACGAAATCAGGTATACGTACACAATATCTACAATAAGACGTAAGTTTTGAATGATCCCACAAGATAATTTGCAGAACATTAGATTTTTAAAAAAATTAACATTCAACGATTATATTAGGTTGAATGCACTGAGGGATTCCGCTCAATAAATCAGCAGCCAGGACTTTGCAGTGCTATAAGAAATCACTGATCATGATGGAGACAAGCCTAGAAAAACATAACTTCAACTATGAAACTCTAATTATGGCCTAAGCTAAAATCGAAACATGAATCGATACATCAGACTCATCAACCGCAGATGACCTAAATACCTATGGGAGTATAACCCAACAAACAAACCCTAACATGACATCCCATTGATAATTTCAAATAGAGCAACACATGATGAGAAGGGTCGTCGCAATTGCAAAAAAATTAACCTAGAAATTAAGACAAATTGAACGAGATGAGCTGAATAGCATAGAGGGAAATAGAAGTTGCAGGAGCCAAAAGGGGCAAAAGCAACAGTTCTTCCTAATCACACAAACAACCATGGGGATTGATTAATCGAAGGGAAAATTGGAGGAATCGCCTCACCTAGGGAACTCATCCAAATCACACAAACAATAATGCAAATTGATGAATCGAACGGAAAAGCGGACAAATAGCCTCACCTAGGAACCTCGTCTGGATAGCGAAAAATAGAGGGGAAAATAAAAATCCAGCAGCAAAAAGAGGGCAAAGAAGCGATTCATCCAAAACACACATCAAACAACGAATCGATGAAGGGAAGGGGAAAGGGCAGCAATCGCCTGACCTCGAGAGCTCGCCAGGAGAGTGCAGACTGCAGAGCAAAACGCGAGAGAGGGAAGCATACTGGACAGCCAGACATTGACAACGGGAAGGAACAAAAAGATGTGGTTCCCAAAATTGAAATGGGACAGCCAGACATGTGGTCCCCTATTGTCAGTGAGAAAAAAACAAAACAACCAAGCAATGCTACTGACAGGATCTGACGGAGGAAGATTGCCAGATAAAAAAAATTGACGGTGCCAAAATCAGGTGAGGGGAGCTCGAGAATCACCCGAGCAATTGATAGCTTTTCAAAAAAAAAAAGGAAGAAGATCGATAGAATATTTTTGTGGAATCGAACGTGATACGCAAGTGGACGGCCAAGGACTAATAAATACTCTAGGAAGAGTTATTTTAAAGTTTTATGCACCACGTATTTCATATAGGGATGGCCAGATTTCCACATAAACCAAAAAACTGAATCGAACTGAATCTGAAAACCCCATATTTTCGGGGTTTTTGGTTGACCGGCCCCAATTTTTGATATGTTCTGTATTTGGGTGTATTGTCCTTGCTTTTTGGGGGTGGGGGGGGGGTGTGTTGTTTGCGGTAACACCAATAATGGAATTTAAAGAACAGTTTCTAAAATGAAATAACTAGCAAAAAATTGATGAAATTCAACAGACTCTTTAAAACGGGCTCTCCCTACTCTCAACCCTACATGTCATCTCCACCCACCCCCACCACCTCTACCTCTCCCCGCCGCTGCCCATCCTCCCTTCGCCATGGCTGCGGCCACTCCGATCCCCACCCTCCATCCCCACCCGGTCCTCTCCGTTCGCTATGCTGCTCGCCCCCACCGCGCCTCTCCATCACTCCCCCGACGCCATGAGCCTGTAGCTCAGCAGCGGTACGGTCGCCAGCCAAAGGACGCCGCCATGGGCAGGTCCAGAGGCGGCAAGGGCGCCGGCGACGCGGACGGCGCCAAGTCGTTCCCGTCGCCGGCGTCGTCCTCGGCGTCGTTGTCAGAGTTCGAGTTCATGGTCACGCTGTCGCCAGCGTCCAAGCAGCGGTCGGCAGCGCAGCTCTGCCCCGCCGACGAGCTCTTCTACAAGGGCCAGCTCCTGCCGCTGACTTGTCACCGCGCATCTCCATGGTGTGCACGATACTGCTGTCCTCGGCGTCCACGTCCTCCGCCTCCACCTCCGACTCCACCTCCACGTCCAATTCCTCCCGTGACTCCAACGGCAGCACCTCCTCGTCCTTCTCCGCCGACTGCGCCGCGCTCCTGCTCCCAGACTCCGCGGCATCCTCGTCCCTCCCCAGCTCCGCTGAAGCGTCCCCTCATTAGAGGTGACCAAATATGATACAAATACCAGTCCCAGGAGGCTGGTAACACATTTATTACATCAAATGGTTCATTGCCGTACAACACGTCGAGGCTGTGGGCATGGGAGCGCCACTGCCACGAGAAGCAACATAAGAACTACAGACCAAACTACGATAGCAACAGCATCTAAGATATCTTCAGAGTCTTGCGCCATGGAAGCTTCCTGTGGAGACCCTGAATCCACAGGCACGGGTTGGGTGCAGGATAGCAACCTACTCGACGTTTTCGGGGACGAAGTCGGGATCCTCCTCTGAAAAATAGTTAATCAAGCAAGGGTGAGTACATACGTACTCAACAAGTTCAACCCCACCCACGGAGGGGCTAAAAAGTAGATCATGCACATGATATATCAAGGGTCAGGATAAGGTTTATTTTTACAAACACACTTACTCATGCAGGGGTTTGTTTTCAAAAAGGTTTTCGCAAACAGTTTTTATAACCCAAGTAACTCAGTTGTTTTGAGAAGACCAATTGAGGACTACCGGACTCCCCGTCCGCAGTAGCCCAGGCACACAGCCACACACTTTTCCAGAAATCAACTCACGCCATGAAAATCATCCCAAACCCAAACACTGGCTTTGTGACCACACCGTGACTCGTCCAATACCGTGGACACGGCTATTCGAATAGGTTTTACACTCTGCAGAGGTTGTACATCTTTACCCACAAGTAGGGTACCGCCACACGAACACCTTAGTGTCAGCGCGGATCCTATCAAAGCCATTACCCACCTTAGCTAACCCTACGAGCCACCACGGGAGCAACCAAGGGGTTATCTCACATAACCAGGGCGTACCTCACACAGATCGTACCCCTACTCCTTGATCTCCCGCTGCTCACCCGCACTCCTGATGGCAAGTAGATTAACTAGTGGGATTTATGCTAAGCCGTTGCTACATACAACGGTCGAGTGGTAGTACGATAATTGGGTCAGGTGAGATGTCACGTAACCTGGTCCTTAACGACAAGATGGACATCTCCAACACGCTCAACCACAAAGGTACGAGCTCACCCATACTCCTGACACACGCGTCCATCCCGTCTACCCAGTTCTTTACTCATTTTTTAAAATATCCCATTCCCGTTTTTAAAGCACTCACTCATTTTAAAGAAATCATTTAGGGCAATCAAAGATCAATCATAGCAATCAAGGGTGGCTATCCTACCGGGTTTTAACAGTAAAACAATATGCAATTTAAAATGGGTCATAGGGTTGTATTTATAAAACTGGGATCAAAGCATGCATCAAAGGATGAGATTGAACTTGCCGTCTTCGAAGTCCTCGGGGAGTTCCTGCTCGCGGCTCGGGACTCCGGTCTCCTGCTCGCAGTACTCGGCTCCAAGCTCCGGCTCGCGGTACTCCTCCTCGTTCACTCCGTCGGCTATAGCGCACACACAAGCAAGCATGCAATCAATACAAGCACACAAAGATTTGTCGGCTGAGCTCGGGGGGGGATAATTAAATAAATAGATAATGAAAGAGTAAATATTATTTAGGGGTATATGGTTGGGCGGGAGAATAAGTGAAGGGCCGGGGCAAGAGCTGGGATCGATCGGGCGAAAATATGAAATGACGCGTTAAAGGCGTCATTAGGATTGATTTAGAAGGATTAAGGGCTTAGTTGTAATTAGGTTTAAAAGAAAAAGGGACCTAATTGTAATATATCTATAAGGTGAGGTCTAAATAGAATAGCCTAGGGGTCTATTTGTAGTTAACTTTGGAAAAGTAGGGCTGGTTTGTACATTGGTTTATGGGATAGGGTCCTATTTGGAAGAAATAAAAGAGAGAGGGAATAGAGAGGGGGCTCGGGTAGAAAGGAAAGAGGTCAGGGGGTTTTGTGCAAAAGGAACATTCCCCTTTCTTCTCCCTTCGAGTCAGAACAGAGGAGAGGGGGGGATCGACCCGGCGGCCGGCGCTCCAGGGCACGGCGGCGACCCGGAGATGGGGGGAAACGGAGAGGGAGACGGGGGGATCTCAGCCCCGTGCTCACCTTGGGCTGAGATGGCCGGTGGAGGCGGCTCCTCGACGGCGGGCGGCTGCTGGCGGTGGTGGTTACCGGCGGCGGTGCTAGCAGGCTCAGGAAGGAGAGGGAGAGGGCTGTGGTGGTGCGAGGTGCGATGAGGGGCGTCGGGCTCTATTTATAGGTGCGGGGAGGCGGTGGAATGGCCGAGCACGCGGTCCACGTGCGGCCGGCCGGCGATGGCGGTTCGGGAAGAATCCCGGCGTCGCGACGGCGGTTCGGGCAAGTGGAGTAAATGACGGTCGGCGGAGCAGCGGTGGACTGATGGCGGTGCTGTTGGATGGGATCCGTCGGGCAGCGTCGGCTTGCGAGCAGGCGGTGGCAGGCGCGGCGTGCTGCGGGGCGGGCGGCGGTGTGCGGCGGCGCTGTTGGCGTGGAGGTGACGGCTCGAGGCAGGCGGAGTAATGGCGTCGCGACGAGCTTGGCGTGCGGGGCACAGGAGATGTGACGGTTCGGCGGCGTCGCGAGACCGGTGAGGGCAGCGCTGCGTCCGCGGGGTCTCGCCCGGCGGTCCGCGGCGGCGGGGCCGGTGACGGGACGCGACGCGCAGGCGGGCGCAGGTGTGGTAGCGTGCGTGGCGCCCACGGCCTGCGATGGCGTGCAGCGTGTGGGGGAGGCGCGGCGTGGCCGGCGTGTCCACGGCGCGTGACGGCGCGTCGCGCGCGGTGCGCGGGAGGCGTGGCAGAAATTGGAGCGTGGCGAGCGGCGAGCTCGGGCTCGGGCAGAGGAGGGCGTGGCCGGCGGCTGGTGCGGCGTCGAGCGGCAGGGACGCGTCGCGTCACGGCCAGGCGTGCAGCGTCCCGAGGTGGAGGACCGCCGTGCACGCCAGGGAGGGAAGCAGGCCGGCGGGGCCGGAAACAGAGCCGCAGGGCCGGGGCAGAGGCGCGGGCCGGGAAGGAAGAAGGAAGAGGAGGAAAAGAAAGAAGAAAAAGGAAGGAAAGGAAAGAAAATAGGAAAAAGGAAAGGAGAAAGGAAAAAGAGAAAAGAGAAGAAAGAAAAGGGAGAAAAAGGAAAGGGGAAGGAAAAAATAGGAAAAAATTTAGGAAAAAAGGGGAAGGGATTTTGGTGGGGTTTTCCGGTTTTCGTGTGCCGGCGCGATTTCCGGGACGGCGGTGATGGCGAGGCGGGCCGGCCGGCGGGACCGTGGCTGGCCCTGGATTCCTGGCGCGGTGGCCGACAGCGGCACTGTGCGGCGCGACGGGCGGCGGGGCTCGAGTGATGGCGGATGAGATCGGCGATGCCGGCGGGATTCGCGGCACGCGCGCCGAGGGAAGAAGAGAGGGAAATGGTGATCGGGATTTTTGGGGGAGACGATTGAGCTCAGCGGAAAGGTTTTTGAAAACACACGTGATTTAGCAGGTGATTTATTAGGGCTAAAAACGCGGGCGTTACATCCGCCAACGAGGACGACCAGCACCTGCACCCGCTCTCCGCCACCGCCTCGTTTGCGGGCCTGCCGCCGGCCAACTTCACCACCCGCTTCTCATCCGTCTTCCACCGCGGCGGCAAGGCCAAGGCGCGGGAGGGCACACGGCCACGCGAGCGAGATGGCAGGAGGATAGCGAGTTGTGGGTGCTCGTCAAAATTAGCTAGCGGGGAGGACGGGATTGCTAGCGAGATGAAGAGGCGAGCAGGATAGCTAGACTATTGGATTGATGTTTTTGTGAATTTTTCCATTTTTTAGCTAGTCCAACCAATTTAGCTAGTCTGTTGGAGTTGCTCTTAAAAACATGAAGTTTTACAACTCTTAAAAAATGTTGAAAGGAATAAAGAAGGTTATCTCCAAGAGTTCATAATAATCAACTCCTAAAATATAGAAGACAATTTTACATCAAGAACCTTATACTATTTCTAAATTATCCTAACCGCTTTTATATATTCTTTCTCTCATACATTTACATCAGGAACCCTTATCTATTGTTTAATTTTTCTGCGCCCTTCCACATTTAGATTAGGCACGACTTAGAATCACGTAAAGTTACGCGTAATGAGGTGATTTTTTCAGAATCCAAAAGATTAGTAGGATGTATTAGGAGTTGTTGGAGATGAATTTTTTCTAATCTTGCTAAAAATCAAGGATTATGAAAGGATTTAGGATACCAGTAGATCTAAGAGCATCTCTAGGACTCCGGTAGATCTCTCTTACCTAATTCAACTATTATATTGGGAGAGGAATTTTTTCTAATCTTACTAAAAATCAAGGATTAGAAAAGGATTTAGGATACTCTTGGAGATGCTCTAAGAGCATCTCTAGGACTCCAGCAGATCTCTCTTATCTAATCCAACTATTATATTAGAAAATTTTATAAGCAAATAGTACTTTAGCAATCTCCTTTTATTTTTCATTTTTCTCTAATAATTATTGGGACAACCCAATAACTCATCACAACTATTCCTAAATAAAGGAGGAGCTGTAACTCTCCCAATACATTAGTTGGATTGGGTCCATAGACAAAACATTAGTTGGATTGGGATGAGATTATTGGAAGACTGCAAAACTCTCCCAATAATGTTGTACTTTCTCCACCTGGCAAAGACTGCTCGTTTAGAAAATATTGGACACAATAGTAATCGTGACAAGTGACCATACTACCTCTAATTATTCTATTTGGTTTTCTAAATAAATGTAGTGTACTGGAACTAGAGAAAAATACCAATTCATCATTTCATTAACTCTATGCACTTCTTAATGCACTTTTTTTATTGGAATGCATGCTACTTTTATTAAATTAGTTTCGCTATAAGGCCAATCTCAATGCAGTTTCATAAGAAGTTTCATAGTCATTAATTAGTAGGACAATTAGCAAATATGTTGATTTGGTAACTTGATTAATAGGAGAGAGAAGCTTCTCGTTTCATCCCCACGACACGCTTTTGGCTCGCCTACCTAGTTTGGTGAAACGGGACGAAACCCGCACTGAGGGCGTCGGCGTTTCGATTTTTTTTATTTTAACCCTTTTTAATCTAAAATTTTAAAACTAACCCCTCCCGAACTAAAATTCCAAGAAGTAGCCTTTTTGGTGACGCCAAGCTCCGTGGCGCGACTATACTTAAGTCACGCCACATGAAGTGGTGCGACTAATGTCTACGATGGCGTTGGAAAAAGTTACGTCTCACGTGGTGGAGAGAGTCACGCCACGCACCGTGGCGTGACCGGATCGGTAACTGCCTGGCTAGGAGTTCCAGGTCTCATTTAGTCGTGTTTACTTATTCCTTTTAATTAGCAAATGAGCTTCTAAATTTGTGAAACTCGAGATGTATGATCTATATAGTGCATACGTTCCATTTTAACTATGTGCACTCCAAACCATAGTGTATAGAATGAGAAATCTAATTTTGAAATAGCCTAAGTGTTATTAAATCAACACATGAAAATTGCGAAGTTTGAAAATAGAGTCAACTAGTCAACTTTAGGCATACTTTTTGAGAAATTTTACACTAAGACCTTAAATATTTTTGGGCTACAAGTGAATTTGGATGTTCATAGGAAAGTTTGGACAAGTTTTTGGTCAAATATAACAAAGAATACATAATTTAAGGGAGGCTTAAAGTTGAAAAATTGTGTTGTTTTCTAAGTTTGTCAGCTAACTATAAAACAACATAACTTTCGAACTTTAAGCCTCTCTTAAACTATGAATTCTTTGTTATATTTGACCAACAACGTGTCCAAACTTTTCTATGATCATCCAAATTCACTTGTAGCCCAAAAGTATTTAAGGTCTTATTGTAAAATTTCTCAAAAAATATGCCCAAAGTTGACTAGTTGACTCTATTTTCAGACTAAGCAATTTTCATGTGTTGATTTAATAACACTTAGGCTATTTCAAACTTAGATTTCTCATTTTATACACCATGATTTGGAGTGCACATAGTTAAAATGGAACGTATGCACTCTATAGATCATACACATCAAGTTTCACAAATTTAGGAGCTCATTTGCTAATTAAAAAGAATAAGACACGGCTAAATGAGACCTGGAACTCCAGTTCGGCAGCTGACCGATCTGGTCACGCCACGGTGCGTGGGTGACTCACGAACGAGTCGCGGCAGGCAGCGTGGCGTGACTCCCTCCGCCACGTCGGATGTGATTTTTTTCAACGTCACCGTGTACATTAGTCGCGCCACTTCATGTGACGTGATTCAACTATTAGTCGCGTCACGAGGCTTGGCGCGACCGAGGGCTACTTCTTGGGAATTTAATTGGAAAGGGGTTGTTATTATTAAAAAATTAGATTAAAAAGGGTTAAAATAAAAAAAATCCGGCGTTTCATCGTCGGATCCGTTGCGCCCCGCCTCTCGCGCTCAGGCAGCTCGTTCCGTCGCGCCATGGCTAACCCCACCCTCCCGAGCTCGCCGTGCTCCCTCTCTCTTCTCTAAATCGCGCGCAGAATCCTCTACTTCCCCTCCAAATCGCCCCCAAATTGTTTCCTATGCCCTCCAAATCGAGCACCACTCCCCGGCCTTAAATTGTGGTCAACGACGGCGAACTGGTGCCGTCGTCCCCCTCCCTCTCTATCTCAGTGAAGCTACCCTCATCTGGTTGTGGGAGATGTCACATCGGGGGAATCCGTACCCCCAGGGCTGCTGACCTGCTGTGTCCCGGCGAAGGGCGGCGGCATCCCAGCGAAGCTCAGCAGCGGCACATCTTCTTCCCCGACAGCTCCAACTCCTCCGCTAGCAGCTCCATTGCACTCGGATTCTCCCCAAGCGCTAGCAGGTCCCTGGTGGCCTATGTGGAGGTAGCGGCGGCCAGAGTTCTCTTGCTTATGGAAATCAACCAAATCCATGGTTAGTCCGAGTTATCCTGCTTAATTTTGCTTGCTTGATGGATTTAGCATAATTTAGCTGAGAGATTTGGCATAGTTTACGACAGTGAGGGTGTCGACATTGGCACATAGGCATAAATTTTAGTGATTGGTGTGTGTTGAAAGACTCAGTGAATCACTTTGATAGATAGACTACTTGACATGGTGAACTTGTGGCACTGAATCGAATTTGTGATTCGCCATGTTGACACTGAACTGAAATTGTGGAGATAGCCTGAACTTTGACATTCAGTACATGTCAACAGTTCAATGCTACGTCACTGATCTGTTATTGGCATCCCTCACTGAACTGATATGCTCTTCTTCCAAGTAGTTTTGGACAGTAGTAGCTTAGGGATTTCAAGACAAATTTTGCTTGGATTCGGTATGATGTTCTTGATTAATTTTTCTCTTGGTAGTGACTCTGGACTGTAGCTTAGTTGTTTATGATAAGCTTGCTGTCTATTGAGACTTGCAGATTTGCTAAAAAATTTACTGAATGACTGAGTGGAGGAAACTGATCTGCTTTTGTTCAGAAAACCACCACTCTTTTTACTTGCAGGTACTTGTTGGCCATATATACTCCCTCTGTCCCTAAATGTAAGCATTTGTTGACTTTTGCAGATCGCGTTTGACCATTCGTCTTATTCAAAAAATTTATGAAAATATTATTTATTTTGTTATGATATGTTTTATCATCATCTATATTTTAAGTATATCATAATTATTTTTACATTTTCATAAATTTTTTGAATAAGACAAATGGTTAAACATGCAGCACGGAAACCGAAGAATGCTTATATTTAGGGACGGAGGGAGTAGATTGGAAGAAGGAAGCCAATCTTCTTAAGTTTTTGTCGTTTTGTTATCAGGGTGCTCTCTATTTTGTGAACTGAAATATGTCTTAAATATGAACTGAAGTGGGTACTATGTTGTTTGATCAGTTATCAGTGGCTCTTCGTTTTGCTATGTGATTGCTCCATTTACATGTGATGTGAAACTGCTATGTAGCTCATTTACATGTGAATGTGAAACAGTATACCTAGCCTATATATGTGCAGCACGTCCACTTCCAGTCTGCATCAACTGAAGGATACTTGCTTCTTGATCACAGGCGACATATTCTGGATGTAGCTTTGTTGCTTCTTAATCTAACACAACCTTATTTTATTTATAAATGGCTACATAGTTCTCGTACCACATTTGATCACGACGCATTTAAGATTCAAATGTTGCATCCTACTTATGAAATTGTGCTCGTGAAACTGTGCATTGAGAGTGACAGTTTCATCATGTTCAAAAGATGACGTGGTAGCTTAGGTAACTGTGTTCATGAAACTACCACTGAGACTGGCCTAAGCTAAATGGACATTTTTTGTGGGACACAATTTGAAAATTAAATGAACGCTCTTCGTGGGACTGTTTGCAGGACTGAGGGAGTAAGTGATATTAACATATCCCTATTAACTAATTACTATTGAAAATATTAACTAGTTATTGGAAAATGGGAGACGGGCAGAGATGCTCTAAGTATCCTGCCACAATGCAGGATCATCGTTTATGTTTATACTGTATAATCCTGTAGATATAATCTCAAGAACATTGCAAACAGTTCATTCAAGATTCATGTGGTTCGATTAATTTCGAACAATTCGATCAGCTTACAAACAGCTTATACTCCACTTCGCAGTACATGCTGTACTACTTCCAGATCAAGCTCACTCAACCAGCAAAGAAAATAAAATACAAAACTCACAGATGCCACTACACGATCCTTGGATGCAATCTTGATTTTGTGTTGCTGAAGAATGTAGATTCACCTCGCATCAGCAATGCCGAGTGCGTTGGCAAAGCAGGAAGCGAAAGTGTCCATGGCGTCGGGCGGCAACACGACCCCGAGCTCGATGCCGCCATCACCCTCGGGGCAGTCCGCCAGCGCCACCGTCCCGGGCGTCTTCTCCACCGACACCATCTCCACCCTCGCCGGCCGGCCCCACCCAAAGTCCGTGGTCTCGTACACGCCGTGCCTGGGTGACCCGCCCACCGACATTGGCCGCTCCGGGAGCACCGACAGCACCCTGCCCAGCCACCCCTCCGCGCCCTCCAGCACGCCCTGCTCCATCTCCCGGATTGCGCTCCCGATCGCCGACGCCGCAGTGGCCACGCCGTCGGCCGTTTCGCCGGACAGGAGGTCCGCCGTGGCGGCCTCCACGAAGCAGGGGCGCAGGCAGTTGCCAAAGTACTCGGCGGGCAGCGGCGGCGCCAGCCTGGACCGGCACTCGGCGGAGAAGAGCATGTGGCTGCGCTCCGCCCCCGCGACGCCCGCGGATCCGGACTTGAGCAGGCACACCCACGCCAGCGCCGACGCCGCCACGAAAGACGACACCTTGGCATCCGACCTCGCCGCCGCGCCCTCCTTGATGCGGTCGATCTGGTGGCGCGGCAGCAGGAACGACGCCATCACCATCGGCGCTTGCTTCTCCTGCTGCTGCTGAGGGGGCGGCGGCGGTGGAGGGGCGAGGCTTGCCATCCCGGCGAGCGTCTTCCCGCGCAGGTCGTCGGGGTCGGCGACGAGGGAGCGGTTCAGCACCGGGAGCGGCGGCAGAGTGGCGTTCCCGGATCCGTCGCCGGTCTCGAGGCCCAGGCGGCAGGCGGCGGCCCAGGTGCGGACGAAGTGCATGGTGGAGGCGTCGTCGCAGGCGGCGTGGTGGACGGAGACGCCGAGGCAGAGGCCGCGGCCGGGGAAGACGGTGACCTGCACGGCGGCGAGCGCGAACGCCCCATCGTCACCGGGCGGCGGGAGCTGCGGCACGAGCGGGCGGATCCGGGACAGGTCCCTGGGCGCCCTGGCGACGAGGTGGTCGAAGTCGTCGGGACTGTCGGACTCGGCGACGGCCAGGGTGAGGGCGTCAGCGCCGCGGGCGTACGAGCAGAGGAAGGGCGCGTGGGGCCGGATGGTGCCGGCGAGCGGGTAGAAGCGGCGAAGCGCGGCGGGGAGCGAGGAGCAGAGGAGCGGGACCGTGGAGGACGGTTCCGGGTGTCGGAAGAAGAAGAGGCGCTCGACGGGCCCGGTGAAGAGCCACGCCACGTCGAAGAAGGTGAGCGGGAGCGCGGGCTCGTGCGCGGAATCGGACGGCGCCGGCGAGACGCGGATCCGGTCGATCACGCGCACGCCCGGCGGGGACGACGGCGGCGCCATCCGATCTGCTCTGCGCCGCTGCTCTGCTCTGGTTTGCGGTTGTTGAGTGGCCTCCTCTGCTCCACTCTGCTCTCTCCCCTGTTCCGGTTGTGGAGTGGCAGGTGAATCAGATGAATCAGATGCAGGAAGGAAGGCGAACTAATCTACGTTTAAATAATCTACAGGAAGGAAGGCAAGGCACTTTGGCAGGTGAATCAGATGCAGAGGGGACAATGACAGGTGGGCAGGGGCGCTCCTGCCGAGTTCCAACTTCTAAATGGTAGAGCTTTGGTTGCTTTAAGCTGCCAGTTAGGCATGTAACCACTCAGGCACCACACCCACTACCATGAGGCTAATCTATTATATAAGCTGTTCATCGTAGTGCAAACAGTGTGTCACGCCACTCTTGCATTACGTATGCATGCCTATCTGACAGTACTGAATTTATGCAAAACGTATTTCTATTTCAGGAGGAGATTGCACTCGGAACATATCTCGTGTAAATTGTGAAATCTTTGACATAGCTATCGATGATTGTAAACATGAGAAGCAAGGACATTTTTCTGCACCTACAGGGCTACAATTTGATCGAAAGTACTCCTTCGCACACTACTTCATCCCCTAAACGCTAAACGTATCTATCAATCTATGGGCACTGGTAATGGAAATTATATTATGGCGTGTTGCTCATCATTTCTTAGACACTCATAACACAAAACTGCCCAAAACGTTGGTCTAGAATATGTTTTGGTATTGAGTGTGGATTTCATTCACATTCGAGGACCGGTGGATGGTCGCTTCCTGGTGTGATGAGTGATTGACAACGTGGTGTAGACTGATTCTTGGCTAAGTATTGCAGGTGCAGGTTGCGGCTTGACTGGTGCAGGTGCAGGTGAAGAACAAGCGTGAAAGGTCGTTGCCGGTGAGGCCTCCAGGTGTGGAGAAGACAAGTAGGCTTGGTTCGAGGGACCCGGTGGCCAGCGGGGTCAAGTGCGGGCCGCATGGTGGCAAGAACGGCAAGATGAAGTCATGGACGGTTTCTTGGTTGAGCCTCAAAACCAAGGTCGAGCCGGGACTACGTGGGAGCCGAGTCATGAGTGGTGATTGGCGGAGGCTACACCGAGTTCGCGGGGTTTCCGGTGGTTCACCAGAAAACCACTGGGTTTCTTGGTTGATCCACAAAGCCAAGACCGAAGAACCGAAGACGGAAGTGCAGCAGCTCCAGACCGGTCGGACCGGTGGGTCTGACCGGTCTGACCGGTGGGTACCGGTCTGACCGGTGAGGAGCACCGGTCTGACCGGTGTGCGACGACGCAGTCCGGAATCTTCGAAGCGGAGGACACGCGTCGGGATCGCAAGGCTTGCGTCGAGGCTAAGCAAGTTTGCGGTTGCTGGGCATCCGTCCAATGGTGCGAAGACAAAGACTTCCATTTTCGCCCTCGAGGGGCATGTATCCCTAGTTAGCTAGTAAGGGTATTTTAGTCTTTCGGTTGCCTCCATATAACCCAAGGGGTGAGAGGATGGCAGCCATCTCTTGGAACCCTAGCTCATTTGGTTTTCCTATTTTCCTTCCTATTTTCTTAGGATTTTCGTAGGACTAGCTTGAGAGCTTCATGGTGAGATCTTGTGAGAGGGAAGGATGATCGGGCGGCAAGCTAGACCTTGTATGAACCTCTTTGGTATGTATAGATGATTCGGCGTGGTTCCTCAAGGCTTGGATGTGTCTTTCCCGTTTCTCCTTTTTGGTGATTTTCGGAGCCTTTTCTTGGCGATTTTCTTGGAGCGATTTCGAGGCCTTTCTCTTTGGGGTTTGGTGGGGGATGTATGCATGAACCCTTCGTGGTTCTTTTCCCTTTGATTCCCCTTCCAAATCCGTGAGCAAAGGGGCTCGATTTTGGGGTTTTCGTGGCTCTAGGGTTAGAGGCGTTCTTGGTGGGATTTCTTCGATTCCTCTTGATTTGACAAGTTTTGGTGGACCAAATCTTGGCTATGGAGTACCCATGAGGTGTTCCTACTATCCCCAAAGTCTTGTGCAAAACCGTGGAGCGAATCGGGAGATCGGGAGTTGGATTTGGAGGAGTTGACTCGCGGGCGCTGTTCATCCCGAGCTGCCCAGGCACGACCGGTCTGACCGGTGCTCTTGACCGGTCTGACCGGTGCTAGCCCTTGGTGGGTTTTTGTCTCGGGGAACAGCCTTGTCCGTGTGGTTTTGTCCCGTGGTCCTGCTGTTCAGTTCTTGGAGTGTTTGGAGTTGTTTTGCTAGGATTTGTGAGGGGTTCTTCTTCCTCACAGGTTGTGTTTCGTGGTGGTTTTTGTTCCAGGGCCTAGAGGATTCACTGAGGCTTCCTGGAACGTTTGCTGTGCGGCTGCTGTAGCCACCGGCCTGACCGGCTCTGTCCACCGGTCTGACCGGTGTCACCGGTCTGACCGGCGCAGGCCATCGGTCTGACCGGTGTAGCACAGGCAGCAAGCCGTGCAAGTTTCCGCTGTGTGTTTTGGTGAGTTTTGGCTAGGAAGGTTGAGTGTTGGTTCCTAGGACCAGTAGCACTCCAGTGGCTGCGTGGTCTTGACCAACTTGGGTAGTTGGGTCGGAGACGTGAGTTGGAAGCCGTGTTCGTCTTGTTGGAGTTCTCATCTCCTTCGAGAAGAATTTTAATCGGCTCCCATTCACTCCCCCCTCTCTGGTTCGCCTAATCGGTCCTTCACAAACAACCTGATGCAAATCAAATCAGGACACCAGCTCAGGACCAAATCATCATCTACATGTGGAGGATAGGTATTTGGTTCAGTTTCCTTCTAAGTTGCGGGGCTTTAGATGCATCAATCTCTCCGGACCAACCGGGTGTGGGAGAAAGACAAACAGGATTAGACATATTCTTCGTCAACACAGATATGTCTCCTCCTTTTAGCTTCTTCATCAAGACATCAATGAAGCGAGCTTCATCAGTCCTCATGGCAGAATCAGCAGCTTAGCTCTAGATGCCTGTGTCATAAGCAGGATGCACATAATGGTTGCTCATCTTCTTGTTGACAACCAGTTGCTTGTCAACTACATAAATGGGTCTGATCACTCCAATCCCCCAGATTGGAAGATCATACCATTTACTCAAGTTGTCAACACTCTTCTGGCAGGTACAACCACAACAATCCACAAGATTAGAAGAGAACATAATCAAGTGGTTGATTTGCTAGCAAGGCAAAGTATTTCTTCCTTACAGGCTAATCAGTTAGACTTTTCAGGATTATGTGTAAATCTTAGCCATGCTCATGGGTGCCTGTTTCTGGAGGCACTCTAATCTGTAACCATAAACGATGTAATGGTTCTAACAGCTTCATGCTGTTAATTTTTGAATGAAGTGATTGTTGTCAGGGGAAAAAAGATGGGAATTAATCCTACCATACATAAAATACCCCCAAGCTATCAATGTCATATTGAATTAGTCTATTTCAAATGTTGTATGAGGGTTTGCCGATTGTTAAATTAATTGCAAGAAAATGTTGAAGCGTATATCATGCGTGGGGAAAAAAATTCTATGTCTTCGTGGAGTAGAAAAAGGATGTTGAAGATTTGAGATTTGAGAAAAAGAATTCAAGTCTTTTGGAAAAAAAATTTAAGACCTAATTGTTATAGATCAAATCTGAAAAAAATGTCATTTCAACCTTATATGCTAAAGAGATAAATGCAGGGCCGGACCCTAAACTTGGCACAAGGTGCCATTTAGGTCCCTCTACTTAAAAATGCACATCTACCTACAGCATCTAGGCCAGAGTTGTCACACACATCCCAACGGGTCCGAACCAAACCCGCTTGCGCACGTGGCGTCCACGCTGGATGCCTGGCTGCCCACGCAGACGCGGCCAGCGGTTCCTTTTCTTTTCTGACCCCCTCCTCCCGTCGCACTCCGTTGTTTAGTTGTCCTCCACCTATTCGAGGACGTCCCTGCCGTGGTGGCGCCGGAGCAGAAAGACGGAGGGCTCGCCGGCGAAGGAGGACGACGAGACCTGAGGCACCAGTGGTGCAGTAGTCGTCGGCCGCCGCGGCCATCGCGACCGTCGACGATGCCTCCAACGTTGCGGAGGAAGGCCAACCCTACGCCCTCGTATGGTGAGTTAATCTGCCCCCAAACTATACAATTGAAGATGGATTGGTCCAATCTGTGCATACATGATCCCAAGTCTGACATCTTGTTGAACAATAGTTGTGAAGTTTTCAACAAATACATTCTGGAAGCAAGGGAGATGCCCATCCTAAGTATGTTTGAAAGGATCAAGCAACAACTTGTGACCAGATACCACACCAAGCAACAAGAGCTAGCTGATCAATCTGCAGGGCACATTTGTCCAAAGATAAGAGAGAAATTAGCCAAGAATGCAGAGTATGCTAATGTTTGCTATGCATTGCCAGCTGGTCGTGGGGTGTTCCAAGTTCTGGACAGAGAATTTCAATATATAGTCAACATTATAACCAAGGAATGTGAATGCAGGAAGTGGAATCTGACTGGTATCCCATGCCAACATGCCATCTCCTGCTTAAGGCATGAGAGGATTCCACCTGAGAGCATGGTTCATGACTGCTACTCACTGGAAGCTTATAACAAGGCTTATGAGACCAATATCATGCCATGTAGAGATAAGAGCACTTGGGATCATGTTCATTGTCGTGAAGTCAAAGCACCTGTTTATGAGAAGAAAGTAGGTAGGCCAAAAAGGTGCAGGAGGAAGGAACCCTCTGAAATCCAGGGAAAGAATGGACCTAAATTATCCAAGCATGGAGTAATCATCACATGCAGCTACTGCAAACAAGAAAACCATAATGCAAAAGGTTGTTTCTTTAAGAAAAAGGGCATCAGACCTGAAGACTATGATCCAGAGGTGCATGGCATTAATCCACAAGCTCCACCAGCTCCAACAAATGATGAGCCACCAGTTCAAACACAAGATGAACCAATAATGGTACCACCAGTTCCAGAGGTAATATATGACACATATGTTTTTTCGCACATTCTTAAGATGCTTCCGATGGTTTTCTTCCCACTGCATGAACAAGTGATTGGAGTTTCTGATTGATGTTTAAGCAGGACCTTCCAACTTCCCAATGGTTTTCTCAAGATGCTCCTTTGCATTATACTTCAAGTCAACTGGCACAAGATGCATCTGCACCAACTTACTCCAATTTGATGGCACAAATGAGCTCGACCATGCTTCTGCAAATGATGGAGCAGGTAGACAAAATAGCTTAACCTTGGTTATTTCTATCTTTTTTGTCACAACAACTAATATGAACATATTCCTTTATGTGCTACCTTCAGCATGGATCACAGTCACACTCTTTGTCTCTGCCTCCTCGGCCACTACCAGACTCTGCTTTCATCACATCAAACCAACCAATTTCAAGACCTGCTCGTTTAACAACTGCAACAAACCAAGGCAAGGCTACAACAAGGAAGAGGAAGGCAGCACCTGCCAAGAAGAAAGGTGATGTTGCAGCAAACAAGAAGGGAGCAACATCAAAGAGTTGATGTGCAAACAAGAAGTTTTTTTTTTCTTTTTGGTCATCTTTTGAAAGTGAAAACATATCCTTGGATGTGCTCTGGTGTAAATGATAGTGAACAAACCCATCAGTTCTGCTCTTTTGGCAATGACTAGTTCTGAAATGCAGTTGTATATAAGAAATGATCAGCATGAGCTGTAATAGGTTAGCACCAAAACTATGTTGGATGCTATTTATTTAACAATACTTATCAATTTCAGTCAACTTAATTTCTGTCATCTTTTATCAATCCTTGTCAACTAATTTCTGTTAACATATATATTTTTGAGCATTTCAGAAAGCATCTCAATTTCTGTTAACATATATCAGTTTCATTCATTTTTGGCAAAGTTCACCCAATTTTTTCATTCATCTTTCTGTGCTCTTGTGAGGCATGCAGCTCGACACAAGTAGCTTACCCAATTGTTTCACCAACCTGACTCCACTGCCACTTAGCTGATTTTTGCTTGCCAAAAACACATGGAGTGCCTGGTTCCGTCGTTAGCATCATCAGAAGCAGCAACAGCAGGTTGTAACAATGAAGACAGGCTGCCAGGGGTGGTGCAGTTTCGTTAGCAACATCAGCAAGTCTTGCTAATTTGTTTACTTTGAGGAGCAACATCGTCGTCAGCGAATGACTAACAACAGGAGCACCAGCAACACCACGCTGGGGATCACCACCACCGGCAGCCCATCGCCATCCCTGTCCACATCGTCCTCCCTCTCGGGCTGTGGCGAATTGGGTGGCGGTAGTGGCGAATCAAGCCGCGGTGGCGAATCGGGTTGTTGTTCCTGTTGCGGCGACGGCGAATCGAGTTACTGCTGCGGCGGCGGCGACGGTGGCGAATCAGGCTGCGACGGTGGCGAATCAGGCCATGGCGGCGGCGAATCGAGCTGTGACGCGGCGACGAATCGGTGACTGATGATTTTTTTTCTAGCACCTTCTCCGCTTGAGTCCGCCGTTGGCAACCAACGTGACACGCCACGTGCGCAAACGGGTTTGGTTCAGACCTGTTAGGATGGGTTTTACGGCACATGCCTAGATGTTGTAGTTAAATGTGCATCTTTGAAGTACAAAACCTAAATGGCACCTCATGCCAAAGTTCATGGTCCGGCCCTGCATTTATCTCTATGGTAAAATTTCATAGATCTAGTACTCTTTTTTTTTGGTACGCATCAACGGCTGAGATTGACTCAGTTTATTTCGAACAAAGAAAAGAGTCTTGAGTCGAGAACCCTCGTTTCCTCCCTTCTTCCTCCCGCTCACCGCCCCCCGCCCCCCCGTCCCCAGACCTGTGCGGCCGCCCATGGCGAAACGCCTCCTCTCCCGCGCCCGACTCATTACGCTTCACCGTCCCATCCTGCCTCCCGCGCTCTCCCGTCTATTCTCCCACGGCCCGCCCTCCCCCACGACTGGCGAACCAGAGGACAAGGGCAAAAAGGCGGCGGCGGCGGCTGTGGTGGTGGAGGCGGCTGCCAGGAAGCGGAGGGAGGAACCCGAGGTCAGCGGGAGGGATGGATCGGAGGAGGACGACGAGGACGCCGGTCTTCCATGGAGGAGCTGGAGGCCCGACGTCGCGTGGCTCTCCAAGGCCCTCGAGCCCGCGCTGCACCTCTACAAGCAATACAATTGGAAGCCTTTCACCTGTTCGTCTCCTTCTCTTCAGTCTCTCTTCCATTACATCTTTACGCTTATCTAGCCTCCACATTGTGATTTTTCGCTGCAATTCTTTCTTTCTTTAAGAATTGTCACATTTTTAATTGGAATTAGAATTTGTGGCATTCCTGTGTGAATGGTTGGCTGTGAAATTGCAAAGAGGATTTATATAATTTGCAATCATGACAGATAAATCAAACTTACTTTTCAGACCGAACTCTGTTAAATAAGCAGTGGATCCTTTGACAATTGCAAAGACATTATTAGATTGTTTATTTCCTTTGCTACACAATTATAAAGCTTGATATGATGTCCCACGGTTAAAAGTTATACTATCTGGATGCAGCTACTGCTGGAGGGGAGAACATCCCTGCAAGCACCCGGACATTTAGTGAAATTCTAAGTGATCTCCAGCGAAGTAAGATAAGCATCAAGGACTGGAGCCTTAGTGATCTTACCGTTGGCCTTTACCTCATTTATCTTAGCCAAGCTTCATCAAAGAATGCTGAAGCCTTCAAGGGTGTTCAGATATCCTCCAATAAGATGGTACATACTGCAGGCTTGTATTCATACTGAAGTTATAAAACTGTATATTGGGTAGTAACTGCATGATATCTATAGCAATTTCAAGAAAAGACAATACAGTTCTGTTCTTTGGTTATGATGATTGAGCATTTAGAATTTCAGCCCCTTTAGAATGTCATGCTTCTCAAAATAATTAACATAAACTAGTATGCGCTGGTAACAGGGATTCATTGCTATTCCTTTTCCAGATTCAAGAATTAATATATCACCTAGAACTTGCAAGAGGTTGCTATAAAGGCAATGCATCTGGACTTGCAAGGTATAGCATGCTTCGCAAGAGACATGTCGTAAAATTTGTGAAAGACTCTAGTATTTTGAGGCCTGGGTATTACATTGGCATTGATCCACGAGCTAAATTGGTGATTCTTGGGATTCGTGGGACTCATACAGTGTATGATCTTGTTACTGATTTGATTGCTCTAAGCGATAAGAAGGTATCACCTAAAGGTTTCTCCACACACTTTGGAACATATGAGGCGGCCCGTTGGTACCTTCGCCATGAGCTGGGAATAATCAGAAAATGTTTGGAGAAGCACAAGGTGAAAGGGTGTATTTCTGTGTTCAGTTGAAGTCATCATCTTTTGTGCCCAGTGCTTATTTTCTATTATTTGAAGCAGGACTACAAGTTGCGGTTGGTAGGGCACTCCCTTGGAGGAGCTTCAGCAGCGTTACTTGCTATAATGCTACGGAAGAAGTCAAAGGAGGAGCTTGGTTTCAGTCCGGATATTATTTCAGCTGTTGGATATGGAACACCACCTTGTATATCAAAGGAAGCTGCTGAAAGTTGTGCTAGCTATGTCTCTACTGTTGTGCTCCAGGTTATGCTTGATCTTTTTGTTGGAGTCAAAATCCAACTTCCAGTGCCTTCCTTTGTTGAGTAGTTTGGCATTTTTAATCGAGCTGTTTCTTCTATTGATGCAGGATGATATTATTCCTAGGCTCAGTGCAGCTTCACTGGCAAGACTGCGAAATGAAATACTCAAAACAGATTGGTAGGTAATTAGGTACTGAGTTCAGGCTGTCAATAATGATAAGAACATGTATTCAGGTAGCTTTCATAGGAAGAAAGAACGTTCCGATAGTTCACCTTGCGGATATTACTTACCGTCCTAGTTAAACATGGTTAATGGATGCCCCTTTGTTCATGATGTCTGTACCATGTTGTTTTACAGGGTAAGTGTTTTGGAAAAGGAAGACTTGAAGCATATCGTGGATATTGTGACTAATGCCAAGCTTGTTGTTTCATCAATTCAAGATGTGGCACGTAAACTCGGTGATTATGTATTGGCATCAACAAATTCTGGTGAGTTTGATTGAGTTGGGAATGAGGATGTCGAAGTAAAAGGGTTATGATTTAACTTAACGTATGCTGCTGAATGTATGTGATCTAACTTCGTCTTGTCAGATGTTGCCAAAGATGCTGACTCGACAAAGGCGTTGTCATCGAATAGTACAAATGATGTGTACGTGCCTGAGGATCTCTTCCTTCCTGGGACTCTGTATTACCTGCAGAGGGATATTGAGAATATAAATGGCGTCGAAGACGAGTCTTACACGCTCTGGAAAGGCGATCCAGGGGAAAATTTTCAGAGGATACTGCTGTCTGGAAACTTGATATCTGATCACAGATGCGAAAGCATATATTACGCCCTGAGGGAGGTGCTCAAGACACTGCCACCGCTACCTCAGGATGAAGATGAATGACCTTGTTTTCCCTCTATTTATTTTTTCAGGCGCTTTACTTTGTAGTTGTTGGACGCATGGATTCTATTAGTTATAGTTTTGTGATGTGTAGGGCTGTAGGCTTACACCGGCGGTTCCTTTGATCTTTTAGTACCACTCAGAGGACTACCCTGCGTCCCTGCCTTACCTAGTAAAATTTTTGCAATTTGGTCCTTTTTCGGTAAAATTTTTACATTTGGACCTCTGGTGGAAACAATTGTAGAAATGGACCCATAGAACGGCGCCACAACCTCTGGCGCCGTTGTAAGGCATCACGGCGCCACATCACTTGGCGCCGTGACCTGCCACGTCAGATCCCCCGTGGCGGAGGAAAATTGCAGCCAAAAGGAACGTCGCCAAAAGGAACGGCGCCGTGCCTGCTTACCACGGCGCCAGGTCCCTTGGCGCCGTGAAATGTATATTTGGCGCTAACGGATCTGGCGCTGTTCTATCCAATCTTAACGGCGCCCACGAGCCCCAGCTCACCCCAGCGCCCTTTTCCTCCCTCCGTTCGAAACAGGAGGGCAGGAGGTCCGGCCGCCTCGACGGTAGGCGGCCAGATCCCGCCGCCGGCGGCCTCCTCAAGGCCGGCCCCGCCCGTCCTTCGATCCCGAAAGGTGAGTCCTCTCCCCTCCTCATTTTTTCTTTGATTTTGTTAGATTGGTGGTTAGTATTTGAAGAAACCGTAGATGAATGATATTGGGCTCGATCTATGAAATTAGTGGTTGATAGGAGGATTGTGTCGTGGATAAATACAATGTAGTTACATATTGGTGCATCCTACTGAATTTTTGATCTTGTACAAGCCGAATCGATGAGTGGTAGTATATGGTTGGAAAATGCTATCAAAATGCATGTGTGAAATTTAAATTTGTGATAGACATGAGGAGTGCACATATTGATTTAGTTGCATTACTATATATGTACATGTAGAATTAGTTGCATTACTAGGTTTTAAATATAATTTTCACTCAGTTAATCTAGGTTAGGTTATATAATTTACTAGTTATTTACCTAGGATTTATGTTTTGCAGAGCATGGATAGTCCGTGGCGTGAGAAGAAGTGGAAGAACTGGCCCAAGGAGCTCTATTCTGATGTATCGTGCAAGGATGCACCTGTACCACCCGCCCTGCCTGTTCCAAATTGTGACTGTGGCAAGCCGGTCTTGGTAATTGAATCCATGCACCCTAAGACGGCGGCTCGGGCATACTACTCGTGTGGTGATGATCGTGTAAGTACAATATCTGTTATTGGTTGCATTACAACATTTCTTGGTTTGAATGATGGTTGGTGAAAGAAATGTTTGTTTTGGTGCAGCCAGAGGAGATGTGCTATTTTTTTCAGTGGATTGATGGCCCGGAAATGTTTGACCCAAGAATTTTGTATTTTAAGCGATGGAAAAAAGAGTCGTATGAGAAGTTCAAGCGTTGGGTGCCTCCTTCACCAAACCCACCACCAATGACATTCGAAGAGAAGAAACAAGCAATCGCCGCGCGTATGGCTAATCCACCCTTGTGCCATTGTGGTGTGCCTTGCAAGATTGATCCGGTGCCGAAAGGGAGCCCTGGTATCCCTACCTTTAAGTGTAGAAATCAAAACAAGGTTATTGATGCAATTTGAGATGATAGTAATGCAATTTGAGATGATACTAGAGTTCATTAATGCATTTGAACGAAGTTCTAACTTTGACGTTTCTCTTGTGCAGAATGGGTATCCACTTTGTCATTTCTCTGAATATGACTATGGTCCTAAGTCGTATTGGCCTGAGTCGTATGGAAAGGAAAAGGGTAAAGAGAAGGAGGAGGATTTCCATGCTCCAGAGAGGAAGTGCGACTGCGGCGTAGTTGCGAACAATGGTTTAGTTCCATCGGAGTTGGGCATCAGTTATTATTGTGGGCACATGGATGGAGATGATTTGGTGAGTTTTATTTGCTTGTAAATAATGCACATAAGACGATTTAAAAAAATGTGTTTTGACATAAGTGTTCTTGTGAACAGAAAACAAAAAAGTGTGACTTTGAGTTCTTCCACGGCAAGCGCGAAGTTGAGAATGAGATGAAGTGGCGTAGTCTAGGTGGAAGACATCCTAATGTTTTGAATAGTTACGTGAAGTTTCGGAAGCAAGAGCAAAGAGCAGCGGCACGTGAAAGAGGATTGTGGCCTCGACCGACTAGAGATGAAAAGGGGAAATCTGTGGATGCAAACTTGGAGCCTAGGGAGAAGAAACAGAGACGTGGACTTGGAGTAGATAAGATTTTAATGGAGACCATGAAGGGACTTGTTACAGATTTACCGATAATTATTGAGGATGAGGATGAGTAGTAGATTGGAGGCATGTGGAAGATGATGGCGGGCTTGGCCGACAACAACTTCATCCACGATGGTCATTGTTAGCTGCGCCAAGTGTATCCATGTGTTAATGGACTTTGTATTTGTGTGTTTGTATTCTATCATGTGAACTTGTGGCATGAACTTTTCATTTGTGTGTTTGTATTTCCATGAACTTGTGATGGATAATTCGAACTTGTGGTAATGTCATTTGTGAACTTGCGTTGTAGTTTTTGTTAAAGTGTGGTACCAAAGAACGGCGCCACACCTTTTGGGGTTAAGCCATGTATCTGCTGACTGGATGGCGCCAAATGGAGCGGCGCCGTAGTATGTAGTCAAGGCGCCAAGGACATTGGCGTCGTGCTTTGGCTCAGCCATGGTGGCTGACACACGGCGCCACACCTTTTGGCGCCGTGATGGCCATACACGGCGCCGAGTTTATTAGCGCCGTGGTGCGCGGTGTGGCGCTATGGTGACCTGAGAAGTGGCGCCAAAAGGCATGGCGCCTTGGTTACCCATCACGGCGCCAAAAGGCATGGCGCCGTGTGTGCTAAAAAATGTGGACAGCACAAGATTTCAATTCACCGCAGCCACAGTTTAACAAATGACAAATATCCATATTTCAAAGATGCATTATCACAAGTCTACAGCTGCATTAGCACAAGCTCATAGCACACATGGTTCACAAATGGTACATAAGTTCACATGTCTATGTTTTAGAAACGACTAGAAGTTCACGAATGACATACAACTAGCTCCAAGATCACCCTCCCTTTGCCTTGCGCTTTCCCTTACCCTTGCCAAGTGCATCTGTGCCCGGTGTGTGTCGTTGAGGCGGCTGACGACGTCGCTGTGTCTGCTGAGTGGGAAGTGGTGCATCTTCTAGCTGTGACCCACCAAGCTCCTCCTGCTCGGTGTCCTCGTCGTCGTCCCCGTCGTCGTCGTCGTCGCTGAATGTGGCCGTCGAGAAGAGGACCGTGTGCCTGCTGCACGGTGTGAGGAGGAGGACCTTGCCGCACGCGAGGTGCCAGGCAAGGAGACGTCGGCCTGAGCTACAGTCCGGCAACCAGCACGTGCGGCAGCTCGACTGAGACGACGACGCAACCTCTGTAGAGTATGACAAAATAAGAAATTGTGTTAGAAACCATTACATGTGAAACAACAGGTTTGCTGAAGTAAGGTCCGAACAAGCAAAAAACATGAAATACCTGAAGCAAGTTCCGGAACCGCCCTTCAGTTTCTGGGTCCCCAACCGGGTACTGAAGTGCTGCATCGATCTCAGTGACCGAGTCCCTCATAGACGTGCCCTGCAAGAAAGGGTTGTGACATTAGAGCTATAGTATATGGAAGTTTGTAGTTTTTAGTCAGAAGATAACAAACCACTCTATCCAGGATGGGGCCCAGCTCTACTGCCCGTCCCTCGCGACCTCTGACGTCGTAGGTGGTGTTCTCGTCGTCCGAGGATCTATGTCGGCGTAGTCGTCCTGTGTCCACCTCTGACGTAGCCTGTAACGAGTAGCAGTGTGGTACCAAGTCAAGTAGGCTCGGAAGTTCCCATTGTTGTGCGGGCCCTCAACCGGTAGAACGTTCCCGTCCATCCTGTTCCACCACTCAATCCTCTCACGGTGGTGGTCGATGAAGTCGGTGACCTTGCGCTGCCGAACTCGATCAAACCTGGACAGAAACACAAGGTTAGTGAAGTTGTTTCCAAAGCGGAAAAAAGTAAAGTGGAGTTTGAATGTCATAATTACTTGTGCAAGTCGATGGACGTGGAAACCTCCTCCGACGGGAAACACAAGGCAGTAGAACGTGATTGTCCCCTCGTCAGCGTCCGGTGGGCACTGAGCAAACCTCTCTCTAAGCCAGCGCAGCGGCACGCCTGAAACACGTCCACGCCTCACCTCCTCGCCCTAAGGTGCCGGTACCGGTGTGCCCAAGAACTCCTCCACTCGTCTGCGCCAACCATCAGAGACTGCACTGCCTATCACTGCACGGCCTCTGATCCCAAGCCCGAGGAACATCGCTGCATCCTGCAGCGTGACAGTCATCTCACCACAAGGTAGGTGGAAACTGTGTGTCTCAGGCCGCCACCTACATAAAACAAACAATATAAGTAAGTATAGGATAGTAGATCCATGCATAAGAAACGATATAGACCATTGTTGTGAACACCAAGGTGTTTCAATTACGAACCTATCGATCAAGGCGGTGAGAGCGGGGGCGTTGAAGTTAGGAAGGCCACGACGAACGACCTGGGCAACAACGTGGAGGCCGGCCCTCTGGAGCAGTGGTGTGTACCGAGCGTCGTACAGCATCAGCTGGAACCCATCATGGGTTCTGGCCCGAAGGATCGGAAGGTCCTGAAAGAAATAGACGACGTTAGTAACTTCATTAATTTGCACTGTATCAATTAATTTAATAAGAAGTATCGTACCAGTCTCGGGTTGTCCTCTATCGCCCTGGCACGGTGGTTCTTGTCGTAGAACTCGTCCAGGAGTCGGTACCCCCTCGGCCCCGCCATCCTGCATACATTAAAAAAGATTGTTAGATACAAATTTATGTAAAGTACAATGACAATAAAAGAAATGAGATTATATAAATAATAACATGGATAATGCAAAGTTCAATTAATGTAACAACATACGACCTGCTGCCGTCCACAAGTCCTAACGTTGTGGCCAGTTCCATGACATCTACCGCACCGTGTCTCCATGGGGTCGGCAACAAATGGATTCCCTTTTCCCCTACGAGTCGCACCAGGTAACCGATCCATTTCCATCTTGTACCTGGTCCTCTTCCGTGTGCCCTTCTTAGGCCACTTTGTTGTTGGGTCGACCACGTACTTTAGACCATCATACTCGGCCCATTCGCTCTCATCACGAAAGGGCACAAACCGAGGTGACCAAGTGTCCAACAAAGCCTGGACCGAGAAGTAATGAGGGATCATTGACTCTACATTTACATTTCGTACCCTGCAAGCCGCGACCATGTGCGAACAAGGGAAGTGAAATTGTTGTGGCCTTCGACAAGTACATGTTTTCATTGTGATGACGACAGTATGCTTCCTTCCGTCCAGGACCTCGCCAGCCTCGTTTGTCCCACCTGGCTCAGCAACCTCGTATGTCCCGGTACTATGGTCGAATAAGCGGTAATGTTGCCCAATCGCGGCAACCTTCGCATCATTTAGGTGTTCGAGCTGGATCGGTCCCAACTTATCCCCTTTTTCCAACATAGACCTTGCATATTTTTCTCGATTTGCGAACCATTCTACACACTTGTAGAGTGTAAATGCAACAAGTGCGGTCACCGGTAACGCCCGTGAGCCTTTTAGCAAACCATTAAAACATTCTGCCATGTTGCTTGTTTGGAATGAGTACCTCCAACCACTATCATGAGCCCTCGACCACTTGTCAACGTCACGCATCAAGCCTCGGAGCCAATCCCTCCCTTCTGCATTTGTTTTACTTTTCAGCTCCTCCAACTTCTCCTTAAATAACTTCACCTCGAGCTGCCGAGCCACTTCCTCAAATAGTTTGAAGTTATCCTTGACATGGTCCTTCTTGAACAAGTTCTCGGCAAGATGTCGAGTGCACCAACGATGTACCACAGGTGCATGTCCTGGAATGGACTCATTAACGGCGCTCAGGATGCCGGCATGCCTATCCGACAACACACAAACCGATCTGCCTGGGCCAACTACATGGATGCGTACAAGGCGTAGAAACCATGCCCAACTCCCCTTGTTCTCCTTCTCAACCAACGCAAATGCCAAAGGAATAAGACTGTTCTCCGCATCAATCCCGATAGCAATAAGCAGTGTGCCCTGGTACTTCCCGGTCAAGAAGGTGCCATCGATAGAAAAAACAGGTCTGCAATGCCTGAAGGCATCCACACACTGAGCAAAGCACCAGAAGGCACGCTGAAACACCTGTCGGCCGTTCAACTCTACGTTCGGAATAGGCAAGTACTCATAATGCATACCCGGATTGACAGATTTCATTGCATTCAACATAACAGGCAATCCTTCATATGCATCCTCCCAAGAACCATAAATCATCCTCAACGCCCTTTGATGAGCCCTCCATGCCTTTCCGTACTTCACCGTGTAATTCCATTTCAAGGTCACAATACCAATCACCCCACGAATAGTAACCGTTGGATCAAGCTTCACTACAGGTAACAAGCAATATGCAATGAATTTCGATGTCAACTGACGATGGTTCTGGTTTGGCTCCGCCGAGCCACATGTGTGCGGCCCAACCACACTAGTGATCCTGAACCTATTGGAGCCCTTCATCTTCCTAGCACAAACTTTCCATTGGCATTGAGCAGACTCACACGTGATGGTGTACCGCCTTGCGGCATGTGAGTTCTTCACACGATAAGGCCGGTTGTGCACTACAGCATACTCCCTCAACCACATCTTCAGTGCTTCAATATCCTTAAATACGTGCCCCGTCTTAATTATTATGCTACATCCTGGCCTCGGAATGTCGCCTTCCAATGCCCCGCCATCTGCAACAGCTCTGTGCGACTCCCTAAGGTCACAGAAATGCGACACAAGGGGGTCACGATCTAGAAAAAGCCTCTTCAAAATCTCAATAGTACGTGGAGAGGGTGGAGGAACAACACGGTCATCATCAGAATCAACAGCCCTCGTCATCTCATATGTCACTTCATCATCACACAAACTGACGTTGACATGGTTCGACGCCTCACAACCCAAGGGAGGTTCCGCAATTGGCTCGTGAATTGGTGACAAGACTCCATGCAAGTCATCTTCACCAGAATCGGAAAAACAACCATCATCCCTTTCATCATCAGCAAAGCCACCACCTCTCACATCATCATCATCATCTTCCACTGGCTGAGTAAATGCAACCTCACATGCTTCAGGAGGAACCATCTCAGCGGAAGCACCACATTGTATGGGTGATGGATCCCGAGACGGCGCCTCCCTCACAACCTGCCTAACAATCAAGTCTAGTGCTCTCACTTCCGTTTCCATCACAACTGACACATAATTGTTCCATTCGGCCTCACCACAAATTGAAACCAACCGCTTGATACGTGGCCCATTAGACGACCCCACATCAATCACCCCTTGCATAACAATATCCACCACCTCATCTGTCCACTGAAACCCCTCTTTCAATCTAGTCACAAGGAAACCATAAGACGACCGAGCATTGAAAAGTATTGAAACCTCCCGCATTCCCTCAAATTCAACATCTCCATTGTCATTCCTTCTAACAATACCACCATGACGAATTGTCACTAACTTATCCATCTATCCAACATAAACAAAAAAAATAGCATTCCACATGTCAAAACCTTGTATGCCAACAACTATAAAATAACTATAAGAAAATAGCTTTCTCTAGCTACTTATAGAATCCAACTGTGAAGCTTTAAAAACTACCAAAATTAAATTTAAAAACTTTCCTCTCATTTCTAATTTTTGACTAAACATGCTTCTTCCGTACTATGGGAAATTAACATAGACAATCATGTGATTGTCTATAGGAAATTAACATAGCCTACTATAGAAATTTAACATACACCATCATTGAACTACTAATCGAAGCATTAACTACTATAGAAATTGGAAATTTAATGATTAGATTAGTAGTCACTGCTTCACCTTGAAGATGGAGGAGGGGAGGGCCGCGGGGTGCCTCACCTTGAAGATGGAGGAGGGGAGGGCCGCGTCGCCTCGGGGAGCTCCCGCCGCCGGGGGCTGCCGGCAGGGCCTCGCCGCCGCCGGTGGCTCGGTGCCGGCCGGCCGGCCGCCGCCGCGGGGGCGAGGGACGGGTGGCCGCGGGCGAGGGGCGGGTGGCCGCGGGCGAGGAAGGTGGCCGAGGGGCGCTGCCGGCCGTCGGGAGCTCGCCGCCGGCGGGATTTGCCCGGCGGCCGCGGTGGTGAGCGGCTGGCGGCCGGCCGGCCGCTAGGGTTGCGGCTTGCGGGCGGCTTGCGGGAGAGGACTGGGGTGGCTGGGGTGGGCTGGGCCGGGAGGGGGGGCTAAACACTAGAGGCACGGCGCCAGGCCCTTTAGCGCCGTGGTTAGATGGCACGACGCCGTCCCTTTTGGCGCCGTGATTTTTTGCCCCCAAATTTCCCCGCCACGGGGGATCTGACGTGGCAGAGAACAGCGCCAAGGAATGTGGCGCCGTGCAATCTAACAACGGCGTCAAGACTCGCGGCGCCGTTCTATGGGTCCATTTCTGTAATTGTTTCTACCAGGGGTCTATATGTAAAAATCTTTCAAAAAAAAGGACCAATTTGCAAAAATTTTACCCTTACAGCGGATGGGGATTTGCATTACAAAATACAAGCATCTGAAAACAAGACTAATTCAATTTGGCATTTTGGCTACAAGACACTCCACTACACTCAGCCTCAGGGGAGCACTCATTCGTCGGCGGCAAGCTGGCCGCAGTCCTCGATGACGACTCGCTCGGCGGTTGCTCCACTCTCGGAGCCGACGGCCTCCATCTTCTCAACGACGCCGTAGCCGTCGACGACCTGGCCGAAGACGACATGCTTGCCGTCGAGCCAGGGGGTTTTGGTGGTGCAGATGAAGAACTGGGAGCCGTTGGTGTTGGGCCCAGCGTTGGCCATGAGAGCACGCCAGGGCCCGTGTGGCGCAGCTTGAAGTTCTCGTCGGCGAACTTGGCGCCGTAGATGGACTCCCCGCCGGTGCCGTTGCCGCGGGTGAAGTCGCCGCCCTGGCACATGAAGCTGGGGATGATCCGGTGGAAGACGGAACCCTTGTAGTGCAGCAGCTTCCCCGAGGTGCCAAGCCCCTTCTCGCCCGTGCACAGACAGCGGAAGTTCTCGGCCGTCTTGGGGACCTTGTCGGCGAAGAGCTCCATGACGACGCGGCCGGCCTTGGCCTTGCCGATGAGGATGTCGAAGAAAACCTTGGGGTTCTTGGCCATGGCGGATGCCTTCTAGGATTCAATCTGTCACATGTCACAAGGCGAAGCAGAGTGTCATCATCAGAGACAGGTTAAAATAAAGCATTTGGAAAATCAAGATTTACAAGGAGATCGAGTGTGCGTCGTCATCCTTGTCACCCTCCACTTACGGTGGCAGGATAGCACTGAGATGACTACCATGATTGATATTGCACAAGCATTGAGCTCAATAGGCCGTTTGACGCCTAGAAAGCCTTCGATATGTGCTTACAGTTCTAGATCAGATCACTAAATTGAAAGGAAGAAGCAGGGAACCTGGATATCTACCAACCAGATGAGGTGAGGGGAAGAATAAGAAGGGGACCTAAATCAGTTGGCTCACCTCAGATAAACAGGTCGCCGGTATTGTTGACGCCGTGAAGAAGAGGCGGCGGCGGCGGCGGCGGCTGATGTGCTGCTTGCAGGGGAGGCCAGCAAAGATATAGGGATGAGGGGTTTAGGGTTTTCGACAGCACAAAAGGCGGCTTTGATGGGCCACTATTTTCCTCTGAACAGGCCGAACTTAATTCACAAAAGGCCCATATAAACCACCCAGCCTGGCCCATTCCCCTTCTCTCTTTTGTTGAAGACCAAGGATCATAGCAAGGATTGACACATGTTGACATGTAGTACACCTGACCTGAAATGAAAATATCTTCCTCGATCTCTACGTACCGAATTCGGTGTCCAAGCTCGGCCACGGGATTGGCCATGTCGCCTCCACTTTATGGCCGTTGGATCTTGATCGGACGTTAACTCATGCACTGCTTCCCGAACCTTCGTCCCGAGTGCGAAGGAACCTGGACTTGCAGCGACGCGGGACGTCGGGACCCAAGCTCGGGCTGCCACCGGCGACCCAAGGCCCCACACGCGGGAGGCCGGAGCGCGACGGCGCAGATGACCCAGCTCGCGTTGGCGCGGCGGCCAGCCTCGGCCTGCACAGGGGCAAGCGCCAAGGCCCCGTCGAGTACCGACCAGCCCCGGCCAGGGGGGCTCTGCCGCCAGCCGGGCGAGCTCAGCTCAGGACGGCCGACACCACAGTCGTTGGCGCAGTCAGTGACCCTCGCGGCTCGTCCTTGGCCAGCTGCGGCAGGCATGGGGCTCCCTCGACGTGCTCATCGGCCGCCTTCGCGCCGCGTACGAGGAGAGCACCCCCCGAGTCCAACCCCTTCGCGGCCCGCGCCGTGCGGATCTACCTCCGCGAGGTGCGCAACTCGCAGGCCAAGGCGCGCGGCAT
This sequence comes from Cenchrus fungigraminus, assembly GCA_036936925.1. NCBI lineage: Eukaryota > Viridiplantae > Streptophyta > Magnoliopsida > Poales > Poaceae > Cenchrus > Cenchrus fungigraminus. The sequence continues at coordinate 73,487,873 of CM072780.1, forward strand.
CCCCTACGAGAAGAAGAAGCGCAAGCGCACGCAGCAGGACACGGAGGCTTCGACGAGCTCGTCCTCCGCCGCCGGAGGGAGCGGGAGCGGCAAAGGTGCAGCCGTGACCGCCGCTCAGGCTGGAAGGAGCAGCGCCGCTGCACTGAGCACCACCTGATGAGTACAGTAGACCTGCAGAGATTTGAGCTTTCCGCTACTTTCGATCGCTACATATGCTTCTTCGTGCACTTCATCATATCCTTTCATCGTAGCTTGTTTACACTTCTTGCTCAAACCGGAGCTGCAGTTGCGTTGTAGCAGAGGTGTTGCAGCAGCAGAGGAGCGAAGTTAGCAGAGGCGGAGCAACGGTGGCGGAGGCTTGGGCAACAAGCGGCGGCACGTACAAAAGGCAAAGGATATTTTGGCTATTTTCGGCTCTGCTAAGCTACAACTGTTGCAAATCTCTTGTAGAGTTGTTGCGCCTCCTCGATGCTCAGGGCCCCTTTGACACACGGTGGCAACTTAAAGAGTATTGAATCTCTTATTTTCATTGTATATCACATAATTTTCCTCTACATAAGCGTGTATCCAAATTTCCCTAGTAGAAAACACATTCATTATCAGTATCATATTTCAAGACTTGAGCATTGACATCGTTCCGAGCAATTTGATCACGTAACATTATTCTATTACATCGGTGCACTATGAATATCAGACCATATATCTATGACTCACTTACCAACCATAAGCTGCTAGAACTTAAAAAAAAAAAGTTAAACTACAGCAAAACAGTATTTCTCTAAAACAGTACTCATCAATTGAATTCTCTTGTATGTAATATTTTTTCACAAATATAACAATGACATCTTCCTCAGCATAATGTTTCCAATTGTCAGATGGTTAGATTTGCACAGCCCACAGGGGGTTAATCCCGGTGGTTTATTTGGTTTCCGCCAGCAGATCGGATCCGACCTGCTGGTTGGCGGTGACCGCAGTGCTCTCGATGACGAGGCAGGCGGCTGGAGCGGTGGATTCCGCCGGCATAGAGCCGAAGGGGATGTCGACGGGATTGGCGAGGAAGTCCACCATGCTTTCCGGGAAGATGACGTAGCTTGGTGAAGCCATCGAGTTGCACGAAGAACCCTGGATTCTCCCCTACCTGGCGCGCAAATTGTCAGATGGTTAGATCTGCACAGCCCACAGGGGGTTAACCCCGGTGGTTTATTTGTTCGGCGGGGTGGAATCTAGGGCTAAGAACTCGAAGGTTGCGCACGAGCACACGGAACACAAAGGACACAGCGAGTTTATACTGGTTCAGGCATCCGGAGAGTAAAACCCTACGTCCAGTTCTTGATTGTATTGACTTGGGCGGATTGCGACTTGGGATGACTTGGCCTCAGGGTCCGGCCTTGTCCGTCTTATATTGGCTGACAGACAAGGTCGGTGGGCCCTGAGTCCTGGTCGGTTACAACAGGGAAACCAATCTAAGGAAAGTTATAACATAATCCCGTGATCTTCGGACTGTCTGGAGGCGCAGCCGACGTCTTCTGCCTTGCCTTGCACGCCAAGTTACCCGACCAGATCGGATAAGGTCATCTGGGGAATCTTTTGGAAGGTCTTCAGGAGGTCATGTGGGCCACCAACTAGGTCGGTTGGACCCACTGTCAGGTCGGCGGGTCTTCTGGTAGGCCGGACCCACTTGTCGGGAACGGCATGAGCCTGATCGGTGGGGACCCAGGGGTACACATGTCTCACACCAATCTATAAACAAGGCCCTATCATATAAAAAACATACACTCGCAAAGTCTTCTGCTGGCCAGCCCCAAGCTGGCGCGGCAAAGCCGCGCCCCAAGCTTTCTAGTCATGTAACTGATTTTATAATTCACGGATGCCTTACTTTCTTAGATAAAAAAAATTAGCTTCCATTTTATCTCATACGGAATTTTGTTTTTGCTTCAAGCAAGTAACGGGGAAAAAAGAGTGCCAACTTCAAACAACTGTCACAATCATCATTTTCATTGTAGTCATTATTGTTCCAAAAGTGCTTTTGGTTGGGCTTTTACCTGCTTTTGCTTTTGCCAAAAGCCAATAGCCCAACGAAAGGGTTTGACTGCCATCCAAAGCCACAGGCAAAAACAGTTTTTGCCTAGTACAAATTCGAAAGCACCCTGACCCCTGCTTTCAACTGCTTTTGGGTCACAAAATTACCCACATGCCACTAGTTATATAGTAATGATTTGTTCTTTTATTCTATTCACGACTCCCACCCTCCGTTGCCGACTGTCTGCCGCCGTCACCCCCGTCCGGCGCCGGCGCCGGCCCCTCCCCTCCGCCGCGGTCTGTTTCCCTCTGGCGTCGGCTGCTCCCTCGCTCCGTGGGAAGCTCCGCCGGGGCGCAGATGAGCTCCTCCGTGGGGAGCTCCACCGGCGTGCGTATGTGGGGCAAGCTCCTGCCCTGTCCCATCCTCAACCTCGCCGCAGGCGAATCCCGCTAGAGCTCCGCCAGCCGCGAGCGTGCGGGCGAGCTCCGCCGAGCTGCGTGCGTGCAGGTGAGCTCCGCCGGCCACGACCGAAGCTGAGGAAATTTGGACGGCGAAGCTCTAGGCGGTGGGCATCTCGTTCCTCTCCCCACTCCTCGCCGGTGTCGGGATTCACCAACCCCGTCCCATCCCAAGACGGCGCACACGGCCCAGGATCTGGGCAGCGTGGGTCCAGTGCCCGACGACTGTGCCAGGACAACGGCGACGTCTCCTCTCCTACTCCATCTCCGGCGGCAGGGCAGACCTCTCGCACGCGACTGGGGTGGCGCTCGCCGGCCGCAACCCCCAGGCGGAGCTCCAACCCCCGCGACCCCTAGCGGTGAGATACGGCCGACGAGCCCCATGACAGCGACATCAAGCGGCACGCCTAGGCCGTCGTGCCCCCGTCTATCGTGCTCTGATGCCCCGCCAGGCCGGCGTGCCCCTGTCCGGTCGTCGCGTCCCTATTAGAGAGGAGGAGGTCAGACGTGAGAGGAAAAGGGAAGGAAGGTGGAAGAAGAAGTTGTTGCATCCATGACACGTGGGGTCCGCATGTAAGTGAGAGATGTTTATCCAAAAGTCACAGCAGTTCAACCAAACGGTCTTCTGCTTTTCACACAGCTACTTTCTCACAGCTATTTTTTCACAGCCCACAGCAACTTTTGTAAAAGCCACAACCCAACCAAACACACCCTAAAGTATACTTAGTCTGAGACAGTATGATGGTTTGATAAAACTTAGACTAATAGTCATTTCCTAAAAAAAATGCATCCCTATTCCCTTCTACAATGGGGGTGGATCTGTTTTCAGAGGAAAAAGGATGGGATTTTTTTTTTAGAATTCTACCTTATTCACCATTTTCTTTTAATAATATGTTCCATTTAGAGGTTATTATGGTAGACATATAAATTTGCTTCCTCATGTTTAACCATGCTTCACCGACCTTGCCCTTGAGGACCTTCAAAGAGAGACCTTCACTTGGTGTTTTTTTCGTCTTCATTTCAGTCCAAGCTTACATTGAACCCCAATATGCAGTGGCGGAGCCGGCGGTGGTGCTGCCGGGGCTGAAGCCCCCCTACCGCTGGTTGCGTCATGGAGCTCCTCCTAGAGCCCCTCCTCCATTTTTGTAAAGAAAGGAAGAAGAAGCAGGGGAGGAAGGGGAATGAAGAGCAAGAAAGGAGGAAGAGAGCCCCTCCTACCTGCTGAGTCTGGCTTCGCCACTGCCAATATGTCATAGCACCAAAATTTGTTCATCAAAGGCAAAGCCTTTATTCCCAAGATTACTCATCTACCTTCAAGACCTTCAATCCGTAACTTTATCACTTTGAACCTACAACCAAATAACAAAACATTGCTCTTATACTAACCTAGTTTGTTTGAAAGTTGGTGCTAGTGGCTCCTTCGAAGATTCAAGCCAGTCTTATTGTTCAAGAAAAAGCGCTTGTAACTTTTGACCAATTGAAATCTTAAATCACGATGATTTGGGAATTACATGTAAAGAACTGGTGAATGATACATAAACCAAAAATTCTATTTGTTACTAATGCAACTCAATTAACTTAAGTAACATGTAAAATCAAGAGAAAATATGACACCCAAAATAGCCATGATGTTGTTGCTAACTAAGGTTATGGCAACAAAACGAGTTCATGACTGTTGTATACAACTGTTGAAGAGAAAGATAATAGAGAGGAAACAAGCGAAAATATCAGTAATTCACACGGTTGTCTTATATTACCATTTATCAATACTTGATAAAATTAAATAACTTGTGAAAGGAGTACATAGGCTATATTATTTATTGTAAACTTCCACTTCAAGTAATTTAGCTTTTAAATTAACAATGAGCTCATAAAACCTTCGCACAAATAAGTTTTGAAAGTTCCTATTCTATATAGTATAGTATGTTTCAAGTTCAAGACAACATATACGTATATAAATTCATGCTTGCAAATAAAATCTTCAAAAATTTTATGTTAAGGTTTTAAAAGATCAACGGAATTTTTATACAAGATTCAAGCAATTGGGTTAACTATATATAATTAAATGAGAGTCATTTATAGTGGTGCCAGCAAGTATCTTGCTACTTGTTCCTCTATCTAGCTGGAAGGATATACAGGACCACCATTATATTAACCGAATGGAATGGAATCTCATCATTTCTTTTCACTGGAGAAGGGATCAAAGGTATCTAATTAAGCTGACCCACACCTTGCCTGCGCCGGCCCTATAAGGACCAGTTTGTAGTCCATGCAAGATTTGAATTTTGTATGATCAATAAAGTTGTCTATACTCAAATTTCTTGGAGCTCATGGTAAGCCAATCCAGGTCCTCCTTTCACACCTCTTTTTTTTTAAGAAGCTTTGCGAATCGAACACAATAGGCAATAACTATTTCCTCCATCAGATAATACAGTTTCGTTTAGACTTTCCAAAGTCAAACCTTTTCAATTTTTACTACGAATAACGAAGAAATAATCATAGAGACTAAAAATATAAAAATGATGTTATCATGAAACCAACTATTATAATATGTAACCTTTTATATTTGAAATACATTATTTTTAAATATATTGTTGGTCAAAGTTAAACATATTTGAGTTTAGAAAATTTAAATGTAGCTATATTTCGAGACGGTGGCAGTAATAAGTACACAAAGTATATATCTTGTTGGGCAAACAAATGACATAAATATTCTAACTAGCTAGTTACTAAGTATTCGTAGTAATGAACAGTGTTTTAGCACATATATGTCAAAAGATTTTTGTGGACATATTTCAAAAGCTCTATAATAACAGCCCACATATTCCCATTTATCACCATGCACGATGCATCTATTCATATACGTACGACCGCGCAAGAAGAGACCTAATCACCATGATCCTCCATCCTACTACCTAATGCAGGCGCCTAACAACTGGTAGCTAGCGCAATAACAAATAATTGCTAAATCAACCTCATCAACACCACACGGTGTAAATAGATTACTTCCAAACTCTTAAGCATACGTGTGAATGTGATTGGAAACATGGAATTAAAACAAAGTGTTACGTACCGTGTACATAGTATATCTATGTATGATACTCCCTTCATCCACTTTTACAAGGCGCGCACACACACACAATAATATTCAAACTTTACAATCTTTGATTTGATCAACAATTTGACTGTTATTTTTTTATAATATAAACTTTATATGGTTTGATTTGTAATCAAATGTAGTTTATCATGATTATAAGTTTATAATCATCAGAGATATATGATAAATAGACCTGAGCATTTCACGGGCCGGGTTCGGGCCGGGCCGAAAAAAAATCCGGGTTTTTCGGGCCGAGAAAATTCTGCCCATGACCGTCCCATGGGACGCGTCGGGCCTCAGTTTTCGGGCCGGGCTCGGGCCGGGCCCAGGCTTGGGCGGGCCGCCCGCGCATTTTATAGTGTAAAGTAACTAAAAACAGCATTTCGGGCCGGGCTCGGGCCAAAAAAAATTTTCGCGGGCTTCAAGATCTCTGCCCACGCCCGTCCAGTAAGGTCCGTGGGCGGGCCTGGCGCGGGCCGGGCCCGGGCCGGGCCAGCGGGCCGGGTCGGGCCGGGCCAAAAATGCTCAGGTATAATGATAAACCACTGGTGGAGACCCGGGCATTAGTCCCGATTTTTTTAGTAAGGTTGGATTTCGTTAAAATATAACCCCTTTTACAACGAGACCTCAACGTAGAGTAATACATCGAAGTACACCACTAGGTACTTACCCTTCTTCTTCTTCCTTGTAACTGACGTTGTCCACTGCTTCGGGAAACTCCATCACCGTGGAATGACACTAGATCCGAACTCGAGAACCGTAGTTCCAACCAACAAAAGACTCCACTCATGCAGAGGCCGCAAAAGAGGCGATGTATGCTCAACCGTTGTAGGGAGTAAAAGACACCGAAAGCACATCGACCATATCGTTTGAAGGTTGAACCGAATATAAGATCCGACGTCGCCGTTAGCCATCACCAACAGCGACCGAAAGAGCAGATCCGTCGACGCCAGTAGTAGCACTAGCGATCGGAAAGACAATTCCACCAGAGGGGAAAACAGATCTAATCCCTCCTCAAAGAGGATTAGGTCAATGTACCTCGATCTCTTGATGCAGAACACGATGTCTCTGAGAGAATGACACATCCTCTAAAGGAGATCCGGAACAAAGTAGAAAGCAAGATTGAAAACATCAAAAATGCGATCCAAAACTTAACCCAATTATTGTCGAGAAAAGGAAAATTATTGGAAAAAACCTAACAAAGTAGTAGTAGAGGATGGACCCCACCCCCTACTACCGGCTAGATGGCTGAAAACGATAGGTGACGGGGGGCCAGACGTGGCGACGATGATGGCGGCGGCCACTCCGCGCGAGGCAGGCAATTCAACGGTATGGTATATGTGTTGATTCAAAGGCTCATGGTGACTTACTCAAGGTAAGGCATTTATCCTGGTTGGTAAGACCCTTAGGGACCTAGAGACCAACCGGGTCTAATTCAGCCTGGGCACGAAATACCGAGAACCGAAACCGAACCGAAAAAAACCGAAAACCGAATCGAAAAGTACCGATACCGAGTAATTCGGTTCCTGTTCGGTTCTGGGTTCCTGGGAACCGAATGTACGGAGTACAATCGGTATATTTCCTCGGTTTACCGAAATCACCGAAGGGAACCGAACCAGCTATGTCCCTCAGTCCATCCGTCGAAGCACAAGCGGCCCATCAAGGGCTCAAGTGCCCAACAGCGCAACCGCCCAAGGAAAAACCCTAGGGACAGCCGGACCCTCTCACCTCTCCCTCGACCCTCGTCTCGGCGCCGCACTCCGCGGACCCCGTCACCTCGCGCTGCCGCCCTCCGCAGTCCGCACTCCGCCCCTCTGCGCCGCCGCACTCCGCCCGCGTCGCCGGCCGCCGCACTCCGCCCGCGCCGTCGGCCGCCGCACTCTGCCCTCCGCGCCGCGCCGCGCCACCGCATCTCCGACTCTCCGCGACCCGCGCCACCCCAAGACCCCACACCGGCAAGCCGGCAACAGCGAGGCGGCGACCCCACGCCAGCAAGCCGCGACCGGCGAAGCGGCGAGTTGGAGACCTTCTCAAGAGCACCCTTCATGCTCTCGAGCTCAGCTTGGAGGAACCTGATCTCCCCCTTCACCCCGTTCTGTAGCTTGTACTCGCCAACGAGCAGTTTGCCTAGCTTGGTGATGATGCTTGGCAGTGCTCCCGTCACCACCTCCATGGCCGGATCTGGCTACAGCCGGCGACCCCACGCCGGCAAGCCGGCAACAGCTTGTCTGCTCCCCGGCTCCGTGCCTCCGACCCTGTTGACGGTTAAAAGTTGTATCAAAGTTCGTTTGGACTCGCAAGCGTACAAGTCCACCGTCGTAGCCAAGGGACCCTTCTTCCCTTAAATGTGAACCCAAGGTATCGAATCCGTGGAACAATGTGTAACGCAAGATCCAATCTAATAAGCGGAAAAGCTTTGATCTCAAGAGGTTGTCTTTGCATCTAATCTATTAGATCATCATCAAAACTCATCTAGTCTATTGCACACCGGAGGTAGCAAGAGAAAGAGAGGGGAGAACCAATCTAGAGATTGGATCGGGTCTTTTGTTGAAGTTTCAAAGTAAAGAAGAATGTAGCAAAACGAATCTCATTGAAAGCATGGCTCCCGTTCCGACTCTGAGAACTCCCGTTTTTCTCCTTTACCATACTGTCACTACGGAGGATAATCTTACAGGTTGGTACTACTCGGCGGGTTCAAGAAGAACAAGATGAAAACGTTTGGTAGATCGGGTATTCACCTCTAGCCACCATGGCTACAAGAACATCCTATGCAATCTACCCGCGGGATAGATCAGGGAGGAAAACACCCAAATGAAGACAAAATCACAACGAAAGCACTTGATGCTAAGAATCGGATTCAATATACTAATTCAACATAGAAGTAATACATGGACAAGATCACTACCGGGATCCTACCTTGATCTTGATCCTAGCTCCTGGAACTCCGACGTGGTCTTCCATGCAAGGTTCCCACGCCGGCTAGGGGAACCCTAGTCAACCATCTCGACCCTCTCCTCTCTGGAATGGTGTCCTTCTCTTCTCTGCTCCTCGGCGGCGGATGACGAATGAATTTCTCTGTGGCTCTTGGCAGGGGGACTATAAATAGTTCGAATGGCAGCTAGGTCAAAGGGGGTGCCGAATAGGGCCGAAAACGGGCCAGGCCGATCGGCCCAGGGCCTTTTTGGCCCGGTTCAGCCCCGGCTTCCTCCCGGTTGCTTCTCGCGCGATTCCCCATTTGTGTGCACTTGCATGTGGGCCTTTGACGTCGTTTCCTTCGCGGTTAAGGCTTGAATGCTTGCCATCCAAGCTTCGCTATTTTCTGGTTGAGTCCCTGAAGATTTGCACGTTGACGCTTCGGTCCTCGGGTCATTTGGAGTCATGTTCATCGCGTGTCTTGACTCTTGTCGGGCTTCATGATCTTCTTCCAAAGTGCTTGATGAACTTATCCCGAAAGTCTCCTCTTTAGCGTAGATTTCCTGCGTAAACAATAAACTCCAAAATCGACATGCAAGAGTGAACTTGTTATATATGGGGGGTTAGTTCCAGTGGTTAGAATAATAAATCAATGCCAACATTAAAGGTAAACTAATGGCTAGGTTGACGGAAATTCACCATCAACATCTCCCCCATGCTTAAACCTTGCTCGTCCTCGAGTAAGCCTTTAATGAATATCAGCGTTGCCTTTCATTGCTTATACCCTGCACTTGATCATACACGAGAAAACATAATGCTCTCAAGGATTTAATCATTAAAGTTCCATAATGTACTAGCCTTCATCCTTATGGAGGATAGATATTAATTTAAGCACTTCCCACAAGTAATTACCTCATGCTCCCAAATTTCAAATGAATCTTAGAAATTTTGAAATTAAGAGTGAGATGAAGAAAAAGAGCTAAACCAAGTTCAAAAATAAACTTCCTTGCATCTTGCTCATGTACTCTCATCTTATCTTGTCTCTCAAAGCCTATTCATTCTACTCCTTTCCCCTCTCAATATATATAGTGGAAGGCTTTATGTGGAGCTTTTTGGGAAAGTTTAGTCCTACCAAGATATTATAAATGAGATGTTGTCAAAACAAGACAAGCTTCTCATGGTCTTACCGAGACTCGTCAAAAAGGTCATTGGAAAATAATGTTATATCAAGGAGGGGGAGAGAAAAATACACACACTTTGAGATAGGTGGACATGTGCAAATGGCAAAGAGTGATCCCGAGGCATAAAGGAAGTCGTCGTTATCAGATTGCACATGATTGGAAAGATGAGTTTGGATCTTAAACTTTTGAGATTCCTAATGCGCTTTAGAGAACCGGGGAGTTCACTTTATTTTATTTTTATAAACTCATTTTTTTTTCTCATACATATTTTTTCTTTATCTCTTTTTTTTTCTTTATACTCATTTTTTTTCTTTCATCATTTTTCTTATTTGCTCCCCATAAACTCTAAATTGCATTGTACCTACCTCCTCCCCCATGCTTAGACGTTGCTCGTCCTCGGGCAAAGAGGTGATAGAGATAAGGTAGGTACTAGAAATATATTTCCTTTGGAGAGATACTTGAAATCTTCAATCTTGGCACCATCTTGCGATCTTCCTTGAATTGACGATCCATACTCATACGATAGGTTGTGGTCAAGGAGGTAAACACAAAAGATGATATTTTTGGTTTTAAGGGTGGATATCCAGCGAGGTTTGTGAAATCTCAGATGTGGGGATACACAATGCACGGATAGAAAGGCTAGCAAAAAGATAGATACGCAAAAACGGAATGACCAGCTTCTTAGTCTCGAGCCAGAGAAATCAAGGCCTGAAATAACTCACCCAAAAATAAACCTTGTATACTAAGGTTTATGCACTCAATATATATATATGGCTTTGGATAGGTAGAGCGAAATGCAAGTAGCATTAATGACAAGGTTAGCATATATTTTTTAAGAACAAATCATCTTTAACTCATCCAAAATTGAGAGCATGAAAATAACACTCTGGGTCTTATTTTTATCATAACCTCCACAAAAGATTAAGCTAGCATTTAATTAATTTCAGATTCATATTAAAGAGAGTATTAGCTTAATCATGCATAAAACAAGTACAAAAGTTGAGCAAAGTGGCAACTTTTCATCATATATTATCATGGCATCAACTTAATATTTTTACCAAAGGTTGATCAAGGTGGGAAACTTTATTCATGGTGATCTTAAACTAACTCTACTATTATCACACATGCTGAAAATAAATAAAAACAGAAAATGCTACTCATATATAAACTTGCACGAAACCTGAAAATAAAGAAAAAGGAAAAGGAGAAAATCAAACCGAATTTGAAAGCATTATTATTTTCTTTTCTTCCTCCTTCTTCCTTTATTTTTCGGTGGTTGATATTGATGGTCCGGCATGTTGTATCCTTGCTTGTATTATGAATGCACCGGTCCTCCTCTAAATTGCTCCAATGGTGAAGGCGACCAATTTGATAGGCAATGTTTGCGGTCCCTTCTTCTTGCATTTGTTGGATGGAGTGCCATGAAAACTTCGTGAGGAACATGTATGGTGGAGGATGTGGTGGCGTGGCTGCCCCACTCCCCCATGCTTGCATTTGACATACTTCCTTCATATGGTTGTTTTTCATGCGCAACCCCTCCTTCATCTTGGGTTACAGAGGATGATCCCTCTTACACAATTTTCCTTTTTAATCTTTTTTTTGCCAGTACAAGAAATCCTTCCTCTAACCAATTTTGTCTTCAAATGATCTCAGCCTCTCATTGGGAAGAGGAATATTAACCTTCGTCAACTTGTACCTTCTCCTCTCATCTCCACTTTCCTCGCTTCATGTACTCGATCCCAAAGAAATCCCGACAAGGAGAAATTTTGGGTTCCTTGTAATCTTCTCTCGAAATCATTCCCCAAAAAATCCTTCTAATATTTTTTTCTTGGACATCAACTTGCTCCGGGCTTCCTTCTTGTAATCGAGTAGTTCTCCAATATATCATAAGGAACTAGTTGCTCTTCATCTTCAAGGCGAAATGAGAGGCACGACACTCCTTCATTAATGACCGGTGCTAATGTCATAAGAACTTCCAAATCAAGCTCCTTGTGAGTATTCACACCAACTCCATAAAGAATCGCACCCATCCAAGGTTGCTCAAGATTTGATATCCGAGTAGAATCCAACACTTGGAGGGCGTCATCGAAATCAACATTTGGCTCGAGCCTCTTCTCAAGACAAACAAGCCTCTCCTCCTCCTCCTCCGTCTTCATGATGAATCCATTGGAACGCCTCGGAGTGTATGGTGGTGGAGAGGATGAACGAGTTGAGCGTCGTGGTGGAACGAGTGGCTCCTTCGGGTGTCCTCGCGGTTCGGTGTGCCGCACGGACGAGCTTCGTGTACTCCTCATGCCACCGAGGGGCAGCGTGTTGCTCCTCGGTGGTGTCACATCTTCCTCCATGCTTCGGGGAGACTCGGAGACCGAGTGCCTCCTCGAAGAGCTCGATGATGGTGCCTTCGATGATCGTGTCTTCTTGGGGAAGATATTGGTGGCTCTCTTCCACATTGTTGTTGCACTAACTCACAACGAGTGCACCGGGGGTTTCTTGCCGGTGGGAAAAACACACAAGAGAAGTATATGGAGTGATGGAAATTATGGTGAATTTTCTTTATTATTATTATTGGAGGGTGGTGAGTGAGGTGCACAAGTTTGGATGGATATTAGCCCATAGGGTTTATGGATATTTGATCATGCAACCGCCTATCATGGTGAAGCCAAACCAATTTATTAAGGTGTGAACATGAGGCCACTTTAGCTAAACCTACAAATAAAATGTTGATGGGATCTACGGGGGTAGTGAGACCTATACTCCCGAAAAGCATGGTGGCTAACCTTAGGCATCAAAGCATTATCAACATGAATGAAACAAAAGATTCGGTGTTTACATGACAATATCCTACAACTCCATGGAACTCAAAATTTTCTAGGATGTTTCTGAAACTTATGGGCTATGAACTCAAGAACACAAATTAACAAATGCATAAATTACTTACCAGGCGAAGGGGAGCACCGAGGGCCATGAGAGGATGCCAGGCCGGCCGGCCTAGGCCGATCGGCCTAGGGGGCCTCCTGCTCCTTTCACTTTGATCTTTCTCCGAGATGCTTCTTGCTCCCTTCTTGCCTTGTGCCCGCGTGATCCACGAGATTCCATTGCCCGAACCGTTCACAACCACTCCTTTGCTTGCGGGATTAATCTTCCACCTTCATTGTTTTACTTTGTGTTACTCCCCTTTTTTTTCCTTGCTTCTTGTGCTTCCACTAATTTCCTGCAAAACAAAGCCTTTGCTTCCCCCATGCTTGTCCTTTACATGTGCCCGGGATGCCGAAAGATGGAGGCTTCCCGAGATGCATCATGGGGCACTATATGTTAATCAAGCTCAAAAACCTCCCCTTAATCAAGTTTAGATGCTAATCCCTCCTCTAATTTTGAAAATTTAAAAATTAACTCAGCGCTAGCGATGAGTCCAAATATATCATTAAAGGAGATCTTAGGCATCAAAAACAACTATAAAATCTATTTTGGTTACTCCGGAATCGATTGCTTTCATTAATTGATAGCAAGCTCCTCCAGCTTGACCGTTGGGGATATAGGTTTAGGTTCTAATTTTGGCCAAACATGAGAGAGAGATTTTGAAAAAAGTAAAGTGAATGGGGCTTAGAAAAAAATCTAAATCTAGAGAAACCAGTGGATGTCAAGTTGAATCAAACCAAAAATCAAGTTCCTTAGGTTTACGCGAGTCCTACCATGCATCAAAGATTGAAAACATTAAAGAACATAGCAAGGCTCTACCCGTGTGTTTTTAACATGTGAAACAAGCCAACCTAAACATCATGGAGAGGATGAAAGGTTGGGGTAGGTTCTGAATTTTTTGTACTAGTTTCTCAAAAAGATGCAAACAAAACTTGGGATGGCTCAAGTCATCGGTTTATGATCAATATAAAATTCAAATAGAACGACCGAGCAATTATAATGTCTCCAAAAATTGTTCAACCACACAAGAATTTATAATATGTAATGCGTAGCAAATTCTAAGACCAACTTACTTGAAAAACTTGAAAAATTCTTCGGGTTGCCCTCCCGGTAGCTTGACTCTTCATCGGGTTATCCTCCCGGTAGCTTATTCTTGACTTGATGAACGGGTTTCCTCCCGCCAAGCGCTTCGTTTATAGTCTATAGCTAGACTTCTTCTCTTTGCTCCTGATCAACGTTCTTTGCGGGCGTTGCAATCTTGGGGGCCCCACTTCTACACCATCCTTGGCTTCGGTGTAGGTTTATTCTTCGGCTTAGTCATCTTTTTGGTCTTCACAGGCGGGCATTGATTCTTGGTCTTGACAGATGCAACAACTTTTGCGTCTTCTTCACTTCATTCTCCTTGACTCCTCCCTTCCGATGCAATGATGAGGTAGAATGTATTTAATATTGACCACTTTACATACCTCGAATCATGGTTGACTTGAATGCACTCCTCACGCCATCGATGTCGAACTTGATCTGCCCCTTGCCGACGTTGATTGCTCCGACGGTCTTGAAGAACGATGTCCCTAGGATGAGTGGCGATGAGGTTGATCTCCTCTCGATCTTGGAGGTGGAGTTTCTCTTGGAGATTCCGCCGATGTTCGGCCTCCGCTTTTAGATCTTGTGTTGCACGTCACCTTTACCTGCAAAGTTTTTCTAGACCATCCACAAAATAAATGTTTTTTTGTTAGAGATGTAGCCGTCCATCTCTGGTTAGGGTTAGCAATAAACAAAATAAAGAAAACTAAAAGAAAACTAGGGTTTAGTAAAACCCTAGATTGATTTTTTTTTGTTTTGAGGATGATCAAAATTAAGAGATGCAAAAGAAAAATCAAGAGAAAAACTGAAAATATTCACAAACGCAAACTAGATTGAATCTTGATTACTTGTTCCCCGGCAACAGCGCCAGAAAAAGGGGCTTGTTGACGGTTAAAAGTTGTATCAAAGTTCGTTTGGACTCGCAAGCGTACAAGTCCACCATCATAGCCAAGGGACCCTTCTTCCCTTAAGTGTGAACCCAAGGTATCGAATCCGTAGAACAATGTGTAACGCAAGATCCAATCTAATAAGTGGAAAAGCTTTGATCTCAAGAGGTTGTTTTTGCATCTAATCTATTATATCATCATCAAAACTCATCTAGTCCATTGCACACCGGAGGTAGCAAGAGAAAGAGAGGGGAGAACCAATTTAGAGATTGGATCGGGTCTTTTGTTGAAGTTCCAAAGTAAAGAAGAATGTAGCAAAACGAATCTCATTGAAAGCATGGCTCCTGTTCCGCCTCCGAGGAGTCCCGTTTTTCTCCTCTACCGTACTGTCACTACGGGGGATAATCTTACGCGTTGGTACTACTCGGCGGGTTCAAGAAGAACAAGATGAAAACGTTTGGTAGATCGGGTATGCACCTCTAGCCACCATGGCTACAAGAACATCCTATGCAATCTACCCGCGGGATAGATCGGGGAGGAAAACACCCAAACGAAGACAAAATCACAACGAAAGCACTTGATGCTAAGAATCGGATTCAATCTACTAATTCAACATAGAAGTAATACATGGACAAGATCACCACCGGGATCCTACCTTGATCTTGATCCTAGCTCCTGGAACTCCGACGTGGTCTTCCATGCAAGGTTCCCACGCCGGCTAGGGGAACCCTAGTCAACCATCTCGACCCTCTCCTCTCCGGAATGGTGTCCTTCTCTTCTCTGCTCCTCGGCGGCGGATGACGAATGAATTTCTCCGTGGCTCTTGGCAGGGGGACTATAAATAGTCCGAATGGCGGCTAGGTCAAAGGGGGCGCCGAACCGGGCCGAAAACGGGCCAGGCCGGTCGGCCCTGGGCCTTTTTGGCCCGGTTCGGCCCCGGCTTCCTCCCGGTTGCTTCTCGCGCGATTTCCCATTTGTGTGCACTTGCATGTGGGCCTTTGACGTCGTTTCCTTCGCGGTTAAGGCTTGAATGCTTGCCATCCAAGCTTCGCTGTTTTCTGGTTGAGTCCCTGAAGATTTGCACGTTGACGCTTCGGTCCTCGGGTCATTTGGAGTCATGTTCATCGCGTGTCTTGACTCTTGTCGGGCTTCATGATCTTCTTCCAAAGTGCTTGATGAACTTATCCCGAAAGTCTCCTCTTTAGCGTAGATTTCCTGCGTAAACAATAAACTCCAAAATCGACATGCAAGAGTGAACTTGTTATATACGGGGGGTTAGTTCCAGTGTGGTTAGAATAATAAATCAATGCCAACATTAAAGGTAAACTCATGGCTAGGTTGACGGAAATTCACCGTCAATAGACCCCGAGCACCACGGCAACCTCAGTTGGTTCGGTATTTTCGGTAAATACCGGAACTGAACCGAAAGAACCGATACCGAATACCTTCAGTACCGATTCTTTTGGGGTACCAATCGGTACCGTGTTCTCCGGGAACCGAATTACCCGGGGTACCGAGGAACCGAACCGATCGGTTCGGTAGTACCGAACGCCCAGGGTGAGGTCTAATACGGAGAGACAAAAGGCCCCCCTTTAGTCCTGGTTGGTAATACCAGTCGAGACTAAAGTGTTTTTTCAAGAAAAAAAACAAAAAAAAAGCACCCATGCCCGCTCCGGCGGCCGCCCATGGTAGTTGATCCGCCTCGAGCTTCAACCCTACCACACAAAATCAAATAATTGGAAAAAGTACATAGATTTGCAAGAACACATGAAAACAAACATTCACAAATGACTATAACAAGTCTCCACCAATCAATGAATTTGTACAGAATTTCAAACACATGGATTCACAAATCACAACAGCATATAAGATCATTCACTAGTAAAAATCATGAACAAATAAGAAAAATTAAAGTTGCAACACCAGTCGTCGGAGGCTGCCCGCGTCGCCCCTTGTGCCTAGCCGCGCGTCCGCCAGGAGGGAGGCCAGCCTCTCCCCAGCCTGCGTCCACGCCAACTTGGCCGCGCGAGGAGGCCGTCGGGCTCTGCGCCGCACCGCTGCGTGAGGAGGCCGCCGAACCACGCTGCACACCGTGCCGCCGTGCAAGGAGGCCGCCGGGGAGGGAGGCCAACCTCTCACCCGCCCACAAGGAGGCCGTCGGGCTGCACCGCCGTCCTCTAGCACCCAATCCGGCACCTGCCCAAGGGGAGAAGAGATGAGGATTGAGAAAGAAAGAAAGAGGATAGGAAGGAGTGGTTGTGGTGGGTGCAGTAGTGGAGGTGGAGGAGAGACGAGAAGAAGAGATAAGGGAGAGAGACGGGGTTGGCGGTGGGGCGGGAGAGAGCCTTTTGTCTCGGGTGGTTGTTTCACCCAGGACTAAAGGGTGTGACTTTAGTTCCGGGTGGTATTACGAGCCGAGACAAAAGCTCCGCCTCCATGATTGCCTTCGCACTAGCCATTAGATGTGTGGCATTTAGTCTCTGTTGGTATTACCAACCGGGACTAAAGGGTAGGGGTTATTGCGGTGTTTCGCGGCCACGTCGATGAAAATTCTTTAGTCTCGACTCCAAATTTCAACCGGGACTAAAGCTTTGAACCAAAAGTCGTTTCTTCACTAGTGAACAAATAGTCAAAGTGTTATAGGAAAGACCGACAACTTCTACAACTATGACTTATAAAAATGGATGGAGAGAGTATATATACACGCAAACCAGTTCGCTAGACAGATAACATTTTAGTTACCATTTGATTGCAGCTTAATGAACTTTATTTGTTAAACAATTACAACCGTATAATAGTGTATAACTTGTTCAAAAAAGTACTGCAGCAGTGGTCCACATCGAGAGGTAGAGAAAAAAGTTGGAAAGATGCATGCGTTAACTAGTCCCTTTCTCGAAGCTCCCCCAAACCCCCACAGCGTGCATATGCTTTCTGTTACACTAAGAGGCAGGGTGAACCTAGCCATTTATATTCTTTTAGTCCCATGGACACATACAATATACAAGTATACAACTGATGCAAGAGCGCCGATTTGGTATGCAACAAGTACCACCACAATGTACCCATCCATAACCTCACCCTCTTATATCCCTGCTCGCAACTTATTCCATTCGATTCCCTTTATCACTGACTTCAGCAGCAATCAGTCTGCGCTCATCTACAATAAGAGAAGAAGGGGAAGACACAAAGCATGGAGACCAAGAGAGGCTAAGTCTTCGTTGCTCATCGATCCTCTCTCCTGCCTGCAGCTAATTGGATCACCGCCACTGCTTGATGTGTGCTACACTGCTACCCCGAATCCAATCGATCTGCTGCACTTTGATTCAGATCATGTGTAGGTACGAAATTCCAAGTTTCTCGAGATCAGATCAAACTTATTCCAGTCCTCTTTCCCCCCACTGAATTTTTCATGAAATAGATCAATTAGCATGAACACCGACTGAATCGATCTGCCTTACTTACAGTACACATAATATAGACTGTAATACTTTACATATGCAGATCGATCGATATGAAATTAACTTGTTTTTCGGAATTTAATTTATGTGCAGGAATTGCAAAGAATAGTCCAAGAAGCAACTAATTAAGCTTGAAGACTTCATCGGCCAGCCCGATTGCACGCTGCAAGAATTTGTTAGGTGGAGGGGGAAGACGAAGAAGCAAGTTAAGAGATAGCAGGAGAAGCCCCAAGCTGGCCAACCAGTGGTGGAACGAAGGGAGGCTGGGCCTCCCAGTACCCACGGAGGCGCCGCCGCTTTCCTCCTCCGCCCTCGACAGCAACAAGAACCAGCCGGGCAGCCAAGACATGGCGGCGCCAGGCATGGACGGGGAGCAGAGCCAGAGCGGCACCACGGCTGGCCACGGCGACGGCCGTGATGACGTCGACGGCGAGCCCAAGGAAGGCGCGGTGGTGCCGCCCGTCAACCGGCGCCCGCGCGGACGGCCGGCGGGGTCCAAGAACAAGCCCAAGCCGCCTATCTTCGTGACCCGGGACAGCCCAAACGCGCTGCGCAGCCACGTCATGGAGGTCGCCGGCGGAGCCGACGTCGCCGAGTCCATCGCCCGCTTCGCGCGCCGCAGGCAGCGCGGCGTCTGCGTGCTCAGCGGCGCGGGGACCGTGGCCGACGTCGCCCTGCGCGAGCCGGCTGCGCCCGGCGCCGTCGTGGCCCTCCGCGGCCGCTTCGAGATCCTGTCCCTCACCGGCACGTTCCTCCCGGGCCCCTCGCCGCCGGGTGCCACCGGACTGACCGTCTACCTCGCCGGCGGGCAGGGGCAGGTTGTCGGAGGCATCGTGGTCGGCTCGCTCACCGCAGCTGGGCCGGTCATGGTGATGGCGTCCACGTTTGCCAACGCGACGTACGAGAGGCTGCCGCTGGACGAAGAAGCTGAGGAAGCCATGGAAGGCGGGCCTGGCGGTGGTGGTGTCCCTCCGATGATGAACGGCGGGCTGCCCGATCCATCGGCGATGCCAATGTACGGGGCCGTGCCACCCAACCTGCTCCTGCCTGGAGGCGGCCAGCTCAGCCATGGCGCCGAGGGGAGTGCATGGCCGCATGCCCGCCCGCCGTACTAGAGGATCTCCATATATAGTGACAGTAATTTGCAAGCATGAAGCACTAGGTCTTCGACTCAATGTGACAATAAGAAGATGCATATTTTCAGTAACATCATATGTATGGCCTGGGGTAAGTATACTTCATGGCTTGCCTTGCCATAAGCATATATGTTATAAGATCTCTTGCATGGTGTGTTGTATCTGTATGTTAAGGTTTCAGCTGGACAGTTTCATATTTTGAGGAATTAATTTGTATGCGTGAACCTGGGTCCTCACATTATGACTCTTCTTATTAAGTCTGTTACTGATTTGAATTATAGACTATATGTTGTTCAAAAGCTTACATATTCAGCTGGTCCTTCTCCATCATATATATGCTCATGTTCTTTTTTTGGTAAGCGTAATTTATCAGGATATATGCTATGTCCTTGCACAAAGGAACATGCTCCTGCAACTTATTATTCTGAATATGTTTGTTAATTAGTTCTTAAGAGCACTGTATTTCTAGAGAAGGATGAAGAGGGGGAACTTGACAGAAAATGTGCATTCATGATCACTAGTCAGTAATCAGTAAACTAGAAACTTGTAGGATCGATAAATGTACTAGATGTCTCAAATTTCAATCAGCAGGTGTGTTTGCATCTGTGCTTGTTCTAGAAGCTTGGTAAGAATTGGGCTTGGAGTCTGCCACAGTCCGGTCCACAGCAGCATACATCATGCATGCGCAGTAATGGAACCATGCATACATGAATATAATTTGGATGAAACCATTAAGGATTTACTACCCGTTATTATTAATGCATGCTTACACTAATAAGACCCCGTACGTTTGATCCACCAACTAAATTTTAGCTGGCTAAATTTAGCTGCTATAGATCCAAACAGGACCTAGCTAAATTTTAGTTGGCTAAAGATTTATTTAGCTGGTTGAACCAAACTAAAACCAGCTAAAGTTAAAAGAAAGACCAACAACTAACATTTAGCTAGAGGATCCAAACACCGTACCCCTAGCTAAATTTTAATTAGCTAAACTTTAGTTAGCCAAAAAGAAAATTCTTGAATTTTAGCTAGCTAAATTTTTAGTTGGATGGATCTAAACAGAGCCTAAACTAGTAGCATATCTCACCCTCTTATTTATGGCAGAACAAGCAGCTAGCTAATAATATACTGTATATACTTTGTCAAACAAACTTTGCCCCCACATCCGATCTTGCTCTAGAAGACCGTAACCGTCGGTCAAAATACACCAAATGCAATGGTTCTTGTGGTCCATTCATTCGCTGTCGATCTGGCTATAGATCTCTGCACAAGCAATTTATCGACTAGTCTAGATTATTATGTTGAAAGCATCATGTGTGCCCGCACAGAAAGGTTTAATTATATTAGTGGCCTAATCCAAGAACCGTCAAAATTAAAGCAAACTCTTGGTCAGTGGTACCTCATCAGAGACTGCCCATGCATGTACAATACATACAATCAGTATAATAAACATATTAATCCACCTGTTTTGGGACCTAAGTACTCCATCCGTTTCAAATTATAGGTCGTTTTGATTTTTCTAAACTCATATTTTTTTGAGAAGAAGTTCATAGATATTACTATACATGCATCTAGACATACACTATATCCATATACATATATAATAATATCTATGAATCTAGAAAAGTCAAACAAGCTGCAATTTGGAACGGAGGGAGTACAACATACGTTAGCTAAAAAACTTCTCGGGTAAAAACTGGCGGTCATGTAGCTAAAGGAAGAATGGAGATAGAAAAGCTAGTACATACAGAAATGTCCGAAAATGATCGAGATGTCCCAAGCTATAAATCAGCCTAGCAGTAATGATCAATTCTCAAGTTTGTATAACTAGGAATGATATATGCTACATTCAGAGGAGGTGAAGAGAGGTCCAGAGGGACACTCAAAATGGAACCGACTAAGGGGGCTCGGTTCAAAGCTATAAAAAAAGCATGCGTAGCCCAAGGAATGAAAAAAATCATGTAGCCAACCAGGGGTGAATCCAAGATGGGGCTAGGGGGCTAGAGCCCCTTACCCCCATGGATATCATCGAAGCCCCCTCTACAAATTTCATCCGTAGGTGAAGAGCAGCCTCGTCCCTAGGGGTGTGCAGGCTGTGCGACCGTACATGGCCTCCATTTTTTAGGGCCTCAAATTTTTAGTATCACAACTATCTGATTCATCAATTTTTTGGTCTCTAAATCTTATTTTCTTATTGCTAGTGCTCTCATGAACATCCCAAATGCCATTTTCTTATTGCTAGTGCTCTCCTGAACAACCCAAGTGCTATTCTTTGTCTGCTCTACACCTGTTCATCTCTCCATCTCCTGTTCGGGATAAAGATTTGAGTATTTAATTATGTCTCAGCTTAGGCTCGGAAAAAAAGACTACAACTTACAAATATGTTTGTTACAGAAGAATCAGAAGTGCTATCCGATCAAACACTTGATCATTGTTCTGTAATTGATAGTAATGTTTACAATGATGCTATAAATATTTAGATAGACATCAAAATATATTTTTGAGGGTCATTATGATTTTATTGACAACACAATGTGCAAATGAATAATATTGTTGATAATTTAAATACGTATAATGTGGATGTTGAAGATTCTAACTATTTTACTAGTTTATGATAACTTCTATTTTGAAGTTTCGTACAGGGCCTCCATTTTTATAGGGACGGCCCTGGTGAAGAGGAGGAAGAAGAAAAGAAGGGAGAAGAAGGGAAATAGAAGGAAGAGAGGAGGAAGAAGAAGATCATCCCCCCGAAGCTTTTGGTCCTGGATCCACCACTGTAGCCAACTGAAAAACAACATGGTTGGGCGTAGCTAACAAATCACGGAAATCTTAAAAAGAACAACACATGGTAGCAAGAAATATGTGCAGCTGCCTATGGTAGGCAAAAACAAATGTGAAGTGGGCTGGGATACCAAGTCCAGGAAATAACCCTAGACACCTTCTCTTCCTTTTTAATTACCAACATTATATTGGGTCGATTATGTATATGACAATATATAGTTAACCAAAGAAACACATATAGAAGAATAATGCATAATTTGGAGATGATATCTCAACTCATGATTAATTGTACAACAAGCTTCATAAAAATATGAAGTCGTACACACAAGATGTACCTAATTAATGACGAATTGTTGATCCTCGCCTCTTATACATGTTAACTTACATTCCAATGAGATTATTGATGCAATATACAGTTAGTGAACTAAATTATACAAGTCTTACTGAAAATTTTATTTTTCAGTTGAAATAGAGAGAGAGGATGGGTCACGGGGAAATCAGGAGGATGGGAGATTGGAGATGCGTAAACAGTACACTAGCTGCTGCTGCTGCACTGCAGCGCTTGCTGATCTCTTGTATTATTCGTGTCTCATGCACGAAATTTTTTTATTTATTTTGCAAAATTATACTACCGTTTCAAATTTATCAGATTTGACCACCAAACACCGTGGCGCACAGCGGCCGCCGTGGCCCAGGCGGTTTCATGTCCAACCGCCGTGCGCTACGGCAGTTGGGCCAACCGCCACGGGGCCCACGGGCGGGAAGGCCAGGCGCCATGGGCCACGGCGGTTGACCTCTATTCGCCGTGGGCCACGGCGGCAGGCCCAGCCGCCGTGGGCCACGGCGGTAGGGATCTGCAACCGCCGGGGCCCACGGCGGCAGGTCACCCAGCCTCTATAAGAGCCGAAAATTAGCCCGAAATTATCATAATAATTCGGAAAAAAAGAAAGAGAGGGTTGGGAAGGAGAAGAGAGTGAGGGGGCAGAGCAGCAAAGCTCTGCCGGTTCTTCGCTTCATTGTAAGTATTTCGTTGATTTCAACCCTTTTAGCACCTGTACTTAGATGTAATGAAAGCGTAATTAGTATTGATTCACTGTATTTCTTTAAATCTGTAGTATAAAATAGTTCCTGTTTGTAGCGTTTAGGGTTGAGAAGGAGAAGAGAGGGAGGTGGAGGGGGCGGAGCAGCAAAGCTCTGCTGCTTCTTCGCTTCATTGCAGGTATTTCGCTGATTTGAACTCTTTTAGTAATTTTACTTAGATATAATTACTATTAATTATGTAGATTACTGTATGGTATAGATTTCTGGAGTATAGATCTGTAGTTGTAGTTTATATTACGTAACATATTTACTGTTAACTGTGTAGATTGCGGAGGACTAGTTTGTAATTTTAGTTTAGATATTAGTCTTTTTGTTTCTTAGTCCCTGGATGTAGTATTTGATAGCAGTTATTGCTTTTTATTATGAATCAGACATGTCGGAGACAGTCACAGTCAAATTGTATTATGGATCTGGAGAAATTATATATGGTCCACAGGGAGTTGACTTGTCAAATTTTAGTTCAATTGAGAAAAATGTTAAAAGAGCAGCAGAAAGAACTTGGGAGGGTATAACCAAGTGGCTGGTCACGTCATTTGCAGTAGATTTAGAGCACCAATGCCTGTCGGTGATGGCACTAATCAACAGAAGTGAACATGTGTATTGGGAGCTCATGCCACTTGAAGGGACTCGACAATGGAGGAGTTTTATCAGAAATGCATGTCGAGTTGGTTTGCCCGTGATTTTGTTTGTCCAAATTTTTCAGAAGGGTGGGCCTAGCAGTCAAGTGCATGAGGAAGCTGAGGATGAGGACAAGAGGGATGGTGGTGAAGAAGGGGAAGGTGATGAAGAAGGGGAACAACAAGAGGAGGAAGAAGGGGATTCTGAGGGTGAGCAGACATCTAGAGATTATGTTGTCACTGGTTTTATTGATGAGGGAGAAGGAAACCCAGAGGTGATGAGACATTATCAGAGAGAGTTAGAAGCTGATGAACGTGCATTGGAAGATGACTCTTCAGATGATGATTATGATCAGTCTGAGGATCATGTGCCTTGGGATTGGCAGAACTACGATTTCTCACAGTGTATTGTTAATCGTGGTGAGAATGTGCCCTGGGAGTACACGGAGAATGAGGTTAAAGTAGGCGTCATGTACCCCAGTACTGCACATGTGAAGGATGCAGTCAAGCAGTGGTCCACCTTGACTCTGCACAGGGAGTTCAGGGTAGTGAAGAGCTCTCCGAGGATATATGATGTGCATTGCAAGAAGGAGGATTGTGCTTTTCGAGTGTATGCATATAAGGGGAAGTGGGATCATTACTTAGAGGTGAAAGAAGTGATGGCTCACACTTGTACCCTTGATCGAATTGATGCAAGGCACCGAAACATTTCAGCCGATTTTGTTGCAAGCCACATGTACCCTACCATTGTGAAATGTACTTCTTATGAGCCGAAAGCCATTATCGGTGCAATTGAGGAAAAAATCGGGTACACCATCAGTTACGGCAAGGCATACCAAGCAAAGAAGAAGGTATTGGAGCATAGGTGGGGTACTTATGAAGCATCCTACCACAATTTGCCTAACTTGCTGCACACAATAGTTCAAATGAATCCTGGTAGCTACTATGATATCAAGGACTATCCTTGTGAGGAGCAACCAGGCAAGCTTGTGCTTCAGCAGTCATTCTTGACATTGGGTGCCTGCATTGAGGCTTTCAAACTATGTCGACCGGTCATTTGCATAGATGGCACTTTTCTCACAGGTAAATACAAAGGAACAATCCTGACAGCTGTGGCAGCTGATAGTAACAATCAGTTGCTTCCTTTGACCATTGCATTTGCGGAGGGGGAGAACGGTGACAGTTGGTACTGGTTCCTTGAGAGGTTGAAGAACATAGTGGTGCAGGATGTGTGGAATGTGTGTGTCATACACGATAGGCACAAAGGTATTTTGCAAGCAATGAATGACTTGAAAGATGGCAGCCAAGAGCGATACAGAGTTCCATTGTGGCCAGATGTTAAGAGCAGGTGGTGCACTAGGCACATGAAAGCAAACTTCCATAGACAGTTCAAGAACAAGGCCATGTCTAAATTGTTTGAGCGGTTGTGTAAGCAGACTCAGCAGAAGAAGTTCATGCCATCTGGAAGAAATTAGATGACCTGACAAAGAAGGCATCAGAGGAGATAGCAAAGAGGCCATTGAATCCTGAACCTGGAGAGGAGCCAATTTCTCTCGAGGATGTGGGATTAGATGGCCCTCAAGTTAGACACATAAGAGGGCGTGCTGTGAAGACCTTCAGCCAGTGGATTCAGAATGAGCCTAAGGAAAAGTGGTGACTCATGTTTGACGAGGGCGGAGCAAGGCATGGGATAAAGACCACTAATTTTGTTGAGGTCTACAACTGTGTGCTTCGCGATTCAAGACCTCTTCCTCTAGTTACCAAAGGAGCAAGATAGCGGATGAGGTTCTGAGGAACACTCAAATGGTATACTGCACCAGAATGACTGAGTATTTGGACAAGGCTCAAAGAAAAGCACTTCTTCATAAGGTCACAGCGCAGCCTTTGTACCAGTCTGCTGAGAATGAAATTATGTGGAGATATGAGGTTGAGTGCAAAGGGAAAATGCACCTAGGCCCATCGCGTGAAAAGACGCAACAAGTGTGTGAACTTGGCAACCAAATATGCAGATGTTCATACCGGAAGCTGCAGCTACAACACACCCCCTGCTCACATGTGATCACCGTCTGTTATGAACTTCAAAATTTCACCTACCGTCGGTACGTGCCATGGTACTACGACAAGGAAACTGTTCGGAACACTTAGAACCGAACAATTCAGGGCTACCTCGTGCAGGGTACTTTTACTGAGAACCCCAAATAAAATGTTGCGCACATACCAAATCCAGATCCTGAGATGTGCCAAGGTGTTGGAAGACGGAAGAAGAAGAGGATTAGGAACAACATGGACGAAGCAGAAGCTGGACCTGCAGTAGTGATGTGCTACAAGTGCCACAACACGGGCCACATGTACAAGAGGTGCACAGCTCCAAATTATGCTTGCAACGCACCAACTACGGCCAATGTGGGCTCATCAACACCTTCAGGACTCTCCCAACCCCCATCCGGACGTGGACGAGGACGTGGACGTGGGCGTAGCAACAATGCAGGATTCAGATGATCACAGTTGCTTGTAATGTTACGACATTTAATTTCGGAATTTGTAATATTTGAACTAATATTTCCTGAACTTATGCATGATATTGTATTGTAATAATTGAACTGCTATTTCGTGTCGTCTTAATTATGCTGATTCATTTGTATTATTTTGCCTGTGATTGTGTTAATCTTGTTTTGCAGGTTTGCAATGGCCTCTTCAGGCCCTGAGTTGGATTTGGAGTTCCTGACGAAGAGGAAGGACAATGTCGAGGTGCCAAAGGGGATCGACACTCCTATGTGCTTCTGCGGTGACAATTGTAAGCTTGTCAGGTGCACAGTTTTGGGGTACACCTACGGGATGAGGTTCTTCATGTGCGCCAACTATGACCACGACCCAATCCAGCCATTCGACCGCAACCTTAGAGCCAAAGTAAGGACTTACTACATTTCTCGATTATTCATTTGTCATTTGTGTTTTATTATTTGCTGACATGTCTTTGAAAAAAGACTCCACCTCCTCTTTGTGATTTCATGTAGTGGCTAGATACCGAGCAGTTTGAGTTCGATAAGAGATACGTCGAGGGAGAAGCCTGTGATGCAAGGGAGAGGTGGTTCCGCATGGTTGAGTGGGAAAAGAGGGAGGGAAAAAAGAAGGAGGAGCAGAAGGAAATGCGTAATCACCAGGAGATGAGAGAACGTGAAGCGGCCCAGGCCTGTGAAGCCGATAGAGAGAGGAAGAGGGAGAGGGCTCACCGGGCCAAGGAAGCTGGGCCGGATGCTATCAGGAAGGGGAAATACCCCTGTTGTACTCAGCAGACCTAGAGTATTAGTCGGACTGTATCAAATAATTTCGGATTTCATGACATCGTCAACTAGGGTTCTCGGTTTGTATCCTTGAGAACTTTAATCGAACTGCACTAGAGTATGTTTTCTCCGTTACGTGTGTTCCGTTAGAGTGACTGTCATATGCAGAGTCGTTGTGTTTCCTCAGAGTCGCTGACGCGTTCCCCTCCCACGGATCGACTGGCCCACAATGCGACAGTGCCCTAGTACTAGGGTGTGTTTTCTCCAAGTCACTGCTTCGTTTCCCTTCCCACAGATCGAAGGGCCCACCACCTAGTCAGCCTCCTTCTTCTGCCTATATGTACCACCGTTCACTCCATTGCCTTCTTCTCACAGCATTCAACAATGGCTTCCTGGAGTGGGATGAACACGGTTTCGGTCCTGAGTTGTGGCATCAGCAATCTCCAGATTTCGAAGCCAATTTCCCACTGAAAGGCAAGAGTGACTTCAGATCGATACGTGAAGTTAGAAGCTACGCACCGAAGCAAACAGTGTTGTGGCCTAGGTGTTCTTACGATGAGTTTTGCGTGATGCAAGTGTACGAGGGATGGAACAACTCCGGTCGTCGCTTCTGGCACTGCCCATATGCATGGGTAAGAAATGTCTACAAATTTGTTCATCATGTTTATTTGGTTTGCTAACGTTTTCTTGCCTTTTGCAGTACTCCACCCAAACAGAGAACTGTGGTTTCTCGCAATGGGTGGATCCACCAGCTATTCACCCCTATCAAGAGTACATCGACTACCTCGAGAACGTCGTCATCTACAACCTGAAGCGGGAGCTGTCGGAGGCATTGGCTATCCCAGATCCATCGTCTAGCGCTGGAGACGGTCGATGCTACAAATGTTCGACCTGCACTTGTGAATGCCACAAGAAGAACAGCTCCCTCCCCAAAGATTGGTCCCCTCCACCTTCACCACCTCCACCCCCACCTGGGTACTACTACATGCCGTCGCAACACTCCGGCGGCTCTATGCTCTCCGGGCAGTTCTCGTACAACTAGATTAATTAGGAATGTTGTAATCAAATTTCTAAATTCCCTAAGGCATGTTATCAGTACGTTAGGCGCTTTGTTAAGGTTGTACAAACACCGTACATGCCATTGCAAAGGCGTGTGTTTTCCCTTCTAAATATAAAAAAGCAACCGCCGTGCATGCCCGCTGCCTGCCGCCTCCCGGCGCCTGCAACCGCTGTCCCCAACTGCCGTGGCCCACGACGTTTATGCTAACCGCCGTGGGCTACGGCGGTGGCGTTCAACCGCCGTAGCGCACGGTGGTTGGACCTGAAACCGCCGTGGGCCACGGTAGCCGCCGTGCGTCACAGTGTTTGGATGTCAAATCTGATAAATTTTGAAACGATCCTATAATTTTGTAAAATGAATAAAAAATATTAAAAAATTCCTCGTGCACTCTGCAGCAAGCAGCGCGCCAACGCGGCAGCATTGCTGGCCATTTTGGGCCACATTCATAGTGGCCTAGGCCCAAGGTCCAAATCCGCCGGTAGTTTGGCATGGACTTTTTTATATTTATTTTTTGAAAACCGCTTGGTCTTTTGACTCTTCATGGTTTGAGAGGGAAATGAGCTGGAAATAGTAGAACCGATAAGGCCCTGTTTGGAACACAGGTTTTTCATAGGAAAAGTGGAGGAAATCAAAACGGAGGAAAGGAATCGCATTTACATGTTTGGAACGGAGGAATGACGAGTTCCATTCCAGAGGAAAGGAAACAGACGATGTGCAAAACGAAGGAAATAAAACATCCACTCTGATCCAAGGGATTACAATTTCGCTGCCTCTCCCTCTCGCTGTTGCTCGCTTAAGCTCTCACCTCCTCCCTCGCACCATGGGTTGAGCACATGAGCTTCTTCCTGTCGTGCTCGCGCATCATCTCTTGCGCTTACCTGCAGGGCTTACCAGGCTAACATCCGTTCTTCTTGCTTGCTGCGCCGCTGATTTGCTTCTACCCAGAAGAGGGGGGAGGAAAAGTAGCAAAGAAAAAAATCCAGAGGAAAATAGAGGAGGAAACAAAGGCGGGAGGGGAGGCCACAATCCATTCGAGTGAGTGAGTAGAGCGTGCGCTCGCCGTGCCTCTTCGAGCTCCGGCCGCCTACGCCGATGAGCGTTGACTACGAGAGTAGAGGGCCGCAAGTTATATGGATGAGAACGATGGAACTAGTTGCCTTGGCTGTGGGTGCGTTAGGTCTATGGACCATTGGTCCCACATGTAGGTGTAGTAATAGAGATAAAAAGCGCCACTTAATTACATGTTTATTCAATACTAATGGTGTTTTATTCATACGAAACTAAGGTTATTTTATTGCAAGTTCCTACATTCCAAACAGCTCAAACTTTCCATTCCTGTGTTTTGAAATCCTGTAGTTTTCCAATTTTCGCTCTACCTCATTCCTGCGGTTTTTCCCATTCCTGTGTTTTGTGTTCCTTTGTTCCAAACAGGTCCTAAAGGTTTTTTTTAACCTCACTAGCACCACGCTGCAGTGGAGAACCTAACGCATCAGTCTTCATGGACCCACCAAACAGGCATACAAACTACATAACCATACACAAGTCGAGATGCAGCTGAGGAAGACTGTGTTTTGTCACAACATAAATTTTGAGATTTTTACGGTACACAATACCACCTTGTACCACCGGTTGAAAAGGACTCGTATGTAATAGAAAAAGATTTATATGTAAGGATTCGACGGTTGGGATTAATTCTGTACCACCGATTTTTTGTGTGGTATGGGTGGTATTCATAGATGGTATGAGTAGTATACGGGTGTTATCAGAAATGCAAAATGGTATGGATAGTATACAGGTGACGGGGTGAATGAACGGGAGGGGGGAAATTTTCCAAATAATAATACATCGAGCAAATTACCATTTTACTCATAGCAAAAAAACATTAAAAAATCGATAATACCACTGTACTACCACTGAGTGGTATTGTGTACCGTAAAAGAATGTTTTTGCGAACTGAGGGAGTAGTATAGCATAAAAACCATGTTGATATCACGTGTGGAGACAAAATGCAACGTTACCACCACTACAGCTTAACATGTGGCCATTATCGCATTCATCCATTTTAGTGGATCAGTAGTAAACAGTACGAGTGGTGGAAAAGTTTTTTGGCCAACGAGTGGTGAACAGGGCTCATAGGGCACGTTCGAATGCCTGGCACAGCTCAGGCTAGCCCATGAGCCAGGCCGGAGCCCGACGGGCCAGGCCCATGGGATGCCGAGATTTCGTTCGGGAATTCTGCATCTGAGGATGCTGGCTGGGCCGAGTTCATGTTCGTTGGACTAGGCCAAAGGTGGGCCCCCATAACCAACTCAAACTGCCATCGAAAGATGGCGTTCGGTGGCCTGTTCTGGGGTCAGGTACCCTCACCTCGCGCAGACGAGGGTGAAGGATACCACCCCGTTTTCAGAGTTGCGGAATGGCAAAGAAGAAATGGATAGCTCTGACAAAAGATTATGACCACAATTAAGGGGGGTCATCAGTACATATTTACAACAAATTTATATGTAAACACATTTACACAAAAATTGGTGATATAGCAGAAGTTAATTGCAGTATGTGGAACGCCATAAAGAACGGACCACATCCTAATTTGACTGAAACTCAAGAAAGGCAATGGTCTTCAATCAAGAAAGGCAATGGTCTTCAAACAGGCACCTCCAAGCACCGTTGGTAGCAATCCATAGAGACCAACATGAAGAAGAAAAGAAGTAAAAGTCAGCGCAATTGAGAATTGATCAGAAGGCTGCAAAAATCCGCAATTGAGAATTGATCAGAAGGCTGCAAAAATCATAAAAAAATGGTGCCTCTGATGTAGTTTGGTACTTGACTAACAAATTGGATACTTGCACCATCTTGGAGCATGTATCCTAAGCACTATATCATCGCCTTTTAGAGAAATGAATAGGGTGTCAGTGTATAGTTCCCACATGTATTGCGAGGTAGGACGAGACGATGTTGCAAATGACAACAGACGGCATCACCGGCAGGGTCATCTTCGCCCTCGCTCGCAATGACCGTGGAGAAATGTACTATCATCATTCGCACAGAGAAAGACATGAAACACAAAAAATGGCTCAGTTGCAGGGAAGTACTTGCCTACGAAATTGGATACAAGCAGGAGTTGTCTACTGGTGAGACAGTCAGGGCAAGCCCTGACTGCCTCACCAGCAGCTAACACCTGGGTGGATCCAGGCCTTGTGCTAAATCGTTAGTCTGCGTCCGTAATCATCATCGCCATTCAGCAAGACATGAGAACTGAAGGAATAAAAGTCACAACTGTAAGAGATATGTCATTGAGGCGTCAGAAGGGTTAGGTTGCCAAGGTCCTGTTCAGCGAGGTCGAGTGGATGTTGCCAAACCTACAAGGTTGCAGAATAGGCAAGGTCCACATCGAGCTCGCTGAATAGTTTGTGTTGGCAACTTATCCCATCATCATCCACAAAATGAAAAAGAAGATATTCAAACCTCACCATTCAATAGTCTGCAACAAAGTGGGGCAAGTCTACAAAACCAATCCACAATAAAAGGTGTCAAACTGCAATGCAACGAGTAAGGCAAGAGGTCAGATAGGCAATGTGTTGGGTTAGAGCTATAAACAACAGAAGCTCTTCATTCCCAAAATTCAATACAAGAGTCAATAAGCACTTAAATTGTAAGCAAATAGCAAAGACATATGTGCAATGAGAAGCCACATAACAAGTGCATCACAGGCAGATGAGTGAGTTTGGTGACAGGCCTCAGATTTATAAGTTTTATCAGCCACAAGTCAGTCATAAAAGAGGGTTGCTCTAAAGTGGTGGTGAATCGGAAGAACAAGAACAGACACCGAAGAGACAAAAAACGAAAAGGCGAAGAAAAGAGAGATAGCCACTTCGTCATAACCAACACATTGTAATCCTCACTGGCCAAAGAACAAAGCAAAGCAAGGAAGGCAGGGGGTTGGATAAAGCAGCAGGAGCAACAACTGTTAGCTATAAGCAAGCCGTATGTAAACAAAGGCCCACTTTGCATGCATATATAAGCTACCCAGTTGTCAAGAAGCCAAGAAGCAAAAGAAGCACATCATGGAATATGAATTACTGATTTATAGCATGACTCATGGCAGATGACAAATATTAAAGAAACCAAAGAGAACCAAGTCAGATTGAGAAAACTGCATAATAACTTGCTGAATAAACAAGGCACTTAAGAAATGATGAAGACCAGCAATAAACATGGCAATCAGACATTTGCAAAAGAAGCATGAAACATGGCAATCAGACATTTGCAAAAGAAGCATGAAACATGGCATATGAAACATAGTAAAATGACTTCAGCATCACAGGCATAATGACTTCAGCATACACCATCACAGGCATAATGACTTCAGCATCACAGGCATATATAGTAGTACCTACCATGCAGTTCAACATCAACCATCACAGGCATAATAGCAGTCTTACGTCCATAATATTACAATACGAAGCAGGAAGTTCAGGAAATAAGTTCATCACAGTAGTTACCATGCAGCAGCTTAGCAAATAGTTAGTTCATGCAGCTGCAAAATACTGGATTAGTTCGTCGAAATTAGCCACCCCCTGTTGTGTGACCAAAATAAACCACAAAAGAGGCCAGGTGCAAGTGAGGCTACACCCTAGCAGGCCAGACCTATCTATATAGAGATCTGTGCAAAATAAGGGAGTGGATGTGCTCAATGTTTTCCCTGAGCTGTGGGGCCGCATCCACTACATCAGATGTAGTAGTGCTTGGCCAGCCAGGTCCTGAGCCAAAGGGTGCGGTGGTTCTCAGACATTTTGACAAAGGCATTCCCCTGAGCCTTGTTGTCCAGCAGGTGGGAGAAGGCAACTATGAGAGCCTCCTCAGAGAACCCAGGGGTTAGCATGACAGCATGGTAAAGATCAGGATGAACATGCTCGGGCCCAGTCACCATAAGTGCATTGGCGACGTTGTTCACCGCGTCAGTCATGTTGGTCAGCACAAGTACCTCATTCGGAGACATCACAGCCCTCTTCCTCTTCTGTCCAGTGCAAGTTGCAGGGGGCCTTGAAGCCTCAGTGGTGGCAGTTGGCTTGTGCACCGTCTTCTCCTCCACCTGTTGATCAGTCTTGGTGCAAGAGAGGTCCACCACAGGCTTGGTGGAAGAGAGGTCCACCACAGGCTTCTTCTCCATGGTGTCAGGAAACCCAAAGAACACCCCAAGGGGCTCTCCACTGCCCTGTGCCCACCTCCCAGTTGTCATGCCACCACCAAAGATGGTCTCCATCGGCTCATAGTTCTCTATGGGCTTGTTCAGCAGCTCCGCATCCTTGGGATGGTCCTACATCACCAGCAAAAGCAAATGAAGACAAAAATTAGTACTTGTATGCGTGGATAAGAAGCAATTAAAAGATAATAGGAGTACAAATCACAGCTACACACCTTGCAGTGCCCGAGGTAGTGGTCCTGATCAAGAGAGATGCTACAAGTGAGGCCATCCCAAAGTGCACCGCTTAGATCCCTTAGCTTGCAAATCCTAGCCCACCGCTGCCTCCACTTGCGCAGATGGTTGTAAACCTGAGTCCCGGTGACATCCTCACCAGTGTACTCCCTAAGAGCACTAGCCACTTTGTTGATGTGCACCTCCTTGAAGCCCTTGTCGGCCCTCACACCGCCGCCAATCAGGTCACACATGCGGCGCAGCACAAAGCTAGAGGTGGCACTAGTCCACCTCATGGGAGGGTGAGGCACACCACCACCACCAGCCCCTCCCCCTGCACCACACCACCATCACCACCAGCACCCAGCCCCTGACCAACTGGAGCACCACCCACAAGAACACCAGCACCGACATCACCCACTGCAGCAGTAGGCAGACCACCAGCACCAACAGCAGCCTCAACAGCCGCACCCAGAGACGAGAATGAAGCATCAACACCATGATCAACAAGCAGCTGACCATCAGTAGCAAACCCAGCAGCAGAAGCACCAAAGAAGATGTTCTCATCCATGGGCCTATGACACCAAGAGGAGCCATTCCACCAAACAGTTTAAATACAAGACATCACATGTACGCATTGCATCCCTTTGGTTACCCCGAGTAACAGATGCAGAAAAAAGGCAACAAAAAAACATCAAATGAAGAAGCCAAATGGATTAACGAAATTCTAGTGGTCTTAGCCAGTTCCAAACACAACAACATCACAGTGACACCATGGTTCCTTACACTTACCAACTTAGTTAACAGACTACACCTAGAAGATCCCTTGTCCCGCCACATTGCTGCCGCCCAGTCATCCCTCTGTGCACCACATGATCTAACTTCCTGAGATGTTGGTTGCTAAGTGCCTAGGGCAGTAGGTTGGGATGCAGTAGGTTGGGATGCAGGTTTAGTAAAGTCCTCTCCAGGGACTAGGTTATCAATCCCATAACCCAGAATTCAATTATGCAGGATGCAACAAGCAATCACAATTTTCACCTGTGAGGGGTAGGGATGGAAGGGTTTGTTTTCTAACATCCTAAACCTACCCTTTAGTGCCCCAAAATCCTATTCAACTGTTGTGCGCAGCGAAGAGTGCCTCAGGTTGAAGAGCTCTTTTGCATTGGCAGGCGCCCGCCTACCATCGAACTCCGACATGTGGTACCTAGTGGCCTGGTACGGAGGGAGGAATCCTGTCTTGAGGGCGTAGCCAGCATCAACAAGGTAGAATTTCCCTACAACATGAGTGCAGTGTGCTTACAGGAGGGTGCGAGGTGGTTTAGTATGCATATAGGTGGAAAGTGTGAACATTGTACCTTGTAGAACCCATAGCCCATCGTCCCGCTCTAACGCATCAGCTAAGACCAATGCATCATGAGCAGATCCCTCCCACCCAGCCAGTACATAGGTAAATCTCATGTTAAAATCAACAGCAGCCAAGACATTCTGTGTTGTGGTGCCCTTGCGGCCTCTGAAAGCAGCCTGCATGTGGTAGGCCACCCTGACAAGGATGTGGGTTCCATCTATAGCTCCAATATAATCTTAAAATAGTGAACATGAGTTCATAAGCATGTCAGGTGTTTCCTAATATCAAGTCCATAAAGAATGACAGATGAATGAATTAAGGTACAAGTACCTTGAAGTATGGGTACCACCTTTGGTTGCCAAGGATTTTAGGGTGGGTACCACCCTCTGGGGCTCTTATCATCTCACCTCTAAGCTCCCCAATGGCATGAAGCACTTGTGCAAAGTACCTGGACACAGTGTCTATGGATCTCCTATAGGTGTGGTGGATGACCCTGAATCTTTGATTGCGGCCTACAATATGGAGGAACATAGCGACCTGTTCCTCGATAGTAGAATGCAAGCTGTCCTCTAAGAGGTGTCGCTCACGAAATAGTTGACATAAGTAGAAAAAAGGAGCCTTGCACATTCTAAGCATGCCGACTGACTCAATATCAGTGCAGTTGTAGATCAAGTCTAGACTAATCTGCCTCTCAGCATCTACAACAGCCCTAGGAACCCAACCAGAATCACTCTCCACATCCCCAACTTGACAAACAGAAACCACCCTCCGAAGTCTTAGAATGTACATGATGCATACAACAACAAGTGCAGCTGCTTCATAAGCCATCCGGTTAACCAAGTCCATCTACATCACATCACAGTAACAGATCAAGTTCAGAGTAAGTCTGCTGTATTGGAAATGCAAAGCATCCTATGGTGTCACATCAACAGCACAAGTTTGGAAAACTTAGGATCATCACCTTGGCTGCTATTAGATTAGCCTCCCAAAGGCTCCTCCAAACATCATCAACCACATACGGGAACCAAGGGTTCAGAAATGGAACAGAAACATCATCGACAAAAGGCTCTTGCCTGGAAACGTCCACATGTACACATGCAACAAGAGGAGAATGATTATTACATGTCAAACAA
This sequence comes from Cenchrus fungigraminus, assembly GCA_036936925.1. Taxonomy (NCBI): domain Eukaryota; kingdom Viridiplantae; phylum Streptophyta; class Magnoliopsida; order Poales; family Poaceae; genus Cenchrus; species Cenchrus fungigraminus. The sequence continues at coordinate 73,523,756 of CM072780.1, forward strand.
CGAAGAACCTGCCCTGATGACAGATTGACCCATGTAGTGCCACCACACCGGGCGTTACAGGGCACAAGCAATATGGAAGAAATTGCTCTGCCCAGTCCACTCTGGTGGATTTTTGTTGGCGTTGCTTACATGGTTCAACCATCATTAGGGCAAGAACAAGGAGAACCTACCGTAACTAGACAAAGAAACATGAACATCCAGAGAGGATCTCCTTGTAATCGTTGAGAACCAAACCAAAAATGGACTGTGCATCCACTGTGAGACAATAACAGTTACAGTAACCAACTGTGCTGAAGCAAACAAACATGCGGATCCGGCGAGGATCTCCCAGTAACCGAACAGTAAGTAAATCGGGAACCCCATCCCATAGGATTCCACCCAACTAATCATGTAAGATAAAATTGAAAATACCATTTCGTGCAACGACAGTGTAGATCCGCACAAATATCATGCACAAACAGTGTAGATCGGGAAGAATATCATGAACATACAGTGTCGATCTGCAAGAATATCACGCGCAAACAGTGTAGATCCGCAAGAACATCATGCACAAACAGTCTAGATCCGCAACAAAATCTGCACAAACAACCATTTCCTGAAGAAACCAGAAAGTACTCGATGAAAACAACACATATGGGAACCTACCAAAACACACTGAACTAGATCGAGCACGGGTAGGTGCAAGAAGGGGTGGATCTGAGACATACCGAGGCAAAGACGAAGGCGACCGTCGTGGGGAAGAGGAGCAGGTGTCGCATGCGGTGGGAGGAGAGCCTGGACTGCAGAAGAAGGACGACGAGGGACAACGGCGTGATGTCGGGGAAGAAGATGTTCGTCGGCGCGTCGGTGAAGAGGAGGAAGCATATCTACACGGTGACAAAGAAGAAGACCAGCTCCACTGCTCTGGCTCGACGAAGACACCACGCGCACCGGTGATGACGCACCAGCGAGTGGGAATGGCTTCGCCACCGACCACAGCCGCCTCCTCAACAGCCGCAGCACCACCACACGCGCCGTCGCCGCCAAGTCGCCGGGTTCACAAGAGAGAGGAGAGGAGAGGACTGGGGATTGAAACGGGAGAGGCGGCTGCGAAATGGGGGAGGAGAGGCGATACGGCGGGGGAGCTCCCCTCTTATACCGGGGTGTGGCGGGGGCGGTAACCCTAGCGGGCCAAAAAAAATGGCGCCAGCAACAGGCCGTCTCCCGCGCTTGCCCGTGTGTGCAGCCTCGCGCGCCCGCGCCGGCCTGGCCCGAAAAAAACGACCTCTCGCTGCGTTTTTTGGGGTGCAGGCAGGCGGGCTCCTTTTGCAGCTAGCCGGCATGGCTCCGTGGGCCGGCCAGGCCACCGAACGGGCCGCTTTGCACCCTGCAGGCCTGGCTAGGGGGCCATGCAGGCATTCGAACGTGCCCATAGCCTAGTGGAGTGCGCTGGCAGTGGCCAGGCCTCCCGCCCGCGTTCGATCCCTGGTTGGGACGATCGCCGGTGTCGCATGGTCGCGTGGCGCTACAGACGGGATTACGACGTGAGCCCGTCGTTTACGAAGCTGTGGAGCTCCGGTGATCTACTGAAGGAACGTGTGAGGTGTATAGGTTGTAGCTTCTAAGAGTGTGCGTGTGTGGTGGTGTGAGTGTGCTGTGTGAGTATAGATTATACAACTGGTATACTTAAGAGTCCAGACTTAAAAAAAAAGTTTTTTGGCCAACGCTAGTGGCCACGCCAAGTTTTTTGGCAACTGCTTTGAGAGTAGTTGTGTCGGGGGTGCCGAGTTTACAACAACTCTAAGAGACTAGTTAAAATGGTTGGACTAGCTAAAAATGAAAAAAAACAACAAAAACAACATTTCAACAGCCTCGCTATCCTCCTCCTCATCCATCCATCGCGCTCGTCAAATCCTCCTCCTCGCTAGCTAAAAATGACGAGCAGGCTCTGCTCGCCAAACCCCCGCCCGCCATCCCTCCCGCGAATCCCGCTCGCCCCCTCCTCGTCCCGCGCGAGCATGAAGCAGCGCCCGCCCCTCCCACGCCCTCCCCTCTTCTTCCCGCGCAAGCAAAAGCCAGGTGTCACCGTCATGAGCAGCAAGCATGCGCCATGGTGACGGGGTGAAATCGGCGGCGACGACGGCGAATCGACAGTCGAGGCGGTGCTGAGGCTGCGGCGAGGCGGCGAATCGACGGCCGAGGCGTCGTTGGAGGTTAGTGGTGCTGTTCGGAGCCTGTGGCTCAACGGCGGCGCGGCGAGAGGAGCCTCTGGTGGCTTGGTGTCCGTCTCTGTCTCGTTCTCCGCTGGCAGCAGGGACCCGACGGACGAGCACTGCGGCGGCGGCCTTCGTCAGCAGCAGCACCAGTCGGTCCCCAGCCCGCCGGCGGCCAAGCCGCAGACGGCACCAGGAGTAGGGCAGAGGCGAGCGGGCGGCATCGGGAGCTGGGGCAGGGGCGCGCGGCGGGAGTAGCGACCGAGCTCTCCTCCGTCCTCCCTCCCGAGCATCACCGTCACCGGATCCGCGTCCTTCCCGCCACAACTCACCGCCGCGGCTCCCACCGGCAGCAATGGCACCGCCGCTAATCCCCCACGCCATGCCCCTACTTCCCTCGCTCACCCGCGCCCGCTGAGGACCCTACTGGGTTCGCGGTCTCCTCCTCTTCGTGGTGGTGCCAGCCCCACCGGTAACCACCATCGTAGCCGCCGGCGGCCACCGATTGGCCTTGTTGCCTTGGCTGGGGCCCACCTGCAGAGAGGGACAGGAAGGGGTTAGAACAGAGATGGGTGAGAAAAGGATTGATCCAAATCACATATCCTAGGAATAAACATATGAAGAGTTTAATTTTATCTTGTCTGTTGAATTTCATCAACTTTTTGCTAGCTATTTCATTTTACATACTAGCCAAATCAGGATTTTAACTGGTGATTTTTAAAGAGGTTCTTGGAGTTTCTCTTAGGCTTCGAAACGGCTACAGTTTCACTGTCTTCTTTGAGTGGTGGTGGTATGACCGCGTTGATGTCCCAATCTAATCGAATAGTGTTGTTTTTTTCGATTTGAGTGGTTCCTATGTTGTTACCCGAATCCAATAGGATGAGTTTGTTATTTGTTTTTTTTTTCCATTTTGCCTTCCAGAGTTATGTAGATTTGTAGTTTTTGCTATATCATTAAAACACGTTTTATCTTCGTGCGGTTCGTCAAAAAATGAATATATGACAATACAAGGTAGGAGTTCCGAACGTGTTGAGGATCAGGTTAGATTCACGTTAGGATCCAAAATTTCGGCAGCAAGTTGTTCTGTGCGGTGACTGGACTAGTCAGCAGCTAATAAAATACTTAGTACTACTATTTGTCAGATTCTAGCATAAGGGTATGTGCGACACGAACGTGTATGTAACAACACTACGAAATTTTGTTGTGCTTCAGCATTACCAGATGAAGACGTTAATGTCAGGAAGTAAGCAAAGTTTTTTTTAAAAATAAGATGATGAAGCAAGTGAAGCTGAGCCGTTTTGTCCACCCGTCGTGATCACTGGCTCACAATTTAGATAAAACAGTGTTGCCTTTAGACCCTCGAGGAATACCCAAACCGCAAGCTCTATTCTTCGCCTCTTGAAACTTTTACCGATAGCCCCCTTGCAAATATGTCACATTTCCAGATAAATCTCATCCTCACTCATAATATATGATGTGAGGGACTCTTTAATTTAATTTAGATGATTGAATGTTAATTAAAATCAACGGCTTGATGAATATATAAGATGTAAGATAATTCTTTAGTTCTTTATAGTAGTATATATTTATTTATAGTATAGATGTGTATATGGTCCACAATCGTTATGGTAAGTAAGACCGTCTCCAGCGGTTTCCCCATCTGCATCACCACTTGAGGAAAGGAGAGAGAGGATCCAGGCAGAGGAGGTGAGGGGCGCCTCCAGCAGTCGTCGCGCAGCAGCTGCTGCATCCTCCCGGGCCGTTGGCTCTCGCGCGTGGAGGGAGCCGCGCGGCTGCGTGCGCCGGGGAGGAGGTCTGAGGAGGGAGGCTGCAACCGCATCATGGAGGCCGTCGCGGAACACCCAAGGAGGAGGAGGAGGAGGAGGAGGAGGAGGAGGAGGAGAGGCGGCGGCGGGTAAGACGGTCGCGGCGTGGGGAAGAAGACGACCTTGGTGTGGGGGATTTCGGTCGCGGGAGGAGGCAGGCGGCAGAGCTCGAGCAAGTCGCCGTCGCGGCCGAGCCGCCGCTTCTACTCCGCCTCGCGCCGCCGTCGGTGCAGCACCTGAAATCGATCGAGGGAGGAGGGGCGCCAGAGAGGGAGGGTGATGGATCCGGCCACCGCGGGTCCTGCCTTGCCTCGTCTCGCCGGGATGTCAAGGAGGTGGACACGGGATCGAGCGCCGCGGCCTCCCGGGGCAGATCCGGCAGCTGGGTCTCCCCTACCTCCCTCGCACGCGGCCTCCTCGTCGTAGGAGCATGGCGGCCTTCGAGCTCGGCGCGACGGCTCCTCTCAGTTCGGCACAGAGGGAGGCGACAGGGTCACCGGGGAAAGGGAGGCGGCACAGTCACCGGGAAGGAGGCGGGGTCGAAGCAGGAGGAGGTGTGGTCACCGGAGGAGGGGTGGCGGACGGAGCAGGAGGAGGTGGAGCAGGCGGCTGGCGGAGGGCGAGGCAGAGGTAGGGCCCGCAGGCGGTTGGGATGGGAAAAGGCCCCAAACCCCCCGAGAATGCGGTGCGCGGTGACCTCGTTGCATTTTGTAGCAGCTGTTGCGGCTCCTGCTGGAGCCGCTACAGCTAGGCTTAGTTTAGATGGCTAAAGTTTCTAACTTTTTTCCACTCTCTCCATCACATCACATTAAATACGCCAAAAGACATATGTTCGGAGTATTAAATATAGGTAAAAAAATAACTAATTACACAGTTTAAATGTCCTTTGCGACACGAATCTTTTGAGCCTAGTTAGGCCATGGTAGGATAATATTTACCACAAACAAACGAAACGTGCTAAAGTGTGCTATAGGAGTTCCAGCAGTTAAATTTACAAATTTTTAAACAAGACCCTAGTGCGCCTCCCGTCTGCAAAATGCAGATGCAGACAGTGCTCCAGCAGCTAACCAATTAATGCCGTCATCCCTTAATAGCTAAGCAAACAAGAAATCCAAGGCAGCGCAGACCAGAGAAGGCTTGCAAGCAATCCGAAGGAAGACGACAGAAGAGCGCTCGTGGTCGTGGGTGGCTGCCGTTTCCGTTTGCGACGATGCCGTGAGTGGAACGGGGCCTGTGGGGTGGTTCGCTTCGCCGTCGTATGGGGCCAGGTGGGTCCACATTGATCTGTTCAACAATTGGTGCAGCCGCGCAGGCCCCTCGCCGCAGGCAGGCAGTCGGGTCCAACGCGGGACCTTCCCCCGCCAAGTGGCCGCGCACACCAGGAGGCCATGCAAACCGCGTGGCCGCGCTCCCCAAGTCCCCATCTCATCTCTTGCAGCCCATCCCCACCCGGCCACTCCCCCAGTCAGTCCACCACGGACCAGAGGATGACGCGGTGAAGCCGCCCCCCTTCCCCGCGTGCGCCGGTCCACGTCCAGTCCCCCGCGGTGCCGTGGGAACGCGAAAGCCCCCCGAGCCAACCCGAGACGTCCCGTCCCTATTTATACAGGTCGCCGCCGTCCTCCCCGTTCCTCCATCCAGCCACTAAACTCATCTCGCAAAGCACAAGGGAGAAAGGCAAAAGCTTTTCTTGCCACCGCCGGCCGGCCGGAGAGACGACGATGGGGTCCCGCTACGAAGTGGAGGTGACGGTGGGCTCGGCCCGGGACCTCAAGAACGTCAACTGGCGCAACGGTGACCTCAAGCCGTACGCCGTCGTGTGGGTCGACTCCGGCGCCAAGTGCTCCACCCGCGTCGACCTCGACAACGGCGAGAGCCCCTCCTGGGACGAGAAGCTCCCCGTCCCGCTCCCGCCCTCCTCCCGCCTCGAAGACGCCGTCCTCTACCTCGACGTCGTCCACGCCAACGCCGCCGAGGGGGTCAAGCCGCTCGTCGGCTCCGCGCGCCTCCCGCTCCGCGACGTCCTCGACGACGCCGGGATCGGGGGCAAGGCCTCCCGCAACCTCCGCCTCAAGCGGCCCTCGGGGAGGCCGCACGGCCGCCTCGACGTCCGCGTCGCCATCAAGGAGCCCGCCAGGTACTACGACCCCAACCCGTACCCGGCGCCGGCGGGCTACGCGCAGCACGGCACCCGCGACCCCTACGGCTCCGGCGGTGGCGGCTACTACGGCTCCGGTGCCGGCGGCGGCGCATACGGATCGGGCGGCTACGGCGCCGCGCAGCCGTACGCGGCGGCGCCCCCGGCCGGGTACCCTTCGGCCTACGGCTCCGCGCCGCCTCCGCCGCAGCCGGCGTACGGTGCTCCTCCCGCGGCGTACGGCGCCGCGGCACCCGCTGCGTACGGCGCCGCGGCACCAGCTGCGTACGGCACCACGGCGCCCGCTGCGTACGGCGCTGCCGCCCCCGTGGCCGGCGCCGACGGCAAGAAGAGCAACAAGATGGGGATGGGGACGGGGCTGGCCGTCGGCGCCGCGGCGGGCGTGCTCGGGGGCCTGGCGCTGGCCGGCGGGGCGAGCTTGCTGGAGAACAAGTTGGAGGAGCGCGTCTCGGAGAGGGTGGAGGAGAAGCTGGAGAGGGAGGACTCGTACGGCGGCGGCTACGGAGGCGGCTACGACGACTACGGCGGCGGCTACGACGACGACTACTGATCGGATCCGCCGCGCATGATAGCCTTGGTTTCCTATGTGTGTGTGTCTGAATCGGCAAACCAAATCCTGTTCTTCAATTTTCTTTCCTGCGTTGCGTTTACGAATGTTGTTTTTGAGACCTGAGATTGTTCTCCGAGCACTGCAAAATTAATAGCCTTGCTGGAATTGATCTTTGCTCGAATCATCTGCATGAGCATGCGTGCCTGGTACACCAGTATCTGTGTTGATCAGCGACGATCATCGAAGATATTTGCTCCAGCGGAAGCCGGCGTTGATGCCTGCTGGTGATGCTCTGACGGATCGAAGAATCGACGATCATGTGGGAGTGAGAGTGTGAGAGCGACCTGGCCTCTTTTCTGATGGTGGGGGTGGGGCCCGCACCTCCGATCCTTTGCTTGGATGGGATAAAGCAGCGGAGAGCTCGACCTCTCGGCATATACACTTCATTTCTTCAAGCCTACATGGATTTCTTTTCGTTTCTTGTTTGAAAAAAAATACATGGATTTATTTTTCATTTTTTTATGAATAAGGAGCATCGATTGGATAGTACATCTCCATCAACCGTGTGGTCATTGAAGAAATGAAGAACGATGCGTATAAATATATTTGCTTGTGTTTCCGTTCAACTCCACCAACAGCAACGAGATTTGAGAGACGAGAAGGACATGTGCGGCCCCGTGCCCATTTCCTTCCATCTTCAGACGTTGGGTACAAATTAAAGGATCAGGAGGTCTCCTCATTAACGATTTGTATTTCTCCCCTCGCCTTAGCCTAACTCTCCTTTCCTTCCCCTCGAAGCCTTCTCCCAGCACCCCCTCCGCCCCTGCCCCCCTCCTGTCCGCCTCCGGCGAGGTCGCTAGGGCGCGTCGGGAGCGGAGACTCGTCTCCTTTTAGTTTATAGATCTAGTAGTAGTAGTTCTTGTGCTTATATGGCTCGTTCCCATAGTTGCTTGTCCTCCCTGGCCGCCGTCGTCCTCGACGCCAAGGTATGGTCCAATAAAATAAAATCGCCCCACCTTCTTCCTCGCCTCTCTCCCCTGCTCGGATTCCCCATCCCCCCTTCCCTCCTCGCCGAATCTGAGCAGGTCCACCCCACCACTTCTCCCCGCCCTGTCTCCGCCTTTGCATCTGCAACCGTCTCTGCCAAGCAACCAAGCTTCGATCTACATCAAGCCCTCTACAGCTCCTCCGTCATCGGTTCGGCAGCAAGCCACCCACCGGCTCTGGGGCGTCGATCTACTACCCGCCGATGACTTCTTCAACACTATCTTCAGTTCGCCGGCGATGAAACTCCATGACGCCGCCCTCAACCACTTTAAGCCTACGCACGGCGAGGCCCTTCCGCACTGGCCCCATGCGTCTGTGACACCTCTGGAGGCGACCGCCGGCGAGCTGCACATCTGTGTAGGTTCTGGATCTGAGTCCTTTAGGGACCTTGATGTTATTGGCTCCTTTGTTAAGGGCCTAGTTGTAAGTTTGCTACTTTAATATAATATATGATTATTGTAAAAAAAAAATAAAGGATCGGGATGATAGGGTGGATGCAAAGTCACTGATGTCACTTTTAGAGCACTCTCCTTCCCAATGGTTTAGGATTTTCCAAAAGATTCATCCCATTTGGGCCTAGCCTGATAATTGTTGTCTGTCTAATTTGTATGTGTTGTTTCCGAATAAACTGCTGATTAGTTGGGTTTTAAGGACAGAAGGCAAAGCCCATGGATGCGGTTGATCCCTTGCGCAACATTTGACCATTGCAGGAGATCGCTAAAGAGCTGAAGCGTTGGAGTGCTAAAAAGGTCGAAGGTGTCAGGATGCAGATACAGGTCGCCAAGAATATCATGTTTCGCCTTGAAGCGGCACAAGACCACCGCACACTCTCTTTGAAGGAGAGCTCCTTGTGTTGCTTCCTCAAGCTAAGGTTCTTGGGCCTTGTCTCGCTACAACGCACTATCGCCCGACAATGCTCCTCCTTGTGTTAGCACCACAAGGGTGATGCTAACACCATGTTCTTTCAACTGCACACTAACCATCGCCGTCGTAAGACATATATCGGGTCGCTTGAGGTCGACGCTGTTACTCTCCGTTCGAGCCGGACAAGGCTGTTGCGGCGTTTGACTTTTTGACTCCGTCCTTGGGACGACTTTCGATAGGGAGTGTGCCATGGACTTCCGAGCTCTTGATCTCCCTCGGTTAGATATCTCAACCTTCCCCATGGGTCGCGTGAGGTTCCGACGGCCCGTTCAGCCGGCGGCGCAGTGGGAGGGAGTGGGAGGGAGGAGCGGCAGTGCTACGGTTTCGGGCCCCTGCATCACCCCACGCGAGAGCAATGCGGGGTGGGGGGGGATTGGTCCTGTAACACCCCAGGTGTTTATTAAAGATAAATACCTCAATTAGTTGTGTTAATCAAGGTTAATTGGTCCCTAAGCATGTTTTGCTTGATTGTGCACACTTTTTGCACTTAAACCCTTGGTCAAAGTCCAAATTCATGGTCAAATCCCTAGAGCTCCAAAAGGCTGATTCGGTTTTCTTACGCGTTCTCTAGATTTCTCTATAGAAGTTCAAAATCGGCCAATATAAAAGTTGTTTCTTATTTCCGGGGACACATTTTTCGTAATTGGCGGACATTCCAATTTTGAGTGCAAAGCCGCGTAAACTCGAGATGAAGTTCCTGTGCACAGTAATTCCGGGCCGAGTTTTGCTAGAAGTTCAACACGTTTTTCACACAAATCTGCTGATCAAAACATAGGTCACCCTTTGTGAAAGTTGTAGTGCTTTAGCTCCTCTACAACTTTTATTTTTGGATATTTTGAAGTTAGATGGAACTTTTTCAAGTTTTGCAATTTCGAAGAGGCTTAAACGAAATAGAACTGGAGACGGGCGATGTCGTCGCCGCGCCCAGCGCGTCGTGCGCGCGTCTGGACCGCGCCGGCCACGTGGCTTCCTCGCGTTATGCCGATGTACGGATACATCGAAGATGTCGCTGTGGACCGGGGAACGGGCCGTGACGACTCCGTCCGCTTCCTGCCCGTACGCCGCGCCCACGCAGGCCGTGAGCGTCGAGCCGGCCACGCGCCGTGCGCCCGCGCACCGTGCGCGCACGCCGCGCATGCCGCGCGCCAGCTGGCCGTCCCGCTGTCGCCAATCGGCCCGCCATCATCTCCTCTTCGTCGAGCACGCGCTTTTTGCTACTTAAAACCCGAGCCGCGGAGTCCATCCATGTTTTTCCGGCCGCCGGACACCATAGCGGCGTCGCTCAGCCGTGAGCAGGCCGTCCGCACACCAGCACCGGCCGACCCTCTCCTCCCCGTCCGGAACCCTTCCTTGCTCCTCCCCGGCGCCGCCAAGCCGCCGCCGGACTCGCCGGACGCACCGCCGCCGGTCACCGGCGGGAGCAGCGGGCGCCCAGGGAGCGCCACGCCGCCGGCCGTCGCCGCCGCCGTCTCCAGCCCGGCCAAGGCCGCGTTTCCCCCTAGTAAGGTCCGTAACAGCCCCTGGTGGCCTTCCCCGGCCAAGTCCGGTGCTCACCGGCCGGAATTCCGGCCGCCGGTGAGGCCAATCCGCCCCAAGGACCACATTGCGAAGATCGAGTTCTTTCCAGGGAGTTTTTCGTAAACCAGGGACCTCTGCGTAATTTTCGTGTAAATAGTACAAGGGTCTCCCTGTAAATCTATTTAGGGTTTTCAGCAGCAAATTCAAAAATCCGTAGAAAATCGTAGAAAAATCAGAAAAATGCAAATCCAATTTTGTTGGGTTCCTGGTGAAGAAACCTACCTTTTCTAGAAAGCATGTATAGGGTTTTTCTGTGTAGTTTTTGAATTAAAATTCAAACTCAGTTTGAGATGTTTTTAGTGTAGTTTAAAATATACACATGCTATGAACTTGAATTTTGGATATGTTGCTCTTTATGGCATGCTAAGATCTGTGACCAAAGTTGGAATGAGTTTGATGTGTAAATCTTTAATTATGATTTATGTAAGCTTTATGCTAGATTAATCTTGATGCTTTTTATAACCCCTTTAATAAACTTTTCATTAAGCACAAGTGCACCCTAGGGCTTTGTCTTGATGAGTAGTACCTCTGATAGGTTGGATGTGATTTTAGGATGTGTTTTGATATGTGTTTTGGAATTAATCTTGTGTAGGAGTTTAAATTCAAATTTTCAAAAATAATTTGAATCTGCACCTATGCTTTGGCCAGAGACTTAAATTTGACATGTATGACTTGTAGGAGAAAGTTGAGATCAAAAAAGTTTAGTAAATATTTTTATATGAATTAATGGTGATTTACTAGGCTGAAACTTGTCTTTTTCATATGAATTAATTTATAAATGATCTTAAGTCAAATTTTGGTGTGTGAGCTTATATTAGGTTTATCTTGCTGTGTGCAGAAGCTAGGATTTATTTGATGAGTTTTTATTTTAATTTGGATTTAAAGTTGATAGGCTTGTTTTAATGAATTAATAAAAATAATTGGTAAATAAAGAGTTAAATTGCAAAACCATGCTATGTTTCTGTTTTAAGTTCACAATCACTACCCCTACTGTTTTTATGAGGTTGTTTAGTTGTTTTGGGTGTATATGTGTACACCGTCACCATTAAAATGAATTAAATGAACTCCGCTCCACCCCACACACCCACTTTTATGGTTATGAGTAAAATGGATAGTTATAGATATATGTGGCCAACAAGAGTTGGTTAGGTGGTAATTTTCTCCCATCATAACCATAACCTAATGCATGTGCATATGTCGTTCGTGTAGAGCTCCCGGACGGCACGTATACGCTCGTGCAGGAGGTTGAGGTAGCAGCGGAAGCTAACTACGCCGTAGTGCAAGAAGACCCGGGCCAAGGTCCGGAAGAGCCCAAGGCTGTTGCTAACTTAGAAGAAGGCAAGCACCGGAGTCACATATAACCTTTTGGATTAAAACTTATATTCTTTTACTTTTTAGCATTTAATGTTACTTTGTGCATTTAAGTTTCAGGAGTTATTTTGAAACCTAGATGCATGATCCTTAGGACTCCTATGCTCTTTTACTAGTATGTTAGGAACGCTAGTGCCATGCTTTAAGGACACGGTACAAGTCGAGTAATGACTCATTGCTCGCGAGATATAGGATGCTTATGTTGGAATCATAAGTTGGATAAATTGACTCGCTCATGTGGTAAGAGCAATGGGTTCGGTCTCGACCGAGTAGCATGGTGCTGGTCTAAGCTATTGAACGTACCAAGTGCTTGTCGGGAATGGGACCGGTAAGCCTAGTACCTAATGAACCAGTGCGGGAATTTTATTGCTACTAATCTTGAGATGCGTCTCCCGATTCGCTACCGGTAGTGCAAGTGTGATTCTGGACGTGCCATGTTTGGACGTACCAGTAAACCTTGTACTTAGGACTGTATCATCTTTTCCTAATCTGGGGAATGACGGGAACCGCCTGGTCGGGGTAGACACTGCACTTGGTCTACCTTCTTCCGTGTATCTTGGGTTTACCTTGCAAGGATATAAATCGATCGATCGTCGGTCACTCGCCGTTATCTGAGTCGGCTTGACCACTGGCTACCCCATGTTTATTATGGAACATTTCGGATTAATATTGTTGGATGATTAATCTTGTTTGTACAACCATGCTTGCTTAGCTAGGTGCTTACCTAGAATGGTTAACATACTAGAACTTGAGCTAAAATTTGAAAGTAAGGATCAACTCTTAGTTGCTTTTGGCAAAACAAACCCACCAACCAAAAAGTCTCGCATGTCTAGCTGTGTCTTTATTTTGACGGGTCAGTCTTGCTGAGTATTAGTATACTCAGCCTTGCTTTTGTTGTTGTTTTCAGGTAATCCCATCTGGCCTGGTTCTATTCCAGATGGTTGAGAACTTGAGTGGGAGAACGATGTTGATGAGTGATACTCTATGGATGGCCTCCCATGTGTATCTTCCGCTAGTTTTATTTCCGCTGTTTAAACTCTGAATCACATTTACTTTTATGTACTGAAAAACTTGTTTTGTAATATTAAGTACTTTTGGACCTTTTATGTAATGTAATGTTGTACTCTGGTCCCGCCTTCGTGTGGGCTTAGCGCATAATTCGATCCTGTGTAAGTGATTTACCGGGCATGCCCCGGCAGAGGAGACAGAATAGTTCTTTATTATTGCTTAATGGCCACGTGGACAGGCTTAAGCGATAATACGGAAATATTTTGGGCGGTTCTGTCACAGGTCCCCTCATATTTTTTAGTGACACAGTACAGATGGAACGTTAACATATACACACAACTCACCTCTCAAAAACACGCACATAACTTTATCCTATGACGAGCGTCTCGAAAGACTGAGTCAACAAATCATCGAGATTGATGAAATCACCACGTGCTTCTCATTATCGGTGAGTATGTAGTGTCAATTAAATTTTGAAATAAATTTAGAAAAATGCGGGAATCAATACCAAGTCAAGGATTTGAATCTTGTTGGGTAAATTTCACCATAAGGAATTAATCTTACGGGATGAGCTGTGCTCAGTTCGCAAGCTATTTTTCATTTGAGACTCTGGTTAGTAATCTCACAATGGGAGAAGATACAATTGTTCTATTCGCACGTTATCACCTTTTTATATGAATTCGAGCTAGAGAAAGACGACCAAGAGGAGAACTGATCAAGGCAGTATATACATAAGAAATGATATGCCTTTGAAGTATCTTTTTTTAAATAAAGGGAAAAGGAAAGATGCTATCCTTGGATTCGGTCTTTCTCTAGCTCGAGATTCTCCTAGATCCTCCTCCGCTATGTTTTTTTAGGCACCTCCTCCGCCAGTCTATTCTCTTCTCTTCTCTCTTGCATAGTTGCATTTACCAGTAACTTTCCTGTAGTTACTTCATCCTCCCGCCTTGTTATATTAGTATATGAAAAAGTTCAATTTGTTGGATTGGGATCATCACTTAGATTTCTCCGGGTCTTTAATGTTTCTACGACATGTTACGATTCCTCCATTTCCTCCAAATCCATCACATCTTAGAAATAAGGGCAATTTCTCTATTTGCCATTGTCTAAAACTGCTATCCCTAATTCTCCACCTAAAAAACTTAAATCCTGTAATAGCCATTGTATATAAATTCTAATCTCTTCCATGTCAATATTGACTAAAATCTGTTAATTTTAACTAACGGAGATTAAAATGGCATATTTGCTCTTCCTAGTTCCAGGTCTTCTCCCTTCGTGGCGTCCTTTTGCTCGTGGTCCCATGGCAGGACTAATGGGCATGGCGGCAATGGGGCTTGAGCAACCAGTCATCGGCCGAAATCCTCTCCTGAATGTTCGCGGTGATGTCGTTGAACTCCTCGATGATGTGAAGAACATCACTAGTGGACTGCAGCGGTGCCGATGGCGCAGCGGTGGTTCTCCTGCTTCACGTGCAGCATGGATATGCTAGCAAGCTGCAGTCCACCGATGTGCCGACGCCGAGTGCAAGCAAGCCCCCGCAGGTTAATCATAGGTCTAGAAATATCACCAACTTCCTCGCCAAGCCGCCCGTTTGCTCATTGTTGATTTGGTGCGGTTGGTGATTAGGGATTGATGGCGAGCCCCCCCCCCCCCCCCCCGCGCTCGTCATCTTCTTTGCCCATGTTCTTATGTGCGATTGAGGATGGCAGGGGCAATTTTGGTATTTGTCTGGTTTCCTAATGGTGGGCGCTAACATGAGTAACGCTCATGTCACTTACAGTATTACAGTTTAAGTCTAATGACACATATGGGAATTATGTTTTCAGTAATGCTATGGATCTGTCGTCCGGACGCGTGGCTTTCCTCCGGACGACAGACACGGCTCCTTCCTATCCAAGTATCTATATACTTCACTGCTACTTGTTTTCCCCCACACATGCTATTCTTATCTTCTTCCTCATGAATCTCTCTCTCTCCACTGGTAGAGAGCGAGACTTTGGTACGGGCCTTTAGTCCCGGTTCAACTTTGGAGCCGGGACTAAAGGTCTTTCGTCGACGTGGCTCGAAATGGCTGCTGTAGCCTGCCCCCCTTTAGTCCCTGTTGGTATTACCAACCGTAACAAAAGGGGCTCCCAACGGCTCTATCCGGCAATAATTATCCCCGGTCTTTAGTCCCTTTTAGTCTCGGCTCGTAACACCACCCGAGACTAATGGCCGGCCTCCATATAAACACCGTACCTCCTTCTACCTCCTGCCACCCGAGCCATTCATCGTACCACTCACCCGCGAGCTCAAGCTCCTGCACTCTATGGCGACTCAAGCCTAGGGTGGTGCTGCGATTTTTTTCTTCATTAGTTTGTGAAGATTTCACTCCTCCAAAGTGTTGTCAAGGTTGGAATCTTTATCCTCCCTTCATTTGTTGTGATTAAATTTTGTTTTATGGTTTAGAGATGGAGAAAATAGAAATGTTAATTTGTAGCTAGGTAGGAGGAGCTTAAATTAGAGAGATGAGATTTTGTATATATACGTGAAAATGTAGTTAGGATGGTACTTGCATTGTTCCTTCTTTCATTAAATTTGTATTAATAAGCATTCTCTTATTTTCTTATTTTTCATAATATTGAATTTTTCTTGTACATATAGTTTATAAAATATATGCTCATAAAGGAAGACATACAGAAAATGTACTAGGTATTTCCATTCGTTCATCGTTTAGAAATGATTTTATTTCTAGGTAGCTATAGGAGGAAATAGAAGATTAAATTCTTTTGTTAAGTATGTTTTTTATTTTTATATAGAATAAATGTAAGTATTCTCTTATTTTCTTGTTTTTCATAAAATTGAATTTTACTTGTACATATAGTTTATAAAATATATGCTCATAAAGAAAATAATAGCCATACAGAAAATGTACTAGGTATGTATTTCCATTCTTTCATTATTTAGAAATGCTTTTATATCTAGGTAGCTATAGAAGGAAATAGAAGATTAAATTCTTTTATTAAGTATTTTTTTATTTTTATATAGAATAAATGTAAGTATTTTCTTTTTTTTCATGTTTTTGATACACAGCCCCACGTCCTAATTAGCTACAGCCGAATATCACGAACATCACTGGCTAGGTGGGGACTGCCCGCAGCTCCGTGATGTTGGGCTGTAGCCAGATAGGAGGTGTAGGGCATGTGTAGTACTGTAAGTAGGAGAGCCAGGTGTATATGACAGTGAGGTGAGACTGTTGTAGTTCCCGGAGCATCTTGGTCGTCTGAGTCGCTGGTTCATAAAGGTTATGTACAGTAATAATAGTGTTGAATTCTATCCCCTTTTGTTTTTCTATTTATGCATATGTTGAATCCAATCTATATATGTAAACTGATCCTATTTATTGTGAATAATGTGTGTTATTTTGATTTGGATATAGTTTGAGCTAACAATGTCGTCGTCAAGTGGTGTTGGTAATGGCGCCTGTGGCCGTGGCATAGTCTGTCGCCGTGGCGGGCGTGGTGGCTGTGGCCTTGGCTGTGGAGGTCTTGGTGGCCGTGGAGGTGTTTGGGAGGACCCGTTGCCTCTACGTCCAGGATTGCACTTTCACCGCGAGATTACCTTGCAAATAGGTGATCCGAGACGTGTAGCTAACGTGGTAATATAAGAATTGAAATTAATTTGCTTTACATAGAACTTTTTTCATTTCACATGGAAAATCTGTAATTTTAGTTACATATATAATTATTGTAGGTTATCAACAATATCAGATGGCTCAGAGACATTATCGGGGATATGAGTGGTACTCCTCCTATAGTGCAAACTGAGCACGTTGATGAGCACATGGCAAGAGTGTGTATCTCTTTCACCGTACTTGCTCGATATGTAGACTACGGCCAGTTGCCAGTAGGCGCGCCACACCCGATGGTTGCCATTGCAACAGTTGGCTCAACATCACCTATTCGGTTAACCGGAGAGAGGACCGCCGTGGAGGATTGTCTACAACAGCTCCAGAATAATGTTGGGTGCTTCGTGTTGGACCTTTCCTATTTTAAATTAAGGCAACTCGAGGCGGGTGAAAGCAATGTGGTTCAGACTACAGAGAGCCTTTGCAGGGCTCATCGAGTTTTGGTATAATATATATATATATAAGATTTTTTATTCATTCTTAATTAATTTGTTTCTGGTACATATATATTTTGAACTTTCATAAGGTTATTATATCTCATCATCATCTGATTGTGTGCAGGATCGCTCTGGTTCTTCCTATGCTTCAATTAGCTTCCGTGCGATTCTTAATCAAGTCGTGGAAAGAGTTGGGTGGATTACTATGGTGGGGAGCTGTTTTTCACCAACAATTGGAAGAGTCAAGCAATTCTAACTTTCTACAAGCCAACAGAACTCGAAGCTCCATTGTTTGATGTCTGCAGTGCTGTTTGTGACACTCCTCCGGAAGCGGAGGAGAGTGCACTAGTACGCGCTCTAGCTTATTTTGAGGGAGTTCTAGGCTGGAGGATTGCAGACATTAACCATATTTCATATCTACAAGCGCGTGCTGCTCAGTAACATTATGCATGCATGGATCAGGCTTTGTACCGTACCCTATTATATGAACTTGTATTAATTAGCTAGCTATGTGAACCTTTATGAACTTATTATTAATTATTATTAATTAGCTACTTTATTATGAATTCATGTATTGTCTTCAACATGTTTAGTAAGCATGTTTATTATTTTGAGTTGGTTTGGTATTATTTTTAATTTAACTGAATTTGCGCTTAGAGGGATTTTGATGAATACCATGCATCCAGACATATATTGCACTACCTCCAGTACCGATAGGAGCAAGCTGCTTAAGCATAGTGTTTTCGGTGACACCTCTCAGGAGGTCAGCTCCAGCATATATATATTAGCTCTTAGACACCTTTTCCAGAGATTGAGAGAGAGAATGTCGACATCTTGCTTGAACAGCTTGCTCTGTCGGTACTGGAGGTTACGTGCGCTATATATGTCAGCTTGTAGCATTTAAACCAGTACTTCAAACACATATCTATGAATTCACGTATTGTCTTCAAATCATCAACATGTTCAGTAAGCATGCATGTTTATCATTTTAAGTAGGTTTGGTACTATTTTCTATGTGTTTGAAGCAGATGTTCAAAAGCTAGAAGCTGACCAGCTTCAGCTTGGGACTTGTACTCATTGGTATTAATTAATGTCATACCTTGTAATAGCCATCAGGTGACCTCTATATGTATACGCAAGTCATTCTAAAAAATTAGCTAAATGTAAAATTGATAATTAGTTCTATTGATCATTATATCAAAAAGTAAACAAAGACAAAGATGAAGAAGGGTGAGTTTGATGATATATTCCGTTATGAGCTGTATGATGAGAACTGGAGGCTTACCTACATTCTTCCTGAGCATGTTGATCATTCCAAGACAATACGCGAATTCATAAATGTGTTTGAAGCAGAGGTTCAAAAGCTAGAAGCTGACCAGAGGTCGTGCCTTGTAATAGCCATCAGGTGACCTCTGTATGTATACCTAAGTCATTCTAAAACATTAGCTAAATGTAAAATTGATAATTAGTTCTATTGATCATTATATCAAAAAGTAAACAAAGACAAAGATGAAGAAGGGTGAGTTTGATGATATATTCCGTTATGAGCTGGATGATGAGAACTGGAGGCCTACCTACATGCTTCCTGAGCATGTTGATCATTCCAAGACAATACGCGAATTCATAAATGTGTTTGAAGCAGAGGTTCAAAAGCTAGAAGCTGACCAGATTCAGCTTGGGACTTGTACTCATTGGTATTAATTAAGGTCGTGCCTTGTAATAGCCATCAGGTGACCTCTGTATGTATACCTAAGTCATTCTAAAAAATTAGCTAAATGTAAAATTGATAATTAGTTCTATTGATCATTATATCAAAAAGTAAACAAAGACAAAGATGAAGAAGGGTGAGTTTGATGATACATTTCGTTATGAGCTGGATGATGAGAACTGGAGGCCTACGTACATTCTTCCTGAGCATGTTGATCATTCCAAGACAATACGCGAATTCATAAATGTGTTTGAAGCAGAGGTTCAAAAGCTAGAAGCTGACCAGCTTCAGCTTGGGACTTGTACTCATTGGTATTAATTAAGGTCGTGCCTTGTAATAGCCATCAGGTGACCTCTGTATGTATACCTTGTCATTCTAAAAAATTAGCTAAATGTAAAATTGATAATTAGTTCTATTGATCATTATATCAAAAAGTAAACAAAGACAAAGATGAAGAAGGGTGAGTTTGATGATATATTCCGTTATGAGCTAGATGATGAGAACGGGAGGCCTACGTACATTCTTCCTGAGCATGTTGATCATTCCAAGACAATACGCGAATTCATAAATGTGTTTGAAGCAGAGGTTCAAAAGCTAGAAGCTGACCAGTTTCAGCTTGGGACTTGTACTCATTGGTATTAATTAATGTCGTGCCTTGTAATAGCCATTAGGTGACCTCTGTACGTATACGTAAGTCATTCTAAAAAATTAGCTCAATGTAAAATTGATAATTAGTTCTATTGATCATTATATCAAAAAGTAAACGAAGTACCAACATGTTGACGAAGTACTCACCAATTTTGAGATTTTTCTGAGTTGGTTTACTAATATTTTTAATTTAATTTATTTTCTCCTTCAAATTGTAAATGAAAATTAGAAATAATTGTTTCAACTCTTGAAATAATATGTGCGTAGAAAAGTAGGTATTTTTGGTCTTAACTTAATATAATTTTGCATGGCACAAATATTTAACTAACGATTTTTTTTAAATGTTCAAAGCAATCCTTTTGTCTCGGGGGGTAACACCACCCGGGACTAAAGGGCGAAAATTTGGCTTTAGGGGGCTCCCGCGTGAAATACTCCACCCGTGACAAAAGGGGGTCCTTTAGTCTCGGGTCGTAACACAACCCGGGACTAAAGGGCCTTTTGTCTCGGTTGGGAAATCGACCCGTGACAAAAGGGGGTTGTATATAAGCTCCGTCGCCTTCCAGATCGGCACTTAGCCGTTTCTCCCCCAAATTGCCCACTGGCCTTGTCTCCGTCATCGCCGCCGCCTCTCCTCGCCGCGCCCGTCCCCGACGCGCCCCTCCCCGACGAGAGGCCCCACCCCGACGCGCCGCCCCTCTCCGACGTGCCGCTCCTCCCCGACGCGACGCCCCTCCCCGACGCGCGCGTCTCGCTGTCTCCCGCCGCCGACCAGCTCGGCCGCCGACGTCCGCCCTCATCGTGCGCGGTACGACCCCGACGCGCCGCCGCGCTGCTCCTCCCCGACGCGGCGCCCTCCCTGCCGCGGCGCGCCGGCGCCCGCCCCGGCCCCTCTCCTCCACGCGCGCCGCCGCCCCTCGATTCGAATCCCGAACCGTACCAGCCGGCCAGCCCGACCGGTATGCCGCACCGCCGTCGCCGCCACTGCCGCTTGCCGACCCCCCCGTGCGGCCGCCGGCCGGCGTGCGTGCGTGCCCCAATGGCCGGCAGGGCCGCGCGCTGGGGTTTTGCCTTGCTGACGCAAGCCCGTGAAATGCTTGCGTTAGCAAGCATTTTTAATTAAATTTAAATTTATTTGATTTAGTTTATCAATTGATATATATGTGTAGTTATAAAATTTTCATAGATATGCATGAAAGTTTTAAAATTTATAGGAATGAAAAGAAAATTTAATTAGAAATAAATTGTAAAGCTTTGTATATTTTTGTGTGTATATACAGTCATACATATAAATTTATTAGCACCTACGACTATGGACCAAAATCTTATTTATGTATTTGAGTTCTTAATTGTTTTCTAATATACAATTTCATAGTTTGATAGTTCTGAAGTCGACGACTGCCGCGTCGGCTCGAACAAGTGACTTCCTGCCACCTCTGTCATTCTCCCACACGGCACCGCCACCAACAAGCATCGTTCGTCCACAAGTTAGAAGAAATATTTCGACTTTGTTTATTCAAGAAAATTCATAGTAAATGCTTGTTTATTCTAGAAAGTTTTAGAAATTGTTGATTATTCCAAAAATTCATAGAAAAAATTTGCTGCATATTCCAGAAATTCATATAAAAAACTTGTTGCTTATTCTAGAAATTCATAGAAAATTCTTGTTCAATAAAGAAATTTTTAGTAAATTCTTGTTTATTCTAGAAAGTTTTAGAAATTGTTGCTTATTCCAGAAATTCATAGAAAAATCTTGTTGTTTATTCTAGAAATTCAAAGAAAATTCTTGTTCAATAAGAAATTCTTAGAAAATTCTTGTTTATTCTAGAAAGTTTTAGAAATTGTTGATTATTTCAGAAATTCATAGAACAAATTTGTTGTTTATTCCAGAAATTCATAGAAAAATCTTGTTGCTTATTCTAGAAATTCAAAGAAAATTCTTGTTTATTGAAGAAATTCTTAGAAAATTCTTGTTTATTCTAGAAAGTCTAACAAAATTGTGGATTATTCCCTAAATTCATAGAAAAATCTTGTTGCTTATTCCAGAAATTCATAGAAAAATCTTGTTGTTTATTCTAGAAATTCAAAGAAAATTCTTGTTTATTGAAGAAATTCTTAAAAAAATCTTGTTTATTCTAGAAAGTCTAACAAAATTGTTGATTATTCCAAAAATTCATAGACAAATCTTGTTGCTTATTCCATAAATTCATAGAAAATTCTTGTTTATTCCAGATGGATGACAACCATGACAACTTTATGACTGACATTATTGCTAGTGGTACAAATACCATTGCAACCTTCACCGACGAGGAGTGTAGTCAGGTGGACATGTACTTGAACATACCTCCGACTAAGGAGGATGCCGCCCCTGTCGAGGACACATCAGCAAATAATGAGGACAATACTGGAAACAATGAGGAAAGTCTTGTGAATGAAAGTATTGAATGCTCCCACGAGGTATGTTCAAGTGTGTGTGTGTGTGTATATATATATATCTATATATATATAACCTCAATTCTTACATAATTAATTAAATAACGAATCTGCAACTTGTAGGCTTCAGTCTCCACACCAAAAAAGACAAAGACAGGGCGTACACAAGTACTCAGCGGCCATGTCATGTATCATATCACAGAAGTATCAGAGGTTGGCCAACCATGTGCTCCAAAAAAAATCAAGGACACGTATGTGTCACAGTGCAGGGCCATTGTAAGGGACAACGTGCCCATCAGCTACAGAGAATGGAAGGGAAAAGCAGATAATCCACACGTGGTTCCAGACTCAGTGAAAAATTTGTTGTGGGCTGAAATCCTAAAACACTTCACACTTCCTGAAGGCGTTGAACCAAATGATGTGAAGCGTTGGACTCTCACGAGGATGGCATCACAATTTCAGAAGTTCAAGCAGCAACTGGATAAAGATTATATCAAGAAGAATCGAACTCCAAATTGGATTGAATATCCCAAGTTAAAAGAACACTGGACGTCCTTTGTGGAATACAAGAAAATTGAAGATTTCGCCAAGGTGAGTGCACGAGGGAAGAAAAGTCGTGGTAAGAAGGAGCACGGCCATCATCTTGGTCGAGGTGGTTACGCATTTGCAGTTCCCAAGTGGCGAAAGATGGAAGAAGACCTTATCGCACAATGTACCATACCAGCGGTCTATGATTGGCCCAAGCGAGTGAAGAATTGGTATTATGCTCATGGAGGCACAATTAACTCCGAAGATGGTACCCTTGATTTCCCACCCTCGTTACGACCGGCTGCAATTGAAATATTGAAAACAATTGAAGATGTCAGAGCGAGCAGAGTGAAGGTTGACAGAGAGATGGATGAGCTCACTATGGCGCTCAAGAATCCAGAACACCCAGGACATTGCAGGGGCTACGGGGTGGTACCATGGAAATTTGCCTTCAGGGGAGACTTTGCCACCTATCGAAGTCGCAGAAGAAGAAGAGAGCGCGAAGAGGAGGAACGACGGCAAGAGATAGAGCAAATACTTAAAGAACACGAAGAAAAGGTGACGGCAGATATTGAACGGTGAGTGGCCGCCGCATTAAATGAGATGGCCCCATCTAGAGGACTGCCTCTAGTACAAGTTTCTTCTGCTCGCAAAAGCAGTTGTGCTTCCACAGCGGTTCCCGAAGAGCAAAGGGCAATAGAAGGAGTTCAAGTGGATAGCCAACGGTACCCTGTGGATGGCATCTGTCGGCGCACCACATGTGAGCTTCACAAGCCATTCGGCAACATCAAAATGAAGGTATGTATAATTCATGCTTTTATTAGCTCAATAATTTATGCATATATATTACTTTGAAATTTGTGGACAGACATTCACAATGACGGTATAATTCATGCTGATAATAACTAATTAATTATCATTTCTCAGGTGGCGGACGGAAGTGCTTTTGCGTAGTTTGCTGGACAGATAAGCCACGGCATGCCCATTCCACCTGGCTACGCCTCAGTTAGCGTAGAGAACATCTGTCAACCTGATTTTGAGGAGTTAGAGCTAGATATCCCAGGAGGTGATGGGGAAAAGACACTTAAGGATGCGCTACATGGTATCATATTATGGCCAAAATGTTACATCGTCATAATCCCCGAGAATGATGGATCTCCGAGAGACCCCCTGGAGCCTCTACAATCATCTCTAGGGCCGTCATCGTCACTACCTGCTCGCTCACCTTCTCCGCAAGAACCATACGACAATTCGGGAGAAGCGAGCTCCAGCGATCACGATGATGACATCCCTCCCAATTCACCTCAGCAACCATCGGTCGCAGAGCACGCGCCACATAGTTCTCGAGCGCAATCTTTCAAGTCGGTGCAACCACCAAAGAAAAAATGAAAACGACCAGCAAAGAAAAAGCCCGAGCCAACGAAGCTAGCATGGGAGAGGACAGAAGAAGAAACAAACGCGATTGTAGATAAAGAAGTCACGGACTTCTTTGCAAAAGTGAGAGAAGAAACCCGACAGGAAGACCAGGATGCCAAAAAAATGAAGGTCGTAAGTAGAGACTCCAGGCTTTCATACGCGAGAGGGAAGAAATAAGGAGAAGGAAACCGTCGGTAGAGTTGAAAACAGACTATGAGCGTTCGGTGGACAAGTCTTATCAAAAGAAGAGACAACGAGGGTCGCCGAATAGTTACATCGAGCAAATACCTGCGTCGACGTCGGGGACCGCCACAAACAAGAACAAGGAGAAGCAAATAGATGCATCCAGGACCGATCCGACTAACTTGTTTGCTGGCCTCAGTGCAAAAGCACAAAAAGTAATTGACAACATGTCTGCAGAAGAACTGGCTCATGTCATTAACTTTTATAAACAAACAAAGATGCCTCTTGGTGGTATTCTCGGCCTTGAAGACCTACCAGCGGATAAAAATTTCGTACCTAGATGGCGCTTTGAGCTAGGACGACCTCTAGTGAAGCCAGAATTGGTCAACAAGCTCCCAACTAAGATGCGCAGATTTCATGACTGGTACTTGCAGAAATCAGCTGAGGGCCTGGAGATGTTTGGTATGCTCGTGAGATCTGGAGATTTTGCCCTTCAAAACGAGAAGGTGGTCTGGCTCCAATTCATTGATATCTATGAAGTTTACCATCTGGACGCCGTGAATACCGATCTTATGATAGCCTGGTGTCTGTAAGTGACATATTTTCATATGTTTATTAATAAATTTATTATAATTGTCGATCTACTAATTAACATTTGGCTTTCGTCTTGTGTAGCCTGCAACTTACTGAGACGCGAAGGAATGGTTATTCAAGAATTGCTTTCATGGACCCATCAAAAGTTAACGAGCAGGAGATCTGGGACCAACGAAAAACAACAATCGAGACAATTTTTAGGCACTTAGATGAGTTTCATTACAAGGATCTTATACTACTGCCTTACAACTTCAAGTAAGTACGATTGTCATCTAATTATCCTTGTTAATTCTATTTAGTCAATTCTAATCTTTATGAGCATGCATACAGGTTCCACAGGATTATACTCATAATCACTATCGACAAAAGCAACATCAATGTGTATGATTCATTGAGAAAAGATCCCTCAGAATACCAAGACCGTCAAGATGTATTTCACGAGTAATAATTCTATCTATGACATTTTCTTTAATGCAATATATATATTTAGCTTTTATACTAACATTGTATCTTTTATTATTTTGCCTCAGAGCTTGGACCATGTTCATTGCAAAACACCAAGGACCATTTCGAGAAAAAATTAGATGGGTCACTGATTTTTCGGTACGTATACCAAATAACTACTTCAGATTGGGAATATTTAAAATGTATAACACTAGTATTTCATAATCTATTCTCCTCTCCACTTTAGTGTTCAAGACAAGAACCAGGAAATAATTTCTGCGGGTACTACGTCTGTGAGCACATACACCATTACAGTGGCAACGCAGATGATGATAGTGTAAGTAAAATAAACCTATTAATAATACATCATTTTTATCATCTTTTGTATATTTAATTGCTTGGTGTATTATATCAACCTATTTGCAAATTATAGAGGATTACAAAAAGGGAAGCACTCATTGAGAAGGATCGTCTCTTGGCAATTCAAGAAGCTCTCATGGGATTCCTCATGGACGAGGTGGTAAATCCACAAGGAAAACATTATTATGACAACCATCCAATTGAGCGACTCACCTCCGTGGAAAGCTAATTGAGACTAGAAATTTGAACTGAATGATATTTTGATGTATATATACTATAGGGGTTTTGATGTATATATACTAGTTTAAGAAAATACTATTTATTTTGATGTGTATAAATTATTATGTGTATATACATTTATAAGTTTATATATGTAGATATATAGGGTTTAATTTATATATAAGTCTAATCTAAGTGCGTATATGATATATATAGACAGGTATACATATATACAAGTGCAAATACGTATACGTACATATATGGGTTAGACAACAATTAGAATATACGGTCAAATCGAAAACAGCAAAAAAAAGACACGAGACCCTTTAGTCACGGTTGGTATTACCAACCGAGACTAAAGGGGGTGGGCGCAGACACTGGCGTGCCCCCCCTTTAGTCTCGGTTCGTAATACGAACTGGGACTAAAGGACCCCTTTAGTCCAGGTTGGTTCACCCGAGACTAAAGGGGGGGGCCTTTTGTCTCTCATCATTAGTCCCGGTTGGACTTGAGAGACCTATACCCCTTACCAACCGGGACTAAAGCCCCTCTCCCTACCAGTGCTCTCTCTCTCTCTCTCTCTCGCCGGTTGCAAGCTTGCAGCCTCGCAGGATTTGTGCGGGTGAGGAGCTTGGCCGCCGGTGAGCTGGGGGTCAGTGGAGCTCAACGATGGCCCGGGCTGCCGCTCGCCGCAGTTAGGGGCAGCGAGACTGGGTGTGAACACACGGTCCCCGCTACCAGGGACAGCGGTGGAGTGACCCGTCGTTCCTCGTGGCCGGGCAAGGGCGGCAGCCCCGCAAAGTCGCCGTTGGGCTGCGGCTCCACCGGTCGACTGGAGTCAGAATCCGGTGAGCTGTGGCGAGCTCCCCTGTGGCACCTGCCCTCCCCAGCGCTCAACCTCGCCCCCACGCCTCCGGCTTCTAGGTTGGGCCCGTCCTCCACGCGCCCGCCGCTGGGCTGCAGCCCCAACATTAAGGGATGTTTAATGCAACATTGCAAACAAAAAATCATCAGGAGCTTGAGTTCATCTCGCATAGATCAGAATGAATGAGTTCTAGAGGTGCCAAGTGTCCTCCTCCACTGCCTTGTGAGGCTTTCGAGGTTGCTTAGATTGCACACAACTATGGCACTTAGAACCTTTGGCAATGGTGAAATCTGGTATTAATCGCAAGTTAGATAAATGTGACATCAAACCAAAATTCACATGACATAGTCGAGAATGCCAGACACTTGAATTATCACTAATTGTGCCACAAATATGATTGACTGACTTATTACAAAAATCTGCTAAACTTAGGCGGAACAAGCCTCCGCAATCATTGCCTTTACCAATAAATTGTCCATGCTTAGACATAACTACTTTATTGGACTCTAACACTACCTTAAAACCATCTCTTAATAAAAGAGAAATGCTAACAAGATTCTTGCGAATAGTAGGGACATGTTGCACGTTCTTCAGTTGCACGATCTTGCCCGAAGTAAACTTCAGATCTACCGTACCAACACCACGAACAGAAGCATGTGACCCGTTCCCCATCAGAACGGAAGAACCTTGGAGCAATTGGTAAGAAGAAAATAAAGAGACATCAGCACACACGTGAATATTAGCACCCGCATCAAGCCACCAACTAGGTGATTGAAACACTGAAAGTACGGTAGGAAGACTACCATACCCGTCATCAGCATTGGTTGCAGTCACGAGGTTGAACTTTTTCTCTTTACGGTCTGCATGCTTTGGACAATCCTTAGCAAAATGTCCTAGTTCACCACAAGTGAAACAAGACATCTCAGACATATCTTTCTTCTTCTTCTTAAAGGTAGTAGTTGCTTTGGCATTGAAAGGCTGTTGTTTCCCCTTTCATTTGTTCTTGCCTTTGAAATTTCTCTAGACAAAGTGGGCGCTATGATCCCATAGAGGATTTGCGTCTCGTATATGCATCATTGAATCAAACAGATGATTCAAAAGCACATTACGCACAGCTCCCTTGGGTTTCTGGAATTTAATCCGATCACCATCAGAGATGTTTCCCTCGGGTAAGCCATCTTTGACCCAGAAAAATTTCATGGTAGTAAGCCAATCCGTGGTCTTAACAGACCACCTCTTAAAGTGCTCACCAGAGAACTTCTCCGGCCTCAGCGCATCAACAAAACTAGCCATAGGTACTGGAAAAGACCTATTATAAGGTTTTTGGATTGTTGGAATTTTAGGCAATTTCCAGATTAAAACCAGAATATAAATCATGACGAACTGAGCAACTAGATTAAGCATGTGTAGAAAACTCATATCACAGATCATAGCAACTAGTGTAAGCACGATTCGTACACTAGACAGACAAGGCAGATTGATCATGATGAACAAATAAAACCACAGCAAGATGAGAGTGTACCCAAAGGCGGGGCGGTTGCCGGGGGCAACCGATGCACCGCTATCCTCTGGATTAGCCATACTATTCGTGGGAGGACCTCAGTCGATGTAGTCGTACGATGTCAATGCAGGAAGATGTACGCAGTGAAGTCCCTCGAACGGTCACCAGGACGTAGATGAAGATGTTCGAGAGCAGTCACGCGAAGAGCGCTTCCCAAAAACCTTATTCACCTTCTGCCGGTGCAGGATCGCAAAGACGACGATTCCGGACACCTGCTCGCCCGGTCGCTGGTGCACGCGAACGATCGGGCTGGAGTCTTGGCGATGGCGATGCAGCAACGAGAAGAGGCAAAATCTATCTAGTATAGATCATCTTAGAGATACCCTTACTTGGGGCCTTCCCGTGTGGTAGTCTATGATGCGTCCTTTTCATGAGGGGTTCGTCCATATTTATTAGGAGAAAAACTCCCAACACCCTTGTCTATTAGCAATGTGGAACTAATAGATGGTGTACCCCTTTAACGCTAATGGGCCTTTGAGATTTATTCAGAATTATTTATATGGGCCAGGTCCATATATCTAACCGGAGAGACCCGTCTTCCGCGCTGCCGGTACTCTTGCCGCCGCGCTGACCCCTTTCCCTCCCTCGTACCGCCTGATCTGGGCCGGCACGCCCGCCGCCAGGAGGGAGCGCGAGAGGAAGGAGGGAGGCGAGGATGCTGTCCCGCAGTGAACTAGGGGAAGAGATAAGGCTTTGAGGTGCAAGGGTAGCATTTCCCTTAAGATTTTTGGTAATGGCATAGAAGGAATTTTTCATAGAAATAACTCGGTCGTGTGTGCTCGGGCGACGCACGAGTAGTGAGATCAAGCTCGATCTGCGACATCGACATGGGCGTACGTCCGCGTGCCGTGACGGATCGTGCGAGCCGAGCACAGATAATTGATTGGAGCCTTGGAGGTGGATTGGGTTCCGACATCCATCAATCGATCGGGCGGGACCAAGCTTTATTTGCCCGAGTCGAAACGTTTGTCCCGTGCGCGTGTGGCGATGACACGCTGCTGCTTTCACGCGGCGGTGGCGCCCAAGCCCGCACGGGGGGGCCACGAGAAGCCGTCCGTGGACTTGGAATAATCCTGGATTGACAGGGACGAATGGACGAACAATGGATGCAAACCATAGTCCTCCCGTTCTCGTCGGTAATTGGACGATCGGCAAGTGCGTTCTTGACTGACTCTCGCCGGCTCCCTTCGTGGTCAACAATGGAGTCAAAAGATTGGATTGGGTTGGGTAGGGTTGGATTCCGTTGGACGGAGGAGATAGGAAAGATCATCTCGGCTGCTGCCTTCTTCCCACCACGCCATGGCGTGACGAAGCGTCACTCACGGACCGGCCGGCCGTAGTTCCTTTCGTGTTTCTCAGGTCTCTTCTTCGTCCAGTCATCCGGCCATGTCGTCTTTCTCTTCCTTAGCTTCAGCCTACTAGGGAGCTTCTCCGTCCATTGGTCCAATTAAGCAAAAAGCCGATACATCGATATATTGATCGATTGCGCAGAAAGGGGGATTGGGGAAAGGATGCAGCGGCAGCAGGACGACGATGACACGGTGAACGCCGCGGCCATCGTCCTCGCCGCCGCCGCCAGAACAAGCAACATGGCCCACCTGCACCTCCGCCACCACCAGCACGACGACGACGACGACGACGACAACGCCAGCTGCGCCCCCACCGTACGTTACGTTGCTGTGCTACTGCTATCTGTCGATTGTCTTGCTTGTTTGATTGCGGAAGGATTCCTTCCAGCTACATGCATCCTTCTGAATTCTGATCAATTGAAGTTGTTTGTTTGCTCTGTGCCAATGATGGCATATGCAGAAGAAGACGAGATGGTGGTCGCGTCTCAAGGCGAAGCTCGCGTGCTTCCGGCCTCGTCACAGCCACCCGCAACGCATCTTCGACGCGTCGGCGCCGGAGACGGGCGCCGAGCAGGCGGCGGCCGGCTCCAGCAGCAGCTTGCACCACTACGCCCGCGACGCGCCGCAGCCTGTGGTGGCGTTCGTGGCGCCGCCGCCGTCGCCCGCGTCGTCCGCGCTCACCTCGGGGTCGCCGTCGCCCACGGTGCTCCTCCTGAACGCCGGCATCAGCAGCACCTACAGCTCGCCCACGGCCTCTATATTCGCCGTCGGCCCGTACGCCCGGTCGCCGCAGCAGCTCGTGTCGCCGCCGGCCTTCTCCGCGGGGCTCACAGAGCCGTCCACCGCGCCGCTCACGCCACCGCCGGAGCCGCCCGGCTGCAGCCCGCACCTGCTGACCACCACCACGCCGTCCTCGCCAGAGGTCCCCTTCGCGCGCTTCCTCTGGCACCCCGTCGCGGCGGCAGACAGGCAGCAGCAGCAGCACTGCTCGAGCGGCGGCGACGGCGGCGCGGAGGGCCTCCTCCTCAACGCGTACCAGCTGCAGCCTGGGAGCCCCATCCTCGTCTCACCGGGAACGGGATCGACCTCCTCGTCGCCGCCGTCCTGGACGGTGCGAGCGCGCAACGATGGCCTGCTGCTTCTCGACGGTGGGCGCATCCCCATCACGGAGGAGGAAAGCGGTGGCTGTGGCAGCGGCGGCTCGAGCAGGAACGACGACACACGAGACGAAGAAGTGGCCAAGAGCGGGGGCGAGTTTGTGTTCGGAAACAATGCCGATGCGGCGGCCGGCGATGAGGTTGGCGGCGGCGGATCCTTGGCCTTGGGAGACGCGGCCGAGCAGTGGCCTTTTCACCTTGCTCATGCCTGACTCTGTATCGCAGCTGCAGACTGAATTTGGGTAGTACACTAGTACTAGTACAATACATTTACATGCTGCCAGCGGCCATGGGCATGCTGTTGGCGTACTGAGCAGGTATGACGTCGTCGCCCTGCACCGGCGGAAGCAGAGGGGGCACCGCCCACTGGCCACCGTCGATGTAGGAGGCGTCCATGAACGGCGCGGCCTGCCGTTCGTCCAGCTGCCTCGCGTACGCCACCCTCTGCGCGGCGGCGCCGGGGCCCGTGCAGTCGTACTCGCCGAAGAACACCGACTGCCGCCTGGCGGGATCGTTCCAGTCGTCCCATCCCCCCGGCGCGACGACGTCGGCGAGGTACGTCCTGGCGAAGACGACGGTGGCGTATGCGCCCCAGGGCCTCCCCAGCCACACCCGCCCCGTGCCCACGACGCTGCAGCGCACGAACGCGAACCCCGTCCTCTCGTCCGGCGAGGCGCGGCCGTGCGCCGTGACGCTCCCCGTGACGCCGCCGCCGGCGCCGGCGTCGGCGACGGAGCTGATGGTGCAGCCGAGGTAGAGGGAGCGCGCGTTGCCGAAGATGAAGTCGATGGAGCCCTCGACGTAGCACTCCCGGAACAGGTGGCGGCCCCGCTCGTCCAGCAGCGTGTCCTGCGACCCGTAGAAGCCGCACCAGTAGAAGGCCGCCTGGTCGGCCGCGACGCGGAGCGCCACCGCCTGGCCGCCGGCGTCCCCCGGGGCGGCGGGGCGGGCGGTGTTCTGGACGCTGAGGTTGTAGGCGACGAAGCCGGCGGCGAGGACGGCGAAGGTGGCGCTGGCCGAGGTGCTGCCGCCGCTGGAGTTGGCGGTGGCGTTCCACGCCACGGCGGTCTCGAGGTTGCCCCGGCCCTGGAGCGTGACGCCCGTCTTGTTGCTCCACACCACCACCTTCTCAGCGTAGACTCCCGCATCGACGGCGATCAGCGTAAGCGCCGCCACCGCGTGGTCGGGCACGGCGTCGACGGCCTGCTGCACGCTGGTAAAGTTGGCGCAGCCCCGGCGGTCGACGGTGAGGACCACGGAGGCGTTGTGCAGGGACGCCATCATGGCCACCCATCTGGCATGATCGTCGCACGCCCGGCGCCGGTGGTGGTGCCGGCCCTGTTCCGCCGCCCCGGTGGAGGTGTCAGGTGGTTGTTGGAGGTAGAATGATCTGGAAGCGAGCAGCACGGCGACAAGAGCAGAGCAGATGGCAGACGCTGCCCATAGCACCAGCGGCTTAGCAGCAGCCCTGGCTGGAATTCTAGTACGGCGCCGCCCAAACCTCATCTTCCTTTCCGATCCGTTGCTGACGACTAGAGTTTGTGTTCTTCTCAACCCTACGGCGACGACGGCACGATGACGAAGAATTGAAGGTGGAAGGTGAGGAGAGAGAGCTGCACACTGAACTGCATGGTGTGACATTACCATCGTTACGATCAGTGGATTAGATTTCACTCCTTGCTTGAACATGACTACATGAGTGTGATGATGAGCCATGCCGCCATGCGTAACGTAATGTGAGCGCAAAGCAAAAAAAGAAAAAAGAAAAAAGGAAACAAGAAGAAGATTGTGATGCTCAAGTGCTCTGGTCTGGTGCAGACATACATCACATGATGGGGGAGGAGAGGACGGTCGGCATTGCAACATTTCCGATCATCTGTTTGGATGTGTTATTGTTACCAGCAATCATGCCCGTGCGTTGCAATGGGTGAAAAAATTGCTTGTCTCGCTGTTGTCTGCTTGGTCACCACGTCGCCTTTGTAACCATCCGACCTCGTCGTCACCCCTATCACACCCGGTCATCACGCTGTCTTTGCAACCCAAACAGTAGCCGTTCCTCACCGACTCGCCGCCGGCCACCTCGGCCTCGTACGTGCCCATAGCCCCCCACCCCCCTCGAGGAGCTCCGAGCGACCATCTCCAGAGTCCGGAGGCCCTGATGCAGTGATGCTGCCTGCGCATTCGGCGCCAGTGTGCTCCAAACGCCCATCTTCACCTGTGGCCTGCTCCCTTTGAGCTTCAGCGTCATCTCCCAACGTGTAGCAGTCACAAAGTCCTACGGTAATGCCGAGCGCGCAGCTAAGTAATGCCTTGTCCTAAGGACGCGCTCAACGATGAAGGCAAGTATTAATTCCATTCTCAGCTCAACATCGTGATAGAAGACAGTGAGCAATATATAAAATTGGAATATTTGGAGTAGTAAATTAGCATCGAATGAAAATGCATCTCAAAGATTTTTAAGTTCTAATGCAGAATGGGAAATGTAGCACCGTTCTTGTTCCACCATGGCCAGACATGGCTTCAGCAAACTTCATGGCGCAGCTCCTCGCCATTCAGCAGTGTAGTCATTCATGCTTCCAAATCCCTCTACATTGGGTAGAGAATTGGCACAGCGGAAGCGGCAGCAGTGACCTCAGAGACCTTCCTCTTCACCTCCTCTACGCTACCCTGCCGCCGGAGGCCCGCCTCCGCCCTCCACACCTCCGCTACGCCCCCAGCGGCTTACCTTGTTGCGCCCTCGCAGCCTCCATGAGACCACGACGTGCTGGAAGCTGACCCGCCCGTCTTCCTGTACTCTGGGGCAGCACACGCAGACGTAGCACCGGAGAACAAGCGCGCGGAGGCGTGCGGGAGAGGAGTCCGCTGGCGCCGATTTTCCCACCGCCGAAGGATTGCTTTTTCTGATGGTGAGAAGATAAGGCTTGGCCGCTTGAGAGCAGAAAAACACTTGCAGTCGTCAGATATACCCCGCAAGGTACACATTGGCAAGAGGAAAGTCAAAGCGGGGCGCGCCTGGCGCGGTTCACAGCACGTGGGCGCACCACGCGGAGTAGGGGAGGGCAGTGGTGCTGGTTTTCTTTTTGTTGCGTCGGTTCACACGGAGGGCAGCGTTTTTTTTCTTTTTTTTTATGAAACAGGAGGGGTAGCCCCCTACTGATTATATATTAAATGAAAAGGAAAAGGTGTTTTACAAGGGAAAAAAACTAAGAAACAAAGAAGGAAACGAAAAAAATTAAAAAGGTTACAAGGTTGAATCTATCCATAACTTCATAAGGGCAACGTTTGTTGGCTTTGCTCTAAGAATAACTAGAGCAAATTCAGCTTTGAACTTCTCAGATACTGAATGGAGGTCTGGTTGTCTTCCTTCAAAAATAAGCCCATTCCTTGCTGTCCAGATACTCCAGGAAATGAGGATGATAATGTCCATAAAGAAAGCCACATTGAGTTGAGATCTGAGGGAAGCCAAAATTTGAAATGTATCACCTTGGATTATGGTCAGGTTGAACAGAGACCAACAGCGGCTTGCAAAGGGGCAGTGCAAAAACAAGTGTTCCACAGTTTCCTCTACTGAATTTGTGCAGAGAACACAATTGTAAGATGGTAGAGCTCTATTTTTGCGTCTCAGTATGTTTCTTGTACTTAATCGGTCCTTTGTTAGTAACCAGAAGACGACCTTATGCTTTTTTTGAGCTGCAGCTTTCCACAGCCATTTGTAACACGGGTCAACAACATGTGTGCCAATAAGAATCTTGTAAGCCTTCTGCGATGAAAAGAAAGGTGACCCCCAGCTATAAGTCCAGATGTCACGCTCATCAGCTTCTTCACCCAGATTATCCATAAGAGTTGCAAGTTGTACAAGCTACTGCTGGGCTTCGAAGGAAAGAGGTAGCTGAAAGAGCACATTTAGATCAGTGGCTGCTCTTGCTTTTTGGACTGTGATGTTCTTAGTAACTGAAAATGAGAAGAGTTCAGGAAAGGCTGTCATAGGTACCAAATTTCTCCAATTATCCTGCCAAAGGAAGCAACTATCTCCTCTTCTAACTGACACTGAGGCCAAGCCTTTAAACTTCCCTAGAAGTTTCAGAATATCTCTCCACCAGAAAGAACCCTTCAAAGTATGATTTGGCAGTTTTCCATTTCTGTAATACTTCTCCCAAATTAGCTGAACCCAGGGGATATTCTCTTTGTTGAAGAACTTGTGCAAATTCTTAAGTAACAGTGCCTCATTTTGGGATTCTAATTGCAAAACCCCTAGGCCTCCTTGATCCTTGGGGAGACAAACCATTTCCCAAGCAGCTTTTGGAGGTGTTTTTGCATTAATGTCAGCTCCCCTCCATAAGCAATGCTTTCTGAATTTATCAATAGCCTTTAGGATTGTCTTATGTACTTTGAAAGTACATAGATAGAAAGTTGGCAGTGAGGTGAAAACCAAAGTTGGCAGTGAGGTGAAAACCGAATTAGTCAGTTGAAGCCGACCTGCTTGAGAGAGAAAACATGAAGTACTCACAAGCCTCTTCTCACATTTTGAAACAAGGGGGAGAAAATCCTCAATATTTGGTTTAGTGGTGCCAAGGGGGAGCCCCAAGTATGTAAATGGCATGGATCCTATTGAGCAGCCAAAGGTTTGTGCTAACATCTGAACTTTATGGTCTTCTATATTGATGGGCACTAACATTGACTTGGAGTAATTTACTTTTAGCCCTGTAGAAACTGCATAAGTCTGCAGCAAACTCTTGAGAAAGAACAGCTGCCTGGCACATCCTTCCATTATGATAAGGGTATCATCTGCATATTGAAGGATAGGGAAGTCTGAATTGTGCCTCAAAGGAATTGGTAGATTGATAAGACCTTGCTCTCTTGCTTTGTTCAGGAGAGTTTGAAGTAGATCTGCTGCCAAAACAAAAAGTAGAGGGGAGAGTGGGTCACCCTGTCTGACCCCTCGTCTGCAATGAAATGTTTTCCCAGGCACACCATTTAAAAGGACAGCAGAAGTTCCTGAAGCAAAGATACTCCTCATCCAACCCAAGCATGTATTATCAAAACCTTTATGCTCCATAATCTGTAGCATGGCTTGGTGCTCAATTTTATCAAAAGCCTTTTCAAAATCTAGTTTTAGAATGATCAATTCCTTCTTGGATTTGTGACAGATATGCAGATATTCAAAAGACCAAGCTAGGCAATCTTGAATTGTTCTGCTTCTAATGAACCCATACTGATTTTGATGAATAAGGTTCATGATAACAAGCTGAAGTCTGTTTGCCAACAATTTTGTGATGATTTTGATTGAAGTGTTGAGCAAAGAAATTGGCATGAAGTCTGACACTCTAGTTGGCCCATCCACTTTTGGAATTAATGTGATGTAAGACCCATTGAGACTTTGCAAGCAAAGATTTCCTTGGTGGAAAGCTGAACAGAGATCATAAAAGTCATGTTTGATAATGGACCAACATTTCTTTATAAAATCTGTGTTGAAACCATCTGGCCCTGGTGATTTATCATGGGGAAGATTTTGGACAACAGAGTCAATCTCTTCACTTGAGAAGGGCTCAGAGAGAGCCAAATTCCTGAGAAGCATTTAGAAGATTGTCCAAATCAAAAAACATTGTTGGGGAGTCTGAAGTTCCCAATCTATCCTTATAAGCCTCCCATAAAAGTCCAGCTTTAATATGATGATCGAATTGGGCTTGACCATTAGAGTCTTGCAGGGCAGTGATTAAATTTCTTCTTTGTTTAATTGTTGCATTTGCATGAAAAAATTTGGTACCCTCATCTCCATTTTTGACCCATCTGATTGTACCTCTTTGCTTCCAGTAAATTTGATGTTGATTTAGGAGAGATGCATACTTTTCCTTAAGAAGGTGCCTGAAGTTCCATTCCATGATGGAGAGGTCCCTAAAATCTTCCAAAACCTCCAAAAACTGAAGGATAATCTTTACATTTTCAATATTGGCCTTTAAACTAGATAGCTGCCTCTGCCAAGCCCTAAGGACTCTTCTCAGGTTCTTGAACTTTGCAGTTATCTTTTTAGCTATATCTGTTTGAAAAGTTGGCACTGACCAACCATGAGCCACTACATCCAGAAAGTGTTCATGTTCCATCCAATAGTTTTCAAATCTGAACATATTGCCTTTTGGGATTGCTGTAGCAATAGAAATTAAGCAAGGAGCATGATCTGATGGTTCCATCATCAGAGCAGTCACTGAAGTGTTAGGGTAACTGAGAGTCCAAGAGTTTGAAGTAAAGAACCAGTCCAGTCTCTCTAACAGGGGTGGATTTTGCTTGTTTGACCAAGTATACTTCCTACCTTGAAGTGGTAATTCTACCCAACCCTGAGCACTAATAGCCTCATTAAAAAGGAGCATATCTTGCAAATTTCCTCCTGGTCTATTCCGATTACCAGGGTTTCTCAATAAGTTGAAATCACCGACCACCAACCAATCAATCTCATCTGACATCTGAATATGTTTCAACCAATGCAAGAAATCCAACTTTCCTTCAGGGGTACAAGGCCCGTACACATTAGTTAAAATCCATTCTGTATTGTCATGGAGGGAGTGCAGTTCCACTGAAATAGCAAAGGGATTACTGAAAACCAGAGAGCCAGAAAACTGAGTGGACTTCCAAACGGTGAGAATGCCCCCTGAGGCACCAACAGAAGGAAGGAATTCAAAAGCATCAAAAATAGCTGGGCAGAATTTCTTAATGTATTGAGCATCAAAGTTATCTCGCTTTGTTTCTTGAAGGCAAACAATATCACATCGACTTTCAGAGATTTTATCACGGATTGCATCCCATTTCTCTTTTGCATTCAGACCTCTGACATTCCAACAAAGGACCCTCCATTTTCTAGATGCTAAAGTACTCATGATTAAACCAGTTCAGAGAGGCAAAAGACATGTTCTGACTAGCAGACATGTGAAGCATCCACAAAATAAAAGTTGCAAGAGCTAGAGGGGAGATCCCATTAGGAAATATTACAAGACCAGGGAAATGAAAAGGTTCAGAAAGTCTAAATAAGAAGCAGGTAACATCCTCCATGAAAACATCCTAGACTGATCACTTCTTTGGCTTCTTCTTGGCATTCTTGGCTTGATCATCATTGGAATCTTTGTCTTTCTTTTTTAACTGCTGCTTCTTCCCTCCAGGGGCTGCAGCTGAGGGCAATTTCTTCTTATTCAGTTCTTGCTCTGTCAGCTTCTCAGGATTAATTTTGCAGAAAGAATCCCCTAAATTCTTTATCAGAGAAGGAGAGAAAGAAGGGGGCTCCATGGTGCATCCAAGGCAATTCTTATTGAAGCAAGGAGATCCTTTGAAACCCTTGTGCAAGGCCTTCTGTCTTCCACTGCGTCTGGACTTAGTTTCCTGAATTTCAGAAGTTGTCATCTCTAGTACCTTCTTGGACCAGGGACCCGGTGAGGAAGCTACCTTTGCTTTCAACTTATCAGGAGGAGTTACTGGAGAAGAAAAAACCCCTTCTTCTAGCTGATCAGACGGCTGAACTCGAGCACTTTCAGAGGGAGTCTGTCTGGCTGAATCTGAAGAAGGAGAACCCACAGCTCTGGGCAGACTTTTCGAGCACAGATCTTTGAGCACATTAGGACAGGATGGAGGCAGACAAAAGGGGATGGAGGGTTCAGAGTGCTTGGCAAAAAAATTCCAAGCCTGGGAGGAAAGCAACTTTTTGGCCCAAGAGTGTGATTCTGGGCTGACTAGCAACAGGGTGAAAAAATCAGCCCAAGCCTTAGGGATCTGAACTGAAGCTGCCCCAGGCCCAGGAGCTAGGTGTTTGGCCCACATACGAATTGCTTCTGGATTTTGTGCTAAAAGGGCTTGAGTTCTTTCAATGAAGACTGGATCCCCAGCTGGCTCAGGAAGATGCACAAAACCCAAATGTTGGGCATTAACACCTTCAAAATGATCCTCTTCCATATGATCCACTGGGTGATGATCCAGAAGGTCCTGCTCCTGGATTTCATCAGGAATTAGCTGCAGAGGGACCCCATTATCCATGGGAATGAAGACATTCACATTTTGAGGATTTTCCTCAAAGGCTGCAGGCTGAAAAGGATTGGCAGGCTCTTCTTCATGTCCCTCAGAATCACTGCTGGCCACTAGAACATCCTCCTGCATTGGTTCTGGTTGTGGGGGAGGCTGAAGTTCCATCCCAGCAGGGTCTTCAATAACTCCCACATCATCTAACTGAGCAGCTGGTTCATTAAGATCAAAGTCAAGGGGCTGCTGAAATTGTTCATCAGCCTGTGCTGCAAGACCATTGACAACCTGAACCACCTCAATTTCCTCCTGATGAGGCCAATCAGCTTGCTACATGCCATCATCAAGTTGATCCTGCTGGGGCCATAAACCCCACCCCTCAGCATTGTCAGCTCCATCAGCTTGTTCTTGATTCGGAAATCCCTGAATGGGACCTGGACCTGGATGCCCATAGCCAAAAAAATCAAACATTTCAGGATTGATGTTATCTGGTCCTGGAGGGACATCCTCATCACCTCCCATGGCACCCAGCAATTTGGCTTGAATAATTTCAACTTGGATAGTCCATAAGTCCCCATGGAAATCTGGCCCTTCAGTCCCTACTATGAACCAAGGAATTTCTTCCAGAGAAACCACTCTTGCTTTCACTAGGACTCTGGCCACATGATTTGGGTCCTCTTCCCAGGCAATTAGTTGTCCATGATCACCCAGCAATTTATTAATGTGAACATCAGACCAAAAATCAATATTAACTCCAAGCAGCATGAGCCAGACTTCATGATTAAGAGTAACAGCCCTATGATTCCTTCCCCTATCATGCTCGACAAAGCTAATGCTGACATCACCAAACTGGTGGGGACTATTATGAATGAGCTGATCACGGTCATGAAAAAAATTGAACTTGACATAAGCTTGACCAAAGGGACAGGGCTGAATGTATGTGTATCCCACTTGAGCTTCATTGCGAATGAAATCATGCAGCACATCTCTCACATTATCAAAAGGTACCTGATGATTGGGCATCGGATCGATGGTGACAATGGCGACGTTAGGATTGCGCCTTGCTGGGCGACCAAGAAGAACTCTGGACATCGGTTTCCGGCCTTGAATCAGCACACGAGTGAAACCCCTTGGGATGAAAGGAGTAGGACCAACGAAGTTGAACGCCATTGCCGCAGGGGAGCCCTCTTTGGGCATCGGGGTTACTGTATCCCCGACCGGGGTTTTCTCTCTCGGGTTTTGAGCCGGCAAAGTTGATGGGAGGGGCCGGGGGTCCGGGAGAGGCTCTTGCTGCAGAGAAGGGCGAAGGTGGAGGTCGAGATTAGGTGGCGGCGGAACGCAATGCTCGGCAGCCGTCGGAGATGACGGAGAGGATCCCGGCGCTGGTGAGGAAGGAAAGGGGACTTTCCAAGGAATTGAAGTCGAAGGGGCAGGTGCAGAGGACCCTGAGAGCACCTGAGCCGCATGCGCCAGAGACCTGAAACATGGGGTCGCAACACTAGCAGGCCCATCCGTCATAGAAGGTGGCTACCTGAACCAATTACTAGTATCCAAAGAGCTAAAATTTCCCCAATTGTGGGAGCTAGAAAAGGAAGCGCAAATATTTCCTGGGGAAAGACCCGGAAACCGAGGCGGGAAACGACAGAAACTTGCGATATGTCCCAAACGAAAGCAAGAAGAACATCTGACTTTCGAGTTACAAGTGGGCCTGAAATGTTTGTTGGACAGGCAGCGGGAGCAATAAGGCCGGCCCAGTTGCTGACCTCCAGAAACGTCACGGGGTTTATTCATCAGAGGTACAGCATTAGCTCCAGTCAACACCTGATTAACGCCTTCATTAGACCCCAAGGGCGAATCAAAGCGGGAAGGCTGCGAAGAAGGTGGCTCTTGATTGCCGTTACCAGAGGAGGATGAAGAACCCGGAGAAACTTCAGGCCTCAAATTCCAATCTTGAACTAGCCTGAAGTTGAGACGCGAAAAAACTGAGGCAGTCTGCTGATGATCTGACCGAGAATGGGAATGCATGGACGAAGACTGGCCAAATTTCACAGCTTGGGCAAAAGACTTTCGTTTAGATTTGACAGGGGACCAAGTGTACCTAGGGCCTTGGTCAAGCGATTTGCTGATCCTGGCAGAGGAAAGGCCTGATTCATTCCACAGGTGAAAAAACAACCGGAAGGAGGGACAGGAAAACGACTTGAGGGCATAAACATGCAAACCCACCCTTCTGTTGAAGACCGAGAATTTGAAATTTTGGTCCTCCACTTCAACAACTGAGAACAAATCTTGAGATCCTCCAAGAACAGATTGGAGAATGAAACTAACAGAGGAAGCAGAAAGCCGAAAACGGGAACGGCTGAAGGCCACGAAAAGCCAGAAGCTAGACGCGTCATCTGGCGTCTTGGAGACAACAGGAAGACCAAACTTGGAGAGGACCTCTGCAGAGAAAGACACACCTGGAGAAAGGTCGAGGTTGGAGAGATCCATGGAGAGCGCCAAAAGGTGAGCGATCAGGCAGAGAAGGGGAAGTCCGGCGAGGAATCAAGGCAGAGAAGCTTCAATGGTGACGCCGTCGCCATCCTATTGCTATGATATGAATCAAGGCAGAGAAGCTTCTTTTTTTCTTTTCTACGACGGTTTTCTCGGTTTTTACTCCTTTGCACTTGTTCGAGGATTCGGTTTTCTTCCTATTTCGACTCGGTTACTGTAGACGGACAAAAATTAGGAGCAGAAGCAATCATTGCTTTAATATTAGGTAGAGAAAAGAGTCCACTCTCGAGACATTGATGCATGGGTCCTACACGTCATCCGACATTTGGAAGCTAGTTTGGCTAACAAGTGGGCTAATTTGGAGAGCCGGAGTGGCTTGTATGTTAGGGTTGACAAGTTGGATGAATAGTCTTGGATAGTTATTTTGGTGTTGAGTAGCCAAAATTTAACTTGGTAAATCATTTGTCTAGTCTGTTGGAGATGCTCATCTCCTTCATTTCTATTTGGAGACATTACTAATGGATAGGTTTAAAATTTATAAAATCAGTTTTATCTACTCACCTCCTTCCTTTCTTTTTTTTTTGTCTTTTCACCATTAGCATCCATTCGCTCCTCTCCACTAGCTAAAACTTTTGCACATTTTAGGGTTAAAATTTAGCCCTCTCACTTGGATAGACTAATGCATAATTGTGCTAAACTTTAGCACATCCATAAGTCATGGGATCCAAACCGACCCTTCCCTGTTTGGTTTGGGTGGTAAAAAATTAACCTAGTATTGTTCATGTTTTGACCGCTAATTAGGGTATTATAAATAAAAATAGTTTACAAAACTACCTCCATAAACCCTAAGCTAATTCGCGAGACAAACATAACCAAGCCTTTTGAACCTACGATTAGAAGATAGTTATTGTAGCATTATTATAGCAAATCATGGATTAATTAGGATCATTAGATTCGTCGAGCTAAACTACACTCATCTGTGCAAAAAAATTTGTAAATAGACTTTATAATAGACCATGCACCAAAGATTCTTTTTAGAGCTAAATTTAGGGCGTGTTTGGCAGAGCCCCACGTAGCTCCAGATCCTAAAATTCTTCTCTACTTCGAGTTTTTCCAGCCAAACGGCTTCAGCTCCAGCAACTCCATTGCAGATCTGCTAAAAAAATTGGAGCTGGTCCCAAATTCATGGATTTGGTGGAGTACCTCAAGGGGTGCTCCACAATATTAAATTTGGTAGAGTTGGAAGAAATTACCCACCACTACCATTGATTAGTGATAAATGACCAGTTCGTTTTATTTCCTTCGCTCTTTCTCGCATACCTCACTCCCCGCGCCGCCCGAACTCCCCTCCCCGGCGCACCTACCGAACTCCTCGCGCCACCTGAACAACCATCCCGGCAGGCCGACACCTAGGGCTAGGAGTTAACTCCTTATCAGGGTGCGGCCCCCTGGAGTGTGGCATGTTGATGCAGCAGCCCTCGTCACCGCAACCACAATCGGGCATAGCGGCGCCTCAGCCTGCACAGGCTGGTGGCGGGTAGTCACCGCAGTGGGTTGGGATCCCTCCACCGATGACGCAGTAGTACGACACACCCTCTCCGCAGCAGCCAGCCTCCGCCGTAGGGGCACTACGGGCAGGCGCCGCCCCCTCAGCCGTACTACGCCACCCTGCCCACACCAGCCACCCCAGCTTTGGTGGACGAGGTCAGGACGCTCTGGATCGGGGACCTGCAGTACTGGATCGAGAAAGAAGAAGAGTCATGACATGCGAGCTCTATGACATCATAGGGATGGTGGAAAATCTGGAGCTATACCAAACGCTTGTCGGGATCTCAGATCCAAGGTGGAGTTGTTCCGCGTTGGAGTTGCGCTGATCTGCAGCTCTGAAACTGTTTTTTCGGAGCTGGAGCTCTGCGAAACACACCCTTAGCCCCTAACCAAATAGGGTCGTTAGGGCAACTCCAACCATGCAAGCTCTTATATTTGAACCCTCATCCACTCATATGAGGACCTCTCATTTAGTTTTGAGGCTTCTATTTTGTTTCCAACTCCAACCCAACTCTCATATATCCTCCTACTTCCAACCAATTCTCTTTTTTTATTCACTTCTTACACGTGGACCCCACATGTCAGCAACTAATTTCATTTTAACCCCTCCCCCTTCTCCACCTACCCGGCCTCTTCCCATCTTCCCACACGATCCCCACCCTACCCAGCACCGAAATCCCACCTCTGGCGCCCGATTCCGGCGAGATACCAGCGGAGGAGCTCTGTCCCGGACCTGATCTGGCGGCTACACCCCTCCTCCTACCTCACCCGCGGGTGAATCGAGCCCTAGTGGCCCTTTCCCCGCGCAGATCGAGCGTGCGCGGGGAGCGTTGACCGGTGATCCCATGGCCGCGGCCGTCGGGAGGAGCGTCGCTGACCCGCCGGCCGCCGTGGGCGCGGCCGCGGGGAGCCCGGCCCCATGGCTCCCATGGCGCGGATGCGGGGATGGAGACGGTCGGCCACCAGCAGCGTAGAGACGGGGAGCGGTCGTCCACTCCCATGGCGCGGCCGCAGGGATGAGGAGCCCGCCGCCCGGCCACCAGCGGCGCCAAGACGGGGAGCGGCCGCCAGCTCCCATGGGTGCATCGACGGGGCGAGGAAACGTCTGTGCAGGCGCGGGAGCCCCGGTGGTTGGCGTTTGCCGGATGAGAGTTTGGGTGAGGAGCTCCCACAAGTAGGAGTCGAGAGGTGAAAAATAAGAGGGCCTCATCCATGGGGGGGCTGATGAGAGATGGGTTGGAGAGCATTTTTTGTGTTCCAACCCTCATAGATGAGGTAGGGGTGCAAGTGAGGGGTTAGTTGGAGTTGCCCTTAGTGCAGGTGCCCCAGCCATCACCCCTTCATATACATGAGCATTTTTAGCCCGGCCCGGCCGGCCCGCTGGCCCGGCCCGCTGGCTCGGCCCGGGCCCGGTCCGCGCCAGGCCCGCCCACGAACCTTACTGGACGGGTGTGGGCAGAGATCTTGAAGCCCGCGAATTTTTTTTTTGGCCCGAGCCCGACCCGAAATGTTGTTTTTAGTTATTTTACACTATATAAAATGCGCGTGCGGCTCGCCCAAATCCGGGCCCGGCCCGAAAACTGAGGCCGGACACGTCCCATAGGACGGTCATGGGCAGGATTTCTCAGCAAGAAAAACCCGGGTTTTTTCCGACCCGGCCCGAACCCGGGTTTTTTTGACCCGGCCCGACTCGTGGAATGCTCAGGTCTACCCCTTCACCTGCTTGCTAAAACCACATCACGTCACGCTATAAGTTGATTCAACATATATAGGCGTTACTTAAGGCATCCTCTGTTCTTTACGGCATCCTCTGTTTTTGCCGAGGTTGCAAGACTGCAGGATAGTTTAACGGGGAAGTGTGTGATTCACACTGTTACTTGTATGTGACAGCATGGGGTTTTATTCACGTTTATATCAAGCTCGTGCAAACTAGGGGTTCGTTTTTGCATTTGCAGGTAGGGTGGCTGATGAGCCAGCTCGACTGTTAAGGCTCGGCTCGTTACGGCTCGTTTGATAACGAGCCGAGCTCAACTTGACTTGTTAAAGTAACAAGCTAAAAAATTGAGTTCGGCTTGGTTCGCTTGAAAGTTTGAGCCGGCTCGTTAGGCTCACGAGCATAGTATTATTAGACATAAATGTATGATCATAAATAATATTAATCAATATATGATAATTTAAGTATGCTTATAATATTTAAAAGTTTAATTTATGATTATATTA
Organism: Cenchrus fungigraminus; assembly: GCA_036936925.1. NCBI lineage: Eukaryota > Viridiplantae > Streptophyta > Magnoliopsida > Poales > Poaceae > Cenchrus > Cenchrus fungigraminus. Next base: position 73,568,224 of record CM072780.1, read on the forward strand.
TGAAAATATGGAACGTAAGTCAATAAAATAGGAGAATATAGATATTTGAGAGCTCAAAATAGACTTAATTAGTACTAGATTTGACTTACAAGTTGAACAATAAGATTATTTTAAACAAATAATAGTAATACAATTTTATTCATAAAAATAAATTTGATATTTTCATCATTATCGAGCCTAACGAGCTAATCGAACATATCACGAGCAGTTCACAAGCTGACTCGTTAAGAAAACGAGTTGAAATTAAGGCTAAGTTCGGCTCGTTTAAAGATCGAGCCGAGTTGAACCGAGCCAAATCTATAAACGAGCTGAGTTAGCTCACGAGTCTCGAGCTTTTATGTCAGTCCTATTTGCAGGAGAAGAGGATTTGATAAGACCAACTTGGCTTGCTTGTAACTCGATAACATAAGACACGTGGCATTCATTGGACTATCGGAGTTGTGATATCAAGGGTGTTTAAACCTAGAGGTGAAAAAATTTGCGATGTCACATGTGATGTCAGAAGAGGTATTTCGAATAATAAAAAAATTCTAATTCCAAAACTCGTATGAAAACCACGAGACGAATTTGTTAAACATAATTAATTCATAATTAGCACATGTTCATTGTAGCAGATATTGTCAAATCATAGGTTAATTAAGCTTAAAAAATTTGTCTCGCGGAGTTGTTATAATCCATGTAATTAGTTTTTTTCTACATTTAACACTCCATAAATACATGATACAGCCGTGTTGCATAGAATTTTCTTCTGAGTTCCAATCACCAGTGTACCACCAGTCTCAGTCCGTCCCTATACATGGCATCATATGTATCTCGAGATAAGTATCAAACAGCTAGTATAGGTACAGATGGTATAAACAACAGTATTTCTGTGTTTCTCAACAAAAAAAAAGGGTAGGAACATCATTTGCCTTCTTCTATAACTAACTTTCCCTTTCCTTCACCTACATCCCCATTCTACTTGTATCACTATACAGTCACTACTTGTCTCCTGGAAGCATCGTATCCTCTGTAACTTCACACAATTCGTCATCCTGATGCATGTACGCAACACCACATAAGCAAAACAAAAATAAACAAAAAAGAATACGTTAGGGCTTTACATATTCTGAAGGAGTGCCATCACTTATTTACCTGTCCTATAAGATGCCCAACACATCCCTTTTCAGTAAGCAGTTCGGCTTCACTCTGCAAGCAAAGAACGCGCAACCAAATCGAGTTAAATTTATACTTGAAGTGCACAATCCTTTTTTAACCCTTTTTAACAAATTAACTCCAACAACCTTTTTTATCCGTTCCCAAAGGAAATTGTCAATCATGACATCCGTAGCTAGTTCGTAGTTGCCATCGCCCTGAATTACAATTCACTTGTTAATTGTAGGAAGCTCAGAAAAATTGAGTTTATATGAAAAACTCAATGTTATAAGTTTTTGATAACTTTCTGAGCTCAGAAAACTAAGGGCGTGATTGGTTGCTCCAGGGGTAAGGAGCCGGGATGGAGGAGCCATACAGGCTCCTGTGAGGCGGGTTGGGACGATACAAGGTGCTGTGTTTGGTTGCCTTTGAGCTTGTCATCCGCGACGACAGTCGCCGTGATTGGTTAGCTGGACGGACGATTTAGTTGTATGAATTGGTCGAACTGCTTGTGATTGGTGTGGCGCATGGTTGGTGGTGCAAGCACCCATGTACCAGTTTGGTGAGGTTACCACGTGGAGCTCCTGCCCGCCACCACGCCCATCACCGCGGCCGGCGCTTCTTGGCGGCCTTACGCCTCCGGCCCTCCCGTGCTAGGAGCAGGGGCCGACGACGGTGTGGAGCAGATGACGAGAAGAGGTGGCGCGACGCAGAGCAGAGGAGCAGCAGAGGACGAGGAGAGGCGGCGCGACGCAAAGTAGAGGAGCGAGAGTAGTTTGGTGTCGACGAAGCAGTCAACAGACGGCTCCTCCACCTTCTCCTCCGGTGCGGCGGCGGCTCCGTCGGGCGCGCCCACCTCGACGGTGTGGGCTACGCGGATCTGGAGCACCTCGTCCTCGAGTACGACCGTCACCACCTGCTCCGCGCCCCGCCCCCGGCTCCGAGGGCGGCTCTGACCTCGCTGGCCGCGGAGCTCACATGGACCGGCGGGGATGGCACCAGCCTCCAGGGACCTCCGCACCGCCGCTCCCTCTCCCTCTCGGTGCTGGGCCACGCCGCCGCCGCCACCTCCTTCGCCCCGAAGCAGGAGACCGCCGCGGTGGGGAAGGAGAAGCGGTAACCCTATCCTCGCGACTGCATCAGGGAGGATGGCGCCGTCTTCCACATGGGTTGTGCGCCACACCTCGCCATCCGGGATGAGATGGGAAGCTCGATTTGAGTTTCCCATTTGCCTGCATGAAGACGGCCTCCGCCGAACGACCTCATACATCGATTTCATACCAGGTAGGAAACCAATCACAGCACTGGAATGAGGCCACCCAGGTAAATGGTACAGGGACGTGCCGGTGCGGGCTACCAATCACCCCCTAAATGTATTTTTTAAAACTTCATGTTGATTTTTCAGAACCAAAAATCCAACACTAGCTTTTTTTTTAAATAAAAAGCTTAAAATCTGCAGCTCAACAAACAAGTCCTAAAGATATCACCTACCATTGTCATTGTAATGACAGTAATTCAGGTTTGGCATATATAGTATCACTACCTTGGATCTACATGGCATGCTGAACACGATGTCCTCTGCTATGCCGTAAGGATTTCCGTTCGTGTAGACCTTCAAAATTTTCCAGAGAAACAGTTTCATAGCGAAATGCATTAAGCAGATTGTTACGCTTTTTACGGTCGAACACACGAGTGCGCTAGATTGCGCGGTCGTCGGAAATCACCTCGCCGAACCACCCAGCACGGGCCGGTCTAACCGCCTGGGGGGGCCGGTCTAACCGCCTTGGACAGGAGGAACGTCGAAAAACCTAGATTCGCTGCTCCGGGAGGGACCCCGTCGGGAACAGTGCGCCTAGGGTTGTCCTGAGATCGGCAGGCCACTCAGAACTCCCTCAACCGCCGTGGAGACGAAGGAGGAGAGCAATGGAGGTTGGAAAAGTTAGGGTTTGGAGAAAATAAGGTAAAATTGATAATGACGATTGGATGATAGCTCTCAATCGGCCACGACCCTTTATATTTATAGGGTGGGAAGACTTGCCCTGCAAACCACGCTTTACAACTCGGAATCAAGCTAAACTCCTAATTCTACCTGAAATCGGGGAGATCCGGTTAGACCGCCCCTGGGGGGCGGTTAGACCGCCTGGCACCTTTGTGCCGGACTGGCTACAGTGCACCTGGTCAGACCGCCCTGGGACCCGGTCTAACCGGCCTGCATGGCCTGAGTCGGTTTTTGCCAATTTTGAGTGTCAACACATGCCCCCCTGTTTTTTAGTAAAGCTTGCGTGCTAAAAAATAATGCTAAGGACGACAGAACTGTGGTCGGCTATTTTTTATGCTAAGGGCGATTTTCATAAAAACCGGTCATGAATCTTCAAGCATCTTGCCATACACTTGGATAAAACTTCTTCAAATATCTTCCATTGAGTGCCCTAGGTAGCTGCTGTCCTTGCAATGATTCCACCATATAAGAATTCCCAGAGCAAACTCTCACAATCTTGTATGGCCCTTCCCAACTTGGAGACCATTTACCAAACTTGTTGCTCTTTGATCTTATAGGTAGAATAGTCTTCCAAACCAAATCTCCTACTTGAAAAGACTTAGATTTTACCCTTTTGTTATATGCTCTAGCAACTCGCCTTTTGTCCTTCTCAATTGCTTCCAAGGCCTCCAAACGCTTGTCGGTCATTTCATCAATGTTATCCATCATCAAAGCATGATATGTATCAACATCACGATCATTTTGCTTTGCAAATCTATATGCACCTAGATTCACCTCAACGGGTAAAACGGTCTCTTGACCATACACAAGCTCAAAAGGAGTAACTTTAGTAGCACCATGTCTAGATATGCGATGAGCCCATAAAGCTTCAGATAATACCTCATGCCATCTTTTAGGATTGTCTTCTATCTTCTTCTTAATGAGCTTAACTAAAGTTTTATTGCTAGACTCGGCTTGACCATTAGCTTGAGCATAATATGGAGATGAATTGAGCAACTTAATGCCATAGGAATTGACAAAATCACGCACCTCTATAGCCACAAATGAAGTACCTTGATCCGTAGTTAAAGTTTGGGGAATGCCAAACCTATGTATGATATACTCCGTAATAAACCCAATTACCTCCTTGTGTATCATGTTCTTGAGAGGGATTGCTTCAGTCCATTTAGTAAAATAATCAGTTGCCACAATCACAAAGCAATGCCCTTTGGTCGACGGAGGATGTATTTTGCCAATGAAATCCAATCCTCAACCTCTGAATGGCCAAGGCTTAATAATCGAATGCATCAACGCAGCAGGCACCAACTGAACATCTCCATGCTTTTGACACTCTTCACACCCTTTGTAGTACCTAAAACAATCGGCTATCATAGTAGGCCAATAGAAGCAAGCCCGCCTAAGAAGCCACTTCATTTTGGGAGCCGATTGATGAGTACCACAAACTCCTTCATGTACCTCTGCCATAGCCAATCTTGCTTGATCAGGACCTAAGCACTTTAAAAGCAAATCATCTGCCGTCCGACGATATAACTCACCATTATCTAAGATGAACTTAAGTGCCCACCGTCGGACTTTTCTGTCACTTATACTCTTAGGATCCTGCAAATACTTAACCAAAGGTGTTCTCTAATCTCCCACTTCGTCCTCAACAGTTTTGGAAGAAACAGTGGCCGAAGTAGGGTTGCCCCCCGAGGGGCGGTCTGACCGGCCCGAGGGGGCGGTCTGACCGGGGTACCCGGTTTGACTGGCCGGAGGGGGCGATTGAACCGGTTCCTCCAGAACGTAACCCTCGGCTTCGCTAAACATCGGTTTTTGTTCCTGAAAATTTCTTTTATGAACATTATAACCAGATGCTTGCTGAGCCAGAGCGTTAGCTTTCGGATTCAACTCCCGTGGTACATGATAGATCACAAATTCATCCATACAAGATATGATGTCCAAACATTTATCAAGATAAACATTTAAAGAATCATTTAGACATTGACATACTTTCGATACTTGCTGTACCACCAGTAAAGAATCACCATAAGCTTCTACATGTTTTACTCCCATGTCATGTAAGATTTGCAATCCAAACAAGAGAGCTTCATACTCAATTTGATTATTAGTACATTTATGATCCAACCGGCTAAGGGCTTCAAAAATAGCTCCACTAGGTGATATAATAATGATCCTAACACCACAACCACTTCTACAAGCCGATCCATCAAAATGTAATTTCCATGGAGTAAAAGTTACATAACCGACATCTAAATCAAGTTGCTTATCAATTCTATGTTGAACAATAAAGTCGGCTACTATTTGACCTCTCATTGATCCAATAGGTTCACAACGCAAATCATATTCAACAAGAGCATAAGCCCACTTGCCGACTCTACCACTTAAAATAGGTTTTTGCAACATGTATTTAATTATGTCGGTTTGGCATGCAACATAACAAGTACTAGACAATAGATAATGCCTTAACTTGGTACAAGCATAATATAAAGATAGACAAAGCTTTTCAATAAAGGTGTACCTTGTTTCGGCGTCTAGTAATCTCCTACTCTCATAAGCAACAACATACTCCTTGCCATCGGTCTCTTGAGTCAAAACAGCTCCAATTACACTTGGCTCCGCCGCAATATATAACCGGAATGGAACACCACTCTTAGGCGCTTGAAGAACAGGCGGTGAAGTCAAGTAACTCTTAATCTCATCAAAAGCTTCTTGTTGTTTTGCCCCCCAAGTGAACTCAGCTCCACTTTTTAACCGAAGCAAAGGAGTAAAAGCATCAACCTTCCCGGACAAGTTACAAATGAATCGCCTCAAGTAATTAACCTTGCCCAAGAATCTCTGCAACTCTTTTTTACAAGTAGGAGCTTGAACCTTTTTAATTGACTCAATCTTTTTAGGATCAATCTCCACACCTTTCTTATGCACAATGAAACCCAAAAACTTGCCAGCCGACACTCCAAAGGCACATTTGAGTGGATTCATCTTTAAACCATACCGACGCATCTTTTCAAATGCAAGTCTTAAATCGGCTAAATGAGAACCTAGACCAGCCGATTTAACAACAATATCATCGATATAAACTTCTACGATAATACCAAGGAAGTCATGAAAAATCAAGTTCATAGCCCTTTGATAAGTAGCACCAGCATTTTTCAAACCAAAAGTCATGACTATCCACTCAAACAACCCTACAAATCCTGGACATATGAAAGCCGTTTTGGAGATATCCTATTCGGCCATAAAAATTTGATTGTAACCAGCATTACCATCAAGAAAGCTAAGCACTCTATGTCCAGATGCAGAATTAACAAGAAAGTCGGCTATAGGCATAGGATATTCATCTTTAGGAGTAGCTTTATTAAGATCTCTAAAATCAATGCAAACACGAAGTTTCTTTGTTCCTTTTTTCTCAACAGGCACAATGTTAGAGATCCAATCAGCATATCGACAGGGCCTAATAAACTTAGCATCAAGCAACCGATTGATTTCTTCTTTCACTCGGTCATAAATATCAGGATTAAAATTCCTACGAGGCTGTTTATAGGGCTTAAAACCAGGTTTAATAGGCAATTTATGTTCTACTAAATCACGACTCAAACCAGGCATCTCATTGTAATTCCAAGCAAAACAGTCAACATACTCTTTTAATAACTTTATTAATTCAAGCTTAAATGTAGGATCAAGATTCTTGTTTACAAATGTCGGCCTAGGTACAGTGCCATCACTAATATCTACCTCCTCAAGAGGATCAGCCGACGTAAACCCTTGCCCTAGCTTACCCAAATCATCAAGATCCTCAATGGCTTCACATGTATCGGTCTTATGCGCCCGATAATGATCAATCCTCTGCTGCAACCATTCTTTTGTAGAACTCATTGAGTCACATGAAGTGGTTTAGCCGATTATCAAACGGCTTTATGACAGCAGGAATGAAGCCATCATTGGAGCAGCTTACAAACTCATAATTAGACAAATCTAAACCAGATAGACATTTTACATCATCATGCACACCTATAGAATGACTATCAACTACAGCTACATAAGCAGAATTATCACCATGCACTACTTCTACCTCATCATCTACCCATTGTATTAAAATTTGGTGCAAAGTAGAAGGAACGCATTTATTCGCATGAATCCAATCACGACCAAGGATAAGACTGAAGTTACCTTGTGTCTCAGCGACGAAGAAAGCTGTGGCGAGCGTCTTGCTTCCAATAGTGAGCTCCATGGAGATCACGCCTTTAGCTCCTATCGGCTCGCCTCCTCCAACTCCACTGACGGTCATGTTGGTCTTGATCAGCTCCTCATCTGAACCTCCAAGCTTCTTGAACAGAGAATACGGCATCAAGTTGACAACCGCACCTCCATCCACCAGCATCCGAGAGATAGGCTTCCCATTGATGTGACCCTTCATGTACAAAGCCTTCAGATGATTATCAGTGTCCTTGGGCTTCTGAAATATAGCATCTTTAGGTCCAAAGTCAAGATGAGCGAAGTCCTCCTCCGTAGGTACTGAACCATCAACAAATAAATGAACCACATTGATCTCAAGGTTCATCCGCTCTGGAGAAGAACTGTAGTCCACAAGCTCTTCGTCGTCCTCTGGAGTAGGGACCGACGACACCTTGTCATCACAAGCCATGGGGACCGAAGAAGTGAAGCTGGGCGGCTTTTCTGGAGAACCCGGTCTGACCGCCTGGTCAGCCGGTCTAACCGCCTCAGGCGGTTGAACCGCCCCATCTGGCGGTTTGACCGCCTCTGTCTGGGGCACTGTCTTGATTCTCCACTCCTTTCCCTGTGGTACCATGGGCCTGTAGCTATTGAAGACCTCGTCCCTCTGCTTCTCCAGTTCCTTCTCCCTCTTCTCACGTGTCCAGAAGCTTTGACAGTAATCTTGAAAGTTTCTCTGCCATCAGGGGTCTTTTCATATGCCACTTCTCTTGTCAACTCTTTTCCCCTCAAATCGGGCTTAGCTTCCCCGACCATCACGTTCTTGCCCTTAGTAGCTTCGGCTTGATGCGGCCGAACCAAGACCTTGGGTTGCTGCAACTCCATGGTGTTGATGGGAAAATGTTGCTTATCCACTTGCATCTCATGAAGCATCAAACGACCTTCGTTAATGGCCGATTGAATCTGACGACGAAACACATTGCAATCGTTAGTGGCATGAGAATAAGAATTATGAAACTTACAATATGCACGTCGTTTAATTTCATCAAGTGGAGGCATAGTATGAGAAATTTTAATGTTTCCAAGTTTAAGCAATTCATCAAAGATACGATCGCATTTAGAAACATCAAAAGTAAATTTTAGTTCTTCTTGCCGACCTTTAGTAGCCGGCTTAAGAGATGCACAAGAACTAGCTTTAGATTTTGAAGGCCACACAAATTCAGCAACATACACTTCATTCTCGTCGTCTGAACTATCGGAATCATATTCAATCATATGCACATTAGACCGACGAGGCTTAGAGTGTTCTTTTTCTTTATTCAGTTTTAATTCTTGTGCCATACCTCTAACAAGCACATTAGCAAGAGTATGAAATTCTACACCCTCTAATCTATCTCTAATAGCAGGTCTTAATCCTCTAGCAGCTAGATCAGCAAGGTCAGAATCAGTAAGAGACAAATTAAAGCAACGGGTTTTAACTTCTTTAAAACGTTTAAGGTAATCGGAAACCGACTCCTCTTTACTTTGCCTAACCGATGTTAAATCTGTCAATTTTAATTGGTAGCTCCGACTAAAGAAGTGGTCATGAAACTTTTGCTCTAATTGATCCCAAGAATCAATAGAGTTGGGGGCTAACGAAGAGAACCAAGCAAAAGCGGTACCAGTTAAAGACAATGAAAATAAGCGAACTTTTAAGGAATTAAAGGTACCAGCTTCACCTAGTTGAGCAGTATATTGGCTAATATGTTCCCAGGTTGTACGATTATCATCACCACTAAATTTAACAAAATCGGGCATACGCCAACCAGGGGGAAAAGCCACATAATCAAAATCGGCCCTATATGATTTTTGATACAACCTAGTGTTACCCATATCAACGCCGAGCTTATTTTTCATCATGTTAGCTATCTCTTCCTTAAATTGAGCCAATTCATTCCTAGCAGCTAACTGAGATTGCATTGCAGCTGTTCTTAGGTTACTCACAGGGGGTTGATTAGGATTTTGCATGCGATGCAAGTCGGTAAACACATCATTAGGCACACCATAAGATGAAGCAACGTTAGGAATAGGTGGCGATGTGTGAGCTATTGTGCTATACATTGGTGGAACAGTACCATAAGAATTATTCTGACTCTGAACCAATGTACTAGGCACAACCGACAAAGGCAACGGCTGATCCGGGACCATAACCATCTGGCCAGACAGGGCGGTTGAACCGGCCTGGGGGGGCGGTCTAACCGGGGTCGGCTTGGGTAATGGTGACTGTCCCGGATAAAACCCCGTCGGCATACCATACATAGGAGCTTCAAGTGAAGCTTCTAGTACTGCCGACGTGGCTTGATGCAGAACCCCTTGTGAATCTACTTGAGGGATGCCATCATCAGATATATTAATAACACGCTTACCCTCTATTTTTTCAAAGCGAGTAACAACACTAGCAACCAAACTACTCTGATCGTTAAACGCACGTTCAAATCTATCGGTAATAGCAGATAATTGCGTAACTAGATCAGTAGGAGGTGTTGGTGTTTGACTTACAGTGGGTATTACCTCAACCTTGTCTTTGTTCAGCTTGATCGCCGGCAACTCAAAATCTTGAGTGAAAGTCACCTTGCCTGAACGATCCTTCTTGGCGCCAGAGAGGAATTGCTGCTTGATGTACTCTTGCAGCTCCGTGTACTTCCTCTGGTCTTCCTCGCTGAGTTCCTCGATATTCACCATGATCACGTTGTTCTTGTCAAGATCGCACTGTGATCCCATGCAAAGATCGAAAGATCGGTTGTAAAAACCAGATCTATGTCCCCAGCGGAGTCGCCAAAAGTGTGTTGACGCTTTTTACGGTCGAACACACGAGTGCGCTAGATTGCGCGGTCGTCGGAAATCACCTCGCCGAACCACCCAGCACAGGCCGGTCTAACCGCCTGGGGGGCCAGTCTAACCGCCTTGGACAGGAGGAACGCCGAAAAACCTAGATTCGCTACTCCGGGAGGGACCCCGTCGGGAACAATGCGCCTAGGGTTGTCCTGAGATCGGCAGGCCACTCAGAACTCCCTCAACCGCCGTGGAGACGAAGGAGGAGAGCAATGGAGGTTGGAAAAGTTAGGGTTTGGAGAAAATAAGGTAAAATTGATAATGACGATTGGATGATAGCTCTCAATCGGCCACGACCCTTTATATTTATAGGGTGGGAGGACTTGCCCTGCAAACCACGCTTTACAACTCGGAATCAAGCTAAACTCCTAATTCTACCCGAAATCGGAGAGACCCGGTTAGACCGCCCCTGGGGGGCGGTTAGACCGCCAGGCACCTTTGTGCCGGACTGGCTACAGTGCACCCGGTCAGACCGCCCTGGGACCCGATCTAACCGGTCTGCATGGTCTGAGTCGGCTTTTGTCAATTTTGAGTATCAACACAGATGTTAATACCATGTTGCATGAGAAGAAGCATTATTCATGTGTAAGCCCAAGTAAGAGTACCCCTGAAGAGAACCAATCGCCTTCTGGGGTTGGGGTTACGAGTGACCGCATGGCATCGACTATAGAGACGGCAGTAGATGCAGCCGAAGATCTTCCCCATTTCTGGATGAGCATACCTCCACGCTGTTTGTGAATTTAATTACCCAACATTGAATCATCATTTCCCCCCTCACTACGTGTATGTACTCTATGTGTATATACAGATAGAGATGGACTATCTGCAACTGTACCTTCTGAATTATTTTGGTGAATTCTTCTTCTAACCATTGGGTGTCCTGAATAACTTGTTTCGCTGGCTTGCCGTCAATTCTTGCGTTTAAGAAATCCGGAACCTAATCAGCGAATACAATCCAGTCAAATCACCCCAGTAAAATCAGCAGTAAAATCGGAAGAGATGACGAAATAAGATGTAATCACCTGAGTGGTCGAATGGTTCCCCTAGATGGTCATGTTTGATATCCTGTCGTAGAACACACCAGCTTTCATCGCGAGCTACAGAGGAAAGGCAAGAATATATGTACACGTCCATGGAGCCATGGAGGGTTAGCTCTATCCGTTAGCCTTCCTTGGAAACAGAAGACCACTATGTGCTATGCAGATTAAGATTTAGTGTAGCAAGCCTTGAAATGCAGTTTAATCAAAGCACCTGGCACTTGGCTCTGTTTTCATCCAACCTTGTCAGAGCATGGAAATTCTTTGGGGGTATGTCAGGGGCGTTCTTCAAGCAAATCAAGGCGCTGTGATTAAATTGCAAATCAAGCAACATGTTGTTAACCACAAGCACCAATGGTGAATGGATATTGTTCATTATTCCGGCAACCAAACGGAGGAGGTCCATGTACATACTTGGTGTTGCATGGGTTGCCAACCACAAGAACTTTCACATTCTTAGATGCTACAGCATTAAGCGCCTTCCCCTTTTCAGAATCACAAATAAGAAGTGAAATCCGCATTAATGTCACAGGATGAGTGGGTAATTGAAATAAATAAATAAATAAATAAACATGGGCTGCTGTATGAAGCAGCCCATGTGATTAAAAACATTTTATATGGGAAATTAGAATATACTGATAATAGCTAATAAATTTAAATACTATGGAAGCTAAGTATTTAAATAATCTACAAATGTGTTTTTTTTGTTTCCATATTTCTTAAGCTATGTGCGGCAGAGTTATGCCTTTTTGTATTATGGAGGGCAAAACTTCCCCAATTTTCTAAGTTATTGAGAACACATGCTTAACTGAATAGACTTTTTTGTAAAAAAAAATCAAGTATATAACCAGAGCAAGCATAGTTTTCGCATGGGCTAAAATCAGTAAAGCTGGGAATGGTTCGATCTCAAACCGGTTCTAGTAGTTTGATTTTCTCAATTGACCAAACTTGGTTTGATGGACAATGGGATGAGATATGGCCGGTTGGGATTATTAGTTTGATTAATTTGAGATATGTAATAATAAGAAAATTAGTAACTATATGTGTGACCTAGTCAAAAGTCGGATTCTAAAATTTAAAACCTGCATAATATTTAGTGAATTTGACCAAATTTGTTGAAGATATCTCATAATGTCAATCAACTACTTCATATTGATTAGTGTGCCTAGAATTACAGGTGAACCCCACATCAAAAATTGTATCAAAAAACTAGAAACTTGCATTCACACCTTAAAATTTTAGTAAATTTGACTAAAATTTGTCGGAGATGTCTTAAAATATCAGTAAACTACTTCGTGCATATTAGTTTGGCTTGAAGTTCGGATCCTAAAATTAAACTCTCACGTTCACATTTTAAAATTTAAAATTTAGCGAATTTGAATGAAATTTGTTGGAGATGTCGTAGAATGACGGTCAGCTACTTCATATTAATTGGTACCACTAGATGTACAGAAGGACTCACGTCGAAAAGCTAACAATAGGTTTAAGTGGCTTAGAACTGATTTGAGACATGCTGGTTTGTTTGATTTGGGGTTTTCTAGCTATACCACTGAGTTGGTTGGTTTACATACATAAGAGTAGTAGGTTGGTTGGTTTGATTCGAAATTAACTTTCTTTTAATAAGATTTGATTTGATTTTGGGCCGTTGTTTGGCCATTAGCAGCCTAATTCAGGCATATAATTTTGGAGTTTTAGCTGATACCTGTTCCGCGAAAATCTGGCCATTGATATTGAGCAAGTCAGCTCGCTCCATTCCAGGGCCTCGGGGCTTGGCGCCGATCAGAAGAGCCCATTCGGCATCCTGGAAAACCTCGTAAGGATCTATGCCGATGCTGACTTCCCTCAGGAGGGGATACAGTGAATCCTCCAGCTCCATCGCTACGCCTGCAAGCATATGCAGGCGGCTTGGGATTTAACCAATTCTCGCTTTTCAGACAGAAGCAACAATCGAACATCTTTTTTTGATTAGTCGCCACCTTCCAACGCTTGGAACGATTTCTGGGAGCCCAGTAACTTGAGCGCTATTGGTTGATCTTGCCCGAACACCTCGCCGGACGCAAGCTGCAGACCAGATCAGAAAAATCGGAGTACGTCCAAGTGAGTAGTATGTATGTAGTGGCACTTCAGATTTAAGTGAATATAATACATAGAAATAAAGAAGTGATGCTGCAGAATTCAAATTGAAATGCTCACTTTGAAAAGGAGATGGTTGGATATCGTTCCGGCTGCACCTGACACGGCAATGTTCACCACTTTCTTCCAGGTTTTTGGCTCCTCGTCCTACATTTTCATTTAATTTGGAAAGGGAAGAAGAACACAGCAAAATTCTCAATCCGTCAGTAGTTTCGAAAGGCAGACTCGATAGACAGTAATTCAGATGAAGAGCGCCGGCCACCCAGTCACCCACCGCCCCGAGATCGTAGATGGTGCAGAACACCCCGAAGCAGTCAGTTCGTCCCGCCGCGTCGTTCGCCGCCGCCGCCGGCGGCCGCTCCTCCTGCACAGCCTGCCTGCGTCCGTACGTGCCACACGTGTGTGTATATATATATATATATATATGTATATGTATATGTATATGTATATATATATATATGCACGAGCATGGTCAGCTGCAAATTTAAAAGGGAAAAAACAAGAAATGGCCGGTTGGCCGCTGTCAGTTCCGCACTTGGTGGCGTCGAGGGAGCAGCAGACCAGCTGGTTGCGGCGCGACCGCGACCTCGGGCGGCGGCGTTGCAGCGCCGGCGATGAGCGGCGCGCGGCGGAGGCGTGCTCATGGAATTGGAGAGGACCTGTTTGGGCTCGGCTCGGCACGATGGTTGGGGCGGCGGAGGAGGACGGAACAGCAGCTGCAGCCTCCATGAATGCCATTGGACGACTGAACTCGGGACGCAGCTAGATAGCTAGCAAAGAGGACGAAGAGGATGGATACAGGACTGAGGACTGAACTCGGAAGCAGCTCGCAAGAGGATGCGGCTTGCTCGGAAGCACGGAGAAGCATAGACCAGAGGGAGGAGATCCAGCTGCTAAAGGTTTATGAGGCTGCCGCTGACGCACGACAGCGCGAAGCTCCCACCCGCCACCTGGATTTCTTCCCGCCCGGCCGCCGGCCTCTCCCCATGGGGTGCGGCCATTCCCATCCCAATCGGATGGATTCCGCTGCTCCCTCCTCCCAAGATTTTGGCACCGGATCATCTGCACGTCAGAGCCTAACAGTCTCTGATTTCTTCACGTGAAGCATATATATATGGTTATATTTTGTGGTCGTGGCACCGAGTCCACCTTGCGAGACATGAATTTTGCAAGAAACGTCGCAAACTCGCTAGAAACCAAGAAAGAAAATATCTTGTGTTACAGACGCGGCCTTAGATGGTGTCCCGTGAGCGTGTGCTCGCGGCTTTCTGATATCAGGAACGTTCGGCAAAAATGTTTTTATGTGCATTTTCTACCTTATTACAAGTCCTAGCTACTATGTGCATGAGTACGTGCTCGTACAGCCGTACAGGCTACGGGGGCAGGACTCCGAGATGGTGACACGTGTCATTCTAGCTTCTTTATAGGCCCACTTGTGCAGGCTCCATTGTCCTTTCATTTTTCCTTTTTTGTCTTTTTTTTCACAATCTCTTTTGTGAGGAAAAACACCTGGCGAAAATGTTAGCTACCGCCGCTGCGGTCCATTTGCATATGAGCTCAAATTTTGGTATGACACGGGGATAGTGATAAGGCGGTCGTATCAAGATGAAAACAATTATTTCAGTTTAAGCAGAGAAAAAAAGAGAACCATGAGAGTAAACAAAAATACAAGGAATTCTCAAAAAAAAACAAAAATACAAGGAAATGTTATTTGCACATGAACATTTTTTTAAAAAAAAAATCTTTCAAGCATATCTGTGTGTTATATTGCCGTGGCCGCCATGACTCAAAGTCAGGTCAAGTTGGAAAATCGTGCACGATCCATGGCCTGCAAATCAGCCATTACCACCATGGAGATGGAAAGCGTACTTCTCCTTTGGCTGTCCCTCGCGCAGAATGGCATAAAGAGTACTTTCACATTTTATAAGTACTTTTGTTTTTTAGATAGATAAGTCCTACTTTTTTTAGACCTAAACTTTTTTAGCTGATAAGTACTCTCCTGTTTTCTGTTTATAGCATGTGCATATTAAGGTCTGGTTTAGATGGCTAAAGTTTCTAATCTTTACCTGGAGGGAGAGAGGGGCGGCTCCGGCCGATGGGAGGGAGAGCGGCAGCAGGCGTGGGGGACGGCGGCCGCCGTCACCCTTTATATAGGCGCGGCTGCCGCCGTCCGCCATGGCGGGAATGAGCTACCGCCGTGGCCCACGGCGGCCGCAGCTCTTAGCGCCGTGGAACACGGCGGTAGGGTGCCGCGGGACCCACAACCTGCAGCCGACCGTTCCGCCGTGGCTTACAGCGGTTGATGTTTATTTTTGATAAATTTTCAAACGGTCGTATAATTTTACAAAATAATTAAAAAATTATAAAAAAATTCCAGCCTGAGGGCAGCGAGTGAGACTGTGAAAGCATTGTGCAACCAGATCTCGACCTGGTTTAGATGGCTACAATTTCTAATCTTTTTTTCCACTCTATCTCCATCACATCACATTAAATACGTCAAAAAGACATATGTTCGGAGTATTAAATATAGGTAAAAAAATAATTAATTACACAGTTTGGATGTCCTTTGCGACACGAATCTTTTGAGCCTAGTTAGATCATGATAAGATAATATTTACCACAAACAAACGAAACGTATTACAGTGTGCTACAGGAATTCCAGCAGTTAAATTTGCAAATATTTCAACCAACTAAACAAGGCCCTCGTCGCCGTCACTGCCTTTCCGGGGAAAGGAGCCTAGAGGGGAATCTCGTCGCCGTCGCCGTCGCCGTCGCGGTGCGTTGGCCGCGATGGACCCGAGCCGCACCACGCTGCCGGGGCGCGGCTCCGTCCTCTCCTCCGTCCACGCCGCCACCGCGCTCCTCCTCCTGCTCGTCCTCCTCGCCACCCTCCTCCGCCTCCCCATCTCCATCTCCCCGCGCGCCGCCTCCGCCCTCACCGACCAGAGGCCCCAGGAGCAGGCCTGCGACCCCGCCTCCCCGCTGGACTGCGCCGACCCGCGCCTCTTCCACCTCATGATGCGCAGCGCCATCGACGCGTTCCCAGCCGTCCACTTCGCCCGCTTCGGCCGCCCCGTCCCCGGCGACCCCCCGTCCGCATCCTGCGACATGGCCTGGCGCGCCCGCTCCGATTCCGACTCCCCCTCCAAGGCCACCACCAAGGACTACCGCCGCTTTGCCATCGCGCGGGATCCCCACACGTGCGCCTACTCCGTCCTCTCCATCGGCGAGTACCACTCCGGCCCCAACGCCCGCAAGCCTCGCCGCGCCGCCACCAACGCCACCATCGCGCCTCCGCCCCCGCCGGCGCTCTCCCGCTCCCAGTTCGCCCGGGGCTCCTACCTCGCCTACCTCGGCGGCGGCGACCGCTGCAAGCCCATGCCGCACTACCTGCGCAGCCTCCTCTGCGCCCTCGCTGAGGCCCGCTACCTCAATCGTACCCTCGTCCTTGATCTCACCCTCTGCCTCGCTGCCTCCTACGCCGCAGCGGGCACGGGAGGAATGCCCGAGGAGGGCAAGCGCCTTGCCTTCTATGTCGACGTTGACCACCTCCACTCCGAGGTCCCCATCATTGAGCAGAGCCAGTTCTGGGCGGACTGGGAGAGGTGGGGAGTGCAGGGCCAGCTCCGGGCGCGCCTTGTTGAGGACACTAGGCTCGCACCTGTCAAGTTGTCCAAGGTTATGGACACCCTCATCATCAGGAAATTCGGGGACGTGGAGCCGGGGAACTACTGGTACAATGTCTGCGACGGTGAGGCCAAGGGTGTGCTCCGCCCAATGCGGCAGGCGATACACTGGGCACCGAGCTTGATGCACATTGTTGATGATATTGTCTCAAGGATGCAACCAGACTTCGATTCAGTTCATATTGATGCTAATGGTGAGGACCTCATACGGAGGGTCGAGGAAGGTCTTGATGCAGGGCGGCAGGTGTATGTTGCAGGGGAGGGGGTCACTGGTGTGCTGGTGGAGACGCTCAAGGCAAAGCTCACTGTGCATCACTTGGATGAGTTTGAGGACTTGTGGGGGACAGACAGCAAGTGGTTCTTGGAGATGAGGAGGCTCAATGGTGGGGTTCCTGTGGAGTTTGATGGATACATGCGCGAGGTCGTTGATAGGGAGGTCTTCCTCAGGGGGAAGAAGAAGGCGGAGGTGCTCCGGTGATTTGTTTTCTTCTCCTAATAGATAAGTTGTTGTTTGTTGATACGTCCCAGATAAGTTGTTCAAACATCACAAGGCGTGCTTTTGTCAAGCAAGTCTTGTAAATGTCATTTTTTTCTAATTTAGTACTCAGACTTGTTCCTAGAGGTTTGTATTTAGCTAGCCATTATCACTTCTGTGGAAATTTTGGCAACCATCAATGTATATAAAGTTTTGTGCTTCTAACGGCACTTGTTCCACTCAACTTATCAGTTCCTTAACTCAGATTTTGTAACAAGGATTTATAATACATTATTTTTTTGCAATTTAGTTCATTTTATAACCTATATCCTATGTTTTTACTCACAGTACACTTAAACAAGTGATTATCATGATTGGTTCCTTTGCATCTGTGTTTTGGCGTTGTGGATATCTGTTCTTTGAGTTTGAGTGATGTACACATAAGTACAGGCGTACAGCTGTGAATCCTCTTTCTGAGAATATATTTCTTGCTACATGTACAGAATATGAATGTCCTTGGGAGCATTTTCTTGCTAGATAAAGTTATATATATGTGTTCTTCTTTATATACTTTCTATAAAAGCATGTGTGAACTGTTTTCTAAAATTATATGCTTCCTTATAATACTTAAGTGATGTGGAGATTGAAATATTTCATTGGGATAATCTGGATTTTATTTGCTTGTGAAGCGGTATCTTAGTTCATGCAGGGATTTTGCTGTTTTGTTTACCTGCAAGCTGATGCTTATAAGCTGAGAAGCAGATGCAGAACAATCTTCTACAATAATTCAATGCTACAACTACCTTCATCTGTTTAAATCTGAAGGTCATCCTACATGCATTTGGTCAGGCAAAGGAATGTCATGCCGCTATCTGAATATTTGTGGCCATGCATTTGCAGTTTATCCATGAATGGCGAATCAGTCAGAGATCAGTTACAATAGCAACAATGACTGCAAAAACAGTCAGCCACCTGATGAAAGAGGATCCCATTGAGATAACGATGTGCAAACAAAATGGAACAACATGTGAATGGAGCACATGCTGGTATGTTCTACTTGAGACTTGAGAGCAAGCAATGGGCAGCAGATCTAGAAACAAACAGGTACCAGCTGAGCAGGTACAAGTAAGGCACAGGCGCACAGCAGGCTGGAGATTGAAGGCATCTACAAGTACCACAACAATGGAATGGATTGCAGCACACGCAGGCATTACTACTGGCTGTAAGTATCACCTGACTTTAGTTTGCATGATATTAGGTGATCCATGAGTCCATTTATTGCGTGGACAAGTCGAGTCTAATTTCTGCCTTTGATACAGTAATGCACAGTGCAGACACCAAAGGAATTTGCTTCCCTGCAGGGCCTGTATTGGTTTCGAAGAAGTGCCCAATCCTGTTTCTGGTAAAAAGAGGCAGTAATCATGTCCAGGGCATGAATTTACTCAGCAATGTGCTGCTTATTTCACCCTTTTTCCTGTCAAACTCCTAGCAACCAACTCTTTGGATAATAATCTAACAGAAGCAGAAGGGTAACTAAGAGAAAACTGAAAGAATGCTAAGTGTGGTGCCAGTGTAAACATCTTTACCGAGATGAGAGTACAGTGTTATGGTGACAACTGACAATGGACATTTATTACAATGGTAACTACTCTGAAAGGTACAGAAACCTGTCTGCTAATTATTACCCTGATGAGAAATCTGATAGAATCACACACTTTCAGCTACTGCCCACAACATTGAACTATCAAGAAAGAAAAAAGGTAGAGGGGGCAAACAAGATAGAAATGGCCTCTGTTACATTGCTTTAGCACTGGCATAAGTTTCTTTGAGTAAGGGTGTGCACTGGATTATGACTCGAGCTCCAGAAGCAAGCCTGCAATGGTGGAAACAAGGTTCATTTTACTCATAAAAAACAAAGAAAACCGTACACTACCTTACTGGACAGAGTGCAAAGATTGAGAGGATTACTGACCTTTCTTCAATCTTAACCTCTTTCTCTTTTTCATCATGAAATGTTACTATTCTTGTAGATCGAGGTGATGGATCAGTCATTCTTTTGCTTGTACTTCTTGACGAGGTCTTGGATGAAGTTTCATTGTTGCATCCTTGTTCACCATTGTTATGCTTGACATCTGTGGTTATGGTTACCAATGTCCCACTTTTGGGTTGCTGACATGGTGCCATTTTGATTGTTTGTGAGATAATTTTGCTTCTGCCCTCCAAACTGTCCAAATTCCCTACGGAGGCTTCTTTCTCAGAAACACTGCAATGTATTCTTTCTGTGGTCACAATCTATGCAGATAACTGTATGCAAAAAGCTAATTGCGCACAAAGAGATCATGGTCAAGGAGATAGCCATTGAAACAGTGATGGGCATGAAGGGATGTGTTTGTTTATAAGACTAACATTGTGCTAAACCTCAAGCCTGGATATCAGTTAGTGAAGGGGAAGAGTGGGCATAAGTTCCTTGCTTGCATCAGAATATCAGCTAGTTCATTGGAAAGGATAGTGAAGAACAAGAAAAGGAATCAGGTAACATACCAGTATTGGTCATAAGATGAGGACGGCTTAATGTTAGTGGACATCACATTGCCTGACTCGCACCCCTTGTCTGCAGTTTGGAGCATGCTCCCACTGCAGTTGCTGCAGTCTTCTGAGTCTGAAATTACTCTGCCAGCAGCATTTACAGGACGCATGATGAGTGCACCAAGGGGAGACAAGACTGGAGATGATGGCAGCAGTTCAACATGATGGCTCAAGTACTGGGGCTTGTGCGTTGATCGCATGAGGCCACAGGCAGGGAGATGCTGCCTTGCAGACATCGTTGACCCACAAGCCATTAGCCTCATCAGCAGGTTGGCAGGGTTCAGTTTTGTGCCTAGTGACTGGACTGCTTCTTTGTCATCATCGTCCTCCTCTTCCAGGATCCTCTTTGTAGTGGCACCTCTTCTGCCAAGAGCCTCGGCCCTTATGAGGGACTCCAAGGTCCCATTCCTGCTGGTGCTGGAGGAAGATCTTGTGCATCCTGGTTGCTTATGATCGGTAGGCACAGTTGCTTTGATCGGTATGCTACCAGTACGACAACCAGTATCCTTCTTGTGAAGGTCTCTCCTTGTTGATGTTCCTTCGGCTTGTGTCGCTTCGCCTTGTGCTGTGATTATGGACACTTGCTGCTTGTTGTAGAGCATGATGCTAGGCGGAGGAGTCAGAGAGCTTGTGCTACCTGAAGTTGAAGGTGCGCTTCCAGCTGAACCTCTTGTTGGCTTATTAGGAGAGGAGTGGCTGCCTGAAGAGCTTGAACGTGCTGATAGTGCCTCCTCGTCCCTATCCCCAGTGGTGCAAGAAGATGATGGTGATATTGACGACAGCTCTGGCTGTGGCTCTTGGTGCAGAGCTGGAGGTGGAGGTGGTGCTTCAACCTCAACATCAACCTCGTTTGTGGGAGGAGATGACAATGATGAATTAATAGTCCAGCCTTCCCTGGAATGAGTTGGTGCCTCTTCATCAGGAGTTGGCTTGACGCAATGGACCTTTCGGATAATGGTTGTGCCGACATTCGTGTGGTCATGATCTGAAACAACAAATTACAGGATGGGAACATGCAATAGGTAAATGAATCCAGTAAGTAGTAGTTGAAGAAGAGCAACTTGGGCCAAATATGCAAAAACTGAGAGGCCACAATTGGCTGCCATGCATAATTTATGATATACCTGCAGGTGGTGGTGCAGCTACAAGTGCAGGTGGTGATGAGTGGCGGGGGAGCAAGAGGGAGCCCTTGAGGACATACTCGCTGCCCTGTGCGGGGAGCAACATATCGTCTTCCAGCACATCGTGCCATACGAATCCGGTTTTGTACCTCCTTCAATATCGCAGCGCATTGCATATTTCAGTTGCTAGAAGCAAGCGAGCAAGGAAGCAAACGATCTGGATGGTCAGTTACCTTTTGCAGGACCATGAATACATGGTGGCCATGCCCTTCCCTCGCAGCGCGTCCAGCCGGCGGATCACATCCCTGAGGTAGAGTGCTTGGTTTGGGGAGGCGAGGCGCATCTCCATCAGGTGTGGGTGCTCCAGGTGCCGTCCGCTGCGGCACAGGTAGTACACCACCGTCACGGGCACACCACTTTGGCTGGGGCTGCCACGACGCCTCCTCGGTGCCCTTCCCTCCATTGTTGCTCCTTCCTCCGATGAAGACATGGCGGCTTGGACGATCCAAGCAATTTACAATACTGCAGACAAGATGATCCAGCCGAAGCGAGTGCTTAGTTTCTGCAACAGAAGAGTGCTAGGTAGCTGCAGCAGGGAATGCCATGCCACTGAAGGTTCCCTCAGCCTGTTGTTTAAAAGAAGCAATGTGGCAACGAAGAAGCTAGCAAAAGCGATGTGATAGACAGACTGAGGATTGGAAGCCTGGAGCAGATACCTACTTATATATAAACACGAGAACCAGCACTCAGACGTTGGCAAATCTTCTCTTGTTGCTGCCTGCCCTTCTTCTGCTTCCTTCTCGTAGAGCTGGTTTTGATCAGTGTTCCTCCTGTCCAGGAAGACGAGAGGCTGGGCTCGGCTTGTATGGTTGTACGAGGGGAGGAGGTACTGGTACTCATTTGGTAAGGCGGCAGCAAGCAGCAGACATACGGGCAAGCTAGCTGTTGTGTTGCTGGTTGTTACCAGCACTCACATGGATCTCACTCGCATCACGGCCTGCTGTCCTGTCCAGGCACGAGAAGGTAAAAACAGGAGGAGCAGTAAAGCAGAGCAAGGTACGCTAGTACAGTACAGCTGGGTTGGTTGGGATGCTACATTGTATCTCACTTAGCTGCGCTGTCAGAGACTATTTACTTACCGGGTGTTGAAAGCAGGATCAATGCTAGACAGTATTTTACTCCATACTGGCATACTCCAACCCATGGTGAGTCACAGCTGCTTTCCCACCTGCCTTTGCATCTCACTCCCTCGTGCCCCGCTTAGTTACTTTCTTCTTTCTTGCCTACCTTTTTCCGTCCACATGATATATGATCCAGTTTAGTATATAATATCAATGGTGCCATCTTATTCTCTCTCTTTTTAAGAAGAACTGACCTAAAATAAGGGACGAAGTTGCCGCCTTGCCTGGCCTGCATTTCCCAAGCTGACACCAGTAACTTGCTTTTCCTTTGCTACTCAACAGGCACGCAGCTGCGTCCGTGGTGTTGAAGGAAGAAGAGATGTTGCTGTTGGTGCCAGAGCAATGTGAAGCTGCTGCAGCAGCAGCTATAGATTATGGCCTTGTCTGACCCCTGGCTCTGCGTCTAGGCATTGGCGGTTGGCGTCAGATTCCGATGAGCTCATGAGCTGTGTGTGGATCTGTGATGCATAGGCTGTGTTTGGTTGGAAGTGTCAAAAAATATTCACCTACTTTGACTATTAATTACGAGTATTTAAAAAGTCAATTTACAAAATTACCTTCACAACCTCTAATCAAATCACGAGACGAATCTAATGAGGTCTTTGACCGCACGATTAGATGATGATTACTGTAGCATTACTGTAGCAAATCATCGATTAATTATGCTCATTAGATTCGTCACGAAAAGTTGTACTCATCTGTAAAAAGGTTTTGCAAATAAACTTCATTTAGTATTCCATGCATTAAAGATTCCTTTGGACAATTTTTTGTCCAAAGCCAACCAAACACGGCCATATGCAGGCATGCCGTGCAAGCAAGACAGGCACCGAACAACCAAACCTGGCAGCATTCATCATATGCTATGCAGGTTAGGTGCAGCAGCCTGCTCCTGCTGGTACGCTGGTTCGCCGTTTTTAGATTCGCATTGCAGATTGCACTGGAAATCCATCACATCGAAAGGAACAGACGAATTTTTGAGCTGGTGATGCTGGCGCCGACAGGAGTTCTGCTGCTGATCAAGGAGGAGATCAGGCTGCGAAGCCTAGCTATGAGGAAGGAGGTCCTGCCCCAAGGAGAATTTTAGTTTCCTTATGTTGTACCCGTTTCATGTGTTCGAGTTGTCATCTTGCTATGTAATATTGACCCATGTAAAATCTTGCTTGCTTCTTCTTATATGCTTATGCTTAAGTTTCTCTCACATCGAGTCACATTTTCTCTCACAGCATGTATTGTAATGCATACTTTTTCCTAGACTTTATATCTCAATGCACTATTTATTTATGTAAATTTGCGAAACTAAACAATCGATAAAGGAGAAGAAAGTCCCGTCTTGATGTACGACGATCGCACCTAGGGGTTAGGCAGCTAAGTACGTACTGCACGTTTTTATTGCATCGTATCATTATATACAACTATATAATTGGTACTCACTAACGATTTCTCCTACCTCTCAACGCGCCACGTCATAACTCACTACATGTCATGTCACTATCCACTATAAGTTATGTCAACATCCAACAAGTCATGTCAACATCCACCAAATCATATATTTATGTCGTCGTCGATTTTCTGTGACTAATAGCATGTTGTATTTGCGAGTAGCACGCCATAAAATTCTCGCAGTTGAAATATATGTAGGATCAATCATTTAAGAATGATTCTCTCAACAAAATTAACATACTTGCATATATAATATTGTTACAGATGAACATCGCTATGTAATCGCTTTGGTGTTTCTACTTTCACATTTCACCTTAAAATTTTGTTTTAAAATTCCCGTAGCAACACGCAGGGTATCACTTCCTTAGATTTTACGTCTTTTTTTCCGCTATGACATGCGTTTTCTTCTCCTTCTGCACCTATTTGGGCCTTGGTGGGCCGACATAATCTGGACGGTCAGCCCCAACCCCCATTGTTCTTCTTCATTGACTCATTCATTAAGGCCTTGTTTAGTTGGTTGAAATATTTGCAAATTTAACTGCTGGAACTCCTGTAGCACACTGTAGCACATTTCGTTTGTTTGTGGTAAATATTATCCTATCATGGCCTAACTAGGCTCAAAAGATTCGTGTTGCAAAGGACATTCAAACTGTGTAATTAGTTATTTTTTACCTATATTTAATACTCTGAACATATGTCTTTTGGCGTATTTAATGTGATGTGATGGAGAGAGAGTGAAAAAAAATTTAGAAACTTTAGCCATCTAAACCAGACCTAAGTGAAATTTGCTGCGCTGGTGACTCGGATGATGTAGACCCCTGGACATGATGTCATGGGCGAATAATGCATTTACAAATACATTTGTGTATCTAAACACTCTTAATGTGCATTGTTGCAACACTTTTGCAATGCAAAAGCACTATTCATCCACGTAAGTTTATGGGTCTAATAGAGCATCTCCAGCAGTTTGTCAAATCGAATTGCCACCTTTGATTTTTGACAAAAAGGTTAAGAATACTCCTCCAACAGTTTGGCAAAAGGATTGGTAATATTTGGCAATTTAGGGAAAACCAGCTTCAGCGTGTAAATATACGCGCGCGGCATGCGCTTGTCATCGTTGTTTCTAGACATGTGGGAAGTAAATAACAGAGAAGGGTTTCCGATGTAAGTTTTCATAAGGTGAAACGGAATAAATATAATTTTGTTTCTCTCAGGGTTCTTGATTTAAGTTAGATCTGAGTTTGACAAGTGAATTATACCAAACTGTTGAAGATGAGTTTTTTTTCCATAACATATCATTTTAGAAGTTGACAAAACACAAGATCTGCTAAATAAAATTTGACAAACTCATATGCTCAACAACAGGGAACCTTGCATGGGCAGCGACCCTGGTCTCAACTTGCCCCAGCAGCAAATTTGTGCCAAGGCTATCTACGGTGGAGGCAGGTTGCGAGGCGAGGCGACGGAGGCGGCGGGTGGATAGCCGATGGGCTATGGATGAACGGGGTGAGAGCTGGGTTAGAGCGGCGGACGGTGTTGGTGGCGGATTGGGCAGCACGAGCTGCTGGAGATAGTGGAGGATAGTGGCGTGGGAGCGAGCGCAGATTGGGGTAGTGCAGGGGTTGACGAGGAGATACGACATACGACAACAGGATGCGTCAGCGGATTTTGTGACGAGAGCCGTTGGAGTTAAGGAGGACTGGACCGCAATGGGCCGCGTGCGCTCGTTGAATGCGATATTGTTGCTTTCAGCGACGCTTCAGCAACTTTGGGCTTGGAATACAATTGGAACATTATCGTTGTTTGCGGAACTCCAAAACACTCAAACCCGTTTCCTAATGAATCCGGTCACCATCGACTACGACATGGCGTGAGCTTTTAGGCGCATGTATAGTAGGAGGTGCGAAACCAACTTTGGACTCGTTAAAAGCTCAGTCGGCACACTTTTAACTCATGCATATTTCGATTTGAAATCACAAAAAAAACACACACACACACGAAATTGCGTCAATCCATATTTGGCCAACTGCGGCTGAAAATTACGTGCTTTCGTCCATCCATCTTTGAGCAACTACGGCTAGATTAGATTAGGTTAAGCTACCCCAAAGTTAGGTTCAAAACGTGGACATTGAAAGGTTAAGGCAAAGTGACAGAACAGTCCGGAACAGTCGAACGATCAAAGTGAAGACTGGTTGGTGCACAAAAGAAAAAAGTTTCACCGTCCAATTATTCTCAACCTGCCATGTGCTCTTGTTGACTTGTCCACACCCACAGCACATCAATCACTTTCTTTCCTCACCCCCAAAACTTTGTTTGAATTCCTTTTCTACCCTCCCACTCCCACAGACGAAAAGAAGAAGGACAAGGATCTTGGAGAATCCATCATCCGAGATTCCGCCCACATCTCTCTCCCCGCTGTCTGCCTGTCTGTCCCCGCAGCCGCGGCAGCGCCGCCGCCGCCTCTTCCGACCGCAAGCGGGAGCTGGGCACTATGGGGGTGCCCAGCGACGAGGTGGTGCAAATCCGCCTCGCCGACGCCGCCGGCGACCCCGCCGTCGTCACCGTCAGCTGCCCCGACAAGACGGGCCTCGGCTGCGACCTCTGCCGGGTCGTCCTCCTATTCGGCCTCAGCGTCGTCAGGGGGGACCTGAGCACGGACGGGCGCTGGTGCTACATCGTGCTGTGGGTGCTGCCGCGCCGGGGGCGGGGGCACCGGCCCGTGCCGTGGGACCTCCTCAAGGACAGGCTGCTTCAGCTCTGCCCCGTCGCCGCGCCGTTCGGGTTCGACGCCGCCTGCCTCGCCGCCGCTGGCATCCAGGACGCCGCGGCCCCCTCGCCGCCACAGCTCTTCTTGCTCAAGCTGTACTGCTTCGACCGGATGGGCCTCTTGCATGGTAACACCACCTCCTATCCTAGATTCAGTAATGATTGCTTGCAAAATTCAGTAGCTTATACCTGATTGTTTCTCGCCTATGGAAAGTGCTAGCCTAAAAATTGGTGGGAGAAGTGTTCCCCTCTTCATCAGTCAACCAAAAGTTACGTTGACTGCCTGATCTCATTTCTCAAACATCTTGTCACAAAATGTTAGTCTCTCATTAGTCAGTACCCCATAGCATGCATTTCTTTGCCATTTGATTACTGAATGCATAGGACCTTGTGGGGATTCTTTTTTTTTTTCTCCCACTGTACAACTATGCAGTCATACTGCTAGGTAAGGTAAGGCAGCTTCATATCTAGCGATTTGGTTTTTAATGTAACCAAAGGACAGCTAGTCCTGATTTCCTGAAAGGGATGTTTCATCGGAGATATGTGCAGCTAGCAAATGTCTAATTTGGATCTTCGTATTGGGAATTCTGTGTCCACAGATGTGACACAAGTCTTGTGCGAGCTAGAGCTCACGATCCGGAGGGTGAAGGTCTCTACCACGCCTGATGGGAATGTGCTAGATCTTTTCTTCATCACAGATACCAGGTCTCTTATCTCCTAACACATCCCTTCAGTGCCTTATGATGCTCTTCTTTTTCATTTATTGATTCTAAAACTGTTACTTTGAGATAATATGATGAAAATATACCCTTTATATTATATTATTCGTCAAGTATCTTGGCTGATTGTATCAAGAATTATCCATCCTTTTTACATCATAGTGTGGTAGTGCCAGTTTATGGTTACAATTTCCACCTTTTGGAATATTTTTAGCTCCATGTCTCCTTTAGAAAGTAAACGAACACTCTGGAATAATTGCAGGGAGCTTCTGCACACAAAGAGCAGAAGGGAAGAAGCTTACGACAAACTTGAAAGTGTCTTAGGCGAGTCCTTGACAAGTTGTGAAATAGATGCTACCACTGATGACATGTTGTCTTGCCTCCAAGCCTGTCCTTCACTGACGCCTGCTATAATGGAACAGATGTTTAACACACATCTCATAGAGGAGCAATCAGTCAGCACAAGAGGTGACAATACCATATCCGTGACAATGGACAATTCTCTTAGCTCTGTGCACACTCTTATTCAGATTCAGTGTGGTGACCGTAAGGGCCTCCTATATGACATCATGAGGACAGTCAAGGACTGCAACATTCAGGTAACTACAATTGATACAATACTAAATTTTATCAGTCGTATTTCACAATCTAACAAGGAAAATAACGAAGAAGCAAGTTCAATCTTTTTTGGTGTCAGGTTTCCTATGGCCGATTCTATGCTAGTCAAAATCGAAGGTGCGACGTAGATTTGTTTGTCGTGCAATCAGATGGGAAGAAGATCCTTGATCAGCAGAGGCAGGGATCGCTGTGTTGTCGCCTAAGGATGGAGCTCCTCCGACCACTACGTGTGGCATTGGTGAACCGGGGTCCTGACACGGAGCTCTTGGTAGCAAACCCTGTTGAGGTTTCTGGAAAGGGTCGGCCATTGGTGTTCTACGACATCACCCTTGCTCTCAAGAACCTTCAGAAACGGATCTTCTTGGTATGGGATATAATATCAATCCTTGTGCATCTTCAACATTTACAATCATAGATGAATATTTTTTTTTACCGAGAAGCATGACTTGACAATTTATAGAATGCCGTGATGCTTGTAGGCTGAGATTGGGAGGCACGTTGTGGAAGATAGGGAGTGGGAAGTCTACAGGGTGCAGTTTGATGAGGAGCATGATCTCTCGTCACTGCGGAGCAAGATTGTGGATGGTGTCACAAGCATGCTGATGGGGTGGGACTGATGGCACTCCTGTCATTCCTCTCAAACAGTCTTTAGTGATTCTGTAAAAGCTAACTTAATTTTGTGCAAGTATAATTAACCAACTGATCATTACTCATCCCTGAAAGGCTTTTTAAATAAATCTAGAGACCCTGCAGTAATTAAATCCTTGATAAACCGAAGTGTCTCTGTTGACTGGGCCACGGTCCTAAACATACAACTTGATGTGTGCACCAAGCCCATCCGGCCATTCCAAATGTATATGCATACATTAAATCAAGATCAGGAATTCTGTGTGAAAATACAACACTCTGTGTTAGCCATACAGTCATTTAATTTTCTTCTCATACACCATTCTCTTTATTTGATTCCATAAAAATGTCACTACATAGAGCAGTGAATTGTTTATATTATTGGAAAGTACAGAACTCATTTCTTATGAAGTAAAATGGAATTATCTTCTGCTTCCTATGTCACGGGGCATAGCCTCTTCTTATGTATTTGTTCCCCCAGTCCACCACTCCAACTGTCAGCCAAAGCTAAAGGTTTCAGACACCTAATACGAAAATACTGTTTGTGCTTTTGAAGAATTATATTCCAGGTTGAAGATCAACATTCAGAAGAGTGGGAAGCAAAGATATGAGGTTCAATATTCACAGATTTTTGGCTGTGATATGGGGTACTATCTCTTTAGATATCTTTGCATCGCAATAAATCCTTCGTTTTTCCTTTTAGAAGGCCAAGCAGCTGGCAAGGTAAACTTTTGTCTTCTGGTGGTCTCCTAGTACTGGTATAACTCTATGATGTGCTGTGCAATCAAGCAATGCACATGATGTCAATCTAACCATGTAGGATCGACTATCGAGGCAAATGAACTTTGCTGCTGCTAATGCAAATCTCTGAGTCCATTCTATTAGTTTAGCTAATGCTATTGAGAATTATACACTTAATAAGATTTCTATTCCTCCAAATTTCCTGTCTATCCAAAGACCTAAGATTTATATTTTCCAATCTTATATTTTGTATGTAGTTGCATTCCTATAAAATTTCTACGGTTTTTCAATCCTACTATGTTCCGGGCTCAAGTTAGCTGGATGATAAGAGCTAGTAACAGAGATATGATCCTCTAATTAAGCGCGTTGCACTGTGGTTCGCCGTGGACTCGTGGTCCTTGCCGTTTGAACAGTGAACACACGAAATTGTGGCGGGCGCCAACTGATCGAAAAACTTTGAGCGGCGTGATTCGAATCGCAAGAGAGCCCCCGCGCGCGCGGATTTGGACCCAGCTGGCTGCTGCTGCCCTTCTCGATCCATCCCGCTCTGCATGCTTATCGTATCGACCTGTCTCAACGAGAGGGCCTCTCCAAACGCCTCGAGAAGTCACCATGGCGACACGAGCGTGCAGGGCAACTGTGTCTGCCTGTTCCCGGAGCCCCAGGCGGCAGAAGTTACCACGAGTTACCACGTCTCCTACTACTCGCCCTTCCACGAGGCCGCGTGTCCACCCGCCGGCCTATGAGGCTGTGACGTGTCCCCGCCGCGCCCTGCATAAAAGGAGCCTCTTCCCCGCGCCGAGCTGCGTGTTCTGCCATCGTCGCCACTGTTAGCTAGCATTATCTGTTAGTAGTGTTAGTATTATACCCTCTGCTCTGCATAGCAAGATTAGAGGTTGGCATCATGGCTCCCAAGCGGCGTAGCGGTGGCAAGGTGGTCGGCTCCGTGGTGAAGACCAAGGTGGTGCAGGAGACCGTGGAGGTCACCACCGCCATTGTCGCCGGTGACGGTGAGCCGGAGCAGCAGCTGGCTCCGGGGGCTCTGGACCTCGCGCCCCGCACCGGGGAGGTCTCCCGCTCCAAGTCCAAGGTGGTGCACGTCGAGGTCACTACTCCGGACGGCGACAACACCACCACCGGCGGCTCCAGTGCGAAGCAGAAGCCCACCGGCAAGAGAGGCCGTGGTGGCCGGCGCGAGGAGGGAAAGGCGCCGGCTCCTGCTGATGAAGAAGCTGCTGCAGAAGAACCACCCGTGCCGCAGAGCCAGGAGACGCAGGACCCGAACGAGGAGCAGGCGGAGGACGTGGATGCTGCCAGCAAGAAGAAGAGGAAGCCGCCGCCGCAGCAGCAGGAGCAGCAGCAGCGGCAAGAGGAGCAGCCGGAGACTCCGCGGGTGGCGTCCGAGAGGAAAACAGCAGCAGCAGCAGCGAAGACGACGCGGGGCGGTGGAGGCGCCGACGGCGGCAAGGCGAAGGCGGGGCGGCGGCGCCGCCGCCGGCTGGGCGAGGCGAGCCCGGGCGGCGACGCCGGCATGGGCGGCGTGGGCGGGTACAAGCGGTACGTGTGGCGGGTGCTGAAGCAGGTGCACCCGGAGCTGGGCGTGTCCGGGCACGCGATGCGGGTGCTGGACATGATGATGGCGGACATGTTCGAGCGCCTGGCGGACGAGGCGGCGCGGTTGTCCAAGGCGGCCGGGAAGGCCACGCTGAGCTCCCGCGAGGTGCAGAGCGCCGTCAAGCTCGTGCTCCCCGGGGAGCTCGGCAGGCACGCCATGTCCGAGGGCACCAAGGCCATCTCCAAGTACATGTCCTACGACGACGCTGCCTAGCTATAGCCGGCATGAATGTTTAGCCATATGGATGCCAACTGCACCATCGCCGTGCGCCTCATCACAGTAACCAGCAGAGTACTTAGCAAGTAGTTGTAGGAACTGTAATGTACGTACGTGTCTCGGTGTCTCTGCCAGGAGTTAACTAGAGGTAGCTGGTTTGTATCAGTATTGTTCTCGTTGTATCGTTGTAACCTTGCCACTCGTGCCCCTCTCTCTCTCTCTCTGCTGCATGACCGCACCGGCTCATTTGGCAAGGCCCACCTCTGCAAGCAGCACCCAAGATGATTGACCACTTCCTAATTTTAATAATCCCTTCCTACTAATCTTATACTCTAAACCCCTCTTGTTACTCCCTTCCTAATTTTATACTCTAATAAATCTCTCTTCAATAGTATCCTTCTAAATCCCTTCCTAATCTTTAGCATCTTCAAAGTATTCTAAACCCTCTTCCTAATCTTTGATTTTTTATAAGATGAGAAAAAGTCCCTCATAATGAGAAAAAAATCCCTCTTCAACAACTCATAATAATCCTCTTAATCTATCACTTCATTCGATATATAAAGTTACGCACTTGTCGGGTTCGGGTTGGGTTATTTTCTTAGTTCGGGTTGGGTTATTTTCTTAGTTCGGGTGAAGGTGAAAATTTTGACCTGCACCCGACCTGTCGCATGATCTGGTCGGGTTTTTTCGGTCGGGTTTATCAGGTCGGGTGGTCCATGATTAGGTCTAGTTCTGCATAATCAGTTAGTAGAATAGCGAAAGGACACTTCTGCCGCCTAATCTAAGTTAGAAGAACTAATTTAAAGGTTGAGTTCTGCCTAATCTAAAGTTAGTAGAATAGCGAAAGGTTCTGTAACTTAGTTGTTACACTCAGGTAGCATCTCAGGTCCTGAGTTTGACTGTGAGCGAATTTTTCAGGATTTAACGGTGTTTGTGCTTTCAGTAGTAGGTGACGTTCCCGCCAAAACTTGAGGTCTTGCCGACCTAGTATTCGAAGATGTTTCTATAGGTAAGGTTTACACATGTGTGTTTATAAAGATGAGTGTGCGTGTATTGTGAGTGTCTCCGACGTATTGTGTAATTAAAAAAATTAGAAGAATAAGAACACGGAAAGAATAATGAGTTGGTAAAGTATAAATGTACAACAAAGAAAAGATTATATTAAAATAGTTATGATAATTTACAAATAATATATAAGATTCTGATGTAAATTGTTTTATATATTAGAAGTTGATTATTACACTATCGAAAATGGTCGTGTTTGTTCCTTCGGATATTCTTTTAAAAAATTGTAAAATTTTATATTTTTATTCTTTCCTATACTTTTTAAGGAATTGTAAAAAATTATATTTTTAGAAGAAAAAATTAGATACTCTTAAAGATGCTCTAAGTAGTCTTTTGAAGGTACTACATTTCGTAAAGTTCGTATAATACTGCCAGTGAAGTGGAAGTACCAGAAAAGCAAAAAGGTTCGTGGTATGAACGGTTCCAACTTGTTTACAGCGGTGGCTGGAAATGGGTTTCGATGGTTCCGCTTGTGCTGGTGAACCAGCTTCTTCATGCACGAGTCGTGGGGGGCCACAATTTTTGGCCCGTGTTGCTGCCTGTGCCCACCTACCGTTCCGACCCGTGCTGCCCACCTCCACCGGCTCCGTCGCCGTCCATCCTACAGTGCTGCAGACGTCTGACGAGCCCCATCCAAAGAGCAACGAGGTTCATGGACACGAGGAGCTGTAGGGAGCCATTTTTTTTGCTCCCTCCCCACCGAATGAAATCAGTCACCGAAATTTTAGGTTCTCCACCGAACCATTTGGTAGAGCTCCTCGAGAAGCTATGCCGCAGAGACGGATCCGGTGATGGGGTGTGGGGGGTGGGGGGGCTCGAGCCCCCCATCAGCTGGAATCAACCCCCCAAAGCCCAAAGGCTCTCTATAAATTTGAATAAGCAGAATGAGGAAGAGACTAGAGAAAAAAAGTAGAGGAGAGCCCTTCTAAGACTTAATCCTCCGTCCCTGTTTGACGGAGCCGTTCATGAAACCAAAATAACATGCATATAACAGGAAGTGTCGCAAAATCTCCATACAGAGACAATCTTTCGATTCACACATAAGTACATCGCCGACACATTGGAACATTGCATTACATAGATAGGCCAGGATAGTGTCGTGGAATGCTCATGCAGAAGTGTTTCGTTTCACACATAAGTACACCGTCAACACACATTGGCATGCTGCAGTACATAGATGAGGTCGCATCGCTCGGACATTGCAAATGGCAAGCACAATCCAAGCGTAAGGGCAACTCCAACCGGACTCTTAAAATTGAACCTTCATCTAGTCATATAAGGATCTCTTATCTACATTTGAGACTTCTATTTTCCTTCTAACTTCAACCCATCTCTTATATACCTCCCTACTTCTAACTGATTCTCTTTTTTTATTCGCTTCTTACACGTGGACCCCACCTGTCAGCAACTAATTGTTTTTAACCCCCCTTCTCCCCACTGTGCCTCTGCCCATCCTCCCACCCGATCCCCACCCTCTCTCTCTACCACATCGCTGCCGCCGCCCCCCACGGACTCGCCTCCAGAGCGGTGCGACGCGGATGGAGACGCGGGAGCGGGCGAGCGGCGCGACCTCCGCCGCGGAGCAGACAGCGATTGCTGCGGCCCGCTCGCGGGGCTGGGCAGGCGAATGTGCAAGATTCGGGCCAGCCGAGACACGGTGGAGGTCTCCGTCGGCGGGATCTGTGGCCGCCGGGAGGAGCGCCGCCGACCCCATCCGCTGCCGCCGGGAGGAGCGCCGTCGGCCCCCATCCGCGCAAGAAACCTCCGTGCACGCGCGGGAGGGCCGGCCGTTGGCGCCTCGCAGGATGAGAGGGCGGAAGAGGGGCTCCCACAGCTGAGAGTCGGAGGGGAGAAAATGAGGTGCCCTCATCTGGTGGGGGTCAGATAAGAGATGGGTTGGAGCTATTTTTTTTTTTTTTTGCATTTCTTCCCTCAAAGATGAGGTGAGGGTTCGGAAGAGAGACGGGTTGGAGTTGCCCTAAGGGATCTGCTTGCACCAGGGCCGGCTCTAGGGGGAGGGTAGGCAGGGCGACGGCCGTGGGCCCGTGGAGCTGAGGGGCCCAAGACCATATACTAATTAGTAGCCTTATAGTAGTAATTAACAAACCAGTTAACCAGCCCAAGAGGTCAAGACGTTCCGACTTCTAGGAATTTAGGGCCTGTTTAGTTCGCGAAGTGAAATTTTGGGTCCCCTTTCAAGGTCTATTAGGAGTATTAAACGTAGATTATTTACAAAAATAATTACACGAATGGACAGGAAATTGCGAGACGAATCCATTAAGTCTAATTAATCCGTCATTAGAGATTGTTTACTGTAGCATGACGTTGTCTAATCATGACATAATTAGGCTTGTTAGATTCGTCTCGAAAATTAAGGTAGGGGTCGTGGAATGGGTTTTGTCATTAATCTACATTTAATACTCTAAATTAGTAGAAAGAAGATTGATGTGACGGGTTGGTGGTGAAAATTTTGGGAACTAAACTAAACTAGTGTTTAGATGAGTTGCAAAAAATTTTCAGAAAAGGGAATCTCGCATGCATGAAGTACTAAATGAAGTTTATTTGCAAAACCTTTTCACATATGAGTGCAACTTTGCATGATGAATCTAATAGTATAATTAGCTTAATGATTTGCTACAGTAATGCTACAGTAATCATCTTTTAATCGTGTGGTCAAAGCCCTCATTAGATTGCTCTCAGAAATTTACATTGAGGTGTGGAAGTAGTTTTATAAACTGCTTTATTTAATACCTTTAATTAGTGGTCAAAAGAGGTTGAAAAAATTTTAAAACTTATCTAAACACGGCCCGACGTTTCAGCCGCCGGCGCTGCACGCCCAGACGCTTGACGTTTCAGTTTTCCTCGCGATTCGCTGCGATGCGACGTTGCCCTGCGGCCTGCGCCCCTGCCCATCAGGCCATTGCATCGCCGCACCATCGTCGACCAGCTAGTGGTTAGCGCTAGCGGCCTGCGGCCGGCCACCGGCGAGCAGGGCAATTCAATTTTCTCCTCGGTCCTCACGGAGTCACGGTAAGGATCAACAACACCACTCCTTGGGTTTAAATTTTTCCCAAAATAATTACAAGGGTTATAAATTTCGAATTTTTTTTATTTAAATATGATAGATGTTACCTGAGAAGCATAAGCACTACATATTATTTGAGATAACTGTAATGATTGGTATTTTGTATTTTTAATTTTTGACACTATTGTTATATTTTATGAACTAGACTGCTATACGTGAACTGCAAAGTTATTTTTTTACTCATATTATATATTATGCTACTTCAGCAGGCTCTTTCTTCTTACTTGCACAAGGGTCCTTGAAATTGTAGAGCCGCCCTGGCTTGCACCTTGCTTTCCTATTCCTATATTTCTTACCCTTTCCTGTGTTTTTATAATGTTTGGTCTATTTGGTTGAGCCTCCTCGATCCTTAGCCAGTCGGCTACCGTTCAGGTGGTGGAGCTTCCTAGCTTTTGGTCAATGCCGCTCCTGATTACATATGCAGCACGGATCTCCATGCACAGATATATCGTATGGATCCTGGGCCTTTAATTAATTTGCTTTGACAAAGCATAGACAAATAGAGCTTCTCGATCCTAATACTTCTTTTTTTCGTTTAGCTGAAAAATAAAGTAGCTTAGCTTAGCTTGCTAGCGTCGACAGAGCAGCAGCAGGAGATGGACCAATCTGGCAATGTGTTTGACCAGTCAACTTGGTCCACAACCACAGGTACATACGTGTTGATTTTTGGCAAAATAGGCAAACTCATCCTCATACTATCCACAAAAGGTCAAGTTCATCCTCGAACTTTCAAAAGGGTCAATATAGTCCCTCAACTCTCATTTTCAGGTCAAATACGTCCTTGTTGCTGATGTGGTGCTGCTTGTGGTATGAGATGAGAGTGAAATGTCTATTTTGCCCTTTGCCTCATTCATAATGACAGGAGGGATCTACATATTGTAAAAACTTTCGGGCCAGGCGGCCAGACTTGGACCATCCGATCGGTTTGAACTAGCATACTGGTCTTCTTTTTTTTTTTTTGAAAAAAAGGCTGGCTTGAGCTAGCATGCATGTTGCCTCTTCTTTTTTTTTAAAAAAATGTTGAGATTATTTTTACTCCCTTCGTTCTTAAATATATGACGTTTATGACAAGAAAGTTAGTTCATTTTGAACTAATCAAAGGACGGAGGTAGTAATTTCTTTCGGTTTTTCGGGTCAGACGACCAGATTTGGACCATCTGATCAGCTTGAACTAGCATGGTCGGCTTCAGCTAGCATGCATGCTGCATTTTTTTAAAGAAAATGTTGAGATTATTTTCAATTTCTTTCTGTGCGTGGCTTATGCATGAAACAAGGGCAAAATGGACATTTCACTCTCATCTCATACCACCATGCAGCACCACATCAGCAACAAGGACGTATTTGACCTGAAAATGAGAGTTGAAGGACTATATTGACCATTTTGAAAGTTCGAGGACGAACTTCACCTTTTGTGGATAATATGAGGATGAGTTTGCCTATTTTGCCTTGATTTTTCTCCTGTTGCTGACCAAGACGACAGACACGGGCCCACGTAAGGTGGCTGTAGGTGTCAGTGTGTGACTAGCTTGTCAGCTGGAACTGGGAAGCCTCCTGGTCTGGAGGAAGGACTTGTGCTTGCCCTCGGCCGAGCTGAGGTAGTCGAGGAAGGTGGCGAAGTCGGTGTCCATGTACCTCCTGGGGTTCTTCTCGTCGTTGACCAGCTCCGGCGCCGGCCCGATCACCCTCGCCGGCGGCAGGCTGTGCAGCGACGCCACCGAGATGCGCGACCGCGCCGAGTTCACGCGGACCCGGTGCAGCACGCTCTTGTAACGCCCGTTGCTGTACATCTGCATCGATCATGCATATACACACTACAGCTTATCAGCTTTAGATTATTATACTTGCATTTCGATGAAGCCAGCATCTTGGAATTGCTAGTCAAGTAGTAGTGTGTTATCTCGCGATCTTAACTTAATATGCCAGCTAGATTGGCGTACCAATCGATATGTTCGTCACTATTTGACCACCATTTGCTTAATCATACTACATATAGCCATTTTTTATGTGACCAAAGTCCACGCTTGCCGCTAGCTCCCTGCATGATTCTTCTTTCTCTTTTTTATAAAAAAAATGAAATTGTTGGTTTCCAATCGACGCAACAGGCTAGGAGCAACTATGTATACGTACACGTGCGCGTCTTTTTAAAATACCAGCAGATTTGCATTATTGGCAGACGTACTACTATACTAGTGCTATACTGTACCTCGAAGTGGTCTCCGACGTTGACGACGAGCGATCCGGGGAGCGGGTCGACGAGGACCCACGTGTCGGCGTGGCGGACCTCGAGGCCGTTCACCTGGTCCTGCAGGAGGACGGTGAGGAAGCCGTAGTCGGAGTGCGGCGGCATCCCCAGCGTGAGGTCCGGCTCCGGGCACGCCGGGAAGCAGTTCACCATCAGCATCTGCGACCCGGAGTCGCAGCCCGCCAGCACCTCGCCGGCGCCGGCGCCGCCGATCCCCAGCGCCTCCAGCGCCGCCTCCATCAGCTCCCTGAACAGCCGCCGGCACGACCGCGCGTACGCCGACACCACCTCCCTGCCATTGCCATATGTACATGCATTATGAGCCAATTGTATGTTGTTCTCGTACAGTATTCCACATTCGACAAGTAGCTAGGTCGACACGTAGGA
The DNA here is from genome assembly GCA_036936925.1 of Cenchrus fungigraminus. Lineage (NCBI taxonomy): Eukaryota > Viridiplantae > Streptophyta > Magnoliopsida > Poales > Poaceae > Cenchrus > Cenchrus fungigraminus. Next base: position 73,606,138 of record CM072780.1, read on the forward strand.
TGCATGCGTATTTGATACGGGCAAAAAAGAAAAGAAGCAGCGCAGATTGAGCATATCATGGCTGCCTTTTAATCTTGGCGTAACATTTGGGACGCACATGTCCACTTCAACGTACAAGCAGATGAACCCCCCTTCGCTCTCTGACGGATTATCTGATTCCTTCCACTGCATATATGTTACTTTCACTTTCTTTTTTACTAGATGCTATCAGAAAGGGACCCACATATATGCTCATGCATGAATGAGCAGCAGGGCAGAGCATGCGCAGCTCTCCGATCTCCAAATGAAATGAACAACCAAAACAGGGGAGCCCCGTTTCGGAATTGGAGAACGAAGCTGGAGTAAGTTTTTACTAGCGCACCTGAGGTCGGCGGGCGCGTCCGGCCATGCCTGGACGACGGCGTCGAGGTCGTCGCAGACGAGCTTGAGGAAGTCCCGCCAGCAGAGGACGCCGTCGTTGAGCTGGTTGAAGCTGGTGCCGTACCGCACGGGGGCGCGGATGTCGGGGGACATGTGGCGCGCGCGCTCGCCGAAGGGCAGCTCGAAGAAGCGCCGCGCCACGTCCAGCATCGCCCCGCCGCCGCCGCCCATCCCGTGGCCGACGACCTGGAAGAAGCCGTAGTCCCGGCACGCCGCGTCCAGCTCCGCCAGCGCGGCCGCGCGCCCCGCCCCGCCTGGCGCGCGGAGGCGGGCGAGGTCGATGACGGGGATCGTCAGGCCACTCATGCGGTGGTGGTGGTCCGGGCGGTCGGAGGGCGGGAGGACGTAGCGGGCCGGAAGCCTCGTAATGCCGCCGCCGCCGCGCTCGCACAGGTGCCGCACGCCCTTGAGCAGGAGCTCGTCGTCGTCCTCCCTCTGTTCCTCTGCGTCGTCGTCCTGGTGGCGGGGGTTGGGGTCAGCGGCGGCGTCGCCGGACTTGCACTCTGCTTGACGGAGTCGCTGATCAGAAGCCGGAGACGCATGGGCCGCATGACAAGGTGAAGCGGTGGTGCTATTGCTATTCATGGCCTGGTCGAGGTCGAGGATTATACGTGAATCCGAATCCGACGATAGAGGAGTGGTGTCTCTGCTCTGCTCAGGCTCGCAGTGGGATGAAATTCGATGAATCGAATCACCCGACAAGCTAGCTTCTTAGCTTAGCTCTAGGACGGATCGGATAGAGATCGGCTATGGCGCACCGAGCTTGTGCAGTGATGAGAACGAAGCAATGGCGGAGGAGGAGCTGGAGCTTGTATTTATAGGGACGGAGGGGGAAACAGGCATCGACGGGAGCCGACGGAGGAGGAGATCGCTGATTTTTCTGTTTCTTTTTCAGCTCCAGCGCGCGGTAGGAAACTAATAAACTAGGAATTATAGCATGTAGTATTTTCTTGGCATCGGGGCGTATGCATGTATCGATGTATGATACAATAATACAATAACTAGGCATCGCATTTGTATAGCGCCCGTGCGTTGACCGGACCCACCAGCTCGGTCTCAACCCATTTCATGGTCCTGTCTCATCTTCTCCCTCTCACTGTCCAATACTGGTGGAATTATAGCAAGTATAGCAAAGCAAGTCCCCGTCCTCCGGTCACAAGCCCGCGCCTACAGTTGACCTTTAACTTTTATTTGTTTTCTTGCAAATTGAAAAGTATTTATTTCCTAATAATTTCCAATAGCCTTTTATCTAATCTAATCTAATCTAATAATATTAAAGTAAAGAATGCTTCTGCCCTTAGTCTTCATCCGTCACCACAGAAGCGGAGAAAAAAACCCGCAAACGGAGAAGAAACTGTCAAAATCGAAGAAAAACAGATCAAACCCTGACAACCGGCGCCCACCCTTGGCACACAGATAAAACTCGAAGAAAACCGAAAACCAGATCAAACCCCTGACAACCGGCGCACACCCACTGCACCTGTGTAAAAAGAAACTTGTAGGAGGTGGGACTCGAACCCAAAACCCTCCAGATCCGAGAAAGGCTCCCCAAAATTTGTGTTTTAGACTGAGTCCAACAAAAGATTGCAATTTGAAGAGGCAAATCGAGTTTTGCCTCTCGTGCACAGTGTAGAATAGGATAGGCAATTGTTGTTGTCTCCAACAGACATTGCAATTTGGCGAGGCAAATCGTGCTCGCCCCGCCCCGCCGCCAGAGCCTGCTACCTTTTCCTCTTTCTTCCCCAATTCCGGTGCGAGGAGGAGGCGGAGGTCTGCACGCGCGCCGGCGTCCCCGCTCGCCACGACGCGAGTTGGCGTCCCAGCTCGCCCCGCGCGCCCGTCGGAGCCTCTGCTCCTCTGCCGGCTTGGAGAGGGAGGAAGGCAGCGGGAGGAGGGCCGCCGGGGAAGAGCGCGCGGGAGAGACCTCCGCACCTGGACTGCTCCTCCCTACGCCGCCGAGGCCCGAGGCTGCTCCTCCCTCCACGCGAGCTCCAACGCCGGGGCTGCTCAATCTAGGGCGCGTATGGCGAAGATGGCACTGGAGGAGGACGGGCCGGCGCGCGAGGCTGAGGAGTCGGAGCCGGGCAGAGGTCGGCAAGGCCATCCGTGAGGGTGAAGAGGATGGCCTCAGCCATGGCGATGAAGGGGAAGAAGACGGAGCAGAGGCGCGGATCCATGGCGAATGGCCGCCCGCAGTCGCTCCTCCGTGCTCGCTCGCCGCGAGATGCAGAGCAGGCCTCTCCTTCGCGCATGGCCGACGGCGCCGCCCGTCCTCCTCGGTGGCCGGTCCGCGCCCCTCGCCTTCCTTCCGAGGAGCTCGGCCGCTCGATAGCAGGAGCTGTCGCCGTCCGCGAGCCTGCCAGCGATTTGCTTCGGAGGAGAGAGACGAAGCATTTTTGCCTCGCGGTCGGCCTCGTATGCAAAATACCTGTCCCGTTTGCCTGATCTGTTGGAGAGCGTTTGCCTTCCCAAAATCTACTGTGCCGACGCATTTTTGCTTTTGCGTGGTGTTGTTGGACTCAGCCTTACAATCATATTTGATTTCAAAGGCGGAGCCAAGGGGGGCGCATGCAGTGGCCTAGCCCCTCTAATGCTCCGGTAAACCAGTCAGAGGGCATTCAAATTCTTTTGTTAATTACCCTGATTAGTTTACATAGGCTCAAAGTAGTGCAATATAGTCCAAATATTTGTTAGGTGAATCAAGTGTTGCTAATTTCGACTCTTAACCGGTCATCTATTCTGGCGCCCAAGCAAACATCCGAAGCCACTGTTGCTGTTGCAATCTAACCATAAAGCAAAACGTTGATTTGATTGGATCGGCTAATGTATAGTTTAATTAAATTAACCAATCAATAGTGATGCTTAGATTGAATAACCGGCTACTCCTCTACATCCCTCAAATTTCAATATGCTTTTCAATCTTTAGGTTTTAACTGACCCTTTAGCTAGGTGTATTTATTCAAACAAATATATACACATGTTTTTTAGTAAATGAAATTATTTCTGACCTCTGTGATCAGTTCTTATCGTAAATATGTGTATATATGTCACCATATTATCACTTATAGATACCATCCACAGTCTGCCCCCCTTGCCCAAATCCTAGCAACACCCTGTTTGATATTATTTGAACGGAGAAAAATGGATGAGTACCCAACACATCTCTACTATAAAGAAATGACGACTGAACGACATCGCCATTATGCTGCCTGTGAGACCTCGTTCTTGAGGTCCGCGAGGATGGTGAGCAGCCCCTTGAGGTCTTCCGTCTTGCGGGAGGAGAGGAGCATATCCCACTCAGTAATCTTCTCGGATCTGTGCCCAGTTCGCTTCGGGAGCACCGACTTCTGGTCGGCGATGTAGAACCACTCGGACCTCCACCCGCTGTTACTGTCCGGAAGATCCATCTCGATCCACTCTGACTTACGACCTAATCGTAAGCAGAACATGACCGAGCCTATGACGCATGTACGCTTGCCGGTACTCTTGACGGTGAAGAAGTATCGCCACAACAGAAAATGTGGCGGTATCCCCAGGTATGCCTCACAGAGGTGGATGAAGGAAGAAACTACAGTAATGGAGTTGGGGACGAGGTGTACCAGCTCCAGCTTGTAGTAGTAGAGGATCCCTCTGAAGAAGTCGCCAGCGGGTACACTGAACCCGCGCTCGAAGTAAGAGGCGAAGACGACATGTTACTTGTCGTCCTCCGTCGGGAACTATTCGCTGGTCGGCGCCTTCCACTCCACCTCCGCCTTGGGCCTCAGCAGCCCGCGGTCGACCAGCGCCTGAATCTTCTCCTCGGTCATCTCCGAGGGATCCCAGACCGTCTCTAGGGCGGGGATCTGGGAAGTTGCGACCGCCATTTCTTCGGGATCTACAGGTTTGGATCTAAATGTCACTAGGGTTTTCACGCGCATGCGGAGCGGCACGGGGCACGGCTCGCGGTGGCGGCGGGCGGATTGCTGTGGAACGGCGATGAGCTTCGGCTCTAGTTGCGGCGGTGTGGATGTGCGAGCGCGGTGGCTATGGCGCGGGGAGTACCGGCGGCGGCGGGAGGAAGAAGAAAGCAGGGGAGGGTCAACGCTCATCCCCTCGGCCGTATTTATATGGCCCCCGCTGCGGATGCCCGTTGCGGATTTACCACCACAATGGATCTGCGGCAACGGCTCTATGCCGCTTATTTCGCGAGACGGTCTCGCCGGATTTTACTCCAACGACTATAAGCTCAACGGATAGATTGGCGACCTAACACCCTGCACTTAGGTCGTAGACAAATTCATGTTATCAGGTTGTCTTGATTGTAGATCTGATCTCCTTGAGGTCGACAAGCCCCCAAATCACAACATTTTAGGTCTTTGACGAATAATTTCTTCAAAGTGACCATTACATGATAGAAGAGAGCGAACATTACATGTATGCCTCCCAGGTACACAGGTCGCCTACGACCCATTTGGACCTAGCACAAGTTACAAGATACAAACATATTTGAAGACCTGATCTACCTAGAGCAATCTTTGCCATGTTCTCTGCTACAACAGAGCACATCGCAAGAATTCTTCTAGCTTAAGATCCCCAATGGCGGCCTTGTGGTGAACTTCAACACAACGTTGCGCCTAGAAGGTCGTGCTTTGTGCCTGACTATGGAATGCAGACACAGTCTTCCTAGGGGGAGGGTGCTGCGAGCCCTCGATGAGCAGCTACTACTCACCAAGAACCTGCGGCGTCACCTTGGGCCTCTACAACACCACCTCCAAACTTTTCTGGATTCCTCGCTGGGAGAAGGCGCAAAGATTGGAGGAGACACCTACACTTCGCAAGTATTCTTCTAGCTCCAAACTTCTAATTTTGTACCTATTATCTGGGGGACAGTTGCATGCCCACAGCATGGATGGAATTCTACTCTGTGGCTTCATAGCTCAGCAATGCTCGGTGCCTGCCCTTAACCTTATGGTGCTATTTATAGCGCGAGCCAGGCCTTGATTATGGTCGGAGCAGCCTCGACACTGTTACCACGTGACCATGGGGTACTGTGTGCATGAGAACACGTAAAAGCGAAGATTTTTCCCACCTACCTCGCGACAAAGTTGTCGCTACTGCATCAATGATACCTGAGGCCGCTGCAGTGTCACATGGCTACATTGTGCCCGTTGTCAGGAGGTACAATTGTTGTTTTTTGGGTGGCAAGAGGATCTCCGACCACTGTTAACCCGTGACCCCGCAGTCTACGAAGAGATAAGACTGACTCCGCGTCAGATGGCCCTGCGCCCCGCTACATCTACGGACGATGATAATTAAAATGCACCTGCTAGGCTCTGCGTCCTAGTGCACCCGCTATGGCTCTGCACGTAAACGAACCTATTCCAATCGGCCTATATTTATGTTTCCTGAGCAGAATGGTCGTAGGTTCGATTGAAGACCTTCCGGGGTAGGCGTGCCTCGCTGCTCTGCCAGATCCGTCTGGGCGCCTGGAGATCAGAAGCTTCACGTCTGCAATTTCGTCGGGCCTCCGTGGTCGGTGTGCCTATTATTGAGGTCGTCAATATCTTAGTACTTTGGCTCTGCTGGATGGCTAGCAGCTATGTTGGTCATCTGGGCACCAAAACGACCTCCTTGAGGTCGGCGTGCCTTAATACCTAGGTCTTGCAATACCTCGGTATATCTACGGCTCTGCCAACCTAGTTGGGCGCTCTGGATACGTGACCTTTCTGAGGTCGGTGTGCTCTTGTAGCCCTGCCAGCCTGCTCTGGATACCCAGGATTTTACGTCAGGAATGATGGCCTCCCTGTGGGGTGCGCGCCTAATGGCCCTGCCAAGTATCTCCGGGTGCTTGGGCGCTTTTGATTTGAAACCTTCTTGAGGTCGGCATGCCTCGGGTGGCTCTGCTGGACTCTTTGCAGCTATGCAGGATATCTGGGTGTCTCTACACTCCATTCGTTCAAAAGACCAACATATTCTCATAGCTTCATCGCCGACGGTTCTGAACATCATAACTTTAGCTACGACATAATTGACGACCTCTCCAACAAGTGCGTGTTTTACTCTCTGGAGGCTTGAACCAGTATAAACTCACCGTGTCCTTTGTGTTCCGTGTGCTCTTGCATAACCTTCGAGTTCTTAGCCCTAGATCTCTCCCCGCCGAACAAATAAACCACCGGGGTTGACACCCCTGTGGGCTGTGCAGAACTAAACCTCTGACAACAACGTGTTGTGAACTGACTCTTGGCTGAGTATTGCAGGTGCAGGTTGCAGCTTGATTTGCGTTGGTGCAGGTGAAGAGCAGGCGCGAAAGGTCTTAGCCTTGCGGGGCCTCCGAGGAGTGGAGAGATAAGTAGGCTTGGCTCGATGGACCCGATGGCCAAATGGGATCAAATGTAGGCCACATGGTGGCAAAAGAAAGACAAAGTTGTGAACATGAGCCGGTGTAGGGTAGCAGCTCACAACCAGAGTCAGCACGCGGGGTTTGGTTGGTTTACTCCACAAAACCAATACCGAGCCGGGATGACGTGGTGGTCAAGTCAAGAGGAGCTTGGAGTGGAGGCTACACCGAGTCCGCGGGGATTGCAATAGTTCACTACAAAACCGTCGGGTTCCTTGGTTGCTCCAAAAAGCCAAGATCGGAGGCTCAGCGGGCGGAGACGGGATCCGGGCGCGCCGAGAAGCTTCGATGCGAAGGACACGCGGTGGGATCACGGGGCTTGCGTCGAGAGGACGCGGACTGTGCCAAAGGCGTGGCCGCCTTATGGGAATATCCAAGTCTTGACCATATTACCCTGAGGGACATGTATCTTCTTTTAAGTTGTAGGGGTAGCGTGGTCATTTGCTTCCACCAGAGAGACTTCATATATATAGCTCTAGGGTTAGATGGCAACTCATGTGTCTGGACTGCTTCCTAATTCCTTTGCTCCATATGCTAGATTTTCCATGCATTTTGTATACAATCTGAACTCTGGATGTATGGAAGAATTCGGCGTTGTGGTGATTTCTCTCTCTTAGCTCTTGGTGATTTTCGTGTCATTTTCGGGGCTATTTTTGGGGGTTTTCGTTCGTCACTTGATTTGTCGATTTGAGGGTGTTTCTCTCCGGATTTCTTCGAGGGGATCATGGGTGAGTGCCTTGTGCCTCTTTGTGGATGATCTTGATCCCTCAAACGTTGGATTTGTCCTTCGATTCGTGAGTTTTGGTTAGAACCCTAGGTGGTGGCTTGAGCTCGGTAGTTTGGCGATTCCTGTCATTTTGGTTGGTTTGAGGCTCCAAGATTTTAGGCATAGCATCTCCTAGAGATGCTTCACTTCTACCTAAAATTTGGGCTCAATCCATACAGCTGTTTGGGAGATCCGTGATAGAGGATTTGGAATTGACTTCGCGAGCTGCCTGTTTCTGGTTCTGTTCGTGCACAATGGACAATCCATCAGGTGTGCATGGACAGTCCGTGGTGAGCAGCGTTCGTCCAGTTCGTCACTCGTTCGTGCGAGTTCGTGGTTCGATCGGTTGAGGCGCTAGGGTTTTGTTGCTCCAGGTTTTACAGACAGTCCGTCGGTCCATGACGGACGGTCCGTGAGGGTTTGCTCGAGGTGCAGAGTTTCTGGCGGTTCCTGGAGGTTTTACGGACGGTCCGAACTGAAGTGTCGGACGGTCTGAGAGCCAGACGGACAGTTCGTAGGGTCGGTTCAGACAGTCCGTGAGGAGCTGGTTGTTTCTGGAGTTTCTATTAGCTAATTCGGATGGTCCGTGGTGCTCATACAGACGGTCTGCGTGTAGCTGATGGATAGTCCGCCCCCCTCTGACGGACGGTCCGTTCGAGACTCGCGGAATTGCTCTAGTGTTGTGGTTCTTGAGTTGTGCTTCCGTGTTGCTTTGAGTTGGGACTTGTTCCTAGGGTTGGTAGGTCCGTTATGACTACGTGACCTTGGCAAGTTCATGCGGGAATCCTCGGTTATGATTTTGGGACTTAGCCGGTTTTTCTTCAGAGAATTTTTTATCAACTCACATTCACTCCCCCTCTCTGTTCGCCTAATCGGTCCTTCACCGCTCCCCTCCCTCCCTTTGGCGGCGTGGGCCTCCCTCCTCGGCCTTCCTACGACGACGTGGCCGACCTGGAGCTCCCTCCGACGCCAGCCGGCCTAGAGGTCCCATCCCTCCGGCAACGCTGGCTGCAGCACCAGCTAGCGGCGATGCGGCCGACCGGCCCCGGTTCTGGTGGGTGGCATGATGCAGATGGCCGACCGGCCCCGACGGCACAGGTGGGGGCCCTAAGTGTCACGGCGAAGGTTATCCTCCCTGCTCTCCTCCTTGCGACACGACATTGTGGCTGTGGCGACGGCAACAGTGATGACGACGACGGCGACGGTGTGGTGGTGGTGGCGGCTTCATCTCTCGAGCTCGACCTCATCTCCCTGGTGTGGTTATGTTGAGGACAGCGGGTGGCAGGGGCGGCAGGGAGTTGTTGCCGGTGTGGGTGCTTTTCTATATTTTTCGAAAATCTTTGCCGAGTGTCAGATATGGCACTCGGCAAAGCTTCGCCGGGTGCGCGATAGAAAACACTTGATAAAGAAGTCTTTGCTGAGTCTTTGTTTACCGAGTGTGTTTCGCCGAGTGTTTGCACTCTGACATCTTTAAGATTTCCCGTAGTGGTTCTCTTGTAGTTGCATTGGCTCAGCTCAAACAAAGAATATCCATTATTATAAGAATAATATGCGTGCTAGCTGGGATAGATGATATTCTCGATTGGATTTGGTCTGGTAAATGTGAGGCAGGATGCATGACATGTCATCCATCCATAACGGGAGGCGCTGCAACAGTACGAATATTCTCCTCATGACCCCAGCTGATGTTGGGCTTTAGATTTGCATTTGATTCATCGTTCACCTTTTTCTCAATCCATCAGGGGAATCGCAACGCTAGCTCTATATGCTGGTTTTGACGTTTCGTGCCGCTCCATTTTTGCTCCAACGTAACGTACAGCTCTGATCCAATCCATCGTGTGTGTATGTGTACTTGTGTATTCCACTGAGGTTGGAGAACATTGGTCTCGCATCAATTGATCCATCATCGGTCATTTGTGTCTCCCAAGTGCATGCGTGTTCGACTGGATGTCTATCTTTGACACCAGCATCAAGCTTTTATATGTGCCGCCTGTGTAGATACACATCCCGGCCCACAGATACACCGGTAGAGAGCGAGGATTTGGTACGGGTCTTTAGTCCCGGTTCAACTTTGGAGCCGGGACTAAAGGTCTTTCGTCGACGTGGTCCGAAATGCTGGCTGGAGACACCCCCTTTAGTCCCGGTTGGTATAACCAACTGTGACAAAAGAGTTGGCTCCCAACGTCACTTTCCCGCAATGATTGACGCGGACTTTTAGCACCGGGTGGAGTTACCAACCGAGACTAAAGATGCACAAAGGGACTGCGAAAATGATAATGAAAAGGCAAAGTTGCAGCGTATGATAGAAGATCATAGAAAACTATTGTACCCAGATTGCAAACAGGGTCACAAAAAGCTTGGTACTACACTTGAAATGTTGCAATTGAAGGCAAAATATGGTGTGTCTGATAAAGCATTTGAGGGGATGCTAAAAATTGTGAGGATGCTAAAAATTGTGAAGGACAAGCTTCCCGAGAACAATGAATTACCGTCGACAACATATGAAGCGAAACAGACTGTGTGCCCTCTGGGGTTGGAGGTTCAGAAGATCCATGCCTGCCCTAATGATTGCATCCTATATCGAGGCAAGGAACATGAGAATTTGGAAGCTTGTCCTGTGTGCAAAGCGCTACATTATAAGATCCGGAGAGATGATCCTGGTGCTCTCGAGGGGACACCTCCCAAGACGACGAAAGTACCGGTGAAGGTTATGTGGTATTTTCCTATAATACCACATTTGAAGCAATTGTTCAGGAACAAAGAACATGCTAAGTTGATGACATGGCACAAAAGCGATCGTAAGCAAGACCACATGCTGAGACATCCGGCAGATGGGTCTCAATGGAGAAAGATTGATAGAAAATACAAAGATTTTGCTGGGGAAGCAAGAAACATAAGATTTGGTTTAAGCACAGATGGTTTCAATCCATTTGGTGAGTTTAGCAGTAGTCATAGCACTTGGCCTGTGACCCTATGCATGTTCAACCTTCCTGGTTGGATGTGCATGAAGCGAAAGTTCATTATGATGCCGGTGCTAATCCAAGGTCCAAAATAACCTGGCAACGACATTGATGTGTATCTAAGACCATTGGTTGATGAACTATTACTGCTATGGAAGAAATAAGGTGTACGTGTGTGGGATGAGAATAAGCAAGAGAACTTCAACCTACGAGCATTGTTATTCATTACCATCAACGATTGGCCTGCTTTAAGTAACCTATCTGGGCACTCAAACAAGGGATATCGGGCCTACACCCACTGTTTACATAAAACAGACGGTATTCATCTGAAAATTTGTAAGAAGGTTGTGTATATGGGTCACCGTCACTTTCTTCCTGAGAAGCATCCCTTAAGGAAGAAAGGTATGCATTGGAAAGGAAAGGCTGATCATCGTACAAAGCCCCCCATTTTAAAGGAGAGGAGATATTTGAGATGGTAAATGATCTAAGGGTAGTGTTTGGAAAGGGTGACGGTAGTGAACCTGTTGCACATGATGCTAACGGGCGTGCACCAATGTGGAAGAAAAATCTATATTTTGGGAGTTACCTTATTGGGAATTTCTTGAGGTCCGGAACGCAATTGACGTGATGCACTTGACGAAGAATCTTTGTTTGAATGTCCTAGGCTTCTTGGGTTGTTACGGTAACTCTAAGGATACATTGGAAGCACGATGGGACCTGAAAAATATCCACAGGAATGAAGCACCTCCGATAGAGGTTGATGAAGAAGCAGATCCTGAAGAGGTTGAGGAGGACGAACAAGATTACTTAGGTCCTGCTAGTTACACCCTGAGCAAGGAAGAGAAGGACATCATGTTTGATTGCCTAAATAGCATGAAGGTTCCATCTGACTACTCATCGAATATAAAAGGGATCATAAATATGAAAGATAAGAAGTTCACAAATCTAAAGGCCCACGACTGCCACATGTTGATGACACAGTTACTTCCAGTTGCGTTGAGGGGTGTTCTACCAGAGAAAGTACGATTAGCGCTCGTAAAGCTTTGTGCATTTCTCAATGCAATTTCACAGAAGGCAATCGATCCAAGGAACCTAGTGAAGCTACAGAATGATATTGTGCAATGTCTTGTCAGCTTTGAGTTGGCATTTCCACCTTCATTCTTCGATATTATGACTCACCTCCTGGTACACCTTGTGAAAGAGATTACTATTCTTGGTCCAGTATTCCTGCACAACATGTGGCCTTTTGAGAGGTTCATGTCAGTCCTCAAGAAATATGTTCTTAACCGCGCACGTCCAGAAGGAAGCATCTCTAAAGGATATGTAACTGAGGAGGTCATTGAGTTTTGTGTTGACTTTGTCGACTCAATTGACTCGATTGGGGTTCCAGTATCACGACACGAGGGGAGGCAACTAGGAAAGGGCACCATTGGAAGGAAAGCATGTTTGAGTAATGATACTGATTTGTTCAATAAAGCACACCTAGCTGTTCTGCAACAATCAACCTTGGTGACTCCGTATATTGAGGAACACAAGCAGATTATTTCTTCACAAAATCCAACCAAAACCGAAGCATGGGTTACACGCCATCACTTGGAAAATTTTCCCTCATGGTTGAGTGAACAAGTTATTGGTGATTCCACGATTCACCCACAACTCGCTTTGTTAGCCAGGGGACATTCTAGCACAATTGTGAAATTCCAAACTTACGATATAAATGGTTATACTTTTTACACAAGAGACCAAGATCGGAAAACCACACACCAAAATAGTGGTGTCCGTATAGACGCCATGGACAGCAACAATAACAAGAACTCCTATTATGGTGTCATAGAAGAGATATGGGAGCTTGAGTACGGGCCACTTAACATCCCTCTGTTTCTTTGCCAATGGGTAAAACTAACTGGAGGTGGCATAAGGAAAGATCAATATGGAATGACAATAGTGGACCTGACCAAAATTAGTTTTAAAGATGAACCATTCGTCCTTGCCAAAAATGTGCATCAAGTTTTCTATGTCAAGGATATGACTAGCAAACCGAAGAATAAAAATCCCCAAGAAGGACCACAAGAGCCAAAGTGACACATTGTTCTTCCAGGTAAAAGAGTAATCGTGGGAGTCGAGGACAGAACAGACAAATCGGATGACTATGATCAGTTCGATGGCATGCCTCCATTCGCTGTCGAAGTTGACCCAAGCATACCGCTTGGAAATGAAGAGACACCGTACTTCCGTCACGACCATGACCAAGGAACTTTCGTCAAGAAAAGTAACTTAAATACTGTATTGTAATGATTAATGTTCAAATCATTTGTGTAATGTTGTATGAGTGTATTCCTTTATGTATTTGAACTAAAACTTGTTAAAGCCTTTTAGATGCCCTGTGAGAAGTAACCACAAAGTTTGAGATTTTTCTGAATTAGTTGAGCATTTTTCTTATGTCTTAGGAGACAAATATTGTCGAGTCCGAAAAATAAGTAATTATGTCAACTATTAAATTATTTTTTATATAGGAAAGTGAAGGTTGTTAATACTTAACGAAATATAATTTTGCATGGTTCAAATATTAAACTTACCATTTTTTAAAAATGTTGCAAAGAGAAAGAATGAGAAAATGAGGTGGGGAAATGGGAAAAAAATCAAAGTCCCGCGCAAAATAGCCCTTTAGTCCCGGGTGGGGTTACGACCCGAGACAAAAGGGGGCCTCTTGTCTCGGGTGGTAACTCCACCCGGGACTAAAGAGGGAAATTTTCCCTTTTGGGGGCTCCCGCGCGAAATCGCCCTTTAGTCCCGGGTCGTCTCACCAACCGTGACAAAAGGCCCCCGATCCGCCGCCATCGTCGTCGTCGTGTCCTCCTCCTCCTCCGCCGCCGTCATCCTCCCCGACCACTGCCTTCCGCGGCGCCCCCCGTCCTCTGCCCCCGGAATTCTCCGCCGCCGTTGGCCTCCCGGAATCCGCCGTCCACCGACCTGCCGACGCCGTCGCCCCCCGCCACGCCGGTCCGCCGCCGTCGGCCCCCGGAACGCGGCGGCTTCCTCCCCGACCTACCCCGGCCTGCCCCGGCCTCCGGGGCTCCTCCTCGCATCGGCCTCCCCCCCATCCTCCTCCTCCGCGCCGTCCTCCCCGGCCTCCGGGGCTCCGCCGCGCGCCTTGCCGCCCGGCCGGCCTGCGCGTCGTCGCCTCCGCCCGCGCATCAACCGCGTCTGTCCCACTCCGTCGCATCGTCCTGTTGTCTCTGCCTTCAGCCTCACGGTCGTCCTCCCCAACGCCGGTAGGGGTGCGCCCTTCCCCCCCGGCCGCCGGCGTACACCGGCCCTACCCCTAAATTTTAATTGGGAGTTTTGGGACTTGCTAATGCAAACAAATGAATTGTTTACGTCAGTAATTTTTTTAATTTCATTTGAAGATTAAATTTAAGTATAAAATTGTACTAAATATGTGTATAATAATTCTAATTAAATATGTCTCTCCCCAGCATCACCGACCACCATCTCTCCCCGGCTCCCCGCTGCCTCCCTCGACGCACCCAGGATCCCGCCGTCGTCTCGCCCCGGCTCCGGTAGGCGACACTACCGATAAAATCGTGGTTATTTTAGAAATTGATAGAAATTAATATGAATTATTGTAGAAAATTAGTGTATATTCTTCTCGATTCTAGAAATGGATAGAAATAAATAGAAAATTATTTATGAAATTATTGTATATTCTCATAAATTCGTGTCGATTCATAGAAAATTATTGTTTATTCTAGATGGATACTAGAAATAAATAGAAATTATTGTATATTCTCATAAATTTGTGTCGATTCATAGAAAATTAGTGTTTATTCTTGTTTATTCCAGAAATAGATAGAAATTATTGTATATTCTCATAAATTCATGTTGATTCATAGAAAATTACTATTTATTCTTGTTGATTCTAGAAATAGATAGAAATTATTGTATATTCTCATAAATTCATGTCGATTCATAGAAAATTACTGTTTATTCTTGTTGATTCTAGAAATAGATAGAAATTATTGTATATTCTCATAAACTCGTGTCGATTCATAGAAAATTACTGTTTATTCTAGATGGATAACAGTGACAACGATGAAAGGATTATGGAGGACATTATTGCTCGCGGTGCAAATACCGTTGCAACCTACACGAACGAGGAGTGTAGCCAGGCAGACAGGTTCCTCAAAATAAATATGATCGGTGAAGGAGGTGTCGCCGCCGATGACTTTGCAAATAACGAGGAAGACATAGCCGCCGACTCAGAAAATAATGAGGACCTTGAGGATGCTAATGCAGAAGGTTCCAACAAGGTATACATATCATGCATTAAGTTCATTAGTATTAATTCGATAACCCCATTTCTTACATAAATAAATAACGAATATGTATGGTACTTGTAGGCTTCTGGATCGACGATGAAAAAGTCTAAGAGAGGTCGTACACAACTAATCGTCGGCGATGTGATGTATCGTATCACGGAGGTGTCAGAGCTTGGCCAGCCTTGTGCTCCAAAAAAAATCAAGGACAAGTTCGTGTCTCAATGCGGGGCCATTGTAAGGGACAACGTGCCCATCAAGTATAGAGAATGGAAGGGAAAACCAAGTAATCCATATGAGGTTCCGGACTCAGTAAAAGACCAGCTGTGGAATGATGTGCTAAAACACTTCACACTTCCTGAAGGCGTCGACGCAAACCTTGTTAAGGGTTGGTCTCTAGCGAAGATGGCAACTCAATTTCAGAATTTCAAGAAGAAGTTGACTAGAGATTTTATCAAGAACAACCGAACTCCAAATTGGGATGAATATCCGAAGATAAAAGATCACTGGAAGTCCTTCGTTGAATACAAGAAAAGTGAAATTTTTGCCCAAAAAAGTGCACAAGGGAAGAACAGTGCCAGTAAGAAAGGGGAGTACAACCATCGTCTTGGTCGAGGTGGTTACGCGGTAGCAATTCCCAAGTGGCGGAAGATGGAACAAGACCTTATCGCCAAAGGTATCATATCAGCGGTCTTTCACTGGCCCGATCGATCGAAGAATTGGTATTATGCGCATGGAGGCAGATTGAACCCGGATGATGGTACCCTTGAATTCCCTCCCATGTTACAAGAGAAGGCACTTGAGTTAATGAAAAAAATAGAAGATGTCAGAGCTGGTAGATTGAAGGTTGACAGAGAAATGGATGACACTATTGCACTCGGGAATCCAGAATGCCCAGGACGTTGCAGGGGCTACGGGGTGATGCCGTGGAAGTATGCTTTCAAGGGAAACCTTGATAGCTATAAAAGTCACAAAAGAAGAAGAGAGCGCGAAGAGGAGCATTGGCGCCAAATGATGCAGGTAGAGATTGAACGGCGAGTGGCCGTAACGATATCTCAAATAGCCTAATCTGGAGCACTGTCCGAAGTACCGCTGGATGCCGTCATTAGCCCTTCCGCTCGCAAAAGCAGTTGTGCTTCTACCGAGGTTGCACCAGGTGCTTACATAGAGGTCGCACCAGGTGCTTGCACAGAGGGCCCTGAAGAGCCGAGGGCAATCGAAGGAGTTCCAGTGGATGACAACCAACAATACCCTGTGGATTTTCTCTGTCGGTGCACCCCATGTGAGCTACACAAGCCATTCGGCAACATCACAATGCAGGTATATATAAATATAATTATTACATGCAATTAGCTCAACTTTTGATGCATCACTTAGAAAATGTAATAAATTCCATATTTCTCTACATAAATAGGTAGCGTACAGAAGTGCTTTTGCGCATTTTCCTGGACAGACTAGCCACGGCATGTTGATTCCACCCGGCTACACCTCGGTTTCTGTGGAGGAGATTTGTCAGCCACAATTTGAAGATCTAGAGCTAGACATCCCAGGAGGTGACGGGGAAAGGACACTCAAGGATGCGGTTCATGGTATCATATTTTGGCCCAAACGTTACATTATAATCCCCCAGACGGAGGGATCAATCCCTCCTACAGATCCCCCGCAGCCGCGACCATCGTCATCTCCGAGGTCGTCCTCACGACCTTCAATATCACCTCGCTCACCGTCTACACAAGAACCATTATTCAATTCCGGAGGTGCGAGCTCCAGCCATGATCTTGACATCCCTGAATCACCTCCAAAAAAGCAGAAAAAACCAATGGCGGCAAAGCAAATGCCATCAAAAGCAGAAAAAACACCAAAACACTGCAGAAAAAACCGCCCAACCACCAAAGCACATCAGAAAAAACCGCAAAACCACCGCAGAAGAAACCACAGCAGAAAAAACCACCTAGCCACGAAAGCACAACCGAAAAAACCGTCGGAGCACAGTCTTCCAACCCAGTGCAACCACCAAAGCTGAAAAAAATACCAACGATAAAGAAAATGGTTGAGCCCATCAGCAAAAGGAAGCTAGCATGGGAGACGACAGAAGAAGAAGGAAAAACGACGATCGGTGCCCAACATGTGCATGAATTTTTCAACAATCTGAATACAAAACAGCAACGGAGGGAGCTCGAGAAGACCAAAAAAGTAGATCCGGCCAAGCTTGGGTTTTTCAAACTAATGAGTGAAAATAGCAAGAAACTGATGCCCATACTGGCGTCGACGTCATCCAAAGAAGATACTCGTGCAAAGAAGCTGGAGCAGAAAACAGATGCGTCGATGAGCAAATAGACTTACGTTGCCTCCGGCCTCAATGCACATGAACGAGCTCTAGCAGAAATGCCTACACAACAAGTAGTGCAGGTCCTTGATTTCATGGAACAAACAGGGATGCCTATAAGTGTTGCACTCGGCCATGAAGAACCACCCCGAGACCCAAGTTTCGAGTATAGATGGCCCTTTCAGCTAGGAAAACCTCTTATCCGGCCCGAACTGGTACTTAAGCTCTCACCTAAGATGTACAAATTTCATGAGTGGTACATGCGGCAATCAGCGAAAGGCGTACATAGCTTAGGTATGCTTGCTAGACCCGAAGATTTTGCCACTGAAGGCAACAAGGTGGTCTGGCTGGAATTCAGAGATATTTATGAAGTTTACCATCTAGACGCCCTGAATACCGATCTTATCGTCGCTTGGTGTCTGTAAGTGGCGTATTTATTTTATGTTTATTAATAAATTTATTACGTATGTGGATCTACTAATTAACTTTGTATTTCATTTTTGGTAGCCCGCAAAAACAAGAGATGCAAAAAAAGAATATTGCCAGTATTGGTTTCATGGACCCATCAAAAGTCAACGAATTTGAGGTCAAGCATCAACCAGACACAACAATCGCGACAATCTATAGGACCTTGTCTAAGTTTCATGACAAGGATCTCATACTACTACCTTACAGCTGCAAGTATGTGCGATTGCCATCTAATTGTCCTTGCTAATTCTATTTAGTTCTAATTTGTATGAGTATTATGACCATGTATATATAGTTTCCACTGGATTCTTATGATCATTCTAGTCGACAATTGCAGCGTCATGGTGTGGGATTCATTGAGAAAAAACCCCGCAAGTTACCAAGACCTTCAAAATATGTTTCAAGAGTAATAATTCTATCTAAGACGTTATTTTAAATGCAATATATATATATATATATATATATATATAGATTGCTTTTACTAACACATTATCTTTCATTAATTTTCCTCAGATCTTGGGAAAAATTCATTGCAGAGAAAGAAGGTGAATTTAACCCAACAATTACATTCTATACTGATTATCCGGTACGTAATCCAAATAACAACTTTAGATTTGAGAAAATTTAAATTTTATCACACTTATATTTCATAACATTTTCTCCTATCCACTTTAGTGTTTGAGACAGGAACAAGGAAATAATTTATGTGGATACTATGTCTGTGAGCACATAGGATGTTTGGCAAGTGCAAACTCCGGAAATTATAATGTAAGTTAATTAAATAAACCTATTAATAATACATCATTTCCTAACCGCTTCTATATTTAATTGTTGGGTGTAATATATTAACATATTTGCACATTACAGATGGACATGGTTAAGGACGAGGTCATTCAGAAGGATCGTCTTTCTGCGATTCAAGAAAGTCTCTTGGGATTCCTCTTTGAGGAGGTGGTTAATCCAGCAGGAAAACATCATTATGATGGATCTAAAAATTTCAATAGAGACTAGAAATTTGAAGTGAACGATATTTTGATGTATAAATACTATCTATTTTGATGTGTATATTTCTAAGTTTATGTAGATATATAAGTTTATATATAAGTCTAAGTGCGTATATGGTATATATAGGCAGGTATATACATATATACAAGTGCAAATACATATACGTACATATATGGGTTAGACAACAATTAGAATATACGCTCAAATCAAAAACAGCAAAAAAAAAAAGAGACGAGACCCTTTAGTCACGGTTGGTATTACCAACCGAGACTAAAGGGGGTGTGCGCAGGCGCTGGCGTGCCCCCCTTTTAGTCTCGGTTCGTAATACGAACCGGGACTAAAGGACCCCTTTAGTCCAGGTTGGTTCACCCGGGACTAAAGGGGGGGCCTTTTGTCTCTCATCATTAGTCCCGGTTGGACTTGACAGACCTATACCCCTTACCAACCGGGACTAAAGCCCCTCTCCCTATCAGTGATAGACACGTATCAATATAGCCTTTAATCTGTGTTGAAACACAGCAAGCAACATTGCGGCCGGTCTCCCAATGTCTGTTATCAGTCTTGCCTTTACAGAGATGGAGTTGTGTGACACTTACTCCTTTAGTTTTTCTTCTGGTCGTAAGATCTAACTCTATTTCCCCAGTTCAGAGGAGGGCACCATATGCCTATCTCTCTGCAAGAAAAATGTCGACTAGTGACATAATTTAATTTTGGCGTTATTGATTTATGACGTTTCTTATTGATCTCACCATAAAATTTCACTTCCGAGCAAATTCAGTGAAAAACAGTCGTCATAAAGGTTGTTACTGTAGCTAGACATTCCCTATTACATGCTAGTTTTGTGACGCATAAGCTCCGCAAAAACGTCATAAACCAACTTTAGTCTCACATTTAAGCATTATTTTAAAATAGAGTGTTCCAAGTCGTCATAAAATTCAAAAGGGTCTCACATGTAAGCATTCTTTTAAAAATAGAGTGCTCCAAGTCTTCATAAAATTTTGTAGAGTCTCACATATAAGTATTTGTTTAAAAATAGAGTGTCCAAGTCGTCTTGAAACTTAGAAATGTCCCTGTCTAAAAGAAATAGGTCCCACAAGGCATCAATTTAGTGTGATAAAAAGGGACAGAAATAAAAAGGAAACAACGTCAATAATTTGCCATCGTGAGGGTTCGCCAGGTCACTGGAGTGCCAGACAGGCCAGGTCGCAAAATGTTGCAAAAGCAATTTGCCATTACAAGGGTTCAAACCAGAGATTTATATGAACAACATTGTGGTATTTACCACTACACCACTTCTTCATTGTGTCAATTTTATGAGAAACATTATCCTTATGCCTGATAGTTTCATGGGAATTCTTTACAGCGACCAGATCCCATATGTAAGTTTCAGGTGAGTTTTTAATATATAATTACATATCGAATGGTGAGAGATGAAACGCTTCATTACCTTCGTGAAGACTTTTGACTTTTTGTTGACGGTTCAAAATCGTGTTGAAGTTCACCACAAGCGTACGGGTGACTTGGTGTCTTTTTCACCAAGGAGGGTCCCTAAGGTTTGTCAATCCAAGGATCGGAAGCAAACCGCTAAGGTTCTCTACCTTGTCTAGTCAAACTAACCTAACATTAAGCGTTGATTGCATACAAAGATAAACCTAAGAGATATGTATATGATAGCACAAGGTTGATCACATCCATAGCATAGGCAGCATGAAAGAGCAAGCAAGGGTAACTAGGGCCTATCGTCATCTAGTTGAGTTCTAGTCAAAAGAGCAAAAAGCAACATGTATCTCATCTAAAGCTGTCTTTAAACTACTATCCTCTGGTCAAACCCTAGCCCGGCTCTGCCTTTTGGAACCTTCGTCCTGTCACGATGCGCCCCAATTCGTGCGGTTGGCTCTCGGGAGCACGTTCATTAAGAACGTGTTGCACTCCTTGGTAGATCCGGTATGCACCTCTAGCCACCATGCCTACAAGAGCACCCCGAGCAATCTATCCTAGCAATAAATTGAAATAAGGCAAACCCAAGAAAGCACAAGATCGTAAAAGGAGGAATCGAGTAGCTAAAAGATCGGATGACATGAATTGCTTTACTCACATAGTAGATGCATTTTGGTCACCACCACCGAGTACATACCATTGACGACCTCAACTAGCTCCAGAACTCCACCATGGCACAACCATGCAGGGCGGCCATGGCGGCTAGGGTAGGCCTAGGCCATGTCCTAGACAACTTCGAGGACTCGCGGCGGGCGTCGTCTCCCTCTGGTGCTTGCTTCTCAGTTTCGCTGAGTTGTGATGAATGGATCTGAATGGGTAACGATCTTGGGACGCCTAGGTGGTTGTATTTATACCCTTGGGGTGCCTTGGGGCATGCTCCACCTTGCCTTGCACGAGATCCTTCTTGGGAGAGAAGCAAACTTGATTTTCATAAACTCAACCTCGTCCAGATTTTCCTGATTTGTAGCCCTTCCTTGCTGGTACCATATCTCCCACGTCCGGACTCCAAATAATGCAAATTCGGTGTCCAGGTTGTGTGTCACGAAATTATCTCCAACTTTGGTATTCATTGCTTTCCTTGGAAACGAAAACAAGATCCCCAAAACAGTCTCGGAAGATAATCTGTCTGATTTCGGACTTATCTGCGCAGCAGGTATTTCGGGGGCCGTATCTCCTAGCTCCTTGACCCGAATTGAGCCTTCCATATATCCAAATCGAAGCTATCGTCGAGGCCACAACTTTGGTATTCAAACGTTTGCCATTAGAGGCCGTTTAAATCTACGAATCTACACCGAAAGATCATGCTATTCTGGGCTGCGAGAATATCTCCCGGGCTTCGTGATCTTCTCATAAAGTGCTTGATGAACTCTACCCAGAAGTCCTCATTTAGACGCTTAAATCATGCGTAAACAACATACTTCAAAAACTACATGCAAGTGTGAACTTGTTATATCATTAGTATGCTTAGTGGTGGGTTAGTTATAATTCAAAGCTCAAACCAAAGTGTAACAAGTGCTCTTGGTTGACGGAAATCGACTGTCAACACTTTTGCTATGCAGATATGCAATGGCTCATGATAGAAATAGCGGATCCTAGCAGTGATGAGAGGGTGATTTATCCGCCACCTCCCAGCTACGAGTTCATGAGACAATACGACAATGCCAGTCATCTGGTTTGAGCCACTATATTTTCCTCTATTGTCCTAGGGACGGGAATTTCTAGATTTAGGGATCTAGCAGATTGATGAGCATATACAATAGATTCAGATTTGTACCCTCACATTTGCACTTCGATTAGTGTTAGAAGTTGATAGGCTATAGTCAATTCATAAGTGTTAGATTCAGTTAGTTTTCAATTTGCATCGTCTTACGAATTGATAGGTTCTTGTATTTTACTAGCTTCTGGAGGTGGCTCGGTCCACTGATTTCATTACATCAGAGCCTCCTGATGCTGATCTTATCCTTGTGGATCCTAATAACAAGTGCAAGCATGGGGATGTTGTCCTTGACAGGGAAAGCTTTAGTACCCTTGGGCGCCTGTATGCAATCTGTAGTCAGGTAAACAATAACTTGTTTAAATTTCAATAAACTTATAGTACTCTTGATGTTAGTGTTGCAAATGGATAATTGTATGAACATATATGTATTTGGTGTATGCAGTATGAAGGAAAACGATGTCGAACGTTTATTTGAATTGATCTTGAATGAGATGGTAGGACTAGAGCTCTTCTGCATAAGCTAACACACAGGATAGAAAAAGTTGAAGAGGAAGCAAGGTCATATAAAGAAGAATGCAGAAAGGCTAACATGAAGCTTGACGAATGCAGAAAGGCTAAAATGAAGCTTGAAGCTGAGCTATAGAAGGTGAATGGACAGATGCATTAGACCTAACATAATATTAGGGAGCTATATGCGGGGAGAATTACCGATCTGTTGATGTCCTAAGAAACTTGTTGCTACCTAATCATCTTATGATGTTTGCTACTTTGTGGTGTGGACTTTGTGGTGATGAGTTGAGAAACTTGTTGCTATCTGGTCATCTTATGATGTTTACTACTTGGTGGTGTGAACTTTGTGGTGATGAGTTTCTTTGAGATGAGATCTTGTTATGCCAGTTTGGTTTAATTTATTCCAAATTGATTCGAGCAAACCCACCATTCTGAATTCATACACATTGCATAACTGCAGAACTAGGCAAGAAAGAAGGTAGAGGGAGAACAATGGAGGTATCGTAATAATAGTGAGAGAAGGGGGAATTATGGACGAGGAAGGTTTGGTTTGTTCATGTTTTGTGGGGAGGACCTTCCTGAGTAATAATTTTGTAACTGCTTGTTTCCAAGTGCCACCTATTTCATGTGCCCGCGCTAGGTCACCGGACACGTCAACCCTAACCACAACACAAAGCGGTTTTGGTAAGTAGGCGGGAGAAAAGCACACACTGTAGCTAAAAAATAGTTTTCCCGCAGCCTGCTACCCGAAGGGGTGGAGGGAGAACCAAGAGGCGAGTCACTCTTGCGGGTCATTTCGGCGTAGATTTACACCTTCCAACGGCGGGTCACTCTTATGGACGCAACCTTGGTGATACTTCCTACAGCGACGCGTCAATCTGGTAAGTATTGTGTTAAATCCGACAAAATTCATTTCGCAGAAAGTTATTGTTCTGTGGTCAATAATTTTGAGTTGGATAAGGCAAAAAAATTTCAGATGCATAGATGTTGGATAACCGTTTATACTACTTTTTGCACCAAGCATGAGAAAAGGGTCGAGAATTTTAAGGCATTTTTCGGAGTAGATACACTGAGGATGAAGAAATACTATGACTGTGTCGTCGAGGTTTCAATCTCTCTAAGACTATAGAGAGAATTGACGCTTACTTGTGAATGTGATGGCAACCACTTACAATAGGTCGATCCATCATGGAGAAGCTTTGGAGGATATGGTTGATGAAGATGCAAATGTTCATGAAAATGTAATCCTGCATGATGATGGGGTTGAGGAAATTGCCATTATACCGAATGCTGAGAGGGGATGTGGATAATGCAGCTCCACGAGATGGTGGTGATCAGGAAGCAGTCCAATTTAACCAAGACATATCGGGTATGGAGGATGATGAAGGCTCTGAAGTTGGAATTCCTCCCGACTACAAGAGGATGAAATAGCACGACGAGGTCAGTCCTCTGGTTTCGGCCATTATATATTTTCTGATTGGTGTCAGAAGTTGATAGGCTATAGACAATTCATAGGTGTTAGATTCAGTTAGTTTTCAATTTGCATCATTTTATGGATTGATAGATTCTTTTATTTTACTATCTTCTGGAGGTGTTTCAAGGTACTGGTAGCGGTAGATCAGAGCCTCCTAATGTTGAATGAGATGCTAAGACTAAAGATATTTTGATGAAGCTACTAGATGGGAAGGCAAAAGCTGAAGAGGAGGCAAGGTCATGGAAGGAAGAATGCACAAAGGCTAACATGTAGCTTGAAGCTACTGCCACTGAGCTGCAAAAGGTGAAGGGAAAGCTGAAATAGTCCATCAATGCTATGGAGGTGTATAAGCAATCGATTGAGTAGGTAATTAGCGAGATCGAGAAGGACAAGCAATCGGTACAACATATTAGTATCCAGATGGAGAAAGAGAAGTAATTGATGTTGTGCGAGTTCAGTAATAGGTTGATACGATTATTATAAAACTTGTTGCTTGTTGATGTTTAATTACTGATTGTTGCTCCTATGCACTTCATAGTGATGAAAGGCCATGACATGCCGTGTTATGAAACTTGTTGCTACTGATGTTAACTTCAGATCACGCAAACGACAAATGTTACAACAATGAGAAGATCCTTAGAAGCTAACATGAAACATGAAGCTACTGCCGCTAAGCTGCAGAAGGTGAAGGGACTATTGCAGGATGGAGCTATGGAAGGAGAATCAACGTCTACATATGGAAATTGACGATTAGTTTATCGTTATGATTACAAATGGGTAGTTATGATTATTGTGAAAATTGTAATGATAAATGGCCATGACATGCCATCTTAAGAAACTTGTTGCTACTGATGTTTTGCGAACGAGTGGAAGCAATTAGCAAAGGTCCGATCTATTGATGTTTTGCGAAAAAGACCTCCGTGATGTAACAACTACATCTATCTGTTCATGCCATATTAATTGTTATTGTTGATGTTTTGCGAACGAGTGGAAGCAGTTGAGGAAGGTCCGACCTATTACTAGTTTGCGTTAAGGACCTTCCTAACGTAACAATTGCATTCGCCGGAGGCCTCACTTTTTCTGTTGTTAGGTCGTCATAATCTGCGCCGTTTTAAACTGTAATGACTCCCTAATTTCATTTGCTATCCAATAATGAAATTCAGGCGTGAGATTTTATATAGTGGAAAAATCACCTAGGTCATCGTCGAGATCATACCGTCGAGCTCCTGAACGCCAACATGATTCTTCCTCACAGGGTGACAGTGTTATTAGCTACTATAGACTAGCCTACACCTAAGCCTTAAACAACTACATGGTTGGTCGCGTGGTTGATTTGGAAGGAGCGCAATAGACGTATGCATGACAGAGAGGTGCTCATGCCGACCGCTCTCGCACCAGCGATCTTGGAGGAGGTTAAGACGTGGCGTGCTGGCTTCCTTCCCCTAGCCCGCCTTCCCTTGAGGCCTTTGAGGCCTTTGTAATCTTTCTCTTATTTTCTTTTTGTAACTTAGCTTTTCGCTTTTCCCTTTCTGTCTAACAACACCGTTGTGTGTACAACTTGCGAATCAACATTCTCTCTTCTCTTAAATAAAAATGAAAAACATACTTTACACGTCTTAAAAAAACTACATGGTATTCAGCTCTTCTTGATGCAACCTAATTCTTTTTTTATAATCCATCCATGTATACATGCGGGATTATAGGTTGCATGCATGTATGGATATGATTCACCGTGTAGACCGCTCACATAAGACATGCATGCATGTGGAATTTCAACACGCACTAATAAACTTTTAGAGAATCCAATGCTAAAACAAGCATTTCTTTGTTCAGTTTCATCGGTGCAACATCTCCAACAGAAACAATAATAAATTAAACAAGAATATAACACATACTTCAGTTCCATCGATCAGTGCGACATCTCCAGCAGTGTCATTCTATAATAGAGATTCGTGCGTGCATGGTTTTTAATTTTGTGAGCAGGCGCGCCCGGCCCTCCATTCATCTCCACTTCAGATTTGTGTTAATTAATTATCAGATTAGACTAACTAGCCACACTTGAATATACATATTTAATTTAATTAGATGCCAGCTGCTCCATCCATTGGAGTTGGAGACATCTTTCTTCGGTGTTATGCGTGTGTAAGGCATCTTAATTATATGGAAAAGGTTGATCTTCCTCTCTCATGTGCTATTTCCAGAAGTAGAAAAACGATGCCGATTCCAATGCAAAACCGATGAGGGCCGTCTAGCTAGAACCAAAAGGTTTTTCCTACTATATGCACTTGACCTATCTTTTGTTGCGTATATGTGTGTAGTACACTAGTACATGCTGTGAAAGGGAACTTATGGGGAAATATATCTTTCTCAAAAAGTTGTCCTTCCTAATTTCTGCCGGGTTAACCATAAGTTCTTATTCTGTTTTGATTTTGACTAGCTGATGAGGGAATGGCTGAACTAGCTCGTATATGCAATGAACGGTACCAGAAACCCTAGCCAGCTAGCAAGAAGGCCTATATATTCCAAGCTACAAATTTTAATGTCAAAAGAGAAATGAAACTACCGGAATAGATATTTATATGGGCGATTGATAAGGATATATAGTAAGCTCGATGCTGACTAATTAAGTTAACTATAAGAAAAAATGTTAAGGTCGCGTGTGCACCTTAGGCCCGACTAGTCATCAGCTGGTGGCATTTTGCTGTGTGCTTCTGTCAAGTACTCCCTCCATTCTCTTTTGCGCGCGGCGATCGTGGTTGCCATCGGTGTTTCCCTGTAGGTGGGAGTGTGAAAAAAGAAATAAAGACTAGAGAAGGATTCCTGATGAAGTTTTCAAGAGGTGGAAGGGCATAAACATAATTTTGTTTCTCTCAGGATTCCTGATGTAAGTTAGATATGGATTTGGCAAGTGATTTATGTCAAATTGTTTGAGATGAACTCTTTTTTTACTGCATATCTTTTTAGAAGTTGTCAAAACACAAGATTTGCCAAGTAAAATTTGGCAAACTCTTGGAGATGCTCTTACTGTAACACCCCTGGTGTTTAATTTTAATTAATCAATGGGTTAAGCCCTGATTAAGGAGTTAAACACTAAAAAGCTTGGGACACCCTTTCATTGGCATGGCTATATCCCAAAATTTTATATACCAACTCAAAAATCGGCCAATGTAAAAGTTGTTCGTTGTCTCCGGGAACACATTTCTTCCAATTAGTGGCATACCAAATTTTGAGTGGAAGATACTCAAAATCACAGTCAAAGCAGAGTTGGACAGTTTTACTAAATTCTGCATCCTGCCAACTTCGAAGGACACTCCCGATCAAACCATTGCTCAAACACCATGTCGCCCTTTGTAAAAGTTGTTGCCTATACTTCAATCTACAACTTTTGTTTTTGGAGATTTTCAAGTTCAGTTCAAATTTTTGGAGCTACGAGCGGTCAAACTACCGTTGACTGGCGCCCTGGAACCCAGTCGGCGCTCCAGAGCGCGCGGCGCCGCCGCGCGCGCTGGGCACCCGTCGCCGTTTTTCTTGTGACGGAAGTCGTGACCGGCGTACGGCTGACTGTGGGAGCCCACAACGCCACGTGCTCCGCTCCTCTTGCACCGCGTTGCCCCTGTTCCCTGCCGCCCAACCGCGCCAACGAGGGTGCGCCACGCGCCTAGTACCGCCCGGGACGGCCAATGGGTGAAGATTGCTTCGCCTTACCCTGCCACCCCTCGCCGTACCTTAGCCCATTTATAAGGAACCAAGAGCTCTCAGGCGCACACGCGCGTCTGCCACCGCTGCCCACCATTGGCATTCCGCCATGGAGCTCCCCATCCCGTGCCTCTACATCGCCTCCTAAGTTTACCACCGCCATCCTAAGCTCACACGTGAACCTACTGAGCCCTCAGCTCACCGCAGGTGCCACCCACCTCACCGGAGCAGAGGCTGCCGCGGCCGCTGTTTCCACGCGCCGCCGAGGGGCACTGCCGGCCGCTTCATCGAGTCATCCAAGCACCGGGATAGGACCAAGGTGAGCTTCACTCCATCCCTAGCTCCTTCCCCGGTCGAGAGTCATCGTCCTCTCACCGGAATCCGACCGCAACGCCGCCCAGTTGCCCCAAGGAGCACATTTCAGAGATTAGAATCTTTGCAGGGGCCAAAATGTAAACCCAGGGACCTTTTTGTAAAACCGAGGGCATGGTTGTGAAATGAAAGTTTAATCGAAGGACCTTAACGTAATTAGATTCTTCCGGATCTAGGGTTAAAAGGCCGATTCTTGTAAAATGCCTAGAAAATCATAGAAAATCAGAAAAATGCAAATAAATATGTTTTGGAATCCTTGTGATGAGTAATACCTTTTCTACAAAGGCTGTATAGTGTTTTTATGCTTAGTTTTTGAATTAAATTTGAATATCAGTTTGAGCTAGATTTGTTGTAGTTTGAAATCTAGAGCTGATCTTGGTCTGAGTTTTGGATATGTTGTTCTGGATGTCATGAGTAGGCTCCGGTTGAAAGTT
This sequence comes from Cenchrus fungigraminus, assembly GCA_036936925.1. Taxonomy (NCBI): domain Eukaryota; kingdom Viridiplantae; phylum Streptophyta; class Magnoliopsida; order Poales; family Poaceae; genus Cenchrus; species Cenchrus fungigraminus. The sequence goes on from CM072780.1 coordinate 73,634,475, forward strand.
GGCACAAAGTTGTTTTGTAAATATTTATTTATGATTTATTTTCTATTTATGCTAGATATGTCTTCGTGCTTTAAATGGCCCTTTTAGTATATCTTTTGAGGCTCATCTTTGCCCTATGATCTTGTTATGCTTAAGTGCATCATTGAAAAGTTGGATAGGATTTTATGGCTTGGTTTGATGCTTGTTTTTGTTTTATGCATGATTAGCTATTTAAATGCATAGTTTGAATTATGTGTAGAATCTGAACCTGATCTTTGGTGTACACCCTGTTCATGCCATGTTAAGCTTGTAATAGAAAAATTAGTCTTGAAATTTTATGGTTTGCTCTGAATAAATGATGTTTGGAATGCTAGGATGAAATTTGTTATTTTTGCATAAATTAGTCTAGATAACTTCTGGAGCTGATTTTTGGTGTGTAGCTGTATTTTGATCATATCTTGTTGTGTGCAAATTTTCATGACCAGTGCATGTGTAGATTGTCCAGAATGGTTTAATCTTGTTTTTGGTAGCTTAAGTTTGTTGTATTTTTCATACTTAGGATATAGCTTTGTTTGTGGTGATTTTTGCTCAGTAGCCTTGTGGCCGAACCATGAGCTTATATAAAATATATCTTTGTGTTTTTGTGAGTAGTTTTGTCAGATTTGCTTTTTGAAGCAAATCAAGCTTAATATGTTAATAACTAGAGGTTTTGCTTAGTTGGTGTTGCGACCACCTTTCTTGCAGCTTTGTTAACCCCATATCACCCTGTGCAGTCCCTGTTTTTGTTGTGTAGTAAATAAGTTTGTTTTGTTTAAATGTGTACACAATCACCTTTAAAATGGGTTTTAAGCCACACCAACACACTCTTTCTCTTTTATAGGAAGAGTATGTTGAATATATCTTGTCCAGGTGAATGTGGCCACCTATAAACCTCATGTTTTATCTCTAAATTTCAGAAGTATAATCTTGCTTGAAATAAATGAGTAAAGTTGTGCATATTCATTCCGTGTAGAACTCGTTGACGGCAACTACAAGCTCGTTCCGGAGCAAGGTGAAGGATCATCTGAGGGGAAGTGAACATTGTGGAGATCCACCAAGACCCGAACCAAAGTTCGGAAGATCTCTTGACTGACTTTGCTAGTGAAGGCAAGCACCGGAGCATAACCTAACTTTTCTAAATTATGCAATTATCTATGTTATGTTTGTGCATTTACGTTTCAGGAGTTATTTTGAAACCATAGATGCATGATCCCTAGGTACCTATGCTTTATACTAGTATGCTAGGTCGATAGTTGTCATGCTATAAGGACACGGTACAAGTCGAGTGATGTTCGTCACTCGCGAGATATAGGTTCTTATGTTGGAATCATAAGACTTGGATAAACTGGTTTGCTTATGTGGTAAGAGCATGGGATCTGGGCTCCGGTCCAATGGCTTTCGTAGATTAAGCGTTTGAACATACTAAGCACTTGTCGGGAATGGGACCGGTAAGCCTAATACCTAATTGAGGTGGCAAGGGATTCGTCGACTACTAATCTTAAGCTGTGTCTCCCGGCTTGCCACCAGGGGTACATGTGCAAGAGGTGGGGTGTGTCGTAAATGGGCGTCCAGTGAGCCTTGTACCTAAGACTGTAATCTTTTATCTTGAACCGAAGATCGACGGGAACCGCCTGGTTGGTGCCCTCATAGGGGTTGCCGTTCCGTGTGTTTAGGTCCACCTTGCAAGGTTATTAATCAATCGATCGTCGGCCTCTCACCGTTATCCGAGACTGCTTAACGAACTGGCTACTATGATCCTTTAATGATGGAACTGATGGATAATACTGATGTTTGCTTAATTGCTTGCACAACTACTTGATTAGCACGGGTGCTTACCTAGATGGTTAAGAAACTAGAACTTGAGCTAAAATGTTGAAAGTAAGGATCTACTCTTAGTCACTTTTTGGCAAAACAAATCCACCAGCCAAAAGCCTTTCAGGTCTAGAGGTTGTTGATGTAGTTGTCACCTGACGGGTAAGCCTTGATGAGTATTAGTATACTCAGCCTTGCTATATTTGTTGTTTTCAGGTGATGATGTGTGGCCGGGAGAGATTCCTCCTGGTTGGGAGCTAGAATGGGTGAACGATGAGGAGTGATGCATCATGGGTGGCCTCCCATGATGTGATCCCGCCGTTTAGTTTATTTCCGCTGTTTTAAACTCTGAACCTTTTCTTATCATGCAATGAACAATGGTTTGTAATAAAGAAACCCCTGTGGGTTGATTTAGATTGATTTGGATGTTGTACTCTATACTCGCCTTCGGGTGGATTTTGATGTATACTAATCTTCGATCCTGTTGTTAAGTAATTGATTCACCGGGCTTGACCCGGCAGACACGACAAAGTAACTCAGTGTTATCGCTTAAGGGCATAATGGATGGGTTTAGGCAATAATACGGAATTATTTTGAGCGAGTCTGTCACAGTTACATTGCATGTGTGTTGACAACAGGTTTTGACCAGCGTCAATTGATGCAGATAATGTCTGATAGCCAATGGGCGTGTGAGGAAATAGAATCAGTCTGTGCTAGCTTTGACCAAAGACAATCATGGGCGGCTTGGCGGCCTTGAAACCCATGAAGTGCTAGAAGGAATCCAATCATCTGGGCGAGATGTTGTTGGGCTGACCACGAAGAGGTCGTGGCTGACGACACGAGGTTCAGGGAGGTGCATAGATTGTGGGCGACGACGTGAGGTTCCTTAGGTGCATAGGATGGCAGGTGAGGTAAGGATGGCGAGGGCGGCAGAGTGACGGCATGACCGGTATGAATGATGATGAGCCAAGAAAAACAATCTTGTTGCAACGCACGGGCATAGTTGCTAGTCTTTTATATTAGTAGATTGTAGTTAATGTCCTCTCAGCCATGTTGTCTTGCTTAGGTATGATCCTTGGTTCATGACATTAATTAGATCTTAGTTTAATTAGCACTGCAGTAGGTAATTTACCCCTTTTCATGTTCCAGACTTTTATATTAACAGATTGAAGCAAGTTAATGTCCTCTCAACCATGCTGCCACTACTAGGAAACGACTTTTGATCCCTTGCCACAGTACCAGTTAATTTTTGATCCGATACTAATGTTGGCATTAGTGCCAGGTCTAAGTGGTACCTCCCCTTTATAGTACCGAGTGGGCGAATCATCCGGTACTGATAATGAGTTTTTATACCGAGTGAGCATTCACCCAGGTACTAATGTACCTCTCCTTTCCTACCCCACCTTGGTACCATGCCTCGTCTATTAATTTCTATGGTCTTCCCTTCTTTCTCCCACACATCTTTCTCATTCTTGTCTCATGGTTCTTCCTATCCTCACTTCTCTCTCTATCTTATCTCCCCAGTAAACCAAGGGAGCGGGAGCAGAGGGTCGACGGGTAGCGGGAGTTGGAGCAGGCTCCACAGTGGGCGGACGCGGCCTCCTCTACAGGCGGCACGACAATCTTGGGGCGCGGCCTTAGGCTTGGCGGGTGGCACGACCAGCCTAGGACACGGCCACCCCGACATGGGTGCGGTGGCATTGTAATTTTTTTTGGCAGGTTTGAGACTTGTGATTTGTGTTGTGACTTATGCATGAGAAATGTATTTGTGACTTGTTTTGTGATTATTGTAAATCTTTGATTATAAGATGGTGAGATGTATTCATGTGATATGTAATTGTCAAATCGTGTGATTTTCTTATGATGGATGTATTCATGTGATTATGTGATATGTGATTGTTTGATTGAGGAAATGAGAAAAGAAAGAGGAGAAGATAAAGGAAAAAAGAGAATAAAAGGAGAAAAGAAAATGGATTCGGTTGTGACGAAGTAGGAAAATCTATACCAGTTGGTGGTTATCTGGTACTATAAGGGGTCAATCGGTACTAAAGGACCCCTAGTACTGAAGTTCCAGTACCGGTTGCACAACCGGTACTAAAAGGGGGTTTGGACTTAGTACTAAAGGTCGTTTCCCCTATAGTAGTTTGTCTCTGTTTAAGTGTAATCCTTGGTGTGGATCAGTACAAGGATCGCGCCATGGGCAATTCAAGCCATTGATAAACTCGTCTGTGGGTTCTTGTGGTGTGGATCAGAAGTGGCCGGGGGGGGGGGGTCGTTGCTTGGGTCAAATGCGGCTTGCCCAAAGCAGTACGACGGCCTTAGCATCCCCAACCTCCAGTTCATGGGTTTTGCTCTGAGGCTCCGTTGGCTATGGTTGGCACAGGTGGACTCTGACTAAACTTGGTCGGGGTATGCTTTTTGGGCTGATAGGTCATCTCAAGAGTTTTTCGACGCATCAGTTACTGTGCTAGTAGGAGAGGGCTCCCGTGCTCTTTTCTAGATGGATCGTTGGTTGAACGGCTACTCCATTCGTCAGTTAGCGCCAGACCTTTGGAACACGGTCCCTCCTCGCTCTAGAAACACCCATACTGTTCGGGATGCTCTATTGGGTAGGCGATGGGTGAGGGATATTGCCTTTGCTCTCACGGTGTACGTGGTCGTCCAATATCTACGTTTATGGGACACACCCATCTGTCCGACGAGCCAAACAGATTCATTTGGAATGGTCATCTTCATAGGAGTACTCCTCCAGTTCAGCGTATTGTGTGCTATTTGTGGGAATAACTCCTATTGTGGGTGCAGCCCGCGTTTGGAAGATTCAGGCACCTGGGAGGTGACGCTTCTTTGGCTGGCTTGTGTTGCATGGTCACTGTTGGACCTCCAACCGACTGCGTCGCCATGGGCTCCGGGATACGGATGATTGTGCACTTTGTGCACAAGAGGTCGAAACTTTGGACCATATGCTGCTCGGATGTGTCTACAGTCACGAGACGTGGTTCAGGATTTTGCGCTACTACGACTTGCAGCATCTCACACCACTGATGGAGTTGCCTTTTTTTTGAATGGTGGTTGGATATCAGAAGCAGGTTCACAAACTTCAGCGTAAAGGGTTCAATTCCTTGGCTCTTCTGGTGGTTTGGTCGTTATGGATGGAGAGAAATCGACATGTTCATGACAGAGTCGCACTCCAGCTTGTGGCTCTGGCGCCGCAGGTCCTCGAGGAAGCTCGGAGGTGGGCTCGGGCGGGCTTCGTCGGAATTGGAGCCCTTGGTCGTCCTAGATTATAATTTCTTGTTTTTCGTTTGGTCTTGGCCCTGTTTCTCTTTGTTTGTTGTGATTGTTGTGGTCAGGCTTGTATTCAAACTTTCTTCTTAATGAAAAATGTGCTATGCACGTATTAAAAAAAGTGTAATCCTTGGTTTGTGACATTAACTAAATATATTAGTTCAATTGCTGCGAGCATGCTGAACAAATTATGTGTAATGGTTTGTTGATTTACATATTGTCTACTCAGCCAGTCTCAATGGAGTTTCATGAAAAGTTTTAAGCATTAAATTTTATCAACCTATATCAATGAGAGATAATAGAGAGTTTCATGGGATATGAGATAAGTTTCATCCCCATGAAACTCTACTGTCACAGTTACCTATGTTTCCTGTCTAGGTAACTATGCACTGAGACTGGCTTCGGTAGCCCATTGACTCATATAATTGATGGCACTTGTCATTAATGTTGTTGTTCACGTACATGAATATCTTTTAACGGTGTTCATTAAACAATGCCTACCCGTGAGCTTGAAGGCCTCACCACCTATCGGCTCATGAATTTTTGTGTTTTTTCTTGTCTATTGCATGTCAAATTAACTGGCACGTCACGCTGTTGACACCGGATTTTGACCAAATCCAGAGTCAAAAGGATATCGGCTTGAAGGAAGCACAAAAGGAGCCACATGTTCAACGGGAGCCGATGGTTTTGCAAAGTAATGATGCATGGAGCTGCATGGATGTACATGGAGATGGTGTTGTATACTTACATGTACTGAAAAGGAGGTGCATGAGTTAATTAAAGAAGGAATTATGGCCAAATTGATTAATCAGGAAGGGATGAAGGACAAGTACGTGCATGTCAAAGTGATAAATATGGGTAATCAAGCATGGCCAGCTCGCGTCATGATCAAGAAAGATGATTGTTAATAAATAAAGGAGGACAATCAGAAAGAAGAGTAATTGGCAGGTGATCATTTGATTAAAAAGAGCACACGTGCAAGAAACAATCATCAAGGAAGCAATCGGCAAGAGCAAGTGGTGAATTTTAATTATTATTAAAGATGTCCCGAGCAATCGGCAAGAAACAATCGGCTATGTACTAGCAAGGATTACAAGCAGAGCTAGTATATGCTGGGGACAATCGGCCGCTGACGTGTCTATAGGCCAAGAAGGAGACGAGCGGATGATTTTGTTTGCCTTTCCAAGCATGCAAGTACGTGGTACAAACTTGCAAGATGCTAGCCTGTCCAAAGTATGTTGAGATTTAATGCTCGTACGTGATGTGGAACCCTGGAATACGGATGAACAGGCCAAGCAATAGTAATTAAGAAAGGGTTGTTGCAGCTGAACAACTAATTGAGGAAAGGAGAAGTCCAAGTTAATCACGTTTGCATATCAATCTGCTCGCCGACAGGTCGGAGAAGAAACATAATTAAGAAGGATTCTACACAAGGAAAGGTAGAGTCTATAAATCTTAGTATTTCCTTTTTTATAAAGTAGAGTTGTAATTTAGCTAAGAGTCTGTTGGTCGCTGTGGCACGTCAGGAGTCTTTAATTAGGAAGTTGAGCCCTTCCCGCTGCAGGAGTCTAGAGAAGTCCAGGTTATAAATATAAGCCCCGGTCATTGTAATAGAATTATCACACGATCAATACCAAAAACCGCTTCTGGGCAAACCCCTTTACAGATTCTTGCATCTACTTGTCGGCGACTTCACCTTCGTACCTTTTCTTTTTCACGAGTTCTCGCAAACTCGTCGGGCTGCATCGCTTCGATCTCCGGCTTGTTGGTGAGTTCCGCTTTACCGAGTAATATCTAGGCTTTAACCTCCGGGCGTATCGCTGGGGTTTCGTTTAGATTTATTCAATATTTATCGATATCAACTAGATTAGCAAGTTTTATCTTAATTTTTGTTGTTCTAGTTTTTATCACCAATTATCCAGCTTGAGACTGCTTTCTGTCGGCTTTTATCGCATTATTATTACTATCTTCTAATCATTAATAGTAGCCGGCTAGATCTGTTTCAAGTGTTCCTCACGTAGCTTTGTTTAAGTTGCGTCTGGCAGCTTACGCTCTGCCTACGTTATCATATCGGTTGATCTAGCCGATCTGTTTTGCTCCGTATCGGCTGACTAGCTGTTACGATTTTATCGGAAAACACATCGGCTCTCTAGCCGATTAACCCACTATCTAACGTTTTCCTTATTTTCCATCGTCAATCAACAGGTCAGATTGGCTGGCACACCTCGCAACAGACCGGGGAGTCACGTGTGCTGCGCGCGGAGGTGACGTCCTATTTTCGCGTCAACACACGCACTTATGAGGCCAATTTGGAGCTTGCAATGAGGTTAAGCAGATCTTTGAGGTCCTCATGTGTCGCCACGCAAGAGGCTCTCAACAATGGGACCCAACAATTATTCATACCAGACACGAGACAACGTACTCAAATAGAAGTATATCAAAAGAGAAAATATCAGTTTTGAATATTCCTATAAGATGAATTAATTGCACAAGATCTTTTTATTCCCTTTTTTTAATTAATTGCACGAGAATAAAAGGATCAACTGATATCCAAAAAGGTGAGTATAATGGAATTTTGAAGGTGCCGGGGGCGGTCTAGGTCATGCTCATGCTCACTTCAAACTTGAGCATGTGTTCATGTATGTTGACTCAAGGTCAAGTCAAAATTCTGGAAATGAGTTGAAGACTGCACCGTACGTACTAGTAGTTGTGATAAAGACTTAGACGGGCCTGACTTTCCACTGTTTATTCCCTCCGGCCGTGGTATTCTTAAGCAAAGCACAGGGGCATATATATGGAATTTCACGGTGCACGTGCCAGCCGGTCAATATATATACTAGTCCACATGATTGTTGCAAAGTACATGAAGGGATCATGTCCTATTGGACTGCAAAGACTACGTTAATTAAATTCCACGCATCGCATTCAAAAGTAGTCAGTCATATTTCCAGGCAGGCCGACCGATTGGCAGTTCTACATACTGGGGCGTGGGTTCAAACGAAACAGCCATACGTACTAGATTTTTACCTCAATATTCTCTGAAGCGAGCAGTTTCTGGGGATTAGTTCAATATCAGTACAGTAAGAATAAAATCCTTGTCAGCAGGTATATCGATCCATGAGTGCAGGTATATCGAGGATCATTATGGAGATGGATTCGGCAAATTTGGCAGCAGCATTACGCTCTATTACTTTTGATCAAAGCCCAGGAGGGGTTATCTATCGTGTGCACATGAACTAGCTCATTCAGACTTAGCTAGGGACCCATATGCCCCAAGTGTTTGGAGTGATCTCCTCCCGAGTTTTGTATCCGATATGGTGAGTCGTGACCTCACTGGCTCTCCGGTTGATTAATGAATGAGCAGGTTTGGAGTAAAAAAAAGAAGAATAAAATCCTTGTCGATTGATGAAAGATCCACAGTTTTGGAGGAACTATTCCCTGAAAAAAAAACATAGTACATGTTCTGCACAGCATTATATGTAGTAAGAAGAAACATCTATAATCTAATTACGTATTACCATAAGCACCATATATTTAACGGCAGCTGGAGGATTATTAATTATCTTTCTTTAGAGCAGTATTATTAGTCAATAAGTCAACTTTTGTACATACTGAATGCATTTCATGATTTGTTATAGCACACCTCAAATTTGCAAGACAAAATCGCCAATTCTTTTCATGAGTTTAGCTGAGTTCAAGCCTTTGTTTGATGCTCTTGTGCCTTGATTGATTTTTGGGACTTTATCCTAGTCTATAATCCATCCTGTACTATGAAAAACCTTTCCTTTCTCTTTGATTGGAACCCTAAAAGTCCTCTCCCAGGCTCCCGTCCCAGTGAACTAGGCATACAACCCCCTCCCCCACCACCCAAAAAAGCCTCGAATTTTTTTAGAAAATCTTGTTAATCATAATGTAGTTAATAATAATGTATTTAATAACAATGTAGTTAATAATAGGTACCATCCATGGAGAGTTGAATTTTCAGTCCAACTGAAGAAAGCTTTGAACATTTGTTGCAATGGGAACTAAAAACCAGACAGCAGCCATCTTGGTGTCTCGCTCGGAGTCATTGTTCACCTTCCTCTACATTCATCTAGCACAACGGAACGCCGCCACTTGACAACACACTTGTGCCCACTTGGGGGTGAGACTGTCCACAGCAGTTTGCCGATCTGCATCTGTAAATACTGTCTTCTGCAGAAAGGAGAGAGAAGAAAACTTCCCCCAAACCAACCGGGTGTTCCAGCAGCTTCGTGCATCCACTCGCGCATCCGCCAGGTAGTTGGTTCCCGCGACCGCGAGGAGGGGGAGGAGGGGGGGCTGCGGGCAAGCGCGCACGCGGCCGACGGGGGAAGCTCGCCGCCGTGCACGACGAGGAGAGGGGCTCCACCTCGCCGTCGAAATCTGAATCGAGCCGCTCCACGACGGCGGGTGAGATCCGGTGGCGGAGGGTGGAGGCGGCCGGCGAGCTCAAGCGCCGCTGTTGAAGGCCGGTGTCGGCATGAGGAGGAGAGCGGTGCCTCCCTGCTCCTCTGCGTGCCTGCGCCGCCGGAGGAGCCGGCGCCTCCCTGCTCCGGCGCGCAGAGATCCGGTGACGGCGCACGCGAGGGAAGGCCAGCCCCTGCTGCATCTGCCACCGCCGGACCGGCGCAAGGGGGAGAGGGAGGGCGAGCGACGGGGTAGCCGAGGTGGAGAGGAGGTGGCCGCGGGGCGGAGCTCCTGCTCCGGCGGCCAGCGGGTCTCCCGCAGGTCAACGCGTGCGGATCTCGCCCACATGGCGGAGTTCTCGCCCGCGATGTCGACGGTGGTGGCGTAGGCCTCGTGCCGGGGCCGTAGGCAATGGCGTTCTCGCGGCGGGAGAGGAGGAGCCCGGCGGACGACGCGAGCGTCGGCCGCGCGGCGGGAGAGAGGCGGAGCGCGAGAGGAGCCGTGCGGGAGGCAGTGGTTGGTCGCTGCGAGATGAGCGAAGGAGAGAGAAGATCCTAGGAATGGGCGTCCACCGGGGGCAACTGCATTTTGGAGCAACCGATGCAGCGATTGCTGGAGGCTCTACGGTGCACGTTCCTTCTTCATTTTGAAGATGCGGTGCCATATGCGGTGATTGCTGGAGATGGTTTGATACAGTTATAATGGAGAGCAAGAAATGGTCCAAAGACCACCACACCCCTACCCCACCCTCTCCCAAGCTTCCCCTTCCTCGCCTAACATAATTATATTTCATAAATCGATAGTTCAAATTATATTTCAATTGCACTATTATATTTATTAGGATAAGATCTTAAAACAATAAAATATTTGGGTATATTTTGGTAATATTTTCTCAAGAATTGTTTTTATAAAAGTTGAACAAATTTTTTATTATAGAATAAATATTCCAAGGTCACTAGATTTTTTTTCAATGTCTTAGATTAAATTATTCCTACTAAGTGACAATTATTCCTAAAAAATGCTACTAGAGTTAAACATTGTTAGAGATGAACTAACAAATTACATAATTTGAAATAAGTTACATAAAAAATTAGATACTAATGGAACAAAAAAGCATCATAGAACAAATCATGAACATGTACTAGTGGAACAAAATTTTGTACACAAGTAACAATCAGTATGTGAACTCGTGGAAAAAGTATCCACATGGAACAAATCATGAGCACTTCTATGGAACAAAATTGTATACACTAAAAAAACTTACACAGTATACAAACATGTGGAAAATATACACTCATAATAAATTGGAAATACTCATGGAATATAATTTAATACAACTACAACAAATTTGTACACCTGAACTCGTGGAAAACCTAGATAAACAAAACAAATTATGAACACTGGTAGGACAAAAGAAACTATACATCTAGAACTTGAGCAGCACAAAAATTATTGCAGAATAATCTAATTCTGTTGATGAAACAACAAAAATGTATTACAATTAAAATAGGAACAATCTAAAGTACATGAAACATTGTGCTAAAAAAAGGTACATGAAACATTCATCATTACATCATGAATGCAAAATAAAGTAGAAGGTATAACTGAGCCTTCAAATGAGCCACATGAAAATATACTAGAAATATAGAACCAAATTTAAAAATATATGATTTAAAATAACAAACATAAAAAGATAAAAGTATGGAGAAGAAACTGCAAGCAAAGTAAAGGGAAAAAAAATCAAAAACTAAGCTACGCACAATAAATATTATTTAGACAGAAATCATGTCTTATCCTAATAAGAAATCGTGTCATTTAGGGAACTAAGCAAAAGCTCAGCTAGTAAGGTTCCTTGTGGTGGAACCTGCCATCCAAGTTTGAGTCCTCACATTTTCTTAGATTTATTTTAAGATTTAACCCACAATACTATTTCGGTAGTAGGCAAGTGTCTGTCCACAACGAGACACCAGTGATGACTTCATCAATCTCGAATTTTTGTTGGCTCGAACTCTCCAAAATGCTCAGAGGCAGTGGCGGAGCTGGTGTATTTTGATGCCTAGGGCCACTCTGTAAACACTTATACCACTGACATAATTGCGGTAACCACAATAATGATAGTTCATATAATGATAAAAGTGCTTAAAATACATGATTTAGACTAGTGCATCACAATTTAAGATCTGTTTGTATAACAAATTTGATAAAATAAATACCTAACTAGTGTCGGTCTGGTTCGTCATCAGTAGAGCTGGGACTTGGGTCAGGTTGTGCCCTCTCGTGCCTCGTGTTACATCGTGTTTAGGCTTCTAGGCATGCGAGGTACATTTTGTCGTGCTGGCATGGCACGACAAGTTTTTTTTACTAGGCCCAAGCACGACCCGTGGCATGGCGGCACGTTTTCGTGTCGTGCCGACCCAAACACGACCCTCGCAATATGACTACTTATGACCATATGAGAACACAATATTATTGTGTTAAGAATGATCATTATCACAATTTCGTACATGTAAGGTATATTTTGTGATCTACTTATATGACACTAATTATACTAAGCTATATAATGCATATAACCTACGAATTTGCTATTCGACCATTTTCATGTTGTGCCGGCTCAAGCACGGCCGAAAATATGTGTTGTGGTGTGCTACCCATCGTGCTGAGATCATATGGACGACACAGCCCTCACATTCGTGTCGTGCTGGCACAGTCCAAAATTTATCGTGTCGTGCCAAAATGTCGTACTTCGTGCGGCCCACACATAGAGCAGCCCAAGTCCGCAGATAGCTAGGGTTGCCGTGATGCGAGGAATGGAGGGAGAAAGCATCGCAAGGTTTTTTTTTTCTTTTTAGGCTGCGAGCGCCGCAGTTGGCCACTTGGGCGGGCTGGGCGGACTGAATTGGAGAAGGAAAACAGCAGGACGTCCGGGTGTGATTTGTTGAGCCACACAACAAATTGGACCGACAAAGACTATGATCATCATACAAAATTATTCACGAGACCGTGAAAAAATATAGGAGCGGTATAGGAGGTTTTTTGGCCACGTCTAAGGCCATGGACTGGGTGGCCTTAGGTTGTCCTCCGCCCCTCAGAGGTATGATACAGCACGGCATTTTCACCCTAAAAATAGTGTGTAAACCACTACCGCTATTGTTGGATTCATCATTCATCAGCTGTTGTACTGATGCAGTCGGCAGTCGCTGTGTATTTTTGCGAATACCTGAGCTAGCGAAAGCACTCCAAGTGAGCCAGGAGAAGTATTTCAACCACGTACACTTCAGCAAATATATATCTCCAGGAAGAATCGCCGGGGGCGCTGTCGCGGTGTCACCTCACCTGACGCAATACTCCACGCGTATATTGTGGATGCCGTGCACAGGAATCACCGGCCACCAACAGCTACCTTAACTGCTGGTAGCAGGGCTGCAATCACCATCTAGCTCTCGCTAAAAAGGAACAAGCCGACACCGATAATGATTTCTAAAAATTTTCATCTTCACCTCAGGTTCTGGCTGGTATGATCTAGATGTAGTATCATGTCAGGGTCAATTACCTGTGCATCTGATTCTCTGGCAAGTGAGACCATCCATAGCCATTAAAAATGAGCCAGTATGGCAAATCTAGGGCCACTCATGTCACAAGGCTCTGTTCACAGAGGAACTATTAGCTGCTACAATACATCCTGAGCTTTTGCATCTCAGGCCTTTTAACTAGCACACTCATCTAACCTACAGCCAACACAAACCAAGCTCTACTTACTTTGCAGCTGTCATCACCGCAAATTCCCATCGCGGCTGAGTTCCTGGGCTCCAACACAAGCTCTGCGACGTGACTGCTGAAATGTATGCCCATATGGCATCAGGGTATGTGGACCTTGCTGTCACCGAACCCGAACTAGTTGAGTTCCATTGGTTCAAGGGGAACTACATTACTTGGCGGCCTGCCCAGTATCCCCTTCCCGAGATTACTTGGCGGCTTGCCAAGTATTCCTTTGCCAGGGTGAGGACTAGCGATGGATGGAAACTCAAGCGATGACCCGTAGCCATAACCGGAAGGGATGATACGAGGCCATGGAATAATGGGCACAAAATGATGAATGCTAGACTGCCGGATGAGGCTTCGATCATGTTGGGCACGAGGAAAGACCTTGTCAGATGCAGGAGTGGGTAACGAGTCACTACTTGTTGCCGCATTACCACCATGTTTTGCTCTCTTTTGGAATGCATATCTACCCTGCGGGGAAAGTTCCCGCTTCTTTTTTCTCTTGCCATGCTTCAAACGAGGTTTGCTGATCAACTCATCTGGGCTAAGGCGCCCAAACAAAAGGGTCTTCAGGTTCTGTGTGTTCACTTTTCCCCTCATGAAATCCAATAAATTCAAAGCACATTCTCTAAGGCATTTGCAGATCTTCTGCATCTGCACCTTCCCCACCGCTCTTGCGAAATTTTGCGACCGGTCCAAGAAATCTTCAACCTGCACAAACATACGCAAAAATGTTGTTGTTTGCCTTTTCACGGTAAGATCCTAACCTTTTGCTACTTGTTAGTACCCCATGCATGAATACCTACACTTAAATTGCCGACTCCTTTCTTCCATGTCTTGGATTTCTTCCATGTCTTGGAGATCCAAGACGCTTCAAAATTGCTAGCACACAACCCATGCTCCCATAAACTCTCTGCTGATAACAGCTGCAGGACAAGGCCAAAATTTGGCACTAATAGTGAGCACAATTATTTGCAATAATAATGTACTAACAAAAAAGGTGAAACCTAGTACTGTTGCAGAAAACAGGGCAAACTAATAGGAATATAAATCACTAAATAATTATTAACACACAGACCAATGCAATACTGACAAAATTGGGAAAATAAACTTGCTAAGGTTCAGGGGGGCAGTACATCACCACAATGTCGGCAAATGAAAAGGCTACCATATCATAATTCCTGGCTACAATGTTACAATGTCACCATGGGTAAATAAGAGAATTTCTGCAGATAAAGTTTGAGCATGTCTAACTCAAATCTGTTGTGGGTTCTAAAAGGAACTATGTTGGGTATGTTAGAAGAGACATCTAACATAACATGGTACAACATGTTCTTATAGATTCAATTACGGAAAGTAATTTCCACTTCGAACATAAGTAGAAGGTGGACCTTATAATTACTCACTTTACTAATCAGTGACACGAACAATTCAGCCACAGATTCTGTATTTCTATTACCAAACTCCTTAAACAGTGCAATGTTCCTCTCAACGCTTGCACAATCTAAACCATCTGCGAGATCAAGAACCCAGAAAGTTAACTTCAGTTCCAATATGACAAAGTTAGCAAAATGATGCCGATAAAAGGAAAAACAAAGAACAAGCATGATAGAAGATGACCTTTTAACAAGGCAGAGAACGCAGGCAATATTGGAGGACATCGGGTCTGCACTGCACATTGCATAAGGATTCGATTTAAACTTATTCAGCTAAAGAAAGAATGAGGTAAAAAATACTGAGGCTTATTTTCGCACTACCATAAAGGTGAAGGGAATAAAAATGCAATTTCTGGTACACAAAATGCAGTAGCATGAAGTGTAGCAAAAGAATATAGACTGAGGAAATATACTAGAAGGACATCTGCCATGTTTTCTAACCTAGCATAAACCCTACCTAATATTAGTCAACATTAAAGATAATTTGCCTTCAAATTTACATATTGATAAGCAAGTAAAGTAATAAAAACAAAATGTAGGGGAACAGTTGGTTGTAATTTAATAACCAGACCAATAATAATAATAAACCCATGGTACCTGCAAATGGAAAGCAACTAATGAGATGATTGACATGGAGCTCATTGTCAGTGCTCTTGGGCTATTCAGATCATGTACTTTAGCCCAGAATTTAACCTGAAGAAAAAAAATGGAAAACTGACAAGATTATTGTCACGTGATTTCAAGTTGATCGTATATTCGTATGGCTTTGCTAAGTTACTAATTAGAAAGGAAAAGATGATTGCATTACCAAGTAACTTAGTATATGAAACCTTTCATCAAGCAAGGAAACAAATTTAAAGATCATTGACCTTGTCATGCCATCTTTATTTTCAACTGAAATGTCACATTCAATCCCTGTGCCACGATCAATAACCTTCAGAATAGGCACCCTAGCACTTACAATAGGTAAAACCCCACAGAAAATTCCATCCCCTGGATAAATCATATTCATGTAAGAAAAGGATGGAAATGAATATTTGAATATATTCTGTTTAAGGAAATACTTACTCTGACGAGAATATAGAACTTTGGAAAATTTCCTGATTACAGAGATCTTTTGCTTGCGAGTATATTGATCATCAGTATTAGCACTGAAATTGACAGAAAGGTCCAGGTCACTACGAGGAGTAAATAAATCCATCGTGAATGATCCAAATGGTTCCACAACTGGAAACCCATCGTTGCTACCTGAAAGTTATGATAAACAAAGGTCAGTTAATAAACATACAAGATACATAAGTTAAAATAGCAATCAAAATAACATTGTTCTTTTTTTTTGGTGCAAACACATAGAAGAACTGCATGATTGAGATAGAAAAAAGGTTCACACACACCCCTCGTTAAAATACCACATAACATGCAACTGACATATGATTTGCTGAACATCAATAAGAGTCCTCTGCTCATTGCTCAGTGTCATTGGCTCATTACTCACTAAGTTTTACCACCCAATAAAGTTGTATGTTTTTCCATCTGATTAGAAATAGATCAATATGACATGTGTGTGTTTTCAAATTCTTCAAAGCAGTACATGTTTGAAACTACTTTTGGTACATGAGGATATCAACATGTTACCAAGGATATTTGACGCATAAGGTCAGGGCATAATCTAATACTATTATAATCATAGGTGTTGTAGCCCAGAATGGCAGAATAACGTATGTATGGTTTCCCCAAGGGGTGACCGATTTCAGAGTAAAAAAATGAAGAGTTGTTTGAAGAGCTGAATCACAAATTATATAAATAATCACCATTCACCAGTCAGCATTTTTATATTACTTAATAGTGGTAACTTTGGAGGTTGGAAGTTCATGGCAATGTTAAAATACTTAGTAGGGGTAAATTTGGAGGCTAGAAGTTCATGGAAATATTCAAATACTCGAATAGTAACAACTACAAGAAATGGAGATATACCAAATATTCGTTTTGTAATCTTCCTGAAGGCATCAACCAAGGTGTTGCGCTGGTCATAGTCAAGTGGCTTTGGACGCAGAATGGCATACACCTCAAGAAGCAAATGATTGAGAGCTGGAAGCAGAGCAGGATTGACTGAGATTGCTTCCAACTCCTCCAGCTCCAGACACTCAGCGTGCCTTTGTAACACTGCACAGGAGAAGACGAGAAATGCTTGCGTATAAGACAGCCCAAAATTGAAAGCTCAGGATATGATACTTACACGTATAGTAACAATATTCTGTGGTTACAAAATAACAATTCCCTACTGCCAAAACACGGGCACATTTGCATCCCCTCGTACCAACTGTAGTTCGTACAAAAATAATTCCGGGATGGATTGACATCTACATCCAAAATCTATTGTGGCTGCTTAATTTCTGTAGCGCAGGGTCCATATGCACATGGAAGCATGGACCGCAAAGAAGGACAGGCATTGCATCTAGCATCTCGCAAACAGAAGTAGAACGCTGGGAGCGAAACAGAAGTGGAGGGGAGCAGCAAGTACAAGTAGTATGAAGTACCTTCAGAATCCCATGTGCTTGCCTCGCTGCACCTGCAACATCGGAAAAGCGAGATCAATCCCCAAAGCAGCAAACACCGCGCGCGCAGGCAGAAATGCGATACCCATTCTGGCGAACACCCAACTTCAACTTCAGAAAAGGGAAGGGAACCAAATCGATCGTTACCTATGGAGTAGATTGAATTCGGGGCTGGGGAGAGAGAAAGAGAGAGTGACTAACTGAGAGGAGTCGGAGTCTGAGTCGTCGGAGTTGGACACGGAGGTGCTGGCCGCCGGAGCCGCCATGGAGGAGGAGCTCACTCACTGGCCAGCGGCGGAACTTCTCTTCGCTTCTCCCCCGTACCGCCGCCGCTCTCTTCACTTCTACACAGGTGCTCTGCTCCTTTTTCTAAAAAAAAAAAGTGCTCTGCTCCTTTACTGTGGGAATCTCTCGCTGACAGTGGGCCCACCCAGACCACAGGTGCTCCTCGAAGCCCCCAAATCTTCATGGGCCGCAATGGACCGCTAAAGCAATTTTGGTGGGCTATCAAATGAAATCATTGAATTTTTTTTTAATTTTTTTTTATTCATTTTGGAAAAATATATGATCATTTCAAAATTTCGAAGCCCCCCAAATCTTCATGGGCAACAATGGACCGCTAAAGCAATTTTGGTGGGCTATCAAATGAAATCATTGAATTTTATTTTTTAATTTATTTTTTTATTCATTTTGGAAAAATATATGATCATTTCAAAATTTAGCAAAACTAACCTACCACCGCCGTAGCCCATGGCG
The DNA here is from genome assembly GCA_036936925.1 of Cenchrus fungigraminus. Lineage (NCBI taxonomy): Eukaryota > Viridiplantae > Streptophyta > Magnoliopsida > Poales > Poaceae > Cenchrus > Cenchrus fungigraminus. Next base: position 73,652,524 of record CM072780.1, read on the forward strand.
GTAGAGCCAAACTGCGACAGTATATCAATTATTTGAGCTCTAAGATGACTTTAAATGAAAAAAGTTTGAACTACAAAGTTGTAGATCTCGTCGAAAGCTACAAATTTCGTATAAAGTTCATCTCCATCCAAATTCATAAAAAAAGTTACGATTTTTTGAAAACAAACTGACCCTCACTGTAGCACCTACAACCGCCGTGGCCCATGGCGGTTTGGCACTACGGCCATGGGCCACGGTGGTGGTAGGTTAGTTTTGCTAAATTTTGAAACGATCGTATATTTTTCTAAAATAAATAAAAAATAAAAAAATCGAAATCATTCTGCTCGGTCGGTTTTTCAGAGTAGATGAATGTGAAATGAATGGGGGCGAGAACCTCTTGGTACATTGCCGTCATTTCCTCTCACAATTGTTAGAATTCCCTACTTCCTCTTTGAAAAGTGGTACTTGCTTCATATGACATACAAGCACCACCAGCACATTAACGTAGTATACTCCCTCTGTCTTAAAAAAAAGTATCATCGTTGATTTTCGTACCACAAGTTGTAACTGAATTTGTATTTCACATTAATATAGTATACTCCCCCTATCTCAAAAAAAGTATCATCATTGATTTTCATACCACAAGTTGTAACTAGATTTGTAAAAAAAAGTACATGCAACATTTGTGTCTTAAAATAAATTTTATAAAAACTAGATTTAAATACCTATTTAATGATATTAATTTTATACCATAAATATTAATAATTTATATACATTTAGTCAAAATTGTTTAAAGTCGCTTCGAAAAACGAAAGTAACACTTGGATCAGTCTCAGCACAAAATCTCATAACACAGTTACACTGAGACTAGATAGCACAGTTACACTGAGACTAGATAACTGTGTTAATGAAGTTTCACGAAGGATGAAACTTCCCTCACATCTAATAAAACTCTTTTATTTTCTCTCATCACCACATCAGCAAAATTGATGATATTTAATACTCCCTCCGTCACAACAGTGAGAGGAAATGATCTCTATACCCCTCATTTTACACTACCCACCAACTTTCCACCTACTCACCAACCTCATTCAATTTTGTCCTATCCTTCCAGAACCTTATATTTTGGTACAAATTTTGAAAAATCCTTCAGGACTTTATATTTTGAGACGGAAGGAGTATCGTGAAACCCTCCATGAAACTCCCAATTAAGACATTGATGATATTTAATATCGTGAAACTCTCCATGAAACTCCCGATTAATACTGACCTTATTCTGAGACGGAGTACTACAAAGTAGAGAGGCATGAAGTATCGTGTCCAAAAGAATCGAAGATCACATCGAAATTGCAAACCCAACACTCCAAGGCGACCAGACCAAGCTGAACTGCTCTGTACTGTACAAACAATTTGCTTCATTTTTCCATCTCATTTTCCAACCAACCCCAACCCATTAGTCGCTGTGAAACAAAAATTAGTAGTGACCCAAGTCTCAATCAGAGAAGGTCACCTCCCCCATCTGCCGCCACACCCAAAACCATACATTACTTACACCGCGGCAGGGTTGGGCAGGGCAAAAAGAAAGGAACCCCCAAACCCCCAAAGAATTAGATAGAACGAACAAAATTGAATACAATCATACACCACCCACTAACAACTCCACCTGTGCCCACAAACACCAAATGTTTCCTCTATCTTCTTGTTTTCTTCCATATATCTACATGATGAAGTACGCTCGGATCACCTCAATTATGGGCGCACGGCACAGCGGGCACTTCCCTCCGCCCCGAACCAACTCGTTCGCGCATTTTGAGCATGTGCACATGTGTCCGCATCTGATCAGTTAACACCCAAACAAGTCAATAGTTAGCACAATGTAGATTTTTATTCATGGACTAGTGCTATGAGTAGTCTATGACTGGACCAGTGGATCGTGATCAGTGCAAGCCAACCTGTACAGAAGGGAGTCAATTGGAGTCTCACAGCATATACAGCAGGTCCCTTTTCTCACATTTATCCATTTCGAACCATCGTCAATTATTTCTTTACTCTCACCTGAAATTTAAGCACATAGCTTTAGGCAGATGTATGAAGTGTCATTGCTATGAAAATGCAAAGCTAAGGTAATTAGTAGTGTACCACTTGCTTGCCATATGGTTGCAAACAAGTATTACATAATATCACAGACAAGTGCTGTGTGATGCAATGGAACAAAAATACAAGTTAGCCCCTTAGGATTCTGTACACCAATACCAAAATATATTCCTAAACTATATTTAGTAAGCTATGTGCCATTTCGAAACTATATTCCTAAGCTATATTCCTAGGCCCCTTAGGATTCTGTACACCAATATGATTCCTAAGCTATGTGCTAATTCAAAACTATATTTAGTAACACCAATACGCAACATCCTTGCTATATGTTTCAAGAAAGATAAACTATAGCCCCTTAGGATTCTGTACACCTTAACAGAGATCAGTTAAGCTATACCAAGAATCAACAGGTCAAGCAGCAAATTTCAAAGGTGAGATTACATGCAAACATGTGAGGATTCTCTGTGGATTGTTTCCCTAACCTCTCTAAATTCAAAAACAAACCACCCTGGAGGAAACATAGCCAACAGAAAACTTGTGGATTTACTAACCTTGCTCCCCAATGAAACGATTCAAGGCTGCTGAAACTTCTTGCCTTACAGAACGCTGTAACTCTAGCTGCATATCCATGCAAGCTTCCAACATCCTTTGCATATGGCTCATGCCTTGCTGAAGTCTAGCCATATCAGCCCTTAAATCATTGATGGCCTCCCATTCCTAGACACAAAAACCAAAATAAATGAGCCATTGCCATGCTTGATTCAGAAGCTTCTATGAAGTGGGCATGAAAGAATACCCCAAGAGTCTTAAAATGAAATGAAACACAGCTCTCCTGCGCATTTGAGATAAAAAAAATACCACGAGAATAACAATCTAAAAGCAAGAGTTGAATGCAGTGGAGCACAACAAATAAAGCCTACAAGATATGGGTAAATAATGAATTCAAAATAAAGAAAAGATGTATTCCAATCTCCAAAAAAAAAAGATGAATTGAGCAAAGTAAAAAATAAATAAATGTTTGTGGTAAAGAATATCATAAGCAATAACTCACAATGTCAGAAGAAGAACGATGAATGTTTTGCCTGATCCAATTATTACGATGCAACTCTGAATGCCAAAGTGGCTGACGAGGTGGCACAGGTGGAGGTGGTATCACTAAAGGAGGTCTGTCAACAGGGTGCTGCAGTTCCTGGTCATCATCATCTCTTTGCTGCTCCTGATTCTGATCTGGTGAGTTAGGGGCAGGAGTTGTTTCTTGACTTCCTTCCAGATCCCAAGGGAGAGGACCACGACCTTGCCGTTCAACATATGACCGGATAAGCCGGTCTAAGTTTTCACGAAAAGCACTATGAAGAAGATTAGAAACGCTCCTTCTGCACAATTTTCAAGAAAACTTCAGTATTTAGACCAACACCAAATAAACTATTTATAACAACTTCCTTTAAGCAAGAAACTGTCACCTGCTTAGAAGTTCCCTCAATTCTGTGCTATACACATTATCGTCATCCCCAGGGATGAATGTATTACCTCTTCTAATAAGAGCAGCATCATGGTCAATTGGTTGGTCAGAAGTATTATCATGCCAATTGTCGGCGGTATCATTAGACTCATCATCGTCTTGCCACTCTTCATTGACTTCAGGGAGATGATCATCACTCTGCCACTCATCATACACTTCTATAGGGCGATTATCTCTGCTCCACTCCCCATGTGATTCCTGAAGGTGATTATTATCATGCAATTCTTCAAGCACTTCGGGAAGATGATCACTATCATGCTGCTCTTCATGTGCTTCAGGAAGACTATCATCGCTGATTGACTCTTCGTGTGCTTCAGGAAGACGACCAACACTGGTTGACTCTTCATTTGCTTCTGGAAGATGATCGTCATGATCATGCTCAGTTGTTGTTCCCTCACGGGATGAGATGTCTGCATTCTCATGCCAACTTCTTTCAGACTCCTCTCCAATCACAGCATGGGAAAATTGTTGCCAATCTCTTCTGTCCTGTTCCAAATCTACCTGACTTTCTGCTTGACTATGAGATCCACAAAAGACTTCAGCAACAATAGGGCTGCCATTTTCAAATCCTGATGTTGTTGCTGTACCTTCAATTTGCTGAAGACTGATATTCTCGCTTGTTAGTTCATGTCTCTCCTGAGTAGTTTCAGAAGTAGTAGGTCTTGATTCAGAATGATCATTTGTAGGTAGTTCAACATCATGAGTTGAAGAAGCATCTGCTTGGCTAACTGCTCGACCACGGACAAGGTTCTCCAATCTGAAGCGGAACTCTTCTCTAGTTATTAAAATTAATGAGTATTATTATTTTACTTAGCAATTAGAGCATGATGAAAAACAATACAAAATAAGTTTTAACAGCAGCAATTAGATTCATCCATATAGTAAGTGAACGAGCCAGCTTGAAACTATCAAATGATCAGAGAAAAGGGTGATAATAAAGTACATAACAAAAGTATTCGTGTGGCTTGGCTTGCAAGTCAATATATCTAGCTGATATGTTAGGTCCTAGAAAAATATTAGAAAAAATGTAGCCATATCTTTGGGCAACCAAATCCAACTAACTACAGATGTACTCCATGTCTTACGTTAAAATGGCAACAAGCTTCAAATATGGCAAGGTAAGAATATGAAAAATGTCTGGATAGCCTTCAAGTTTCAAACATTTAGTATAAACTTATGGTGTGCTATTAAACAAGGAAAATACTGGCCATCACATATACTCCCTCTATCCCAAATTATAGGTCGTTTTGGCATTTTATGGTTCCATGATTTCGCTATGCACCTAGATGTAGTATAATCTAGATGCATAGTGAAAGCAATGAACTTAGATAAGCTAAAACGACCTATAATTTGGGATGGAGGGAGCATGTAATTTGACACAATAGAAAACCAAAGCCAGACAAGCAAAACTGTCGTGCGAAGATGGCATGACAATTAGCACTTTGAAGTTTGAAATGAACAATAATACAACACAATATGAGCAACACTAATATGCAGCTAATTTCTGGTGCTCAATGAATTAAAGTTTGCATTACTAAAACACAGCTTGTATTGTTTTATCTGCATCATATAACAAGGGTAACCCTTATTAAGTTACCATTCTTTGTATACAAGCTTTTGTTTTGTGAAGCAAAACATTTGCAAATCAACGTAAAAGCTAAATGCAGCAACAGGCCAACAGTTGAAGCAATATTAAGCATCATGAACTCATTATAAGATGCAAACCCTCCAACTACAGCATCAGAATGTTGCGACAGTGACACATTGGTCCAGTATGCACTTGCATTTATCCCAGCAAAAAAAGAGGAAAAATGATAAATCCATCAAGCAGCAGGAGAAGCCTCAACATTCATGTCTCAGCACGCGAGCTGACACATACCTCAACCCGGAGACAGGATGCCGCTGTCGCAGCTGGCCAAGCTCCCTTGCGGCCACGGATGGGGGCCTCCTCTCCTCTGGCAGACCACCGTTGCGCAGAAACCGGCCCCGGAGCAGCGCCTGCGTTATACGTTAGCTCTGATCGTATCAGAAATCCGAAATGATGGGCAAAGCAGCGCGTAATATAAGCAAGTAATGGAACAGTGTGTTGAGAAAGGAAGACGAGCACCGACGTGGATTCGGTTGCGGTGCGGGAAGTCGGAGACGGCGCGGTGCTGGGAGAGGCGGTGGAGCTCAGCCTGGCGGTCGGCGGCCATGCGCATGACGAGCTCGAGGCGCGCCTGGCGGCCGCGGATCCGGGGGGCGTCCCTGCGCGCGTGGTCGGGGACGGGGGATGGCGGGGGGCCGGTGTCGTCGTCGCGGTCGCGGGCGGCCATGTGGACCCACTCCCTGACGAGGCGCACCCGGTCGCGCTCGATCTCGCGGAGCCAGGAGGACGAGGAGGAGGAAGAGGTGGAGGCGCGCGAGATCTGTGCGGCGGGTGCGCGGCGGAGGAGGTCCGGGGAGCCCTCGCGGCTGGATCCAGCGTCCCAGTCGCTGTCGCTGCGGGGCTCGGAGGGCTCGCGGCGGCGGCGCGAGGTCATGTCGCTGTCGAGGAAGAGGAAGGGGGCTGGGGATTGGGCTGGGACGGGGACGGCAGGGACGTCGCCCATCGCCGCCGGCCGCGCTGAGGCATGGGGCGGCGAGGAAGCTGATGCCGATTGGATTGGGCACGGCAAAGTCAATCCTCCAACGCAACGCGCCAGAGTCTCAGCATTGGAGGAGACGACGACGGAGGGGGAGAAGGTGGAGTCGAAGCAAGTCCAATTCCCTTTCCCCCTCCCTCCCAACGGAGAGACGACACCACTCCCCGCGGGTGAGGTTTCCAATTTTTTTTCTCATTTCTTTTTTTCTTTTTATTTCAAAAATAATTTCTGGAGGGAAACTAAAAGTTCTAGATTATTGTTAAAATAATTTTTATGCCTATGTTTGGTGTTTATCAAGAACATGTCATTCCAGGTGTCAAACAATTATTTTGACCTGTCCTCCGGTTGTCAAATTTTGTTTTAGAAAAAAAAACGTGAGGTTTGCATTTTGAGGAGAAAAAAAATAGTTCTCCAGTTGGCTATCCTTTGATTCCTTGTTGGGACCAAATCCTATAAAGCTAACAATATAATGGTTGTTCGGCTCGTATAAGCTTGGCTTATCTTGGTTTGTTTTGACTTATTTCTTCTCACATAACACTATTCATTCTACCAGCCGAGCACTGTTGATTCTACCAGCCGAATAGTGTGATACTTCTTCCATATCAAATATTTGTCGCTATTGACTCCTTTTACAATTTTGATCATTCATCTTAATCAGAGAATTATGTAAAAGTATCAACTACTATGATATGTTTTATTATTAAAGGTAATTTTAAGCATGATTTAACTTTTTTTACCTTTACAATAAATTTTCAAATAAGATAATTGTCAAAGTTGTAAGAGAAAATCAAAAAATTTGATACTAGGTTACTGTGAGATTTTGAAAAGCTTCCGATAAACTATGAACCACTACCAGTTCTGCTTAATACAAAGAAAAAAACGTCCAAAATAAATTTGATGTTGTGACAACACAAGATTCGGCAGAAGGAGATTAGTGGCAAAAAATGAGCATTCATTTTATCTACCGCTACCAATTTATGTAGTGATACTTTAGTTGGTTTGAGATGACATAGATAGCTCGCATGAATAAAAAATTATAGAAGATGATGTGCATAGCTTTGCATATAAAGAGAAATAGAGTTAATGAGGTGAGAGATAACACGGATAGTTGGTATCAAGAAATGATATTAGTGGGAAATGATGTGGACAGGTTATATGTAGAGAAAAATATAGTTAATGACTCTCAGTGAGGCTCATCTATGTATGTTATATATAGAGAGAGGGAGTACTTATGTAATACTCCTTTCCATTCCAAATTATAAGTCATTATAACTTTTTAGGTTCATATATATTATTATGCACTTAGACATAATATATGTCTTGGTGCATAATGATATTTATGAACCTAGAGAACTAAACGCTCTTCAATTTGAGAGGAGCGTAATATATAAGTTAGCAGGACTAGATAAATGACTTGGTATAATCTGTTTGTCATCTAAGAGTATCTCTAAGAGACTAATCAAATGGTTTGCTAAATCAAATTTTGACTACTCAACACTAAAATAGCTCTTCCACTCGCCCAGTCTCAACCCGTCAAGCCATCCGGCTCTTCAAATTGCCCCCCTTGCTAGCTAAATTTGGCTAGCCAATCCGGCTAGCAAAACTGACTTACCAAGTGTGGGATGACATGTGGGACCCACATGTTAGTGTGTAGAGAGGAAAGTTTGAAGAGTAGAAATGAAGAGTTTGTTGAAGCGGGGTGCTTAATATGAAGTGAAATCTTTATGAAGAGACAAATATAAAGTTAAATAAAAGTAAAAAATGAAGACTCTGTTGGAGGTCCTTTAAGGAATCTTCATACCTTCATTTTGATAAAGATCATACCACCTAAATGCTAAGTTCGTCTTTGCAAGCCCAGAACTGCTGTGACAATATTCATTGCTCGATTTTATTAATGAGTTGTACACCAACTAAGTATATCAATGATTTTACTATATAGAAATCCCCGCCCAACCCCTCACTAGAAAATAAACCTCTCGAATTATATACATTGAACCATTAGATTTATAGGAAAATTTTAGAATAATTATAATTTTTGTGAGCCATTCGTTCGGTGAAATCTAACAGTGGTATTACCGGGTAGTACCAATAGTGTAGTACCAGGTAGTAGCAGTTTGATGGGACCACCAATTAAATTTATTTATTTATTTTTTTAATTTAGTAAGGGTATATGGGTAATTTTCTAGCTAATTTGACCAACACCCTTGTTATAGGTCACATTGACTAAACAGAGAGGCGTATTTTACCATGATACCCTTTTAGTTATTAATTAATTTTTTAATTAAATTAGTTGGTGGAAAAGGCACTACCCAAGCACATATTGATGGATGCTATGATAGATTCACCCTTTTTTATAGATTGATAAAATATAGTATGATATGAAATTCCCCATCAACCATTATCAACACAAAAAAATCTTACTTTCTTAAGGCAAATCTATTTCACCCTCAAACCTACCCACTGCTCACATGGAACAAATCATATGACGCATGAAACAAAAAATACACACATGGAACAAGCCACATGACTCGTGGAACAAAATCCACACATGTAGAATAAATCATATAATTCATGGAACTAAAAGAATCAAATTAATAGCTAATTTTAACTATAGTTATGTGCCATATCTGCTATCCTAAATGACCTTTTCGTGTGGCTTACGTGGACATTCTTAGGGGGTGTTTGGTTCGGATGAGCCTTACCCGTTCCATTAGATGCTTGGATGCTATTTAGAGGTATTAATGTAGATAAATGATAAAACAAATTACATAATCCCTAGGCTTTTTTTTCAAGACGAATCTATTAATCATAATTAGTCCCCATGTGATGCTACATAAACATGTGATAGTAATAAATTAATTAGACTTAATAGATTCTTCTCACGAAAAAACCTAGAGATTATGTAATTCGTTTATAATTAAGTTATATTTAGTTCTCTTAAATGTCATTAAAAAATTCGATGTGGCAGGACTTATGATAGGCTTCCAGAATCCAAACATCTCTAAATTTAATCATTATACATGGAAAAATATTTTTATTAGTTATTAAGAACTTACTTATGTGCAACCTTTTCATTCTGCAACCCTCCCCTCTCATCCCCTCAGTGCTCTTTACATGCCACTCCTACGGTTTTCTCATATAATGTGAGCAGGAGCAGAGGGTGGGCTAGTTTGGTCACGGACGGCGTACCTAGAATTTGAGGCGATACAGACACATAGCTTACTTACTTTTTTATATTGGGACCATTGGTCATATTAGTCGATGGCTCAAACTATTTGTATTATAATTTACGCAAGTTTTGATGGTATTTTTTTAAAATTTGAGATATTACAAGATATTTTAAATGTACTATTAGTTATATTTTACTTGTACCAAACTGTCTGAAAAAATTTATATCTATTTACCGAATTTATATGGAAATATAGGTGTGGCGTTCCTATAATTAAAATCCGAGGTACGCTAAGGGCTGCAAGCCTAGAACTCATGATGAAGCTAGGAGACCAATAGAGAGGCAATAAGGAGGGATGGCAAAAGTCATAGGAAAAAAATCAGTAGAAACAAAGTGAGCGGGTAGCCAAAATAGATGAGGACTATCAATGTGGAGATGTCGTTCGTCAAATAAAAATCTTAGGGTTATGTTTAAGTTTCTTGACAAACTTTTAGCGTGAAAAGTCAGAATCTCAAACAAATAACAAACTTCTTGTGTAGCTTCCGAAAAGCTGAAAGTGCAGAAAAGTTGAGTTTACTTGCAAAGCTCTGTAGCTCAGTTTTGTGAGCTTTTTGTAACTTTTTAAGTTCATAAAGCTAAACACATCTTCTAAAAATCTAGTATTGTTTTTTTAAAAGGCAACAACTAGTTTTTAGAAAAACTTAAAAAAAATCAGCTCAAAGAAACATGCCATCAGATGATGACGAGAATGGAGAGTAATATGAACTTTTGGATATGTGCACATGGATCGTGTGATGAAGAGAAAAACTAACCAAAGCCCTCTAGTCCTAGTTGGCTAGTGGAGTTGAGGTATGGTCGCAACCACCCAGTTTGATTTCTCGTTGGAGCGAATTATGGGGTTGATTTTCAAAAAAAATCCCTTTGCTAGTGAAACCGGGGTTCGGGTTGAAGATTTTTGCACAAATATTAAAGCACCCCAATAACTAATTATCTGTTTTTATTTATTAATTGTTGGATGGGTTTGAGTGGGCCCGGCCTTATCCGCACCGGATCCGTGTTCCCAACCCAGATCAGCATCTATGAACCGTTTGTTGACTCCCCCGATCCGAGTTTGCCGCTGTGAACGCTACTACTCCGCACCAGTCTGCCCATTGTCGAAAGCTCTCCGCCACCAGTAGCGTGGGCGATGCCAATGGCCATATCCGAGTTTGCTGCTGGCTTTGAACCGCTGACCTCGTCATCAATTTCCTCGTGGGAGCCCGAGGACCCCGTGGAGGGTGCGGCGGCATCGTGGTTCAAGGCCCGGTGCCCCGATGTCGAGGCGATGCCGCATGATTGCGTCGCGCCACGCGAGATCAAGGTCGTCTTCTACCCCAAGCCCGGACAGCATCCTCAGCCATGATTCACTACTTCACTGGCCTCTTTTCGTCGTAGTCATCAGTGTAGTAGGAAGCAGCACCTGCTACATGTTTGTGCACGCACTGGAGAGAGATTAGGGAGTGATGAGTTCTACGATTAATGCTCAATGGATTCGTAGCCAGTTAATTGAGAATTTGGGCAGTGAGATACTAGTACTGTTAGTGAGATCATGCTTCGTCGAAAGAACACAAACGGCAGGCGTACAAGAAAGAGATGCAACTATGCAAGAAAACGAGTAAAGAGACCGCTGTTGGTGCAAGCAGAAAGGGACAGAAAAGGATGGACGTTCCCAACAATGGCATCAACGATAACCTCATCAGAGGTATCCTATCCGGGCTATCCTCCTCCCAATCGATCGATCATGCTCCATGCTTGGGGCTAGGTAGAGCAGCATGTCCAAGTCGTGGTCGTCGCTGGAGAGCGCAGAGGCGTACAGTAAGTCGCCGAGTGCTGCTGCTGCACCACTGCGTCCTCGCCACATGCTGCCGCGGCGTCCGCGTCGGTGGAACCGGCACCGAGAGAACGTGCCGGCGGTAGCACCACCGCCGGCGGCACCACTAGCAGCTGGAGGCGGAGGAGGACGATCGAGGAGGTGAGTGTGCCGATGTCGCTGGCGCACCTGGTGCAGCAGGGCAGCGTCGTCTCCGGTGTTGGTGTGCCGGTACCGAAAGGAGGAGAAGTGGGGCGAGCCGACGTGCGCGGTGTGCCTGGCGGAGTTCGAGGGACTGCGACAGAGTGGGCAACGCCGACGAGATCGGGCCATCAAGGTTCAAGGGAGGGGGAGAGTCAACGAACCCGTTCACAGCTGCTGGTTGGGTTGGGGGTATGATAGGGTGCGGATAGGGCCAGGTCCACTTGAAACCCATTATGGATTTAATTAATAAAAAAGTAAGTAATTAGGCTGCTTTAATATTCGTGCACAAAACTTAAAAGGGGAGTACCGGAGTAGATCTCTTTCTAAGCCGGGAGAAAATTTTTTCTTTTTAATGAAAACCGTGGGGGCGGTCTTACCTCCACCGACTTAGTTTTGATGAAGAGAAAAACTAGGCATGCTCCGTATAGTAGTAATGGGGATTATAGGGACCCCGTAGACAAGCTAGATTTTTTTTTAAAAAAAGTTAAATTATTGCTAATTTCATGAGAAAGCGCGAGAAACGAAACTGAGCCTCTGACTAAAGTTAGAGATGAAATTGGCTGTTCGGTAGATTCGTCCCTCCATCCAAACAGATTTGTCCGCTAAATGCCAACAATTCATGGCATTTTTATAAAATATCATTATGCGGGACGTACAGAGCAATTGCACAGCAAAGACATTAGATAACGGAGTCTGAGACGAAGACATAGAAGCAAGGATTTTCATTCAATTCTATTGTATACTCCATACGTTCTTAAATATATGACAAAAAGGATGGAGGTGGTAATAAATACTCCCTCCGTCCCAAAATATAAGGTCCTGGAGGGTTCAAATTTTGTACCAAAATATAAGATCCTGAAAGGATAGGACAAAATTGATTGAGGTTGGTGAGTAGGTGGAGAGTTGGTGGGTAGTGTAAAATGAGGGGTATAGAGGTTATTTTCTTCTACCGTTGTTTTTTGAGTTTGAACCCTCCAGAACCTTATATTTTGGGACGGAGGGAGTACCATACCATTGCACAACTGTTTGGATCCTTCCTCAACTCAGAAGGGAGGCTGAAAACATAGAAACTGTTTGGTTCGTGCTATAGTAACGTAAACGCAAATGGAATCATATTACAATTCATTTGACACTGGAACCACAGCCAAACATATCTAATGGAATTCCTTACCTTCCGTAATCAGATTACGTTACATTTGAGTCAACCAAATACCTCCATAGTTTCATCGCTCACTAGTCACTATTGTACAACAAAGATTGAAAATAAGATGGGGGTACCAGGCAGGCAGGCACAAGCTTGGACTGGGAGTCCTTGGACTGCTCAAGAAACAGATACAAAAGGCTTGCTTCAAAATCTGGTGTGCCCTCGCTGCAGCTGCATTCTGCAGAGATTTATTTGGTTCTAAATCTCTACCTTCTCAAATTCACAGCAATACTCCCTGGGTTATTACATCACTTTAGTTTGTGGTTTATCCTCTCAGTAGCCATAGCCAAAACCTCATATCTCCAGCTAACAATGGAGTTTTCGGCTATTGTCTCATGAAGAGCTTCCCCTGCCGGAATGTATTATCCGCAAAATGGATCTAAAAATCACTTAATTTTATCCACAGCACAGGTCACTCGAGCACTTTCTCTCCGGTTGAAAATACATTCCACACCACTGTTCCTACTATGTACAGCACAACAGATACCTTGAACACACTATCCCAAGAACCTGCCAGTAAAAAGAACGAATTAAAGAGACATGATGAAGTTAGTAGCAAGAAGATACAAGAAACTTTGTAATTAATTGTGTTGAATCAACAGCAAATTCAGAAGCTGCTTCAAGGAGCTTAGATTATGTCAGCACCAAACCTGATCACTGCTATCTAATTCAGGCCCGTCCTGTTAGGACTTTGGAGTAACAAACTAACAGGTATATACAACTTTCAATGAAAGGTCTTCAGAAATTATTTTTGAATTTGGATTTTCCTTACCTTTCTCGAGAATGTAGCCAGTGGCAGCAGTACCAAAAACTCCTGCAAGCACGCCAGCAGTGTTTGACAGTCCAAGAAGTACCCCCTGCCAATGTTTCCGGGGACATTATCAAATTAGATGCAGTTGTCTCGGATCATAAACCCTTAAAAAAAGCAATGAACACCAATACAACAGGCAATGGTACTAAATTTTCTTATGTAAAAACAAAGAACTGAGCAGTGACATTCTACATCAGGTCATTACCGCGTAACGTGGTCCTATATCTTGGTGGTTGGAATACAGCCCAGATTGTGAAAAAGCATCACTCCCCTGCCAAGAAATAGGACAGTAGCACCATTAAGACACATCCCCAAAAAACAGAAGAAAAACAAGCTACATACCAAGCCACATGAATGGTGTTTCTGAAGTTCATCAAACCTGACTGCATGCCATGCACAACACGGCCATGGCTGGAGTTTGGACCTTGCTCAGCAGCGTCAAGAACAAGGCAGGTCCAAGGAAACCAATAGATTGCATGATCTGCAAAGACACATGGTGCACAAGTATTTCAAGATCACTAGTTATGAGTATAAATGCTCCAAAAAAATCATCCATGAAGAAAATAAAAACACTCAAGGACTTACCTTACGAACATTTGTTATAGAAATCCCTCTCTGAACAAGAGTATCAGCAATCCAACCGCCGATATTCGCAAAAACAGCCATTGTTAGCCATGGCAAGACACACAGCAGCCCAGATTCGGTGAGATTAAACTTCAAAACCTGGTTGTCAGGCATTTTGGGGCCACAATCAATGGCATGACGTGGTGTCATTACCTGATATTAACAATGAGGAATCGGGAATGCCAAACATTTAACATAAAATTGTAACAACCTGGTTATAGTATGTGGGCATCCATGTTAGAAGAATGAATGTTCCCCAGTTATGGCAAAAATGTGAAATTATGAGAGCCCATACTGGAGCCTTTGAAAGAATTAGTCTCCATGGTATGGAAGTGACAGGCTCCTTTAAGGCATTACCACCTAGAAAGAATTAGGCTTTGCTTAGTTCTGGATCCTCATTTGGAGAGCTGTGTGCCTAATCAAGCATAGATACCGCTGTTAGCTGAGTAAGAAATAAGTACCATATCTGAAAATACAAGAGAACGACAAGGGAAAGGATTGTAGTGTGCTGATTTCAAGAGACATTTATGTGTGTCCATAGATAAAATAAAATTAATGTTAATTAAAGCAATTTTTATACCAAATGTGTATGATAACTTGTATGAAACAAGGATTATAAACTAGTCCAGTTTTTTATGTAACTTACTTTCATTTGCCACAGTGCAAACCAGACGCTTCCCAAGGACCCAAATGCATAAAAAACAGAAGGCCAACCAAATCTGCTGATCAACATTGGTGAGAAAGCGAGGCCGGTGACTGAACCAAGGTACATTCCACTGTAAACTAATGCAAGAGATCTGCTCCTCTCTGAAACTGGGATCCATTTGGAAAGGATGTTGTTCATAGCAGGCATGGCAACACCCTGTAAAATCATAGATGTTGAAAAAGTAATGAAAACAAAGCTAAAAACAAAAACCCCTACGTTGTACTGTAGCTGCAAGAGATCTGATTTATTGACAGCACCTGAACCACGACAATATAAGAAAACTATGTTGGATGCCAAATGCTCAAGTTTTGCACAAGTTTCTACAAAATACAGTCAAGGATATAAGATAGTACAATGATATATTTTTTGGTTCAATTTCCAGTAATGTATCTTAATATCTGATGATTATGACTGACAAGAACTCCCCTTCACATTTCATACATAGCAACCGATGCAAAGTAATAATACAGTATAATGTAGAGCCAAGAACAAAAACCTCACCTATCCCCATGAAGGCACGTGTGATGAGCAAGCATGGAAGCCCAATCTTGGCAGCAAGTGGGGTAAGAACTGTTGCAATTGACCACCATATAACCCCAAATCCTAGCACTACCTTGCCACCAAACCTATCAGCCCAAATGCCTCCAAGAATCTGCAGCACCGATTTCCATACTGAAATTGTCAGAAACTACATAGTACCAAAATGCACCGTAAGAAACTAATCAGCAGATTCTACTTCCAAAGCAATAGCAAGTTAGCAACACACCTGAGTAAGAAGATAGCCCCAAAAGAAAGAAGATTGGATTAGGCCAACGGTTGCTGGATTCCAGCTGAACTCCGATGCCATTGGTAGTATCGCGATGCTCATATTGACCTGGCAGAAATTAACAATTTTTTAGGAATTAGGGAGCAAAAGACAAGTATTAGTGTACAATACTACTACCCTTGAACTGAAGTACTGAACAGCTGTTAATCCTGTTATCACGTACACGTATATGGAAATTGAAGCACTAGCGTATAACTTACACGATCCATATTGCAGAGAAGGAATGCAAAGAAGCAAAGGAGAACCATTGTCCAACGCTTTGGGAACTGCTGCCACCAGGGGGGAATGTTGCTCGTATCTCCAACTCCAACCAGAATTGTATCAGGACCGTCAGAAGGGTTGAACGCTGACCCTGTGATTCCATACTGCTCAGCTTTGCAGTCAGCACGTCTTCTGATGGGCCCCCTGTACTCTGGGTGAACACAAGCACTCTCCGAAGTAGTAGCAGTGGAATTCTGCCATCTCCTTGGTTTTAGCCAACCACCGCTCGCTGGGTCTGAAGTGAGAAAGCACTCAACCCTGGATATAACTCTCCTCTTGATGCTTGCACTGGAGATCTTCAGATTGTCCCCGAAGGATTCCAACACAGGGTTCTGAAACCTCCCAGATACCTGGTGTCTTGCCGTTGCAGTGCTTCTTGAATGACTCTGGGCCGGGAAAAGAGTGGTCCCAGTAATATGTCGATGAAATCTTTGTCCAGGAACTGATGAACACGCGCACTTGTTCTGTCTTGATGTGGAATATTTAATCTCACGTTTCTTTACTGCAAAACAGCAAAAGCATCCGTAAATTCTGTAGCACCCACGCATCATATCCTACCATCTCGTGCTGCCAACTAGAACTTGGAGTAAGCAAGCATGGAGGAGATCAGTGGTGAAGTTCATGCCCCAACAGTAGCAAGAACCAAGCGATGCACTACTCTCCGTTTGGGGTGCTTGCCCTGCTGGGTCTTCCTCGGCTTCTCAGAAGCGTGAAAGGACCAGCAGCAAATCTCGCTACTGGAGGGCACGGACGGCCGCCGTCTGTACACGTCGGCAGATTCCGTGGTCCGAGGCCAAGCCAGACGGATCTGCCAACACCGGTAACCCGTAACCGTCCGCTAGCCACGACCGCCATGGCGGTATAGGCGTGTCCCAATCTGGATCGCGGGGCTGTCCGTACTGCACCAGGTGGGTCACTGGCACGTGGGCCCACCTTCTGGCTATCGTCTTCTAGCTCGCGATCCCTTCCACCAGAGACAAAAATAGTGCGTCTCTTGTTGGGTTCGAATGATTCATAAGCCGCATGACAGAGGATCTTCTAGGAATCTCATCTCACAAAGCCAAACACAACAGGATAGGATATTCTGCTAGTATGCATCTCGAACCCATGGAAGCAATGAAAGGCGGCCAACCAAATGTTGAGCGTCTGATGATCCAAACCGAGTTCCATGCTGGCCAATGGAATTTACCATTCCGTCAAGGAATTTACAATGCATCACCCAGAAGGATACATAGCCATGGAATTCACCAACCGTAAAGGGAGGATACATAGTCGGGGAATCCACCAGTAAATGCTGTTCTTCACATTGCATCCATGTCCGACAACAAGCAAAGCTAGGAGAAGCCCGGTGATGAGGCATCAGGCATCAGCTAGCTTAGGTGACGAGCTCAATGCTGAAATCCCAGAGCCTCTTGGCCAGCGCCATGTCCTTGGCTTTCTCGCTCGGCTCATACAGGTTGCTGTCGCAGAAGTACTTCCCCGACACGCCCTTCACCTGTGGGTGGAGGGCCACATAGCATGTGGTTGCCGCCCCCTGTTTAAGTTCCATACAAACCAATCAGATACTAAACTAGTATATCAGCCACTCAGTTAGGCAGTAATGTGTAGCTGTAGGCACTACAACGATTACATAACAAATTTTAGTAAGCACTAGGGTAAATGTGTAATCCACATGACAAGAACGACCTGCTATACAAAAGGGCCAACTGCTGTTTCCACCACAAATGAAGATTGTTTTCTTCTATACGAGTACCACAGCAACTTGAGGCATTGTGATGGCACTGTCAGATTACAATATGGAACCACTAATTTAGATATGTTTCTGTGTCCCTTCCGCTTTAACATAATGGTATGCCAGTGGTGCCATATGCAATGTGAGAGTTCTACATGGAATATTCTAGAACGTCCCAATACTACCACTACCAGCAAACAGTAAATTAGAAAATATGTTATGTACAAGTCTCACGAGGCAACCACCTAGAGATGTATAAAATCCAAAAATACCATGAAGATTAGAAGCACATTGAAAAAATTACCTGCTGAGCATTTTTCAGCACCAATTTCCCAAGTGTCCGATGGAGAACTGCAGACAACAGACATTCAATGTAATCAGTGAAGCATAGGTACCGTTTCAAAAGGGAATAAATTCCAACTCATTAGGCCATGCCATTACTGCAATCAAGTACTCCCTCTGCTCCAAATTATAAGTCGTTTTGGCTTTTCTAGGTTCATAAATATTATTATGCACCCAGATATGATGTATGTCTATATGCATAATAATATCTATGAACCTTGAAAAGCCAAAACGACCTATAATTTGGAACAGGGAGTAGCAAACATCATGCAGTTTTCAATTCTGATCATTTAACTTGTTTCAGTTGTTGTCTTTGGATGCATGTATCCATCTAGTCATTGTTCCTTCTATCCCCTCCTAATTGCAATGGTTTGCTCATATAAACAAGAAGCATCAATTGACATTATCAAGTATGTTACTCTTTAACCAGCCAAATATTTATTTTCCCCTTTCAATTTATGGGACAAGGATACAAAAAGACCCTAAGTGGTCGGACCCTTCCCCGGACCCTGCGCAAGCTGGAGCTGGGCTGCCCTAATTTACGGGACCAGGAGAACAGAGTGATGTGACAAAAAAACTGCTAACTATACTTACCATCTAGGATACTGTGGTAGCGAAGAAGGTTCGTGATAATGGAGCCAGGATGAAGAGAATTTGCAGTTATGTTGACATCCTCTTCCTGTTAGACAAAATACTGTATCATAGTTGGGCTGAAAAATAGTTGAACATCCTAATAAATCGCAAAATGAATGACCGCTGTAAAGGTAACATAATCAGAAGAAATATGACACATTACTTGTGATGGGATGATGATTGTTTCTTCAATTTGTTACACCAAGATTAGCAGTGAATGGACTCACTCAATATGTCCAACAAGTTGCAAATTCCAAAATTTTCAGATGCAAACATCTTAGGAAAACAATGCAAGTGATGTTGGCAAGCACAGATATCCATGTTGGAATGTATACAAATGTACAAAACATACATTACAAAATCAAGAAAATGGTCACGTGTTTGGCGAGCATGAGAGCAAAACATACCTTGAATCGTCTGGCAAGTTCATTAGCGTGCAAGATGTTTGCAAGCTTTGACTGCCCATATGCTCCAATGCTGCTATACCTGCACACGACAACCTTGAACAAGCTACTATATTTGCCTTCAAATGGAGTAGACAGATTGTAAATCATAACAACTTGACAACAATCACATACACTGATTCATCATTAATCTTATCAAAGCGGATGCCTTCCCGATATGCAAATCTGTGCCCCTCTGATGAAACATTGACAATTCTTCCTTCCACATTTGATTCACGAGAGGTCTTCTTCATAGTATCCAACAGAAGGTGTGTCAGCAGGAAATGACCTGAAGATTATGAAATTAAAACTGCACTTTAGTAGACAGGTGTCTCTAAACACCATGATATATAAAAAACATTTTGAGTGCCAGTTGAGATAGAAATTGCAGTATGTTCTTTAATTAGAGTACTAGACTTGCAAATGTAATATAATCCACCAGCAAAAAAAAACGATTCAAAGTAGTAAAAATGCATAAACACACAGCAGGTTAACCAAGCCGATGTATGGAATCCATACCAACATGGTTAGTTGCAAACTGCATCTCAATTCCATCCTTTGAAAGTGCAAAAGGTATTGCCATTACTCCTGCGTTGTTGCTGCAGCAAAAGTGCCAAGTAATCAATTAAACGCCAAGAATACATTGAAGCAATGCTCTGAACAAACATGCAAAAGAACCAGTGCTGAAATAGAAGAATTATCAATATACAGAGTCAGATTGTTACAACAGGCTTAAGAAGGCGTCGTAGACAATCTAGTGTTAGAAAAAATCACAAACCCAAGAATAATGAATATTAAATATCTGCTAGCTAAAACAAACAAGTATGCAATTAACACATCCCTCATCCTATTTCCTGTGATGGACAGCCAATCAGAGTTGCAACTTGCAAGCAAGGAGTGACTTGATAGCTTTCAGGCATATCTTATACAACGAGCTACACATTACACGAACCACCCCGACTCAACAAAGACATCCATTTCTGCCACATCCCAAGGAAATGTGGAAGATTATCCAAGCATCAATAACAAGATAACTTTATACACAGTATTTGCTCAAAGCAATGAAGCAAGCGAGGACCAATGAGTAGAGCAAGGACAAACTGGGTCATCAACTCATCATTCATCAATACATGTTGGCTAAAAGTTGTGTAGCAGCTCATAAGCTTTTTCTCCCATTTTCAAGTTACAGATTGAGCATTATGAGATGAGATAAGTGTTGTAAAAGTAGCAGGAGAGATCCAGAATTGAATATAAGTTGACTGAACAGATTGGTACTAGCAATAACGCATTAATTAAATCAACTGCTCCTACGTAGTACTAGGTAGTTTTCCCTGATTGAAGTAGTGATTTATCAGTACGACTCATCCCAGGTCGCTCTCGGACTGATCCTGAAGCAAGGCGCGGTTGGTAGCATGGGAAGCAAATTAAAATTGGGGAGCAGGCAACAATACCAACAGAGGAGTAGCACACGTACATGAGGATGTTGAGGGGGAGCCCCCTGGAGACGAATTCGGACGCGAAGGCGCGGACGGAGGCCGTGGACGAGAGGTCGAGCTCCATGACGTCGATCCTGGCCCCGGGCGCCTCGGCGAGGACGCGGTCCCTGACGGCCTGGGCGGCGGGGACGCTCCTGACGGCCATGACGACGTGGGCCCCGCGCAGCGCCAGCGTCCGCGCCGTCTCCGCGCCGATGCCGCTGGACGCCCCTGGACGACGACGACGGGGGGTCCGGTCGGGGGTTAGTAGAGAGGAACGGCGGGGGAGGTTTCGGACGGGATTGGTGTAGGGGGAGGAGGAAGAGGGAGGGGTTGTGGTACGGACCGGTGACGACGGCGGTGAGGCCGGCGGCGGAGATGCCCTCGGTGACCTGGTCGGCGGTGGAGCTCCAGGAGAAGCCGGAGGGGCCCCGGCGGCCCAGCAGCCACGACGTCATCATCTTCCCCTTCCCCCTCTTCTCTCTCCTCGCTCTGGTGGTAGAGTACTCTGCAATGCCAAGGGTGAAGGGTCTGCCGCTGCCGGCCTGCCCGCCAGCAAATCAGTCAACTGGTCTGCGGAGCCGTCTGGGGGAGGAGGGGATCTGCCGCTGTGTGCGCGCGCGTTCTATTCCGGTCCGGTCCGGTCCGGCACGAGGGACTAGGAGGACCCGAAGAGGAGGCGGCGGCGGACCATTCGGAGAAGAAGCAACAGAGATCTTCTAGAAAGCAAGCAGGAAAAGGGAAGAAAAAAGGGTGGTGATGCACGCTGACTCATGCGACATCAACTGAAGTAGGACTTGTGGGTTCAGGTCGTGTATCCATCGGTGCTGGCATGGCTACCACTTTTTTTTTGGGAGGAAGTAGCAGTAGCACTGCTATATATATCATATAAGGAGAGGAAGCAAAAGTTCAGTTACAAAGGTTGATATTACATAAAACAAACAAAAACTCGTTGCTAAAAAAGAAGCAGGATCCATAAAGCAGCTAAATATCTCCACCCAGCAACAGCCCGCTGCCGCAAGCCAAATCCCTTAACTTTATCTCCTCCTTGATCAAAAATAGAATCGTCACCGGCGCTAGTGAAGCATGATCAAAGACCCGCCTGTTGCGTTCCTTCCAAAGGTGCCAAGCCGTGTAAATCATCAGTGATGCTACTCTTCTCCTATCTTCTTTAGGCGCCGCACGCACCACCTCATTCCACCAGTTCTCCGGGCTCCACTCAGTAGAAGGTACATGCACTAGTCCTGTTGTCCATATATGAACCCTTACCCAAACTTCCTGAGCATAAACGCATTGCAAGCATATATGAGCAGCCGTTTCCTCCATTTGATCGCACAGTGGGCAGATTGGATTGCAAGGCCAGCTCCTGGCCATCAATTTGTCAGCCGTTAGCAATTTATTTTGCACCAACAGCCAAGCAAAGAGTCTATGCTTTTCTTCTGCTTTGGATTTCCAGATTGCCGTGGCGTTGAAAGTGGAAAAGGAACCTTGAATTGAATTTGGTATGCAGACTTGGCCGAGTAAAAACCAGAAGCAGTCCACCGCCAAGCTAGTGTAATTGGTATTCTCAAAAAAAAAACTAGTGTAATTGGTAGGGTCATCAACCATTAATAAATTGTCATATAAGCTTTTTCATGACATGACATTAATTTTTTTCGGGTAACATGACATCAAATTAATGAAAGGAGAGATGATCATAAGGTCAAGGTGATGACCCTAGGTGAGTACAGTTACCAATACTCATGACCTTGCATTGAGAGAAGATCATAGAGTCATGATGATGATAAATATAATATTCAAATGATGCATTCTACCTTTGAAACTATGCTAACAAACCTATGCATTGAGAATGACAGGACTATCATGCTGAAAAGATGATGTGACAAACTTGGTAATTGTGCCTATGACACTACCACTGATATTGGCCCCGTCAATTCCATCGTGCTAGGTGGTGTTAGGTGTTCCGGTGCTGCACCTTAGAATCGATGGATGAATTTAAATGAGATTTGCAAACCGCAGAAACGCTCGAAGAATCGAAGACCAATCTTCAACGAGGGCAGATTCCACGCTGCATCTCGAACGTTTTCAGCCAGAATCGATGAATTCATGAATTGCGCGCAAAGGAGTTTTAGGTGAGATTTGTGTGTCATCTCAAACACGCTCGAAAATTCAAGAAACCAATCTTCGGGGAGAGCACATTACATGCTGCATTTTGAACGTTGCAAAATCAAGCGTTCTTGTTTTACTTCTTTGCCGATCGGGAAATTCGCGTGCTCGTGTGTCCGTACAACATAGGATAGGATTTTGCAAATAAAAAAAAGGGGAAAGAAAGAAGTAAAGAGCCAACAAGAATAGCCCACGTAGCAGGCCTGCTTCCTAGGTGTCAAAATTAAGTACACGGTCCGCACAAGCAAGAATGGGCCTTGAGGCCCAACTTGTGCACGGGGAATGGTGTGGAACGTGAGCTTGCGCGCTGCCGCGTTGCCGCGCTGGTTGGTTTATCCCACCCCGCCGATGCAAGCAGTTAGACCATCCACACTCGTCATCCTTTATTCCCTCCTTCAAAACGGAATATTCCATCCTGGTCATCAAAATTCTCTCTTTCATATCCACTTCTCCCGCACTCATCATCCTTTATATCTCTCCTCCAACTCAACTAACCAACCGCGGGACCCATTCGTCATCCTCTCTTTTACCCTTCCCACCCCCCTCTCTCTCCTGCCTTCTCTGATTCTCCGCCGCCTGCTGCTCTGCTTCTCCTCTGCTCGAGCTCGGCGCAGGAGGCCGCCTGCTGCACCGACGCGAGGTCCACCCCGGCCCGGCGGAGCTCCAGCGGGATTGGGGGCAGTGCGGAGCTCGTAGTGGCCGCGGTGGCGTGGAGGGGCATGCGCCCAGGGCCGCCGACGCCTCCGCCACCGACTCACCGGCGCGTCACTCGAGCAGATCGACGGAGCTCCGGTGGCACGGCTGCAGCTCCCCGCGGTGCTCATCCCCTTCTCCATTCTCGGGCTCGAAGGCGGAGGATAGGGCCCCGCGCCCGTCCCCGCGGCAGGCTGCGGCGGCGGCGACGGGAGCACGGACGGCCGCAGAGGAGCTCCGCGTCGCGCCTCTCCTCCCTCGCCACGACGGGAGCACGGACGGCCGCGGCCCTCGGCTCCTCCGCGCGGTGGTGGAAGAGCAGGGATGGGGTGGCCCTGCTCCGTCCCTGCCGATGTGCGGCGCGGCGAGGCTAGGGGAGGCCGTGCTCCCTTGGGACGGCCATGCGCGCGAGGAGGTGCAGGCCCCCGGTGGCGGCGGCGCAACGCGAGCTTCGTCCCCGGCGCGGGATCTCGGGGCACGAGCGGCGACGGGCTCGAGCTCGGGCCATGTCAGATCCGGCGACGACGGCTCGAGCTCGGGCCACAGGGGACTCGACGGCGGCGGCTCCTGACCTCCTTCCCGCGCCGCCGGCGGTGACTCCTCTTCTCTCTCCTCCTTCCACCTTCCGAGCGCGGGCGCGAGAGAGGGGGTGAACTGTGCGGGGCCCGCGTCTGCTGATGAAGGAGGTCCGGGATTCCCCCGAATCTGAAGGAAAGGGGAGGCGACGTCAAAATGGTGTCGCTCCTAAAGGAGCCCGCTGCAGGGTGTTTTCCCTTATCCCCGTCCTGGAGGAGGGGATAAAGGTGACCGGTGCGGGTGGTCTTAGACCATCCACACTCGTTCTCCTTCAAAACCTCCTTCAAAACAGAATATTCCGTCATCATCATTGAGATTCTCTGCTTCATATTCATCTCTCCCGCATTCATCTTCCTTCATATTTCTCCTTCATCCCAACTACCCACACGCGGGTCCCATCTGTCACTCTCTCACCCCTTTCTCTCTCTCTCTCTCTCTCCTTTCCCCGGCGCCTCTCCGCCCCACACTTTCCTCGTTCGCTCCGCCCGGCCGGCGCCTCTCCTCCCCGGCCCGGAGCTCCTCCTCCTCGAGCGACGCAGCGAGGGAAGCGGCACGGCAGCGGCACCCTCCCTCCTCTCTTCTCCATCCCCTGCACGCGGATCCCCCGGCCTACTTCCTCCTTCCTCTGGTGGCGGCGAATCCCGTGGCGCAAGAAGCAACGGCGGCGGCGCAGGCAGGCCTCCCCCTCCCTTACTCTGCCGGCCTCTGCGGTGGTAGCCGGGGAGGGGGAGGAGATCCCGCGGTGGTGGCTCAGGGAGGAGAGATCCCGCGACGGCGAGCTCGAGGAGGAGCGGCGCTACGGGGCAACGGCGAGCTCGAGGAGGAGCGGAGGACCCGGGGCAACGGCGAGCTCTTCATCAGCCTCTCTCTCCTCCGGCCGTCCTCTGCTCCACCTCGACGTGCTCCACGGCGGCGTAGGTGTCGGCGGGCGGAGCTCCACGGCGGAGCGCGGCGGAGTTCGCCCCCACGGCGCGCGGAGGAGCAAGGCGCGGCGGAGCTCGCATAGAGCTCTCCGCCGGCGGCCCCTCCCTCCGCCGGCTCGGAACGGCGGCGCATAGGAACAGAGCAGGCAGCAGCTGCTGCCGGCGGCTCCTCCCTCCGGCGGCGGCGGTGGTGGAGGAGCAGGGATGGGGTGGACGAGCGGCGGCGGGCTCGAGCTTCTTCGCCGGCGCGGGAGCGGGACGTCCGTCCACCGGCGCGGCCAGCCTCCCTTCCCTTCCGAGCGCGGGCGCGAGAGAGGGGGTTGAGTGCGCGGGGCCCGCGCCTGCGGATGAAGGAGCTCCTGGACTCCTTCGAATACGAAGGAACCTGGAGGCCGACGCCTTTTGGCGTCCTCCTGCAGGACGCCCGCTGAGGAGACGGATCCCGTCCCCGGTGCGGATGGTCTTACCAAGGCAGACGCCGCTATAAGATGGGAGGCATTGCTGCCGAGCAGGAGCACGCAGCTGCGCGGTGCGCACAGAGCGAACTATTCTTTCGCCTTTTACTAAAGAATACCGTGTGTGCGCCGCAAATAGCAGCATACGCCTATTTTTGGAGGGTGCTTTCTCATTTTGGGAGAGCCCCAACAATTCAACGAATTTTTTTTTAGATGTTAGTTCAATTTAAGTACAGAGCAGGCTCTGTTGACAGATTTGTCTGGGATTGGATAATTTTACACTTCATTCTAATTTGGACCGTATTCAATGGGTTACGGGAGTGTGGGGGTTAGATAATTTTACACAGAAACGCTCGTACCATAATCACACTTTTGGTAACTCTCACCTCCACTCTTCAAGCACTTAGATACTTTTGTAAATCTCACCTCCCACCCTTCATGCACTAGATTAGAAGTTTGCACGATTACACAAAGAGATGGTAACGATTTAGAACTTTCAGCAGCGTCACAACTGACCTAACATAGACTGCAAATCTCACTTGTTCCAATGCAATCAATGCAGATACACATGGCAGCAATGCTAAAATCTCATTAATTCCTTCTGCCGTTCTGCGATCGCCGAACAGCAGGCCTTTATAGATACAGCGAAATCCAACCAATTATGTTCAAAAAGAAACAGAGAACCGAAACAATATGCAAACCACAAGTATGATGTATTCCACACTTTAGCGCATTCTGATGAATACAGGAGAGGAACTAGTGTCATAAATTTCAATCAGGTAACATGTTACCAAAAACTGATCCCAAAACCTACCCAGCTATCCACCTATCCCTTTCTAAAACTGGGACTCTCTGCTTCACCGTCCACGGTCAACTGAGCTGCAAACTGCACTAGCTTTTCACATCATCCAGGCGAAGCAAATTTGACCCTCAAACTTTCATAGGGCCCTGCTGGGTAAACAGGGCCTCCCCTGTAGGGCTGTAGGATCCAACGGCAACTCAGCCAGACCTTGACAAAATTTCTTCACTCTGCCACCCCTTCAATCGTCATGACACAAAAAGTTTCACATGATCAGCTGCAATTGCTTCTTTCCACCCTGCAAAATACAACCACACTTCAGTATGGAGCTAAACAAGGAAGAACCATAATAAACTTTCCTAATTCAAAAGATATTAAAAAAAATACATTATACTGAGGCAAATAAACATAACAAAAAAAGAAAGAAAAACTGCCTACTTCCGTTATAAGGGCACAAGTTAATTCAATCACTTCTTTCATTTCCCTCTTCTACTTAGTAGAATATATACATGGTTTTCAGTACACTTCAACCACGATACCAAAAAAAATGTGAATATAGCAGAAGTAAGATGTTTACTTTGAGAAAGGAAGGCTGCAGCTTCTTTACTGGAAAACATAGTTCGGCGTAAATGTTCACCCTCTGCCAAATCTGCACCGCGGCAGGTTGAATAACTGCTTTCATCTGTCGTACCACTGAAGCAAGAATGCTTCTCTTCAGCTGGTGCACTGTTGCCATCAATATGAGGAGTGTTTTCATTTTTGTTTTCCTCATGGGTAACTGGTCGCATCACCTTCACAGATGCATGTTTCAGAGTCTTTGAACTGGGAGGGACTGGGTCATTCTTGGTACGGAAGTCCCTCAAATGTTCACTATCTTCAATTGCAACACTTACAGATCCTATTAGCACACGAGAGTTTTTGCTAGGAGCCATGTTGTGTTCATCATCTACATCCAACCCCTGTTTTAAACACTGTTTCTCAATCTCAGCTTGCACTTTCGGTGCCCAAGTTTTGTTTCTATTTTGCAAGGAACAGACATGTGGATCCCTGTAATTTGAAGGCCTTGCTAAAGCTGGTTGCTTTGAAGCAACTGCAGAACTAGATACAATGCTATTTTGAGCAAGCTTCTCTGTTTTTCCTAAATGATGCCTTGAAATAACTTGTTGCCTTAACACAACACCTTTATCCATTTGAGGCCCTGAATCACAGCTGACATCTTCTACCGATAGGTTCGCATTAAAACCATTGCCAGTTTCTGAAGTAACTGGTAGTGGAAATTGAATATATTGTGACTCTTCTTGGTCACGAAGGTCCAGATCTGAAACAGCCTTGAAACTTTGAATGCCAGGAGAACATGTTGCATCGTCCATCATTTCAGGTAACTGAATTGCCACATCCTCGTCCTTGAGGTCTTTTAACCTCTGTTCTTTCTGCCTAAGTTTCTTCATCCGCTTCCTTTCAATCAGTTCAGCTTGCCTTCAAGTTAAAGAAGAATACAAAATAAATTCCAAATCAAGAATGAATTATATGATGGTGTATTTTACAAGAAATAAGTTAGCCAGATATTTGAATTATAGTGTGATCAGACTCAGAGTGTAAGGCAATAACCTTTTCTGAGCAGCTTCCTCTTCTTCCACAAGCAACTTCTGGCATCTTAACGCTTCGGCAGCCTTATCAGCACACCATGCTTCAACCTGTTGTTTCATTTGTAGTCATAGAATAAATTGATCAAACTTACTTAAGGGGTAAATGCAATTTCCCTTTTGCACAATAGAAGCATTATCTTACCAGTTTTTGTTCAAGCATGTAACTAGCGCATGCAACAACATTTTTCAACTCAGTTGCAATTTTGTCTGCCTCTCCATCAAACAAAAACTTTTGTACACAAGCAGCTGTGTTTGTGCAAAGAAATGTTTTCTCACTTGCCTCATCAAGAACACTAAATAGTTCATTTGATGACACAGGCAGTTGCATTGAAACCTTTGTTTGAATCAAATCCTGCAGAGACCAAAAATAACTTAACATTCCAAAATCCAAATCTGTACTGTGGATCAGGACAAAGAACTTCAAATACCATACCAGAAGCTCACTGCCAGCTCTTGCATATGGCATTGGCAACGAGGCGTACCCTGGCTTACACATCCATGATGATAGTGCTGTTAAAATTGATGAACCAGTGACACCCTGAAAATGAATTTTATTCCAGTTACGGTTTTGAAAGGGGAACTAGTCCAAATATGCACCACATGTTATCTGAAAAAACAAAACTAACAATCAGGTACTATGATAGTTACCTCCACAATAACATCGGACAAAGACAAAATTGTGCTGGCATCATCCACAGTCAGCTAAAGAGAACAAAAAGAAAAAAAATGTGAGCAAAATTCCAATCTATAAAGGAGTAATTTGAATAAACAAGCCAATGAAGTATCAACTATGAACTAATCTAGTACTTATGATTCAAATTGACACGTACAAAAAATGTACTGAAAGATGCTGGCCATATCTTATCTTTCTACATGAAAAGATACAAAGGAAACAGAGCATATTGTCCCTTTTTAAAAGTTAATAACAAATATATAACCTGTGAGGCTGTTAGCATATATCATGTAATACACGATCAAGCTTAAAACAAATATAGGAAACTGGCAAAGTAAGAAGCAATATATTGCAGATAACTTACTTTATTCCAGAATGCGGCAAGATGGTCTCTATTCTTGGCAAAATCCTGCAGAGCATAAACAATGTCACGCCAATATGGCAATGAGATGGAGGAGCAGCTTCATAGGCAAAAAAATAAATATGAAATATAGATGATTTTCATTATGACAACAATACTTCTGTGATATCTATAATAGCTGTACACCCCTGTGATATTTAAACTTGCATAACTTTGGAAAAGATTAAGACATGGCATCGAAACGTCCGAGGTGTCACTTAAGCAACTGTGTGATAACTATAAGGTTGTTATGCTAGGCACTCTATGATAGATTATGAGACATCTGGGGAGTTCTGAATATCCCAGGTTTTGTAGATGTGAAAGTATCTTGTGTGGTAGCAACAATAAATCGCATACTTTCTGGGAAAATATTAGGTAAGTCAGCCAGAAAAGGAAATGAATAATGATAGGAATTTTGACTCGGGAAACTAGCAAGTTATCCACAGAGTGCATTCTTTCAATGCACATTTTAATGACTTGTGCTAAAATGGCCGTACACATGGAAATAAGAAGCATGCAATTCTATTAATGAGCTTCAGAATTATGTTATCTAAATACGTTGGCAAAAGTACATTAGGGACTATGATGAAGCAGTTGGGTGCGATGGTTGAGGTTACACCGTCACAGGTTTGAGCCCCCGTCTTCATATCTAACTATGGTAAGTTGACACAGAATTGGCGCTAAAAGACAAAAAGGACAAATCGCAGACCTTGTCTACATTCAGGGTTCGGCGATGAACACGTGTATGCCGCCGGAAGTTGATTGAAGAACAGAATTCTCTTGAACACTTAGTACACTTGTCCAACTGCACCTTCGGAGGTGAGAACAGCGGCCAGCCTGGAAGATCTGCGAGGTTTAAAGAAACAAAGATGCACACAGGTTTATTTGTGAGATTTCTTCTCCTTATCGGACAAGGCCACCTATTGCGACAGCCTAAATCGCAATTGAGCAGAATACATGCTTTTGACAGGACATACATTTTTCAGTGTCACCATTTGCCTTTGCAGCAGCCTGAGCAATGGCAGCGACGGCGTCCGGGACCTTCATGGATTGGATTTGGCTGGACGCGGTGTCCCTCGCAGTCTCTGCAC
Source organism: Cenchrus fungigraminus (assembly GCA_036936925.1). Lineage (NCBI taxonomy): Eukaryota > Viridiplantae > Streptophyta > Magnoliopsida > Poales > Poaceae > Cenchrus > Cenchrus fungigraminus. The sequence goes on from CM072780.1 coordinate 73,682,441, forward strand.
TGTCCTTGGTGGTGACATTGCTGGATTTTCTAGATGCATTCATCTCAATCTGCAAGAAAGGGAGCGATCAGGGGCGGGCCCGCGAACACTTGCACACCCGACAATCTTTTGCGAAGGATCGAGGTTTAGCAGGCAAATACATGGTCAGATCCGAACAGGCGAATACAAACAGAGATAAGGTTAGGGTTTTTGCGTGTTCGATTTTGCGCAGAAGGGAGGGCAGTGGAGGGTATAGGCGCGCATACCTGTCGGATGCTCGTCGCCGGCGAAGCGCCCGACGAAGAGCTAAATGGCAAGGGCGGCCGCTCGCCCTGTCGTCGCCGGCTCGCCGCTAGGAAAGAGAGGCCGAGAGTGGAGAGGAGAAGGAAAGAAAATTGGAAGGCAGAGGAGGAGAAAGAAAAAGGAATGTGCAATCGGGGCCGTCCCTGGCACAATGGTCAATGGGCCATCCCAGTCATCACCTTGCGGCCCATGAAGCCCACACGCTCTCCGGAGCTCGCGACGCCTCCTGCGGTTTGCGGGAGCAAAACGCTGGGCGCCGCCACGTCCTCGCTCGCAGTCGCAGGCGTCCACCGCGCCGCCGCCGTTGCTGGGTGGTGCGCCTAGCTTGATGCCGTCCCCACCACGCCGCCGTTGATGGGTGCCGCACCTAGCTGGATAACTTCGCCGCCGGATGCCGGCACCTGTCCCGTCCGGTGCTTGTTCCGATTTCTTCTGTGCAGCGAAAAAAATGAGGTAAAGGAGCTGAATTCCTCGTGGATCGTAATTTTGCTGGTCTATTTGGTTGTGATTTGGGAATGGTAGTTCTACGAGAATTCGACTTCAGCAGTTCAGCTGCGTCCCAACAACATTTTTTTTTTAAAAAATGAACACTTCGTGCCAACTACGAAATTGTTGCCATCTGTCAGAATCAGCTTCCTTAATTTTGAATTAAGATTGTACTTGAATGTGATGATCAAATGTTTGTCAATTTGATGCTAAGATCACTGAAGTTGAATTGAGAATTTGAGATTACTGAATGCTGTCAATTTCCGGATGCTGCAGCATGGAAGTTAGTGGATCCTGAACAAATGCTACGTTGGTGCACATTCCAAAAAAAAATCACCGTGCACCATTATCTTTGCTAAACAATCGCCACTGCATCTAGTGTTTTGCATCTTCTGTTCACACTCCCAATCTCCCATCTCTTGCTTCTACTGTACTCCTAAATATTTACATTCTACATAAAAATTACGGTAATTTCAGCTTCCATAGGAATTCCATTTCCAGGATTTACTAGGTGGCCTCGCCATGGCCCGTAGGATGTCGAGCGGCCTCCACTCGGCGTCCGACGTGATCGCCGGCCGCCGCTTCCTCTCCAGGCTGCAGCACCTGAGCGCCAGCTTGAGCAGCCGCTCGGCCTGCACCTCCGGCCACGCCCCAGCGGACGCGTCCAGGACGCAGTGCACGGCGTCCATCTTCACCGCCTCGCGCGCCTGCTCCGCGACGTTGAGGTCCATCAGGCCCGTGAGCAGCTGCAGGATCACCACGCCAAACGCGTACACGTCCGACTCCGTGGTGAGCTCGCCGGTCATGAAGAAGACGGGGTCCATGTACCCCGTTGTGCCCATCGGGTTGGTGCGCCGGCCGATGGTCTCCTCCTCCAGCGGCTTCACGTGCACCGCCCGCGCCGTCCCGAAGTCCCCCAGCCGGCTCCCGTTGCCGGCGTCCAGGAGGATGTTGGTCAGCTTCAGGTCGGCGTGGATGATGGCGTGCGGCCGCCGGGAGTGCAGGTACGCCAGCGCCGACCGCTGCTCGGCGAGGATCCTGACGCGGTCCTTCCACAGGAGGCCTTTGCAGAGCCTGTCCACGAGGGTGCCGTTGGGGAGGTGCTCGTACACAAGGCCGCAAGACTCCGGGCACACCCCCATCAGCCTCACGATGTGCGGGTGCTCCAATTTGCTCAGCACCACCACCTGAGGATTTGGAATTCCCAACACAATGTCAACTTTTTCCAGTTATGGTATGCCATTTAATTTGCTATGCATTTTTTTTCTGGGGTATGCATTTCCTTGTCTGGTGTTCAAGTTAACTTTGCTTCTTATTGTTAATACTTGCAATGCAATTGCATCTGAGTTAGAATGCTCGTGGTGTGCTAGGATATATTCTCTGTGCAATTATAATAACTTTTTTTTTGGCATACAAGTTAAAGGGGAGACCAGATAGAATCATTTACCTCTTGCTGATACTCTGGGAAACCTTGTCTGCCATGAGGCTTTAGCATCTTGATAGCCACTGGCGTGCCACAAAAATTTCCTCTGTAAACTGGGCCATAACCTCCTTCTCCTATGAAATTTCTTGAGTGGAAGTTATCTGTCGCTTTTGCAATCTGCGACATTGAGAATCGTTCGATGTTCTCTGGAATTTGCAGCTCTGGGTATTTAGGTTCTGGTAAGCTCTTCCGCTTCAGTGAAGCAGCCATTTGTCTGGGTGACAGGCTCCTCACACCATGGTTATGTCCCTCTCCTTGCAGCTCTTTCAGTTTCTTTTGTAGTCTGTCTATTTCCTCCTGACCAAAAGAAATAAGAGGTGCTGAATACCCATGTTTAAATGATGCACTAAGGTTCTTTTCCATTATCATTACCACTAAAGAAATTCTCTGGATGTTACTACCATATGATTTCTTGTTTTCTGAATGTGTCTCTTGATGTTACTTTCATTGGTGACATTGTTTTTTTGAAATAAAGGGTCATTATTGCAAGTTGAAACCCTACGGTTAACTAAGGAGTAAGGCCTCTCTAGCTCTGGTTTCAGTAGTGGAATCTGAGGAAGGTTGTGCTGTTTAATTCTTACCATGATTTTTGCAGCCTTTTCAGTTATATTTATGAAACTCTGTATCTCATCAGATTGGTCAGCATCCTCTTCAGGAAAGCTTTCCATGTCTTCAGAAGCAATTGATTCCTCTGTGCCTTGTTCAGTCAATGTTTCATCTTCCTGCATATCAGACTGTAAGAAATCAATGTACTAATACCACACCCCCCACTGTACGGTTCAAAAAAAGAAATCAATGTACTGTACCTACACAAACTCCTGCCTTCAGAAATCTATTAATATGGTGGCTTAGTACTACTTTAGCTATAAACATATATTTCTTTGAGACTACATTGGTGGACATAAATTAAGGCCTCCTAAACATATTTAAGTAGACAGTGAACTTATATGCCATTTATTTGATTATTTCTAAAAAAAGATCCGAATGTACATATCAAAGAAATTAAGAAGAGATTTCAATGCACATATCCTAGAAGATATTGTAAAAGCATAACTGTTGGAAAGTATACCGTTACTAATTGATCAGAACCATCCGTTTCAATCGGCGACTCCTCATCCAAGATTTCTTCTGCCTGATATAAATCAAATATGATAGTGCAACAGAAATTAGGACTGGCTTTGAACTATGGGCACAGACTTGTTGGTCGAAAATGGCTGTTCTTCACTGGTTACTTACGAGGTCACTTGGTGGTGTCATGTAGCCATCAGATTCCTCACCTAGCTCATGTATAGATGCTAAAATATCTGAGCTCCCTCCATATCCAATATTTCCACTGTGCTCCAGGTGATCATTGCTGGATTTATAAAGATTGTATCCATCAAGTCATTTCCAAATGTGATCCAGAGCTCATGAAAGTAGGCCATATCTGTCATTGACTTAGTAGATTTCAAGCATACCTGGTGGAGATGTGTTTGCCATTGAGCACCACCCAAACCTGACAGCACTGGCGAAGTGTCACTTGCCTTGACATGTACCTGTACAACTTGGTTTTTAGTTTTTCATGCTAAGATAGCACATTAGTTTAATAATACTGTACAGATTATAGAAAGAGCAGCATATGTGGAGATATTTGTATTTTTCATTGAATTGTTTGATGTGCAGTTTCAGTTCTGACCTTGAACCAATGACGATTCTCTTAATTTTGAGCTTCTTTACCAGGTTTACAACACCGGCAACAGTGTCATCATGTGTAAGGTAATGTGCGCTAACCTGCAGGAACACATACTTGTTTCAAAGCATGTAGCCTGAGAAACAAATAGCTATATTTATCCTTAGTTTCAGGAGCCTATTTGCAATACTAGTTTGATCCCTTGCTCCACATGACATCTTTGCTTAATTGTTAGTGTAGATTAACTAAAATATTCACTTTATGATACTTCTATGCTAAGTTTGTTTACAATTGCAGATGCTGTTGAAATAGTATATCAAATAGGAATTTCTGGGTTTTAAAGTGTAGCTCATTTTATTTTCCCTTGTAGGAAGGAGAGCGACAGCCGACAAACATGCATATGTACTACTATTAGCAGTTTAGCACACTAACTCAGCGTGGAGAAATTATAAGGTCCCATGGCAAAAGAACCAAGGCTTTAAGTATCAGAGTAGAATGTCATTCCAAATAAACTATAAAAAAGCACAGGCTGCACAGCTATAATCTGACTTCTATGAACCAAACTTGAATAGAAGGATAATGTAGCATTACCTTTCTTGTACCGCACAGATTTTTGTACTGTGATAACATGCTGACCATAGCTTTCGTTTCTCTGCATCTATGCATCTCCTTTTCCTTTTCATCAGCAAACTTGTATAGCACTCTGCCACCCACTGCAGTTGGAGGATAGGAAATAAACAAGAAGTTGCAGCTCATGACAGTAAGAATAACCTATGGCTATAGTTAAGCAATCCTTGTGCATATATAAAGGTTGAGAGTTTTTGGGAGAAATCGTCTTCTCCTATCTATTAGTAGTTTGTAATCATTTCTAGTAGGGGTCGAAATGTCGAATGGTCATATTACTTTTATATGCAGGAGGACAGAAGCAAGAAAAAAAAACGAATTAATGAGTTGCAGCACAAATAATGGAAGGGATTTGCCCGAAAAATTAGAGAAAATCTTACTGAAGGGCATCCACTTTGAGGGCCAGTGAACATGGACTAGAACTATGGTGGCCCTCGGGAAATTCGCAGCAGCCCATAGTATGTTAGCTTTCTCCTTTCTCGAGTTCTTCCCGACCGCGATGTGAACCTCTTCTTCATCCATCTTTCTCAGCTTTCTCCCTACATGTACCATCAGGAATCAAGCTAAGATTCTGCCTTTTTCCATCTGCTTTAGCAGGAGGATGGCCTGAACAGGGGAAAGTGAGGTAATTACCTTTTTCTTTTCGTGTCGCGCCACTTTACATCAACTGCATGGTGTTGGTATTGGTATTAGCGTCGTCCTCCTCCCTTTTCTGCCTTATTATTCCTAGGAATCGTCAGTTCAGAGAGAGAGCTGGAAGCATGGCCTTTGGATCTGGCGTACTTATGGTGGTCTACTGGGTACATCATCAAGCACGTCAGGTCAGTATCTGGCTACGGGGCCCATGTATATAGTTGGATTAGAAAAGTCTTGCTTCAATTTAGAAAACATTTTCAGTAGCCAACTCAAATTACACACAAAAAAAGAAAGAAACACTACACTCCTAATGGTTTGTGGTACGCTGTTTCAGTAACCAATTCTTTGGAGTAGTTTCATCATTGCTTCTATGATTTGCAGCAAGGAAAACGTTTTTCTTCAGCTACGGAAAATCGGTTGGAAGCTAGCTGGTGTTTCAAAGTTTCAGTACAGCCCATTAGTTGTGCACAGAATTTCTACACCGATCCAAGAAGCTGCAGTACGTGCCTGTCCTCGGCGACTGACTCCTGATGCTTGATGCTTCACGGTGAAGTCGTCCCATCTAGATGGAGATTATTACAGCTAAATCGCATCTCCCTGGCCGGCAAGGCAGCCATGCTTTCACAGCATCGAAGCGGCTGCTTTCAAGCTGCAGAAGAAATGTAGATATGTGTCTGGTATGATATTTTTGAATTCTTGGGCACCAGTGAATGAAGATTGGACATTTGGACCTTGTTCTTTCTCCAGCAGTGCCTTTCACAGCATTCTTGCACTCAGCTGTCAATACATTAATCCACGTCAGGACATCTCCTTCAGATTTTCTTACACGGACTGAAGAGCATATACCGGTATCATTCTCGAGCCGGGCGATGTGAATGTTGAGGCTGAAACTTCTGAGCATTGGAAGCTCCATGGGAGTTTACTCATGGTCGTGGCGTTGAACAGGTCACAGTACCAGAAGATACTTCACATGAGCAAGTGTGGTCCTGATACGTTGGAAGAAGATAATTCTTGCAATAATTCATGTTGAATTTTCGATCAGATAAACAAACGATTCCATTGCAAATGCAAGGCACCACAAATAGTTCCTGATTGCCGGCTTCAGAGGATCCATCCCAGCTCCTAGGCCAGTTGCTTTCGTGATGCGCAATTCCTTTTTGTAAGTTTCTTCTGAGCAGATTGCTACTGGCAGCTTTGGTCAGTTGTCTGAGACTGTGACATCGTGCCTTTCTGAATTTCCTGTGATTTGCACAGGGGTGAGACTTTGACAAACCTGGGCACTAGACACGCCTTTCAAACCAAGATCTTTTTTTTGTCTACCTTGATGACGTTCCGCCATCAAAAAGTGGTCATTACTGATGGAACGTCATCACAATTTTGTGGCTAATTACCTCAGGTACTACTCCGACACATCTTTTTTTTCCCAAACATTCAGATCAAACAATATATCAATGTGATATGCAGGGGCGTAGCCAGAAACTCGACTTTTTTTTTCCATTGTTGGGGGGGTGGGGGGGGGGGGGCACTTTGTTTTCGAAAACAGGCATTATGAAGTTGATAGTTCAATCAGACAGTCACTTTGCTTCCATTTACCATTTATGAGAAAGGTCCCTGCCACACGTATTTAATATTCACTCAAGTAGTATGCATGGCCAGTTTGCCATTAACTCAGCACAGGGATTACAATTATGTGATCACCAAAACAGTTTCAATTCTGTAAAATCCTGTCCAATTGCATGGCGCAAATGAAGCAGTTGGATCCCAGTTAATTACATTTCATTTACATATATACCTAAACAAGACCTGCTTATCAGGCTCTAGCCTGTCTCTGTATTTATTCATTCTTGTAGTTTTTTTTTTGAGACATTCATTCTTGTAGTATTGGGTATGTGTTACAGTTCCAGCATCTTACAGCATAGCATGATATGGCCGATAAAATCCTTGCTAAGGCCATAGTAAACACCTTTTATGTTTCCTGGTAAGGCAGGTGAATTAATCTCCATTTGTGTGCAGCCATTCTTGAATTGCAGAACGGAGAGCATGGTTCGGCAAAAGATCTCGGTGGGGTAGCTCGAGGTTTGTCATGGGTGATGTCCGATGACCACTGTCCAGCCATTCCCTTATAGCCTCGGCTTCATAGGTAAAACCATCTGCCGCAATTAGAGGGTCCCTCATGACATCCTGTAACACATAAATGCAAAGGTAAAACAAGATAGAACAAGGTCAGAATCACAAATTCTGGTTATGGCAATGATTTTTGTATAATGACTACGGATAAGAAATGGAAAAGAAAAGTTCAAGAGAATTTAATGCCAGCTAAATGTTCTACAGTAGAAAAGGGAAATGGATGTGGTAATATGCCAATCGTCAATATAACGAGGGAATCACATTAAGGATTTTTTTTTTTGAGAAAGTAAGGAAATTATATTCGCGTATAACTCACCTGCAATATTGGACAGATGAAGTAGGATGGCACACCACCAAGGTCTTCTGATACTGATTTAAATGACAATGAACATAGCATCACTGAAGCAGACCTATACATTGGTTCAAGTACAGTCCAAACCTCTGTTTGCAGGTCAGGACGATTTTTCCTTCTTATATTACAGCATCTCAAACCCAACTCAGCCAACTGCTCAGCATACATGGCAGGCCATTCACCAGCAGATGAATCTAATATTGCTTGCAAACAACCCTTTTCCATAGCCTGTTGCATTTCTTTCAATAGACCAAATCCTGATCTTCCAGTCAAAAGGCGTAGGAGTACGATGCCAAAAGAATATACATCAGAAAGGGGTGTCAGGTCACCAGAGATAAGGTATTCAGGATCAATATACACAAAAGAACCCTTCGGGTGGGTATAACGATATAGAGTAGTTGTGGCCTTGAACTGATCAGTTAATATTTGGCTTACACCAAAACCACTGAGTTTAGCTACATTATTTCCATCAAGAAGAATGTTAGATGCTTTCAGGTCACTGTGAACAATGCTATGAGGCTTATTAGAATGGAGGAAAATTAGTGCAGAGCAAATGTTAGAAGCGATACGGGTACGCAACTGCCAACTAAGAGGCTTGGAATTATCTTTGCAAGCCAGACGGTCATCCAAGCTTCCATTTGGCATGTACTCGTAAACAAGGGCTTGAGCATCCTTGCATGCTCCTATAAGAGTAACAAGGTTTGGATGCCTCACCCTACTGAGAATTTCTACCTGTCAAGCAAAAGCACAAAAAAAAAAGTTTAAGCATCTGCAAGACAGTAATTTATTTGAACCAACAGAATGTTAATTCACTTTATATGAAGGCAAGTGATAAAAACTGAGAATTCAACCTCTTGACTGAACTGCGACTGTGTCTGGGTAGTTTCAGGATTCAACTTCTTTATAGCTACGTTGGTGTGTCGAAGAAAGCCCTTGTATACACTTCCACATATACTTTCTCCAATATTCATTGAGTGGTCAAAGTCGTTAGTTGCTTCCTTGATCTCTGAGTAGGAAAACTCTGTAATGTGCATCATCCCCTCTACAGTTGCAGTAAACTCTCCTTTCCTTGCACGTAGCATTTCTGTCTCTCTCAGCGCTTTGTCCCGCTGCAACATCAAATCCTTGATGATACGGTCAGCATGTGCACCTCTCTTCTCCAGGACCTTTCTTTGCTCACGTTCCCCTTGAAGTTCCGAACAAAGTTCATCAGCCCTTTCAGTGAGGCTCTCAATTTCTTCCATTATTGTTGTAAGTTTTTCTTCCAGTTCATTCTTTTGCTTCATTTTGCGGAAGTATGAATTTTCAGAGGCTTGTGCCTGTTGAGGAAATTAGATGTGAGATAAAGAACTTTTTCAAACCTGTAACTGCTACTTATCCAGAAAATGTCTCCAGCTTTTTAATCCACCATTATGTTTCTGAAAGTGCTTTGCATGCACAGTAAAAAAGAATTACTTCCAGTCAATTAAGTCCTCACTAGCAAACAACAATGCAAGTCAATTAAGTCCTCTTAAGATATAGTCAATGCAATGTGAACGATAACTATAAATTAAGATACTTACTTTCTGTAAAGCCTCAAATAACTCTCTTTCCGCTTTCACATGTCTGCATTTCTCTTCATAAGCTTCTTGCCTTGCATTCTCTAGCTCCCTCATGATATGCTGGAAATTATACGACTCACAAGATTCTTCAATATTATCCTGTAAGAGATCAATTTCACACATCATATTTTCTGTTGATTAATTGAACTACGCAACTAGACATTGATGATGCACGAGACTAGGTAAGCCAGTGTTGTTAAGACACTGCAATTCTAGAATTTAGGTTTGAAGATCAAGGGTGATGGACCGCCAGCTAAAGTGTATGATCTAAAAGAACATCTTAGTGTATCTGCCAAATTCTTCATCATGGACCATGTTGTGCAGGTTGATGTTTTTTTTAGAAAATGGAAATATATCCGGCCTCTGCGATAAACGCACACAGCCAAGTTCTTACATAATCTTCAGCTCAACAGCTGATCACAAAAAACAAAAGGAAAAAGAGGACATAAATAAAGGAGATAATCATAAGCAATATAATTTTGCTTATCCATCTATTATTAATGTTGTGCAGGTTGAATGATTGACTGTTTCATCATGGATCATATACCAAGAGTTGTACGTATTGATTATCATTTACCAAACAGCCTTGGATGTTTTCTTAATAAGAAGTAAGCATAGCTGCTTCATTTCTTGATTTTAAGTTTTGACATAATTTCAGCACCATCATTACCTTCCCACTGATGTGTAATGGGTCTGACTTAGTCCTTTCAATCTGTGGTTCCCCGATTGATTTGCATAGCCATGTGTTTGCAACACACCACATTTCTGATAAACTCATTGATTTCTCCAATGAATAATGTTTGACCTCAGAGCTTCGTCTACATTCCTGCATTTCTTCATGGCTAAGCTGTACAGTTTTCCTGGTGTGGAGGGGGGAAATCAAATTCATATCAAGGCATGCATGATTCAAGAAAGTAAAATAACATTTTTACTCATTTCACATACGAAAATAGACTACAGCCTAGGAACTGTCATTGTAACTGCAAGCACAAAAGTAAAGTGTATCCTATCCTCAGCTCACCAACCATACCTACGGTAAATCAGTGTTCCTTTGCAAATAAACCAAACATTGCACAAAGGATCTGCTTGTTGTTCTACGAATCGTGCTTTCCTGGACTTCAGAGTCTTCATTTTCCTGAACACTTGAAACCAGCCAGGAGTTAGGTTTTAGCGAATCAATGGAGAATAACTTATTTTTCAGAGTTAGAAATGTATTGAAGTAGTAGGTACACAGAAGTTCCTTCCTACGCAAAGCATAGGCTAGGCGTTTATCCCATAGACTATAAACCAACTTTTTTCTAGAGAATATGTATTAATACACAATCTTTTAAATACATTGGTCTTCACTATGATTAGAAAGTGCTTATCTACAATTATCATACAAAGAAGTGTTACTACAATATAATAGCATTCAGAACTTTGCCACATACTTTGTGTAATGCTTATCAACTGCTGCACCCATAACAAACGTGGTTACATGATGCTCAGAAATGAGATCCACTAGTCCCTGTGCAACATCATTTGATTCAACCACAAACTTCTCAGCATTTATCTGCAAGATTCATAGCGTGATGAGTTAAAATGATGAATCAGTCTGAGGACATACTGCGACAAATCATGCATCAGTACATCTGTGGTGCAAATGATCATTCTGCCCTTTATCCATTTCTAGAGTTGAAAATGAGGATATCATAATTAACTAAGCAGAGTAGCAGACCTTTCCTTGTGCACATAAGTGTAGGCATTGATCCAAACTGTCATTGACTCTTTGTAGCTCCATCTCCTTGTGTGCAGCTAGCTCCTGCTCCTCAACCTGGGCAACAGGAACCCTGGCACCCACTGTGCACAACGTTGGAGCATGAACATCAAAACATTGCATTCATATACATGGCATGAAAATTAGAATCAGGAATCTGAAATTCACTATTGTTGATGCCAAAACAGAGCCCAATTTAGTACGAATGGTGCTGCGACCCCAAACGAGGTTCCCCTCTTTTGAGTTGATTGGTCTTGCACAACCGCGCAGTATTGGAACTCTAGCGCAAGTAAATTTGCTGGAATATCGGGACATGAAAGCTGTTAGATGCTTAGATCAGTTAAATAGGTTCAGTTTGATTCCTCAAATAGACAACTGAACCGTGAAGCTACACGAATTGGTGCTGTCACACAACGAACTGCATGAGAAGACAATCACAATACCATCTCCTGGGCAAAAAAAAAAAAAAAAAAAAAAACCGGCTGCAGTGGAGAACAGGAAGACCTTTCCATTAACAGCGGAGAAGAAAAATCGGAAGAAGGGGATGGTGAGCGTACGGAAGGGCAGGAACTTGGGAGGCGAGTAGACATGGATCAGCACGAAGGAGGCGGCGCCGGGGAACTTGTGCAGCGCCCAGAGCAGCGTGGCCCTGGACTCGGCCACCTCCCTCCCCACGGCCACGTACACCTTCTCGCCGGTGAGCGACGGCTCCGGCGAATCATCGGCGTGCGGCGTGGGCGGCGAGGAGGAGCCGGCCGTGGCTGAGGCCATGTCCGTGTGCTGCTGCGGCTGATTCGTTGTATTCTTTTGGCCCGTGCTGCCTTGGAGCTGTCCCCGGCAGCCGGCGGGCGGTTGGTTTTCTTGTCACGGTCCTGCCCGCCATTTCTGGCCCCTGTACCCACCCATTTTATAATGGCACATCTACCCGCTCAGCACGCAGAAAATGCTAGGCCTTGTTTAGGTCGGTGAAAAATTTACCTTTTTAATATTTGGAATTCCTGTAGCACACTGTAGTATGTTTCGTTTGTTTGTGGTAAATATTATCTTACCATGACCTAACTAGGCTTAAAAGATTCGTGTCGCAAATTACATCAAAACTGTGTAATTAGTTATTTTTTTACCTATATTTAATACTCCGAACATATATCTTTTGGCGTATTTAATGTGATGTGATGGAGAGAGTGGAGAAAACGTTAGAAATTTTAGCAAACTAAACAAGGCCCTAGTGTATGTTGCGCTCATCATACAGTGCTTACAAGTTACGATCACCATCTCCTTTTTCTCCCCCCTCTTTCCTCAATTCACGCGTCGTAGTAGTAGAAAGGAAAGGACTGAGTATATTGACCCGGTTTGGATCACGGGTGCTAAACATTAGTCTTTCCCTTTTAATCCCCTCTCAAAATCCTCAACGGCTCAACCCCAGCAAGGAAGCTAACCATTAAGACTAAACATTAGACAAGCCTCTCAATCTAAACAGGTTCATTATAGTTTGTTTTCCGAGGTGTTGATGTTTTTTATAAAGAAAGGTGCTCGCGTAGTGCAAGTTTCTATTGATATATCAAAAAACAAATACAAGATTATCTGTGCCTTTTGTGAGTAGATTAGTTTCTGATTTGAAATAAATCCTGGTCTCTAGTTGTATTATAATCTCTTGTTATATTTTTTATTTCCGACCCGGAATGAATCATATGTACTCGAATGAGGTCTAAATCGGCATTGCTATGGACAATCGGTCACTTTCGAACTTTCCTTACTAGTTTGCTCTTCAAATTTGATTCTACACACGCAATTGCATACGTTCGCACGCAGCATTTGCGATTAGTATATTGTTTGATATATAGGTATACCCGATGGAGCTCAGACGCGTTGATAATTAAAAACATTGGTTAGTTGCATCGCTGCTTTCCAACATGTATATCCAAGTATATATCGACACTAATAAAGAGAAAATTTACATGCTTGTCGGTGCACATAAACAATTACTCTCTCCATTCTAAATTATAGGTCGTTGACTTTTAACTTCAAATTCAACCAATCGTATTATTAAAAAAATTGTGCAAAATATTATATTTTTTTTGTCGTGGTTTGCTTTATTAATAACAATTCTTCAAAAAACTTAAATTTGACTAAATAAGACGAACGATCAAATTTGAAATTAAAAAGTCAAACGACTTATAGTTTGAAATGGAGGTTGTAGTGAACAAAGGACAATAAGATTAGGCATGAACTGCTTAATTTATGAAAACTAGCACTAATTAAACAAAAAATGCACTTCACAACCGGTTCACCATGACTTGGTTGTGATGGCTGCATCACTTCACAATCGACGCCGACGTGGTGGCTGTATAACTATTATCAGAACTCGTTGTAACTACTGAATCGTGACATTGATACGGAATATGTGCATATACAGTGCCACAGTGGTTTAGCTGTGGATAATTTAATACTCCCTCCGTCCCACAAAAACCGTTCGTTTAGAAAATTTAGAACTTGCTAGTAGTTGTGACAAATGACCTTGTTGCCCCTAATTAATCATGCATTGAAACTTGAAAAGAGGCATCAAATAAGCATTTCATTGGCTCCATGTGTTTCTCAATGCATATTTTCTTGGTACTTGGTGTTAGTTTAATGAGAAGAGCATTTAATACGAGCTAAAAGAACACTCTTTGTGGGACAAATTTTAAAAACTATATGAACAGTCTTTGCGGGACGGAGGGAGTACTAATATAATAGTACTAATTTTGAGGTAGTAAAATTTGTGATAATTACTCCCTTTGTTCCTATTTAATTTATAGCCGCACATGCACATCAAGATTTAAAATTTACTATCTTTATTTGACCAATAGTTTAGCCATTATTTTTTATTTTTTAATGTAAACTCAAATGCTGTGTTTAATTATTATAAGTTTATAACTATAATAATATAATATAAATAATGATCGAAGTCTAATTTGAAAGATCGTGTCCAGTGACGGATCCAAGTGTTGGCAAGCGTGGGCACCTGCCTAGGCTCCCGCGACGTTGCTGCTATAGCAAATAGTGTTTAAATCAATCTTTCATAAAGTTGCAACCTTATTACACCGGACATAGGAAGATATTTTTTTTAGTTTTGCCCAGACTTCATTTAATTCCTGCATCCGACCGTGTCCTATCATATACTCCCTCTATATCGAAATACTTGTCGCCATTGACTTTTTTCTACAACTTTGACCATTCGTCTTATTCAAAAAATTGTGCAAGTACAATTTATTTTGTTTGTTATATGCTTTATTGTTGTATGTATTTTAAGCTTAACTTATCGTTTTACATGTTTGCAATAATTTTTTGAATAAGACGAATGGTCAAAGTTGTAAGAAAAAGTCAACAGCGATAAATATTTCGATATGGACGGAGTACCACACCTTAAGTTGACTGCAATTAATACAGGCGGTTGACATTTACCATTTTTCTTGATTTCTCAACGGAGTAGTTCGGTACTGTTATCGGCACAAGCAGGCAGAGTTGACATGAAAGACGCGTAATCTGCATTGCCGTTGAAAGTTCATCAGATACTGTGGTGGTCACTTCCCTTTAGTTCCTTCACGATGATGTGTGGTGTCACTATATGATTTTGCAATTGATCATGTACTATACCTTTCCTGTTTGTTTTAGCTTCTGATGAGCTTTCGGTGCATAATATTCTATATATTTGAAAGTTGAATGTTGAATGATGATCCAAATTCATGTGCGTGGTACGGTATGGGTCATATAATCCCGTTCGGGTTTTCCGTTGGAGGGATTCATTCTACTTCTTGTAAGCCGCCGCCGTTGGCGTTTGTAACCGGACTCGATCATAGTGAAGTGCTTGCTGGCTGGCGTCTGTGGTTTTTCTCTCTCGTGTTGAGAGAGTTTTCCACGTTAAATCTCGTGTCCTCTTGCGGTTTGATTTCTTTATTCTCATCATTTATACGCCATCGTTTATAACATTGATGAAAAGCTCTGAGAATGGAAAGCTAAAAATAACTACTTATGAGATTTCCAGCTTCTCACTTCTCAGAGACATCGGACTTGTAGATATATAAAAAGATAGCTGTGAAAAGCTTCTCAGCCGAAACAAAATGACCTTAGTTTGCGCGTCAATTTGATTCCACACACGCAATTATGTACACATGCTCACATGTACATATATACTCCATGGAGGTCAGACGCGTTGATAAGTATAGGCAAACTGCCTATACTTAAAACAGAATGAGATTTAATAGAGCACATGGACATGCAGCTAGCTAGTGTCGCAAATAACGTGAGGGGTTTTTTTTCCCCAAGTACTTATAATGAGTCATGTCACATCGAATATCTTGATGATATTTAGAATAACTAAACATAATTTAATTATTAAACTAATTTTTCGCGAGACGAATCCAATAAACCTAATTAATCCATAAATATTGTAGCATCACATTGACTCATCATAACTTAATCAGGCTTAATATATCCATCTCGCTAATTAAGCTTCAAACATTAGATGAGGCGGAACTTATAGTTATTACTGCAAGAAGCAATCAAATATTAATAATTACTCCATTGCGAGGTGAGATGTATAGCAGGCAGTGCAATTGGCAGATCGCCATGTCACTCACTCGATCATGCTTAGCAATTATCATGAGCGGCGACATCAAGTCGTACAGCGATCGACGCTGTCGTTTCTCGCGCGACTGCTGGTGAATTTCTCGCCCTTGCATCGGCCAACAGTACCTTTCAAGCTCTGTCGACGATGCACACACGCCACTACCCTTCCATAGTTCCATTTTGAATTTTAGATCATTTTAACTTTGTTTTTCTCGAATACGCGCGGAGCGTATCATTGTATTAAGCAGAAAAAGTATTGGTACAGTGCTCGGTTACAACCCAAATGAAATGGACTCCAGATGGACACAAGCTGGCAAACCAGCTGAATATAACCCGAAACAAAAACTCTAACATGAACTACTCACATCTCGCGCAACCACAACCTAAATGACCGGCTCTAAGCCTAGCCCTCAGTCGACGCTCCATCCCACACGGGGGAGATCTTGATCTTGTTCTTCGACATCGGGAATAAGACTTGCAGTGCTTCCATGCGGCGCGGCGGAGGCCCTTCACGAAAGAAGTTGTCCACCGCTTCCTCCGCCGAAGCCACCGAAGCCGGAGGCGCGCGAACCTCACCGAGCCGCCGCGCCAGAAGCACCGTCCCTCGCTTAGCCGGCTTGACGACCGAGAGGGGATCCAAGGCTTGGCGAAGGCTTCGCCTGAGGCCAGATGCCTCCGACGAAGGCAGCTGAGGAGGCGCGTCAACGAGGACAGGGTCAACTCGACGACGACGAGGCGGCATGTCCAGAAGAGGCGTCGGAACAACCTCCGTGACATTGGCGACGAAGGCTTCCAGCTTATCTGCTACTGGATCATAGCGGCCCGAGACATCAGTGGCGCCCGTGGCGGCAGCGGGACCCCGCAGCGGAGTAGACGGCCGAGGCGGAGTGAAGCCCGGGGGCGTGTCGTCGTCGGCCAGCAGTGGGGTGAGCTGTAGGCCGCCGTCCACCACGCAGGGTTTTGGTGGCGGGCGATTGTCCGTCGCGGCGACAGAGTCGACCACCGGGATCACCGCGATCTGATGTGCATGTGGCGGCGGCGCAGTGGCCTCGTCCGTGTGCCCAATGCCAATGAGGACCTCCCGCAGTGGCACCTCCACAGGAGGCACCATCACAGCCAGCACCTCAACCTGACCACTGGAGACCGGAGGCCTCTCCGGAGAAGCACTCACCTTCGAAGCTCGATCTCGGAGCTCCTAGGACCGGAAGGTGGCCACGAACAGCTCGGGGGAGGCAGGCTTGAGGGTGAAGTCGTCGTCCTTGATGCGAAGCGCAGCCTTGATCGCTGACTTGGCTGCAGCCAAAGCAACCACAACCAAGGCATCGGAAGCGGACAGCGTGAGGTCGAGGTCACCGACTGCAGTAGTAGTCGTCGACGACGGCCGCTCATCCGAGACCGGATGGACGACACGAACAGGCTGAGGCCGGCTCGAACGGAGTGGCGGGGGCGGCGGACGGCGAGGTCGCGTGCAGTCCTTAGCACGATGCCTAAGACCATGGCAACGCAAACACCGTGACGACTGCCGACATGAAGCAACCCGATGCTTGAAAGAGAGACAGTTCAAGCATCGTCCATCGATCTCCTTTGGGAAGCATCACCGCGGCGGCGCTTCCGGCTGAGGAGGTCGCTCCCGACAGTCCCGAGGATGCACACGCCGCCTCTCAACTTGTTGCCAGCCATCAGGGTCGACTCGAGGAGGGCGGTGTGTAGCCTGACCCTGGGCACAGCTTGGGGCAGCCCGACCAGCCCTATGGGGGTGATCATGTCACCGGAGACCGACGACCAGCTCCGTCCTCCCGCGCCGACGGTTGTTGCGCCGGCCACGCTTGTCCGTCCAAGGTGGTGGAGATGGCAGCCGGCGGCCCCGCCGATGAGGACGCTTGCGGTGTCCACCCTCACCACGTGGAGGCAGCACCACAATGGAGCGGAGGGTGGGCATCGAAGCTGTTGAGGCAACCTGCGTCGCTGCCGATGTTGAGGCAGGGGCGGTCGGCTTCAGTGGCCGCAGCAGGATGTCGCGGTAGCTCGGGGAACCGTCGTCGTCGGAGAGGGGTGGGGGGTCGTCTCTCCATCGGAGCTCCTTCCCCCGGCCGTCGGAGTGGCCGCGAGGGAGGAAAGGAGCGGCATCTGGGGAAAGAGTCGTCGGCGATGGTGGGTCACTAGTGGAGGAGACTTGGTGCTTACGGGGGCCGGTGACCTCTGACCAACCGCCGTCGCTGTCCGTCTGGGCCGCCACCGGCGTAGAAGCAGCAGCCGGCTCCGGCACCAACACAGGAGTGGGCACCTCGCCCGGCCTGGGGATGACAACAAAGGACCCAACCCGGATAGGGCCAGCAGCAGCGCCGGCAGCCGGGGGGAGAAGCACCGACGGGGCGGCCTGAACCGGCCGAGACGCATGGCACGGCGGCGACCAGGAGCCCAAAGCAACGACCTTTTCTTGAACAGCAACCGGCGGAGGTGGAGATGCGCCAGCAGAGGCCGCCGCGGGGGTAAGTGACGCGACGACTGGCTCGGAGGACCCAGGACCCGGCGAGCGACCCCGCCCGGCGGCAGAAGCGGCGGAGCTCGGGAGCGGCGGGAGCTCGGGAGCTCAAGAGCGGAGGGGCCCAAGCAGGGGAGTGGGCGGAGGAGGGCTCCTCTTCGTCGAGGAGGTCATCATCCTCGTCCTCGAGTAGGCGGAGCTCGAGCATGGCGGAGGAGGCGGCGAACGGCGGCGCGACGATCGGGAGCCGATCTCCCTGCACGGGCCACGAGAGAGGGCGCGAGTGGGAAGGATGGAGAGAGGGCGGCACGGGAAGCGAGGATCTGGTGGCAGCGCAGGCTGGGACGGCCGGAGCAGGGAGATCCTACTCCGGCAGTCCGGCGGCAGGGAGGGACATGGAGATCCTACTCTTCTTGTAAATTGAGTTTTGTTACTTTGTTATAGATTTATAGACGATATTCTATGTTTAGGAAAAATTGCTGATGTGGTAATAATCAACTGGCGGATGGACAAGAAAAGTTTGACGCGTTTTCTCACTACATCCGTCAGCTCGTTGATTATTACTATAATCTGCCAGCTAAGCTGAGCTACGAACGAGCTGGCTGGACCGCGAGCTAGGAACTTATGAGTTGGCTCAGCTCATTTGTAGCTCGACTCGGCTCGGTCAATTTTGTAACGAGTCAAG
The DNA here is from genome assembly GCA_036936925.1 of Cenchrus fungigraminus. Lineage (NCBI taxonomy): Eukaryota > Viridiplantae > Streptophyta > Magnoliopsida > Poales > Poaceae > Cenchrus > Cenchrus fungigraminus. The sequence continues at coordinate 73,701,229 of CM072780.1, forward strand.
CAATTATTTTGCTTGTTTTATTAATGATCTAGCTCGAGCAAACTCGTAAGCTGCTCATGAGCCACACGAGCTAAAAAGTTAAAGATTTAACATAGGAAACCAAGCTATCGAGCCAAACCAAGCTCTTAAAATCAAGTCAAGTCTAAATTTACATGATGAACATAGAGATGCTTCATCCACCGTGAATTTTTTAAAAATATTTTAGATATGTTGAGATGTCATTTCAAATTAACATTCAACTCGCAAGCCTAACAAACTGATACGAGCTACTAACGAGTCAAGTTAAATTATCTTTTTCTCATTTTGTTAACAAGTTAAGTCGAGCTAGCTTGTTACACTGACGAGCCACTCCACTGCTCTCACTCTCTACGCACTCAGAAAGTGCTGTGTACGCGAGAAACAGGAAGCTACCATGGAGTTTCGAACCGAGGAAACGCGTGGAAAGTTGCCGTCTACTAGCATGGAAGAAGTATCTCTCGCATTGTAGTTCACGACGTCGTCGTCTCGTCTGGGATGCTTTTGTCAGGTTGCCTTTGTTTCCATTCAGGTCTACGGATAGATCTAGTACTTTAATTCCTTCCGGATCGGGAAGATGCATGGAGATTGACCATGGTGATCTGTGGACGGAAAAACAGAGTAGGGCCGGGCGCGTCAAAAACGAATGGGCGTTCCCGTTCCCACGCCAGTCATGGTCACGGCGACTTTGTAACCGCATCGTGACAACAACAATGCGGTCATGAGAGGCAGAAGTTTGGAATGGGACTCTTGACATTTGACAATGACAATATTCTCGACCGAGATGATCGATGAAAGTGAGGTTGTTGGGCAGAGGCACCAGCTGATCGAGCTAATTAAGATTATGATTTAGCGCGGTGTCTTGTTAATTGTTATTAAAGATCGAGAGTATACGACGATGAACTTATGAAGAACAATGCAAGAAGTGTAGCATATATGTTCCATCCATCTATCGAACTCTTCGTGAACTGAATAATGGTCGTCTTTGTGATTATAGAAAGGTGTCTTGTTGTCACTTGTGTGATTGTGTCAACGGTAATGCTATATGCCATCCATGTTCTCTTAAAGTTGGTATTCTGTCATGAACGTGAGGAACTCCACAAGCTTCACCGGCATAGGTTTCCGTGACCGTCCATAAGGGGGTGATTGATTTCCCTCCTCGCGCTGTCCACATACCCATCCAGCCCGCGTGGTGCACTTTAGGCGTGATTGGTTTCCTGCCTCGTACCATTTACCTGCTTCATTCCATTCATCCGAGGCCGTCTTGATGCAAGAAAATGGTACATCAAAATCGGGCTTCCCAGATGAGTCGGGACGCCGTGGTGAGGCGCGTGGCACATGAGGAAGACGGCGGGCACTCCTCTCCCTCCCTTCGCTGGCCGTGCCCTTCCTCCCTCCATCCTCGCTCCCAGCTCCTCGAGATCGAGCCGCGGGGAAGGAGCCCCTCTCCCTCCGTCAACCGCGCCCCTCTCCCTCCGTCGGCCGTCGGTCGAGCCGCAGGGGAGGCCGCCGTCCGCCCCACGGTGGAAGTCGCGAGGGAGGCCACTGTCCGATCCGCGAGGAGGCGCCGACGCGGGCCCGACCAGGAGCAGCTCGACGGCGAGGCGGAGCTCGACGACGCGCCGCGGGGGATCCTCATACAAGCACATCTTCCATCCTCTCCAACCAATCACCAGCTACAATCATCCTAGATGGTGGCAAACACACAACCAAGCATAAGCATCTGCATCATCTCCTCCCGCCTCCCTCCCGCCTGTACCAGCCCTCCGTCCGGGATCCCTTAGCTCCGGAGAACCAATTACGCCCTAAGAGATCATTGAGACATGAGACGTCGTCGTCAAGAATGAGCGCTAAGGGGAGAACTCTCCGATCCAATTTTTTATTCAGTTTTTGTTGGATGTCTTCTCTGTTCTAACTGCCGGTTTATATGTCTCCTTTCAAATCTTACATGTGGAGCCCACCACAAAGGGACCATATCCACGATGTTACATATGTTCTCTAGTTGTCACATACTCCCTCCACTTTGGTAAATAAATCCGTTTTGGACAAGATTTAAGTCAAACATTAGTAGGAATATAAATCATGAAAATGGTTGACTTTGAAAATGTGAAAACTACATGAATAAATTTCTCTTACAAAATACTTTCATAAAAATATACATATGTTAGTTTTTAATAAATATTTTTATAAAAATAAGAAGTCAAAGTTGTACTTTGAAGACTGTATTACTGTCCTAAACGACTTCATTTACCAAGAGTATGGTGTCGGTGTTTTAACCCGGCAACCTACCAAGGGGGGTACATGAGGTAGATGATTGTGGTGGGGATCGCTAGACCTGGAACTCGAAGGTATGCGCAAGGACACAGGACACAAGATTTATACAGGTTCGGGCTGCCAAGGTGGCGAACCCTACGTCCTGTTTGGGGATCAAGTATGGCGCCCTGCGCTTGGGTGTTGGGTAGTTCAGATGTCCTCCTAGGTACCCGGTCCTGCTTTATATAGTCCAGGGGGCGGGTTCCTAGTCGGTTACAAGGTAGGAGTCCTAGTAGTTTTACACGGAACGAATCCTAATAGGATTACAGGGGAATTCTAGTAGGAGTCCGGCTTCGTCCTTCCTTGTATGAGTACCCGGGGTGTATGCCCGACAAGCCCCCGAGCACGTTATAGTCGAGAGTAGTAGTTCGAGTAGTCTTGAAGCCTCTTCGAGTAGTTCTTGAGCATCCTCGAGTACTGCTTGGAGAAGTCTTCAATAGTACTTGAACTGCCACGAGGTTAGAAGGTGGTCCAGCTCATCAGTCTTGAAGTCGAGATTATATGGAAGTGTGATTGCAAAATCGCACTCCATATGGAGTAGCCCCCGAGTCTTAGGTTGAGTCGTAGACTCTAGCTGAGGGTCAATCTTGATTCCGAATCTTCTGTCTTGAAAAAATTGAATGATGGGTGTAGCATAGCAGCCCCCGAGTCTTGAAATGATTAGATAATCAATCCAAGGGTCTTCAGTATTCGCGAAAGGCATCATCCGAGTACTCTTGCAACGTGTAGCCCCCGAGATAAGTGCGCCAAGTGAGCTGTATGAGCCACGTCGAGTAGTTGTTGGTGCAGAGCCCCCGAGCTTGAAAGCAAGCGAAGTCTGCTGGAGTTATCCTCAAGTAGTAATTTGAGTGAAGCCCCCGAGCTGGAGAGTTTCCGAGTAGTAATTTGACGTCGAGCCGTGTAGCTTGAGAAGTATCCGTGCCGTCAGAGCGGACTTTATATGCGACCGAAGTCGACTTTAGATGCCGTCAGAGCAGACTTTAGATGCGACCGGAGTCGACTTTAGATGCTGGCAAAGCGGACTTTAGAATGCGACTTGAAAACCGAAGTCGACCTTGTGCCGCGCGGAGCGGACTTTGAGATGCGACTTGAAAACCGAAGTCGACTTTAGTTGCCGCGTGGAGCGGACTTTAGATGCGACTACAGTAGTCGACTTTGTGCCACACGAGGTGGACTTAAGATGCAAAAAACGAAAAGCACTTCCGGAAGGCAAAATCGAATGAAAAAACAGAGAAAACGAGTAGTTTTGCCACCGGAGCGGGCTTAAGATTGTGACCGAAGTCGACTTGTGCCACCGGAGTGTGCTTGGGTGCGACCGTTAGCGTCGACTTGTGCCACCGGAGTGGACTTAGATGCGACTGTTAAAGTCGACTTGAGTACTTAAGGTACTAGGACCCATGGTACGGAGCGCGAGTACTTAGGGTGCTTGGACCCATGGTACGGGGCGTGAGTACTTAGGATACGAAACCCATGGTACGGTGCGTGAAGACCATGTGCAGCTAGGTACCATCGTTGCCAGGACACAAGGGCCACTTATAGCTAGGTTCCATCGAAGCTTACACACGCAGTATGCTGCCGAAGCAGGCGAAGGTGCGACCGGAGTCGACTTTAAGTTGCCGCACGGAGCGGACTTGAGATTGCCTCCTTAAGATACATCCATTGTGACCTCCGAAACTCGGTACACCCAAAGCCGTGGCCAGAGCCCCCGTGATGTAATGTACCGAACTCGTGGTGGAGCCTCCAAAACTTAGTAAACTAAATTCGTGGCCGGAGCCCCCGAGATTCAGTGTAGTAAGCTCGTGGCGGTTTGGTCGATATATCCCAAGAGTAGTCGGCAGGGTGTAGCTCTCGTGAAAACCCGCCGAGAAGCATACACAGATGAGTAGTCATTGAGACTGTTCCGCGTGGCGGAAAGAAGATAGCACATGACGTACGTGGTGCCTCCTTAGAGTGAAGCCGGTGTGTACCTCCAGTACTTGGTACACGAAACGTCGTGGCAACAGCCGCCTAATTTGGTGATCCAAAGCCTGTGGCAGTCGGTCATCACGCCCAAGGAATAATTGGCGAAGTGTAGCTTTGCTGGTAGGTAGCCGTTGAGAGACATACACAGAGGTAGTCGGCATGTTGTCCTGCATGATGAGGAAAACAAGCCAACGAAATAATAATAATAATCCTTTAAATAAATGACTTAGCTTTTGCCGCCAGGCCGGTCTTGTAGATGAAGCCGTGGCGGTCGGTGATGGAACCGCGACGGATGTTGCTAGAGTTGACTAGTCAGAGTTGATTCAGACTAGTTGTTGGGGGCGTGACAGCCGTTCTCAACTAGTTTGAAAACTAGTCGAGATGAGTAGTCGACGCGATGCGGCCGGAAGACGATGTTGCGGCGGCGCATGGCGTAGTCGAGGTAGAGCTGATGTAGCCGCAAGACGATGTCGCGGCGGCACACGGCATAGTCGAGAGGCGAGACGACGCGTCCGGATGCATGACTTAGGCGCAGTAGAGCCGGTGCAACTGGGCGACGAGTAGTCGAGCCGCGAGACGAAGTGACCGGGCGCACGGCGAGAGCCAGTGCGACCGACCGACGAGAAGTCGAGCGGCAAGATGGCGTGTCCGGATGCACGACATAGGCGCAGTAGAGTCGGCGCAACCGGACGACGAGTAGTCGAGCCACGAGACGGAGTGACCGGGCGCACGGCGAGAGCCAGTGCGACCGACCGACGAGAAGTCGAGCCGCGAGATGGCGCGTCCGGATGCACAACATAGGCGCAGTAGAGCCGGTGCAACTAGACGACAAGTGGTCGCGACGCACAGCGTAGTTGATGTAGAGCTGATGCAACCGTTCATACTTGTGTAATTTGAGTAGTTGTACTTGCGTACGTCTTCAGTGTGTACCAAGTGATGATCTTGAAGTGCCTTGGTAGTTGATCTTGGATCCTTATGGGAGCTTTGCGTGTGCATGTAGCACAATTGGCAAATTAATTTTCAGCTAGCTGGAACCATCGGTTGCCTCCATGTGCTGGTAGCCGATCACAGCAAATTGATTTTGCCGCTACAGGAATGAGACAATTCTATTCAAGTACGGAAAATCAACTCTGGATAGGAAGCTAGCTCAGCGTCGAATTGGATTCCGCCTTGACTTGATGCTGGATCGACAGTTTGAAAATTGCCCCTCTGATTCGGACATGGTAACTGGCGCTGGTCCCTGGTCCGTTTAGAACTCAAGCAGGAAATCGATTTCTAACTGGACTCTGATTTGTCGCCGCAGAAAATAGTAGGATTGAATTGCAGCCTCCCATCCGCCGAGACCGACGCCGCCGAGTTGTTTTGATCTTGATGATGATGAGGTCCTTCGAATTCGCCCGATGATCTTGACGATCACCCCTACCTGGCGCGCCAGCTGTCGGTGTTTTAACCCGGCAACCTACCAAGGGGGGTACCCGAGGTAGATGATTGCGGTGGGGATCGCCAGACCTGGAACTCGAAGGTATGCGCAAGGACACGGGACACAAGATTTATACAGGTTCGGGCTGCCAAGGTGGCGAACCCTACGTCCTGTTTGGGGGATCAAGTATGGCGCCCTGCGCTTGGGTGTTGGGTAGTTCAGATGTCCTCCTAGGTACCCGGCCCTCCTTTATATAGTCCAGGGGGCGGGTTCCTAGTCGGTTACAAGGTAGGAGTCCTAGTAGGATTACACGGAACGAGTCCTAATAGGATTACAGGGGAATTCTAGTAGGAGTCCGGCTTCGTCCTTCCTTGTATAAGTACCCGGGGTGTATGCCCGACATATGGTGCATATTCACCGAAATAGAACAAAACAACATCATTGTAATCTTTTTCCTTGGTAATAATTGTTGGAGGATCGGCAATCCATGAGCGGGCGCCACGACGAATCAGATGGGGCTGGTCCCACTTGTCAGCTGTGGGCAGATGGATAAATAAAGGCATGTTTGGTTGTCAACACCAGGCCGAACTAGCCCGTCCCATGCAAGTGCCGCTAGTTTGGTTGCCTGCACTAGCCGCCCGGCTAGGCTGCGCCCGTGCAAAACTCCCCTCTCAGTCAGCCCCTGGAGGAACAAGGAGATCGACCATTTCTCCTGGGCTTGCTCGCGTGGTGCGAACGCGCGCGGGTGCATGAGAGCAGAGAGCAGTGGTGTAAGGTCAGCTCATGCGTCCAGGCAACCAATCACCTCCCCTGCTCAGCCAAGCTGCATACACCCAGGAAGCCAAACATAGGCACTTGCATGGCAGCAGTCTGGTTGGAGAGAGCCTGGCTTCGTTGGTCCGAAGGGCGTGATTTGTTGCTCCGAGCCAAGGGATCCAGGATGGAGGGAGGCGGGATGAGATAATGCAAGTGCTTATGTTTGGTTGCATTTTGCTATGATGAGATGATCTCATGATTGGTTGAAGAGGATGGAAGATGTGTATGTACGAGTTCGTGCAACTGCTGTTGTTTGGTGTGGCGCATGGAGGCGAGTGAGAACACCCCCATGACCATTTTGGTGAGGTTACCACCGATATTGCAAATGACAAAAAAAAATCAAATGATAAAATGTGACTATAAGAGATAAGATTAACCTCAGATAGTTTTGCATGTCTCACTGATCATGAGCTCAGAGCATCACAGAACTATTGTCCAAGCAAAGAAATTGGCAATAAAGAAACAACACCAGGAATAACAATACATGAAAAACAACAACAGAGACAACATATGAATAAACATATGAATAAATAATGTTCCAGTACCTAACAACCTTAAGGTCATCGTGATAATTGAGCAAAATATTACCATCACAGGCATTAAAAATTAATTGAAAATAAGCACAGCTGATAAGCAAGAAAAAATTATGAACTAATCCTTTATCCAAGCCACGTCCGCCACACCTAAGGGTGTTCCTCCAGCAGCAAGGAATCATCATCGATCCATATACTTTGCTTAGTATTTAATCCAAAACATCACAAATCAAAATTGAACTTACCGCAAGAACCAAATATGAGAAGCACAAATCAAAGCACATGTGAACAAGAAACAAAACAATATTAGAGTGGTATAGATCCGAGAATATAAGAACCCTAACCCTAGGATTCATCATCAGAAAGCAAAAATCGACTAACAAATGATTAGATAAGCACAACCAGAGGTGGAGGAAGAATCAAAGAGAAGGATAGATGTGCAGTCACAGCACCAGAGGCCCAATAGTAGGCCGCCGGAGAACCTCGAGTCAACGGGAACCGAGGTTGAAGAAGAGGAGGAAGCAGGGACGGATCCAGCGGTGGGGCGGGCGGGGCTCAAGCCCCCCTATCGCTGGAAATCCAATGGAGCCCCCCTAAGCCCCTCTTACAAATTTGAGGAAGAAGAATAAGGAAAGGAGAGGCTAGAGGAAGAAGGAGAAAAAAGCCCCCCTAAATTTATTCCTGGATCCGTCCCTGGGAGGAAGAGGAGAGGGTGCACTAGAGCAATGGAGTGGAGAGTGGAGCGGCAGTGGGGCGGTAACCCTATCCACGCGCTCTCCCTCAATTTTTCCGTCAAGCACCATCCTGTCCCGGCTCGCGAGGGAAGCTCGGCGCGAGGAGACAGCCTCACCCAGGACGATGAGGGGCAGGGGAATGAGGTGATGCAGGTAAGTGATGCGAGAAGGGTAACCAATTACGGGCCAAATGAACCATATAATCCTGGATGGGCCTTAGGATGGTCCGGTCAGGGCAACCAATCACCCCCTAAATGAACATCAGCAATCCACAGGCACCCCTAACCACGTGACCTAGGTAACTAGTGTCTCGGAGACTTCACTAGTGCCCCGAGCGTGAAGAGTATCTTGGCCCACTAAGTGGGTTTTGGTGTTTAATGACATATGCTTAAGTAGCTAATAAAATTTCTAAGTGTATGAGCAGGTGGTACAAAGGATTGTTTAAAAAGTTTAGCACATGATCATGACCCTCAAAAAGGAAATGGACTTTGTGGCAGGAACTCATGAAGATTATTATTGTTTCAAATTTTGAAATTGAGTTTAGGAATGCCGCACTATTAAGAGGGACGTGTGATCTCTGGTCTTGACAAAGAATGGGTGCTCAAAGAACTTCTAACAAACCTATGAGAGACACCTTGCACCTACACATCACGGGTATACTAACTTTGGGTGCTGAACAGGGTTTTCCAGAGATTCTGTAACCTTGGTGCAGAGACTCCAGAAGTTGCAGAGTTTTCAGAACTTAACTGGCCAACGGCTAGTTTCGGGGTGAAGGGGTATAAATACCCCCTCTACCCCTCCTTTACAGCTCTCTTGACCTATCTTCGTCCTGAACACTGCTGGAGCCTTTACTCCCCCTCCTTCACTCCTCCTAGCCTTGGTTGGTGAGATTTGGTAAGGATTTGGAGAAGGGATTCAAGGGTTGGGCAAGAGAGATTGCTTGTGAGCTGATTTCCCATCCTTTGAGCACTTCGTTCTTCGTCAAGCTAGGCTCCCACGTTTGTTACTCTTGGAGTTTCGAGCTCCTAGCCGGCTTGGCATCGCCCAAAGAGCATCCAAGCTTGTGGCTGCCCTTGGGAAGTTTGTATTACCCCCATCGATTGAGTAAGTGACTCTAGCTTGATCTTTGTGGTCGCTAGAGGGAGGAAAGTAACCTAGGTGTAAAGGTCCACCCTTTGTGGGTTCCTCAACAGAGACGTAGACCTCAAGGTGTGAGGTTGAACTCTGGTAACTAATCCTTGTGTCACTTGTGCTTGTTGTACTTTGGTTCGTTCATATTGTTGCAAAGTGACCTCCTTTAGGGTTTGGTGCCGATCTACTTTTCTAGAAGGTTTCCAGGTCTTCCTTCTTGGTAAAGGTGCTTATTTAGGCTTGTTGCATAACCTATTTTCAGCGATTTGATTTTGGACAACTTCTGAAAGAGGTTGTAGTTTCCTTGCGAAAAGTTGCGGAGTTTCTGTAGATTTCTCTGGATACTCCGTAAGTTGCGGAGTATCCAGAACAATCTTGCGGAAACTCTGGAACTTCCTCATAAACTCATTTTAAGTGGTGATTTTACAGGTTTAACTATTCACCCCCCTCTAGTTGACATCTTAGGTCCTTTCAATTGGTATCAGAGCCAAGTGCTCCGTGTTTGAAGCTTAACCGCTTGGAGTCAAGAAGATGTCAAATACAAATGCTCATGCTACACCTCCACCCGAAGGGGGAGACGTCATCAACAACGTTGTTGGTACACCTCCCGTGCTGCCCCAAGGAGTGGCTCCCGTCACTCAAGGAGGTGGAGCCGGTGGAGCAAGCACAAGCCATCAAGCACATGGAGATAGTGTGGAGACCTCCGATAGTGAAGATGATGAGTTTGATGATGCAAGGTCAACCCATTCCGCTCGACGCCCGTCATCATCAAGGGATTACACTAACACTCCTTTTGATTACTCTCGTTTATCTTTTAACCATCCATCGGGTTCTAGCCACATTGGGAAGATCCCCAATTTGATGGAACCGGCTATTCTAAGTGGAAGAACTCGATGGAGGAGTATTTGATGGCGGTGAATCCCGCACTTTGGACTATTGTGAACAGGGGTATTACCTTTCCAAGTGGTGATACGATGCTAACTCAAGATCAAGCGAATGAGATACAAAGAAACTATCAAGCAATTCGCATCATCAAGAGTTCACTCACGTCCGAAGAGTATGACAAGGTTGATGGGTTGAAGTCCGCCAAGGAAGTGTGGGACACCTTGTTCATCAACCATGAAGGGACAAAGCAAGTGAGAGAAGGTAGAATTCGTGTCTTGGAAAGTGAGCGCTTTGTTATCAAGGAAGATGAATCTCCACAAGACATGTACAATCGCTTGAACAAAATCATCAACAAGATCAAGTCCCTTGGAAGCACAAGATGGGGAAGAAGAGAAGTGGTTGATAAGATCCTCTCCGCATATATGGCTAGGGATGTGCAACTCCCAACACTTATAAGAGAGAAGAGGGGCTTCAAGAAATTCACTCCGGCGGATGTGATTGGAAGAATTGAAGAACATCTTATCACCGTCAAGGAGTCAAAGCTTTCACAAGAGATGTCCAAGATGCATGAGCAACTTGAGAAGAACAAGGGGGTAGCCCTCAAGGCATCTAACAAGGAGAAGAAATCAAGTTCATCAACCTCCAAGGCTGTGGTCAAGGAAGATAGTGATGAAGATAGTGATGAGAACATGACTCCCGAACAAATGACACTCTTCATTAGAAAATTCAACAAAGTCATAAAGAAGAGTGGCTTCTTCAACAAGAACAAAGACAAGGACAAGATCAAGACCAGGAGGACTTCCAAGAGGCCATGCTTTGGGTGTGGCATGGAGGGTCACTTCATTGCCGAGTGCCCCAACATCAAGGTGAGAAGAAGGGACACCAACAAGAATGACAAGAACAAGAAGAAGGAAGTTGGTGAAGCTCATTTGGGTGATGAGTGGGACTCAAATGAAGATAGCTCCGACTCCGATGATGAAGTGGGACTTGCCACCATATCCATTGGGCAACCGATCACCAAGTCACCACTCTTTGGAGATCTCACCGATGATGAAGATGACTTCACCCACACATGCCTCATGGCTAGGGGCACTAAGGTAGATTCTCAAACCTTGCCCCTAGATGATGATAATGATAGTGATGTTGAATTTGGAAAAATGGTGAATGGCTTTGGTAAAAAGGCAACTAAGAGAATCATGTACCTATTGAAAGAAATAAAGAATAGAGATGGGACTCTTGAGGTGCAAGAAGAACTCTTTAGACTTGAGCGAGAGAAAACCATTACCCTTGAGAATGCCCTTGTAATTGAAAAGAAGGGTTTCAAGGTGCAAGAGGACTTGCTTAAGGAAAAGGAGATAGAAATTCTTAGCCTTAAGAAATCTCAAGATAAAAAGGAGTTGATAGTAGATGAATTAACTAGGGAATCTTTCCTAGCTAAGGATGCTTGTACTAGACTTGAGGGTGAAAAGCTTGAACTTCAAAAGAGCTTTGAAAGCTTAAGGACTAGTCACATAGGACTTGAAGTTCAACTTGACAATCTCAAGAATAGTGCTACAACAACCTCTAATGATGCTCACTCTAACTCTAAATCCTCAACAAGTAATGGTTGTTCTCGGTGCTATAAAATTGATATAAATGCTTGTGCTACTAATATTGCCGAGATGAATGCCATGAAGAAAGAGATTGCTAGGTTGTCAAACTCACTCATTAATGAGAAGAAGAAAGAACCCAAGAGAGGTGAGTTTGAGAGCCATACCAAAGGCTTTGGGTCAAATTACATGAAGAAGTTTGGCTTTGTGGATGGGAAGGGTCTAGGTAAGAACGAGCAAGGCTCAAAGGACCCTATCCCATTCATCAAGAACAACCACACTAGAGGTGTGGGCACAAAGAATGTGGTGCACGGCATGAAGCAATTGGGTGCCAAAAGCAATGACAAGCAAGTCAAGTACAACACTCCTATCAAGTTCAAGAGCACTCAAGATGCATCACATGCCCCACAAGCAAAGGCAAAGGTTGTACCGGCGAAGTCAAACAAGAAGCCCAAGCCACATGCATCACAAGAAAATTTCTATGCCGATTATGTGTTGACTTGGGACCACAAGGGTAAGGTGGTGGCCAAGTATGTGGGACCCCGCACAAAAGGAACATTTGTCAAAAGGAATGTGTGGGTGCCCAAGGTTCTTGTGACTAACGCTCTAGGACCCAAATCCAATTGGGTACCTAAAACAAAAGCCTAATTTGTTTTGTAGGCATATTCCTCCGGTGGATCCAAATGGGTGATTGATAGTGGATGTACAAATCATATGACCGGAGAAAAGAAGATGTTCACTTCTTGCGACATGGTTGACAATCCCACCGAGAAAATTGCATTTGGTGGAAATGGTGGTGGAACCGTTGTTGGTCTTGGTAAAATTGCTATCTCAACCAATCATTCAATTTCCGATGTTTATTTGGTTGAATCTTTGGACTACAACTTGTTATCCATTTCACAACTTTGTGAGATGAGTTACAATTGTTTGTTCATGGATGAGGGTGTGACCGTCTTTAGAAGGGGCGATGACTCCATTGCCTTTAAGGGTGAACTCAAGGGAAGGCTTTATTTGGTGGATTTTTCATCAAAAGAAGCCCAACTTGATACATGTTTATTGGCAAAGTCTAGCTTGGGTTGGCTTTGGCATCGCCGGCTAGCCCACGTTGGGATGAATAGTCTCAATAAGCTTCTAAAAGGGGATCACATCCTAGGACTAACAAATGTTTCCTTTGAGAAAAATAGAATTTGTAGTGCTTGTCAAGCCGGGAAACAAGTTGGTGCTTCTCACCCTACCAAGAATGTGCTCACAACCACAAGGCCATTGGAGTTGCTTCACATGGATATCTTTGGTCCGGTGGCTTATATTAGCATTAGAGGGAACAAGTATGGATTTGTCATTGTTGACGACTACTCTCGGTACACTTGGGTATTCTTCTTGAAGGACAAGAGTGAAGTTCAAGGCATATTCAAGAAGTTTGTGAGAAGAGCTCAAAATGAGTTTGATGTGAAGATTAAGAGAGTAAGAAGTGACAATGGCTCCGAGTTCAAGAACACCAACATTGAAGAGTATCTTGATGGTGAAGGCATTGGTCATGAGTTATCCGTCCCATATACACCTCAACAAAATGGGATTGTGGAGAGAAAGAATAGGACTCTAATTGAGGCTGCAAGAACAATGTTTGATGAGTACAAGACTTCGGATAGTTTTTGGGCGGAGGCCGTCAACACGGCTTGTCATGCTATCAACCGGCTTTATGTTCACAAGCTTCGACACAAGACCGCCTACGAACTACTCACCGGTAAAAAGCCTAATGTGTCTTACTTTAGAGTTTTTGGATGTAAGTGCTTCATTCTCAACAAGAAGCCCAAAAGCTCTAAGTTTGCACCTAAAGTTGATGAAGGTATCTTTCTTGGTTATGCTTCAAATGCTCACGGCTATTGCGTCCTCAACAAAACCACCGGTTGTGTTGATGTTGCGTGTGACGTGACGTTTGATGAATCTAATGGCTCTCAAGTGGAGCAAGTTGTTGACATGTGTGTAGGCCAAGAAGAATCTCCATCAAAAGCAATCAAGAAGATGGCCACTGGAGAAATCAAACCTCAAGAGAAAGAAGATGATTGTGATGATGAAGACGAGCTTTTCAACCAAGACACCGCTGCAAACTCCGGAGAATCCGAAGAAAGTGCAGAAACTCCGCAAGTTGCGGAGAGTCCGGACCAAACCTCCGGAAACTCTGAATATAAAGCTCAACATCAAGGACATGAGGATTTGATTCAACAAGATGCTTCCAATCCACATCCAAGAGTTCGTCAAAGTGTTCAAAGAGATCATCCAGTTGACAACATCCTTGGAAGCATTAGAAGAGGAGTGACTACAAGATCAAGATTAGCAAATTTTTGTGGACACTACTCGTTTGTTTCCATGATAGAGCCACTCACCGTAGAAGAAGCACTTCAAGATGCCGACTGGGTAATGGCCATGCAAGAAGAGTTAAACAACTTCACTCGGAATGAAGTCTGGTCGTTAGTGGAACGCCCTAAGCAAAATGTGATTGGAACCAAATGGGTGTACTGCAACAAGCAAGACGAGAATGGGGTGCTGACAAAGAACAAGTCAAGGTTGGTTGCCAAAGGCTATACTCAAGTTGAAGGATTGGACTTTGGAGAAACTTATGCACCGATAGCAATACTTGAAGCAATCCATATATTGTTGGCATTTGCTGCACACCATGACTTCAAGCTCTACCAAATGGATGTCAAGAGTGCTTTCCTCAATGGACCAATCTCCGAAGAAGTTTATGTTGAGCAACCACCGGGCTTTGAAGATCCACAATTCCCCAACCACGTCTACAAGCTCCATAAGATGCTCTATGGGCTTAAGCAAGCACCAAGAGCTTGGTATGAATGCCTTAAGGAATTTCTCTTAAGGAAAGGCTTTGAGATAGGCAAAGCCGATCCTACTCTCTTGACTCGTAAAGAAGGCAATGATTTATTTGTGTGCCAAATATATGTCGATGATATAATATTTGGGTCTACTAACAAAGTTTGGGCTGATGAATTTAGTAGGATCATGACAAAAAGATTCGAGATGTCCATGATGGGAGAGTTGAAGTTCTTTCTTAGATTTCAAATTAAGCAACTCAAGGATGGCACATTCATAAGTCAAACCAAGTACACTCATGACATGCTCAAGAAGTTTGACATGGACAAGGCCAAGCCCATCAAGACCCCCATGCCATCAAATGGACACCTTGACTTGAATGAAGATGGAAAAAGTGTTGATCAAAAGGTATATCGCTCCATGATTGGATCTTTGCTTTACCTTTATGCATCTAGACCCGATATTATGCTTAGTGTGTGCATGTGTGCAAGATTTCAAGCTAATCCTTAAGAGTGTCATCTTATGGCTGTTAATAGAATCTTTAGGTATCTAGTCCATACTCCTAACCTTGGCTTATGGTATCCTAAAGGCTCCACTTTCAATCTACTTGGCTATTGCGATTCGGACTATGCCGGTTGCAAAGTAGATAGGAAGAGCACATCTGGGACTTGCCAATTCCTTGGAAGGTCCTTGGTGTCTTGGAGTTCCAAGAAACAAAATTCCATTGCCTTATCCACTGCTGAGGCCGAGTATGTTGCGGCCGGTGCTTGTTGTGCTCAACTACTTTGGATGAGGCTCACTTTGAGAGACTTTGGTTGTAAGTTTAGCAAGGTGCCACTCTTGTGTGACAATGAGAGTGCCATCAAGCTAGCTAACAACCCCGTAAACCACTCAAGAACAAAGCACATAGAAATAAGACACCATTTCTTGAGAGACCACGAAGCCAAAGGAGATATCGCCTTAAGTCATGTGAGCACCGATAGGCAACTAGCCGATATCTTCACAAATCCTCTTAATGAGCTAATTGTGCTTTGAGGAGTAAGCTAAATATCTTGGATTCTCGTAACTTGGCTTGAAATCATGCACATGCTTTGAGTGTTTTAGTTTAGGCATTTGAAAAGAACAAAAGGTTTGAAAAATGGTATTGTTTTGTTTTGAAAATCTTGCATCTTATTTGGTTCTATACTTAAGACCATTGCTCCCATTGCTTGATTATTGGCTGGTCTAAGGTTCTAGAACATCTCATGCTCACTTAAAGGATTACTTGCCCTATCTATATCTCATCCACATCAAATTCTTTGCAAATCTGTGGCTGTTAGCCAGGGGGAGCGGAGTCTCTGCAACTTTGGTGCGGAGTCTCCGAAAGTTGCGGAAACTCTGGAACTTTTTGTCTAGAAACTCCGGAACCTACTGTCGGGGTTTGATACCGCCGGCAAGTAATTTTTGGTATGAATCGTGCATCTGATTTGGATGGTTGGGC
Source organism: Cenchrus fungigraminus (assembly GCA_036936925.1). Taxonomy (NCBI): domain Eukaryota; kingdom Viridiplantae; phylum Streptophyta; class Magnoliopsida; order Poales; family Poaceae; genus Cenchrus; species Cenchrus fungigraminus. The sequence goes on from CM072780.1 coordinate 73,716,930, forward strand.
TTAGAGACACCGGGATTATACTGGTTCAGGCACCGAGCGGATGCCCTACGTCCTGTTCGGGAAAGTGTTTTATATGCCCACAGGAGGGCTTGTAGTAGGGGATACAAGCTTAGGTCGAGAGAGGGAAGAAGTCCCAAGTCTCTGTATGTGAGTGGGAGCAGCTGATGCTCGGTGAGTGTGGTGTGTTGTTTTTCCTCTTGCCGAGTTCGTATATCCTGTTCGTCTCCCTTGTTCCCGATGCCAACCTCCCCTTTTATAGTTCAAGGAGGGTCGACGTACAAAGTTTAAGATGGTAAAAACCCGTTCTGTGACAGTGCTGCAACAGTGCCAGAACAGTGCCACACTGTGGGCCTTTGTCTCCCGTTGGCACCGTACACTGCCCCGGCATCGGTAGCCTTCGTAGGGCGGCGTAGCTTCGGCCTCCGTCCCGAGGCGGCTTCTTTCCGACCCAGGACCCTGCTGGTTACGCTAGGTCGGGGCTTCCCGTGCAAATCTCGACCTTCCCTCTGATGCTTGATGGGTCGGGTCATGTTGTTCGATGTCTTGCAGGCAAAGGATTCGCGTGTCCTTGGCCACTGTTCAGTATCAGGTGATGGGACGCCGGGACAGTCCGCCTCCCACGCCGGGAGAAAATCCCATCATTACCTGAGCCTCTGACAGAGCAGATCCACGTGCTCCGTTGCAGCTGCACGTCCCGTGCGGCGCGGGGCAGCTTCCGCCACGTTGCAGTCCGCCCCTTGGGGGGGCCCGGGTATCGGATTACGGCGGAAGGAGCCCTAGGTCGTGCAAGGCGGAGCCTTCAGCCGAGGTAACCGGGTTGGTTGCTTGAGTCGGAGATGATTCCGTGGAGGGAGGCTGGAGGACCGTCCTTAAGAAAAGGGAACCGGGCCTGGCCTTGCTGGTGGTTGATGTTGGGCCTTTACCGGTGCGGCCCATCGTTGTTCTTCCTGATCTTGGGGTTTAGGGGTTAAGATGATTACCCTCGGTTCATCCCCTCTTCAGTAGCCCCCGAGCCTAAGGGGGGAAAACGGATTTCTCCCTTAGGATCAGAGAGGTTGAGTTTTTGTTTTTCTTCCTCAGTCCGGTGAGGGCGCGCGAGCGCACTCGCCGAGTGTAGCCCCCGAGCCCGTGGTAGAGTCGAGGACTCTACCATGGGGTGATTTTTTAGCCACCACGAGTACTTGCTCGCCTTTTGAGGCCGACGTGGCCGGATGGTGGATTTGACCCAGCCTTACGGGGAGCTGTGGCTGGACTCTGCTTATGTGACGGCGAGGCTCTGCGAGTCTTTAATGCGTCGCCTGGCGGGGTGGGTGGCCGTTTTAGCTTGTTTTGTAAGCTAAGCTGCGTCCACCATACCCCTCATGTGGTTGGGCTGTCGCTGCCCTATAAAAGGAGCTCCACTTCGCCCCGGTGAGACTCCATGGTTGCCATATGGAGAGGGAAAGAAAGCAACTACTTCTCCGGTCGTGGGGGGTTCGTCCCCCTGAGTGTAGTGCCGTCCTTCAAGCTTCCTGATGTTGGCAGGAGTTCAGCGAACGGGGAGGCAAGCTCTTGGCAACCCTTTCCTGCCCAGCGGTGACATGGGGGTCGAGTGCTAGGGGAAGGGGCACCGAGGGGAGCCACCGCTCCGCGTCCGCGTCACCACCGCCGCTTCCTGCTGTTTGTTGCAGCACACCCGGGGTCGCTTCCCTGAGTGCTGTCGAAGCAGCAGGTCACAAAGTTACCCCTGGACAAGCTTCTCCGATGAGGCTGCTCCTTGAGGAGCGATGCTTCGCCGGCAGCCTGTCCGGGGGCGGCCTCAGGAACTTGGTCTTCTTCCTGGGTCTTGGTAGTTGCAGTGGAGGCGCCGGCCACCTCCCTGGTCCCCGCAGGGAGTCTCCGGCGCGTCAGATGTTAGCGGGAGTCCAGCGAGGTGCTCCTCCAACTCTGACCTGCCAGGAAATGCAACACCACCATGCCGGCGGTGTTTTATGTTACGATACTTGTTCACGGCCCGTCTGGCCGCCCTCTTGTACCTTAAAACTCAGGACTTCATATAAATGTAGCTATCCCCTTGTTCTCTGAATGTTGACGCCTCTTTTGGTTGGCCGACACCCGTTTTGAATCCCGCCGAACAATTCGCCTTCATTTGTTAAGTCGGGGGAAAACCCTTGGGGTTCCCCAGGGTTGGTGGGCATCGTGCTCCTAGACTGGCGGAGTGATGGGGAGTTGAAGAGCAGAGAGGAGGGGAGAGAGAGAGAAGGTAAAGAGCGAGAGAGAACGTATCCTCACCTCCGGGTACCCGCTGCGCAGGGGGCGCCGTACGGCTATAAAACCCCGGGGAATGCTCAGAACGAACGCACCTCTCGTCTTTCTTCTTCCTCCCTCTCACGCTGCCTCTTTGCTCCCTTGCTCCTCATCCCACCAGAGTTCTCATTCTCCAAACCCCTGACGTTCGTATGGCCGGCGAGAAGCATTCGGCGGAGGGTTCGCTTGACTCCTCGGCGAGGGCGCCACCCGCGCTCCGTCGGGCGGTGCAGCAGGAGGCCGTGGGCGATGGTGCGCCGGTGGGGTGCTGGATCAAGGCCCTCGGCGTGGCCGGCTCTGGGATGTTCACGGCTCCAGACTCTGGTGCGGGCCGTCCGCGCCGGTCGTTCCTCCGGTGGCTGTCGAGGACGGGGCCCCTGCCGGGGCTGACCCTGCCGCTGAGCTCCAGGCCCAGCTGAACGATGCGTGGCATCGCATTATGTTGCTAGAAAGCGAGCTGGAGCTCACGCAGCAGGCAACCACCGCCTTCAGGGCCGCCTTCGAGGGGGCTTAGCGGGAGCTCAAGGCGGCGCAGGACGCCGCGGACCAAGCGCACGCCCGGGCGATGGGTGAGCCCCTTGGCCCTATTTTCATTCCTCTTTCGTCGCATCATCATTGTTGTCCGTGACACCCTTATTTTGGTGCTGGGTAGGTCAAGAGGAGCTTGCGGGCTTGCACACCGCGGAGGCGGAAAAGGCGAGGAAAGAGCTCGACGAGCTTCGCGTCGTCCACGGCCACCTCCGCGACGCCGCCAGCGTCGCCGTGACGGCGGTGTGGCTGGAGCTGACACTGCTGTACGACCAGCTCCGCGCACTCCCGGGCTGCGTCCGCGCGGCGGTCACCGCGGGGGTGCACCAAGGGGCGACATACGGTCTTGCCGCCGCGAACCTCTAGGACCTGGACCGCTCCATCGGCACGGTCCCCGTGGGATGGCCCCGGGGAACGAGGTCGCGGAGGCGTCAGGAGTCAGCCTTGTACTTCAACGCCAACGCCGACGCCATCGTCCTGTCGGTGGACATCGACGCCCTCCTCGAGAACCGGGGGCCTGCGGCGACGACCTCGGGCGCTGCCGTCCTGGACGAGTCCAACAAGTCGGAGGGCGGCTCCGAGGAGGCGAACTCCCCCGGCCAGGCAGACTCCCCGGCGGAGTGAGGCGTATGCCTCGAAGCGGGCGCCGATCCTTCGTGATCGGCGTCTCCTTCTTGTATCTTTCTTTTCTTTTTTGTAATTGAAACTTGGCCGTAAGCTTCTTTAAGTCGTACCTTTGTCTTGTCGACTTGTTCTTGCTCGCGCGGGCGATGGATGGCTGCAACGAGTCACTCCAGACCTCGCCTCGGATGTCTTGCGTATGAATCCGCACGTCCCACCGCCCTGCCCGGGCGCTTGCTTTGGTCGGGATACACATCCGCTTCCTGACTCAAAGCTGGGGGGCGTGCTTTTTACCGTTTTCACCGAGATGGTAGGTCGGGCATCTTGCGTTAGGTTGGGGAATCCTTCTTCCCTGACGCGATCCTCTGCGTCGCCATGTCAACCGGCCCTGGTCAGCGTGCCAGACGCCGCCTAGACGGGACTCGCTTTTCCAGGGATGTCAGACCTGACAGGATTCATGTACGAGAGAGGGGGAAGAGAGAGAAAAGAGAGAGAAAGGAAGGACAGCTTGAGTGGGATGCTCCCTGCTGCCACTTTGTGGGCCCAAGTAGTGTATCACCCCCAACCGACCTGTATTTCCCCATTTAAGTGGGGAGGGTAGGGGTTGTTTGCCATCTCCTTCTCGCCTTTCGCCCCTTTCTCCTCGCGTACCCGCCGTTTGACCCAACGCGCCGCCGGTTCAGCAGATTCGAGTCTTCCGTCGCCGTCCTTGGCCTTTTCACCACGCAGTGATGTCGAACTGGTAGCGCTTCACCATCTCTCTCGCGAAGCTGACCGGTCTTGCAGATGCGGGACTGCTCCCGCGCCTGACCGACGTGCTGGAGTGGATCAAGCCCAAGCTTGAGGACTTCCCACAGCCCCCGCCGGGGTATGTGGTTTCCTTCGTCACCTTCCACGAACGCGGGTTCTCAATGACGGCGGGTCGATTCATCCGCGCCGTCCTGTGGACCTTCGGCCTCGAGCTCCAGCACCTCAACCCCAACGGCATCCAACATCTGGCAGCGTTCAAGGCACTGTGTGAAGGGTACCTTGGGGTGGAGGGCACTGGCACCTCTTCCTTTACTTCTTCTGGTTCGTCTGCCTGAAGGACGAGGGGAGGCCGGCGATGATCGGGTGCGCCACCCTTCGTCTGAAGCGGTACAGGTCGTCCGAGTACCTAGCCGGCCCCCTCACCAGTTCAAATAGTGGCTGGCATTCGGAATGGTTCTACCTGAAGAATGACTCCGAGTGCCCGCTGCCGGCATACACCGGCGGCTATTACGACACGACCCCAGATGCCTGGTCGGACGGGCCCCCGAAGAAGGACCACCAGAAACTGCTCTCTGGGTGTCTTGAGGTGCTTAAGGCGCTGCAAGGGCATGGCATCAACCTTGCGGCCGTGATCGGCAGCTACCTGGCGAGGGGGATCGTGCCTTTGTGGTGGCGTGCCCTTCGCTTGTTCGAGATGACCGCCGACCGGGCCCCGTTCGTGGGGACCGTGACCGCCGATCCCCTGCCCGCGGTGGGTGAGGTCCGGAGGCGGGTTCGGCAGGCCATCCCCGGTGTTCCTGAATGGCCGCCGGCCGACTTGCTCCCTATGCTCCCGGACGCGGGCACGGTGGTCTTGGTGAATTTCCATCTGATTGCCTCGTCCGGTATTGCCCCGTCCTCTTTTCTCCCTTCTTGCAGCTGACTTGTTGTTTCTGCAGGCTGGGAGCTGGCCCGTGACGGTGGCCCGCGCACCGCTGCCGGAGGAGAGGGTGCGGAACCGCATCGCCGCGGCCAGGCTCAAGAGGCGGAAAGACCGCCACGAGGCGTGGAAAGTGGCGGAGATCGCCAAGCGCAACCGGAATGATGCCCGGGCGAAACGGAGACGCGCCGGTGATGAGGATGTTTTCTCTGACGAGGACCGTGAGCCCCCACCTGGTTCCTCTGATGAGGACGACGAAGAAGAAGAAATGGCCGTGGCCACCATCTGCTTGGTGGGGGAAATGACGGAGGGTTGCTCGTCGTCGACCTCGGGGGCTCCGTCGCGTCCGTCGGTGGCTGGCGGCGCCACGCAGGGGCCCGCCGAGGTGCGTCGGGAAGGGGATGGCGCCCGTGACAGGACGCCGTGCCCTTCCTCCCGGAGTGACCGTCATGGGGACCGCATCCGTGATTCTCCGCCGGAAAGATCTGGGCGGGCCGACCACGGGGCGGCGCCTAGTCGCGGCGACCCGTCCCGGGAGGAGAGGAGCCGCGGCTCGGCCTCCCCCGTGCTGCGGTCGTCTTCGCGGGAGCGCCAGACGCTCCGTCCTCCAACACCGACGTCGTTGGCCGAGGAGGCACGCTCCTCGCTGTCTCTGCCACTCGCGGCGCGGGGGCCGCGTCCGAGCGACGGCGAGATGAGGAGGCGATTTGCTGCAAACGGTCTTCGTTCTGGCCACCATCATCGGAACTGAAGAAAGCTCGGGTCCTTGCGACGAGGTGAGCTTTGATTTTCCCCTGATGTTCGATCGGTTGGTGACTCTGACGCCGAGCTCTCTGCTTTTGCAGGGCGCTTCCGAGCGGGCGGACGCCCGTACCGGTGTCGGAGAAGTCTCTCCGTCGCGCGGTGCGGAAGATCGTCGCGCCAACGGCGGAGACGACGCAGGCGGCTCCCGAGACTCCTCCCATGGTGGTGCCTGAGGAGAAAAACTCTGCCGGTCGGGGTGCCGAGGAGGTGTCACGGAAGAGCGACAGCTCAAGCGATGGCTTCCGTCAGCTTGGTGTTACTACGTCCGGCGTTCCGCCGTCCGCGGAGATGCTGGCGGCGTTTGAAGCGGAGCTGCAGTAGCAGCTCTCGATCCCCGCGGCTGGCGAACACGCGGCGGCGTCAGGCATCGCTTCCATCGGGGCGCTGGAGCCCTCGGAGGTCGCGGTACGCGGAACCGTTGCTGGAGCGGTCCCGACGGCGTCTGCGCCGGAGGATCCGGTGATGGCCACGCCTGCCACGGGAGTCCTCCCGACCTCTGAGGCCCTGAGCGAGGGGATTGACGATAGGATTCCCCACCAGGAGGAGGGCGACCGGCCGAACAAGGGGGGGGAACGCGAAGGTCGCGGGGATCGTGCCGCTCTTCGGCTCGGCTCCCGCCGTTGCGTCGTCCTCCCAACCTGGCTCCAGCGCGCCGGACGAGCCCCAGGGGGCGTTGGTGTCTGTTTCCGGTGGTGAGGCCTTCCGCCGCAGGTTGCAGGTGGTCGCCCGCGATGACCCGGGCCGAGTGCTGCTCATTATTGACGACGAGGAGGAGCACGCCTCGGCCGAATGGCTCAGACGCGCGATCCGCCGCCAGGCGGCCTCGGCCGAGGAAGTGGCCGCCGTTGCCATGGTATGTCCCTTGCCTTACGCCTTCCTTCTCGCTTGACCCCGCTTGACTTTTCTCATTGTTGTCCTTTTTTGAGTTGCTTCTTGGACAGGGGTTCGCGGCGCACTGCGATGCCCGGTCCCAGTTCATCTGCCAGCAGGCTGAGGTCTGGAGGGCGATCGGAGCTCTTCAGGCGGAGGTAGGACGGAAGGAGGCAGAGCTGGCTTCAAGTCATGCATCATCGGCGGAGCGTCTTGCTGTCGTCGAGGAGGAGAGGGCGACGTCAGCGACGAGGCTGGCCGAGGCCTAGCGTCAGGCAGAGAGTGCTCAGGCTGCCTTTGACGCCTTTGCTGGCGAGGCAGCTCGGAAGCAGGACGAGCTGGAGACGTGGGTGGCCGAGCTTACCGCTGCCGCGGCGAGCTCTGCCCACGCCCTGGAGTCCGCCCGGGAGCAGACCACCTCCTTGCAGGACCAGCTCGATGTTGCCGTCGCCGAGCGGAGGCAGCTGCTGGCAGTCGCCACCGATCGCGACAGGGAGCTGACCGGTAAGCTGATGCTCCGGGGCGGGCTCTTTTGGATTGGGTGGTCCACCTGCGGGTTAGTGTGCTTACCCATGATTGCTTGTGGTTGTAGCTACCTGCGCGGAGCTGCAGGCGTTGCGGGATCGGTGGGCAGCCAACGCCGCCTGGATGAACGAGGCCATCACCAAGCAGGAGGAGTTGACGGCACTCGTGTCGTTGCTTGCTGACGGCTTGACGGGTAAGTCGTGGTTGCAACTCGTCCCGCTGGCGCCTTCTGTTGGTGCGTTTCTCATTCTTTTGTTCTTCCGCAGAGATGGCTGCCGCGCTCAAGCTGTCATCCCCGGCTGCGGCCGCGGCCCGGGCGACACTCCTGCAACGGCAAGAGACTCACCGGGCTCTTACCCAGGCCGTCGTGGAGCTTCTGGAGGGCATTGGTGTTGATGAAGGGCCGTCCCTGGTCGAACGCCTCGGGATGGTCGGTGGCGTTGCGCGCGCGGGGTGTGGCTATGGCTCGACAGTTGGTTCACCGAGCCGTGGCCATGTTCCTTTCGCATTATCCCGAGTTGAATCGCGAGCTACTCAGAGAGGGATGGGCCCTCGGGTATGGGGACCACCGTTACCCCCAGATCTCGGCGGGGTGTGTTGAGTTCGCCGGGAGGGTAGCCGACACTGCCATGGACGACCTGGGATGGCTCGATGATGAGCACTGATCAGGAGAAAACAGTTTAGTAGCACTGGCAGCTTGATGTTATAAATAACTTGCTGGTTCCCCTCCTTAGGCAGAGGGGCTACTTTCTTTTTAAGTTTGACACTCGATCCCTTTTCCTTTCCCTTTCGTCATGAGGCTAGAGGTCTCCGAGCCAATAGGGCTTCCCTTAGGACGTTGCTGGTCTTGCTCCGTCCCGTAGCTGCCGGAGCGTAGGGACTCGAGAGCGTCGACCAGGCGCAGTCACGTCGAGGTATCCCGTAGGTCCAAAGCCCCCGAGCTATCTTCGAAAGGGTCGGGTAGGTCGGGCGTCAAGCTACTTTTTAAGAAAAGAGACGCCGAGGTAACATCTGCCGCCGAAACTTTTTAGAGGCGTGGGGAGATCGACCTAACCATCTCGGACGTAGCTCACAGAACCTTGCACATATAGCCGCGGGGGCGTCAGTACTCAGCCGACATGGTGAAATAGTTACGGGTTCCTTCCCTCTTGCTTTTTGAGTTGGCGGAGTGTTTCTCGAAAAGGGCTTTTTCGGAAAAAAGACTTTGGTTTTTCGAGGGGCATGTTGCCCCTGGATGGAGCCCCCGAGCAACGAAGGATTTTTAGGTCGAGGACCATAAAATGGTTTGTTGCTTAGGATCACTCGCGTTAGGAGATCTTTTTGGCAAAAGTCGCGCTTATGATGGAAAAATGGAAAAAGGACAGGCACTTTTATTCATCATAAGCATAAAATAGTACACAGTGCAATTGCAAGGGTAGAGACAATGTAGCTGGTCTAGGTCGTTTCGACCATTGTGATGTCATTGTTGGGATTCCCAGCCGAAGTTCCTGCGGCCATCCTCTCAGAGCGGATGAGGGCCTCTGCAAACTGGAAGCACTCAGCATCGCACTCGAAAGCGTGTTGGAACTGGTGTCGATGGTGATGACTCCCTTGGGTCCAGGCATCTTCAGCTTGAGGTAGGTGTAGTTGGGGACCGCCATGAACTTCGCGTATGCCGGCCTCCCGAGGATCGTGTGATGCGTTCCCGGGAAGCCGACGACCTAGAAGGTGAGCGTTTCCTTGCGGAAATTCCCCTCGTCGCCGAAGGTGACCGGTAGGTCGATTTGTCCAAGTGGGACCGCCTCCATCCCGGGAACAACTCCGTGGAATGGGGTCGAAGACGGGCAGAGTTGAGACCGCTGGATCCCCATGCTATCGAGGGTGGACATGTAGACGATGTTGAGGCCGCTTCCTCCGTCCATGAGCACCTTGTGCACCCGCTTGGTGCCGAAGAGCAGTGCCACCACGAGGGGGTAAGCCCCCAGCTGTGGAATGTGGTCGGGGTGATCCGCCCGGTCGTACGTGACGGCCGTCTCGGACCACCGAAGGTACAAAGGCATGACTGGCTCGGTGTGGTAGATCTCCTGCTAGATGTGCTTATGCTTATGCCTCAGAGGGCGAGCGGGCGTCCCGCCGAAAATCATCATGACAGCACCATCTTTCTTGGGGAAATCTTCGCGCTCGGCATTCTTGGCGGCGCTAGTATCGGCCGCGTCTTGCGGCTTATTCTTCCCTCCGAGGTACCTCTTCATGAGGTTGCAGTCCTTCATGGCGTGCTTGACCGGGGTCTCGTGGTAAGGACAAGGTGCCTCAAGCTTCTTCTCGAAGTGATCCCTTGGGGGACCAACCTTGGGCTTGAACGATCGTTTGACGGCCGCCGCCACCAGGTTGCTGTTGTGGAGCTTGCGCTCCTTCTTCTTTTTCTTCTCTGGGCGGGTAGCCGGAGCTTCGCCCTACTCCTCCTTGGGCTTCCTCTTGCTGAAAGCAACAACTTCTTTCCCATCGGCATGGTCAGTGGCCAGGTCGAGGAGCTTGCGAATGGTTCTCGGCTTGACTCACCCTATCCAGTGGACAAGGGTCTCGCACGTGGTACCATCTTGGAAAGTGGTGATGACCAGATTGTCGGCCGTGTCGGGGAGTTCGGCGCAGCGCTTGGAGAAGCGGCGAATGTAGTCGCGGAGACTCTCGCCCTTCTTTTGCCGGCAATGGCGAAGTTCGCACGCGTTGCCGGGCCGCGTGTAGGTGCCCTGGAAGTGTCCTATGAAGGCATTCCGGAGCTAGGCCCAACTGTTGATCCTCCCTCGAGGGAGGTGCTCAAGCCAGGTACACGCCGAGTCGGCGAGGTACAGTGGCATGCTCTTGATGATGAACAGATAGTTGGTTGCGCCGCTGTTGTGGCAGGCGAGGCGATAGTCCTCAAGCCATACGCTCGGGTTGGTCTCCCCATCGTACTTCGCGACGGTGGTCGGAGCACGATATCGAGCTGGGGGCTGCAGCGAGGACGTTGGTGCCGAAAGCCCGCGGACCTCGGGGGTCGGGCGTCGGGCTCCGGCTTTGATCCTCACTGCTGTTGTAGCGGCCCCCGCGCCTCCGGTTGTACTCCCTTCGCGGCCGGCGTTCGCCGTCCGGCCCGCCTCGGGTCATCGTCCTCCCACACATCGTGGATGCACCTCGGGCCTCGTGGTTGGAGTCGGCCTTGTGGCCGGCGGGCGTGCGTACGCTCTCCGCGCGGTTCGGCTGCCCTGTTGGGCACGAGGACCCGCGGTGAACCGAGCGTTCTTTGTCCGGGACTCGCACCTCGCGGCGTCGGGACGCCGAACTTTCCGCCTGCTGCTCGGCGGCCACGTTGAGGAGCGTCTGGAGGTGCTGACGGAGTTTCTTTTCCTCCAGGGTCGTTGGCTCAGGGCCAGCCCGGAGGAGTACGGCCGCCGCGGTGAGGTTCTGGGAGGCCCGTTTAGCGACGTGAGTCTCGTGAACGTCGCCGACGATGCAGTGGCGTACCTCTTCTGCGCGCTCGCGCGTGGGCATTGCCACGGCCTCTGTGCTGAGCGCGTGGTGGAGCCTCGCCTGCTCGTCCTCGAGAGCCTTCTGAGCCTCGTCGAGCTCGTCGAGGCGCGCCTGCTGCCGCTCGCGGCCGTACTCACCCTGCAGAGGGTCGCCGCTAGCGGAAACGTCAGGCGATGTGGGCTCACCTTCCGCGGAGCTATCGTCAGAGTTGTCGGAGTGGACTGCGTCGGGCTGCTGCTGGAGGACGAAACACTCGCGCCTCGGGTCATGGGGCGTCAGCGCCTTCTCGCCAGGAGGCGCGCTCTCGGCCTCGTCGCAGCTCGCCTGAGAAGCCCCTGAGGGGACAGGCTGTGCGTTTCCCGTGGCAGCGGGATCCTTCGCCCCGCCGCAGGGGAGCCACGTCTGCCCCTCCGGGTACACAGAGTCGTAGCAGAGCCTGAACTCGTCCCAGGTCAGTGTCTCCTCCTCCTGCAGCTCGAACACGAGCATGGAGGTGGCGAATACTGCGAAGCGGAAGAGCTCCTGGGACGGGTTTGGGCCTAAAGTGACCGCCATGTTGCGGCCGACCAAGTCCCAGACCCGTTCAGCGGCAGACTTCACCGCCCGCGGCTCCTCAGGTGGCTGGCCCTGAGGTGGCGCAGGCATGTCGGGTTGGGACCAGGAGAACACGGCCCCAATGGGTGACTCGACTGGACCATTGAAGACGAAGTCCAGGAAGTCGAAATGCAGCACGGTGGTGCGCGCCGGCTGTTCGTCAGAATGGGCCATCCAGACCCTTGTTTGGCGTCGTGACACATGAAGTGCCCCTACCTGGCGCGCCAACTGTCGGGGTTTGATACCACCGGCAAGTAATTTTTGGTATGAATCGTGCGTCTGATCCGGATGGTTGGGCTTAGAGACACCGGGATTATACTGTTCAGGCACCGAGGGGATGCCCTACGTCCAGTTCAGGAAAGTGTTCTATATGCCCACAGGGGGGCTTGTAGTATGTGAGTGAGAGAAGCTGATGCTCAGTGAGTGTGGTGTGTTGTTTTTCGTCTTGCCGAGTTCGTATATCCTGTTCGTCTCCCTTGTTCCCGATGCCAACCTCCCCTTTTATAGTTCAAGGAGGGCCGACGTACAAAGGTTAAGATGGTAAAAACCCGTTCTGCTACAGTGCTGCAACAGTGCCAGAACAGTGCCACGCCGTGGGCCTTCGTCTCCTGTTGGCGCCGTACACTGCCCCAGCATCGGTAGCCTTCGTAGGGCGGCGTAGCTTCAGCCTCCGTCCCGAGGCGGCTTCTTTCTGACCCAGGAGCCTGCTGGTTACGCTAGGTCGGGGCTTCTCGTGTAAGCCTCGACCTTCCCTCTGATGCTTGATGGGTCGGGTCACGTTATTCGATGTCTTGCAGGCGAAGGATTCGCGTGTCCTTGGCCACTATTCAGTATCAGGTGATGGGACGCCGGGACAGTCCGCCTCCCACGCCGGGAGAAAATCCCATCATTACCTGAGCCTCTGACAGAGCAGATCCGCGTGCTCCGCTGCAGCTGCACGTCCCGTGTGGCGCGGGGCAGCTTCCGCCACGTTGCGGTCCGCCCCTGGGGGGGCCCCGGGCATCGGATTACGGCGGAAGGAGCCCTAGGTCGTGCGAGACGGAGCCTTCCGTCGAGGTAATCGGGTTGGTTGCTTGAGTCGGAGATGATTTCGTGGAGGGAGGCTGGAGAACCGTCCTTAAGAAAAGGGAACCGGGCCTGGCCTTGCTGGTGGTCGATGTTGGGCCTTTTCCGGTGCGACCCATCGTTGTTCTTCCTGATCTTGGGGTTTAGGGGTTAAGATGATTACCCCCGGTTCATCCCCTCTTCACCTACGAAGTCTCTGAAACTCCTGTCCGGAAACTCCGAAACTCTAGGGTTCCCTATATATATCGCACGCGTGTTACCGTTTCACTCAATTCTTTTACCGCGTCGCCGCCCCTTTTACCCTCTTCTCCTCCCCGTCACCCCCCATGGGTGATTTAGGTTTTAACCATCCAAATCCCACACAATCTACGGAATCAAGGCTCTGGAGGACAGAGATTCACGTGCTGCACTTGGAATCAAAGATTGAAGCCCTCTCCTCTCTCTTCCCTCAAGGTATTTCAGTCACCTTGCCCGATCTCCGAATGTAGGATGCTCTAGATGGTATCTCTTGTACAAATCATGTTCCTAGAACCCAGAAGTCTTGGATCTATAATCTTGTCTTGGATTAAAATCATATGTGTAAGTTAGGGTTTGATGTGTGGACTTCCGGAGTCTCCGGAAAATTTGGTGCGGATTCTCCGTAACTTGCGGAGTTTCCGAACCAAACTTACAGAGAGTCCGGAAATCACAGATCAACTCCTAACTGACATATATTCTTTTGATTCCTTCCTCATCTATATCTCATTCTAAGTTGTCTCCCTATCTCAGATGCGTGCCAAAAGGGACACCAGTGCACAAGAAGGGCAGAGAAGGACCGTCCTGCTCCTCGGTACAAAGAGGTTAACACTGATGAGGAGGAGCGGGAGATTGAGAAAGAGGGTGATTCTGGTGCTTTGGATTTTGTGTTGTCAAAAAGGGGGAAGGGAAAGGGCATAGTCACTGAAGGAGAAGTCTCTCGTCGAAAGACCAAGCCAAGACCTCTAGCTCCTTATGTGTCTCAATCTCGCCCAGCTCGTGCTTTCAGGCCTCTAAAGAACTCTGTGGGACTCACTCATGCTATCTGCCCCAAAACCCCAGAGAGGCTAGTGGTAACCTTTCCTACTCAACAAAAAGTCGTTCAAGGACCAATCATTTTGAGAGATCCACAGCCCGTAGCTCACTACACTACCAGCCAGACTCGGGACTATTTCAAAAATGTTGTTGCTCTTAGGGCCGAACGTGAAGATGATCCCTACACTTACAACAAAATGGTTGGAATTGATGGAAGGTTTTGGAATGAATTTCATAGGGATTTCTATTGGACAGTTGTGAGAAGGGAAAAGAACAAAGTGAAAAACAAGGCCCCCATTGTGGATATGTGCTATGTAGATTGGCCACACTATGAGCAGTCCTCATACCCACCTTTCAAAGAAGTTGTGGCAAAATGCAAAGAGTATGGGCTATATGACATCATGGGGTTTAGGTACAATTGGAACAAGGAGATCCTTGCTCAATTTCATGCATCCTTCTACTTCAATGAGTTCTCCAACACCATCTTTTGGACCACTCAAGGGCAAAAATGTTGCATTGACTATATGACCTTCTCTAGACTCTTGGCTTTTGGCTCTAAAGATGAAACTCGTGATGCTATTCACTTTGAGGAGAAGCTCAAGCCGAAGGATGTCAGTTTCATGTTCTTCAATCCTATCCTAGCTCATGAGGGAAAGGCAGATAATCTCCAACCATACTACTATTGCTGCAACCAATTCTTCCGCAACACCATAGATCCCAAGGGTGGAGATGACACTGGTCTTCACTACTTTGCAGTCAACCTTCTCAACCGGATGGCACCGGAAGGCAAACCCTTTTGTATCTTTGACTTCATTTGGAACGAGTTAAGGAGAGCCATGCATGATTCTAGGAAGAGTCTTCCCTATGCTCCTTATCTCATGTATATGATAGAAAGGGTCACCAAATGCACTTTTCCCAAGGAGGTCATCCATGAGCCACTTCGTCTCCGTCGCCGTGATGAGCATAGGCCTCCACCAAGGAAGAAGAGGGCTGATTTCTATGAGGGCTCCTCTAGTCAAGCTCCTCAACATGATGATGTACCTACCTCTCCTGCTCCTTCTCGTCGTAAGGGCAATGGTTCCATGGTAAAGAGGGTTCTTCGCAGCTTATTCTCTATGTGTAAACACATTGCCGGGGAAGTCAATGAAAATCGTAGGGATATCATTGAGATTAAGGGGCATTTGGGACTGCCCACCGGCTCCTATCGTGAGCTGCCCGATTTCGATGACCCCTTTGCCGAATGGGATGCAATGGATGCCGCCTAAGCTGCCACCGCTGCTGCTGATCACGAGGATGTTGAAGACCCTACTCCTCCTCGCTCTACTCGTGCCTGTCGCTCCACTCGATCTACCCGAGCTGCTGTCGAGGAAGAAGAAGAGGAAGAAGATGCCTCCTCCGACAACGACGATGTTGAGGACCCTCCCTATAGTGACGAGGACTAGTAGCTACTGCTGGTTTCACTTCCTTTTTGGTGCTTGATGCCAAAGGGAGAGTGATGGAGGATGGATGGACTTTTATCTTATATCTCTCGCTTATCTTTGTGATGAACTATGTGTTATTTGTGGCTTGTAAGACTTTATGTGAGCATGGGAACCTCTGTGGTTGGTGTGTGGTGTTTAAAACTCTGTTATTTATTTATGCCTTGTGTTAAAAATGCATTGTGATGCCTGTTATTTTTCAGTGTACAAAATTTGCGGAAACTCTGGAACTTATGTGCGGAAACTCCGCAACTTGTGGAGAGTTCGGACATAAGTTGTGGAGACTCCGGAGACTCTGTCACCTTTTTCTTGCTTTCACTTCTTGGTGTGTATAACTTGTCATAGGCATCGCACTTACCTGTTGCACCACACTTATACATCCCACGAATATAAATGTATGAAGTTCATTGCTATGTGCTCATTGACTTGAGATGTCAATTTTGAAATTCAAAATCTCTTGGTACATAGCAAGGGGGAGCTGCATATGTCTATATTGCGCTTATAATAATTATGATTATGCTCTCTTTAATGAAGACTTAAGCATGTTGTCATCAATCACCAAAAAGGGGGAGATTGAAGACTATCTTGGCCCCCTAAATGGGTTTTGGTGTTTAATGACATATGCTTAAGTAGCTAATAAAATTTCTAAGTGTATGAGCAGGTGGTACAAAGGATGGTTTAAAAAGTTTAGCACATGATCATGACCCTCAAAAAGGAAATGGGCTTTGTGGCAGCAACTCATGAAGATTATTATTGTTTCAAATTTTGAAATTGAGTTTAGGAATGCCACACTATTAAGAGGGACGTGTGATCTCTGGTCTTGACAAAGAATGGGTGCTCAAAGAACTTCTAATAAACCTATGAGAGACACCTTGCACCTAAACATCACGGGTATACTAACTTTGGGTGCTGACCAGGGTTTTCCGGAGATTCTGTAACCTTGGTGCAGAGACTCCAGAAGTTGCGGAGTTTCCGGAACTTTGTTACGGAAACTCCGGAACTTAACTGGCCAACGGCTAGTTTCGCGGTGAAGGGGTATAAATACCCCCTCTACCCCTCTTTTACAGCTCTCTTGACCTATCTTCATCCTGAACACTGCTGGAGCCTTTACTCCCCCTCCTTCGCTCCTCCTAGCCTTGGTTGGTGAGATTTGGTGAGGATTTGGAGAAGGGATTGAAGGGTTGGGCAAGAGAGATTGCTTGTGAGCTGATTTCCCATCCTTTGAGCACTTCGTTCTTCGTCAAGCCGAGCTCCCACGTTTGTTATTCTTGGAGTTTCGAGCTCCTAGCCGGTTAGGCGTCGCCCAAGGAGCATCCAAGCTTGTGGCTGCCCTTAGGAAGTTTGTATTACCCCCATCGATTGAGTAAGTGACTCTAGCTTGATCTTTGTGGTCGCTAGAGGGAGGAAAGTGACCTAGGTGTAAAGGTCCACCCTTTGTGGGTTCCTCAACGGAGACGTAGACCTCAAGGTGTGAGGTTGAACTCCGGTAATAAATCCTTGTGTCACTTGTGCTTGTTGTACTTTGGTTCGTTCATATTGTTGCAAAGTGACCTCCTCTAGGGTTTGGTGTCGATCTACTTTTCTAGAAGGTTTCCAGGTCTTCCCTCTTGGTAAAGGTGCTTATTTAGGCTTGTTGCATAACCTATTTTCAGCGATTTGATTTTGGACAACTCTTGAAAGAGGTTGTAGTTTCCTTGCGAAAAGTTGCGGAGTTTCTGTAGATTTCTCTGGATACTCCGTAAGTTGCGGAGTATCCGGAACAATCTTGCGGAAACTCCGGAACTTCCTGATAAACTCATTTTAAGTGGTGATTTTTTAGGTTCAACTATTCAACCCCCCTCTAGTTGACATCTTAGGTCCTTTCAGGGCGGCGAAGGCATTGGCTGACGATCCCCATGGCTACGATCTCTCTTGGACTGCACAACCCTCTCAGGTTGACTAAGGGGCTGATATGATCAGTTGCCCAGCCTTGGCAGTTTGGTGTGGCTAGGGTTTCACGGGAAGGGGTCATCGACATGGCGGCGGAGTCGTCGAGGTCGAAGAGGAAGGAGGTCGATGTGGGAGAACTTCTGAAGAGGTTGAGGCTGAATGAGGCGCAGTGCGAGGGCATTTTCCTTGCGAAGGGAGAAGGCAAGGCTCCACCAGTGATGAAGTGGATGACGGCGGTGAAGTTGTTCACGGTGAGGGAGTTTAGTGAGGCTTCCTCGATATCCATGATGAAGTCTACATGGGGTCTGGCACGTGAAGTAGCTTTCCGGTCCATTGGGAAGAACCTGTTTACTGTCCAAGCTTTTTTCCTGGGAGATTGGAAGAGGATCATGGAGGATGGCCCCTGGATCTTTAGGGGATGTGCATTGATGCTTGAGGAGTTTGATGGGGCTAATGCTCTTTCGGCAAGGATGCCCAACAAGGTCCCCGCAAGGGTGCAATTGTACATGATCCCACCTCTGTTTAGAACAGAGGCAATCTTGAAGACACTCGCTAGGAGAATTGAGGAGGAGATCTTGATTGAGATGCGTGCAATTCCAACAGAGGGTGGTGATTTCTTTCGAGTTCGTGTCAACCTAGATGTTGATCACCCATTGGTTCGCTTTGTGACACTATCTCCTGAAGGAAGTGACAATGTTATGATCCAAGTTAAGTATGAGAAGATACCACGCTTTTGCGCTCATTGTGGCCTTATGGGACACACTCACCTTGAGTGTGGAACGGGGGGAGTACACTGAGGATGAACTCCAGTTTGGGGTATGGATGGTGGCTAATGAATAAACCTGGCCCCCAGGCACGCCGAGGTTTAGAAATGCCCCGATTGCTGGGGGGGCTAGAGTTGACCAGGACCGATGGGCTCCAAGGGGACGTGGAGGTCGAGCAGGCCGAGGGGGACGACCACCCGGTGGTGTCTAGAGGAGGAAGCCGCGAAGCGATCATAGCACAGTATCAAGGAAAAGGCAATCACAGGAGGCGGGTCTCGATGAGGTAGCAGGTGAGGAAGTGAATGACACTGTGAGCAGCCCAATGAAACCAGTAAACGAAGGGAGTCAGAAAGAGGACTTGGCTCATCCAAAAAAGAAGCTGCTGATGTCGGAGTTTAAAGGACAGCTGAGCGTGCCCAGGGTTCCTCCGCCCCCGCCTACGTACGTTTCTCCAAGGGAGAGGAAGAAGGAAAAAGCTAGCACTGGTGCTTCACCAACGAAGAAGAAAGCAGGCTCCCTTGGAACAATGAGTTGCTTCAGTTGGAACTGCCGCAGGCTCGGCAACACTGTGACAGTTAGGGAGCTTTGTATGTTTGCGAAGGATGTTGCCCCCTCGATACTGTGTGTATTAGAAACCCAAATTCATAAGTCGAGGGTAGAGGGCCTTAAACGCACTATTGGTTTTTATAATGCTTTTGCTGCCGCAACGGCGGCTTGGGAATTTACTGGAATAATAAAATGAGTGTTCAGATTTTGCTATATTCTAGGTATTATATTGACTCAATTATTTCAGAAGGAGGGGCAGACCTGTGGAGTCTTACATGTGTATATGGCGAGGCACAAACTTCTGAGAGATACAAAACATGGGACATGATTAAGTCGATCAAGCAAACTTCAAGCCTACCGTGGGTATGCATTGGGGATTTCAATGAGGTATTACATCGATCAGAACATGTTGGGGTGCAAGAAAGGAGCTATGCTCAAATTGCAAGTTTTTGTGAGATGGTTGATGTATGCGGCCTGAGTGACTTGGGCTACGAAGGTCATATTTGGACGTACGAGAAGAAAGTGCCCGGTGGTTCTTATTGCCGGGTACGGTTGGATCAGGCGTTGGAAACACCGAAGTGGAGCTCCCGTTTCCCCTATGCAAAAGTTTGGCACCTACCTTAGTGGCCTCGGACCACTGCCCGATCATGCTGCAGTGGGAACAACCACAGGCCAAAAAACGACGCAAGGGCATATTCCACCACGAGACAATGAGGGAGAGACACGAAACGTTTTCAAACATGCTAGTTAGCACATGGCAGGATGAAAACGTGGCGACAAATGTTGACCAGCTTAAGTGCAAGCTAATGAATGTTTCATGTAAGCTTGCGAGTTAGGGAAAAAAACTTTTGCACATGTCCAGAAGAAACTACGACAGCTACAGGAGGAGCTCGAGAGGTTGCAGGCTGATCCTTGCCGCCTAGGCCCGTCGCATAGGGAGCTAAAAGTTGAAGAAAGAATTATGGAACTAAACCATAGGGAGAAGCTCCTGTGGAAATAAAGTCGAGGCTCCAATGGCTAGTGGCTGGGGATAAGAACACAAGATCTTTTCACCTGCGGGCAAGTCGGAGACACTGACACAACAAAATTATTAAACTAAAGAAACAAAATGGCCAGGTGACAGAGAACGAGGCTGACATGGGCTTAATGACGACTGATTTCTATAAGCACATGTATACATCATAAGGTACGGTGAGCATGGAGGAAGTGCTTAGTCATGTTTCTATTAAGGTGACACCGGAGATGAACGGGAAGTTAATAGCACCCTTTAATGAAATAGAGGTCAAGGAGGCATTATTCCAAATGTTCCCAACCAAGGCACCAGGCCTGGATGGGTTTCCGTCACACTTCTTCCAGCGGCACTGGGAGTTGTGCGGTACTGAGGTGACTTCGGTGGTTTTGAGGATCCTAAGAGGTGAGGTTGATGCTTCAGGGATCAACAACACAATGATTGTGTTAATACCAAAGGTGATGAGTCCTGAGGAGTTGGGTCAGTATAGACTGATCAGTTTGTGCAAATTTGTACAAAATCGCATCTAAGGTGGTGGCGAATAGACTGAAGTTGTTTCTCCCAGAGAATATTTTAGAGGAATGGTCAGCTTTTGTCCCGGGCCGGCTTATTACTCACAATATTATCATTGCATATGAATGCCTCCACTTTATGAAGTGCAAGCAGGCGAAGGATCTCTGGTGTTGTGCTCTGAAATTGGATATGAAGAAGGTTTATGACCGAGTCGAGTGGGCGTACTTACGTGCTATCGATCATGCTCCGCTTGGGTTTCCATCATCTATTTGTTGAGATGGTAATGATGTTGGTCACAACCGTGTCCTTTTCAGTTTTGGTTAATGGCGAATGCCTTGTCAGGTTTCTCCTTATCTTTTCCTGTTGGCAGCAGAGGGCCTCTTGTGCCTGCTGAATGCAAGAAACCAATCATCAGCTCTCAACGGAATCAAAGTGGCAACGTCAGCCCCGACGGTGAATCACATACTTTTTGCCGATGATAGCCTGCTGTTTTTCAAGGCAACTAGGGAGAGTGCTAAGGAGATCAAAGAAGTGCTGCACCTATACTGTCAAGCTTATAGTCCAATGATTAATATGGAGAAATCTTTGATACAATTTGCAAAGGGTTGCCGACAGAGCTTGAGGGAAGAAATTAAAGATGAGCTTGATGTGCATAATGAGGCGCTGAGCCAAAAATATTTGGGGATGCCATCGGATGTGGGAGTGTCCATTCATGGTACTTTCAAGTATTTGAAGGATAGAATATGGGAGAAGGTCCAAGGATGGATGGAGAGTTGCCTGTCTGCTGGCGGTAAGGCGATCCCAACTTACTCCATGTCATGCTTGAGACTACAAAGAGGTTTGAGCCAACATATTGATGGTTTGTTGCGCAACTTTTGGTGGGGGCAGCAAGGAGGGCAAGCAAAGAACGTGCTAGGTAGCATGGGAGGAGATGATCAGGCCAAAATTTTTAGGAGAACTTGGCTTTCGAGAGACAGAACTGTTTAACTTGGCCCTACTTGCTAAACAGGCGTGGCGTATTTTGCAAGATAGGTCCTCCACTACTAGGAATTGACCCTTAGAGCACCATTTTATTTTGCAACACCACACATTTGGTTGCAATATTTGGTTTTATAGCAACCAACGTATTAACAGGTTGCGATATCCGGATCTTATGGCCACCAAAAATGTGGGTTGCGCTTGTTGAAATATTCATTGCGACAGGTTGGTGTTAATGCGACGGTGAAAAAGGTGGTTGCCTTTATGGGTACCTATTGCCACAACTAATTGTGCATTGCGATAGTATTGATTTAGTGTTGCGATAGATGTGTGTTTGTTGCCACGAATAGTTAGTTGGTTGCGAATAGGCATGTCTGCGACCACAATGAAATAACGTTGTCTAAAATTTAACCTTTGTTGCGATAGCTCATGTGCCTGTTGCATCTAGAAAACAATTCGTTGCAACAGATACGTGTTTGTTGCCACAAATATTTCATTGGTTGTGATTATGCATGCCTCTAGCCATGATGAAATAACATAGTCTAAAACTTAACCTTTGTTGCGATAGCTCATGTGCCTGTTGCATCCAGAAAACAAATCGTTGCATCAATTAGCTTCTATTGCCACCAATAAATTATGTGAATTCATTAGACTATTTCTGGTTGCGCTAAAAGAAAAACTGGGATGTAATTAAGCCCACCTTGTATCACACCTTGAATTCATTGATAAATTTAAAAAATCTAAAAAACAGAAAAAAGAGGAGAATGGAGAATTGAACTCAAGACCTCAAGGTCACCTTGTATCACATAAACCACTGAGCTACAAGTTTTCTTGTGAAATTTTATGATCTTCAATTCTTTCAGCTACAGTTCTTCCCTGGAACGCCACGTTAGAGCCACCTCAACGCATCTCATGTGCCACCTCACCCGGTCGCAGCCGCCATGTCATTAGCCATGTCATTAATTAAAAAGAATTAAAAAGAAAAAACACAGGGGTGGGAGACAAGGATCGAACCTACGACCATTAGTCCACAATCCCCACAGCCATACCACTGAGCTACTCCAACATTTTTAATTTAGTAGAGCATTTTTGTTTTTTTACTAAATCTAATCACAGGAGTAACAAACATCGACACACCGCACACGAGATCCCGCTGCTGCCTACATAGAGGTTCTTTTTTCCAAACTTATTAGTTCCAAATATTAGTTGGTGCTACTATGGTGCTTGATCAGTCACACCGCATTCCAACACATTTCGCACAGCACAGGGTACATATGTACTACGGAGGAGTACTTGGCCGTGACCATGATGGTTCCACTAGTAGAAATATGATAATCCATGACGTTTTGCTCGTGACACTGATTACTTTCGTCATAGAATGCTATCTTTCTATGACAAAATTTTCATATTCATCATAAGTTACAAGTGACGAAGTTTTGGCTTGAACATTAATGACGAAAAGGAAAATAACGTCATAGAACACTAAAAGGAAATCGTCATAGAACCCATGACCATATGTTGCACAGGTAGGAGTGTTACCCATGACCATACGTTGCATAGGAAATCGTCATAGAACCCATGACCACACTTCACCTTTTTTTTTGCACAGTGGGCCACAGCTCTGGCTCGAAAGCAGCTTGGGCGTTGCCCAGACGACCGCTCCAAATTCTTTTTGCAAAGAGGGAACATGGCGATTTTGTGTCCCATCTGAGGGTTGCACCTTGCGAGTTAAAGTTTTTTTCTTGCAAAAAAACTGCCCCCGCGAAGCATCGAACCCATGACCATACCTTTCACAGGTAGGAGTGTTACCACTAGACTAGTCAACCTTTCTTGTCGAAGGGATGTAAGTTTTTTTATTTGTAACCTTTTAACATGATAATTGGATGGTGGCTCATTTAGTTCAGTCGATCAGAGGTGATGGCCCTAAACCCATAATCGCTCGTTCCTGGCGACGACCTGATAGCCTAGACGAGGCTGCAGCATAGGCCTCTCAGTGGGTGATCGGCGTCATCGTAATTGTCCCCAAGTGTGTGGTGGGGCAGAGCAGTAGTGGCAAGGGCAGAGTACAAGGTTTGATTTGTTTTTGAATTAATGTTACATATGTGGATGTCTTTGATTCAGAAGAAAAATCAAAGTTTGTTAAACACAAAATAAAAATCTCTACAAAGTGGAGAGATAAAACATTGCTACAACTGTTAAACTAGAGTTTACTGTAATTAATTAAACTAGTTTTTGTGTTCCAAAAATTATGAAATTTGTATGGTAGCTTACTTTTAGCGTTTAGGAATTATGATAAAAATTTTATGATCATTGGATATGGTATTAGTGAGTTATCCATTTATCTTACAAAAATGCAAAAAAAATTTTTGCTTCATACAAATTTTGAACTCAAGACCTCAAGCATCACAACCAATCACTACCCATTGAGCTGCAACTAGTTTTGTTATAGTTGATGCACTTTAATGTATATATAATCTTTCTAACACATAATTTTAATTTTCCTTCATAAATCAAAACTATTTTACCCGAGCCCCACCCCCTCTAGTCACGTGTGTAGATGTCACCCATCCACTCCATGCCAAGCTAAAAATCAATATAGATGAATAAAAGAAAAAATAAAGTATAAGCGAGGAATTGAACCTTCAACCTTTCAGTTAGGAGCAACCAAACTTAACCACTAGGCTAGAAGAATGTTTTGTTTACTCTCATCATCTTGTGTTATATAAAAAATGCAATATGTGTTGGAGGGGCACATACTAGCAGGCATGAAGTTCATCATAAGAGTTTTAGAACTTATTAGGATCTATTATTAGACAAAATAGTACTGTACATCCTTCATAACCATGAACATCTCTCACTTAGTCATATAGAACTATGTGAGTCATGTATGCCTTTATGAGGGATGTGCACCAACACTTTGTCGAAATCACTTGATTTTTTATGTGATACTTATACATCAAAATCATGTGGCTCTGCTAGATTTTATATTTTTCTAGGCACTTTATGGTATTTCAACATTTGTTCCTTAGTAATTCAATAAATAATTACAGTAATAGATAATCTTGGTCAAAAAATCCACAGATTCACACGATAACATATTTTATCTCAATAATCACCTCATAAAAATTTCAAATGATTTCTACAAAGTAGTACTATACATCCTTCACAACCATGAAGATCTCTCACTTAGTCATATAGGACTATATGAGTCATATATGCCTTTGTGAGTGATGTGCAACAATACTTTGTCAAAATCACTTGAATTTTTTATGTGATGCTTATACATCAAAATCATGTGGCTATGAAATTTTTTAGATTTTTCTGACCACTTTATGATATTTTAACATTTATTCTTTAGTAATTCAACAAATAATCACAATAATAGGTAAACTTGGTCAGAAAATTCCATAAATTTACACAACACCATATTTTGGCTCCATAACCATCTCATAAAAGTTTCAACTGTCGCGTAGCACAGGCATGTAGATCTACAACTGTCGCGCGCCTTCGCATCGAAGCAAGCTGATGGCTTGACTTCCCCTACTGCCTTTCTGGTTCAGAATCATCTCAGGCTCTCTGACGCTCGTCCCCATTATCGATCTGCTGCCAGGTGAGTCGAGAGCTAGATATTCTCTCCTTCTCTGTATGCGTTCCTCTGAAGTATGATATGCTCATGTACTCTTCTTTTTTAGAGATCTAGATTAATGCAGTAGCTCATTTGCTTCATGAGTATATGTTGACTGGTAAGTTAGGATTTAGAGCTACCAGTTCTAGTTTGTTGCTACAATTTTTGCACTATGTACCAGTTGTGCAGCGATCTAGGAATCATCTCCATGATGCTCGAGCTGTGATATGCGTACAATTTAAGGATCTGCTTCTTTGTGATATGCGTATGTGCTTGTTGATCATTAAAAAAGATTAATTGCCTACTATATGTACTGGTTCTCTACTAATAACATTTTGGGTGCTTTATGTTTGGCCAAAGATTTTTTATCATCCAATTTGTTGCCTCCTGACTAGGTACTTGCTCAGGGACAGTGCAAAAAGAAATCCATCTGATTTATCTTCTCACAATCACAGCTCAGGTGTGTATTTTAGTTCATCCACATCTATCTGCTAGTCTTGAGTTATGGGGTGCATTTGTATTTATCTGAAGTTTTTCAGCTTAGAAGATCAATAATTGTGAAACATTGTTGAACTCTGAATACAACACGTGGAATATTTTTGCTTCAAACAACTTTGACTTGCTTCTATCTCATGGTAGCACACAATTTAACCTATCTATTATTTTCAGTTAAGTATGTAGGCCTGAACAACTATGAAAGGGGGGAGAGAATGAAAGGCCATATGGAGAGATCTATTTTGCTGATGCATGTAGGGTGAAGTGAGATGAGTATAGAGAAGTTAAGCATATTTATTTGGTCCCCTGAATATGATAGGATTAAAGATACAGAGGGAGAGAAATACAGAGAGAGAGAACAGTTTTTGTTTATTTTGCAATTGCTTTTTCTTATGTCAATTGTATATGCAGTTTCATTGATATCCGATTTGATTTTCCAATGCAGAAAAATGAGTCATCCCTTTCCCTGTAAAGTACATTCACATTGAAAGTTGATGTGGTTCATCGTATCAAGCTCATGCATGCCTCGTCAAAGGTAAGCCCATGTGTTTGACTAAATGGTTCAGTGCCTTTGTTTGTACATATGTATTCTCACATCAAATGAGAATTTGTTTGTTTTTTCTTCTTAAGCTACCTTTGTTGTTTCATTATGACAAGTATGTAACAGTTGCATATATCATTGTTTATTTGTGCTTCTCTCAAAATGAGAGGTATTCCACCTCATGTTCTAGTGTACTAATTATTTCCCCTATTTTTTCAAACAGAGAAGAAGCTAATGGCAATGATTTGAAGTGCAAGAGGTTAAATACATGTCTCTAGGTAAAACTGTAAAGTGTGAATGTAACTGATAGTGAGTTGTGATAGCGATGCGGCGATGCGAGATCTTCTAATGATCTTAAAGTGGTATTGTCTCTGCATGTGCAACAATGTGTGTATTTGAAATGCATGGCAGTAAAATGTTATGGTTTTAATTGTAGCTACATTTATAATTTTTTTGTAATCGATGGATATTTCCCTGTCGGTGAATAAAGCGATAGGAAAGTAGTGTGATTTTGGTTGCAATATGCATTATTGTGACGAACTTTATGCGTTGCATTACCATATCATCTATTGCCACCAATAATTGTTTGTTGCATGTGCTCTCTATTACCACCGATACAAATTCGTTGCAACATCCATATATTACCTCAAAGACTAGTTCATTGCATTATCATATCATCTATTGCCACCATATCTGATATGATGCAAAATCACTGTAATGCAATGGATCACACTTCGTGGTAATATGACCATATGACCACGTAGTTTTGGAGTGACAATACTTTTCTATTGCAACACATTTGTTGGTGGCAACCATGAAATATTGCAGCCAAGTGTTTCGTCGCAATAGAACCTTCGGCAACCAATCTAATCGTTGCAATATTTATTCTTGCAACCAAATATTGGTTGCATTAGGCTATTTTGTTCGTTGCAATATTTGTTCTTGCAACCAAGTATTGGTTGCATTAGGCTATTTTGTTCGTTGCAATGTTTGTTCTTGCAACCATGTATTGGTTGCATTAGGATTTTCTGTTCATTGCAATAGCAAAATCTGTTGCAACGCCACATCTAATGGTTGCCTGAGGTTAATACACCATTCCAATTACAACCATCTGTCGACCAAAAGACTTAGATGCAATTGATTTCAGTTGCAACCAAAATTGCCATATTGCAACCAAATATAGGCGTTGGCCAAGACATCATTCCTAGTATTGCTCCTTGAGTGCACGTGTGCTCAAGGCAGTGTACTTCCCGAATCAAGAATTCATAAAGGCGAGCCTTGGAGCATCGCCCTTGAGGATATGGCGTGCAATACTCGATGGTAGGGAAGTTCTAACAAAGGGGCTCATTCGACGTATTGGTACAGGTGAGACTACAAATATTTGGACCATGAACTAGCTGCCATGCAGTAGTCTCCTAAAACGTGTGGTATGTGTGGGGGATCAACCACCGTTGAGGGTGTGCGAGCTGATTGATCAGTCTTATACGATTTGGGATAAAGAGAAGCTGGAACAACTCCCCCTCCCCATGGATGTTGAAGTAATTTCTAATATACCAATTTACACACGTAGACAGGACGATTTCTGGGCCTGGCACTACGAGAAGAGTGGCAATTTTTCGGTGTGATCTACCTACCGAATGTTAGTTGTTAATAAGCAGCATAATACTGCATACTTTGAAAGTAGGGCAGGAAGATCAGATATACGTGCATTGGAAAAAGAATGGTCAACACTTTAGAATATGAAAGTGCCATCCAAGATTAAAATTTTTCTGTGGAGATCGGCCAGGCAGTCCTTGCCGACGGCAGATGTCTTGTATCAGTGCAACATGAAGACTCATGGCGCATGCACTCTGTGTGGAGGCTCAAACTCATGGAGACATGCCCTTTTGAAGTGCAGTATGGCCAAGTGTGTCTGGGCGTTGGAACGAGTAGAAATTACAACACATATATGTGAGATTCAGGAAACATATGCTAGAGGTTGGCTCTCGATGGTGATGAGCTCATTGGAGCAGGACGATCTCACACGAGTGCTAGTCACAATCTGGGCAATATGTGTCGGCATTTTGTAGCCACTAGCTAGTAACATTGTGGATTGCATGTCGGGCCTCGAATGGTAGTGCAAATGGAGACACAAGTATTTATACTGATTCGGACCTCCAGAGAGTATAATACCCTACGTCCCGTTCGTACTGCTCATGTTATTTGCACTAGTTTGTAGTGGGGGATACAAACGGATGAAAGAGGGATGGGTTCCAAGTCTATGATGTGTGTACCAGCCCCGTCCGGGGACTGTTGCCACTGGAGGAAGAAGAAAGAGTTCGAGAGGGAGAAAGCTTCGCGTGGAAGGAAGAAGGAGAAAAAAAAGCCCCCGGCAAGGACCTCAGCTCTCCCTTTTAGACAACAAGGGGAGTAGGTTACATGAGTGGGGACAGTAAAAGCCAAAAAAAATGTGACCATGGTCCTGGTTGCCATGTGCGCCTCTTGTCGTGCAGAGCTAGTTGCCCTTTACGAGTGTTGCTTAGGCCATGAGAGGGAGTCCTTTGCCCTTTCGAGTGTTGCTTGAGCTATGAGCAATGTTATCCTAGACGGTAAATGGTAGACAGTCGGTCGACCATCGTTTAGTGTTTAATCTATTTAAACAGTTGTTTAAATGGGGCTAAATGGCGTTTAAACGAGATAAACGGTGTTTAAACGGGCTAAACGACATAGACGGTGGTAACCCGTTTAATGTTTAAACCCATTTAAACCGTCCGTTTAGGCCGTTTAGGATAACACTGGCTATGAGAAAAAGGGACCTGGACTTTTGGTGTTGTACATGAGTACCGGCAGCTAGTCCTGGTGTCCTGCTCCTTCGCGCAAGTGGCCTTAGAGGTTGCTTTGGCGCTAAGGGTCGACTGGTCGAAG
This sequence comes from Cenchrus fungigraminus, assembly GCA_036936925.1. Lineage (NCBI taxonomy): Eukaryota > Viridiplantae > Streptophyta > Magnoliopsida > Poales > Poaceae > Cenchrus > Cenchrus fungigraminus. Next base: position 73,745,210 of record CM072780.1, read on the forward strand.
ACAGAGACTAGTCGAGCCGGAGTTCGCTCGGACGCGAGGGCTGGTTGGCTTGTATTCGGGGCAGCAAACCACTTGGACGGGCACAGCAAACCACCCGGACGGGCTACGTACCACTCGGACATTCTTAGCTTGAGGTCATATGCCACTGTGGCTTTGTTTCCTGTCGTTATCCTTCTGAGGAGGAAAGCGATTTATGAAGAATCTTATCAAAGTCCCATGTCGACAAATTGTTATGTGAAGTGGTTTATTCAACACCTGGAAGCTGCTGCCCAGCAGCCGGCTGCCAGGGGAATCAAGGTGGCAGCTAGGCCACCACGATGGATCCCTCCCCCACCGGGGCTTATGAAAATTAATGTCGACCCCGCTACGTCGAAGAACATAGGAAAGGCATCATATGTGGCAGTAGCACGAAACTCATCTGGCTAAGGCCCTGGTTCCCATAAGTAGGGTGACTTAAAGCAAAAAGTGAAAATAAGTCACCTGTGAGTTAGCACCAGCCCACCAGTGGACCAGGACACCGGCCCAACGACCAAGAGGATGCCGAAGCCCAACCCACGAGTTCAAGGCCCGGAATGGATTACTAAATGATGTATAAGTAGAAGCAATAGAGGAGAGGGAGAGACAGACATGTAACACACAACTTGTATCTGAACGACTCTTCCTTCCTTCCTCCTTCTAGTTCGTCTTCGTTCCCAAGCTATCTGTTCCTCTTCCTCCTCTTTCCTCCCCTGCATTCGATCCGATCTCCCTCACTGCTAACAATCTGGTATCAGAGCCAGGCAGTTCCGGTAGAGGTCTGGCTGATTCGTCTGCTGTCTTCGGATCGATCCTAGGGTTGCATCTGGTGAGCGCGATTCGTCGTGGCCGATGCGCGTCCCGATCTCGATCTGAATCAGCTTGTCGATTAGCCCCTCTAATTCGGTGCTGGATCCCGGTAACCCCCATTTCACCTGCTTCCAGAAGAAGTACCACGGTGCGATGGATTTGACCGCTAAGCTTTTGCTCGAGGAGATGAAGAAGCTTGGCGACCGCCTCGACACCCGTCTCTCCAGCTGTTGACGGTCGATTTTGGTACACTTAGCTATGAGTTCACCGTCAACAGTTGCACGTATTTGATATCTTAACTAATGGTACTAACCCCCTTGATATGACAAGTTCGCACTCGCATGTGGTTTTTGGAGTATGTTGTTTACATAGGATTTAAGCGCTTAAAGGAGTACTTTCGGGTAAAGTTCATCAAGCACTTTATGAGAAGATCATAAAGCCCGTCACAAGTCAAGACACGAAGTGAACAATACTCTAAATGACCCAAGGACCGAAGCATCAACACGTAAAACTCCGGGGACTTGGAGGTTTACCAATGAGATCAACTCAGCCCGAGAGATATTCGCGCAGCCCAGAACAACACGATCTTCCAATGCAGATTCGGAGACTTAAACGGACTTTAATGCCAAAAATTTGAATACCAAAGTTGTGCGTCTCGACGATAGCTTCGATTTGGACATGTGGAAGGCCCAATTTGGGTCAAGAAGCTAGGAGATATGGCCCCCGAAATACCTGCTGCGCAGACAAGTCCGAAACCAGACAGATTATCTTCCGAGGCCATTTTGGGGATCTTATCTTCGTTTTCAAGGAAACCAATGAATTCCAAAGTTGGAGATAATTTTGTGGCACACAACCAGGACACCGAATTTGCATTATTTGGAGTCCGGACGTGGAAGATATGGCGCCGGCAAGGAAGGGCTACGAATCAGAAAAATCTGGACGATGCTGAGTTTATGGAAACCAAGTTCGCTTCTCCCCCGAGGACGATCTCGTGCAAGGCAAGTTGGAGCACGCCCCAAGGCTCTCCAAGGGCATAAATACAACCCCTTGGGCGCCCAAGGAGGGGAGAGGAATCCATCCATTCATCAGAGAGCCGCCGACACGAAGGAGAAGCACCAAGAGGAAGCCGACGGCCGCCGCAAGTCCTCGAGTTGCCTAGGAGATGGCCTAGGCCATACCCTAGCCGCCATGGTTGGCCCTGCGTAGTGAAGCCATGGTGGAGTTCCAGAGCCACGACTTGAATTCGTCAAGTCATTTGTACCTTCAACATTCGATGGTGATGTAATCATATCTTGTCCTACTTTGATCTACATCGATCAGTGTTTTATCCATATGTGTAGCTAGCATATGATTTTAGTAGGAATAGGTCTAATCGTGGTGGTTAGTCTATCTCTTGCGGATACATCGTTGTAGTGCACAGACCGAGGTTGTCGTTCGGTAATGAATATCCTTGCGTAGTGACAGTACGGTGGAGGAGAAAGCGGCGAATAAACGTGTATCGGACCACTCCATGTCGGGTTACTCCATATCGAGTGTACTCCTTATCATAGTATAGGTTTAGATTGGTTTGTCACCTTGACCGAAACGGCAACAAGAAGACGATAGGCTATTGTTACCCTTTGGTGTTTACCTTTATGGCTAGGTGGATGAGATCCATACATCCCTTCGTGTTTGTATGTTACCTTTATGCAATCAACACTTCATGATAGGTTAGATCATTAGATTAGATGGATAGCCTTAGGAGTTTGCTTCCAATCCTTGGATTGACAAATCTAGGGAGGACCCTCCTTGGTGAAAAAGGCACCAAGTCACCCGTACGTTTGCGATGAACTTGAGCACGGTTTTAAACCTTCAACAAGCCCCTTTTTCTGGCGCTGTTGCCGGGGATCGGCAACTCAAACCCTAGGGAGATCTATCTTTCTTTGAACTAACCCTAATTTTATTATTGCATATACCCTGTGTTTCTTGTTTGTGTCCTTGAATGCAGGTAAACCCTAGACACAAAGCGATTGAGAAGATTTCAACATTCGGACTTCGACAAATCCAACCTCGCTCAACCAAGTTAATGGCTACGCAAAGAATTGCTCTTTAGTGGTAGGTGCTAACCTTGGTTAGTGGCCCAACATCCGCTATTGAGCCCCCACCCAAAGCAAACGAAGATGAACAAGGTATGCCTACGTGTGTCAATTATGTTTTTAAGACTAATTTCTTTTGGAGGTTTGTATGTTCGAGCTATAGGTTTTGGAAACGACCATGTCAAGAATGATGGAGAAGAATTTCATTACCATCATGCTCATGCAGCGATGGTAATGACTTTTGAAGCCAAGGGATGTGTGACATGGTGCCCTAAAAGACTTCAAGATAAAGACCACGCGTACATCTCCGGATCGATGGACGAAAGGATAACGATGTCATCACGATGTTTGCATGAGCCTCAGCAGAAAGCATTAGATAAATTTGGATTTTCAGAAGCCCCATGAAGTCTACGTTCCAATGAATCAAGCGGCAAGGCAATCGGAGGTTCCTGCAAGCGGATATGGCCAAATCACCGAAGGTTGCACATGCTGAAATTCTGGACAGCAAGCAATGTTGAAGTGAAACAGCCATAGCTCCCTCATTCGGACTCCGATCAAGACGAATGAGTACCCGTTGGAAAGGTAATTTTATAAATATTTCAATAGAACTATATTTTGGTATATGTTCTGTTCTGGATGCAGGGGTAAATCCACGAAGAAGAGGCAGTAACAAGGCGATGACGACAAGATAGAGGAGATGGACATGGTGTCAATAAAGAGAATATGGGGCAACGGTTCCACAACACGTACATGATGAAATTCAGAACCTAAGGACTAAAACAAACCCTCCGGAGCATTGATGAATGAAGACACAAGAGGCATCACTCAACACATGATGATGTTGGAAGTGAACCACGACCGATTTCATAAGGCAACATCAAGCTGCATGGCTACTTTGGATTCTCGCACAAGTAACCATGGCTTCACGATGATGGAAAGGTATGTGAGAAAGTCGAGCTCTGACTTAAAATGAAGCGCTTTGCGGGAGGCAACCCGATCTTTTTATATATCTATATAAGCTATGACAAATCTACATTGTGTTCTTTATTTGAAAACTTCAAGTAACATCGTACCAATGCTCTAATAAATATCACAACCACATGTTGTATGCCTTAAATAGATATTGAGTGAGCACTATGCTACTTGATTTTTGGAAAACTTGTAGACCCCTTTTATGTATACTTACTAGTGTTTAGAGTCTTTTTATTTGTGTCTTTTTAGAGAGAAATATGAAGCATGATCCCTTTTGATTCTAAACTTGTGGCTAGTTAACTTAGGTTAACTTTTGCTTTTGGTTTAGATCACCACCATATCATGTCATACCTTTTTGTTCATTCATATCATGTTGCACTTCATTCCACATCGTTCTCCACCCTTTGCATCGTGTTGCATGTTTCATCTCATCTTTTAAAACCCTTTTTGTGAAAAAAAACATCTTCGCCTAAACCTTCCTATCAAATCACACCTAGCACCCAAGCCAACAAAGGAAGGATCGACTTGTGACAAGACCAAGTCTATCTCTAACCCTTTGTCTAATTAAAATTTTGACTAGCCTCATCCTAAACCCTTAGGGAAAACCTCTCATACCTTTAGTAATCCTAAAACCATAGGTTTGTTTTTCATCCAAAAATCAAACCCTTGTTTTCTTTTCTTCTCTTCCAAAACCACCTTAGATAGAATTTCTTCACCCGACTTATCTTTTCAAAATTCTTGTCCTAATCCAAAAATATAGGATACCCACAAGCCTTACCTTAAAACCTTGTTAGCATGTTTGATTTGGTCTTTTGATAAAAATTTTGTTGACAAGACTCTACCTCTCATAAAGAGACTTGCTTGTCATTATTGAGGAACAACATCGAAAGCCTTTTTCAAATATTGCTGACCCTTTTTACTAACCCCTTTTGCATTTGCATTTTGCATCAACCCCTTTGTTCTATCATGCATAGGTTAGCTTGGTTTCTTTGCAAAACGTTTTGATGAAAGCTTTATTTCCATGATAATGCTTCACGCGTGGCATTTTCTGTTGTAATCTTGTGTAAACATGGTGTTTAGGCATGATTGGAGACCCCATCATTCAGTTTTATATACCTTGCTATCATATTGCATTAGGTTGGTTTATAAACTTTGCAATGCGCTTTAATTTTCTTGCGGCATAAAGAATTATTAACCTTGAAATGAACATGGTGTTTTGACCTTGGTTAAATCTTTATGGTTATAAAGAAATAAAGCAATCTAGTTGTAAACGTGGTGTTTAGAACTTGGTGCAAATATTGTCATTGTTTATATCCCTTCCTTTCATTTGCATTTTTTCACCTACACGCACGTACACTCATTAGGTTCTTCTTTTTCTTTTTACTAGGTAAGCTATGCCACAAGTTAAGATCTTAGGGATGTCTTTGGTTTGTTGGCAATTGTTTCTACTCCCGACCATCACCCCGGGGGTAGAATGTGCATTTGATTTGTTTTGCAGGCATGACGAAGTGTTCCCATGAGTTCTTGACCAATTGCAATCAAGGTCGTTAGTCATCTACAAGGCTTGAGAGGAAGTCGCTGTTTCCATCAAGATTTGAGCACGTGTTCATAGATGTACAATGGAAGAAAAGTTAATATTCAGAAGCTCCTTCAAACCTTCTTTTCAACACATCAAGGATCATCAATTTTGAAGACCTGTACAAGGAGATATGGCAGAAATATTGAGCGCTGCGCGGTCTGAAATCAGCTTTGGACAGATTGCATCGTCGGAGTATAATAGGCACAACTCTCTTGTTCAGAACCCGTTTCATGTGAATGATAGCTCGTTGGAAAGATAATTTCATGAACTTAAACTTGGAGGGGTGTTTCAGTACATGTTCTGTTCAGGAAGTAAAAGAAAATCTGTGGAAGATGAGGCAATGACAAGGACGGGATGGAAGTCGGTGATGACGATATGATGAAGGATTGGAACCATGGATTGATGATAATAAGAAAAAGTTGAAGGACAACTGAGCAACAAAGTCAAAGAAGAGTGAAGATGATTTTCAAACACATGGCAATAGGGAATTACAAGCGATTCAAGTTCTTCCACACTTAGCAACATGCTAAGCATGGGGCAGGATTTGAAAGACGAAAGGGAAAAAGGCCACGTGGAGTACAAGGATCACCTTCACCACAAGATGCTCATCATTCTTTTTCCATGCTAAGCACAATGCTTAAGCATGAGGGAGGCCACGCTGTACTTCACTACGAGCATAGAATAGGACGGTAACTCGCCCTTAACTCTGTCTTTGTTGATCACCTTCTAAATGCTTGCACATATATGCTTTCAACCATAAACAACCTTTGTATTTATCTCTCGATCAATAACATGGCTACTAGGAGGACAACCTAGGTTAGTTAGTTTTATTTTTTTCAATAAATGAATCACCATCTCTTTTGAGCTTACCACGATGATATCACTTGTATGCCTTGCTTATGGAAAAATGATGAAAGTTGCCGCTTTGTTTTACTTGCATGATGTTTTATATGACATGACTTTTTGCTCTCTATTAAAAGGAACTTAAATTGATTAAATACCGGCTCTTTCATTTATAGAGGTTAAATGACTAATTTTTAAGACCCACATACTTTATGTTGCTCTTTGATTTAAGTTTACCGATGACCTATGCTTTGTACTTGTTTTATTTAAAATTATTATGCTATCTACATTTGTGAATCTCTTGCAAAGCTCTACCTACCAAAGCCTATACTCATACAAGTACTTTCATGATGTTACCCTTAGTTTGCAAACTTATATCTTGATGAGTTGGATTAGGATTGATTTCTGTGGTACGAGACTAAGAAGCTGGTCATTCCTTTGCGTATCTTTTTCATGCTAGCCAATTTTGTCCATGCATTGTGAGTTTCTACATTGAAAATTTCACAAACTTCGCTGGGCATCCACCCTAAACCCAAAACATCTTTTTGTGATTACCTCCTTGACCACAACCCAAGTTGAGTATGGATGATCTTTCGACGAATTTTCTGAAGATTTTCTGGCAAGATTTTAAGACATATAACATATGGAGGGACTCATAAATGCAATCAAGATCATGCGGAGTTTCGACATGGAGGATGCCCTGAAGATTTCAAAAGATTTATAAAGGAAGGTCCCCTCACTTCTATCTCGAGGACGAGCAATCATTTAAGCATGGGGGAGGACTGCTATAGCAAGTACTATGTTGCTTAAAAGTTCGGAGGAGCATAAAAAATGATGAATAAAAAAAGAGAGAAGAAAAAAATGAATAAAGAAAAAAAGAAGAAGGAAAAGAAGAAGAAAGAAAAAATAAGAAAAGAAAAAAAAACAAAAAAAGAGAAAAATAAAAATGCTCCTCGGTTCTTTTTAGCTTCATTTAAATCTTAGAGAGATTTGAAGACAAGTCCATACTCAATCTTTCCAACCATGTGCAATCCGATAACGAGAACTTCATTCGTGTCTCGGGATCACCCATTTGCCACTTGCACATGTCCACCTTTCTAAATGCGTGTGTCCCATCTCTCTCTCTTTCCAACATTTATTTTCCATGGCCTTTTTGACTAGTCTCGGTAATTCCAATAGATCTCTCTCTTAATTTGACAATATTTCAAGTATAATATTTTGCTAGGATTGTTTTTACCTACCAAGCTCCACATAAGCTTTCCACTTTCATATATGAGTAGAATAGGTTGAGAATAATCTAGTGTAGGCTTGAGTGACTTGATGAGATGAGTGTTTCCATGAGCTTCTGCAAGAGAACCTCACTTATGTTAGATGTGCAACTTTTTGAAAACTCTTCATGATGCAACAAGGTAAAGGTTTGAAGTTTGCTTAAGTTTGAGAGCACTATATTTGTTTTATTGTGGCATGTTCTTTAATGATAGTCTATCTTCCATGATGAATTATATCCGGTCAAAACTTGAACCTTAAATGCTAAATACTTGAAAGAGCAATATGTCTTGTTGTGTATAACTAAGTGCAGGGAAGACATCGAAGGGCAACGCTGATTTCCAAGTTAAGCAAAGATCTTGGACTTGCTCGAGGACGAGCAAGGTTTAAGCATGGGGGTATGTTGACGGTCGATTTTGGTACACCTAGCTATGAGTTTACCGTCAACATTTGCACGTATTTGATATCCTAACTAATGGTACTAACCCCCTTGATATGACAAGTTCGCACTCGCATATGGTTTTTGGAGTATGTTGTTTACATAGGATTTAAGCGCTTAAAGGAGTACTTTCGGGTAAAGTTCATCAAGCACTTTATGAGAAGATCATGAAGCCCGTCACAAGTCAAGACACGAAGTGAACAATACTACAAATGACCCAAAGACTGAAGCATCAACACGTAAAACTCCGGGGACTTGGAGGTTTACCAACGAGATCAACTCAGCCCGAGAGATATTCGCGCAGCCCAGAACAGCACGATCTTCCAATGCAGATTCGGAGACTTAAACGGACTCTAATGCCAAAAATTTGAATACCAAAGTTGTGCGCCTCGATGATAGCTTCGATTTGGACATGTGGAAGGCCCAATTCGGGTCAAAGAGCTAGGAGATATGGCCCCCGAAATACCTGCTGCGCAGACAAGTCCGAAACCAGACAGATTATCTTCCGAGGCCGTTTTGGGGATCTTATCTTCGTTTCCAAGGAAACCAATGAATACTAAAGTTAGAGATAATTTCGTGTCACACAACCTGAACACCGAATTTGCATTATTTGGAGTCCGGACGTGGAAGATATGGTGCCGGCAAGGAAGGGCTGCGAATCAGGAAAATCTGGACGATGCTGAGTTTATGGAAACCAAGTTCGCTTCTCCCCCAAGGAAGATCTCATGCAAGGCAAGTTGGAGCACGCCCCAAGGCTCCCCAAGGGCATAAATACAACCCCTTGGGCGCCCAAGGAGGGGAGAGGAATCCATCCATTCATCAGAGAGCCGCCGACACGAAGGAGAAGCACCGGGAGGAAGACGACGGCCGCCGCAAGTCCTCGAGTTGCCTAAAAGATGGCCTAGGCCATACCCTAGCCGCCATGGTTGGCCCTGTGTGGTGAAGCCATGGTGGAGTTCCGGAGCCACGACTTAAATTCATCAAGTCGTTTGTACCTTCAACATTCGACGGTGATGTAATCATATCTTGTCCTACTTTGATCTACATCGATGAGTGTTTTATCCATATGTGTAGCTAGCATATGATTTTAGTAGGAATAGGTCTAATTGTGGTGGTTAGTCTATCTCTTGCGGATACATCGTTGTAGTGCACGAACCGAGGTTGTCGTTCGGTGATGAATATCCTTTCGTAGTGACAGTACGGTGGAGGAGAAAGCGGCGAATGAACGTGTATCAGACCACTCCATATCGGGTTACTCCATATCGAGTGTACTCCTTATCATAGTATAGGTTTAGATTGGTTTGTCACCTTGACCGGAACGGCAACAAGTAGACGATAGGCTAGGGTTACCCTTTGGTGTTTACCTTTATGGCTAGGTGGATGAGATCCATATATCCCTTTGTGTTTGAATGCTACCTTTATGCAATCAACGCTTCATGATAGGTTAGATCATTAGATTAGATGGATAGCCTTAGGAGTTTGCTTCCGATCCTTGGATTGACAAATCTAGGGAGGACCCTCCTTAGTGAAAAAGGCACCAAGTCACCCGTACGCTTGCGGTGAACTTGATCACGGTTTTGAACCGTCAACACCAGCCTTGAGACGCGCGTCGATGCAGTAGGCGACCGCTTCAAGACGATCGAAGACAAGGCCGAGGAGCTCAAGTCGTGGAAGCAAGGAGTCAACTCATCCATGGCAGATTTCTCCATCAAGCTCGACGCCGTCGAGACCCTCGTGGGCAAGGAAGGCGTCGTGGAAGAGCTCAAGTCGCAGGTCTCCAACCTCAGCAACAAGATCGAGCGTGTGGTTGCGGATCGCGGCGGATCGGCAATGGGCATCCTCCCCAAGCCAGAGACGGGTGCGGCGACTCCACCTGCCGGGAAACCGTCCGTCGGCCCTGATGGGCACCGCTTTAACAAGCATCTCCAAGAGAATGGGTTCGGGTCCGTCATGGCCTACACCCAGCTCCCGGGCAAGGGTACGATACCGAGTTCATCCTCCTTCTCTCTGCCTAATTTTGATAGTTATCATCAGAATACCTTTCGTACTGCTCACCCTGTTGGTGCCGACGTGCATAACCCTACTGGTCGTTTGCCTAAACTTCCCTTCCCTACCTTTGATGGTGACAATCCCAAATTATGGCAATCTCGTTGCGAGAAGTACTTTGACATGTATGCTATAGAGCCATCTGCTTGGGTAGGCATAGCTTCTATGTGTTTTGATGGCCCAGCAGCTCGTTGGCTTCAATCAATTAACAGTCAACTTCATACCATTACTTGGGGTACCTTTTGTAAACTGTTGCATGATCGTTTTGGGCTTGAGCAACATGAATTGCTGATTAGACAGTTATTCCACATTAAGCAAAATGGTTCAGTAGCTAATTATGTTGAGAGGTTTTCTCAGTTGATAGATCAGTTAGCAGCCTATACCACTAAAACAGATCCCATGTATTATACATTGAGATTCATTGATGGCTTACGTCCAGAAATTAAATCTTTTGTGTTGGTTCAAAGGCCTCAGGATTTGGATACTGCCTATGTTATTGCTGCTTTGCAGGAAGAAGTGGGAGATTCTTATCCTCGCAAGGACTTCAGGAGGCTGGAATCTAGGCAAGTTGGCCGGCCTACGGGTGGGAAACTGTTGCCATTACCAGCTCCTCCCAAGGCGGCGTCATCAACTCCCTCTTCATCTGATGATCGTCGCAGTGTGGAAGCAGCTCGTGCTGCTGTATCTGTGGACTCCAAAGTTGCTACTCTTCGATCGTACCGTAGAGCGATGGGTCTTTGCTATAAGTGCAATGAGAAGTGGAGTAGAGATCATAAATGCTCTCCTACTGTGCAACTGCATGTAGTGCAAGAACTCTGGGAATTATTTCAGCTGCAGGATGAGGAATGGGATTCTGCACTTCCTGATTCAGAATCTGCTGAGCAATTGTTTCTTGCTATCTCCAAAGCTACTATTACGGGTTCAGAGGCCCCCAAGACAGTAAGATTCTCAGGTTCAATTCAACATATGCCTGCCACAATTTTGATTGATTCTGGCAGTTCTGCTTCATTCATAAGCTGCAAATTAGCTCAACAGCTGTCTGGCCTAGTGCCCTTAACTCATCAAGTTTCTGTGCAAGTTGCTGGAGGAGGAATTCTGTCATGTTCCGCTGTTATCCCTCAAGCACTGTGGTTTATTGCTGATATACCTTTTCAGTCTGACCTCAAGGTTCTTCCATTAACTGCATATGATATTATTGTTGGGATGGACTGGTTGGAAGCATTTAGCCCTATGAAAGTGCATTGGCAAAGGAAATGGATGGAAATTCCTTATGAAGGTCAATGTGTGAAGTTGCAGGGGCTTGTGCCGGAGTTTCCTGAGGAAGTGCTATTACAAGTCTCAGTTTTGTCTCCTGTTGGTGTTACAGATTCCACAGTTTCCTTGTTGCCTGCTGAAATACAAGCATTACTGGAGCAGTTCCATGTGTTATTTGAGGAATCAGATGGGATGCCTCCGTCAAGAGCATGTGACCATGAGATCCCATTAGTTCCTGGTGCTAATTCAGTTAATATCAGACCATATAGGTATCCTCCAGCACTGCGGGACGAGATTGAGAAACAGGTGGCTGAAATGCTTACCAAGGGAATCATTCAACCCAGCCACAACTTATTTTCATCACCTGTGTTACTGGTTAAAAAGAAAGATGGTTCTTATCGTTTTTGTGTGGATTTCAGACACTTAAACGCATTGACTGTCAAGTCTAAGTTCCCAGTACCCTTGTTTGATCAGCTTATGGATGAGTTAAGTGGTGCTTCTTGGTTTTCTAACTTGGATTTGAGGGCTGGCTTCCACCAAATCCTACTGAAAGCTGGTGAAGAGTTTAAAACGGCTTTCCAAACCCATTTTGGTTAGTTTGAGTTCAAAGTCATGGCATTTGGGTTAACTGGTGCACCTGGCACATTTCAAGGTGCAATGAATGACACACTGGCTCCTGGCCTCAAGAAATTTGTCATTGTATTCTTTGATGATATCTTAGTGTACAGTGCTACCCCAGAGGAACATGTGATTCATTTGCAGTTGGTCTATGAATGGCTTGCTAGAGATCATTGGAAGCTTAAGTTATCTAAGTGCAAATTTGCTCAGAGATCAGTAGCTTATCTGGGGCACATTGTCAGTGAGCAAGGTGTTTCTACTGATCCATCTAAAGTACAAGCAATTGTGGATTGGCTAGCTCCTTCTGTGAAAGAACTCCGAAGCTTCCTGGGCCTAGCAGGCTACTACAGGAAATTTGTGTGTAATTTCGGAATCATATCAAGGCCATTGACTAACTTATTGAAGAAAAACACTATGTTTGTCTGGACAAGGGATCATGACTCAGCATTTGGCTCCCTCAAAGCAGCATTATCCGCTGCCCCCGTGCTGGCATTACCTGACTTTTCCCAGCCCTTTGCTATTGAGACAGACGCTTGTGACAATGGTGTTGGAGTTGTTTTGATTCAGGCCAACCATCCCTTAGCATTTATCAGCAAGGCTTTGGGTACTAAAACCAAGGGCTTATCTACCTACGAGAAGGAGTATCTGGCAATATTGGTGGCTGTGGATCAATGGCGACACTACCCGCAAAGTGGAGAGTTCACTATATACACTGATCAAAAAAGTCTTATCCACCTCAATGAACAAAGATTGCATACTCCTTGGCAACAGAAGGTATTCACTAAGCTTCTGGGGCTCCAGTACAGGATAGTGTATAAGCCTGGGTCAGATAATCGAGTGGCCGACGCCCTGTCCAGAAGGCCAACTGAGCAGATTTTGGCTATTTCAACCTGCGTTCCTCAATGGCTGGAAGCGATTGCTACAGCATATGGCTCTGATGCTCAAGCCAAAGCGTTGATAACCAAACTCTTTGCCAGTCCTGACTCCGTTCCTAACTTCTCTTTTCTGAATGGCATTCTCAAGTTTAAGAACATAGTATATGTGGCACAGGATAACGAGTTGCAGCAACAAATTGTGCTTGCATGAAGAAATCTGTCACCGATGTTGTGCAAGGATGCTCTATTTGCCAGCAAGCTAAACCTGATCGAAGCCGTTATCCAGGTTTGCTCCAGCCCCTTCCTGTACCTGATTCTGCTTGGTCCATGGTTTCCTTGGACTTTGTTGAGGGTTTGCCAACCTCTGGACATTTCAACTGTATACTGGTGGTTGTTGACAAGTATACCAAGTTTGCTCACTTTGTGCCATTAAAGCACCCGTTCACGGCCCTGTCCGTCGCTAAGGTTTATATGGACAATGTGTACAAGCTTCATGGGTTGCCTACATCCCTGATCTCAGACCGCGACAAGATCTTTACAAGCAAATTGTGGAAAGAGCTATTTGGTCTAGCTGGTGTCACTTTGAGAATGAGTTCCTCTTACCATCCCCAAACAGACGGCCAGACGGAAAGGGTTAATCAGTGCATGGAAACCTTTCTCCGCTGTTTCGTTCATGCGTGTCCAGCTCGGTGGTCTCAGTGGCTTGCATTGGCCGAGTTCTGGTATAACACTAGCTGGCACTCAGCTTTGGGTTGTTCCCCCTTTGAGGCTCTATATGGACATCCTCCTCGTCACTTCGGGATTGACCCTGCAAACACTTGTACGACCCCTGATCTCAATACTTGGCTCAAGGAAAGAGCAGTTATGCAGCAGTTGGTGAAGCAACACTTGCTTCGGGCTCAAGACAGGATGAAGCGCCAAGCAGATAAAGGGCGTAGTGAACGCGTGTTCCAAGTGGGTGATCGGGTGTATCTGAAGCTTCAACCCTACGTCCAGACTTCACTGGCAGCTCGTTCCAGTCAGAAGCTGGCTTTCAAGTTCTTCGGTCCATTCCGTGTGCTTCAGCGTGTTGGATACGTGGCTTATAAGTTGGATCTTCCGTCTTCTTCTGCCATTCACCCTGTTTTTCATGTGTCTTAGTTGAAACAGGCCATTGGATCTCAAGAGGCTTCACCGGAGCTACCCCAAGCTGATATGGTGCACCAGTTTCCAGAACAGATTCTGCAACGTCGTCTCTCTGATGGTGAAAAGCCCCAGGTACAAGGACTTGTCAAATGGTCTTCGCTACCTGCATCCTTGGCTACTTGGGAGAACTTGGAGCACTTGCGTCAGCAGTTTCCCAAAGCTCTGCTCTGGAAGCAATCTCCGACTTGGGGACAAGTCGTTGCACAAGAGGAGGGGGATGTTAGCACCAGCCCACCAGTGGACCAGGACACCGGCCCAACGACCAAGAGGATGCCGAAGCCCAACCCACGAGTTCAAGGCCCGGAATGGATTACTAAATGATGTATAAGTAGAAGCAATAGAGGAGAGGGAGAGACAGACATGTAACACACAACTTGTATCTGAACGACTCTTCCTTCCTTCCTCCTGCTAGTTCGTCTTCGTTCCCAAGCTATATGTGCCTCTTCCTCCTCTTTCCTCCCCTGCATCCGATCCGATCTCCCTCACTGCTAACACTGTGTGAACCAAACAGCCCTGACTTATTTGCACTTTAAGTCATCTGACACATAAGTCCCATAAGTAGCTCTACCCCTACTTAAAGTGACTTATTTCCACTTTTTCCCTCTTATACCTTGTGTGAAGCCCACTAACTTATAAGTCACTGCAACCAAACAGGACAAACTTAAATCCAACTGACTTATAAGTCGGGTGACTTATGGAAATCAAACATGCCCTAATTTCTGGGGATGTCAGACCGGAAACACTGGAGGCTATGGCAGTGAGAGAAGATTTGGCGCTTGCCAGCGATTTGGCACTACGGAGTTTCATAATTGCATCTGATAATGTAGGAGTTGTGCGGAGCATCTTCGAGACGGCCTATGGTCAGTATGGCCAGATTATCAAGGAGATAAGGCACGAGCAACAACCTTTGTGTTCACGGACTTTGTACATGAAGAAAGATTGTCTAATGGAGATGCGTATAGAGTAGCTAGAGGTTCTTTGTTTGATGATGTAGGCATGACTGCTTGGACCGCCTCAAGGCGGTTGTAACTCATACCATGTCGTTGAGTAAGATTGACTCCAACAATGCGACCTATACCCAGAAATGGATCGGCACAGTGCTTTTGCATCTCAAAAACGCTCTCCAATGGCAGGCCTAAACACAGGATGCATTTTGCCTCCCCGGCGAACCGCGATGCACAAGTGCGTCGTCTCTCTCCACTCGACGCATTTCCTGCTCCCTCTCGAGATGGGTGAGCCGGCGGCCCGAGCTCTCCAACCGGCAGCGCCCCCTCTCCGGCGCGAGCTCCCTCGGTGGCGGCCGCTCTCCGGCCGAGCTCCCTCGACGGCGCGCGCTCGGCCCCAGCGGCGGCAAGGCAAGGCGGAGCCCGACGACGGCGAGGCGGGGCGGACAACGAGCGAGGGGAGGCGAGGCGAGGCGAGGCGGAGCCCGGCAGCGGCGAGGCGGGGCGGACAACGAGCTCCCTCGGCGAGGCGGGGCGGACAATGAGCTTCCTCGGCGACGCGCGCTCGGCCCCGACAACGACGAGGCGGGGCGAGGCAGACAACGGGTGGCGGCGCTCGGCGGGGAGGGAGGCGAGCCGAACGACGACGAGGCGGGGTCCACGGGGAGGGAGGCGGCCGGGCAGGGTAGATCTTTTGCCTTGGCTGTTGGAGGTCGCAGTTTTTTGGGTCGGAAACCCATCTACTATGCAGGAGCCAAATCCCTGGAATGGGTAGCCCTTTTAGGTAGTATTGTTGGAGATAGTTTAATAAAGTGTGTCTCTAAAAAAATCAGTAACCCACAGGCCATATCATCTTCCCCCACTGAAAGAAGGAAGCAACGGCCAACCGCCAATGGATGTGATGTCGCCGCCGAGACGCTGACCACCACGCCGCCCTCCCTCCGCCAACACGGCAGCACCCGCTCCGCATGGCTTCTCTCTCTCTCTCCAAGGCGCGAATGCCTACTACTTCACAGGGGCGGAGCTCCGCGGCATGCACTGCTCCACCTATGTGGGCATGTGGCGGCCACGCCGGGGAGTGACAAACGCTGCCGCCTGCCAGGTGTTCGACGGTATGCGCTAGGCCGCTAGACTTCGTACTTCTTCTCTTAACTTTTGTGTTAGTCAGCAAGTCATGGGAAGGGAAATCACGCTCAATAATTCCCCGTTCGACCGTTCCTGATTCCTGAAAACCAACTTATTTTTCAGTGGACACAATCAAACCAAAGTCCCTTTCGTGCCACCAGCCCACCAGCTTCAATGCTCGGAATGGATATGGGCTTATCAAATAACAACACCATTTCTAGCTATAAAAAATCACATTGCTCGTAGTTAATTTCTCAAGTAGTAACATTATCAGAAATCACCCATGCCGATGGGTATTCATTTACCATTTAATCAAAAGTTCCGGTTCATCCGATTGTCCATTTTGTTGTGAGCGATCTTTTAACTTTGCAAAAAATTGAGAGAAATGGGAACAAACATCGATCGGCAATTGCAACATTGCATCTTCGTGCTAATATATTACATTATGTACATATCAATTCATCCCAAATGTGTGAGCCCTCACAGTGGCATGCTCATGAAGCTTAATTTCTGATCTCCGAAATTTGGTAAAATATTGACTGGTTAAGTAAAAAAACAGTGCTTCCTAGAATGTATACGTACACACTTTGGAACCACTTGTCTCACTTCACAAACATGACACAAAGTGCAGGCCAAATGTAGTGTCAAACACTCAAAATTACTGCTGCTGTTTTGTTTGCCATTCTTGAATAGCGAAACGAAGGGCGCTGTTAGGAATTAACTGATAGTGTGGGAAATTAAGGTATGTCATGGGGGACATTCTATGCCCCCTTTGGATCCAATCTTTTATAGCCTCACCTTCGTATGTGAATCCATCAGCGGCAATGTGCGGATCTCGCATGATCTCCTGAAACAATGCAACAATGCAATATTATATTAGTTGTAACCAAAAGTACAACACAAATTCAGGTGGATGCGACTATGATGCATACTACCTGCTCAAAATTATGAAGCGTTAGTGCTGTAGCTGAATTTTAAGAGTGTATGTGATTACCATGATGAGTTTGAGTCCCATGAAACATTACATGATTCGATCAGTTGCTTTGGTTATCTGATTTGCTAGCAATGTTGACTAGGTGGAGATTTATTTTCCATCTACTCTACTCGTGATGAGTACTAGAGATTTTTTGAACCAGTAACATAAAGCCAGCTTCAACAGTGGCTAACTGACCTGTGTCATTGGGCAGATGAAATATGATGGTGCCTCCAGAGGAAGTGATGAAGAAGGTGTTGGTTCATTCATCATAGCTTGCAGGATGCCCCATGCCTCTTTTGCAAGATCAGGGCGCTCCTTTCTTTCATACTTACAGCATTTCAGAGCAAGGCTTGCCAACTCTTCAGCAAACTCAGGAGGCCAGTCCCCTGCTGAGGCGTCAAGTATCTCATGCAAGACTCCACTGCTCAAGGCTGCCTCTGCCTCACTCTGAAGGCCTAGGGGGCTCTTACCAGTTAGTAACCGCAGCAGTACGACTCCAAAGGAGTAGACATCATACTGTGCTGTGAGCTCACCAGAAGCAATGTACCCTGGATCCATGTATCCTAGTGTGCCTTTTATTTGGTCCGTTCTGTGGTAAGGGGTGACAGTGGTGTTTGTCAGATTTAAGGAACGTGAAATTCCAAAGTCTCCCAGCTTGCCAACAAAGTTAGCGTCAAGGAGGACATTGTCAGGCTTCAGATCACCATGCGCGATGCTTTTTGGTTTGTTGCAGTGGAGGAAGATAAGTGCTGTGCAGATGTCAGCAGCAATTCTGATGCGCATTCTCCATGCGAGTGGCTCAGTGTTGTTCTTGCATTGGAGACGGTCCTCTAGGCTTCCGTTTGGCAAGAATTCATAAACCAGCACTTTCGGATCTTTGCACACTCCTATGAGAGTGACAAGGTTTGGATGTCTCATCCTACATAAAACTTCCACCTGTTTTATTTACGAAAATTGCAGGTTTAGATACATGTTTCCTCCCATTCAATTAAGCTTACATTTGAAATTACTGAAAATTACCTCATCGTTGAACTCTCTCTCTCCTACTATGCCTTCTCGGTTGAATTTCTTTATGGCTACAGTGGTATGACGGAGAAAACCCTTGTAGACGCTTGCACATCCACCATGTCCAATCTCCATAGATTCATCAAAGTTGTTGGTTGCTTCTTGAATCTCACTGTAGCTAAACTCTGACAAGGAAACTTCACCAGCAGAGATAAAATCACGATGTCCATATAGTTTGCGCATCTCTTCAGCTTCTCTTAGAGCATCTTCTTTCTCACGCTTCAGCTCTCCTTGCAGCTGTTGGAGCTGTTCCAACAGAGAGTTGGTCTGGAGAAGCTTATTATCCAGTTGTGCCCTTTGCTCATTTGCCTTCTGCAGTTCATTGAATATCTGGAATTTCTCTTTTTCAAGAAATGACTTTTCTTTGTTCAGCCTTTCCTCTACCTCCCTTTTTTCTTTCAGGAGTGAATTTTCCCGTGTTTTGAACTGCACAAAAGTTATTTAAGTACTTGAAATATCAATTGGCCAAGAAAATGAATTCTCATAAACCTTGCTGACACTTGATTTTATTTTATTTTATTTTTGCTTCTATTGAAACATAAATGTAAGCATATAACAGTATGATTAAGCAACAAGAACATAAAACAAAAGAAATTTAGCCAACAACAAAAGTAATACCATCCTGGAAGCTTCAAACAGATCCCTTTCGGCTTTCTGCCGGCCCTCAGCTGCTTCCTTTCTTGAGCGTTCTAGCTCATTGCGGACCTGCTGGAGCTGCTCAAACACTTCATTTTGCATGCCAGTTTCCACCTATAAAAGATTACGATCTGCTTTGAGTTCAATAAATATCAGAGCATTATCCAACTACCTTAAGTACCTTTTGCAAAAGCAAAAATCTTTACTGATCAAAATCTTCCATGCCCGTTGCAAATGTATGATAGAGCAAACAACACATTCTAAGTTCTTAATAAAAGCAAGCAATTGACACCAGATAACACCAATAATCGTAACAAAGGGAGTTCTCCCACATGTAAACATTGAGTTACATCCATGTAAACAATAATGCTACATTACTATTAGCATCCCGAGTCAGCATTCCAAAATCTTCAAGAGGCTTTGTTCTTAGATCAATACAGAGAAGGAGATTTGAAACTAGAACTAGTTTATGGCTAGTCATGCTCCAGAGCTATTGCCTTTGGTTTAACACCATTAATGTCATGATGGTCATTTGGGTACTTTCATGATGCCTACATCTTTGTTACTTCTAATTTATGCCTGTACATGTGTTACACAAGATCCATTGTAGAGGATTAATCATCTGTCCACGGTTACAGTCATATATCTAATGATATAAAAAATCTCTATGGCTTGATGGTTAGCTGGAAGTCTTAAATGCAATTTCTCCATTTAGGAATAATTATCTGCGAATGATGTATAGATCATCTGGTAGAGTTTAGAACATGTATACTTATGTATTTAAGATCCATTACAGCATAGGGGCACCTCATACTTAACTTCTTTTTAACACGTACTCCCTCCGTTTTAAATTGTAGGTCGTTTTGGCTTTTCTAGGTGCATAGTTTTTGCTATGCACTTAGATGTAGTGTATGCTTGGATGCATCATAATATCTATGAACCTAGAAAAGTCAAAACAACCTACAATTTGAAACGGAGGGAGTAACAGTTAGTTCAGCTTAACACTGAAACGACTACTAAGTCTTGTATGACTTACCATAGACATTTGTTGCTCTTCAGAGCTGACTACTGAAGCTGGTAAGGGTGATCCATCCATACTGTCCGAATCCTTTAGACTCGATTTGGAGGACCCTTCATTGCTTGGAAGGCTGGAGTTTGGAGAGCAATTTATTGGTTTCACATGTATCGAGTGCTGATGCCACATCTTCTCCACATTGTTTTCTATAAATCCTGGCGAGGGATAACTAATTGAGTTTGACCGTCGAGGAAGGAATAGTTGATCAGGAGAGCCCATGTAACCAGGATGCCCTGGTGGCAGTGACACTGATCTTGCAGGTAACTCAGGTTCATCTGACAGAGTGCTTGCAGAACTGCTTCTGGGTGAATCAGCTTTTATAGAATCCAGATCGGCCTCCCTGAAAATTATGATGAATGATAACAAAATTGGTTTACCAGTTTGCCAAAAAAAAAATAATGCCAAGTCGTTGCAGAGTTGGGATTGCTGTATAATTGGCTTCATGCTGCAGGGACACTTGAAGGGTTCATACCTAGTCCAAGCAAGAGACCCTTTGCAAATGAAGAAGATTTGGCAATACGTTTTTGCTTGTTGATGCACGATTGCTGCAACTTTTGACTTGGGTACTTTCCTCTTCCTGTTCATGGAAATTAATGGTCAAAATAATTAAAGAACTTAGTATTCTACTTTAAATGAAAGAGCTGATCTTTAATTTAGAGGGGGTGATGATAACTAATAAATCATATTTTGCTTATCAACGCCACCTTGTGATTGCCAATTACCATGTAACAAGTATGCAAGAACCAAGAAATATCTTTCTGTTGGTTATCATTTGTCAATCCTTTTGCCTTTACTTATTAACATGGAATAGTGACAGATGCAGCAACTAACAAATTGTAACATAATAATTGCGTAACCCAGATGGTGCCCTGGTATTCTAATAAAAAGAAAGATGGTGCATTTATGTCTATAATATGCAATTTAGGAATAAATTATATATGATTTATGATGCGGCCTCATTGTAACATATGAATAATTGCATCTCTGCATACGTTGAGAAGGAAGACATTCCCATGACAAGCTTTGTGATGCGATGCTGATTAATTAGCTCGACAATACCATTCGGGACATTGTTCTTCTCAATGACCAGTGTTTGTGCTTGCACCTGTAAAATTAAGTGTTTTAGTGGAATGACATATAACGGAAATACAAACATCTCCTGGTTAGTGAGAAAGGAAAAGGTAAAAAAATAGAAGAAGAAATGCTAGCTTAGCATATTTCTTATTACTAAATGATTGTTTTTTTCATGTGGGTCACTTAATTATTTTTCTACTAGGCCTTGCATGAATTCATGGTAAGTTAAAATTTGTCCTTTTCCCCTGGAGATAATCCCAAGTTGACCAGCATCCAGAGTTAAAGGTATAGGAGCTTTGAGAAGTAAAACTTTGCAAGAATTAGACCTGATTTACTGACCTTGAGATACAGCCTGCAGTATGTTATGTGCTGGTTGAGAAGTGTGTTCATCTCCTGCTGCTCAATCTTCCTGTATGCTTTAAGTTCCTTTTCTTCTAGCTGGCTTGCAGGAACCTTGCATAATCCTAGAGAGCGATTAACAGAGAAAACATGTAGCGATATTAAGTCCATATATGTGTATTAATGTGTGTAATCCTTGTACATAACCTGTGTTGAACAATCAGTGTTTAAGTTCCATGGAACTTTAGGCGGGGCTGCTCTCCCCCTAGATGGGCCATTGAAGGGAGAAAAGGGGATAACCAATAAGGCTGTCAAATCGATAACTCTATTCCAATTGTATAGATGGCTTATTATCTCTCTGAAGAGAAAGTGATTGCAAAGTTAACAGACATAACTACTCGAGACTGAAAATTGTACTAGGGCCTTGTTGCGCGTGTTATGTGAGTTAGGCTCTAAAAATGAACAAGAGCTAGATACAAAGTGACGTTAAAACAAATCAAAAGTTAATGGTTTACTTACCATTCATAATCCTGTCGGCAGGCTGGTGGACGTGCAGAAGAACAAGGCTGAGATCACCGCCAAGGAGCCCGAGGCTCTGAGCCGTGCTGAGGATGGATTTGCCATCCTTCAAGTCCTTGCCAACAGCCACATAGAGCTTCCCGCTGCCATCATCGACGACCACCGCAGCAGCCTCATCAATGTCTCTGAGGCTGGGGCTGCTGCTGCTGCTGCAACTGCCCGGTGAGCGGCCGCTCCCTCCACGCATGAACATCCTCCTCTCGCCTACAGGCTGAGGTGACACTGGTGGCAACGGCGAATGGGGAGAACCGCGGGCCCCGACCACAGCCATGTGCAGCAAGAGCTTGCTGTGGTGCTCTACTCCAGGTAGCACCTAGCACCAGAGAAGACGCAAGCTCTTTATATACATCCATATATATATAAAAAATGTATACATACATACGTGATACGTCATGCAGGAGGAGGATATACCACGATTTCTTGCTGGTGGACGCCTGGACGGGAGGCTTAACGAAGGCGACAATTGAGCAGCAGATAAGAGGCAAGAATGAAGCAACAAAAACTAAAAGGCCGCTCCTGTCCTATGCGCGTGTCTTCAAGGGCTCGTCCATGCTTTCCTCAGCCAAAGAACATCCATCACTTTTTGGCTGTGCAGGTAAGATATGTGGTGATAAAGAAATGGATGTGCGCAAGCTCTTTTCGTCGGAGAGATGCACAAGTTTATACTACATGGCATAGGACGGTTCAGTTCGCTGCGAGAATTGAAGAGGACACAGAATTTTCGAAGAAGTTTCCTGCTGGGATGCTATTGGCCTCTTTGTTCCCTTGCCGGTCAACACCCAATAGTACGACGTGGTTTCTTCCTGCGCATCTGGAAGCTGGAATATACCCCCGGTCTGGTCATCGATACCCTTCGTCTCATATCCAGCCAGCCTGGAGGAAATTTTTTAAAAGGAACACATCGATCTCACGCACCCAGTCACCCTCCTTGATCTTGTGTGTGCACATATTCCGAGGCTGATCCACGTGTAACATTTGTAGCCTTTGGCGGGAAAAGGCCGAAAGGGTGCTGCTTGTGCTTGGTAAGATCAACGCTTGGAGCTGCCTCTGCAACACCTTTGTTCTGCAAGACTGCAACTGCAAGTCTGCAACGCGTTGGGATTAATCTGAGAGAGCAAGGCTAGTTTTTTTTTTAATACGTGCAAAGCACGTTTTTCGTTAAGAGAAGAGAGAATAAAGTTATACAAGATCCAACAAGTTGCCCAAGCTAGGGGGACAAAGGGTAACAAAGGCAAGACCAAAAAAAAAAAAAGCTACGGAGGCCTCAAAGGCCGGACGCCGAGGAGGCGAGCAATCGGGAGGAAGCCCGTGCGTGCCCAAAGGTATATTTTGTATGATAGAGCAAGGCTAGTTTAATTTGTGTATGTCTAGTAGACTAGTAGTATATACCACCATACCAGGGTATATTTTGTATGATACTACGACTCATCGAACTATGGCATGCGGAATTAATAATACTGATGAATGGTGTATTCGACGAGGACGAGGAGGATGTGCCACATGTGCTCGATCCGCTAGACGACTCAGTGATTCAAGGGGTAGCCCGTTCTTGTTGTGTAGCTGTGGTTTCTGCTTTCCTTTGGTCAAGTGCACTTGCACTTTTCTTCTACGCTACTTCCCCTTTTAAATTGCATTTCGTTTTGACAAATTCAGATTCATAATTGTTAGTATATATGTAAATATAAGTATATATCTGCAATTTGGAATGAAGAAAGTAACAATCACTGTCTTGTGTGCTTCGTTCGTTAAAAAAACGAAACACACACACACCATGCAGCATATATGACACTGCTGTTGGCAAGTGAGTGGCAGTGGAAGAAGCAATCGCGCCCGTCGGTCCTGCATCGTGTGAGCCGATCGAGAGCCGACATTCATGTGCAACCACTAGCCATCCGCCCAAATAATGCGTCTGTGTCTCATGCCGTCGGAATTATCACTGGTTGCAAATGCAACTTCCAGTTGGCGGTTGCAGTATATCCGTACATGTACAAATTGCAAAAAATCTCTGCATGGTCATTGGTCAACCCAAACCAGCAATCGTCGGATGATTTAATTTCAAGCAGGCCGGCGAGAGCGACTGGCTTTGACGGCCGGCCGGGGATCGCACGTCATCTCGTATTCTCGTCGATGGACCACGCGCCGCTCGTTCACCACCCTACTGATCAGTGCTGGTCAGTCGGGTCGGTCATCTGCGCTGTGCCCAGGCATGTTTGCGTTGACTGAAAGTCCGGGACTGACCCCAGCAGCCTGTGGCCAACGACCGGTCAAATGCATCGGTCGGTCTTGTCATCTTCCAAGCTCACACGTCACACCTATAAACACTTCTGGCTAGGTACGCTGCCTGCACGACGACTGTCCCGCTTCGTAGTGTAGTCATTTATTCCTCGCTGACGGGAGAACCTTGACACCTTGTTTGTCTTCTCCCAAAGGACCTGCTACCTCAACTTTCACTTGGTGATCCGACCTCGGTGAAAAGCCTCACGACGCATCGGCATTCCAAATTTTTTTAAAAGAGTGAAAGGCCTTGTAGCCCAGTGGTTACAAGAGTCTTGGTAGCACCTCAGGTCTTAAGTTCGACTCTCTGTGGGAGCGAATTTCTCAGGATTTAACGGCGTTTGTGCTCTTAGTGGTAAGCGATGTTCCCGTCGACAGCTAGACTTTGTGTAATTCGTAAAAAAAAAAATTAAAAAGGACACTCCCGTCGCTTGTAGAAAGTGCGTTAAAATTACAAATATGTGACCAACGCTTGTAAGAGCATCTCCAACCGTCTCTTTAAAATAAGTTAGATTTGTAAAAAAAAATAGCTAAATTAAAGTAGAAAGGGATCCAATAGCTTCTGTATTTTTCCCATCCTCGTTATCTCACTAGCTAGATTTGTAAAAAAATAGCTAAATTAAAGTAAAAAGGGATCCAATAGCTTCTGTATTTTTCATATCCTCGTTATCTCACTAGCTAGATTTGTAAAAAATAGCTAAATTAAAGTAAAAAGGGGATCCAACAACTTCTGTATTTTCCCATCCTCGTTATCTCACTAGCTATTCGGCGACGTCCCCCGTCAAGTTGTTGGCTTGTTACGCGTGGGAACCCACCCTGTCGTCTTGGTGTACGACCGTCGCATCGCGCACGCGGTCCTGGTGAGACGAAATCTGATGAGCTACCTACGAGTAGGGATGGAAAACGGATCGGATACGGACGGATGCTGCGGATACAGATACAGATAATTTTTCTTTCTCAGACTGAATTCTCGGATCGAATACGGATACGGACAGTATATTTTTTGTCGAATAGTGATATTCATCATATTTGGATCATAGAAATTCAACTTTGAATTTCCGGATACTAATGTGGTACGGATAGTTACGGATATTAAATGTTCGGATTCGAATACGGTCTTACCATTTGAGTGTCTGACCCTTTCGGTCGGTCGGTCGGCCGGAGAATATCCGTACCACTTTCATCCCTACCTACGACGGTTGGCCTCACGCGGGTGGCAGCGCCTAGCCTCCATACCCGGCCTTGGCTCGCCGGCGGTGTCACCGCATCAGGCCATCAGGGACGATGATGGGGAACGACTCCCCGCGTGTGGCGTACTACCTTCGCTCAACCAGGCATTGAATTATGCAATCGGTCGTCAATTTCAATCATCTGAGTCAATTCGTGTTGCTAGCATCTGATTTCACCAACCAATTTAGTTTTTCCATCGATGGGCATTTGGCTCCCACAAGGTCACGACTGCAGCAGGGCATGAGCAGCCCTGCAGGGCGGTTGCATCCTGTAGAACACACGCGAGCGACACCTTCCGTCCACTTCGTGGCGGCTGTGACAAGCGGCCTGCCGCCGCCAGCCTTGGGTGATTGCGCACAAGGAAGGTGTTGGTCGCCATGGCGTGCACCTGAGTGAGCCCGTCGTGCAGCGGAATTGGCGATGACTGCTGATTCTTCCGTGATGCCGCAACGCACGAGCTCGCGGATGATGATGACGACGCCAAGCAGCTGCTACGGCGGCACCAACCAAGGAAGTGAACTGGCGTCATGGCGCGTGCTGGAAGACGATGTTATTTCATTTTACATAATAACTAAATCAGAATTTTAGCTATTCATTTTTAGAGAGGCTCTTGAAGTTGCTCTGGTACCCAAAGAAAACAAATAACCAAGCTAGTGTTGGGATTTTCACACTCAAATGGAAAGATTTGACACTAACAAACAAATTAAATGCATGCTTAGCGTTAGGGATGCAAGCTCAGACTATTTTGGGTCATTAGGTCGACTCCAAAAATTAAAGATCTGAACTAAAATGGTATTTTTTTAGTTTAAGAGAAGTAAAAAAAGAAACTACAATAACATTAAAAAATATCATTGGGTACCCACCACTTACATCCTTACCTTACTTAGCGTATATGAATAGATTCATATTTCAAATATACAATGAGTTTTTTTTTACAAATTCATATTATACTATAGGAAATTAGTGGTCAAACTAAGTATAACTCCAAAGTTTTTTTCGTGAATATCTACTAAAACACACACTGACATTGGTTTGACACATACATTGACAGATTCCTTGCTACTGTTCAAAATTTCTGCCGAAGTTTCATGAATTTCGCGAAATTTTGGTTTTTCTATGGTGACTGAAATTAATGTTGAGTCTGCACCCAAAAATTATGTTCCCTTCACTGCTTTTTAGTTCAAATTTAGCTGAAATTTCACGAAAATCAGTGTTTTTATTAGGGGGGAATTTTTGAAAAGCAAAATCCTAATCTCTGATCCTGGCTACTCATAGACCCGAGCATTTCGGGGCCGGGTCGGAAAAAAAAACCTGATTATTTCGGGTTGAGAAAATCTTGCCCACGACCGTCCCACAGGACGAGTCGGGTCTCAATTTTCGGACCGGGCCCGAGTTTGGGCGGGCCGCCCATGCGTTTTGTAGTGTAAAATAGCTAAAAAGAGCATTTCAGACTAGGCTCGGACCAAGATTTTTTTCGCGGGCTGCAAGATCTGTGTCAAAACCCGTCCAGTAAGATCCGTAGGCGGGTCGGGCTCGGGCCTAGCTCAGGCCAGGCCCGGCCAGCGGGCCGGGCCGAGCTAAAAATACTCGGGTTTAGACTGAGTCCAACAGCGGGAGGCAAATGCATTTTTGCCTCCCGCTGGCTACTGTGCGCGGCCGGAGAAGCCTCCAACAGGGCAGGCAAAAGGGCAGGCAAAAATGCTACGGAGGAGAGAGGGGATGCAAAATTGCATCCCCTCTCTCCTTGAAGGCATCCGGGCACGGGGGAGGGAGAGAGGGCCGACCGCGCGGGGGAGAAGAGGAGGCGACGCCGGCGCGGGAGAGGAGGCGGTGGCGGCAGCGCGGAGGAGGAGGCGGTGGCCGCGCGGGAGAGGAGGAGGCGTCGGCGCGGGAGAGGAGGCGGTGCCGGCGCGGAAGAGGAGGCGGCGCCGGCCGCACGGGAGAGGAGGAGGAGGCGGCCGCGCGCGGGAGAAGTCCTCCGCCGCCGCGGCCCATCAGCGCCGGAGACGGGAGCTGCCTCTTCCCCTCCTCATCGTCTTCCTCGCCGTCGTCGCAACCAGAGCAGGCGCGGCGGTGGGCGAGCGGCGCGGGCTCGACGAGCACTGGCAGCGGCCCCCTGCTCACCTCCGGCGGCGCGGCCCCCTCCTCACCTCGAATCCCTCCTCGCCGCGGAGATCTAGAGGGACGGAGGGCGGTGGCCGCTCGCCTCGTCTACTCCGCTCCTCGACGGAGGAGCTCCTCCACCCCGCCTCTGCTCTTCCCCGGGCCGGCGCCTGGTCCTCCCGCCGTCGGGCTCCTCCCCGGCCTCTGCTCCTCCCCGACCTCTGCTCCTCCGCCCCGCCCCGCCTCTGCTCCTCCCCGGGCCGACGCCTGATCCTCCCGCCGCCGAAGATGGAGGGAGCCGGCGGAGGGCGTAGGGGAGGGAGCGGCGCGCCGACGGACCCACCCTTCCTTCACGAGCGGCGCGCGAGAGGAACGACCGGCGATGCATCTGCTTTTGCCTCTGTCTGTTGGAGATGAGGATTTTTGCGTGGGTGATGTATCTACTGTGCAGAAGGCAAACGGAGGAATGCCTCTCCCATTTTGCATGTTCTTGTTGGACTCAGCCTTAGCTGCTCATCACCCCGGTAAAGAATACTGTGTAATTCTTAAAAAAAAAAAAACCTACCGCGAGTCCAGGATGCACGTATTGCGGGTTCTGAAGGCGTTTTCTTCTTTGAAGGTCTGAAGGCGTATTTTCGCTATTGTATTACGTAGCAGACTTCCCTTCCCCCAGACGGTGAGGAAGACCCCGCGCCGGTGCCCCACCATGGAAGCGGCAGCGGCGAGGGCGGAGCCATCTGCTTCGATGGCCGGCGGTAGAGGGAGAGACGAGACAAAGCAGCCCAGGGCGCCGGCGTGCGACGTAGAGGCGCTGCGGAGGTGCCTGGAGGAGAACAAGGGCGACCGCGTCAAGTGCCAGGCGCACATCGACGCCTTCCGGTCGTCCTGCTCCCTCGGCCCCAACACCACCTCCAAGACGCAGTCCTCCTAGAGCGGAGAGGAGGGGCCTGCGGGCCTGTCAGGTCGCTGTACGAGCTCACGCTTCCTCTGAATCAAAACAAAATTTTCCGTTTTCCCCATACATGTCTTCTGTAGATCTACACACTTCTTCTGAATAAGATGCTAGTAGGATGTATGCTACAAAATTTTCCGTTTTCCCCATACATGTCTTCTGTAGATCTACACACTTCTTCTGAATAAGATGCTAGTAGGATGTATGCTTTAGTCATCAATGGTTCTGTGCAAGTGGAATCCACGGAGCAAAACATGATCGGGTTGTTCCTCACATGATGGTTTTTTATGTCCAGACTGAAATTTATTTGGTCTCCAGTTTAGTTTCTGAGATACCAAGCTGACCAGTTTGAAAACTGTAAAATGGCAGGGACAGGGCCGTACATATGGCCAGATGAAATCTATCTGTAGCCACAGCCCATAGGCACTGTGTTTTGTGTTCTGCCTCGCAAATTGAGGCATCACATTTCATCTAACTAGTAGGACAGCCATCAGATAACACCAGCTCATATCCGCATTTGAACTCTCATATGTGCTATAACAAATTGCTGTTACCTGGGCCGTTGACCCTATATTGTGCCTCAAAAAACAGATTGATACTGTCCAGCACATAAGAAGAGCCAATTACTGAAGAGATTGAAAGCAAAGAAAAGAAAGGCGCAAACCTTGATAACACCATCATTGTTGTGCGATGGTATAGCATGTCCTTCTGCCCCCATGTTTCCACATATATTGTAGTGTAGGATGGGCCTTCAAGTACAAGGTTATATCAAATAGTTCATGGCATACTGCTTAGTTAAAACATAACAGTATGAGATGAAGATCATCCATCGCCAAGAGTAATGACATCTATTAGCCAGAATTATGCACCATGATTACTTTCTTTCCGAAGCCAAGCACAAACTCCTGAAACAATGGCTTCAGATAGCATTAACGAATTTAAACAATGGGTTTTGAATATCAAGGTTAAGTTGCTTACTTGCTTAAATAAATGATCATTGGTTTGTCAGTTTAAGCTCACCTTCATCTTTGTGTCTTGAAAATTATGGTGTCACAGTTATAGAAAAAACATCAATTAAATTACAGTCAATGTGAGTGCATAATTACCTAAGTAACTATTCTTTTTTTTTTTTGCGGGGAAAGAGAGCCTTCATTGATTAAATCATAATAGAGTTACAATCACTGCATACATATTGCACGATACACTCAGGGATGTCCCTTAACCATACTGCTGAAGAATTTACCCGGCGACCGTGTTGACTTAACTCATGTGCAACTGAATTTTGGCTTCTCTTCACATGTTGGAACTTAACCTGATTTATCCTCAACATATATTTCCTTATATCTGAAATCCAAGGAGCTGAACTTGAACGATTCCTTTCAACTGATGTCAAGCTTCTTATACAAGTGATGTTATCTGATTCCAGAATAATCGACCCTTGGTACCATTCCACAACTAACCTTAAGCCTTCACAGCAATCTGCAAATTCAGCCTCTTCCACAGATTGACAATCAAAGAATAAACGCCAAGCAGAAATTATAACTTCCCCCTTGTGGTTCCTTACAACAGCACCAGTACAAGTCTGCCTAGTGGCATCTATAAAACTTGCGTCGACATTTAATTTCAGCCAGCCTTGATCAGGTGGGTTCCAAGTAGCAACTGGTTGGGATGTTCTTGCAATCACATTTGCTACTAATTCTTTAGATTTATTTGAATCACCGATGGTCCGTTTACCTTTTACATCTTCCGGTAACACATCAGACTACTGAATTGACAAATTATTCAGCATTGATTCAATTAATCTCACTGAACCTTCAATAGAGAAGGATGTGCCTCCATGTGTGAGATCATTACGTACTGACCAATTTTTCCAAAGAGACAAAATTAAGGCGGGTCTAGCATTCTCAGGTGTATTATCAAGGGCGATTAGAAACCACTCAGGACCCGAGTATTGCAGTTGAGAGTTTTCTGGAATAGGCCACTTATGACGAATTTTTGTTAAAAGAGCACTGGCCCGTGGGCAACCTGCCACCGCATGGGCTACATCTTCAGGCACAAGTCCACAAATTCTGCATGTATCATCCTCAATAATATGCCTCGCCTTCTTATTTGTGTTAGAAGCAAGAGCATTCGAGGCAAGTCTCCAAGCAAAAACACGCACCTTTGGTGGAACATTTGCTTTCCAAATATTTCTCCATAGCTTCTCCCTTTCTTTTGGTACAGTACTCGAAGCCATCTGGTCCTGACATTGAAGCTGCAGGGCCAGTTTATAAGCAGACTTCACCGAAAACAGCCCTGATTTCTCAAAGTGCCAAGCAAATTGATCAGATACTTCAACAATCGGAATTCTTATCTTTAGAATAGCATCAGCATCCACCGGTAGGAAAATATTTCTAATGAGGCTGCGATTCCACTCTCTATGTTCATTCTCAAATAATTCAGAGACCCATCTAATTCTTGGTCTTCTACATTTTGTGACCACTTTCAGAGATATTTCTCTCGGAATCCAATTATCCCGCCAAATCTGAATATTACGGCCATTTCCAATTCTTTGTATAATACCTTTTTTTAGCAGCTACAGTCCATACATAATTGAATGCCATGTGGGAGAAATGTTTCCACCAAAAACAGTATCTAATAAATTCCCCCTGGGATAATATTTGGCCTTTAATAACCTTGCACACAAACTATCCGGGTATTGTAATAATCTCCATGTCTGCCGGGCTAACAAAGCTTGATTAAAAAGACGTAAATCTCGAAAACCCAATCCACCATTGATCTTTGGTTGTATCATTGTCTCCCAAGAACACCAATGTGTCTTCCTTCGACCATTCTCTGCACCCCACCAATAATTCCTTATAATTTGCATAAAGTCATCACATAGCGTCAGGGGCAATTTAAAAACTCCCATAATATATGTTGGCAAGGCTTGAGCAACAGACTTAATTAGGATCTCCTTTCCAGCTTGAGACATATTTCGTTCGCTCCAGTCATTCATCCTTTTACCGAATCGATTTCGAAGAGGTTGGAACCGACCTTTCTTCGTTCGCCCCTCGGGTGTAGGCAGGCCAAGGTATTTAGCCTCACCTGCTACATTATGAACTTGCAGCTCGCCACAGACACCGTCCATGGCATCTTGAGGGCACATCGCTCCAAACATAATCGAGCTCTTTTCGGGATTGATTAACTGACCTAAATAACTATTCTCATCCTACCTAAATTAAAATCACCTTAGTTATCTAAATGCCAGTAAGTTGAGTGTTCTGCAACATGTTCTACTAGTTTTATAATGTAGGCCACCCACTTAAATGATCTGCTCTTTTGTCATGTATAAGCCACCTTGCTGTTTTCCATTGCCATGATCTCCAGTTAAGACTCTGAATATTTTTAATTTATTGTTGGAGGACCCACAGTAAAGTTTTAAAACTAAAAGTAACATAAATATTCAGTGTTAATTTGGTCGCCCTCCTCCTACCACAACTAGCAATTCTATTGTAACAAGTAGGGCAAGCTCCATGTTTGCAGCCTGGTAAACACATTTTAAAGAACTGCTCCAATGGCAGTTCAAACTCTGACATGTCATGGAGTCCGAGAAGCTCCAATGGAATTTAACTGGACATCAGCCATACATCCCCTTCGGCAGCATGGTTTGCTTGTGTCCATATATCCAACCCCTCTTAAGTCTCAATTTGCTGATCAGATTGCTCTAGTGTGTATCAGTGACGCTATGACCTATAGAAAACTCAAATGAGTTTGGGAACCCTTGCCTGCCTTGTATATCGGAAAATTGCATTGGTTGATTTTCATGTGCTTGAGCTAACTGACGAGATAAGTCTCCCTCTTATATGTATAAATGACAGTTAATTTTGCCCCCTTCCAACTACATAGTGGGAATCATCCAATGTATCAATTAGCAATACAAATATACAACTTGTATTCTAGTAGCAGCTTGATACGTGCTTATGTGTATGTATTTGTTTCCTGCAGATCTGTACATTTATTCACACAGTTAAATTAGGGATTCACACCGACAGGATTTTCCGAAACCCTGTCCAGATATTTGGATATCCCACTATGCATATAGGCGAAACCCAAACAGGCGGTTCTCGTTGCATCAAACTCAACAACTCCTTGTAACATGTAGCAATCACCTAGGCCTCCTCGTCCAGTATGGGGGTGATTGGTAGCCCGCACCGGCTCGTCCCTGTACCATTTACCTGGGTGGCCTCGTTCCAGTGTTGTGATTGGTTTCCTACCTGGTATGAAATCGATGTATGAGGTCGTTCGTTGGAGGCCGTCTTCATGCAGGCAAATGGGAAACTCAAATTGAGCTTCCCATCTCATCCTGGACGGCGAGGTGCGGCGCACAACCCATGTGGAAGACTGTGCCATCCTCCCTAATGCAGGCGCAAGGATAGGGTTACCGCCTCTCCTTCCCCACCACGGCGGTCTCCTGCTTCGGGGCGAAGGAGGTGGTGGCGGCGGTGTGGCCCGGCACCGAGAGGGAGAGGGAGCGGCGGCGCGGAGGTCCCTGGAAGCTGGTGCCATCCCCACTGGCCCCCGCCGTCCCTGGAGGCTGGAGCCATCCCCGCCGGTCCACGCGAGCTCCGCGGCCAGCCGGCCGGCCAGCGGCACAATGTTGAGCCCTCCGGCACGGGAAGGACGGAGGTGGCTGCCGGAGGTTGAAGGCCGCGAGGTCATAGGACTCAGAGCCGTCGTTGGAGCTGGGGCGGGCGCGGAGCAGGTGGTGGCGGTCGTACTCGAGGACGAGGTGCTCCAGATCCGCGTGGCCCGCGCCGTCGAGGTGGGCGCGCCCGACGGAGCCGCCGACGCGCCAAAGGAGAAGGTGGAGGAGCCGTCCGTCGACTGCTCCGTCAACCTCACCAAACTGCTCTCGCTCCTCTGCTGCTCCTCTGCTCTGCGTTGCGCCGCCTCTCCTCGTCCTCTGATGCTCCATGCCACCGTCGGGCCCCTGCTCCTGGCGCGGGAGTGTTGACGGTTCAAAATCGTGCTCAAGTTCACCGCAAGCATACGGGTGACTTGGTGTCTTTTTCACCAAGGAGGGTCCTCCCTAGATTTGTCAATCCAAGGATCGGAAGCAAACTCCTAAGGCTATCCATCTAATCTAATGATCTAACCTATTATGAAGCGTTGATTGCATAAAGGTAACATAGAAACACGAAGGGATGTATGGATCTCATCCACCTAGCCATAAAGGTAAACACCAAAGGGTAACCCTAGCCTATCGTCTTCTTGTTACCGTTCCGGTCATGGTGACAAACCAATCTAAACCTATACTATGATAAGGAGTACACTCGATATGGAGTAACCCGATATGGAGTGGTCCGATACACGTTCATTCGCCGCTTTCTCCTCCACCGTACTGTCACTACGCAAGGATATTCATCACCGAATGACAACCTCGGTCCGTGCACTACAATGATGTATCCGCAAGAGATAGACTAACCACCACGATTAGACCTATTCCTACTAAAATCATATGCTAGCTACACATATGGATAAAACACTCATCGATGTAGATCAAAGTAGGACAAGATATGATTACATCACCATCGAATGTTGAAGGTACAAACGACTTGACGAATTCAAGTCGTGGCTCCGGAACTCCACCATGGCTTCACCACGCAGGGCCAACCATGGCGGCTAGGGCATGACCTAGGCCATCTCCTAGGCAACTCGAGGACTTGCGGCGGCCGTCGGCTTCCTCCCGGTGCTTCTCCTTCGTGTCGGCGGCTCTCTGATGAATGGATGGATGTGGCGGCCGACGGAGGCAGAGGCAATTTATAGAGAAACACCTAGGTCAAAGGGCGTCGCAAACCGGGCCCGAAACAGGCCAGGCCGGCCGGCCTAGGCCGACCGGCCTAGGCCCGTTTCGGCCCCGTTTCGCTCCCCGACGCTTCTCGGTCAATTGTTGACTTGCTCCCTTCTGCATGTGGGCCCTTAACGTCGTCTTCTCCACGGTTTAGATAGAGCTCCTTGTCGCGCAAGCTTCAGCATCTTCTGTTCAGGTCCCTGGAGTTTTACGGCTTCATGCTTCGATCCCTAGGCCATTTGGAGTCATGTTCATCATGTGTCTTGACTTGTGCCGGGCTTCATGATCTTCTCTTGAAGTGCTTGATGAACTTATCCCGAAAGTCTCCTTTTTAACATTAATTTTCTACATAAACAATAAACTCCAAAATCGACATGCAAGAGTGAACTTGATACCTCCGGGGGGTTAGTACCATTAGTTAGAATATCAAATACGTGCAAATGTTGACGGTAAACTCATAGCTAGGCGTACCAAAATCGACCGTCAACATACCCCCATGCTTAAACCTTGCTCGTCCTCGAGTAAGTTTTCATTGGATATCAGCATTGCCTTTCATTGTTCATAGCCTGCACTTGATCACACATGAGAAAGCATATTGCTCTCCAAGTTTATATTTGTTAAAATTCCATAATGTAACTAGCTTTCATCTCTATGGAGGGTAGATATAATTTAAGCTCTTTCCACAAGTAATCAATCATGCTCCACAAAATTCGAATAGGTCTTAGAAACTTTTGAAGTGAAGAACGAGGTGAATAAAAGAGCTAAACCAAGTACAAAAATTTAAACCTTCTTGCATCTTGCTCATGAACTCTCTCATCTCACAACTCTCTCAAGCCTACTTGATCTATATCCTTTCCCTCTCATGTTTGTAGGTGGAAGGGTTTTATTTGGAGCTCATAGGAAAGTTTTTATTCCTACCAAGATGTTAAAGTCGAGTCTATTATCAAAACAAGGCAAGCTTCTCATGGACTTATCATGACTCGTCAAAAAGGTTATTGGAAAAATAATGTTCACAAGGAGGGGGGAGAGAAATAACTCACACTTTTAGATAGGTGGACATGTGCAAATGGCAAAGAATGATCCCGAAGCCCCAACGAAGTCCTCGTTATCGGATTGCACATGGTTGGAAAAATGAGTATGGGTCTTGATCTTGAAGTCCTTGAAAAATCCTTAAGCAACTAGAGAACCGGGGGAGATTATTATTACTCTCTTTTTTTTTTCTTTTTCCCCTTCTTTTTTTTCCTTTGACCAGTGCGAGGTGCTTTGAAAATTTTTTTCTCCTCTCATCTTATTC
The DNA here is from genome assembly GCA_036936925.1 of Cenchrus fungigraminus. NCBI lineage: Eukaryota > Viridiplantae > Streptophyta > Magnoliopsida > Poales > Poaceae > Cenchrus > Cenchrus fungigraminus. The sequence goes on from CM072780.1 coordinate 73,780,686, forward strand.
ATTTTTTTATCTTCCCTAGAACTCTAATTTGCATAGTACCTACCTCCTCCCCCATGCTTAGACGTTTGCTCGTCCCCGAGCAAAGAGGAAGTGGTGTTAAGGTAGGTACCGGATGTCTTGATGAGAGGGAATTTGAATCTTCCCTTTGAAGCACCTTCTTGTGACGTGTCGTCTCCATACTCAAGTGATAGGTAGGTCAAGGAGGTTAACATAAAAGATGATGTTGGTTTAAAGGGTGGATATCCGGCGAGGTTTGCAAAACTTCCAATGTGGGAGCTCACAATGCACAGATAGAATAGGCTAGCAAAAGATAAGTTACGCAAAAAACGGAATGATCAGCTTCTTAGTCACGAGCCAGAGAATCGAGCCTTGAATCAATTCACCCAACAATAACTCTTGTAATCTATGGTTGCACTCAATATATAAGGCTTTGGATAGGTAGAGCAAAATGCAAGAGGTATTAATGACAAGGTTAGCATGACTTTTAAAAGCAAAAAGTAATATGTCCTTCGACCCATCCAAAGTTGAGAGCATAAAAGAAACCATGGGTCTTTATTTTTATCATGACATCCACAAAAGATTAAGCTAGCATTTAATTAATTTCAGATTTGTATTAGAGAGAGCAATAGCTTAATCATGCATAAACAAGCACAAAGTTTAAACAAAGCGGCAACGGTCATCATATATCAACGAGCAAGATCAAGCCAAAATTATTTCATCATGGTGAACACAAGGTGATGACAATAAACAAAAACTAGGTTGTACTCCTAGAAGCCATGTTATTTAACAAGAGAGACATACAAAAGTTGCATCAAAGTTGTTGAAGGCATATACATATATACAAGCATTTAGAAAGACAAGGACAAAGAGAGGGTTGAGGAATTGTTACCGTCCTTTGATGCTTGTGATGTAGCGTGCCCTCCCCCATGCTTAAGCATTGTGCCTAGCATGGAAGAAGGAAGATCGGCATCCGCAGCAACCGTGATCCTTGAACTCCATGCGGTCTTCTTTCGTCCACCAAGTCTTCCCCCATGCTTAGCATGTTGCTAGGCACGGAAGATGATGAACCATCTTAAAATTCTTGAAGTCCTACCGCCATGCAAGGAGATTATCATCACATTGTTGCCTTTGTTCATCCTTCAATGTCCGCCCTTTGCCACGAGCCTTGATCCCAATTGTTTCTCATCACATCTTCTCCTCCTTCCATGTTGCCCTTTATCGCTGGTTCATCTTCCACGAGTTTTTCTTCTACTTCCAGAACTGAGTATGTACTGAATCATTGCTCTATTGCAAAGTGCTTGAAATTATCTTTCCAACGAGTGGTCATTCATCCTGATCGGACTCCGGACAAGAGAGTTACGCCCTTTTTACTTTGTTGGTGCAAGCTGTCCCGGGCTGATTTCAGAATATGTGACGCCTAAAGATTTGGTTGTAACTTCTTCCACGGGTCTCCTAAAATGTTGATTCTTGATGCATTGGAAAGTAGACTTAATGGAGCACTTGAATATCTAATTTTCCCCTTTTGTACATCTCTGAACATGCGCTTAATCTTGATGAAAACAGCAGTGCTCCTTCCGGGATTTTGGAGGTGTTGATGATCTTGATTTCAGCTTTTATTACGAACTCATGTGAGTGATTCGCCATGCCTGCAAAATAACTATAATGCACAAAGTACCCCTGAGGTGACGGTCGAGAATACTCACCCTATGCCAACAAACCATGACATCCCTAAGATCTTCACTTGTGGCATAGTTAATCTAGCGAAAAATCCTAATGGGTGTACGTGAGTGCAAGCGTGCATGCAAATGATAGGATGGTATAAAAACAAATTTATGTTTACACCAATTTCTAAGCTCCATGCTTACAAAGTGGTTGCCAAACTTTCTATTCCCATAGAGATTTGTTAACCAAGGTCAAAACACCATGTTCATCCCAAGATCAACAATTCTTTATAGTGCAAGAAAAGTAGGGCGCATTGCTAAGTTTATAAACCAACCAATGCAACATGATAGCTCGGGATATAAGACTAAATGATGGTGGTCTCCAATCATGTCTAAACACCATGTTTACACAAGATTGCAAAAAATAGTAACGCATGTCGACAAGCATTATCATAGATATGAAAGCATTCATCATAAAGTTTCACAAAAACCTAGCTATCATAAGGTGGATAACGACGATGAGGTGGATGCATCATGCAAAGGAAAGAGTTAGCACAAACAAACATTAGCAAGGCATCAACCAAACTAACAAGGTTTAAGGGTAGGTTATGGGTATCCTATATTTTTGGCTCAAAAAGGAGTTTTGAAGAGGGGAAGTCAAGCATAGAAATTCTATCTAAGGTGGTGCTAGAGTCTTTCTACAAACCTATGGTTTTAGGATGTCTATAGGTAGGGGAAGTTTTCCTAAGGGTTTTATAGGGAGGCTAGTCAAAATTTTAATTAGAAAGGGATAGAGATAGACTTTGTCGACTTGACATAAGTCAATCCTTCCTTTGTTGGCTTAGGTGCTAGGTGTGGTTTGATAGGAAGGTTTAGGCAAAGATGAGATTTTTTTTCACAAAAAGGGTTTTAAAAGTGGTATGCATCATGCAACAAAATGCAAGGTTGGAGAACAAAGTGGAATGAAGTGCAACATGATATGAATGAACAAAAAGGTATGACATGATATGGTGGTGATCTAAACCAAAAGCAAAAGTTAGCCTAAGTTAACTAGCCACAAATTTAGAATCAAAGGATGGTGTCAACTTCATATATCTCTCTAAAAAGACACAAAAGAAAAAGACTCTAAACTCTAATAGGCACACAAAAAGGTCTACAAGTTTTCCAAGATCAAATAACAAAGCGCTCCCTCAATAGCAATTAGAACATACAACATGGTGTTGTGGTTTTTATTAGAGCAATGGTACAATGTTACTTGATGGTTCGATTAAAGAGCACAATGTAGACGATCATATATATATATATAAATAAAAACCGGGTTGCCTCCCGCAAAGCGCTTCATTTAAAGTCGTAGAGCTCGACTTTCTCACATACCTTCTTGTTGTTGCGGAGCCATGATCCTTCATGCAAGATTTGAAGGTGTTCATGCAGCCTCGATCCACCCTCCATGCTTGACACGATCACTTATGCTCGAGGAGAGGCTTGCCCAATCGTCTCCTTGCATCATCATCATCACCTTCTCCATCGCACTTTTATCGCTGCCTCTTCTTTCACAAATTTTCCTCTCTGTCCAGATCAGACCATGTAGAAAACAATAGCTTCCATGCGTGGCGCATGAAATTGTCTTTCCATCAAGTATTTATTCACCCCCAACGGACTCCGATCGAGTGAGTTATGCCCGTTCTACTCCGGCGCTGCAATCTGTCCAAAGCTGATTTCAGACTGCACATCGCTCAATATTTTTACCATATCTCCTTGTACGGGTCTTCAAATTCATCGATCTTGGATGCATTGGAACCGGCACTTGATGGAGCTTCTGATTTCAAACTTTTTCTTCCTTGAACATGTCTGACTAGGTCCTCAAAATTGATGAAAACAACCACGTCCGTTTTTGAGGTTCGGTGATGGTGATGCACGGGTTTGCAATTCCTTTGGGTATGACTTCTCTCCTCTTAATTTATGTTTATTACTCTGCATGGTTAGTGAAACTTGGGATTTATCCCACAATTTGCTCTTTTAAGGTCACTAGCTTGACCGAGCACAAAGCAAGTCCAAGATTTACAAATCATATCGTAAACAAACGCATCCATAACCACAATTTATGACAAAGTAAGTTGTGATTAATTGTAGCATAAGTTTTCTTGCTTAGCGCTAAGCTCTCATTAGTCAAAGGTTCATTAGGCGTGTAACAAAGTTTAAGCACAACAAAGCCTCTTTATCACTCTCAAGAAATTCTAGCCTATCATGATCATCATAAGAACAAGGCATAGAATTGAATCAACCTCACTATTGGATATGAATCATAGATATATCAAAGGAATATTATCAGCTCCAAAAGTCTCTTGAGAGGTTAATTTGTACCTTGGCCTTCGAGCTTTTCATCGTGAGTGGTCTCTCGGAGTTGAAAGCAAACAATCTTCAATGATCGGTGGCTTGCATCCTCTTTTCGCAATTCCTTCATTCGTGCCACACATCATCAAGGTTGCCTTGTGTGGACTCACTCTTCTTATTCATTTGCGGGACTTCACACATGTCTCAAATATCTTCATGTAACTCCATGGTCCTTCGTGTGAGAGCCCAGAGTATTCGTGCCATTGGATGCCATCATTTGTGTGTAATCCATCGTGACTTGCTTCTAACATCTCCTAGCGTTGGATGTTACCAACTTGTGCCTTCTTTTGCTATTGCTCTTGGGGTATTTGTTTTGTTCCAAACTTCTGAATTTCATCTCGTGTGGTCTAATGGAAGCATTGCCTAAGCTCCTCTTCGTTGTCGTCGTCCTCATCTCCACTATCTTGTTCTCATCGTGTTACTGCTGCCTCATTTTCGTGGATTTTTCCCTGTGTACATAACAGAACATATACCAAAATATTGTTCTATTGAAAAATTTATAAAATTACCTTTCCAACGGGTACTCATCCATCTTAATCGGAGTCCATATGAGGGAGCTATGGCTGTTTCACTTCAGCTTTGCTTGCTGTCCAAATCAGGATGTGCAACCATCGGTGATTCGGCCATATCCGCTTGTAGGAACCTCCGATTGACTTGATTCTTGGTTCGTTGGAAGCGTAACTTCATGGGGCTTCTAAATATCCAAAGATATCCTGTTGTTCTCCCTTGAGGTTGTGCAGAGATTGATGCGAACATAGACTTCTTGCGAATCGATCCGAAGATGTTGACGACCTTGATCTTGTGGTCTTCGGGGCGTTACGTCGCGTCTCCTTCGCCTTTAAGCCATCGCCATTGCTGGACCAGTGAGTAACATGATGGCAATGGTGTGTCTTCTTTAGCCAAAGTGACGGGTACTTCTTTCGCAACGTGATTGCTTCCAACACCTATTGCTTGGACAAACAAACCTCCACGAAACATTAGTCTTAAAACTTTAATCGACACATTGACATACCTTGTTTATCATCGCTCGTGTAGGGTGTGGACTCAATAGCGGATGATGGGCCACTAACAAAAGTTAGCACCTACCACTAAAGAGTGAATCTTGATGTAGTCATCATCTTGTCGGAGTGGATTGTGAACTTCTCGAACGTCTTGTGCCTAGCTTTTGACCTACTTTCAAGGACACAAACAAGAAAGCAAGCATATATGCAATAATAGAAATTAGGGTTAGTCAAAGAGATAGATGGATCGCCCTAGGGTTCGAGTTGCCGATCCCCGGTAACGACACCAGAAAAAGGGGCTTGTTGACGGTTCAAAACCGTGCTCAAATTCACCGCAAGCGTACGAGTGACTTGGTGCCTTTTTCACCAAGGAGGGTCCTCCCTAGATTTGTCAACCCAAGGATCGGAAGCAAACTCCTAAAGCTATCCATCTAATCTAATGATCTAACCTATCATGAAGCGTTGATTGCATAAAGGTAACATACAAACACGAAGGGATGTATGGATCTCATCCACCTAGCCATAAAGGTAAACACCAAAGGGTAACCCTAGCCTATCGTCTTCTTGTTACCGTTCCGGCCAAGGTGACAAACCAATCTAAACCTATACTATGATAAGGAGTACACTCGATATGGAGTAACCCGATATGGAGTGGTTCGATACACGTTCATTCGCCGCTTTCTCCTCCACCGTACTGTCACTACGCAAGGATATTCATCACCGAATGACAACCTCGGTCCGTTCACTACAATGATGTATCCGCAAGAGATAGACTAACCACCACGATTAGACCTATTCCTACTAAAATCATATGCTAGCTACACATATGGATAAAACACTCATCGATGTAGATCAAAGTAGGACAAGATATGATTACATCACCATCGAATGTTGAAGGTACAAACGACTTGACGAATTCAAGTCGTGGCTCCGGAACTCCACCATGACTTCACCACACAGGGCCAACCATGGCGGCTAGGGCATGGCCTAGGCCATCTCCTAGGCAACTCGAGGACTTGCGGCGGCCGTCGGCTTCCTCCCGGTGCTTCTCCTTCGTGTCGGCGGCTCTCTGATGAATGGATGGATGTGGCGGCCGACGGAGGTAGAGGCAATTTATAGAGAAACACCTAGGTCAAAGGGCGTCGCGAACCGGGCCCGAAACAGGCCAGGCCGGCCGGCCTGGGCCGACCGGCCCAAGCTCGTTTCGGCCCGGTTCGGCCCCGGTTCGCTCCCCGACGCTTCTCGGTCAATTGTTGACTTGCTCCCTTATGCCTGTGGGCCCTTGACGTCGTCTTCTCCACGGTTTAGATAGAGCTCCTTGTCGCGCAAGCTTCAGCATCTTCTGTTCAGGTCTCTGGAGTTTTACGGCTTCATGCTTCGGTCCCTGGGCCATTTGGAGTCATGTTCATCATGTGTCTTGACTTGTGCCGGGCTTCATGATCTTCTCTTGAAGTGCTTGATGAACTTATCCCGAAAGTCTCCTTTTTAACATTAATTTCCTACGTAAACAATAAACTCCAAAATCGACATGCAAGAGTGAACTTGATACCTCCGGGGGTTAGTACCATTAGTTAGAATATCAAATACGTGCAAATGTTGACGGTAAACTCATAGCTAGGTGTACCAAAATCGACCGTCAACAGGGAGGGCCGGAGGCGTGAGGCCGCCAAGAAGCGCCGGCCGCGGCGATGGGCGTGGTGGCGGGCAGGAGCTCAAGCTGGCATGGTAACCTCACCAAACTAGTACATGGGTGCTTGCAACACAAACCATGCGCCACACCAATCACAAGCAATTCGACCAATTCATACAACTAAATCGTCCGTCCAGCTAACCAATCACGGCGACTGTTGTCCCGGATGACAAGCTCAAAGGTAACCAAACACAACACCTTGTATCGCCCCCAACCCGCCTCACAGGAGCCTGTATGGCTCCTCCATCCCGGCTCCTTACCGGCTTACCCCTAGAGCAACCAAGCACGCCCTATGTCGATTGTGACCATGAAGCAACCAGTAGCATCATCACCCTCCTTCAAGCTGAGTGTGGGCTGGCATATGCTGAGCTTGCCTTCGTCGTCACTCTGCTTCGGGAGGAGCTCGAACTGCTGGTTGCTGATGTCCATCTCGGATGACTGGATCTTGTGGTGGCTCTCCCAAGGATCCTCCGCTGGGCTAGCAACCAACCTACTCCATGTGGCAGCCATCAAGCCATCTGAGATGTAGTGATTCACATAGGTTTGGTAAGGCTTCCAGTGAAGCTGCTGCTGGACGTACTTGATGCGGATTGAAACTGCGATGCAGATTGATCTCTAACAATCCGACTTGTGTTCGGGGCGTTTCCATTTTCGCGCGCTTTTCCCGTGGAGTTGGATTTCTCTAGAGACGACGGCAGACGCTGCAGTAAAATGGGCCGGGCTGCGAAATGGCCTGAATAGGCCTGGGCCTAGAACTCTTTGCCAAAAGCAATTCTTTCTCCTCTGCAGCCGACGGCGAGCGATGCCGAACGCGGGGCTGCGCGCGTACCGCGAGGTGCTCCGCCTGGTGCGGCGGCTGCCGGCGGAGACGCGGCCCTACTACGCCAAGTACGCCCGCGAGAACTTCGTCAACTACCGCGACCTCTCCGCCGACGACGACCTCGCCGCCCTCCTCCGCCGCGCCTACACCCACTCGTCATGGGTCCTCTCCAAGGTATCCCCCACCACGTAGTACTGACGGCTGCTTCGTCCTCAAGCTACCCACCCCGACCGAGTTGTCGTCTAAGCAAGCAACCGCTTTCCTGGCTGCCTTGCAGTACTCGATCGATGGGGAGAAGGCTGCGGCGCGGCTCAAAGATCTCGGCGACGGCCGCCCCGCCGGGCAGTGACGTACGCGCGTAAGGTGTTCGACCATATGCCGCTCTGCGCTTAAGTCTTCAGTTTAGCGTTTGCTTGTGTTCGTGCTTGTGCTTGTCAGGGACCTGCATTATTCCGTGTCGAACTGTGAACAGATTTGTTTAAGGTTTTGGGTTTGCTTTAATTTGACACGGCGTGTAGGCATGATTCTGATCACCACAAAATATGAAAGACAGACGCAGACATGATTGGACGATAATGGTGGAAGCACGTATGCAGAGTGATCACTATTAGAAGTCCGAATCTATAGCTTGACGGAGTATATTGCACGCTTTAAAATTAAACTATCAAGATCGATCATCCAATGGAACATAATGTGTCAATAATGTTCCAAAAAAAAAAAAAACTAACCATGCATGCTGATAAGTAACTAACTAGTTACTTATTGTTTTGGAATGACTCCCCAGATCAAACCAGCATGCTGTGTATGGAAATGAAGCTTCTAGGTCTGGTACCGGTAGGATGCCCAACTCTTGAACCTTTGAGGTATTCAAATGATAAGATATCGCTCTTTGACCAACCCACAAGAAGGCGATCTCTTTGAAAGGATGAAATCCGAGGAAATGTATTTCGTACCAGTCTTCTCTTGGGTCACACTCACCCGTGGCTTCAACGATGACACCATTGTCGAAGTCCCATTCATCATCAATCGGCTGGTCGTCTTGCACATATGCTTCTTCTTCCTCTGTCTTATATCGGTCGTCTTGCACAGGTGCTTCTTCTTCCTCTGTGTTATAGTTAACAATCCATGGTCCGTCGTACATGCTATTGTAGTCAAACGAGAAATTCTCCACCAGCGCTTGAAGACTGATGTCACTCTTCAACACCCACTCCATTTGACCGTGAAATTCATTAAGCTGCCACACACGAAATCGGTTCCAAACGTCATCATCCCAATCAAGTAATGCCGAGTACACCCCTTTCTCTGATTTCCCTAGGTAAGATTCAGAATCTTGACCAATTCTCTCCCCTGCTACTGGTGAATCGACCATCCGGTACTTGTCATCCGACAAGGCTATCCTGCAAATCCATCTATCAGTCTTATGTAGTACGATCATTTCTGAAATTGGAGTGTCATTGATGATTGATGAGTACCGAGTACCTCATGACAGCATCAGTTTCAAGGTGCACATAAGGGCACGTACAACGGGCGTTGCCGAGCCGTCTACAAGCCGGTATTTTTGCAAATACATCCTCCTCTCATCCAGACGACAGGCGCGCCGTCGCCTCGTGAGAGGACGGCCGTGTCCCGTGCTCCGATGTAGAAATAGACGCAGCAGCACCGTTGTACAACCAATCTTCGAGGATCGACCACAAGCTCGGATCCCGTACGGACACCAACTGATTTGGGCGCGCGCGGGGTATTTTTGTGCGCCAAATCCATCTCCATCCCCGCGTCCTCGATTCCTCTCGTCCATGCTTCTTCATCCCCAGCGTGCTCTGCAACGGGGTTGAACCGTCGAAGAAGAGGCGAGCTACGATGAGCTCGCCGGTGGCCCCATCAACCAACGTGGAGCATGAGAACGGGGCTGAGGAAGCAGAAAGATACAAGGGATGCGTGGAAGCGGAAGGATGGGGGCTGACCTTCTCAGTTCTCTCCATCACCGTCGGCGGCAGGCGCTCGCCAGCCCAGGGAGTCGAGGTCGCGACCGCCACCGAGGACTATTCATGTTTGCCCCCAAGTCCCCAATGCCGGTCCTCGTGGTGCTGTGCTGAGCGGAAATTGCTACGCCGGGCCAAGCTCCTTGCTGCTTACCCTCTCACGCGTGGGTAGATAATAAAGGCAAGATCGAAGATGCACATCAGGAGGATTTGGTCAAGAGGAACGGATGAGGACACCACAGGGAAAGGATAGGATGGGAATGGATAAGGGGTAGAGTTGTCCTTTCATCCGTTCTTCAAGGACTCATGGTTCTTTTCAAGTTAATATATATCATATATTGATGAGTACCTATTCAAATCAATATAAATTATATATACATGCAAATTATTTGAATACATTGAGCATTCTCATGTGAGCACAAAACTAGCTACAAAGATCAAACTGTGTACTAGATCACCAAAATCTATACGTTAAATGATGAATTAAATACGTTACAGACAACTAAATAGACAACTTGTTATACTAGCTGTCTGTTTAACTATCTGTGTGTATCAAATAGACAGCAGCTGTCTAAACTGTTGTACATGTCCTAAAGTGCTCCCCGGAAATAGACGGACAGGCGTGTGGATGCCCGTCTGTCGATGAGCACCATATCATCGTTGGGGATGATGGTGCCGGCACCCTGCCCTCCTTGTCGGACAAAGGACCTCTCCTCCCACCTCCATTCCTCCGACGAGAAGACGTGCGCTGCGCATGGCGATGGCGGCCACTCCTCTGGCGGCGACCCCATTCGGTAAGGGATAGCAACTATCTGGTAGGAGTGCGGCGACGCCATGGGGTCATACGCAAGGTAATAGCGCCCGTGAACGTCCTGATCCGCGGGCAAGGTCGCCCATTGCCGTGTGGCGGGGTTGAGCACCGTGCCCGCCATCAGGACCAGGCCATTGCAGTGGCTCGAGACTCCCAGTCCCGGGTAGCGGACCTCGTCGGAGAAGTCGAGGCGACCGCCGGAGCCGACGCGCCGCGCCGCCGAGGGGCGCGCGAAGAAAGGCGGGCGGCGCATGAGGAGTGGCTGGCCGTTGCAGATGAAGGCATCGAGGCGGAGGGGGAGCAGGTCCGCGCGCAGCAGCCGCCGGGCGTCGACGACGGAGCACCAGTGCCTGCGGACGCACCGTGACGCCGCGAGGCTGCTGGGCGGGAGCCGGCCGAGGACGTTGGCAAGCATGTCGTCAGGCAGCCTATCCATCTTCTTCTCAGCTGCGCGCCGGAGGTGGGTGAAGTGGACAACTCTTTGCAGGACGGGAGGGAGTATGGGATCGGATGGGATCAAGGTACTAAATAGCGTTTAGCGGTATGGTAGCGGATTAGTGTCGATGTAGCGGATTGCGGATAGCGGGTGCTATAACGGGTGCTAAGTCCAAATAACGGAATGCAAGAAATAGTCACAAATTTAGTGCATTAACATCAAATTTACATGAAAATATTAAAGTTTTAAGTTAGTCAATTACATTTCACCACAAGAATCACAAAAAATAGATATATTTATTATTTAGGGATACATATCAATATTAAATTATCATATCCATAAATAAAAAATTTATTTATCAATCCATAATTCTTGTACATTACCTAAATAATTAACTGAAATATTATTGTTACCATTTAATTCGTATTCATATATCCTTTGAACCATAAATGTAGCAAATAGCGGTTTAACACGAGCAATAGCAGCTGCAATAGCGGGCAATAGCGGCCGCTAAGTCCAAACATGCTATCTTGGGTCCGCTACCTTATAGCGGTAGCGGCGTGGTACCGCTACCGCTATAGCAGCCGCTATTGCGGACGCTACAAACACTATTTAGTACCTTGGATGGGATAGGAGGCTCTGACGTTGGCCGGCCGGATTTTGAGGAGCTAGCGAGCGTCCTTGCTCTGCAGACTGCAGTCCTCCGCCTCCGGCGCAATCTATCCGCGGCTGGCCCTTGCCCTCGTAACGTCAAGGACTGGCTCAACAAAACGAATAATGGGCCTTGCATGCGTTTCCCTGCATCGCGATCTCTCATGAATAAGTATGCACCAGTGGTTCATTCTGTTTGTCTTGCAAACTTGGTCAGTGTTAAAATTGTTGTTACCGAACATAACTTAGCCATCACCAAGAAGAGGAAGTGGAAAGAGAGAAAAAGACCAAGGTCACAAGGTGAGTGGAAATGCATGTCAAAATGCTGAGGATAGATGCAGAATTTCTTTTGGCTGCATCTATGCATATTATACCGCTTTATGCTTTCAAAATTGGTGTTGTCTAGCTATGAAACGCAGACTTTGACAACAGACAAATTTTTTGTTTGGAGAAAGATCCACAGAGCACTCGACAGAATTGCTTACAAACTAGCAAAGGGGGCGTGCAAGGACACTACTACACTTACAGTTTACACATGTAATCATCTAGGACATACAATGCTTTGCTCTTTAGTACAACGGGCACTGCAAAAACGTACAATGGGTTGCTTCAACGTCATCTCTGTAACTTGTGTTGCAAAGATGATATTTCATTCAATTCAAGCCTCCAAGGTAAAAGCATGTTCGAACATATGAATATAGCATTGCATTAGTTAGAATCACAACATCCTGACAGTTGCAATCATTGTAAATGTCTTTGTTGAATCAAACTACAAAAAGATCCAAGTATTATTTCATTGTACGCTAAATATTTGAAGAACGAAAAATTGTGATGATTGGAATGAAAACCAGTGAGATTGTAAATGCCTTGTTTTTTGGATGCAACTGCAAGATGTCAGTATTTCTTCACAAACCTTTTCTTTAAAAAGAACAAAAAAATGCTAGTTAAAAGAGCAACTGAAAGCAGGCAAATGATACTTTACAGCGTAAGCCCACCTGAGAGCAATGCTTCCTTGTATTTAGTTCACTGTCAACCTAACTATCACAGCAGTTGACAGAGCTGAAGAGTGCTCTTTGGAACGAAACTACTCTCCTAAATCTACTTCTTCCTATGCTTTGAGATCTTCATTGTCATCAGTCTTGGTTCTTCAGGCATTTTGGCTTCCACATACTGTTCCTGCAAATCAATATTAACATTTTGAAAATCCCCGTTACACATAGAAAAATGTGCTGCAGGACTACCCGGCAAAAGCAAAACTTCACTAATGTAAAGCAACATATATAATTCTAGGATGCTGGAATTATCATCTTTATCAATAACAGGAACAAGTCATAATCTCGAAGCACAAAAAAAACTATAAATTGAAAAAGTAACTAAAAGTGTGTTGATGTAAAGTAAAAAGTCAGGCACACACACTTTTCACTACTGTAAAGCATACATATAAATATATAATTCCACAATGCTAGAATTAGCATCTTTCTCAACAGCTCAGACAAGTGAACACATGATGATCTCGACACTAAAAAAATAGATAGAAATTGAAAAACTAGCTAGCAAGTATAGTTGATAAAATGGTTTTCTTAAAAGTAAAGAAGGGTCCAGCACATATTCTTTTGACACATTGCATGATGATATAATCTAATAGATGCACTACTGATTGCTGCAACCTGCAATTCAATCACATTAGGGAATTCTTCTTGCTATTCAAAATTCCAGGCATATGTGCTACTGTCTCTGAAGAACAATATGAATGCTTGTTTCACCACTCAATGACTTGTTGACTTCAATCAGTATAATTTGAATTCAAAATAACTAAACTGTCAAGGGAATTAACAAATATTTTCCAACCAAATAAACAAGAAAGGGACCCTGAATTACAGTGCTACACAATACGGAGGAACAGAGGGAGCTCTACAGGTGAGGTTTTGGAAGATGGATACCAACCTCCTCCCACTTTCTCTGAAGCTGCAAGAGTTCTTTACATGATGCAATACACTCAGCATGGTACGCAGCAGCCAAATCTTTAATCAAGGCCTTCCTTTTGATTATCCCAATCACTTAAAACATCAAGAAGTTAGGTGTCAGACCACCCCCAAAATTAATGAAGTAAGAGCAACTCCAAAAGACTAGCTATCTTGGCTTAACTAGCTAAAAAATAGAAACTTGTCCAAAAACTCAATCCAACAGACTAGCTAAACTTGCCCTCGCTATCCTCCGCTAGCTAAACCGGAGGCTTCGCTAGCCATCTTTGGCAAGCCAGTCCCGCTAGCTATCTCCTCGTACATGAGTATGGCAGGCGGGACCCACTAGCGGTGGAGCATATAGAGAGTTGATTTTAGTGAGTCTGTTGGATTTCATCAACTTTTTGCTAGTTATTTCATTTTACATACTAGCCAAATCAGGATTTTAGCTAGTGATTCTTAGAGAGGCTCTTGGAGTTGCTCACCTCATTTGGAAAACTAAAAGGTTTGGTGGATATCTTTTTGAGATAATGCCAAAGAAAGCAACTAACCATTCAGTTTAATCGCATTCTAAAAATACTGTCCTTACATTTTATAGTACCATAAAGTAATCTAGCCAATAAAAAACATAAATTTTTTCTAAACTTGACCCAATACCAAAAACAATTTTTGTAAGGACAATTCAGTCAGGGAATAAATATGTGTGCTAACCAACATAAAAGCATGCTAGCATTAATTTAATCTTCCATCATAAATTACCATGGCCAGAGGGATTGTGATTTCCTACGGAAAGCAGAAACAACCTACAGCACGAACTAGAAATACAGAAGAATCTACAGAAACGAATTAAAGAAGCCAGTTGAGACGGGAGCTCCGGCTTACTCCGGCTGGGATCGAACTGCTGCCCCTCAGATTTGGTCCCGTTGGCTGCCGCCTCCCTGCTACCTCCTCCTGCAGCAGCGGCGGCGCCGTCCATCGGAAGCAACTGCGTAGAGATATCGCGCGAGTTAGGGTTTTGCCTAGATCCATCCGACCAGAGACGCCGAACGAGAATCTCAAGCTATCCAGGAAAGGGACCTGACCCGACCGGAGCAGAGGAGCTTCGCTTCCTTGCGGATTGGGTGGCCGCCCTCACACTGCGCGTCTGTCGTTTCGGGGTCGCCGGCGGCGACGGAAGGGCTCACCGCACCGGAGTTGGGGAACACGTGGACACAAAAGGATTCGAGGGCCGTACGGGCCTAATTTTTCGGCCCAACACGGCCCAGACCAAAGCGCGGGTTTAGCAAGGTTCGCAGTTGCTGCTTCCGGCTCCGACCTACCGAACACTGAAGGCTGAATCCTCCGCCTCCGCTCGCCGTCGAGCCGCCGGCGCCGCCGGAGGGGATATCAGATCAGATGGGGACGTCGGTGCAGGTGACGCCTCTCAGCGGGGCGTACGGGGAGGGCCCCCTGTGCTACCTGCTCGCCGTTGACGGCTTCCGCTTCCTCCTCGACTGCGGATGGACCGACCTCTGCGACACCTCCCAACTCCAAGCTCTCGCCAAGTAGGCCTCTTCTCACCCTTGTGAACTTAGCTTGTCGTCGATTCAATGGCCTCTTGAGGGAGTGGTTCACGCTCCCGACTTCACATTAGTACACCTGTTCGACGAATTGTCTCCGAGAGTGAGACTGGAGTTTGGCTGGCTCTGCGCTCGGCTCAGATAAGGTCTGGACCTGATGAAATTGCGAGCCACTTATTGGTTTAATTGCACAAGTCGGGGTGAGTAGCATAGATTCTGGCTGATGATTGGTGCCTCTGCGTGGCTAGGATGGAGTCTTGCTTGCGGTTTGGTAAGTCCTAGTGTTTGTATTTTGTGTGCTGCACCCGTGTGATTTCCAGCTTGTTTGGAAAATCAAGTGACGAGCTTGTGCCGTAGTGTGAATGTTTCTAAGCCCATACGAACATTTATGCTCATGAATGAAATTGGATGTGTGTCTGTCGCTTGGTGGCCTGTTATTTATGTAGATTCAATACCTAATGTTTAGTCTGGTGTAATTGGTGTAAATGTATGGTCTGGTGCCTATTGTTTCTTGTGACAAGGATGCATATAAGTGTCTGTTTGATGATGTAAAAACATGACTGCAAACTTTGGCCACCTTGAGCATAGCCTCTCCAGTGACTTGTGTACTGAATTTCATTTTCCTTCCATATGTTGTACTACCTTTACACATCTTACAGATGCAAGGATGCACACCACATTTCTTTCCAAAATCCTCAGTCGTTGAGTAAAGGAGATACTTTCCATCATTGCAGAATGCATACATGCCATTGCTGTCAGCATGCTATTATTGTCGAAGCAAATTCTTTGGTACTTTTCACTTGCACTCATAAGAGCACTCTATATGTTTCAGGGTCGCACCAACTATAGATGCTGTTCTATTGTCACATCCTGACATGATGCATCTAGGAGCTTTGCCCTATGCTATGAAACATCTTGGACTCTCTGCACCGGTTTATGCAACAGAACCCGTGTTTAGACTTGGCCTTTTAACCATGTACGATCATTTTCTGTCTCGATGGGTAAGCTTCTTGGTGCCCAATATTTCCATAGGGGTACACTTTTCAATCACACTCATTTGCATTACCACACAGTATCCCTCCCTTGCTCCCAATTTGTTCAAGAAAACTGGACTCTGTTTGTAGTCTATACCTGTTCACAGTAGACCCTTACCTTCTTTTGCAGCCAGTCTCAGACTTTGACTTGTTTACGTTGGATGATGTTGATGCTGCATTCCAAAATGTTGTGAGGTTGAAGTACTCACAAAATTACCTTCTGAATGGTCAGTAAGATCAGGCTGTTACATCATTTTAGCATGCTACACTGCATTTTCTCATATTGTATCTCTTGGAAGATAAAGGTGAAGGAATTGTTATTGCACCACATGTGGCTGGGCATCTTTTGGGGGGCACAGTGTGGAAGATAACAAAAGATGGAGAGAATGTTGTGTACGCTGTTGATTTCAACCATCGGAAAGAAATGTTAGATCCTCTCTTGTGTGTTCCAGAACTGATTCAGTGTTCTCTATTGGATGAACTGCTAAAATTATCGTATTTCCAGGCATTTGAATGGTACAGTTCTTGGATCTTTTGTGCGGCCAGCTGTTCTGATAACTGATGCTTACAACGCTTTGAACAATCAAGGCTACAGAAAGAAACAGGATCAAGATTTCATTGGTACAGGACTCAGCGCTGGACATGCTTTTATTATTTGGTTTCTTTAGATTTTGCAGTTTTAATAGTATTCCTAAATGATATGATTCTACCATTTCTTGTCATGATGAAGTTTCATGGCTAAATTTTACATTTTATTGTTCCAAAATGATATGATTGCCACCCTGTATTTTTTATATATGTGATGCATCCTAGCGACCTAGCCACAGTGTTGTTTAATGTGATCATGTTTCATGCAGATTCATTACATAAAGTTCTAGCAAGTGGTGGAAGTGTGTTACTTCCTGTTGATACTGCTGGTAGAGTGTTGGAACTTCTTTTGATATTGGATAAGGTGAAATCTCCGATACTATCACAAGACTCTCTATTGCTGTTATTTCAATAATGTGCTAACTTTTTATCTTGATATGTGCAGTACTGGGGTGACCGGCGTTTGGAATACCCTATCTACTTTCTGACAAATGTTTCTACAAGTACTGTCGACTATGTCAAGAGTTTTCTTGAATGGATGGGTGATCATATTGCAAAATCTTTTGAAAGCAGTAGAGCTAATGCCTTCTTATTAAAGTATGAACCTCAAACAGCTATAAGTTCTAACTAAAACTTTGTTTAGTTCCTTTTGTTGTATGTTCACTATTTAAAATTCTATCATTTGAGCCATACTTAAGTATCCCTTTTAACCAATGCTACACTTCAGGTTTTGGATATATGTATCAAGTGAACAGTTTTTTGAAAAAAATAAATTGAGCTAATGAAGTCCATCTGATTCTATCATTAACAATAGTCGATGTTTCTGTGTTGCAGAAAGGTCACACTGATAATTAACAAAGAAGAGCTTGAAAAGTTGGGAGATACTCCAAAGGTTAGGGTAACATATTTCTTGCTCTCCACCATACTGTTGGAACCTTGAAGTTAACAGTTATTTACAGGTGGTTCTGGCATCCATGGCAAGTTTGGAGGTTGGCTTTTCTCATGACATATTTGTTGAGATGGCGAATGAAGCAAGGAATCTAGTGCTCTTTACTGAGAAGGGACAGGTACATTCTTGCGCGTGGCATATAATTCTATAACTCTATACAGATGTGTTAGTCTTCTCATCAATCTTCATGAGCTTTCAGTAGCTAGTAATCAGAAATGACTTGTCACAGGAACTATCGAGGCTTCTAAATTATGACTTCTGACAGTTTGCACACACATATTTGAAATTTCAGATATTAATAAGATGAATATGCTCTTAAAGTTGCATGAACTGAAGGAGGAAAGGGGAAAGTAAACTAGATGCTACACAGAACTTTTATAATTTGTAGAACAAAATATATATTATTATGAAGCCTCACTTCCATTAAACTGCCAGTCTTTTAGTCTAAATGTTCATTTCTCTTACAAACATAATGCATGTACTATCTTTCTACAATTATCTGACTGGAAAATATTTGCGCTCCAGTTTGGTACCCTTGCTCGAATGCTTCAAGTGGACCCACCCCCTAAAGCTGTAAAGGTCACTATGAGCAAGCGCATTCCTTTGGTGGGTGATGAGCTAAAAGCTTATGAAGAAGAAAAGGAACGGATCAAAAAGGAAGAAGCAATCAAGGCTAGCCTTGTCAAAGAAGAGGAACTAAAGGCTTCCCAAGGATTGAATGCAAAGGCTTCAGACCCAATGGACATTGATTCAAGCTCATCTCGTAAATCCACCAAGGGTATACTATGGCTAGACATGGTTATGAACTTTGCTGGTCAATCTCCCTTGGAACGTACCACCCATCTAGAGTACACCTGCTGTTTCTTTGACTCTGCTCTAATTTTTTTGCCTCAAAGCATTGACTTGATCAAGTTAAATATCCCCTTTCATGATTGTCGACTATATTCAGCAGCCAGGACGATGATGTTTATAAGAACATATCCGTTTCTCTATTTAGTTTCCTCAAGCTTGTTTTATGATGTATGGGTTTTAATATTTGGTGATTTGTTAATTGACTATCCTTCTTTATTTTTGGTACTACCAGCTGGTTCACATTTTGGTGGGAGCAATGATATTTTCATTGATGGATTTGTCCCTCCTTCAACCAGTGTTGCTCCAATGTTTCCCTTCTTTGAAAATACTGTCGAATGGGATGACTTCGGTGAGGTCATCAATCCTGATGATTATACGATGAAACAAGAAGAAATGGATAATACTTTGATGCTTGTAAGTTTGCTTACGCAGCCACTATGCCTCTTGAGTTTTGGTAGTTGGTCATTTGTAAATGAACTGGGCAACTGGCTGTCATATAATTCTTGTTCATTGCTAATTAAGTTGCATTAGTGGCTCATATGTTTCTGCTGAATACTTCAGCGGTTCTGTTGGAGCATATTAGCTAACTTTGTGCATTCCTTCATGAAGCTGAAGGATGCTTTAAACGATAACCGGAAATACATGAAACCCTTGTTGTCATATTCGATCTAAGAAGAAACTAATTATTCAGTTGGTTCTTATGTGCATATCTTATTCTTCAGGGTCCTGGAGATGGTTTAGATGGTAAAATTGATGATGGTTCAGCACGCCTGCTTCTTGACTCAACGCCCTCAAAAGTTATTTCTAATGAGATGACTGTAAGTTCTTTCCTATTTGTTTTGTTTCATTAGTCTCTGCATCAATTGCAGAGCTAGCTATTTCTATAACCAGATTTAAATTTTACATGTGAGCTATACTGATTCTTTTTTCAGGTTCAAGTGAAATGCTCATTGGTTTATATGGACTTTGAAGGTCGCTCTGATGGGCGTTCTGTAAAGTCAGTTATAGCTCATGTGGCTCCACTGAAACTTGTATGTGACTTTAATTCTAGGTATTCTTTTCTTGTACCAGTATGGTTTAGATTGTACATATTTAACTAAAGCATGCTCCTTTCCGGGACATATTGTACATGTAGTTTATACTTCTCCGTAGCTGACACCAAAGATGGTAGGTATATTATGTCATTTCTATGCATTTTTCTAGGGTTGACATGCCAACAACAAAACTTTTATTTGAATTGCAAGTCTCTGTTGCTTCTTTGTTTGACTAGTTTGAAGATTTGAGTGACCTGCAATTGTTATGCTTGCGGTCAGTGGTTGCCCTGTGCATAGAAAATTATTGTTATGGCTATGGTCAATGTCTCAGTGGTTGCCCTGTGCATAAAAAGTTGTTACCTCATGCTGAAGCATGCATGACTTTTTGCAGGTTTTGGTGCATGGATCAGCGGAAGCTACTGAACATTTGAAAATGCATTGTGCAAAGAATTTAGACTTGCATGTTTACGCTCCTCAAATTGAGGAAACAATTGATGTAACATCGGATTTGTGTGCCTATAAGGTTCGCATTTTAACTTCAAGCTCTACTCTTTTTAAATACTAAATAAATTTGAAGGTGTAGGAGGTCATGAAGGTCAGGGGGGTCTAATATATTGTGCGCTACTTTTCCGTTCCATAATGTAGGTTGTTTTAACTTTTCTAGATACATAGATTTTGCTATGCACCTAGATACAGGGTTATGTCTAGATACATAACAAAATATATGCATGTAGAAAAGCCAAAACGGCTTACATTTTGAAACAGATGGAGTAGTTCTTATCTGATGTTTGGAGCAAGTAGAGGAAAAACCAAACCACTTTCATGTACCAATCATTCAAATTTATAGGTTATTATGCACCATTATGATCTTTTTTGTGGGTGGCAGTGAGACCCTTGGGTACATGCTATTATTTATTGAACTAGGAGCATGTATTTGTGACATAACTATAGCATGTACGATTCATATGTTGCATATTCCCTCAACTTTCCATTTGCAAACTTTGTGATGTTTGTGGTATCTTCTCTCAGGTACAACTTTCAGAGAAGTTAATGAGTAACATCATTTGTAAGAAGGTAAAGCTATATTTCCCTAACTTATTATATTTCATTCTTTCTGTTGCTCTTAATAAACTCAAGAGAACTTTGTTGTGACAATCCAATAGTCCAAATTCTCACTTTGTATTCTTTAGCCCTCAACTTGCCCTTGTGAAATTGTTATAGAAGAAATGCCCTTTGTAAAATTGCAAGTTCTTTAAAGACTGCACTGGAAATTGACCTACTTACCTGTTGAAATCTTAATGTTGCTGCTTTGGGACCTACATGGCATCTTTTATTTTAGGGTGTTTCTTATATTGGTTGCTTACTGCATGCTCTGTTGCTAGCTGTAATATTGAACTAGTTGAATACTAGAATTTATTAGTGAATTTCAAAGGCTTTGCATGCCAAAAGGTTGTCCATTCACTGTGAGAACCCACCTAGTTTGAATCAGTAGTTATATATTCCTTTTTAGGCAAGTAACCATGTTTTTCATCTCAATTTTTACACTTTCCTTTGTTATGCACTTGCTTCACTATGGGTCATCATTACAAAATCGCTAACACTAACATGGACTGCAGTTGGGTGAGCATGAAATTGCTTGGGTGGATGCAGAAGTTGGAAAAGAAGATGAAAAGCTTATTCTACTTCCCCCGTCGTCAAAGCCGCCACCCCACAAGCCAGTTCTCGTGGGTGATCTAAAATTGTCTGATTTTAAACAATTTCTGGAAAATAAAGGTTGGCAGGTAGGTTTGTTGCATTCCTGAATCTTCGACCTTCCAGTGTACCTGAAATGACATTTATGATTTATAAAAACTTTTAATTTACTTTTATTTACTAAGTAGGGTTCAATTGAACACAAGTGGATCATATGTGTAGGTGGTATTTGTATGTTGAGATGGAGCTGGCAAATGGCAATTTTCTCTGTTTCTAGCATCCTGCAGGATATTATATGGCACTTTGTCAGCTGCACAGGCTGTTTAGTTTACATAGCCTAGTAGCCCATAGATTTTTCTCTCTTGAGCACAGCCTATAGATGTTTGCAGCCTGATTACAATATTAGGTTGACGAAAGCCGCTACATATGATTTTTGTGTGCCTAATGTTAAGTGGGCAGGCTAGCTAATCTCCGTTGATGTATAAAGCCATTGACACTCGTCGCTAAGGGAACAGTTGCTGCAGGTTGAATTTTCCGGTGGTGCATTACGGTGTGGCGAACACACCACGGTGCGCAAGATTGGTGATGCCCAGAAGGTAACCATAACTTCCCTTTAGGAGCAATTGTTTTTTCCTTTTGCCAGGCTCGAACCCTGCTCAGTTGTTCATGGACGAAAACTGCCAGTGGCGATGCAGACACTTTGAATTTCTTGTGAAATGTACATTACTATCGTTGGCAACAAACAAAGGCTGCAAGAGCATGGTTTCGTGGAACCCGGGGTTGGCAGACGCGCTTACACAGCTATGCTTGTCGTGGTGTTGTGTTGCAGGGCAGCACGGGTTCGCAGCAGATCGTGATCGAGGGCCCCCTGTGCGAGGACTATTACAAGATCAGGGAGCATCTCTACTCGCAGTTCTATTTGCTGTGAGGCCGGCGTGCACGGGTGGCTCCCATTCCTCGTGCGGCTCGTGGTACACGCGGTCTGCTGTGCTGCAACTGATGAGTGGGATAGACAGAGGATCTGATGTTGCGGGGATCCGGGACCGGGAGCCCGTCTTTTCTAGTAGTTGGAGGATCTAATGGAACCGCACGCTGTGAATTGTTGTACTGGACAGCCAATGGACATGCCCGGGGCTCCCTCAAGTTGATTGTAGATTGTCGGACTTTTTTCTGTAGATTAGACTTGTATACATCGTCACAAAACTATTAATCCTGTCGCGTACCATCCTGGTGTTTTGACACTTTTTGGTTTCCCAGTTCTCTTTATCTGTCTCATAATCCTAGTCTCGTGCTTAGGCCCTGTTTGGTTCTCATAAGTAGGGTGACTTATAAGTTACCTGACTTATAAGTCAGACCACTTTAAGTCAGTCCTGTTTGGTTGCAGTGACTTATAAGTCAGTGGGCTCCACACAGGGTACTAGAGGGAAAAAGTGGAAATAAGTCACTTTAAGTAGGGGTGGAGCTACTTATGGGACTTATAAGTCACACCACTTTAAGTCATGACTGTTTGGTTTCACAGATGACTTATTTTGCACTTTAAATCACCCTACTTATGGGAACCAAACATACCCTTACACTCGTTTGAATTGAATATGTTCGTTATTTGCTCCATTATTATTTGGAAGAAATGTATATGCTGTGGCAGTTGGGAGATGGAGGATATACCAGTGCAGCCCAAGCGCCGTGTGCAGTGCCACGCACTCATGGTGGGGCTGCGTGTTTCACTCCTAACCCAGACTCTATGCATATAGAGTTTAACTTGGAAAGACTCTGTCTCAAGAAATCATATTCCCTAATCCAAAAATTTTCTGCATAGAGTCTAAACAATCATTCCTGCACTCATACTGGATCCTTTGTGTCTTTACTCTGTATCCACACCCAACATCCCGGAGCAGAGTTGCAAGGGAGGGAGCTTCGCCGCGCGGGCTCTGCCAGCCGAACGCGAGGGCGCCGGGTGAAGCTCCTTGGGGGACACGGCCGCGAGCTAGGACGTCGTTGGTCGGGGCACTCCGGCGGTCGCAGCGATTCCGGCCCCGAGCTTCGACGCCGGGCGGGACACTCCTGCAGGCGCGGCGAGTCCGGGCCCCGAGCTCAAACACCAGGTGCCCTGCAAGCGGAAGCGGCGACTCCCGGCCCGCTGTCGCCATCGATGGCGTCTCACCGCGTTCACGCTTGCTCTCTTCACTCCTAGTCCTCAGAGGCTCAGACGCCGTGAATAAGTAGCCGCAGCAACCTCGCTCCAGGGCGAGCCAGTAAATCAGTCCAGTCAGTGCCATGGCGAGACCACGAGCAGAGATCCACCGCTTCCTCCTCCCCCTCGCCCTCACCGCCGCCACGGCCGCCGCCACCACAGCCACCGCGGGGGACGACGCGCCGGCGCCCGCGGCAGCCGCAGGGTCGTCGTCGGCAGCGGCGAGGAGGAGGCCAGCGGCACCACCACCATCGCCATCAGGTGCTTCTGGGTGCCGACGCCGCGACGTGGTGGTGCGTCAGCGCGCGACGGGGCGGACGGTGGAGGGGAAGCCCGAGTACGCGGTGGAGGTGTGGAACGCGTGCCGGTGCGCGCAGTCTCGGGTGGTGGTCCGCTGCTACGGCCTGAGCAGCGTGGAGGTCGTGGACCCGCGCGCCATCCGCGCCGTCGACGGCGAGCGCTGCCTATCATGGAAACGCAGGCTGGGCGCCTCTGCCGCGAAATCCTCCGTTGCGGGCTCCGCCTCCTCCACCGGGCACAACTACGACCACATCTGAGACCCAGGGAGCACGGGATCTACGCGCGCGGAAGAAAGGCTTCGATCTTCGCGTAGACGTCGCGTCCAACTTAGACGCCGAATCTTCTATTTTTCTTGTCTTACCTCAGTAAATAGGTACCACGTCAGCAAAAATCAATAAATACAGGAACAAAACTGTACAATAGAGTCTGGAATGGGAGTGACTTGGACCTTTTATGGCGGATCTCGGGGCCCTATCATACTTGTATGGAAGGACTGTAATTTCCGCAAACAATCCAGAAGGCACCACCCGTCGCCAGACCAAGAGGTTCCTGGACCCGTTCCGTTAGCTCTCTAGAGGTTTGTTTATAGTCGGAATAAAATGGATAAAGGTTTTTTTGGCTTTCTCAACAAGTATTAAATATAAGTTAATTATAAAATTTATTTCAGGACGGAGAAATCACAAAATCTGTTGAACTTAATTAATTTGTCATCAGAGATGGTTTAATGTAGCATGATATTTTCTAATCTTAGCTTTGAGTTTATTAGATTTGCCTCGCGATTTTATACGAGATTATGAAACCAGTTTTGTCACTGATCTATATTTAATTTTTCTAATTAGTGTCGGAGCACTTGACGGGTGTTTTTTTTTTTTTGGAAAAGAACTAAACAGACCTCACTATCTGATTGGAGTATTGGACTGTTTTTTACCACTGGTAGTACTCCTATTAGTAGTAAATAATTCAAGCTGTCGCCCGATTCGTCGTCTACCTCCGGAAGCAGCGGTTGACATCGCCAGTTGCCTCCGCAGCTGGTCATCACTCCTCCGCAGATCAGATCACCAGTGTGGGTTCACGAAAAGGAAAAAAAAATATTCACGAGTGGATTCGTTCATCCGTACACCATACGCTCGCTCCTCGGCCGTTGGTTGGATTTGGATCTCTCCTCCCCCCTTGGCAACACCCGCGAATCCTTCCTGCTTCCCGATTCAATCCGGGGGCCCGCGCGCCACCTGTTCGACGCAATTCCCTCCCGGCCGGCGGCAACCAAACCAACCCGCCGGCGCGGCTGCCGTCCGATGGATGACTGATCGCCGCCGCCGCCGCGTGCCCCGGCGCGGCTGCCGCCGGCCATCATGTCGCTGGCCTGCGGCCTGCCGCTGCTCGAGTGCGTCTACTGCCTGGCCTGCGCGCGCTGGGCCTGGAAGCGCTGCCTCCACACCGGCGAGTCCGACAGCGCCACCTGGGGCCTCGCCTCCGCCGCCGACTTCGAGCCCGTGCCCCGCATGTGCCGCCTCGTCATGGCCAACTACGAGCCCGACCTCCTCTCCGCCTCCTCCGCGCCGCTCCTCTTCGCGCCACCCGGCGGGTACGGCATCGACCCCGCCTGCGTCCTCCGCCGCCGGACCTACGCCGACACCCGGGGCCGCGTCACCCCTTACCTCCTCTACCTCGACCACGACCACGCCGACATCGTCCTCGCGCTCCGGGGCCTCAATCTCGTCAAGGAGTCCGACTACGCGCTCCTCCTCGACAACCGCCTCGGCAAGCGCCGCTTCGACGGCGGGTACGTCCACAACGGCCTCCTCAGGGCCGCCGGATGGGTGCTCGACGCCGAGTGCGACCTCCTCAGGGAACTCCTCGAGAAGTACCCGGACTACACGCTCACATTCACGGGGCATTCCCTCGGCGCCGGCATCGCCGCCATGCTCACCATGGTCGTCGTGCTCAATCTCGACAAGCTCGGAAACGTCGACAGGAGCCGCACGCGCTGCTACGCCATTGCGCCGGCCAGGTGCATGTCGCTCAACCTCGCCGTCAGATACGCCGACGTCATCAACTCTGTCGTCCTACAGGTCAGTCACTCAGGCTTTCAGCAACATTTTCAGGCTTTCAGAAATGTTTCATCTTTTCGTTCTTAAAAGCAGGATGACTTCTTGCCCCGCACAGCTACTCCTTTGGAAGACATTTTTAAGTCAATCCTCTGGTACGGCCGTCCGCCCGTCCCACTAATATACTGTGCTCTTCTTTTCTTGATTATGAACTGATGATTTACATGTTGGGTGGTTAGTATTAAAAAGGTTTATGTTTCTCAAACTATAATGTGATTCATTATTGGCACATACTTTCGGTTTGCATCACCCCAGTTACTCTCTTTTTTACACATCACCCCAGCTACTCTCTTTTTTACGCAAACTGGTCTATTCATCTGAAATGGAAATTGTATTTCTTTTTATGATAAATCATATCATTGTGATGTCTAATAAACATCATGACTGCGTTGCAAGTAAGTCCTATGAGCTGTGGACAGATATCGAGGATTCTATTGTACCTGGTGGCGGTTTATCTGATTTTTTTTTCAGTTAATGTTTGTGCTAGATATATTGTAGCTATCAATCAGTATGCTTACTGCTTACTGGGCTCAAACAAGTCTGAAATCAAGCCGTGTTCTCTTCTTGAATAGCTTGCCGTGCCTCCTATGTTTAAGATGTTTGAGGGATACATGTATACCTGAAGATGCTTTGCTAAAGGATCCAAGGAGGCTTTATGCACCAGGCCGGATATATCACATAGTGGAAAGGAAAATGTGCAGGTACCCTTTCCTCATTTGGTGTTCTACAATGCAAGAAACCTCATGTGGCCCCTGATATGCAAGTATACAACCTTGCTGCGTAGTATCAGTTAACTAACTGCAGGAGAGGTCCTCACAACTGACAGAAATAGGGAACAAGTTATACTAAAAGTTTAGAATATTCAACTCAATTCTTTCAAGAGAACCATCAACTGTTACTTTGTAACTATTAATGTAGTCGGTATTTTGTTCGACTAGCATTAAATTCACTACTGACTGTGAATCCATACTGATAGTTCTATAATTTGATATTCATCTTGCTCTGTTGTTTTACGTCCTTTGGTCAGATTACTGCGTCGAAGGTGTCCTATGTTTCCATGAACAAACTGAATTCCTTGAATAACACAGGTGCGGAAGATATCCACCGGTAGTTAAAACAGCTGTACCTGTGGATGGTAGATTTGAGCACATAGTTCTTTCCTGCAACGCCACAGCAGACCATGCCATTATTTGGATTCAGAGGGAAGCCCAGAAGGCTTTGGATGTGAGTTGCTTATGCTACTAGCTATCTTTCTACTCGCTGTTTACCACCGCATTCTTGACAAAACTTTTCTGATAATCTCTTTTGAGGGGATTGCTTTATCTCTGGCAAAGTGGACCATGCATATCGCTGCTGCTTGTTTTTCTTTCTGAATTATGCATGCTCTAGAATGTAAGTTTTTAGATTCTGTTTGTGCGCATTATAGAAAGTAGAGATGGTAAAATACAAGGACAAATTCTGAAGAACTGAAGCAGTGACAAAAAAAAAAATCTTGTTCAGAGTTCAGTTACACGTTGGTGGATGCAGTTACATTACGTCCGCACCTTTGTTCACAATTGTTCAGTATTTTTGTCCTATGAAAAAATTGTTCAGGTTTGAAAATGTGGGCTGTTCATTTTTAAGGTAAACATAGGATGATTCGTTCACCATGCAGGTACAAGTGGGTGTAGCTTAGCTGCCTCTCTGACTCTTTCTTGTTAGTAACATAGTAGTTCTGCTGCTGCTGTGCAGCTGATGCTAGAGGAGGAGACGATGTCGGTGCCATCGGAGCAGCGGATGGAGCGGAACGAGACCCTGCAGAGGGAGCACGTGGAGGAGCACAGGGCCGCGCTGCGGCGGGCCGTGACGCTGTCGGTGCCGGATGCACGGGCGCCGTCGCCGTACGGCACATTCGACGATGACAGTGACGGTGGGCGGCAGCAGCGCCAGCAGCCGGAGAGGAGCGAGAGCTTCCCGCCGGCGGGGACCAGGCAGCGGATGAGCTGGAACGACCTCATCGAGCGGGTGTTCGACAAGGACGAGGACGGCCAGATCGTGCTGCGCAGCTCGGGTTTCCCTTCCTGAAGGTCCCCCGCGCACCTCCCTGTTGTAAATTCACTTTGCTTTGGTGCCATCTGTGTCGCAGACTCCAAGCAGTAGCTGCATTCTTGTCTCATTTGTTTAATTTAGACGTTTAGTATCATTCATTCATATTTCATACGTACTAGTAGAAGATAATCACCTTTTTTTCCCTTTTTGTGAGGCTCGATCATACGCCCGTGTGCAGAAAACTTTTGTGAAGAAATAATCAGGGTGAAATTGAGCAAAAAAAATTTTTGACCCATATGCGTGAAGTACAGGTACAGTACCAAACATACCCTGAAATGCAAATGAGGCGTTTGACAGAGGTTGAGTCCAAACTCACAACTTTAATTGCCGAGCATTATTTACATGCGCACAGCACGATCAGTTCACTAGATTCCCAATTTCAGCCGATGCGTAAGTGTCGCTTTGGCATGGGCTTCGGCATCAGAATGCCTGAGTTTTCAGATTTCACGCCTAAATACTACTCTGCACAGCCTCGTGAATCAAAGGCGGCACCCAACGGTAGTGCAACTCTGCAATAAGGTAGATGTATTGTTGCCAACAGCGTCCATCGTCCATGGATACCAAATTGCCAATTCACTGTTTACCCACCACAATTTCTTCAATTAAACCCACCGATCTTCCTTCTTGAAAACTAGGGTATGTATATATAAATAGCCTTTACAAGTAGAGCAGCGAGTTCTATGTAACAGGTCAAAAATCAGTTGATACTACTACCTACGAAAAAAACAAAAGGAGCAAAAATGTGAGCCGTAAGGCCTAAGCCAATCAGAATCACTTGTATATTTATATGTAATACGCTACCAATTTACGCTTGCAGATCAAGAACCGCCTCACCTGCAACAAACACATCACAAGAGGTCAGCATCTGATTAGCTGGCGCTAAAATAGGATTTGCTGTGAGACCACTTCAGTGCCAGTGTATCTTGTACCATGCATTCTCTTGACGAAGCGCTCGAATTCGAAGAAATTGGGCCTCTCAAACAGAACTTTGCTAAGCCTCAAGTAAGTGAATCCAAACAAATGCCTTCCATCTGGGTCATTCAGTGGTTTGGCATTCTCCAAAATCTTGTTGAATCCATCTCTATCGTAGCAAGGTAGAGCATTCTCACTAGCCACTTGTATACCAGCATCCCACGCAGCATTTAGCACCTGAAAAAACAATGCATCCAATTGATAAAGCAGTAGTACAGAATCAACCTGATTGTAATTAGATAGCGAACATATGATGGTGTGCAGGTGCTAACTACTCATTCAGAGAAACCCAACCAAATAGTATCACAGGTCTTTGCTCAGTAGAGAATACAAATACATCAGCAAGTAAGCTATTGCTAAGGAAATACAAAAACAGGTGAAAGGATCCCTACCTGCCATACCAGGCCCTCTGGATCAGCAAATGCCTCAGGATACACCTCATTCTGGTCCATAGTGCGCAATTCAACACATGTAAAGTTCAAAGCAGCGTCATATTTCTTCAATACTGCAGCAATTGGAGCATAGCCATCACGGTTACACGGGTTGTAAAATCCAGCAGTCAACTCAGCAGCATGACTGGCAGTTTTGTACCACCAGTGCACCCCAGAGACCTGTAAATATCACAGAAGTGGATATGGAATTCAATTATTTGATTTGATTTGAGGATGTAAATGGTAAAGATCAGTTCACTTTAACACTTGTAAGATCAGGTTTATAAAAGAAAGAATAAATGGCCCCAAAACAACCAAAGTGCTAGAATTGGATGTGAGAAGATAACAATGATAACTGACCTTAACAGCTATGTTTGAACCCTCAAAAGCCAACCTTGCTAACATCAGTACACGGTCCGCATGATCCACCAACATCTGAGAGTACCAGTTGAGGAAAAAACGGCCATAATAACTATCATAATCTCCTCCATCACAAAAAAACCCAGTGAGATTTGGTTCAGAATTATAATGGCCAGCATTGTCCGGTCCTCTTGCCCATATGGTATGCCCCCGTTCTTCTGCAGCTCTTCTCAAATTTTTCTGTAAGTACCTGTCATAGCACTGAAGAGACAATACATTCTCAATGGCCGATAAAAATATACTAATGGGTTTTATGTATTTACTGAACCTTGAGAATAATGCAAGCGCAACAAAAAGAGCAAAGTGTGAAGATTTGCCTGAAATTCTCCAATGCCAGGGTATTTCCAGCCATGTTTTGCTGGATAAGATGGATATCGCAGCTCTCCGCAAGCCCCTAGTCCAATCTCAATTTCTGAGATGATTGCATCCTCAAAATACTCATCAAACTCCACTCGGAAGCTTCTCATAAAGTCAAAATATACCTACACCGATATATGGGAATAAAATAAGAAATGTGTAAACACAAGTGGGCCTTGACTTTCCAGTGAAAATGAATTTAAAGGTAAGTGTTCACAGAACATGCATTTTATTTTAAATAACAAAACCAATTTCATCAGGCAACCATCCTAAAATATTATAAAATTACCATGAAAGTACCACGCGTGACAATGCATACGTAACAGCAACAGTTTCATGTGAAGCCACTCTGCAGCTTGTAGTATCAAAACTAGCCAACAAGATCAAGATGCAGAATTATAGGAGATAGGTTGAAATCAACAAGCAAACAAGCTTTAGTCAAACTTTCAGAGCAATAAGTACTAAGAAAGATCCAACAAAATGATTGTACCTCCACTGCTGTTCGGCCTTGGAGAACCCTTTCTTTATCAATCCCCCATGACAAGCACTCAGTATTACGCCTTCCTGCTCTGTCAGTAAAGTAAATATCCGGGTTGCTTCTTCCGATCTCTGTTACCCAATGTGGGAGAGGAATGGACACATCGTCTCCAACATTGCCACCACATTCATGGAATGACATGACCACCTGATCAATTCAACAAGAGCAGCATGTAATCCACACCGGCAAAGCAAATCGCCGCTGGAGTGCAACATTCTTCACCAACAGATGATCGGTGTAGAAGTATCGCATCAAGCGACACACAACACAACAATCCAGAGAAGCACGAGTTACTGAAGTTTGCGTTGAGATGCTGAGTCATCTGACCTGCAGCTTGAGCTTGAGCTCCCTGATCATCTGGAATAGGCGCTTGTAGCCAGTCCAGTTGTACTCCTGCGGCCTGTGCGCCTCGACGTTCCCCCACCAGCAGTCGACCATGACCCCGTCCACCCCGGCTGCCTTGAGCACCCGCAGCTGGCCCTCCAACTCGTCCGCGTCCACCACCTCGCCATTGACATTCACCACCCCAAGCTGACAAACACACGCACATGAATCGAAACACGATCGCGCAGGTCCAGCACAAGGAAATGGAGGAGATGCGTCCTTACGGGGAGCATGACGTAGACGGGAATGTAGGGCGTGCCGGCGAAGTCCCGCTCCGGCGGGCGCGGCGCCACCTCGGGCACCTGCAGCAGAAGCCCGACACGACAGTGAGACATCGATGAGCGGAGGGAAGGGACGCAAAGCGAAAGCAAAGGCAGCGGGAGCCAGCTGACCTGCTTGGGCTTGGGCTTGGCGAAGGCGGCGTCTTCAGCGGCGGCGGCGGCGGCGGCGGCGGGATCCATGGGGACGGGGCCGGGGACGGCGAGGAGGTGCGAGGAGCTGCCGTCGGGGGCGTCGTCGTCCGCCGGGTGACGCGATGAGGCGGCGGCGCGCGGGGGCGAGAGGAGGAGGAGGGAGGACGCCGCCGGCGCGGGGCGGTGGGAGATGGGGCGCGCGGCGACGGGCGAGATGCCGCGGAGCGGGAGCGCCGGCGAGGTCGGGAGCGCGAGCGGCGCGGCGGCGACCATCACGGGGCGGGGGGCCGGCTGGAGGAGGGACACAGGAGGAAGGGGGGCACGCGTCAGCATTCCGATCCGGCTGAACTTGAGGCCGGTGGGCGGTGGTGGTGGAGCGCGCCCTTGGGAGGCGGGAACGGAGCAGCACACCGCAGCAGCAACCGAGCAGCGAGAAACGCCGTGAGCCCCGTGACGGGCGACGAGATCCTCTGCAGTTCGGCCTTCTGCCGTTGAGTCACTGCTCCGTGGGCCCTACGGCGATGGGACCCATACGTCAGTGGAAGAACGGCAGAAGCCGAACGGCAGAGGAACCGCGTCACGGGCTGCGGCTTCTGTTGCTTATTTTGGCTGCTTGTCCTCTTCCCCTTTTTTTTCCCTTTTCGTGCGATGGACGGTCAGGGAAAAAACTGGTATTTTTCAAACTACATACGGAATTCCACCGTCCATTTTTCTAGTTTTTCCACGTGTAAAACGTAGGAACATACCTACCGAGCTCTACCCTTTCTAGGACGAATGAATAGTGTTGGGTGTGAAGTTATGAAAAAGTATATATTGAGAGCCTATGTCGTGAAATATGTGATTTAAGGTGATAGGTGATTAGTTTCATATGATGGAAAATTGACCGAGTCGGAAGCATTTTTTATTTGCCCACGCTGTCGGAGCCATTATTTATGACGTCATAAATGGCAGTGGATAGCTACTGACGCTGCTTTTTTTCCACCTTGGCTGCCAGGCAGAGCATTGCCAGTGGGCAGCAGGCCATTTCATATTTTTCACTCTCTTTGGCCCAATCGCATACTCATCGCTGACTGACGGAGAAGGAAGCAGAAGAGAGCGTCACCAACCTGCGCAGCCGCGGCGGCGGAGGATGGGGCGGAGGGGAAGGTGGTGCCGTCGGGGAGGACGACCCACCCGGCCTCGCGCGCCAGCGCGGCGATCACCTCGTTGATGTCGGCGCGCGCCCGCAGGCTGTAGTTGCCGTGCTGGCGCAGGCCCGCCAGGATCCGCCCCGTGATCGCGCGCCGCTGCCGCTCCCGCAGCTTGGTCCGCTCCTTCTCCTCGCGCGCGCGCCGCCGGCTCGCCGCGTTCGCCCTGCCGGCGCCGCCGCCGCCGGGCGGCAACGCGACGGCCGCCGCGGGGAACGGGTCCATGTAGTACCCGTCGTCTTCCTCCTCCTCGTCGCCGTCCTCCTCCTCCTTGACCCCCATCTCCTCGTCCTCATCTGCCTGCTGCATCCGGCCCGGATCTCGCGCCGCGGGGGAACGGAGGGAGGGAGATGCGGCAGGGGAGAGGAACGAGAGGGGGGGAGACCAGACCAGCTGGGTCGCTCACGCGTGCGGCGGCGTGCTTGGCCTTGGTGGAGTGATATGGTTGGCACGGTGGCCGCGGGGGGTCGACACGTGTGGAGGGATGGACGGCCGCGATGGCCAGGAGGCGCGCACGCTTGGGAGCGCGCCTCCGCGTCGCCTCCTCGCCCTCGCCACCATCGCGGAAGGGGACGAGAGCCGGGGAGCCAGACCGGGAGGGAGGATTGGCGCCGCACATGGGGCTCATGTGATTGGGCCTCGCCTCCCTTCCCCGTTCCCAGTGGCCAGGGGCGCTCGCACACATGCTCGCACGCGCATCTCTCCTTGCCAACGCCCGCCATTGGCACTGCCACGCCAACGTCTTCTTCTTCTTCCTCTGAAAAATCCTTTCTTCTGACAGACGGTTGGTGTTGCGTTTCAGCTTTGGTTGCTTCCAGTGGCATCCTTTCAGCTCCGGACAAAAGTAAAGCAGCATGCTGGACTGGTCGACGAGCTGTTGGTCTCATCATTGCAACTGAACAATGTTCAATGATTTGTTCAGCTAGAGCAATCACAATACAAATTGGCTCGTGATGTTGCCTTTCCTGCTATGTTGTTGCACTGTAAATTGGCTCGTGATGAAATGCGGTAATTGAAACAGTTGAGTTCGGAAGACTTGAACACAGGATTTTCGCGACTGCAATTGCCTTCAGTGCATTATAGCCGATTGCAAACAATACCATGTATATTTTGTTGAAGAGTAAATTTCATGGCCGGTACCTAAACAATTGATTGACTCTCATCTCGGTCCATGAACTATAAAATTGCATTTTAGGATCCCTAAACTGTTAAAGGGAGTTATCTAGGTCCAAAATCAGTCACATCACACCCATAAGCTGACATGGCATGTTAACTTCACAGCAAGGTGAAACCTGATATGTGGGATCCTAAAATGCAATTTCACAGTATGAGGATCTGGATGAGAATCGCTCAATAGTTTAATCACTAGCCATGAAATTTACTGTCTGAATTAGCGTACCAGGTCCGTAGCATGACATTCTGACAAAAAGCAATTTGCAGGCAGTTGATCAACCCATAGGTGAAGGGGAAAAAATCTACCATCTCAGTATCCAACTCAGCATGAAAAGAACCGACACCATGTATCCAACTCTTTAAGTAGCAAAACATGCCTAAACAGATGTGATGCAGCATCAGAATTTAGTGTCATCAACCATCACCAACCTTTTCTTGCTAAAGCACAACATTTTTCAGAAATAAGCTCAAGGATCATTGTCCCAAAACAATCTATATGAATTTAGTCCCAGTATCACGCTCAAGCAAACTAATGCCTTACACATAACCTTGAACAAGCATTTTCACTAATGAGGATAACTCCTAAAGTGGGGAAAAAAAATCATCAGTCCTAACAACCACAAATTTGACCTCAAATTACTTTAAATCGAGTAGGCTGCAGAGAATTTTTATTAGATACTGAATGAACAAGACTGCAGAGAATAGAACAGTAGCACCTAGAATACTTATTTCACGATAGAAACATTGTGGTGTTATACATATTTTCAGGTAACTGCAGTTTCCAATGTCGTGATTGATGTATTCAGTTCCCTGCTTTCTTTCTGAGTATATATACAGTGTGTGAGCTCTAAACAACATTTTTACATATCACATTCTACTGATTAGAAGGATGATAAGCCCTTCTTCCTGATCGCTACAACAGTTGACAGTAATACATCTGTGCAGGAGAGGAATCAATCAAATGTACAATCTGGCCTCTTACCAGAGTATATCATCTACACCCACTGACGACTTTGGTCGGGACACTTCCTCCTCCTCCTCCAACTCTGGTTCAGGTTCCATGCCAAATTCTGGAGACTCGATATCAGTGAGGTTCTTCAAGTCCACAACAGATAGCTCATCTAGTTGCTTCACCACAAGGTCTGCAGCGCTAAGCTCGTAGATTTTGTGCCTGCTTGCAACCGCGACGCACTTCATGCGGGCGTCATGGGCGGCTTCCACCGTCGAGTTGGAGTTCCCAAACACAATGCACCTCTCTGGGATGAAACTGAGGAGCTGAGCAGCATACAGAAACATTTCAGGGTCAGGTTTTCCCCGATAAACATCCTCTGCTGCTACGACAGCATCGAAGAAGCTCCGTGCGCCAACAGCTTCAATGGCTTCTTCGATAACCTTCCGTGGGTGTGTGGTAGCCACGGCAATAGGGATCTTGTAATTGGCAAGCGTGCTCATGAACTCTCTGGAACCATTCCTCATCTGGTAAAAGGAGCCACCACGAAGGCTGGAGTGTATCTCCTCCTTTCGTGAGGCCAATCTCCTGAGCTCCGAAGGGTCTCGAGACCAGCAGAGAACCTCAGAAATCGCCTGCTCATTCTTCATCCCTTCAACTCTCTTCAACACAAAAGCCGGAGGCGGCGATTTCCCCTCCTCCTGTGCCAGGGTCAACCACGCCTGCCTTTCCAATTCGGCGTCATCCTCAACGACGACCCCCTCCCACTCCAAGATGACGCCGAGCCACCCACAGCCCATCCGCTCGAGGCGGAGCAGCGGGTTGTGCAGCTTGGGGTCATCTGCCCTGTTTCGCGGAGGAAAGGACGGGGCCGGGTTGGTGACCCCAACATCCCCCATGTCGCCACCGTCCCCAGGGATCCCCCGGTACTCCCTGCGTGGGCTGGCCTCCTTGGTCACCCCCATAGCCAGCGCCTTGACCGGCCAGTCCGCGAGCCGCGGCGACGGCGGCCTGGTGCCCCGGGCCACGAGGCGGCGGCCCGCGAAGGCGGTGGCCAGGGGGCGGCAGGCGACGACATGGACCGTCCGGCGGAGGGGGCGGTGGTGGGGGGCCCTGGACCTCTGGTCGAACAGGTGGGGCGCAACGATGGAGGTGCTCGCGCTGACCGTATCGACAACCATGATGATGACGGCCGCCGCTGGATCCCGCGCCCACCCAACTGCTGATCAGCAACCGAGATCCCGGAGCCCCCCAAATTCTTGGGCCAAGCCGCTTGACTCGCCTGCTCTCCCGACGGGGGATTGGACTGCAAAGAGGAAGAAACGATCCGCTCAGACTCCAATCGATAAGGAAACGAGGCGAGCAAGGCAAGAACCAAGCAAAGCACCTACTAGTAATTAACAACAGGGGCCGATCAGCAAGGTGAAGCTTAAGCCGCCGAGCCCGAGCTGGTGGGGATTTGCAGGAGCGCTCGAGCAATGATTGGGTGCGGGGGGGGAGGAGAGGGAGGCGCACGAGGCAGGGGGAAGAAGAAGATAAGGAGGAGGAGGAGGCGGTACCGGCGGCGATGGGGAGAGGGGATCGGACGGCGGCGGAGGCCTCGCGGAGGAACGGGAGGTTTCGTCGGGAAGCCGCCTACCTTGTTTTAGCTTCCGCCTTTCCTTTTCTGTTTTTTTCCTCCTTCCTTCCACCCGGCCGCGTGCCGGAGATTTTATGACAAGTGTGGCGGACGTGGAGGAGGAAGGGGGAGACGAACCTCCGCTGGATGCGCGACGCGTGGCGCGACGTGGGGCGTCCGATGGGGATTCCGTGGGGAAACGTGAGGTGGAGGCTGCGCGGCCTCGCCCTGCTCTCCCGCAGCCTTGGAACCGTGGCCTCTCGTCTTATCTCGTTTTCTCTCTCTTCTTTCGGTGCATAATGATCGCCACTTGATTAATCAACCACTACTTTCTTTATATAGTATGTAATTATGCTATCTAATGTGCAATATGACTCATTTTTATAGGTTAAAAAAAGGTGTGTTTGCTAGTAGGCGTTATCTTGATTTAGTTGGCATTATTGTTCAAACCAATTATTGTAGTGCCATCATAAAAGAGATACAGTCCATATCATAACGGTGTGTCATCAAAAAATGATTATAAAAAGAATACCATTTCTAACATTTCTCGTAGCAACACAAGTGATATTCCCCCCTATTGCGTTGTATAGTTACATTACTAGTCAGCCAAAGAAATATTTTCTATATTAAAAATGTGCAAAAAATCAAAAAAAAGTTACTACACATTTTGCAATTCGAAAAGGTATAATGCTTAGGAACGGGCGTCCGGACGCACGCCCCCGCTCCGGACGGGTGACCTGGCGACGACGGACCCCACGCCTCGTCCTTATCTCTCCCCCATCGCTGCTTATTTTTTGCGACCCGGTTTTTTCCCGTGACCGCCTCCTCTCTCCACTCAATCCTGCAGCGCCCGGAGCCCGCGCCGCTGGCGAGCTCTCCACGCCCGGGCCGCGGCGCGCCGGAGATGGGGGCGGGGGCCGCGCCGCGCCCTCCCATGGATGGATGCGCTCCCCCGCAGCGGAGCCCCTATGGGTCACGGCGAGGAGAGCCCCTTTGGGTCGTGGCGGCCAGGGGGCGAGCTCGTGGCAGCCATGGCCGCGACGGGGAGGAGAAGGCCGCCCTAGACCTGTCCGTCACACCTCCTCGCTCGGGTCTCGACCCCGTCGCCGGATCTGGACCCTGGCACGAAGGAGTGGGGTGAGGAACTCGGCGTCGAGCTGCGCCGCAATGACCCCTCTCCTGCTCCGCGGGGGTCCGCCCTCCCTTGATCCACCCGTCGACGAGCTGCGGGGCCGCACCCTCCCTTGATCCACCCGCCAACGACCCCGGCCGCCGCCGCCGTGGGGCGCGGGCGCGGGAGGGGGGTGGGGGGACCTCCTACCGCCGCCGCGACCCACCTCCGCGCCAGCCCCCTCCTCCTCGTCCTGGCGGCGAGGCGAGCTGCTGTGGCCCGCCACCGCCTCGGCTCCTTTGCTGCGGCGAGGAACTCACGGCGGCCAGGGGCCGAGCTCGCGGCAGCCCGAGGCGGAGCTCGACGATGTTGCAATCGTTGTTCGGAGATGTTGCAATCGGTGTCTGCAAATGTTGCATGAATGTACTCGGTCATGTTGCAATCGTTTTCTAAAGACGTTTCAATCATTGTCTACATATGTTTGCATCTGCGTTCGTGTTGCAATACATGATATCGGTGTTCATGTTTGCAATTGTTTTTTAATGTCGCAATTGTTGTTCACAGATGTTGTATTAGTTGCATATCGATGTTGCATAGGTTTTTATATCGATGTTTGCATGAGATGTAATTGTTTTTCGTTTATGTTGCAAATCGTTGCGCATATGTTGCATCCGTGTTCTTGACATGTTGCAAGTGTCACATGCGAATGTTTCAAAATTAGGTCCAAATTTTTCGATGTTGCAAATATTAATTTTCGATGCTGCGGATGCTGAGTATCGATGTTACAGACACGTGTTGTTGGGTGTTGCAAATATTAAATTTTAATGTTGCGGATGTTGAGTTTCGATGTTGCAAAGATGTGATGTTGGGATTTGTGTCAAGGAGGAGGGGAAGGAGAGCTCCTGATGTTGGATGTTGCACGCAACACGGGTCGCAATATAGTCGCAACATGGTCGCAACATGGGGGGAGGAGGGAGAGAGGCCCAATGATGTTTGGATGTTGCTCGCAACATGGCTCGCAATGGCTCACAACTTGCTCGCAACATTTGCTCTCTAAACTTTGAATCGGACGGCTGACGACTGATTCGCTTCCCATCCGACGGTCACGAAGGTGTCCGATGCTAGCGCCTGGAACGGACGTCCGAGCGCTAGCAGTTCCGTGAAATTATTTTAAAGTGAAAGTTAGTGTCTCCTGAAGGAGATAACTATTTTACCAACAAAACTTTAAAAGGCTGTGATAAGGTTTTCAAACATTTTAGTATTTGAATTTTATCTTGAAATACAATTACACAAATGAAATGGGTACAGCCGCATGCAAGAAGAAAGAAGAATTGTGGCATAATCTCTCTTCAGTTGATGGACTGAGCGAAACATTATTTTGTTCCGAAAACTAAAGTATTTTTTAAGACTATTATTACTAGCTGTCTAGCTACACATAACTAAAATATTCAGAAGCAATCGTTGTTGCATCGATCGACCCTTGGTAGTATACAGACTTTTTCTTCACAAAAACTGCACGTGCACAAAAGCTGAAAATTGGTGGAAGCTGCCGGAGAAAAGCACGGAACAAGGATAAAGAGGCTCCAAATTAGGCGTCAAATAGGTCGATTCAGATCCGCCATGGATCTCATGCGTAGCCTACTAATGAAGAAAGCCACCATCGGCGTATTCCTGTCCGACGCTTCCTTCCTTTTCAATTGGCATTTACCTGCGTCTCAAGAGAGGAGCCCGGCTTTGCCTCGTGGTGCTGGTGCAGGGCGCTCCCTGACCGTGGACCCAAAAATAGATGGCAGCTCGCTCCTACTCGGCTCGTCCACCTTCGTTGCCTCGGCTCCTCAGCGTGCGACGGTTTGCAGCTCGCTAGTGCGCCCATCTCTACCTCTCGCTCGACTCAGCCGCGCCGCCTCTCTCCTCATCCCCTTGAAGGAGACACTATCATCATACTGTAACATCTCTTGTGTACTTGATCACCTTGTAAATATGGGTAATCCATGTCATGTGAATACAAATTCTCCAGATCCAGCTCCCTGGATTTTGGTTGAAGACAGGGCAAGTCAACTAACGGTAACCGTATCTGTTTAGCAGTCATGACCTTGCTCTGCTGGCTCTGCACTCACTGCACATTGGTTGCTCGCGTTCACTCTTCTAGTGTCAAGCTTCTGCAACTCTGAACCAACATCGTGGTACTCAAGCAGAAATATGAGAACCATCAAAAAGTTCAGCAAGGAACTCAAAGATGGTTGGAATTCAGATAAAAACAGCATATCATTTCTTTCTCTGAAGAATTACAGTATGATGATTCAGCTGCTGAAATATTGGATCACAGTCACAGAACGCCTGCAGACAGCTGATGATCACCACAAGATTGAGCCCAAACTGTTTGGAGCACGAGAGCTATCACAGATTTCCTTGATTCCAGGCCCCTTCCAATTTGGTTCCTGGCAGTTGGCTCCATTGCTCATGTGATCATGTCACCACAAGTCTGACCTTCGGTTAGCCAGCTAGCGAGCCTGATTGGTGTTAAAACAAGCTTACAAAACAAGAGGAAGCCTGATGATTGGATCACCTACTTTCACTCCCCAGTTCCCCGGAGGCCAGCCAGCCAGACTGCCATGTTTGTAAGTTTGTTCGTCCTTCTCGATCAGCTCCTGCGATGCAAGCAGCCGTATCGGCAATAAAAATCTCCATGTGCAGCAAATTGGAGCATGAACCTTCCTTGAATGATTCTTGCCTTCTTGGAGCCAAGTGATCTTCTTCTTAATTTAATATTTCGGGTTAGGAGTGTAACATCCCGGAATTTCTCCGGAATGTTAGAAATGCAAAAATGTGGATTTCAAAATTTCGATTTGAAATTGGGTGCATAATTAAAATATAAGGATGTCTTCTTTGATTCTTCCCTAAAAATCCTAGATTTAATTTTGTGCTAAATAATAAAATTTAGGAATTATAAAATGCTAGAGTGCGAACTTTGGAGTTTATTGGATTTATTTTGGATCTTAATTGTGTGGGATTCAAATTTGGATCCTAATTCAAATTTGAATCATAGCTATATAGGGGTTAAGGTAAATAGGATATTAGGAAAACACCCTAGTCTCTGTTGGGCCTCTTCTCAAGTCGCTAAGTCCTCTAGAGCACCCCAATCTCTTTTCTCGGGTTCGCCAAGCCGCAGCCCAACCTCGCGGCCCACCTACTCTTTCGGCCCAGCACAGCCAGCCCGCCCGCATCCCACCTACCCTGCTACTCTTCTTTCACCGCCATGTGGGGCCCGCGAGTCAGCCACACACCCCCACCTTTTCTTCTTTCTCCCAGTCTTTCTTCCCCACCGTGACGCAGCGGCTCACGTCGCGATAGCGACCGGCGCGACCCCGCACCGCGCTCGCCCACGCCGCCGGATGCACGCCGCGTGCCCTTGGGCGCGGACGCCGAGGATCCCAGCCGCTCACCTGCACCTCCAAACCCTAGGCCGCCGCCCTATAAGAAGCCCGTCCGCCCTGGTCTCCCTGATCCGCCGCCGCCTGGGGTAATCCCCAATCCATCCACCGCGCTCACCTGGCTGTAGAGGAGGGAGGAGTTGAGGGAAGGAAGGAGGCGTGGGAGGCGGGGAAGAAGCCGGGGGCAGCTGCGTTCCGCGCCGTCCGCCGTGCGTGAACCGCGACGCCACCCAAGAGTCGCCGAGTCGCCGTCCGGGAAGAAGAAGACCGAAGGGGGAGAGGAAGAAGGAGCCGGAGCTGCTCCAGCCAAGGTCGCCGACGCACCGAAGCCCGGAGCCGTCCGTGCGCGACATCTGCTTCCCCTGCCTCGACCCGAACCGCGCCGAGCCCGGTTCTGCATCCTCTGCTCTGCGCCCGCTCCGCTGTCGCACCTCGACACCGCCGTCTCGCCATCGCGTCCAGGCCTGCAAGGTGAGCCTCACCCCTTCACCTTGCTGTGGACCCGGCCTTCGAGCCGTGGCTGAATCGAGCCTTGTGAGCTCGCTGTCTGCCGTTGCCCGCACCGCGCCGCCGCGCAGACCCGCCGTCGCCTGAGAGCCGGCCATCGAGCCGAGCCGGTCGTTCTTGCAGGTGCCGCTGCCTACCGCAACGCGCGCGCTCCTTGCTTTGCATCGTGTTGGCCTTGTTCCGACGAGCGCACGCCGAGCTCCGGTTCGCCGCCGGCACCCACACGGCTGAGCACGCCACCGTCGAGCCAAGGTCTTGACTTTCCTGGGCGAACCTGTGCACGCACGCGTACGCGCGCTCTCGCGAGCGGAAGACACCGGCGTCGCACAAGACCGTGCCGCCGACCGGTTCCTCGGCTCTGCACTCGCGCGCACGCCGTGCAGCCAAGACAAGGCCGAACTTTCGGTCGTGCCTGTGTCGAGGCATAACTGGCCGGCCGTCCCCAGCCGGGCGCGTACCCCGGCGTGCCACCGCGGAGCTCGCCGCCGTGGCTAAGCCACTGGCATGCCCGCGCGCTCACGCACGCACGGGAGGGCATGGACGCCGCCTTTGGCCGGCCCAATGCTCACCGCCGCGCACGCTTCTTCCTCGCGTGCAAGCGAAACCGAGTCGCGACCCAGCGCGTGCTGTGGCATTCGCGCCTCCCGTGTCGAACCTCACCGCCCGGTCCTTCCCCCTGGTCTTGTACGCTGTCGTGCACCCCAGCGCGCCGGCACACGCGCACACGTCGTGCGGATGCACACAAGGCCGGGCCTTCTGGCCGTCTCGACCCCCTTTTACGCAGCCTCGCTTTT
Source organism: Cenchrus fungigraminus (assembly GCA_036936925.1). NCBI lineage: Eukaryota > Viridiplantae > Streptophyta > Magnoliopsida > Poales > Poaceae > Cenchrus > Cenchrus fungigraminus. Next base: position 73,822,767 of record CM072780.1, read on the forward strand.
CTGTTCGCCTGGGGTATTCCCCTGTTTTCCGCCGCACCGTTGTGCCGGCCGGGGCCTTGTCTCTCGGCCAGATGCACGCGCGTGCACGCGACCGAGCCATCGCCGGGCAAGCCCCGTTCTTGACCATGATCTTCTGTTCGCAAGACGGCGTTCCCGCCGCGTCGTGCGCCGCCTGTGTCGACCTCCGCCGCGCCGAGCCGCCGCCCTTCGGTCGTTGCTCGACGCCGGGTGCATCTGTTCGCAGCCGTGCGTCCGTGCGCACTCACGTGCACTCGCGCGCACATCCTCGCTTGCAAGCTAACCACCTCCCCGGCACAGACACCTCAGTCTCGACGCCGTGGAGCTCGTTCCTTCGCGCCACCGCGGATCTCTGTTCCGTCCGCCGCAGTCGAAATCTCGCCGCCGTGGGCATCCTTTCCACCTAGGCGCGCGAGCGCCGGCCAACCTCGTGCATGCGGTCGCTCTCGAGCACGCGCGCACATGCAACCTCTTCCGACGCTGGACACTCCAGCCCTGTCGTTGGAATCCTCTGTTCTACCCCGCCGAGCCAAACTACAGCTCGTCGCCGTTGTGCCTAAGCCTAGTCAAGGCCAACCCTTTTCTTTGCCAGTTGGATCCCTAGGTTTACCTGAGCCGCGCCGTGTCGCTTGTTGGCCGACCACCGGAGCACCTCGCCGCCGGCGAGCTTCTGCGGGTCCGCCACTCCTTAGAGGCTTTTCGTCGAGCACCTACCGGCTGTGCCAAAACCCGCCTGGGGTTTTCCTTCACACACGGGGCCACACGTCGCTCACGCCGCAGACTGATCCCGCGGATCTCGTGTGGCCAACCAACCACAGTTGAACTCCACCACGGCCTGCGCCTCGCGGAGCCGCAGCCGATCCCAGGGATCCCGTGCGCCCGGCCAATGGTGTTCCACCACACCGGCGCCTACACAGTCCCCTGTCCGCACCAGATCCCGACCGGATTTTTTTTGTGGCCGCCACCCTAGCAGCCAAGTGGGCTGCCACATGGGTTTGGGCCGGCTTAAAGCCGCCTACGTGGCAGCCATGTGTGCTTGAAGAGCTAGCTTGCAGCCAGCCTTTAGTCAGCTTAGAGTCAGTTAGAGTTAGCCTGTAGCTAGCTTATAGTTAATGCTATTGTGTATGCGTATTTTAATTTTAGAAATGTATTTTACTTTTGGAAAATCCTAGAAAATTCCATTTCAACTCCGAAAATTATGAAACCTTTTCCAAAGCTCTTCTAAAATTATAAACTCCGTGCTAGGCTAGTGTTTGCTCTCTTTTGGTTCTTAATTGCTGTTCTTTTGGAGTTAATTGCAATAGGACCCGTCTTTATTTTATTTGCGTGTTAATAGGAGCAACTGGAGCCGGGGAGCTGAGCTCGGAGTTCGACTACACCGACGACTACGCCGCCGACGACTACTCGCACGCAGGTGTTCACGCCCGACCATCTTTGAATGCCCATTAGGCATGGCTATTTTAGAACTGCTAGTGCTTTATTTAATGCATAGAGATGGATATGATGAACCCGTGCATAGCCTCTTTTACATACTTGTCCTTGATTGACCTACTACTACTTTACTTATGCGTGATGATACGCTGAGCTTGCTATGCATGTGTTGGGATTATTGTGGTAGTTTCTTGGCGTGTGTTGGGAAAACCGGCAGGAGAAGGCGTTTTGGGATATTTTGGCGCGGGTGAGCTCGAGACAACCTGATCTGGGATCGGGGGCCAGGGATCGTCTTCTCGGACGTTGCCCGAGTTGGTACCTATGGCAGGTACACCGTTTTAGGAGCACAGGTGTTGGGGATTTTGTGATGACTTGGAGGATATGAGCTCGCCCCGGTCTGAAACCGAGTGGGTCGCCTGTTACACGGGACTTTCGTACACACCACCTCGCCGAGAGTGGGGATAGGGCCGTTCGACCCTAGCAAGTGCGGTACCATACCTGCCAGCAGGATAGCGGGGTATCAGTGGGGGAGAGGTGGGAGTGAGTCCACCCTCTCAGTGCGACTCCCGTGTGGCCACACGGGGGCATTTTCACAGTTCTGGGGTGGTCTTCTGCGGGGGACCGCATCGAGACCCGGATGCAGGATGGAATCGTAACTCCTAGGTGTTCGTCCGGTAGGATGGGCTTGGTTGGCTGATCACCGCCGGGTGCCATTCCGAGTTGGGTACAGGTGTACACGCTCTGCAGAGTTTAGATCTATACGTATAGCCGCGTCCTCAGTTATGGACATGCCCGTTGTTTCTCCGACTCTTACGTTTTGGGATTTCTACCTCCCCCTTATAGGATGAGTGTGATTGGTGAGCCGTGGTTGTATTCGGGGAGAGGAGAGTTGCTCCCTCTACCTCGCGGATCCGGGTGCAACCATTGAGGTGCGAGGAGTGGGAGTTCTCGCACCGACCCTAGATGGAGATAGGTGATGGTGATCTGGGTGACCAGATGTATCCGCATGTGGATGAGAGATATGGGATATGGTGAACTTATGGAGATATTACTCTATTTTTGCTGCTGCTGCATAGGAAACCCTGCTGCTACCTTGATATACTCTTTTCCCCTTAGAAATAGGCCACTTAAAGCTTGCATATGGTTGGTGACGTGAACCTATCCCACTCCTTGGGGATAGACTTTAGGTGTGCAGGGTACGAGTCTGACTTCGACAACAACGCCGATGGATGGTACGACTGAGGGATGCGTCGCTGCGCTCAAGGATGCATGTGGGCGTGAAGAATAAAAGATGGAGACCCTCCTGAGATGCTAGCTACCGCTGCGTAGAATTTCACTCTGATTCAGCCAAGAGGCTTGTAATGTTGTACTCCATTATGGACTTGTAATAAATTATGTACTAAAATTTGTGTGATGCGATGTATGGTTGTGATTTACCTTCTGTGATGAGATCTGTACGCGATAGCCACTGATCCCGGGACTATCGCAAAGGTACAGGGACTCGGGTTTTCCTCACCGAAAATCCGGGGTGTTACAAGGAGTATCTTAGTTACCTTACCTCACCATGCCATGCGTTGTCAACAAACCAAAATTTTGCAGCTGTCTGATTCACCCCTTTGTTGTCCTCCATGGGAGGACCTCTCCTCCTCTCTCTGCTCTTCTGCCGGTGGCAAGCTAGCCGCTTGGGGCCTTCTCCGTAATGGAAATCTTTGTAGTAGAGAGATTGGGGAGAGAAGGAGCGATAGGAAGGACAACTTGCAAGTGCAATACAGGAAGCTGATTTGTGCAGATATCTCAAACATATATCATGATGCAAGGTGAGCAGTGTGATCCAAACTTCGATTGCTCATCGTGGTGGCGAGGTGATGTAGTTGGGAATCAATAAGCCAAAGACGAGACCATTGACGAGGAGGGGTCTGGCCATGGAGCCGATCTGTGAGGTCGGAGGCGGCTTCCGGCGGAGACGGCGACCTCAATCTGGGGCCGAATGGGAGGCAGGGCCGGGAGGATAGCGAGGCGACCGGGAACAGCGCCGTCGGCAGCGGCGAACACGATTTGCCACGCGCGCCACGCGCCGCACGCCTCCAGCCGCCACGCGAGCTCGTAGCCGCGCCCGTCCTCGCCCAGCAGCTGCGCCGCGGCCGCCGCCATCCGCGCAGGCGGTTGCGTCGCCTGCTCGAGCCGGTCCGCGCGCGTCGGGATCTCACTCGTCAGCTTCACTCGCAGCGTGTGTGGGACTTCGGGGGGGTCCGCTGACTCGAGTGCTCGGAGCTTGGACGCCGGCCAAGGCAAACCCCGGCGGAGATGGAAGCGCAGGTTCGTGCGTGGTCAGAGAGGAGGTTCGACCCCGGGGGCACCGTGGGTCAACAGGTTCACAACCCTCTCGCTTGGTTTTGTTTTGGGTTATTTGGATTGAGGCCATTACAATTTCTCCGGTTCGGAGAAACACCACTACAATTCACGTATTTTGAAATTTACCACTACAATTCTTCTTTTACCTGATCTTTGCCATTTTCTACGTCTTCCAAGCGATGGGGCCTGCTGTCAGACCGTATTTGTACACACATGTTCCGTATTGTTCTTCTTCCACTCGTTGACATGTGGGTCCCACACGTCAGCTCTTTCTTCAACATCCGGCCAAGAACTGAGGCGACGGCGACGCAAGCGATGACTCCCTGATTCACACGTCCTCCTCTACAGTCTGGTGGGCCGGTGAGGAGGAGCTTGGGGGCGGGGCGGGCTACAGCGGGGAGGAGTTTGGGGAGGGCCGACGTGGGTTGGGGGAAGGCAGGGAGACGGACGAACTGCTTCTTCTCGTCTTCCTCCGTGGGCAGGTTGGCGGGAGGAGCTCGGAGGAGGGGTCGGCCCCGACGGAGAGGAGCTCGGGGAAGGACCGGCGCGGGCGTGAGGGATGGCGAGGAGGAGCTCGGGGGAGGAGCGGGTCCGGCGACCGGAGTTGGGATGCGCGGCGGCCGGCCGTGGTGCGCGGCGCGGCCTCCCAAGATCCGCGCGGAGTGGCCCGCGGCGGCGCCCGCGCGCAAGGCCGAGCTCGCCCGTGGCGCGGCTGCAGCTCGCCATCGATGGTGGCGGATGCTGCTGAGTGAGAGAGGATGAGAGGAAGAAGATGATGCTGTCAAGTGGGGCCCACATGTCATTGATAGGAGAGCGCAAATACAATGAGATGTACGTCTACGTATACACTTGCAGCTGGACCCGAGTCGTCTTCATACGTATTCCGTGGCATATTTGAGGGAAGTCAAGAATTGTAATGGCAAATTTCAAAATACATGAATAGTAGTGGCATTTCTCCAAACCGGAGAAATTGTAATGGCCTCAATCCAAATAACCCTTTTGTTTTGGGGTCGGTCCACATCGAACCGTAAGCTGATTTGAGGAGCGGAGCGACTTCACGAACGGGCCGCCCCGAACCGCTTGCAGGCCTATCCCCTTCTTTTTTTAAGACGTGCAAAACACGTTTTTCATTAAGAGAAGAGAGAATAAAGTCATACAAGATTCAACAAGTTATAGAAAAAGTGAAGACCAAAAAGAAAAGCGCTACAGATGCCCCAAAGGCCGGACGCCGAGGAGGCGAGCAATCGGGAGGAAGCCCGCGCGTGCCTAAGTCTTGGCTTCGTCGAGGATTGCCGGCGCGAGGGCCACCGGCATCAGGGCCTCCCTTTCGTGAACGCGCCGATTGCGCTCCCTCCAAATCGACCAAGCGACCAACCAGACAAAGGCATCGAAACTTTTTTGCCGGGTTTTAGCAACCGACTTCCTGGCGGAGCACCACCAAGTAGCAAGAGACATGGGACGATCCGGGGCGAGCTGAGGTAGAAGAATATGTCTGAGGGTTCGAAACCATGTCTCTCGACTGAAGACACAGTCGACAAGCAGGTGATCCAAAGTTTCGACCTCTTGTGCACAGAGTGCACAGGTATCAGAGTCCTTCAAGCCATGGCGATGAAGTCTGTCAGAGGTCCAACATCGACCATGCAACACTAACCAGGCAAACAACTTGCATTTGCCTGGCATCTGAGTGTTCCAAATTTGACAGGCGCCCAGAATGTCAATGCGACCATGGAAGAGTGCGGCATAGGCGGAAGAGGAGGAGTACAAGCCGTTCGGCGACCACTTCCAAACAAACTTGTCGGGCACCGGCGACAACCTCACGGCCCGCACAAGGTCCCAAATAGAAAGGAACTGGACGATAACCTGCACGGTCCGCGCGTGCGTAATATTAGCGACCCAACGGATCCCACGAGGTCCCGTACTGAGGCCCTCCTGGACAGTGCGTGAGCGCCTGACCCATGGTGAAACAGCCGCCCACAAGTTAGGTGCAAGGAGCTTGATGGAACAACCAGCGAGCCAGTTGTCCTCCCAAAACAAGGCCCTAGAGCCATCCCCGACCTCGACCGAGACTGAAGCGTCGAAGAAAGCCTGCGCGGAGCGATCGGTTGGGAATCGGAATGTCGCCGACGTCTTGTCCGGATCCGTACGCGCCAGCCAGAGCCACCGCAGACGAAGGGCCATCCCAAAAGTGCAGAGGTCTGGTAGGCCTAGGCCGCCAAAACGGGTAGGGCAGGCGACGTTTACCCAGGCCACCAGACAGCGACCACCAATAGCCACCTCTGTGCCGCACCAGAGGAAGCCCCGGATGAGCGTCTCAACCACTTTGATAGCCCAAGGTGCAATGGAAATCGCCATGGAGATATGCACCGGGATAGCCGAGAGGGTGGATTTGGCTAGGACCAAGCGACCGCCTCGATTGAGTAGTCTCCCTTGCCAGGGGGGAGACGCCTCGCAACCTTATCAACCAGCGGCTGCAAAGCCGCCTTAGGGATTCTGTTGATGGAAAGAGGGACCCCGAGGTAGGTACATGGGAATTCGGCGATAGAGCAAGAGAGAATGGAGCGGACCAAGGAGATCTGCTCATCCGAGCAGTTGATGGGATATACATGGCTCTTGGAGAGGTTTGCTGCAAGGCCAGATGCTCATTCGAAAAAGGCCAGCACCCCCTTGACGACCCGAAGGTCGAGCTCGACCGGGGAGAAGAAAGCGACCACATCATCCGCATAAAGTGAAGCGCGGAAATGGATATCATGTCGTCTCAGCTATTGCAGAAGCCCGAGAGAGTCAGCCTTGCGGATCAAGGCATGGAAGCACTCCATCACGAGCACGAAGAGCATGGGAGAGAGAGGGTCCCCTTGTCGAAGACCACGACCATGGCAAATCCGTTCCCCGGGGGTGCCATTGAGAAGGATTCTAGTACTAGCAGTGGAAAGAATGGTGGAGATCCAGTTGGTCCAATTGCGTGGACACCTAACCGCGACCAGAAGTTCTAGAAGGAAAACCCACCCAACAGAGTCAAAGGCCTTAGCAAGATCAATCTTGAACATGATCCGAGGTAGCTTCCGACTCGAAAGCAACTTAGCCGTACCAAGAACGTATCGGAAATTATCGTGGATGTGACGACCTTTGATGAAGGCACTTTGGTTAGCAGAGATGAGGTTGGGGAGGTGAGGGGCGAAGCGGTTTGCCGCAGCCTTGGAGAAAAGCTTCCCAAAGCTATGAATGAGGCTAATGGGGCGGTAGTCAGAAAGTGAGACTGGGTTGGGTTTTTTGGGGACCAAGGTAAGAAGGACGCCATTTAGATGATGGAAGCTACGACAATCCATGTCGAAGAGAGTACTAAAAGCTCGAAGAATGTCTCCCCGGATGATCGACCAGCACGACCGGTAGAAGCGACCAGTAAACCCATCGGGACCAGGAGCCTTGTCCAAGGGTAACTCTTTAATGACCTCCCAAATTTTAGCCTCAGTGAACGGTTGTCCGAGGTCCTGCAGATCCAATCTCGGGAGGCCGAGCTCCAAAATCAAGAGCGCAAGAGCGCTCATGAGAATCTCCCAAAATCCCGTCGAAGAATGTGAAGGCGGCAGCAGCCTTCTCATCCTCACGTGTGAGGGTGCGACCGTCAACAAGCAGAGAGGGGATGTAGTTTTTCGTTCGGCGATGGTTAGCATGGAGGTGGAAGAGCTTGGTAAAGGCATCCCCCTCACGAAGCCATCGGAGGCTGGACTTCTGTCTAGCGATCGTACGCTGGAGAGAAGTTAGTCCAAGATAGCGGAGTTTGAGGAAACGCCTCAAAGACAATTCTTCTGGGGAAAGCGACCGCGACTCCTACGCAACCTCGAGACAGAAAATAACCTCTTTAGCGACCTGAATTTGCATCCGGATGCAGCCCACCGCTTTCGCACTCCACTTGACCAGCGCTTTCGCTGTCTCGCGAAGCAGGTGGTCGGTGAGACGTAAGGGGTCAGCATCTGGACGTGGTGCCGACCAAACTGCCTTAACAGTGTCAAGAAAACCTGCCACCTTTGGCCAAAACGCCTGAAAGGTGAAACGACGCTTGGACTGGGTGCAATTTTCCAGAGATAGGAGGAGGGGGGGATGATCAGAGCATCGGGAAGAAATAGCCTGCAACGAAGAGGAAGGAAAGAGCAGCTCCCAATTTGGAGAAACAAACACTCTGTCAATCCGCTCGAGCGTGGGGTGCGTACGCTCGTTGCTCCAAGTGAAGAGACGACCATGAAGGTGGAGCTCAAGCAACTCTAAGTCATTTAGAAAACGGCAAAAACGACCCATCATACGCCGAGAGAGGTGACCATTGTTCTTGTCGGCCGCCTGATAGATGAGGTTGATGTCTCCGCAAAGCATACAGGGACCAGAGAGGGAGGGGCGTAAAGAGCGGAGGTTGTCGAGGAAGGCGACCTTCTCGGCGTCAGATTGTGGTCCATATACCGAGGTGAGCCACCAAGAAAGGGAGGGAGCAGAGGTGAGGGCGACCTTAACAGTTACATGATTAAGACCAAGAGACAGAGAGGAAACAAGCCACAAATCCTTGCGCCAAGCGACCAAGATACCTCCACAACCAGAAACCGCAGGCAAAGCAACATAATCAAAATCAAGTCCTAATAGATCAAGGATTAAAGCATCATTTACAACATTCAGCTTCGTCTCCTGAAGACAAAGGAGAGAGACTTTTTCCGACCTCACTAGTTCATGGACCGCCGAGCGCCGAGCACGTCAGTTAAGCCCACGAACATTCCAAACCACTAGGTTGTGATCCATAGAAACAAAAGGAAAAACAACCAGCGACCAACACAGACTCAAGTCTGCACGTCCTCGACCAGCTGCTCCTCTGGAAAGATCTCGCGCACCACCGCCTGGAACTCGTCGTCCTCAAGGACGGAGCACTCGAAGGACCCGTCGACCTGGGCACCGAAGAGCTCCCGAATGGCTCTACAGTGCTCCTTCGACAAGCCGACCGCGAAAAGGCGGATGTACCGCTGGAACGACACCACGTCCGGAGCCTCGTGCTGGCGGATGACACCCAGCTTCCGCATGAGCAAGTTCTGCCCCGCGGTGACAGGGTTAGGGCCTTAGCCCTTAGAAGCTGTGGCGATGCGACTGCTGCGACGTAGGGTGCCCACCAACAAACCACCCTTAGCACAGCGACGACGAGGGGCACACAACAGCGGGGGAGAGGGGGCCCTCTGCACAGAGGCACAAAAGTCGGCCACAAGCGAAGCCAAGTCCGGCCGTGGGGGCTCGACAGACGCCGCAGGCGTCGCTGTCGCACCGAGCGGAGAGCGGCCCGACGATCTAGTCGCCGAAGGAGACTCCACGCCAGGAGGGGAGGTGGGTGGAGTACGAGGCGGAGGGGAGGAGCGTGGGGGTGACCTGAGGGGGGAGTAGAGCGACCTGGCCACGGGAGGGAGATCCACCACAGCGGTGTGCTGCGCTGGATTTGCTGGAGGAAGGAGGAGGGGTGAGCGGATTCTGTCGAAGACGGTCGTCAACGGCACCGGACGCGCCGAGACGGGAGTGCGGACGCCACGCGGAGCGGCCAGAAGACCGGCTTCAAGGAGCATGGGGTCGTCGGCCAGAGACCTGACCGGCAGCACGAGCAAAGGGGTGGGTAGCACAACCTCTGGAACCGCGGAAGGCCGGAGCGGGGGTGGGGGAGCAATCGCGGCTTCTGCAGCCACGACAGCAGCGACCGGGGGGTCGACGACCAAACCCGCATGCGCCACGGCCTCAGACGAGGTCGACGAGGTAGGCGGGTGGAAGGGCGGGGCGCTCGCCGAGATGGAGGCCGAGCCTTTCGAGCGACCGACCAGACAGTGTAGACCCTGGAGCGCCCAGTACGAGTAGGAAGCCGGGCGGGGCGCGCGGCTCAGGCATGGAAGTGGGCGCCCCCCAAACAGTCGTGGGAGCAGGTGACCGTCCAGCAACAACGTCCACGAAGTTGCGACCCCGTCCACCAGGCTGGACAGGAGGGGGGACATGGGAGGGGTGGCCGCCAGGCGTCGTGCCCGGGCGACCCCCCGCCTGGGGGCGATCCAACGAGGGCCCCGAACGACCGGTCGGGCCACCATCCGGAGGCGCAGAGCCAGCGGACGAGGACGAAGGTCCGTCAGCAGGCGGGGGCGGAGGGGCGCCAAGTGTGGGACGAAGGTCGACGACGTCAATGATGTCGATCATCGCCTTGTACCTGAGGCAAAGCTGACCCGGGGCATCCTCAGTGATTGGCGCCAGCATAGCCTTCTCGACCGGGATGAGGTCCGGGTGCGCACACCCGGCGACGACGAAGAACTCCTGCAAGTTGGCCTTCGACTCAGTCTCAGGTGCCAGCTCAATGATGAAGCAGAAGAAGCCGAGAATCTCCTGGGCAGTGCTGCGAAGCTAGAGGTGAGCCGGCACTCCCACGATGCTGACGCGAATGCGGTAGGGCATGGTAGCTTCGGCGGCCCAGGACTCACGCCGCCAGCGATGGAAGGTGAGGCGCAGAGGGCCCTCGGAAACAGGTGCATGCAGAACACGCACCATGACCTCGGCGTCCCTGAAGAGAACGAGGAAATCCTCAGGGTGGTAGGGGTAGGTGATGAACGACCCTTGCTCAAGACCAAAGCGACCAAGGAGGTAGGTGTCGACGTCCCTCGTGGTAGCGAACGGACGCGTACCGGCGACCGCTGTGACCAACGCCCTCTCGAGGGCGATCTCGTCGTTGTTGGCGATCTCGGTGGTGCGCGGGATGACACAGAGCTCGAGCTGCGGACGCCTAGCAGGATGGCCGATCGACAGTGGGAACGGGTTGCCCCCACCACCTGGCCGAGACGAAGGCGACCCGGACGGAGACGGCGTGCCACCGAACGCACTTGAGCCGGAGGCCGTGCTTGCTGAAGAGAGCGACCACGACGGCAGGGAGGCGTCGGCAGCCTCACGCCGACCAGGAACAGGAGCATCAGCCCGCAAGGGAGGAGGCCCCCCAGGGGGCGGCTGCTTCGTGCGAACCGGGGGTGGAGGAGGCGGAGGCGGGGCACATCCCCGGCCACGAGCAGGCGGAACGCGCTGGGACGCAGCTGCAGGATGAGCCACGATCGGCAACAGGCAGGAGCTCTTGCGATGTCCGAGTCGACGGCAGTTGAAGCAGCGAGGAGCGCGCGGACAGTGGGCGACGACGTGGTTCAGTCCGAAGCAGTTGAAGCACTTCCCAAGGAGGTCCGCCGGCACCCCCGTCGGCGACGAGTGCGGCAAGCGCGAACCCACGCGCGGCGATGAGCGGGAAGCCTGACGCTTGCGCCCAATGATCTCATGAATCCATCCGCGTCCACCCGCGGGCCAGAGGCGCGCCTGGCGTCCGTCATGAATCCACGCGCGGCCACAGCTGGGGGGGAGGTGCCGCTGAACGATGCAAAGCCGAGCCCGAGGCGAAAGGAGGCGCCTTGGAGGCAGCACGCCCCGAGCGACCACTCCCGGCCGCGGAGGGCTGCGGCGGCGGGGGAGGTGGTGGGGGCCCACTGCCCAGGATGCCTCTGGAAAGCACCGGAGGCGGGGGAGGCGGAGGAGGGGCACGACCGCCGGCGGAGGAACGGTGGGGGCCCGCCGCCCGCGCCCTTGGGGGCTGGCCGCGACGTACGACCGGGGGAGGATGGGGATCGCGACCTGCAGCCGGGGGAGGAGGAGGCGAGGTGCGACCAGCCACCGAAGCAGCGGCGACGGCAGCTTGCTCCGCAGAGGAGGGGGAGGCAGGGTTGCGCCTACGGCCCGAGGCCGCCGAGGAAGTCGGCGCCGTGGAGGAAGCAGTGGGTCGGTCGACCCCACGGAGCAGCGACTGGGAGGGAGGTGGAGGCGATGCCGGCGAGAAGACGCCCCGCACCAGCTCGCTGAAGGTGGGGGAGGGGGAGCGGCGACCGGCCGGCGAGGCAGATGACGAGGCGGAGGCCGTGGAGCCGGACATCTCCCACAGTTCGCGCGAAGAAGGGATGGAGGGGCCCGGCTCGGTGGAACCCGGCATGGGGGAGCCGCGACGGCCGGCCGAGGAGGCACCGTGAAGGGCGTGCAGGGTGGTCGGCGTGGAGGAGCCGCGCGGGCCGGACCTGACGGCCGGCGTGGAGGCGCCGCGGGGGCCGAGCGTGACAGTTGCCAACACTGAGCGGGACGGCGTGGGCTCCTCCTCATCGAGGAGGTCGTCGTCGTCGTCATCGAACTCCACGATGACCATGGCGTCAAGAAGGGGGCCGGAGGCGGAGGACAGGGCGGTGAGTCCGGCGTCGATCTCCCTGTGCAGTCCACGAGAGAAGGCGAGAGAGGGATGGATGGGACGAGCACCGCGCTAGGGTCGCGGATCCGTCAGCGGCGCAGGCAGGGACGGCCGGAGCAGGGAGATCCTGCTCCGGCAGTGTTCGACAGCGGCGGGCGAGACGGGGTCGCGGGGTCGCTCGGCTCGTCTTTTTTCCTGCTCCCCCCTTAGGTTCACCTGAATCCACTTGACTCGCCCTCGTCCCCTTCCCTCACCCATCGGGAAAAAATTCTGACGCAAGCCGCTGCCGCCGATGATATGGGGAGGCCCTGCGTGTACCTCCAACACCGCCCATGTACTGCTCACCGCCGAAGGCTGCGGCTCCTCCTTCGACGGCGTCGCATGCTACTGACAGTATGACCCCTTCTTCGTTGCGTGCCGATTCATCTATGATTTAGCGCTTGCAGTTGCAGGTTGTGAATCATGGATCTGTAAAGAAGCCAAAGGATTCTATTTGCTATTGTGACTGATGCAATTGAGAATGTAGACTGTCCATTTGAGAACTTCGGTTTCTATAACTATGGCAGATAAGCTTGCGCTTTGCTTGGTCATTCAAGTAATAAGAAAACTAGAGTTTAGAAAATTACAGAGTTGCATGAAGCATGATCTCTAAATTGAAGAAAGACATGGGTGCTCTGAACCAGATGGTAAACAATTCTTTCTTGTCCTTGCTGAATGTTTTGGTAAAGTGAAGTGCTAACTATTTTTTTTGTCAAGTTGTTAAATTATCAAGGGCTAAGAGCATAAGTACCATCTGCACTGGTTTGCAGTGACGTCAAGCAAGGTTCAGTTTTGATGTGTGAGTTTGCTCTCAAGGTTGGCTGTGAGAACATCAAATTTCCTTAGCACTGGCTCTGGGAGTTTGCTGAAATACAGGCCTCTGTTAAATGAAGCACTACAATGAGGACTCAACTCAAGGTGCAATGAGGACTCAACTCAAGGGGAAGGTGTATAGTGACATAGTATAGTTATGCATGTGCTAAAAATAGAGAGATTGTTGGTCGCAAAAAAAAATAGAGAGAGATTATTGATGCTATTCAATTCCAATGTATAGTGTAGTAATCAATTTGTCCAATGTATGGATGTGTTTCAAACAATGAAATAAATATTGATGGTCTGAAATTTTAGTCTGTTTCTCTCATTTGGAGATTCTGAAATACAATTGTAAACATATGCAATGTACATATGAAAAGTAAGGAAATTCTGAAACTTTTACAATACATGAGTAAAGATGAGTTTCTTTGATGAGAGGATGGTGCAGTAGCTTCAGTGGGCGTCTGAACCTCCTCCTGGCCTTCTCCTGTCATTGTGCATGCGTCCAGCGTCCTGCAGGGCTTACATGATAGAGTTGCGTTGTTGCACCGACGGTGGCGCCCTAATAGATGTGAAGTGATCACAAATAACACGGCATGCCGTGGGCTACGAGCATCAAGAGAGCCTCCGTGAGCCTGCTGCGGCGCCTGCGAGTCGAGCTGAGCCGAACAAAAGGTGGGCATGCTTGTACGAGCTGACCGGCCATCCGCTGAGGAGCCGAGAACGCAAGAGGGAGCGAGCTGCATTTTTTTTTGGGTCCACGGTCAGGGAGCGTCCTGCACCGCGTAGGATTTACATGACTCCTGCACCAAATTTTTTTCCTTCTCAGTGGTCACCGCGGTACGACGGTGAAACTGCCTTCTTCAGTCTCTTCCTTGTGCGCATTATTATTAGTTCTACACCAAGCATCTATCGACTACATGTGTCCCCCAAGTTCGACTATGCTTCTCATTTTTAACCCTTGTAGATTAGGCATCCTTAAATTTGCAACCTAGTATATTTTTGTGCTTCGTTTGCAACCTCTGATATAGTGAATCCACCTCACCTACGGTCATAAGTGGTCCCCTAACTAACTAAGGGGAAAACCTCCCTCTTAAAACGCAACTACGCCTAAAGCGCCCCACGAGATAACAAGGGGCAAACACACACAAGGCCCACGGCCTGCTACGGCCCAACGACCACCCGGGCCCATCTGTCGAGGGCTCACGACCACACAGCGGATCTCCGCCTCGCTCGAGGGTCCCAGCCGCCCTCGAGCCAATCTCCACTTCGCTCGAGGGTCCGGCGCCCCACGAGTGGATTTCTGCCTCGCTCGAGGGTCCAGCGCCCCTCGAGCGGATCTCCGCCTCGCTCGAGGCTCACCCTCGACCAACAGCGCCCCGTCTATCTCGCCGACAGGGGCATTAAATGCTCCGGCCCGCCGCGGGCGCCATGGTCAAAAGGTAAATATCCCCCACGCCGCTCCTCTGACACCGCTCGGGAATCTGGCCCCGTCACTGTGCGGCCAATCCGTCACTATACAGCCATCCCCGACGCTGTACAGGCACTGCGCAGCCCTGTGCGGACAGGCCGGCGTCATTCCAAAACACTATGCCGCATACTCCCGTCCTTCTCCCATGGCGAGCCCCTCGAAAGGGCATGGGAGCACCCTCGAAAGGTGTACGGGCAGCGACCGGGCGCACGGTCTAGGCGGCGCCGTGGCGCGGAACACGCGGAGCACATCTTCTCCACCATCCCCGGCACTGTGCGGCCATCCCCGATGCTGTGGCGCCCTGTACTGACGGGGCATCACCACGCCGGCGCCTGTGCCTCCAGAGCTCTCCCCACAGCAAGACCCTCGAACAAGCATGGGCGCACCCTCGATCGGCGTATGGACGACGACCAAACACGAATGCCGGTCAAGACCACCCTCGAAGCCGTTCTCCGACAAGCACAGGAGTCGCCACGCCGCCCGCGGAAGCCAGAATTCGCCATCAACTCGCCCCAGAGGCAAAGACCGCCAGGACAACTGTCACGCCAGGGGCACTGTGCACCAGTACGCCATCACTGTACACAGCACTATGCAGCACGCTTGTAAGTTGTCTCCCCTTGGTCTATAAAAGGAGGAGGCAACCACCCAGCTGCAGGCATCGCATCCGCCATCTCATCCCGCATACTCGCGACATCACGCCACTTTCACACTCCCGATATTGGCACTTGCCTCAATCATCCTAGCAGGGACTTGGAGGCCTTTCCTCCTCTCCCGCCTTGCTTGTAGCCCCCCTCTACGAACACCATCAGTGTGAATCAATACAGTGCGCACGCACAATCTGCTGGACGTACGGCCCAGCGGCCGGAACCAGGATAAACCCGTGTCCTTGTGTTGCCATTTGCACCAACCATCGAGAGGCTAATCACAACGCAATTCACTAGTTAGTGTCGGGACTAATCCTAACACCGACACCTAGTCACCTACTCTAGAAGATTATCAGAGAGCTAATGAACTATGTTTAATTTGGGGAGATGCAATAAAATAGATGCAGTTTCCAACAGATTTAGGGTTAGGGCTGCTATTATCACTTAGCAGACCGGCCGCTAGGATGTAACTCTCTCCATTTTTATTCAGTTCATCATGACTCGAACGTAGAAAACAACTACAACAACAGCTCGTTTCAAAAGAAAAAAAAACATACAACAACAGCAGCTGACATTTATTTTTTTGGAAACATGGGAAAGCAAGCAACTGACACTTGTTCAACTTAATAAGTCCTTATGATTTATGATCTTTCTGCTCATCATGCCATACTTTGCTTAACAGGGTCGAGCGTGGTTGGTGCGATCTCCGGGTCTTTCAGTATGACGCTAAGATCACCATCTTCTTCGCGGAGCACAGCCTTCAAGAACGCGACCATGATGCCAGCAACGGTCCTCCTCATCACGTCCTTGCAGTTTTTGCCGTCCTTGCACATGCAGGTCATGAACTTTGGAGCATCGTCATCTAGCATATCGAGAGGTGCCCATAGTCCTTGGTCACGAAGTAGCAGCAAGGGGGTTTGCACTCGTGGTAGAACTCCCTGTGGTTGACATCCTTGGGGGCACAGGGAGGGAGTAGTATGTTCTTCTTCTCCTCTCCCAGCCCAGTGCCGATGACCAAGACCGGCATCGCTATGTCGAAAGAGGAGGGCTCGTAGGTGAGGATCTTGGGTGAGATTTGTGAAGACTTACCTCTGCCAGCAACAGGGTCGAGACCAACGAGAGCAGAAAACTTGAGATTGGTCTTGCCATGCCCCAGGACAAGAGAGAACGCTGTGTGGCCACCTCGGCTGTGGCCGGCCAAAGCGAGCTTGGAAAGGTTGGGCTCGACACCTTTGGGCAGGATGGACGGTAGCCCCTTAGGGAGCCAATCTGTCACTTCAGCTGCTGCGGCTGTCCTCAGTGTCATCTTTGGCGAATATGCAGGTATGGAACTGCCAATAGAATTACAGACTTGCATGATTACATGAACTCTCATCATAATTATGCAGTTGTGGTCTAGGTTGATATCTTGCTTTAACCATCATACTTTCTACGTTTCTGAATCAACATAGACTATACCTACATGTAAAAAGCATCAGAAGGCAGTGATAGTTAACCTGGGGTGCAACCATGATGAAGCCAAAGGAGGCAATATGTTTGAGAACTTATTTGTAGAAATGGTTCTGGAGGCAGAAACCATGCAGGAGCATGGCCACCGGGTATGTTCCTGCATCCTTGGGAGAGGCAATCAAGATAGGGATTGGTGGTGTCAGATTTGTGTCATGATCCACTGGAATAAGCTCGACCGCAAGCTTCCCTGGCTGGAACACTGAGGTGGCTGCAGTCTCAAGAACCTCAGTGCTGGGGTTCATGATCTCTACTGATGTTGCCATATCTCTCTCTGGCACTGCAGGTGCTCACCAGTAATAGCTTTGAGTTGGTTGTGATGAGAAGGAATATCAAGGTGGCAAATTTATAGACTCAGCCTGTATGAGGAGGATGGGAAAAATTTACTGTAAGTATACTGGTAAAATTTTGAGGAATTGTCACATCACAATCAGCTGGAAAACTCGAGTGTGAATCTTGACTTCGCATTATAACTCTTCATTATGAAGAACATGCTGGAAAAGGACATGGATTTCATAGTATTCCAACCTATGCATAATTGCATTCGTACTGCTGTCTTGCATCGTACTAATTAATATTGATAAGAGTGGCTATCATCTTATATTTATGCTCAGCTCTGCATGCAGTGTGCCAAATGATACTGCTCCTCTTTTACTCAATCGTCCCCTTCACACCTTTCATTTAGCCATGGATCCAAGTGAGATTGCCGATCCAGCCCAGCTTTTATTTTTGCACATAGTCTGCAAAATATTCATGCACATTTTTCTCGCAAATTTTGCTTGCCACTTGCACACCATGTGAGCTTTTTCTAGAATCAGGGAAACATCACGTGCAAAAAAAAAAAAAAAAACAAACAAACAAAACTTGTGCCGTTGTTTTGATTGATGTACGAATTCTAGGAAAGTGGCCCCAGTGAAATTGTGCTACCAGGTTACTCCTCTGAAAGATGAAACTGACAAGTAACAATATGTGTGCAAGGTATAGTACATAATGCTGGATGATCAAGGAATCTCTGCTTCTTGTGGCTTCATGTCCACGAAAATCTGCCATTCAAAGAAATAAGGAACAGACATTGTAATCTCATATAGGAGTGCAAATTGCAATGTCAGTCCTTGTCTGTAATTTTAGCATCCTAGGCATGTCTCTCGGAGTGATCTGTCACATGGGTTCTCTCATTCTCTGCTAAAGGAAGAGTCTTAACTATGCATGTAATATTTTCTTAACTTTTTCGGAGTTATATAGAAATATGTAAATAAGATCGGGTTTTCCTGTCTAAGAACTAGAGAATGAATGTACGCCTTGTTCGTCTGGCTTACCAGCCACTAGCCAACACTACTTTTCTCTCGGAACAAACCAACCACCAACCACCAGCCAGCATTACTTATCTTATCTCTTAGAACAAACCAGCACCAGCATACCATCCACCAGCCAAACGAACAGACTAAGCACCAGCATACCAGCCACCAGCCAAACGAACAGACTCGTAGTCTGGTTCCAACTTCCAATTGCTTTAGGCGGTTTTAGGATTTAGTTCAACATCTATAAAAAGTTAATTTCCATCATCTATAAAATTAGTTCTAATCTAGTAGTAGTTTCAAAAGAGAGGAAAAGAAAGTAGGCTACCTATCATCTAAAACGGTTTCAGATTCTTTGAATTAAAATTTTAATATCCTGATAGATGTAGCTTTTATTTGGCACACAGTAGTTCAGGAGCTCGTGTTCCCCATGGCCATGGACACTTCATTTGCACCTAGAAAATGATTGACGTGTTTGGCTGCTGGTTTGGTGACATACTTGCATTATGCATCATCAGTTTAGCAGGCAAGTTTTTGCTCCGGCAGTTCTAGTTCTAGGTTAATTTCTGTAAGCCAGCCATGTGTGGAGTGTTAGCAACTTACTATGAAGCAAGTTGGTATTGTTGTTTCGGGGCTGTCACTAGTTTATTTGACTGTTCATTAGTCATCTATAATCAACTCTGAAATTTCCGCCTTAAAAGAGTTTGCTACTGTTGCCTTCTGTGTTGTGACTGCTTTTCATTGCCTGCGGTACGCGAACTATGCAGAGTAACCCAGTACAGAAATGCTAGTGAAAGCATATAACAACTGTATTCTTACAGAAATGCTATTGAAAGTATATATTACCATTGTGGCAAAACCGAGGCAAATGGCAACGCATGTATTATGTCATTCTCATCCAATATCACAGAATGCACCAAGGCATAGATGTGCTGATTAAAGACTAGAGACAACAGGCTACATACATTCAGAACAGCGGTACCCAAAAAACCTCTTTCAGCAGCGATGTAGCATTAGCATCAGACAACATTGCGATTTGTCACCTCACATGAGGGAGAACTACATAATGTCTCCAGCGCATACTTCAAAGTTCAATGATGCAGCCTCAGAACGAGTAGTGGAGTACATTTCAACAACTATTAACACGAAGAAGGTGCAGGTCTATGCGCAGAAAATAAACCAGGGTGAAACTGATGAGGCAGACCATCCACAGATCCCATTCACAACAGCCCCTTCAGTCCACAACCTCCTCCGACTTCTTAGGCTTTGACAAGAGATACCAACCCAGGCCACTCAGGGCAGCAACTGTGCCTGCCAAGACAGCGTAGTTCCTGTTCTTGTCGGTGGATGCACCAGTAGATGCTGACTCTGTTGGCCCTCCTGCGGCCTTCACGTCACTTGCTGCAGAGCTTGTGGTTGATGAAGCTTGCTCTCCTGAGCTGGGACCCTGAAATCATTTTACATCTTGTGTATGAGCGACAAACAGTTTCACAAGATTGTAAAACAAATATGCAGTGCTTCTACTTAGCATGGCTGTACATACATAGGCAATGACATACACCAGTAATGTGATCATGATTCCAAGTAAAAAAAAAACACACACATTCATGGTTCTATGCAAAAGAATTCATGATTCCCCATAAACGCATCAACAAAAACAGAAGGTTATAATTAAACATGAACGAAATGCTGCCCAATTCAATGCTTGAGATACTGTGTTTGATACCTTGCGTGCGGCCTTCTCCAGCTTCTCTTGTTCCATTTTCTGCAGTAAAAACAAAATTTACTGCACATGTTATTATCATAGAATGAAGAAAATAACATTGAGACATTAAAATAGGCAGAAATAACCACAAAAAAGGCATATACATGATTTCTATATCGAAAGAGGCAATGAAAAAGCTTAGCCAAATACCACTTGATCAAGTAACATGCCAAATAAGATTTAAAGTTTTCATGGCACTGCAGTGTATAAACAAGCCTATTGGATTGAGTTTATGCAGAAGTACTTCGCAACAGTTTTGTAGTCATCTTAAATGATAATGTCTACTACCTCTGATTCGTTTTAGTTGTCGTTTCCGACAAGCAAAATGAACTAGCTCTAGGCCAAAATTCCTGTTCAAGTATAATGATCCGGAGGTAGTATCTTATATGTCAGGCAACAGGCACACAAACAAGTGAGTTTCACATTCATACTAGAAATTCTCAAGCTTCTGGAACATTCTGATTGTATCATCTAATTACACACAGATGAAAACAAGATGATAAAACTAACTTAACTCATGACAGGTTCAAAGAACCCAGAGTAAAATTATTAGCTCCAATACTATAGTGAAACACAGTCATAGAATGTGATAGAAGTTTTGCGAAAAGACAAACAATGAAATGCAAAATCAGAAGCAAGTGACAAGCATCAACAATGTAATGATATACAAACAATTTGTCACAACACAAGCATCACGATTGTCAGTCCTGGGATGGAACCAAACTCACAAGTAATGTAGGCTTCTAAGAGTCTTGAGTCATATTACAAGGCAATCTAATAGGACCTTACAAAATAGCCTTGAAAGTTCCATAGGCAAAAACAGCCCATTGTTGCAGTCAAGATTGTAAAAATCAATAAGGATGCACCTCAAACAAATGTGGACCCATAAGACAGAAAGAACAACAGTTTATTGTGAACCCAATGTTCAACAAAAAAATTTGGTGTATTACTGGACCAGGGATGAAAAAAATATTATCCCATTGTCACTAACAAACGACATGCATACACCATCACAATATCATTCACCAGTATAATCTTGCCTTTGCCTCCTCAAACTAGTATAAGAAGGCAACTTATAAAAATTCTCAAGACAACACTTCTAGAGCTCACATGCAAATATAATAGTCAGTATAATCATTTAGGTAGTAGAAATGCAGTGTGTAACCCTTATACAGCATAAGACTTAAAAGTGAAAACCAGCAATGCTAACAAAATTGATATTCATGATTTCAGAAATACATGCTTATGTTGATCACAAGATATTGGAGTGCTTTATTAGAAGATGGTGATGGAAATTGGAAGCACCCAGGAAGCTAAACAGTCAACTAATGGAAGCAACATACACAGAAGAAAATAGTACATATGCTTTTCAATCAGCAGAGCAATCTAACAGTAACCTTACAGAGTGACTTTCAAAATTCCAGAGGCAAAAGCAACCCACTATCTTAGCCAAGATCACAGAAAACAATATGCATCCATATCAAGCAAATGCGTACCAACAGGATCTATTACTATGTCCAGGCAGACAGCCATCACAAATTAACTTGTCACTGGATCAGAGGTGCAGGATACTATTCATGTCACCAACAAAAACAATATTACACCATCACATAACCACATTGACCAGTATAGGCAACCTAGAGTGAGCTTCCAAGTCGCAATACTCACGCAGGATCACCATGAGCACCAAAGATGCACAGACAGACAACACCCAAGTATTACAAGTGGTATAAATGTATAATTATCCAAGCATTTATGCAGATCCACCATGGCTTAAGAGCAAAAACCTGCTATGGCCATAAGGCAAAAAGCGAAAACCTGCTATGGCCACAATGTTCACATCCATGGTTCAAGAAACACATGCTAATGCAGATCATATCGTCGCAATATATCGACCTACCAGTTTATCAGTACAAATATGTATCCATTTTAACATTACTTTTTACCATAAGGAAACTAATCATGTACACACACACACAAAAACAGGAAATTAGAAAACATGGATTCCTGAAACTATAATAAACTGTGATTCTATCAGCTCATAGCCTTAAGCTGGGAATATATGGATTTCTGAAACTATAATAAACCAATCAGCTCACAACCAGTGGTGTTCTCCAACAGCAGTACAAGATGCATGAGCAAACAAACATAGCTGAAGGAAAAACTACAACATTGCAACATGTATGATTTTTCAGCTAGAAAATTTTGGGGACCTTATAGCCTTAAGCCCTTAAAACTAACAAAAGTAAATCACAGGCCTAAACAGCATGAGTCACTGCAGCAACAGTTGCACATGAACTACCTCTAGAAGCTAAAAAGTCCACAATTTCTGACATCACATAATGAGAAAGCATGCATCTCAACCAGAGCGGTACTAAGAAAGCCAAAACGCATGGCTGGGGTAGGTGATCAACAAATTAACAACATAAATTGACGACATACTGCAACAGGGCTACAGGTAACCATTCCAAGGTCAGCAACTAGCAATCGTTTGCACCGAAACAAAACCCTAGTCTCTCCTTTCCAGGAACTACACTACAACACGGAAACCCTAGGGCTAGGGGTAAAAAGATCCCCGAGTTCTGAAACGCGCGGAGGTCGCAAGAAGCACGTGGTTCAAACAGAGAGACCGCATCACGAGCCACTTCCAGCATTTGCGGAACTAGACGCGAGTCCTTATGTCGCATCACCAATCGCATACACGCACGCCTCGCAGGAATCGCGCTCCCGATCAGAAACCACTAGAGGAAGGAAGCGAGAGAGGAAGGGGAGAAATCTGGACCTTGATGTAGACGGTCTCGGCGGCCTTCTCCTCCTCGCCGAGGACCTTCTTGCCGGAGGACAGGAGCCTGCGCTGCACGAACCTCGCCGCCGTCCTGGCCGCCATCGCCGCCGATCGGGAAACCCTGAAGGCCGCTGACGTCACCCTCTCCCTCTCCTCGCTCTCCGCTTCGCCTTTACCTCTCGCGAAGAAAGAAATGGGTTGCTGGTGAACTGCGTGATCCCCTCCTCTTTGAACAAGAGCCAGGCTGTGCTACTTTTGCAGATTTGTCCTCCCAAAGATCTTCAAATTCGCAATATTCGGTCCTTTTTTAGGACTATATAGTGTAATATACAGATAGGGTGATTACATATCATTCGCCAATTCGTACAGTTATAGGGGTACTTTCATAATACTATCCACTTTGAGGGCTTATATGAGTATATGCATTCCCCAAGGCGGAATTGCAGCCCTCCGATCGCATCGGACGGTGGAGAGCACGCTTCACCCGCCGAAAACCCTAGCCTCCGACTCATATACCTGCTGCTCATCCCCACCCTCCTCGACTCCCGCCGCCGCCGCACCCCTCCTCTTCATCGCTCGCCTCGTCTGCCTCGCGCCGCCGCCACCTCCGCCATGGTACGTCGCGCTCCTCTACTCTCCGCTCCACACCCATCCGCACCGCGGTGCAGCCTGCTCGATTGTTTCTGACCGTCTCGCTTGTTCTCTCAGGCCCCGAAGAAGGACAAGGCCCCGCCGCCGTCGTCCAAGCCGGCCAAGTCCGGAGGCGGCAAGCAGAAGAAGAAGAAGTGGAGCAAGGGTAAGCAGAAGGAGAAGGTCAACAACGCGGTGCTCTTCGACCAGGCCACCTACGACAAGCTGCTCACCGAGGCGCCCAAGTTCAAGCAGATCACCCCATCCATCCTCTCCGAGCGTCTCAGGGTAATCATCGTTTCACTTCAGAATTAGATGTCTCTTGGGATTATTATGGATCTCGCCTCTGTTCCTGTGCCTCCCCGTATTCCAGATGGTGCATCCGGTGAGGTTTCGTAGCCCTGTGATTTGTTGCTGTAGAACGCCATTATCATTACGAGAGCAGATGCATGCATGTGTTTTCAAACTTTGGTCGGTATAGGTCTGTGCACTAGCAGATGCATGCTAGTGGCGTTTGCAATTACAAGTCCACCACTCAGTAGGAGCTGGATGTGAAAGGCCTTATGTTCAGTTTAAGTTTCCAATGTGTTAGTATTCTGATCATTTTGATATTTATTGGTTGGAATGTAAAATCGCATGCTGGTAACTGTTCAAACCATTATCAGAGCAATTCTCAGTTCACTTATGCTCATAGGAAGTTATATGTGAAAGGCCTTATGATTAGTTTGAAGTGCAAGTGTGACAATTTGCTGTAGAGATAAATTTCTGTATTCGGTGGTTGGAATTCAACAAGCATTAGCTAACTACATAATAGCTTTTAGCCCTTGCAGGTTTGTAAAATTCTGACCTGTCTTTGTTAGTCACTCACCATTTGTCAGACCTCATTTCTACTTTGGCAACATAAATGGTGTTCATGTTTATTTTATTATGTGGTTTAGTGAACTGGAACTATTTTTAAAATTAGTCATGATTTTAGGACTGTCCATAGAAGTAGTAATTTCTTTCCTGAGTACAGGAAGCGTTTGTTGTTCACTAGATATTCCTTTGTGTTTGCATTTGTGATGTATGACTCAGTTAAGGTCAGATTTGTGCATTGTCAACTACGCTATTTTCTGTTCTGATCAGAAAGTTGTTGTTATGGCAAGTAAAATATGCACATTATGTTTCTTCATCACCTATTTGTTAAGCTTGCAATGTGTTTGGCAATCTGAATAGTGCTGTAACCTCAATTCCTATCTGATCAAATCAGCTACGAAGAGCTAATGCAAATGGTGTTTCTTTTTGTGCACAGATCAATGGATCCCTGGCTAGGAGGGCCATCAAGGACCTGATGGCAAGGGGGCTCATCAGGTTGGTCTCCGTTCATTCCAGCCAGCAGATATACACCAGGGCAACAAACACATGAGCGATGTTTTGCATCTTGTCGAAGTTATCTAGTCTAGTGGGCTTGGAGGTTGCTGTTGGCTGTTGCACCAAGTTTATTTCGATCGTGACTCATTTGATGTTACCATTACCATTAAGAATGTTTTTGAGATCATGGTACTATTTTAATCTTATGTTGCCAGTATAATATTTAACGGTCTATCAAAGTTCGTCAGTTGTTTATCTTGTGTTAATCTCCGCTCTACTGAAACTAAGGATGCAGATTTGAGCCGTTTAACCCAGTAATCTGCTACCGAAAACACAATTTGGTGTACAGTAACTACCAAATTTACTAGTGATAAAATATGGTTTAATGCTTTGGGTCACTCGTTTACCCAAATAGTTTTACGTTTTCCCTCCGGTCGACTCCAGTTCTCTCTCAGTCCTGTCTCCCTTCCGGCCTCGTCGCGTTGGGGAATGACGGCAAGATCTTCAACCGGAGCACCTGTGGTAGCTTTGCAGTGGAATTGTCCTCAGCCCCATCATCAAATGATAACTTGTTGGGGAGGACGGGAGGTGCTTTGTTCTATCGCGGCATCTAGCTGATGCAGGGCATCATCCTGTGGTGGTGTAACGGCCCCTTGCCGCCGGTGAGCCACCACCGGGACGTGAGCTTGCACACAGGGTGTCGCCACCGAGAAGATGGGCGACGGCTCGCCGGAATCATCCTCCGAGAGGATCGCCGGATGGAGGGGATGAACCCGAACCTATTTATGAATTTCTGATCTTTTTCTCCCCTCGGCCGAGTGCTACGATATATAGTCTTGCTGGGCTTCTGGGCTTTGTCTGTAACGGCCCCTTGCCGCCGGTGAGCCACCACCGGGACGTGAGCTCGCACACAGGGTGTCGCTGCCGAGAAGACGAGCGACGACTCGCTAGAATCGTCCTCCGAGAGGATCGCCGGATGGAGGGGATGAACCCGAACCTATTTCTGAATTTCTGATCCTTTTCTCCCCTCGGCTGAGTGCTACGATATATAGTCTTGCTGGGCTTCTGGGCTTTGTCTTCAACAAATGGGCTGGGTCTCTCTTGGGCCATGTCTAGGTCGTGACATTACCGGCCCCTCGAAACACAGCTTGTCCCCAAGCTGTGGCCGTACTACTACCCGGATCCCACTACCTCCGAACTGAAGGATTTATTTTGCCTTGTAGCTCATATCTTCCAGGACTAAATCCATGCCTCCATGCTAATTTTTCAAACAGCAGCACCACTCTCAGTGGCCTTTTGACATGACACTCACGCTGCAAGAGTAAAGTATCCGAAGGAGGTTCAGCTAACACATGGGAAGTCTCTAGAACATCAGCAATCTCATCTGACTTGGTAAGGTCAGGACCAAATAATGGCCTCTTTCCATTAAGTTCTGAGAGTAACCATTCTTGGCGTTTCTGCTCTAGCCATTCACGATATGATCCAATTTCGAGGTATTCAGTTATAGCCACTGACTTTGCTGAATCTGAAGAATTCATGGGTTGAACTGATGCCTTTTTAACTGCAGCAGAAACCTCCATATCAACCTGAAAAGCAGTCTGAAAGGATACAGTAACTTTATGGGTTGATCTTCCTCCAGTATATGATGATGATTCCACTTCATACTGCTGTTGCTTTTGTTCTGCATACACCCAATCCTCACCAACAACTGTTTCTGTATCTGCGGGTTCCTCATCCCAGATAACATCGATATAAGTCAGTTCATCCAACCCCTCTTGCCCAGTCCAGTTCTCATCACACACCTTGTGCCCATCACCAGAAGCTAGTAGCTCCAGTAAGCCTCCACAAGTGCTGACATTGTGCCCAATTTGCTCATCCCAAATTACACTTGAAGGAAGCATTTCATCAAAAACCTTGTAGGCAGTATGTTCAGCAAATGATTCCTCAAACATCTCCTCTTCATACCATTGAGGCAAATCATCGAACACCACATGGGCAACCATCTCAGCAGCCACTGAAATAGGAGACCGAACGAAGTCTAGGCTCGGGTGGAGTATGGGAATCACCTTGCTGTAGAAGCAGGAGGCCGAGGTAGACTAGTCTGCGGTAGCTTCCCCACCGACGCCACTGCCCACGGTCGTGCAGTCAGAGAGCGAGCGTCCCGACTGGAGCCCCTAGTGCGGGACGTGGGGAACGACGCTGCTGCTGCTTGGATTCCGGGCGCGGAAGGAGCAGGAGACGGTGACGGAAAGGTGCAGGAGCCGCCGTCCTTCTTCGCGCTCGCCTTGTCGTCTTCATGTCTCGGGTTCGTCGCTGTGGTTGAAGCTCGGGACCGATGAGCTCGGGCCGCGCCACGGGAGGCTCGAGGTCGCACATAGGGTGTCCCGTTGCCTAGCACCGCTAGAATCCTTACTCGCGAATCCGCCGCCGCGGAAGAAGCTCGGGTCAACGCCGCTGCCGCGCGCCCGATCTTCGCGCCTCCACCTGATTCGCGCGCGCCCGCGTCGGATTTGCGTGCGGAGAGGCTGAGGAATGTGCACCGCCGACTGGATCGAGGCCGGAGACTGGATCGAGGCCGGAGAGGACGTCGACGCCGGACTCTGGTGGAGAGCACCGCCACCGCCGAACTGCGCTGCCGCTACACCCACGCCGAGGAAGGTAAAGTCTCTGATACCACTGTAACGGCCCCTTGCCGCCGGTAAGCCACCACCGGGACGTGAGCTCGCACACAGGGTGTCGCCGCCGAGAAGACGGGCGACGGCTCGCCGGAATCGTCCTCCGAGAGGATCGCCGGATGGAGGGGATGAACCCGAACCTGTTTCTGAATTTCTGATCCTTTTCTCCCCTCGGCTGAGTGCTACGATATATAGTCTTGCTGGGCTTTGTCTTCAACAAATGGGCTAGGTCTCTCGTGGGCCATATCTGGGTCGTGACAGGTGGTGCCTGTGATGGGGAACAGGAGAAGGACGGTGATCTTCAGGTGCTCAGCTTCAGCAGTGGAATTGGGCAGCAGGTGCTGTTGGTAGGTCGTGGCTTGGATTAACCGCAAGGGCAAAACTTGGCAGGAGCTAGTACAGTTATTGTCTCGATTTGGAACAGGGATGGCGTGGATGGATAGAGGATGGAGCCCCTTTCACCTTTGCTTGGTTTTGGTGCAGCCATGGATGCTATGCGATGCTGCAAGCAAGAATAGCGCACGGAAACCCGGGAAAGATGGCATGCGTGCTGATGTTACTGCTTGCAAGAAAGAAGAAAGGGGAACGGAGATTTGGGTACCCAATAGGTCTTTTTTTTTTTTTACATACAGCTGGCTGAGATTGTCAGATCTGTATTAATTAATAGAGAAGGAGGTTAACAAGGCCTCGGCCAAACGAAAAAGAAAAAAGTGTACCTTAAGCGAACTCAAATTTGGTCATCCACTCATCCAATGGGTCTTTGGGTAGTACATTGCTTTTATTTGGGTCGACCCACTACCCAAAATTTTGCTTAGTGGGTAGTACATTGGTTGTTTCAATATACTTGATTATGGGTCGGATCGTGTAGGGTTCGGGTCGTGTCGGGTTGCCGGATCAAAATTCTTAGCCCGCGCCCGACCCGTCACATGGTTGAGTCGGGTTCGGGTTTTTATGTGTAATTTTCGGGTTGAGTCGGTTTTTCTTTTCGGGTGAAAATGGCCCGCGCCCGATCTGTTGCACAATCGGTTTTTTTTCGAGCGGGTTGGGTCGGGTTTATCGGGTCGGACGGCCCATGACCAGGTATAGTTTCAAATGTGACCTAGACCCACTTGCTATTTCTGATTTGCACGATACAGGAGAACACAGGGATCGCTTCCATCTAAAACACAGTTTAGTGATGCTTCAAAAGATATATCTGTTCGGTGACCAAATTTTTATATTGGGGTCGTTTACTAATAAAATTTTTTGCTACTAAAGACTCATAAAGATGTACAAAACAATATTCATATTAAAGTCATGTATATGCATTATCTTAAAAGTTTCTCCTCACATTTCTAGATGCGAAGTCACTGATGTTTGTGTCAATATCAATTGCATCGGATAATTTATTCTCGATACATAGTGTTGCCAAATCATTCTAGATGGAATGGGACTGCTTTGTGCTGAATATTAAAGGAAAAATACAATTAGTTGTGAGTGCCAATAATTTAGTGCAATTTTTTTATCAATCTAATACCTAGTCAAGCAATAAACTTGAATCCTAGATTCCTAGTGAGTTAGTCGTCTTCGGTGGCGAATCCAGGATTGAGTGGTAGGGGGGCTCTCCTTCCTCCTCTTCTTCGTCCCTCCTTCTTCCTCTTTCTCCTTCTTTCTCCTCAAAATTTCTATGGAAAACTTGGAGGGATTACCATGGGATCCAGGGTGGTAGGAGGCTGGAGCCCCCCCGACCCACCGCTGGATCCGCCGTTGGTTGTCTTTTTCTATTTGCGGAATGTTGTAAACATGTAAGAAGTACTTAAAGATTGAAGACTAATGTCTAATGCATGCCACCATGGCCTCCATAACTGTGAGGAACCGCCTAAGTTATTCCCGTTTAATCGAGTCATCAAAACTAATCAACCCAATTAAAGGGAATAACCCCGGTAGTCCTTGAGATGTGTCCCGAGCAATGCCCAAGATTTATACACACCTCACTAAGCACAACAATTCACACCACGGTCACATAGCAATCCAACATAACCATTCACTTACATAAATAGGTTCAAGTTAAATTACAACAAGTTCAGAGTGTTTACAGCGGAAATATTTTTAACATGGAACTCACGATCACCACAAAAGAAGGTTGACACTATATGAAGATAGTGCCATCCTCCAAGCTAGGCCATCACCTCCTCCCCGCACCTCCGTCCGTGTTGACGGATAAAACTCGTATCCACCTACGATCCGCAAGCGTACGGACCTACACCTTTTTCACCACGGGGATTCCCTAGGTTCTTGTCAATCCGTGGAGCAAGGGGATTACAAGCGTTTGATCTAGCACTACTAAGTAACTTAACCAAACCCTAAACTACGGTTAATCTAGAGAACTACTATGCTACACTAGAGAGAGCGATTAAACTCACAAGATATATAAAAGACACTTGCCCAAGGGTCTACGATACTTGAACATGCAACTGCTAAGAGATACAAAACCAATCTAATCTACCGGGGGTTGTGACCACGGTTTCGCCCTCCCCCCGTACTGTCACTACGCGGAGGTATTCGTGACTAGACCTATGATGATCACGGCGTATTAAAGGGTTCTAAGGGAGAAGTGAGATCAATACTCCCAACATGACACGGTAGCTAACCTTAAACAAGAAAGCATCTTCAACACTAGATGATAGATTGAAAACATAAAAGTTGCGATTACATCACAAGATCGATTACAACCCATGGACAAATGAGAAGATTACCCCATCAAGGTGCTAGGCATAGCACCGTTGATCATGGTGACGCTTCCGACGGTGTCTTCCTTCTCCTCCGGGGGTGTCTTGGCAGGGCCTCGACGTCCTCCTCCACTTGTGGTTGCTTCCTTCGAGTAGAGCGATCTTCCTCGCGAATGATCTCTCTCCTCTCCTTCCTCTCTAGCTTGTGGACGGCTTCTCGGGCGAATGGCTCTCTCTCTCTGTGAATGGCGGTGCCTCCACGGCTTTAGGGTTGCATCATCTTCACGCTCAAGAAATGGGGGGCCGAACCAACGTCGGAATGGGCCAGGCCGGCCGGCCTGGGCCGACCGGCCTGGGCCCATTTCGGCCCGGTTCGGTCGCCCCTTCGCGCACATGGG
The DNA here is from genome assembly GCA_036936925.1 of Cenchrus fungigraminus. NCBI lineage: Eukaryota > Viridiplantae > Streptophyta > Magnoliopsida > Poales > Poaceae > Cenchrus > Cenchrus fungigraminus. The sequence goes on from CM072780.1 coordinate 73,852,898, forward strand.
TCCTCTTGACATTTTGCACTTTGCCCCCTTCAATTGCATCATTTTGACGATGTCATCCTCGCGTCCAAGATAGAGGGTCTTCTCGCATGAAGTTCGGTCTTTTACGCTTTAATCCTCGGGGATGTTCCTTTGTAACACCTTGGTCCTTGCCACCTTTGGGAGTGATTTCATCATGCTCTCGAACACGAACGGGGCTCCTCATTTGCTCCTTTGAACTTGTTGTGACTCCGTCCTTTATGTCCATGTTTTCCTGCAAAAAACATAACACTTCCAAATGCACATACAAGGATGAACTTGTTATATCATTAGCGTGCCTAGTGGTGGGTTAGTTTCATAATCAAGTCCAAATCAAAGTATAATAAACATGTTTGGTGTACCAAAATACACCGTCAACATCTCCCCCACGCTTAGATCTTGCTCGTCCTCGAGCAAGTCCTTGTAAAAGAACTTTTGTCCAAGGTGTTGAAAACGTTCTCCGCTAATTCTTCCTTCACAAGTTAGTCAATCCTTTATCTTTAATATAATAAACATAAGGCAATGATCATGATACATAAACATGGGCGTTTAGAATTTTTACCAAATCGAGATTTACCCCACAACTCATACCTTTCACTCGAGGTCCTCAATTCCAGCCATGCTTACTTCTTTGCTTCCATCGGAGGGTTTTCATGATTTTTCAAAAATAAAATTCCTGCAACAAGTATTAGACAAAAACCTTTCTCCAAGTTCTCACATGTCGCTTATTTGAAGTGGCTATCCTAAACAATTCATAAAACTCTCACCTCCCATAAGTCTCTCATATTATCATGTAAAGTGGAGATATAGGTATGGCTAGTGAAATCAACACAAATATTGTCAAGCTAAGAAATTTCTCTAATGGTTGTTTACCTTTCAAAGCCAATGATCATGAGATTTAAACCATGATGTGGGGATGTCAAGGATAAGAAGATATAGAATGGTGGACATGTGCAAGGGCAAAAAGAAATTAAGACTACGAGGCACCGATGATGTCCTCGTTGTCAGATTGCACATGGTTGGAAAAATGGAAGTTTCGTCTCTTAACAACAACGTGGCATCCTTCCTTACACTTTATTTAATCTTCACTTGATTCATCCCTCTTCATATCTTTCTTGCTTAATCTCTTTCTTTCTTTCTTTCTCTCCCCTTTTTTTTCTTTTCTTTTTTTCTCTTTCTCTTTCTTTCCCTTTTTTTCTTTTCCATATATATATATATATATATTTCATTTCTCTCTTGACATCTTTACCTCTCTTTCAAAACTCTTTGCTCATCTCTTCTTGCATAACACAATCTGAATTTTAAATAAAAACCATGTTAGAGACGAGACGAAACTTCGAACGTAGGTTGTGTTCAAGGAATACGATGTACAAAAGAGATATTATGGTTTGGGTATGGAATTCGGCGATGTACGGGACTTTCGATGTGAGAGTCTCGTTACCGAATATATGACGAGGCTAGCAATAAAAGATATATACAAGGACATGATCATTGCTCAAAATTAAAACTTCCAAGAGAGAAGGATCCTAGCCCAACTCATCATGCTAACCGCACTTATAGTGGAGCGGATATTGAGTTGGCCTTGTATAGGATTTTTCTTTGTCTCTCAACTTGGAAAAAGAGAGTTTGCTAACCTTTATTACAAGGTTTTTCATATAATTTTCAGAATTAAACTCCTCCAACATTAGCATCAAACTTAGCACAACCGAAACAAGGTTCTAGATCAAAATATGGTGCGGGCACTTTTAAAGGTAAAAACTCCACTAAGCACCACGGTAAACGTTTCAAACCAATTGCTCATGCTCATATATTAAAAATTAAAGACAAACATACGAGTAAAGAAATAAAAAGCATCGCATGAGACAAAAATTAAAAGACACTTTTTATTTGATTTTTCGACTCGAACACTAAATTAACACACTTCAAACTTGAAAATTTAAAAGCGCACCTAAAAATTTAACTCACAAACTCTCGCAAACTCTAAACCAAACGAAACTAAACTCACTAAGGCAAAAACTTTTAAGATCTAGCTAGCTAGCTCTCCCCCACGCTAAAAGCATACGACGTCCTCGTCGTATTTTACAAAAATCCTAAGGGGGAAAACCCTAACTTTCTAGTGGAACTTCCCACAATCCTTGCACCACCTTTTCTTCATGTTGCCGACCATCCCGAATAACTTCCTCACGTTCCTATTAAGGAACTTGTAGTCGTCATCGACTACTCGCTCCAAATCCTCCATTCTCTGCCTCATCGCCTCCATAGCTTGGAAACACTCCTCGACCGACGCGTAGAGGTCCGAGATGGAGTGACGGCAAGCCGCACAACATAACGGATGCATCCCAAATGGGTCGTCGTCGCCGGGGTCGTCGCCATTGTCGCCGTCACCGCCGTCATCGGGATCTCCACCGCCGTTTGGACCTTCGGGAGTCTTCTCTTTAGGCACCTCCTCCCAATAGAAGAGGTCATTGTCGTCCCTTCCGGCGGCTGCCCACGAGCTTGGGCTGCGGTCGTCGGAGTAGTCACTCCCCCGTAATCCTTTGGCTCGTGTGACTCCTCCTGATAGTCTTTCCTCTTCATGCCCCGGAGTCGCTCCGATCTACGGACGGGAGTAGAGCCCCTCTCCTCCTTGACATGGTGGCAAGATGCAATCGGCCCGGTCGGGACACGCCCTTCGCAACGGATGCGGGCGGTCCTCTTGAGCTCCATTGATGGCTTGAGCTCGCATCGCTTCGCCTCCTCCGGCTTCAGAGGCTTGTCGGCGCCTAGCTTGATCTCCACGCTCCTTGGGGACGTCATGGCTGCTGCTTGGGTGCAAAAGGATGTGAATTGGGATGGATTCCCGAGCTCCAATCTCGTCCCTTTAAATAGTCCGAGAATGAATGCCCTCGAACCCATTTTTTCCTTTTCTTGACTTCCCTGAAATTTTCTGACCAAACAAGGAAGTCGAAGACGCGCGTCCCAGAGGAAAATGGGGGCGAACCGCCGCCCTGGGCCCCTGGGCTGATCGGACTGGGCCAGCCGGCCTGCCCTAGTTCGCGGGCCGGTTCGGTCCGATTTTTCGCGTGCTCCACTATTTTTTAATTGCTCGCCCATGTGGAAAAGTTGGCCTGGTAAAACTTTGCGAGAAACTCCAGAAAAATAAAATAAGAGCTATTTACAAAATGCTCACCTTGTTTTACGTCATAGGCTTGACGTTCGGGCTCATCCTCCATGATGAAAATATCAATATGGTGAAGGGGCACAACGTCAGGTTCGAAATACACCTTAAGCCGTTGACCATTCACCATGAATTGATCTCCTTTCATATCCATGATGGTAACCGCTCCATTGGAGAGCACCGAATGAACAATGTAAGGTCCATCCCACTTGCTTTGCAATTTCCCCTTTCCGAAAGTTTTGAATCTCGAATTATGGAGGAGGACCTTATCTCCTTCTTTAAACTCCTTCTTCTTTAACCTTTTGTCATACCATCTTTTGATTCTTTCTTTGTATATGCTTGCATTTTCATAAGCTTTCAACCTCATCTCCTGTAGCTCGCTAATTTGGATTCTCCGTTTCACTACCGCAGTGTCTAGATCGAGGTTCATCTCTTTTATTGCCCAATATGCTTTATGTTCTAGCTCAACCGGAAGGTGACAAGCTTTGCCATAAACAAATTGATATGGGGTCATACCTATCGGTGTCTTGAACACCGTTTGATATGCCCATAAAGCTCCATCCAACTTCTTTGACCAATCCTTACCTCCCTTCTCTATAGTCTTGTTAAGGATGCTCTTTAGTTGCCTATTCGATGTTTCTGCTTGTCCGTTGGTTTGTGGGTGATAAGCCGTAGAGACTCTATGTTCAATTCCCAACTTGGACAAGCACTTCTTAAAGTTCTTCCCGGTGAAGTAAGTTCCTCCATCGCTTATCAAAATTCTCGGGGTACCGAAGCGAGGGAAAATCACACTCTTAATCATTGTGATGGACTCTTCCGTGGAAGCTTTACGACATGGCATGACCTCTACCCACTTGGATACATAATCAACCATAACTAGGATGTGCTCAAATCCATGTGAGTTTTTGAAAGGCCCCATTAAGTCAATTCCCCAAACATCGAATAAATCGATTTGTAGATTGTAATTCAAGGGCATAGCATTCCTTTGAGATATGTTTCCGGTCCTTTGGCATTCGGGGCATGATGCAACATATCTTTTAGTATCTTCATGCATCTCCAGACAAAAGAATCCACTGGACCACACTTTTGCTTGAGTCAGAAAATGACTATAGTGTCCACCGTACTCCGCCGAATGACACTTTCTCAAAATTTCTTGCCTCTCTTCTCTTGGTACACATCTTCTCATAACTCCATCATTCCCAAGTTTGAAGAGGTAAGGTGAATCCCAAAAATATTTCCGGCTTTCGGAGATTATCCTCTCTTGAGTGTTTTTATCTAGGTGATCAAGGGGCATTCTCCGAATTGCTCGAATGATATTGATCATCCAAGTATCCTTGTCGAGTATTCGGTAGAGGTGGTCATCTCTCATCTTATCCTCTATGGGCTCTTTGTCATCTTGTCCACGGTTCATCCTAGACAAATGATCGGCCACAACATTTTCCGCCCCCTTTTTATCGCGAATTTCAACATCGAACTCTTGGAGAAGAAGGATCCAATGAATCAATCTTGGTTTAGCATCCTTCTTAGCCAAAAGATACTTGATGGCCGCATGATCGGTGTAGACAATGACTTTGGAGTTCACGATGTAAGATCTGAATTTTTCGAAGGCAAACACCACCGCTAGCAACTCTTTTTCCGTAGTGGCACAATTTAATTGTGCCTCACTAAGAGTTTTACTAGCGTAGTATACGACGTGAACTCAGCCTTCCTTTCTTTGACCTAAAACCGCCCCTACGGCATAGTCACTAGCATCGCACATGATCTCGAAAGGTTGGCTCCAATCCAGAGGTTGAATGATAGGAGCACTTACTAAAGCATTTTTCAAGTTCCGGAATGCCGCTAAGCACTTCTCATCAAAGTCAAAAGCCACATCTTTTTGAAGAAGTTGTGTTAAAGGCTTAGTGATCTTTGAGAAGTCCTTAATAAATCTTCTATAGAATCCGACATGGCCTAGAAAGCTCCTTAAAGACTTAACATCCGTTGGAGGTGGGAGTTGCTCAACCGTTTCTACTTTAGCTTTGTCCACTTCAATTCGTCTCTCGGATATAACGTGTCTGAGCACTATGCCTTGCCTTACCATGAAGTGGCACTTTTCCCAATTTAGCACTAGATCGACCTCCGCACACCTCATGAGAACGTTGTCTAAGTTTGCCAAGCAATCCACGAATGTCTTCCCATAAACGGAAAAATCATCCATGAACACCTCGACAATTTCCTCGCTGAATTCCGAGAACACTGCCATCATGCAACGTTGAAAAGAGGCCGGAGCGTTGCATAAACCGAAGGGCATCCTTCTATATGCAAACGTTCCATAAGGGCAAGTAAACGTTGTCTTGTATTGATCATCCGGGTGAATGTGAATTTGCATGAACCCCGAGTATCCATCGAGAAAGCAAAAATAAGCGTGGTTTGCTAACCTCTCGAGCATCTCGTCAATGAACGGTAGAGGGAAGTGATCTTTCTTCGTTGCTTTGTTTAGCTTTCGATAATCGATACACATCCGCCATCCGGTCACGGTTCTTTGCGGTATTAATTCGTTCTTCTCATTCTTCACCACGGTTAAACCTCCTTTCTTCGGCACACAATGCACCGGGCTCACCCACTCGCTATGCGGCACCGGGTAGATGATTCCGGCATCAAGTAACTTGATAACCTCCTTCTTTACTACCTCTCGCATGGCATGGGTTAGCCTCCTTTGATGGTCCACTACGGGCTTACATTGGTCTTCCATTGGTATACGATGAGTGCAAAAGGCTGGACTAAGTCCTTTGAGATCATTAATTGAATATCCAATCACCTTCTTGTGCTTTTTCAATAAATTCAGCAACTTCTCATTTTCTTCGGGACTCAACTCGTCGCTCACAATGACTGGATAAGTTTTGTCTGGCCCCAAAAATTCATACTTTAATCCTTTGGGCAAAGGTTTGAGGTCCACCTCTGTCACTTGTGGCTCTTCGGGTTTAGTGTCTCCTATATCTTCGAATTTTTCTTCCTCCACGCTTCCATCTTGTGGTTCTAATCCTTTCGTTGCTTCCTCTAGTTCCTCGTCTTGTTGATCATTGGATTGATTCTTCATCGCCCTTTGCAGCAGGTCTCTAAGGGTTTCAACAAAACAAAGACTACCTACCTCCTCTTCTTCTTCATCGCCGGGAGGAAAAGGTGAAGGATGACTAGAGGCGTGAAGAAAACTATATGTGTACTTATCTCCGTTAATATTTATTGTTATTTTGTCTTCTCCGGCATCCAACACGGCATCAACCAACTTAAGGAAAGGCCTACCTAGGATTATGTGATCATGATTATTATAGTAGGCATCTATAACAAAGAAATCGGTTGGTATGCACTTTCCAGAGATGATTACATTAATGTTGCAAGTAATACCTAGAGGTTTAATAGTTCTACCATCTCCCATGATTAACTTTGTTGAAGTTGGAGCTAAGTCTAGGTTATGGTCTTGAACTTTATCATAAATCTTGGAGGATAGGACACTTACATGGGCTCCGATGTCGCATAAAGTCTTGCATTGAATTCCATTGATCTCGCAACTCAAGTGTGGTGTCGTCTTCTCCTCTTGGTCGGATCCTATTGCACAAACTTCGGCGAGGCGAGCGTATGGTGATGCTTCAGCTTGATCCCCATGATTCTTTTCACCTCGGCTATGTGATCCGGATCCACTTCATCATCACTAAAGAGCTTTCAAAAGATCTCACCGGTGGTTTCAAGATCGTACGAATTTTCCGCTTGCTTTTCCGGTGGGAAATCCACTTCTAATGCTCTCGCCATCCCCTTTTGGTTAGGGAACAATCTTCTCTTGTCGAATACTTCTCCATAATCTATTGGAACCCAATCCATTTGCTCGAACTCCCTTAATGGCTTCGCGCTTGACATACTCCTTTTGTTCGTTTCATTTGACTTGGCGAAGTCAACGCTTGGGGTAGTTCTTGTCTCGGTGTGTACTTCTTCAAGCTTTTTCGAGATTGGCTCCTCTTTCTTGTCTTCCGGGGTTGCCTTTTTGGAAATTTCAGCATGCTTCTTCATCCTCGAATCGTGTTCCGGCTCTCCCGAAAGTCGTGTTTCCCAATCTCTTCGCATGGCCGCCACTTTGCTTATCTTTTGTAAAAGTTGAGCGGCTTCCATGAGTGTTTTCTCTATGAGATCCCCACCTGCACACATTTGAACATGTTCCATGCAACTAGGGGTTAGGGAAAAGAAAAATGTATGCAAGAGTACGTCACCGGAGAAGCCGAGTCTTGGTCCTTGTTCAATCAATTCATTAAATCTATTCCAAGCTTGGTCTATCCCTTCCTCTTCTCCTTGCGTGAAGGTGATCACTTGCCTCCTTAGATGTTGAACCTTGCTAATTGGAAAAAACTTCTCGCAAAACTTTTTCGTCAACTTGTTCCAATTGCCTTCAACTTCAAAGGACGCAAACGGGTACCATGTCTTTGCTTCGCCGGCAAGTGAGTAGGGAAAGAGATTCCACTTGAACCATTCATTGAGAACTCCTTGACGCACCGTGTTGCATAGCGTCGTGAAATGCCTTATGTGTCTATACGGGTTCTCCGTGTCCATCCCCTTAAATGGGGTTGCTGCCGCCATCTCAATGATCCTAGCTTTGATTGCATACTTGGTCGCTTCGAGCTTCGAATCCGACTCTTGTACCTTTATATCTTCACATCGAGGACTAGCGTAATCCCGTAGCGATTTCTCCAGTTCTTCCACGGGGTGGTTGTTGAACGCCATCTAGACAACAAGATAGAAAACAAAAACAAAACAAAATGGTTTTCTAGATAATAGGGGTTAGATGTTAGCAATAAACGATAAACAAAAACAAAAATAAATGCAAAACCAAACGATGTAAACTGGCTTGCTCCCCGGCAACGGCGCCAGAAAAAGGGGCTTGTTGATGGATAAAACCCGTATCCACCTACCATCCGCAAGTGTACGAACCTACACCTTTTTCACCACGGGGATTCCCTAGGTTCTTGTCATTCCGCGGAGCAAGGGGATTACAAGCGTTTGATCTAGCACTACTAAGTAACTTAACCAAACCCTAAACTACGGTTAATCTAGAGAACTACTATGCTACACTAGAGAGAGCAATTAAACTCACAAGATATATAAAAGACACTTGCCCAAGGGTCTACGATACTTGAACATGCAACCGCTAAGAGATACAAAACCGATCTAATCTACCGGGGGTTGTGACCACGGTTTCGCCCTTTCCCTTCCCTCGTACTGTCACTACGCGGAGGTATTCGTGACTAGACCTATGATGATCACGGCGTATTGAAGGGTTCTAAGGGAGAAGTGAGATCTATACTCCCAACATGGCATGGTAGCTAACCTTAAACAAGAAAGCATCTTCAACACTAGATGATAGATTGAAACCATAAAAGTTGCGATTACATCTCAAGATCGATTACAACCCATGGACAAATGAGAAGATTACCCCATCAAGGTGCTAGGCATAGCACCGTTGATCATGGTGACGCTTCCGACGGTGTCTTCCTTCTCCTCTGGGGGTGTCTTGGCAGGGCCTCGACGTCCTCCTCCACTTGTGGTTGCTTCCTTCGAGTAGAGCGATCCTCCTCGCGAATGATCTCTCTCCTCTCCTTCCTCTCTAGCTTGTGGACGGCTTCTCGGGTGAATGGCTCTCTCTCTCTGCGAATGGCGGCGCTTTAGGGTTGCATCATCTTCACGCTCAAGAAATGGGGGGCCGAACCGACGTCAGAATGGGCCAGGCCGGCCGGCCTGGGCCGTCCGGCCCAGGCCCATTTCGGCCCGGTTCGGTCGCCCCTTCGCGCACGTGGGTCCTCTTGACATTTTGCACTTTGCCCCCTTCAATTGCATCATTTTGACGATGTCATCCTCACGTCCAAGATAGAGGGTCTTCTCGCATGAAGTTCGGTCTTTTACACTTTAATCCTCGGGGATGTTCCTTTGTAACACCTTGGTCCTTGCCACCTTTGGGAGTGATTTCATCATGCTCTCAAACATGAACAGGACTCCTCATTTGTTCCTTTGAACTTGTTGTGACACCGTCCTTTATGTCCATGTTTTCTTGCAAAAACATAACACTTCGAAATGCACATACAAAGATGAACTTGTTATATCATTAGTGTGCCTAGTGGTGGGTTAGTTTCATAATCAAGTCCGGACCAAAGTGTAATGAACATGTTTGGTGTACCAAAATACACCGTCTACAGTCCGCGGGAAAGAAGTAGACAAAGACTGCTTCCTACTGCTGGTCTCATGCAAACAACTTAACGGCAGCATCCTGAGTACAAAAGGTAGTCGACAGGACTTATCTAACAATATGGGTATATACTTTACCGACTCTCAAGGGTTATGCATTTGGCTAAGTAGCAAGGAAGGGTAATAGGTAATTCATTTGCATAAAAGCATCTAACAAATTTATGGTGATAGAAATTAGTAAAGACCTAGCAATCTATGATCTCTAAGCCAAACATCAAACAATTACATATACTCCCTCCGTTCTTAAGTATATGACACCGTTGACTTTTTACTCCAACTTTGCCCACTAACATATATTGAACAAATTAGTTAACTAAAGTAAAATGTATATCATTATATCTATTATCTAATGTACTTTAGATTTAACTTGTTTGTTTATCAATTTGCAAAAAAAAAAGATTATAGAAAAGATGAATAGTCAAACGAATGAAAAAAGTCAATGGTGTCATATATTTAAGAACAGAGGTAGTAGTAAAGGTGATCAAAGTATATGAGCTCAATCTTCCATGAACTCCAAAAACGATAACTTTACTTTGAGATTCCAAACTCAAGAGCGTGCTCCGTGGCATGGAGCAAGGCTGTTGCAATATATTTTAACCCTACAGGGGTGTACAACTTTTCCCACATGAAAGGCAAGACCAACGACCATACCCTTGTACCTAGGATAAGTGTTGATTCATGCCCCCAACCTTTCACATACCCGCACCCAGCTATGAACGAAGAGTCGAAAATGTATAGGTGCACCGGACGCAGCCTGATCACACCTCATCCCACCCCGCGCTTAATCCGGTCAAGGCTCAGTGCAACTTATGCTACTTGGCTTACCTTACCGCAAAATCAGCATGTGGTCTGTACGAAAAAGTGCTCAAGAGCCCAGCTACAAAGTTAGTCCTTAATCAACTCAACAAGTCTAACCAAGAGAGCTCCAATCTCAACTTGGCCTAGCACACTTGTTCAAGTCTTGCATCACTACAAGAAAATCGACACAACCACATTTTAGCGTCATTGATTTGTGACATTCCTAGCTGATCTCGTCATAATATTTCACTTCCGAGCAAATTTAGTGACAAAAAATTTTCATCATTACGGTTGGTACTGTATCCGGGTGTTCCCTGTTCCATGCTATTTTGTGACGCCATAAGCTCTGAAAAAACGTCATAAACCAACATCGGTCCGACATGTAAGCGTTATTTTAAAAACAGAGTGTTCCAAGTCGTCATAAAATTCAGTAGGGTCCATATGTAAGCATTCTTTCGAAATTAGAGTGTTCCAAGTCGTCATAAAATTTTCTAGGGTCCCACATGTAAGCATTTTCGCCAGGTCAGCGGAGGCCAGGTCACGAAATGTTGCAAAAACAACTTGCCATTGCAAGGGTTCGAACTAGAGACCTATAGGAACAAGACTGCGTTGCTTAACACTACACCACTTCTTGGTTGTGTTATGCTAACAAGAAACACTTTCCTTATGGTTGTCTCAGGTGAATCTTTAATATAAATCAGTAATTCGCAGACGAAACGCTTCACTGCCTTCGCAAAGACTCTCAACTTTTGCTACGCGCAGATCTGCAACGGCTCATGGTACGAATGGCGGATTCTAGTGGCTATGAGAGAGTGGTTTATGCGCTACCTCCCGGCTACGAGTTCATGAAATAGGACGACAAGGTCAGTCCTCTGGTTTGAGCCACTATATTTTCCCCTATCGACCTAGGGATGTGGATTTCTAGATTTGGGGATCTAGAGGATTGATGACCATATATAATAGATTCAAATTTTATCATACACTCAGATTTGCATTGCAATTGGTGTTAGAAGTTGATCGGCTATAGATAATCGGTGTTAGATTCAATTAGTTTTCGATTTGCATCATTTTATGAATTGATAGGTTCTTGTATTTTACTAGCATCTGGTGGTGGCTCGGTCCACTGATTTCATTACATCGGAGCCTCCTGATACTGATCTTATCATTGTGGATCCTTATAACAAGTGCCAGCATTGGTATGCTCTCCTAGCAGGGAAAGCTTCACCGCCCTTGGGCGCTGGTATGGAACCTGTGGTCAGGTAAACAATAACTTGTTTAAATTTCAATAGACTTATGGTACTTGTACTCTTGATATTAGTGTTGAAAATGGACAATTTTATGAACATATATGTATTTGGTGTCTGCAGCCTCAAGGAAAACAATGTCTTTGGATTGATCTTGAATGGGATGGTAGGACTAAAGCTGTTCTGAATAAGCTAACATGCAGGATAGCAAAAGCTAAAGAGGAAGCAAGGTCATGGAAAGAAGAATGCAAAAAGGCTAACATGAAGCTTGGAGATACTAAAAATTGATGGTTGAAGATACTACCACTGAGCTTCTGAAGAGGAAGAAGGGTAAGCCAACACAGACAGAACTTGGACAAGTGTTCATGGAAATGGAATCGAATAATAGGTAGTTACGATTATTAGAACAATTTTTAATGATGAATAACCATGACATGCCATCTTATGAAAGTTGTTGCTGATGTTTTCTTCAGGTCACGTGAATGACCCTCAGAATTTATCGATTTAAGAGATGCTTGAAGCCGAGCTGCAGAAGGTGAATGGATAGCTACAAGAAGCCAGACATAATTTTAGGGAGCTATATGCGGGGAGAATTGTCGATCTATTGATGTCTTAAGAAACATGTTTCTACCTCATCATGTTATGATGTTTGCTACTTGGTGGTGTAAACTTTGTGGTGATGAGTTGCTTTGAGATGCCATCTTATTATGTCGATTTGCTTTGAGCACTCTCACCATTCTGAGCTAATTTTGTTGATGTTTTGCTGGTCCGGTCTGTTGATGTTTTGCTGGAAGGACCTTCCCGAGTAATGATCGTGAAACTGCTTATTTCCTGCTGTCGTTCCAAGTCATCATAAAATGGAGGTCCCACATGTAAGCATTTTCGCTAGGCCACGAAATGTTGCAAAAACAATTTACCATTGCAAGGGTTCGAACTAAAGACCTATAGGAATAAGATCGTGTTTTTTACCACTGCACCACTTCTTGGTTCTATCATTTTAACAGGAAACATTTTTCCTTATGGTTGTGTAAGGTGAATCTTTAATATAAATCAGTAATTTGCAAGCGAAACGCTTCACTACCTTCGCAAAGACTCTCGACTTTTGCTACGCGCAGATCTGCAACAGCTCGTGGCAGGAATGGCGGATCCTAGAGGCGACGGGAAGATGGTTCCGCCGCCACCTTCCAGCTACAAGAAGCTGAAACGGCTCGACAAGGTCAGTTCTCTGGTTTGAGCTGCTATATTTTCCCCTATCATCCTAGGGATTTCTAGATTTGGGGATCTAACAGATTGATGAGCATATACACTAGAATCAGATTTCATTGTACCCTCATATTTGAACTTCGTTTGGTGTTACAAGTTGATAGGCTATAGACAATTCATAGGTGTTAGATTCAGTTAGTTTTTAGTTTGCATCGTTTGATGGATTGATAGGTTCTTGTATTTTACTAGCTTGTAGAGGTGCTTGAAGCACTAAAGCTAGGCTGCAGGAGGTGAAGAGAGACCTGCAAGAACAAGAAGGTAGAGAACTCATGGCGCAGCAAGAGGCTGTAAAATACAAGGAGCTGTGTCAGGAAATTTTAAATACAAATATGCAAGAGATGAGGAAATTCAAGGAGATGGCTGACCAATTGTTACATGAGCAATTGCAACAGACCAACAAATATAAGGAGATGTGTGCCCATATGTTACGCCAGGACAATGCCTTGTTGAAAGAAATAGGTGAGATTCTTGACCAAGAGTCGAAAGACCTGGTACTGGACTAGAAGGCAAAACCTGAAGAGGAGGCAAGGTCATGGAAGGAAGAATGCGCAAAGGCTAACATCAAGCTTAAAGCAACTACCACTGAGCTGGAAAACATAAAGGGAAAGCTGAAACATGTCATCGATGCGATGGAAGTGTATAAGCAATCGGTTGAGTAGCTAGTTATCGAGATCGAGAACGAGAAGCACTCGGTACAACAGAGTGTTATCCAGATGGAGAAGGAGAAGCAACAGATACTGCGCGAGAAAGATAAAAATAGGTAGTGCTTGATTATTATGAAACTTGTTCCTTGTTGATGTTTAATTACTGGTTGTTCCTCCTGGTGCTTATGTTTTCTTTAGGTCAGCCAAGAGAAAAAGTGATCAACAATGGGAACGATCCTCAGAAGCTAACATGAAGCTTGAAGCTACTGCCGCTGAGCTGCAGAAGGTGAAGGGACAGCTACAGGATGGAGCTATGGAAGGAGAATCAACGCCTACAGATGTAAATTGATGATCAATTCTTATCGTTATGATTACAAATGGGTGGTTATGATTATTTTGAAAATTGTAATGATGATCATCCTATGATGTTTGCTACTTGGTGTTGTGAACTTTGTGGTCATGAGTTAAGAAACTTGTTGCTACTTGGTGTGATGATCATCCTATGATGTTTGCTACTTGGTGTTGTAACTTGTTGCTACTTGGTGTTGTGAACTTTGTGGTCATGAGTTGAGAAACTTGATGCTACCTAATCATAATATGATGTTTGCTGCTCGGTGGACGACAAAGGTCCGGTCTGTTGATGTTTTTCTAGAAGGACCTTCCTGAGGAACGATCGCGAAACTGCTTATTTCCTACTATCACGAAATGTTGCAAAAACAACTTGCCATTGCAAGGGTTCGAACTAGAGACCTATAGGAACAAGACTGCGCTGTTTACCACTGCACAACTTTTGGTTTTGTCAATTTAATGGAAACACTTTCCTTATGGTTGGGCCAGATGAGTCTTTAATATAAATCAGTAACACACAGGCGAAACGCTTCACTGCCTTAGCCACTCTCGACTTTTGTTACGCGCAGATTTGCAACGGCTCGTGGCAGGAATGGCGGATCATTACAGCGACGGGAAGATGGTTTCTCATTTTTTAAACCATTCATATCTAACCAAGCAACTTAAATCAAGCATAATCTATAACTCGCGAGTGGTGGTGACCTTGCCACCTCTCGACTTCTACCGAAGCTAAGCATGAATAAGCAATTATAGACATGACACCTAAACAAGCATACTTATCTAAAGTGGGTTATTCTAGATCAAGGATGGATAATGCATCAAAATTAGGAGCTGAACAAACTCATACATAAATATTAACTAATGCACATACGAGACTCATATACAATTTTGATCCAAAATAGGGTTCAAAGGATGCTTAGGTGCCTGCCCGGGGTGTCAACGGGGGCGTCACCGGTGATGGGGTCTTGCTAGAACTCTCCGACCTCTTGCTCTGGTGCTTCGGTCTCTACACGAGTGCAATGATACATAACAAAAAAAATATGGCATGAATGAGTGCAATGACATGAGAAAATATGTGCTCAAACATGATCTAACAAAATTGGTTTCATGATTTTTGGACTAGAAGAGAATTAACTATGCAATTAACAATATAGAAACTCACATAATTAAATCATAATATAAATTATTTATTTTGTGAGAAAAATTATTTTTAACAGGTTCTTGACATCATTATAATACCAACAAAATTTGTTTCACATTTTTCTGAGCTATATGCAATTTTATATGAATTTTACAAGATGGAACATGAGCTGTGAATAGTAACTACGGACCGTCCGTGGTAAACCTAAGGACCGTCCGTGGTGTGAGAACGGACCGTCTGAACCTCGTCTCTGGATGTTTTGAGTTTGATTACGGACCGTCCGTCTGGGACCTTCGGATTGTCCATGACTGAGCCGTGGCTCGTTGAGAGCCTGTGTGGTTCGAGGATCGGTGGTAGGTCGCTTCCTGGTGTGATGAGTGATTGACAACATGGTGTGGACTGATTCTTGGCTAAGTATTGCAGGTGCAGGTTGTGGCTTGACTGGTGTTGGTGCAGGTGAAGAACAAGCGTGAAAGGTCGTTGTCGGTGAGGCCTCCAGGTGTAGAGAAGACAAGTAGTCTTGGTTCGAGGGACCTGGTGGCCAGCGGGGTCAAGTGCGGGCCGCATGGTGGCAAGAACGGCAAGATGAAGTCATGGATGGTTTCTTGGTTGAGCCTCAAAACCAAGGTCGAGCCGGGATTACGTGGGAGCCGAGTCATGAGTGGTGATTGGCGGAGGCTACACCGAGTTCGCGGGGTTTCCGGTGGTTCACCAGAAAACCACTGGGTTCCTTGGTTGATCCACAAAGCCAAGACTGAAGACCGAAGATGGAGGTGCAGCAGCATCGGATCGGTCTGACCGGTGGGTCTGACCGATCTGACCAGAGTGCGACGACGCAGTCCGGAGACTTCGAAGCGGAGGACATGCGTCGGGATCGCAAGGCTTGCGTCGAGGCTAAGCAAGTTTGCGGTCGCTGGGCATCCGTCCGATGGTGCGAAGACAAAGATTCCCAAAGTGTCCCTCGGGAGTGTGTATCCTAGTATTAGGCCTTAGGGGTAATTTAGTCTTTCGGCTTGCCTCCATATAACCCAAGTGGTGAGAGGATGGCATCCATCCCTTGGAACCCTAGCTCATTTTGTTTTGCTATTTTCCTCTTCCTTTTTCCTTTGGGATTTCCTGGCTTGGACCGGTCTGACCGGCAAGCTACACCAGCCTGACCGGTGTAGGGGCCTTCTGTGGAAGTTCTCAGGTTTTGCCAGGTTGCTCCAGCAGAGACCGATCTGACCGGTGCTGCTCACCGATCTGACTGGTGCAGGACAGTGGTGCTCGAGTCGCTAGTTCCGTTGCGTTCTCAAGTAGGTGTAGGTGGTTGTTGGTTCCTAGGACCAGTAGCACTCCAGTGGCTGTGTGGTCTTAGCCAACTTGGGTAGTTGGGTCGGAGAAGTGTTTTGGAAGCCGTGTTCGTCTTGTTGGAGTTCCCATCTCCTTCGAGAAGAATTTTTATCGGCTCCCATTCACTCCCCCCTCTCTGGTCGCTAGTTCCGGTCCTTCAAGTGGTATCAGAGCCGGTTACGGATCTTTGGATTCTAACCAGTCTAAGATCCAAGGATGGCGTACCAGGAACGGGGTTCGGGTCCTCCGCACTTCGATGGCAAAAACTACTAGATGTGGCAGAGGCGGATGGCGGCATTCCTCCGCGGTAAGGGTCAGATCGTTTGGGACATCACAGTGAACACAGCTTATGTTCATCCGATGAACTTCCTTGCTCCAGGATCGAGGGACATGTTCGACGCCAACAACAAGGCGGTCGACTACTTGTTTCGTGCTCTGTGTCAGTCCGAATTCGATCGGGTTCAGACAGAGGACTTAGCTTGTAGGATGTGGGAGCAGTTGAAGGATGCTCATGCTGGGAATGCTCAGGTTCAGGCTCGGATGTATGCGACTTACTGGAGAGAGTACGAGAACTTCACTCATCTCCCCGGTGAGTCCGTCGATGCCCTTTTCCAGTAGTTTACAGTTGTGGTGAACAACATGAGAGCCAATGTGGCTGTGCTCCCATACGATGATCATGATAGAGCCGTGAAGCTCTTGCACTCGCTGGATCGCACTGTATGGGACGGAAAGGTCGAGGCTATTCTTGAGTCTGAGAAGTACGACACCCTGACCGTGAACGAGCTGTTTTCGAAGCTCAAGTCGACTGAGTTGGACCGTGGTGTGACAGCCAAGATCGAGAGCCTGACTGACTCTCATAGTCTTGCTCTCATCGGTGGCAAAGGGGCTAAGTCTAACGCTAACGCATCTTCCAGGATGTACTCTCTGTCTTCTTTGATGTCTTTGCCAGACGAGGAGTTCGACGTGCTTGGAGAGGATGAGCTGGCGTTGCTGACCAGGCGGTTCGAGAGGTTGCACGAGAACCGGGTGAACACAAGGAGGAATCCACGGACATGCTTTCAGTGCGGCAAGCCAGGACACTTCGTTGCCGACTGTCCGGAGAAGATGGAGAACAAGGAGGGCTACAAGGACGGCTACAAGCACAGGTCGAACAAGGACGACAAGTACCGATCAAGGCGCGATCACAAGCACAAGAACAAGCACAAGGACGAGCGACGGTCGAGGAAGAAGGACGGTCGCGGCAGGAAGGCCCGAGCGATGGTCGGAGCGAGCGACATCGACTCCAGCTCCGCCTACTCTTCCTCGAGCTCGAGTAGCAGTGAAGATGAAGATAATCGGCGCAAGAACAAGAAGTCATCCAAGAACTTGAGCGGGCTGAGCTGCTACGCGAGAGATGGCTTCTGCGGCATGGCTCGTAGCTCCGGCAGCAAGAAGAGTCACTAGAGCGACTCGGACTCCGTCTTCGAGGATGAGGTACGTGACGAGCTTCCCTTCTTGCGTGAGGAGAATGAGCGCCTTGGCAAGTTGCTTGTTAATCATGATGACATGCTTAGAGAGGCAAAGAAGATGAGGAAAGAGCTTAGGGCCTCACTACAAGATGCTAGGAATCGAGTAGCTGAGCTAGAAACCCAGAACCTTGATGCTAAGCTTGAGATAGATTCGCTTAAGGCTTCACCTGTGGTTTCTGATGAGATTGATTGTTGTGATTGCTCTGTGTACCTAGCTGATCTTACTGCTCTTAAGGATAAGCATGCTTCTACTTGTGATGAACTAGATGTGCTTAGGGTTGAAGTGGCTGAGCTTAAGTCTAGACCTGCTTTGCTTGGTGCTTGCACTTCTTGCCCTGTTTTGCATGGAAAGATTGATGAGATGCATGCTTATTCTGTTTCGCTTGAGGCTAAGTTGAAAGAACCTGTTCCCACTTCTTGCTCTACTTGTGAAGTGCATGCTTTGAAAAATCTAGAACTTACACATTATGTGGATCGCTTGCAGGATGAGAATGATGAGTTGAGGAAAATGATGGGTTGGTTGTCGGGTCATGAACCACAGCTTAGGATGATGATAGAGGCATACAAGCGCTATGATGGGCAAGCGCTTGGCTTGGATAAGATTGGAGAGTGTAGTGGTGAAGGAGGAGAGAAAATTGGTGATATCCCAGCTCTACCAAAAACCTTCCACAAAAATGCCTATACTCCTAAGCCCAACCCACTGAGAAACAAACTTGACACAACCCCAGATCCTCCCATATTTCCTCACCCAACAAATGATTTCCAAAAACCGGTGAAGTTTGTGAGCTCTAAGGAGAGTGAGGTTGGAAAGAAGAAGGGTGAGAAGCCGAGTGGGGAGAAACCAAGTGAGCAGACCCATCCCAAGCCTAAGCCTAAGCCCATACACTTTCATTGTGACTATTGTGGGAGAGATGGTCACAAGGGTGAGTTTTGCTTCAAGAGGAAGCGTGAGGAGAGAATGGCTAAGGAGTGGGCTAACAAGGACAGGTACCGCCCTTCAGATGGTGTACCTGAGCCTCGTATGCAGATGCCTAGGGCCAAGGCAATTGTGAGGACGGTTTCGGCTTGGGGAGATCGAAAGGTGGCAAGTGGTGCTGCTGGCCGAGCGCCACCAGTCAGAACGGTGCACTCCACCGGTCAGACTGGTGCTGGTCTGGATAGACAACGGTTTGGTTTCTGTGCTCATGCGGATGCTCGGTTCGGTTCTGGTGGTCATGGTTCTGGTGGTTGGCATGGAGAGTTTGTAGGTGGTCAGTTTCCTAGATGTTCTCCACCTCGTGCTCAATACGAGGGTGGGAGGAGTTGTAGCCTTGAGATGGAGAGGAGGAACGGTCCACAGTCTTCCTTTCGTGATTTTCGTTCTCCTCCAGCTAGACAGGGGTGGTTCCCTCGTGGTAGTTCCTGTGGTGGTTTTTCTGGTGGTAGCTTTGATAGGCGTGATGATTTGGTTTGTGCTAACCCCACTTTGGAGCAAATGGCTCGGCACTGGTTTTACTCTTTTGGTACTAACCCCAGTGCAGAGTCGTTTGTTCACTCACGTTCTCGTGTTTGAATTTCAGGTGGGAGACTTGAGGAACGTTTGGTTGATTAACTCCGGTTGCTCGAGGCATATGACCGGAGACAAGAGGTGGTTCTCAAGTTTCGTCCCGGTGGTGTCCAAGACATACATCACCTTTGGGGACAATGGGCGAGGGCGTGTGCTTTCAGAAGGTGAGATTAAGGTAAGTGAGAAGGTCACTCTCAGGCGTGTTGCTCTTGTTCAATCGCTCGGATTCAATTTTCTTTCGGTGTCCCAGCTTTTGGATGAGGGGTTTGAGGTGTTGTTTTGGCCTGGTGGTTCTTGGATTTTGGATTCTCGAGGGGACCTAGTTTGCATGGTCGTTCCCGAGGGTCAAGTGTTCCATGCGGATTTCTCTCAGTCTTCTGGTGTGGAGCGTTGTTTCTTGGCTGGTTCTTCGAGTGAGTTGTGGAAGTGACATAGGAAGTTGGGTCACTTAAGCTTTGACCTTTTGTCTCGCTTGAGTAAACTCAATTTGGTCCGAGGATTGCCACGGCTGAGGTTTGAAAAAGAGTTGGTTTGTGCGCTGTGTCATCATGCTAAGATGGTAGCTTCTTCCCATCCACCCCTCACCGATGTGATGACGGAGCGTCCATGCGAGCTGCTCCATATGGACCTTGTTGGCCCAGCTCGTGTGCGATCTGTGGGTGGGAAGTAGTACGTCCTGGTTATGGTGGACGACTACTCTCGGTATGCGTGGGTTTTCTTTCTTGAGGAGAAAGGGGAGACGTTTGGTTTTGTTCGAGATCTTGTTTTGAGGTTAAGAAACGAGAGGCACGGAGATGCCAAACGAGTGATCCGCAGAGACAATGGCTCGGAATTTAAAAACTCTCACTTTGAAATATTTTGCCATGACTTGGGTCTTGAACACCAGTTTTCAAGTCCGTATACTCCTCCCCAGAACGGCGTGGTGGAAAGGAAAAACAGAACCTTGTGCGAGATGGCTCGGATGATGCTTGATGAGCATAGGACTCCGAGAAGGTTCTGGGTTGAGGCGGTGAATACCGCGTGCTATGTGTCGAACAGGATTTACCTCCGGGTGCATAAGAAGAAAACATGCTATGAGTTGATGCACGGGCGCACACCCAAGGTGAGTCACTTTCATGTGTTTGGGTGCAAATGCTTTATCCTGAAGAAAGGTAAGAAGTTGGACAGGTTCGATGCTAGGTCTGTCGATGGCATTTTCTTTGGTTACGCGTCTCATTCTAGAGCCTTTCGAGTGCTCAACCTTGAAACTAACCAAATCGTGGAGACTTGCGAGGTAACCTTCGACGAGACACAGCCACGTAGTTAGCTTGTTTTTGAGTGTGCAGGTGACGATGAACTTGGCGAGGAGATTTTCGAGGAGGAGGAGCATGAACATGGAGATGATGAAGATGGCGGTGTGGTGCCCGCGGCTGAGCATGTACCTACTACTTCGACTACGGTGGTGGACGGCCCTTCTCCCACACCTACAATGACAAACTCAGTTCAAGGTGAAGCTGCTGTTGAGGGGGAGGTAGCATCAAGGCGAGAACCTCCCCGGCGAGTTCAAGTGGATCACCCGGCTTCGAGAATCATCGGCGATATCAATGAACGCACTACACGGTCGAGGGTTCGAAACAATTCTCACTTTGCTCATGCTGCTTTTGTTGCTACTTTTGAGCCCAAAGACATTGGACACACGCTATCTGATCACAATTGGGTTAATTCGATGCATGAGGAGTTGGAGAACTTTGAGAGAAACCAAGTTTGGGAGTTGGTGGATCCTCCATCGGGGTGTAAGCCGATTGGGACAAAATGGGTGTGGAAAAACAAAGAGGGAGAGAAAGGAGAAGTGGTGAGAAACAAGTCGAGGTTGGTGGCGCAAGGGTATATTCAGAAAGAGGGGATCGACTATGAGGAGACCTTAGCTCCCGTAGCCCGTTTGGAGGCGATTAGGATCCTTCTAGCCTTTTCCGTGGCTAAAGGGTTCAAATTGTACCAAATGGATGTCAAGAGTGCTTTCCTGAACGGTGTTTTGGAGGAAGTAGTGTATCTGAGGCAACCCCCAGGGTTTGAGAGTGAGAAGTACCCCCACCGGGTGTACAAGTTGAGGAAGGCGCTGTATGGGCTGAAGCAGGCGCCTAGAGCTTGGTACGGTAGGTTGAGAGGGTTCCTGTTTGAGAGAGGGTTTGAGATAGGGAAGGTCGATCAGACCTTGTTTCTCCTCAGGCAGGGCAAAGATATCCTGATTGTACAGGTATACGTGGATGATATTGTCTTTGGTGGCTCGTCTAACTCTCTTGTTGTAAGGTTTGCAGAAGACATGAGCAGGGAATTTGAGATGAGCATGATGGGTGAGTTGCAGTTCTTCCTCGGGCTCCAGATCAAGCAATCAAAGGAATGAACATTTGTGCACCAAGCTAAGTACACTAAGGACATTGTGAGGAAGTTCAAGATGGAGGACTCCAAGGCAATGGCAATGCCTATGAGTACGACTACAACTCTTGATGCGGATGAGGACGGTGAACACGTGGACCAGAAGGAGTACCGAAGCATGATCGGGTCACTCCTCTACTTGACGACGACGAGGCTAGAGATCCAATTCTCAGTATGTCTGTGCGCTCGTTTTCAAGCGTCTCTGAGGACTTCGCATCGGCAAGTAGTCAAGTGCATATTCAGGTATTTGCGTCATACTCCCGACTTCGGCATTTGGTACTCCGCGTCTTCTTCTTTGGCTCTTCATGGATTTTCGGACGCGGATTTTGCCGGGTGTCGGTTGGATAGGAAGTCCACTTTTGGGACTTGCCAGTTCTTGGGTTCTTCTTTGGTGTCTTGGTCTTCCCGCAAACAATTGAGTGTTGTTCAATCCACTACTGAGGCAGAGTACGTTGCCGCAGCTAGTTGTTGCTTTCAGCTCCTTTGGATCTCATACACCATGAGTGACTTTGGTGAGGAGTATACCCATGTCCCACTTCAATGTGACAGCACTAGTGCCATAAGTGTTGCAAAGAACCCAGTGCTACATTCCAAAACCAAGCACATAGAAGTGAGGTATCATTTCTTGAGAGACAACGTAGAGAAAGGAAAAATCGCTTTGATCCATGTACCCACACATGACCAGCTAGCCGATATTTTCACCAAACCCGTAGATCAAGCAACTTTCACACGTTTGCGGGGGGAGCTTGGTGTTTGTTTGATTTCTTAAGTTGGTGTGTGGGAGCTCCTTTGTAGCATATGTTTAGCTTTCCTTTGTGCATTTCTTGCATTTGCATTGCATTTGTATCATGATGTATGGTCATCTTTGTATGATAGGTTGCATGCATTTTGTACCATATGCATTGTGTAGGAAAAGCTTCTCCTATACACATTGTTCACCATGGTATGATATATATGTTCTTGTGAGCTAGTTTGGTATGATATGGCTTAGTGTGGCTTAGCTCTTGATGATCTTGATTTATATCCATGGTTTATAGCTATGTTTTTCCAAAATGTCATATATATGCTTTCTTGTGAGTAAATGCCTTTATATGATCTTGACATGTTTTTTGTGGCTTGGCTATGCTTAATTTGTGGTTGGATAGCTTATTTTGATCATATGGGGCGAAAGGCTCATTTGCCATCATGAATGTTTAGCCCCCATTCTTTTTCTTGTGGAGGGGCATAAGTTCCTTTTTGTCGCAAAGACATTTCATGTACCATATATGAATCTGAAAATGAAATGTAAATTGCTTGGAAAATGTGCTCCCATGTCATATGTGCTTAATTTACTTGCTTTTGGGTGCTAAACCGTTGCATGTTGCTTACCAATGAGAAGTCTCATGTTTAGAAGTAAGCACATGGCTCGGTGGCTTTGACATGACATGAGGTGCTTGTGGGTGTTTATGATGGTCTTATGCTTAGAATGGTTGTCCTAGCTTGAAGTTTGTGTGGCTTTGCCATTTTGACATGTTTTGATCATGTTTAGGACTTTGCTCATGAGAGGGTGAATTTTCGCAAAAATAGTCATTTCTATCCTAGCTTCGTCCAATGGTTGTGAAACTTGGTGATCTTGTAGTTTTTGTCCATACGAAGCTATAGAGTATCTAACTTGCTCATTTGGACATGTGTAGCATGCTATGTTGAATTTTGTCTATTTGAGAAGCTCTAGGTTGCATTTTTTGCATTTTTGGCTTGATTCATGAATTGTCTACAAGGGGGAGAAGTTTGAGCATGTTTTGGCTTGCTGCATGCATTTAGAAGGTTTCCAAGTGGTTTCGAGCTAGTTTTGAGCTCGGGCAGTTCCCAGTTTTTCCCAGGTGGTCATCGGCGTGACCGGTGCTGCTCACCGGTCTGACCGGTGAGTGTCGTGCTGGACGATCTTGTCCACCGGTCTGACCGGTGAGGAGGACCGGTCTGACCGGTCAGAGCAAAGCTGAGGCAGCTGCTCTGTTTCGTGAAGCGGTTTGCATGCATTCGTCCAGGGGGAGTTGCATTGGTTCAGGGGGAGCTTGCATGTGTGCAGGGGGGAGCTCTTTGTGGTTTTCGAGCTTTGATTTGGTGGCTTATGCTCTTTGCTTGAGCATGGTTTTGTCTCGGATGTGTCGAGCCGTTGCCCTTGCCTAAGGGGTCCGAAACTTGTCTTCTTCAAGTGATCTTGCTCTTTGCCTTTCCTTTGGCTTTCGATCGCTTGTTGGAGTTTTCTTTTAGTCGTTTATTTTCTTTTCCTTTTCTCTTTGGTTATCAAAACGTGAGTGTTGTCAATGCACTCATCAAGGGGGAGATTGAGATCCTATGTGGTTCGAGGACCGGTGGTAGGTCGCTTCCTGGTGTGATGAGTGATTGACAACGTGGTGTGGACTGATTCTTGGTGAAGTATTGCAGGTGCAGGTTGTGGCTTGACTGGTGTTGGTGCAGGTGAGGCCTCCAGGTGTGGAGAAGACAAGTAGGCTTGGTTCGAGGGACCCGGTGGCCAGGGGGGTCAAGTGCGGGCTGCATGGTGGCAAGAACAGCAAGATGAAGTCATGGATGGTTTCTTGGTTGAGCCTCAAAACCAAGGTCGAGCCGGGACTACGTGGGAGCCGAGTCATGAGTGGTGATTGGCGGAGGCTACACCGAGTTCGCGGGGTTTCCGGTGGTTCACCAGAAAACCACTGGGTTCCTTGGTTGATCCACAAAGCCAAGATCGAAGACCGAAGACGGAGGTGCAGCAGCATCAGACCGGTCTGACCGGTGGGTCTGACCGGTGGGTCTGACCGGTCTAACCGGTGGGTACCGGTCTGACCGGTGTGCGACGACGCAGTCCGGAGACTTCGAAGCGGAGGACATGCGTCGGGATCGCAAGGCTTGCGTCGAGGCTAAGCAAGTTTGCGGTCGCTGGGCATCCGTCCGATGGTGCGAAGACAAAGATTCCCAAAGTGCCCCTCGGGGGTGTGTATCCTAGTATTAGGCCTTAGGGGTAATTTAGTCTTTCGGCTTCCCTCCATATAACCCAAGTGGTGAGAGGATGGCAGCCATCCCTTGGAACCCTAGCTCATTTTGTTTTGCTATTTTCCTCTTCCTTTTTCCTTTGGAATTTCTAGGACTAGCTTGAGAGCTTCATGGTGAGATCTTGTGAGAGGGAAGGATGATCGGGTGGCAAGCTTGATCTTGTATGAACCTCTTTGGTATGTATAGATGATTTAGCGTGGTTCCTCAAGGATTAGATGTGTCTTTCCCGTTTCTCCTTTTTGGTGATTTTCGGAGCCCTTTCTTGGCGAATTTCTTGTGGTGATTTCGAGGCCTTTCTCTTTGGGATTTGGTGGGGGATGTATGCTTGAACCCGTCATGGTTCTTTTCCCTTTGATTCCCCTCCCAAATCCGTGAGCAAAGGAGCTCGATTTTGGGGTTTTCTTGGCTCTAGGGTTAGAGGCGTTCTTGGTGGGATTTTTTCGATTCCTCTCGATTTAGCGAGTTTTGGTGGACCAAATCTTGGCTATGAAGTGCCCATGAGGTGTTCCTACTATCCCCAAAGTCTTGGCTTTTCCTTCATCTTGAATCACATCACAGAAGAATATATCCGCCTGAGATTGACGAAGCTCATACTGCCTTCATTTCCTCTTTTGGCACCTCTGTTATTTATTTAGAGAAACATTGCTTTTGGTCCAAGCTTTCTCCTTAGACAGAGCACTAACTTTATCTAAGTGTACCCCTCTCCTGCACATTGTAAGGTGATGCACGGAGGCCAGCGAACTCTTGCACATTGTGGTTGTCATGGTCATGGGTGCGGTAGCGCATGATGCCCATGTCCGATGAACGTAAGCTGTAGGGGCGGGGTAGGTGCGTGAGATTGTCTCTAGCAGATGCTGCAGCCCGTGCTGCATCTGCATTTTGCGCGCGCCCCCGCACTGTAGCGGCTCCAGCAGCTGCTGCAAAGCCTGCTGCATTTTGCAGCGATGCCCCCAGCTCACGCATCCCAGGGGATGCTGCATCCCAACCGCTACCCGCCCCCGCCCCTCCGCCCCACACTCTCTCCCTCTCCCCCTCCCCTTCCCCGACTTCACCAGCAGCACCCCCCGCGCGGCGGATCCAGCGATGCGCGTGCTCCTCGCCGTCTTCTTCCCCATCGGATGGGACCGCAGCGCGCCGTCTGACCCCGCCCGCGAAATCTAGGCGGGCGGAGCGGAGCTCCCTGGCCGCAGCGGAGATCCCGGTGCTGGCCATCCTCCATGGCGAGCACGGCAGTGCAAGGGGAAGAGGTGGTGTCGGAGCAGGAGGGAAGGCACCCTATCCCTCCCCAAGCGCGGATCCAGGGCCGGCGGAGAGGCGGATCCAGGGCCGGCGGAGAGGCGGATCCAGGGCCAGCGCGGAAGCGGAGCACACCGGCGGCCTCCTCCTCGAGCGGCCTCGGGGGTGGAGCTGGAGGTGGGAACGGCCGGCCGCCTTCTCCTCCCCGCCGGATCCGGAGGTGGAAGAGGAGGAGCAGGGGCGGCGACGTGCGGCCTCGGGGATTCCGGCGGCTGCCGCAAGCTCCGACGGCGGCAGCGATATGCGGTCGCGGCGGGAGAGCAGAGACTGTGGCGGGCAAGCTGCGGTGGAGGGGAGCTGTGGCGGCGACGAGCTGTGACGGGCTACAACCGACCCTCTGGGGCGGAGCTCGCCTGCGCGGAGGAGCTCCACAAGCGTGAGGTGGCGGCGCGGTCGTCATCGCAGCTGCTGCCCCGGCAGGCGCGCGTCACCCTGCTCCTTCCCTGGCCTTCTCCTTCTTCCCCGGGTTCCTCCTCCTCCTGACGCACGCGGTAGCCAACTGCCGCGAGATGCTGCGCGAGGGGATGCGCGAGACCGCTGTGGGCCTTCCTCCTTTGCGCGAGGGGAACGTCTGCATGTGACGATTGTTTGCAGATGCAGAACGGCAATCTGCTGGAGTTAGTCTGACCCTAGCCGTCCAAGTGGTAGACGTAGAATTCTACAAATATTACATTCTTAATTTTGTTCCTAACTGTACATTATCCTATAACATGATTTTTAACTTGTTGAAACTAACAATCCTAAATATACATGAAAACATAATATCTGTATGTTTTGCAAGTTGTATTTCCTATAATACATTTCAATTTTTTGGTTTAAAATAAACGTGGATCCACGGGTCATCATATATTTTAAGAGATGTCACGGTAACTAATTTTATTGATAGGAAATTGTTGGTTATTTTCGCTGAAAATTTAGTAGATCATATTGTAGTTGCACTAAAAATAACTAGTGCTTTTTATAATATCATATTTTAAAATGCTCACTTTTTTATGTAGTGGTGATATTTTTGTTAAAAAATCTTCTAACTAGAACCATCATTAAAAATCAATAAATTAATTTATATTATATTGAAAGATGTTTATCTATATCATTTCAATAATATTTTAAATGTATTCTTGAAAAAGTAAAAATCTTTTTTAGGTAAAGCTACATATTATGATGTTAAGGTAATACTTTAAAAAAATAAGACTAAACATTTATATCAAATTTAGACTACTCATGCCCGCTACACACCCTAGCCTTGCTTGCACCCATTGGTGTCGTCTCCTCCATGCACTGTGTTGATGGCTATTAAGTACCACTTTTAGTCGTCAATATTCTCACATAAATAGAGGCATATGCATTTATTACACACAATTTATTAAGAATAATGTAGTTCCACTTGTCCTTGGAGATTATTTGAATGTAGATGAAAAGAGCATGAAAAGAAATGGAAACTCACCTTCTATGAAGTGATCCACGCCACTTCAGCTGAGGAGATGGCTGCCACATGGATCCTAGTGGCAAACACATCACTAATCCAAGGGAGGCACTCGTCAACGAATCAGAGAGTGACACATGGACGTCACATGGATCCATGGGCCCACTAGGGACCCAAACCGCTAGGAAACTTACCATGCATGGAGGATGGATCATGGGACCCACCTGCCAGCCACCTGGAGGAAACACACCAGAGGCGGTGCCCCCCCAGGATCGGCCGAACTGACCTCTGGTCGGTTCATCTCGGCCTTCCACGCGTTGGTCCCGCATTGGTCCTTGCTGCAATCCGAGATGTTTTGGTGACATTTGGTGCCCGATGCATCCATGGACCTTGCTTATAAATAGAAGGGGAGGGGCTCCATTTCTCACACCCACACTTGACTCTCCTCTCTCACTTTTAGTTTCCAAGGCTAGGGGGTAGGCTAGAGTAGCTCTTATTCAGGTTCCAAGTCTACGTTGGAATCTAGGTATGAGTTCTCTTGTATCTTTATTTCTATGTATGACTTTGATCTACTTCGGTTATTCAACTATTTCATATAAAGTTATGGTAGTTCATGTGATTGATATGTTGTTGAGTTCTTCGTTCGTTCATCATTTAGAGGCTCATGTTCGTCATGAACACTACCTTTTGATCTAGTTGAAGGATGATTACCTGTTGTGTTTGTTCATAAGTTAGAGGCTCGTGTTCTTCATGAACACGACCCTTTGATCTTGTTGATTAGACATAAGAGAGTCTGTATCCGTTTGTATGACTAGCCTTGTTTGATCTAGTTAGATTACACTGTTATGTTGCACGAGGTTTGTGTTTATGCTACGGTACTCGGTCTAAGTCGACCAGTTATCTGGTGGCTTCACCTGGGTCACAATAGTCCGGGTCGGGTGGAGTCTAGTAGCAATGCAGGAAGGGTGCCTGGGTTTTTTAGCTGTGTTAGTTATGAGCTTGCCCCCTGTAATGATTGAGGTAGGCTGCAGTAGCAATGACAGCCGTTGGACCCTTTGAAACCCTCCGCGCTGGGTATTGCTGTAGGAGACTAAAGGATAGATTTCCGCTTGTATGCTTAGCGTCGTGGTGCTATCTCCCCATTTGTATCTGGGTGCTGAACCTTCGATCATGCAATGCTTTGTGTATCTTTATATTTCAGCTAAATCTTGTATGCTTAGTTCGTTAGAACCTAGAGCTAACTCCGTACAGTCCCGCCTATGCCGTAGTGTTCTTTAGTAGGAGATGAACCAATGTGTGTGTCGCACTACCCTATCCTTATCATTTATATTACCCCTCTCTTTCTCTATCTCATGGTTTTTATATAATGCAATAGCATAAGTCTTGATATCCCCCATTGCCTTCGACGGATACGATACCCTTGGAATACTCTCTTCCCTGGGGAAATGCTACAATGGTATATATGTGCGCTTGCAGATTCATTCATGATTGTTAGGATTACCTCCGGTTATTCTTGACACTCGCTCTAACCCGACGTCATTAGTAGTGACGTTAAGAAACGCCCACACACCACTTGGGCAGTAACACAGGCAGTAGGTGAAGGGTAAGTACTAGCACGAGGCACGGCAACAAGCAAAGGCGATGCATGGCCGAGACGACACCAATGGATGCAAACAAGGGCAGGGCATGTAGCGAGCACGAGGAGTCTGAATGTGAGATAAATATTTAGTCTTATTTTTTCTAAAGTATTACCTTAACATCATAATATGCAGTTTTACCTTAAAAAGTTTTTTACTTTGTGAAGAATACTTTTAAAATGTCATTGAAGTAAAATAAATATATACATCTTTCAAGATAATATAAATTAATTTAAAGACTTTTAATGGTGGTTCTAGATAAAAGATTTTAACAAAAATATTACTGCTATATAAAAAAACTGAACATTTTAAAATATTATATTATAAAAGCACTAGTTATGTTTGTTATTTAGCTAGTGCAACTACATTGTGATCTATTAAATTTTTAACCAACCAACAATTTCCTATCAATAAAGTTAGTTACGTGAATGGGCCTCTAGCCTAGTAGTTCAAACACCTGAGTAGCACCTAGAAGGCCTGAGTTCGACTTCCTGTGGGAGCGAATTAAACGGGTCTGGAATAAAAACTTATAAAAAGATAGGTAGGGGCTTCCCCTGTTGACTTCAGTCAAAATAAAGTTAGTTACCGTGACATCTCTTAGAATATATTATCTCGTAGATACACGTTAGTATTTAAAGAAACACAACTTGCGAAACATATCAAGATTATGTTTGTTTGTATATTTAGGATTGTTCAACAAGTTAAATCATGTAATAGGATAATATACATTTATGAAGAAAATTAATAATGTATGTACATACATTTATATAAATCTACGTCCGCCACTGTCTGAGAGTAGGCGGTGGTGGAGTTCTCACGCTTGGCGACGTAAATTGCGAAATATATGAAGATTATGTTTGTATGTATATTAAGGATTGTTAGTTTCAATAAGTTAAAAATCATGTAATAGGATAATATACATTTATGAAGAAAATTAAGAATGCATGTACACACATTTGTATAAATCTACGTCTGCCACTGTCTGGGAGTAGGCAGTGGTGGAGTTCTCGCGCTTGGCGACGTATGCTTATACCTCTAACATCACCCAGGTCTTGATGACATATGCCTATACCTCTAACAACACATAGGGGAGGGTTTGGGAACCTACAACTTTGCTTCCTTATCGTCGGCGGAAAGGTTAGGCGGATTCAGGATTGCGTTGAACAATCAAAACTTGGGAGTGCTAACCAGCACCCAAGGGAGGATTTGAGAAGCTGCAGCTTCGCTTCCTCATCATCGGCAGAAAGGGTAGGTAGATTCAGGATTGCGTCAAACAATCGAAACCTGGGAGTGCCACCCATGGAAGGATATTGCTCTCCTTCCATTGGATCTGACTGGGTTTGGATGGATCGAGGGAACCCAATACAGTATATGTGGAGCCTGAGATCTATTGCATTGCGGATTGGTCGGAGGAGACAGACTCAGACTCGGCCAGTAGTGGCGGTGTTTCGAACTCGAGATAGCTAGGGCTAGCGGCTTCGAACATTCTGTAGTTTCACACTACCAACTAACCTACTCCCCCACTGTGCTATACGCCTATATACGAGTGAGTGCTAAGGAAGGGCCCACAGCCTAGTGGAGCCTTGTTGGGCTGGCCTCACACATGGATAATTGAGCCCACATACTACTACTCCAAACGCCATTGGACCTGGAAATAAGCGGAACATGTTATCATCCAGATCAAATGAAGTGCTATATGACAAATTAATTTCTTTGGTTAAGTGCACACAAATCCCTTCCATTGCTGGCGGCACGGGTAGCAACGAACATGAGATTCTCGAATTCAGAATTCCATGGTTTGGAATTTGGATTGCACTAGAAATGCATGTGGCAATATCATTTTTTTAGCACGTGCCAACATCATTTGAAGCCTACAAAACCTGTACTATGAAATGGAATGGAAGTAACCTCTACTTCTTCTACACTGCGCAAATCAGAAACAACAAAACATGGAGTCTGGAACAATATTTCTTGTAGATTGTATTTCTTCCAAAATTGACCTGGTATTGGCGTTTCCTAACATCGCTACTAAGTTTATGTGCTCCTAGCAATGGTACCAGAAAAGACTGGTGGTAATCCTAATGATCACAAATGAATCCGCAAGTGCACGGATATACTATTATAGCATTTCCCCAAAGGAGTATTTTCAAAGGGTATCAAATCAAGGAAGGAGGGTAGGATAACAAGATTATACTATTGCAATGGATATAGATCATGAGTAGCAGAAGAAACAATCTCGAATACAGGGTTAAGTATAAAGATAATGATAGGGGTAGTGTGACACGCAATGATTCATCTCAAGCAACACTATGGCATAGAGAGCAACAAACGAGTTAGTTCTAGGTTGTAATGTACTAATCATATAAAGGTCAGGGATACAAGAGAGACACACAAGCGTTGAAAAGACTATGGTTCAGCACCCAAGTACAAATGGGGAGATAACCCCGCGCCGCTTCCGCACGACAATGGTGGCTACTTTCCAAACTCCTACAACAATACTCGAACGTGGAGGAATCCAAAGGGTCCAACGACTGTCACTACCGTGGCCTACCTATATCTAAACGTGGGGCACACTCATATCCAATGAAGTTGTCCAACCCAAGCACCATGCTTGCATTGTCAACTAGACTCCGACCGACCTGAGCTATTGTGACCCAGGTCGAAGCCACCAGATGACTGGCCTCTCAGACTGAGTATCATAGCATAAACACAACATGATGCATCAGAATTGTGTGATCTAACTAGATCAAACTGAGGCTAAACACACAAACGGATATGAGACTTTCTACGTCTATACCACAAGATCAAAGGGTCATGTTCATGAAGGAACACACACCTCTAAATGATGAACAGACGAAGAACACAAGAATATATCACCTATGCATGCATGCACAACTTTATATGAAATAGCTGAATAACTAAATCCTGAAGTAGATCAAAGTCATACAAAGAAATAAATATACAAGAGCACTCATACCTAGATCCCAAAGAAGACTTGGAACCTGAAGTAGAACCACTCTAGCCTACTCCATAGCCTTGGAAACTAAAAGAGAGAAGTAAATGTAGCGAACATGTCCGTCTAGCCATTTGTTCGAGTATGATTTTGGTGATTCATGGCAACATAGTCAATGGGACTAACAATTGTGGTTGAGCATGTCTTTATAGGCTTTATAGGTCCCATGGATGAAATTACAATCAAAGTTAACATGCCATGAATTAAACATAGCAAAAATTCAGAGTTCAAGAGGAAGAAAAGAGAAGAAAAAGACACCGTCGGATGAACCAACAGCTCCTAGAAGAAGGCGTCGATGCAAGCACCGGATGAACTGGTACACTACATGAAAACTCAAGTCAATAGGGACCATCAAATGAACTGACGACCGGGTTTTTAGATGCGTCGGATGAAGACAGCGGGCGAAGAAAATCTGCGAAGAAGACCGTCGGATGAATCGATGGTGCACCGGATGAAGGCATGAGTTACTTATTGAGAAGATAGTTTCCAACCAACGGTTGAGTGATGATGGACTCCAGCCACGTCAGAGGGGTACACATACTATCAAGGAAGCAAATATGCTGACCGCCAAGCTAGACCTCTTAATGAAGAGATTGGATGATTACACCAATGAGAAGGCTGTCATGACCACCACTACTCATGCTATGGACTCTCACATGTCTTGTGAAGTCTTTGGTTACACTGAGCATTCTGGGAATCATTGCCCTGAAACCCAGGAGGGCGTTATGTACATGAACATGAACAACATAAGGAGGCCAAACATGGAATCAACAACGCCCTTATTATCAAGGAGGCAACCAAGGTAATACTTTCAATCCTAAGCAACCTTCCTTGAAAGATTTGGTTTATGGGCAAGCTAAGATTAATGAAAGTGTTAATAAAAAGATAGCTGCCTATGCTAAAACTTTGGAGAGCCTAAATATTAAAATTGTTGGTCTTTCTTCTGCTCTTAAGAACCAGCTGAGTTTTAACAAAATGCTTGAAACCCAGTTAGCTCAGTTGGCTGCTGCCATTCCTTCTGTTGAAAATGCAAGTGTGGTAACCACGAGAGGGGGTAAGACCACTCGCGACCCACGTTATCCTAACCATGTAGGAATTGATGAGAAAGGTGCAAGAGAAGTTGAGGACTCCAACAAAGGCTCATCTGACACGGAGGAGCCAACATAGGTAAGGAAGGTGCCGATAAAAGATAAGGCGCCTGAGGGGGACATCAACATGACCAGAGTTTATACAGACCAACATCTAGCTATTCCCTCTGTGGAACAGGAAGACCACGGTGGATGAACAATTCACCCGCTTTGTGGATATGATCCGGAAGGTTTACATCAATGTTATACTACTTGAGGCAATTCATGTACCCATGTATGTGTGTTATCTCAAGGACATTCTCACCAAGAAGCGACCTCTACCCACTACGAAGCTGGTGAAGCTCACCAAAGAGTGCAGCACAGCTATACTTAATCGTCTTCCTGAAAAGAAAACGGATCCTGGGTGCCCACAATCACCTATATGATTGGGGCACATCGTTCCGACCACACTCTCTACAACCTTGGAGCCAACGTCATTGTCATGCTCAAGGTAGTCTTTGATTGCTTAAATTATACGAATTTGTCCCCTACCTCTTTGCATCTGTAGCTGGCCGATTTATCGGTCTGGTATCCAGCTGGGATAGCCATGAAAATCCTGGGGAGAATTTGGGATTGCTTCATCCCTATTGATTTCGTGGTACTCGACATGGATGTTGACAAGGAATCACCACTCATACCCGGGTGGCCGTTTCTGAGCATGGTTGATGCACACATTGATGTTGGTGCTGGAGTAATCTGACTCCACATCAATGGCAAGGAGAAGTTCGAATTCCATCCAAGAAAAGAATATTGCTCCATGATCAAGGACTCGCAGAATCTCAACACTCCAATCAGAGAGGTCGCGGCGAGAAGACCGAAAGTGGACAACCTCATTGCATTCATGAAGAATTCATGATCCAAGAACAATAATGAATGAGTATGAGGCAAGGACAGTATTGGAAACCTCAACCCTAGTCCAGGAAATCACCTACCACACCTAAGAAACAACAGATCACCAAGAAGGCGTGGAGAAGGGTGGACCGGGAGCCGACACCTTCTCCTCTAGGATCGACTACCCCATCACTAAGGTAAATACTAAGGAGAAAAGTCCCACTCAATGTACTATAAATAATGGGCCCTTTGCCGGAAGGTAAACTCGATAAGTTATCCCGTAATATTCATTTCAATAAAATTCTAGCATTTGAAGAGGCAAGCAATCCTTGTTCCGTAGTCTATGCATACTGTTAGGGCAAATCTGAGGGTATTGTCCATCCAGACATTCCTTGAGTTTGTATCATGGTGCTAACTTGCAACCACAGCCTTCGCCTACTATGCCTCCGCCATTGGCAGGATGGGCCCTGATTGGTGTTGGTATTTCTTAACGTCACCACTATGACGCCGAGATAGCGTGAGCATGTAAGAATAACCCGGGTATACTAATGGGTCCGAACGAGTCCGCAAGCGCACTGTTACACCGTTGTAGCACTTCACCTAAGG
The DNA here is from genome assembly GCA_036936925.1 of Cenchrus fungigraminus. Lineage (NCBI taxonomy): Eukaryota > Viridiplantae > Streptophyta > Magnoliopsida > Poales > Poaceae > Cenchrus > Cenchrus fungigraminus. Next base: position 73,887,527 of record CM072780.1, read on the forward strand.
AGTATTCGAAAGGGTATCAAATCTAAGGAACGATGTGCACTATCTCCTATTCTGGTAGAATGGTCGAAGGATACCAAACCACAGCTATGGCAGAGAGGTGATGAAGGGCTTCATGAAGATATGAAATCCTAAAGTCGTATTAGTCACATGGTATAAGGAATCTTGCTTTAGGCATCGACCCTCATTACTGGCTCTAACAATTGGTTCCAGCATTTGGCTCTACGTCGTACCCAGATGTGTAGGAATACAAAGGGTCCAACAGCTGTCACTACCGTGGCCTACCTCTATCTAAATGTGGGGCACAGGGCCAATGAAGGATAACCCATAGTCTAGACACCACGTCTACAGATCACTACTATAGCAGAAATATGTATATGCCTCCTGTAGCCTGCTATAGCACCCCATATAAATACAGAGTGAAGAACCCGCAAGACATGGACCATATCATACTTATCATTGAACCATGATGCAACATGAAGAACAGATGATAACACATTCATGCATTCTAGATAGATCAAACATGGATAATCACACAAGTGAGATACAAACTTATGCACCTGATCAACGAGATCAAAGGGTCGTGTTCGTGAAGAACACAAGCCTCTAAATGATGAACATATGAAGAACACAAGAACATATCACTCAAGTATGAATAACACTTTAGTCTAAATAGAAAATTCAGAAATACTCACTTTGCTCTAAATGAAGAACAACAACATCCTCACACCCTCACCCTCTCTACCTAGCACTAAACTCCACACACACACAACCCATGGGCAGGTGAGAATTCACCTCCCCCAAGGAAGAAATGAGAGAGGAGAGAAGTTGGAGTGAAAATGGCTTGTCTCATTTCTTCTCCTCTCCTCTTCTATTTATATGTAGGGAGGGGTCACGGCTCCATGTATGAGAACACCTCGAGCACCCCGGGAATGTGTCGAGTATCCAATGGAGAGTTGCCACGTGCAAGGGGCTAGAGAGGCGTGCCACTTAAGCTTCGGCCGAACTGGGGGTTCGACCGATCCCTTTTTTGGCTCTGTTTGCACCACCTTTCATCTGGGTGACTGCTAGGTGGGCCCCAAGGCATGTATGGGTATGTATGCAGTGTTTCTAGCTCATTTCTGTGGGGGATGTGGGCCCTTGGATCCGCGTATCGGCTCCTAATTGGTCAAAGGTGTGCTTCTTTGGATGATGATATGCCACGAACACGTGGCATCCTATGTGGCAATGTGTCGCCATGTGGTCTAGTGTGGGTCCCACCAGGCCCACCTGATGTCTTGTCTTGTGCATATCTCTTTCATCCGAGCTCCAAAGTATACAAATGATATATTCGTTTCGATCGTCTCGACGAGTCCATCACAATGGTGAAATCCAATTTGGAATTTGAGATTGTTGTGGATGACGCCCTATTCATGCCATTGATTCACTTGCTCTCAACTATATCATTTCAAGCTCATTTTGGTGTGTCCTGCAATAAAGTAGAGAAACACCAACACTTGTGGAATTTGTTAGTATAAACCCATATTCTAGTGTTGATGCTCACTTTTAATGTATTTTATGCATGAGTTGACGGCCTACAATTGGGTACATGCCTAGGGTTACACCCAGATATGCTCCCAGTTGGGACTAGCCCTCCTACCAGTAGGGTGCGAGTAGCTCGACTTGGCCTGGTGCAGCTAGTGGTGCTTGGGCCACGCCCATGCCCGCTAGTTCCAGCTAAGGAGGTGGCCCTTCTTCGTCCAAACGACACTCGTTAGCTTCTGCCTGAGATGCCTATCTCTCGCAGTAGCTAGGCGAGCTCACCTTCGCCATCACGGGCATGGAGGAGTCGCTGAACATGGACATCGAGTCTACTCAGGCGTGGCAGCGATAGACCGATGAGAGGATCAACACCATGCAGTAGATGCAGCAACATCAGATGGAGGAGCAGAGGGCTTACTACACGTGGATGGGATTTCATTACCCTCCACAGTACTAAGCCTAAAGCTAGCTTGGTGGAGGACCCCCACTCTGAGGTAACTTATATCTTTAATTGTTTTCAGAAATCCTTATGCCAAAAACACATAAAAATTTGTAAAATTAAAAGGACTAAAAAGATTTATTTATTTACTTGCTTTCTCATGCGCGGTAAGAATGCTTTGTCTCCATTGTTGAAATGATGAATAGTTGCTCTGTGTATTCTTCTCATATGTCTTGCTTACAGCAAGTTACCTACTTGAGTTTTGAGTTTGTTGGCTTGCGTGATCAAACCTTAGCTTGAAGCTTGTGGGTAGTGAAAAGCATGATCCGTGCTTAGGCTGTTGTGAGATATGATATGGTATAGAGTTGCTATGATCTCGTTCCAAGTAATGCTTGATTTTCTGGAGCTTTCTTTGGAAATGTTTAAATCATGAGTTTCTCAATGATGAGCATTTCCTATCCAAGGCCATATGTAGATTCTAGCACATGTTTAGCTTCCACATATGTTGCTTGTTCTCTCATTGAGCTTTGTCAAATTGTTGTGACCGTTAGTTAGAAACTTGTCCTGCTCCCATGATCAAGATCACATACACAACCCACCATATGCTAAACTTCTACATTGGAAGTTAGCAAACATCATTTCATCCATCCACCCATCCATCCATCCATCCAAAAAATAAAGCTTTGTGCATTGTTCTATGATTTACCCCTCTCCAGAAATTTTCAAAAGAGACTTGGGGGATATGTAAAAAAAACATGCTCAAAAGCATGATAAGAAGAAGAAGATGATGATGATGAAGACAAAGAAGATGAATAAGACGAGGAGGAGGAGGAGGAGGAGGAGGAGGAGGAGGACGAAGAAGAAGAAGAAGAAGAAGAAGAAGAAGAAGAAGAAGAAGAAGAAGAAGAAGAAGAAGAAGAAGAAGAAGAAGAAGAAGAAGACTGAGTCTCGAATATATCAAAAAGGAGAGACAGTAGAAAATCATGCAAAAGGAGGTCCCATAATTTAGATAGTAATAACTAGTACTTACTCCGGGCTAGTGTCCATACCTTCACCCTAGCTTTTCATCAAAGTATGGTAATAACTAGAACCCATTCCGAGTCTAGTATCCACCTTACCATATTCATCATACGTACACATGCACATCTTGATTAGGTTGTATGACTTGTTTCTTCCAAGGATCCGGTTTTTGACTTCACAATACATGAGGACAGGTGTGCCACATTTCTTCCTACCTATAGCTCCACATATCAGCTTATTAGGAGTAGATTGTGAAAGAAAGGCAATCCAATGCCTTGGTGAGGAACCATACACATTGAGCGATCCATGAGTATCATTCTAGGAACTCTTATTTCTTTTTGAAAATTGCAAAACCTCCGGGTTGACAGTTGATCAAGGTATGAGTGATTAGTAATTTCTATATAACCATTCTATCTCTCAACCACCCTGTAACATCCTAGATGTTTAAGGAACAGTAATAATCTAATTAGTAGAGTCAAAGCACATTTGACCAAGTCAAACTTTGTTTAGAGTGGTCAAACCCCTAGATTTCTAAACCTCTCTTTAGTACTTCAGTTATATCTCCAAATTTCTTTTAAACACTTCAAAATAGACCAATACAAAAGTTGTGCATCTTTCCAAGGGACACAACTTTCATAATTGGTGGACATTCAAATTTTGAGTGGAAGCAGGTCAAAACTTAGTCAAAGGCGGAATCTGCAGTGTTTGGGGGTGAGAAAATCTCCATTTTTTTAACACACGTTCCCGGCCGAATAACTAATCAAACCACCTATCGACCTACACAAAAGTTGTAGTTCTATATTCCGTCTACAACTTCTCTTTTTGGAGAATTTGAACTTATATTAAAAAAATCTAGAGTTTGGATCGGTTGAACACGTGTTGACCAAATTGGAACTGGTGTTCTCGCGCTGAGAACGCGCGCTCTAGCACCAAGAGCGTGGTGCCCATGCCACCACGCAGTAGGCAGCCTCCGCCGCCAGCGTCCGGGGCCCCCGAGCATGGGTACAGCGAGGTACGGGCGCACAATCATCACGCGCCCCGCCGGACGACCGAATCGCTCGGGGAGGTCACATCTCGCCACGTGCCACGCGCTCCCGCACCCACCGCCGAGCACCTGGCCCCTGCCGGCCGACAGCCCGCATTGTCGATGCCATGTCTCTCTCCCGGGCAGCATTGCCTTTGCAATGACGCATTCCACCCCTTGTCGCTCGCTCGTCTATAAAAGGGAGCCTTGTTTCTCCCTGCTTGCACGAATTGTCTCTGTCGGCCGCCATTGCCATCGTCGCAGAGCTTCACTTTCCGCTCGCCTCCACCACCGTCCAACCACCCAAATGCCTTCCCTAGATCCCGCTCAAGCTTCCACTGCCACCCTTTGCCCCGTATTGCCTCGGGCTTCGCCAAATTTTGAGCCGTAGCGGCCGCACTGCCGCTGCCTCTCCGTCGGCGCTCGCTGGAGCTGTCACCACCCCAGCCAACTCCTCCAATCGCTCCAAGTTGAGCATGCCTTGCACCCTGGGCCATTCCCCGGCCAAGTCCGGCCGCCCTTCACCACTGGCGAGCAGCCCCTGTGCCGCCGAGGGCACGATTGTGAGGGGTGAAATCTTTGTAGGGTCCATTGTGTAAATCCAGGGGCATTTGTGTAAGAAAAAGATTCTTCCTAGGGACCTTTGTGTAGATAGATTCTTAAGTTGTTAGGGTTGTGTGCTAGATCTTGTAAAATTCATATAAAATGACAAAAACATCCGAAAATGCAAACAAATTGTTGTAGGATCCTTGTGAAGAGGCCTATCTTTTTTTAGAAAGCATGTATATTGTTTTTGTGCTTAGTTTTTGAACTAAACTTCAAACTTAGTTTGATGTGGATTTGTTGTAGTTCAAGATCTAGGTCAGATCTATAGTAGGTTTTTGGATATATTTTTAGTGGTGACTTGCATCGGATTGGGTAGAAAGTTGGCACAAAGTTACTGAGTGAATTTTGAGTTATGATTTATTTTACTTTATTGCTAGATCTGGCTATATGATTTTTGGTAGCCTATATTTAGATAGCTTTTGTTCCTTAAACTTTTTGTCATGGCTTAGTTATGGTTAGGCTTGCCTCTGGTAAATAGGATAGAAATTTATGGCTCAGTTAGATGCTTTTGATTTATGCATGTTTAAGAGTTTAAATTCATAGTTTGAAATCTACTTTGAACCATAAACTAATTTTTGTGTTGAGTACTAGTTTGGACATGTTTAGCATGTGGTAGAAAATTTAGCTCTAAATTAGTTATATATTTCTCTGTATAAATTATTTTTGCTTTGCCAGTCTGAAATTTGTTATTTTTGTGTACCTTGATATATTAAGATTCTAGATCTAAAGTTTGGTGTGTAACTTAGTTTTGTATCGGAGTTTCTGTGTGTCAAAATTTATTGCCAGAGCATGTATATGTTTTAATCTGGCTTTTGATAGCTAGAACTTGTGGTATTTTTCATTATTAGCATATAGCTCAGATTGATGTGAATTTTGGTCGGTGGCTTAGTGGTTGAACCATGAGGTTATATAAATTTTCTCCCTGTGATCTTGTGTGTAGTTTTAACAGATTTAATTTTGGAATAGATCAAGCTTAATAGAAAAAGAAATAGGAAAATCCTTTTTAATCCTAGTTGCACCTTAAACCTTGGGCTTAAGCTCTACCAAACCACCCCGGAACAGACCTGGTTTCTGCTGTGAAGATTAATAAATTTATTTTGTATAAATATGTACACAATCACCATCAAACAAGAATAATACATCGCAGTCACTCACCTTTTATTTTATAAAGAAATAAATGTTAAGTTTTTATCACGATGAATGTGGCCACTCATACACCTTGAGTTTTGCTTTAGTTTTTCCTAAATATAATATTGCTTAAGTACACCACTTAATGTTGTATAAGCATCCCTCATGTAGAACTTCCCGTAACTACACGCTCGTGCAGGATAGTGGAGAGGAAGGAGCTGACGGAGACGTGCACTACGTGGCAGTAGATCAAGACCTGGACCAAAGTCCAGAAGAGCCCAAGGCTAGCTTTGCTAACAAAGGCAAGCCCTAGAGTATTAACCTAATTGTTTTTATAAATTTTTCAACTATCTATGTTTATGTTTGTGCATTTACGTTCAGGAGTTGAAATGAAACCATAGATGCATGATCCCTAGGTACCTATGCTCTTTAACTAGTCGATAGATGCTATGCTCTAAGGACACGATAGATGCTAGGTCGATAGATGCTATGCTCTAAGGACACGATACAAGTCGAGTGATGTTCGTCACTCGCGAGATATAGGTTCTTATGTTGGAATCATAAGACTTGATAAATTGATATGCTCATGTGGTAAGAGCTTGGGATTTGGGCTTCGGTATAGTGGCTTTCGTGGGTTAAGTGTTCGAACGTACTAAGCACTTGTCGGGAATGGGACCGGTAAGCCTAGTACCTAAATAAGCCGGTGCGGGAACTTTCCGCTACTAATTCTGGGATGTGTCCCCAGGCTCGCCACCTGTGGTACATGTGTGAGGCTGGATGTGTGTAATTTGGCATACCAGATAAGCCTTGTGGCTAAGACTGTAACATCCAATCCTAATCTGAGGAATGATGGGAACTGCCTGGTCGGTGCCCTTCTGTGTGGGGGCATTCTTCCGGTTGGTTAGGTCGACCTTGCAAGGTTATTAATCGATCAATCGTCGGCCTCTCACCGTTATTTGAGACTGCTTAACCAACTGGCTACTATAATCCCTTTATGATGGAATTGTGTTAAACTTGATACTTAATTAATTGTATTACACAACTTATGCTTGCAATAGCTTTCTTACCTAGAAATGATTAATGCACTAGAACTTGAGCTAAAATATTGAAAGCAAGGATCCACTCTTAGTTGCTATTGGCAAAACAAACCCACTAGCCAAAATCCTTGCATGTCTAGAGGTAATTTAATTTGTTGGGACGGGTAAGTCTTGCTGAGTATTAATATACTCAGGCTTGCTATAATTGTTGGTTTCAGGTGATGTTGTTTGGCCTAGAGAGATTTCTCCTGGTTGGGAGCTACAGTGGGTGTCAGATGACGAGTGATGACATCACGGATGGCCTCCCATGATGTTACCATATCATTTAGTTAATTTCCACTATTTTCGAACTCTGAACCTTTTATTTATCATGTTCTGAACCATGGTTGTAATAAAGTACCTTTATGGTGAGATTTGGATTTAATTTGTGTAATGTACTTTGGACTCACCTTTGTGTGAGTTTTAATGTATACATTCGATCCTCTATTGTTATGTAAGTGATTTCACTGGGCTTGACCCGGCAGCAACGACAAGCTACTCTTGTGCTATTGCTTAACTGCCAAATGGATTGGTTTAGGAAATAATACGGGATTATCTTGGGCGGGGTTGTCACACGCCCAAGGCAGTTGAAGCTACATGCCCTATATAGATCAAGCGATAGGTAAGATCAATGCAAAGTTGCTCAATTCTTCATGGAGTACCTTGGTGTATGTTTACATAGCTTAAGAATACAACATTGTAGCAACTCATGATCAACCAACTTATGTCCTTAGTTTCTTGCTCGGGATGAGCAAGAGTCTAGCTTGGGGGAGTTATGTTGATGACTGTTCAGTACCTACTTTAGCTATTAATATTCTCATGAATAAAGGAGCAAATGCATTTCTTACACGCATTTTTAGTTAAGAACAATGCACATCCACTTGTCCTTGGAGATTATTTGATTGCAGGAAAATAATCATAAAAGGAGTGAGAAACCCGTCTTCTATAAATCCATGCCGCGCAACCTCAGCTGAGGAGGGGCTGCCACACAGGATCCCATGTGTCCATGACACATCATCAATCCAAGGGAGGCAAACCCCGACGAATCAGAGAACAAAACATGGATGTCACATGGATTGAAGGACCCACGAGGACCCAAACCGACTCAAAGTGTTGTGTACCTGTGGGTTCGGCCGAACCACCTTAGTGTCACCTCATCTCCTCCCTACAAGTGGCAGCCCTCCATTGGTCCTAAGAGGCATTATGTGGGTGTCCTTAGCCTATAAATAGAAGGGGAGGAAAACTTAAAACCTTAAGCCTAGGGTTATCACTATTTGCTCAAAACATAAACTAGAAAATACTAACTAGATGTGCATGTTGATGGTCCTTATAGCAAACATTCGACCGTCAACATTATTCCAATAAGAGGGGATTAGCATCTCTAACTAACATATTATCTAGTATTCTATCAATAATGTATTTCAGGGACAAGAAGCCGGAAATAGGGAAAACCGTGCAGAACTACGAGACTTACATGAAGACCGACATACAGTGATTCTGCATGGTCAAGAATGGGCCTAAAACCAAAGCAAAACAACTCAATACAAGTGGGGCCCACAAGATAAGGCGGCTACAGGATCCCAGGGGGCCACCAGCCAAAGGCGGTGGCGAAATGGGCTGGCCTGGTTTGGTCAACCCAGTGGTTTGACCGAACCGCCCCCAGTGCCGTTCGCACCCATCTTTCGCGCCAAGACTTCCCGCGTGAAGCTATAGGCGGTGGAGGTGGAGGTGGAGTTGGCGCCAAGAAGCCCCGAGAACTGCCTCTCCACCCCTATATAAGGAGGCCTCCACCCCCCTCATTCACACACACCACACAAGGAGCCTCTCTCTCCCTCTCTCTCCCTTTGTATTCTTTAGCCTAGTTAGTGGAGCTTAGGCCTAGTGCTTTCTCGCTAGTAGTGCTTAGCGATTGCCTCGGGTCGGTTGGCTCAACCTCTGGCCTACGGTATGGCTATGTACTCTCATCATACATGTCGTATTTATACAGAGTTCGGTATTTCTACTCTAGTAGTATGTTATACCTTAGGGATTTTTGTCTGAGGCACATCCTCAAAAGCAAGTTTTGTACGTATCACACCGCACTCCTTGATTTTGTTCCTTCACATCTGCAAAACTCGCTTTTGTGCGTAGCACACCGCATCCATTAAAGTACTCTTTTTCATTCGGGACGGCGAGCGAATGAATTGCTAAAAGAATAAATTAGCCTTGGACTAAATCAGCGTGATCTGTATCTGGAATAGCTCCCACCGCACGTCACCCTATCTGCTCGGGAGTCCACCCACCAGCGCGCTCGGAGCCTCAGACTCCGGCGACAAAGTAGCACCGCCGCCGCACTGATTCCGGATCCGCCCGCCACCCCCGCGCGGATCCCCTTCGCATCCGCTCGCCGCCACCGCCCTTGTTTGCTTAGCTTGCTGGTGAGCTCTCCGTAGAATGCAATCCCATTCCCGATGCGTCTGCCCGATTCCGATGAGGACCACCACCATGCCACTGAGGTCGTCAATCGCCATGTCCGGCGCCGTGGGCAGCGGAAGGCGGTGGAAGCGCTGGGCGACATGACCAACCTCCTCTTCGAGACCGCAGCTCGTAGCCTCATAGTCGTGCCGGCCGCCACCTCGGTCTGCAGCTCGAGGTGAACATTACTGACAGTTGAAGCAAGCTATGCTGCCTGAGCTCAGCCTCGTGGCCGCGCCGACCATAGCCAGCAGCTCCGCCCGAGCTGAGCTCCACACCCCCACCGGCCGCCGTTAGTTGTGTCGCTCGATCTCCTCGTCTTCATTGATCCAGAGCAGACGAGGAAGAGGAGAGGAGAGGAAGAAGATGACATGTGGGCTCCACAAAGGGCAAAATGGTCCTTTTACCAATCCTCTCAGCTGGGAACTACTAGATTATTTGGTGTGGTGTGTTGCGCACCAAACCAAACTTCGGCGATGTGCCAGGGACAAAATCAATTTTACGGATGTGCTGAGCACAAAGTGGCACTTTGAAGGTGTGCTGGAGACCAATTTCCCTATACCTTATATGCTTTCATGTGCTATACTAGTATCTTTAGTATAGGTTTGCTCTATTGTAACAGTGGGGTGTGCTCTCAGGCTTGCTCTAGCCTTTTGCATGTGGGTCATCATGGCTCGGGTTCCGAAGGGGCTAGAGTAGTGATTATGGCCTCGAGCGTGGTGCTCGGAGCCGTAAGATCCACTTCGGGTGGCCATATTCCATGGTATGTCGGGGTAGGTGTACAGGTGGTGATAGCCCCGTACATCCCTTGTATTCCCCCACGTGAGTTCGCGGTTGTTGGAGGTACATAAAGACGCGCTAACCTGGCAGACGAGGGGAGTGTGTTCTCCTCGGTGCAATAGGATAGATCTAGACTAACCATATGATGTATGCTTTGCTAGTATATACGACTAAGGACAACTCTAGTGCCCTGCTCCTACTAACCTTAGTTTATTTTTTATTCTTTATCTAAGATGATGGCCGTGTGTGTGTCAATCAATCATATCATATATATCTTATACTCAATTCCTTGCTTACCCCTGTATTGAGCTTTGGTATGCTTTACTCATTCATAATGTCCTTGGCTTGTATCCGATATATCCATACGACACAATTATACACACACATATATTTATCTACCTTTTCATAAGTCATCTTCCGGTAAAATATAAATAACGATACCCTTGGGAATACTCATGGGTGAAATGCTACAGTCAGATAATAAAGTATCTATATATACGCTTGTGGATACATCTCACCCATCAATAAGGCTCGCTCCTTAATAATATTATCGAGTCCTGTACTCGGTAGTACTATTAAAAGAGCACCCACTCAACATATCTTGTTAGATAAAACATCACAAAAACCATCAACCGGTTGTTTCTGACGTTGTTGTTGAAGGTAAAACTTTGGTGACACGTCAGAAATGCCAATAGTGCATATAAGGCTAGAGTGAAATACCCATCCCAAAGAGTTTTGCAAACTATAGCCAATCCTATTAATATACTACTCTATAAAAGTAAAGGCACACAAATATTGCAAGTATGAAATGCGGAAACGTAAAGAGTGATGTTTGGAAGCAAACTCTTGACATGCAATTTATCATGTGGTATCGGTAGGCACTAAGCCACCCCTAGTCCACATTGTTGAAGCACTCCACACAAGAGTATTGCTTCCTGGTCACCAAGTCTCTACCAAGAGCACCACTTGACTTACCACAAAGACTCGGCCACGAATGCACTCACCAAGCCCCTTGGTCACCTTGATGCCATCTCCACTAAGGAGCTTCTCCACCAACTAACGGGGTCTCCACGTCCCCCGCACACAAGCGTCCTCGCCGCCCACACCAAGCCAGAGGGTCAAAAACTTGTCGGAGAGCCACTTAGGCCCCAAGGCTTTCAGCGGACCTTGTATAGATTGATCCACTCAAGAATCACCTCACAAGGTAGGAACACCATGCATCTCACTCAGCTCTAAGCCTATGCTAGCACTACACACACTCTAAGCATGTGCAAAGCCTTTGGATGTTCACTTAAGCACTAGTATAGCATAGATGTGATCTTCAATGTGTCTTGCACTCCTCTGGACTTCAGCTCACTCCAGCAACCTCAAATAATAGGGTGGAAGGGGTATAAATAGCCCAAGGTGTCCATAGAGCTGTTGCTCCAATGGTTAGTCTTTTTTTGTGTACCGTCGGATGAATTGACGCTACATATTTCAGGGGCATTGGTTCATCCGGTGCTACTAGCCATTGCCTTCCACCGCATACTTCTGCTAACATCAATCATGCAACGCATATACCGACGGCTCACAATAGACCATCGGTTCATCCAATGTCGAAGGCTCTCGCGCCAACTCCTCTTTGTCTTGGACCAAATAATAAGAAAGCTCATCCACGGGTTGTCAGAGTCAACCTGTTGTAGAAGTTTCAAAGAATAAGCCGTTCTCCCATCCCATGGTGAGGCCAGGCCAGGATGTATTCCTGAAGCCTTTCCCATGTCTCAGGAAGAGATTTTCGATGCTGCTTGCTTGAAAACTTGAATTTTTCCACAAAGAGCATTGGTTTTGCCCAGTGGAAAAAACTTATTGAGGAACGCCGTAAAGAATTTATCCCATGTATCAATCTCCTTCAGGTTCACATAGAACCACTGCTTCGCCTTTGTTGGTATTTCTTAACATCGATGCTAAGTTGTGAGTTCCTAGCAACGATGCCAGAAATGACCAAATGGTAATCCTAACGATTACAAGAGTCCGCAAGCGCATGGAAGTACCATTGTAGCATTTCCCCAAAGGAGTATTCCAAAGGGTATCGAATCCAAGGAAGGTTGGGTGGATTAACAAGCTCAACACTATTGCAGTGAGTATAAATCATAGACGGAAACAAACCAGACACCCAAGTGCAGGGGTGAGGTATGATAGATAAGTTGGTAGTGTGAACACACAAACACACTCTCTCTAAAGGTCCTAGGCTTAGGAGGCAACATACGAGTGAGTTCTAGGTTCTAAGGTACTAAACACACAAAGTCAGTAAGACGAGTTAGATACACACTAGCATTGCATGACTGTTGGCTCAAGCACCCAGGTACAAACGGGGAGCTAACCTCCCGCGTCGCTTACGCACGACTTCGGTTGTTAGACTTTAGACTCCTACAACGTATCTGAACGTGGGGGATTCCAGAAGGGTCCAACAGCTGTCACTACCGCGGCATACCCCAAGACAAACCGTGGGATACACTCATAAGTAACGTAGCTACGCAACCCAAGCACCACGCTTACGTTGTTAGCAGGACCCTGACCGGCAGGAGCTATTTTGACCCAGGTCAGAGCCACCAGATAAACCAGCTAATTACACCGAGTACCGTAGCTTGAGCACGAACTTCATGCAACACGAACATGGAATCTAACTGGATCAAACTAGGCTAGGTACACAAACAGATTTGTGCTTTCCTATGTCTATTCAACAAAATCAAAGGGTCGTGTTCGTGAAGAACACGAGCCTCTAACTTATGAACAAACACAGAAAACATGAGTAAGTCACTTGTCAACTGGATCGAAAGGCCTTGTTCATCAAGAACATGAGCCTCTAAATGATGAACAAGTGAAGAACACATGAACAAATCACCTATGTATACAAGCACAACTTTATATGAAATAGTTATATAACTGAAGTAGAGGAAAATCATATAAAGAAATAAAGATACAAGAGAACTCATACCTAGATCCCAAAGTAGACTTGGAACCTGAAGTAGAACTACTCTAGCCTACCTCCTAGCCTTAGAAACCAAAAGTGAGAGAGGAGTAGTAAGGTGTGTTGGTAAGAAATGAACCCCCTCCCCTTCTATTTATAGGCTGAGCACCGGCGTCAAGAGGAGCCAAACACCCCGGGAATGGACTGAGGGACCAACCAGGAGCCACCACATGGAAGCCCCTGAGTGGCGGACACAAGGTCAGTTCGGCCGACCTATGGGGTCGGCCCCACTCGGGGTGTGCTTTCTCCAGGTGGCTGTCTTGTGGTCCTTAGGTCGGTCCCCGGTGTACACGTGTTCTTGAGACGGTTTAGACACTCTGGTGGGCCCATGGATCCATGTGAAGTCCACGTGTCACGCTCTGATTTGTCGGGGCTTGCCTCCCTTGGATTGGTGACATGGCTTGCATGCATGGCATCTGAGGTGGCAGCCCCTCCTTGGCTGAGGTGACGTGGCATGAATCATAGAAGGTGAGTTTGCTACTTCTTTTATGCTTATTTTCCTACAATCACATAATCTCCAAGGACAAGTGGAACTACATTATTCTTAACTAAAATGCGTGTAAGAAATGCCTCTTGCTCCTTTATTCATGAGTAAATTGACGGCTAGAGTGAGCACTTAACAGCCGTCAACAACTCCCCCAAGCTAGCCTCTTGCTCGTCCCGAGCAAGACACTTAGTACTTAGGTTGGTTGATCTGGAGATGCTACGATGTTGTATTCTTAATTTATGACAAGCATACAACTAGGTACTCTATCAAGGATTGAATGAGTTGGCATTAGTCTTACCTTATGCTCGATTGATATGGGGCTTGTAGCTTCACCTGCCTTGGGCGGTTGAAAGATAGAACGGTTGTATAGAAATTACTAATTACAAGTACCTTGATCAGTTATCAATCCAGAGGTTTTGCAGATTTTCACAAAGAAATCATAGTTCCTAAAATGATGCTCTCGGATCGCTCATTGTGTATGATTCCTCACCAAGACATTGATTTGCCTTCTTTCTCCACCTACTCCTAATAAGCTAATATGTGGAGCTGTAGGTAGGGAAAACATGTGGCATACCCGTTTCTCATGTATTGTCGTGTCGAAAACCGGATCCTTGGGAGCAACAAGTCATACAACCTGATCAAGATGTGCATGTGTGTGTATATGGTGGATGGATGATGAACTCCTTTTTGCATATGATTCTCTCTTCTCCTTTTGAGATCTTTGAGACTTGGCCTATGTCTCTTTATTCTTCTTTTTCTCTTTTTTTATGCTCTTGAGCATGTGTCTCTTTTTTTATATATAATAGCCCATAGTCCTTGCTGAATATTTTTGGAGAGAGAGAGTAATCATGGAACACTGCGCGGAGCTTTATTTGTGGAATGGATGGGGGATGGATGAAATGATAGGTGCTAACTTCCGGTGTAGAAGTTTAGCGTATGGTGGCCGTGTACGTGATCTTGATCATGGGAGTATGACAAGTTTCTCGCCGAGGGTCACAACAATTCGACAAGACTCAATGAAGAAAACAAGTAGCATATGTGGAGGCTAACAAAAGCTAGGATCTACATATGGCTTTAGATAGGAATTTCTCGTCATTGAGGAACTTATCATTTTATCATTTTTCAAAAGAAAACTCCTGATATCAAACATCACTTAGTACTAGCTCATAGCAACCCTATTATACCATATCATACGTCACAACAACCTAGGCAAAGGTCATGCTTTTTGTTACCCACAAGTTTCAAGCTAAGGTTTGATCATGCAAGCCAACAAACTCAAAACTAAAATAGGGTACTGAGTTGTAAGCAAGGCATACAAAAGGAATAAACAGAGCATCTATTCATCATTTCAACCATGGAGAACAAAAGCATTCTTACCGTGCATATGGAAGCAAACTAATTTAGGAAAGCAAATAAATATTTTTGGTCTTTTTAATTTTGCAGATTTTTATGTGTTTTTATCATGTGAGATTCTGAAAATAAATAAGGATACAAGTTACCTCAGAGTGGGGGTCCCCCCCAAGCTAGCTTCAGGCTCACTACTGTGGAGGGGGAAACCCCATCCATCGGTAGTAAGCCCTCTGCTCCTCCAACTGCTGCTGCTGTGCCTGCTCGATGGTGTGAAGTCTCTCGCCAGACATACGCTGCCAGTCCCGGGTGGACTCAAGGTGCTGGTGCACGATCTCCTCCATGTCACCGACTCGGATGTTGAGCTCGCTCATCTGCTGAGTGAGGGTAGCCCCACGAGACGATGAGCATAACCCGGATGACAAAGATGTCGCATCTCCGTAGGCAGTACCGGCAAGGATGGCCCACTCGCCACTACCTGCACTAGCCCAAGCCGAGCTACTCGCACCCTGCTGGTACATGGGCTGATCCCAACCGGGAGCATATCCGGGAGTAACCCCAGGCATGTACTCGGTAGAGGTCCATGTACTGGGCAGAGGTGTGGTAGGCTGAGGCTGTGGCTGAGGCGATGGCTGCGGAGACGGCTGTGGTGGCGGCTGTGGTGCTCTGGCTGCTCTCCTCGATGCACTCCTAGTAACCCTGTCACCAGAGACACTAGAACGATGAGGTTCCTCGAGAGGAACGGTCAGTGGCCCTTGACCGTACAACCTAAAATCCGGGTTAGGTAACCGAATTTGGTTTGTATGGCCCGGGTAGAAGAAAACCAAAGAATCATCCGGACCCTTCTTAAGAATATGCCCCTGAGTCAAATAAGCCTCATCGATCTGAGTCCGGGGATTAGCAATGGAGGGCACATTGGGCCCTTGTGTAACCCCAAGATTTGTGACGATGCGAGAAATCAAGGACGTACACTCAATAGACCCCGTCATCTTGAAATTTGTCAACCACTGCCGAATCATAGCTTGCACAGGGGAGATCTTGATCTATCTAACCGCGGCATATAAGATCATCATTTCGTCAGTGCACACCGTTCGTACATCATCCCTAGGAAAGAGAGTGATGGCGAGCCACTTGTGCCACAGTCGGAGAGTGGGATGCAAGATATCATTGCACCGAGGTGTCAACTTGACGCGAACAGGCCGACCAGAGAGTTCTTCCCAAAAATTTTCGCGATTAAAACCGATGCAAGCTTGCTCAAGAGAAATTGTGCAGCGATGATGAAAAATGAGGGTGCAACTAAGATCTTTCCATGAAACTCGATACGGAACTCCATGAAATCGAAATGAAATACCAGATGCATCCTCCATAAGAGTGTAGAGAAACTGGATGGTGATAGGCCTAGAACCGATCTCTTGAACCGGGACAAAACCTTCCCAACCTAGATCTTGCCAAATGGAACCGAACTCGGAGTCCATACCTGTTTTCTCGAGAAGGTCCAGGTCGAACTCCTTGGTGTTGGCGAAGACTCGGTCCTTGATGTGAGCGTAGGCTTGTCTCTCACGATCGTCCCTCAAGTCGATGAAGGCGGCATCGACGGCGTACACTTCTTCGGCTTGTGGCGTGGGTAGCTCTTCCTCTTCCTCTTCTTCACGGTCGGTTGACATTGGGCTTGGTGCAGCTTCGGAATGGCGAGACGAGCTCCCCCCATCACGTGAACGGCGTGAGTGAGTCAACTTCCAGAGTGCACCAGTGGCCCAACTCATCTTGCACAACAATCGGACAACACGAGCAACTCAGTGATGGGTTAGTGAAACCGAAATGAAATCGTTACCGAGCTTGCTCAACCAATATTCAATATTTCAGCAACACTTGGAGAGAATACTTGGCACCTCAATCTCGAGCAAGAAATCTAAGAAAACCAAAGAGCAAGAACAAGAGGGGAAGAGAGTGATGGAAATGAGTGAATGGGTGAAGGCACCCCTCAAACCCCCTGGTATTTATAGGCAATGGAGCCGGGCACTGAGACATGGGTCGTGTGCAACGGCTAGGAGCCGTTGGAGGAAGGAGGGCCGAAGTAGCAGTTGGCCTGGGTCGGCTGTTGATGGATAAAACTCGTATCCACCTACGATCCGCAAGCGTACGGACCTACACCTTTTTCACCATGGGGATTCCCTAGGTTCTTGTCAATCCGCGGAGCAAGGGGATTACAAGCGTTTTGATCTAGCACTACGAACTAGCTTATCCAAACCCTAATGTACGGTTAATCTAGCGAACTACTACGCTACACTAGAGAGAACGATTAAACTCACAAGATATATAAAAGACACTTGTCCAAGGGTCTACGATACTTGAACATGCAATCGCTTAAGATATGAAAACCGATCTAATCTACCGGGGGTTGTGACCACGGTTTCACCCTTTCCCTCCCCCCGTACTGTCACTACGCGGAGGTATTCGTGACTAGACCTATGATGATCACGATGTATTGAATGGTTCTAAGGGAGAAGTGAGATCTATACTCCCAACATGGCATGGTAGCTAACCTTAAACAAGAAAGCATCTTCAACACTAGATGATAGATTGAAAACCAAATAAAGTAGCGATTACATCTCAAGATCGTTTACAACCCATGGACAAATGAGAAGATTACCCCATCAAGGTGCTAGGCATAGCACCATTTATCATGGTGACGCTTCCGGCGGTGTCTTCCTTCTCCTTCGGGGGTGTCTTGGCAGGGCCTTGACGTCCTCCTCCACTTGTGATTGCTTCCTTCGAGTAGAGCGATCCTTCTCGCGAATGATCTCCCTCCTCTTCTCTCTCTCTAGCTTGGGACGGCCTCTCGGGCGAATGGCTCTCTCTCTCTGCGAATGGCGGCGCCTCCACATACTTAGGGTCGCATCATCTTCACACTCAAGAAATGGGGGGCCGAACCGACGTCGGAATGGGCTAGGCCGGCCGGCCTGGGCCGACCGGCCCAGGTCCATCCGGGCCCGGTTCGGTCGCCCCTTCGCACCCGTGGGTCCTCTTGACATTTTGCACTTTGCCCCCACCTATTGCATCATTTTGACGATGTCATCCTCGCGTCCAAGATGGAGGGTCTTCTCGCATGAAGTTCGGTCTTTTACGCTTCAATCCTCGGGGATGTTCCTTTGTAACACCTTGGTCCTTGCCACCTTTCGAAGTGATTTCATCATGCTCTCAAACACGAACGGGGCTCCTCATTTGCTCCTTTGAACTTGTTGTAAATCCGTCCTTTATGTCTGTGTTTTCCTGCAAAAACATAACACTTCCAAATGCACATACAAAGATGAACTTGTTATATCATTAGTGTGCCTAGTGGTGGGTTAGTTTCATAATCAAGTCCAAACCAAAGTGTAATGAATATGTTTGGTGCACCAAAATACACCGTCAACATCTCCCCCATGCTTAGATCTTGCTCGTCCTCGAGCAAGTACTCGTAAAAGAACTTTTGCCCAAGGTGTTGAAAACGTGCTCCGCTAATTCTTCCTTCACAAGTTAGTCAATCCTTTATCTTTAATATAATAAACATAAGACAATGATCATGATACATAAACATGGGCGTTTAGAATTTTTACCAAATCAAGATTGACCCCACAACTCATACCTTTTACTCGAAGTCCTCAATTCCACCCATGCTTTCTTCTTTGCTTTCATTGGAGGGTTTTCATAATTTTTTTTCAAAAAATAAAATTCCTGCAACAAGTATTAGACAAAAACCTTTCTCCAAGTTCTCACATGTCGCTCATATGAAGTGGCTATCCTAAACAATTCATAAACTCTCACCTCCCATAAGTCTCTCATATATCATGTAAAGTGGAGCTATAGGTATGGCTAGTGCAATCAACACAAGTATTGTCAAGCTAAGAACTTCCTCTAGTGGTTGTTTACCTTTCAAAGCCAATGATCATGAGAATTAAACCATGATGTAAGGATGTCAAGGATAAGAAGATATAGAATGGTGGACATGTGCAAGGGCAAAAGAAAATAAGACTACGAGGCACCGATGACGTCCTCGTTGTCGGATTGCACATGATTGGAAAAAGAATGGAAGTTTCATCTCCTAACAACAACGTGGCATCCTTCCTTACACTTTATTTAACCTTTACTTGATTCATCCCTCTTCATACCTTTCTTGCTTTTTCCTCTTTCTTTCTTTCCTTCTTTCTTTCTTTCTTTTTCTTTTTCTTTTCTTTTCTTTTCTTTTCTTTCTCTTTTCTTTTTCCATACACATATATTTTTTTCTTTACTTCTCTCTCTCTTTTGACATCTTTACCTCTCTTTCAAAGCTCTTTTACTCATCTCTTCTTGCATAAACACAATCTGAATTTTAAAATAAAAACCATGCTAGAGACGAGACGAAACTTCGAACATAGGTTGTGTTCAAGGAATGCATTGCACAAAAGAGATATTATGGTTTGGGTATGGAATTCGGTGATGTACGGGACTTTCGATGTGAGAGTCTCGTTACCGAATGCATGACGAGGCTAGCAATAAAAGATAAACACAAGGACATGATCATTACTCGAAATTAAAACTTCCAAGAGAGAAGGATCCTAGCCCAATTCATTATGCTAACCGCACTTATGGTGGAGCAAATATTCAATTGGCTTTGTATAGGATTTTTCTTAGTCTCTCAACTTGGAAAAAGAGAATTCGCTAACCTTTATTACAAGGGTTTTTCATATAATTTTCAGAATTAAACTCCTCCAACATTAGCATCAAACTTAGCACAACCGAAATGAAGTTCTAGATCAAATTATGATGCGGGTACTATTAAAGGTAAAAACTCCACTAAGCACCACGATAAACGTTTCAAACCAATCGCTCATGCTTATATATCAAAAATTAAAGACAAACATACAAGTAAAGAGAGAAAAGCATTGCAAGAGACAAAAATTTTAAAAGACACTTTTTATTTGATTTTCTTGACTCGAACACTAAATTTAAGACACTTTAAACTTGAAGAAAAATTAAAAAGCACACCTAAAACTTTAAGACTCTCAAACTCTCGCAAAATCTAAACCAAACCGAACTAAACTTACTAAAGCAAAAGGATCTAGCTAGCTAGCTCTCCCCCACGCTAAAACCATACGATGTCCTCGTCGTATCTTACAAAAATCCTATGGGGGGAAAACCCTACTTCCTAGTGGAACTTTCCACAGCTCTTGCACCACTTGTTCTTCATATTGCCAACCATTCCAAACAACTTCTGCACGTTCCGATTGAGGAACTTGTAGTCATCCTCAACCACTCGTTCCAAGTCCTCCATACATTGCCTCATCGCCTCCATAGCCTGGAAACACTCCTCGACTGATGCGTAGAGATCCGAGATGGAGTGACGGCAAGCCGCACAACATAACAGATGCATCCCGAAAGGGTCTTCGTCGTCGGGGTCGTCGCCGTTGTCGCCGTCACCGCCATCGTCGGGATCTCCGCCACCGTTAGGACCTTCGGGAGTCTTCTCTTTAGGCACCTCTTCCCAATAGAAGAGGTCATTGTCATCCCTTCCGGCGGCTGCCCACGAGCTCGGGCTGCGGTCGTCGGAGTAGTCACTCCCCCCGTAATCTTTTGGCTCGGGCGACACCTCCTTGTAGTCTTTCCTCTTCATGCCTCGGATTCGCTCCGATCTACGGACGGGAGTAGAGACCCTCTCCTCCTTGATGTGGTGGCGAGATGCGATTGGCCCGGTCGGGACACGCCCTCCGCAACAGATGCGGGCGGTCCTCTTGATCTCCATTGATGGCTTGAGCTCGCATCGCTTCACCTCCTCCAGCTTCAAAGGCTTCTCGGCGCCTAGCTTGATCTCCACGCTCCTTGGGGACGTCATGGCTGCTGCTTGGGTGCAAAAGGATGTGAATTGGGATGGATTCCCGAGCTCCAACCTCGTCCCTTTAAATAGTCCGGGAAGGAATGCCCTAGAACCCATCTTTTCCTTTTTCTTGACTTCCCTAAAATTTTCTGACCAAACAAGGAAGTCGAATACGCGCGTCCCAGAGAAAACCGGGGGCGAACCGCCACCCAGACCCCCTGGGCTGATCGGACCGGGTCGGCCGGCCTGCCCTGTTTCGCAGGCCAGTTCAGTCCGGTTTTTCATGTGCCCCACTATTTTTTAGTTGCTAGCCCATGTGGGAAAGTTGGCCTGGTAAAACTTCGCGAGAAACTCTAGAAAAATAAAGGAAGAGCTATTTACAAAATGCTCACCTTGTTTTATGTCCTAGGTTTGACGTTCGGGCTCATCCTCCATGATGAAAATATCAATATGGTGAAGGGGCATAACGTCGGGTTCGTAATAAACCTTAAGCCGTTGACCATTCACCATGAATTGATCACCTTTCATATCCATGATGGTAACCTCTCCATTGGAGAGCACCGAATGAACAATGTAAGGTCCATCCCACTTGCTTTGCAATTTCCCCTTTCCGAAGGTTTTGAATCTCGAATTATAGAGGAGGACCTTATCTCCTTCTTTAAACTCCTTCTTCTTTAGTCTTTTGTCATACCACCTTTTGATTCTTTCTTTGTATATGCTTGCATTTTCATAAGCTTTCAACCTCATCTCCTCTAGCTCGCTTATTTGGATTCTCCATTTTACTACCGCGGCATCTAGATTGAGGTTCATCTCTTTTATAGCCCAATAGGCTTTGTGCTCTAGCTCAACCAGAAGGTGACAAGCTTTGCCATAAACAAATTGATATGGGGTCATACCTATTGGTGTCTTGAACGCCGTTCGATATGCCCACAAAGCTCCATCCAACTTCTTTGACCAATCCTTGCCTCCCTTCTCTATAGTCTTATTAAGGATGCTCTTTAGTTGCCTATTCGATGTTTCCGCTTGTTCGCTGGTTTGTGGGTGATAAGCCGTACAGACTCTATGTTCAATCCCTAACTTGGACTAGCACTTCTTAAAGTTCTTCCCGGTGAAGTGAGTTCCTCCATCGCTTATCAAAATTCTCGGAGTACCGAAGCGAGGGAAAATCACACTCTTGATCATTGCAATGGATTCTTCCGTGGAAGCTTTACGACATGGCATGGTCTCTACCCACTTGGACACATAATCAACCATGACTAGGATGTGCTCAAATCCATGTGAGTTTTTGAAAGGCCCCATGAAGTCAATTCCCCAAACATCGAATAAATCGATTTGTTGATTATAATTCAAGGGCATGGCATTCCTTTGAGAAATGTTTCCAGTTCTTTGGCATTCGGGGCATGATGCAACATATCTTTTAGTATCTTCATGCATCTCCGGCCAAAAGAATCCGCTGGACCACACTTTTTCTTGGGTCCGAAAATGACTATAGTATCCACCGTACTCCGCCGAGTGACACTTTCTCAAAATTTCTTGCCTCTCTTCTCTTGGTACACATCTTCTCATAACTCCATCATTCCCAAGTTTGAAGAGATAAGGTGAATCCCAAAAGTATTTCCAGCTTTCGTAGATTATCCTCCTTTGAGTGTTTTTATCTAAGTGATCAAGAGGCATTCTCTGAATTGCTCGAATGATATCGATCATCCAAGTATCCTTGTCGAGTATTCGGTAGAGGTGGTCATCTCTCATCTTATCCTCTATGGGCTCTTTGTCATCTTGTCCACGGTTCATCCTAGACAAATGATCGGCCACAACATTTTCCACCCCCTTTTTATCACGAATTTCAACATCGAACTCTTGGAGAAGAAGGATCCAATGAATCAATCTTGGTTTAGCATCCTTCTTAGCCAAAAGATACTTGATGGCTGCGTGATCGATGTAAACAATGACTTTCTAGTTCATGATGTAAGATCTGAATTTTTCGAAAGCAAACACCACCGCTAGCAACTCTTTTTCTGTAGTGGCATAATTTAATTGTGCCTCACTAAGAGTTTTACTAGCGTAGTATACGGTGTGAACTCGGCCTTCCTTTCTTTGACCTAAAACTGCCCCTACGGCGTAGTCACTTGCATCGCACATGATCTCGAAAGGTTGGCTCCAATCCGGAGGTTGAATGATAGGAGCACTTACTAAAGCATTTTTCAAGGTCCGTAATGCCGCTAAGCACTTCTCATCAAAGTCAAAAGCCACATCCTTTTGAAGAAGTTGTGTTAAAGGCTTAGTGATCTTTGAGAAGTCCTTAATAAATCTTCTATAGAATCCGTCATGGCCTAGAAAGCTCCTTAAAGATTTAACATCCGTTGGAGGTGGGAGTTGCTCAACCGTCTCCACTTTAGCTTTGTCCACTTCAATTCCTCTCTCAGATATAACATGTCCGAGCACTATGCCTTGCTTTACCATGAAGTGGCACTTTTCCCAATTTAGCACTAGATCGACCTCAGCACACCTCGTGAGAACCTTATCTAAGTTTGCCAAGCAATCCACGAATGTTTTCCCATAAACGGAGAAATCATCCATGAACACCTCGACAATTTCCTCGATAAATTCCGAGAATACTGCCATCATGCAACGTTGAAAAGAGGCCGGAGCGTTGCATAAACCGAAGGGCATCCTTCTATATGCAAACGTTCCATAAGGGCAAATAAACGTTGTCTTGTGTTGATCATCCGGGTAAATGGGAATTTGCATGAACCCCGAGTACCCATCGAGAAAGCAAAAATAAGCGTGGTTTGCTAATCTCTCGAGCATCTCGTCAATGAACGGTAAGAGGAAGTGATCTTTCTTGGTTGCTTTGTTTAGCTTTCGATAATCGATACACATTCGCCACTCGGTCACGGTTCTTTGTGGTATTAATTCGTTCTTCTCATTCTTCACCACGGTTAAACCTCATTTCTTCGGCACACAACGTACCGGGCTCACCCACTCGCTATGCGGTACCGGGTAGATGATTCCGGTATCAAGTAGCTTGATAACCTCCTTCTTTACTACCTCTCGCATGGCATGGGTTAGCCTCCTTTGATGGTCCACTACGGGCTTACATTGGTCTTCCATTGGTATACGATGAGTGCAAAAGGCTGGACTAAGTCCTTTGAGATCATTAATTGAATATCCAATCACCTTCTTGTGCTTTTTCAATAAATTCAGCAACTTCTCATTTTCTTCGGGACTCAACTCGTCGCTCACAATGACTGGATAAGTTTTGTCTGGCCCCAAAAATTCATACTTTAATCCTTTGGGCAAAGGTTTGAGGTCCACCTCTGTCACTTGTGGCTCTTCGGGTTTAGTGTCTCCTATATCTTCGAATTTTTCTTCCTCCACGCTTCCATCTTGTGGTTCTAATCCTTTCGTTGCTTCCTCTAGTTCCTCGTCTTGTTGATCATTGGATTGATTCTCCATCGCTCTTTGCAGTGGGTCTCTAAGGGTTTCAACAAAACAAAGACTACCTACCTCCTCTATTTCTTCATCTTCGGAAGGAAAAGGTGAAGGATGACTAGAAGCGTGAAGAAAATTATATGTGTACTTGTTTCCATTAAGATTTATTGTTACTTTGCCTTCTCCGGCATCCAACACGTCATCAACCAACTTAAGGAAAGGCCTACCTAGGATTATGTGATCATGATTATTATAGTAAGCATCTATGACAAAGGAATCGGTTGGTATGCACTTTCCAGAGATGATTACATTAATGTTGCAAGCAATACCTAGAGGTTTAATAGTTCTACCATCTCCCATGATTAGTTTTGTTGAAGTTGGAGCTAAGTCTAGGTTGTGGTCTTGAACTTTATCGTAAATTTTGGAGGATAGGACACTTACTTGGGCTCTGATGTCGCATAAAGCTTTGCATTGAATTCCGTTGATCTCGCAACTCAAGTGTGGTGTCATCTTCTCCTCTTGGTCAGATCCTATTGCATAAACTTCGGCGAGGCGAGCGTATGGCGATGCTTCGGGCTTGATCCCCATGATTCTTTTCACCTCGGCTATGTGATCCGGATCCACTTCATCATCACTAAAGATCTTTCGAAAGATCTCACCGGTGGTTTCAAGATCGTACAAATTCTCCGCTTGCTTTTCTGGTGGGAAATCCGCTTCCAATGCTCTCACCATCTCCTTTTGGTTAGGGAACGGTCTTCTCTTGTTGAATACTTCTCCGTAATCAATTGGAACCCAATCCATATGCTCGAACTCCCTTAATGGCTTCGCGCTTGACATACTCCTCTTGTTTGTTTCATTTGACTTGGCGAAGTCAACGCTTGGGGTAGTTCTTGTCTCGGTGTGTACTCCTTCAAGCTTTTCCGGGATTGGTTCCTCTTTCTTGTCTTCCGGGGTTGCCTTTTTGGAAATTTCAGCACACGTCTTCATCCTTGAATCATGTTCCGGCTCTCCCGAAAGTCTTGTTTCCCAATCTCTTCGCATGGCCGCCGCTTTGCTAATCTTTTGTAAAAGTTGAGCGGCTTCCGTGAGTGTTTTCTCCATGAGATCCCCACCTGCACACATTTGAACATGTTCCATGCAACTAGGGGTTAGGGAAAAGAAAAATGTATGCAAGAGTACGTCACCGGAGAAGCCGAGTCTTGGTCCTTGTTCAATCAACTCATTAAATGTATGCAAGAGTACGTCACCGTGATCACTTGCCTCCTTAGATGTTGAACCTTGCTTATTGGAAAAAACTTCCCGCAAAATTTCTTCGTCAACTTGTTCCAATTGCCTTCAACTTCAAAGGACGCAAACGAGTACCACTTCTTTGCTTCGCC
Source organism: Cenchrus fungigraminus (assembly GCA_036936925.1). Taxonomy (NCBI): domain Eukaryota; kingdom Viridiplantae; phylum Streptophyta; class Magnoliopsida; order Poales; family Poaceae; genus Cenchrus; species Cenchrus fungigraminus. The sequence continues at coordinate 73,913,054 of CM072780.1, forward strand.
GGCAAGTGAGTAGGGAAAGAGGTTCCACTTGAACCATTCATCGGGAACTCCTTCTTGACACACCGTGTTGCATAGCGTCGTGAAATGCCTTATGTGTCTATACGGGTTCTCCGTTTCCATCCCTTCAAATGGGGTTGCCGCCGCCATCTCGATGATCCTAGCTTTGATTTCATACTTGGTCGCTTCGAGCTTTGAATTCGACTCTTGTACCTTTATGTCTTCACATTGAGGACTAGCGTAATCCCTTAGCGATTTCTCCGGTTCTTCCACGGGGTGGTTGGCGAACGCCATCTAGACAACAAGATAGAAAAACAAAAACAAAAGAAAATGGTTTTCTAGGTAATAGGGGTTAGATGTTAGCAATAAATGATAAACAAAAACTAAAACAAAATTAGATGCAAAACCAAACGATGTAAACTGGCTTGCTCCCCGGCAACAGCGCCAGAAAAAAGGGGCTTGTTGACAGATAAAACTCGTATCCACCTACGATCCGCAAGCGTACGGACCTACACCTTTTTCACCACGGGGATTCCCTAGGTTCTTGTCAATCCGCGGAGCAAGGGGATTACAAGCGTTTAATCTAGCACTACGAACTAGCTTATCCAAACCCTAATCTACGATTAATCTAGCGAACTACTACGCTGCACTAGAGAGAACGATTAAACTCACAAGATATATAAAAGACACTTGCCCAAGGGTCTACGATACTTGAACATGCAATCGCTTAAGATATGAAAACCGATCTAATCTACCGGGTGTTGTGACCACGGTTTCACCCTTTCCCTCCCCCCGTACTGTCACTACGCGGAGGTATTCGTGACTAGACCTATGATGATTACGGCGTATTGAATGGTTCTAAGGGAGAAGTGAGATCTATACTCCCAACATGGCATGGTAGCTAACCTTAAACAAGAAAGCATCTTCAACACTAGATGATAGATTGAAAACCAAACAAAGTAGCGATTACATCTCAAGATCGTTTACAACCCATGGACAAATGAGAAGATTACCCCATCAAGGTGCTAGGCATAGCACCATTGATCATGGTGACACTTCCGACGGTGTCTTCCTTCTCCTTTGGGGGTGTCTTGGCAGGGCCTTGACGTCCTCCTCCACTTGTGATTGCTTCCTTCGAGTAGAGCGATCCTTCTCGCGAATGATCTCCCTCCTCTTCTCTCTCTCTAGCTTGTGGACGGCCTCTCGGGCGAATGGCTCTCTCTCTGCGAATGGCGGCGCCTCCACGTACTTAGGGTTGCATCATCTTCACACTCAAGAAATGGGGGGGCGAACTGACGTCGGAATGGGCCAGGCCGGTCGGCCTGGGCCGACCGGCCCAGGTCCATCCAGGCCCGGTTCGGTCGCCCCTTCGCACCCGTGGGTCCTCTTGACATTTTGCACTTTGCCCCCACCAATTGCATCATTTTGATGATGTCATCCTCGCGTCCAAGATGGAGGGTCTTCTCACATGAAGTTCGGTCTTTTATGCTCAATCCTCGGGGATGTTCCTTTGTAACACCTTGGTCCTTGCCACCTTTGGGAGTGATTTCATCATGCTCTCAAACACGAACGGGGCTCCTCATTTGCTCCTTTGAACTTGTTGTGAATTCGTCCTTTATGTCCATGTTTTCCTGCAAAAACATAATACTTCCAAATGCACATACAAAGATGAACTTGTTATATCATTAGTGTGCCTAGTGGCGGGTTAGTTTCATAATCAAGTCCAAACCAAAGTGTAATGAACATGTTTGGTGCACCAAAATACACCGTCAACATCGGCCGACCCCACATCGGGCCCGCTCGCCTCCAGATTTTTACAACGGCTCTCTAACGGTTATTTGATGGCCTGCCTAGGTGTCTCGGTCCGAATTCGCCCAAAATCTTGCTCAAATGAATTTTAAAGGATTTTCTAACTCAAAATTTTATTTTTAGAATTTTTATTTGAAAAAGGAAAATTGGCTAGAAAAATTCTAGCATGCAGTTGCAAGAATGGAAAATTCAAATATGCATTGTGAAAGTTCAAATAAAATTTTGGAAAGGGAAATATGAGATAACTACCAATTTTACCTTTTTGGCGAAAGGACTCATCATTTTAAGTCCGAGAGCAAGACTTTTCTCGGTGATCAGTTCCACTCGTCACCCCACTCCCGTGAAGTAGAGGGGTGTGAATTCTGTACCTCCCGCCACACCTTTCGTGTTTTTCTTGACTTTCTTGGTGCGGTCAGAGGTTGCTTGAGCTGGGGTTGTGGCTCCGTCCATTCCCCAATTTGCTCATCATTTCCTTGCACTGAATAGCATTGCTCTTCAGTTGGTCGAAATCGAAACATCAAGTTCTTCTTCCCAATGCGGAAATGGATGGTTCCATTTCCCACATTGATCCTCGCCTTTGCGTCACTTAGGAATGGCCTCCCAAGAATGAGTGGCATTTCCGCATCATCCTGCATATCAAGGACCATGAAATCCGCGAAGATGCAAGATCCTTGGACAAATACCAGTAGACTCTCCACTATCCCCTCCGGATGCCGGATCGATGCATCAACAAGTTGAACTGTCTTCGAGGTTGGAGAAAGAGCAGGATATCCCAGTCTTTCGAACATAGCCTTGGACATGAGGTTGACACTCGCGCCAAGATCACAAAGAGCATTCCTGATTTTCTGGTAGTATATCGTGCAAGTGATAGCCGGATAACCAGAGTCTCTCCTGTGCACAATTGCTGAAGATTCCCATGGATCAAGAACCTGTTGTATGGGTCTCCCTGCATAGTCAGCAGCTCGTGCCCACCCAGATGGCTTACCCCATCCAGTGGACACTGCACAAACATTTTCACAAGAAGACACGGGTTGCCCCGGAATCTTCCTGTCTTCAGTAGAGGGGACCAAAGCAGCTAACTGAGCCAACTGGGTTTCTATCATTTTGTTAAAGCTCAGCTGGTTCTTAAGAGCAGAAGAAAGGCTATCAATTTTAACATTAAGGCTTTCCAAAGCCTTATCATAGGCAGCTGTTTTCTTATTGAAACCATCATTGATCTTAGCTTGCCCGAAAACCAGATCTCTCAGGGAGGGTTGGTTTGGGTTGAAAGAATTACCTTGATTACCTCCCTGATAATAAGGGCATGATTGATTCCATGTTTGACCTCCTTGTGGATGATAACCATTGTTGTTGCCGTTCATGTACATCACGTCCTCCTGTGTAGTAGGGCAATAATTCCCTGAATGCCAGTGTCACCACATACTTCGCAAGTCATGCGAGAATCCATAGCTTGAGTAGTGACAGCCATGGCAGCCTTCTCGCTGGTCAGATCATCCATTCTTTTCATAAGCAGGTCCATCTTGGTGTGCAACATATCCGCTTCCTTGACGGTATGTGTACCCCTTTGACGTGGTTGGAGTTGATCATCAATCCACCCTTGGTTGGAGACCATCTTCTCAATAAGTTTGGTTGCTTCAGCGATAGTAAGAGAGAAGAAAGCCCCTCCAGCAGCAGCATCAATATGACCTCGAGCTGTCGAAGTCAACCCATTATAGAAACTCTGAAGATTAAGCCAGTTGTCCATCCCATGATGGGGGCAATCCAGGATGTACTTCTGAAGCCTCTCCCAAGCTTCTGGAATGGTTTCATTTGCTGCTTGCTGGAAGCTGGAAATTCTCCCCCGGAGGGTATTGGTTCTGCCCAACGGAAAGAACTTCACGAGGAACGCTGCTGAGCACTTTGCCCAGGTGTCAATATATGCACGGTTCGCATAGAACCACTACTTTGCCTTTCCCAGAAGTGAGAATGGAAACAGTCGCAAATGGATGGCATCTTCCTCTACTCCTCGTATAGTGAAGGTACTGCACAGCTCTAGGAACTGTTGCAAGTGGGCGCTTGCGTCTTCATTAGGCTTGCCACAGAATGGGCTAGCCTGTACCATCATAATGAGGCTAGTTTTGATCTCGAAGTTTCTATTCCCAGTGTTGATCTCGGGACCGGTGGGCACCTAATCAGCAGAGGGAGCAGAGTACTCACGAGGAGTCTTCTCGGGGTTGGCCATAAGAGTTGATGTAGATGGCACAAAGGAAGCTGGGTCGACTTCCGGGCGTACACGCTGGGGAGAACCGATATGAGTTCTAGCTCTCCTTACAAGTGACTCAGGATCTTCAGTGAAATTCGGCGGTAAGTCGAACCCAGTCATACACTACCTGTCTTCATCATCAATAGACAAAGAAGACAATCAAAGTTAGCCTGCATTGAGAACTGTTTCATTCCTGTCGTGATTATAAACATATGCAAAGTGTTGATATGTTATCCTTAGCCTTCCCCGGCAACAGCGCCAGAAATGCTTGTTGGTATTTCTTAATGTCAATGCTAAGTTGTGAGTTCCTAGCAACAATGCCAGAAATGACCAAATGGTAATCCTAACAATTACAAGAGTCCGCAAGCTCCTGGAAGTACCATTGTAGCATTTCCCCAAAGGAGTATTCCAAAGGGTATCGAATCCAAGGAAGGCTGGGTGGATTAACAAGCTCAACACTATTGCAGTGAGTATAAATCATAGACGGAAACAAACCAGACACCCAAGTGTAGGGGTGAGGTATGATAGATAAGTTGGTAGTGTGAACACACAAACACACTCTCTCTAAAGGTCCTAGGCTTAGGAGGCAACATACGAGTGAGTTCTAGGTTCTAAGGTACTAAACACACGAAGTCAGTAAGACGAGTTAGATACACACTAGCATTGCATAACTGTTGGCTCAAGCACCCAGGTACAAACGGGGAGCTAACTTTCCGCGTCGCTTACGCACGACTCCGGTTGTTAGACTTTAGACTCCTACAGCGTATCTGAACGTGGGGGATTCCAGAAGGGTCCAACGGCTGTCACTACCGCAGCCTACCCCAAGACAAACCGTGGGATACACTCATAAGTAACGTAGCTACGCAACCCAAGCACCACGCTTACGTTGTTAGCAGGACCCTGACCGGCCCGGGCTATTGTGACCCAGGTCAGAGCCACCAGATAAACCAGCCAATTACACCGAGCTCCGTAGCTTGAGCACGAACTTCATGCAACACGAACATGGAATCTAACTAGATCAAACTAGGCTAGGTACACAAATGGATTTGTGTTTTCCTATGTCTATTCAACAAGATCAAAGGGTCATGTTCGTGAAGAACACAAGCCTCTAACTTATGAACAAACATTGAAAACATGAGTAAGTCACTTGTCAACCGGATCGAAAGGCCTTGTTCATCAAGAACATGAGCCTCTAAATGATGAACAAGTGAAGAACACATACAAATCACCCATGTATACAAGCACAACTTTATATGAAATAGTTATATAACTGAAGTAGAGCAAAGTCATACAAAGAAATAAAGATACAAGAGAACTCATACCTAGATCCCAAAGTAGACTTGGAACCTAAAGTAGAACTACTCTAGCCTACCTCCTAGCCTTAGAAACCAAAAGTGAGAGAGGAGTAATAAGGTGTGTTGGTAAGAAATGAACCCCCTCCCCTTATATTTATAGGCTGAGCACCGGCGTCAAGAGGAGCCAAACACCCCGAGAATGGACTGAGGGACCAACCAGGAGCCACCACGTGGAAGCCCCTGAGTGGCGGCCACAAGGTCAGTTCGGCCGACCTGTGGGGTCGGCCAACCCCCTGTGGGCCCCACTCGGGGTGTGCATTCTCCAGGTGGCTGTCCTGTGGGTCCTTAGGTCGGTCCCCGGTGTACACGTGTTCTTGAGGCGGTTTAGACACTCTGGTGGGCCCATGGATCCTTGTGAAGTCCATGTGTCATGCTCTGATTTGTCGGGGCTTGCCTCCCTTGGATTGGTGACATGGATTGCATGCATGGCATCTGAGGTGGCAGCCCCTCCTTGGCTGAGGTGACGTGGCATGAATCATAGAAGGTGAGTATGCTACATCTTTTATGCTTACTTTCCTGCAATCACATAATCTCCAAGGACAAGTGGAACTACATTATTCTTAACTAAAATGCGTGTAAGAAATGTCTCTTGCTCCTTTATTCATGAGTAAATTGACGGCTAGAGTGAGCACTTAACAGCCGTCAACAGCCTTCCCTAAGAGAGATAATGGAAACTGATGAAGATGGATAGTATCTTCACTCACCCTTTGATGATGAAGGTGTTGCACAGCACAAGAAACTGTTGCAGATGGGCTCTTGTGTCCTCATTATTCTTGTCACAGAATGGGCTAGATTGTACCATCATAATGACACCCGTTCTGATCTCAAAGCCTCTAGTTCCAACATCAAACTCAGGGTCTTCCAGCACCTGAGAGGTAGAAGGAGTGGAGTACCCACGAAGTGAAGGACCGATTAGGCGAACCGGAGAGGGGGAAGTGAATGGGAGCTGATAAAAATTCTTCTCGAGGGAGATGACTTCTCCAACAAGATGAACACAGCCGATCCAACACTTCTCTGACTCGAACTTTCCAAGTTTGCTAATGTCACGTAGCCACTGGAGTGCTACTGACCCTAGGAACAAACAGCGCTTCCAACCAAAACAAACACACCCAACATGCAGTGGAAAACTGCACAGCCTGCTGCCTGTGTTGCACCGGTCAGACCGATGGTGCATGTCGGTCAGACCGGTGGCACCGGTTAGACCAGTGGACTACACCGGTCAGACTGGTGAAGACAGGAGCTGCACAGAAACATTCCAGGAAGCCTCAATGACTCCTCTAGGCCCTGGAACAAAAATCACCTCAGAAACTCGAACCGAGGAAAAACAAGAACCTCCACAAACCCTAGCAAACCAACTTGAAACCTGACAAGAACTGACCAGGAGCACCACAACACAAAGCTCTACACGTCTAGCAGTTCATCCGAGGCAATCCCACAGGGGCCTTGCACCGGTCAGACCGGTCAGGTCTGGGCAGCTCGGGATGAACAGTGAGCCACGGGTCAACCCTTCCAAACAACCTTCCCGATCTCCCGATTCACTCCACGGATTTGCACGAGACTTAGGGGATACTAGGAGTACCTCATGGACATCCCATAGATATGATTTGGTCCCCCAAAACTCACCAAATAAATCAAGAGGAATCGAAGGATTTCCACCAAAAACACATCTTCCTGAAACCAACCAAAAAGCCCCAAATCGAGCACCTTCTCCCACGGATTTGAGAGGGGAATTACAATGAAAAAACTATGAAGGGATCATGTATACATCCCCAACCAAAATCACAAAGGAGAGGCCTCAAATCCACCAAACAAAAATAGCCAAGAAAAGGCTCTGAAAATCACCAAAAAGGGAAAATGGGAGAGACAACAAAAGCCCTTGAGGAATCACGTCGAACCTTCTATACATACCATGAAAGATTCATACAAGGTCTAGCTTGCCTCCTGATCATCCGTCCCTCTCTCAAGATCTCACCATGAAGCTCTCAAGCTAGTCCTATGGAAAACCTAAAGGGAAAATAGGAAAAATTAGAGAAGTAAAAATGAACTAGGGTTCCAAGAGATACATAATACTACCCCTATTACATAATACTAGGTTTATATGGAGGCAAACGAAAGATGAAACTATCCCTATTACATAATACTAGGATACATGCCCCCGAAGGGCACTTTGGGAAATCTCGTCATAGCACCATCGGACGGATGCCCGGCTACCGCACCTTGCTTAGCCTCGACGCAAGCCTTGCGATCCCAACGCGTGTCCTCCGCTTCGAAGCCTCCGGAAGCCTGCGTCGCACACCGGTCGGACCGGTGCACCCCACAGGTCAGACCGGTTCCCACCGGTCAGACCGACCACGTGCTGCAGCGCTTCGGTCTTGGCTTTGTGGCTTAACCAAGGAACCCAGTGGTTTTGTGGTGAACCACTGGCGACCCCGTGGACTCGGTGTGGCCTCCAGCCAATCTCCACTCATGACTTGGCCCTCACGTCGTCCCGGCTCGATCTTGGCTTTGAGGCTCAACCAAGGAACCGTACACGACTTCGTCTTACTGTTCTTGCCACCATGGGGCCCGTACTTGATCCCACTGGCCACCGGGTCCCTCGAACCAAGCCTACTTGTCTGCTCCACACTTGGAGGCCCACCGGCATAGACCTTTCGCACTTGTTCTTCACCTGCACCAACACCAATCAAGCCGCAACATGCATCTGCAATACCTAGCCAACAGTCAGTCCACACAACATTGTTAAACACTCATCACACCAGGAAGCGACCATCCACCGGTCCTTGAACCACACAGGCTCTCACGAAGCATCTTCTGGGCCATGGCGGTTGATGTGGAAGGCACTAAAGAAGTTTGATCGACTTCCGAACTAGTACGAAGAGGAGAGTCGAAACAAATTCGAGCTTTCCTCACAAGTGACTCCGAATCCTCGGTGAAATTTGACGATAAGTCAAAACCAGTCATACACTACCAGTATTCAAGATCCAAAGATAAAGAAGACAATCAAGGTTAGCCTGCATTGAGAGTTGTTCTATCTTATCATGATTATAAACATGTGCAAAGTATAGTCATGTTAATCCGGTGCCTTCCCTGGCAACGGTGCCAGAAATGCTTGGCGTTTCTTAACGTCGCTGCTAAGTTTATGTGTTCCTAGCAACGACGCTAAAAATGACTAGTGGTAATCCTAACGATCACAAATGAATCCGCAAGCGCACGGATATACCATTGTAGCATTTCCCCAAAGGAGTATTACAAAGGGTATCGAATCCAAGGAAGGTGAGTAGGACAACAAGATTATACTATTGCAATGAATATAGATCATGAGTAGGGGAAGAATCAAACAATCTCGAATATAGGGGAGGGATAAAGATAATGATAGGGGCAGTGTGGCACACAAATATTCATCTTAAGTAACACTATGAAATAGGGAGCAACATACGAGTTAGTTCTAGGCTCTAATGCACTAATCATATAAAGGTTAGGGATACAAGAGAGACACACAAGCGTTGCAAATAATATTGTTCAACACCAAGGTACAAGCGGGGAGATAACCCCGCGCCGCTTCCGCACGACAACTGTGGCTACTTTCTGAACTCCTACAGCAATACCCGAATGCGGAGGAATACGAAGGGTCTAACGGTTGTCACTACCGCGGCCTACCTCTATCTAAACGTGGGGCATACTCATATCCAATGAAGCCGTCCAACCCAAGAACCATGCTTGCATTCAACTAGACTCTGACCGGCCTGGGCTATTGTGACCTAGGTCGAAGCCACCAGATGACTGGCCACTCAGATCCAGTACCGTAGCATAAACACAAACATCATGCAACAGGAATGTGTGACCTAACTAGATCAAACTGAGGCTAAACACACAAACGAATATGAGACTTTCTATGCCTATACCACAAGATCAAAGGGTTGTGTTCATGAAGAACATAAGCCTCTAAATGATAAATAGATGAAGAACAAAAGAACATATCACCTATGCATGCATGCACTACTTTATATGAAATAGTTGAATAACTGAAGTAGAGATCAAAGTCATAAAAAGAACAAGAGCACTCATACCTAGATCACAAAGAAGACTTGGAACCTAATGTTGAACTACTCTAGTCTACTCCCTAGCCTTGGAAACTAAAAGAGAGAGAAGTGAATCAAAGTTGTGTGTGTTAGAAATGAGCCCCCCTCCCCTTTTATTTATAGGTGGAATTACAAGACTCAATGAAGAAATCAGATAGCCCCACGTCACCGACTCGGATGTTGAGCTCGCTCATCTGCTGAGTGAGGGTAGCCCCACGAGACGATGAGCATAACCCGGATGACAAAGATGTCGCATCTCCGTAGGCAGTACCGGCAAGGATGGCCCACTCGCCACTACCTGCACTAGCCCAAGCCGAGCTACTCGCACCCTGCTGGTACATGGGCTGATCCCAACCGGGGGCATATCCGGGTGTAACCCCAGGCATGTACTCGGTAGAGGTCCATGTGCCAGGCAAAGGTGTGGTAGGCTGAGGCTGTGGCTGAGGCGATGGCTGCGGAGACGGCTGTGGTGGCGGCTGTTGTGCTCTAGTTCCTCTCCTCGACGCGCTCCTAGTAACCCTGTCACGAGAGACACTAGAACGACGATGTTCCTCGAGAGGAACGGTTAGTGGCCCTTGGCCGTACAACCTGAAATCTGGGTTAGGTAACCGAATTTGGTTTGCATAGCTAGGGTAAAACAAAACCAAAGAATCGTCTGGACCCTTCTTAAGAATATGCCCCTGAGTCAAATATGCCTCATCGATCAAAGACCGAGGAGTAGCAATCTAGGGAACATTGGTCCCTTGCATAACCCCCAGACTCGTAAAGATGCACGTAACCAAAGACGTACACTCAATAGAACCCGTCATCTTAAAGTTTGTCAACCACTGCCAAATCATAGCTTGAACGGGGGAGACCTTGATCCGTCTGACTGCGGCGCATAATAACCTCATCTCGTTAGTGCGTAGGGTTCGAACATCATCGTCCCTTGGAAAGAGAGTGATGGTGAGCCATTTGTGCCACAGTCGGAGAGTGGGATGCAAGATATCGTTGCACTGAGGTGTCAACTTGCCGCGAACAGGCCAACCAGAAAGTTCTTCCCAAAAACTTTCGCGAGTAAAGCCGCTGCAAGCTTGCTCGAGAGGAATAGCGCAACGGTGATGAAAACCGAGGGTGCAACTAAGATCCTTCCATGAAACCCGATATGGAACTCCATGAAATCGAAATGAAATACCCAATGCATCCTCTTGAAGAGTGCAGAGAAACTAGATGGTAATAGGCCTAGAACTGATCTCCTGAACCTGGACAAAACCTTCCCAACCTAGAGCTTGCCAAATGGAATCAAACTCGGAGTCCGTACATGTCCTTTCCGGCAGGGTCGGGTCGAATTCCTTTGTGTTGGAGAAGACTCGATCCATGAGGATAGTGTAGGCTTGTCTCTCTCGGTCGTCCCTCAAGTCGATGAAGGGGGTGTCGACGGCGTATACTCCTTCGGCTTGTGGTGTAGGAAGCTCTTCCTATTCCGCTTCTTTTTCATGCTTTGTTGACATCGGGATCGGTGTAGCTCTAGAGTGGCAGGATGAGCTTTCTCCATCTCACGAACGGCGGGAGCGAGTCACCTTCCGGAATACACCGGAGGCCCAACTCATGGTTGCACAACAATCGGACAACACAAGCAACTCGGTGATGGATTAGTGAAACCGAAATGAAATTCTTACCGGGCTTGCTCCACCAATAATCAATACTCAGCAACAACTTGGAGAGTGTGCTTGTCACTTCAATCTTGAGCATGAAATCCAAGAAAACCAAAGAGCCAAAGAGTAGAGAGGGGGAGTGTGATGAATATGAGTGAATGGGTGAAGAACCCCCTCAATCTCCCTTCTATTTATAGGCAAATGAGCCGAGCACCGAGACATGGGCCGGTGGCAACAGCTAGGAGCCATTGAAGGAAGTGGGGCCCATTTGACCATTGGCCTGGGTCGGCCGACCTGTGGGGTCGGCCGACCCCACCTCGGGTCTGCCTGCCTCCAACTTTTTGCAACGGCTCTCTAACGGCTACATGGTGTCTTGCCCAGGTGCCTCGGTCCAAACTCACCCACAAAGTTGCCCAAAAAATTTTTCAAGGGTTTTCCAAGCTCAAAAATTATTTTTAGAAATTTTATTTGAAAAGGGAAATTGGCTAGAAAATTCTAGCATGCAGATGCACTATTGGAAAAATTCAAATATGCATTTGGAAAAATCAAATAAAACTTTGGAAAGGGAAATATGAGATAAATACCAATTTTACCTTTTGGTAAAAAGGACTCATCATTTTAAGTCCGAGAGCGGGACTTTTCTCGGTGATCAATCCCACTCGTCACCCCACTCCCGAGAAGTCGATGGGGATGACTTCTGTACCTCCCGCCACACTTTCTTAGTTTTCTTTGATTTTGTTAGTGTGGTCGGAGGTTGCTTTAGCTGGGGTCGTGGCTCCGTCCACTCCTCTGATTGCTCATCATTTCCTTGCACTAAATAACATTGATCTTCTGTTGGTCGAAACCGGAACATCAAGTTCTTCTTCCCAATGCAGAACCGGATCGTTCCATTTCCCACATTGATCCTCGCTTTTGCGTCACTTAGGAATGGTCTCCCAAGGATGAGTGGCATTTCCGCATCACCCTGCATGTCAAGGACCACGAAATCTGCGAAGATGCAAGAACCTTGGACAAATACCAATAAGCTCTCAACTATCCCCTCTAGATGTCGGATCGATGCATCAGCAAGTTGAACTATCTTCGAGGTTGGAGAAAGAGCAGTATATCCCAATTTTTCGAACATGGCCTTGGACATGAGATTGACACTTGCACCAAGGTCATAGAGAGCATTCCTGATTTTCTGGTAATATATCATGCATGTGATAGCCGGATAACCAGGGTCTCTCCTGTGTGCAATTGCTGAAGATTTCCATGGATCAAGAACCTGTTGTACTGGCTTCCCTGCATAGTCAGTAGGTTGTATCCGCCTAGATGGCTTACCCCACCTGGTGGACACTACGCAAACATCTTCATAGGAGGATACGTGTTGCCTCGGAATCTTCCTGTCTTCGGCAAAGGGAATTAAAGCAGCTAACTGAGACAACTAGGTTTCTATCATTTTATTAAAGCTTAACTGGCTCTTAAGAGCAGAAGAGAGGCTATCAATCATAGTGTTGAGGCTTTCCAAAGCCTTATCACAGGCAGCTAACTTCTTGTTGAAGCCATCATTGATCTTAGCTTGCCCAAAGATGAGATCTTTCAAGGAAGGTTGGTTGGGGTTGAAAGAATTACCTTGATTACCTCCTTGATAATAAGGGCGTTGAATCCACGTTTGACCTCCTTGTGGACGATAACCTTTGTTATTGCCGTTCATGAACATCACATCCTCCTGGGTAGTAGGGCAGTAATTCCCTGAATGCCTAGTGTTACCACAGACTTTGCAGGTCATGCGAGAATCCATAGCTTGAGTAGTGGTGGACATGGCAGCCTTCTCATTGGTCAGATCATCCATTCATTTGATTAATAGGTCCATCTTGGCGTTCAACATATCTGCTTCCTTGACAGTATGTGTACCCCTCTGACGTGGTTGGAGTCGATCATCCCTCCACCCTTGGTTGGAGACCATCATCTCAATAAGCTTAGTTGCATCAACAATAGTAAGTGAGAAGAAAGCTCCTCCAGCAGCAGCATCAACATGTCCTCGGGCTGTCAGAGTCGGCCCATTATAGAAGTTCTGAAGAATAAGCCAATTGTCCATCCCATGATGAGGACAGGCCAAGATATACTCTTGAAGCCTCTCCCAAGCTTCTAGGATAGTCTCATTTGCTGCTTGCTGAAAACTTAAAATTCTCCCACGAAGGGCATTGGTTTTACCCAACGGAAAGAATTTCGCGAGGAATGCCGCCGAGCATTTTGCCCAAGTATTAATCTCCTCACGGTTCATGTAGAACCACTACTTCACCTTTCCCAGAAGTGAGAATGGAAACAGTCACAAACGAATAGCATCTTCCTCCACCCCTCATATGGTGAAGGTGTTGCACAGCTCCAGGAACTGTTGCAAATGGGCGCTCGCGCCTTCATTAGGCTTGCCACAGAATGGGCTAGCCTGTACCATCATAATGAGTCCAGTCTTGATCTCGAAGTTTCCATTCCCAGTGTTGATCTCGGGGCCTATTGGCACCTGATCAGCAGAGGGAGCAGAGTACTCACGGAGAGTCTTCTCGACGTTGGGGTTGGCCATAGGAGTTGATGTGGATGGCACAAAGGAAGCTGGGTCGACTTCCAAACGTACACGCTGAGCAGAACTGAAATGAGTTCTAGCTCTCCTTACGAGTGACTCAGGATCTTCAGTGAAATTCGGTGGTAAGTCAAAACCAGTCATGCACTACCTGTCTTCATCATCCAAAGACAAAGAAGACAATCAAGGTTAGCCTGCATTGAGAACTACTTTACCCTGTCATGATTATAAACATATGCAAAGTGTTGTCATGTTATCCTTTAGCCTTCCCCGGCAACGGCACCAGAAATGCTTGTTGACATTTACTAACATCGTCACCAGGTTTGTATTCTCTGACAACAGCGCCAGAAATGCTTGTTGGCATTTCTTAACATCATTGCTAAGTTTGTGAGTTCCTATCAACAATGCCAGAAATGTCCGATGGTAATCCTAATGTTCACAAAGAATCCGCAAGCGCACGGATATACCATTGTAGCATTTCCCCAAAGGAGTATTCCAAAGGGTATCGAATCCAAGGAAGGCATGGTCGGATTAACAAGTTCAACACTATTGCAATGAGTATAGATCACAGACGAGAGCAAGTCAGGTTCTAAACACAGGGGTAAGATATGATAATGATAGGGTAGTGTGAACACACTCGAACTCATTCTCAATTTGGTACACTGCGGCTTAGGATGCAACATACGAGTTAGTTCTAGGTTCTAAGGTACTATACATATGAAGTTAGTAGATACCAGTCAGTCACATAAGCATTGTATGAATATCAGCTCAGCACCCAGGCACAAATGGGGAGCTAATCACCCGCGTCGCTTCCGCACGACGTCGGTTGTTAGACTTTAGACTCCTACAGCGTACCCGAATGTGGAGGATTACAAAGGGTCCAACGGCTGTCACTACCGCGGCCCACCTCAAGACAATCCGTGGGGCACGCTCATATGCAACGCAGCTACTCAACCCAAGCACCATGCTTGCGCTGTTAACTAGACACTGACTAGCCCGAGCTATTGTGACCTAGGTCAGTGCCACCAGATAACTGGTCACTTACACCGAGTACCGTAGCTTGAACTCGAACTTCGTACAACACAATCACGTGGTCTAACTGGATCAAACTAGGTTAGTCATACAAACGGATTCGTGTTCTACTATGTCTATTCAACAAGATCAAAGGGTCGTGTTCGTGAAGAACACGAGCCTCTAACTTATGAACAAACAACAAGAACATGAGTAAATCATTCGTCAACTGGATCGAAAGGCCTTGTTCATCAAGAACAGGAGACTCTAAATGATGAACGAATGAAGAACACATGAACAAATCACTCATGCATGCCAACACGACTTTATATGAAATAGCTAAATAGCTGAAGTAGATCAAAGTCATACAATAAAGATACAAGAGAACTCATACCTAGATCTCAAAGTAGACTTGGAACCTGAAGTAGAACTACTCTAGCCTACCTCCTAGTCATGAAAACCAAAAGTGAGAGAGGAGTTGGAAAGTGAATTGGGTAAGAAATGAGCCCCCCTCCCTTCTATTTATCGGCCTTGAGCAACTTGTGGAAGTCACGCCAACACCCCGGGAATGGACTCCAGGACCAACCAGGGATCACCACGTGGAAGGCCAGGGTGAGCCGACACAAGGTCGGTTCGGCCGACCTGTGCGGTCAGCCGACCCCTTGTGGGCCCACCTCGACCTGTGCTTTCGCGTGGTGACTACCCTGTGGGTCCTCAGGTCGGTTTCTGGTGTCCACTTGGTTTTGAGGCGGTTTGCTTGCCCGTGGGCCCTTCAATCCATGTGATGTCCACGTGTCGCCTTCAGATTCGTCAGGTTTGCCTCCCTTAGATTGGTGACATGGCTTGCATGCATTGGATCCTAGGTGGCAGGCCTTCCTAGGCTGAGGTGATGTGGCATGGACCATAGAAGGTGAGTTTGTCACTTCTTTTATGCTTATTTACTTGCAATCACATAATCTTCAAGGACAAGTGGAACTACATTATTCTTAACTAAATGCGTGTAAGAAATGTCTTTTGCTCTTTTATTCATGAGTGAATTGATGGCTAAAGTAAACACTTAACAGCCGTCAATATTTATAAATGATAATATTAACGACTAAAGTAGGTACTTGTAACGATCGCCAACACCTGACCAATGCACCCTCTACAAGTAGTCACCTTAGCAATTGACTGTCTCATCCGTAGCTATTTAATACGAGTAATCCCTTTTGTCTCATGCTCTTTTGAACATGATCTGAGTTTTTTTCCCCTTGGGCGATGAAAGAGTTAATAAGCACTCCTCGCTTTCAAAGGTACCGTACTGCCTCCGTTCCTAATCGTAAAATCTAGATTCATAATTATTAGTACTCCCTCCTTTCGGTTTTCTAAGGCGGATGACCAAACTTGTTTTTTCAGATTTGTAGTGCGCATCCTCGGAAGGGTCCCGTCACCCTCGGGGACTTGGCAGTCCATCCCCTCGGTGCCCTGGTTGTTGCATGCATGCATGCCTATCGATTCCACTTGTATGTGTTATGAAATATTGATTAGTGGTCAATTATCATAACTATGTAATTAGGAGAATCATTAGTGATGTTATTAGGAAGTTACAACCGTCTTGTCGAAACATCATCCCAAAGGGGTGCGGCACTCCCAAAGAGGTGCCTACACACCCTTTCACTCTGTATATATTCAAGGGGTTCCTCCCCTCATCAATCAATCCAATCATTTGCCCTCATTCCATTCATTTTTCTCTTCTCAACACATTATCACGCACTCGCTCTCCTCTGAGCACACAAGAAGAAACAGAGGTCGGACGGCCTGGCCTCACCATCATCGGTAGTGGAGGCAGGGCCTCACCGTCACAAGAAAAGCAGGAAGGCCTGCAGGTCTCGTAATCACAGGAGGCCATAGAGTCTATCAGTAAGCATGGACTACATAATAACATTTTAATTGCTTTGGAAGATTGGGTCTTGCCGTTCCTCTTCTTGGCTGCCGGCGGTGGACTCCTAGACGGCACCGCAGACTTTGCATCTGCAGCAGGGGCACCGTCAGGCAGGACATGTGGTCACCGTGGTCGCCGCTTCCGTGGTCACCACAGACGCCGTGTGTTTGCTGATTGGGGTCGCCAGTTGCCTCCGCAATGTAGCCCCGGCTGCCCTTCACCCCTGTTTTCAGGCCAGCAGCCTGGTTCTTCACGGCCTATACCACGTCCGGTGCCGATTGCAACAAGCGACAATAGGCATCAGCAGCGTCGCTGAAATCACTGAACATTGAGAAAAAAAAGAAGCAATTGACCATCGTCACAGTAGCACCAAAGTATCAGAAAATGTACACAACAAGAGGAGCCTCCTCGTCAACCTCTGGTCCTACAGACCTACTGCCCAGGAAGTTCTACACCTTCCCATGGTGACAGCGACCAGCAACGCTGGCTTTGACCCGCAGGCCGGTCCTCCTGCCGTCACATCCTTCACTGCCCCAACTTCACATCTGGTCTCGCCGGACCTTCCACATCGACAACCCAGGAGGCGGCACCCGCCGCACCGAGCCCCCTTGGCCGCGCCGTGGCCGTGGCCCTGGCATCCGCATGGCACATGGAGCCTCGCGTTGTTGGGGCTCTCCTCCTTCGAGCATTGAACGCCGGCCATGGCCGGCGGCCGACGCAAGCCGACGCAACAGGGGGCGGCGGATGAAGCAAAGAAGGAGGAGAAGAGGGGAAGGACACAGACACTACGTGAAAAACTCACTTTGGTGACGGGCATAGATTACCTTTAGTAAACGGGCAAAGCACCCGTTACCGATCAAGTGTTACAAATGAGCCAAGAAAGGTATCCGCCCGTTACTGATAACACATATTCGTAACAGGCATCAAACAACGACCCTTACCACAACTAGCCACCGGTCATGTGAAATGGCTGTTTCTCTGGGCCAACTGGGAACTTTAGTAACAGACACCAAAACAAAGCCCGTTACATCAAGTCAACATCGGAGAGCCGTGCTGTAAATATGTGTCTCCTCTGTCTCGACCAAATGAGACGCGTCTATTTCACGCGCATCTCACCACAGCTAGGATTAGAAACGGGCATCAAACAACAACCGTTACCACAACTAGTCACCGGTCACGTGAAATGGCTGTTTCTCTGAGCCCACAGGGAACTTGGGTAACGGGCACCAAAACAGAGCCATTACTGTGAACTCAACATTGGAGACGCGTGCTATGAACCTGCGTCTCCTCTGTCTCGACGAAATGAGACGCATATGTTTTCACGCGCGTCTGCTGTCTCTCGACTAAAGAGTTCTGGGGCCCACCGGTCAGTATTGGTAACGGGTTTTTACGCTGCCTGTTACATTGTTGGCATGTTTGTAACGGGCATTTCGAATGAAGCCCGTTACTCACTGATCAGTGTTTGTAATGAGCTTTAATTAACGCCCGTTACAGATACGTAGGCCACCCCTACAGTAACCTGCCTGCTTGCCCGCTGCATCCTGGAACCAGCCAGGATTTGGCAGCCATCAGGGGCTGCATCCTGCCATCCTGGAACCAGCCAGGATATGGCAGCCACCACAGCAAGGAGACATCACAAACACAAAAGCAAGATCACATTTATAAATAAGCAGGATCACATCAAGTTTCAAGTTACTCATCAGGGCTTGTTTGGATGGAGTCATGAGAAAACTGCCTGAACCAGGCAGCATCAGACCCCAACCAAGCAAGCCAAGCAGGTTTCTCAGGCAACAACACCTGACTAAAGAAGACTGAATGCCGCAAGTAATTTCAAGTTTCTGGCTATAATGAACTCACGGTGCACCATTATATAGAAGTTGCCCTTTCGGTCGATGGTCTCATTAAGAATATTATCTCCCGGACCCGCATTAGATCTTCTGTGGAAACATCTAAGGCAGCTTTGAAATCCTGCAAAATACAATCATTTATGAGAATACAAGTAGAAATTAGTTTATACAATCATTTATGAGAATACAATCTAGATCTATGGCTGCTGGTGGCAAGGAAGGGCGCCGGCCATCCGGCCGGCCAGACCACCGGTGGCGACAACGCCTCCTGCAGGCAGCGGCGGCAGGTTGGGAGGTGGGCGCTTGGGGAGTGGCAACCCTAACCGCCACCCCCTGGCTTTTTATACGCAGGCCGCCCGCGGTGGGCCTAATTGGGCCACACGCTAGCCTCCACCGCGGGCCGCTCGCAAGCCGCAGCCGGCCCACAGGCCGGAACATGCCCGCAGGCCAAGCTGGATCGAGCCGTCCATGTAGGCTATCTAAAGTCTGCTTTACCCCCTCCAATTTACAAATTAGCCCCCAAGCTTTAATTCATTTACATGTCCAGAATAACCAGTTCTCCATGTTTCTGTTTAGACCCTAAATTGTTCTGTAATTATGTGTTGTCATGCGCATTATCATATGTACCCTCCGATATTTGCACCAATGTAATTTGGATGCTAATATTACTGCAGTAATTGTGCATCTCTATGATCTGCAGATCGTTTATTGGTGTTAGAACAGTTTTCATATGCAATTTATTTTTATGATTAAATACTTAATCAAATTTCTACATCAAGTAGAACATAAAGCAAAATTAAAATTAAGGCTCATACATATATTTTTGGAATAACAAAAGGTGATACGACCTAGGCACTGGCTGTGATAACTTCTTTCTAAGAACTTATTTACCCTGAGACCTAGTTTTTAGGTAGCTTTTGCTCATCACTGAGCGGTCTACATCTTTATGATGATTACCTTCAAAGTATATCCAAAATTTCATATAAATAGACAACTTTGAATGTGACTATCAAGTCAATTATTATTCCTACATGAATTAAATGTCCTTTACCTTAATTTTGTAAGAATCAATCTTACATTCATTATTTTTGCATATTTTATAATACAAAATTTACCTCAGTAAATTAACTTTTTGTTGCAAGAATCATCTTGCCTTCACTAATGTTGCATAATCATATCACCAAACATGGTGATTATTCCATAAAAATGACCTCTTAATATTACTATTGTAACACATATGAGTGAAGGCTAAGGTATTTATTGCAATCATGCAAATTAAACCTATAGCAACAAGTTCCTCGTCCACTAATTCAATGTTCACACCATACTGGTGATTAGCTTTTGATGTGTAAACTCACTAGTATATGATGATCGAGTCACACTCGATAAGAATAGTGATTTCATCGCCTATCAAAGATGCGGTTCACACTACTTGTAATTCAAATCGCAATTTGAATATACATGATTTTATATAGAATTATTCAAGACTCATCTTGAAATCAAAATTTAAGCATCAATCTTTGGCTTAAATAAATAGCAGAAAAATATTATGGTGACTATATTCTATCATATATATAAAAGTATATTTTGGCAATGATCATCAGATCATAAATATATTCTCACAAGAATAAAGTCCAAAACATATTCAACAACTTTTGTTGCTTACAGTTGTAGAATAATCCATTTAGTCAAGTATCAACTTGATTTAAATAATTTTGCACTACAATATATTTCATGCTATATAATTTACTCATCGAATAAATTCATTTAAATACATGATTAACTCATGTAGGACATGACTAATGTTTCCAAAATGGAAATTTTTGAATTCGCATTGGATTGAGTTTACTATCCAATATGGGTATATGATATCAATGATATCATTGCAAGATTCATGGCATCCAAGCCACCGTAGTTCTACTTTAAAGAAGTACCTAATATAATTTACAATTGAATTACCACACATACACCTTTGGTGTTACTAAATTTCCTCTTCATATTTTACAAATCTGATTACCCATAGAAACAAGATCTATTTATTTCTTTGAACTCCTTGTAGAGTTATCAACAAAGAATAGAACTTTTCATTCATGGTATTTACAACACAATGGATCTCATCTATAAAATGTCATTTTCCTTCAAATCAAGTGACCATAATGACTAACCTCAAGTTTGTCTATAATGTGGTTGTACATTCATGTACACATGATTTCTAAATAAAATATTTGGTTCAAACAAAACCTCCACTCCAGTGGAGGAAAGTGAATTCAAGGAGATCAATTTGAAGCACACTTCAATAAATTAATAAATCAGATCTCCACATGTTTCCATATAAATTCATGGAATTATCATTAGTTCAATATTATACTACATATGTAGTATATTGTCCATCATTAATATCATGTACTTCAGACATGGTATTTATTCGGGATACACCCAGAAAGAAAAAAAATCATAAAGTGGATCACCACTATCACAATTGTGAGAGATTTACTCTCCTCACGGCTATTCAATTATTTATTGTAGATCCACTCATGTATTCTACAAACACCCCCAATTTTGTGACATCCATTTGTATATGGTTTCATACTGAAACCCATTACCAAGGATAATGATGAAAAATCAGCACTCAACTTGGTAAAATGGACAAGAAAATTTCAATTATCATACAAATTCCTTTCATATTATCTGGGATATGTTATATGTACATACATAAATCCCGTATGACATGTTGCGTATCAAATAATTTTTCAATATTGATTATATCAAGAATTGGCATGATAGCCTTGGTCATTCTAACTCAAGAATGATAAGAAAAATTATTATCAATCCTATTGGTCATAGCATACATTCTCAAAATTCTCAGATTTTGTGCCCTACATATGTCACTTGAGAATTAATTTAAAAGGTCCTCTAACCTTCAAATTATAAACAATGAGTCACTCAATTTCTTGAAATGCATTCAAGATAAGTTGGCATATTCAGCCATTTATGGATTATCTAAGCACTCTCAGGTGCTCATAAAGTCATTTACAAATAGTCCTATATGTGTCCCTTACTGATCATAAGGCATCACAAATTACCAAATTAATTGCTCTAGTTTTCAACTTCGAGCAAAACTTTCCTAGACGCAGGATTACATCCATTCATATGAAATTATTTGGTTTTGGGAACTATATCACTAAGTTCCATATGTCCATACCAATTATGGCTTAACTATCGAGATAACTCATTTGCATGACCATCACAATAGAATTCAACCTATCAACATCAAGTAGGAAATATGTGGATTTACACACCACATATTTTATATTCATCAAGCTGCAATCATACGGCTCCCTCTGTTGCAGTTAGTACGTGAAAGCTTGGCCACAGCCAAATATTTCCCATCTGCGTGTGTTGACGGTGGCTGTTAAGTACCACTTTTATGCCGTCAACTCCTGTATACAATAAATGAAAAGTGATCATCAACACTAGGATAGGGCTTTATACTGACAATTTCCACAAGTGTTGGTGTTTTTATCTTTTGATGCAGGGGAGGCCAAAATACACATGAAATGATATAGCTGAGAGCAAGTGCATTAATGGCATGAATAAGGCATCATCATAAACAGTCCCAGATGCCAATTTGGACTGCACTATTGTGACGGGCTCGTCGAGATGATCGAAATGGATATATCATTTGTATACTTCGGAGCCCGGATGAAAGAGATATGCACACTATATCATGGGCCCGGTGGGACCCACACCAGGCCACGTGGCGACGTGCTGCCACACAGGCGTCCAAGGATGAGAGGAGGGGAGGGGGTAAGAAATGAGACACACCACTCACCCAAGGATGAGAGCTTCCCTTCAAAGGAGAGGCCTCTCCTTGGTAAGAGTAGGAGAGTGAGAGAGGGATTTGTATCTCTATGGATGTTTCGTTCTTCATTTAGAATAAAGTGAGTATTTCTGCATTTCCTATTTAGACTAAAGTAGTATTCATGCATAGGTGAATAGTTCTTGTGTTCTTCACTTGTTCATGATGTAGAGGCTTGTGTTCTTCATGAGCTTAGCCTTTGATCTTCTGGTGTAGTTCATAAGTTGCTAATTCCGTTTGTCTGCCTTCTAGTCCAATTAGAGTAAAGTGGATGCTCTTGCATTCTAGTTTAGACCAAAGTCCTTCCATGATCCTTGTATAGATAGCGGTTACCTGAGTGAGTTCTGGTCTCTCCCTCGTGGGTTCGTCGTACCGTCTTCGTACGGAGTGCTATAGTGTTGTTATGGGCTAGCAGACGTAACCGTGCTGTAGTAGTAACCGGTGGTGTAGATGTGGTGTCTATACAACGGGTTATCCTTCGATTGCCCTATATCCCACGGTTTGTCTTGGGGTGGGCCGCGGTAGTGACAGCCGTTGGACCCTTACGGAATCCCCCACGTTCGGATACAGGTATAGGCAAACCTTTGCCATGAACTAACTGTTATAGCTAGGAGGGTCCGGTGTCCGAAACGAGAGTTCCTAACTGAGAGACTGTTCTCAACTCTGCCCACGATCAGCAGGATCCTCTCCGTCTTCATCTCGTCCTACAGAGTTGTGTCCTTGGACCATAGCTAGGCTAGGAGGTAGCACACACCGTTCCTTGGATTCGATACCCTTGGGAATACTCCTAAGGTGAAGTGCTACAATGGTGTATCCGTGCGCTTGCGGATTCGTTCGCACTCGTCAATGTACCCGGGTGTTTCTTACACGTTCACGCTAACCCGGTGCCATAGTGGTGAGGTTAAGAAATACCAACAAGCATTTCAGGCACCGTTGCTGGGGAACGGTTGCCGTATCTCTATCTTCGAGCCCAGTGGTCCTCGTTTCTATCTTTTTCGTTTTCTTGAATTCTACCCTTACCCCCGCTACCTATTGAGATGCCTTCCTGTCAAAGCCTCTCTACCCCTAGGGGCGAGTTCGTCTTAGAGCAACCATCAACTTTCTCATCTTGCTGCGAACTCGGTCCTGGCTTTATAGCCATGGTTCGAAATCGACCCTTCTCTGGAGCGATTAGCGATAATTCTCATGCTCATGTAGAGGAGTTCGAAGGACTGTGTTCAGGCCTACTTGTGTTGGGCATGACACAGGAAACTTTGAGGTGGAAATTGTTCCCCTTCTCCCTTGTAGATAGGGTGGAACAATGGTACACTCTCACAGTAGGTAGTGTGAACAGTTGGGAAGAACTACGAGATAATTTTTGTTACTCGTTCTCCCATCCGGAACATATAAAATCTCTACCGTTCGACCACTTCGACTTTGAGCAATTGGAGATGGAGTCCATAGGTGCAGCCTGGGCTAGGTTCTCAAGTCTCTTAACATCTAGCTCAGACTTGTCTATATCCGACGACATTTCAACGAACATCTTTTACACGCATATAGACTTGGAATCTGCACAAGAGCTCGACCTTCTAGCTGGAGGTTCGTTCAAACATCAATCCCCAATGGAAAGAAGAGAAATCCTAGAATTCTTCTTAGAAGCCTCTTCTTCCCATACCAGTCACAACGAACCCCACCAAGAATTAGAGTCGATCCAAGAGAGTCTCTTAATAGACGAATTTGAGCTTCGACCCTGCACATCCTATGATTCGTCTAAAGAGCCTTCTCCTGAACCGCGAACACTGAAGGAAGAAGAGATTCAACCTTCAGAGTTCTCTCACGTATTCGAGGATGATTCTTCCAGAGACATTAAAAATACCTCGAATCACTATAGGCACGAGAATCCTATGGCATCGATAGACCTTTATGAGGTCCTCGATGAAGTTTGGAATCATGGGGTCATAGTGGATTGGTCGCCTCAGAAATCAAAGCCCACTTCCGAAGCAATTCGGGTTAGCTCGATTTCCACGACCATCCACTATTCCATGAGGGAAACACCATAGACGCTGTTCATGACTCTACTGCTGGAGCTTGCATCATACCGGAGGTCCTTCTGGACACTCTGGTGGGTGACATGCCCCTTACCCCGACTGATAGATATTTCCGAAGTCCTGAGTGGAACTACCTTTTCCCATGTCGAGGGATTGCTAGGGATGTGCCGATCATCATAGACGAGATCGAGGTGTGCTTAGATTTTCATATCTATGACATCATGGATTTCGATCTTCTCCTAGGCTTCCCATTGGATGAACTTCTTGATAAATCTCAAGGGAGCCTAGATCATAAGCTTAGGGAATTCGATTTCGCCACTTCTATCACAGGTCTAGGACCTCCACTGGCAAATCCTCTTCCCAAGCAAGACCCACTCGAGAAGATGAAGCATGTATCTCCGTTCACATCATCCGAGCCCGTTCTCATTGAGGTTGTAGACTTTCCTACTCCTCATGAGAACGACTCGGAAGACTCTCGTCACTTCTGTGAAGGCGAACGATCATCATCCCTCTCGACCGAGTTTGAGCCTCTTCCCGCTGGCCCGTATCTTGTTGCTTTCGATCATGATCGAGAGTCGATATCGAGTTTTCATGATAAATCTCTTGAGGGAGAGGACTTATGGGCCATGGAATCTTATGAGGCACCGACTCTGGAATTCATAGGAAAGGGTTCCACTGATGAGCATGGTAGCTTCATCCTTGATATACCTTATGAACCATGCTCGCATATCCCTCTCCAGAGTCAGCCATGCTTAGTGCACTGACCACACATAAGGGCTACAACCACCTTCTTGTCCTCTTTTGCAAAATGTTTAGAAGGTTGATTGTGGATGCATATGTTTACCGTAAGCATATCAGATTTCGTGTGTGCACTGTGACGCTAACCTTGCAGCTAAAGCTTTACTGATACATCCAAGATTGGTGGTGAAGACGGGAATGACACCACCAATGATAGCTGCAAGATGAAGTTCCCCTGGTCGAGCTTATGACCATAATAAACAAAGCACTACCAGGAGATAGCATGGATTAGCATAGGCTTTATTTCCCTTTCGAATAAAAGCAAGAACATGTTTTTGGCATAAGTTGTCCTTCAGGTATTTTTAATCGCTAACCTTTCAGGGGGAGATTGAAAAGAACAACGAACAGGTGATGCCTAAGAACACGTGAGCTACATCAGCTGTAGCATTTTGGTAAGTTTTGGCGAGGGAACATTTACAAACAGTAGCTTGATCTCCACACACTTGAGTTTTGTTGCCTAGCAATGCAAACTCTAAGTGTGGGGGAGGTATGTGAGCATCCTGAGTAAGGTTCCTCTTATGCCAAACCTTATCCTGATGAGGAGATGATGTAAGCTCTTTCATCTTGCCTAATTAGCTAGGTAAGTCCTGCTTTTGACTTTAAACAAAGCCCTTCCGGGAGGTTGCCCAAGGTTCACCGTTTTGTGCTCATGCTTATGTCCCTTTTGAAAAATAGTTTGATCATGCTTGCATGCTTCCCTTATCTTTGTCCGTATGCTCTGGTTTGAGTGTTTATGGCCTCATACATTCATAGGTTGTTTTAAATTAAGCATGGTGCTTAGGTTAAAATTGTCTTCTTCAGTCAAAACAAGACATGGTGTCGAGTTTTAATAGATGAACTGTAGAGTTATGCTCTCACAAGATCTTGGTTGCATGTATCTGGACTAACCCCTACAGAAAATCATCAAATCCAAATGGGTAAGTCATCGAGCTAGATTCATACGGGAAGATAAGTCAAGGTGTCGGATTCATGTTGCACAACATACAAACGAGGTACATATGACCTCTCAAAGGTCCAAGGTAAGTACATTCCCCTTTTGTTTATGGAGTGCAATATTGATCTAACCCTGCTTGAGTAAATGATATGGTGACGATAATAAAAAAACCAAAAAATATTTGCTTTCAAATAAAGGCTCTATGGTTCTCAAACCAGTAGAGTCCATTTTTTTGTTTCCACTTTTGTTTGAAGAACAGCACCAGTACAAGCACCAGTGTGGGGGAGTTCTCTCAAGCTCATCATCGACATACCCACTCGAGAACTCCCACACAAGGGCTGCACGACATTGACTACACCTTCATGACAAGGGCAAGGTAAACTAGAGTGAGCTGGCCACCCCACGTGTTAGCCAAATCACCACTAGTCTTCCTTGAGTCCCATATCCTTCGGGAGTGATGGTATGTGCACCCTTCATCTCACTCTCTACCTATGAGTTTGAATGATCTTCAATTCTTATCCAGTAAATCAAACTCAAATAATGGCGCCCTGCTTGCTCTACATGATTCTTGTGATTGGCTTGCATATGCTTTATTCCTTACTTATTATCTTGATGCTTGTGAACAAATATCATTAGCAAACTCATGTTTATCTAGGTAGTTGGTGTTTGAGATATGGTTTGATAATAAGGTCTTCTCTCTAATTGCTTGAGTGCTTGGGAATTTTATTTGAAAATCTGAAAACCCTTTGCAAAGCTCCTCTTTGATATGCCATAGTCCTACCAAAGCCATATGATGTCTTTTAGTTGAAAACCTTATACTCATATGCTGCTTGTTGTTGCATTGAGCTTTGTCAAATTCTGTGACCCTTATGAGAATTCTTTTCATGCTTTCATGATCAAGATTTATGTGCACACCACCATTTCCCCTTGCTATGCTTCTACTCTGGAAGTTAGCATTGTATCATCCATCTATTCCACCAAATAAAGCTCCATGCATTGTTCCATGATTTACCCCTCTCCAAATATCTCTAAAAGAGACTAGGCTATGCAAAAAGAAAAAAAAAGAGAAAGACATGCTCAAAAAGCATGACCAAAAAAAAGAGAAAAAAATAGAAGATAGCCCATGTCTCAAATATTTCAAGAAGGAGAGAGGAGAAAAATCATGCAAAAAGGAGTTTCATAATTTAGATGGTATAATAACTAGAACCTACTCTGGGGCTAGTGCCCACCTTACCATCACCATAGCATTTCATCATATATGGTAATATCTAGCACCCATTCTGGGCCTAGTATCTACCTTACCATATCCATCGTACCCATACACGTGCACGTCTTGATCTGATCGTATGATTTGATTTTCTCCTTGGATCCAGTTTTTGACTTTGCAACATATGTGAAACAAGTATGCTTTATCTTTTATCCTACCCTAAGCTCCACATATAGCCATCGTTAGAAGTAGGATGAAGAAAGGCAATTATAATGACTTGGTGAGGACTTATACACATTGAGCGATCTGAGAGAATCAAATGAGGAGCTGAGCAAGGTTTGTTTTGAAAACTTATTGCAAAACCCCAAGTTACTTGACATGATGAGCAGAAGTGATTTGATTCATGACCATTCCATTCTTCAACTACCCAAGATGGCATGATAGACACTCCACAGAGTTCACAGGTACAAGGTATGGTTTGGAATATCTCTTATGCTCGCTTCATATCTCTGGATATCATGTCCCACTTGATTTGTTCTCCCTTTACTCGGGACAAGCAAAGGTCAAGTGTGGGGGAGTTGTTGATGGCTATTAAGTACCACTTTTATGCTGTCAACTCCTGCATAAAATAAATGGAAAGTGATCATCAACACTAGGATAGGGCTTTATACTGACAATTTCCACAAGTGTTGGTGTTTCTAGCTTTTGATGCAGGACAGGCCAAAATACACATGAAATGATATAGCTGAGAGCAAGTGCATTAATGGCATGAATATGGCATCATCATAAATAGTCCCAAATGCCAATTTGGACTGCACCATTGTGACGGGCTCGTCGAGACGATTGAAATGGATATATCATTTGTATACTTCGGAGCCCGAATGAAAGAGATATGCACAAGATAAGATCACACTATATCATGGGTCCGGTGGGACCCACACCAGGCCACGTGGCGACGTGCTGCCACACAGGCACCCACGTGGCCATGACACCTCATCGATCCAAAGAAGCACACCTTCGACCAATCAAGAGCCAGTACATGGATCCAAGAGCCCACTTCCTCGTAGAAACGGGCTAGAAACGCCGCAAACACCCCCAAACCGACCTTGGGACCCACCTGGCAGTCACCTGGACGAAAACCGGCGCAAACAGAGCTGCCCGGGGATCGGCCGATCCCCAGTTCGGCCGAACCCATATGGAGGCCTCTCGCGCCGCCCTTCCACGTGTCGGCTTGTTGTGACGAGCCAAAGTCGGTGCCAGGTGCATGCCCGAAGATCCGCCCGAAAGCCTGCGCTCCTTCTCATGGAAGATTCACCAACTTGGCCCTCACTCCTCTGCGCCATGTGTCACCACCTCATTGGTCCCTTGGTGGCACCCAAGGCAGCCTAGGGAGCTCCTCTTGGCCTATAAATATGAGGGTAGGGGGTAAGAAATGAGACACACCACTCACCCAAGGATGAGAGCTTCCCTTCAAAGGAGACGCCTCTCCTTGGTAGATTAGAGAGTAGGAGAGTGAGAGAGGGATTTGTATCTCTATGGATGCTTCGTTCTTCATTTAGAATAAAGTGAGTATTTCTGCATTTCCTATTTAGACTAAAGTAGTATTCATGCATAGGTGAATAGTTCTTGTGTTCTTCACTTGTTCATGAATTAGAGGCTTGTGTTCTTCATGAGCTTAGCCTTTGATCTTCTGGTGTAGTTCATAAGTTGCTAATTCTGTTTGTATGCCTTCTAGTCCAATTAGAGTAAAGTGGATGCTCTTGCATTCTAGTTTAGACCAAAGTCCTTCCATGATCCTTGTATAGATAGCGGTTACCTGAGTGAGTTCTGGTCTCTCCCTCGTGGGTTCGTCGTACCGTCTTCGTACGGAGTGCTATAGTGTTGTTATGGGCTAGCAGACGTAACCGTGCTGTAGTAGTAACCGGTGGTGTAGACGTGGTGTCTAGACAATGGGTTATCCTTCGATTGCCCTGTATCCCACGGTTTGTCTTGGGGTAGGCCGCGGTAGTGACAGCTGTTGGACCCTTACGGAATCCCCCACGTTCGGATACAGGTGTAGGCAACCCTTTGCCGTGAATTGACTGTTATAGCCAGGAGGGTCCGGTGTCCGAAACGAGAGTTCCTAACTGAGAGACTGTTCTCAACTCTGCCCATGATCAGCAGGATCCTCTCCATCTGCATCTCGTCCTACAGAGTTGTGTCCTTGGACCATAGCTAGGCTAGGAGGTAGCACACACCGTTCCTTGGATTCGATACCCTTGGGAATACTCCTAAGGTGAAGTGCTACAACGGTGTATCTGTGCGCTTGCGGATTCGTTCGCACTCGTCAGTGTACCCGGGTGTTTCTTACACGCTCACGCTAACCCGACGCCATAGTGGTGAGGTTAAGAAATACCAATAGCGTGTCGGTTATGTCTTGCACATAACGATATCACCACCTCACAACATACATCATGGGCATTAAGGACCTACATAAAAGGTATTATCTGTCATTCATATAATACCTTAGGTCTCTATGGGGATTTACACAAAAAGCTCGTATGTTGATCACACCATGAGGATAATTACATGCATTAGGGGGAGATTAATACCACATATAGAATGCCAGGAATATAAAATGAATGTTACACGTCACATTCAATCCTCACATTCACGTACATACAAAAGAATATTTGAACTATTAGTTCAGACCATCTTATATATTTGTAGCATATTACAAATTGTTGATGGTCCTTACAACAAAAATTCGACCGTCAAATCCTCGGGTTCGAGAGGAGTATATGGTAAGTTTCAAGCACATTTTTATTACTAATAAAGTTCCACGAGTTGTGTTGTGAATTTCATAGGCAGGTACACATTTTGGGAGAATGTGGGACCAACGTGCCACATGTGCTAGGCACGGCAGAACCACCAAGTCCGGCCGGCCCTGCAGGTGCTGCCGACCTGGCAGGTGCGGCCGGCCCTGCAGCTGCAGCCGGCCCTGCCAGGTGCGGCCGGCCCTGCCCCGTGGCACGTCTCTGGTCCAGAGCACCCCCTCTCCCGCGAGCACAACTTGGACGAGCGTGATTCACTGAAGAAACGTCAGTTTGATCAAATGGTGGAGGCTAGGATCCATGGATCCACTTATCTGATCACTCAACCACCACAACCGACATCCAGAGGTGATCCTAGGCGTCCCCTAACTCGGTCGGTGCATCACACGGTACGGGGTAGGGCCGGCCGCACCTATAGGGCCGGCCACACCTATCAACCGGCGCGCCGGGCGAAACCGACCCAAGGAGCCGACCTACAACCGCCTCAGGAGCAGGGATCAGGAGCGTCCAAGGCGAGAGGCGGTGGATCACAGGGCCGGCCGTGCCCAGAGGTGCGGCCGCACTTGGCATCTTGCCCCCTGCGCTCCACCGACCTCCCTTGCCTATAAAAGGCACCTCCCACTCGTCGGAACGGACACACGGCGCAGGAGCATCTCCATTTCTCTCTATTGTTCACTTAGAGTAGGATTAGTGTAGCTTGGGAGTTAGAGTCGAGTCGAGCTAGTCTCGTGGTTCCGGAGGAGTCTTCTTCAGGGTTCCGGTACTACTCTTGTATCCTTTCTTTGTTTAGACTCAAGTACAATTCAAGTTATCTTTCTATCTTACCTTTCGAGTAAATTACATTCAGCTTTTACTTTGCTCTAGAAGCTTTATCCTTGGTTTAGACTAAAGTTAGTTTAATCTTGGTTAGCATAGCTCTCTTGAACCCTATAGTGTTGTGGTCGTTCTTCGCTTGATCTTCGGTGTTTCACCGTAGAGAGAGACCTTCCTTCATGATATCCGGGGAAAGGTTCTTTGGTTCGTTGTGAGCGCGGTGCTCTTAGATTGGTGTCCCGTTCAACGGAATAGTTGTGGTACCGTAAGGAGGTGACAGCTCCGAACGGGCTTTGTAGTCCACCACGTTAGTTCGGGGCCGGTAGGATTCGGCGCATCGTCGTTCTCCCTTCTCATCCCAGTCCGAGAGCGCGTCTTTGCATGCCCCTGCAGCACTAGAAGAGCTTGCCGAGTTTAGCTTGCCTTGGTTATCCTTTGCCTTAGTTCTTTACCTAGAGTTGACAAGAATAGTTAGATTGTGTTAGGATCCTTTCTCATCTCGTTGTCCTCCAAGCTCACTAGGTCCTCTCTAACCCTTTATCAAGATCTCCTTGTGTGTGTCAAGTTATCCCCGAATATCTTTATTCGTTACCCCCGCTATAGCTCTTTACCGAGTCTTGTTTCTCTCCACCGTTTATTCGATCATCTTTGCCGTAGTGCCTCCCTTGGGAAAATATAAATACGATAACCCGAATACCACCGGATGAAGTGCTACAACGGTAATCCATGCGCTTGTGGACCTTTCTGTGACGTGTGTTTTACCAAAGACGTTCCCTAGCCCCATTACTAGGGGTATAAAGCCGGTAGCGACGCTAGCAAGTGCCAACGAGCATTTCTGGCGCCGTCATTGTGAGTGCAAACCTAGTGGTAAGGCTAAGGAGCGTCAACAAGCATTTCTGGCGCCGTTGCCGGGGAGGCAATAGGCAAAAGATATCATTTAAACTTAGTGGTAGAGTTATCCAGGTTTGGTGAACTGCTATTTAAGCGGGTTTACTCTTGCTCTGCTCTCATGTACGCAGAGTAGTGCATGACCGGTTTCGACCTACCGTCCAACTTTCACGACAATCGGGAGTCACTTGTGAGGTGAGTGCGACCTCGCATCCTCATTCCTCAGAAGTTTCTCTCGAATCAAGAGACGAACACCGTCGATCCTGTAGACAGTACCTCGTCAGCACCGATGGCCGAGAGGACGATCCGCGAGTTTTCCGCTCCCTCCAACACCAATGTCCCTACCGGACCAAACGTGACGGTGGGAGATGGAAATTTTGAACTCAAGCCGGTGTTAATCAACATGGTGCAAGCTAGTTCGTTCTGCGGCAAGCCGAATGAAGATGCCAACACACATCTCCAGCATTTCCTAGAGGTGTGCAGGACTTTCACTATCCGCGGAGTGACGGACGATGCAATTCGTCTTCGCCTATTCCCGTTCTCATTGCTCGGGAAGGCGAAGCAATGGTTTTATGCAGAGCGAGATGCCATCAACACATGGGATAAGTGCTCTAAGGCATTTCTCGCAAAGTTCTTCCCGGTGGGCAAAACCAATGCCCTCCGCGCAAGAATTTCGGGCTTCCAGCAGCAGAATGATGAGAGTATCCTGGAAGCATGGGAATGTTTCTAGGAGTACATCACCGCATGCCCGCACCATGGCATGCAAGGGTGGTTCTTGATTCAAACCTTCTACCACGGGCTCAAGCGTACTGCCCGTGAGCACCTAGATGCAGCCGCTGGAGGAGCCTTCTTCTCGCTACAAGTACCCGCCGCCAAGGAATTGATCGAGAAGATGGTGGCAAATCAATGTTGGGATGGAGATCGTCTCCAACCCCGTAACCGCGGTGTACACCAAGTCGATGGAATCGACATGCTCGCCACTAAGATGGACCTCCTAATGAAGAAATTGGAGGCATCAAGTAATATGGAGACCGCCAAGATTATGGACGCTCGCATGACGTGCGAAGTTTGCGGTAATGTGGGTCATTCGGGAAATGATTGTCCCGAAACAAGGGAAGAAGCTAGCTTCATCAACAATGGTAACAACAACGGGTTCCGCAACAACAACTACAACAATCAAGGGTGGAACTCGAGGCCCAACTTCCTGTTCAACAATCAAAATGGAGGTAATTATTCTAACAATTTCAATAATCAACCTTCCATTAAAGATCTTGTCTTTAGCCAAGCTAGAATTAATGAAAATTTAAACAAGAAGCTAGCCGCCAATGATAAAGTTCTCGAAAATTTAAGTTCCACCATCGAATCTTTCACTACTGCTATGAAGAATCAGCTAAGCTTTAATAAAATGATAGAAACTCAACTTGCTCAGCTCGCTGCTTCTTTACCTTCTTCCGAGTCGGGTGGAATCCCGGGGCAACCCGAACCTACCCGAGAGAATGTTAGCATTGTATCCACCAGATAGGGTAAGCCATCTAGGAGGGTGAATGCACCTAACCATGTAGGGAAGCTCATACACCAAATCCAAGACCCATGGGGGGAATCAGTCGTCTTGCACAGGAAGGACAATGGGTATTCGGCTATCACATGCACGATCTACTATCAAAAGATCAAGAATGCTCTTTGTGACCTTGGTGCGAGTGTCAACCTCATGTCCAAGGCCATGTTTGAGGAGTTAGGATATCCTGCTCTCTCTCCGACAATGATGACAGTTCAACTTGCCGACTCATCGATTAAATATCCAGAGGGCATAGTGGAAAATCTCTTGGTGAATGTCAAAGGCTCCTATGTCTTTGCGAATTTCGTGGTCCTCGACACACAAGATGATGGAGAAATGCTGCTTATTCTCGGGCGACCATTCCTAAGAGATGTCAATGCAAGAATTGATGTCGGAGCCGGAAAGATTCAATTCTGCGTAGGGCAAAGGAACATGACATTCAAGTTTCAAGCAAAATAAGAGCAATGTTACCTAGTGCAAGATGAGGAATCTAGGGAGTGGAAGAAGCCACGGCCCCAATACAAGAAAGAGGAGGTGGCCCCGACCAAGCCCAAGGTGGATAGTCTCAATGCCACGATGAGGAAGCGTTGGGAGCAAGACAAAGCATTCAAAGGGCGCCACCAACCAAAGAAGCCGAAGACAATCAACAAGGCTAAGGGGGAAAAGAAAACGGAAACCAAAAACACCCCCGCTAAAGCCTCACCGACTTCAACGCCACCGAAGAAAACAAAGAGGGTGTGGCGTGCGAAGGGAGCATCGTCTAAGTCTTCCACTCCGGGACCGGATGAATCCAAGATCAATTGAGCAAACGGAGGAGTCCCGCTCACGGACTCTAAACTACGGGCCCTCACCGTGAGGTAAACCGGTATTTATCTCATATTTCCCTTCCAACATTTTATTTCATGCATCAAGCATATTAAATTTCAAATTTGATTTCACCATTGCATTAGTAAGTAAACAAGACTTAGGGAAACAGTTTTGGAGATTTTTGGTTATACGGCCGAACCTAGAGGTACGATCGTACCTCCCCTAGACAAAATTTTTGTGCAGGATGTTTACAGGAGGGGACACGAGTGCTTGGAGCAAATATAATAGGGCCGGCCGAACCTAGTGGTACGGCCGTACCTATGATCTTCTACGAATCCATCAAGCCAACCACTATAAGCTTCCAAGTGCTCAACTCATCACCAAAATGAAGACACGCCAACCAGGTAGCCAAAAATTAGCTTGGGGGAGACCCCATTTTCAATCAAGGAAGGTATGTCTATCCAAACCAATTTTCAACATCTTGTTTATCACGTTTGAATAAAAGAAAAACAACAAAAATATTTGCTTCAACCATGTGCATATGAAATCTTGTTTATATACCCTCACTTTAGAAATGATGAATGGTTGCCATGTTAAAACTTTGCAAGAACCCAGTGTACAACCTTGTGCTCTATGAGCATTTGAATTTGTTGGTATATTTTGAGACAAGAGCCTGAAATAAAACTTTGTGGGAAGCAAATGCTTATGACCAAACCTAGGGTGTTGACTAGTATAATATGATGAGACAATGTTGATCTTGCTCTCTTTCATAGTATGGTGAAAATCTCGGATGATTTCTTTTGAAAATAAAACAAGACAAGTTCCTCAATGGTCATATCACCTACCAAAGCCATATGTCGATATCAAAGTATAAACCTTCTACATATGCCTGCTTGTGACCCTTTGAGTTTTGCCAAATTGTTGTGACCCTTGGTAGAATCTTTTCATGCTCCCATGATCGAGATCACATACACCCACATATACAAGCTAACTTCCACGCCGGGAGTTATGCAAAACATGCCATCCACCCACCAAAAATAAATACTCCAAAGTTCCAAAGAGATTTGTCTTCTTGTACTCTTGCAAAAGGAGAGAGGGGTCATCAAAAAAAAGTATATGCTCAAGAAGCATAGAAAAAAAAGTGCTCCAATCAAAGAGCATAGGAAAAAAATGAAGCATGACCCCCCTCCAAAATAAAAGCAAGAGGAGAATCTCAAAGCAAGGAGTACTTAGAAAAACAAACAAATATATTTCACACACTTGCACATCTCGATCAAGTTGCATGACTAGTTTCTTCTTGGATCCGGTCTTTGGCTCAACAACATCATGTGGCACAAGTGAGTCTCATGCTTATCCTACCCAAAGCTCCACATACAAGCCATAGAGTAGGAAGTTGAGGCTCTTTCAAAAGCCTTTGGTGAGGTAACAAATACCACTTGAGTGATCGAGGGAACCATCCGAGGAACCTTGTCTTTCTTTGCATAATTTTCAAAAAAAACTCTGAGATAGGATCCAGAAAAGCAAGGAGCGAGTGATGCAAAGTCAAAACCATTCTACTCTTCAACCTCCGAAGGCAAGGTGGAAAGCTACAAGCCCCACGGGTAAGATAAGGCTAAGTTTCTCTCGTACCAATCTTTTCAAATAGCAACAAGAGCATGGATTTATGCATAAGTACTTGTCGAGTGGTAACATCATGCAACTCCTGATCCACCGAGGCCAAGTCTAGGATTTGCTCGAGGACGAGCAAACGTTTAGCTTGGGGGAGTTTGTTGACGGTCCTTACAACAAAAATTCGACTGTCAAATCCTCAGGTTCGAGAGGAGTATATGGCAAGTTTCATGCACATTTTTATTAGTAATAAAGTTCCACGAGTTGTGTTGTGAATTTCATAGGCACGTACACATTTTGGGAGAATTCGGTACCAACGTGCCACATGTGCTAGGCACGGCCGAACAACCTGGTCCGGCCGGCCCTGCAGGTGCGGCCGGCCCTGCAGGTGCAGCTAGCCCTGCCCCGTGGCACATCTCTAGTCCAGAGCACCCCCTCTCCCGCGACCACAACTTGGACTAGCGTGATTCACTGAAGAAACGTCGGTTTGACCAAATGGTGGAGGCTAGGATCAATGGGTCCACTTATCCGATCGCTCAACAGCCACAACCGACATCCAGAGGCGATCCTAGGCATCCCCTAACTCAGTCGGTGCATCACACGGCGCGGGGTAGGGTCGGCCGCACCTATCAACCGGCGTGCCGGGCGAAACCGACCCAAGGAGCCGACCTACAACCGCCTCAGGAGCAGGGATCACGAGCGTCCAAGGCGAGAGGCGGCGGATCACAGGGCCGGCCGTGCCTAGAGGTGCGGCCGTACCTGGCATCTTGCCCCCCTGCGCTCCACCGACCTCCCTTGCCTATAAAAGGCACCTCCCACTCGCTGGAACGGACACACGACGCAGGAGCATCTCCATTTCTCTCTATTGTTCACTTAGAGTAGGATTAGTGTAGCTTGGGAGTTAGAGTCGAGTCGAGCTAGTCTTGGGGTTCCGGAGGAGTCTTCTTCAGGGTTCTGGTACTACTCTTGTATCCTTTCTTTGTTTAGACTCAAGTACAATTCAAGTTATCTTTCTATCTTACCTTTCGAGTCAATTACATTCAGCTTTTACTTTGCTCTAGAAGCTTTATTCTTGGTTTAGACTAAAGTTAGTTTAATCTTGGTTAGCATAGCTCTCTTGAACCCTATAGTGTTGTGGTCGTTCTTCGCTTGATCTTCGGTGTTTCACCGTAGAGAGAGACCTTCCTTCGTGATATCCGGGGAAAGGTTCTTTGGTTCGTTGTGAGCGCGGTGCTCAGAACTTGCCTTAGTTTTAGATTGGTGTCCCGTTCAACGGAATAGTTGTGGTACCGTAAGGAGGTGACAGCTCCGGACGGGCTTTGTAGTCCACCTTGTTAGTTCGGGCCGGTAGGATTCAGCGCGCCGTCGTTCTCCCTTCTCATCCCAGTCCGAGAGCGCGGCTTTGCATGCCCCTGCAGCACTAGAAGAGCTTGCCGAGTTTAGCTTGCCTTGGTTATCCTTTGCCTTAGTTCTTTACCTAGAGTTGACAAGAATAGATAGATTGTGTTAGGATCCTTTCTCGTCTCGTTGTCCTCCCAGCTCACTAGGTCCTCTCTAACCCTTTATCAAGATCTCCTTGTGTGTGTCAAGTTATCCCCGAATATCTTTATTCGTTACCCCCGCTATAGCTCTTTACCGAGTCTTGTTTCTCTCCACCGTTTATTCGATCATCTTTGCCGTAGTGCCTCCCTTGGGAAAATATAAATACGATAACCCGAATACCACCGGGTGAAGTGCTACAACGGTAATCCGTGCGCTTGCGGACCTTTCTGTGATGTGTGTTTTACCAAAGACGTTCCCTAGCCCCATTACTAGGGGTATAAACCCGGTAGCGACGCTAGCAAGTGCCAACGAGCATTTCTGGCGCCGTCACCTTGAGTGCAAACCTAGTGGTAAGGCTAAGGAGCGTCAACACAAATATTCTGCCAAATACATTTACTTATTGTCACACCCGGATTTAAAGGCAAACCCGAATGCATAGAATACATGTGCGCCAGGATCAAGTTACACACATGCATCGACTCAGTGAATACCAAAACACAGTGTAAAAGCGTATAGAAAGTATTAAACATTTATTACATGACTGAATGTCTCAAATTAACACACGTTCGAGTAGCTAACAGCGGAAAAGTAAACGTAGAAGCCCTCCACAGGCAGCTGACTGGAGGAACGAACAACTAGAACTCATCAAACTCTCCAGGGTAGTCCTCAAAGCGTCCATCTGAGCAGCGGCCGGGTAGTGTAGATGCAATATAGAAACAACAAGCATGAGCACATGTCGTACTCAACAAGGGAAAACTCTATAACAACATGTAAGGCTTTATGGTGGAAGCTGATGGTTGTAAAGCAAGTCAGCATTTTAGTTGGTCAAGTTTTATTAAGCAACTGTTACTAACAAGTGTAAGTATATACCAAACCCAATTAATAAGTGCAACGGAACCATAGAATGCAATGCACGAGTTTAAAAGTTCCCTCTTTCATAAATTACTCATGTGAGGGTCCAGGCCGCCCTTGACCGTGGGCACGGCTAACTAGTCAGTTTTACACTCTGCAGAGGTTGTACATCTTTACCCACAAGTCGCGTAAAAGTCCTGAAGAACTTTAGACCCAACCATGCTGTGCAAAAGTAGGCACAATACCACACTACCGAGGTGTGGCTGCATAGGGACGCTACGAGGCCTTTACAAAGATCCCCTAGTGCAGGCTGCTCGCTAGGTTACTTGACAGCGCAATGCATAAACCTCTCTCAAGACTGCGAAGCTACCACAGAGCAGATCAGCCTGAGGGCCGGGCTATACACCAACTACCGGCAACCCCCAACCCTTATCAGGTAAAGCATACCTAACACCAAGTTCTCTAATTATTAAGCCAAGACAGAGCCATATGTCTTGTGGTTGTACTGTTTTCCTGGGTGGTCGCTCCATGTTCCGATTAACAGGCATAAAGTGTTCTTGCATTACATGAATGAGTAGCATAAATAAATCCAATTAATGATCGTTCATTAAACCTCCCAAAACCAAGGTAAAGCTCTAGCAAGTGCTACCCAACATAAAGTAAACCCAGGTTGATCAAGGCATAGGATAAACAACACTAGGCGAACCTTAAATAATCGGACCCATCATATTAATGCAAAGCAATAAATAAATACAGTGTAATTAAAATGCATGTTGTAATAGGATCAACGGGGATGCAGCAAGGACTTGCCTTCTACCAGCTCCGGAAACTGCTCAGGATCTTGAAATTCTTCAACGGCAGCGAAATCCTCGAACGGCTCGTACTCTACGTTCCACAAATTCACATACAAGCATACAATAGAATATATTAAGAAACAATCACCAAACAGTATTAACAGAACAAAACAGAGGTATAAAACTGTTCTACTCGTCAAGACGATCGCATGGACATAAAGAACGCTAAAAACGGAGCTAAAACGACTAAGATATAGCTTGAACAAGATCAGGGACTAAACTGTAAAGAAAACTAAACTCGCGGGGCTAAACTAAAGAAAACAGGACCTATCCGTAAAGAAACATCAATGGTGGGAGGACCGGCTTGTGAAATCAAAGAAACAGGGGGCTTTCTTGCAAAGCCGCCAAGTCAAGGCTGGGTTGACCGGCCCTTGACCAGTTTGACTCGGGCTGGGATGGATCTGATCCGTCGGATCAAGATCCGGCGACCCTGGTGGCACGCGAGCGCGGGGCGGCGGCGACTGGCCGGCGGCGAGCGGCGGCGCAAGGCGGTGTGCGGCGGCGCAACCACGACGTCGAGCTAGGGTGCTCGATTTTTCACGCGGATTGCACGGGGATGAAGCGGGCGAGACGGCGAACCAATCTAGGGCACCGGCGCGGGCGCCGGAGCGGCAGCGACGGCGCAAGGCAGGGCGGGGCGGAAACCGTGGTGGTGTGAACTCCGGCGACCCCGTTTTAGGTGATGCGGAGCTCGGTGACGAAAACAAGCGACACCCGCGGGTTCCTCACCTTGCGGCGAAGCTCCGGGCGACCTTCTCGGCGACGGAAGGGCGGCAGACGAGCGGGTTCACGGCGGCGGCGCGGCTAGGGTTAGCGGCGATGGCGCGGAGCTTGAGCACTAGGGTTTTCGGGGAAAGGGAGCGGCGCGGTGCGAGGCGGCGGGGTTAAATAGGCCAGGGGCGCCCGGGTAAGTGGGCCCGAGGCCACACACGCGCGCACGGCGCAAGCTCGGGGTCGGACCCCGAGTCCGACCCGGGCACGGCGTGAGGTGGGGGATGACCAGCGGCCCCCACCTGGCAGCGGCTGAGGCGGCGTTGGGCCGGCGCTGGGCCGACGACCACGCTGGGCTGCGAAGCGGCGGGGTGCAACGGTGACCGGGCGACGGAGTTAAGGGGGCGCGGCCGGACTTCGGCAGGTGGGCTGCGCAGCAAAAAGAAAAAGGAGGGGAGGGAAAAGAAATGGTTTTCCATTTTTTTTTTTTGAAAAGAGGAAATCAAACAAAATTCAAACTCAGGTTTGAATTCAACAATCAAAATAGATGCTCCAGCATGTATGCAACAGTAAACTCCTATATTTCATTAATTTAATTAACAAAAATGATTAAATGCCTAGAAAATCACAAGCACCTTATATTCCTTAAACAAGAACAATGGTTGCTAAGGAAATTTTTATTTAAATTCAAAAGTGAAAATTAGGGTGTTACAAATCCTACCCCCCTTAAGATGAATCTCGTCCTCGAGATTCGGATGGATCAAAGAGATGGGGATAATCTTCCTTCAACTCCTCCTCTCTTTCCCAAGTTGCCTCATCCTCTGCATGATTACTCCATTGCACCTTGCACATCTTAATAACCCGATTCCTCGTAACCCGTGTCAAAGTATCCAAGATTTTGATAGGCCGTTCAGTAATGGTGAGGTCCTCTTTAACATCCAATCCATCTATAGCTAGTGGCTCTTTGTCATGGGGTTTGAGACCCCTTTTTAACTGAGAGATATGAAACACATCATGCACATCTGAGAGCTGTTCTGGTAACTCAAGTCTGTATGCTACCTCTCCTACCCGCTGCAAGATCTGAAAGGGTCCAATAAAGCGAGGGGACAACTTTCCCTTCACTTTAAACCTGCGCAAACCTCTGATTGGTGACACCTTTAAGTACACATAATCGCCTTCTTGGAAAGCTACATCTCTCCTCTTCCCGTCTGCATAACTCTTCTGCCTGGACTGAGCAATCCTCAAGTTCTCCCTTATGATCTGAACTTGCCTTTCTGCCTCCTTAATGATATCAGTCCCAAACAGCTGACTCTCTCCGGTCTGACTCCAATACAGGGGCGTTCTGCACTTCCTCCCATACAATGCCTCGAAGGGTGCCATCTTCAGACTAGCCTGATAACTGTTGTTATAAGAGAACTCAGCATATGGCAAGCTCTTATCCCAGCTACCTCCATGCTTAAGGGCACAAGCTCTCAACATATCCTCCAAAACCTGATTCGTCCTCTCAGTCTGTCCATCGGTCTGCGGGTGATAGGCTGAGCTGAAGTTCAACTTTGTATCCATGGACTCATGAAGCTTCTCCCAGAAACGAGACGTGAACTGAGTACCTCTGTCAGACACTATCTTCTTAGGTACACCATGCAAACACACAATCCGAGACATGTACAGTTCTGCCAATCTCGCACCTGAATGAGTAGTCTTAACAGGAATGAAGTGAGCTACCTTAGTCAATCGATCCACTATTACCCATATCGAATCATACCCAGCTGGTGTCCGTGGTAACCCCACTATAAAATCCATACTGATCTCTTCCCACTTCCATTCGGGCACCTTTAACGGCTGCAACAGTCCAGCTGGCTTCTGATGCTCTGCCTTAACTCTATGGCACGTGTCACACAATGCTACATGAGCGGCCACATCCCTCTTCATCCCATACCACCAATACCTCTGCTTAAGATCTTGATACATCTTGGTGCTGCCGGGATGAATGGAATAAGCTGAATCATGGGCCTCTCTCAAGATGGTCTTCCTAAGGTCTCCCACATCAGGCACACAGATCCTATTCTTGAACCATATAGTCCCCTGATCATCCTCAGTGAAATCCGGGGCCTTGCCCCTCTCCATGGTCTCTCTGATCTCTCTAATCTCCACATCCTCCAACTGCCCTTCACGTATCTGCTGCTCCAGAGTAGACTCTACCTCCAACGTAACTCCCTCGGTATGAGCAACCATCCCTAGATTGAGTTTCTCAAACTCCTTCATCAACTCTTCAGGCAGCTGGAATGCCAATGCCATGTTGGCCTGTCCCTTTCGACTCAAAGCATCTGCAACCAGATTAGCCTTCCCAGGATGATACTGTATGTCCAGATCATAGTCCTTGATCAGTTCCAACCATCGACGCTGTCTCAAATTAAGGTCCTTCTGAGTGAAGATGTACTTTAGACTCTTGTGATCAGTGTAAATCTGGCACTTGGTTCCCATGATGTAATGCCTCCAGATCTTCAAAGCATGAACCACAGCTGCCAACTCAAGATCATGTGTAGGATAGTTCTGCTCATGCTTCCTCAACTGCCTCGATGCATAGGCTATAACATGTCCCTCCTGCATAAGAACGCAACCCAAGCCCTGTCGAGACGCATCACAGTAGATGTCAAAGCCCTTCTGCAAGTCTGGCATCACAAGTACTGGAGCGGTAGTCAACCTCCTCTTCAACTCCTCAAAACTGGCCTGACATGCATCTGTCCACTTGAATTCCCTATCCTTCTCCAACAATGTGGTGAGAGGCTTCACAATCTTGGAGAATCCCTCGATGAACCGTCGATAGTACCCTGCAAGTCCAAGGAAACTCCTGATCTCCTTAACTGTCCTCAGCGGTTCCCACTTCAACACATCATCAACCTTGGCTGGATCGACTGAAATACCTCCATCTGTGATGATATGCCCAAGAAAAGAGACTTCCTTCAGCCAGAAATCACACTTACTGAACTTGGCATACAACTGATGCTCTCTCAACTTCTGCAACACAAGTCTCAGATGCTCCTCATGCTCCTCCTCAGTCTTGGAGTAAATCAGAATATCATCAATGAATACCACAACGAACTTATCCAAGTACTCCATAAACACCTTGTTCATCAGATACATAAAGTAGGCAGGTGCATTGGTCAACCCAAAAGACATAACAGTATACTCATAAAGCCCATACCTAGTGGTGAATGCAGTTTTAGGAATATCCGACCATCTGATCTTCATCTGATGGTAACCAGAACGCAAATCAATCTTGGAGAACACCTTAGCACCTCTCATCTGATCAAACAAGTCCTCAATGCGGGGTAACGGATACTTGTTCTTGATAGTAACCTCATTAAGCAACCGATAATCCACACACATCCTCTGAGTACCATCTTTCTTCTCTACAAAGATAACTGGTGCCCCCCAAGGTGATGAACTAGGACGAATAAACCCCTTTTCCAACAATTCTTTAATCTGTTTCTTAAGTTCTAACAGTTGAGTACTAGACATTCTATATGGACGTTTAGAAATAGGAGCAGTACCAGGCAATAGATCAATAACAAACTCAACATCACGGTCAGGTGGCATACCTGGTAACTCCTCTGGGAACACATCCGGATACTCACAAACCACTCTGATATCCTCCAAAGGCTTGCCACCCAACTGCTGCACAGAACCTCCTGCACCTGACGGTGGATCAGCCACAAGCTCAACCTTATCCCCTTTGGGACCAGTGAGAAGAACTGTCCTCTTAGCACACTGAATCGTCGCATCATGACTAGCCAACCAGTTCATACCCAGAATGATATCAAGATCCTTTGACTCCAGAACTATCAGCTGTGCCAGAAAGTCTACTCCCATGATTCTAAGATTAACATTAGGACATATGTATATGGCTTTCATATCCCCCCCCTGGTGAGTTAACTAGCATGGTTTGTTTCATATGTTGCATGGG
This sequence comes from Cenchrus fungigraminus, assembly GCA_036936925.1. NCBI lineage: Eukaryota > Viridiplantae > Streptophyta > Magnoliopsida > Poales > Poaceae > Cenchrus > Cenchrus fungigraminus. The sequence continues at coordinate 73,956,738 of CM072780.1, forward strand.
TACACTATGTTTAGCCACAAATTGAGCAGATATGAAAGAATGAGAAGCTCCAGAATCAAATAGGACTAAGGCGGGGATGGAGTTGACAAGGAACATACCAAGCACCACCTGTGGGTTCTCCTGGGCAGTCTCAACACTCACGTGGTTCACCTTACCACGCGAATAGCTCTGTTGCCCCTTGTTGCTCTGCGGGGTCTGGTTCCCATTCCTCATCTGCTGCATCTGCTGGTTCTGCACGGGGGTGTTGGGAGCAGTCCTCTTGGGACAGTTGTTGGCATAGTGACCAACCTCTCCACACTTGTAGCAGCTGTTGCCCGCGAGGGTATGAGGTGCACTGGGCCTCACGGGCGTGCCAACCGGAGTCATCGAACGGTTCTGGTGGAATGCAGGGCGTGGAGTCTGTGGTCCTGGGCGCTGGAACTGCTAGGCAGAGCGCTGAAACTGCTGGTGCTGCTGTGGCTGATACTGGTACTGCTGCTGCTGATGCTGCTGGCCATAACTCCCTGTCGGGCCTCCTGGACGGAACGGCGCACCCAGCGGTGAAGTGAAGCGGGGGCGAGTGCTGCTCCCGGACTGTCCTGGAGTGGTGGCCTTCCTCTTCAGCTCCCCCAACTCCCTGCGCTTGGACTCCAAGCAGATGGCCTTGTCTAGCAGGTGCTGGAAGGACGGAAAGGTGTGAGACATCAGCTGGTACTGGAACGGTCCAGCCAATCCCTCCATGAAGCGCTCCTGCTTCTTCGCATCATCTGCCACCTCCTCTGGTGCATAACGAGACAACTCTATGAACCTGTCCCGGAACTCTGCCACTGACATTCCCCCCTGCTTGAGAGAGAGGAACTCCTTCTTCTTCAGCTTCATCAGCCCTGCAGGAATGTGATGGCTCCTGAAGCTGTTGGTGAACTCCTGCCAAGTGATGGTGTCTGGTGTAGCATGAGCAGCAACATAAGCATCCCACCATGCTCCTGCTGTCCCCTGGAGTCGTCCTGCAGCAAATAGGACCTTCTCCCTGTCGTCACACTGCGCGGTAGTGAGAATCTTGCCCACAGTCTTCAGCCAGTCATCAGCCTCCAACGGATCCGCAGCATGCGTGAACACTGGCGGACGATGGCTCATGAACTCCCTGTGCTTGTTCATGGGCACCTGCTGCTGATGTGGATTGTTGACTTGAGCCTGCAGGTTGGCCACAGTGTTGGTCAGGTTCTCGAGGAGCTGAGTCTGAGTCTGGAAGAACTGCTGCATGGCCGGATCCATTTGTCCTGGCTGTGGTGCACTGCTTGAGCTGCTGCCTCGTCCTTGGCGTGTCACTGGAGGCTGGTCAACTCCTGATCCGGACCTGGTTTTCACCATCTGAGTGTTAGACACATTGATTTAGATTACTGCACTGAGAGAAAAGCTCAAAAAAAGGTAAACAATGCAGGTTTCCAGATTAAGACAGATTCTGATAGCTGTAAAGAAACAGGTGTATCTCGCTGTACAGGTAACCAAAAATCACGAATTTTTCCTGAGATATGATGTATCAAATTGCTGAACTACTCCAATTGGATTTGCCTCAATCGGAGTTCCACAACTCGAGATATTAAATAATGAAGTCAGCTGTGTCAGCAGGATTTGACAGATTCTGATGGCTTAGTGTTTCGTTCATAACTCCCAGATTATATATTGGATAATGCTGAATTTTTGACAGAAAATCATATATAAAATTTGTGAACTAACCCAACTGGTTTTACTGGATTTAGAGTTCTGTAGCTCGAGATAAAAATAAAACACTACTGCTGTGTCAGGAAGTGACGTGAACAGATTTTGCACTACGATAATCCTCATGATAGATAAAATAAGATAGATAAAGAATTATGATATTGCCAGATAAAAGATGATTAGAACAGAACTTAAACCCACTAACCAAGCTTCATTACTAAACCAATGTCATTGTGGCATTAATCCACAACACATTGCAATCACACAAAGATCCAACTCACGAATGATCACAAATCAAGCATCCAAACACACCATTAGCTAACACACCGATCCAACGTTTCGTTCTAACGATTACAGACTCTATAACTGAAAATAAAAGGACGCCTAGCACCTAAGGCCAAATGATCCGAGTGCGGGATCTAAGTGACCCATAGCTTGTCCTCCTGGGTCTTGGTGACATTGCAGGCCATCTTTCTTCATCTTCCTCCACCTCTTCATCATCCTGCCCCGCAATCACTGCCTTAAGCCTTTTGATTTCCCTTCGATCCTCATCTTGCTGATCACGAAGGTCTTGCAGCTCCATGTTGGTGTCATCAAGGTTGGTGTTGAGAGCTGCAACCAGTCCCACTTGAGCTGCATAGCGCGGTCCCAAGTCCGCGTTAGTCACTGGGATAGTGCTGCCCACGGCTCCAGCAGTACGGCGAGGAAAGTCACCCCACACAGTGTCATTGAGATGGTGAGCCTCCTCATAACACCATGCAGAAAGAGCCCTCCTAGCAGCATCATCTCTCCCCGCAGCGTAGGTAGCCCTGGTGGCTAAGGCATGGTGAACAGTAACCTCGTACTGTCCGCCCTCCTGTGGATCATCTTCCAGAATGCGCACTGACACCTCCCACTGCGTTGGGTAACGGGGATGTGTCCTCCTTAGCCCAACGTAGTCGATCGTCACCGGCTGATGGAGACGGTGGAAAAGCCTCCTCAGCTTAGACGGAAAGCGTGCATGCCCCCCATCATGGTGAAAAACGACCACCTTCCACTCCTCGGGCGCGGGTTGATCATTAGCATCACCATCCTCCGGATCTGAACCTTCAGGATCTGAGTGGTCATCTGGGTCACCTCCTTGTTCCTGATCTTCAGCTTGCTCCTCTTCTGGCTCATCCTCCGACAGCTCAATGACTGAAGCGGGTGGTGAAGCTTGCACTGAAGCAGAGCTCGCCCCACTTCCCTCCTCAGTGTCGCCCTGGTGCTCATCACTCTCCGTGGAGTAGCAGTAGAAGTCCTGGTCCTCCAGGTACCTTGGAAAGCGGTAGGCACCAGCACGAGTAGTCTTCAGTCGGCGAACCATCTAAAGATAGAGGAGACAAGTGCTGATTAACTAGAGATGACAAGATCAAGCTAAGATAACAAAAAGATAATCAAGGATGAGATTAAACCAAGAATAGATATAATAAATAGAATAAAGCAAACTAAACAATGTGTGGCTTCTAATATTATATAATCCTTAGTTTTCGACCAGTTCTAACTAGGCTAACGTCCTACAGTCAACTTGGCTCTGGTACCACTTTGTCACACCCGGATTTAAAGGCAAACCCGAATGCATAGAATACATGTGCGCCAGGATCAAGTTACACACATGCATCGACTCAGTGAATACCAAAACACAGTGTAAAAGCGTATAGAAAGTATTAAACATTTATTACATGACCGAATGTCTCAAATTAACACACGTTCGAGTAGCTAACAGCGGAAAAGTAAACGTAGAAGCCCTCCACAGGCAGCTGACTGGAGGAACGAACAACTAGAACTCATCAAACTCTCCAGGGTAGTCCTCAAAGTGTCCATCTGAGCAGCAGCCGGGTAGTGTAGATGCAATATAGAAACAACAAGCATGAGCACATGTCGTACTCAACAAGGGAAAACTCTATAACAACATGTAAGGCTTTATGGTGGAAGCTGATGGTTGTAAAGCAAGTCAGCATTTTAGTTGGTCAAGTTTTATTAAGCAACTGTTACTAACAAGTGTAAGTATATACCAAACCCAATTAATAAGTGCAACGGAACCATAGAATGCAATGCACAAGTTTAAAAGTTCCCTCTTTCATAAATTACTCATGTGAGGGTCCAGGCCGCCCTTGACCGTGGGCACGGCTAACTAGTCAGTTTTACACTCTGCAGAGGTTGTACATCTTTACCCACAAGTCGCGTAAAAGTCCCGAAGAACTTTAGACCCAACCATGCTGTGCAAAAGTAGGCACAATACCACACTACCGAGGTGTGGCTGCATAGGGACGCTACGAGGCCTTTACAAAGATCCCCTAGTGCAGGCTGCTCGCTAGGTTACTTGACAGCGCAATGCATAAACCTCTCTCAAGACTGCGAAGCTACCACAGAGCAGATCAGCCTGAGGGCCGGGCTATACACCAACTACCGGCAACCCCCAACCCTTATCAGGTAAAGCATACCTAACACCAAGTTCTCTAATTACTAAGCCAAGACAGAGCCATATGTCTTGTGGTTGTACTGTTTTCCTGGGTGGTCGCTCCATGTTCCGATTAACAGGCATAAAGTGTTCTTGCATTACATGAATGAGTAGCATAAATAAATCCAATTAATGATCGTTCATTAAACCTCCCAAAACCAAGGTAAAGCTCTAGCAAGTGCTACCCAACATAAAGTAAACCCAGGTTGATCAAGGCATAGGATAAACAACACTAGGCGAACCTTAAATAATCGGACCCATCATATTAATGCAAAGCAATAAATAAATACAGTGTAATTAAAATGCATGTTGTAATAGGGTCAACGGGGATGCAGCAAGGACTTGCCTTCTACCAGCTCCGGAAACTGCTCAGGATCTTGAAATTCTTCAACGGCAGCGAAATCCTCGAACGGCTCGTACTCTACGCTCCACAAATTCACATACAAGCATACAATAGAATAAATTAAGAAACAATCACCAAACAGTATTAACAGAACAAAACAGAGGTATAAAACTGTTCTACTCGTCGAGACGATCGCATGGACATAAAGAACGCTAAAAACGGAGCTAAAACGACTAAGATATAGCTTGAACAAGATCAGGGACTAAACTGTAAAGAAAACTAAACTCGCGGGGCTAAACTAAAGAAAACAGGACCTATCCGTAAAGAAACTTCAACGGTGGGAGGACCGGCTTGTGAAATCAAAGAAACAGGGGGCTTTCTTGCAAAGCCGCCAAGTCAAGGCTGGGTTGACCGGCCCTTGACCAGTTTGACTCGGGCTGGGATGGATCTGATCCGTCGGATCAAGATCCGGCGACCCTGGTGGCACGCGAGCGGCGGCGCAAGGCGGTGTGCGGCGGCGCAACCACGACGTCGAGCTAGGGTGCTCGATTTTTCACGCGGATTGCACGGGGATGAAGCGGGCGAGACGGCGAACCAATCTAGGGCACCGGGGCGGGCGCCGGAGCGGCAGCGACGGCGCAAGGCAGGGCGGGGCGGAAACCGTGGCGGTGTGAACTCCGGCGACCCCGTTTTAGGTGATGCGGAGCTCGGTGACGAAAACAAGCGACACCCGCGGGTTCCTCACCTTGCGGCGAAGCTCCGGGCGACCTTCTCGGCGACGGAAGGGCGGCAGACGAGCGGGTTCACGGCGGCGGCGCGGCTAGGGTTAGCGGCGATGGCGCGGAGCTTGAGCACTAGGGTTTTCGGGGAAAGGGAGCGGCGCGGTGCGAGGCGGCGGGGTTAAATAGGCCAGGGGCGCCCGGGCAAGTGGGCCCGAGGCCACACACGCGCGCACGGCGCAAGCTCGGGGTCGGACCCCGAGTCCGACCCGGGCACGGCGTGAGGTGGGGGATGACCAGCGGCCCCCACCTGGCAGCGGCTGAGGCGGCGTTGGGCCGGCGCTGGGCCGACGACCACGCTGGGCTGCGAAGCGGCGGGGTGCAACGGTGACCGGGCGACGGAGTTAAGGGGGCGCGGCCGGACTTCGGCAGGTGGGCTGCGCAGCAAAAAGAAAAAGGAGGGGAGGGAAAAGAAATGGTTTTCCATTTTTTTTTGAAAAGAGGAAATCAAACAAAATTCAAACTCAGGTTTGAATTCAACAATCAAAATAGATGCTCCAGCATGTATGCAACAGTAAACTCCTATATTTCATTAATTTAATTAACAAAAATGATTAAATGCCTAGAAAATCACAAGCACCTTATATTCCTTAAACAAGAACAATGGTTGCTAAGCAAATTTTTATTTAAATTCAAAAGTGAAAATTAGGGTGTTACACTTATCAAAAGTGTCATCTTATTCAATCCCTACAATTTAATGTGCCAAAAAGAGTGGAAATCTAACAAGATCACTCAACTCCCAAATTAAAATAAGAGGGGGAGAATTATGGTCACTAGGGATGTAGCTTGTTAATAAGCATCCGCGGAAACAGGGGGAGATATCCTCCAAAATAGTAAATGCAAATCAACATCATACATGTTGTTAGACACTTTATGGATAATTGAAAATCTAAAGCCTATGAATGTTTAACATTCAAAAGCCCAATACATGTGCACATAAATTTAGGCACTGGGTCATCATTGGAACATCCAAACTCTATCGTCTTGGGAAATGAGAAAAGAGTTATAAAAAGTTAATATTTCACATGCTATATTGGTTCTATTGAATCAATCATACAAAGACTACAAAGTGTCGACATATACTCAACAAAATTACTATACACCTTAAACTGGATCTAGACCATAAGTCCTATGCAAAGTGTGTCAACACTCAAATTGGGTCAAATAAAAAAGTGGTAATTATGGAGAATTTATCTCATTCACTAGTGAGAGGTATTTACCACAGTAAAACTATCTTCTGACAAATGCATTCTTTATGAAAGCAAGGTGGTGATATAATGAGATATTGTAGCAATGGTTTCACGCAGAGACCGAGCAACATACCTTTGTGGTATATGTGAAAATTATGTTCCTATACTTTATCATTGGCAGATCAAATAACTTTCATAGATTTGGATATACAAGTCTTTGACTTATTCCATATTCTAAATCTAAATAAAAAATCGCAACATATATTGTGTATCACTCAAGTCACTCCATGACTTGAAATAGTCAAGTTGATTGTGGTACAACTGACTAAGCGAGTATCTTCCATAGAAGGATTACTCCAATCACTATGGTTGCATGTGTGTTCATAAACAAATCCAACTTAGATTTTCCATCACCATCTTTAACACACATAAGCAAACAAGCAATCATTTTATGACGGAATTTGAGATGGAAATTTTGGTAAAACCAAACTATGCTTAAGTTTACAACTTGTGCATATATATCAGTTTATCAATATTAGATTGATGACCCTGGGATGATGAATTTAGTTCCAACAAAGTGCTTGTGTATCATACATATTACAACATGCTTAATATTGCAGTTGTAGATACCTTGCTATAATTCAACTCCAACAACACCATGCCGGTGGGAGTGAAAATGATATCCATAGATATCAAATGGTACTAAAAGTCTTGATTAATATTTCGAGACTTGACCAAGTAGGATATCAAGATGCTGGCTAACTGATCCCCATGTATATTGCCAGATCATAGACTGATACAAATAATAAAGTTTCATGGTAGTCATCATAATGGACACCACAACATAAACTTTTTATCTATCATTCTGAAGCATCATATTCATATGCTTGACTCCAATGGATGATATAATGTGATTCCGTATAATCACTAACATTATCCATAAATGATAATGCATTTTGTATTGATCAAAATGTTTATCCTCATTTTTACAAAATGAGAGAATAAATATCTTGCAAAAGACACTCACTAGTGTGCTTATCCACCACTACATCGTAGAATGGTATTCATGGTAAGTGGTGAATGACACCTTAAAATTTTCCAAGGTTCTAGAGGATATATCCTCATCAATTACAAAAGAAAGGTGAGATAGAAATCTTGCAAACCAAATCATGTGGTAATCTTACAGATTTATTCACAAAGTCCTTACCAACAATATTATTCCAGAAATATGTTTTTGGAATAGGTATGAGACAACTCAAAGATTTGCAAGAATCAGGGGGAGACACCTTTGGTATAAACCTATACATAATCATCTGATTATGAATATTGAACTCTTTTCCCTATATGAGTTTTCCTTACAAGGTTTCTCATAGAAGGTTTTAATGAGGCAATATCAATACAAGAACATATCGCATAGCACCTAATTTTTCCACTAAGGTTTTAAGGGTGGTTTTCAAGACATATTCTATGTCATATCTTCTGTTTTCTCTACAAAGAGTTTTTAAGAAGATATCGAATCCCTTCTCATATTTTTCCTATTGGGTTTTAGAGAAGGTTATTCAAACATGATCCTCAGATCATAAAATTATTGATCTCTAAACTTATTTATAAGTTTTTCCTTTTCAAGGTTTTCTCATATAAGTCATCGATGAGACAGTAATCTAAAATGCCATATCATTTTCTCCTTATATTTTCCCACTGAGTTTTAAAGGAGTTTTAATGGTATATACACATACAGATTGGTTTCTCCTCAAGATTTTTCCCATAGGTTTTTGGAGGAGTTTTACAAGACAATATCCAAACATGATTGAAGAATAATTACATCAAGATCCCAAGAAGCAATTGATCAAGGGGGAGTGTTATGAAATATTGATTAGTGATCAATTAGCATAACTATGTAATTAGGGGAATCATTAGTGATGTTATTAGGAAGTTACAACCGCCTTGTCGAAAGGTCATCCCAAAGGGGTGCAGCACTCCCGAAGGGGTGCGGCACTCCCGAAGAGGTGCCTACACACCCTTTCACTCTGTATATATTCAAGGGGTTCCTCCCCTCATCAATCAATCTAATCATTTGCCCTCATTCCATTTCATTCCATTCTTTTTTTTCCTCTCAACAGCATGCATCCCATCCCCTCTTTTTTTCCCCTGGCCAAGAGAATGAAGCGACACAAGAATTGAATGCTGGTGCAAGCTCCCACAAGTGCCTTGGTCTCTGGACTATGAGAACATACGCCCTAGAAAACCGAAAGGAGGGAGTATGTATCTAGAATTAGTATATCTCTAAATACATATCAAAAACTAAGAAACATGAAATACCAGAACGGCCTACAATTTGCAACAAAGGGAGTAAATGTTCCCCTTGCAAATATATAGAATTAAATATATTGCTACAATTCTACTACTTGCATTAGTTCTATCATACTACTTTCGCAAGTACTACCTCGGTACTAGAATATACTATCTCCGTTTTTAAATATATGACACCATGGACTTTTATAGTTCGTTTGACCATTCGTCTTTTCTACAAATTTTTTTACAAATCGATAAACCAACAAGTTAAATCTAAAGTACATCGGATAATAGATATAATGGTATATATTTTACTTTAGTTAACTAATTTGTTCAATATATATTAGTGGTCAAAGTTGGAGTAAAAGTTAACGGTGTCATATATTTAAGAACAGAGGGAGTATAACCTTTAGGACAAGAATATTAGTTCAAAATAAATTAATTTTCTTATCCTAAACGTTACATATTCAAGAACGAACTGAGTATTTACTTACCACATTTTCTTGAAAGATGCCATGTTTTATTCTTTTTAAAAAAAAAGTAAGACAGAAACTCCTTGCGAAGCAGGTTGTGGAAATGAAACAGGATTGGACTTGGGAATGAATGTCCCTACAGTTCCATCTGGACATACATGTTTTGACTGCATGCACCTGCTTGCTGTAAGTACAATGTTTTGCAAGCGAAGAACAGCCTTTTTCATGGCAGCATGCATCCCTTGTGCCAACACCAAGACAGGAAGGGCCACCCCTGTTGTATATATACTCTAGAGTCAATTGGATTTGATCCACTAATGGGCTTGATGGATTTGATCCATTAGGGTACTAGAGTCTTAATGGGCCGCAAAGGTTGAAAGGCCTATTAGTGACCTCTATATATACAAAGGTGGGGAGGAGGGAAAACCCTAATCATTGCTACAGTACCGCCGCCGCTACAGTACACGCGGCACTACAGTAACCCGCAGTGAACAGTAACCGCGGGTGAATAGTGATTTCTGCAGCCCCTCCTCCATCTATATCCTCCGGTTCGTGATCGTTCGTGAGGTGCTAGTACATCTACGATCGGCGTTCCTTCCCCGTACGTGTGGATACCTTGGAGGTGCTACGTTTGGAGCACAAGGACGAACCGCACGTGAAGGACAAGGTGGATGTGAGCAACTGCACTGCCTGCTACCTCGACGCGTTCGTCTACATCGAGACGGTTCCGCTGCATCTGCGCGTCTAGTGGTAATCCCGTGATCTCTGACAGCAGCAGTTCCTGTTTTGCGGGAAAAATTTTGTTTGTGCTAGCGTAGCCCCCCGTATCCCTTCAACCCCTGCATTGTGAATCCCCAAGTCTCCAACTGAACTGAGCTGACATTGTCAATGGAGAAACCGAGGACTAACTGTTGCTGGCATGCGAGATATTATCGCAGCTGTGCAACTTATATGCTCCGTACGAAGAACAAATTACATCGACAGCTCCCTCGTACAGCCTTGATTCGCGTCTTCTTCCCGCAAATCTGCAACTCCCTCGCAAACAATTCGGCAAGTGCAAGCTCCAAAATAGCTGGCCGCGTCAGGCATCTCACTCGCGCGGCAACGTAGCAGTGCAGGCGTACCCAGGACCCTTCACCTGTTCCAACACTGTACTAAGAGCGTGTTTGGCAGAGTTCGGACTCTGAAAAAACAGCTCTAGAGCTGCAAATCCGCGCAGCTTCACTGTGGAGCAACGCCACCGTGGAGCTGAGATCTCGACAAGTGTTTGGTATAGCTCCAGATTTTCCACCATCCCTATGACATCTAGGGCCCGCATGTCATGAGAATAAAAAAATATTCTTTCTTCTTCCTCGATCCAGTACTACTCCTTCCCTGCCACACCCAGGCGCGGTCTGTCTCGTCGGTGAGCTCCGCTCCGGCCGCCACAAGAGGAGGCGCAGGAGGCCGGCGGCGGCGCGCAGAGGAGGCGCGGAAGGTTGTCGGCGGCGCGCACGCGGCCTCGCCGTCACGGCCGGCAAGGGCTTGCCGCCGGGCCTGGGCAGGCGCGCGGCCAGCGGCCTTGCCGCCAGCGGACAGGCGCAGCCTCACATGGGTGGCCCGCCCCTGCAGTGCAGCAGGCCGTCCGTGTGCCAGCCGCCGCCCTCGCCACCATGACCACTCCGTCCCGTCCGTGGCAGCGAGTCGCGGCTCTACTTCGCCGCACGCGGGGCCAAATCTCCCCTGCAGTGGTTCACCTGCGACCCAAGATCGACGAATCCCAAGCGCAAACGTGGGGGCGCACCACGGCGTGGAGCAGCTGCCTCCGGCGGGCGGTGCCGGGGAGGGCGTGGCCAGCACAGGGAGGACGGGCCGGTCACGGTATACTTGAGAGGGAATGAGAGAAAAAGGGAGAAATTGGAGAAAGAAACCGGCAGATCCGGTGCCGGGGAGGGCGGCGGCGGAGGGCAGGCCGGCGGCCGGTTCCGGGGAGGGCGGCGGCCAGCACAGGCACGGAGCGGAGGACACGCCGGCGGGAGGAAGAAGTCGCGAGGAGGGGAGGGCACAACGCGGGGGAGAAAGAAAAGAACGAATCATTTTTTCCCACTAACCAGTGGCAGTGGTGGGTAATTTTTCCCAACTCCACCAAATCTAGTGATGTGGAGCACCCCTTGAGGTACTCCATGAAAACCATGGAGTTGGGGCATACTCCACCCTTTTTTTGAAGCAGATCCACGGTGAAGCCGCTGAAGTTGGGCATGTTTGGCTGAAAAAATTTGAAGCATGGTTGGTTTTTTGGATCTGCAGTTGTGTGGAGCTCTGCCAAACACGCTCTAATTAATCATTTCAATCATCTTAAGTTTTATCAATGACCATCTCTGATAAGTTGGAGGAATTATTTTATTTTAATCCATCTTTAGTCCCAATGCAGCAATATTTTATAATTGAACTGACTTACCAGATGCAAGCGTGTAGCGTGTTTCTGTATAAATTGGGGAGCATGATCGCCGCAGTCAAGCAAGCGCTTCAGATAGAATTCACCATCGCAGACGCAGTTAGTTAACCAACTGTCTTTCAGTCTCTCTCCGTTGTTGTTAGCAGTTTAGTGAACAAGAATGGCGGTGATCAACGGCGTGACAAGCTCCTTGGTGCTCGTGCTGGTGGTCGCGCTCTCTGCGGCGCCGGTGACCGTCGTGGGCGGCGACCCTGACATCCTCACCGATTACATCGTGCCCCTGGGCGCTAGCCCCGAGAGCATCTCCGGCGCGTTCTTCACGCACACCGGCCTGCGCGCAGTGCTGACCGCGCCGGTGCCGGGGAACTTCACGGGGACCAAGGCGTCCATGGCGGAGTTCCCGGCGCTGAACGGGCAAAGCGTGTCCATGGCCGCGCTCTCGTACCCGCCGGGCTCCGTCAACCCGACGCACACCCACCCGCGCGCCTCCGAGCTGCTGCTCGTCGTCGACGGCGCGCTCTCCGTCGGCTTCGTCGACACCGCCGGCAAGCTCTTCACCCAGGACCTCGCCACCGGGGACATGTTCGTGTTCCCCAAGGGCACCGTGCACTGGCAGTACAACCAGGACGGGGCTAAGCCCGCCAGGGCGCTCTCGGCGTTCGGGAGCGCCGCCGCGGGGCTCGTGTCCCTGCCCGTCACCGTCTTCGGCACCGGCATCGACGACGCTGTCCTCGCCAAGTCATTCAAGACCGATGTGGCCACGGTGCAGAAGCTCAAGGCCGCCCTCACCCCGCCCAAGAAGCCATGACCGCGTTGCTCCGAATCGCTCGCGTGCTTCGTCTTCCCTTCCCAATCGTGTCCCGGCCGCGTCGTTCTTGAATAACCTGCCATGGGTAAAATGGTGAGGTTGTGAGCCTGTATGGCAATGTGTGGGGTCAAATAACCAATCTTTAATGGTCGGTGCGATGTAGTAACGTAGTATCATGTCGCAATGTTGATTTTCCACTCGCCCGGACGTCGAGCAACTCACGGTCGGTCAAAGCAATTAATTACTCTCTGGGTCCATCCGACCTTCTCTTCCCTTTCCCTGTCTCTGTCTTTCTCTTTTCTCCCTCTCTTCAGATCTCGACTGATTCCCAAGGCAGCGTACCGGCGGCAAGCTCCCAGGCCGGAGATCCTAGACGAGCGGTCGGTAGGGAGCGGCACCAGCGGTGCTCGCTCGAGGGCCCAGCTGGAGAGCGCGACGCGGCGGAGGGGCTCGCCCGCCCGAGGGCCCGACGAGCTGCTCCCGACCTGCGCGGCGAGCTCCGTGGTGGCGAGCTGCTCCCGGCCGGCGAGGACACGGCGGAGCTCCTCCCGGCTTCACGGGTCCCGGTCGAGCTCCTGGTCGACACCGCGAGCTCTGAGGGTGACTCCGGCGAGATGCTCCGGCGTGGCCGACGATGGTTTGGACTTTTTTTTCTCATTTCCCTTTTAGTTTTTGTTTAGTTTTTGGATCTAAAACTTTTTCTGATTTTTTGTGCTAATTCTTTCGCAAATATTTTTCTAGTTTAAAATTTCTGTACACAAATGTTTATTCAACTTTTTCCAAAAACTTTTCTTTTTCAGTTTCCCCATAATTTTTAAGAATATTTCTTCGTAATTTTTTAGTAAATCTTTTTGAAAAATTTACAAAAGTTTTTTCAGAAAGTTTGTTTAATTTTTTGTAAAATGCTTTCTTCGAAACTTTTTTATTTCTGAATTTTGTGCTAATCTTTCGCAATATTTTTTCCAAAAGAATTTCTTCAACTTTTTAAAAAAGTTATATACACAAATTTTTATTCAACTTTTTCAAAAAAATTTCTCAGTTTTTTCGCATATTTTTTTAGAATTTTTTTGTTCGTAATTTTTTGCGTAAATCTTTTTGAAAATTTACAAAAGTTTTTTCAAAAAGTTTGTTTAATTTTGTAAAATGTTTTGTTCAAAACTTTTTTTATGTCAAATATTGTGTGTTCCAATTTTTGTTACAAAATTTTTCCAACGGTTTCGAAAACGTTTGCTTCTTTGTGTGACCAGTGGCGAAGCCAGGATCAAACCCTAGGGTGGGCTCTCCTGTGCTTCTTCCACCTCCGGCTCCTCCTTCCTTCATTATTTTGCTCAAAATCTGTAGGAGGGGCTCAGGGGGGCTTCACAGCATTTCCGGCGGTAGCCGGGGCTGGAGCCCCGGCCGCCCCGGTGGTAGATCCGCCACTGTGTGTGACCTCACATGAAGAATCTGGTCTGCATGGGGGCAACTGGTAAGTGACCGGTGAAAAGTTGACCGCCAGCACGGCACCACGTGGGGTACTGTCTGCAATCGACCGTAAGAAAAGGTCTGTACGGGCGACCGTAAATTTGTGACCCCCTATCATCAGTTACCATAAGGACACCTGCAGTGGTAAATTTTATAGATCACCCGTTCAATGGTCTTGCTATAGTACTCTGCCCAAAATAACTGAGGGTCCCACATGTCAACTAATCACCATTCTTTATCCTCTCTCCCATCTCAGTTCGCGTCTGCAGATCCAGGCCGGCCGCCGGGTTTGCTCCTCCTGAGATCTCCTTCCTGTGCACTATGTATGTCGGCGAAGGTGGACGTAAGGTGGTGGTGGCAACGGGCACGCATCCCCCTCGCCGCCGTACACGCTGGTAGTGGCAACGGGCACGCATCGCCCTCGCCGTCGTCCCCGCAGCGGCGGCGCAACACCACAGGCGAGCGGCCGGGCCGGAGGTCACCGTCGCCCGCAACGAAGCGGACGCAGAGTAGCGACAGCATTCTGTTCGCTCGCCAAGGCCCGCCCATGGTCTTGCCTGCGCGCCGCCGGCAAAGCTCCACTGCCCGCGGCGGACGGCCTCTCGGCGGACGGCCTCTCTAGCGCATTCCCGGCCTCATCTCACCTGGCCGCGGCTGCGTTGAAGGCCGCCCAGGAGCTCCCCATGATTCATCCGCGCGCGCCTCGCTCCGGCATCCGCCTCCCCGTCACCCAACCGCCTCCGCCCAACGCCCACTCCGACGATCGCCTCTCCTCGTCCCCGCACCTGTGGCCGGGCTAGCCTCCTAGGCTCCAACCCTCCTCCACACGCCAACGGCCTCACCATCTCACCCGCCCCCGCACGCCGGCGCCGCTCGCACCAGGCGCTAGGTGGCTGCTGACGAGCTCACAGGCCGATCTAGCTCCGCCCGCGCTCGCCGGACGGTCCGAGCTCCTCGTCGAGGTGGCATCAAGCTGCGGGATGCGACACAGAGGAGGCCAGGGAAGACGTTGTGGGACCCGCGCGTGGAATCGCGTGCTATAGCATGCCGCTGAGTCTAGCGACGATTCCATTTTCTCTCCTATTTCTCTTTGCTACGTGGTGCTCTATAGAGAGACTAACGGCACCCATTACTGGTGCCCTAATGCATTGTTTTGATCAACCTATATGTTATATGGGAATCCTAAAATTTGTTATCTGCATTTTGTGCTACCAATAGCTGTCTTGAAGACTTGTCGAATACCACTCGCTCAACTCAAGCAACATACTCCGTAGCAATAAGTCAGAGACAAATCAGTTAGTAACATGAATCCTAATTGATTATTTATCGTGCCCCTGGGCGCTAGCTCCGGGAGCATCTCATACGAGGTTAATCGTTCTTTAATGAAATGACGTGCTGGTCTCATACGAGGAAAAAAAACAAATAGGGGAATCTAAAGCATGTGATCAGAATGTACTCCCTTCGGTTTGGTAAATGAAGTCATTTTGGGCAAAGTTTGAGTCAAACATTTAAAAAATATAAATCATGAATAGTTTTTAAGTCGTTGAGTTTGGAAATGTGAAAATTGCATGAATAGATTTATCTTGCAAAATACTTTTATAAAAATATACATATGTCAGTTTTTAATAAATATTTTATAAAAATAAGTCAAAGTTGTATTTTGTAGACCGTTTCGTTGTTCTAAACGACTTCATTTACCAAACCGGAGGGAGTACAAGATTTTGTATTACATATACCACTTGAAAAGCTTATATTACAGTGGTGCCACAAAACGCTCCCAATTGCAGGTCCTTTTGAGGTGTTCACGAAAAAACGTCTAAAATCCCCAACTTAGTCTAAAGAAGGCATTATGCAAAAAATGCCTCTGACAAGATTGTCTTTTCCATCCCGTCCCCTGTGTCGCCTCCTAGGCGATTCGGACAGAACGCACCCCGTGTGAGTGCCCGCCGTCACCGCCAGCCTCGGGCCCTCGTTCCTCCTCGTCTCCGGCCTTGTCGCCGGTGGCAAAGGGAGTGTGGTCCATCCTCTAGTAGATCTTCTAGTTGATATACAATTTTGTTAGGTTTTTTTTCTCAATTTTTCTTTCCTCCAAAATAATTAGGTTAGGTCTTGGATCGTCTCTTCAATGTTTTCCATTTGTCATTCATGGCATACTAAATGTCCTCCAGAGGATATGTCGGTTTCTTCGGAGACGTCGTGCTCTTCATTGAGAGATTGAGATATGTTGATCTAATCCTCCTTGAGGAGGGATTGGATCAGTTTCCCTCTCGAGTAAAATCACTTTTCCGGTCGCTGGTGTTACTACTGGCGGCGGCGGATCTGTTCTTCTGGCCATCGTTGGTAATTCCTAATGGCGGTAGTGGATATTATATTCGGCCCAACCTTCAGAAGATTTGGTCGATGTACTTTCCTCCCTGGAGTGGTTGAGAATACAGTACCTCTTTTGTGACATTCGTGTTTGTGGAGTCTTATGTTGGTTGGGACTGCGACTCGGTTCGAATCTGGTGTTGTTTCACGACTATGGATTTTCCCGAAGGAGTGGACGACGTTGGTTGCAATGAAGACGAAGGGTAGAGACCTAGTGGCGTACTTCAATGTAATTTTATTTTATATTGAGGTCTCAATTGTAATAGGGGTTATCATATCATATACAACCCACTAAGAGTCATTTAACTATCTTTCTCTCAACATGCAAGTCATCTACCTCACATGCCACATCATCATCTACTAAATCATCAATTTGTGTCTTCCACTGATTTTCTGTGACTATAGCATTCGTACATCTTTGCGAGTACCATACTCCAAAATTCCAACAATAAAAATACATGAAAGATCAATCATTTAAAAACTGTTTTCTATCATCAAAATAAACATATTTTCATATATAGTGTTGTTTGTAAAAGAATATTGCATAGCAATCACCTTAGTTTATACTTTCAAATTTTCATCTTACAACTTTGTTTAAAAATTCCCGCAGCAGCGCGTAGGGTATCACCTAGTATTTTAATGAAATATTATCCCATTCTAAAAAAGCACCTATGAGAAAACGCCATTTAGTTCTAATTCTGCTGTAGTGTGTGCAAACAAGCCCATGTGAAGCACAGTACAGGCCTAAAGTGAAGCGTGGTACAGACTGACGGTGAGGAAGATGGGAATGTGATATGGCACTTCCCACCACATCTCCACCTGGTGGATCGGTGGCCCTTAGGGTTTTTAGGTGGGGAGTAGGGGCAATAACGAACCTTGGTGTGTGTGCCTCTAGGCACCCACCTCTTTATTTATTATGGCACATCATGATGGGGGCTCACCAACCAGAGAAGGGTTGGACTCCACGATCAGGGCGTGAGCAAGGGACCAAGGATTGAGCTTGGTCTTTGGGCCTAGAGTATGTTCGGCTGGTACGAAAAATAGTGTTCGGTTGGTAGATTTAATAGTGTTGTGTGAGAGAAAATAATTTGAGATAAGTCGAGCCGAGATAAGCCGAACAGGCTCATAGTCCGTGGAGATCAACCTAACATTCTCCCTCTTGATATTAACTTGTACTTTAAATTTCTCAACTTAAACTTAACTCTTTACTTGTTAATTTTCTTGCTTATTATTTCATCACAAATTAGAACATAGAGCATGTCTCGTTGACAGTTATTACCATCAGATTAACAACCATAATGTACCTTTCTATATCAAAATAAGGCCTCAACTTTTCTTTTGGGCTCTTAGAGCATCTCCAACAGTTTGCCGAATTTTACTTGGCAAATCTTGTGTTTTGCCAACTTCTAAAAAAATATGACAAGTAAAAAAAGAGTCCATCTCCAACAGTTTGGCATAATCCACTTGCCAAATTCATATCTAACTTACATCAGGAACCCTGAGAGAGAAACAAAATTATGTTTCTACCCTTCCACCTCTTGAAAACTTAAATCAGGAATCTTGAGAAAAAACAAAATTATTTTTATACCCTTCCACCTCTTCTAATACGGAAGGATGCGCCGGGGATCGCTGCGCGCATATATGCACGCGCGGAGACGGTTTTCCCCAACTTGGGATAAATTGCAACCTGAGATGGGGAACTGTTGGAGAAGGTTTTTTCTGTTTTTGCTAAAAAATAACAATGGCAACTTAGGATAGGGAACTGTTGGAGTTGCTCTTAGTTATCCAGAACTCGTAGGCTGCCCAGTAAACCCACGCCAGCTAAATGTTATCGAAACATATTGTGAAGTAACACTTTTGTGAGCAGATCCATGAGCATTCCCTTTAATCTTATATGCTCGACTAAAGGAATGACCCTAAATTTTATCTTTCACGACATAAAACTTGAAATCTATATGCTTGGAAGCATTACTTGTGTTGTTGTGACAGTAAAATATTGTTGGCTCAATGTCGCAACATCTTGAGTGGTCTTTGAATGTTGTCTACCACTCTACCACTCTCCACCTGGGTATAAGTTTCTTTAACCATATTACCAGCCTAGTGACCTCGTGACTTACTATAAACTCGAAGTAGCTTCATCTGCGAGAGTGAATACATAACTTGAAGTGGATTTTTTTTATCATCTACGTCTCCCGCAAAATCTACATCTAAATACCCTTTTATCTCCAAGGAATCTGATCTTCTATATGTAAGCATAAGGCCTTCATGCCTTCCATATAACACAATGCTTTCTTTACCATCTTTCAATGATCTATGCATGCCTGGGTTATCTCGATGTCTTCCAAGTACCCTTGTGACAAAAGCTAATAAGTTAGGGCGAGTGCATACTTGAGCATACTGTAAGCTTCCAACAGCTACAGTATTTGGACTCTATTTCATCTAATCGAGCCCATATTGGTTCCTAGGACATTGAAATCTCCAAAACTATCACCCTTGACTTTAGGATCGGGTGTAGCCTTACTCGCATGCATATTGTGCTTCTTCAAGATCTTCTCCAAATATGCCTTTTGTGATAATCCTAAAACCCCCTTTCTTCTATCTCGGTGAATTTCAATTCCTAAAACGAATGAAGCTTCACCGTGATCATATATCAAAGTTGGAGGACAAAAACTTCTTAGTCTCCAATATTAGATTGGCATTGATGGCCCTTAGGGTTTGTAGGTGGAGAGTAGAGGTGACGACGAACGTTGGCATGCATTCCTCTCAACCCCCACCATCGTATTTATTGTGGCGCTTCATTGAACATTTAAGGCCCAATTACAAGAGCTTGTGCAGATAATTAAAGTTTCAGTAGATTGCTATCTAATGATTTAGTTGTACTTAGGAATGGAGGAGGGGACTAGCAGGGGCATGGGAAAGGAGCAGCAACTACGTCTGTGTCAAGTTGGAGGCCCAAACCGATTCGACTTTTTTCAGTTTGGGTCATCAGGAACAACCCTCACTAAAACGGACGTCCAGGTCGTATATGGAGTCGGATTTAGACGTTTTTTATATGGCTGGAAAGATAATTTGGCACCGGTCCAAGGACCAAATTCGTCCGGAGTCGACGGGAATCGTCTGAACAAGTTGACATCCAGAATTTGTTCCGGCGCTGCGACACCGTCTTTTGGTGTTTGGGCCTTGTATCGTGTTGGAGCCTAATAGGGGCGCATGCAGAGGGCCTTGCATGACCATAGAGTCTTCATAAATAGTCGGCGTGTTGTCATTAGGGTTTGGGTTTTGCTTAGATTATTCTGTTTACAACAGTTTCGTCGTTCATCGATTTGTGATACTCCAATTTGTGAGATTAATCATTCATTGCGATTTTCAGATTGCGTTCTTCTTTGTTCTTGCTTGTGTCTTCGATTCGAATGCAGGGATTAATCTTTGTGGCGAAGTCAATTGGGCAGTGCACGGTTAATAACTAGAGGAATAGTGATGTTACGATTGCGGGGTTTGAGTCAAGTTGATCGAGAGCCGAATCGTGAGTGTCGAGTTTCCATCAAATTGATAGTTATTTTCACTTGAGGGAAGATCAAGCATCCCTAGTTCCCATCAGTTGAGATTGGCCTTTGTGCCTATCCCATGGAGATCAACCTAACCAGGGCCACCCTGCCTGCATTGTGAATTCCCAAGTCTCCAGCTGACATTGTCGAAGGAGAAACCGAGAACTAACTGTTGCTGGCATGCGAGATATTCTCGCAGCTGTGCGACTTGTGTGCTCCGTACGAAGAACAGTTACATCGACAGCTCCTCGTACGGACTTAGTTGGCGTCATCTTCCTGCAACAATTGGGGAAGTGCAAGCTGCGGTCGAAATAGCTGGCCTCGTCAGGCATCTCACTCGCGCGGCAACGTAGTAGTGCAGGCGTACCCAGGACCCTGGGTGCCTGGAGAAACCTTCACCTGTTCCAACACTATACTAATCATTTCAGTCATCTTAAGTTTTATCGATGACCATCTCTAATAAGTTGGAGGAATTATTTTAATCTGTCTTTAGTCCCAATGCAGCAATATGTGTATACTTCATCAAACTGACTACACCAGCAGATGCAAGCGTGTTTCTGTATAAATAGGGGAGCCATATGATCGCTCTTCACAGAATTCACCCACCATCACATCGCAGTTAGTTAACCAACTGTCTTTCAGTCACTCTCCGTTGTTAGCAGTTTAATTAGTGAACAAGAATGGCAGTGATCAACGGCGTGATGAGGTCCTTGGTGCTCGTGCTGGTGGCCGCGCTCTCAGCGGCGCCGCTGGCCGTCGTGGGCGGCGACCCTGACATCCTCACCGACTACATCGTGCCCCTGGGGGTGAACCCCGGGAACCTCGCCGGCGATTTCTTCACGCACACCGGCCTTCGCGCCGTGCTGGCCGCGCCGGTGCCGGGGAACTTCACGGGGACCAAGGCGTCCATGGCCGAGTTCCCGGCGCTGAACGGGCAAAGCGTGTCCATGGCCGCGCTCTCGTACCCGCCGGGCTCCGTCAACCCGACGCACACCCACCCGCGCGCCTCCGAACTGCTCCTCGTCGTCGAGGGCGCGCTCTCCGTCGGCTTCGTCGACACCGCCGGCAAGCTCTTCACCCAGGACCTCGCCACCGGGGACATGTTCGTGTTCCCCAAGGGCACCGTGCACTGGCAGTACAACAAGGACGAGAACAAGCCCGCCAGAGCGCTCTCGGCGTTCGGGAGCGCCGCCGCGGGGACCGTGTCCGTGCCCGTCACTGTCTTCGGCACCGGCATCGACGAAGCCGTCCTCGCCAAGTCATTCAAGACCGACGTGTACACGGTGCGGAAGCTCAAGGCCGCCCTCACCCCCCCGCCCAAGAAGCCATGATGACCTCCTTGCTCCGAATCGCTCGCGTGCGTCTTCCCTTCGCAATCGTGTGTTCCGGCCGCAACGTTGTTGAATAACCTGCCATGGGTAAAATGGTGGGGTTGTGAGTGAGTCTTCAGTGGGATCAAATAATCCTTGAATTGTCGGTGTCATATATGTATTATGTTACGAGTTATATATCATGATGTGATATGAAACTATAAAAGTCCTAAAATTTGTTATCTACTTTATGAGACACATTGCCTCCTTCGTTTGTGATGTCAATGATGATATCCAAGCTACCCGCACCTGAAAAAAAAATGGTGTCTAAGCTCCATCAGACTCTTTTTAGCCAAGCAGCTAGCTTATGATAACTAGTGCAGTTAGTGTTACATCTAGTAGACCCAGGTAAGGTTTGCAGACTTGGATATCTGATTTCAAAGAACTTGCCTCTTGCAGCTAGCCATGGCATGGATCCTGGGAATCCGTCCCTGGTTACATCCAACATACCAAAATTATTTCAAAACTTAAAGATTATTGATTTTATCCTAAAGCATGCATGGTCGAAAATCAACCACTCAACTATTGCAACATAGCGATAATTCAGAGATCATCCAGTGAGTAGTAAAATGAATTTTACTTGGTTATATTCGGGTAGTTGATTGCCAGCAAGCACAAACTACCTTAAGAGAAGTTTGTCCCAACTTTAAGCAGAATATGGGAACCTGAAGCAGAATATAGGTTGATGCACCGATCAGAATGTCTCAGGATCGAAATAATTTTCCTAATGACGATCATGCCCTTATGAAGATATCTGTGCAGTGCCACAATGATAAGCTTGATGTGGATATAATGGATACACATGTCCAAAAAGATGCCGACGCGTTACACACTTACACCATCATACTCAACAGACTCTGGGTTATATTATCCAAGAAACATTTTCTCTTGAGAAAATAAAAGGAAGCTGTAGTTCATCAGGAAATCTTAATATATATCCTGTGCTGTTTTATCTTATTTGAATGGTAGAGCTGAGAACTCAATGTCATTTCTCTGAAACACAAGGTCCGTGAAAGCTGAACACAGGCAGCTGGAAACAGCTAATTCAGCTTATGGGGGAGCAGGAAATGTGTAACCACAGGTCCACAGCTTGTACATAGAACTCGATCTTGTTGTCTCCGAAGCACATCTATGTCGTGACAATGACATAGGAATATATGTGACGGTGGTAAAGTGTAAACCATCAAGACTCGAGACATGATATATACATTGTGTCTGAAGCATACTCTGCGTTTAGCTGTTGAGATGTTTTGAGTGACAAGCACTAGCAATTACTACCTTCCATTTTGGCTTAGGAAACTACAAAGAAAGCTCACTCCAGCTTCTGCTGCGCAGGGCTAGCTACCTCGCCCATGTGCAGACACGCAGCACAGCTCTTCCAAGGCCGGGGACGCCATCAGCTACAGAGTATAAAATAGCAAACGACCGCAGCCTATACACAACTCCGCGATCGCCGTCACCACGAGCTCCGATCCATCGCGTCCATCACTCCACCTCACCTCCGGGAAGAACGCATCAAATGGCGCTCGCCGCCCTCGGCCTCCGGCGGCGGCTCCTGTTGCTTCTGTTCGCCGTCGCGGCCATCCACCAGATGCCTCGCGCCGCCCGCGCCGGCGACCCCGACATCCTGACGGACTTCGTGCTGCCGCCGGGCGCCGACCCGGCACAGATCAACGGCTCCTTCTTCACCTACACCCGCCTCGTGAGCGGGATCGCCGGCGACGGCACGGACAAGTTCACCGTCTCCAAGGCCACCGCGGCCGAGTTCCCGGCGCTGGTGGGGCAGTCCGTATCCTACGCCGCGCTCGTGTACGGCGCCGGCACCGTCAACCCGCCGCACATCCACCCCAGGGCGTCGGAGCTGCTGGTGGTGGTGCAGGGCCCCCTGGTCGTGGGCCTCGTCGACGCAGCCCGGAACGGCACGGTGCACACGGCGGTGCTGGAGACAGGCGACGCGTTCGTGTTCCCCAAGGGCATGGTGCACTTCCAGCTCAACAACGGCACCGCCGCGGCGCGCGCCTTCTCGGCCTTCGGGAGCGCCAGCCCCGGCACCATCTCGCTGCCGGCGACGCTCTTCGAGAGCGGCATCGACGACGCCGTCCTGGAGAAGTCGTTCCGCGTCGACGAGGCCACGGTGGAGGAGCTCGAGCACGACCTGGGGGAGGCGCCGGGGCCGGCGCCCGCGCCGCCCAGCTCCAACTCCGCTGCCGCGCTCGCGGTCGGAGGGAGCGCGCTGCTGCAGCGTCTGGCGGGGGCGCTGCTCTGCGTCGGTGCTGCATTATTCTTGCTCGTCTTGTGATGAGCGTGCGTGGCACGGTCACGAAATAAGCTGGTGGTTTTGACGGGAGATATGGTGCTCATGCTTGAATAATATAAATATTATGAGATAAATTCATGGTCGGACACTCGGACTCTCAACTTGACGAGGTGTCATCTGGGTTCCAAACTTTCAAATACACATATAAACTGCTAAACTTCCTAATACATGCACGTGGGGTCAAAAACTCCAATTACCTACGGTTAAACACGCTGATGGCATGCTTTAGCTAGTGTACGACCTCTCTACCTTCCTCTCAGCTTGGTCGAATACTTAGTGCGTTCCTCAGTTCTTTGCTTTTGGCATGCTTTAGTTACACGCGCACATGCGTATGTATGTATTTACCAATTCTACTGACAGGGATCGAATTTGCAATCCGTGAATCACCAATCGAAAAATTCACACGTTGGAACCAATCAAAAAAAAAAAAAAAAGCTGCCACCTGCAATGAAATGTGCCTGTTCATCGGTTAGCACATCATATACAATCTCACAATCTCGTTCACTAGTTTTTCATCAGAACATGTCTTATACCCCTTACCGGTTGCAGGATGGCGCCTTTGCTGGGTGTCGTCTTGGAGCATCATCAACAGCGTAAGTATGCCATAAGAGATTTGCTTTCGGCCGTGCATGCCGCACGGCGTACAAGTGCATCGGTTAGTATCCGGTCGTAGGTGATGAGGCGATACAGGATATAGCACTGTACCTTTGAATCTGGATCAGAATACGAGAGATGTGCTACGACCGCGCTTGCCGCGCGGTGGGAGAGGTCGCCGGACAGCGCCTTTTACGTCATGGTGATCCGACCGCCCGGGCGATGTGGGACTAAAACAATTACGAGCTTAATTCGCAAAAAAAATCAATTACGAACCAGCAAGTGATGACCTGGGCCGTCGGCCCACCAAAGCCAACGATGCGCCCTACATTAGATTCGATCGAGCTTAGCGAAGCGAGTACACCACGCGGTAACTTCGTACTACAGGGCAAGACCGCAAGATGATGGCGGTCACGTTGATCGTTGATTTTCCAATCACCTGTATGCCTACATCGAGCGAGACAGATGACTGGCATATCGATCGAAGACAAACACAGGAGAACAGCAGCAAAATTAACGACCACGAATTTATAGTTTTAAGCTACCATATTATACGACCCAGACTTATGTGTCACCATTTATGCCAGCAATAGCACGCTAAAGACCCTCAACAGAAAAGACCACGAAGTTCTGACTAGAAACAGAAGCAGCATCATGCAGCGGCAAAAACTTATACGGGCGGATCTTCTTGTTCGATCCAAACGACCCACGGAAACAGTACTCCAAGCCTCAGTTCTTGATCTTCTTCTTGGCCCTCAGCTGAAATGGAATAAACAAAGCACAATCAACATTAACATCCGATCAACAAATTGCAACTCAACATGTGTTAATTTCGAGCATAAAATGGGGTAAATTATCACTTAAGGCATGAGAAACAAGAATTTGGCACTGGAAAGGTCATAGTTACCTGGTTGCTGTGGCCACACTTCTTCTTGCGGCAGTTAACAGCCCTGGGGTGCAGACGCGCATAGCACCTGGGAGAAAAATTTAGAAGGGTCCATTAGATAAGCTTGTGCATACAGATCAATTGCAAAAGCAACTACACAATAGCACGGGAAGAAAACACCTCTTATCCATTTTGGGTTCACAAACAAATCAAATATAATCTGAACAGGACGTGTCACAACAAAAACAAGGACCAGAAATCTTTTAGTGCTGTTCTTTACAATTGGCAGGTCAGACAAAATTTATGCCTCAAAAATTAAGTTCATAAGGTGACTTCACACATCTAATTGATTCATCATCCCTGCCAATCAATTACACCACAAAAGCACAAATAAACAGCACTTGCAGACTGCAATTCAGAAAAATCAAGATACAAAACACCTACTTGGTAGTGGTAACAGGGAACGAATATGAACACATAAAAATGTGCTGAGATTCAAATAAAATTTCATTTTATGTTACACAGTGAATCACGTTTGAAATATGATCACAGCATGTAGCAGGCAAAAAGCACAAGCTTAGCACTAAATCAAATAAGCTTCACAGAATGTAGCAAAACACTAACAGGTGCATGGCAGGTCAGACAAATTATATGCCTCAAAAGTTAAGCTCATAAGATAACTTCACACATCTAATTGATTCATCACTCCTGCCAAGAACACAAAATGGTAGCACACTCAAGTAAAGGTCAGAAACCAGAGCAAGTGCAGACTACACAGTGTAGTATTGGAACAAAACAAGAACCATCAGTTGCAGTAAAGTATTAATCCAGTGGCTTGGGAGGTCAGACATAATGTATGCCTCAAAAGTTAAGCTCATAAGGAGACCTTAGCACATCTAATTGATTCATCACTCCGTCCAAACCACTGATTGATTGAAATGTAAAAGATAACAAGATGGCACAGAAGAAGCAAAAATAATATTCGATCAAATTTCCCACCCGTGAAAATCAACTGCTGGAGTGGACTAGGCAGATGACAAAGTATGGGTGAGGGTTAATCTACGGACCCATGGGAAAACCCAATGCCACAAAAACAGGGAGTTAGAAACCCACAGTTCCGATCGCATGCAAACGCAAGAAATGCATCGCAAATAAACAAAAAAAAACATGGGTGGACATCTACATCATGCTAGAAGTGAGAACAGTAAAAAGGATCACAGTAACAAAGTGAAGAAAAGGTTCTTACTTGCGGCAGATCATCTTATCCTGGTTGTACTTGCGGGCGAGCGCCTGAAGGGAGGGTTCAATGATGCCACCGCGGAGGCGGAGGACGAGATGGAGGGTGGACTCCTTCTGGATGTTGTAGTCAGCAAGGGTGCGGCCGTCCTCCAGCTGCTTCCCGGCAAAGATCAGGCGCTGCTGGTCCGGAGGGATGCCTGCATCAACCCAGGCAAGATGAATCAACAAGAGAGCCGTCGATGACATTCGAGGAATTCAGACAATGGGCGGATGGGCACCCTACCTTCCTTGTCTTGGATCTTGGCCTTGACATTGTCGATGGTGTCGCTGCTCTCAACCTCGAGGGTGATGGTCTTCCCCGTCAGGGTCTTCACGAAGATCTGCATCTTGTCCAACCCGGCCCTCCTCCGAAGCTCCTCGGAACAAGCTGAACGCGGCGGCGGCGGCTCGTCGGCTGCGGGAATGGGCGGGGTGAGGAGGTCAGGGCGGCGGCCCCTCCATTTTATAGGGAGGAGCGAGGAGCTCCTTGCTAGGGTTTTGACTGGGCCGGCCGGGCCTTTTCCTGTTTATTAGGCCGAAATGAATATAAGCCAGGCAAGTTAGTTAAACGAAATAAATAAGTACTATTATCAAAATTAGACAGCGCGGGTATTTGGTCTAGTGGTATGCTTCTCGCTTCGGGTGCGAGAGGTCGCGAGTTCGATTCTCGCAACACCCCGGAGTGCTTTTTTAACACCAAAAGAAGAGTTAAAAAAAAAGAGTTTTTTAACACCAAAAGCAGAGTTCACCACGAGAAGAATAGCTGCGTAAAAATAAGAGTTTTTTTTATCCACGTGCTAGACAAGACGGGAATTTTGAAATTTTGAGTTTTAGTCATCTAGTTCTAAATAGTTGTAGGCTTGTAGCTTCGACAGAGCTCTGCTATAGCTTCATTAGAGAGTTGACGTAACAAGACGGGAATTTTGAAATTTTGAGTTTTAGTCATCTAGTTCTAAATAGTTGTAGGCTTGTAGCGTCGACAGAGCTCTGCTATAGCTTCATTAGAGAGTTGACGTAACACTATTGACAATTGTTGTGCTATGGCCGCTAAGGACATTTTAACTCGCTAAATATCACTATTTGACTTAGCCACAAAATCTATTTAGCATCGGTAATCTTATTTTCATCTATGTAGGTTGATGATGCTTCATTCTCTTCACACTAAAATCCAAACTCACCAGTTTCCAAAAAAACTATAATAACAGTAAAATTTCTAATGTAATAATCGTTAATTTGAAAGTTGTAGAAACGAAGAGATGTTCTGGTGCACCCTGGACATGTGTAAATTTCATAATTTTTTCTTCAATCCATGTTTCTGTGTACGATTAACTAATTTTTTATCAAATTGTTAAATAAAATACTCCTAATTAGTGTTGTAGGTCCAGTTTGCCTATGGGAAAAATTGTAGATGTTCTGTACTCCTGTGCTATTGTCACATCCCAACCTGCGTCCTGTGCGCAGCGTTGGATGCAACAAATGGACGAACACGATTCACTAAGGGTCTATTTGGTAACCTGGAGGAGGCTGGCCTGGCTCGTACCAGCCAGCCAGGCTCCCCAGAGCCTGGTCAAGTGCATGCAAGTAGCCGTGTTTGGTTGACTGCATGCATTGAGCCAGGCTAGACAGAGATTGTGTTTGGTTACATGTATGTACTCCACATTTGAATAACTAGATGCAGGATAGTTTGTTTGGTTGGCTGCATTGCATCAAGTTCAAATCACCTCTTGCATGGGGTGGTAAGAATACCACCAGCACAGGATCACATATACATGGTATTATTACATGAACTTGCAAACTAAAGCAACAATGATTAAGAACTGAAAAATAATTATCACACGATGAACAGCACACCAGCAATGCTTCTTCACATCTAGTGCAACAGGTTTGACTTCCTTGTGAGAACCATAGAAGGCTTCGAAAGCTTCTTCTTTGCACTTGAATTTCTTGTGGCAAGCACCAATGTAACCATTGACTTGAGCATGGGCATCATCCCAGTTGGAGTACACTCCAGGTTGTCGGCTAACAAAAACAACATACCAGGCCATCAAAGCTACAATTAGTGAAGTACACAAATATAAATCAACAGGGCTGACAATGAAAAACAAGCAATCAGAGAAGAATAACCATTGGCAAAGTATCATCATTGGCATGGTCACAAGTGCTCAGAATGAGATAATGAAGGAAACAAGAAGAAATCAGAGAAAAATAAGTAGCATCATCAGCATGGTCACATGTGCTCAGAGGTTCACATCAATAAATCATTGGCATGGTCACAAGTGCTCAGATAATGAAGGAAACAAGAAGAAATCAGAGAAAAATAAGTAGCATCATCAGCATGGTCACATGTGCTCAGAGGTTCACATCAATAAATCATTGGCATGGTCACAAGTGCTCAGATAATGAAGGAAACAAGAAGAAATCAGAGAAAAATAAGTAGCATCATCAGCATGGTCACATGTGCTCAGAATCATAACATGCTGATAGAAGTTCACAGCAACAAATCATGACAGTAGTTCAGAGCAACATCTTCACAACACCCTAAGACATCAGGTTGTGGATGATCAACTAAAGACACAAGAACAGTAAGCAGGGTTGCAGTTCTATAGTGGCATTTCTAAGTCCCTAACTATATGCTAGAGTTAGCCATAGTTAGGAAGGAATCAAAGTAAACTGTCCAAAAGAATGCAGGATCATGTCAACTGCATATGCAGACTATACCCACTACACAACAGACCACCAGAGCAGGAAGGTATGTACAAAAGAAGCCACCAGATCGCCCAGAAGAGGATCACTGCACAAAAGAGGGATGACCACCATGCATAGGCCATCACAGGTAGTAATGTTTGGCCAGGTAGGTCCTCAGCCAAAGCACACGGTGAGGATCATTCATCTTAACAAAAGCTGAGCCTTGAGGCTTGTTGTCAAGCAAGTGACCATATGCAGCCATCAAAGCATCATCAGTGAACCCAGGCATAAACATGACTGCATCATACAGATCAGGGTGTGAATCCTCAACCTTGGTAGAACGAATAGCATCTGCAACATTGTTCACTGCATCAGTCATGCCAGTGAACACAAGCATATCCTCTTCTGATAGCATGGACCTCTTTCTCTTGGTACCAGCAGCAGCATCTGACTTGGTTGCCTCAACTGGCTCAGTCTTAGCATTCTTCAACTCCTCATATCTCTCATTCTTGAATTGGCTGTCAGCAAAGTCAGATGGAGAACCAAGTGCTTCATTTGACCCCATGGCATACTTGCCTGTTGCCTGACCATTACCAAAGATGATCTGCATCTACTCGTAGTAATGGATTGGCTTGTTCAGGAACTCATCATCCTTGGGGTGTACCTGCCATCACACAAAGATAAGTTAGAAATGTAACATCCTGGAATTTCTCCGGAATGTTAGCAATGCAAAAATGTGGATTTCAAAATTTCGATGTGAAATTGAGTGCAAAATTAAAATTAAAGGTTGCCTTCTTTGATCCTTCCCTAATTGCCTAGATTTATTTCGAGCTAAATAATAAATTTAGGAAATATAAAATGCTAGTGTGAGAACTTTGGAGCTTATTGGATTTTTATTTGGATTTTATTGTGTGGGGCTCAAATTTGAATTCTAATTCAAATTTGAATCTAAAGTTTAATAGGAGTTAAGGCTTTAGGAATATAGGAAAAACCTTAAACCAGCCTGGGCCGAAACCTTGTTTGCTAAGTCTGCCGGACCTCCCCCTTCTTTCACCGCCGGCCTACACAAACCGCCAGCCCACCTACCCTTTTGGCCCATCTCAGCCAGCAGCCCGCTTGCCACCTACCACCTTCACCTCTCTCACCGTCATGTGGGCCCCGCGCACCAGCCTTCTTTCTCTCCTGCTTTTCTTCTTTCCCGTGACGAGCGCAGCCGCGCGATAGCGACCGGCGCCGTGGGGCACCGAGCTCGCCCCGCCCGCACCCCTAGATGTCGCCGCGTGGCCATGGGCGCGGACGCCGAGGGATCTCTGCCGCCCGCTCCCGTGCCCGGAAACCCTAGCGCCGCCCTATAAATCGAATCCCCAGCCTCATCTCCCTGTCCCGCCGCCTTTGGGGAAAATTTTCCCCAAATCCGCCGCCTTGACCACGCAGTAGAGCAGGAGCAAGGAGGAGCAAGGAGGAGGGAGGAGAAGGAGGCGGGGAGAAGCGGGTGGAAGCCGTTCCGGGGGTCGCCGCCCCGGGGAGCAGTACCTCGACGCCAGGCCTGTCCGCGCCGCCGACCTGTGCAGCTGAAGACCGCCGCCGCCGCCTGAAGCCGGAGCCGTTCGTGGGAGCTGCTGTTCACCGTGGAGCCGGAACCGGACCCGCCAAGGACGACGCCGCCCCTGCTTCCCCTTCGCTGTGCCGTTTCCCTGCTCCAAGCCGGTCCGCCGTCGCACCTTCCTCACCAACGCCTCGTCGTCGTCGCGTCCGGAGCACCGGTGAGCACCACGACCCCCATCACCGTGCTGTGGACCCGGCCTTCGAGCCGTGGCTGGCCGAGCCTTGTGAGCTCGTGCGTTTGCCTGTTGCCCGCACCACGCCGTCGCGCGACCCGCCAACGACTGTGTGCTGGCCTTCGCGTCATGCCGGACGCTTTGCAGGTGCCGCTGCCATCGATGACGCGCGCGCTCCCTTGCTTGTTGCCCGAGTCATTTCCCTTTCGTTCCGGTGTCGTGTGCCGCTGAGCTCTGTCTCGCCGCCGCGTTTCGCTGCCGGCACACACGCTCTTGCACGCGCACGCACCCAAGGAGCTAGGGTCCTGTCCTTTGGGCGGGGGCTCCTGACCGGGACGCACACGCACGCACGCGCCCACCTGCCAGGTCGCGGTCTTGCTTCCTGACCGAACCACCGCGCACAAGCATGCACACGCCCGAGGGGTCGAGCCCCTGCTTCCCCTGTCCGTGACCGAGCTCGACGTTCTGCCGTGCCGTCGCCGCGAACCCCAACGCACCGGCGCACGTGTGTCCGTCGAACCATCGATCCCAAATCCGAGCCTTTTTTGCCACCTTGACCCTGAACACCGCCCAGCCTAAGCCTGCTTGCCGTTTTCCTTTTCTCTGAGCCGTTGCCGAGCACGCGCCGTCGGCTCCGTGCCGCCATGGCTGTGCCGCCGGCGTTCTGCACACGCACGCACACCAGTTCGAGCCGTCGTGTGGCCGCTTTGTTCATACCTGAGTCGCTCTGTTCGCGAGTCGCCGGTCGCGTCGCCCTTGCCACGACCGCGCTGCCGTCCTTCCTGCTCTCGCCGCCGTGGGCACCCCTACCGCCCAGACGTGTGAGTGCCAGACTCGGAGTCGGAACACAGGCACACACGCGTAGGTGCGCTCTCGCGAGCGGGAGGCGCCGACACTGCGCCACCAACCCGTCTTCGCCGCTCAGGTCTCTTCCTGCTGCGCCGTCGTGCTCGGCCGGGAGCTTCCCCCCAAGGCCGGACGCACGCGCGCGCGAGGTCGTGCCGCCGTTTGGTCGCTTTGACCCTGTCCAAGCCGTCCAGGTCGCGATCCCAAGTTCGTGACTGCGTCGCCGCGAACCTCTGTCCGTCCGCCGCGGTCGAGACCTCACCGCCGTGGGCATTCTTTCCGCCTAAGCGCGCGAGCACCGGACCAACCCCGTGCACGCGGTCGCTCTCAAGCCCGCACGCACATGCAACCCTACCGGTGATGGCCACCCCAGCCGCGCCGCCGGGGGATCTCTGTTTTCCGCCCGCCGCGCGACCTCGTCGCCGTAGGTCGACGCCGGCCAAGGCCGCTCTTTTCTTGACCCTAGCGGTGCCCTAGGACCTCCTTTCGCACGCCGAGTCGTGCGTTGTCCAACCGCCGCGCCACCTCGCCGCCGGCGAGCTCCTTTCCGCCCGCCGCTCCGTAGGAGCATAACCTCGAACACCTACCTCCCCTGCCTAGACCCAGCTGGGTTTCTTCTCCACACAAGCACACACACCTGCCCACACGTTGACCTGCCCGCACCGGATCCGCCGGATCCCGTGCACCGAACCAACCGCACCTCAGCCACACCGCTGCCTGCTCCACCCCGAACCGCAGCAGATCCCTTGGATCTTGTGTGGCTTAGCCAACCACAAGCAAGCCACACCACCGCCTACGCTGGGCTGTGCCGCACCAGATCCCGCAGAGATCCCGTGCGCCGGCCACATGGGCTGCACAGTCGGCTGCCACTTGTGCAAGAGCTGGCTTATAGCCATCTAGGTGGCAGCCCCGTCAGCTCACAGAGTCAGCCTGCAGCCAGCTTATAGGTAGTTTAGAGTCGGCTAGAGCTAGCCTATAGTTAGCATATAGTTATCAGTATTGTGAAAGCGTATTTTAATTTCAGAAATGTATTTTACTTTTGGAAAATTATAGAAAATCTGTTTTGACTCCGAAAAATATGAAATCTTTTCCAAAGCTCTTCTAAAATTATAAACTCCGGGTTAGGCTAGTGTTCGCTCTCTTTTGGCTCTTAATTGTTGTTCATTTGGAGTTAATTGCAATAGGACCCGCCTTTATTTTAATTGCGTGTTAATAGGAGCAGCTGGAGCCGGGGAGCTGAGCTCGGAGATCGACTACACCGACGACTACGCCGCCGCCGACTACTCACACGCAGGTGTCCACGCCTGACCGATTCTGAAATTCCTATTAGGCATTGCTATGTAGAATGCTAGCGCTTTACTTTAAATGCATGATGATGAACCTTGCACTGCCTTCTTTTATTATCCTGTCCTTGATTGCCCTACTACTACTATGCTATATATAAGCGTGTTTATACACTGAGCTTCGCGAATGCATGTGTTGGGATAGGAATAGTGGTTCTTGGTGTGCGTGGGGTAAAAATCGGTAGGAGAAGACGTTTTGGGTACTTTGGCGGGGGTGAGCTCGAAACAACCGATCTGGGATAGGGGATGGGGGTGCACTCCTCAGTGTATCCCTACTTGTACGGTTTTCGGAGCACATGTGTTGGGGTTTTACTTACGGATGGAGGACATGAACTTGCCCCGGTCTGAAAGCGAGTGGACAGACCTTTTCGCTGGACCTTTTCCTACACACCACCTTGCCGAGAGTGGGGTTAGGGCCGAGTCGAGCTCGGCAAGTGCGCAACCATACCTGCTAGTAGGATAGAGGGTATCAGTGGGGGAGAGGTGGGAGTGAGACCACCTTCTCTCAGTGCGTCTCCCGTGTGGCCACACGGGGGCATTTCACAGTTCCGGTGCAATTCCTTCTGCGGGGGGAATCGCTTTGAGGGCCGGATGTAGGATGGGACCGTAACTACTGAGAGTTCGCACGGTAGGGTGGGCTCGGTTGGCTGATCACCGCCGGGTGCCATCCCGAGTTGGGTACATGTGTACACGCTCTGCAGAGTTGTTTGATCTATACGTATAGCCGCGTCCTCGGTCATGGACATGTCCTTTGATAGCTTTGTCCTCATGTTTTGGGATTTGTACCTCCCCCTGTAGTTGAGAGTGTGGTGAGCCGTGGTTACAGTCGGGGAGAGGAGAGTTGCTCCCTCTACCTCGCGGATCCGATTGCAATCATTGAGGTGCGAGGAGAGGAAGTTCTCGCATCGACCCTAGATGGAGATAGGTTGTGGATACAGGGCCCTGGGGTACCAGGTGGTTCCCAGCTGTGTTTGAGAGATTGGTTTGGGACTTATATGGAGATGATTTCTATTTATACTTTGCTGCTGCTGCATAGGAAACCTGAGCTTCTACCTTGTCTCTTTTCTTACCCTGTAGTAGTTAGGCCACTTAAAGTTGCATACAGTTGGTGACGTGGACCTATCCCACTCCTTGGGGATAGACTTTGGGTGTGCAGGGTACGAGTCCGACTTCGACAACAACGCCGACGGATGGTACGACTGAGGGATGCGTCGCTTCGCTCAAGGATGCCTGTGGGCGTGAAGAATAAAAGATGGAGACCCTTCTAAGATGCTAGCTACCGCTGCGTAGAATTTCACTCTGATTCAGCCAAGAGGCTTGTAATGTTGTACTCCATTATGGACATGTAATAAATTATGTACTAATATTTGTGTGATGCGAGGTATGGTTGTGATTTACCTTCTGTGATGAGATCCGTACGCGATAGCCACTGATCCCGGGACTATCGCAAAGGTACAGGGACTCGGGTTTTCCTCACCGAAAACCCGGGGCGTTACAGGTGGTATCAGAGCCGTACTTGACCGTAGTGCGTATCCCTAGGAATGGCCGATAGTGAATGAGGATTCTAAACGTTTCCTTACTTTATATAAACTCCTTGAAATATTTTATAAAAGCTTTCCCCCTTTGAAAAGTTTCTTTCTTACCTACGAACCTCAACCTTCTTTACGGGGACACGACCTTTTGGTCGAGCACTTGTCCGGAACACGATGAAGTGGAGCAGTGTTGAAACACCATGTTAGGCACAACCCCTTGGAGATCCCTTAATGATAAACTAGATCGTTGATGTGCTTGCGACCTCTAAGGCCCGAGTCAGCCTCGAGGGAGCTTATATGTGTATCTATCATGTTTGCTGAGTGTTTGGCTCTTAACGGAGTTAATTGTGTCTTAATGCATCTTCTAATTGAGTGATAGGTTATATAATTAGTAATATTTTCATGCTTGTGTCTGACTCAATTGGTTGGTGAGTGACGTTGTCTAAAGTTTTTCCTTCCGTGGTCGTGTTTTCCAGAAGGATGTCGATCCGAAGGTCTGGTCGCCTGCTGGCACGCTTTGAAGAAGCTGCCGAGGAAGAAGAAGCCCCACAGGGCCGTGGCCGTGGTCGTGGTCGTGCCGCCGCTCGTGGACGCGGACGTGCACCTACCCGTGGCCGTGGACGCCCGCCCATCCATGGAGGAGCTCGAGGTCAGGGTGCCGGGGCGCCACCGCCACCACCACCGCCCAATGGCCCTGGAGCTGGAGACAAGGAGGAGGAAGTTGAGCCCGAACCGGAGCAAGACCAGCCGGAGCCGGAGCAGCTGCCACCGCCACCACCCAACTTGGTGGACGTGATGGCCCTGCAGACTCAGCTGATGCAGAGGATGGCGGAAGCCATGGAGCGCCGAGGCAATGGTGGGAACCGCAATGCCCCGCCAGAGGAGGACCTCACGAAGAAGATCGAGAGGTTTATCCGCCTGAAGGCCCCCACCTTCAGCTACTCGGATGAGCCGCTCGAAGCCGACGACTGGCTGAGGGTGATCGAGACCAAGCTCGACCTCACCGTCTACACTGACGAGGAGTGTGTCGCCATCGCCGCACACCAGCTGGAGGGTCCTGCCAAGTCTTGGTGGGACAACTACTCCGCCAGCCACCCGAACCCAGCTTTCATCACTTGGCTGGAGTTCTGCGAGGCGTTCCGCGAGCAGTACCTGCCCAGCGAGCTGATGGTCCAGAAGGCTCAAGAGTTCCGCACCATGACGCATGGTGCGATGAGAGTGGAGGAGTACGAGCGCCACTTCATGAAAATGATGCGCTACGCTCCCGAAGACACCAACACCGACCAGAAGAAGCAGTTCTGGTTCCTGCGAGGCCTTCACCATGGTCTTCGCCAGGGACTGAAGGCGAGCGAGCACAAGTCCCCGCGCCACCTCGTGAACCGCGCCATCGCGCTCGGGGATGAGAGAAGGGGTCATGAAGACCACATGAAGGACAGGAAGAGGATGGGAGATCGGGAGCACTTCGACCGATCATCCCAGAGGCCGAGGGATGGGCCAAGCAGCATGATGAGAGGGAGCTTCCGCCCAGGGCATAACCAGCATGGAAGCAACTTCGGAGGAGGCAGCAACCACTACTCAGGAGGAGGGAGATTCAACTACCAGCAGCAGAATGGAGGATACAACCGTCCGCAGCCGAACACTCCAAGACCTAACACCGGAGGGTTCACCCCGACTTGCTTTGCCTGTGGCAAGCCTGGGCACAAGTCCTTCTAGTGCCTCGACAAGAAGACCGCCGCTACGCCCGCCAAAGCACCAGCCCCAGGAGGGGAACCCCCTCAGTCTGCTCCTCAACAGTCTGCGAGCCGTGGAAGGCTTACCCACCTGAAGGAAGGAAAGGCTACCGACGCTTCTGCCGCCGTGATCGGTGAGTTTTAAGTTGTGTTACCCCAGCTTTAACTCCTTCTGATGCTTTGCAACTCGTTTCTTTTGTTTTCTCATCTCTTCGAAAACCGGGAGTCAGCTCTTAATCTCGGGGACGAGATTCTTGTGAGCGGGGAGTTCTGTAACATCCTGGAATTTCTCCGGAATGTTAGCAATGCAAAAATGTGGATTTCAAAATTTCGATGTGAAATTCAGTGCATAACTAAAATTTAAGGTTGCCTTCTTTGATCCTTCCCTAATTTCCTAGATTTATTTCGAGCTAAATAATAAATTTAGGAAATATAAAATGCTAGTGTGAGAACTTTGGAGCTTATTGGATTTTTATTTGGATTTTATTGTGTGGGGCTCAAATTTGAATTCTAATTCAAATTTGAATCTAAAGTTTAATAGGAGTTAAGGCTTTAGGAATATAGGAAAAACCTTAAACCAGCCTGGGCCGAAATCTTGTTTGCTAAGTCTGCCGGACCTCTCCCTTCTTTCACCGCCGGCCTACACAAACCGCCAGCCCACCTACCCTTTCGGCCCATCTCAGCCAGCAGCCCGCTTGCCACCTACCACCTTCACCTCTCTCACCGCCATGTGGGCCCCGCGCGCCAGCCTTCTTTCTTCCCAGCTTTTCTTCTTTCCCGTGACGAGCGCAGCCTCGTGATAGCGACCGGCGCCGTGGGGCACCGAGCTCGCCCCGCCCGTGCCCCTGGATGTCGTCGCGTGGCCACGGGCGCGGACGCCGAGGGATCTCCGCCGCCCGCTCCCGTGCCCGGAAACCCTAGCGCCGCCCTATAAATCGAATCCCCAGCCTCATCTCCCTGTCCCGCCGCCTTTGGGGAAAATTTCCCCCAAATCCGCCGCCTTGACCACGCAATAGAGCAGGAGCAAGGAGGAGCAAGGAGGAGGGAGGAGAAGGAGGCGGGGAGAAGCGGGTGGAAGCCGTTCCGGGGCTCGCCGCCTCGGGGAGCAGTACCTCGACGCCAGGCCTGTCCGCGCCGCCGACCTGTGCAGCTGAAGACCGCCGCCGCCGCCAGAAGCCGGAGCCGTTCGTGGGAGCTGCTGTTCACCGTGGAGCCGGAACCGGACCCACCAAGGACAACGCCGCCCCTGCTTCCCCTTCGCTGCGCCGTTTCCCTGCTCCAAGCCGGTCCGCCGCCGCACCTTCCTCACCAACGCCTCGTCGTCGTCGCGTCCGGAGCACCGGTGAGCACCACGACCCCCCATCACCGTGCTGTGGACCTGGCCTTCGAGCCGTGGCTGGCCGAGCCTTGTGAGCTCGTGCGTTTGCCTGTTGCCCGCGCCGCGCCGCCGCGCGACCCGCCGACGACTGTGTGCTGGCCTTCGCGTCATGCCGGACGCTTTGCAGGTGCCACTGCCATCGACGACGCGTGCGCTCCCTTGCTTGTTGCCCGAGTCATTTCCCTTTCGTTCTGGTGCCGTGTGCCGCTGAGCTCTGTCTCGCCGCCGCATTTCGCTGCCGGCACACACACTCTTGCACGCGCACGCACCCAAGGAGCCAGGGTCCTGTCCTTTGGGCGGGGGCTCCTGACCGGGACGCACACGCACGCACGCGCCTACCTGCCAGGTCGCGGTCTTGCTTCCTGACCGAACCACCGCGCACAAGCATGCACGCGCCCGAGGGGCCGAGCCCCTGCTTCCCCTGTCCGTGACCGAGCTCGACGTTCTGCCGTGCCGTCGTCGCGAACCCCAACGCACCGGCGCACGTGTGTCCGTCAAACCATCGATCCCAAATCCGAGCCTTTTTTGCCACCTCGACCCTGAACACCGCCCAGCCTAAGCCTGCTTGCCATTTTCCTTTTCTCTGAGCCATCGCCGTGCACGCGCCGTCGGCTCTGTGCCGCCATGGTTGTGCCGCCGGCGTTCTGCACAGCACGCACACCAGTTCGAGCCGTCGCGTGGCCGCTTTGTTCATACCCGAGTCGCTCCGTTCGCGAGTCGCTGGTTGCGTCGCCCTTGTCACATCCGTGCTGCCGTCCTTCCTGCTCTCGCCGCCGTGGGCACCCCTACCGCCCAGACGTGTGAGTGCCAGACTCGGAGCCGGAACACACGCACACACGCGTACGTGCGCTCTCGCGAGCGGGAGGCGCCGACACTGCGCCACCAACCCGTCTTCGCCGCTCAGGTCTCTTCCTGCTGCGCCGTCGTGCTCGGCCGGGAGCTTCCCCCCAAGGCCGGACGCACGCGCGCGCGAGGCCGTGCCGCCGTTTGGTCGCTTTGACCCTGTCCAAGCCGTCGAGGTCGCGATCCCAAGTTCGTGACCGCGCCGCCGCGAACCTCTGTCCGTCCACCGCGGCCGAGACCTCGCCGCCGTGGGCATCCTTTCCGCCTAGGCGCGCGAGCGCCGGACCAACCCCGTGCATGCGGTCGCTCTCGAGCCCGCGCGCACACGCAACCCTACCGGTGATGGCCACCCCAGCCGTGCTGCCGGGGGATCTCTGTTTTCCGCCCGCTGCGCGACCTCGTCGCTGTAGGTCGACGCCGGCCAAGGCCACTCTTTTCTTGACCCTAGCGGTGCCCTAGGACCTCCTTTCGCACGCCGAGTCGTGCGTTGTCCAACCGCCGCGCCACCTCGCCGCCGGCGAGCTCCTTTCCGCCCGCCGCTCCGTAGGATCATAACCTCGAACACCTACCTCCCCTGCCTAGACCCAGCTAGGTTTCTTCTCCACACAAGCACACACACCTACCCACACGCTGACCTGCCCGCACCGGATCCGCCGGATCCCGTGCACCGAACCAACCGCACCTCAGCCACACCGCTGCCTGCTCCACCCCGAACCACAGCAGATCCCTTGGATCTTGTGTGGCTTAGCCAGCCACAAGCAAGCAACACCACCGCCTACGCTGGGCTATGCCGCACCAGATCCCGCGGGGATCCCGTGCGCCGGCCACATGGGCTGCACAGTCGGCTGCCACTTGTGCAAGAGCTGGCTTATAGCCATCTAGGTGGCAGCCCCGTCAGCTCATAGAGTCAACCTGCAGCCAGCTTGTAGGTAGTTTAGAGTCGGCTAGAGCTAGCCTATAGTTAGCATATAGTTATCAGTATTGTGAAAGCGTATTTTAATTTCAGAAATGTAGTTTCCTTTTGGAAAATTATAGAAAATCCGTTTTGACTCCGAAAAATATGAAATCTTTTCCAAAGCTCTTCTAAAATTATAAACTCCGGGTTAGGCTAGTGTTCGCTCTCTTTTGGCTCTTAATTGTTGTTCATTTGGAGTTAATTGCAATAGGACCCGCCTTTATTTTAATTGTGCGTTAATAGGAGCAGCTGGAGCCGGGGAGCTGAGCTTGGAGATCGACTACACCGACGACTACGCCGCCGACGACTACTCGCACGCAGGTGTCCACGCCCGACCGATTCTGAAATTCCTATTAGGCATTGCTATGTAGAATGCTAGCGCCTTACTTTAAATGCATGATGATGAACCTTGCACTGCCTTCTTTTATTATCCTGTCCTTGATTGCCCTACTACTACTATGTTATATATAAGCGTGTATATACGCTGAGCTTCGCGAATGCATGTGTTGGGATGGGAATAGTGGTTCTTGGCGTGCGTGGGGTAAAAACCGACAGGAGAAGGCGTTTTGGGTACTTTGGCGGGGGTGAGCTCGAAACAACCGATCTGGGATCGGGGATGGGGGTGCACTCCTCAGTGTATCCCCACTTGTACGGTTTTC
This sequence comes from Cenchrus fungigraminus, assembly GCA_036936925.1. Taxonomy (NCBI): domain Eukaryota; kingdom Viridiplantae; phylum Streptophyta; class Magnoliopsida; order Poales; family Poaceae; genus Cenchrus; species Cenchrus fungigraminus. The sequence continues at coordinate 73,996,801 of CM072780.1, forward strand.
GGAGCACAGATGTTGGGGTTTTACTTACGGATGGAGGACATGAGCTTGCCCCGGTCTGAAAGCGAGTGGACAGACCTTTTCACTGGACCTTTTCGTACACACCACCTCGCCGAGAGTGGGGTTAGGGCCGAGTTGAGCTCGGCAAGTGCGGAACCATACCTACCAGCAGGATAGAGGGTATCAGTGGGGGAGAGGTGGGAGTGAGACCACATTCTCTCAGTGCGTCTCCCGTGTGGCCACACGGGGGCATTTCACAGTTCCGGTGCAATTCCTTCTGCGGGGGGAATCGCTTTGAGGGCCGGATGCAGGATGGGACCGTAACTACCGAGAGTTCGCACGGTAGGGTGGGCTCGATTGGCTGATCACCGCCGGGTGCCATCCCGAGTTGGGTACATGTGTACACGCTCTGCAGAGTTGTTTGATCTATACGTATAGCCGCGTCCTCGGTCATGGACATGTCCTTTGATAGCTTTGTCCTCATGTTTTGGGATTTCTACCTCCCCCTGTAGTTGAGAGTGTGGTGAGCCGTGGTTGCAGCCAGGGAGAGGAGAGTTGCTCCCTCTACCTCGCGGATCCGATTGCAATCATTGAGGTGCGAGGAGAGGAAGTTCTCGCATCGACCCTAGATGGAGATAGGTTGTGGAGACGGGGCCCTGGGGTACCAGGTGGTTCCGAGCTGTGTTTGAGAGATTGGTTTGGGACTTATATGGAGATGATTTTATTTATACTTTGCTGCTGCTGCGTAGGAAACCTGAGCTTCTACCTTGTCTCTTTTCTTACCCTTTAGTAGTTAGGCCACTTAAAGCTGCATACAGTTGGTGACGTGGACCTATCCCACTCCTTGGGGATAGACTTTGGGTGTGCAGGGTACGAGTCCGACTTCGACAACAACGCCGACGGATGGTACAACTGAGGGATGCGTCGCTTCGCTCAAGGATGCCTGTGGGCGTGAAGAATAAAAGATGGAGACCCTTCTAAGATGCTAGCTACCGCTGCGTAGAATTTGTGATTTACCTTCTGTGATGAGATCTGTACGCGATAGCCACTGATCCCGGGACTATCGCAAAGGTACAGGGACTCGGGTTTTCCTCACCGAAAACCCGGGGTGTTACAAGAAACATTATATAACAGGCTGTGGATGATCAACTAAAGACACAAGAACATGAGCATGATCAACTAACCTTAATGTGGCCATATTAGTGCTCCTCCTCTAGCACAATCATGTAGTTGACCTCATCAAACAAAGCTCCACTAAGATCTCTCAGCTTGGAGATCTTGATCCACTTCTGCCTCCATTTCCTAAGGTGGTTGTACACCTGTGTGCCAGTGATCTCATTGCCACTGAACTCATGGACAGCCTTGGCAACCTGGTTGAGGTGGACTTCTTTGAATCCTTTATCAGTCCTAACACCAGTAGATATCAACTGACACATACGGCGAAGGACAAATCCAGACATTGCATCAGTCCACCTCATTGCAGGTCTCTCCTGAGCCCCAGCACCAGCTCCAGCACCAGCACCAGCAGCAGCACCAGCACCAGCAGGAGCACCAGCCCCCTCAGCAGCAGCCCCAGCAACCCCAAAAGCAACAGCACCAACAGCAGCCCCAGGGAACACAAGCTCATCAGCAGCAAAGATCTCCTCAGCCATTTCTTTCCTATTTTCAATTGCCACATCCCCATTCAGTATAAAAATAACATAACATCATTGCACAAGTGACCAGCCTCAGTGAAGTAAACAAGAAAGTAATCATCATTGCACAAATGACCAGCCTCAGTGAAGTAATCAAAAAAAGTAAACATCATTGCAAATGTCTCAAGCCTCAGATCAAGTGTAGTATCTTAAATGGTATAACATCATTGCACATGTCCAATGCCTCAACTATATTATGAAATCATCAATGAAATTGTTCAATGCCTCAGTACAAATTATTCCACATAAATAAATATCAGTTCAGTACAAATTAGAGTGCAATACAAAGTAGAGTACAAAGACAGTGCAGCACAAAGATGTTTTAGATGCGAGAGTTGCCCCTATTGATCCACATGTGATTAGCCCATTCATCCCTAGCCTGAGCCCAAGCAGCATTGTCATCCATTTGATCCCCATGTATATGACTTGGGTTGTCATTAGGAACCCAAGAGAACTCAGTAGGAACTACCTCATCAACCCCATGCCCAAGTATCCAATTATGCAATATGCAGCAAGCAAGTACTAGCTTCACTTGTGTCTTGTAGGGATGAAATGGTTTGTTGTCAAGAATGCGAAAACGATTCTTCAAAGCACCAAAAGCCCTTTCAACAGTTACTCTCAGACTTGAGTGCCTTAAATTAAACAATTCCTTTGGGTTGGTTGGGTAGTTCCTACGAGCATACTCTTTCAAATGATATCTAGTGCCACGATACGGAGGAAGGAATCCAGGACGACATGCATATCCAGCATCTACTAAGTAGAATTTTCCTATAACAAGTACAAACATGCATTAGGTTCACTCTATGTCATTTACAGATTTTATTTATGTACCCAGTTTAACTAATTACCTGGTGCAACCCTTAACCCATCCTCCCTTGCAAGTGCATCAGCAAGGACAGTAGCATCATGTGTTGAACCTTCCCAACCAGCCAATACATAGGTAAATTTCAGATCAAAGTCAACAGCAGCAAGAACATTTTGTGTGGTGTAGTTCTTCCTTCCCCTAAATGCTGCTTGCATCTTGGCTGGCACTCTAGCATATACATGAGTACCATCTATTGCCCCAACACAGTTCTACATGAATTCCCAACAAATGCTGATTTAAAAATATGCACCCAAGTATGCATACTACAAATTGCGTCACAAATTGATTACCTTAAAGTATGGATACCATCTTGGGCTGTTACTTATCTTAATTGGTGTGTCATTACTTGGAGCTTTAATCATGTCTTGTCTAAGTTCCCCAACAACATACAAGACCTCCTTGAAATGCCTACGCACTGTTTCTATGGATCTCCTCCAGATTTGGTGAACAACTCTAAAGCGTTGGTTATGCCCAATAATATGCAGAAACATGGCTACTTGCTCCTCAACACTACTATGTAATGTATCTGACAACAAATTTCTTATCCTAAGCAAGTTGCACAACCTAAAAAAAGGTGCTCTTCTCATGCGAAGCATATCAACACACTCTATGTCATTGCAGTTGTAAATTCTATCCAAGTTCTTTTGTCTTTCCTCACCTATCACTCTCAAAGGCCCATAAGAGATCCTAGGCCTTCAGTTTTGATGCATTCTCATCCTACTCAACAAGAATGCATACATAGTTGCAATAAGGGCAGCAGCTCTAGCAATCAACATGCGTCGCTGGTCCTCCAAAGCCATCTAGCATAGCAAGACAATAACCATGACTAACAAAGAAGCACAAAGTACTCAGCAGGATTGGCATTGAATAAAACAACATCATTGGCATTGAACAATTCCTCAGAAATATTGAAAATAGTATCCTAGGCATGGACATATGCTCAGATTATGAGGCATCATCACTGACTTCGACATAAGCTCAGAAAAATAAAGCATTCTCATGTCTGTAGCGCACAGAATCAACATCGAAAGTAAACACATCATTGGCATTGACCAATTCCTCAGATTTATTGAAAATAGTATCCTAGGCATGGACATATGTTCAGATTGTAAGAGGCATCATCACTGACTTGGACATAAGCTCAGAAAATAAAGCATTCTCATATCAGTAGCACACACAATCAACCTCGAATCGCACATCAACTGCTACCCGCAATCATCAGATAGAGGGGAGAGGGGGAATGAAAGGGAAGATTGGTTATACTGAACGAGGACAGGCAACACCGAGGCAAAACCAGACGAACAAACAACTGAGCTCAGATCTGCAAACAACCACCAACATAGCTTTAAGAAAATGGCATAATAAAAAAAACCAACAACCCTAACCAAGAACCCTAACCAAGAACAACGATTTGTACCTTGCAACCAGGCAGGGAACTCAGATCTGAAGTACCTGTATCGATTTGTTGAAATCAAATAGTGAGGAACACGAACTAGGGTTACACAATCAAGAAAAAGATGGGGAAAAGGGGAATCAACTACTTGCCTGTCTAAGAACTCAGATCCAGAGCACCTACGAATCAACGAAGGAGGGAGAGGATCAATACACCATGAATCGATGAACAATCGATAAAGAAGAGAGGAAGAGAGTAGAGGGGAGCACCTGCTGCGCCGGAGAGGAAACAATGGCGACCGAGCGAGAAGGGTGGCGGCGGGAGGGAGATATATACTGCGGTGAGTGGCGGGAAAAGGGGAGGTAACCCTAGCGAAATGGCGCGAGCTCCCGCCGTGCAGGATTTCACATCCCGCGCCCTCGCCGCGGCACCGCGCGAGCCTGGCCCGGCGGAAACGCTCGATTCTGGCGTTCCTCCAGGGCCTGGCTGCGGGGGCGGTTTTGCACGGGCGGGGCCTGGCTGGGGGGGAGGGGCAGGCAACCGAACAGACGCGGGTTGCACCCGGGGAGCCTGGTCCAGCCCCGTGCGGGTTACCAAACAGACCCTAAGGGCACGTTTGGTTTCTTGCACAGCTTAGCCTGGCTCGCATCAAACCAGCCAGGTTGAGGAGGGCCTGGCCACGAGTATGCAAGGGGTATAAGTTTGGTTAGCTGCATGAATAGAACCTGAATTGAGTCAGCGGATGTTTGGATGACTGCATGAAGTAGATAAACGTGCATACATTAGTTACTAGGACCCTCCCTCGCGTCCCCCGCAAGCCAGGCCCGCGAGAAACGAGTTTTGTTTACGTTTCTCGGGAGCCCAGCTCGGCAGGGCAATTTGCACGCCACCAGCCAGGCCGCGCGCTGCTCCTAGGCAACCAAACTGCTCAAAACTGCACCCCACGAGCCAGGTCAGGCCATATACAGCAGACCAAACGCGCCCTAAAGACCCAGCGGGCTCCACTTTGCTGCGTCTCGTCGCGGCCTGAACTCTGACGCGGTGGGCGGGAAGGGGAGAAAAGGCGGGAAGCCCACCGATTTTGCTAGGGTTCGCGGCTTTCCTTCCGCTCCACACTGCTCGCCGCCACCAGCCGTCGCCCGTCGCGCGCCACGAGAGGAGGGAGGGAGGGAGGATGCCGCGGAAGGCGACGAAGGAAGCCGAGCCCCAGCCGGCGGCGGCCGCGCAAAAGGAGACCACTCCGGCACCGGCGGCGCCGGCGGCCACGCCCGCGATGACTGAGGCGGAGGTGGAGGAGCTGCCCAAGGCCATCGTGCGCCGCCTGGTCAAGGACAAGCTCGCCCACATCGCTGGCGGCGGCGAAGGGGCGGAGGTCATCGTCAACAAGGACGCCATGGCCGCGTTCGCCGAGAGCGCCCGCATCTTCATCCACTACCTCTCCGCCACGTCCGTACCTCCCCCCATTCCCACCTCGGTAAACTGTGTTCGGATTCAGATTGCCCCCGATTGACTGTGGTGGTCGGTTCACCCTCCCTTTCTCAGTTTGGATGGGTGTCGAGGCTCGGGAGAGAAATCAATAAATTTGTTGATGCATTAGCACTTCAGCAGAGTCTATCATTCGTTTGAACAGGAGTATTTAGTTTAATCGAATATTAGGGGTACTTAGGGGAGATTTGTAGAATTACTGTGAACTATGGTAGACTGGCAGAGTAACTAGTAATACATTTTTGTTTAGTGATCTCTGTTTAGGGGGTGGGGGTGGGGTATGGAAAGGCAAATTTGCGTAATCCCAAACCTTGAATTGAAGCAAGAGTTCTTCCAATTTGTGCTTCAGGCTCCCATCCAGTAAAAAAAAAAGCTTCCAATTTCAGCACAAGCAGCCCCTCCTTATCAAGGCATCTGGGATCCTAATATGATTATTTTGTATGCAGTGCCAATGATATGTGCAAAGAATCAAAGAGGCAGACCATCAATGCTGATGATGTCCTCAAGGCGCTTGATGAGATGGACTTTCCAGAGTTTGTAGAGCCCCTTAGGACCTCACTGCAAGGTCAGCATTGTTACCTTTGTCATGTTAACCACCTTTTAAAATGCTCCATGGGGTTATCCATATGCAAATGCAGTAAAAGGCCATCTGTTTTTACTCGTTTCCATGCTTGCTTTAGCTTCATTGTCTTGTAGAGCCCCTTAAGACCTCACTGCAAGATCAATTTTGTTACTGTCATCCTGTTAATCACCTTATTAGATGCTCCATGGGGATCATATGCAAAGGCAGTAAGACGTCATCTGTTTCTACTTGTTTTTATACCTGCTTAAGCTTCACCGTGGCTTCTACATTCAAATTTTCTAGGGGATTTTGTCCCTTGTTTCCTCTAGCTTTTGCACTCATGGCTTCAATTATGTTCTGCCAACAACCCAATCCTTATGAGCTTCCATAAGGTTCTTTTCAGGCTTTGCAATCAAGTCTGTTATAGCCGTCTTATCTCATTTCCTCTGTCCTCATTCTTTCTGTTCCAGAATTCAGAAACAAAAATGCAGATAAAAGGTCAGAAGCAAACAAAAAGCAAAAGGAAAAGAGAAGGAAACTAAATGAAGAATCTCATCTGCAGAACGAAAATGATCCAGCTGATGATGCCAAGGAGGATGACGATTAGCTCTGCAGAAGTGATAGTTACATGCGGAAAACCAACATATGTTAGTGTTTATGTTGTTTGTTGTATGCTCTATGTGCTCCATGTTACCTGAGTACTGCAAGACTTCCTGTAGACTTGATAGGGAGCTGTATAATTCATGTGCCCAGCTGCTATCAGGTTCCGACTCTGTCTGGTGGTGCGATTAGAATTTGTTCCTGATAATGTTTTCCTGAATGAAATCAGCAATATGTTGGTTGCAAATTCCTGGTTTTATTCAACCATTAGTTGAATACATATGTTCAGACTGAATGCACTGTGTGCTGTTGCATCTCCATGATTTTTGGTGGTTAGTCAATATTTATGAGCACACTGTAGAGCCTTTATCATTCCTGTATAGACTACTGACTACTGCCAGCAGGTTTTAGTGTTTATCTAGGTAGTCCAGCACTAATTAAACAATATTTAGAAGGTCCGCATTGCTTACAGTTTACTATTGGAAACTGACTGTTAAGTCTCTGGTAGGGTCACCAAATACTCATCTTTATTTTTGCAGTGGTTTCATGGTCTCATGTGTGTATACATGGAACATGATTGTAGATGTTAAAACCACCCTCACAAAACGGTCTACAGTTCATCTTCAGAAACAAACTTTAAGACAATCCAGAAGACCAGAACTCATAAAACGCATAGGAAAGAGACAGACTTAATTAGTGGAGGGGCTTACAAGATGAATCAGGAAAGTTTCTGGTAAAACAATTCCAAAAATGCATCTGCACTCTGAATACTTAAAAATAAGCAAGTGAAGTCCATGTAAAAATTGCTTCTATTCAGTACTGAGGATAAAGCTCAGTGATCAGATCAATCATAAACTACAAAGGAAACTGTGAAATGCTCAAGGTATAATTCACAAAGGCTAATTAGAACTACGATTTCCACCTTTAACAAGAAAATGACAAATAGTGGTGGTACAGTGACTGCAAAACTCTGAACAAGATGATAGCTCACAAGACACTACTTTGACCTACTTCAGTCCATTCCCCATTTCCTTACAACTCGTTCCCTCGCAGACATTCCAGCTCTTTCTTTCACAGGCACTGTAGCGACATTGCTGTTGTCCAGGGTACTTGATTTTGGTCGAGGCCTTTCAACCAACGTGTCCTGGACACATCGAGCTATGAAAGAGAGTGTGCGCCGTATTAGACGCAGCACAAGCAGCAATGAGTTGACAACAGCAGCTACCAGTACATTGAAGTTTGCAATCAGGAAAAACTGCATAGCAAAGTAAGTAACAGTTAGCGGAGATTTGTATTGGGAGCCCAACAAGGTAATAAGGCTACTGTGCCTTTACCGCTGCAATAATGCCAAGGATTGTCAAAACAGTTTGTTTTGCTGCATCCCAGAAATCGCCACTGGTAAGCCACCTGAACCACCAGCCTCCTCCTGACCATCCTCCACCACCAGCAGCAGGACCTCCAGGCCGGGCCCTTTGCCGTCTCCTTTCAATTTCCTTATCCCATTTGTCAAACTCTGCCTTCTTCTGCCCCAGGGCATTTTCCAGTGCTTTCCTAGCTTCATCCTGTAGGGGAAATACCGTTCAATTTTCGATAATTTATATTAAATGAAAACAGTAGAACTACTTAGTCCGATAGATAATACTAACACTTTTAAAAAACCAGAAAACTGTTGCATGCCGAAGAGGGACCATTACATCCTAGGAAATTTACAGTTTAACAACAGCAAGTGCAAGGTTGTTCAATGTTCAAATTTTAGTGAACAGGAGGGAATGAAGTGATAGAATAAGTTTTGCCATCAAATTTATTATATTATGATGTGATCGCATTAACCATTCAGCAATATATGCATCCGCATAAGAATCAAAGTAGTAGGATTTTTCCAGCACCCCCCTAACTTCATCCTGTGAGGAAATTTGTGCTCAATTTAGCTGCTATTGTGTATGTAAATATGTAATTTTGGATTCTCCCAAAATCTGCAGCGCTACTTAGCTCAATATAGTCTGGTATATAACGGTACTATATTTTTGTATAAAGAAAATCAGCATTATATGAGAGAACATTTGAAACCAAGGAAATGTACATTTTTGCAACAATCAGTTGTCCAAACATTAGCCACAATGAACAAGCAGGAGGGAAATGAGACTAGCAGAAATGCAGAATAAGCACTGCAATATATCTGACTTGATTCGGTCACCATATGCCCACATTACTGCCTTCAGTAGAAAACGAGCTGGTGCTAACTGCTAAACAAGGGGTTTCAGATAGAAATTTCCACACGGCCCCTCATATAGGAGCTCATTTGATCACCTAATACTTTAACTCTTTAAGCACATTTAGTCCACCCAATTATCTACTGCGCACTGTGTTGGACCCATAGACAGACATGTAAACCCTGTAACGCTAGAATCTGGAGCCATTACCAGCTAGGACGGCGGTTCACGACGGTGAGTCTCCGAAAAATCATTCCCAGCCTCCCAGGTAGATCCAACAACTAAGGAACCCGCCGAATTAGCGGGGCCAATCAACCAAACGAGAGGGGGGGCGTGCTGCGTTGAGCGCACCTGTTTCTTGCGGTTGCCGCCGCCGGAGAAGAGGCAGTAGGCGCGTCCAGCGCGGCTACCGGAGCGAAGACTGCTGCGGGCGGGAAGGCATCCGAGGATAGTGGGGAATCGGCCGGCGGAGGAGAGGATTCCGTCGCGGCGGAAGGCGCGGAGGCGAAGGGAAGGAGGAGGCGGAGGAGGCGCAAGCGACATTTTGCTCACTAGGGTGGCGTACTGGCGTCGTCGCGTCATCGCGTGGGTGGTGAAAGCTGCTTCTACATTGGGCTGTGTCCACTATGGGTATGGGCCTCGTGGCAGCCCAAAACCATCACAGCATTGTGTAACTTCGATTTTGAGTTACCCAAATTCGTTTCTATTGCAAAAAAAAAAAAGTTTCTAAGGTCAATCTCAATAGAGATTTCATCATAGCAGTAAATATCATCAATTTTGCTAACGTGGTGATGAGAGAGAATGAGAGAGTTTCATGAGATGTGAGAGAACTTTCATAGAGATGAAACTCCATTGACCCATTGTCATAGTTACTCCCTCTGGTTTGGTAAATGAAGTCATTTTGGACAAGGTTTAAGTCAAATATTGAGAATATAAATCATGAATAAGTTTTAAGTCCTTGAGTTTGAAAATATGAAAACTATGTGAATCGATTTGTCTTGCAAAATACTTTCATAAAAGTATACATATATTAGTTTTTAATAAATATTTTTATAAAAAATTAGAAGTCAAAGTTGTACTTTGGAGACCGTGTCGCTGTCCAAAACGACTTCATTTACCAAACCGAGGGAGTACTTAGTTTCTAGTCTAAGAGCAAGTATTATAAAGCCAGATCAGCGGGCGAATAGGCATGACATGTCAGCAAAGTCTGACGTGGGGGAGAGAGAAAGCACGAGAGAGAGGGAAGTGGGCGTCTCGCGAAACGGCAGCAAAAAGCGGGCGAAATGTATGCGTTTGGCAGCTGACCAACACTCCGCCACTCCCATCCTTCCACGTCCCAGCTCCACTGCACAGTGCATTAAAAGAACGTGGGACCCCCACACCACCGGTCCGCAGCTGGGATGAGCTGGAGTCGTCACAGGCCGCAAGCGGGTGTATCTATTAAACTTGCTCTAAGTAAGTGTGTCATGAAATTGTACACCAAGACTGACCTAACTCATTCCAGTTTTAGTTTGATTACATTTAAGTTTCCATAATTCCATCAGACGTGTGAACGTGAGGATGGAAATTTGCAACAAAACGGTTTATCTTCTTCAACTTAGGTGAAACTCAATAGCTAAAGTGATACTAGGAATGGTTTCTACAATTTTTCCCACAATAGATGCTCTCTTCATTTAAGTTTGACAATCTTTTTTGCACCTAAGTTGCAATTTGGCGATTCTCAGGATTGGGTTTCGCCCGTTTGCCATTATGGAAATGGGTTTCGCACTTTTGCTATTCTCAAACCATACCAAACCGCTGTTATGCCTTCTCTTCCAAAATTGCCCCTGCTCTTCCCGTCCTCCTCCGCCACCTCCCTCTTCCTCCACTGGTCAGTCGCGCCCGTCCTCCAGCTCCCTCGCCGGCCGTTCCTCCAGCTCCCTCCGCCGACCACTCCTCCATCCTCCTTCGCCGGCCTCCCCTCCAGCTCCCTACCTCCATTCGCAGGCTGTCGCACCGCCCCCGTCCTCCTCCACGACCGACCGGGGCGCGACGCACGGGCGAGCTCCGCAGCGTGGCGGCGAGCACCGCCGCCGGCTAGGAGGCGTGCTGCGGCGAATTCCGCGCCGGCCAGTGGCCGTCCTGCGCGCCCCCCAACTTCTCCCACCGACAACTATCCTGCCCTGCTCCTTTCTACCAACGGTGGCGGCAGCACAAACCTGCTCCTGAACTCCCTTCGTCGGGGGACCGAGGTTTGGAGCCCCTCGTCGCGCCATCCCTCCGCGCCGACGGTGGGAGCCCCTCGTCGCGCGCCGTCATCCCCTCGTCATCCTCTGCTGCGCGCCGCAGTCTCAGCTCGTCGCGCGCCGTCGTCCCCTCGTCATCCTCTGCCGCGCGCCGCAGTCTCGCCCGCTGCCGTCGGCTAGGGTCCGTCATGCCGAGGAAGACATTGCACCAGTGGTCGCCGCAGCCAGTAGCAGTTGCCGATGGAGGAGGACGACGAGAGTCTCGCCCGCTGCCGTCGGCTAGGGCCCGTCATGCCAAGGAAGACATTGCGCAGTGGTCACCGCAGCCAGTAGCAGTCGCCGATGGAGAACGACGACGGGAGCTGGCGGAGGACGACGAGGGCACGGGAGCTAGCAGATGACGACGAGGGCAATTTCGGAGAAGAGGCATAGCAGCAGGTTGGTATGGTTTGAGAATGGCAAAAGAGCGAAACCTATTTTCATATTAGCAAAGGAGCAAAACCCGATCTTGAGAATGACCAAATTGCAAATCTCTCGTTGAGAGCACCAGATCTATATCGTTCTGAATAGCATGACGGAGGAATAGTTCGCACGGTAGCATGACATAGTTCGCACGGCAACCGATCAGACATTCAGACATGAACCGAGCTGCTTGAACCCAGCATTGCGTACACGGCCATTCACAAGACCTACGCTACTAGGAACCATGGTTTTTTTTACCAACCGCTACCGGTATTTATACCGCGGTTACCGGTTCCAAACCGCTCGAAATTCAAATTTCAAATTTGAAAAAAAAATCCAAAAAATCCCTAAAAATACTTCGAGTTGCGTAGATTGTAATGGTGTCAAAATTATTCCAAATTTCGTTGATTTAGCATGTTTAACGAGAATTACAAGTGAAATCAGAAAAGAAAAAAGAAAAATAGCCGCCGGCCCATTAAGGCCCAGCTCGGCCCAAAGGCTGGGGGGGTCAACTACACAACAGGGAAAAAACCCTGCCCTCACCCCACCGCGACCCCAGCCACTTACCCCTCCCCCTCGTCCCCGTCCGCAACTCTCCTTGGCGAAACCGCCGCCGACCGCGCCGCCCCGCTGCGCAACCGCGCCCCAGCCGCGGTAAGCCGCGCGGCTTGGGCGGTTAGCCGCCCGGTCGGTGGATCTACCGACCCGGAGCGGTTAGCCGCTCCCAAGGCGCGGTTAGCTGCGCGGTTAGGGCGGCTAGCCGGCCGGTAGGGGCGGTTTCTAGGGTAAGTTTGTAATCCCTCTTTTAGGCACCTTTAAACTTAGATATGAATGATTGGATGTAGTATTTAGGTAAAATATTGTTCATATGTTCAAATGGTTCTGCTAGATTTGATTTAGGTGATTATTTGACTTAGGTAGGTTTAATTTAGGTGATTAAATGACTTAGGTAGGTTCTTTGATTTAGGTGTAGTGTATATATGAGTTACGTGTATTATGGGACATTGTATTTTAGGGTGGTTTTATTTACGCAGATTTTATTTATGGGACTGATTTGTGTTTGTTGTCAATGTTGTAGAGACAATGTCAGGCAGACCGCAAGATCCAGTATGGGAACATGGTGACAATCTTTATCCTGGATTTCGATGCAAGTATTGTAATACGGTGAAAGTAGGAGGTGGTGCAACTCGATTCAAACAACATTTGGCTGCTAGGGGGTCGTCGGTTATCCATTGCAAGAGTGTGCCGCTAGAAGTGCAGCAGTATTTTCAGCGTGACTTGGAGAGGGCTAGGAAGGTAACTGCGGACCGGGCGCGAGAGAAGTTGAGACGGGAGGAGGCAGCGGCAGCGGGAAACAATCCCACCGCCGGTCAATATGATGAGGAGGAAGAGGTGCAGCGTGCCATGAACCAATCGAGGGCGGAGGAAGAGTACCGACAGAGTGTGTCACAGAGAGGAGGTGCATATGAGCATGGAGGGGGTAGTGGTTCGGCGGGGTTGAATCCCTTCCAGAGGATGCTTAGAAGAGCTGGTTCGCGAAGGGAAACTCCTGTGGTGGTGGAAGACTATAACTTGGCTGCAGGTGGGAGAAGAGGAATGATGCAACCAAGGATTGATACAGGGTCCTGGACGCAGAAGGGTAAGAATGCAAGGGAATCTATTGGGAAAGCTTGGTCCAAATTCTTCCATACTGCGGGAGTACCTGGGAGACAGGCGGATAGTCCTTTCTTTGTTAGTGCGGTTAGAGAGACACAGAAGTGCGGTGAGTTTTCTTTCATTTTAATTTCACGAAAGTTTTCCTTTGCCTTGCGTTTGTGTATCTGTTCTCATTTTTTTTGTATGGTTGCAGGTGAAGGAATTGCATCCCCCACTGGACTGGATATTGATGGCAAGTACCTTGATATGAACGAGAAAGACTTGAAAGATCGGTACGCAAAGTTTCAGAATGATTGGCCCCTCTTTGGCGTGACGTTGATGTGTGATTCTTGGACTGGCCCGACGCGGATGAGTGTCATCAATTTTTTTGATATATTGCAATGGGATCACGTGGTTTCACAAGTCTATTGATGCAACTGGAAAATCTCATGATTCTGACTATCTCAAGACGGTAACCCCTAAACCTGTGCCATTGACAATCCAACATTGAGGATGTTTTTGGAGGTAACTAAATGTTGTGTACATTTTTTTCAGGAGATTCGTAAGGTGGTGAAGGAGATCGGTGCGAAGCATATCGTGCATATAGTCACGGACAACGGGTCCAACTACAAGAAAGCATGCAAGGCACTTGGACGGGAGTTTGAACATATTACTTGGACACCTTGTCTAGCACACACCCTTCAATTTGATGTTGAAGGACGTCTCTGATCGGCGTGATGATGAAGGTGATATTATTGAGCACCTGAGCCAACTTAACTTCTATGATGAGAAAAATCCGGTGAGGGAATGGATGGAATATGGTAGATCAAACCGGGAGCCAGTTCTTGATGAGGAGGATGAAGACAGTGACGTTCCTGTCCCGTCCTAGCTTGTGAGGGATCAAATAGACCCCAAAGATCTCAAAACCGCCACGGGTGATGATTGCATTAGTGATTGAGCACGAAGATATGTGGGTAGCAGTCACATAGGAAAGAGGAAGTACTAGAGTGGGCCCACGCTGGGGGACCCAAAGCGTCAAAAAGGCAAGACAAAGGCACCAGAAAAACCAGTGATCAGCGACGCCTCCACTGATGATGGGGATGGTCAGCGTAGTCCACCATACCAGGAGTCTGGGGATAGCAGCTCAGCTGAAGATGACGGTGATGGTGATGGTGATGGTGGTGGTGATGGTGGTGTTGGAATTCGTTTCACAGGTATACACACGTACATTTACACACATGTATGATGTTTCTGACTATATGTACTAATTATGATCCATGGTTGACTGTAGGGGAGACTCAATTTACATATGATACTCAGGATCGCGACCATGGAGCACCGCAGTCGCAGAGGAGAACGGTTGGAGTGTCGCAATACAACCCGGCGTACTCTTCTTCCTCCCACAGTGGTACCTCCCAGTCGCAGTCTTTTTATCCCATTCCTGACATAAACGCGCAGGCACAGACGACATGGGTGTATGAGTGGGAAGACCCCCATTTTTACAACATGTTAGTCAGTGAATGGCAGACAACATCGGCGTGGACGGGCCTAACTTGGCAACAGTACAGGGCTGAATTGCTTAGGGTGAGAGGCTTGAATTTCATGTCCATCGCCGAGTACAACTCCGCGTCCCAAATGGGGGTCTTTCCTTTCTACCATTGAACTTTTATTGTGTTGTATGACTTGTATCGAATTATTTGTATTTGAACTATCAACTCACTTATGTACGCTTAATATTATTGTGTTTGGTGTGTTATTTCTATGCATAACTACAAATTATTGATTGGGGGTGGTATTTAACACTACTTTGTGCCAACATCATGCCAAAATTTTCATTTCTTTCAAGTCAGACCCTTTTTCATTGCAACGGTATTAATGCAATCCGCAGCGGTTTTTATCCAAACCGCAGCGGTATAAACCATTTATACCGCGGTAAGCTGTTAGGAACCGTTTGCACTGTCCATTTCAATTTGGAATTTGAATTCGAGCGGTACCGAGCGGTAAACCGCTCAAACCGCTGGGTAAACCGCTACCGCTGGCGCACGGTTTATTTAAACCGGTTGGTAAAAAAAACCCTGGACAAATGTGCATCTGGTGACGCGGTTCCTAGCAGGGTTTTTTTTACCAACCGGTTTAAATAAACCGTGCGCCAGCGGTAGCGGTTTACCCAGCGGTTTGAGCGGTTTACCGCTCGGTACCGCTCAAATTCAAATTCCAAATTGAAATGGGCAGTGCAAACGGTTCCTAACGGCTTACCGCGGTATAAATGGTTTATACCGCTGCGGTTTGGATAAAAACCGCTGCGGATTGCATTAATACCGTTGCAATGAAAAAGGGTCTCCGGCTTGAAAGAAATGAAAATTTTGGCATGATGTTGGCACAAAGTAGTGTTAAATACCACCCCCAATCAATAATTTGTAGTTATGCATAGAAATACCACACCAAACACAATAATATTAAGCGTGCATAAGTGAGTTGATAGTTCAAATACAAATAATTCGATACAAGTCATACAACACAATAAAAGTTCAATGGTAGAAAGGAAAGACCCCCATTTGGGACGCGGAGTTGTACTCGGCGATGGACATGACATTCAAGCCTCTCACCCTAAGCAACTCAGCCCTGTACTGTTGCCAAGTTAGGCCCGTCCACGCCGATGTTGTCTGCCATTCACTGACTAACATGTTGTAAAAATGGGGGTCTTCCCACTCATACACCCATGTCGTCTGTGCCTGCGCGTTTATGTCAGGAATGGGATAAAAAGACTGCGACTGGGAGGTACCACTGTGGGAGGAAGAAGAGTACGCCGGGTTGTATTGTGACACTCCAACCGTTCTCCTCTGCGACTGCGGTGCTCCATGGTCGCGATCCTGAGTAGCATGTGTGAATTGAGTCTCCCCTACAGTCAACCATTGATCATAATTAGTACATATAGTCAGAAACATCATACATGTGTGTAAATGTACGTGTGTATACCTGTGAAACGAATTCCAACACCACCACCACCACCACCACCACCACCACCATCACCATCACCGTCACCGTCACCGTCATCTTCAGCTGAGCTGCTATCCCCAGACTCCTGGTATGGTGGACTACGCTGACCATCCCCATCATCAGTGGAGGCGTCGCTGATCACTGGTTTTTCTTGTGCCTTTGTCTTGCCTTTTTGACGCTTTGGGTCCCCCAGCGTGGGCCCACTCTGGTACTTCCTCTTCCCTATGTGACTGCTACCCACATATCTTCGTGCTCAATCACTAATGCAATCATCACCCGTGGCGGTTTTGAGATCTTTCGGGTCTATTTGATCCCTCACAAGCTGGGACGGGATAGGAACGTCACTGTCTTCATCCTCCTCATCAAGAACTGGCTCCCGGTTTGATCTACAATATTCCATCCATTCCCTCACCGGATTTTTCTCATCATAGAAGTTAAGTTGGCCCAGGTGCTCAATAATATCACCTTCATCATCACGCTGATCAGAGACGTCCTTCAACATCAAATTGACGGTGTGTGCTAGACAAGGTGTCCAAGTAATGTGTTCAAACTCCCGTCCAAGTGCCTTGCATGCTTTCTTGTAGTTGGACCCGTTGTCCGTGACTATATGCACGATATGCTCCGCACCGATCTCCTTCACCACCTTACGAATCTCCTGAAAAAAATATACACAACATTTAGTTACCTCCAAAAACATCCTCAATGTTGGATTGTCAATGGCACAGGTTTAGGGGTTACCATCTTGAGATAGTTAGAATCCTGAGATTTTCCAGTTGCATCAATAGACTTGTGAAACCACGTGACCCCATTGCAATATATCAAAAAAATTGATGACACTCATCCGCGTCGGGCCAGTCCAAGAATCACACATCAACGTCACGCCAAAGAGGGGCCAATCATTCTGAAACTTTGTGTACCGATCTTTCAAGTCTTTCTCGTTCATATCAAGGTACTTGCCATCAATATCCCGTCCAGTGGGGGATGCAATTCCTTCACCTGCAACCATACAAAAAATGAGAACAGATACACAAACGCAAGGCGAAGGAAAACTTTCGTGAAATTAAAATGAAAGAAAACTCACCCCACTTCTGTGTCTCTCTAACCGCACTAACAAAGTAAGGACTATCCGCCTGTCTCCCAGGTACTTCCGCAATATGGAAGAATTTGGACCAAGCTTTCCCAATAGATTCCCTTGCATTCTTACCCTTCTGCGTCTAGGACCCTGTATCAATCCTTGGTTGCGTCATTCCTCTTCTCCCACCTGCAGCCAAGTTATAGTCTTCCACCCCCACAGGAGTTTCCCTTCGCGAACCAGCTCTTCTAAGCATCCTCTGGAAGGGATTCAACCCCGCCGAACCACTACCCCCTCCATGCTCATATGCACCTCCTCTCTGTGACACACTCTGTCGGTACTCTTCCTCCGCCCTCGATTGGTTCATGGCACGCTGCACCTCTTCCTCCTCATCATATTGACCGGCGGTGGGATTGTTTCCCGCTGCCGCTGCCTCCTCCCGTCTCAACTTCTCTCGCGCCCGGTCCGCAGTTACCTTCCTAGCCCTCTCCAAGTCACGCTGAAAATACTGCTGCACTTCTAGCGGCACACTCTTGCAATGGATAACCGACGACCCCCTAGCAGCCAAATGTTGTTTGAATCGAGTTGCACCACCTCCTGCTTTCACCGTATTACAATATTTGCATCGAAATCCAGGATAAAGATTGTCACCATGTTCCCATACTGGATCTTGCGGTCTGCCTGACATTGTCTCTACAACATTGACAACAAACACAAATCAATCCCATAAATAAAATCTGCGTAAATAAAACCACCCTAAAATACAGTGTCCCATAATACACGTAACTCATATATACACTACACCTAAATCAAAGAACCTACCTAAGTCATTTAATCACCTAAATCGAACCTACCTAAGTCAAATAATCACCTAAATCAAATCTAGCAGAACCATTTGAACATATGAACAATATTTTACCTAAATACTACATCTAATCATTCATATCTAAGTTTAAAGGTGTCTAAAAGAGGGATTTCAAACTTACCCTAGAAACCGCCCCTACCGGCCGGCTAGCCGCCCTAACCGCGCGACTAACCGCGCCTTGGGAGCGGCTAACCGCTCGGGGTCGGTAGATCCATCGACCGGGCGGCTAACCGCCCAAGCCGCGCGGCTTACCGCGGCTGGGGCGCGGTTGCGCAGCGGGGCGGTGCGGTCGGCAGCGGTTTCGCCAAGGAGAGCTGCGGACGGGGACGAGGGGTAAGTGGCTGGGGTCGCGGTGGGGTGAGGGCAGGGTTTTTTTCCCTGTTGTGTAGTTGACCCCCCAGCCTTTGGGCCGAGCTGGGCCTTAATGGGCCGACGGCTATTTTTCTTTTTTCTTTTCTGATTTCACTTGTAATTCTCGTTAAACATGCTAAATCAACAAAATTTGGAATAATTTTGACACCATTACAATCTACGCAACTCGAAATATTTTTAGGGATTTTTTGGATTTTTTTTTCAAATTTGAAATTTGAATTTCGAGCGGTTTGAAACCGCTCCAAACCGCTACCGTACCGGGCCGGTTTCACCGGTAACCGCGGTATAAATACCGGTAGCGGTTGGTAAAGAAAACCATGCATTTGTCCCATCAGCCTCAGCTCAAGGGCGAGGAAAAACATTAGTGCATCACAAAACCACTCTCGTTCACTTCAGACACAAACTTTGCGACAGACTACTGCATAAACATATATCCCATAACAAACTTCAATACGGCCTACAGCACTGGTTTTAGACGCAATGAAGACAGCAACTTAGAACACTCTGTTTGGCTTCCCCATGGTGCTCTTGATGTAAAGGCACCTCACCTGCAAAATAAAAAATCACAGGCAGCTTAGGATTTAACTTCAGTTGTTTGCTCTGACACGTATTCAGTGGACAAAGAAGAAGCGACGGAAAAAAGATTCCCTCAAAAAAAAAAAGCGACGGAAAAAAGTAAAACAAGGTAGGACTAAAAGCATGCATGACTCACGTTCTGCCAATTCTTCTTCAGCAACGAAACCAGGAAGTTGACGCTCATCTGGATGTTTTGCTGGATCTGCTTCTCCTCCATCGACAAGTTGCCCACAGCCACGCCCATGCAAAGAACCTTCTTCAGCTGGAACTTGACTGTAGCTTTCGTCTCATTCACTTTTGATTCCAGAGACTCCTGGTGACTAACCAAAGTTGGGAACTTGCCTATGATGACATGAAAACGCAACGATCAATAACCACAATCAACACCAGTAAGTAAGTCAAATGAGATTCTGATGAGACACTAATTTCTCATCACCTGGGAATCTAATGTGATACAATGCTAGCTAAGGTGAAAAATATCAGTTACATTAACTTGTATTACCAACAGTAGATTCTAGCTTTAAAGAAAATGAGCTACCATTACAGAGTAAGTTTCACATATAATGTGGAGCTGCAAAAGCCAACAAGCTTCAAAATCTTGCAGATACAGCTAAGCTGTAGAAAATAAGCCATATCTGCGTATATGTATAGGCTACAGGAATGCCACACATGAAACTGACAACGATACTAACAAAATGTGGCTGATAAATACCTTTCCACATAACAGTGGCAGAGCTATTACATATTACAACAATAGTAGGAATGTACAGCACAGATTTCGGCAAGAACCGATAAAGCTCATTCCAACTATGAAGGATGACAGCCAGATGTTGACAGATAAGAATACTTGCCTGCCTTGTTGAGACCAGGACCAAGGAGACGAGGAATCTGCTTGATAATAGCCTCGGAAGCTAAGAAAGCATGGTACTTCTTGGCAAGCTTCTTGACAAGCTTCTTGTTCTTGTTCATCTTTTTAAGAGCTTCAACATCCATGTAATCAAGACCAATCTTCTCAGCCTGCACACAAAAGACACCACAACATAAGAACCAATCTAACAAACTTTATACAGAGAAGACACCATATATTCAGTTCAAAGATTTGGAATCAAATTGCTAACAATGTACATGTTTTGTAGCATGTATCTGGATATCAAAATGCCATAAAATGGTCCGTCTCATTTCACAATAGTCAAGTACATGGTAAGAAGGTTCTACCAGAGTTTTGGGAATCACAATCCAATAGCAACGACGTTTTGCCTCAGGAAAAGGATGGGAAAAAAAGCATCATCACAAGTACCTCCTCCACATGCTGCGCATCACCAAGCATGCAGACCTTCATCTTGGGGCGAGGGATGTGGGGCAGCTTCACAGAGCCACTGAAACGCTTGTCCTTTTGTGGGTCGTAGTTCTTGAGGCCAATCTGGAGCTCGACGGTCTCTGTGAACTTCCTGTTCTTCTCCCTGGCCTCTGAGATGACAAGGGAGATGGCATCCTTGAGGACCTCGGTTTGCAACTTACTGCAAAGCAGATTGCAGTCAAAATGATTACAATGTTTCAGAGATGAAGTGGATGTGGTGTGTAATTTAAAGTATAAACCACCAGGCAACTGAACAGCAGCTACCACACCTCGAATCACAGATATTTAACGGTGCCTGATTGCATTTATTTGTGGGAAATTAAGAAGTTATGGACAAAGCTAATACTGTACATTAATAATTTCAATCTGATCAAGTGTACTGTAACCCAATCACCGTGTTTCACATCTTCTCCATTTACACAAGGACACTATATTTATTACGTAGAAAAAACGGTGTGTGCTCCACTATATTATATTGCAAGGATGAACGGGATCTCTATGCCCTACTACTAGTCTACTACCTCGACGAGACAATCACACAAACACTTGTACCACACGATAGTGAGCGAGTTACAAATGATCAATCGGAAAAAAAAAACTGAGAGGAAGAACAATGGACGCAAAGATTTGTGGTGGGTAGGTACCTCATGGCTGCTGTCCGTCGATCACCGATCCCTGTAGACAGGAAAACAAACGCGGCAAAGATGAGACGAGGCGGTGATGTCAACACCGGGGAACAAATGAACAAATCGAACGGGGATTTGAGAGCGGATCAGGAGCAGAAGAGGAGAGGAGGGACGTATGGCTCGCTACTACCTGGTGCTAGGGCTTGGTGGGCAGATCAGACGAGAGACGGGAAGTGCGGCGCCGGCGCGAGAGGAGAGGGCGTGAGGGAGAGGATAAAGAGATGGCCGAAACCTAGATATATCAACGGACGGTGATGCATGCTCGCCTGCCTGGTCCGGCGTTGCCAGCCGTCGGATCCGTTCTCCGAGACCTGGTCATGGGCCTTTTGTGGGCTGACAATTTGATTGTTGGGCTGGTTTAGTTGATTGTGTGTGTGTTTTCGGATGGCTTGTGAATTTGCTGTGAATGCGTGTGTTTTGAATTTTTTTTATATTGTTTATTTATTTTGCAAAAATATTGACCGTCTCAAAATTTATCAAATTTGACCTCACGGCGGTTGCAGGTCCAACAGCCGTGCGCTACGGCGGTTGGGCCAACCGCCACGGGCCTAAGGG
The DNA here is from genome assembly GCA_036936925.1 of Cenchrus fungigraminus. NCBI lineage: Eukaryota > Viridiplantae > Streptophyta > Magnoliopsida > Poales > Poaceae > Cenchrus > Cenchrus fungigraminus. The sequence goes on from CM072780.1 coordinate 74,018,409, forward strand.
CGGGAAGGCCAGCAGCCGTGGGCCACGGCGGTTGATCACTATTCGCTGTGGGCTATGGCGGCAGGCCCAGCCGCCGTGGCCCACGGCGGTAAGCATTGCTGCCGCTGTTGCTCACGACGGCAGGTCGTAAGGCCCTTATAAGAGTCGAAAATTAGCCCGAAATTATCATAATAATTCGGAAAAAAAGAAAGAGAGGGTTGGGAAGGAGAAGAGAGTGAGGGGGCGGAGCAGCAAAGCTCTGTTGGTTTTTCGCTTCATTGTAAGTATTTCGTTGATTTCAACCCTTTTAGCACCTGTACTTAGATGTAACGAAAGCGTAATTAGTATTGATTCACTAGATTTCTTTAGATCTGTAGTATGAAATAGTTCCTGTTTGTAGGGTTTAGGGTTGAGAAGGAGAAGAGATGGAGGTGGAGGGGGCGGAGCAGCGAAGCTCTGCTGCTTCTTCGCTTCATTTCAGGTATTTCGCTGATTTGAACTCTTTTACTAATTTTACTTAGATATAATTACTATTAATTCACTAGATTTCTGTAGATTTCTGGAGTATAGATCTGTGGTTGTAGTTTAGATTATAGTTTACATGTTTGACACTCATTAGACTATTTTATTTCGGCGGATTAGTTTGCGATTTTAGTTTAGATATTAGTCTATTTGTTTGTTAGTTCCTGGATGTAGTATTTGATAGCAGTTATTGCTTTTTATTATGAATCAGACATGTCGGAGACAGTCACAGTCAAATTGTATTATGGATCTGGAGAAATTATATATGGTACATAAGGAGTTGACTTGTCAAATTTTAGTTCAATTGAGAAAAATGTTAAAAGAGCAGCAGAAAGAACTTGGGAGGGTATAACCAACTGGCTGGTCAAGGCATTTGCAGTAGATTTAGAGCACCAATGCCTGAAGGTGATGGCACTAATCAACAAAAGTGAACATGTGTATTGGGAGCTCGTGCCACTTGAAGGGACTCCACAATGGAGGAGTTTTATCATAAATGCATACCGAGTTGGTTTGCCCGTGATTTTGTTTGTCTAGGCTTTTCAGAAGGGTGGGTCTAGCAGTCAAGTGCATGAGGAAGCTGAGGATGTGCACGAGAGGGAAGATGATGAAGAAGGGGAACAACAAGAGGACGAAGAAGGGGATTCTGAAGGTGATGAGACATCTAGAGGTTATGTTGTCACTTGTTTTGTTGATGAGGGAGAAGGAAACCTAGAGGTGATGAGACATTATCAGAGAGAGTTAGAAGCTGATGAACGTGCATTGGAAGAGGACTCTTCAGATGATGATTATGATCAGTCTGAGGATCATGTGCCCTGAGATTGGCAGAATTACGATTTCTCACAATGTACTGTTAATCATGGTGAGAATGTGCCCTGGGAGTACACGGAGAATGAAATTAAAGTATGCGCCATGTACCCCAGTACTGCACATGTGAAGGATGCAGTCAAGCAGTGGTCCACATTGGCTCTGCATAGGGAGTTCAGGGTAGTGAAGAGCTCTTTGAGGATATATGATGTGCATTGCAAGAAGGAGGATTGTGCTTTTCGAGTGTATGCATATAAGGGGAAGTGAGATCATTACTTAGAGGTGAAAGAAGTGGTGGCTCACAGTTGTACCCTTGATCGGATTGATGCACGGCACCGAAACATTTCAACTGATTTTTTTGCAAGCCACATGTACCCTACTATTGTGAAATGTACTTCTTATGAGCCGAAGGCCATTATCGGTGCAATTGAGAAAAAATTCGGGTACACCATCAGTTACGACAAGGCATACCAAGCAAAGAAGAAGGTATTGGAGCATAGATGGGGTACTTATGAAGCATCCTACCACAATTTGCCTAACTTGCTGCACATAATAGTTCAGATGAATCCTGGCAGCTACTATGATATCAAGGACTATCCTTGTGAGGAGCAACCAGACAAACTTGTGCTTCAACGGTCATTCTTGGCATTGGGTGCCTGCATTGAGGCTTTCAAACTGTGTCGACCGGTCATTTGCATAGATGGCACTTTTCTCACAGGTAAACACAAAGGAACAATCCTGACAGCTGTGGCAGCCGATAGTAACAATCAGTTGCTTCCTTTGGCCATGCATTTGCGGGGAGGGGGGGACGGTGACAGTTGGTACTGGTTGCTTGAGAGGTTGAAGAACATGGTGGTGCAGGATGTGCAGAATGTGTGTGTCATACACGATAGGCACAAATGTATTTTGCAAGCAATTAGTGACATGAAACACTACAAGAAAATCGTTGACTAGTGACGCAACCACATTTTAGCGTTATTGATTTATGACGTTCCTGGCTGATCTCGTCATAATATTTCACTTCCGAGCAAATTTAGTGACAAAAAACTTTCGTCATAACGGTTGGTACTGTAGCCGAGCATTCCCTGTTCCAAGCCAGTTTTGTGACGCCATAAGCTCCGCAACAGCGTCATAAACCAACTTTGGTCCCACATGTAAGCATTATTTTAAAAATAGAGTGTTCCAAGTCGTCATAAAATTCGGAATGGCCACACATGTAAGTATTCTTTCGAAAATAGAGTGTTCCAACTCGTCATAAAATTTTGCAGGGTCCCACATGTAAGCATTTTCGCCAGGTCAATGACGTCATAAACCAACTGTGGTCCCACATGTAAGCATTATTTAAAAAATAGAGTGTTTCAAGTCGTCATAAAATTCAATTGGGTCCCACATGTAAGTATTTTTTTCGAATCTTTAATATAAATCAGTAATTCGCAGGCGAAACGCTTCACTGCCTTCGCAAAGACTCTCGACTTTTGCTACGCACAGATCTGCAACGGCTCGTGGTAGGAATGGCGGATTCTGGCGGTGATGAGAGGGTGGTTTATGCTCCACCTCCCGGCTACGAGTTCATGAAACAGGATGACAGGGTCAGTCCTCTAGTTTGAGCCACTATATTTTTCCCTAGCGACTTAGGGATGGAGATTTCTAGATTTGGAGATCTAGAGGATGGATGACCATAAACAATAGATTCATATTTCATCGTACACTCAGATTTGAATTGCAATTGGTGTTAGAAGTTGATTCAGTTAGTTTTCAGTTTGCATCGTTTGATGGATTGATAGGTTCTTGTATTTTTCTAACTTCTGGAGGCGCTTGAATCCACTGAAGCTGAGCTGATTTCATTGTACACTCAGATTTGAATTGCAATTGGTGTTAGAAGTTGATTCAGTTAGTTTTCAGTTTGCATAGTTTGATGGATTGATAGGTTCTTGTATTTTTCTATTTTTCTAGCTTCTGGAGGTGCTTGAATCCACTAAAGCTGAGCTGCAGAAGGTGAAGAGAGACCTGCAAGAACAACCAGTCAGCGAGCTCAAGTCACTGCAAAAGGCTCTAAATTACAAGTACCTGTATGAGCAATCGTTACAGCAGCAGAATGAACAACTGAAAGAGATGAAGAAATGCATGGAAGAGTCTTATCAATTGCTGCAACAGGAGTATGCCCGGTTGAATGAAACGACATTGTTACAGCAAGAGAACATTACCCTGATGGAAGAGCTGACCAAAGAGAGGGGCCATGTTAATCAATTGTTACGGCAGGAGAATGACCAACTGAGAGAGATTCAGCAATTATTAGCGGAGAATGCCCTGTTGAAACAAAGGGCAATCGAACTCTGACTGAGCTGCAGACAATAGATAAAACATGTCTGGTGTTACTGCTAGCTAGACGGTTCATAGGTGGTGTGTAGTTTATGGTGATGAATTTGTTTGTATTTTTGTGTTTGCTACTTCCTGGTGGTGTGAACTTTGTGGTGATGAGTGCTATGAGATTCCATCTTATTATGCCGATTTGGTTTAATCTGTTTCAAATTGAGTCGAGCATACTCACCATTCTGAATTAATTTTGCTGATGTTTTGTTGGTCCGTTCTGTTGATGTTTTGCTGGAAGGACCTTCCTGAGTAACGATCGCGAAACTGCTTGTTTCCCACTGTCGGTCACGAAATGTTGCAAAAACAATTTACCATAGAAAGGGTTCGAACTAGAGACCTATAGGAACGAGACAACACTATCTACCACTGCACCACCTCTTGGTTGTGTCAATTTAACGAGAAACACTTTTCACCCCAACCACAACACGGAGCGGTTGTTCTGATAAGTTGGTGGGAGAAAAGCCCGCGCTGTAGCAAAAAATAGTTTTCCCGCAGCCCCGAAACGGGAAAATGAAGAACGAGAGGCGAGTAGGCTACCAAAACGGATCATTCCGGCGGGGATTTGCGACTTCCAACGGCTGCTCACTCCTACAGGCGCAACCTGGGTGATACTTGCTGCAGCGGCGTGTCAATCTGGTAAGTAATTTTGTGTTCAATCCGGAAAATTTCATTTCGCAGAATGTTCTCCTTTTCGATTCGTTCTGTGGTCAGTAATTTTGAGTTGGATTCACCAAAAACTTTCCAGATGGATAGACGCAGGATAACCGGTTGTACTGGTTTTACCACCGATCATGAGAAAGGGGTCCAGGATTTCTTGGCATTTCTTCGGACAAGATACGATGAGGACGAAGAAATACTATGCCCGTGTCGTCGATGCCTCAATAACTCTACAGGGACTATAGAGCGAATTGGAGTTCACTTACTTGTGAGTGGGATGGCAACCACTTACACTAGGTAGATCCATCATGGAGAAGCTTTGGAGGATATGGTTGACGATGATGCAAATGTACAGGATAACGCAATTCTGCCGGATGCAGAGGGGGATGTGGATAATGCAGCTCCACAGGATGTTGGTGATCAGGAAACGATTCAGGAAAACCAATACATATCGGGTATGGAGGAGGATGAAGGCCCTGGAGACAATGGTTTCACTACAAGAAAAACGCCGACTAGTGACGCAAAAAAAGGCCGTTTCTCGTCATAAACCGCGATTAATGACGCCAGTTGTTACGAAAACGCTCCGTCATTAATCGAGCGTCACAAACCGTGATTAATGATGAGACCTTATTTCCCGGCGTCATGAGTTTAATGACGCGTGGAAATTCATTTATACAATGCGTCATAACTTTGTTTCTGCAGCTTTGCCACGCTGGATAGAATCTGATGTGGCATCCGATGTGGCAGGCCAATTGTGACAAATCGTATGCGTCATAAAACGAATTTGGCCCGTTTGTAGCTGGGTTGAGCCCAAAACTGTTCCTGTAGGCCGGCGTTGTTCATATAGCTCAAAAAAGATTTTGTTGGGCCCGATTGTAGCTTGTTCAGATGAAATTTGATTAGGGTGGGCCCGTTTTGGTTGGGTCGAGTCCAACAAGTGCGCACATTGTTGCAGCCTTCTGTGTCATTGTTGATGATTGAAACACGTAACAACCTTCGATCCGCAAGCGTACGGACCTACACCTTTTTGCATCCCCTCCATCTCATCATGTGGAACGTGTAATCCATCAACTACTTTTGCATTTGTCTCTTCTTTAAAGTCTTCATTGTCATCCCAATCTTTATCTTCAAAGTCTCGAATGTAGCTTTCTTTATCTTTCATGTACCACATGTCGTCGAGATTGCTCATCGTTGATTCACTCTTTTCTTCATCATTGAGCACTTCCATGTCTTGATTTGCTAGTGTGTAGGCTTCAATTGCACACAAGCTATAACCTTGTAGAGAGGGGCCTTCTTGGAGTATTTCATTTATGTCATCTCCTTCCCACTCATCTTCTAGCTTGAATCCTATCTTCTCGCACTTATCCTTCGAGTCACTAGGCTCGTCACGGTTGTACGCTTCTCTTTCTTCATCATAAATCTTTGAGTTGTCAAATCGGTCGATCCATCCTTCATCTTCTTCTTCTCTTTCTTCTTCAAATATCTTTTGGATCGACTCTCCACTCATCTCTTGATCAAATATGTATTCAACTCTTTTAGCGACGTGTCGGTGTTCCTCCTTCCTTCGGTAGTTGATTAGGGGGGCAAAATCAACTTGAATCCAATCGGATTGATTGAACTCCGCCAATGGTCTAGCATTCCCCATACTTCGGCCTACATTCATGTTAGTATCAACATTTTTATCATGCGAAATGACTTCGCTTACCTTAGGAAGTGGTTCTTCAATTTCTTATATGGTCGGTTCATCTTCCTTGACCTCCGGTTCGTCTTTTTCAGAAAATTCAGCAAGCACCTCGGGCTTGCTTTTGTCGTTTTGCTCCTCCCGACAACGTCTTTGCCAATCTCGTTGCGTTCTTTTTCCATTGCTTATCCTTTGTAAGATTTGTGCGGCTTCACTAATCATTTTATCCATTAAATCACCGCCTGCACACATGCTTACAAAACGAGAAGAGTTAGGGGTTAGTGAAAAATAAAATGTATGCAACATCAAGTCACCAGAAAATCCCAAGTTCGGGCCTTGTTCAAGTAGTTCATTAAAACGGTCCCAAGCTTCATCAATTCCTTCATCTTCTCCTTGCTTGAAAGTGAGCACTTGCCTCCTTAAGTCTTGAACCTTGCTTATGGGAAAGAACTTCAAAAGAAACTTCTTCACTAGCTCATCCCAATTTCCTTTTGCTTCAACAGACGCAAATGTGTACCATCTTCGTGCTTCATCTTCGAGAGAGAACGAAAAAAGATTCCACTTGAACCAAGTGGCCGGAACTCCTTCTTGTTGCACCGTGTTGCATATCATCGTGAATTCCTTAATGTGTCTATATGGGTTGTCATCCTCCAATCCTCGGAATGGGTTTGTCGCCACTAACTTGATGATTCTAGGCTTCACTTCGTAGTGGGTTGCAGCAAGCGTCAAATCTGATTTTTGCATCTCAATGTCCTCCACTAAAGGCATTGCTAGCTCCCTTAGCGACATCTCTTCGTCTTCCAATGGTGAGGTGAACAAATCCATCTAGGCACAAGAAAATAGAAAGAAAAAACCAAAAAAAGAATTTTTCAAGAAAATAAGGGTTAGATGTTAGTAATCAACAAAATTAATACTAGATTAAACGTAGCAAACTGGCTTGCTCCCCGGCAACGGCGTCAGAAAAAGGGGCTTGTTGATGGTTGAAACACGTAACAACCTTCGATCCGCAAGCGTACGGACATACAGCTTTTTCACCACAGGGTGACCCCCAAGGTTCTTGTCATTCTGCGGAGCAAGGGGATTGCTAGCGCTTAACAAGTACTAACCTAGTTGATTGGAAAGCCTTTGAAAGAGGATTAATCTAAAGGTAAAGACAATCTAACCTATGTTAATCTAAGAAATCTAAGGTTAAACTAGATGGTGAGGGTTGGTACAAGAGAGAGATTAAGGTAGATAAGCGTTCCCTCCCTAGGGTTTAGTATCTCATGAACATGCATCTACTACATGAAAAGGGTGTTGCCTTCACTAGCTTCATGGCGGTTATGCGGCCGCTAAGCCTTTTCCCTCCACCGTACTGTCACTACGCAAGGTAATCAAACACTTTCACGTATAACCGCATCTATACCTAAGCATCTATAGGGTTAAGCTAATCACCACGATTACCACAAACCCTACTAAGACCACATGTTGCGCAAACATATGTAAACAAAGCATTCGCGAAGACCTAGACCATAAAGCATCGATAGGCATAAGATTCATGTATAGATTACATATCATGCATCCATCTAACCCTAGGGACGAACGGAGGAATTACCCCATCATCTTACACGGATTGAAGCACATAGGGGTGATGGAGACTCCGAAGAACATCGTCGACGAAGATGGCAGTGATGAAGCTTGGGAACACCCCTAGGCCAGGGGCTTGGAGTCCTCCTCTTGCTTCCTTCCTTCCACCAGCGTTGATCCTTACGACGAGCTCATCTAACTCTCTCCCTCATCTTGCGGCGGCGGTTTTCTGATGAATGGCGTCGGTAGAATGATTGGATCTGAATGGTAACCCCCCTTGGGCGCCTATGGGGTTGTATTTATGCCTTTGGGGAGTCTTGGGGCGTGTTTCACCTTGCCTTGCACGAGATCTTCCTTGGGAGAGAAGCGAACTTGGTTTCCATAAACTCAGCCTCGTTCAGATTTTCCTGATTCGCATCCCTTCCTTGCCGGCACCATATCTCCCACGTCCGGATTCCAAATAATGCAAATTCGGTGTCCAGGTTGTGTACCACGAAATTATCTTCAACTTTGGTACTCATTGCTTTCCTTGAAAACGAATATAAGATCCCCAAAACAGCCTCGGAAGATAATCTATCTGATTTCGGACTTGTCTGCGCAGCTGGCATTTCGGGGGCCATATCTCCTAGCTCCTTGACCCGAATTGGGCCTTCCACATGTCCAAATCGAAGGTATCGTCGAGGCGCACAACTTTGGTAGTCAAACTTTTGCCATTAGAGGCCGTTTAAGTCTCCGAATCTGCACTGAAAGTTCATGCTATTCTGGGCTACGAGAATATCTCTCGGGCTGAGTTGATCTCGTTGGTAAACCTCCTAGTCCCTGGAGTTTTACGTGTTGATGCTTCGGTCCTTGGTTCATTTGGAGTCATGTTCATCACGTGTCTTGACTTGTGACGGGCTTCATGATCTTCTCATAAAGTGCTTGATGAACTTATCCCGAAAGTCTCCTCTTTAACGTTGATTTCTTGCGTAAACAATAAACTCCAAAAACCACATGCAAGTGTGAACTTGTTACATCATTAGTATGCCTAGTGGCGGGTTAGTCATAATTCAAAGCTCAAACCAAAGTGTAACAAGTGCTCTTGGTTGACGGAAATCGACCGTCAACAGTTATGTTAATTTGACAAAAAATGACTTTTGGCCCAATTAAAAGTGGGCTAAGCCACTGAAGGACAATATAAAATTAACTAATCATGCATCAGTATTAATGGATTTAATTTCAATTCTGGTCCTTTTTTTGAATAATTCCGATCTGGTTGGCAAAATAGTAATCAGCACATATTTCTTTATACAATAAAGCAAACTATTGTTTATTATCAAGCATGACCATATTGTTCATCACATATCACAAACTATTACAAGATAACAGTATCACAAGAAACATTGATTAACAAAGCTAAATCCAGTTCATAATCACAAGAGAAAGTGGAGATTTGATCTAATGATCTTAACCTCGTCATCTTTTACTACTAAGCAGTAGACGAAGGAGGTCCTCACTGTCTTCGGTTAGCTTCTGCAACCTCTTAATCTCAGCCGACTGCATTTTCAGAGTTGATTCTGATTCTTCGGTCTTTTTCTTCAAGCTACATAACTCTTTCAGGTGAGCAACAAACCGTTGTCGTAGTTGTACCCCATCCTGATTGGGAGCGTCAACTCGCTCTTCATCAACACTACTACATAAGGATTTGGTACCCATTCTTGAGTACTCGGCTGCCTCTGTTTTAATTTGTTCGGGAAGAAGCATCATTGACTTGGTAGCTTCCATCTAGCAACAGTGGATCCCAAGTCAGATTAGGACCTTGTAATTGATTCGAACTAAGGAAACAAAGGTGTTAAGTTTGTTACCTTGGAGCAGATCTGAACAGGAGCGACTTCAGATGTTGGCCCTTTGGCTCGCTGAAACAAGTACAAGAACAAAGAGGTAAGGGTTGAGATCATTCGCAATCGGAAACAAATGTGTTAATTTTGTTACCTTGGAGCAGGTCTGAAAAGGAGCGACTTCAGACGTTGACCCTTTTGCCTGCTGAAACAAGTACATGAACAAGAGGTTAGGGTTGAGATCATTCGCAATCGGAAACAAAGAAGGTGTTGAGTTTGTTACCTTGGAGCAGGTCTGAACAGGAGCAACTACAGATGTTGACCCTTTGGCCCGCTGAAACAAGTACAAGAACAAGAGATAAGGGTTAAGATCGTTAGCAATCAGAAGCAATTTCATTTATTAAGTTCAATGCGGTACATGAACGATCACACCCAATCCATCATCATCCAAGCATGCAACAAAAATAGGAAAACCAAAGAACATGGGTAAGTAATATAATAATTTCATCCTTTAATTTCTACAAACCTCAAATAAATTGACTTGGAACAATCTCTTGCAATAGGGAACAGAAGATCCACAATCACCCAAGCATGCAACAACAATATTCAAAGGCAAAGAGCATGGGGAAGTAGTCCAATAATTTCATCTACAAATTTCTACAAACCTCAAATAAAATGACTTCGAACAAATTCTTGCGATAGGGTACAGTAGATACACAATCACCCAAGCATGCAACAACAATATTCAAAGGCAAAGAGCATGGGGAAGTAGTCCAATAATTTCATCTACAAATTTCTACAAACCTCAAATAAAATGACTTCGAACAAATTCTTGCGATAGGGTACAATAGATACACAATGTTCACTTCATTGCTTGACTTATACCGGGCTTCAAGGTCTTGTCACGAGGTGCTTGATGAACTTTACCCGGAAGTCTTGCTTTCAACGCTAAAATCCAGCATAAACATCAAACTCCAAAACCGACATGCACGAACGAACTTGTTATACCAAGGGGGTTAGTACCAATGAATAAGATGTAAAATTCATGCCAACACCGAAGGTAAACTCATGACTAGGTTGACGGAAATTCACCGTCAACATCTCCCCCATGCTTAAACCTTGCTCGTCCTCGAGTAAGCCTTCGATGGATATCATCATTGCCCTTCATTGCTTAGCCCCTTGGTATAACAAGCCTCTTCTCAAGGCGAGTGAGCTTCTCCTCCTCCTCCTCCGTCTTGATAATAAACCCATACTTGGAATACCGCGGAGTATATAGAGGTGGAGCGGATGATCGTGTCGAGCGGCGAGGTCGGACGGGCGGCTCCTCCGTACGTCCTTGAGGTTTGGTGAACCTCATAGACGAGCTTCGTGTGGCCCTCATGCCACCGAGGAGTAGAGTGTCGTTCCTCCTCGGCCGTGTCGTGTCCTCCTCCATACTCCGAGGAGACTCGGAGACCGAGTGCCTCCTCGAAGAGGTTGTTGATGATGGCTTAGACGACGATGATCCCTTCTTCTTGGTGAAAAGACTTGTAGTTTTCTTCCACATGGTTGCTGTACTCTCCTCACAAATATATACCCGGGGTTTTCAACCGGTAACAAGGCACACAAATATTATTTGGAGTATGGACTTTGAGTGGATTTAGGATGGATTTTGTTGGACGAAACAAAACTCGAAGTGGAAGGCTAAGTCTAAGGTGGTTCTGGACTATAAACTCAAGCACACGAACAAGGAACTGAATGAGCGACTTACCTGCTGAAGGAGAGCACCAGGGGGCATTAAAAGGGGGGAGGCCAGCCGGCCTGGGCCGACCGTCCTGGGTGGCCTGCTGCTCCTCCCAGCTCCGGCTTTCTCCAGCACACTCATGCTTGCTTTGTTGCTTTGTGACTGCGTTCTCCACGGGGTTGCACCGCCCAAATGTTCTCATCCACTCCTTTGCTTTCATAATTGATCCCTCCACTTGATTGTTTTGCTTTGAGTCACTTCCATGCTCCCTTGCCTCACATGCCTCCATGAGATTCCTGCAAAACAAAGCTTTGGTTGCCCCCATGCTTGTCCTTTGCATGTGGTTTGATGAAAGATGTTGGAAGGGCATCCCGTGATGCATCATGGTGCATGCATGGTTAAGTTAACTCAATTGCCTCCCTCTAAGCATGTTTTAATGCTAAGCACTCCTCTAATTTCGAAAAATAAAAATTAAACTCAGAGCTTGCAATGAGTTCAAATATATTTAGAGGAGTTTTTAAGCATCAAAAACAAATGTGAGTCGAAAACGTTTTCCAACTACTTTTATTTTGATCTCACCGGTATTGTTTGCTTCCATTAGTTGAGAGCAAGCTTTTCCCGGCTTGATCGTGGGGGCATAGGTTTAGGTTCTAATTTTGGTTAAATGAGAGAGATTTTGAATGAAATAAAATTAAATGAGGCTTAGAAAAATTCTAACTCTAGAGAAACCAAGGTAATGAATTTTTTTAACCAACCAAAAGTGGAATTTCTAGGTTCACGTGAGTCCTACCATGCGCTGAAATTTAAGTAACACCTAGGTACAAAGCGTGGCTCTACTCGTGTGTTTTTGACATGTAAAACAAGTCAACCTTAACATCATGAAGAGGATGAAAGGTTGGGGTAGGTTCTGAATTTTTTTGGTTTTGGTTTCTCGAAAAGAAGCAAACAACTCATAGGATGGCTCATGTAAAGGGTTTATGATCCAAATAAAAATATCAAAACAAGATTTATAACTCTAAATATTATCCAACCACTTTAAGTCTAATGTCTTGCGTAGCAAATTTCAAAACTAACTTACTTGAAAGACACGAAAAATCTTGATCGGGTTGTCCTCCCGGTAGCTTATTCTTGACTCGACGAAACGGGTTCCCTCCCGCCTAGCACTTCGTTTATAGTCCATGGCTAGACTTCTTCACTTGATTACTTCAGATCAATGCTCTTTGCGGGCGTTGCAATCTTGGGTACCCACTTCCGCACCATCTTGGGCGTGGGCTTATTCTCGGGCTTAGTCATCTTTTTGGTCTTCACAGGCGGCTTTTGTTCCTTTATCTTGACGGATGCAACAACTTCCTTGATCTCCTTTGCTTCCTTCTTCTCCGGCTCTTCCTTCTTCCTTGGCTCTTCCTTACTAACGCGACGATGAGGCAGAATATATTTAACTTTGATCATATTGCATACCTCGAAGCGTGGTCGAAACTTGAAGGAACTCCTCTCGCCGTTGATGTCGAACTTGATCTCCCCCTTCCCGACGTCGATGGTAGCTCCCACGGTCTTGAGGAAAGGCCTCCCAAGGATGAGTGGTGGCTTCTCCCTCTCTCCCATCTCGAGTACCACAAAGTCGACGGGGATGAAGTGGTGTCCGACCTTCACGGGCACATCCACGGCGATGCCCAAAGGGTAGCGAACGGAGTTGTCACCCAACTCCAAGCACATGGCCATAGGCTCTAACTCCGGTAGGCGTAGCTTCTCGAACACATCTCTTGGCATGACGCTCACACTTGCTCCAAGGTCGCATAATGCCTTCTCAAACTTGAATGAACCAACAGAACATGGAATCGTCGGGCATCCGGAGTCTCCTTGCTTCTCTAGTCCGTTTGCAATAGCGGCGCTACATTGCTCGGACATCTTGACATGATCTACCCCGAGTGTTGCTATCTCATACTTGTTTGCAAGAATATCTTTGAAGTAGCGAGAATATGTAGGAACTTGAAGGGCGTCCAATAGCGGCATGTTGATGCTTAACCTACGCACAACCTCCACAAACTTCTTAAAATGATTATCAAGTTTACCTCGGAAGTAGCGTGGCTTGAGTTGCGGTATCTTCGTGTCTTCTCCCGGCATCTCAAACTCAGGCTCTTCGGCGACGATCTCAGTAACCTCCTCCTTAGCAAATTCCTCCGCCTCGGTAGATGGTTTAGGCTTTCTTGCTCCCGCGGAACGCTCCGGATCTTCGGTCTCCTTCCCCGAACGAGTTTGAATGGCCTTCGCCGTCTCGGGACCTTGAGGTTGTCCCGGAAGCTTCCCTTCATTAGAGGATAGGCGCCCGACAAGTTGTCCCACTTGCGTCTCGAGCATCTTCATCATGTTGAGCACTTGATGGTTGGAGCTTCCGACCTCTGTCACCTTGCTATCGATGTTCTCCAACACCTTGTCTATGGCCTTGAACTTGGTGACGGTGTCCTTGTTGATCTTAGCTTGCTCATCCATGAAGTCCTTCAATTGTATACGAAGCGGAACCGAATTTGGAATGGATGAGCTTGCATTAAATTGAGGTCTACCTTGCCCGTAGCGGAAGTTCGGCAAATCCCCCTTCCTCATGTAATCGAGCATCTTGGCTTCCTCCGGGCAATCCTTTTGGACATGGCCATATTCTCCCCACTCTTCACATGTGGATCTTGCTTCGGCAGCCTTTAAGTCTTGAGCTTCTTTCTTCTGTATCTCCATCTTCTCCAACGTCCGCATAAGCGAATCGATCTTGCCTTTGAGTAGATCTTCTTTCTCCACTTGCAAGACTCCTTTGACGTTCCCCGTGGGTTGAACCGGAAGTAAGCGTCCGGATGACGCCCATGTGTCATTGTCCGCGATCTTCTTAAATAGAGTGAAAGCTAGGGTCGGTGTAGGCTCGATGATGGATCCTCCCGCCGATGCATCGATGATTGTCCTTGACGCCATGGTAAGTCCTTGATAGAACTTTTGAACGAGATCTTCCTTCGGGAACTTGTGATGTGGAACCGCCCGAGTGTACTCATTGAAACGCTCGAATGCCTCCGATATAGTCTCCGTAGGATATTGAGCAAAGGTAGCAATCTTATTGTGCAAGCTTTGAGTCTTACCCGGTGAGTAGTATTCCTTCATGAAGGCTCTCATCAAGGTGTCCCAATTTTGCACCGTCTCCGCCGGTTGAGAGTAGAACCATTGCAAAGCCTTCCCGAGTAATGAGAACGGAAAGAGCCTGGCCCTCATTTGATCTTGAGTCACCCCGTCCATGTTGAAAGTTTGACAAAGTTGAACGAACGCTTGGAGGTGAAGGTTCGGATCCTCTTTACCGGTGAAGGGTGAATGTTGCACCATGCGGATTGTTGAGGTCTTGATCTCGAACCGCCTTCCGATCTCCGCGAGGTTCAAGATTGGTAGGTCGATGATGTCCGGGGTGCATAGCTCCCCGATCTTGCGCTCCGGCTGCGGTTGTTCTCCCATTGGTAGCGGTGGAAGTTGATTCTCCTTAGGTTTTGGAGGTGGTGATTCCTTTGGAGACTCCGACGATCCTTCGGCCTCCGCTTTTGGATCTGCAAATTCCAGCTTTTTAGCTTGTGCTTCACGTCTCCTTAGCCGGTAAAGTTTTTCTGGATCATCCACAAAATTTTCGGGTTTGTTGGAGAGGTAGCCGTCCATCTCCTGTTAGGGTTAGCAAACAAAATATATACAAAACGAAAATAAAAACAAATCTAAGAAAACTAGGGTTAGTCAAACTAGATTAGATTGATTTTGAGGATGATCAAAAGTTAGTAGATGCAAAAAGAAAAACCAAAAGAAAACTGAAAATATTCACAAAAAGCAATAAAAGATCGAATCTTGATCACTTGTTCCCCGGCAACAGCGCCAGAAAAAGGGGGCTTGTTGACGGTGTATATGCGTATCCAATTTCGTTTGGACTTGCAAGCGGACAAGTCCTCCGTCGTAGCCAAGGGACCCTTCTTCCCTCAAGTGTGAACCCAAGGTATCGAATCTGTGGAACAAATGTGTGATGCAAGAACCTATCTATTAAAGCCGAGAACACTTAGATCTTCAAAGGGGAATCTTATGCATCTAATCTAAAGAACATCATAAAAATGAATCTAATCTATGAAAGCCGGAGGTAGCAAGAGATAGAGAGGGATAGGTAAAACCAATCTAGAGAGATTGGATCAAGCTTTTGTTGAAGTTCCGAGCAAAGAAGAAATAGCCAAGTTGAATCTCATAAAAAGCATCTTTAAATCACGGTTTCCCGTCCAACTCCAAAGACACCCACCATTTGGAGCCACCGTTCTGTCACAACGCACTCCTATTCATGCGGGTTAGCCTAGGGCGAGTCCAATGGACAAGTTGAAATCTCTTGGAAGGTCAGGCATGCACCTCTAGCCACCACGGCTACAAGAACACCCTCTATGATCTATCTCGAGAATAGATCTTAAAGTAAGAAAAGCCAATCGAAATCAAAGTCGTAGAAGAAACACTCGATCGCTCGAAATCAGATTGCAACTTGATAATTCAACATAGTACATGATACATGAACAAGATCACCACCGGGATCCTACCTTGATCTTGCTTCTAGCTCCTGGAACTCCGACGTGGTCTTCCTTGCAAGGTTCCCACGTCGGCTAGGGAAACCCTAGACAACTAGCTCGACCCTCTCCTCTCCGGAATGGTGTCCCTCTCTTCTCTGCTCCTCGGCGGCGAATGACGAATGAGTTGATGCGTGGCTCTCGGCCAGGGGGCTATAAATAGTCCGAGAGGCGTCTAGGTCAAAGGGGGCAGCGAATGGGGCCCGAAATGGGCTGGGCCGGTCGGCCTGGGCCGGCCTGGGCCCATTTCGGCCCATCTCGTGGCCTCCTTTGCTGGTGATGCTTCCCGAGTCTTCTAGAGTATTCTCCCTTCTGCATGTGGGCCCTTGACGTCAGTTTCTCCGCGGTTTAGATGAAGCTCCTTGTCCCGCAAGATTCAGCATTTTCTGTTCAGGTCCTCGGAGTTTTCCGTCTTCACGAGTTGGTCCTTAGGCTTCTTGGAGTCATGTTCACTTCATTGCTTGACTTGTACCGGGCTTCAAGGTCTTGTCACGAGGTGCTTGATGAACTTTACCTGGAAGTCTTGCTTTCAACGCTAAAATCCTGCATAAACATCAAACTCCAAAACCGACATGCACGAACGAACTTGTTATACCAAGGGGGTTAGTACCAATGGATAAGATATAAAATTCATGCCAACACCGAAGGTAAACTCATGGCTAGGTTGACGGAAATTCACCGTCAACACTATGGTAAGAAGAATAATCTCCGCCCTCAGTTTTCTTATTCTTAGGTGTGTACTGAAGCTGTTTCTCTCTTTCAGCTAGTTATTCTATCATGTTTTGGATCTCTTTGGAGATCCTAATAGAATTCTCCACCGAGATGAGGCATCCAGATCTTCTAAAATAACATTAAGATGTTCTTGTAGAACTAAACTAATCCTTGAAGAAAACTCATCTTGATCTGAAAAATAAACTCATCTCAGTCTATAAAAAAATCTGAATCCCTTGAACCTAATTGTATGAGTACAGTAAAACAACCACCACACGCCACAAAACCTGGTTGTTTGCCACCTACATAAACTCAGCAAGGGCATGGTTGTCCTAAATGAACCTATTGATCCATCGAACGATGCAAATTGGAAACTAACTGAATCTAACACCGGTGAATTGTGCAAACGCTAACAATCGTGGCAGAATCCAGATGTCCCTTCAATGGTCTGCAGCTCCGAAATAGTATCTTCAATCTACCAATTCATAAAATGATGGACCTATCAATCCTATCAATTGTGCATCTCCACAAAAATCCATAAAACGAGTGGCGTGAAGCACATCTAGAAACTACTAAAATACAAAACCTACTGTCAGACGATGCAAATTGAAAACTAACTGAATCTAACATGAATTGTGTATAGCCTATCAACTTCTAACACCTATCGAAGTACAAATCTAAAGGTACGATAATGCAATCTAAATCTACCAAATATGCTCATCAATCCTCCAGATCCCCAAATCTAGATATCCCCAACCCTAGTAAGATAGGGAAAAATATAGCGGCTCAAACCAGAGGACCAACCTCGTCTTGCTGTCTCATCCTCTTGTTGCTGGGATGTGGCGGTGCAACCATCTTCCCCTCACCACTAGGATCCGCCATTCCTACCACGAACTATTGCAGATCTGCGTAGCGCAAGTCAAAAGTCTTTGCGAACTCTGAGTGAAGTGTCTCGTCAGCCATTCGATACGTAATTATAGACTCAACTAAAACTTATATGTGGGACCTGGGCACAGTAAAGAATTTGAATGAACTATTAGTAGAGTTTCCCATAAACGTATCACAACCAACAAGTGGTGCAGTGGTAAACAGCACACCCTTGTTCCTTCAGGTCCCTGGTTCGAACCCATGCCATGGCAAATTATTTTTGCAACATTTCGTGACCTGTGCTTACACGTGGGACCCTGGAATACTATTTTTGCAACATTTCGTGACCTATGCTTACACGTGGTACCCTGGAATTATTTATGACGAATTGGAACACTCTATTTTCGAAAAAATGCTTACATGTGGGACCCAACTAAATTTTATGACGACTCGGAACACTCTATTTTAAAATAATGCTTACATGTGGGACCAAAGTTGGTTTATGATGCCGCTGACATGGCTAAAATGCTTACATGTGGGACCATGGAAAATTTTATGATGACTTGGAACACTCTATTTTCGAAAAAATGCTTACATGTGGGACCCTACTAAATTTTATGACGACTTGGAACACTCTATTTTTAAAATAATGCTTACATGTGGGACCGATGTTGGTTTATGACGTTTTTTAAGAGCTTATGGCGTCACAAAACAGCATGGAACAGGGAACGCCCGGCTACAGTACCAACTGTAATGACGAAATTTTTTTTTGTCACTAAACTTGCTCGGAAGTGAAATATTATGACGAGATCAGCCAGGAACGTCATAAATCAATGACGCTAAAATGTGGATGCGTCACTAGTCAATGATTTTCTTGTAGTGGATGCCTGAATTGATTGCTGACTTGGGCAAGGGTCAGGTGCTCGGTGAGAAAATGTATGAATTTGTAAAGGAACATCTGAACCGTAAAGTGTCACCGACATCTTCATATGCACATTTTACATTTGTTGTGAAGTTACTTCATATAAAGTCTTTCAGTCGGATGAGCAACGTCGCATTCAATGTAACGATGAATTTGTTACAAAAAGGATTCCTAGAAGCGTGTCTTTCAGACTCTTTCGATGCGGCAATGAACTACATACGTTCCATGGGACTCGGCTATGAAAAAATTCATGTTTGCAAATTGTTTCATAAGGAGAAGTATGTCAAACTTGATGTGTGCACAGTATGTTGTAAAGCGGATTCAAGATGGAAGGATGCAGACACCAACAAGTGCGTTCCTCAAAAGGTATCGAGGTATTTTCCGCTGATTTTCAGGCTGAAGAGGATGTTTCTTTCATCAAAAACAGCAAAGGATGCACGATGGCACGAGTCAAAGTGAAAACCGGTGAAGAATGAGCTTAGCCATCCAGCTGATGGTGAGGCATGGAAAGAATTCAATAAAAGTTGGAAAAAATTTGCAAAAGATGCTAGGAACCTTAGACTTGGTCTTGCAACCAATGGTTTCAATCCATTTGACAACATGAACAACTCATATAGTATGTGGCTAGTATTTGTTGTGCCGTATAACATGCCACCATGGGTATGCATGGAAGAATCAAACTTCATGATGGCCTTATTGATCCCTGGGCCGAGTTCTCCATCAAAGGATTTTGATATCTTCATGGAACCTCTCGTCGAAGAGCTGCAGCAACTTTGGAAGGGTGTCTGGGCAATCGATGCTGTTGAGGGTAAAGGATTTAAACTGCGTGCTGCGGTTCTTTGGTGCGTACATGATTATCCAGCATTGAGCATGTTGTCTGGGCGAGTCACGAAAGGCTATTTTGCCTGTGTGCATTGCGACAAGGATCCTTGCTCAAGGAGATTGAAGAACAAGATATGTTACATTGGGCATCGTCGTTTCCTTCCAACTAACCATCCATGGAGAAGAAAGAGAGCAAATTTTGATGGTACTATTGAAAATCGAAAAAAGCCAGAGTAGTTTACCAATGAGGAGCTGAAGCAGCAACTGGAGAAGGTTAAAGACATTAGACCAGGAAAGCATCCTCTACCTCAAGAAAAGAAAAGGAAGCGGGAATCCGGACAGTGCTGGAGCCGAAGGGTTTGTTTGTGGGACTTGCCGTACTGGTCATCTCTGAAGTTGGCACGTAACCTTGATGTGATGCACACTGAAAAAAACATATGTGAAAACCTTATTGGAACATTGCTTAAAATTGCTGGGAAGACAAAGGACACCATCAATGTTAGGGTTGATTTGGAAGAGATGGGCGTAAGATCAAATCTACACATGGTGGCAACTGAGGATGGTGAGTCATGAAAAATGCCAGAAGCTCCGTATGTACTTTCAAAAATGAAACAGAAGCTGTTTTGTGATTTTATAAGTTTGGTGAAGTTCCCAGATGGATATGCTTGAAACTTAGCTAGGTGTATTGCTGCAGATGGATGCAAACTACAAAGACTGAAAACTCATGGTTATCATATCCTACTCCAAAGGGTTTTGCCGGCTTGTCTTTGCGGTTTAGTGGACAAAGAGATATACACAGCTATTGTAGAATTAGGAAACTTCTTTCGGCAACTATGTTGCAAAACTCTGAAGTTGGATGTCTTGCAAAAACTGAAAACAGATATCCCAATAATTTTGTGCAAGCTTGAGAAAATTTTCCCTCCTGCCTTCTTTGATGTTATTGTCCACTTGGCTGTCCATTTGCCTGAGGAAGCAATCCTGAGAGGTCCAGCACAATATGGATGGATGTATCCTGTCGAAAGAAGGCTATGCACATTGAAGCGTTTAGTGAGAAACCAAGCTAGGCCTGAAGGATCCATTGCAGAAGCATATGTTGCTAATGAGGCCTTAACATTTTGCTCTAGGTACTTCGCGGTTGATGATGTGGCCACACGATTCAATCAGGTTGGAAGGAACAGAGAGAATGCCGATTTGTCTGTAGATGGAACATCCTGTTTCAATCACAATGTTCAAGTACTTGGAGCAGGGACCACTTGTTGGCTTGGGTCAAAGTACGACAAGGTGGTTTGGTATGTGCTAAACAATTGCAAAGAGGTGAAGCCATATATCGAGTAAGTAAATCACCATTGCAATGATAAAACTACAATTATTTCATTCTAACTTTGAGATGGTACTGCTTTGCAGAGTGTTCAAGAATGAATTAAAAGCGAAAGGTGTGTCAGACGAGGATATTGATCGTCGAATTGCTACAGAATTTCGATCGCATGTTAGTATTCATTTTTTTGTTTGGTAGCTAGCTTATATAACCTTGTGAGGACCTTTACATAAGACTATATTAAAAAAAACTATGGCTCTTCTGTACAGATCACAAACAATCCAGTGAGCGACGACAACCTATATGCATTATCACCTGAACCAGACCGGCGAGCAAAAACTTATACAGCATGTATTGTAGGCGGTGTCCGGTACGACACCAAGGCCCGAGAGGCAAATAGGAAGACACAGAACAGTGGAATCATGACTACAGGATCACATAAAGACATTGCAGAAATTGAGTTTTATGGTTCACTAAGAGACATTATTGAGCTGCGGTACAACTTGGGGCTTGACAGAGATTGGACTGTTGTTTTATTCCAGGTTGACTGGTATGATTTGGAAGGTACCAAGAAGGAACCGAAGATTAGAAATGATGGTTACTTCACAAGCGTCAATACTGGAGATTACTGGTACCATGATGATCCCTACATTCTTGTTGAACAAGCAACGAAGGTCTTTTACTTGCCAGACACCCTACTACAACACCCATGGAGAGTGATGCAAAAATTTGAGCACAGGCATTTGTGGAGCTATAATGAAAATGAGGAGGACATAGCTCCCACTGGCATGGTACTTGCATATCAAGATGATGAAATTGACCAAACCTTGCATGATGTTATACTTGATGATGATCTCGGTGATGGTTTGGAGGTTCTGGTGCCTATTACTGGCGAGGAGACATTGGTTGCAGCCGCTGAAGTTGACGCAATTCGCCAGCAGGAGCTGTCTGATGTGGATGGATTCAATTCTGAAGATGAGGACAACGACACTCTATGGCAATACGTCGATGAAGATGAAAATGTTGTCGATGAAAGTGACGACGACTAGGATATCAAATCAGTAAATGTTTAAGTCGATCCGAACTGAAATCATGTGGACCTTATGATTTATATGTAATTTATATGTAGTTAAAGTGCACTTTCCTGAATATTAAACCTGCTGTAGGTGCCTACTATCTGGTTCACTATATTATGTAGCATCAGAACTTCCTGTTGCGACTTTCCAAATATACGATCGCGCATGGGGATGACCGATTATCCGGTACGTTGTATTATAAAACAATGGAACGTCCTGTTGGGCTACGTGAATGGTAGGTTAGAAAACATCCATTTCTTATCCTCTCCAATGTGGGCATGATCGAGTAGTATGCAACGTGACGTGCTCATGATCATGTAGTACTAGTCGAACGAATCGACGAAGGAAGGGATGTGTTGATCTCCAATGTGGCCATGATCGAGTAGTATGCAAAGTGACGTGCTCATGATCATGTAGTACTAGGTGAATCTAATCGACGAAGGAAGGGATGTGTTGATCTCCAATGTGGGCATGATCGAGTAGTATGCAACATGACATGCTCATGATCATGTAGTACTAGGCGAATCAAATCAACGAAGGAAGGGATGTGTTGATCTCCAATGTGGGCATGATCGAAGAGTATGCAATGTGACGTGCTCATTATCATGTAGTACTAGGCGAACGAATCGACGAAGGAATGGATGTGTTAATCTCCAATGTGGCCATGATCGAGTAGTATGCAACGTGACGTACTCATGATCATGTAGTACTAGGCAAACGAATCGACGAAGGAAGGGATGTGTTGATCTCCAATGTGGCCATGATCGAGTAGTATGCAACGTGACATGCTCATGATCATGTAGTACTAGGCGAATCGAATCGACGAAGGAAGGGATGTGTTGATCTCCAATGTGGGCATGATCGAGTAGTATGCAACGTGACGTGCTCATGATCATGTAGTACTAGGCGAATCGAATCGACGAAGGAAGAGATGTGTTGATCTCCAATGTGGGCATGATCGACTAAGTATGCGAATGAATTGTCCGGTTCTTTGTATTATGTATGACAGGACCATCCTGTTATGACTTTCATACTCATCGACATACGTCCAGAGGATGGTCTGGTCTGGTATACATCGGAACAGAGGAACTTCTTTGTAAACTATAGGTACGAAAGGCGCTTCCCATTTCCTGGTCACAGGGTGCCAACAACGCACTACACACACCTTTATGGCTTTATCCAACGTCGTGTCACTCGTGCTGACCCGCCATCCCCCCATTTACTGCCTCCTCACTTGCAGCGCAACCCCTTGGTAGGGTTCTGCCGCTGCCGCCGCCGCCGCCTGCAGCAGCCTCTAGCGGATACCTCAATCCGTCGCCGAAATCAGAGGTATGCGTCCGCCTCCAGGCTCCAGCGGATACCGCAATCCGCCGCCGAATTCTTGGAATGGCACTAATTCGAGAAATTTATTGCAGATGGGCCGAGATGGTGGCAAGAGAGATGGAAAGGCGCTTGATCCTCCTCCGGCGAAGCGACAACGAAAGACACAGTTGACTTCTGCAGGCAAGTCTGGTCCTCAGACGAGGCTAAGGTGCAGGCCTGCGACACGAGATTCTTCATCTGCCCCTACACGCCGCACACGGGGTGGGTCAACCTCGGTGCCTTCCTGCCGCACACGGGGTGGGTCAAGCTCGGTGCCTTCCTGCCGCACACGGAGTGGGTCAAGCTCGGCGCCTTCCTGCCGCACACGAGGTGGGTCAACCGCGGGCCGTCGCCCGCCCCGGCCTTCAGAGTTTCCTGGCCAGATCCCAAGAAGGAGAAACAGGTACAACTTCACTCTCCACCGGAAGAGCTGCTTAAGATGATGGACCTGCGCAACCACACCCACCAAATGATTAAAGGTCTTAGGTGGCTGCCTGAGAATCAGTGGTGGGATAAAACCAAGGACAAACGAGTCGAACCAAGATTTAGGAATGTCCTTCAACAAACTTTCTATTACAACTACAAAAATCTGCCCATGAAACTGTACCAGCACAGGGTTATAAATTGGGATCATATGATGTTGGCCGCGGGAGGGGATGTTAAGGCATACTTCAATGATCATCCCGGATTGGCTGATTTGGTCTCAATGCATCATAAGTATGTTGAGGATTAGGTGAGAGTTTTTTATGCTACTGTGTACATTGCCGATACTAGGGAGTACATCATGTTCATGTTTTAGGGACGCCAGTATACTCTTTTCCGACACCATATTGCTGACAAACTTGGATTGAAGGATTTTGAAATAGGAAAGTACGACCATAAGACATCCCTACATAATATTGTCTACGGGGATCGTGAACCACCTCGGCGTAGTTTGCTCGGTGGGTCGTTCTCCTCCGTCTGACGAGGAGATGGCCGGACTTTTTGTTGAGTCGTTCACAGGTAGGCGAGCATATCGCACGCCTGACATGCTTACCCCTGAGGCAAATGTGGTTCACCGGGCACTACGGAAGACATTGTTACCACGGATTGGCAATGCAGAGTCGATCACTAGTCTTCAGCAGTGGCTTCTCCTTCATGTCATGACTGGTCGGCCCTTCGACATCGTGGACTTCATTTTAGCCGAGATTGAAGATGTTATCTTTGATGGGTTGACCGTGGCCCGACATATGCCGTATGCTCACTAGATCTCCTTCATCCTGAGTAGTGTTACCAGAGTAGATGAAGACAGGGAAAGGGTGCGAACCGGACCCAAAGATTGGCGTCCTGAGTACATGATGTCCAAGACACATTTCAAGGAATACAGGCCTGTGAGACCAGGAGACAGACGTCGTGGCCTAAGGGCTACAATTGAGCCATCTCCTGATGAAATTTGTTCCTCAGATAGTGAAGGCAATGAGGCGTCTCCAGTGAGACATCTCCGAGTATATGATGGTGCATCGCTACCCACTGAAAAAAACAGAAACAGTTCCAGTCACTCCAGCAACAACCAGTGAGACAATGGACTCTTCCTTCTTTCTGAAACTGATCCTTGAAAATCAGCGCGAGCAGAGAAAGTTCCAGTCAATGATGGAGATGAGGATGGCACAGCAGGAGGAGTTAAACCGCGCACACTCGGAGCATATAGTACAAATGGTAACACAGCAGCAGCGCACTATGAAGAATTTTGTGAATGCTTCACTCAGTCACCTTCACCAAGTTAACGGCTTACCGCCACCGCCCGCTCTACTCGCACCTATTGGTCAGACCCCCTTGCAACTCCTGCCTCCTGCTAACTTGGGTAAATCATCCGAAGTCTATGAGTTGCCTCACAGTTCAGCAATTGGTTCATAATGGATGACAGAAAAGGATTCCAAAGAAGAAAAGGAAGCAGATGCAACAATACTCAAGGTTCTATCTGATATTGCAGCAGAGGAAATGAATAAGGAAGATCCTTTGGCGGCAACAGCAAATGGTCCAGAAGATCCTACTCCAGCTACCTCGGAAGGCTCTCGTGCAGCTGATCCTGCTCCAGCTCCTGCTACGTCAGAAGGCTTTCCTGCTCCTGCTCCTGCTCCTGCTACCTCAGAAGGCTCTCCTGCTCCTGCTCGTGCTACCTCAGAAGGCTCTCCTGCTCCAACTCCTGCTACCTCAGAAGGCTCTCCTACTCCTGCTCCTGCTACCTCAGAAGGCTCTCCTGCTCCTGCTCCTGCTACCTCAGAAGGCTCTCCTGCTCCAGCTCCTGCTCCTGCTACCGAAGAAGGCTCTCCTGCTCCTGCTCCTGCTCCTTGTTGACAGTTGATTGTCGTATCAAAGTTCGTTTGGATTTGCAAGCGGACAAATCCTCCGTCGTAGTCAAGGGACCCTTCTTCCCTTAAGTGTGAGAACTCAATGTATCGAATCCGTGGAACAATGTGCAACGCAAGGATTCAATCTAGTAAGGCAAAGAAACACTTTCTTTTGAAGAACCAAGTTGCATCTAATCTAAGAGATCATCGAGAAAACGCATCTAATCTAATCTAATCTACTAAACTCAAGAGGTAGCAAGAGAAAGCAAAGAGATAACCGATCTAGAGAGTCTAGATCATGCTTATGTTGTAGCTCCAAACAAGATAAACCGTGGCCTTCGATCCGATTCCGAAGACGTCCGCCTTTTGGAGCCACCGTCTTGTCACAACGCACTCCTATTCGTGCGGGTTAGCCTAGGGCAAGTTCAAGAAGAACAAGTTGAAAACACTTGGTCGGTCCGGTATGCACCTCTAGCCACCGCGGCTACAAGAGCACCCTATGCAATCTATCTTAAGTATAGATTGGGGAAGAAGCAAAACCAAGGGAGAACAAAATCATCGAGAAGGCACTTGATCGCTAGAAATCGGATTCACTATAAAACTTCACCATGAATGATTACATGAACAAGATCACCACCGGGATCCTACCTCGATCTTGATCCTTGCTCCGGAGCTCCGACGTGGTCTTCCATGCAAGGTTCCCACGTCGGCTAGGGAAACCCTAGACAACTAGCACGACCCTCCTCTCCGAGATGGTGTCCCTCTAGCTTCTCTGCTCCTCGGTGGCAGATGACGAATGAATTGATGCGTGGCTCTTGGCAGGGGGGCTATAAATAGTCCGAGAGGCGTCTAGGTCAAAGGGGGTGCTGAACCGGGCCCGGAATGGGCTGGGCCGGCCGACCTGGGCCCATTTCGGCCCCGGTTGCTTCTCGTGTCTTCTGGAACTTTCCACTCCCTGCATGTGGGCCCTTGGCGTCAGTTTCTCCACGGTTTGGATAGGGCTCCTTGTCGCGCAAGTTTCAGCATTTTCTGTTCAGGTCCTTGGAGTTTCACTGCTTCACGCTTCGGTCCTTGGGCCACTTGGAGTCATGTTCACTTCGTGTCTTGACTTATGCCGGGCTTCATGATCTTCTCACAAAGTGCTTGATGAACTTTCCCGGGAAGTCTCCCTTTTAGCGTTAAAACCTTGCGTAAACAATAAACTCCAAAAACCACATGCGAGTGCGAACTTGATATATCATGAGGGTTAGGATCGTTAGTTTGGATATTAAATCAATGCCAACACCGAAGGTAAACTCATGGCTAGGTTGACGGAAATTCACCGTCAACACTCCTGCTCTAGCTCCAGCTCCTGATGACCCTCTTCACAATCCTGTTACATCGGCTCCTTCGAACACCAACGAAAAAGAGGTAGAATGTTAAACATTCCTTTTATTGTTATTGATTCCATTTGATTGTTGTATTCGAGTTGAACAATACACTTTTCTTCACGTGTGCGAACCAACCATAAATAATCGTTTTGCCTGGGCTTTGTGCTCAGGTCTTCACAATTGCTGACCAAGATGAAATTGTACTGGAGTCAGAAGACTCCCAATACTCTTGTACTGGGTTGCAGAACAAGATACAGGTACCAGCACTTCGTTTCCAGAATAGAACATCGTACTTGTGTCGTGACGTTGAAGACTGCGACTTCCATACGATTGAATCCTCTGATTGGATTAATGGCTTGGATCAATGCGGGATTCCTACAACCAAAACGGAGAGTTCTACGGCCTCGACATCATGCAATGCATGAGTCGTGCTATGCATAAAACGAACCCAACACTCCCTACGCATGCTTTTGTTTGTAATTTTCGATGTAATCCTTGAATCATGTCACAATACCGTTGTTTGATGAGAGGAAGGGATGTGTTGATCTCCAATGTGGGCATGATCGAGGAGTATGCAAATGTGCTCATAATCTTGTAGTACTAAGCGAATCGAATAGACGAAGGAAGGGATGTGTTGATCTCCAATTTGGTTATGATCGAGGAGTATGCAACGTGACGTGCTCATAATCTTGTAGTACTAAGAATCGAATCGATGAAGGAAGGGATGTGTTGATCTCCAATGTGGGCATGATCGAGGAGTATGCAACGTTACGTGCTCATAATCTTGTAGTACTAAGCCAATCGAATCGACGAAGGAAGGGATGTGTTGATCTCCAATGTGGGCATGATCGAGTAGTATGCAACATGACGTGCTCATGATCATGTAGTACTAGGCGAATCAAATCGACGAAGGAAGGGATGTGTTGATCTCCAATGTGGGCATGATCGAGTAGTATGCAACGTGACGTGCTCAAGATCATGTAGTACTAGACGAATCAAATCGACGAAGGAAGGGATGTGTTGATCTCCAATGTGGGCATGATCGAGGAGTATGCAACGTGACGTGCTCATGATCATGTAGTACTAGGCGAATCGAATCGACGAAGGAAGGGATGTGTTGATCTCTAATGTGGGCATGATCGAGGAGTATGCAACGTGACATGCTCATGATCATGTAGTACTAGGCGAATCGAATCGACGAAGGAAGGGATGTGTTGATCAATATAAGGGGAGCAGTACATAAACGAAATGAGCAGTTCCTAATCAAGGAATATCCTATGTAGTAGTATCTTGATTAGAGGAACATCCTTTGCCGCCAGTATATAGCGCTGACCAACCCTCAGAACAAACCGGCGCGCGATTCAAATATTCGGAATTTCGGACGCCCGGGCAAAGCAGATGTTAAATGTCCTTTTTGCTTCCCCCTTCCCAATGCACCCCGTTTCAGTCACCACCATAATAAAAGGGTATATTGGTAATCTGACAAGGCCCTCCACCGAAATGGATAAATTACCTCGCCCCCGTCCCTTCCCTCCCTTCTACTCCTCTCCTCGCCATCCCAAATCTTTCCGCCCCATTTAACCTTCCCTCCTCGCCGGCAGCCCAAATCTTCACATCCTCTCCTCCATCGTCTCAAATCTACCGCTCATAGCTTCAGCCCCTTTCCCATCTGCCTCTGTAGTAGCAGCGGCGATGACAAAATGGCACCTAGAGGGAAGGTCGTACGAAGGAAATATCCAAAACAAGGTACAATGTTTTCCTTCTCGGTTCAGCTTCCCCGGTGGATTCGTACTTACGTGTTTTCCCATGTGGCAGATCCCATGTGTGCACTAGTTTTTTTTATCAAGTAGATCCCATGTCTATACTAGTTCTTTTTAGGATCTTGTTTTGACTAGAAACATCCTTTCAGGATCTTGTTCGGCTAGGAACATCCTACTAGTTCTTATAGAAGTTTTTAGATCTGACAGATCCCATGTCTACACTACTTCTTCTCAGGATCTTGTTTTGACTAGGAACATCTTTTTCAGGATCTTGTTTCGGCTAGGAACATCCTACTGGTTCTTATAGAAGTGCTTAGATCTAGTTTTATTTACAGTGGTAGGCCAACCTTACAGAAGTTTCTCTTCTTTCCTAACAGAAGTAGACGAGCGCGGCGATTACGAGCGGCAGAGGGACATGAATGTTTTGAAGAATCACAATTTCTTCTCTAGTCTTGGCATCGAGAAAATGAAAGCACTTTTAGCAGCTGACCGACCAAGCAGAAAGGGTACCAACGATACAAGATTCGGATCTGGAGTACAGCCCTTCTGATGAACATGAATCTGACCTAGAGACATGTCAACAAGAGGTAATCTTATCATGAACTCATTTCATGTACTAGTTATGCAGGATTGCTTCTGATCTTCTCTTTCTTTGTTGAATTTTGTGTAATCAGGTCACTCATAGCATACCTGTCGGTGGAGGAAGAGGGACCAAGAGAATTCGGGCACCGGATGACCCTACCAGAATGCCTCCTAGACTGACTAGGACCAAGACAAGGAAATTGGCTTTAGCTGATGGGAGTGGGACAACTCTTGATACACAAGAATTGCCCACTGAAGGCCAAGCAACAGCAACCCACGATGAGAACATCATCGACATGACGACGGCAGAAGGCAAGTCATTTGATCTCATATTCGAATGTCCTAGTTACCAACCGAATAATTATTAACTTGTATGGCTGTAACAAACTTGTTAGGTGATGCACGCCCTTCCAGAGCACAACGGGGGCCGCGGGATTCAAGAAGATTGGGCAGAGATCTAGACCGAATTAGCCGAGGCTTAAATGGCAAGATCCCTATACACATTCAAGAAGCGCTCAAACGCCCAGAGGTACCAATGCAAGCTGCAATGTTTGCATTAGAAGGTGGGATCATAGTGCGTGGGCACATACCAATCCTTCCTAGCTGGAAGGACTACAACCCAAAGAAGTACCAGCAAGATGGTGAAAAGACTGAAGACCATCTCAAGAACTACATGGGCAAACTAGCGGTGTGCATATGTCCACTCATCTACTACCATAGTTCTTTTACATCCATTCTTGTAATCCATTTTTCTGATAATTGTCTTGTGCTAGGGGCAATTTGACATTGACACCACCAGTGAGCCTGTAAGGGTGGCATGCACTGACATGCTGAAGTCGATACAGAGACAGGCGAGGTATCGCCTGAAGCAAAAGTACTTCAATGATGTTCCAGCAAATGCAGTCCCAACTAAATCTCCTGTGCCCAATCTGACCGACGCCCAATGGAAGGCACTGGTTAACATGTGGTCTTTCCCTGAGCACAGGGTATGATAGAACTTCAACTTGCCACTACCACATTTTCATGTACTTATATATTGTTCTTAATCTTATTTCTTACACGAGTTCTTATTATTGTAAAGGCGAGGTGTAGTACAAACACCGGTAATCGAGGAAAGGTCAAGTACCATCAGCGCACGGGATCTCGAAGCTACATTGTACAAGCTAATCTTGTGGTAAGCAGATGAACAAGTCATGTTTTTGCTCTGTAGTTCATTTCATGAACCATTTTACAATGCTAGCACTTTAATAATTATGCCTATTTTCAAAACATATTTAGAGGCAGAAGTATACTGCTGAAGGAGAAGGGCTAAGTCCACTTGATTATTTCAAGTCCTTCCACTGCAGCAAGAATGGCTTCACCACCCCAGTACAGGTAGCCATTGTAAGTACTTGTCTGCTTTTGCATTTTTCTTTGCAACAATACTAGAAATATGTGTGACTATTTTATTTTAAACCTTTCATTTTATTTTCTTTTTTAGGCTCGCATGGAACAAATTATCGCTGAACCTCAAGGAGACCAACCAAGAAAGACTACTGCTGAAGTAGTGGCGGAAGTTGTCCAATCTAGGACTTTTTGGGAGGTTGTTGGCATTCGCTCGCCCTCCATGAAAAAGACTAGGGTTACTATTGCACTTCAGGTTCAGGAAATACGAGCTGGACTTAACAATGAGAAGCAAGAGGGGGCACAACTGCGGCAGAAGATTGTTGAACAGGAGGCTGAGATGAGCGAACTGAGATTGAAGGCTCCAAAATAGGAGACAACATTGAAGTCTCAAACAGAAGCGCTTGAAGCTTGAAGAAGAGCACAACTGACATGCATAATCTAATCCAAGGCTTGATAAATTTCAGCCAGGTTTATCCTTCTCTCAACTGAAGTGTGGTCCTGGTGAACTTGAGTTGCTGATGACTTGTTGTATGTTGATTCGATTCGATTCTAACTTGATGTATATTGCACAATTTTACTGGTTGAACTATTCCCTAAATGTGGTGTGAATTGTATGGAAGTGGGAAATGTTTTGTTTTGTTGTCTGATTATGTGCTGGTGATCAGCAGCAGCCAGAACAGTATACAGTGCCCTGCGAAATGCAATATGGGCTGATCTAAAAAAAGCAATATGGGCCGAGGCCCAGGAAAGACCCTGTGGATAATTGCCCAAAATCAAATGTCTAAGCATAATGCAATATGGGCCAAGTTCGTTAGATTGCTAGGGCCCAAAATAAAATAGCCCAATATACTGAGCAACAAACATTTCGGGAATGGCCAAAAAAAATAACACGAAAACCTAAAACGGGCTAAAATTGGCCCAATAATATTAGGCGCACAAAGGCTCTTACATGGACTGGGCCTCAATTTGTGACGAACCGAAATCGTCATAACCCCCTGCCACGTCGGAGCCACGATGGATCTCGGTCTGACGTGGCAGGTAGCTTATGACGCCTTAGTGTTATGAATTTATAGGCATCATTAAACTCACAACACCGCGAAATAAGGGCTCGTCATTAATTGCGGTTTGTGACGCTCGATTAATGACGGAGCGTTTTCGTAACAACCGGCGTCATTAATCCCGGTTTATGACGAGAAACGACCTTTTTTTGCATCACTAGTCGGTGTTTTTCTTGTAGTAAAAGATGGCAGCCAAGAGCGATACAGAGTTCTATTGTGGCCAGATGTTAAGAGCAGGTGCTGCACTAGGCACATGAAAGCAAACTTCCATAGCCAGGTCAAGAACAAGGCCCTGTTTAAATTGTTTGAGCGGTTGTGTGAGCAGACTCAGCAGAAGAAGTTCGATGCCATCTGAAAGAAATTAGATGACCTGACAAAGAAGGCATCAGAGGAGATAGCAAAGAGGCTAGTGAATCCTGAACCTGGAGAGGACCCAATTTCTCTCGAGGATGTGGGATTAGATGGCCCTCAAGTTAGGCGCAGAAGAGGGCGTGCTGTGAAGACCTTCAGCCAGTGGATTCAGAGTGAGCCTAAGGAAAAGTGGTGTCTCATGTTTGACGAGGGCGGAGCAAGGCATGGGATAAAGACCACTAATTTTGCTGAGGTCTACAACTATGTGCTTCGCGGTTCAAGACCTCTTCCTCTAGTTGGCATCATTGAGTTCTTTATGTATCGTATAATGCAATATTTTTACCAAAGAAGCAAGGTAGAGGATGAGGTTCTGAGGAACACTCAAATGGTATACTGCACCAGAATGACTGAGTATTTGGAGAACGCTCAGGGAAAAGCACTTCTTCACAAGGTCACAACGCAGCCTTTGTACCAGTCTGCTAAGAATGAAATTATGTGGAGATATAAGGTTGAGTGCAAAGGGAAAATGCGTCTAGGCCCATCACGTGAAAAGACGCAACAAGTGTGTGAACTTGGCAACCAAATATGCAGATGTTCATGGCGGAAGCCGCAGCTACTACACACCCCCTGCTCACATGTGATCGCCGTATGTTATGAACTTCAAAATTTCAGCTACCATAGGTACGTGCCATGGTACTACGACAAGGAAATTGTTCGGAACACCTGGAATCGAACAATTCAAGGCTACCTCGTGCAGGGTACTTTTACTGAGAACCCAAAGAAAATGTTGTGCACATACTAAATCCAGATCCTGAGATGTGCCAAGGTGTTCGAAGACGGAAGAAGAAGAGGATTACGAACAACATGGATGAAGCAGAACCTGGACCTGCAGTAGTGATGTGCTACAAGTGCCACAACACGGGCCACACGTACAGGAGGTGCACAGCTCCAAATTATGCTTGCAACGTACCAACTATGGCCAATGTGGGCTCATCAGCACCTTCAGGACTCTCCCAACCCCCATCCGGACGTCGATGCGGACGTGGACGTGGGCGTGGGCGTAGCAACAATGCAGGATTCAGATGATCATAGTTGCTTGTAACGTTAGGGCATTTAATTTCTGAATTTGTAATATTTGAACTAATATTTCCTGTACAAACTTATGCATGGTATTGTATTGTAATAACTGAACTGCTATTTTGTGTCGTCTTAATTATGCTGATTCATTTGTATTATTTTACCTATGATTGTTCTCATCTTATTTTGAAGGTTTGCAATGGCCTCCTCAGGTCCTGAGTTGGACTTGGAGTTCCTCACGAAGAGGAAGGACAATGTCGAGGTGCCAAAGGG
This sequence comes from Cenchrus fungigraminus, assembly GCA_036936925.1. Classification (NCBI taxonomy): domain Eukaryota; kingdom Viridiplantae; phylum Streptophyta; class Magnoliopsida; order Poales; family Poaceae; genus Cenchrus; species Cenchrus fungigraminus. The sequence continues at coordinate 74,051,388 of CM072780.1, forward strand.
GATTGACACTCCTATGTGCTTCTGCGGTGACAATTGCAAGCTTGTCAGGTGCACGGTTCTGGGGTACGCCTACGGGATGAGGTTCTTCATGTGCGCCAACTATGCGCACAGCCCGATCCAACCATTCGACCGCAATCTTAGAGCCAAAGTAAGGACTTACTACATTTCTCGATTATTCATTTGTGTTTTATTATTTGCTGACATGTCTTTAAAAAAGACTCCACCTCCTCTTTGTGATTTCATGCAGTGGCTAGATACCGAGCAGTCTGACTTCGACAAGAGGTACGTCGAGGGAGCTGGCCATGATGCAAGGGAGAGGTGGTTCTGCATGGTTGAGTGGGAAAAGAGAGAGGGAAAAAGGAAGGAGGAGCAGAAGCAAATGAGCAATCGCCAGGAGATGAGAGAACGTGAAGCGGCCCAGGCCCGTGAAGCTGATAGAGAGAGGAAGAGGGAGAGGGCTCGCCGGGCCAGGAACCTGGGCCGGATGCCATCAGGAAGGGGAAATACCCCCGTTGTACTCAGTAGACCTAGAGTATTAGTCGGACTGTATCAAATAATTCCGGATTTCATGACATCGTCAACTTGGGATCTCGGTTTGTATCCTTAAGAACTTTAATCGAACTGCATTAGAGTGTGTTTTCTCCGTTACGTGTGTTTCGTTACAGTGACTGTCATATGCAGAGTCGATGTGTTTCCTCCGAGTCACTGACGTGTTCCCCTCCCATGGATTGACTAGCCCACAACGCGATAGTGCCCTAGTACTAGGGTGTGTTTTCTCTGAGTCACTGCTTCGTTTCCCTTCCCACGGATCGAAGGGCCCACCACCCAGCCAGCCTCCTTCTTCTGCCTATATGTAGCACCATTCACTCTATTGCCTTCTTCTCACAGCATTCAACAATGACTTCCTAGAGTGGGGATGAACACGATTTCGGTCCTAAGTTGTGGCATCAGCAATCTCAAGATTTTGAAGCCAATTTCCCACTGAAAGGCAAGAGTGACTTTAGATCGATGCTTGAAGTTAGAAACTACGCACCAAAGCAAACGGTGTTGTGGCCTAGGTGTTCACACGGTGAGTTTTGCGTGATGCAAGTGTACGAGGGATGGAACAACTCCGGTCGTCGCTTCTGGCACTACCCATATGCATGGGTAAGCAATGTCCACAAATTTGTTCATCATCTTTCTTTGGTTTGCTAACGTTTTCTTGCCTTTTGCAGTACTCCACCCAAACAGAGAACTGCGGTTTCTCGCAATGGGTGGATCCACCAGCTATTTGCCCCTATCAAGAGTACATCGACTACCTCGAGGACGTCGTCATCTACAACCTGAAGCGGGAGCTGTCGAAGGCATTGGCTTCCCCAGATCCATCGTCTAGCGCAGGAGACGGTTGATGCTGCAAATGTTCGATCTGCACTTGTGAATGCCACAAGAAGAACAGCTCCCCCCCGAAAGATTGGTCCCCTCCACCTCCACTACCTCCACCCCCACCTGGGTACTACTACATATCGTTGCAACACTCCGGTGGCTCTATGCTCTCCGGGCAGTTCTCGTACAACTAGATGCATGTTGTAATCAAATTTCTAAATTCCCTAAGGCATGTTATCAGTATGTAAGGCGTTTTGTTAGGGTTGTACAAGCGTCGTACATGTCATTGCAAAGGTGTGTGTTTTCTCTTCTAAATATTTTTTTAAAAAACAACTTGCAATCATCGTGGGCCACGGCGGCCGTCGTGGGCCACGGCGGCCGTCGTGCGCCACGGCGGTTGGAGGTCAAATTTGATAAATTTTGAAACGGTCATATATTTTTGCAAAATGAATAAAAAATATTAAAAAACCCTAATTTCGTTGGAGGGACACGCATGGAAATCCTATCTTTACGCGATCGTCGATGGCTCGGATTATTCACAAGGCTTGACAGTTTTTATTAAAATAATCATCCTACATTGTCGAAATTACTAGGTAGTCCAGCCCACACTCACGTAATTTTACAAAGAGCCTCTCGAACTTTGCAGAAATAGCATTTGCTCAATCCACCTCTTAGGTTTAGGTTTTATGGAAAGCACGTCGAACTTTAAAGGAATGCCAACAAAGCAGGCAATTTTACAAAATCTCTCTCAAACTTTATCAATATTAATAAGTAGTCTAGCCCACACATAGATAATTTTATAGAAACGCCCTCAAACTTTGCAGAAATATAATTTTATTCCAGTTGCCTCTCAAACAGCTTTACGAAAAACCCCTCGAGGTTTGAAGGAATGCCAAGAGAGCTGCCAATTATTTTATCGAAAATAAATAATAGTCCAACCACAACTCTGACATTTTAATGAAGCCCCCTCAAGCATTACAAAACTACCATTTATTTAAGCCACTTTTTTTAGGGAAACAACAGGGGAGATCCCTACTGGATTTTTTTATATGTAAGTAAGAAAATGTATTTATAGTTTACAAGGCCTCAGGCCCAAAACAAAAAGAGGAACCAAAGAGTTTAATTAAAATTACAAAACCAAGCTTCTAACTCATGCTTTCGGGAGGGTATGCTTTTATCAAGACCGACGAGAACTCCTGAAAGATGAATCTCCACCTCCTCAAGGAAAGTGACACCTCTCAACAATTTGACGACATCTACCTCGATCAAGCCACCTCTCAAGTAATTTTATTATCATAATCAACCCGCGATACATACATCTCCCACAAACATGAACTTTATAGGAACTAACAAATTTTTATGGAAAAGACCCTACACTTTTTGCAGATCTACCCGCAGCTGGATATTTTGCGGAAAAGTCCCCCAACTCTGTCATAATGAGTCCACAATCCCTGATTTTTAACTAAGAAATACCATAAAGTCTTAGGGAACTAATCCACAACCTAAAATCCTTCAAAATATCCCCAACCTTCCTAGCAATCACTAGCTACAGGTCATAGAGCGGCAACACCACGCTAGTCTTTCTAGTACATCTTCTGGAAGATGGAAACACATTGAAACTTCCACTTGTTAAGATTTGTTCAAAATAACCACATCTGGTGGATCCCGCAACCCTGAAAGGACTTTGATGTCACCTAGAGGAGGGTGAATAGGCGAGACGACCAAGTTAAACTTTTCTTCTCCAAAAACTTGAACTGCCAGGCGTCACCGGTCAGACCGGTCGCTGGCTTTGCTTCACAAGAGGCACCTACAAAAACAACTTCAAGCTCCTCTTGACTTCTAGCACGAACTAAACTTGGTAAGTGGCCTTGGTGATGATTACAAGTAGGGTAATGACCCCTGCACACACAACTAGCATACCCAAGTAGATCGAAGCGGAAGCAAATCAAATATGCTAGAAAACAACTTAGAGAGGCAAACCATAATAAGACGCAAAGATTTGTTTCCCAAAGTTCACCTCCCACTTAGGAAAGGCTACAACTCTGTTGAGGAGCTTGTAAGGGAACTTTCCCACACAAGTCGGGTCTCTTTTAACCACTTTCCTCCTTTCCACTAAGGTGATCTTTTTCACGAAGAGGCAAGATCACAACCCTCACAAACTTCTCGCTGCTCACCACGGTGGTTTGGTTTTGGCAAATGAACTCCAAAACCGGGTATCTTCGACCATCCAACTCTTAAAACCATTTACAATTAGCTATCAAGCGGTTTTGATTGGCGGTTTTAACTTTTTTATTTACAATTTAGTCCTTAGATCTTAAAATGATTATTACTTTTTCCTCATACCTCCGATTTAGGTGATTCTTGCAGTCACATGTTCATAACAGTGAGCTTTATCTTTTATAATAGTCTTTATACTATTTTATCACTATTTGCTATATTATTCTTATGTTGTTGTGTAAAAACAATAATATAAGTAAAGTAAAATAAATAATTACAAAATACTATGAAATCAGAGATACGAGAAAAAATAGTAATCATTTTAAGATCCAAAGACTAAATTGTAAATAAAACAATCAAAATATTCCTTGAACCTTAAAATGATTATTATTTTTCTCGTATCTCCGATTCAAGTGATTCTTGCAGTCATACGTTCATAACAATAAGCTTTACCTTTTAAAATGTTGTTCATATTATTTGTAATTATTTATTTTACTTTTCTTATATTGTTGTTTTTAGACAACAACATAAGAATATTATAAAAAATACTTATAAAGTAGTATATAGAACATTCTAAAACATAAAGCTCACTGTTATGAATGCGTGACCGTAAGAATCACCTAAATCGGATGTACGGATAAAAAGTAACAATCATTTTAAGATTTAAGGACTAAATTGTAAATAAAAATGTTAAAACCACCCATTGAAACCACCCATGGTCGATTGTGAAAGGTTTTAAGAGTTGGATGGTCAAAGATGCCAGGTTTTGGAGTTCGATGGTCAAAACCAAAACCGAGGCAAGAGTTGGATGGTCAATAATGGATGTTTTCCTTTCTTTTTCTCTATGGTGCTCTCTCTCTCCCCTCCATCACTCTCTCTCTCTCTCTCCGCCTCCCTCGCATCCTCCGCTGGCACCCCTGCCCCCAGCCTCGCTCCCTCCACCGGCCGGCGGCGCACCCCGCCTCCCTTCCCCTTCCTTGCCGGCGGCCGAGCCAGCGAACCTCGTGCCCTCCCAGCGGTGGTCGCACCCTACTTACCCCATGACGCAGCGAGAGACAACGACGAAGGAGGGCCAGTCCCCGCCGGTTGCCTCGTGATGGTGCGCTGGGTCGAGCCCCGCCCGACTTCCTCCTCTTGGTAGTGGTGGCGTCCACGCCGCCCCTCCCTCTCCTCTCCTCTCCTGCTCTATCCACATATGCGCCACCCCATCGCCTCCTCCATGGCCGGCGTGGCGAACGCGGAGGCTGGCTAGAGCTCCGGCAATGGCGCCTCTCTCTCTACAGACCGCGAATCAACAATTCCGGTGGAGAATCGACGGCAAGGTCGGTCGAGCGGCTAGGAGCCCCGCGAGCTCCATGCCCAGCTCGCCGTAGGCCCCTCCCTCTTCGTGCTCCTACATCGGCAGCTCCTCTAAGCTGGCTCCTCCTCCTCCTCGCGGTCACCGAGATCCGCGATGGTGGCGGCGGCCTCGAGCAGGGTCGGCCAGTGGCGGATTGAAGACTAGCGGATGGGCAGTTGGACCAGGGGAGAGGCGAGCTCCCGGTGGCGGCGTGCCGTCTAGTTCCGCCTCTATCCATGGCCCTCACGCCCGCCTCCATTGCCGCATCTGTGCAGCGCGGTTAGGGCTGTCGGTGGTGAGGAAGAGCTCGTCCATTTGGTCACATCCACCTTGAGCCGCCATGTACCACTGGAGCTGTGGCGGAACGTGATAGAAGTGGAGGTCGTAGAGCGCGGCGGCAGCAGCGTGCGGGAGCGGACATGAGCCCCTCCTCCTCACCGTCGGCCTCGCACGGAAGCAGAGCGGGAGGAGGGTCTATGCGTAGGGTATCTAGCGGCGTGTCGACGCGGTGAAGCTCCATGCTCCTCTTCCTCTGCTCGGGGCGGCAGGATCCAGTGCACCAGAGCTCTCCTCCTCCTCGAGCTCCACGCCTCCTCGAGCAGCTGCGAGGCAGAGCGAGCAAGGTGGAGTTCCCCACCTCCTCCATCTCTCTGCAAATCCAGCCGCTGTGTGGTACTTCCCCGTCGGCGGCCGCTGTGTGCTCCTCCCCCGCTGGTGGCTGCTCCTCGCTACACCTTCCCCCGCCAGCCTCCTCCCAGACAGCAACACTTCTTGCACAACAGTTTTCTCTCAAAACAGCATACTGTTCTCTTCCTTTGGCTTCTTGCACAATAAATTTCTCTTAGGGGTTGCTATTCAGCGCGCGTGTGCGACGACAGAATCTAGCATACGATTTCCGACAGCTAGTGACAACTAGGGTGTGCTGTGTGCTGCCGTGTGCGGGTGGAAGTCCAAAGAAATTAGGAAACCTCGAAAGCCCCTCCTTTACGGTTCAATTTACACATAAATCTATGTGCAGAAATTATATTTAAAAAACTTCTATGAAAGATATATACCAAAAGCTCCATAAATATAAATTATGTATATAAATTAATATCGTATTAACTCATGAACATAAATTATATACAAATATATACACAAAACTCATATAAACAAAACTTTTGTTAAAAAGTTATGTCTATAAGTTAGGCATGAAAACAAAATTGTGTGAAAAATATATGACACATGAATTTTGTGCGAAAACATTATGTCCATAAGTTAGGTATGGAAACAAAAATATATGACACCTAAATTTTGTGCGAAAAAATTATGATCATAAGTTAGGCACGAACACAAAGTTGTGTGCATAATATGTCACAAAATTTGGGCGAGAAGTTTATGACTATAAGTTAGGTATGTAAACAAAAATATATGACACCTAAATTTTTTGCGAAAAAATTATGAACATAAGTTAGGAACGAAACAAAGTTACGTGCATAATATATGACACATAAATTTTATGCGAAAAATTATGACCATAAGTTAGGTATGACAACAAAATTGTGTGCGAAATACATGACACAGAAATTTTGTGCGAAAAAATTATGACATAAGTTAGGTATGAAACAAAAGTTTGTGCAAAATATATGACACATAAATTTTGTGCGAAAAAATTATGTGCAGAAACTTATGAACACAAATTGTTGAAATACAGGAACTAAAAAAAGTCAAATGGAAATAGAATGCGCTTGAAGATGAGCTGCAGGGTCTGATCCGGTGCAGAAAGAGAATGAAAAAAAAAGAAAGGAATGAGGGAGAAATGAGATGAGACTTTCGGGGAAGGAGAAGGATAGATGGATAATACTACCGAGCCCAAAAAAAGAAAGGAACGAGGGAGAGATGAGATGAGACTTTCGCGGAAGAAGATAGATGGATAATACTACTGAGCCCAAACAGTTACAACGGGTACACTGACGTTCGCCGGCCGCATCGGTCGCTATGAGCGCTGCGCGTGACCGATGGCTGATTCATTATTGCGTTGTTTATCTGACTGGTGTTGATTTGTTATGAGAGAAAAATACCGTTGAGTGATGGTTGATAATCCAGACGAACAGGCTACAAAGCTGCTGTATAAAATCAACAAATACTACTTTCCTCAGAACAAATTTGTCGTACAAATCTGTCTAATATATACCGAACAGAGCCTCAATCCAGCTGCACACGAACCATCAACTGTGTATACAGAGAAAGACGGGAGCAATGCACCATCCCCCTAAGACCACCTGCACTGGTGCCTTTATCCATCTCCTCCAGGAGACGGATAAAGGATTTTAGCCTGCAGCGGCCTCCTTCATCGCGGACGGGATTTCCCAGGGGCCTCCCGTCTCCTCTAGATCCCGAGGAGACGCGAACTCCTTCATCTCAAGTGGGGCCCACGCTGCTCGTCCTCTATCTCGCCATCCCAACCACCGGGGTGATGTCCGCCGCCGAAGCCGCGCCGGACACGACGAAGCCGGAGACGAGCCAGAAAGAGGAGGGGGGCAGGGGAGGGACAGAAGGGAACGAGTTGCCGCCGGAGGACAAGGAGCAGGGGCGGGCGGCGCCCCACCGGCGCAGAGGACCTCCTCCTCTTCCCCTGTTCCGGAGCCGTCAACCCCGAGGCTCCCTGGATCCAGAGCGTTGGGGAGAGGAAGACAGGGAAGGAGGGGCGCCCCTGCTCGCCGCAGCCGTCCTCAGGGGACCCCGCCGCACGACCTCACCGCCACAGGGACGAGGGGAGCAGGGGAGGGGTTGTCAATTGACCGGCCCGCCGCCGCGCCGCATCCCCACACGTCCGACTCGCCGGAGGAGCTCCACCGCCGCGCCGTATCCCGCGCGTCCGGCCCGCCGGAGGAGCTCCACCGCCACGCCGCATCCCTCCGCCACCGGCCGCGCGTGCAAGATCCGCCGCCGGGGTCGCGGCCGGCCACGAGCGTGCTCTGCAGCGAGCTCCGCTGCTCCTGCTCCTCCACGCGTGCTGCTCCTCCGCGTCCGCCAGAGTTGCGGGAGGGGAGCTCCACCGCCGCGCCCCTCCTACTATGGCCAGGGAGCTCCGCCGCTGCCACCGGAGAGAGGGAGGACGGTGCCCGGCGGCGGAGGCAACGCGGAGTCGAGGAGGGAGGGAGAAGACCGAGGGAGAAAAAAATGGGCGGCCGGCGCGGTGGACGGGGTGGGTGGGGTGTATTTTAATGCTAACACGTGAAGCCTATTGTTGGTATGGAGGAGAGTTATAAAGGAAGATGGATGCTGGATAATTGAAGATAAAGGAAAGAATCTTGCTGACCAGGATGGAATATTCTGTTTTGAAGGAGGAAATGAAGGATGACGAGTGTAGATGGTCTAAGACGATCCACACTCGTCATCCTTTATCCCCTCCTTCAAAACGGAATATTCGTGCCTGGTCAGCGAGATTCTTACCTTTATATTCACTTCTCACGCATGGCACATCCATCATCCTTTATTTCTCTCCTTCATCCCAACTACCCACACACGGGACCCACCCGTCATTCTCTCCCCCCTCTTTTCCCCACCGGCCCCCTCCCACCCGCACCCATCCCCCCCCTCTCTCTCTCTCCCCCCCGAAGGCCGGCAGGGAGATCCGGCGGGCCCTCGCTCCCACCACCGGCCGGCCAGCAAATCGACGACCCCGGCGGCAGATCGAGCAGGCGAGGCGGCCGGTAGCGCCGCCGCGGCGCCCTCCTCCCTCCTCATGGTGGGGCGTGGCGACGCGAAGCAGGGGAGCACGGGGGTCGGCATGGTGGAGGGCGTGACGGCATATGGCGTCCTCGTCTTCCTCGCATCGAGGTCGCCGCCGCCGGCAGGGGGATCCGCGCCCTCGAGCTCATGTCGGTCGCCGCCCTCCTCGAACGCATCTCCCGCTCCTCGAGGACTCCACCGGCGGTGGGAGCAAGGCGGGGCACCACCGACGGCGGGGCGCCACCTGCCCCTGCTCCTTGTTCTCCCACGGCGTCCCCTGCGGTGGGAGAGTCCTCGACGCCGTCGCCTCAAGCCGGCGGCCATGGCGCTCAAGGCGGAGCTAGCCCACGCGCGGAGGAGGTCCCGGTGGGGTGGCCCCTCGTCTCGGCGGCAATGCGTGCGAGGAGGTCCTGGTGGCCGAGCGACGGCGGGCTCGAGCTGCGGCTTCGACGACGGAGCAAGAAGGAAGGCGGGCCACCTCGCCGTTGCCTCCCGACCTCCTCCCTCCCCTTCTCTTGCGGCGCGGAATGGAGCTCGACCGACGGAGCAAGGCCGCGGCTCCCGACGCAGCAACTACACGCGCGCAAAGTCATTAGGGTGGGTGGGGGTGGTGGGCCCATCGTCTCCTGGAGGAGGCGGGGGACAACAGCAACGCCGCTGCAGGCGAAAAAACACCATCCACCTCCAGGAGGCGGATAAAGGCACCAGTGTGGAATTGGAAAACACTAACCATTAAATTTCACTGTGGAATTGGAAAACACTAATCACTGTAGCATAGTAGTCGCCATCTTGTTTACCACCTATATAGTCGTTACTTCACATAGTAGACAGTACAGTAAACATGCTGGGTCACTCAACTAAGGCACATTCATGTACAACACAACACTCACTAGTGACTAGACCTCATCAACTACAGCCACGAGATCAACTCCAAATCAGCTCCAACAGCAGCGCCAGCATCTTCCAATCCCGATCAAGCCAGGGCTGCACTAGGCAAGCTAGAACCATAGCTCGTCTTCAAAAGTGGCGGGTCTAGAGCCACCAACACAACAAGAACCTCATCTCCGTTCCAGCCCATCAGAAACTGCATGTGGTTAATCTTTGTTAAACCAAGAGCCAAGGACTAAAGCTTTAATAAGTCGAAATTAAAGCGACAAGAATTGCACTTACCCACATCCTGATGGCCTGTGAACATGCTGGATCACCCCAATTTCTTCTCTGGTCCAACACCCACATAGCACCACACATCCCAATCTTTTTTCATCATCATCATTAGTCCAGGGCCCATCGAAGGAGTAAGCAACAGAAGATGTGCCCCTCCAACATCTGAACCTGAGCAGCACAGAACCGCACGGGCTCGCACTGAGGTGTGACTAACGCTGCACATTGGACCTTGAGGATCAGTCCAGTAATCCTCCAGCGTCTTAATCTGAGAGAATTCAGCAACAGCACCACAAATCTTTGAGCTGACAAGACCATTGAGCTGACTGGTCCCAGCCCTTCATTTCTCAGCTTCTTTTGCGCATTGGACCTAGGGGTCTGTCCAATGAATCTCGAGTACCTTTCAACAGAGTATGCCCTCCTGCATCTCAATATGCAGGGAGCAACAACACCAAGAGCGCAGAAGCTGGCACAATTGAGTGGATGGATGCCTCTGCCCAGCGCTTCTTGGTCATTTTATGCCTGCAGTCTGCCAGCAACAATCAAATTGGATGACATATTGAGCACATGCTGGCAGATGCAGGCATGCCCGGGCCCCTCACCGGGGCCGGGCAAAGCGCAAATTAGCTTCTGGTTGTTGTTGGTGAGTCTGCACCCAAAAAGAAAGCATCAAGCATGAATCAATCTTAACAAGTACATTGGTATTTTTTGCTTCATTCAAGTTACATATTCTACACCACACTTGCTTAAGCATGCATAGCGATTCACAAGAGGAATTTGAATATCATGCAATATAACATCTACTTATCTAGGATTAGGAGGATATCATGCAACCATAGCGAGTACCAAGCATATACTAGGGTATAGTAAGCCACTACGATGATAACCTAACAGATATCAGTTAAGTTTGACCAGCAAAAAAATAACACAGGATGATAAATGCATATACAGACCTGTGCAAACTGTCCCATGGATTCTGATGGATGTACAAATGGCACTCCAGGGCGTGAAGGCATGGCATATTGCTGCGAAGCATGCACGAAAACAGATGACCTCACAGGAGCACCTGTGTGACCAGGACTGTAAGGTGCCATGACACCATCTGGAGGCCCATATCCGATTGCATTAGGTGCTTGTCCCCCTGACCACCCTGGCATGTGCTGAGCTATTGGATGAGGCTGCTGTTCAACAGCAACAGGAGATCTGTGTGCTGAGCCAAGTTGGGGGAATTCAGTGTTGTAGTTAACAGCAGGGGCATACAGGGGCTGAATGGTGTATGGGCCTCCATTAAATCCAAATCCAGGGTCAAATCTTTGCATGTACCTGTAAAGTCATTAATAGTGTGATTAAATTTCTGGGTTAGTATGCCTATCACAGTGAACAAGGAGAAAAAAATTGAAATGTGTTACTCAAGCCAGGCTAGCTAAATCAGACAGGAGTACATACATCAGAAGGTTACTTTAAGTTTCCAAATGACCTACTTCATGTTTTTACATTTCCTCACATGATCCTTGGCATGTTTCACTGGCATACCATCATTAGTAAAAAGCAACCACACTGATACTTTAGCAGTTCACTTGAATGTAAGGTAATAGTTAACTGAAGTAGGAGTCAACTTGCTACACTACAGTGTTCAAAGAAGACACCTAGGCAACAAGACGTACACACTTAGAAGCCAGGTTCCCGGAACATTAGGAACGGGGAACGGGAACGTGGGACGTGGAACACCAGCTTGTAAAATCATGGTACGAAAGAGGTATACCTATTACGTATGTTCCTAAAACAGATGGGACGCGTTCCATGTGTGACCGGAACGACGTTCCCGGAACGAACGAGGAACGTGCATCTTCAGCTTCATGTCTCGTGTGTTTAAATCCTTGCTTGTGCTATTTTTCTGTTTTTTAGTCATGCAAATTTTGGACCGTCAGATGCCACAACTCACATCCATCCGTCAGTTACACCACCACAAACAGATAACCCTATCAGGCCTATCCTTCCACCCGTCGTTGACCCCCAAACGCGCCGCCAGCCCGTCATCTACTCACCATCGCAGCACCGCCCCTCGCGGACGGACTCAGGGCAGCCGCTGCCACGCCGTCGAGCAGGCCATGGGCAAGGGCGACCCGCTCCTTCTCACTCGTTGAGGCCCAGCGACCCTGAGTCTAGTGTCTAGTGCTGCGCGCAGATGGCGACGCCCAACAGTTCGGCGGTCGGCGGCAGGCAGCGACAGCCAAGGCACAAGTGTCAGGCGTCCGCCGGAGACCAGACCTTGGCGGCGGTGCCATCCGCCCTTGAGGTATGTCCAATAACATGGCTTGGCTCTTCTGCGAACCGTCTCCGTCCCGGCAGCATCGGGTCGAGGTTCCACATGCTTTGGGGACGAGGTCCCCGGCCGTCCCCGTTCCTCGTTCCGGGACGAAGTTCCCGGAACGCGTAACATGGGCACGTTCCGCGTTCCAGGCTTCTAAGCGTACACAGCTCATCTTGTCGCCTTTAAAACACGGCTAAACTAAAAGGCAGGGACATACAGATACAGTTCATAAGAAATTATGGAGCAGAAGCATAAAAGTAACTACAGAAGCTCGTCTTGTACATAGCACACCAGGTGGAATTTCCAAGGTAAGAAAGATAGCAGCAAAGAGGTAAGTTATGAGAAACTGACCTGTCATAACTTCTGTCATAATCAGGATCTTTGCGCTCTGACTCGCGGTCTCTGAAAATTGCAACCCTGTTGTTGTGCCTGTTTCTATTGACTGCAGGTTCCTTCTCAATCTTGCTTCTATTTGACCTGCCGGACGAAGTGGTAGTCAAACTCCTTTCAAGAGTAATTTCAGGCCCTTGGCCCATTCTATGGCTTGAGTTCAACTCCAAGGAGGTTGACCTATGCAGAGTATTGGGCAAAGTTGCTTCCTCAGCTGGTCTCCCATCAGCAGGATTACTGCTACTGCTGTTGTTAAATATCCGTGCACGTGCCCTGTTGTATTCCTCTTTTCTTTCTTCAACACTTTTCTGGAGGTTGTCTCTTGAAGAGTTAGCACTTGAGCTGTTAATGCCATGGAAATTCTTTGTAGGCCTCTGCTTGATGGCTACTTTGGCCACAGTGCTGCTCTCTTCTTGTGGCAGATTAGCAGGAATATCTGAAAGGCGCACAGCAGGCAGTCGGCACTCGGGCGACATCTTACGGAGGATAATACGAGAACCAGTTCCATCAGGCAAACTGTTGTCTGGTATGGCGATGGACTGGAGTGAGTAATGTTGTGCCAGGCGGTGTGCAGCAAGACGCAGATAAGAAGTTGGGAGAGCCGGGAATTCAAACTGTGTCTGTCTAGGGTCACGGATGAACTTCAAAATATCTTGCTCCATTCTTAGCACTGTAAAAAGGGAGAAGATTGGCGTAAGATACAACAACCACATGCATGAACCTAATCGTAGCTCAGAAGTAACACACACAAATGCAACGCACCAAGTGTGGGCAGCATATGGCAACCACAACAGCAGGGGGGAAATCTATTAATAAAGCATGTAAATTCGAATATCATCAACTCATGACAACTGGGAAAGTGTTAGCTGAGACATCCACCAGTGGGGCCTGCAGCATTTACACAAGCTATTGGCTGTTTGGTGCAAGCTTTATTAATTTGCCATACAGAATTTTACTACCTGATGAGAGCTGAATTTATAAATGTCATATACTTTACCCTATTGATAGGCATGTTTACACAGATTAAAAACGACATGTTTACACATGTTAAAAGCAGCATGTTATGATGCTGGACATTCCTAACGTGTCAGGCATGTTTGTGCACAGCTTAAAAGTAGGTGTGATGCATTGAGTACATTGGTCAAATTTTCCAAATACGAAGCCATCAAGGGGTGAAGCAGAAACATCGACAGCCCAAGGATTTCAAGATGCCACAATTGCAAGTAAAAAGGGCTGCAACATGCACACTAGGAATCAAGCACCGCCGACCGGACACAAAGCACAAAGCAAGCGTAGAGCAAATCGGCCCGAGTCCTAACTAAATCCTTCTGCTGCCAAATTTGTGAATCCGGTAACTCGTCGTCATCACGAACAAATCAAATCGCGAGCTTGAGAAAGGTAGAGTCGTTGAGAGGACGGCTCGAATTTTACCAGAGAGCCTCTCCCGCGGCTTCTCGAGGGCCTCCCGGAGGAACTGGTCGACCTGGGCGGCCGACTCGTCGCGCGACGGGGCGGCAGGGCCCTGCTGCGGCGGCGGCTGCGTCGGGGGCGCGGGCGGGTCCCGCTGCTGCTCCTCCCCCTCCTCGGTCAGGTCGGGGGAGGACGACACGCGGCGCGCGGAGAGGATGAGCCGGCTCATGGGCCCGTCGATGTCGGCTGTCTCCCACGAGTCCGGCGCGGCGGCGGCCGCGGCCGCGGCGGATTCCTCGGCGGCGGACTCCATGGCAGGCTGTCCTTGCTTGCACGCGCGGGCGAGCGGGCGATCCGGGAGCTAGAGGAGGAGGATGGAGCTCGGGGCGAGGGCCGCCATGGGGGCGGGGCCGGTTGGCGCGCCGGGATCTGGAGGGAGGGAGGGAGCGAGCGCGGCTAGGGTTTGGTTGCGCAGTGCCGGAGGTGGGGGGAGGGGAACCGGGAACGGGGGTGGGGAGATAGGAAGGGACGGGGAGGAATCTGAGGCGAAGGCGAGGAGGATAGGGAGAGGGAGGAGCAGTGTGTGGCGCCTTGAGAAGTTACGAGAGTACCCTTGACGCGCGGGGCGAGAAAGCCGCGACGCGGGAGGTTAGTCTCGGTACGCGCGCTGTGCGTGCACCGCGGGGCCGGTGATGAGCGGGACAGCAGGGGGGCTCCGGCGGGTCGGGACTTGGTTGGGTGCTGCCCGGATCCCACTCGGTCGGACTCGGCGGTGTTGGCCCGTTGGGTCGAGGCCCGGCCGTGCGTGTGTGTGCCGCGGCGAGTTCACGTGCGCCAGCAGTTTTCCATCCATAGGCCATAGCTTTCCGTGGGCGCGAGAGCCAAACCATACACGTCACAACAGTCGATTGTTCGTGTCAGCCAGTCAAAATCGACTACGCTCAGATATCACCGTCGTCGAAAACCGAAGCGGAATAAAAGGCCCGGCGGCGAGCCCCTCTACGAAAGAAGCAATTTTACGGGATGCCTTTGGGTGCATGCTCCGGACTGTGCCGGGTGGGTGGCAAAGAATATGTTTTACTTTGCCGTGTTAATTACCGGTGCCTTTTGCTTGGAATCGCGTCGACTCGTATGCAACCTTGCCAAAATATCCGTGCTTTTTTTTTTGCAGAGCACTTTTCCAGGTCAAATCTCGCTGCTGTACCACAAACCGACACGTCATTTCGATTCAGCTCAGGCCGTATGCGTACGTTTCGTTGCTGTGTTCTGTGTACGTTGTCCTCGCCTCCTTAAACGTGCCGACAGTATATGGTGGTGAACAAACAAACAAGGGGTGAATTTCCCAAAAAAAAAACAAACAAGGGGAGGAAAGGGATTATATATATATATATATATATATATATAATTATTTTGCAAATTTATACGACCGTTTCGAAATTTATCAAAAATAAACATCAACCACCGTGGGTCACGGCGTTTACAACCCAACCGCCGTGGCCCACGGCGATTGGTGGCCGTGCACGGCGCTATGGGAATCTCCACGGCGGTTGGACCTAACCGCCGTGGGCCACGGCGGCTGGACCCAACCGCCGTGGCCCACGGCGGCTGGGCCGAACCGCCGTGGCTTACGGCGGTTGCATCATTTTAATTTTTTGGTAAAATTTTATTAAATGTAGTAGAAAATTAAACAAGGGAAATTAAGGGGAACCTCCACGGCAGTTGCTTTTCGACTTTAATAATACTCGATCTCGAACCTACTGCCTACCGTACCGCCGCGGTTGCTTTCGGCGGGTTGTTTTTTTTAACTTAACGATTTATTTTTTGTTTTTTAACTTTATGACAAAGAAAACTAGGTGGTAATAAAGAAAAGCAAAGTGACATACTAAAAAATAGTCATGATCACATATAACAGTGCTCCTGTACAAACAATATGCGACCTAATCTAGTATCGCCTGGTATTCTTGAGCAGCCTGTCAGCTCGGACTGCGGCGTGCGTCTGCTCGCGAGGGTACGTTAACGGGTCACGTGGGTGGATCTGCCGACGCCTAGCATCAGCAGTCGGCTGCGGTGTCGCCATCGCCGCCGCCGACCCTGCAACCTCGTGGGACGACCCTGGCAGCCCTCCTGGAGACGGCTGCGCCCCACCGCTCGCGGCTGGCAGCTGCGAGCCTCCTGACTGCGCCCTACCGCTCGCGCCTGGCAACTGCGAGCCTCCTGGCTGCGCCCCACCGCTCGCTCCTGGCAGCTGCGAGCCACCTGGCTGCGTCCCTGCTCCCTCCTGAGTCCACGTGGGTGGCGCGCCTCCTAGCTGCGACCCTCCGAGCTTGTGCTGCGACTGCAAACCCTCCAAGAAGTCGAAGTCGAAGGCCAACTCGTCGAACCCGGACCCGGACCCTCCGGCCTGGTCCCCTAGGGTGGAGTCAGGAGTACCGCCGCTGCCGACGTAAACTGGAACAAATGGTATTATTAAATCACGTATCCTAATTAATACAATCTAGTATTTGTATATGGTTCGACATAAAGTTGTGGTCATTACCTGACGGAAGAACAACGGTAGTGGACGAGGAAGGAACCGGTGCTGCTGCTCGTGCTGCTGCTGCTGCTGGTACTGGTGCAAGTCCTGGTGCAGGTCCTCGTGGTGCTGGTCATGGTCCTCCTGGTGCTGGTGCTGGTGTAGGTGCAGGACCTCTCAGAGAAGGGCCCCCTAGAGGAGACATCCTCAAGGGAGGATGCACCGGAGGGCGCACCGGGTAGAAAGCCGCCTGGTAGGGTGGCCGTGACGAGGACGACGGTGCCGTGTGGGAACGACCAGTCAAGGCGGAGCTGGAGGACGACTGAGGGTACCGTGGAAACAGTGGTAGAGCTGGGTTGCCGCGGTAGTTGACCGCGGCAAGGAACCTCATGGTGATGGCACCCATCCTGTGGAACGTCTCCTCGATCTCCTGGTGTGACATGAGGTTCAGTCTCGCCTTCGACTCCTCTACAATACGTGAAAGGTCCGCAATCACGTCGAACTGCAAAACAAATTATTAGTAAATGCTAGAATGTAAAGTACCATAAGGAAAAGGTGGTGAATTTTCAAACTCCCCGCCGTGTCGTAGTGCTGATCCCGTCGCACAGGGTACGGGACACTAGAAACGAGCGCCCTCGCGGCGTCCGGAACCGGCGCTGGTGGTTGTGGTGGGACGTACATCACACGCGACCGAGTCCTCGGGGTGTACCACTAGATGTACGCCTCCCACGCCGTGTCGTCGTGGGGCCGGTCCTCCGTGACGACGTTCTACGACGCGGTAGCCCAACCGTCCACGTACGGCTGCACCTTCTGAACTCAAGAAACACGCCTCGCAACTCCCCTCCGAGACCACCTACGACGAATTAAACATATTTGTCAGCGGCTGAAATCTTCGAACGCTGAATTAAATTTAAAAATTAATGAGAACTCACCTATGATGGGGGCTAGGAACAGTGTGCACCACAGACACATGCCACTCCTGGTACTGCCGAACTGCCTCAACACCCTGTGGACGGCGTACTCCTCCACGTACATGTCGAACAGCAACGGCTTCGTCGTCATCCAGTAGTGCTGGTCTCGGAAGCACAAAGACGAGAGTCCCTGTGGTGCGCGTCTCGCGACAGCCTCCTCTGAGTAGGGCGTCCACCTGACGTCCGCGTCCGTGAGAGCGTCGAACTGACCGACGAAGTCCTTGTACGCCCTCTTTGTCTAGTCGTGGGCGTACGAGGTCTGCATACAAATCAAATGTGAACCCTAAATGTGGATTGAACAAACTAGACAAAATGGAAAGACAAATTGAAAGTGAAAGGTAATAAATTACCGTCCGAAGGCACCAGAACGCGCACATGGTGAAACGGTCGCGCGGGTCGTGGCCCTCTGGCAGGGGCTCGTACGCGTAGAGGGAGACGACTGGCCGACCAATCGCAACCGCTCGTGGCACCAGAGCTGAAGAAGGAGAGGACAGCCGAGAAGGATCGGCTCCGCCGAACGACCCTTCAACACCCCCGAGCACAGGCCCCTGTACGCGCCCGCAAGAACAGAGTTGCCCCAACTGATCTGGGGCACTGCGTGCAAGGGCGCGTCGGCGATCTTCCGAGCGTGGGGGATCAGGTACCTCGCCCCCGCGTCACCCTGCGAACTGCAGAACAACACGAAGCCAAACAGCCACAACAGGTACGCCTCGAAGAACCTGTCGACTGTCTCCTGCTCGGCGTCATCTGCTAGGTAATCAGCCTGCACAAACAAAATCAAACGTTAGTTACATTTTCTCCATATCTTCAAAAACGAAGAGAAATATGAGGTAAAGTTACGTACGCTAAAATGCTACAACCAAGTCAAGGTGGGCCCGTGAGCGTTGGCGAACTCCTGGTACGGGGCGGGGGCGCGATCGTTCTGAGGAACGTTCGCGAACCGAGCGAGGAACTCTGTACGCAACTCAGCGGAGATATCCGCAGCCCCCAGCGGCTCGCCCTTACAAGGAAGGCCCATCAACAGGGACGTGTCCTGAAGAGTCACCGTCATCTCGCCGACGGTGAAGTGGAACGTGTGGGTCTCCGGCCTCCAGTGGTCCAGAAGCGCGCTCAGGAGGGAGAAGTCGTACTGGAAGCGTGTCATGCGATCCTTCTGAGGAATCGCGTCACGCTGGCTGTCCCCCTGGACTAACTGCGCTACAGGCAGAAGTCCTGCAGCGCGTAGCCTGAAACAAATAAGGTAATTTATTAGTTACAACAAAAGGATAAATGAAGGTACAAACAATAACATAGCATCAGTTCACGTACTTGGGAACCCAAAGGTCGTGGATCGGCAGCAACGTGCGCGTAGTGCGGGAACACACGTGTCCAACATCCTCTCCGAGGACGGCGAACAGGAACGAGCGGTGCCTGCGGTCGAGCTCCCTGTCCAACAACTCAGGCGTCACGTACGCCTCAACCTCAGCACGAGCAGCCTGAGCCTGAGCCTGGGCCTGAGCCTGAGCCTGAGCCTGGTACTGAGCCTGATCCATACCTGCAGCTGCATACAAAAATTAAATATACAATTAAAAAAACCAGATAAGTAATTTCTACATTTACTAGAATAGGTAAAATATTTATCTACATTTTTAGACGAGGTAAAGTAATTTTCTACAATTTCTACTATTTTTAAAACAGATAAATTAATTTTCTAGAATTTCTAAACAAATTAAAGTAATTTCGACAATTTTCTGAACAGATAAACTAATTTTCTAGAATTTCTAAACATGCTAAAGTAATTTTCATAATTTCTACACATGCTAAAGTAATTTCTAAACATGCTAAAGTAATTTCTACAATTTCTAAAACAGATAAACTAATTTTCTATATTTTCTAAACTAGATAAATTAATTTTCTAGAATTTCTAAAACAAATTAAACTAATTTTGACAATTTCATGAACAGATAAACTAATTTTCTATATTTTCTAAACATGATAAAGTAATTTTCATAATTTCTACACATGCTAAAGTAATTTCTACGATTTCTAAAACAGATAAACTAATTTTCTATATTTTCTAAACGAGATAAATTAATTTTCTAGAATTTCTAAAACAAATTAAACTAATTTCGACAATTTCAAACTAATTTTCTATATTTTCTAAACATGCTAAAGTAATTTTCATAATTTCTACACATGCTAAAGTAATTTCTATAATTTCTAAAACAGATTAACTAATTTCTATAGTTTCTAAATTAAAAAGCTAATTTCCTAAATCTAAACTAATTAAATTAACAAATTACTAAATTTGTTAATCTAAAAACTAATTTGCTAAATCTAAACTAATTAAATTAACAAATTCCTAAATTTTCTAATCTAAAACTAATTTTCTACACTAATTACACTAATTAAAATAATTAAAAAAAAGACATACCTGAGAGAGAACGACGGCGGGGGAGGTGAGGGCCGGCGGCAGCTGTGGGGGACGGCGACCGCCGTCGACCTTTATATAGGCGCGGCAGCCGCCGTCCGCCACGGCGGAAAGTCCCTACCGTCGTGGCCCACGGCGGCTGCACCACCAACCGCCGTGGCCCACGGCGGTAAGTTGCCGCGGGGCCCACACCCTGCACCCGACCGTTGGCGGTGACCTTACCGCCGTGGGCCACGGCGGTTGGACGTGCGGCCGCCGTGACCTACGGCGGTAGGCCGTTTCCGCCGTGATCCACGGCGTTTGATGTTTATTTTTGATAAATTTCGAAACGGTCGTATAAATTTGCAAAATGATTAAAAATATATATATATATATATAAATTCGAGGAAAGGAAAACGAGGGAGGAGAATGCAAAGGCCCAGTCCTTACTGGGCCTATTATGTGCGGGCTCTTGCATCTACACCTACAAAATTCTCGCATGTTATCTGAAAATTAGTTTGTGCTAAAAAAATCTGAGAATTAGTTTCGGCGACATGGGTGGTAAATTTCTTCTTTCAGATGATATTTTCTTCAACGATTCTTGGTAACCTAATGTAGATCAGGTAGAAGATTAGTGAGCCTTTTGTCAAGAAAGAAAAACCCGTGAATAAGACATTTCACTACCGACCATTTACATACACCCTTTTATCACCACCATTTGCTCTCGTTTTACGAAACTCATGAGCGATTTCAATTCTCTGGTGCCCTCTGTTTTTCTGAATTATAAAGATCAAATAATTTGAAAAACGTTTCTCACCCAATTCGGACCCACTTTACCCCTCAAGTTGGATCCACCTGTCAATTAATTAAGGAGTGGATAGGGTGGAAGACCCATAGAATCGCAATGTAGAGAGCGTTTGTGCCAAAAACATAGTGTTTTTATTACCATGACTCCACCTACCCGTCGTGTACCCGTCCTGTCCGTGTCTATCACGAAAAAAATTCACGTCCGCCGCAAGGCCCCATCCATCCAACTATCCCCTACCGCAAGTCCGCAATAGTTCAACCCGCCTACGAGATGTACCCGCCGCTCCTGCTCCGTCGCTGGCTCGTATCAAGTGCTGACTCGTCTTTCCCTCCCTGAACGTGGCCGTCGTGTGCCCGTGTCCCGTCCGTGTGCGGGCTTGTGAGTTGTGACCTCCACGCCAAAAATACCTAGTCATGCACCAATCTCGATCGATCCGCAACAATGCCTAGGTATGAACTAAACAGATGGCAGATGGCACACTTTAGACTGACTCCAACAATCGGTACCCAAACGCGAGACCCATTGTCCGGTTTGGGTAGCGCACAGTCGAAAGGTGTGTGACCCAAAACGAACCTCCTCCAACAGCCGACGCATCCACGTTCCAAACCGAGACCCATTCCTCTCGCC
The DNA here is from genome assembly GCA_036936925.1 of Cenchrus fungigraminus. NCBI lineage: Eukaryota > Viridiplantae > Streptophyta > Magnoliopsida > Poales > Poaceae > Cenchrus > Cenchrus fungigraminus. The sequence continues at coordinate 74,072,599 of CM072780.1, forward strand.
GAACGCTGGACTCCTCCACACCGAGTGTCGGCCGCCTCCTCCCCGCCAAGCGCACGCGCCGCCCCTCCATCTCTCTCTCTCTCTCTCTACCCGGTGGCGAGCTGCAGATCCGTCCTCCATCCCCGCAGAGCCGCCGACGGGACGACGAGCACGACTGGCGAGGTGGCGACTCCGTCCATCGTGGCCTCCTCCCTCCGCTCCGAGTACCAGCAGCAGGCGGGGGCGGTGTCCTCCTACGGCGGTTGCGGCGTCCCGGCCGCGCTGGCCTCCCGCGCCAGCTACTCGTCGCCGTGCCGGCTGCTCCGGCTCGATTCAGTGGCGACAGGCTTCAATTCGATGGCGGTGTCCCCGATTCGGTGGGGCTGATGCTCGATTTGGCGGCGGCAAGCTCCGATTCGGCGGTGGTGAGCTCCGATTTGGTGGTGGCGAGACCGATTCGGCGGTGGTGGACTCGATTTGACAGCAGCAGAAGCGGGGCCCTCCTCCGCCGTTCGTGCTCGTCCTCCTCCGCCGGCGGTCGTGCTCGGCTCCGGGGACTACGACGCGTGGAACGGGAGGAGCTGCGGGTGGAGACGCAGAAGGATAGATGGAGGAGGCATGTTTGCCTTGCCCATCGGCTTGGACGCAAATTGGGTTGCCTGTTTGCCTCGCTTGTTGGAGGACTTTTTTGCGACCCAAAAACACTGTGACGACCCAGTTTTGGGTTTGGGTCACCTTGTTGGAGTCAGTCTTACAACTTGACATACTCCTCCATGCCTGCGCGCGTTGAGTGCAGCTTGAGTGCTGCCAGCAGTCTGCAGTCGCAAAGAGCAACATGTCATCCAAGATATTCACGTCAATATATTCAGGCAGGCATCTCGTCAGAGATTTCAATCGGGGTAAGATTTAGATGTACTCCAATATATTCACTACAACTGATTGATTGAATTTTTTTGCAGTGGTAAGATTATTCTTCTATACCTAACCTGCGGATCCCTATCTAAATTTCGGTGTGATTGTAAAAAAGTTGCATTAATTCATATGCTTGTTGTTGCTTATTCCCTTTTGCAGTTAATTTATCAAGCAATGTATTGCTCTTCGGGATTCATGGGTGACACAAACAAAACTTATTATGAGTGCAAAACACTGAAACACTAAAAATACTCCATGTATTAAATGGCAAGTACATACAGGATCAATATTTTTCATGTGTTGAGGTGCTGCCAATTAAGACAGCTGATGATGTACATAGCTTTGTTGACATTGCAGGTTGGAAGCTGAGAATGGTGTTGGCCGCAGGTCAAGCACATGGTGCTGCCGTACCCTGACCCTTGCTCCCCATAGGAGAGGGAGCTCGGCCGCCGAAGGACACGCACCGTGCACCGCTCCCCTAGGCCAGGGGCGAGCTGTGCCGGGCCCCGGAGGAGCTCTGGGGGAGGACAGCTGGAGCGCGGCCACGGGATCTCTATGTGGCAACGCATGAGTCCAGCGACGAGTAGCGAGCCCCATGGAGGCACCAACGCGCAAGGCTGATTGCACACTGATAGAGGAGCTCCAAGGCGGTGGTGCACGAAAGCAACTCTGCGAGAGGTGACGGGCGCTGCGCTCGGACCTCATCCCAATGTCCACCGGTCATGGAGGTCGCCTCTCTCCCGCAGTGAGGAGGGGCGGGCGAGCTCCCCTCGACAGCTCACTGTTGACGGTGAATTTTGGTGCTCCAAACATATTCGTTACACTTTGGTTTGGGCTTGATTATGCAACTAACCTGCCATTAGGTACATTAATGATATAACAAGTTCAACTTTGTATTTGCATTGGGAAGTGTGGTGTTTTTGCAGGAAAACATGGACAAAAGGGACGGAGTCACAACAAGTTCAAAGGAGCAAATGAGTAGTTCCGTTCGTGTTCAAGTGCAAGGCGAAATCACTCCCAAAGGTGGCAAGGACCAAGGTGCTACGACGGATCATCCCTGAGGACTAGGACGTAAAGATCGGACTTCATGTGAGAAGACCCCCTATCTTGATCGCGGGGATGACGACGCCAAAATGACACAATTAAAGTGGTTTAAGTCCAAAATGTCAATATGAGACGCGGGGAGAAAGATGGGCCCGAACCGGCCAAGAAAAGGCCCAGGCGACCGACCTGGTCGAATCGGCCCAGTGGTTTTTTGTGTCAGTTCGGCCTCCCCTTTGACCTAGCCCCTCCTTGGTCTATTAGTAGCTCCCCCCTCCGGCGGCCGCCGCATCCAATCATTCTATAGATGCCATTCACCAGAAAGCCGCCGCCGCAAGATGAGGGAGAGATTGGATGAGCTCGTCGCAAGGATCAACGCCGGTGGAGGGAAGGAAGCAAGAGGAGGACTCCAAGCCGCTGGCCTAGGGGTGCTCCCAAGCTTCATCGCCGCCATCATCATCAACGACGTTCTCCGGAGTCTCCATCACCCCTATGTGCTTCAATCCGTGTAAGATGATGGGGTAATACCTCCGTTCGTTCCTAGGGTTAGATGGACCTTTGATATGTAATTGCTACGTGAATCCTATGCCTATTGATGCTTCATGGTCTATATCTTTGCAAATGCTTTGTTTACATATGTTTGCGCAACATGTGGTCTTAATAGGGTTTGTGGTAATCGTGGTGATTAGCTTAACCCTATGGATGCTTAGGTATAGATGCGGTTATACGTGAAAGTGATTGATTACCTTGCGTAGTGACAGTACGATTTAGGGAAAAAGCTTAGCGGCCGCATAACTGCCATGAAGCTAGTGAAGGCATCACCCCTTTCATGTGGTAGATGCATGTTCATGAGATCCTAGACCCTAGGGAGAGAACACTTATCTATCTTAATCTCTCTCTTGTATCCACCCTTTGCCATCTAGTTTAATCTTAGATTTAATCTTAGATTAGCATAGGTTAGATTGCATTTACTTTAGATTAATACCTCTTTCAAAGGCTTTCCAATCAACTAGATTAGTACTTGGTTAAGCGCTAGCAATCCCCTTGCTCCGCGGATTGACAAGAACCTTGGGGGTCACCCCGTGGTGAAAAAGGCTATAGGTGGTCCGTACGCTTGCGGATCGAAACTCGACACGTGTTTCAACCATCAACAAGCCCCTTTTTCTAGCGCCGTTGTCGGGGAGCAAGCCAGTTGTCGGGGAGCAAGCTAGTTTGCTACGTTTAATCTTGTATTAGTTTTGTTGATTACTAACATCTAACCCTCGTTTTCTAGAAAAAAACCCTTTTTGTGTTTTTCTTTTTTATTTTTAGTGCCTAGATGGATTTGTTCACCTCACCTTTGGAGGATGAAGAGATGTCGCTAACGGAGCTAGCAATGCCGTCAATGGAGGACATTGAGATGCAAAAATCAGATTTGATGCTTGCTACAACCCACTACGAAGTGAAGACTGTAATCATCAAGTTAGTGGCGACAAACCCATTTAGAGGATTGGAGGATGACAACCCATATAGACACATTAAGGAATTCACGATGATATGCAACATGGTGCAACAAGAAGGAGTTCCGGCCGCTTGGTTCAAGTGGAATCTTTTTCCGTTCTCTCTCGAAGATGAAGCGCGAAGATGGTACACACTTGCGTCCGTTGAAGCAAAAGGAAATTGGGATGAGCTAGTGAAGAAGTTTCTTTCGAAGTTCTTCCCCATAAGCAAGGTTCAAGACTTAAGGAGGTAAGTGCTCAATTTCAAGCAAGGAGAAGATGAAGGAATTGATGAAGCTTGGGACCGTTTTAATGAACTACTTGAGTAAGGCCCGAACTTATGATTTTCCGGTGACTTGATGTTGCATACCTTTTATTTTTCACTAACCCCTAACTCTTATTGTTTTGTAAGCATGTGTGCAGGCGGTGATTTAATGGATAAAACAATTAGTGAAGCCGCACAAATCTTACAAAGGATAAGCAATGGAAAAAGAACGCAATGTGATTGGTAAAGACGTTGTTGAGAGGAGCAAACCGACAAAAGCAAGCCCGAGGTGCTTGCTGGAGTTTCTGAAAAAACGAACCGGAGGTCAAGGAAGATGAGCCAACCATACAAGAAATTGAAGAACCACTTCCTACGGTAAGAGAAGTCATTTTGCATGATAAAAATGTTGAAATTAACATGAATGTAGGTCCAACTATGGGGAATGCTAGACCATTGGCGGAGTTCAATCAATCCGATTGGATCCAAGTTGATTTTGCCCCCCTAATCAACTACTGAAGGAAGGAGGAACACCGACACGTCGCTAAAAGAGTTGAAGACATATTTGATCAAAAGATGAGTGGAGAGTCGATCCAAAGGATACTTGAAGAAGAAAGAGAAGAAGATGATGAAGGATGGATCGACCAATTTGACAACTCAAAGATTTATGATGAAGAAAGAGAAGAGTACAACCGTGACGAGCCTAGTGACTCGAAGGATAAATGGGAGAAGATATGACTCAAGCTAGAAGATGGGTGGGAAGAAGATGGCACAAGGCAAACACACCTACATGACCCCTCTCCACAAGGTTATAGCTTGTGTGCTATTGAAGCCTACACACTAGAAAATCAAGACATGGAAGCGCTCAATGATGAAGAAAAGAGTGAATCAATGATGAGCAATCTCGACGACATGTGGTACATGAAAGATAAAGAAAGCTACATTCGAGACTTTGAATATAAAGATTGGGATGACAATGAAGACTTCAAAGAAGAGACAAATGCAAATGTAGTTGATGGATTACATGTTCCACATGATGAGATGGAGGGGATGCAAAAAGGTAACAAAGAGACACCTTCACTCGTTGAGATTGATTCGCCTTCAACACCGCTAGATGAACCAAATATCACTCTTGTTGAAAAAGCTCTAAGGCCAAGGTACGCGCTGAAATCGCATGATATTATTGGTATTAATGATGATATATTCAAATATTCATGTTGGACCAATAGTATGAGTAATAGTTTAAATTCTATGCCTTGTTCCAATAATGATCATGTTGATAAGCTAGATTTTTTTTAGAATAATGATGAGGCAATGTTTATGTTTGAACCAATCATTTCTATGCCTAAAGAACCTTTGCCTAAGGATGAGTTAAGTGCTTTGCATGAAACATATGCTTCTTTTAATTACACCTTGACTTGTTGCTACAATTTGCATGTGGTGTTGATTATGGACGCATATGTTTACAATAAGTTTTGTAAATCTCGATCATGCTTTGCGCTTAGTCAAGCTAATGACCTTAAAAAAGGCACATGTTGGGAAAAGACCCGATTTTCACTAACCATGTAGACAAGGCTTGAATAATGAAGAGAGAAGTCATACCTACAGAGTTGCAAGATAAATCACCAACCTCCTCCAAATTCCGCGATGGGTGCTGCTGTCTTCATCAATTTGAGAGCTTGTTCAAAGGTGTACAAATGAAGAAAATGAGATATTCAGAAGCACCATCAAATTTCCATTCCAACGCATCAAGAACCAACGAATTTGAAGACCCATGCAAGGAGTTATGGAGAAAACATTGAGCGTTGCGTGTTCTGAAATTTCAGGACAGATTTCATCACCGAAGTAAAACTGATGTAACTCTCTTGTTCGGAGTCCGATTTGGGCAAATAAAGACTTGTTAGAAAGGAAATTTTGTGAAATGTTCAATGGAGTAGAGCTTGGGTATACTCTCTGTTCTGGACATTAAAGAAAAATTCGTGGAGTGAAGGCAGCACCAAAGGGTGACAAAGAAGGAGAAAGCGATGATGTCAGATACCTTGGGCAAGTCTTCTATAAGTGATCAAGCACAACATGGGAAGTAAATTAAAGCTGCATTGGAACCTTTTCTTCTTACATGAAGGGCCATGGCTATGCGATGAAGAAGGTATGTGAGAAAGTCGAGCTCTATGACTTTAAATGAAGCGCTTTTCGGGAGGCAACCCGTTTCTTTATGTTTTAATTCCTTTCTTAGAGAGAATAAAGAATGGCACCATCCTATGATGATCAACTTGTGGCTAATTAATCTAAGTTTCATTTTATTTTTAGAACCACCATCATGTTCATGCTCATATTTATTTATTTGCATGCATTGCATTTTGCCATCAATGACGTGTTTGTTTCTTTGCATATACATGTTTTGCATATAGTTGGCTTGGTTGATTTATATACTTAATGATGTATGCTTCATTTTCCATGTTAATGCTTCATGAGGCCATATGAGTATTTCCCTTTTGCAATCTTGTGTGAACGTGGTGTTTAAACATGATTGCGGACCATCATCGTTAAGTTCGATAAACCTTGCTAGCTTTTCATATATTTTCATGTTGCATTGGTTAGTTTATAAGCCATGCAATGCGCTTAATTTTTCTTGTGCTATAAGAGTTATTGATTTAGGAATAGACATGGTGTTTTAACCCTAGATAAATAAATCTTTATGGCTATGGAGAAATTCGGCAACCTAGTTGTAAACATGGTGTCTAGAACTAGGTGAAAACATTGTCTTTGTTTATATACTTTCCTATCATGTGCATACACACTTTGCACCACGTACACCCATTAGGTTTTTATTCCTCATTAGACTAATTATGCCACAAGTTGAGTCCTAGGAAACATTGTTGGATTGTTGGCAATTCTATCTACTCCCAACCGTCACCTTGGGGGTAGAATGTGCGCTTAAAACGTCTTGCAGGCAAGATAAAGACTCTTACTACAAGAAAATTGAAGGATGGCTAAGATAAAAATGCTTTGTCTTCTTCTTCCATGCCTAGCCAAATGCTAAGCATGGGGGAGACCCTGAATCTTCAACACGGAAGTGCAACATGACGCTCTAGAAGATAGAATGATCAAGATCATCAACATCTCTGGATCAATGCACAAGAAGCTATTGATCTCATCAAATTTTTGCGTGGTCTCGAAGGGAAAACACTGAATACTTTTGAATATTTAGAAGCCCCATGAAATTACGATTCTAACAAATCAAGAATCAAGACAATCAGAGGTTCCCACAAGCGGTTATGCCCGAATCACCGAGTGCAACACGTCCTGAAATCAGTTTTGGACAGCACGCTGCGCTGAAGTAAAACGGACATAGCTCCCTTGTTTGAACTCCATTTTCGATGAATGACCACACGTTGGAAAGGTAATTTCACAAACTTTTCAATAGAGCTATATTTCAATATATGTTCTGTTCTGGATAGAGGGGAAATCCATGAAAAAGAGACAGCAAGGAGATGATGAGAACAAGAAAGAGGTGATGGTGATGACAACATTGAAGAGAAGGCGACCATTGACTCCATTAAGCATACATGATCCAATTCAGAAGTTTAGGAGCATTGGAAAATCAAGACAAAAGCAAATCCACATACATGGAGATGTCGGGAGAAGATCACGAAAAAACCACAAAAGATGGTAACACCTCCATGGACCTTCTCTTTTCCGAACATAAATGCTTGTAAGTATGCCTTCAACCTCAACTAGGTGCAACTTTTGTTTTTCCCTTCGACAATAACATGGCTACTAGGAGGACAACCTAGATTTCTTTTTATTTTCAATAGAATAGGCATGACCATGTGTTCACCTCGATGTTTTATATTGCCTATGCTTATGGAAAAATGATGAAAGTTGCCGCTTTGTTTTACCTACATGAAGTTATACATGTATTGGCTAATTGCTCTCTCTAATAAGATCTGAAATTAATTTAGATACCGGCTCTTTTATTTGTGGAGGTGAAATGACTATACTCTAGACCCACATATATATCTTTGCTCTTTGATTTAAGTTTATGGATAGCCGGATAACTTGTTGTTTTTATGAAAACTTAACTTTTATGCTATCTACATATTTGTGATGCTCTTGCAAAGTTCTACCTACCAAAGCCATATACATATATGTTCTATGATAACAAAACCCATAGATTGCAAATATATGTTTTGATGAGTTGGATTAGGATTGATTTCTATGGTTCGAGACCAAGAAGCTGGTCATTCCTTTGTGTAACTTTTCATGCTAGCCTCTTTGTCCATGCATTGTGGGTTTTCACATCGAAAATTTCACAAACCTCGCTGGGCATCCACCATAAACCAAAAACATCTTTTTGTGATGACCCTTGTCCACAACCCAATTTGAGTATGGATGATCTTTCGATGAATTTTCTTAAGATTTTCTAGCAAGATTTAAAGATATATAACATATGGAGGGACTCATCAATAATCATGCGGAGTTTCGACATGGAGGATGCCCATGAAGATTTCAAGAGATTTATAAAGGAACAAAAGGACTTTGTACTTGTCTAGCAGCCATAGGTCCCCCCTCTTTTATGCTCGAGGACGAGCATCGTTCAAGCATGGGGGAGGAGTCATCACATCATCTCTGACAAATGCTATGTAAGTATTATGTTGCAAAAGTTCTGAGGAGCAAAAGAAAAAAAATGAAAAATGAAAAAAAATTATGATGAGAAGAAAAGAAAAGTAAGGAAAAAAGGAAAAAGAAAAAAAGGAAGGAGAAAAAAATGAGAATAAAATAAAAGTAAAAAAATAATAAAGTTGCTCCTCGGTTCTTTTTGCTTCATAAGTTCTCAAGTGCCTTGAAGACAAATCCATACTCAAATCTTCCAACCATGTGCAATCCGATAACGAGGACTTCACTTGTGCCTCAGGATCATCCATTTTCCACTTGCACATGTCCACCTATCTAAATGTGTGTGTTTCATCCCTCTCTCTTTCCAACATTTATTTTCCATGGCCTTTTTGACGAGTCTCGGTAATTCCAGTAGATCTCTCTCTTAATTTGACAATATTTCGGATGTATGTTTTGCTAGGATTGTTTTTAACCTTCCAAGCTCCACATAAGCCTTCCACTATCACATATGAGTAGAATAGGTTGAAAATAATCTAGTATAGGCTTGAGTGACTTGATGAGATGAGTGTTTCCATGAGCTTTTGCAAGAGATTTTCACTTATGTTGGATATGCATCTTTTTGAAAATTCTTCCATGGAACAAGGTAACGGTTTGAAGTTCACTTAAGCTTGAGAGCATCGTGTTTATTAAATGTGGCTTGTTCTCTATTGTTAGTCTATCTTCCATAATGAAAAAGAAGTCAGTCACAACTTGAACTTTAAAACTAAATTCTTAAGAGAGAGCAATTTGCCTCGTCATGAATGACTAAGTGCAAGGACAACATTGGAAGGCAACGCTGATTTCCCTTTTAAGCAAAGATTTCTTACTCGAGGACGAGCAAGGTTTAAGCATGGGGGAGATGTTGACGATGAATTTTGGTGCTCCAAACATATTCGTTACACTTTGGTTGGGGCTAGATTATGCAACTAACTCTCCACTAGGCACACTAATGATATAACAAGTTCAACTTTGTATGTGCATTTGGAAGTGTTGTGTTTTTTGCAAGAAAACATGGACAAAAGGGACGGAGTAACAACAAGTTCAAAGGAGCAAATGAGGAGTTCCGTTTGTGTTGAAGTGCAAGGCAAAATCACTCCCAAAGGTGGCAAGGACCAAGGTGCTACGACGGATCATCCCCGAGGACTCGGACGTAAAGATCGGACTTCATGCGAGAAGACCCCCTATCTTGATCGCGGGGATGACGACAACAAAATGACACAATTAAAGGGATTTAAGTCCAAATTGTCAAGATGAGACGCAGGGAGAAAGATGGGCCCGAACCGGCCAAGAAAAGGTCCAGGCCGACCGACCTGGTCGAATCGGCCTAGTGGTTTTTCATGTTGGTTCGGCCTCCCCTTTAACCTAGCCCCTCCTCGGTCTATTAGTAGCTCCCCCTCCGACAGCCGCCACGTCTAATCATTCTATAGATGCCATTCACCAGAAAGACGTCGCCGCAAGATGAGGGAGAGAGTTGGATGAGCTCGTCGCAAGGATCAACGCCGGTGGAGGGAGGGAAGCAAGAGGAGGACTCCAAGCCGCTGGCCCATCACCGCCATCTTCATCAACGACGTTCTCCGGAGTCTCCGTCACTGAAAGGACCTTGATGCCGCCTAGACGGGTGGGTGAATAGGCGAGACGACCAAATAAAACTTTTCCCCCGAAACTTGAGCTTCACTGGCGCTGGCGGTTAGACCGCCCCTGGTGCACTCAGCACAGAGGGGGCGGTTAGACCGGGTCAAGGGGGCGGTTAAACCGCCTCCACCCAGTGAACCTACAAAAGATAACTCAAAGCTTCTCTTTACTTCTAGCAAGAACCAAAGTTCTTAAGTGGCTTCTGTAGATGATCACAAGCAGGGTAATGATCCCTGCACTCAAAGACAAGCACATCCAAGTAGATCGAGCGGAAGCAAAGTAAATAAGCTAGAAATCAAACAAGTGAGGCAAACCACAAAGGAGAGGTGAGGATTTGTTTCCCGAAGTTCACCGCCCACTAAGGAACGGCTACATCTCCGTTGAGGAGCTTGTAAGGGAATTCTCCCAAAACAAGCCGGGTCTCTTTCAACCGTTTTCCTCCTTTTCCACTAAGATGATCTTTTCCACGAAGAGGTAAGATCACAGCCCCCACAAACTTGCCGCTGCTCACCACAACCTTGGGAGCTAGCCGGCGACGCCAAGCCGTCTAGGAGGCGAACCTCCAAGAGTAACAAATGCTTCAAAGGCTTTCCGACGCGAACCACAAGTGCTCAAGCTATGGGATGCTCTTGCTCAGCTCACACAAGCTCACAAAGGCTTAAACTCTCAACCCAACACTAGGATATGGCTTGAAAAGCAAATCTCACAAAGAGAGGGTTGGAGAGTGTTTCTATGGCTTTGGCTTATGAAAAACAGCAGGGGGAGCACCTCAGCAACCCTAGAACCAGCAGCCCCAACAAATGGAGCTCGTGGGGTACTTATACCCCTCACAAGGAAAACTAGCTGTTAGAACTCTGGCCAGGGCGGTTAGACCGCCTGCCTCCGGCCAGTTTGAAAAACTAGCCGTTGGCCTGTCAGGGGCGGTTAGACCGCTCTGGGCAGAGAGAGCCCCAAAACCCTTTTCTCTTCTCACAAGCACTCCAAGACGTGTTGAAGTGTCTAAGGTTGGGTTAGAGGTTTGTTAGACTACTCACGAACTCTCTCAAGGCTAATTCTCACTTAGGTCAACTAATGAGCACTTTTGATCTTTTGTCTTAGAGCTAATGTTGCATCCCTCTTGATAGTACGACAATCCTAAACTCAAGAATAAATAAAACAGACTCGATCACTTGAGCTTGTAGATCTTCAATCTTGCCATACTTTTGAATTTCCAACTTGAGGGCTTCAAACATTGCCGATGTCTTGAGCAACTCCATACTTGAGCTAGTGACTTAGGATTTTCCCTTTTTGCATAAGAGTGCTCACTTTAATCCTTAAGTCAATCCATATTGCCAATCATAACTTATTGATGTGTTGCAATGCTTCCCTCGGTTAAGGCTTGGATATGATACTTGGAGACCCCACGGATGCTAGAACTTCACCTTAGCAAAACACTAATGGCGGCCGGGCCAAGACCCCAAAGATTGCTTAGTCCCTCACCCTAGTCACCTCGGTTGATCTCTTCATCACTTACCCAATCCACATTGAGTTAGCCTTTGCTTAGTCCGCAATTTTACCTTCATTTGAAATCCCACTTCAAATGCTTGTTTTTGATTGACAACGAATATGCAACCTTCCATTTAAGGACCATTAAGTCTATACTCATCCTTGTGTCCTCTTTCAATTACCACATGAAGCCTTGCACTTTAACTTGAGAGATTTGCATAAGGATCACACACTTGCTTGCCTTTAATCATTGTGAGCCAAATAATATCCATTTAAATAAACAACAATTGTAGCTCATGAATAAATAATAAAAACCTGCTCACAATCTTTAGACAAAACAAGTTAAACCTTTAATCGTTTTGTCATTCAATTCACCAAAATCCACTTAGGGGCCTAGATGCACTTTCAATCTCCCTCTTTTTGGTGATTGATGACAACTCGATTAAAGCTTACAAATAAATTGTTTAAGCGCATTTTAATTCTTAGATATAGCTAGAGCTCCCCCTCAATGTGTGCTTTGAATGGAATTTCAAAGATTGTCCTCAAAATGCCAAAAGCACATATTAAAAAGAAAACCATGAGAGCTCCCCCTATATCTTAGAATCAGTGGAGTGCTAGAGATGTGTGTGACAAAATAAAAATAAAACCGTGATGCATATGGCATGATAAGCATGCAACAAAGAGAAGTGTGTGTGCTGTTTGGGTAGGGGCGGTCAGACCGGGGTTGCATGCCGGTTAGACCGCCTCCCCCATTCAGCCTACACAAAAAACATTCATCAATTAATTCATGCAACACAAACTATCACAAATGTCACTTTGGATACATAAATAAGTTCTACACAACCAGAAGCACACATACAAATACTCAAGTCCACAAGATAAAGTAGAGATCCAATTATTACAGACCAACTCTTAACTCTCAGCTCACAGGGGCAGGGCGGTTAGACCGCCTACCCCGCGCGGTTAGACCGCCCCTGCAGAACAGCCACACTAGAAGATAAACACAATGCTTTAATCTAATTCTTCTCCCCCTTTGTCATCAAGCATCCATAAAGGGCCTGGAGAAGATGTTGCTGCTGCCACCTATCCCAATTTTCCTCTCCGGTGGTCGGATCTTCAAATAGGCATACAAGAGAGAAATGAGATGTAAAAGAACTAGATATGGAAAAATTTCAGAATAAGTGATAGGAGTGATTTTTTCATACCATAGGATGGTGCAGGGCAATCAAAGAATTCATGGGAGACACGAGCCGCCCATTCCACATTCGGTGGAGGAGCAACCCAAGGCTCCGGTGCCACCGCATCACCCTCAAACATAGTATCAAAACCAGTGGGTGGTGGAGGAGGAGGGGCCGAGGAGGAAGAAGCACCAATATCCGATCCAAAGTTGCTTCCATACTGATAATATAGATCCGAGTTAAGGAAGCTTTGCACCCTATCATCCACCGAGGGTATCTCAACCTCTGAAGGAGATGGTGAGATAGGAGACCTAGGAGGCTGAATACCGGCATGAGTGTGAAGAGCCATCATGGTATCCCTCATCTTCTTATCCTTTTTCCTCTTCTCTTGCTGGGCAACTTCTATGTCTCTCTGTGTTTTGCACATGCCAAGGAAGATGTTGATCAATTTGCGAAGCAGGGAGCTGTGTTTCTTCTCTCCCTACCAGGGGCGGTTGAACCGCCCCCCTGGCTGATAAGCCTCCCAACTGCGTGGTGCCTCCATTTCTTCATAAATTTGTTCCTCTTCTTGCTGATCATCCTGTGGAGATGGGACCCTCACTGTCCTGCTGGGCTTAGGCTGCAAAGGGCGATGCTTTGTGTCATTAGGATGGGCCCTTTGTGTGACTTCCTTGATGATGTAGCTAATATAGGGGCTATAGCTACACAATCTTTGTGGATTTTCTGAAGAGTTCTTTATTTCTTGCCACAGAAAGTCACCAACATCAAATGGTGCCTCACCGGGCTTCATGGCAACCATTAAGTTTCTCTGAAAAGCAGTGATATCCGAAGAGTTGCCATCCCTAGGTGTGAGAGTTTTTCTGAACAAGCGGTTGAGGACCGAATAATATGTGTATAAACCCTTCACATGCCCGCAACCATCTCTTGCATTCCTAGGGTACATAAAAGCCATTCTCTTAGCCTCAAGTGTGCCCTCATCATGGAGCTTCCTGAGGGACTCATCATGTGACAGTCTGAACAAAGTGAGAAAACTAGAGAAAGAGAGCTGGAAGGACTCACCCTCCGTCATCCAATACATAGCCCGCTCACTTTGTCCACTCTCATTTAGCACATAGCCAAAATAAACTGTCGCATAAAATTGAGCAATGAGCTCCTTGTTCCAATGTTGCTTAAAGCCCATAAGGACCTTAAGCCCTTTCTCCTCACAAGCTTGGATCACCTCAATAAAGATAGGATTATTCTTCCTCTCCATAAAGTCCCAATCAACATACTGAGCATCGTTTTTTAGCCTTTCTACCAGTAATGATGGTTGTGGTGTGATAATCCTGCTGAAAAGTGGTCCAAAATCTGTAATCTGTAGCAGTCCTAGCCTCACCAGCCGGATTGACTCTTCTCAACTTTACCACAGTGTCCGCCATCCCTGCCTGATAATAATCAATAGGTCCTCTGTAAGAAGGATAGTTGGGCTCTCTGATATAAGGTCTACCAAGCTGATGACCACCCCTCTGTTCCTCTTCCTCATCCTCTTCCTCATCACTATCATCATCACTGTCATTACCTCCACCTGCATCTCCCTGCTGACGCCAGCTGACCTCATAATTAAGAGTGGGATCCTCCACATCGTCATCACTGCTCTCCACTCTGTCACTCTTCTCGATGTCATCACCATAGTCAACAGGTGGTCGCTGCTATCCTCTAGGCCTCAAGTTATGAGTACTTGGACCGGTGGACGTCCCGGCGTCACCACTGCCTCTTTTCTTCCTTTTCTGAGAACCGGCACCCCTTGGCATTGCTGCTGTCCCTGGATCACAAGATGTGAAACAAAAGTGTATGAGACACCGGGAACAAGATTGGCTATGAAGAGCGTCGAGGCTCGGCATTCTAGAGCAATTGGCACAAAACTGGCCGGGGCAGTTAGACCGGCCCAGGGGGGGCAGTTAGACCGCCCCTGCCAGGTTTGAGCCAATGGCTCTTCTTCGGCCAAATACAGCAACACAGATAAAAGATATGTAGTTACTGTTCATGCGACGTCTCTAGATAAATGGAGATTAAATACATGCAGAAAACAAAGGTTTGGGCCGGGCATGCGCAGGGCGGTTAGACCGCCCCTGACAGCCAACCCTAATCTTGTGTTCATGACAATGCACTTAACGAAATTGAATCAAACTCTAGGGATGTCTTCTAGGGGTTGCCAGGTGATGTTCTACCGAAGAAATTCAAATCTACTCATGGAGTTGATAGATCGGGTAAAAACAAGACTTGAATACCTTTGGAGAGATGAAACCGAGATGAAATCCAATAAATCGGGTGGGGAACCGGTTCAGCCGCCTTAGGGGAGTGCTTTCCACGGATTGGATTTGATTTTTAGTGGAGGAATCTTCAAATCTCCATGGGAGAAGGAGTTGAAGCTATGAGAGGAAGAGAGCTCGGGTTTGGGATGAAAGGGGGTGTTCCTGGTCGTTGGAGAGAGAAAGGAGGGAAGGAGATAAGGTTGAGGGGCTGTTGAATCACGGGGGAGGGTAAAAACAGTAAGACCCGTGTACCCCGGTCTAACCGCTATGGACCCCCGGTTAGACCGCCTCCCACCCCCCTGACGGAGGAGATTCAAGATAATGACAAGATTTCGTCCCTCTTTTCCATTTAGACCCTTGTATGTCCTGATGTTGCGATGAGGGATGAATTTGAGGGCAGGGGTAAAAACTGGGTAGGGCGGTTAGACCGCCCCTACCCCCGGTTAAACCGCCCCTGCCAAAAATTCAACCAGAGACCCTTTAGCGGTAGTTCCGAGGTAGGGTCGGAAGTACCGATGATTTCCATAATTTTGACAGTGAGCTCTTATCGGTAGTTCCGCCCTAGGGTCGGTAGTTCCGAGGAACACTTTTCCAGCCTTAGAGAATTTGATCCTTGATTTCCACAGAATATTTGGATAAAAGATATAGAGAAGAATTTGATCCAAATTTCACAAATCTTAGAAGAACATGAGATAATCCAAAATAATTCACATTCTTGACTCTTCCAAGAGTGATAGAGAGAGATAAAGATATGGATGTAGAGATGAATTATGGATTTGAGTAAAATATCACCACTTGTGACTAGTCATCAAACAATCAAGGGGAACTATAGTCACAAATGGAACAATAGGGTCACAAAGACCAAGAACCAAATATTTTTCAAATTAAGCACACTTCCTACACATGCTAGTTGGATTTTCAAAAAATCTATCCTATACCACAAAGTGCATGCATCCTCATCAAGTAAATCACCTCTTTAGCATATTTATCTCATACCCTACTCAAGAGACATTCACACGACACCAAGTCGAGTTTATGTGAAGGTATCAACCAAATATCTAGAGAGGCACACAATGATTCACTTGAAGCAATTACATGCTATGAGAGATACACCAGCATGGTATAATGGCCTAGATGCATTTCGGTATTTAAAGAGGTTCCTTGAGACATACCTTTGCCTTTAGACCATTTGAATTTGTGCATAAGTGAATTTAGGGAAAGGCTAGCTCTTACTTGATTCTTCAAAAATTTAATAGTGAATTCAAGAGTTTGCTAATGATGCACAAATACATGAGACTACAAGTTCACTAGAAGAAATTGTTAGTCCCACAAATGACATAACCTTTGAAGTAAGCTCCCCCTCAATTAGTGCTTAGAGAATTTTGAATTTCTCGAACTTAGCACACAATTCAATTACGAACAAGGGAGATTGCTTCAAAGGTAGGTCTAGGTAAAAAATGATTTATCAAATTGAACTATGCCAAGAATCTCACTACCATTGGCTTGGAATCACCAAATGTTGAAATTCAGCTCCATGTCAGGTCACCCAGGCCAAAGTGGTCGGGTCACCTACCATCCTCCAGAGACGCCTCGGGTCACCCGGTCATTGGGGTCGGGTCACCTGCAAAAAGGCATTTCTGGTGGGGAGGCGGTTAGACCGCCCCTAGGGGGCGGTTAGACCCCCCCCTGAGAGGTCCATTTGGTGATTTTTCAGCCCTTGTTCATTGATAAGCCTCTATAGTGACTAAATAAGTTTCTGCAAAGTTTATCACAACAAATACTCTTCTAGAGAGCCATTAGGAGCATCGAATGGTATGAGAGAATAAAATTATGAAAGTGTCAAGGTCACTTCCTCATGCTTCATAAACCTAGGTCTAGTGATCCATGAGTGTTCACAAAGAACTAAGAGTGACCAAGGCACAACATTAAGTTCTTGTTACCGAGTTTGCATTGGTTGAGTGATTTTCACTTTCTAGCTCTTCTCGTGGCAAAGTATCAATTATTGAATTCTTTCTTCGTTGCCATGACTTCAATGCAACTCGATCAACCTACAAGCTCAGCAAGCACTTCTTGGTACCCAACACTTGTTGGGTCCTACAAGGTTAGTCACAAGATGCTTGGGAACCCAAATGGCCCTTGTACTAGTTTGAGGTGAACTAATCATCCTCATAGTACAAGTGCCAATCTTGTCATTCCTAAGCTTATGAAAATCATAATGGACAAGGTTGGATTTCGGAGTGTTACCATTCGGACAATCCTTGCCCAAGTGACCCTTCTCACGACAAGTATAGCAAATGCGGCTTTTGGCGCTTCTTGGCTTGGGAACCATTTGCTTGTCTTGTCTTGGCTTGCATGGAGGCATTTTGCTCGAAGGGTGGACTCTCTTCTCCTCGCTGCGGTTCATCTTCAATGTGCTAGCCAGACCCGGTCTAACCACCCTGGTGGGGCGGTTAGACCACCCCTGATCAGCACTGCTGGTTTGTGGGCAATCCGCAGCCGAGTGACCCTTCTCTTTGCATTGATAGCACAATCTCCTTCTGGTGGATCTTCTCTTCTTAGAGATTGTTTCTTGAGCCTTGAGCTTGAGGGGGCAATGTGAAGTAGCACGCCCCTTCTCTTTTTCTTGAATCTTACTCTTGTTGGTCTTGATGTGTTGTTGAGGATTTGAGCTCGTGACGGTTGAACCCTTCTCAAGCTTCTTCACCATGTCATCACGGTTATCTTGAGAAGGTTGCAGTTTGCTCTCTTCCTTCAACACATACAAGTCCCTTTTAAGCTTTTCGACCTCTTGCTTAAGTTCATCATTTTCTTGGGCAATGAGGTCATCACAAGACTCTACAAATACATGCTCAATGCTAGATTGGCTTGCTTGAGAACAACAAGGTTTAGTGCAAGCAAATTCATTATGGACAAGTGAGCATGTGCACGTGGGTGTGAGAGGTTGTAAGAATTTTACCGATGAAACAACAACCTCATGAGCAATTTCTAGTGAAGCATATGAGTCCACAAGCTTCTCATGAGAACACTCAAGTTCCTTGTGAGTTGCTTGCAAAGCCATATGCTCACTAGTGAGCTTTGCTAGTTGAGCTTCTAGCACATCATTGGCTTCTTCTTCTGCCTTTGCTCTACATGAAAAGGATTTGATATCATGATCATATTTGTTAGCCAATGATTCATACTTACAAACCAAGGAGGCGAGCTAAAATTTGAGAAGTTCAAGTTCTCTTGTCGGAGAGCTTGAGGCTTCAATCTTTTGGCTCTTTGCTCCCTTGGCCCGCCTCTTCTTCTTGCTCTTCTTCTTGGCCACGAGGCAAGCGCCTTCACCGTAGTAGGTTGAAGCGTCTCTATTGGGGGCGGTTTGACCACCTCCCCCAGAGAGGCTCCACCCTCGCTTCTCTTGCTTCCTTCCTTGAGGGTTGATGCTTGATGATCAGTAGATGTTGTAGAGGTTGTGGGGCACATCTCCACTGGTTCATCTTCATCATCACTCTCAACTTCATCCCATTTGGTGTGTACTATCTCAAATAGCAATTCCCAAATGAGATGAGCATCTTCACTAATTTCCTTGCTCTTTAGGATGAGATGCTTTAGTTCTCTACATACACAACTACACAAAAGGTTAGTAATAACGACATTGAGTTGCTTATTCTCCAATTCCTTTGGGGAGACACGTCTCATCCTCCGGAAGGATACTCGCAACCATAATGCCCTCAGCAGTGGGACCCAAAACCTTAAGTGCAATGAGAACATTGGAACACCAAGAAGAGTAGTTTGGGCCATCTAGAGCTAGAGGCTCAAACGATACCTCACAAGTAGTCGACATCAAAAAACTTCGAGCGGTTAAGCTCGAACCAGAGCACCAAGCTCTAATACCAATTGAAAGGACCTTGATGTCGCCTAGAGGGGGGTGAATAGGCAAGACGACCAAATAAAACTTTCCCCCCGAAACTTGAGCTTCACTGGCGCTGGCGGTTAGACCACCCCTGCCAGGCGGTTAGACCGCCCCTGGTGCACTCAGCACAGAGGGGGCGGTTAGACCGGGTCAAGGGGGCGGTTAATCCGCCTCCACCCAGTGAACCTGCACAAGATAACTCAAAACTTCTCTTGACTTCTAGCAAGAACCAAAGTTCTTAAGTGGCTTTTGTAGATGATCACAAGCAGGGTAATGATCCCTGCACTCAAAGACAAGCACACCCAAGTAGATCGAGCGGAAGCAAAGTAAATAAGCTAGAAATCAAACAAGTGAGGCAAACCACAAAGGAGAGACGAGGATTTGTTTCCCGAAGTTCACCGCCCACTAAGGAATGGCTACGTCTCCGTTGAGGAGCTTGTAAGGGAATTCTCCCACAACAAGCCGGGTCTCTTCCAACCGCTTTCCTCCTTTTCCACTAAGACGATCTTTTCCACGAAGAGGCAAGATCACAGCCCTCACAAACTTGCTACTGCTCACCATAACCTTGGGAGCTAGCCGGCGACGCCGAGCCGTCTAGGAGGCGAACCTCCAAGAGTAACAAATGCTTCAAAGGCTTTCCGACGCGAACCACAAGTGCCCAAGCTATGCGATGCTCTTGCTCAGCTCACACAAGCTCACAAAGGCTTAAACTCTCAACCCAACACTAGGATATGGCTTGAAAAGCAAATCTCACAAAGAGAGGGTTGGGGAGTGTTTCTATGGCTTTGGCTTATGAAAAACAGCAGGGGGAGCACCTCAGCAACCCTAGAACCAGCAGCCTCAACAAGTGGAGCTCGTGGGGTACTTATACCCCTCACAAGGAAAACTAGCCGTTAGAACTCTGGCCAGGGCGGTTAGACCGCCTGCCTCTGGCCAGTTTGAAAAACTAGCCGTTGGCCTGTCAGGGGCGGTTAGACCGCTCTGGGCAGAGAGAGCCCCAAAACCCTTTTCTCTTCTCACAAGCACTCCAAGACGTGTTGAAGTGGCTAAGGTTGGGTTAGAGGTTTGTTAGACTACTCAGGAACTCTCTCAAGGCTAATTCTCGCTTAGGTCAACTAATGAGCACTTTTGATCTTTTGTCTTAGAGCTAATGTTGCATCCCTCTTGATAGTACGGCAATCCTAAACTCAAGAATAAATAAAACGAACTCGATCACTTGAGCTTGTAGATCTTCAATCTTGCCATACTTTTGCATTTCCAACTTGAGGACTTCCAACATTGCCGATGTCTTGAGCAAATCCATACTTGAGCTAGTGACTTAGGATTTTCCCTTTTTGCATAAGAGTGCTCACTTTAATCCTCAAGTCACTCCATATTGCCAATCATAACTTATTGATGTGTTGCAATGCTTCCCTCGGTTAAAGCTTGGATATGATACTTGGAGACCCCCACGTAGGGTTGAAAACGGAACGGTATGATCGCGTTCCGTTCCGCCCCATTTTCTACATTTATCCCGACCTTTTTCGTATTTGCGGACAAAAGCGAAATCGAAAATGAAATCGGGATATCGAATTCAGAATCAGGACGAAATCGGTTAGGGTCCTATCTCGACCTTTTTCGTTTATCCCGTTTTTAAGTCGGGATGTCCCGTATACATCCCGTGCTACATTCCGAATTTTGCCTCCCAATAAAAAGAAGCCCAGCCTGCCAATACGCCCAATAGTCGAGCGACCCAGCCCAACAAAATTATGGCCCAACCTAGCAACTCCCAGGTCCCACTCAAGCAGGCAGCAATCGCCTCCCCTGACCTCTCGCTCCTCCCGTCCTTGCGGCGGCGTGGTCGCCGCCCCCATCGGCAGCGCCGCAGCGCAGGCGCAGCCCGCCACTCACCAGCGCCTCCGCGGCTCCGACCTCCCCTGCACGGCTCTGGCGGGCGGCGCTCCCCTCCGACGTGGACGGCGTAGAGAGCGGCGTCGGCAAGCTCGGATGTAGATGCAACGCTTCGTTGAGGTAGGAGGGAGCGATGCAGGTGCAGCCCTGGGGAGCCAGGACCCAGGAGGCGCCGCCGGCGAGCTAGTAGGTCGCGAGCACAAGGGTCGCGACGGTGTGACGCAGAGCAGCAGAGGAGCGAAGCGACCGAGCTGGTTGTTGGGAGCTGCCGAGATGGGAGGTGTAGCGCTGCTTAGGCCTGCTGGATTTGGTGGAGATTCGTGGGTGGTGTCGGCAACAACGAGCACCAACGAGGGTACACGCAGAGAAGAGCAAGGCAGAGCGCCGGCAACAGGAGAGAAGATAAGGTTGCAGAGCCCAGAGTCGTGCAGTGCATGAGAGGATAATGATGGATCTTTATTTTTCTTTCTTTTTTTCAAAAAAATGCATTGTGAGACTTAAGGCACAGATTCACATGATGGTTCTAAATAATTATATTTTAGTTGTAGTCAAAATTTTATTGCTTGATGAGTGGATGGTGAATTGGTAATTGCTTGTTGGCATGTTAGGTTTCGAGGGTCGATGTTCCCGTTTTGTTTTTCGTATTCCGACCGTGTTCGACATGTTTCCGATCGAATTAGTTCGTTTTCGAATCCTTTGATATTCCGTAAGTTCGTTTTCGTTTTCGTTTCCGACCTTACCGAATTCGATTTCGTTTTCGTATTCAAATGTGAAAGTGAAAACGATATTGGTGTTATCCCGACCGAGTTCGACCGCTTTCAACCCTACCCCCACGGATGCTAGAACTTCACCTTAGCAAAACACTAATGGCGGCCGGGCCAAGTCTCCAAAGATTGCTTAGTCCCTCACCCTAGTCACCTCGGTTGATCTCTTCATCACTTACCTAATCCACATTGAGTTAGGCTTTGCTTAAACCGCAATTTTACCTTCACTTGAAATCCCACTTCAAATGCTTGTTTTTGATTGACAACGAATATACAAGCTTCCATTTAAGGACCATTAAGTCTATACTCATCCTTGTGTCCTCTTTCAATTACCACATGAAGCCTTGCACTTCAACTTGAGAGAATTACCAATTTCTCTTTGTATGATCCCTTTTATTTTTAGTCAAGCTACCACATTCCTTGGAGACATGTAATTTATCTTCGCAAAATATCCCCAATATATAAATCCACTTATTGCTTGTCATAAACCAATTTGCATAAGGATCACACACTTGCTTGCCTTTAATCATTGTGAGCCAAATAATATCCATTTAAATAAACAACAATTGTAGCTCATGAATAAATAATAAAAACCTGCTCACAATCTTTAGACAAAACAAGTTAAACCTTTAATCGTTTTGTCATTCAATTCACCAAAATCCACTTAGGGGCCTAGATGCACTTTCAATCACCCCTATGTGCTTCAATACGTGTAAGATGATGGGGTAATGCCTCCGTTCGTCCCTAGGGTTAGATGGACCTTTGATATGTAATTGCTACGTGAATCCTATGCCTATTGATGCTTCATGGTCTATGTCTTTGCAAATGTTTTGTTTACATATGTTTGCGCAACATGTGGTCTTAGTAGGGTTTGTGGTAATCGTGGTGATTAGCTTAACCCTATGGATGCTTAGGTATAGATGCGGTTGTACATGAAAGTGATTGATTACCTTGCGTAGTGACAATATGATTTAGGGAAAAGGCTTAGCGGCTACATAACTGCCATGAAGCTAGTGAAGGCATCACCCCTTTCATGTGGTACATGCATGTTCATGAGATCCTAGACCCTAGGGAGAGAACACTATCTATCTTAATCTCTCTCTTGTATCCACCCTTTGCCATATAGTTTAACCTTAGATTTAATCTTAGATTAGCATAGGTTAGATTGCATTTACTTTAGATTAATACCTCTTTCAAAGGCTTTCCAATCAACTAGATTAGTACTTGGTTAAGCGCTAGCAATCCCCTTGCTTCGCGGATTGACAAGAACCTTGGGGGTCACCCCATGGTGAAAAAGGCTATAGGTGGTCCATACGCTTGCGGATCGAAACTCGACACGTGTTTCAACCATCATCACTCACCATCCCCTTTCTTCTCCAACACTGGCGGCTAAGGAAGGAGTCTACTGGGGGAAGGTAGGTAGGCAAGGTGATGGGGATGGTGGCCGACGGCTTAGGGCCCTGGTGGCGATAGATGTGGTCAAGCCAGGGCGGGGCGGGGAGTCTCGACAGAGTTGGTAAAGATGACGGCGGGACATGTCAACATAGCTGGAGAAGATAACATTGGTAGGGGAGGGAGGAGAGAGAGGGCGGCGATGTAGCTTCGACGAGACCCTACCGCACCGCAGTGGTGGGTGGTGGCCGACGATGGAGGGCCGAGGAAGGGGACACTAGGTGCGGGAACAAAGATGCTGTCGTGGGGGAGAGCGTGCGGACGTGACGTGTGCTGCAGGGTAAGGGGCAGATCGGTGGTGTGGGTCCCACCATCCGAGTTTTCATTGTTTAGGATACATGCATAGGATACAACCACACTATATGCACACACGTGCGCGTATGTACACATGCTATAAGAAGAGATTGGAGACACTACTACCCTTATTGCATGCGCAAGTGAGTTGTAAGGCTGCCTCCAATAGAGGATAGGCAAATACAAGATGCATTTAATGATTTAGGTCGCACACAGTGGAACGGTTGGGCACCCAAATATTCCCTTCTCCAACAGCACAGACGCAAAACACAAAGCGTCGCCGGGCCCTGCTACTCGCTGTGGCCGCCACCTGGAGCTCGCCGCCGGGAAGAGCTCGCACGCCGGGGGGGCGTCGTAGCCGGGAGGAGCTCGCGCCGCTGCTGGAAGGGCCCCCCTTCAACGACCTCGGGGGCCGTCTCAAGCCTTGTCATGCCTCGCCGGCCACCGGGGGCCCGTCTCGAGCCCTGCCGTGCCTCACCGGCAGCCGGGGGGGAGGGTGTGTCTCAAGTCGCACCTCGACAGCCGCCGGGGGCCCCATCTCGAGTTGTGCAGACCGTGGCGAGGCTACTGCCGTCGTGCTCCTCCCCTCCCTCGCCTTGCTCCCTGCTGCTGCCTCCACCACTACGGGTGCTCAAGATTTGCATCTGTCCCTTGGGACGACGCTTCTTTGTCTCGCGGATCGGCCAACACACAAAATGCGTCGCATCTTTGCGTCGTCCGTTGGAGGATGATTTTGGTTGCAAAAACACTATTTAGCACCTATATATGGGTTTGGGTAGTATTGTTGGAGACAGTCTAACAGAAAGTGTGACTCATATGAGGGTTAAATATTTGGAGTGCGAGAGCAACAAAGTGAGGCCCCCAAAAGAGTACAGTTGCAACTGGAGTCTAGAGTTATGCAGTTCTTCCATCACTTCCCATGGATGGCCTTTCTTTTTGCGAATTGGTCAATAATGTTAAACACAATATGTGCTAAACTTTGTGAGTGCTTGTAATTTTGTCGGTCTGATGCCTCTCTTTCGAGATGTCTAAAGCCGGAATATTTTCCATTATCTTAAAACATGCATAATGATGTATGATAGAACGTTTCTTTTAGGTTCAATCTTTACCTTTTCTTGTTTGCATTTTTATTAGCTATTTATAAATAAATATATAGCTTGTGATAACATTTTCTCTTGCAAAGTTATGAATTTTTTGTGAATCTAAAACTTCTATTTACAAAAAATTCTAAAAGACACGTGCGTATCGCACGTGCATCTATGCTAGTAAAATTCTAAAGATGGTTTTATTTTGTTAGGAGAAGCTATTAACCAATACTTCATTAAAGAATGCAATGCTGATTTTGCTCAGCACCTACTGACTATTGTGCTTATTATCAAGTGTGGATTCTTTCCTCTGCATGTACATAATTCTCGCACCCCCTATTATTATCTGAACTTTGAGCCACATATTATGATTATACTTTCCCTTTTAATATGATATTTATTTTTATTCCTATCTTTCACCTTAATTAATATAACTTAAATATAAGATGTGCTCTTTTGTCAACAAAAATGAGAGAGAAACTACACAAAGACAAAACATGAATATAACAACCATATTGTATAATGGGGTTTCATATATTCTCCAATCCCAATTATACCCCTTCATTTAAAAAAAGGGAAATTTCATTTTTATAGGACAAATTTTCAACCAACACCAACATTTACCACACCAAATAGGATATTATGAATGTATATTAATGTATTTATTTAGAATCATACATGCATATTTGTATGTTTTTAATAAACTTGGCCAATCTTGATACCTTTTTGGATAAACTTGGTCTTAGTATGGTTTGGCTTAGGATAAAATTAGAAGTACATTATTTTAGATAAAGAGAATAATTACTCTATTAATATATAGTTTTATTCTCGTATTTAAAATATTCTCTAAAGAATATACTTTGGGCATCACATATAAACAATAAATAATATATTAGTAGATTAATTATTGATTAAAGAGTTTTTTTACCGAAGTCAACAAAGAAAACCTCTATCTATTTTTTATTTTTTAATTATTGATTAAAGACTTGTTCTAAAGAAACGAAATGAGTATACATGTAAGTTTGTACAAAAAATATACATGGTATAATTGTATAAACATGCTTGTTTCAGTACCGCTTAATGCTTGTACAAGAGACAAAAGTGCCTAGTAACACTTTTGTCTTCGAAGATGCTCCTTTTGACATGAGAGATATGTAATTTTTGCCACTCCATGGCCTATATCTATATGTTATTGACTTTCATATAGACATATACACGATCCCGTGTGTCACATTATGACATACATAATCATACTGGCAACAAAAGAAAGTGGCAAATATACGAAGATGATGACGACGAGTATAAGATAATTCCATCCCCTCTCGCTTTTTGATGTGATTGCGCTGATCATATATAACTAACAGATCAGAAAGAACATGCTTGATTTGTCGGTAGCCATGTCACAAACATCTTGCGATAGACCAATCAAAAAAGGTGATGACGACGAGCACGTTCCCATGTGGCAACTTGCCGCTTTGAAAATTTGCCATGATTACGGTTTCCACCAACCAAACATACTATATGTGTTAAAATGTTAATGTAATTCCTCCATTTCAAAATGTTATGTATCTATATTCTGTAGATGTAAGCTTGTATTTAGATGTATGGAAAATATCTACGTATTTATAAAAATTAAAACGACCTACATTTTGGATCGGATAGACTATGAAAGTATCAACATGCACATATGGTTTAATTTTCGAGACGCAACACTGCACGCTTACCTCTATATATATTATACTAGGGGAATCTCACCCGCGCGTTGCTGCGGGAATTAAGAAAAATGCAATGATCGTAAGAGAGAATTTCGGCAACCTCGCGCGTCTGATCATAAGAGAGAATTTCGGCGACCTCGGCAACCTCGTCGCCGCCGTTGGTAATTCTTTGATCTAGGTTTGAACACCACGCGCGTTGCTGCGGCCCTAAACCCTAGAGTAATCGGTGTTACCGTGTGTTAGCATGATGACATACTAAAGTCACGGTGGTATTTCACCAAAATTCACCTAGCTTTATTTGCAGTTTGCACGATTTCTCTTACAATAACATATCTCTCTTACAATAACATTTTCCTTTCACGGATTGTCAGCGTCCAAAAGGAACTTTAGAAACCATAACTTACACTTTTTTTAAGCGTAGTTTAGGGGTGGTGTCGGGCCTACTCACGTGTTGAATAGCTATTTAGTATAAAAATGGATATATTTCATGATGTCAAATGAAAAAAGATCCGATCATTATGTTTCTGCTAGGACTATCTACGCTGCTATTCCTTTATATTCCTCAATTCTCTGCGCGTTGCCGCAAGTATGTAGGAGAGATCTATGAGTTAGAATATTACTATCACCCTCCTATTCTTTTTCTTTCTTCTTTTTCCTTTTCCTTTTCCTTTTTTTCATTCTTTTTTTTATTTTTCACTTTACTCTATACCAAGTACTATCGTTGAGGCTTATTTGTCATTTTATCAAAATATATTCATATGAGATCTTGTTTTGAAGGATTTATTAAAAGGAATCCAATGGTGTAATCAGAATTTAATTTGGTTTTTTGATTTTTGAGTTATAACATTTTTTAGCTAGTTCAAACAATGGGGCCCACCACTGGATGTCATGGTCTTAGTGGGGCTGTTGAGGTGGCATGCTTGCATGTTGAGAGAACTCCCTAGTGGAGAGCTTCTATATAGGAGTTATAGATTATTATGAATACATGCACCCAAATCAGATTGATGACAAATATGTCTCTCACATACCGCTAGAAGAGTAATGTCAGGTGGTTAAATCTTGAACTAAATCGAGTCGCGAAAGGGTCTGTAGCCTAGTTGTTACAACTTACAACAGCCTCGGTAGCATCTCAGGTCTTGGGTTCGATTCCCCGTGGGAGCAAATTTTTCAGGATTTAATGGCGTTTGTGCTTTCAATGGTGGGCGAGTGTACGTGCGTTGTGAGTGTCTCCGATGTACTGTGTAATTCACAAAAAAAAGAAATAAATCGAGTCAAATATGAGCATCATGTCGAATTTAGGATTGAGATCCGAGGAGTTAAGTTGCACCATATGAAACTTTATCAGGTGAGTTACGCTCAATTTACCATTACATAGGTTAAGATCCATAAATCGATGCGGGCAAGATGTCACCAGCAATTTCGTACAAAATTACCTACAGTATATACAACAATTTCGTACAAAATTACCTACAGTATATCAGGTTTAGCGTAGCACGAGGGTTCCTGAATCCCGCCGCGCAGAGGAAGGCACGAAACCAGTTAACCAGACACGCGAGGCTGACTTGGATATATTCCTATCCATCATTTCCGCCCGCATGTGAACGAAATGATGGCCCGGAGAGACAGAGAAAGAAAGAAAGCGGCTTCCGTCACGCATCCGTGGTGGTTCGCCAATGTGAGGCCAGGGTTTTTTATACCGCCCGGTATATTTATACCGCTACCCAGCGGTAACGGTATACCGGAGCGGTATAAATGGTATGCCGCTTCTTACCGCTCGAATTCAAAATCCAAATCAAAATCGCCTATACAAACGGTAACCAGCGGTATACCGCGGTATAAAGTATTTATACCGCTGCGGTAAGGATTTATACCACTCGGTAATGAATTAAAACCGGTGCAATGAAAAAGGGTCTCCGGCTTGAAAGAAATGAAAATTTTGGCATGATGTTGGCACAAAGTAGTGTTAAATACCACCCCGAATCAATAATTTATAGTTATGCATAGAAATACCACACCAAACACAATAATATTAGGCGTGCATAAGTGAGTTGATAGTTCAAATACAAATAATTCGATACAAGTCATACAACACAATAAAAGTTCAATGGTAGAAAGGAAAGACCCCCATTTGGGACGCGGAGTTGTACTCGGCGATGGACATTACATTCAAGCCGCTCACCCTAAGCAACTCAGCATTGTACTGTTGCCAAGTTAGGCCCGTCCATGCCGATGTTGTCTGCCATTCACTGACTAACATGTTGTAAAAATGGGGGTCTTCCCATTCATACACCCATGTCGTCTGTGCCTGCGCGTTTATGTCAGGAATGGGATAAAAAGACCGCGACTGGGAGGTATCACTGTCGAATTGCGACGCTCCAACCGTTCTCCTTTGCGACTGCGGTGCTCCATGGTCGCGATCCTGAGTAGCATGTGTGAATTGAGTCTCCCCTACAGTCAACCATAGATCATAATTAGTACATATAGTTAGAAACATCATACATGTGTGTAAATGTACGTGTGTATACCTGTGAAACGAATTCCACCACCACCACCACCACCATCTCCATCACCATCATCATCATCATCACCACCACCATCACCATCACCATCATCATCACCGTCATCTTCAGCTGAGCTGCTATCCCCAGACTCCTGGTACGGTGGACTACGCTGACCATCACCATCATCAGTGGAGGCGTCGCTGGTCACTGGGTTTTCTGGTGCCTTTGTCTTGCCTTTTTGACGCTTTGGCTCACCCTGCTTAGGCCCACTCTGGAACATCCTCTTCCCTATGTGACTGCTATCTTCGTGCCCAATCACTAATGCAATCATCACCCGTAGCGGTTTGGAGATCTTTGGGGTCTATCTGATCCCTCACAAGCTGGGACGGGATAGGAATGTCACTGTCTTCATCCTCCTCATCAAGAACCGGCTCCCGGTTTGATCTACCATATTCCATCCATTCCCGCACCGGATTTTTCTCATCATAGAAGTTAAGTTGGCCAAGATGCTCAATAATATCACCTTCATCATCATCACGCCGATTAGAGACATCCTCAAGTCGCAGCCGAAGGTTGTAGTTGACATAGACAAGCTTGTTAAGTTTCTTGTGTGTCAACCGGTTGCGAACCTTTGTATGGAGCAACGCAAAAGTACTCCAGTTACGCTCACATCCACTTGAGGAAACACACTGTGAAACAAGCCGTAATGCAAGGCGCTGCAGCTGTGGAGTGGATCCACCGAACATCATCCACCAGGCCGCTGCATGTGCAACCGATTGTGTAAGCAATATATTCGAGTAACGGAGAGAATAAGCTGTCTTTGGGAAGAACTCTTACATGGTGTTGTCTTCGGGTCCGTCGCCATTCGCTGTGCCATTTCCGATCCATACTCGCCATGCTTCATGCGAAACACTTCAGCCTCCTGCAATGCTTGCACGGCGGACTCGACATCCGTCATGCGCTCAAATGCATCCTTGAGCATTCGATACATCTCAGGAGTTGGATCCATCGTATATGAAAGAGCAGGATTGAGGACACCAGCTGCAAAATATGAATGACTTGAAATAAGCATAAGTTGAGAAAGCATAAGTATTGCACTTGAAATAAGCATAAGTATTACCTGCACCAACATACGTCTCAACGTACACATCACGAATCCGCCTGTCAAGAATCTGCCGATACTCATTCCACGTCGACACATTTTGTCCAAAGAAAGACTCCATTTCATGTTTGCACAACTGGTATTGGTATACAACCTCACACAAGTTTGGCTTCTTCTCCCGATCAGCAAAGCGAAGCAACTTGTATACTGGTTGCCCTGTGTCAATGATGTACTTCATATTAGACAACCTGGCATGAGCAAATCGACCTTCCTCGGTATGCGTCCACTTACTGTTTTGGAATTCAGGAGATGCCATCCACTGCATGAAACCCTGGCGTTTCCGATATATGCTATCCAAAAACATGTAGTTGGTCCCAAATCGAGTGGCATTCCACTTAACCAACTCCCCACCGATAGCCTTTCTCATCATTGCATTCAACTGACCATGGTTGTGTAACCAAGCTGAAATTCCCTTGCATGTCGAGATCGTACCTGCATGTTCCGGCCTTTCACCGATATCCTTCAACATCAAATTGACGGTGTGTGCTAGACAAGGTGTCCAAGTAATGTGTGCAAACTCCCGTCCAAGTGCCTTGCATGCTTTCTTGTAGTTGGACCCGTTGTCTGTAACTATATGCACGATATGCTCCGCGCCGATCTCCTTCACCACCTTACGAATCTTCTGCAAAAAATAAGTACAACATTTAGTTACCTCCCAAAACATCCTCAAAGTTGGATTGTGAATGGCACAGGTTTAGGGGTTACCGTCTTGAGATAGTCAGAATCCTGAGATTTTCCAGTTGCATCAATAGACTTGTGAAACCACGTGACCCCATTGCAATATATCAAAAAATTGATGACACTCATCCGCGTCGGGCCAGTCCAAGAATCACACATCAACGTCACGCCAAAGATGGGCCAATCATTCTGAAACTTTGCGTACCGATCTTTCAAATCTTTCTCGTTCATATCAAGGTACTTGCCATCAATATCCCGTCCAGTGGGGGATGCAATTCCTTCACCTGCAACCATACAAAAAACATGAGAACAGATACACAAACACAAGGCGAAGGAAAACTTTCGTGAACATAAAATGAAAGAAAACTCACCCCACTTCTGTGTCTCTCTAACCGCACTAACAAAGTAAGGACTATCCGCCTGTCTCCCAGGTACTCCCGCAGTATGGAAGAATTTGGACCAAGCTTTCCCAATAGATTCCCTTGCATTCTTACCCTTCTGCGTCCAGAACCCTGTATCAATCTTTGTTTGCGTCATTCCTCTTCTTCCACCGGCAGCCAAGTTATAGTCTTCCACCACCACAGGAGTGTCCCTTCGCGAACCAGCTCTTCTAAGCATCCTCTGGAAGGGATTCAACCCCGCCGAACCACTACCCCCTCCACGCTCATAAGTACCTCCTCTCCCTTCCACCCCCTGTCGGAACTCTGCTTCTGCTCTCGACAGGTTAATTGCATCCTGGATCTGAGCCTCCTCATCATATCCACCAGCGGGATTGTTTCCCGCTGCTGCTGCCGCCTCCCGTGCCACCCTCTCTCGAGCCCGGTCAGTAGTTGCCTTCTTAGTCCTCTCAATATCCCGCTGAAAGTACTCCCGCACAGGTGGTGGCACCCTGCTGCAATGGAGCACCGATGATCCACGCGCGGCCAAATGTTGTTTGAATCTAGTAGAACCACCACCACTTTTCTGCATACCACAATAGTTGCATCGCCATCCGGGAGCTAGATTGTCACCATGTTCCCATACGGGATCTTTAGGTCTGCCTGACATTGTCTACCTGCATAAATGCCAACATAAACAAAAGACTTACTTAATCGTATACCTAAAGAAAATGTACCTAAATCTGAAACAAATCCTAACTAAAATTGGATCCTACCACAAATCCTACATTCCTACCACAAATTATCCTACCTAAGGCAACAATTCTATTTCTACCTAAAGCAACAATTCTATTTCTACCTCTACCTCACATCCTAAATCCTACCTAAAATCCTAAACCAAAATAAACCTAAATCCTAACACAAATCCTAAATCCTAAAGCTACACAAATGAAAAAAAAATATTACATACCTGTCCGCGGTATACCGCACCTCCCGCGCGGTAATCCGCCCCGGCTGAGCGGGAGCGGGCGGATCCGGCCGCGGGGCGGCTTACCGCAGCTCCCGCGCGGTATACCGCGCCCTGGCCGCGGTATACCGCCTGCGGCGGCGCGGACGGCGACCTGGGGCGGCGGACCAGCGCTCTCTCGCTGCGGACGGGGCGAATGGAGGCGACTGGAGTCACGGGAGACCGGCTGGAGCTGCTTCTAGGTCATCCAAGTCATTTGGGCTTCATGGGCCTTAACGGGCCGGCCCATGATTTTTCTTTTTCTTTTTTTGTATAACTTCTAAACCTCGAAATAAATACCAAATGCACTCAAATTTGAAAACTTTCAACACCATCAGACTCTACAAATCATGAACTATTTTTTGGAGATTTTTATTGATTTTTTCATTTTTTTGAATTCAAATTCAAATTTGAAAATTCGTAGAGGTTGCTACCGCTCGGTACCGTTACCGTACCCCGGCGATAACAACGGTTACCGCGGTAACCGGAGCGGTTACCAGCGGTAAAAAAAACCCTGTGTGAGGCTGAGGGCCCCCCGCCCCGGCGGCATCGGTAGGCCCCGTGCACGTCACGGCGGGTGGACAATCCCCGCCGTCGGGCTCCTGATCGGACGACTGGCCGGTGCCACCGGCGCTGCGGCGCTGCCCACTTGAGTTGAGCCTGCCGTGCACGGCCAACCAAGATGAGATCGCCACCGCCACCAACCAACTCGTCCGTGTGCGATCTGTTCATCGAGGGGGTCCTCCTCTGCCTTGCTTCTGCTTACTTGTCCAGACTGCAACCGCCTCTCCTCCTCGCCATCGATCCAGACGATCACAACCATCACGCGCCGCCACCTCCCCGCCTGCCTATAAGAAGGAGAAGCGGCCAAGGCAGTAGGCACTAGGCAGTAGCACGAGGAGGAAGAAGGCGATCGATCAAGGGGGAAGAGATCGACCGGGGTCAGAGATGGAGGCCAGCAATGGGCAGATCCACAACAGCGACGAGCAGCCGAGGGCGGAGGAGAAGATCATCATCGACACGGATCCCGGCATCGGTGCGTGCTTCCCTCTCCTCTCCTTCCTACCTCTTCAATTTGCAGGTCGGGCCAATGCTCGCCTCCCTGCTCCCCTGGTTCTCAAACCGAATGGTTCCAAGTTACAACTATTCTCTCTTCATGTTTCACCCTTCATTTTACCTGCTGCAAACTAGCCAAGTCGCAATCGCGCTACTGTAAGCAACGCTTTGATCGGGAGAACGAAACCCTTCTGCTAAATTAATTTCCCAAACAAATGTCATGGGTCCGGTTCTTATCCATGGGGATTTTCACTCTCACCTGTGCTTCCGCTGTTAACCTGCGAATTAATAAACACCTGATGCGTTGCAAAACTTGCTCATCCGAGTACTTTTTAGTACCAGTACAGTGGTATTGATACCTACCAGCACAAAATGCACAGTGAGTATATGCTGAACTTTTTGATAGGGGGTCCATCCGGGTCGATTCTACAATGTACGGAGTATTCGCGCAGAGTCTTGAGCTGGGCGTATTCCCTGTAACTACAGGTCTACATCCTTCTTTTCTTGAGATCCCCCCCACTAAAAGAAAGGAGGCATATTTTGAGATCGTATCTGTTCAAATCCCTATGATGCCTCCCATTTTCCTTTTTATATATACTATCTATATAGTTAATTTCAAAATAAAAACAATACTATCTATTAGACCTGAGCATTCCACGGGTCGGGCCGGGTTCGGGCCGGGTCGAAAAAAACCCGGGTTTTTCGAGCCGAGAAAATCCTGCCCATGACCGTCCCATGGGATGTGTCGGGCCTCAGTTTTCGGGCCGGGCTCGGGCCGGGCCGGGCCCGGGCTTGGGCGGGCCGCCCGCACATTTTATAGTGTAAAGTAACTAAAACCAGCATTTCGGGCGGGCTCGGGCCAAAAATTTTTTTCGCGGGCTTCAAGATCTCTGCCCACGCCCGTCCAGTAAGGTCCGTGGGCGGGCGTGGCGCGGGCCGGGTCGGGCCGGGCCAAAAATGCTCAGGTATACTATCTATATCATGTCGAGAGCTATTTCTTCAAGAGGTACCCAAGTAGGATAAATGAATGAAGCCACTCCGTGAATCTCGGACACTTACCATGATGGAATATTCAATCTTAGATTCACCTGAGCACCTTTATTCTTTTGTAATATCATTATGGATAATTGGCAATGAGATAGGGTGGGTACTGCTGAAAATTTCATGCTTAGGCCAGTCTCACTGGGGTTTCATGAACATTAAATAGGCTGCCATGTGAGCACTTTTGATGATGTGGCAGTGTATTAATGAAGAGAGAGAGGTAAAATGAGTTTCATGAGGATGACACCCTCTATACACAGTTACCTAGACAACTTGTGTCTTACATGCAACCTAGAAAATAATAATAGATGAAATTATGCATTGAGAGAGAGGTGTTTCATTATTGTTTCAAACGTTTGTAGATGATGTGTCACTCTAAGTAATTGTGTCTATGACATCTCCACTGAGAATGGTCTTACATTTAAATGCTAGGATTAAAGGATGTCAGTATCGCCCCCCCCTCCCGCCCCCCGCCCCCCCCCCCCTTTATACATATACATAGACATAATGAGGGATCAAAGATGGCACTATTTCCTCTGAAGAGGTTCCCAATTATGACAACTGATTGCAGCCATTGGGAGATTCCATGAACCCTGGATACTGATCAAATGACAGTGGTCGTATATTCATCTCAGAGCATCTCCAAGAGACTCTATATTCTTTCTAAATAGTAGAAATAGAAATTTTGGTGAAAAAATGTCAAATATAGCCATCTTCTATTCCGGATTTTTCGCTAGTCAAATATAGAAGACGAGAATGGTCGCATAAGAAATAGAAAACTGTTGGAAAGTGAAAAGATATAGAAAATAATTTTTATGTAAATGACTCTCTAAATGATGATTTAGAGAGTAAAATTTAAAAGACTCTTGGAGATGCTCTTAGATTCACATGTTCTTTTATAACATCGTTATTCACCTAGATTCACAGTGAGGTAGGGTTGGTACTGCTGAAATTGCTGGCTTGCATTCACTTGTTTATTTTCTTACCGTGTCCATGCTGTGATTCTAGATGACAGCGTGGCGATTATGATGGCCTTCCAGTCGCCGGGTTTGCAAGTCCTAGGACTCACCACCATTTTTGGCAACTGCACCACGGAGCATGCCACACGCAACGCCTTGATCCTGGCAAGTAGTAGCAGATACTCATGGCAAATGCTCTTTTCCCACTTCGTTTTCTTCATTTCACTTACAACGCTAACTCTGCTACATCTGCAATACTTGACGCACAGTGCGAGAAGGCAGGCCATCCTGAGGTTCCAGTAGCAGAGGGCAGCCATGAGCCTCTCAAGGTATTATGGTCATATCAAACACATGTACTGCAATTTGCTGGCACATTTCTTAGGAACAGTTGTGATCAGATAATTTTGTGTCCCTTCAGATGGCATTAGTAGTTCTACTGTTTTCATTCGTACTCCTGGGAAAAAAAACTGTACCAGGGAAAAAGTACACTATTAAAATGTTTAAAGTCATCTTCAGCGAATTTACAGTTCAATGTTAAAAAAAAAACTGTTTGATAGTTCAACCGGAACCCAAGTCGAAGTCCAAAAATTTCGTGTATCACACAATCTGCAATACCTGCTTGTCTGTATCTTTTGACATCCTTGGAAAGTGACCTTGATACATCTGCTTGATGCTGTTCATTAATAAGTTATCATGTGGGGTGGACTTGTTCACATTTTTGTATTGTGACTAGGGAGGAAAGCCAAATGTTGCCGACTTTGTTCATGGATCTGATGGCCTCGGGAACATAGAGCTTCCTGAACCTACTATTAAGAAAGTGGACCAAAGTGCTGCTGAGTTCTTGGTTGATAAGGTCTCACAGTTTCCTGGAGAGGTCTCTGTACTCGCCTTGGGTCCTCTGACGAACGTAGCATTGGTATGTTCTTTCTCTGACGCCGTACAAATTTCAGGCTTATATTACATGACTGTTTGCTGGCGATGGTGATTCATATTGCGGTACAATGTTTTTCAGGCCATCAAGAAGGATCCTTCTTTTGTGAAAAATGTTAAGAAGATTGTTGTGCTGGGTGGAGCCTTCTTTTCAGCTGGAAATGCCACCCCTTCTGCTGAAGCAAATGTAATGCCTAACCGAGAATCCTTATTGTGCTATGAGAAGTGCCTCAAATGTGATTCTGTCAGGCATAACGAAAGTTTCATTTGCCATTTACAGATCCACAGTGACCCGGATGCAGCTGATATAGTTTTCACTTCTGGGGCAGACATCTACGTGGTGGGCCTCAACATCACAACGCAAGTCAGCTTCACAGGTCCACGATCTTTCATGAACGAATCATGAGCAATATAATCACCCCCCTCTCATTTCAGTAATGAGCCTGCTGATACTTTGCAGATAAGGACCTCCTGGAGCTGAGGAACTCGAAAGGGAAGCACGCGCAGTTCCTCTGCGACGTATGCAAGTTCTACCTTGACTGGCACATCAAGTCTTACGGCGCACCTGGTAAGCTGCGGCTATCCTATCTTTGTGCTATCAGCCACCGTCTTCAGAGCCTGGATGGTTTGAGTCAGCTCAAAGTTTCTGCATTTGTTGGCTCAGTGGTTTTCCTCCATGATCCGGTGAGCTTGGCCGCACTGGTTCGCCCGGATCTGTTCACGTTCAGGAAGGGCGTGGTGAGGGTGGAGACCCAGGGCATCTGCGCCGGCCATACCTCCATGGACATGTTGCTGAAGAAGTAAGCTGATTGATTCGCAATTTTCGTTGCACTCTTTGCATGGTTTTGTGATTATACCACTCGCTGCTGACTGGACTGCTGATCACTTGATTTTTTTTGCAATTTTTGCATCACATGATTTGGTGCAGGTGGAACTCGGAGAACCCGTGGACTGGCTACTCGCCGATCTCGGTGGCGTGGACGGTGGACGTGCCCAGGATGGTCGCGTTCGTGAAGGAGCTCGTCACCAGAGAGTGACGAAACTAGCTGGCATGAGTCGCCGTGCCCGTACTATACCATGCCGATCCCAGGATTCGGTTCCGCATTGCGTGGCGTTGTCGCCGCGCCCTGATTTGAGAGATGTACTCACATTTGACATACTGCAAAGTGCAAACACTATTTTCAGAGCTAGTCATTGGTTCTGCAAAACCAATTTCATATGTCTCTCATTCATTCACCCAAAACAAAACTCTGGTAAACTAGAACGTACGGTACGTGCTGCATCTGCAGCTGCCTGTGTTCAGGTGCAGAGATGAAACTGCACCATATGCAAGTTGAACCAGACAGAGCAAGATCTGTCTCGCTTTATGACGTCATATGACCGGGATCAG
The DNA here is from genome assembly GCA_036936925.1 of Cenchrus fungigraminus. Classification (NCBI taxonomy): domain Eukaryota; kingdom Viridiplantae; phylum Streptophyta; class Magnoliopsida; order Poales; family Poaceae; genus Cenchrus; species Cenchrus fungigraminus. The sequence goes on from CM072780.1 coordinate 74,109,705, forward strand.
CAGGTGTATGTGCTTGGCATGCATCCCTTGACGCCAAAGATTCTGCCAACCCTGTTTATTTTACTAACACACTAGTAGTGGTAAGCAATTAGCCGGGCGCCGTCATTCCGCTGATATAAAAATCATGTGATCGAGGAGGATGCAGCGGCAGGCAGAGAGCCTGGAAGCTTGTTTTCCTTGGCTTTTGCAGCGGGGGAGTATATTTGGCTGCCGAGTTGGGCACGCCTGCCTGCTGCACTGGTCAATCAGAGATTTCAGACCAACCACCACGCTGCTTAACTGTACTGCTGCTCCTGCTCTTGTTAAGCAGTGATCACATGCAATGTAAGCTACCGAATTGGGCAACAAAGAATGTTGCACATGCGCCTGTTTGTAAACTACAGTAGTGAGCTGATGTTTCTCACGCAGGTGCTGAATCTGACTCGCATGCTGCATGCTGCATCAGGACATGGAAATGTTCAATGTCCAGAGAACCGGATGACATCCGGAAAGAGTTCTTGGCATCCCTAGCCATGGTCAGCGACTGGTAATAATTAGAAAAATGCACCAAGCAAAGAGTACATTACAAAGAAGTCCAATTCCACCGAGTAATAGGCTACTGGTCTACTACGGTGTTTTGGTTGGGAGAGAAAATTTTTCACTTTACTGTACACAACCATAATTAAATAAAGTCAGTTTACAAAACTACCTCCACAACTCCTGAGCTAATTCGTGAGATGAATCTTAAACTGCATGATTAGAGGACGGTTACGGTTAATGTAGTATTAATGCAGCAAATCAGAATAAATTAGGCTCGTTAGATTCGTCGCGCAAAGTTGCATTCATTTGTGAAAAGATTTGTAAATAGACTTTATTTATTACTCCATTCTTGCAAGATTCTTTTGCGATTTTTTGTTTAGTTAGGTAAATTTGCACATATAAATAGTGCTGAAATAGTATTTTTGATAGAAGATGTAATGGGTGTAGTGTCTTTTTTTCCCTCCTTTTGCTCATCTAAACAGGGCCCGGCGCCGCTGCGAGCAAAGAGTACAATATTTTAGGCATCTTATTTGTCTGGTTTATCAGTCATCAACTAACAATATTTTTCTTCACAACAAATCATTACCGGCCACCAACAACCAGCCAACACGACGGGCCGATGCTTGTGGCAGCTTTATTAGCTGAATGCTTGTATCAGTACGACGATGACTGGATTCAGCGAGTGTATCTGCTCGGACTGCATTCCTGAAAGCGATTCTGCGACCAGACAGGATGTTGCGTTGTTTAATTTAAACGACTGCAAATAATTCATGAAAGCGATTGTGATCATCCTCTCTGCTGCGCTGTGTGAAAGATCAAATGAAAGTCCAGTCCGTATGGACTGCTGAGGATCCCCGATGCGATGCTGGTGCTGCAACAAGCCAACTAGCAAAGCTTGAGCGGGCTTGGACGCTTCTTCGCTTTGCTGTCTCCATGATCTATGCCTCTATTGACATGGATGTCATGTCGCTACATCTCAGTTCACACATGATGCTTGCATCGCAGGCGGTCTATTTCCAGGCTTCAGCACAGTTGTCCTACGACGTTTGCAGCGATGCAGAGACGCAACGCAACGCAAGCCAGCAGTCGCACGCGGAGTGTTAATGCGACCGCAGCGTGGGTTGGTGGCAGTTGCCCGTCGAGTCGTCGGATCGGGGACGGAGGCGAGATGGATTAATTGAACGAGGACGGGGGCACCAAGCCACCAAGCGAGGACCCATGAGCAGATTGTATGATCTGGACGCGCGAAAAAATCGACCGATCAATCAATGGTTTGGCCGTGAAGACCAAATTAAGTATCTTCTTCGTGCAGCACCGAGCAGAGCACGGGCTAGGAGCCCATCGACTGTTACCGAAAGGAGAAGCCCATCGACTGTTACCATTCTTCCTAGTGAATCCAAATCAATTGGTGTCAGTGTTAATCCCAGAGGCGATCGAGGTCCCCACACACCGGCCGGCAAAAGGAAGGGGTGTGCCATCCCTGCAACTCAACTGCCCCTGCGGCCAAGTGAGGAGAGGACCAGAGAGGCATTCCACGAGCCCAAGAGGAAGAGATGGCGCGCAGCCCCGGCCGACGCGACGGCGTACTGCCTATATAAGTCAGAGCAGCAGGGCCGGGCCGCCATCGTCCCGTTCCATCTTCCATTAGCCCAACCCTTTTACCAGCGCAGCGGCGCCGCCCGCGCGCGCGAGAGAGGGTCGATGGGTGCTCGTGGCCTCGCTCCGGCTCTGCCTGCCGTGCCGGCGATCCTCCTCTTCTGTAAGGCCAACAAGACAACCTCTTCTGCGTTTGTTCCTGCTGCTCCTCCTTCCGTCATCCATAACCGATTCGATTATTGCTGGTGCCATGTGGTCTGAACGAAGGTCTGGTACTGCCAGCGGCCTTGGTCGCGCCGGTGGCGCAGGCGGCGCGCAGGCACCGGAACGACGGCGACGCTCCTCCTCCCAGCGGCAGCGGCGGCGGCGGAGGCTGCAGCACGTCGCCGCCGCTGTGGGTGTTCGGCGACTCGTACGCGGACACGGGGAACCTGGGCGACCTCGGGCGGGAGCTGACGCACGCGTGGTACGACCCCTACGGCGACACCTTCCCCGGGCGCCCCACCGGCCGCTTCTCCGACGGCCGCGTCCTCACCGACTTCATAGGTGCGTCGTCGTCCCCACCCACTAGCTGCTCCGCTCTTTTCTTCGTAGCAAACCAAGCACATGGCGCTGGCCGCTGGCTTGCCCAATGGAATGGCCCCGTGTACCTTCAGGTCACCTCGAGCTCACACTAGTGTGCGTGCCCTCGCTCGCATTGATGATGCGCTTCCCCTTGTTGGTTGGGATTCCAGGCTTCCAATCAATTCGGTGACCCTCTCCTAGTCCTTCCCGGCTCTGGCCGCTGCCGCTGCCCTGTGGTGGCCTCGTACAGGAAGCCGGCCAGTGCAGTCGCTGCCGCCGCAGGGCCCTCAAGCTGCCTGCCTGTACCAGTACGAATGGCTTAGCAGCCGCCCAAATCAACTCCATCTCTAATTCTCTACTATGCATGATCTATACTAGCGGGAGTAGTAGTAGTATAATTTGACCAAGTATATAGTATCCACCCTAAATTAGCTTACACATTTATATATATTTTTATTTCCAAGTATAAAGCTGCACCACAAACTCACAATCCATCCCCGGCCTCTTCGCTAGCTGCATGCACCTGTACATACGTGGCAATACCTATTGCACTAGCTTCCATTTGTTGGGATGATAAATAACACAAGGAATTGTACCCGTGCGCTACGCGCAACCGCAAGCCGCCACCGAAAGAAAAGCTACGGGACGGAGCAGCATGCAGCTAGGCCTAGCACTGACCAGTGACGTGGCCGCCGCCTTCTATTCTCAGCACCGCGCTGCTGCATAGCCGCCTCGCCCGGGCCATGCACATGCATGCGTGTGTTACCTGTGCCATGTCAGGATCCATTTTGACCAGCTCGCCTCTCTATGATATGAGGTGTTTCTTTTTTTTTTGAAGAAAAATGATATGAGGCGTACCGGAAGCAGTTGCCCGCTACTAGCGCACATGCGCCCCCGCCACGCGCTGTCACGTGCTATCGAAACTAGGCACGCAGCTGCTGCTCTCCTCAGCGAGAGATCAGCTGATGTATGCGAAGGGACCCATCAAATAGTAGCCCACGTGCCACGTGGACGGTAATATTTCTTCTTCCCTTTTCTTTTTTTCACCGAAAAAGCTCCACGGCAATATTTATTTCTGCATAATAAGCAGTCTAGCTTAATAATCTGTGGCCTAAATTAAATGACGGCCCACTGCTGCTGTACGTGTGCTGGGAATAATCTGTGGTCTAACTTGATCATCATGATTTGCATGCGTCCGAAACTTCTGTCTCCATCTGTGCATATTTGCGTATCTGCCTTCCTGGCTACGTGGCCGTGCATCACCATCAACTCATTAATAAGTCGCAAATAAAGCAAAAAAAAAATACTGTAGAGAGATCATGCCATTCCTGCGTGCATGCCCACCGCCCACGTCATGTGAGTTTTGAAAGGCAATCTGAATCTGCTAATCGAATGCTTGACTACAGCGTAATTACCTCACTAGTTAAGCACTTGAAAAGACATTCACATGCAACCGTCACGCGTGCATCAGAAATTCTCAACTTTGGCACGATTCGGTTGTACAAGGGGCAAGTGTATATTCGATTCGAATTCCCATGCATGCCCCATGCTGACAACCTAACCTTAATCTTTCCTTTTCCAGCAGTAAACAGGGATACTCGTTGTAATTTGTAAAGCTTTTCCTTTTCAATTCTTTCCTGCTACTGTCACTAACTAGTAACTACGTGTCGGTATGCTTGTTGGAACCGTGCGGCGTGCAGCTTCGGCTATGGGGGTGCCGACGCCGGTGGCGTACAAGCTCCGCAGGGGCGCCGCCCCGGGGCTCCTGGCGCGCGGCATGAACTTCGCGGTCGGCGGCGCCGGCGTGCTCGACACCGGCAACTTCCAGCGCAACATCAGCGCCCAGATCGACCTGTTCCAGGCGCAGCGCCGCGCTGCTCCCTCCAACCGCAGCGGCGGCTGCGACGCAGGTGGGGTCGCCGTCGTCGTCGTCTCCGGCAACGACTACTCCTACGCCGCCGACAAGGACAATGGCACCAGCGTGAGTCTCTCTCTCCCACCGTACACATACCTCAGCGCTCCTGGTTCTAAGGACGAACATCTAAAACGCTTTTTTAAGACAGGCGGCGATCGCGTACATCCCGACGGTGGTGCGGCAGCTCAGGGAGCAGCTGCGGCGGCTGCGGGACGAGGTCGGGATGCGCAGGGTGGTGGTCACCAACCTGCACCCGCTGGGGTGCACGCCGCTCTTCACCCGGCCGCTCAACTACACCGGCTGCAACCCGCTCGCCAACGCCGGCGCCGCGCAGCACAACGCCGCGCTCCAGTCCGTGCTCGCCGCGCTCGACCCGGCCAACCGCACCTTCCTCCTCCTCGACATCAACGCGCCCTTCGCCGCGCTCGTCGGCGGGACGCCATCGTCGGAGGCGGCGGAGGGGAGGTTCGCAGAGCCGCGGCGCCCGTGCTGCGAGACCTTCGGCGGCGCCGGCGCTGCCGGCGGCTACTGCGGCCAGCAGGACGACGACGGCAAGAGGATGTACACGCTGTGCGACGACCCCGCCAAGCACTTCTACTGGGACGACGTCCACCCCACGCAGGCAGCGTGGGCCGCGGTCGCCGAGACTTTCAGGCCCAAGATCCGCGAGTTTATCCTTTCCACCTGACCGATTTTGCTCGGATTCAACTACACATTTTTTTTCTTGTTCTATTTGGGATAAAAATTGCTGAAAAGAATTGGCCAAAGCTAACAAGACGTTCGTGGTCTGTCTACAAGATCATCAGTGAAATTATACTGTTACTGTATCTCAAAAATTACAAAGCTAGTTTTGGAGACAAAAAACGGGACACGAGTTAAGTTTTTTACCACGCACAAAGCTGCTACGGTACTTTCCATTAAGTAAAAAAAAACTACACACGGTGAAAACCATCAAGATCAACCACAAAGGACATGAGTTTACCCTGCCTTCTACAGAATTTTACTGTTACACGATAATCACCAGGCGACCTCGCCTCCTTTTCTACTGTTACACTCAGCGTTTTACAGCTAACGGGTTCAAAAATCAGTGTTTGCCCGAGGTCGCCTCCCTTGCTAAACAATGTACCAGCTACATGCACAACTAATTGATTGATTCAGATAAGCACTTCGCAAAACAAGACTATTCTATCATACTTACCGAGGGGGTCAGTAAGTCTCCAGCAACCAGAATGGAGCACACATGCCCGGGGCCGGGCCACCTACGAGGTGATCACTTTGTCATTGGCTTCTGTTATTGCTGCTTGCGGTGTTGGTGCGACGTCCATCGGGTCAGCTTTGGCCTCAGCAGCTACATCCATCGGGTCAGATTTGTCCTCAGCAGCTACATCCATCGGGTCAGCTCTGGCCTCGGCAGCTTCATACTCTGACAGGAGGTCCATGAACTCGTTGAGCAACCGCTGGACTTTCCGGTTTGACGCCATCGAAGGAAGTATGTCTTCCCTGAGAAGCTTGTGCTTCTTCATTCCCTGTACAATTACCATCAATTAGTAAGCAGACTGATTTACACAGTTCATCGACCCCAGGGGCAAAAAGCTAGCCCAAAAGGCCGCCGGGGTCAGCTTCACTAAATGACGGTGTCAGGCTCTTGCTAAGCTTAGCTATGAACAGTGAATTAGTTAAGAAATTGTGAATTCAGTTGGGGTAAGCTGACCCCGGTTAAATGGGCTGGCTCTGCATTAATGGAACTTCATGGTTATTTAGAAAGCAAATAATCCATCTTTTGTGGACATAAAAATGCAAGAGAGGAGTTCAGTATGCAGACTTACGAGAACATCAGGATCCCATGCTTGATTTTTGGGATCCGTAGATGATGCAGAACCGAGCATGCCCATTGGAGGGCCTAGGAAGTTCTCACAAACCTCACGTAGACGAGATTCATCTGCTTCTCTGCATATATTGAAGAAACAAAAGAGATTTCATTAAAACCTAGAGCTTCACCAAATAATTTTCATCAGACAGAAATTCACATATTTTGTGAATCAACTGAATGGATAGAGTGGCTCACACAAGCAATGCTACAAGTTGTTATGGCCATGGGTTGGCCGGGGATAGGCAGAGGAGGGTCGAGGTCTATTTGCCTCGGCTGCTCATCGCTTGTTGCGAGTTGGGGGGAGATTAGGTTTAATTCTTCTTCATTGCTTGATTATCTGAATACACTGCCTCCCTTTATATAGAAGGGATGGCTTGACCCTCAAGTAAAAGATCCAAACTAACTCTAATCTTAACTCTGATTGATCTTATCCAACTAACCCTATCCCCTGTACTGTTCACGCGCTACAGTACCGTGGGCCCAGACCTAGCTGGTTCCACTCCCATTACACAAGTTCAGGATTATCCACAGACGTGGAAACTAAATTAAAGTGATGACTAACCTTGCGAGAAACCGTATGTAGGACAGGAGGCATTGGCGGTACTCCTGTGGTGACTTCAAAGCTAAACAAGCTGCCAGCTGGGTCTCCAAATGGGCACGTGTCTGCAAACCATCATCTGTTACCCTGAAAAAGAAATTTCGCATGTTGGTTTAGAGCGAACTTTGATATAGTTAAAATGGTCAAAATACTAAAGCAATCAAAGGTGCATGCTGACCTGCTCCAAATAGGCTTTCTAGCCATGAACTTGCCTATATCAATCTGCAACTTGCCTAGCTCTCCACCTTGAGAAGAACTAAATGAGGTGGCAAAATTTGATGCTGGAAAACAATCATCGGCAATCCTTAGCCAGCACCTCATGCTCATGTCATAAAGAAAAGCATGGCGGCTGGCAAGGACAACTAAGGGTGATCCACATCTAGAGAATTTGGCAGATATAACCTTTACTGCACCTGTCAACAAGGCAAAGACAACTACTAAGCACCAACTATTTCAGCAAACACCAAGACGCAGTGAAGTTCAGAATAGCAATCTCAGGCTGTACGTGAAAACTAAAAGACTGGATGTACATACCAGAATGATTTCCTGACGGCTCATCTGGAGATGCGACCAATGAAGCCAAAGAGTCCTGCAAAATGCAGTTCCTGTTATAGAGGTCCCATATGTACATTAGACCTCTTCTCGTGACAAGAAGCAATTTCCAGCAGTCGTCACAATCTATAAAAACAGCTGTGGATCCCATCATCATTGCAGGCATCGCTCGTCTTCCACATTTCGTGTAAACCTAGTTAATTCAGAAGAACCAATTGTAAGGAAACAAAAGAAAATTCCAGCAATAATTTACAGGGGTTAAATAGTATTCTTTTCCAAAAAAATGTTCTCCAATCCCACACTTTTACTGCTAATATATTATATATTATAATGCTTATGACCATGAAACTGACATGATATGAAGTGTTTTCAAATATGAGTAATTGTTAGATAATGTGGTGGCATGTGTGCTTTACAAAAAGAAAATCCATATTGAAAAAACAGAATCAATCAATAAGGAATTCTGATAAGGAATAATACCCACCTGCAGGCAACCATCTTCACAGCCAACGGCCCAGAAATTTGCATTGCCTGCCAAGGCAGTAACCTTTCCAGAAATACGATCCGACCAAAGAGTTTCGGTTCCTCTTGCACACCTTATCTCAGTTTCTTTTGTTGAAAAGGCACCACCGACACCAATCATATCAGCTGCAGTGCGTTCTACAGGCTTTGCTTCAAGGCAGACTGGCAACGAATGCTCATTTTCTTTCTTATTTGATACATGGATAGAAAGCACAGAGCAGGTCAAGGAGCCTGGAACAACAGTTCCAGTGTGTTCTATACTGAGCCTTCCCTCATTTCCTGCACCGGTTGAAGCTTTTTGAATAACAAGACTCTCAGTAATGTTCGCCCTGGCTGTGACACCAGAGCGGTCCTTAACTCCACAGTTACCGCTACCACCGTAAGATGGTCTTGTTCCATTCATTCGCTGATCTAAGGACGAAAAATCCACAACCTGATTCTGAGAACTGCTGGGTATGTTATCCTGATTGGAAGGAAACCCAACAGCCTCTGGGATTATTCTTTTCCGACCATCAGGACGCCGGTATTCTCTCTGCTTCACTGGACTAGATAACTGAGTGACTTTATTTATATCACCAGCAGCAGGTCCTGATGTTTTCTTCCCCTCTTCTGGTAAAGCTTCAGGAACTTTCTGGCTTTGAACAACTGGAGCTGGGTTAGGCACATCCGCGGAAACTTTTGGGGGTGCTTGAAATTGCTGGACAACGGAAGTCCCTTTCTTGCTAACCGATTGCTTTGCTGATGATTGCTTTGCTGATGTTTCTTCAAGCAGTAATTGTGCTGGGCTTTCAGCTAGATTCGATTGCCGTCCTCTGACATCACCATATCTACTCCTCTTCAATTCATCCAGTTCAGAATCACTTAACCTGTATCCAAGCTCCTTTGCTTCAAAGTGAAAGTTGGCAACCGATCCATCCAAGGAGCATGCAAAAAGTGAATAACCATCAGGGCTCCTGCAAGGTGAAAAGCACAGTATCACAGTGAGCTTGGGTATATAAGTTATAAAAAGGAACAATCAAAATGTCTTACCAAGATAAATCAACCACACTTTGAGAGAAAAAATGCTTAGCAACAAATAATGGCCGGGCACTTGCTGTCGTCCAAACAGTAATAGTTCTGTCTTGACTACCAATAGCAATAATGTTATATGGTTGCTGTTCTTTTGTTGATGTCTTTGATGCTCCATTGGCCCATCCAGCTGGCACAGCCTTTGTGTCTTGGCCATTTGAGATATTCTTACGGAACAGTGAGTTATTAAACTTAACCACAACAACAGGTGCATTGTGCCCTAGAAAGTCAAAAGTTGCAGACCAGTCGCTTCTCTCAAGCACAGGGGCTGAATGCCTAGGTTTTTGGAAGCCATGAGTTGTAGTAATGAAGTGGCCACAAGGTGACCATGAAAGTCGTCTAAAAAATGTGGAACCAAGCTGCAAGATGGAAAATGAGAAAGGCTTTCAGCAACAAGGGCATGTCGATCACAGTAAATGATAAAAGTTAGGAAACATAACATACAGATTTTGCCCAATGGCCTTCTGTTTTGTGAGCAAGACTCCAGTCACTGGTACGCCATATTACAACAGTTTTATCATCTGATTGGCTTGCAAGGAAAGAACCAATAGGATCCCAAGTAACCCCTTTGACCAAGCTGGAATGCCCTCGCAAGACGGCAGTGCACATGCCGTTGGTCATGTTCCATATGTGAACAGTATTGTCCAAGCTGCCGCTAGCCAATGTTGAGTCATCAGGGGACCAACTAAGATCTACCTGATTTAGGCATAGGAAAAGGAGGTGTTCAACAGTTAGACAGTAACAATATTAAGGTGATAATGCAAGCTCAAGAGTAACAACACAAATTGTACACATGGTTATTTACAAAAAAAAAACAAAAGGGCAGATATAAAGTGTGGGTGCAATTTCGAAATATAATTACCACATCCGCAGTATGCCCTCTTAAGGTCATAACGACCTTCCAGTTTTCTACATCTGCAGGCTCTCCACTACCAAACTCAGCTGTCCCAGAACCAGCTTTTCTTTCATGAATTAGGATAACCTGATCATCTGAACCTGAAGCCAGATAGCATCCATGTCTGGCCCATCTCACACAGTTCACTGATCCAAAATGGTCACGCATTGTAGCTAGCAAACTTTGGCTGGAATCAGCGTTGGCATTGTTTTTGTCCACAGATTTCATGCTCCATATTCGAACCTATTTGCACAACGAAGCAAATAAAAGGGACTTGGTGAATAAAAAAAACACCTAGGAAAGACAAGGAAAATGTCAAAGAGTGGATATACCTCAGTATCACATAAACAAGAAGTTACCACCAAATATGGCTTAACGGAATCACAAAACACAACAACCACAATGTTAAAATATTCAGTTATCACCCAACAACAAAGCTACCAAACCTTGAGTTTGATTTAAAACTAAGCCCATCCTAATAAGCTGGACTAGAAACAACACAAATGATTCAAATCGGCCTTATGAGATTTAACATTTGGCTCATAAATAGTGACTGCAGCACGAGTTTCAGCTGAAAATCCTGATACCACATCACAAATTCTAATGTTACCTCAGATATCTCCCAAATGACTAGCCAATTCACCTAAAATTAATACCCTTAACCAAACAAGCTGGACCCAAGAACACAAAAATGCTCATAAGCTACTACCTATACCTAACCTCCAAATAATACTTTCAACTTAAACATCACCCAAGCACCAAAAAGTTAACCACACAACAGCATGCAAAAAGAAAAAAAGCTAAGCAAAGGAAGTTAGCAGGAAAAAAATTCATAGCGAGAAGACAAAAGGACAAGGGAAAATTACAGTTGTGAGCTCCGATTGGAAATAAGGAAAACAAAACGACACAAAACAACACAGCATACCTTCTGGTCGCCGCCTCCGGTGGCGAAGCGGAGGCCGCCGGGCTGGATGTCGATGGAGAAGATCTGCAGGCCCTCGTGGCGAATCCAGCTTGGCTTCTCCGTAATCATCTCCTCCTACCTCCTATAATCAGAAGATAAGATTACACTCGCCGTCCGTCACAGCCCCAAACCGACGAGGCCATGCTCAAAACCCTAGAAATCTGCAGCGAAAACCCTAGCCGGGGGGACGACTGGTACAGGGACGCGAGGGGGCCAAATCGGGCAGGCGAGGTAGTATAGGAGCTCGGAGGAGTAGGGATTCGGGGGGAGAATCGCAGGGAGCGGGCGGATTCGATCGGCGGCGGCGGCGGCGCGAAGAACACGGCGGTGGTGTTCGTCCTGTTCGTGCGTGCGAAAGGGAAAAAACGAAAAACAAAAAACAAACGCAAAAAACGAAACCGAATTCGAGTGAAAATTGAACTCAAACGAAAAGTGTAAAAGGAAAGGCGAAGACGTGTCAGGAATTTAATCTACCTTTTGGCCCTTTTTTAGATCTCCAATCGAAGACCATATACCGTGTGTATATTAAAGTGCCATGCTTTGATATTTGTACTTTGAATGAGGTACATCCGATGAAGACTGTAACTGCATCTGCCAAAATTTTGTAGAGTACTGTTTATCCTTTTGTTTTGGCAGCCAAGTTGGTATATATTTGTAATCTCGAGGGGGGAAAGTTGATATGTTTATTATCTCCGTAGACCAAATTTGAATTCAGCATTATTTGCAAATGGTAACTGAAAAACTGCCCAGGAAAATTAATAAGGGCATAATAGCATCTGCACTTCCTAAATCCCCATTCTTTTGTTGTGTACTGCAAAAAGCAATTGATTACTCAAAACGCAGAGAGACAGCCTGACTGACCTTTCCATCTTTTATTTGTGAAGAGATGGTAAATTGTCGGCCCTAGATTTTGATTTTACGATGGAAAGAAACAAAAGACGGATTTGTTGCATGAATTCATTCCATTGGATAATAAAGGCATAACGGAAGATGATAATTGGAGGACGGCAAAGGTAACAAACAAGTCTGACAAGCGATGGTGATGAATGAGTTGAGGCAGGAGAAGACTGTATTGGGCCGGGCCGGGCCTATTTCGATTAGGTCCATGCATGCCTGTGTCGTGTTGGACTTTTCGTCATGCAGAGGCCACTGAAGGGAAAAAGCCCTTTTGACATCTCTCATTTATTATCAAAGTCTCACTTTCGTCCCTCATCTGCAAAACTAGGTATATGAGATTGCTCAACTATCAAATCCGTTTATTTTTAATCCCTCGTCTGTTTTGGAGGGTAGTTTTGCATGACGTGGCCGCAAAACTAGGTATCTGACATGTGAGGTCTCTCAACTATCAGATCAGTTTATCTTTTGTGTTTTGGAGGGTGGTTTTCGTATGACGTGTTGTTGGGTTTCCACATGTTAGGGACATGTGGTGGGATCATGTTACGTGACTATCTTCTCTCCTTTCTCATTCCTCCTCCTTCCCCGCTCCCCCCGCACTACTTTCTTTCTATCTTTCCATCCCAATCCAGAACGACGGAGCCCTACGATCGTCGATTCCAATGACAACTAGGCAGTGGGAAGCACGCCCTCGTCGATTCGCCGGCACCACCCCCATGGTGATTGAAGGAGCTCGGCCATAGGGACTGGGAACTCGATCTCACCTTTCCCGTGGTGAATCTTCTTCTAAGAGTGCTTTCAGGAAAGAATAGCCACTGTTGTTCCTTGATAAACTTCATCTTGAGATGGTTTTGCAACCATATAATGCGAGAAGATTTGTAATCCTTTTCTTCCTAAATCACCCGAGATGAGAGCATCCAGTGCGAAAAAACACAGGCCCATAAGCATCTCTAACTCATTCAGTCAATAAAATTTTTGGGCTCCTCTGTTTTTTGGGAAATGGAAACTTATCAATGAATTATTGTCAGCCATTGAAGGTCGAGTCATTCACGGCTTGACTGTTTCTTATTGACCAGATCTGGCGCCTTGTCTCCCGTCTTTTCAGTAGTACTTCCGATCTTATCTCTTCTTAGCTCAGGCTATAAATAGACCTTGGCACCCATCAGCAACTTGCACGCCTTCCACCATGGCTCAAAGAATAGATCCAATAGGGCACATGCTCCTGTCTTTTCTAATAGGGCACAAGAGTTATAAGGGCGACTTCTTACAATTGGCCATATCCGAAACAAAACCGAATACAAAAAATCAACCATTAGCTACTTTTACAATTTTTTGCACTAAAGGCGATATATACTACATCGACTATTTTTACACTACAGGCGATACACCAGTATCAGCTACACTCTGAAACTACAATCGGCCAAACAGCTCGAAGTAGCAATCAGCTAATTATCCACCCATATACTCAGGTAATATTTCTTTAAATATTTTCCGTTCAAAGCTCTTGCAAACTCTTCTCCTTCCAACTTTTCTAGGATAAACGCATTGCCCGGAACACATTTGCTGACCTGATAAGGACCTTCCCAAGTTGGCGACCACTTCCCGTACTTTGGATCACTGGAGCGAGTCGGCAATATGAGTTTCCAGAGTACGTCTCTTTGATGGAACTCTTTGACCTTGAACTTTTTGTATGTAGGTTGTACATGCCCTAACTGTATTGGGCCTTTTTCAAATTTGATGCACTTGGTTCAGTGCGCCAGCTGCTGGTGATGCATATGTTGTCCTAAAAAAGAAGAAAGAAAAGTGGTGATGCATATGTAAGATGAACACAACTGCAACGTCGCTAAAGTATTTGACTAATCACAGGGTATTAGCAAAAATAGAATAAGGTGGCCTATTTTTGTGAAAGCTTACATGGGAGGAAAAAAAGCTGGACCAGCATTGCAACATTCCAACAACAACGTCACATGATGGAGGTTTCATATATACTTAAGCCCTGTTTGGTTCTCATAAATAGGGTGACTTAAAGTGCAAAAAGTGAAAATAAGTCACCTGTATGAACCAACCAGTCCTGACTTATTTGCACTTTAAGTCGCCTGACTTATAAGTCTTATAAGTAGCTCCACCCCTACTTAAAGTGACTTATTTTCACTTTTTTCCTCTCCTACCCTGTGTAGAGCCCACTGACTTATAAGTCATTGCAACCAAACATGACTGACTTAAATCCAACTGACTTATAAGTTGGGTGACTTATAAATTGGCCTTAGTTTTTTTTAAGAAAGAGGCACAGAATGTGGGTCATTTCTATTAATAAAGAAGGAGCAAAGCGGACAATATAAAAAAAACTTTACAGCCCTGAAAAAGGAGCATGAGGGGAAAAACAGCCTCATGCTTAATTTGCTGAACATCGTATCTTACTTGCTGGTGCTGATTTGTTCTACTGGCTGGTAGCTGGTTTCTTCTGAGAGAAAAGTACTGCTGACTGTTGGCTGATAAGCCAGATGAACAGGGCGAATACAGCCAACAGCTTAAAGATGATAATTATTCCATCCCTCTCAAATTACTTGCCGTTTTGATTTTTCAAAATACATTCTTTTTGTTATGCAAGAATGTATTTAGAAAAGTCAAAGCGACAAATAATTTGAAACAAAAGGACTGACAAATAACCGAGATTATTATGAGGACTGCATGACTAGTAACAACACACCATCATGGTGTACGACACACTTCAAACAATAACAACCGGCTAAATTATAACAGTTATCCAAGCTAATCAATAATGTCACTTCATCATGCATGTATTCTCACTGATCAACACTCTTCTTCTTCACTGCATGCGGATAATGAATGGATGTACACACGGCTCATGACGTACGATTTAAATTAAACCTGGTCTGACGACAGACGATGCGGGTAACTAACACATTTCTTGTGTCTGTCATTTCACTTGAGCACGTACTTCACGACGCCCGGGATGTGGATCCTGTAGAAGTAGTCGTCCCAGTCGAGGGTCTTGGGGTCGAAGTTGAACTCGGCGCGGTCGCCGCCGGCCGCCGCCACGCCCTGCTGGAGCCTCTCGACGTTGGCGTCGTCGAAGACGCCCCGGAAGAGCGCGAAGGGCCCGTAGAGGTCGACGAGCCGCATCACGAAGGCGTACTTGCGGCTCAGCTCGGCGCAGAGCCGAGCCAGCAGGCCGCAGCAGAGCAGGTTGAGCAGCCGCAGCAGCTCCAGCGGCAGCCGGTACCGGACCACCATGTACGCCGTGAAGGCCGCCACGGTGGTGAAGAAGTGGACTGGCCGGGTGCGCACGGGCCGCCCGTCCCGGCCCGTCCGCGGGTGCTCGGTGAAGTGGCGGAGCGCCGTCCGGTACAGCACCGCGTACGGCGCCGGGTTCCGCAGCGACGACGTCGTGTGGTACACCACCACCGGCGCTGCCACTGCTTGCGGCGGCAGTGATGAAGCGTGCGCCGCCGCCGCGGCCATCATCGCGTTCACCACCATGTCACCGGGGATCTGCAAGCGTCGATCACATTGCATTATTTAGGTCATGTGGTGCCATATATACGAAGTAGTTGGGACAGAGACGAGAAGACGATCGAGATGATGATGATGATGAAATGCTTACGACGTCCATGGGGAGGTCGAGGTCGGCGAGGAAGCAGGAGAGGTTCTGCTTGGCGTAGCCGATGAGGATGGCGTCGATGGTCCTGGTCCCCTCGATCCACCCGGGCAGCGGGTCACGCTGTATGCTCGTGATGATGCTGGGCCGCACGATCACCACCGCGGGCGCGTCGCCGCCGCCGCCGGCGGCCGTCAGCCGGCGCAGCGTCATCTCCCCCAGCGCCTTGGTGAACACGTACGTGTTGGGCCACCCAAACTCCCGGGCCCTGCGCATTCATTCGTTTATTATTCCCATACATATATTTCCATTAATTATTCATCAGAAGATGGTATTGACACTACTGCAGGATTGTACCTGGCGAGACCGAGCTCCTTCATGGCCTTCCTCTCGTTCTTCTGCTCGGCGTCGTCGGCGGCGAGCTGCCGCTGGTAGTCCCTAGCGAACTTGAGCTCGGCGTCGACGTCCAGCTGCCGACCGTCGTCGCGCAGGGTCTCACCGTACTTGAACGGCCGCTCCAGGATCAACCCCTGTCTCTCCCCAACGACGTAAGCTGCCAGAGCATCGCAGTTAATTTCTTCTATCGTCATCAGTAACTAAACCTGTCATTTATTTACAGATAACTTTTTACCTGTGGAGACATGGAGGATGACCTCGAGGTTGGGGCACTGCCTGGCCAGCTGGCACATATGCTTGACCCCCATCACGTTCACGTCCAGGGCCACGTCATACCTCTCGTAGAAGTTGGTGGTGGCAGCTCCATTGACGATGACGTTGATCTCCCGGGTCATCTCGCCGAGCTGGGCGCCCTCCACGCCGAAGTTCTCGTGGACGATGTCGCCGGCGAGAGCCACCACCTTCTCGTCGACGAAGGACTCGAACCCCTCGCCGTGCGTCTCCCGCAGAAGCCCAAACAGCTCCTTCCCAAACACCTGCAATTTTATTTTATTTTATTTTTTGCACAGAAGACGTGCTATAGCTAGCATACAGAAACGAAAATGTTCCGGTGAAGCATCACATCAGCCTGGATAGCTGCAGAAGACACGTTCTTTGCTGGTCCATGCAATTGGCACGACGCGTTTGGGGTGGGTGATTAAACGCCATGAGGGGTGAAAGTGGTACGGATATTATCCGTCCGACCGACCGACCGAAAGGGCCAGACACTCAAATGGTAAGACCGTATTCGAATCCGGACATTTAATATCCGTAAATATCCGTACCGCATTAGTATCCGAAAATTCAAAGTTGAATTTCTATGATCTAAATATGATGAATATCACTATTCGACAAAAAATATAATGTCCGTATCCGTATTCGATCCGAGAATTCAGTCTGAGAAAGAAAAATTATTTGTATCTATATCCGCAGTATGCGTCCGTATCCGATCCGTTTTCATCCATGCCTCGTTCTTGCCTGCCAAACGCTTTGATGGTGATGATGGCAAAATTTTCATAAGGTGGATTTCGACTTGCATGGGCCCCGAAATCCAGAGATGGATCCTGCACTGACTGCACACGCAACACGCACGACCGGCATATGGGCCCTTCCGGCTATCTCAACGGCAATATCAGTGTTCCATTTTAAGTCAATTTTCATTTTTTTAATTCATTCATACGTACAAATATTAATGAACCTAGAAAATCAAAAATGATTTACAGTTTAGGAAGGAGAGAGTAAGAAGTAGATGGGGGGATCAGTCTAGGTGCGTGAAAACTTAAAATTCAGATAGATATATGATGGACCAAACTTTCTAAGTCCTTCCTTTATACTACAGTAGAATAGAATGTACTAGTAGTTCCTTCCTACAGTGATGCACATTCGCACAACATGACATCTTTTTTTCATGGTTAATAGGTTACTGTACAACAATTAACCTCGGAGTAAAAAAGGGAATAACAGTGTTGGTTACTGAAATAAGTGACCACAGTGACAATTAACTCTTCTGCCGCAGCACATGCCTCTGCCTGAGCTGTAACTTTATTTCAGTGGTAATAAAGATTCTAGTCATAGTACTTGAAGCAAGTAGTACTCCTTTGGATTTTCCCATTGAACAGAATGCTACTGCTACTATACCTTTGGGCAGGGGTTATTTCTTTCTTAAGAGAAAGAGAGGATTTTCACTTTGTTAGAGACTAATTACTGAGCCACGGTATGCTGCAATTAACATGTACTCCTATACGTATATAATGAAACCAGCACCGTGATTGTGTCTTTGGAGATGCCTGAATTCCTATCAGAAATACTACTAAGAGTCTAGGAGTATACAGTATGTTTTCATTCTTCAGTCAGGCCGTCTCTAGTCTAGGGACTTGCATGCTGCGACGCAAAACCGGGGAGCGAATTCACCCAGCCGCCCACAGCATCAAGCAGTGGCCACCAGTGGCAAGATGCTGCAGCAGCACACTGAACCGGGCAGTGCAAGTGCCGAGGGCAATTACTCCTCATTTGCTCCTGACAGAACCTACCATCAGCTAACCCACGCGCATACGCAATAACTCCTACGTAAACAGCCATCAGATGGCTGCATCATCTGCAGATGGCTCTCTACCATGCAGTGCAGGTCTCTTTCAGGATTCAGAAGGCTGCAGGGGGCCCCTGCCCTGCCTTCAGCCTTCATCATGCCTTGATTACAGACAGAATTAGAGTCGGGAAACGATCTACTTTTTGATAAAACTCTAGCACAGCTGTCACCAGAATTAGATGATCAACTGTTCAAGGAATGGCTCATGGACCACACCAGGGCACAAATTGGAACCCTGATGGCCACTTGTAAGGAATAATCATGAACCTATATTCGCCAAGCAAACTGATCTCAGCATCAGAAGCTAGCATAAATCGACAGCCTGTAGCGTCTCTTTGCGGTACTACGCCCACAAACGTACCATGCATATTGTACTCCCCCTTATTTAATATATATATGTTGCGATATTGGAGCGTTCCAAATTGTATATCTTTTTGGCCTGTCTATCTAAGAAAAATTAAAACGACCCACAACTTAAAACAAAAGGAGTAGTATATTTTTAACTTGTATACAACGTGTGCACTACATCGTATATCGTTTGCTTGTATACTACATAAACAAACGACGGGGAAAAAGTGAATTAAACGTACGGCAGCACGCACCCAATAAATTAAAGAAAGCAACTTGCGAGTTAATTTGTCTGAAGAATTTGTTTCAGGTTCTTTTGCCGCATCAACCTATACTTAAATTATGCCCATGCCACGCATGCCACTCCACTGCTTAATCTATGCATGGTTACTGCTACTTGAAAATCGGGTGACACAACCCCAATTAAGTTAAGAGAACCACTAGAACAGCAGAAGAAGCTGCTACTGTTGTTACAAGTGGAAAAAAAAGAGCGAGCTCGCTCACCTCCGTCTCCACCCGTTTCTTGGCCGACGCCGCGTCCGGGGCTCGCACCGGGAGGTAGATCCTCTTCACGTCCGGCTGGACCCTCAGTATCTTCTCCACCAGTACTGCAGCGCGCGAGACATGACCACAAAATAAGAGCACAAGAACAGGTGAAGGTGAGCACAAATTAAATAATGCATTGCATGCAAAGAAAAGCGCAGCAGAATTGTTTGCTGAACTTTCCATTTCCTCGTCGTCCGGCGAGACGACGGCAAGAGAGATTCATGCAGAGCATTATGCATATGGTGATGCTTACTCTTTCCAAGGAAGCCTGTTGAGCCGGTGATGAGGACGCCCTTGTTCTTGAAGTACCCAGGGATCCCTGTTGCTTCCTCCATTGTTGCAACCATATCTTTCTAGCTAGCTACCTGTGTGCTAGCTGCCGTGTGCTTCTTTGTTTGTGTATGGGAGAGAGAGAGAGACAGTGATGAGCTAGAGAGAGAGAGAGCAGCAGGGAGGGTGAAAGCTGGTAAGAGTGCTTTAATTTGGCGCTAGAGAGAAGGGTTATGTGAGAGGCACCGCGCACAAAAACGAGGCTCCTCAGTGTGGGTATTTATACACAAGCAGGCCACCAAGGTGTGCAGCAATTGGAGGAGGGGTTTGATGAGTGCACGTAATTTATAATTAGCATATGGAAATGATCCAATGGCATCATACATGGACTTTACTGCAAGAGGGACAACAATAATGCACCGAGTTCAGAGGATTATCCCTCCGAGCAGTCACCGTCAGGGTCTCAGGGAGCAGATAATAGTAAATAGCGCCTGAAAGTAATTAAACTACTCTTAATTAGCATACCATTAATCCCTTCTTCGATGTGAGAGCAATGATGAACAGCCTAGCCGGCCTATCAACCAGATTATAAGCCTTGCTGTCACTTGATGTACAGTAGTTCAGAAGGAAGCTAGAGAGAGATCCTAGCTGCATGATTTGGCAACTGAATAATGATCGAGCTGTGATGACACACAGAGGCTAGTGGCACAGATGAGCTGAGACACGACTATAAATATATGATGTGGTCGGACGAAACACATGCTTGTTTCCCAACAAAAAATGATAGAAAAGAAAGAAAACCTTTTATATATATATATTGTTTACCAAATAATCTGTCTTCTCTGCTAATCGCTGGCGAATATTTTGTTTGTGCATTCTTGGCTTACACAACTTTAAGAAGCAAAATCCTAACCACTGAATGCATTTGGTTCCTTTTCCCTTCTTTATGTATATCGTCTTTACATTTCAGAATGCGTGATCCGTAGGGTTCTGGATGTATATTCTGACGCACGAAATCCCCAGGGTGCCTGTTTGGTAAGCTAATACATGCTAGAACATGGGCCGGGGTGAGGGAACGAAAACGACACGCGCCACGCTTGGATTGGCGTGGTGACTCATCTTATTTCACAATCAACGAAGTAGGTCACCAGTATTCGTTCCCTGATCTGAAATGATTAACATATAGGAGTATCTTTGGAGTACGTAGAACAATATGCTACCTTCGACAATAACTGTATCTATGTAGACACACACTAGTGCCACATGTACTTTCGGTCTAATAACAGCCCTCCTAATTTTACTTCCACGTCGCTCTAGGCAATCGTGTTCACGAAACTTTAGCAGTTTCACGTCAGAACAGTTTCACATTGCACGCCAAGATAACAGTTTCACATTGCATCGAACAGAAGTCGGAACAACCAATATCATAATCAATTTCACTTTCCATGTAGCAATCTGCTTCCAAATATAAGGGCTCATGTTGATATACAGATATGAGAGGAGAAACATGCATGGTCATAAACTAAGTTAAATCATTCACCAGACACCAGTAAAAGAAGTTGGAATCAGTCAGGTAAGCTAACAATCGGAACTTGGAATTCAGCTGTCATTCCACCCATCAACAAACAAGAATAGCAAATGTGCCAGTGGAGTTTCAACAAAGATTTAATGCATGAAACTCCACTAAAATTGGTCTAAAAGCAACAGATTACCCTAAAACTTAAGTGTGAATTTAAAGTGGCTGGAATGAATGAGCTCAAGACGTGTCCAGAGTTAAGCCGCAATTCTTTGAATGAATGCCCTGCACGACATTGGCCCTTCCCCTCTTCGTTCCCCTTTAAATTAGGACCTGGAATGAACCATGTTCGAAATTAATCAGTGAGGGGGCACAACTCATTACCTTACCCATAATTTAGCCTTTTTGTAGGCTGGATTTGTCCTGAGCTTCGGGTAGCCTAGGCCCACGTTCATGGACTTTGTGGCCAAACTGCCTAGCAAGTATATGGCGAAATAAAGAAGCTGTTTGGAGCTCGATCTGTCCTGTGATTTAATAAGTTGCATATGTTCCCACACCGTCTCAGAATATAACTACATTTATACTTTATGTTACAATTCTTTATGATTATTTCGCTATTTACAGTTAAAGTTGAAAAATTTTGACTTTAAAAAAAAGTCTACACGTAGCTATACTTTGGGAGAAATGGAATAGATGAATTGGAGTCTTATCCTTGCTCTACCTGAAACATGTGATTGCACTAGTCGCTGCAACGGTTAAGATCGAGCATCCCGCCCGGTACCTACGGATCCGCACGTTTGCGACATTGTCTGAATTCTGCAACGCACGAATATGTATCTCCTTCAAACAGTTTTTTTCACATGTCACTACTAGAGAATGGATCTTTGGTACGGGCCTTTAGTCCCGGTCGAAATTTAGAGTCAAGACTAAAGAATTTTCGTCAACGTGGCCTCGAGTGGCTGCGAACGCCCCACCTCTTTAGTCTCGGTTGGTAATACCAACCGAGATTAAAGGCTCCGCGTCCAAAGACAAAGCAGCAACAATCATTGACACGAGCTTTTAGTCTCGAGGTGGTATTTCTACCGAGACTAAAGGGTCCCTTAGTCCTGGGTGGGAATAAAGCGCGAGACAAAACATCCCCCACCGGTGCCCCTCTCTCTCTTTATTATCTATTTCTTTCTTCCACATCCACCACAGGCATTCATTTCCTTCTATCTTCTTTCTTCTTCTGCAATCTTTATCATTTCTTTCTTTCATTGATGCAGACCGGTAGCCGCCACGAGCTGCCAGGTGCGGGCGGCCGACAGGGCGCGGCTCTGGCAGCGCAGGGGGCTCAGGGCGGCGCGTAGCCTGCCGCAGAAGGAGACCCCGACGCAAGCGCGACGGCGCAGGAGGAGACCACGACGTGGGCGCTTTGAATCCGGCGCTCCAGCGCGGGGGTGGTGCTCTGGCTTCGGGCGCCGTGGGCGCTGGCTCCGGTCGGTGCGGGCGCGAGGGCGGTCCGGCTCCGGTCGGCGCGGGGGCGGTGCTCGTCGTTGTCGCAGCGGCTACCGGCAAGGAGCACCGCTGGTGCGCAAGGGCGTACAGCGAGGGCTGGCGGCGCTCGTTATCGTCGCAGTGGCGGCGCAGCTCGTCCCCGTCCGACTCGGAAGCCGGAAGACGCCGGGGGGTGCCCGCAGCCTGTCCTCGTCTGAGGACGCCGGGGGAGGAGCGGCAACCGGAGACGCCAGGAAGTCGTCATGGTTTGATTTTTTTATGTGAAGTATTTGTTAGTGATTTTTGCTAGGATTTTTATGTGAAGTATTTGTCAGCGATTTTTGCTGTGAATTCATTGTGTGCTGTGAATTAAATCGAACATGTGTTGTGAATTGCATCTTGTGCAAAAATTGATGTATGTAAAGATTTATGTGCTGGTTATGTAAAGTCTTGTGCAAATTGATGTTTGTGGTGGGATTGAACTTGTTTTTGTCAAAGTTGGAGTTGGAGTTAAGGTCGGTGGAGCTGAAGTTGGCCGGACGGAGCAAGAGCTGGTGGGAATGCCAGCTCAGGTTTTTTTGTTTGTTTCGTAACCCCTTCAGTCCTGGTTCATTCACCGGGACTAAAGGGGGTGTCTTTCTCAGTCCGGGGTGGTCCACCCGGGACTAGGGATTGATTCGGATCAGATACGAATTCAGATATCACTATTTACCACATTTCAATTTAAATTCGGATACGAATACGAATATTATCGAATGCGAATACAAAACGTATATTTCGAATTCAGATTCACATTAGAATACTTGCTCGATTTATAGCATAGAATCATAACGAGTATCAATTTCATTTGTCGATGGTTTTATAATTAATCAAATCATGGTACAAGTCGATAGTAAATTATGATGATAGTACATAATAGATATCTTATTAAAAATAAAATATCTATTAATTAATTAATTAATATATCACAATAAATGTAAAATAGGCATTTTTTAAATATATAAACATCTTTTAATAGTAAACATAAGTACATAACAACATTTAAATATAATTTATTTATTTTCTGAATAATATAATGTATTTAAAATTACTATGATTAGCCACATTAAAATTAATTAAAAAATATGAATACGGATGCATCCTGTAGGGGTTATCTACCGCCGAGCAGTAAATTTGTATCGGATTGCGTGTTGGGCGTCGGACGGTTGCGCAAATGGGGGTACACAGGATTTATACTGGTTCGGGCCTCCGGAGAGTAACGCACTACGTCCAGTTCGTGCTGCTGTATTATTCGCGCTGATTTGTAGTAGGGGTACAAATGGGTGAGAGAGGGAATCGAGCTCCCATGTCTCTGTAATCTGTAGAAGCCATGGTTGGCTGGAGGTTGAAGAAGAATAGAATGAGAGTCCTCCTCCTGGGAGGAGAAGGAAGAAGTCAAAGTAAAAAAGCCCGCCCCCTACAAGAGGACCCCTGCTCTCCCCTTTATCAGATAAGGGGAGCATGTTACATTAGTGAAGAGAGAGAAAAAGGGAGAGGTGGGGAGGTTGCATGCTCAATAGGTGTGCGAGAGGAAAGCCTTTTTCTCATGCAGCGGGTCCCGCCGCCCTTGGTCCCTGTTCTCCACTTGATGACTTGTGTGCTTTCCCATGCGAGGGGCCCAGGCAATGAGTGCTTCCAACACCTGGCACATGCATGGGCAATGAGGGATCCAAAACTACTCAGGAGGACACCCAACTAGTCGGAAGCTGCATGTCTGGGAGTCACGTGGTGTCATGGCTTGCCTTTATGGTCGTTTTCCCTCACAGAAATAAACCCGAAGAATATCACTTGGTTGGTGGCCGTTTTCCTTCACGAAAATAATTCCTGGAAGCCACTGAAAAATACGCCGGGAACCGTCGTGGCTGCGGTAGTCGCTTGTAATCACTGTCTTTAGGTACCCATAATATTGGGTCCCGTTAGTAGCCCCCGAGCCTAGGAGGGAGTCGTAGACTCGTTCCTAGGTTCTGTCGTCGCAGCGGAGAGGTAGATCGTCGTTCGTACGGCGGCCGGGTGTAGCCCCCGAGCCCGCGAGGGAGTCGGAGACTTGCTCGCGGGGTTAGTGATTTTGGAGCTGAACATTGTCTCGTTGGTGGTGTCGTCGCGCCCGAGCTTGCGGGAGGAAGATGAATTTTTGGTGACCTCGCATGGCACGAGGCACTAGTCGGGGAGTCGGTTTCCCTTTTCGTTGCGTCTCCCTCGCGCATCCTTTTCGTTAGGAAGGAGGGGTTGGGTGACGTCGAAGCTTGCCTCGCTGGCCGAGCCCCGGCACCCCGTGAGCTGCGTGCAGGTGAGCTCGAGTGAAGCCTCGGAGTCCCATTCGCCGGGTTCCGAACGGATCAGCTGGTGATCGACCTCAGGTTCCTGATGGTGAAGTCATCTAGTTACCGAGCCCGTTCGGTTGGACTCGGCGGCTCGTCGCCTTTCCGTCGGGGATAAAACCATGACCTCATTTTCCATCAAGACTCGAACGCAGTTTAGGATGCCCTTGGCGCTCATGCGCTTGAGTTCCGGCCGCTGGGGCCCATCCCTCACTGCCTCTCGTTCGGGTATCCAGGAGCGGCTGTCGAACCCTTCGACAAGCCAGCCTTCGAACTCCTGGTCGTCGGTGTGTGGCGCCGGCCCTCGGGTGCAGAGCCGCGAGGGGCCGATGCGGCCATCGGAGGAATGCCCTGTGGTCGTTGTGACGGCCGATTAGTCGTCGCCCAGCCCCCGAGCGCGAGGGCCGAGTCTGCGGACGTGTTCCTGCAAAAGGAAATCGGAGGACAACAGTACGTGGTGCGACAAATACCAATTCTGAGGAAAAAGAATTTGACAATTTACAACAAGAAATCTAAATCCAACTCTTTTAAGTCTATTAAACTTCCTCGGGCAGTGTTCCTGTTGCGTTTAAGCACCTGACCCCCGACAGTCGCATCCGTAGCGTAGGGACCTGGCCGCATGCACGCGTGGGAAGTGTAGGCGTGGGGTCGAGGTTTCACGGTTTAAGGCGTGTGCTCCTCGAGTACTTTTAGCGACTTATGCGAGAGAGGAAAAAGAAAGTGCGCTGACAAAGGAAAAGTACACACGCGCGCTACGCCCGTTGGCCGTGGCCCGACTGCTCGTGTAGCGTTCGAGCTGTGTATGCAGCCGGGGTCATGCCAAGGGTAGCCGGCAGTGACCCGGCGACGCGTGCCGGGGTGTGCAACAGCTGAAAAAACGGTAGTGCTACAATTTTACTTAGCTCGATTCGCATTTATGTCGGAGGGGTCGTTCGAGGTGGAGGCCGGACGGCCGCTCGTTGCGCGTGGGAGGCATCTCAGGCACTGGGCTCGGCAGCGGCGATCGCTGTTGATTTCGTGGTGGTGAGGGTTGCGACGGCGAGGTACGCAAGGAAGGACGAGGCACGACGACGAGCAGTTACACAGCGGTCGGTCTCGACTTGCCGCCGCCCGTCGCGTTGCTCGAAACGGCTTTGTCCTTATCAGGGTGGCGAGCGGCCGATGCTGTAGTTCGTTACCTACACACAAGAACTTGGGTACTGACAAGAAAATCATGTTTCTAGTCAGAAAGGTGATGTTTCCGAGCGGGAACTTCATTTGTTCGAGTTGTTTTTCCGTCCCCGAAGAGTTTCTCAGAGTAGGCTCGTTCGCACGACTTCCTTCTGCCTCGCACGAGAACTCTCCGCCTCGCACGAGAAGGCCTTCCGAGGAGTTCCTCCGAGAATCCCTTCTGAGAAGTTTCCGCCTCGCACGAGAAGCCCTTCCGAGGAGTTCCTCCGAGAAGCCTTCCGAGGAGTTTCCGCCTCACACGAGAAGCCCTTCCGAGGAGTTTCCGCCTCGCACGAGAACTTCCCGCCTCCGAGTAGGAGCGACTCGCACGAGGACTTTCCGCCTCGCACGAGAAGTACGTCCGCCTCTGAGCAGTTTCTCCGAGTTCACGGTCCTGTAAAAAAGCAAAGGGATGCACCCCTCGAAGGAGGTCAGTTCGCCGCAGGGGAAGAAGATGTGAGGGCGCCCGACCGCTGAGCCCGTTGTGCCTGTGCTGCCGCCGGGGTCCAGCTCCTTCACGGCCCGGGTCCTTGGGGGGTGCTGAACGGTGGGCGCCATGGTGCCGTGCGACGAGGAGGAGACAACGCGGACCGCGTCGGACCGCAGCGCAGGGGGGCGGCGCTAGTCCAGACTGCCGCACGGCGCCGAGGAGGCGCGAGGAGGACGTGACGGTGGGAGCGGCGTAGAGCAGTGAGGCGAAGACGTCGCGGGGCCGCGGCACCTTGAAGAGGAGGAGTCGTGTCGCGAGCCGTGCCGAGATGAAACTGGGGAAGAGGTCGCCGCGTCACCAAGCCGCTACGCTGCATCAGGCCGAAACGAGGTGGACGAGCCGGCGGGCACCGCGTCGGGCGGAGCACCCCGATCAGGCGACCGCGCCCCGATCAGGCGGCGGTGAATGCCGCGCCGGTCGTGGCGAGGGAGCGGAGTCGGGGACCGCGCCGGACGATCACGGTCTGAGCAGGCTGCGAGCGTCGGGCCGCGGCGACCGCGCCCCGGGCGGGCGGCGGCGGGAGCTGGCCCACTGCGGGGCGAAGAAGAGGTGGTGCGCGCTGGGGCCGTCGTGCGGTGAAGTAGGGTCGTCGACTAGTTGTCCGGGGTCGAAGTGGCGTCTGCGCGTAGGTGGAGAACCGGACCGCCGCTCCGCAGCGTGTCGAGGACGCGGAGGCGGAGCGACGCAGGGCCACCACGCAGCGTGGAGGAGTCGAAACGTCGCGGGGCCGCCGCCCGGTGGACGAATCGAGGCAAGGATTGCGCCGTCGCGTCACCGCCGGGGAAGTCCGGGCCGCCGCGCCCGCCGTGTCGAGGTGATAAGGGGAAGCGCCGGGCCGGATGCGCGTCGGGCCGCCGTCCGCGGAGGAGAGGGAGACGACTCGAGCCGAGCGCCGTGCCGCGTGAAGGAGAAGGCAGCGCGGTGCCGCTACACCTTTGTTGGTGGAGAGGAGATGAGGGCGCACACCAGGCGCCGGATCACGAGGAGGAGGTGGTGGACGCCGCGCCGGACTGCAGCTCGAAGAGGAGATGGCCGCGGGCGCTGTGGGGACCACGGGCGCCGCGCCGAACCGCCGGGTGAGGATGAGGGTGCCGCGGACGCCGCGCCGAGCCGTATCTCGAGGAGGAGGCGCCACACTGGACTGCGGACTGCTGCGCAGCGACGAGGAGGATAAGACGGCGGGCGCCATCCCGGCGGCGTGGGGCCGCCGCGCGACGAGGCAGGAGCGGCGGGCGCTGGGCCGCCGGTTGCGCCGTGGCGTAGAAGAAGGGTCGCCAGGTTGGGCGCCGCGTCGTGAAGGAAAAGGGGGGCGCGAGGCCGCGCCGGGCGGCGAAGCAGAAACTGAGGCACCGGGATCCGGGTCGGGCGGCCGTGTTGGGCGTCGAGGCGGAGACCGCGCGGGACCATGACGCGACGAAGAGGAAAACGGGCCGCGAGCGGACCACCCGCCGTGCTGAGTCGGGCCACCGCGCTTCTGGGCGCGGGGAGGTGAAGAGGAGCGGCCCGCCGAGGCCGCCGCAGGAGCAGAGGGTTCGCGGGCGCCGCGCCGCGCCGTGTCGCCGTCGGTGGGCCCGCGTCAGACCGCAGCTCGAGGAGGAGGGGCGCTGGCCACAAGAGACGCACGGTCCCTGTGTTGGCGCTGCAGGCCCGCTTCTCGTCGCCGTTGGTGGCGTGCCGCCGCCGCTCCTGGTCGATTGAGACGCGTCACCATGCCGTTGACCGCAGGAGACGGGGGAGGAAGCGCCTGGGACCTGTGGCTGGGGGACGCATGAGCCTAATTTCGTGCTGTCCGAGTAGTTTTCCGTCCCAGCGTCTTGTTCGTCCTCTCAGCTGTCCGTCCGAGTGATTTTAGCCGCGGTCGTCGTTGGTGGCGCCGGTGTCGCTGCGACCGCCGGTACCACCGTTGCTGTCGTTGTTGGCCGTCCGAGACCTGCAAAAAACGTCGTGACACACAAGAGTGCCCCTACCTGGCGCGCCAACTATCGGGGTTCTCTACCGCCGAGCAGTAAATTTGTATCGGATTGCGTGCCGGGCCTCGGACGGTTGCGCAAATGGGGTACACAGGATTTATACTGGTTCGGGCCTCCGGAGAGTAACGCACTACGTCCAGTTCGTGCTGCTGTATTATTCGCGCTGATTTGTAGTAGGAGGTACAAATGGGTGAGAGAGGGAATCGAGCTCCCATGTCTATGTAATCTATAGAAGCCATGGCTGGCTGGAGGTTGAAGAAGAATAGAATGAGAGTCCTCCTCCTGGGAGGAGAAGGAAGAAGTCAAAGTAAAAAAGCCTGCCCCCTACAAGAGGACCCCTGCTCTTCCCTTTATCAGACAAGGGGAGCAGATTACATTAGTGAAGAGAGAGAAAAAGGGAGAGGTCGGGAGGTTGCATGCTCAACAGGTGTGCGAGAGGAAAGCCTTTTTCTCATGCAGCGGGTCCCGCCGCCCTTGGTCCCTGTTCTCCACATGATGACTTGTGTGCTTTCCCATGCGAGGGGCCCAGGCAATGAGTGCTTCCAACACCTGGCACATGCATGGGCAATGAGGGATCCAAAACTACTCGGGAGGACACCCAACTAGTCGGAAGCTGCATGTCTGGGAGTCACGTAGTGTCATGGCTTGCCTTTATGGCCGTTTTCCCTCACAGAAATAAACTCCAAGAATATCACTTGGTTGGTGGCCGTTTTCCTTCACGAAAATAATTCCTGGAAGCCACTGAAAAATACGCCGGGGACCGTCGTGGCTGCGGTAGTCGCTTGCAATCGTTGTCTTTAGGTACCCATAATATTGGGTCCCATCACATCCTTTTAACATTCAAATTAAAAACAAATACGAATATCTATATTGATGTTTTTTGTCGAATACGAATTCGGATAATTCGTATATCCAGACATCCGAATCCATATCCCCATCCGGGACTAAAGCCCGGTCCCCCGACTTGTGCGTCTGCCTCAAGCCTTTTCTCTCTAGCACTATACGTTGATGCGTGACGACGGGCAACAGAGAAAGAGATGTCACGCTACACACATGCATAGTATATATGTATGGGACAGGAATGGAATCCTCTGCTGCCTCAAGGATTGAAAACGTGATCCGCAGTCCAATCGCTTGTCCATGGGAAAGGAAAACTAAGAGGTGGGATCATCGGTCAGCCACAAACTCCGCACTGAACAATACACTACACATGCATGATAGTCAATAGGAGCAGATGGATGTGCACGGAAGGAAATCTAGCAGTCCTTGTCTTCTGCCTCTCTGTCAGTTGGTAAGTCACCTGTAATGGTAGACCAACCAACTTCATCGCGCCACGAGAGATGCTGCCAGTGCCAGCAATGCAAGGCTGCCTGCAGGTCGACGCGTGGCAGCTGGATGAGCAGCTAGCGCTGATCGGCGGATCCCGGCACGGTCTCCAGTCACGTGCACCGATGCCCGGTGGCACACGGCCGGCCATATCCCATCCCGTATGCGCGGCGCGGCGCGGCAGGCCGCCGGCAGCCAAGGGTGCAGAGTGGCGACCGACTGGAGTGCAGCAGGGGCCAGCACGATCCGACACTGTTGCCGCAAATTGATTTTTTTTAGCCGCGAAAAGCGATGGCGGGTGTCGCACGGAAGAAATGCTATATTCGTGTGTGCATCAATCCATGCATGCAGCCATTCAGCAGGATGGGATGAGGAGACCAGATGAGAGTTGAGAGATGATGATGGCGCGCCGACTTGCATTTGCAGCGACGATTGATGGTGAGTGAGGTCCTGCACGTATCCGTCGATTTATGGGATGGGAGTGATCAATATTGGGCCGCAATAATAATGCGAGCCCAACCCGTCGGGGAAACTTTGATAAATATTGGTCCCTCATAATAGTCTCATACCTTTTTGGATGGGGAGAGGTGACCTGCCAAACCCATTATTTTGTTCTAATAATGTAGTAGCTGCTGTCATGTCTGCTCAAACAACTCCTGTAGTAGGTAATCACATAAACTAGTAATTTATTGAATGATTATTAGGTATATTGATCTATGTGACATTTTGCGGGTATTAAACCATTTTGCGCATGCGAAAAAATATGTAGCATGTTAAATTAGTTCTAAATTGAAGTTAGACACATATATATTGTTCATACAGCCCCTCTCATGCCCAAATCCTAGCTACGCCTCTGCTCACTGGAAACTTTGCTAATAGAATGTATGTTCGTGTGAATTTGTATAGAATCATCCATTGTTCTACAGATTCAAGCTGAAAGAGGTAGGCGTAGCTCAACTTCCAAGTTCTAGCTTGGATCAATAGTTTGCAGATTAAATTAAAATGATTTAAGTATCTATACATTTTACTAAAACTAAGTCTAAATCCTCACGGTGTACCTCCAAATCTATATCAATATTTCCAGGAGCTACAAATATCTAACTCTAAAAAAAATCCACATAATTGTTTAAGACCGTCTCCAGCAGTGTTGTGCATCTGCAACCGGTTTGAGCACAAGAGAGAGAAGGATAAGATCGTGCAAACAGGGGTGTGTGCAGCAGTTTTGCGCAAGCGCATCTGCATCCTCCCGGACAGTTGCCTCCCATGGGCACTCGGATCAAGCGGACGGTGGGGGGGGGGGGGGTGGGGAGGGAGGGAGGGAAGGAGGAGACGAAGGTGACCGCCCGCCCGAGCTCGGAGGAGCCGCCGCCATCGCACACCGCGTGGAAGCGGCGGGGAGGGCTCCTTCAGATCCACACGTAGGGGACAGGAAGCGAGGTAGTTGAGCAGCTGCCGTCGTGCGAGGCGGTCCTCCTGTCGTCGACGAGGGGAGGGGAGCACCGGCGGAGGAGGGGCAGGCGCCGCCGACGAGATCGAGGTGGGGAAGGAGGAGGCTGTTGGCGCCCCAGATCCGCGTCGACCTCGCCCGAGCCGCTCCTGCTCGATCTGCATGCCCGCCGTCGGAGCCGACCACGAGGCCGCCGCCGCGGGCCTGCGCTGTGGAGCGCCATCTTGCGCCTGCGCCGCTTCACCCGCCTGGAGCTCCCCACGGAGCAGGATCTCCTCCAGCTCCGCGGTGACCTCGAGCACGACGGAGAAGGAAGGAGCCGCGGCTCGCCGGATCTGGGCCTCACGAGGGGAGAGGGAGGTCACCGACGGCTAGATCTGCATCGGCAGCGCGGGCGGGTGGAGGAGGTGGCAGAGACAGTTGGGATGGGGGATGAAGAAAACAGAGAGAAAGAGACAGAACCCCCCCAGGAATGCACGTGCCCAGGGGGGTTCACCGCATTTTTCAGCGCCCGTTGCAGCGATTGCTGGAGCGGGTACGGTGCTCGAGCCTTCCCCATTTTATAGGCAAATCGGAATGAGGCAATTGCTGGAGACGGTCTAAGGAGCTCTACCAAACAGGATCATAGTCTAAAAGAAGATGAAACTTTTCCTCGGTAGTTTTTCTTTATTTTTCTTTTCTCCTCATTAGTTTTTCTTCATTCCTCTCTCCAATTTAGATGGATGAAAATATGTGAGATGAATAGTGAAGGAACAGTAGAAATTAGAATAGTGTTAGTTTTTCTTCATTCCTCTCTCCAATTTAGATAGATAAAAATAGGTGAGATGAATAGTGAAGGAACAGTAGAAATTAGAATAGTGTTTAGTTGGAAAAAAGTGGTGGGGATGTGATAAGAGAATATTAAAAAATAGATTAGTGTTTAGATGGGTGAAAAGATGGTGAAAAGTATGTATGAATAGTGATGAAATAATGTTTTTTTGAGAGAAGATGTGATGGATGTGATGGGTGCATAGTGAAAGGTGAGAGAAATGTGAGGATGTGATGGGTGAAATGACGTGTAATAGTGGATATTTGGACGGTTTGTTTTGATGAGTGAAAAGTAGTGAAAATGTGATGAGTGAATAGTGATTTGGAGTGGATTTTCGCTCATGTAAACGGGGTCGTTAGCTCTTGAATATTTTGTTTAAAAAATCAACGGAAGGTTAAGAAAGCTAACGCGAACAAAGTGGACTTATAATACCAGACATACTGGTGGCTAAGAAAGCTCACATGAACAAAGTGGACTTATCAGATCAGACATACATCTTTGTTTTTTTAATTACACGATACAACGGAGGTACTCACAACACGTGCATACTGATCTCTATGAACACGTGCATGCAAACTCTACCTTTAAAAGCATCTTCGAAGACTGGACCGACACATCCTCAAGATTGATGAAATCACCACAGGCGTCTGGCTACCAACAATAACCTCACCCCGAGGAGTCAAACCTAAGACTTGAGGTGCTACTAAGACTCATATAACCACTAGGCTACAGGCTGTTTCGCTCACACAATAACGGTAATCAAGATACCTAATTAGGAAAAAAAGTCAAGGAGTGCGTACTCATGAGGATTAATAAAATACGCCGCGCATCCTTGACGGCATACTTCACCTCTCTCTCCATTTTTCTCTATGCTTGTGTCTTCAACTTCAATCACCGGCAGGAATGAAAAGCAGGGATCAAGAGCTAAACTACAAATAAATAAATAAATAAATAATTTTTTGAGGGCATAAATAAATAAATAATTGGTGATGCTCAGTGAGTCAGTGTAACACCCCGCCCTCCAAACAGCACCGCCCAGCCTTTCGCGCCGGATCGCGGGTGAGGTACGCGGTTTTTTTCCCCAGTTCGCGGTTTTTTTCCTCGGTCCCACGCCACTATGTTTTTTCTTTCTTTTCCGGTTGTTTTTGTTTTTTTCCCCGGTCGCACGCCGCGCCGCTTTTGTTCTTTGCGCCGTTTTTGTTTTTCTTCCGGTTTTCTTTCTTTGCGCCATTTTTTTGGGTTTTCTTTCTTTTCAGGTTGTTTTTGTTTTTTCCTCGTAGTTTTCCTTTTTTGCTGCGCGGTTTCTTTTTTTTCCTTCTCGGCTTTTGCTATGTCGGTTTTTTTTCTCAGTCCTATACGAAATTAAAATAGAAAAAAAATTCCATCTATCACAAGTTTTGAACCTTAAATCTTCAACTAAACAAGACAGTTAGCAACCATTGCACCACAGAACATTTCGTGATTACATAGAGTTACAATTCATTTTAAGCTGTTTTTTTGTTCTTTTTTCTTTTCTCTCTTTCTAGTTTTTATTTTTATTTTTATTCCCTTAGTTTATTTATTTATTATGATAATTTATTTATTTGTTCAAGATGACATACAAACTTGCTCTGACTATACTAGGATCTTGTTCTGACAGTTATTCTCATTTGGTCTGACACTTTATTTTGTTTGTTCGAGAAGACATACAAAGTTGTTCTGGCTATAATAATAAATTGTTCTGGCTATAATAATACATTGTTCTGACTATAATAATACATTATTCTGACTATAATAATAACTTGTTCCGTCTATAATAATAATTTGTTCCGACTCTTGTTCTGATTTGTTTTGACACTATGTTTGTTCTACGTATAATAGAATCTTGTTCTGATAGTTGTTCTCATTTGTTTGGACACTTTATTTATTTTGTTTTGCCTATAATGGAATATATAACATTAATGAAAAAATACAAATAAAAAAATTTGTCAAAACATAGTCAAGTGGGATCTTATTTTGAAGATCTCAGCACTAGAAATCCATTTTTGAAATTGAAATTTAATTTAGACGTACGGTGTAGGATTTACAACTTTTTTAGTTTTGAAACATAGCAGATTGGCAGGAGTCCGCCCTGGGCCCCACTCCCGCGTGACGTACGGCACACCGCTGGCCCCCGCGCGCGGCGCGATGGTGGGTGATTTTGTCGCCGAAGCGACAGCCAGAAGTGCCCGCCTTTCCGTAGGGGCGAGCATGCATACACATAGCACCTTACTTACACTTTTATCCTCGCTTCGTGTAAAAGGGTTAACCCGAGTGTGTTATGGCTGGTAGACAAAGACTTATAAGTTGGCTCCACCATTGCTCAACTAGTAATGTAGCACTAAACATGTGCATCTGCGCTCATGGGCCACTCATGGGCTATCCAAATTGATCCGGTTGTGACATTCACCCCCCCAAAGAACCTGTGACAACCCGCCCAGGAAAATACCGTACTATCGACTAAACCAATCCACTTTGGTCATTAAGCAATAATAAAGTATCATCCTGTCGTTAGTTGCCGGGTTAACGCCCGGTAAATCACTTGGAATTCACACAGAGGATCGAACATATGCATTAAAACTCACGCGAAGGCGAGTCCAGAGTACACACAAATTAAATCCCATTTATTACAAACCATTGTTCATGACATGAAGTAGAGGTTCAGAGTTCGAAAACAGCGGAAATAAATAAACTAACGCAACGGTAAACATCACAGGAGGCCATCCGTGATGCCATCACTTGTCGTCATCCACCCATCCCTGCTCCCAGCTAGGTGAAATCTCACCAGATCAAACAACACCTGTAACAACATTTTTAAAGCAAGGCTGAGTATACTAATACTCAGCAAGACTTAACCGTCGGGTGACAACTACACCACCAAACTCTAGACATGAGAGGCTGTTTGGCCGGTGGAGTTCTTTTGCTGAAAAGCAACAAAGAGTATGTCCTTACTTTCAATATTTTAGCACAAGTTCTAGTTGATTACCATTTCTAAGTGTGCCAACTAATTCAATCAAGAATTGTACAAGCAATTAATTCAAGCAGTAAACTTCACCGAGTTCCATCATTAAGGGATATCATGGCCAGTTGATTAAGCAGTCTCAGATAACGGTGAGAGGCCGACAATCGATTGATTTATAACCTTGCAAGGTAAACCTAAACACACGGTAGGGTGCCCCCGCGAGGACAACCATCCAGGCGGTTCCCAAAAGTCCTCGGCTTGGGATCGAAGATTACTGTCCCGGGTACAAGGCTATCTGGCATACCCCGCAAGGTACACAGCTTCGCACATGTACCCCCCTCTCCCGGTAGCTAGCCGGGCGGTGATTACTCGAGATTAGTAATTGTAAGTTCCCGCACCGTCTCATTAAGGTACTAGGCTTACCGGTCCCATTCTCGACAAGTGCTTAGTACGTTCAAAAGCTTAGCCCACGAAAGCCACTGGACCGGAGCCCAAATCCCATGCTCTTACCACATGAGCAATCCATTTATCAAGATCTTATGATTCCAACATAAGAACCTATTCTCGCGAGCGACGAACATCACTCGACTTGTACCGGTCCTATAGCATAGCAGCTATCGACCTAACATACTAGTAAAAGAACATAGGTACCTAGGGATCATGCATCTAGGGTTTCCATTCAATTTCTGAAACGTAAATGCGCAATCATAGCAAAGGTAATTGCATAATTTTTAAAAGGACGGGTTAATGATCCGGGGCTTGCCTTCGCTGGCAAGGTTGGCCTTGGGCCCTTCTGGACCTTGGTCCAGGTCTTGAGCTACATCCACGTACTGCAGCTCACCGTCAGCTCCTCCTTCTCCTCTTTCCGGCACGAGCGTATAACTACCGTCGGGAAGATCTACACGAGGATGCAAATGCAAGATTTAATTGACGATTTTTAATTTAATTGATTACAAACAACAAATGACAACCATGGGGTGCATGGTTGACCACATTCACCTAGATAAGAATACATTCAGCATACTCTTCCGAAAAGGAACAATATGCGGTTCTTTTTTATTTAATCTTTTTAACGGTGACTGTGTACACATTTTTTAAAATAAATTAATTTAAATTCCACAAGACAGCAAGGGTTGGTATTCATCTTTTTAAGAAGGATTTGCATCATACACATATGGTTATTAGGGGTGTGGTTGGTGATTTTCCCATTTAATTTAATATTAAGCCCTAATTTGTCTCTATTGCTCTTATTCATAAAATAAATTAATAAAATTCAGTGGAAGTGTTTATCAAGCACTAAACACCTATACCAAGCCACTGAACACACATGAATGCTTAGGATAGCTAGGAAATTAATTACACCGAAATAACAAGAGCTAGCTACTAAAGTAAGGTAAATGCATACAAAAATAATTATTCATCAAATTGATTCCAACTTTCTCACACATGATCTCTGGTCCAAAACTAAGCTAGGAATGCAACATATACACCTACAACTATTATAGAGCTTGAGTTATGCAATTAAAAGAAAATCAAGCATATTTCAAGAATAAATATTTCTGACAGATATAAAATTATGATTAATTCACCAGAGGTGCATTTTGGCATCAAAAGACAACATGCAGACGTTGGGCACAAAAATTTAATTATTTTTAGCTACAAAAATCATTTAGACAGATTCTGCATAAATAGAGAACAATTCATATAAAAAGATTTACTCAGTAACTTTGTGCAATTTTTATAAAGAAGCTAGGCATTGCATAACACACAACATATCCAAAATTCAGCTACAGATCACATGTATATTTTGAGATACAACAGATCTAGGTTTTTCAGTTTTGTATTTTTCATGCAAAATCTACCAGGAAAAACTATGTACATGCTTTACAAAAGTTGTAGTGTTTTTCATAAGGAATCCAACAAAATTGAGTTTGCATTTTTCTGATTTTTCTGCAATTTTCTACGAATTTTCCAAGAATCAGCAAATAGCCTACACTATTGAAGATGCCGTTTTACACCGAGGTCCCTGGAGGTTTTGATTCCCTTACAAATAAGGCCCTGGTTCACAGAAAGGTCCTCAAAAGTATCGAGATCAAAGCAATTGGGTCCTAGGGGGGCACACGGCGGCGGCCCTGCCGGATTCCGGCGGTCCGGTGGCCAAGGTCGGCCGGAAAGTGGGCGGCGGCGACGGGGTGCTCACCTAGACTCGCTTCGTGGCCGGAGACGGGGCGGGAAAGGCGCCGGCGAGGCGGTGCGGCGGCGCTGCGGCTCGGCGGCCGCGGCAGCTCGGCTCCGGCGACGATGAGAGCACGGCCTGGCCAATATGTGGCACGAGGAGCACCAGGGAATCCAATGGGAGGCGTCTAAGGTGTCACACGGCTGTGGAAGTGGGTAGGAGGGGGAGCTCGGCGTGCAGCCTCCAATGGCGGCGGCGGCAGAGCTCGGTCGCGCGCGAGAGGAGGAAGGGGGCCGGGCTTTATAGGCGGCGAGCGTGTAGGGGGGGCATTGCTTCGCGGCGAAGCCTTCCTCAGCCATTAAGCCGCGGGTACGGCGGCGGCCTCGGCATGCGCGCGCGTGGCAGGGAGGGGACGCGGATGGACCGGCGGGCAAACGGCGGCGCGGTCGGGCGGCGAGTGTGGGCACGGCGCGTGGCAGGGCCTGGGGGCCACTTACGTCGCGCGGGGCACGACGCACGGACCGGCGGTCGCGGGCCCGCCTCGGCGTGCGTACGGCGGCGTACGACGGCGGAGCCGACGTCGCGCGCCAGGGCGACGTCGCACGCGCGTTCGCGTTCCGGCGCGACAGCGTTTCGGTGCAGCCCCGTTTGAACGTGTTTTACTCTAATTTTTGCAACTAAAGTGCTTCGAGGTGTATATACCAAAGTTGTAGATCTCACTACCCTCTACAACTTTTACAAAGGCTCATAGGGGTTTTGAGCAACGGATTTAGCATAAACTGCTCACCAAGTTCCTGTTTTTCATGGCGCTGGTGAACAGTGCTGACTGGCGTTGACCGAGCTTTTTCACCAATTTCCACTTCAAATTGCAAATGCCATCCAACATGGAAGTTGTGTCCCTCGAAAAACTAGACAACCTTTATATTGGGAGATTTTGAAGTGTTTAGGTGAAATTTGAAGAACGCGGCAAAAGTTCCGGAGGGAGTTCAAAGACATAAGGGCTTAAGTAGGGTTTGACCGTGCCTTTGACCAAGGTTTGACTACAAGTGTGTGTTGACTTGATCAAGAGGGTCATTAGGGATTGTTGACGAGATTTTCGAGGTGATGACCCAGGTTGACCATGGTTTGACCAATGTCAGCAGGTTTGACTCAGCTGATTCGGTCATTAGCATCAATGACGCTAATTAAAAACCTGGGGCGTCACAGAACCTGACGTCCTCATCGTCGGTCCAACTCACTCATCTAGTGTCAACCCATATACCATGTTGCGCGTCCCATCCCAAGCCCACACGCGCATGCATATTTCCGCACACTGACCTGAGAAAATGTCCAGGAATGTTCCCTCTCAGCGCACGACCGTACATCTAGAGCCGGCCCATATGCCATGCCGTGTGTCTCATCTCAAGACCACACGCGCCATGCGCCAAACGCACGCACACTGACTCGTACGCGCAACTGCAAGGGTTGGCTCTGATACCATCTGTAACACCTCGCCCACCAAAGCCGCACCGCCTAGCCTTTCCGTAGGGGCGAGCACACGTACACAAAGTACCCTACTTACACTTTCGTCCTCGCTTCGTGTAAAAGGGTTAACCCGAGGGTGTTATGGCTGGTGGACAAAGGCTTATAAGTTGGCTCCACCATTGCTCAACTAGCAATGCAGCACTAAACACGCGCACCTGCGCTCATGGGCCACTCATGGGCCATCCAAATTGGGTCGGGTGTGACACTCAGCCATCATCTTCTACAACCCTACGAAAGGCAATTTAAATCAATATAAAAAATCCAAGTGAACATGTACTCCCTCTGTCTCAGAATTACAGTCATTTTGGGACTGGGAGAGACTACTAAGAAGATGAACCAAAGACCTGTATATGCCCCAGTAGAAGTAAGAACTGAGTGGATGCATTAATTGGTTGTGCTACGTACTCCCTCCGTCCTCTATCTCAAAATTACAGTCGTTTTGGGACTGGGAGAGGCTACTAAGAAGATGAACCAAAGACCTATATGCCCCTGTAGCAGTAAGAATTGAGTGGCTGCATTAATTACTTGTGCTACGTACTCCCTCCATCCCGGAATGTAAGCATTCCTAGCACTGAAACTCAAGAAATAGCAGAACTACTAAAAGACTTGTATACCCCTCATTTTACACCACCCACCAACCCTCCACCCACCCACCCACCAACCCATTTAGTTTTGTCCTATCTCTAGAAATGTTTACATTTCTGTATAAAATCTGAACCCTACAGATGCTTATATATCTAGACGGAGGGAGTATATGCATATAGGGATGGGCACTTTTTCACCGAAGACCGAAAACCGAACTCGAACTGAAATGTCAATATTTTTTTCGACTTCGGTTTCTCATTTTACCTATTCGGCGTTCGGCTTTGATTTTTGACGTAAAGTGAACCGAACCACCGTTTTAACCGAACAAAAGACGAAAACCCCAGCTATGGCCGCAAGCCCAAATAACACAAGCCCCACCTCAGCGCAAATAACACAGCCCGCAAGCCTTCAGGTCACAGTTAGCGACGGGCAGGCGAAACCTAACCTTATCCTTCAATTTCTTTCATCCAATCCTCATAGCCGCGATGGGCGGGTGGTGGCAGTAGCGGCGGGCCGGCGACTCCACCGCAACACGACGCAACGACGCCACGACTCCACCTCCACACCTCCACGGCGCTGGCGGCGGCGCTCCCTCCACCCGAGCACACCTCCACGGCGGGACCTCGGTAGGACCTACGGCAGGGCTGGCTGGCGGGAGCACCCGCGGTAGGGCTGCGGGCTGCGCAGCAGGCAGTGGCAGCGCCCGGCCGACCGGTGGGAGGACAAACGGTAGGGCTGCGAGTGCGAGCTGCGCAACGGCGGGCGATCGACCGGTGAAAGGATCTGTGGTGACCCTGCAATTCGGTGTTGTTCGGTAAAAAACGAAACCGAACTGAAAAAACTGAAACTGAACTCTTCGTTTTTACCGATCGGTTGCTGAATGTTGGAAAATCAAAATATTTCTCCACCGAGAACCGAACCAAATAGTCGGTTAAAACCGAATGTCCACCCCTATATGCATACATCATGCGAACGTTCAGACCACACTTGCATATGCAACATTTATAATTAAATAAATAGATGGTGAAGGGGAAATGCTAGTTCCTCTAACCGCCTAGGCACTACAACTAGTACTGTGTTAAGTTGGGAGTAGAGAACAATCTTTTTTCTGGGACGAAATTTGAAGTACAAAACGACTAACATTGTGGAACGGAGGGAGTATCTAAAAGAAATTCCTTAGAAACTTGCCCAAGGAATGATGACGAAGTTATGTTAAATCCTGTTTGGTTCCATAAGTCACTTGACTTAAAGTGCAAAAAGTGCAAATAAGTCATTTGTGTGAACCAAACAACCCCGACGACTTATTTGCACTTTAAGCCCCTGATCCCTTTGTAAGTCTCATAAGTTGCTCCACCCCTACTTAAAGTGACTTATATGCACTTTTCCCCTCCTACCCTGGGTGGGTCCCACCACAACCCTGTTGACGGTCGACTTTGGCACTCCTAGCCATGAGTTTACCTTCGATGTTGGCATTGATTTGATATCCGATCTAATGGTACTAAGCCCCTTGATATAACAAGTTCGCTCTTGCATGTGGTTTTTTGAGTATGTTGTTTACGCAGGATTTAAGCACCTAAATAAGTACTTCCAGGTAAAGTTCATCAAGCACTTTATGAGAAGATAATGAAGCCCAGCACAAGTCAAGACTCGAAGTGAACATAACTCCAAATGACCCAAGGACCAAAGCATGAAGTCGTAAAACTCCAAATGACCCAAGGACCAAGTACTTGCTCTCTACGTTGATTGCTTTAATCTAGATTAGATTAGTTTAAGTTCTTTACTTATACATACCTTCATTTGATAAAGAGTTTTAAATCAATGACATTAGTGCTAAGTTGAGCGTAGCAATCCACTTGTTCCATGGATTGATTAACCTTGGGGGATACTCTAAGGGAAAAGCTACAACCGACCCGTGCGCTTGCGGATCGTAACTTGACGGGTTATTTAACCGTCAACAAGCTTTTTTGGCGCCGTTGCCAGGGAACAAGCTAGTTTGCTACGTTTAACTTTGTATTAATTTTGTTCATTACTAACAGCTAAACTTTTGTCTAGAAAATTTTTGTTTTTGTTTTTGTTGTCTAGATGGCTTTTGTTAATCACCCCATGGAGGAAGAAGAAAAACCACTAAGGGATTATGCTAGCCCGCGATTGGAGGATATTAAAGTGCAAAAATCAGATTCAATACTCGAAGCTATCGAGTACAAGATCAAGCCTCGGATGATTGAGATGGCGGCAGCAAACCCATTTAGGGGGGTAAAGACGGACAATCCATATAGGCACATCAAGCGTTTCACAATGCTATGCAACACGGTGCAACAAGAAGGAGTTCCGGTTGATTGGCACGAATGGAATCTTTTTCCATACTCACTTGCGGATGAAGCGAAAGGATGACACTCACTTGCATCCTTCGAGGTGGAAGGAAATTGGAATCGATTGGTGAAGAAATTTTTATGAAAAATTCTTTCCGATAAGTAGGGTTCAAAATGTGAGGAGGCAAGTGATAAATTTTGCACAAGGAGAAGAGGAAGGAATAGATCAAGCTTGGGAAAGATTCAATGGATTGATCGAACATGGACCAAAGCTCGGATTCTCCGGTGATGTGCTCTTGCATACTTTTTATTTTTTCCTAACCCCCGAATGCATGCGGTATGTTCAAATGTGTGCCGTTGGAAATATCATGGAGAAAACACTCACGGTGGCCACCCAATTACTACAAAGAATAAGCAAGGGGGTGGACATGCAAAGAGATTGGGAAGAACATATTTCGGGAAGCGTTGAGCAAGAAACTCGTGTGGAGGTACTTGCTGGAATTTCTAGAAAAGAAGCCCCGGAAGTGAAGGAAGAAGAAGCAAAGCAAGAGAACATTGAAGGAGCAACCCACGATGGAGGAGGACCAATCGAAGGCAACAAAATTTGCAAGTTGGAAGAGGAAAGAGAAAGAAGTTTAGCTAATGCAAGACCACTAAAGGAGTTCGAACAAATGCATTGGATCCCGATTGATTTCGAAGAAATATTCAACAAGAGGAGACCATACCCGAACCAAAAAGAGTCGGCGAGAGCTATGGAATTCAACTTTCCAAAGGAGAGGCACTCGGGGTACGAGTTGGACAAGGAATCGGCCGGAGAGATTATCCAAAGTCTTTTCAATGAGGAAGAAGAGGTAGATCCGGATCACATTGCCGAAGTAAAGAGAATTATGGGAGTGAAGCTGGAGGACTCGCCATATGCACACCTAGCCCAAGTATACGCAATAGGAGCCGATCATGTCGAAGGTACCTCTCTACCGACACCTCACATAAGTTACACCATTAATGGAGAGAAAATTTGCAATACCTTATGTGACATCAGAGCCCATGTTAGTGTCATGTCTTCCAAGATTTATTATGATCTTTTTAGTAAAACTTTAAATCTTGCTCCAACACGAATAAAATTGATCACGGGAGATGGTTGAACAACAAGACCTTTGGGTGTGATTAGAGACTTAGATGTTGCTATCTCAGGTAAAATTATTCCAACCGACTTTTTTGTATTTGATGCTTGCCATGATGAACATGATGATATAATTCTTGGTAGGCCTTTTCTTAAGTTGGACAATGCCATTCTTGATGTCGGAAAGGGTAGAGTTACTATTGACCTAGATGGAACCAAATTCACATATGATTTTCTACCCGCTTCTCGTATTGCTTTACCTCTACCTCTTGATAACGAAGAGGTAGAGGATCTTTGTTTTGTTGATACTTTCAAGGACCCTCTCCAAAGAGCAATGGAGAATGATGCTATGTATGGTGATCAAGACAAAGAACTAGCGGAACCAACCGAGGGGTTGAAGGCACAAGATGGAAGGTTGGATGAAGAAAATTATGAAGATATTGGAGACTTGCAACAACAAGAACCCGAAGTGACTGATATTGAGTTAAAGCCACTTCCCAAGGGATTAAAGTATTAATTTTTGGGAGCTGATAAGATGTACCTGGTCATCGTGAGTGATGAATTGAGTCCGGAGGAGATGGATAAGTTGTTGAATTTATTGAGAAAACACAAGAAGGTGATTGGGTACTTGATAAGTGACTTGAAGGGTATTAGTCCAGCCTTTTGCACCCACCGCATACCACTTGAGGAACAATGCAAGCCCATTGTCGAGCATCAAAGAAGATTGAGTCATGCCATGCGCGAGGTGGTGAAGAAGGAGGTGATCAAATTGTTGGATGCCGGAATAATATACCCCGCGCCACATAGCGAATTGGTGAGCCCTGTGCATTGTGTACCAAAGAAGGGGGGAATAACCGTTGTGAAGAATGAAAAGGATGAGTTGATACCGCAATGGATCGTGACCGAATGGAAAATGTGCATCGACTATAGGAAGTTGAACAAAGCAACAAGGAAGGATCACTTTCCATTACCCTTTATCGACGAGATGCTTGAAAGGTTAGCTAAACATTCTTACTTTTGTTTCCTTGATGGATACTCGGGGTTCATGCAAATTCCCATCCATCCGGATGATCAACAAAAGACAACCTTCACATGTCCGTATGGAACTTTCGCATATAGAAGAATGCCATTTGGTTTATATAATGCACTGGCCATCTTTCAAAGATGCATGACGGCTATATTCTCAGTTTTATTGAAGAAATTATGGAGGTATTCATGGATGACTTCTCGGTGCATAGTACGTGTTTTGAAAGTTGCTTGAAAAATTTGGAAAAAGTTCTTGAAAGGTGTGGAGAAATTGACCTAGTGCTTAATTGGGAGATGTGTCACTTTATGGTGAAACAAGAGATAGTCTTGGGACATGTAAGCTCCGAGAGAAGAATAGAGGTGGACAAAGCTAAGATTGAAACAGTTGAAAAGTTGCCACCTCCGACAAATATCAAATCGTTAAGAAGCTTTCTCGGGCATGCCGGATTTTATAGAAGATTTATAAAGGATTTCTCAAAGATCACTAAGCCATTGACACGACTTCTCCAAAAAGATGTGGAATACTATTTTGATGAAGAATGCTTGCATGCTTTCCGGATGTTGAAGCAATCTCTCATAAGCGCACCAATTATGCAACCTCCCGATTGGAATCTACCATTTGAGATAATGTGCGATGCAAGTGATTATGCCGTTGGAGCTGTTCTTGGACAAAGGAAGGAAGGGATGGTACACGCAACTTATTATGCAAGTAAAACTCTAAATGAAGCTCAAGTGAATTATGCAACTACAGAGAAGGAATTGCTTGCCATAGTGTTCACATTTGAAAAATTCAGATCTTATATTGTGAACTCGAAGGTGATCATGTATACGGACCATGCTAGTACCTTTTGTCCAAGAAAGATGCCAAGCCATGTTTGATTAGATGGATCCTATTCTTGCAAGAGTTTGATATGGAAATTAGAGACAAGAAAGGGTCGGATAATGTTGTAGCCGACCACCTATCAAGGATGCACCATGGAGATGATGGGATGGAGTTAATTGAAGATAGAATGAGAGATGACCATCTATATCGAATACTTGATAGGGGAGGATGGATGCACGATATCATAAGATGCCTACGGAAGATGCCATTAGATCACTTGGACAAAAATGCTAAAAGAAGGGTAATTACCGAAAGCAGAAAATTTTATTGGGATGCACCATACCTGTATAGATATGG
This sequence comes from Cenchrus fungigraminus, assembly GCA_036936925.1. Classification (NCBI taxonomy): domain Eukaryota; kingdom Viridiplantae; phylum Streptophyta; class Magnoliopsida; order Poales; family Poaceae; genus Cenchrus; species Cenchrus fungigraminus. The sequence continues at coordinate 74,154,465 of CM072780.1, forward strand.
AGATGATGGAGTGCTAAGAAGATATGTGCCGCGGGAAGAAAGAGAAGAAATTCTAAGAAAATGCCACTCGTCGGAATATGGAGGACACTATGGACATTTTATAACACAAGCAAAGGTATGGGCAAGCAGATTCTATTGGCCTGAGATGCACGAGGATGCTAAAAGGTTTGTTGCAACTTGCCCGAAATGCCAAAGGAGTGGAAATATATCACAAAGGAATGCAATGCCGCTGAATTATAATTTGCAAATTGATCTATTTGATGTTTGGGGCATCGACTTTATGGGACCATTCGTGAACTCGAATGGATATGAACACATCTTAGTCATAGTTGATTATATATAAAAATGGGTTGAAGAAATTCCATGTCAGAAAGCATCTACGGAAGAAGCCATTCAAATGATCAAGACAGTGATTTTCCCTCGATATGGCGTTCCTAGAATTTTAATAAGTGATGGTGGATCACACTTTATTGGCAAGGATTTTAAAAGATGATTCGCAAAGTTGGGAATCAAGCATAGGGTGTCTACGGCCTATCATCCACAAACAAATGGCCAAGTGGAAACATTGAACAAGCAACTCAAAGGCATCCTCATAAAGATGGTGATTAAAGGAGGAAAAGATTGGTCAAAAAAGCTAGACGGAGCGTTGTGGGCACACCGGACTGCACATAAAACACCGATAGGTATGACCCCTTATCAATTCGTCTATGGAAAGACATGTCATTTGCCGGTAGAACTAGAACACAAGGCTTATTGGGCAATTAAAGAGATGAATCTTGATATTGATGCGGCACGAATAAAGCGGAGGATTCAAATAAGTGAACTTGAAGAGCTAAGATTGAAGGCATATCACAACGCTAGCATCTATAAAGAAAGGATGAAGAGATGGTTGAGAGCCATGTGTGGTTCGAGGACCGGTGGATGGTCACTTCCTGGTGTGATGAGTGATTGACAACGTGGTGTTGGACTGATTCTTGGCTAAGTATTGCAGGTGCAGGTTGCGGCTTGACTGGTGTTGGTGCAGGTGAAGAACAAGCGCGAAAGGTCGTTGCCGGTGAGGCCTTCAAGTATGGAGAAGACAAGTAGGGTTAGTTCGAGGGACCCGGTGGCCAGCGGGGTCAAGTGCGGGCCGCATGGTGGCAAGAACGGCAAGATGAAGTCATAGATGATTTCTTGGTTGAGCCTCAAAACCAAGGTCGAGCCGGGACAACGTGGGAGCCGAGTCATGAGTGGCGATTGGCGGAGGTTACACCGAGTTCGCGGGGTTTCCGGTGGTTCACCAGAAAACCACTAGGTTCCTTGGTTGATCCACAAAGCCAAGACCGAAGAACCGAAGACGGAGGTGCAGCAGCATCGGACCGGTCTGACCGGTGGGTCTGACCGCTGGGTATCGGTCTGACCGGTGAGGAGCACCGATCTGACCGGTGTCCGACGACGCAGTCCGGAATCTTCGAAGCGGAGGACACGCATCGGGATCGCAAGGCTTGCGTCGAGGCTAAGCAAGTTTGCGATCGCTGGTCATCCGTCCGATGGTGCGAAGACAAAGACTTCCAAATTCGCCCTTGAGGGGCATGTATCCCTAGTTAGCTAGTAAGGGTATTTTAGTCTTTCGGTTGCCTCCATATAACCCAAGTGGTGAGAGGATGGCAGCCATCTCTTGGAACCCTAGCTCATTTTGTTTTCCTATTTTCCCTTCCTTTTTCCTAGGATTTTCATAGGACTAGCTTGAGAGCTTCATGGTGAGATCTTGTGAGAGGGAAGGATGATTGGGCGGCAAGCTAGACCTTGTATGAACCTCTTTGGTATGTATAGATGATTCGGCGTGGTTCCTCAAGGCTTGGATGTGTCTTTCCCGTTTCTCCTTTTTGGTGATTTTCGGAGCCCTTTCTTGGCGATTTTCTTGGAGCGATTTCGAGGCCTTTCTCTTTGGGATTTCGTGGGGGATGTATGCTTGAACCCTTCGTGGTTCATTTCCCTTTGATTCCCCTCCCAAATCCGTGAGCAAAGGGGCTCGATTTTGGGGTTTTCTTGGCTCTAGGGTTAGAGGTGTTCTTGGTGGGATTTCTTCGATTCCTCTCGTTTTGGCAAGTTTTGGTGGACCAAATCTTGGCTATGGAGTGCCCATGAGGTGTTCCTACTATCCCCGAAGTCTTGTGCAAAACCGTGGAGCGATTCGGGAGATCGGGAGTTGGATTTGGGGGAGTTGACCCGCGGGCGCTGTTCATCCCGAGAGCTCAGGTCACACCGGCCTGACCGGTGCCTCTCACCGGTCTGACCGGTGCAGACTCTTGGTTGAGTTTTGCTCGGGTGAACGTCTTGGTGAGTTCCCTGTTGTCTTGTGTTGCTGCTGTTTCGAGTTTGGTTCGTTTTGGAGCTCGGTAGGTCTGTTTGGTGGATTTGGGATTTGCTGGCTTGGACCGGTCTGACCAGCGAGCTACACTGGCCTGACTGGTGTATGGGCCTTCTGTGGAAGTTCTCAGATTTTGCCAGCAGGGACCGGTCTGACCAGTGCTGCTCACCGGCCTGACCGGTGTTGTCCAGTGGCGCTCGAGTTGCTAATTCTGCTGCGTTCTCGAGTCGGTGTAGGTGGTTGTTGGTTCCTAGGACCAGTAGCACTCCAGTGGCTGCGTGGTCTTGACCAACTTGGGTAGTTGAGTCAGAGAAGTGTTTCGAAAGCCGTGTTCGTCTTGTTGGAGTTCCCATCTCCTTCGAGAAAAATTTTTATCGGCTCCCATTCACTCCCCCCTCTCTGGTTCGCCTAATTGGTCCTTCAATTGGTATCAGAGCCGGTTCGGGTCTTTATTGACTCTAGCCAGTCTAAGATCCAAAGATGGCGTACCAGGAACGAGGTTCGGGTCCTCCGTACTTCGATGGGAAGAACTACCAGATGTGGCAGAGGCGGATGGCGGCGTTCCTCCGCGGAAAGGGTCAGATCCTTTGGGATGTCACGATGAACTCAGCTTATGTTCATCCTGTGAACTTCCTTGCTCTAGGATCGAGGGATATGCACGACGCCAACAACAAGGCGGTCAACTACTTGTTTTGTGCTCTGTGTCAATCTGAATTCGATCGGGTTCTATGGCGGCCTTCGTTCTTAAGTTAAGAAGAGCAGATGGAACTATTAGATTTGCTAGCGTTCCGGGAGAATAAATAAGGTCATTTAGTAAGTTCATAACAATTTCTGTAAAGCAAGGGGCAAAGCTTCTACGACAGCTTCCCCCTCATTGCCATCGTCGGCCTTCCCCAGCTCCCCTCCTTCGTCGCTTCTGGACAGAGGACTTAGCTTGTAGGATTTGGTTGGAGCTGAAGAATGCTCATGCTGGGAATGCTGAGGTTCAGGCACGGTTGTATGCGACTTACCGGAGAGAGTACGAGAACTTCACTCATCTCCCCGGTGAGTCTATTGATGCCTTGTTCCAGCGGTTCACGGTGGTTGTGAACAACATGAGGGCCAACGTCGACGTCCTCCCGTACGATGACCATGATAGAGCTGTGAAGCTCTTACACGCGCTGGATCGTACCGTGTGGGATGGAAAGGTCGAGGCCATTCTTGAGTCCAAGAAGTACACCACTCTGACGGTGAACGAGCTGTTCTCGAAGCTCAAGTCTGCTGAGGTTGATCGTGGTTTGACAACCCGTCTTGAGAGCCCGACTGACTACCATAGTCTTGCTCTCGTCAGTGGCAAATTGGCTAAGTCTAACGCTAACGCATCCTCCAGGATGTACTCTCTGTCTTCTTTGATGTCTTTGCCAGATGAGGAGTTCGACGTGATTGGAGAGGACGAGCTGGCATTGCTGACCAGTCGGTTCGAGAGGCTGCACGACAACCGGGTGAACACGAGGAGGACAGCACGGACGTGCTTTCAGTGAGGCAAGCCAGGACACTTCGTCGCCGACTGCCCGGAGAAGACGGAGAACAAGGACGGCTACAAGCACCGGTCGAGCAAGGATGGCAAGTACCGATCGAGGCGGATCACAAGCACAAGAACAAGCACAAGGACGAGCGACGGTCGAGGAAGAAGGACGGCCGCGGCAGGAAGGCCCGAGCGATGGTCGGAGCGAGCGACGTCGACTCCAGCTCCGCCTACTCTTCCTCGAGCTCGAGTAGCAGCGAAAATGAAGGTGATCGGCGCAAGAACAAGAAGGCATCCAAGAACTTGAGCGGGTTGAGCTGCTTCACGGGAGATGGCTTCTGCGGCATGGCACGCAGCTCCGGCAGCAAGAAGAGTCACCGGAGCGACTCGGACTCTGACTCTAAGGATGAGGTACGTGACGAGCTTCCCTTCTTGCGTGAGGAGAATGAACGTCTTGGCAAGTTGCTTGATAATCGTGATGACATGCTTAGAGAGGCTAAGAAGATGAGGAAAGAGGTTAGGACCTCACTAGAAGATGGTAGGAACCGTGTGACTGAGCTAGAAACCCAGAACCTAGATGCTAAGCTTGAGATTGATTCGCTTAAGGCTTCTCCTGTGGTTTCTGATGAGATTGATTGCTGTGATTGCTCGGTGTACCTAGCTGATCTTACTGCTCTTAAGGATAAGCATGCCTCTACTTGTGATGAACTAGATGTGCTGAGGGTTGAAGTGGCTGAGCTTAAGTCTAGACCTGCTTTGCTAGGTGCTTGCACTTCTTGCCCTGTTTTGCATGGAAAGATTGATGAGATGCATGCTTACACTATTTCGCTTGAGGCTAAGTTGAAAGAGCCTATTCGTACTTCTTGCTCTACTTGTGAAGTGCATGCTGTGAAAAATCTGGAACTTGCACACTATGTGGATCGCTTGCAGGATGAGAATGATGAGTTGAGGAAAATGATGGGTTGGTTGTCGGGGCATGAACCTCAGCTTAGGATGATGATAGAGGCATACAAGCGCTATGATGGGCAAGCGCTTGGCTCGGAGAAGGTTGGAGAGTGTAGTGGTGAGGGAGGAGAGAAGATTGGTGATATCCAAGCTCCACCAAAAACCTTCCACAAAAATGCCTATGCTCCTAAGCCCAACCCACTGAAAACAAACTTGACACAACCCCAGATCCTCCCATATTCCCCCACTCCACAAACGATTTCCAAAAACCCATCAAGTTCAAGAGTGACTTAGGGAATGAGTTCTTTGGGAAATAGGGTGTTGTTGACGGTGCAAAACCGTACTCAAGTTCACCGCAAGCGTACGGGTGACTTGGTGCCTTTTTCACCAAGGAGGGTCCTCCCTAGATTTGTGAATCCAAGGATCGGAAGCAAACTCCTAAGGCTATCCATCTAATCTAACGATCTAACCTATCATGAAGCGTTGATTGCGTAAAGGTAACATACAAACACAAAGGGATGTATGGATCTCATCCACCTAGCCATAAAGGTAAACACCAAAGGGTACCCTAGCCTATCGTCTTCTTGTTGCCGTTCCGGCCAAGGTGACAAACCAATCTAAACCTATACTATGATAAGGAGTACACTCGATATGGAGTAACCCGATATGGAGTGGTCTGATACACGTTCATTCGCCGCTTTCTCTTCCACCGTACTGTCACTACGCAAGGATATTCATCACTGAACGACAACTTCGGTCCGTGCACTACAATGATGTATCCGCAAGACAAGACTAATCACCATGATTCGATCTAATCCTACTAAAAGCATATGGTAGCTACACATATGAATAAGCACAACTCGTAGTAGATCAAAGTAAGGACAAGGATTGATTTATATCACCATCGAATGTCGAAAGTACAAATGCCTTGATGGATCCAAGGCATGGCTCCGGAACTCCGCCATGGCTTCACCACGCAGGGCCAACCATGGCGGCTAGGGCATGGCCTAAGCCATCTCCTAGGCAACTCGAGGACTTGCGGCGGCCGTCGGCTTCCTCCCGGTGCTTCTCCTTCGTGTCACCGGCTCTCTGATGAATGGATGGATGTGGCGGCCGGCGGAGGCAGAGGCAATTTATAGAGGAGCATTTAGGTCAAAGGGCGTCGCGAACCACCACAAAAAGGGGCTGGGCCGACCGGCCTGGGACCGTTTCGGCCCCGGTTCGCTCCCCGACGCTTCTCGGTCAATTGTTGACTTGCTCCCTTATGCATGTGGGCCCTTGATGTCGTTTTCTCCACGGTTTAGATAGAGGTCCTTGTTGTGCAAGCTTCAACATCTTCTGTTCAGGTCCCTGGAGTTTTATGGCTTCATGCTTCGGTCCCTTGGCCATTTGGAGTCATGTTCATCATGTGTCTTGACTTGTGCCGGGCTTCATGATCTTCTCTTGAAGTGCTTGATGAACTTATCCCGAAAGTCTCCCTTTAACGTTAATTTCTGGCGTAAACAATAAACTCCAAAATCGACATGCAAGAGTGAACTTGATACCTCCGGGGGGTTAGTACCATTAATTAGAATATCAAATACGTGCAAATGTTGACGGTAAACTCGTAGCTAAGTGTACCAAAATCGACCGTCAACATACCCCCATGCTTAAACCTTGCTCGTCCTCGAGCAAGTCCAAGATCTTTGCTTAACTTGGAAATCAGCGTTGTCTTTCAATGTCTTCCCTGCACTTAGTTATACACAACAAGACATATTGCTCTCTCAAGTATTTAGCATTTAAGGTTCAAGTTTTGACCGGCTAATTCATCATGGAAGATAGACTATCATTAAAGAACATGCCACAATAAAACAAATATAGTGCTCTCAAACTTAAGCAAACTTTAAACCTTTACCTTGTTGCATCGTGAAGAGTTTTCAAAAAGTTGCACATCTAACATAAGTGAGGTTCTCTTACATAAGCTCATGGAAACTCTCATCTCGTCAAGTCACTCAAGCCTACACTAGATTATTCTCAACCTATTCTACTCATATATGAAAGTGGAAAGCCTATGAGGAGCTTGGTAGGTAAAAACAATCCTAGCAAAACATTATACTTGCAATATTGTCAAACTAAGAGAGAGATCTATTGGAATTACCGAGACTAGTCAAAAAGGTCATGGAAAATAAATGTTGGGAAGGGAGAGATGGAACACACGCATTTAGAAAGGTGGACATGTGCAAGTGGCAAATGGGTAATCCCAAGACATGAATGAAGTTCTCGTTATCGGATTGCACATGGTTGGGCAGATTGAGTATGGACTTGTCTTCAAAGGTCTCTAAGATTTAAATGAATCTAAAAAGAATCGAGGAGCATTTTTATTTTTCTCTTTTTTGTTTTTTCTTTTCTTATTTTTTCTTTCTTCTTCTTTTTTCCTTTTTTTTCTTCATTCATTTTTTCTTCTCTCTTTTTTTATTCATCATTTTTTATGCTCCTCCGAACTTTTAAGCAACATAGTACTTGCTATAGCAGTCCTCCCCCATGCTTAAATGATCGCTCGTCCTCGAGCATAGAAGTGAGGGGACTTATGGCTGCTAGAGAAGTACGAAATCCTTGTGTTCCTCTATAAATCTTTTGAAATCTTCTGGGCATCCTCCATGTCGAAACTCCACATGATCTTGATTGCATTGATGAGTCCCTCCATATGTTATATGTCTCGAAATCTTGCCAGAAAATCTTCAGAAAATTTGTCAAAAAATCATCCATACTCAATTTGGGTTGTGGTCAAGGAGGTAATCACAAAAAGATGTTTTGGGTTTAGGGTGGATGCCCAGCGAAGTTTGTGAAATTTCCAATGTAGAAACTCACAATGCATGGACAAAAATGGCTAGCATGAAAAAGATACGCAAAGGAATGACTAGCTTCTTAGTCTCGTACCACAGAAATCAATCCTAATCCAACTCATCAAGATATAAGTTTGCAAATTAAAGGTTACATCATGAAAGTACTTGTATGTGTGTAGGCTTTGGTAGGTAGAGCCTTGCAAGAGATTCACAAATGTAGATAGCATAGTAATTTTAAATAAAACAAGAACAAGGCATAGGTCATCGGTAAACTTAAATCAAAGAGCAACATAAAGTATGTGGGTCTTAAGATTAGTCATTTAACCTCCACAAATGAAAGAGCCGGTATTTAATCAATTTAAGTTCCTTTTTAGTAGAGAGCAAAAAGTCATGTCATATAAAACATCATGCAAGTAAAACAAAGCGGCAACTTTCATCACTTTTCCATAAGCAAGGCATAAAAGATATCTTCGTGGTAAGCTCAAAAGTGATGGTGATTCATTTATTGAAAAATAAAACTAACAAACCTAGGTTGTCCTCCTAGTAGCCATGTTATTGATCGAGAGATAAATACAAAGTTTGTTTATGGTTGAAAGCATATATGCACAAGCATTTAGAAGGAGACGAACAAAGATAAAGTTAAGGGCTAGTTACCGTCCTTTTCGATGCTCGTAGTGAAGTGCAGCGTGGCCTCCCCCATGCTTAAGCATTGTGCTTAGCATGGAAAAAGAATGATGAGCATCTTGTGGTGAAGGTGATCCTTGAACTCCATGTGGCCTTTTTCCCTTTCGTCCTTCAAATCCTCCCCCATGCTTAGCGTGTTGCTAAGTGTGGATGAACTTGAATCGCTCATAATTCCCTATTGCCATGTATTTGAGAATCATCTTTACTCTTCTTTGTCTTTGTTTCTCAATTGTCCTTCAATTTCTTCTTCTTATCATCAAGCCATGGTTCTAATCCTTCATCATATCGTCATCACCGACTTCCATCCCGTCCTTGTCGCTGCCTCATCTTCCACAGTTTTTATTTTACTTCCAGAATAGAACATGTACTTAAACACCCCTCCAAGTTGAAGTTCATGAAATTATCTTTCCAACGAGCCATCATTCGCATAAAACGGGTTCCAAACAAGAGAGTTGTGCCTATTTTACTCCGGCGATGCAATCTGTCCAAAGCTGATTTCAGACTGCGCAGCGCTCAATGTTTCTGTCATATCTCCTTGTACAGGTCTTCAAAATTGATGATCCTTGACGCGTTGGAAATATGGTTTGAAGGCGCTTCTAAATGTTAACTTTTCTTCCATTGTACATCTCTGAACACGTGCTCAAACTTAATGGAAACAGCGACTTCCATCTCAAGTCTTGTAGATGACTAATGATCTTGATTGCAATCGGTCAAGAACTCATGGGAACACTTCGTCATGCCTGCAAAACAAATCAAATGCACATTCTACTCCCGGGGTGATGGTCGGGAGTAGAAACAATTGCCTACAAACCAAATGCATCCCTAAGATCTTAACTTGTGGCATAGCTTACCTAGTAAAAAGAAAAGAGAACCTAATGAAAATGCAAATGAAAGGAAGGGATATAAACAAAACAATGTTTACACCAAATTCTAAGCTCCATGCTTACAAAGTGGTTGCCATACTTTCCATTCCTACAAAGATTTATTAACCAAGGTCAAAACACCATGTTTATCCCAAGATTAATAATTCTTTAAAGTGCAAGAGAAGTAGGACGCATTGCAAAATTTATAAACCAACCAATGCAATGTGAAAGCAAGGTTTATAAAACTGAATGATGGAGGTCTCCAATCATGTCTAAACACCATGTTTACACAAGATTGCGAAAGAAAGTGCCACTAGTGAAGCATTATCATTGAAATAAAGCATTCATCAAAAAAGTTTCGCGAAGAAACCAAGCTAACCTATGCATGATAGAACAAAGGGGTTGATGTAAAATGCAAATGCAAGGGGTTAGTAAAAAGGGTCAACAATGTTTGAAAAAGACTTTCGATGTTGTTCCTCAATAATGACAAGCAAGTCACTTTATGAGAGGTGAAGTCTTGTCAACAAAATCTTTATCAAAAGACCTAACCAAACATGCTAACAAGGTTTTAAGGTAAGGCTTATGGGTATCCTATATTTTTGGCTTAAGACAAGAATTTTGAATAGAGGAAGTCAAGTATAGAAATTCTAACTAAGGTGGTTTTGGAAGAGAAGAAAAGAAAACAAGGGTTAGATTTTCGGATAAAAAACAAACCTATGGTTTTAGGATTACTAAAGGTATGAGAGGTTTTCCCTAAGGGTTTAGGATGAGGCTAGTCAAAATTTTAATTAGAAAAGGGATAGAGATAGACTCGGTCGACTTGACATAAGTCGATCCCTCCTTTTGTTGACTTGGGTTCTAGGTGTGGTTTGATAGGAAGGTTTAGGCAAAGATGTTTTTTTTAAGGAGAAGGGTTATAAAAGATGAGATGCAACATGCAACACAATGCAAAGGTGGAGAACAAAGTCGAATGAAGTGCAACAAAAAGGTATGACATGATATGGTGATGATTTAAACCAAAAGCAAAAGTTAGCCTAAGTTAACTAGCCACAAGTTTATAATCAAAAGGGATCATGCTTCATATTTCTCTCTAAAATGACACAAATAAAAAGACTATAAACACTAATAAGCACACAAAAATAAGGGGTCTACAAGTTTTCCAAAATCAAGTAGCAAAGTGCTCACTCAATATCTATTTAAAGCATACAACATATGGTTGTGACATTTATTAGAGCATTGGTACGATGTTACTTGAAGTTTTCAAATAAAGAACACAATGTAGACTTGTCATAGTTTATATAGATATATAAAAAGATCGGGTTGCCTCCCGCAAAGCGCTTCATTTTAAGTCATAGAGCTTGACTTTCTCACGTACCTTTTCATCGTCGTGAAGCCATGGTTACTTGTGCGAGAACCCAAAGTAGCCATGCAGCTTGATGTTGCCTTATGAAATCGGTCGTGATTCGCTTCCAACATCATCATTTGTTGAGTGGTGCCTCTTGTGTCTTCATTCATCCATGCTCCGAAGGGTTTGTATTAGTCCCTAGCTTCTGAATTTCATCAAGTACGTGTTGTGGAACCGTTGCCCCATCTTCTCTTTATTGACACCATGTCCATCTCCTCTATCTTGTAGTCATCGCCTTGTTGCTGCCTCTTCTTCGTGGATTTACCCCTGCATCTAGAACAGAACATATACCAAAATATAGTTCTATTGAAAAAATTATAAAATTATCTTTCCAATGGGTACTCATTCGTCTTGATCGGAGTCCGAATGAGGGAGCTATGGCTGTTTCACTTCAGCACTGCTTGCTGTCCAGAATTTCAGCACGTGCAACCTTCGGTGATTCGGCCATATCCGCTTGTAGGAACCTCCGATTGCCTTGCCGCTTGATTCGTTAGAACGTAGACTTCATGGGGCTTCTGAAAATCCAAATATATCTAATGCTTTCTACTGAGGCTCATGCAAACATCGTGATGACATCGTTATCCTTTCGTCCATCGATCTGGAGATGTAAGCGTGGTCTTTATCTTTAAGTCTTTTAGAGCACCATGTCACGCATCCCTTGGCTTCAAAAATCATTACCATCGCTGCATGAGCATGATGGTAATGGAATCCTTCTCCATCGTGCTTGACATGGTCGTTTCCGAAACCTATAGCTCGAACATACAAACCTCCAAAAGAAATTAGTCTTAAAAACTTAATTGACACACATAGGCATACCTTTGTTCATCTTCGTTTGCTTTGGGTGGGGGCTCAATAGCGGATGTTGGGCCACTAACCAAGGTTAGCACCTACCACTAAAGAGCAAATCTTTGCGTAGCCATCAACTTGGTTGAGCGAGGTTGGACTTGTTGAAGTCCGAATGTTGAAAACTTCTCGATCGCTTTGTCTCTAGGGTTTCACCTGCATTCAAGGACACAAACAAGAAACACAGGGTATATGCAATACTAAAATTAGGGTTAGTTAAAAGAAAGATAGATCGCCCTAGGGTTCGAGTTGCCGATCCCCGGCAACGACGCCAGAAAAAGGGGCTTGTTGATGGTGCAAAACCGTACTCAAGTTCACCGCAAGCGTACGGGTGACTTGGTGCCTTTATCACCAAGGAGGGTCCTCCCTAGATTTGTCAATCCAAGGATCGGAAGCAAACTCCTAAGGATATCCATCTAATCTAATGATCTAACCTATCATGAAGCGTTGATTGCGTAAAGGTAACATACAAACACGAAGGGATGTATGGATCTCATCCACCTAGCCATAAAGATAAACACCAAAGGGTACCCTAGCCTATCGTCTTCTTGTTGCCGTTCCGGCCAAGGTGACAAACCAATCTAAACCTATACTATGATAAGGAGTACACTCGATATGGAGTAACCCGATATGGAGTGGTCCGATACACGTTCATTCACCGCTTTCTCCTCCACCGTACTGTCACTACGTAAGGATATTCATCACCGAACGACAACCTCAGTCCATGCACTACAACGATGTATCCGCAAGACAAGACTAATCACCATGATTCGATCTAATCCTACTAAAAGCATATGGTAGCTACACATATGAATAAGCACAACTCGTAGTAGATCAAAGTAAGGACAAGGATTGATTTATATCACCATCGAATGTCGAAAGTACAAATGCCTTGATGGATCCAAGGCATGGCTCCGGAACTCCGCCATGGCTTCACCACGCAGGGCCAACCATGGCGGCTAGGGCATGGCCTAAGCCATCTCCTAGGCAACTCGAGGACTTGCGGCGGCCGTCGGCTTCCTCCCGGTGCTTCTCCTTCGTGTCGTCAGCTCTCTGATGAATGGATGGATGTGGCGGCCGGCGGAGGCAGAGGCAATTTATAGAGGAGCATCTAGGTCAAAGGGCGTCGCGAACCGCCACAAAAAGGGGCTGGGCCGACCGGCCTGGGCCCGTTTCGGCCCCGGTTCGCTCCCCGACGCTTCTCGGTCAATTGTTGACTTGCTCCCTTATGCATGTGGGCCCTTGATGTCGTTTTCTCCACGGTTTAGATAGAGGTCCTTATCGCGCAAGCTTCAGCATCTTCTGTTCAGGTCCCTGGAGGTTTACGGCTTCATGCTTCGGTCCCTTGGCCGTTTGGAGTCATGTTCATCATGTGTCTTGACTTGTGCCGGGCTTCATGATCTTCTCTTGAAGTGCTTGCTGAACTTATCCCGAAAGTCTCCCTTTAACGCTAATTTCCTGCGTAAACAATAAACTCCAAAATCGACATGCAAGAGTGAACTTGATACCTCCGGGGGGTTAGTACCATTAGTTAGAATATCAAATACGTGCAAATGTTGACGGTAAACTCGTAGCTAGGTGTACCAAAATCGACCGTCAACAGGTGTGAAGCCTAGTGAGGAGAAACCGGTTGAAAAGCCGAGTGGGGAGAAACCAAGTGAGCAGCCCCATCCCAAGCCTAAACCTAAGCCCGTGCGGTTTCATTATGACTATTGTGGAAGAGATGGTCACAAGGGCGAATTTTGCTTCAAGAGGAAGCGTGAGGAGAGAATCTCAAAGGAGTGGGCTAACAAGGACAAGTACCACCGTTCCAATGGTGTACTTGAGCCTCGTATGCAGATGCCCAGGGCCAAGGTGATTGTGAGGACGGTTCCGACTTGGGGAGATCGGAAGGTTGCAGGTGGTGCTGCTGGTCGAGCTACACCAGTCAGACTGGTGTAGGTCTGGACAGACAGCGGTCTGGTTTTCGTGCTCATGAGGATGCTCGGTTTGGTTCAGGTGGTCGTGGTTCTGGTGGTTGGAATGGAAAGTCTGCAGGTGGTCAGTTTGCTAGACGTTCTCCACCTCGTGCTCAATACGAGGGTGGGCGGAGTCGTAGCTAGCTTTGAGATGGAGAGGAGGAACGGTCCACGGTCTTCCTTTCGTGGCTTTCGTCCTCCTCCAGCTAGAGAGGGTTGGTTCCCTCGTAGTGGTTACCGTGGTGGTGTTTGTGGTGGTAGATTTGATAGGCGTGATGCTTTGGATTGTGCTAACCCCACTTTGGAGTAAATGGCTCGGCACTGGTTTTACTCCTTTGGTACTAACCCCAGTGCTGAGTCGTTTGTTCACTCACGTGCTCGCTTTTGAATTTCAGGTGGGAGACTTGAGGAACGTTTGGTTGATTGACTCCGGTTGCTCGAGGCATATGACCGGAGACAAGGGGTGGTTCTCAAGTCTCGTCCCGGTGGTGTCCAGGACATACATCACTTTTGGGGACAATGGGCGAGGGCGTGTGCTTTCAGAAGGTGAGATTAAGGTAAGTGACAAGGTCACTCTCAGGCGTGTTGCTCTTGTCCAATCGCTGGGGTTCAATTTGCTTTCTGTGTCCCAGTTGTTGGATGAGGGTTTTGAGGTGTTGTTTTGGCCTGGTGGTTCTCGGATTTTAGATTCTCGAGGGGACCTAGTTTGCATGGTCGTTCCCGAGGGTCAAGTGTTCCGAGCTGATTTCTCTCAGTCTTCTAGTGTGGAGCGTTGCTTTTTGGCTGGTTCTTCGAGTGAGTTGTGGAAGTGGCATAGGAAGTTGGGTCACTTGAGCTTTGACCTTTTGTCTCGCTTGAGTAAACTCAATTTGGTCCGAGGATTGCCACGGTTGAAGTTTGAGAAAGACTTGGTTTGTGCGCCGTGTAGGCATGCCAAGATGGTAGCCTCTTCTCACCCGCCTCTCACTGATGTGATGACTGAGCATCCATGCGAGCTGCTCCATATGGACCTTGTTGGCCCAACTCGTGTGCGATCTGCGGGTGGGAAGTGGTATGTCCTTGTTGTGGTGGACGACTACTCTCGGTATGCGTGGGTGTTCTTTCTTGAAGAGAAGGGGGAGACATTTGGTTTTGTTCGAGATCTTGTCTTGAGGTTAAGGAACGAGAGGCACGGAGATGCCATACGAGCGATCCGCAGTGACAATGGCTCTGAATTCAAAAACTCTCGCTTCGAAACCTTTTGCCATGACTTGGGTCTTGAACACCAGTTTTCGAGTCCGTATACGCCTCCCCAGAATGGCATGGTGAAAAAGAAAAACATGACCTTGTGCGAGATGGCTCGGACGATGCTCGACGAGCATAGGACTTCGAGAAGGTTCTGGGCTGAGGCGGTCAATACCGCGTGCTATGTGTCGAACAAGATCTACCTCAGGGTTCACAAGAAGAAAACCTGTTACGAGTTGATGCACGGTCGCACACCCAAGGTGAGTCACTTCCATGTCTTTGGTTGTAAATGCTTCATTCTTAAGAAAGGGAAGAAGTTGGACAAGTTCGAGGCTAGGTCTGTCGATGGCATTTTCTTTGGTTACGCATCTCATTCTAGAGCATTTCGTGTGCTCAATCTTGAAACTAACCAAGTCGTGGAGACTTGCGAGGTAACCTTCGACGAGACACAACCACGTAGTCAGCTTGTTTTTGAGTGTGCAGGTGACGACGAACTTGGCGAGGAGATTTTCCAGGAGGAGGAGCATGAACATGGAAATGATGAAGATGGCGGTGTGGTGCCCGCGGCTGAGCATGTACCTACTACTTCGACGACGATCGAGAACGGACCCTCTCCCACACCTACAACGACAAACCCAGATCAAGGCGAAGCTGCTGTTGAGGGTGAGGTAGCATCAAGGTGAGAACCTCCCCGACGAGTGCAAGTGGATCACCCAGCTTCGAGGATCATCGGCGACATGAATGAACGTACTACACGGTCGAGGGTTCGGAACAATTCTCATTTCGCTCATGCTGCTTTTGTTGCCACCTTTGAGCCCAAAGACATTGGACACGTGCTATCTGATCATAATTGGGTTAATTTGATGCATGAGGAGTTGGAGAATTTCGAGAGGAACCAAGTTTGGGAGTTGGTTGACCCACCCCCAGGGTGTAAGCCGATTGGGACAAAATGGGTGTGGAAGAACAAAGAGGGAGAGAAAGGAGAAGTGGTGAGAAACAAGTCAAGGCTTGTTGCTCAGGGGTACAGTCAGAAAGAGGGGATCGACTACGAGGAGACCTTTGCTCCCGTAGCTCGTTTGGAGGCGATTAGGATCCTTCTAGCCTTTTTCGTGGCTAAAGGGTTCAAGTTGCACCAAATGGACGTGAAGAGTGCTTTCCTGAACGGTGTGTTGGAGGAAGAAGTGTATGTGAGGCAACCACCGGGGTTTGAGAGTGAGAAGTACCCCCACCGGGTGTACAAGTTGAGGAAGGCGCTGTATGGGTTGAAGCAGGCGCCTAGAGCTTGGTACGGTAGGTTGAGGGGTTCCTGTTTGAGAGAGGGTTTGAGATGGGGAAGGTCGATCAGACCTTGTTTCTCCTCAGGCAGGGCAAAGATATCCTGTTTGTGCAGGTGTACGTGGATGATATTGTCTTTGGTGGCTCGTCTAACTCTCTTGTTGCAAGGTTTGCAGAAGACATGAGCAGGGAATTTGAGATGAGCATGATGGGTGAGTTGCAGTTCTTCCTCGGGCTACAGATCAAGCACTCAAAGGAAAGAACATTTGTGCACCAAGCCAAGTACACCAAGAACAATGTGAGGAAGTTCAAGATGGAGGACTCCAAGGCCATGACGACGCCTATGAGTACGACTACAGCTCTTGATGCGGACGAGGAAGGTGAGCATGTGGATCAGAAGGAGTACCGGAGCATGATCGGGTCACTCCTCTACTTGACGGCGACGAGGCCGGACATCCAGTTCTCAGTATGTCTGTGCGCTCATTTTCAAGCGTCTCCAAGGACTTCGCATCGGCAAGCGGTCAAGTGCATTTTCAGGTATTTGCGTCATACTCCTGACTTCGGCCTTTGGTACTCCGCGTCTTCTTCTTTGGCTCTTCATGGTTTTTCATACGCGGATTTTGCCGGGTGTCGGTTGGATAGGAAGTCCACTTCTGGGACTTGCCAGTTCTTGGGTTCTTCTTTGGTGTCTTGGTCTTCCCGCAAACAGTCGAGTGTTGCTCAATCCACTGTCGAGGCAGAGTATGTCGCCGCAGCTAGTTGTTGCTCTCAGCTCCTTTGGATGACATACACCATGAGTGACTTTGGTGAGGAGTATACCCATGTCCCACTTCAATGTGACAGCACCAGTGCCATAAGTGTAGCAAAGAACCCAGTTCTTCACTCCAAAACCAAGCACATAGAAGTGAGGTATCATTTCCTGAGAGACAATGTTGAGAAAGGAAAAATCTCTTTGATCCATGTACCCACACATGACCAGCTAGCCGATATTTTCTCCAAACCCCTAGATCAAGCAACTTTCACTCGTTTGCGGGGGGAGCTTGGTGTTTGTTTGATTTCTTGAGTTGGTGTGTGGGAGCTCCTTTGTAGCAAATGTATAGCTTTCCTTTGTGCATTCCTTGTATTTGGCATGGCATATGTAACATGATGTATAGGCATCTTTGTATCTTAGGTTACATGCACTTTGTATCATATGCATTGTTTAGGAAAAGCTTCTCCTATATACATTGTTCACCATGGTATGATACATTTGTCCTTGTAAGCTAGTTTGGTAAGTTATGGTTAGTTTGGCTTAGCTCTTGATGAACTTGGTTTATATCCATGGTTGATGGCTATGTTTTTGAAAAATGTCACATGTATGCTCTCTTGTGACTAAATACCTTTATATGATCTTGACATGTTTTAGTGGCTTGGCTATGTTTAATTTGTGGTTGGATAGCTTATTTTGATCATATGGGGCCAAAGGCTTATTTGCCATCATGAATGTTTAGCCCCCATGCCTGATCTTGTGGAGGGGCATAAGTTCCTTTTTGTCGCAAAGATATTTCATGTACCAATTTCAAATCTGAAAATGAAATGTAAATTGCTTGGAAAATGTGCTCCCATGTCATATGTGCTAAATTTAACTTGCTTTGGGTGCTAAACCGTTGCATGATGCCTACCAATGAGAAGTCTCATATATAGAGGTAGGCACATGGCTCGGTGGCTTTGACATGACATGAGGTGCTTGTGGGTGTTTATGATGGTCTTATGATTAGAATGGTTGTCCTAGCATGAAGTTTGTGTGGCTTTGCCATTTTGACATGTTTTGCTCATGTTTAGGACTTTGCTCATGAGAGGGTAATTTTTCGCAAAATTGCACAATTCTATCTTAGCTTCGCCCAATGGTTGTGAAACTTGGTGATCTTGTAGTTGATGCCATTACGAAGCTATAGAGTATCTAACTTGCTCATTTGGACATGTGTAGCATCGTATGTTGAATTTTGTCTATTTGAGAAGCTCTAGGTTGCATTTTTTGCATTTTTGGCTTGATTCATGCATTGTCAACAAGGGGTAGAAGTTTGAGCATGTTTTGGCTTGCTGCATGCATTTAGAAGGTTTCCAAGTGATTTCGAGCTAGTTTTGAGCTCGTGCAGTTCTCAGTTTTCCCAGGTGGTCATCGGCCTGACCGGTGAGGTACACCGGTCTGACCGGTGTGAGGTTCAGGTGCTGGGCGATCTAGCACACCGGTCTAACCGGTGTGGTTGACCGGTCAGAGCAAGGCTGAAGCAGCCGCTCGGTTTCGTGAATTGGTTTGCATGCATTCGTCTAGGGGGAGTTGCATTGGTTCAGGGGGAGCATGCATGTGTGCAGGGGGAGCTCTTTGTGGTTTTCGAGCTTTGGATTGGTGGTTTGTGCTCTTTGCTTGAGCATGGTTTTGTCTCGGATGTGTCGAGCCGTTGCCCTTGCCTAAGGGGTCCGAGACTTGTCTTCTTCAAGTGATCTTGCTCTTTGCCCTTCTTCGGCTTTCGATCGCTTGTTGGAGTTTCTTTTAGTCGTTTCTTTTCTTTTCCTTTTCTCTTTGATTACCAAAACGTGTGTGTTGTCAATGCACTCATCAAGGGGGAGATTGAGAGCCATGTGTGGTTCGAGGACCGATGGATGGTCGCTTCCTAGTGTGATGAGTGATTGACAATGTGGTGTTGGACTGATTCTTGGCTAAGTATTGCAGGTACTGGTTGCGGCTTGACTGGTGTTGGTGCAGGTGAAGAACAGGTGCGAAAGGTCGTTGCCGGTGAGGCCTTCAGGTGTGGAGAAGACAAGTAGGCTTGGTTCGAGGGACCCGGTTGCCAGCGGGGTCAAGTGCGGGCCGCATGGTGGCAAGAACGACAAGATGAAGTCATGGACGGTTTCTTGGTTGAGCCTCGAAACTAAGGTCGAGCCGAGAGCCGGGACAACGTGGGACCCTAGCTCATTTTGTTTTCCTATTTTCCCTTCCTATTTTCCCTAGGATTTTCATAGGACTAGCTTGAGAGCTTCATGGTGAGATCTTGTGAGAGGGAAGGATGATCGGGCGGCAAGCTAGACCTTGTATGAACCTCTTTGGTATGTATAGATGATTCGACGTGGTTCCTCAAGGCTTGGATGTGTCTTTCCCGTTTCTCCTTTTTGGTGATTTTCGGAGCCCTTTCTTGGCGATTTTCTTGGAGCGATTTCGAGGCCTTTCTCTTTGGGATTTGGTGGGGGATGTATGCTTGAACCCTTCGTGGTTCATTTCCCTTTGATTCCCCTCCCAAATCCGTGAGCAAAGGGGCTCAATTTTGGGGTTTTCTTGGCTCTAGGGTTAGAGGCGTTCTTGGTGGGATTTCTTCGATTCCTCTCATTTTGGCAAGTTTTGGTGGACCAAATCTTGGCTATGGAGTGCCCATGAGGTGTTCCTACTATCCCCAAAGTCTTGTGCAAAACCGTGGAGCGATTCGGGAGATCGGGAGTGGGATTTGGGGGAGTTGACCCGTGGGCGCTGTTCATCCTGAGAGCTCAGGTCACACCGACCTGACCGGTGCCTCTCACCGGTCTGACCGGTGCAGACTCTTGGTTGAGTTTTGCTCGGGTGAACGTCTTGGTGAGTTCCCTGTTGTCTTGTGTTGCTGCTGTTTCGAGTTTGGTTCATTTTGGAGCTCGGTAGGTCTGTTTGGTGGATTTGGGATTTCCTGGCTTGGACCGGTCTGACCGGCGAGCTACACCGGCCTGACCGGTGTAGGGGCCTTCTGTGGAAGTTCTCAGATTTTGCCAGCAGGGACCGGTCTGACTGGTGCTGCTCACCGGCCTGACCGGTGTAGTCCAGTGGTGCTCGAGTTGCTAGTTCCGCTGCGTTCTCGAGTTCGTGTAGGTGGTTGTTGGTTCCTAGGACCAGTAGCACTCCAGTGGAGTTTTTCCCAGGTGGTCATCGGCCTGACCGGTGAGGTGCACCGGTCTGACCGGTGTAAGTTGCTAGGTGCTGGGCGATCTAGCACACCGGTCTGACCGGTGTGGTTGATCGGTCTGACCGGTCAGAGCAAAGCTGAAGCAGCTGCTCTGTTTTGCGAGGTGGTTTGCATGCATTGGTTCAGGGGGAGCTTGCATGTGTGCAGGGGGAGCTCTTTGTGGTTTTTCGAGCTTTGGATTGTTGGTTTGTGCTCTTTGCTTGAGCATGGTTTTGTCTCGGATGTGTCGAGCCGTTGCCCTTGCCTAAGGGGTCCGAGACTTGTCTTCTTCAAGTGATCTTGCTCTTTGCCTTTCTTTCGCTTTCGATCGCTTGTTGGAGTTTCTTTTAGTCGTTTTTTTTCTTTTCTTTTTTCTTTGTTTACCACAACATGTGCGTTGTCAATGCACTCATCAAGGGGGAGATTGAGAGCCATGTGTGGTTCGAGGACCGGTGGATGGTCGCTTCCTGGTGTGATGAGTGATTGACAACGTGGTGTTGGACTGATTCTTGGCTAAGTATTGCAGGTGCAGGTTGCGGCTTGACTGGTGTTAGTGCAGGTGAAGAACAAGCACGAAAGGTCGTTGCCGGTGAGGCCTTCAGGTGTGGAGAAGACAAGTAGGCTTGGTTCGAGGGACCCGGTGGCCAGCGGGGTCAAGTGCGGGCCGCATGGTGGCAAGAACGGCAAGATGAAGTCATGGACGGTTTCTTGGTTGAGCCTCAAAACCAAGGTCGAGCCGGGACAACGTGGGAGCCGAGTCATGAGTGGCGATTGGCGTTGGCTACACCGAGTTCGCGGGGTTTCCGGTGGTTCACCAGAAAACCACTGGGTTCCTTGGTTGATCCACAAAGCCAAGACCGAAGAACCGAAGACGGAGGTGCAGCAGCATCGGACCGGTCTGACCGGTGGGTCTGACCGGTCTGATCGGTGGGTATCGGTCTGACCAGTGAGGAGCATCGGTCTGACCGGTGTGCGACGACGCAGTCTGGAATCTTCGAAGCGGAGGACACGCGTCGTCGCACACCGGTCAGACCGGTCAGACCCACCGGTCAGACCGGTCCGATGCTGCTGCACCTCCGTCTTCGGTTCTTCGGTCTTGGCTTTGTGGATCAACCAAGGAACCCAGTGGTTTTCTGGTGAACCACCGGAAACCCTGCGAACTCGGTGTAGCCTCCGCCAATCGCCACTCATGACTCGGCTACCACGTTGTCCCGGCTCGACCTTGGTTTTGAGGCTCAACCAAGAAATCATCCATGACTTCATCTTGCCGTTCTTGCCACCATGCGGCCCGCACTTGACCCCGCTGGCCACCGGGTCCCTCAAACCAAGCCAACTTGTCTTCTCCACACCTGAAGGCCTCACCGGCAACGACCTTTCGCGCTTGTTCTTCACCTGCACCAACACCAGTCAAGCCGCAACCTGCACCTGCAATACTTAGCCAAGAATCAGTCCAACACCACGTTGTCAATCACTCATCACACCAGGAAGCGACCATCCACCGGTCCTCGAACCACACATAGCTCTCAATCTCCTCCTTGATGAGTGCATTGACAACACACACGTTTTGGTAATCAAAGAGAAAAGGAAAAGAAAAGAAACGACTAAAAGAAACTCCAACAAGCGATCGAAAGCCAAAGAAGGGCAAAGAGCAAGATCACTTAAAGAAGACAAGTCTCGGACCCCTTAGGCAAGGGCAACGACTCGACACATCTGAGACAAAACCATGCTCAATTAAAGAGCACAAACCACCAATCCAAAGCTCGAAAACCACAAAGAGCTCCCCCTGCACACATGCATGCTCCCCCTGAACCAATGCAACTCCCCCTGGACGAATACATGCAAACCACTTCACGAAATAGAGCAGCTGCTTCAACCTTGCTCTGACCAGTCAGACCGGTCAACCACACTGGTCAGACCGGTGTGCTAGATCGCCCAGCACCTGAACCTCACACCGGTCAGACTGGTGTACCTCACCGGTCAGGCCGATGACCACTTGGGAAAACTGGGAACTGCATGAGCTCAAAACTAGCTCGAAACCACTTGGAAACCTTCTAAATGCATGCAGCAAGCCAAAACATGCTCAAACTTCTCCCCCTTGTTGACAATGCATGAATCAAGCCAAAAAAGCAAAAAATGCAACCTAGAGCTTCTCAAATAGACAAAATTCAACATAGGATGCTACACATGTCCAAATGAGCAAGTTAGATACTCTATAGCTTCGTAATGACATGAACTACAACATCATCAAGTGGGAGATTGAGAGCCATGTGTGGTTCGAGGACCGGTGGATGGTCGCTTCCTGGTGTGATGAGTGATTGACAACGTGGTGTTGGACTGATTCTTGGCTAAGTATTGCAGGTGCAGGTTGCGGCTTGACTGGTGTTGGTGCAGGTGAAGAACAAGCGCGAAAGGTCGTTGCCGGTGAGGCCTTCAGGTGTGGAGAAGACAAGTAGGCTTGGTTCGAGGGACCCGGTGGCCAGCGGGGTCAAGTGCGGGCCGCATGGTGGCAAGAACGGCAAGATGAAGTCATGGACGGTTTCTTGGTTGAGCCTCAAAACCAAGGTCGAGCTGGGACAACGTGGGAGCCGAGTCATGAGTGGCGATTGGCGGAGGCTACACCGAGTTTGCGGGGTTTCCGGTGGTTCACCAGAAAACCACTGGGTTCCTTGGTTGATCCACGAAGCTAAGACCGAAGAACCGAAGATGGAGGTGCAGCAGCATCGGACCGGTCTGACCGGTGGGTCTGACCGGTGGGTATCGGTCTGACCGGTGAGGAGCACCGGTCTGACCGGTGTGCGACGACGCAGTTCGGAATCTTCGAAGCGGAGGACACGCGTCGGGATCGCAAGGCTTGCATCGAGGCTAAGCAAGTTTGCGGTCGCTGGGCATCCGTCCGATGGTGCGAAGACAAAGACTTCCAAATTCGCCCTTGAGGGGCATGTATCCCTAGTTAGCTAGTAAGGGTATTTTATTCTTTCAGTTGCCTCCATATAACCCAAGTGGTGAGAGGATGGCAGCCATCTCTTGGAACCCTAGCTCATTTTGTTTTCCTATTTTCCCTTCCTTTTTTCCTAGGATTTTCATAGGACTAGCTTGAGAGCTTCATGGTGAGATCTTGTGAAAGGGAAGGATGATCGGGCGGCAAGCTAGACCTTGTATGAACCTCTTTGGTATGTATAGATGATTCGGCGTGGTTCCTCAAGGCTTGGATGTGTCTTTCCCGTTTCTCCTTTTTGGTGATTTTCGGAGCCCTTTCTTGGTGATTTTCTTAGAGCGATTTCGAGGCCTTTCTCTTTGGGATTTGGTGGGGGATGTATGCTTGAACCCTTCGTGGTTCATTTCCCTTTGATTCCCCTCCCAAATCCGTGAGCAAAGGGGCTCAATTTTGGGGTTTTCTTGGCTCTAGGGTTAGAGGCGTTCTTGGTGGGTTTCTTCGATTCCTCTCATTTTGGCAAGTTTTGGTGGACTAAATCTTGGCTATGGAGTGCCCATGAGGTGTTCCTACTATCCCCAAAGTCTTGTGCAAAACTGTGGAGCGATTCGGGAGATCGGGAGTTGGATTTGGGGGAGTTGACCCGCGGGCGTTGTTCATCCCGAGAGCTCAGGTCACACCGGCCTGACCGGTGCCTCTCACCGGTCTGACCGGTGCAGACTCTTGGTTGAGTTTTGCTCGGGTGAACATCTTGGTGAGTTTCCTATTGTCTTGTGTTGCTGCTGTTTCGAGTTTGGTTCGTTTTGTAGCTCGGTAGGTCTGTTTGGTGGATTTGGGATTTCCTGGCTTGGACCGGTCTGACCGGCGAGCTACACCGGTCTGACCGGTGTAGGGGCCTTTTGTGGAAGTTCTCAGATTTTGCCAGCAGGGACTGGTCTGACCGGTGCTGCTCATCGGCCTGACCGGTGTAGTCCAGTGGCGCTCGAGTTGCTAGTTCCGCTGCGTTCTCGAGTCGGTGTAGGTGGTTGTTGGTTCCTAAGACCAATAGCACTCCAGTGGCTGCGTGGTCTTGACCAACTTGGGTAGTTGAGTCGGAGAAGTGTTTCGAAAGCCGTGTTCGTCTTGTTGGAGTTCCCATCTCCTTCGAGAAGAATTTTTATCAGCTCCCATTCACTCCCCCCCCCTCTCTGGTTCGCCTAATCGGTCCTTCAATGGTATGACAAAAGATTGCATAAGAAGGAATTCAAGTAAGGGGACAAAGTCCCACTATACAATTCTCGATACAAGGTCTTCGGCAAAGGAAAAATGCAAAGCAAATGGGATGGACCGTACGTCGTAAAATTTGTATCACCATCAGGAGTGGTAACAATCGTGGATGCCAAAGGAGATCAATATGTTGTGAATGGACAACGACTCAAGGTATTCCTAGAGCCTGACGTTGTGCCCATTAAATACACTGATGTCTACACCTTGGATGGTGACCCGGATCGTCATGGCTAAGCGACGAAAACAAGGTAAGTTTGTAAATAACCTTCTACTTTATTTATTTTCAGCATGCGTGTTAGTAGTAATGTTTGCTTCAAATCATCATGAATAAATATTGCCCCCTGCTCATGACCTTTGGTGAGGATGGAAAATTATGCCAAGTTGATATATGATGATTGTTGCCGCTTTGCTCATCTTTGTGCTTGCTTTATGCATGATTAAGCTAATGCTCTCCTTAATACAAATCTGAAATTAAATTTAAATGCTTGCTTAATCATTTGTGGAGGTTATGATAAAGATGAAGACCCATAGTTTTTCTCATGCTCTCAATTTTGGATGGGTTAAAGATGATTTATTTTCGTTCTCAAGAGTTATGCTAACCTTGTCATTAATACCACTTGCATGTTGCTCTACCTATCCAAAGCCTTATAATTAATTGAGAGCAAAACCTTAGTATACAAAATTTATTTTTGGGTGCATTGATTCAAGGCTTGATTTCTCTGGTTCGGGACTAAGAAGCTGGTCAATCCATTTTTGCGTATCTATCTTCTATCCGTGCATTGTAAGTTTCCACATCAGAAATTTTGCAAACCTCGCTGGATATCCACCCATAAATCCAAAATATTTTTTTGTGTTGACCTCCTTGACCACAACCCGATTCTTGTGTATGGATGAATATTTCGAGGAAGATCGCAAGAATGAAGGTGCCAAAGATTAAAGTTTAATTTTGGGAGACCTCCAAGACGACATAAAGGATGCGTGAAGGATCCGTGGAAGATTTCAAGTGTTTCTCTCCAGGAAAATTTAGGATTTTCAGTACCTACCTTGGCACAAAAGTTTCGTCATCTCTTTGCTTGAGGACGCGTAATCGTCTAAGCATGGGGGGGAGCTGCCAAGAAGGTAGGTACTATGTAGTCTAGAGTTTAGGAGTGTATAAAAAAAGAGAAAAAAAGAAGAAAAAAGAGAAGGAAAAAATGATGAAATAAAAAAAGAGAAAGAAAGAGAGAGAAGAAAAAAGATATATATATGTGTATATATAATAAAAAACTCCCTGGCTCTCTAAGACACATTAGGAATTTCAAGAGAATTCAAGATCAAGACCCATACTCATCTTTCCAACCATGTGCAATCCCGATAACGAGGACTTTGTTTGTGCCTCGGGATCACTCTTTGCCATTTGCACATGTCCACTTATCTCAAAAAGTGTGTGTTCATCTCTCCCCCCTCCATGAAAATATTATTTTCCAATGACGTTTTTGACGAGGCTCGGTAAAACCATGAGAAGCTTGTCTTGTTTTGATAATATCCTGATTATAATATCTTGGTAGGACTAAACTTTTCCCAAAGCTCCGGATAAAGTCTTCCACTTATATATGTTCTGAGAGCGGAAAGGAGTAGAACAAATAGGCTTGAGAGACAAGATAAGATGAGAGTTCATGAGCAAGATGCAAGGAGGTTTAAAATTTTGAACTTGGTTTAGATCTTTCTTCATCTTATACTTCATTTCAAAATTTCTGAGATTCATTCACAATTTTGGAGCATGATTAATTACTTGTGGGAAAAGCATAATTGATATCTACCCTCAGTAGGGATGAAGGCTAGTACACTATGGAACTCTAACAAATAAATTTTTGAGAGCATTATGTTTTCTTCATGTATGATCGAGTGCAGGGTGTGAACAATGAAAGGCAACACTGATATCCATTGAAGGCTTACTCGAGGACGAGCAAGGTTTAAGCATGGGGGAGTTGTTGACGGTCGACTTTGGCACTCCTAGCCATGAGTTTACCTTCAATGTTGGCATTGATTTGATATCCGATCTAATGGTACTAACCCCCTTGATATAACAAGTTCGCTCTTGCATGTGGTTTTTGGAGTATGTTGTTTACGTAGGATTTAAGCACCTAAATAAGTACTTCCAGGTAAAGTTCATCAAGCACTTTATGAGAAGATAATGAAGCCCGGCACAAGTCAAGACTCAAAGTGAACATGACTCCAAATGACCCAAGGACCAAAGCATGAAGTCGTAAAACTCTAGGGACCTGAACAGAAGATGCAGGAGCTTGCGCGACAGCTGCCCTTATCTAAACTGTCGAGAAAATGACGTCAAAAGCCCGCAAGCATCGGGGGTGGAAAGTTAGGAAGCATTAAGGAGCTCACATGAGAAAGTTGGGTCCGAGGCGGGCAAAAAAGGCCCCGGGCTGACCGGCCCATGCGGATCGACCCAGGCCATTTTTGCGCTGCCTCGGCCTCCCCTTTGACCTAGTGCCCCCTCGGGTTATTAGTAGTTTAGACGCGAAGAGCCACGGGGGATTTTCATTCGTCATCAGCCGCCACAAGACCGAGAACAAGAAGGAGATTGGATCGACAAGGGAGCTCTCGTCGGCCTTCATCTACTTCAGAGGTTTCTACACCATGTTCAACGCTTCAATGTGTAACATTATGGTGTAAAATCCTTGTTTGTCCTTGGGGTTGAAGGGGGATCTTGAGATGTAATCACTGAAACTTTGTTTTGGATCTATTTGCTATCATATTCTTGTTGATGGTGCTTCAATCTTAATTGTTGGATGGCTTGCTTTGGGGATGCATCGCTCGTAGTCTCACGTATCGTGTTCCTTTTGTTCTTTATGCGATTATCGTTGTGTAGTGACAGTGTGCGGGAGGGAAAGCTTATTGAACTTGGTTCACACACTTAATCATGCATGCCTAGAACACATCAACGTCTTGTGCACTTGATGTTCGATCACGGATTACCCTAGCGTAGTGACTAGTACACGAGAGGGAAAGGGTTGGACTCGGTGCACCTTTACCTTTGATAGATTAGATCGGGTAGTTCTTGCTAGGTGGTTACATCTCCAAGTGATCCTAGATCCCTTGGACAAGCATTCTACACTCTTGTCATCTCTGTACCTTTGCTCTCTACGTTGATTGCTTTAATCTAGATTAGATTAGTTTAACTTCTTTACTTATACATACCTTCATTTGATAAAGAGTTTTAAATCAATGACATTAGTGCTTAGTTGAGCGTAGCAATCCACTTGTTCCACAGATTGATTAACCTTGGGGATACTCTAAGGGAAAAGCTACAACCGACCTGTGCGCTTGCGGATCGTAACTTGATGTGTTATTTTACCGTCAACAAACCCTATCCACCTACCTATCCGCACCCCTCCCACCAACCCCGCACCCCCGCCTTTCCCCACCGCCGCTGCCTTCTCTCCCTCACCGGGGAGCTGCACCATCGCTCCTTTGTAACACACTAATTTTCAAATTTTGGCTTTTAATACAATTTGCTAGCAACCTTTATTTATGCTCATAAGGAATATAAGGTTGTCTTTAATTTCTTTTAGGCATTTAGATATTTCTAAAATTAAATAAATGAATTATAGGAGTTTATTCTTGCATTCATGTTGATGCAACGTTTTTGTTTGTTTGAATTCAAGATTGAATTTGAATTCGTTTGTTTGATGCGTTTTCAAAAATAGCTAAACCTTTCTCGTTTACCTTTTCCTCCTTCCTCTCTTCCGGCCCAGTTTCACGTGCAGCCCAGCGAGCTCAATTCTGCAGCCGCACCCCGAACTTCCCTCTTCGCTCACTCGCATCACTTTTGCCCCAGCCAGCAGGCCGCAGCCCAGCTCAGCTTCCGGCCCGGCCGGCCCGCTCCACCCTTCCCTCGCCCGCAGCCGCTGACGAGTGGGGTCCGCTTGTCATCCCAAACCCCACGCCGTCCCCAAGCCGGACTCAATTCGAGTCCCGGCCGCGCCCGACAGCACCCGACCCCACCTCGCGCACGCCTTCCCAAGCGTGGCCTGCACGCCAAGGCACCGTCCTTCGGCCTATAAGAGCAGCCGCCACCCCTGAGCTGCAACCCCAAGAAATCCTAGCGCCTCGTGTCCCTGCGCCGGCGAGCTCAAACCCTAGCTTCGTGCCGCCACCGCTGATCTCCTCCGCCGTAGCCTCTCCGCCTATGAGAAGACCACCGGGAGCTTCACAAGGAGGTGAGGGGGACCTGGTTCCGCTGGTTCGCGCCCCGTGCTCCGCATCATCCTGGAGCTCTCGCCGTAGTTGCGCCGCCGCGCGGATTCGCCTTGCTGAGCCCGGTAACGTCTCCGCCGTGTCTGTGCCGACCGCGCCGCCCTAGATCGCTTCGTCCTGGTGAAATCCGTGTACCAAATCGAGCACCCAAGTTCGATTCCCGATCTCGCCGGCAAGCTCGCCGCCGTGCGCCGCCGCTCGCCGTCGCAGGCCACCACCGCCTTGCGTCAGCCGCACCACCAGCCGCCCGATCTAGATCTAACGGATCAGATCAGATTGACCGAGGTCAATACGGTCAACACAGTCAAGCTGTCGCCGTTTTGCAGAAAAGTCCTTAAGTTCTTCTGGTTTTACATATAAGTCCTCCCGCAGTAGAAAGTTTCTTACAGTTTAGTCCTTTTTCTTCGGTTAAGCCCCTGGAAGTTTAGTTTCTTCGCAGATAGACCCATATAGATTGTTTTAAGTGTAGTTTCATTGTTTTAGATCTGTTTTTAATGTTTCTGTTGTCCAAATGATCGTCTCGTAGTGTAGATTAGTTTTCCACTCTGTTCTGTTCTATTCTGTTGTTACTGTTTGGTGATTGTTTCTTATTTTCTCTTGTTGTATGCTTGTATGTGCTTGATGTGGTGTGTAGAGAGCGAGACGTTCGAAGGATTCGAAGAGCAAGAAGTCCAAGAGTTTGAGCAGCAGCAGAGTCTTGCTGAAGGCAAGTCACCCTTAATGCATACCCGTTCAATCCTATATAACATGCATTTAATTCACTGTATTTACTTTATTGCTTGCATTAATCTTGATGGGTTCCTATTAAGGATCATGCCTAGTACTTTCGACCTTTGCCTTGTAACTGGGTTATTAAATTAATCTTGATGGTAGTTATTGCTTAGTAAGCTTAACTGGGATGGTGTTAATCAATATGGTTATCTTTTATGCTCTATGTTCCTTTATGTTCATTTTAATTGCAAGATCACTTATGATATGTTAATCGGAACATGGAGAACCACCCAGGAAAACAGTACAACCACAAGAACTAAACAGACAATGGTCTCGGCCAAGTAATTAGGAACTTTAGCTTGGGGTGATCTTACCTGATAAGGACAAGGGATCGACGGTACTGTGGGGTATGGACCCGCCCTAGCGGGGAGTTGGGTTTGTTCTTTTATGGTGGGGTATTGACCTACTAGGGGGCTTTATTCCTTGCTAACTGATCTGGACCTTGTGGGTCACAACTTGCTGGGGAACCTTTGTAAAGGCCTTGTAGCGTCCCTATGCAGCCACACCTCGGTAGTGTGGTATGGTGCCTGCGCAGCACCGCATGGTTGGGTTCAAAGTTCTTCGGAGCTTTTACGCTGCTTGTGGGTAAAGTTGTACAACCTCTGCAGAGTGTTAAAAACTAACCGGTTAGCCGTGCTCACGGTCAAGAGCAGCCTGGACCCTCACATGACTAAGTTATGGAATATGATATTAAATTGATGCTTTATCTTGATTTATGATTTTCATGCTTTATATTAAATGCGGGTTGGTACAAACTTATACTCTCTAGTAATAATGTTGCTAATAAAACTTGACCAACTAAAATGCTAATTGCTTGAACCTTTTAGCCACCCACCAAATGGTCTTGCATGTTCTATGTTGATTTCCGCTTGCTGAGTACGGCACGTGCTCACGCTTGTCTATTTATTGAAACGACAACCCTCGGAATGCTGCTCAGACTGGGAGAGGTTTGATGACTACCCCGGAGATTTCCAGGAGTTCTAGGCGTACGTGTCTTCAGTCAGCTGCCTGTGGAGGCGTCTCTATCCGCTACGAGAACTCGTTATTTATGTTCGTTTAAAACTTTCGGTCATGTAATAACTTTATATTCGTGTGGCACTGATTTTGGTATTCACTGAGTCATTACGTGTGTGTAACTTGATCCTGGTGCACATGTAATTTATACATCTGGTTTTGCCTTTAAAACTAGGTGTGACAAAAAGGTAATAGAGCTGACCCTCACGGTTGCACGTACGGGTCAGTGTGCGGGCATAGGGCGCATGGCGCGTGTGGGCCTGAGATGGGACACACGACATGGCATATGGGTCGGCACTGGACGTACGGTCGTGCGCTTAGAGGGAAGGTTCCTGGACATTTGCTCGGGTCATTGTGCGGACATATGCGCGTGTGGGCCTTGGGTGGGACACACGGTATGGCGTATAAGTTGGCACTGGACGGGTGAGTTGGACCGACGAGGACGTCGGTTTCTTACATGGGGGGGGGGTGAATGTCACACCCGGCCCAATTTGGATGGCCCATAAGCTTAGGTGCGCATGTTTAGTGTCACATTGCTAGTTGAGCAGGGTGGAGCCAACTTATAAGCCTTTGTCCACCAACCATACCACCCTCAGGTTAACCCTTTTACACGAAGCGAGGACGAAAGTGTAAGTAGGGTGCTATATGTACGTGTGCTCGCCCCTACAGAAGGGCTGGGCGGTGCGGCTTTGGTGGGCGCGGTGTTACAAATGGTACCAGAGCCGTGTTGACTATAGGACGTTAACCTAGTTTGAAATGGTCGAATTTAAGGATTATAAAATCTTAGAGTCTTTCTTATCGCATGCTTGCTTTACTTATGATTTAATAATCTTACTTTTGCTTTTACCTCACCCTTGATTTATTCTTGGTTCTTTACCTTGTGCTTGCTATCTTTTATCTCTTATCACTTTGTCTTGTCATCTATCTCACTTGGCACATGTTCACTTCACCTATAGATGGTTCGTCGCTTGAAGACCTCGCACGCGGGTGCCGTCCACCAGTATACCCCCAGGAGGAGTACAATGACTACCATGATGGTGACACAGACGAGGAGATAGTGATGGATGCATTTCTTGTAGCTGCCCCAGAGCCCATCATCGTGTCAGATGATGAGGAAGACCCAGTGGAGGTGATTCCAGAAGGAGAGGAGGAAGAGCAGGCGCCAGGTGATGACCAAGGTGATCACCATGATCAAGTGGAGGAGGATGGAGAGCAAGAGCAAGCTGACCAGCAAGGCCCAGCGGAAGGTGAACCAGCTGAGGAGGTGATCTGGACAGTGTACTACTACAAGGTGGATGGGGTGGGCATCCCCATGGCTGATAGCTTGAGAGCATTGGTGTTCCGCTTGGGCTATGACAAGGGACCAACTTACCACTACGAGCTCTGGACTCACCCGTGGTTCGAGCCTCACTGGGAGGTTACAACTATCCTCTATGAGAATGAGCCCTTCCACGGAGATAAGGAGATATCCAGGCACCCAGATGTGGCTCACAGGACCACCATGGACGCAGGCATCACGGAAGCAGCACGGAGGGCACTCTATGTACTCTCCCACAGAGAGCGTGATAGGTTGTAGGACACCCACTGCAGATACACTCCTTTCAGAGCTAGTGGTGAGGCCAAGACCTACATCGCCCCAGCTCCAGCTTATGAAGGAATGCTGAACAACATCCGATGTCTACTAGCTGCTGTCAACAGTGCCTTGGACAATGCCAACAACACCCTCTCGGTGGCTCAAGAGAAGATCTTCACCCTGGAGTTGGAGAAGCGCTCTTTGGAGGATGCATTGTTGAACAAGGAGCAACCCGTGATCCACGACGCTGCAGAAGCACACACCTCCCCATCACCCAAGAGGCCTCGCTACGACTCCCGCGACGCCCGCACAGAAGCCATACCATGGGAAGAAAGTCCTTAGGTTTAAGTTTAAGTTTAAGTTAGGATCTTTGTAATTGATAGTAGACGAACGGTTAAAGTGTGCTTAGTCTAGAGGTGTGCTTGAATGCTTGAGTTTGTGTTAATGATTGAGCTGGATTTTTGTTTGAGTGCAATGTGTTGTGGAGTGATGACCACAACGACATTGGTTTAGTAGTAAAAGTGTTTTGTAGGGGTTTACCTTCTGTCTCAATCAATCTTCCATATCATAATCTTCATGTCTCTTTTAAGTTTACTCATAATACAAATCCAAAGCTTCAAATCTGTTCGCGCAGCTCTCTGAGTTAGCTGCACTGTTTTAATTTTATCTCAAGCTACAGAACTCCGATTGCAGTAAATCCAATTAGAGTAGTTCAGAAATTTCATGGGTGATTTTCTTTCCAAAATTCATAAATTTAAGATACATAGTCAGAGAGTTATGCCCGAAACTTTGGAGCCACTCGAATCTGTTAACACTGCTGTTATACCTGACTTGTTTATTTTATAACTGGAGTTACAGAGCTCCGATTGAGGTGATTGCAGTTAGAGTAGTTCCGTAATTTCATTATCTTGTACTGGTTAAAAGCTCATAAGTTTTGGTTATCCATGCTGAGAGTTATACCTGATTGTTTGGAACCAACAGAATCTGTCTAAAGCTGAATGTCTTTGTTATCTTATCTTTCTGAGTTTAACTCTTGGCGCAATCATCTAAAGTAATGTCCCTAACACTCAGATGGTGAACACCAGGTCAGGATCCGAAGTCGATCAACCACCAGTGAACCGTCAAGGCAGGGCACCGCAGTAGCCACAAATGGATCCAGCCATGCAGTAGTTCATCCAGGCTCGGACTCAGCTTCTCCAGAACCTGGCCAACACCGTGGCAAACCTGCATGCCCAAGTCAACAACCCTCCTCAGCAGTAGCAGGCATCTCACAACAAGCACCGGGAGTTCATGAGCTACCACCCCCAGTGTTCACTCATGCAGCTGATCCGCTAGAGGCTGAGGATTGGCTGAAGAAAGTGCTGAAGATGCTCACCACCTCCCAGTGCAATGACAGAGAGAAGGTCCTGTATGCTGCAGGATGACTTCAGAGTCAGCTTCCACTTGGTGGGATGCGTATGTCGCTGCTCACGCCACCCCACATACTATCACATGTGACAAATTCACCACCAACTTCAGGAGCCACCACATACCTGCTGGGCTCATGAAGATTAAGAAGAAGGAGTTCCTTTCTCTCAAGCAGGAAGGAATGTCAGTGGCTGCGTACAGAGACAAGTTCATTGAGTTGTCTCGCTACGCGTCTAAGGAATTCGCTGAAGACATGAAGAAGCAGGAGCTATTCCTACATGGGTTAGCTGGACTACTATAGTATCAGCTGATGTCTCACTCCTTTCCCACGTTCCAGCACCTGGTAGACAATGCTATCCGTTTGGAGTACAAGCGCAAGGAGCTAGGAGAGCAGAAGAGGAAGGCCACTAGCTCTGGATAGTCCGGGAGTGTCTCTCGCCCTCGCTTCACCCCACAACAGAGTACACCAATCCGCTTTGGAGGACCAGGTGGAAACTTTGGGCAGCAGCAGTTCCAGCGTCCCGCTCAGCAGTTCCAGCAGTCTGCTCAGCAGATTCAACGCCCCGTCCCTCAGACACCGCGCCCCGCCTTCCAGCAGAACCAGCAGAGAGCTCCAGTCGGTACACCAGTGAGATCCGTTGCGCCTCTCAACCCTGCGACTACCACTTGCTTCAAGTGCGGAGAGCTTGGTCACTATGCTAATATGTGTCCCAAGAGGCATCCTCCAAAGACCCCAGTGCAGAACCAGCAGATGCAGCAGATGAGGAATGGGAGTCAGACCTCGCAAGCCAACAAGGCACATCAGAGCTATGCACGTGGCAAGGTGATGCACGTCGATGCTGAAGCTGCTCAGGAGAATCCCAGAGTAGTGCTCGGTATGTTCCTAGTCGACTCCACTCCCGCCTCAGTTTTATTTGATTTCGGAGCATCCCATTCTTTCATTACATCTCAGTTCGTAGCTCAACATAACATACCCATTAGTCCCATGCCTTGCCATATGCTAGTTAGTTCACCAGGGGGAGTTGAAAGCATCCTATAAGTGTGACAACGTCAGTCTCAAGATTTTGGGCAGAGATTTCCGGGCTAATCTTATAATACTGGAATCAAGAGGGATTGATTGATACTGGGAATGGGATGGTTGACCGCGTGTGATGTAGTGATTCAGTGTGCTAAGAGGTCAGTTCTTCTCACTAGTCCAGGTGGGGAAAGGATCGAGTTTGCAGCAGATCCACCACCATCAACGGCCAGTGTGGTGAATCAGCTCAATGGGAAGGCCTTGGAGGACATAAGTGTGGTGTGCGACTACCCTGATGTTTTTCCTGAGGAGCTACTAGTATGCCCCCTGACCGAGATGTTGAGTTCGTTATTGATCTTTTGCCTGGTACTGCCCCTATCTCTAAGCGTCCATATAGTCTAGTGATCAGTTACAAGAGCTTAAAGCACAAATTAAAGAGTTAACAGGTAAAGGGTTCATTCATGCTAGTTCATCACCTTGGGGAGCACCAGTTATCTTTGTGGGGAAGAAGGATGGTACACAGAGGATGTGTGTTGATTACAGGTCTCTTAATGATGTTACTATCAAGAACAAGTATCCTTTGCCACGCATTGAGGATTTGTTTGATCAGATGAGAGGAGCCAAGGTGTTCTCTAAGATTGATCTGCATTCCGGTTATCATCAGATGAAGATCAGACCTTCAGATATTCCAAAAACAGCGTTCACCACAAGGTATGGACTTTATGAGTACACAGTTATGTCCTTTGGGTTGACCAATGCGCCTGCCTACTTCATATACCTGATAAACAAGATCTTTATGGAGTATCTGGACAAGTTTGTTGTGGTGTTTATCGATGATATCTTGATCTACTCCAAGAATGAAGAAGAGCATGAGGAGCATTTGAGGCTTGCGTTGCAGAAGCTTAGGGAGCATGAGTTGTATGCAAAGTTCAGCAAGTGTGAGTTCTGGCTTAAGGAAGTTGCTTTTCTTGGTCATATTATCACCAATGTAGGGATTGCAGTGGATCCAAGCAAGGTCAGTGATGTGTTAAAGTGGGAACCGCCTCGTACCGTGGCAGAGATCAGGAGTTTTCTAGGACTCGCTGGTTACTATCGTCGTTTCATCGAGGGATTCTCTAAGATAGTGAAGCCTCTCACATCACTATTGGAGAAGGACAGAGAGTTTAAGTGGACCAATGCATGTCAGGCTAGCTTTGAAGAGTTGAAGAAAAGGTTGACCACAGCACCAGTTCTAGTGATGCCAGATCTGCAGAAGAGCTTTGATATCTATTGTGATGCATCTCGACATGGCTTGGGTTGTGTACTTATGCAGGAAGGTCATGTTATAGCCAATGCATCTCGACAGTTGAGGAAGCATGAGCTGAATTATCCTACCCATGATCTTGAGTTAGCAGTATTGGTTCACGCTTTGAAGATTTGGAGGCACTATGTCATGGGAACTAAGTGTCAGATCTATACCGATCACAAGAGCTTAAATATATCTTCACTCAGAAGGATCTCAATCTGAGACAGCGTCGTTGGTTGGAACTGATCAAGGACTATAATTTGGAGATTCACTATCACCCCAGTAAAGCAAACTTGGTCGCTGATTCCTTGAGTCGGAAGGGTCATGCTAACATGGCTATGGTTTTCCAACTGCCTGATAAGTTGATAAAGGAGTTTGAGAGACTCAACTTGGAGATCATTGCTCACACAGAGGGAGTGACTTTGGAGGTGCAGTCTACACTGGAGCAGGAGATACGTAAGGGACAACTAGAAGATGTTGGGATCAAGAAAATCAAGGAAAGTATGGAATAAGGGGAAGCTCCAGACTTCACAAAGGACGATTAGGGAACTATATGGTTTAAGAACTGAATTTGTGTTCCAGAAACGGGGGACCTCAGAGAGACTATCTTGAGAGAAGCTCACGATTCCGCCTACTCTATCCATCCAGGCAGTACCAAGATGTATCAGGATCTCAAACAGAGGTATTGGTGGTACGGAATGAAGAGGGATGTGGCCGCACATGTGGCTTTGTGCGATACTTGTCATCAAGTTAAAGCTGAACACCAGAGGCCAGCCGGATTGCTTCAACCTTTGAAGGTGCCTGAATGGAAGTGGGAAGAGATTGGTATGGATTTCATTGTGGGTTTGCCTCGTACCCGGGATGGTTATGATTCAATATGGGTTATTGTGGATCACTTGACTAAGGTAGCTCATTTCATTCCGGTGAAGACCACATATACAGGAGCTAAGTTGGCAGAGCTATACATGTCTTGGATTGTGTGTTTACATGGTGAACCAAAGAAGATAGTGTCAGACAGAGGTACTCAGTTTACATCTCGCTTCTGGGAGAAACTGCATGAGTCTATGGATACAAAGTTGAACTTCAGCTCAGCCTACCACCCGCAGACAGATGGACAGACTGAGAGGACTAACCAGATTCTAGAGGACATGCTGAGAGCATGTGCGCTTA
Source organism: Cenchrus fungigraminus (assembly GCA_036936925.1). Taxonomy (NCBI): domain Eukaryota; kingdom Viridiplantae; phylum Streptophyta; class Magnoliopsida; order Poales; family Poaceae; genus Cenchrus; species Cenchrus fungigraminus. The sequence continues at coordinate 74,190,966 of CM072780.1, forward strand.
AGCATGGTGGAAGTTGGGATAAGAGCTTGCGATACGCTGAGTTCTCTTATAACAACAGCTACCAGGCTAGTCTCAAGATGGCACCCTTTGAGGCTTTGTATGGAAGGAAGTGTAGAACTCCGTTGTATTGGAGTGAGACAGGTGAAAGACAGTTGTTGGGGCCGATAACTGTTGACGGTCGACTTTGACACTCCTAGCCATGAGTTTACCTTCAATGTTGGTATTGATTTGATATCTGATCTAATGGTACTAACCCCCTTGATATAACAAGTTCGCTCTTGCATGTGGTTTTTGGAGTATGATGTTTACACAGGATTAAGTGCTTAAAGGAGCACTTTCGGGCAAAGTTCATCGAGCACTTATGAGAAGATAATGAAGCACAACATAAGTCAAGACTCGAAGTGAACATTACTCCAAATGGCCCAAGGTCGCCTTGAGAGATTTGGAGATTTACTCATAAGATCAATCAACCCGAGAGATATTCGCGCAGCCCAGAACAGCATGATCTTTCGATGCAGATTCGAGGACTTAAACGGCTTCTAATGGCAAAATGTTGAATACCAAAGTTGTGGACCATGTTAAGAGTTTCGATTTGGACATATGGAAAGCCCAATTCGGCCCAAGGAGCTTGGAGATATGGCCCCCGAAATAACTGCTGCGCAGACAAGTCTGAAATCAGACAGATTATCTTGCGAGGCCATTTTGGGGATCTTATCTTCGTTTTCAAGGAAACCAATAAATACCAAAGTTGAAGATAATTTCGTGCCACACAATTTAGACACCGAATTTGCATTATTTGAAGTCCGAACGTGGGAGATATGACGTCGGCAAGGAAGGGCTGCGAAACAGGAAAATCTGGGCGAGACTAATTTTATGGAAACCCAATTTGCTTCTCTCTCAAGGAAGATCTCGTGCAAGGCAAGGTAGGGCATGCCCCAAGGCTTCCAAAGGGCATAAATACAACCCCTTGGGCGCCCAAGAGGGTTTTCATTGATCATTCGCCGCCACAAGATCGAGAAGAAGGAGATTAGATTGACAAGGGAGCACTCATCGGCCTTCATCTACTTCGGAGGTTTCTACACCATGTCTAGTGCTTCAATGTGTAACATTATGGGGTAAAATCCTTGTTTGTCCATGGGGGTTCAAGGGGGATCTTGAGTTGTAATCACCGAACCTATATTTTGGATTTTTTTACTATCATATTCATGTTGATGGTGCGTTAATCTTAATGACCGACTGGCTTGCTTTGGGGATGCATCGCTCGTAGTCTCACGTATCCTGTTCCTTTTGTTCTTAATTCGATTACCGTCGTGTAGTGACAGTGCACAGGAGGGAAAACATAATGAATTTGGTTCACACTTTTGATCATGCATGCCTAGAACACATCAACGTCTTGTGCACTTGGTGTTCGATCACGGATTACCCTTGTGTAGTGACTAGTACGCAAGAGGGAAAGGGTTGGACTCCGTGCACCTTTACCTTTGATAGATTAGATCGGGTTGTTCTCACTAGGTGGTTACATCTTCAAGAGATCCTAGATCCCTTGGACAAGCATTCTACGTTCTTGAGATCTCCATTCCATCACTCTCTACTTTGCTTTCTTTAAACAAGATTAGATTAGATTAAGTTCCTTACTTATACAAATGATAAAGAGCTTTAAATCAACAACATTAGTGCTTAGTTGAGCATAGCAATCCACTTGTTCCACGGATTGATTAACCTTGGGGGATACCCTAATGGAAAAGCTACAACCGACCCGTGCGCTTGCGGATCGTAACTTGACGCATTATTTAATCGTCAAGAAGCTTTTCTGGCACCGTTGCCGGGGAACAAGCTAGTTTGCTACGTTTAACTTTGTATTAATTTTGTTGATTACTAACACCTAACCTTTTGTCTAGAAATCCTTGTTTTTGTTTTTTATTTTTTTTGTCTAGATGGCTTTTGTCAATCACCCCATGGAGGAAGAAGAAAAATCACTATGGTACTATGCTAGCCCGCAATTGGAGGATATTAAAGTCCAAAAATCAGATTTGATACTCGAGGCTACCGAGTACAAGATCAATCCTCGGATGATTGATATGGCGGCAGCAAACCCATTTAGTGGGGAGAAGACGGACAATCCATATAGGCACATCGAGCGTTTCACGATTCTATGCAACACGGTGCAACAAGAAGGAGTTCTGGTCGATTGGTACAAATGGAATCTTTTTCCATACTCACTTGCGGATAAAGCAAAACGATGGCACTCACTTGCATCCTTCGAGGTGGACAGAAATTGGAATCGATTGGTAAAGAAATTTTGTGAAAAATTCTTTTCGATAAGTAAGGTTCAAAATGTGAGGAGGCAAGTGATAAATTTTGCGCAAGGAGAAGAGGAAGGAATAGATCAAGCTAGGGAAAGATTCAATGGATTGATCAAACAAGGACCAACTCGGATTCTCCGGTGATGTACTCTTGCATACTTTTTATTTTTCCCTAACCCCCGAATGCATGTGGTATGTTCAAATGTGTGCAGGCAGAAATATCATGGAGAAAACACTCACGGAGGCCACCCAATTACTACAAAGATTAAGCGAGGGGGTGGCCATGCAAAGAGATTGGGAAGAACATATTTCGGGAAGCGTTGAGCAAGAAACTCGTGTGGAGGTACTTGTTGGAATTTCAAGAAAAGAAGCCCCGGAAGTGAAGAAAGAAGAAGCAAGGCAAGAAAAGATTGAAGGAGCAACCCACAATGAAGGAGGACCAATCCAAGGCATCAAAATTCGCAAGCTCGAAGAGGTACAAGGAAGAAGTTTGGCGAATGCAAAGCCTCTAAAGGAGTTCGAACAAATGGATTGGATCCCAATTGACTTCGAAGAAATATTCAACAAGATGAGACCATACCCGAACCAAAAAGAGTCGGCGAGAGCTATAGAATTCAACTTTCCTAAGGAGAGGCACTCACGGTATGAGTTGGACAAAGAATCGGCTGGAGAGATTATCCAAAGGCTTTTCAATGAGGAAGAAGAGGTAGATCCGGATCACATTTCTGAAGTAAAGAGGATTATGGGAGTGAAGCCGGAGGCCTCGCCATATGCACACCTAGCCGAGGTGTACGCAATAGGAGCCGATCATGTCGAAGGTACATCTCTACCGACACCTCACATAAGTTGCACCATTAATGGGGAGAAATTTTGCAAAGCCTTATGTGACATAGGAGCTCATGTTAGTGTCATGTCTTCCAAGATTTATTATGAGCTTTTTACTAAAACTTTAAATCTTGCTCCAACACAAATAAAATTAATCGTGGGAGATGGTAGAACAACAAGACCTTTGGGTGTGCTTAGAGATTTAGATGTTGCTATCTCAGGTAAAATTATTCCAACCGACTTTTTCGTAATCGATGCTTGCCATAATGAACATGATGATATAATTCTTGGTAGGCCTTTTCTTAAGTTGGTCAATGCCGTTCTTGATGCCGGAAAGGGTAGAGTTACTATTGATCTAGATGGAACTAAATTCACATATGATTTCCTATCCGCTTCTCGTATTGCTTTACCTCTACCTCTTGATAATGAAGAGGTAGAGGACATTTGTTTTGTTAATACTTTCAAGGACCCTCTCCAAAGAGCAATGGAGAATGATGCTATGTATGATGATCAAGACAAAGAACTAGCGGAAGCAATCGAGGGGTTGAAGGCACAAGATGGAAGCTTGGATGAAGAAAATTATGAAGATATTGGAGACTTGCAACAACAAGAACCCGAAGTGCCCGATATTGAGTTAAAGCCACTTCCCAAGGGATTAAAGTATGAATTTTTGGGAGCCGACAAGACGTACCCCTTCATCGTGAGTGATGAATTGAGTCCGGAGGAGATGGATAAGTTGCTGAATTTATTGAGAAAACACAAGAAGGTGATCGGGTACTCGATAAGTGACTTGAAGGGTATTAGTCCAGGCTTTTGCACCTACCACATACCACTTGAAGAACAATGCAAGCCCATTGTCGAGCATCAAAGAAGATTGAGTCATGCCATGCGCGAGGTGGTGAAGAAGGAGGTGATCAAATTGTTGGATGCCGGAATAATATACCCCATGCCACATAGTGAATGGATGAGCCCGGTGCATTGTGTACCAAAGAAAGGAGGAATAACGGTTTTGAAGAATGAAAAGGATGAGTTGATACCGCAACGGACCGTGACTGGATGGAGAATGTGCATCGACTATAGGAAGTTGAACAAGTGTTGACGGTTAAATAACGCATCAAATTACGATCCGCAAGCGCACGGGTCGGTTGTAGCTTTTCCCTTAGAGTATCCCCCAAGGTTAATCAATCCGTGGAACAAGTGGATTGCTACGCTCAACTAAGCACTAATGTCGTTGATTTAAAACTCTTTATCGAATGAAGGTATGTATAAGTAAAGAACTTAAACTTATCTAATCTAGATTAAAGAAAACAATGTAGAGAGCAAAGGTATAGAGATCACAAGAGTGTAGAAAGCTTGTCCAAGGGATCTAGGATCACTTGGAGATGTAACCACCTAGCAAGAACAACCCGATCTAATCTATCAAGGGTAAAGGTGCACCGAGTTCAACCCTTTCCCTCTCGCGTACTAGTCACTACACGAGGGTAATCCGTGATCAAACACCAAGTGCACAACATGTTGATGTGTTCTAGGTGTGCAAGACTAAGTGTGTGAACCAAGCTCGATATGTTTTCCCTCCCGCGCACTATCACTACACGACGGTAATCGCATAAAGAACAAGAGGAACACGATACATGAAGCTACGAGCGATTCATCCCCAAAGCAAGCCAGCCGCAATTAAGATTGAGGCACCATCAACAAGAATATGATAGCAAATAGATCCAAAACAAAGGTTTGGTGATTACATCTCAAGATCCCCCTTCAACCCCATGGACAAATAAGGACTTTACCCCATAATGTTACACATTGTAGCGCTGGTCATGGTGTAGAATCCTCCAAAGTAGATGAAGGCCACGAGTGCTCCCATCGCGATCCAATCTGCTTCTTGTTCTCGGTCTTGTGGTGGCGGATGACGAATGAATCTCCCCGTGGCTCTTTGCCTCTGAACTACTAATAGCCCGAGGGGCTACTAGGTCAAAGGGGAGGCCGAGGCGGTGCAAAAACAGCTTGGGCCGATCCGCATGGGCCGGTCGGCCCAGGGCCTTTTTGGCCCGCCTCGGGCCCAACTTTCTCGTGTGAGCTCCTTGATGTTTCCTAAGTTTCCACCCCGATGCATGCGGGCTTTTGACGTCATTTTCTCCACAGTTTAGATAAGGGCACTTGTCGCGCAAGTTCCCACATCTTCTGTTCAGGTCCCTGGAGTTTTACGGCTTCATGCTTTGGTCCTTGGGTCATGTGGAGTCATGTTCACTTCGAGTCTTGACTTGTGCCGGGCTTCATTATCTTCTCATAAAGTGTTTGATGAACTCTACCCGGAAGTACCTATTTAGGTGTTTAAATCCTGCGTAAACAACATACTCCAAAAACCACATGCAAGAGCGAACTTGTTATATCAAGGGGGTTAGTACCATTAGATCGGATATCAAATCAATGCCAACATTGAAGGTAAACTCATGGCTAGGAGTGTCAAAGTCGACCGTCAACAACTCCCCCATGCTTAAACCTTGCTCGTCCTTGAGTAAGCCTTCAATGGATATCAGTGTTGCCTTTCATTGTTCACACCCTGCACTTGATCATACATGAAGAAAACATAATGCTCTCTAAATTTATTTGTTAGAGTTTCAGTGTACTAGCCTTCATCCCTACGGAGGGTGGATATCGAATAAGCTCATCCCACAAGTAAATAATCATGCTTCCAAATTTTGAATGAATCTCAGAAATTTTGAAATGAACTGTAAGATGAAGAAAGAGCTAAACCAAGTTCAAAAATTTAAACCTCCTTGCATCTTGCTCATGAACTCTCATCTCATCTTGTCTATATGTTCTACTCCTTTCCCCTCTCAAAACTTTATATAAGTGGAAGGCTTTATCTGGAGCTTTGGGAAAAGTTTAGTCCTACCAAGATATTATAATCAAGATATTATCAAAACAAGACAAGCTTCTTATGGATTTACCGAGCCTCATCAAAAAGGTCATTGGAAAAAATGTTTTCAAGGAGGGGGGGAGAGATGAACACACACTTTTGACATAAGTGGACATGTGCAAATGGCAAAGAGTGATCCCGAGGCACAAACAAAGTCCTCGTCATCGGATTGCACATGGTTGGAAAGATGAGTATGGGTCTTGATCTTGAATCCTCTTAAAATTCCTAATGCGTCTAGAGAGTCGGAGAGTTTTTTATATATACACATATATTTTTTTCTTCTCTCTCTTTCTTTCTTATTTGTTTTCATCATTTTTTTCTTTTTTTCTCTCTCTTTCTTTCTTTCTTTCTTTCTTTTTTTACTCCCCTAAACTCTAGACTACATTAGTACCTACCTTCTTGGCAGCTCCCCCGATGCTTAGACGATTGCACGTCCTCGAGCGAAGAGGTGACGAAGTTTTTGTGCCAATGTAGGTACTGAAAATCCTAAATTTTCCTGGAGAGAAACACTTGAAATCTTCTAGGGCTCCTTCACGCACCCTTTATGTCGTCCTGGAGGTCTCCCAAAATGAAACTTTAATCTTTGACACCTTCATTCTTGTGATCTTCCTCGAAATATTCATCCATACTCAAGAAGTGGGTTGTGGTCAAGGAGATAAAACACAAAAAGATATTTTGGGTTTGTTGGTGGATATCCGGCGAGGTTTGCAAAATTTCCGATGTGGAAACTTACAATGCACGGATAGAAATGGCTAGCAATAAGATAGATACACAAAAACGGAATGACCAGCTTCTTAGTCTCGAACCAGAGAAATCAAGCCTTGAATCAATGCACCCAAAAATAAATCTTGTACACTAAGTTTTTGCACTCAATTAAATATAAGGCTTTGGATAGTAGTAACATGCAAGTGGTATTAATGACAAGGTTAGCATAACTTTTAAGAACAAAAATAAATCATCTTTAACCCATCCAAAATTGAGAGCATGAGAAAAACTATGGGTCTTCATCTTTATCATAACCTCCACAAAGGATTAAGCTAACATTTAAATTTAATTTTAGATTTGCATTAATGAGAGCATTAGCTTAATCATGCATAAAGCAAGCACAAAGACGAGCAAAGAGGCAATGATCATCATATATCAACTTGGCATAATTTTCTATCCTCACCAAAGGTCATGAGTAGGGGGCAATATTTATTCATGATGATTTGAAGCAAATATTACTACTAACACGCATGCTGAAAATAAATAAAGTAGAAGATTATTTACAAACTTACCTTGTTTTCGTCGCTTAGCCTTGACGATCCGGGTCACCATCCAAGGTGTATACGTCAATGTATTTAATGGGCACAACGTCAGGTTCCAGGAATACCTTGAGTCGTTGTCAATTCACTACATATTGATCTCCTTTGGCGTCCATGATTGTTACCGCTCCCGATGGTGACACTGAATGTACGACGTATGGTCCATCCCATTTGCTTTGCAATTTTCCTTTGCCGAGGACATTGTATCGAGAATTGTATAGTAGGACCTTGTCTCCTTCCTTGAATTCCTTCTTATGCAATCTTTTGTCGTACCATCTATTCATCCTTTCTTTATAGATGCTAGCGTTGTGATATGCCTTCAATCTTAGCTCTTCAAGTTCACTTATTTGAATCCTCCGCTTTATTCGTGCCGCATCAATATCAAGATTCATCTCCTTTATTGCCCAATAAGCCTTGTGCTCTAGTTCTACCGGTAAATGACATGTTTTTCCATAGACAAATTGATAAGGGGTCATACCTATCGGTGTTTTATGTGCAGTCCGGTATGCCCACAACGCTCCGTCTAGCTTCTTTGACCAATCTTTTCCTCCTTTAGTCACCGTCTTCATGAGGATGCCTTTGAGTTGCTTGTTCGATGTTTCCGCTTGGCCATTTGTTTGTGGATGATAGGCCGTAGACACCCTATGCTTGATTCCCCACTTTGCCAAGCATCTTTTAAAATCCTTGGCAATAAAGTGTGATCCACCATCACTTATTAAAATTCTAGGAACGCCGTACCGAGGGAATATCACCGTCTTGATCATTTGAATGGCCTCTTCCATAGATGCTTTCGGACATGGAATTGCTTCAACCCATTTTGATACATAATCAACTATGACCAAGATGTGTTCATATCCATTCGAGTTCACAAATGGTCCCATAAAGTCGATGCCCCAAACATCAAATAGATCAATTTGCAAATTATAATTCAGCGGCATTGCATTCTTTTGTGATATATTTCCACTCCTTTGGCATTCCGAGCAAGTTGCAACAAACCTTTTAGCATCCTCGTGCATCTCAGGCCAATAGAATCCGCTTGCCCATACCTTTGCTTGTGTTCTAAAATGTCCATAGTGTCCTCCATATTCCGACGAGTGGCATTTTCTTAGAATTTCTTCTCTTTCTTCCCGCGGCACACATCTTCTTAGCACTCCATCATCTCCACATCTATATAGGTATGGTGCATCCCAATAAAATTTTCTGCTTTCGGCAATTACCCTTCTTTTAGCATTTTTGTCCAAGTGATCTAATGGCATCTTCCGCAGGCATCTTATGATATCATGCATCCATCCTCCCGTATCAAGTATTCGATATAGATGGTCATCTCTCATTCTATCTTCAATTAGCTCCATCCCATCATCTCCATGATGCATCCTTGATAGGTGGTCGGCTACAACATTGTCCGACCATTTCTTGTCTCTAATTTCCATATCAAACTCTTGTAATAATATAATCCATCTAATCAAACGTGGCTTGGCATCTTTCTTGGACAAAAGGTACTTGATTGCAGCATGGTCGGTGTACACGATCACCTTCGAGTTCACAATATAAGATCTGAATTTTTCAAATGCGAACACCACGACAAGCAATTCCTTCTCCGTAGTTGCATAATTCACTTGAGCTTCATTTAAATTTTACTTGCATAATAAATTGCGTGTACCTTCCCTTCCTTCCTTTGTCCAAGAACGGCTCCAACAGCATAATCACTTGTGTCGCACATTATCTCGAATGGTAAATTCCAATCGGGAGGTTGCATAATTGGTGCACTTATGAGAGATTGCTTCAACGTCCGGAAAGCATGCAAGCATTCTTCATCAAATTCGTATTCCACATATTTTTGGAGAAGTCGTGTCAATGGCTTGGTGATCTTTGAGAAATCCTTTATAAATCTTTTATAAAATCCGACATGCCCGAGAAAGCTTCTTAACGATTTCATATTTGTCAGAGGTGGCAACTTTTCAACAGTTTCAATCTTAGCTTTGTCCACCTCTATTCCTCTCTCGGAGATGACATGTCCCAAGACTATCCCTTGTTTCACCATAAAGTGACACTTCTCCCAATTAAGCACTAGGTCTATTTCTCCACACCATTCAAGGACTTTTTCCAAATTTTTCAAGCAACTTTCAAAACACATACCATGCACCGAGAAGTCGTCCATGAATACCTCCATAATTTCTTCAATAAAATCCGAGAATATAGCCCTCATGCATCTTTGAAAGGTAGCCGTTGCATTACATAAACCAAATGGCATTTTTCTATATGCGAAAGTTCCATATGGACATGTGAAGGTTGTCTTTTGTTGATCATCCGGGTGAATGGGAATTTGCATGAACCCCGAGTACCCATCAAGGAAACAAAAGTAAGAATGTTTAGCTAACCTTTCAAGCATCTCGTCGATAAATGGTAACGGAAAGTGATCCTTCCTTGTTGCCTTGTTCAACTTTCTATAGTCGATGCACATTCTCCATCCGGTCACGACCCTTTGTGGTATCAACTCATCCTTCTCATTCTTCACAATGGTTATTCCTCCTTTCTTTGGTACACAATGCACCGGGCTCACCCATTCACTATGTGGCACGGGGTATATTATTCCGACATCCAACAATTTGATCACCTCCTTCTTCACCACCTCACGCATGGCATGACTCAATCTTCTTTGATGCTCGATAACAGGCTTGCATTGTTCTTCAAGTGGTATGCGGTGGGTGCAAAAGGCCAGACTAATACCCTTCAAGTCGCTTATCGTGTACCCGATCACCTTCTTGTGTTTTCTCAATAAATCAGCAGCTTATCCATCTCTTCCGAACTCAATTCATCGCTCACGATGACCGGGTATGTCTTATCGGCTCCCAAAAATTCATACTTTAGTCCCTTGGGAAGTGGCTTCAACTCAATATCGAGTGCTTCAGGTCCTTGTTGTTGCAAGTCTCCAATATCTTCATAATTTTCTTCATCCAAGCTTCCATCTTGTGCCTTCAACCCCTCAGTTGCTTCCGTTAGTTCTTTGTCTTGATCATCATACATAACATCATTCTCCATTGCTCGTTGGAGAGGATCCCTGAAAGTATCAACAAAACAAAGATCCTCTACCTCTTCGTTATCAAGAGGTAGAGGTAAAGCAATACGAGAAGCAGGTAGGAATCATATGTGAATTTATTTCCATCTACATCAATAGTAACTCTACCCTTTCCAGCATCAAGAACGACATTGACCAACTTAAGAAAAGGCCTACCAAGAATTATATCATCATGTTCATCATGGCAAGCATCAATTACAAAAAAGTCGGTTGGAATAATTTTACCCGAGATAGCAACATCTAAATCTCTAAGCACACCCAAAGGTTTTGTCGTTCTACCATCTCCCATGATTAATTTTATTTGTGTTGGTGTAAGATTTAAAGTTTTACTAAAAATCTCATAATAAATTTTGGAAGACATGACACTAACATGAGCTCCTATGTTACATAAGGCTTTGCAAATTTTCTCTCCATTAATGTTGCAACTTCTGTGAGGTGTCGGTACAGAGGTACCTTCGACATGATCAGCTCCTATCGCGTACACTTCGGCTAGGTGTGCATATGGCGAGTCCTCCAGCTTCACTCACATAATCCTCTTTACTTCGGCAATGTGGTCTGGATCTACCTCTTCATCCTCATTGAAAAGTCTTTGAATAATTTCTCCGGCCGATTCTTTGTCAACTCGTACCCCGAGTGCCTCTCCTTCGGAAAGTTGAATTCTATAGCTCTCGCCGACTCTTTTTGGTTCGGGTATGGTCTCCTCTTGTTGAATATTTCTTCGAAGTTAATTGGGATCCAATCCATTTGTTCGAACTCCTTTAGCGGCTTTGCATTTGCCAAACTTCTTCCTTGTACCTCTTCGAGCTTGCGAATTTTGATGCCTTGGATTGGTCCTCCTTCATTGTGGGTTGCTCCTTCAACCCTTTCTTGTCTTGCTTCTTCTTTCTTCACTTCCGGGGCTTCTTTTCTTGAAATTCCAGCAAGTACCTCCACACGAGTTTCTTGCTCAACGCTTTCCGAAATATGTTCTTCCCAATCTCTTTGCATGGCCACCCCCTCGCTTAATCTTTGTAGTAATTGGGTGACCTCCGTGAGTGTTTTCTCCATGATATTTCCGCCTGCACACATTTGAACATACCGCATGCATTCGGGGGTTAGGGAAAAATAAAAAGTATGCAAGAGTACATCACCAGAGAATCCGAGCCTTGGTCCAAGTTTGATCAATCCATTGAATCTTTCACAAGCTTGATCTATTCCTTCCTCTTCTCCTTGCGCAAAATTTATCACTTGCCTCCTCACATTTTGAACCCTACTTATCGGAAAGATTTTTTCACAAAATTTCTTCACCAATCGATTCCAATTTCCTTCCACATCGAAGGATGCAAGTGAGTGCCATCGTTTTGCTTTGTCCACAAGTGTGTATGGAAAAAGATTCCATTTGTACCAATCGACCGGAACTTCTTCTTGTTGCACCGTCTTGCATAGCATCGTGAAACGCTCTATGTGCCTATATGGATTGTCCGTCTTCACCCCTCTAAATGGGTTTGCTGCCGCCATCTCAATCATTCGAGGCTTGATCTTGTACTCGGTAGCCTCGAGTGTCAAATCTGATTTTTGGACTTCAATATCCTCCAATTGCAGGCTAGCATAGTACCATAGTGGTTTTTCTTCTTCCTCCATGGGGTGATTGACAAACAAAAAACAAAAAGCAAAAACAAGGATTTCTAGACAAAAGGTTAGGTGTTAGTAATCAACAAAATTAATACAAAGTTAAACGTAGCAAACTAGCTTGTTCCTCGGCAACGGCGCCAGAAAAGCTTGTTGACGGTTAAATAACACGTAAAATTACGATCCGCAAGTGCACGGGTCGGTTGTAGCTTTTCCCTTAGATTATCCCCCAAGGTTAATCAATCTGTGGAACAAGTGGATTGCTACGCTCAACTAAGCACTAATGTCGTTGATTTAAAACTCTTTATCGAATGAAGGTATGTATAAGTAAAGAACTTAAACTAATCTAATCTAGATTAAAGAAAATAATGTAAAGAGCAAAGGTATAGAGATCACAAGAGTGTAGAAAGCTTGCCCAAGGGATCTAGGATCACTTGGAGATGTAACCACCTAGCAAGAAGTACCTGATCTAATCTATCAAAGGTAAAGGTGCACCGAGTTCAACCCTTTCCCTCTCGCATACTAGTCACTACACGAGGGTAATCCGTGATCAAACACCAAGTGCACGAGACGTTGATGTGTTCTTGGTATGCAAGACTAAGTGTGTGAACCAAGCTCGATGTGTTTTCCCTCCCACACACTATCACTACATGATGGTAATCACATAAAGAACAAGAGGAACACGATACATGAAGCTACGAGTGATGCATCCCCAAAGCAAGCCAGCCAGCAATTAATATTGAGGCACCATCAACAAGAATATGATAGCAAATAGATCCAAAACAAAGGTTTGGTGATTACATCTCAAGATCCCCCTTCAACCCCTAGGACAAACAAGGACTTTACCCCATAATGTTACATATTGTAGCGCTGGTCATGGTGTAGAATCCTCCGAAGTAGATGAAGGCCACAAGTGCTCCCTTCGCGATCCAATCTGCTTCTTGTTCTCGGTCTTGTGGCGGCGGATGACAAATGAATCTCCCCGTGGCTCTTTGCCTCTGAACTACTAATAGCCCGAGGGGGTACTAGGTCAAAGGGGAGGCCGAGGCGGCGCAAAAATGGCCTCGGCCGATCTGCATGGTCCGGTCGGCCCAGGGCCTTTTTGGCCCGCCTCGGGCCCAAATTTCTTGCGTGAGCTCCTTGATGCTTCCTAAGTTTCCACCCCAATGCATGCGGGCTTTTGACGTCATTTTCTCCATGGTTTAGATAAGGGCACTTGTCGCGCAAGTTCCCGCATCTTCTATTCAGGTTCCTGGAGTTTTACAGCTTCATGCTTTGGCCCTTGGGTCATGTGGAGTCATGTTCACTTCTAGTCTTGACTTGTGCCAGGCTTCGTTATCTTCTCACAAAGTGCTTGATGAACTCTACCCGGAGGTACTTATTTAGGTGCTTAAATCCTGCGTAGACAACATACTTCAAAAATCACATGCAAGAGCGAACTTGTTATATCATGGGGGTTAGTACCATTAGATCGGATATCAAATCAATGCCAACATTGAAGGTAAACTCATGGCTAGGAGTGTCAAAGTCGACCGTCAACAACAAGGCAACAAGGAAGGATCACTTTCCATTACCCTTTATCGACGAGATGCTTGAAAGCTTAGCTAAACATTCTTACTTTTGTTTCCTTGATGGACACTCAAGGTTCATGCAAATTCCCATCCATCCGGATGATCAACAAAAGACAACCTTCACATGTCCGTATGGAACTTTCGCATATAGAAGAATGCCATTTGGTTTATGTAATGCACCGGCCACTTTTCGAAGATGCATGACGGCTATATTCTCGGATTTTATTGAAGAAATTATGGAGGTATTCATGGATGACTTCTTGGTGCATGGTATGTGTTTTGAAAGTTGCTTAAAAATTTTGGAAAAAGTTCTTGAAAGGTGTGGAGAAATTGACCTAGTGCTTAATTGGGAGAAGTGTCACTTTATGGTGAAACAAGGGATAGTCTTGGGACATGTAATCTCCAAGAGAGGAATAGAGGTGGACAAAGCTAAGATTGAAACGGTTGAAAAGTTGCCACCTCCGACAAATATCAAATCGTTAAGAAGCTTTCTCGGGCATGCCGGATTTTATAGAAGATTTATAAAGGATTTCTCAAAAATCACCAAGCCATTGACATGACTTCTCCAAAAAGATTTGGAATATGACTTTGATGAAGAATGCTTTCATGCTTTCCGGACGTTGAAGCAATCTCTCATAAGCGCACCAATTATGCAACCTCCCGATTGGAATCTACCATTTGAGGTAATGTGCGACGCAAGTGATTATGTCATTGGAGTTGTTCTTGGACAAAGGAAGGAAGGGAAGGTACATGCAATTTATTATGCAAGTAAAACTCTAAATGAAGCTCAAGTGAATTATGCAACTACGGAGAAGGAATTGCTTGCCGTAGTGTTCGCATTTGAAAAATTCAGATCTTATATTGTGAACTCGAAGGTGATCGTGTATACGGACCATGCTGCAATCAAGTTCCTTTTGTCTAAGAAAGATGCCAAGCCACGTTTGATTAGATGGATCCTATTATTGCAAGAGTTTGATATGGAAATTAGAGACAAGAAAGGGTCGGATAATGGTGTAGCCGACCACCTATCAAGGATGCACCATGGAGATGATGGGATGGAGCTAATTGAAGATAGAATGAGAGATGACCATCTATATCGAATACTTGATAGGGGAGGATGGATGCATGATATCATAAGATGCCTACGGAAGATGCCATTAGATCACTTGGACAAAAATGCTAAAAGAAGGGTAATTGCCGAAAGTAGAAAATTTTATTGGGATGCACCATACCTATATAGATGTGGAGATGATGGAGTGCTAAGAAGATGTGTGCCACGGGAAGAAAGAGAAGAAATTCTAAGAAAATGCCACTCGTTGGAATATGGAGGACACTATGGACATTTTAGAACATAAGTAAAGGTATGGGCAAGCGGATTCTATTGGTCTGAGATGCATGAGGATGCTAAAAGGTTTGTTGCAACTTGCCCGGAATGCCAAAGGAGTGGAAATATATCACAAAGGAATGCAATGCCACTGAATTATAATTTGCAAATTGATCTATTTGATGTTTGGGGCATCGACTTTATGGGACCATTCGTGAACTCGAATGGATATGAACACACCTTGGTCATAGTAAATTATGTATCAAAATAGGTTGAAGCAATTCCATGTCAGAAAGCATCTACGGAAGAGGCCATTCAAATGATCAAGACGGTGATATTCCCTCGATACGGCATTCCTAGAATTTTAATAAGTGATGGTGGATCACACTTTATTGGCAAGGATTTTAAAAGATGCTTGGCAAAGTTGGGAATCGAGCATAGGGTGTCTACGGCCTATCATCTGCAAACAAATGGTCAAGCGGAAACATCGAACAAGAAACTCAAAGGCATCCTCATGAAGACGGTGACTAAAGGAGGAAAAGATTGGTCAAAGAAGCTAGACGGAGCGTTGTGGGCATACTAGACTGCACATAAAACACCGATCGGTATGACCCCTTATCAATTTGTCTATGGAAAAACATGTCATTTACCGGTAGAACTAGAGCACAAGGCTTATTGGGCAATGAAGGAGACGAATCTTTATATTGATGCGGCACGAATAAAGCGGAGGATTCAAATAAGTGAACTTGAAGAGCTAAGATTGAAGGCATATCACAACGCTAGCATCTATAAAGAAAGGATGAAGAGATGGTACGACAAAAGATTACATAAGAAAGAATTCAAGGAAGGAGACAAGGTCCTACTATACAATTCTCGATACAATGTCCTCGGCAAAGGAAAATTGCAAAGCAAATAGGATGGACCATACGTCGTACATTCAATGTCACCATGGGGAGCGGTAACAATCATGGACGCCAAAGGAGATCAATATGTTGTGAATTGACAATGACTCAAGGTATTCCTGGAACCTGACGTTGTGCCCATTAAATACATTGACGTATACACCTTGGATGGTGACCCGGATCGTCAAGGCTAAGCGACGAAAACAAGGTAAGTTTGTAAATAGCCTTCTACTTTAGTTATTTTCAGCATGCGTGTTAGTAGTAATGTTTGCTTCAAATCATCATGAATAAATATTACCCCCTACTCTTGACCTTTGGTGAGGATGGAAAATTTTGCCAAGTTGATATATGATGATCGTTGCCGCTTTGCTCATCTTTGTGCTTGCTTTATGCATGATTAAGCTATTGCCCTCATTAATGCAAATCTGAAATTAAATTTAAATGCTAGCTTAATCCTTTGTGGAGGTTATGATAAAGATGAAGACCCATAGTTTTTCACATGCTCTCAATTTTGGATGGGTTAAAGATGATTTATTTTCTTTCTTAAAAGTTATGCTAACCTTGTCATTAATACCTCTTGCATGTTGCTCAACCTATCCAAAGCCTTATATTTAATTGAGTGCAAAAACTTAGTGTACAAGATTTATTTTTGGGTGCATTGATTCAAGGCTTGATTTCTCTGGTTCGAGACTAAGAAGCTGGTCATTCCGTTTTTGTGTATCTATCTTATTGCTAGCCTTTTCTATACGCGCATTGTAAGTTTCCACATCGGAAATTTTGCAAATCTCGCCGGATATTCACCCACAAACCTAAAATGTCTTTTTGTGTTTTACCTCCTTGACCACAACCCAATTCTTGAGTATGGATGAATATTTCGAGGAAGATGACAAGAATGAAGGTGCCAAAGATTAAAGTTTAATTTTGGGAGACCTCCTGGATGACATAAAGGGTGCGTGAAGGATCCCTAGAAGATTTCAAGTGTTTCTCTACAGGAAAATTAAGGATTTTCAGAACCTACCTTGGCACAAAGATTTTGTCACCTCATTGCCCGAGGACGTGCGATCGTCTAAGCATGGGGGGGAGTTGCCAAGAAGGTAGGTACTAATGTAGTCTAGAGTTTAGGGGAGTAAAAAAAGAAGAAAGAAAAAAAAGGGAGAGAGAAAAAAAGAAGAAGAAAAAGAAAAAAATGATGAAAACAAAGAAGAAAGAAAGAGAGAGAAGAAAAAAATATATGTGTATATATAATAAAAAAAACTCCCCGACTCTCTAAGACGCATTAGGAATTTCAAGAGGATTCAAGATCAAGACCCATACTCATCTTTCCAACCATGTGCAATCCGATAACGAGGACTTTGTTTGTGCCTCGGGATAACTCTTTGCCTTATCTCAAAAAGTGTGTGTTCGTCTCTCCCCCCTCCTTGAAAATATTATTTTCCAATGACTTTTTTGACGAGGCTCGGTAAATCCATGAGAAGCTTGTCTTGTTTTGATAATATCCTGATTATAATATCTTGGTAGGAATAAACTTTTTCCAAAGCTCCAGATAAAGCCTTCCACTTATATAAGTTTTGAGAGGGGAAAGGAGTAGAACAAATAGGCTTGAGAGACAAGATGAGATGAGAGTTCATGAGCAAAATGCAAGGAGGTTTTAAATTTTTGAACTTGGTTTAGCTCTTTCTTCATCTTACACTTCATTTCAAAATTTCTGAGATTCATTCAAAATTTGGGAGCATGATTAATTACTTGTGGGAAGATCCTAATTGATATCCACCCTCCATAGGGATGAAGGCTAGTACACTATGGAACTCTAACAAATAAATTTAGAGAGCATTATGTTTTCTTCATGTATGATCAAGTGCAGGGTGCGAACAATTTAAGGCAACACTGATATCCATTGAAGACTTACTCAAGGACGAGCAAGGTGTGACAACCCGCCCAGGAAAATACCGTACTATCGCCTAAACCAATCCACCTTGGTCATTAAGCAATAATAAAGTATCATCCTGTCGTTAGTTGCCGGGTTAACGCCCGGTAAATCACTTACAAAGCAACAAGGATCGACATATATGCATTAAAACTCACGCGAAGGCGAGTCCAGAGAACAACATATGATTAACATCCAAATTTACCCCGAAGGGCTTAATTATTACAAACCAAAGTTTTTGACATGATAACGGAGTTCAGAGTTTTGAAAATAGCGGAATTAAACTAACGGCACGAGGAAACAGCACGGGAGGCCTGCCATGATGCCTTCATTCATCGTCTTCAACCCACTCCAGCTCCCAGCCAGGCGGGATCTCTCCAGGCCACACATCAGCAAAGGTATTACCTGGAGCAACAGATTATAGCAAGACTGAGTATACTAATACTCAGCAAGACTTACCCGTCGGTGACAACTACATCACCAACTCTAGACATGAAAGGCTTTTTGGCCAAAGGGGTTTCTTTTGCTGAAAAGCAACAAAGAGTATGTCCTTACTTTCAATATTTTAGCACAAGTTCTAGTTGATTATTCCTTTCTAAATTAGCAAGCTAGTGCAAGCATAAGTTGTGCAAACAATTAATCAAGCATAGATATTCATCAACTTCCATCATTAGGGATCTCATTGCCAGTAGGATAAGTAGTCTCAGATAACGGTGAGAGGCCGACAATCGATTGATTTAAACCTTGCAAGGTAGACCTAAACACACGGTAGGGTGCCCCCGCGAGGACAACCACCAGGCGGTTCCCAAAAGTCCTCGGTTCGGGATAAAAGGCCACAGTCTTCGGTACCGGCTATCTGGTATACCCCGCAAGGCACCCAGCATCGCACATGCACCACCGGTAGCTAGCCGGGGGACACATCCCAAGATTAGTCACAGTAAAATCCCTTACCGTCTCGTTAAGGTACTAGGCTTACCGTACCCATTTCCGACAAGTGCTTAGTACGTTCAAACACTTAACCCACGAAAGCCATTGGACCGGAGCCCACATCCCATGCTCTTACCACATGAGCAATCCATTTAAGGAGATCTTATGATTCCAACATAAGAACCTATTCTCGCGAGTAACAAGCATCACTCGACTTGTAACGGTCCTATAGCATAGCAGCTACCGACCTATCATACTAGTAAGGACATAGGTACCTAGGGATCATGCATCTAGGGTTTCATTTCAACTCCTGAACGTAAATGCACAATCATCCATAGATAGTTGCATAAAGTTTCAAAAACACTTGGTTAATGCACCGGGGCTTGCCTTCGTCAGCAGGGTTAGCCTGAGGGTCCTCGGTGTCGTCGATCACCTCCACGTACTGCAGCTCCGCGTCAGCTCCTCCTTCCTCGGCTTCCGGCACGAGCGCGTAGTTACCGTCAGGAAGCTCTACACGGAATGCAATGCAGGGTTCAGGTGGAGTGATAGATTAATTATTTCATCCAACTCTTGTTGGCCACATTCACCTTAACAAACAATTAATCATTAATTCTTTTTCATCAAGGTTATTGTAGACAAAGGTTTATCTTTTTAATGAACAATTATTTATTGCTTACTTTTATCTTGGTGATTTCATGTGAGGATTTATGATTAATTCTTTTAATAGTGATTGTGCACACATCTAAGTAAATAATTTCAATTTAATTTCTCAAACAGCAAGGGTGACATACAAGACCCTAAAATAAAGCTAGTTAATCATTTACAAGGTCATAAGATTAAAGGATCTATTTTCTTAATTAAATTCTATTAACAAGCTCATGTGCACCTTAACTTTTTTAAAAGCACACACAAAACATACAAACAAGGACAGGGGTCCCTGCTGGCCTAGTTACTCCTAAGCCTCCGCTGGATTCAAGCTTTGAACATTAAAGAAGCTACACCATTTATATATGCATTGATACATTTCCTAGCCATTTGATATTAAAGGCAAGCATAAATAAATAAAAGTAAAGCTCCTGCAGCTAACAACAAGCCTACAGCCATTCTGACCCTAAACAAGATCAGAACACCCATGGGTTCATCTCAAACCAATTTGAATTATGAACCATGCATTTAAATATATATCTAAGCATAAAACAAGATTAAATATTTCTAATAGAGATAAATTCATGATAAATTCAGGAAAGTTACTTCTAGGCATAACATGAACATAGCCACAAGTTGAGCACAAAAATCAAATCATATTTTGCTACAAAAATCAGTAAATCATAAATAGCATAAATACAAAGTAATTCATATAAAAAGATATGTTCAACAACTTTGTAAAATTTTTGGTCCAGAGTCTAATCATGACAAGTCTAGAAACATATCCAAAATTCAGCTCCATAGCCTTTCTAGATTTTGAATTATAGCAAAAATGTGTCAAACTGAATTTGAATTTTCATTCAAAACCTATAAGTCAAAACTATGGTCATGCTTTGAAGAAGTTGCAGATCTACTCTCATTGAGACCAACAAAATTGGGTTTGCATTTTTCTGAATTTTCTGTGAATTTCTAGGCTTTTTCTAAGGCACTGGACCAAACTGCTATAAAACTAAGATAACTTCTCTTGCAAACGGGTCCCTGGTTTACAAATCTGCCCCTGGATGTTTACAACCGTGCCCTTGCCGGCGGAGGGGAGTTCGCCGGCGGTGAGGCAGGGCCGGGGGAGGAAAACATGTGGCACTGGAGTGTGATTGGGCTCACCACAGGCCGATTGGTGGTGGTTGCGTGGCCGGAGGTGGCTCCGGCGAGCGGCGGCAGCGAGATCGCGGCGGCGCGCCCGCGGGTGCTCGGTTTCCGGCGAGGTTCGAGGTGGGGAAGTTCAACACGCGGCCATGGGAGCTACTATGGGGTCTAGGAAAGAGGTTGGAAGCCTTGGCCGGCGGCGGGAGCGAGCGGAAGTGCGAGCTCACCGAGGCGGCGGCAATGGCGGGCCGGCGGCGGTGGTGCTCACGCGCGAGATGAGAAAGGGGGCGCCCTTTTATAGCCGATGCGCGCGCAGAGCATCTCGCTTCGAGGCTAAGCTTGCCCGGTGCTTCAATGCGCGGGTACGGCGGCCTTGGCGTGCGTGCGCGGCGGGCGGACCGACGGCGCCTCGGCGAGCGCGCGCATGCCGCGTGGCGCGCGGGCTCACCGGCCGAGGCGGCCCCTGGAGGTGCGTGCGAGGCTGACGCACGCCGAGCTCACGCACGGACTCTGACGGCCGGCCGTAGTACGGCGGCGCACGGCGGAGACGCGGCGGCGACGCGTGGACGCGCGCGCGACGTCGCGCCGTGGCGTGCTTCGGCTCGGTCTGTTCCAAGTGCCTCTGTTCACTTGCACGATTCTCAAGAATTTGTCTATAAACTTCAAAATCCGTAGATAGGAAAGTTGTAGATGGGTGATTCCTCTAGAATTTGGCTGAAGCCGAATTTGAATTTGGTTCAAATCGAAGGAGAATTTGAAATGCCAAGTTGGGGGATTTTCATGTCTCGGTGAACAGTGACCCAGAGTTTGTTTGGCCATTTAGCACCTTTTCCACTCAAAACTAGCGATGCCACCCTAAAGATGAAATGTGTCCCGTGTGATTCTGCACAACTTTTGTATTGGTAGATTTTCAAGTGTTTAGACAAGATTTGGAGAACGTGGCCAAAGTTCCAGATCGACACAAGCCATCAAAGGGTGTGTCCCCCCTTAGCTAGGGTTTTGACCCAGGAGAGTCTGCTAGACTTGCTTAAGATGCTAATGGGTGAGTGTTGGAGAGGTTTTCGAGGTGATAACCTAGGTTGACCGTGCTTTGACCCTAGTCAACAAGTTTTGACCGGCAATTAAGGTTAATTAAAAACCTGGGGCGTCACACAAGGTTTAAGCATGGGGGAGTTGTTGACGGTCAACTTTGACACTCCTAGCCATGAGTTTAACTTCAATGTTGGTATTGATTTGATATCGATCTAATGGTACTAACCCCCTTGGTATAACAAGTTCGCTCTTGCATGTGGTTTTTGGAGTATGATGTTTACACAGGATTAAGCGCTTAAAGGAGCACTTTCGGGCAAAGTTCATCGAGCACTTATGAGAAGATAATGAAGCCCGACATAAGTCAAGACTCGAAGTGAACATGACTCCAAATGGCCCAAGGTCGCCTTGAGATTTGGAGATTTACTCATAAGATCAATTCAACCCGAGAGATATTCGCGCAGCCCAGAACAGCATGATCTTTCGATGCAGATTCGAGGACATAAACGGCCTCTAATGGCAAAATGTTGACCACCAAAATTGTGGACCATGTTGATAGCTTCAATTTGGACATATGGAAAGCCCAATTCGGTCCAAGGAGCTTGGAGATATGGCCCTCGAAATACCTACTTCGCAGACAAGTCCGAAATCAAACAGATTATCTTGCGAGGCCATTTTGGGGATCTTATCTTTGATTCCAAGGAAACCAATGAATACCAAAGTTGAAGATAATTTCGTGCCACACAATTTAGACACCGAATTTGCATTATTTGAAGTCCGAACGTGGGAGATATGACGTCGGCAAGGAAGGGCTGTGAAACAGGAAAATCTGGGCGAGGCTGATTTTATGGAAACCAAGTTTGCTTCTCTCTCAAGGAAGATCTCGTGCAAGGCAAGGTAGGGCACGCCCCAAGGCTTCCAAAGGGCATAAATACAACCCCTTGAGCGCCCAAGAGGGTTTCCATTGATCATTCGCCGCCACAAGATCAAGAAGGAGATTGGATTAACAAGGGAGCACTCATCAGCCTTCATCTACTTCGGAGGTTTCTACACCATATCTAGCGCTTCAATGTGTAACATTATGGGGTAAAATCCTTGTTTGTCCATGGGGGTTCAAGGGGATCTTGAGTTGTAATCACCGAATCTATGTTTTGGATCTTTTTGCTATCATATTCATGTTGATTGTGCGTTAATCTTAATGGCCGGCTGGCTTGCTTTGGGGATGCATCGCTCGTAGTCTCACGTATCGTGTTCCTTTTGTTCTTTATTCGATTACCGTCGTGTAGTGACAGTGCGCGGGAGGGAAAACATAATGAATTTGGTTCACACTTTTGATCATGCATGCCTAGAACACATCAACGTCTTGTGCACTTGGTGTTCGATCACGGATTACCCTTGTGTAGTGACTAGTACGCGAGAGGGAAAGGGTTGGACTCCGTGCACCTTTACCTTTGATAGATTAGATCGGGTTGTTCTCGCTAGGTGGTTACATCTTCAAGAGATCCTATATCCCTTGGACAAGCATTCTACATTCTTGAGATCTCCATTCCATCGCTCTCTACTTTGCTTTCTTTAATCTAGATTAGATTAGATTAAGTTCCTTACTTATACATATTTGATAAAGAGCTTTAAATCAACAACATTAGTGCTTAGTTGAGCATAGCAATCCACTTTTTCCATGGATTGATTAACCTTGGGGGATACTCTAAGGGAAAAGCGCTACAACCGACCCGTGCGCTTGCGGATCGTAACTTGACGCGTTATTTAACCGTCAACAATAACATTAGGGAGGCAGAGAAGCAAGTTCAGGTCATCAGGGAAAACTTGAGGATTGCTCATTCTAGACAGAAGAGTTATGCAAACGGGAAGAGGAGAGACATGGTCTTTCAGGAGGGTGATTATGTGTATCTAAAGGTATCACCAATCAGAGGTTTGCGTTGATTTAAGGTCAAGGGAAAGTTATCACCTCGATTTATTGGACCTTTCAAGATTCTAGAGAGAGTGGGAGAAGTAGCTTACAGGTTGGAGTTGCCAAATCAACTTGCAGATGTGCATGATGTATTCCATATCTCTCAGTTGAAAAAGGGTCTCAAACCTCATGATAAGGAGCCATTACCTATGAATGGACTGAACATTAAGGAGGATCTCACCATTACTGAACATCCTATCTGGATTTTGGATACTATGGCACGAGTTACAAGGAATAGTGTGATTAGGATGTGCAAAGTATAGTGGAGTAACCATGCAGAGGATAAGGCAACATGGGAAGAGAGGATGAACTGAAGGCAGAGTTTCCCGATCTTTTCGCCAATCTACCCGAATCTTGAGGACGAGATTCATCTTAAGAGGGTAGGATTTGTAACACCCTAATTTTCAAATTTTGGCTTTTAATAAAATTTGCTAACAACCTTTATTTATGCTCATAAGGAATATAAGGTTGTCTTTAATTTCTTTTAGGCATTTAGATATTTCTAAAATTAAATAAATGAATTATAGGAGTTTATTGTTGCATTCGTGCTGATGTACCATTTTTGTTTGTTTGAATTCAAATTTAAATTTGAATTCGTTTGTTTGATGTGTTTTCAAAAATAGCTAAACCTTTCTCCTTTACCTTTTCCTCCTTCCTCTCTTCCGGCCCAGCTTCACGTGCAGCCCAGCGAGCTCAAGTCTGCTACCGCACCCGGAACTTCCCTCTTCGCTCGCTCGCATCGCTTTTGCCTCAGCCAGTAGGGCGCAGCCCAGCTCAGCTTCCGGCCCGGCCGGCCCGCTCCACCCTTCCCTCGCTCGCAGCAGTTGACGAGCGGGGTCCACTTGTCATCCCCAACCCCACACCGTCCCCAAGCCGGACTCGATTTGAGTCCTGGCCGCGCCCGACCCTACCTCACGCACACCTTCCCAGGCGTGGCCCGCACGCCAAGGCACCCTCCTTCTTCCTATAAGATCAGCCGCCACCCCTGAGCCGCAACCCTAAGAAACCCTAGCGCCCTGTGTCCCTACGCCGCCGAGCTCGAACCCTAGCTTCGCGCTGCTGACGCTGATCTCCTTCGTCGTAGCCTCTCCACCGCCGAGAAGACCATCGGGAGCTTCGCAAGGAGGTGAGAGGGACCTTGGTGCCGCTTGTTCGCGCCCCGTGCTCCGCATCATCATGGAGCTCTCGCCGGAGTTGTGCCGCCGCGCGGATCTGTCTCCGCCGTGCCTCTGCCGACCGCGCCGCCCTAGATCGCTTCGTCGTGCCGTGCACTTCGTCCTGGTGAAATCCACATACCAAATCGAGCACCCCAGTTTGATTCCCGATCTCGCCGGCGAGCTCGCCGCTGTGCGATGCCGCTCGCCGTCGCAGGCCGCCGCCGCCTTGCGTCAGCCGCAACGCCAGCCACCCGATCTAGATCAACCGGATCAGATCAGATTGACCGAGGTCAATACCAGTCAACACAGTCAAGTCGTCGCCGTTTTGCATAAAAGTCCTTAAGTTCTTCTAGTTTTACATATAAGTCCTCCCGCAGTAGAAAGTTTCTTACAGTTTAGTCCTTTTTCTTCGGTTAAGCCCCTGGAAGTTTAGTTTCTTCGCAGATAGACCCCTATAGCTTGTTTTAAGCGTAATTTCATCGTTTTAGATCCGTTTTTAATGTTTTTGGTGTCCAAACGATCATGTCATAGTGTAGATTAGTTTTTCACCTCTGTTCTGTTGTTACTGTATGGTGATTGTTTCTTATTTTCTCTTGTTGTATGCTTGTATGTGCTTGATGTGGTGCGTAGAGAGCGAGACGTTCGGAGGATTCGAAGAGCAAGAAGTCCAAGAGTTTGAGCAGCAGCAGAGTCTTGTTGAAGGCAAGTCTCCCTTGATGCATACCCGTTCAATCCTATATAACATGCATTTAATTCACTTATTTACTTAATTTCTTGCATTAATCTTGATGGGTTCCTATTAAGGATCGTGCCTAGTACTTTCGACCTTTGCCTTGTAACCGGGTTATTAAATTAATCTTGATGGTAGTTATTGCTTAGTAAGCTTAACTGGGATGGTGTTAATCAATATGGTTATATTTCATGCTCTATGTTCCTTTATGTTCATTTTAATTGCAAGATCACTTATGATATGTTAATCGGAACATGGAGAACCACCCAGTAAAACAGTACAACCACAAGAACTAAACGGGCAATAGTCTTGGCTAAGTAATTAGGAACTTTAGCTTGGGGTGATCTTACCTGATAAGGACAAAGGATCGGCGGTACTGTGGGGTATGGACCCGCCCTAGCAGGGAGTTGGGTTTGTTCTTTTATGGCGGGGTATTGACCTGCTAGGGGGCTTTATACCTTGCTAACTGATCTGGACCTTGTGGGTCACAACTTGCTGGGGAACCTTTGTAAAGGCCTTGTAGCGTCCCTATGCAGCCACACCTCGGTAGTGTGGTATGGTGTCTGCGCAGCACTGCATGGTTGGGTTCAAAGTTCTTCGGAGCTTTTACGCTGCTTGTGGGTAAAGTTGTACAGCCTCTGCACAGTGTTAAAAACTAACCAGTTAGCCGTGCTCACGGTCAAAAGCGGCCTGGACCCTCACATGACTAAGTTATGGAATATGATATTAAATTGATGCTTTATCTTTATTTATGATGTTCATGCTTTATATTAAATGCGGGTTGGTACAAACTTATACTCTTTAGTAATTATGTTGCTAATAAAACTTGACCAACTAAAATGCTAATTGCTTGAACCTTTTAGCCATCCACCAAATGGCCTTGCATGTTATATGTTGATTTCCGCTTGCTGAGTACGGCACGTGCTCACGCTTGTCTATTTATTGAAACTACAACACTCGGAATGCTGCTCAGACTGGGAGAGGTTTGAAGACTACCCCGGAGATTTCAAGAAGTTCTAGGCGTGCGTGTCTTCAGTCAGCTGCCTGTGGAGGCATCTCTATCCGCTGCGAGAACTCGTTATTTATGTTCGTTTAAGACTTTCGGTCATGTAATAACATTATATTCGTGTGGCACTGATTTTGGTATTCACTGAGTCATTGCGTGTGTGTAACTTGATCCTGGCGCACATGTAATTTATACATATGGTTTTGCCTTTAAAACTGGGTGTGACATCCTCCCTCCTCGAGTGCGTCGCTAGGACCTCCGTCGTCGCTCCTCCCTCTGCCCTCCTTCCCCATCTTCGCGGGTGCGGCCTCGATTCACCACTGCGGATCCAGGTCGCGACGTCGGGCTGCCGACGCCGCGGTGGCTACCTCAGCGAGGAAGGTCTTCATGGCGGCAAGGAGGTCCGGCGCGCGAGACCATGAGGTTACGTTGTTCCGCCGACCGCCGGTCCCTCCATGGTGGCAGAGAGAAGGAGCAACTCGAGAGCGACGACCTCGATCTATGGCCCCGGCTGCCTCGCGCCCTTCTCTCCGTGCTGGATCCGGTGGCGGGGGAGAAGGAGAGGGGACAAAGCGGAGGTGGACGGCGTCACAGTCGTAGGTGGCCCCAGAGTCAGATCCGACGACGGTGGCGTCTTGGACGGCGACATGGAGGTTGAGTGTTGCAGGGGCACCCCCGTCTTCGCATCGGAGGCTTCGGTGCCATGTGGGTGCGGGGCGTGGGCCTCTACAATTCGGTGTGGTTCGGCGGCGTCTCAGTCCTCACCGTCGTCGCCGGCGATGGCCATCCTCCAGAGCAGGCGCCCGCCAGCGAGGTGGCGATGGGAGGTGGTGTAGAGATGCAGGGCTAGATGCGTCAACGACAAGTGAAAAAACAACACCGACGGCGTGAAAAAACAGGGGCAAGGACATGTGTATGTGGCAGGGGCAAAATAGTATTTACTCGCTGACCTATAAGTCTATGTAACCAAACATATTTAAATATAAGTGACTTATAATTCAGATGACTTTTGAGAACTAAACAAGACCTAAAGCATGAAACTGAAAGCAAGTGGTTGACTGGACTGGTGGCCCTTCCCGGATAGGCCACCAAACCGGGCTACAACTATCGTGCCGGCAATCGTCATTGATCAAATCGATCGCTTAGTCGTTTTCCGTGTCTACTAGATAACAATATCCTAGCTGTCTCTTCACCATTTGTTTCTGGGAAGAACATGGCTTCTGATCATAAGATCATTATATTATATATGCCTATATCGGTCATTATATTATGTATGCCTATATTGTTCCGCGTCCCAGTGGACGCGCGTCACAGCGATCGCTCCTGCGCGTAGGTTCGGTGATCCGTGCAATGAAATAAACGCCGTCTCCGCCGCAGAGTTGCAATTAATGCATACCGTATGCACTTAACCCCCACCCCCACCCCCACACCCGAACCTCGCTGTCGACGGAGGAAGCTGCGTGCGGCTTGCGAGGAAGAAGCCTCGCGCACGCGACTGAGCAGCGAGGACGAGCTCCGTCGCCGGAGCTGCGGCAGGCCGGGGCCAGCTCCCCACCCACGGCTCCACCGGAGCTGTGGCGGGCAGGCCAGAGCGAGCTCCCCCACCATGGTTGTCGTCGGGGAGGTCCTCGCACCCGGCCCTCGGATGGGTGGGAGGTGGGCGGGGGCGGTCGGCGGCGAGTCGCAACTGGCCGCCGGTGGTGGTCGAGGCGGCGGTTCTTATGGTCTTAGGGTTAGGGTTTTAGGGGGCGGGCTTTGGGGTGCTCCATTGGTCCCTGGACCTTAGAAAGGAGGGGTTTGGGGGAGGCGGAGGACCGACGGTGGCAACGGTTCGGCCGGTGGCGGAGGTGAGGTGGCGCGGTAGCACCGCCGGCCGGGCGGGGTTGGATGGCCGGCAGCGGGGGCGGCGAGAATGGTTCGGATTAGGAAGGGCGGGGTAGCCGCGGGGCGGAGGACGAGGCGGCGGGGTGGTGCTGGAGGAAGAAGATGGTGAGAGTAGTTTAAAGATTCAATGCGCCCCCCCCCTCCCCACACACACCCCCTCACCCCCACTACGGCGTGAAACGGCCATCTACACGCATCTCCAAACGGACGTGCGTACGGTGAGGTAGGTGCGACGTGCGTCCCAATGGACGCCAAATCCGCGTTGTATACAATATGGGATCAGTGAATCGGCTTGGACTGGAAAATCATTTTGATTGCAACATCTACAATGCAGAGTGGAGTTCTGGGGTGTCCAACGCATATTTATTGACTCGGCCACTCGGGTGACCCAGCAAAAACTGCAGACGGCGCGTGCTTCCTTCGATTTGGTTTATCCCAAATAAAAGTGGTCCTTATTTCAAAAAGAAAACAGTGGTCCCGTTAAAAAGAGCAATTAGAAAACCTGCAGAGGCAGGTGAGAATTTTCGAAAGGATCTCTCTTGGTTTTGATTCTGAACATCTCTGCTGCATGCGTAGTGGATTCCAGCTAAATGGAAGTAAATCGACTTTGCAGTGAATCCAACAACGTTCTCAAGATTTCAAGCCCATCATACCTGCCTATTCATAACAGCACAAAGTGCACACAAGAAGCAAGGCTTCACAAGCTCAAACTCGGGTAGCAAGTCAGAACCATACACATTACACCTGCATCAGTTTCGAAAAGCAAAGAAATCCCGCTAGCTGAGTTACCAGGCGCAGCCAGTGAAAAAGTTTGTATACAATGGCAATCCAACACGAACAGGGTAGACACAACGCTAGACAGTCATTGTCGCCACTAACAGTTACATGGTCCGTGAAGCCATTGCCTTTGTAAGCATGAAGACCTCAATGCCAATGATTTCACACGCACTGCGGGAATCCAGCAAACAACGAACATGGCCTACATCTCCAAAGATACACTTAATCATGTGAAATCACATGCAGCTACGCTCTGTCTGCTTCAGTTTATTGTTGAGCCTGGATTTGCTGCTCAAGCTGCATCGAAAGATGATAATTGGTCAATAATGCGAAAACAGGAACACACATAAAGCTAAGTAGCTGCCTATGGGCATGAATTTTACATAGTTTTGCAAGTCAAATTGTGCAGAAACTAGCTACTTCCTCCGTTTCAAATTGTAGGTTCATAGATATTTGTATGCACCTAGACATACAATATATTAGGTGCATAGCAAAAACTATGCACCTAGGAAA
Organism: Cenchrus fungigraminus; assembly: GCA_036936925.1. Lineage (NCBI taxonomy): Eukaryota > Viridiplantae > Streptophyta > Magnoliopsida > Poales > Poaceae > Cenchrus > Cenchrus fungigraminus. Next base: position 74,220,503 of record CM072780.1, read on the forward strand.
GCGCAACCTACAGTCAATATGGGACGGAGGGATAATTATCTCATTGGTATAACTAGCAAAAATTGAATTTAACCTGAGAAATCAATGCCTTTTGCCACTTGGTATGTAGCACGAGTAGAAAATGGACAAACATTCACCAGCCAGGTGTAATTTTAAGAGATCTCCAAAATTCACAAGTAAATGCTTTAGAAACCAAACTGTTATTCTATGCAAAGTTAAGTCGAAGCAGGGAGAGTTTTCTTTCCTTTTTTCTTTTCTTCCCTTTTTGCCTTACAAAGCATACGGCCCATGTTTACTATGGTAGTTACCAGTAAGTGAAAACTAGTAAGTCAAAAGGCCGAATGTAAGGTCATATTTACCTGAAGCATAGTCTGGAACTTGTTGCGCAGGTCATAGAACTCATTTCTCACAACAGCTAATGCCATGATGCACCTGAAATTATGCAAACCCGCCAGATTTAGTAAACTTGCAGAGCTCGAATAGTTAACTGATATGTATCAAAGTTGCTATTCTAACTTGATAAAGAAAAACTCAATCCATCTCAATCTCTAATCGCTATATTATAGTAAAATCAGAAATTTGAAACCAGCATAACATGAAAATAAGCAAGAATTAGCATGGTAAAGAAGTGCAACAGATTTTCTTATTATAAATAATAGAGAATTTGCATAAGTCAAATGTAGTATCATGCAAGATGAGGCCGGCTGGCAGCCACAAGCACATGTACGAAAAATTAAACAACACAGAATGGGTACCAAAATCATGGTATGACATCAACTATAAGTTACTGAATACTGACCCGTCTCTGTTCTTATCCTGACATAACTGACGGAACTGCATGCAAGTTAACTTCACTTTCTGAGCACCAACACTGAAACAGGCCAAAAAAGAATAGATCAGCAAAACACCATCAAACTGACTCATTTTAAGGATTCTGAAAAGCATCATATCTATATTATCTGAAGCGACCAGCGAATAACAAAAAGATATGGTTCAACTCCGCAGCATGTTGACAACTTGACAAAATTATTACAGTAGCAAGTGATGGTCAGCAGTGCTAGCCTGCTGGGGTAACTACTAACAAGTATGGACAAAAATTGTGGGTAAGTGTAATAAGAATTTTCTACAGCATGGCACAAACACGACAATTGGCAACTACTGCTAGCTCATCTGGTAACCACATGACCCAAAAGATGAGGCCCTGCTAGTTCATTACAAACTTTGTTGAAAAAAATCCTGGCTACAGTAGAGTGCGCAGTTTATATTGGGAGGTTTGTGGTATGGATGATCCAGTGATCCGTGAACCAATCTAAAACTATCAACATTCCAAGGCAAGAAAACTGAAATGATCTGCCTATTGTCACTGTCTTAATTCAGTTGGTGAAAGTACCATGTCAATAGTTTACTTTAGCAAAACACCTTCATGAAAGTTTGCAATACGACAAATTTGGTCTCACCATTTATTGCACAGCTGTAATATATGGTAACAGCAAGAATATTCAGGATTCCACTGCAAAATGTTCAAACAGTTCTATGGTCTCCTAGCCAGTGACCTACGAATCTACGATGGCATAATAAACGATATAAACTGCATGCCTACTCATCAAAGCATCTATACATCATGCATGGCACATAAGAGTTAAACTGCATGCCTACAACTACAACTCTACATCGAGTCTCCTACATCACCAACACCTAGCATATGAACAACAAAAAATAGTATCGCTAAAACAAAGGTGCTCAGAAGTTGAAACCGAAATCAGACGTGGGGTGATCACCTGGCGCTGCTCCCTTTGAGCTGATGCACGTAGGCGTCCACCTTATCAAAGTCCACGACCGGCTGCTCCCTGCACGCCGACGCAAATCCCGGACCAGGTCAGATTAATCGATCGCTACTACATAGCACAAATCGAAGGAATCGCCAGCAGCAGCAGCAGCAATACTAGCATCATTCAGTGGGCGAAGAGGGCGTACAGCAGGGCGGCGAGCTCGGAGATGATCCGGTCGGCGTCGTCGCAGAAGAGGGTGACGACCTCGGCGACGAAGCCCGGCGTGCCCCCGTCGTCCTGCAGCATCTGCAGCTGCTGGAACTGGTCGTCCACGAGACCCTTCACCGCGACGAGAAACCGCAACGGGAATTAGACTTAAAAAAAAAACACCATCAAATCCCTCCGCTCCAGAAGGGGATCTCGAAGGAGCCGGGCTGACTCACCGAGGCGAACATGGAGACGAGGAGGTTGTTGAGCTGATCCCTCAGCGCGGCGGCCGCCATGGCAGCTTGCTCGAGGAGTTGGGGGCGAGTCGTGGGTAGTGGTGGTGGCGTGGGAAGTAGGCAGAGCTTGTGGGTGGTGGTGGGTAGGTGAGTTGAATCCGATCCGAGCGGCGGCTGGCGATCGCGACGGGGGAATCTATTTATAAACCCGCGCGCCGGTGAGGAGGAGGGAGGATTGGATTCCGCCGCGGAGCGCCGCAACAAGCTGTGGCCACGGCGAGCCCCGGTGGTGTGGTGGTGGACTCGCTCGATTCCCCTTCCCCCGCTGCCGCGTTGGTGACTTGTTGGTGCTTTCCTTCTCCTCGGTTCCTTCCCTTTTTTTTTTGGACCCCCCTCTCCTCATTTTTCCTTTTTATTTTTTTTCCGTTCTGGGTCATCGATTCGATGCGGCTGTACACGTGTACGGCTGCTGCGGCATGGAAAGCAAAAGGCCGTTGGATGGTTTTCTATTTGGCCAGCTTTTTTTTTTAATTCGATGGTTTCCTATTGGGCCAGCGTTTTTTTTAATTCGATGGTTTCCTATTTATGGTAATTTCTTTGTACCAGATAAATGGTTGTGCAAAACAAGTCATATTTGATGTCACTGTACCTACATTAAGTATGGTTGTCCTGAAATTAATTACTTTTTGTAGCAGGGAATAAAATAGGGCTTTAGGGCACTTCCAATGCAGACTTCACCATGGAGTCTAAGTGTATTAACTAACCTCTCATTTATAGTTTTTTTCTCATGTGGCACCGATTGTGAGAGAGACAAGTGAGCTATGGGATAGTAAAATAGAAAATTGTACCGTGAAAGATAGTTTCTTGACATGATGTTCAAAAATATAGAAACTATGATAGTTTTTAGCATTGTGAGCGCCCTTATACTATCAGTGAAATATTTTTTCATGCTGAACGGTCAGTAATATACCAATAGATCTTTTTAGCCTTGGTTTAAAGTTTCCAGCAATTTTTTTAATGTCCTACTTTAAAGTTCTTCGTAAAAATATTTAATCGGCTATATGCCAGTGAAACTTTTACTCCAAATTAAAGTGTGTCTTTTTAAAGACATTCCATGATATGCGGAAGAAATGTTTTATGTTGTAATTTAATATTTTCTCTAAAAACACGCACCATGGCATTTTGTACCACATTTTAATATAATAATTACATAAGAAAATGTCATCCACAATATGCCATTAATTTTTCTTTTTGTTAGCTCTAAAATACCATACCGTAATGCTAGTAATTTTTTTTATTGCCAGTATATTGTTTATGTTGAGAAGAAACTATTTTTTTCTCTTTTTACCCTTAACTATATCTGATATATTGTGTTTTTTTTCTATTTCTCCTATCCTTGTTTGTTTTGGGTTTAATCTCTAGCCTATCCCAACTTGTTGGGACAAAAGGCTGGTTGTTGTTGTTGAGAAGAAACTATTTTTATGTTGAGTATAAAGTTTGATAAAAAAAATCTAGAAGAGAAACTATTTCAACATTTCTTGTTGTAGCCTATTTTTTTTATGACTTTATGGAATGAAGAACTTGATTGCTAATATGCTATACTAGCGAAATAATTTTACGCGGCAGATCAAAGCTTTGCTGTAAGAATGTTGATCCTTGTTACGTGCCCTCCGCCCTCCGGCCGCTTGCTCACTCAGGGCTTGTTTGCTTGCAACCCTGGTAAACCTGCCTGAGCCGGGCAGCGTCCTCAGGTGTTGGATTTCGTCTGCCTGGGGTCGGATCGAACAGCCTGGGCAGGCAGCTGCCTGGCAGGCAGCAACCAAACAAGCCCTCAGTGTCGTGTACTAGACATGTAATCAACAAGAATGTGCCAAATCCTTATTGAAAAATGCTGTGTGATCAGACAGTTGTTCGAGATGAGGATACGGGAGATGTTTTGCACGTTGGTGGCCACGATGGCGCTTTCGGTGAGGCTGCGATTCTGCCTGTCTCCCTGCCCCCACGGAATTGGAACCTTCACATGACTGTTGCGCCTCCCTTTTCTGTTTAAAAGTCGGCCGGCCTCAGTGGTATCTGCGCCAAAAAACCTGCTCCACATGCTGGGATTTTCCTCAGCTCCACTCACTCACCACATGATTGGATTTGGAGCAGCATGTCTGATGCAGTGCGGTCTCACTTTCACCGGATGGTCAAAGCAGATCACAGGCAAATTTGACTAGTCCAGAACCAGTTGAGAAGGTAAAACATATGATAATTGTACTGCTCTCCGTTAAAAATTTTGATCGTTTTGACTTTTTTGAATTCATAGATATTATTGTGCACCTAACATACACTATATGTAGAATTGTAGATGCATAATAATACTTATGAACCTAAAGGTTAAAACAACTTACAATTTGGAACGGAGTACTATATGTACTATATAGGTCTAGTCAATGCTTGCTAGACATGACTATGAACAAATTAATACACGAGTCATCTGTATCGTTGTATATGTACAGTTTTATAGCTGGAGTTTCCTCCAAGGAGGTTACATGCTGACACTCAAAACAATATACATTCCTCAACTGCGCTGAACCCCTAGAATTTTGAGCAAAATTTCAGAGCTACTGAAGGTTGGGCACAAGTATATGCACCGAGCAGCAGCATGAGCAACTAAGCTCTGTACTCGTCGCCACAATCCCCAATAATATCCATCAAATTTCTGCCCTTCTTCGATACTTCGGTGATGCTGTTCATGTCCTCTTCATCCAATTCAAGTGAGAATATGGCATTGGTATCTTTGATGTGTTCGGAGAGCCCCAATCTCACACCCACCATAGAACCAGCAACAGATGTCTGCTCCAAACCAGGAAAAAACCAATGGTAATAACAGGAGTCATGAGTTGTGAAAATACAACGGATGAAGACATGAAAGAAAAAATCTTGAAGCCAACTTTGTTAAGATGCAAAAGGGGATACCTGGTTCAGTATGTATCTCACAGCAACAGTTGCAATAGGAACTCCGTGTTTCAGTGATACCTTCTTTAATGTTTGGAGCAAAGTCTGGAATAGGCTCCAGCCACCCCAGGCATCGACCATCTGTCACAGGCACAGCCTCAAGAATGAGCATGAGAGGGGTTCAAAAAAAAAAAAAGAATGAGCATGAGAAGAAAGAGAAAGGAGGCGAAAAGTCCAATCACAACACTACAAGATGCTCACCCTCTTATACTTCTGCAGGGATGGTGTATTTAGGGGAGGTCCAGCAAAAGGTATTGATACATTAGTGTCAAGAAACTTTTCAGACAAAAGACCACCCATCACTGTGCCATACCTGCATCAAGGAATAGTGGGTTTAAGCCTTAAAGTATGTTCTACTTAGAGAGTGGGGCCTGTATGAAAGGGAGGGAGCAGACGTTATAAGTTTAACTCCCGTTAGCTGGCAAAGCTCTGCCATTCTTTGCTGCGGGCGCATATCAACGATGGAATGTTGAACCTGACAACCGCAACCATCTCCCAGTTATCTGAGGGCCACACAATAACATACAAGGAAATCCTCCTTATAAAGGTGTGGAGAAATATACCTGGTTGCTGACAACTGGGATTCCATTTTCTAGAATTATTTGTAGTCTTTCAGTATCGAAGTTTGTCAGAGCTACAGTCTTTATCTTGCCTTCAGAATTCTCGGAACAAAAAATGTGTTATGTAAGAAATGATTCATACTGAAAAGGCATGAGTGCATAGTTAACAGATAAGATCTACTATCTGGTTTAAGTTTAGAAATTAGAATGTTACCTTCCTCCTTCAGGTCTGTGATGTGATTTAGTGCATCCAAATATCCAGGATTTGCGTAATCCCACCTATTTTATTTTAGGAATAAGGTCAGCAAAATTACTGGTTGTAGCTGTGGTTATTTGATTAAAATGAAATTGGTGTTTGAATGCCTCAAGGATTACCCACTAACCCACAGTATCAGAGTATAACAGGTTTAAATTGAAGTGGGATCTCTGAAATTTTAGGCTTCTAGTAGCAAATAATCATATTTGAACCTCAAAAGAACTACTGAAGTAAAACACTCAACATTATTTCCAAATGTCCTTCAAATACATCTGTCATGCAGTACAACTAAGACCAATGGCAATTGGAAAAACACAACTCTAAATCCAGTAATATCACACATTAGTGACTAGTCTTTTTAGGACGAAACAGATCACTGCAATTGACTGTGCGAGTACAACAAAACTGCGCTCAAAATCACTTTTAAAGTCATTTCCAGATTTGAGTGGTGGCTCCTAGCATGGAAAATGGCATGCTCACAAAATGGCACTCAAATGTTATGGCTATTATGGTAACTTTATGAGCAACAAACATACCAGTGGAACTGCAACATGTCCAATGCAGCAACATCCATCCTCTTCCGAGATCTGTTGATATTTTCCTCAACATAACTTCTTGTCATCTTAACAGGAGGCGGTACCCACTTTGTAAGCCTGCACGAGTAAGTCAGAAACAAGTAGAGATAGCAGAAAAATAGCTAAGATGCATCCGAGTGGCAGAGATCATGAGCAATTGCTCACTCACCCCTTGATTTCTTCGAGCAACTCAGGTGGACGCTCCCGCCTAACTCTATTAATGAACATGCCATACAGTTCCTCTGCTGGCCCATCTGTCAGGATGACAAAGTATATGTCAGTGTCAAGTTGGACTTCTACATTACATATTAAATGATTCAGCCTGAAAAGCTAACTAGAGCTGGTGGCTGATGCAGTTCATATCCCATCAAATACCTAACGAGAGTGGAGGTTTAACACTGGCTGATTGCAGCTCAAAGGAGCACGCAAAACGTTGCCTAATTTTTTAGGCCTACGAACACACTGTACACGCTCCTACTTCAAACAAAATGATTTCTCACTAGCAATAGCAATTGCAGCGTTTACACATCAATAGGCAACATCCAATCGGGATCAGAAAATGTAAGTGATATACTGTAGCGTTCCACCACAGGAAAGAAGAGTAAACACATGCACACCAGGTCTTCGTGCGAATGCCGAGCAGAGAGCGCGCAGAGAGATTGGCAAAGAGAAGGGGGGAAGGGTATACAGTGGTCGGCCACGTCGAAGGTGGAGAGTCCGGCGTCGGCGTACGCGAGCATGGCGTCGACGGCAGCGTCTCGGTCGATGCGGCCCCACCCTCCGCTGGTCTGCCACATCCCGTTGAGCACCCGGCATATCGCCAGGGAGTCCTCGCGGTTGCTGACGGTCGTTACCCTCGCCGGCCCCGCTGCGACCGTCGTCTCTGTCGCCGCGGCACCGCCCGTGCACCTCGCGGGCCTCAGGCGGCGCGGGAGGGGAGGCGGCGCCACGGCCGCCGGCGTGACGGCGCGCGCTGCGGTGGACGACATGGGATTCTTGCGTGCGTGCGAGCGCGCGCGCCACAGGAAACAGAGAAAGGGGATAAGGTGCTGTTGGCGCTTGGGCCTCGCAATTGGGTTTGGGCTGCTCGTGTCTCCTCCTGCCCGCGAAAAACAAAACTTGCTAGAAGTTTTCTCCAAAAACGGGGTAAAAACCATGCAACTAATAATTTTCATGTGCTTCAAGTTTACTTTTTCAGTCACACTTTTGGATCAACCAAAAGGGAGTACATGTTGATACAAAGATACACATGCTAATTTTTTTTACAATTTTTGTTATGAAATATAAAACTAATTTTAAAAACAGATTATATTCCCAGGACTGAAAATTAGCAAAACTGAGTATAGATTTTTAGGAGTAACTGATTGAAGGGAAGCATGTGAAAAGCATATGCGAAAGGCGCGCGAACGTGGCGCCGAGACAAGCCTGATCTGAAACGGTTGGCGCGGGGGCCTCACAACAATCTGCTTACATATGTCCGCCATGTCGAACGTGGCGAGGCCGCCGTCGGCGTACCGGAGCATGGCGTCCACGGCCGCCGCCGGCTGCGCGCGGCCCCACGACGCGCCGCTCACCTGCCACATGCCGTTCACTACCCGGCACACCTCCAGCGCGTCCCCGGCGGCCTTGCTCTCCACCGTCGCCTTCCTCCCGTCCACCACGGCGGCGCACCGTGGCGCCAGGCGACGCCGGTGCCAACACCGCCGCTGCCGCCTCGCTCCTCTCGCCGCGGGCGTCAGCCTAGCCGATGGAATCAGGCAGCTGGCGGCCGCGGCCATTTCAGCGCCTGCCACGACGCACGCGAGCGAGCAAGCGAGAGCGCTGTACTGTAATGGCTGTGCAAAAAAAAAACTGTGCCACTTGAACCGTGAGGCTGCAGGCTTTATTCAAATCTCAAATGGTACAGCAAGTGTATTCGTGTATGTGCAGTTCAGACATCACAATCAGGAACCGAATGTCACGACGCATGACAACATCTGTGATCATGAACACACAAGAACGACCTAAAAGATGACGCGAGATGTACACGGAACGGAACACACTGCAAACGGGAGCGTCTCAGATCTTGCTGGCGAACTGGAGGCCCTCCTTCTTGAGGTCATCGATGCTGGCGACCGGCGGCTGGGTCTTCGCTACCTTGGCGATGGCATTGTTCTCGTCCGGCGACCCGCCCTCCAGGAAGGCGCCAAAGACCTTGCCGTCCTTGATCCAGTAAGACCCGAACTTGGGCTTGCTGGAGGTGGGGTCGCTGTCGCCGAACAGGATGGTCTCGCCAACATTGTCGCCGTAGAATTGCCACCCCAGGTCGAATGATCGGGAGTAGAAGTATGGCAGGTAGTCGTACTCGGGAACCGACTCCCCGGATTCCTTTCCCTTGATTGCCTGAGAGAAGAAGAAATGATACCGCAAGCAGCTCAGATGCTGAATGGATAAAACCAAAGCATGAATCACAGTTGTTGGGGCGAACTCCAGATTCAGGTATTTCCCGCCATGTGAAATAGTTTCACACAAAGCCTAATTAAGTTCACATTGTTCTTAGCGCAGCTGCAGTGTTTCCTAATTCCTACTATTTTATTGGGTGCAACTGTGGAGGTGGAGATAAATTGATATAGCTGAATTATGCTTATCACAGTTTATATACAGTTCATACAACTCCAACCAGGTTCACATTATTATTGCATATTTCAAGATTTTCCAAACACTAATCAACACCTCAGTGTAGATGATCTTAAACAGATGATATTCTACGAGGCTGATCTGCAACTCTGAATGCAGGCCAACATTTATTTGTAGGCTGCAGCTGTTATCCAGCAATAAGATAATCTGAAGCCTAGCAAATCTTATACGAACACAAGTTGGAGATAAAGAAGTGGGAGAGCTTCACCTTTACAGCCTGCTCTGCAGACTTCCTAGAATGGTCAACATGTTCCACTCTCCTCAACTCATTGTACATCTTCAGGGGGAAGGTAGCGACATCGCCAATGGCGTATACTCCAGGAAAACTTGTTTCAAAGAAAGCATCAGTCTGCATGAAATTTTTAGCACGTCAAATGTTAAGGTGTAAACAGAACAGGAACAAGTTCAGTTTATCAAAGAGAGAACTAAAGATGGCGAAACTCAGGAACATGCTGCTAAGTACAAGATAGAACAGCACACTGCTGTTCTAACAAGGAAACAGCAAAAAAAAACAGAACCACATCATCACAAGCACTTTTTTTTGGAACGGTTATAAGACTTCCTGCACTGATGTGCTAAGTTAAAAACGTAAGTTATAAGTTAAACTAACCTTGATTCCACCTTTCTCCTCAGCAACTTGACCTTTGAAGAGAGTAGTCAATGGCCTGCCTCCAACACCGACAACAACAATATCAGCTTCAAGTACTGTGCCATCCTTTAGCTTAACTGCGGTGACCTGAAGGCCGGAAACAAAGTAAAGCAAGTAAACATTTGCATCTACAAATAGGAATTCACAACTGAATTAGGATGTGGAAATTGTACATACATCACCATTGGCATTGGCATCAAAACCAACAGCTAATGTGCCCTTCAAAACCTTTACCCCCTTGTTAGTATAGTAAGCCTCATAGAAAGCAGCAATATCGGCAGTGAAGAGCCTGGGCACTACAAGAAATGAAATAGTGGTGTTACTTAATTGTCTAATAATTCTTCCACTACAATTTCACTTAACAGCATAGTTGCATGCTCATCGCATGAGCAAAGTGATTTCCATTTCTCTGATGCATAATAAGTGGTACTAGAAAACTATTGGTAGCATTATGTGAATGATGACACTTACTGCACCAAGGTTCGGGAAACACCATAGTGACATCAAAATCATTGATCTTCAGTGCGGCACTAAGTTCAAGGCCAATATAACCTCCCCCGACAACAACTGCCTTCCCACCCTTCTTTGCCTGGATAGCTGCAACCAGCTTGTCAGCATCATCAATTTCCCTTAGATATAGAATGTTGTTAGAATCAGCTCCTTGTGTGCCAAAATCAGTGAGCTTGATAACCTGAAAAGCAAGTGGAATCAGGTGTGGCTCACTATGCGAAATAGATAAGTATTCCATGAACAAAATTTAATAGTTTCTGAGGGAAACATTTTAGGCCATCATCTATAGGTAACCAGAGAAAAGCATGAGAAACTGAAGGGAAATAACGACATACTGAGGAGCCAGTAGCAATGATCAAGATCTCATATGTAAAGGTTGCTCCAGCTGCACTAGTCAAAGTCTTCGTTGAAAGATCAGCTTTGACAATTTCCGTGCTGAGGATCAGCTCAATACCTGCCAAGTGCCAATAGATGAAACAAATATGATCAGTATCCAAAATAAGAACATAGCCAACATAGCAAACATACGGATGCCCTTGAAACACCAAATAAATCCTAGGCATGCAGTGTGTTTGAACTGGCCAGCATAATTTTTATTCAGGGTTCATTTTCAATAGTAACCAAATTAAAACACCACACAGTGTTTAAACATAATATATCTAAGGTAAACGAGCATTCAACCAAACAAACATATCATATTACAAGGTAAACATTTCTCATCAGTGAACTAGAAATTTGCACCAGCAAGGTACCCTCATATGGTGTCAACACAATTAACTGGATACAGGTGATAGCTTTACAAGCTAAGTTGGAAAAATATAGGTGAAAAGCATGCTCCTTATAGCACTGCCCAGCAGCTAGTTCAAATGGACAGTCTAAAAATAAAGGATACAACTCCAACGATAACAAAAAAAAAAGCATTGAATCAACACTGCAAGAGAATTTTTGAATTGTACCTTCCTCTGAGTACCATTCAGGCAATTGCCTCTCTCCACCGCTTCCCACACATACATGAAATCCTGGGAGCCTTGCAGCATCTATTCACATTAACATACAACAGACTTTTGCATGAGCCCATGTGGTGGAGTAGATTCAGACATTAAAGGCAAGAACATATTGTTTGAAGAACTTACTCTGAGGAAAGAGGTAACCCTTGCTGAGGGCAGGACGCTCATAAGGAGCTACCTGTCAAAATAAAGTGTGGCTAGAAAGGTTGTTACCTATGCATTTAACGAACGAGAACAACTTTGTATTACAGGAGAAGCCAGGTAATCACTAGTGCTTGTAACAATGTGAACAAGGATTGAGAGAAAAGAAAACAAGGTAATTTTGCACCCTCTACTAGTCTCCTGCAACATCCCTGTTCCTATGTGTTTGTCATGTACTTGTTCAGTACTGCCAAGCAGTTAACAACACTAGGCATTATTCAAAAGAATAAAATACCTGTAGGCTCAAGGCTGGTTTCAGCATTTTACAAGTTATATGTGACTCATCATAATAGTAACAAGTAGTAATGGAAACTGATGGTTTAGCAAAGGCATGAGGATAGGTACTGCAGAGTGCAGACATGGGTCCATGCCAAGTACAATAAATCTCAGTCCCGTCACCCATATCTATCCGGCCATGTACCAGTTCAACAGCATCTGTGGAGCACATTTGGTATTCAGTTGTCTAACAATTTGCAGGTGTGAAACCCAACTTTGCTTGGTGAATAATAAGAATTATCTCAGGAGAAAGCTAAAAAGGCTGTGGCAGGCAGGTCACTGATCAGGTCAGGGCGTGGTGAGATAACACATACCGCCTCCTTGGAGATGATGGCGAGCTCCCCTGGCTTGACTCCCTGCTTGGCGAACTCCCGGGCCGCGTACCCCTGCAAAATTTGACAGGAAGCTGAGCAAAAGCGAAGTTCGCATACGAGATCTAGAGACCATTCAGATGGAATCGTGGAATAAGAGAAGGATTGGAGAATCGCTGGGGTACAACCGTACAAGCAAACAAGCGTGACAGAGGAAATCCCAGCGAATTCCGAGTGCGAGTCAGTTCAAACCATCGATCTCATGAACAAGAATCGACGAAACAAAAACCCCCTCAAAGGGAGGAGAGGAAGGACGGGAAACTAATCGGGAGCACGGGCACGCACCGCCGCGACGCCGCCGCCGAGGATGACGTACTTGAAGTGCTTCCCGGACCCCATGCCCTCCCCCACCGAAATCACGCGCTAATCACCTGCACTACTCCGATCGATCGAGCTGGTGATCAGTCAGTCAGTCCACCTATGCTTGTGAAGCGGGGGCTGGAGGGAGATTGCAGAAGACAAGGAGGATTTGGGGAGGGAGGGAGGAGGAAGGCGAGTGGGAGCGGGTGCGGGCGGCTGGAGTGGCGATTTAATAAAATACCTAGAAATCAGCTGGAACACTCGCCCTGTACTTGGTGGAGCGACTGCCGCGTGGGTCCGAATGATTCTGGGCCCATCTTTTTTTTAAACTTTAGAGCCGGTGCATTCCGGCGCACGTCAGGAAGCCACGTAAGAAAAAAAAATATTAACCGTCGGATCTAGATCGAACGGCACGGGTCATTACTGAGGTCCCTTTCAATGCTACTGTTCATTCACTGTTCGCACACTGTGCATGCACTGTTCGTACACTGTTCGAAATAAAACCAGCTAAACGCACACGGGAAACGTACTCCTGCAAATCTTCGACCATTGGATCTCGATCGAACGGCTCAAACCACTCCTCATGTCACCGTCTTGCCACTGTTTACGCACTGTACATAACAAAAAAATACTACACGTACACAACAAACATAAAAAAATAAACTCTTTCTCTATCTATAAAATTCCCATAGAAACTAAAATCACTCTAAAAAAAATCGAGAGATAGTGGACAAATCAAACTCAAGAAAAACATCTTCACACACACCAGAAAGTTCCAATATACTAACAAATAATGTCCCTCAAATCTAATGTTATTTGTACATAATTAATGGGTCCTAATTGCACGCCAAAAGCGTGCCCTATTTCTAGTATGTCATTAAGTGTAGATCCCGAAGCGGGTGTTTATGGAAGGTGCCCGGGAGGGTCGATGCGCCGCGGCCTCTGTGGTGGCCGCCCATTGGCTGGCTTCCTCCAGGTAGGCGGAACACGTGGCGCGGCCGGCGCCGTTGGGATCCGTGATGGGCTGGGAGGCGACGTCATCCCTGGCCGGCCGGACGGCCTCGCAGAAACGATGAACAGATTCTAGAACAATCGAGATGGATCTATATTTTTTTATGAGCGTGAGTCTGTTCCGCAGATATCCTAGTGATTTGTACGATAAATTTGTTCTAAAAAAAGAAAATACTATGTGTTGATTTGTACAGCAGATATGTTTTGAAAATTGAAAGCATCAACATTTTCTCCGTTCTCGTCCATGTTTATCCAAAAGAAATTAAAGTCATCCTGATCCTCGGACGCAGGCAGGGAAGGAAGGCGTCACCGCGTCAGCAGGTGCATGGAGAGACGATATACCAGGCCAGGAGAGAAGAGAAACGAGAACTGAGACAACAACGGAGCAGGAACGCCACACAAACTTACCGACTACTCACGAGCAGGAGGATTATTCCTGTCACACTGATCTGTTCACACCTGCTAGCTAGGCAGCTACACGACAGCGACGGGCAAAGTTATTATGCTACCGGATCCAAAGTTATTATCATGCCCGTCCGTAGTCATCGTTAGAGGGATTGTGAGGTACTAGTAGATTCAGATTTAATTTCGCGTTGAAACAGATTTACGAAACTGGTTTTAACAAATCCCTCCGTCGGTGTAGCCAGAGCTCGAGAAATTTCTTGACCCGAAAGAGATTACCGTGAGACTCATCCCACCGGATCTGGTAATTTTTTTCTCCGTCTATCACCGTCGGCGGCTTCATAGCCACGTCATGTCAAGATCTCAGCACAGCTACAGCCTACAAGAGAGAATGCACTGATGGATCACCGCGGCTGCAAGCAGACATTCAGGTGGCAAAAACAAAATTGAACAAATATATCCACTTGTGAGCAGATCATTGATTTGTGGTAAAATGACTTGTACCAAAACCACAGTAGGTAAAATAAAACAAAATATCCAGTAAAAACATCATCACTGATTGGTCCAGTCAAGAGTTGAGTGAAGCTTTTGAGGGCCATCTTCTTTTCAGAATCCTTCTCCCTGTCCCTTAAGACAATTCACCATCAAGGTCTTCAGTAATTGGTCCCTGCTTTTCAGGGACATCTTCTCTTCTCCTTATCCCTTAACGATAATTCCACCAAGGTCATCAGTAATTGGTCCCTGCAAAGCAAAAATAAATAGAAGCATCATCTCCTGATACTAATTGTCCTTTCATCTGTATATATCTTTTTCTGACCTAAATGCCCAAGCCACATCTGAATTTGAATTTCTAAATTACATGTCAACATGGGGGTATCAAATCAGGCAGTACAGCTCTGCACACAAAAATAACATGAGCAGGGGACTTTGTGCAATTGCAGAGAACAAGCAAGGAATAGCACAGTACTTGGGACTGGGACAGCTAATATCGATGTCACCTAAGAAATAACAAAGTGGGTTTGCATTACTTGCATACCAATCATGGTGCTCTGTGTTAGCCTCTTCTTCCATCTCAATACTACAGATTGCAATTTCAACCGCCTGCTTATTGGGGAAGGGGAAGCTTGATCAAATTCAAAGCAATCTGATGATGGAATTCTATCAATACCAGTGAGCAGAAGAAGGCAAATTATAAGAATTACTACCTCCGTCTTTAAGTATATGTCGTTTAAGACAAGCTAGTTAGTTCAAAAATGAACTAATTTGCTTGTTCTAAACGTCATATATTTAAGAACGGAGGGAGTACATACAGGATTGAACAGGCAGCTCGTCGGTGACCAACTCCGTCTCCGTGCCATTTCTCTCATCCTCGTGCTGTTTTGCTCCTCTGCTTGCATCTGATTGGGCCACATCGTGATCATGGTCCAACGGCTCCACTCTGTTTTCTGCAGCGTTGCTCACTTGCTTCCAGACATGAGATGGGAGATGAAAATACCTGTGGCTGCGACATATATAGCTCGTCAAGGCGATGTCAGCCTTGCTGCAAAAACCAAACATGCCCTTGCTCGCAAGTCTCAACTGTCATTTTGTCCTGCACCAACAAAAACCATCCTGGTCCAGGCTATATTAACTGCTCACCTTCCAGCTAAACAATTTTTTTTTTGACATATGGCCTCCAAAGCTTTTAACCTCATAACCAGAGGGAATTGAACTAGATATTTACAAACACATACTACTCCGTCCCTTATTGATGGTCGTCCGGAAAGCGTGTCTGTGAGGGGAATCACTGTTTTTTGGCGACCAACAAAAAGGGACGGAGGGAGTACGCACTAATAGTTAATCCTTGGCCAGTGGAAAGACCCAGTTCCCAGTGTGCGAAGCTTGGAGTCAGATGTGAGCGCATCAAAGATTCAAAGCAGAAAACACAGAATAGGTTCGCAATGCAACCACAAGCTATCAAAGCTATTTAAACTATCTCAAGGAAAAATTACTTGGACACGATAATATTTGTGAAGCACTGGGCCAAACAATATCCAACCCATATAAAATCATTGAAAAGACAAGCTTGATTACATTGATTGAAGACCGAGTAGGAACTCGATAACATTGACTGAAGACCAGATAGGAACTCAATTACATTGATTTAAAACCAGGTAGGAACTGGATTACATTGTTTAAAGAGCTACAATGAAGGGACTGGATTACATTGATTGACGGCCCTATATCCTAGATACCTCACCACACACATAGGAGTGCTTCTATAAACATCAAATGTAGGATACCACAAAATCACGTACTGGTGCTCTGAATCTTGGTGAACCAGAAGTATTTTACACGGTACTCAGCAGACTTCCTCTTCCAGTCCACATTGCCTGCCCCAACCATTAAAAAAAAACCCTAAGGTTAACTCGCAATGATCAAGGGCTCAGATTCAGTTCTTTTTTTAGTTCCTCTTATCTGCTAGTGCTATGTTCCAAGTGGTGAAAAGCGTTTTTAGCAATTGTTACAATATCCATACCATGTGAATTTAATAACTTTTTGATAATGGCTGCATTTTACGCTCCATCCTATCTGATTTCAGGCAAATGGGAAGATCAATTTTGCAATGGCCGTAAAGAGAAAAAATCAATCTTTTTGGAAATGAGCTCAAATCATTTATTATGTTTGAAAAACTGTTCATTTCATCCATGAGTAAGGTTCTTGATGTTATCAAGGATGATTAGTAAGACAGCTTAAAAGCTGGTACATTGGTTTCGCATTTTGAAGAAAAGGGTGGCAGAATGTGCACAAGTCCTATACTCGTACTCCTATCTGACAAGAAGAATGCGGATGGACAATAACAAGTGCAAACTAGAACTATTTTGAAGAGGACACAGAAAGTAAATTTTGAATGGCCACGGAAAGTAAATTACAGAAAGTAAATTTTGAAGTGAATATTTTCGTGGAATGTAAAAAAGATTTTCAGACATAACCGCATTCTTCGCCTTGCTTCTCTTGGGCATTCCGTCGCCTTTGCTTGATTTAGGCCTGCTCTTCTGGCTTACCACCTTCTTTACTTCCTGTTCTCACGATACCCGTCTGCTATAAACTGAGATGGGACCCAACTCACTTAGCTTGTCTTACCCGTCATTGCTACCCTTTATTTACCAAATGCTAGTTGAGGTTTACCAAAAGGTAACACAAAGTTCTGTTGCACACATCAAGAACTCAACAGGATTAGTCCCCTGAGACCCCAGAGACCCTGCTGCCGACCATCCGAAACTCTAACTAATTCACACAGATTCGCAGAGCACAACCTCCTGGTTGAGTACGGCACCTACCTGAGAACTAACTAAGCATGCACTCTCTATGTGTGTATGTAGAAGTGACAAATAACAAGCTAACCTTAATGATGATGATGCGATGGAGTCCAGATGACCAGCAATCAGGCTGCCCAGAAGAAGAAACGACACGTCAGCATCCAGTTCCCGCAAACGAAAAAGAATCGTCCTTGCATAGGTCCCGGTATCGTCACCATGCCGCCTCTGATAGGAATGCCACTGTAGCAGTAGCTGCAGTCAGTAGCAGTAGCTCCCTCATCAACCAGATTAAGTTACGATGCACCAGTGACGCTGCGGTTGAGGTTGGAGCTCCTGCTCCGGCTCCGGCTCTGGTTCTGGCTCTGGTAGAGGCGGTGGCACCAGAGGAGCCGGTTATGGAGATATGGACTCCTCGCCGCATCAGCTTGACAAGGAGGCGTGCTGTGTTGCGGGCATCATCGAGCCTGCAGTGGAGTCGGCCATCCCACTGCAGACCCACCTCCCCAACTGCCTCTTGCAGGTTGCGCCACCCAATGCCAAACGCGGTCTCGAATGGGATCCGGAGGTTCACCCACTGGTTGAAATACGATGGCTCGGGGATGTTCTTGAACTTGCATTTGAAGTTCAGCATGTCCGGCAGTCCCAATGCACAGGGGCGGATCTAGGAATCAAGAGCACCGGGGTCAGCTTCACTAGGAGATGGGGTCATTAATGTTAATAAACAGTCATGAACAGTGATTTCTTTGGAGTTTACGAGAAGTTATCGGGGTCAGCTGACCCCGATGCAATAGGCTGGATCCGCCCCTGCCAATGCACGCATGTAACGGCGGCGAGGTGCTCCCACCTCCCAGTACTATGTTGCAAGAAGCAGTTGTCAGCCAAAGATTTTTTCACAAGAAAACCTATGAAATCTATAACAAGCTGTTCCAAGAAAAAGTACCTCAAGATGTTCCCTATCCTCTTCCTATTTTCAAACTTCTCCTGTTCTCCTTGCTATCATTCTAAAGCCAACATACATGTGGAACCCATATCAGTAAGATAAACAGGGAAAAACATATCAATGGTCAACATATGTACTTTCAAATTAGGATTATTTAAAGAACTTTGAAAAAAACTAAAATAACATGAAATTTGTTATACGAAAAAGAGCATTACCATGTAAATAAACAGAAATTTATTCCCCCCATCGCCTAAATCAAGTTACAAATCCTACTGACCACTGCAAAAAAGTTATATATAAATATTGATTATTGGGAGAGAGAGAGAGAGAGAGAGAGAGAGAAACACATGAATATCGGTAGTAACTTATTCTGCTCCAGAAATTTCATTTTGTACATATTCGCCATTCAGAAAACCCACTGGCAATTAACAGTTGAATTGTTAGTAACTTATGCTCCTTGGTTTCGTGAAAAGCAATAAGGAGGTTCCCATTTAGCCAGGAAGGGTATGGTCCTTTATCACAAACATGACAACATATAGTCTTAAAGCAACATTATCTAAACAACAGTGCACCTTAAATTTTTACCAAACTAATGAGCCCACTAATTATATTAGTAAATATCATAGAGAAAATATGATTGCCATAGGGAAGATAAAGTGTCCAACCTCATAGTCCTTCACAACCAGAATGCCAATCTTCATTTCCTCTAGACATGAATTCATTGTTGTCACTATCAGCAATGTCCTTTTAAAAATTGTTCCATCAAATCAATCATAGATTATTCAAATTTCAATCATATATTATTACAGATGTTAAAGAAACATCATAACTAAGTCCTGTCGCTTAAATTTTCCTATGACTTGCAGTTTCACTTGAACATGTCAATGCTTGAAAGGAACATAAATAATTGAGATGATTAGAAGGAAGCAGGCATTGGTTGGAGTTTCCTACCGTTTTTCCATGCAATGCGGCAACGAACTGGCAACAGGCCACAACCAGTCAACGTGGTAATCAAAGCAAACATAATATCCATTTGATGTCACATAAGAAGCAACAAAGTGGGGTTGTATTAACTTACATATTGGAATCTTGGCGCTCTCTGTTAGCCTCTTCTTCCATCTCAGTACTACAGAATACAATTTCAACTGGCTGATAATTTCATGAGGATGGGAACCTTGATCGAGTTCAAAGCAATCTGATACTTGTAAACCATTCATGCTGAAAATAGCAGAAGGTAGATTACAAGACAACACCTTCACGCCATTTCCATACCCTTTCTGTAGTTCTCATGCCCTTTTTCATCAGCCCCGTGCAGAAACCAAACATGACCTAACCTGCTGCAGTTGAGTTCAGCGCCAACAAAAGCTGTTTTTGACATATGGCCTCCATAACTATTCAGACCCGTGATTCAGAATTTGCATAACTACAGGTGATATGGCTAGATTATTGGATTCAATCTACTAACAGCAGATAGATTACAACCTGCTCGCCCTCCCTAGGAGGCTCTGAGCTCTAGGCCTAATCTTCTGCTTAACCCTCTCCTGTATCTCCCAGGAAGTCGCTGTACGCCGGGCACGCAGCACCCTGGATGGCACTGGCAAGACGCGGCCATGGTTGAGTGGAGGCAAACGAGGTGGTGCTGTCGGTGGCACTCCCTCGAAGTTCTTCAGAAAGACGACGAGAAAGACGTCGTGGATGCGAGCCTTCGGTGGCAGTTGAAGCCTGTACGCCAGCTCGCCGACGCGTTCCCGGACCTGGAACGACCCAAAGAACTTGGGAGAAAGCTTGGCGTTGGTGGGTTCCGTGATGTTGGCCGCCGTCCGGTGATGCAAGCGAAGCCAGACCCAATCTCCCACCGCGAACTCCACGTCCCGGTGACTCTTGTCATGCTGCTCCTTCATGTGATCCTGGGCCTGCAGCAGCCGCTCCCGAATCTCGCCGAGGAAAGTGTCACGCTGCAGCAGTTGCTTGTCCACCGCCGCCACCCGAGCCAATCCAGGAGCATAGGACATGAACGTTGGCGGGTCGTAGCCAAAGACGGCACGGAACAGAGTCACCTAGAGCGCCGTCTGATATGACGTGTTGTAGCAGTATTCCGCCCAGGGCAACCAGCGGAGCCAGCTGCGCAGGCGGTCGCCGGCGAGACAGCGGAGGTAAACCCCCATGACGTTATTGGTCACCTCCGACTGCCCATCCGTCTGCGGGCGAAAGGCCGAGCTGAGGCGCCGCTTGACCCCGGCGAGCGAGAAGAGCTCCTTCCAGAGCGTGCTGGTGAAGACAGAGTCCTGATCACTCACAATGGAGCACGAAAACCCATGGAGCTTGACGATGTGGTCGAAGAACGCCTGGGCGACGGTGAGCGCCGTATATGGATGACCCAGGGGCACAAAATGGGCCATCTTGGAGAAGCGATCCACCACGGTGAGTACCACCGATTTGCCGCCAACCTTCGGAAACCCCTCGACGAAGTCCATGGTGATGTCGCTCCAAACAGACTGCGGCACGTCGAGCGGGCGAGCGGCTGGAGGAGGCCAGCGGGATGCAGGTGCTCAGTTTTGTTCCGCACGGACTCGCGGACAGCTTGGATGCCTGTGGATTGTAGAACGAGGAGCGGAGGCGGACGAGCGTCTTCTGTGTTCCCTCGTGTCCCGCGTAGTGTGCCGTCTCCAGGAGTTGTGGCCAGAAAGAGCTGGAGTCCAGCACATAGATGCGGCCGCGATGCATGACGAACCCGTCCACGACCGTCCAGGCAGCACCGGCGATCCCGTCCTCAATTTCCTAGCACTTCACCAGGATCTCTGCCAGCTGCTCTGCCTCGCTGCGGAACGTGTCGAAGGGGTCGATTCCGAGCGTGAGATGGCGTGGACGCGCGCCTGACACTCAACGTCACGGCGCGAGAGTGCGTCGGCCGCCGCGTTCATCTTGCCCGGCTTGTACTCCACCTGGAAATTGTAGCCAAACAGTTTGCTCACCCAGGTATGTTGGGGTATGGTGGAGAGGCGCTAATCCAGGAGATGCTTGATGCTGAAGTGATCAGTGCGGACGACGAAGTCCGTTGTCCAGAGGTAAGCCCTCCAGTGGCGCACCGCCTTGACGAGGCCGATGAGCTCGCGTTCGTAGGCGGCGAGCTTGGCGTGTTGCGGCGCGACCTGGCGGCTGAAGAACGCGATTGGCCCGCGATCCTGGTGAAGAACGACGTCGAACCCGAAGTCGGAGGTGTCGCAGTCGATGATGAAGCGCTCGTTGAAATTTGGTAGTTGGAGTATGGGCGCCGTGGTGAGCATCGTCTTGAGGGCGTCGAACGCCGCCGTGGCGTCTGGCATCCACCGGAACGCCTCGCGCTTCAGGAGGGCTGTTTGGGGCGCGGCGATGAGGTCGTATCCATGGACGAACTTGCGGTAGTAGCCCGTGAGGCCAAGGAAGCCCCGCAGCGCCTTGACCGCCTTGGGCAGGGCCCAGGACTGAACCGCGGAGACCATGTCGGCGTCCATGACAATCACGTGCCCGAGGTAGTGAATCTTCCACTCCGTGAAGAGGCACTTGGAACGCTTAAGGACGAGGCCGTGCGCGCGCAGGGCGGAGAGGACCGCGCGAACGTCCTGGAGATGTCCCGTGTGGGTGCGGCTGAAGATCAAAATGTCGTCGAAGAAGACAAGCACGAAGCGACGCAGGAACGGGCGGAGCACATCATTCATCAGGGCCTGGAAGGTGGACGGCGTGTTGGTTAGGCCGAACGGTATGACCAGGAACACGAAATGGCCATGGTGGAAATGGCCATGGTGTGTTCGGAATGTCGTGTTGTGTACGTCGTTCGGATGCATCCGGACCTGGTGATAGCCGCTGCGGAGGTCCAGCTTGGTGAAGAACACCGCACCCTTGAGTTCGTCGAGAAGCTCATCGACGATGGGAATGGGGAAGCGATCATGCACCGTCTTGCTGTTGAGCGCCCTGTAGTCGACGCAAAACCGCCACGTGTCGTCGGGATTGCGCACGGACAGTACCGGCGACGAGAATGCTGAAGTGCTAGCGCGGATGATCCCCTGGGACAGCATTGCAGCGCACTGGTTCTCGGTCTCGTCCTACAGGAGCTGGGGGTACCGGTAAGGACGCACGGTGATGGGTAGTGTTCCTGGTTGGAGATGAATGCGGTGGTCGAAGGTGCACGCCGGCGAAAGACCTGTAGGCTCCACGAACAGGACTGCAAATTCCGCCAGAAGAAGTTGGAGCAGGTCCTGAGCAGTCGTGGCGGCGAGGCAAGACACGGTGATGGTGGCAGTGTCGCGCCAATGAACGCGGTGGTCGCCGCGCCAGAACACCATGGACTGGCGCTGGAAATCCCACAAGACCAGCCCCAAGGTGCTGAGCCAGTCGCATCCCAGCACCAACTCATAGCCATGTAGGTCAATGGCGTACAGGTCGATGGTGAATGCCTCGTCGCCGATCGTGATGGAAACATCCTTGCATATGCCCACCATGGGGACGCGCTCGCTATTAGCATATCCCAGCACCAACTCATAGCCATGTAGGTAAATGGCATACAGGTCGATGGTGAATGCCTCGCCGTCGATCGTGATGAAAACATCCTTGCAGACGCCCACCATGGGGACGCACTCGCTGTTCCGACGGTGAGCCCGGGGCGAGCGGAGGGCACCAGGCCGAGGCGTCGCGCCGTTCCCTCGGCGATGAAGCAGTGGGTGGACCCCGAGTCCACGAGAGCGGCGAGCTGATTGGCGGCGACTGTGGTGGCGAGGCTGAGTGTGGACGCTGTGCTGACGTCGGAGAGCGCGTGCATGGAGATCGTCATCTTCGACTGGTCGTCCGTCGCCTCCGCAGTGTCGTCGTCGTCGGCCGCCTCCAAGTAGTAGATCCCCTGCATCAAGCACTGCTTCGCGTGCTCGCGGGAAAACTTCTTCGGGCAATTGAAGCAGAGGCCGTCCAGGCGGCGGCGCGCCATCTCCGGCGAGAGCCGGTTAAATCTGGATAGCGGAAGGGGCGGTTTGGTCGGCGCGCCCGGGGTGGCAACACGGTCGCTGCTGATTGCGGGCGGGGTCGATGGCGGTTTGCCCGCCGCCTGCGGACGCGGCGCCGAACGAGATGATGTCGACGGACGGGGCAACACATGTGCCGAGTCATCGGGGATCGCAACGTGCTGCTCGTACGCGCGGGCAAGCCCCATGGCGTCCTCTAGTGTCGTCGGATTGTGCAGCTCGACGTCGACGCTGAGCGGCGGAGTGAGGCCGGCCGTGAACAATGCCATCTGCTGCTTCTTCGTGACGTCTTCGCAACGTGCCTGGAGGTTGAGGAAGCTCTCCTAGTACTCGTCGACGGAGCCCGTGCGACGTAGATGGGAAAGCTCGCCGAGCGGATTGGCGCGGAGAAGGCTGAAACAGCGATTAACGCTGGTGGCGAAATCCTCCTAAGATGGCGCGGCGTCGAGGTTCTTCTCCCAGCGGAAATACCACTGGCTTGCCGGCGCCGTCCATGTAGAAGGACGCCGTCCACACCTGCTGCGACAGCTATGTGTCGTGGGCGCGGAAGAACTGCTCCGCCTTGTGCGGCCTCGACGTCGATCTTCTTGCCGAGGTCGTTGAGCATCCCGACCATGCGGTCGTGGGCTTCGGAGAACGCCCACTACGGAACGGGTGTCTCGTCCTGCGGCTCGGAGGAGCCGACGTCATCAGGCATGGCGTGGTGGCGATGGGGGTTGGCGGCGCGCAGGGGAGGCAGATGGGTTGTGGTGGGTGGTGAACAGCCAAGGAACGCAACCTAGACTGATACCAGAAATGATATGGCTAGATTATTGGATTCAATCTACTAACAGCAGATAGTACAACCTGCTCACCCTCCCTAGGAGGCTCTGAGCTCTAGGCCTAATCTTCTGCTTAACCCTCTCCTGGGCGCAAGGCCCCTTCTTAAATAACTAAGAGTTCCAACTAAATCTCCTATTTTCTAGCTAATCCAAACCAACTGAAGATTCACACAAATCCTAACTAAT
Organism: Cenchrus fungigraminus; assembly: GCA_036936925.1. Classification (NCBI taxonomy): domain Eukaryota; kingdom Viridiplantae; phylum Streptophyta; class Magnoliopsida; order Poales; family Poaceae; genus Cenchrus; species Cenchrus fungigraminus. Next base: position 74,244,743 of record CM072780.1, read on the forward strand.
TAGCCACTGTTTGGCGCTTTCTTCTTCTTCCTGAGGCGCTGGTACTTCTTGCCTGGTACTTCTTGCCAAAGACAGTGTCCATAACAAGAGGGAACTAAACTGAATATTTATAAACACATACACACCAATGGTTAATGCTTGGCCAATTGAAAGACCTGTTCCCTGTGTGCGAGACTTGGAACCGGATGTGAGAACATCAATGCAGAAAATGTAAGAATACGTTCACCATTCAATTTGCAAGTTATTTAAACGGTCACAAGGTAAAATTGCTGGACAGAACAATGTTTGCAAAACACCAAGGAAAATAATCTCCATTCACTCCTTATAAAGTTTAGTACACGGAAGAACCATTACATTGAAGAACAGGTAAGAACTTGATTATACTGAGTAACAACTTGATTACATTGAAGGCTAGATAAAAACTAGTTTACATTGAAGACCAGGTAAGAACTAATTACATTGAAGACGATGTGGTCATATCCTAGACACCTCACCACACACACAGGAGTGCTTATATATTCAATGCTATCATAGAATACCGCAAAACCTCATACACTGCTCTGTCAATCGAGGTGAACCAGAAGTATTTTACACGGTACTCAGAAGACTGCCACCACCGGTCCACATAATCCTAAGGTTACCTCATAGCAATCAAGGGCTAAGAATTTGAATCTTTTTTAGTTCTCTTAATTATCTGCTACGTTCAGAGTGGTATAAGAACAACTCTTTAAACACTTGTTGCATTTTACATACCATGTGAATTTATTAACTTATTGACAATGGTGCATTTTATGCTCCATCCTATCTGACTTTCAAAATCATCTAAATTTCAGGCAAGTGGTGGAATCATGAGACAATTTTTCAATGGTCAGTAAAGAGGAAAAACAAAATTTAGAAGTTAGCTCTAATGATTTATAATGAGGGAAAAGCTGTTAGTTTCATCCACGAGTACAAACTAGTTCAGAAGTAAGCTTCAGGAGATTATCATAAATGATTAATAAGATAGCTTAAATCAGGTACATTGGTAGTACCGGTCTCAAGTGTTTCACACTGAAGAAACATAATCCTATCAGATAAGAAGCTAATTTAGAGGGTAAAATGACACGGAAAGGGTCAAGTTTAATTATATGATTATTCAGTAAAATGAAACGGAACGGGTCAAGTTTCATTATATGATTAGTCAGTAAAATGAAACGGAAAGGGTGAAGTTTCATTACAAATTTACAATTTGAACTTACTAACTTCTTGACAATGCCTGCATTTTACACTTCATCCTGACTTTCAAATCAACTAAATTACAGGAAATTGGTAGAATTGGGTGATCGATTTTCAATGATCAGTAAAGAGAAAAATAAAACTTTTTAGAAATTATGTATGAAAACTGTTCATTTTATCCAAGAGTTGGACACTAGCCCAAGCTTCATCTAGGCACCTACTGCTAAACAGGATTTGCACCCCAAGACCCGGACACACTGCTACAGACCGTCAAAAATTCTAACTGGTTCACATAGATTCACAGAGCATAAACTCCTGAGCAAGTGCGGTACCTAAGCATGCACTCCATGTGTGTGTAGAAGAGAGTAGTAACTAGCTAACCTTGACGAGGACGATGAGATGGTCCAGACAGCCAGCAATCAGGCCACCCAGAAGAAGAAAGGGCACGTCGACATCCAGTTTCCGCAGGCGATGAAGAATCTCCCTTGCATAGGTCCAGGTATGGTCACCACGCCACCTCTGATAGGAATACCACAGTAGCAGTTGGAGCAGTCAGCAGTAGCAGCTCCTTCCTCACACCAGGTTAAGTTGTGATTCACTGGTGACAGTAGTGGCTGAGGTTGGAGCTCCGGCTGTGGCTTCGGCTCAGGCTGCAGCTCTGGTTCTGGCTCAGGCAGAGGCGGTGGCACTAGCGAGCCAGTTATGGAGATACGAGCACCACGTTGCATCACCTTGACGAGGAGGCGGGCAGTGTTGCAGGCATCATCAAGCCCACAGTGGAGGCGGCCATCCCACTGCAGACCCGCTTCATGGACTGCCTCTTGCAGGTTTCGCCGCCCAGCGCCAAACACAGCCTCGAATGGGATCCGAAGGTTAATCCACTGGTTGAAATACGATGGCTTGGGGATATCCTTGAACTTGCATTCGAAGTCCAGCATAGTCTTGCAGTCCCAGTCCCCCCATGTGACGATGGCGAGGCTGTTCTTGGTGACGCCCGCTGCCGCCAGCCACTTGTCGTGCAAGGCCAGCGCCGTTGCAAGATCAACGCCACAGTCGACCTGCTCTTGCTTGATCCCCGTGAGCTCGGTGCAGAAAGCCGTGAGGACCGGGTGGTGCCGCGGCTTCACATAGGTACGGAAGGAGGAGACCAGGCCGCCAGTGGCGGCGTCGACGAGGACCGCAGGAAATTCGATGATTTCCTGCGGGTAGATGCGTGCGTCCTTCACGCAGGTGGCCTCGAAATCGACGACCACGAAGTAGTCGAACTCCCGCATGCGGAAGCTCTGCTGCTTCGCCCCCATGGCGCCGCGCGCCGCTGGATCTGCCGGTCGGAAAGGTGCGGTGGAGGAGGAGCTGAGCATCCCTCGCGCTGCGGTGGTCGCGTGCGGAAAGCTCTGGTGCAGATGCTGCGAAGCAATGACGCCACGCGCCGCCGGATCGACAGGCCGGAACGCCGCAGCGGCGGAGGAGGGGAAGCAGAGCATCTTGTTCGCCGGATCTGCTGTGGCTGCTGGGAGCAAGGCTCTCCTCTGCGTTGGTTGCTCGGAGGAATTGGACTCGATGCGAGCGATCTTGGTTCGCGAGAGAATTGTTTCGCGGATGACTTGAGATTGGATCCGAGGATTTGGATTTGTATGCGGTGGCGGCGGAGGGAGGCGGCGGAGGGACGGCGGTGGCGTACGGACGGCGCCACATATCCTCATGCCTGGCTGGCTTGGGAGTTCGACTCCGACTCCTATCAGGTGGAAGTGGAACCCACCTGTCACCAGTTGGGCAAGGTTCTGCTGACCAGCGTTGACTCGATGAGTAGCTGCTGTGGTCGGGGAATTTTTTTTAAAGAAATAATAATATTTCGCGTGTAAACAAAATTTTAAGATGAAATGCGAAAGTATAAACACCAAATTAATTGCATAGCCACTTTCTTTTATAAATAATATTATACATTTATACATGAAAGCATGCTCATTTTGCCGAGAGAGAATCAGTCTTAAATGATTGATTCTACGTGTAAAAATACATATCGTGGGAAGTTTTTGGCGTGCTACTGTTGACGGCTGCTAAGTGTTTACTTTAGCCGTCAATTTACTCGTGAATAAAGGAACAAAAGACATTTCTTGCACGCATTTAGTTAAGAATAATGTAGTTCCACTTGTCCTTGGAGATTATTTGATTGCAGGAAAATAAGCGCAAAAGAAGTGGCAAACTCACCTTCTATGATCCATGCCACGTCACCTCAGCCAAAGAGGGGTTGCCACCTGGGATTCCACGCATGCAAGCCATGTCATCAATCCAAGGGACGTACACCCCGACGAATTAGAGGGCGACACATGGACGTCACATGGAATGAAGGGCCCATGGGCACCCAAAACGCCTCAAAACCAAGTGGACACCAGGAACCAACCTGAGGACCCACAGGACAGCCACCACGCGAAAGCACATGCCGAGGTGGGCCCACAAGGGGTCGGCCGAACCGACCTTGTGTCAGCTCATCCTGGCCTTCCACGTGGTGCTTCCTGGTTGGACACTCACTTCATCCGGGGGTATTCGCAACCATTCCACGTCGGTGCTCAGGCCTATAAATAGAAGGGGAGGGGGCTCATTTCTTAGCAACTCAATTTGCAACCCCTCTCTCACTTTTGGTTTTCAAGGCTAGGAGGTAGGCTAGAGTAGTTCTACTTCAGGTTCCAAGTCTACTTTGGGATTCTAGGTATGAGTTCTCTTGTATCCTTATTTTATTGTATGACTTTGATCTACTTCAGTTATTTAACTATTTCATATAAAATAGTGTTATCATGCATGAGTGATTTGTTCATGTGTACTTCATTTGTTCATCATTTAGAGGCTCTTGATCTTGATGAACAAGGCATTTCGATCCAATTGACAGATGATTTACTCATGTTCTCGTTGTTTGTTCATAAGTTAGAGGCTCGTGTTCTTCACGAACACGACCCTTTGATCTTATTGAATAGACATAGTAGTACATGAATCCGTTTGTATGACTAGCCTAGTTTGATCCAGTTAGATCACGTGTTGTGTTGTATGAAGTTCGAGTTCAAGCTACGACACTCGGTGCAAGTGGCTAGTTATCTGGTGGTTCTGACCTGGATCACAATAGCCCGGGCCGGTCAGTGTCTAGTTAACAACGCAAGCATGGTGCTTGGGTTGAGTAGCTGCGTTGCATATGATCGTGCTCCACGGTTTGTCTTGAGGTAGGCCGCGGTAGTGACAGCCGTTGGACCCTTTGTAATCCTCCACGTTCGGGTATGCTGTAGGAGTCTAAAGTCTAACAACCGTCGTCGTGCAGAAGCGGCGCGCGTGGTTAGCTCCCCGTTTGTGCCTGGGTGCTGAGCTGATATTCATACAATGCTAGTGTGACTAACCTGTATCTGCTGACTTTATATGTATAGTACCTTAGAACCTAGAACTAACTCGTATGTTGCCTCCTTAGCCATAGTGTACCAAAGAGAGAGCGAGTTCAAGTGTGTTCACACTACCTCCTTATTATCATATCTTACCCCTGTATTTGAGAACCTGATTTACTCCCGTCTATGACTTATACTCATTGCAATAGTGTTGGTCTTGTTAATCCAACCTTGCCTTCCTTGGATTCGATACCCTTTGGAATACTTCTTTGGGGAAATGCTACAATGGTATACCCATGCGCTTGCGGACTCTTGTGATCGTTAGGATTACCATCAACATTTCTGGTGTCGTTGCTAGGAACTCACGAACTTAGCAATGACGTTAAGAAATGCCAACAAGTATTTCTGGTGCTGTTGCCGGAGAAGGCATAAGGATAACATGACAACACTTTGCATATGTTTATCATCATGACAGGTAAAGCAATTCTCAATGCATGCTAATCTTGATTGTCTTCTTTGTCTTTGGATGATGAAGACGGGTAGTGCATGACTGATTTCGACTTACCACCGAATTTCACTGAAGATCTTGAGTCACTTGTAAGGAGAGCTAGAACCCATTTTGGTTCTCCTCAGCGTGTATGTTTGGAAGTCGACCCAGCTTCCTTAGTGCCATCCACATCAACTCCTATGGCCAACCCTAACTTCGAGAAGACTCTCCGCGAGTACTCTGCTCCCTCTACTGATCAGGTGCCGACAGGCCCCGAGATCAACACTGGGAACGGGAACTTCGAGATCAAGACTGGTCTCATTACGATGGTACAGGCTAGCCCATTCTAGGGTAAGCCAAATGAAGATGCGAGCGCCCATTTGCAACAGTTACTAGAGCTGTGCAGCACCTTCACCATACGAGGAGTGGAGAAAGATGCTATTCGTTTGCGACTGTTTCCGTTCTCACTTCTGGGAAAAGCGAAGCAGTGGTTCTATGCGAACCGTGAGGATATAAATACTTGGGCAAAATGCTCGGTGGCATTCCTCGTGAAGTTCTTTCCATTGGGTAAAACCAATGCCCTCCGGGGAAGGATTTCGAGTTTTCAGCAAGCAGCAAATGAAACTATCCCAGAAGCTTGGGAGAGGCTTCAAGAGTATATCTTAGCTTGTCCTCATCATGGGATGGACAACTGGCTTATTCTCCAAAACTTCTATAATGGGCTGACTCCGACACCCCGAGGATATGTTGATGCTGCTGCTGGAGGAGCTTTCTTCTCACTTACTATTGCTAATGCAACCCAAGTTATTGAGAAGATGGTCTCCAACCAAGGGTGGAGTGATGATCGACTCCAACCACATCAAAGGGGTACACATACCGTCAAGGAAGCGGATATGTTGAACGCCAAGATGAACCTATTGATGAAAAGAATGGATGACCTGACCAATGAGAAGGCTGCCATGGTCACCACTACTCAAGCTATGGATTCTCGCATGACTGTTGATGGCTGTTAAGTACCACTTTTACACCGTCAACTCCTGCATAAAATGAATGGAAAGTGATCATCAACACTAGAATATGTCTTTATACTGACAAGTTCCACAAGTGTTGGTGTTTCTGTCTTTTGTTGCAGGACACATGTAAATGCACATGAAATGATACAACTGAGAGCAAGTAAGCCAATGGCATAGATATGGCATCATCATAAACAACCTCAATTGCCAAATTGGTCTGCACCATTGCAACGGGCTCGTCGAGACGATCGAAATGGATATATCATTTGCATACATCGGAGCCCGGATGAGAGAGATATGCACAAGACATCATGTGGACCCGGTGGGACCCACACCAGGCCACGTGGCGACGTGCTGCCACACAGGCACCCACATGGCCATGACACCTCACCGATCCAAAGAAGCACACTCTCGACCAATCAGGAGCAAGCACGCGGATCCAAGGGCCCACAACCACGAGATAACGGGCTAGAAACATCGCAAACACCCCCATACCCACCTTGGGACCCACCTGGCAGTCACCTGGACGAAAACCGGCGCGATCGGGGCCACCCCGGGATCGGCCGATCCCCTAGGTTGGCCGAACCCACTCTGAGGCCTCTCATGCCGCCCTTCCACGTGTCGTCTTGTCGTGACGAGCCAAAGGCGGTGCCAGGTGCATGCCCGAATATCCGCCCGAAAGCCTGCTGCTCCTTCTCATGGAAGATTCACCAACTTGGCCCCCACTCCTCTGCACCACGTGTCACCACCTCATTGGTGCCTTGGTGGCACCCAAGGCAGCCTAGGGAGCTCCTCTTGGCCTATAAATATGAGGGGAGGGGGTAAGAAATGAGACACACTTCACCACTTCACCCAAGGATGAGAGCTTCCCTTCAAAGGAGAGGTCTCCCTTGGTAGATTAGAGAGTAGGGAGAGTGAGAGAGAGAGTTGTATCTGTATGGATGCTTGTTCTTCAATTAGAGTAAAGTAAGTATTTCAGCATTTTCTATTTAGACTAAAGTAGCGTTCATGCATAGGTGATATGTTCTTGTGTTCTTCGTTTGTTCTTGATTTAGAGGCTTGTGTTCTTCGCGAACACAACCTTTCGATCTTGTAGCATAGGTTCATAAGTGCTCATATCCGTTTGTATTCATGTTCTTCATTTAGACTAAAGTGGATATGCTTGCATACTCTGATTAGAATAAAGTGTGTTCGTGATTCCTTTCTAATAGTTTGTGCTAGGTCGCTTGAGTAGCCTTTTTCCTCTGCTAGTGTGTAGATCCTGGGTTTATGCGTTCGTCTGTTGCAAGTCGTTCGTATACGTTGGAAGCATAGTACGGGACCGAGTGCTCTCTCGTATGCCTTTAGCATAAGCTAGTAGCTTCTATAGTTGAGTGAGATCAGTTCTCCTCCTTGTGGGTTCGTCACTCTATATTTAATATAGAGTGCCGTAGGTTGATACGCACCGCGGGATAGCGTAGTCAGGCTACGGTAGTAATCAGTAGCATAGACGTGGTGTCTAGGCTAAGGGTTATCCTTCGTTTGCCCTATATCCCACGAATTGGTAGATGTAGATCGTAGGTGGTGACAGCCCTGTTGATCCTTTGAAATCCTCCACATTCGGATATAGTGCAGGTTGAGGTTCGTCTTAGATCCGTAGGCCGGAGTCTCCTGACAGATCAGGGGTTAGCCGGTGCCCGAAGTAAGTTCTTGAGAGATCGACCTTTAACCTCATCTATAGAACTCTCCATAGGAATCCTCTCTCTATCCTTACCTCTTATCTGGGTGTGTTCTTGGACCGACCGTACGAAGTTAGTACACACACGTTCCCTTGGATTCGATACCCTTGGAATACTCCGAGGTGAAAGCTACAACGGTATCCGTGCGCTTGCAGATTTATTTCATTTGTCGCTAAAATACCCAACGATGACCTGCGAAGTCTGTGGTAACACTAGGCATTCAGGGAATTACTACCCTGCAACTCAGGAGGATGTGATGTTCATGAATGTCAATAACAACGGTTATCGTCCACAAGGAGGTCAAACGTGAAATCAATCACGCCCTTATTATCAAGGAGGTAATCAAGGTAATTCTTTCAACTCAAACCAACCTTCCTTGAGAGATCTCGCTTTTGGGCAAGCTAAGATTAATGATGACTTTAATAAGAAAATAGTTGCCTATGATAAGGCTTGGGAAAGCCTCAACACTATGATTGATAGCCTCTCTTGTGCTCTTAAGAGCCAGCTAAGCTTTAATAAGATGATAGAAACCCAGTTGGCTCAGTTAGCTGCTTTGGTTCCCTCTGCTGAAGACGGGAAGATTCCGGGCCAACCGGTATCTTCCTGTGAAGATGTTTGCATAGTATCCACCAGATAGGGTAAGCCATCTAGGCGGATACAACCTACTGACTATGCAGGGAAGCCAGTACAGCAGGTTCTTGATCCATGGGAGTCTTCAGCAGTTGTACACAGGAGAGATCCTGGTTACCCGGCTATCACTTGAATGATATACTATCAGAAAATCAAGAATGCTCTCTGTGACCTTAGTGCCAGTGTTAATCTCATGTCCAAGGCCATGTTCGAACGATTGGGACATCCTGCTCTTACTCCAACCTCGAAGGCAATTCAACTTGCTGATGCATCGATCCGATATCCGGAGGGGATAGTTGAGAGCCTACTGGTATTCGTCCAAGGTTCATACATCTTCGCAGATTTCATGGTCCTTGATATGCAGGATGATGTGGAAATGCCACTCATCCTTGGGAGGCCGTTCCTAAGTGACGCCAAGGTGAGGATCAATGTCGGGAATGGAACGATCCGATTCCGCATTTAGAAGAAGAACTTGATGTTCCAATTTCAAGAAACAGAAGAGCAATGCTATTCAGTGCAAGGTAATAATGAGCAATCAGGGGAGTGGACGGAGCCATGACCCCAGCCAAAGCAATTCCCGACCACATCATCCAAATCAAGGAAAACAAAGAAAGTGTGGCTGGAGAAGTCATCTCCATCTATTTCTCGGGAATGGGGGTGACTAGTGGAATTGATCACCGAGAAAAGTCCCGCTATCAGACTTAAAACAGTGAGTCATTTTTACCAAAAGGTAAAATTGGTAGTTATCTCATATTTCCCTTTTCAAAATCTTATTTGATTTTTTCCAAAATGCATATTTAAAATTCTCAATAGTGCATCTGCATGCTAGAATTTTTCTAGCCAATTCCCATTTTCAAATAAAAATTCTGAAAATAATTTCTGAGTTTAGAAAATCCTTGAAAAATTATTCGAGCATCATTCTGGGTGAGTTTGGACCGAGGCACCTGGGCACAACAGCAGGTAGCCGTTAGAGAACCGTTGCAAAAAGCTGGAGGCGAGCAGACCCGATGTGGGGTCGGCCGACCCCACAAGTCAGACGACCCAACCTAACGACCAAACGGGCCCCACTTCCTCCAACGGCTCCTAGCCGTTGCTCTCGGCTCCTGCCTCGGTGTCTGGCTCATTTGCCTATAAATGGAAGGGGGTTTGGGGTGTTTCTTCACCTATTCACTGATTTTCATCACATTCCCCCTCTCTACTCTTGCTCTTTGGTTTTCTTGGATTTCTTGCTCAAGATTGAAGTGTTAAGCACTCTCTCCAAATTGTTGCTGAATATTGATTAGTGGTGGAGCAAGCTCGGTAAGAATTTCATTTCGATTTCACTAATCCATCACTGAGTTGCTCGTATTGTTCGATTGTTGTGCAACCATGAGTTGGGCCCCCGGTGTATTCCGAAAGATGACTCGCTCACGCCGATCGCGAGACGGAGAGGGCTCATCTCGCCACTTCGGAACTACACCAAGCCCGATGTCAAGGAGCATGAAGAAGAAGAGACAGAGGAAGAGCTTTCTACGCCACAAGCCAAAGGAGTTATCGGTACAATGGTGCCGGCAGTCCACCACGAGGTAGGCTATGGTGGTAGATTATGTGGAGGGGATCGCTGAGACTAGAGCTAGATGGTGGGACAAAGGACACAAGGGTTTATCCAGGTTCGGGCCGCAAAGATGCGTAATACCCTACGTCCTGCGTCTAGTGGTTGTATTGCTTGGGAATCCGATTGGACTTGTTTTGGAGGGGGGTCCCTACCGCCCTTATATAGGCTTGGGGGCAGGGTTACAGATCGCATGGGATCTACCCTAGTCGGTTATACAAGATCTTTCCTCATTTACAAGTAATATCTTTCCTAACCAACTAGTCTTTAACTATGGAACCCTATCTCTTTGAGCGCCGCCTCATTCTTGATCCGTACGCCCGCACCAGGTGCTGCCGTGTGGGCCCTCCGTCCCTGGAGATACGTCATGGGTCCCTTCCGTGTGGCACCCCGGGGGTATATCCCCCACAGCAGTCCAAGAGCGCTTCTTAACCAGACTGCGACCTTGATCGTCGACTTGGGGCTTCATCCGAGTGCTTGCTGTCTCCAGCCGAGTGCTTTGTATTCCGCCTTGGTTGACTCTTGGCGCAACCGAGTGGTCTTGAAACTCGACTCGTGGTTGCCGGGTGGTTGACGAGAGCTCCAAAATTTATCAGATCAGATCATCGAGCCAGAAAATGCACACTCTCGTCGAAGATGAAGTGTACACACTTAGTCCCCGAGCCTTGACAAAGATCAAAAGAGGTTTATCAAGGGTCAAAAAGAAAACAAAGCGACTGGGTTTCAATGTCTTGAGGTGGGTAGCCCTAATAGGGCTTCCCTTGAGTGCCTCCCAAGCCTCCAGCTTATGACCAGGTTCGTACACTCGGCCAAGGACCTCGCTTCTGGCCCTGGATGATCTTGGTGACACTTTCGTGCTCACTGAATGGGCGCATCTCCGGATGCGCCCATTAGGGCAGTCCCCGAGGTTCGGAATAGTTAGAATAACTATTTCGAAGCTCTAAAGAAGACTTTCAGTGGAATTACCATCATCCCATTCGGGAGAGTACCTCTCAGATCATCTGATGCGGTACGGTGCCCGGAAGGAGCTCCAGCTCCAGACCGGATTTGCCATTTGGCACACCGTGTTCCCAAGGAGTCCTTGTGCAAGATCACCTGCCCTAGCCATCTTTTTTGTGGCTTCTGAGCAGCTCTGGCCTATGTTTGACATGCCTTCGGAAGGAAACTCTCAAGAGCTAGAAGAGCAAAACTTTTTGGGACTCGCGCCGCATAATTTTGAGGGCGGGTTATTGAATAACCTAGCTACCTGTGACTCTGGATCACGGCCTCTGAATGGCTTGTGCACCAAATTTATTTGGAAAGCCTTTGATTAGAACTCAGGGCATGATTTTCACTCCTGGAGCTATTTGAAGTTTCGGCCCATTAGGCATGTATGACTGGGAATCCGAAGCGTTGAAACCAACGGCATGAGGCACAGGTCGATTTCACGAGAATCTCGCGAGTCAATCTCACACGGACGTGGCTGGGTGATGGGACGGAAGGGGCCCGCCACGATTCGCTTTCCCGGTCGCCCGCATTTAAGGCAAGCCAGGGGGAGGCGCACGCCTTCCACTCCCATCACTTCACTTCACGTCGTGTCACCTTGCTTAGGAAACCTCACACTGCTTCATCTTCTGCTCCGATCGCTTCGCCGCCGCGTCCGCTCGATCCGCAGCCGCATCTACGCGAGCTTCGCCGGATCTGCTCTGGCGAAACCCTAGATCCAGATCCACCGCCCGACTTTGCCCCTAATCCAGCTCCTCCGCAATCCCCGAGCATAGCAAGGGAAGAATGCCTCCCATGACTCATCGAAACAAGAAGGAATCGAGGGCGGGAGCAACACAGTCTTCTTCTCCGTCGCCGCTGCCCCGCCGTGACAAGAAGTGGGTGCACTCCGTCTCGACGAGGGAGTGGATCAACTCCCTGGTGTGGGACGGCGTGATGCTCGACGCGGCAACCGAGGAGTGGTGCCAAGCGGTGGGAGAGGAGTTCCCAACACCGGAGGCGAGCGAGGCCGTCGTGTTCGAGTCGGCGTACCTCCGCGGCTTCAGGCTGCCGGCACACCCCTTCTTCCGTGGGCTGCTCTACTACTACTACGGGTTAGAGCTTTGCCATCTCAACCCTAACTCCATACTTCACATCGTCATCTTCGTCAACCTGTGCGAGGTGTACCTTGGCATCGCCCCGCACTTCAATCTTTCCTGGTACTTCTTCTGGGTGAAACCCCACAAGAGTACCAAGAAGCCGAATGTGGTCGGCGTCACCGGGATCCAGCTCAAGCAGGCATTCTGCCGAGTACATCTCGGTGCTGCTGATTAGTTCCAACAAGGGGTGGCACACTGAGTGGTTCTACACCACCAACCATGCCCCACAGGTCCTGTGCAACATCGACGCGCGGACGGTTCCTCTCAAGTGTTGGGATAAGGAGCCGAGCGACACTGAGATGGGGGAGGTACGAGAGCTGCTGGAGCTGATCCAGAAGCTGAAGGCGGCCGGGCTCACCGACGTGGCGGTTATGGCGAACTTCGCTACTCGGCGGCTGCATCCGTTGAAGGAGAGGGTCCACCCGACGTATGAGTACGCCGGTGAGGACTACGACACCACGTGGCACGTGCCGGAGCCAGGGAAGCACGACGAGCTGGTGGAGCGCATCTGCCATTGCTTCGTTGCTGGCACCGCCATTACAACGCGAGGTGCTCCGCGTCCGTACAGCGTGGCGTTCCTGCCACCCGAGGTAAAGGATTTCTTTGTCATGCGCCCATTAGGGCATAAACATATGCCCATCAGATGTTTGATGAAATGCTTGTTTGAATGTTGTGTTTGCAGTATCGTCGTGCTTTCTTCTCCGCGCCACCACTGCCTGGTACTTTGGCTGGGAAGGATTCTCAGCCTGGCAGGCTTGGTGAGCTGCAGGGGATGGAGCGCATCTAGGCCCGACCCTCGGCGAGTGGTGGTGCTGCTGTTGCGTCGAGGAAGGGAAGGAGCGCAAGGGCAGCGTTCGCCCCGAGGTGCGGCACGCGCCACCTGGCTCGATCAAGATGAACGAGCCGGCGTCGCGCCAACGCAAGCTGGTGCTGCCAGGCGACTCGGACGAGGAGGAGGTGGCTCTTCACACGCCCGAGGCCAATGACATCCCACCGGCGGCTGCTGGGGGACGCCGAGTGGTGCACCCGCTTCTTCTTCTCCTTCACTTCCTTCTCCTCAACCTTCTCTTCCTTCTCCTCCACCTTCTCTTCCTTCTCCTCGTCAAAAACCAGAGGATGCGTCCTAGAGCACGGGCGTTCCTCGCCCTACACCGAAGGCTGCCCGGCCGTCTCCCGTGGTGGTGCGGGAGGCACGCAGGGTGGCCACGGAGGCGACCGTGGGGGCGAAACGGCAGGCGCCCTCCAGCTCTAGGTTCTGCAAGTGTGCGCGCGTGCGCGTATTGGACTAGTAAGTTCTTTTGCCCTTTTGGTCACTTTCTGTGTGCTGTTCATCCTGGTGATGGAGATTTTGAACTTGCTGGTGGTGTTGGAATTTGTTGTTTGCAGGGATCCTTGTGACCCCTCAGTTGATGGGGTGAGGTGCATGTCCTTCCTGTCGCCCCGGTGACGCAGCTGGCGAATGCTTTAGCGGAGCACTCGGGTGCAGCGCCGGAGGTGTCGGGTGGCGTGGCGCCGAGTGCCGGTGCTGCTCTCGAGGCGGCTAGTCCCCAGTGTGAAGCTGCTGGGTCCTCGGCCTTGGGTTCGGCCACTGTGGCTGAGCCTGAGGTTGAGAAGATCCACCGGGAGGTCCCTGCGTGCCGTGCCGACCCGCCGTGCTCTGGCCGGATTGCACGGATACGCCACGACCATGCGCACGAGGTCCTTGGAGACCTAGCTGCCGATGAGGACAACTGGAAGGAGCTCGTCATGGCTACACAGAGGGTTGCGCAGTTGGCAGAGGTGAGTAGCCGTCTGGAACTCCTCTCTCTGCTACTGCCATCTGCATGGTTTTCTTAAGTGTTGTATCTGTAGGCCGTTGTTGCAGCTTCCGCTCACAAGAGCGAGGTGTTGGACGACATTTGGTCCAATGCTGTCATGCTGCACGCCCGAGTGCACCACCTTGAGGAGCAGGCCGCTGCACGTCAAGCGAGCAGCAACCAGGAGGTCGAGCAGCTGCGCCAGGACAAGGCAGCTACGGACACTACCGTCACATCCTTGCGTGAGGTGGTGGAGGAGCACCAGAAGGGTATGCTGGCTCAACTCTCGTTCGGCCTTGTCGTCAGAGTGCTTGTTTTTGACCCTGTTGTTGGAGCAGCTCGGACCAAGACGGAGCAGGAGCTCGAGGACCTCCACAATAAGGCGAAGCATTTGAAGACGTCCTTCAAGCGAGTTGCCAGGGAGCGGGCTGTGGCGAAGAAGGAGCTCACCGGTCAGTCACCTGTTTTCCCTGCACTTGTTCTGCTGTTTTTTATCTTGTTTAGTCCTTCTGACGTTTTGAGCAGATCTTTGGCGAAAACTTTTCGCGCAATTCGCAGGCCTTGAAGCCCGCGTGGAGTCAGAGAGGGCTCAGTTCTGGGCGCTGGGTGAGACCCTGCGCCCGCTGTTGGATGAGCTGGCTCCACTTGCCGAGTCCTCCACCGTGCGCGAGTTCGCACTACAAGAAAAACACTGACTAGTGACGTAAAAAAGGCCGTTTCTCGTCATAAACAGTGATTAATGACGATACCTTATTTCGCGGCGTCATGAGTTTAATGACGCGTATAAATTCGTAACACTAAGGCGTCATAAGGTACATGCCACGTTGGACCGAGATCCATCGTGGCTCCGACGTGGCAGGGGGTTATGACGATTTCGGTTCGTCACAAATTGAGGCCCGGTCCATGTAAGAGCCTTTGTGCGCCTAATATTGTTGGGCCAATTTTAGCCTGTTTCAAGTTTTCGTGTTATTTTTTGGTCATTCCCGAAATGTTTGTTGCACGCTATATTGGGCTATTTTATTTTGGGCCCTAGCAATCTAACGAACTTGGCCCATATTGCATTATACTTGGACATTTGATTTTGGGCAATTATCCACAGGGCCTTTCCTGGGCCTCGGCCCATATTGCTTTTTTTTAGATCAACCCATATTGCATTTCGCAGGGCACTATATACTGTTCTGGCTGCTGCTGATCGCCAGCACATAATCAGACAACAAAACAAAACATTTTCCACTTCCATATAATTCACACTACATTCAGCGAATAGTTCAACCAGTACAATTGTGCAATATACATCAAGTTAGCATCGAATCGAATCAACATACAACAAGTCATCAGCAACACAAGTTCACCAGGACCACACTTCAGTTGAGAGGAGGATAAACCTGGCTGAAATTTATCAAGCATTGGATCAGATTATGCATGTCAGTTGTGCTCTTCTTCAAAGCTTCAAGCGCTTCTGTTTGAGACTTCAATGTTGTCTCCTGTTCTTGATCATTCAATCTCAGTTCGCTCATCTCGGCCTCCTGTTCAACAATCTTCTGTCGCAGTTGTGCCCCCCTTGCTTCTCATTGTTAAGTCCAGCTCGTATTTCCTGAACCTGAAGTGCAGTAGTAACCCTAGTGTTTTTCATAGAGGGCGGGCGAATGCCAGCAACCTCCCGTAAAGTCCTAGACAACTTCCGCCACTGCTTCAGCAACAGTCTTTCTTGGTTGGTCGCCTTGAGGTTCAGCGACAATTTGTTCCATGCGAGCCTAAAAAGGAAATAAAATGAAAGGTTTAAAATAAAATAGTCACACATGTTTCTAGTATTGTTGCAAAGAAAAATGCAAAAGCAAACAAGTACGTACAATGGCTGCCTGTACTGGAGCGGTGAAGCCATTCTTGCTGCAGTGGAAGGACATGAAATAATCAAGTGGACTTAGCCCTTCTACTTCAGCAGTATACTTCTACCTCTAAATATGTTTCGAAAACAGGCATAATAATTAAAGTGCTAGCATTGTAAAATGCTTCATGAAATGAACTACAGAGCAAAAACATGACTTGTTCATCTGCTTACCACAAGATTAGCTTGTACAATGTAGTTTCGAGATCCCGTGCGCTGATGGTACTTGACCTTTCCTCGATTACCGGTGTTTATACTACACCTCGCCTTTACAATAATAAGAACTCGTGTAAGAAATAAGATTAAGAACAATATATAAGTACATGAAAATGTAGTAGTGGCAAGTTGAAGTTCTATTATACCCTGTGCTCAGGGGAAGACCACATGTTAACCAGTGCCTTCCATTGGGCGTTGGTCAGATTGGGCACAGGAGATTTAGTTGGGACTGCATTTGCTGGAACATCATTGAAGTACTTTTGCTTCAGGCCACTTCAGCATGTCAGTGCATGCCACCCTTACAGGCTCACTGGTGGTGTCAATGTCGAATTGCCCCTTAGCACAAGACAATTATCAGAAAAATGGATGACAAGAATGGATGCAAAGAACTATGGTAGTAGATGAGTGGACATATGCACACCGCTAGTTTGCCCATGTAGTTGTTGAGATGGTCTTCAGTCTTTTCACCATCTTGCTGGTTCTTCTTTAGCTTGTAGTCCTTCCAGCTAGGAAGGATCGGTATGTGCCCACGCACTATGATCCCACCTTCTGATGCAAACTTTGCAGCTTGCATTGGTGCCTCTGGGCGTTTGAGCCCTTCTTGAATGTGTATAGGGATCTTGCCATTTAAGTCTCGGCTAATACGGTCCAGATCTCTGCCCAATCTTCTTGAATCCCGCGGCCCCCGTTGTGCTCTGGAAGGGTGTGCATCACGTAACAAATTTGTTGTTGACGGTCGTTAAGTCCCTATTTTCGACCCTCAACTTTGAACAAATTTCACTCCATCAAAGCTTACATCATAGCTGTGGGGTTATAAACTAACGGATTCCACGAGCTTTGGTGAATATTTGGATGCAGGTCATAATGAGACATCATAGCACAAATAAAGCATCTTGACAAACAACGTCAAATGCTTAGTTTGATAGCACCATTGCGAAGTTCTTGTCGAGATGATCGAAATGGAGTTTTGGTTCACCCAATTCGGAGTCCGGATGCAGAAATTATGCCTCACGGAAGATTGTGACACGAGACATGTCGGGGGGTAGGTGCGGCCGGACCTATCAACCTCCTCCGATCAACATCAAACTTTACCAAATGCCTCTACACTTAGCATAATATCCAAGGGGACCAAGTCCATGGGCCAGACACCACAAAAGTTGGTCTGGCCGCACCTCCTAGGTCCGGCCGCATCAACAAGGTCCGGCCGCACCTACTAGGTCCGGCCGCACCACCCAAAATCCTCCTCTCGGGTCCACAGCACCAACAATCCCACAAACACACCTTGGATGGATGAGATACACCGGTGAATGGTCGGTTTGATCAAAAGGCTATGGTTGGAAGCACTTGGATCGATAGACCCACACTTAACCGCCACAACCGCCATCAAGGAGTGATCCTGGACGTCCCTCAACACCGTCGGTGCATCACACGGCAATTGAGTAGGACCGGCCGCACCTCTAGGTACGGCCGCACCTATCAAACCCCAGGATTTCGCTCCACCGACTTGGGAACCGACCCAGGAGCGTTGATCAGGGCCGTGCACGATCAAAGGCGGCAAATCATAGGGCCAGCCGCACCTGGAGATACGGCCGCACCTCCTTGCTCGTCACCGCAGCTCCCTCTCGCCTACAAATACCCCTCCTACAGCCACCGACCCAGAGGGCCTATATATAGAGTCTGGCACCTCATAGAAGGACACAAGTGATTAGAAGCAAGTGGCGGAGCCCTACATAAGTTAGTATTCAGAGAGTAGGGAGAGAGAGTTGAGTGTTGGAGTAGAAGCCGGAGTGTCGGTCTTCTTTCCCTAGTGTTGGAGTAGGAGCTGGAGTGTCGGTCTTCTTCCCCTTCCTCGGCGGGTGCGGTACAACTACGGCCGTCCACACCTGGGATATTTTGTAAGTTCGGATTCGTGAGTAACTAAGTCTCAAGTTATTTCATCGTTCGCTCTTAGGTTCTTCGATTGCATTTAGTAGTTTCTACTTGTTGTGATTGCTTTGCTTTGAATTCGAGTAAAGTAGTGCTTGGTTAGTGTAGACGTGGTGTCTAGGCTTTCCAGTACCTTGGAATGCTTCCCGGTTCAATGGAATAGTTGTGGTACCCTAGGGAGGTGACAGCTCCTTACGGGCTTTGTAGTCCACCACGTTAGTTCCGGCAGGTAGGAGTTACGACATCAGAGCCCCCTTCTCATCCCTTTCCGTGGCTCTTTTCCCTCTGGCCCCGACGAGCGACAAGTTTTGCCTTGATTCTATCCGTGACTCTCACGAGTCCCAAACTTCATCAGCTATCCCCTCTCTACCCGAAATCTACCTTTGCCTTTCTATCCTTCGTCACCATATCCCCCAGACGAATTAGTTTAGGTTCACAACACTTCTCGTCCCCCGTGGAAATCGATACCTCGGAATACTCCCGGGTGAAAGCTATAACGGTATCCGTGCGCTTACGGATCTATCTGTGATCGTGTAGTATACCAACATGCTTTCTGGCGTCGTTGCAAATCTAGTAACGACGTAAGAAGTGCCAACAAGCTTTCTGGCGCCGTTGCTGGGGAACGGTAGCTGTTTTGATTCTGAACCCAGTTCGTCCGTGTATCACCCCATTTATCACATGGATTCCAATACAACCCTTTTCGATTTTGCCGCTCCAAAGGGCGATCATTTGGAGCCTCCACCTTCATCACATTCTATTGAAACATCTAGCTATGAGCTACGTCCCGGCTTCATAGCTATGGTCCGAGAGCAAAGCTTCTCCGGAGATAAGGATGAAAGTCCTTATTCCCACCTGCGTGAGTTCGAACAACTTTGTTCGTGTCTTGTGATCGCAGGAATGAGTCAAGATACCTTAAAATGGAAACTCTTTCCGTTTTCATTAACGGGGAGAGCAAAACAATGGTATTCGCTCAATGTGAGAAGTATGGAGGGGGACTAGGAAAGTTTACGAAAGTCTTTTTGCCTAACATTCTTCCCGACTCCCCAAGTAGTGAAACTCCGACGAGAGGTCATCTGTTTTGAGCAACGGAAGAACGAATCTCTAGGAGCCGCATGGGCAAGATTTACAAAAATCGTAGATTCTGGTCCAGACTTTGGTATCGCAGAGCCCACTCTTTTGCAACACTTTCGCGATGGTCTTGGACCAGAGTCAGCAATTTTCTTAAACTCTTCTTCCGGAGGATCTTTCACTCTGTTGACATTGCTAACGTCATCGACTAGAAACAGATATAAGATCCATCTCTATCGACGGCGCCAGAAATGCAAAGGTATATCTTAACATGATGCTAAGTGTATTTCAGATGTTGCTTTCCGATAAACTAAAAGATAAATCCAATACGGGTCATAGCACAACTCGATCTAGGTTGTCATCCCTGACAGAAGTGCCAATAAAACACATGGATTGGTACTCTTACATATACCTTGGATCTCTAGATAAGAATATATATATATATATATACGGTGAGGCTAAAATGCAACAAGGTGCATTTTATAATACAGATGCACAGACCCCCTCTGCACCCGAAACAAACCCCGCCTGTCCACGAGCGCCTGCCACCCCACCTTTTCTCCTATTTAAAAAAAAACGTCGTCCCGCAGATCCTACTGTTGGCCTACGCTCGCGGGGTCCACCACTGCTGCGCCACCGGTTCTCTTGCCAGCGCCGCCGTAGGGCCGCCGGCCTCCATGCCGCATGGACGGGTGGCCCGCCTACAGGCCTCGGCGCCGTCGCGCCATCCCTCCAAGCCGCGGCCTGACCTCCGTGGCAGGGGGCTCTGGCGCCTCGAGCAACCGGCTGTCATGCACCGCGGGAGGCCTCGCGCCGCCGAGGGAGCCCGTGCAGCTGGGGGAGACTTGGCCGGGGGAGCGCTGGTGGCCGGGCTGTGCCGCGCCTGTGCTGCTGAGCTGAGAGCGCCGGTGGTGGTGACCTTGCCGGAGTGCGCGCTATGGATCGGGCTAGCCTGGGAGGCGCCGCCGCCTTCCGTGGGTCTTGGCGTCCTGCCCCGCCGAGGCCGTGGGTGTGCCGCCGTGCGCTGCTGGGGGAGACTTGGCTGGGATCCGGCAGTAGGCGGGCTCATTGGTCAGCACGGCGGCGCAACAAAACGGGCTCCCAGCGGGAAGCGCACGGTGCCTGCGAGATTTCGGGCGAGCGTTCGCAAGGTGCAGTGCTGGCGCTACCAATTATCAGGAGACTGCTCAGGCAGCACGAGCTACGGGTGCTGGCGACGAATTGAATTGAAGAAAATTAGATGAGGAAATGACCTAATAATTGAAAATCAGTTCTGTTATTAGTGGAAAATCAGGATTTCGTTCAGGAGGTCTAGCAGTGTCAAAGTTGCAGCGGTAATCCATAGAGAACATTAGAGTATTTTGCTAAGAATATATGACGACTTGTATTTGTATTTTCTATCTGAATCTCTCTTATCGGAGTGGCTGCTACCGATGCACAGTAATACTAGTATAAAGAGGTTCTTATTCAATTGTAATCCCACATTATGATGCGATTGCAAAAAAAAAAAATCAATGGAAATCCCATCTTATATAGTTTACATCACAACTAGTTATTTCATAATAATTAATTATGTTAAAACTAGAACCATTGCAAACCATGGAGGAATATGTTTCAAAAAACTTATAACCTGGTATGCTCGGGTCTTAGTTCTTAGAACAATTACAACCGGTCGCACCGTCAATTACAACTAGGAAATAACTCAATTGAATCTAGGACAACTAAAATAGAAATCTATGCGCACCATAGTTGCTACTGGAGCAATAATCTAGTTATAACCACACCAAATTGCAACTGGGACGGACCTCCAATTACAATTAGAACAATAATCTAATTAAAAATAAATAAATTGCAGAATTATGTCACGCACCAATTACAACACGTGATAAAGTATGCTTGCAATTAAGATCATGTTCCATTTTCAAACTCTTGGGGGCACTAGTTGCAACATCCCGGTTCAACACTGTCATAGTAACAACACATCTAATTCTTCCATATTATAATTAAGAGTAATTACGTTATAACCTACCATTTCCAAACTATATATACTTTTCAAATTGTTATAACCAGATTTACTTGGAAAGAGTTCTCACTCACCTTGTGTCAAGCCATACGCAGTGAAGGGTCCTAGCTAGTTATACCAGAGAAAATTGTAATTGGTCTAATTATTCAATTACAACTAGGACAATACCCCAGTTACAACTTGAGAAATAAACTAGTTACTATGTTGTTGAAATATAAGTTTCATAATATTCTTAGCACAGATTAACGAGGTGGCCAAAATATCTCGTACACCCTTAGCTAAGTAGTAATACAAGGCAGATTTTCATGTTAACACGCAAAATATTTTGTAACTTTTGAATTGAGTTGATTGAGTACTTGCAAAAAAAAACTCCTAGGACATTATATATTTAGGGACAAATTTTGAACCCATAAATGGCTTACATTTCATGATAGAGGGAATACACTAGGAACACATGCACACACCCTTACAAATTGCAGCAGGAGCGCTGATCTAGTTACGACTGGTCGTGTCCTCCAATTGCAACTACGATAGTAGCTTAGTTACAACTAAGTCAATGAGGTAATTAATATGTCGTTCAAAACCCATTTACAACTAGAGAAATAGCCCAGTTACAACTAAGGTAATAAAATAGTTGCAACTGGTCGAGTCCATCCACTTGCAACTGATCGGAGCTGCCATGACTGGTTGTGCTCATACCGCTGATGATGGCTCAACGTGCCCATGTTTGTCGCTCCCTTTCTGCTGGCCAAAGCACTGATCCAGTTATAACTAGAGCAATTGCAGCTTGCGGAGACCTCCATGCAACTAGGACAATATTCCAATTACAGCTAAGATAATTAGCTTGTTACAAATATCATCAAAATTGCAAAAGGGGGCACTAATCATGTTACAATTGGAGAAATTGCAACTCAACTAAGGACTAATGTAGTTATATAAATACATTAATAATTTAATACACCATGCACACACCTTCGCAAAAAATGCAACGGGTCACTTCCACCTAGTTGCAAACAGCCAGTTGCAACTATGACATACCACCATAATTGCAAACTGGGGCGATAATCCAGTTACAACCGGAGCGGTTGCAACTTGTCACTTCTTCCAGTTGCAACTAGGATAATAACCTAATAAAAAATGTACTGAGCAAAAATGGATAAATGAGGTAATAGCTCCGTATAAAACTTGATGAGGTCCCTTCCTAAAATAACTATGTCATACATATCACAAAATCTATTTAAGTATGCTGGAATGGTGATCTCTCTTCCCTTTTTACTCCAATTAAAAATGCATACAACTGGTTAGGTCCTCCAATTACAACTTGAATAATAACCGAGTTTCAAGTATACTAGGAAGGCATGCACAAGGTACCACAAAATAGCAACTAAAGCATTAATCTATTTATAATGAATGTGTGGGCTGAGCTCCATTAAAAAAATAAGTTAAACTGAACCGAATTGTCACCAATGTCATGGGCCAGTTGCAATGAAATTATTAAGACAATTACTACTATGTATAAAGCCATGGTTGCATGTGTGAGTTGAGGTCTAATAAAAACATTAATTCATATTAAACCAAGTTGCAACAAGTGTCATGGACCAATTGCAACAAAAAAAACTAAATCAATTGCTACTATGTGTATGGGAAGATATAGAAACAGATGCTTGAATAAAAGTTGGCACCAGTAATGGGGTAAGGGACTAAACAATTCAGTGTTTAGTTGTGGCCTCGACGGCCGCATCATCTCATTAAAATTTTTCACTACCTTGCTGCTACATAATCTTCTAGGTGTTATTGAATTCGCCTATTAGATGCACGTGACTTAATCAAACAGCTCATCAGCTCCTCCGGAACCATGCCTCATCAGCCTCCTCACCTGAGTTTGTTAGTAGATCAAATTAGAGGAGTTGTGGATCATCCGAAGTGGTGGGTAGCATAATCATTGTAGATCATCATAGTACATGAAGGTTCGTAATCAAACATGAAGGACGAGCCAACACATGACCAGGAAATTAGCAGAAACAAAATATGTGAAAGCAATATTCTTTTCTACCTACAACACTCTTCCAACAGATCTATATAAGCATTAATGATTCATCAGCATGTGAAGGTTCATAGTTAGGGATGCATAGTATGATCTGTATAGAATCAGCATGCAATTTTCTTTTCAACCTACAGTCTTCCAACAGATCTGCCTTACTCATCATGTCAGAAGTGCATGATTATAATTTCTTGCTTGTCTGCACGTCAGGAGTGAAGAGTAGTTTTATTTCTCAGATACACAAATAGAATTGCAAGTCCTGCAGTAACCCAATTTCTACACGAAGCCAATCAGAAAGAATTGCCAGCAGTGCCATACAAGTTGCAATAAAACTACTAAAACAATTACTACTATGTATATGGGCACAGTTGCAACACATGAATGTGCGGGGTGAGATCTGATAAAAAAAATAATTCAAATTAAACCAAATTGCTATTGATGCCATGGGCCAGTCGCAACAAAAAGACTAAATAAATTGCTACTGTGTATATGGGCACAATCGCAACGATATAAACAAAGGTGCCAGAATAAAATTGGCACTAGTAATGGGATAGGGACAAACCATCAAGAAGATTCCACAATCCAATGATATGTGATTGGTGCATTGATGCCTATATTAAATGTTCAATTGATACTACAAATCCGAAAAGATAAAAAACCATCAAAACCAAGACATGAGGTCAATTGCAACCATGGATACTCGTACAGAATAAAGCAATTGCGAACCATAACCCTAACCACCACATGAGGCCAATTACAACTGTGGAGACACAACAATTGCAAGTCCCATGAGTCCAATCACGAAAAAGTGTGATGACAAATTCAGGATGAAGGGGTGATGCTAGCATATTGATAAAGATAATTTTCTAATCTCAAAACGTGAAAAAGGACATGGTGATGCAACGCACTAGTTGCAACAATAAATCTAAACCAAGTACTATTGTGTGTATCTGCAAAGTTCCAACACACATGAATGTGTTGTTTAAGCTCTGATAAAAAAAATAAACTGAACCTAATTGCCATGGTGTCATGGGCCAATTGCAACAAAACTACTAAAGTAATTACTAATATGTGATCGACACAATTGCAAGACAATGAGTGTGTGGGTTCTGCTCTGATAAAAAAATAAGTCAAATTAAACCAAATTACTACTAATTGAGCGAATAAGTTACAACATGAGGAAGGGTGTGTCTTTAGCTAAAATTCTAAAAAAATAATGAAATGAATTGCTACTGATGCAATGATATAGTTGTCAATAAATCTAACCGAATTACTACTTTATATATGGGCACAGTTGCAACACATATGACTGAGTGTGTGGGCTGAGCTCTAATAAAAAAATAAGTCAAAGTGAAATGAATTCTCACTTATGCAATGGGTCAGTGGCAAAAAAATAAATCCGAACCAATTACTTTTGGGCACATGGGCACAGTTCCAACAGATAGGAATGTCTAGGTTGAGCCCTGATAAAAAAATAAGTTAAAGTAAACCAAATTGCCGCTAATGCCATGGGCCAGTTGCAACAGAACTACTTCAACAATTACTACTATGAATGTGTGAGTTGAGCTCTGATTAAAAAAATGAAATTAAACCAAACTGCCACTGGTGCCATGTGTCAGTTGCAACAAAAAACTAAACCAATTACTATGATATAAAAAGGTGCCTTAATAAAATTAGCACTGGTAATGGGATGAGGGACTAACCATTAGTAATATGTATGGGAATGGGCCGATCTGGACCTGGCTCCCATGGCTCACATGTCTGCATTGCAATTGCTGGTCTGGTGGTCAGCCAATTTCTAACATCAAATGTTTGATTGGTACTGAACGTAAAGCCAATTGCAAACCATATGATCACCGAATTGCGAACATGAAGACAGTGCAATTGCCAGGCATACAGAAAAATATAGAGGAAAAAAATACTAACCATGAACCTAACAGCCACATGGAACCAAATTGCAAATCGTAGGGCACGCAAAATAGCAACCATGGAGACAGTGTGATTGGTAATAGGACAAAAAATAATACCCCTAACCAACTTGAGCAAGTTGCAACCATGGGGTGCAAACAATTGCAAGTCCTACAATATCACAATTATAACATACATAAAAACAATTTAATAATAGGTGCCTGCACATCTGCAATCAGTTCATCGGCCATCACATGCTGCTTATCGGCACGACCAACCTGTTTGCGATTGCCTAATATGACCATTTCACTTGCATAAAATTGATCTCCTTCATTAAGTAGTCTCCGAATTTGGCAGGTCTTGCTGCATCCAATCAGTTTTTAATTCTAACTACTGTACTCATGTGCATCGATCAAGCTCTACTGGCAGGGATACGGGTATCCTGTTCCTGAATTCTAAATCGAACCTAATAACACTGGATTTTAGCACAGCTGGGCTCAGTATCTGAAATTCTGAACCCCATTGATCCACCGCGGACCACACAAGCTGCAATCCATCTAATAATTCGCGAGAAGTAATCCGGCTGTCGGAACGGAGTAAGATCTGGAAGGATTCGAACCAAAATGACGGGAGGAGAGGAGATGCTGACAGCTGACCTGAACTCTCCACCTCAGTGGAGGCGTGAACTGCTCCTGCCCTGACTCGCGCGCACACGGGCAACACCGCCGCCAAGGCTCCTCCGCCTACAGGCGCGGGAAGCTCGTAGAACCTTGCATCTGCCTGGTGTCGCTGCTCCCAACGGCGGCCTGGCGCCTCCGCATCTGATGGACCGACAGTCGAGCGCCCCCACGCCGCCGCCGCTCTCCGTTGGGCAATGGGAGGTCGCCTCAGGGTCCACGCATCGGCGCTATCCGTAGAGGATGTCACCCCATGGAGCCTGCGAGCATGAGCGCTGTGGCTCCTGGAGAGGGGCTTCGCTTCGACATGACACTGCTTCTCCCCATCGGGGAAGCTCGCCCTAGGTCCCGCATGCCGTCGCTACCGGCGCTGGAGCTCGGCCCGGCCTGCAAGCCGCCGCTTCGGCGTGGATCTGCGGTGCGCTGGATAAACGGAAGGGGAGGGAGCAGAGAATATCGTGGGAGACTGACGGGGATGGAAGAAAAAAAGATAGAGGTGCGGTTAGTGCGCCTGAGGTGGGGTTGGTTCGGCCTGTTGGTGCGGCCACACGTGCCAATCGGACTGGGTGCATTCAGCACAGAGAATGCACCCATGTGTAATATATACATACATATATACATATACATATATACATATACATATATACATATACATATATGTGTGTGTGTGTGTGTATCCGCAAGCGCACAGATATGAATATACCATTGTAGCATTTTAACCAGGAGTAAAACCAGGTATCATATTTATATTCTACCTCAGGGAAAGAAGTCTTTTATCTATAATAACAAATACATGCATATCTCTCAGTTATGTAATGTAGAGTGGCCAAAATATATCAATTACTATAAACAAATGTAAGTCACATAAAGATAATAATAATGATAGCATTGATCAAGTCATAACATAGTGAGCCACCAGAAAGTGTCAATATAGAGAGAGAAGCGTATTCACAGCCTAGTTAGCGAGGATACTCCTCGGTAACCCTAAACTATATGTCAATGCAAACTATGATTAGTGCGATACATTTAACAATCATGGAAGAAGAACTATTATACTAATGCATGGTGAGACTAATCAGGAGGATCAAGACCGAAACTGCTCCTCCTCGGTAACAATCATGGAAGAGGAGATGCTGACAGCTGACCTGAACTCTCCTCCTCAGTGGAGGTGTGAACTGCTCCTGCCCTGACTCACGCGCACACGGGCAACGCCGCCGCCAAGGCTCCGCCGCCTACAGGCGCGGGAAGCTCGTAGAACCTTGCATCTGCCTAGTGTCGCTGCTCCCAACGGCGGCCTGGCGCCTCCGCATCTGATGGACCGACAGCCGAGCGCCCCCACGCCGCCGCCGCTCTCCATTGGGCAATGGGAGGTCGCCTCAGGGTCCACGCATCGGCCCTATCCGTAGAGGATGTCGCCCCATGGAGCCTGCGAGCATGAGCGCTGTGGCTCCTGGAGAGGGGCTTCGCTTCGACATGACATTGCTGCTCCCCGTCGGGGAAGCTCGCCCTAGGTCCCGCACGCTGTCGCTACCGGCGCTGGAGCTCGGCCCGGCCCGCAAGCCGCCGCTTCGGCGTGGATCTGCGGTGCGCTGGATAAACGGAAGGGGAGGGAGCAGAGAATATCGTGGGAGACTGACGAGGATGGAAGAAAAAAAGATAGAGGTGCGGTTAGCGTGCCTGAGGTGGGGTTGGTTCGGCCTGTTGGTGCGGCCACACGTGCCGATCGGACTGGGTGCATTCAGCACAGAGAATGCACCCATGTGTAATATAGACATATATATATACATACACACACACACACACACATATATATATGTATCCGTAAGCGCACAGATATGAATATACCATTGTAGCATTTTAACCAGGTATCATATTTATATTCTACCTCAGGGAAAGAAGTATTTTATCTATAATAACAAATACATGCATATCTCTCAGTTGTGTAATGTAGAGTCGCCAAAATATATCAATTACTATAAACAGGTGTAAGTCACATAAAGATAATAATAATGATAGCATTGATCAAGTCATAACATAGTGAGCCACCAGAAAGTGTCAATATAGAGAGAGAAGCGTATTCACAGCCTAGTTAGCGAGGATACTCCTCGGTAACCCTAAATTATATGTCAATGCAAACTATGATTAGTGCAATACATTTAACAATCATGGAAGAAGAACTATTATACTAATGCATGGTGAGACTAATCAGGAGGATCAAGACCGAAACTTGAAACAACCCAAATAGTATAAGGCTCCACTAGTCCTACACACGGGGGGTGGATTGCAAAGGACTCAATAGTGCTGTCACCACCACAATCTACCACGCGACCCAGCATGTAGGGTGCAATCGCAGGTAAGTACAGTATAAGCACCACGCTTACACTATCTTTACCACTCACCCATGTTAACAGATGATCTAGGTGAGGGCTATACGACTCCATACACGAATATAAAGTAAATCAACTATGCTAAACATGTAATCATAATAAGAACCAAAGCACATAATCTCGAATATAATAATTGAATAGAACATATGTCTCTACAGTAAATGTGAAGAACTTATGAAGAACTTACAGAAGTGAAGCTAGATCAGTATCTCGACCAGCTTCTAGACGATCAGGAGCCAAGTAAACGCCTTGCCTCCTCCTAGATCTAGACTAGTTAGCTACTCTCGCTATATGGTGTTTCTAGGGCGTAGTATCTCTGACTTGATGACTTGATCTGGTGTATGAACAGATGAGAGCCAGATTCTCTCTGCCATGGGGTCAGGGGGTTGCTTATATAGTCCTAAGGGGATGCCATGAGCCGTACGATCAAACCGACCTAACATACGGTTTAGATTGATCCTCATAGGCGGTGGAAGAACATTCCAGAAGTAGGGCTGACGTGGTGCCCGGGGGAGGCCGACTGGCCCCACCATAGGGCCGACCGGTCTGTGGTGGGCCCCCCTCGGGGTCCACTTCGGCCAGGTGGGTGTTTGCCTCTTCCAGATGCTTCTTTCTTGGGTGCCAAGTCACGTTGAGTTCCAGGGCCTTCTGGAGCCTTCTAGACTTCATTCTTTTCCTATTTTTCTGATTAGTCCCTGCAAGACATAGAATTCCCCAAAACTCCAGAAAAACTATTAGTGACACCCTAATCTAAGTTGGTATTAACAATTATGCCCTTTTCTCATGTTTAGTTGACTTATAAATATATAAGATAAAATGTGTCAACAAACTCCCCCAAGCTTACCCTTTGCTAGTCCCTAGCAAAGCTATGCTATAGCAGGATCAGGAGTTGCTGCAACGCTTTCACATCTCAAAAATACCATGATTTTCAAAAATAAATTCTCCTCAACAAGATTGCTCCATCTTACCTTTAACCATGGTGTGTAGCCTTTTCATAAATCTTAAGCGATTAAAACACAGAAGAATCAAGTCAAGCAGTATATCTCAAATTCTTTGATCAACTATCATCCTGGGGTTTTTGCAAGATTTTTCAAATAAAACTCAGAGATCCTGTGTATGACCTTCTCAAACATGGAGTCACACTTGACAAGATATGTATGGTGGGATGATAGTGTTGAATGAATGAGGGTGAAAGGTGGTAAGCCTTTAGCCTCTTTTCTAGCTCTTGGACTATATCTCTCTTTCTAGAACTTTAAGATCTGGGCTTTCCATTCTTGGAGAGGTGGGCTCTACTCACCCCGGACTTTTGTCCATTTTTCTCTCTCCTTAGAGATGTGGGCTCTTCTCGCTCTCGGACTTGTTCCATTATTCATCTCTAAATTTATTATTTAGGGGGGGTAGGCCTTTCTCGCCTAGTATGACACTTGTCCTTTTCTCCCCCTCTCTCTTCTCACTTTTTCCTCTCTCTTCTTCTTCTTTTTTTCGAATGTAGCCCCAGAATCTCTTTTCTCTCTTTTTTTTACACATTGAGAGAGACATATCCAAGAGTCGTATGAGCTATTTTATGGCTTGTAGCTTGATGGAGAATGCGTACTTCCAGGTTAGAAGCAGCATAAATGGTGGAGTGGAATGATCTTGATGTGTATGACAAGCTCTCAAGGATCATAAACACAGGAACTCATCATGTAGGATTTTTCATAAAAATGAGGAATCAAGCTTCTCTAGGAATACGATAAATAGCAGCTCAACTTTTCATGAATTATCTTTCAAAGCCTAGACTCAAATTAAGCATGTACTTCTCACGGATTTTGGGTTTAGAGCAAATTAAGCATTTAAAGCTTTAGGAGAATCTAGGTCTGAAAATTAAGTATTTAAGAGGAATCACGGCAGAGCAACTATTCATCATTTCCAAGCATAAATCGTCAAGATCATCATTAAAAAGAAAAGCCAACTAGCAGACTCTAGTATTTATTCATACTAAGACTTTTAACTAAGATTCTTTAACTCTAGGCAAACATATAAGTAAAACATAGGATAATGATACTTATCGTGATAACTGGGGGTGCTCTCCCCCAAGCTAGATCTTGAAGTAGTCCTTCATCCATCCCTAAAACTTGTTTTCCTTGAGGTTTTTCCTTAATTTCTTCCTGTAAATATTAATCTCGCACATACCCGAAGGAACAAATTCTAGGATTATGTTGTGAGCCTTCATGTGCCCACTTCTTTTTGGTTTTTTTTCTGAAAAGCGTGGACCTTCATGTGCCCACATATTTTTGTGAATTTTTATATGCAAAAAGGGATGCTAAAGCAAAAACATGTGAATACAATATATTATTATTTTTTTATGCCACCACGGTACGGAGTACATGGGGCCTTAAGGAACAGATGCAAATGCAGAAAACATTTTTATGGTCTTTTTCTAATGCAAGTATAGGTAAGTAAAAATGCTAAAGGAAAAATGCTAATTAAAAATGCAGATAAATACCGAGTTACCTCTCGGCAAGAATTTCGAGTACTTACTCCCATGGCGTAGATGTAGTAGCCGATGATTGATCAATTAGTAACGCGGGTAGTGATTGGTCTTCCGAAGGTGTACTCTTGTCTTTCTTCCTCTAGACTTGTTTCTTTGGTGAAGACCTTTCTGGGGTAACAGGTTCAGAGTTCTTGAATGGTAGGAGCTGAGCGGACTTCTCTTTAATCTCTTCCTCAATATTCTTAATGTCCGTCAACTTCGTGTTCAGCTTGCGTTGCAATTTCCGAAGGTGTCTCCGCGTCTTGTTCTTCTTGGGCTGCTCAGAGTCAGTATAAGTATTAAAGTAGCAGCGTACCTTATCAGTTCTGAACTGGAAGTGGATCTCGCCCGTCCTGATGTAGATGATTGCTCTGGTGAAGGAAACAGGTTCTCATTTTCTGATTGAATTGTGTTGATCATCCAAACTTCCTCCACGTGTAGTCGAGGTTGATTGTTCTTTTTGTTCCTCCTTCTATCTCTCCTTTTCTTCTCGACAGCTGGCTTGTACTCTTGAGGGTAAGGATATTGGGGGTGTGCAGGAGCTCTTAGGATCTTGTTCTTGAAACTGAATCTCTCCTTCTTCCCGTTGATGGTGAAGACGATCTTCGCAGTGTCGGCGTAGATGATGGCTTTAACAGTGGCAAGGAAAGAACGTCCCAAAATGATTGGGGTGTTCTCACTTCTCCCAGTCTCGACGACAGCGAAGTCGGCAGCTACGTAGGAACTTCCTACCCCCAGACATATGTCGTTTAGGATGCCCTCAGGGTAGCATAGTGATAGGTCTGCAAGCTGCAAGCACATGGTTGTGTACAATAAAGGTGAACCATTGATTTTCTCATATATTACCTTGGGCATTATGTTGACGCTAGACCCAAAGTCACAGAGTGCATTCTCGAAAGTGTAGGCTCCAATAGTGATGGTGATAACTGGCCTTCCTGGATCTCCTCTCTTGGCGGGCATGCCCTAGTCAGTCCACTTTGGGCCTTCTTCTATCTTATTAGCGCACAGGCCTGCATAATAGATATCGACAAGATTTGCAGATTCTAATTCTTCCGGCTGGCCCGGAATCTTACCTGGGTTAGCCGTGGGAACAGATGATGCCAGCTGAGATATCTGAGATTCTATCATTTTATTAAAACTATGTTGGTTCTTAATGGCAGAAGAAAAGCTTTCCATTTTATTACTAATAGTTTCTAACATTTTATCATTGGAAGCTAATTTCTTAGACAGATTATCCATAACTCTACCCTGGTTTTGAACTAAGTCTCTTAAAGGTGGAAAATTATTGGAAGAGTTATTACCTAGATAGTTATCTGAATAGTTACCTGGGTAGTTGGGCCTCTGCTGGGTCCATCCTTGATTTTGCTGGGGACGATATTGATTGTTGTTGTTGATGTAGTTCACGTCCTCCTCCAACTGAGGGCCTTGATTGCCCGAGTGTCCAGTGTTTCCACACTCTTCACAGGTCATGCGGGATTCGAAGAGTTGCATGACTTCCTTCTTCTCAGGGCCTTTGTCTTCAAGCCTCTTCATGATTAAGTCCATTTTGGCAGATAGCATATCTACCTCCTTGAGCTGATGCATTCCTCTTTCTTTCTTGCGGGGTTGACGCTCCTCATTCCAAGCTTGGTTGGACGCCATCTTTTCCACAATGTTAGTAGCTTGAGTAAGTGTAAGGGACAGGAAGGCACCTCCAGCTGCAGCATCCATTGTTTCACGGGTGTTGGTAGAGAGCCCGTGGTAGAAGGTCTGCATGAGCAACCAATTCTCCATTCCGTGGTGTGGGCATTCTGAGATGTAGTCTTGGAAGCGTTCCCACGCTTCAGGAACAGATTCGTCATGTTGCTGCTGGAAACTTGAAATTTTCCCTGTAAGGCATTGGTTTTGCCTATAGGAAAGAACTTTACCAGAAAGGCAGTAGAACACAATGTCTAAGTTGTAAGTTTGTCTTTGTTGGAGTAAAACCATTGCTTCGCTCGCCCGAAGAGTGAGAATGGGAATAAGCGAAGTAGGACTGCATCACTTGGCACATCTTTGATCGTGAAGGTGCTACATATCTCCAAGAAATGTTGAAGGTGTGCGTTAGCATCTTCATGAGCTTTTCCACAAATTGGCTAGCTTGTACCATGTTGATCAGTGCAGGCTTGAGCTCAAAAGCTGCGTCTCCCACAGCGACTGCCGGACCAGTACGAATGTGGTCCGGGATCGGTGCGGAGTACTCGCGAAGGGTCTTGTTTGTCATTACTTCGAACGTGGGTGTTAAGCTTCGCACTGTTGAATCTTCCAAGGCAGAGGTCGTGGGCCAAGACTCGGGCTTTGACCTTACCTTCCTTAGGATTTTTTCTGGATCTGAGACGAAGTTGTCTGGAAGATTCTTATTCATACATAACCCTGAAATCAGATAGACAAAAGTGGAAAGAACATGGGTAAACTTGTTTAAGCAATGATAATTTGGGTTCTCGATACATTACGTGTGAGAGATGCATACATGCTATTACTAAATTTATTACTTAGGCTATAGACTTTCTTTCCCCGGCAACGGCGCAAAAAATGCTTGTTGACATTGCTAACGTCATCGACTAGAAATAGATATAAGATCCATCTCTATCGACGGCACCAGAAATGCAAAGGTATATCTTAACATGATGCTAAGTGTATATCAGATGTTGCTTTTAGATAAACTAAAAGATAAATCAAATACGGGTCATAGCACAACTCGATCTAAGTTGTCATCCCTAACAGAAGTGCCACTAAAACACATGAATTGGTACTTTTACCTATGCTATTCCATACCCGAGCCAGCAGCCTGCGTGCGCCACCCGCACCCGAGCCTAGCGCGGCTGCTGCCCCACGCCTGCCTCATCCCGGTTTTTTTCTTGTTTTCTTGCACCTCGAATAGATCGTGGGTCTGTCGCTAGATGCAGTTTCACCAGTTTTGGGTCTGTAGCCACCGTCCTCTTTGCGTCGCCGCCTCCCTTGCCGTCGATGCGCAGCCCCGCCGACGCGTTACCGCCGGCGCAACCGACGCCGCGCCGTTGCCCAACCTCCGTGCAGGCGGGGCGTCTCCGCCGCCCCTTGCCATTTTTCCCGCGCGTTGACACCGCAACAGCCTTGGAGGCTGCCCGATTTTCTGGGCAACGGCGCGGCCCTCCACTTAATTGTGCTTGTAACCCCAGCTCGTCGGCAAGCTGTCCTCCAATCCTCTCCCAGTTAGATGCAGGCAATCGAAGGATGAGGTTTCGTGTTTTCTTGTCGGGGATTAGATCTTGTATTACAAGGCTTAATTTCACATATTTAATGATTCTTAGTCACAATAGCCACAAGCCCACAACTTGCAGGAGGGTAGCGGCTGTAGGCTAGGAAGGAACGGCATAGCGGCGGCTAATTGGGGTGCTAGGGACCTGCATCGGCAGGTTTGGGAGGGCGAGGTTCCTGACGAAAGAGGAACTGGAGGAGCACAAGCTATAGGGTCGTGGACGAGGTTCCTGATGCGGTTTCGGCAATGGCTTCGTGTCCTTCGCCTACCTCAAGACTCCCCGTATATCCACTGCAGGACCCTACCTTCGTCTTGAGCTACTCAGCTCCATTCTCAGCCTTTCAGATCGTGTGATGGTTCGGACGATGATGGGCTCTCTGATGGATTCAAGTGAGCTTATCGATCTCTATACATGTGTATTTCAGGATTGTTAAATACGGAGTACATTTTATAATTCTGAATTAGAAAGGCTAATTAAAATAAGCTTGTGTGCTAGAGAAAACACAACAACAGGCTGAGATGGAGAAGCACTGCAGGTTTTGTTTCTCCATATCCTGATATCCTTCTTTTACTCTTCAAGTGATTTTTCTATATATACATAATTTCCCTGGTTTGTGTTGCTTATCCTGTAGCCATGCCATTAATTATTTTAGGATTATCTCATAAGAAGAATCATACCCTTCATTTACTGAACTAGCTTTAGAGATGTTGGAAATTATTCCTTTTGACATTATACGCAGTTTTGTTCTCCTTTTATAACATTGTAGATTATTCCTGAACTTTGCAATGCTCTTTAGTCTTTATTTTTGGCAATAATTAAGGCGGAGGGGAGCCAATTGCCTAGAGTAAAGCTAGCGTGTTTTATAACTTTATTTCCATATGAATGCTACTGGTTTCCATGAGCTGTACAGCATGCCAGTGTATTATCAGATCATCTTTAGCTATTGTTCCAAATCAATGCCATCACCGTTGTTTCTTGAATGTAGAAAAATATTCATTAGTGATTTGATTAAATAAAAGTCATTCAGGTATTCAACATGCTATTCAGATTATTCAGATGCATGATGATACTATATTTTCAGATCAATTAGAATAATAACAATAATTTGCCAGAACCAGGCCAGGGGTCGCTTATCTTTTGTTTCCCTGTATACTTGAATGAATGTTATCTTCATCTTAACATTAGCATGGTATACTGGAAGAAATATCAGGTCTAATGCCACCACTCCTAAGACATATACTGAGCAGATTTGCCAATCCAAATCTGCTAGCCTGCTAGGTGCAGACCTGGTTGGTTTGACTGTCTGATATTAATAAGTTTGGATCAATATACTTTACTAATCATTCCAAATGTTTTGAAGCTTTGGTCTTCCACATTGTAGAAAATTTTGCGGGGAATAAGCTTTGGACTTCCAAACATTGTTAAGTGTTAGAATTTCACTGTTTCTCATTTGAGTTTCTTAATGTGCAACAGCTCTGATGCTGAGCTCCATCATAGTGGAAATTGCTTCACATCGACGGTATTTGGCCCCTCAAATCAGTCTGGTGTTTGAGGTTCGGTGTCAGTAAATCGTGCAATGAATCCATGTAAATCCGAGGATGTCTAATCCCCTCTTCCACTAATCTATGTTGATTTATATTTTCGTTAGCTATCTAGTATCTATTATATATGCGTTGTTCTGAAATATTTCCATCTTCCTGCAGCTCCAAGGTAACATTCGAGCAGATTGCTTCATCCAAACAAGCTGTTAGATAAGGTGAATGACGAAATAACTCAAGAGTGTAGAAAATTCATGTTAGTATGATGGTTCGTGTCCTTCTGAGACATCCATTTGTATGACCCTGCTTCATATATATATATATGGCACAATTATGGATCCCAAAGAAACCATATGCTCATTTGTCATGTAGGTGGAGGCAGGAGTACACATGTAGTTTATTTGGTTTACTTGTTGTATGACAATCACATGTTAGATTGTAGGTTCGAGATCTGTAAATTAGTTCTATACTTTAGTTCTATAGATTTTTTGGATCCTAATCCTTTTTTATTTCATTCATATAATTAGCTCTCTTGATTTTTTTAGAGGTTTGTACTTTCTTAGTGTTTTGTACCGTTCATTTAATCTTGTCTAGATTTTCTGTGATATTTATCCCATAAAAATATAGTCTACTTTGTGTTGAATGTGTGTCAGATCTGCACACAACACAAATTGCGATAGTATACTGAGCAAGTTTAACGTGTATTTTTTTTCTAACTTGTACTTACCTATATGTTGAATAAAGCACTTGCAAATGTCATACAATTACAAAACCAGAACCCCCGTGACTTGAGTGAGAAAAGCAATTTAATTCATAATACATCCACCAAGCGGGAAAACTAGGCACCGAATTTATACTAATTATGAGAAAAATAATGACAACCAAAGAGGTCATCGCCGCTCACTTCACTCCAAATGAATCTTCTCTTTAATTGATATTGTCACCATTATAAATAGAAAGATTCTTCAGTTCAGCATACGGAGTAGGTGCGTTGAGCACAAGTAGCAGGAATTGTAAATTTAGCCCTTGAAAGCAGACATGTTTACATAATAGTACCTCCATCCTTTTGTTAGTTGACATTCCGATCAACAAATTTGAGCTAATCTCAATAGTTTTTTTTTGTCTGAAGTGTCATCTATTAGAAAACAGAGAGTACAAATTTAGGTAATCAAACTTTGGATTGGTAACCAAACGTCACCCAGAAATTACAAATTAGAACCATTAGAGGATGCAATGAATATTACAGTGTCTAAAAGGAACCGGCAAGCGATGCACTTGAAAATGCTGCACCGCGCAAGACATCTTGACGAGAATAGGACAAACACAAGCTTCAGATTCTTTCATACAAGATACACAATGGGACAGCAGAGAGCATCATCACTATTTTGAGGACAGGACAAGTCCTGAACTCCTTATAACGTAGGCAACAATAGCGATCACTTGTGTTTGACAGAGCATGCTAGTGCTTGTGCTTGTAATTTTTCAGCAAGACTCCACTCACTCTATTGTCACCTGTGAGATAAAACAAGGCACATTGATCAGGAAAACTAGTATCATGAACCACAATGGTTAGAAGTTCAAAGCTTCAGAATATTTAAAATTATTTGCAAAGTATATCGGTCAAAATATATTCATACAAGGCAATCAACACAACGAAGTCTGCACCTAACCATGTTCCGGTCCAGGCACCAAAATAGTCAACAATCCAACATATTACTAGTATACATTCTTATTTTTCCAGGTCACTATTTATTTATTCTTAGATTCCAACGGCCAAAAAAGCCATCGTTATTTCATCTATGCATTCAGGCTGACAATGTAGTGCCATCAAAATTAAACAAATTAAACAGAGATTACCGGATGCCATCTCACCTGCAAGGTGTCCTAAGCAAATTAGCAGTCAGAATGAAAAAAATCATAAACTGCTATACACCCGATCAGGTCCAAGCACAAAACCACGCAGGTCACCGATCAGATTGCATATTCTATTTGTACTGATCATGGATGATCCAAGATTCCTAGGTGCTGGGCACTGGACAGCATCAATTTGACTATTGCAGTCAGCAAGCTAATATGCACTGATCATTATGTCAAATGCGAGGAACAAAAAATGTATCAGGATTTTATCACCAGCAAGGGACTTTATCTGAACTAGCAAAAAATATCAGCCCAACTAGATGCAGGAGCAGATGCAGACTACTCAGTACCCCCTCTGTTTCACAATTGTAGTCGTTGTGGCCATCAATGAGGTGCATAATCAGTTAGGTGAATCTGGCCGTGTTTAGAATCTGCATACTCTATCTTCCGTGTTAATTTAGACCTTTACAAACAAGGCTAGAACGACATCTATTAAGAAACAGAGGGAGTATATTCTGCGTTGATCAAATTACACCACCTCTGAACATTATATTCTTTAGTACTGTAATGAAGCCATCCAAAATAGCATTCTTAATCTTCTTAGACAGCCTATGAACTGAAGATCCTAGTTTAGAATCTTAAGGCAATTGACATGGACTTGTGAACTGAACTAGAATAGTCTCAACAAGGTAACAGTTACTTCAGTAAATTGGAAGTTGCAGCGTTTAGATCAATTGTGCATCGGTTTAATCCACCCAAACATATACCTTATTGTTTAATGCTCGTTGGCTGCAACATTTGCCAACAGGAGTTTGAATAAATCACTTACTAGTGTGAGCTACATATAGATGCCTTACAATGATGCATGGCAACTATGCCTTTATCACCAATAGCATGTTGTCCTGTGTAAGCGCAAAAAACATGGATACAAACAACTTATATCTCTATATGAAATTCGTTTCAGATAGATGTCATGGGGTTATGGGCATTTATGTTCAGAACAGGCAAAAACATTGGACCAACCAAAAAACCTATATTTGCAAAATATGAGCTCCTTTCAGACTCCCATGTGAACCCAACACTCTACACGAAAATGACAGAAGATTGTAGGAAACACATGTTTGTGAGAGGATATGATCATGGAACATGAGAAATAAAAAAATTGTAGTTAACTACTGCAAGATGGCCAATATCAGTCAGCAAAGAAGAGGTCTTTGTAATTGTAAATTAAAGAAATCAACCAAAAGAATACTATCAAGCCCTAATCCTATGCATAGTATCACGAACCATAATATTTTAAAGTCGAAAGCTTCAGATTATTTGGAATGATAAGCAAAGTATATTGATCCAAAAATATTAACTCGTATCACGCACCGAAATCAAACCAAGTCTGCACCTAGCACAAAATTTGGATTGACAAACCCATCTGCGGTGAATGAATATCAGGCAGTAATAAGAATCCATCCTAGCTCTGAAAAGTTTGCTTAGGATACCTTGCTACTGCTACAAAGATGGCCCCTATTGCTGGCAATAATTATTATTCTAATAGGCAAGCATATTCCATCCATTAATCTATATATGATTGTACAAATTATCACCATCATGGTTCTAGATAGTCATCACTGTGCATAATAAAGAATCTTTCCATCCATTAATCTATATATGATTGTACAAATTACCACCATCATGATTCAAGATAGTCATAATTGTGCATATAAAGAATCTGAATAAAGGTAGTTTTTCTATCAGATTACTAAAACTATGCACATCCAAAGCTTTCTATCTCTGAACAAGAATATATTCCATATCTGAATTTCAGGTACTCATCTAAAAAGAAAACATGATAGTTGTATATGAACAGGGGATTAATTCATACCTTTGAATCTCATTAACCTGAGAAAAGATTTCAGCATACTACTTCATGAATGTCTGCAATCAAAAGAAATAACACAAAACTGGGATATTTCATCTGTGCATTGCAATCGGACTAGTCAAAGATGCATACAGGGCTAAAAAAATATAAATAAACAACTATGTTATATTGTATCAGTAGCAGCAGCATAGAACATCTAGTCTAGTTCTAATCAATTAATTCAGACAGAATAATAGTAGTTCAAACAAAATACTATGTCTAGCATAATTGTCATTTGCAGGTTGTTGAAACAAGAATCCAATCAGGCAATCCAATAGAAGCTTTGGAACGACACAAATCGACAATGTACAGTATGGTTCTGACCAATCGATTCTCCACTGAACCACACACATGTATGCAGTCCCATAAAAGATTGATCTGTGACAGAGAGGAAAATGGACGGGAACTGACTACTGAGCAGTTCAGCAACCATGTGGAGATGGTAGCAGGGATCTTACGGACATCACCAGATCCGCACAAAATCTATCCATGGACCTATGGGGCCTCCTCAGATGCGAGATGCCTAACCATCACGTACGAGGGAGCTCTGTCGTGGACCTATGGGCCTCCTCAGATGCGAGATGCAGAGCCAGCGCTGGAACCACATGTTGAGCTCGCGCAATCGAGGGGCCGGCAGATGCGAGCTCGGTCCCTCATCGCGCAAACGAGCGAGCGGGCGGCAGAACTGCGACGAACTTCAGTCATTGTCTGCAAATTGAGCACAAACTGACGAACCTGAAGACTCCATCCGTAAGGATTGAAGCCGACGATAGGGATGGGGCTTGCGCGTGATGGGGTCCTTGGATGCCGCCGAGCAGGCGTCCAAATCAGGTGTCTGAAGGGAAGTGGATCGGATTGGACCGACGGGGACCGAGCTCCAGCGGGCAGCAGCAGCAGCCGGAGCAGGGCGACGGTCACCTCGCGGGCGAGGTGGGTGAGCAGTGACCCTCGACGCTGGCAACTAGGTCCTTGTATTCGGGAGGCGAATGGACAAAGGACCGGCGGGCAGCGGCGGCAACCGGAACAGGGAGGAGGGAGAGCGTCGGATGGGCAGGAACGCCGGCGGGGCAGGCGACGGAGGCCGGCGAGAAGCGGTGACGACAACGGAGCGGGGGAAAGTGGGGAGAATGAACTGACGGATAGGATGCGCGCACGATCTATTCCACGGGTCAACAACCCGAGAGAAAAAAACAGGAGAAAAAAACCAGAGAAGGCGACAGGGTGCGGTCGGTCGTATGTTCGGCGGATGGGCTCGGGTATGGTATGGAATAGCTATTCCATTCCCAGGTATAGAATATAAATACATACATATATATATATATATATATATATATATATACACACACAGAGAGCATACTCCGTGGCCGGCCGTAGAATAACTTATTCTATAGTCAGACCACCTAACCAGACCCAGCCAACCAAACTCAGGCTCGCTGCATCCTGGTGGCATCCGTTGCATGGGTGAGTTGTTGGAACACACATTAACTACAGTGATTATAGTAAATAAACACACATAAATCCTGTAGTTAATTGAGGTTGATGAGTTGACGATAATTTCGAGTGGTTTGTGGCGTGCAGGCTACCTAGTGGTTTGTGATATTATATACGTGAGCAAAAGCAAGTTTTGTGTACACGTGCATGCTTGGGTAGGCTATTTTCTTTTTAATCTGGTATCGTGTGGTTTGTGATATTATATACGTGAGCAAAAGCAAGTTTTGTGTACACGTGCATGCTTGGGTAGGCTATTTTCTTTTTAATCTGGTATCGTATGTCTGGCGCATATTCTAGTAAATAATTTTTCCAACTTAAAGTCTGGTAAATATATTGGCTTAATTACAAGATTTGATATAGATCGTAGTAAATCACGTCCAAATGCATAGTAAATCAGTTCCAAATGCATAGTATAGATTCTAGTAAATCGTTTATAAAAAATATTCAAATTCACTATAGTAACCCGTTTATCAGACTAAATAAAAATTTATGTGGTAACTCATCCTTATTATCATAATAATAAATTCAAATTCCCATAAACATCTGTTTGGTAAATTTGACTCACCAATATAGTAATTGGTTCCTCAAAAGTCAAAACAGTTTGGCATGTTTATATTCCTAGTTACACAAATTTACACAAATTATCTTGAAAATAAAATGGCATGCATAAAGGGAATGAACTCTAGTAAATGATTAATGTAATTCGTATAAAGGGTAGTAGTTCGCATGGATTATAGTAGTCGTAAAAAAATGCATGCAAGTGTAGATAAACGTAGCCTGTGCGTTGCACTTGCAGTTGCGTCATGCGTGCATGCTCCATGGCCATGATTACGTGTATCTGGTAGCACCAGTCAAGCCTGGCCGGTAATTAACACGGCAGTAACAGCTAATTACTCCGCTTGGGTCTACCTGCTTCTCCGTAACAGCAGCTCGGCTCGCTCATTAAGACAGAATGACACACATGGAGACCCGGCCACAGAATAAGTATTCTATGGCCGGCTATACAGTACCTCCTTTCTCTCTATATATATATATATTATTGTAGTATTTTAACCAGGAGTAAAACCAGGTATCGTATTTATATTCTACCTCAGGGAAAGAAGTCTTTTATCTATAATAACAAATACATGAATATCTCTCAGTTGTGTTATGTAGAGTGGTCAAAATATATCAATTACTATAAACAGGTGTAAGTCACATAAAGATAAATAATGATAGCATTGATCAAGTCATAACATAGTGAGCCACCAGAAAGTGTCAATATATAGAGAGAAGCGTATTCACAGCCTAGTTAGCGAGGATACTCGTCGGTAACCCTAAACTATATGTCAATGCAAACTATGATTAGTGCAATACATTTAATAATCATGGAATAAGAACTATTATACTAATGCATGGTGAGACTAATCAGGAGGATCAAGGCTGAAACTTGAAACAACCCAAATAGTATAAGGCTCCACTAGTCCTACACACGGGGGGTGGATTGCAAAGGACTCAATAGTGCTGTCACCACCACGATCTACCATGCGACCCGGCATGTAGGGTGCAATCGCAGGTAAGTACAGTATAAGCAGCACACTTACACTATCTTTACCACTCACCCATGTACAGATGATCTAGGTGAGGGCTATACGACTCCATACACGAATATAAAGGTAAATCAACTATGCTAAACATGTAATCATAATAAGCACCAAAGCACATAATCTCGAATATAATCATTGAATAGAACATATGTCTCTACAGCAAATGTGAAGAACTTATGAAGAACTTACAGAAGCGAAGCTAGATCAGTATCTCGACCAGCTTCTAGACGATCAGGAGCCAAGTAGACGCCTTGCCTCCTCCTAGATCTAGACTAGTTAGCTACTCTCGCTATATGGTGTTTCTAGGGCGTAGTATCTCTGACTTGATGACTTGATCTGGTGTATGAACAGATGAGAGCCAGATTCTCTCTACCATGGGGTCAGGGGGTTGCTTATATAGTCCTGAGGGGATGCCATGAGCCGTACGATCAAACCGACCTAACATACGGTTTAGATTGATCCTCATAGGTGGTGGAAGAACATTCCAGAAGTAGGGCTGACGTGGCGCCCGGGGGAGGCCGACCGGCCCCTCCATGGGGCCGACCGGTCTGTGGTGGGCCCCCCTCGGGGCCCACTTCGGCTAGGTGGGTCTTTGCCTCTTCCAGATGCTTCTTTCTTGGGTGTCAAGTCACGTTGAGTTCCGGAGCCTTCTAGAGCCTTCTAGACTTCATTCTTTTCCTATTTTTCTGATTAGTCCCTCCAAGACACAGAATTCTCCAAAACTTCAGAAAAACTATTAGTGACACCCTAATCTAAGTTGGTATTAACAATTATGCCCTTTTCTCATGTTTAGTTGACTTATAAATATATAAGATAAAATGTGTCAACACATTCATCTCACCTTGTCTGAGTGTAAGGACATTCTAATAAAAATCCTTCAAAATACCCCTTACACGGGAGTTTATGATGAATTCCCGGATGAGGAAGAGATCACTCAGGAGGAGCACATGCCAAACACTCTCTCGGAACCGAAATCCATAGAGGAGAAACCCACTAGCACTTTTTGGCATGAAGAACCACTCCTCTATCCCCGTGTGTACCCAGCTGATTTCTCGTATGACTTCGACGAGGAATCAACAAACTCCGATCCACTCTCTGAATCGGAATTCATAGAGGAGGAGCCTATCCTAGAAAAATTCATATCCACAGACACCCATCCTCCTCTTACCAAAACTTGGTTCACAGGGGAACCATTCCAACCTTATCGAGAGTTCGATCACCCCTCGTGTGACTTCATCTATGAATACTATGATGAGTTATTTGATAAACATTGGACGGAGAAATCCTTCCCGAGAAGGGAAAGAGACTCAACACACGAGAGAGAATTAGTCAACTTACCCAACCCAGAAGAGGTAAAAAGACGGAGAGAAAAATTGGAATACATCTCCGCAATCAGTAGTCGGGAATGGTTGAGAGAAGCAGAAGGCATGGATCAAGTAATCCAGCTATATCCCGAGCTAAAGTCACTCTCATGCCAAGTAGGAAACCTCTCTTACCAGGATGTGTTCTATGACCCTAGGGTCGATATCAATATCATTCCTAACTCCTTAGTATTAGAGGCCTTTCCCAACGAACCCCTCTCTTTCTCTCAGAAGCGTCTCCAATGGATTTCGGGTCAAACCATAGAGACGGAGGGATTCCTTAGAGTCGTCCAAACAAAGATTGGAGAGTATGGGATCTTCCTAGATTATCATATCTTTGACATCCCAAAAGGAGATCCACCCTTCATTCTCATCGGAAGACCCATTGAAGGGGTACTGAGTAGTGTGCTCGACCATGAACAGCAGCCATATCATCTTGAGGTTCGAGATACACATCTCCAATGTCATAGACCTGAGGTTAAGAAAGAACATGTGTGGTCTTTGGACATTCTTGAGGCGTCGACACTGGATTCTCAAAACAGACTCGAGCATGAAGGTTTTACACTAGAGGGATCACAAATCCCATGCTCACATCAAAAGTTTCCAGAGTTATCAAGCCCCATTACCAATGACCTTTACGAAACCTACAACCTCCTCATTTTCCTTGTGCATGCTAACTTTGAAAGGAAGGTTGTAGATGCTTTTGTTTACCATAAACATTGCAAATTTCGTGGTCATTTTTTGGTACTAACCTTGCAGCTAGAGCTATGATGGTTTCATCATCTCGATTGGCTACAAGATGAAGATCTCCAGTGGTCGAGCTTATGACCCAAAACAAAGCACTATCGGGAGATAGCCCGAATAATCATTTAGATTTCCTTTTCAAATAAAAGCAAGAGCATCTTTTTAGGATTAGTCGTCCTTCGGGTATTTTTGGTCGCTAACGTTTCAGGTGGAGATTGAAAGGACCGATGGATAGGCAATGCCTAAAAACATGAGAGCTACACCAACTACAACACCAAGGTAATTCAGGGAGAGAAAGTATTACGAAGGAAGCTTGAACTCCGCACACTTGAGTTGTGTTGCCTAGCAATGCAAACTCCAAGTGTGGGGGAGATATGTGAGTATCCCGAGTAAGTTTCTCTCATACTAAATCTTATTTTGGTTTGAAGATGGTGTTGGTTCTTGCATCTTGCTCTCTTAAAAAAACACAAAAATATTTGAATTTGAATAAAGGCTTCCTAGCTCTTCAGCTAGCAGAGCCTCCCTTTTTGTTTCCATCTTTTTCTTTGAATAATAACACCAGGTACAAGAGCAAGTGTGGGGGAGATTTCTCAGGCTCGTCGAAACACAAAATTGAGATCTCCCGCCATGGTGCC
Source organism: Cenchrus fungigraminus (assembly GCA_036936925.1). NCBI lineage: Eukaryota > Viridiplantae > Streptophyta > Magnoliopsida > Poales > Poaceae > Cenchrus > Cenchrus fungigraminus. Next base: position 74,289,702 of record CM072780.1, read on the forward strand.
GCACAACACCAACTACGCTAATCGACGAGGGATGAGGTAAGTGCACTAGAGCAAGTCGGTCGCCCTTGTGGTTTGGCCGAATCACCATTTGTCTACCTCATTCCCCACTTTCTCCAAGAGTGTTGGTATGTGCACCCCTACCTCTCTACTTTTGGAAATCATGAGTTTAAATGAGCTTTAAATCCGATCATATAAATCAAACTCAATTGAATCCTCATGCACCCAATGCTCGACATGTTTCATATGGTTGGCTTGCATAAGTTTTATTCCATAGTTATTATCTTGAGGCTTGTGAACAACATATCTTTAGGAAACCATGCCCATCTAAGTAGCTGATGTTTGAGATATGGTCCAATGAAATGATCTTTGCTCCAAATGTTTGAGTGCTTGGGAAATTTATTTGAAAATTTTGAAAACCCTTTGCGAAGCTCCTCTTTGATATGCCAAGTCCTACCAGAGCCATATGATGAGACATCTTGAAAACCTCATACACATATGCTACTTGTCATTGCATTGAGCTTTGTCAAATTGTTGTGACCCTTGTGAGAATTCTTTTCATGCTTTCATGATCAAGATACACGTACACGCCAACATCCTCCTTGCTATGCTCAGTTGAGAGCTAGCATTGTACCATCTATCTATTCCACAAAATAAAGCTCCACACTATGTGTTGATCTCTCTCTCCAAGTTAATATTACAAAAGAAACATGGCTATAGAAAAAAAATGGACACATGAAGGTCTAAGAAAAAAAAGTTGGACACATGAAGGTCCAAGAAAAAAAAGAAAAAAAGAAAAGATAGCCATGTCCACAAAAGAGTCAAAATAGAGATTGAGGATCATGCAAAATGGAGTTACAACAAATCAGATGGTAATAACTAGCACCCATTCTGGGCCTAGTGTACACCTTATACCATCATCACAACGTTCATTATACATATGGTAATATCTAGCACCCATTCTGGGCCTAGTATCCACCTTACCATATCCATCATATCCCTACACATGCACATCTTGATCTGATTGTATGATTTGATTTTCTCCTTGGATCCGGTTTTTGACTTTGCAATACATGTGATGCAAGTATGCCTCATCTTTATACCCTACCTTGAGCTCCATATATAGCCATCATTAGAAGTAGGTTGAAGAAAGGCAATCTAATGCCTTGGTGAGGACTATACACATTGAGCGATTTGAGAGAATCAAATGAGGTGTCAAGCAAGGTTTATTTTGAAAACTTATTGAAAAAAATCCCAAGCTACTTGACATGAGGAGTAGAAGTGATTTGATTCAAGATCATTCCATTCCTCAACTACCCAAGATGTCATGATAGACACTTCAAAGTTCACAAGTGTAAGGTATGATGCGGAATATCTCTTATGCTCGCTTCATACCATAGGAATTTTTGTTTTCACCTTGGTCCTTAACCTTTACTCGAGGACGAGCAAAGGGCCAAGTGTTGGGGTGTGTTGACGGTCGTTAAGTCCCTATTTTCAACCCTCAACTTTGAACAAATTTCACTCCATCAAAGCTTGCATCATAGCTGTGGGGTTATAAACTAACGGATTCCACGAGCTTTGGTGAATATTTGGATGCAGGTCATAATGAGACATCATAGCACAAATAAAGCATCTTGACAAACAATGTCAAATGCTTAGTTTGATAGCACCATTGCGAAGTTCTTGTCGAGATGATCGAAATGGAGTTTTGGTTCACCCAATTCGGAGTCCGGATGCAGAAATTATGCCTCACGGAAGATTGTGACACGAGACATGTCGGGGGTAGGTGCGGCCGAACCTAGTAGGTTCGGCCGGACCTATCAACCTCCTCCGATCAACACCAAACTTTGCCAAATGCCTCTACGCTTAGCATAATATCCAAGGGGACCAAGTCCATGGGCCAGACACCACAAAAGTTGGTCCGGCCGCACCTCCTAGGTCCGGCCGCACCACCCAAAATCCTCCTCTCGGGTCCATGGCACCAACAATCTCACAAACACACCTTGGATGGATGAGATACACCGGTGAATGGTCGGTTTGATCAAAAGGCTATGGTTGGAAGCACTTGGATCGATGGACCCACACTTAACCGCCACAGCCGCCATCAAGGAGTGATCCTGGACGTCCCTCAACACCGTCGGTGCATCACACGGCAATTGAGTAGGACCGGCCGCACCTCTAGGTACGGCCGCACCTGTCAAATCCTAGGATTTCGCTCCACCAACTTGGGAACCGACCCAGGAGCGTTGATCAGACCCGTGCACGATCAAAGGCGGCAAATCATAGGGCCGGCCGCACCTGGATATACGACCGCACCTCCTTGCTCGTCACTGCAGCTCCCTCTCGCCTACAAGTACTCCCTCCTACAGCCACCGACCTAGAGGGCCTATATATAGAGCCTGGTACCTCATAGAAGGACACAAGTGATTAGAAGCAAGTGGTGGAGCCCTACATAAGTCAGTATTCAGAGAGTAGGGAGAGAGAGTTGAGTGTTGGAGTAGAAGCCGGAGTGTCGGTCTTCTTTCCCTAGTGTTGGAGTAGAAGCCGGAGTGTCGGTCTTCTTCCCCTTCCTCGGCGGGTGCGGTACAACTACGGCCGTCCACACCTGGGATATTTTGTAAGTTCGGATTCGTGAGTAACTAAGTCTCAAGTCATTTCATCGTTCGCTCTTAGGTTCTTCAATTGCATTTAGTAGTTTCTACTTATTGTGATTGCTTTGCTTTGAATTCGAGTAAAGTAGTGCTTGGTGTCTAGGCTTTCCAGTACCTTGGAATGCTTCCCGGTTCAACGAAATAGTTGTGGTACCCTAGGGAGGTGACAGCTCTGAACGGGCTTTGTAGTCCACCACGTTAGTTCCGGCAGGTAGGAGTTACGACATCAGAGCCCCCTTCTCATCCCTTTCCGTGGCTCTTTTCCCTCTGGCCCCGACGAGCGACAAGTTTTGCCTTGATTCTATCCGTTACTCTCACGAGTCCCAAACTTCATCAGCTATCCCCTCTCTACCTGAAATCTACCTTTGTCTTTCTATCCTTCGTCACCATATTCCCCGGACGAATTAGTTCAGGTTCACAACACTTCTCGTTCCCTGTGGAAATCGATACCTCGGAATACTCCCGGGTGAAAGCTACAACGGTATCCGTGCGCTTGCGGATCTATCTGTGATCGTGTAGTATACCAACAGGCTTTCTGGCGCCATTGCAAATCTAGTAACGACGTAAGAAGTGCCAACATTTGTTACATCCATACAAGTTAATAATTATTCGGTTGGTAATTAGGACATTCGAATATGAGATCAAATGACTTGCCTTCTGCAGTCATCATGTCGATGATGTTCTCATCGTGGGTTGCTGTTGCTTGGCCTTCAGTGGGCAATTCTTGTGTATCAAGAGTTGTCCCACTCCCATCAGCTAAAGCCAATTCCCTTGCCTTGGTCCTAGTCAGTCTAGGAGGCATTCTGGTAGGGTCATTCGGTGCCCGAATTCTCTTGGTCCCTCTTCCTCCACTGACAGGTATGCTATGAGTGACCTGATTACACAAAATTCAACAAAGAAAGAGAAGATCAGAAGTAATCCTGCATAACTAGTACATGAAATGAGTTCATGATAAGATTACCTCTTGTTGACATGTCTCTGGGTCAGATTCATGTTCATCAGAAGGGTTGTACTCCGGATCCAAATCTTGTATTGTTGTATCGTTGGTACCCTTTCTGCTTGGTCGGTCAGCTACTAAAAGTGCTTTCATTTTCTCGATGCCAAGACTAAAGAAGAAATTGTGATTCTTCAAAACATTCATGTCTCTCTGCCACTTGTAATCGCCACACTCGTCTACTTCTGTTAGGAAAGCAGAGAAACTTCTGTAAGGTTGGCCTACCACTGTAAATAAAACTAGATCTAAACACTTTTATAAGAACTAGTAGGATGTTCCTAGCCGAAACAAGATCCTGAAAAAGATGTTCCTAGTCAAAACAAGATCCTGAGAAGAAGTAGTGTAGACATGGGATCTGTCAGATCTAAAAACTTCTATAAGAACTAGTAGGATGTTCCTAGCCGTACAAGATCCTGAAAGGATGTTCCTAGTCAAAACAAGATCCTAAAAAGAACTACTGTAGACATGGGATCTACCTGATAAAAAAAACTAGTGCACACATGGGATCTGCCACATGGGAAAACACGCAAGTACGAATCCACCGGGGAAGCTGAACCGAGGAGGAAAACATTGTACCTTGTTCTGAATTTTTCCTTCGTACGACCTTCCCTCCTGGTGCCATTGTGTCATCGCCGCTGCTACTATAAAGGCAGATGGGAAAGGGGCTGAAGCTATGAGCGGTAGATTTGAGACGATGGAGGAGAGGAGGTGAAGATTTGGGCTGCCGGTGAGGAGGGAAGGTGAAATGGGGGCGGAAAGATTTGAGATGGCGAGGAGAGGAGTAGAAGGGAGGGAAGGGATGGGGGCGAGGGTAATTTATCCATTTCGATGGAGGTCCTTGTCATATTACCAATATACCCTTTCATTATGGTGGTGACTAAAACGGGGTGCATTGGGAAGGGGAAGCAAAAAGGACATTTAACATCTGCTTTGCCTGGGCGTCCAAAATTCCGAATATTTGAATCGCGCGCCGGTTTGTTCTGGGGGCTGGTCAGCGCTATATATTGGCGGCAAAGGATGTTCCTCTTATCAAGACACTACTACATAGGATATTCTTTTATTAGGAATTACTCATTTCGTTTATGTACTGTTCCCCTTATATTGATCAACACATCCCTTCCTTCATCGATTCGATTCGCCTAGTACTACATGATCATGAGCACGTCACGTTGCATACTCCTCGATCATACCCACATTGGAGATCAACACATCCCTTCCTTCATCAATTCGATTCGCCTAGTACTACATGATCATGAGCACGTCACATTGCATACTCCTCGATCATACCCACATTGGAGATCAACACATCCCTTCCTTCGTCGATTCGATTCGCTTAGTACTACAAGATTATGAGCACGTCACGTTGCATACTCCTCGATCATGCCCACATTGGAGATCAACACATCCCTTCCTTCGTTGATTCGATTCGCCTAGTACTACATGATCATGAGCACGTCACGTTGCATACTCCTCGATCATGACCACATTGGAGATCAACACATCCCTTCCTTTGCCAATTCGATTCGCTTAGTACTACATGATTATGAGCACGTCACATTGCATACTCCTCGATCATGCCCACATTGGAGATCAACTCATCCCTTCATTCGTTGATTTGATTCGCTTAGTACTACAAGATTATGAGCATGTCACATTGCATACTCCTTGATCATGCCCACATTGGAGATCAACACATCCCTTCCTTCGTCGATTTGATTCGCCTAGTACTACATGATCATGAGCATGTCACGTTGCATACTACTTGATCATGCCCACATTGGAGATCAATACATCCCTTCCTTCGTCGATTCGATTCGCTTAGTACTACAAGATTATGAGCTTGTCACGTTGCATACTCGTCGATCATGCCCACATTGGAGATCAACACATCCCTTCCTTCATCGATTCGATTCTTAGTACTACAAGATTATGAGCACGTCACGTTGCATACTCCTCGATCATACCCACATTGGAGATCAACACATCCCTTCCTTCGTCTATTCGATTTGCTTAGTACTACAAGATTATGAGCACGTCACGTTGCATACTCCTCGATCATGCCCACATTGGAGATCAACACACCCCTTCCTCTCATCAAACATCATTATTGTGACATGATTCAAGGATTACATCAAAAATTACAAACAAAAGCATGCATAGGGAGTGTTGGGTTCGTTTATGCATAGCACGACTCATGCATTGCGTGATGTCGAGGCCGTAGAACTCTCTGTTTTGGTTGTAGGAATCCCGCATTGATCCAAGCCATTAATCCTATCGGAGGATTCAATCGTATGAAAGTCGGAGTCTTCAACGTCACGACACAAGTACGATGTTCTATTCTAGAAACGAAGTGCTGGTACCCAGGCAAATCGATTATTTATGGCTGGTTCACACACATGAAGAAAAATGTATTGTTCAACTCAAATACAACAATCAAATGGAATCAATGACAATAAAAGGAATGTTTAACATTCTACCTCTTTTTCGTTGGTGTTCGAAGGAGCCGATATAATAGGATTGTGAAGAGGGTCATCAGGAGCTGGAGCTGGAGCAGGAGCAGGAGAGCCTTCTTCCGTAGAAGGAGCAGGAGCTGGAGCAGGAGAGCCTTCTGACGTAGCAGGAGCAGGAGCAGGAGAGCCTTCTGAGGTAGCAGGAGCAGGAGCTGGAGCTGGAGCTGGGGCAGGAGAGCCTTCTGAGGTAGCAGGAGCAGGAGCAAGAGCAGGAGAGCCTTCTGACGTAGCAGGAGCTAGAGCAGGATCAGCTGCACGAGAGCCTTCCGAGGTAGCTGGAGTAGGATCTTCCGGACCATTTGCTGTTGCCGCCAAAGGATCTTCCTTATTCGTTTCCTCCGCTGCAATATCATATAGAACCTTGAGTATTGTTGCATCTGCTTCCTTTTCTTCTTTGGAATCCTTTTCTATCATCCATTGTGAACCAATTGCTGAACTGTGAGGCAGCTCATAGACTTCATATGATTTACCCAAGTTAGCAGGAGGCATGAGTTGCAAGGGGGTGTGACCAATAGGTGCGAGTAGAGCAGGCGGTGGCGGTAAGCTGTTAACTTGGTGAAGGTGACTGAGTGAAGCATTCACAAAATTCTCCATAGTGCGATGCTGCTGTGTTACCATTTGTACTATCTGCTCCGAGTGTGCGCGGTTTAACTCCTCCTGCTGTGCCATCCTCTTCTCCATCATTGACTGGAACTTGGTCTGCTGGCGCTGATTTTCAAGGATCAGTTTCAGAAAGAAGGAAGAGTCCATTGGCTCACTGGTTGTTCCTGGAGTGACTGGAACTGTTTCTGTTTTTGTAGTGGGTAGCGACGCACCATCATGTACTCAGAGATGTCTCACTGGAGACGCCTCATTGTCTTCACTGTCTGAGGAACAAATGTCATCAGGAGATGGCTCGATTGTAGCCCTTAGGCCACGACGTCTGTCTCCTGGTCTCGCAGGCCTATATTCCTTGAAATGTGTCTCGGACATCATGTACTCGGGACGCCAATCTTTGGGTCTGGTTCGCACCCTTTCCCCGTCTTCATCTACTCTGGTAAGACGACTCAGCATGAAGGAGATCCAGTGAGCATACGACATATGTCGGGCCACGGTCAACCCATCAAAGATAACATCTTCAATCTCGGCTAAAATGAAGTCCACGATGTCGAAGGGCCGGCCAGTCATGACGTGAAGGAGAAGCCACTACTGAAGACTAGTGATCGACTCTGCATTACCAATCCGTGGTAACAATGTCTTCCGTAGTGCCCGGTGAACCACATTTGCCTCAGGGGTAAGCATGTCAGGCGTGCGATATGCTCGCCTACCTGTGAACAACTCAACAAAAAGTCCGGCCATCTCCTCGTCGGACGGGAACGACCCACCGAGCAAACTACGCCGAGGTGGTTCATGATCCCCGTAGACAATATTATGTAGGGATTGCTTATGGTCGTACTTTCCTATTTCACAATCCCTGAATCCAAGAGTGTCAACAATATGGTGTCGGAAAAGAGTATACTGGCATCCCTGAAGCATGAATATGATGTACTCCCTAGTATCAGCAATGTACACAGTAGCATAAAAAACTCTCACCCAATCCTCAACATACTGATGATGCAATGAGACCAAATTAGCCAATCCGAGATGATCATCGAAGTATACCTTAACATCCCCTCCCATGGCCAACTTCATATGATCCCAATTTATAACCCTGTGCTGGTACAGTTTCATGGGCAGGTATTTGTAGTTGTAATAGAAAGTTTGCTGAACGACATTCCTAAATCTTGGTTCGACCTATTTGTCCTTGGTTTTGTCCCACCACTGATTCTCAGGCACCCATCTAAGACCTTTAATTATTTGGTAGGCGTGGTTGCGCAGGTCCATCATCTTAAGCGGCTCTTCCGGTGGAGGGTGAAGTTGTACCTGTTTCTCCTTCCTGGGATCTGGCGCAGGAAACTCTGAAGGGCGGGGCGGGCGACGGCTCGCGGTTGACCCACCCTGTGTGCAGCAGGAAGGCGCCGAGCTTGACCCACCCCGTGTGCGGTAGGAAGGCGCCGAGCTTGACCCACCCCATGTGCGGCAAGAAGGCACCGAGGTTGACCCACCCCGTGTGCGCGCGTGTAGGGGCAAAGGAAGAATCCCGTGCCGCAGGCCTGCACCTTAGCCTCGTCTGAGGACCAGACGTGCCTGCAGAAGTTGGTCGTGACTTTCATTATCGCTTCACCGGAGGAGGATCAAGCGCCTTTCCATCTCTCTTGCCACCATCTCGGCCCATCTGCAATAAATTTCTCGAATTAGTGCCATTCCAAGAATTCAGCGGCGGATTGCGGTATCCGCTGGAGCCTAGAGGCGGACACATATCTCTGATTTTGGCAACGGATTGAGGTATCCGCTGGAGGCTGCTGCAGGCGGCGGTGGCGGTAGCGGCGGAACCCTACGAAGGGGTTGCACCGCAAATGAGGAGGCAGTAAATGGGGGGATGGCGGGTCAGCACGAGTGACACGCCGTTGGATAAAGCCATAAAGTTGTGTGTAGTGCGTTGTTGGCCCCCTGTCACCAGGAAATGGGAAGCGTCTTTCGTACCTGTAGTTTACAAGGAAGATCCTCTGTTTCGATGTATACCAGACCGGATCATCCTCCGGACGTATGTCGATGAGTATGAAAGTCATCACAGGATGGTCCTGTCGTACATAATACAAAGAACCGGACAATCCATTCGCATACTTAGTCGATCATGCCTACATTGGAGATCAACACATCCCTTCCTTCGTTGATTCGATTCGCCTAGTACTAGATGATCATGAGCACGTCACGTTGCATACTCCTCGATGTTGCCCACTTTGGAGATCAACACATCCCTTCCTTCGTCGATTCAATTCGCCTAGTACTGCATGATCATGAGCACATCACGTTGCATACTCCTCGATCATGCCCACATTGGAGATCAATACATCCCTTCATTCGTCGATTCGATTCGCCTAGTACTACATGATCATGAGCACATCACGTTGCATACTACTCGATCATGACCACATTGGAGAGGATAAGAAATGGATATTTTCTAACCTACCATTCACGTAGCCCATACAGGATGTTCTGTTGTTTTATAATACAACGTACCGGATAATCGGTCATCCCCATGCGCGATCGTATATTTTGTATAAGTCGCAACAGGAAGTTCCGATGCTACATAATACAGTGAACCGGATAGTAGGCACCTACGACAGGTTTAATATTCAGGAAAGTGCACTTCAACTACATACAAATTACATATAAATCATAAGGTCCACATGATTTCAGTTCGGATCGACTTAAACATTTACTGATTTGATATCCTAGTCGTCGTCACTTTCATCGGCAGCATTTTCATCTTCATCGACGTATTGCCATAGAGTGTCGTCGTCCTCATCTTCAGAATTGAATCCATCCACATCAGACAGCTCCCGCTGGCAAATTGCGTCAACTTCAGCGGCTGGAACCATAGTCTCCTCGCTAGTAATAGGCACTGGAACCTCTGAACCATCATCGAGACCATCATCAAGTATAAAATCATGCAAGGTTTGGTCAATTTCATCATCTTGATATGCAAGTACCATGCCAGTGGGAGCTATGTCCTCATTTTCATTATAGCTCCACAAATGCCTGTGCTCAAATTTTTGCACCACTCTCCATGGGTGTTGTAGCAGGGTGTTTGGCAAGTAAAATACCTTCGTTGCTTGTTCAGCAAGAATGTAGGGATCATCTTGGTACCAGTAATCTCCAATATTGACGCTTGTGAAGTAACCATCATTTCTAATCTTCGGTTCCTTCTTGGTCCCTTCCAGATCATACCAGTTAACCTGGAATAAAACAACAGTTCGATCTCTGTCAAGCCCCGAGTTGTACCGCAACTCAATAATGTCTCTTAGTGAACCATAAAACTCAATTTCTTCAATGTCTTTATGTGATCCTGTAGTCATGATTCCACTGTTCTATGTCTTCCTATTTGCCTCTCGAGCCTTGGTGTGGTACCGGACACCGCCTACAATACATGCTTTATAAGTTTTTGCTCACCGGTCTGGTTTAGCTGATAATGCATATAGGTTGTCATTGCTCACTGGATTGTTTGTAATCTGTACAGAAGAGCCATAGTTTTTTTTAATATAGTCTTGTGTAAAGGTCCTCACCAGGTAATATAAGCTAGCTACCAAACAAAAAAAAATGAATACTAACATGCGATCTAAACCAGTGCCGAAATTCTGTAACAATTCGACGATCAATTCGGCGAGCCATCTGTCCGCCCGCCGAGTCTGCTGGAGCGGGCTCAAGCGGCGTCATCACACTTCCAGGGATACCTCCGCGAGGTCAGCTTGGCGATCACCAGCCACTGCCTCGCCGTCTTTTGCTCCTTCCTCCCCCACGTGGATGTGAACCATTTCCGTGGAGGCTTCGCCCGTGGGACGTCGTCTACACAGATTGATCAGCTTCTGGAGGAGATGAAGGACGCGGCGGAGTAGTTGGCCGACGATGTTGTGCCTGCACCAGAGGGTGATGGCAATCTCCTGCAGCAGCAATGAAAACATTTGTATAAGTATTTGTAATATTTCGTGGTACTGGTTGTGTTACTCGGACCTGCTACTTTATTTTGTTGCATTTTTTAAGTTGCCGCTTTACTTTGATGATCTCCATGTACTGTTAATTTCTTCGGTAGTTAGTCTGTCATGAGAAACTGTAGTCCCGTTGGCCTTAATTTCCTAGCGCAGAGGGCGTACTCTCGTGCACGCTTAGTACCTTGGCTTGGCGAAGATCTTGGCCCATGATTTAAGACGTATTCTGCCGAGTACTTTATAAGTTGTAGGATTCATGCTTAGATGAGCGTTTTAGTTTTAACAGAAAAGAGGTATATTGCCGTAGTAAAGGCAGACCCCAAGTTTCAGACTGAAGCTTGGGTGCCTGGTCATGCTTTTGCAGAAAGAACGAAGTGAAAGAACTTCAAGAGACATGAATCTTTATTCATTGCCAGGACTGCTAGCATGGATGATGAGTATATAAAAAACTAAGAGTAAAATACGATGGCGGTCCTTAAACTTGTTGCGTTGTGTCAAGCCAGTCCCCGAACTCGCAAAACGACCACCTAGACCCCTAAACACCATTCGGGTCTCATTTTGGTCTCAAACGGGTTTGGACCCAAGATACCGGTATGACATGGCTATCTACATGGCCAGACTGCCCTCCTGGCCATGGCCTAGCTCGTTGGGCCTGCGCTTGAACAGCGGGCGCGGGGAGCTCCCACCACGACCACACCCTGGCCTCCTCTCTGTCATACCCATACTGCAGCGGGGCGTCGGTGGCGGCCGCGACGGCAGTGGTGGGTCCAGCAGGTGGAAGGTGCCGGTAGCGAGAGCGAAGAGATTGCCACCGGCGAGGATGTAGATGGGGTCGTCCGGCTCCGGCTCCAGCCAAGGGCCGGAGATGCAGCTCCGCATGGGGACGTCCAAGATGGTGACAAGGTGCTCGAGCACGAGAGCCTACGACGCCGCGGGCCGGCCAGTCGTTGAAGAGAAGGTAGAGGTGCCGCTGCTGGTACTGCTTCGCCGCGAGGCCGTCGGCACGCTCCTCGGGCCGCCGCCTCGACATCCCTATGTTCCGGAGTACTTGATTTCATCCGATCTACTTTGCCGAGGCTGTTGTAGAAAAAAGAGACAAAACAAATAACAAAATCCCTGACTCTATTCCAGAGACAATATATTCGCAAAATCGTTATCCAAATCTGAATCAGGGCGCATGAGATTTCCTTATCTCCTTTCTTGCCTCCTGTTGATATGAGTTTACAAGCCGTGTTGGGGGTGGATTTAGATTTTTTTTTAATTTTGTACGAGAATTGGACTGCTAGCTGTAGAACAGGGGAAGGACTTGGGGTTCGGAGGAAAACGCGACCAGGAAAGAAAAGGACGCCATCGGGACCGGCGATGCGTCCGTCCGGCGATGCGGCGGCGGCGGCGGCATCTTTATCTTATCTGTGACCACTGGTCATGGGGATACAGCATCCGCAAGTTTGATTTGTCGTCCGCCCCGGCAGCAGACAGCTGCCAGTGCTGCACAGGAAGGCACAAACGGCCGCACCGGCGAGGAGAGCAGTGCCTGCCACCACCCATCTTCAACTTGGAGGCACCGCCCGAGATGCCCAACTTATTCACGGCTGCCTTCGACACCAAGATCCTCACCATATATGCATCCCAAGTACGACCCGAGGCGCGCCAACAACCCCAGCTGCTCAACATCGTCTCCGTCAGTCCGTCTTCGACATCCGGGCGCGGGCCCTCAGCTTCGGCCGCTGCCCCGATGCGGTGTCCAACGCCTGGCACCCCATGTACATCCCCGTCGGTGACGACAAGCTGTTCGCCTTGTCACACAACTCCTTCCACCTGCTCTCCCTGGCGGCTCCGGCAGACGACGAGCCCGGAGGGAGCTGGAGGAGCGGCCAGCGAGGAAGAAGCTGGAGGACGGGCGCGGCTCGCCCTCCCCACTTTTGGAGCCACATTGGTGACACGGTGGCGGCCACGTCAGCAAATCCTGTGCTTTCCCATCCGATTGAACAAGAATGAGACCCGAATGGAGTTTAGGGGTTTGGGTGTTCGTTTTGCGAGTTCGGGAACCGGCTTGACGCAGCGCAACAAGTTTAAGGACCGCTAGCGCATTTTACTCAAAAACTAATGAGAGGTACATAGCTTTATGGGTAGAAGCGTCGTAGGTGCTCGATATTCCATGATTTTGGCACCTCAGAGCCATCTTCCCACATTAGCCGGTAAGCACCCAGCCTGCTAACTTCCTTCACGATGAATGGCCTTCCCATGGGGCCGACAGCTTGTGCTTCTCCTTCTTGTTCTGGACCCTCCGGAGAACAAGGTCGCTAACGCAAAAGGCTCTCTCTTGCATATTCTTGTCATGGTAACACCTTAGAGCTTGGACGTACCGAGCCGCCTGAATGGTTGCTGCGAGTCGTCCTTCCTCGATGCTGTCGATGTCCTCAATGCGCGCCTCCTTAGTTTTGTTTTCCTCATACACCTCTACCCTGGGTGCGTTGAACATGAGGTTGGTTGGGAGTACCGCCTCAGATCCATACACTAGGAAGAAGGGGGTTTGACCAGTAGCGTGACTCGGCTATGTCCGCAGTCCCTAGATTACTGCTGGGAGCTCTTGGAGCTAGCGTGTTGTGTATTTTTTGAGTCGATCGAAGATGCGCTTCTTGAGTGCCTCGAGCACCGCTCCGTTAGCTCGCTCAACTTGGCCATTGGCGCGAGGGTGTGCCACTGATGCGTGGGCCACCTTGATGAGGAGGTCGTCGCAGTAGTTCTGGAACTCTCTCCCCGTGAAATTTGTACCCAAGTCAGTGATAATCCTGTTAGGGACGCCGAACCTATGCACAATCCCCGCAATGAACTCAGCTGCCTTTGCCACCGTCAGTGCCTTTATTGGCTTGACTTCTATCCATTTGGTGAACTTGTCAATGGCCACCAGGATGTGGTCGTATCCTTCGGATGCTTTCCTAAAGGGACCGATCATATCGAGTCCCCAGCACGCGAAGGGCCAAGACACGGGTATAGTCTGGAAAGCTTGAGCCGGGACGTGGATTTAATTTGCGAAGAACTGACATCCCTCGCAGCGTTTAACTAATGTCTCAACGTCCGCAACAGCTGTGGGCCAGTAGAAACCGGACCGGAAGGCTTTACCTACGATGGTTCGCACCCCGGCGTGGTTCCCACACATGCCGCCATGGATCTTTGACAGGAGCTCTCATCCCTCTTCCTCCGAGATGCATTTTTGGAGTACTCGGGAGTGTGCTCCTCGGCGATATAGGCTGTCCCCGATCAAGATGTAGTTCTTGCTTCTGTGGGTGATCCTTTCATGTAACGCTCGTGTCTCCCTCTCGTTTCCAGGCGAGGGAATCGGAAGCGTTCCGTACTTGATGTACTCGACCATCTTTGAGATCCACTCGGGTTGTGGCTCGATCATAAGGACTTCACCGAGTCCTTCAGATGGGTCGACTTAGGCCTCAGGATTCTTGATGGAAGGTTTGATGAGATCTTGGACAAAAACGCCGAGCGGCACCTGGGCTCTAGTGGAACCCATTTTTGCCAGCTCATCGGCTGCCTTATTGTTTTCTCGGAGCAGGTGCTGGAACTCTAGGCCGAAGAATTTGCCTTCAAGCTTCCGTATCTCCGCACAATAGGCGTCCATCTTCTCATTTGTCCTCTGCCATGTCTTGTTCGCTTGATTGACGACCAGGGCCGAATCTCCCCTGACTATCAAGTGTTTGATCCCGAGCGATATGGCGATTCGTAGCCCATGGAGGGCTGCTGTTGACATTTCTTAACATCATCACTAGGTTTGTATCCCCAGTAATAGCGCCAGAAATGTTTGTCGGCAATCCTTAACATCTTTGCTAAGTTCATGAGTTCCTAGCAATGATGCCTGAAATGTTCCGATGGTAATCCTAACGTTTACAAAGAATCCGCAAGCGCACGGATATACAATTGTAGCATTTCCCCAAAGGAGTATTCCAAAGGGTATCGAATCCAAGGAAGTCATAGTCGGATTAACAAGTGCAACACTATTGTCAGGTTCCGAACACAGGGGTAAGGTATGATAATGATAGGGTAGTGTGAACACACCCGAACTCGTTCTCTCTATGGTACACTACGGCTTAGGAGGCAACATACGAGTTAGCTCTAGGTTCTAAGGTACTAAACATATAAAGTCAGTAGATACCAGTCAGTCACATAAGTATTGTACGAATATCAGCTCAGCACCCAGGCACAAACGGGGAGCTAACCGCCCGCGTCACTTCTGCACGACGTCGGTTGTTAGATTTTAGACTCCTACAGCGTACCCGAACGTGGAGGAGTACAAAGGGTCCAACGGCTGTCATTACTGAGGCCTACCTCTATCAATCCGTGGGGCACGCTCATATGCAACGCAGCTACTCCACCCAAGCACCATGCTTGCGTTGTTAACTAGACGCTGACCGACCCGGGCTATTGTGACCCAGGTCAGTGTCACCAGATAACTGGCCACTTACACCGAGTACCGTAGCTTGAACTCGAACTTCATACAACACAAACACGTGATCTAACTGGATCAAACTAGGCTAGTCATACAAATGGATTCGTGTTCTACTATGTCTATTCAACAGGATCAAAGGGTCGTGTTCGTGAAGAACACAAGCCTCTAACTTATGAACAAACAACAAAGTAATGAGTCAATCATCCATCAAGTGGATCTAAAGGCCTTGTTCATCAAGAACAGGAGCCTCTAAATGATGAACAAACGAAGAACACATGAACGAATCACTCATGTATGCTAACACTACTTTATATGAAATAGCTGAATAACTAAAGTAGATCAAAGTCATACAATAAAATAAACATACAAGAGAACTCATACTGTGAGACATGGGTACCCCTGGGTCCCCACCGACCAGGCTCACGGCCGTCCCCGACAAGTGGGTCCGGCCTACCAGAAGACCCGCTGACCTGACAGTGGACCCAACCGACCTAGTTGGTGGCCCACACGACCTCTTAAAGACCTTCCAGAAGATTCCAAGACGAACTTATCCAGAACGACTTCAAGACTTGGTGTGCAAGACAAGATAGCGGTGGATTCCGACAAGCAGATCGACGTATATGGCAAGTGTTGTAAACAACTAGACTTAGATCTCCTGGTCGTAACCGACCAGGAGTCTGGGAGCCAACCTTGTCCGCTGGCCAATATAAGGCGGGAAGGGCGACCCCTTGTAATCACGCAATCTACACCGACAACTGGACATAGGGTTTTACTCTCCGGAGGCCTGAACCAGTATAAACTCGTCGTGTTCTCTGTTCCGTGTGCTCATGCGCAACCTTCGAGTTCTTAGCCCTAGATTCCACCCCGCCGAACAAATAAACCACCGGGGTTAACCCCCTGTGGACTGCTCAGATCTAAACCTCTGACAGTTGGCGCGCCAGGTAGGGGTGAATCCAGGGTTCTTCGTGTAACTCGATGGCTTCGTCAAGCGGCGTCATCTTCCCCGAGAGCATGGCGGACATCCTCGCCAACCCCATCGACATCCGCTTCAGATCTATGCCGGTGGAATCCACCGCTCCAGCCGCATGCCTCGTCATCGAGAGCGCTGCGGTCACTACCAACCAGCAGGTTGGACCCGATCTGCTGAAGGAAACCCACCCACCCACTCCTCGCGACCTGAAGCAGAGCTACTCTAGCCTACCTCCTAGCCTTGGAAACCAAAAGTGAGAGAGGAGTTGGAAAGTGAGTTGGGTAAGAAATGAGTCCCCTCCATTCAATTTATAGGCCTTGGACAACTTGTGAATGCCGCACCAACACCTCGGGAATGGGCTCCAGGACCAACCAAGAAGCACCACGTGGAAGCCCCTGAGTGGCGGCCACAAGGTCGGTTCGACCGACCTGTGGGGTCGGCCGACCCCCTGTGGGCCCCACTCAGGGTGTGCTTTCTCCAGGTGGCTGTCCTGTGGGCCCTTGCATTGGTGCCTGGTGTCCACTCAAGTTTGAGGTGGTTTGCCTGCCCGTGGGCCCTTCAATCCATGTGACGTCCATGTTGTTGACGGTCTATATGTGTATCAAACTTCGTTTGGACTTGCAAGCGGACAAGTCCTCCGCCGTAGTCAAGGGACCTTTCTTCCCTTAAGTGTGAACCTAAGGTATCGAATCCGTGGAACAATGTGTAATGCAAGATCCAATCTAACAAGCGAAAAACACTTTGATCTTGAAAAGGAGTTTTGCATCTAATCTATGGAAGAACCATAAAACACATCTAATCTACTAAACATTGGAGGTAGCAAGAGAAAGAGAGGGGAGAGCCAATCTAGAGATTGGATCGGGTCTTTTGTTGAAGTTCCAAAACCGAGAAGAATAAGGCAAATGAATCTCATGAAAAGCTTCTTTAAATCGTGGCTTCCGTTCCAACTCCGAAGACGCCCACCTTTTGGAGCCAGGGCGAGTTCAAGAAGAACAAGTTGAAAACGCTCGGTAGGTCAGGTATGCAGCTCTAGCCACCATGGCTACAAGAACATCCTATGCAATCTATCCGCGGAATAGATTGGAGAATAAGAAAACCCAAGCGAAGACAAAGTCGTAGAGAAAGCACTTCATCGCTAGAAATCGGATTCAATCTTGCAAATTCAATATCACGAATGTATAATACATGGACAAGATCACAACTGGGATCCTACCTTGATCTTGATCCTAGCTCCGGGAACTCCGACGTGGTCTTCCATGCAAGGTTCCCACGTCGGTTAGGGAAGCCCTAGTCAACCATCTCGACCCTCTCCTCTCCGGAATGGTGTCCCTCTCTTCTCTGCTCCTCGGCGGCGGATGACGAATGAATTGATGCGTGGCTCTTGGTAGGGGAACTACAAATAGCCTGAGGGTCATCTAGGCAAAAGGGGGCGCTGAACCGACGCCAGAATGGGCTGGGCCGGCCGGTGGGTCCTTGACGTCAGTTTCTCCACGGTTTGGATAGGGCTCCTTGTCGTGCAAGCTTCATCATTTTCTGTCCAGGTCCTCGGAGTTTTCTGCCTTCACGGATTGGTCCTTGGGCCTCTTGGAGTCATGTTCACCTCGTGTCTTGACTTGTGCCGGGCTTCACGACCTTCTCGCAAAGTGCTCGATGAACTCTACCTGGATGTCCTCATTTAGGTGCTTAATCCCTGCGTAAACAATAACTCCAAATACCACATGCGAGTGCGAACTTGATATATGATGAGGGTTAGGATCGTTAGTTTGGATATTAAATCAATACCAACATTGAAGTTAAACTCATGGCTAGGTTGACGGAAATTCACCGTCAACATCTCCCCCATGCTTAAACCTTGCTCGTCCTCGAGTAAGCCTTCAATGGATATTAGCGTTGCCTTTCATTGTTCATACCCTGCACTTGATCATACACGAGAAAACATAATGCTCTCTAAATTTATATTTGTTAAAGTTCCAAAGTGTACTAGACTTCATCCCTATAGAGGGTGGATATCAATTAAGCTCTTCCCACAAGTAATTAGTCATGCTCCCAAATTTCAAATGAATCTCAAAAATTTTGAAGTGTAGAGTAAGATGAATAAAAAGAGCTAAACCAAGTTCAAAAATTAAACCTTCTTGCATCTTGCTCATGAACTCTCATCTCATCTTGTCTCTCAAGCCTATTTGTTCTACTCCTCAAAATATATATAAGTGGTAGGCTTTTCATGGAGCTTTTGGGAAACGTTTAGTCCTACCAAGATATTATTATTGAGATATTATCAAACCAAGACAAGCTTCTCATGGTCTTACCGAGACTCATCAAAAAGGTCATTAGAAAATAATGTTGTTTCAAGGAGGGGGGGAGAGAAAAAATACACACACTTGAGATAGGTGGACATGTGTAAATGGCAAAGAGTGATCCCGAGGCATAAACAAAGTCCTCGTTATCGGATTGCACATGGTTGGAAAGATGAGTATGGGTCTTGATCTTGAATCCTCTTGAAACTCTTAATGCATCTAGAGAGTCGGGGAGCTTTATTTATTTATTTTCTTTCTCATATATATATATATTTTTTTCTCTTTTTTTCATACTTCTTCTTTCTCTCTATAATTTTTTCTTTTCTCTTTCTTTTTTTGGATATACTCCCCTTGAACTCTAGATTACATTGTACCTACTCCTTGGCAGCTCCCCCCCATGCTTAGACGATTGCACGTCCTCGGGCAAAGAGGTGGGAAAATTTGTGTGCCAAGGTAGGTACTAAAAGTTCTATGTTTTCCTGGAGAGAAACACTTGAAATCTTCTAGGGATCCTTCACGCAACCTCATGTCGTCTTGGAGGTCTCCCAAAATTATACTTCAATCCTTGGCACCTTCATTCTTGTGATCTTCCTCGAAATATTCATCCATACTCAAATGATAGGTTGTGGTCAAGGAGGTAAACACAAAGATGATATTTATGGTTTTGTGGGTGGATATCCGGTGAGGTTTGTGAAAATTCCGATGTGGAGGTTCACAATGCACGGATAGAAAAGGCTAGCAATAAGATAGAAACGCAAAAACGGAATGACCAGCTTCTTAGTCTCGGGCCAGAGAAATCAAGCCCTGAATTAATTCACCCAAAAATAAATCTTGTATACTAAGTTTTTGCACTCAAATAAATATAAGGCTTTGGATTGGTAGAGCAACATGCAAGAGGTATTAATGACAAGGTTAGCATAATTTTTAAGAACAAAAATAGATCATCTTTAACCCATCCAAAATTGAGAGCATGAAAAGAAAACTATGGGTCTTATCATTATCATAACCTCCGCAAGGGATTAAGCTAGCATTTAATCTAATTTCAGATTTGCATTTATAGAGAGCATTAGCTTAATCATGCATAAAACAAGTAGAAAGATAAACAAAGCGGCTACTTTCATCATGTATCAACATGGCATCAACTTATTATCTTCACTAAAGGTGATAATCATGGTAGCAAACTTTATTCATGTTGATTGAAAGCAAACACTATTACTAACACACATGCTAAAAATAAATAAAAACTGAAAATGCTACGCACACAAAATTTGCATAAAAAGCTGAAAATAAAGGAAAGAGGAAAAGAGGAAATCGAACCGAAATTGAAGGCATCATTATTAATTTTTCTTCTTCCTCTTTCTCCATTCTTCCTCTTCCGGTGGTTGATATTGATGGTCTTGCGCAGTGTATCCTTGCTTGTAGTGTGATTGCACCGATCCCTTCTTTTAATTGACTTGGTTTGGATGAGGCGCCACGAATGCTTCGTTGGGCGCCATGTATGGTGGAGGAGGTGGCGGCATGGCTGCCTCACTCCCCCATACTTGCATCGGCACACTTCATAATATGGTGGAGGCATTGGTATTCCTCCATAAGGTGGTGGCATCGGGATCCCTCCATAAGGTGGTGGTATCGGGATCCCTCCATGTGGTTGTTTATTAGCTTGATGTGCAGCCCCTCCATCTTGGGTTGTGGAGGATGATCCTTCTTCCACAATGCTTCCTCTTTTATTCTTCTTTGTCAACACAAGAAGTTCTTCCTCTAACCAATTTTTGTCCCCCTTCAACAAATAATCTCAGCCCCATGTTGGAAAGAGGAACATCAACTTGCACCCTCTCCTCTCATCTCCACTAACATATTTTCCTTGCTTCATGTACTCGAGCCCCAAAGAAATCCCAACAAGGAGAAATTTTGGGTTCCTTATAGTCTTCTCCCGAAATCATTCCCCAAAATCCTTCCAGCATATTTTCTTGGACTTCAACTTGCTCTGGTGCTTCCTTCTTGGGACCGAGTAGCTCTCTAATATATCCATAAGGAACTAGTTGCTCTTCATCTTCAAGGCGAGCACGACACTCCTTCATCAATGACCGGTGCTAATGTATAAGAATTTCCAAGGCAAGCTCCTTGTGAGTGCCTTCACCAACTCCATTAAAGAATTTCACCCATCCAAGGTTGCTCAAGAGTAGAATCCCAACACTTGGAGGGCATTGTCATCGAAGTCAACATTTGGCACAAGCCTCTTCTCAAGATGAACAAGCCTCTCCTCCTCCTCCTCCTCCTCCGTCTTCATGATGAATCCATTGGAACACCTCAGAGTGTATGGTGGTGGAGTGGATGAACGACTTGAGCATCATGGTGGAACGGGTGGCTCTTCCGTGTGTCCTCGCGGTTCAGTGTACCGCATGGATGAACTTCATGTACTCCTCATGCCACCAAGGGGCAGCGTGTTGCTCCTCGGTGGTGCCACGTTTTCCTCCATGCTTCGGGGAGACTCGAAAATCGAGTGCCTCCTCGAAGAGCTTGATGATGGCTCCGACGATCGTGTCTTCTTGGTGAAGACAATGGTGGCTTTCTTCCACATTGTTGCTGCACTAACTCACAACAAGTGCACCGGGGGTTGCTTGCCGGTGGGAAAAACACACAAGGGAAGTATATGGAGGGTGGAGTTTATTATTATTATGATTATTATTTTTTTAAAGGGTGGAGCGTGAGGTGCACAAGATAGGATGGATATTAGCCCATAGGGTTTGTGGATACTTGAACATGCAACCGCCTATCATGGTGAAGCTAAACTAATTTATTAAGGTGTGAACATGAGGCCACTTTAGCTAAACCTACAAATGATATGTTGATGAGATCTACGGGAGTAGTGAGACCTATACTCCCGAAAAGCATGGTGGCTAACCTTAGGCATCAAAGCATTATCAACATAAACAAAAGATTGAAACAAAAGAATCGGTGATAACATGACAAGATCCTCATCCCCACAGAACTCAAATATATCTAGGTTGTTTCTAGAACTTATGGACTATAAACTCAAGAACACAAATTAACAAATGCATACAATACTTACCAGGCGAAAGGGAGCACCGGGGGCCATAAGTGGAGGCTAGGACGGCCGGCCTAGGCTGATCGGCCTAGGGGCCCTCCTACTCCATTTGCTTTGATCCTTCTCCGAGATACTTCTTGCCCCCTTCTTGCCTTGTGTCCGCGTGATCCACGAGATTCCTCCACCAAATGTTCACAACCACCCCTTTGCTTGCGCGATTAAGGGTTCCACCTCTATTGTTTTACTTCATGTCACATCTTGTTCCCTTGCCTCTTGTGCTTCCACCAATTTCCTGCAAAACAAAGCCCTTGCTTCCCCCTATGCTTGTCTTTTGCATGTGCCCAAGATGCCAAATGATGGATACGTGATGCATCGTGGGGCACTATATGTTAATCAAGCTCAAAAACCTCCCTTAATCATGTTTAGATGCTAATCACTCCTCTAGTTTTGAAACTTTAAAAATTAACTCAGCGCTAGCGATGAGTCCAAATATATCATTAGAGGAGCTTTTAGGCATCAAAAACAATTATAAAATTTATTTTGGTTGCACCGGGATCGATTGCTTTCATTAATTGATAGCAAGTTCCTCCGGCTTGACCGTGGGGGTATAGGTTTAGGTTCAAATTTTGGCCAAACATGAGAGAGAGATTTTCAATAAAAATAAAGTAAATGGGGCTTAGAAAAATTCTAAATCTAGAGAAACCAGTGGATGTGAAGTTGAATGAAACAAAAAATCAAGCTTCCTAGGTTCACACAAGTCCTACCATGCGTCAAAGATTAAAAATATTAAGAAACATAGCAAGGCTCCACTCGTGTGTTTTTATCATGTAAATCAAGCCAACCTTAACACCATGGAGAGGATGAAAGGTTGGAGTAGGTTCTGAATTTTTGGTACTAGTTTCTCAAAAATAAGCAAACAAAACTTGGGATGGCTCAAGTCATCGGTTTATGATCAATAGAAAATTCAAATAAAACGACCGAGCAATTATAATGTCTCCAAAAATTATTCAACCACATAGGAATTTATAATATGTAATGCATAGCAAATTCTAAGACTAACTTACTTGAAAAAACTTGAAAAATTCTTCGGGTTGCCCTCCCGGTAGCTTGACTCTTCAACGGGTTGTCCTCCCGGTAGCTTATTCTTGACTCGATGAACGGGTTGCCTCCCGCAAGTGCTTCTTTTATAGTCTATAGGTAGACTTCTTATCTTCTTCACTTCGGATCAATGTTCTTTACAGGCATTGCAATCTTGGGGACCACACTTCAACACCATCCTTGGCTTTGGAGTAGGTTTATTCTTCGGCTTAGTCATCTTTTTGGCCTTCACAGGCGAGTGTTGATTCTTGGCCTCGAATCGTGGTTGACTTGAATGCACTCCTCGCGCCATCGATGTCAAACTTGATCTCCCCCTTGCCGACGTCGATTGCTCCGACGATCTTGAGGAACGACCTCCCTAGGATGAGTGGTGGATGAGGTTGATCTCCTTTCGATCTTGGAGGTGGAGTTTCTCTTGGAGATTCCGCGACGATCTTCAGCCTCGCTTTTAGATCTTCTTGGCTCGTGTTGCACGTCACCTTTTCCTGCAAAATTTTCTAGACCATCCACAAAATATATGTTTTTTTGTTAGAGATGTAGTCGTCCATCTCCGGTTAGGGTTAGCAATAAAACAAAATAAAGAAAACTAAAAGAAAACTAGGGTTTAGCAAAACCCTAGATTAGATTGATTTTTTTCTCGAGGATGGTCAAAATCAAGAGATGCAAAAGAAAAATCAAGAGAAAAACTGAAAATATTTACAAACGCAATACTAGATTAAATCTTGATTACTTGTTCCCCGGCAACGGCGCCAGAAAAAGGGGCTTGTTGACGGTCTATATGTGTATCAAACTTCGTTTGGACTTGCAAGCGGACAAGTCCTCCGTCGTAGTCAAGGGAGCCTTCTTCCCTTAAGTGTGAACCCAAGGTATCGAATCCGTGGAACAATGTGTAACGCAAGATCTAATCTAATAAGTGGAAAACACTTTGATCTTGAAAAGGGGTTTTGCATCTAATCTATGGAAGAACCATAAAACACATCTAATCTACTAAACACCGGAGGTAGCAAGAGAAAGAGAGGGGAGAACCAATCTAGAGATTGGATCGTGTCTTTTGTTGAAGTTCCAAAACTGAGAAGAATAAGGCAAATGAATCTCATTAAAAGCTTCTTTAAATCGTGGTTTCCGTTCCAACTCCGAAGACGCCCGCCTTTTGGAGCCACCGTCCTGTCACAATGCACTCCTATTCGTGTGGGTTAGCCTAGGGCGAGTTCAAGAAGAACAAGTTGAAAACACTCGGTAGGTCAGGTATGCACCTCTAGCCACCATGGCTACAAGAACATCCTATGCAATCTATCCGCCGAATAGATTGGAGAATAAGAAAACCCTAGCGAAGACATAGTCGTAGAGAAAGCACTTGATTGCTAGAAATCGGATTCAAACTTGCAAATTCAACATCACGAATGTATAATACATGGACAAGATCACCACCAGGATCCTACCTTGATCTTGATCCTAGCTCCGGGAACTCCGGACGTGGTCTTCCATGCAAGGTTCCCACATCGACTAGGGAAGCCCTAGTCAACCATCTCGACCCTCTCCTCTCCGGAATGGTGTCCCTCTCTTCTCTGTTCCTCGGCGGCGGATGACGAATGAATTGATGCGTGGCTCTTGGCAGGGGGACTATAAATAGCCCGAGGGTCATCTAGGCAAAAGGGGGCACCGAACCAACGCCAGAATGGGCTGGGCCGGCCGGCGTGGGCCGACCGGCCTGGGCCCATTTTGGCCTGGTTCGGCCACGGTTTTCTTCCCGTCGCTTCTCGTGTCTTCTAGAACTTTCTCCTAACTGCATGTGGGTCCTTGACGTTAGTTTCTCCATGGTTTGAACAGGGCTCCTTGTCATGCAAGCTTCAGCATTTTCTATCCAGGTCCTTGGAGTTTTCTGCCTTCACGGATTGGTCCTTGGGCGTCTTGGAGTCATGTTCACCTCGTGTCTT
Organism: Cenchrus fungigraminus; assembly: GCA_036936925.1. Classification (NCBI taxonomy): domain Eukaryota; kingdom Viridiplantae; phylum Streptophyta; class Magnoliopsida; order Poales; family Poaceae; genus Cenchrus; species Cenchrus fungigraminus. The sequence goes on from CM072780.1 coordinate 74,314,217, forward strand.
GACTTGTGTCGGGCTTCATGACCTTCTCGCAAAGTGCTCGATGAACTCTACCTGGAAGTCCTCATTTAGGTGCTTAATCCCTGCGTAAACAATAAATTCCAAATACCACATGCGAGTGCGAACTTGATATATGATGAGGGTTAGGATCGTTAGTTTGGATATTAAATCAAACCAACATTGAAGGTAAACTCATGGCTAGGTTGACGGAAATTCACCGTCAACACACGTGTCACCCTCTGATTCGTCAGGGTTTGCCTCCCTTGGATTGGTGACATGGCTTGCATGCATGGGATCCTAGGTGGCAGCCCTTCCTTGGCTGAGGTGACGTGGCATGGACCATAGAAGGTGAGTTGTCACTTCTTTTATGCTTATTTTACCTACGATCACAAAAGCTCCAAGGACAAGTGGAACTACATTATTCTTAACTAAATACGTATAAGAAATGCCTTTTGCTCCTTTATTCATGAGTATATTGATGGCTAAAGTAGGCACTTAACAGCCATTAATAACTCCCCCAAGCTAGCCTCTTGCTCCTCCCGAGCAAGACACTAAGGACTTAGGTTGGTTGATCAGGAGTTGCTACGATGTTGTATTCCTAATTTATGACAAGCATACTACTAGGTATTCTATCCAGAGTTGAATGAGTTGGCATTGATCTTACCTTTGCTTGATCGATGCGGGGCATGTAGCTTCACCTTGCCTTGGGCGGTTGAAAGATAGAACAGTTATATAGAGATCGCCAATTACTTGTACCTTGATCAGTTATCAATCTGGAGGTTTTGCAGGTTTTTTAAAAGAAATCAAAGTTCCTCAAATGGTACTCTCGGATTGCTCAATGTGTATGGTTCCTCACCAAGGCATTGGGTTGCCTTCTTTCACAACCTACTCCTAATAAACTTATATGTGGAGCTGTAGGTAGGGAAAACATGTGGCATACATGTTTCTCATGTATTGTCCAGTCGAAAACCAGATCCTTGGGAGCAACGAGTCATACAACCTGATCAAGATGTGCATGTGTGTGTATATGGTGGATGGAGGATGGACTCCTTTTGGCATGATTTTCCCTTCTTTCCTTTTTGACAATTTTGAGACTTGGGCAATGTTTCTTTATTCTCCTTTTTTTATGCATGCCCTTGAGCTTGTATTCTCTTCTTCTTCTTCTTCTTCTTCTTCTTCTTCTTCTTCTTCTTCTTCTTCTTCTTCTTCTTCTTCTTCTTCTTCTTCTTCTTCTTTTTGCACATAGCCCATAGTCTTCCTTGAATTTTGGAGAGGGATAAAATCATGAAGAATGTGCGGAGCTTTATTTGTGGAATGGATGGAATGATTGTTGCTAACTCCCAGGGTGGAAGTCTAGCTTATAGTGGCTGTGTACGCTTGATCATAGGAGCATGACAAGTTTCTTGCCGAGGGTCATGACAATTCGACAAGACTCAATGAAGAAATCAGGTAGCATATGTGGATGCTAACAAGTGCTAGAATCTGCATATGGACTTGGATAGGAATTTCTCATCATTGAGGAACTTACCATTTTAGCATTTTTCAAAAGAAAACTCCGAAAATCGAACATCACTTGGCACTAGCTCATAGCAACTCTATTATACCATATCATACCTCACAACAACCTAGGCAAAGGTCATGCTTTTTGCTACCCACAAGTTTCAAGCTAAGGTTTGATCATGCAAGCCAACTAATTCAAAACTTAAATAGGATACTAAGCTGTAAGCAAGGCATACAAGAGGAATTAACAGAGCAACTATTCATCATTTCAACCATGGGAACAAAAGCATTCTTACCGCGCATTCGAAAAACAAACTAATTTAGGAAAGCAAATAAATATTTTTGGTCTTTTTAATTTTGTAGATTTTTATGTGTTTTTAGCATATGTGGTTCTGAAAACAAATGAAGATACAAGTTACCTCAGAGTGGGGGTCCTCCCCCAAGCTAGCTTCAGGCTCACTATTGTGGAGAGGGGGATATCCCATCCACCGGAAGTAAGCCCCTTGCTCCTCCAACTGCTACTGATGTGCCTGCTCGATGGCATGAAGTCTCTCGTCTGACATACGCTGCCAGTCCCGAGTGGACTCAGCATGCTGGTGCACAACCTCCTCCACAGCGCCGACTCGGATGTTGAGCTCGCTCATCTGCTGAGTGAGGGTAACCCCACGAGATGATGAGCGTAACCCAGACGAGGAAGACGTCGCATCTCCGTAGGTAGTACCAGCAGGCATGGCCCACTCGCCACTACCTGCACTAGCCCAAGCCGAGCTACTCGCACCCTGCTGGTACATGGGCTGATCCCAACCGGGAGCATATCCGGGTGTAACCCCAGGCATGTACTCGGTAGAGGTCCATGTGCCAGGTGGAGGTGTGGTAGGCTGAGGCTGTGGCTGAGGCGATGGCTGCGGAGATGGCTGTGGTGGCAGTTGTTGTGCCCTGGCTGCTCTCCTCGATGCACTCCTAGTAACCCGTGACCAGAGACACTAGAACGACGAGGTTCCTCGAGAGGAATGGTCAATGGCCCCTGGCCGTACAACCTGAAATCCGGGTTAGGTAACCGAATTTGGTTTGCATAGCCAGGGTAAAAGAAAACCAAAGAATCGTCCGGACCTTTCTTAAGAATATGCCCCTGGGTCAAATAAGCCTCATCGATGAAAGACCGGGGATTAGCGATGTAGGGCACATTGGGCCGTTGCGTAACCCCAAGACTCATAACGATGCGCGAAACCAAAGACGTACACTCAATAGAACCCATCATCTTAAAGTTTGTCAACCACTGTCGAATCATAGCTTGAACGGGGGAGACCTTGATCCATCGGACCGCGGCGTATAACATCCTTATCTCGTCAGTGCACACAGTTCGAACATCATCCCTTGGAAAGAGAGTGAGTGCGAGCCATTTGTGCCACAGTCAGAGAGTGGGATGCAAGATATCGTTGCACCGAGGTGTCAACTTGCCGCGAACAGGCTGACCAGAAAGTTCTTCCAAAAACTCCCCCGAATAAAACCGCTGCAAGCTTGCTCATGAGGAATAGCACAACGGCGATGAAAACCGAGGGTGCAACTAAGATCCTTCCATGAAACCTGATATGGAACTCCATGAAATCGAAATGAAGTACCAGATGCATCCTCTTGAAGAATGCAGAGAAACTGAATGGTAATAGGCCTAGAACCGATCTCCTGAACCGGGACAAAACCTTCCCAACCAAGAGCTTGCCAAATGGAGTCGAACTTGGAGTCCATACCTGTCTTTTCCAGAAGGGTCGGGTCGAATTCCTTCATGTTGGAGAAGACTCGATCCTTGAGGATAGCGTAGGCTTGTCTCTCTCAATCGTCCCTCAAGTCGATGAAGGGGGCGTTAGCGACGTACACTCCTTCGGCTTGTGGCGTAGGAAGCTCTTCCTCTTCCTCTTCTTCTTCATGCTCCCTTGACATCGGGCTCGGTGTAGCTCTGGAGTAGCGGGATGAGCTTTCTCCGTCTCGCGAACGGTGGGAGCGAGTCACTTTTCGGAACACACCGGAGGCCCAACTCATGGTGCACAACAAACAACACAAGCAACTCGGTGATGGATTAGTGAAACTGGAATGAAATTCTTACTGAGGTTGCTACACCAATGATCAATACTCAGCAACAACTTGGAGAGTGTGCTTATCACTTCGATCTCGAGCAAGAAATCCAAGAAAACCAAAGAGCCAAAGAGTAGAGAGAGGGAGTGTGATGAAAATGAGTGAATGGGTGAAGAACCCCCTCAATCCCCCTTCTATTTATAGGCAAATGAGCCGCGCACTGAGACATGGGCCGGTGGCAACGGCTAGGAGCCGTTGGAGGAAGTGGGACCCATTTGGCTGTTGGCCTGGTCGCCCGACCTGTGGGGTCGGCCGACCCCACCTCGGGTCTGCTCGCCTCTAGCTTTTTGCAACGGCTCTCTAACGGCTACTTGGCGTCCTGCCCAAGTGCCTCGGTCCAAACTCGCCCATAATGTTGCTCAAATAATTTCTCAAGGGTTTTCCAAGCTCAAAAATTGTTTTCAGAAATTTTACTTAAAAAGGGAAAATGGCTAGAAAAATTCTAGCATGCAGATGCACTGTTGGAAAATTAAATATGCATTTTGGAAAATTCAAATAAAATTTTGGAAAGGGAAATATGAGATAAATACCAATTTAACTTTTGGCAAAAAGGACTCATCATTTTAAGTCCGAGAGCGGGACTTTTCTCGGTGATTAGTTCCACTCGTCACCCCACTCCCGAGAAGTAGAGGGGTATGACTTCTGTATCTCCTGCCACACCTTCTTTGTTTTCTTTGGTTTTGCTAGTGTGGTCAGAGGTTGGTTAAGCTGGGGTCGTGGCTCCGTCCACTCCCCGGAATGCTCATCATTTTCTTGCACTGAATAACATTGCTCTTCTGTTGGTCGAAATCGGAACATCAAGTTCTTCTTTCCAATGCGGAATCGGATCGTTCCATTTCCCACATTGATCATCGCCTTTGCGTCACTTAGGAATGGCCTCCCAAGAATGAGTGGCATTTCCGCATCATCCTGCATATCAAGGACCATGAAATCCGCGAAGATGCAAGAACCTTAGATGAATACCAATAAGCTCTCAACTATCCCCTCGAGGTTGGAGAAAGAGCAGGATACCCCAATTTCTCGAACATAGCCTTGGACATAAGATTGACACTTGCACCAAGGTCACAGAGAGCATTCCTGATTTTCTGATAGTATATCGTGCAAGTGATAGCCGGATAACCAGGGTCTCTCCTGTGTACAATTGCTGAAGATTCCCAGGGATCAAGAACCTGCTGTACTGGCTTCCCTGCATAGTTAGTAGGTCGTATCTGCCTAGATGGCTTACCCCATCTTGTGGACACTACACAAACATCTTCACGGGAGGATACGGGTTGCCCGGAATCTTCCCGTCTTCAGCAGAGGGAACCAAAGTAGCTAACTGAGCCAACTGGGTTTCTATCATTTTATTAAAGCTTACCTAGCTCTTAAGAGCAGAAGAGAGGCTATCAATCATAGTGTTGAGGCTTTCCAAAGCCTTATCACAGGCAGCTAACTTCTTATTGAAACCACCATTGATCTTAACTTGCCCAAAAACAAGATCTTTCAAGGAAGGTTGGTTGGGATTGAAATAATTACCTTGCTTACCTCCTTGATAATAAGGGTGTTGATTCCACGTTTGACCTCCTTGTGGACGATAACCGTTGTTATTACCGTTCATGAACATCACATCCTCCTGGGTAGTAGGGCAGTAATTCCCTGAATGTCTAGTGTTACCACAGACTTCGCAGGTCATGCGAGACTCCATAGCTTGAGTAGTGGTGGCCATGGCAGCCTTCTCATTGGTTAGATCATCCATTCGCTTCATCAATAGGTCCATCTTGGCGTTCACATATTTGCTTCCTTGATAGTATGTGTACCCCTTTGATGTGGCTGGAGTCGATCATCACTCCACCCTTGGTTGGAGACCATCTTCTCAATAAGCTGAGTTGCATTAGCAATAGTGAGTGAGAAGAAAGCTCCTCCAGCAGGATCAACATGTCCTCGGGTAGTCGGAGTCAGCCCATTATAGAAATTCTGAAGAATAAGCCAGTTGTCCATCCCATGATGAGGACAGACCAAGATGTACTCTTGAAGCCTCTCCCAAGCTTCTGGGATAGTCTCATTTGCTGCTTGCTGAAAGCTTGAAATTCTTCCCCGTAGGGCATTGGTTTTACCCAACTGAAAGAACTTCGCGAGGAATGCCGCCGAGTATTTTGCCCAAGTATTAATCTCTTCACGGTTCACATAGAACCACTGCTTCACCTTTCCCAGAAGTGAGAATGGAAACAGTCGCAGACGAATAGCATCTTCCTCCACCCCTTGTATGGTGAAGGTGCTGCACAGTTACAAAAATTGTTGCAAATGGGCGCTCACGTCTTCATTAGGCTTGCCACAGAATGGGCTAGCATGTACCATCATAATGAAGCCAGTCTTGATCTGGAAGTTTCCATTCCTGATGTTGATCTCGGGCCTGTAGGCACCTGATCAGCAGAGGGAGCAGAGTACTCACGGAGAGTCTTCTCGACGTTGGGGTTGGCCATAGGAGTTGATGTAGATGGCACAAAGGAAGCTGGGTCGACTTCCGTACGTACACGCTGGGGAGAACCGAAATGAGTTCTAGATCTCCTTACAAGTGACTCAGGATCTTCAGTGAAATTCGGCGGTAAGTCGAAACCAGTCATGCACTACCTGTCTTCATCATCCAAAGACAAAGAAGACAATCAAGGTTAGCCTGCATTGAGAACTTCTTTACCCTGTCATGATTATAAACATATGCAAAGTGTTGTCATGTTATCCTTTAGCCTTCCCCGGCAACGGTGCCAGAAATGCTTGTTGACATTTCTTAACGTCATCACTAGGTTTGTATCCCCAGTAACGGCGCCAGAAATGTTTGTCGGCATTCCTTAACATCTTTGCTAAGTTCATGAGTTCCTAGCAATGATGCCAGAAATGTTCCGATGGTAATCCTAATGTTTACAAAGAATCCGCAAGCGCACAGATATACCATTGTAGCATTTCCCCAAAGGATTATTCCAAAGGGTATCGAAACCAAGGAAGGCATGGACAGATTAACAAGTGCAACACTATTGCAATGAGTATAGATCAATGATGAGAATAAGTCAGATTCCGAACACAGGGGTAAGGTATGATAATGATAGGGTAGTGTGAACACACCCGAACTCGTTCTCTCATTGGTACACTACGGCTTAGGAGGCAACATACGAGTTAGCTCTAGGTTCTAAGGTACTAAACATATAAAGTCAGTAGATACCAGTCAGTCACATAAGCATTGTATGAATATCAGCTCAGCACGCAGGAACAAACGGGGAGCTAACCGCCCGCGTCGCTTCCGCACGACATCGGTTGTTAGATTTTAGACTCCTACAACGTACCCGAACGTGGAGGAGTACAAAGGGTCAAACTGTTGTCACTACTGTGGCCTACCTCTATCAATCTGTGGGGCACACTCATATGCAACACAGCTACTCAACCCAAGCACCATGCTTGCGTTGTTAACTAGACACTGACCGGCCTGGGCTATTGTGACCTAGGTCAGTGCCACCAGATAACTGGCCACTTACACCGAGTACCATAGCTTGAACTCGAACTTCATACAACACAAACACGTGATCTAACTAGATCAAACTAGGCTAGTCATACAAACGGATTTGTGTTCTACTATGTCTATTCAACAGGATCAAAGGGTCGTGTTCGTGAAGAACACGAGCCTCTAACTTATGAACAAACAACGAAGGCATGAGTAAATCATCCGTCAAGTGGATCAAAAGGCCTTGTTCATCAAGAACAGGAGCCTCTAAATGATGAACGAATGAAGAACACATGAACGAATCACTCATGTATGCTATAGTTTATATGAAATAGTTGAATAACTGAAGTAGATCAAAGTCATACAATAAAATAAATATACAAGAGAACTCATACCTAGATCCCAAAGTAGACTTGGAACCTGAAGTAGATCTACTCTAGCCTACCTCCTAGCCTTGGAAACCAAAAGTGAGAGAGGAGTTGGAAAGTGAGTTGGGTAAGAAATGAGTCCCCTTACTTCTATTTATAGGCCTTGGACAACTTGTGGATGCTGTGCCAACACCCCGAGAATGGGCTCCAGGACCAACCAAGAAGCACCACGAGGAAGCCCCTGAGTGGCGGCCACAAGGTCAGTTCGGCCGACCTGTGGGGTCGGCCGACCCCCTGTGGGCCCCACTCGGGGTGTGCTTTCTCCAGGTGGCTGTTCTATGGGCCCTTGCTTCGGTGCCCGGTGTCTACTCGAGTTTGAGGTGGCTTGCCTACCCGTGGGCCCTTCAATCCATGTGACGTCCACGTATCGCCCTTTGATTCGTCGGGGTTTGCCTCCATTGGATTGGTGACGTGGCTTGCATGCATGGGATCCTAGGTGGCAGCCCTTCCTTGGCTGAGGTGACGTGGCATGGATCATAGAAGGTGAGTTGTCACTTCTTTTATGCTTATTTTACTTGCAATCACAAAAGCTCCAAGGACAAGTGGAACTACATTATTCTTAACTAAATGCGTGTTAGAATTGCCTTTTGCTCCTTTATTCATGAGTATATTGACGGCTAAAGTAGGCACTTAACAGCCGTCAACAGCTGCTTCATACTCAGCCGCATTGTTCGAGACCTTGAACATGATTTGCAGCACGTACTACAGCTTCTCGCCCTTGTGGGAGATGAGAAGTATGCCAGCTCCACCTCCCTTAATCCTGAGCGATCCATCAAAATACATGGTCGGCGACTGTAGATGACGTTTGGATCTCCGTGTATTCGGCCACAAAGTTAGCCAGTACCTGTGACTTGACCGTGTTGCGGGGTACGAAGGTAATATTGTGTGCGGCCAGCTCGATGGACCACTTCACGATTCTTCCCATAGCATCCCTATTGTGCAGGAAACTACGACGATCTTGTGAGCCTCGAAGTAGTGCTTCAGCTTGCGGGCGGTGATGAGCAATGCGTAGAGTAATTTCTGCGCTTGGTTGTACCGCACTTTTGTGTCAGTCAGACCTCGCTTATGAAGCAGATTAGTCTCTAGACAGCATAGGCGTGGCCTTCCTCTTTGCGCTCCATGACTAGCGCTGTGCTCACCACGTGCGTAGTAGCAGAGATGTAGAGGTAGAGCATCTCCCCGACTTCTGGCGTAGTGAGGATGGACAGTTTCTGGAGGTAGTCCCTGAGTTCCATGAAAGACTTCTGAGCCTCCTCATCCCACTGGAAGTTGTCTTGATGCCTGAGGAGCTTGAAGAAGGGTAACCCTCGCACGCCGAGTCGTGAGATGAAACAATTGAGTGCTGCCATGCACCCGGCGAGCTTCTACACGTCTCTCTGGCACTTGGGGGCTTCATCCGGGTGATCGCGTTGATCTTATCCGGGTTTGCCTCTGTGCCGCAGTTACTGACGATAAATTCGAGTAGTTTTCCCAAGGGAACGCCGAAAACACATTTTTCTGGGTTGAGTTTCCAGCGGTAAACCCTGAGATTGGCGAAGGTCTCAGACAAGTCCTTGATAAGGTTATCGGGCTCTCGAATCTGGACTACCACATCATCTACGTAGGCCTCGGCATTTTTCCCAATTTGTGTCTCTAGACACTTTTGGATGGCACGTTGATAGGTAGCACCAGCGTTCTTCAGACCGAAAGACATGGTCAAGTAGCACTACGCGACAAAGGGCGTAATGAACAACGTCTTGATCTGGTCTTCGACTTTTAGGCTGATCTGGTGATAGCCCAAGTAGCAGTCAAGAAAACAGAGTAGGGCACAACCCACCGTGGAATCAACAACCTGATCTATTTGCGAAAGGTTGAAGGGGTCTTTGGGGCACTGTTTGTTGAGATTGGTGTAATCAACGCACATTCTCCATTCTTTATTCTTTTTGGATACAAGAACTAGATTAGCCAACCAGTCAAGATGATACACTTCCTTTATGAAACCGGCTGCTAGCAGTTTTGTAAGCTCTACCCCTATCGCCTCCTTGCGGTCCTTCGCGAATCGACACAGCTTCTGCTTTATCGGCTTTGCGTTCACGTCAACCTTCAAGGAGTGCTCGGCGAGCTCTCTGGGCACCCCCGGCATATCCGCTGGTTTCTAGGCGAATATGTCCAAGTTAGCACGCAGGAACTCGATGAGCACGCTTTCCTATTTGGGGTCCATGTTGTCCCCTATGGTCGCCATCTTGGACGGATCCTCCAGCCCGAGGGATACCTTCTTCGTGGCCTCCTTCTCCCGCTGGATCGCCTCCGTCGCCGGCCTCTTGGTTGGGATCTCCAGATCTGCTGGGGCCAGCTTACTGGCGGTAGCCGTGACTTCTGCAGCGCATCTAGAGAGGTCGAGTGTGGTTGCGATGTGGAGGTTTTCCCTCTCACACGCACTAGCTGTACCGGTGTCTCCTTTAAGGGTAAGGATGCCGTTGGGGTCAGGCATCTTCAACACCATGTAGGTGTAGTGCGGGACCGCCATGAATTTGGCCAATGATGGCCTGCCAAGTATGCCATGGTAGGCTGTCTCGAAGTCAGCCACAATGAAGCGGACATACTCGGTCCGGTAGTTCTCAATCGTGCCAAAATTGACCGGCAGAGAGATCTCTCCGAGTGGTACCGAGGGGTCCCCGAGTACTATGCCGAAGAAAGGCTTATCCGTCGGATTCAGATCCATAGGAGTGAGCCTAAGTTCCTTCAGCGTGCTGGCGAATAGGATGTCAAGGCCACTGCCTCCGTCAACCAACATCTTGCCGAGTCCCACATTGCAAATCGTGGGCTTTAGCACTAGGGGGTACCACCCGGGCCTGGCGACTGCTTCCGGGTGGTCTTCCCTGCTAAAGGTGATCGGAACTTCCGACCACCGCAGGTACTGGGCGTCCCGAGATGAGCTGCGTACACCAATGCTCGTTTGGTGAGCTTGGCCTTGCGCTTCCCTTCCAGCTGCTCCGGACCACCATAGATCATGTTGACGGTACGGTCGGCAACCTGGAATTCCTCCTCGTCAAGTTCCGCGGGCTGGTTGCGCTTGGCCTTGCCTTTCTCACCCTTCGAAGGACCTCTTTGACGGCCCTTGCCGGAGAAGTAGTTCTTGAGGCCGAAGCAGTCACGAGCCGAGTGCTTATGATTCTTGTGGTACGGGTACTGCATGTCCAGCATCTTCTGGAACTCACACGGGTCCATGCGCTTGGGGCTGGACTGTACAGCAGCCACGGTCTCGGATTTGGGCTTGCGGTTCCGCCTGCCTCCTTGCCGAGACATTTCTCCCTCTCGATCCGGGTTGCGACACCTGTGGCACGGATGCGGAGAGTCGTCATCATCCCAGCGTTCCTTGAGGCTCTTGAGCTGCTCGCGCTCTACGTCCTCGCTGTTAGCCTCTAGGTTTGCCACCGTGAAGAGCTCGTTGACGGTCTTGGGGGGCTTCTGGGCCCACAAGTTCACCAGTTTGCCGTAGACCAGCCCATGCTGGAAGGCGCTGATGACATGGTGTTCCTCAATGAAAGGAAGAGAGTTCTTCTTCTCGGAGAAATGACCAATGTACGAGCGTAGGGACTCATTCTTGCGCTGCCGGATCTGATCCAGCACCCTTCTGTACCTCGGTCGCTCCCACGTGCCGGAGTACTGAATGATGAAGAAGTCGCAGAGCTCTTCCCAGGAGTCGATCGAGTCCTTGGGGAGTCCCGCAAGCCAACTTCTACACCCCTTCGTGAGCATGATTGACAAGTAGTTAGCCATCACGTCAGAGTTGCCTCCCGCGGCCTTCTTGACTGCGGTGGAGTAGATCTGTAGCCATTGGACGGGATCGGACGTCCCGTCATACTTGTCTACATCAGACAGCTTGAAGCCTCGGGGCCAAGTCACCCTCTGCAGCCGTGTTGTGAGGGAAAGGAAGCCGTCATATGATGGTGCCTCCTCTCGACCTCTGCGGTTTCTGTGGGGCGGCCTCTCGTAGGAGCTATAGCTTTCGCCCGAGTTGTCGTAGCTGCCAGCCGCTGCATGAGTCAGATGGCGGGGTCGCGTTTCGCCAGCCGCGACGATTCGGGGCCCATACTCCCTATCGTAGTCGCGGTGGCATTCCACCTCATGCCGTCGTCGCTCCTGTGTGCAGCGGTTGATGGTGTGCCTCGCGTCGTGAGCACGGAGCCGGTCGTAGAGGTCTTCACCATCCTCGCGGCGAGCCCTCTTGCGCCATGGTCGGCGTGAGCCACCTGTCTCCCCTCTCCTGACTAGTGGGGAAGGGTCGATCTGGTTGGCCTGGGTCGCGATGGCTTGGACTAGTGCTTGGAGGCATCCCAGGCCCGGAGTTCTAGGCGGTAACTTGTCGAGTTCCTCATTCAGTATGATGTGGTTCTCTTTCGGGGTCGTGTAGACCCTATGTCCACCGAAGTCGATGGTGAACTCGTCTTCCAGCCTACGTGGGCGTATGTTGCGAGAGCGCCGAGTGCGGCGTCTCGGCCTCCGCCGTGGTGGGCTGGACCCCGAGTAGTCGTCCTCAAGTTCCTCCTCATCACGACGCGAGCGGACGCGGTTAACCTCCTGGCGCCGCCACGCTCAGTCTGAGTTCTTTCTCTGGCGCTTGGCTTTTTGTTCGGTTGTTTCACCATCCCGAGTGGGTTCGTCCTTCGAGACCATAGCAGGAGCGCTCGTGCCAGCCGCTACCGCGTAGACAAAAGCTGGGGCCCGACCGCCGTCCGATGAAGCGAAGGGATCGGTAGATCAGATCTCCATGGTGTTGGTTGATCCGAAAGTCCCAGAGCTATCCTCGAGGCCCAAAGCTGCCCTCAAGGAGGTGAAGGAGCCCTTCGAGTCGTGGTCGAAATCGTATCGCCCGACCGAGTAGTTTGGCCGGCGTAGATATTCAGACTCCTCGGTGGTCCAATCTCCGAGTTGTCCGTCCTCCTCTAAGATAGGAAGAGGGATGCATTGTGATCATCGTCTTCGAGAGGAGTGATCATCATTGAGATGAAGCACGGCTGCTCCTCATCTGAGTGGTACTCCATTGGCTGGGGCGAGGAGACCGTGGCTAGGTTCTTCTTCATCGTCTCCGTGTAAGCAGAGGCAGCTACGCTCTTCAACACGTGGGGAAAGCGTTTGTCCTGCGGGGTACCTAGGACTACCTCGCAAATTGCGATGGTGTTGGCTATCTGGCCAATGACCCAACTCATAGATTGAACCAAATCGCATTCGGGAGGACCTGTGGGTCCTTCAACCGTTAGATCTCCAGCCGGTGTGACAACCCGCCCAGGAAAATACTGTACTATCGCCTAAACCAATCCACTTTGGCCATTAAGCGACAGTAAAGTATCATCCTGTCGTTAGTTGCCAGGTTAACGCCCGGTAGAATCACTTACATAGCAACAAGGATCGACATATATGCATTAAAACTCACGCGAAGGCGAGTCCAGAGAACAACACATAATTAACATCCAATTCTACCCCGAAGGGTTTAATTATTACAAATCGGAGTCTTTGTCATGATAACGATGTTCAGAGTTTTGAAAATAGTGGAAATAAACTAAACGGCGCGAGGAACATCACAGGAGGCCTGCCATGATGCCTTCAATCATCGTCTTCTACCCACTCTAGCTCCCAGCCAGGCGGGATCTCTCCAGGCCACACATCACTGAAAGCATTACCTGGAACAACAGATTACAGCAAGGCTGAGTATACTAATACTCAGCAAGACTTACCCGTCGGTGACAGCTACATCACCAACTCTAGACATGAAAGGCTTTTTGGCCACTGGGGTTTCTTTTGCTGAAAAGCAACAAAGAGTATGTCCTTACTTTCAAGATTTTAGCGCAAGTTCTAGTTGATTACTCTTTTCTAAGTTAGCAAGCTATTGCAAGCATAAGTTGTGCAATACAATTAATCAAGCATAAGTATTCACAAAGTTCCAACATTAGGGATATCATGGCCAGTTGGATAAGTAGTCTCAGATAACTGTGAGAGGCCGACAATCGATTGATTTAAACCTTGCAAGGTAGACCTAAACACACGGTAGGATGCCCCCGAGAGGACAACCACCAGGCGGTTCCCAAAAATCCTCGGTTCGGGATAAGAGGCCACAGTCTTCGGTACAGGCTATTTGGTATACCCCGCAAGGCACCCAGAATCGCACATGCACCACCGGTAGCTAGCCGGGGGACGCATCCCAAGATTAGTCACAGTAAAATCCCTTACCGCCTCATTAAGGTACTAGGCTTACCGTACCCATTTCCGACAAGTGTTTAGTACATTCAAACACTTAACCCACGAAAGCCATTGGACCGGAGCCCATATCCCATGCTCTTTCCACATGAGCAATCCATTTATAAAGATCTTATGATTCCAACGTAAGAACCTATTCTCGCGAGTGACAAGCATCACTCGACTTGTAACGGTCCTATAGCAAGGCAGCTATCGACCTATCATACTAGTAAAGACATAGGTACCTAGGGATCATGCATCTAGGGTTTCATTCAACTCCTGAACGTAAATGCACAATCATCCATAGATAGTTGCATCAGATTTCAAAAACTCTTGGGTTAATGCACCGGGGCTTGCCTTCGTTAGCAAAGTTAGCCTGAGGGTCCTCGGTGTCCTCGCTCACTTCCACGTACTGCAGCTCCGCGTCAGCTCCTCCTTCCTCGGCTTCCGGCACGAGAGCGTAGTTACCGTCAGGGAGTTCTACACGGAATGCAATGCAGGGTTCAGGTGGAGTGAAAGGTTATTTATTTTATCCAACTCTTGTTGGCCATATTCACCTTAACAAACATTTAATTACTAATTCTTTTCATTAAAGTTAATATATGTGAAGGCTTATTCTTTTAATATTTTCAATAGTGATTGTGTGCACATCTATGCAAATAACACCATTAAATCACACAAAACAGCAAGGGTGTATTTATAGACCCTAATTAAGCTAGGCATCAATTTAATAAGGTTACAAGGAAACAAGGATGATTTTTCCTAATTAATTTTTAATAGGAAGCTTATGTGCACTCTAACCTTTAAATGCAAAACAAACTATAAACACAAGGACAAGGGTCCTTGCTGGCCCAAAAGATTCTAAACATGCCACCGGACCAAACTTCAAGTTTGAAAGAGCCACAATTTAATTATACCCAAAATGACATTTCCTAGCTACCCAAAATTAGGAGAAAAGCATAAATAACTAAATAAAGTGCATCTGCACCCAAACTCAACCCTACAACTGCTCTGGCCTAAAACAAGTCTAGGAAACCAGCATGTTCATCACAAACACATTTGAAATTCGAACTATGCATTTAAATGTAAATCTAAGCATAAATCAAGATTATATATTTCTACCAGAGATAAATTCATGATAAATTCAGAAAAGTAGCATCTAGGTATAACATGAACATAGCCACAAGTTGAGCACAAAAATCAATTTAAATATTGCTACAGAAATCAATAAGACAAAATTAGAATAAATACAAAGTAATTCATATAAAAAGATCTACATAGTAACTTTGTGCAAATTTTTTCCCAGACCCTACAAATGATATAACTAGCAACATATCCTAAGTTTAGCTCCATAGGCTTTCTAGATTTTGAACTACAACAAAATGATGTCAAACTGAATTTGAATTTCTGTTCAAAATCTATAAGTCAAAACTATGGTCATGCTTTGCAAAAGTTGTAGGTCTAGTCTCACTGAACCCAACAAAATTAGTTTTGCATTTTTCTGATTTTTCTACGAATTGCTAGGATTTTTCTAAGGCACTGGATGATCTGCAAGAAAACTAAGTTTCAAATCCTTGCATCTAGGTCCCTGGGTTCACAACTATACCCTCGGCTTTCACAAATGTGCCCTCGCTGGTGGTGGGGAGTTCGCCGGCGGTGATCCACGGCCGGGGGTGGTCAACATGCTGCATAGGGGCGCGATTGGACTCACCGCGGATCGATTGGCGGTGGTGGCGTGGCCGGAGGTGATGCCGGCGAGCGGCGGCGGCGAGGCCGCGGCGGCGCTCCCGGCTCGGCTCGGATTTCGGCGAACGGCGGCGCAATGTAGATGAACAAGCGATCGTGGGAGCTTCTCTAGGTCCTAGGGGAGGTGCTTGGTGGCTTGGCCGGCGGTGGGAGCGTGCGGAGGGGCGTGCTCACCGTGGCGGCGGCAATGTCGGGCGGCGGAGTAGGGTACGCGCGCGGGGAGGCTCGGCTGCCCTTTTTATAGGCGCGGGCTCGACCGAGGGAGCGTGCGGGCGTCGCCTCGAAAGAAGGGTGGGGAAATCATGGTGCGGTGCGCAACGGCCGAGGCGCACAGGGCTCGCCGGCGGGAGGCGCGGCGGGGGGGTCCGGCCAGGAGCACGGGCGAGCGCGGGCGCGGGTTTGGGACGCGTCCCGAGGGGGATCCGCTCGGGGGACGCACGGACACCATCATGGGTCTCGGGTGCGCGGCCGACCGGTCGGGGGGCCCGGACGCCGAGGGCAGGGCGGCGGTACGCCGGGCGCCGCGTGGCGCGACGCGCCGGCGCGCGCGCGCGCTCTGGCCCTGGTCCAATTCAAACTGTCCCAGTTTGAAAGCTCCAAACTCTTGAAATTTGAACTACACTCGAAAATCTATAGATAGAACTATTGTAGACCGATCATAGCTCTACACAATAGACACCAACAGACCTTGAATTGGTTTTGAATAAAGGGAGAAAATTGGATGCCAGTCTGCAGTAATTCTCGGTCCTGATGAACAGTAGCCGACAGGGTTGACTTGAGTTTTTGAGCCATTTTTCCTCCGAATTTAAAATGCCAACCTGAAGATGAAATGTGTCCCTCACAATTCTACACAACTCTCATATTGGTAGAATTTTGAGTGTTTAGACAAAATTTGGAGAACGTGGCCAAAGTTCCAGAATGACATGTTGACATCAAGGGGTTTGTCCCCCTTAGCTAGGGTTTTGATCAACGGGACTTGTGTTGGCTTGTCTAAGGTGCTCAAGGGGGTGTGTTAGGGAGGTTTTCAAGGAGATGGCCCAGGTTGACCATGATTTGACCATAGTCAACTGTGTTGACCAACACTTAGGGTTAATTAAAAACCTGGGACGTCACAGCCGGGAGGCATGGCTGCCGGGCTGGTGGTGTGCCGAAGAGGGCTCGGCAAGCCTTAGGTTTCTCCAGATTGGATCTGGGAACCGATCTGTTGCCCGTGGGCGGCGTAGGTACCCCGTCGAGGGTCTTTTCCATGGTGATCGTGGTGTCGGAGACAATGCAAGGGATCTCCCCGACGAGGATGTGACCCTGGGGAGGAGTCACGAAGCCAGCCATCTGCTCGTCGCTGATGGGAACAGAGTCGACGGTCCCGAAGGGGATTCCTGCCCCCAACGCAGCGAAAGCAATGCAGCTAGCTGGGATCTTAACTGCGGCTATCAAGCTCGCCGATTATCGCGGTGAAGCCCCTACCTAGCGCGCCAACTGTCGGTACAATGGTGCCGGTAGTCCACCACGGGGTAGGCTATGGTGGTAGATTGTGTGGAGGGGATCGCCAATACTGGAGCTAGATGGTAGGACGAAGGACACAAGGATTTATCCAGGTTCGGGCTGCAAATATGTGTAATACCCTACGTCTGTTGGTATTTCTTAACCTCACCACTAGTGGCGCGTCTAGCATGAGTGTGTAAGGAACACCTGGGTATACTGACAGGTGCGAACGAGTCCGCAAGCGCACGGATACACCGTTGTAGCACTTCTCCCTCGGGAGTATTCCAAAGGGTATCGAATCCAAGGAACGGTCGGGGTACTCTACGAGCGACTTACCCAAGGACACAGGATCTCTGCTGAGGTGGACGAGAGGTATGGTACCTCTTGTAGGTACTTGGTTCTAGGGGGGTGCAAGCTGCAAAGGATCTCGCTTCGGATACCAGACCCTCCTGGCTATAACAGTCGGTTCACGGCAAATGGTTGCCTACACCTGTATCCGAACGTGGTGGATTTCGAAAGGGTCCAACGGCTGTCACCACCGCGGCCTACCTCAAGACAAACCGTGGGATACAGGGCAATCGAAGGATAACCCGTAGTCCAGACACCACGTCTGCACTACCGACTACTACTATAGCACGGCTACGTCTGACATCCCGTAGCAACACTATAGCACTCCGTAGAAATACGGAGCGACGAACCCGCGAGTACAACTAGACCTTACCCATCATGGAATCAAGACGATACAAAGAGATATGAATGACACTTTGGTCTAATCCAGATATGCAGAGTACTCACTAGATTCTAATTGACAAGCAATCAAACAAACGGAATGCGGAATTATTCATCTAGTCAACAAGATCAAAGGATCGTGTCACGAAGAACACGAGCCTCTAAATGATGAACAAGTGAAGAACTCTAGAACATATCACCCATGTATGAATATGACTTTAGTCTAATTGGAATATAACGAAATACTCACTTTAGTCTAAATGAAGAACAGTATCACTCACGAGGTACAAAGGGATGATGAACGAAGAACGGATCATCGCATCTCCCTTCTACTCACCCACACTCTCTCCTCTCTACCTAGCACTACCTAAGCTAGATCTTCCTCACACTCATATTCCTGGTGGGATGAGGTTTCACCTCCACCAAGGAGGAATGAGAAGGAGGAGAGGAGGCTATGGTAAGAAGTTGCCTTCAAGTATGTTGTCCTATTCTTACCCCCCTCCCCTTCTATTTATAGGCGCGGGCACCGGCATCAAGTGGAGCGAGACACCCCGGGGATGGCCTCTAGGACCAATGGGCGAACACCATGTGGAGGCCCGGGATCAGCCGACCAAAGGTCGGTTCGGCCGATCCCACGGTCAGCCGACCCCCACATGGCCCACCTCAGCTTGTGCTTTCTCTGAGCGGCTGACTGGAGGGCCCTGAGGTTGGTTCCCGGTGTACACGTGTGTTGGAGGCGGTTTAGGCACTCTGGTGGGCCCATGGATCCATGTGATGCACGTGTGGTGGTCTCTGATTCGCCGAGGCTCTCTCTTTTGGATTGGTGACGTCATTGATCCAGGGGCTGCTTGCATGGCAGCCCCTCATTGGCTGAGCCTGAAGTGCTAGGATCATAGAGGTGTGCTTTCTCTTCATTTCTTATGCTAAACACCTACATTCATCTTCATACAGCCACTTGTGGAAATTATTAGTTTAAAGCCCTATTCTAGTGTGGATGCATGATTCTCATGTTGAAATGCAGGGATTGACGGCCTTAAATTAGGTACTTAACAGCCGTCAACAACTCCCCCACACTTGCCCTTTGCTTGTCTCGAGCAATAGGGAATAGATCGAGCTGGTTAAACCAAGGGTATGAAACATACATAAGAATTATTCCAGGTCATACCTTGCTCTTGTGAACTTTGTGGAGTGGCTACCATGCCATCTTGGGTAGTTGATAAGAGGAATGACCATGAATCGAATCCCTCAGACATCTGAGGGTAAGCACTTGGGGTTTTCAAAAGATTTTCAAAGAAAAACATGCTCTGCCTCCTCCTTTGATTCTCTCGGATCGCTCAATGTGTATATGTCCTTACCTATGCGTGACTGCCTTAAATCCATCCTATTTCTAGCAGGCTTATGTGGAGCTCAGGGTAGGATGTGAATAGCAAGGCGTACTTGTATTGCATGTATCACAAAATCAAAAACTGGATCCAAAGAGTAAATCAAGTCAAACAATCAGATCAAGAAGTGCACGTGTATGGATGTGGTGGATATGGTAAGGTGGACACTAGGCCCGGAATGGGTGCTAGTTATTACCACATTCGCTGAATGAGATGAATGACTCCAACACATGATTCTCTCTCTCTCATATGCATATAAAAAGTCTTATGAGAACATGGCTATCCTTTATATATATATATATATATATATGTTTTTTTTGAATAAGGGACCTTCATGTGCCCCTTTTTTTTCGAGATAGCCATGCCTCTTTACAAAATACTTAAAGAGAGAGAAATCAGTGCATATGATGGAGCATTTATGTAGGTGAACAGATGAATGATACAATGCTAACTTCTAGAGTAGAAGCATAGCAAGGGGAAAGTGGTGGCGTGCACACGAATCTTGATCATGAAAGCATGAAAAGAATTTCTCACTAGGGTCACAGGTTTTGACAAAGCCCAATGCAAAAACAAGCAGCATATGAGTATAAGGTTTTCAACTAACAACATCATATGGCTTTGGTAGGACTGGAATATATCAAAGAGGAGCTGCAAGAGCATAAATTGTTTTTGTTTTTTTTTCAAATAAACCCAAGAACTTAAACCTTCAGAGCTAAGATCTTGTCATCAAGCCATATCTCTCTTGTCAACCACTTAGATGAACATGATGTCCTTATAAAGATATGGTTCACAAGCCTCAAGAGTATAAACAAGGGATGGAACTTATGCATGTCAACCACAGGTAGGAGCAAGCATCACCATAGAATTCTCGAGTTCGCTCATAAATGATTTTATAAGAGGGCATAACGAACTCAAGCATCATGGTTGAATGAGGTAGAGATGCAAACCAGCGCTGGTTGTTGATGCAGACCCAACGGGGTTTCCGTGATGTGCAAGAATGTGTCTCCGTTCAGGTTCTCTAAACATGAGTGGTCGTAGCGCTATGCGAGTGTGGTGTGGGTGTAAGTATCCATCGTGTTCGCGTTTAGTGAGTGCGACTCTCCCCCACACTATCTTGTACCTGGGTGCAGTTCTTCAAGACAAACAAAAATAGAAACAACTAACACACATGTGGCTCGACCGGGTTATCTGACCGGTGGAGCCAAATTATTTTATTCAAGTTCATAATGAAATAGGCGCTTTACACATATGATGGAAATAAAAATTGAAAGGGAAATAAACATGGAGGGAAATAAACTAAACCGAACTAAGCGCCTATGAAAAATGAAGAATGGGCGTAGCCCTCTACTCCGCGAAAAGGGCTTCCAAACCCTCTGCCTTGATCAGGCGCTGCAGCATAGCGTCCATCTCCCTACGGGTCTCGAGGAGAAGACGCCTGAGCTGCCAATACTCTTCTCGCTGCTTCTTTACAACCTTTACCAAGGCCTCATACTCGAGGTATACATCTGCCAATCTATCTACCATCTTGCTTGTTTGGAGACTCCTTCTGTTAGGTAACTAAGCTAGGATATCCTCAAGTTCTGTTTCCCAGCGCGGTGGGTATGGCTTTGGCACCCCGCAGCTGTCCTTCGGGGTCCTCACCCCAAAGATGCGAAACCTGGTCTGGGGCTGCGGAAACTCATCCCAAACATCCTGCTCATACTTGTGGCAGAAAGGCTCACCATCCTTGCTAAAGAGCGATCCTGCATAGTGCTCTCCAGGCTTTAACGGTGGGCCTGGCCAGTCATCGTAGAGCACCTTCTTGCTTGAACCAGGGGCTGGTTTCTTCCCTAGGGCGGTAAATCGGGAATAATGACCAGCGAAAGTGGGGTGTGAAGATGAGCCGCGCCTAGCCGGGGACTCTATCGAGTCTCCAGTCGGGCTTCTCATCCTCCTTCCCCGTTCCGGAGTCATCATATCATCCTGAGATCCTTCCCATGGATGCAACTTATCGCTCCCTAGGTCGCTGAAGAAGAAGGACTTCTCCCCTTCGAAGGGGGACGGGGCCTTCATCCGACGAGGCTGTGCATCCTGGCTACTCATGACTGGTGATGTGGTGGATGAGAGGAGGAAGGAGCAGGGGAGATGGAGTTCTGCATGGCTCGAAATCCGTCACGTAGCGAGGAGGAGATCTCTGGAGGACGAAGGGAGGCACACGCGAAAGGGGTGAGGCGGTGGCGCCCTTGCTGGGTCGGCCGACCTAATGGGTCGGCCGAACCCATATGGGCCCCACTGGGCCTCCCCTTTGGCTTGTGGGTTCTAGCAAGGCTCACAACCTCAGGGCCAGGTGTCCCGCAGATTTTGAGGTAGGAGGCTCCAGTAATGGCTAAGACAAGGTGTTGGGCATAAATGCTCTCACTCCTCTTTTAGCTTTACTTAAACCTCTTCCCGCATAAATAGCGCAACATCGGGGTTCACCTGGACCCATATCTCTGGAAGCATGGCTCAAGAATGCTCGGACCCCAGATCAAGCGAATAAGAATCCGTGGGTCGGAGGAACATTCGAGCCTTAGATCAAGAGTAACAAACTTGCCAGTTCGTTCTCTCCTTAGGTTGCCACGGGTTCTCACTCTCACTAGCGGAGGACAACACATAAACCAACCCAAGCTTCCAACAAAAGTGCAAAAGGTAGGGATGCAACCACACTCCCGCGGGCATCGATCAAGTCAGAGTGTCAGAATGGTATTTATGCCTACTGAACTTGATCGGCATCGGTCCTAGCTGAGCTCATGATGATGAGATAAGTTGCTCAACTGGATCGGTATAAAATTGTGCTTTCTGAGGCCAGAAGTATAGAGACTTGTGATCCTGGGGCCGGTGTCTTGACCTGACCTTTGATGTGGCGGCACCTCAAGTTGGGCCTTGACATAAAGCACAAAATATCCATCGTAACCTCTCCCGGAAAGTCGTAGCCGAAGTCGAGATAGTCGTTCTCGCCAGGAACAACCACCCTTCTTTGATTACTCCTTTCCTCCTTCCTCCGAGACTAAGTCTCGAAGGTCGGGTTTTTAAGAGAAGAAACGCTAGGGGAACCTAGAGGCAGAACTCACACTAGGTGCTCTTTCCCATAGATTCCTGCTAGTCAAGAATGGCATCTTCAACAAGAGCGTAGAGAAGGTTGGTATGTAGGCTCGAGCTCTCTCGAAGATGGATCTAGGCAACTCATTACCACGGTTGGCTACCTCGATGCTCAGGACGGGCAGGGAGCTGAAATCCCGGAGTTTTTCTAGAATTTCCTTTCCTCGCTCCGGCTCTAAGAACACAAAGGCGCCTCCCGACATGGCATCAAGCGTCATGCCACTGTCCCTTAGCAAACCAAGTCAGAAATGCTGCAAGAGCACTAGGTCTGGCAGATCAAGGACTGGGCATGATTCAGCCATAGAGGCAAAATGATGCCATGCCATGCCTAGGGACTCCTTCTCTCTCTGTTGGAAACTAAGGGTCGCCATTCTTAAAGAAATGATACGCCTCAAGGGAAAGAATCGGGTGCAGAAAGCTGCTCTCAAAGCTCCCCAATTGAGGTGATCATTGTGACAACCCGCCCAGGAAAATACCGTACTATCGCCTAAACCAATCCACTTTGGTCATTAAGCGATAATAAAGTATCATCCTGTCGTTAGTTGCCGGGTTAACGCCCGGTAAATCACTTGGATATCAACAAAGGATCGAACATATGCATTAAAACTCACGCGAAGGCGAGTCCAGAGTACAAACACAAATTAAATTCAAATCTGCCCCGCAGGGTTTAATTATTACAAACCATTGTTCATGATAAAAGTAAAGGTTCAGAGTTTGAAAATAGCGAACTAAAATAAACTAGCGCAACGGTAACATCACAGGAGGCCGTCCGTGAAGCCATCACTCGTCGTCATCCACCCATCCCTACTCCCAGCCGGGTGGAATCTTACCAGGTCTAACCACACCAGCAACAACAGTTTTAAAGCAAGGCTGAGTATGCTAATACTCAGCAAGACTTAACCGTCGGGTGATAACTACATCACCAAACTCTAGACATGAGAGGCTTTTTGGCCGGTGGAGTCCTTTTGCTGAAAAGCAACAAAGAGTATGTCCTTACTTTCAATATTTTAGCACAAGTTCTAGTTGATTACCATTTCTAAGTGTGCCAACTAATTCAATCAAGAATTGTACAAACAATTAATTCAAGCAGTAAACTTCATCAAATTCCATCATTAAGGGATATCATGGCCAGTTGATTAAGCAGTCTCAGATAACGGTGAGAGGCCGACAATCGATTGATTTAAACCTTGCAAGGTAAACCTAAACACACGGTAGGGTGCCCCCACGAGGACAACCACCAGGCGGTTCCCAAAAGTCCTCGGCTTGGGATCGAAGCTTACAATCCTGGGTACAAGGTTAGCTGGCATACCCCGCGAGGCACCCAGCTTCACACATGTACCCTCCTATCCCGATAGCTAGCCGGGTAGGTGACTACTCAAGATTTGTAAGGGTAAGTTCCCGCACCGTCTCATTAAGGTACTAGGCTTACCGGTCCCATTCTCGACAAGTGCTTAGTACGTTCAAAAGCTTAGCCCACGAAAGCCACTGGACCGGAGCCCAAATCCCATGCTCTTACCACATGAGCAATCCATTTATAAAGATCTCATGATTCCAACATAAGGACCTATTCTCGCGAGTGACGAACATCACTCGACTTGTACCGGCCCTATAGCATAGCAGCTATCGACCTAGCACACTAGTAAAAGACATAGGTACCTAGGGATCATGCATCTAGGGTTTCAATTCAACTCCTGAAGCGTAAATGCACATTCATTGCAAGGATAATTGCATAATTTTAAAAGACGGGGTTAATGATCCGGGGCTTGCCTTCGCTGGAAGGTCGGCCTTGGGCCCTTCTGGACCTTGGTCCAGGTCTTGAGCTACGTCCACGTACTGCAGCTCTTCGTCAGCACCTTCGTCTCCTCCTTCCGGTACGAGCGTATATCTACCGTCGGAAAGATCTACACGAGGATGCAAATGCAAGATTTAATTGACGGTTTTTAATTTAATTGGTTACAAACAACAAACGACAACCATGGGGTGCATGGTTGACCACATTCACCTAGATAAGCACACATTTAGCATACTCTTCCAATACAGGAACAATATGCGATTCTTTATTAATTATTCTATTTGATAGTGACTGTGTACATATTTATGTGATTAAATTAATTAAATTTCACAAACAGTAAGTGGTGGTGTCACTTAGTTTCTTAGCAAAATTAACATCACATACACAAGGTCATTTAGTGTGGAGTTGATGATTTTCCAATTTAACTTTAATATTAAGCTTAAAAAGGCTACCATTGCTTTTATTCACAAAATAAATTAATAAAATTCAGTGAGGTGTGTTATGAAGCACTACAAACCTATACAAATCTACCCGCACACACACGCACACTTAGGATAGCTAGGAAATTAAATACACCGAAAATAACAAAAGCTAGCTATTAAAGCAAGGTAAATGCATATGAAAATGAATACACATCAAAATGATTCCAACTTTCTCACACATGGCCTCTGGTCCAAAACTAAGCTAGGAATGCAACAAATACACCTAGAGTTACTATGGATCTTGGGTTATGTATTTACCAAGAAAATCAAGCATATTTCAAGAATAAATATTTCTGACAAGTATAAAGTTGTAATTAATTCACCATAGCTGCATTTAGGCATAACAAGGTCACATGCAAAAGTTGAGCAGAAAAATCTAATTATTTTTAGCTACAAAAATCATTTGGAGAGATTCAGCATAAATACAAAATAAATCATAATAAAGGATCTACAACATAACTTTGTGCAATTTTTGGTACAGAATCTAGACATGACATAACACACAACATATTCAAAATTCAGCTACAGAGCACATGTATATTTTGAGATACAACAGATCTAGGTTTTTCAGTTTTCTATTTTTCATTCAAAAACTATTAGGAAAACCAATATTCAAGCTTTACTAAAGTTGTAGCGTTTTTCACAAGAAATCCAACAAAATTGAGTTTGCATTTTTATGATTTCTCTATGATTTTCTACAAATTTTACAAGAATCAGCATAAAGCCTAAAACTATTGAAGATGCTATTTTGCAAGGAAGTCCCTGGAGGTTTTTGATTCCTTACAGATGTACCCTCGGTTTGCAGATTGGCCCTCAGAAAGATTCGAGGCCGCGCAATTGGGTCCTCGGGGAGGTGGCCGGCGCGGCTCGCCAGAATCCGGCGAGGCCGGCGGCGGCGGTCGACCGGGAGCGGGTGGAGGATGGCCTGAGGGCCTCCTAGGCTCGGCTTAAAGGCTTGGTCGGGGCGGAGGAAGGACCGGCGAGGAAGCTCGGCGGCGCCCGGCGGCGATGGACGCTGCGAGCTACAATTCCGGTGAGCTAGGGGCGGTGCGGGGCAAATGATGGAGGTAGCAGCTCGAGTGTGGTGTGAGGGAGGTGCTGGAGGCGCTGGCCGGCGATGGGGAAGAGCGGGGGGAAGAGCTCGCCGTCGGCGGCGCAAATGGCGGCGGCGGAGCTGCTCGGGCGCGCGGGGTGGCCTGCACACGCGAGGAACGGCCATGCCCCTTTTATAGGCGGCTTGAGCCTTTGCTTCGAAGACACGACGGGAGTGCGAGGGGGCCCGGCACGGTGGCAGGCGGGGCACCGGCCGGCGGCCGACACGGCGGGGACCCGCGCGCGGGCGGTGCAGGGCGCGACACGCCGCGGGCGCGGCCCCCCCGGGCTTGGTCCGCGTGTGGCCTCGGGGCGCGGGGCCTCGGTGCGCGCGGCCTCGGGGGCGCGGCCGGCAGGGCCCGGACGTCGAAGGGCGGCGGGGTGCCACGCGGCGGACGCACGCGCACGGGCGCGACATGGCCCATTTTCTTTTCACTTAACACTGTTTGACCGCGAAAAGCTCCAAAAATTTGAACTGAAGTGCACTGCAGTGTAAATAGCAAAGTTGTAGATCGACGACCCCTCTACAACTTTTACAAAGGCTCATAGGGGTTTTGAGCAATGGATTTTGCACAAACTGCACGCAAAGTTGCTGGTTTTTATGACTCTGGTGAATAGTAACAGCTGAGTTTGACTGCGAATTTCACCAATCTCCACTCCAAATCACAAATGCCGCCAATTATGAAAAGTGTGTCCCTCGAAAAGACGAACAACTTTTATATTGGTCGATTTTGAAGCGTTTAGGTGGAATTTGGAGAACGCGGCAAAAGTTCCGGGAGATGCTCAAAGACATAAGGGTTTTGACCGGGGTTTTGACCAAGGGTCGACTAGGGTTTGACCACAAGGGTGTGTGGTCTTGATTAAGAGGGTCATTAGGGATTGCTGACTCGGTTTTCGGGGTGATGACCCAGGTTGACCAAGGTTTGACCAAAGTCAATAGTGTTTGACTCGGTTGATTCGGTCATTAGCACTAATGATGCTAATTAAAACCTGGGGCGTCACAGCCTACCCCCCTTAAAAAGAATCTCGTCCCGAGATTTGAAATTAAAAGACAAAGGCAGGGAGGGGTTCTCGGATAGAGATATTACCCATGATATTAAGCTGGTCGATTCGATCGGATGCTCAGAGAACATTGAGAGTGGACGGAAGGAGACCAAGTTGAAAAGTGATTTCCAAAACAGATTCCCATGAAGAAAAGGAAGGCTAGTAAAAGATTTCCGTAATTCCTTTTGGAAGCAACACGGAGGTGATTTATGGGTCAAAAGCTTCCCATGCTCGGTCAAGGTGGTTCATAAGAACAGTCTAGGAAGGTGAATTCGTAGAGGGCATTCGCAAGGAATGACTTACGAATAAGAGGTAGGAAAAGTGTGGAAGATAATCTAGTATAGGAATTTCAGAACAATCTTGCTCACATGTTATTTAACTTGTGAATTTGGGTAGTATTGACTCGTTACATTACAGTGCAGTTATTTTAAAAAGTTGGTGTGATGCACATGCTTATGAAGACACGATGCACATGCTCATGCGGTATGGTGCTCATGATGCAGGTTAACACGAGTCGGTTACCCACAAAATGAGTTAGTGATTGAGAGGGCAATCATAGGTTGAGAAGGAGTATGCGTGGCGAGTCGCATTCTCACAACCAAGGTACTTAGCGCGCTCCTAGTGGAAATCATGTGGCTGCAGCACACATGATGCCCTAGGTTCCGTCGCGGCACCTTTGGTTATGGGACAACAATATCACCAAACATAAGCGAGATAGATTATGAGTATTGATCCTTCCATGCGTATGCACATTAGTTCACCCAAGGTTCCCAAATGCACGTGCTATGCAAATGCATACTCGAAAAGTGATTTTTTTTTTCAAAATGTTGTGAGCAAGACCAAGAAGAATAAGTTCATGATTGAAAGATCGAAGTAATCATGACAAGGATATCAATACAAGAATAGTTTAGTACTCCAACATGTGTAAACTCAAGGGGTTTGGCAGGGATACATGTCGATGGAGATAACATGTTGACAGGAGAAGATTACAACTGAAGGTTGAACTCTAAGATCAAGACATCACCCAATTGCCATGGTAGAAACAGAAGAAGTTCTTTTCTCATGCTGAGCAAAACTGGGTAGTCATGTGTACGAAGGTACAATTGTATGTTAGAACTCAAAATGAGCATACATACATAATGACATAAAGTTCTGGCAGTGGTGAACAAAAATTCATAACTTAAAAACCAGAGCTCCAAAAATTCCCAAATTTGTGTAGCAACTCAACAAGATTACGAGACACAGCTTTGGTATGCAAAGGTTCGGCTAGAAAGGTTAGGCAGGTGCTCGACTAAGCAAGGTTTCGGATTGGTTCCTGGAAAAACAGCATGACAGGGGTTTACCATTCTGAGCACAACTTGAGATAGACAAAAGCTATGACCGCGAACTTTTGCGAGCAGAAAGTAGATTAGATAAGGAGCAACTTTGGTATAGATCATCTGGTCAAATTGATTCTTTAACAGGGTGCAAAAATCAAGCAAACATCTCTATCACAAAATCTGGACAGCAACACATCTATGCACGAGAGGCTAAGCAAGGCAAAGCACACTAGAAAAATTCCCCTTAGAGAGCACATTAACATACAGGGGTTCAGTTTTAACTTTTCACGATTTTCAACATGATGCAAGACGTCCTATTCGTCCTCACAAGGCAATCAAGCCGAAAAACGAAATTAGTGCCGGTGGCAAGGCATATACACGTTTCTCCCTATGATAACTAGTCGAGAACTAGTCGATGCACACATCGCGACTTACGAAACGTGGTTAGTGTACCTGCAGAAGATCACAGAACACAACGAACCTTTCGTGCCAGCACTCACGAAAGCGTCCACATACAATACCGTTCACTATAGAAACGGTACCCATGCGTTTACCGCTGCATGGACAGCGTCCAACCTCAGATATGCTCCTTTTTGAATGAAGCGGATCCTTGCCTCGCATTTTCATAATGTGGAACGTCCACGTATGGCAAAATGTGGCGAGACACAGACGCGACGGTGGGTTCCCTTTGGATTAGGTCCCATCCATCCCTCACATGACTTCCATGCGGTACCACCACGTATAGCAAAACGTGACGAGACGCAGACGCGACGTGGGTTCCCATTAGAATAGGTCCCATCCGTCCCTCACAGGACTTTCCTGTGGCACCACCACGTATGGCAAAACGTGATGAACTAGTATGGTTGTACAGAAAGTAAGTTCTGACAGGAATGAAATGTGCTGGAAGTTAGCAAAATAAACCATAGATTAATAAGCCACCTGAAAGAACCCAAAAAAATTTCCTCTAGGGCCTCTCGGTCTATTTCCATCCTTAACGGACCAACGTATTTTGCAAATTCAAACAATCTTGGCAAATTTTATTCAAAAACCAATGATTAAGGTTGTTAATTAAACTCTGGTGCATATAATCGCTTTGGTACCAGCTGTGACAACCCGCCCAGGAAAATACCGTACTATCACCTAAACCAATCCACTTTGGTCATTAAGCGATAATAAAGTATCATCCTGTCATTAGTTGCCGGGTTAACGCCCGGTAAATCACTTGGATATCAACAAAGGATCGAACATATGCATTAAAACTCACGCGAAGGCGAGTCCGGAGTACAAACACAAATTAAATTCAAATCTGCCCCGCAGGGTTTAATTATTACAAACCATTGTTCATGATAAAAGTAATGGTTCAGAGTTTGAAAACAGCGGACTAAAATAAACTAGCGCAACGGTAACATCACAGGAGGCCGTCCGTGATGCCATCACTCGTCGTCATCCACCCATCCTTGCTCCCAGCCGGGTGGAATCTTACCAGGTCTAACCACACCTGCAACAACAGTTTTAAAGCAAGGCTGAGTATACTAATACTCAGCAAGACTTAACCGTCAGGTGATAACTACATCACCAAACTCTAGACATGAGAGACTTTTTGGCCGGTGGAGTTCTTTTGCTGAAAAGCAACAAAGAGTATGTCCTTACTTTCAATATTTTAGCACAAGTTCTAGTTGATTACCATTTCTAAGTGTGCCAACTAATTCAATCAAGAATTGTACAAACAATTAATTCAAGCAGTAAACTTCATCAAATTCCATCATTAAGGGATATCATGGCCAGTTGATTAAGCAGTCTCAGATAACGGTGAGAGGCCGACAATCGATTGATTTAAACCTTGCAAGGTAAACCTAAACACACGGTAGGGTGCCCCCGCGAGGACAACCACCAGGCGGTTCCCAAAAGTCCTCGGCTTGGGATCGAAGCTTACAGTCCTGGGTACAAGGTTAGCTGGCATACCCCGCGAGGCACCCAGCTTCACACATGTACCCCCCTATCCCGGTAGCTAGCCGGGTAGGTGACTACTCAAGATTTGTAAGGGTAAGTTCCCGCACCGTCTCATTAAGGTACTAGGCTTACCGGTCCCATTCCCGACAAGTGCTTAGTACGTTCAAAAGCTTAGCCCGCGAAAGCCACTGGACCGGAGCCCAAATCCCATGCTCTTACCACATGAGCAATCCATTTATAAAGATCTCATGATTCCAACATAAGGACCTATTCTCGTGAGTGACGAACATCACTCGACTTGTACCCGCCCTATAGCATAGCAGCTATCGACCTAGCACACTAGTAAAAGACATAGGTACCTAGGGATCATGCATCTAGGGTTTCCATTCAACTCCTGAAGCGTAAATGCACATTCATTGCAAGGATAATTGCATAATTTTAAAAGACGGGGTTAATGATCTGGGGCTTGCCTTCACTGGCAAGGTTGGCCTTGGGCCATTCTGGACCTTGGTCCAGGTCTTGAGCTACGTCCACGTACTGCAGCTCTTCGTCAGCACCTTCGTCTCCTCCTTCCGGTACGAGCGTATATCTACCGTCGGAAAGATCTACACGAGGATGCAAATGCAAGATTTAATTGACGGTTTTTAATTTAATTGGTTACAAACAACAAACGACAACCATGGGGTGCATGGTTGACCAGATTCACCTAGATAAGCACACATTTAGCATACTCTTCCAATACAGGAACAATATGCGATTCTTTATTAATTATTCTATTTGATAGTGACTGTGTACATATTTATGTGATTAAATTAATTAAATTTCACAAACAGCAAGGGGTGGTGTCACTTAGTTTCTTAGCAAGATTAACATCACATACACAAGGTCATTTAGTGTGGAGTTGATGATTTTCCAATTTAACTTTAATATTAAGCTTAAAAAGGCTACCATTGCTTTTATTCACAAAATAAATTAATAAAATTCAGTGAGGTCTGTTATGAAGCACTACAAACCTATACAAATCCACTGCACACACACGCACAATTAGGATAGCTAGGAAATTAAATACACCGAAAATAACAAAAGCTAGCTATTAAAGCAAGGTAAATGCATATGAAAATGAATACACATCAAAATGATTCCAACTTTCTCACACATGGGTTCTGGTTTAAAACTAAGCTAGGCATGCAACAAATACACCTAGAGCTACTATGGATCTTGGGTTATGCATTTACCAAGAAAATCAAGCATATTTCAAGAATAAATATTTCTGACAAGTATAAAGTTGTAATTAATTCACCAGAGGTGCATTTAGGCATAACAAGGTCACATGCAAAAGTTGAGTAGAAAAATCTAATTATTGTTAGCTACAAAAATCATTTGGACAGATTCAGCATAAATACAAAATAAATCATAATAAAGGATCTACAACATAACTTTGTGCAATTATTGGTACAGAAGCTAGACATGACATAACACACAACATATTCAAAATTCAGCTACAGAGCACATGTATATCTTGAGATACAACAGATCTAGTTTTTTCAGTTTTCTATTTTTCATTCAAAAACTATTAGGAAAACCTAGGTTCAAGCTTTACTAAAGTTGTAGTGTTTTTCACAAGGAATCCAACAAAATTGAGTTTGCATTTTTATTTTTTTTCTATGATTTTCTACAAATTTTACAAGAATCAGCATAAAGCCTAAAACTATTGAAGATGCTGTTTTGCAAGGAAGTCCCTGGAGGTTTTTGATTCCTTACAGATGTACCCTCGGTTTGCAGATTGGCCCTCAGAAAGATTTGAGGCCGCACAATTGGGTCCTCGGGGAGGTGGCCGGCGCGGCTCGTCGGAATCCGGCGAGGCCGGCGGCGGTGGTCGACCGGGAGCGGGTGGAGGATGGCCTGAGGGCCTCCTAGGCTCGGCTTGAAGGCTTGGTCGGGGCGGAGGAAGGACCGGCGAGGAAGCTCGGTGGCGCCCGGCGGCGGTGGCCGCCGCGAGCTACAATTCCGGTGAGCTAGGGGCAGTGCGGGGCAAATGATGGAGGTAGCAGCTCGAGTGTGGTGTGAGGGAGGTGCTGGAGGCGCTGGCCGGCGATGGGGAAGAGCGGGGGGAAGAGCTCGCCGTCGGTGGCGCAAATGGCGGCGGCGGAGCTGCTCGGGCGCGCGGGGTGGCCTGCACGCGCGAGGAACGGCCATGCCCCATTTATAGGCGCCTTGAGCCTTTGCTTCGAAGACACGACAGGAGTGCGAGGGGGCCCGGCACGGCGGCAGGCGGGGCACCGGCCGACGGCCGACACGGCGGGGACCCGTCGCGGGCGGCGCAGGGCGCGGCCCCCCAGGGCTCGATCCGCGTGTGGCCTCGGGGCGCTGGGCCTCGGTGCGCGCGGCC
Source organism: Cenchrus fungigraminus (assembly GCA_036936925.1). NCBI lineage: Eukaryota > Viridiplantae > Streptophyta > Magnoliopsida > Poales > Poaceae > Cenchrus > Cenchrus fungigraminus. Next base: position 74,346,472 of record CM072780.1, read on the forward strand.
TCGGGCGCGCGGCCGGCAGGGCCCGGACGTCGAAGGGCGGCGGGGTGCCACGCGGCGGATGCACGCGCACGGGCGCGACGCGCTGGAGCGCGGGAGCGCGGCGCGGCGCGACATGGCCCATTTTCTTTTCACTTAACACTGTTTGACCGCGAAAAGCTCCAAAAATTTGAACTGAAGTGCACTGCAGTGTAAATAGCAAAGTTGTAGATCGACGACCCCTCTACAACTTTTACAAAGGCTCATAGGGGTTTTGAGCAATGGATTTTGCACAAACTGCACGCAAAGTTGCTGGTTTTTATGTCTCTGGTGAATAGTAACAGCTGAGTTTGACTGCGAATTTCACCAATCTCCACTCCAAATCACAAATGCCGCCAATTATGAAAAGTGTGTCCCTCGAAAAGATGAACAACTTTTATATTGGCCGATTTTGAAGCGTTTAGGTGGAATTTGGAGAACGCGGCAAAAGTTCTGGGAGATGCTCAAAGACATAAGGGTTTTGACCGGGGTTTTGACCAAGGGTCGACTAGGGTTTGACCACAAGGGTGTGTGGTCTTGATTAAGAGGGTCATTAGGGATTGCTGACTCGGTTTTCGGGGTGATGACCCAGGTTGACCAAGGTTTGACCAAAGTCAATAGTGTTTGACTCGGTTGATTCGGTCATTAGCACTAATGATGCTAATTAAAACCTGGGGCGTCACAATCATGCCCAAAACAACGGTACCAAGTTCTCACTCCTCCTGAAAGGGAGAACGGGAACAAGTTCCTCCTAAGAACATCTTATGTCGCCCCGGCCTTACCCTGGGTAGAACACAGTTGTTCAAAGTCTCTCACATGGGAGTAGGGATTTTCATGACTTTCCCCCGAGAAGGAATCGTTCTCAACTAGCTTAATCAGGGACGGGTGAACCATACAGGGTGTTAAGAAGGCGGGTCGCCTCCACAAGGATGATTCTATTGGTTCACTCATAATGAGCGGAAGGTGTGTACAAGGATAACCTTCCTGGGATAACGGGGGTAGAGGTAGAAATGAAAAGGAAAAACAAAAGATACGAGGATAGTCGGGTTCATAGATTCTCGAGAACCGTTCCCCGGCAACGGCGCCAGAAATGCTTGTTGGTATTTCTTAACCTCACCACTAGTGGCGCGTCTAGCGTGAGTGTGTAAGGAACACCCGGGTATACTGACGAGTGCGAACGTGTCCGCAAGCGCACGGATACACCATTGCAGCACTTCTCCCTCGGGAGTATTCCAAAGGGTATCGAATCCAAGGAACGGTCAGGGTACTCTACGAGCGACTTACCCAAGGACACAGGATCTCTGTTGAGGTGGACGAGAGGTATGGTACCTCTTGTAGGTACTTGGTTCTAGGGGGGTGCAAGCTGCAAAGGATCTCACTTCGGACACCGGACCCTCCTGGCTATAACAGTCGGTTCACGGTAAATGGTTGCCTACACCTGTATCTGAACGTGGGGGATTCCGAAAGGGTCCAACGGCTGTCACCACCGCGGCCTACCCCAAGACAAACCATGGGACACAGGGCAATCGAAGGATAACCCGTAGTCCAGACACCACGTCTGCACTACCGACTACTACTATAAAACGGCTACGTCTGACGTCCCGTAGCAACACTATAGCACTCCGTAGAAATACGGAGCGATGAACCCGCGAGTACAACTAGACCTTACCCATCATGGAATCAAGACGATACAAAGAGATATGAATGCCACTTTGGTCTAATTCAGATATGCAGAGTACTCACTAGATTCTAATTGACAAGCAATCATACAAACGGAATGCGGAATTATTCATCTAGTCAACAAGATCAAAGGATCGTGTCACGAAGAACACGAGCCTCTAAATGATGAATAGGTGAAGAACTCTAGAACATATCACCCATGTATGAATATGACTTTAGCCTAATTGGAATATAACGAAATACTCACTTTGGTCTAAATGAAGAACAGTATCACTCACGAGGTACAAAGGGATGATGAACGAAGAATGGATCATCGCATCTCCCTTCTACTCACCCACACTCTCTCCTCTCTACCTAGCACTACCTAAGCTAGATCCTCCTCACACTCATACTCATGGTGGGATGAGATTTCACCTCCACCAAGAGGGAATGAGAAGGAGGCGAGGAGGCTAAGGTAAGAAGTTGCCGTCAAGTGTGTTGTCCTATTCTTAGCCCCCCTCCCCTTCTATTTATAGGCGCGGGCACCGGTGTCAAGTGGAGCGAGACACCCCGGGGATGGCCTCTAGGACCAATGGGCGAACACCACGTGGAGGCCTGGGATCGGCCGACCCCCACGTGGCCCGCCTCGGCTTGTGCTTTCTCTGAGCGGCTGACTGGTGGGCCCTGAGGTCGGTTCCCGGTGTACACGTGTGTTAGAGGCGGTTTAGGTGCTCTGGTGGGCCCATGGATCCATGTGATGCACGCGTGGCGGTCTCTGATTCGCCGAGGCTCTCTCTCTTGGATTGGTGACGTCATTGATCCAGGGGCTGCTTGCATGGCAGCCCCTCATTGGCTGAGCCTGAAGTGTTAGGATCATAGAGGTGTGATTTCTCTTCATTTCTTATGCTAAACACCTGCATTCATCTTCATACAGCCACTTGTGGAAATTATTAGTTTAAAGCCCTATTCTAGTGTGGATGCATGATTCTCATGTTGAAATGCAGGGATTGACGGCCTTAAATTAGGTACTTAACAGCCGTCAACAACATCCTGCGTCTGGTGGTTGTATTGCTTGGGAATCTGATTGGACTTGTTTTGGAGGGGGGTCCCTGCGGCCCTTATATAGGCTTGGGAGGCAGGGTTACAGATTGCATGGGATCTACCCTCGGTTATACAAGATCTTTCCTCATTTACAAGTATTATCTTTCCTAACCAACTAGTCTTTAACTATGGATCCCTATCTCTTTGAGCGTTGCTTCATTCTTGATCCGTACGCCCGCACCAGGTGCCGCCGTGTGGGCCCTCGCCATCCCTGGAGATACGTCGTGGGTCCCTTCCGTGTGGCACCCCGGGGGTATATCCCCCACAGGAGTGTATGCCGCTGACGTCCCCTTCATCGACTTGAGGGATGATCGAGAGAGACAAGCCTACGCTACCCTCAAGGATCGAGTCTTCTCCAACACTAGGGAGTTCGACCCGACCCTTCTGGAAAAGACAGGTATGGACTATGAGTTCGATTCCATTTGGCAAGCTCTTGGTTGGGAAGGTTTTGTCCCGGTTCAGGAGATCGGTTCTAGGCCTGTCACCATCCAGTTTCTCTGCACTCTTCAAGAGGATGCAGACGGTATTATGTTTCGATTCCATGGAACGCCATATCGGGTTTCATGGAAAGATCTTAGTTGCAACCTCGGTTTTCATCGCCGTTGCACTGTTTCTCTTGAGCAAGCTTGTAGCGGTTTTACTCACGAAAGTTTTTGGGAAGAACTGTCTAGTCGGCCTGTGTCACACCCTGAAATGTCCGAATTTCAGGATGTGAATAGGAAGAAAATTCAACAACAATTTTCTCTCAATTTTTTAAAATTTTCCCATCATTTATTTTCTTTATAGGGAATATAGTATAGTAGAAAAAAACATCATTTATTTTTCTAAATTAAATAAATGGCTTGATGCTTGTTGCATTCATGCTGGTGCATTGTTTTTGTTTGTTGGAATTCAAATTTGAATTTGAATTCAAGTGTTTGAACGCCATTTCAAAATAGCAAACCTTTTTTTCCAACCCCTTCTTTTCCTCCCTTTTGGCCCGGTCCAGCACGTAGACCAGCAACCGGAAGTCCGCTTCTCAACCCCGGACTCTCCCTCTCCGCTCGCGCGCTCCATTCTTGCAGCCCAGCTCAGCCCAACAAGCCGCAACCCAGCATCAGTTTTCAGCCCAGCCGGCCCGCTCCATCTCCCTTCGCCCGCAGCCCGCGTGTCATCCCTTTCCTCCCGCTGTCTCCAACCCGGACTCGGGGCGTCCCGGCCGTCCCCGTCTCGAGCGCGCCTCCCTAGGTGTGACCCGCACACCAAGGTGCCACCTCCAGCCCTTTATAAGTAGCCGTCGCCACACGCGCCCGCTTCTCCAAACCCTAGCCACCTGAGCCCCTGCGCACGCCGCCCCAAATCCTAGCAGTGCCGCCGCCGTCGATCTCCCTTGCCGTCGCTTCCCTGTCGACGAGAAGGCCACCCGGAGTTTCGTGTTGAGGTGAGGAAATCGCCGGTGCCTTTTGTTCGCGTCCTCACGCTCCGTGCCGCCCGAACATGCTCGCCGAAGTTAGCACCACCGCGCCTCTCTGCCTCGCCGTGCCATGCGCCATCTCCACCGCACCCGAGACGACCGCGCCGCCCTGGATAAGTTCGTCGCCTCGCCAGCTACACCCTAGTGCAATCCGCATGCCAAATCGTGTACCACAGATCGATTTCGATCTTCGTCGGCGAGCTCGCCGCCATGCGCCGCCGCCAACCGTTGCAACCCGCCGCCGCTTGCGTCAGCCGCAGCTACCAGCCGTCCGATCTAGATCCGACGGATCAGATCCGGTCGACCGAGGTCAATACCGGTCAAACCCAGTCGAGTCATCATCTTTTTGCAGAGAAGCCCTTAAGTTCTTCTAGTTTTACATATAAGTCCTCCTACAGTAGAAAGTTTCTCACAGTTTAGTCCTTTTCTTTCTGTTTAGCCCCTGGAAGTTTAGGTTTTTCACAGTTAGACCCCTATAGCTTGTTTTCAGCGTAGTTTCACCATTGTAGCTCCATTTTTAATGTTTTTGGTGTCCAAACGATCGTCTCGTAGTGTAGATTAGTTTTTCACCTCTGTTCTATTCTGTTGCTACTGTTTGGTGATTGTTTCTTATTTATTCTTGTTGTATGCTTGTATGTGATTGATGTGGTGCGTGGAGAGCGAGACGTTCGGAGGATTCGAAGAGCAAGAAGTCCAAGAGTTTGAGCAGCAGCAGAGTCTTGTTGAAGGCAAGTCCCCCTTGATGCATACCCGTTTATCCTATATAACATGCATTTAATTCACTGTATTTACTTTATTGCTTGCATTAATCTTGATGGGTTCCTATTAAAGACCATGCCTAGTACTTTTGACCTTTGCCTTGTAACCGGGTTATTAAATTAATCTTGATGGTAGTTATTGCTTAGTATGCTTAACTGGGATGGTGTTAATCAACATGGTTATCTTTTATGCTCTATCTTCCTTTATGTTAATTTTAATTGCAAGACCACTTATCATATGTTAATCGGAACATGGAGAACCACTCAGGAAAATAGTACAACCACAAGAACTAAACGAGAAATGGTCTTGGCCAAGTAATTAGGAACTTTAGCTTGGGGTGATCTTACCAGATAAGGACAAGGGATCGGCGGTACTGTGGGGTATGGACCCGCCCTAGCGGGGAGTTGGGTTGGTTCTTTTATTGTGGGGTATTGACCTGCTAGGGGGCTTTATACCTTGCTAACTGATCCGGACCTTGTGGGTCACAACTTGCTGGGGAACCTTTGTAAAGGACTTGTAGCGTCCCTATGCAGCCACACCTCGGTAGTGTGGTATGGTGCCTGCGCAGCACCACATGGTTGGGTCCAAAGTTCTTCGGAGCTTTTACGCTGCTTGTGGTGAAAGTGTACAACCTCTGCAGAGTGTAAAACTAACCGGTTAGCTGTGCTCACGGTCAAGAGTGGCCTGGACCCTCACATGACTAAGTTATGGAATATGATATTAACTTGATGCTTTATCTTTGTTTATGATGTTCATGCTTTATATTAAATGCAAGTTGGTACAAACATATACTCTCTAGTAATTATGTTGCTAATAAAACTTGACCAACTAATATGCTAATTGCTTGAACCTTTTAGCCATCCACCATATGGCCTTGCATGTTATATGTTGATTTCTGCTTGCTGAGTACGACACGTGCTCACGCTTGTCTATTTATTGCAACTACAACACTCGGATTGCTCCTCAGTCTGGGAGAGGTTTGAAGATTACCCCGGAGATTTCCAGGAGTTCTAGGTGTATGTGTCTTCAGTCAGCTGCCTGTGGAGGCGTCTCTATCCGCTGCGAGAACTCGTTATTTATGTTCGTTTTAGACTTTTGGTCATGTAATAACTTTATATTCGTGTGGCACTGATTTTGGTATTCACTTAGTCATTACGTGTGTGTAACTTGATCCTGGCGCACATGTAATTTCTACATTTGGTTTTGCCTTTAAAACTGGGTGTGACAGCCTGCCCGTGGCAAGTTGACACATCGGTGCAACGATATCATGCATCCCACTCTCTGACTGTGGCACAAGTGGCTCGCCATCACTCTCTTTCCAAGGGATGATGTTCGAACCGTCCGCACTGACGAGATGAGGATATTACATGCCACGGTCAGACGGATCAAAGTCTCCCCCATTCAAGCTATGATTCGACAGTGGTTGACGAACTTTAGGATGACGGGTTCTATTGAGTGTACGTCTTTGATTACGCGCATCGTTACGAGTCTTGGGTTACGCAGGGGACTGACATTCCCTACATTGCTACCCTCGGTCCTCGATTGACGATGCGTATTTGACTTATGGGCATATTCTTAAGAAGGGTCCGGATGATTCTTTGGTTTTCTTCCCTGGCTATGCAAACCAAATTCGGTTCCCTAACTCGGATTTCAAGTTGTATGGCCAAGGGCCACTGACTGTTCCTCTCGAGGACCCTCGTCGTTCTAGTGTTTTTGGTGACAGGATTACTAGGAGCGCATCGAGGAAAGCAGCCAGGGCACAACAGCCGCCGCCACAGTCGTCACCTCCGCTCATCCACAGCCTCAGCCTACCACACCTCCGCCTGGCACATGGACCTCTACCGGGTACATGCCTAGGGTTACACCCGAATATGCCCCTGGCTGGGATCAGCCTGTGTACTAGCAGGGTGCGAGTAGCTCGGCTTGGGCTAGCGCGGGTAGTGACGATTGGGCCATGCCCACCCGTTCCACCTATGGAGATGCGACATCTTCGTCGTCCGGGTTGCGCTCGTCATCTCGTTGGGCTACCCTCACTCAGCAGATGAGCGAGCTCAACATCCGTATCGGCGATGTGGAGGAGACTATGCACCAGCACGCTGAGTCCACCCGAGACTGGCAGTGCATGTCAGGCGAGAGGCTTCACACCATAGAGCAGGCACAACAGCAACAGTTGGAGGAGCAGAGGGCTTTCTACACGTGGATGGGATTTCCCCCTCCACAGTAGTGAGCCTGAAGCTAGCTTGGGGGAGGACCCTCATTCTGAGGTAACTTATATCTTTAATTGTTTCTAGAATCTCACATGATAAAAACACATAAAAACTGAAAAATCAAAAAGACCAAAAATATTTATTTGCTTTCCAATTTAGTTTGCTTTCATATGCGCGGTGAGAATGCTTTCATTCCCAATGTTGAAATGATGAATAGTTGCTCTGTTTATTCCACTTGTGTGCCTTGCTTACAACTTAGTATCCTATTTAAGTTTTGAGTTAGTTGGCTTGCATGATCAAACCTTAGCTTGAAACTTGTGGGTAGCAAAAAGCATGAACTTTGCTTAGGTTGTTGTGAGACATGGGTACCCTTGGGTCCCCACCGACAAGGCTCACGGCCGTCCCCGACAAGTGGGTCCGGCCTACCAGAAGATCCGCCGACCTAACAGTGGGCCCAACCGACCTAGTTGGCGGCCCACACGAATTCCTGAAGACCTTCCAGAAGATTCCCGAGACGACCTTATCCACAACGACTTCAAAACTTGGCATGCAAGACAAGACATCGGTGGATTCCGACCAAGCAGATCGACAGATATGGCAAGTGTTGTAATCAACTAGATTTAGGTCTCCTGGTCGTAACTGACCTGAAGTCTGGGCACCGACCTTGTCCGCTGGCCAATATAAGGCGGACGAGGCGACCCTTTGTACAATCATGCAATCCTCAAGCAATCAACACCAACAACTGGACGTAGGGTTTTACTCTCTGGAGGCCCGAACTAGTATAAACTCGCCGTGTTCTCTGTGTTCCGTGTGCTCGTGCGCAACCTTCGAGTTCTTAGCTCTAGATTCCACCCCACCGAACAAATAAACCACTGGGGTTAACCCCCCTGTGGGCTGTCCAGATCTAAACCTCTGACAGTTGGCGCGCCAGGTAGGGGAGGAATCCAGGGTTCTTCGTGCAACTCGATGGCTTCGTCAAGCGGCGTCATCTTCCCTGAGAGAATGGTGGACATCCTCGCCAACCCCATTGACATCTGCTTCGGCTCTATGCCGGCGGGATCCACCGTTCCAGCCACATGCCACGTCATCGAGAGCGCTGCGGTCACCTCCAACCAACAAGTCGGATCCGATGTGCTGGAGAAAACCCACCCACCCACTCCTAGTGACCTGATCGCGGGGCTCGATCGCGTCGAAGACATGCTCTCCGACACGATCAAGGTCTGTGAGCGCGTCAAGCGCCCTCACAGGACCTCTCCATCTTCATCCCGCATGCCCTTTGGTCTGCGGAACACAACTCATGCAGCGTCTCGCTACATGAAGAACAAGCTTCAGATCCAATCTGAACCCAAGATCCCACAACATAGAAACCGCAGAGGTCACCTCGACGACCCTTGCCCCGTCCATGAAGACTCCAAACACACGGCTCGCCAGTGTCGTGTACTCAAGAAGCTTCGCTGACCTCTCACCACGGCTCATCACCGACAGTTCAACCGCGAGCCGTCCCCGGACCGCCTCGCGTTCCAGATCGCCCGTACGACGATCTCCCCCAACTATCCGGGTGAGGTGTTTGAGATCCCAGACCGAGAGGTCCTTGTGGTCTCTGCCGACGTACCCCCTCAAGCTGGTGAAACAGATGAGCAGCACATACAGCGCGAGAACGCTAACGCTGCACGAGCTACGCGTCGTCAGCAGGAAGTAGATGCAGCTGCTGCAGGTCAGCCTGCAGGCAATGTTGTGCCAGGTGCCGGCGACCAACCCGCAGGCAACGCCAACGCCAACGCCCCCCCCCCCCCCCGTGGCTCAGGCCCCTCCTCAGCAGCAACAGGACAACGAGCCTCGATGACACCGCCTACACGCCAGAGACCTCCTAAAGGACTTTGAGCAAAACGGCCAAGAAGTATACAACTCGTCTCAAGCTAACCTAGGCGCGGCACTCGCTGAGCTGGGACAACTTGAGGATACTCCTGCAACTCGGCGTCTGCAAGCTCACATCCGCATCGCCACTGCCCAGGTCGAAGAAAGAGGACCAGGATACAGCAGATCAGCTTCAAGCTCCTACTCCAGGAGTAGGTCGGAACGACCTCGCCAGCGACGCCACACCAATGCCCCCTTCAGCCTGTGGCTGAGGAGGGAGGAGGCGAGAATGAAGTCGTACAGCCGGTCAACCCCGCTGCTAACGCCGCTGCCAACCCAGCAGCCAATCCAGCCGCCAATGCCGCGGGTAACACCCCTGGCAATGCACAAAACAACACCGCCAATGCTGCTGGCGCCCAACAGCAGAACGCTGCCGGCAACGCAGGACAGAATGCGGGAGCTCAACCTCCACCAGTACAAGCCAACCGCGCTCAGAGTAGTCAACGTCATCGCATCCGAGACGAAGTGGAGATAGCATGACGTGCTAATTACAACCGCGACCATGGGGTCCCTGATCTTCTTGACGCCAATCACCCCATCCAAGCCACGGAACTTCGGCAAATGCACGATCAAGAGCTCTTGCGATGTGCCCAGTACGACCAGGACAATGGTCCTCCCGACAACCTCTACGTCATCCCGACGGCCTACGCCCCGTCAGCTAGTCCTGGAGCAATCAACAACTTCCCGGCGTTCTCGCGACGTCTCAGAACGATCAGATACCCAAAGGACTTCAAGCCAGCCATCGAAAAATATGACGGTCGTTCTGACCCCAGTATTTGGCTCAAGATGTACAGCATCGCAGGTCGAGCCTCTGGAGGCAATGAAGACCACATGGCAGGATACTTTCCTCTCGTGATGGGCAAAGCACCACTCCTGTGGCTCGACAACCTTCCTGCAGAATGCATTACCTCATGGGCGACCTTGTCGCGGCTCTTCACGACCAACTATCAAGCGACCTACAATCGGCCCGCCAACACTCACCACCTCGCCAGAGTGCGGATGAGGCACGACGAGACTCTCCGTGAGTACACTAACCGCTACTTCGAGAATCGCAACACTCTTGCAGGAGTCAAGGACGAAGACGTCATTGCCTACTACAAGAAGGGGGTAACCAACCTCAAAGCTCTTCAAGAAGATTCACGAAGCTGATGCCCACACCATCGCCGACCTCATGGCCTACGTCGACAAGCTCGTCGATACTCAAGATGCGGTGGTACACGACTTCAAAGGGGATGACCATAACGATGGTGGAAGCAAGTCGCGCAAGCGATCTGGCGAGGTTTACGCTACCGACCCACCCAGACCTTCCACCGTCCTCGAAGGTGACTTCAACATGGTCATGGACGACCAGTGCCAGTTCCACCGCGATGCCAAGCATACCATGAGGGAGTGCGAGCAGCTAAAGCGCGCACTGGGAGTACCTCCAGAGCCTAAGAAGACCAAGGGCGGCAACAATGATGACCAGAACAGCGGCCGCAGCTACGACAACCGCAATCGTCGACCTGACCGACGAGATTGCCGCGACCGGCGACCTTACCGTCGCAACAACGACAGGGATCGCTGTGACTATCGCCGCGACTATCACCACGATGACCGACGTGATGATCGTCGTGACGACTACCGCAACAATGATCGTCGCAAGGACCACCGCAACGACCACCATGATGAACACCATGACGATCGACGTGAGGATTGCCGTCAGCATGATGATCGCGACCGCAACGACAACCGTCGCAAGGAGCCCTCTCCTCCACCTCCACCAAAAACGGGCAATCCCAACGGTTCGTTCCAGAACGCCAGCCGTCAAATCAACTTCATCATCGGTGGCCGTCAAGCAGCCAAGAGCAACAGACAGCAGCGGTCAAACGCAAGGGAGATCGGCCAAGTCAATACTGAAACTCCGCAACCTCTGCATTGGTCGGAGTACCCCATCACTTTCTCCAGAAAAGACCATTGGGTGCACATACCAGACCCCGGGACCTACCCTCTGGTCGTCAACCCCATAGTGGATGGCGGGTTCCTGCCTAAGACCCTCATCGATGGAGGCAGCAGTTTGAACATCATCTTCAGAGAAACGCTGAGAAAGATAGACTTCGACTTCTCCAAGATGACCGCCTATGACGAACCTTTCTACGGGGTCGTGCCCGGAAAGGCTGCATACCCCATAAGTCGTGTATGCCTGCCGGTCACCTTTGGCAAAAAGGAAAACTTCCGCACAGAGTGCCTGACGTTCGAGGTCGCGGACTTCCGCTCCTCCTACCATGCCATCCTTGGTCGACCTATGTTGGCCAAGTTCATGGCCATACCGCATCACACTTACCTCATCATGAAGATGCCAGCACCAAATGGGATCCTTTCCGTCCACAGCGACATCCTCGTCTCCTACAACTGTGAGAGCGACACTATCGACCTCTCCAAGGTCTCTGCATGCAAAGCCGCCGCCACGGTCATGGTCGCTCAGGCCGCCAAGATCGATCAAACTACTCTAGAGGTGCCGGAACAGAAGCGTACAACCACCGCCTTGGACCCAAGTCCTGCTGTGAAGAAAGTCTGCCTCGGCCTGCCCGACGCATCCAAGGAAGTCACCATCGGGGCCAACCTCGACCCCAAATAGGAACTCGTGCTCACCAGTTTCCTCCGGGACAACGCTGACATCTTCGCATGGAGCCCGTCTGACATGCCCGGTGTCCCCAGGAAGCTGGTTGAGCACGCCCTTGAAGTAAGCAAGACCGCACGACCTATCAAGCAAAAGCTCCGGCGATTTGGAAAAGATAGAAAGCAAGCTATAGAAGTAGAAGTCTGCAAGCTCTTAGCTGCAGGATTCATACGTGAATGTAAACACCCGGTTTGGCTCGCAAACCCGGTCCTTGTACCCAAGAAGACTGGAGGATTAAGGATGTGTATCGACTACACCGACCTCAACAAGCACTGCCTGAAAGATCCCTTCTCTCTTCCTCGCATCGACCAGGTTGTGGACTCCACGGCTGGTAGCGTCCTATTGTGCTTTCTCGACTTCTATTCAAGATACCACCAGATAGGCTTGAATCCTGACGACGAAGACAAGATGGCGTTCATAACGCCCAATGGCATCTACTGCTACAAGGTCATGACCTTTGGCCTGAAAAACGCTGGCGCAACATACCAAAAGGCGATACAGAAGTGCCTAAAGTCTCAGATCGGGAAGAATGTAGAAGCTTACGTCGACAATGTGGTCGTCAAGACCACCGAACAAGATCAGCTCATTGCTGACCTCGCCGAGACCTTCTCCAACCTACGCACCTACCAGTGGAAGCTCAACCCGACCAAGTGCGTCTTCAGTGTCCCCTCCGGATTGCTCCTGGGCTTCATGGTGGGACACCGGGGCATCGAAGCTAATCCCGTCAAGGTCGACGCAATACGCAACATGGCCAAGCCATCTTGCAAGAAAGACGTCATGAAACTCACAGGTATGATGGTGGCTCTAGGTCGTTTCATCAGCAAGCTCGGCGAAAAAGGCCTACCTTTCTTCAAACTATTGTAGAAGGCAGATAAGTTCATGTGGGATGATGAAGCACAGAAGGCTTTTGAGGCCCTCAAAGATTCCTTGACCACGCCTCCAATCATGACGCCACCTATACCAGGGGAAACGCTCCTCCTCTACATCTCCGCCACCACTCATGTGGTCAGCACGGTCCTCGTCGCAGAATGAGAAGAAGAAGGACAGGCCTATCCTGTTCAACGACCTATGTATTACGTAAGCGAGGTCCTTGCCGATGCTAAGACACGTTATTCACAGCCTCAGAAGTTGCTCTACACACTCCTGATCACATCGAGAAAGCTTCGCCACTACTTCCAAGCCCACAAGATCACTGTACCGTCATCATTCCCGTTAGGAGAGATCATCCGCAACGGCGACGCTAACGGCCGCATCGTCAAGTGGTCGGTGGAGCTTGGAGAGTTCGACATCGAGTTCTGCCCTAGGCAGGCGATCAAGTCACAGATCCTAGCAGACCTCGTGTCAGAGTGGACAAAGATCCAGATGCCCCCTCCCAAGGAGCGGCCTGAACACTGGATAATGTACTTCGATGGTGCCCTTAACCTCGAAGGTGCAGGAGCAGGAGTGCTATTCATCTCTCCTCAGGGAGAGCAGCTCAAGTACGTCCTGCAGATCCACTACAAAGCCTCCAACAATGGAGCAGAATACGAAGCTCTAATTCACGGGCTCCGTATAGCAGTGTCCCTTGGCATCAAGCGACTACTAGCCTACGACGATTCTAAGGTCGTCATTGAGCAAGTCAACAAGGAGTGGGATTGTGTCAAAGACACAATGGATGCTTACTGCGCTGAGATCCGCAATCTCGAAGGCCACTTCGAGAGAATCGAGTTTCAGCATGTGCCACGCAATAACAACGTGGCTGCCGACGTGCTATCCAAACTAGGCTCCAGGCGAGCTCTAGTCCCGGCAGGTGTGTTCATCCAAGACCTACGCAAGCCGTCGATCAAGCTGTTGGACCCGGACAACCTGGACCAAGTACAGCCCGACCCAACTCCAGCACCTCCCCGCGACGTGCTGATGACAGAAAAAGAGGATGATTAGCGCGAGCCTTTCCTAGCCTTCCTACTCGACCAATGAGTCCCAGAAGACAAGGCTGAACGAGAGTGTATCACACGACGAAGTGCTAACTACGTCGTGATCGGCAACGACCTATACAGAAAAGCCGCCTCCACTGGCGTCTTGATGAAATGCATCTTGCGATCAGAAGGTCTCCAGCTCCTAGCTGAGATTCACCGCGGTGAGTGTGGCTGCCACGCGGCATCCGCCAATCTGGTCAGCAAAGTGTATCGATCTAGCTTCTACTGGCCCACGGCCATGTCTGACGCTAAAGACCATGTCAAGAGGTGCAAAGGATGCCAATTCTTTATCAAACAGCAGCACCTGCCAGCTCAGGTCCTACGCACGATCCCCCCATCCTGGCCCTTTGCCATGTGGGGCCTTGACGCTGTAGGGCCATTCAGAACTGCTCCGGGCGGCTACAAGTACATCCTTGTGGCTGTCGACAAATTCACCAAGTGGATCGAAGTCCGACCTGTCGCAAACGACACGTCGGAGGAAGCGGCGAACTTCATGCAAGACATAACACATCGCTTCGGTGTGCCCAACAGAATCATCACCGACCTAGGGACGGCCTTCACAGGGTCCGCCTTCTGGGATTAATGCCAAGACAACACGATTGACGTATACTACTCATCGGTCGCCCACCCCCGGTGCAAAGGCCAGGTCGAACGTGCCAACGGCATGGTCCTTCAAGCTCTCAAACATCGTATCTTTGATGACGCTTCAAACTACGCCACCCGGTGGTTAGCCGAGCAACCACATGTAATTTGGGGTCTGAGGACCCAAGTCAGCTCTGCTACGGGCTTCTCGCCGTTCTTCCTGGTCTACGGCTCAGAGGCCATCCTACCTATCGACGTCACCTTTGGAGCTCCACGCATACAGTTCTACGAGGAGGGAGAAGCCGAGCAGACTCGTCGTGTCGACCTCGACAGCCTCGAGGAACAGATGATGGCAGCTGTTATGAGGCAAGCTCGCCACGACCAGCAACTTCGTCGGTATCATGATCGCAACGTTAAGGAGACCTCCTTCAACGTTGGCGACCTAGTCCTAAGACATATCCAGAAGACCGATGGCATGCACAAGTTGTCTACCCCTTGGGAAGGACCCTTCATCGTCACTGAAGTCATCAGCCCATCCACATATCGCCTCCAGTGGGGCGACGGGCAAGGCGTACCCAACCCATGGAACGTGGAGCACCTACGACGATTCTATCCGTAGAATAGTTTTTATTACAGTTATGTATTCCTCGTCTTTGTATTTTCAGTTCAATAAATATCAGTTAAAGCAGTCATCTGCTGTGTCTCGAGCTCTACCTTCTCTTCTTTCATGTCATGAACCCTCCCCCTCGACATGCTCGGGGGCTTGGCCAAAAGCCAATACAAGGGTTGAAAAACCTGGGGGTGAAGTTTCCTGTTCCTCCCCGTCGATATGCTCGTGGGCTTGGCACAAGCCAATGTAAGGGTCGCTCGACCTGAGGACGTCGTCCCACATGACTACTCACTTTATGTTGTTGCGAACCTGCTTGGTCGTAAGGTTGCAAAACCTGAGTCCTAGACTCCTTCCCGCATGCCGATTGCATGTAAGTCTCCCTGCTGAGCTGTTGTGATCGGTAAGCCAGCCTCTCCGTGAGTTGTGGTTAGCGGGGTATGAAAAAGACACATCGCTCCAGGGCAACCAAGTTCGTGCAAACATAAGCTGGGTACGTCATGCAGGCCAAAATAAGATTAATAGTTGTTGTTTACATGACTGGAGGAAGGAGGGGTACAGCTCTAAGACTACGACTACTCTTCACCATCGTCGTCCTCGTAGTCAATGGCGTCCATTATCGCCATGGCGGCCTCCCGTACTTCAAGCTCCACGGCCTTCAAGTCCTTCGTCACGTCTAGGCCTTCTCCGACCTTGACCATGTCAACGTCGGGGTGATGAGGCTTCACCCGCACCAACGACTCTGTAGCTGTCGTCAAGCTCGTCACCTTCAAAAGGTCGATCAACTTCTCCAGTGCATCCAGAAGCCGATCAATAGCTGGCTTGGGCTCCTCCCCTTCGACCTGTGTTTCCACCATGTCCATCACAAAGTGGGCAGCATTCTTCAGGTCATTCAGCTCCACTTCGTGTCCTGCAATGATCACCTGGTCATTCCCTAACGCCTTCAAAGCTACATCGAGACTGACCTCAAGGTCTTTTCGAGCTTGCTTCTCATAAGCCAGCTTCTGGGACACGGCGTACTCACTGTCTATAGTGCTTTTCATCAGCTGCTTCAGCTCTTGAGCGCCGGCCTCGGCCTCCCGCAGGTTCACTTCTAGGCTTCAGACCCTCTCCTTAGCATTCTTCAGGTCGTTTTTGAGGTCATCCTCTCGCCTGTGGAAATCTACAACACAAGAGGTCTTGAGGACCAACCCTTAGTAGTACAAATCTATAATGAACAAAGCTGTGAAATAGTTGGTCTCACCGGTGCTCATGGTGTTGAACTGCGTATTGGCCTCCTGGCTCTTACGCTTCTCTTCAGTTAGCTCGTCTTCGAGCTTCTTCTTGTCAACCGCTGCCACCTCACGGGCTTGCTTGAGCTCCTGCTCGAGCTCCATCACCCGCAGCTGCAAAGCTGCAGCATCCTTCAGCTGGTCAGCCCTGCCCTTAGCACGGTTGGCCAGTGGCTGTTTTGCAAAATAAAACAGGTCGTTAGCTACATTCAGAAAACAAGTCATTTATTTAACTCCAGAACAGCTGCTCACCGTGAGGGATTGGTTGAGTGTTAAGATTGACCGGCGGACCTCCCTCGTATCCTCGTCATCTTCAAAGATATCTCCCTCCCAGGGAGTGCCGCTCCAGTCGATGTCTTCCCGCCTCAAGATTGGCCCCGTCGACGTCGGACCCGGTGCCTGCACACCGGTTGTTTCTGGGTTCCCCTGTGGGCTGTGGCGGCTCGATCTGAACCGGGTCCACAGTCGGGCCCAGAGCTGATGTGCTGGGCACCGTGTTGATGGGGTCCACCTCGAGGACGAGCGGTGAAGTCGACGTCCCGACGTCACCAACGGAACCCTGTGTTCCGACCTTAGTAACAGGCGGGGGAGCCGATGTCCCCACGTCGCCGACCGAGCCTTGAGTCCCGACCTCATGGTCGGACGACCTCGTTCGCGAGGGAGAGTCTCGAGCACCCAAGGCGCTCTGAGGTTGGACGTCCGACCTACAGTAATCTTCGTCAACACAATACAGGAGCCAATGACAGTTAGCAAAGGAACCAACTTCAGTGCCAAGACCTTACCTCACGGTAGCCGGTGCACGCAGCTTCGACCTCAGGGGCCGAACTCGTATCTTCACAGGCATCTTAGCCTGCGCACCAGTGGCAGCCCGCTGTGCTCCTCTCATGCGACGGAGGTCCTCCTCCGTCACTTGCTGCTCCAACTCCCGCTGCCTCCTGGCCGCGGGACTCAGCGACCTCCTTACCGTACGATCCTCAACAACTGGCGGATCGTCGGTAGCTTCGTCTTCATCCTCCTCGACCTCCTTGGTCGCCGGAGTAGGGATCGTCGGCATACGGACCGCTAGGGGAGGGCTCGCCTTCCTCTTCCTCTTCTTCTTGTCAGCCTCGAGCTTGGCAGTCTTAGCCGCCTCGGCCTTGGCAGTAGCCCTTGTGGTCGACTGCTTTGCTGTTGCCGCCCTTGTCTTGCGCCCAGGCTTTGTGGCGCTGCTTACCTCAGGGCGGCTCGCTGCATCACCACCGACCTCTTGGTCGGTATCTTCATCAGCTTCAACTGACGAGTCTGATTGATAATTCTCCAGTAGCACAGCTGCTGGAGGATGGTACTCCTCCGACCTCAGCTTTCGACGTGGTTCCTCACCCTTCGGTAAGGGCGCAGGGCACCAGAACTGCATCTCCCGAACCTGCAACAAACAAGTTACAAGGAATAAGATCGACGCAAGCAACTAAGCAAGAAAAAATGACCTAGTAGTCTCAGGACTTACATGGTCAACTGGTCGAGTCAGGGAGTGTGCCTTCGGGCACTTCCTACCCCGGGCACCCCCGGTGTAGATCTGAGACACCCTGGCCACCATCTCCTCCTGGGAGACCTTACGGTTGACCTCGCGAGTGGGGTCTGACTGCCCCCAATATTTGTATGCCGGATGCACCCGGTCCTTGATCGGCTGGATCAGGCGACGGCAGCACGACCTCACCACCGAGCCCCCTGTCAGCCCTTTCTTCTTGACGTCTCTCACCAGGGGTAGCAGCTCCTTGACGTCATCCAGTTCATGGGAGGTCAGCTGCAGATCCCACTCCGGTATCTTCTCGGGCTTGTGCCCGGTTCGCTTCGGGAGCACCGGCCGCTGATCGGCTATGTAAAACCACTCCGACCTCCACCCAGTCGTGTTGTCTGGCAGGTCCATATCTATCCATTCTGCCTTAAGTCCTGATCTCAGGCAGAACATGACCGATCCTACTACGCCAAGGCGCTTGCCGGTGCTCTTGACATTGAAAAGATAGCGCCAGAGCAAGAAGTGGGGCGGTATCCCCAGATACGCCTCACAGAAATAGATGAATGAAGACACAACGGTTATGGAGTTGGGGACGAGGTGTACCAGCTCCAGCTTGTAGTAGAAGAGGAGATCTCTAAAGAAGTCGTCGGCGAGGACGTTGAACCCGCGCTCGAAGAAGGAGGCGAAGACGACCTGCTCCTTGTCGTCCTCCGTCGGGAAGGCCTCGCCCGTGGGCGCCTTCCACTCCACCTCTGCCTTGGGCCTCAGGAGCCCGTGATCCACCAGCGCTTGAATCTTCACCTCGGTCATCACCGAGGACTCACACACCGTCTGCAAGTCCGGGATCTGCGAAGCAACAGCCGCCATTTCTTGAGGACAAGGAGTTTTGGATCTAAAGTTTACTAGGGTTTTTACGCGCATGCGGAGCGGCCGGCGCATGGATGGCGGAGCGGCACGCGGTCTGCTACAGACGGCGGCGGGCTGAGGGTTCACAGGTGGAGGATGGATGTGGAGCGCGTGGCGGCTAGGGCACGAAGATTCCGACATAGACGGCGAGAGGAGGAACAAGATGGAAAGAGATGGTCAACACCGGTCCCCGCCGCTCTATTTATATGGGTCCTGCCACGGGCGCCCGTTGCGGATTTATCGCCGCAATGAGCTCGTCGCAACGGTTATGTGCCGCTAATTTCCCGACGATCTCGCTGAATTTCACGCCAACAGATATATGCCCAATGGATAGTTTGGCGACCACACCCTGAGTTTAGGTCGGGAATACAACAAAGATATCAGGTCATCCTGATAGCACATTAGATCTCTATGAGGTCGATAAGCCCCCAAATTATGTCACTTCAGGTCATTGACGAATAATTTTTTCAAATCGACCATTACATGACAGAAGAGAGCGAATATTACACAGGAACTTCGAAGGTACACAAGTCGCCTGCGACCTCATTGGATCCAGAACCCGTTACAAGATACAAACATATTCGAAGACCTGGTCTATCTAGAGCAATCCTTGAGGTGTACTCTGCTATAGCAGAGCACATCGCAAGAATTCTTCTAGCTTCAGGTCCTCGATGATGGCCTTGCGATGAACAACTGCACGACGCTGCACATAGCAGGTCACACTTTGTGCCTGACTATGGAATGCAGATACGAGCTTGCTCTTCGGCGCGGACCGCAAGCCCTCGATGAGCATCTCATGCTTACCAAGAACCTGAAACGTCACCTCGGGCCTCTACAGCATCACCTCCAAACTCTCCTTGATTCCTCGCTGAGGCACGATACAAAGAGTGGGTGTGCTACCTACATTTCGCAAGAGTTCTTCTAGCTCCAAGCCTCTACAAACTTTGCATCCTACAATCTGGTAGACGGACACATGCCCATGGCATGGCCTCAATACTACCCTGCGGCTTCATAGCTCAGCAATGCTCGGTGCTTGCCTCCTTCAGCCTTATGGGGTTATTTATAGCCCGAGTCAGGCCTGTGAGGCTGGTAAAGTGAAGACACTGTTACCATGTGATCAGGAGGACCTGTTGGCATGTGCATGATTAAAGGCGATGTCTTTTACCTGCCTCGCGACACCTTTGTCGTTGATGCATCAATGATGCTTAAGGCTGCTGAGGCGTCACATGGCTACAGTATACTCCTCGATCAGTGGGTAGTTTGTCGTTTTCTGGGTGGCAAGAGAATCTCTGACCACTATTGACCCGTGACCCTGCAGTCTACGAAAAATGACAAGCCTGATTCTGTGTTAGAGGGCCCTGCGCCTCACTGCAACCTCAGACGATGACGATGATCAAACACACCCTTTACAGCTCTACGTCTTCATTACACGCGCTAGGCTCTGCGTCCTGGTGCACCCTCTATGGCTCTGCATGTAAACGAACCTATTCCAATCAGCCTATATTTCTGTTTTCTGAGCAGAATGGTCGTAGGTTCGATTGAAGACCTTCCGGGGTAGGCGTGCCTCGCTGCTCTGCCAGATCCGTCTGGGCGCCTGGAGATCAGAAACTTCACATCTGCGATTTCGTCGGGCCCCCGTAGTCAGTGTGCCTATTGTTGAGGTCATCTATACCTTAACAACTTGGCTCCGCTGGATGACTGGCAGCTATGTTGGTCGTCTGGACACCAAAACGACCTCCTTGAGGTCGGTGTGCCTTAATATCCAGGTCCTGCAATACCTTGGTATGTTTACGGCTCTACCAACCTAGTTGGGCGCCCTGGATGCGTGACCTTCCTGAGGTCGGTGTGCTTTTATAGCTCTGCCAGCATGCTCTAGACACCCAGGATTTTGTGTCGGGAATGAAGACCTCCATGTGGGGTGCGCGCCAAAAGGCCCTGCCAAGTATCTCTAGGTACTTGGGCGCTTCTTGATTTGAGACCTTCTTGAGGTCGGCATGCCTCAGGTGGCTCTGCCAGACTCTTGCAGCTATGCAGGATATCTGGGTGTCTCTACACTCCATACGTTCAAGATCAATATTTTTCTACAGCTTCATCGTTGACCGTTTCGACCACTACAGAAGACCTCTTCATGCGACGCGCCTTTTCAAGATCCTACTGGGTATCCTCGGATACTGGACATCATTGATTTGAGACCTCTTTGAGGTCGGCACGCCTACAAAGCCTCCTTGAGGTCGGCCCTGCCGGACCTATTGAGAAACCTGTTTCTCATCACGTCGTTACTCGGCCTACGTTTTCTTCTTCTTTTTTGGATCATCATACCGGCCATCCTGCCCGCCACAATGCTCAGATACTACTCTATGAGTGCATCTTTGATGCCCTCTGAATTTTTTCATCGTCATTTCGATCTATTGGAAGTCTGCTTCCTATAGGTTGTCACTCGACCTCTCTTCGTTCGGCTAGACTACAAACAGGTCGGCTGCTAAGCTGATTTGTTCTTTTCTTTTGGACCGACGTGCACGCTATTCGACCTGTCGATAGCTCTATGACTTCGTCATGACCTTTCTAATGTCGTTGCGCCTACACATCGCTCGGGGGCTTGTGAGACATGGGTACCCCTGGGTCCCCACCGACCAGGCTCACGGCCGTCCCCGACAAGTGGGTCCGGCCTGCCAGAAGACCCGCCGACCTTACAGTGGGCCCAACCGACCTAGTTGGCGGCCCACACAACCTCCTGAAGACCTTCCAGAAGATTCTTGAGACGACCTTATCCACAACGACTTAAAAACTTGGCGTGCAAGACAAGACATCGGTGGATTCCGACCAAGCAGATCGACGGATATGGCAAGTGTTGTAATCAACTAGACTTAGGTCTCCTGGTCGTAACCGACCTGGAGTCTGGGCAACAACCTTGTCCACTGGCCAATATAAGGCGGACGGGCGACCCTTTGTACAATCACGCAATCCTCAAGTAATCAACACCAACAACTGGACGTAGGGTATTACTCTCCGGAGGCCCGAACCAGTATAAACTCGCCGTGTTCTCTGTGTTCCGTGTGCTCGTGCGCAACCTTCGAGTTCTTTGCTCTAGATTCCACCCCGCCGAACAAATAAACCACCGGGGTTAACCCCCCTGTGGGCTGTCCAGATCTAAACCTCTGACAGTTGTTGTGAGGTCTGATATGGTATAATAGAGTTGCTATGAGCTAGTGCTAAGTGATGTTCGATTTCCGGAGTTTTCTTTTGAAAAATGCTAAAATGATAAGTTCCTCAATGATGAGAAATTCCCACCCAAGGCCATATGTAGATTCTAGTACTTGTTAGCTTCCACATATGCTACCTGATTTCCTCATTGAGTCTTGTCGAATTGTTGTGACCCTCGGAGAGAAACTTGTCATGCTCCTATAATCAAGATCACGTACACAGCCACCATATGCTAGACTTCTACACTGGAAGTCAGCAACCATCATTTCATCCATCCCCCATCCATTCCACAAATAAAGCTCTGCGCATTCTTCATGATTTATCCCTCTCCCAAAATATTCAGGAAAGGCTATGGGCTATGTGAAAAAAAACATACATGCTCAAGGGCATGCATAGAAAAAAGAGAGAAAAAGACATAGCCCAAGTCTCAAAAAATCTTAAAAAGGAGAGAGGAGAAAAAGACATAGCCCAAGTCTCAAAACAACAAACATGCTCAAGGGCATGCATAGAGAAGAGGAGTTCATTCCCCATCCACCATATACACACACATGCACATCTTGATCAGGTTGTATGACTCGTTGCTCCCAAGGATCTGGTTTTCGACTCGACAATACATGAGAAACAGGCATGCCACATGTTTTCCCTACCTACAGCTCCACATATAAGCTTATTAGGAGTAGGTGGTGAAAGAAGGCAAATCAATGCCTTGGTGAGGAACCATATACATTGAGCGATCCGAGAGTATCATTTGAGGAACTTTGATTTGTTTTTGAAAACTTGCAAAACCTCCGGATTGATAACTGATCAAGGTACATGCAATTGGCAACTTCTATGTAACTATTCTATCTCTCAACCGCCCAAGGCAGGTGAGCTACATGCCCCATATCGATCAAGCGAAAGGTAAGATCAATGCCAACTCCTTCAACTCTTGATAGAATACCTAGTTGTATGCTTGTCATAAATTAGGAATACAACATCGTGGCAACTCCTGATCAACCAACCTAAGTCCTTAGTGTCTTGCTTGGGATGAGCAAGAGGCTAGCTTGGGGAGTTGTTGACGGCTGTTAAGTGCTTACTTTAGCCGTTAATTTACTCATGAATAAAGGAGAAAAAGGCATTTCTTGATCAAGAATAATGTAGTTCCACTTGTCCTTGGAGATTATTTGATTGCAGGAAAATAAGCGCAAACGAAGTGGCAAACTCACCTTCTATGATTCATGCCATGTCACCTCAGCCAAGGAGGGACTACCACCTGGGATTCCACGCATGCAAGCCATGTCATCAATCCAAGGGAGGTACACCCCGACAAATCAGAGGGCAACACGTGGACGTCACATGGATTGAAGGGCCCACGGGCACCCAAACCGCCTCAAAACCAAGTGGACATCGGGAACCGACCTGAGGACCCACAGGACAGCCACCACACGAAAGCATAGGCCAAGGTGGGCCCACAAGGGGTCGGCTGACCCCCAGGTCAGCCGAACCAACCTTGTGTCATCTCATCCTGACCTTCCACGTGGTGCTTCCTGGTTGGTCACCCACTTCATCCCGGGGGTGTTTGCAGCCATTTCACGCCGGTGCTCAGGCCTATAAATAGAAGGGGAGGGGGCTCATTTCTTAGCAACTCACTTTGCAACCCCTCTTTCACTTTTGGTTTCCAAGGCTAGGAGGTAGGCTAGAGTAGTTCTACTTCAAGTTCCAAGTCTACTTTGGGATCTAGGTATGAGTTCTCTTGTATCTTTATTTTATTGTATGACTTTGATCTACTTCCGTTATTTAACTATTTCATATAAAGTAGTGTTAGCATGCATGAGTGATTTATCCTTGTGTTCTTCATTTGTTCATCATTTAGAGGCTCCTGTTCTTGATGAACAAGGCCTTTCAATCCAGTTGACGAATGATTTACTCATGTTCTCATTGTTTGTTCATAAGTTAGAGGCTCGTGTTCTTCACGAACAGGACCCTTTGATCTTATTGAATAGACATAGTAGAACACGAATCCGTTTATATGACTATCCTAGTTTGATCCAGTTAGATCACGTGTTTGTGTTGTATGAAGTTCGAGTTCAAGCTACGACACTCGGTGTAAATGGCCAGTTATCTGGGGGCACTGATCTGGGTCACAATAGCCCGGGCCGGTCAGTGTCTAGTTAACAACACAAGCATGGTGCTTGGGTTGAGTGGCTGCATTGCATATGAGCATGCTCCACGGTTTGTCTTGAGGTAGGCCGCGGTAGTGACAGCCGTTGGACCCTTTGTAATCCTCCACGTTCGGGTATGCTGTAGGAGTCTAAAGTCTAACAACCGTCATCGTGCGGAAGCGGTGCGGGTGGTTAGCTCCCCGTTTGTGCCTGGGTGCTGAGCTGATATTCATACAATGCTAGTGTGACTAACCTGTATCTGCTGACTTTATATGTATAGTACCTTAGAACCTAGAATTAACTCGTATGTAGCCTCCTAAGCCGTAGTGTACCAAAGAGAGAGCGAGTTCAAGTGTGTTCACACTACCTCCTTATTATCATATCTTACCCCTGTATTTGAGAACCTGATTTACTCCCGTCTATGACTTATACTCACTGCAATAGTGTTGGTCTTGTTAATCCAACCTTACCTTCCTTGGATTCGATACCCTTTGGAATACTCCTTTCGGGAAATGCTACAATGGTATATCCGTGTGCTTGCGGACTCTTGTGATCGTTAGGATTACCATCAACATTTCTGGCGTCGTTGCTAGGAACTCACGAACTTAGCAATGACATTAAGAAATGCCAACAGCTACTCACAAAGAAATGCTATTAGTCATCACAGAAAATCAATTGAAGACATAAATAGATAGTCTAGTGGATGTGGATGGTGACATGGTGTATCACTACAAGAAAATCGTTGACTGGTGACGCAACCACATTTTAGCGTCATTGATTTATAACGTTCTTGGCTGATCTCGTAATAATATTTCACTTTCGAGCAAATTTAGTGAATAAAAGTTTCGTCATAACGGTTGCTACTGTACCCGAGCATTCCCTGTTCCATGCTTGTTTTGTGATGTCATAAGCTCTTCAAAAACATTATAAACCAACATCAGTCTCACATGTAAGTTGAAGCAACAGTATAAACCAACCTTGATCCCACATGTAAGTTCAAATAGCTGGAGCCCAACCGCTAGCACCCCATCGAAATGTTGCAAAAATAATTCGCCATCACAATGGATCGAACTGAAGACCTACAGGAACAACACAACATTGTTTACCACTACATTGACTCTTGACAACACAAATCGTGTTTGAACACTCTAATTGAGTTGCTCGATGCGGCGTTATAAGAAATGGTGGAAGTCGCATATTTTTAAAATGAGTAAAGTGGCTAGCAAGGAGGAGTCATTTAAAAAATGAAGTAAAAGGACAAAAGGAAGTTGTATGCGAGTTTAACTTGCATAAGTATTGTAGATAAAGTACTCTGTAAGGTCTTGAGGAGATATGAGGAACAGTGTACTCCCATATGAGTTAAGAAATAATTTTGTTTGCATGACACAATCATGTGAATGAAACAAGCTAAGGAAAATTCCTGGTTCACAAAAGTCTCTGATTAAGTTTCGAAATTATGGCATTGAAGTTTATGCCATATTTCGAGGGGGAGAAATGACCCCTATAATGCGATGCATAAGATGCATTGAAAGAAAATAGATGATCTATTAAGTAATTGTGCATTGAAGTTTGCAAAAGAGATGATCTATCAAGTAATTGTGACCATCAAGGGGAGTACAACGGTCATAATAATCGATACCCCTAAGAAAAGAGATAGCTAAATTCTTAGATTTTTCATATTTCCGATAGGAAGATAGCATAGTCGATCAATTTTTGCACTGGTAAAGAAAGTTTTAACCCAAATAAGAAAGTTTAATGATATGTCATCTTTACAAAAGGTGGGACGATCTGGGGGAGTAAGGTACAAGGATACCTAACTTCACCTAGAGGATGAAATAAAGAGAAAGAATGTGCTAGCTCCAGAAATTGACTTTGAGGAGAAGCGGGTGATTGTGCCCACTTCAATGATTTAAGTAGTCATTTTTCTCACTACCTGTTGTTGCTACACTATCAATATCTTACATTGTGGTCTCAATCCCATAGTTATTCCACCTGTGGCAATGTTATGACCGGCATCACCTTCGGTCGACGCCGCGCGAGACGTGGCTAGGGGGCGCGCGCCGGCACATGGGGCCGAGGGCCCAGTTCATTTATTTCAGCAA
Source organism: Cenchrus fungigraminus (assembly GCA_036936925.1). Classification (NCBI taxonomy): domain Eukaryota; kingdom Viridiplantae; phylum Streptophyta; class Magnoliopsida; order Poales; family Poaceae; genus Cenchrus; species Cenchrus fungigraminus. The sequence goes on from CM072780.1 coordinate 74,372,493, forward strand.
GTCTTAGGGGTTAATTAGAAAAGTCAGAGAGTCATAAATACTTTTGTAAACTCTTGGTTTTGATTAAGCAGAAACAATCTTTTGTTTTCCGGCTTCTTTAAAGGAGTCGGGAGATTCACCTGCGCCCCAAACCCTAGTCGCCTCTTCTCTCCTCCCTTCTCGCGCGCGCCCAGCAACCATGGCGCCCCAGCGCCACCCTCGCTCTCGCCCACCATGCCCCAATCATCTATACGCGCTAAGGGAGATCACCGGTAGGACCCGTAATCCTATCACCTGGTATCAGCGATGTCAGGATCCCTCCCATCCGCCTCCGTTCCGCCGCCATCACAGTCGTTGGCGCCCAGTTCTTCGGCACCGCCGCCGGTATCGACGGCGCCGCCTCCGGTCACATCGTTGCTGTCCCTGTCCACCACGGCGGCCCTCATTCTGGCCTTTCCCGCCTGGACCGCTGCACCGCCAGGCGCCCACATCTTCTCGCCGGAGGAGGTGACGGGACTGCTGGTCCACCAGGCGCACTACATGGACGCGACGAATACTCGCCTCGATGCGATGTAGGCGGACATCACGGTGATCTGCAAATTCATCCTCGGTGGTCAGCGTGCGTCCCAGCCGGCGACCACACGGCCGGCGCTCCTGGCGTCCACGCAACCAGCGCTACCGGCTTCGTCCCTGGGCTTCTCCGCGCCCACCGGTGAAGGGGCACCGGTTTCAGCGGGAGTCCCCATCCATCGCATCTCCTTCCCGACATCACCGTCGCCCATCCCGCCGTGGATCGCAGGCTCGCAGGGTGCTGTGTTTTCATCCCCACCGCTTCGCATGGCGGCATCGTCACTGTCTTGGGTGCCAACTGCCCCCCTGGGAGGACCACGTGCGCCCGACGTCCTGTACGGCGGCGTCGACGGGACTCTGTTCCCGTCGGACGTGGGCGCCCCATCGGGCGTAGCTTCGGCGCTGTTTGACGCACATCCACGGGATGAGGCTCCCGCCCAGGCTGCCTCGTGCTTCTACAAGTTGGAGTTCCCAACTTATGACGGCCTGGAGGACCCGCTTAACTGGCTCAACCACTGTGAGCAGTTCTTCGGCGGCCAGCACACTCCGCCGACGGACTACACGTGGCTTGCGGCGTATCATCTTCGTGGAGCGGCCCAAACTTGGTACTTCACCCTCGTGCAGGACGAGGTACGGCCGACGTGGTCGCGCTTCAAGGAGCTGTGCCACCTACAGTTCGGTCCTCCCGTGCGCGGCTCCCGCCTGGCAGAACTCGGCCGCATTCAGTTCACTTCGACTGTCCAGGACTACACCGAGAGCTTCAACGCTGTCCTCCGCCATGCTCAGAACCTCAACAACATGCAGAAGGCCGACTTGTACGTGGAGGCCCTTCCGGACCACATTCGGGTCGACGTCGAGCTTCGGGCCCCCCGCGACTTGTCGACGGCAGTCTACCTCGCTCGGTCGTTCGAGCTGCGCGCTCACGTGACGCAGCCGCAACAGCCACCTGAGCCGTTGCGTATGGGCCGTCAGTAGCAGTCGTACCGCCTTCCCCTCCTACCGACTGCACGCCCGACGCCTACTCCGCCAGCACCGACGACGGGGGGCGCCTCGCAGCCGGCCCAGCAGCCGCCCATCAGGCAGTTTCGCCGCCTCACTCCAGCGGAGCAGTTGGAACGCCGCCGCCAGGGGCTATGCTACAACTACGACGAGCCTTTCGCCCGCGGCCATCAGTGCAAGCTGTTGTTCTACCTCGAGTCGGGCGACTACCTCGACAACGACGACAAGGCGGACGACGCGGAGACCGCCGACGCGACAGAAGCACCCCTAGACGCCATGGCTGATGCGGTAGTGGTCTCATTGCATGCATTGACAGGTATTCAGGTGGAGAACAGCATGGTTGTGCACGTCACGATCAAGGGCGAACGACTCTTGGCCCTCCTCGACACGGGCTCCACACACAACTTCCTCCAGGGTGTTGCCATGAGCCGCCTCGGGCTCGCGGCGTCCGACGGTGATCACCTCCGTGTCACGGTCGCCAACAGTGACCGCCTCCGGTGTGTGGGGGTCGCCCGCGATGTTGAGGTGTCGATCACAGGCGAACCCTACGTGATCACGTGCGTCGACATCAACTTGGGCTGCTTCGACTTCATCCTCAGCGTCGACTTCCTACGCACTCTCAGCCCAGCTACATGGGACTTCGACGAGCGAACGCTGGCCTTCCACCGTGGGGGGCGTCGGGTGCTATGGTGTGCAGCACCCAGCCCCCTACAGCCGGCCGCGCCGCAGCCCGCCGTGGCAGCCATGTCTGCTGATTCAGGGCGGCCCATGCTGGACCGTCTACTTCAGCAGCATGCCATCATGTTCGACGAGCCTCAGGGGCTCCCTCCAGCTCGGCCATACGACCACCGCATCCACCTGCTGCCGGGTACGGCTCCCGTCGCCGTCAGGCCGTATCGCTACCCCCAGCTACAGAAGGACGAGCTGGAACGCCAGGTCACGGCTATGCTCTTCCAGGGCATCATCCGGCCAAGTACGTCGCCGTTCTCCGCGCCAGTCCTCCTCGTTCGCAAGCCGGACGGGTCCTGGTGTTTCTGCATCGACTACCGCGCCCTCAACGCCAGGACATCCAAGGACAAATTCCCCATCCCTGTGGTGGACGAGCTTTTGGATGAGCTGTTCGGCACACGTTTCTTCACCAAGCTCGACCTGCGTTCGGGCTATCATCAGGTGCGCATGTTCACAGGTGACATCGACAAGACGGCGTTCCACACCCACCACGGCCACTACAAGTTCCTGGTCATGCCGTTTGGGCTTTCTAACGCCCCGGCGACATTCCAGGCTTTGATGAATGACGTCATGCGCCCGTACTTACGGAGGTTCGTGCTGGTATTTTTTGATGACATACTTATCTACAGTGCGTCGTGGGCAGAACATCTCCAGTATATCAGCATTGTCCTCAATGAGCTTCGCGCGTACCAGCTGCACCTTAAACGCTCGAAGTGCTCGTTCGGGGCGCCGTTCGTGGCCTATCTGGGTCATGTCATCTCCACGACGGGTGTCGCCATGGACGCAGACAAGGTTGCGGCGGTCTCCGCTTGGCCGCAGCCTCGTTCTGCCCGTGGTCTTCGCGGCTTCCTGGGGCTGGTAGGGTACTACAGGAAGTTCATCCGCGACTTCGGCTTCATCGTGGCGCCCCTCACACGCCTATTACGCCATGATGCCTTCGCATGGGACAAGGAGGCAGAGGACGCGTTCCAGGCGCTTAAACACGCACTCACGACGGGACCCGTTCTCTAGATGTCGGACTTCGACAAGTTCTTCATCGTCGACTGCGACGCGTCCGGTGTCGGGTTCAATGCTGTGCTCCACTAGGGCACCGGACCCGTCACCTTCTTCAATCGCCCCTTCACCGCACGGCACTTGAAGCTGGAGGCCTATGAGCGAGAGCTCATCGGCTTGGGGTAGGCAGTGCGCCATTGGCGCCCCTACTTGTGGGGGCGGTAGTTCCTCGTTCGGACTGACCACTTCAGTTTGAAGTACCTGCTGGACCAGCGCCTGTCCACCGTGCCGCAGCACCAGTGGATCAGCAAGCTGTTCAGGTTCGACTTCACAGTGGAGTATCGACCCGGACGGCTTAACACGGTGGCCGACGCTCTCTCCCGCCGCGACACCGAGCACGTCCCCGAGGCCGCTACCGAGCTAGGCGCCATGTGTGTTCGCTCGGGGCTAACTTTCGCCTTCCTCGACGACGTGTGCCAGGCGACGGTGCGGGCGCCCAGGATATGCTGAGGCGCCTGGGAGCTGGCGAACTCCAGGCGCCATGGCACTTCGACGGCGGCCTCCTCCTCCACAGCAGACGCATCTTCCTCCCCGACCACGGCGACCTGCGCCACCAGGCATTGCTGTTGGCGCACTCAGCAGGCCATGAGGGGGGGTCCAGAAAACCCTCCATCGCCTGCGCTCAGACTTCTACATCCCGAGCGACCGTGCGCTGGTGCAGGACTGGGTTCACACATGCACCACGTGCCGGCGCAACAAGACCGAGACGCGCAAATCGGCTGGGCTCCTGCAGCCGCTCGAGGTGCCCTCCCAGGTGTGGGCGGACATCTCCATGGACTTCATCGAGGGCCTGCTCAAGGTGGCGGGCAAGTCGGTGATCCTGGCGGTGGTTGATCGCTTTTCAAAGTACGCCCACTTCATCCCACTCAGCCACCCCTACTCTACGGCGTCTGTGGCACGGGCATTCTTCGACGACATCATTCGACTGCACGGGTTCCCCTCCTCCATCGTTAGCGACCGGGATCCCGTCTTCACCGGCAACGTGTGGCGCGACCTGTTTGGGTTGGCGGGCGTCAAGCTCCGCATGAGCACGGTGTTTCACCCTCAGACCGACGATCAGTCAGAGGTGGTGAACAAGGTGATTGATATGTACTTGTGCTGTGTTATAGGTGACCGACCACGTTCGTGGGTGGGTTGTCTCTCGTGGGCGGAGTACTGCTACAACACCTCGTTCCAAACCGCTCTTCGCGCCACCCCCTTCGAGGTCGTCTACGGGCGCCCTCCCCCGCTGATCCTGCCTTACACGCAGGGGTCGGCCAAGACGGAGGCGGCTGACGTACTCCTCCGCAGTCGTGACGAGATGTTGGCAGAGGTGCACCAGCGGCTCCTACAGGCGCAGCAGCTCTCCAAGAAGTACTACGACGCCACCCACCGCGACTTGGAGCTCGCCGTCGGCGACTGGGTCTGGCTGCGCCTCCTGCACAGGACCGTGCAGTCGCTCGATCCCCAGGCCCGACGCAAGCTGGGTCCCTGCTACGCCGGTCCGTTCCAGGTGTTGGAGTGCATCGGCAAGGTCGCCTACCGTCTACAGCTTCCGGCTGGCGCCCGCATCCACGACGTGTTCCATGTGGGGTTGCTCAAGCCTCACCGCGGGGAGCCGTCATCTGCGCCTGGGGTCATGCCGCCACTGCTCCATGGCCGCATCCTTTCGGAGCCTGAGACAGTCGTGCGTGCCGAGCAGCGCCGTGCGGTGTGGTACGTCCGCATCAAGTGGCGCGGGCTGCCCGACGAGGACGCCACTTGGGAGCAGCTTGAGGAGTTCCGCGACCACTACCCCGACTTCCAGCTCGAGGACGAGCTGTTTGCGCAGGCGGGGAGAGATGTTATGACCGGCATCACCTTCGGCCGGCGCCGCGCGAGACGTGGCTAGGGGGCGCGTGCCGGCACAGGGGGCCGAGGGTCCAGTTCGTTTATTTCAGCAAGTCTTAGGGGTTAATTAGAAAAGTCTGAGAGTCATAAATACTTTTGTAAACTCTTGGTTTTGATTAAGCAGAAACAATCTTTTGTTTCCGGCTTCCTTAAGGCAGCCGGGAGATTCACCTGCGCCCCAAACCCTAGCCGCTTCTTCTCTCCTCCTCCCTGCTCGTGCGCGCCCAGCACCCACGGCGCCCCGACGCCACCCTCGCTCTCGCCCACCGTGCCCCAATCATCCCTACGCGCTAAGGGAGATCACCGGTAGGACCCGTAATCCTATCAGGCAACCTATTGCCACACATGTGGGGGAGCATGGCATGTCCAGTACTCCCATAGCGACAAGAAGTATAAAGTAGGCACTTGTCCTTCGGGATCCTATAGTTACCATTGTCGCATGTGAGAAAGAACAACAACAGTTCCGAGTAAAGAGTTTGAAAAAAGTCTTGGAAAATGAAATGAGATTTATGAGTACCAACATTGTTTTGGGACTTACAAGAAATTGCTCAAGGAGTCAAACCAGTGGACTTTGATGAGTCTACAAAACCATATGTGACTACAACATGATGCACGACTTAGGTCAAAAGGCTTCATACAAAGAAAAGAAATAAATTAGGATGAGACATTTTCTCATGAAAGGATTCTCAGAATCATAATGTAAAGACAACATTCCTTAATTGAGAATATGAGGATATTTACATGGCATGACCCAAAGGTTTTGTTGTTGAAGGGAAAATGACATGTGGGATGCCGCCTGAAGTAAGTTTTGGGTTTAATGTAAGGATCGAGAGGACAATTGCATTTATGCAAAGTTCAAGAATTGGAAACATGTTTTCCTCATCACGTATATAGATCACCACTCTCTAGTAGTGATGTTAGTCTGCTGTCGCAGACAAAGAAGTTATTGTCCTCAAAGTTTGGTATATCTCGGTTAGTCTGCTGTCGCAGACAAAGAAGTTATTGTCCTCAAAGTTTGGTATATCTCGGTTAAATATCATTCATTCAAGGAATTGAAATTTACTGAGATACAACTAAAGGGGTATTAGGATTATCGCAAAGTGAATACTCAGAAAAGAATTCTAAAGAAACATAGTATGCATGCCAGTCAGCCTACGCCTGTTCTATATGTAGTCAAGGGTAATAGTTTTGGAATTTTAGTATTCCAGGAACCGATATATGATCGATCGAAAGAAAGTGGTTCCAAGTGCTTCAGCTGTTGGAAGCAAAATCAATTGCTCAAGAAAAAAGTTACCCTAACATAGTTTAAGGATTCGGGAAATTTTGGCAGAAGTCCAGTCCAGCTATAGATCATTGGAATGGAGTTAAAGAAAGTTTTTGCAATAATCTTGCAAAGTGTTGTAAGCCTCATGCTAAGTAAGAAAGTAACACGTACTCACAAAAGGTTGTGAGTAAGAAGGACTAAGTTTTAACGAGTTGTTTAGTGAAGCCCACAGTAGTAGCTAACACTCGAGCTTGGAGTCTTATTGTGAAAAAGCTCCAAAGCAAAGTAGTTGTGATGTCATGGGTTAAGTATACCCAAAGTTTAGCATGTTATGAAGCTACAGAATAGGCTAAATGGTTATAGAAACCCTTACCCAAAATAGATAATGGTAGACAACAGCAACATACCATTCAAATGTATTGTCTCCAATAACAACATGTCAAATGTGCTGCCAAACACATTGATAATGAGTTATATGTTGCAAGGGAGAAAATTCAGAATTATTTTGATAGTATTGAGCATAGAAGTACCGAGCAAGTACTTGCGGATCCGCTTACCAAAGGTTTACCGCCCAGTGGGTTGAGAGAACACACGATCGACATGGGTCAATGGTAGAACCTATGATTTCTAGATTACTAAGGAACTAGAATATGATCCGTTCAAAATAGGTAAATGTACTGTGACTGGTTAATCTGATGGTTATTACTATCAAGATGACCCATGATCAGCATGCTTATTTGTGATGAAGTGGATATCCAGCGAGAGACTGAAGAGTAAGAAGATTAAGATGAGATCAAGGTCCAGTTGGCCCAAAGGCCAACTGGGCCCTTGGTCGGCTCCCTGAGCAGGGGAGCCCAACCCACTAGGGTCGGCACTGAAGTGACAGGAAGACCGCCGCCCCTGCGTCCTCGCCGTCACGTCTGCCTCTACACTGACCGTCGCTGCCATGCGTAGAGTTCATGCAGAAGAAGTGATGGCCGGAAGGCAAAGGTATACACCCGAGTTTGAGTTTATCCCGTCTAGATGCCACTCCTAGAGATCCGTAGTTTTTTTTTTTTTTTTTTTTTTGCGAGGAAGATCCGTAGTATCTAACAAAGTGAGTTAGAGAAACTCCTGCAAAGCCCATGCAAATATGTTTACTCATAACCAGCCAAATGGCATTGTTCCTTTGCCGACATGTGCAAACAATTAGCTATATGAAAGTCAAATGCCATATTTATGATGTTTCCTCTCCCTCAACAATAATAAAATCATGGCTTTGGCTGTTCCGGAATGTTTATATCAGTGATATGATTGATATTCTCAAAGCATAAACGTAAATTCCCTTCTCCAAACCGTGGTACAGTAATATTGAGCCACCCAATAGTAAGACATGAATAATTAAAAAAAAGCCACTTGATGTCAGTGAGAAAACCATACGTAGCTGCTGCCGCACACACGCTGACACGCACAAAGCCTTCCTCTGCCTTAACGTGTAGTCTTTGATTCACGCAGAAACAAAGCGGCGGCAGCAGCCCTTGTCTCCCGCACCTGCTCCCCGCGTCGATTGATGCACGCAAGCACCGCAGGGTGAGCACACCGCCTCGGGATGGACAGGCTTTTTTTTTTTTTGATACTTGAAAATTATATGGCAATCAAAGACAGTTTACAAGAATGGGTGTAAAGACATCCCATTGTGCATTTGCTAGTACCAAGCGTACTGGGCAAAAGTCATAGTGGTGAGGATTGAGACAAGTAAAATTACAGGAGGAAGCATTTGCTTTCCAAGCAAATTTGGCTAATGTATGTGCCGTCTTGTTAATCTGTCTCGGAATCTTCTTGCATATGTAAGTATTGTCGCTGCTGTTTTGGATGAACTGAGCAATTGATGGCCTTATGCGCCAGTCTGGTGCTTGGAGTATTGGGTCTTGGCTATTGATGTTGGTAGCCAGAAGTTGGGAATCTGTATGGTAACAGACTTGTGGAATCTGCAGTTGCTGAATCAACTTTGAAGACAGCTCCAGACTTAGGGCTTCAGCATGCAAAGGGTCTTGGGCCTGAAGATGTACCGCCTGAATGAGTATCTCTGATGGTGTTCCCTGGATGTTGCCTTGGATGTGGATGCCCAGACCTGCTTTCCTGCTCTGGTGGCGCTGAGGAACATGTTGAATTGCAGCATCTGTGAAGACCTGTACTACTTGTGGAGCTGTGGGCAGTGGCGATGGTGTGGCAGACACAACACTTTGGTGTTGTGTTGGTTCTCTGTTCTCCGTGTAAAATGTGTTGATGGTGTTAATATCTGCAAGAGTGGCGTGTACTACCTGAGAGACACTCCATGTTTTGTTGTTGAATCTGAGGTCGTTTCTTGCCTTCCAGATGAACCAAAGAGTGGTGAGCACTCTCTGTATTTCCTGCAAAGAACAGCTGTGAGGGAGAATCATTGTTACCTGTTCCTGAACATGTCCCGTCCCTTGTGGCAGTGTGTCTGTTCTAAGGGAAGGAGATCCTGCAAACCATATAGCCCTAGCAAAAGTACAGTTAAAAAATAGGTGATCATCAGTTTCAATAAGGCCGCATCGAGTGCAGTTACTATTAATCTTAGTGGAGTATCGTCCAGCTCTTTCTCCAGTAGCTAATGCTTGTCTGATAAGGCGCCAAGCAAAAGATTTGTATCTCGGTTGTAGAGTTTTGTGCCTCCAAACCCTGTCAAGAAGTGCTTGAGCCGGTGGTGAAATTGCTCTGCTTCCTGAGTGTGGCACTGTAATAAGGTTGGCATTATTCAGGTGTTTATATGCTTCTTTAGCAGAGCATTTGCCTGAAGTTGCAGGTTTCCAACAAAGAATGTCAGGTTTGTTGTGATTAGAAATGGGTATTTGTTGGATGCTAGCTGTAATCTGAGGCCCAAAAAGCTGATTGATTTTGATAATGTCCCAAGTTTTAGTTCCTGGAACCCAGAGGTCTGATACAATATTAGGGAGATTGTGAGTGTTTGAGGTGTCTTGCAAGTGAGAATGAATTTCTTGCCAAAAATTAGACCATGGCTGATTCCATATGATGGTGTTACCTTGGGAGATTTGGTAGAAGCAATTGTCGTGCAAGTGTTGTTTGATTTTCAGTATAGAGGCCCAGAAGAGAGATCTTGGTGGGTGTTTAGGTGCTGTCCAGAAGGTTGCATTGTGGTAGTATTTAGATTTTAGGATGGCTGCTAAATGAGGGTCTTGGTTGGATGCAATGTTCCAGGCAATCTTGAGAAGAAGGCTTCTGTTGATAGTTTCTAGATTTTTGAATCCTAATCCTCCAAGTTCCTTTGGTAGACAAATGTCGTCCCAGGCTCTAAAATGGAAAGGATGGGAGCCGTCAAGGATGGGAGCCGTCTTCTTCCTGTACACCTGCCCACCAAAAGGTGCGGATAATGGCAGTGATTTTGGCTAAAAATTTTTTAGTTAGAAGAACATGTGCCATATAGTAAATGGGGATGGAGGCAAAGACCGATTAGATGTAAGTGATTCTGCCAGCATGGTTAAGAGAGTTGGCCTTTAGAATAGTGAGCTTGGTTTTGAATTTGTTGTAAATGAAGTCATAAGCCTTGATCCTGTCTGTATGGTTTATGATAATCAGATGCCCTAGATGGATAGTATTGGCTTGTAGATCTTGTACCGGGAAAATGTGTTTGATTTGATGGCGTGTTTGTTGGTCCACATGTTTACTAAACAGAATACTGGATTTGCCCCAATTCGGGGTTTGGCCGGAAGAGCTACAAAAACTCTGGAGAATGGTAGCAGTGTGGAAGACCTGTTGTTGATCGGCCTTGCCACAAATGATAAGGTCATCAGCAAAAAAGAGAGAATGAATGGGCGGGCAATCCGGGCCCAGCATGATGCTCAGACAATTGGTTTTCCTGCAAGGCCTGCTGCAGACAGATGGACAGTTCGTTGATAGCAATGACGAAGAGATACGGAGATAAAGGACAGCCTTGTCGGATACCTCTTTGAGCATGAATAGGTCCAAAAGGCTGGCCATTAATAAGGACCGAGAAGGTGGGGGATTCCATACAAGTGCGAATAAGGTCGATGAAATGAGCATGAAATCCCTGACGTCGAAGAGCTTGGACAGGCTTTAACATGGGTTTAGCAGCGGCCAGCGGCACAGGACGGCAAACGTTTCCTGTAAATTTCTCGTATAGAATGAATAATGGCTTGATGTTTTGCGTATCCCTGGCCCTGGGCAAGTGATTCTCTCTTGCAACCTTCGAACATCGCAGAAAATGTACACTGGGCTCTAACATTGATGAAGTCCGAGGAAGCCCTTTATGCCAGCTCTCGATGTGAATCCCTAGTGTTCGCCAGTAACACGGCTTTCCTACATATCATACTTATTACTTCCTATTACTTTCACCTCCCAACTCTTCTATTATTTGTCGCGCCTCACCAAGCAAATCCTGCAACTCCGTCGTCGTCTGCGGCGTCAAGTCTAATGTCTTGATGAGTTCCATCAGGCACCTCAAGTAGCCCGGCTTCACAGCATTTGTCACAAACCTCCGCGTATAAGGCTGCAAGATCAGAAAAATGTCCTATTAGAGTGATTATCTCATTATGATACTCGCACTGGCAGAATGCTCAAATAAGCATTAATTAAACGAGTCTGATTTATACCTCTCTGTAAAGTGAAATGCACCTGCAGAGAGCGTCTTCAATAGTTCTACAATCTTGCACCTGAAATGGAACGAATTTTGGTAAAGTTGCAAGCTTCAATGAGGTCGAGTTCCAAAGAATTTTGCTCCATGCCTTTTAAACAATTATTTTGTCTACCTAATTTGAAATTTATTGTTACAACAATAGTTAAATCAAGTTACATAACATGTATAGTAGTGTACCAGACCTTTCCAAACTTATTTTTAAAATGGATTCGCAGTGTGGTATATCGGACATATATGAGTTTTGTTCTGGGCCATATAAATGGCCGAGGTGTGTCCAATGTGTGTACAACATCAATTTTGAAGAATCCATGCTTCAAATGTTCCAATGGAAGCCTTATCAAGAGTACCAACTAGTAAAGAGAACACGATATATTAGAAAGAACTACACCACATGACAGATATAACTCAGTAGTTGACGAAGCATAAATGAAGTTCAAAAAAAAGAATTACCCCTGGCGCTAGCAGATGCTTTGCCATAATATCAGCAAGTCCAACAACATCAAGCGCTTCAAACTGCATGCATAACACAATATAACAGCAGAAAAAGGCGAAACAAGGCAACATAGAGGCAACGAAATGTGTCTGCAGACGCATAATAAACTACATAGAGTAAAGAAAAGATAGATCTCAAGACTCTTTATCATGATGGACACATACAAGAATAGTTGTTGCTGCAATCTTTTCTACATCTGTAGTAGATGTGCTTTTAAGTTTATTCTGATCTGTACTTAATATTGCTTCTGCAATCCTACAATACAAAGTATTCAAGGGTCATCAGTTATAAGCAATCCACCTTGAGGATTTAATGCATGACAATTTGGTTTTAATAGGTAATCCTAGATAATGATGATACATGATAAAAGAAAAGGCCGCTAGTGTACAAGTGTTTTAGCTAGGTAGCTAACCATCATTGAAATAGACCTCACAGACAGGCTTTGAAATCCTGACAGCAACCAGATTCCACTTGAAGATAGGAAATGAAATACCAATAAAGAAAATATTAAGAAAAATGTATTGAAATTTCTATCGAAAAAGTTTAGATTGTCAACCTTCGTGCATGTGTACAAATAATATTAACTACGCTCATATTGTTGCGATCCTTAGATCATTATAAACACTGCCGGGGAGATGGCCGATGGAAGACTACACTGTTGAGGAGACTTGAATGGTTCTCCATTGCTTAATTACAAATGACCTCCGTGCCTTTGTTTATATATAGAGCGGTGACTCCTAAAAACCTTATCTAATATAGGGCCTAATCCATCTAGCAAACTGTGGCCATCGAAGCTGACACGCCCATAACACATCAGTTGTGACATGCATACTTTTTTCATAGTTATTATGGACTAGAGTAGCATCGTCAACAACTGGGTCACTATGATAAATCTTACTGAAGACAACTAATCAGGAAAGCTTCAATCTGCAAGAGGTATAACCTGACAAATTTAATTTGTCTAGAGCTTATCAGGTGGAAACATTTATCAAGGCACTGGAGTTTTTACTACAGTCAAGAGCAGTAATTGAACTCAATATAACCAACATGTCAAAGTGCAAGAACTTCACAAGTGATGTTATCGAGAATCGGACACCAATAATTCAAAACAATGAAAGAGAAGAAAACTGAAGCCGAATGAAAAACCTGATCGCATCATTGCTGTGCTGTTGTGCCCTAGCAAGGTAATATGCAGCTACATCGCTTTGTGCATTCTTCAAATCAATAGCAATTTTCTCCAATGATAACCTTGCCAATAGTACCAATGTAACAGCTAGCTGCAATGAAAACAAGAAAAGAACCACCAATTAATGGAAAACTAAATACTATAAATGTCAAGGACTTGTAAAGCATAGTTCAGGACTCGTCCGAGCATCTACATCATCTCCGAGCCTTTTTCTCTACACTCCGCAAACACAACATGGTCCTTAAGCATTCCAAGTGCATGTTCACTGAGCGCAACATCTCCTACCTTGGCCATGTCATCACCGACGATGGCGTTGCCATAGATGAGTCCAAGATCGACGCAATCAAGGCATTGCGAGGCTTCCTCAGGCTGATAGGCTACTATTGGCGCTTCATCCACAACTACGACATCATCACGACACCATTGAAAGCCCTCCACAAGAAGGAAGCATTTCGTTGGACGGATGACACAACAACAGCCTTCCACACCATCAAACTAGCGCTCACAACAGGGCCTGTTCTGCAGCTTCCGGACTTCTCAAGGAGTTCATCGATGATTATGATGTGTCAGGCTCCAGGTCTGGGCTGTCCTCCACCAAGGCCACGATCCCATTGCCTTCTTCAGCCGCACAGTCGCCCCTCAGCACACCAAATTGGCGGTGTATGAGTGTGAGTTCATTGGGTTGGTACAAGCCGTTCGATAGTGGAGGCCATACCTGTGGACACGCTCGTTCACCATCTGCATCAATCACTGCGGTCTCAAACACCTCCATCAGCGGCTTTCCACCATCCCTCAACACCCTGGGTGAGTAAAGTCTTCTGTTAAACGTTCACGGTGATCTACAGGCCTGGGCGACACAACGCGACGGTGGACGCACTGTCTCATCACGATGAGGACTCAATGCACACCACGCACGGGCCTTGTCACTACCAAAGTTCAAGCTCTTCAAGGAGTTCAAGAGGGAGGTCGAGACCTTCTAGGACATCATCACGAAGCACTAGGAGATCACTCATGGCACGGCTGGCGCAACTTGGAGTATAGTTGGCTTCGTGAAGCATTGTGACTGTGTGTTCGTGCCCACCGCGGCCACATTATGGCCGCAGCTCCTAGCGACTGCTCAAGGCACTGGCCACGAAAACGCGCAGAAAACTCTTCACTGGACCCGCTCATCCTTCTACAACCCACACGCCAGCTCGTCAGGGGCGCTAGGTCTACCAACGCAACAAGTCCGAGCATCTCCATCTGTCCGGCCTGCTGCAACCACTCAACATTTCCACCTGTCTGGTCGGACATTCCTATGGACTTCGTCGAAGGTTTTCCTCGGGTGGACGGCAAGTCCGTTGTGATCACAGTCGTCGACCGCTTCTCCAACTACGCCCACTTCATTGCACTTGGCCACCCCTACACCGCCATGTCCGTCGCTTGAGCATTCTTCGACCAGATCGTCCGCCTCCACGGCCTACCCTGCTCCATTGTGAGCGACAGGGACCCGTTGTTCACAAGCACGCTCTGGACGTCGCTGTTCTCCCCCGCCGACATTCCCATCTGCCTTAGTTCAGCGTTCATGCCTCAGACGGGCGGCCAGTCGAAAGTTACTAACCGGATTTTGGGAGTTTATCTTTGCTGCCTTGCAGGTGATTGCAGGTTTTTTTTACCGGGGGAACCGGTCCGGTTTTGGCGGTAACCGGTCTTACCGGTCCGGACCGGTCCCGGTTATCGACCGGTTATCGAAAAACCGACACAGGAAACCTAGTAACCGGACGGTAAGACCGGTTACCGACCAGTCACAGCGGTAACCGGTCTTACCGTAAACACCGGTAAATTTAACCCTGGGTGACCCTGGGTGATTGCCCCCGTAACTGGCTCCACTGGCTGCCTTGGGCGGAGTATTATTACAATTCTTGTACCAGACCGCCCTGCAGTCCACCCCAATCGCTGTCGTCTACAGCCGCTCGCCCCCCACATTAGTGTCCACTTGCCAGGCGTGGCACGTATGGTACAGGCAAGTGCAGGAGCAGGATGTCTTTCTCGCCGACATTCAGTAGTGTCTCCTCCAGGCCCAACATTACATGAAGGATCGCCATAATGCTTGCACCGCGCGTCCAGATCGAGGTGGGCGAATGGGTGTGGCTTCCACTTTTTTCATCGTGCTGCAACGTCCGTCAAATGCCACTCACAAGCTCTCGCCGCGCTTCTACGGGCCATTCAAGGTCCTGGAACGCATCGGCAATGTGGCGTATTGGCTAAAGCTTCCTCCCAAGGCGTGCATCCATGACGTCTTCCATGTGGTGTTCCTCAAGTTCACCGGTGCAGCACCAGAACAGATCATTCCCCTGCCAGTGATTGTTCATGGTCGGGTGGTCTCATCTCCGGAAGCAATTCTGTGCGCACGTCCATCTGCAACATCCTGGGATCTCCTTGTCCAGTGGTCAGGCCAGCCGCCGGAGACTGCTGCTTGGGAGCCACTGGAGCAATTCAAGTAGTCTTTTCATGATTTCCAGCTTGAGGACAAGCTGTTTTCTTACGGGGAGGGAAGTGTTGTGGACCATATCTTTGGATCCACTCCACGTTTAAGCGCCGGTACAAGAAGTCCACGACGTCTACTAGTGGCTAGAATGAGTCTTTTTCTTTAGATTCAGTTTGTTAGAGATTTATTTGAGAGTTTGTTAGCCAAGTTTGGTAGGTGAGCCGGCACTTTTGTTTAATTCAAGCAGAAAGATAATCCTTAGAGTTCAGAGCCTCAAGGGAGGGCGAACGAAGGTGTTATCTCCTCTGCTGCCATATCCATCTACTAAATATTCTAGCCCCAACACCAAGGAAAGGATCTTGTTACAGTACTTTCATTTTGTAACTCGAGAATATAGTTTGCAATATTATTGTCACTAAGATATGCTCGACAGTTAAGTAGGAGGCAAAGAACAAACCAGAGCATGATCTTCAGGCAGAACCTTTTTCTTGGCGGCAAGGCTTCTAGAAAATTAACAATTGAAAAGATTAAGCAACAAAATAAAAATGGTCGAAATGAACATACAGACAACTGTCAGTGTCGAGTTTTCACCTTTCCAATAGCTCTTCTGATTCCTTAAGCTTCTGCAAGGCTTGGAGAGTTGTGCTTAGGACGTCAGCTGCATGTGTAGTACTCAATGAATCCCATCCCTGTTGAGCATTCAACAGATGAACTCCATAAGGCTTTTGGGAATGATTCAGGATAGTACATTAACAAGAGAGCTTTGTCAATTCAAATCACTAGTGTTTGCACCTCATTCTTTATCTTCCCTTATTATCCAACCTGTTTTGTTTTTTATTAGTTCTTTCAAGAAATTTTCTCAAACGCACATGCAAGAAGTGCGTTCAAGAAATAGACCATGAGAAAACTAGAGCCAGTAGGGAAGAACACACTTAAAGACCACCTACATATTCGAAAATAAAAATGTGGGGCAAGAAATATCCTTTCCCTATTCCCTAAGACCAAAAAAAAAATTCTTGGAATATGCATCACCAAAGCTGCTGATGAAATGAAAAGGCGTTCTTTCAAAAAAAAAAGAAATGAAAAGGCATTTCCTTTCTCTTTCTTTTTTTTCTTTCCCCGTCCCCAATTTAAGCTTTTATGTCCATACAAGGTCAAACTTTCAAGTTGAATAATCTTTCATGTTTCCAGTGTGTATTCACTGAAAGATATCAAAAAATAACTACAGATTTTTCTAAAACAAAATGGCTATCAAAGAAGGTTGTTAAAATTATTTGTAAAATTGATGGGACTATAAATGAGAGATTGCTTTTCAAATAAGATGCAACTTACTCCCTCCGTCCCAAAATATAAGGACTTGTTGACTTTTGCTGATCACGTTTGACCGCTGGTCTTATTCAAAAAAATTACGAAAATATAAAAACAATTATGATATACTTAAAATATACACAATGATAAAACATGTCATAACAAAATAAATAATATGTTTACAATTTTTTTGAATAAAACGAGTGGTCAAACTTGATCAACGAAAGGCAACAAGTACTTATATTCTGGGACGGAGGGAGGGAGTTTCTTTTAATTGTCAAGTAAATCACCTAATCCTGTCAAAGGTGCCAACACTTATTATTACAGTAAACTTCTTTGCAAAAGCCAAAAGGACTGCGAGCAACTAAGATCTACTTCACAAATGCCCCAGAATGTGCAATGTTAACTAAGCCAAAAGAAGATCTACTGCTGGGATTGGAATCCTTATACTGTTATGCCATAATGCAGAATACTTAACTTACAATTCGGTGATTCTGGCACTGAATAGAGTACACGCTTTGAGAACAAATTAATACAATTATCTTGAAATATCTGCTGGAATTCTAAGGCTGTTATGTCATAATGCAGAATGCTGAATTCACATTTTGGTGATTCTGGCACTGAAAGTAGAGTGCACACTTATGTTTGATGATATTATGTTGAAATATTATATTGGAATCAACCGCTGGTCCAACCAGTGAACATGTTGTTGGCTTTCAAGCCTCTACCTCAGCTCAACTGATCACACTGATCAGTGAGCTCATGAACTCACATTCTTGCTTTGTGGCTGCAGGTAGGAGAGAGCAGAGAGCACGCACACTCTGGTTCCTTGTGCTGCTCAACTGATCTGCAGCTGCTCGGTACCCTTCATTATATTCACAACCGGGAAGACCAAAGATGGTTTTTTTTCTCGGAAGACGCAGGAGAACTGCACTTCATTATATTAAGAAGAAGAAAAGGGAAAAATTCCCTAAAAGTACAAGAAAAACACTACTCAATAGAACCCACACACACACACACAACCTAACACCCACACACATTCCACCCCAAAGAACTGCTGCTAACCAAACGCGCCCGTGACAAACCAAGGAGAGCGACCTTCAGACTTCTAATCCACAGAGGTAGGGGCAATAAGGAAAGAGATTCCTCGAGCCCCCGCCATCGACCATAGCTTTCTTTCCTCACTGGACAGAGTAAGAACTCGTGTCATGTCAGGGACGGCTCCATCAAAAACACACCTATTTCGTTGCGTCCAAATAGTCCAAGCCCCAAGAATTATAAGAGAGTTAAGACCATGTAGCAGCAAGCCACTCCTGTCACTGCTGACCCTTTCCCACCAGTCATAAAAAGAAGTATCTGTAAGCTGAGGGGAGAGAGTTTGCAGGCCAACATGTGAGAGGAATCGAAACCAAAATTCCCTTGCAAAGGTGCATCCAACAAGGAGATGATTAATCGTCTCTGGTGCTTGGTCACAAAGAGGACAGCGTTCAGGGTGAGGGATGCCTCGGCGCGCAAGATGATCTGCTGTCCAACATCAGTTGTGAGCAACAAGCCACATGAAGAAAGAGCATTTGGCAGGAGCCCAAGTCTTCCATATTTTCTCCCAAGATCTCAAAGTAGTTGCCCCCAGAAAGAAACCCTCGTAAGCAGACTTAGCTGAATATTGACCATTAGCTGTAAATTGCCAGATATGTTTGTCTTCAGTACCAGGCTGCAACTGAAGGTTGGCTGCAACTGAAGGTTGGCTAGATGATCAATGAGCACTCCAACAGGAAGACCCCCTTGTATAGGTGTGGTTGTTAAGGGCCTCTCGCACTGTTCTCTTCTTGCGTCTCCTAACTGGAATAACAGCCAAGAGAAGGTATGGAACAAGACTATTACAACTCCTATCTACTTGCATGCCTTATCTATTTGTACTCCTAGTTACTGAGGCCATGCTGCAACTTGTTGCTACTACTACTTACTACTGCTGCTAGTCAGCTTATAAAAACAGGTTCAGAACAGGAGCAAGGCTAATTATTCATCACATGTAGTTTGACCAGTGTGTTAGGAAAGCAATTTGCTAGGGAAATTCAATCACCCCTTCGCGGGCCAGTTCCTCGGCGTTGCCGAGGCCCGGGCTCTTCAGCTCGATGCGGATTTCCGTTCCTTCGAGCAGGGCGAGCTTTCCGTGGACGAGTTCTGCTGGAAGATGAAGAGCAAGGCCGATGCCCTCCGCGACCTCAGGTACCCGGTGGCTGACCGGGTCTTGGTGCTCAATGTCCTGCGGGGTCTCAATAGCAACTATGACCACCTGCGGACATGGATCACCCGCCAGAGGCCCTTCCCCACCTTCCTGCAGGTCCGGGATGACCTCGCCCTCGAGGAGCTCACCCGGGGCTTTCACGTGCCCGACTCGACCTCGTCCTCCAGCTCCTCCAAGGCGCTCGTGGCTACTCCACCGACGTCTTCCGCCTCGCCTTCTGGCTCTCTCCTTGGTGCTCCTCCCCCCGGGCCGAGCGGGGGTGTGGGGGGGGGCAGGGTGGTGGTGCTGGTGGGGGCCGTCGGAACAGCACAGCTCCGACTCCTGCTCCTACCCCCACCGCTGCTCCTGGAGGTACGCCCTGGCCATCCTTCCACAACCCATGGTCAGGGTGCATCTCGATGTGGCCCTTTCAGGGTCAGGGTGGGGGGGGAGGGCTCGTCCCCAGCTCCAGCCGGCCGCCATGTTCACCAGTGGAGCTCCCTCACTCGCGCTCGCGTGGTCTCTGCCCACTCAGCCCAGCCAGCCTCCGGCCTGGCCTGGGGGGTGGGATCAGGCTGCCCTAGCGCAATCCTTCAGCACCATCAGGCTGACACCGCCTGCCAACACCGAGTGGATCACCGACTCAGGGGCCTCCTTCCACACCACTCCCGATGCTGGTATACTCTCCTCTGTCCGACCCCCACCTTCTTCCTGTCCTTCCATCATGGTAGGTGATGGGTCCTATCTCCCTGTCACCTCTGTGGGTTCTTGTCCCGGTCCTTTTCGTCTTTCCAGTGTCAGATG
This sequence comes from Cenchrus fungigraminus, assembly GCA_036936925.1. Taxonomy (NCBI): domain Eukaryota; kingdom Viridiplantae; phylum Streptophyta; class Magnoliopsida; order Poales; family Poaceae; genus Cenchrus; species Cenchrus fungigraminus. Next base: position 74,392,113 of record CM072780.1, read on the forward strand.
GTTCACAACCTTCTTTCCATTCGCCAATTCACCGCTGACAATTCATGTTCTGTTGAATTTGACACTTCTGGTCTTATTGTGAAGGATTTGGCTTCTCGACGTCCGCTCCTCCGGTGTGATAGCTCGGGGCCCCTTTACACTCTTCGCCTTCCGACTTCCGCTACTCCATCTTCTCCATCGACTTCTTCGTCAGCTGCCTTTGTTGCGGCTCCGTCTTCCACCACCTGGCACCGCCGGCTGGGTCATCCCGGCCGAGATGTTTTGGCTCAGATCAGTCGTAGTGCAGATGTCTCATGTACTAGGACTCCTACTGAGCACCTCTGTCATGCGTGCCAGCTAGGTTGTCATGTTAGACTTCCTTTTTCTTCTTCTTCTTCGCATGCGACGCATGCCTTCGATCTTATTCACTGTGATTTGTGGATCTCTCCTGTACTCAGCATTTCTGGCTATAAATACTATCTCGTGGTGGTTGATGATTTCTCTCATTACTCTTGGACTTTTCCTTTACGCACCAAGTCTGAGACGTTTCCCACCCTCCTCCACTTCTTTGCCTGGGTGTCCACTCAGTTCGGCCTCACCGTTAAGGCCGTCCAGTGTGACAACAGGCGCGAGTTCGATAACAACACCTCCCGCTCCTTCCTCTCCCGGGGTGTTCAGCTGCGCACGTCTTGTCCGTACACTTCTCCACAAAACGGCAAGGCTGAGCAGATGATTCGCACCACGAACGATATCATGCGCACCCTTCTGATCCAGGCCTCTCTACCTCCACGCTTCTGGGCGAAGAGTCTCCACACCGCCACCTACTTGCTCAACCGTCTTCCTTCCACTGCCTCCCCAGCTCCCACCCCTCACCATGCTCCCTTCGATACCCCTCCTCGCTACGATCACCTTCGTGTCTTCGGCTGTGCCTGTTACTCTAACATCACAGCCAGTGCTCCTCACAAGTTGGCACCCCGCTCGACACGTTGTGTGTTTCTCGGTTACTCCCCTGACCACAAGGAGTACCGTTGTTTCGACCTCACTTCTCGCCGAGTCCTCATCTCCCGACACGTTGTGTTCGATGAGTCAGATTTCCCCTACTCTACCTCCTCTACTCCTTCTCCTGATCCTGAGTTGGCGTCTTTGTTTTCTGACCCGGTGGTTCAGCCACCTATTTCTGTTTTCCCTTTTCTGCAGGCTTTCCTGATGCACCGTCTCCGGTGCCCTCTCCCGCGCAAAGCGCGGCCCCGGCACGCTCTGCTGCACCACGCGTGGGCGCGGCCCCGGCACCCTCTTCCGCACCACGCATGGCCCCGGTGCCTCCCGCACCACGCGCGGCCCCGACACCCTTTGTTGTGCCACGTGTGGCCCCGATGCCTCTGCTTGCGCCACGCGCGGCCCCGGAGGTGCCCGCGGACTATGCGCCCCTGTGCACTATGTCTACGGGCGCCGCTCGACGGCTCCACCTCCACCACCACCTTCACCAGAGTTGTCGCCGCCTCCACTGCAGCCGTCTCCACCTCCACCACCGCCGCCGCCTCCACCACGCCGCTCTCGTGTAGAGTCCGCCGTGTACCACCCGCCTGTCATCTATCGGGATCCTCGACACACTTATCCCATGGTGACTCGGCAGGCGGCAGGGGTCCTTCGGCCGGCGACTCTCTCCACCACTGAGGGAGAGCCGGGGATCTACTCCTGTTGATACTCAGGATGACAGATTGCAAGCCTTGTTCTACTCCTGTTGATACTCAGGCGAAGCTGTTTGCTGCTCAGGGTGCTCCCGTGGCTGATCCTACGGCCTACCGGAGTCTTGCTGGAGCTTTGCAGTACCTCACTTTCACCCAGCTATACCTCACATATGTTGTTCAGCAGATCTGCCTTCACATGCATGACCCGCGAGAGACACCTTGCTGCGCTAAAGCACCTCCTCCGCTACGTTCGAGGCACAATTGACTTCGGCCTGGTTCTCCACCGTTCCTCCTCTGCTAAGCTGGTTGTTTACACCGACGCTGACTGGGATGGCTGTCCGGACACTCGCCGCTCCACCTCTGGGTATGCTGTGTTCCTAGGCAGCAACCTTGTCTTCTGGTCGTCCAAGCGGCAGCCAGTTGTCTCCCGCTCCAGTGGCGAGGCGGAATACTGCGCTGTTGCTAACGGCGTGGCAGAGGCGGCCTACCTTAGACAGCTCTTGGGCGAGCTCCACAGCCCCCTCACAAAGAGCATGCTCGTCTACTGCGACAATGTCAGCGCCGTGTACCTCTCCACTAACTCGGTTCAGCATCAGCAGACGAAGCATGTGGAGATCGACCTGCACTTTGTTCGTGACTGAGTTGCTATCGGCGACGTTCGGGTTCTCCATGTCCCGACCATCTCCCAGTTTGTCAACATCTTCACCAAGGGTCTTCCCTCCTCGACGTTCTCGAAGTTTCGATCCAGCCTCAATGTAGCAGGTGGCTAGTTGTGGCTGCGAGGGGCCCTGTGTGTGTATGTTAGGCTTTCTTCTTTGTTGTCCAGTCTCGAACTCTACTGCGCCGGTAGTTCAGACTACGCAGGGGTGTTAGTGTATATGAGTGTGGCCCATATGGAATGTGTAGTATAAGGCCCATGAGGCCCATGTACAGCTAACTATATTGCCCACCCTTCTATGGTTGGAGGAATACACTGGAAATTATTCTCCAATATCAAGCACCAATTTAAGCCATGCACCATGTTCCAGACTAATGTCATACTAAATACTGATGTTATGTTGAACAAACAGAACATAAATGTGGAAGACATATTGCCATGCCTTTGAAAGCTCCAGAGCATGTAGTATCTTCCTTTGCCAGATTTCAGCTTCAGCAAACCGTTTTGATTTTATTAACTCCTGCAATTAAGTATCAAACCACAGTTCGAGTCAAAAAAAAAATCAAACCACAAAATATAGTTTCTGTCATGAGCTCTCAGCTGGGCCGACAGTGAGCCTATTGGGCCTCTATTAGGGTTAGGGTAGAGAGAATTAGATATCTTGCTTAGCGGTCAAGTAAGTCTCTCTATATAGAGGAGATGTATAAATTAGGGGAATGAAGTAAGAATTATCGGGAGAGATCTTCATCTACCTCCGGGCCTTGAGATTGGGTGCAGCCGCCAGCGGTGTGCCCGATCTCAAGTGTCCAGTTCAGCATCCATTACCCCTCATAATCCCCATATTCTCCCATTTCTGCACGGCTCCCTGATCAGAGACCGTGACATCCTCAAACATAAATATAGAATTAAACTAGTGCAGTTACTATGGTTTAACCTGTTAGGGCGCTTAAACATAAACATCGACAATCTTTTAAGTGAAAACAAATGTTTTTCTAGATCATATTTGGTTAATGTTCAATGCGCATTTGATTTTTTTTCTGTACCATGCCAACTAATTTCACAAGAATGGTCTGTGTCAACTATATTTATAAATATAGTCCTCGGGAAAATTTCCTAAAGATTGTATAACTAAAGAGATCATTTGTTACAAATGGTTCCAACCACCCCTTATTTACAATCCGACAAAAGCATGAATTACAGATAAGTAAGAACCGGGTGGATTTGAATTCCTAGGAAAGATTAAAAACATGCCACATCTATTAAATTCATATGAATGCACAAATTTATAAAAATAATAATAAATTAGTAACTTCCAGGGATAACTTCAGAATAGATGGTTACCGTAGAGAGATATTTCATTCTTTGTATACATGTTGGTGATTCACCAAGCCCAGCTTCCTAAGTCAACGCCATAATCTTCATGAAACACTAGCAAGCACATTCCACAGATTCAAACCTACAAACTGCAACAGTAAACATACCTCCAGTATCCTAATAGACTCTTCAGTAAGGGATTCTGCACCTCTTTTTTTCCTTGTACACTTAGCACCTAAGAGCATAAAAGAAGTTAGACATGGGACCAGATCCAGATCCAGAGTGAGAAATGTACATAGTGACTAATCACCATGCAAGTTACAATGAAAATAATGGGCTTTCGGTGGAGGTGAAGACACATCATATGATCCAGTGCAATGGAAATGTACATGCCAGACTAATCACCGTATGAGTTACATAGAGAAGAATTGGTTTTGGTGAAGATGAAGAAAACATGCTCCATATGATCCAATCATCCAAGTCGGACACAAGGGAGATGTACACGCCACGCTATGCTGGAACTACTTACGTTGTTTGAAATAGAGTTTTTTTGTAGGTCAGAGCAAGACACCCGCCGCCGCTGAGGACACATGTGCATTCAGTGCGCAACACGTAATCGTCTCATCAAGGAGAAAGATTATTGACAAGAGAATCTAGAATGCAGAACAATTACTTAAATAGCAAAACGAACAGTAGTAACATTGCTTGATGCTACTTAAATAGCAAAACGGACAGTAGTACCATTGCTTGATGCTACTATATTGAAGGCTATATATCACATGTGGATTAATCTCGAGAAAATAATGAGAATGCAAAACAATAAGTCAAAGAGCAAAACAGCATTAGTACCTTCGCTAGAAGGTACATTGTACTTGAATACTCTGGGTGACCAACCCCCATAACACGTCCTTGTATCTACATATGACAATTAGAAAGGATAAATTATATAATTCAAAAGTTCAAGGAAGAGCATATTGACATTTCCATTGTTTTGTTTGTCATTCTTTCAGCAAACAGGTACAGATAGTAGACAGCATGGTGACAAGTGTGGTCGATGGAGTGATAGATGAAAAGTGTCGGGGACAGCCCTAAGGGTCCCCTAAAAAACCGGGGGAAACCCATTCACTTTCGCAAAAAATAAAACACAAACGAATTCACAAACCTAGAACACGCTCAAGATAGTCACGGCCCAGCGGCCGGGCCCACAGCCCTGGTGGCCCCAGCGGCCCACCAGAACAGTCGGCCCAGCCACCCCCGGGCGAAACTCCGCTTCGCTCGAGGGGCGCAGCGCCGCGCTAACGAGACTCCGCCTCGCTCGAGGGCCGGTCGCCCCCTCGGGTGAGACTCCGCCTCGCTCGAGGCCCTCACGGCCTCGCCGCCCCCGCACCTGCTCCCCCGACAGGGGCGTTTAATGTTCTGACACTTGCAGGCACCCGGGTCAAAGACGAATCCACGCCATGCCGTCCCTCTGACACGCCCGGGAATCATATTCCGGCGCTGTTCTGCCAACTCTCCCGGTGAGGCCATCCCCACCACTGTGCGGCAAGGCCAGTGTCAGCTCCGCGACACTGCGCCACCCACTCTCGTACGGCCAACGTGCCGCACCCTCGAAAGAGGACGACGGAACCCTCGAAAAGGGGACGGACGCCCGCTCCGCGCCTGCCCAGGGCCACACCATGACGCCGGACCAGTGAGGCGCGTCACCTCCGTCACCGTCGGTCCTGCGCGGCCATCCCCGCCATCACGACGCCATCCCGGGCACTGCAGCGCCATCCCTGACGCTGTGGGAGTGCGGGGCGACAAGACACCGCCACGCCCGCGGCTGTGCCCCTTACAACCTCCCGTCAGCCGCACCCTCGAGTCAGCGTACGGACGACGACCACACGGGAAGCTCCTACGCTGCCACCCTCGAAGCCGCTCCTGGACGGATACAGGGCACGCCATGACGCTCCGCCAGAAGCAAGATTCGCCAGGACGGCCGTCCACTCCGTTGCACTGTCCGCCATGCCATCACACGTAGCTAAAACAGTGCAGCACGCCTGTAAACTGCCTCCTCCTTGGCCTATAAAAGGAGGGGCAGTCCCCTGGCCGCAGGGGGACGACGGAGAGCACTGACCCACACGCTTTCTGCCTTCGTCACGATATTGGCACTCGCCTCAATCAAAACCTCAGGGACTTGGAGGTCCGGCCTCCTCTCCCGCCCCGCTTGTAGCTCCCCTCTGCAAGCACCACGGTGCAACGCAATACAGTGCCCCAAGCACGCCACTGCTGGACGTACGGCCCCGGCCGGAACCAGGATAAACTTGTGTCCCCTGTGTTGTCGTTGGCACCGACCATCGAGAAGCTGATCACAGCGTAACTTACTAGTTAGTGTCGGGACGCTTACTTAGTAAGGGACCAGGCCGTTAAATGCCCACAGTTGTGGCTTCAGTCGTGCGTCGCGGGCGCGCCTTTTCAGGCGTCGCGGCCGCGCGCGTAGTGGGCGACGTGGGGGGCGGACGTGACAGGCCGCCGCGGCTCTTCGGTTGCCACGCCGTAATGATCGCGCATGCGCGCGCGGCCGGCCGTTTCGGTGCGGTGGGCCCGGCTTGTCAGTGGCAGATGCAGCCGCCTGCAGTTAATGCGCGCGGCGCGCGGTTTGGGGAGCGTGGCTCCCTTAGATCTATAAATCCAAGGAGAGGGAGGCGGAAGCTCCTTACCTCGTTACTTAGCGCCGCCGCCCTTGGCTCCTTGCCTTCGCTTCTCGGCTGTGCGCCCTTTCGTTTCGCCCGCCGCTAGCTTCGTCTTCGTGCGCCGCTGCCAACCGCAATGGCTCCCCCCCAGCCGATCACGGTGCTGGACCCGCTGCCGTGGAGCCGCTCGACGGTGACGAAGCTCGCCCTGAGCGAGCTCGTGAACAGCGGCCAGCTGGCGCCGAACGTGGAGGGGCAGCCCCCGGCGTGGATCGTTCCGCCGGCGACGGATCGGGAGCCCAACCCGCCGTACGGCTACGTCGTCAGCTTCATCCGGCACCATGAGCGCGGCTTCGCCGCGCCGGCGAGCCGCTTCATGCGCGGACTGTGCCACCACTACGGGGTGGAGCTGCACAACTTCGCCCCCAACGCGATTTCGCAAGCGGCCACCTTCGTCGGCGTCTGCGAGGGGTTCCTGGGGATCCCAGTGAACTAGGATCTCTGGGTCCACCTCTTCCGCGCGGAGCTGCACACGCTCGCTACGCCCGAGGCACGGGTGCGCCGGGCGGTGCGCGCCGGCGGCCTGTCGATCTCGTTGCGGGATTCGCGCAAGGAGTTATACATCCCCTACACGATGACATCCAACAACGCGGAATGGGAGCGGGGGTGGTTCTACCTCCGCAACGACGGTGCCGGCCTCCCCCCTACACCGGCAAGGTGCTGAAGGAGAAGGCCGACTCCTGGCACCACGGCGTGTCCCCCTCCTCGCACTAGGCGCGGTTGGATTCGCTCCTAACCGCGTTGAAGAGCCTGGCGGACGCCGGGTTGGGGGCGGCTTCGGTCCTCGCGAACCTCCACCACCGGCGGATCGTCCCCCTCATGGAGAGGGAGCTCCGTATTCACGAGATGAGCGAGGCGGCCAACCCTACGTCGTTGGCGCGCTCGCGGTTCTTGAATGAGCGCCTCGCTCGGGAATACGCGGCCACGAGGGCGAGGCGCGCCATCAGCCTCAAGGCCGGCCGGCACAGCAACGACGACTTCTGGTCGTTCGTTATGCTCCCCGACGCCCCGGCGGTGAGTAGGCCTTCCTCCCTTTCTCGTTCCCTTGCAACGTAACAGCATGGTTTTGACAGTCGCCTTTTAGCAGAGGGTGACCGTGGACGCCTCGCGGTCCGACCCGCCCACGCCCCGAGCTCGAGCGGTTGCCCGCGCCACGCAGCGACGGGAGCAGGAGCGGGCGCCGCGCAGGAAGAAGAGAATCCGGCGGCGGGAGCGCCGGGAGCAGCGGGACGAGGAGTACCGGCTGCGCGAGCAGCAGGGACTCTCTTCCCGGCGACTCCGGAGAACTCGTCGTCGGGAGAGGAGGAAGAAGAAGAGAGCGATGGGGGGCGGGCCCCCCCCCGAGAGGTGGAATCCCTCGACCCCCTCACTAAGAGCCGCAGAGGCGGCAGAGGAGCAGGCGCCCGTGGTGGGCGCAGAAGCGCCCGCCGCCGGGCGGTCCGTGGAAGAGGCGGCGTGCGTCGCGGAAGCGCCAGTGCGCGCCGCGGAAGCGTCTGGGAGCGCTGCGGCGGCGACGACGGGCGCCACAGCAGCGCCTGCCGAACCCTCGAGGAAGAGGAAGCGAGGCTTCTCCACCTTGAGGTAAGCAGTCCCTCCTCCAGACGTTCCGGTTTCGAGGGGTTGGAGCTCAGTTTTTTGTCTCCGTGTTCGCAGGGTGGCGCCGACCGTCCCCACCCTCGCGCCCGCTAAAGCGCTCAGGTCGGACACGTCCGTACCCACGAGGCGGCGCTCGTCGAGGGCGCCACGGGCGGCCGAGAGCGCGGCGATGACGGGCGAGCCACCGCGCAGCGCGGCCGTGGCCGCGGAGCCGCAGCAGGAGGCGACGGCCGCGGCGGCGGCTACGACAGCGGCAACCGCCGCGCTGACGGTCCGACCTCTGCCTGTCCCGGCGGCGGGTGGTCGGGCGGCCGTGGTGGAGATCCCCGACGACGATGCGCCGCCGCCTGGATGGGGCCAATGGGAGAACTGGCCCGCGCCAGCCCCCGAGCCCGCGGTGGGGGTGTTAGTGATGCGGGAGGATGGCTGCGTGATGCCGCAGCCCCCGGCGCGTGGCGCCGAGGCCTCGTCGTCTCGTGCCGGCCCTCCTGCCCCCGATGGCACCGTGACGCGTGTGGAGCGAGAGCGGGAGCAAGCCAGCGCGCCGCCAGCCCTCTGCATCGAGGCCCAGGCCGAGCAGGCGCTGTGGCAAGAGTTCCGCGACCACGGCGCCTCGCTCAACAACGCGCTGGACGAGGCGCTGCGGATCCACGGGGGTCCTGCGTGGCGGATTTTCCAGGTACGCGTCCTTTCTGTTGGATTTTGGAGTTTCTTCCCCCCTCGTCTCTCCCGCGTTCGCGCTTTTTCCGACTCAAATTCTCTTCTGCCTTGTCTGCCGGTGACAGGAATTGGAGGGTCGAGCCCGGGAGAAGTACGGCCACCTCGACCGGCTGAGCTCCGAGCGCAACTGGTACCGGGACCAATACGACGCTCTTGACGCCCTTGTCGAGGCCCTGCGGACTGACAACGGGTGGCTGGAGTACCGGCTTCAGGCAGTGCGGGACGAGCTCCTGGAGCAGGACGCCCAGACTGCGGAAGGTGTCTCTGCAGTCGCGAAGGTGCGGACAGCGCTCTTGGAGCGGGACGAGGCGCTGCGGAAGGCGCGCGAGGACGCAGCCGCGATGCGGACCGTGGCGGCGGAGTGGGAGACGGAGGTGGCCTCGATTCGCGCCCAGCTCGAACAGGATCGTGCAGCCCTCGAGGGAGCACGGTCTTGGCAGAGCCAGGCCGAAGAAAGGGCCAAGGAGGCCGAGCAGCTGAGGACCAGCCTGGCGGACCAGGCCGCCTCCCTCGCCTCGGCGGGGGAGCAGCTTCAGCGGGAGCGGGACGCTCGCCAACAGGCGGACGCTCAGCTCCAGCAGGAGCGAACTGCCCTTGCTGAGGCTCGAGCCGCCCTCGAGCGCGAGCGCCTGGCGCGAGAAGAGGCCCAGGGCCTCCTTCAGCAGGAGCGCGCCGCACTCGAGGGGGCGCAGGCAACCCTCAAGCAACGGGACGAAGAAGTCTCGCGGCTTGACGGGGAGCTGAACCAGCTCAGCGTCTCCCACGAGGATCTGCGCCAGGCTGTCGTGGAGCAGGAAGCTACAGTCCTTAGCCTGCAGCAAGAGGCCGATGTCGCGCGCAAGGCCCTCGATTTGGAGAAGAAACAGGTCGAAGGTGAGTCGCCTCTCTTCGCATTTTGCTTGTTGATTTGGTTTGCTTGGGATCCGCTCCCAATTTTTGTTTTTCGTTCATGGGTTTCAGGCCTGCGGAACGCTCTTGGGAACTCGACGATCCAGGCAGAGTCCCTCCAGACGGCCTACAACTCCTCACAACAGGAGCTGGAGGAGCTGCGGGCCGCCTCCGTCGAGGCGTGCCAGGGGGTCGAGGAGGGCGAAGTGCAGGCTGGGAGCTCTATGGCGAGTCGCCTCCGCGCCCTCGGCAGGCACGTTACCCAGCGCGTGCGCCGTGCCCTTCACCTGGGAGTTCAGAAAGCTCTTGGCGTAGTGGTCTCCCACTACCAGGTCGACCTCGAGGCCGTTTCCACGGGCTATGTCGTTCCCGTCGGTGTCGACGACGAGGTGGCGATGAACCGTGCGGATGCGCTCGCTGCTCCTGCCGCCGACATCCTCGCCGAGGACTTCATGGACTTCCTCTTCCCGGACGCTCCCCCGGCTGGCGGCCCCCAAGCCTGAAGACCATTGGGCGTTTGGGCCCTTTATGTTTTTGATGTTAGAATTCGAGCCGCGCGGCTGTTGTAATAAACATTTGCTGTTTAAAACACTTCGATGTTTGTAAGTTGAAAAACTCGTTGTTTATTTCGGCAATTGTGTTGTTCTGCCTCCCCGCTTTCTTAGGCGAACCTTGGCTGGGAAGGTTTTCGTTCGCACGAGTAGCTTATAGGCAAAGTGGCGAGGGGGAAGGGCCGTATCCTGCCGGAGGCGTGGGCTATCCCCGACTCGCGCTTCTTCGCCCTTTGGCCACTCGTGTCCCGCGTGAGTCCACCCAAGTTTGGGTCGAGGCATACTTAGCACATTTGCGGCGAATTTTGCGAAAAAATGGGACCATTTTTTGGGGGGGGGACGCCCCCCGCAGTAGCCCCCGAGGGGGATTCGGTTTTCGGGGGAAAACCGAGTCGCCCTTTAGCTTTATTAATTTGATGGAAATTACAGCCAACTGGGGTGTTGGGTATGTAAATGACAAGAAAAACTTGGAAATCCTTTCTAAGGGTAGAAGCGACGTAGCTGTTGGATGTTCCAAGCGTTGGTGAGTTCCTCGCCGTCCTCGTTGGCCAGCTTGTAGGTGCCGGGCTTGACCACTTTGACAACGACGTAGGGTCCCTCCCATGGGGGCGATAGCTTGTGGCGGCCTCGATTGTCTTGGCGCAGCCTTAGGACTAGGTCCCCTTCGTCGAAGTCTCGGCGTCGTATCTTCCGGGCCTGGTGCCGCCTCAGAGCCTGCTGGTATCTTGCTGAATGCATCAGGGCCACAGTGCGGGCTTCGTCCAATTGATCCAGTGAGTCCTCGCGGGCTCGCTGGTTGGTGCCCTCGTCGTAGCTCTTGACTCTGGGCGACCCGTATTCCAGGTCCGTGGGGAGGACGGCCTCCGCGCCATAGACGAGGAAGAACGGGGTGAATCCCGTGGCCCTGCTCGGAGTGGTTCTGAGGCTCCACATGACCGTCGGCAGCTCCTGGAGCCATTTTCGGCCAGACTTGTTCAGTCTGTCGAAAATCCTAGGCTTGAGGCCTTGTAGGATCATGCCATTGGCCCGCTCCACTTGACCATTGGTTTGTGGGTGCGCGACGGCCGCCCAGTCCACACGGATGTGGTGCTTGTCGCAGAATTCCAGGAACTTCCTGCCGGTGAACTGGGGCCCGTTGTCGGTGATGATGGAGTTAGGCACCCCGAACCGGTGGATGATGTCGGTGAAGAATATTACGGCCTGCTCTGCCCTGAGATTCGTGATTGGGCGCGCTTCGACCCACTTGGAGAACTTGTCAATGGCGACTAGCAGGTGCGTGTAGCCCCCGGGCGCCCTTCGCAGGGGCCCGACAATGTCCAGCCCCCACACGGCAAAAGGCCACGTGATGGGGATCGTCTGGAGGGCATGCGCCGGGAGATTGGTCTTGCGGGCGTAAAATTGGCACCCTTCGCAGGTGCGCACGATCTCACTGGCATCAGCAACCGCGGTAGGCCAATAGAAGCCTTGGCGAAACGCGTTGCCCACGAGGGTGCGTGGCGCCGCGTGGTGGCCACACACGCCCGCGTGGATGTCCCGGAGGAGCTCGCGCCCCTGGGGGATGGGTATGCACCGCTGCAGGACGCCTGACGCAGCGCGCTTGTATAGCTCGCCGTCGACGAGGGTGAACGACTTGGCCTTCCTGGCGATGCGTCTGGCCTCGGACCGATCTGAGGGAAGCTCCCCTTGCTCCATCCAGGCGAGGTACTTGGCCCGCCAGTCCTCCGCGCGGGGGGCTGGCTCCGTGTCCATGGCCTCGACCTCGTCCGCACCGTAGCCCTCGAGCAAGGAGAGCACAAACGCCTCGTTCGAGGGGTCTTCATCCATGGGCTCCGCGCCCGCTGGGTTCGAGGGAGCCCCCGAGGGTTCCTCTTGACTCGAGGGTGTCGACTCGAGGTTGACGGACGGCCTGGCGACGTCCCGCGCAAAAGCGTTCGGGGGGACGGTGATTCGCCCCGACGCGATTTTTGCGAGTTCGTCCGCCTCCTCGTTGTATCTACGGGGTACGTGGTTAAGCTCGAGGCCGTAGAACTTGTCTTCGAGAGTTCGTACGGCGCTGCAGTAGGCCTCCATTTTGTCGTCGTGACAACTCGCGTTCTTCATGACTTGGTCAATCACGAGCTGCGAGTCCCCCCTGACGTCGAGGCGTTTGATGTCTGTCTCAATGGCGATTCGGAGGCCGCAAAGGAGGGCCTCGTACTCCGCCATGTTGTTCGACGCGGGGAAATGCAGGCGTACCGCGTATCTCATGTGCTCCCCGAGGGGTGAGATGAAGAGCAGGCCCGCGCCCGCCCCTGTTTTCATCACCGACCCGTCGAAGTAGAGGGTCCAGCATTCGGCCTGGATTTGTGGCGGCGGCAGTTGTGTGTCCGTCCATTCGGCGACGAAATCCGCCAGGATTTGGGACTTGATTGCCTTGCGCGGCGCATAGGCGAGCGTCTCGCCCATCAATTCCACAGACCACTTGGCGATCCTGCCCGCCGCGTCCGGGTTGCGGATGATCTCACCCAACGGGAACGAGGAGACCACCGTGACCGGGTGGGCCTCGAAGTAGTGCCGGAGCTTGCGCCGCGCGAGCACTACTGCGTAGAGCAGCTTCTGGATCTGTGGGTACCGTGCCTTGGTCTCGGACAGCACTTTGCTGATGTAGTACACGGGCCTCTGGACTGGTAGGGCGTGCCCCTCCTCTGTACGCTCCACCACGATGACGGCGCTGACCACCTGAGTGGTCGCGGCGACGTAGAGGTACAGAGGCTCGCCGTCTTGGGGCGGCGTTAAGATTGGCGCGTGGGCGAGCGTCGCCTTGAGTTTGTCAAGCGCCTCCTGGGCTTCGACGGTCCAGGAGAAGCGCTCGTGTTTCTTCAGGAGTTGGTAGAGGGGTAATCCCTTCTCGCCGAGCCGCGAGATGAAGCGGCTCAAGGCGGCGAGGCACCCCAACACTTTCTGGACCCCCTTGAGGTCTCGAATCGGGCCCATCCGTTCGAGGGCTGCGACCTTCTCGGGGTTAGGCTCGATGCCCCGCTGGGAAACTATGTATCCCAGCAGCATGCCTCGCGGCACTCCGAAGACGCACTTCTCGGGGTTCAGCTTCACCCCGTTGGCTCGCAGGCAATCGAATGCCACGCGCAGGTCGCTAACCAGGTCGTCCGCCTTCCTGGTTTTCACGACTATGTCGTCTACGTAAGCCTCAACGGTTCGCCCGATGTAGTCTCCGAAGACGTGCTGCATACATCGCTGGTATGTAGCGCCCGCGTTTCGGAGGCCAAACGGCATCGTTACGTAGCAGAACATTCCGAACGGCGTGATGAACGAAGTCGCAAGCTGGTCGGACTCCTTCATCTTTATTTGGTGGTACCCGGAATAGGCATCGAGGAAACACAATAGTTCACACCCTGCAGTTGAGTCAACGATTTGATCGATTCGTGGCAAAGGAAAAGGAACTTTGGGACATGCTTTATTCAAACTAGTGTAATCTACACACATCCGCCACTTCCCATTCTTTTTCTTAACTAGTACAGGATTAGCTAGCCACGTAGGGTGAAAAACTTCCTTGATGAACCCGGCCTCGAGGAGCTTCCGCAGCTCTACTCCGATCGCCCGGCGCCGCTCTTCGTCAAAGCGGCGCAGCCGTTGTTGCACGGCTCGGGAGTAAGGTAGGATATCAAGGGAGTGCTCGGCGACCTCCCTCGGGATGCCTGGCATATCCGAGGGGCTCCACGCGAAGATATCGGCGTTGGCGCGGAGAAAGTCGACGAGCACCACTTCCTATTTCGGGTCGAGGGTAGAACTGACCCTCAACACCTTGCCCTCGGGGGCTGCAGGGTCGAGGGGCACCTCCTTCGTTTGTTCGGCAGCCTCGAAACTACCCGCGTGCTTGGCGGAGGAGTCGGGGCCCTCGTTGGCCAGCTTCTCCATGTCCGCGACAAACGTTTCGTCGAGCGCCAGGGCCTCAGCGTGCTCAACGCACTCGACGTCGCAGTCGAATGCGTGCTCGATCGACGAGCCCACGGTGATTACGCCTTTTGGCCCCGGCATCTTCATCTTGAGGTAAGTGTAGTTCGGGACCGCCATGAACTTGGCATAGCACGGACGGCCAAGGATGGCGTGGTACGCGCCCTGGAACCCCACTACCTCAAAGGTGAGGATCTCCTTGCGGAAGTTGTCCGGTGTGCCGAACCAGACCGGCAGGTCGATCTGCCCGAGGGGCTGGACGCGCTTGCCTGGCGCGACGCCATGGAACGGCGCCGTGCTGGGCCGCAGCTGGTCCAACCCAATCCCCATCAGCCGTAGGGTGTGGGCGTAGAGGATGTTGAGGCTGCTGCCGCCGTCCATCAGCACCTTGAAAAACCGCGCGTTGTCGATGATGGGATCGACGACCAACGGGTACTGGCCCGGGTTGGGGATGCGGTTCGGGTGGTCCTCGCGGCTGAAGGTGATGGCGTCCTCCGACCAATCGAGGAAGGAAGGAGGTGCCCTCTCCGCGGCGAGGACCTCGTGCCGCTCTCGCTTGCGCCGGTTGGTGGACATGTCCACCGTCGGTCCCCCGAAGATGAAGAAGACGTTCTCCACCGCGGGGAAGCCATCAGCGTCTCCGCCACCCCCGTCCTTCTTGGCCTCGTCCTCCTTCGCGGCGACGCGGCGGTAGTACTTCTTGAGCATGTCGCACTGCTCGAGGGTGTGGTTGACTGGGGTCTTGTGGTACGGGCAGGGCTTTTTCAACATATCGTCGAATATGCCGGGGCCTCGAGGGGCTCCTCGAGGGCCCTTTCGAGCCGGGTCAACTGCGAGGGCCTCGTCCCCGCCGTCGTCGCGCCCCTGCGCGCGCGCCTCGTTGCGCGGCTTCTTGCCTTTCTTGCCCCGCTTGTGTTTTTGCTGGGGCTCCTTGGACTTGCTGCCCTCCGCGGGCGTGTCGTCCACGCGCTTGCCCTTCTTGCCGTCGAAAATGGCCCCCACTGCCTCCTCTCCGGAGGCGAAGCTGGTGGCGATGTCGAACAGCTCGTTGGAGTCGACCGGCGGGCTCCTCCCGAGCTCGCGCACGAGGTCCCGACAGGTCGTGCCTTCGAGGAAGGCGTGCACGATCTCGGACTGAGCGACGCTCGGGAGCTCAGTACAGCGCTTTGAAAAGCGTCGTATGAAGTCCCGGAGCGACTCGCCGGGCTTCTGGGTGCACGCTCGCAGGTCCCAGGAGTTCCCAGGGCGCACATATGTGCCCTGGAAGTTCCCCACGAACGTGCGGACTAAGTCATCCCAGCTGTGGATCTGGCTGGGCGGTAGGTGCTCGAGCCACGTTCTGGCCGAGTCCGCAAGGTGCAGCGGCAGATTGCGGATGATCACCGCATCGGTGGTGGCTCCGCCCAGCTGGCAAGCCAGACGGTAGTCGTTGAGCCACACACGAGGGTCCGTCTCCCCCGTGTACTTGTCGATGGTGGTGGGCTAGCGGAAACGCTGGGGAAACTCGCCGCACGGATTTCCCGACTGAACACTCGGGTTCCCGAGGGTTCCGGTGTTGGCGAGCGGTCCTCCCGGCTGTCGTAGCGACCACCTCGTCGAGGGTGGTAGCCCGCCGCCGCTCGCGCCTCCGCGTCGCCCTTTCGCTTGGCGTTCAGGACGTTGCGGGCGTCTCCGTCGTGGGCCTCGCCGCGCGTGTCAAGGATCCGCTCCTTGACAGGCGTCTTGCCCTGGTTTGGCGGCTGCTCCGCCGCGCGGTCCGCGTGGACGGATGCCTCCTGGTCCTTCGCGCCGCCGTCGCCCCGCGCGCTGGACTGGTTGCGCATGCGGGACGCGGAGCTCTCGGCCTGCTGCACGGCCGCTTGCTCGATGAGAGTCTGCGCCTCGCGGCGCAGGTTACGTGCCTCGGGTGTCGATGGCTCGGGCATGGCCCGAAGTAGTGTTGCCGCCGCGATGAGTTTTTGGCTGGCACGAAGTGGCGTGTGTGGGTCGTCCACGTTGAAGTTGGCATTGATGCGCTCGCGGGCTTGCTTCCCGGCTTCTCGGGCGCGTTCGCCGCGCGCCGAGGCTTCCCCTGGTGGGGCCGGTGGCGGGTTCGGCTCCGGATGCTGGGCCGCGTTCCCGTCGCCCGCTCCGTTTGCGCCGTCAGCTTGCTCGTTGGCGGCGACGACGAAGCACTCGCGCGAGGGATCATAGCTCCCCTCGCTGGAGTCGTCGGAGCAACCGAACCAGTAGTCCGCGGCATCAAGGAATCACCGGAAGACCACAGGGTCCGGTACGCCGGAGAAGTCCCACTCTGCGTAGCCATGCGAGGTTGAGGGCGGCAGCTCGCTGGGCGAGCCGTGGTACGACTCGTCGTTGGTGGTGGCGATGAGGTTCCGGACTGACAGCAAGTGATGGCCCGGGAGATCCTCGTACGCGGTCATGTCAGTGCTGACGGATGCGGCGTACGCCGCAGCAGGGTTGCGCATCCCGTGGGGAAACTGCGGCCCCGCGGCCGCGTGCTCCTCCGCAGGGTGCGCCGCCGTGTCCCTTGGCGGGGGCGCGTCGTTCCGGGCCGCCTCGCGTGTTGCCCGGCGTCGCTCCGTGCGCGCCTGGCGCGAGCGCTGACCTGGGCGTTTGCGGCGCCGGGGCGTCGAGGCGCTCGCGGCAGCCACCCGGGTGGGTGCCGAAGCGTCAGTAGCAGGCGTGACGGGCATTAGGCCCGGCCCAGTCGACCGCCACGGGTGGAGTTCGTCTAAGTTGGTGAGGCGCATGAGGTAGCCGTTCCCTGTGGCCTGAAAGTTCAGGCTCCCAAACCGGATTTCGAATCCAGCGGGGAGAGGGTCCGAGCTGCCCATGGCGTACCTCTGGGACGTCATCTCGGTACGAATCACCATCGAGAATGTTGGTGAGGGGTCGATCACAGCGCGAGGTCCCCTACCTGGCGCTGTGATCGACCCCTCACCAGCATTCTGCGCCCCCTCGAGTGCGGCGCGCTCCTGCTGAAGGAGGCCCTGGTCCTCTTCTCGCGCCAGGCGCTCGCGCTCGAGGGCGGCCCGAACCTCAGCAAGGGCGGTTCGCTCCTGCTGGAGCTGAGCGTCCGCCTGTTGGCGCGCGTCCCGCTCCCGCTGAAGCTGCTCCCCCGCCGAGGCGAGGGAGGCGGCCTGGTCCGCCAGGCTGGTCCTCAGCTGCTCGGCCTCCTTGGCCCTTTCTTCGGACCGGCTCTGCCAAGACCGTGCTCCCTCGAGGGCTGCACGATCCTGTTCGAGCTGGGCGCGAATCGAGGCCACCTCCGTCTCCCACTACGCCGCCACGGTCCGCATCGCGGCTGCGTCCTCGCGCGCCTTCCGCAGCGCCTCGTCCCGCTCCAGGAGCGCTGTCCGCACCTTCGCGACTGCAGAGACACCTTCCGCAGCCTGGGCGTCCTGCTCCAGGAGCTCGTCCCGCACTGTCTGGAGCCGGTACTCCAGCCACCCGTTGTCAGTCCGCAGGGCCTCGACAAGGGCGTCAAGAGCGTCGTATTGGTCCCGGTACCAGTTGCGCTCGGAGCTCAGCCGGTCGAGGTGGCCGTACTTCTCCCGGGCTCGACCCTCCAATTCCTGTCACCGGCAGACAAGGCAGAAGAGAATTTGAGTCGGAAAAAGCGCGAACGCGGGAGAGACGAGGGGGGAAGAAACTCCAAAATCCAACAGAAAGGACGCGTACCTGGAAAACCCGCCACGCAGGACCCCCGTGGATCCGCAGCGCCTCGTCTAGCGCGTTGTTGAGCGAGGCGCCGTGGTCGCGGAACTCTTGCCACAGCGCCTGCTCGGCCTGGGCCTCGATGCAGAGGGCTGGCGGCGCGCTGGCTTGCTCCCGCTCCCGCTCCACACGCGTTACGGTGCCATCGGGGGCAGGAGGGCCGGCACGAGACGACGAGGCCTCGGCGCCATGCGCCGGGGGCTGCGGCATCACGCAGCCATCCTCCCGCATCACTAACACCCCCACCGCGGGCTCGGGGGCTGGCGCGGGCCAGTTCTCCCGTTGGCCCCATCCAGGCGGCGGCGCGTCGTCGTCGGGGATCTCCACCACGGCCGCCCGACCACCCGCCGCCAGGACAGGCAGAGGTCGGACCGTCGGCGCGACGGTCGCCGCTGTCGTAGCTGCCGCCGCGGCCGTCGCCTCCTGCTGCAGCTCCGCGGCCACGGCCGCGCTGCGCGGAGGCTCGCCCGTCATCGCCGCGCTCCCGGCCGCCCGTGGCGCCCTCGACGAGCGCCGCCTCGTGGGTACGGACGTGTCCGACCTGAGCGCTTTAGAGGGCGCGAGGGCGGGGACGGTCGGCGCCACCCTACGAACACGGAGACAAAAAACTGAGCTCCAACCCCTCGAAACCGGAACGTCTGGAGGAGAGACTGCTTACCTCAAGGTGGAGAAGCCTCGCTTCCTCTTCCTCGAGGGTTCGGCAGGCGCTGCTGTGGCGCCTGTCGTCGCCGCCGCAGCGCTCCCAGACGCTTCCGCGGTGCGCGCTGGCGCTTCCGCGACGCGCGCCGCCTCTTCCACGGACCGCCCGGCGGCGGGCGCTTCTGCGCCCACCACGGGCGCCTGCTCCTCTGCCGCCACTGCGGCTCTTGGTGAGGGGGTCGAGGGATTCCACCTCTCGGGGGGGGGCCGCCCCCCATCGCTCTCTTCTTCCTCCTCTCCCGACGACGAGTTCTCCGGAGTCGCCGGGGAAGAGAGTCCCTGCTGCTCGCGCAGCCGGTACTCCTCGTCCCGCTGCTCCCGCCGCCGGATTCTCTTCTCCTTCCTGCGCGCCGCCCGCTCCTGCTCCCGTCGCTGCGTGGCGCGGGCAACCGCTCGAGCTCGGGGCGTGGGCGGGTCGGACCGCGAGGCGTCCACGGTCACCCTCTGCTAAAAGGCGACTGTCAAAACCATGCTGGTACGTTGCAAGGGAACGAGAAAGGGAGGAAGGCCTACTCACCGCCGGGACGTCGGGGAGCATAACGAACGACCAGAGGTCGTCGTTGCTGTGCCGGCCGGCCTTGAGGCTGATGGCGCGCCTCGCCCTCGTGGCCGCGTATTCCCGAGCGAGGCGCTCATTCAAGAACCGCGAGCGCGCCAACGACGTAGGGTTGGCCGCCTCGCTCATCTCGTGAATACGGAGCTCCCTCTCCATGAGGGGGACGATCCGCCGGTGGTGGAGGTTCGCGAGGACCGAAGCCGCCCCCAACCCGGCGTCCGCCAGGCTCTTCAACGCGGTTAGGAGCGAATCCAACCGCGCCTGGTGCGAGGAGGGGGACACGCCGTGGTGCCAGGAGTCGGCCTTCTCCTTCAGCACCTTGCCGGTGTAGGGGGGGAGGCCGGCACCGTCGTTGCGGAGGTAGAACCACCCCCGCTCCCATTCCGCATTGTTGGATGTCATCGTGCAGGGGATGTATAACTCCTTGCGCGAATCCCGCAACGAGATCGACAGGCCGCCGGCGCGCACCGCCCGGCGCACCCGTGCCTCGGGCGTAGCGAGCGTGTGCAGCTCCGCGCGGAAGAGGTGGACCCAGAGATCCCAGTTCACTGGGATCCCCAGGAACCCCTCGCAGACGCCGACGAAGGTGGCCGCTTGCGAAATCGCGTTGGGGGCGAAGTTGTGCAGCTCCACCCCGTAGTGGTGGCACAGTCCGCGCATGAAGCGGCTCGCCGGCGCGGCGAAGCCGCGCTCATGGTGCCGGATGAAGCTGACGACGTAGCCGTACGGCGGGTTGGGCTCCCGATCCGTCGCCGGCGGAACGATCCACGCCGGGAGCTGCCCCTCCACGTTCGGCGCCAGCTGGCCGCTGTTCACGAGCTCGCTCAGGGCGAGCTTCGTCACCGTCGAGCGGCTCCACGGCAGCGGGTCCAGCACCGTGATCGGCTGGGGGGGAGCCATTGCGGTTGGCAGCGGCGCACGAAGACGAAGCTAGCGGCGGGCGAAACGAAAGGGCGCACAGCCGAGAAGCGAAGGCAAGGAGCCAAGGGCGGCGGCGCTAAGTAACGAGGTAAGGAGCTTCCGCCTCCCTCTCCTTGGATTTATAGATCTAAGGGAGCCACGCTCCCCAAACCGCGCGCCGCGCGCATTAACTGCAGGCGGCTGCATCTGCCACTGACAAGCGGGGCCCACCGCACCGAAACGGCCGGCCGCGCGCTCATGCGCGATCATTACGGCGCGGCAACCGAAGAGCCGCGGCGGCCTGTCACGTCCGCCCCCCCCACGTTGCCCACTACGCGCGCGGCCGCGACGCCTGAAAAGGCGCGCCCGCGACGCACGACTGAAGCCACAACTGTGGGCATTTAACGGCCTGGTCCCTTACTAAGTAAGCGTGACCCTCGCGCGGCCCGAGCCCAGTGCTCGAAAAACCAGACCCTCGAAGGGTGCGATTACTGACCAGTGGCCTCGAGACCCGCTCGGTGAAAGCGGGCGGCACAGGTGCCCTCGATTCTAGAGGATTACTGATCAGCAGCTCGGGGGTCGGCTCGACCGCGAACCCACGAATCCTGCAGATGCAAACAAGACGGTGGCACTTAGCTGCCACCCCGCAACGGCCCTACTGGTCAGGGGTTCGAAGCACTGACCCTCGAAGGGTTCGAACAGGCGCCCCAGATCAACAGAGTCAGGGACGACGAGGGCGCGCGCATTCGAGCCTATCCTCGAGCTCACCAGCTCGAGGGCGCCCCACATGTCGTATTCAAGAACCAACGAGGGCAGCTAGTCGAGGGATCCCATCGAGGGAGAGCTTCCGCGCCCTCGGTCCCGGGACCGAGCCCTGCCTAGCAAACCCATGTAAGCGCTTTCATGGACGAGTCTCCGGACCACGAGCCAACCCTTATCGAACGGGGCATGGGCGTCCACTTGAATCACCCGATAACAGCTCGAAGAGGAACCCGCAATTCGCGACCCGCTCGATGGGAGTTGTGGACACCTCACCCCTCTGTCCCGCGGAGGGACGGCGAAGGGAACGTACAAACAAGTCGGAGAGCCTGCCCCGATCGCCTCGAACGGGCCCAGGCTCGGGGGCTCGACGCGTGGCTACACCTCCTGGATATGCACCGAACGCACGCGAACGTCGGCACATGCGTGCGGCACCGCCGAGGCCGGCTGAAACACCGCCGAGGCCGGCTGAAATAAACGCCTCGCACAATGACGACGCTGTGAAAAAAAACCTTGAAGGAGTACACACACTCCTCCAAGGCTTCGGGGGCTAGACCCGCGGGTCCGCTAGCGCGCCCCCACGGAATAGCACAGCGATCAGGAGGGAAGAAAGTCCCATCAGCAAGCGTCAGCATCTGCGGAGCAAGCGTCAGCATCTGCGGGATCCTAACGGATACACCCGCAGATGCTCGGGGGCTACTGTCGGGGACAGCCCTAAGGGTCCCCTAAAAAACCGGGGGAAACCCATTCACTTTCGCAAAAAATAAAACACAAACGAATTCACAAACCTAAAACACGCTCAAGATAGTCACGGCCCAGCGGCCGGGCCCACAGCCCTGGTGGCCCCAGCGGCCCACCAGAACAGTCGGCCCAGCCACCCCCGGGCGAAACTCCGCTTCGCTCGAGGGGCGCAGCGCCGCGCTAACGAGACTCCGCCTCGCTCGAGGGCCGGTCGCCCCCTCGGGTGAGACTCCGCCTCGCTCGAGGGCCGGTCGCCCCCTCGAGTGAGACTCTGCCTCGCTCGAGGCCCTCACGGCCTCGCCGCCCCCGCACCTGCTCCCCCGACAGGGGCGTTTAATGTTCTGACACTTGCAGACACCCGGGTCAAAGACGAATTCACACCATGCCGTCCCTCTGACACGCCCGGGAATCATATTCCGGCGCTGTTCTGCCAACTCTCCCGGTGAGGCCATCCCCACCACTGTGCGGCAAGGCCAGTGTCAGCTCCGCGACACTGCGCCACCCACTCTCGTACGGCCAACGTGCCGCACCCTCGAAAGAGGACGACGGAACCCTCGAAAAGGGGACGGACGCCCGCTCCGCGCCTGCCCAGGGCCACACCATGACGCCGGACCAGTGAGGCGCGTCACCTCCGTCACCGTCGGTCCTGCGCGGCCATCCCCGCCATCACGACGCCATCCCGGGCACTGCAGCGCCATCCCTGACGCTGTGGGAGTGCGGGGCGACAAGACACCACCACGCCCGCGGCTGTGCCCCTTACAACCTCCCGTCAGCCGCACCCTCGAGTCAGCGTACGGACGACGACCACACGGGAAGCTCCTACGCCGCCACCCTCGAAGCCGCTCCTGGACGGATACAGGGCACGCCATGACGCTCCGCCAGAAGCAAGATTCGCCAGGACGGTCGTCCACTCCGTTGCACTGTCCGCCATGCCATCACACGTAGCTAGAACAGTGCGGCACGCCTGTAAACTGCCTCCTCCTTGGCCTATAAAAGGAGGGGCAGTCCCCTGGCCGCAGGGGGACGACGGAGAGCACTGACCCACACGCTTTCTGCCTTCGTCACGATATTGGCACTCGCCTCAATCAAAACCTCAGGGACTTGGAGGTCCGGCCTCCTCTCCCGCCCCGCTTGTAGCTCCCCTCTGCAAGCACCACGGTGCAACGCAATACAGTGCCCCGAGCACACCACTGCTGGACGTACGGCCACGGCCGGAACCAGGATAAACTTGTGTCCCCTGTGTTGTCGTTGGCACCGACCATCGAGAAGCTGATCACTGCGTAACTTACTAGTTAGTGTCGGGACTACTTTCCGCACCGACAAAAAGCATATATTCATACAGCTCTGACAGATTATATTTAAATTACTTGGCTACTTGAAACTGATGATTCAATAATGAACAATTATAAGTGTCGTCAAGTTGGATAGGGTAGGCTTACTCAAGTATTGTTAATGTGGACCATATTGCTATTGATTATTAATTACACAGAGAGCATGGAGTTTCAAGAATAAATGTTAATCGTGGAAAAACAAGAGCATAAAAGGTTGAGGTACCGTACCTTCAAAGCACGCTGCAAAATGCAAAAAAATGGAAAAGGTAAGAATTAAGTTTCAATGAAAAAATTAAGTCAGAAAGCATAGGAGGACTTGACATAAAAGATTTACAGTGCTACAATCACTGCAGTTCATTTACCCTTTCACAACTATGTTACTGATTTTTCTTGAGGAAAATACCGCTACTGTGAATTTGTTACTAAACTGCACACTTCCTATTAAGGCTGTGTTTGTTTGAGCTTCTGTGGAGCTTTTCACAGTTAGCTTTATCCAAAAGTCAGATGACTCTGAAAAGTGGAAAGATGGAAAGCTCATAAAAAGTTGCTTATGGCTTTCCACTTTCACAGCTTTCCGACTTTCAGATATATGGAAAGCTATGCATCGAAAGTTCGCCAGAAGCTGAAACTGTTTGGGGAATAATTTCCTGTGTATTCTTCCAACCCTAGAAGGGTGGGTATATAGAGTTAGCTATACATGGGCCTCTATGGGCTACACAGGCCATATGGGCCACTCATACATATATACACTAACACCCCCCGCAGTCTGGACTACCGGCGCAGCGGTGTACAAGACTGGCCAACAAAGAAAGAAACACACACAAGGCCCCCCGCAGCCACAACTAGCCACTGGCTACGTTGAGGCTGGACCGGAACTCCGAGAAGGTCGAGGAAGGAAGACCCTTGGTGAAGATGCCAGCGAACTGGGAGGTGGTCGGTACATGGAGAACCCGAACATCGCCAATGGCCACCCGGTCACGAACAAAATGCAAGTCAATCTCCACATGCTTCGTCCGCTGATGCTGAACCGGGTTGGTGGAGAGGTACACGGCGCTGACGTTGTCGCAGTAGACAAGCGTGCTCTTGGTGAGCGGGCTGTGGAGCTCAGCCAAGAGCTGTCGGAGCCAGGACGCCTCAGCCACGCCGTTAGCAACAGCTCGGTACTCCGCCTCAGCACTCGAGCGGGAGACAACCGGCTGTCGCTTGGACGACCAGGAGATCAGGTTGCCGCCGAGGAAGACGGCATAACCTGAGGTAGAGCGGCGCGTGTCCGGGCACCCCGCCCAGTCAGCGTCAGTGTAGACTACCAGCTCCAGCAGACGGAGACCGGTGGAGGACCAAGCCAAAGTCAACAGTGCCTCGGACGTAGCGAAGAAGGCGCTTCAGCGCAGCAAGGTGTGACTCCCGTGGATCATGCATATGGAGGCAGATCTGCTGGACAGCATAGGTGAGATCCGGTCGGGTGAAAGTGAGGTACTGTAAAGCTCCAGCAAGACTCCGATAAGCAGTAGGATCAGCCACATGATCACCCAGAGTAGCAGACAGTTTCGCCTGAGTGTCAACAGGAGTGGAGCAAGGCTTACAATCAGTCATCCCGGCACGCTCCAGGATATCCAGGGCATACTGACGCTGGTGAAGGAGAAGACCAGTCTGACGGGGCTCAACTGTGACGCCCAAGAAGTGGTGAAGCTGACCCAGATCCTTCATGACAAACTCCTGCTAAAGTGAGGTGATAATCCGCTGAAGTAGTTGTGGACTGGAGGCAGTCAGAACAATGTCATCAACGTAGAGGAGGAGGTAGGCAACCCCATCAGCATGGTGTATATGAACAACGAAGTATCTGACTTGGCCTCAACAAACCCCAGGGTCAGCAAGAAGGTGGCAAACCGAGAGTACCATGCCCGAGGAGCCTGCTTCAAACCATAGAGAGACTTGTTCAACCGGCAGACCAAATCCGGACAACTGGAGTCCACAAACCCTGCTGGCTGGCTGCAGTAGACTGTCTCGGTCAGAGTGCCATGAAGAAATGCATTCTTGACATCAAGCTGGTGCACGGGCCAAGACCGAGAGAGAGCCAAAGAGAGAACCGTGCGCACTGTAGCAGGCTTCACCACTGGACTGAAAGTCTCGTCATAGTCCACACCGGGACGCTGAGTGAACCCCCGAAGGACCCAACGCGCCTTGTAGCGTTCCAGAGTACCATCAGCACGGCGCTTGATCGTCCAAATCCACTTGCCGGTCACAACATTGCAACCCGACGGACGTGGCACAAGGTCCCAAGTCTGGTTGGCAAGAAGAGCTCCGTACTCCTCTTCCATCGCACGACACCAGTTCGGATCTGCCAGAGCCTCACGAACCGATGTCGGGATCGGAGAAAGCCGCGGCTCCCCCTCGGTGGCGGAGAGAGCCCGCGGCCGAAGAACCCCGGCCGCCTGCCGGGTCACCATGGGATGGGTGTGGCGAGGATCCCGATGGATGACCGGCGGGTGGTACACGGCCGACTCCACCCGAGAGCGACGTGGTGGAGGCGGCGGTGGCGGCGGCGGAGGCGGTGTGGGCGCCGGTGGAGGAGGCGGAGACGGCTCCGGTGACGGTGGTGGAGGAGGCGGAGCCGTGGGGCGGCGCCCGTAGACATGGCGCAGAGGAGGCACATAGTCTACAGGCACCGCTGGTGGAGGAGCCGGAGAAGGCAGCGGCGGTGGAGGCACCGGACGGCGCTGGTACACCTGCACGGGCTGGGTGTAGCGTGCAGGTGGTGGCGGGGCCGCGCGTGGCGCGGGAGGAGGCGCCGGAGCCGCGTGTGGCGCGGCGAGGGGCGCCGGGGGCACCGGGGCCACGCGTGGCGCGGCCGAAGGCACCAAGCCCACGTCAGGTGCGACGAATGGCACCGGAACCGCGGGTGGTGCAAGAGGAGGCTCAGGCGCCGCCGTAGGAGCCAGAGCCGGTGGTGTACCTGAAGAACCTGCTGGAAAAGGAAAAACAGAAACAGGCGGCTGCACCACCGGGTCAGAAAACATGGACTCAATGTCAGGATCCGGAGTGGGTCTGGAGGAGGCGGAAAAGGGGAAGTCCGACTCGTCAAACACAACATGTCGGGAGATAAGAACCCGACGAGAGGTGAGATCGTAGCAACGGTACCCCTTATGGTCAGGGGAGTAACCAAGGAACACACAACGTGTCGAGCGAGGTGCGAGCTTATGAGGAGCAGTGGCAGCAAGATTCTGGTAGCAAGCGCACCCGAAGACACGAAGGTGAGTGTAAGTGGGAGGAGTACCGAAGAGAGCGTGGTGAGGAGTCGGAGCGGGAGAAGCGATGGAAGGAAGACGGTTGAGAAGGTAGGTGGCGGTGTGAAGGCTCTCTGCCCAGAAGCGCGGGGGCAGGGAGGCCTGGATCAGAAGAGTGCGCATGACATCGTTCGTGGTCCGAATCATGCGCTCGGCCTTGCCGTTCTGTGGTGAAGTATACGGACAAGACATACGTAACTGAACACCTCGGGTGAGAAAGAAGGAGCGAGAGGTGGAGTTATCGAACTCACGACCGTTGTCGCACTGGACGGCCTTAACGGTGAGGCCGAACTGAGTGGACACCCAGGCAAAGAAGTGAAGAAGGGTGGGGAAGGTGTCAGACTTGGCACGCAGAGGGAAGGTCCAGGAGTAGTGAGAGAAATCATCAATGATCACCAGATAATACTTATAACCAGAAATACGGAGTACAGGAGAAGTCCACAAATCACAGTGGATAAGATCAAAAGCATGCGAAGAAGAAGAAAAAGGAAGCCAAACATGACGGCCAAGCTGGCATGCCTGACAGAGGTGCTCAGCAGTAGTCCTAGTACAAGAGATATCTCCACTACGACTAATCTGAGCCAAAACATCTCGGCCGGGATGACCGAGGCGGCGGTGCTAGGTGGTGGAAGACGGTGTCGCGGCGAGAGCAGCTGACGAGGAAGACGAAGGTGAAGTAGAGGCAGCGGAGACAGGAAGCCGAAGGGTGTAAAGGGGCCCGGTGCTGTCACATCGGAGGAGTGGACGCCCGGTAGCCAAATCCTTCACAGAAAGACCAGAAGTGTCAAACTCCACAGAACAAGAATTGTCAGCTGTAAATTGACGAATAGAAAGAAGATTGTGAACCATCTGAGGAGCAACAAGGACATCAGAGAGACGAAAAGGACCGTGAGCAGTCCCCACAGAAGTGACCGGAAGACGAGCCATCACCGACCATGATGGAAGGACAAGAGGGGTGAGGAGGTCGGACAGAAGAAAGGATACCCGCATCTGGAGTAGTGTGGTAAGAGGCACCCGAGTCGGCGATCCACTCGGTGCCAACGGGCGGCGTCAACCCCACAATGCTGAAGGACTGCGCCAAGGCAGCCTGATCCCACCCCCGGCCACGACGAGCTGGGCGGAGGGGGTGGAGTCCAGGTCGGCGCGTAGGAGGTAGCACTCGTGACCATGGCCGCCGGCTGGTGCGGGGAACGAGGCCCCCCTCCCTGACCCTGGTGGGGCCACATGGAGATACGCCCTGACCACGGGTTGGAGAAGGTCGGCCAGGGCGCACCGCCGGGAAGAGGAGCGAGAGGAGGGGTCGGAGCCTCGGTGGGCGTCCCACGACCCCCACGACCCCCACCACCGCGTCCTCGGCGACCCCCACGGCCCTCCCCACCCCGACCCCCGCTCGGCCCGGGGGGAGGAGCACCAAGGAGAGAGGCAGGCGGCGAGGCGGAGGACGGTGGTGGGGCAGCGACGAGTGCGCGAGAGGTGGAAGACGAAGCCGAAGACGTAGTCGAGGTAGGTGTGTGGAGGCCCCGGGTGAGATCCTCCAGGGTGAGGGCATCTCGAACCTGCAGGAAGGTGGGTGGCAGCTGCTGGTGCGTAAGCAGTGTCCGCATGACCTCGTAGCTGCTGGGAAGGCCCCGCAGGACGTTGAGGACCAAGACGTGCTCCGGGACCGTGTACCCGAGATCGCGAAGCCCATCAGCCGTGCTCTTCATCTTCCTGCAGTAGTCTGCCACGGACAGATCACCCTGCTCGAGCGTGCGAAGCTCGGCGTCGAGCTGGAGGGCGCGTGTCTGAGCATTCCCGAGAAACTGAGTCTCGAGGGAAAGCCACATCACGCGCGCGGTGGGATCCGGAGTCCGCACGATGTCCTGGAGATCCAGGGAGATGGTCCCAGAGATCCAGGACATGGCGATGTTGTCGCGGCGTCGCCACGCCGGGTCGCGAGCACGGGCACGAGTGTCGGAGAGGACGTGGCTGTCGAGAGCGTAGCGGCGGAGAACGAGGAGAATCTGGTCCCTCCATCGAGCGTAGGTGGAGTTGGAGTCGAGGAGGACGGTGACCAAGTTCTTGATGTGCGGGACCCCGGCGGCCTGAAGGTGGAGGTAGGCGACCATGGGGTCGTCCGTGCCACTCGGGGGTCCAGCACTCAGCGTGGGCAGAGCCGTAGGCGGAGGCTGCTGAGAAGAGGCGACGCGCTCCCCCGCAGAGGCGTGGAGGAAGCGCTCCGCCTCGGCGACCTGGCGAGCAAGTGCGTCGGCCGTAGAGCGCTCGTGCTCCCAGGCGAGGGCAGCCACACGCACGCGCTCCTCGGCGGCGGCTGCCGCGGTCTTGGCGTTCTCCAGGGCCGCAGCGAGAGCGCTGTCGGCGGCCGCGACGGTGGAGGGACGCGGAGACATCCCACGAAGGAAGGCGGTGGCGGAGAAGGGTCCGGTCGCAGGAGGCACGCCGTAGAGGGGACCGTGGGGGTAGCCGGGGAAGAGCGTGGCACCGGGGCCGCCGAGCAGCAAGGTGCCACCTACGCCCACTGCACCGACACCGTGGCCTGGAGAAGCTCCCACGGCCGGAGAGATCCCAGCGAAGACAGAGGTGGTGGCCGAAGTGGACTCGGGGCCACCTGCACGCGTGCTCAGGCCAGTGGAGCCGGCGAGGACTGGGACCAGGGCAGTCGCGGCTGGAGAGGGCCGCGTCCTGGGCCGCCAGGTCGCCTGCGCGCGTTCCCAAGAGGCGAAGAGCAACTGCCACAGCATCAGGGCCAGCCGCAACCACAGCAGCCACCGTGGCAGGAGACAGGCCGTGGGCGGCGGCCAGGGCGTCGAGGCTGGAGAGGGCCGCGTCCTGGGCCGCCAGGTCGCCTGCGCGCGCGCCCAGCAGCGCCGCCTGGGCGGCCAGGTCGCCGGCGCGCGCCCCCAGCGCCGCTGTGCCATGGGCGGCGGCGGAATCGGGAGGGAAAGCCCCCGATTCGGACCCGTCCGCCTCGGCCGCCTGGGTCGCGAGGCCGCTCGCGCCCGCGTCCTGCTGCGCCATGGGAAGACCGGCGGCGGGGTCGGCGGCGGTGGGGTCGGAATCCACCGGATCGGGAAGGGCCGGCTGGGTCACGAGCCCGTACGCGCCAGGAGCAGGTCCGCCAGCGACGATGGAGGCAGAGGAGGGTGGAGGGAAGGAGAAAGGAGGGGGCGGCGGCCAGTTGGCCATGGCCGCGCCAGCAGGGGCACAGGGACGCCGGCAGGGGCATAGGGAAGCCGGCGGCTCAGGGAAGGAGAAGAGGAAGAAGGCTAGCTGATACCATGTTGGGGAATAATTTCCTGTGTATTCTTCCAACCCTAGAAGGGTGGGTATATAGAGTTAGCTATACATGGGCCTCTATGGGCTACACAGGCCATATGGGCCACTCATACATATATACACTAACAGAAACAAACAGGGCCTAATGCAACACATACTACTCGAACAAAAAGTTACAGAGAAAAGGTCCAATTGAATATTGTGCATGCTCCCAGCACCTTAAACAGAGTAATAGCATTAATTTCTCATTTTATATGCCTGATTTACATTAGAGATATCACCATTCGTACAAACTGTTGGATATAAGTGAGTTGCCCATCTTTCCCTATAAGCTTAAGCTTTTGGGTTGAACTATTCCCTGCAGTCTGTTCCATGATATTCACCCCAAAAGAAAAAGATGACCAACTTTTCGATCTGTGTTGCGCAGCAAAATTAGAGAACTATAAAAACTGAACAAAAAATTTACCTCATAACATGTCTGGGCTTGAGCAAACTTGAGTTG
This sequence comes from Cenchrus fungigraminus, assembly GCA_036936925.1. Taxonomy (NCBI): domain Eukaryota; kingdom Viridiplantae; phylum Streptophyta; class Magnoliopsida; order Poales; family Poaceae; genus Cenchrus; species Cenchrus fungigraminus. Next base: position 74,421,955 of record CM072780.1, read on the forward strand.
AAGATGATAGCACATTCCAAGACTATGCAGAGCTGTTCCAACCCTACAGTGAAATATATTTGATGAGTGAGCAAAATTAAAACAATGGTCCATCATAGAAAGTTTAGACACAACGTAATGCATCTGGCGTTTCACCATGTGTGACCAAGCTAGAGAAACACAGGAATTCAATTTAAGACTGAAAACAAGTATTCTGCCTGTAGCTGATGCCGTACAGTTGCTGCTCTCCCCGCCTAAGGATGTTATGAATTAGGCGTTGGCCCAGGGCCATGGATTCGGCAGTTCATGGCCAAGCAACAACTGCACACCAACGTAACATACTAGCTGTGTGGCCGACAAGGAAACATGCGAAGATTAGATTAGAATTGATTGGTTTGTTAGGTATTGTCATCTAGTTGAATCCGTTAGCTAGTTTATTGGGAGTCAGCCTATAAAAGAAGGAACATGGCAAACTCTAGGGTTAAGCAAGAACCTAAACAAAGGCATAAGGCAAATTCCAGAGGGAAGGCAAGAAAGGCAACCAGCCTGTTCTTCCTGCTATTCCCTCTATCCTAAGTGCAGCCATATCAAAGGACTGTTGAAATTTCCATTAGAAAAATCATTTTTATCAAGGTAAAATGCTGTGAGTTGTCAAGACTACGACTGCTACGACACTGTGCTCCAGTCCAATGTAAGTGTGTGATAGACCTACAACTGTAAAAACACTATGCTCCAGTACACTTTTGTGATGTATGTAACAAGCCTACAACACCCATGGCAATCAGATAGTACCCCTTGTTTGGTAGCGCTAGCGCCCATGTCGTACACATGCCCTGGGGGTCAGACTACCATGTGGAAAGGAGATTGTTACAAAAACATCATGCAGCAGCTCAGCAAACCATGGAATAGAACATCCAGGTCTCATCTTCCTCGTCCTGTGTTACCCTTAGGTCTGTCCTCTCTCTGCATCTTGCTGTTCCTGCATGCCCTTCCTCGATTCCTTGCTAATCGAAGTCTATTTCCTCAGCCGTTACTACCACAAACCAGGTACCAGGTACCAGCTACACAGGATCAAAACTGTCCCTGAAGATAAATCCATGACAGTTGACACCTCAAACATATTTAAGTGGTTTCTTTTTAACCGTTAACCAAATCTCTGACTGATCAGACCAGGTTTCTGCTTGTAGTCAAGTGGACCGGTGGTACTAGAGCAGCCTGGTGAACTATGGCTACAGTCAATGCGGTTGGATCCTTCAACCCCTCAAATATGAATACAGGAAATGTGACACTTACAGTTAGGAATAAATACTTCTTATCTAAATCAAAAATGAACTAAAACTCTGCACGGTAATGCAGATAAAAATGAAATCTGTAATGTACCGTATATCATCGGATCCAAATGATTCCTCCAGGATCTCAATTGCTTCAAGATATAATAGTTCAGCTTTCTCATACTCTTGCTTTAACCTATAAAACTCTGCCTGCAAAAATCAGGAACAAAAAATGAATGTCTTTTAATCCAAGATAGTATTAAGAGCAGTTTATGAACAGCACACAAAAACAAGTTAAACTCAATAGTCTAAATCTGTAAGTTTGCAAGCTTGCCCAACTGTGTGACCCATATGATCCAGTGGGCAAAACAAAGGCTGGGAGGACAAAACAATATTCAAGGGCTTGATTGAACAACATAGGACAAAAAAATAAAACTCATGACACATACTAAAAAGCAGAACCATGATACGATATATAAACTCAGAAATTATCAAAACAGCTGAGTCACTGTTACTGGTAGCAAGAAGCCAATAAGTCAATTTGCCAGGTAAATGAACAGGCCATCATTTTGATTAAGGACTCAACATAAATACTGCTGATCAATTCAAACGAGGAATAACAGTCTACTTCAGTTTTATACACAATCAACCTAACAATTACCAGATTGTTAAGAGCTGACGCAACATGTGGATCTCTCAATCCAAATCCTTCTTTAGCTTCTAGCAGGGCTGCCTGGAAAAACTTCTCAGCCTTGTCCAATTGTCTCTGCAAATAGACAGACAATATGAACATCAAAATGAAGAGTAAAAGAGAATCAGGATTCACCTGTCCTCAATCTCCCATAGGTGTTCAATTACAGAAACAGAAATATGGCCCAACTTCTATTTCCATAAAACAACTGCAACAAATAATGTGCAGTTTAACAGCACTTCTACCAGCCCATCTGCAGGAACAGGCGCCTCCGACTCCGCTTCTCCCATCCCGACGCAAGCCTGGTGGCCGGGCAGCTGCAGTTGGCGCAGCAAAGCAGCAGCAGCAGCAATTGCAAGAGCGGTGCAGCAGCAGTGGATGCCTGGACGGGCACATGCGTGGCAGCGAGGAGAGCGGATAGGTAGCAAGAGCAAGAGAAGAGCAGCTTGCGTCTTGTGCGGCTGGGAGATGAGATAAGGAATGAAAGGGGAATGGGTAAGGAAGAAAAGAAATGGAGAAAGAAAATTTAAAAAACTATTGATAACTGGTTAACCTATAATTATACTCATTAATCATTTTCATTTCTTTCTCCTGGTAAGAAATTTATGTGGACCGTATGTCAATGGTGAATGCAAAAATAAATAAAAAAAGATTTCCTTCCTAAACTGGTAATTTGCATGCAATTTAGTGAACAAATAATGATTTACAATAATTTGAATATCAACATGCCCTCGGCACTTCAGGGGCATTACAAACATTTCCCAGGAAACAGCAGCTTTTTCCACAGCTCACAGTTGTTCCAGCCAAACGGCTTTCAGCTTTCTCACAGCTCACAGCCCACAACAGCTTTTTCCATAAATCACAGCCCACAACAGCTTTTCTCACAGCCACAGCCCACAGCCCAACCAGATAGACCCTAAGTCTTGCTGGGGAGGAGGCTCATCTTTGGTGTATGGCAGCAGGTAAAGGACTTCCATTTCTTACTGCCCCTAGCTCAGTTGGTTAAAATTCTAGCTCAGGTTGTTTATGCTTTTTTCAATTATTTTTTTCTGAAATACACAGGAGAGTTGCGTATCATTGTAGTAAGGAGAAAAAGACGATCCAATTACAAAAACCAACTCCCCACCTTGGATCAGAGTGGTGAGTGAGCAAGAGAAACTAGAACAAAACTGTTACAAAAACAAACTGAAGGAAGGACCTGATCCAAGCCAAGACCAAGACCAGGACCCTACGATCTTCCAGTCCCAGTCCAGCGAGGTCCTTAGCACCTCCAACTAGCCACAAATGTGCTTCATCCCTGAATGCTGGACCGCGGTATGTAATTTTTCAATTATCACTTATCAGGCGCGAATGTAATTGTCTAAAGGGTTAGGTGTGTATGTTGTATAACTATATTTTTCTACCAATGCAATGATGTGTGGCTCTCCTGCATGTTTGAGAAAAGAACTCCAAGATAATAACTATGTGTCTAGCAAACAAGGAAAAACATAGTTCTTTCAATGGACCGTGTGTTCTAAATGAAATTTGTAGCAAGGACAGCAAGCCAACTTCACACCCCACGACACGGGTTCCTAGATGCATCAAGTCTGAAGCTTATATATAAATAATGGTCCAAGTAATATGCTAGGTAACCTGATATTTCAGTATATATCACATGAAAACAGCAGATGACCTAATAGTGAAACTAAAGCCTTATACCCACACTTTTTAACACCAAGTGTGCACTGACAAGGTTCAGAAAACCAGACATGCAGGTCTACAGGAAAATTAGAGTACCATTCTATAGTAGGACTTCTGCATTGTTCTATGTAAAGCATTTTAACAAGAAATGTGGAACATATAAAAAAAAAGGTTCTCTCAGAAACCTGACAGATCTAATATTTATCTCAAGTAAAGCTAGGGTGTTACTTGCTTTCTGGAAAAAATCCCGTCCATTATCCGTGAAGATTCTCCATTTGACTGTGTGTTCATTTGAGACCACTGATCCATCTTCAATCCGTTGAAGACCAGTAGCATCTACCTCAGCTTTCTCACTAGTTGCAGCTAGGCTAACTGAGCCCTCCTGGGCGAATGCATAGCCGTTGCTCAGACCAAGAAAAAAAGCTGTAATAAGATTTAAGTTAGTACTGCCAGGCACAAATACGAAATTAACTTTACAATATCCTTAGTGTGCTTTAAACATCAAAACACCAAGCAGAATACATTCAGGTTAATGAACTTATAGAAGTGTAAGGTTGCCATTCATATGTAGATGGTAGAAGTGCTAACTTAGTAGTAACAGCTGGACCTAGGGGAACTGTCAGTATGGTAAATAACTGAATATAGCTTCATGAAATGCATATGAACATCATATATGACTATGCATGAAGGATATTGTATTATTTCATTGGTTAGTTTTTTAATAAAGGATCCAAGCAATATCAAGTCTCAGTTGCCCAAATTAGGTGCCAAATCACCTTTAAGTTCCTATGGCCCTACCACACCTAGAATTGACATGCAATGAAATAACTGATACAAAATTATCAACAATTACCTTGTAAGCAAACTTTTAGGCCAAACGGAAAGAGAATTTGGCAAACGAATATATAAAATATGAGATATCTAACCAGAAGTAGTGCAGAAAATAGACCTGCTTGCCCAATCATTACAGCACCAACTGACCAACCCAACTTGCAGTGCCAACTATATTTGAAGTGACTGTCACTTGTAAAACCTGAGCCGAAATAAGACGCTTTGCATGAGTGATTCACAATTGAAAAATGAAGCAGTATCACTCTTAAGTCTTTAACCGCACTGGGAAATCTAGAACAACAAGAACCTCAGGAGTGGAGGGGGAAAAGCTTGATCCATTAGTGTTTTTGGCAACCCAGTAACGAATTTGCAAAGAACAAGTTATTTTTGATTTAAGAGCTCAGTCCATGAAATTGAAAATGTAACATCGCACTGCAGAAATGAATTATGTGATCCGTTATGGTCTGATGATGATGTAACATTATCTGGCCGCGAACGCAACTGTCATCTTAAAACAAAAAACAGCCAGATTTGGGGGCAAAACCGTCAGCAGCAGGTCGCCACCAACCATGGGTACCAGCTGGTAATCTACTCTCCAAGTCTCCATTTAATATCGAGATCACACCACATAAGCAGTTAACCTTGCTCAAGACACCGCCATTGGCAATCTGATCCCGTGCGCTACTCAGGATGAGGACGGGAATCGACACTCACCGGGTCGGAGGGTGCTGAGCGGTGCTTCGACGCGCTCGGCGGCGGATGGGCTCGACGGCTTCACCGGAGCTGCCGCGGCCGCGGCAGTTGGGGAGAGGCAGTGAGTGGCCGCGGTGGGCTGGAAGTGAGGGACGGGGATGCGGCGGCGGTAGGCGGCCGCCATGGTGCGCGGCGGAGGCCCGACCGCCTCAAGGTGGCGCCAGGGAGCAACGGGACAAAACCCTAGGCAGAATAAAAAAGTTGCTGTCGACTCTGCGGCTTGCGGACTGCTGGAGGGCACTGGCCAACCGCGCTCACACGAATGCCGCTGGGTGGGCCCCCGTTTGTAACTGCCTACCGGATCACCGGCGGCGTGCTCTCTCGCTCGTCCCTGGGGGGGCTGGGGGCACACAGGCGGCGTGGCCTGGGTAGGGCTCGAGCGAGGGCGAGGATGGGGTGGGCTGGCAGGGCGTGGGGCCGGTGTGTTGGTTTGGCCGGTTGCTAGTTGGGCTGGGCCGTATCATTAAACTTCCCCGATACGACCCTGATCCGTATCAGTTTTTGTATTCATTTTTATTTCAGATAGTACTTCCTAATACGTATCCAACGTGTATCCATGCCGTATCGGATACGGGATAGTATCCATGCAACATAGTCTGCCACTTATTTGTCAACCGTTCTTCTTTTTCCTACCCGTAAGAGAAAGGAGCTGCTCACACACCTAAGATGAAGTGAGAACTAGAAAAAAAAATTATATGAATTGTAGGCAACATAAGCAACTTAGCATGTGCACACAAAATTGGTTCAACAATTTGTAAATTATAGTTTCATTCAGTAGATTCAACCCATTTAGCATGACCGTTGGTTCAAATACAAATTCTTCAAAACTTGATGATCTAAATGAATGATAAATTCTTTTGGCCATAAATTATAGTGTCAAGTCTCAACTCTCAAGTAGTACTTGGAACTTCCAAGATGTACAACTTTTGATCACACACAGAATAGTTTAATTACTCTACTCCTAACTTCTCGCTAAAATATTCAACAGGTTTTGCATCTTACACGAGCACACCTCCAATTCCAACCCCAAAAACTAACGGGTCTCAAGCGTGCTACACATTCATATGGACAAACAAACCTTCTAAATACCCATGATATATATATGCAGTATTGAGCAATCCAACAGGTAGCAAAATACTTCCAGTTCTTTTTTTCTCGAACAACACAGCAGAGCTGCGTGTCATTTCGTTAAGAAGAATAAAGAACAAAGGGTCCGGCCAAAGGCCAGCCCAAGTACAAAACTCCACACAACACATCAGGCAATAGACTAGGCACAGAAATAACTAAAACACCGACCGACACAGGCACAGCCTCAGCAGTCATAGGCAATGACCGGGCAAGGAGCTTTTGAAGTTTAGCAGCTCCTGGCATCCCCACAGGCATTCATCAGGTACAAGAGGTCACTTCTCAAAGCTGCAATGTGCCATTCTGAATACCAGATAGTTGTAATTAGTAATTACAGACATGGTGAACTTGCAATATAAAGTGGATGGTGTAGTAGTACTAAAGCGACTACATTCCATAACATGAGGTAGTTAGAGTTTAGGTGATACGAATGTGGATAGTCACTTATGTGTAATGGTTAAATGCATAATTCAAATCAAATATATGCCCATAGCCTTTGATACTAAGTAGTAGATCCAACTATGTGCTTTTTTCTATAAGATAAATAATTCAAAACATTGCTGTTTTTAAGCTCAACAAACCACAAGTGTAGTACTGTAAGCAATTCCAAGTTTTAACACCCATGACTTCTTGTAGTCCTCATCTCACTGTTTGAATACCTTTTACTGCCCTGAAATCCTCTGCCTGCCGTAGCTAAGCCGAAATGCCCAAGCCTGATCCGAATTTCTAAATTCCATGCCAACATGAGCGCTACCAATCTAGGCAGTATAGCTCTGCAATAGAAAAGTAACTTGAGCAGGGGACTAGTGCAATTGAGGAAAACAAGCAACGAATAGCAGTACTCGGGATTGGGACACCTAACATCCATTTGGTGTCACATAAGAAATAACAAGTCGGGTTGTATTACTTACATATTGGAATAATGTCATTATGTGTTGGCCTCTTCTTCCATCTTGGTACTACAAATACAATTTCAACTGATCGGTTATTTCATGAGGAAAGGAAGTTTGATCAAGTTCAAAGCAATCTGCTACTAGTAAGTAGGAGAAGGCAGATTATAAGACTTACATACAAGATAGAAGAACACAGCAGGTTGTCCCTTCCGGCGATCATCTCCGTTGTGCCATTTCACTTGTCTTCATGCGCTTTTTCACCAGCCTCATGCTATTTCTGTAGTTCTCGCACCCTTTTCCATTGGCCCCACACAGGAACTAAACATGCCCTAACTCTTAGCTGCAGTTGTGTCCAGCATGAGGAAAAACCTTTTGGGTCCTGCCTACCTTAAACTGTTCACAATGTGGTAAGTGCTATTCACCACCGTGATTCAAAATCTACATAACTGGAGGTGACTACTGAATATTTACTCGAATACAAACTAAACTAAATGACACAGGTATGCCAATGGTTAATCCTTGCCAAATTGAAAGACCTGTTACCAGTGTGCGAGACTTGGAATCGGATGTGAGCACATCAATGCAGAAAACGTAAGAATAGGTTCAACATTCAATTTGAAAGTTACCAAAGCTATTTAAACTGTCACAAGGTAAAATAACTGGATAGAACAATGTTTGCGAAACACGGAGGGAAACAATCTCCATTCACTCCATATAAAGTTTATTACACAGAAGAACCATTACACTGAAGAACAGGTAAGAACTTGATTATATTGAGTAACAACTTGATTACATTTGGTAAGAACTCGATTACATTGAAGGCTAGATAAAAACTAGTTTACATTGAAGACCAGGTAAGAACTAGATTACATTGAAGACGATGTGGTCATATCCTAGACACCTCACCACACACACAGGAGTGCTTATATATTCAAAGCTATCATAGAATACCGTAAAAACACATACAGTGCTCTGTCAATCAAGGTGAACCAGAAGTATTTTACACGGTACTCAGCAGACTGCCACCACCGGTCCACCCCACCCCACCCACAAACACACACAAATAAAAAATAATCCTAAGGTTAACTCACAGCAATCAAGGGCTCGAAATATAAATCTTTTTGGTTCTCCTATCTGCTATGTTCAGAGTGGAATAAGAACAACACTTTTAGCAATTGCTGCATTTTCCACACCACGTGAATATATTAACTTATTGACAATGGGAGCATTTTATTTGTGCTAAAGCCCCTCGATACATAAGTGCTCTCATTCCTAGAACCCACCAGGTCCTCCATCCTATCTGACTTTCAAATCATCTAAATTTCAGGCAAGTGGCCAAATCAGGAGATCAATTTTTCAATGATCAGTAAATTGCAAATTTTAGAACTTAGCTCCAATGATTTATAATGTAGGAAAAGATTTTAGTTTCATCCACGAGTTACAAACTAATGCAGAATTAAGATTCAGAAGATTATCATAAAGGATTAGTAAGATAGCTTAAATTCGTTACTAGTATTTCAGACTTAAAAAATATACTCATATCCGATAAGAAGCTAATTTAGAGAGTAAAATGGAACAGAAAGGGTCAAGTTTCATTATATGATTATTCAGGAACAAGGGTCAAGTTTCATTACCATGTGAATTTACAAACTTATTGACGATGGCTGCATTTTACGCTTCATCCTGACTTTCAAATCATCTCAATTACAGGAAATTAGTAGAATTGGGAGATAGATTTTTCAATGATCAGTAAAGAGCAAAATCGAACTTTTTAGAAATTATGTATGGAAACTGTTAATTTTAATGTTTAACCATGATTTGCACACTAGTCCAAGCTTCATTCTAGCCACCTATTCCTAAACAGGATTTTCCCCCCAAGACCCCAGACACGCTGCTACCGACCGTCAAAAATTCTAACTGGTTCACATAGATTCACAGAGCGTAAACTCCTGAGCAAATGCGGTACCTAAGCATGCACTCCATGTGTGTGGCGAAGCTAGCTAACCTTGAGGATGATGATGCGATTGAGCCCAGATGGCCAGCAATCAAGGCGCCCAGACGAAGAAACGACACGTCGGTGTCAAGTTCCCACAACCGAAGAAGAAACGTCCATGCATTGGTCCCGTTATCGTCACCACACCGCCTCTGATAGGCACGCCGCAATAGCAGTAGCAGCACTCAGTAGTAGCAGTGCCCCTATCACACCAGCTCAAGTTGCGATTCACCAGTAACAGCTGTGGATGTGGCTTGAGCTCCGGCAATCAGGCCGCCCAGACGAAGAAACGACATGTTGGTGTCCAGTTCCCACAACAGTAGAAGAATCGCCCGTGCATTGGTCCCGGTGTGGTCACCACGTCACCTCTGACAGGAACACCACAGTAGCAACAGCAGGAGTCAGCAGTGGTAGGTCCATCAGCACACCAGCTTAAGTTGCGAATCACAGGTGACAGCAGTGGCTGAGGTTGGAGCTCCGACTGTGGCTTTGGCTCAGGCTGCAGCTCTGGTTCTGGCTTGGGCAGAGGCAGTGGCGCCAGAGAGCCAGTTATGGAGATACGGACTCCCCGTCGCATCACCTCGACGAGGAGGTGGGCTGTGTTGCGGGCATCATCGAGCCCGCAGTGAAGGCGGCCATCCCACTGCAGACCCGCCTCCCGGACTGCCTCTTGCAGGTTTCGCCGCCCAGCGCCGAACGCAGTCTCGAAGGGTGTCCGGAGGTTAACCCACTGGTTGAAATACGACGGCTTGGGGATGTCCTTGAACTTGCATTCGAAGTCCAGCATAGTCTTGCAGTCCCAGTCTCCCCAGGTGACGATGGCGAGACGGTTCTTGGCGACGCCCGCCACCGCCAGCCACTTGTCGTGCAAGGCCAGCGCCGTTGCAAGATCAACGCCGTTGTCCACTTGCTCTTGCTTGATCCCCGTGAGCTCCGAGCAGAAGGGGGTGAGGACCGGGTGGTGCCGCGGCTTCACGTAGGTCCTGAAGGAGGAGAGCAGGTCGCCGGTGGCGGCGTCGACGAGGACCGCAGGAAATTCGATGATTTCCTGCGGGTAGATGCGCGCGTCCTTCTGACAGGTCGCCTCGAAATCGACGACGACGAAGAAGTCGAACTCCCGCATGCGGGAGCTCTGCTGCTGCGACGCCATGGCGCCGTGCGCCGCTGGATCTGCCGGCCGCAAAGGTGCGGCGGAGGAGCTGAGCATCCCTCGCGCTGCGGTGGTGGCGTGAGGAAAGCTGTAGTGGTGGTGGTGGTGCGAAGCCATGGCGCCACGCGCCGCCGGATAGGCCGGCCGGAGCGCGGCGGCGGAGGGGAGGCAGAGCATGGCTTTCGACGAGATCTGCGGTGGTTGCTGGGAGCGCTCTCCTTTGCTAGGCTTTGCAATTCAACGCGATGCAGGCGATTTTGCTTGGCGGAGGATCTGTTTCGCGTATGATCCGAGGATCTGTAGTGGAGTTGCCTATATTCGGTGGCGGCGGCGGCGGAAGGCGGTGGGGGGAGGGGGGCGGGGACGGGGGTGGCGTACGGACGACGCCGCCGTATCGCCATTTCCGAGTCCGACTCGACTCTCAGGTGGAAGTGGGAATGTGGGATTTGACGCTAAGACTATCAGCAACGGTGTCCCCTAAAAGTCACCCTGTATAAGAGTATTTGGAGGACCCCTTACAAAAATATATCCCTCTAAATTACATTTTGCTCTAGCAGTAGATCCTATTTGCATCCCCTAAATGTGGGTCCCACCTGTCACTATTCTTTTCCCCTTCTATCCCCACACGGGCACACGGCCACACAGGCACCACCGAGCTGCTCCATGGGCTCGGGCGCTCGGCCGCCGGAACCTCCGCCGGTTGCAGCCGGGTGCTTCGCCCAACGCGCCAGCCGCCGCGGGCGCAGGGCCTCCCCCACCGCCGTGCGGGTCGCTAGCGAAGGTCGGCCTCCACCTGGCGACCTTATCCGCCTTGTGTCCCCGGTGGAGTCCTCCGCCGGAGCTCCTCCCATGGCACGCGGGCCTGCGGCGGCGCAGGCTTCCCTCGTCGCGTGGCCTTCCATCGGCTTGCAAGCCACCCCGCGCACGGGCCACCACCGGCACATACCCCCGCCACGCGCCGAGCTGTGCGAGCTACTTCACGAGCTCGGGGATGGTCGCCGGCGCCGCGAGCCGCCTCCCCCTCAATCCCCTGCTCCTCCGGCTTCGGATCCGGGAGGGGGGTGGCCGGAGCAGGGCTCCGCCGCCGGCTTCTTGTTGGTCTGTACGCCGCCCAGCTCTAATGCCCAAGTAGCCTGCCGCGCTGCGGATGCCGTCGATCCACCGTGCGCCCCACCGTGTTCGGAAGTCCCGACTAGACGACGGCGGCGAGCGACTGCGGCGGTGGTGCGCTGCTGTTCCTGCTGCTTGCATTACTGGCACTCCTCTGCTTGCGGCCGCTCCGCCTCTGGCACAGCCGCCACCCGATGATTGGAGGTCAGAAAGGCCCGGCCAAGGTGCGTGACATCCCGACGACGTTCCCTGCGGCTGCGGCTTGCTCCGGTGGGCGTCGGACGAGGCGAATCGTCAGCAGGGATGGGGAGGGCCGATGACCGCGGACGATGGGGAAGGGCACACCGCCGTGGCCTCCAAAGCCGCACCGCGGTCGCGGCGGCGCGTATGCCCGCCACGGCTACGATCTGCCGCTCTCGACGGCTTGGAGGTGGAGGCGGGGCCGTACTGGAGCGTCGACGCAAGATTTGGAGGAGAGAGCACCGGTGCTGCTCCTCCCCGGGCCCTGCCTCGACGCCGTTCGCCGTCGGCCGGAGCAGCTTCTGCGCGTCACCGGGCCGCCTTGCTAATCTTGCGCCGAGCCGCCTCGCTGGTGAAGCGGCCGGAGGGAGCAGAGGGAGGCGGCGGCGTGGAGCGGAGGGGAGGAGCAAGGCGAGGGGTCGGCACGTGCGCTTGGCTTTTGCGTTTGCGGGGAGGAAGGGGACTCCCCAGGTTTGGAGGATGGGATGGGGATCCGGAAATTTAGGAAGTCCTTTACGGGACACCGCTGCACCTGTTTTTTCAAACAAAACCTGTAAATTTGCGGTTCGGGACCCTATACAGGGAACCGCTGCAGTCAGTCTAAACACGTAGGCCCACCTGTCACGAGTTGGCCTTCGGTTGTTGCTGTTGCTGGGCTCTAACGGAAATTACAAGAGATACGTACTGAAATCTTCTTTTTTTTTTGAAAAACAGATACGTACTGAAATCAGAAAAAAAATTGCAAATGTAAGCATTTTATCGACAAGTTTGATTACTCATTGGAGCGAATTATGAAACTGATTTTAAAAAAGTCTCATCGCCAGTGAAATCTGGGTTCGGGGGTTTTCTAGACCCGGAGAAGTTCTTCTTAATGAAAACCTGCGGGGCGGTCTTACCCCACCGGGCCATAGTTTTTTTTTACCAAAGGTCCTTTTAGCCTACTTAATTAGAGGGGGTCAAGGTATGGTCGCAACCAGGGGACTCGGGTCCGATTCCTCATTGGAGCGAAAAAAATACCCTCGCCGGTGCAGCCGGGGTTGAAGGGTTTTTTAAGTCGGGATTCGGTTCCTTTCTCTTAATAAAAACCGTGGGGCGGTCTTAACCCACCGACTTAGTTTTTTTACATAATATATCTTGACAATGATATATAATGCCTCAAATACCAACAAAACTAGCACATCTTTAACCCTCAACGATCAAACAACTTAGAGCATCTCCAAGAAAAACGTTATATGACTGGCTAATCCAAATTTTGACAAGCCACAATGAAATCAACGGTCCAACAACTTACTTTCTCGGTAGCCATCATCTCCGACTGGCAAAATTTCACCGCCCGCTGGCCAAACTTGACGAGGCATTGGTCTCTCCATCAGCCTCCCCACCTGGCCCCTTCCTCTTCCCGGTGTGCCCTACCGTGCCCGCCCTACCCTTCATGCTTCCCAGCCATGAGTCGTCGTCACCCCTCGATCATGCTGCCTTGATGCCCAAGTGGACATGACACCGATGGGATGTCGTGCACGGCAAGGGGAATGGGATGGTGAGGAGAGAAATGGGTTTAAGATGGCGTGGGGTAAGCGCAGCTGCAAGAAATCGATCGGTAACTCAGCACAAACAATGAATTTTGCTAATGACGATGAATGACTGTGTAGGAGGTGGTCCGCATGAGACTTCGACGGCGAGCAAGCGAGTAGGGGAGGAGGTGGGGGCAGGGGCAAACGGGCGGCACCAGGGATGAACGAGAAGATGGTGGAGGAAAAAATAAGAAAAGAAATATCAAAAAAAGAAGGAAAAAAGAATGAAAATATAAAATTGAATAGAATGAGAAAAGACGGGATAGTAGAAAAAAGAAAAAACAGAAAAACGAGAGCAATCTATATATATACTATAAGGAGCGAAGACAATTGAAAACTTTTCTTATCTAATTCGGGCCCGCCTTACCCCTCACGCCGGACCCACCCGTCAGGTTGCGTGATGACCAAAAAGGAGGAACGACCATAAAAATCGCAATTTGGGGAGCGTTTCTGCAAAAAAACGTAATGTTTTTGTCACCATGGTCGCTCCTACCCACCCTCATACCCACTTCTGGACCCACTGTGAATATGTGAAGATCTGCACGGGTACGTACAACTAACAAATTGGCTCCCGCTCCGACTTGGCTCCCCAGCGCTCGGACTCCCGCGTCCCTTGGCTTCCGCTTCCGTCACGTAGGGTTTCCTGGGCGTCGTGGACTTTGTCACTGGTTTTGGGGTGTGTCAACATTGGACTTTGTCCCCACAGATTCCTCTACCTGTTCCCTCACCTCGTCAAAGCACCAGTTTGCCAGAGCTCCGGCAACATCGGCCACCAGAGCCAGCGGCCCATTTGATGTTGTGGCCGAATTGGATCAGAACGAGCCCCGTGCATGGCTCTGTTGATGGCGCTTTTCACGTAATCATGCGCGGGGCGGCCGGCGAGCGCGCAACGGACGGCGAGCTCGCGGCGGACGGCCGGGGATGCGAGGGCTCGTGATGTTTAGCGGGATAGAAACGTACTCGTTTCCTCCCAACGGCGAGATTGGGCTGTCGACCGGGAGCCGAGCGCGGGACTGCAGCGAGCGGGCGCGTGAGCCGAGCGACCTGGGCACCTAGCGATCTGACGACGGATAGATCGTCGAGCCACGGCAGTGGCGAGTGCACGACGTCGCCGAAGTGCTCGAGGTGGACGTTGGCGTCGGCCTCGACGAACAGCACTCCCTCCCCCAGTGCAGTTGACAGCGAGCTTTTGAGACCCTCGAGCTTCGTAATCCGCCCGAGAACAGGTAGTAGTGCACGAGTGCCCCGGCGACGGCGTCCCGGATGACCGGCGCGGGGTCCCGGGCGTCGCCGTCTGTGGACGCGTCCCGCCTAGAACTGGATGATGGCCTGATGGGCACGTGGAATGGAACTGCAGTCCGTCTTGGTTTGTCGATGTCCGAGAGCAGCTTGAACACCCGCGGCGTCGGCGCCGCCGGTGCCACCAGCACCGTCGTCTGACGGCGCGCCGTGAACTCCAGTGCGGCTGACGTCGAGATTGCCATGTGTGCGTTAGCTAATGCAAAACGAGGCGGCGGTGACCGCCCCATGTTTGGTCGTGGCCTCTAGAAGAAATCGAGCGAGCTAACCCACACGGCCCGGTTCGGCCGTTGCTCGCTCCTGCTGTGGAGACCTCCCCATAGCCACCGCACCCTGTGCACGCACACACGCCACACGGTCACGCCAGTCGCCGCGTTGCCCCCCTGCGCCACCATGTTAGCATGACCAGCGGGGCCCGTGCTCCGCGCGCACGGGGCCAAACTAGCCCCGTGCCCCTGTGCGCCACACCGGCCACCGCGGAGTCGTGCGCTCCGCCGACTGCCGCAAGGCACCGTGTGCTGTGCACGGCAGTCGACCATGTCGGAGTGTGTATACTCTCGAGCCGGCCACGCGGCCACCGTGGGTGCCGTGCACAGCGTCTGGCCAAGTCGGCCCTGCGCTCCTGTGCGTGGCGTCGACCACCACGAGCCCCATGCGTTGTCGCATGGACGCGTTCAGAGAAAAGATCCGGCACGAGCACGCCGTCGAATGAGTTCGGGACGGCACCGCGCGCGTCTTCTTCACACTGCACAGTCAGGGGCTCATGGCAGGAGTGAAGTCGTTGTAGCTGAGAGGTGGGAGCGGAGTTGGCGCCGCCTCGCGTGGGGGTCCAGACTCCAGAGCTTTGTAGCCACGCGGGCAGGAGTAGTCGAGCCGCCACAGATGTCGTTCGTGGTGATTGGAGCCGTAGCCACTGCAGGTGTCGCGCGTGGTGCTCAGCGGCGTCACCGCACTTGGTGGTGGCTGCACAGCCCCGCTGCTCCAATTGCATATGCTGCGACACCTTCGATGTGCGTGTGGGCGTGTGGCTCTGAACGAAGGAAAGAGGCGAAGAACCACAAGGAAGAAGATAAGGACGTTCTCTTTTAATGTTTGTGGGTCTCGCACAAAAACTAAAACGCATTTTTTTGTTGTTGTTCCGCTCAATGCCTTGTATAGTCATATAGTACAATGGATACATGCAAAAACTATTTGGATCAGAACTAGGCAACCAAGGAGAAAGATGCTTTCTAAAGCTGCAGGAGTGAGAGTATTCTCTCCCATTTGTTTCATGAAAATATCAATGGTTATAATATTTCATTATCATGTTTAATGAAACATATAAATTACAGCACCATAACACAAAAACAATATTGAATGCCGTTTAAATGTTATTCACTTATTTGCTCGGAGTGCTTCCCTTCCTGTTATTTAATGTTCATGTCATAGTGTCACTGAAAATTGATTTGTAGTCTAATTAAAAGCACTATTATGTTGCCTGTTATCTCCTATTTTGCCAATCTCTAATTAAGCTTAGATCACTGAGATAAATTTGGTTAATCAATTCAAATCAGAACAATTTCAAGAATCTAGCTAAATCACTTTTCATATTCTTATCTAGCTATCCATTTAGCTAATATTCCTTCTCCATATTTCGACACACTCCAACAGACTAGCCAAATTCGACTTCTGTACATAGCCACCACGAAGCTCTTCTAGAAGATTTGTGAAGGAACTTCAGATATCTCCATAGCACCTATGGTAAAAATGGGCATGATAAATTAGTTGTCATTGAGCCATGAATTTAGGTGATTTTTCTTAGATTTATTGAGACCATATTGAAGGCTGAAAGTGCATCTTGGCCCCTAATTGTTTTGGTGATAGTGACAAACACAATTTGTGACATTTAACGTTTGAATAAGATGTGTGCAGGATTTACTTAATTGAAAGTTATGGTTTTGACCAAAAGAAGGCCCCCAACTCCAACTCGGCGTTTCCAACTCAAGTCAAGGCTTAATTTAATTTTGATTTTGAATTTGAGTATAGGAAACACCGTACTATAAAGGGGGATGCGAATTGATAGCCAAGAGATGCTAAAAGTGCTTTAGGAGATGACCCAAGTGAGTGAGAAGAGATTAGAGTTGACACGTGCACATTTGCTTATCTTACCTCAACTCCTCAGCCTTTGTCGGTAGTACCGACGCCAGGTCGGTAGTACCGACAAGGCCTCACTGGCGAGTTTTAGCCAGGGGCTCGGTAGTACCGACCCTGCGTCGGAACTACCGATACGCCTCCACTGTTGGGTTTCTGCGACACCCCTCGGTAGTTCCGACCCTGTGTCGGAAGTACCGACAAACACCGATTCTGCACAGTAACGGCTAGTTTTCTGGGTTGGGTATAAATACCCCCTTTCCTCTCCCTCACTCATTGCTGACCAACCACGGGACAAACACTCACTTGAGCATTCACTTCACTTCTCCCCTCCCTCCTAGAGCTAAGATTTGATTCCTTTGAGCTAGAGCTTGGGTAGAGAAGTGATTCCTAGTAAGGAATAGAGAAGCTTTGAGAGCCCCTTCGAATCTCCCCATCTCAAGATCACTTGAAGCATCTCCGGGCAATTGATTTGTGTTTGTTACTCTTGAAGCTTGCTTCTAGACGGTTAGGCGTTTCCCGTTGAGTGCCCTCTAGGTGTGGAGCACCCGGGATCGTTTGTATTACCCTCTCCTTGGTGGAGAATTCTTAGTGAGCACCAATCTTCCTTTGTGGGGATTGGAAGAGGAAAAGAGGCTCTTGGTGATAGCCCTCCCTTTGTGGGATCCTCAACGGAGACGTAGCTTCCTTTGTGGGAGTGAACTTCGGATTAAATTCTTGTGTCTCCATTTGCTTGCTTGAATTCTTTGTTTCTCTCTAACCCTAGAGCTTGTTTGTGCCCGATCTCTAAGTTGGTTGTGCTCCAACTCATATCTTTGGTTGCAGGTGGTTCTTAGCTTCTAATCTAAACCTTTGATTCAAATAGAATTGCTAGAATCGTATTACATTTCAAATTTCGTTTTAGTCTCCTCTGTACTGTCGGTAGTACCGGTCCGGTACCGGAAGTACCGAGACCCCTCGGTAGTTCCGGCACCGTGTCGGTAGTACCGACAGGTGTTTTAACCGTTGCATTTGTTTCAGAAATTTGAAGTGATCCTATTCACCCCCCCTCTAGGCATCACAAGGTCCTTTCAATTGGTATCAGAGCCTAATCCCTTGATTTAGGCTTAACCGCTAAGGGATCAAGATGTCGGGGAGCGGAGACAACCAATCCGCCGAAGAAATCGCCGCCAAGGAAGCTCAAGAGAAAGAGCTTAAGGCAGCCCAAGACGTCATCGGGAAGGCCCCAAGCCGTTCCAACGGAGAAAGCTCCAATGACTCTTCATCCGACTCGGACTCCGACTCCGACTCAAGTGATGAAGACGTCAAGGATGATGATGATGCGGCAAGGAAGGCGGCGAAGAAGAGAAGAAAAGCTAAGAAGAAGAAGAAGGCCAAGAAGATGGCCAAGAAGCTCCTCAAGAAGATGATCAAGAAGGAGCAAGCAAAGCATTACCACTCCGGCTACTATGAAGTGCCATTCCACTACGGACAACCCACGGGCAACAATCCTAACGAAAAGTTTTATTCCGTTCATTTGGGAAAGCCTCCCCACTTCGATGGGAAAGACTATCCCAAATGGGCTTATGATATGCAAATGCACCTCTACGGGCTTCACCCTTCTCTTTGGAAGATTGTGGTTGTAGGTATGACAATCCCCGCCGAAGGAGAAGCTCTTACACTTGAGCATGAGCAAGACCTCCACCGCAACGTGCAAGCAACAAGAGTAATCACGGGATCCTTGTGTGCTCAAGAGTCAACAAAGTCCGAAACATACAAATTGCCAAGGTGATTTGGGACACACTCAAGGAGGCGCATGAGGGTACCGATCAAGTGAGAAGAGGCAAGATCGACTTGATTCACGGAGAGTTTGAGCTTTTCGTCATGAAAGATGGAGAGACCGTGAGGGAAATGTATGATAGGCTAATACTTCTCGTCTCGGACATCAAAGCCCTAGGAAGCAATGATTGGGATGATGAGAAGGTCACAAAGAAGTTGCTGAGAGCTTTCACACCGAGGAATCCAAACCTAGCAACCATGATAAGAAGAGATCCAAACTATCACAACATGACTCCCAATCAACTTCTTGGTGAAATCTTGCATCAAGAGCTAGTTGATCAAGACGTGGAGCAGTCTCTTACATTGAAGGTGAACAAGAGTCTAGCCCTCAATGCTAGCTCTAGTGAAGTGGTGGAATTAAAGCCGAAGACTTCCAAGACTAAGAATGAAGATTCAAGTGAGGAAGGAAGTACGGATGAAGAAACCGCCTTTGCCATAAGAAAATACAAGAAGTTCTTGAAGTCCAAAGCATCAAGGAAAGGTGGTGATGATAGAAAGAAAAGTCACAAAGAAAATGCTATGAGTGTGGAGAGTATGGACACTTCATCGCCGAGTGTCCCAAGAACAAGAGCAAGGACAAGAATGAGGAAGAGCAAAGAGTACAAGAACAAGTACCAAGGGCGTGCTCACGTGGGTCAACACTTGCCATGACACAAGGAGCATCTTCGCCACGCCTCTTCAACAACTTCTCCAACGATGAGGACAACTCTCACTTTTGTCTCATGGCAAGAGGGAGTAAGGTACAAGAGTCAACCACCTCATCCTCTCTCACCTCATCATCTTCCACATCTAGTAATGACATAGACAACCTAGATGAAGAAAAAGAAATAGAGGCAAACATGATAAAGCAATTTGGTAAAAAGGGCCATAAAGAAATTAAAAAGCTTTTGGACAAATTAGAGGAAAGGAAGGAGATTCTCCATGAGCAAGAAGACTTGCTTATCCGTGAAAAGGAAAGAAACCTTGCTCTAGAGAAAATCCTTGCCGAAGAAAAGGCTAAGGTAGAGAAGTTGACCACGGACTTGTCCTTGGCTAATGACTCCAACAAGAGGATGTCAAAGGATTACACTTTGGCAAATGAATCTCTAGCTTCCCTAAAGGCTACTCATAGTGAGCTTCAATCAAGATTTTCATACTTGATGGATAAACATAAAAATCTTGAGGCAAACTATAGTACCCTTTGGGAAAGCACCAAAGTCAATTCTAAGGCAACACTTGACTCTAGTTCCTCCACTAGCAAAGGTTGTTCTATTTGCTCTAATGTTGATATAAATGCTCTTAAGACTAACCATGCAAGGCTTAAGGAAACAATCAAGAGCAAAGACAAAGAAATAGCCCGATTGAACATGTTGATCACTCAAGGCAAGAATGGTGCCAAGTCCATCCCTAAGGTGGTTGACAAGCAAGGACTTGGGCACTACAAGAACAACAAGGTAAATGGTAGAGTGGTGGTCAAAGGGCATGAGATCCCCTTGTGGAACAAGGGAGGCTACCTTAACACTATTATGGATATTGCCCATGGAATCACCACCTCCACCACAACAAAGGACAAGCCAAAGATTGTGAACACCACAAAAGGGAATGGTGGGGTTAATTCTCCATCAAAGGCATTGAAGAATGTGGTTGAACACAAGCCCTCTCCCAACTACACTTGTGACTATGTTGTGACCTTGGACCACAATGGTAAAATGGTGGTCAAGTATGTTGGGGCCTACACAAAGAAGACTATTAGGAAGAGTGTGTGGGTTCCGAAAGTTTATGCTTCTAACCTCCAAGGACCCAAATCCTTTTGGGTACCTAAACCAAAAGCCTAAACTTGTTTTGTAGGCCTACTCCTCCGGTGGAACCGCATGGTTGATTGATAGTGGTGCCACTAATCATATGACCGGAGATGAAGGCTTATTTGCATCCCTTGATCATTATGACAACCCTACGGAAGCTATCATCTATGGAGACAATGGTCAAGGAGATGTAATCGGTCTAGGTAAAATTGCTATCTCAACAACAAATTCAATTGAAGATGTTTTTCATGTGCAAGGTTTAGGGTACAACTTGTTGTCGGTTTCACAACTTTGTGAAAAAGGCTACAATTGTCTCTTTACCAAAGAGGGTGTGACCGTCTCTAGAAGTGAGGATTCCTCTATTGTCTTTGTGGGTCACCTAAGGGGAAAGCTTTACTATGTGGACTTCACAGAAGTAAAGGTGGACCCTAAGGCTTGCTTAGTGGCAAAATTCGACATGGGTTGGCTATGGCATCGCCGACTAGCCCATGTTGGTATGAGGAACTTGGCCAAACTTCAAAAGGACGAGCACATCCTAGGACTAACAAATGTTGTTTTTGAGAAAGATAGGTTATGTAGTGCTTGTCAAGCGGGAAAACAAGTTGGAGCGTATCATCCCGCCAAGAACATCCTATCAACATCAAGACCATTGAAGCTGCTACACATGGACTTGTTTGGACCAATTGCTTACATAAGCATCGGTGGTAACAAATATGGTTTAGTAATTGTTGATGATTTTTCCCGTTTCACCTGGGTATTCTTTTTGCAAGATAAAAGTGAAGCAAAGGGAATTGTGAAGAAGTTCATTAGAAGAGTTCAAAATGAGTTCGAGCTCAAGGTCAAGAACATTAGAAGTGACAACGGCTCGGAGTTTAGAAACACTCAAGTTGAAGAGTTCCTCGATGAAGAAGGCATCAAGCATGAACTCTCTGCTCCATATACCCCTCAACAAAATGGCATCATTGAGAGGAAGAACCGTACGTTGATTGAAGCGGCAAGGACAATGCTTGATGAATACAAGACTCCGGACTCATTTTGGGCGGAAGCCATCAACACCGCATGCCATGCCGCCAACCGCCTCTACCTCCACAAATACTTGAACAAGACTCCCTACGAGATCATCACCGGTAATAAGCCTAGTGTGCATTACTTTAGGGTCTTTGGGTGTAAGTGCTTCATACTTAACAAGAAACCCAAAGCCTCAAAGTTTGCATCCAAGGTTGATGAAGGTTTTCTCATTGGTTATGGAACTAACGAGCATGCCTATCGTGTTTTCAACAAAACCACCGGTTGTATTGAGACCACGGTAGACGTGAAATTTGATGAATCCAACGGCTCTCAACGAGAGCAAGTTAGTGAAAACTTTGTAGATGATGAAGAACCCCCAAGTGTGTCAATTTTTAGAATGGGGACCGGTGAAGTGATGCCTCGTGAGGTTCAAATTCAAGCTCCGGGTGACGTAAGCAATCAAGATCCACCACCATCAACAAGAGTGAAACCACCAAGTTCTCAAGCTTATCAAGAGGAAAGTCAAGTTCATGGTGACGATCATGGACGGGGCTTTGATCAAGGGGGAGAACAAGGTGGTGAAGCTCAAGGACAAGCTCCACAAGTTGAAGATGATGATAATGGACCCATTCAACGTCAATCTCAAGCACCACACCCAAGAGTACATCAAATGGTTCAACGGGATCATCCCGTTGACAATATACTTGGGTGTATCCAAAGAGGGGTAACAACTCGCTCAAGACTGACAAACTTTTGTGCATTTTACTCGTTCGTCTCCTCTTTGGAACCTCTTAGTGCGGAACAAGCTCTTGAGGACCCGGATTGGATTATTGCCATGGAGGAAGAGTTGAACAACTTCAAGAGAAATGAAGTTTGGGAGTTGGTGCCAAGACCAAAGCAAAATGTGATCGGCACCAAATGGGTCTTTAGGAACAAGCAAGATGAATTTGGTGTCGTCACAAAGAACAAGGCAATGCTTGTTGGCAAAGGGTACACTCAAGTTGAAGGCTTGGACTTTGGAGAGACCTATGCACCGGTAGCAAGCCTTGAATCAATTCGTATCCTTTTGGCCTATGCTACTCATCATGACTTCAAGCTTCATCAAATGGATGTCAAGAGTGCATTCTTAAATGGACCTCTCCAAGAAGAAGTATATGTTGATCAACCACCGGGCTTTGAAGATCCAAACTTTCCTAACCATGTGTACAAGCTCCACAAGGCGCTCTATGGGCTCAAGCAAGCTCCTAGAGTATGGTATGAATGCCTTAAGGATTTTCTTCTTAAGAACGGTTTTGAGATAGGCAAAGCCGATTCTACTCTCTTCATTCAAAGAAATGGAAATGATATCTTTGTATGCCAAATCTATGTTGATGACATTATCTTTGGTTCTACTAATGATAAGTTTTGTGAAGAGTTTAGTAGGATTATGACCAAGAGATTCGAGATGTCTATGATGGGTGAATTGAAGTTCTTCCTTGGATTTAAAATCAAGCAATTGAAGGAAGGGACTTTTCTATGTCAAACCAAGTATGTGAAGGATATGCTCAAGAGGTTTGACATGGCTGACTCCAAGCCCATCAAGACTCCCATGGCTTTAAATGGACATCTTGATCTCAATGAAGAAGGGAAGTCGGTCGATCAAAAGGTATTTCGCTCCATGATTGGTTCCCTCCTTTACCTTTGTGCATCTAGGCCCGATATAATGCTTAGTGTGTGCATGTGTGCAAGATTTCAAGCTAATCCTAAGGAGTGTCATCTAATGGCCGTTAAGAGAATCTTTAGATATTTGGTACACACTCCTAACCTTGGCTTGTGGTATCCCAAGGGCTCCACTTTTGATTTACTTGGCTATTCCGATTCGGACTATGCCGGTTGCAAAGTAGATCGAAAGAGCACTACCGGGACTTGCCAATTTCTTGGTAGGTCTTTGGTTTCGTGGAGCTCAAAGAAGCAAAATTCAGTTGCTTTGTCCACGGCCGAAGCCGAGTATGTGGCGGTCGGTGCTTGTTGTGCACAACTCTTGTGGATAAAGCAAACGTTGAGTGATTACGGTTGTGAGTTTAGTAAGATTCCACTCTTGTGTGACAATGAGAGTGCCATCAAGCTAGCAAACAATCCGGTCCAACACTCTAGAACAAAGCACATAGATATTCGACATCATTTCTTAAGGGATCATGAGGCTAAGGGAGATATTGCTCTACGTCATGTGAGCACCGAGAGGTAACTTGCCGATATCTTCACTAAGCCTCTAGATGAGCAAAGGTTTTGTGCTTTGAGAAGTGAGCTAAACATCTTGGATTCTCGTAACTTGGCTTGACTTATTGCACACAAAATTGTTTGATGCCTAGATAGAGAGAAAAATGTTTTATTTTCTTCACTTCGTGTGTGTCTTACACAACTTAGTTCTTCCCATAGTGTTTGGTGATTATCGCTTTGATTGATTGATTGTTTCTAATCACCAAGTCCTATGGTTGCTCTATATGTCCATAGTCTTTTCCCTCTATCTATTTCAGCTATTCTATCAATCTTTTCTTCAAAAATTCTTGAATTCACGGTACTACCGACACAA
Source organism: Cenchrus fungigraminus (assembly GCA_036936925.1). NCBI lineage: Eukaryota > Viridiplantae > Streptophyta > Magnoliopsida > Poales > Poaceae > Cenchrus > Cenchrus fungigraminus. The sequence goes on from CM072780.1 coordinate 74,445,847, forward strand.
GGCCGGAAGTACCGCTAAGCGCTCACTGTTGGAATTTCGAAAACCGACGGTACTACCGACACGAGGCCGGTAATACCGATGAGAGCTCACTGTTTGGAATTCTGCAAAATCAGCGGAAGTACCGGTACCATGTCGGTACTACCGATTGGCCATCGGTAGAACCGACCCTCCGTCGGTAATACCGATATGGACTCTCTGGCTCAATTTTCTTGGATCCTCGGTAGTACCGAGCCCCTGTCGGTACTACCGATAATCGTCGCTGGGGTATAAAAACCCCCCGAACCAGACTCGTTCTAGGGTTCGTTTCCATACCGTTGCCGCCTCCCTCTCCCTTCCTCTCTCAAATCCGTGAAGGGAACTCAAAATCCAACCGTGAAAACTTCAAACTAGCTATTTCATTAGATTCCCCACCCTTCGGAACATCCGATCCTCGCCGGGAGTTCTTCGATTCGCGTGGGAACGCTCTAGGTATTTCATTCAAAATCCTCTTTAATCGATCTCTCAATGCTGTTGTTTCTAGGAGGAATGCTTTAGGGAATCATCTTTATATCCATCCTAGAACACTTGCTCATGATCTCGTAGCGTTTCGTTAGTTGAATCACTTGGTTCATGGATTTTTCGCACTGTTGCGGACCCCGTCGGTAGTACCGACCCCATGTCGGTAGTACCGACAGGCGTCTGTCACAGATGCTTAAGTCCATGAACTGAGCCAATCCCTTCCAAATCTTTTACATCCATCTTATACAATCCTTATACACTCTCTCAGATGAGTCGGGCCGGCAAGCAAGTGATCCAAGGAGGCTCCGATGAGGATGACGTCCCTCTCGCGCAAAGGAAGAGGAAGGTGGGCAAGAGTGCTCAACGCCCACGTGGTCGAGGCCGTACAAATCCTCCAGCTGCTCCTCGTCGCTCGACTAGTCAAGGTCATCGTGCGCGTACCAAGCAAGCTCATGAACCGGATGATCATTATGATGACTATGAAGATATTTCTTTGGACTCTCTTGCGGGCTTTGTGCTTAGGCCCTGCGTGCCCCCTCGTCCGGCAACTACAATGGGAATCATGAAGATGGTTGACTACAAGAGTGGGTCACATGACGTGTACAAGCAAAGGTACTCCGATCCGGCTGAATGGCAAAAGGAATTCGAAGATATCCGCTTTTGGCTCAAGTTCAATGCCGATTGGTATGAATCGGTTATCTTATGCAAGGAGCACATGACTATTGACATGAAGTCCATCAATTGGGATGCTTTGAGATCCTTCAACATTCCGGCCGTCAATGAGGCTATTGACATTTGCCATGCAAAAGGGATGACCTCCATTATGGCTATGAATTGTGATTGGAATGAGGAGGTCGTGGCTCAATTCTATGCAAATCTCCATGTTCGGCGCTCAGCAAAGACCTTTCATTGGCTCCTGCAAGGAAAGCCTCTCTCGGTCTCATATGAGAGGTTTGCTCAAATTCTTGGGTTCAGTGATGAGGATCTTGGTCGTGAGAAGATTCATGGAGGAGAAATTCCACTTGATAGTGAGATGGCCTTCATGTACGATTCCGCTTATGGCAAGGTTGAGTTTGGTACTACTCATGGTATGAAGCCCGTCTATAGGATGTTGAACCAACTCTTTCGATACACTCTCACTCCTAAGATAGGTGACAACTACAACATCTCCAACATTGCCAAGGATATTCTTGTGAGGATGGCACCTGGCAAAGAAAAGTTTAGTGTATTTGATTTCATATGGGAGGAGATCATTGTGTGCTCAGTGTCTGCTAACAAGAGTTGTCAGTATGCCCCTTGGATCTTCAGGATGATATGTGAGGTGACCGGAGTTGACATACTCACCGACAAGACTCACACTTGGTACAAGCCAAACAAGGGCAATATTGAGCGTCTCCTCAAGTTGGGCAAGCATGCCCCTCCTAGAGCTCCTACCTCAGCTGGACCTTCTTCCGGTGATCCCTCCTCCTATGAGGCTCCCTCTTCCTCTCGTGGACCTTCCTCAACTAGAGGCACTGTCCCCCCCGGCAAGAAGAAGAGCATATTCAACTTCTTATCTCAGGGTCTCTTCGCCTGTTTCAATGTTGGGAAGCACAATGCTCAGGAAATCCGTGCTCACAGGCAGTATGTGGATGAGCAGCTCATCAAGTTGGAGACTCGTCAGAAGACTTTGCTCACTCAAGCCAACATCGAGCACTCTCCCGTTCGCGAGCCCATGGACTTCCCTCCTCCACCGGTCTTCTACAATCCTTGGGAGGTGTACGGCGACACATCCATGATGTATGGAGCTCCTCCGGCCGATATCGACGATGAAGACTTTGGTGGTAGTGAGACCGAGGAAGACGACTCTCCTCCGGCAGTCCACTCTCCACATGGTAGTGATGATTGAAGGGCCTCCTCCTTTTTGGCGCTTGATGCCAAAGGGGGAGTGAGCTCACAATTTATCCATGTGGGGGTGGTGTGTATCTTCGCTCTTTTATCTATCTATCTATCTTAGGTTGTGGACATGTATGAACTATTTGTGTGGTGTGATGGATGATGAACCTAGAACCTTTTAAATTTGTAAGACTTAATCGTGCTAGTGTGGAACCTCGTTTATATATTTGTGATGCTTGGTGGTTGTTATTTCTCACTTTGTTGGTTTGAATATCTTGTCATATGCATCACGGTTATTATATCACACTTATGCACTTGTGTATGCAAATTGAGAGTGAAGTTTCTTCTAAATGTGTGATAGGCATTTGAGGCCTCCATAAAAGACCAAGCACACATTTAGGGGGAGTTACACTTTAAATTGTTGGATACACACATCTTTATTTGAAAATGAATTGTGTTGTCATCAATCACCAAAAAGGGGGAGATTGAAAGTGCATCTTGGCCCCTAATTGTTTTGGTGATAGTGACAAACACAATTTGTGACATTTAACGTTTGAATAAGATGTGTGCAGGATTTACTTAATTGAAAGTTATGGTTTTGACCAAAAGAAGGCCCCCAACTCCAACTCGGCGTTTCCAACTCAAGTCAAGGCTTAATTTAATTTTGATTTTGAATTTGAGTATAGGAAACACCGTACTATAAAGGGGGATGCGAATTGATAGCCAAGAGATGCTAAAAGTGCTTTAGGAGATGACCCAAGTGAGTGAGAAGAGATTAGAGTTGACACGTGCACATTTGCTTATCTTACCTCAACTCCTCAGCCTTTGTCGGTAGTACCGACGCCAGGTCGGTAGTACCGACAAGGCCTCACTGGCGAGTTTTAGCCAGGGGCTCGGTAGTACCGACCCTGCGTCGGAACTACCGATACGCCTCCACTGTTGGGTTTCTGCGACACCCCTCGGTAGTTCCGACCCTGTGTCGGAACTACCGACAAACACCGATTCTGCACAGTAACGGCTAGTTTTTTGGGTTGGGTATAAATACCCCCTTTCCTCTCCCTCACTCATTGCTGACCAACCACGGGACAAACACTCACTTGAGCATTCACTTCACTTCTCCCCTCCCTCCTAGAGCTAAGATTTGATTCCTTTGAGCTAGAGCTTGGGTAGAGAAGTGATTCCTAGTAAGGAATAGAGAAGCTTTGAGAGCCCCTTCGAATCTCCCCATCTCAAGATCACTTGAAGCATCTCCGGGCAATTGATTCGTGTTTGTTACTCTTGAAGCTTGCTTCTAGACGGTTAGGCGTTTCCCGTTGAGTGCCCTCTAGGTGTGGAGCACCCGGGATCGTTTGTATTACCCTCTCCTTGGTGGAGAATTCTTAGTGAGCACCAATCTTCCTTTGTGGGGATTGGAAGAGGAAAAGAGGCTCTTGGTGATAGCCCTCCCTTTGTGGGATCCTCAACGGAGACGTAGCTTCCTTTGTGGGAGTGAACTTCGGATTAAATTCTTGTGTCTCCATTTGCTTGCTTGAATTCTTTGTTTCTCTCTAACCCTAGAGCTTGTTTGTGCCCGATCTCTAAGTTGGTTGTGCTCCAACTCATATCTTTGGTTGCAGGTGGTTCTTAGCTTCTAATCTGAACCTTTGATTCAAATAGAATTGCTAGAATCGCATTACATTTCAAATTTCGTTTTAGTCTCCTCTGTACTGTCGGTAGTACCGGTCCGGTACCGGAAGTACCGAGACCCCTCGGTAGTTCCGGCACCGTGTCGGTAGTACCGACAGGTGTTTTAACCGCTGCATTTGTTTCAGAAATTTGAAGTGATCCTATTCACCCCCCTCTAGGCATCACAAGGTCCTTTCAAAGGCAAATAGCTTAGCTGAGTTAAAAAATATAGCATTCTTTGGAGAATTTTTATTTCAAATATGTGATAGATTTCAAGCCAAATCCTAATAAAACGGCTTGTTCTTGCTGCAATCTATGCTCGCAAAAAAAATGCTTTTTAGATACTCCTAAGTATTTTTATCGAATTTATCAAAATGAAGGAAGTACGTCAAAGCGGGAGGGCAAGAGCGCCAGATGCCGCGGATGGCGAGCGGGGAGGCTCAAGAAAATGGCTATCAGGAGATTGAGTATACTGAGTCTGATAGATTAGTGAGCCAGATGGAGATACGATGAACGAAGTTTTTTTACTGCTTTTTTTACACCTAACTAAATAGATTTAGCTAAGTTGCTCTTAGTAGTTGAAATAGATTTTTTAACAAATTGTTGAAATAGATTATATGTTCAGTTATGCATATGTGTTCTAAGCACAATTTTTTCTTCTCAATTTGAATCGCGTGATATGATTTCTGAAATATTTTAACTAATAAATCTTATTTTTATTGTTAATATTTTCTGAAAATAAATATGTTTTTAAACACGTGCGTGTCGCACGTACATTTTACTAGTATAAATAAATGAAGAAAGAAAAAATAACATGCGGTATCCACACGTTAGTGTCTGTGGAGAGGAAGAAATCGGTAGGACTTTTCATTTTTATGTTAGAACATTATTTTCAAACAACGAGTTATGAAAATATATATCAGATCAGCTATGTAAATCTTTCTTAAATAATAATAGGATAATAATATGACAGTGTTCCCGTCGAAGTTAGTTTTTTTTAAAAAATGGAGCTTTTCAGTAACCATCAAACAACGATATCCTATTTCCCCTCAACTTAGTAAGTGTAAAGGTTGATTAATATCATGGTTCTACTTGTATAAGCCTTCATTTTATAAACTACAATCTGAATAAACTTTCATTGACACGTCGTGATTGTTGAACTGATTCATTTTTTTCGAATTACACAGTACAACAGAAACATCCACAACGTGCACACACTCACCCTATAAACGCACGTACGCAAACCCTACCCCTATATATGAGCATCTTCAAAGACTGAGCCGACACATCCTCAAAATTGACAAAGTCACCACAGGCGTCTCGCTGTTGACGGGAACGTGATCTACCACTACAAGCACAACACCGTTAAATCCTAATAAATTCGCTCTCATAGAGAGTCGAACCCAGAACCTTATGTAACCACTTGGCTACAAACCCTTTGCGTCGAATTGATTCATTTGATCGGTCTTTGCATGAATACTCATTAAAGTTATTCATATTGAAGCTATATAGACTTATCTGAAAAGGTGAATTATTTATTTATTTTTATTCTATTTTTTACGATTTTACAAAAAATATATAACATCTAAAAAGTTTTAAATTAATCATATACCAGAAATGAAATGATGGTTGGGCACTATAGCACCTCCAACCGTCATTTCATACAGCGGTAGGATTATACCGTCGTTTGAAACGGTGGTAACTCTCTTTATATTTATAAAAGAATTATAGTTATTTCATATGAACTTGGATGTAGAAAAGGTTTATACAAAAGTTGTAGAACTTGACGAGATTTATAATTTTGCAGTTCAAACTTTTCTTTTATAGTGGTGCACAAATATTCAATGCAATGTTTAGACTAATGAACTGAAAGAATTTCGGATTCTCTGGAAAGTGCGTTTTCAAAAAAAAACATAACTATTGCATATGAACTCATATGAAGAAAAGTTTTATACGAAATTTATAGATTTCAACGAGATCTACATTGCAGTTAAAACTTTTCTCATTTGAAGTCATCTTTGTGCTAAATATCCAATGTAATATTCAGATCTAAAGTTTGAATATTAGATCTGAGCGTTATGTCGATTATTTAGGCACGAAGATGACCCCAAATGAGAAAATTTTGAACTGCAAAGTTGTAGACCTCATCAAGATCTATAACTTTCGTATAAAGTTTTTTTCCACAAAGTTCATACGAAATAGTTATGACTTCTTTTTAAAACGTGAAGGGAGCTACCGCTGTTTCAAATGACGGTAGATGTTACATTATCCAACCGTCGTATGATTGGAATATTATCCAATCATGACACTGCAAACGTGACTATTTTATCCAATCAGTAAAGAAACTGAATGACAAATAAGCATAAGAGCTTACTCTGTTATAGCATAGGATTAGTCTGTTAGTGAAGTTTCAATATCCAAGTGACCAAGTGGTTGGCTTAAAGCTATTTATGCAACAATCCAAATGGGTACTGCTGCAGGGTTTGTTGCTAGATGTGTGTTATCCAAATCGAGAAGAGAAAATGCTCAAGTAAATTTATAAATAAGTTGAGTATATCCAATGATAAATCACTATTTTTGAACAAAGGAATTTTCTGTTTTGAATTGAATTTTCCAATCAGGAGAGGCTATGATCACTTAAGCAGATGATAAGCTACAAGTCTGAATCAATAGACGATAAGCTACAAACATGAGTTTAAAAAAGCTAGATTCTCCATTGTGTGCTAAAATACTTTCTGTTATTTGCTTGATTCTCCATTGCTAGATGTTGCTTGCTCAAGCACACCTCACTGTTAACCATAGTGTCTTCCTTGTTGCTACAACAGCCCCATCAAGAAGTTATTTTAATTAAGAAACAAACTGTATGGTGGTACTTGCAGATGAATGAAATTACAAGAACATGAAATAATTATACACTTTTTTCACAGAATCGGTACAAAATTGTTGGAGAGACTTGCATGCTAACATTAGTTCAGTGAATACATCAAGGTTGATCGAATGAAACACGTGAGGGGTGTGGCGGCCTGCTAAACCAAACGCAAGATGAATGGGGATTCACTAACCTTAATCTGAGCTTTCAGATCCAGATGCCAAACGACCTCTGGTGCCATGAATCGAGTTGCAGCAGCCGTGCAACACGGCAGCTCGAGCAGTAGCGCGGCCGCAGATCCGGAGGAAGGTCAGACGCCAATCGACCTACAATGGCCGTAAATCGACATCCCGCCGAGCTCCGCCTCTAGCAGATCCCCGACGCCTCCCGTAGCGGCGGCGGTGGCGGCAGGATGAAGTGCGCCGGCGGCAGGATCAGCAAGATTTGGTAGCAGAGGCCGGCTAGAGGAGAACACTGCTCTAATCTGGTGGCGGCGGAGGAGCTGTGACGGCTGAGAGTGGGGCAGGATGTCACGGCAGCGGAGATGGCGGACTTGACAGAGGATGTCGCGGCGGCGGTGGGAGTGGTAAACTGGAGGTCCTGCTAGAGGTGCGCAGTAGGTGGCGGCGGCGGAGGAGGAGGCGGCGGTGGCCAAGGAGGACGATCTGCGAGACCTGCAGGTGGGGCCATGGGCGGAAATTGCCTGGGAGGCAGGCAGCGCGAGGCATTGCGGAGCACGGAGCAGTCAACGGCCATCCGCGCGAGGCAGCGTGAGTGCGAATGTTAAAGCAGACCGGACGGCTGGAGTGCAGACAGAGAGAGCGCGCTACGGGGTTCGGCATGGTGTCCCTCCTCGACGGCTTCTTCCGCCGCGCGTTCACCTCCGCCGGCCTCCGCCCCGGATCCGCCGTCGTCGACGCCGACGACGGCACCACCATCCACTTCTGGGCGCACCCATCCCTCCTCCAGCCCATCTCCTCCTCCGCGGCCTGCTGCTTGGTTGCCCGCCGCAAATCGCCACGGGCTGCTGCTTGGTTGGTGACGGAGGTTAGGCGGTGGTAGATTTTTCCTTCATGTTTTTTTTTTGACGTGGTTGTGGCGCTTAGTTTCTGCGCCACACTTGCGGCGGCGCCGCAAATGAATTGTGGCTGGCGCCTGACGTTTAATCACTCTCAAGAGACTAAAAAATGTAGTGTTTCTACAAAACAGTGTAGTGGTTTCTACAATATAGTGCTAGCAAGCTAACACTACTGCTAGTTTCGCATTAACTTGGATACGGAGAACCAGCAACGATGGTCTACATATATTGAAGCGGCTTGCTCAGACCCCTCCATGTCCGCAGGAGCTGGTGCCTCTTCGTCGCCAAAGCTTGGGGCCTTGGGAAATAGACCAAGGATCTTGAACATAGCCCGATCCGCATCAAAGTCGTTGTTCGCTGTTGTGAGAAGCTTCTCACCGGCAAAGATGGACTTCGCCCCAGCAAGGAAGCAGAGGGCTTGTTCTGGCATGGAGAACCGTACACGGCCTGCTGAAAGCCTCACCATTGCCTTTGGCATCACGATCCGAGCAGTGGCGATCATGCGGATCATTTCCCAGATTTCTACAGGCTAATGCAGAACATGTGTTAGCACCCAAAAGAAAGAATCATCATGTTTTAAATCAGGCTATACTGCACAATGAAGTTAAGAATTCCAAGGCATGTATTATATATGTTGTACATGTACATGCATTTCTCACTTGTGAAACCGAGGCTCACTCACCAGCTACAAGCATATACTGAATACAAGCACAATGAAGTTAAGAATTCCAAGGCATGTATCATATATGTTTTACAGCAACCAATGCATTAATAGGAACGCTCTCTGGGTGTGTAGGCAATGTGGCGAGTGTGTGCAACAACCCTACACGGTCCTCCTCTGCTTCGCCAAGACCAATTATTCCACCCTGAACAAAAGAATGATGCACCAAACTTCATCATGAATACATGCCAAAACAGTTAATAGCTAGAAACAGCAGTAACTTCAGAAATTTACCTGAGCAGATGCTTATTCCAGCTTCACGGACATGCTGAAGAGTCTGCAGTCTATCATCATATGATCTTGTGGTAATAATGTTGGGATAATACTCTCTTGATGTGTCTAGGTTATGATTATATGCTGTAAGTCCAGCCTTCTTGAGTTCTTCAGCTTGCTGTTTCTCTATCATACCTAGCGTGCAACAGACCTCCATGCCCATACCCCTACAACATTAATAATTCAATCCATGCTAAAATGTCAAAATAATACAATAATAACACAGAAAATTTTCATTATTCATCATATTACATGCATTAAGGCCTTAAGTCAATGACCTGTACATAAAGTTAATAGACAATGCTAGTTTGTTCCAACTTCCAATCAAGTAAAACAAGTAGGCGAATAAAGGCATAATAACAGAACATCGACATATAGAAGAGAACTTGTGCATGGTTATGCAGAACTTGCACCATATACCATAGTTTTATGGTAGTATATAATAAAAGATTCCAAGTGAATACCTTATTTCCTTGACATATTCAAGAATCTGGTTGAAATTTGTTTTCTTGCCGATGGTTTCTCTCCATGCAGCTCCCATGCAAAAACGAGTGCTCCCGGCCTCTTTTGCCTGTGCAACAATAGATTAGAAGGAACAATATAATACAACATAAAATATATGAGTTATAAAGTCTACAGTCAACAAGAAAATACAAGGTTATATTGCCACCTAGCAGCAGTTACAAACAATAGCCAAAGTGAATTTGTTCACTTCCCAGACAATTATTACACAAATGGTACCTTTTTTGCTGCTTCTAAGATAGCATCTTTGTTCACCAATTTTTGTGCCTTCAATCCAGTATCGTATCTTGATGACTGAGGGCAGTAAGAACAATCTTCACTGCACCCACCAGTCTTTATTGAAAGAAGTGTGCATTGCTGCACTTCTCTGAATTTGTGAACATGTCTGTGGACCTGAGCCTGAAAACATAAAGCATTCGCTCAATAATGAGAATAACATATGACAAGGTCACATACTCACATGAATGTTAACTCCATCAGGTAAACCGATACAGTAAGAAAACTTAGTGTTCTTTAGCAGAATAATAAATCATTTGAGTTGTTTAATTTTCTTATACATCTACTCCTTTCTACAAACTAGCAATCTGTGGAGTAAATGCAAAGAATGCTAGCATTTCATGATAAGTCAAGATCAGACACGTAAGTCCATATAAACACAATTTATTTATCAGACATTACTCCAGCACAAACCATCTGATATCTTTTCTTGGATGGGCAATAAGCAAAACATTTACAGAATGAAAGGGCGTAATCAGTTTAAGGAAACCGTAAATAACCAACAAGGCTCCAAAACCCAACCATAATAAAATGCTACTAATTATGATATATAGTATCAGTGGTAGCATTTCAGTGTCTACAGATTGCGAGTGAAAAATCCCAGATGCTAAGAACAGAAAGAACACAATCATGTTGACATAACTTTCATTGCGTCTTTCCACTGCTAAAAGGCCCAAACCCAAAATAAAGCTCTTAACCAAGCATTAGCTGAACATGGCTGTGAATGCTGGAAACATCAACCAGAAACAGCTAGCATAAAGGCATAATCTTCAGATAACTATTGGAACAAATAGAAATATCCACTGTCCTGCCTCATCACAAAGCCCAACAGAGCTGAAATGTCAGTCGCTATCGCAACAGCCACAAGAACAAGAAATCCTCCCAAAATGAAACCTTTTGGCATTACCCCTGAGGTGCAACTATGTAGCAATATCCACTTGTCCAGACTCAACTAGTCAACAGCAAAAATGACATTTAGCAAGTATCTGAGAGAAGTAAGCTTCAGCTCTGACACTTCAAATCGAGCTTTCACAGTCCAAAGACCCTAAAACCTTAGCACGAAACCTACAACCTTCAGCGCCCAGAAGTTAAAGACAGAATCTTTTGCTAAATTTGAGGCATCACTACTAATCCAGTATCAAACACGACACAGCCAGAGGATCAACAGGGGTTTCTGGAATCGCTGAGTGTCCAGCCCCAGTAAGCATAAGTATATATATGTCCAGATGGGCCAGGCCCGGTGGGCCGGCACGGGCACGGCCCGAGCACGGAGGACATCGTGCCACGGGCCGGCACGGCACGGCTGTCGGACCGTGCCTGGGCCGCCACCTCGGCACGGGCACGGCCCGAAAATGCCCCCGGCCCGACGCGGTCCGATGTAGCCCATCATTTTCAGCCTTTTAACACCCCATTCTACTCCCTTTGTATATAAACTCCCTCGTCCTTCTCCCAAACTCTAATTCCCCATCCCAAATCCCTTCCTTTTCACCTGGTGCCGCCGCATCCTTCCGCCCACGACCGCCAGTCCGCGACCTGGGCGGCGTTGTGGGGCCACGGCCGGCCGCCGCGTCGGTGCGCATGGTCGGAAGCTGCCCCGCCCGCCCCCGACGAGAGCATCACTACGTGAAAAACTCACTTTGGTAACAGACATAGATTGCCTTTCGTAACGGGCAAAGCGCCCGTTACCGATCAAGTGTTACAAATGAGTCCAGAAAGGTACTGATAACACATATTCATAACGGGCATCAAACAACGTCCGTTACCAAAACTAGCCACCGGTCACGTGAAATGGCTGTTTCTCTGGGTCCACAGAGAACTTTGGTAACGGGCACCAAAACAGAGCCCGTTACAGTAACTCAACATCGGAGACGCGTGTTGTGTACCTGTGTCTCCGATATCTCGACGAAATGAGACGCGTCTATTTCACGCGCGTCTCAGCACAACTAGGATTCGTAACGGGCATCAAACAACAACCGTTACCACAACTAGTCACCGGTCACGTGAAAATGACTGTTTCTCTGGGCCCACAGGGAACTTTGGTAACAGGCACCAAAATAGAGCCCGTTACTGTGAAATCAACATCGGAGACGTGTGCTGTGAACCTGCGTCTCCTCTGTCTTGACGAACGGGCCAAGTTCTGGGGCCCACCGGTCAGTACTGGTAACGGGCTTTTACGCTGCCCGTTACATTGTTGGCATGTTTGTAACGGGCGTTCCGAATGAAGCCCGTTACTCATTGATCAGTGTTTGTAACGAGTTTTAATTAACACTCGTTACAGATACGTAGGCCACCCCTACAGTAACCTGCTGCCTGCTTGCCGGCTGCATCCTGGAACCAGTCAGGATTTGGCAGCCATCAGGGGCTGCATCCTGGAACCAGCCAGGATATGACTAAATTCACAGAAATTAGATTCAGCATCCAAATTCACAGAAATCCACATAATTCACATGCATCATATGACAAAATTCAGCATCATCATCTTACAAGTAAAGAAGCATCACTGGCTTGACAACAATATCACAGCCATAGTTAACTAGCTTGACAACAATATCACAAAATTCATGGGACAAGGAGGAATGCAAAAATTTCCTAAGAACCATGTATAATATGAGCCCACACAGTTTCATCAGTATGAAATTTTCCTCCGACTGTGATCACCTGTTCCATGAGGAATGTGGCAATTCTTTCACGAACGTAGACCAGCGTGGATTTGTCGAGAGGATGCTTATCTAGCCCTAATCTCTGGATATAACAATGTCACCAGTCAGCACACATATATAGGTGGTTACCAAACATGTGCAGTGCTAATAAGCAAGAACTGTGCTCAGTTGCAGGTTTTACAAATAAAGATCCCAAGAAAGTACCTCCATATCTGGGCCTCTATCTTTTAATTTAAGCATGTGATAGGCACAATAGAAGCTGCAGAGTTTGGATTCAGCAGGTTGTTGGTGGCACTACAATAAATGTACAAAGAAAAATAGTGGTGATCGAGAAGAAATAAACTCAAGCTTTAGTACTAGCTTCCACAAGAAGGAAATAAGTGGTATGTACCTTAACATCTTTGACATGTTCCAAGGTGCTAAGGCGCAACTTCTTTTTGCCGCAGTAACGTTCCCAACCCCTACAACGAAACATGCAACAATGGTTAGGGCACTATTAATTAATATACTCTGCACAGTTTGTTGAGGAACGTCCACAGGTTAAGAAAGAAATAACTTACTCATTAATGATTTGTTCGAAAGGGGTAGTATCAGTCTTAACTCTCTTCAATGAATCAAGATAGTAGACCTTCTGCTGCTTCGGAACGATCGCCACTGCAATCCAGTGGTTCCTACTGAGATAAGCGGTAAGGATGAGTTTCTTTTTAGCATATAGTCTGAAGGCACTGTGCATATAGGACACAGAGAAAGCAAGAGTGTCATCCGTGCTGGTCAACGTTGTCGAGCAAAGGCATTCAGGATCAAGGAAGCCAACTGCAGCGCCCGTCTTCTCAACTTCTACAGCCATATTCCTATTAGTAAGAAAAAACAAAGTGTAAGGAGGCAAAATACATGGTAAAGATGATTTGAGGTAAAAAGCACATTTCGATAGAGAATGATTAGTGAGAAGCAGATTAAATTTTCAAGCAACTTACAGGATGAAGCAGCGGAGAAGTACCAGATCCAAAGCATTCAAGTTGAAGAGATCGTACAAATCACTGAGTGGCACAGGTATCTGCTCGAGTCCGTTTGACGATTCGTCTCCTCTCTTAGGCCATGCATTGGTCCCGGGCCGAAGTGCGACCATAATCGGAGAATCATCATCTGACTTACCACGTTGCATGTAGAATGTGTGGAGCTCTCTGGTACAAGGAGCAGCCGTTTTGAGATCATCATCACTAAGAAGGCTCTTTCCGAATTTGTAATTTGGGTTAACCATAGCCCAAGGATTCTTTTGGGTGTTTCTCTCAAATCACTTTGGGTTAGTCATAGACCAAGGATTCTTCTTGGTGTTTCTCTCAGATCGCTTTGGGTTAGTCATAGCCCAAGGATGCTTCTCGGTGTTTCTCTCAGATCGCTTTCTAGTAGACATCTTAGAGGTTTTATTTACAGCAATTTTCTTTTCCTGCTGCTTTGAGATGGCTGAAGAAGGTTTCTTAAGGGCTTGCTTGCCTGCTGTAGGTGGTGTAGAGCTTTTATTTTTGGCAAGTTTCTCTTCTTGCAGCTTTGAAATGGCTGAAGATTTCTCAAAAGATTTCTTGCCTGCTGTACGTGGTGTAGAGATTTTATTTTCGGCAAGTTTCTTTCCTTGCTGATTTGAAATGGCTGAAGGTTTCTCAAGGGCTTTCTTGCCTAGTGGTGTCTCACCAGGAGCTATTACAGAGGTATTGGGCCCAGATGTACCTACAACTTTCTTCGAAATGTCGTCGACAGATTTATCAGCACCAGCCAACACATCACTCTGGTTGCCTGGTAACAGTGGTGTCTCACTAGGAGCTATTACAGAGGTATTAGGCCCAAATGTACCTGCTTTGGCATGATTGTTTTGAGCACTTTCGTTTGGGGGTGTAGGTTTTGTTGTTTCATGAGGAGGAGGAGGAGGAGGAGGAGGAAGTGGTGGTGGTGGTGGGGATGGAATATTTGGTGTCTCTTGCGGATGTGGGGATGCAAGTTTTTCTGTTTTTTCAGGACTAGTAGTAGGTGGGGATGGAATATTTGGTGTATCTTGCGGATGTGGGGATGCAAGTTTTTCTGTGTTTTTAGGATGACGAGGAGGTGGGGATGCAAGTTTTTCAGGACGAGGAGGAGGAGGTCCGAATGGAACATCTTGCGGATGTGGGGATTGAGGAGGAGGAGGATGTGGGGAACCATGTGAGGAAGGAACCTGTACCGTACTCTGTGAACTACAAGGAATCTCTACCGTAGCCTGTGAACGAGATTTACATGTTGGTGCTCCCTTGATGTGAATCCGACACCTTCTCCACTGTAACCTCTGTCCTTCAGCTTGTCCGAGTTTCATCACCTCGTCATTAGGAGGGTATTCCACCAGTTCATCCGCAAAGATAGTATATACAGTGAGCACTTCAACCACAACACAGTCTTCATGTATCGGGACTGTTTGTAGTGTAGTCTGCTCTGGATGAACAAGACCAATTGCAGCCTCACATTCAAGACCCCTCCACGTGATCCATAGGCCACAGTGTATGGGTTCAGTCAACATGCCTATAAGGTCTTCCTGTGTACGATCATCACAGCGCACCTCTGCAGTGCCATCGATCAAACCTACATTATCTGCGGACGCACAACTGCTCTTCAGTGTGGCGGGTGAAGGGCTTGCGCGATTGGACACTGGTGACAACACCATCTGGTGACAGCACCACCTCTGCATCTGCATGTTCTGCATCTGCATCTCAGCCACCAGTTCTTGCTTGATTTGTTCCTTTATCTTTTCCGTATCAACTGATGCGTCGGTCTTCGTCCTCTTCCTCTTCCTGTACATGGAAGCGTGCTGAGGCCATGCATACTTCCAGCCCTGGTAGCTGGAGACACCACGCACGCGACCTGGTTGTTCAGGGCGGCCCAAGTACTGACTTAGCACATCATACTCCCTCTGCCCTGCCATTCCTGAAGATTCTGCACATGCAATCTTCTCCTTGATGTCTGTAGCTAATTTTTCTGCCTCTTTGTTGTTGAACACTATCACGGCAACACGGTCTTTAATCACTAGCTTATTCCTTGCTCGCAGCCAATTCTTGGAACGATCGTCAGGGTAGGCGTCATATGGGTTGGGGATACCAGCTGCAGCTAATTGTCTGTCCTCTTCCTCCTATTGTTCTAGTTTCACAGTATAACCAGCTGGACCCATGCTGTGCTCGCTTGTGTTCTGGCTTCGGAGTTCTTTGAACTTGACACTAACAGATGAGGCTTGCTCGGTTTCCTCCTGTTTCATGAACTCCTTCCACTGTTCCGGGATGATAAACGGGTGCCTTGTAAATGGCTCAAGTCCTTTTCTGATAAAATCTCGCCTAAGTTGAAATCTGAATTGTCTCCATGCCTTGGCTGCCGTCTTCCAGAAAAGCTTGAATGCCTGCGGTTTCACGCCTTCCTGGAACTTCAAGTGTTTCTGCACATGCTTATCAAACAAGTCCCACTTTTCATCATTGCTTAGTTCTTTGAATTCTGGCAAGTGCAAAGGTATCTTTTGTCTAGCAACGAGCCCCGCAAGCGCACTGAACCTGCGCTTTTGAGTCAATGGTACTGACATCCCCCCTATGTCGACCTCAGTGACTATCATTGTGTCACTTGGCCACTTTGTGGATGTCCTTGGCGCTCTGCCTCGGCACTGAGCCCCACCCACCTGGTCTTGTTGTGCACTAGGAGTTGCATAACCCTCTTCTTCATCTTGTGGCCCAGGTCTATAGTCCTCGTCAGATTTATCCTATGAATTAATAGTCAAGGGAATTACAATAACTACTTTAGCCCACTGTAATATCATTGGTTCTTGGTAAACCATTAACATAAATGCAAAATTCAGTAACCAAAAAATTAGTTCAAGCAATGCGACCTTACCATTTTAAAGAGGAAGATGCAGGCTGCCTCTGTTGCTGATGAGGTACTTATTCAACTTGGAGAGAATGTGCACATGTACATAGGAACAAGAGCAAAACCAAATATAAGAGTCAATCTAAAGGGAAATGCTAAGTATGTATACCATCAACAGCTAAGTATGTCCACATGTATTATACAAAGGAGCCACGACATACCCTGCAATTCCCACAAGTACAAGTATATTTATACGCATTTATATAAAAAGAAAAGCATACGCACGCATATGTTGTATACTTGATTATCTGAACGCATGTGTGCTGCATACGCTCGCTTAGCCTAATTCCATAAGCTCGAGAAAATATACCAAATTACGTTGTTAATTTTACAGTTATTACTGAATTGTTGTTAATTTTACAATTATTACCGAGTTGGTAGAATGCATTTACCGAATTGTATAAGACATTTTTAGAGCGGCATACCATAAACTCAAATCCTAGATTCGCCACTGACCTTGTCACTGTCGGAGCGGAGGGATCTCTACTCCTCGTCGCTGCCTGCTCACCACCACGTCCTCGTCCTCGCGTCGACCTCGTGGCTGGATCCCTCCTCCTCCTCCTAGTTGTCGTCGTCGTCGTCGCTGGATCCCTCCTCTAGTCGTCGTCGTCGCCGCTGCTGGGTCCTCCTCCTCCAGATCTCGCTGTCAGAGGTGTGGTGCGCATCACGCCGAGCGTGGTGTGGCGCGCGTCTCAGCGAAGTGGTGTAGCGTGCGTCGCGGCGTGGGGGAGGTGAGGGGGACGAAGGCGAGGGGGAGAAAGCGGCGGCGGCGGCGCGAGGGGAGAGTGGGAGGAGACTGCGTGAGGGAGGCGTCCTTCCCTACTAACCTAGCGCGAGTGGGCTTGTGTGGGCCTTAAAACGAGTAATGTAGTCAAGTACTACTCTGCTATTATATCATAAACATGAGATAAAAAAATCTAATTTTAAGAAATTTGGTTAAACAAGTGTGGCTGTTGATATTTTATTCATATACTAAATTACCAACTATGAATTTTTCGTATTTTTTACGAATTTTTAGGTGCTGTTTATGGGCTCTAATATGACATGCATTACAAGTTCACATCACCAAGCAAACAAGTGTGATGGTTGATATAGCATCACATCACATGTTCACATATGACATGCATCACAAGTTCACATCACCAAGCAAACTAACTCATAACAAACATATTCACATCTGACATGCATCAGCAGGGCACATCACCAAAATAAGACTGCATCAGCTGGGCGTATCACCAAACTAGATTGTAGCTGCAAGGGAACTAGTTAGCTAGATGGCTTCTTTTGTGCTGCTGCCTCAAGTTCAGCTATCCTTGTCTCTAGTTTTGCAACTCTTTCTGCCAGCTCAGCATTCTTCTTTAGAAGTTCAATCTCCTGCCTCTTTTGTGCAGCTTTAAGCTGCTCATCCTGCTTGTCGATTCCTTTCCAGATGTAGTCAATGTCATCCCGAGTAACAGCACGTTCCTAAAACAAAGGAAAATTATATTGATGCAAACTTCATAACAGTTGTAACTTCTTACAAGAAAGCTGTTTAGCTCTAACTGGTTTCAAAACTTGCATGCGTCTCTTCAGCTGATTCCTTGAGCTTGTTGATTTCAGTCCAAATCCTGTCAATGTCATGTGCAGCAACTTCCTACAACAAATGGAAATTGATGCATTAGAACAATTGATCAGTGAAGATGTGAAGGTACAAGGACAAATCGTGCGTGATGGTTTCAGAACTTGCCTCATGGTCTTCAGAATCGTCACCGGAGTTGTTGCCAGAGTCGTTGCCGGAGTCGTCGCCGGAGTTGTTGCTGGAGTCGTCGCCGGAGGAGATGAGGTCTACCACCACTCTTCTGCCCGGGTCGTCGCCGGAGGAGTCCGCGCTCACCTCAATGCACGTGGACCGCTTCTTCCTTCGCGTCGAGGAAAAAAACCCTGCCTCTCCATGGCGGGCGTCGCTGGAGTCCACCAACTTGGCCCTTGCGCGCGTGTACGGCTTCCTCCCCCGGGCCGACGAAGAACCGGCCTCTTCCATGGGGCGCCGATGAAGACGCACGGGGGCGGCGCGCTGGGACAGCTCCTCTTCGTCGCTGCGGAACCTCACTCTCTTGGCGGGGGCAGCGGACAGCACCGAGAAAGACGGACGGGGACGTGGCCGCGGGGCCTCCTCCTTGCAGAACCTCCCCCTAGAGTCGCGGGCCATCCCTGCGATGGAGACGAGGCTGCGACGGAGACGAGAAAGGCGGAAGCCGGAGAAGGGGATAGAAGGCGGAAGGCGAGGCAGAGCGTTTATTAAAAAGGTTCGGATGCGCAAATGATACGATGATTAACAACCACCCGTCGCCAATGAAGGGGCGGGGCCAGGTCTATTCGAATGAAGAACGGTTTGCTTTTCCCCTTTTAATCTGCAATCAAATTTTGTATCACGTATTTCTCCATCATCCGTAATCCAAATTTGATGATATTTGTTTCTGAATTTTTCTAAAATCAACATCTATTCATTTATGACAGTTTTTCGTATGTAATTCCATTTATTGGATGTTGTTTATACGCCTTATCTTGTCCTCATAAGTACAACATAGAAATAATATTTGTTTTACACAACCATTACTAATGAAACTTTGCATTTCGTAATCTTATGGTGAACATAAGGTTATGTTAAAATTTCAAATGCATATGAGTTCGAACATGTTTTAAAGTGTGGAAAACTTCAATGTTGAAGTAACATTCTAAGAAACTATGTGAGAGATGTAGACATTTGTACACAAGTATAATCTTCCGTTTTCGAAAC
Source organism: Cenchrus fungigraminus (assembly GCA_036936925.1). Lineage (NCBI taxonomy): Eukaryota > Viridiplantae > Streptophyta > Magnoliopsida > Poales > Poaceae > Cenchrus > Cenchrus fungigraminus. Next base: position 74,464,981 of record CM072780.1, read on the forward strand.
CATTTGAATTTTTGTAGACAAGCTTAGGGACCTAAATTATGTTGCCAAGTCAATTTATAGAATTTTTAGAACACACTAAGACGTTATTATAATTATTATATCGTAAACAAGAGATAAAAAATCTAATTTTAAGAAATTTGGTTAAATAAGTGTGGCTGGTGATATTTTATTCAAATACTAAATTACCAACTGTGAATTGTTCGTATTTTTTATGAATTTTTTGGTGCTGCTTATGGGCTCTAATATTTGAGGGAAGCAAGTTTCAATTCAGAAAAATAGTGTCGGGCCAACGCGTCAGCGTCAGAAGCCTATATAAAAAAAGATAACCGTTGCCTGCCCGACCGACAAAGGCGATGCAGGTAGACTAACCCGCGTCGCCAACAAGTGCTCCATTGTCCGAAATGCCCCTGACCGAATGAATATGCATCCGCCCCGGCGACGCTGGTACACTAACCCTCGTCGCCAACAAGTGCTCCATTGTCCTAAATGCCGCTGGCCGAATGAATATGCATCCGCCCCGGCGACGCTGGTACACTAACCCTCATCACCAACCAGTGCTCCATTGTCCGAAATGCCCCTGGCTGAATGAATATCCATACGCCCCGGCCCCCTTCTTCTTCCCCGATCTGAGCTCCACTGCCGCCGCCCGCCCGTCCTTCCCCGCCATCGTGCACATGTTGCACTACACCGATTCGTCTGGAGGTGCACGTGCGAGGAGCAGGGTTCAAGGTTGCCGGAGTAGCCGCAATCACTCCATCAGCTTGGATCCAGTCGGTGAGCTAAGCGGCTTTCCACTGGTCCCTTGCCCGGACTGTGGTATGGCTCGGGTGGTGGAGGGGCGGACGCAGAAGGAAGGTGAAAACCATGGTCGTCTTTATTTCAAGTGTGCAAGGAACTCGGTGAGTAGTCTGCTGTGTCTCCCAAATCTGAGTTAGGGTTCCTATGTGCTTTTGATTCTGCAGTACACCAAGAATTGTGGATTTTATCGTTTCCACAAGGAGTATCTCCAGATGCTGAAGGATGCTGGCATCATTGTTTTTCGACCGTCGAACTGGGCAGACGCGGTCGATGAAGTAGTTGATTCAGTGGAATGTCAAATTGGGAGCGGCGAGCAGAGGCAAGCACTGGACAAGCAAAGGAAGAAAGCACTGGAGGAGATGGACAATGTGATCTAGAAGATGAACTTGATTATTGTGGCTGTTTTTTGTGTAGTATTCGGATGTTTACTGGGGATGTATGCTGCAAAGAAGTAATTCTGATGTTAAAAGTGGTGCTTTTGCTTCATCTGTGTGGATGAAGAATGAAAAATTTGTCACAGATGACAAACTTAAATGTATGAATGAAGAATGGATGGAATGACAATTGGGTCACAAATCTTAATGTGTCACACATCACAAAATTCATCAATTCATCTGTGCTGACATTTCATTGCAGCACGAGGCAAAGGAGACGTGGATTAACACAAACAGAGTAATTAACAAACTTCTGGCATAACTCTGGCATACACATTGCAATTCATTGTAAACTGCTGCCATATAATGACATAAACAGAGTAACAAACTTCTGGCATACACATTGCAATTCATTGTAAGCTGCTGCCACAGACATTGCAATGCGTTATAGGAGACATGGATTGATCTACCCGCGTCTCTTAGATCTACTAGTTCATCACAAGTTCAACATACACACAGGAGGAACATATTAACAGAGGATCTACTAGTTCATCACAAGTTCAACAAACACACAGGAGGAACACATTAACAGAGGAACAAATTAATTAAGCAGAGGTAGTCGCCACCGAAGGAGCCCCACCGTCGGAGTCGGAGTCGGAGTCAGAGCCGGAGCCGGAGCCGGAGCCGTTGAGGCTACCATCATCGCCGCCGCCGTCGTCGACGGGGGCGAGCACGCCTCTCTCAAAGTCCCCAGCCAAGATATGGATCTTGAAGGCGTAATCCTTCACGGTCCTCTGCAGCGGATCATTGGGTGCTGGGACCCCGAGACGAACGGCCACCTGTCGAAGCCTGTTGAAAGCTTCGCGGAACAAGTTGACTGACCAAGTCGCTTCGTCAGCAGTTAGTGCAGGAGCAACGGCCTCCACGGGCTGCGGCGCCGGCGCCTCCTCGGGCGGGGGCGGCGACACCTCCTCGGGCTCACTGGGCGGGGGCGGCGGCACCTCCTCGGGCACCTCATCGGGCGCCAGCGCCGTCCCCTCCTTGACGAGCCGACGGCGGCGGCTTTTGTCGTCATCATCCTCCTCCCTCCCCCGCTTCCTGGATGGCTCTGACAATGCCATGCGCGCGCTTGAGGAAGAAGAAGCTCTTGGATTCACTTCTTGGTGACCGGAGACGGTGGTGCTGGGGTTTTCTTGGTGCCGCGGTTGACGAAGTTCTTGGCTGGCCGGGGATTTATATTGACAAGACGGGGAACCGTCAAGCGGCCGGTCACGCGCCTCGGAACCCGTGTACGCTCAGGGGAGCTCTTGGCCACAAAAGAGACATGTGGTCACAAGGAGACGTGTGACTGTTCATATTTTATTCAAATACCAAATGCCCAACTATGAGTTGTTCGATTCTCAAAAACAAACTATGAATTGTTCGTATTTTTATTAATTTTTAGGTGCTGTTTTATGGGCCCTAATTTTTTAGGGAAGCAAGTGTCATTTCAAAAAAAAAAGTGTCGGGCCCACTGTGACAGAACCGCCCAAAATAATTCCGTATTATCGCCTAAGCCGGTCCACGTGGCTATTAAGCAATAACAAAGAACTATTCTGTCGCCTCTGCCGGGGCATGCCCGGTAAATCACTTGCACAGGATCGATTTATGCGCTAAGCCCACACGAAGGCGGGACCAGAGTACAACATTACATTACATAAAAGTTCATAAGTTCACATTATTACAAACCAGGTTTTCGTACATGAAAGTAAAGATGTTTCAGAGTTTAAACAGCGGAAATAAATCTAGCGGAAGATACACATGGGAGGCCATCCATAGAGTATCACTCATCAACATCGTTCTCCCACTCAAGTTCCCAACCATCTGGAATATAACCAGGCCAGATGGGATTACCTGAAAACAACAACAAAAGCAAGGCTGAGTATACTAATACTCAGCAAGACTTACCCGACAAAAATAAAAGACACAGCTAGACATGCAAGCTTTTTGGCTGGTGGGTTGGTTTTGCCAAAAGCAACTAAGAGTTGATCCTTACTTTCAAATTTTAGCTCAAGTTCTAGTATGTTAACCATTCTAGGTAAGCACCTAGCTAAGCAAGCATGGTTGTACAAACAAGATTAATCATCCAACAATATTAATCTGAAATGTTCCATAAATAAACATGGGGTAGCCAGTGGTCAAGCCGACTCAGATAACGGCGAGTGACCGACGATCGATCGATTTATATCCTTGCAAGGTAAACCCAAGATACACGGAAGAAGGTAGACCAAGTGCAGTGTCTACCCCAACCAAGCGGTTCCCAACATCCCACAGTTTGGGATCAGACGCTACAAACTCTGGTACACGGTTATCCGGAGGGTCTAACCCGACCAGTCCGGACTCACACACTATACCACGGGTAGCTAGCCCGGAGACGCAACCCAAGCCGGTAGCTAGAAAGATCCCGCCCCGGTTCAGAAGGTACTAGGCTTACCGGTCCCATTCCCGACAAGCACTTGGTACGTTCAATAGCTTAAACCAGCACAATGCTACTCGGTCGAGACCGAACCCATTGCTCTTACCACATGAGCGAGTCATTTTAACCAACTTATGATTCCAACATAAGCATCCTATATCTCGCGAGCAATGAGTCATTACTCGACTTGTACCGTGTCCTTAAAGCATGGCACTAGCGTTTCTAACATACTAGTAAAAGAGCATAGGAGTCCTAAGGATCATGCATCTAGGTTTCAAAGCAACTCCTGAAACTTAAATGCACAAATCATAACATAAATACGAAAAGTAAAGATATGAGTTTAGAAAAAGGGTTAGATGTATCCGGGGCTTGCCTTCCTCTGACTCAACACTAACACTAGCCTTGGGCTCTTCTGGACTTTGGTCCAGGTCTTGCTGCACACTAACTTGATTCAACTCTCCAGTAGCTGCTCCCTCCTCCTCCTGGGTGAGCGTGTATGTCCCGTCGGGAAGATCTACACGTTTACATGCACATGCATTAGATTATGGTGGAGGTGGGAGAATTACCACAAAACCAACTCTTGTTGGACACATTCATCCAAACATTATCATTTTCTCACAGAAATTATTAGGGTGTGTGATGATAAGCAAAACACTACTTTGATGGTGATTGTGTGCACATCTAAGCAATTTAAGTTACTTAACTACACCAAACAGCAAGGGGGTGTGTTTAAATTAATAAAAACAGAAACAAACATGATTTCACAATTTAGCACTTTTAATTTCCATTTCTTTCTTTAATTACTTAAAACAAGCCTTTCAACCATAAACCCAAATTAAATCAAAAACACTTCAAATGAGCCTAATCTTTTGCACACAGCAACATATGCCTATTTTAAGCTCTCAAACCAAAATATAGCTTAAGATCATTTATAAATTAATTTATACGAAAAAGACAAATTTCAGCCTAGTAAATCAACATTAATTCATATAAAAAGATTTAATAAACTTTTTGATCTCAACTTTCTCGTACAGGTCATGTATGTCAAGAATGAGTTTCTGACCAAAGCATGCTTGCATATTCAAATTATTTTTCAGATCTTGAATTTAAGCTCCTACACAATATTAAATCCAAAACATCTATTAAACAATTCCCTAAAATCACATCCATCATACCAGAGGTACTACTCAACAAGGCAAAGCCCTAGGGTGCACTGGTGCTCAAAGAAAAGTTCATTAAAGAGGCTATAGAAAGCATCAAACTTAATCTAGCATAAGGCTTAAATAAATTATAACTGAACATATATACATCAAAATCATGCAAACTTTTGCCACAGATCTAGACATGCCATAAAGAGCAACATATCCAAAATTCAAGTCCATAGCATGTGTATATTTTAAACTACACTAAAAACATCTCAAACTGAGTTTGAATTTTCATTCAAAAACTACACAGAAAAACCCTATACATACTTTGTAGAAAAGGTAGGTTTCTTTACCAGGAACCCAACAAAATTGGATTTGCATTTTTCTGATTTTTCTACGATTTTTAGTGGATTTTTGAAGTTGCAACCGAAACCCTAATATACATTTACACCGGGACCCTCGAAAGAAGAAACAGAAATCACACATATGCCCTTGGTTTCCAAATTGAACCCTGGAAATTTCTTGCCTCTTGCAATGTAGTCCCTGGGCGGGCCTGCACCTCGCCGGCGGCGGGATTGGCGGCCCGAGGTGGCCGGACTTGGCCGGAGGAGGGGTGAGGGAGGGCCGGTGTCTCGCCTTGGCTCGAATCTTGGGGTCCGGAGGCGCTGAGGAGGCTCACGGGCTGCCGGCGGCGGCGGGAGTGGCCGGCGGCCACCGCTGTGCTCCTGGCCGGGTGAACTGCAGCACGGCGCGGCCAACCGACGCCCGGGCTTGCTATGGGGGCTGAGGTGGAGGTGGCCCTCACAGCAGGGACGACCGGCTCGGCTTCAGGGCGGCACTGGCCGGCAGTGGTGGCGAGGACAGGGCGCGGCGACGCCCTGCTCTGCTTCGGAGCGACCCAGTGCGGTGGCGCTGTTATGGCGGACGGCAGAGCGGCAGAGGAGCATCGTCGGCTCGGTTCGTTTCGCTGGGAATGAGAAGGGGAAACGATGAGGTGGCGACTCAGCAGACAGTCCAGCAGGCGCGCGCGGGACCAACTGGCCTGCAGTGGCGGCACGGGAAGAAGGAGACCAGCGCGTGTCGCGGTGCATGGCGTAGGGTCGTCGGCTGACCTTCCCTGGGCGCGGTGCACTGGCCTATGGGCCTTCGGAGCTCCCAACGACGCGCGTGGTCCACCACGGATAAGCCGAGGCGTCCGTACGCCGGAGTTAGGCGCGGGCGACGCGTGTCGCGGACGGTGCGTGCGGCACCGCGCTCTGGAGCGCGAGGGCACACGTGAGCCAGCGCCGGCATCCGTTTTTATTTCGTTTACCCGTTTTCAAAACTGCGAAACTCAAAATTCTTGAATAGAACTTGAAAATCTCCAAATACGAAAGTTGTAGAGAAACTTTATGACTACAACTTTTGCAAAGGGTGACCTATATTTTGGTGAATATATTGACGGGAAAATCGTGGCAAAGTCACTGATTTTCTCGGCCCCGAGCTACTGTTCACAGGGACTTCAACTCGAGTTTTGGCCACTTTACACTCAAAATTTGAATGTCCGCCAATTATGAAAGTTGTGTTCCTGGAGATAACGAAGAACTTTTATATTGGCTGATTTTGAACTTCTATAGTGGAATTTGGAGAACGCGCAAGAAAACCGAATCAGCCTTTTGGAGCTCTAGGGGTTTGACCATGATTTGAGAGTTTGACCAAGGGTTTAAGTGCAAAAGTGTGCACAATCAAGCAAAACATGCTTAGAGACTAATTAAACTTGATTATCATGAGTAATTAGGGTAATTAGCTTAACCAAACACCTGGGGTGTTACAACCTACCCCCCTTAAAAGAAATCTCGTCCCGAGATTTGACAACAAGATTAGAGGAGACAAAGGTAGGGGAGAAGTGGTGTCGGATATGATATGTACTCGTCGTTGTCGGTGCTCTTTTTGACGGATTTATTGTAGTCGTGACCTTGAGCATGCTCTTCTGAACTTGGGTGCGAAGTCTCTTGCGCCTATTCTTCTTAGTTTGATTAGTCTTGTCCTTCGGAGGTTTCGGGCACTTCTTGACAAAATGCCCAGGCTGTTTACAATTGTAGCAAAGGCGTGCACTGTGATCATGTGTTGTCGTACCAGCATTGTTGCTCTGCTTTTTAGCATGTGAAGGAAATTCGGTACAGGTGATTTCCCACCCACTTAAATCCATCTCAGGCAAAACTCGCTTGTGACTCTTACTTCTTCTTTCTTCCTCCCTAAGGTCCATAGGAAGTTGTGATGATGATAGGAGTGAATTGAGAAATTGTTGGTTGGAAACTTGGTTCTGTTGATTTTGAGCTTCATGATTCATCAATAGGTTGAATAGATAGACTTGCTTCATAATAGATTCCGATATTGCTTGGGAGAGACTGTCGGATAGACTAGTTTGCGATAGCCCTTGATAACAATCATGGATGACATTTTGCACTAGTTGGCTTAACACCAAATTTTGGCCCTCCAAAATTTCCATGGTGTTGGCAAAGATATCCACCACATACTGTGGTGGTGGAAAGGATGGGGACATTTCTTTGTGTTGAGGATTGACCGGACCTCCTCTAGTGGAGTTCATTGCCCTGAAATTTTATGAGGATCCGATCAGTTTCCTTAAGAGGACAAAAATCCAAGTACAGAAACAATTAATAAGGAATCGTAGCAATAGATCGGGAGGTCAGAGAACTCGATCCGAAGATTTCTTAAAGATTTCCTTAACTAAAGGATCGTCAATAACACGTTCTGCAAGGGTGGTTCTCTTAAGAATTCAATAATTTCCTTCTGAGAGTAACCAGAAGTGTGATGGTAACTCAAGGAGTTGAAAGTTAAATTAAAAGAATATTTAAGGAAACCAAAATTTTAGAGAGCAATTAGCAACAAGTTTCTCATGAGTAGCAAAAATAGAAGATAGGAAACTGGCACAGGGAGGCCAAAAATTTCAAAACAAACTTGCTCATAGCTTATTGAGTTAGTGATTTAGTGTGATATCCTTCCTGTTATTAAAGGTGCAATGGTTTTATATTTTAGAAATGATGCACCGACGATGTAAGATTGCAATGTCAATGCATATAAATGATTGGTGCAACCATGGGATGGTGCACATGATGATGCTCAATGATGAGTGCATGGTATGATGTACATGTATATGAGCATATGATGTTTATGCATATGAACTTATGGTGCATATGTCATGATGCATAGTGAGAGATGCACAGGATACGTGCTTGATGTAGTGCACGCATGATGATGCATATGCTGATGAACGAGTGATGCATATGCTTATGAGGTATGGTGCTTATGATGCAATGTCAGCATGACTTGCTTCACCCATGAGGTTAGTCAAGGTAGAAAGGATAACATAGAGTTGAGAAGTAATAGGTGCGGTGAGTCACATTCTCACAAACCAAGATTCCTAGCGCGCTCCTGGTGGTAATCACATGGCTGCAGCACACATGATACCCTAGGTTCCGTCGCGGCACCTTCGTTTATGGAACAACAACATCACCAGCAAATAGGGCGATAGAGTAGAAAGGTGGGAAACCGTCAAGATATATGCATGTTAGTTCATCCAATGTCCCAAATGCACATGTTGTGCAATGCATTTTCCATGCTCATGATTTATGTCATTAAGGTTGCAAGATATGCATGCGGTGATGCTCACGTGCTTGCCAACAGATTTTTGATGCCTTGTAACCATGTTCTCATTTATTTGTTTGTTTGTGAGCAAGCACAAGGATTTCATGGTTAAGGATAGAAAAGTGAGAGTGGTAAGAGTAGAGACATCAAGGCCAGAAAATTTGGGTGATCGACATTTCCTGGACAAAGGAAATTGAGGAATTGCTTATAAACTAGTGAAAGTGTATAGAAGCAACAAAAAGAGTACAACGGGATTCCAGTTGACTTGATAAGGATATGATTATGCTTCTATTAGAAACCATCCTAAGAGAAGAAGGGGATAGATGGATCTTGCACTGATTGTATTCATCTGTGGATAGAAACTTCAAAAACATACGTGGAGCATTCTTCCACCATCTAAATATCATCATCTTTAGGCAGGAGATGTAAAATCTCGTACCTTCCAATATTGGTATTCAACTTAGAGATAATGCTGAGGCTATCATGTCCGAAAATTCAGATATTGCTTTGCTGTCAGGACTGTTGGACAGCAGGCCGAGGGTCACTAAAAATTCCATATCTCTCAGCTCAAAACTGCAATGATGCTGAAATTTTACGAGCATGCAGAATATGAAATTCTAAACAACTTTGGTATTCAAGGTTTGCTCTGGATTTCAAAGGAAGAGGACCTAAAAATTTGAATTTCAGAGATCACTAGTTCTGAAATTCAGCAGGGCAGAGACCTAATGTTTTGAGCATAACTCCCAAACTAAAAATCTAGTGACCTTGAGATTTCTACAGGAGGTAGATAGATACCTAAGGAGCATTCTTGGTATTCAAGGGTCGAACCAATTCAGATTGGAAAAGGGTCTAACTGATCAATTTTTAGAGTGCTATTGCCCAGAAATTTCAGCAGGACAGTGCTTCACTAAAAAGATCATATCTCAAAAATTGAGAACCCTATGACCATGAGGTTTTTACAGCACAAAGTAGGCTATATATGGAGCATATTTGTTATAGATTCCCTGGTCAAATTCTTCTTGGAACTAGGTGTAAAAATTCAAGTTTTCAGCTTAACTCAGAAATTGGACAGCATTTCAGCATGACCTTGCCTAGCAAATTTGATCCTAACTTCAGTTTTAAGCATCCTAAAATCATGAGAAATTCAGAGAGCAACCTTAACTAGGTGATGAACAATTTTCCTAAAGATCATCTGGCCAGAAATTTTCTAGATAATTCCTTAGAAGAATTGGACAGCATCTAGTTACAATCTTTGCTTATCACTTCATCAAAGCATCAAACTAGCATGATTGGTCCTTAAGAACACAAATTAAATAAAGCCCAACCAACACATGATTTAAGTTCCGTTTTAATTTGATAGCTTTTACATGATGCAAAAAGCGTCCTAAACTTCCTCACAAAGCTTTTAAGCTCAAAAACGAAGTTAGTGCCGGTGGCAAGGCATACATATACGTCTCTCCTTATAATAGCTAGTCGAAAACTATCCGTTTCTTAAATTACCGTTCCTAACAACCGTGGTTAGTGTACCTGCAGAAAATCACAGATATTCAAGACCTTTTGTGCCAGCACTCACAAAAGCGTCCACATTCATTACCGTTTACTATAGAAACGGTATCCATGCGTAAAGCCGCTGCATGGACAGCGTCCAACCTCGGACACCTCCGTTTGAATGGAGTTGTCCTTTCCGCCTATTGCGGGTTCGCACATGTATGGCAAAACATGGCTAGACACAGACGCGACGTGAGTGCCCATTGGAATAGGCCTCACTCATCCCTCACGGACTTTCCCGTGGCACCATCACGTATGGCAAAACGTGACGAGACGCAGACGCGACGTGGCACCCATTGGAATAGGTCCCACTAGTCCCTCACAGGACTTCCCTGTGGTACCACCACGTATGGCAAAACGTGATGAACTAGTATGGTTGTGCATGAAAGTAAGTTTTGACAGGAATAAAATGTGCTGGAAGTTAGACTAAATACACCATAGAGTACTAGCCACCTGAAAGAACCCAAAAATTCCCTCTAGGGCCTCTCGGACTAGATAAGACCTTAACGTCCTACTCACTTAGCAAGATTATTAATCTTGGCAAATTTTATTCCAAAAACAAGTTTGTTAAGGTATTTTAATTACTCTGGTGCATAACTCGCTCTGATACCAGCTGTGACAGAACCGCCCAAAATAATTCCGTATTATCGCCTAAGCCGGTCCACGTGGCCATTAAGCAATAATAAAGAACTATTCTGTCGCCTCTGCCGGGGCATGCCCGGTAAATCACTTGCACAGGATCGATTTATGCGCTAAGCCCACACGAAGGCGGGACCAGAGTACAACATTACATTACATAAAAGTTCATAAGTTCACATTATTACAAACCAGGTTTTCGTACATGAAAGTAAAGATGTTTCAGAGTTTAAACAGCGGAAATAAATCTAGCGGAAGATACACATGGGAGGCCATCCATAGAGTATCACTCATCAACATCGTTCTCCCACTCAAGTTCCCAACCATCTGGAATATAACCAGGCCAGATGGGATTACCTGAAAACAACAACAAAAGCAAGGCTGAGTATACTAATACTCAGCAAGACTTACCCGACAAAAATAAAAGACACAGCTAGACATGCAAGCTTTTTGGCTGGTGGGTTGGTTTTGCCAAAAGCAACTAAGAGTTGATCCTTACTTTCAAATTTTAGCTCAAGTTCTAGTATGTTAACCATTCTAGGTAAGCACCTAGCTAAGCAAGCATGGTTGTACAAACAAGATTAATCATCCTACAATATTAATCTGAAATGTTCCATAAATAAACATGGGGTAGCCAGTGGTCAAGCCGACTCAGATAACGGCGAGTGACCGACGATCGATCGATTTATATCCTTGCAAGGTAAACCCAAGATACACGGAAGAAGGTAGACCAAGTGCAGTGTCTACCCCAACCAAGCGGTTCCCAACATCCCACAGTTTGGGATCAGACGCTACAAACTCTGGTACACGGTTATCCGGAGGGTCTAACCCGACCAGTCCGGACTCACACACTATACCACGGGTAGCTAGCCCGGAGACGCAACCCAAGCCGGTAGCTAGAAAGATCCCGCCCCGGTTCAGAAGGTACTAGGCTTACCGGTCCCATTCCCGACAAGCACTTGGTACGTTCAATAGCTTAAACCAGCACAATGCTACTCGGTCGAGACCGAACCCATTGCTCTTACCACATGAGCGAGTCATTTTAACCAACTTATGATTCCAACATAAGCATCCTATATCTCGCGAGCAATGAGTCATTACTCGACTTGTACCGTGTCCTTAAAGCATGGCACTAGCGTTTCTAACATACTAGTAAAAGAGCATAGGAGTCCTAAGGATCATGCATCTAGGTTTCAAAGCAACTCCTGAAACTTAAATGCACAAATCATAACATAAATACGAAAAGTAAAGATATGAGTTTAGAAAAAGGGTTAGATGTATCCGGGGCTTGCCTTCCTCTGACTCAACACTAACACTAGCCTTGGGCTCTTCTGGACTTTGGTCCAGGTCTTGCTGCACACTAACTTGATTCAACTCTCCAGTAGCTGCTCCCTCCTCCTCCTGGGTGAGCGTGTATGTCCCGTCGGGAAGATCTACACGTTTACATGCACATGCATTAGATTATGGTGGAGGTGGGAGAATTACCACAAAACCAACTCTTGTTGGACACATTCATCCAAACATTATCATTTTCTCACAGAAATTATTAGGGTGTGTGATGATAAGCAAAACACTACTTTGATGGTGATTGTGTGCACATCTAAGCAATTTAAGTTACTTAACTACACCAAACAGCAAGGGGGTGTGTTTAAATTAATAAAAACAGAAACAAACATGATTTCACAATTTAGCACTTTTAATTTCCATTTCTTTCTTTAATTACTTAAAACAAGCCTTTCAACCATAAACCCAAATTAAATCAAAAACACTTCAAATGAGCCTAATCTTTTGCACACAGCAACATATGCCTATTTTAAGCTCTCAAACCAAAATATAGCTTAAGATCATTTATAAATTAATTTATACGAAAAAGACAAATTTCAGCCTAGTAAATCAACATTAATTCATATAAAAAGATTTAATAAACTTTTTGATCTCAACTTTCTCCTACAGGTCATGTATGTCAAGAATGAGTTTCGGACCAAAGCATGCTTGCATATTCAAATTATTTTTCAGATCTTAAATTTAAGCTCCTACACAATATTAAATCCAAAACATCTATTAAACAATTCCCTAAAATCACATCCATCATACCAGAGGTACTACTCAACAAGGCAAAGCCCTAGGGTGCACTGGTTCTCAAAGAAAAGTTCATTAAAGAGGCTATAGAAAGCATCAAACTTAATCTAGCATAAGGCTTAAATAAATTATAACTGAACATATATACATAAAAATCATGCAAACTTTTGCCACAGATCTAGACATGTCATAAAGAGCAACATATCCAAAATTCAAGTCCATAGCGTGTGTATATTTTAAACTACACTAAAAACATCTCAAACTGAGTTTGAATTTTCATTCAAAAACTACACAGAAAAACCCTATACATACTTTGTAGAAAAGGTAGGTTTCTTCATTAGGAACCCAACAAAATTGGATTTGCATTTTTCTGATTTTTCTACGATTTTTAGTGGATTTTTGAAGTTGCAACCGAAACCCTAATATACATTTACACCGGGACCCTCGAAAGAAGAAACAGAAATCACACATATGCCCTTGGTTTCCAAATTGAACCCTGGAAATTTCTTGCCTCTTGCAATGTAGTCCCTGGGCGGGCCTGCACCTCGCCGGCGGCGGGATTGGCGGCCCGAGGTGGCCGGACTTGGCCGGAGGAGGGGTGAGGGAGGGCCGGTGTCTCGCCTTGGCTCGAATCTTGGGGTCCGGAGGCGCTGAGGAGGCTCAGGGGCTGCCGGCGGCGGCGGGAGTGGCCGGCGGCCACCGCTGTGCTCCTGGCCGGGCGAACTGCAGCACGGCGCGGCCAACCGACGCCCGGGCTTGCTATGGGGGCTGAGGTGGAGGTGGCCCTCACAGCAGGGACGACCGGCTCGGCTTCAGGGCGGCACTGGCCGGCAGTGGTGGCGAGGACAGGGCGCGGCGACGCCCTGCTCTGCTTCGGAGCGACCCAGTGCGGTGGCGCTGTTATGGCGGACGGCAGAGCGGCAGAGGAGCATCGTCGGCTCGGTTCGTTTCGCTGGGAATGAGAAGGGGAAACGATGAGGTGGCGACTCAGCAGACAGTCCAGCAGGCGCGCGCGGGACCAACTGGCCTGCAGTGGCGGCACGGGAAGAAGGAGACCGGCGCGTGTCGCGGTGCATGGCGCAGGGTCGTCGGCTGACCTTCCCTGGGCGCGGTGCACTGGCCTATGGGCCTTCGGAGCTCCCAACGACGCGCGTGGTCCACCACGGATAAGCCGAGGCGTCCGTACGCCGGAGTTAGGCGCGGGCGACGCGTGTCGCGGACGGTGCGTGCGGCACCGCGCTCTGGAGCGCGAGGGCACACGTGAGCCAGCGCCGGCATCCGTTTTTATTTCGTTTACCCGTTTTCAAAACTGCGAAACTCAAAATTCTTGAATAGAACTTGAAAATCTCCAAATACGAAAGTTGTAGAGAAACTTTATGACTACAACTTTTGCAAAGGGTGACCTATATTTTGGTGAATATATTGACGGGAAAATCGTGGCAAAGTCACTGATTTTCTCGGCCCCGAGCTACTGTTCACAGGGACTTCAACTCGAGTTTTGGCCACTTTACACTCAAAATTTGAATGTCCGCCAATTATGAAAGTTGTGTTCCTGGAGATAACGAAGAACTTTTATATTGGCTGATTTTGAACTTCTATAGTGGAATTTGGAGAACGCGCAAGAAAACCGAATCAGCCTTTTGGAGCTCTAGGGGTTTGACCATGATTTGAGAGTTTGACCAAGGGTTTAAGTGCAAAAGTGTGCACAATCAAGCAAAACATGCTTAGAGACTAATTAAACTTGATTATCATGAGTAATTAGGGTAATTAGCTTAACCAAACACCTGGGGTGTTACACCCACGCGTCAGCGTCAGCAGCCTAGTATAAAGAAGGTAACCGTTGCCCGCCCGCGCACCAGCCAACAAAGCGACGCGGGTTTGCTAACCCGCGTCGGCAGTGACTATCCATTTTGCAAAATGAATATTCAACCGCCCCGGCCCATTCCGTCTCCCGACTCTCCCCTTCTTCTTCCGAATGGATAAGCGCAGCACTTTCCTTAAAAAAAGCGCAGCACACGACGCTTTCCTCATTTCTCACTAGGGTGAGAGGAGGCGTGGAGACAGAGACGACGATGAGCGCCGGCGAGGGGCCAAGCAGCAGACGACCCCGCGCACCCGGGATCGAGGAGAATCGGAACGCGAAGCGGTGCCGCAACTGGATCTGCGCGCGTGCCGGCGAGATGGCGGTGAAGATGGAGACGACGATGAGCGCCGGAGAGGGGCCAAGCGGCGGTGGAGTGAACCCAATGCCGGAGACGAGGGTCCTCGACTGGATCCTCTCGGGTTCCGATGAGAGGCCAAGCAGCGGCAAGGGGGAGCGTGCCGGTGAGGGGGCAGCGAAGTGGGCGAGGCGCCTGCCTCACGTCTGCGAGCACAAGTGTCTGGCAATGACGAAGAGGGATCGAGGGAGCGGCGAAGGTGTAGAGGACCTCATCTCTGACTCTGGCAACGACCATGACGACGGCGAGGCAAGTTTCTCTGAATCTCACTGCCTTTTTACTTGTTCTATAGATGGAGCTTCAGCTTGAGCTTGAGCTTGATAAAGTTAGTGCCTATGATGATGTCTTCCATGCTTGTCATGATCTTATACCAAGTTCTGAGGCAAATCAGTTCTGAACTAAGTTCTGCTTTTACTTGTCACCCTGCTATGAAGCCTAGGATAATTTTCAATTTCTTATATAATTTTCCTATGATGATTACTGTTCCTATACCGCTCCAAGTTCTGAGGCAAATTAGTTCTGAATTAACTATGTTATTCTTATACCATGTTTAACCCTGTTTCAGGCAAAACTCTATGAGTCGCGAGCAGAGCTTGAGTTACTTCTAAACCTTAATGTCTGGGATTATTTGAAACCTGAGTTTGAAAAAATCACGAAAGAAGTGAACATCCTCATCAAAAAGGCTAAGCACATAAGGAGGTACAAGTATACTACTGAACAGAATCTTCAGCCATTGAAGATGCGCTCGAAGGGCTTCCAGAATCCTTGGTTGCTTACGAAGAGGCTGCAAAAAGAGCCGATCTTGATGGGGCATGAGGAAGTTCAAGCTTGTTGATGTGCAGGGTCAGATAGCCATACTTTTGTGGATGTTCAAGGGGCATGCTTTTGTTGATGTGTATGGTCAGATAGCACGTCCCATAGTAAATAATTAATGTGATGGACAAGTTAAGTCTCAGCCTGATGGACAAGTTAAGTTAACTATTTGTAATAATTATTCTTTATTCCTGTGGACAAGTTATCTTCATCTATGTGGATAAGTTATCTCTCTTATGATGTCTGTTTTGTCTCAAAAGATATATGTGTTGATTGTGCTTGTATGTCAAAATGGAAGCAATGAGAGATCGAGCTGACCTGTTGATGAAGACAGACTCAAAGGAGACGCGGATTCACAAAACTCCGTCTCCTTTCTTCACAAAGGAGACACGGATTAACAAACCTCCATCTCCTTTGTTCACTGCCGCCGCGCTCCCGCTTCACGGCAGTGAAGAGTGCTATTAGACTTTAATTATTGAGCTCTCAGTCTAGTAACGGGCGTCAAATGGTCATCGGTAACGGACACTAAAGCCGGTTACCGATACGGCAGCGATCAGTAATGGACTTAAAGGGCACGTTACCGACAGGGCATTGATCGGTAACGGACTTTACAAGGCCGTTACCGATAGCTTTAACTGTTGTAACGGACTCGATTTAACGTCCGTTACAACGAATTCATGTAACAGGCGTTTAAGAAGCCCGTTACCAGAAGTCCACATTGGTAACGGGCATAGTGGAGGCCAACCCCGGGGTCGGCCTGCCGAGCTTATGGGTAACGGGTGCCAAACAACAACCGTTACAGATGTGGGTGCATGTAACGGGTGTTAAGGGCTCATTACAAATGCTGCGTGACCTATTTGAGGTTTTCACGTAGTGCATGGCATGCGGCCAATCGGTTACACCGCCTCCGCCGGAGGTCCACGGCCAGGAGCCGCACCAGCCGCCCCCCGTGCGAGCATGGCTGGCGGCCACAGCGGTCCCGGCGCCCCGTGCGAGCATGGCTGTCGTCCGCCGCCTCCGTGGCTGGAGGTCCACGGCCAGGAGCCACGCCGGCCTCCGTCGCCCACGGCAATGGATTTATGGATCTGTTGATATATTGTGTACTTATTGATTGATTCATGAAGTTTGGTGATTTTTCGGATCATTTTCTTCGATTTTTGCATCTCAGTTTCGATCTGGAGTCTGGACTAGATCCTACTGTTGGTAGTGTTTGGCCCGGCCCTAGCCCATCAGTGGCCCGCCGTGCCTCGAGCCCGCCCGGAAGGGCCGGGGGCCTTTAGTGTCGTGCCTGGGCTGGCAGTTCGGCCCGGTGGTCCGACACGGCCCGACACGGAAAGGCATCGTGCCTATATAGGGTCGGGCCAGATCGGGCTAGGGCCGGGTGGCCCATTTAGACATCTATACATACGTACCCCGTGGAAGAGGAGGTCGAGCAGCGAGGAGTCATAGACGACCTAGATCTCTGGCCGGCTCCAGTCGTTTCGCGTCCCGTCCCGTACCGTCCGCTCCGCCTCCGTCACTGCCGCTGACACCGATGTCGCGGAAGGGGCCGATGAGAATGCCGCCACCGCCCCGGCAAGCCGCGAGTGTAGGCGGGAGCGCAGGCTGCGCCCCGCTGACAACAGCATCATCGCCATGCCTGATTCACGAACATAGCAACCCGTTGCTCATCACGCATAAGCATAGTATTCTTGAAGCAAAGGCAGACAAAAGTATAAATGAAGAGAGATGGCACAAAGACTGTCCACAACAATCCCCTCATCCCATCCCTCGCCTTCAAAATGAGCAACCCAATGCTACTGTAGAGCCTCCAACAACTCCCTCACATCCATCCTCATTTTGTAGTTCCCACCCTTCCCACACTCGTACTCAGGGATTCTCTCTCCTCTCCCTCATCTCAATCTTCCAACCGTCGGCCGCCTCCTCCACCCCGCGGCCTCCTCCTCTCTCCAACCCGCCTCCCCTGCCTCCTCCCCTACCCCCACCGCCTTGTTCCCCGGCACCCTCCACCACCACCGCGTGAGTCCGCGCCGCCGTGCGGGTGGAGGCAGGTCGTGCCACCGCGTGGGAGAAGGAGGCTGCGAGAAGACGGCGGCGGCGGATCTCCCTCGATCCGGTGGCGGCGGAGGCGGCTCGAGCTCGACGGCGGCAGCTCGGCCACAGAGGCGCAGATCCCGCCGGCGCGACTGCTTTCTCCCCTTTCCCCATCAGCGTGTCCGCGCCACCACACGGCGTGACCGAGGCCGGCGGAGAATCCTCCGCCCTGTGCGCCTCTTCCACCTGCGGTGACCTCCCTTCCCCCCTCTCTCTCTCTCTCCCTCCTACCTCGCTCTCCGCCGCCGCCCGCACCACCCCGGCACGGATCCCGGCTCCTCCACCTCGATCCGATGCTCGCGTTCCTCGTCAAGGTCGCCGGCGACCCGCAGGTGCTGCGCTGCCTCGTCTCCTCTTCCTCGTCCTCCTCCTCGACAGCGGCGGCGACTCGACGGCGCCACCCCTTCCTTCCCTCTCCTCCCGCGGCCTCGGGGGCGGAGCTCGCTGCCGGCCAGTCGCGGCCCTCTTCCTCTCCCTCCCGGCGGGAGTCAACTGCCAACGGGAGGATGAGTGAAGGGGTGCGCGTGCTGCTGGAGGACCGACTGTTTTGGGTGTAGATTTCCTTCTCTCTTTAGCTCAAAAGGTCTATTTGACTATGGGGTTGGGTGCTCTTGTTGTGGACAGTCTAAGGCTAATGGCTAAGCTTGTTTACACGAGTTTCATCATCCCATCCTATCCACAAATGACAAATCCCATCCATCGTATCCATCTCCTCTACATTGTGGCTGGCTCAGATCCGAATAGAAACAGCTTGCGTCACGGTGCCGTTTTGCCTTTCACGCAGAAGGAAGGAGAGGGAGTGAGGTGGTAAGCGAGAGAGGAGAGGTGGGCGGGGGTGGGTGGACCACGGATTCAGATCATCTGCAGTTACGCAAAATGACTGCACTTAGCAGTCACCGCATCTGCACCATCCACTCTCGACTTGACGGAGGCAACCCAACCAACCTCATCTCGCAGGCCACACAACAGCCGGTCGATGGCCCATATCGGCGCAGACTCAATCCTTTGTTGTCTCCGCCGCCGTCTATAGCATACAGTTGGTCTCGTCGCTCCAGCGTAAATTTTTATATATATTTTTTCTTTGATTTTCCAAAAATAAATGCTCCCGAACAAATTTATCAAATCTATACATCTGCCGCCGTACCACATGGCGGTAGGATCCTAACACCATACCACACGACGGCAGGATCCTAACCGCCGTACCATAGGGCGTTAGGCTCCAAACGCCATGTCCTACGGCAGTAGGACCCTGACTATGGCGTTACCCGTCGCCTGAGTGGCGGCAGGGGCAAACACTGTCTCTGAAACTTTTTTTAATGTCCATATAAAATTAAATTAGAGCAACCATATAAAAATAGAAATTAAAATAACTTGTTGCATATAAAAAACCGATTAAAAACCCTGCCTCCGCCTGTGCTTGTCCGGCCGTCTACTACGACCCAGCAACCGCCCGTGCCTCTCCTGCAGGCACCTATGTCTGCTGCGACCCGTGGAGTGGCGCATCAGGTAACTGTGATCTGCCAATCACGTCTGGGCTCGTGAAGTACGCGTCGAAGTCGAACCCCAGCGTGTCGTCATCTAGGGCGGAGTCAGGAGTGGCGATCGCGTCGTAACCTGCAATGAATAGTATTAGTTAAACGGTTATAATATTTATCGTATTCAATTAATAGTATTACTGAATTAGTTAAGGACGTCACGTGGTTGTTGTAAAATAGGTGTAGTGGATGAGGAAGGAACGTTGGCTACTGCAGGTGGCACTGTATATGCTGGTTAAGCCCACGTGGAAGGACCGGGTCCCATCGGGTAGATCGGAGGCCGCCCTGTACGATTATGTTAATATTACAATAACACATAACAACTCGGTGTATTAGTTAAGAAGCATAGGAGTAAATGTACCTGAACTGTGGACCGCAAAAGGCCGCTGAGCTGGTGCCGTCGGCGCTAAGAAAGCAGCCTGTGGACGTGAAAAGATCGCCGGCGACTGATACGAACGAGCAGTCGAGGCGGAGCTCGAGGACGACGCGAGGTGACGTGGATACAATGGTACGGTCACGGTACCACTATAGTTAACCATAGTACTGTACCTCGAGGCGACCGCCTGTATGCTCTGGTATGTTAGGTCGTGCTCCAGAGGTCCCATGGTCTGCAACCGCTGTTGGTATTTCTTAAGTCACTGCTAACGCCGCCTTGCTAGCGTGAGCGTAAGATCCACCTGGGTACACCTATGAGTACGAACGAGTCTGCAAGTGCACGGATATACTGCTGTAGCACTTCACCTAAGGAGTATTCCAAAGGGTATCGAATCCAAGGAACAGTGAGCGCTACCTCCTAGCCTAGCTATGGTCTAAGGACACCACTCTATAGGATGAGATGGGAGATGGAAAGGATCCGGCTGATAGCGTGTAAAGTTAAGAACAGTATCTCGATTAGAAACTCTTGTTTCGGGCACCAGTTCCCTCCTGGCTATAACAGGTCGGTTCTGGACGAAAAACTCTACGCCTTATCTGAACGTGGGGGAGTACAAAGAGTCCAACGGCTGTCACTACCGCGGCCTACCCCTATAAATCCGTGGGATACGGGGCAAACGAAGGATAACCCGCAGTCTAGACACCACGTCTACACCACCGATCACTACTATAGCACGGCTACGTCTGCGCGCCCGTAGCAACACTATAGCACTTCGTATAAATACGAAGCGATGAACCCACGAGGGAGAGACTAGAACTCACTCAGGTATTAGCTATCTCATGCAAGGGATCACAGAAGGACTTTGATCTAATTAGAACATTAGGAGTACCCACTTTACTCTAGTTAGACTAACTGGCATACAAACAGAATTAGCAACTTATGAACTACACCAGAAGATCAGAGGGTTGGGTTCATGAAGAACACAAGCCTCTAAATCAAGAACAGATGAAGAACACAAGAACTATTCAATAATGTAATAACTCACTTTAGTCTACACAGAGAATGTCAGAATACTCACTTTAGTCTAAATGAAGAACAAAGGCACCCGTAGAGGTTCATTCTTGGGGAAAGATGCCAAAACACCATGGCAAGTCACCCCCTCACCTTCCTTCTAATCTCTAAGCACTAGCAAGCCAGCACTAATCCTATGCAAAGGCACTCCTCTCCTAGAGAGGTAGGAGCCCAAAGGCAAAATGAGGAGAAGTGTGTGTCCTTATTCTTACCCCCCTCACATCTATTTATAGGGGCTGGACAACTTCGGGAGAACAGCTTGGGCACCCAGGAATCCACTGTAAGACCAATCACCGAGCACCACGTGGAAGCAGATGGCGAGCCGTGGCAAGGTCGGTTCGGCCGATCCAAGGGGTCGGCCGACCTGGGCCCACCACGTCTCGCGTTGTGCTTTCTCCTAGTGACTGATATGTGGTCCCTTATGACGGTTCCAGGTGTCCACGCGGTTTGGAGGTGGTTTGCTCGGGTGTGGGCCCTTGAATCCTTGTGCTGAACACGTGGCGGTGTCTGATTCGTTGGGAAGAAGTGCTTTTCTTGGATTGATGAGGTGTCATGGACACATGGCATCCTGTGTGCCAGCACGTCCCCATGTGGCCTGGTGTGGGTCCCACCGGGCCCACATGATGTCTTGTGCATATCTCTCTCATCCGGGCTTCGATGTATGCAAATGATATATCCATTTCGATCATCTCGACGAGCCCGTCGTAATGGTGCAGACCAATTTGGCTTTTGCAGTTGTTTATGATGATGTTATATCTGTGCCATTGGTTTACTTACTTTCAATTGTATCTGTAACACCCTAGGTGTTTAAGTAGCCTTAACAAAGTCATTAGTGGCCAAATCATAGTCATTAGGAGCTTATCAACAAGGTTGACTTTGGTCAACGGGTCAAAACCCCGGTCAAACCCCTAGATCAGTTGACCCGTTCTAGAACTTTTGACGCGTTCTCCAATTTCCACTTAAACACTTCAAAATCGGCCAATACAAAAGTTGTACATCTTTTCGAGGGACACAACTTTCCTAATTGGCGGCATTCCAAATTTTGAAGAATTGAAGCTCAAAAACTCAGTCAAAGGCCGTTTGAATAGTGTTTTGAACCATGAAAATCCAGAACTTCGTCACGCGTTCCAATCCAAACCATTCACCGAACCATATGTCGGCCTTTGCAAATCCTGTAGAGGAGTATCTCAGCTACAACTTTCCTATCTAGCGTTTTTATTGCACAGTTCAAAAATTTGGAGATTTTCTCAGTCAAATCCACGTTGACCGACACGGAGGCCGCGTCCTCGCCACCAGAGCGCGTCGGGCCGCGACGTCGCAGGTGCCACGCGGCGCCGCTGCATTCTCGGCGTCCGGGTCCCGCCGGCCGCAGCTCCTGAGGCCGCGCCATCATTCCCGCTTGCGTCCGTCCCCACACCCCGCGCTGCCGCACCACACGTCAAGCGCCCGCACGCCGCGTCGTGCCCCTCCCGCGCCGGCCGCCGGGCTTGTTTCCCGTGCGCTCTCGCCGCGCCCGGCCCCCCTGTCCTCCACTCCTCTTGCTTCGAGGCGACGTCTCCTGCTTCCTGCTCCGCGTGCCGCCTATAAAAGGTACCCATCGTTCATCCTCGCGTGTGCCCGAGCTCGCTCCCGCGCGTGAATGCCCGCCGTTGGACGCCATTAGAGCTGCCGCGCAGAGCTCCACCTTCCGGCCCATCTCCTGCCGGCCAGAGCTCCTCAACGCCACCCCACGTCGCCCACTCAGCTTCCCGCGCCGCGTGTGGTCTTGACCGAGCCGCAGCCTCGCCGGAGCAGACGCTCCAGCGGCGGCCGCCGCTGGGCTCCGCCGCGCGACCTTGCCGGCGCCGTCCCCGCCCCGCCTCCGGTCGCAACCCGAGCCATGGTGAGCCCACACGCCTCCCCCACCTCTTCCCCGGCCGACCCCGCCGCCAGAGCCGCCGGATTCCGGCGAGCCGTGCCGCCCCCTTGGCCAAGGACCCAATTGCTTAGTCTCCTTTCTTTCCAGGGTCTTAACTGCAAACCGAGGGCATAAGTGTGAGAGGAAAACTTCAGCCAGGGGTCTAACTGCAAGAAAGATTCTTAAAGGTTTAAGTCAAACTGCTGAAAATTCAAAAATTCATAGAAACTTGTAGAAAAATCAGAAAAATGCAAAATAAATTTTGTTGGTTTCCCTGTGAATAAACCTACAAATTTTGTAAAGCATTACCCTACTTTTACCTGCTAGTTTTTGCATGAAAAATAGAAAACTGTTAAACCTAGATCTGTTGTAGTTCAAAATCCACATGTGATATGTATCTTAATTTTGGATATGTTGTGAGTCATGCTATGATTAGGTTCTACACCAAAAATTGCACAAAGTTACTATGTAGAGCTTTTATTATGAATTGTTTTGTATTTATGCTGAATCTGTCTAAATGATTTTTGTAGCTAAAAATAAATAGATTTTTTGTGCTCAACTTATGCATGTGATCTTGTTATGCCTAAACACACCTCTGGTGAATTAACCATGATTTTATATCTGTCATAAATATTTATTCTTGAAATATGCTTAGTTTTAAATGTAATTGCATAACTCAAGATCTATAGTAGCTCTAGGTGTATGTGTTGCATTCCTAGCTTAGTTTCGGACCAAAGGCCATGTGTGAGAAAGTTGAGATCCATTTGATGCTTATTTATTTTTTATATGCATTTATCTTGTTTTGGTAGCTAGAATTTGTCTTTTTCAGTATAATTAATTTCATAGCTCTCCTAAGTGTGCATGTGTATGCAGTGGCTTTGTTTAGGTTTATAATGCTTTATAAACACCCCCACTGAATTTTAAGAAATTATTTTATGTATAAAAACAATGGGAGCCATTTAAAGCTTAATATTAACTTAAATTGGGAAAATCACCAACACTCACCTAATGACCTCATGTTTGTGTGGTAAATCATGTTAAAGACTAAATGTCACCACCTCTTGCTGTTTGTGGAGTTAAATTAATTTATTTACATAAATATGTACACAGTCACTATCAAATAGGAATAATTAATAAAGCACCGCATGTTGTTCCTTTAATAGAAATAATTTGTCAAATGTGTGTTTGTCAAGGTGAATATGGCCAACCATACTCTTCATGGTTGTCATATGTTATTTGGTAATTAATTAAATGAAAACCGTCAATTAAATCTTGCATTTGCATCCTCGTGTAGATCTTCCCGACGGTAGCTGTACGCTTGTGCCGGAAGGAGGAGACGGAGGAGCTGACGGAGACGTGCACTACCTCGCTGTAGAGCAAGACCTGGACCAAAGTCCAGAAGGGCCCAAGGCCAACCTTGCCAACGAAGGCAAGCCCCGGATTATTAACTCTGTCTTTTTAAAATCATGCAATTACCTTTGCTATGTTTGTGCATTTACGTTTCAGGAGTTGAATTGAAACCCTAGATGCATGATCCCTAGGTACCTATGCTCTTTTACTAGTATGATAGGTCGATAGCTGCTATGCTATAGGACCGGTACAAGTCGAGTGATGTTCGTCACTCGCGAGAATAGGTTCTTATGTTGGAATCATAAGATCTTTATAAATGGATTGCTCATGTGGTAAGAGCATGGGATTTGGGCTCCGGTCCAGTGGCTTTCGTGGGCTAAGCTTTTGAACGTACTAAACACTTGTCGGGAATGGGACCGGTAAGCCTAGTACCCGATTGAGGCAGCGAGGGAACCTTTCCCTACTACACCTGGGGCACCAGGATGTGTCCTCCTACTTGCAACAGTGTGGTACCTGCGTGAGTCTGGACGTTCGTGTGGGAGCGATCCAGTAAGCCTTGTACCAAGGAATGTAGGTTCCGATCCCGAGTTGAAGATCGACGGGAACCGCCTGGTCGGTGTATACCCCGTTTCGTTTTTGTTTGGACCTTCT
Source organism: Cenchrus fungigraminus (assembly GCA_036936925.1). Classification (NCBI taxonomy): domain Eukaryota; kingdom Viridiplantae; phylum Streptophyta; class Magnoliopsida; order Poales; family Poaceae; genus Cenchrus; species Cenchrus fungigraminus. The sequence continues at coordinate 74,489,664 of CM072780.1, forward strand.
TGGGGTATGCATTCTTCCGTGTGTTTAGGTCCACCTTGCAAGGTTTTTAATCAATCGATTGTCGGCCTCTCACCGTTATCCGAGACTGCTTAATCAACTGGCCATGATATCCCTTAATGATGGAACTATGTGAATATTGTTGCGTGGATTAATTGTATTGTACAATTCTTGATTGAAGTAGTTGGCTCACTTAGAAATGGTAATTGACTAGAATTTGAGCTAAAATATTGAAAGTAAGGACATACTCTTCGTTGCTTTTCAGCAAAAGAACTCCACCGGTCAAAAAACCTCTCATGTCTAGAGTTTGGTGATGTAGTTATCACCCGACGGTTAAGTCTTGCTGAGTATTAGTATACTCAGCCTTGCTTTATAAAATGTGGTTGCAGGTGTTGTTTGGCCTGGAGAGATTCCACCCGGCTGGGAGCTAGAATGGGTGGATGATGACGAGTGATGGCACCACGGACGGCCTCCTATGATGTCTATCTTACCGTAGTTAAATTTCCGCTGTTTTAAAACTCTGAACCTTTACTTATCATGTCAGGAACAATGGTTTGTAATCATTAAACCCTTCGGGGTAAATTTGGATTTAATTTGTGTAATGTACTCTGGACTCGCCTTCGTGTGAGTTTTAATGCTTATGTTCGATCCTCTGTGTGATTTCCAAGTGATTTACCGGGCTTTGACCCGGCAACCAACGACGGGATGGTACTTTACTGTCGCTTAATGGCCAAGTGGATTGGTTTAGGCGATAGTACGGTATTTTCCCGGGCGGGTTGTCACAGTATCATTCCATGTGCATTTCGATGTGTCCTGCAACAAAAGATAGAAACATCAACACTTGTGGAAATTGTCAGTATAAACCCCTATTCTAGTGTTGATGATCACTTTCCATTTATTTTATGCAGGAATTAACGGCCTAAAAGTGGTACTTAACAGCCGTCAACAAACGCGTCCGAGCATCCGTCACGATCCGCATCACCTCCGCTAGCGTGTCGTGCTGTGCACGAAATTAGTAGCACACGCTATAATGAATAATAATACAAACAAAATATGATTGAACTCCCCAAACTCACTGTTGTGTTGGCGTTTTCAACTCGTCGCACCGGGTACGTGTCGGACGGAAGAAGCCGCTGGAAGTCCGGGATCGGTGGCGGTGGGGGGGGCAGAAGGAATGTGCATCACCCACATCCGGGTCCTCGAGATGTACCACGTCAGGTACGCCGTCCAAGCCGCATCATCGTGGGTGCGCTCCTCGGCGACAACATGATCCGGCGCATCAGCCCACTGATCCACATACGACTGCAACCTGTTGAGCCACTGTGTCGACGCCCCGATGCCCTTACGCGACCATCTATCACAAATTAAACAAATTTATTATGAAGTGAACCTTGTAACACATTTAAATGTTAACAAATTTAGATGGTTTACCTATGTACTGCCGCCGAGAAAGTGTGTGTAACAAGCACCAACGACGCCTAGTACAGGCCGAACTGCCTCATCACCCTATGGACCGCATACTCCTCGACGTAGATGTCGAACACCAAGTGCCTCATCATCCTCCAGTACTGCTGGTCTCGGAAGCACAGAGACGAGAGGCCCTGTGGTGCGCGCTTGTCGATACTAGCCTGTGAGTACGGCGTCCAACTGACCTGCTCATCGGTGATCATGTCGATCTGGCCCACGAAGTCCTTGTAGGACTTCTTCATCTGCTCACCAGCCCAAGTGTGCTGCATATAAGCAAAAAAGTTTATTATGCCGAAATAAGTAAGACGGTAATTATGTGAAGAAAACGAGAGTCAATGTGACTTACCCTCTGGAGGCACCACAGAGACCCAATCGTGTGTCGGTCTGCGGGGTAAATGTCATCTGGCAGTGGGTCGTACTGGGAGAGGTCGGCCTTTGGCCGACCGATGTCGAAGCACTCGTGGATCCAAAGCTGTAGAAGGAGAGGACAGCCGATGAGGACCCCTGACTTCCCCTTCGACACGGCCATACACAACCCCCTTTACGTCGCCGACAGAACAGTGATGCCCCAACTGATCTGGGGCACCGGGTCCACGGGTGCGTCGGTGATCATCTGAGCGTAGGGGATCAAGTACTTGGACACTGTGTCTCTAGCAGACTCGCAGAACATCACGAACCCGAAAAGCCAGAGGAGGTACGCCTCCATAAACCTGTCGACTGTCCCTGGCTCGGCGTCGTCCGCCAAGTAATCAGCCTGCAAAGAAAGGCCAATCGTCACATTTGTTTTAAATACATACAAAAGATGAAAAATATTAGGTAGAAGCACGTATGCTGAACTGCTACAACCAGGTCATGGTGTGTCCATGCGCGTCCTCAAACGGCTGGTAAGGCTGAGGCACACGATCATTCCGAGGAACGTCCACGAACCGAGCGAGGAAGTCCAGTCGCCAAGTGTTAGGGACGTCAATAACCCTCATCGCGACGCCCCCCAACGGAAGGCCGAACAACATCGCAACGTCCTCCAGGCTCACCGTCATCTCGCCGACAGGCAAGTGGAATGAGTGCGTCTCTGGCCGCCACCGGTCCAGAAACGCTGCGATCAGCGAGGAGTCGTACTGGAAGCGCGTCATGCGGTGCCCAGCAGGAACTTGAGCCCTTAACTTGTCCCCCTCGACTAACCGTGCGAGAGGCAGTAGTTCTGCTGCGCGTAGCATGAAACACAAAAACCAACAAAATATAATTTATTTAATACAAATACGATTGAAAACAAAGATAAGTAATTAAAAAACGATTTACGTACTTAGGGATCCAGAGCTGGTGTATGGGCATCAGGTACCGGGAAGTCCTGCAACGTAGCGTGCAGAGCGCCTCTCCCAGAACGGTTGACCGGTACGAGCGGTGCTTCTGGTCCACCGCCTCGTCAAACAACTCCGGTCGCACGCAGTCAACCGGCGGCTGAGCATACCTGAAAAAATTGCAATAATTTATAAGAACAATTTCTAGGGACATTTATATGAATTAATAGTAATTTCCAACAATTTGTACGAATTTCTAGAAGTTTCCAAGAATTTTATAAGAATTTCTAGCAATTTCTTAGAATTTACAGTAATTTCCAGCAATTTGCATGAATTTCAAGAATTATCTAAAAATTTTATAAAATTTCTATGAATTAATAGTAATTTCCAGCAATTTGTACTAATTTCAAGAATTTTCTAATAATTTTATAATAATTTCTATGAATTTCTAGAATTAACAGTAATTTCCAGCAAATGAAATTTCTAAGAATTTAGATTAATTTCCAGCAAATTCTACTAAATTCAAGAATTTACAATAATTTCTATCAATTTCTAAGAATTTACAATAATTTGCAGTAATTTCTACGAATTTCAAGAATTTTGTAAAAATTACTAGCAATTTCTATGAATTAACAATAATTTCCAGCAATATCTATGAATTTCTAGCAATTTCTAAGACTTTCCAGCAATTTCTACGAATTTCTACGAATATTTCTAGTAATTGCTACGAATTTCTACGAATATTTCTAGCAATTTCTACGAATTTAAAACATTTCCAACAAATACCATCAATTTTCAGTATTTTCCGTTAATTTCTAATAATTATAATACTATTTCTAAATTTTCGAAACTAATTCTAAATTTCCTAAACTAATTCTAAATTTTCTAATCTATATCTACAGTTTCTAAACTAATTCTAAACTACTTCTAAATTAAAAGAGCTAGTAATAGAAAAATACCTAGATCCGAATTGCTCAGCGAAGGCCACAGGAGACGCGAGGGAGAGTGGAATGAGAGGAGGGCGCGGGGGTGGCGGCAGCCTCGGCCGCCTTATATAAGCTCGAGGCTGCCGCCATATGGCACGGCGGCAGGGTCCAAACGTCGTGCCATATGGCGTTTGGGACCCTAGCGCTGTGCCATACGGCGGTAGGGTCCCGAGCCCACTGGCACGACAGTCCCACTCCCCGACCGTTGGCGCTAGCACCCACCGTTGTACCACACGGCGTTTGACTGGTCCTAATGCCATGTGGTATGGCGTTTAGACCCTGACGCCGTGTGATACGGCGGCAATTGTATAGATTTGGTAAATTTGTTCAGAAGCATTTATTTTTCAAAAATCGAAGAAAAATATTAAAAAAAAATTCTGCAGCGCGCAGGCCGCAGGCATCATCCTCCTGGATGCCGCCGTCCCAAGACTGAGCGCTGAGCATTCCCCACCTCGCCCATTGCCCGCGGGACAGCCGCCCGTTTGCCTGCCGTCATGCCGTGCTCGCGCGCCGCTCGATGGTGACAATCTGGTCGGTCTTCATGCTGAGGGCCCCCTCCGCCACTCACGAGGTGAAGTCCCTCGATCTGCAGCTGCGGAGCATGGCCACAAAGCCATCAGGCTATGTGCAACACCGCTGCAAAGCTCAAGCTGGAAGATGCAGTGTATTTTGTAAATCATGAGCGCCTGGTGTTTTGTAAACCCTACGGGTGCTAGCAGGCAAGTTGTAATTGAAAAAGAAGCAGCAAGGACTCTCAGTTGTGGTATCACTGGAATGAATAGAAGGGTGCAGAGATCAGAATGTTGTCCCATGTCCATGAACTCCAAAGTACTGTACTCCATGCCAACTTCAGGCAACACTAGGCAGGAAGCCCTCCCTTCAAGAAAACAAGGTGATTATTTGAAGAACGAAATATGTTGGTGATAAAGAAGTAACAACACACCTATTTTCTTCCATCTAAGATCTGCAGGTGCAGATTTCGTTTTTTTTTCTGGTCAAGCAATCTGGTGTTTCCTTCAATCAATGTCAACACAATCTAATGAGGGAGGTGGAAGGTGAACAAATTAGAATGACCTTGCAATCTGATTTAACAGGAGGGGATGATACTATGGAATGCAGATTAGTACCTATTCTTAAATCGACAGAAAAGGAGCACGGGCACGGGGCACCTGACGATCGCGACAAAATGCCGCCCGCTGTGCCAAAAAATTGAAAAACAGAGCATTTGCACTAAAAAAACGAGCGGCCTGCAGCACTTCTGGTCCAGCAGGCTGTTGCTCGTGTTGGGCCGAGGCCGGGATATTTAATTATTTGCCATCTTTAGAAGAGCCACACCTTTGTTTGCCACTTTTAGAATTTAGGTTACAGAATTACTACCGGAGAGATGATTTACTAACACATTTGCCATTTTTGCTGATGTGGCGAGCCACGTCCGCGCGCCAGCGTGTGAAGAGCACGTGACATGACCATGTTGCCCCTGGTATTACCCCTCTCGTACCTCTGACGTGTGGGACCAACACGTCAGGTCTTCTTCTACCTCCAGCTATAGCCACCACGGGAGATCTGCGCCGCTAGAGGCATGGTCGAGCGCCCGCGCCGCCGGAGGAGCTCGCCCTCGCCGGCCTCGGGGGAGCTCTACCCCACCGGCTACGCCGCCGGCCTCGATAGAGCTCGCCCTGGCCAGCCGTGCGGGAGCTTGACCCCACCAGCCGCACAGCGGGCCTCGGAGCGGCTACGCCGCGGGCCGCGGGGGAGCTCGACCCACCGGCCGCGCCGCCAGCCTTGGGGGAGCTCGCCCCGGCCTGCCGCGGGGGAGCTCGACCCACCGGCCGTGCTGCCGGCCTCGGGGGAGTTCGACCCCGCCGGTCACGCTGCCAGGGGAGCTCGCCCCGGCCGGCCTCATGGCCACCAGGGAGCTCCGCGCCGCTGCCCTGGGCCACGACCGACGCAGCCTGGAGGCGGCGGTGGGCCAGCTCCCCCTCCTCCTTCTCACTCGTGGCGCCGGCGGGATCAGGGAGGGAGAGAGGCATCGGGGGTGGAGGAGTGCCACTGCTAGGAGGTTGAAGATGAATTAACACCAGGGTTCCACGTGTAAGTGAGAGGAGAGCTGGAAAGGGAAGCTAACCTGAGCAAATGAAGGGGGCAAATTGGTCTTTTCACGTTCGGATCCAGCGTGGCATGAGTGATTTGGCGTGCCACGTAGGACAAAATGGCAAATGTGTTGCTAAAACATCTCTCATGTGGCAAATCTGTAAGCTAAATTTTAAGAATGACTTTTGAAGGTGTGGCCTTTCTAACGATGGCAAATAATTAAATATCCCGCCAAGGCCTAGCGTGTCGAAGGATTGAGCAGATTTAAGCTGGTCATCGTCGGATCAAGAGTGGATGGTGCTGCAGTGAGACTGCTGAGTGCAGTCGTTTTTGCAGAGGATCCGATCCCACAACCACGGGGGAAGCAAAGCAAGACAGCCGTGAGAACGATTTTTTTTATTTTCATTTTTTTATGATTTCACAAAAATAATTATGCATAATCAAGATTTGTAAAAATAGCACACTCAACTGTCGGATGAAAAATTGCTATTGCCACTTCATCCAGTGTCGGATGAACCGGTAGTTTACTGTCGCAGCTGTTGTAGCAACAACCGCCGGTTCAAACTGTGGCGAGTCACGACACATTTAAAAATAATCACATCTACTCCCTCCGTCTGTTAATGATCTTCATCTAAGGAAATCAAAAAAGTCCAAGTTTGATCTGTGTATTCCTAGTTGTACTCGTACCTCGGGGCCGCGTCCTGCTCGTGAATGCTTGGCCCCACGACGCTTCGCTTCTGCCGCCAGGCCGCCGCGCCGTTCGCATCACCATCCCGCGCCGTTTCCCGTCGTCAAAACCCGCGCCGTTCCCTCGTCAAAGCGATCGCTCAGTTCGTTTTCCTCCCCCGCGCGGTTCTCTTCGGCCTAGAGTCCTAGCGCTTGATCCTTTCTCCTCCAAAACAAGACACCAGCACTTCACGTAAGTTTGTAGTCCATGTAAAATAATGTAAGCTTGTAGTCCATGCCGGAACAGTAGCATGCACCAACAATAAAATGACGTAAGCTTGTAGTGATTGGATAAAAATGCATGACAGAAAATTAAAAGAGTCCATGACAAAACGACATCGCAAGTTTGTAGCTAGTCCATATGCCAGAACAGTAGCATGCACATGCACCAACAGTACCATGATAGAACTAGCTAAATTACATAGAGTTCATGATAAAATAAAGCATCTAGGTAGCAACAAATGTCACAGCTTCATTGTATAACTCCCTCGGACATCGCAAGCTTGTAGGAAGAACACCCTGCATCTCCAATGTCTTCTTTTTCATGTGAGGGATGTTATAGTATTGGCCTCCATTCTGCTTCATAATTTCCATCATGCAACACTGTTGAGTTAGAAAAATACGGTTGGATCTATCAACCGGGTAGTCATGAAAAGACTTTTCAACTATTGCCACAATTTCATTAATGTTGTTTGGAGTTCCCTTCTCAAACAATGCTTGGATTGCTGCAAAAAAACCAAGATCCAAAACATTAAGATCAGGTGAGTTTGGTGGCTGACATGTTAGCCTTATGTCCCACCCATCTGCTTGGGCAGCTTGCACAAATGCTGGGTCGTTCACATCAATGTGTGTCTTCGCATTGTCTTGTTGAATGAATATCGGCAAGTGCCTTTCCTCGGCAAGTGCCTTTCCTCAGGTGGCCACTTTTCTTTGATTGCGGGCAAGACCTTGTTTATAAGGAAATCTCGGCTGGTTTCCTTCTTAACTGATGTCATCGCCTTAGTAATCAAGGTACCTACACATTGAAACAATGTTAGCTTAATTCCAGGTTGCATGTTAACACTAATTACAAAAATTATAGGCTGCATATAAATTTGCCAAATTTACCTTTAGGCCTGTTTGGGCTCTTTCTCTTTGCTGGCTCCACATATACAAATGGAAATACGCCAATTTTGCCATCAAACGTGCAATTTCCATTCTCATCGAATCTGGGCCTAGTAACCACAGTTAGAAACATAACCTTCTCTATGAAGTTCTTGCTTTTAACCTCTCTATGAGGTCTTTCTTCATCATTAGCGAGGTAGTACTTCTGGTTGCGCCTTGTACGATAGAACCACTTTTCATCGATATACACGATATGATACATGTCATTGAATAGAAGATTGTTTCTTAACATGGACAAACAGTACCTACACATTGAAAAAGTGTTAGCTTAATTCATTTGCACTAATTACAGAAAATTCTAGGCTGCATGTTAACATGGCCAAATACCTAACGCGAGCCTTCTTGTTCTCATCTGTCAATGCAAACTTAAGATCATTTGTGTGCCGCCGGAAATAACCTTCCCTAAAACGGTTATGAAGTGTGCTCTTTTTCACACCCAAAGCATGTGCAAGATCACGGATGGTAGTACGCTGCCTCAAAGGAACATTTTTCATAGCTTCCGGGTCGATTTCTATCCTTTTGCGACCACAATTCTTGACAAGTTTATTTACAACACCTTTTATTCCACCATAGTCCTGTCCATTGCGCCATACACTCTGCACAAAGTCGCAAAGGTACATCAAATTTACTAGCAACCGCCTTAGACACCCCGCGGTGCAGCACAGGAGGATCTGTCTTTGCTAACAACTCAAGGTAGATGGCGATCTTCAAGTCATCCGAATAGAACCTCCTCTTTTTACCATTAGAACCTGCATGCATACAAACACAATTAGACGTGCATGATCATACATAATGCTCATCAATTCCATCTGCAAAATCACAAAAGAGCCATATTGACTTGATCGTACCTTGGTTTTGTCCATTTGCATAATTCACAATTACGGGCACATAATGCTCATCAATTCCATCTGCAAATTCACAAAAGAGTCATATTCAAACCGAGTCCCATGCAAACCGAGCAACAATGCAATAATAAAAAATTGATGAGCATATAGAAACTTTATTTCCCATGCAAACTAAGCCATATTCAACGAGTGTCTAATTTCTGATCCTTGAGGAACAATACCATGCAGGAACAACATTGCAAATAGAAAATGCAATTGAGGAACAATCGCATGCAAGACGGAACAGTACCATGCAGGAATATGCAAAAGCACGTTATTAAAAAAAAACCCATGCCATCGATCTAAAGTCCATGGTAAACATAGCAACAGTACCATGCATGAGTGTGACAATGCCGGAACAGTACCATGCAGCAGTATGAAAAGCACGAGTTAACAAAAAAAAAACTCCTTGCCATCGATCTAAAGTCCATGAAAAACATAACAGTGCTCATTTTGGCCCAATCAAATAGGAACTTTATGCGTAATTTCAGATCTTTTTTACCCATATTCCATACATCAACGTTACAACATTGCAAATAAAGGATGAACATTTAAATAAAGCATGAACAGATTTGAGGATGTGCAAGAACAACTAGCAAAATCACGTTATCAACAAAAGAACATGCAAGAACAGTGCTACAGGTCCATGCAGCAACAGTACCATGCAACAGATGAAAAAACATACCTAAAGCACCTTGGAAAACCGAGCTACAGTACCAATCTCCTACATAATCTTGCCCCTCTCCTTGCCCATCTACTTCAGCCCCCTCTCCTTGTCCATCTCCATCTGGTATTTGTTGGAGAACAAGCAAATCATAAGAATAAAATCAAATGAACCTCTTAATGAGGTGTTTGAGATTGCACTCACCATCTTGTCCCTCTCCTTGTCCATCTACTTCAGCCCCCTCTCCTTGTCCATCTCCATCTAGTATTTGTTGGAGAACAAGCAAATCATAAGAGTAAAATCAAATGAACCAATCGCACATGAGGTGTTTGAGATTGCACTCACCATGTCCATCATCATGCCACACCAAGTCGTACTGAAGCTCATGGTCAGGGCCATCCCACTCTTGAATGTCATCCCAATCTATGACGTTGGGAGCAGAGGATGTATGCAAGGAGTCAGGCTGTAGGTTTAGATCCAAATCTTCAGGTGGTGGCTCTTGATTTAGGTCGATGGCTGCTAGGGGGGCCATGGATTGGAGGAACCTGATGATGATCGGTGAACAACAAGCCCGGCGGCCATGGTGGCATATTTATAGGGCAGGGATTGCAGAAGGGATGAAAGGAGGCGGGCTTTCTAAAAATTTGACCTTGATCGATGATGGCGGGTTCACGAAAGTTTGATTTTTGATCTCCATGGAAAATTTGGAATCTGGCCGCGTGAGATTTCAGAAGGGAGGGAGACATGCGACGAAGATGGTGCATGGGTAAAACTGTGAACAGAGATGGCGGGCGCAGATTTTAGAAAGAGGGAGAGACGGCATGCGCGGAGGAAGGCAGTGCGAGCGCGGAGGAGACGGATCATGAAATTGGAAGGGAGGGAAAAACGGGAGGGAGAAATGGCGCCGTTAAACAGGGAGGGGGTCACGATCAATGCGATAGGGAAAACGAAGCGGCTACCGTGGGAGGGGGAGCCCGGGGGAGTTCGATCAATGCCTCCTTGGTCTTTGCGTCCGATCGTTATACGCAGATCATAACCGGACGGAGGGAGTATTTCACACGGTGGAAATAAGCTTTATACAAAACTTGTAGAGCTCCACGCAATCTACAACTTCATGGTTCAAACTTTTCATTGAAAATCATCTTAGTGCTTATATAATCGATATAATGTTCGACTCTGAAATTCCAATTTTAGATATGAATATTAGTTGATTATTTAGCACAAAAATGATTCCAAATGAAAAATTTGTGAACTTTGTAGATCTCATCAAGAATATTGGCCCAACCTGTTGTACTACAGTAGACAGTTGGACCATCCACATCAACCCGTTCATTGAACCGCCGGCCGCAGCGCCACCCCCGCCCTGCCGCCCCCGGTGCCGGTGAGCGCCGGGCGGTGGCCGCAATTGCGTTACGCGGCCGGCCGGCCGGCCGGCTTGCCGCGCCCGTTGGTTCTCAACCGGCCGCCCCCAACGTACGCTGGTCAAATTGGCGCAAAAAAAAAACACGTACGCTGGCCAAAAATGACCAGATGGGCGCGACCCGCCCGCCCATCGATGCGTGCGCGCCCTGCTGGCTTGCGCCCGCAACGCCCGGCTGGCGGCGGCCGGTGGACGTGTGCGCGTGGCCGGCACGACGGACGCAGGAGTCTGGAGGCGATCGCCCCCGGCGACGACCCATCGTGTGCCGCACCATCGCTTTCACGCGTAGTAGGAGCGGCGTGGCAGCGCGCTGCTCGGCTCGGTCACGCAGGCAGGCTCTCGGATCGGCCTTGATATATCAACCGACGGCAGGGGTCGTCGTCGTGGTGTGTCGCCGTTATGACAACATGCATGCTCACAGTTGGCTCGCTCCTTCCTACTAGTAGCAGTGGCGAATCCAGGATCGAGGGGTAGGGGGGGCTCTTCTTCCTCTTTTTCTTCCTTCCTTCTTCTTCTTCCTCTTTATCCTCAAAATTCCTATGAAAATTTGGAGTGATTACCGTGGTATTCAGGGTGGTAGGGGGGCTGGAGCCCCCCCAGACCCACCGCTGGATCCGCCACTGACTAGTAGTATTCGCGTAGCTGCGACTGGATGCTAGCTTAATCCAAATTACTGCTGACGTTCTCAAAATTGAACTAACCAAAAAGAGCTTTTTGCGAAAGTGTCTATAGCCTAGTGGTTGCAAGTCCCGGTAGCACCTCAGGTCCTGGGTACGACCATCTATGGGAGCGAATTTCTCAGAATTTAATAACGTTTGTACTTTCAGTGGTAGGCGACGTTCCCGTCGACAGCGAGGCGCCTGTGGTGACTTCGTCAATCTTGAGGATTTGCTGACCCAGTCTTCGAAGATGCTTCTAGGGTAGGGTTTGCGCGCGTGTGGTCATAGGGATGAGTGTGCGTGCATTAAGTTTCTCCGATGTACTGTGTAATTCGCAAAAATATAAAAGAAAGGAGGAGTATTATTATCAAATTTTTTTTACTTTCGCACATACTTCCTTCCTAATTGCAGGTTGTTTGACTTTTTTAAATTAAAATTTTATCACTCGTCTTATTCAAAAAATTGTGCACTACTTTGTTAATGGAAGTTCTTCAAAAATGATTTAATTTTAACTATATTTTCACACGTTTTAACAAGATGAGCGGTCAAATTTGAAAACAAAAACACTGAGCTCTCAGCTGATCTTGATCTCCTCTTCCTACAGGCTTCTAGCTAGTACAAGTTGTGATAAAATGAGTGATGGCCTCACCTCAAAGGGAACATAAATGAAGAGTGGAAGACTGAATCGTCTACTTCCGTATAGCGTGCAAAAGCATCAAAATTTGATCTTTACGAGACCTTACGATCAAAAATTCTCCTATTTGGTTGCTTCTCTCAAAAGTTTTAAAGTAAACCCCGTGGGATGAAGAGTCTCACGTATTTTCATTAAAAAGAAGTAACATTCTCCAAGCTTAAAAAACCGACCTCACGTGAAAGAGAATAGAAATGAAGAGTTGAAGACTGAATCGTCTAGTCCGTATAGCATGCAAAAGGCATCAAATTTTGATCTTCCTGAGACCTTACGATTCAAAAATTCCAACGTACTATGGTTCTATTTAGTTGCTTCTAAGCTCGGTGGGATGATGAAACTATGGTCCTATTTAGTTGTTTCTCTCAAAAAAAATTTAAACTAAGATTGGTGGGATGAAGAGTCTCACGGATTTTCATTACAAAGAAGTATCATTCTCTGAGCTTATAAAACTTGCGAACCTCAGCAAGGCCGACAAGAGGATTTTTTTTTAACACCCACGAACCTTGGCAACGGCAAGGACGATGAGGAATCGAACTTAGGTCTAGTGATGCGACTATACCTCAACCCCTCTAACTAAAGGTGCAAGCGGGGCGCTCTGTTACCAGCCGCAATCCGGCAAATATGGTTGATAAACTAATCTAGCGGGTGCGTGGATGTCCGCTAAATTAACTTGCCCGCTGCCCCTGCTTTCGTGGACTTGGTGAGCAACCTGCATGTACCGCATGGCCTCAGCCTTGGCCGCTACCATGTGAGCTTGCTTGGCTGCTTGCCTCAGCCGTCGATCTGTGGTTCTGGGGGAAGAGAGGACGAGCGTGAGAGACGGACTGAGCCGAGGAAGAGGAGACGCCGATGGGTGGCGGCGCGGTGCTGGCTTGGACTGGGCTTGGACTTCAGCGGAGGCGTCAGCTGGGCTTTGATGTCGACCGATAGCGGTGGCGCTGGTGGCCCCGTTTACTTTCCAAAATTTTCACTAACTACCGTCACATCAATCTCCAGACACTAATTGAATATTAAATGTAGATTAATGAGAAAGCTCATTCCACAACTCCTATGTTAATTTTCGAGACGAATCTAACGATCCTAATTATGTCATGATTAGACAACGTCATGCTACAGTAACCAATCTCTAATGATGAATTAATTAGACTTAATAAATTCGTCTCGCAACTTCTGATCCATTCGTGTAATTATTTTTTGTAGTTAATCTACGTTCAATACTTCTAATAAACCTTAAAAGAGCACCTAAAAGTTTCACATGACGAACTAAACGGGGGATCATGCGTTGGTGCTGGCGGCCGGTGTGGACTTTGACGAGCGTCAGCGGTGGCAGACCCTAGGTCTCGCGAGTTGCGAAGCATGCTGATAAGATGCGAAGTTGCGGGTTCCTGCAGGATTGTGGGTGTACTTTTACCTGCTTTTGTTTTTACCTAAAGCTAACAGTCCAACCAAAAGGGTTGACTGTCATCCAAAGCCACAACCAAAATCAGCTTTTGCCTAGTACAAATTTGAAAGCACCCTCACCCCCTGCTTTCACCTGCTTTTAGATCACAAAATTACCCACCGACCACTTGTTACACACATACCGGTTCATTTTTTTCATCTTCTTTTCTTGTGCCCCTCTCCCTCTCCCGTGCCCTCTCTCTCCTGCTCCATTCCCGGTGGCAGCGGAGCTCTCACACGCGCAGCTCTCGGCGGCCCCTCCCCAGCTCGCGCAACTCATTCCTCACCAGCTCCGGAGGTGGACGAGCGTCACTAGCAAGCGCCTCCGCCCCTGGCCCATCCCAATCTCGGTGAGCGCGGTGGCGTGCCCCATCCGGCGGGCGCAACGCTCCATCTCTAGCGGCCTGCACTGATCCTGAGCTCCCAACCCAGGGCATCGCACCCAGGTGGGAAAGATCCCAACGGCCCCATTATATCATTTAGAGATCGCGCAACTCCCCGGTCGTCCCCAGCGGTGCTGTTGCGGGGACCCTCAGCCTCTACTCCTGTCCCGGCTCTGGAAGCTCGCGAGCGCGGCCACGAATCCAACACGGCACAACAAGGCGGCTCTCGGCCCTTCCCGTCTTTCCCCGGTGGCCCTGTCCCGGCGCCTCTGCCCGCCTTTGCTCCTGCCCCGGCTTCGGCAGCTCCCCGGTGGTGCTGCTCACGGCCTCAGACGGCGGGCGTGGCCAGCCCCAGCAGGCGAGCACAAGGTGGCGAGCGTTGCCAGCCCCAGCCGGCGGGTATGACCACGAATCCAGTTTGGCTAGCTCCTGCCGTCGCGATGTTCCCCTGTGTCGAGAGGATTAGAGGAAGGAGAGAGATTTTCTGGCATGACATGTGGGGTCCACTCATCTGGGAGAGAAGCGTTCCAAAAACCACATGGTGTAACCAAATGGGCTTTTAGTTCTACTTTTCATAAATCCACAACCCACAACTGATTTTCTGAAGGTCATAGCCCAACCAAACACACCGTGCGTCTCGTGTCTGCGGGTGTTCGCAATTGAACCAACATCGGGGCACTAGAATTTTGCAGCTGAGCCGGGACGACCAACAAATTTCTAACAAATTATTTGGACAACTTTCTAGTTTGAAATTTTATTGATTTTTATACATCACAAACAAAATTGAGTTTGGACACAATATTTTACAAGGTTGTATATCATCATATCAACTACATGTGTGATTTTTTTTTGAATTTAGAAGACTTCTTTGTTGTGATTTGCATGAGTTTTTACAAAGGTTACAGTTTCCACATGATATGTTCCTAATTATGTAATGATTAAAGAATGTTGTGATGCAGTAAGCAATCTAGAATGATGAATTAATTAGGTTTGATAGATTCAATCCGTCTCGCAATTTTCAGACGAGCTTTGTAATTAGTTTTTTTTAGTAGTATAAAATACTTTGGACACCTCATTTTTAATTCGCAAAAGTTTTCACTTCGCCATCTAAAACAAGCTCTATGTGTTTGAAAAAGGTATTTTCAACGCTGTCGTAATCTTCCCTCCGACAAGCAGTAAACTACAGGACCGGCCGGCGTCTGTTCCCATCCATGACGCAGTCACGAACTGCACTCCACAGTCCACGCAGTGTCCATAGCAGCCATAACGTGTCAAACGCTCCGGTTTGAACGTGCCGGGACGGAAGTCTGGCGCGTTCACTCGCAGCTCCTGGACGCGCGCATTCATGGCGGGATGGCTCATGTCCAAGCCCCGTGTGCATGCATGCGCGAGTCGTCGCTGCCACAGCACTGCACGCACGTACAGCTATCCATATATCCATCAGCAGCGGGCGGCCGGCGTCGCCTCCCTCGCCACGCAATTAGTTAATCATCTGGTTAGGCCGGAGTTGATAGCGCCGTAACCGTAATGAAGGAGTCACGGCGGCGACGCGGGCCGGTTTTGACCTGGCCTGTGGTGCGACGGCGCCATGCGAGGCAGGTGGCCATGCGGGGCGTGGAAAAAGATGGGGGAGTCAGGTTAATGATGCGTGGTTAGGGCAGGAAGCACATCGATGGGGAGGCAGCACGCAGTAATCTCTGGCTGGTTGGCTGGCCCGGGGTCTGGCATAATGATGATCGTCGATCTCTGACACCGGGGAGACACGGCGCGCCACCAGATCGGATCGCGCACGGTCGCACGCCGTATCGATCAGTGCGGCGCGTATACGTCGGACATACATGTATTCATGTCGCACGCTGTATGTGTTATGTCTGTCTACGGATTACTCGTTCTGATTCAAGTCGTAGGTCGTTGTTTTAGCTCATGATGATGAAATATTACTATGTATTTAGATATAGATGATATCTAAGTGTATAGTGAAATTAGGCAGAACAGCCAATCTGACCCTCAAACTATCACGCAAGGTTCAAATTGGCCTTTGATTTATCAAAACGTCCGATTTGCTCCTTAATCTTTCAACTACAACTCAATCTCGCCCTTTTGGCCTGCTGGACACGGAAAATGTCAAATTTGCTCCTTCCGTCTTCCTTTACGACTGACCGCCAACGCCGTTTGTTCCGCCCGTCGCCCTCCCGTCCTCATCCTCTCTCTCTTCTTCATGGCGGCTAGGATTCGAGCTTGGGGAGGATAGCAGTGGGCACACCCTTCTCTTGGTGGAGACGCGACCCTCGACCGTGGGCATGTGACAGACGGCCCTCTTCCAGTACCTCAAGTGCACGAGCGGCAACAAGTGAGATGAAGTGTCACTTCTCTGATTTTGTGATTGGATTTGATTTCCTTATACGATGTTTGAATTTGACCAGGGCTGCAAAACGATGTCCGAATTTGAGGTATTGGAAGTTCGATTTCATTTTAATTGAGACTTTGTTCTTGACGCGTCAAATATGAAGAACTGAGGGAAAGGGCAAGGCCGAGAGGATGACGACGGGAGGGGCGACGAACACATAAACGACGCCAACGGTCACCATCCATGCCCAACGGGCAAAAGGGGGTGAGATGAGTTGTAGTTGAAAGATTGAAGGCCAGATCGGGCGTTTTGATAATTGATATTTCACAGGCAATTTGAGCCTTGCGTGATAGTTTAGAGGTCAAAATGGCTATTCCGCCTTAAAATTACTATGCATACATGTCTAACGCAAAATAGAAGATTAATGTTTTTCTTAGAGTGATGCATTTTTTTAGTTTTTCCTTTTCTGTGTGCCGTGATGTCATCGTGTGGAACAAGGGGACTGACCCGCACGCAAACAGCTGAGGGCAAGTACAACAGTACAGACGACTGTTGTCTATTTGACACACAAAGACATGTAAATAGACAACTTATACAATGAGTCGTCTATTTGTCTGTCTGTAAGACATTTAATTAATCTTTTGATGCATAAATCATGGTGACTATGTGCGCATTTGATTTTTGTAGTCATTTTAGTGCTCAGTTGAGATATAATGTATGAGAATGCATGACATGCGCCGTTTGAGAAAAATGCAAATTGCAAACTTATCCAAATAATTGAAATGTAATTTTTTATTTCAGATCATACACTTCTAGTTTGTCTAAAAAACTCGAATGAGTATTTGAATCTAATCACATATTTCAATTAGTTTGTTATTTCCATGAGAACTTTAGTTAATTTTATGAGTATTTGAACATAGTAACATGAACGACTACGTGTAATTCCATCTGCCTTCTTCCTCTTACACGTGGACTCAAAGTGAAGATGCAGCCTTATCTTATCCGATGGCAAGAGCCGTGCGGTCCCTCCATTACCCTTCTCTCTACTATTTCTCTCTCCCGGCCAGCCATCTAATCATCAGCCCTGCTAATCATGCGAGGCGGCGAGCGGACGGGCGGCGGCGGCGGCAAGCAGCCGAGCTGGACGGTGGCCGCAAGCTTCGCACGGGGCGGTGTAGCAGCGAGCTGGCCGGACAGAGAGGAGCTTCGCGGGCGCGGTGGCAGCAACAGCAAGCTTCGCAGGTGCGTGGTCATGCCAAATCTCGCCGCAGCAGGGCGCAGGGGATCGATTTTCGTCCTTGAGAACAAGAGGCACGAGTACAACGGTGCTGGGTGCCGCCGATACGACCTGGGAGCACGAGCCCCCGTTGTGCTTTCGTGAGGTGACGGCGGCGTCATCTCTCCACTCGGACAGGGGTTTTCTATAAAATTTGGGTCTGGTTTAGTTGACAAATTTTTTGTCAAAAAATTACTACTTTTTCAACTCTCTCTCCATCACATCACATTAAATACACCAAAAGACATATGTTCAGAGTAGTAAATGTAGGTAAAAAAAATTACTAATCACACAGTTCTGTTGTACATCACGAGAGGAATCTTTTGAGCCTAATTACCCCATGGTAGGATAATATTTACCACAAACAAACGAAACATGCTACAGGAGTGCTACAAGAGTTAGAACAGTTACTTTTTACTAGTTTTTAGCCATCTAAATAAGACCCTACATAAAGACGGTAAAAAGACAACCGTCGTACATGCCCTGAGAGTCAGGATCCATCATCATCAATGGCTAGCCCGGTCAAGACACTGTCAACCACACCTTAAATGTGTCAACCCCGACCGTTCTCTTTCTACCTCAGATACACCCACGTACGATTGGACGAACACACTGCAATTTACCACCTCACCTCAACAAAAACATATACTATCTAAGTATAAAAAAAAACAAAAACATATCCGAAAGAAAAACAAACAAAAAAGCAAGCTCACCAAACCACAAAAGGAAAAAAAATACTGCCCGTTCAATTCTTCCGGCAGCGGCGGCCGCAGCATCTTTTGATCCTTTTCCCCTTGGAGCTATCTACCGCTGCCACCACCGCCGTGCTCCTCCATTCAATCCCAAACATTCTTGCGGTGCTAGTGCTAGTACACCGGGCCAGGCCAGCCACATCTGCTGGACTGCCGTGCCGCCGTGGAGCCTTGGCCTCCAGCTTCCAGCTCCTACCAGAAAGCCAGCAGCAGAGCAGGCCAGGACCGGCAGCTAGCTCCCAGACACGCAGCGCCTTTCCGTTTCGTCTCCACCCGGACGCCTTCCTCCTTGCTCTGCTGAGGGACGAGGTCCACACCTCGTGCAGTCGTGCGCGCGCGTGACTCTGTCGTCTCGCTCCCGTCGTCGTCGTCTTCCCCCTTGCGCATCGCATGCTCCGAGGAACGGCAATGCGCGACTTCTCCTGCTTCGGCGACGGCGCCGTCGCGGCGCTGGCCGCCGGGGCCGCGGGCGGCGGGGGAGCCGGCGCCGCGCTCGACCGCTCGCTCCAGGCGGCCACCAACAGCGTCTACAGGGTCGCGCTGTCGTCGCGCAAGGAGCTCCGCATCAGGGTCACCTGGACGCGGGCCGTCGCCGGGGCCGGGGCGGCGGCGGGGGCACCGGCTGCTGCCGGCGCGACCGGGATCGCCGTTGCCGTCGACGACGGATCCAGGTCGCTGCTGCCTCTGGCGCCGGTCGGCACGCCGCGCCGGACGACCGCGCCGGCTCCGGCGTCGGCGGCGGCGGGCGCGCAGCATTTCCTGCAGAAGAAGCGCGGGACGCGATCCTTCGCCACGGATGCCGGCACGGCGGTCTGCATCTACTGGGACACGGCGGAGGCCAAGTACCAGCACCCGGGCGCGCCGGAGCCCTGCCGCGACTACCACCTCGCCGTCGTCGCGGACGGCGAGCTCGCGCTCCTCCTCGGCGGCGGCGAGGGCGCCCGGGAGATGGCGCGGCGGTTCGCCCCGGCCCCGCGCCGCGCGCTGCTGAGCCGCCGCGAGCAGGTCCGCGGCGGGACCGGGACGGTGGCCTTCCCTCACCCCGCCGCCGCCGCCGCGCGCGCGCAGGCGCAGGCGCAGCTGGTCCACACGACGCGGTGCCGGTTCCGCGACGACGGCGCGGAGCACGAGGTCACGGTGTCGTGCCGCGGGGAGGAGTGGGGGGCGGGAGCAGGAGGGCCCTCCTCCAGGGACGGCGAGGTGGCGGTCAGCGTCGACGGCAAGAAGGTGGTGGAGGCGCGACGGGTCAAATGGAATTTCCGCGGGAACCGGACGGCGGTGCTGGGCGACGGCGCGGTGGTGGAGGTCATGTGGGACGTCCACGACTGGTGGTTCGCCGGCGGCGGCGGCGGGGCGCAGTTCATGGTGAAGGCCCGCGGGGCGGCGGACGGCGGCCGGGTGTGGATGGACGAGGAGATGGCCAGCAAGGGGCAGCCACCCACCGGGTTCTTCCTGCACCTACAGTGCTACCGCCGGTGACGCGCCAGCCAAAGCCATCCCGTTCCCGTCGCTTGGCCGTGTCGAACTCTCTCTCCTCTACCCTGTCGTCAGCACATTGTTCTCGTTCGTTGCTGTTTCCTGACGTTGATAGTTCTGCTGCTGCCCGTTGTCTGGTCGTTGAACAAATTGATTGTTGGAGACTTTGAGAATTGACCGATGATGGAGAATGAATCAAAGAATCGTCACAGGTTTCGATTTTGTTCAAGCATCTCTTTCTTGCTCGTTCGGTTTCTTCTCGGTGATCGATTGGCCGTGCGAGATCCATGGCCGGCAGCTAGTCAGCTGCCGATGCCGTCTTGCTCGGCGCCGGCGAGCTTGCTGTCGCTGGTCATGGCGCAGTCTTCCGTCTTTGAACAGAAGGGGAGCAGTGGGTGACATTCATTGCGGCATCACGAGCCTCACGGGGGGGGACGGGGACAGCAGCCTCGTACTCCGCTCCGCTCTGCCTTGCCCTGTGCTGGCAACGGCATGCTTTCCGGTGGTCGCCACCATTAATAAACTTCGAGGGGTAGTGCGCGGCGGCAGGCTGGCTGCAGCAGCTTCCGGCTCCCGCTCTTGGGCGAAGACGACGTCGGGCCGCGCCAGGTGAGGTCAGGTGCGGCATTTAAAGATGGCCCACTAGGCCACGTCAATGGCCAGCGCTGCTGGTTATCAAAAATCTGCCGTCAGAGCGTTGACTTTGACTTTTTCCCGTCAGGGTTGGCTTTTGGCCTTTTGCATTCTTGTGGAAACTCTGAGCACGTTCGGCTGATACAAAGAATAATGTTCAGCTGGTAAAAAAATAATATTTGACTGGCTTAAAGACCTTCATGTGCGCATCTTACCTCCACCTTCGCCAACTCGCAACCGAAGGAAGACGACTGGCCACATGCCAAGGGTAATCCTACCGTCATGCAGGGATGTAGCTGATCATACCGTGTAATTATATTAGAACTTCTACCTTATAACCGACTAGGCACCCACCCCTGGACTATATAAAGGAGGGTCGGGTACCTAAGAAGACATCTGAACAACCCAACATCCAAGCGTAGAGCGCCATACATGATACCCCAAACAGGATGTAGGGTTCGCTACTCTAGCGGCCCGAACCTATATAAATATGTGTCCCGTGTCCTTGCCTTTACCTTCGAGTTTCAGGTTTCACGATCCCCAACGAACAATCTACTATCTTGGGTACCTCCTTGGTAGGATTGTCGGGTTAAAACACCGACACCTGGCGTGCCAGGTAGGGGTGATCATCGACACCGGGCGAATTTGAAGGACCTCATCTGCAAAACCAATCTACCGCAATGGTTATTGGCTGAATCAACCAACTCGCTGCATGAAGCAGCCCGACGGATCAGCAACTCGCCGGCTCGACGAAACTCTCCACGGTTACAAGCCCGACACAAAATCGAATTCGTGTCACTCGTCCAAGTCTGCACCCCAGGCGGAGATAAATTTGAGTGCTACAGACCTACAGTCCGCATGACGATCAGGATCAAGACGGTGGCCTCAAGTCAAGTCCTGCCCGGAATCATATTCGAGTCCGAGGCTAGCACAAGCATGTCACGTCCGAGAGTTCCAGTTGCAAAGTTGAGCAGCTGCACCGCGTCAAAATCAAGAGCAGAGCACCACCGTCGTCTCCGTTACTACACGCACACAAACAATCTACCAGAAGGCTCCAAGATCAACGATTGAAGTACGCGAGTACACCTGCTTCAACTACTCGAGGACAATTGCATCAACACACGACTACGTCGCCTCCGGCCGCAGTGGATCTACTTCAACCAGGTCGTGCGCCACGGCTACGTCACCTCCGGCCGCAGTGGCCCTACCTCAACCATGTCGTCTGCCACGGCTATGTCGCCTCCGGCTACACCAGCTCTACCTCGACTACGCTGTGCGCCACCCCGACATCATCTTCTAGTCGCACCGACTCTACATCAACTACGTCGTGCACTGCCACGACATCATCTTCTGGCCACACCAACTCTACCTCAACTACGTCGTGCGTCTCGACTACTCATCACCCGGTCGCATGGGCTCTACTTCAACTATGTCGTGCGCCACCGCGGCCTCGTCTTCCGGCTGCATCGGCTCTATCTCGACTACGTCGTGCGCCGCCGCGACCTCGTCTTCCGGTCGCACCGGCTCTGTCTCGACTACGCCATGTGCCATGACTACATCGTCTTCTGGCTGCACCGGCTCTACTTCGACAATGCCAACTTGTCGTCGACTACTTCAGCTACTCGTCTCGGCTAGTTTCGACAAGACAACTACTCGAGGGTGGCTACCATGTCTCCAACAACTAGTCGGAATCAACTATGACTAGTCAACTTCGCCAACAACCGTTGCGGTTTCATCGTCGACCGCCTCAGCCTTGTTGACACTCGTCCGCAAGTCAAGCTAAGTCATTTATTTCAATAATTATCTTTTTTTGGTTTGTTTTCCGTGAGCAGGACAACATGCTCCCGTGGCAATCTAAAGTCCGCTCCCGTGGCAATCTAAAGTTGACTACAACGATCGCAATCTCAAGTCCGCTCCGGCGGCACAACTCGACTCCGGTCGCATCAACAGTCTGCTCAGGCAGCAACAACTAAGTCATTTATTTAAATAATTATTTTTCTTTCCTTGGCTTGTTTTCCTCGTCATGCAGGACAACACGCTGACTACTTATTTGTGTACGCCTCTCAACGGCTACTTGCCAGTAGAGCTGCACTTCACCAACTGTTCCTTGTGCATGATGACCGACTGTCACAAGCTCTAGAGCACCAAACTAGGCGGCTGTTGCCACGATGTTTTCATAAACCAAGTACTGGAGGCGCACAACGGCTTCACCCTAAGGAGGCACCACACACGACACGTACTATCTTCTTTCCGCCATGCGGAACAATCTAAACAACTACTCATTTGTGTATGCTTTTCGGTGGGTTTTCACGAGAGCTACATTCTGCCGACTACTCTTGGGGTATATTGACTAAACCACCACGGGCTTACAATATTGAATCTCGGGGGCTCCGGCCACGAAGTTGGTATACTAAGTTTCGGAGGGTCCACCACGAGTTTGGTACATTACATCACGGGAGCTCTGACCACGGTTTTGTGTGTACTGAGTTTCGGAGGTCACAATGGCTGTATCCCAAGGAGGAAATCTCAAGTCTGCTCCGGCGGCACAAGTCGACTTCAATGGTCGCACCTAAGCCCGCTCCGGTGACACAAGTCGACTTTAATGGTCGCAGCCTCAAGTCCGCTCTGGTGGCACAAGTCGACTTCAACGGTGGCAACCTCAAGTCCGCTCAGGCGGCACAAGTCGACTCCAACGGTCGCATTTAAGCCCGTTCCGGCGACACAAGTCGACTTCAACAGTCGTAATGTAAAGTCCGCTCTGGCGGCACAAGTCGACTTTACCGGTCCCATTTAAGCCCGCTCCGGCGGCACAAGTCGACTTTAACGGTCACATTTAAGCTCGCTCCGGCGGCACAAGTCAACTTCAACGGTCGCACCTAAGTCCGCTCTGGCGGCACAAGTCAACTGGAACAGTCCCAATTTCAAGCCCGCTCCGGCGGCACAAGTCGCTTTAACGGTCGCAACCTCAAGTTCGCTCCGACGGCACAAGTCGACTTCTACTGTCGCAATCTCAAGCCCAATCCGGTTGCACCAAAGCCTACTCTGATGACAAAAATACTATTTTTTTTCTAGTTTTTTATTCATTTTTGCCTTCTAGAAGTGCTTTTAGTCTTTGGTTCTCAAGTCCGCTCAGTGTGGCATAAAATCGACTTCTAAAAGTCGCATATCAAAGTCCACTCCACGCGGCAATCCAAAGTCGACTTCTTCAGTCGCATCTAAAGTCCGCTCTGCGCGGCAATCTAATGTCGACTTCGGTCGCATCTGAAAGGATCAATGCAAGTGGCCTAGAGGGGGGTGAATAGGCCTACAAAACAAATTAGAGCTTTTCTTGCCAAAATGTTGTCAGACCCCGTAACCTCTAGGAAATTCCTCGGAACCTCCAGGAAAATGCACAGACATTGTATTTTCCAGGAGCTTCCGGGAATCACACCTGCTGGACATTTTGCTGTGGATAAAAGGTTAGAAAGCAGATCTAGAGCAGGATAAAGAATAGCAAGATAAAGAGATAGAGGCCTAAGCACACAAACAACCTTAGGGCTAAAGGAATTGCAAGATACAAAGCAAACCCTAATAGATCTAGTGAGCTAACAACCTAGAACAAGCCAGCAAAATGAAAGCAAAGGTAAAGCACAAGAGACAAAGATTTATCTCGTGGTTCAGCTCACCACAAAGGTTGGCCTACATCCACATTGTTGAGGTAAGCCACAAAGGTTTTGGGATCTCTCTAGATCCACTCCTCTCTCACACTTATCACCAATGCAATAGATGGAGGGTTTCCACTAATCACACAAGGGTAATAAAAATTTCTTGGAGCTTGCACACAAGATTGGAGAGCTTCCTAGCAACCTCTAGCCGTCTAGGAACTAAGCTCCAAGAGTAATCACTTCAAACTTGAATTTGCTCCAAGAGTAATAGATCCACCAAGAGGCTAGGGGTTCACCAAGTGATTAAGAACACAAGAGAGGGATTGGATTTGCTCTTTCTCACAAGGAACCACTCCAAACTTGAATGCTATAGTTGGATTTTGGATTCAAGTAGGTGAGAGTCAATGTTTGAGTGAGTGGGGAGCAAATGCTACTGTTTCAGCATAGGGGGAAGAGAGGAAGACCATTGGGAACGAAGGGGGAATAAATACCCCCATATCTAGATCTGCAACGGTTCTATTCGAAATCTCGAAACCTCCGGGAAATTTGCCGGAACCTCTGAGATCTGGAAGTTTTCAGCAGGCTGTCTGAAAGAAGTTTGGAACTTTCGGGAAAAACCTCAGAGGTTCCGGGTTTTATAAGACTTGGTGAAAACAACAAGCTGATAGGACTTTTGTGTCTGGGATGTTGTTGGTTTGAGATGATTTTCATGCACTTGGTTTCACCCATGCCACTTTTAGTATCCCTCTTGAAAGTACGACTTGTCCTATACTCAAATTCAAAATAGAAAAAGAATTAAGCCTTGTCTTGAGCCATAGGAAGCCTCTTCAAACAAATGAGGGGTCTCCTTTCTTTCCTTTGCACCTTTCATTAATCATGAACCTGAGACATATACTTAAAAGCTCATTAGTCCTTTAATTGAGTGGCCAACATCACCAAAACCCACTTAGGGCTTGATTGCACTTACAATCTCCCCCTTTTTGGTAAATGCTGACAACACAATTAAAGCATACATTTAATTGATAAGATTGTGCTTTTGATGATATGAATACAAGGCTCCCCCTTAATATATGCATTTCTCATTTTGAATAGAGAGAAGATGTCATCTCAAGACATGTTTGCATATATTATGAGTAAGTGAAACAAGATACATTGTATTCTACTCATCGTGGGGTGCAAATAACTTGTGTAACATGAAAATATGATGCATATGATAGAAAAAACAATCAGAAATTTGACTGTGTACAGACCTTGAAACTTCCGGATAAATTCTTAGAAGTTCCGGGTTCTGGTACAGACCCCGGAACCCCGGAACGTCAGAACTTCCGGACTCTGGCAATACAACAGTCTCAACATACATCACAGACAAGAAATACTACTGAAACAACAGGAGTTAGATTACACTACAAGAAAAACGCCGACTAGTGACGCAAAAAAAAAGGTCGTTTCTCGTCATAAACCGCGATTAATGACGCCGGTTGTTATGAAAACGCGCCGTCATTAATCGAGCATCACAAATCGCGATTAATGACGAGACCTTATTTCCCGGCATCATGAGTTTACTGACGCGTATAAATTCGTAACACAAAGGCGTCATAAGGTACCTGCCATGTCGGACCAAAATCTGATGTGGCACGGCGTTTTGTGACAAACCGTTTCGTCATTAAGTGAATTCAGCCCATATTTTGGAGGGCCAAGGTCCAAATACCTTGTCGTCATAGATTGAATTTGGCCCACTTAATATTAAGCTGAACCCAATGTTTCTTTCGTCATAAATTGGTTTTAGGCCTTATTAAGGTTGGATGGAGCCCAATATTGTTTGCGTCATAGAATGTTTAAGGCCTATTTATGGTTGGATGGAACCTAATAATTGTTGTCGTCATAGACACTTTTAGGCCTAATTCTGGTTGGACCGACCCAATAATCGAGGTCGTCATAGAATGTTTTAGACCCGGTTTTAGTATGACCGAGCCCAATAATTGCATTCGTCATTAATTTGTTTTGGGTCCAGTACTGGTTGGATAGAGTTCAATATTCGATGATGTCATAAAATGATTAAGGCCCAACTGATATTGGACCCAGCCCACCATTTGCTGACGTCATTTTTGACACGGCCCATTTTATTAATAAATCATTTTTAAATTCATAAAAAATAACGGGCTGATGGGGCAAGCCCACATATTTTCCCCTGTTACTTTGGGCTGCACTCTAGGTTGCGCTTAATTAAATATAATTCAATCTCATATTACATGCTAATCAATTTAGTAATAGACATCACAGATAATATTTCCATACCACTGATACAAATTAATGTTTCGGATCACACATGACACATTATTATCAATGAACACAGAGCAACCACAAGCAGATTGTAAGTAGGAGCTCACAAACCAATACACATGATATCTCCATGCTCACAAATAAAGCTGGTATTGAAATAGAACCCACTAAGATAACAAAGCTCTGTACTCACAAGCCAGCACAACTAGCTGGGAGGACACAAGCAGAAGACTAAGAAACACAGTGGCCTTACCCAAGGCGCGAGCTTAGCAATTGATGAAGGAGGGTCTCTGTAGTTTCTACTTGTTTCTTCAACCTCTCAATCTCATCAGTCTGCACTTTCATTGCTACATCTGATGCTTCTACCTTGATCTTCAAGTCTGTCAAAACTTGGTCCTGTTCAACAAAGATTTCACCAAGGTCAGCAGCTGCATCGAGCCCTCCCAATGAAACTTCAGGTCTTGAGCATGTAGCGAAAGCTGGATAATCTCGAGGCATGTAATCAATGAATGCCTTTGACTTCACATTGGAGAGACAGGAATTTGATATTTGAACCGCAAGGATTGTCCTCAACATTTGAGCCTAAAAATGAAAGGAGAAGTCAAACTTGAACCTTAAACGAAGCAAGCAAATAAACTTAAGAATAATCCTAAGAATAAAGTAGCAGGATTATCATGCGTTCTGTTACATACCATGACATGTGATTGAATCTCAGCAATGCAGGAGTGGGATGCTAGGCCCTGCACAAAAAGTTACAAATCAGGAACTGGATCTAGAGCGGTCAAGGTAAGAGAACGATCTGAAATCTAAGACAATAAACAAAGTAAATTACTTTCTAAGCATGGCTCATCTATTAAGTTGTGTTACAAATCAGTAACTGCATCTAGAGCGGCCAAGGTAAGAGAAGAATCTCCAATCTAACACAATACACAAAGCAATTTACTTTCAACACATGGCTCATCGATTAACTTGTGTTCTAAATCAGTGACTGCATCTAGAGCGGCAAAGTTAAGAGAAGAATCTCAGAACTAACACAATACACGAAGCAATTTACTTTCTAAGCCAACGAAAATACTACTAGGGGACTAGAAAGAAAAGGAAATGAGATTCTCACTTGTGAAGCTCCAAGATTCAGGGGCCCATGGATTGAGGGGGCATCGGGAGTCGGTGCTTGCGCCGTATCCTCGCTCAACTGCTCAGCTTGGCCAGCACAGCAGATGCAAGCAGAACACCGATACCTGCTGCTCACCATCTGCTGAGATACCCCTCCCCCTCCACCGGCGACGGTGAGGTCGGACCGCCACCGCAGATCTAGCTGAGCAGAGTGATGCTTTTTGGAAATGGAAGGCGGGAGTTTAGTGGCGCAACGCGGTAGCAATGGAGTAGAGTATTTATTATTTTGGGGTGGAGAGGGAATACAGAATTTGAAAATCCCGCTTTCGACTTCCTGACCGCAAAATGAAAATTTGGTAAGCTGCACTTGCTTCGGGGCCACTGACAAGTGAGGCCGTGCAATGGCGGCCCCATATTGTCAGTGAGTTTGGGTGGGATTCCGGTGGCGTACAATATAGGTGGGAGACAAATATCTGGAAGAGGCCCACGCTTCAGTGAAGCTGGGTGCGTTTCCAGTCGAAGATCACAAAACCTAACAACTGCTTCTCCCACTACAATGCCTACACGTCTATTTTTTTAAGTCATACAGATATAAGGATCTTCCTTCTGCATTCTTATCCGGACCAAAGCACACTCATGTACCCACCAAATATTTCGCATGCCTACCGGGGAAAAAGCCTGCATATTCCACCCTATACTGTGACAGGGTTCCTCAGCAGTGTAGGCCTTCGTATTCCGAGCATCCCACGTATTTTCATGGCTACTGTAATCCCGTGAGGGCATGCTCTGCCACAAGGTGCACACTGCCTTAGTATCGGTCATGGTTCGATAAATAGGCGTGCCCCCAAGGCCTTTGCTCATCGCCTCTTCATCCTCCACGCATTGTGCTAGCAGACCTCTCTATTTGGTTCTGCGCTCTGTGAAAAGAGGTGAGCTCTTAGCTTCCGCGTCGTGTTTTTACAGGATACAATTATTGTTTCTGGTCAGTGCTTATCATGTTTACGTTGTTGGCGAGTGTGTAGGAGGATGGCTTCTGATGCGAACGGAGGAACCGCCAACTCCCATGCTGTGCCACCTCCGCAGCGGCCAGGATACATGGATCCTTATGATCTGTACGACATGGACGAAGTGGACGAGGAAGAAACGGAGGAGATGAAGAAAGATGCTTTGGCTTGGCTGCAGGAGCAGGGTTACACTTGTGTGCTTCGCCATGGTCGCTGTGTGTGCCCTTACTGCAATCTTGCTAACTGGCAGTGGGGTTTTCGTGACATCCTACAGCATGCTTCTGGCATTGGTCGCTCAGGACGTACCATGAAGTCGAGGGGTAGGCACCGTGCATTGGAGGAATATCTCCGCACGGATCCTCGTTATGCTACATTCCGTCGTGCATTAGGTATGGCGGGATAGGCGTGTGCCGTATCCATCTCCATGACCGTGTCTGTTGTCTTCCTCATTGCCAAGTCCGAAGATTTCGTTGCTGGGTGTGTGTTTGTGCGCGCCAGTGCCAGTGCCACTGTACGGGTGTAGGTCTATGGGGATGTATCACGTATGTGCACATTTAAGTTGAATAATTTGGGCAAGGTGACTATCATTTACGTTCTGTATATTCTTGGCAAAACGGTGAATTTAGTCAAACAGTAAATTTGTAAAATCGGCCATCATTTACGTATGTATCTGCAATACGGTGCGGTGGGATAAGAATAAAATATTACATGACAAGACATTACATCTCAGACTATGGCAACGCATCATAACCAGGGAAATCCACTGAAGTAAGGAAGGCGATCATGGAAAAGAAGAACACCCATGTTCTTCATGGATAACAGGGGATACAGGGGATTTTCCTACCACTACAAGATTCACAGAGCAGGAAAACAGGGGATCGATCTTTTCCATCCAAAAGAAAACATACAATTGATCTTTCCAACCACAAGACCACCTATTTGAAAGTGAAAAAGAAAACCCAAATCTGAGTAATCTAAGACGACCCCTCCGAGGAGTTCCCCGATGACTCTAGCGTCGAGGGAGCTTCAATGGCTGGGGGAGCCACGGGACCGGGATTGGCGGGGCCAGCATTTGAAGGACCAGCGCTGAGGTCCATCTTCTTCTTGGTCCTCTTCGAGTCCACCACCTCCTCCTCCTCCTCCGCACCCTTCTTCTCCTTCGCCGACGGAATGTCCTTGAACGAATCAAGCCTACTGGCCTTGTCATCCTTCAAAAGCTGCCTCACAAACGCCTCCGTCTGTTGATTCCTCTTCTTGGCCTCCACCCGCTTCCTCTTCTTGGCTGCCAATCGCTTCTTCTCAATGGCCGCCCATGTCTCTTCCTCATCCTCTTCCTCTTCCTCTTCATCCTCTTCCACGTAGTCGTACTCATCCTCGCTGTCCTCGCTCTCCTGCCTTTCCACGTCTTCTACATCAGATTCACTCAAGGAGGGCTCGGATGGCTCGCATGAGCTTGGTTGGGGGGAGTCAGGTGGTGTCCCGATGGAGGAGGGGTTGGAAGGGAACGGGGAGGCAGGAAGTCGAATTGGAGAAGAAGGCATGGTGGTTGTGGTTTTCTGGAGGAAGAGAGTTTGAGACAAGGCAATGGAGGGAGTTGGGAGAGTCCGGTATATTAATAGATCTCAGTTTCAGGGAGAGTCGGGGTGTCTCTTCGGGAGTTGTATCACGCTAATGCAAGGAGGCGCCTCGATCTCTAATAATGTAACAGTCTTTTGCAAAGAAAAGAACTATGTAAATTTGTAATCTTAGTGAATTTGGAGCAAACTATATTTACAAGCACTTCAACATGCAGAGATGAACTGTTTACTACCATTAAACCGGATGTTCGGGTATGGGTTGCATTAACAGACCATATGTTTCGGTCTAGAAAAAGATACAGAAAGGACAAATATTTCAGGACCTGTAAAAGATGCTTGTTTTGATTTTGGGCAAATGTGATCTATGATTTCATAGTTTATGAGAGCGATAAAATAGGATAACATTTATAGGGAGATAAGGAACAGAGATGGTCAGGGAAACAAAGCATAAACAACTTCAAACAAGGGGATTGATCAACAAACAAACGATAACCAAAATCACAAACATGGTTTGGGTTAGGGATGAATTAGCATTTTGGATGTTTGGCAATAACCGCATGCTTGTTTTGAATTTGGTCAAGGTGAGCAACGATCACATTGCTATTTCTTATTAATCGTCCAATATTGATCTTCAACTTCTCCAGATCATGTGTCAAGCTAGGAAACTGACATTGTCAAGCGATTGGCAGATGTTGGTGTAGGTCTGTCTAGTGGTGCTATGTTTTGGGTTGGAAACTTATGATGATGTTCAGACTCGTTGTCTGGTGATGCTTACTCTCCCTAGGAGTCCTTGGGGCGATCGTTGTCCTAATCTAGCTTGAGTCAATGTAGGTTAGGGCGAGTCAAGGGCCAGTGAACTCCTCTTTTATCCCTGTTCTGTGACTTGTTCGGTATTTCCGTTGTTGCAATGGAAATGGGGGATGCCCTTGATTCGAAAAAAAATGTGTCAAGCTAGGAAACACGATCATGTATAAGTACAATAAGAGTGGATGTTCTTGTCTAGAAACACGAACAGGCCGGACAACACATGAGACCATGTTTCATGGAAATGTAAAGTTACTAATTGACATCACGATGTTCACATACATAAGACAATGTTCCCACGAAATCTAAAAGATACTAACTAGCATCACAGATAACATATCGGCATTGGTCTTCCACTGGCGCGGCTCGCTCACTCCATCTACATCCATCCCTCGTTTCTAGCCAGGATGCGGTGGCGGCTCCACTTCTTCATGTTGTCCTCCCTCAGGGCCTCAGACCTGGCCATCCGACGTGGTCCTTGATCTCATTCAGGTTCCTCCACCGGTGCATACGGTTGGGGTAGACAGGGCACCCGTAGGTGTTGGTAGTGCACCGGAAGACGCGCAGAGCAAAGGTGTCGGATTTGGAGTCGGAGTCCAACTCTGCAAGTGGTGGAGGAGGCTGGGAATCCGCCGGCGACGTACCAGCGGCTCCGGGTATTGGCGGGTCGACGTTGGCGGCGTCGCAGCGGGGCGGCTCCATGCTGTGGAGTTGACGCCCTTGCCACTCTAAGTAGGAGCGGATGAAGTGGAGGCCACACGGTGACAGCCAGGACCCAGATTCGGCTCCCGAGGAGGCGGTGGGCGAGTGGCTGGCAACACCGCCGGAGCGACGAGTAGGGGCGGGTACGGCCATGCGCCTGAGCTCTGTGTGTCTGGGGGAGACTAATTGCTTCATTGCGTCGGACGGGCAGTAGGACTGAAACGCGAGTGTTTGGGAAGAGAACTATGGGTAGAGTGGTTCGGAACTGGCAAGGACGCCGATGGTGGTAGGAATACAATGGCCAGATTCCATGAGAAGTTGTGCAAGCTTATGTGACAAGCTAAGCAACGGGCCTCTAGATAGAGTGGCTGCGATTCATCTACAAGCTTCCATGGGGCGTTGTGGCAAGCTTCCATGGGAAATTAGGCAACGGGCGCCTTGGCCTGTCGAGGAAGGCTACAGCCGGATGTTACTGATAAGAAAAGGTGACCAGACCGGACTAAATTCAGTGTTGATTTTGTGGGCAAAATAGAATGACTACGGCCGGATCTTACTGATCTTCAAAAGTGAGCGGACCGGACTAAATGGTTCGTTGAATTGTTATTAGGAAAATACGACCGCATTATTCGAACGAACATCCATCCAAAGTAGGAAACAGAGTCCATTCTAAAGTGACTAATTAAACATCACAATTTCCACATACATAAGACAATGTTCCAACGAAATCTAACGATACTAATTAACATCACTGATAACATAACATCACAAAGTTCACATACATAAGACAATGTTCTAATGAAATCTAAAGATACTAATTAACATCACAGATAACATAACAGCATAGATCTTCCACCGGCGCGGCTCCCTCACTCCATCTACTCCATCCATCCCTCATTCCTGGCCACGACGCGGTGGCGGCTCCACTTCTTCTTGTACTTCTCCCTCAGGGGCGCAGACCTAGCCATCCCAAGGACATGGTCCTTGACCTCATTCGGCTTGCGCCACTAGTGCATAAGGTTGAGGCAGACAGGGCACCCGTACGTGCCGTCGAGGCGCCGGAAGACGCGCAAAGCATCGCCCTGGGGGACCGGAGGGATGTAGCCGTGGCAACGGTCCTCAGACGAGTCTGTGTCAGCTTGGGAGTCGGAGTCGGAGTCAAACTCACCAGCAGGAAGGGTAACCGTAAACTTCAGCTTCCGAGGCGGTGACGGTGGAGGATGCTGGATATCCGCCGGTAAGACACCAGCTGCTCCTGGCAAAGCGCCGGCGATCGACGACGGGTCGACGTTGGCATCGTCGGAGGGCAGCGGCAGCGACGGTGGAGGAGGCTGGGAATCCGCCGGCGAGCCACCACCAGCTCTTGGGAAACCGCCGACGAGCGACGGCGGGTCGACGTTGGCGGCGTCGGAGCGCGGCGGCGGCGTGCCGTGGATGTGGCCTCACAGCGTCTCTGTGAACGTGCGGGCGAAGTGCTGGTTGTCGTGCGGCGGCACCCAGTCACGGGCGCGTGAAGAGGATGTGGCACCGGAGGATCGGTTGAAGGGCGAGGGTGAGAGCCGACGTGACGGGGAGCCGGTGGGGGATAGCCGGCGCGACGGGGAACCGGTGGGGGATAGGCGACGTGATGGGGAGCCTGATCGCTTCATTGCGTCAGCCGGGTAGGAGTGAGGCGCGAGTGTTTGGGAAGTGGTAGCGTGGTTCGGAACTGGTGAGGACGCCGATGGTGGGGGGGTAGGAATGGCGATTTATGTGGTGTTACTCGCCTTGCCTGGGAAGTTGTGCTGCTTCGGTGAGAAGGTAAGCAACGGGCGCCTCTTGAGTCTTGACTCTTGAGTGCCTTCCATTCATCTTCCACCATTGAGGGGCTGATGTGCGGGTCCCCGCGCCGTATGACCAACACGTCTGTGATCTCTTGATGATGGCAACCACCTTCCATGGGAAGTTGTGGCACGAGGATGGCAACGGGCGGATGTTACTGTTAAGAAAAGTGACAAGACCGGACTAAATTATTTGTTGAATGAATATCCATCCAAAGTACTCCATAGGAGGAAACAGAGTTCTCTAATCATACACTAATAAGCATTACAGCAAAGTGACACTTGTTATTGTTGGCAATTATCTTTTCATCAAGTCTGGGTCGTCGAGGATGAAAGGCGCCGCCTCGCCGTCGAGCAGGAACGGGTCCAACATCGGGGGCTGAGCGGCTGGCAACGCCGCCGGCCTTTCGAGCAGGGAGAGGAATGTCCGTGCCCCTGAGCTCTCCGGGACAGTCGACGCGGTGGGCGCACTTGACATCAATGGCCGAGCGGCTGGCAACGCCGCAGCCTGTCGAGCAGGGACGGGAACGGATGTGCGCCTGAGGTCTCCGGGACGGCGGACGCACTTGACATCAATGGCGGAGTGGAGGGCCACGGCTGCCACGTGCGACCAGCCCGGCCTCTCGGGCACTCCACCCACTGCACGCCAACTTCTGGTGGTGACGGGTACGGCCGTGCGCCTGAGCTCTCCGGGACAGTCGAAGTGGCGGGTGCACTTGACATCAATGGCCGAGCGGCTGGTAACGCCGCCGGCCTGTGGAGTAGGGACGGGAACGACCGTGCGCCTGAGCTCTCCAGGACAGTCCAAGCGGCGGGCGCACTTGACATCAATGGCGGAGTGGAGGGCCACGGCTGCCACGTGCGACCAACTCGGCCTCTCGGGCACTCCACCCACTGCACGCCAGCTTCTGGTGGCGACGGTGAGACGGGAATCGTGGTTTGATAGATGCGGAGAGAACACCTGTCCCATCGCTGCCCGTCATGCCAGCGACGAAGGCCGCAGTCGGCACAGAGCGTGCCGGGCCCCATCAGCCCAGCCATCCATTGCGGCGTTTCTGTCCTGCCACAGTCGCCGCATCTCGGCCCCGCCGGAGCTTTAGCCGGCGTGGATGGTAGGAGAGCGAGCTCCACAGGAGGCACGTGATGATTATCGCCGGCCATTGGGTGAGATACTCTGAAATGCACATAGAAATTAGTTTGCTCAAAGAGGCAGAAAAGGTCGAAAGAACAAAGAAATCGATTGAATTGGGAGAGAGGACGACGGTACTTGCGCCGATAGGAGGCGATGCCGATGGGGTCTTCTAGTGCCGAGAGGAGGAGATGCCGATGGGGTTTTCTTTCGTTGAGGAGGAGATGCAAAAGTGTTTTCCAGTATATATTAATAGATCTCATTTGCCAAGGGAATGGCGCAGGGTCTCATGGGGGATCGTGTCAGGCAAATGGCCTAGGCGCGTAACTTGCAATCTCGTTGAACTTGGAGCAAACTTAATTCACTTGAACATGATGAGATCAAAAGTTCCCACAAGACCGATTATTCTGGTATACGAGGTCGGATGTTTCGGTTTACGAACCATGAGTAGTCTGGAGAAATATTTTTAATCATTTGATGGCAAAAAGATGCTTGTTTTAAATATGGATAAGGTGAGATATGATATCATCCTTGTTAGGGAGAGCAAAAAACGTGCACAATTCGAACGTGGAGTCGTGGCTTAGGTAGAGCAATTTGAAGCGATGGGCAACAAATTGGCTTTCAGTAAGATGGTGTCTACTCTATCTAGTGTACACTACCCCATCTAGGAAAGATTTGTTTTTCAAAGACTTGGTTAGTAGGAAAGAATCGTGAAGACAAGCAAGCTGACTTAGAGTTTGAACCATGGCTTCATTCTTCCTTGTTGACGAGTCATGCTTGGTAACAACAAAATGAAAGCATGCAATGAGATAGGCAATATAACCCGGGCAGGACCGGATGTTTGGGTTTACGAAACATTAACAGACCGGACAAAAATTTTCATTCCTTTCCTGGCAAAAGTTGCTTGTTTTGAATTGGGCAAACCTGATTACAGATTTCATAGTTTCTGAGATAGTGAGATCACATTATTTGTTTTTTAATTGTCCAATATTGATTTCCACCTCTCTAAATTGCGATGAACTATTCCAACTACCAGCCGTGGTAAATAAATGGGGGAAGACCAGAAGTTGGTTTCCATCACGTCAATGCGTGTGTGAGTATTGCTACACAGGAATCAAGGAAGAGAGATAGAAACAGATATCAGTGGATTGATCTAGAAACAAATATATCCAAAATCACTCTCACATATCACGGTAATTTGTTTGGATGCAGATATCCAATTATTTTGCTAAAGAACAGATCACATTCAGCGTGAATTCTACATTCCTCGTTACAAAAATGTGACCATTCTTCCCAGCTCATCTTGAAGCACAGGCGGCCTGCGCAGTGATGATTGCCGCGCGCCACTGGCGGTGCTAGCAGTGCACGTCGGCGCCATGTCACTCGCCGGATCACCTCTGAGGCTGCCTCACGGCACCGCAGGCAACCCTTGTTCGCCCGCATCATCATCGATGTCGCGGCCGCCGATTCTTCCTCACCTTCGACCTGTCTGATGTACCGCCTCGCAGTGTCATCATCACCGGCGCCGCCATTGGCCCTGTAGAGGACCATGGCGGCTACGTAGGCCGCCACATTGTGCCCAACCTGGGCGGCCTCCTCGAGCTTGGCGATGGATGACCGGGAGCTGTAGTTTTCCCCGAACAGGATGTCCATCCCGGAGATGAAACATGCCTCTAGGTTTCTTATGCAGGTCAGCCAATTGAGGAAGGCATCGTAGCCCTTGCGGTCGTTCCACTGCAGCTCGATGGCAAATCGCTCTAGCGCCACGCGCCGACCAACGGCCGCGTTGTTTCACACGCGACGCATCTACCGGCAGGTCGCCCGTAGGCTACGGAGGTCGTCCATGGGCCGCTCCGAGGTCGCAGCGAGGTGGCCGGCGATGTCAATGTTCACCTCTGTAGGGAGCACCACCAGCGATAACGGCAACTGCCTCAACGACATGATTACTGACCTACGGGCGTCCTGAAAATAGTTTAATCAAACATCAGAGTGCCAGGTCAAATGCACATTCAAATTGATACAGAGACTTGGAAGAGAGCACTGTACTCTAACGGATCTTCCTTCCGAGAGGAGGAGATGCAATTGTAAAAATGTTTTCTGTACCACAGGCGGAAGAAGTCGATCAATGCCCCATTTACAACAAATCCACCGTTACTTTCTCCGCATTTACAGTAAATTGACCGCTCCTTCGCCACCCAGAACAACCTTCGCTGTTGCTCCGTTGATTTCGGGATAACAATAACAATTCATTATGACTGTTGGGGAACCTAATAGAAATTACGTTCTTGGAAATGTGAACAGGTCGGACTAAATGGTCAGTACAATGTGGTGATACTAACTGCCACGCATTTCTTGGTAGATTTTGGCAATACATCATCAGTACAATGCTCAGAAGCATATGGCACAATGTTCAGAATACATGATCGACACATTGTTCACAATACAAAAGTGTCACTTGCAGAATACATGATCGAGACATCTAATTAGCCTTACTACCGAGCATCAATCCCGCCATTCCCGCGAAAAAGAAATAAAGCAAGCAGCACATGCGCGAGTTTGACATTGTGCATATAATTCCCAATTGACTTCAGCTCGGCGGTAACCTTCTGAAGTTTTTGTCGCACTATTTTGAGCTCATTCCTAATCTCTCTAAGCTCACAGTTAGCTTTTCCCAATTCCCCCTCGCACTGCTTTGCATCCTCTTCAGCTTTCGCTTTCTTCTTCATGAGCTTCAACATAACAACATACGACCTTTCATCCCATTCTGGATCAATCTAACAGAAGTAATCGCATTGCTCTTTTTGTTCCTGCAAATTAAACGACCCATTAGCAATAGCCGTTGACCACAGGCATGTTTCAGCTTTCCATCGCATCGATGGCATGTTTCAGCTTTCCCTTCACGTTTTCCAGCTCCGTGGTAGTTGCTTTAAGCTTGATGTTAGCCTTTGCGCATTCTTCCTTCCATGACCTTGCCTCCTCTTCAGGTTTTGCCTTCCTGTCCAGTACCAGGTCTTTCGACTCTTGGTCAAGAATCTCACCTATTTCTTTCAATAAGGCATTGTCCAGGCGTAACATATGGGCACACAACTCCTTGTAGTTGTTGGTCTATTGCAATTGTTCATGTAACAATTGGTCAGCCATCTCGTTGAATTTCCTCATCTCTTGCATAGTTGTATTTAGAATTTCCTGACACAACTCCTTGTATTTTACAGCCTCTTGCTGCGCCATGAGTTCTCTACCTTCTTTTTCTTGCAGGTCTCTCTTCACCTCCTGCAGCCCAGCTTTAGTGGCTTCAAGCACCTCTACAAGCTAGTAAAATACAATAACCTATCAATCCATCAAACGATGCAAACTGAAAACTAACTGAATCTAACACCTATGAATTGTCTATAGCCTATCAACTTGTAACACCAAACGAAGTACAAATATGAGGGTACGATGAAATCTGATTCTAGTGTATTTGCTCATCAATCCGTTTGATCCCCAAATCTAGAAATCCCTAGGACGATACAGGAAAATATAGTGGCTCAAACCAGAGAACTGACCTTGTCGAGCCGTTTCAGCTTCTTGTAGCTGGAAGGTGGCGGTGGAACCATCTTCCCGTCACCTTTAGGATCCGCCATTCCTGCCATGAGCCATTGTAGATCTGCGCGTAGCAAAAGTCGAGTCTTTGCGAAGGCAGCGAAGCCTTTCGCTTGCGAATTACTGATTTGTATTAAAGATTCACCTTACACAACCATAAGGAAAGTGTTTCCTGTTAAAATGACAGAACCAAGAAGTGGTGCAGTGGTAAGCAACGCAGTCTTGTTCCTATAGGTCTTTAGTTCGAACCCTTGCAATGGTAAGTTTTTTTTGCAACATTTCGTGACCTAGCGAAAATGCTTACATGTGGGACCTCCATTTTATGATGACTTGGAACGACAGTAGGAAATAAACAGTTTCGCGATCGTTACTCAGGAAGGTCCTTCCAACAAAACATCAACAGACCGGACCAGCAAAACATCAACAAAATTAGCTCAGAATGGTGGGAGTGCTCAAAGCAAATCAGCATAATAAGATGGCATCTCAAAGCAACTCATCACCACAAAGTTTACACCATCAAGTAGCAAACATCATAACATGATGAGGTAGAAACATGTTTCTTAAGACATCAGTAGATCGACAGTTCTCCCCGCATATAGATTCAAGGTAATATTATGTCTGGCTTCCTGCAGTTTTCCATTCACCTTCTGCAGCTCGGCTTCAAGCATCACTTAAATCGATAAATTCTGAGGGTCGTTCATGTGATCTGAAGAAAACATCAGCAACAACTTTCATAAGCTGGCATGCCATGGTTATTCATCATTAAAAATTGTTCCAATAATCATAACTACCTATTGTTCGATTCCATTTCCATGAACACTTGTCCAAGTTCTGTCTGTGTTGGCTTACCCTTCTTCCTCTTCTGAAGCTCAGTGGTAGTATCTTCAAGCATCAATTTTTCAGTATCTCCAAGCTTCATGTTAGCCTTTCTGCATTCTTCTTTCCATGACCTTGCTTCCTCTTCAGCTTTTGCTATCCTGCGTGTTAGCTTATTCAGAACAGCTTTAGTCCTACCATCCCATTCAGGATCAATCCAAACAAATGTCTGACATTGTTTTCCTTGAGGATGTAGACACCAAATACATATATGTTCATAAAATTGTCCATTTTCAACACTAATATCAAGAGTACAAGTACTATAAGTCTATTGAAATTTAAACAAGTTATTGTTTACCTGACCATAGGTTCCATACCGGCGCCTAAGGGTGGTGAAGCTTTCCCTGACAAGGAGAGCATACCCATGCTGGCACTTGTTAAAAGGATCCACAACGATAAGATCAGCATCAGGAGGCTCTGATGTAACGAAATCAGTGGACCGAGCCACCACCAGATGCTAGTAAAATACAAGAACCTATCAATTCATAAAATGATGCAAATCGAAAACTAATTGAATCTAACACCGATTATCTATAGCCGATCAACTTCTAACACCAATTGCAATGCAAATCTGAATGTATGATAAAATCTGAATCTATTGTATATGGTCATCAATCCTCTAGATCCACAAATCTAGAAATCCCCATCCCTAGGTCGATAGGGGAAAATATAGTGGCTCAAACCAGAGGACTAACCTTGTCGTCCTGTTTCATGAACTCGTAGCCGGGAGGTGGCGCATAAACCGCCCTCTCATCACCGCTAGAATCCGCCATTCGTACCACTAGCCGTTGCAGATCTACGCGTAGCAAAAGTTGAGTCTTTGCGAAGGCAGTGAAGCGTTTCGCCTGCGAATTACTAATT
Organism: Cenchrus fungigraminus; assembly: GCA_036936925.1. Classification (NCBI taxonomy): domain Eukaryota; kingdom Viridiplantae; phylum Streptophyta; class Magnoliopsida; order Poales; family Poaceae; genus Cenchrus; species Cenchrus fungigraminus. The sequence continues at coordinate 74,529,404 of CM072780.1, forward strand.
TATATTAAAGATTCACCTGAGACAACCATAAGGAAAGTGTTTCTTGTTAGCATAACACAACCAAGAAGTAGTGCAGTGGTAAGCAGCACAGCCTTGTTTCTTCAGGTCCCTGGTTCGAAACCATGCCATGGCAAATTATTTTTGCAACATTTCCTGACCTAGCCTCTAGTCTGGCGAAAATGCTTACACGTGGGACCCTAGAACTATTTATGACAACTTGGAACACTCTATTTTCGAAAAAAAAATGCTTACATGTGGGACCCAACTGAATTTTATGACGACTTGGAACACTCTGTTTAAAAATAATGCTTACATGTGGGACCAAAGTTGGTTTATGACGCTGCTGACATGGCGAAAATGCTTACATGTGGGACCCTGGAAAAATTTATGACGACTTGGAACACTCTATTTTCAAAAAAATCCTTACATGTGGGACCCAACTAAAATTTATGACGACTTGGAACACTCTATTTTTAAAATAATGCTTACATGTGGGATCGATGTTGGTTTATGACGTTTTTGCAGAGCTTATGGCGTCACAAAATAGCATGAAACAGTGAATGCCCGCCTACAGTACCAACCGTAATGACGAAAGTTTTTTTTGTCACTAAATTTGCTCGGAAGTGAAATATTATGACGAGATCAGCCAGGAACATCATAAATCAATGACGCTAAAATGTGGTTGCGTCACTAGTCAACGATTTTCTTGTAGTGTTAGGATAAGCATCACAAGCACATCTAGCCCTATTACAACACATCACAAGTTTTTAAAGTTTTCAAATCCCACAAACTTGTCCATGACCATATCCACTAGTTGCCAACAGAGGCAACCACAAATAGTACCAAATATTATAGACCATAAATGAGTTCAACTGAAATAGATAAAGCAAAGCAAACAGCAGCAACAACTTCTCTCAACTCACAAAAGCAAGCATCAACACAGTAGCAGGAGGTTTTCACTTGATTCATCTCAATCTTCCTTCCCCCCCTTTGTCAATATGTTAACAAAAAGGAAAGAAGAAAGAGAGGAAGTAGAGCTCCTAGACCTGATCTCCATTACTCACTCCAGTCAACATCAGTGTCCTCAGAGTCAAGGTCTTCATCATCATCAGAGGAAGGGCGCCTGCCATGGCTAGAAACACCCTTGTAGCCCTTCCTGACACCAATCTGAGGGCCTTTGGGCTTAGTTTTCATCTTCTGAAGCTTAGCACTGAGAGGCTCCTGATCATCACTTGGCTCCTCATTCTGGGCTTCTTCTTCACTGGAGGTGGAGTCAAGAAGATAGGGGGAGGAGTGAGAGGCTGAGCAGATAAGCCATTGTGGATCAACAACCTATTTATATCCTTTCTAGCCTCATATGCGTGAGTAGCTGAATAGTTGCACATAGAGAAGGTATTTTTGATCATTTCCTTCATATTTTTGAAAGCGGACATCTTCCCCTTGGGACTTCTAGGTCCAACCTCATCATCATGACCTGCTAGTGTAGAGGGTGTGGCTGTCCCTAGAAATGCCTTGACTGCTGCCTCAGTCTTTTGATGCTGCCATTGCTTGACTTGATAGGAGCCGTGCTCACAATCCTTTTTGAATATCTTCCCACTAACAAACTCAATGATGTACATAACATAGGGTGCATACGGGAAGTTGTGAATTCCATTGTCCATGCTAGTGATGGTGTTCAGCCATATGAATCTGCTAACGGAGAAAGGAGCAGCATCTGGAAGCATTCTAGACAACAGGTTTGTTGCAAAGCTCCTCAAGGAAGTAGAGTCACTTCCACCCTTTGGATAGATGGTTTGCCTCAGCATGTTGTTCGACACATAATACACAGGTTTCTGCCCTAAATTTGACCCTGTAGCTAACCCATCCACCAGATAAGCATCTGCAATCTGATTTGGCTTCAAGTGATTCTCAAAATTAATTGTGTCCCTTTCTCTGTCCTCTTTCCCAAATCCAAGCAATCTGGCAAAGGTCACAAAGTCAATCTTGTAGTGCACCCCCTCTGTCATCCAATGTATAGTATCCTCATAATTCTCATAGAAAAAGGTAGCATGGAACTGAGCTATAATTTCTGCATTCCAGTCATACCTAAAGCCCATCAGTTCCTTCATGATGTACTTGTTAACCACCTCCAATACCTCATCTACTTCTAGTCTGTCAAAATTCTCAAAGTGCTGCCAATCTACCCATTGCATCTTATGGATCTTAGGCTTACTTGAGAGAACAGTGCCATAGAAGTTAAAGTGAAACATAGACTAAAGCCTTTCGTCAACGGTAGCAAGCTTAGGCATGGAATAAGGGTTTTATTCTCTAGCTATCCTGACTTGAATATAAGTTCCCTCATAGTTTTGATATTCTAAAGTCAAGGTGCTATCATATTTTGTGGGAGGCTTCTTCTTTGGAAAATCCCTATAGTGCACTAGATAGGAAGTATTTGCTTCACTAGGCTTGACTGCAGTTGAGGTATCAATGGGAATGGTTTTGCCTTTGGTTCCACCATTGTCCTCAACATGTGCCGCAACAACAGAACATTTGCCTCCTGAGATATTGCATGTACTCTGCCACCCCTTGTTCTTGGAGATGCTGCACCTCTGCCCCTTTTTGGTGTAGCTTTCTTAGGAGCAACCTGCCTGACAGCAATATTAAAGGCTTCCTCTCCTTCTGAATCTTCATAGGGCATGGCCCTCTTTTCCTTTCTCTTTGAAGAGTCCCCAGTCATCTAGATAACCAGAGATGATAGATGATGAGGAAGTAGTGATGAAAATGACTTAGAAACAATTGTGACAGTTGAAAGGACCTTGATGTCACCTAGAGGGGGGGGGGTGAATAAGCTAGACGACCAAATAAAACTTTTCCTCCGAAAGTTGAGCTTCTCTGGCTGAAGCGGTTAGACCGCCCTCACCAGGCAGTTAGGCCGCCCCTGATGCACTGAGCACAAGGGGGGCGATTAGACCGCCTCCACGCAGTGAACCTACAAAACACAACTCAAGCTTCTCTTGACTTCCAAAGTTCTTGAGTGGCTTCAATAGATGATCACAAGAAGGGTAATGATCCCTGCACTTAAAGACAAGCACACCCTAGTAGATCGAGCGGAAGCAAAGTAGATATACTAGAAATCAACAAGTAAGGCAAACCACAAAGGAGAGACAAGGATTTGTTGCCCGAAGTTCACCTCCCACCAAGGAAAGGCTAAGTCTCCATTGAGGAGCTTGTAAGGGAATTTTCTCACAACAAGTCGGGTCTCTTTGAACCACTTTCCTCTTTTCCACTAAGGCGATCTTTTCCACGAAGAGTCACGATCACAACCCTCACAAACTTGCCGCTGCTCACCACAATCTTGGGAGGTAGCCGGCGATGCCTAGCCATCTAGGAGGCGGACCTCCAAGAGTTATAAATGCTCCAAAGGCTTTCTGACGCGAATCACAAGTGCTCAAGCTATGGGATGCTCTTGCTCAGCTCACAAAGGCTCAATCTCTCAACCCAACACAAGGATATGGCTTGAATCACAAATCTCATAAAGAGAGGGTTGGGGAGAGTTTCTTTGGCTTTGGCTTATGAAAAACAACAAGTGAAGCACACCAGCAACCCTAGATTCAGCAACCCCGACAAGTGGAGCTCGTCGGGTACTTATACCCCTCTCAAGGAAAACTAGCCGTTAGAGAACTGGCCAGGGCGGTTCGACTGCGTGCCCCTGGCCAGTTTGAAAAACTAGCTGTTGGCTGCCTCGGGCTGCAGACCGTCCCTCTGGGGCGGTTAGACCGCCTTGGCAGAGAGAGCCCAAAAACCCTTTTCTCTTCTCACAAACACTTCAAGATGTGTTGAAGTGGCTAAGGTTGGGTTAGAGGTTTGTTAGATCATTCAGGGACTCTCTCAAGGCTATTTCTCACATAGGTCAACTAATGAGCACTTTTGATATTTGTCTTAAAGCTAATGTTGCATCCCTCTTGATAGTCTTGATAGTACGACATTCCTATACTCAAAAATAAATATAAAATCGTGTCAACCTCTTGAGTTATAGATCTTCATCCTTGCCATACTTTAGCAATTCCAACATGAGGGCTTCCAACTTAGCCATTGTCTTGAGAAAATCCACACTTGAACTAGTGACTTAGGATTTTTTCCATCTAGTATAAGAATGCACACTTAAATCCTTAAGTCACTCCATATTGCCAATCATAACATATAGATGAGTTGCATAGCTTCCCTCTGTTAAGGCTTGGATATTAGTTACTTCACCTTAGCAAAACACCAATGGCAGCCTAGCTTGAACCATAGATTGCTTAGTACCTCGCCCAAGTCATCTCGGTTGATCTCTTCATCACTTACCCAATCCACATTGAGTTTGGCTTTGCATTATCCACAATTAATCTTTATTTGAAATCCCACTTCAAATGCTTGTTCTTGATCGACAACGAATATGCAAGCTTCCATATGAGAACCATTAGATAAACACTCATCCTTATATCATTTTGCAAATACCACATGAAGCCTTGCACTTAATTTGAGAGAATTACCAAATTCTCATTTATGATCCTTTTTATTTTAATCAAGCTACCACAATCATCGGAGATATGAGATTTAACTTTGCGAAATAACCCTAATGTATAAATCCATTTGATGCTTGACATTTATCTCTTTGCATAAGGATCACACACTTGCTTGCCTTTAATCAACGTGAGCCAAATAATATTCATTCAAATACTTGATAATCATAGCTCATGAACAATTAATAAAAACCTGTTCACAATCTTTAAACAAACATGTTAGACCTTTAATCGCTTTGTCATTCAATTCACCAAAATCCACTTAGGGGCCTAGATGCACTTTCAATAGTGTTCATTTGAACTTTGAATCAAAGTCATAACATCTGTTGCTACAGAGTCCGGAACCTCTGGGGAAATCCTGGAACCTCCGGCCTACATGTAGGTTTAGAGTTATGCCATTCGATGCAACTTTCAAATGAATGCTAACACAATGCACCTAAATCAGTTACACTAGTGGACAACAAGGAGTGCATCTGCACAAGATTTCACTGCTAGAACCAAGGGAAAAGGCTGATCTGACAGATTTTAGGGTTATTCACCTTAGAGATGAGGAAGGAGGAAGCAGACAAGTCCTTGGCATGGAGAAGAACGCTTGGAATTCTTCTAGATCTCCAGCGTGAATCGGAGAAGAGGGAGGAGCCGCTCGAAGTAGATCTGGTCGGCGGCGAATACCGCGACTCCCCCTTACTTCACCATCTTCACATGCCCGGAGGAGACTAGTCGAGGATGACTCAGAGACGCACAACCACAGTAGTAGGAGAGATCTTGGCCGACGTCGAAAGCAAGCGGCGCGGCGAGGAGGAGCGGCGGTGATGCGACGACATGGGAGAGAGAGCCCGAGTGCGGCGTGGTGAAAAGTGAGATTGACTGCGATTGGAAGGAAGTGGTAGATGGGGAGTTACCCTAGTGGGGTAAAAGGATAAGATTCTAGAGAATATTCCTACCCACGTTCTCCTTTGACTCTGGTTGACTGCCAACTACTAAATGTGCGGACCTCCGGAATGATCTCCCGGAACCTCCGGATTCTGTATCGAGTGACTGAACCCTAATTGCTTTGACAGATAAGGGTCCAAAACCTCAGGGATTTTTCCCGGAACCTCCGGAAACTGAAACCAGAGACAATGAGCTTGTTGTTCTTCAGAGATTTGGCACTTTTTCTTGATTTAACTCTTAGATCATGGACTCCTTGTCTCAATAGGCTAGATAAAATCAATCAACACACAGCTATAGCCATTTTGAGACAAGTTGGGATATAAATTAGGTTTTGAAACACAATAATAAAGATTTTATAAAAACATTTTCAAATTAAGGCATGCTAGAGATCAAACCATGCAACGAGAATCAAGAATATTTAGCTCATTCCTCAAACTACAAAACCTTGACTCATCAAGAGGTTTGGTGAAGATATCAGCTAGTTGTTTTTTGGTGCTCACATGACTTAGAGAGATATCTCCTTTGGTTTCATGGTCTCTCAAGAAGTGATGATGGATGTTTATATGTTTTGTGTGAGAATGGATTACCAGGTTGTTTGCAAGCTTTATGGCACTTTCATTGTCACACAATAGTGGAATATGGGTAAAGTAACATCCACAATCTTTTAAGGTTTGCTTCATCCAAAGTAGTTGAGCACAACAAGCGCCGGCTGCAACATACTCGGCCTCGGTGGTGGAAAGGGCCACTGAGTTTTGCTTTTTAGAACTCCAAGACACTAGAGACCTACGAAGAAATTGGCAAGTCCCTGATGTACTCTTTCTATCTACCTTGCAACCAGCATAATCAGAATCTGAATAGCCAAGTTGATCGAAAGTGGAGCCCTTAGGATACCACAAGCAAAGGTTAGGGGTATGTACTAGATATCTCAAGTTTCTCTTTATGGCCATGAGATGGCACTCTAAGCACACATCCACACACTAAGCATAATATCCGGCCTAGATGCACAAAGGTAAAGAAGAGAGCCGATCATGGAGCGATATACCTTTTGATCCATGGATTTCCCTTCTTCATTTAGATCCAAGTGTCCATTGGTAGGCATTGGAGTCTTGATGGGATTGGACTTGTCCATGTCAAACTTCTTGAGCATATCCCTTGTGTATTTGGTTTGACAAATGAACGTCTCTTCCTTCGCTTGTTTGATTTGAAATCCAAGGAAGAACTTGAGCTCACCCATCATGGACATCTCAAATCTCTTTGTCATCACCTTACTAAACTCTTCACAAAAAGATTCATTAGTACTACCAAATATTATGTCATCGACATATATTTGGTACACAAAAATATGACCATCAACTTTTCTAGTGAAGAGTGTAGCATCGGCTTGGCCTATCTCAAAGCCTTGCTTGAGCAAGATTTCCTTAAGGCATTAATACCTTGCTCTTGGTGCTTGCTTGAGCCCATAGAGCGCCTTACGGAGTTTGTACACATGATTAGGATACTTAGGATCTTCAAAACCCGGTGGTTGCTTCACATAGACTTCTTCGGAGAGTGGTCCATTGAGAAATGCACTCTTGACATCCATTTGATATAGCTTGAAGTTGTGATGCGCAACAAAGGCGAGAAGGAATCGAATTGCTTCAAGTCTTGCTACCAGTGCATAAATTTCTCCAAAGTCAAGTCCTTCAACTTGAGTGAACCTTTGTGTCGTGGTTTAGAAACCGCTAGCAAATAAAATCAAGGACTGCGCATCGAGCCTCGGATGGTGTGCAAACGGGGACACAAGGATTTACACTGGTTTGGGCCTCCGTGGAGTAATACCCTACGTCCAGTTCGTGCTGCTCATGTTGTTTGCACTGGTTTGTAGCGGGGCGATACAAACTGGCGAGAGAGGGAGCTTGGTCCCAAGTCTCTGTGGTGTGTGTGTGTGGTTCTTGCAGCAGAAGTCTGCGTACGAGTGTGTGTAGGAGCCAAGTTTGGCTGGAGGAAGAAGAAGAACAGTGAGAGAGAGCTCCATCAGAGTGGAGTGAGAAAAAAGAAAATCCCCCTGTTGCCTTCGGTGCCTTCCCTTTTATCAGCCAAGAGAAGACTTACATGTGAAGGAAAAGAGAGAGAGAGTACATGGTTTTCGAGAGTACAGGGAAGAGCTTTTACCCATGCCGTGGGCCCCGCTGTCCTCAGGAGTAGCTGGTACAATCAACTTGTCAGGCAAGTTGGGAGCTTCGGGGAGTTCCTTAGCTGCGAAGACTCGGGGTTCGGTAGGTCGGACGGAGCAAAACTCAGTCATGCGAGGCGGAGTTTTAATAGGTCGGAGGATAGTTAGCTCGGAGGGGCTTCTGACCTATGCATGCATGGCTTGCGTGCGGGAGACTTTGCATGCATGGCTTGTAGCCTTGTAGGAGTAGGGTAGGTACTCAAATGTGCATGGCTTGTAACCTTGTAGGTACTTGAGTGTGCATGCATATAGGTGATGTAGGCACTTGAGTGTGCATGCATGTAGGTGAAGTAGGCACTTGAGTGTGCATGCATGTAGGTGAAGTAGGCACTTGAATGTGTAGATGCATGCACGCAGCAAGTTTGCATGTGGGTTTGATAAAAACCAAAGCATCCCATGCGTGTTTAGCAGGGAGTCGGGCGAATCGCATTTTCGCGCTCCTGATTGATTGGATCGGGTGAAGCAGCGATTTATTTGGTCAGGGGCCATCGTCATTGAGTCACTGTCTCTGGGTACCCCTAATATAGGACCACGTCAGTAGCCCCTGAGCCTGGGAAGGAGTCTTGGACTCGTTCCCAGGTTTAGTAGTTGTAGTGTGGAGGAGACGTCATTGTCCGTTTGAACAGGGGGCGCGTGAGCGCACCCATCGGGTGTAGCCCCCGAGCCCGCGGGGGAGACGGAGACTCGCTCGTGGGGTTAGTGATTTTGGGTTCGATAGTCATTTCATCAGGAACGATGGTGTCCCCGAGCTTTTGGGATCATTCAATTGACCCGGCGGCTCGTTGCCTGTTTATTATTATTATTATTTTTCGCACGTCCCTTTCGTTAGGGAAGGAGGGGTGAGCATTGCCATGGCTTACCTCGGTGGCTGAGTCATGGTGCTCGTCGAGCTACTAGCGGGTTAGTTCGAGTAAGACCCGGGTCCCGTTCGCAGGGTCCCGACAGGATCAGCTGGTGAGAGGTCTTATTAAACCTCTCCGAATGTCTCGTTTGTTTTCGGGGTCATTCGGTTGACTCCGGCGGCTCGTTTCCTGTTTATTTTTCCTCGCGCATCCCTTTCGTCAGGGAGGAGGGGTGAGCATTTCCATGGCTTACCTCGGTGACCGAGTCATAGTGCTCGTCGAGCTACTAGCGGGTTGGTTCGAGTAAGACCCGGGTCCCGTTCGCAGGGTCCCGACAGGATCAGCTGGTGATAGATCTTATTAAACCTGTTCTAATATCTCATTTATTTCCGGAGTCATTCGATTGACTCCGGCGGCTCGTTGCCTCCCCTTTGGTGGGGATTCCATGAGATTTTTTCGTCTGGGGCTCGAACACGAGCCGGGATGCCTGTGGCACTCGTGTGCCTGGGTCTTGGCCGCTCATGGGCCCGTCCCTTTTCGTCCCTTGCTCTGGTGACGGCGGCGGCTGTTCGGAACCCTTTGCTGGGCCAGCCTTCGAACCGCGTGTCGGTTTGGATCCGCGAGATCCATTGACGGTTCACGTCTCGGTGCCTAGCCCCCGAGCGTAGGCGGCAGGCTCAGGGATCCAAGACTCATTCTTGGAAAGAAACATGAAGACGATAGAAAGGGGTGCCACAAACATTAACTCCAAAGCAAAAAACATTTGGCAATGCATAACAAAAATTTCTGATTCCAACTCTTTTAAGTCTATTAATTTCTTCGGGTAGTTATCCTTATATGTTTATGCACCTGACTGCTGATAGCCACATCCGTAGTGTAGGGAGCTGGCCGCATGCACGCATAGGAAGTGTAGGCGTAGAGTCAAGGTTTCACGGTCTAAGGAGTGTACTCCCCGACTACTTTAGCGACTTGTGCAAGAGGGAAAAAAGAAAGTAAGCGACGGAGAAAAGATGTGTGTGGCACGCCCGTTGGTCGTTGGCCTGACTATTCATGTAGCGCTCGGGCTGAAGAAGCAGTCGGGAACAGGCCAAGGGTAGTCGGTGATAGCCCGGAGATGCACGTTAAGACAAGCAATAACCGGGAAATGGTAGTATTAAAATAATACTTAGCTTGTTTTGCGTTCATGTTGGAGGAGCCGGCTTGTCATCCTCGGGCCCAGGTGATAAGCCCCCGAGCCTTGTGTTGCCCATCATGGCCGAGTGGGAGGTCGCCGACGAGGTCAGCAACTAGTCGGGGTCGTCGTTGCTGTGCCAACAAGTTATAAAGAATATCGTCTCTCGAGAGACAGTTAGTTTTAATAATAGGGGCGGTGTGCCCCAAAATTCATAATGGTGAATGGAAATCGAGCTGCAGACTGCCTTGGTCGAAAAGACTTCCAGCTTAATTATTTATGCAAAAAGAGTTATTGTTGGCCGACCCTTTCTTAGTGTCGAGGTAGCAGAGCTCGAGTTCGTACGCGACAGAGGTCGGTCGTGCTGGTGAGCAAAGGCACCGTAGCCGCTGGGGCGTAGGTTTCTCGCATTCCAACCAGTCGGACTCGACTCGTTTCGTCATAACTGGAGCCTCGACCTTGGCGCGGGCGAAGAAGTCGGTCAGAAAGGTTTTCGCAAGGTCACTATTGCCCGACCCTTTTTCTCGTGATGATGTGGTGGTAATCGAGTTTGTGACTGGAGCGAGGGAGCCGTAGCCGCGGGGGCGTAGGTTTCTCACAGTCCGACTAGTCTGACATGGATTTTCCCATCATAATTCGTTTACCGATCTCATTGCTCGAACAAGGGTCAAGAGCGACTAGTTTTAAGCGAAAGAACTAACAACTTTGTATATTACGAGAAAATAGGGGTTCGAGTAACGTAGCTGTTTTGGTGGTTCGAGCACCGAGGATGTTCCAGCCGTTGGTGGTTTGGAGACCGTAGATGTTCAGATGGTGATCGTTGCGGGCTCGGTCGGGGCAGTTATCGGGAGGACCGCAGGCTCAGTCGGGGCGGCCGTCGGGCGGCTGCCGGTGACGCTTGCCGTTGCTTGTTATTGGCGGTGCCATGGTTGCGGTCCCGGGGCGGTTGAGTGGTTGAGGTTGACACCGAGTTGCGGCAACGCACGTAGCTGCTGGTGGCCGCGCAGACCACTTTCGCAACGTGCGTGGCCCTGCAAAACGAACGTGCACTTGGATCCGTCCAATAGCACAGAGTGGTAGGTGTCATTAGCAATCAAAGGTAAGGTCATGTACGTCAATTGCTAATTAAATTAAGGTAAGATAACTTGACATTAAGGAAATAGCTTTCCTGTTGCGGATCGACTAGGTCTCGGGGCGGCCGAATCGCCGAGTGCAGCCTGCCGATCGGTCGATCGAGGTGTATGGCTGCCGGTCTTGTCGGCGGGACATGCTGCTTGCTAGCCGGTGGGGGCAGCGCATGCGGTTGAAGAGATGTGGGCCCTACGCCCTACCGCCGCTCGGCCGTCGGTGGAGGGTTGTGCCGCTGGGGGCGCAGTCGGCCGTCGTTGGAGTGCGCAGAGCAGGTTCATCACAGGGCGGTGCCACGCGCTGGTGGCCGCAGCTGGTGGAGGAACGCTGATGGCCGTGGTTGTCGTGGATGTCGCCACGCTTGTTGGTGTCGCCGTCGCCGTTGTCGCGGCGTGTGGCAGCTCGCCGGCTGTAAGTGTTCGCCGTGTGCCTTGGTGGATCAGGACCCAGCTCCCGGTCCTCATAGCTGGTCGGGGGGTGGCTGATGGTCGGCCAAGGCGAGGCTGGCTGGTGAGATTTCGTTTGGGTGCAGGGGCAAGCGTCCGGCCGGACGTCTAGGCTGCCCAGCCTTGTGTGTCGAACCGCGTGTGTCGAGGCTTCCTGAGTCACGTGAGAACAAGGCAATCATGTTGTAGCATAATGTGAAACATCCCATGAAGAGAGAAAGCGAGGACTGCTCATGGTTTAATGAATAGACATGTACAGCCTAGCCATCATTGTGATTAAAAAACTTAGCCTTGTGCAACACAGCCTCCCAGAGAGGGCTGATTGCTCCTGCTACTAGAGTATTTTTTTGCGGCCTCCAAGGGAGTAAAAAAGTCATAGAGTGGAATGCAAAGCAACCACACATGCGACGATTTATGGCAGATGTAAGCGATACTTAGCTTGTCTGAGCGTTTCGTCATCGGAGGCTTGCAACTGAGGGGTCGACAACTCTGCAGAGTAGGAGCCCTCGGGAGCCCCGACGATGAAGCCGAGCGAGGCGTGCGACGGAGGCCTTGTCCCAGGAAGTCGCTGCAGCTTTCAGGACGATGAGGAGCGTGGTCGGGACGCCGTAGCTGTTGCGAGGCCGGTTGAGCGCTGCCGGCTCCGCGACAGCCGCGGGACCAGTATGGAGCGCGGCCAGGATGCCGTGACGGTCATGGGGTTGACGCGGAGCGTCGTTGGGACGCCGCGATGACCGCGGGGCCGACGCGGAGCACGGCTGAGGCGCCACAACGGTGGCTTCAACGGTAAGGTGCGGATAGGGCCGAGGATCAACTCCGGTCGGCTTTGTCCGCGACGATGATGAAGAATGAGGCCGCCAGAGCGCTCGCGCGCCCGGCAGTCAACTTTCGACGGTGTTGGCCATCCGAGGCTTGGTAAAAAATCGGCGTGACGTGCAAGCGGCCCCACGGTGGGCGCCAACTGTCGTGGTTTAGAAACCGCCGGCAAATAAAATCAAGTATTGCGCATCGAGCCTCGGATGGTGTGCAAACGGGGACACAAGACTTTATACTGGTTCAGGCCTCCGTGGAGTAATACCCTACGTCCAGTTCGTGCCGCTCATGTTGTTTGCACTGGTTTGTAGTGGGGCGATACAAACTGGCGAGAGAGAGAGCTTGGTCCCAAGTCTCTGTGGTGTGTGTGGTTCTTGCAGCAGAAGTCTGCGTACGAGTGTATGTAGGAGCCAAGTTTGGCTGGAGGAAGAAGAAGAACAGTGAGAGGGAGCTCCATCAGAGTGGAGTGAGAAAAAAGAAAACCCCCCCGGTTGCCTTCGGTGCCTTCCCTTTTATCAGCCAAGAGAAGACTTACATGTGAAGGCAAAGAGAGAGAGAGTACACGGTCTTCGAGAGTACAGGGAAGAGCTTTTACCCATGCTGTGGGCCCCGCTGTCCTCAGGAGTAGCTGGTACAGTAAACTTGTCAGGTAAGTTGGGAGCTTTGGGGAGTTCCTTAGCTGCGAAGACTCGGGGCTCGGTAGGTCGGACGGAGCAAAACTCAGTCGTGCGAGGCAGAGTTTTAATAGGTCGGAGGATAGTTAGCTCGGAGGGGCTTCCGACCTATGCATGCATGGCTTGCATGCGGGAGACTTTGCATGCATGGCTTGTAGCCTTGTAGGAGTAGGGTAGGTACTTAAGTGTGCATGGCTTGTAGCCTTGTAGGCACTTGAGTGTGCATGCATATAGGTGATGTAGGCACTTGAGTGTGCATGCATGTAGGTGAAGTAGGCACTTGAGTGTGCATGCATGTAGGTAAAGTAGGCACTTGAGTGTGTAGATGCATGCACGTAGCAAGTTTGTATGTGGGTTTGATAAAAACCAAAGCATCCCATGCGTGTTTAGCATGGTGTCGGGCGAATCGCATTTTCGCGCTCTTGATTGATTGGATCGGGTGAAGCAACGATTTATTTGGTCAAGGGCCATCGTCATTGAGTCGCTGTCTCTGGGTACCCCTAATATAGGACCCCGTCACCTTGAGCGACCAATCTTGCTTTGTTCCTAATCACAATACCAAACTCATCTTGCTTGTTCCGGAAGACCCACTTGGTGCCAATGATGTTGGTCTTGGGTCTTTCCACCAACTCCCACACTTGATTTCTTTCAAAGTAGTTCAACTCTTATTGCATAGCCATCACCCAATCCAGATCGTCAAGTGCTTGTTCTACCTTGATAGGTTGAAGAGAGGAAACAAATGACTAAAATGCACAAAATTTTTTAAGACGAGATCGTGTTGTTACCCCCCTCTGCTTATGCTCCCAAGAATGTTGTCAATGGGGTGATCCCGTTGTATGACTTGATGTACACGAGGATGTGATGGCCCAAGAGGTTAGTGTATAGGTTGGTATTCATCATTATCATCAGCTTGAGGCTCAGATGTCTTGCTTGGGCATCTTCTTACTGATCAATTTGTTGGTTCACAGTGTTTTATGGAGCTGAGTTCCCAGACCCCGGAACCTCCGGAGACTTTCCCGGAACCTCCGAGGAATTTCTCGGAACATCCGGGGTCTGCACTTCTGCAGAACCAGTGACGTCTGGCCCTTGGAGTGGTCTTGAAGCTTGGAGTTGTTCTTCATCTTCTCCTTGTGCTTCAACTGGTCTAACATCACCTATGGCCAATTGATCAATTACTTCACAAGATGGCTTCTCATTACCTACAACATTCAAATCAACTTTCTCTATTTGAGAGCCATTAGATTCATCAAAAGTCAAATCTAGCATGACTTCAATCCTCCCTGTGGTTAGATTGAAGACTCGTTAAGCATGCTCATTAGGACCATAGCCAAGAAAAAAACTTTTATCAACCTTTGTTGCAAACTTAGAGCTTCGGGGCCTCTTGTTAAGAATGAAACATTTGCACCCAAACACTCTAAAGTAAGACACTTTGGGCTTTTTACCAGTGATAAGCTCATATGAAGTCTTCTTGTAGAACGTGTGAAGATAGAGGCAGTTGATAGCATGGCAAGCCGTGTTGATGGCTTCAGCCCAAACAATATTGAGAACCAGAGCGTCCGAGGACTGGTGGATGGTCGCTCCCTGGTGTGATGAGTGATTGACAACGTGGTGTGGACCGACTCTTGGCCGAGTATTGCAAGTGCCGGTTGTGGATTGATTTGCATTGGTGCAGGTGAAGAGCTGGCGCGAAAGGTCTTAGGCTTGCGGGGCCTCCGAGGAGTGGAGAGACAAGTAGGCTCGGCTCCATGGACCTAGTGGCCGAACGGGATCAAGTGCGGGCCGCATGGTGGTAACAAAAGCAAGACGAAGTCGTGGACATGAGCCGGTGCAGGGTAGCATCTCACGACCGGAGTCTGCACGCGGGGTTTACGGTGGTTCACCACAAAACCGTCAGGTTCCTTGGTTGAGCCACAAAACCAAGACCAGAGGCTCGGTGGGCGGAGACGAGATCCGGGCGCATCGAGAAGCTTCGATGTCGGGGGACACGCGGCGGGATCGCGGGGCTTGCGTCGGGAGGACGTGGACTATGGCGAAGGCATGGCCGCCCGATGAGAAATACCAAGTCTTGACCAAAGTGCCCATGAGGGGTGTGTATCTCCATTTAAGTTCTAGGGGTAGCGTGGTGATTTGCCCAACCCGGAGAGACTTCATATATATAGCTCTAGGGTTAGAGGGCAACTCATCCATCTGGACTGCTTCCTAATTCCTTTGCTATCTAGGCTAGATTTTCTTCATGATTTTGTAGAGAATCTGACCTCTGCTTGTATGGAAGCATTCATGGTTGCGTCGATTTCCTTCTCTTGGCTCGAGTGATTTTCGTGTCTTTTTCAGGCTATTTTGTGGGATTTTCGTGTGTGGCTCGATTCGTCGATTCTGAAGTGTTTGTGTTCGGATTTCTTTGTGGTCATCTTGGATATATGTCTTGTGCATCTTTGTGCTTGATCTTGACCCCTCAAACTCTGGATTTAGCCTCCGATTCGAGGATTTCGGTTGGAACCCTAGCTTTTGGTTGGAGTTCGGTTGTGATTCGATTCTCGGCAATTTAGTTGGTTTGAGGCTCCAAGTTTTTGGGCTTAGCTTCTCCTAGAGATGCCTCTCCTTTCCTCAAAATCTTGTCTCAATTCGTGCAGCAGTTTGGGAGATCCATGGATGGATAGGTGTGGTTGACCCTTGTTTTCAAGCTTTTGTTCGTGCTCTGCGAGCAGGACGGACGATCCGTCCGGGGTGCGCAGACGGTCCGCAAGTTCCAGTGTTCGTCACATGTTCGTCGTGTTCTTGAGCACGTGGGGTTCGATCGGTTGGTGGGCTTTGTTTTTGTTGCACCTAGTTTGACGGACGGTCCGTGACCTGGGCTCGGACGGTCTGTGTAGGTCGGACGGTCCGAAGTGTCGTGTCGGATGGTCCGTATAGGTCGGGTACATTTCTGGTGGCTCTGGTGCTTAATACATACGGTCCATCCATGACCCACGGACGGTCCGCCGCAGGTGACGGATGGTCCGCGAGACCATCACGGACGGTCCGCGAGACCATCACGGACGGTCCGTCCCACGCAGGCAAATTTGCCTAAGTCCTTTGGTTCTTGAGTTGTGCTTCTTGCAACTTGTTTGGACTTGTTCCTAGGGTTGGTAGGTCCGCTGTGACTACGTGACCTTGGCAAGTACGTGTGGGGATCCTTGGTTGTGATTTCGGGACTTAGCCGGTATTTCTTCGGGGAAATGTTTATAGGCTCCCATTCACTCCCCCCTCTCTGGTCGCATAATCGGTCCTTCACATATCTTGAGTCTTGTACTCGTCCAACATGGTTCTTGCCATTGTACTTCACTCTTGTCAAACACAAAGAACACCCACGTGAAGCGAGAAAAATCATCAACAATAACCAAACCATATTTGTTACCACCAATGCTTATGTAGTCCACCGATCCAAATAGATCCATGTGAATGAGCTCCAATGGGCTTGATTGTCGGGCATACACCCGGGTACCCATGCAAAGAAGGATAAAGGCGGATTCCTACTAGAATTTCCCTATAATCCTACTAGGACTCCTACCTTGTAACCGACTAGGCACCCGCCCCCTGGACTATATAAAGGAGGGTCGTGTACCTAGGAGAACATCTCAACCAACCCAACAACACCCAAGCACAGGGCACCACATATGATCCTCCAAACAGGACGTAGGGTCCACTACTCTGGCGGCCTGAACCTGTATAAATCTGTGTCTCGTGTCCTACCTTTACCTTCAAGTTCTAGGTCTGGCGATCCCCACGACAATCATCTACCTCGGGTACCCCCTTGGTAGGTTTGACGGGTTAAAACACTGATAGTGAGGATGCTATTTGGTGGGTGAGGTGCTCCTACTTGCTTTCTGGCTTGGCATGCTTTGCATATCCTATCTTTCTCAAAATGTACATTTGTTAGCAAGGATATGTTCATCTTTCAAAAGTTTGGCCAAGTTCCTCATGCCAACATGGGCTAGTCGGCGATGCCATATCCAACCAATGCTAGATTTTGCCACTAAACAAGTCTTAGGGGAAACCTTTCTTTTGTTGAGATCAAAAGTCTTCCCTTCAAGCGACCCATAAGGACAATAGAGGAATCCTCCCTTCTTATGATGGACACACCCTTATCCAAAAGTGACAATCAAAACCAATATCACTAAGTTGTGAAATCGATAATAGATTGTAAGTTGTAACCTAATGGATCAACATGGAGAACATTAGTAATTGAATATTTTGAGAAATAGGGATATCACCTACACTGATGACTTCTCCTTTTGTATCCCCTCCATAAGCAATAGTTTCTCTTGGCCCTTCCAAATGGAGGTAGGATGAGAACATAGTCCTTTCTCCGATCATATGATGTGTACATCCACTATCAAACACCCAACTTGATCCACCGGAGGAGTATGCCTACAAAACAATTTAGTTCCTTCTTTTAGGTCCCTAATTTGACTTGGGGCCTTCCACGTTAGCAACCAAAACCTTAGGAACCCATAAAGACCTTTTCACATATATGTTGGACTGATTTCCAACATACATGGCAACAACTTTACCAAGGTTGTTACGTCTCAACACATGGCTAGGGGGTATGTTGGTGGATGCATGAGCCTTGTTCTTGTGAGCAAACTTGTTCCTTTTAGGCATGATTGGATGGTCCTGAATCTGCCGATGAGTGTTAGATGCCTTAGGAACTTGTTTTGGTTAAGCCTTAATCATCTTCTTTGTTCTGTTGTTACAGACCCCAGAACCTCCAGAAATTTTCGCGGAACCTTCGGGTTTTGCTGTTCTTGTGGCACGAAGCTTCCAGACTCTGGAACCTCCATGTTTTTGTTGTGGAACCTCCGGGTTCTGGGCAGACAACAAGTACTCATCTTCTTTGAGCTCACCATTGCTCACAAATTTGATGCATTCTTTGCCATTGATGATTTCCCTTTGACCAGTCTTGCCACCTTTGTGATGACCAAGTCCATCCTTGTTTCTGAACATTTTTCCTTGCTTGAATTTCACTTTCTCATTCATGCATCCACTGGCTATGATTGAGTTGAGCCTATCAATTTTCTTCTTCATAGCTTCCATGTTAGCAAGGTTAGTAGCATAAGATTCAAGATCAAAATTATAGCATTTATCACAGTCTTTGCTAGTAGAAGCACTAGAGTCACCTTTTACTTTCGGAGGATGTGAGGTGCTACTCCAAAGGAGACTATATTGCTCCTCAAGCTCTTCATTCCTCGTCTTGATAGAATTACATTGAGCTTGAGAGGCAGCAAGGTATTCCTTGAGAGTAGCAATGATGCCCTCCACTTGGTTAACTTCCAAATGGAAGGCCTCAAGCTCACTTCTCTCCGATGTAAGGACATCTTGGGTTTTCTCTAGTTCCTCTACCAACTTAGCCATGAAGGCTCTAGATTGTTTATCCATGTTGCTAACAAGTTGGTCAATTTGTTCATCACTAGATTCATCACTAGACTCCATTTCTGACTCATCACTAGGTGGAGGAGAGGGTTAGGATTTTGGTTTTACCTTCTCACCCATAGCCATGAGGCAATGGATGGTTGAGCTCACTTCATCATCGGTCAAGTTGTTGAACAACCTTGAGGTAGAGGAGACCTTCTTGATGGTCACGGTTGCAACTTTCTTCTCCTCTCCTTCACTAGAGCTTTCATCTCCGCAATTCCATTCATGACCAATATGTGCTTCTCCACCATAGTTCCTTCTCTTGTGATGTGGTTTTTCATCCTTCTTGTGACTTCCCTTTCCTTTGTCATTCTTGCCTTCCTTCTTCTCACTAGGACAATCCACAATAAAATGATCCGTGCTTCCACAATTGTAGCACGCCCTCTTATTCTTGTTGGGGCACTTCCTCTTGGTGAACTTGTAGCCTTGCTTCCTCAATCTCGTTCTATACTTTCTCATGAAGAAAGCCACATCTCCAATATCAACCAGAGAATCTTCATCTTCATTGTCACTTGACTCACTTGAGGAGCTCTCTACTTCAACTTTCTTTGATTTTGACTTGGTGGGATTGGATGAAGTGGAGTGCTTGGATGAAGTGGTATACTTGCTTGACTTGTTGGCTTGGAAAGCAACATCTTTGACCTTCAAGTTGTTCATCTTGGCTTCTAGCTCACCAATATTTTTCCTATGTTGTATTTCTTTATCCATGAGCTCATGTGTAAGAATTCTCCCAAGAACATCATTTGGGGAGAATTCCTTAAATCTCTTCTTCTCTCTAATCAAGGTGACTAGAGTGGGATTTCTAAGAGCAAAGGCCTCCAACATCACTTTCACAACATAATGGTCATCCAACTCATCACCACCCAATCCTCTTATTTTTCCAACTATGACCATCAATCTATCAAACATCTCTTGTGGCCCTTCTCCATCAAAGATAGTGAATCTATTTAGCTCGGCTATCAATATGTTGATCTTAGACTTCTTCACCTTGTCAACACCCTCATGAGCAATGAGAGCGGTGTCCCAAATCTCCTTGGCAATTTCCAATCCATTGACCCGGTTGTACTCTTGGGCATTCAAGACACTTAGAAGTATGCTTGTGGCTTGAGCATTCCTCTTGATGTTGCGGCAATCACATGGTGTGAGGTTCACAAAGTCTTCGGGATCGTCAAAACCTATACACATAATGTTCCACAACTCCAAACTCAAACCAGATAAACTTTCATGAAGTGCTTTCGTTTAGCAAAGTTTGACCCATCAAATTGAGGCAACTTGCCAACGGGCACGGAGACATTATCTTAGATGATGTATGCAAAGAATCATAGTTAAAGGACATGCTTCCATAAGCCTTCTTGGACTTGGCGTTGGGCTTGAGTGTTCTCTTGGGAATTCTTGTGTCGAGCTTTGATACTGTCGGCAAGTAAATTTTGGTATGTTCGTGCGTCTGATCCGGATGGTTGGGCTTAGAGACACCGGGATTATACTGGTTCAGGCACCGGGGGGGTGCCCTACGTCCAGTTCGAAGGGATGTTCTATATGCCCACAGGGGCTTGTAGTAGGGGGTACAAGCTTAGGTCGAGAGAGGGAGAGAGTCCCAAGTCTCTGGATGTGATGGTGAGCCGTGAATGCTCGGTGAGTGTTGTGATGTGTTGTTCGTCCTGTTGGACCTTGCTGTTTACGGTGCCAGCCTCCCCTTCTATAGTTCAAGGAGGGTTGATATACAAGGGTTAAGATGGTAAAACGGCATCCTGCTACAGTGTAGTAACAGTGCTGGAACAGTGTCACGTCGTGGGCCTTCATCTCCCGTTGGCGTCGTACGCTGTGCTAGCCGCGGTAGCCTCCATAGGGCGGCGTAGTTACGGCTCTCGTTCCAAGGTGGCTTCTCCCGACTCATGGCCGCGCTAGCCTTGTTGGGTCAGGGCTTCTCGTGCAAGCCTCGACCTTTCCTCTGATGCCTGCTGGGTCGGGTCTCGCCGTTCGATGTCTTGCAGGCGAAGGATTCACATGTCCTTTGCCACTATTCATTATCCAAGTGATGGGATGTCGGGGTAGTCCGCTTCCCACGCCGGGGAAAATCTCATCATGGCCTGGCCGCCTGACAGGGCAGAGCCGCCCGCCCTGCTGCTCCTGCACGTCCCGGGCAGCGCGGGGCTACTTGCGCCACGTTGCAGTTCTCGCCCGGGGCCCCCCTGCCGGGGGATTGCAGCGGAAGGAACCTTAGGTCATGTGAGGCGGAGCCGCCAGTCGAGGTAGCCGGGACGACCACCTAAGTCGGAGGTGGCCCTGCAGATGATGTCAGGCCGCTGTCCTTGAGAAAGGGAAGCTGGGCCTGGCTTGTTGGTTGCTGATGTTGGGCCTTCACGGATGCAGCCCATCATTAGCCTTCATGATTTTGGGGATTTAGGGGCTAAGATAATTACCCCTGGTTTTACCCCTCTTCAGTAGCCCCCGAGCCTAAGGGGGAAATAGTGGATTTCTCCCTTAGGATTAGAGACGTTGAGCTTCGGCTTCTGTTCTTGACTTCGGTGGGGGTGCGCGAGCGCACCCGCCGGGTGTAGCCCCCGAGCCCGTGGTAGAGCCAGGGGCTCTGCCGTGGGGTGTTTATTTTAGCTGCTATGAGTACCGGCTCGCCTTTTGAGGCCGACATTACCAGATGGGGGATTTGACCCGGCGTCACGGGGAACTGTGGCTGGCCTCTGCCGATGTGACGGCAATGCTCAGTGGGTCTTCAATACACCGCCTGGCGGGGTGGGTGGCCGTTTTAGCTTGTTTTGTAAGCTAAGTCGTGCCCGTCGTGGTCTTCCCGTGGTTGGGCTGGTGCTGCCCTATAAAAGGAGCTCCCACTTCGTCCCGGTGAGACTCCATGGTTGCCACATGGAGAGGGAAAGGAAGTAGCTACTTCTCTCATTGTGGGGGGTGCGTCCCCCTGAGTGTAGTGTCATCCTTCGAGCCTTCTGATGTTGGTGGGAGTTCAGCGAACGGGGAGGCGTGATCTTGGCAGCCCTCTCCTACCCTACGGCTCAGGCCCCGCGGCGACATGGGGGTTGAGTGCTAGGGAAGGAGGCACCGACGAGAGCCGCCGCTCCACGTCCGTGTCACCGCCACCGCTTCCTGCTGCATGTCATGGAACACCCAGGGTTGCTTCCCTGAGTGCGGTCGAAGTAGCAGGACACCAAGTTATCCCTGAACAAGCTTCTCTGATGAGGCTGCTCCCGGAGGAGCGATGCTTCGTCGGTAGCTTGTTCGGGGGCGGCCCCAGGAACTTGGAATTCTTCCTGGGTCTTGGTAGTCGCAGTGGTGGCGTCGGCCGCCTCCCTGGTCCCCGCAGGGAGTCCCCAACCGCGTCAGATGTAGGTGGGAGCTCAGCGAGGTGCTCCTCCAACTCTGACCTGCCGGGAAACACAACACCGCCATGCCGGTAGTGTTTTGTATTACGATACTTGTTCACGGTCCATTGGGCCGCCTTCTTGTACCTTAGAACTCAGGGCTTTGTGTTAATGCAGCTGTCCCCTTGTCTTTTTAATGTTGACACCTGTTTTGAATCCTGCTGAACGGTTTGCCTTCATCCTTTAAGTCGGGGGGAAACCCTTGGCGTTCCCCAAGGTTGGTGGGCATCGTGCCCCGAGACTGGTGGAGTAATGGGAAGTGGAAGAGAAGAGAGAGGGAGAGAGAGGGAAGACGAAGAGCGAGAGAGAGAGCGCCTCCTCGCCTCCGGGTAACCGCTGCGCACGGGGCGCCGCACGGCTATAAAACCCCGGGGAAGGCTCAGAGCGAACGCACCTCTCGTCTTCTTCTTCCTCCCGCTCGCGCTGCCTCTTTGCTTCCTCACTCCTCATCCCTGCCAGAGACCTCGTCCTTCCGAATCCCCAACTCTCGGATGGTCGGCGAGAAGCGTTCAGCGGAGGGCTCCCTCGACTCGTCGGTGAGGGGGCCGCCCCCGCTTCGTCGGATGGTCCAGCAGGAGGGCGCGGGCGATGACGTGCCGGTGGCGCGTTGGCTCGAGGCCCGCGGGGCGGCTGGTGCCGTGGCCCCTCCGGCCCCGCCGGCTCCAGGGTCGGGCACGGGTCCGTCCGAGCCGGCCGCACCTCCGGCGGCCGTCGTGGATGACGCCCATCTCTGCGCCAACCCTTCCGCCCGTCTCCAGGCCCAGCTAAACGATGCGCGGCAGCGTATCATGCTGCTGGAGAGCGAGCTAGACATCGCGCAACAGGCTGCTACCGCCTTCCAGGCCGCCTTCGAGGGGGCCGAAAGGAAGCTGAAGGCGGCGCAGGATGCCAAGGCGGATGCGCTCGCCCAGGTTGCCGGTGAGTCGCTCGGCCCCACCCTCATCTTCTTTCGTAGCATCGCTGCCGCGGTTGATGATGTCTTTTTCTGGTGTTGTGCAGGTCAGGAGGAGATAGCGCACCTGCGCACCGTGGAGGAGGAGCAGGCGCAGCGGGACCTCATCGAGCTACGTTTCATCCACGGCCACCTCCACACCGCCGCCAGTGTCGCCATGACGGCGGTGCGGCTGGAGCCGACGATGCTGCACGACCGGCTTCGCGCGCTCCCTGACCGCGTCTGTGCGGTGGTTGCTGCATGGGTGCACCAAGGGGTGACGTACGGTCTTGCCTCCGCGAACCTCCAGGACCCGGACCGGTTGGTCGGCCAGATCCCCATGGGGTTCCCATGGGGGACGAGGCCGCGGAGGCATCAGGAGTCAGCCTTGTACTTCAATGCCAAACATTTAGCATTAAACCTCATCAACAAAGGAACGATAGATATTATGATCTAAACAAGAGTTGGTGACTACATATCAAGATCCATTAAAACTCCATGGACAAACAATGAATCTACTCCATCAAGATGCTAAGCATGGTACCGTTGAACGTGGTAGATGCATCTGATGAAGATCAATCCTCGCCATCCTCCAACTCCGGCGGCGCTGCGGCAAGGCCTCGACATCCTCTTCCTTGTGGTGATCTCCGGCGGGTCTCCGATGAATGGATTGTTGGTATTTGTTAAGCCTACAGAAATATTATGATGGATAATCCGCAAGCGCACGGATACCAGTGAGCATTCCACCTGGGAGAGAGTTTTAAATATCGAATCCACAAGGAGAATGGTAAAGAGAGTATCTGAGGTATATAACTAATCACTGAGTAGCTATCAAGGACTTGACAGAAAGAGAGATAAGGAAAACTTAAGGATGTCTGGTTCTTATTCTCACAAGTTATGTCTATATTGTTCTTATGGGGTGATTTTCTGAAGGCACACTTAGGAAAGGGAACCTCCCGAGAATCTATGGGGGGAGTCCTACGGTTTCTATAGACGGGAGGTGGACTGCAAAGGACAGACGGGAACAAGGTCACTTCCCGCTTCTACCACACGATCCGGAATATAGAAGGCATTCATAAGCTAGCTAGTCTAAGCACCACGCTTACACTAAACATGCAACTTTAACTCAAGAGCGATAGGAATTGAAGTACTCAAAGAGTTATGAACCGTAAGAACAATAAAAACAATGTTACTCACTTGAATAAGAAGTCGATCTTTCCACAAGGTCTCAGGATCAGGCTCCAATGGAGTTGATCCCAGAGGTAGAAGATGAAGAGGAGACACCGACAGGTCCGGGCCTTCCTTCAGCTTCGCCTCTACCGCTCTCTAATCCTCTCGAACAAGATTAGCTAGATCTAAATAGATCGTGGCTCTAATCTCTCAACTTGATACTAACTCTCCAACTCTAATTCTAATCTAGAGCTCTAATCTCAGATAGGAATGGAGGATCTGATAGAATGAATTGTTGTCTGCCCTGGGGTCAGGGGGTCTGCTTATATAGCCTGGAGGAGATGACGTGCACCGTACGATCAAACCGACCTTAACTTGTGGTTTAGATTGATCCTTATAGGCGGTGGAAGAACATTCCGGAAGCTGGGCCCATTTGGCGCCAGGGGAGGGCCGACCGGCCCCACCACCAGGCCGATCGGGCTAGGGTGGGCCCCCCTCGGGGTCCACTTCGGCCAGGTGGGTCCTTGATCCTTCTAGATGCTTCTTTCTTAGGTGCTAAGTCACGTTGAGTTCCGGAGCCTTCTGGAGTCTTCTAGAGTGGTTTCTTTGCATATTTTCTGAATAGTCCCTGTAAATTCATAGATTCACCAAAACTCGTGCAAATTGTCAATATAAACCCTAATAAGGTGATCTAATTATATTTTAGTCCTTTATCCAGTAAATGTGAGGGGAAATATTTATAGATAAAATGTGCCAACAAACTCCCCTACACTTAGGCTTTTACTCGTCCTCGATAAAAGGATGGTTTACAACCGTAGAGACAAGAATCAACATAATTATACTCCTTAGTCATATCTGTACTTAGGGAATATCTAAGCATAGTTAGAAACAGATCACCTTTATTTCTCAAATCAAGTCAATGGAGAGATTTTGAAAAGAAAATGCAGCCTTGCTTACTCCTTTGTCATACTCTCAAATATATGTGAGGTTTTTAGAATGTAAAGATGTAGCAGACTTACCTTGCATATATTGCTGGGTCAAAATCTGTATCCATGAAGAGGCCTGTCATAGGTCGTAGATCAAGATATGTGCGTGTGTCAAATTTTAAAAACCACTGCTCTGACTTTAGAATCTTCTATCTTTTCCCATTTTTTTAGAACAAGGTATTCAGCTATTTTGTGGAGAGTTGGGTTCTACTCACCCTCGGACACGCGTCCATTATTACTCTCTCACTTATTATTTTAGAGAAGTGGGCCCTACTCACCCTCGGACACATGTCCATTATTCTTCTCTTTTTTATGCCTTTTTTTCTGAGAGGGGGGTTCTTCTGACCCGTAGAACACTTATCTATTTTCTCCTCTCTCTCACTTTTCTCTCCACTCATAATAATTTTTTTTCTTTTCTTTCTTTGGTTTTTTCTCTCTTCTTCTTTTTTTTAGCTGTACCTTTTTTCATGATATGGGAGACAGAGATCAAAAATCTTAGAGCATAGATACTTTAGTGAAAGCAGTGTACGTGATCTTGATCATAGACTTAGACAAAACTTCAACATAGCTCTAGATTTGACAAAGCTCAATACAAGTAAGCAGTATTTAATCAAATTTATTTTCAATGAAAGCTCTGTTGGGATATATTATTGATCACAAAGGAGAAACTTAGCTAATGATTTTGAAATAAAGCACTCTCCATAGACAAGATAAAAGAAAGATGGTTCTCATTATTCTAACCTCATTCTGATCATCCCAAAAGCAATAAATATTTCTAAGAGCATAAACATGTGAAACTTTATCTTTTAGGTTATCAGGACATTTTAGCAGGGCATCTTTATTTAAATTCGAAACGGAAAGCAAATTACAAAAATTTAAAAAGTTCAGGAAGCAAACCGAGTGGTGTACGAGACGTGGCCGAACTGGGTTCTGCCGTGGTTCGTCGTGCGAGTCGTTTGTTATGTGCTTTTCCCGTTTTTCTTGATTTTGGTCGTGGAAGATGCCGTTTGGTCGTCTGTTCTTCTCCCCCACACTTGTTTTCTGTTATCTTGCATGCACAGTATGGTGGAGACAAAAACATATCCAGAAAATATATATATAGGCAAAAATAGCTCAACTTGTGGAATACTTCTTTATTAAAGGAGAGAGCACTTTATTAAACAACTCTAACAACTAAAGCAAACTAACTAACTCGAACTAACTATCACTAATGTGCTCTCTAACTAAGGTGTTTACAAAGGGCGCTTGCCCTTCTTAAGGTCGCGGCTATGGTCTTCCTCATCGTCCCTTCGCTTCTTTGATTCTAACAGTTTGAGGACGGTCTTGGTGAGGGAAGTCTTGACGCGGTGGATCTCTTTGCAAGTTTCTGCCAGGCTTGCTACTTCCTGCGCTAGCTCAGCTACGGTCTTCCGGGTCTTCTGTTTCTGCGGCATCCGCTGGCTGGCTTCGATGACCGGAATTCTCTTGATTTGAGGTTCTTTGGCACGAACTCCGTCGATGGTGACACGGCTTGAGGAGGTGGTGTACTTATGCACCCTTGTTTGCCGTGCTTGTCCATGCGCACGTCAGCGAGTCGCTCACCATCCCTTGGTTTCTTCAGATCCATGTAGCTAGGAACACGGATCGGCTTCTCCTGAGCTGCTTCACGACGGCGATCGTACGGCTGAGCGTACATCGCCTGCTTGCTTTCTTTAGGCGGTGGCGGCGAACGTGGACGACTAGGCGGGAACAGCGAGAGAGGGATGTGATCAGAAGGCAAGGAGGCTAGCGGCTTTGCTTCCTTCTCGAAAGGAACAACTGCCTTGGCTTCAAAGCTAAAGGGGACAAGCTGCTTGTCGGCCATTGCTGCTACTTGGAGGCTTTGGGATGAGAAAAAGGTGGAGGTCTGCCCCTGCTTATATATCGGTCACGGACTTGCAGAGGGGGTTGACCTAGCTTGGAAAGGCTACGGAATATCTCGTAAAAGATCCCCGAATAAGTTTTTCCAAAACTGAGCACCTTAGAGATAGCGTGGGCGAAAGCTGGCGGCGCGAGGCGGCGGGCAGGGCCCGATCGGCCCAGTGAGGAGGCCGGTCGGCCCCCCACCACGTCGTCTCGCAACGATCTTCGGCGCGGGGTGCTCTAACCGTGTGCTGATCCTTAAAAACCCTAAGACGGCCCACTACGGCCTAAAATTAATATTCGTGGGAAAACAAAAGAAATCTATTTCATCTAAATCCTTAGACTCTTTATTGGGCTCTAAAAATATTTTAAGACGTTGACCATTTACCTTGAATAACGTACCTTCGTCGTCTTGAAGAGTGACGGCTCCGTGTGACAATGAATTTACCAGCTTGTATGGTCCGTCCCACTTGCTTCGTAGCTTCCCGTGCCCAAAGAGTCGTACCCTGGAGTTAAAAAGTAATACCTGATCGCCTGGGTTGAATTCTTTCTTTATGATTCTCTTGTCGTGCCATCTCTTGGTTCTTTCCTTGTAGATCTTGGCACTGTGATACGCCTTCTCTCTCCATTCTTCTAGCTCGGACAGTTGCATTTTCCGTTTTGTTCCGGCTGCTTCAAAGTCCATGTTCCATCTCTTTATTGCCCAATGAGCCTTAAATTCTAGCTCAACCGGCAAGTGACATGTCTTCCCGTAGACCAGTTGGTAGGGAGACATTCCAATGGGGGTTTTATAAGCTGTCCGATAAGCCCAAAGTGCTTCGGATAGCTTGTCTTTCCATTTTATCCCCATTTGGTCCACCGTCTTCTGTAGAATGTTCTTGATCTGCTTATTGGACGTCTCTGCTTGACCACTTGTTTGCGGGTGGTAAGGAGTAGCGACATTGTGCTGGATCCCATGGTTCATGAGGTATTTCTCGAAGCGCCTGTCGATGAAATGGGATCCTCCATCACTTATCACTAACCTTGGCGTACCGAATCTCAGAAATATTGTCTCTTCAAACATTCTTATTGAGGTTTTGTGGTCAGCAGATCTGCATGGTAGGGCTTCAACCCATTTGGAGACATAGTCAGCTGCCACTAAGATGTACTCGAATTTTTCGGATTTTGGGAATGGTCCCATGTAGTCAATTCCCCAGACATCAAAGAGCTCGATCTGAAGGTTGGTTGTCAGTGGCATGGCATTTCTGGAATTGATGTTTCCGTGCCTCTGACAGGAGTTGCACCTTCGTACGAAATCTTTTGTGTCTTGATACATGGTTGGCCAGAAAAATCCGCTTTGCCAGATCTTTGCATGTGTGCGGAAAGCTCCATAATGACCTCCATATGGTGATGAGTGGCACTTCTCAATGATCTTCATTCCTTCTTCTGCCGGTACACACCTCCTGAGTAACCCGTCAGAGCATACTCGAAAAAGGTATGGTTCATCCCACAGGTGATGGCGACTCTCGTAAATAAGCTTTTTCTTGTCGGCTCCTGGTCGTACATACCCTGCAACCATAAAATTAACAATATCTGCGTACCAGGGGTCTGACCGGGCGATCCGATAGAGCATGTCGTCCCTCATTGCGTCATTGATGGGTAATTCCTGTGGTTTCTCAAAATACATTCTAAACAAATGATCGGCAACAGAATTTTCTACTCCCTTCTTATCTTTTATTTCTAAGTCAAATTCTTGGAGAAGCAGAATCCATCTTATTAATCTAGGTTTAGCATCTTTTTTAGTGAGCAAATATTTTAAAGCAGCATGATCAGTGTAAACAATAACTTTTGCTCCTACTAAGTAAGATCTAAACTTGTCAATGGCATAAACAACAGCTAGCAGTTCTTTTTCAGTTGTGGCATAATTGAGTTGAGGTCCTGTCAAAGTTTTACTAGCATAAGCAATGGCATGATGTTTCTTGTCCTTTGTTTGCCCCAAAACAGCCCCCACAGCATAATCACTTGCATCACACATAATTTCAAAAGGTAAAGACCAATCAGGGGGTTGTATAATGGGTGCAGAAATAAGAGCATTTTTTAGAGTTTTAAAAGATTTAAGACAAGCATCATCAAAGTCAAAAGGAACATCTTTGGCAAGCAAGTTTGTATGAGGTCTAGCAATATGAGAAAAATCTTTTATAAACCTTCTATAGAAACCAGCATGGCCAAGAAAACTTCTGATTCCCTTGACATTAACAGGTGGAGGTAGTTGTTCAATTATTTCTATTTTAGCTCTATCTACCTCAATTCCTCTTTCAGAAATTAGATGGCCTAGCACTATTCCTTCTCTAACCATGAAATGACATTTTTCCCAATTAAGGACTAAGTGCTTTTCTTCACATCTTTGCAAAACCTTATCCAAGTTTTCTAGACAATCATCAAAGGTTTTTCCATAAACAGAAAAATCATCCATGAAAACTTCCATGATCTCTTCAATCATAACAGAGAATATAAACATCATACATCTTTGAAAAGAAGCTGGAGCATTACATAGCCCAAAAGACATCCTACGATAAGCATAAGTTCCATAAGGACATGTAAAAGTGGTTTTGTTCTGGTCACTGGGATGGATTGGGATTTGGTGATATCCAGAATATCCATCAAGAAAGCAAAAGAAAGAGTGATTTGCCAACCGCTCTAACATTTCATCAATGAAGGGCAGTGGAAAGTGATCTTTCCTTGTGGCTTTGTTGAGTTTTCTATAATCTATGCACATACGCCAACCAGTGACGGTTCTCTGAGGAATTAATTCATTCCTCTCATTCTTCACAACTGTCATGCCTCCCTTTTTAGGCACAACTTGCACAGGGCTTACCCACTCGCTATGTGGCACAGGATATATAATCCCGGCGTGTAAGAGTTTCAGAACTTCTTTCTTCACTGCCTCTCTCATCGCATTGTTGAGTCTTCGTTGTGGCTCTCTAGATGGTAGAACATCAGGGTTTGTACGAATGCGATGAGTGCAAAGGGCAGGACTGATGCCCTTAAGGTCTTGGAGCGAGTAGCCAAAGGCTGAGCGATGTTGTTCTAAGATGGTTATCAGCCTATGAGTCTCTTCCTGAGTGAGTTGGTCATTAATGATCACAGGAGACTCAGAATCATTGTGCAAAAAGGCATATCTAAGACCAGGTGGTAAAGGTTTAAGCTCAATGGGAGGTCTCGAGGGTTCCTCGGTTTCATCGAGGGGCTCAGATTCTGTAGGATTTTCTTCTTCCTCCTCGATGAAGAATTCAGTGACATCTTCTTGATTGGATTCTACGAAATGTTCTAGAGATGCTTCATTCACCTCTTCCATTGGGTCAGGTTTAGGACTGGGTTCGGTCTTAGTATGGATCGAATGTGAGAAGTGTAAGGGAACTTTAATGGTTTTGCCTAGGCAAACATCAAGTTTCCCTGTGTGTCCTTCTTTAAGGAGTTTTTCTAAAAGATAGCCTATTAAAAGATCGAACTCCTTAATATCACAAATGTGAAAGCTCAGGTGAATTGGCATGTCGTAAACTGAAATAGGTAAGACATAGAGAATTCCCGAACTTTGAATAATTTGTCCTGAGGAGCACTTTAATAATTTCGTTGTGGGAGATAATGGCTTGTTTTTAATAAACTGATGGAAAAAGGATAAGGCCATTATATTGATTCCCACAACCGGATTATAAAGGGCATCAAAGGGGTTCCATTGATTGTACATTGAATTGGTATAGAAGGTGAATCCAAATGGACTACATCAGAGGAAAGCTCTGACTCTTCTAACCATTCCCCACTCATGATGGATGCAATCTCCACAGTGTGTTCTCTTGAGAAGGTTTGCTCAAAAGGGTCTATCTTCTCATGTGAAGAAGATGTGTGCTTTCGAGGCCTCTTCTCTTTATGATATTTCGAGGTGTTTCCATAATCGGAAAATAAATCATCCTCGATATCATTTATAAAATCAGGTAGAGGAATTTCTTCCTGTGGTGATTCTATATGTTGGATAGCTATAGGTTGAGATGTTTCTAGCATAGGTTCTGGTGTAGCTATCTCTGGAATCTCTTCTTCTAAAGTTTTCTCTTCTAAAGGACCATCATTAGTGCTGGCTAGAATGTTGTCTAGGACGGTTCTAGCTTCACTAGATGTAAGGTGTATGAATGATCCATGAGAGGAGGTATTCAAATAGGCTCTAGATTCCTTATTAAGACCAATATAGAAATGTTGAAGGAGAATATGGTCTTGAAGGCTTAGATCTGGTCCGGGTTTGCAAAGGAGTTCAAAACGTTCCCAGGATGAACTCATAGACTCATTATCCCCCTGTTTGAAGGATATGATCTTGATTCTGAGGTCGACTACTTTAGATAAGGGATAAAAATCCATGCAAAAATCTGCACGGAGAGTTCCCCAATCGCCTTTCATCTTCTCTTTGGTCCGGTCG
Source organism: Cenchrus fungigraminus (assembly GCA_036936925.1). NCBI lineage: Eukaryota > Viridiplantae > Streptophyta > Magnoliopsida > Poales > Poaceae > Cenchrus > Cenchrus fungigraminus. The sequence continues at coordinate 74,560,410 of CM072780.1, forward strand.
TACCATTGGCGAGCTTTTCCTTTCAGAGTGAATGGAAAAAGCTTCCAACGGATAGTCTCGTCTGACATACCTCAATGTGCAGGCAGTCACAAGTTTGCTCAAACTGCTGGAGATGATGATAAGGGTCTTCGTCTTCTATTCCTAAGAAAGTGTTGGTTTGGACCATCTCTATTAACCGTGGGCGCAGCTCATAGGCATCAGATAGGATTGGTTTCGATGATGGCATAGGCCTAAGGCTGAGCTCTGAGGGTGCCGAAAAGTCTTTAATGAGGGTAGTGTCCATAAGGACAGTAGGTAATCTAAAACTAAAAAGAAAAAAAGAAAGATACAAGATTAGTTATACTCGAAGAGTTTTCTCTTAACCGTTCTCCCCGGCAACGGCGCCAGAAATGCTTGTTGGTATTTGTTAAGCCTACAGAAATATTATGATGGATAATCCGCAAGCGCACGGATACCGGTGAGCATTCCACCCAGGAGAGGGTTTTAAATATCGAATCCACAAGGAGAATGGTAAAGAGAGTATCTGAGGTATATAACTAATCACTGAGTAGCTATCAAGGACTTGACAGAAAGAGAGATAAGGAAAACTTAAGGATGTCTGGTTCTTATTCTCTCAAGCTATGTCTATATTGTTCTTATGGGGTGATTGTCTGAAGGCACACTTAGGAAAGGGAACCTCCCGAGAATCTATGGGGGGAGTCCTACGGTTTCTATAGACGGGAGGTGGACTGCAAAGGACAGACGGGAACAAGGTCACTTCCCGCTTCTACCACACGGTACGGAATATAGAAGGCATTCATAAGCTAGCTAGTCTAAGCACCACGCTTACACTAAACATGCAACTTTAACTCAAGAGCGACAGGAATTAAAGTACTCAAAGAGTTATGAACCGTAAGAACAATAAAAACAATGTTACTCACTTGAATAAGAAGTCGATCTTTCCACAAGGTCTCAGGATCAGGCTCCAATGGAGTTGATCCCAGAGGTAGAAGATGAAGAGGAGACACCGACAGGTCCGAGCCTTCCTTCAGCTTCGCCTCTACCGCTCTCTAATCCTCTCGAACAAGATTAGCTAGATCTAAATAGATCGTGGCTCTAATCTCTCAACTTGATACTAACTCTCCAACTCTAATTCTAATCTAGAGCTCTAATCTCAGATAGGCATGGAGGATCTGATAGAATAAATTGTTGTCTGTCCTGGGGTCAGGGGGTCTGCTTATATAGCCTGCAGGAGATGACGTGCACCGTACGATCAAACCGACCTTAACTTGTGGTTTAGATCGATCCTCATAGGCGGTGGAAGAACATTCCGGAAGCTGGGCCCATTTGGCGCCAGGGGAGGGCCGACCGGCCCCACCACCAGGCCGATCAGGCTGGGGTGGGCCCCCCTCGGGGTCCACTTCGGCCAGGTGGGTCCTTGATCCTTCCAGATGCTTCTTTCTTAGGTGCTAAGTCACGTTGAGTTCCGGAGCCTTCTGGAGTCTTCTAGAGTGGTTTCTTTGCATATTTTCTGAATAGTCCCTGTAAATTCATAGATTCACCAAAACTCGTGAAAATTGTCAATATAAACCCTAATAAGGTGATCTAATTATCTTTTAGTCCTTTTTCCAGTAAATGTGAGGGGAAATATTTATAGATAAAATGTGCCAACATGGATGTCAATGGGTAACCATCTTGGGGCGCCTAGGGGGTTGTATTTATGCCCTTGGGGTGCCTTGGGGCGTGCTCCACCTTGCCTTGCATGAGATCCTCCTTGGGAAAGAAGCAAACCTCCCACGTCCAGATTTTCCTGATTCGCAGCCCTTCCTTGCCGGTGCCATATCTCCTACGCCTGGACTACAAATAATGCAAATTCGGTGTCCAGGTTGTGTGCCACAAAATTATCTTCAACTTTGGTATTCATTGCTTTCCTTGGAAACGAACATAAGATCCCAAAACAGCATCGGAAGATAATCTGTCTGATTTCGGACTTGTCTGCGTAGCTAGCATTTCGGGGGCCATATCTCCTAGCTTCTTGACCCGAATTGGGCCTTCCATATGTCCAAATCGAAGCTATCGTCGAGGCCCACAACTTTGGTAGTCAAACTTTTGCTATTAGAGGTCGTTTAAGTCTCCGAATCTGCACCGAAAGATCATGCTGTTCTGGATTGCGAGAATATCTCTCGGGCTGAGTTGATCTCGTTGGTAAACCTCCTAGTCCCCGGAGTTTTACGTGTTGATGCTTCGGTCCTTGGGTCTTTCGGAGTCGTGTTCACTTCATGTCTTGACTTGTGACGGGCTTCATGATCTTCTCATAAAGTACTTGATGAACTTATCCCGAAAGTCTCCTCTTTAACGTTGATTTCCTGCGTAAACAATAAACTCCAAAAACCACATGCAAGTGTGAACTTGTTACATCATTAGTATGCCTAGTGGCGGGTTAGTTATAATTCAAAGCTCAAACCAAAGTGTAACAAGTGCTTTTGGTTGACGAAAATCGACCGTCAACAGGCACGTACCTAGGTCGGGCCGTGTGGCCGCGCCTTGGCTTGGAGCTGGGGTCGTCTTTTTACCACTTTTACCGTGATGGTAGGTCGGGCACCTTGCGTTAGGTCGGGAGAATCTTCTTTTCTGACGTGATCTCCTGTGGTGTCTTGTCAGCCGACCCCAGTTGCCGGCGTGCCGAACTCCGTCTGGGGTGGAGATCGCTTTTCCAGGGGTGTCAGGCCTGGCAGGATTCGCGTACGAGAGGGAGAGAGAACGAGAGAGAGAGAGAGAGAGCTAGGACGGAGCGCTTCTGCCGCTCCTCCCGAGTGGGCCCGAGCAGTGAATTGCCCCCAACCAGCCCGCTTTTCCCCATTTAAGTCGAGGAGGTGGGGGTTGATTGCAATCCCATTCTTCTCTTTTGCTTCTCCTCCTTCGCACTCACGCCTCCCAACCTAGTGCGCCACCGGGTTAACAGATCCATACCTTTCGCCGTGGTTTCCAGCCTCCTTCCAGTGGTGATGTCGAACTGGCAGTGCTCCACCATCTCCCTTGCGAAGCTGACCGGGCTTGCCGACGCAGGGCTGCTTCCGCGGTTGACTGATGCGCGGGAGTGGATCAAGCCGAGGCTTGAAGATTTTCCACAGCCCTCGCCGGGGTAAGTGGTCTCTTTCGTCGCCTTCCACGAGCGCGTGTTGGGTATTTTAGCGACACACGAAATAAATCCGCAAGCGCACGGATACCGTTGTAGCTTTCACCTCAGAGTATTCCAAGGGTATCGAATCCAAGGGAACGTGTGTGCACTAACTTCGTACAGTCGGTCCAAGGACACACCCAGATAAGAGGCAGGATAGAGAGGATTCCTAAAGATAGCACTATAGATGAGATTACAGGTCGATCTCTAGATAGAACTTGGCTTAGGGTACCGATAGCCCTGACTTAACAGGCGACTCCGGTACGTGGATCTATGTGGAATGAGCTCTGACTATATCCAGTCGCGGAGGATCAACGAGGGCCAGAAGGGCTGTCACCACCTCCTGGACTGCCTCTACCTAACCTTGGGATAAGCCAAACAGATGATAACCGTTAGCGTGTCACAACGTCCACGCTGTGGTTACTGCCATAGCCAACGGACTACGGCACCCTGTACTGATAGAACTACGACCACGGAAGAGAACTGAGCTCACTCACTATAGGTAGTACTAGCTTATACTAAAGGCATACGAGAGAGCACTCGGTCCCGTACTGTGCTTCCAATGTATACGAACGACTTGCAGCAGACGAACGCACAAACCCAGGATCTAGCACTAGCAGAAGAAAAGGGCTACTCATGCAACCTAGCATAAACTATTAGAAAGGAATCATGAACATACCTTATTCTAATCAGAGCATGCAAGCATTCCACTTTATTCTAATAGACTAGTCATACAAATGGGATACAAACTTGTGCACCTAATCAACTAGATCGAGGAGGCGTGTTCGTGAAGAACACGTGCCTCTAAATGATGAACAGGCGAAGAACACAAGAACATATCACTTGCACTTTAGTCTAAATAGAAAATGCAGAAATACTCACTTTACTCTAATTGAAGAACGAGCATCCATAGAGGTACATACCTCTCACTCTCTCCCTAGCTTTGATCTAATCAACTACTCCACACTTACACTCTAGAAGGAGGAGAGGAGAGCAAGAGAGAAAATAAGAGAGGAGGAGAGGAGTTGTGTGTCCTATTCTCTTCCCATCCACTTCTATTTATAGGCCAAGGAGAGTAGGAGGAGCCCCCTTGGCTACCATGGGCGCCACCAGTAGGGTGGTGACACGTGGCGAAGAGGAGTGGGGGTCAAGTTGGTGTATCTTCCATGAGAAGGAGCTGCAGGATCCCGCGGGAATATTCGGGCAAGCACCTGACACCGCCTTTGGTTCGTCACGACAAGCCGACACATGGAAGGGCGACACGAGGGGTGACAAAGTGGGGTTGGCCGACCTGTGGGGTCGGCCGATCCCCGGGTAGCTCCTCTCACGCCGTTTTTCGTCCAGGTGACTGCTAGGTGGGTCCCAAGGTGGGTGTGGGGTGCTTGCTGTGTTTCTAGCCATTTATCTCGTGGTTGTGGGCCCTTGGATTGGCGTACTGGCTCCTGATTGGTCGAGAGTGTGTTTCTTTGGATCGATGATGTGTCATGGACATGTGGACTCCTGTGTGACAGCACGTCACCATGTGGCTTGGTGTGGGTCCCACCGGGCCCACATGATATCTTGTGCATATCTCTTTCATCTGAACTCCAAAGTAGGCAAATAGTATATCCATTTCGATCGTCTCGATGAGCCCGTTGCAATGGTGCAGACCAATTTGGCATTTGAGGTTGTTTATGATGATGCCATATTTATTCCATTGGTTTACTTGCTCCCAGTTGTATCATTTCATGTGTATTTTGGCATGTCCTGCATCAAAAGCTAGAAACACCAACACTTGTGGAAATTGTCAGTATAAACCCCCATTCTAGTGTTGATGATCACTTTTCATTTATTTTATGCAGGAGTTGACGGCATTAAAGTGGTACTTAACAGCCGTCAACAGCGCGGTTTTTTGGTGCCGGCTAGACGGTTCATCCGCGCCGTCCTGCGGGCCTACGGCCTTGAGCTCCAGCACCTCAACCCCAACGGCATCCAACACCTAGCGACGTTCGAGGTGCTGTGTGAGGTGTATCTTGGGGTGGAGGCGCATTGGTACCTCTTCCGCTATTTCTTCGGGTTCATCAGCTTGAGGGATGAGGGGAGGCCCGGCGACGATTAGGTGCGCCGCCCTCCAGCTGAAGCGGAACAGGTCGTCTGAGTACCTGGCCGGCCCCCTCACCAGCTCGAACAGCGGGTGGCACTCGGAGTGGTTCTACCTGAGGAACGACCCCGAGTGCTCGCTGCCGGCGTACACCGACGGCTATTACGATGTGACCCCGGAGGCCTGGTCGGACAGGCCTCCGAAGAAGGACCACCAGAAGCTGCTCTCTGGGTGCCTTGAGGCGCTCAAGGCACTGCAAGGGCATGGCATCGACCTTGCAGCCGTGATTGGCGGCTACCTCGCGAGGGGGATCGTGCCGTTGCGGCGGCGACCCCTTCGCTTGTTTGAGATGACCACCGACCGGGCCCCGTTCATGATTACCGTGACCGCCGACCCCTTGCCCTCGCTGGGTGAGGTGCGGAGGTGGGTCTGGTAGGCCGTCCCTGGCGGCGCCGAGTGGCCGCCGGATGACTTGCTTCCCATGCTCCCGGATGCGGGCACGGTGATCCTAGTGAGTTCAATCCTGAGCCCTCTGTCTCGTCTTGCCCCATCCTCTTCCCCCTTGTGGCTGACGTACGGCTTCCACAGGCTGGGAACTAGCCCATGACGCAGGCCCGCGCCCCGCTACCGGAGGAGAGGGCGCGAAACCGCATCGCTTGCCCAAGCTCAAGAGGCAGAGGGACCGCCACGAGGCGTGGAAAGCGGCGGAGGTCGCCAAACGCAATCGGAACGACGCCTGGGCGAAACGAAGGCGGGCCAGAGATGAGGACGTTTCCTCCGACGAGGATCAGGAGCCGCCCCCTGGCTCCTCCGACGATGATGACAAGGATGAGGAGGCTGCTGTGGCCGCGGTGCTCTGGGCGGGCGAGCCGGCCGAGGGCTGCTCGTCGTCGACCTCGGGGGTCCCGCCGCGGCCGACGGTGGCTGGCACCGCCGTTCCGGGGCCTTCTGAGGTGCACCGGGGAGGGGATGGTGCCCGTGACCGGGTGCCACACCCTTCCTCCCGATGCGATCGCCATGGGGACCGTGCCCGTGATTTGCCGTCGGAATAGCCTAGCCGGGCTGACCGAGGGGCGGCGGCCTGTCGCGGCGACCCATCTCGGGAGGAGAGGAGTCGCGGCTCTGCCTCCCCCGCGTCGTGGTCATCCTCGCGGGAGCTCCTAGCACACTGGCCACCCGTGCCGACGTCGCTGGCCGAGGAGGCGTGTTCCTCGCGGTCTCTTCTGTCAGCGGCCGCAGAGGCCGTGTCTGAGCGGCGACGGGACGAGGAGACGATTTGTCCTCGAAGCGACCGCCCCGCCGCGTCATGTGGCAAGCGGTCCTCATTCTGGCCGCTGTCGTCAGAGCCCAAGAAGGCTCGGGTCCTTGCGGTGAGGTGAGCCCTCACCTCTCCCCTGGTGTATGATTGTTTAACGACTCTAGCACTGAGCTCTATGTCTTTTCAGGACGCTTCCCAGCGGACGGACGCTCATGCCGGCGCCGGAGAAGTCTCTCTGTCGCGTGGTGCGGAAGCTCGTCGTGCCGGCGTCGGCTGCGGCGGCGCCGCAGATGGCTCCTGAAGCTACTCCCGTGGTGCTGCCGGAGGAGAAAAGCTCTGCCGTTCAGGGTGCTGGGGAGGCATCGCGGAAGAGCGACAGCTCCAGCGACGGCTTCCGCCAGCTCGGCGTTACGACGTCCGGCGCTCCGCTGTCGGCGGAGGTGCTAGCGGCATTTGAGGTGGAGCTGTGGTAGCAGATCTCGAGCACCGCGGATGGCGGCCGTGCCGTGGCGCCGGACGTGGCTACCGTCGGGGGGCCTGAGCCCTTAGGGGTCGCCCTGGGCGTCACCACTGACGGGTGCACCCCACCTCTTTGCTCTTCATGGGGTGCGGTTGTTGCTGAGGCGGTCCCAGCAGCATCCGTGCCGGAGGACCCGGTTATGGCCACACCTGTCGTGGGGGTACTGCCCACCTCCGAGACCTAGAGTAAGGGGCTTGATGCCGGAGCGCCCCGCCAAGGGGAGGGCGACATGGCGACTGGAGGAGAGGACACGGAGAACACGGCATTCGTGCCGCTCTCCGGCTCCTCTCATGCCGTTGCGTCGTCCTCTCGCCCTGGCTCCGACGCTGATGTGCCGGATGAGTTTCGGGGGGCATTGGTGCCCGTTCTCGGTGGCAGGGCCGGCTGCCACAGGCTGCATATCGCCGCCTGTGGCGACCCGAGCCGGGTGCTGCTCGTCATTGACGATGAAGAGGAGTACGCCTCTGCCGAGCGGCTTAGGCTTGCGATCTGTCGTCAGGCGGCCTCGGCCGAGGAGGTGGCCACTGTTGCCATGGTATGTCCTTTGCCTCATGTCCCTCCTCTCACTCGATCCCGCTTGACTTTTCTTATTGTCGCTCTTTGTTGAGTTGCTTCTTGGACGGGGGTTCATGGCGCGCAGTGACGCCAGGTCCCAGTTCATCTGCCAGCAAGCCGAACTCTGGGGAGCGATCGGAGCTCTTCAGGCGGAGGTGGAGCAAAAAGGGACGGACCTGGTGGCTCTTTGCTTGTCGTTGGCGGAGCTGTTGGCGATCGTCGAAGAGGAGAGGGCGACGACCACGGCGAGGCTGGCCGAGGCCCTGCGACAGGCGGAGGACGCACGGGTTGCCTCCGACGCTATTGCGCAGGAGGCGGCTCGAAAGCAGGTTGTGCTGGAGGCACGAGTGGCCGAGCTAACTGATGCCGCGGCGAACTCCACCCGCGACCTGGAGGCTGCTCGGGAGCAGAACGCCTCCTTGCGGGACCGGCTTGGCGTCGCCGTTGCTGAGCGGAGGCAGCTGCTGGTAGTTGCCACCGATCGCGACAGGGAGCTGACCGGTAGGCTAGCCCTCTGATGCAGGCTTTTCGGTTTGTGTGCTTATACGTGTTGGCTAATAAGCTCACCTGCGGTTGCTATTGTCGCAACGGCTTGCGCGGAGCTTCACTCGTTGCGAGACCGGTGGGCGGCTGACGCCGCCTGGATGAATGAGACCATCACCAAGCAGGAGGAGCTGACGGCGCTCGTGTCGTTGCTCACCGACAGCTTGACAGGTGAGTTACGGTTGCGCCTCCTCCTGCTGATGCCTCCTGTCGGTGTGTTTCTTACCCTTTTCTTCTTCGTAGAAAGGGCTGCGGCACTCAAGCTGTCATCCCCGGCTGCGGTCTCGGCCAGGGCAATTCTCCTGCAATGGGAAGAGACTCACCGGGCCCTTACCCAAGCCGTCGTGGAGCTTCTGGAGGGCATCGGTGTTGGCGAGGGGCCGTCCCTGATCGAACGCCTCAGGATGGTCGGTGGCGTTGCGCACGAGCGGGGCGTGGCTATGGCTCGGCAGTTGGTTCACCGAGTCATGGCCATGTTCCTCTCACACTACCCCGACATGGATCGCGAGGTGCTTGGAGGGGGATGGGCCCCCGAGTACGAAGACCGTTACCCCCAAATCCTAGCGGAGTATGTCGAGTTCGCCGGGAGGGTGGCTGACGCCGCTACAGAGGACCTGAGATGGCTCGATGATGAGCACTGATCAGGAGAAAACAGTTTAGTAGCACTGGCGGCTTGCTGTTATAAATAACCTGCGAGTTTCTTCCTTAAGCAAGGGAGCTTTTTCTTTCAAGTTTTGGTCCTCGATTCCTTTTCCTTTCCCCTGGTCGGGAGGCTTGGGGTCTCTAGGTCGATAGGGTTACCCTTAGGACGTTGCTGGTCTTGCTCTGTCCCGTAGCCGCCGGAGCGTAGGGACTTGAGAGCGTTGACCGGGCGTAGTCGCGTTGGGGATCCCTTTAGGCCTAAAGCCCCCGAGCTACCTTTGGAGGGTTCAGGTAGGTCGGACATCGAGCTACTTTTCAAGAAAAGAGAAGCTGAGGTAACATCTGCCACCGAACTTTAGAGGCGTGGGGAGATCGACCTAACCATCCCGGACGTAGCTCGTAGAACCTTGCACATATTGTCGCGGGGGCGTCAGTACTGTTGGTATTTCTTAACGTCGATGCTAAGGTATGACTTCCTAGCAATGATGCCAGAAATAACCAAATGGTAATCCTAACGATTACAAGAGTCCGCAAGCGCATGGAAGTACCATTGTAGCATTTCCCCAAAGGAGTATTCCAAAGGGTATCGAATCCAAGGAAGGCTGGGCGGAGTAACAAGTTCAACACTATTGCAATGATTATAAATCATAGACGGAAACAAACTAGACACTTAAATACAGGGGTGAGATATGATAGATAAGATGGTAGTGTGAACACACAAACACACTCTCTCTAAAGGTCCTAGGCTTAGGAGGCAACATACGAGTTAGTTCTAGGTTCTAAGGTACTAAACACACAAAGTTAGTCAGACGAGTTAGATACACACTAGCATTGCATGACTGCTGGCTCAAGCACCTAGGTACAAACGGGGAGCTAACCTCCTACGTCGCTTACGCACGACTCCGGTTGTTAGACTTTAGACTCCTACAGCGTATCTGAACGTGGGGGATTCCAGAAGGGTCCAATGGCTGTCACCACCGCAACCTACCCTAAGACAAACCGTGGGATACACTCATAAGCAACGTAGCTACGCAACCCAAGCACCATGCTTACGTTGTTAGCAGGACCCTGACCGGCCCGGGCTATTGTGACCCAGGTCAGAGCCACCAGATAAACCAGCCAATTACACTGAGTACCGTAGCTTGAGCACGAACTTCATACAACACAAACATGGGATCTAACTAGATCAAACTAGGCTAGGTACACAAACAGATTTGTGCTTTCCTATGTCTATTCAACAGGGTCAAAGGGTCGTGTTCGTGAAGAACACGAGCCTCTAACTTATGAACAAACACCGAAAACATGTGTAAGTCCCTCGTCAACTGGATCGAAAGGCCTTGTTCGTCAAGAACATGAGCCTCTAAATGATGAACAAGCGAGAACACATGAACAAATCATCCATGTATACAAGCACAACTTTATATGAAATAGCTGAATAACTGAAGTAGATCAAAGTCATACAATAAAATAAAGATACAAGATAACTCATACCTAGATCCCAAAGTAGACTAGGAACCTGAAGTAGAACTACTCTAGCCTACCTCCTAGCCTTAGAAACCAAAAGTGAGAGAGGAGGAGTAAGATGTGTTGGTAAGAAATGAACCCCCTCCCCTTCTATTTATAGGCCTGAGCACCGGCGCCAAGAGAAGTGAAACACCTCGGGGATGGCCTCTAGGACCAATGGACAAGCACCACGTGGAGGCCCGGCATTAGCCGACCCAAGGTCGGTTCGGCCGATCCAAGGGTCGGCCAACCCCAGGTGGGCTCCCCTCGGGGTGTGCTTCCTCGGGGTGGCTGTCCTGTGGGCCCTTAGGTCGGTCCCCAGTGTACACATGCTCTTGAGGCGGTTTAGGCGCTCTGGTGGGCCCATGGATCCATGTGAAGTCCATGTGTCACGCTCTGATTCGTCGGGGCTTGCCTCCCATGGATTGGTGACATGGCTTGCATGAATGGCACCTGAGGTGGCAGCCACTCCTTGGCTGAGGTGACGTGGCATGAATCCTAGAAGGTGAGTTTGCCACTTCTTTATGCTTATTTTCCTGCAATCACATAATCTCCAAGGACAAGTGGAACTACATTATTCTTAACTAAAATGCGTGTAAGAAATGCCTCTTGCTCCTTTATTCATGAGTAAATTGACGGCGAAAGTAAGCACTTAACAGCCATCAACAAGTACTTGGCCGAGCGTAGACAGATGGTTGTGAGTTCCTTCCCTTCTGCTCTTTAAGTTAGCGGAGTGTTTCTCGAAAAAGCTTTTTCGAAAAAAACTTTTTGTTTTAAGAGGGGCATTGCGCCCCTGGATGGAGCCCCCGAGCAACGAAGGATTTTTAGGTTGAGAACCGCAAAATGGTTTGTTGCTTAGGATCGCTTGCATCGAGGGAACTTTTTGGCAAAAGTTGTACTTATGATGAGAAAAAACGAAAAAAGCGCTGGCACTTTTATTCATCATAAGCATAAAGCAGTACGTCGATTTGTCCAAGTGGGACTGCTTCCACCCCGGGTACGACTCCGTGAAACGGGGTCGACGACGGGCGGAGCTGAGATCTCTGGATCCCTATGCTGTCGAGGGTGGACATGTAGACGATGTTGAGGCCGCTACCCCCGTCCATGAGCACCTTGTGCACGCGCTTAGTGCCGAAGAGGGGTGCCACCACGATGGGGTAAGCCCCCGGTTGTGGAATGTAGTCGGGGTGGTCCGTTCGGTCGTACGTGACGGCCGTCTCAGACCACTGGAGGTATGAGGGCACGACCGGCTCGGTGTGGTAGATCTCCTGCAGGATGCGCTTATGCTTGCACCTCGGAGGGCAAGCGGGTGTCCTACCGAAGATCATCATGACAGCGCCATCTTCCTTGGGGAATTCGTCGTGCTCGACATTCTTGGCGGCACCGGCGTTGGCTGCGTCCTGTGGCTTGTTCTTCCTGTCGAGGTATCTCTTCATGAGGTTGCAATCCTTCAAGGCGTGCTTGACCGGACTCTCATGATTGTTGGCACTTCTTACGTCGTTACTAGATTTGCAATGGCGCCAGAAAGCCTGTTGGTATACTACACGATCACAGATAGATCCGCAAGCGCACGGATATCGTTGTAGCTTTCACCCGGGAGTATTCCAAGGTATCGATTTCCACGGGGAACGAGAAGTGTTGTGAACCTGAACTAATTTGTCCGGGGGATATGGTGGCGAAGGATAGAAAGGCAAGGGTAGATTTCGGGTAGAGAGGGGATAGCTGATGAAGTTTGGGACTCGTGAGAGTCACGGATAGAATCAAGGCAAAACTTGTCGCTCGTCGGGGCCAGAGGGAAAAGAGCCACGGAAAGGGATGAGAAGGGGGCTCTGATGTCGTAACTCCTACCTGCCGGAACTAACGTGGTGGACTACAAAGCCCGTCCGGAGCTGTCACCTCCCTAGGGTACCACAACTATTCTGTTGAACCGGTAAGCATTCCAAGGTACTGGAAAGCCTAGACACCACGTCTACACTAACCAAGCACTACTTTACTCAGGTCCAAAGCAAAGCAATCACAACAAGTAGAATCTACTAAATGCAATCGAAGAACCTAAGAGCGAACGATGAAATGACTTGAGACTTGGTTACTCACGAATCCGAACTTACAAAGTATCCCGGGTGTGGACAACCGTAGTTGTACCGCACCCGCCGAGGAAGGAAGAAGACCGACACTCCGGCTTCTACTCCAACACTAGGGGAAGAAGACCGACACTCCGGCTTCTACTCCAACACTCAGCTCTCTCTCCCTACTCTCTGAATACTAACTTATGTAGGGCTCCGCCACTTGCTTCTAATCACTTGTGTCCTTCTATGAGGTGCCAGGCTCTATATATAGCCCCAATGGGTCGGTGGCTGCAGGAGGGGGTACTTGTAGGTGAGAGGGAGCTGCAGTGCCGAGCAAGGAGGTGCAGCCGTATCTCCAGGTGCGGCCGGCCCTGTGATCCACCGCCTATGGACTTGGACGACCCTGATCACTGCTCCTGAGGCGGTTGTAGGTCGGCTCCTTGGGTCGGTTTCGCCCGACACGGCAGTTGATAGGTGCGGCCGGCCCTACCCAGTGGCCTTGTGATGCACCGACCGTGTTGAAGGACATCCAGGATCACTCCTTGATGGTGGTTGCGGTGGTTAAGTGTGGGTCCAGCGATCCAAGTGCTTCCAACCTTAGCCTTTTGATCAAACCGACTTGAAATCAATGCTTCTCATTCTTTGGTGACTTGTCCATGGGATTGGTAGTGACATGGACCCGAGAGGAGGATTTTGGGTGGTGCGGCCGGACCTAGTAGGTGCGGCCGGACCTAGTTGGTGTGGCCGGACCTAGGAGGTGCGGCCGGACCAACTTTTGTGGTGTCTGGCCCATGGACTTGGTCCCCTTGGATTTTATGCTAAGTGTAGAAGCATTTGGCAAAGTTTGGTGTTGATCGGAGTAGGTTGATAGGTCCGGCCGAACCTACTAGGTTCGGCCGCACCTACCCCCCGACACGTCACGTGTCACAATCTTCCGTGAGGCATAGTTTCTGCATTCGAACTCCGAATTGGGCAAATGATATGTCCATTTCGATCGTCTCAACAAGCCCGTTACAATGGTGTAGTCCAAATTGGCATTTGATATTGTTTGTGATAATGTCATATTTTATTCTATAATGGCTCATTTAGACCTGCATCCAAATATTCACCAAAGCTCGTGGAATCCGTTAGTTTATAACCCCACAACTATGATGCAAGCTTTGATGGAGTGAAATTTGTTCAAAGTTGAGGGTCGAAAATAGGGACTTAACGACTGTCAACACACCCCCACACTTGGCCCTTTGCTCATCCTCGAGTAAAGGTTAAGGACCAAGGTGAAAACAAAAATTCCTATGGTATGAAGCGAGCATAAGAGATATTCCGAATCATACCTTGCACTTGTGAACTTTGAAGTGTCTATCATGCCATCTTGGATAGTTGAGGAATGGAACGATCTTGAATCAAATACTTCTACTCCTCTTGTCAAGTAGCTTGGGATTTTTTTCAATAAGTTTTCAAAATAAACCTTGCTTGGCACCTCATTTGATTCTCTCAATTCGCTCAATGTGTATAGTCCTCACCAAGGCATTAGATTGCCTTTCTTCAACCTACTTATAATGATGGCTATATATGAAGCTCAAGGTAGGGTATAAAGATGAGGCATACTTGCATCACATGTATTGCAAAGTCAAAAACCGGATCCAAGGAGAAAATCAAATCATACAATCAGATCAAGATGTGCATGTGTAGGGATATGATGGATATGGTAAGGTGGATACTAGGCCCAGAATGGGTGCTAGATATTACCATATGTATAATGAATGTTGTGATGATGGTAAGGTGTACACTAGGCCCGGAATGGGTGCTAGTTATTACCATCTGATTTGTTGTAACTCCATTTTGCATGATCCTCTCTCTCTACTTTAACTCTTTTGTGGAGATAGCTATGTTTTCTCTTTCTCTTTTTTTTTCTTGGACCTTCATGTGTCCAACTTTTTTTTTCTTGAACCTTCATGTGTCCATTTTTTTTCTATAGCCATGCCTCTTTTGTAATATTAACTTGGAGAGAGAGAGATCTCAACACATAGTGTGGAGCTTTATTTTGTGGAATAGATAGATGGTACAACACTAGCTCTCAATTGAGCATAGCAAGGAGGATGTTAGCATGTACGTGTATCTTGATCATGAAAGCATGAAAAGAATTCTCACAAGGGTCACAACAATTTGACAAAGCTCAACGCGACGACAAGTAGCATATGTGTATGAGGTATTCAAGATGTCTCATCATATGGCTCTGGAAGGACATGGCATATCAAAGAGGAGCTTCGCAAAGGGTTTTCAAAATTTTCAAATAAATTTCCCAAGAACTCAAACATTTGGAGCAAAGATCATTTCATCGGACCATATCTCAAACATTAGCTACTTATATGGGCATGGTTTCCTAAAGATATGTTGTTCACAAGCATCAAGATAATAAATATGGAATAAAACTTATGAAAGCCAACCATATGAAACATGTCGAGCATTGGGTGCATGAGGATTCAATTGAGTTTGATTTATATGATCGGATTTAAAGCTCATTTAAACTCATGATTTCCAAAAGTAGAGAGGTAGGGGTGCACATACCATCGCTCTTGGAGAAAGTGGGGAATGAGGTAGACAAATGGTGATTCGGCCAAACCACAGGGGCGACCGACTTGCTCTAGTGCACTTACCTCATCCCTCGTCGATTAGCATAGTCGGTGTTGTGCGGCACCATGGCGGGAGATCTCAATTTTGTGTTTCAACGAGCCTGAGAAATCTCCCCCACACTTGCTCTTGTACCTGGTGTTATTATTCAAAGAAAAAGATGGAAACAAAAGGGAGGCTCTGCTAGCTGAAGAACTAGGAAGCCTTTATTCAAATTCAAATATTTTTGTGTTTTTTTAAGAGAGCAAGATGTAAGAACCAACACCATCTTCAAACCAAAATAAGATTTAGTATGAGAGAAACTTACTCGGGATACTCACATATCTCCCCCACACTTGGAGTTTGCATTGCTAGGCAACACAACTCAAGTGTGCAGAGTTCAAGCTTCCTTCATGATGTTCCCTCACCAAAAATTACCTAGGCATTGCAGTCAGTGTAGCTCTCATATTTTTAGGCAACGCCTATCCATCAGTCATTTCAATCTCCACCTGAGATGGTTAGCGACCAAAAATACCCGAAGGACGACTAATCCTAAAGACATGCTCTTGCTTTTATTTGAAAAGGAAATCTAAATGATTATTCGGGCTATCTCCTGATAGTGCTTTGTTTTGGGTCATAAGCTCGACCACTGGAGATCTTCATCTTGCAGCCAATCGAGATGATGAAACCATCATAGCTCTAGCTGCAAGGCTAGTACCAAAAAAATGACCATGAAATTTGCAATGTTTATGGTAAACAAAAGCATCTACAACATTCCTTTCAAAGTTAGCATGCACAAGAAAAATGAGGAGGTTGTAGGTTTCGTAAAGGTCATTGGTAATGGGGCTTGATAACTCTGGAAACTTTTGATGTGAGCATGGGATTTGTGATCCCTCTAGTGTAAAACCTTCATGCTCGAGTCTGTTTTGAGAATCCAGTGTCGACGCCTCAAGAATGTCTATAGACCACACATGTTCTTTCTTAACCTCAGGTCTATGACATTGGAGATGTGTATGTCGAACCTCAAGATGATATGGCTGCTTTTCATGGTCGAGCACACTACTCTGTACCCCTTCAATGGGTCTTCCGATGAGAATGAAGGGTGGATCTCCTTTTGGGATATCAAAGATATGATAATCTAGGAAGATCCCATACTCTCCAATCTTTGTTTGGACGACTCTAAGGATTCCCTCCGTCTCTATGGTTTGACCCGAAATCCATTGGAGACGCTTCTGAGAGAGAAAGAGGGGTTCGTCGGGAAAGGCCTCTAATACTAAGGATTTAGGAATGATATTGATATCGACCCTAGGGTCATAGAACACATCTTGGTAAGAGAGGTTTCCTACTTGGCATGAGAGTGACTTTAGCTCGGGATATAGCTGGATTACTTGATCCATGCCTTCTGCTTCTCTCAACCATTCCCGGCTACTGATTGCGGAGATGTATTCCAACTTTTCTCTCTGTCTTTTTACCTCTTCTGGGTTGGGTAAGTTGACTAATTCTCTCTCGTGTGTTGAGTCTCTTTCCCTTCTCGGGAAGGATTTCTCCGTCCAATGTTTGTCAAATAGCTCATCATAGTATTCATAGACGAAGTCACATGAGGGGTGATCGAACTCTCGATAAGGTTGGAATGGTTCCCCTGTGAACCAAGTTTTGGTAACAGGAGGATGGGTGTCTGTGGATATGAATTTTTCTAGGATAGGCTCCTCCTCTATAAACTCTGTTTCAGAGAGTGAATCGGAGTATGTTGATTCCTTGTCGAAGTCATACGAGTAATCAGCTGGGTACACACGGGGATAGAGGAGTGGTTCTTCATGCAAAAAGGTGCTAGTGGGTTTCTCCTCTATGGGTTTCGGTTCCGAGAGAGTGTTTGGCATGTGCTCCTCCTGAGTGATCTCTTCCTCATCCGGGAATTCAACATAAACTCCCGTGTAAGGGGTATTTTGAAGGATTTTTGCTAGAATGTCCTTACACTCAGACAAGGTGAGATGAGTGAAAGATCCTCCGGAAGAAGAGTCTAAGAAAATTGCTGACTCTGGTCCAAGACCATCACGAAAGTGTTGCAAAAGGGCGGGCTCTGTGATACCAAGGTCTGGACCAGAATCTACGATTTTTGTAAATCTTGCCCATGCGGCTCCTAGAGATTCGGTCTTCCGTTGCTCAAAACAGATGACCTCTCGTTAGAGTTTCACTACTTGGGGAATGTTAGGCAAAAAGCCTTTCGTAAACTTCCCCAGTCCCCCTCCATACTTCTCACACTGAGCGAATACCATTGTTTTGCTCTCCCCGTTAATGAAAACGGAAAGAGTTTTCATTTCAAGGTATCTTGACTCATTCCTGCGATCACAAGACACGAACAAAGTTGTTCGAACTCACGTAGGTGGGATTAAGGACTTTCATCCTTATCTCCGGAGAAGCTTTGCTCTCGGACCATAGCTATGAAGCCGGGACGTAGCTCATAGCTAGATGTTTCAATGGAATGTGATGAAGGTGGAGGCTCCAAATGATCGCCCTTTGGAGCAGCAAAATCGAAAAGGGTTGGATTGGAATCCATGTGATAAATGGGGTGATACACGGACGAACTGGGTTCAGAATCAAAACAGCTACCGTTTCCCGGCAACGGCGCCAGAAAGCCTGTTAGTATACTACACGATCACAGATAGATCCGCAAGCGCACGGATACCGTTGTAGTTTTCACCCGGGAGTATTCCAAGGTATCGATTTCCACGGGGAATGAGAAGTGTTGTGAACCTGAATTAATTCGTCCGGGGGATATGGTGACGAAGGATAGAAAGGCAAGGGTAGATTTCGGGTAGAGAGGGGATAGCTGATGAAGTTTGGGACTCGTGAGAGTCATGGATAGAATCAAGGCAAAACTTGTCGCTCGTCGGGGCCAGAGGGAAAAGAGCCACGGAAAGGGATGAGAAGGGGACTCTGATGTCGTAACTCCTACCTGCCGGAACTAACGTGGTGGGCTACAAAGCCCGTCCGGAGCTGTCACCTCCCTAGGGTACCACAACTATTCTGTTGAACCGGGAAGCATTCCAAGGTACTGGAAAGCCTAGACACCACGTCTACACTAACCAAGCACTACTTTACTCGGATCCAAAGCAAAGCAATCACAACAAGTAGAATCTACTAAATGCAATCGAAGAACCTAAGAGTGAACGATGAAATGACTTGAGACTTGGTTACTCACGAATCCGAACTTACAAAGTATCCCGGGTGTGGACGACCGTAGTTGTACCGCACCCGCCAAGGAAGGGGAAGAAGACCGACACTCCGGCTTCTAATCCAACACTAGGGGAAGAAGACTGACACTCCGGCTTCTACTCCAACACTCAGCTCTCTCTCCCTACTCTCTGAATACTAACTTATGTAGGGCTCCGCCACTTGCTTCTAATCACTTGTGTCCTTCTACGAGGTGCCAGGCTCTATATATAGCCCCAATGGGTTGGTGGCTACAGGAGGGGGTACTTGTAGGCGAGAGGGAGCTGCAGTCCCGAGCAAGGAGGTGCGGCCGTATCTCCAGGTGCGGCCGGCCCTGTGATCCACCGCCTATGGACTTGGACGACCCTGATCACTGCTCCTGAGGCGGTTGTAGGTTGGCTCCTTGGGTTGGTTTCACCTAACACACCAGTTGATAGGTGCGGCCGGCCCTACCCAGTGGCCTTGTGATGCACCGATCGTGTTGAGGGACGTCTAGGATCACTCCTTGATGGCAATTGCGGCGGTTAAGTGTGGGTCCAGCGATCCAAGTGCTTCCAACCTTAGCCTTTTGATCAAACCGACTTGAAATCAATGCTTCTCGTTCTTTGGTGACTTGTCCATGGGATTGGTAGTGACATGGACCCGAGAGGAGGATTTTGGGTGGTGCGGCCGGACCTAGTTGGTGCGGCCGGACCTACGAGGTGTGCCCGGACCAACTTTTGTGGTGTCTGGCCCATGGACTTGGTCCCCTTAGATATTATGCTAAGTGTAGATGCATTTGACAAAGTTTGGTGTTGATCGGAGGAGGTTGATAGGTCCGGCCGAACCTACTAGGTTCGGCCGCACCTACCCCCCGACACGTCTCATGTCACAATCTTCCGTGAGGCATAGTTTCTGCATCCGGATTCCGAATTGGGCAAATGATAGTGTAGTCCAAATTAGCATTTGATATTATTTGTGATAATGTCATATTTTATTCTATAATGGCTCATTTAGACCTACATCCAAATATTCACCAAAGCTCATGGAATCCGTTAGTTTATAACCCCACAGCTATGATGCAAGCTTTGATGGAGTGAAATTTGTTCAAAGTTGAGGGTCGAAAATAGGGACTTAACGACCGTCAACAATGATAGGGACAGGGTGCCTCAAGCATCTTCTCGAAGTGATCCCTCGAGGGACTAGCCTTTGGCTTGGGCGCCGCTTGTCGGGCGCCGCCACCAGGTTGTTACCGTGGAGCTTGCGCTCTTTCTTCTTCTTCTTCTCCAGACAGGTGACCGGAGCCTCGCCCTGTTCCTCCTCGGGCTTCCTCTTGCTGAAGGCGACGGCCTCCTCCCCGTCGGCGTGGTCAGTGGCTAGGTCGAGGAGCTTCCGGATGGTCTTCGTCTTGACTCGCCCTATCCGGTGGACAAGGGTCTCGCACGTGGTACCGTCCTGGAAGGCTGTGATGACCTGGCTGTCGGCCGTGTCGGGGAGCTCCGTGCAGCGCTTGGAGATGCGGTGTATGTAGTCACGGAGACTCTCGTCCTTCTTTTGCTGGCAATGGCGAAGCTCGCAAGCGTTGCTGGGCCGGGCGTAGGTGCCTTGGAAGTGCCCTATGAAGGCGTCCCGAAGCTGGGCCCAGTTGTTGATCCTCCCCCGAGGGAGGTGCTCGAGCCAGGTGCGTGGCGAGTCGGCAAGGTACAGCGGGATGCTCTTGATGATGAACAGGTCGTTGGTTGCCCCGCCATTGTGGCAAGCGAGACGGTAGTCCTCGAGCCAAACGCTCGGGTTGGTCTCTCCATCGTACTTCGCGACGGTGGTTGGAGCACGATATCGAGCTGGTGGGGCTGTAGCGAGAACGTTGGCGCCGAAAGCTCGCGGACCTCGGGGGTCAGGCGTCGGGCTCCGGCTACGGTCTTCGCTGCTGTCGTAGCGGCCTCCGCGCCTCCAGTTGTACTCCCTTCGCGGCCGGCGTTCGCCGTCGGACCCGCCTCTGGTCATCGTCCTTCCACACGCCGAGGACGCGCCCCGGGCCCTGCGGTTGGGGTCGACCTTGCTGCTGGCGGGCGAGTGCACGCTCTCCGTGTGGCTCGGCTGCCTTGAGGGGCGTGTGGACCCGTGGTGGGCTGAGCACTCCGGGGCCAGAGCCTGCGCCTCCCGCCGCCGGGATGCCGAACTTTCCGCCTGCTGCTCGGCGGCCACGTCGAGGAGTGTCTGGAGGTGCTGACGGAGCTTCTTTTCCTCCAGGGTCGTTGGCTCAGGGCCGGCCCGGAGGAGTACGGCCGCTGCAGCGAGGTTCTGGGAGGCCTGTTTGGCAACAGGAGTCCCGTGAATGTCGCCGACGATGCAGCAGCGTAATTCCTGTGCTCGTTCGTGCGCGGGTGTGGCCGCGGCTTCTGCGCTGAGGGCGTGGTGGAGCCTTGCTTGCTCTTCCTCGAGAGCCTTCTGAGCCTCGTCGAGGCGAGCACGCTGCCGTTCGCGATCATCCCCGGCGTGCGGGGGTTCCTCGCTAGCGGAGGCGACGGGCGAAGTGGGCTCACTTTCCACAGAGCTCTCGTCGGAGTGGGTGGAGTAGACCACGTTGGCTTGCTGCTGGAGGACGAAGCACTCGTGCCTCGGGTCGCGGGGCGTCGGCGCCTCCTTCCGGAGAGGTGTGCTCTCATCCTCGTCGCAGCTTGCCTGGGATGCTTCCGAGGGGACCGGGCGTGCACCGCCTGCCGTGGCGGGAGCGGTTGCCCCACCACAGGGCAGCCACGTCTCGCCCTCGGGGTACACGGAGTTGTAGGAGAGCTTGAACTCGTCCCAAGATAGCATCTCCTCCTGCAAACCGAACACAAGCATGGAGGTGGCGAACGCCGCGAAGCGGAAGTGTTCCTGGGACGGGTTAGGCCCTAGAGCGACCGCCATGTTGCGGCCGACCAGGTCCCAAACCCGGTCGGCGGCAGACTTCGCCGCCCGCGGCTCCTCAAGCGACTGGCCCTGGGGAGGCGCGGGTGTGTCGGGCTGGGACCATGAGAACACGGCCCCAGCGGGCGACTCGACTGGACCATCGAAGACGAAGTCCAGGGAGCCGAAGCGCAGCACGGTGGTGCGCACCGACCGTTCATCGGAGTGGGCCATCCGGACCCTTGTTGGCGCCGTGACACACGAAGTGCCCCTACCTGGCACGCCAACTGTCAGGGTTTGATACCGCCGGCAAGTAAATTTTGGTATGTTCGTGCGTCTGATCCGGATGGTTGGGCTTAGAGACACCGGGATTATACTGGTTCAGGCACCGGGGGGTGCCCTACATCCAGTTCGAAGGGATGTTCTATATGCCCACGGGGGCTTGTAGTAGGGGGTACAAGCTTAGGTCGAGAGAGGGAGAGAGTCCTAAGTCTCTGGATGTGGTGGTGAGCCATGAATGCTCGGTGAGTGTTGTAGTGTGTTGTTCGCCCTGTTGGACCTCTGTTTACAGTGCCAGCATCCCTTTTTATAGTTCAAGGAGGGCTGGTATACAAGGGTTAAGATGGTAAAACGGTGTCCGGCTACAGTGTAGTAACAGTGCCGGAACAGTGCTGGAACAGTGTCACGCCGTGGGCCTTCGTCTCCCATTGGCGTTGTACGCTGTGCTAGCCGCGGTAGCCTCCGTAGGGCGGAGTAGTTACGGCTCCCGTTCCAAGGTGGCTCCTCCCGACTCATGGCTGCGCTAGCCTTGTTGGGTTGGGGCTTCTCATGCAAGCCTCGACCTTTCCTCTGATGCCTGCTGGGTCGGGTCTCGCCGTTCGATGTCTTGCAGGCGAAGGATTCGCATGTCCTTTGCCACTGTTCATTATCCGGGTGATGGGACACCGGGGCAGTTCGCTTTCCACGCCGGGGAAAATCTCATCATGGTCTGGCTGTCTGACAGGGCAGATCCGCCTGCCCTGCTACTCCTGCACGTCCCAGGTGGCGCGGGGCTGCTTGCGCCACGTTGCAGTTCTCGCCCGGGGCCCCCTGCCGGGGGATTGCAGCGGAAGGAACCTTAGGTCGTGCGAGGCGGAGCCGCCCATCGAGGTAGTTGGGACGACTGCATAAGTCGGAGGTGGCCCTGCAGATGATGTCAGGCCGTTGTCCTTGAGAAAGGGAAGCTGGGCCTGGCTTGTTGGTTGCCGATGTTGGGCCTTCACGGATGCAACCCATCATTAGCCTTCATGATTTTGGGGATTTAGGGGCTAAGATAATTACCCCTGGTTTTACCCCTCTTCATCTTGTGTCATAGTATTCATCATCCCCATCTCCATTCTCACTAGATGAAGAAGAAGAAGAAGATGATGATGATGATGATGGTGGTGGTGGTGGTGATGGATATGGTGATGGTGTCCTTTTTCTTCTTCTCTTATCCTCCTTCCTTTTCTTCTTCTTTTCTCTCTTTCTGTCCTCTTTTTTCTTTTCTTCTTTCTCTTTCTTCTTGTCTTCTTTCTTGTTTTTCTTGCTATTCTCCTCGGAGCTGTTCTTGACTACCTTCTTTAGCTTGTCAAGATTGTCTTGAGTAGATGTGTTGCCAACCTCCGAGGCATCACCATCAACCTCACTTGGTATGTCTTCAAACTCCTCCTCTTCTTCTCGCTTGTCATCATCACTTGCCATATCCTCACACGGTTAAGTGTTTACAAGGATAACCAGCTTTGATACCAATTGAAAGGATCAATGCAAGTGGCCTAGAGGGGGGTGAATAGGCATGCAAAACAAATTATAACTTTTCTTGCCAAAATGCTGTCAGACCCCGGAACCTCCAGTAAATTCCTCGGAACCTCCGGGAAAATGCACAGACAGTGTATTTTCCTGGAGCTTCCGGGAATCACACCTGCTAGAGATTTGTTGCGGATAAAAGGCTAGAAAGCAGATCTAGAGAAGGATAAAGATTAGCAACATAAAGAGATAGAGGCCTAAGCACACAAACAACCATAGGGCTAAAGGAATTGCAAGATACAAAGCAAACCCTAATAGATCTAGTGAGCTAACAACCTAGAACAAGCATGCAAAATGAAAGCAAAGGTAAAGCACAAGAGACAAAGATTTATCCCGTAGTTCAGCTCACCACAAAGGTACATCCACGTTGTTGAGGTAAACCACAGCTTTGGGATCTCTCTAGATCCACTCCTCTCTCACACCTATCACCAAGGTGATAGATGGAGGGTTTCCACTAATCACACAATGGTAATACAAACTTCTTAGAGCTTCCACACAAGATTGGAGAGCTTCCAAGCAACCTCTAGCCGTCTGGAGCTAAGCTCCAAGAGTAATAAATCCAGCAAGAGGCTAGGGGTTCACCAAGTGCTCAATAACACAAGAGAGGGATTGGATTTGCTCTTTCTCACAAGGAATCACTCCAAACTTGAATACTAGGGTTGGATTTTGGATTCAAGTAGGTGAGAGTCAATACTTGAGTGAGTGGGGAGTAAATGCTACTGTTTCAACGCAGGGGGAGAGAGGAAGACCGTTGGGAACGAAGGGGGAATAAATACCCCCAGATCTAGATCTACAACGGCTCTATTTGGAATCTCGGAACCTCCGGGAAATTTCCCGGAACCTCCAAGATCTGGAAGTTTTCAGCAGGCTGTCTGGAAGAAGCTCGGAACTTCCAGGAAAAACCTCAGAGGTTCCGAGTTTTATAAGACTTGGTGAAAATAGCAAGCTGATAGGACTTTTGTGGCTGGGATGTTGTTGGTTTGAGATGATTTTCATGCACTTGGTTTCATCCATGCCACTTTTAGTATCCCTCTTGATAGTATGACTTGTCCTATACTCAAATTCAAAATAGAAAAAGAATTAAGCCTCGTCTTGAGCCATAGGAAGCCTCTTCAAACAAATGAGGTGTCTCCTTTCTTTCCTTTGCACCTTTCATTAATCATAAGCCTGAGACATATACTTAGAAGCTCATTAGTCCTTTAATTGAGTGGTCACCATCACCAAAACCCACTTAGGGCATGATTGCACTTACAACACATGGCAAACTAAAGTCGACTTCGGTTTTCAAGTCGCATTATAAAGTCCACTCTGACGACATAAAGTTGACTCCAGTCGCAGCTAAAGTCCACTCTGACGGCAAAATTACCGCTCGAAGGCGTCTCGAGTAGTCTCCGCTACCTTTCAAGCTCAACGGCTCGACATCAAATTTTTACACGGAAGCAACTTCAGCATGCTCTGCTAGCTCTCAAGCTCAGGGGCTCCACTTCAATCACTACTCGACGTGGCTCATACGGCTCACTTGGCACTTAATCTTGGGGGCTGGATGCTGAAAGAGTACTCGAATGATGGCTTTCACGAACTCTAAAGACCTTTGGATTGATTATATAATCACTTCAAGGCTCGGGGGCTGCTATGCTACACCCATCATTCAATTTTTCAAGACAGAAGATGCAGAATCAAGATTGATCCTCCGCTAGAGCCCACAACTCAACCTAAGGCTCGGGGGCTACTCCATATGGAGTGCGATTTTGCAATCACACTTCCATATAATCTCAACTTCAAGACAGATGAGTTGGACCACCTTCTAGCCTCGTGGTAGGTCAAGTGCTATTGAAGACTTCTCCAAGCAGTACTCGAGCTCGAGGACGCTCAAGAATTACTCGAAGAGGCTTCAAGACTACTCGAACTACTACTCTCGACTACAAAGTGCTCGGGGGCTTGTCGGGTATACACACCGGGTACCAATACAAGGAAGGATGAAGACGGACTCCTACTAGAATTCCTATGTAATCCTACTAGGACTCATACTGTGTAATCCTGTTAGGACTCCTACCTTGTAACCGACTAGGCATCCGCCCCCTGGACTATATAAAGGAGGGTCGGGTACCTAGGAGGACAACTAAACAACCCAACACCTGATAGGGACCGTTGAGAAAGAGGTCCTGGGGATGGCCTGATCTTCATGGCAGTAGGTTTCGTAACAAGATAAATTGCTGCAAGCAGCGGTAAATAGCTTTATACCTGACCAAGGTTGGATGCGACCAAGCGACGGGGAGAGAGGCACCGAAACCGCGAGGACTTCGACTCGATCTCCGAACGACCGCAGAACCACAAGCCGGAACTAATCCACACAATACGGCGTAGCCGAATGGAAACCGTAAAGCACGAAGTAGCAGATCCCAAAAGGATCTCTCCACAAGTCCAAGAAGAACAAGGAAGAACAGGGGTGTGCAAGGCACTCAGCAGCTCGGCTGCAAGAAAACCATATGTGGTTGTCAATTCATAGTAATCAAAACTGAGTTCTTGGAGTACATAGGGCATATTTATACTAGGAACAACCCTCTTATATGGGCGTGAATTCGAGATGGAAATGAACAGACTAAGTATGTGAAAAGGCTCCCCTGAAATCAACTCCCGAAGTGGCCTCGCGTGGTTGTTGGCCTTCTGTGCAACCTCCACTAAATCTATCATAACTTTTTATTGGCAAGTCCAATGGACATGCAGTTTCTTGCATTGGAAAGTTGACTTCGAGCCGGTTCCATCAAGTACCCATGAAGCTCCAGAGCTTGAGAAATAAAAGAGTTATGGTCAAATCTTTATGCATGTTCAAATAGCACCCGAACAGCTCAAAACGGGGCTTCATAGTGCGTTTCGGGTGGAGCGGCTATGATCTGATCAAAACGGGGCTTCATAGTGCGTTTCGGGTGGAGCGACTATGATCTGATCAAAACGGGGCTTCATAGTGCGTTTCGGGTGGAGCGGCTATGATCTGATCAAAATGGGGCTTGCCAATCCGTTCCTTGTTGTTTGCTTCAACGCCAAGTTTAGCTGCATTATACTCTTCATTTGTATACCTAAGTACAACTAATGTAGAACATTTAGGTAGTATAACATTCTCACATATGTTAAAGTTAATTTCAGCTAGGAAAGTATGCACCTCGTGTTGGAGTCCCTTAGCACGGCTGTGTGTAATAGGTCCTTGAATCACTTGAGATTGTGTGTTCGATGCAAGACCTTGCGTAACTCATTGCGTACTTGATTCTTGATGCATAACCAAAGGTGGACTTAGTGTAACCAGTGATGCAACCGGGATGTCCTCATCATCCTCCCCCTCATGAAAAGGAGTCGTCCTCCACTCGTCAAATCCATAGAACAGGGACAGATCAGCAACATTGAAGCTTGTACTAAAACCATATGAACTTGGAAGATCAATTTCATAGGCATTGTCGTTGATCTTGCGAAGTACTTTAAATGGTCCATCAGCACGTGGTTGCAACTTGCTCTTGTGCTGATCGGGGAAGCGCTCCTTGCGTAGGTGCACCCAAACCAAGTCTCCTTGTTCAAATATCATCTTCTTACAACCCTTGTTTGCACGCTACTCATATAGTTTGGTCATCTTCTCAATGTTGGATTTTGCTCGCTCATGAAGTTTCTTGACCAATTCAGCACGCTTGCTTGCGTCCAAGTTCACACATTCCTGCATAGGCAAAGGCAATAGATTGATGGGAGCAGCAGGTTTGAAACCATATACAATTTCAAATGGACAAAATTTTGTGGTCGAATGTACCGCCCTGTTGTATGCAAATTCCACATGAGGTAAGCTTTCTTCCCAAAGCTTCAAGTTCTTCTTGAGAACAGCCCGCAGCAATGTTGACAAGGTGCGGTTCACAACTTCAATTTGTCCATCAGTTTGTGGGTGACAAGTTGTGGAGAACAAAAATCTTGTCCCAAGTTTTCCCCATAATGTCTTCCAAAAGTAGCTTAAAATTTTGGTGTCACGATCAGACACGATGGTTCGTGGCACACCATGTAAACGCACAATTTCCCTGAAAAATAATTCAGTAATGTGTGAAGCATCATCGCTCTTATGACAGGGAATAAAATGAGCCATCTTGCTAAAGCGATCAACCACAACAAAGATTGAATCCCTCCCCCTCTTAGTTCAAGGTAAACCGAGAACAAAATCCATAGAAATGTCTTCCCATGGTACACTAGGAATAGGTAGAGGGGTGTATAAACCATGAGGGTTCAAACGGGACTTAGCTTTGTGGCAGGTTACGCAGCGTAGCACGTATCTCTCCACATCTCGTCGCATCTTGGGCCAAAAGAAATGATCAGCCAAAACTTGCTCTGTTTTCCTGGCACCAAAGTGACCCATTAGTCCTCCGGCATGAGCTTCCTGCAAAAGCAATGGACGAACAGAACAATCTAGAATGCAAAGTTTGTTAGATCGAAACAAAAACCCATCATGCAAATGGAATTTCCCCAACCCTTGCCATGATAATATTTAGAAAATGGTTCAGCAAAGTATGAATCAGTTGCATACAAATTTTTAATACTTTCCAAACCAAGAATTTTGGCATCAAGTTGAGACAACAAAGCATGGCGTCGAGACAAAGCATCAGCAACAATATTATCCTTCCCTTTCTTGTACTTAATAATGTAAGGAAAAGACTCAATGAATTCACTCCATTTAGCATGTCTTTTGTTCAATTTTAATTGGCCCTTTAGATGTTTCAAGGATTCATGATCAGAATGTATAATAAACTCTTTAGGCAAAAGGTAGTGCTGCCAAGTTTCCAAACTCCTCACAAGAGCATAAAGTTCTTTGTCATAAACTGAATAATTTAGAGTTGGACCACTTAGCTTTTCACTGAAGTATGCAATAGGTCTTCCTTCTTGCATGACACACCTCCAATCCCTACAACACTTGCATCACATTCAATTTCAAAAGTCTTACCAAAATCTGGAAGTGCAAGGAGTGGGGCTGTTGTTAACTTCTTTTTGAGCTCTTCAAATGCTTTCTCTTGTGTTGCACCCCAATGGAATGGTGCATCCTTCTTTGTTAACTCATTGATTGGAGCAGCAATGGTACTGAAATCTTTGACAAACCGATGGTAGAAGTCGGGAAGTCCAAGGAAGCTTCGCACTTGGCTCACATTTTGTGGAGGTAACCATTCACGGACAGCTTTAATCTTTTCATCATCAACCTCCACGCCTTGAGCTGAAACAACAAAACCAAGAAAAACTACCTTGTCGGTGCAAAAGGTGCACTTGGCAAGGTTAGCATACAAGCATTCCTGTCGCAAAATAGCAAGCACACATTTTATATGTTCATCATGTTCATCAAGAGACTTGCTGTAAATCAAGATATCATCAAAATAAACCACAACAAATTTACCAATGAAAGGCCTAAGCACATGGTTCATTAAACGCATGAAAGTACTAGGTGCATTGGTCAATCCAAAAGGCATCACCAACCATTCATACAGCCCAAACTTGGTTTTGAATGCTGTTTTCCATTCATCTCCTCTCATTCGAATGATGATAGCCACTTCTCAAATCAATTTTTGTGAAAATGATAGCACCACTAAGTTCATCAAGCATGTCATCAAGTCTAGGTATGGGATGTCTATACCTTATGGCGATGTTATTTATGGCTCGGCAATCAACACACATTCTCCAGGAACCATCTTTCTTAGGAACTAAAAGAATTGGAACTGCACAAGGTGAAAGACTTTCTTTGACATACCCTTTGTTGATGAGCTCTTGCACTTGGCGCTGAATTTCTTTCGTTTCCTCTGGGTTTGTACGGTATGGTGCACGGTTGGGGAGAGAAGCACCAGGAACAAGGTCGATTTGATGTTCAATCCCTCTCTTGGGTGGCAGCCCTGGTGGTACCTCCTCCGGAAACACATCTTCATATTCCTGTAACACATCAAAAACAACACTAGGCAAAGTAGAGGGTAAGTCGTTAGTGGAAAGAAAATTGTCCTTGCACAGGAGTACAAAGAACATGGCACTGGGTTCACTCAATTCTTTTAAATCCCCTTTCCTAGTCATCATAACTAATCCCTCTTTTCCCTTTGGCTCAGTTCTTTGCAGCTGTGGGGTTTTATTTGGCTGTGGAAACACTCCCTCACTATGTATGTGGCTCACTCGTAAGTGGTTCTCGCTCTCTCGCTATTTTCGTTTTAGATCATCCTTCAAAATTTCCTTCGGTGACAAAGGAAGCAAAGTGAGGCGCTCGCCTTTGTACATGAGAACAACCTTGTTGGTATGACCACAAATCTGAACATCACGATCATATAACCATGGCCTTCCCAACAGCAATTGACATGCCTGCATTGGCACCACATCACACTCCACATGATCACTATATCGCCCAATAGAGAAAGGGACATTCACAATGTTGCTCACACGCAGTGCACCAGACTCATTTAACCATTGCATCTTGTATGGAGAGGGATGACGCCGCTGTTTGAACCCCAATCTCTCAACTAATTCTTGACTTGCAATATTATTGCAGCTGCCATTATCAACAATGATTCGCACAGCTTGTCCTTGATCATGCCTCTAGTGTGAAAAAGATTGTGCGGCTGATTATTTTCTTCTTTCACAGCAGTAACACTAAGCACTCGTTGAGAAATGAAGCAATTATTATCACCTTCATCAGGTTGAATCTCAGTCTCATCCTTCCTGATTTCTTCATCATATATTGGAGCACTTTCTTCATCACTTTCAGATTCCCATTCACCTTGCTCATTCACAATCATGGTCCTTTTACTAGGACATTCAACAGCGATGTGTCCACGACCTTGGCACTTGTGACAAATAATGCCTCGGCTATGTGAAGATGATGCAGCAGCTGAATTAACTAAAGGAGCTGCTGCACTTGGAGCAGGACGTCGATTTTCTTGCTGAATTACAGGTGAAGAAGCATTAGAAAATGTTGTCTTTGCAGCACCAATGGATGGAGAGGACCTAGCTGTAGCACCTTGCGATCGAACACCACCAACAGAGGTATCGAGCTACTGCCGACGCTAAGGAGTTGAGACAGATCGACTCCCATAGGACCGCCCACGCCCCTCTTGCTGAATTTTCTTCTCGGTGCGCATAGCTTGATCAACAAGATCTTGCAAAGTTCGATATGGAAACATCTCCACAAAACCTGAAATGTCATCATTGAGACCATGCAAAAATCTTGCCATTCGTGATTCTTCATCTTCTCTTATGTCAGACCGAATCAAGAGCAACTCCATTTCTTTGAAATATTCATCAACTGATTTTGAACCTTGTTTCAATGCTTGTAACCTATTAAGAAGGTCACGACGATAGCTTGATGGAACAAAACGCCTCCTCATCACACGCTTCATTTCAGCCCATGTGTGGATATGATCTCATCCCAACACAAGTTGATTTTCTTGCATCTGATTCCACCAAGTGAGAGCATAACCAGAAAATTCAATGGAAGCAAGATTAACACACCTTGGTTCAGAGAGATTATGCACTCTGAAAATCTGATCACACTGCTCTTCCCAATCAAGATATGCATCAGCATCTTCCTTTCCTGAAAATTTTGGAACACTTAGTTTAACACGAGCAATATTGTCCGGATCAGCCCCATGGCGACCACAGCGATGTTCTCCATTATGACCAGCACCACGATGGCGTTCTCGGCGATGTTCAAATGGTCCACGGTGTGCAAAAGAATTCTCATCATCATCATCATACTCCTCCTCATGGCTGCCCTGAGATTCATCTGCATCATCAAAGCAAACACGGCGACCAAGACGACGATCACCTCCTGCACGCCGATCCTCATGACTAGCACGCCTTCTGCCACCACAACCATCACGACCTCCTTCAAAATGGTCACAAAAATCACACCCAAAACCAGAATTTTCATCACCAGATTCATCATGGTGATGTGGAGCTCTTCTTCTCGCAACAGGAAGACATTCATCGAACATCCTCTCCATGGCCTCCGCAAGCGAGTTTGCCACATTGCGTAACTCAGCCCGGGAGACAGGAGGTTCCTCATCTCCATGGTTCCCACCACGAACATTTGAATTAGATCCTGCCATGTTAGGATATTGCAAGAGAAAGTGGAAAAAGAAAAAATATGTGGAAACTCTCAACCTCACCTCTTGCACACCCGTTCTCAAGGACTGTGAGTGTGCTAGTGTGGCGTAACCAAACCTGTGAGTAAGCGGTTGAAAGAATTACGAGTCAAAAGCCCTGGTTTACGGATTTTTGTGGAGCTATAGGTGGCTGATCAAGGGAGGCTATGGTATTGAAACAAAGTGTGTAACTTGTTCAAAAATTTACTGTCCAGAACCACCACCAACTTGAGATTACAAAGATCAAACTTTTGATTACACAATCCGCAAGACAACCCATTTCAACTTCTCTTCTCTTCCCTTTTTTTTTGTTTCTCTTTTTTTCACACTTTTTTTCTGATTTTTTTTCTAGTACCAAACACAAGATAACATATGAGGGGCGTGGAAAAAAATTACAGCACTGCGGAAGAACAAAGATGGTGATTAAAAACACTATGAACGCAACACACAATGCAACAGTACCACAAAAAGGCTATGGGATTTTTTGTGTGGCTTTTTAGTGGACTGTAGGACATTAACAAAAAGGATATAAGAGATGATAAAGGGTGGGAGGGTGGGTAATAACCAAAAACCTACCGTGACAACGATAGCTCTGATACCACATGATAGGGACCGTTGAGAGAGAGGTCCTAGGGATGGCCCGATCTTCACGGCAGTAGGTTTCGTAACAAGATAAATTGCTGCAAGCAGCGGTAAATAGCTTTATACCTGACCAAGGTTGGATGCGACCAAGCGACGGGGAGAGAGGCACCGAAACCGCGAGGACTTCGACTCGATCTCCGAACGACCGCAGAACCACAAGCCGGAACTAATCCGCACAATACGGCGCAGCCGAACGGAAACCGTAAAGCACGAAGTAGCGGATCCCAGAAGGATCTCTCCACAAGTCCAAGAAGAACAGGGGTGTGCAAGGCACTCAGCAGCTCGGCTGCAAGAAAACCATATGTGGTTGTCAATTCATAATAATCAAAACTGAGTTCTTGGAGTACATAGAGCATATTTATACTAGGAACAACCCTCTTAGATGGGTGTGAATTCGAGATGGAAATGAACAGACTAAGTATGTGAAAAGGCTCCCCTGAAATCAACTCCCGAAGTGGCCTCGCGTGGCTGTTGGCCTTCTGTGCAGCCTCCACTAAATCTGTCATAACTTTTTATTGGGAAGTCCAATGGACATGCGGTTTCTTGCATTGGAAATTTGACTTCGAGCCGGTTCCATCAAGTACCCATGGAGCTCCAGAGCTTGAGAAATAAAAGAGTTATGGTCAAATCTTTATGCATGTTCAAACAGCACCCGAACAGCTCAAAACGGGGCTTCATAGTGCGTTTCGGGTGGAGTGGCTATGATCTGATCAAAACGGGGCTTCATAGTGCGTTTCGGGTGGAGCGGCTATGATCTGATCAAAATGGGGCTTGCCAGTCCGTTCCTTGTTGTTTGCTTCAACGCCAAGTTTAGCTGCATTATACTCTTCATTTGTATACCTAAGTACAACCAATGTAGAACATTTAGGTAGTATAACATTCTCACATATGTTAAAGTTAATTTCAGCTAGGAAAGCATGCACCTCGTGTTGGAGTCCCTTAGCACAACTGCATGTAATAGGTCCTTGAATCACTTGAGATTGTGTGTTCGATGCATGACCTTGCGTAACTCGTTGCGTACTTGATTCTTGATGCGTAACCAAAGGTGGACTTGGTGTAACCAGTGATGAAGCCGGGATGTCCTCATCAACACCCAAGCACAGGGCGCCATACATGATACCCCAAATAGGACATAGGGTTCGCTACTCTGGCGGCCCGAACCTGTATAAATCTGTGTCCCGTGTCCTTGCCCTTACCTTCGAGTTCTAGGTCTCACGATCCCCACTGAACAAGCTACTACCTCGTGTACCCCCTAGGTAGGTTTGCCGGGTAAAACACCAATAAGAAACGTCCGTGGGAAGCAGCGGCTGCCGAGGAGGGCCGCCCGTAGGACTGCAGGAGCCAAGGGGCGTTTGGCGCCCTGCTCGTGGAAGAATACGCGCCAAGCTCCAGTTCCACGGCCGGGGGTAGCGTGACGATGGATCAGTCGCGGTGTGTGGCGACGACAGGGCAACGAGTTTGGGGAGCGATGACGGGTTTAGGGGTATTTTGGTCCGAACTAATAGAGTTGCTGTTGAAATCTATAACATTTGAATTTTTCGGTAGCATTTTACGGTTCTATTGATCAACCTCCTGAGCTCTGGCCCTGTTTACTTCCCCAAAATTTCACCAACTACCCATCACATCAATCTCCAGATACTAATTAGGAGTATTAGACCATCTCCAACAAGAACACGGTTCTATATCGGTTCTATATCTTCAAAACGTCCTTATGAGCAAAGGAGATAGGAAAAAAATCACCGCAAAACAAAGGCACTTCCAGCGGAGCACGCACATCCCTTCGCGCATCACCACTGGTAGTTGCCTCCCGCACTGCTCCCGCCGCCGCCGCTTCCGTCACTGCAGAGGGGCCGTCGTCGTGCCGAGGAGGCTGCCGTCACTGCAGTTCTGGAAGGGGACCGCGACCGCTCATGGAGCTCCTCCGCATCGGCGGGCTCCTCCACCGGCGGCGTTCGGACAGATCTTCGAGCAGGTGCGGATGAGCACGGGGTGGCGCAAGGTTCGGCGGAGCTCGGTCGGCAGAGGAGCCGGGGTGGCGCAAGGCTTCTTCTCTCTCCCCGTCGGCGGCCTCCCTCGAGCTCGGGCGGCTTGGAGGTCCCCGACGTTAAGCCCTACGGCGACGCCGCTCCTCCCCTGCGCTAGGTCCACGTGCTGGCAGCCGTGAGTAGGGCGTTCGCGCCACCGAGGACGCCGCCCCTCCATGGCCGGATCTACTCCGGCGGCGCGGAGGAGAAGCAGGATTCAGAGCAGCACAACCCCCGACCTCGAGCTCGCGCAGCCCCTCCTCTTCCCCACGGTCGGCGTCCCCGCCCTCTTCCTCTACTCCGTCCTCCCTCTCCACCACGACTGGCGCAGATCGACCGCTGTCGTCGCTGACCTCTCGAGCTCCGCCCCACGCTCGCGAAGCGGATCGAGGCGCGACCGCGGAGGCGGCGAGGCGGATCGAGGCGGTAGTGGGGCTGGAGAGGCCGGAGGCGGAGGCGGACTCGTCGACCACCTCCATGAGCGGCTCGGCGTCACCACCGCATCCTTCGCAGGAATGGAGGCGACGGCGTGCGGGAGTGGAGGCGACGATTGCGAGGAGAGCGGGCTGCAGAAGGGAGAGAGAATCCCAGGAATGCGGTGTCTGGAGCTGGGAAATGCATTTTGCAGATGTGGTTGAAGCACCTGCTGGACGCCAAGAGTGTCATCCGTTCTTCATTTTACAGATGCAGATCTTGATGAAGCATATGCTAGAGATAGTCTTGAATGTAGATTAATGTCAAAACTCATTCCACAACCCCAACCTTAATTTTCGAGACGAATCTAACGATTCTAACTATGCCATAATTAGACAACGTCATGGTACGGTAACCAATCTCTAATGACGGATTAATTAGATTTAATGGATTCATCTCGCAATTTCCAGTCTAATCGTCTAATTATTTTTGTAACTAATACTTCTAATAGACTTTGAAAGAAGACCAAAAATTTCAACAAAAACTCAACGGGCCTGAAACAATCCCCCCCCCCCCCCCATTTAGAAATTTCTCGCAGATCATTGCCGCATTGGAGCCGCCCTGGCATCCATCCACATCTACCGGCCCGGGCGTGCCGTCCCTTAAAAAAAAAAAAACTACCGGCCGTGCCTCCTTCGAAGCGACACCGCCCGCGACACGGCCCCTGCTGCAGTCCTGGCGTCCTGCCTGGTGCCGTGCCTGCGGCGTGGTTCGCCCAGCCGTGCCCGGCCGTCTGCCGGCAGTCGGCGTGTGGCCACCACTCCGATCCTCCCTATCCACACAGGCCACAGCCAAAGCCTCTCGCGCCGTCGCGCGCGGTCACCGCCCACCGCCACACAGCCCGAGGGGCTGGCACTGTCCTCGGGCAGCCGCTGAGTTTTTCTAGCAGCAGTCGCAATCGCAACCGACGAGACGTCGACGGCCACTCGGTCCAGCCCGACCCACCTCCACCCTGTCAATTCCCACCGAAACTACCCGCCTGCCTTTCCGGGGGGAACGGAACCACCGCCCCGCCGACGCCGCCGCGCCTAGGGTTTGCTTGGCTCCTCCCGCCACCGCGAGCCCGCCATGGACCTGCCCCCCGGCGCCGCCCGCCGCACCACCTACTCCCTCCTCTCCCAGTTCCCCGACGACGCCCCCGGGCCTCCGCCCGCCAACGTCCTGCAGCGCCAGTCCAGCGGCAGCAGCTACGGCGCCGGGAGCTCCATCTCCGCCTCCAGCGACTACCCCTTCCACCTCCAGGCCCCCGCCTCGGCCGCCGCGGCCGTCGCGCCGCCCGGATCGGCGGCCGCCGCCGCGCCGGCTCCCGGCGGGTCGTCGCCCTGCAAGAGCTGGGCGCAGCAGGCCGAGGAGACCTACCAGCTGCAGCTCGCCCTCGCGCTCCGCCTCTGCGCCGACGCAGCGTGCGCCGCGGACCCCGGGTTCCTCGACCCCGGCGACGCGGGGAGCGGCAGGGGTAGCGGGAACGGGAGGGCCTTCCCGCTCGCGCAGCCCGCGCCCTCCGCCGAGTCACTCTCGCATCGCTTCTGGGTCAGCGCTCTCACCACCACAGCTTCCTTTTCCACCTACGATTCGCTTGCGATTGTGAGGAATTCGGGTTTCAGAATGCTGCAATTTGGTCAAACCATTGCTTAACAATCCGTTAATCTTAAAAAACAAAAGCTGGAGATGGTGATTCGCGAGAGGAATTCTGGTTTCTGCATGCTGCACTCTGTTTTAGCCAATGCTTAATAATAGTCCATTAATCTTCAGAAACTAAGCTGCGGGTTCAGTTGCCTGACCTTCTTACTTAGTAGATTGTACTTCTGCCGATGCATAGCAACATCCTGTAGCTCAACTCATCTGAAGTCATACTAGGATTTCAATATTTCAGTGAATTAAACAGCATCAAAGACACACATATATGTGTGGAACAATCTTATTGCTGTATCAGAGTGATCTCTGCAGTTGTAACAAATCTATCTTCCACATTGTGATTGTATTTGTATATACCCTGCATAAACCTGGTATCTATCCCGTTTTGATTTTTACCCCATTGCTTGCTTCATAACACTCTTTCAGGTAAACGGCTCGGTATCATACAACAGCACAATACCAGATGGTTTTTATCTGATTCACGGGATGGACCCCTTCGTGTGGTCACTATGCACGGATATACATGAAGAGAATCGTATACCCTCCATGGAATCACTCAAATCTGTCCGACCAGATGATTCTTCAATTCAAGCCATTCTCATCGACCGCAGAACTGATTTTGATATAGGTATGCTGGAGAGTTATGCTTCCAGCCTTTTGTCCAGTTGTACAGATGCCAAGGATGTGGTAACCCAACTTGCCAAAGTCGTATCTTCAAGGATGGGGTGAGAGTTGCATCACCAAGCTCCTATAGGCCTTATAATTTGGTCTGGCTCATGTGGTTTCTGAAACTTTTCTTTCTAACTTTTTGTCAATCATCAAGGGGTACAACGTCCAATGAAGAGAACTTGCTTCCACGATGGAAAGAGTGCAATGAGGCCATCAAGTCAAGTACAGGATCTGTTGTGCTTCATCTGGGAAAGCTCCCTGTTGGTCTCTGCAAGCACCGCTCATTGCTATTCAAAGTACGGTTGCTAGTTTAAGCTGCTTTCCTGTCTGTCCATGTTTTGAAAGTCTTTTGCCACAGTAACAACATGACAGGAATGTCGGTAAACAGTTCTGTCCATCTGCAGTCAGAACATGAAAGTTTGTGATATATAACTTGATCATAATTTAGCAATTAATAACTTAGTACCTTCTAAATTTCTTACAATCTAGCACATTTACTAATGTAATTCTTTCGCTGTCTTTGTTGCAGATGTTAGCAGATAAAGTCAATATTCCATGTAGAGTTGTCAAGGGTTGTAAATATTGTAAATCTGATGATGCCTCCTCCTGTCTTGTACGTTTTGGGCTTGAAAGGTACCCTCCCCCTTCTGATATGAAACTATGACCCTTTAGTGTCTTGTCAACAATCCATTTTGCTGATATTTACTTGGGTCCTATGGGACATGTTAATCATTGTTTTACTTATATAGAAAACTTTTGGCAAGGACGACTCATGCTTATCTGTTATTTGTTAGCATCGATTGACTGCCCTAATGTTTGACGTGCTGTGTGCTCATCTCTTGCTAACCTCATTTTGGCAGGGAATACTTGGTTGATTTAATTGGGGATCCTGGCCAACTTAGTGATCCTGATTCCTTTGTCAATGGTCCCTACTCACTATCGGTGTCCTCACCTCTTCATCCGCCCAAATTTAGGTCACTGGAGATTACTTCAAGTTTCAGTTCGGTGGCCAAGCAGTACTTCTCAGATTGCCATTCACTGAATCTCTTGTTCAGTGATTCTTCCACAGGTATTTAGTTTCTGAAGACATTAACTTATTTCTTCATGAGTCAAGACTCAAGACTGCTTCATTATGTATATCAACTTCAGTAAGCTGTTGCTATAGGCTAAGTACGAAGCCTTCATCAAGAATGTTTATATCTATCAGTGGTGTGACATACTGAATCATGCTTTTTCAGGTGCTGCTACTAGTGCAGTAACTACTCTGGACCAACCTTATTCTAAGAAAAATATTGCTGGGGATGAGACTATTAACAGCTGGATGCCAGGAAAAGGTAGCATGACTATCTTCTTGACTTTGCTGCCTTTTGTTCTCAGTATCAAAATGAGGGACTTGCTGCTGTACCACACTACGTGTGCATATTATCACAAGAGATACTTCCCCTTGCACCTGTACTACAAAAGTTTGCATGGTTTATTGTAGACCTGCATCATACATGCATGCAATTGGATGGTTGTCTGAAGTCGATATATTTGTGTTCTGGTGACACAGGGCAAGCAGCAATAAAGCCGGACATCATTGTGCCGGAAGCTCCCCGGGAGGTTTTGCCACTAATTACTTCCTCCAATATAAAGCTTGATAAGAAGAGAGAATTGAAGTTAATTGAGGAGACTCAGCACTTGCGGCATACAGTCAGTGATCTGTCACTTGCTGCAGATGATCTGAT
This sequence comes from Cenchrus fungigraminus, assembly GCA_036936925.1. Classification (NCBI taxonomy): domain Eukaryota; kingdom Viridiplantae; phylum Streptophyta; class Magnoliopsida; order Poales; family Poaceae; genus Cenchrus; species Cenchrus fungigraminus. The sequence continues at coordinate 74,598,537 of CM072780.1, forward strand.
CATTCCATGGAATGAGCTGGTTTTAAAGGAGAAGATTGGAGCAGGTATATGACAAAATAGCATAGTACTTAACAGTTCAGCACTTTCTAGTCCACTGGGGAAAAAAGGAAAAAAAATCATGTCTTGTATGTCTGCTAATATGACTGCAATTGACTGTTACAAATTTTATTATTTTTCTTATTATAATAATGATGCACAGTTTTGCATGTTCGAGGGGAAAAAGAAGAAATCTGCCTGTTAAATCTTGATGTATCTACCCTATCAAAGACCATTTTTCCTGATTTGGTAAAACCATCTTCTTCCAGGTTCTTTTGGAACAGTTCATCGTGCTGATTGGCATGGATCAGTAAGCTTTTGCATGCTCTATTTATCCATAAGCTGTAACTGACAGGTGTAAAAAGATTGTTGCTTTTGCTTCCTAATTCTGATTGACTTTGCCCCGTAATTGAACTGGGTTGGGAAATGGGAGTAGATTGATTTTTTCTTATCCGATTCAATCTATTACATAGTCAACCTTTATGGCGGAACCCTTCTATGACTAGAATCTAATCTCAGCTCAGCTTAAGTGGACTTATAACATAATCCAGATTTACTTAATTGGCCTCTTTCCCTTTCCTAACAGAGCTGGTCTTTGCTTTACTAATCCAGTTGACTTCTAGTGCTGACTACTTAATTGTGTGCAAACTTCTCATCTACTACACAACGAATTCAATAGCAGCCTCCTATTATTCTGCTTTTCCTCTGGATGGGCCCACTGTTCTGGTGATATTGAGCTCAAAAATGAAACCAACTCCATGTTTTCACAGGATATTGCAGTCAAAATACTTATGGAGCAGGATTTTCATCCGGAGCGCTTCAGGGAGTTTATGAGAGAGGTATGTTGGATAGTTTTGATGTTGTTCGACTTTGTTATATATCCACATGATTTTTATGCTTTTATGGAGTATCGCTATTAAGTAGTCACCTTATGATTCCTTTTTCCTTGTTGTGGTAGGTTGCAATCATGAAAAGTCTGAGACATCCAAATATTGTTCTATTCATGGGTGCTGTCACTGAACCGCCAAACCTATCGATAGTTACAGAATACTTGTCAAGGTTTGTAAGTTTCTCTGGGTTTTTACTTATCTTTATGGTACGATATCATGCTTCCAACAAGTGATGACTTTCTTTCATTTCAGGGGTAGTTTGTATAAACTTTTGCATAGGAGTGGTGCAAAGGAAGTTCTAGATGAGAGACGCCGATTAAACATGGCATTTGATGTGGTATTGTGCTACCTCATTTTCCCTATCTGTTTCTTCCGCACCTTTTACATGCCCATGTTATGAAATTAAAGCAATGCACTGTTACTATCTGAACCCTCTCTGCTGGTTTTACAGGCCAAAGGAATGAACTACCTGCATAGACGCAGCCCTCCTATTGTTCACCGTGATCTGAAGTCTCCAAATCTTCTAGTTGACAAGAAGTATACTGTCAAAGTATGGTCGATTAACTGCATTTCTTATTGTGTTTAGGCAAATGAAATTTGCATGTGTATACTGTCTGCCATGCTTTATCTTGACACATGGTTAGTAGTCATACACATCTTGCTAAATGTTCCTGTGCAGTGTGCACATACAAACTTGCAATAGCATCTGAACCCAATACTATCCGATCCTAGCAAACATATGTTTTGTAATGAGAAAATAGAGCTATAATCTTCCATGTTGTTCCTTGTTTTCTTCTTTATCTTTTCTGTGGAGATCCCCCCAGTCTGTTGGGGGCGGTCTATGGTTCATTCCCCCTTCCTGTACATGGATGGGGATTGGACATAATCCCATTGCTACCAAACAAGCCCTTAAGTGTTGGTGGAGAAAATTAGCGAAAACACAAAGAATATCATAATGATGTTGCAATAATGGAGATATTTGCCGTCACTTTTTTTTCTAAGTTCACCTTGTCACTTTCTAGTGAAGATATTTAGGGAAACATCTGGGAGAGATGGTTAAGCTCCCTAAACAAATGCGAAATAGCTCTGGTATTGACATAGCATGTGGACTTTCGTGTCATTGCGAGAGATACATCATAAATATCTTGTTAATTTAATGTTGTCTTGGCTTGTTTTTTTTTTTTTTGTCTGATCACAACGTGATATCAGGGTATCTACTTGCCCACCCTAAACCTTGATAATTTCTAAATATTCCATAGGTATGCGACTTTGGCCTCTCAAGACTAAAAGCTAACACCTTCCTGTCTTCCAAGTCTTTGGCTGGAACTGTAAGAGCCTTTCCCACCTTTTTCCTAAAGTTCATCTCCATTAACTAAAAAAAGCCTTTAATAATCTTGTTGTTTTAAATATCAGCCTGAATGGATGGCACCTGAAGTGCTTCGAGATGAACCATCAAATGAGAAATCTGATGTCTACAGTTTCGGTGTAATCCTATGGGAATTAATGACATTGCAACAACCATGGTGTAACCTGAATCCTGCCCAGGTAACTTTTTATCTGTTAAGCCGATTGATGAAGTGACACAATCTCTCATTGAGAGTGTTGAACACATTGAGAACATATTTAATATAAACACCTGAACTGGTGTATACCGTATTGTACTGACCTGTATTGGTCTCCACACTATTCTGCAGGTGGTTGCTGCTGTGGGCTTTAAAGGACGAAGGCTTGAAATCCCTGAAGATATGAATCCTCTAGTAGCCGCGTTGATTGAATCTTGCTGGGCAAAGTATGTATTGTTGTTCCACCTATATACCCCTTTCATTTTTACTTTGAATTTAATCGCAATGACCTGGGCCTACTTTATTAATGCTATGCCTTTTGTAGCGAGCCATGGCGAAGACCCTCATTTACAAATATTATGGAAACTTTGAGACCATTAATTAAGGTTCCAGTGCCGCAGCTGATTCGTTCAGATTCGTAGCCTGCTTTATACAGTTAGATGAAGGTGTATTTTAGTGAGTTGTCCTGATAAGATCAACACTAAGGAGGGTTTTGGTATTGACCTGCTATAAGTGGATAGTCCATGGTATCACTTCATTCTGGGAATATGGTTTCCTTCATCTACACTTTCAAACAAGGTGTACCTAGCATCTTCTTTCCATATCTCCAGGTATGCTGCCATTTCATTGAGTTCTCTTCCTTACCAACATTTTTAAGTATCTGTGATTGTTGAATGTGAGATAACTTAGATGTTTGCAAGAAGATTGAGTTCAAGTAAATACCAAATCAAACACAATCTAAGATGGACATGAGGTAAATGAATGCTGGTGTTAGATACACACTATACTATGGCCGTAGTGCTGTACTGTCCATTTTGTCCTGTTGTGCTCAATTTTGTATATTTTTTTACAACGCAGCATCCAGTTGATGGCTACTGATTACTCACTGAATGCTCAAAATTATAGTTTTGAATACCTCAAATGCATGGTTTGATTTTTCTGGTCTGATAGCTGTTGCTATTAATTTGTTATAATGGAAGTAACTTGGATTAGACATAGTTGATCTAGGCTTCTTTATTTCAACTAGGTTTATGCTACAAGTGCCAACTTGATTACACATTACTATGCTTAACTGAATGTTCCTGTTTCAAATTTGAGCGTTAGGGCCTAATTGCAAACAATATAAAGCCACCAGGTCCTTAGGTCCTTTTATATTGTTTGTAAAGGTCACCAGTGCTGTTCGCTGAGCTCTTACTGCTCCAACTTTAGTTTACAAATCAATTTTACGTTTCTACTTTAGTTTACAAATCAATTTTACCGTTTCTTTTTCCATTTTTTGGGGGGTTTGAAAAGTAGTTCTGATGAGGCTAGAATGCCTACTTGCAGGTCTGCATGTTGCTTCAATGGATCTCGGATGGAACTGTTAGCCTAACTTCCCCATGAGATGTGGGATGTCATCCTTTGCTTATTTAGATTTTCAGTTTGTTTCTTATAGAGTTATCCTGTGATGATATCTTTCAAATCTCTTGACCATTTCCTGTAAATTCTAGTATATAGATTTCTTTGTACAGTATGTAACTACAGTCTACAGGTAGCCATGAAAACAAAAGGTTTTGGCTGACTTGCTTCAGGCCTTCAATTCTAATACCGACCTGGACCAAGCAGTGCGGTTCCGTAGAAGCTGATGTATATCTGTATGCATGCCCTTTCTTCATCTCGTGTAATGTAACATATCACAAAATTAGGTGAGTGATAGTGCATGTATTGTTGTTGCCGAAGCCGAAGAGCAAGTGGGCATGAATGTCTTTGGGTTTCCCGCAATGCTTGTGGTGTGGGTTCGCAACTTCACTGATTGCCAGAAATTTTGTCCGTGCAGCAGATGCCTGACCTGATGGAATAATTTTGGTGTCACGAAGTTGTTGTGCATATAATTTCCATCAGTACATGCAAGTACTGACGCTGATCTCAGGACTTCAGTGTGTAACCCAGTGGGCCTTTTGTGGAGGAGTTCGAATCTTTGAATTGAATTGTGATCATCTTGGAACATGGTTTATTGATTCCCGTGACCAAGAAAGCGTAACCATTTCTTCAGGGGGTTCCTGCACAGATCATGAACAATTGGTCGCCGGCAAAAGGATAGACGAGAGGTCTGCACGGGATCGTGTTTTCTTTGCTACTTTCCAGCAATCTTGTCTGCTCACATTTACGTGAGACAGCTCCATTAAACATTCTCTGCTTTTACTGGAGACGAAAAGTAGATGGAGATCTGCACACTTGTCCACTTCAAGCCAGGGCGTTAGCATACTGTACAGTATGTTTCGGTAGATGGCATCATGGCTTAAATTGATGTTTCCTTATTTTCATCTTGTCCAACAACATTTTCACCATGTTCAGCACAAATGAACATAATTACTCACTATCCCTTACTTTCATCTTGTTAGGACAAACTTTGACTAACAATTGCTCTATTACTATAATATTTTTGTGACAAACTTCTAGTCGTAAGTACCACTCCATAGAAAGCGGCGCTTTTGTGTAAGATGCTATGGTCTAAACGCCCTTAGGAGGAAGTGATGAGTTTCATAATAACAACATTTTTTTATCACAGAAGTTCAATACTAACTTTTCTTTTAAGATGAAGATTTGTGTACTACAAATAGGTTAAATTGTTGGTCAAACATTTGTCCTGTATAAGCAATAGCAACGACCAAAGAAACATATTAAGTGAGGAGTACTCCCTCTGTCTTCAAATAACTGCACATGTCACTTGAGAAGTCAAGCATTTTAAAATTTAATCAAATTTATAAAAAATATACTACTATTTATGATGTGCAATAGGTATCATTAGATTCAGCAAAGAGTATACTTTTCAAATAAACTTATTTGAATATATATGATATTATTTTTTATATTCTCAGTCAAACTTAAAAAAAATAACTCCCCAAAAAACGATATGTACACTTATTTTGAGACTGAGGCCGCCACAAATTCCACAAATAGAAAGGTGCTAGGTAATAAAAGGGCAGCAGCTGGCCAAGCGCCCAAGCTTTCTGGTCTGCAACCTGCTGCGTCCTCTTCCTCCTCGCTTCGCGGCTCGCGTTGCTTCCATCCTCCTCCCTCCTCGACCCGAAACGCTCTTCACTTCAGGCGAAATCAAATCAAACCTGCTGCTGCGTCCACTGTCCTAGCCACCTCCCCGCCTCCTCCTCCTCCTTGCTCCCCCACCAATCCATTCCTCCGGATTCCCAAACCCTACACGGCGGCCACCCAACCTGGGTTCCAGCTCCGGGGCTCGGCTCCGATTGCCTCAGCCGCCTCGCAAACCCTAGCTTGCTCCCTCCCCTGTATGCCTATGCGCCCCAAACCCTAAGGCTTCCCCGCCATGCGCGCCTCCGCCTCCGCGGCCCCCATGGAGGCCGCCGCCGCCGCCCGCAGATCCGCGCCGGGCCCCGACCCCGGCGTCGCCAAGAAGCCGCGCCTCGCGCCGCCACCGCCGCGGGACCCCAGATCTTCGTCCTACGCCGCCGCCCCCAATGGCGCCGCAGCAAGCGCCGCCGAGCAGGCGCTGGTCGACGAGCTGCTCGGCCAGTACCGGACCGCGCTCGGGGAGCTGACCTTCAACTCCAAGCCCATCATCACCAACCTCACCATCATCGCCGGCGAGAACCTCCAGGCCGCCAAGCCCATCGCCGCCCTCATCTGCGCCAACATCCTTGAGGTGACCTTTGCCTTTGACTTCCCTTACGCTCATCAAAGTACCCTCCTTTACCCCTCAACTCACCATGTAAACGTAATACTAAGGCTCCGGCAAGTAGCAGTGCATACGCTAGGTGGTGTTGTTGGATTCCCAGGCCTCTGTGCATTGTACTGGTGTCCATGGTACCTATTGAGATCAATAGCTGTGATGTTGCGAAGGGAATTGCTGTGTGTAAAATAGCTGGAAAAGAAAATACTAATTGTCCTATCTTTACCGCGACAAATCTCTCTCACCGCCTCCTTTTCTCTTTCTTGCTCTCTCGTGCCTGTGTTGCTCACTTGTGATGCTAATATATGTGGCTTTATGTATTCTCTTGTGAAGTTCCTTGCTCGATTTGATTTCCCAAATTTTCATCCACTGTTTAAATTTCGGACCCCTGTGTCATGGCAAGAAAAATACGAACATTATGGTTGGAACCACACTCTGCTAATTAGAGGGCTACAGCAGTTATCAGTGGTACTAAACCATCATAACTTATCAGCTTATGGTTGGGCACTGCTTCAAAACAGTTTCATTCCCGCGTTTCCAAAAACTTTGGTGCAGATTACAGCATTACGTTGCATTACCTAGTTCTACTCTCATTCTGACCAATAATCTCTTGATTTTTGTGTACCTATCTGATTTAACGGTGAATCACAAAGGGTTCAGAATTCAGAAAGTTCTATTCCAAATTGAAGTTTATCATATATTGTGATGTAAATCTGAATGATGTATGGATGCACTGATGAAAGGACAAGGAAGTATGAAGTATAATCTAAGTCACAAGTGTGACTTGCACTGGGCGTCTCACGTTTCTGGATAACTGCCAAGCATTTGATTGTATTGGTTGTGTTACTTCTTTCTGTAATCTTGCTGCTGTCTTCAGGTTCTGGCGGCATATTGTTTAGGCTCATTTTGTTCCTTGGTTGTATGCTAAAAGGAAAATTACTGGATTCTTCAGAAGTAGGATTGAGACCTAGTCATCGAAGAAAAGGGAATAACAAATAAACACCACTGATCCTTTTCAACTAGCTAGTCATGTGAACTGAAAGATCCACAACATTGGATATGTTCTGTTGTCAAATTACATCTGCTAGTGTTCTTGTCTTGAAACAACATTTAAGGTGTACCAGTGTTGTTTGATTCTTTCTGTTTCCCCGCATTAGTACAATCTTGCTTCTGTTATTAGCTGTCTATAATGTTATGTGATTGTTATCCACTACAGATGAGGGTGGCATATCTATCTCATTTGATGGTTGCTTGTGCCTGTAGGTTCCAAGTGAACAAAAGCTACCATCTCTATATCTACTTGACAGTATTGTCAAGAATATTGGAAAAGATTATGTCAAACATTTTGCTTCAAGACTACCAGAGGTTAGTATCTCATCCTATGCCATCTTCTTGATGTGAGAATAAAGCCAGTTCCAACCCCTGGAACAATATTTTATTTATATTGAGTGTAACTTGTATATCACAATGAACCTTAGTGTTCTTTTGATTTTTTTTTTTTGTTGCTAGGTGTTCTGCAAGGCATATAAACAAGTCGATCCTTCTATACATCACAGCATGAGACACCTTTTTGGAACATGGAAAGGAGTGTTTCCTCCTCATCCGCTCCAAATAATTGAGAAGGAACTTGGTTTTCAGTCATCTGCCAATGGATCCTCAAGTGCCACACCATCGAGGCCTGATTCTCAATCCCCGCGGCCATCCAATAGCATACATGTAAATCCAAAATATTTGGAAGCAAGACAGCAGCTTAATCAACCAACTAAGGTAAGCCATATATATCTGAACTTGTCTGTATATACCTATTCACTCCTTTGACCTTCATGTATAATGTCTAGCATTGTAGCTTCTACTTTGTTCTATTGCACGTCATGTGATTTTGTTTCTGATGCTCTTTTCCCCTTACTTCGGACAGGGGATACTGGGAAGCGGTGCTAAGACAGCTGTAATTGCTGATGCAAGCAATGATATTGAGCGAGCTAACAGGCTAGGTACTGATAGAATTGCAGGGCGACGATTAGATGCTCCTAATGCTAGGCCTGTAAGTTATTTGTAATCTCTTTGGCTTTTTTTATACCACTTCATGTAAAATGCCAGGAAAGTATATGTGCGTTTGTTCACAAAATATTCCCCTAATATAGTACTTTAACTATAATATGCAGAACATACAGCGTACTCAGAGGGACCCTTTTAGCAATCCTATTAATGAAAAACAGGCAGGTAGAGATGTCAGGGGTCTTGGATTATCCAGCATTTCACAACAAGCTGTTGTGGGAACTGGTCAAGGTCGCTCAAAATCCAAAGGTCAAGATGGAATTGGGGGGACGTACTATGCCACTGGTGTTGGTTCCTCTGAAGAACAATTTGACCGGCGCAGCAACTTTTATGCAAGCAAGGATGTTCGGCCATCGGGACCTGTACGGTTGGATAGTGCACTTCTTCCAACTCCTTCCATTGATCCTGATAGAATTGGTAGGCCTTCATCAAACAAAAGCTGGAAGCACTCCGAGGAAGAAGAGTATGTGTGGGATGAAGTACATTCTCAAGCAGCAGATTATGGTAGTAACAGCACTGTAAGAAAAGGAGAATGGATGGCTGATGAGGGCAATGCTAAGTTTGCAAGCCTCCAAAGGGCTAAATGGGCAGATGCAGGAGCTGTTGAACATCTAGACCCTAGATTTGGACTTGCAACAGGTCAAGATAGAAGACTTGCGGCATACATGGTATGTGAATCAAAGTTATTGGAGAAATCCAGTAATAATGATATGCTCATTACTGGTACATAATATTGTCAGATGTAATAAACTGTCTGTTACATTGTCTATTTTTTTCAATCTGAACGATTCACAATGAATTTTTTCGTTATATGTCTTCTACTTCTTTTTCAGTCAGAAAAGATTATAATACTGTTGCCTTGCAATTGTTCAGGATCATGAAGAGTACATTCATGGTAAGCTTGAGGTGGAACCAAGAATTGATCGGGAAATTAGGCCTGATGGGCAACAGTTCCCAGCATCTCGAAGTTCCTCTCTCTGGGCGTCCCAGGAAAAAACACACCCAGACATTGGGCTGGATCCTAGGTTATCAAGGTTTTCCAATGAGCCAGGAGAGAGGTCTACTATTTATACTGGTATGTCAGCAAGTATCACTTCATCTGTACCTGTTGGGTTATCAGGACCTTACGCTGGAAGATCAAGCCTAGATAGTGCAAACAGTGCACCAATAAGATCAACTGAGACACTTGGGCAGCAGAAGCACAGATATTGGTCATCTTCTCCTCCACCAGCTCACTCACCTTCATCTACTGCACCCTTTGCACGTCAGAGTTCTCCAAATCCTGCTGAGCCTGATTTTTATCCTTCCAGATCATTTTCTCAACTGGGCCAAAATCCTCAAGAAGAATATAGCCAAAGAGTGGCACCACTTGCTAAAGATTCTCATTTTATGGCTCACAATGCTGGACTTCCTCAGGGACAACCTAGCCTACTAGCAACCCAGCAGGGACAAAAGTACCCTACCTTGCAGCCAAAGCCACACATCAAGCCAACTGATCAAGTGCAGGCAAGCTTTTCACGTGAAAATTCTCCATCATTGCTGAGACCTTCCATCCAGCTTGGAGAAGTTTCTTTACCCAGTGATTTCACCCCTATAACATCAGATCTGACAAGTGCTAGTAATTTGTTGGCTGGTCTCATAAAGAGTGGCTTCAAACCAAATAACCCCAGCGATCTTGCAAGTTTGAGGGCACAACCTCTTATTCCAAGTGGGCCACTTCCACATACTCTGCCATCTCCTCCAGTGGCTTCATCACTGCAAAATGCTGCTGGTGAAAATGCCACTTTGCAAATGCAGACACCAAACACTGCTCGTCCACCTTTGCCACCAGGCCTGCCACCACCTCCACCACAGAGTGCGGGGAAAGCTGCACCGCTCTCAAGTCTTCTCAGTTCCCTGGTTGCAAAGGGATTGATCTCTTCGCCAGCCACTGATTTATCTGCTGTTGTCCCTTCACAGCTGAATAAAGCATCAAGTGCGAACGCTACAGATGTCACAGATTCAGCTATGCCTATGCCAGCTCAGAAGCCTTCAGTTGGTAAGGAGACATCTAATTCTGATTCTTCTGCCCCAACAAACTCTTTGTTACCCAAAGTTACCAAAATCAAGACAGGTGACCTTATTGGACTGGAGTTCAAGCAAGAGATACTCCGTGAGTGCCATGAACATGTGATTAGCAGCCTGTTTGGTGACCACAACTATCAGTGTAAAAGCTGTGGTGAAAGGTTCAGTCTTGAAGAGGAATTGAGGTTGCACACGTCATGCCCTGGGTCAAGGGAGTCTAAGAGCTATGCTGGTATCGCACCTAAAAAATGGTACCCTAGCAAGAACAGTTACATTGATGGATCTCATGAAATTGAGGACAGCGCTGAGGCATCTGATGCAGATTTAGGTTCTGATGAAGAAGTGTGTGAGTTTATGGTTCCTGCAGATGAGAGCCAAATTATCTGTGCGCTATGTGGGGAGCCATTCGATGACATCTATTCTGTTGAGAAGGGGGACTGGATGTACAAGGATGCAGTGTTGTTGGATTACCCCAAGAGAGAAGGCAGCCATGGAAGCAATGTCGAGGGCGAAGAGCGTGTGCCCATAGTCCATGTAAGATGTATGCCAAGAGGCTCAAATGACGGCATGGAGGTGGACTAGCATGATTGTTGTGCACAACAGCTGAAGCAGCAGCTAAGCTCTTCTGGGTGGTCCTCGAGATGGAAGAAGCCTGAAGGAGGTTTGCATGAGGAAACTGTGCAGGGGCAGGCACTAGGTGGTCTGTTGCAATGGGGCTGATGGTATACATGTAGACAGATTAGTGGGAAGGTAGCAGGCAGGATCAAAAACAAAATTTTGGTAAAAGAACTGAAACCTTCCATGGATTTCACTGTACCCTGTAGAAAGTGCTTTACACAAAGAATAAGGCCTTTGGGGAGGCACTTTTGGCCATGTGAATCAGAATAATCAAAAGCTTAATATTTTTGGACTCCCATCTGAGGGGAAGGATCTTTGTGTTGATAGAAAGAAAAAGCTTTGTAGGAGCATGTCAAAAAGATGTATTGTTTGTTTACGAGGAAAAAGGGGTTGACGCCCCCACATGTAAGTCCACTGGTTTTTCTGACAACATACTTTGCTCTCGATCTTTTGAGAACCAGGGATTTTTGTACTCGAGAAGGAACCAATAGTAATAGAACATGATAGGCAGCGCTGAACAGGTTAGTTGTGATCGATTTGCTGTCAATCTGCCATCGCATTTTTTCACTCCACTGTCATGGTTCTGAAATCTAATAACGCATTTTTGAGTTGCATGGACAAATAGGCAAACAACAACGATTCAGCAAGCTCATTTTGTTGATGACGGACCTGATTATCTGAATGTCTTTCATTTTGCACTTGAGGTAGGAAGGTTGTTAGTTAGTACAATTCCGAACATAATTTGTTTCAGAATGTTGTCAAACTTGTTTAAATTGACCCATCAATCGATACATATTAATTGTATACTGTTTTAACCTTGGTTGCCAAACCTGTGGTCTTGATTGGGACTCTTGCTTTCCCTTTCTGCAATATCTGTGGGGGAGGAACATGCCACTGCCAGCAACAGCAGACATGTACCGTTACCACCTCAAATTTCACGTACCAAACCAATAAAGATCTCTTCTCTGGTGGTAGTTTGGGAGGACGATGGTATTTGCCACGATTATTCCTGTCATGCCAAAGACTAAAGACCAGTAGTCTCTTTGTCATGGTAAAATGGTAAATGCCTCTCCTTTGTCATGCATCATCTTCTTTGCACCGAAGAACGCTTCACGCTTGTGCAGTATAACGAATTGGAGGGGGTGAGCTGCCTTGTTTGTATGGTCAAAATCGAGCACTTCACCTACCACCTGCCGCTTATAGAAATGCAAGTCCTATTGCTTCGCCGAGTCAAAGACAGCTCACAACACAGACAGCTTCTCGCCCCCCACACCAACCACGCCGCCGGCCACCGAATCCTCCCGAAATGCAAATGCCAATCCCAACAGGCAACGACAGGAAGATAGCAGTTGCAGCAAGGAAACACAAGATGTCGTTTTGGTCGATCGGTGAGCCTATCCAGACAAAGCCCATCAACAGTTAACACATGGTAATTGGTAACAGTAGATGCAGGCAGAGCAATGCATGTTGCTATAAAGAATTTGGTTCACTTTGAATTTCATGGTTTCGCATGATTGATTTCTTCCGAGGTTGTTTAAAGAAGTATAAGAATATACTGTAATTACATACACCAGCAGCTTACAACAAGAGGAGCATCAAGCATCGACCAAATGCGATGCAATTTTTGACCTCCTCCTCCAAAACAAAAGCGAATAAAAGAACCAAGAAACATTCCTCCTTCCTTCCTATTTGAAGAAGGTAGTGACAATTCACCATTGATTTTTGATTGATGGATGTAATCGATTGATACGTGGATCACTGGAGCGAGCGGGCGAGCAAGCTACCTTTGGCTGATTGATCGATCAGCATTCAGCAATCTCTACTGGTGCTGGCCGCTGCTGCTATTGTCGACGCGCGAGGACCACGAGGACGGCGCGGCGTCCCATGGCGTCATATCCATGGGGTAGCTCCCGAGCACCCTGAGGAAGGAGGTGAACTCCTGGATCTCGGCAAGCGCGTTCTGCGCGCGGACGTCGGCCATGGACGCCTGGAAGTCGATGTAGAACATGTACTCGAAGTGCTTGGCGGTGCCGACGTTGGCGTCGTCGACGAGGCGGATGGGGCGGTGGCGGTGCGGCCGGCTCTCGATCTTGGTGAGGGAGATGTCGCGGAAGGCGAACGCCGAGAGCACCTTGAAGAGGATGGAGGTGCCGTCGTTGTCGTGCGCGAAGACGATACTGGTCTTGAAGGGCCTGTCGGTGCGCGGGATGATGGGCTCCCGCGCGAGCATGACGAAGCGGGTGACGTTGCCGGCGTCGTCCTGGATGCCGTCGGCGAGGACCTGGAGGCCGTAGAGGTCGGCGGCGCGGGCGGACGCGATGGCGGCGGTGTCGCGGAGGCCGGCTGCGGCGACGTGCTCGGCGGCGCCCGCGGTGTCGTCGAAGGCCTCGCGCGCGACGTTGAGGCCCATGGCGTTGAGCGTGAGCTCGCACTGCGCGAGCGCCTGCGGGTGGGAGATGACCCGGGTGAGGAGCTCCCGGCGCACCCCCGGGAGCGCGAGGAGGCAGTGGTGGACGGGGAGCTGGACCTCGCCGACGATGTGGAGGCGGTGGCGGAGGAGTAGGTCGTAGTTGCGGTGGATGCTGCCGCCGAGGGAGTTCTCGACGGGGAGCACGGCGCGGTCGGCGATCCAGAGCTCGACGGCCTGGAAGGCGACCTCGAACTGGTCGCAGGGGATGGCGTCGCAGCCCGGGTAGGCCTTGGCGGCGGCCGCCTCGCTGTAGGCGCCCGGGACGCCCTGGTACGCCACGCGCAGCTGCGACCCGTGCATCGGCGCCGGGGACAGGTCGCTGATGCTGAGGGGACGGGGCAGGTTGGAGACCGGCACCAGATCCAGCTCCGCGGGCACCGGCGGCGCCGGCGCCGCCTCCAGCGCGGGCGGCGGCTTCTGCCCGTTGACGCGCGGCGCCGGCTTCCTGCTGTTATCGCTGGCGGAGTCGGCGCCGCCGCTGCTGGTGGTGGTGGCGGCGTTGCTGGCGAGGATGGCGCAGGCGGCCTGCCAGTCGGAGCGGGCGTAGGAGGCGGCGCGGGACGGCTGGGCCTGGATGCGCGCGGATCTGCAGCCGCCTCCGACGGCGGCGGCGGGGCGGAGCTGGTGGCGCGGCCCGGCGAAGAAGGCGTCGAGCACGGCGGGCGCGGGCGCCGCGGCGGCGGCCTCCATGGCGGGGGCGGGTGGATTGTTCCGGAGGCGCTTTTTTTTTCAAAAAAAAAAAACTTCTTCCCACCCCACCTGGTGTGGTGTGGTAGGTGGGTGGGTCGGTGGGGGTGTGGTGGTGGGTGGCGGGCGAGCGGTGGGGGAGAGGCAAGAGCTCAGCTTGGGAAGAGGAGAGCTTCCTCCCACCAAAGGCAAGCTAGAGGGAAAAGCGCGCGCGGGCGCAGGGGTTTATACGGTCGGAGAGGTGCCGCGTTTGTGCGCGGCGGACGCTTGCCTTGTCGTCTCGCTGCGCCGGACGGCGACGGCGGCGGCAGGCGGGCGGTTGGTGGGGGCCCCAATTTCCAAAGCGAAACGCAGCGCCGTGGTGACTTGAAGCCGCTGGTACTTTCCAAGTTTTCATATTTCCCTCGTCCCATCGAGGGCGCCGCCACGAGATCTAGCGGCGGCGAGAGTAAAAAAATTACTACTACTGTACACCGCCGTATCAGCAGCAGTGGGGCTTAAAAGTTTGAAAAAAAAAATTTTATCCTTCAAATATTGCTATAACGTTGGTAGTATGTTTTATTTGTTTGAGCAAATCAACATTGTTAACTAATTAAATCAGTGCATTTAATATTAATATTGACTCTTAAACGAGCTGTTTAGTGTTTAGGCTAGGCCATCATCTTACCGATCACTGCTAAGTCCCATCTGATGTTCAATCAAAAGTTCGGTGTAAATGGATTCCGTCATATTTTCCAATAAAATCTTTATGGGTAGCTAATGCAGATGGCTTACTAATGTTTTTACCTTTATATCTTCACCGCTAAGTAGTGATTAGGTATAGGGACCGAGGCAGCCGGTGGGGCAGGGTGGGCTCGAGCACCTCTACTGGTGTGTGCTCCATTGAAAAAAAAGAGAAAGAAGAAAGGAAGAAATGAAGGAGAGGAAGAAGAGGGAGGCTTGAGGAAGGGGAAGGGGAATGAGCCCCAACTTAAGCCATCCTAGCTCTGATTAGGTTGATAATTACTTGAGCCTAAAGCACCGATAGATGGCACAAAAATATTGTTAACATAAGGTGGGATGATAAAAAACACTAATTTAGTTTGTTAAGAGATTGATTTGGACTGAACCAAATAATGTCATATTTCTGCCATAGAAAAGTATATTTTTTCTTAAAAGTTTTAACTCTACTTTTTAGAAGAAGCTGGACCTGACAACGGGCAAAGCGAAAGCAGCGCATTTTCTATCTCTTCTTTCCTCTCGTGCGATCTCTATCTTCGCTTCGTTCCTCATCACGGCTCCCGGGATTTCGCAGTCCCGGTGAAGCCGTCGACGAGCCGCGCGCTGGAGCTGACCGCACGTACGTCTGCTGGGGCCACCCTATGCGATACGGATCTGACAGCAGTAGTAGTAGGCACCGTTCGTCTACATCGTGCTACGTGGCGGATCACAAACACTGCAACGGCTGCATCCGTCTAACACCAAGTCACCAACCAACACGTGCAAGGACCCGAACAAAAAATATCTCTCGTCTTTGGCTGCTTGCCCCATCAGTGGCGGACCTACGATTTGGGTTGGGGGGGGGGGGGGGGGGGTAATTAGATCATAATCTCAACAACCTCTAATGAAGTGTTATAGTAAGGAAGCGCAAGTTAACTCCATGAAAATAATGTCATAATTAATATAAAAAGGCAATCAAAATATGTGCTCAAAAAAATTGTCAACGATTTGCATGTGGCATGCGTGTTAATTAAGCTAGCTGAGAGAGAAATGCTACGAGATGAAGATGCATACATGCAGCCATGCATCAGTATTAGCTAAAAAATAGTATAATGGCCAAACATTTCTTGAACTTTCTCCGAGGGGGGGGGGGGGGGCATGGCCCACCTTGGCCTCCACCTAGCTCCGCCAAGAATACTTTTCTCTCCTACTAAATCATCACAATCATATGTCACAACTAACTAATAGTATTTTCCTCTAATAACACAAATCAGCACCCAAGGATCAAAAATTACCTATGACGAAGTTGTACAAATATAACCATCAAATATGCATAAATATAGTCAAGATCATTATGCGAACCACAATTATATGAAAATATGCATAAATATAGTCACACAATATGCATAAATATACTAAAATTCATCATATAAATCACAATTGTATGGAAATATGCATAAAGATAGTTAGATTTGCAGGAGGTTAGGTGTGACGGCTGCTACTCCTTGCCATATTGGTGGCTCTGCCACTGTCAGCACTGACCAAGTTGTCACTATCTAACCGAACAAGACATCGTGAAGAATACTCCCCCCACCCATGAAAGGATCTTGTGATGCCTAGAGGGGGTGAATAGGCTCACTTTAAAATTTTCTGAAAAACTTAGCAGCGGATTAGATATCGGAAGTTCCGACACACAGGTCGTATGTTCCGGTAGGGCCGGAAGATACGACCTCAGGGTCGGAAGATCCTGCAGAGGAAAGATAGCTGAGCAAGGTACCAACAAGAAAACTGAAACTAACAATTCTACTTGAATCAAAAGTTTACTAGAGATGCTAGGAACCTCCTGCAACCAAAGATTTGTTAGGGAACACCACAAATATATAGATCAGACCAAAATAAGCTTCTAGGGTTAGAGAGAAGTGAAGAACACAATGAGAACAAGAGACAAGCGATTCTTTACCGAAGTTCACCTCCACTAAGAAGGCTACGTCTCCGTTGAGGTTCCCACAAAGGGAGGACTATCACGAAGAGCCACTTGCCTCACCCAATCCACCACAAAGGTAAATTGGTGCTCACTAAGAAACTCCACAAAGGAGGGGTAATACAAACGTTCCCAGGTGCTCCACACGGAGAGGGCACTCAACGGGCGACGCCTAACCGTCTAGAAGCAAGCTTCAAGAGTAACAAACGCGAATCCATGAATCTTGGCCGCCACAAGTGCTTCTTGAGATGAATAAATGAAGAACTAGCTCAAGGGGCTCAATCTCACACCTCAAATCTCTCTCACACCCAAACCCTAAGTGAATCCTTGCTTGGAATGGCTTGGAGAGGAGTTGGGAGAGAGGGAATGGAGCTCAAGGAGGTGTTTACTTCGTGGGAGGCAGCAGCTTGAAGAAGAGGGGGTGAAGGGGTATAAATACCCAACCCCCAAAAATATGAACGTTAGACCTCTGGCCACGACAAGTCCGGAAGATACTGAAAGGACCTTGTGATGCCTAGAGGGGGGTGAATAGGATCACTTTAAAATTCTGCAAAAACTTAGTAGCGGATCAGGGACCGAATGACCCGGCACGAGTGACCGGATGACCCGGGGGTCCGGGTCACCCTGGCACTTGGGCCGGATCAACCAGCGCGCGAAGATAGAGTACAATAAGCTATGGAAAACTTGAATTTGCAGAAAGTAAATGAATTAAACTTTGCGTATACGATGTAGACACCACCTGCAACCAAGGATTTTAGAAGCAACAACACAAATATGGAGATCGGTCCAAATATAGCTTCTAGGGTTAGAGAAAAGGGGATGAACTCAAACAAGCAAGAGACAAGTGAATTAATCCGAAGTTCACTCCCACATAGGAAGCTACGTCTCCGTTGAGGATCCCACGAAAGGAGGGCTATCACCAAGAGCCTCTTTTCCTCACCCAATTCCCACCAAGGAAAATTGGTGCTCACTAAGAGAAATCCATAAAGGATGGGTAATACAAATGATCCCGGGTACTCCACACGGAGAGGGCACTCAACGGGTGACGCCTAACCGTCTAGAAGCAAGCTTCAAGAGTAACAAACGCGAATCGATCAACCAAAGCCACCACAAGTGCTTCTTGAGAGGAAGGAGTGAAGAGCTCTCACAAAGGGGCTTAATCCTACACCTCAAATGTCACTCACACCCAAACCCTAGGAGGAATCCTTGCTAGGAGTGCTTGAAGGGAGTTGGGAGAGAGGGAAGCAAGCTTGGGAGGTGTTTCAATGGAGGAGGAGGCGGAACCCTAGAGAGGAGGAAGAAGGGGTATTTATACCCAAGTCCCCTGAGCTAGCCGTTATGATGCCCCTGCGGCCTGGCCGGGTCAACCGACCCAGGTGGTCGGGTCACCCGGCTCCCTCCAGAGCCATCCCGGGTCGCCCGGCCACTCAGGCCGGTTGACCCGGTAACGCAGGGGAGGCTAGGTTAAGCTATTCTAAGGCTTTCTAGGATTTTTCTATTGGTTTTTCTAGGGTTTTCACTCTAAGAAAACATGAGAGGATCTCAAGAAAAGCACTTGTAGCGAGCCTCGACCAACCGATCACGTCCCTCTTTATAGTACGGTGTTTCCTAAACTCAAATTCAAACCGAAAATTAAATTTAAAGCGCCAATTGAGCTTCAACACCTTTTGAATAAAAATGAGGGCCTTCCTTTGAATATTCTTATTTATTTCTTTTTATCTCTGCACACACTTAATTGAACCGTCAAATACTCAAATTATATTTGTCATTATCACCAAAATAATTAGGGGCCTAGATGCTCTTTCAATCTCCCCCTTTTTGGTGATTGATGACAACTATAATTTGAGCTCATAAGAGAGGAATAAAATGAAAGGTTGTGTCCAATTATTTAGATTGAAAGCTCCCCCTAAATGTGTGCCTTTTCAAATAAAATGGCCTCAAATGCCAATAGCACATATTTAGAAAGTGCTCCCCCTAAATCATTGCATACAACACAAGGTGCAAGGGTGTGATAAGCAATAATTTGTGATGCATATGACAAGTATATCACAACAATAAAGTGAGAAATAACACGATATCAACCAACACATGCATCACACATAATAAATAAGGTTCTTACATCACACTAGCATAGATAAAGGTACCACAATTAAGTCTTACAAATAAAAGTTTGCACTTGCCACATCATCATCCATCACACCACACATAGTTCATTACATGTCCACTAGTTCTATTACAAGAATAGCGATAAAAGATAGATAAAGATAGATAGGGGCTTCCATCCGCCAAATTCACTCCCCCTTTGGCAACAAGCACCAAAAAGGGAGGTACTCCTCGTCGTCGTCGTCGTACTCCTCATCATCACGCTCACCACCTCCATAGTCCTCTTCCTCTTCATCATCATCAACCGGGACCCAAGAGCCAAGGTCCTCCCACGGGTTAGGAACAAGAGATGGAGGATCAAAGGTTTTCATCTCATGCACCGGAGAGTGAGGAAGATTGAGCCGAGCTGCCATGTTCTTTTCTTGCCTATGTAGCTCTTGAGCCAACCACTGACGGTCGGCATCACGCTCTCTAGCATATTTGCGGAGCATGTTGAAGCAAGCAAACAAACCCTTGGCAATGAAATTTAGCTTGCCCTTCTTACCCCTTGGAGCCCCACGAGAGTGAGAGGCACCCTCCATTGGAAGGGGATCATATGCACTCCTTGATGGTGGAGCATGAGAGAAGGAGGCACCCGCATCAATGGGTCCATCAATGGGATAAATGCCCGGATACGGTCCTCTAGCATCAACACCTGTCTGATGCTTGCCAAGTCTGAAAGTTTGAACAAGCTTCCCTTTGCTAGTCTTGTAGTGCTCATGAGTGACATCCGTCTTAAGATCAAGTTTAGTGGCATGCTTAACCATCAAAAAGATATACGGTTCATAGTGACATCCACTAGATGAGGTGTGAGAGCAAATGATAATCTCATTTCATAGGAAATGGCAAGCACTGAACTTAGGTTGACCGGGAGCCATTTGATAAAGTAAATTTCTAGCTCTATGAGAAATGTTGTCAGAATCACCACCTCTAGGACAAAGAATATACCTAAACAAGAGGTTGAGCATCTTGTAGTATGGGGTGAGTCCACTTGTATGACCATAGTTGATATTTCCGTAGGAACGATCATACATAAATCTCATTTTAGTCACTTCTAGCTCATCTCCACTATGAAGTCGAACAAGATCACTAGAGAATTGGTTGGTAGTGGTTGCACCTCTAAGTTTGAAAAGCATAGCAAACTCTCTAAGAGTGATTGAGAACCTCTTACCACCAAGGGTGAAATGCATGGCGTTCTCATCTCGATCAACATAAAGAGTGGCATAGAATTGTGCCACCACTTCCTAAGAGTAGTCCGAACGTAGGCCCATGAGATAAGCAATCCCCATGTACTGGCAGTGAGTGTGCACAGCCTGCATAGCCTCTTCAATGGGTGGAGGAAGATCAAGCAAGAAAGGCCAATCAACCCACTTCATCTCAGTTGTGATACGCCCCTTGGGTAGGATGGTTGACTCATACCAATCGGCTTGATGAGCAAGCCAAAACCGATCATCGCTGAAGAAAGACCTTTGGAGCACCATCGGGTCTTGAAAACGAAGTGGCCTCATGTCGGTCCCGGCCTTCATGAAATTCACCAAAGGGGGATCACGCCTTGTGCGCTTCGGAGGGTGAACTGGAATGGCCATCTGCACATAGAGAGACAAGTCCATGTCCGCATCATATCGATCTCCAACTTCATCGGCGGTACTTGCCCTCTTGGTCCTAGCACCAATGGTGGTGGTCCGCTTTTGAAGAATGGGATTTCCCTCTTGACCACGACCACGTCCTTGAGCACGGGAAGGAGGAGCTTGAGGCTTGGTCCTCTTTGCATGCACATGAATCCCATACTCTTCACCCGATGAACGCTCCTCCTCCTCCTCACTTGATTCTGAGCGAATCTCCTTGCCACGAGATCTCCCCTTCTCTCTACCCATCTGTAGATAGACAAGATATGAAAGGAATTAAGATGGGTAACAAGAACTGTTCGACTCAGGGTTCAATGGGTCACCCCGACCCTAGCCGGGTCAACCGACGGGTCGGGTATGAACCCTAGAACGCACGAATCAAAGGCGCAAGAGATATGTTTATGGGAATGAAACAAGATCATAGATAGTTGTTCTAGAGCATATATGGAAGCTTTTGGCCGAGGGAAATCAACTAGAACAAAGTACATTGAGAGATCGGGAAATCCGGAGTTTGAATCGATTTTACCGTTGGATTCCCGCGAAGTTTCCTGAACACCCGATGAGGAAGGAGCACTTGGAGAGGAGGAGAATCCACTGCCCCCAATCACGGCCAAATCCCGTGGAGGAGCTCGAAAATTGCCTAGGGGCGACCTTGGGGGCGGCGGCGGTTTGAGTGTGAGAGAGAGTGATTTTAGGGTTAGAACCCGCCGGCCGCGCCCTTTATATACGCCCAGCGCAGGGGCCGGGCGACCCGGCCAGAAGTGGCCGGGCGACCCGGCAACATCAAGAGCCTGTCTGGGTCAACTGGGCACTTGTGCCGGTTGACCCGCCCCACCCAGAAAATGCCCAAAAACAGCAAATTGAGATATGGGGCTTTTCAACAAGAGAGAGATATGGATGAATAGATTGAGGGATGAGAAATCTTCAAGATTTGAGATATATGGATAGATAAGAGATTTTTTCAAGATTTGAGATGGATAAAAGAATTTAGCTAGTGGACATATAATAAACCCTTGACAACAAGTGACTAGCCACAAACCACATACATAACAATAGTCACTTCCAAGTATTTGATCCAAAGATCTCAAAATCCAAACTTTTGAAAAACTCACACAAATAAAGAAAAATAAAACATTTTCAACCTAACTAGGCATCAATCAAGTATGTGCAATAAGTCAAGCCAAGTTACGAGAATCCAAGCTATTTAGGGTCCGTTTGGTAGGGCTTCAGCTCCGCAGCCGGAGCTGTTTTTTGCTGAAGCCCTACCAAAGGCCTCCATAAAACAGCTCCTGTCTGGGAGCCGCCGGTTTTCCTACTCTCTAGAGCCGATACGCGCCCACGAAGCTGAAAATAGCAGCTCCCCCCCGGCTCCGCCCCACGCCTGCCATGTGTGTTACCGAATTGCCCCTGCAGTTCACTCGAATTACAGCAGAAATACCACCGGCGGGGGAGAGGGCGGCGCGGAGGAGGATGGCCGGCGAGAGCAGAGGAGGCCGGTGAGCTCCTCCCGGGCCGCCTCCATGGCCGACGGGGGACCTCCGCGCCGGCCAAATCGAATCGCATCAGCATCACGGCAGCGGCACGGCGACATGGTGGGGCCGCGGCACGGCGGGGCTGGCGGCTCGGACGCGCGGAGGTAGACGCCGACGGTCGACGGACGCGCGAAGGTAGACGCCGACGGACGGCGGTGGGACCTCGACCGGCGGCCGGCGCCGCATCCGCACTTCGCCCGACCGGTGGATGTGGGCCAGCGGAGCTCGGTTGAGGGGGCAGCGGAGCTCGGTGGAGGTCGCCAGCGGAGCTCGGTGGAGGCCGCCGGCGACGGGAACGATGCGGCGGGGGAGGGGCGACCGGAGGTGGCTGAGGGCGGGGTGGGGCCGGGAGGCCGGACCGCGGGCGCGTCGCAGAGGAACAAGAGCCCGCCGGTGGGGGAGCTGGAGTGGCCAGCGCCGGCGGGGAGCTCCCGGCGCTGGGCGGTGGAGTGCGCAGGTGAGGGGGAGCGCCGCCGGCGGGGTCGGACCGCCGCGGGTGGCATCCGCCGTCGGTGCGGGAGTGGATAAGGAAGGAGGAGAATGAGAAGGGAAAAAAGATGGAGAAAAATAAAAGGATAAGGTGAAGGAATAAGTAGGAAAGAAAAAAATAAAAATAAAAAGGAAGAAATAAAAAGAAAGGAAAAGGGAAAAACAAGGGCATTATGGGTATTTCACTCTCTTATCTAAGTTACACAGCCAGGCGAAGCTGTTTTGCCAAACGTTTTCCTAAAACGGATTCAGCTCCTCCACAGAATCCGCTCCACCAGCACAGCCACAGTCGGAGCTGCCATAGCCGCAGCCGGAGCCCTGCTAAACGCACCCTTAGCTCACTTCTCAAAGCACAAAACCTTTGCTCATCTAGAGGCTTAGTGAAGATATTGGCAAGTTGCCTCTCGGTGCTCACATGACGTAGAGCAATATCTCCCTTAGCCTCATGATCCCTTAAGAAATGATGTCGAATATCTATGTGCTTTTGTGACAACCCGCCCGGAAAAATACCGTACTATCGCCTAAACCAATCCACTTTGGCCATTAAGCGACAGTAAAGTACCATCCCGTCGTAAGTTGCCGGGTTAACACCCGGTAAATCACTTGGAAATCACACAGAGGATCGAACATATGCATTAAAACTCACAAGGCGAGTCCAGAGTACAATACATAGATTAAGTCCAAATCTGCCCCGAAGGGTTTAATTATTACAAACCAATATTCATGACATGATAAGTAAAAGTTCAGAGTTCGAAAACAGCGGATAAAATAAACTAGCGACACGATAAACATCACAGGAGGCCGTCCGTGATGCCATCACTCGTCATCATCCACCCATTCCAGCTTCCGGTCGGGTGGAAACTCTCCAGGCCAAACAACACCTGCCACAACATTTATAAAGCAAGGCTGAGTATACTAATACTCAGCAAGACTTAACCGTCGGGTGATAACTACATCACCAAACTCTAGACATGAGAGGCTTTTTGGCCGGTGGAGTTCTTTTGCTGAAAAGCAACAAAGAGTATGTCCTTACTTTCAATATTTTAGCTCAAATTCTAGTTAATTATCATTTCTACGTGAGCCATCTATTGCAATCAAAAATTGTACAATACAATTAATTCACGCAGTAATATTCACAAGTTCCATCATTAAGGGATATCATGGCCAGTTGATTAAGCAGTCTCAGATAACGGTGAGAGGCTGACAATCAATTGATTTATAACCTTGCAAGGTAAACCGAAACACACGGTAGGGTGCCCTCACACTGGACAACCACCAGGCGGTTCTGAAAAGTCCTCGGCTTGGGATCGAATCTTACAGTCCCGGGTACACGGCTATCTGGCATGCCCCGCGAGACACCCAGCTTCACACATGTACCCACCTCCCGGTAGCTAGCCGGGCAGGTGAATACTCAAGAGTAGTAATAGTAAGATCCCGCACCGTCTCATTAAGGTACTAGGCTTACCGGTCCCATTCCCGACAAGTGCTTAGTACGTTCAAAAGCTTAGCCCATGAAAGCCACTGGACCGGAGCCCAAATCCCATGCTCTTACCACATGAGCAATCCATTTAAAAAGGGCTTATGATTCCAACATAAGAACGTATTCTCGCGAGTGACGAACATCACTCGACTTGTACCGGTCCTATAGCCTAGCAGCTATTGACCTAGCATACTGGTAAAAGAGCATAGGTACCTAGGGATCATGCATCTAGGGTTTCAATTCAACTCCTGAAACGTAAATGCACAAACATAACAAAGGTAATTGCATAATTTTTAAAAAGAAGGGTTAATGATCTGGGGCTTGCCTTCGCTGGCAAGGTTGGCCTTGGGCCCTTCTGGACTTTGGTCCAGGTCCTGAGCTACGTCCACGTACTGCAGCTCACCGCCAGCACCTTCGTCTCCTCCTTCCGGCACGAGCGTATGGCTACCGTCGGAAAGATCTACACGAGGATGCAAATGCAAGATTTAATTGACGGTTTCACTTTAATTAATTACAAACAACACACGACAACCATGGGGTGCATGGTTGACCACATTCACCTAGATAAGAATACATTCAGCATACTCTTCCAATAAAGGAACAATATGGGGTTCTTTATTATTTAATCTTTTTAATAGTGACTGTGCACATATTTATGTAAATAATTTGATTTAATTTCGCAAACAGTAAGGGGTGGTGACACTTAGCCTTTAGCATGATTTACATCACAACTAGGAGGTCATTAGGTGTGTAGTTGGTGATTTTCCAATTTAACTCAATATTAAGCTTGAATTTGCTTCCATAGCTTTTATTCATAAAATAATTTCATAAAATTTAGTGGGGCTATTTCTGAAGCAATAAAGTCCTAGGTAATGCCACTGAACAAGATTTCACATTTAAAGGAGCTATAAATTAATTATACCGAAAATAACAAAATCTAGCTATCCAAACATGAGAAAAGCATATAAAAATAAATAAACAACAAAAGGATTCCAACTTTCTCTCACTAATTCTCTGACTCAACACAAGGTTAGGAAATCAACAAACACAGCAAGAGCTACTCTAGATCTTGAGCTATGCATTTACATTGAAAATTAGGCATAAAACAAGATTAAATATTTCTGTCAGATATAAAATCATGATTAATTTATCAGAAGAGCATTTAGGCATAAAAAAATCACATGTAGAAGTTGAGCACAAAAATCTATTTATTTTTTGCTACAAAAATCATTTGGACAGATTCATCATAAATACAAAACAATTCATAATAAAAGATCTACATAGTAACTTTGTGAAATTTTTGGTACAGAAGCTAGGCATGACATTACTCACAACATATCCAAAATTCAGCTACAGATCACGTGTAGATTTTGAACTACAGTGGATCAAGGTTAAACTGTTTTCAATTTTTCATGCAAAAACTAGCACTCAAAAGAGGGTCATGCTTTGTGAAAGTTGTAGGGTTATTCACAGGAAAACCAAAAAAATTGAGTTTGCATTTTTCAGATTTTTCTATTATTTTCTACGAATTTTCTAAGGTTCAGCCAAACACATAAAGATTAAAGAATCTCTTTGAATGGAGGTCCCTGAATCTTTTCTTTCTTTTACAAATAGGCCCTTACTTTGCGTATTAGCCCCTAGAAAGAAACGAGGCCTCGCAATTGGGTCCCAAGGGGCGGCCGGCGGCGCTGGTGGCCGGAATCCGGCGAGCTCGCCGGTGCTCACGGCCGGGCAAGGGCGGGGAAGTGGTCCCTGCTCACCCAGGGCTCGATTCCGAGGCTTGGACGAGTCGGGGTAGTGGCCGGTGAGGGGCTCGGCGGCGCAGCTGGGAGGCGGCCGTTGGAGCTTGTGCTCCGGCGAAGGAGGCGGCTGAGGGGAGTGGCCAGGGACTGGCAAAGCTTCACTGGAAGTTGTGGTAGGCGGGGAAAGAGCCGGACAGCGGGTTCTGCAAGTGGAAATGTGAGCTCGGCCCGCGGCTTCAATGGCGGGGCGGCGGCGACCGTGGTTCGCGCGCGTGAGAGGAGGGGGCGTCTTTTATAGCCAAAGGAGGGGGAGGAGGCTTCGTCGCGAAGGATACCCCGGCGAATATGCCGTGGGTACGGCGGCTTGGGCTCGGCAGGCGTGCGCGGCAGGGGGGCGGTCCAATGGGGAATGGTGGTGCGGCCAGCCGGCGCGTGAGGGCGCGACGCATGGCACCGGCCAGGGGTCCACCCACATCACGCACATGAGCTCGAGGCACAGCGCAAGGACCGCTGGACGCCGGCCATCCTCGGCGTGCGCGTACGGCGGTTACGGCGGCGAACCGACGTGGCGCCGGGCGACGTCGCGCGCGGGCGCGTTCCGGCGCAGAAACAATTTCGGTTAAGCACTGTTGACCGCGTTTTTCTCCCAAATTTTGAACTGAAGTGGTCCAAGAGGTAATAAGCAAAGTTGTAGATCTCTGATCCCTCTACCACTTCTACAAAGGCTCTATGGTGTTTTTCTCAACCAATTTTGCATACACTGCGCGCCAAGTTGGAACTTTTCATGGCGTTTGTGAACAGTACATGCAGGCGTTGTCCAGGGTATTGCACTATTTTCCACTTCAAATTTGAAATGCCACTCAACATGAAAGTTGTGTCCCATGAAAAACTGGACAACTTTTATATTGGTAGAATTTGAAGTGTTTAGGTGAAATTTGGAGAACGTGGCAAAAGTTCTAGGGAAGGCTCAAAGACATCAGGGTTTAACTAGGGTTTGACTATGCCTTTGACCAAGGTTTGACCAAAAGTGCGTGTTGACTTGATTAAGATGATCATTAGTGTTTGTCGGTTAGGTTTTCGAGGTGATGACCCAGGTTGACCAAGGTTTGACTAGAGTCAACGCGTTTGACTCGGTCATTAGCACTAATGACGCTAATTAAAAACCTGGGGCGTCACAGCTTTGTTCTAGAGTGTTGGACCGGATTGTTTGCTAGCTTGATGGCACTCTCATTGTCACACAAGAGTGGAATCTTACTGAACTCACAACCGTAATCACTCAACATTTGCTTCATCCACAAAAGTTGTGCACAAAAAGCATCAGCCGCCACATTCTCGGCTTCAGCCGTGGATAAAGCAACCGAATTTTGCTTCTTTGAGCTCCACGACACCAAAGACCTACCAAGAAATTGGCAAGTCCCGGTAGTGCTCTTTCGATCTACTTTGCAACCGGCATAGTCCGAATCGGAATAGCCAAGTAAATCAAAAGTGGAGCCCTTGGGATACCATAAGCCTAGGTTAGGAGTATGTACCAAATATCTAAAGATTCTCTTAATGGCCATTAGATGACACTCCTTAGGATTGGCTTGAAATCTTGCACACATGCACACACTAAGCATTATATCGGGCCTAGATGCACAAAGGTAAAGGAGGGAGCCAATCATGGAATGAAATACCTTTTGGTCGACCGACTTCCCTTCTTCATTGAGATCAAGATGTCCATTTAACGCTATGGGAGTCTTGATGGGCTTGGAATCGGCTATGTCAAACCTCTTAAGCATATCCTTCACATACTTGGTTTGACATAAGAAAGTCCCTTCTTTCAATTGCTTGATTTGAAAACCATGGAAGAACTTCAATTCACCCATCATAGACATCTCGAATCTCTTGGTCATGATCCTACTAAATTCTTCACAAATTTATCATTAGTAGACCCAAAAATAATATCATCAACATAAATTTGGCAAATAAAGATATCTTTTCCATTTATTTGAATGAAGAGAGTAGAATCAGATTTGCCTATTTCAAAACCGTTCTTGAGAAGAAAATCCTTAAGGCATTCATACCAATGTCTACGAGCTTGCTTAAGCCCATAGAGTGCCTTATGGAGCTTGTACACATGGTTTGGAAATTTTGAATCTTCAAAGCCCGGTGGTTGCTCAACATAAACTTTTTCTTGGAGAGGCCCATTCAAGAATGCACTCTTCACATCTATTTGATGAAGCTGGAAATCATGATGAGTAGCATAGGTCAAAAGGATACGAATTGACTCAAGCCTTGCCACCGGAGCATAAGTCTCTCCAAAGTCCAAGCCTTCAACTTGAGTGTAGCCTACCAACGAGCCTTGCCTTGTTCTTTGTGACGACACCAAATTCATCTTGCTTGTTCCTAAAAACCCATTTGGTGCCAATCACATTTTGCTTGGGTCTTGGCACCAACTCCCAAACTTCATGTCTCTTGAAGTTGTTCAACTCTTCCTCCATGGCAATAATCCAATCCGGGTCCTCAAGAGCTTGTTCCACACTAAGAGGTTCCAAAGAAGAAACAAATGAGTAAAATGCACAAAAATTTGACAATCTTGAGCGAGTTGTTACCCCTCTTTGGATACTCCCAAGTATGTTGTCAACGGGATGATCCCGTTGAACCATTTGATGTACTCTTGGGTGTGGTGCTTGGGATTGACGTTGAATGGGTCCATCATCATCTTCAACTTGTGGAGCTTCTCCTTGAGTTTCACCACCTTGTTCTCCCCCTTAATCAAAGCCCTGTCCATGATCATCACCATGAACTTGACTTTCTTCTTGATGAACTTGAGAACTTGGTGGTTCTATTCTTGTTGATGATGATGGTTCTTGATTGCTTGTGTCAACCGGAGCTTGAACTTGAACTTCACAAGGCATCACTTCACCGGTCCCCATTCTAAAGATTGATACACTTGGGGGTTCTTCATCATCTACAAGGTTTTCACTAACTTGCTCTCCTTGAGAGCCGTTGGATTCATCAAATTTCACGTCTACCGTGGTCTCAACACAACCGGTGGTTTTGTTGAAAACACGATAGGCATGTTCGTTAGTTCCATAACCAATGAGAAAACCTTCATCAACCTTGGATGCAAACTTTGAGGCTTTGGGTTTCTTGTTAAGTATGAAACACTTACACCCAAAGACCCTAAAGTAGTGCACACTAGGGTTCTTACCGGTGATGATCTCGTAGGGAGTCTTGTTCAAGTACTTGTGGAGGTAGAGGCGATTGGCGGCATGACATGCGGTGTTGATGGCTTCCGCCCAAAATGAGTCCGGAGTCTTGTACTCATCAAGTATTGTTCTTGCCGCTTCAATCAACGTACGGTTCTTCCTCTCTACAATGCCACTTTGTTGAGGAGTGTATGGAGCGAATAGTTCATGCTTGATGCCTTCTTCATCGAGGAACTCTTCAACTTGAGTGTTCCTAAACTCTGAGCCGTTGTCACTTCTTATGTTCTTGATCTTGAGATCAAACTCATTTTGAACTCTTCTAATGAACTTCTTGACCACTCCCTTTGCTTCACTTTTATCTTGCAAAAAGAATACCCAAGTGAAACAGGAAAAATCATCAACAATTACTAGACCATATTTGTTACCACCGATGCTTATGTAGGCAATTGGTCCAAACAAGTCCATGTGCAGTAGCTTCAACGGTCTTGATGAGGATAGGATGTTCTTGGCGGGATGATGCGCTCCAACTTGCTTCCCGGCTTGATAAGCACTACACAACCTATCTTTCTCAAAAATAACATTTGTTAGTCCTAGGATGTGCTCATCCTTTTGAAGTTTGGCCAAGTTCCTCATGCCAACATGGGCTAGTCGGTGATGACATAGCCAACCCAAGTCAGATTTTGCCACTAAGCAAGTCTTAGGGTCCACCTTCACTTTTTTGAAATCCACATAGTAAAGCTTTCCCCTTAGATGACCCGCAAAGACAATAGAGGAATCCTCCCTTCTAGAGACGGTCACACCCTCATGGGTAAAGAGACAATTGTAGCCTTTCTCACAAAGTTGTGAAACCGATAACAAGTTGTATCCTAACCCTTGAACATGATAAACATCTTCAATTGAATTAGTTGTTGAGATAGCAATTTTACCTAGACCGACCACATCTCCTTGACCATTATCTCCATAGATGATAGTTTCCATTGGGGTGTCATAATGATCAAGGGATGCAAATAAGCATTCATCTCCGATCATATGATTAGTGGCACCACTATCAATTAACCAAGCGCTTCCACCGGAGGAGTAGGCCTACAAAAAAAGTTTATGCTTTTGGTTTAGGTACCCAAAAAAGATTTGGGTCCTTGGAGGTTAGAAGCATAAACTTTTGGAACCCACACACTCTTCCTCATAGCCTTCTTGGTGTAGGCTCCCACATACTTGACCACCATTTTACCATTGTGGTCCAAGGTCACAACTCACAACATAGTCACACGTGTAGTTGGGAGAGGGCTTGTGTTCAACCACATTCTTTGATGCCTTAGGTGGAGAATTAACCCCACCATATCCTTTTGTGGTGCTCACAACCTTCGGTTTGTCCTTTGTTGTGGTAGAGGTGGTGACTCCATGGGCAATGTCCATGATCGTGTTGAGGTAGCCTTCCTTGTTCCACAAGGGGATTTCATGCCCTTTCACTACCACCCTACCATTAACCTTGTTGTCTTTGTAGTGCCCAAGTCCTTGCTTGTCAATTACCTTAGGAATGGACTTGACACCTATCTTGCCTTCATTGATCAACATGTTCAATCGGGCTATTTGCTTGTCTTTGCTCTTGATTGTCTCCTCAAGCTTTGCTTGGTTAGTCTTAAGAGCATTTATATCAACATTAGAGCAAGTAGAACAAGCTTTGCTAGTGGAGGCATTAGAGTCAAGTGTTGCCTTAGGATTGGCTTTGGTGCTTTCCCAAAGAGCACTATAGCTTACTTCAAGATTTTTATGTTTTTCCGACAAGCCTGAGAAGCTTGTTTGAAGCTCACTATGAGTGGCCTTTAGGGAAGCTAGAGATTCATTTGCCAAAGTGCAATCCTTTGACATCCTCTTGTTGGTGTCATTGGCCAAGGACAAGTCCGTGGTCAACTTCTCCACCTTAGCCGCCTCTTCGGCAAGGCGTCTCTCTAGAGTAAGGTTTCTTTCCTTCTCAAGGATAAGCAAGTCTTCTTACTCATGGAGAGACACGTTCCTTTTCTCTAATTTCGCCAAAAGCCTTTTTATTTCCTTATAGCCCTTTTTACTAAATTGCTTTATCATGTTAGCTTCAATTTCTTCTTCATTTTCTAGATCATCTATGTCGCTAGGTGTGGATGAAGAAGAGGTGAGAGAGGATGAGGTGGTTGATTCATGTACCTTACTCCCCGTTACCATGAGGCAAAAGTAAGAGTGGTCCTCATCGTCGGAGAAGTTGTTGAAGAGGCGTGGTGAAGATGTCCCTCGTGCCATGGCTATGGTTACCATGCCTTGCTTCTTTGGTTCTTCATCTTCATCACTTGAGTCCCATTGTTGACCCACGTGAGCACGACCTTGAAACTTGTTCTTATACTCTTTGCTCTTCTCCTTTTACTTCTTCTCTTCCTCATTCTTGTTCTTGGAACACTCAGCAATGAAGTGTCCATACTCTCCACACTCATAGCATTTGCATTGAGACTTCTTCTTCCTTTCATCACCGCCTTTTCTTGATGCCCTTGACTTCAAGAATTTCTTATACTTTCTTATGGCAAAGGCGGTTTCTTCATCCGTGCTTCCTTCTTCACTTGTTTCTTCATTCTTGATCTTGGAAGTCTTTTGCTTCACTTCCACCACTTCACTAGAGCTAGCATTGAGGGCTAGGCTCTTATTCACCTTCAACCTCAGCGACTTCTCCACATCTTGGTCAACTAGCTCTTGATGCAAGATCTCTCCAAGAAGTTGATTGGGGGTCATCTTGTAGTAGTTTGGATCTCTTCTTATCATAGTTGCTAGGTTTGTGTTCTTCGGGGTGAAAGCTCTTAGCAACTTCTTTGTGACTTTGGAGTCATCCCAATCATTGCTTCCTAGTGCTCTAATGTCCGAGACAAAGAGCATTAGTCTATCGTACATTTCTCTCACGGTTTCTGCATCCTTCATGATAAATAGCTCAAGCTCTCCGTGGATCAAGTCAATTTTGCCTTGCCTCACATGATCGGTCCCCTCATGTGCTTCCTTGAGTGTGTCCCAAATCACCTTGGCAATTTGGATGTTCCGAACCTTGTTGAACTCTTGAGCACACAAGGATCCCGTGATGACTCTTGTAGCTTGCACGTTGCGGTGGAGTCTTGCTCATGCTCGATTGTTAGAGCTTCTCCTTCGGCGGGGATTGTCACACCTACACACACAATCTTTCAAAGAGAAGGGTGAAGCCCGTAAAGGTGCATTTGCATATCATAAGCCCATTTGGGATAGTCTTTCCCATCGAAATGGGGAGGCTTTCCCAAATATACGGAATAGAATTTTTCATGCGTAGTTGTGAGGCACTTCGTAGTAGCCGGAGTGAGTGTACTTGGCTTGCTCCTTCTTGATCATCTTCTTGAGGAGCTTCTTGGCCATCTTCTTAGCCTTTTTCTTCTTCTTGGCTTTTCTCCTTTTCTTCGCCGCTTTTCTTGCCGCATCATCATCATCCTTGATGTCTTCATCGCTTGAGTTGGAGTCCGAGTCGGAATCGGATGAAGAGTCGTCGGAGCTCTCGAAGTTGGATGGTGTACGGCTTGGAGCCTTTCCGGTGATGTCACCGACTTGGGCTACCTTGAGTTTTCTTTCTTGAGCTTCTTTGGCGGTGATCTCTTCGGCGATTTGGTTGATAACACTCCCCGACATCTTGATCCCTTAGCGGTTAAGCCTAAATCAAGAGATTAGGCTCTGATACCAATTGAAAGGACCTTGTGATGCCTAGAGGGGAGTGAATAGGATCACTTTAAAATTCTACAAAAACTTAGCAGTGGATCAGGGACCGGATGACCCGGCACGAGTGACCGGATGACCCGGGGGGTCCGGGTCACCGTGGCACTTGGGCCGGATCAGCCAGCGCGTGAAGATAGAGTACAATAAGCTATGGAAAACTTGAATTTGCAGAAAGTAAATGAATCAAACTTTGCGTATACGATGTAGACACCACCTGCAACCAAGGATTTTACAAGCAACAACACAAATATGGAGATCGGTCCAAATATAGCTTCTAGGGTTAGAGAAAAGGGGATGAACTCAAACAAGCAAGACAAGCGAATTAATCCGAAGTTCACTCCCACAAAGGAAGCTATGTCTCCGTTGAGGATCCCACGAAGGGAGGGCTATCACCAAGAGCCTCTTTTCCTCACCTAATTCCCACAAAGGAAAATTGGTGCTCACTAAGAGAAATCCACAAAGGATGGGTAATACAAACGATCCCGGGTGCTCCACACGGAGAGGGCACTCAACGAGCGACGCCTAACCGTCTAGAAGCAAGCTTCAAGAGTAACAAACGCGAATCGATCAACCAAAGCCACCACAAGTGCTTCTTGAGAGGAAGGAGTGAAGAGTTCTCACAAAGGGGCTTAATCCTACACCTCAAATGTCTCTCACACCCAAACCCTAGGAGGAATCCTTGCTAGGAGTGCTTGGAAGGGAGTTGGGAGAGAGGGAAGCAAGCTTGGGAGGTGTTTCAAAGGAGGAGGAGGCGGAACCCTAGAGAGGAGGAAGAAGGGGTATTTATACCTAAGTCCCCCGAGCTAGCCGTTATGATGCCCCTGCGGCCTGGCCGGGTCAACCGGCCCAGGTGGGCGGGTCACCCGACTCCCTCTAGAGCCATCCCGGGTCGCCCGGCCACTCAGGCCGGTTGACCCGGTAAGGCAGGGGAGGCTAGGTTAAGCTATTCTAAGACTTTCTAGGATTTTTCTATTGGTTTTCTAGGGTTTTCACTCTAAGAAAACATGAGAGGATCTCAAGAAAAGCACTTGTAGCGAGCCTCGACCAACCGATCACACCCCTATTTATAGTACGGTGTTTCCTAAACTCAAATTCAAACCGAAAATTAAATTTAAACTGCCAATTGAGCTTCAACACCTTTTGAATAAAAATGAGGGCCTTCCTTTGAATATTCTTATTTATTTCTTTTTATCCCTGCACACACTTAATTGAACCGTCAAATACCCAAATTATATTTGTCATTATCACCAAAATAATTAGGGGCCTAGATGCTCTTTCAGATACGACGTGGAGGTCGGAACTTCCGGGGTCTGGCCGAGCGGAAACGGAAGATGTCTTCGGAAGTTCTGCCTGGGCTGTATCTTCCAACCTTAAGGTTGTATCTTCCAGCCCCCCAGAGAAAGTTAGCAAACCCATGTGTTCGTGTGTGAAAAAGTGTCTCTCATGGGTTGTTAGTTCTCAAGATTAGCACTTGTGACAAACTTTGATAGATCAATCACGTCCCCCTTTATAGTACGGTGTTTCCTATACTCAAATTCAAACCAAAAATGAATTTAAACTTCCATTTGGGCTTCAACACCGGTAAGAGTGAAATGAGGGACTTATTTTCATCAAACTCGTAATATTTTCATTTTTAAGCACTGCACACATCTCATTGAATGCATTTGTCCATCCAAATTATTATTGTCCTAATCACCAAAATTAATTAGGGGCCTAGATGCACTTTCAATCTCCCCCTTTTTGGTGATTGATGACAACACAATTTGGTTAAATAAAAATTGATGTGTGTATCCAACAAGATAGATAAGAACTCCCCCTAAATGTGTGCATTTTCAACCGTAGAGGCCTCAAATGCCTTTGCACACATTTAGCAAAAGCTCTCCCTACATTTTTGCATACAACAAGGTGCAAAAAGTGTGATAAGCAATAAACTGTGATGCAAATGACAAGATAAATCACAACAATAAAGTGAGAAATAACATTCACCAAGCATCCATAGCATCACACATAGATAAATAAGTTCTTACAACACACTAGCATATTAGAGTGCCACAAAGAAGTCTTACATAAATAAAAGGTTCACTTGGCACACACCATTCATCACACCACACATAGTTCATTACATGTCCATTAACTAAACATTAAGCATTGGATAGATAAAGAGATAGATAGGGGCCTCCAATCACCAAATTCACTCCCCCTTTGGCAACAAGCACCAAAAAGGGAGAGCTAGTACTCATCCTTGTCGGTGGCCACCGCATCTTCTTCCTCCTCATCATCCTCATCTTCACCAACATCACCTTCCTCTTCTTCTTCTTCGGTCTCATCATCATCATGGTGACTTTCACTATCACCACGATCCTCTTCTTCAATCTCATCAACTGGAACATAAGAGCGTGAGTTCTCCCAAGGATTTTTAATGTGAGAGGAAGGAGGGAAAACCTGTGGCTCACAAACCGGAGAGCAAGGCATATTCATCTTGGCATACATCTCTTTTTGCCTCCTCTTATTGTTATGAAATTCCTCTGCCATCCATGTCCTCATGTCATCAATGGCTTGAGCATTTTGATGGCACATGTTGAAGCAAGCAAATAATCCTTGAGCAAGAAAATCAAATTTCCCCTTTTTGTTTTTGGGGATGCCATATGTATGAGTTGTACCATGAGTAGGGAGAGGACCATGAGATGAACTTGGAGCTTGAGAAGGAGCATGAGACAGAGATGGTAGAGCGTGAGAGGATGAAGCACCCACATCACCGGGCCCTTGGATAGGATAGTTTCCACGAAAAGGACCCCTAGGTGTTTCACCGGTGCTATGACTTCCAATCTTAAGCAATTGCTCAATTTTTCCCGTAGAAGACTTGTAAGCCCCATGAGACGTTCCTCCTTGGATTTTAAGGTTGGTCACATGCTTGATCATATGAAATATGTAGGGAGCATAGTGGCAACCACTAGAAGGATCATGTGAACAAGTGATAATTTCTTGCCAAAGAAAGTCACACACATTGAACTGGCATTGAGATGGAGCCATTTGATACAACAAGTCCTTTGCTCTATGTGAGATATTAGCCAGGTCTCCAGCTCTAGGAGTGAGTGTGAGCCTGAAGAGTTGATTGAGCAGCTTGTAATAAGGAGTGAGACCATGAGTGTGTCCAAATCTAACTCTTCCATAAGCCTTGTCATACATAAAGTGCATCTTGCGCACCTCAAGTTCCTTGTCTTCATGCAAACGAATAAGATCACGATCAATGTCTGAGATGTGGCGACCTTGATAGAAGGTCTTATTAACCCCACAAAGGCGAAAGAGAGAGGCAAACTCATACATCTTGATAGAGAACCTTTTTCCTCCAAGAGTGAAATGCATGACCTTTCTTCTATCATCCACATAGAGAGTGGCATAAAACTGAGCCCCTACTTCCTCATTCCATTCACAAGAGAACTGCATGATGTTAATGAGACCCATCTGTCTACATCTATCATAAACTGCATCCACTACTTCCTTGCAAGGTGAAGAGAGAGTTCTCAAGTAATCCCAATTTATCCATTTCATCTCAGTGGTGATATGCTTCTTAGAAAGGATGGTAGATTCATACCAGTCGGCTTGATGAGCAAGCCAAAAGCGAGGATCACCATGAAGAGATCTTGGGAGCACAAAAGGATCTTGAAAGCGAAGGGACTTCATGTCATTTATGCTTAAGTTGAAATCCAAGCAAGGAGGATCATTTCGGGCACGAGTAGGACGGGACAGAGGCACCAACATCAGCTCAAATGGTGTCAAGTCAATGTTATGATCAGATTGGTCTCCCTCATCTCCTTGACTAGCACGCTTGGACTTTTGACGACCGGGTGCACTAGATTTGCCCTGCTGAGTTGTACGGCCACGTCTACGAGCACGACCAGATACCTCCTGGGGTTTATGCCTTTTGGGATGAGCACGCAACACAACCTCGTCATCCGACCTATTTCCACCATTGTCTTCAACTTCATCATTTGTAGCCTTAGGTCGACGAGAGAAGGTGATGATCTCCTTGTTAGGCCTCTGAGACATCTGATTAAACAGGATATACAAGATTGGAATTAGAAAAGATACTCGAAACAAGGTGCATAGGACCATCCTGACCACGGTCGAAAGATACGGCGCAAGGGTCGGAAGTTCCGACGAGATGAACCCTAGCAACAATGAATCGAAAGATTTTGTTCACGAATTGAAAAGTGATCATGGACATTTATTCTAGGGTACTAGATAAAGCTTTTCACCAAGGGAAATCACCTAGTACTGACTGTATCGAGAGATCGGGGAAAAGGGATTTGAAATTGAAATACCTTCGATTTTCCCGCGCAAAGATTTCACAGGTAATCCGGAGAGGTATGAGCTGTGGAAGACTTGGATGAGAGTCAGCAGCACTAGCTCAGGGACCTGTAGGAGCACCACACGCCGACGCTGGCGGCGCTGGCCAAGCAGCGTCCTGTGGCGCTCTGCGGCACCCGCGCGAGGAGGCAGGCGTGCGCACTGCCCGACGCGTGCACTGCCCTGCGGCCCGCGCGGCGCACGCAGAGGAGCGCTGCGTCTGAATCGAGGCAGCGTGACACGAACGCAAGGGGCACTGGCGCACGCGACCCGAGGAAAAAGCGGTGCGAGGCGTGAGGGACGAGGGGCACGCGACCCGCGGTTTTGCGAGGCGAGGGGCGCGGCCCGCGAGGAGCGGCCGAGACGCGGAAAAGAACGGGAGGGACGGCGCAGGCCCAGGCGCGTGGGTCCCTGCTGGGTCGTGATGCACTGGCTCGCAGTGGCGAAAAGGAAAAAACAGAGAAAAAAAAGGAGGATTCAGAGACTCAGAGCTGCCGGCGCCCAAGAAAAACAAAAAACTGCGAGAGATTCGGAAGAACCGGCCTCTGCACCGGAAGTTACGGAATCGGCCCGAGCCTGCCCGGAAGATGTTAATGGAAGTTCCGGGAACGGCCAGAGAGGCACCAGAAGTTCGGTCCAGAAGTTCCGGGAGGAGAAAAAATAAGCCCACAGAGTTTTTCAGGATGAGATTTAGTTTGAGATTTTGAAAAACAATTTCGAGATATGAATTTTGGAAACAAGATTTGGTGATGGATTTTTATAGAAAAGATTGAAAATATATAAAGATGAAGCTAATGGACATATAATAAAATCTGGACAACAAGTGACTAGCCACAAACAACATACATAACAATAGTCACTTGAGCCAAGTATTTGATCCAAAGATCTCAAAATCCAAACTTTTGAAAAACTCACACAAATAAAGAAAAATAAAACATTTTCAACCTAACTAGGCATCAATCAAGTATGTGCAATAAGTCAAGCCAAGTTACGAGAATCCAAGATATTTAGCTCACTTCTCAAAGCACAAAACCTTTGCTCATCTAGAGGCTTCGTGAAGATATCGGCAAGTTGCCTCTCGGTGCTCACATGACGTAAAGCAATATCTCCCTTAGCCTCATGATCCCTTAAGAAATGATGTCGAATATCTATGTGCTTTGTTCTAGAGTGTTGCACGAGATTGTTTGCTAGCTTGATGGCACTCTCATTGTCACACAAGAGTGGAATCTTACTAAACTCACAACCGTAATCACTCAACGTTTGCTTCATCTACAAGAGTTGTGCACAACAAGCACCGGCCGCCACATACTCGGCTTCGACCGTGGATAAAGCAACCGAATTTTGTTTCTTTGAGCTCCATGACATCAAAGACCTACCAAGAAATTGGCAAGTCCCTGTAGTACTCTTTCGATCTACCTTGCAACCGGCATAGTCTGAATCGGAATAGCCAAGTAAATCAAAAGTGTAGCCCTTGGGATACCATAAGCCTAGGTTAGGAGTGTGTACCAAATATCTAAAGATTCTCTTAATAGCCATTAGATGACACTCCTTAGGATTGGCTTGAAATCTTGCACACATGCACACAGTAACCATTATATCGGGCCTAGATGCACAAAGGTAAAGGAGGGAGCCAATCATGGAGCGAAATACCTTTTGGTCGACAGACTTCCCTTCTTCATTAAGATCAAGATGTTCATTCAATGCCATGGGAGTCTTGATGGGCTTGGAATTGGCCATGTCAAACCTCTTGAGCATATCCTTCACATACTTGGTTTGACACAAGAAAGTCCCTTCCTTCAATTGCTTGATTTGAAAACCAAGGAAGAACTTCAATTCACCCATCATGGACATCTCAAACCTCTTGGTCATAATCCTACTAAACTCTTCACAAAATTTATCATTAGTAGAACCAAAGATAATATCATCAATATAAATTTGACAAACAAAAATATCTTTTCCATTTCTTTGAATGAAGAGAGTAGAATCGGCTTTGCCTATTTCAAAACCGTTCTTGAGAAGAAAATCCTTAAGACATATCCTTAAGACATTCATACCATGCTCTAGGAGCTTGCTTATGCCCATAGAGCGTCTTATGGAGCTTGTACACATGGTTGGGGAAGTTTGGATTTTCAAAGCCCGGTGGTTGCTCAACATAAACTTCTTCTTGGAGAGGTCCATTCAAGAATGCACTCTTCACATCCATTTGATGAAGCTTGAAATCATGATGAGTAGCATAGGCTAAAAGGATATGAATTGACTCAAGCCTTGCTACCGGAGCATAAGTCTCTCCAAAGTCCAAGCCTTCAACTTGAGTGTAGCCTTTACCCACGAGCCTTGCCTTGTTCTTTGTGACGACACCAAATTTATCTTGCATGTTTCTATAAACCCATTTGGTACCGATCACATTTTGCTTCGGTCTTGGCACCAACTCCCAAACTTCATTTCTCTTGAAGTTGTTCAACTCTTCCTCCATGGCAATAATCCAATCCGGGTCCCCAAGAGCTTGTTCCACACTAAGAGGTTCCAAAGAGGAAACAAACGAGTAAAATGCACAAAAATTTGACAATCTTGAGCGAGTTGTTACCCCTCTTTGGATACTCCCAAGTATGTTGTCGACAGGATGATCCCGTTGAACCATTTGATGTACTCTTGGGTGTGGTGCTTGAGATTGACGTTGAATTGGTCCATCTTCAACATCTTCAACTTGTGGAGCTTCTTCTTGAGCTTCACCACCTTGTTCTCCCCCTTGATCAAAGCCCCGTCCATGATCGTCACCATGAACTTGACTTTCTTCTTGATGAACTTGAGAACTTGGTGGTTCCACTCTAGTTGATGATGATGGATCTTGATTACTTGTGTCAACCAGAGCTTGAACTTGAATCTCACGAGGCATCACTTCACCGGTCCCCATTCTAAATATTGATACACTTGGGGGTTCTTCATTATCTACAAGGTTTTCACTAATTTGCTCTCCTTGAGAGCTGTTGGATTCATCAAATATCACGTCTACCGTGGTCTCAACACAACCGGTGGTTTTGTTGAAAACACGATAGGTGTGTTCGTTAGTTCCATAACCAATGAGAAAACCTTCATCAGCCTTGGATGCAAACTTTGAGGCTTTAGGTTTCTTGTTAAGTATGAAACACTTACACCCAAAGACCCTAAAGTAGTGCACACTAGGCTTCTTACAGGTGATGATCTCGTAGGGAGTCTTGTTCAAGTACTTGTGGAGGTAGAGACGGTTGGCGGCATGGCATGCGGTGTTGATGGCTTCCGCCCAAAATGAGTTCGGAGTCTTGTACTCATCAAGCATTATTCTTGCCGCTTCAATCAACGTACGGTTCTTCCTCTCAACAATGCCATTTTGTTAAGGAGTGTATGGAGCGGAGAGTTCATGCTTGATGCCTTCTTCATCGAGGAACTCTTCAACTTGAGTGTTCCTAAACTCCGAGCCGTTGTCACTTCTTATGTTCTTAACCTTGAGCTCGAACTCATTTTGAACTCTTCTCATGAACTTCTTGATCACTCCCTTTGCTTCACTTTTATCATGCAAAAAGAATACCCAAGTGAAACGGGAAAAATCATTAACAATTATTAGTCTATATTTGTTACCACCGATGCTTACATAGGCAATTGGTCCAAACAAATCCATGTGTAGTAGCTTCTACGGTCTTGATGAAGATAGGATGTTCTTGGCGGGATGATGCGCTCCAACTTGCTTCTCGACTTGACAAGCACTACACAACCTATCTTTCTCAAAAATAACATTTGTTAGTCCTAGAATGTGCTCGTTCTTTTGAAGTTTGGCCAAGTTCCTCATGCCAACATGGGCTAGTCGCCGATGCCATAGCCGACCCAAGTCAGATTTTGCCACTAAGTAAGCCTTAGAATCCACCTTTACTTTTGTGAAATCCACATAGTAAAGCTTTCCCCTTAGATGAACTGCAAAGACAATAGAGGAATTCTCCCTTCTAGAGACGGTCACACCCTCATGGGTAAAGAGACAATTGTAGCCTTTCTCACAAAGTTGTGAAACCGACAACAAGTTGTACCATAAACCTTGCACATGATAAACATCTTCAATTGAATTTGTTGTTGAGATAACAATTTTACCTAGACCGACAATATCTCCTTGACCATTATCTCCATAGATGATAGTTTCCGTTGGGGTGTCATATTGCTCAAGGGATGCAAATAAGCCTTCATCTACGGTCACATGATTAGTGGCTCCACTATCAATCAACCATACGCTTCCACTGGAGGAGTAGGCCTACAAAACAAGTTTAAGCTTTTGGTGTAGGTACCCAAAAAGATTTGGGTCCTTTGAGGTTAGAAGCATAAACTTTTGGAACCCACACACTGTTCCTCATAGCCTTCTTGGTGTAGACTCCAACATACTTGACCACCATTTTATCATTGTGGTCCAAGGTCACAACGTAGTCACAAGTATAGTTGGGAGAGGGCTTGTGTTCCACCACATTCTTCGATGCCTTTGATGGAGAATTAACCCCACCATTTCCTTTTGTGGTGTTCACAACCTTTGGCTTATCCTTTGTTGTGGTAGAGGTGGTGACTCCATGGGCAATGTCCATAATCGTGTTGAGGTAGCCTCCCTTGTTCCACAAGGGGATCTCATGCCCTTTCACCACCACTCTACCATTGACTTTGTTGTCCTTGTAGTGCCCAAGTCCTTCCTTGTCAATTACCTTTGGTGTGAACTTGGCACCAATCTTGCCTTGATTGATCAACATGTTCAATCAGGCTATTTCCTTTTCTTTGCTCTTGTTTGTCTCTTCCAGCCTTGCATGGTTAGTCTTAAGAGCATTTATATCAACATTAGAGCAAATTGAACAACCTTTGCTAGTGGAGCCATTAGAGTCAAGTTTTGCCTTAGGATTGGCTTTGGTGCTTTCCCAAAGAGCACTATAGCTTGCTTCAAGATTTTTGTGTTTATCCAACAAGCGTGAGAAGCTTGTTTGAAGCTCACTATGAGTGACCTTTAGGGAAGATAGAGATTCATTTGCCAAGGTGTAATCCTTTGACATCCTCTTGTTGGAGTTATCGGCCAAGGAAGAGTCCGTGGTCAACTTCTCCACCTTAGCCACTTCTTCGGTAAGGCATCTCTCTAGAGCAAGGTTTCTTTCCTTCTCAAGGATAAGCAAGTCTTCTTGCTCATGGAGAGACACTTTCTTTTTCTCTAATTTCTCCAAAAGCCTCTTGATTTCTTTATAGCCCTTTTTACTAAATTGTTTTATCATGTTGGCTTCAATTTCTTCTTCGTTATCTAGATCATCTATTTCACTAGGTGTGGAT
Source organism: Cenchrus fungigraminus (assembly GCA_036936925.1). Lineage (NCBI taxonomy): Eukaryota > Viridiplantae > Streptophyta > Magnoliopsida > Poales > Poaceae > Cenchrus > Cenchrus fungigraminus. Next base: position 74,640,886 of record CM072780.1, read on the forward strand.
GAAGAAGAGGTAAGAGAGGATGAGGTGGTTGACTCTTGTACCTTGCTCCCCCTTGCCATGAGGCAAAAGTGAGAGTTGTCCTCATCATCGGAGAAGTTGTTGAAGAGGCGTGGTGAAGATGACCCTTGTGCCATGGCAATGGTTGCCATGCCTTGCTTCTTTGGTTCTTCATCTTCATCACTTGAGTCCCATTGTTGACCCACGTGAGCACACCCTTGGTACTTGTTCTTGTACGCTTTCACTACAAGAAAAATGCCGACTAGTGATGCAAAAAAAAGGCTGTTTCTCGTCATAAACCGCGATTAATGACGCCGGTTGTTACGAAAACGCGCCGTCCTTATTCGAGCGTCACAAACCGCGATTAATGACGAGACCTCATTTCCCGGCGTCATGAGTTTAATGACGCGTATAAATTCGTAACACAAAGGCGTCATAAGGTACATGCCACGTCGGACCGAGATCCATCGTGGCTCTGATGTGGCAGGGGGTTATGACGATTTCGGGCCCGGTCCATGTAAGAGCCTTTGTGCGCCTAATATTGTTGGGCCAATTTTAGCCCGTTTCAGGTTTTCGTGTTTTTTTTTGCCATTCCCGAAATGTTTGTTGCACAGTATATTGGGCTGTTTTATATTGGACCCTAGCAATCTAACGAACTTGGCCCATATTGCATTATGCTTGGACATTTGATTTTGGGCATTATCCACAGGGCCTTTCCAGGGCCTCGGCCCATACTGCTTTTTTTAGATCAGCCCATATTGCATTTCGCAGGGCACTGTATACTGTTCTGGCTGCTGCTAATCGCCAGCACATAATCAGACAACAAAACAAAACATTTCCCACTTCCATATAATTCACACCACATTCAGGGAATAGTTCAACCAGTACAATTGTGCAATATAAATCAAGTTAGCATCGAATCGAATGAACATACAACAAGTCATCAGCAACACAAGTTCACCAGGACCACACTTCAGTTGAGAGGAGGATAAACCTGGCTGAAATTTATCAAGCCTTGGATCAGATTATGCATGTCAGTTGTGCTCTTCTTCAAAGCTTCAAGCGCTTCTGTTTGAGACTTCAATGTTGTCTCTTGTTCTTGAGCCTTCAATCTCAGTTCGCTCATCTCGGCCTCCTGTTCAACAATCTTCTGCCGCAATTGTGCCCCCCCTTGCTTCTCATTGTTAAGTCCAGCTCGTATTTCCTGAACCTGAAGTGCAGTAGTAACCCTAGTCTTTTTCATGGAGGGCAGGTGAATGCCAGCAACCTCCCGAAAAGTCCTAGATTGGACAACTTCCGCCACTGCTTCAGCAGCAGTCTTTCTTAGTTGGTCGCCTTGAGGTTCAGCGACAATTTGTTCCATGCGAGCCTAAAAAAGGAAATAAAATGAAAGGTTTAAAATAAAATAGTCACACATGTTTCTAGTATTGTTGCATAGAAAAATGCAAAAGCAGACAAGTACTTACAATGGCTGCCTGTACTGGAGCGGTGAAGCCATTCTTGCTGCAGTGGAAGGACTTGAAATAATCAAGTGGACTTAGCCCTTCTCCTTCAGCAGTATACTTCTGCCTCTAAATATGTTTCGAAAACAGGCATAATTATCAAAGTGCTAGCATTGTAAAATGGTTCATGAAATGAACTACAGAGCAAAAACATGACTTGTTCATCTACTTACCACAAGATTAGCTTGTACAATGTAGCTTCGAGATCCCGTGCGCTGATGGTACTTGACCTTTCCTCGATTACCGGTGTTTGTACTACACCTCGCCTTTACAATAATAAGAACTCGTGTAAGAAATAAGATTAAGAACAATATATAAGTACATGAAAATGTGGTAGTGGCAAGTTGAAGTTCTATCATACCCTGTGCTCAGGGGAAGACCACATGTTAACCAGTGCCTTCCATTGGGCGTCGGTCAGATTGGGCACAGGAAATTTAGTTGGGACTGCATTTGCTGGAACATCATTGAAGTACTTTTGCTTCAGGCGATACCTCGCCTGTCTCTGTATCGACTTCAGCATGTCAGTGCATGCCACCCTTACAGGCTCACTGGTGGTGTTAATGTCGAATTGCCCCTAGCACAAGACAATTATCAGAAAAATGTATGACAAGAATGGATGCAAAGAACTATGGTAGTAGATGAGTGGACATATGCACACCGCTAGTTTGCCCATGTAGTTCTTGAGATGGTCTTCAGTCTTTTCACCATCTTGCTGGTTCTTCTTTGTCTTGTAGTCCTTCCAGCTAGGAAGGATCGGTATGTGGCCACGCACTATGATCCCACCTTCTGATGCAAACTTTGCAGCTTGCATTGGTGCCTCTGGGCGTTTGAGCCCTTCTTGAATGTGTATAGGGATCTTGCCATTTAAGCCTCGACTAATTCGGTCCAGATCTCTTTGCTCTTGTAACTTGTACTTCTTCTCTTCCTAATTCTTATTCTTATTCTTGGGACACTCGGCAATGAAGTGTCCATACTCTCCACACTCGTAGCATTTTATTGAGACTTCTTCTTCCTTTCATCACCGCCTTTCCTTGATGCCCTTGACTTCAAGAATTTCTTGTACTTTCTTATGGCAAAGGCGGTGTCTTCATCGGTGCTTCCTTCTTCACTTGTATCTTCATTCTTGGTCTTGGAAGTCTTTTGCTTTACTTCCACCGCTTCACTAGAGCTAGCACTGAGGGCTAGGCTCTTGTTCACCTTCAAACTTAGTGACTTCTCAACGTCTTGATCAAGTAGCTCTTGATTCAAGATCTCACCAAGAAGTTGATTGGGAGTCATCTTGTAGTAGTTTGGATCCCTTCTTATCATGGTTGCCAAGTTTGGGTTCTTTGGGGTGAATGCTCTTAGCAACTTCTTTGTGACCTTTGAGTCATCCCAATCATTGCTTCCTAGTGCTCTAATGTCCGAGACAAAGAGCATTAGTCTATCGTACATTTCTCTCACGGTTTCTGCATCCTTCATGATAAATAGCTCAAGCTCTCCGTGGATCAAGTCAATTTTGCCTTGCCTCACATGATCGGTCCCCTCATGTGCTTCCTTGAGTGTGTCCCAAATCACCTTAGCAATTTGGATGTTCCGAACCTTGTTGAACTCTTGAGCACACAAGGATCCCGTGATGACTCTTGTCGCTTGTACGTTGCGGTGGAGGTCTTGCTCATGCTCGATGGTTGGGACTTCACCTTCGGCAGGAATCGTCACACCTAGACACACAATTTTCCAAAGAGAGGGGTGAAGCCCATAAAGGTGCATTTGCATATCATAAGCCCATTTGAGATAGTCTTTCCCATCGAAGTGGGGAGACTTTCCCAAATGTACGGAATAGAATTTATCATTAGGATTGTTGCCCGGAAAGTGTGCGTAGTTGAAGGGCACTTCGTAGTAGCCGGAAGGAGAGTGTTTGGCTTGCTCCTTCTTGATCATCTTCTTGAGGAGCTTCTTGGCCATCTTCTTAGCCTTCTTCTTCTTCTTGGCTTTTCTTCTCTTCTTTACCGCTTTTCTTGCCGCATCATCACCATCCTTGACATCTTCATCACTCGAGTCGGAGTCGGAAGATGAGTCACCGGAGCTCTCGGCGTTGGATGGTGTGCGACTTGGAGCCTTCCCGGTGAGGTCACCTTCTTGGGCTGCCTTAAGCTCTCTTTCTTGAGCTTCCTTGGCGGCGATCTCTTCGGCGGTTAGGTTGCCTCCACTCCCCGACATCTTGATCCCTTAGCGGTTAAGCCTAAATCAAGAGATTAGGCTCTGATACCTTGAAAGGATCTTGTGATGCCTTGAGGGGGGTGAATTAGATATCGGAAGTTCTGACACACAGGTCGTATGTTCCGGTAGGGCCGGAAGATACGACCTCAGGTTCGGAAGATCCTGCAGAGGAAAGATAGTTGAGCGAGGTACCAACAAAAAAACTAAAACTAACAATTCTACTTGAATCAAAAGTTTACTAGAGATGCTAGGAACCTCCTGCAACCAAAGATTTGTTAGGGAACACCACAAATATATAGATCAGGCCAAAATAAGCTTCTAGGGTTAGAGAGAAGTGAAGAACACAATGAGCACAAGAGACAAGCGATTTGTTTACCGAAGTTCACCTCCACTAAGAAGGCTACATCTCCGTTGAGGTTCCCACAAAGGGAGGGCTATCACGAAGAGCCACTTGCCTCACCCAATCCACCACAAAGGTAAATTGGTGCTCACTAAGAAACTCCACAAAAGAGGGGTAATACAAATGTTCCCGGGTGCTCCACACGGAGAGGGCACTCAACGGGCAACGCCTAACCGTCTAGAAGCAAGCTTCAAGAGTAACAAACGCGAATCGATGAATCTTGGCCGCAACAAGTGCTTCTTGAGATGAACAAATGAAGAACTAGCTCAAAGGGCTCAATCTCACACCTCAAATCTCTCTCACACCCAAACCCTAAGTGAATCCTTGCTTGGAATGGCTTGGAGAGGAGTTGGGAGAGAGGGAATGGAGCTCAAGGAGGTGTTTACTTTGTGGGAGGCAGCAGCTTGAAGAAGAGGGGGTGAAGGGGTATAAATACCCAACCCCCAAAAAATATGACCATTAGGCCTCTGGCCACGACAAGTCCGGAAGATACGACGTGGAGGTCGGAACTTCCGGGGTCAGGCCGAGCGGAAATGGAAGATGTCTTCAGAAGTTCTGCCTGGGCTATATCTTCCGACCTAAAGGTTGTATCTTCCGGCCCCCCAGAGAAAGTTAGCAAACCCATGTGTTCGTGTGTGAAAACGTGTCTCTCATGGGTTGTTAGTTCTCAAGATTAGCACTTGTGACAAACTTTGATAGATCAATCACGTCCCCCTTTATAATACGGTGTTTCCTATACTCAAATTCAAACCAAAAATGAATTTAAACTTCCATTTGGGCTTCAACACCGGTAAGAGTGAAATGAGGGACTTCTTTTCATCAAACTAGTAATTTTTCATTTTTTAGCACTGCACGCATCTCATTGAAAGCATTAGTCCATCCAAATTGTTATTGTCATAATCACCAAAATTAATTAGGGGCCTAGATGCACTTTCAACCCAAGAAAATGGACAAGGTGACGGACGCAACTGGACGGCTACCGAGAGGATTCATCCCCATCTGATTCTCATCCATTCTTTGCAACACAAACACACCATCGTTAGTTGTTGAAGACAGAGCGGCCATGGTCGTCGCTCGCGTGCCGAGATCGAAGGTGGCCTGGTCAACACTGCCGCTAAGCCTGGGCAAAATACCCGATACCCATTATTCGTACTAGAATTACCCGAATCCGGACCCGAATTACCCGAATCTGTGGTACACGATCTCAAATTCATATTGCGATTTTGATTACCCGAAATTAGTTTGGGTAATTCGGGCGATACACTCATGTACCCGAACTACCCGAAGTTTGCCATCCTCTTTGTATTTATCACGTGTTGTTAGTTGAACACTTGAAATTATCACTTTATTAAAATATATTATCTCAGTTTGAACAAGTGACTACAATTTATTATTCTTCACAAATTATTGTTGAAATTCTACACAAATTGTTGGTGAAATTATGTATAAATTGGTATCAAAATTTGTGTATATTGTTGTTCTTTGTATAATCGGGTGGATCGGGTATACCTGAACCAGAATCCGAATTATCGGTACCCGAAATTTCAGGTATTGTTTTTATCGAGTAGCTATTATCATTACCTGAATTTTGAATTAATTGAATTATCCGAGGCCTAACCACTGCTTGCACGCGCACCACTTACATGCAGCTATGTGCTCTTCTGCCGCTGGAGCAAGGGCAGTGGAGGGAGGGATCTGGCGCACCCTTACTCCTCCGCCGCTTGAGCCAGCCGCCGCCGCAACTGCTCGTGGAGGATCTAGCCGCCTCCTCCTCAGGCTCCCCGCCCTCCGCGCCCACCACTGCCTCCTGCCGCTGCGAGGAGGACATGCACGCGAGACCACACCGCAGGGACGAGGAGCCGACGATATAGAATTCCAAACGAGCCGCCCGGCCCTAGCCCGGCCCTAGCGGCCCGACCCTATCAGGCACGATGGCAACTTTGTGCCGTGGCGTGTCGTGTCACCGTGCCTGAGATTGCGCCGAAGCACGGCCCGACGGCCTGTTTTCGGGCCGGGCCGGCACGACGGCACGAACGGGCCGATGGGCCGCGATTCGGGCCGCGTCCGGCCAGGCACTATCTGCGGACCACGGCGCACCCCTGGCGGCATCTGTCAGCGGCGGAGGCCGGCGCGGCGCGTGGAGGAGACGGCGGAGGCCGGCGTCCTAGAGCAGGGCACCGCCGTGACGGCGGAGGAAGCCGGAGCAGGGGGCGCACCCGGTGTTTCGGGGTTGCACGCGCGGAGGCGTAGCCGTGGTCGGCCGCCGGTTGCAACCCCGCAGCAGCAACGCAGCTGCGGCGGGCGGCGTCCCTCCCGGCCGCAGGAGGACAAGGGCGGCGCAAGATTAAGGGCGGGGGCGGCGGACGACAGGGGCACCGGAGGAAGAGGAATAGGGGAGGGGACGAAGGAGGACGGGCGACGGGGCGAGTCGGCCTCGGCTGCTCGGGGCAACGGGCGACGGGGGCTATGGGAGTTGGGAGGCGGCGGAGGACAGGGGCGGCTGTGGCCTGTGGGAGTGGAAGTTAGGGTTTTTTGTTTTTATAGGTAGCATCGTTGGTGGGCTGGAGGAAGGATGGATGGGCTGTTCGCAGGCCGGGCCGCATTCGTGCTTGAGGCCGGGCCGCCATCGGGCTGCCCAGTATCGTGTCGTGCCTTGGGCCGGCACTATGGGCCGAGGTGGCGGCCCAGGCACTAAATGGCTGTCGGGCCGTGCCGGCACTAAGCACTATTGATCGTGCCTCGGACCGTGCTAGGGTCGTGCTTTTTCGGGTCGTGCCTCGTGCCGCCAATCGTGCTCGACCCATTTGGAATACTATAGCCGACGACGACCATGGATGAGCGGAGCTTCACGGCGCCGCCTACAGATCGAGCCGGCCATCTCCTCGTGCTTGGCGGACCTCTCCCTCCATCTCGTCGTCGCACTCCACCACGGGCACCGGCGCACGCGTCCTCACCGGCGCCGCCGCGAGGAGCCGGCCGCCACGTCGCCGAAGAAGACAACATGACAACAAGAAGAGCAGGGGACGACGTGCCTGGATTCAGCCGCCACCGCCAGAGTCTCGCTCCCCCGTGACCCTGTCGGGGAGGAGGGAGCATGGAAGTGACGGTCCCCTCCCTGCGCCCTCTTCCCAGGCGAACGAGCAGCAGGTGCGGCCGACAGTGCATCCTCTTCCCCGGGCTTTCACTGGCTGCCGCCCCTCCCTATTCTGGTGGCAGCCCTCTCCAGCCCATCCCTGCGCATGCACGGGCCCTCGCCGCTCTCCCAGACCTCCGTGTCCACCCATCCTCCTTCCCGCTGCCCACAACACCACTGTTGGGGCGGCAAGCATCAAGCGAACCCCTCCTTTCCTCTACATAGAGGAGGGTAGAAAAGGTATTTCGTGAGCCGGTGACGAGGCGCAATGACATGCCAAGCCACGTCGGCAGAAGGACGAAATTGAGCCGTTTTCGAAAGTTCGAGGACTAAAACGGCTATTTTCGTAGTTCAGGGACGAAATTGAGTTTTGGATGATAGTTTAGGTATGGAAACTGCTATTCCGCCAAGAAAGTGTATCATAACCATGTGTACCTCTAGGCAGAATGGACACGCTTGACTCAGGGTGAAGTCAGAAAATTAATCTGGGATCGGCACCATCAGTTTCTAGGGTCAAATGCATGGATATATGGACTGTGTTAAAAAGGTTAAGGCAGCTTCGCCCCCTGGCCTAACTTCCCATCATCCAGCGATCGAAATTCCCAGCAGGTAACGGCGACGGCAACAAGCCTCTGGCACGAATCAAGAGAGCGACATGCAGTTAACAACTTACACGCGATGTTACTCAACTGAACTTGCCTCAGGCCAAACTGGTTTGCAAACACGAATATCCGGAGGGGAAACGTACAACAAACAACATCAGCAAGCTCAGTTTTACAAGTAGCTATGTGGATTCGCCAAGAAATCACCCAAGGCCAATGGGTAACATTTAGTACCACCCTAAGATTTACCTGCAGCTTCAGGCTCACTCCGGCTGTCAAGTACAATGCCTTCCAGCTAGTACACGTAAGGTAGGATCCTCCAGGGCACGAGCTTGCAGTACTCCGCCCAGATCTCCTTGTACTTCTGCGAGCACCTGGCCTCGTCGCGCCTCTCCCTCCAGATCAGCAGAATTAGCAGGTACGTCGGGTAGAAGTACGGGATCACAGAGCTGCGAAACAGCGGATTCCACCAAACATTGTGTCTTTCACTAGCATTCCACTGAGAGAGGGGAAGCATAACAGATAATAGACACAAACACTCACCTGAACCCGCAGGGCAAGCTGAATGAAAGCGCTAGCAGTAGATCTCCTAGGTAGTTGCAGTGCCTTGCTATGCCCCTGTAATTGGAGGATGGTAAGCTTTGTAATTTTATGTTCATAACAACACAACAGCCTTCATAATTCTTAGTACAAGAGATGAACATTTGAAGTCTGAGCTATCAAACATTTCGAAAAATCTAATGACTAAATCAGCAACAACCACCACAAGCACAAATTACGACATCCTCCGTTTCAAATTGTAAGTCGTTTTGGCATTTCTAGGTGCATATATTTTGCTATTCATCTAGATATACACTATGTTTAGGTACATAGACAAAGCTATGAATCTAGAAATGCCAAAAGAACTTACAATTTAGAATGGAGGGAGTAGATCTCTGATTCTTCTGCGAACATCATTTGGGCCACTATTATCTAGCTCTTTAAAAAAATCATAATGATTCCATGATTGTGGACCTGGTTTTTGCTTCTCACTTTTCAACTTATTAGTACCATTTTGGCATGTCATCTAAAAGAAACCTGTGACGTATGGTTCTTAGTTCTTTCTGCTCTATGATTAGGCTACCATTCATCGATGTTGAAATGGTAAACATTAAGGACCACAAAAGACAATCTATAAAGATGATGTGATTAACAAAGGGACATTCAAATGCATGAGTTGTGCGTGATACATGTGTCCTTACCAGTAGCCGGATGCAAGTAGCTTTCCCCCAACGACTTTGGGAGGTTTTCCCCATATAGGAGCTTTGGGGTCCTTCTTGAACACATGTTTTTGCTTGTTAGCCCCTCTGAACACTAGGTAGCTGCGTGCCACATGGTATAAGGTATGGTGAATGAGGTTAGAATGCAAGAAACAGGTACATAGAAAATATAGTGCAATAAGAGGTAGCTGCGTACCCAATAATGAAGATGCAGCAGTTAGCTAGACCAGCCAAAAGTGACAGCTGCACTTCATTTCTCAAAAGCCACCAACCCTGGCAAAAAGAATCACTACTGTTGATTAGCTTAATTCTCAACCTACTGTTTTAATGAAAGAGACAGCAATTATCTTGCATGCAAGAAATCTAACAATTGAGAAACACATAAATAGTCTGCCTACAGTATTCAATAGCAAGCACCATGGATTAACATTTGCAATAAAGAAAGCATAATATACCTGAATAGTAAAGGTGAAAGGAATGAAAACTAAATCACCAAACACCAGCATGAAACCCAGCCTTTCAGCAATAATGTCCCACCTGGAAATAGCATTGAAAGATATCAAGTCGCAACAAAATTTTGTTCAGGAATAGTAACATCATTAATCTATTTACCGATGACAGCACATGATATACTTACGTTGAGGTCATGAATTCTTCATGGACGAAGTAATCTACAATATACCACTGCAAGAACAAGTACAATCAGTTTCACAAATAATGGGGTTAGAAGATAATAAATTAAGAAGAATGGTGATGTCCAATACCGCACAAAAAAATTGGTTGAGAATGACAGAAAGATTGGCTGAACCAGCTAGATAACTCTTTGCAAATAAAGAGAGGTTGATAAATAACCAAGCCATCATTCCAGCCCTCACAAAAAAGAATCTGCAATCATTTAGAACATAATTATCATGAACATTTTTTTTTCATTCACATCTTTGTTGCATGGAATATAAATAGTGCCACAATACAATACAATACAATACATCGGCAAGGGAATAATGGTTGGAGCTGGATATATAGTTCGTGGACAATGCTAAGTTGCATTCACAGTATAAGCTGCCTGAGACAACGAAAAGAGCACTCATGCAACATGCCTAAGTTCATTGGTGTTTATAATAAGCAATTCAGCATATACCCTAGAAACACTAGGCCAACATGCCATTTCTGGGTGTTTTTCTGCTAGAACATCCGAGCCGCATGTCATTTCATTAAGAGAGAAAATTGTGTACAAATAAAGGACTAAAACCCACTTCCCAACACACAACTCTTAAGAGAAAAACTTTACAGCTTCACACATAGAAGAACAGGACAACCACAGACAACCCTATGCCCAACACAGCCTAAGAGCCCATGGCATGCAACCGGCCGGAGAGGAGCTCATGGAGTGCATTGGATGCTCTCATTGGGCAACATCTGCAGCACAACCTCAACACTTGGACTCCCTTCAAATACACATGCACAGAACGTGACTCCCTATCTAGGGTGCACCGTTAAATAGCTATCACCATGTGCAGATAAAATAGACCTCAGCAGATTCCCTGCAATCTTGAACTTATTCACAGAACAGCAGCCCTTACTCATCTCTAGTCAATCAGAAGCAACGCAACATAATAAATAACCACTAAGCACTCCATCTTTATTGACTGGGTATGCATATATTCTACAGGTACCAAATTAATTGGCACAAGTATCAAGTATGCCATATTATGATCATACATATACACCAACCAACCAATAAATAAACTCTCTTGGCCATCCTGATCCTATTTCAAAAATTCTGATGTAGAAGCACATCATATATTAAGTAAAAACACACAAAAGAAATTGCCAACATACTTGAGGTCAATTCCCATAAAATGAGGATTAAGTTGCACTCCCAACCACCTATTGCACAAAGTGATCAACACAACAGGTATTAGTCTTAACTAAAACTGCAATCATATACATTAACTAATTTCCTACAAAAGATTCTGCATGCTTGATCTTTCGATAATAACAAGAACTTATAGAGAAAAAAATCTTAAGTATTAGAAATAAGCCAGCCACATTTTTTATATAATAGACACGATATGCACTTTTCTAGACATACCAATCTTGTATGAAGCTCCCACTAACATGTGGTCTCAAAGAAGAACTTTTGTGGCAGGACTTTATACCAGCAAAATATAGTGCGAACGAAACCTGAGAAATCAAAGAGTATGCCAAACAATCAGATAGTTTTCTCATATTCAATTTGTAACTAGATACGACTAAATACTGTACGGTACTCCCTCTGTTCCTTTTTATATGAAATACTAGGATTTGAAAAGGTCAAATTTCACAGATGCTGCCATCAGTTAATTAAACTATATGTATGTTTAGTGTATGAAACTAACAGTATACCTGTATTTCACAAATAATTTAATATGGCATCGACTTTAGCAATTGACGATATATTGTAGCAGAAATTGATAGTCAAAGTATACACTTTTAAAGACTTCTCTAAATCATAATACACCTTATAAAAAGAATCAGGGGGAGTAAAAAAAATAATTGTGGAGACCTCGCTAGCATTTTATTATGACCAATTTAGTGGCCTTTGAGTGTGTTATCTTCTATCATTTTCTCGTGAACTTCTGGTAGTGAACCAAAAGTGGCACACACACACACACACAAGGCATGGCAATGATCAGACAAGGTCAGATTGGGAAAATCATCATTTGGAAACAAAGGTCAAAGTGGGAAAATTAGCATTTGAAAACAAGGTCAAACTGGGAAAATTAGCATTTGTAACAATGGCATCTGATTTATTCTTATGAGTGTTCAGATTTCAGAACAGATATTATCTGAACTGTTGACACAGAAGAAAACTAATCCATTATTAAAATTCCACACGACCATGACATCCAGTCAGAACAGAAATTATCTGCATCATTGACAAAGGATAAAACTGATCCATTGTTAAAATTCCATGCGACCAGGACATCCGGTCAGATATTTAAAAGGAGGGGAAACCACAATCACACAGAGGTACAACAGGAGAATACGTCATCTAAAGTCCGTCGGTTTGTTTTCTTCTGCATAAGGGTGCAGAGTTGCCCTTTATTTTTTCAGTTTGCGCCAATGCAGCAGGAAGACCAAATATACACATAAGGCTACGAAATTTTATAAGCAGGTGAGTGCGGATGGCATGGTAAGGTTTGACATGGCACCTACAAGGACACTAAAGATGAACGTCACTGATAGTAGCTCGAGCCCCCTGTCAGCCACGACCTGCAAGCATTGATATACAACACATCAATCAATTTCTCCTGCCTAAGTCAATTCTGAACCACAATAAACAATGCAACATGCTCGTCATCAGATCACGACTGACGTCTGGTTTGTTATTGAACCGGAGCATAAATAGCTGAGCAAGCGGAGATCCTGAACACACACACTCCTTGCTCAGACAAATACACTTACTGTGGGGGAAATCCATCCATTGTAGGAAGCCAAAGCTGACAGCCCAAGCAGCAGCAGGAGTGAGAGCAAACCTGCGCATTACGCACACAGGCATCAAACGGCTGAAGAGAAGAACACAAAGCAATGCTGTTGGCTGCCCGTAGGGTTCAGGGATCGGGCGCGCGCGGCGGTAGGGTAGGGTCCGCCACGCGCGGCGGCAGCAGGCCTACCATTGCAGCGGTAGTGTAGGCGGGAGGAGTCCTGGAGGACGGCGCCGGCGACGAGCTTCCCGGAGAGGATGGCTCCGGCGGCGGCGAGGTAGGCGAGGTAGGCGATGAGCACCACCACCTGCACAGCACAGAGCGAGCACGCAAGTACACAGTGAGGAGTCGATACGCAGCGACCGGAAGCAGGCCAGTGGGGGCGGTGAGGAACGAGGCACCCACCGCGCTACTGGAGGGCACCAGCGCGGGGAGGACGGCGGCGGCGGCGGCGGTGGCGGACTCCATTTTCTCCGCCTTGTATCAACAACGTCCCAGAACGGCGAAAAGTGGCGAAGAGTTTTGGGCTCGACTCGGCCCAAACGAAACTCGGGCTGCCATCAAGCTTTTTTTGTTTGTTACCTCTTGATTTTCTGGAGATGAATATCATGGCATGATTTGTCTTGTTCTTAAACTATGTTCATTTCTCTTGCATATAAAAAAAAACTCTGTTCATTTCTTGTCCGACACATAACGTGCTTGGCAGATGGAGTGCGCAGAAGCTGTAAGCAAGTCAAGACGACTGACGATGGCTCTCATGAGAGTACAAAGGAATACGATTTATCATATGATGGTGCCACTGTGAGCCGATGCATCACGTGATATGATCCGTTGTAGATCTAATTTATTTTAGATTATAACAAGGTACCCCCTCTCTAACGATGTGGATACATACATATAGGGACACAATGTCATATGTCAAGTCATTCACCCACTGCCACTGGCCACTGGGTCTATGTAACTGTATGTAAAAAATAAACTGCCTTCTAAAGTCTAGCGAACAAAAGTAAAGCTAAAGCCGAAACCATCAACAGCAATTTAGCACAGAAAAAAGATGGTTGACTGAGCTGTCCAAGTATTTACCAACCACCAAGGCTCTAGTGTCCCAGGTACAGACCTAAATTTACATGTCCATTACAAGTTCAGAACTAACAGAATTTACCCCCGGCCCAATCATCGCTCTTCACAGATGCTGCCAGAACCTGAAAAAAGGCAACATTTTCTCCTCACAACATGGGCATGCGCGTGCAAGAATTACAAGGCTCTACAAGCTACGGGCCTAAATCTCCGAGGAAACGTTACAACAAACCACCAGCCCAACGCCAACCTAGCAAAACACGCTCAGTACGTGTTTTGTGGGTTGAATCGCCTCCTGCCGTCGCGCTTGTAGTAGGGAGTGTCGTCGATGGTCCTCCTCACGTACTCCATGAATGGCTGCGGCGTGCGAGGCGAGAGCTGACCATTAGCTGGGGATGCAGGGTCAACCATCGCAGCGGGACTGGCCACCGGTGTTCGTGCTGGTGTGGTTGCTGCCGTGTTCCTTGACGGTGCCCGTCTGCTAGGCCTCTCCAGCGACTTCATGAAGAGCGCAATCGTAGCTGCCGGTACCACGATGCATGTGAGGATAACAGCAAAGGTGGTTAGGCCCCATGAAGATGATGGCTCTGGATCTGCCTTCTCTCCTGTATCATAGCTGATCTCGATTTCTTCAGTCTGGCCTGCGGAAGGGTGGAAGGGAAATAGTAACTACCAGTCCACAGCATTGCAATCGCCTCTGGCGTGTGAACTTGAATCATGAATCATATACTACAAACAAGAAATTGTTTGGACTTTGGAGCCTAACTTCACCCAAGGATGGTGAAAAACAAGATGGAGTATCTTAATTCTAGGTGATCAGCTTATTACATGAATCATATACTACAAACAAGAAATTGTTTGGACTTTGGAGCCTAATTTCACCCAAAGATGATGAAAAACAAGATACTCCCTCCGTTCCAAATTGTAGGTTGTTTTGGCTTTTCTACGTTGTGTTTGTATGCATCTAGACATAGCATATCTAGGTGCATAGCAAAAACTACGAACAGATCTAGGTGCATAGCAAAAACTATGAACCTAAAAAAGCCAAAATGACCTTATTACATGAATTCTTAATTTGGAACGGAGAAAGCATCTTAATTCTAGGTGATGAGCTTATTACATGAATCATATACTACAAACAAGAATTTTTGGACTTTGGAGCCTAATTTAACCCAAGGATGGTCAAAAGAAGATATCTTAATTGTAGGTGATCAGCTTATTACAAGGATTTAAACAAAAGAGATCATATAGCATACCAGTGGCAGGAAGAACGATATTGACCTTCTCAGAGAAGGGTTGCCTTTTTAGCGCTTCAACCTACAAGAAGATGACACCAGTGCATGGTTACCAGCAATAAACATTGATAAACAAAAAAGAAAAGGAAATGCTAACTTGTCAGTTGTGGCTCACCTTGTAGATAATTTGACTAGGAACACCCTTGTTCTCATTTGAGTCAACACGGCTGACTGAGAGTAAATCCTTAGCATTCCAGAATACCTCAACATCTAGAGCACGACACACAATTACTTGACTATCAGTAGAAGAACAAGCCAATCGCAACGGTTTAAGTTCAACAGTAAGCTTTCTCATACCAGTATTTCCACCAATAGTAATGATGCTATGATTGCCACTTGAAGTCAAATTTAACTGCATGAAATAAGCACCTTGTAGCCAATGCAAATAAAAACCATCCACGCACACGGGCAAGGGGCGAAGAGGGCACATACCTTCCCAGGTTCTTTGATGTAAAATCCTTTGACAAAAAGGGCATGTGCCGATCCTGTCACCTTCGGATCTTCCTTTAGATTTGCACGAACCAAAATGTGTAAAAATCCTTCCTTCTGGTTCAACTTCACAGCCAGCAGCTGTGCAGGTGGATATGGATGAAACAGGCAATAGGATTTCTTTGCGGCATGGTCCGTCCATGGTTCAACATACCTAAAGGAAGCAACAAATGTGAGATTTCACTGAAATATTCAAGAGTTAGTTGTGTAAATGATAATGTGAAGGAAGCATACCCAACAAAAGAAGGGTCAACCTTGCATTCAAACGGGACATCAATTGGACTCACAGATGATCCACTGCTGTGCTCAGTTGAATCACTTCTTACAAAAAGAGAATGAAAATGTTAGCACAAGTGAGTCAAGAGAATCTTAATATAATGAAACGCAGTTCTCCTGTGTGTTCGAGAAAAAAAAAATCAAGGGTATCCAAAATACTGGCATGCTTAGGTTTTCAGAATTGAGAGAAAGTTGTTAATACATGTAATAAACTCACTTATAGTCTAATACCTAACGACTTATTCAGTTTTCATAGTGACTAATTCCTATGTTACACGTAATATGAGACCTCATTTTACACATATACATATTGAGCCTCTCCTTTTAGATTACAAAATGCAGCAGAACTTATGAATATGAAAGTATTAAAGCACTATAATATTGGTTTAAGTGCGCATTTTCCATAGTATTAAACACCATGTGCCAACTGTACACTACACATCAGTATGTTTAAGTATTTACAATCTAGTATACCATACATTTGTGTCTCTTCACAAATAATGATGAAAGGAGAGTCGCAAGGAAATAGAGTAACTTCAGCTGTGGTTATATTTTAATTAACAAAAATGTGGAAGAAAAAGATGATATGAGCATTACAAACCTGAATCTTACAGAGAACTTGTATCCACCAGGTGGGCCAGCAGCATTAGTCAGCATCTCTGCAGGAGCATCAACAACTATTTGGTTCACCTTGAGCACACTGACAGTTGTTTGCAGCTTAAGATTTGAACCTTTGAAGATTACTGTTTGGAAAGAAAAATTATGAAAAAGTTATCAAGAAAGAATGGAATCAAGTTGATAATGTATTACACATTTATAATTGGCCACATGTTCTTAAGACTACCTTCTGCTACACCTTCACTACGTGCCTGTGCTTCACCAGTAACACGATTGACATACACAATCTTTTCATTGCTACTTAACCAATGGCCAGATCCACGCGTGTCCATACCTACAACAGTAGCATTGTTACGACCAAAGAATATATACAGTAATACAGATTGTGCATTCTGTTAATCAACTAAATGCTTAATATTAAGTAAGCTAAGAATGAAAGCTACCAACTTCTGACCTATCACCTGCTATAACCTTTAACCCATATAAGAAAATGAAAAACAAAATCCAAATTACTCCCCTCAAGCATGGCGAAGTCCAGATAACCCCGCAATATTATTTGCTACTATACCAATTAGTCCAATCTACCCCTTAATAAGATGTCTTTTTTCCGTTCTCTATGCACAAAGTGGAGTTTTAGGTTAAACTTTAGTAGGGGTCATAATTGATGTTAAAAAAGAATACATTATGAATTTTCATTGTTACTGTGATACGTTAGGGACATCTAATTATAAATTAACCTTAGAGATGATTTTTTTGGACCAATTGGAATAGTTGTGGGAGTAAGAACAAAAAAAAAGAGTTCAGGATTTAATCAGACTTTGCTCATATATAAGGGGAGTAATTTGGACTCTTTTCTTTAAAAAAATCCAAACGCACATATCATACTGTTGATAAGATTAAAAATCAAATGATGAACCTGGGGAACTTTAAATACAAATACAAAAATCAGAAAATTATAAAAAATATATTAATAAGAAAATAGTTTCAGTGAACATACTGTCTCCAATAACAGTGAAGTTCAGGTGCTGGCCAGAATGAAGGATCACATCCCTAGGATACATTTGTGCACCAACAGATACCTAGAGAGAAACATTTGGAGCATAAAAAAGTAATTGAGTGTGTGCATTACAATTTAAATAAGAGAGAAGCCTCGTCATTGTATCTATGCAGTTCTCCGGTTTAATGGCACCGCCACATGCCCACATGCAGAAAGTGTATGATGTTGCTAATTTGGACACCGTACGCAATTCACAAAAGAATGCCCACTAGTGGGTTTGGCAAATAGAATTAACAGTCTACAAAATTATATACCGAAAAAGTATCAAAACTAGTGGGTTATCCTATTTCATATTGAGTTTGAGCAGCTGTAAATCATAATGAATGAAATACAGCATGAACCGACATGGATTTATAACATAGAAGCATTTGTGTGCATACCCCTGCTTTGAAGTGTAATTGTGATTTTTCCCTCAACGACTAAATGCAATTTTGCCCATGGGAAAAATCACATTGACTTGTGAATAGTTGAGGGCAAAATCACGAAGTTCGAAAATGGGGGTAAAAACACAATTGCACTCAAAGTAGGGGCACGATCACCAAAAAGGCAACATAGAACTTTACCATTATGAAATCCACTTTGTTTGGAATATGGTTTATGCGCATCCTTATAAGAGCTGTCCCATGACTTCTCGCCTTCAGTTTAAAAAACATACTGATCAATAATTCAGTTTGAATAAAAAACTATAAATTTCTAAACATGCCCACGCTTGTAGTCCTAGAATTAAACAGTATTCCTGAATTGAGCAGATACACTCTTGTTTGCCACAACATACCTGAAGAACAAAACGTTCATGTGTGCCATATGTACCATTAAAATCTCTTGGCATGAGAATGGACACAACATCAGGATAATTTGTCTCAATCTTTACAGGGGCTACTCCATGAGCTTCATGGAAGATATAACCTGATGAAAGGGACAAAAAAAATATGTGCATTAAGAATCGAAGTGTTTGATATATACTATAAGATGCAGCTTCTTTGACGATTCCAGATGAAAGGGGACAAAAAAAAATGTGCTCATCGAGAAAGGTGCTATTGATCTACCTAATTCATCAGCATATTTTATATCCAATTCAACTCTATCATTTACGGATAGATAAGCAATCTGGACTGATGATTCTGCAGCAGCTACCCGTGCTTGTGCAACCTGAAGAATAATTATCACAGAATCAGCATAAACGAAAACATCAGGCATAAGATCTCACTTTCTCACTCAATCCACATAAATATTTTTTCTCGAACACGCAGGAGAGCTGTGTATCAATATATTAAGAAGAAAAAAGGGGTGAGACACCCAAGTACACAGGTTTTTAGGAGGGGAGAAAACCTGAAAAAACCCCAAATACAAGATTACATATTGCGAAACAACCTATTGGCAGGACCTGACCTAACACAGGGACATCCACCTACTCATTTGGTAGCTGGGCGAGGAATCCAGCCTAATCGATGTGTTTTTGATGGAATCCAGCCTAATCTTAATGGACTTATGTCCACCATCAGGTCTGACATACATTTGTGGGGTTCAGCTGGGGCTAGAGGAATTAGTTTTCGCCTCAATCCACATAAATCTAAAGAGAGTGTAGTAACCCCATGACAAAGAATGTTGCAGTCTACAATGGCACTCCTTTTAAAAAGGTGACCTTGGATGTGAATATGTGATATGCTTTTAAGCTTTCCTTTGGCATTGAAGATGTGTGGCTTTTGTACTTGCACTTTTGGACACACTGATTAGCTATCTTCATAGCAATGCCAAACATAAATACTTTACTAGAATTAGTAACATTTCTTATGAATAAGTTAGATACACAACATAAGCAAAGTAAAGCATCGTTATCTGTCCAGTTTTCATAAATCTATTAGGCCTTATACTCTATTTGAGTGCAGTAAAATTAATTCAGAAGAAAGATGGAAACAAAAATAGGGATCTTCCAAAGACATAAAATAACACAGAGTCTCAGCATCCAACCTCAGCAACTCGTAGACATGATGCTATTTCTGTTCTTCCAGTTGAGTAGTCTTTTGCTTGAATACAATCAACTGCATTGCTTTCTCCAGTCCTAATCTTACTTCCATCAATTATGCTAGCATCTTGGATCACAGAACCACTCCTGCCACTGCTCCTTAGCAGAGAATACCCAACCGAACTCTCCAGGTCAAGTGAGTCTGGTTCTCCAAGTGAATTCGCTGATCTAGGCAAAAGGCTCGTAGTAGTATAAAAGGGTGGGAATACCCAAGTTATAGGAAGTACAAGTGCAAGGGGAGGATCTGGAACCACCAGAATGGTCTTGGAGGCATTGTATGATACAACAGACCCAGTGGTGCCAGGTAGCAAGAAATCACAAGTAACTGAAATGGAAACTTTGGTTTTCCCAGCAGACCTGTTACAATAATGAAATAAAATATTAGGGCATACTAGGTCTATAGCTTAAGTCTACGAGATCACTCGTGAGCTAAACTAAAGGTGAGCACCAAATAAAAAAGGAAAAAGTGTATTTTTCATCCCTCAAGTATTGCAAAAGTGTCATATTCATCCTTCATGTTTCATTTGGTGCAAATCAATCCCTTAACTCACTAAATTGGTGCATTTATCATCCCTAACTTTGTTTAATGATGAATTGGTATCATATAATACAAGTTTAGGCCATGTAAATACGTAATCAGCTTACTAATCAGCACTTGGTCACATCTAATGTTGAATTAAAAGTTTGATATGAATCGGTTCCGTCAAAAATTTTCCATAATTATTTATTGGTGACCAATTTAAAAGATTTATTGAAATTTTCTTGTGAGGTTTATATCTTCGACTTAGCATATTACGTTAAGTAGTGATTTTCAGATGACTACCTAAGCATAAACTATAATTAGATAGCACTGAACCATTGTTAAACCATTATATTAAACTAAGGTGGGATGATAAATGCACCAATTTAGTTAGTTAAAGGATTGATTTGCACCAAATGAAACATAAGGGATGAATATCACACTTCTAAGATACTCGAAGAATGAAAAATACACTTTTTCCAACAAAAAAAATAAAAACACTACTTCAGTATATTCAAGTTTCAGGCAGTCAAGAGTCAAGTGTGCTATAGAGTATAGACAAGCAATTTACTGAGTTGGAAGGATAGATTGTGTGGATTGTATTGCATTGAGCCCATAGGGCGGTATATATGGGGGTACATGGCTTGGAGGGAAGGACTCCAACCCGGATACATATGGCAGTCCGGGATTACTATCCTAACCTACCAAATATACTCTAACATACTGGAAATTCAATATAGTGTTTCATGTTGTACCTCCCAATCATATGGTTGATAAAAGAATTGCTGCTGCCGTTGGAAAACCACGGGTTGTTTTTTCCTTCTGATCCTCGGCCAAGTCTGTACTGCCAAGATTTAGCTGATTGGAATGTCACGACCTAAGGCAGAATAACTTTAGTACAGATTAACTTAAATACAAGGAAAGTAGAGGAGTATTCTGAATTCTGACCTTCTCATCTGCTATCACCCAACTGTAACTTTGGCAAGTTTCATAGAAGGAAAATAGATCTCCCTGGAAGCATTGTCATGTTAAAATAATGGTAAACACGTGCAGATAAGCAGATAACAAAGAGGTATTAAGTACACCTTAGGCAGAGAAGGATAGATTGGCATGTTGCAGCCAATACAAAGACGGTCACTTTGAGTATTCAGTATCACAGCCACAGGAATATCCACCTCGACTCTTCCAAAAGCTTCGCAGACTAAGGAACCTCCATTTGCCAAAATAGCAGCACGTACAGTCTAAATAGTGAAATAGGTCAGTACACTAAACGTATAAGTAATCCAGATTCAAGAATCAGGAAGAAATGTTCTCAGATTGACTTACAGAGTTCCCCAAAGCCTTTGCAGACAGCTTCCCAGTAGCATTTTGAACTTCTACAATCTCCATATTCAGACTTGAGTACTCAATGTAAACTCCAGTTTTTGGACCACCTTTAATGGAAAGCTGAGGAAGAAAAAAAATCAGCACCCATACTTCTCCTCATAAAAGTAACATTAAAATGGCAATGATTTGGCAACAGCATGCTAGCAGTGTCATCCCCAAAAGAACATAGAAAACTTGACGGGATGTATATATAGCTGGCATAAATTCATAGAAGAGAGCAAGTTATTAATGATTACCACAAAAGAGGCTCCTGGAGTGAGGTAAATATACTCCGGATGTATTTGCAATGGTTTGTACACCTCCACCTTTATGACCTCACTCAAAACTCTTTGTCCGGAGTGTTGCCTAGCACTGACCTGAGGATTGGGCATAGTAAGGGTCGTCAGCCAATAAGCAACTGAAGTCAACATATATGTATTATCAACTTACATATAGAGATGTTATGCCAGTTTTTGCAGCTTTAATTGAAAATTTGGGTCCATCAATTGAATCGCTTGGACTAGTAAGCTCCAGAATCTCATCACCAAGGTGCAACTCAATGCCCATATATTTGAACTGCAAAAAATCAAGCAAATTAGCAAACTAAAAGACATACAGTGGTAGCCACTCAAATGTGCAAAGACTGAAACAGGCATTCAATGTTCACGTTATTAGGATTTGAAAAAGGGACAACAGATCATAGGCACAAATAGCAATTGCATTTGTAATATTGAACCAACAAGATAAGTTAAATAATTAATAGAATTGGTGTAGCTGATTGAGCACAGCTGGAAAGGATAATATTTAAGCATAAAGTCAAATATAAACTAAAAAAGTGTCAAAATAGAAACAAAATCAAATTTAGAAACAGAGGAGATAATATGAAGTAAACACATAGTGCCTCCAGCAAAAACCTGTGAATCGCCAAATGTTTGTCCATCTTGGGTGCCAGCTAATATTTGAAAATCCTTTGTGCTTCCTTCCTGTAAATGAAAACATAAGAATCAGCATGCAAACAAAATAAAATTATAATAAAAATGCAGACCCTTATACCATAAGGCTGATGTGATCCTCTGCGATTATCTGAATCCATTCAACATTTGCAACTCTAGCCTGCAAAACCAACAAAACGGCAACCCATTGTCAGTTTGAAATACAATGGAGTAAAAGGATGACTTGCACCTCTTTCTTGATGAGGTACCATCTGATGAAAATTGACTGTGAATCAAGGACAACAACTATATAAACAAAGTATCATTATCCCAAGAGAAATGCTAAATAAAGCATGGACACAGCGACATGGCTCAAGGGAGGTTCATGACCATCTGACAAGTACAAACATAGTATGCAACAGAAGGCACTTGATTGACTTTAGTACAAAAAGGTATCAAGAGAATCTAGAAGAAAAGTACCAGAGAGTAAGTTGTTGCTTTAGGAGAAAGGCCAACATCCTGGATTGTGACAATAGCTTCTCCTAAGCCTTTAGCCCCAAGAATCAATTGAGAACATAAGGATTTTCCTGGATGTTTAACTATTTGCACCACATGTGTGTCATTTGTAGAAGCATCTAGGGAGCACGTTCCACCACTGACCATCAAATTTTCCTGCAGCAGAAATTTATAAGAGTCTAAATAGCTAAGGGGACTTCATATTACTTCAGACCATGAAAAGAATGTATATGTGAGCAAAACGCACCTGTGCGTCAGGATGGAAAACTAATAGCACATATTCTGGGGTGACTCGTAAGGAAGAAACAAGCTGTTTGAACAAACAGGCTGAGTGAGATAAAAAGCTTTAGCCATATTGATGAAAAGCATTCACAAAAAAAAGTCAAATTACCTGCAACTGAATAGCATCTGTGAGACTATGAAAAGTGTGTTCTTCCTCGTAAGTTTGGCCAGCAAATTTGGTAGAGAGGCCAGCGACTGTAGCACGCACAGTGCACTGGAGGTTCCAAATTGAAATGATAAGACATCTGTTTTTAATACACAATTCATGCAACTACGACGGTACAATCACAGTATTGGTCTTAAATTCAGGGTGGTGAATCACCCGGACTAATAAGAGAAACAAAATGTGAATACTGCTTTACATGCAAGGTAATACAATTGTTTTATTGATGTAATTTAAAAAACCAAAATTCAAACAAGGCAATTTGTGATAACTGAATACTGACCACTCCTGTAGAATTCTGTAGGACAAGAAACCTCTCCCAAGCTGACTCATCAAGCATTTCAGCTGATTTGGTTTCAGCAAAGTAAGCAAGCCCTTCACATCCAGTGGTTTCCCATTTCAGGCAAAGAGAAGACGAATTAGCAAAAAACCTTCCATTTCCATGTATACCCACAGCAGCTAGACGTATATTTCTTCCATTGGAGATTACAACAGCTGATGCTTGCAATCTATCAGGATCACGGTCAGCTTTGCTAGCGGCTTCCAATATATCAAGTCGGTTTTCTGTAAAGGTATCAAACGCCACCATTACTAGTAGGCTTTAAAGAATGGAGAGGAACAGTAAAAGGCTTTCATTATGTATATGTTGTAATTTAAAGCTAAACTGGATATCAGCGGAAAGTATAAGAAAGTACCATTTTCATTTGCTATCAATGTTATTTCTGATGGGAAGTCACACACAACAGAAAACTGTGATTTAGCTATAGCAGGCACAGGATGATCTTTCCCGATCATGTTTCCACGTGAGAACAGCAGTTTCTATGGAAAAAGTGCATTGAATTGAACATGTCAGTGAAGCAATTGACTAGTATATATAGATTGCAAATTTGCAATATTGTGGTGCATATAGATGGAAATGCAAACATCCATTTTAAGTACTTACATAATTCACTTTGCTTGGGCAAGATATTCGATATATTCCACCAGATAATTTCTGCACAGTAGTAGAACTAGCAATATGATTTTTTGATTCACCAATCACATCAACTGTTTCAACAAAATCAACCACTTGGTCCCACCGCTCAGGTCCTCCAAAGAGAAAAACATCCATTGCTGATCCAGGAACTAAGTACAGCTCCTTGGGAGAGTTGTTATCCATGTTCTTGATCCTACTATGTATTTGATTTCCAGATAAGTCAAACCAGTACCCACCAAATCGGTTTCCATTTCCCCCTTGAAGAACCACCAGAGGATAATATGCAGAAATTTTTGACGTTGCCTTTAGAGAAATAGGTCCAAGAGTCTCAATATTAGAATCTGAATCAAAGGTGAACGTTGCAACTACTGTGGATCGGCCTTCAGCAGATGCATTTAGAGATATCCAGGCGCAAGGATTGCCATTTTGTCCCCAAGAACCAGCACTATGTTTTATGTCCTCAACGCTCGAAGGCTCAGCAGTGTTAAGAATGTGAAAAGACTCATTATCAGATAGTAGATTCCACCTTATAAAAGCATTAAGATGGTCACATCGTGAGAATGAGTGTCCTGCAGAGAGAAACGTCAATAATAGCTATTTGAAGAACAGAATAGTTTGTGTGAAGAATAATTAATTAGTGATACGTATGCTATAAATACTACCTACGTCTATAAATATGTAGTATCTAGGATATGCTGTTTAGTTCAAAAATTAACTAACTTGCTTGTCCTAAATGCTATATATTTAAGAACGGAGGGAGTGTAAGTTCAGCATAAGCTTCTCTCTCTTTTAAGTGATCACATTTTATGGTTTGCAAGCTTTGTCTCTTTTAAGGAGTCAAAAGGACATTAGAGCACTAGATTAGTACTAAAGAAATATGGCATTCTTGTACTAATGTCATTTTGTAATATGCATGCTACTTGCTGAACTTCATCTATTTTGTAACAGAGACATCAAATTCAAGTCATATGAATTGCCATAAGATTTTGTTTTGAGCAAACACACCATTAGATGTCTTTAGTGCCGCAGCAGCATGAAGTAGTGTTCCAACAGGAACCTCCACTGGAAAGACCGGCAAGATAGACAATACTGAAGGAATGGAAACTTCAACAATGATCTACATCGCCAATAAAACAAAATGAGTTAGCAGGAGTTTAAAACTTTTGAAGTTGGAAAATCATAATTTTAAAGAAAGGCCTTCACTAAAAATAAAAAGAACCAAGACAGTCATGCACCATGGTATAAAATGAACCCTAGAATGAAACTGCAAGCAGAACAGTAACCATTTAAGATGTATGCATATTTAGTCAATTGACCATGTGATTAGACACATTAGTAGATTACAGCAAGCAAATGTGGTGTCTTTGTCTTTTTGAACATGAGATAATGCAGATACACGCTTGTGTGAAAGCACAGATCCAATAACAATATGCATTCCTCACATATACATCATTGACACAAAAATAAGAGGAAAGTAACAATTCTGTAGGAGGTATGAGGGTGTTAGAAAAATAAAAGTGGCCAATCTGTAAGAAGATTTGAGGTTATAGCAATCTCTAACTAGTAGGAAGTTTGAAATGTCAACCTCACAGCTAACCAGTAACTCAGCACTACATAATAAGAAGTGAACCTAGATAATATATAGGAATAACATGTGTCACTCTTCATATGTGTCAACCTCAAGTAATTACGTGATGCATCCACGCTGAATTACATTTTTTTAAAGTACATAAAGACTAAGAGTAAAAACAATGAGTTCAGGAGAGATCGGGATTTAAAACGAAAATTAGATGGACAAACCTCGTCAAAATTCAAGAAATCAAAAGTAGAAACTACTCTGATGACAGCTTGACCAGGCTTTTTTGCGCTCACAATACGAGAGTTAGAGACAGAAGCAACATCTTCATCAGAGGAAAATAACTTGTAGTCATCCAGCGTCTTACCACAGCCTTCAGATGAATGCAAGACAATATAATCAACTCAAATTACAAACCAAAAGTGGAAAAGAATGTGCAGTTATCAAACTACTAACCTCCAGTTGCCTTCAGTTCAATTTCCTGATAGACTCCAGGAACCCAGGGAAGGTGAATAATATTGGAACTCTCCAATCGTTCATCCCAGAATGCCTTCACCTTGCTACAAACATTAACCTCTTGCACGATCTTGAGAACCTAGCATTGCATGGGCCAATCAGGTAATCAGTAAGTCATGATGCTTTGATGGTAGAACTCCCATCGTCAATCCTAATAACCTCTACTTGCAAGATAGCAACAGGATACACACATGAGTTGAATGTACCTTTGCTGGTCCAGATGCCTTTGTTAAGTAAGTTAAGGAAGCAACTAAATGTCCTTTCCCCTGGGAAACAGGACTTAACAATCTAGAAGTTTGCACTTCGTAGGAACCTATAGAACTGGCTGGCACCTGTGATAAGTTCCAGAATTCCATGGTACTACTCTCCAGTTTAAGCTCGTTTTCCTACCAGACAAAGAAAAAGAATTAATAAGCAGAAGAAACTTCCATACAGATGGCAATTTGTGAACAAAAAACAATTATACCCATAAACTTGCTCAGATCCTGTATTTATTTGACGTGAATATGCACTACACAAGTTTCAGGCATGACTGCACCAGTCATCTGCACGAGCCAATGAAGTAAATATGGTAATCAAGGAGCATCTTGAGGCAGCAAGTTGTGATGGCCCGTGTAATTTAAAATCTCAAGTTATTGGGATGTGCACACTGATCAGTAGAACACAGGACTGCATGTAAATAAAAATGTAATTATGCCCGGGCAGTGTTTGTTCAAGCTTTAGGGACCCTACTCGGTTGGTGTATGTATACAACCCAACCACCTAGGTTCAAGTCCTTGTTAACTCAAATTTGGCTGTCTATTTCTACAATGCCAACTAGTTCCTCCTATTGGCGGAATTTTTTGTTTTTTCGAGCTTTTGCATTTAGCTACAAATCAAGTAAAATTATCTTTCCCTTGCATCACGCAGCACATGGTGATTGATGGAAATTGAAAGCATGTGATTGCATTGCAGTTTCCTCGCAAAAAAAAAAAGATTGCATTGCAGTTCTACAGGTCACCTGCAAATCGACCTTCAAAATAATTTCCAAGAATGCTCGTGCAGATCTAATCATATGCATAGTATCATGTATCCAATAGTATAAATTTACAAAGAGCGCAAGGAATCAAATTCATCATATGAACAGTACCTCTGTAATATATATCTCCCTAGCATCAAATCCCTCTGCAAATGCTTTGGCAAGGACCATGTATTTTCGTCCAGGATAAACATACCAATCTTTTGAAGATGGAATATTCGTTATCCCATGAAGATGAGCAGAATCATCCATAATAGGGACCAGATAAAGGAAGAGTGTCCGTGGAATAACAACGTGTAGAGATGATACTTGTTCATGACCTTCTACTCTTGTGTCTTCAACAACAATCTTAGTGAAGCCCAGGTCCAAGGCATGTGAGATACCCAGGGAACTATCCACTTGGGCCACAGAAGAGTTTGTTGCATGCCATCGATGGTATGGTGATGGTAATTTAACCACTAGTAAAAAGGTAGAAATGGAAAGGACCTGTTAGCTTCCAGTACCAGACATGCACTAAAGAAAGTGGTATCTAGCAATGAGATCACATAATAGATGCCATTAATCCATAATACAGAATCTAAAACTAGATATTTCAGCACTGAGTCAAATTGACTATTTTTTCCCCTGAATATGACTTCCATGTGTTTTATGTAAATTACTCCATCTATTGTGATTCTCTTATAAAATGTTTTAGTACATGTTCCTCACTGTAACACAATTAAGTCACCCTCCTTGTTCAGAGATTTCAGTGTCAAATGATGACAAAACTCAATCTGTTAGAGAAGGTACCTTGAGCAACTTTTTGTCGAAAAACCTTGAGTTTAAACTTCACCAAAACACCAACTGTCACGAGAACTGGTGAGGGTGGTTCTAGTGACATAGCTTCAGCAACAGTCAATGTGATTGTGTCACTCGCATGCTCAAGCTGAGGCTCGAATAACTGAGCTTTCACAACATCTTGGCCAATCTCAATACCCTTCACCACAAAGAAATCTGAACCAAGGTTCTGCACAAGTACAGCAACAAAATTCAAACATGAATTCTTATTTAAGTGAGGAATGGTCAAGTGACTTAGAAAACAAGAACACAGATGCTGAAGTGTACCTTGTCTTCTAGCTCAAACCGAATATTCATATCACCACAAAAGCCACCACAGTCACTCAAATGTGTTTCTTTCAGTGGAATATGAACAAGATGATGACTACTGTTATCAAGCAATCTTGGGGAAAGCTGCCACAAAAACTGCAACCCCACCAACGACGAGAATACATTTTCTGAACCAAATGGAAACAAATTAAATTTGTTAAAATAAAAATATATAGCAGTGCCAGCAAATAGTATTTTTTATATAATCTGTTCCATTTTGTTGGTAGTTCATGTATGGTTCCATCTGTAGCCTACCTCCAACTTGCTTGGGGCTAAAAAATTTTGTATGACTGAAAAAGGCTAAAAAAACTAAATTAATATTGTTCAGATGAATGAGAACTTGAGTGATGCTCTAAAAAAAAGAAGTTGAGTGATGTTAACAGCCAATTAAAGAAGAAAACCAAAAGGTACTGTAAACCAATGATCGACAAACAATGAATCCAAGTACTGCATAGGAAAAAGTAGTATAACTGTTTGCAGGTACTATGGCAATTTCACATACAAAGATGGAAAAATCATATGAATTACCTTCATCATCAAAGGCATGAACGCGCAATGTAGCAACTTCATCTAGGTCAATTTTAACAGCATGGTGGAAAATTCTGATCCGTGAGATCTTGTCCACAAATACTTTGCAGTGTATTGTGATTCCACTGATAATATCAGTTGCATAGATAGAAGTCTCTCTCCGGCCATTGTAAGGAGCAATTGATGCCAAACGAGCACTAGTCGAGCATCTGCTGCTATCATTGTACTCCGGTTTAACGGAAATAAGATCATGATGATCCCATGACCTGTAAACAAAAGAAATTGGAAGGTATTAACTTCTTCATATTGTGAAATGGGAATTTCCCATCTCTAGAGAGGACAGAAGCATGATCCTGGAATGGTTTATAAATTGTGAAAAGTCCTTGTGCAATCAGCTACATGTATATACACAAGTAACAATGGTTCGCCGGATGAGTTAATACTAGATACTTAAGTACATTGCTCGTAAATAAAACATGTAGGTATGAACCAACTAAAGCGCAAATAATCAGTGCCCTGAATATGTGAGGTGTGCATCCCACATTCCGCACTGGTGTAGTCAATAACTTAATCCAAGGTGCATACCAATACCAAAACAGAGGTGAGTCAGCGTTCACACTACAAATGTGGTAACTTAGTTGCTCCAGGTCACTCAGCTGCACTCTGAAGTAAGCAGGAAACAAGCGCATGGAGCAAGTCACGCAACAAAAACCATCCCCAATCACTAGCTGCAGCAACAATCAAGCAGGGCCGTATATTGGGCGGCGCAAGTGGAGCGACGGCACAGGGCCGCCCAAATTAGGAGGCCACCCATGCAAAGTTAGTTTAACTCAGTGCATGCATGCATGCAGTTTAGCTCAGTCCAATCTTGATTCTCCTTCCCACCAATGCTTGCTTGCTTTTCTCTCCTCACCTTTTTCTTTCATGCATACGGAATCTGCTACTATTTTCTAACTTAATCACTTTGATTCAGCTAGTTTTCAACTGCAAAGCCAAATTAACTAAACTCAAAATTCAGCTAAATATATTACTCGATCATGACATCAGGTGTCATGTGCGTGCAACTATACTGCAACTTATCAATTTTCATCTATGCACTCTTGTTTGTTATTTTTTCCGCTGAGCACGATACAAGTCACTCAAGCATGATGCATTATATTATAAGATTAACATACATTTTGGCCTTTATTTGTTAAAATATAGAGTCACATTTTACATTTCGCACCAGGGCCTCTAAATCTCAGGTACGGGCCTGCAATCAAGCCTCGATTCGGTCCACAAAGCGGACGCGGCGCGGTAGCGGAACGGCACTCCGCGGCGAGCGATCACGCAGCGCACGAAGGAAAAAAAACAAATAAGAACAAGAGGGGGCGAAGGAAGGCTGCGGCAAGCATACCAGGAGAAGCATCCATCCCCGCCGATGAGACGGTACTCGACGGGCTTGGTCATGCGAGGGGGCAGCAGCACGCTCAGGTCCGCCATGTGGGGCCCGCCCGCGGGGTTGGCGGCAGCGGAGGCCGACAGCAGCGCCACCGCCACCGCGACCACCGCCACGACCGCCGCCGCAGCAGCGGCCAGCGGCGACCCCATCGGCGCGCGAAGCTTCTGGAACCCTCCGCCGAGTGGAGCCCGGCCACTAAACCCTAGTTGGAAGGGGGGGTTTAAGGTGGGGAGGGGGAGGAGAGGCGGAGCAAGGAGGAAAAGGTGGCTCTGCGGCGAACGGAGAAGGGGGAGGAGGGGGGGGGCTTTATGCGAAAGTTTCTTTGTTACCCCTTTGTGCCTTCGCTTTTACCGTGGTATAAACCGTGATTAAAGAATGAGAAAGGTTAAAATTCGCAACAAAAAAATGAGAAAGGTTAAAAATTCGAAAAAAAATGAGAAAGGTTAAAAGATTCGTGGGGAACGGAAACGACGATGAATTGGTAGTAACCGAGGGCGGTCGTGGAGCAACGCCATTGGTCAGCTGGAAAAGACAACAAGGAAATACTATTTTTCACGGGTTTTTCCCCCTCAACGTGGTGATCTATAGCCACTGACCATTTTTCACGGGTTTTTTCACCAAATATACGGCGCTCACACCCATTGAACACACTTTAACAATTTACTACCTCGATTTGATATCTATATAATTTTGACAAAACATGAAAAATTAACATCTAACTGTTTTGCAAAACAACTTAGAATCAATAGCAATTTGAAAATCCCCCTTCGCACCCGCAAATATACGTGCGCCTATCCACTTGTCATCGTGAAAAACAACAGTGTAGCCTCTTTCTCCCACGAAAAACGGCAGCGTACTTCTCCCACAAGAAGGCCGGTGTGCCTCTCCTTTTTGAGTGGGGGAAGGCTAGTGAGTCTTTTTTTTTTCAATTTGGCCAGTGAAATATATCAAATCATTAGAGAGGTAATTTTTTTAGCTTAGCAAATATTTTGAAAATTGGCAAATCACAGTACAAAATAGCAAATTGTTGAGCATGTTTACTTTCCCAATTTTGCAAAATATTTTAGCTTTTTAGCTCCTTTTTTTTTTGCAAAATGGATCTAAACGCCCATGGTAAAGACTAAAGAATGTCAAAACTTGGTATTGTAAAAAAAAATTGCATTTGAGAGCCAACACCTCGTGGCTGACGACCACTACCCCCACATCCACCCAAGAATGCCAAAACTTTTACATCTAAACATCTCAGCAGAGGTCAAAACGCCAAAACTTTTGGTGCTAGAGATTTTATGCCAAATACTTTGGCATGGATGGTGGAACTAAACATAGACTACAAATTTCTCTATAAACTACTCCCTCTATCTGAACTATTCGCTTTGACATTTCTAGATATGTACCTTTTTTTACAGAAAAAATATCAAATTACTCCGCTAAAAGTCCAAATAACCACCTAAACTAGATTAAAATTACAACACATTAAAAACATAACAGATTATGAAGATGGTGTTATAAAAGGACCCTACATATATTGAGTGTTCGCATACATGGGCTATACGGTCCTATACATGTTGTGTAAACGTTACACCATGGGTTGCCTTGCAGTTTTAGACCATAAATGGTACTCCCTTTGTTTCAAACTATTTGTCCTTTTGACTTTTCAGTTGTTACACATGATTATAAGGGTTACACAGTGTGTACATGATCAAAACAGGTGAGCACCAACGGGTGTAGAGCAGGGTTTTTTTTACCGCCCGTTACCGCACCGGTAACCGCGGTAACCGTTTATACCGCGCCGGTGCGGTAACGGTACCGAGCGGTATATACCCCTAGGGTTTTTCAAATTTGAATTTGAAATCAAAAAAATGAAAAAATCAATAAAAATCCCCAAAAACTAGTTCATGATTTATAGAATCTGATGGTGTCAAAAGTTTTCAATTTTGAGTGCATTTAGTATTTATTTCGAGGTTTAGAAGTTATAGAAAAAAGAAAAAGAAAAAGAAAAAAAGGGGGCCGGCCCGTTAAGGCCCATGAGGCCCAAACCGTCCAAAGGACCCTAGAAGCGCCTGGAGCCGGTCGCCCCCGACCCTCAGGCCTCAGACCGCTCCCGTCCGCAGCTCCACTCGCCAAGTCCGCCGCCTGGAAGGTTCCTCCGCGCCGCCACCGGCGGTAAGCAGCGGCCAGTGCGCGGTATACAGCGCGGGAGCTGCGGTAAGCCACCCCGCGGCCTGATCCGCTCGCTCCCGCTCGGCCGGGGCGGCTTACCGCGCCGGGGCGGCGGTATACCACGGTACCTCCGGCGGTAGACCGCGGGAGGAGGTGAGTTTTCCTTTTTTTTTTTTTGTATTTGTGTAGAAAGTAGCTTTAGGATTTAGGTAGAAATTAGCTATAGGTATCATTTACATTAGGATTTAGGTAGGATTTGTGTTAGGATTTAGGTTTATTTTGCTTTAGGATTTTAGGTACGATTTAGGATGTGAGGTAGAATTGTTGCTTTAGGAGTTCATGTAGGATTTTGGAGATGTTAGGTAGGATTTGTGGTAGGATCCAATTTTAGTTAGGATTTGTTTCAGATTTAGGTACATTTTCTTTAGGTATACGATTAAGTAATTGTTTTGTTTGTGTTGGCATTTATGCAGGTAGACAATGTCCGGCAGACCTAAAGATCCTGTATGGGAACATGGTGACAATCTAGCTCCCGGATGGCGATGCAACTATTGTGGTATGCAGAAAAGTGGTGGTGGTTCTACTAGATTCAAACAACATTTGGCCGCGCGCGGATCATCGGTGCTCCATTCCTATCCCGTCCCAGCTTGTGAGGGATCAGATAGACCCCAAATATCTCCAAACCGCTACGGGTGATGTTTGCATTAGTGATTGGGCACGAAGAAATGTGGGTAGCAGTCACATAGGGAAGAGGATGTTCCAGAGTGGGCCTAAGCAGGGTGACCCAAAGCGTCAAAAAGGCAAGACAAAGGCACCAGAAAAACCAGTGATCAGCGACGCCTCCACTGATGATGGTGATGGTCAGCGTAGTCCACCGTACCAGGAGTCTGGGGATAGCAGCTCAGCTGAAGATGACGGTGATGATGATGGTGATGGTGATGGAGATGGTGATGGTGGTGGTGGTGGTGGTGGAATTCGTTTCACAGGTATACACACGTACATTTACACACATGTATGATGTTTCTAACTATAAGTACTAATTATGATCCATGGTTGACTGTAGGGGAGACTCAAATCACACATGCTACTCAGGATCGCGACCATGGAGCACCGCAGTCGCAGAGGAGAACGGTTGGAGCGTCGCAATACGACCCGGCGTACTCTTCTTCCTCCCACAGTGATACCTCCCAGTCGCGGTCTTTTTATCCCATTCCTGACATAAACGCGCAGGCACAGACGACATGGGTGTATGAATGGGAAGACCCCCATTTTTACAACATGTTAGTCAGTGAATGGCAGACAACATCGGCGTGGACGGGCCTAACTTGGCAACAGTACAAGGCTGAGTTGCTTAGGGTGAGAGGCTTGAATGTCATGTCCATCGCCGAGTACCACTCCGCGTCCCAAATGGGGGTCTTTCCTTTCTACCATTGAACTTTTATTGTGTTGTATGACTTGTATCGAATTATTTATATTTGAACTATCAACTCACTTATGCACGCCTAATATTATTGTGTTTGGTGTGGTATTTCTATGCATAACTATAAATTATTGATTGGGGGCGGTATTTAACACTACTTTGTGCCAACATCATGCCAAAATTTTCATTTCTTTCAAGCCGGAGACCCTTTTTCATTGGAGCGGTTTTAATGCAATCCGTAGCGGTTTTAATTCGTACCGCAGTGGTATAAATCATTTATACCGCAGTATACCGCTGCTTACCGTTTGTATAAGCCATTTTGGTTTGGATTTTGAATTCGAGCGGTAAAAAGCGGTATACCGTTTATACCGCAGCGGTATACCGTTACCGCTGGGTAGCGGTATAAATATACCGGTTGGTAAAAAAACCCTGGTGTAGAGTGATAGCATGATGTTTAAGAGATTAGGAGATAGACTATAGAGCATGTTGTTCGTGGACCTTGTTTAATGATTCGATTTTAATTTGGTGCAAGATGCATGCAAAACATTATATTCCAATATTCATTCTATGTTGAAAATACTTTTTTTGCATCTTGACATTAAAATTAGTTTAGCTGATTTTAGACATAATAGTACATTATATTTGTTTTTGGGTGCGTTTGGTTGACGTTTTAGGGCCCAACCAGGCCCACGGGGTGCAGCCTGCATTCCACCCCCCACCGCCTGCATCCGCCGAAACGCTCAAATCCTCAATTTCTCTAGAGCCAAGCTCTGGCGTTGCAAGCGCGGGCGATGGCGGCAGAAATTTTTGCCTCCGCGCATGCAGGCAGGAGAAGAGGAGGTGCGCGCGGGAAAACTAGGGTTACCGCCCTCCATTTCGTGTCATTCCTCCTTGTTATAAGCTCACCTCCGCCTGTGCTCGTGCTCGCCCTCTTCTTCTCCGCCTCCGCCATTCTTCCACCTCGCGCTCACCCTCTTCTTCTCCACTACATCCTCGGTCTCCTGGAGCTTGGTCGTGGAGATCCTCGTCGCGGGTAACTGGTGAGCACCACACCCTCCGTCTCGATTCTGATCCGACGTGCTTCGGTTGCTCACACTAGGGTTCTTCCTCTCTCTCACCCGCGCAGGTCACCGGCTCAGATCTGGTTTCTTCCTCTCTTCTCCATAAGGTGAACCTGTTTTCTGCTCTGATTTGTGCTTTACCTCCCTTTTCCCCTCCGGATTTGGTGTTTTGCTAATTTTCTCCACCATTCTCAGATCCGGATCTGTGCTGGTTGACCTCGTTGGTGTTGAAAAGGCAAGTACTCTCCCCCTAGGGTTTCGATCTGTTCATTCATGGCGTCGATCCGGCTAAATTTCTTGTTTTTGATGCTAGGGTTTCGTACTAACAAGTGTACATTTGTAGGTCCTTGCTTGGTTTGGTTAGGTCTCACCGGTTGCTTGAGGATTCGCTTTGATGGTGTGTGCTCGGCTCACACGGTAACATCTGTGTAACCCAACCCTTTTTTGCGTGGCCGATGATGTTTTACCTGGTTGTACTGTGTTTCAATGTACATGTTCGTAGCAGTTCATGATTGTTTGGTTCATGTCTTATGTTATCTTATAAAATTGAGCACAAGTAGTTAACCGGTGATGGTTGGTGCTACACAATTAATCTGAGCACATGTTCTTAGTCGATGATGTATGTTATCTTAATTTGAGCACAACTATTTGGCCTATGATATAGTTGCAAGTCAAATATAAATATGAGCACATGTCTTCGTTTGTGATAGCTCTTGGTATTTCTAAGTGCATGTAGTTATCTCTCTGATAACTTTGTTTGTTATGTTCCACCACTGAAGCATGTCCTTTGAACTTGTACAGTTTTAGATGAATCCCGCTGAGCAGAGGAGGTTGCTTGTGATCCTAGCTGCTGCTTTTGTGTCTGTTGTTTATGCATATCTAATGACTAAGTTGAGGATGGCACGTAGTTCATAGCCTAGCATTAGTTATGCCCCAATGAGTGCAATGGACTTGGAAAGGCAAGCCAACCTTAACCTAATATATAACTGCAATGACAATATGACACTGAGTGCATTAACATGCTTCGTATGCGTAGAGCTCCCTTTTTTTATTTGTGTAACCTATTTAGGGAGAGAAATTTGCTGAGGGGCACTATAAATAGAAATGTGGAGGAACAAGTTGCAACGTTCGTCCATGTAGTGGGGCATAATCAGAGATTTAGGGTGATCCATCAAAACTTTAGGAGGTCCATGGAAACAGTTAGTAGGCACTTAAGAGAGGTCTGAGGCCTTGTATGCTGTTGGAGAGCTTAGGGGGGAGATGATTAGGTTGCCATCAACTCAGACAACCCTTAAAATCAGGAATAGCCCAAGATGGTAACCATATATGAAGGTAATTACATGAACATGTTCACCACTTTTTTCTATAGTTAAGAGCAAACTGAAACCATAAGTCTTGCTGACCTGTAGGACTGTATTGGTGCAATAGATGGCACCCATGTTCATGCTAGGGTGCCAGCAAAGATCTCGGCAGCATTTAGGGATAGAAAAAATTATCCTACTCAAAATGTACTTGAAGCAGTTGACTTTGATTTGAGGTTTACCTATGCATAAAATCAATTAGCTTTAGCCTAAAGACCAAACACCGATTGCTAAGTGAGCTGGAGGAGAAGAAGCCCTAGTTCCTCGCACTAGGTCAAAAACGATTTGTGTTGGCACATGAAAAATGTACTTGCATTTAGCTGGACGGGAAGGGTCTGCACATGATGCCCTTATTTTGGCTGATGCTCTAGAGAGGGATGAGGGATTGAGGGTCCCACCAGGCACCTATAAGCTAACTAAATAGTTTAGATTAAACACAAATATTGTAACTAATTGTTGCCTACCTAATTAATTATATAGGTAAATACTACCTAGTGGACGATGGCTATGCATGTCGGCCTAGGTTTCTACCGCCATACCGGGGCACTAGATATCACTTGAAAGAGTACGGTGGGAGGAATTATCCTACTAACAAGTTCAAAGAAAATATAGCGAAAAAAGTGCAACGTTTACACAGTAGGCAAAGGCTGTGTTCTTGGCCCTGCTTCCACAGCTCCATATAAAACTAAGGGTCAGGCAAAGCCTCCAATGCATAAAATCAATTAGTTTTAGCCTAAAGATCAAACACCGATTGCTAAGGGAGCTAGAGGAGGAAGAAGCCCTAGTTCCTCGCACTAGGCCAAAAACGATTTGTGTTGGCACTTGAAAAATAGATTACTGGCACATGCGATTATCACCCGCCAGCATAGTGGTGGGGGCACAGTGCTGGCGGGTGACATAAGGCACCCGTCAGCACAAATGGAAGCATTTGTGCTGGCGGGTGCCTTATGTCGCCCACTAGCATTATGCCTTTGTAAAATCAACAATCCCTTTTTAAAGCAGTAAAACATTGTCGAATAAAAAATTTGTAAACTACAAAGTTTTATAACTTCTCAAGATGTACAATTTTTATTCCGGTTGTTGCTTCATTTGACAAAGTGATAGTAATTTTGTTCACAAAATTTATATCTCTTATATAGTTTTAAGAAACTATGTGAGAGGTCTACTATTCCGGATGAGCAAATGACCAAAATAAAAGTTGTTCATCTTCAAAAGTTATAGAACTTTGTAGTTGAACCATTTTTTATTTGAATTACTTTTGTTAAGGTAAAGTACGTCTGAATTTTTGAAATTTGAAAATTTGAATTTTTCAAACGACCTCAAATGGAGAAACTCTCAACATGAAAGTTGTAGATCATGAGAAGTTATGAAACTTTGTAGTTCACAACTTTTTTATTTGAAATCATATTGTCAATGAAATTCAAATTTGAATATCTCAAATTTGAAATTCAAATTTCATAAACGACCTCAAATGTAAAAACTCCCAACATGAAAGTTGTAGATCTCAGAAAGTTATGAAACTTTGTAGTTGATAAGTTTTAATTTGAATCCGTTTAGAGCCTAAAAAACCGATTTACACTCGGTGTAGTATAATATGACTAGAATCAAAACTGCATATGGACGCATATGAGTGTGTGGTTTAGTGGTTGAGGAGGCTCCCCGTGAGGGGAGAGGTCACAGGTTCGAACCACGGCAACCGCGGAGCGTCATGACTTTACTTACGCGAAAAAATGCGCGACTTGCGACTTGCTGACGGGTGGGTGGCCGGCCGGTGGGGTTCCTCCCCTATTTGTTTCGAGTCTCTTTGCGGGCGGGCACCTGCTGGCACAAGACTGCCGGCGGGTGTGGGTGGGTGGCTGGCCGGTGGGGTTCCTCCCCTAAATTTTTTTTCTATTTGTTTCGAGTCTCTTTGCGGGCGGGCACCTGCTGGCACAAGACTGCTGGCGGGTGTTGCGCACGCCGACACAGAGGCGTTTGCCGTCAGGACAAATCATTTCTGGCGTAGTGTCGGCCACGTCCGGGTAGTGCCTCCCTTCTAAACATCAACACCCCTGTCCCAAACGTGGACGAGGAACTAGGGCTTCTTCCTACTCCAGCTCCCTTAGCAACCGGTGTTTGGTCTTTAGGCTAAAACTAATTGATTTGATGTATTGGAGGCTTTGCCTTACCCTTAGTTTTATATGAAGTTGTGGAGGCAGGGTCCAGAGTCCTAATAGGATTCTAACTGTGCTCCTGCCGATTACAGAACACGAGTCCTTCCCTCTCACGATTTTTTTTTGACCGAAGTCAGCAGGGGAAGCCCCTACATTTTTCTTATAAATTTTATTCTAAAGTGCTACTTAAGTGCTCTAACCACTGGGCTAGAGGCCCGTTCACAAGAAAAAATCCAAATTACTCCCCTCAAGTATAATGTATAACCGAAATCTAGATATTCCTCTAAAGTACTTCCGGGTTCAGTTTACACCCTAGACATACTATTTGGTTCAATTTACCCCTTAACACAAATTGTCTTATTATTTCTTTGTGCAAGTGAAATTTTAAGTTCAAATTTTGCAAGATAATAGCCGACAACATAAGTTAAATACATATCATGGTTTTTCATCATTGTTTTGATAGGGTAGAATATTTATTAAATTTTTTATACAAAATTATATAAAAATTAAGATGAAAATTCATAAATATTTTTAATATAGATTATGATGTCCACAGCCATCATGCAAAGACACAAATTAAAATTCAACTTGTGTATGAATAAATAAAATTAATAAATTACATTATAGAGTAAGTTGGACCAAATAGCATAGATTAGAGGGTACATTGAACCAAAATATAATTTAGGAGGTTATATGAACTTTCGCTATAATTAAAGGGAGTAATTTAGATTTTTCTTTTCTATCTAGAAAAGCTAAAACAAATAGTAATGGGAACGGAAGGAAAAATGTTGGGCGATAAAGTAGCACACAGGTTCTGAATGATTATTGAAATTTGAAAGATTCAAATTACTCAATGTAGGGGAATATGTTGGAAAACTACCTATTTGACAGGACCATAATGAACTGAGCAGAAATCAAATATTCCCTTCGTTCCGATTACTATTTGTTTTATGGGACTCCAGTATCAGACATGAATTTTTGAAGTGGCTTGGAACATCAGGAATATCACACAACTCCAGGTTTAATTTGACCAGAACACTGGACGCATCACTACTATTATTCAATTCAGAATGGAAAGTATATATATATGGATTAATTATGGAAAAACTCTTTGGTCCGCAACAAAAGGGGAGAGAATTTAAGTGCTGCCTGTTCTGCTAGAGTGCTAGAAACATTTGACTGACACTGGACTGGAGTCAGGACGCAACATCAATCACCAAAATTGCCGGTAGCACATCCAGTGGTAGCAAGTACCAGTATGTTTTGACCTCTCTGTAATCTTTTTTATTTCTCCGGTGCTTATTCAAGGACGGGTGGGATGACTTTAGAAGCTCACAAAACCTTTCGCCTTGAGGCATTCTATGGTCTCCCTGAGGCTCGTCTCAAACGGGGTCAACTCAACTCCCAAGTTTGTGATCCTCTCCCTTGATACCTGGTATGTTGGAGCAAATGGCTCATCATCCACGCATCTGTTTGTCCAAACAAATTGTCAGTAGAAAGGGAGGAAGCTGCGAACGGAGAGAGTAGACACAGTTTTTTTATTTATATAATGATGTAAAATTTTACTTACTTCTCAGGCACTGGAAGAGAAGGGTACATGTCTTTTATGATCTTTACAACCTCGGAGAAGTGAATAACTTTGTCAACAATGCCATATCTTCCACTCGCCGAAGGGGTCTCAAATGCAAGTACATGCGCCAGAGCAACATCCTTTACATTCACCCAACCAAAGCTGTAGTTGAGATATACAGGCGATCCTGAAAAAGGTAAATGACAATTTAATTATTGTTCATTAGTGTTGACTAGGACAATGAAGCTAGTTCTCTTCAGGGACGATGGGAGCAAATGTGTCACTTTATTTTTAGAACTCGTTTACAGTGCACAATACCATAAGGTGGTAGTATAGAGTATAAACCTGTTTTTTAGTATGGGTAAATCATTATTAAGCACATGGAAGTTGTTACTTTGTAATATAACTCGTGACAATATGTCATGTGCATCAGCATGATGGAGGTGACTAATGCTCAACTAAAATTCATGGAAATTGAAACTTTGAATCCATTTGCGGTTACAACTTGTAAAAGGTGGTATTTGTTTTGTGAAGAACAAACTGTTTGAGAAAAACATTACTCGTTGGAATGACAATGGATACCATTGATTAGATACAGAATTATCTGAGCGCTGGTGTTAAGCGTGGGCTGCAGCAAAGGACCAATGACCATAGCTGGGTTTATTGTCACCAAATCAATTCCATTGTCCTTTGAGTACTTCCATGCTGCTTGTTCAGCCAGGGTCTTTGACAGTACGTACCATTCCTGATACGACAGTGAGTTCACTAAACTTTTAGTGTGAAGGTAAGGTTAGAGCTCAAAGGACAAATAAACACGAGAACTTCATACTTAGAGCTTCATTCATGAGAGAATAATTATATACATTTTAATACTAAAGTAAAAAAAAATCAAACATTAACAAGTCAAGATGGTTTTATATTACAAATAAAAAAAGCAACATAATTAACAGGCAGACAGTAGACACTATCAACATACGTATTGGCACAGCACTAAAGTTATAGTATAAAGTAGATAACCCATTTATTTGAAGATATATTTCTCATGAAATCCTCACTAATATGAATTGCATAGGAATACATGACTTATGACAATGGACAAAATATCTTTCAGTTATCCATGATCCATCTGATAGCCTGAGGCACAAATCCATTACTATATTCAACAATTATATGAATGAAAATATGAGCATCAATTGATGTGAAAATAATCAAGTATTCTGTTCACTAGAAGTCAACTATACCAAGGCAGACAAACAATTCTATGTGTAAACTATGAACTGATAACATTTTTAAAATGTTCCTTTCAGGGCAAAAAGTGCAGTACCTTTGCTTTTTCACAAAGTTCTGGAATGGAATATGATGTCTCATCAACCACAACATCAGGAGATAAGGATTTCTCAGTGAATACAACTGCTGCCATTGATGATGTTAAAATCACCCTTTTCACAGAAGCAGCTTTCTTGCAGGAGCCCAGAACATTCAGTGTTCCTTTAACTGCTGGGTCGATCAACTCAACCTTAAAGAATACACTTGTTATGTGTTTATTTTTGATAAAAGGAGGTTATATTAAACAGCTTGTGACTTTTATAAGGTGATGGGAAACAGGAGAGAACTATTAAGTGAACCAAAGGAAGAGGATTAT
Source organism: Cenchrus fungigraminus (assembly GCA_036936925.1). Taxonomy (NCBI): domain Eukaryota; kingdom Viridiplantae; phylum Streptophyta; class Magnoliopsida; order Poales; family Poaceae; genus Cenchrus; species Cenchrus fungigraminus. The sequence goes on from CM072780.1 coordinate 74,682,626, forward strand.
ACTATGGAAAGTTCTGATAATATTTTGTTTGCGGGTAAAAGTTCTGATGATATTAAGGAGATTCCCAAACAGTTGCATACCCGACTCAAAGTTATTTGGTTCAATTTGAACTTTTGGAGAAGCATATTTCTGTCGAAACTATATTAAAACGACCTGGTGAAACCCACACACAGACAATATATTTCTGAGACAAGTGACAATCTTTCATGGCGGATTATCTAATCCTTTAGCAATGAAATCACAAACATTACTGGGAAAAAGACAGACACAAATTATCTAAGCAGTTATGCTTCCTTTACCACACATTGCACATATCATATATTTCTGAGGCAAGTGCAAAGTTTTGTGATTGTCTAAGCAAGTATGCTTACTACAAAAGGATTACAAGACCTTAAAAGGTATATTAAATGAGAACAAGACGCAAACTGCTATAAAGAATGATATAACTGGAAAGGGAGACAATGAACATCATCTACATGCTTGTCCGAAAAAAGTTGCTTCTGATGGTATTGTAATTTATTGAAAAAATAACTAGAAAAGGGCAAACCTGGGGATCTTTTGCGTTATTGTAGAATGGAGAAGCTGTGTGGAATACACATTCACAACCCTCAACTATAGCGTCGAAGGACCCTTCGTCTAATATATCTGCTTTAAATAGCTGCAGCCTCTCAGCAGATCCATCTAGATCACGCAAATGTTCTGTCTTCTTAGGATCAGCTGAAACCCAGTAAATGGAAGAACCTTTAGCCACCCAATGTGAGCGAAATGTAAATTAAGGTGATAGAAGTAACTGCAGACTATTGTGGATAAGAGTATAAGATGCATGACTAGTCATTTGCAATTTTTTTTACAAAATGGCCTCCACGTAATGTTGTGCTTGACTCATCTCACTTCACTAGTTGTTTTGCCAAACTGTAACCATTTCCAAACATGATTGTTTATAGCAACTCAGAAACTATGATACCGTGTACTATACCCTTTTTCTAGCTTAATATTTGGTTACTGTAACTGTAATACTAAGCTCCGTTGTTTTTCTGCATCCTGGTTAACTCTTTTATTATCATCCTATATCAGATTTAGAGTCGTGACGTCACTGCATCCCGTTGTTGGTTACACTAGACCAAAGTGCATGAATGACTGTGTCTGTGTGGCCTCAACTCAAATAGTCTACTTTGCATAGACGTGCTCTCTTTGCTTAAGCAGTGATGCCAGCATGTTAGTAGTATTGTAATGTGCATTCATGTCATGTGATACAGATGTTTCGGGACTGAAAGCACTGTTGCAGAGTAGCAAACTTCCGAAAAAAAAAACGCACAAAGTTTTAATCTGAACTAGTGGTCTACTAGTCTCTAGCACAATCAACAATCAAGCGACGACTGATCCCGGCCAGCCACCTACTCCGATCCTAGAAGGGGACACCGATCTGCAAGAGAAGAGATAAGCAAGGGGCGGGGTCAACGGTCTTATCTGCACAGTGCAGCTGTACCCCACACGTGGCCGCCGGCAGGGTTTGTCCGCCACTACCAACCCACCATCACCTCCCCATTGGAAGCGCCGCTCGCGCCCGTCGCACCTGTGACCGTCGCCTCCGCGCGGAGGTAGCCGAAACAGGTCGCCCAACCAAATCAAGAGCAGCGCATTTCAACGCCGTTTTGGTGCTTTTTTTTTTTGCGAAGATATCAGCTAGCTGCAGGTGCTGAGGTGCGGCGCCGCGACGGAGATTTCTGGGCTAAACAGGGTGGATAGACTACCAGCAGCACTTGTACTACCACTCTGTGCTTGCTTGGTGGAGGTCCGATTTGACAGGACCGAGGAGGGGGTGTGGGAGAAGCAGCAGCAGCAGAGGCCGGGAGTATCAACACCAACCTGGGTCGCGGAGGGTGCCGCGGACGCTGTAGCCGCGCTCGAGCAGGAGCTTGACGATCCACGACGCGATGAAGCCGCCGGCGCCGGTCACGCACACCACCTTCGCGGCCATCTTCCTCCTTGCCGGCCCCCTATCTGAAAGATGGCCGGCTCTATCTCTATTTATCTGCGACGTACAGCTCGCGCACGCAGCCAAGCAGAGAGCCGGAGGTGACAACTGACAAGGAGGAGACGAGAAGCCGAGAAGCGTGCGAGAGCCGTGCGCGTGCGGTGTGAGTGAGGTGGGAAGGCGCGTTAAATTTTTTTTTAGTGCCTCTCATCTGGATACAGCTGTAGTATCTGATCATACACACGCACGCCCACTCCACACACGCACACCACCACACGCTACTGTGTACAAACAGATCTACAACTACACACAGATCAAAGATCGCGTCCTTCTTGAGATCACCAGAATCCTCCGATTCCGTAGGCGACGGGCGCGTCACATTCCCTTTGTGGCTCCACGTGTGAGAGGCGAACGAGAAGGCAGTTGGGAAACTACTGTTCCCGGTGAGAAAACCAGCGCGATCCAAGGATCGAACGCTGGCCGGCAGCGCGCGCACCTGCAGTGCTAGCCATCCGAGCTACGGCTCGGTCTCAAGGCGCGTTAATTTATCGCTTCAGGTTCACACCGGGCCTGCTAAAAAACATATTCAATATGGTAACTTTTCTTATTTTCACATTATTTATATGTGTAATTTGCCGAATTAAGCGTGTCCTCACTTCTTCCGATGATCTTGTTGTTAAGATAGTGCCGTAGGTCGGGTTTCATGTGCGTGTTTCTGTTGTATATATCCGATAGGAGTAGAGGTAGTTGTTGTATTCCTCTCTCCTTTCTTGTTTATAAAGTAAACTTTCTTCATAAGATGTAAGCCACGCCCTGAGAAAGCATCTCGTTACACCAAATTTTACATGGTATCAGAGCCACATTTCTCTTTAATTTGATCCATGGCCGGTCCCAGCTCCTTTGTGTCGCCTGTTGTGTATGCGCTCGGCTATCCGGTGACGGAGAAGCTGGCGCGCAACAATCATCCTCTCTGGAAGGCGCAGGTGTTGTCGGCGATCAAGGGCGTGCAAGTGGGGGACTTCCTCAACTCTGCGACGCATCCACCGCCGAAGACCATCCCCGTCGCCAAGGACAAGCCCAACGAGTTGGTGCCCAATCCGGAGTATGAGGCCTGGGTCGCGAAGGACCAGCAGATACTCAACTATCTGATGTCCTCGCTGTCCCGGGATATCCTGATGCAGGTGGCGACGCACTTCACCGTTGTCGAGCTTTGGGCGGCCATCGAGACGATGTTCGCCTCACAGTCGCGCTCCCGCATCATCAACACGAGGATAGCCCTCGCGACGGCGAGCAAAAGGACGTCTTCAATATCCGAGTGCTACGACAAGATGAAGACCTTGGCAGATGATATGGCATCTGCTGGGAAGAAACTTGAAGATGAAGAGCTCGTGTCGTACATCCTGGCGGGCCTTGACATCGAGTTCAACCTGGTTGTGTCTGTGGTCGCAGTCAGGGTTGAACCAATCTCCCTTGGTGAGTTATACACCCAGCTCGCTACCTTTGAGCAACGCATCGCTTTGCTTCATGGTGGATCAGGATCCTCGGCGAACATGGCGTCCTGAGGTGGTTGTGGTGGCGGGCGCAACAACCTTGGTCATGGTGGTCGCGACAATGGTGGCCGCGGAGGATGCGGCAATGGTGGCCGTCACGATTCAGATGGCGATCGTCCAACCTGCCAGCTCTGCGGCAAGGAAGGACATACGGTGCTGCGGTGCTACAAGAGGTTCGACACGTCCATCAACGAGCCTATTGAAAACAAGTCTGCGTCTTCTGCAACGACCTTGTACAGCATCGACACAAATTGGTACTCTGACACCGGAGCAACCGATCATATCACCGGGGAACTAGAGAAGCTCACAATGAGGGAGAAGTACCATGGCGGTGACCAGGTTCACACCGCCAATGGATCAGGTATGGAGATAGATCAGATCTGTCATAGCAATTTACATACCTCTAGTGGCAATTTTTCCTTGAACAATATTCTCTATGTTCCCCAAGCTAGTAAAAGTCTTATTTCAGTCCATAAACTTGCTTTTGATAATCATGCATTCCTTGAATTACATCCGGATTTTTCTTGATTAAGGACCAAACAAAGAAGAGAGTTCTCCACAGAGGTCCATGCGAAGGAGGCCTTTATCCGTTGAAGTCAAATAAAGAGGTGCAAGTTGCTGTCAAGCCTCCTTCATCCAGGTGGCACAGTCGCCTCGGCCACCCCTCCTCTTCGGTTGTCCATCAAGTCCTCAGTAGGAACAAGCCCCCTTTTGTTCAAGAGTCCAATAAAGAATCCGTGTGTGATGCAGGCCAGAAGGGTAAAAGCTATCAGCTTCCCTATCCGAGATCCACTAGTGCTTCTAGCGCACCCCTAGAACTAGTCTTCTCTTGTATGGGGGACAACTCCCACTTTCGTTATCAAATACAATTTTTATGTTAGTTTCATTGATGATTTTAGTAAGTTTACGTGGATTTATTTGCTTCATCATAAATCAGAAGTTTTTCAGCGATTTCATGACTTCCAAAATCTTGTTGAGCACATGTTTAATCATAATATCATTGCTATGCAAACAGATTGGGGCGGTGAGTATCAAAAGCTCAGCACCTTCTTCCAACGCATTGGCATATCCCACCATGTCTCTTGCCCTTATGCCCATCAGCAAAATGGCTTCGCTGAGCGCAAACACCGCCACATCGTAGAAGTAGGGCTCTATCTGTTAGCTCATGCTTCCATGCCTCTCAAGTTTTGGGATGAAGCTTTTTATTACAACCACATATTTAATTAATCGCCTCCCAAGTCGAGTAATTGATAACCAGACACCTCTTGAGCATCTCCTAGGGGGCATAAACATGATTATTTTGTCCTTCGAGTCTTTGGCTATGCATGTTGGCCAAATTTAAAACCCTATAACAACTGCAAGCTTCAATTCCGATCTAAGCGGTGTGTGTTCCTTGGTTATAGCAATCTACACAAAGGCTTTCAAGTGTTTAGATGTATCTGAGGGGCGGGTCTATATTTCTAGAGATGATGTGTTCGATGAAACGGTCTTTCCCTTCTCAAAATTACACCCTAACGCCTGTGCTCAACTTAGAGGAGAAATTCTTCTTCTACCTTCACATCTCACTACTAGGGATGGATTTGGTACTGACCTGCTGTAGCTCAATCTCCACCTGATGCTAACACTACAGGACAAAATTCAGGAGAAAACACCACAAAAAATGAAGCTGATTCGGGGTCTATAGGCCATCATTTTATGCAGCAACCGGCGCTGGACACGAGGCAAATTCTCTGCAACATGCGATGCCAGCATCTGCCTCTGATCACGCGGCTGGATCGTCATCGGCGCGGCGAACCAGGATGCGCCATTTGTCAGTGCGTCTCCCTCCACGGGCGCAGCGGCTCCGACCGCGAGGGCCACAGGATCTGCGCCGGAGCCCATGCTGGGATCGTTTGCGGCACCGGCAGCGGCTCCTGGATCAGCACCGGTGGGATCCTTTGCAGCGGCGCCAACACAGCAGTCACGCCCGGGAACTCGACTCCAACATGGCATACGTAAACCAAAAATTTACACCGATGGTACAATTCGTTATGGGCAATTAGCTACTATTTTCTCTAAACCTACTAACCTACATGAAGCTTTGTCTCATAAGAATTGGAAATAGGCTATGGACCTAGAATATGCAGCGCTCATGAGAATCCCATCCTACATGGTCCATGTCATGTCACCTCAACTGAGGAGTGGCTGCCACACAGGATCCCTTATGTCCATGTCATGTCATCAATCCAAGTGAAGGCATCTAGGCCCCTAATTCGTGTTTTGGTAATTAATGACAATCATTGTGGACTAACATTTTTATTGAGATATAAGAATAGGTTAGTCCGATGAAATGATAAGCTCACGAGATATGCAAAAGGATGGCATATATGTCATGTGATGGAAAGGAGCTCAAGGCAAAGGTAAAAGCTAGGGATTTTATTTTTGCCGGTCATAAGGCGGTTAGAGGATGATAAATGACCGGACTGATAGGATAGATAGCCGTACTATCAAGAGGGATCAATTTCATTGGCTTGACTTTTCATAGTGCCACTTTGATCAAGAACTTGCATGTCTTGCATTTAGATGAGTGGCGTTTTCAAAAGATAAAAAGGTTTAGTGGAAAATCTTGAGAAAAATCAGTTTTCTGTTGTGGGGCGGACAGTCCGGGCCCTTGGAGCGGACGGTCCGTGGGCTCTTGAGGTTTATTAAATATCTGCGGTTTTTGGCAAAGTTTTTCAAGAAAAATCTTTTTCGGGCGGACAGTCTGCGGGTCTTCGGCGGACGGTCCGAAATTAACCTCGAATCATACAGAACGGTGCACAGCTCGGGTGGACCGGGTGGACGGTCCGCGACCTACCGGCGGACGGTCCGCGGGGTCCTGGCGGACAGTCCGCCCGACCCAACAAGCAACTCTGACAGCAGTTGACTTCGCGTTTTTACCGTTGGAATTCAAACGCGGACAGTCCGTGAGGACATCGCGGACAGTCCACGAGGTACGCGTCTTTGACATAACGGCTAGTAACGGGAAGGGGGAGTATATATACTCCATGCCCGGGTTGGGAGAGCCTCTCTTGGCACTTTGAAAGGTTCATACTCCTTAGTAGAGCTCTCCCTCTCCTCTCTCTCACTCACTTTGCTTAGTGGTTGCATCTTTGGTGAGATTGAGAGCATCTAGTGCATTGCATCAAGGTTTTGATCTTTGTGGCACTAGGGAATCATCAAGGAAGTGGTTGATTTGTTACTCTTGGAAGTTGCCGCTTCCTAGACGGCTTGGTGGTGGAAGAATCCATTGAAGCTCGCAAGAAGATTGTGCGTGGCTCCGGATTTCTTGTTGTGAGAGGTCTTGTGCTCACCTCGCCGGAGCGGTGAAGAGCAACTCTAGTGGAATCGAGGTGTGGAGTGGTTCTTTGGTTCTAACCGGCTCAAGATCAAGCGGTGCCTTGATAGAGGAGTAGTTGAACATTGAATCCACCTCAACGTGGATTAGGGGTGACCGGCAAGTCATCGATACCACGGAATAAAATTCGTCTCTTGTGCTCGGTTATTTCTTTGCTCAATTTCTTTTCAAGTACTTTACTTTGAGCTTTTACTTTCTAGAGATTGAATTATATCTTGTCACCCTAGGTTGCAAACCCCCAACATAGGAACAGATTAGCTAGAATTTTAATCCTCCTTGTTGCTCTAATTAAATTTCTCTAGTGTTGTGCTTTTAGATTTTAAACCGCCTATTCACCCCCCTCTAGTCGGTATCCTAGATCCTACACCAAGGGAGGCAACTCCCGGTGATCAGACGGCAACACGTGGACGTCACATGGATTGGAGGGTCCACGGGGTGCAAACCAACTCAACTTCTTACATCCACCAAGAATGTACCCAAGGGCCCACATACCAATCACTGTGCAAAAGATGGAGGCGAACGGCCCACATGGGGTTCAGCCGAACTGTGGCCATTCATCTTGGCCCTTCACGTGGCAGCTCCTCATTGGTCCAGGAGGTGATTCCAGGGGTGCGTGTGGTGCTCTTCAGGCCAGAACCCCGTGACACTCCCCCTATGAATAGAAGAGGAGGGGGCCCTTTTAGAGACACACCATTTTGCTCCTCCTCTCTCACTTTTAGTTTCCAAGGCTAGGGAGTAGACTAGAGTAGTTATACTTCAAGTTCCAAGTCTTCTTTTGGGATCTAGGTATGAGTGTTCTTATTCTTGTACTTTTATTTCATTATATGATTTTGATCTACTTCAGTTATTCATCTATTTCATATAAAGTAGTGCTTACATGCATAGGTGATATATTCTTGAGTTCATCATCTATTAATCATTTAGAGGCTCGTGTTCGTCATGAACACGATCCTTTGATGATCCAGTTGAAGGATGATTTCGCCATGTGTTCTTTATTTGTTCATAAGTTAGAGGAACGTGTTATTCGCGAACACGACCCTTCGATCTTATGGTATAGACGTAGAAAGTCCCATATCCGTTTGTATGCAGAAACTCAGTTTGATCTTGTTAGTTTACACATTCCTGTCGTATGACGTTCGTGTCTGAGCTACGGTACTTGATCTAGAGTGACCAGTTATCTGGTGGCTCTGACCTGGGTCACAACAGCCCAGGCCGGTCAGAGTCTAGTTGACAATGCAAGCATGGTGCTTGGGTTGGACAACTATGTTGGTTATGAGCTCACCCCACGTTTAGATAGAGGTAGGCCGCGGTAGTGACAGCCATTAGACCCATTGCACTCCTCCGTGTTCGAGAAATGCTGTATTTTGAACTGTGTCAACTATCTTCTTCTAATAAATTTGGAAAAACGTAATCTTTCACCGTCCGTTCAAAGAAGAAATTGAGTAAAAAAGAAATGGCTGGATGGAATGCAATTTTTGTTTGCACTTAGCAACACATGTACATCCACATAGGAGCCCCTTTTGACAAGGGAGCAACGACAAACAAGTGTAAAATTTGGTGTAACGAGATGCCTTCTTAGGCTCTCGGATCTGTGTTTATATAGCCAGGAAAAGCCCTTGGCGTGGCTTACATCTTGTGGAGAAAGTTTACTTTACAAACAAGAAAGGAGAGAGGATTACAACAACTAACTACCTCTACTCCTATCAGGTATACAACAGAAACACACGCACACGGAACCCGGCCTGCGACACTATCTTAACACCCCCGGTCAATCACAACTTCGGTACTAAGTTGAGATTGTACATAAAAGAATTCAGAGATCTTGTTCCCAGTGGTTTGGTGAATCCGTCAGCAATCTGATCCCACTCCTCCCAGGCTCTCCATGGCGAGCAACACTAGAAGAAAACGAAAGGACTCTCCGGTCTCCATGTCGCAGAAGAAGAGGAGAAGGCAAGCTCGAATGCCTGTATAGTTGGAGAAACTCCAATGTCCATGGAATCTGTCATCGTGGTGGCGGTGTCGTTCCCGACGCCGGGCCACCTGAACCACCTCCTTCACTTGTTGATGCAGATCAATTCGATTAACCACCACCTACTTCCTACTCACTACCTCACGGCGGCGGCGAGGGGAGGGCGCATGACTGTGCCGCCTCGCCTTTCATGGCCAGATTGACAAACTGCAAGGCGAATCGATAAATCAAGCTTCAAAACTGATAAAATTGAGCCTTGAATCGAGCTCTGAATCCCCGATTGAGGTGCAAAAGGCCTTCATGGCGGTCAACCCCAACAGCCCACACGACGTCAACATCGTCCGCACACCCGGGTCCAGCCACAGCTCGCGTCTCACCTCCGCCGCCGCGGTGCTTGGCGCGTGCTAACTCGTCGAGGTGGTCGTGATGACCGCACTCGAGGCCGCCTTCTTGAAGGCATCTAGGCGCCTAATTCATGTTTTGGTAATTAATGACAATCTTAGTGGACTAACAATTTCATTGAGAATATGAGTATAGGTTAGTCCCAGAGTTGAATTGAGCTTCATGGCAATGTTGTTGGTAGTATGGATATCTTCGACCATGGGAAGCTCAAGGCAAAGGTAAAATATAGGGATTTTCCTTTGACCGGTCATGAGGTGATTAGAGGATGCAAAATGACTGGGTTAATAGGATAGATAGCCGTACTATCAAGAGGGATCAATTTGGTTGGCTTGACGTCTCTATAGTGCCACTTGGATCGTGTCTTGCATGCATTGCATTTAGATGAGTGGCGTTTTCAAAAGTGAAAGAGGTTTTGTTGAAAATCTTGAGAAAAGTCAGTTTTCTGCTATGGGGCGGACAGTTCGTGCCCTTGGGGCGGACGGTCCGCGGGCACTTGAGGTTTATTGAATATCTAAGGTTTTTGGCAAAGTTCTTTGAGAAAAATCCTTTTGGGGCGGACTGTCCGCGGGTCTTTGGCGGACAGTCCGAAATTAACCTCGTATCTAACAGAAAGGTGCGCAGCTCGGGTGGACCGGGCGGACAGTCCGCGGGCTACCGGCGGACGGTCCGCGGGGCCCTGGCAGACGGTCCGCGGGGTCCTGGCGGACAGTCCGCCCGGCCCAACGGGAACTTCTAACAGCCGTTGACTTCGTGTTTTTTTACCGTTGGAATTCAAATGCGGATAGTCTGTGAGGTCATCGCGGACAGTCCGCGAGGTACGCGTTTTGAGCATAACGGCTAGTTCCGAGAAGTGGGGGTATTTATACTCCACCCACGGGATTGGGGAGGCTCTATTGGCACTTTGAAAGGTTCATTTGACATTCTTGAGCTCTCCCTCTCCTCTCTCACTCACTTTGCTTTGAGGTTGCATTCTTTGTGAGATTGAGAGCATCTAGTGCATAGCATCAAGGTGTTGATCTTTGTTGCACTAGGGAAACATCAAGCGAGCGGGTTGATTTGTTACTCTTGGAGGTTGCCGCCTCCTAGATGTTGACGGCTATTAAGTACCACTTTTATGCCGTCAACTCCTGCATAAAATAAATGGAAAGTGATCATCAACACTAGGATAGGGCTTTATACTGACAATTTCCACAAGTGTTGGTGTTTCTAGCTTTTGATGCAGGACAGGCCAAAATACACATGAAATGATATAGCTGAGAGCAAGTGCATTAATGGCATGAATATGACATCATCATAAACAGTCCCAAATGCCAATTTGGACTGCACCATTGTGATGGGCTCGTCGAGACGATCGAAACGGATATATCAGTTGCATACATCAGAGCCCGGATGAGAGAGATATGCACAGGACATCATGTGGGCCCGGTGGGACCCACACCAGGTCACGTGGCGACGTGCTGCCACACAGGCGCCACGTGGCCATGACACCTCATCGATCCAAAGAAGCACACTCTCGACCAATCAGGAGCAAGCACGCGGATCCAAGGGCCCACAACCACAAGCTAACGGGCTAGAAACGCCGCAAACACCCCCAAACCGACCTTGGGACCCACCTGGCAGTCACCTGGATGAAAACCGGCGCGAACAGAGCTGCTCGGGGGTCAGCCGATCCCCCAGTTCAACCGAACCCATCTTGAGGCCTCTCGCGCCGCCCTTCCACGTGTCGGCTTGTCGTGACGAGCCAAAGTCGGTGCCAGGTGCATGCCCGAATATCCGCCCGAAAGCCTGCAGCTCCTTCTCATGGAAGATTCACCAACTTGGCCCCCACTCCTCTGCGCCACGTGTCACCACCTCATTGGTCCCTTGGTGGCACCCAAGGCAGCCTAGGAAGCTCCTCTTGGCCTATAAATATGAGGGGAGGGGGGTAAGAAATGAGACACACCATTCACTCAAGGATGAGAGCTTCCCTTCAAAGGAGAGGCCTCTCCTTGGTAGATTAGAGAGTAGGAGAGTGAGAGAGGGATTTGTACCTCCATGGATGCTTCGTTCTTCATTTCAAATAAAGTGAGTATTTTTGCATTTCCTATTTAGACTAAAGTAGAATTCATGCATAGTTGAATAGTTCTTGTGTTCTTCACTTGTTCATGATTTAGAGGCTTGTGTTCTTCATGAGCTTAGCCTTTGATCTTCTGGTGTAGTTCATAAGTTGCTAATTCCGTTTGTATGCCTCCTAGTCCAATTAGAGTAAAGTGGATGCTCTTGCATTCTAGTTTAGACCAAAGTCCTTCTGTGATCCTTGTTTAGATAGTGGTTACCTGAGTGAGTTCTGGTCTCTCCCTCGTGGGTTCGTCACTCCGTCTTCATACGGAGTGCTATAGTGTTGTTACGGGTCGACAGACGTAGCCATGCTATAGTAGTAACCGGTGGTGTAGACGTGGTGTCTAGACAACGGGTTATCCTTCGATTACCCTGTATCCCACGGTTTGTCTTGGGGTAGGCCGCGGTAATGACAGCCGTTGGACCCTTCTAGAATCCCCCACGTCCGAATACAGGTGTAGGCAACCATTTGCCGTGAACCGACTGTTATAGCCAGGAGGGTCCGGTGTCTGAAACGAGAGTTCCTAATCGAGAGACTGTTCTCAACTCTGCCCACGATCAGCAGGATCCTATCCATCTTCATCTCATCCTATAGAGTTGTGTCCTTGGACCATAGCTAGGCTAGGAGGTAGTACACACCGTTCCTTGAATTCGATACCTTTTGGAATACTCCTTAGGTGAAGTGCTACAACAGTATTTTCATGCGCTTGCAGATTCTTTCGTACTCGTCGGTATACCCAGGTGGATCTTATGCTCACGCTAGGTGTACAACTAGTGGTGAGGTTAAGAAATACCAACAGGCATTTCTGGCGCCGTTGCCAGGGAACGGTTGCCGTATCTATCTTCGAACCTAGTGATCCTCGTATCTATCTTTTTCGTTTTCTTGAATTCTACCTTTACCCCCTCTACCCATTGAGATGCCTTCCTGTCAAAGCCTCTCTACCCCTAGGGGCGAGTTTGTCTTAGAGCAACCATCAACTTCCTCATCTTGCTGCGAACTCGGTCCTGGTTTTATAGCCATGGTTCGAAATCGACCCTTCTCTGGAGCGATTAGCGATAATCCTCATGCTCATGTAGAGGAGTTCGAAGGACTGTGTTTAGGCCTACTGGTGTTGGGCATGGCACAGGAAACTTTGAGGTGGAAATTGTTCCCCTTCTCCCTTGTAGATAGGGCGGAACAATGGTACACTCTCACAGTAGGTAGTGTGAACAGTTGGGAAGAACTACGAGATAACTTTTGTTACTCATTCTCCCATCCGAAACATATAAAATCTCTACCGTTCGACCTCTTCGACTTTGAGCAATTGGAGATGGAGTCCATAGGTGCAGCCTGGGCTAGGTTCTCAAGCCTCTTGACATCTAGCTCAGACTTGTCTATATCTGATGACGTTTCAACGAACATCTTTTACACGCATATAGACTTGGAATCTGCACAAGAGGTCGACCTTCTAGCTGGAGGTTCGTTCAAACATCAATCCCCAATGAAAAGAAGAGAGATCCTAGAATTCTTCTTAGAATCCTCGTCTTCCCATACCAGTCACAATGAACCCCAGCAAGAATCAGAGTCGTTCCACGAGAGTCTCTTAATAGACGAATTTAAGCTTCGACCCTGCACATCCTATGATTCGTCTAGAGAGCCTTCTCCCGAACCGCGAACACCGAAGGAAGAAGAGATTCAACCTTCGGAGTTCTCTCACGTATTCGAGGATGATTCTTCCAGAGACATTATAAATACCTCGAATCACTATAGGCACGAGAATCATACGGCATCGATAGACCTTTATGAGGTCCTCGATGAAGTTTGGAATCACGGGACCATAGTGGATTGGTCGCCTCAGAAATCAAAGCCTACTTCCGAAGCAATTCGGGTTAGCTTGATTTCCACGACCATCCACTGTTCCATGAGGGGAAACACCGTAGATGCTATTCATGACCCTACTGCTGGAGCTTGCATCATACCAGAGGTCCTTCTGGACACTCTGGTGGGTGACATGCCCCTCACCCCGACTGATAGATATTTCCAAAGTCCTGAGTGGAACTACCTTTTCCCATGTCGAGGGATTGCTAGGGACGTGCCGATCATCATAGACGAGATCGAGGTGTGCTTAGATTTTCATATCTATGACATCATGGATTTCGATCTTCTCCTAGGCTTCCCATTGGATGAACTTCTTGATAAATCTCAAGGGAGCCTAGATCATAAGCTTAGGAAATCCGATTTCGCCACTTCTACCACAGGTCTAGGACCTCCACTGGCAAATCCTCTTCCCAAGCAAGACCCTCTCGAGAAGGGGATGCATGTATCTTCGTTCGCATCATCTGAGCCCGTTCTCATTGGGGTTGTAGGCTTTCCTACTCCTCATGAGAATGACTCGGAAGATTCTCTTCACTTCTGTGAAGGCGAACGATCATCATCCCTCTCGACCAAGTTTGAGCCTCTTCCCGTTGGCCCGTATCTTGTTGCTTTCGATCATGATCGAGAGTCGATATTGAGCTTTCATGATAAATCTATTAATGGAGAGGACTCATGGGCCATGGAATCTTACGAGGCACCGACTCTGGAATTCATAGGAAAGGATTCCACTGACGAGCATGGTAGCTTCATCCTTGATATACCTTATGAACTATGCTCGCATAATTCCTCTCCAGAGTCAGCCATGCTTAGTGCACTGACCACACATAAGGGCTACAACCACCTTCTGGTCCTCTATTGCAGCATGCTTAAAAGGTTGATTGTGGATGCATATGTTTACCATAAGCATATCAGATTTTGTGTGTGCACTATGGCACTAACCTTGCAGCTAAAGCTTCACTGATACATCCAAGATTGGTGGTGAGACGGGAACAACACCACCAATGACAGCTGCAAGATGAAGTTCCCTTGGTCGAGCTTATGACCTTGAATAAACAAAGCACTACCAGGAGATAGCCTGGATTAGCATAGGTTTTATTTCCCTTTTTCAAAAAAAAGCAAGAACATGTTTTTAAGATAAAGTTGTCCTTCGGGTATTTTTGGTTGCTAACTTTTCATGTGAGGATTAAAAAGAACGGTGGACAGGTGATGCCTAAGAACATGTGAGCTACATCAACTACAACATTGTGGTAAGATTTTGGTAAGGGAACGTTTACAAGGGAAGCTTGATCTCCACACACTTGAGTTTTGTTGCTTAGCAATGCAAACTTCAAGTGTGGGGGAGGTATGTGGGCATCCCAAGTAAAGTTTCTGCTCATGCCAAGTCTTATCATAATGTGGAGAAGATGTAAGCTCTTTCATCTGGCTAATTAGCTAGGTAAGTCCTGCTTTTGACTTTAAACAAAGCCCTTTCGGGAGGTTGCCCGAGGTTCACCGTCTTGTGCTCATACTTATGTTCCCTTTGAAAATAGCTAGATTATGCTTTCATGCTTCCTTTATCTTCGTTCGTATAACCTCGTTTGAATGTATGCTCGATCGACACACATTCATAGACTATTTTAAATTAAGCATGGTGCTTAGGTTAAAACTATCTTCTTCAATCAAAACAAGACATGGTGTCGAGTTTTGATTGATGAACCGTAGAGTTATGCTTTCAAAAGGATCTTGGTTGCATGTATGTGGACTAACCCCTACAGAAAATCATCAAATCCAAATGGGTAAGTCATCGAGCTAGATTCATACGGGAAGGTAAGTCAAGGTGTCGGATTCATGTTGCACGACATACAAATGAGGTACATATGACCTCTCGAAGGTCCAAGGTAAGTATATTCCCCTTTTGTTTATGAAGTGCAATATTGATCTAACCCTGCTTTAGTAAATGACATGGTGACGATAATAAAAAAATAAAAATATTTGCTTTCAATTAAAGGCTCTATGGTTCTCAAACCAGTAGAGTCCATCTTTTTGTTTCCACTTTTGTTTGAAGAA
The DNA here is from genome assembly GCA_036936925.1 of Cenchrus fungigraminus. NCBI lineage: Eukaryota > Viridiplantae > Streptophyta > Magnoliopsida > Poales > Poaceae > Cenchrus > Cenchrus fungigraminus. Next base: position 74,697,896 of record CM072780.1, read on the forward strand.
CAACACCAGTACAAACACCAGTGTGGGGGAGTTCTCTCAAGCTCATCATCAACATACCCACTTGAGAACTCCCACACAAAGGGCTGCACGACATCGACTACACCTTCATGACAAGGACAAGGTAAACTAGAGTGAGATGGCTACCCTACGGGTTCGCCAAATCACCACTAGACTTCCTTGTTCCCCATATCCTTCAAGAGCGATGGTATGTGCACCCTTCATCTCACTCTCTACCTACGAGTTTGTTGACGGTCGATTTTGGTACACCTAGCTACGGGTTTACCATCAACATTTGCACGTATTTGATATTCTAACTAATGGTACTAACCCCCCGGAGGTATCAAGTTCACTCTTGCATGTCGATTTTGGAGTTTGTTGTTTACGTAGGAAACTAGCGCTTAAAGGGAGACTTTCGGGATAAGTTCATCAAGCACTTCAAGAGAAGATCATGAAGCCCGGCACAAGTCAAGACACATCATGAACATGACTCCAAATGGCCCAGGGACCGAAGCATGAAGCCGTAAAACTCCAGGGACCTGAACAGAAGATGCTGAAGCTTCCGCGACAAGGAGCTCTATCTAAACCGTGGAGAAGACGACGTCAAGGGCCCACATGCATAAGGGAGTAAGTCAACAATTGACCGAGAAGCATCGGGGAGCGAACCAGGCCGAAACGGGCCCAGGCCGGTCGGCCCAGGCCGGCCGGCCCAGCCCCTTTTCGTGCCGGTTCGCGACCCCCTTTGACCTAGGTGCTCGTCTATAAATTTCCTCTGCCTCCGCCGGCCGCCACATCCATCCATTCATCAGAGAGCCGCCGACACGAAGGAGAAGCACCGGGAGGAAGCCGACGGCCGCCGCAAGTCCTCGAGTTGCCTAGGAGTGCCCTAGCCGCCATGGTTGGCCCTGCGTGGTGAAGCCATGGTGGAGTTCCGGAGCCCATGTCTTGATTCCATCAAGGCAATTGTACATTCTACATTCGATGGTGATATAAATCATGTCTTTTCTTTACTTTGATCTACATCGATGAGTGCTTTATTCATATGTATAGCTAGCATATGCTTTTAGTAGGAATAGATCTAATCGTGGTGGTTAGTCTATCTCTTGCAGATACATCGTTGTAGTGCACAGACCGAGGTTGTCGTTCGGTGATGATTATCCTTGCGTAGTGACAGTACGGTGGAGGAGAAAGCGGCGAATGAACGTGTATCGGACCACTCCATATCGGGTTACTCCATATCGAGTGTACTCCTTATCATAGTATAGGATTAGATTGGTTTGTCATCGTGGCCGGAGCGGCAACAAGAAGACGATAGGCTAGGGTTACCTTTGGTTTGCTTACCTTTATGGCTAGGTGGATGTGATCCATACATCCTTTCATGTATGATTAACCTTTATGCAATCAACACTTCACATAGGGTTAGACCGGTAGGTTAGATAGAGAACCTTAGTGGTTTGCTTCCGATCCTTGGATTGACAAATCTAGGGAGGACCCTCCTTGGTGAAAACGGCACCAAGTCACCCGTAGGCTTGCGGTGAACTTGAGCACGGTTTTCAACCGTCAACAAGCCCCTTTTTCTGGCGCCGTTGCCGGGGATCGGCAACTCGAACCCTAGGGAGATCTATCTTTCTTTTAACTAACCCTAATTCTTAGTATTGCATATACGCTTGTTTTCTTGTTTGTGTCCTTGAAAGTAGGTGAAAAGCTAGACACAAGACGCTCAAGAAGTTCTCAACATCTGCACCCCAACAAGATGATCGCAACATCAAGATTCGCTCTTTAGTGGTAGGTGCTAACTTCTGTTAGTGGCCCATCATCCGCTATCGAGTCCACACCCTACACAAGAGATGATAAACAAGGTAAGTCAACATGTCAATTAAAATTTTAAGACTAATGTTTTGTGGAGAATCGTTTGTTCGAGCAATAGGCATTGGAAGCAATCACGGTGCCCCCAAGATCACGAGATCAAGCCCGTCAACATCTTCGAAGCTTCTGTTCGCATCAAGTTTTGCAGCCTCATGGGAAAAACAACAGAATATACTTAGATATTTAGAAGCCCTACGAAGTTACGCTTCTAACGAGTCAAGAATCAAGTCAATCGGAGGTTCCTACAAGCGGATATGGCCGAATCACCGATGGTTACACGTCCTGATTGGACAGCAAGCAAAGCTGAAGTGAAACAGCCATAGCTCCCTCATATGGACTCCGATTAAGATGGATGAGTACCCGTTGGAAAGGTAATTTTATAATTTTTTCAATAGAATCATATTTTGGTATATGTTCTGTTATGTATACAGGGGAAAACCCACAAGGAAGAGGCAGCAGCAACACGATGAGAACTAGAGAGTGGAGATGAGGACGACAACAACGAAGAGAAGTTTGGCCAATGCTTCCACTAGACCACACATGAAAAAATTCAGAGGCTTGAAACAAAACAAAGACCCCTGGAGTATTGGCAAATGAAGACACATGTTGACGACATCCGATGCAAGGAGATGTTTGGAGCAAACCACGAAGGAGTACACACAAAGGACAACATCCAATGGCGTAGACACTTTGGGCTCTCACACGAAGGCTCATGGAGTTACATGAAGACACTTAAGAGTTGTGTGAGCCCACAAATGAAGAGGAGTGATCCTACATAAAGTGACCTTGATGACATGTGGCACGAAGGGAGAGATTGAAGAAGTCTACGCGAGCCACCTCCGATCATCAAGGATCGTTCGTTTTCAACTCCGAAGGACCACTCACAATGAAAAGCTCAAAGGCTAAGGTACACATTAAGCTCTCAAGGTACTTTTGGATGTGATATCTTTCTTTTGAAATATTCATGTTTATGACCAATAGTATGTTTGATTCTGTGCCTTGCACTTTTGAATCATGATAGGCTAGAATTTCTTGAGAATGATAAAGAGGCTATGTTGTGCTTTAACTTTGTTAATTTGGATGCCTAATGAACCCATGCCTAATGAGAGCCTTGGCGCTAAGCAAGAAACTTATGCAACCTTTAATCATATTTTGTTCATCTAACTTTTAAATTGTGGTTACAATTGCATATGTCTATATTATGTTTTGCAAATCCTAGACTTGCTTTGTGCTTGGTCAAGCTCGTGACCTTAAAAGAGCGTGTGTCGGGAGAAAACCCGAGTTTCACTAACCATGCCGGTCATTAAACCATAATAAAGAGGGGAGAAGCCATGCCCCAAAGGAATTGCAAGCTCGTGCATAGCCATCACCGAACCTCGAAGACAACGCCGCTGTTTTCATCAGTTTTGAGCACCTGATCAGATATGTAGAAGAAGGATAAAGTTTAAAATCAGAAGCTCCATCAAGTGCTAATTCCAATGCCTCCTAGATCGACAAATTTGAAGACCCGTACAAGGAGATATGGCGAAATCATTAGGCGCTGCGCAGTCTGAAATCTTTGGACAGATTGCAGCGTTGGAGTAAAACGGGCGTAACTCACTCGTTCGGAGTCCGTTGGGGGTCAACAAAGACTTGATGGAAAGATAATTTCATGCACCATGCGTGGAAGTTATTGTTTGCTACATGATCTGATCTGGACAGAGAGTAAAATTCATGAAAAGAGAGGCAGCGACGAAGAGCAAAGGAGAAGGAGGGGATGATGATGCAAGAGACGATCGGGCAAGCTTCTCATCAAGCAAAATGATCATGTCAAGCATGGAGAGTGGATCAAAGCTGCATGGACATCTTCAAATCTTACATGAATGACCATTGCTTCACGACCACGAGGAGGTACGTAAGAAAGTCAAGCTCTATGACTCTAAATGAAGCGCTTTGCGGGAGGCAACCCGTTTTCTTTTGTTTATGTTTATATATATTATGACCGTCTACATTGTGATCTCAAAAAGAAACATCAAGTAACATTGTACCATTGCTCTAATAAATACCACAACACTATGTTGTTTAATTTAATTGCTATTGAGGGAGCACTTTGTTATTTGATCTTGGAAAGCTTGTAGACCCTTTTTTGTGCCTATTAGTATTTAGAGTCGTTTTTTCTTTTGTGTCTTTTTAGAGAGAAATATGAAGTTGGCACCATCCTTTAATTCCAAACCTTGTGGCTAGTTAATTTAGGCTAACTTTTGTTTTTGTTGTAGACAGCCTCCATATCATGTTGCTTTGTTCATCCATGTTATATTGCATTGCATGTTGTGTTGATCTAACTCTTTGCCAACCAACCTAGGCCTTCCCATAACCCCCACCAAAAACCATAGCCAATAGAGGTAGGATTGATTGTGTTGACCGTTTGCCGTCACCATCCAAGTCTATCGCTTTCCTCTCTTCTAACTAAAAACTTTGACTAGTCTCCCCATAAAATCCTTAGGAAAACCTTTCACACCTTTAGCCATCCTAAAACCATAGGTTTGTTTTTCATTAAAAGACTCGTAGCACCACCTTAGTTAGAATTTCTATACTTGACTTCCTCTCTTCAAAATCCTTGTTTGAGCCAAAAATATAGGATACTCATAACCTACCCTTAAACCTTGTTAGTTTGGTTGATTGATTCTTTTCGATGGGTGACTTCCTTGTTGACAATGCTTACTTCGTATGAAGTGTGAGATCGAGCTTTGTCCTTTGCTTATTATAGACCACATCGAAAGTGTTTTTCAAACCTTGCTAATGTTTGTTTGTGCTAACTTTTTGCATTTGCATTTTGCATCCACCTCTTTGTCATCATCCACTTTATGTTAGCTTGGGACTTTTTGTGAAGCTTTATGATGAATGCTTTTATACCTATGTTAATGCTTCATATGACAATATGGGCATTTTTCTTTTTGCAATCTTGTGTAAACATGGTGTTTAGACATGATTGGAGACCCACATCATTCAGTTTTATATACCTTGATATCATATTGCATTGGATTGTTTATAAACTTTGCAATGTGCCCTGCTTATCTTACGCCACGAAGAGTTGTTAATCTTGGGATAAACATGGTGTTTTGACCTTGGTTAATAAATCTTTTTGGCAATGGAGAAGTTTGGCAACCACTTTGTAAGCATGGAGCTTAGAATTTGGTGTAAACATTGTTTTGTTTTTATACCATCCTCTCATTTGCATACACACTTGCACACACGTACACCCATTAGGTTTTAATTTTTCTTTCACTAGCTTAACTATGCCACAAGTTAAGATCTTAAGGGATATCTTTGGTTTGTTAGCATAGAGTGAGTATTCCCGACCGTCACCTCGGGGGTACTTTGTGCTTTAGAGTTGTTTTGTAGGCATGACGAATCGCTCCCATGAGTTAGCAATGAAAGATGAAAATAAGATCGTCAACACCTCCAAAATCCCAGAAGAAACACCACTGCCTTCATCAAGATTAGGCGCATGTTCAGAGATGTACAAAATAGGAAAATTTGGATATTCAGGAGCTCCGCTAAGTCTTCTTTCCAACGCATCGAGATTCAACATTTTAGGAGACCCGTGCAAGGAGTTACAACCAAATTATTGGGCGTCACACGTTCTAAAATCAGCCGGGACAGTTTGCATTGATGGAGTAAAAATGGTGTAACTCTCTTGTTCAGAGTCCGATTGGGGTGAATGACCACTCGTTGGAAAGATAATTTCAATAACTTTACAATGGAGCAATGTTTCCGTACATGTTCTGTCCTGGAAGTTGAAGGAAAATTCATGGAAGTTGAGGCAGCGATAAAGGACAACATAGAAGGAGGTGAAGACGGGTTGAGAGACGATTGGGACTAAGGCTTGTGACAAAGGGTGGACGTTGAAGGACGATCAAGGCAACATAAGTGAAGAGTACGTGATGATCTCCACACATGGTGGTAGGACTTCAATAAATACATGATGATTCATCATCTTCCATGCCTAGCAACATGCTAAGCATGGGGGAGGACTTGGTGGACGTAAGAAGACCGCATGGAGAACAAAGATCATGGTTGCCACGAGATGCTAATTTTCTTCTTCCATATTAAGCACAATGCTTAAGCATGGGGGAAGCCATGCTTGTAAGTGCAATCAAGCCCTAAGTGGGTTTTGGTGAGTTGAGTGACAACTTGATTTAATCACTAACACTCTTGTAAAGCATGTGAGCAGGTTGTTAATTATTGACAAATGATATTTATATGTAAGATCATGTTTTTGGCTCATATTGCAAAGATGACAAGGGTGGATCATGACATTATACATGGAATGTATGCAAACTACTAAAGATGAATGTCATGAGTTGGTTAATGTGTTCTTCCCATTGAAGTCTATATAAGACATACAACGAGTGATCCTAAGCTAAGAAAAGCAAATATAGAGGCATGATTATATATGGTACTTGGTTGGCCTCTCTATGTCAAAGCAAAGCATATTGTGAAGATAGGAGAAGCTTGTGATATAAATGGGAGAACTAAAGGTTAAGTTGTGGATAGCATCAAGGGGATTTCACCATTGATACAAGATGGAACTTGATGACCTATACAATGAGTTTACCGAGTACAATATCAAGTGGTTCTCACTCTTACATCACATGAAGGATATTGACTCGTACAAAGAAACTATTTGCAAGACTTCAAGTAGAGCGTTAACAAAGGTCATGTGGTTATCTCCATTGTGATGGACCTAAATGGAAATTTGCAAAGCAAGAATTTATGTTATCAATCAAAGGACAATTATTTGAGTGGCATCTCAAATGGAATTCTTTCTATGGTGCAAGGCTTGACTCAATTGTGGCAAGGATAAGTGATGAAGAGATCAAGATGGCTAAAACGAGGAACTAAGCAAAGGCTATGGATAGCGACCATAAGCAAAGTGGCTAGGGTGAAGTTGAGAGCGTCAAGGATTTCGAAGTATCATATCCAAGCCTACCGAGGAAAGTGATAAATTGCATCTAGCGTCATGATTGATAAATTGGAGTGGCTTAAGAATTCAAAGTGGTTAATTCTCTACTCTATGGAAGAATTCTAAGTCACTAGCTCAAGGTGGACATGCTCAAGCACATGCATATATTTACTCATCTATAACATGTGCTCAGTTAGTATACAATATTGGAAGTTCTCGAATCATTGAAGATCAATTACCGGCGTACCTTGGTGGTTCAAGCTCAAGTAGATCAATTAGGGTTTATCTTTTATCTTGAGTTTTAGGTATGCCGTACTATCAAGAGGGATGAATCATTGGTTGGACAACAAACATCAAAAAGTGCTCAAGTGAACCCATGAGAGACTAACATGTGAGATCAGAACTTTGTAGAGCTCTCTGGCCCAAACAGGTCTGACTGGTTTGGGCACTGACGCCGTCCAACGGCTAGTTGGTTTGAAAACCGGCCTGACCGGTTTGGCAAACCGGTCTGACCAGTTTTGTCTGACAGACTAATGGCTAGTTTCGTGGAAGTTGGGTATTTATACCCATGAGCTCCTCTTTGAGGGGCTGCTGGTTCTCCACACTTCTAACACCTTCCAGAACCCCAGCTGAGCTCTCTCCAACCTCTCTAAGTGAGATTCAAGGCTTTTGTGCCCTATCCTTGTGTTGGGTTGAGAGAGTGTCTTGTGTGAGAGCTTTAGAGAGCTTTGAGAGGCCTAGTGAGCATCCCACACTTGAGCACCTGCTGATTTCGTTGAAGATTTTTTGAAGTATCTTTTACTCTTGGAGCCCTTGGTTCCTAGACGGCTAGAAGTCACTTGGAAGCTCCCGATCGTTGTGTGGCAGCTCCAAGAAGTTTGTAATTGCAAATCAAAGATAGTGGAACACTCCATCTATTACCTTGGAGATAGGTGTGAGGGAGGAGCGGATTGAAAGAGATCCCAAAGCCCTTGTGGCTTACCTCAACAACGTGGACGTAGGCCAGCCTTAGTGGCGAGCTGAACCATGGGATAAATCCGGTGTCTTTGTGTTCTTACTCACTTTACATTCACTTGCATTACCTTAAGTTGTTTCTAGCTTAATCTTTGTGCTTCCACTTCGATCTACCTTGGTGTGCTTGTGTTGTGTGCAGGGACTTCATTGACACTCTTGGAAACACCTGTGGAAGTCCTACACCAAGTTTGGTTTGAGCTAGAACTCATAGAGGGCATTTACTTAGTTTGTTGGTTTGCTGCCTACCAAAACCGGTCTGACCGGTTTTGGAAACCGGTCTGACCGGTTTTGGTACTAACAGAGGGTTGAAGTTTTTAATAAGTGCAGTTTCGTCTATTCACCCCCCCTCTAGACGACATCAAGATCCTTTCAATGCTACACTTCAAGCATCAAAGGACGGTAACAATTCTTCAACTCTCTTTTGTTCTTGTCTTTTCTATATGTCTGCATTTATGTATGTGCTTTCCACAACCTTAGATACAACCTTTGTATATCTCTCTTTAGAATAACATGGCTACTAGGAGTACAACCTAGGTTTGTTTTTATTTTTAATAATAATCACCGTTACCTTGAGCTCACCATGATGATATCTCGTATGCTCTTACTTATGGATATATGATGATCGTTGCCACCTTACTCATTCTTGTGCTTGGTTTGTATATGATTAAGCTAGTGCTCTCTTTAAATATGATCTGAAAATTTAATTAATGCTAGCCTAATCTTTTGTGGAGGTTATGATGACTTGAGACCCATAGTATTTTTCGTTGCTCTCACTTTTGAATGAATCAAAGATCATTTTAAAAAAAAAAAAGATATGCTAACCTTGTCTTTGATACCACTTGCATTTTGCTCAACCTATCCAAAGCCTTATATTCATTGAGTGCAAAAACCTTAGTATACAAGATTTATTTTTGGGTGCATTAATTCAAGGCTTGATTTCTCTGGTTCAAGACTAAGAAGCTGGTCATTCCGTTTTTTGCGTATCTATCTTTATGCTAGCCTTTTCTATCCGTGCATTGTGAGTTTCCACATCGGGAATTTCGCAAACCTCGCCGGATATCCACCCACAAACCCAAAATATCTTTTTGTGTATACCTCCTTGACCACAACCCAAAACTTTGAGTATGGATGAATGTTTCGAAGAAAATTACGAGGAAGGTGTCGTCAAGTGGAGCAAGATTTTGGGAAACCTCCATAAAAGGATCCCTAGAAGGTTTCAAGTATCTCTCTTCATGAACATACAAGAATTTCAGCACTTACCTTGGCACAATCTTCACCTCTTTGCTTCAGGACGAGCAATGTCTAAGCATGGGAGGGGGTTGCCAAGGAAGTACTAGTGTAGTCTAGAGTTCAAGGGGAGTAAAAGAAAAAAAGAAGAAAGAAAAAAAGAAAAAAAAGAGAAAAAAGTGATGAAAGAAAAAAATATATATATAAAGAAGGAAAAGTATGATGAGAAAAGGAAGAAAAGGAAAAAAAGAGTGAAAAAAATATATATATAATAAAGCTCCCCGGTTCTCTAGCTACATTTGGAAATTTCAAAAGGATTTCAAGATCAAGACCCATACTCATCTTTCCAACCATGTGCAATCTGATAACGAGGACTTCGTTTGTGCCTCGGGATCACTCTTTGCCATTTGCACATGTCCACCTGTCTAAAAAGTGTGTGTTTTTCTCTCCCCCCTCCGCGGAACATTATTTTCCAATGACCTTTTTGACGAGTCTTGGTAAGTCCATGAGAAGCTTGTCTTGTTTTGATAATATCTCAACTATAATATCTTGGTAGGACTAAACTTTCCCATAGCTCCATATAAAGCCTTCCACCAAATATTTGAGAGAGGAAAGGAGTAGAACAAGTAGCCTTGAGAGACAAGATGAGATGAATGTTCATGAGCAAGATGCAAGGAGGTTTATTATTGATCTTGGTAAAGCAATTTTTCTTCATCCCGCTCTTTATTTTCAAAATTTTTGAGATTTGTTTAAAATTTGAGAGCAAGTTTAATTACTTGTGGAAAGAGCTTAAATGATATCTACCCTCCATAGAGATGAAAGCTAGCTACATTATGGAACTTTAACAAATATAAACTTGGAGAGTATTATGTTTTCTCATGTATGATCAAGTGCAAGGTATGAACATTGAAAGGCAATACTGATGTCCATTAAAGGCTTACTCGAGGACGAGCAAGGTTTAAGCATGGGGGTATGTTGACGGTCGATTTTGGTACACCTAGCTACGGGTTTACCGTCAACATTTGCACGTATTTGATATTCTAACTAATGGTACTAACCCCCGGAGGTATCAAGTTCACTCTTGCATGTCGATTTTGGAGTTTGTTGTTTACGTAGGAAACTAGCGCTTAAAGGGAGACTTTCGGGATAAGTTCATCAAGCACTTCAAGAGAAGATCATGAAGCCCGGCACAAGTCAAGACACATCATGAACATGACTCCAAATGGCCCAGGGACCGAAGCATGAAGCCGTAAAACTCCAGGGACCTGAACAGAAGATGCTGAAGCTTCCGCGACAAGGAGCTCTATCTAAACCATGGAGAAGACGACGTCAAGGGCCCACATGCATAAGGGAGCAAGTCAACAATTGACCGAGAAGCATCGGGGAGCGAACCGGGCCGAAACGGGCCCAGGCCGGTTGGCCCAGGCCGGCCGGCCCCACCCCTTTTCGTGCCAGTTCGCGACCCCCTTTGACCTAGGTGCTCGTCTATAAATTGCCTCTGCCTCCGCCGGCTGCCACATCCATCCATTCATCAGAGAGCCGCCGACACGAAGGAGAAGCACCGGGAGGAAGCCGACGGCCGCCGCAAGTCCTCGAGTTGCCTTGGAGTGCCCTAGCCGCCATGGTTGGCCCTGCGTGGTGAAGCCATGGTGGAGTTCCGGAGCCCATGTCTTGATTCCATCAAGGCAATTGTACATTCTACATTCGATGGTGATATAAATCATGTCTTTTCTTTACTTTGATCTACATCGATGAGTGCTTTATTCATATGTATAGCTAGCATATGCTTTTAGTAGGAATAGATCTAATCGTGGTGGTTAGTCTATCTCTTGCAGATACATCGTTGTAGTGCACGGACCGAGGTTGTCGTTCGGTGATGATTATCCTTGCGTAGTGACAGTACGGTGGAGGAGAAAGCGGCGAATGAACGTGTATCGGACCACTCCATATCGGGTTACTCCATATCGAGTGTACTCCTTATCATAGTATAGGATTAGATTGGTTTGTCATCGTGGCCGGAGCGGCAACAAGAAGACGATAGGCTAGGGTTACCTTTGGTTTGCTTACCTTTATGGCTAGGTGGATGTGATCCATACATCCTTTCATGTATGATTAACCTTTATGCAATCAACACTTCACATAGGGTTAGACCGGTAGGTTAGATAGAGAACCTTAGTGGTTTGCTTCCGATCCTTGGATTGACAAATCTAGGGAGGACCCTCCTTGGTGAAAAAGGCACCAAGTCACCCGTAGGTTTGCGGTGAACTTGAGCACGGTTTTCAACCGTCAACAGAGTTTGAATGATCTTCAACTCTTATCCAATAAATCAAACTCAAATAATGGCGCTCTGCTTGCTCTACATGATTCCTGTGGTTGGCTTGCATATGTTTTATTCCTTACTCTTTATCTTGACGCTTGTGAACAAATATCATTAGGGAACTCATGCTCATCTAAGTAGTTGGCGTTTGAGATATGGTTTGATGATATGATCTTCTCTCCTATTGCTTGAGTGCTTGGGAATTTTATTTGAAAAATCTTAAAAAAACCCTTTGCAAAGCTACTCTTTGATATGTCACAATCCTACCAAAGCCATATGATTTAGTTGAAAACCTTATACTCATATGCTGCTTGTTATTGCATTGAGCTTTGTTAAATTGTTGGACCCTTGTGAGAGTTCTTTTCATGCTTTCGCGATCAAGATTTATGTGCACACCACCTTTTCCCCCTTGCTATACTTCTACACTGGAAGTTAGCATTGTATCATCCATCTATTCCACTAAATAAAGCTCCATGGATTGTTCCATGATTTACCCTCTCCAAATATCTCCAAAAGAGACTGGGCTATGCAAAAAGGACAAAAAGAGAGAGAAAGACATGCTCAAAAAGCACGACAAAAAAAAAGAGAGAGAAGAGAGATAGCCCATGTCTCGAAAATTTCAAAAAAAAGGAGAATGGAGTGAATCATGCAAAAAGGAGTTCCATAACTTAGATGGTAATAACTAGCACCCATTCTGGGGCTAGTGGCCACCTTACCATATCCATCATACTCATATACATGCATATCTTGATCTGATTGTATGATTTGATTTTCTTCTTGGATCCGGTTTTTGACTTTGCAATATATGTGAAACAAGTATGCTTTATCTTCTATCCTACCCTGAGCTCCACATATAGACATAATTAGAAGTAGGATGAAGAAAGGTAATTCTAATGCCTTGGTTAGGACATACACACATTGAGTGATCTGAGAGAATCAAATGAGGAGCTAAGCAAAGTTTGTTTTGAAAACTAATTGCAAAACCCCAAGTTATTTGACATGATGAGCAGAAGTGATTTGATTCATGACCATTCCATTCCTCAACTACCCAAGATGACATGATAGACACTCCATAGAGTTCACAGGTACAAGGTATGGTTTGGAATATCTCTTATGCTCGCTTCATACCCCTGGATATCATGTCCCACTTGATTTGTTCTCCCTTTACTCGGGACGAGCAAAGGTCAAGTGTGGGGGAGTTGTTGACGGCTATTAAGTACCACTTTTATGCCGTCAACTCCTGCATAAAATAAATGGAAAGTGATCATCAACACTAGGATAGGGCTTTATACTGACAATTTCCACAAGTGTTGGTGTTTCTAGCTTTTGATGCAGAACAGGCCAAAATACACATGAAATGATATAGCTAATAGCAAGTGTATTAATGGCATGAATATGCCATCATCATAAACAGTCCCAAATGCCAATTTGGACTGCACCATTGTGACGGGCTCGTCGAGACGATCGAAATGGATATATCATTTGCATACATCAGAGCCCGGATGAGAGAGATATGCAGACATCATGTGGGCCCGGTGGGACCCACACCAGGCCACGTGGCGACGTGCTGCCACACAGGTGCCATGTGGCCATGACACCTCATCGATCCAAAGAAGCACACTCTCGACCAATCAGGAGCAAGCACGCGGATCCAAGGGCCCACAACCACGAGCTAACAGGCTAGAAACGCCGCAAACACACCCAAACCGACCTTGGGACCCACCTGGCAGTCACCTGGACGAAAACCAGCGCGAACAGAGCTGCTCGGGGGTCAGCCGATCCCCCAGTTCGACCGAACCCATCTTGAGGCCTCTTGCGCCGCCCTTCCACGTGTCGGCTTGTCGTGACGAGCCAAAATCGGTACCAGGTGCATGCCCGTATATCCGCCCGAAAGCCTGCAGCTCCTTCTCATCTCGTCCTATAGAGTTGTGTCCTTGGACCATAGCTAGCCTAGGAGGTAGTACACACCATTCCTTGGATTCAATACCCTTTGGAATACTCCTTAGGTGAAGTGCTACAACGGTATTTCCGTGCGCTTGCGGATTCTTTCGTACTCGTCGGTATACCCAGGTAGATCTTACACTCACGCTAGGTGTACAACTAGTGGTGAGTTTAAGAAATACCAACACTAGACGGCTTGGAGCTCGTGATTCCATTGAGCACTTCAAGAAGATTGTGAAGTTGCCTTGGAAGATTGGTGTGAGAGGTCTTGTGCTCACCTCGCTGGAGCGGTGAATAGCAACTCTAGTGGAATCGAGGTATGGAGTGGTTCTTTGGTTCTAACCGGCTCAAGATCAAGCGGTGCCTTGATAGAGGAGCGGTTGAACATTGAATCCACCTCAACGTGGATTAGGGGTGACCAACAAGTCATCGATACCACGGGATATAATTCGTCTCTTGTGCTCGGTTATTTCTTTGCTCAATTTCTTTCAAGTACTTTACTTTGAGCATTTACTTTCTAGAGATTGAATTATATCTTGTCACCTTAGGTTGCAAACCCCCAACATAGGAATAGAGTAGCTAGAAATTTAATTCTCCTTGTGGTTCTAATTAAATTTCTCTAATGTTGTGCTTTTAGATTTTAAACCGCCTATTCACCCCCCTCTAGTCGGTATCCTAGATCCTACACTTCCTCGAGCCGCCCTCCTAGGAGGACGCCGTTATCATCCATGGAGAAGAAGACCTTGCCTTTGCCGTCCTCCTCACGATGCTGGCAACCTAGCAGTTGATGATGGTGGTGCTGGTGCGAGCTGCCATGGCAGTCAACCCCAACAGCCCGCACGACACCGGCGTGGTCCGCGCGCGCCAGGTTTGGCCACTGCTCACATCTCGCCTCCGCCGCCGCGGTGTTGTGCCTGGACTTCTTGCAGGGCGACACGGACGAGCTCGACGACTGATGCTACAGAGGCGTGATCCTCTGGAACGAGATGAAACTGGACAGAGGTGCATGTGCACGAGATGAGTGGGATTCTGGAATGGCGAGCGGAGGGCCCTCGTGAAAATTGGCTAGCGGAGGTGCCTGGATACCGAGCCATATAGCGAGGAGGTCATTTTGAAGAGACTGTTGGATCTCTTTTGTACTCTAATTTTGTTATTTTCAGCTAGTCAATTGATTTTACAGAGGTTGTTGGAGTTGCTCTTAATATATACAAGCTGATTTTCCGCGTGGTACTGCCAAATTTGAGAACTTTTCGATAAACAATGAGAGGGTGAGCGTCTTTTATAGTTGCCGGAAAGGGAGCAGAGAAGTCATGTGATAGCTGAAAAGTCATCAGTAGTGGCACTTGAGTTATGATTCTTATGGTTGATGTTGGTGGAGATTTATGATCATTAAGGTTGATGTTAGTGGACAATGAGGGGATAATACATGGACGGATGGATTTCAGAGGACACCGATGATCTAACGGTAATGAAAATAAGTGACGTGGCTTAACGTGGTTGCAAAGAAATAGGAGTAAATGACCTTTAGTGGGTACCGTCTATATAGGTTACTAGGAGATACCCCGCGCGTTACTGCGAAAATTTCTATAAATTTTGAAGATGCAATTTGAAAGTAGAAATACTAAAATGATTGCATCACAACATTTTTTTTGCAAACAACAATGTAATGAAAACACATTCATTTTATTGAGCGAGAACTACTTAGAAATTTGTAGCATGGTACGCACAGAAACTAACACAATGCATGAAGGGGTGGGCATTCAGTTTTAACCGACAATTCGGTTCGGTTATTCGGTGTAAAAATATTTTGGTTTTCCAACCATCAACAACCGATCGGTCTTTTAGAAAATCAAAAACCGACGAGTTCGGTTTCGGTTTTTTTCGGTTCGGTTTCGGTTTCCACCGAACAACACCGAACAACCACAGGGTAGCTACAATCCTTCCGCCAGCTCGCCGGCCGCTGCCGCCGCCGCCGCTACGCAGCTCGCAGCCCTGCTGCGGGTCCTCCCGTCGGCCGGCCGGCCGCCGTCAGTGCGCAGCCCCGCCGCGGGTCCTCCTGCCAGCCGCCGATGTGCAGGCTGCAGCGCTGCCGCGGGTCTGTCCTTCCGCGTTCCGCCGGCCAGCCCTGCCGCAGGTCCTCTCCCGCGTCTGCTGCGCCGTGGAGGTAGGCTCGCGTGGAGTCTGCTGTCGGTGCCGCCTCCGCCGCCTGGTGCGCGTCGCGATGCGGCTCGCGTGGAGGGATGTGGGGGTTTCGATTGACTCCCTGACGGCCTGACCTAAAGGCTTGCGGTTTGTTTTTTTGGGCCTCGCACACGAGTGGAGGTGGCAGGTGGGCTTTTGTTATTTGTGCTTGCGACTTAGGATGGGGTTTTCTGATTTTCTCTATCGGCCAATGGTTCGGTTAAATCGGTGGTTCGGTTCGGTTTAAGGCAAAAACCGAAGCCGAAGCCGAACACCGAAATAGGCAAAACTAGAAACCGAAGCCAAACCGAAAAACCGACATTTCAGTTCGGTTTCGGCTCGGTTCGGTTTTCAGTCTTCGGTAAAAAAGTGTCCAGCCCTAAATGCATGCATGATTACTATTAGCCGCAGAAAATCGGTAGAAGACATAAATTCATGATTCTAGTGGATGGTGATGTGGACAGCTTGCATGTTCAGAGAAGATCTAGTGGATGGTGACGTGAACCTCTTGCATGTTGAGAGAAGTCTATCCATGATGTGTAGTGGGTCTCACCTATATAGTTGTTATAGATGTGGTTTTCCTTATCTAAGAAAGTAGAAATGGTATGTTATGTCCAAGATGCACAGAGAGGGGGCTGCTTGATTGGAAGTGCTCTAAGAATAACAGAGTATAAACTATAGCAACCACACTGTATTTCTTCTTTTCTCTTAACATCAACTTGGAGAGATTAATGCAAATACTCCTCATCATCTTGTTGCAGGACCATTATCTACATATCCTAATTTCAGCTTTGGATGGGTGAATGCTACAGATGTTGCCCCGACAAATATCATCACATTTTAAGTTCCCTCAACAAAAGATATTGCATGTCGAAAGAGTTGCTCACTACTCAGAAGTTGTGTACATCATCCACTAGATTCTCACAATTCTTCATCCAAATAAGTAAGTAATATTCAATGAATCAAATGTGACACTTCTTGGATTCACAATTACCTAATACAATGCATTTAAGCGGGACCACACCTAGTGCCTAAAAGAGCACTATTTGCTTATCAACTCTCTCAATATGGTAGTTGGATTGGGAAAAGGGAGACAGATGAAGATGCTCTTAGCCTCTTAGGTATTGTGTTGATTCAATGAGACCATCAAGAGCTTAAAATAGAAGGGATTTGTGACATGCACCAGACTTTGCAATTCACATGGTAAAAACTTTATATTGATTTAATGCTTAAATTTTGTGTAGTTTTTTATTTTCTTTTCAATATCCAGATGAATATATTTATAACACCGGAAAAACAAAAATATCGCTAGGGGAGTTAGCAAGGCCATCGTCAGAGAAACGCTTGCCACAACAAATTATTCAAAAGAAATGAAATGAAATTAACAAATAGAATTATAAATTAGTCTATCTAGCTGCTTTTTAGGCAATCACTAATTAGTGGCTTGTTACTCCCTCTGTTCGCTGTTTATAAAGGTACGATGTGAAATGACACGGTCTCCTAAATTTGACTTTGACCATTCATTTCTTTTATATTATATTTTTTGAGATCATCTTATAATATATTATTTATAATTATAAATTTTTAACCATTGAAAAGTATATTTGATTACAAATCCGACAATGTGAAACTTACATTACAAAATAAAAATTGATAAATAAATTATTGGTCAAAGATTTTAATATTTGAATCTTAATATACATGCGCGTCTTATAAACAAAAAAGGAATATGTTATTAGCGGTAACCATTATTTTAAACACGTATTTTCCTTTCTTATTATTTGATCACACTTCCCTCATTCCTTCCTTCCTTGGGTCTGTTCTAGTAATCTAGTTTTTTTTATAACATAACACATCATTTTTTATGTGATCTTCCTTTTCCAGGCATCTGGAGTGACCTCAGTTATCCGTAGGTCTATGTACATGAGCTGAAATGGTCTCTTTTTTCGACTTATGTTCCCTCGAGCCTTCAGCAATGAAGCCATTTTGAGAAGGGGCATTGGCGTTTCTACCCTCGGTTTCGAACACAATGATGTTTTTACCCTTATTTTTTTTAACTTTGCGCTTTTACTCTCACTTTTTAAAAACGAATGGAGAGTCTACCCCTCGTCTGTTATGTACACATAACAGTGTTAAAAGTGACAGCTTTGCCCATCCATTTTGACCCTTATTTTTTTCTAAGGTTTCTGATTTTACACTCTGTTCACTGGCCCAAGGAAAAGGAGTACATACCGTTCGTCCTCCTCAAGTCGGACATGGCTGGTTGCGGGAGTTCGTGGGGAGCTTGGCGCCGATGCTGGCCGCGCGCTCCTGAGGGGGTAGTGAAGGAGCTTCCACGCCGCCGCCGCTGGGGCACCATCCCTGAAACCCTAGCGTGGCCGCGCTGAAACCCTAGCTCCCGGGGCAATGCCACCGACGACGCTGAGGCGGTGGGGAGGAAGGAGGCGACCTGAATGGTGGCCGTGGGGAGGGAGGGGGCGAGGTGAAGGGTGGCTGCCGGAAGGAGAGGACGACGACGACCTCCAGCGACCACGCCTCCCGCGACCATGACCGCGTCGCTCTCATGCGACGGGAGAAACGGAGGCCCTGTTTGGCAGGGCTCCAAAAGGAGCTCCAGCTTCGGCTCCACGCGGAGCCCTGCCAAACGGGGTGCTCCACGGCAACTCCGGAGATGGAGCTGCTTGTGGAGCCGCAAACGGCTTCCACTGGGGAGGCGGAGCCATGAAAACGTGGCTCCATCCGGCTCTGCCTCCCCCTTTACTGCTTTGCCCTCGGTGCAGGGGCCGGCCGGCGCGAGGAGGCACGGGCGGTGAAGCTCGAAGAGGGGAGCAGGCGAGGCGGAGGCAGGGCGGAGGCGCCAGTGGGGCGGGGCGAAGCTCCACTGTCGAGCCGCCGCCTCCTGCAACCACTGCTCCTCCACAGTGGGGCGGGGCAGGGTAGATGCGGAGAAGGCGATTGGCAGGGTAGGGAAGGGTAGAGGGTAGGTCGGCTGGCGGCAGGGCGTGGCGCGGCGGCGGGAGCCGGGACCTCGCGACGCGCCATGAGCCCGTGAGGGAGGGGAAGCGGTGGATGGATAAGAAGGAGGTGAGGGTGAATGGATAAGAAGGAGAGGAGGGGGAGGGAGAGGAAAAGAAAAGAAGAGAAAAAGACAAAAAAAAGAAAAGGGAGAAAAGAAAAAATAGGAAAGGGCAATTTAGACATTTTACAACTTCAATCCAATAGGTGAAGCTGTTTTGCCAAACGTTTTCCAAAATGGCTTCATCTCCATCAGAAAAGCCGCTCCATCGGAGGAGCCAGAGCCGGAGCTGTTTTTTGAGAAGCCGGAGCCCTGCCAAGTAGGCCCGGAGAAAGGGTCTTGCTCGTGAAGGGTTGTATTGACAGAGGTATTTTGGTCCTTTGGCCTGCGTCTCTTGTTCTTTCTTGTTTTCGTTTTGCCATTTAATACCAGCAGAGGCGACGATGTTAAAAGGAGGGTAGACCGAGCTTTCGTTAAAAAAAACGAGGGCAAAATTGTAAAGTTCAAAAAAATAAGGGCAAAATCACCATTGCGCTTGAAACAGAGGGTAGAATCACCAAATTCCCTTTTGAGAATGAGGGTCTATTTGACAGGGCTCTTTGTTGTGGTTCCATGTGTCGTTTTTGGCAAAGCTGTACGAACAACTACTAGGCAAATAGCTCGAGTGGATAAGTTCCCAAAATCACAGGGATGAGATGTTTGAGGGAGCAAGAGCCCCAAAAGTGATGCTCTCAGGCTCATCTCCATTGATTGCCACTCTGCCCTCATGCAGGGCTCGCGGAGGGACATTGGGTAGAGGTGGAGTGTGAGGATGGTTTCCCCTCAAGATCTGACATCAAGAGCAGTCACATTTGGAAGAGCACTTATGGGTTGTCCTGAGGCAACGTTGTACGAATCCAACCCATTGGGCGGAGGCTGTCGACAACGTGTGAGGACGGGAGGCAACCGATGACAAGCGCTAGGCCATAGAACAAAGGCGATATGTGGTGGGAGCGGAGGCACCGTAGAGATAAGGCGAAATAACACAAGAGGAAAGGATGAAAAAGAAGGAAAGAGGAGAACAAGGAGAAGAAAATAGAACAAAACATTATATAGACCATAAACTCCTTTAACAAATATTTCCAAGCTAAAAAAACCCATCAAAGCAAAGGGAAACAAAAGGGGAAAAGGCAGGTTGCAAGCTAGAGGAAGAGGGGTATGACGGACGTATGCATTTCAACCACGTATATCCTGGCATCTATCTATAATAACTAGGTGATACCCCGCGCGATGCTGCGAAAATTTTTTAAATAAAATTTTAAGGTGCAATGTGAAAGTAGGAATATCAAAGTGATTTAATGACAACAATATTTTGTAAACAACATTATACATGGAAACATGATAATTTTGTTGAGAGAGAACCATTCTAAATTATTGATCCTATATTTTTTTTTACTACGAGAATTTTGTAGCATGCTACTCACAAAAGCACGATATTATCCACAGCAAAATCGGTTGAAGACATAAATATATGATCTAGTTGATGGTGACATGCCATATAGTGGATGGTGACATGGAATGCTTGCATGTTGAGATAAATCTATCCATGATTTGTAGTGGGTCTCACCTATATAGTTGTTATAGATAGATAGATCTGGATAGCCAAACGTCTCAGCTTATTTTAATCTGGAATCCAGATTATGTGAACTTTAGCTAAAATCTAGAGATTGTTATAATCTGAATCGGATCCAAACAGCCTTGAGAAGCGTAGAAACAGCCGAACGAAGGAGCCATGCCAAGGAGAAGGAGGTCAAAGCCCACACAGCGAGCAACCGTTAAGCCGGATGACGTCCAAACAAGTGTAGGTCACGGCCGCACGCTCTGCATCGGACGGTCACAAAATCCGACTGATAGAAAAAAGTAAGGTGTTAGTGTTACGAGAAAGAAATTTTTTCTCTACTCCTAAAAAGTATGAAGTGGAGAAAAAAACCCGTTAGTACTTTCTTCCCCTCCCCCGTGCGTCCGCCCCCGCGTCCGCTATGCCTCTCGCGCACGTTGCCTCTCCTCCGCGCCTCTCCATCCGGTCCCACCCTACAGCTCCGTCACCGCCCTCGCGTTTCCTTTCGTCGATCCGCCCCCAAAACTGACGCGCCGCCGCCGACCCATCGCGATCCCACTGCTCCGCCGCACCTCCCCGACGTCTCCAGGTCAATGCCGCCCGCCCCTCTATGCCCACCCTCCGTAGCACCCGCCGCCTCCCCTTCACCCAAGTACCCAACCCTACCCTTGCTGCCGCCACCTGTGGATCTCCTCCCCCGTCACGAATCCGAGGGGGAGGCTGCAACAGGCACCGGCGGTGGCATCGAGGACGCCCCGTCGCCGCTCGGATCGACGATGCCCCGCCGCCGCTCGGATCGACGATGCCCCGCCGCCTCTCGGATCGACGATGCCCCGCCGCCGGATCGACGACGTTGACGCCCCGCCGTGCCTCTTCGGGACTCTCCGCCTCTCTGGGTCATCATTGCCGCTTGATCGACGCTCTCCTCCCCCGCCTCCCGTTGGCCTCCTCGCCCGCCCGCCGTCGATTAGCTCCCGCCTCTCATCTCCGGCTCTCCCCTCTGTCTCCTCCTGCCGCGCTGCAGCCTCGATCGCGGCCTTTCCAGTCGCTCGAAGTGATGCGCCGAGGGGTTCTACACAGGAACATCTCAGTGCGTTCTGGCTCCCCGAGCTTCGGCGACTCCAGGTAATGCTGCCTTGCACATTATGGCGGGTTTCGTGTTGTGGTGTAGGTTTAGATGGCTTACTATGGATTATTTTCTCGGCCTGCGCATTATGACCTGTTTTGCTTAATTTGTGATGCAGTGGAAGACTCCAATAATCATCGTGGGGTGCAAACTGGACCTGAGGGACGAGCAGCAAGTGCCTTGAGCAGGTTATGGCACCCATCATGCAGTCCTTCTCCCTATTTGATGAAATGCTTAGCCTATGCCATTTATACCATTGATCAACCAAAAAGAAGCATAAATATTCAGAGTCAAGGACGTGTCATGTGAGTTCTGTCAAAGAATATATATATATTATTACATGTTCCTTCTCCTAATGTGCTAGCTGCATATTGATCTCATTCAGTATCATGAGCAAGACAAAATCTGCAAGATTCACTGCTCCTATTAGAGATGAGCATGGTTGCTTAGTTAAAGCGCAAAGCTTCTGATTATTTTTTATGTCCAATTGTATTTTTAAAATCTAGAGAAGTATTCTAGGTACAAGATATAAAATCTGTTCACCTGTCTATGCATAGGTGTAAAAGGCATAGCAGTTCCTAATTGTTATCCAATGGCAGGAAATAAATGGATATTATCCTCATCAGTCAGTCATCAGGGAACTTGAGGGAAGAATGCTGAGGCTGCATAGCGGGACAAAGAGGAAGAAAATGTAAAGCTAAAACAGCTGTTGGAAGACTGATAGAAAATGGTCAGAATATTAGGCCAAAATGAAATATGTGGAGAGGCATGGAAGAGATAGCTCTCTTCATTGCAGTTGTGCCTATCGTTTATTTGGTGTTGGCTTGTAATTTAAGGGGAACCACATTCTGAAAACACAATGTACACAAAGTTAGTCAGTCTGAAATAAAATAATGACTTTATCTGATTTTGTCATGCAGTGTGATGAGGGAGGGAAGGATCAGTGCAAAGTATGAACTTGGTGGGATTCACAGGTACTTACTACTTAGTTATCTTTGAACTCAATCTATACTAATAACAATACTCTATTTATATTATGGCTTCTTTTCTTAAGTAAATATAAAAAAGGCAATATCACCTTTTTTAGAAAACTATAATTTTAATTTGTCTATGAATCAACACTAGACGTTAGTGAATGTGTTAGGAGAGCAGCATTTTTTGTGCTGCCAACTAAATTTCGTCAGCAGCACCGTAGGTGAGTAGTCATATTTTTGCACTAGATCAGACTAATGCTTATGTAACAATGTATGAAATTCACATTTTTACTGTGTTAGTGAATTAATGGTAAACTAATTTTGCAAGAACCTCGAGGGTCTTCGACTATAACTTTTTGTTCGATCAACAAAATCTTATATGGCAGTCAAATAAATCAGTAAGTGGTTATCTGCTCATGCTCTACTCGTATGGCAGTTAATACTCAGTGGTGCTCTTTGCCTGTGCTTGTTACTGAGAAGAAGCTCTTGTGTGCAGACGTCAGGTACAAAAGCAATGTTATCATTAATAGTCCATTTACATCAGAGCACTTAATGATAGGTGTCTCAACAAGGCGATGATCCTGGAGTAGAAAGCAGTAGAGATGCTGAAATGATTATCTACATGCTGCCTAAGGCCTTAGGAGCTTAAAGGCACTGGTAAGTGAACATTCCCATTCGGATGTAAAGTTCTGAACTGTGTGGTTTGTGCTTGCAGGGCTAGAATGTATCCTTCTCCAAGATTGGGGATTCCATTTACATTGAGGAGAAAGGTAAATGACAAGCACTATATGTTATTCAGTTCATACTGAGCATGTTTAACTGGAGAAACTTTAGACCTTACTGTCTTGGTGAACTTGCTGTGAGTAGCATCGAAGAAATAGTTCATTCCATTTTTCTCTCTTGATAATGTCTAATCCTATGATCTATCTTTTAATAAATGCATTCCATTTTCATTTTAAGGTTGGTCGGTGTAGGCAAGAGAGTCTAAAGATGTTTAATTTTGAGCAAGCATGATCGCAGGATTGTGGTTAAGTGAACCGATTCTTCTACATAAAACATATTCAGATAGTTATTCTCATAATGTCTTGTGGATGACTTATTTTTGTGATGTTACGAGCATTTTTCCTACTCTTTTCTGTTTATTTTTTTGGCTGATAACTATAACCTGTAGACAAGTGAGTCTTGCTATCTTTGTCAGCTGTAAAAATTCAATTAAAAGTCTATTGGTCATGATGAATGTGATGGAGTAGGGATTTCTCCCTGGAACTTTTTAAAAATTATGGTTGACAGTTCTCTTAATAATGTTTGACTTGTGTCTGTCAAAGTAAAGATATATCATCTTCTCTCTGGGCAAGCACTGGTACTTTCAAAGTGGTTTTAAATAACAGCTGATCTTATTTTATCTTATCAACAATCGATTGTTTCATGACATGGTCAGCATACACATGTTAGAACATTATGACTATAGACATACTTTATCGAATCATGCAAATTATTGCTTATCCCATTCATGCTTGCAGCTGGGATCATATATTGCAATATAAATATTTTATTGTCCGTAGCAATGCATGGGCGCTTTCCTATGTGTATCGATCTCTCTGCCTCCAGGTCACCACGATGCTGTGAGGCTGCTGCTCTCCAAGGGTGTTCCTGTGGATCCTATCAACAGTCGTACGAGTTTGTAGATTGTGGATGCATAGGGCAAGGAGCCTCGGGCAGCCACGGCTTGGAGAAGTGAAAGGTAACCTGCACTAACCACAAAGATGATACCCTTGTTCTTTTTTTTTTCTCAGATGCAGCTGTAAATTAAAAAGAAAGAACAAAAAACAAAATTCCTGAGCCTAGGGTAGAGTTGTGTGGGGACGGTTGGCTTTAGATGATTGGGTTAGAAGTAGAGAAAAATAGTCTGTCTTCAGATCCGGTACATGCTTTCAATCCAATGATCTGCTTTTCATTCTCCAATAGGTGCTTTCAATTGGTAACTGCGCATTCTTGAGTGAAACTGATTTTCATGATATTAAATTACAAAGTTTAATTAGATAGCAGCTCCTTTGTGTTTATTGTCACGATATTCAGTTTCCTTCATGGGGTGATCTGATTTTCATGGAGCTAATTCTACACAAACGATTGATCTGATAGCAGATCATTTATTTTCTTGCATTGCTCAGTTCCTACAAACACTATAATTTTCTAATGTCAGTGCATATCCTGCTCGAAAAAATGACCTTTATAAGTCTAGCCAACAGTTAGATATCTGCTTTGTACATCATACGTTTGATCTAATAGCAGACTGTTTTTTGCTTATTTTCTTGCATTGCTCAGTTCCTACAGCACTATTAACTTCTAATGTCAGTGCATATTCTGCTCGAAAAAATGAGCTTCATTTTGAACTAATTTTCTTGTCTTAAACGTCATATATTTAAGGACAAAGGGAGTAGGTGTTAAATGGTTTACTTTGAATTGTTCCAATATTTTACTGTTAACTAAATGATTTATCTTGTTGAACCGACATATGTAGTCTAAAGTTATAACACTAATTGCATATTTGGATTGAGTTCTGGTATGCATGTTCTTATGGTTCTGGAACTTTTTTTTTGAGTGGATGGTTCTGGAACTTTTCTTTTTGATCAACGAATTTGCCTTGCACATTTTCCTTAGGAAATTGAAAATTCAGTATTCTATACCTTTTGTACTAAATAGCCCAGGTATTAATCATCCTTTTGGTTTAGACACTGACATTCTTATTTGGAACGTTCTTTTGCCTAACCAGGAGTTAACAAGGTTAAAGGCAGTGGATTGCTTCCCTGGCCACAAAGGCTCACAGCACCACCACCTCGCCTTGAAGAACTTGGGATCAGTTCAAACAATTTTTCTGAAGACAATGTGAGTACCAGCATGATTTTGAAATATAAACATGTGCCCATCTTTGTGATGGTGGTATTTTTGACATTGAAATATTGCTTGTAGGAGATTTGGCATTCTAGAGTAACTCACTACTGGAAGCACATGAAATCTGAGATACAAAAGGATTCCTTCAGAAATGTTATGGATATGAGCGCTAACCTTGGTGGATTTGCAGCATCTCTGAGGAAGAGGGATGTCTGGGTAATGAATGTAGTTCCTTTAACGGAATCTGGAAAGCTGAAGGTTATATATGATCGTGGTTTAATGGGGACTGTGCACAATTGGTAAGAACTTCTTTTCTGCTCCCTTTTCATTTGTGTAACCGTTTCAAGGTCAAATTTGCATGCCTAGAGTTAGAATCTTTTTTGGTTTTTTGTCTAGCTTTAATTAACTAGGAAGTACAAATGTTCAAGTTGCTTTTTAGCGATTGTCCATATAAGCTCGTTATCATGTGTAGAAAGTGTGATAAGTTGTTTGGTTTCTAAGATGCCAGTACGTGTGATTCTGTGGAACTCACTCACCCATGCAATTAGTAGATAGTGTCAGATTCGCTCTGGTCCGATGGATAATTGGCAGTTAGAGTGTTAGACACGATTTAAGAAATTCATGTAGTCCAGTTCTCATATTTTGGAAAATGGTGTAGATGGTACATTTACTCATCGTGCTTGGGAAGCCGGGTAGGAGTTCTGTCCATAAGAAAATTTCCTAAAGTGCTATTATGATTGCACAGAACTGAAAAACCTGAGCCTATCTCCAGATCAGATCCAGGTGTTCCATTTGCAACCCACCCACTTCCATAGTTAACTTTTGGCTGACAAGTGTTTATGCATTATTCTCTGTATATCCATACTCAAATGCATCATACATCTGCTTCTGAATTGCTTTATTTATGGTTCTTCTTAACTGAAGGTGTGAATCATTCTCGACATACCCGCGAACATACGACCTCCTTCATGCCTGGCTCCTATTCTCTGAGGTAGAGAAGCAGGGTTGTAGCCTGGAGGATCTGCTGATTGAGATGGACCGCATCCTTAGGCCTCATGGTTATGCCATCATCAGAGACCTTTATTGCTGATTAATTACTTAATGCAGTTACCTTTGTCTTCCTTGCTGATTAATTTAGTTATGAATAAGAATAAACAATAGTTTGCAGCTTATGAGAAATTCTCAGTCACATGACATTTGGAAGTAAGTTGGAACTATAGTATACTATTATTGCAGAAAACATAGATCAAGGTGCACCTCAGGATGCAAGCCTGTCATTCCCATAATAAAATTCTTATGTTAGGCTGAGATGTAATGAAGTGGTTGTATTTGCACTGATTATGTAATGAAGTGAAATGTAATGCAAGCCTCTGATTATGTAACGAAATGAGATTATGCAATACTATAATTTTTTGGCAACTTAAGTACTATTAGGAAATAAGAATGATTGTATTCTTGGAACTTGCCTTGAAAAATATTAAATTCACAATATTTCACTAAAACTTAACAGACATGTAGATATTGACTTTTTTTAAAAAAAAAAGAATAGATATTGACTTCTTTCGTAAAGATATGTGATGCCCGTAACAACGCTCAACTTCAAAGTGTTCTTCGGATGTGATATCTTCCATATTAATAGATCAAATTGTACACTCAACTTTTTTACTATAATAATATACCAGATTAATAGATCAAACTGTACGCTCAACTTCAAATCGTTCTTCGGAAGTGATATCTTCCATTGAATTTTTTTTGTATGATTTGAGTATTACGCTATAAATAATTGGATGCCCGTAGCAACGCACGGGCACGAATCTAGTTTCTTCTTAAAGAAAAAAAAAGAAACAGCCATACGTTTGCCATCCGCGTTCATCCCCTTCTCCCATCTTGGCGGCGGCGACGACTAGGCGAGCCGCGCGCGCCTTCCGTCAGTACTAGCTCGACCGCGGACTGCCGCCTTCTCTTCTCTCCTCCGACGATTCGTGCTCGTCCTACCCTGGTGGGTGGCGGTATACGGCCGGCGACGAGGTGGGTCGTGCTCCTGCTCCTGCTCCTCATTCCTCTTGCGGGTTGAGGCACGGTGATGGCTGGGTTAGGGTTTCCGGTTCTGGGTCGTCGGGGGACGGCTCCATGGCCGGCGGGCTTAGAGGAGCGTCCGGCGGCGGCGGCGGATCGAGGGTGGCGTGGTGTGGCGGCCTGGGCGCCGCGGGCGGCGGACGACAACCGGCGGGAAGGGCCGACGGGTTCCTCAGTTAGCAAATGGTGCGCGCGGGCGGCGGCGCCATTGCCGGCGGTGGCAGGGGCAGTCCGGTGCATTGAACCTCGACTGTTCATGTCCTCGCCCCTAAATCTTGCATGTGGAGGCGCTGAAGTTCTTGGGTTTATTTCTGTGTGGAAGCTGCCCATTATGGCCGGCGTGCCCTTTTCCTTTGTCACGTGCTGATTTCTTTTAGCAACAGGGAAATAGGAATTAACTGATTTATTTGTGTGAGTTCAATGAAAATGTGTGGCATGTGTACATGGTCTTTTTAACTTCAAGTTTTGTCGTGCATGTTTAGCCCACCTAAAATTTAGAGCGTATTATTTTGTCGTGCATGTTTGGCCGCTGATCTGACCCAATACAAATTACAAAGTATTCACATATATTTTGCCTAATATTTCGTTTAAAAAAAAACTAATCGGGGTGTACATGTAGACTTGCAGCCCTGGTGTTTCTTTTTGTGTTGTTTTTGCATTTCACAGTAGGATTTTGTTTAGCATACTCAAATTTCTCACCTTTTGGTTGCTTCAATGCAAGGATGTGCTGTACTGGCAATATATCCTTATGGTTTTGTGATATTATGTGCACATTTTTTTTGGCTAGGAAGTGGTACATAATTTACCTTCGTACCTATTAATGATTTAAATCGTAATTGTGGATTAAAATTTCATAATATGTAAAATGGAAGTTTAAAAATGACTGAATGAATTGACATGTCTCAAGAAAGATGCATGATAACAAATCATATATCCAGAGAAGTCATGTAGTCATGGAAAATAAAGATTTTTCAATAACCATAATACCACTTAGATTCTTGAGTTACCACGGTGTTAAGATATCCATTAAATATTCAGGAAATGACCAAATCATGTCATTAGACCGAATGATTCTAGTTTCTCCTAGCTCCTTTTTTTTTTGTCCAGAATTGGTAGAGATATAGTAACCATTTGTGTTAGTTAACACAACACAGAGATGATGACCAAACTAACAAATATCTGCAGTTATAACATTCAAAGCTAGGGAGCTTTGCAATACAGCATTCAAGTTTAGGTGCATATACTGCAATTTTTACACTAATAGCAGTTTAAAATGACCATTGTGCGAGTGTGGTTGATCATGCTAACTATTGTTTGGATGAATAATCTTTATCAGCATTTCTTTATTTCTTTCTGTTGTCCTTACAATGATCATGTACCTTCTATATAGCGGTTTTTACAATTTAAAGACTAGCTTTGGTTTGTGGAACTGGGTGCTCCACCATTCAGTCAATTGAGCTATTTATATATCCTTGTTCTCATTTTCTTTGAGCTGAACATCTAATCTAACCAACATATGTTCCGTTTTAGGAGCTATACATGGTTGTCTTTGACGTCCGAAATAAATCAAGGTTGAAGCAAGATTCATGAGTTATTAACAGATACAGGGTTTCCAGCCTTCCAGTTAAATGATCAAATGACCTGTAGAATGTCAGCAAGCAAGCAAAAGAAACGACAGATAAATTATACCAACTCAGAGCAATGTAGGCCGGGGAAGAAAACAAAATTTGACTCATCCAATTGTCTAGTGAGTTTGAAGCCTCATATTGGTCTTAAATGGGACCAATACCTGAGGCGAGTTGTGCCAGAAAAGGAACAAGTTGGAATTTTGTGGTCAGACTTGGCCCCTTTCATAGAAAACCAGGAACATTGTTCTGGCCTTGCTGGTGTTACATATGTCCCTCCAGAAACTTTCTCTCTCGAGAGCCTGAGAGGTGTCCTATCCTATGAGGTATGCCTATCTTTTCTTCTAAGTTTATCTGCCATGATCTGTTGTTTAAGTTGGTTCTATTTATCTTCTATGGTTGCCTTGATGTGGTAATATCACAGCTCGGTGGTTTTAGCACCCTATTTCGTGTTTCTTTTTTTTTAATATACACAAACAAAGTTTGTTCTTGATTGTAGGTATGGTCTACCTGTCTGACAGAAACTGAGAGAAAGTTTCTCAAACAATTTCTTCCAAGTGAGATTGATGCAGAAGAAAATGTACATTTGTTGCTTTCAGGAAAAAATCATCACTTTGGAAATCCTTTCCTCAGCTGGCAAGTTCCCTATGATTTGGTTCCTATTGCTTCTTTTATTTTCATTTTTAGGGTTGTAGATGCATGCATCTGTTCATTCTGATGTGGTTGTATTGCTTTCTGAACGTTCCTGTTAAGCTAGTGTCCAATCCAGCGTATGTGAAAAGTATCAAGTAGGGTATCGAAACTGGTACATCTGCGTTACCCCACAAGTCCTGCTTGTCTTGGTACAACAAATGGCAACTAGATCTATCGTTGTGCTTTTTGGTAACTTATAAATGTTTTTTGTGGGCTTATGGTTTGCTGTTTGGAGCGGTTTTCAAGAATTGGTGAGGGAAGGGTTCTGGTGGCTTTGGGCCAACACGGGAGTGGTTTCCCTTAAAATTCATTGTTTCCTCATCACTGATAGGCAACCCCTTTATATAGAGGGAGGGAGGGAGGTGTGTTGGGGGGGGGGGGGTGGCTTCTAATCTAATTTTATATAATTTCATTGACAAGCAGTCTCTCAGGGAATGTGGGTCCATTGCTACAATACCAGCACGATTACTGCTTGTAGTGCGCTTGAACAGCACAATCGTCACTCAGCCTCTCCAAACTGCCTGTAGGGCTTGCTCGCCCACAAATTTTAACGTACATGGCTACACGTTGCATAAAAACTTCTTAAAGTACATTACTAACAAAACTTTTTAAAAGTATGACACTTAGCAATTTAAGAATCTGCTCAGATCAGACATCAAAGCCACTGATAATTTTGATACGATCTTCTGCGGACAATGTATGTTGACCAACACCACTTCGCTGATTTTAGGGTTCCCATTAACCTATGTTGAGGTTAGTCCTGGTTAGATACACATTAATGCACTCATGTTTATCTCTGTAAATAATGCTGGACTAGAATATACCATACCGGAATCCCTTCTTCATATACTATTGCCCCTAAAATTGTATGTTCAGACTTTCCATCAGTTTTTCTACAATGCTTTTTCACCTCTTCATATGTTTGTTTGACATGTATTATTGATTGAATCACTGAACAGGTCATCTTCTCTTTGCTATGGTGATATTCATCCGGATGCCATACTTAACAAGGAGAAGCACATGAAAAAGGATGAGAAAGCATATCGTGTAGACTTGCTTAATTATCATTCCAAGTATGCCCAAACCTGAGCAAATCCATTATAAGTTTACTGTTTAGGTGATCCCTTGATATTAATTGCAAACTGGCTATGCAGCATGGTTGACACCTTGAAGAAATGGAGGAAGAGATGGCTGAACTGCGGTGATATAGAGAATTTGTTCAGGTTGGGCCTTGCTTCAATTATTTGTCTCTTGGCTCTTCGGTGATGCAGTGATTTGTTTACTGGATCGGCTCTGGTTCCTTAGTATTGGGTCGAATTATTGCTTTATTTTGTGAAAATTTTCACAGGCCTAATGCCCTAATCTGATGATGCATATGGTGACCCCAAGCTGGTTTTAATCTTGAATATTTATGAATCCCATGCCATATTACTGCTTGCAAAGTCAACCAGAATGCATACTGTTTCTCATGGTTGTCTGATGTGCCCTTGTTTGGTTAGTCTACCATGGTACCACCTATAACTTGTATGCAAAGGTCAACGTAGCATGGTATTTGGTGTCATCCTTTTCTTTTGACTGCTCATGCCTTCAGGAGTTTCAGATGACTCATGTATCGAGTTGGAGTATGCATGTGTCACAAAAGCTTTCTGGATAAGTTAGTGCTGGTAGGCACAAGTGGCTTTATTTTTGAATTTTGAGTAGTGCATTTATAGAGTTTCAGTGCTGCATTGTCTCATGTTTTAGCTTTTTCGCAATTCATATTGACAATTTCAACTGATATGGCTATGAGAACTAAAGAACTTAATTTTCTCATGTAAATATAACAATAAAGGTCCCTTAAACTTACTAGGTTTAGTTGTTTCGACTTGAAGGAGAATATCAAGTACAAACCCAGCATTCCTTGCGGTCCAAATCAACATTGACCTATTATATACCGCATTCTAAAGAGCTAACTCAGTATAAGATCTGTATATAACTTACTAATTGATAAGGCACTGTTTGTTATGCTTTCGCAGGGATAACCCTGGTAATCAGAAGGAAGTAGCTATGCAGCAGAAAGCTACTAAGGGTGGAATGCCCATGAAGGTTGCACAAAGAGTTGATGTTTCAAAGTTTATGTCATACATCAAGGTAAAATTGCTATCTCATAAGAAGGGTTACCATGACTTTTGCTCAACTTTGTCCATTGGAGCTTCTTTAAGAAAAAGTAATGAGATCTCAGTCGTCTGGACATGTAGCTCTGTAATGTACATTTCTTACTGCCATTTAGTACGCCTGCGAAATAAGTATATTGCTAAAATTAAGTCCTCTGTTTGTGTATTTGATTGAAGTCTTTTTGCCTTTTAATTTAAAAAATGTGGTATCACTGAACTGAAATAGGGAATTTTTATTTGGTCCATGCTTTTAGCTTGTGCAGCACTTATATTCAGTTATGGGTGTCTCTGCTAAGTGGTTTTTGTCTTTTTGGGGTATTTTGGGCTTTGGGGACACCTGGATGCCTAGACAACACCCTATGCGACAAGGTGTAACTAGGACCTTGTGGCATTCTGGTGCTGGGGACACGCCTGGATGCCTAGGCAACGCCTCAAAAACCATGCCTCTAACAGCTGATTTACGTAGGCGCAACATTGTCTCATGTATAGAATCTGTTATTTTCCGTATAATTTTTTGTTTTCCATCCTGTACCTTTATCTCTTAGCTATCACCTCTTTCGTAATTTTTTTATGAAGAATAGTGTGAGGGGTGTGTTAGTGTGCGGGCTTGATGTCAGAATTTCCTAAATTAGTCTTCATTATAGGATGTGAAGCTAGTCTGGAAAATGATTGTCAGCAATGACTACTGTTCATGATTTTTTTTTATGCCTGGCTATGACTAAAAAGATGTTATTATAAATTACAAAATATAACTGAAGAAAGTGTTTTTGAAGATGATCTATTTTGTTCTTAGAATGCTGAATAGCAAATATGGTGGATTTTACTGAATGATGTGGACCTTTGCTGTTGTAACTTTTTTCAGGTTAGTAGAACACAACTCAACCATATTAAGAGACTGAAGCAATCTGGAGATGGCATTCAGACCAAGCACGTTTCACGTGTAATTGGTGGCCTTGATAAATCCCATGTAAAACCATATGGAGCTTTATTAGAGGATGAACAGAAGAGACTGCGTGAGCATTGGTAAATAATGCTTTAATTTATTGTGTATACCTTAAGTTGATCATTATTCTCATGACGAAGTATTTACTTAACAGGTTGAACATGTTGTGCAATGATCTACCTGCTGCTTTTGAGGTTCTTAAGGACAGGAAGGCACTGATGGAGAAATCAAGAAAGTCATTAGGCCTTGAGCTTGAAGAGAAGAATGTGTCTGTCTCGAGAAAGGTGCTGTGACTTGTCCTTCAGTTCTTATTCTTATGTCTTAGTTTTGTGCCCGAGAGAGATCCTATACTTGAATGTATAAAAAATACAGTGGATGATATTAGTTCATGCTTACTTCTGTTATGTATCTTGCCAGTTTACAATGTATATCATTCACCAGTGCAGCAGAATTCATATTCAATGTTAATGCTATAGATGAGAATACCATGACAATAAAGATACTGAATTTGTAACAGAGGCATCTAGTGTGAAAGAACTAGGTAGTATTTCATTATGAATGGTGAATTGTTCTGTAGTGCTATCTTATTTATATAAGGTAGTTACATTGTCATTTCTAAGAAACAATATTTTGTTGTAATCTTCTTAATGGAAATAAATTTGCATAGTTAATTTATATTTTAATACCAAATAGGTGATTATGGTTTATTTATGTTTGTTTATGATGAGAAGGCAGACCAGTTAACAGACATAACAAACGAGCTAGGACAACCTGGTGCTAGCAAAAATGATGGTAGCCCAATTTTGCAAAATGGCCAGGTAGAACACTCACCTCAAAGTATGTTTCAAGGTGGGGATGGTCAGAGCACAACTCTTCGAGATCAGGATGATGAGCAGACTAGGTATATGGAAACATCTAGTTTTCATATTGACAGTCGGAATGTGGAAGATCATGATCTCATGGTAGTCGGGGGCACAGATATAACTAGCCAGAGTGTGCGAAATTCTGATGTGCAAGATCGTAATTGTGTCAGCTGCGTAGATGAAGGCACTCTCTGCTGTGCCAACAACCCTGACAAACAGAATAAAGATCTCAAGGATATCAAATTGTGTAAAGATGGCCTGGGTGTTAACAGTGAAGATATCCAAGAAATCAGGTGCCAAGGTACAGCCATTAACAACAATAGCTCAGAGAGTCAAGGGATCAACTCCATCAATAATACGAGCGCACATATTGACACTCTTGACTGCGAAAATTTGCAACTAGAAGATCTTGGAGTTTCTTACAAAGGTCCGTCAGTTCATGCTCATGAGCACGATCAGGACCTGGAAAGCATCAGCCATGATGTTTTGAACCACAACTGTGACCGTATTGCAAATATTTCTTCAGAAGTGAGTCATCCAAAGATGAACACTGTAATTGTGGATCAAGAAGAGACTGAGACTTTAATGATGATACCATCAAGCAGTTCTTCACTGATACGTAAGTCCTCTGGAGAACAAATGCATGTGGAAGGTTTTCTGGATCTAAATGACCAAGTTGCAAAAGGTGAGAAAAATAGATGGCAGTTGGCAGGTCCTCTTCAGTCCCATTATCAACCTCCAGAGAATATAACGTTTAATGGCTCAGGTAACTTACAGATTACACAACCTTATCCCTCTTCAGGGCAACAGAGTTCTTCAGTTTACTTGGATAATGGCGTTTTAAGTCAGCAGCAGGATGAACTCACCCCGTCTGTGTTCATAATGGACAATCCATCATCAGTTATTGAGCCCTTCTCAAATCTGCAGAGCAATGGTCAGCTCCAGATGGTGAAGGACATTGGAGCAGTATCGTACCCACTTCAACATGCAAATAGCATTGAACAGTCAATTGGTTTGCATTCATTGGCGAATAATCGTCTGGTTCAATCTGCTCCATTCCCCAGGTCGTTGCAGGAACAGCAGTTAACTGATCAGAGTGATAATTGCCTCTATGGACAACTTCACAAGGATATCTATGCTGATGTGAGTTTTCCAACTAAAGTAAACCCTCCTATATCTGGACAGCATTCTTATGCTGCTTTTGCTTCGATGGATCATAGGTATAACTGGTTTCCTGATGGTTGCCAGCCGCAGAATAATACTCTGTCGGGGTTGGAGTCTGGTAACTGCTTAGCCGAAGCGTTGCCAAGTGGAAGCAACACCGATGGAACTCTGTTCAGCGCCATATCTCAGTACAAGCAGCCATCATTACACCTGGGACATGGTGGGTCAAGCCCCTGCCAGCTACTTGAACCAAGGAATCAAGTTTGTCCACCTCAAAAATTTCTGCCTAGGAGTCAAGACACAAACATTCCATTTTCAGACATGTATGGCTACACCCAGAATATGGCCAGTGGCATGAGCAGTCAGGTAGCACCTGTAGGCTCTCTGGATGGGTCGCATTGGACAAACCTCATACAACAGAGTCCTGGAATGCCGCCTGACTTCACAAACAGGCCTTTTCGAGGGCCCTGGACCAGATAACTCTGTAGGTGCTGCCTGAGTTGGTTAATAAGGAGATTGGGGGCAAAGGCTGGAACAGAATGTTTTCCAGCACTGATGACTGACATCGTAGTGGTTTGAGCTGCTTTAATGGTGGTTTCAGAACGTAATTTTGTGCCATTCCTGCCCGGACATGGGCGCTGGGAATCTGGACAGTCAAGAGCTGATGATTCCCATTTTTTGCGGTTTTGTCCTGCTGTTTTTTTTTTGTTTTGTTTTTTGCTTTGATGATAAGCTGTGCCCCAATCTCCATGTGTAGTCTGACTTCTGTAGTGCCCCTCAGCAAACTAAAACCTGATGCTGTAGGTTGTGTTCTAAGCTATGGTTCTCAGCGCGCGGGCCATGTGGTAATGTGTTTGCTAACATTGCGTGTCATGTCACCCCCGTGTACATCTTTGCTGGCGCGTGGGCTGCTTGTTGGTTAATCTTGAGCGCAAAGGCAGGCAAGGCCTTGGTTGGCAATTTTGAGCCTTGCCTAACTTGTGTAACAGCTTTGAAAATTCGTGTTTGGTTTTCTTTTAATTCCTTTTTTTGGTTGACAATCCAGTCACATATGAAAGATGTCGCACTGTTCCAGTTCTAAAAGGGTGTGTTTGACAGAGCTCTTAGTTGATTTTTCATTTTCTATGGGAGTTCTGCTAAACAGTTTTTCAGAAAGAATGGTTCTCTGTTGATTGATTCCCTGAAATAAACTAAGAGGTTGAGAGCAGAAAAAAATAGTGATCCTTCATCCTGATTTTAACAGTTTATGTTAGAGAATCAAATAGAATAATTTCAACCACGAAATCATTCTTCTCATAAAATCAACTCGCGGTAGAGAATTACTCCCTCGGCTCCCAAAAGACTGTCATTTTCATTTCCTAATAAACAATTTTGATTAAATATATAAAAATATTTAAGGTACAAAATTAATATAGTTAGATATTTGAGTCTAGTTTTTTTAACAAATTTAATTGGAAGTACAAATGTTGTACATATTTTAAATAAATTCGGTGAAACTTGTGGTACGAAAACTAACGACGACACTCTTTTAGGGACGGGGGTAGCTTGGAGAATTAAAATAAGATGGAGCTCTACCAGATGTTATTTCTTTTGATTGATCAAGGGAGGGACATTCAAGAGGAGGTGGTCGAGATGTCCTCAACACACACGCGTCTCTATCGGTCACTCATGTGCCATCGTCAAGCGGCAGAGTGATGGCATCGCCTCACACGGTAGATAGATTGAATTTGATATTCCCCTACTTTATGTAAAATGGTAATGCTATGGCCCCGCCGTCCACCTCAGCGGTCAATCACCACACACTCATATGTGGATCCCACTGAAGTCAGACTTATCTCCATCTACCACCGCATCCCCATCTCTCTCTCCTCTCTCTCCCCTCCCTCCCTCTCTCTCTCTCTCTCTCTCTCTCTCTCGAGAGGAGCTACTCCGGCGGCCAGGGGCGAAGCTCGCACGGCAACCAGGGGCAAAGCTCGTCGGCGGCGCGGCCAGGCCGCGGGCCACAACTTCCCCGTGCCGACCACCGGAGAAGCTTCGGGCGGCGTCCATGGCGAGCAGCAAACAAGTTTCAGTGTATGTTTAGTGTGTTCCAGAGGTTTCAGAAAAATGCTGCAAGTGTTTCATGTTCTTGTTGCAATGTTTCACACATATGTTGCATGTGTTTAATTCAGATGTTGCATTTTTATTAATATGTTTCATGTGGATTTTGAATGTTTCACACAACACAAAACAAATGATGTGATGGGTTTTATCCTCATCATCAATGGATGGAAAGTAAAAAAATTAACATGATTTTTGATGTTGCAAAAAAAACTTTTTTGATGTTACGTGCAACTTGAAAGTAATGTTGCTATGAGATTTTTAACCTAAGGTACCATCCGTCGGCTAGCGTCCAGAATGGACATCCGGACGCTAGCAGCTCCAGTATGTAAAATGTCGTGGTTCGATCTATATGTGGACCCCACATTAAGAGCCTAATTCTAAAACTAAAATCTCACATGCACATTTTAAATTTTAGAGAAACTGGTTGAAATTTGTACATGACTCAATTTGATAGTCCGCTTACTTTGTGCAAAGTGCTGCGCATGAACTTATATGTGGGTTCCGTATCAAATATAACAGAGGAAAAACCACTTCCAACTCGTCCCAACTCAAATTTATCTTTTTACCCAACTTGTTCCAACCCATTGGCTACTAAATTTTATTTCCACGTGTTTAAACACACTATGTGGAACAACCCGCGGCTTGTACCGAGAGATTAAGCACACAATAAACAAAAAAGATGTGATGTTAAACGCCAACAACTACGTGTCGCATATGCGTGGGTCCTACCTATCAGTGACAGCAAGTTGAGACCCAACTGTCGGAGCTGTTCCCTTCCTCTAACGTCCGCGCTCGAGTCCGTGTCATCTCCATCCAGCGGCGACATCCCGAAGAAGACGGCGACGACGACGACTGCTAGGGTTCCATTGAACCTCTTCCTTTTTTCCTAACTCTGTGATCATAGAAGGGGTCGGTTGGGGAAGGCAGGCGAGATGGGCGGTGGGATGGTGGTTGGGCAAACCCTGGCGGTGGTAGCGGCTATACCTGATCATGGGTCGGGTCATGTCGGGTTCGGCTCGGGTTGTGTCGGGTTACTGGGTCAAAATTCTCGGCCTGCGCCCAACCCGTCACACCGTTGGGTCGGGTCGGGTTGGGTCGGGTCGAGTTCGGGTTTTTTAGTTGTAATTTTCAGGTTGAGTCGGGTTGGGTCGGGTTTTTTCTTGATTCGGGTGAAAATTTTGGCTCGCGCCCGACTCGTCGCACGGTCAGGTCGGGTTTATTAGGTTAGGCGGCCCATGATCAAGTATAGTAGCGGCACCCGACCAGGTTAGGGTGGGGAAAGTTGGTGGCAGCGAAGGTTAGGGTTCTGATGAGCCTCTCTTCTTCAACTCTGGTGGCGTGGGGGAGGGGATGGGAAGGGAAAAGAAGAGGCCGCCATGAGCGCGGTAGGATCTTGAAGCTCTACGACCACGGCGGTGGGCGGCGGGGGAGGGAGACAAGTGGAGGAATGCGATGACGTTGAGGGCGAATGAGGAAGATGGGCCGTGGTGAGGACCGGAGCGTCTGAGGACCGGTGGATGGTCGCGTCTTAGAGATGAGTGATTGACAACGTGGTGTGGACTGACTCTTGGCCGATTATTGCAGGTGCTGGTTGCGGCTTGATTTGAGTTGGTGCATGTGAAGAACAGGCGTGAAAAGTTTTAGCCTTGCGGGGCCTCCGAGGAGTTGAGAGACAAGTAGGCTTGGTTCGAGGGACCCGGTGGCCTAACGGGATCAAGTGTGGGCTGCATGGTGGCAAGAAAAGCAAGATGAAGTCATGAACATGAGTCGGTGCAGGGGCTCACAACCGGAGTCTGCACGCGAGGTTTGGTTGGTTTGCTCCACAAAACCAATATCGAGCCGGGATGACGTGGCTGCCAAGTCAAGATGAGCTTGGCGTGGAGGCTACACCAAGTCCACGGGGTTTGCGGCGGTTCACCACAAAACCGTCGGGTTCTTTGGTTGCTCCACAAAGCCAAGACCGAAGGTTCGACGGGCAAAGACGGGATCCAGGCGCACCGGGAAGCTTCGAGGCGAGGGACACACGATGGGATCGCGGGGCTTGCGTCAGGAGGACGCGAGACTGTGGGAAAGGCGTGTCCGTCCGTTGGAAATATCCACTACTTGACCATGCCCTTGAGGGTTGTGTATCTTCCTTTAAATTGTAGGGGTAGCATGGTCATTTGCCTCCACCGGAGAGACCTCATATATATAGCTCTAGGGGGTGGATGGCAACTCATCCGTCTGGACTGCTTCCTAATTCCTTTGCTCCATAGGCTAGATTTTTCATGCATTTGTATAGAATCTGGCCTCTGGATGTATGGAAGAATTCGGTGTTGTGATGGTTTCCCTCTCTTAGCTCTTTGTGATTTTCGTGTCATTTTTGGGGCTTTTTTTGGGGGATTTTCGTTTGTCGCTAGTTCGTCGATTTGAGGGTGTGTTTCTCCATATTTCTTTGAGAGGATCATGGGTGAGTACCTTGTGCCTCTTTGTGAATGATCTTGACCCCTCAAACGTCGGGAATCAACTTCGATTTGCGAGTTTTTGGTGGAGCTCGAGGTGGTGCCTTGTGTGCACGAGATTTGCGATTCAGTTGATTGGAGTGGTTTGAGGCTCCAAGATTTTAGGCATAGCTTCTCCTAGAGATGCTTGTCATCTACCTAAAATTTGGGCTCGATTCAGCGGTTTGGGAGATCCGGTGTAGAGGAGGAGGGGTTGACTTCGCGGTTCGTCCCTGGTTCGCGTTCTGCGCAGCTCACGGATGGTCCGTCGGGTCCATACGAACAGTCCGTGGTGTGCACAGTTCGTCGTGTTCGCCTGGGTTCTTTGGGGGAAGATTTTCGGAAAATCGGGAAATTCTCTGACGGTCTGCGAGACCATGACGGACGGTCCGTGAATGCTAGTTTTCGCCGGAGAGTTTCTAGTGGTTTCTGTTAGGGTTTACAGAGTGTCCGAAATGAAGTGTCGGGCGGTCCACGAACCGGACGGAGAGTCCGTGAGGAGGAGACGGGCGGTCCGTGTGAACCGGTTTTGTTCTGGAGGTTCTGTTAGCATTTACGGACGATCCGTGTAGCTCGTACGGACGGTCTGTGGTGACTGACGGATGGTCCGATCTGACCTGGTAGACTTGCCTAAGTTCTTCGCCTCTTGTGTTGTGCGTCCGCCTAGCATTGAGTTTGGACGTGTTCCTAAGGTTGGTAGATCCGTGGTGACTACGTGAAGGACCGAACTGGCGACCAGAGATGGGAGGGAGTGAATGGGAGCCGATAAAAATTCTTCTCGAAGGAGATGGATACTCCAACAAGACGAACACGTCTAACCAAAACACGTCTCCGGCTCAACTACCCAAGTTGACCAAGACCACGTAGCCACTGGTCCTAGGAACCAACAACCACCGAAACCTACTCGAGAACACAGCGGAACATGCAACTCGAGCAACACTGACCACACCGGTCACCTACACCGGTCAGACCGGTCCCGGCCGGATCTTTCGGACTGAGCCGCCGGAACACCCGACACCCTCCAGAGACACTCCGGGTCACCCTGGACCTTGAGCCGGGTCACCCGAGCAAGACTTGGAAATTTCCTCAGAAAAACCCCTGCACCGGTCAGGCCGGTGCAACTCACCAGTCAGACTGGTCTGAGCCTGGAAATCCTAAATCCGCGAACCTGACCTCCCGAGCTCCAAACTGAACCAAACTCAAAACAGCAGCAACACAAGACACCAGGGAACTCACCAACACGTTCACCCGAGCAAAATCCAACTGGGGTCGACACCGGTCAGACCGGTGAGAGGCACCGGTCAGACCGGTCAGGACCTGGGCTCTCGGGATGAACAGCAACCCGCGGGTCAACACCCCCAAATCCAAATCTCGATCTCCCGATTCGCTCCACGGATTCGCTCAAGACTTTGAGATAGTAGGAACACCTCATGGGCCGTCCATAGTCAAGATTTGTTCCACCAAAACTTGCTAAATCAAGAGGAATCGAAGAAATCCCGCAAAGAACGCCTCTAACCCTAGAGCCAAGAAAACCCCAAAATTGAGCCCCTTTACTCACGGATTTGGGAGGGGAATCAAAGGGAAAAGAACCACGAAGGGTTCATGCATACATCCCCCACCAAATCCCAAAGAGAAAGGTCCCAAATCACCACAAGAAAATCGCCAAGAAAAAGCTCCGAAAATCACCAAAAAGGGAAAACGGGAAAGACACAATCAAGCCTTGAGGAACCACGTCGAATCATCTATACATACCACGAAGGTTCATACAAGGTCTAGCTTGCCTCCCAATCATCCTTCCCTCTCACAAGATCTCACCATGAAGCTCTCAAGCTAGTCCTCTAAATCCTAAGAAAAATAGGAAGGGAAAATAGCAAAAGCAAATGAGCCAGGATTCCAAGAGCTGGCTGCCATCCTCTCACCACTTGGGTTATATGGAGGCTAGCCGAAAGATGAAACTACCCCTATTACATTAAACTAAGATACACGCCCCCGAAGGGCGTTTTGGAAAACTTCGTCGTAGCACCATCGGATGGATGCCCGGCGACCGCAAACTTGCTTAGCCTCGACACAAGCCTTGCGATCCCGACACGTGTCCTCCGCTTCGAAGTCTCCGGACTGCATCGTCGCACACCGGTCAAACCGGTATACCCCACCGGTCAGACCGGTCCTGGTGTTGTTGCCTCCGGTCTTCGGTCTTGGCTTTGTGGATCAACCAAGGAACCCAGCGGTTTTCTGGTGAACCACTGGAAATCCCGCGAACTCGGTGTAGCCTCTGCCAATCACCACTCATGACTCGGCTCCCACGTAGTCCCGACTCGACCTTGGTTTTGAGGCTCAACCAAGAAACCGTCCATGGCTTCATCTTGCCGTTCTTGCCACCATGCGGCTCGCACTTGACCCCGCTGGCCACCGGGTCCCTCGAGCCAAGCCTACTTGTCTTCTCCAGACCTGGAGGCCTACTCAACAACGACCTTTCGCACTTGCTCTTCACCTGCACCAACATCAGTCAAGCCGCAACCTGCACCTGCAATACTTAGCCAAGGATCAGTCCACACAATGTTGTCAATCACTCATCACACCAGGAAGCGACCATCCATTGGTCCTTGAACCACACAGGCTCTCAATCTCCCCCTTGATGAGTGCATTGACAACACACACATTTGGGTAACCAAAGAGAAAAGGAAAAGAAAAGAAATGACTAAAAGAAAAACTCAAACAAGCGATCGAAAGCCAAACAAAGGCAAAGAGCAAGATCACTCGAAAGAGGAAAGACTCAGTCCCCTTAGGCAAGGGCAACGGCTCGACACAACCAAGTAAAAAACAAGCTCAAGCAAAGAGCACAAACCACCAAAGCAAAGCTCGAAAACCACAAAGAGCTCCCACTGCACACATGCAAGCTCCCCCTGAACCAATGCAACTCCCCCTGGACGAATGCATGCAAACCATTTCACGAAACAGAGTAGCTGCTACAGCCATGCCCTGACCGGTCAGACCAGTCCACCTCACCAGTCAGACCGGTGCACTAGATCGCCCAGCACCTGACACCCACACCGGTCAGACCGGTGCCTCCCACCGGTCAGGCCGATGACCACCTGGGAACTGCATGAGCTCAAAAATAGCTCGAAACCACTTGGAAACCTTCTAAATGCATTAGTAGGCAAAACATGCTCAAACTTCTCCCCCTTGTTGACAATGCATGAATCAAGCCAAAAGTTGCAAAAACTCGACCTAGAGCTTCTCAAATAGACAAAATTCAACATAGCATGCTACACACATCCAAATGAGCAAGTTAGA
Organism: Cenchrus fungigraminus; assembly: GCA_036936925.1. Classification (NCBI taxonomy): domain Eukaryota; kingdom Viridiplantae; phylum Streptophyta; class Magnoliopsida; order Poales; family Poaceae; genus Cenchrus; species Cenchrus fungigraminus. Next base: position 74,740,380 of record CM072780.1, read on the forward strand.
TACTCTATGGCTTCGTATGGACAAAAACTACAAGATCACCGAGTTTCACAACCATTGGGTAAAGCTAAGATAGAATTGAGCATTTTTGCGAAAAATTTCCTCTCATGATGAGCAAAGTCCTAAACATGAGCAAAACATGTCAAAATAGCAAAGCTACACGAACTTCATGCTAGGACAACCATTCTAAGCATAGGACCATCATAAACACCCACAAGCATCTCATGTCATGTCAAAGCTTACCGAGCCATGTGCTTACTTCTAAAAATGAGACTTCTCATTGGTAAGCAACATGCAACGGTTTAGCACCCAAAAGTAAGTAAATTAAGCACATATTACATGGGAGCATATTTTCCAAGCAATTTACATTTCATTTTCAGATTCATATATGGTACAAGAAATGTCTTTGCGACATAAAGGAACTTATGCCCCTCCACAAGATAAAGCATGAGGGCTAAACATTCATGATGGCAAATGAGCCTTTGGCCCCATATACTCAAAATAAGCTATCCAAGCACAAATTAAGCATAGAAAAGCCACTAAAACATGTCATGATCATATAAAGGAATTTACTCACAAAAGAGCATACATATGACATTTTTCAAAAGCATAGCTATCAACCATGGATATAAATCAAGATTATCAAGAGCTAAGCCACACTAAGCCATATCATACCAAATTAGCTCACAAGATCATATATAGCACATCATGGTGAACAATGTATATAGGAGAAGCTTTTCCTACAAGATGCATATGATACAAAATGCAAAGATGCCTATACATCATGTTACAAATGCAATGCAAAATGCAAGAAATGCACAAAGGAAAGCTATACATATGCTACAAAGGAGCTCCCACACCCAACTCAAGAGACCAAACACACACCAAGTTCTCCCCGCAAATGAGTGAAAGTTGCTTGATCTAGGAGCTTGGTGAAAATATCCGCTAGTTGGTTTTGTGTGAGCACATGGATCAAAGCGATTTTCCCTTTCTCAACATTGTCCCTCAGAAAATGGTATCTCACTTCTATATGCCTGGTTTTGGAATGAAGCACTGGGTTCTTAGCAACACTTATCGCACTCGTGCTATCACAAAGAAGTGGAACCTCGGTATACTCCTCACCAAAGTCACTCATGGTGTATGTGATCCAAAGGAGCTGAGAGCAACAACTGGCTGCGGCAACATATTCAACTTCGGTAATAGATTGAGCAACACTCGATTGTTTGCGGGAAGACCAAGACACCAAAGAAGAACCCAAGAACTGGCAAGTCCCAGAAGTGGACTTCCTATCTAACCGACACCCGGCAAAATCCGCGTCTGAAAAACCGTGAAGCTCCAAAGAAGAAGACGCGGAGTACCAAAGGCCGAAGTCGGGAGTATATCGCAAATACCTGAAGATGTGCTTGACTGCTTGCCGATGCGAAGTCCTCGGAGACGCTTGAAAATGAGCGCACAGACATACCGAGAATTGGATGTCCGGCCTCGTCGCCGTCAGGTACAGGAGGGAGCCGATCATGCCCCGGTACTCCTTCTGGTCCACGTGTTCACCATCCTCGTCCGCATCAAGAGCTGTCGTCGTACTCATCGGCGTCGTCATGGCCTTGGAGTCCTCCATCTTGAACTTCCTCACAATGTCCTTGGTGTACTTGGCTTGGTGTACAAATGTTCCTTCCTTCGATTGCTTGATCTAGAGCCCGAGGAAGAATTGCAACTCGCCCATCATGCTCATCTCAAATTCCCTGCTCATGTCTTCTGCAAACCTTGCAACCAAAGAGTTAGACGAGCCACCAAAGACAATATCATTCACGTACACCTGCACAATTAGGATCTCTTTTCCCTGCCTGAGGAGAAACAAAGTCTGATCTACCTTCCCCATCTCAAAACCTCTCTCAAACAGGAACCCTCTCAACCTACCATACCAAGCTCTAGGCACCTGCTTCAACCCATACAGCGCCTTCCTCAACTTGTACACCCTGTGGAGGTACTTCTCACTCTCAAACCCCGGTGGTTGCCTCACGAACACTTCTTCCTCCAAAACACCGTTTAGGAAAGCACTCTTCACATCTGTTTGGTACAATTTGAACCATTTAGCTACGGCAAAGGCTAGAAGGATCCTAATCGCCTCCAAACGGGCTATGGGAGCAAAGGTCTCCTCGTAATCTATCCCCTCTTTCTGTGTGTACCCCTGAGCAACAAGTCTTGACTTGTTTCTCACCACTTCTCCTTTCTCTCTCTCTTTATTTTTCCACGGGACATAAACTCATATATAGTGTAGTTTCTATGATTTGGTTTTTCAACTCATTTTGTCCCAATCGGCTTACACCCCAGTGGAGGCTCCACTAACTCCCAAACTTGGTTTCTCTCAAAATTCTCCAACTCCTCATGCATCGAATTGACCCAATTGTGATCAGATAGCGCATGTTCAATGTCTTTGGGCTCAAAAGTAGCAACAAAAGCAGCATGGGCAAAGTGAGAATCATTACGAGACCTCGACCGTGTAGTGCATTCGTTGATGTTCCCGATGATCGTTGAAGCTGGATGATCCACTTGTACTCGCCGGGGAGCTTCTCACCTTGAAGCCACCTCCCCCTCAGCTGGAGCTTCCTCACGATCTCGGCACGTCATCGTAGGTGTGGGAGAAGGACCATCCACGATCGTAGTCGAAGTAGTCTGTACATGCTCAGCCGCGGGCGCCACACCACCATCTTCATCATCTCCATGTTCATGCTCCTCCTCCTGAAAAATCTCCTCGCTAAGTTCCTCGTCACCTGCACACTCAAAAACAAGCTGACTACGTGCTGTGTCTCGTCGAAGGTAACCTCGCAAGTCTCCACAATTTGGTTAGTTTCAAGATTGAGCAATCGAATGGCTCTAGAATGAGACGCGTAACCAAAGAAAATGCCATCGACAGACCTAGCCTCGAACTTGTCCAACTTCTTACCTTTCTTCAGGATAAAGCATTTGCACCCAAACACATGAAAGTGACTCACCTTGGGGGTTCTACCGTGCATCAACTCGTAGCAAGTTTTCTTCTTATGCACCCTAAGGTAAATCCTGTTCGACACATAACACGCGGTATTGACCGCCTCAGCCCAGAACCTTCTCGGAGTCCTATGCTCATCGAGCATCGTCCGAGCCATCTCGCACAAGGTTCTATTTTTCCTTTCCACTACGCCATTCTGGGGAGGCGTATACGGACTAGAGAACTGGTGTTCAAGACCCAAGTCATGGCAAAAGGTTTCGAAGCGAGAGTTTTTAAATTCCGAGCCATTGTCAATGTGGATCGCTCGAATGGCATCTCCGTGGCTCTCGTTTCTCAACCTCAAGACAAGATCTCGAACAAAACCAAACGTCTCCCCTTTCTCCTCCAAAAAGAAAACCCACGCATACCGAGAGTAGTCGTCCACCACAACTAGGACGTACCACTTCCCACCCACGGATCTCACACGAGCTGGGCCAACAAGGTCCATATGGAGCAGCTCGCATGGACGCTCCGTCATCACATCGGTGAGGGGTGGATGGGAAGAGGCTACCATCTTAGCATGCCGACACGGCGCACAAACCAACTCTTTCTCAAACCTCAGTCGTGGCAATCCTCGGACCAAATTGAGTTTACTCAAGCGAGACAAAAGGTCAAAGCTTAAGTGACCCAACTTCCTATGCCACTTCCGCAATTCACTCGAAGAACCAGCCAAAAAGCAATGAGCCACACCAGAAGACAAAGAGAAATCCGCTCGAAAAACTTGACCCTCGGGAACGACCATGCAAACTAGGTTCCCTCGAGAATTCAAAATCCGAGAACCACCAGGCCGAAACAACACCTCAAAACCCTCATCCAAAAGTTGGGAAACGGAAAGCAAATTGAATCCGAGCGATTGAACAAGAGCAACACGCCTGAGAGTGACCTTGTCACTTACCTTAATCTCACCTTCTGAAAGCACACGCCCTCACCCATTGTCCCCAAAGGTGATGTATGTCTTGGACACCACCGGGACGAGACTTGAGACCCACCCCTTGTCTCCGGTCATATGCCTCGAGCAACCGGAGTCAATCAACCAAACGTTCCTCAAGTCTCCCACCTGAAATTCAAAAACGAGCACGTGAGTGAACAAACGACTCAGCACTGGGGTTAGAACCAAAAGAGTAAAACCAGTGCCGAGCCATTTACTCCAAAGTGGGGTTAGCACAAACCATATCGACACGCCTATCAAAGCTACCACCACAAAAACCACCACAGGAACCACCACTAGGGAACCACCCCTGTCTCGCTGGAGGAGAACGAAAACCACGAAAGGAAGACCGTGGACCGTTCCTCCTCCCCAACTCAAAGCTACGACTCCTCCCACCATCGTATTGAGCACGATGTGGAGAACGTCTAGCAAACTGATCACCACCAGACTCACCATGCCAACCACCTGTACCACGACCAAAGGAACTGAACCGAGCACCCTCACGAGCACGGAAACCAAACTGCTGTCTGCCCAGACCAGCACCGGTCTGACCGGTCACCCTGACCGGTCTGACCGGTGGTGCTCGGCCAGCAGCACCACCTGCCACCTTTCGATCTCCCCAAGCCGGAACCGTCCTCACAATGACCTTGGCCCTGGGCATTTGCATAAGAGGCTCAGGTACACCATTTGAGGGGCGGTACCTGTCCTTGTTAGTCCACTCCTTAGCCATCCTCTCCTCGCGCTTCCTCTTGAAGCAAAACTCACCCTTGTGACCATCTCTCCCACAATAGTCACAATGAAACTGTATGAGCTTAGGTTTAGGCATGGGTTGGGGCTGCTCTCTTGGTTTCTCCTCACGCGGTTTCTCTTTCGGTTTCTCCTCACTAGGCTTCTCACCCTCTTTCCCAAAGAACACATTCCCCAAGTTGCTCTTGAACTTTATAGGTTTTTGGAAATCATTTGTGGGGTGAGGGAATATGGGTGGATCTGGGGTTGTGTCAAGTTTGTTTCCTAATGGGTTTGACTTAGGAGCATAGGCATTTTTGTGGAAGGTTTTTGGTGGAGCTTGGATATCACCAATCTTCTCTCCTCCATCACCACTACACTCCAATCTTATCCGACCCAAGCGCTTGCTCATCATAGCGCTTGTATGCCTCTATCATCATCCTAAGCTGTGGTTCGTGACCCGACAACCAACCCATCATTTTCCTCAACTCATCATTCTCATCCTGCAAGCGATCAACATAGTGTGCAAGTTCCAGATTCTTCAAAGCATGCAATTCACAAGTAGAGCAAGAAGTGGGAATAAGTTCTTTCAATTTAGCCTCAAGAGAAACAGTGTAAGCATGCATCTCATCAATCTTTACATACAAAACAGGGCAAGAAGTACAAGCACCTAGCAAAGCAGGTCTAGACTTAAGCTCAGCCACTTCAGCCCTAAGCACATATAGTTCCTCACAATTAGAGGCATGCTTTTCCTTGAAAACAGTAAGATCAGCTAGGAACACAGAGCAATCAGCACAATCAACCTCATCAGAAACAACAGGTGAAGCCTTAAGCGAATCAATCTCAAGCTTAGCATCTAGGTTCTGTGTTTCTAGCTCAGCCACTCTAGTCCTAGCATCCTCAAGCGAGGCCCTAAGCTCCTTTCTCATCTTCTTAGCCTCTCTAAGCATGTCATCATGATTATCAAGCAACTTGCCAAGCTGTTCATTCTCCTCACGCAAGAAGGGAAGCTCGTCACGTACCTCATCCTCGGAGTCGGAGTCCGAGTCGCTCTGGTGACTCTTCTTGCTGTCGGAGCTTCGTGCCATGGTGCAGAAACCATCTCTCACGTAGCAGCTCAGCCCGCTCAAGTTCTTGGAAGACTTGTTCTTGCATCGATCACCTTCATCTTCGCTGCTACTGGAGCTTGAGGTAGAGTACGCGGAACTGGAGTCGACGTCGCTCGCTCCAACCATCGCTCGGGCCTTGCCGCGGCCGTCCTTCTTCCTCGATCGTCGCTCGTCCTTGTACTTGTTCTTGTGCTTGTGCTTTTGATCGCGCCTTGATCGGTACTTGCCCTCCGTCTTCGACCGGTGCTTGTAGCCATCCTTGTTCTCCATCTTCTCGGGGCAGTCGGCGACGAAGTGTCCTGGATTGCCGCACTGAAAGCATGTCCTCGTGTTCCTCCTTGTGTTCACCCGGTTCTCGTGCATCCTCTCGAACCTCCTGGTCAGCAGCGCTAGCTCTTCCTCTCCAAGCACATCGAACTCCTCATCTGGCAAAGACATCAAAGAGGACAAAGAGTACATCCTGGTGGATGGGTTAGCGTTAGACTTTGCACCTAGGCCACCGATGAGGGCGAGACTATGAGAGTCAGTCGGGCCCTCAAGCTTGGCTGTCATACCACGGTCCACCTCAGCCGACTTGAGCTTCGAGAACAGCTCGTTCACCATCAGAGTGTCATACTTCTCATACTCTACAATGGCCTCGAACTTGCCATCCCAAATTGTACGATCCAGAGAGTGCAAGAGCTTAATAGCTCTGTCATGATCATCGTACGGGAACACGTCCACATTGGCCCTCATGTTGTTCACCACTACCGTGAACCGCTGGAACAAGGCATCAATCGACTCACCGGGGAGATGAGTGAAGTTCTCGTACTCTCTCCGGTAAGTCGCATACATCCGAGCCTGAACCTGAGCATTTCCAGCATGAGCATCCTTCAACTGACTCCAAATCCTACATGCTAGATCCTCTGTCTGAACCCGATCGAATTCGGATTGACACAGAGAACAAAACAAGTAGTCGACCGCCTTATTGTTGGCGTCGTGCATGTCCCTCGATCCCGGAGTAAGGAAGTTAATCGGATGAACATAAGCTGTGTTCACCGTAACGTCCCAAAGGATCTGACCCTTACCGCGGAGGAAAGCTGACGTCCGCCTTTGCCACATCTGGTAGTTTTTGCCATCGAAGTGCGGAGGACCCGAACCCCGTTCCTGGTACATCATCCTTGGATCTTAGACTGGTTAGAATCCGAAGATCCGTAACCAGCTCTGATACCACTTGAAGGACCGAACTGGGGACCAGAGAGGGGGGAGTGAATGGGAGCCGATAAAAATTCTTCTCGAAGGAGATGGATACTCCAACAAGACGAACACGGCTAACCAAAACACGTCTCTGACTCAACTATCCAAGTTGGCCAAGACCATGTAGCCACTGGAGTGCCACTAGTCCTAGGAACCAACAACCACCGAAACCTACTCGAGAACGCAGCAGAACAAGCAACTCGAGCAACACTGACCACACCAGTCAGACCGGTCACCTGCACCAGTCAGACCGGTCCCGGCCGGATCTTCCGGACTGAGCCGCCGGAACACCCGACACCCTCCAGAGACACTCCGGGTCACCCTGGACCTTGAGCCGGGTCACCCGAGCAAGACTTGGCAATTTCCACAGAAAAGCCCCTACACCGGTCAGGCCGGTGCAGCTCACCGGTCAGACCAGTCCGAGCCTGGAAATCCCAAATCCGCGAACTTGACCTCCCGAGCTTCAAACTGAACCAAACTCGAAACAGCAGCAACACAAGACACCAGGGAACTCACCAACACGTTCACCCGAGCAAAACCCAACTAGGGTCGGCACTGGTCAGACTGGTGAGAGGCACCGGTCAGACCGGTCAGGACCTGGGCTCTCGGGATGAACAGCAACCCGCGGGTCAACACCCCCAAATCCAAATCTCGATCTCCCGATTCGCTCCACGGATTCGCACAAGACTTTGGGGATAGTAGGAACACCTCATGGGCACTCCATAGTCAAGATTTGGTCCACTAAAACTTGCTAAATCAAGAGGAATCGAAGAAATCCCGTCAAGAACGCCTCTAACCCTAGAGCCATGAAAACCCCAAAATTGAGCCCTTTTACTCACGGATTTGGGAGGGGAATCAAAGGGAAAAGAACCACGAAGGGTTCATGCATACATCCCCCACCAAATCCCAAAGAGAAAGGTCTCAAATCGCCACAAGAAAATCGCCAAGAAAAGGCTCTGAAAATCACTAAAAAGGGAAAACGGGAGATACACAATCAAGCCTTGAGGAACCACGCCGAATCATCTATACATACCATGAAGGTTCATACAAGGTCTAGCTTGTCTCCAAATCATCCTTCCCTCTCACAAGATCTCACCATGAAGCTCTCAAGCTAGTCCTCTAAATCCTAAGAAAAATAGGAAGGGAAAATAGCAAAAACAAATGAGCTAGGGTTCCAAGAGATGGCTGACATCCTCTCACCACTTGGGTTATATGGAAGCTAGCCGAAAGACGAAACTACCCCTATTACATTAAACTAAGATACACCCCCCGAAGGGCATTTTGGGAAACTTCGTCATAGCACCATCAGACGGATGCCCGGCAACCGCAAACTTGCTTAGCCTCGACGCAAGCCTTGCGATCCCGACGCGTGTCCTCCGCTTCGAAGTCTCCGGACTGCGTCGTCGCACACCGGTCAGACCGGTCACACCCACCGGTCAGACCGGTCCTGGTGCTGCTGCCTCTGGTCTTCGGTCTTGGCTTTATGGATCAAGCAAGGAACCCAGCGGTTTTCTGGTGAACCACTGGAAATCCCGCGAACTCGGTGTAGCCTCCGCCAATCACCACTCATGACTCGGCTCCCACATAGTCCCGGCTCGACCTTGGTTTTGAGGCTCAACCAAGAAACCGTCCATGGCTTCATCTTGTCGTTCTTGCCACCATGCGGCCCGCACTTGACCCCGCTGGCCACCGGGTCCCTCGAGCCAAGCCTACTTGTTTTCTCCACACCTGGAGGCCTACCCGGCAACGACCTTTCGCACTTGCTCTTCACCTGCACCAACACCAGTCAAGCCGCAACCTGCACCTGCAATACTTAGCTAAGGATCAGTCCACACAACGTTGTCAATCACTCATCACACCAGGAAGCAACCATCCATCGGTTCTTGAACCGCACAGGCTCTCACTACGTGACCTTGACAAGTTCGTGTGGGAATCTTTAGTTGTGATTTTGGGACTTAGCCGGTTTTCTTTTGGAGAAATTTTTATAGACTCCCGTTCACTCCCCACCTTCACGCGGGCAGGAGGCGCTGCTGGACCGGAGTTTCTGCTGGGCTGTATAAGGCTACACACCGACGACAGAGTGATGCCTAACGCCTCCCTCCGGAACGCTTATACGAGCGTGCTATGTACACTAGGTAATACCCCACACGTTGCTGCGGGAATTTCTATAAAATTTAGATGCAATTTGAAAGTAGAAACACTAAAATGATTGCGTCACAATATTTTTACAACAATATAGATGAAAACAAATTTATTTTATTGAGAGAGAACTACTTAGAAATTTGTAGTATGGTACTCGCAAAGACTAACACAATACATGCATGATTACTATTAGCTGCAAAAATCGATAGAAGACATAAATTCATGATTCTAATGGATAGTGATGTGGACAGCTTGCATGTTGAGTAGTTCTATATGACAAATTTGGATTTTCACCATCTCAACAAACATGTAGCTTTACAAAGTTGCCACCATCAATACGGGTGATTTTCTTGCCGTTGTGCCCTCCTCCATTCTTGCCATTGTGCAATCAGTGTCACAAAGCTCTGGGCGCCAGCAATTTTTTTTTTAAAAAAGAAGTAGGCGTCATAGATTTTGATTTTTGACCAACAGTTGGTCAACTTACATGCATATTTCGTGTGCAAAATTTACTATCGATAGGCTCCCATTTCACAGATCTTTACATGCGACGTTGATTTGGTAGAAATTGATGCCGATGGTCAAACTAAAGACGCATATATTATCAAGTGTGTTTGTAAAGGACTCCTGCATAGAACTTTTTTTCCTTTGTAAAGTGCGTCTCTTAACTAAAAAAAGAACATGACCAGTCTATTGGGCTGCTTATATTTCTTTCACAGAGCACGTATCAGCTCAGATCAAGGTACTTGCAAATCAACTCCAGATGCAAATAATATCAAGTGTGCACATGAGCAGACAGATGGGTTGCTAATCAATTGAACTAGCTACCATCTGATTGTGCTGCTAGTTACAATAGTCAGTATTTACATTGCAGCAAAGAAAAGTTATCTTCAAGCAACAAATGGCCCATGCCAGTCCGGAAGATCGAGTATATATGTTGCATTCTTGGATTGCATAGCTAAAATAGCAAATGCAATCCACCATGACCTATCTTGTCTTACAGCATTATGAGACAAGGCCATATTACCTCCGGAGTTGTCGAACCATGTATCAGTGTCCAGCCAAGATGCAAGTGGCTTGTTCCAGCATTGCGGGAGTTCATGTTTGCAGATAGATTGCTGTACCAATCAAAAGGATCCATAAAGTAATGATCACCCATGCACTCTTCTTCCATTCACTTGGCCGTCGCAAGAAGGAGAAGTCTCCAAAGATGTTTGGAGATGGTTGAACTTGGTTGCTAGCAGCACTCATCATTCTTTTCTTGTCCTCTTGTTCCTTGATTTTGTCACTCCATGTTCCAGCATACCTGATCCGCATAATAGCAACCAGCATGTTATGAATGATATGTTATGGATCAATGTCCATTGTTTGAAATGAACCATGGGATAGGAAAGCAGTGACATGCAAAAACTGCAAAATTCTCCATGGAGGAGGATGCTTGCAACTGTTTATTATGGTGGTATCTCAGGTTTAAGAATTTAGAAAAGGGGTAGGAAAAGAATGATGTCAACCAATATAAACAGCCTTCGGTTAAAAAGAGAATAATGTAGGAATGAAAACCATATAATTATGAGTGAGATTTCAAGCAGACAGCAGGCAGAATACAGTATACACTTGAACATGGGCCCGTTTAGTTCGCGAACTGAAACTTTTGGGTCCCCTTTCAAGGTCTATTAGGAGTATTAAACGTAGATTATTTACAAAAATAATTACACGAATGGACCGGAAATTGCGAGACGAATCCATTAAGTCTAATTAATCCGTCATTAGAGATTGTTTACTGTAGCATGACATTGTCTAATCATGACATAGTTAGACTCGTCTCGAAAATTAAGGTAGGGGTCGTGAAATGGGTTTTGTCATTAATCTACATTTAATACTCCAAATTAGTGGAAAGAAGATTGATGTGACGGGTTGTTGGTAAAAATTTGGTGAACTAAACTGACCCATATACAGCTGAATTGCATAATTCAATGAAAAAAGTATTCACATAGTAGACATGATTACGACTTCATATCTATCTGAACTTTTGCAATCTACAAAGTTCTTTTACGCAAGGTGAACATAAAACAAAGGACTTTTCAGTTTGTAACTGCAACATTTTCATATTTAGGCACCAACGAACTGAAACTTAATGCCCACATACACACAGTAATCTGCATAGCTGAATGACAGAGAAAGTAGCATAGTGTCAGATAGATAACTAACCAATCCCAGCTGCTCCCAATTTGTGGTATTGTGACCACCTCGTCATTTGATATCTTCAACTTGGGTGCTTCTAAAATGTATCTGAGTTCAGCGGCCTGCCGCCTGATATTGATCATGGGGTGGCTACTCTCCAATTCTTTGTACAATGCAATGCAATCCTTGTGCCTCCTATTGGCCTCGTATGCCATTGCAAGCCAAATTTGGATCTTTAAAAGAATAATTTGAGTAAGAATTAGATATATACTATCACAAAGATGTCGACATAATCTTAGCCACATAGTTAAAAGCATGATCAAGAGTTTTGTCAAAATTAATTAGATATTTCAGGTTACTGTCCCTGCTGCTATATCATCACTTAGCGAAGTATGCGTACATTAAATCCAATGACATGCTGGCAATTCTTTGTTGAGAAAAGCTGGTCCATGACCATGATAGGTTAGGGTACAGCCAAAGATTGTGGCAACATGCTGACAACCACATATAGTTAATGCTAAGAAGTCCAGTTGGCAAACATACTTAGCCACTCCAACATCAAAATGCCAGAAACTGTTTCATCAAAAAAAAAATTCAGAAACTTGGTAAATTCATTGGTTTTGGGACTCTTGAGTCTTGACATTGTTCATGATTCATGAACCTTTTATTCACATGACGTTTCATAGAAAATTACATCTACTTTGTCTTTGGCTCTAGTAATTTTCTTTTACCTAACATGGGAGTCTGTTGAATTTTGTCTCAATTTACCAAAAATGATCATTCAGCAAAGTTAGCAAGCTGACACCAATATACATAGGAATATATGACACTATATCTTGATGTCATGTTCTTTCTTGTTCAACTCACTCAAGATAAACATTTGTATGTGGTGAGAAGCCTACACATACAAATCATGGGTGATGATACATTACCTCACCACCTAGGAGAGAGGAGGGACGTATGATAGTGAGTGCAGCCTCCAAGAATTCAATTGAACGGCCATACATTCCCCTCCCGTATGCCTTTTGCCCCAATTCAAACATTTGCTTGGCCGTTGCCCTCCTTTCTGCCTGCTCTTGTGCCACCTGAAAATTGAACTCCATGCAACACAATTATTTCTACACCGTATTCTAGCATGTGCTGTGTTTGTGTGAGAGAGTGGCGTGTTTAGTGACAAGTGATCAGTCTGGTGACAATTGAGTGGCTGTAGTTATAGCTGTGTAGGAAGGTGAGCTCTAGTAAGCAGTAAGGTTAAGAGTAGGACCTTCTGGAGCTCGCGGCGGACGCGCTCGCGCTTCTCCTCCTCCGACTCCTCGGTGGCCTCGGCGGCGGCCTGGCTCTGCAGCTGCTCGGCGGTGCGCTCCAGCTCCTCCATCTCCTCGGCCTCCTTCAGCCGCCGGTTCAGCTCCGCCTCCCACTCCCTCTGCGCTTCGTCCTCCGACATCTCCCCGGGCTCGCCCCCGCCGCCCGAGGCGGAGGCCGCGAACCTCGCCACGTGGCCCCGGCGGCCGCGGTTCCGCGAGACGCAAGCTGCGGTGGCGCCGAGCCCGAGCCGCGGGCGCGGAGCCCAGCGGCGGAGGCAGAGGCGCGTCCCAGACTGGCGGCGGATGGCGAGGTGGGCCCCCAGGCCGGCGGCGTCGCCGAGGAGGAGCCCGGCGCCCATCGCCGGCGACGGAAGGAGTGGAGGGGAGAAAAGTCGAAGGGAAAATTTCCCACCACCTGTTTCCTGCGCCGGTTAAATAGCTTCGGAATGGAGGCATGGCACTGCGCGGCAGAGGGTATGACACGTGGGCCCAGCGGCCGGAGATATTTTCCAAAACGGTGGTGGTGGCAAGCGAGGAAAGAAATGGCGCGGGTGGTGGTAGCGTGGGGATTAGAGCAAGTATTATAACCGGCGAATAGCGGGCGACGTCCTACATGGAAGAGAGAGAAAACAGGAGAGAGAGGAGTGCGGGCGGTTCGCTAGACGCCGGCGTGAGCGGGCGAAATACATGCATGGCAGCTCCGATTGGTTGCGTCCCTCCTGCAAATTAAATATGAGTGGGGTCCATCATCACCAAGCGCTCGATTGCAGCCCGCACCGGCGCAACCACTAACCTTGCTCTTAGTGGGCGGTGGTGACGTTTTTGCCGGGTGTGGCCGTCTCCGACCAGTCGCTGCGGTCGAGCGAGCAGTGGCCACCGTGGCAGTTCAGTCCGTCAGCACTAGCCCGGGAGCTGCTCTGATTATGAGTTTATGACACGTGGAGAATTACATGAGAATCAAGGTCATGGTTTCTCTCCATAGAGCAGGGAGGATGAAGAACGTGCCGGGTCGTTCCGAACGGGAAATGTCATTGTAACGGTCCAATCCGGCCATCGACCCTTTTTCACACCATCTGATCCAACTCCAGCAACATGACAAAGATCTCCTCACTGTTTGGTTTGTTTTTTCAGTTTCTTGCACGGTATTTTTATTTTATACTGTAAGTAGGGTAGGATGCGTATAATGTGGTCGATGTATTGCAATGGGCCACTAAGGTGGTATATATGAGAGTACAGAGTATTGGAGGGCAAGATAGCTCCGTGGATACATATGGTAGTGCGGAATTCTATCCTTTCCTACCCTCTATACTCTAACATCCCCCGCAGTTGTAGCGACAGCAACACGAACGGTCAGATTGGAGAACAATGGAGACTTATCCCCTGCAGTCGGAACGCCGGTGTGAATGTTTTGACTGGAGACTCATGCAGATGATAGCCCTTTAGTGGCATAGTAGCCGAAGTCGAGGTGGACGTGGTCGAAGCCGTGGAGGGGGCGCGGGTCGAAGCGTCGTCAAGGTGCTCGAGTACACAAACTCAGCAGCTTCTTGCCGAGGACAATAGCAGGACGGTGAGCGGCAAATGACGATGGTAGACGGTAGGGCTGTCTCCAGAAATTTGAGACCCCAGAGCGAAATGAAAATTAGGGCTTAATTATTAGTCATGATTAAAGTGTATATGCCTGCGGTCTTCAGAATTAACATGAAATAGAAGGAGCTTGCTGCATACGATTTAGATCTAAGGCCTTGTAAGACTAAAAACTCACTCAGAGGTTTATTTGTTAAAAGAGGTTTATTTGTTAAAAAACATATAAGTCAGGATGATGATCGATTAAGGATTGCCGCTAGGCATTCTGTTGGCATGGCTGAATCATCTCATGCATGACGCTGAGTAAATGGGGGTGGCAGGTGGCGGGGGCCCTAACATTTTTGAGGCCCTGTTCCTTTGCTCACTTCGCCCGCCCCCATCGATGGGCCTGGTAGACGACGCGGTTTGCGACTTAGGTCACACTCAGGATAGGGGTGGCGACAGCGTAGGTGCAGCAAACGTCGCGCTCAGATCAGTGGTGGCGACGCCATCTTCCTTCAGAAACATCTGCGGCGATGTCCGCACAAGAACGGCTGGAGGCGTAGAGGCGGATCGAGCACCTGCTTGATGAAGACCGACAGCGAGGCGCCACTGCCCAAGGAGGCACTGGCAGATCGAGGCACATCCTCGAGGCAGCCGCACCCGAGCTGCTCCTCCCCCGCCGCTGTGGAACGGGCCAGTGGCCGGTGGATCAGCGCAGCCTAGGCACACGACGTCGCCGCTCGACAACCATGGATTCGCCGCTCGACAGCCATGGATTCGCCGCCAATCACCCCTGGTCGAGCAGCCATGGATCCGTCGACAGGGTCCCTGCTGGTCGCGAGGGAGAGGAGGGAGAGGCCATGATGGAGGGAAGGGGGCAGGAGGCGCAGCCTAGGAGGGTGGGATAGGGCCGGTTGGGAGAGGGAAGGGTCGGGCGGTTGGCCGCCACCAACGCCACGAAGGGCTGGGCGGGAGGTGTCGTCGCCCGGGTGGCCGACTGGCCGGGTGAGATAGAAGAGAGAGAAAAGAAGGTAGAGAGAGCTTGGTAAAAAAAGATAAAAAAATCTAGCAAGTGGCACCATGGCCATATGTGCATGACATGTAGGACCCAGCACCAAAACCACTCTCAAAACAGCTGAGGGACTAAAATAAACGGATCAGATAGTTGAGAGATGTCAGATACATGGTTTTGCGAATGGAGGATGAAAGTCAGACTGCAACAATAGTCGAGGGATGTGTCAAAGGACTTTTTCTATAAAGTTTTGCTCTGGCCCAGATGTAGGCCCAAATGTCTATTGTACCTGTGTTAGGCCGGGCTCGGGCTTCTCGAGAATGGGGCAGATCCCCGATCAGGTTTTACAATTCCACAAGACTCCTCTAGTCCTCTTCTTTCTTCCTCGGGAGGGCGCTTCGAGGTTGTGCGGTCGGAGGACGACCACCAGTGCCTGCCGTCCGTGGGAGATTTCAGAGATCGCCGAGGAATCCGCCCAAGTCTATCCAGAACAGCGGATGCTTTCGTCGACGGTCTCGTCTCGACTCTGGCGTACTTTGTAAGCCGCATCTCGCTCGGTCTGGTGGGGCGCAGCGGAGATCCATCCGTGCTGAGTTGATTCCTTCTGTCGCAGGTAAGCAATCTTAGCTTCATAGCAGCTTCTCCAGATGGATTCCTTGTTGTGAGTCCGTTACGTTAACAGTACCCAACCCATCCACTCGCTGTTCAATTAGGTTTTGCTCTTAAGGTGTGGATCGATCTCAGAGGACACGGTAGTACGTTGTTAGTACTCTGTCAGGCCCATTTTAAGGTGCGCCCACAAATTTCAGTCTGAAAGTTCTCCATAAATTTTTGGGTTCAACTGAACCCCCAATTGCCAACCTTTGGCTTCAGAACTTCAGAGTTCTAAGTGCATCTTGTCTGTCTTCAGTTCCAGCACAGGGATAATCTCTTCCGAGATCAGAATCTCCGATGATGGCTGTGGCGAATGGAGTGGTTGCTGCTTCTGCGAAGGAGCCCATGTTTTCGTTTGGTGTAATTGCTGATGTGCAGTATGCTGATATCCCAGATGGCCGCTCATTCCTCGGCGTCCCGCGCTACTACCGCCACAGCATCAGTGTCCTCCAAAGGGCTGTCAACAGATGGAACAAACACGGCAATATTAAGTTCTCGATCAACTTTGGCGACATAATCGATGGCTATTGCCCAAAGGACAAATCGTTGTCGGCGGTGCAGAAGGTCCTTGATGAATTTGACAAGTTTGATGGGCCGACCTATCACATGTTTGGCAACCATTGCCTCTACAACCTTCCTCGCAGCAAGCTGGTGTCTTTGCTGAAGATGCCAACCAATTCAGATCGAGCTTATTATGACTTCTCGCCATGCCCCGAGTTCAGAATTGTTGTTTTGGATGCATATGACTTCAGTTGCCTTGGCTGGCCCCATGATCATCCTGTAACTGCAGCAGCAATGAAGCTCCTGGATGAAAAGAACCCAAACACTGACAAGAACAGCCCTGATGGTTTGGTTGGTGTCGACAGGCGGTTTGTGAAGTTTAATGGTGCAGTTGGCGAGGATCAGCTGTCCTGGCTCAATGATGTGCTCCAGGATGCATCGAAGCTTCATCAAAATGTCATCATATGCAGCCATCTCCCAATGGATCCCGGCGCATCTTCCCCGGCAGCTCTCATGTGGAACTACGATGAGGTTATGGCTATTGTTCGCCGATACAATTGCGTCAAGGCCTGCTTTGCGGGGCATGACCACAAGGGCGGCCACTCTGTGGACTCGCATGGTGTGCATCACCGCACCCTCGAGGCTGCATTGGAGTGTCCTCCTGGCACCAGCGCTTTTGGGCATGTCGAAGTGTATCCTGACAGGCTGCTACTTGTAGGTTCTGACAGAATGGCTGATACTGAAATTCATTTTTGAGCCATTAGACTATTAGAGTGAATTGTTTAGCACACGAAAGTTCATGTGACTTTATTGTTTGATGGCATAATTCCATTGTAACAGAACTATATTAAATAATGAAATGAAATCCATATGATCCGAAATTAATTTCTGTTGTTGATTGCTACATTGGTACTTTTCGACAATCGCATTGTGATGCCCTTGTCTGCAGCTACTTTACATGATTGTTGTCTAGTAATAATCTGTAGAAATGATCAATAAATCTGATGCTTAGAAGGAGCGGTGCAGGCATGGGTTCGCATAATGTTTTCCCAATGCACTGTCCAACTGAAGCAGGCTGCTCAAACTTGTTACTTACTCTTAAAACTGTTTTCTCTTCGGTTCCTTGCATGCTTAGCTTGATTTTTAAGAGTAAACTAACAAGTTGAGCAGCATTCACAGCATCTTCCTTTTGTATTCCTTGTCTAAGTGCATGAGATTGATCAAAACTTGATACTTGTGCAGCCTTCACATTATTTTCTTACATATTCTTGATACACAGCATCATACACAGGCCGCATGTTTGCGATGCAGTGGCTGAAATACGTACGGTCGTACTGTCACTGTACTGTATTCTCCACACTACCTATCCCACATAGCCAGCGCACGCATCAAAATCAAACGGAGAACGAATCTTGGCGCAGCGCGAGCTCCCTCGGTTTGGTCAAACTACCAGACCCAGCACCAGCAGGTGGCGTACGCTACCGGCCTACCGCAGCAGGTCAGCATCCAATCCGCACCCGATCCCATTCCCCAGCATATTACGGGCGTCCCTCCACTTTCCCCTTCGCGCGTTTTCCCTTTGCCTCCGCTACCTCCTTCCTTCTCAAAATTCCCCAATTCCCCCCTCCCCGATTCATTAGAGCACCAAGCAACAGAAATGGCGGCGAAGTGCGCTGCCGCCGCGGCCGATCTGGCCACCGGCCGCCCCCGCAAGCGCGCGAGGTTTGGCTGGGACGTGGCGCCGGCTGCCGAGGTAAACGCCCCTTTATTTCCGACTCCCTCGATGTGCTGTTTAGGATACGTTTTGCCTAGATATGGCCTCTCCGGGAGGTGATTTCGCATGGATCGATCATCTATTTCTGTTAGCTAGATTTCACCTGGATCGATCATCAATTTCGGTTAGCTATGTCATTACCTTGTTATGAATTGTGGATAAATGGATGTTTTTGATCTAGGTCTAGGCATCTAATTAAAAAGAGCTCGGATCTATAGAGTTTCTAGAACTGTCTTGCAAAATTAGTATGTTAACTCTTTATCCAGTCTGATTGACTCCGGTCAAGCTTCACCTAGAGCTTGTGGTTTTTTTTAGAACACACACTAGAGTTGCACATAGTTTGTTTTAAAATACCAGAAAATTGGGGTCAGTACACATTAATTTTTGCATATGTGGGCGACTGCCCCTTTAAGATGCTTTAATTATGGGAAACATCTTGGTATAAACTAGTGTCATAAATTATATGAGCTTGCTGCCTGAAATTGTGAAACAGGAACACATGGTTTGAGATAATTCACCCAAGGTGTTCTGTTGCTATTGTCATTTTGCTGGGTCTATGTGATTATGATCTAACTGAATTCAATTAATCAAATATAAGAATACTGATAACATTTCTGAATAGTGTGGTATCTGTTAACAAGTATAGCTTGCCTAGTTCCATTATTCCTGTGTGTTCTGGATGAAATGAAAGAAAGAATGTACAATACATGCTTTCAAGTTCTTTCTTATAATCTGTCATGTACTACACTTGTGTTCCTTGTGCTATTCTCCACTGTATCCCTTTTTCCTTATTTGGCTCACTTATCACTATATACCATCACATGGGGAAGTATTTGTTTATATTTTTCTCTTGCATGAAAAAAAATCAATGGATGGATGTGTGTAGGCTCAGATAGGAACATTTTGTGGGCAAGAAGTTGGTGGTGTGGCCAGCCTGCTATTGTCAGCAAATCATTCCGACCATACTTGTTCGTCTCTGCTCCCGAAGGGTGTGGCTCGAAATGCTTCCCCTCCTTGGAGAGAAGACGATAAAGATGGCCATTACGTATTTGCTGTCGGAGAGAATTTGACCTCTCGCTGTAATTACACTTGACTATCATTATTGGATTAATATCTTTGTAATATGTGATATTTATCCTTATTGGAATTTTTTTACTCTTCTGAAAATTTTTCCAGATACCATGTGTTAGCATATTGTTTCCTTTTGAATGCGCATCACCATTTAATTGTTTTATTTGTGTTTTCTTTTTTCTCGAACACCTTTTATTTTTTTTCAAACATACCTCAATGCTAAAGGTTGATCTATTTGCTGCGATACCCTTTTGGAACCATTTTTCAGTAACTAATTTATTCAGAAAAGGGCATTTAAAAATATCTCTTACTTGGATGAACCTATCTGAGTTTTCCTTTCTGTCCTATGGTGGTTCAAGGTTTTCAAGGTTGTCTGTCTTGATTTATTTTATAGCTAAAGCCAGTGACGTTACCATTATGTTTCATCTTGAAATAAGTTCCTTTTTCTAGGTGCATATCCGCTGTCTGTTTTCGATAAATGCTCTTGAACATGTTGCAGTTATAGAAATGGCACTGTTCTAATATATCTTTTTTTTTGCAGACAAGATATACAGAAAAATGGGTGAAGGTTAGTATTTCTTTGCTATCATGTATTTTTATTGGAAAGTGCAAACTGTTTAATTTTAATTTATTAATTAGTGAATCTAAAATTTATAATTTATTAATTAGTGAATCTAAAGGTGGCATTGTTATTATCTCTGAAGGACCATGTCAACCGAAATTATTTATATGATGGAACTGAGCAAAACTTCCTGTAATATTTGCTATCTTTTTGTTTTTTAGGTACATTTGGTCAGGTACTGGAATGTTGGGACCGGGAAAGCAAAGAGACGGTGGCTATTAAAGTTGTTCGTTCTGTACAGAAGTACAGTGACGCAGCAATGATAGAGATTGATGTCCTACAGAAGCTCGCAAGAAACGACCCATCAGGCAAACAGTAAGCCATATGTTTACTTGTCGCCAATATGAAACCAAACAAATAATTTCCGTGATGTAAATTATTATCTTTCTTAAGAACTACTATGTTGCTACTGTGATGGAGGAAGGCTACATGCTTACGAGTGTTTTTGCAGTTGTGTTCAAATACGGAACTGGTTTGACTATCGTAGTCATATTTGTATTGTAAGTATATGGTTGATTTATAAAATTTCCCCCAACCTGTAAAGTAGGCATTGGGGTCAAATCAATCAATAAATTTCGGTGAATGAACAGGTCTGCGAGAAGCTTGGCCCAAGCTTGTATGATTTTCTGCGGAAAACTGGCTACCGCCCATTCCCAATTGATCTAGTTCGCCAGATTGGAGAGCAACTTTTGGAATCTGTTGCATGTGTGTAGAGACAGTACCCTGCAAACTTCAAATATGTCTATTTTTTCTATTAAGATTCTTCCTCACTTTTTTTGTTTTCTGTGTCTGATGTCCTAATCGTCTTTAGCTTCAACTGATTATTTTGAGTTCAAATTTTCTCACATTCGAAAGACGGTGCATAGTGCTTTTCATGTTTTTTCTTTTCTTTAGCAAACTTTTTCTTATTTTAAAATACTTTTGTGCTATTTTGATGCTGTTTTCTTTGCCTTTTGGGATTGTCAATTTTTTGTATCAGTAATTCAGTATTAACATGGTTTGCCATGATTTATTTCTCTTGTATCCTGATGTTTGCCTTTCCTTCCTTGCAGTTATGCATCGTCTGCAGCTAATTCATACTGATCTGAAACCAGAGAACATCCTCCTTGTTTCTTCGGATTATGTCAAGTTACCTGATCCTAAGGTATTTTTACTATTTAAATGATTAAGATTAACTATAGGACAGATTTTAGACAAATTTTGACCGTGCTCATTGCAATGAATTGGCATTTGGAGTGGTGCAAGGGAAGGAAAGATGGCTGGTTGGGGGCCTAAGCTCTTAGCACAGCAACAAGGATTTTTTTCTTCTTAATTCTTGCTTGATTCAATGGGATACACCAGCTATTGTTTTTAGAGCCAGCCCATACAAATGGTGCTAACAAACTTGATCTCATATAATTATAACCATCCAAAGTCTACCTCTACTTACTTTTAGCTAACAAGCAAACTAACTTAATTTAATTGCATATGGTTGCTGCTTGTGTGCTTGGGCCTACTTGGTGCTGTCCCTACTAAGGCGCATAAGACTTACCAGTTTAACCTTGACTTCATTGTTATTTCTCTTGAATACACTTCCTGCTTGATTAGTTATCTTCACTACAAATTTTCAATCTAGGACGGATCATTCTCAAGGAAACTGCCAAAATCAAGTGCCATCAAGTTGATTGACTTTGGAAGCGCAGCATACCATCACCAGGATCGCAGCTACATTGTATCTACTAGGCATTATCGAGCCCCTGAAGTTATTTTGGGTACTGTAGTTTCTATCTAATTGCATACACTGTTTTCATTGCTTGTGGAACGGGAGCTTAATATTTATGTCACTGTTGTAAATTGTAAGGGCATGGATGGAGCTACCCATGTGATATCTGGAGTGTTGGTTGTATACTTGTTGAGCTTTGTTCGGTATGTACTTTCTCTTATTTTGTTTGTTGCTATCCTTGAGAATGGTGAATGTCTGATTAAATCATTTCATTTTACAGGGTGAGACGCTGTTCCAAACCCATGAGAACTTGGAACACTTGGCAATGATGGAGAGAGTTCTAGGATCTCTTCCACGACACATGCTGGAAAAAGCAGAGTATGGCTTTTGTTACCTGTGCTATTGGCACTATTAGCACTTAATGCTTCCTTTGAGACTTAACTCTAGCTGCTTGCTTTTTGTTAACTCAGCCAACATGCAGAGAAGTACGTCAGAAGAGGAAAATTGAACTGGCCAGAAGGGGCAACAACAAGGGAGAGCATTAGAGCTGTTCTCAAATTGCCTCGCCTCCAGGTAAATGTGACAGGAATCCTAATTCTTGGCTGACTAATGCTTCCTTCTGGATTTTCTATTTCTTCACTAAACCTTATTTCCCCACCTTGCTATTATGCACAATGACACTCAAGTTTTCTTGTTCGAAGGCAATACATCTATTTCTCCTTGGCACATCTATTTCTCCTTGGCAACTTCCTTTTGATTTTTTTAAAAACTTTTAATTTTATTTATTGTTCTAACAATGGCTCTTCGTTTCCGACACAGAACCTGGTGATGCAACATGTGGATCACTCTGCTGGGGATTTCATTGACCTGCTGAAGCGCCTTCTTGCGTATGAGCCCTCGGCTAGGTTAACTGCTGAAGAAGCATTGAGTCATGGCTTCTTCACAAGATATGGCGAAAGGAGGTCTCTATGACATCTTCGATTCTGAAGAAGTGATCAGTCACGGCTTCTTCACAAAATGACAAAATCACAGGATATGGCGATAGGCGGTCGCTATGACACATTTGTCTGACTAAAAACTGAGTAGTAGCTACGAAGGTTCAAAGGCTAGAGATGCTGCCAAGAATTCAGATGGTGCCTGAACAAGTGCTGGTAAAAGTACCTTGAATGTTGTGAATTGTGATTGCGTGGAAAAAAAAAACTGTAAAGCTCACTTGCCCTTCGCCGTTGTAAAAGACCCTGTAGCAAGGAGGTGCCGGATAGATATGCTACGTGCACAGTAACACTGTAGCAGATTATGTGTGTCTGAGTGCGGTCAAGTTTCTCAATCAGCTTACAAATTGTTCTGCATAATGCAGCTGCAAGTTTTATATATATACTATAACTCCTAAAAAAAATACTGCTACGGGATTCCATTCTTATATGGCTACATGCGTCCTGGGTGAAATTGGAATGAAAATTAAGTGTCACTGCTAATGCGTCCCCTTCCGTTGCCGAGTTCCTTTTTTTTTTCGAAAGGGAAGATATATTAAATCTGAGAACAGTACATCCCCTTTTACAACCAGAACCCCGAAAGAAAAAAAAATTACAAAGGAGCCCCTAGAACTCCTATTCGTCGTCCTCCCCTCCGGAACTCTGATCAGCAGCAGGAGCTTCAATCCGCCATCACCCGAAGCCGAATCGAAGCAGAAACCTCCCAATCCTCCATCGCCAGACTCCATAGCATGGTTAAGCCGCAAAAACCACCATCCCAGACCACCCGTCAGAATGGATTTAGGCCACTGAAAGACCATCGGCGATCTGACCAATGGAAAAGAGGGAGGAGCAGTCTCCAGCAGATGGCCGCCGGAGAACCGGGTGGCGCCACCTCCTCCGGGGCGAAGAAGGAACCCACCAAAAGGTCCGCAGCCAGCAACACCGTCACCAGCCCGGAAGATAGAGCTCACGGGGGAGCACACAAGATCCTTCCCCAACGCAAAGAGGAAGACCAGTACTAACCTCATGCAGATCTCGCCGGAAACGACGCCGCCGATGCCATCGTCGCCGGAGAAACGCCGAGGTAACCTAACCCGAGCCGGCGATATAGAAGGCGCCGGCGGGACAGAGGAGCTACTAGACCTAAGCCTAAAGCTATACAGAGCCCTCCCGCCAAGGAGCCGGGCACCCCTCTCAGCTCCGCCACCAGCAAGGGCGCCGGAGGAGAGGGGGCCGGCGGATCGACGGAGAGCAGAGCAAGTCGCCCTCGAAATCGCCTTGTGACACTGTAGGAAGTGGAAAGACGGTTCGAGTCGGACTCCGTTGCGGAGTTGCTGAAGCACAGCCACCAGCCAGTAGTACTTTTCTCTCAGAAAAAACCAACCACCAGCAACCAATCAGCAGTACTTTTCTCTCAGAACAAACCAGCACCAGGCACCAGCCAAGCGAACAGGCCGTAAGATTTTTTTTTTTAATCTTGCCAGCTCTTATCCAACTCCTTTCTTCCCCGTCTCCGGCGACCTCACCTACCCGTCCATGGAGCTTAAAAGTAGCCACACGCACCGAGACGTCGGGTGCGAGTCATCTTTCCAGAAGGAGTCCAAAGTCCAAACAGCCCAACACAGCAGTTCGTTTTGTGCGCAGAAAAATAATAATAAAAATAAAACCGAACCGGCACCTAATCAAGTCATCGAGTCAGCCAATTCCACCCTGCCTAATCAACACGGCAGAGGAACCGCTTCCGACGACACAAACCCACCACCACAGCCGCCGTCCAGGCGGGCCAATTCCCGACGCCATGGCCGACGACGACGACTCCGCCGCCCTCTCCGACGTCGACGAGGAACCCCTTCCACCACCTCCCGCCTCCGCCCACAAAACCCTACCGCAGGCCCAGGCCCACCCCCAGCCCGATGCCCAGGCGCAGCAGCGGCTGCTGGACCTGGCCGCGGAGCTCGAGGAGGAGCGCCGCCTCCGCCGCGCCGCGGAGGTCTCCCTCGCGGAGAACGAGAGCCGGTTCGCCCGCCTCAAGGCCTTCGCGCAGGACGTGCTCCGCAAGCGCGACGATCTCACCGCCGAGGCCGCCGCCTCCGCCCGGTCCCTCGCCGCGCTCCAGGCTGAGTCCGCCGCCTCCGCGCGCTCCCTCGCCGCGCTCCAGGCCGCCTCCGCCCGCTCCCTCGCCGCGCTCCAGGCCGAGTCCTCCACCGCCTCCTCCATGCTCTCCTCCGGCTTCGAGAGGATCTCCGCCAAGGCATCCCCTTCCTCGGCCCCCGCACCGCTCCCGACCTCCCAGAAGTACTCCTCCGGCCTCCCCGCCCTCGCCTACGGTGTCCTCAAGCGCGCCAACGACATCGTCGACGACCTCCTCGCCCAGATCGACGCCGCCAACCGGGACCGCGACCGCGCGCGGGAGCAGATGGAACACCGCAACTACCAGATCGCCATCGAGGTATCCGAGCTTGAGGCATCGGTCGCGTCCAGGTCCGCCGATTGCGAATCGCTCTCCAAGTCCCTCTCGCAGCGGGAAGCCGAGATCTCCGAGCTCCGTGGCAAAATCGCTTATCTTGAAGGGAAGCTCGACACCCAGAGGCCCGTGCTCGCGGAGCAGATCGGCTGCGCCTCTAAGCTGTACGATGAAATGCGGGAGGTGGTCAAGCTAGTCGATGCTGATGCTGCCAGCACGCTCTCTGACTCGGTTTTTGTCTGGAAGGAGACAGACGTTGAGGAGAGCCTCAAGGTGTCCCTGGAAGGGACGAAATTAGCCTATGAGCTTGCGGCAATGGCCCTGGAGAAGGTTGGGGCATGCATGGATGACAAGGAGAGCAAGTTGAGGGGTTTGGAGGACAGGGTGGATGAACTGATTAAAGAGAAGGAGCACATTGGGGTGCTGCTCAGGAGTGCGCTGCAGGCGACTACGAGCGAGGTGTTAAAAGTTGCAGAGGATGGACTGAGGCAGGCCGGCATTGAGATTGGGCTCGACGAGCGTAAGGAGCACAGGCCAGGGAGTGTGGAGAAGGACGAGGTCTATACCCTGGTAAGTCCAATTGATGCTACCATCCATGTTATCGCAAGTTCTTCAGCATGCATAGTGTGCTAAATTGTTAGTTATGCAATCAATATTGCAGGCAGGGGCACTAGAGAATACCGTGAAGGAGTCCCAAGTTAAGATCATTGACCTCCAACATCTTGTTGAAGCACTAAGGTAGCTATTGTGACTGATGATTGTTTTTTAGTTTTGTGAACTGGTTACAGATGAGCTTTGGTTCTATTTAGTTCACTTCCATAGCCAAGATTATTCACACCTAGTTCTAGCCTCTAGGGGTATTGAAATCCCCTGTTTCAATTTTTTGTACATCTAGTCCTTATTTTCTCTGCCTGTTGAAATTAGGGCGACTTTAATCATCAGGATATAGCAATGCACTGATGTTGCTGGCTCAGGTTAGGGCGACTTAAAATATTATTTGGCTCAGGTTTCGTGTAAACTGAACATATGGTTTTCCAGACATCCTTATTGAACTTCCTTGCAACAAAAAGACATTTGGATATTGCTGCATTGCTATATCCTATTGTGGATGCTTTGAACCACTGATCATATATGTAATTGCTGGGCTTTAAGGGCGGAGTCTGGTCTACTAAGAACAAGGCTGGAAGGGCAGGAAAAAGAGATTGTCCTGCTAAGAAAGCAAATAAAGCATCTTGAAGAGAAGGAAAGGGTGGCAAATGAAAGTGTAATTTTCTTCCCCATGTATAATTTGATGTTCCAAGTACACTACTCATTTCTCCTCCTTAAGGTTATGCTCAATTGGTAATCACATTCCATGCACTCTTTTCAGGTTGAGGGTCTGATGATGGATGTGACAGCTGCTGAAGAGGAGATTAAAAGATGGAAGATGGCAGCAGAGGAGGAAGCTGAAGCTGGTAGATCAATTGAGCAAGAGTTCCAAATTCAGGTGCTGTAATACAAACATATTCCATATAGTCCTGTTTGGTCTCTATGCTTTTAGTGTCTTGTTTGTGTTTTATTGAGGGGTTGGGTTGCTCTTAACAGCTGTTGGGTCTATCATGTTTGTTACCTTTGTGTCATGGCTATCTGACATTCTGACTAGAATGATTTCTTTCGGAGTAACTTATAGTACAGTGAGTTTGTCCCATGTGCAATGAAACTACCATGATTGGTTTTGCAACTTACATGTTCAATATATTTAAACCTGCAACACCAAGAGAATAATATGTAACAGATTTTTTCCCCGCAAAAATGATATTCAGCAGATTTACCTATGCTACATATTGCAATTATCCAAAACATAAATATCATGGGTGCTAGTAAGTGAGACAATCATTCTAGTATTCTTAATTGCATTTCTAAGTATTGCCTGTTAGCGTAATAATCATATAAAAATTTCAGTTTATAAACAAGTTAGATGCCTTGTGCAGTTATCCCATCGTAGATAGACAGGAAAGTCTTATGCAACTAGTGGTGGCAGCAGATGTGGCTGAACCAATAACTGGCACAGTGCCATGATAACTGTGTGGAGCATACAGCATTCTGCAATGAAGCAGTGTAGAGCCTTTGTAGATATAGTGCCATCGTGTTTGGACTTGGCGTTTAATCAAACATGCAAGTGAATGGATGGTTTGTTTCTGATGATGAAGCATCATTCAACCACCCTTTTTTTATACTTTTGATTAGCTGAGTTCAATCTGATGGGACTTGCTTTGTCACGCAGATCTCATCCCTTAGAAAGGAATTAGATGAGGCAAAGCAAGCTATGGTGGAGCTTGAAAACAAGCTGAAGTTCAAGGAAGAGACAGCAGCCGCAGCGATGGCAGCACGTGATGCTGCAGAGAAGTCTCTGAAACTAGCGGATATGCGATCATCCAGGCTCCGAGAGAGGCTGGAGGAACTTAACAGGCAGCTTGAAGAATCAGATAATAGAACTGATTCTGTCAACCGCAATGGCCACAGGTACATGTGCTGGCCGTGGCAATGGTTGGGACTGAACTATGTGCGGTTACCTCCTCCGGAGACGGATCAGACATCCAATGAAATGGAGCTATCTGAACCCCTAATAATATAGGTGTGTGATATTTATACAGTTTACAGATATGGTTCCTGCTCCTTCATTTGGAGAAGGGGAACGTAGAATTTTGTTTTGGTCTGCCTTATTGTGTAGAGGTTTTTCCCAATTTGTTGATGCATGTTTAGCGGAGAACAGGCGCTAGTGTGTTGGATGGCTCCGTGTAATTGTAAAAGTTGATATAGAGAACGAAGATGCTGAGATTTCCATTCTTTTGACAAGATTGTTCCATTTTACGATGAAAAGGAACACCACCTGGTCTTCATTATGAGAACCGTTTATGCTGCTTTAGGCAGATGACACTGTAAAGGGGAAGTCTACGTTTTCAGTGTACAAATAAAGATGTTGAATACTTGACAAGCCATTCGTGGGAATTACTATCTCCGTTCTTAAGTTCAAAAATGAACTAATTTGTTTGTTCTAAACGTCATATATATATATATATATATATTATTTTAAAGAATTTGCTTGTCCCAAATGTCATATATTAAAGAATGGAGGGAGTATATAACAAATAAAGATGCTAAATATTTGTGAAGTTATTCTTGGGAATAAACATCAGTGTGAAGCTGCAATATTGCTAGATCTGAGTTGCTTGGCCCACTGCTATTGGACGCAGCACTGGAATTAGCAATGAAAACAGATCGGATACGAATGGATACTGCATATACAGATACAAATAGTTTTTCTTTCTCGGACTTAATTCTCGGATCGAATTCGGATACGAACAGTAGATGTCCATCATATTTGGATCTTAGAAATCCAACTTTGAATATCCGAATACTAATACGGTACGGATAATTACAGATATTGAATGCTCGGATTCAGATATGATGAGTGCTTGACCTTTTCGGTCGGACGATATACGGATAATATCTGTACCACTTTCATCCCTAACTGGAATGACTCGAATAAGATGCCACTTCTGGTCAACAGCGAAGTCAAGTCGTGTGCCGTCGCACTGCACGCGTTGTGCCTTTCAGGCTCCAGGTAATATTGGAATTATATCTAGCGCGTTTATGCAAACAGAATATTGATATTAAGTAACCATCATCCAGATTATCCCAAGGAGGCCAGAGTTTCAGTGCTTGAGCTGCGGTTTCTTTCAGGTCAAGTCGTCAAGATTGTGACAACCAGCAGAGAAAGAGAACAAATTCCAACAGGTCAGCAACAAGCCGGCCTTTCTGTCTTTTTTTGCCAGGGCCTTCCTTTCCCGCCGTGTTTCCTTGCTCCTTTATTTGTACATGACGCATCCCCCTCTTATGCAAAAAATTAAGAGCGAGCACGTCGGTGCAAAAGTTTAACAACGTAGTTAGTGACACCCTAAAGAATTGCATGGCAACCAACCACTCGCACAACCACTTAGCAGAGCACTAGCCTACTCGTTTCAGCGTGCCCATCGCGTCGTTTCACCTTTGCGCGTCGTTGCCATCGCGTGGCGGCCTCTCCAAGTCCTTGCTGCTGGGTCGTCGTTGCCTTGTAATTTCGTTCTCGCGCGCGCGGCCAATCGCATTCACCTTCCCTGCGTCTCATCTCAGCCCCAAAAACTATAAAAGGGCTGCAGGCACTGACGAGTGCGACTGCGCTCAAAGCTTGCTTGTTTTCCAGCTCCTGATTGGCTTCACTGCCATTTCTTGCTTGCTTTTTCCAGCCCGGAGATGATCTTCTCCACTCTGTTTCTGCTGTTCTGCTTCACCTGGTCCCTTCGTCTCAAGAGATTCACCGCTGAAGGCCAAGGCCATGGATCGGCAGGAACATACCAGAACTACAGCACCTTGGATCAGGTCAGCTATACATGTTCCTGACGGCTGACGCTGTGTGGGGATTACAGATGCATTGCCTGACGCTGCCAGTGTTGTTTTGGGTCGGGTCTCTCTCTCTCTCTTTCCCCATCCAGGTGAAGGAGAAACTCCAACAGGTTGGGCTCGAGTCATCTAACCTTATCATCGGGGTGGATTTCACCAAGAGCAACGAATGGACAGGTAGGCACTTTCACTTAGTTTCTGCTTCTGACCGACCATCTTATTGTTCTTTTCCTGATTCCCGGTCATCGTGGGTGACTACTAGTGAGTACTGACTGCAGTGTCGGTTAATGTGATTTAAGGGAAGCATTGTTTCAGCGGGAGAAGCCTGCATCACGTCGGGGATGCCACGAACCCTTACGAGCAAGCCATCGGCATCATTGGGAGAACGCTGTCAGCGTACGACGAGGACAACCGGATCCCATGCTTCGGCTTTGGAGACAGTAAGGCCTCTGAGATTATTCCCTCTCTGTATATTTCAAACCATAGAGGTACGCTGTTGAGTTGTTCTCATTATTCTCACACGCTTTTCAGCATCGACACATGATCAAAACGTCTTCAACTTCTACAGAGACGGCCGGGCGTGCAATGGTGTTTCAGAAGCACTGCAGCGATACAGAGATATCGTCCCACACGTTCGGCTCTCTGGTACTTGCATCTCTCAGTCATGTCGTTTATCCCCTTCACTCTCACTAACAGGGCGGTGGGTTCTGGTTTAGGGCCGACATCTCTAGCTCCGATCATAGAAACGGCAACGAGAATTGTTGAAGTTTCTAGGCACCAGTACCACATCCTACTGATCATAGCCGACGGGCAGGTGCGCATGCCATTTTCTGTGTAAATGCTCTAATTAAAATCTCGTCAATTTTTTGATATGGCAGTCAGATTTCAGTTTTCTTGGCATGTATGGTCCTTTCTATTTTTTATTTGTGTTCTCTTAGAGATGAGAAATATTATGCTCTTGCGTCGATTAAGTAAACAGAGTATGAAAAGTGTGACCACTGTCCATTGCAGATGTTCTTCAAATATATAAGGCACTTTCCATTTCGCCCATGGCCTAGTTTAATCTGACAGGAATGAAGTTATCCTTCTCTAGTTTTCGATGATTTACCACTGCATTACTGACGAATTTTTATGCTTGTATTTGCTCATTTTGCCCCAGGTTCCGGTGATTACTGGTGCTCATTCAACAAGGTATCCGGATGAGACAAGATCTGTGAACATCCTTGAAGAAAGGACTCTTCAGGCTCTCATACATGCCAGGTAACTGTCACCTAATTGACAGACAACTGAAGTTTTATGGTTTGTTTATGAAGTTGTTTTATGGTTTGTTTATTGCAGTCATTTCCCTTTGTCTATCGTCCTCGTTGGAGTTGGCGATGCGCCTTGGGACGATCGCATTAACCGCCACGATAACCGACGTTTATTTGACAATTTCCAGGTGCATGATAGCTACATGTACACTATTTTTAAAGAGAGGATTTTGCTTCTCTCTCTCTCTCTCTCACATGTGCTTGATTTGTTTTTTTCCTATTGCTGCTATTGGCACTCTTTGCAGTTTGTGAATTTCACCGAAATAATGTCAAGGGAAATATCGCAAGTCGAGAAGGAGGATCAGTTTGCTCTGGAAGCTCTGAGGAAGATACCAGCCCAGTACAGCGCGATAATCGACAAGTGGATCCGGTATGTGTCAGAGAAACTGAAGGTGTTAGTTCAAATGCAGTAAGATTTATATGTCTGTTGTTCTAGAGTTTTGACTGTTTTCCGATGGCATGATCTGCAGTGAGCAGGCTGCGAGTGCGCCTCCGGGGACTCCTTTCCCCCCACCTTGCTGAGACGGTTTCTGATCTGATCACTTCAAACAAAAGATTTACAGATGTCTTGTTGATCTCAGTGTAGTTACCTGATTACTTCTCTCAAAAACGGGGGAGTAGAAATGTAGAATTTCAGAATTTGCCTCCTTGTCTGTTGGGCAATATGCACCTCGTAGTCTTTGGGTGCCGTCCAGCAGACCA
This sequence comes from Cenchrus fungigraminus, assembly GCA_036936925.1. Taxonomy (NCBI): domain Eukaryota; kingdom Viridiplantae; phylum Streptophyta; class Magnoliopsida; order Poales; family Poaceae; genus Cenchrus; species Cenchrus fungigraminus. The sequence goes on from CM072780.1 coordinate 74,771,793, forward strand.
ACACATTCGCGTTTTATTTGCAAACTTTCACTACGCATTTTTCTTTCGTTGCACTGCTGCACCACTAAACGAGGGGGAAAAAGGATCTGAATTGCATCAATCACACCGAAAAGTATCTGGACCAAGCTAGGTGGGCAACTGGGCATGACCGTTTTTGGTGGGGGGGGGGGGGGGGTGGGGGGGGGGGGGGTGGGTTTCGCATATTGGGGCGCTGGGTCCACATGCCAAGTACATGTGGTGGTGGGTCTCACGTGTCATGTGGCCTTTTCTTCTCCCTCTCTTCTCTTGCTCCGCCACACAAGTCCGCCGTGCCGCCTCACTTTGCGTGCTTCGTCACAGGAGCCCGCCGCCGCCTCGCTCGTCCTTTTCCACCACACAAGCACTACAAGAAAAACGCTGACTAGTGACGCGAGAAAAATCGCGTTTCTCATCATAAACCACGTTTTATGACGCAGGGTATTACGAAAACTCTTCGTCATTAATCGAGCGTCACAAACCGGAATTAGTAATGATCTCTTATTTCACCGCGTCACTAATATAATGACGCGTGCAAATTCGCAACACCCTACATCATAAACTGCATACCACGTTAGACCACAATATGATGTGGCACAGTGGTTTGTGACAGACTGTTTCGTCATTGAGTGAATTAGGCCCGGTTCTTGTTGGATCGAGCCCAAAAAGGATGTCGTCATAGATTTAATTATGGTCACTTATTATTGTGTCGGGCCTAATAATTAAGATCGTCATAGATTGTATTAATACTTATTCTGATTGGACCGAGTCTAATAATTGCGGTTGACGAGGAGGGAAGAGAAAACTGGAGTAATCCGTTTCAGAGATGAGGCAGGGTACGCACATGGAGCTTGGCTTGCGCGAAGTAGGAGATGTCGTAGTGGACGGAGACCTTGATGATGCCCTCAACGGACATGATGGCGGCGACGCAGACGTCATCCGCCACCGCAGCGATGGTGCCCATGTGCCAGTTCCCCTTCGTATCCTGCACCCTCACGAGCGATTGATCATGTTAGTCATCTTTCTGGTATACAACGAGAAGGGAAGGGAGGGAGACAAACGCATGGTGAGGTGCATCAGCACGTGGAGCGAGCAAACCGCACGGCCCCTGCTCGGCGAGGGACATGCGTACACCGACGAGTGGCGACGTGTTGAAGGCTCGGTCCTGGCCCTCCTCCACCATGGCGTCGATGTTCACCAACCACCTATGGATGGTGGTGGCCATCCACGCCGGGCCCCCCTCCGTCGGGGTGCCCATGCATGCGGGATGGGGATCGGTGGCAGTCAGCATTGGGCTCTCCTCTAATGGAAGTGGAATTAGTTGGTCTGGGTTGTTGGCTTGTTGCTCCTGCTCGGCACCGTCTGCCTTGCTACGAACCTTTCCCCCTGATATAGCAGATGCTAGTGTACCACTGCGTGCAATCAGCTTCAGGTTCAACTTCGGGCTCTACTCTAGTAGCAACTGAACTCTACTCAGTACTCTGCCACTCATCAGGTCATCAAACATCAACCTAGGAGGATTCTCCACCTGCTACTGCTCCATTTGGTCTGAATGTGCTTCACAACCGCAGGGGAACTATCCGACAACGGCAGCTTCCAAGAACATTTGCATCTTATTTTGTTAAAAAAACATTTGCATATTCAGACAAAAATGATGGATGATATCAATCAACATCTAAGAAGCACAAGATATCAAAAATATTCGGCCATTCCCCTGTTGTAAGGCTTACCACAACAATTTGATGCTTTACAACACAAAGTGTCACAACCACAACCAGTTTACCCATCTTAAATATCACACAACCACAACAACAGTTTAATGGTGCACAAGCACTTACAAGCACAAACGACATTCTATGGCCACAACCTTTCATGTTCTTGTTGCACCTAAACAAAAGAAGTTTACCAGTGTTTCCCGCGATTCGATGTATCAACTCTTCACCCACTTCCTTGACAAACATAAAACTAGAGCCTGCACCTGACAATGGTAATTGTTGGTTCTCCACCTAATAAGCATCACATCCATATCTGCACACACACATTTCACTAAGGTAAGAAAATATACATTTTCAGTACAGTAGTTTTCGTTAATGGAAGGGCGAAACAGAGAGAGAAAAGAGATCATCTTTCACCTTGTAAAAGATTCGATGTTACCAATGATGATTTTCTTGACACTGGCATGGTCAAAGGTTTATCATATACTCATTCTCATCGCTAATCAAAGTAAAATCAGATGGGTTCTTGTTAGTGTGACACATATCCTTCCTCACGAACTCAGACCTTGGCAATGGAAGTTCTAGATTCACAACAGAGAAAACACAACCCAGATTGTGCCCATGGCTCTCAGACCAGTTTGCAATTTCCTGCTGCAGCAATGGACCAAACACTCCAACTCGAGGACGAGGACGCAAGGGTCTGTGCAAATTTTTCTCCACCTTATGCCGTCCCAAGTCTTGCAGTGTTAGTTGAACCTTTCCAGTTAGGTGACTTCCATGTGATGTGCTGGGTGATGCACTGTACTGATTGTACTGCGCATACTGTGAATTGAAATTTTGATACTCTGTGAAACCTTGTGAGGTTGATGAATCCATCAGTCCTAGGAGATGTGTTCCAGGCATAGGCTCCATTGGGTAAAGGTCTAAGTGTCCCAGGAGATGTGTTGCAGGCATAGGCTCCATGGTTAATGTTGTGCTTGGAGCACTTGTCGGCTGAACCTGGTTAACTTCTTCCTTTGTGTATTGGCCTTCTATAGGTGCAATTACTAGCTGGTGAGTTGCATAGTCATTAGAAGCTCCATAAGCAATGGTGACTTCTTCATCCCTACAGATATTTGTATGTTGTTCCTGGGTAAACTCTAAAATATCAGTGGGACCATCCTTGCCAGCAATTTCAACTGCAACTATCTTTGGTTGAGTAGAATCAGTATTAGTCCTTAGTTGTCTCTCATGCTGTTTTCTGGCAAGAAGTTCAACAATGTCCATAGGGATGTCATCTATCATCTCCGGCTCACATTTCTTCTTGTTCTTGGGTATATTCTGCTCGTGAAGACCAGATGAGAGCCTGTGTGGTTCGAAGACCGGTGGTAGGTCACTTCCTGGTGTGATGAGTGATTGACAACCTGGTGTGGACTGATTCTTGGCTAAGTATTGCAGGTGCAGGTTGCGGCTTGACTGGTGTTGGTGCAGGTGAAGAACAAGCGCAAAAGGTCCTTGCTGGTGAGGCCTACAGGTGTGGAGAAGACAAGTAGGCTTGGTTCGAGGGACCCGGTGGCCAGCGGAGTCAAGTGCGGGCCGCATGGTGGCAAGAACGGCAAGATGAAGTCATGGACGGTTTCTTGGTTGAGCCTCAAAACCAAGGTCGAGCCGGGACTACGTGGGAGCCGAGTCATGAGTGGCGATTGGCAGAGGCTACACCGAGTTCGCGGGGTTTCTGGTGGTTCACCAGAAAACCACTGGGTTCCTTGGTTGATCCACAAAGCCAAGACCGAAGACCGAAGACGGAGGTGCAGCAGCATCGGACCGGTCTGACCGGTGGGTCTGACCGGTCTGACCGGTGGGTACCGGTCTGACCGGTGAGGAGCACCGGTCTGACCGGTGTGCGACGATGCAGTCCGGAGACTTCGAAGCGGAGGACACGCGTCGGGATCGCAAGGCTTGCGTCGAGGCTAAGCAAGTTTGCGGTCGCTGGGCATCCGTCCGATGGTGTTGCGAAGACAATTTCCCAAAGTGCCCTTGGTGGGCGTGTATCCTAGTTTAGGCCTTAGGGGTATTTTAGTCTTTCGGCTTGCCTCCATATAACCCAAGTGGTGAGAGGATGGCAGCCATCTCTAGGGAACCCTAGCTCATTTGTTTTCCTATTTTCCCTTCCTATTTTCCTTAGGATTTCCATAGGACTAGCTTGAGAGCTTCATGGTGAGATCTTGTGAGAGGGAAGGATGATCGGGCGGCAAGCTAGACCTTGTATGAACCTCTTTGGTATGTATAGATGATTCGACGTGGTTCCTCAAGGCTTGGATGTGTCTTTCCCGTTTGTCCTTTTTGGTGATTTTCGGAGCCCTTTCTTAGCGATTTTCTTGGAGCGATTTCGAGGCCTTTCTCTTTGGGATTTGGTGGGGGATGTATGCTTGAACCCTTCGTAGTTCTTTTCCCTTTGATTCCCCTCCCAAATCCGTGAGCAAAGGGGCTCGATTTTGGGGTTTTCTTGGCTCTAGGGTTAGAGGCGTTCTTGGTGGGATTTCTTTGATTCCTCTTGATTTAGCGAGTTTTGGTGGACCAAATCTTGGCTATGGAGTGCCCATGAGGTGTTCCTACTATCCCCAAAGTCTTGCGCAAATCCGTGGAGCGATTCGGGAGATCAGGAGTTGGATTTGGGGTGTTGACCCGCGGGCGCTGTTCATCCCGAGAGCTCAGGTCACACCGGCCTGACCGGTGCCTCTCACCGGTCTGACCGGTGCAGACTTGCTGTTGAGTTTTGCTCGGGTGAACGTCTTGGTGAGTTCCCTGTTGTCTTGTGTTGCTGCTGTTTCGGGTTTGGTTCAGTTTGGAGCTCGGTAGGTCTGTTTGGTGGATTTGGGATTTCCTGGCTTGGACCGGTCTGACCGGCGAGCTACACCGGCCTGACCGGTGTAGGGGCCTTCTGTGGAAGTTCTCAGATTTTGCCAGCAGGGACCGGTCTGACCGGTGCAGCTCACCGGCCTGACCGGTGTAGTCCAGGGGTGCTCGAGTTGCTAGTTCCGCTGCGTTCTCGAGTCGGTGTAGGTGGTTGTTGGTTCCTAGGACCAGTAGCACTCCAGTGGCTACGTGGTCTTGGCCAACTTGGGTAGTTGAGTCGGAGACGTGTTTTGGAAGCCCGGTTCATCTTGTTGGAGTTCCCATCTCCTTCGAGAAGAATTTTTATCGGCTCCCATTCACTCCCCCCCCCTCTCTGGTTCGCCTTTCCGGTCCTTCACCAGACACATTCTGGATCTTACCCATATCCAGAAAAACCTATGACAATGAATAAACAAATGTCATTCATAATATCTACAAATCCAAATCAGGGTATAAGAGGCACATTATTTGTCAATACACAAATAGTTAGTTCAAATAGCACACGAGCAAAATGGCGTAGGCACAAATGTCACAAAATAATTCCAGTGGTGTACACACAAATGATATGGATGGCATGCTAACAAAGTGGTATACAAACAAATGCCACAAAAATGCATGGAAAAAATCCTATACTGGACAAAATTTGCATATTCATGTCAACAAAACTAGGTAAACAAATTTATTAAGCTATTTATGATTATGTAGGAATTCTGAAGAATTTTTCCTTTCTTAAAATTTGAGAACAATTAATGAAATAAAAAATATATCTAAAAGCAAGAAATCATTCCTTATCATACCTTGGTCAGACATCTCTGCACATTGCCTTCAGATTCCACTTGATGCAAATCATCTGTCCTGAGCATGCTGCTCTTCAAAGTACTATTCTCATAGATATCACTAGTTTTTGCATGGAAAACTTCAGTGTCAACCGCACAACTCTTTGTATGAGGGTTCATGATTTCAGATGTTGGCCTTGTCTTTTTTTGGCTTTCTCTGATAAACATTGAGATCTGAAACATTTCTTTTTGGAGCAGGAGCTCTTTGTGGACCTTGGTTGCGGACTTGGTTGCTTAACTGCCCAGAGCTTCTCTTAGGGCCTTCATGACTAGATATTGGTGCATGAACACTGGAATAATTGCACTCAACATCCAGAACACAAATCTGAGGATTATTGGGGGAGCCTTGCAAATCTGAGGGCATACCATCATATTAGCTTATTATTGTAAACAAAGAAAAGTAAACAGTACTTGAGAATTCACTGAGCTCAGCCATACCTTTTGTGTTTGGAACACTTCTCTCGACGAATGTGTCCGGAACATTATTTTCAGCGGATATGGATAAAACATTTACTGTAGTAAGTGCTTTGTTGTCAGATGGAGAACTACATTTCAAGTTGCATTCTTGGACACTCTTTGAAACATTTTCTCGATCCGCATCATTCTCTTGAGATGATTGCTGTGTGCAAGAAAACAGCCTTCTGGAACTAGAACTATAAGGCAAAGTCTGAATAATTGAAATGGCACAATCATCATTAGTTCCATCCCGCTCCATAGGAACTATTCCAGAGCTAGTACTGTGGCATGAATTTTTCACTCTGCGCAAGCAATTTGAGCAATTCCATCGCTGATACTTTGCCACCAAAAGTGGGGATGAGTTGCTATTGTGCTCATCATATTGTTGTTGATTACCAAATATCCCTAGAGAGCACAATTTTGGATCCTTCTTCTGATGTAGAGCAACATACCCCCTGCCAAAAGTATACAATTCATTAATAAGACTCACAATATATGCATATACAAATCAACAATTAATGATTGTGATAGGGGAATATAATGTAACAGGTTAAAAAACCAAAAGCATTTGTGTGTGTGTGCACGCGTGCCAATGCATAGTGAAAACATATTGTATATAACAAATGAAGATAGACACAAGGAAAATCAAAACAAAAAATGTAGATAATGTGCATTCGAATCATGGATCTGTTGACACATCAAACCAAATGTACCTATATATGGATATTGATCAGTGTGTCACAATGTCTACTTGTGATGATGTGTCATGTGTGTGCTAGCTTGCACAAACAATAGATGCATGCTATACTTGTATTCTCAGCCAGATAACAGTGCTATACTGCTATAGATGCATGTGCTATGGTCAATGAAATAAATGCAGGTATCTTAATATAGAAAAGATTACCTTATGGAGAAATGGTCGCACTCGAGCTCTGCTGGCCTGCCATCAGATTCAACAATTGTGGATACAAGCCTGCTTGGTTCCTCCATTGTTGTAGTTCCAAGGGTCTGAGCAGCAGTACTTTCCAGTGGCACAACTATAATTGTCACATTAGTCATGTGATCTTGGAACAAAACGAAGCGCCTCACAAATCCTACACAAACAACATGCATTATTGCATGACCTTTCATACACATATCTTGGTTCATCAAGACTGTAGAAAGATATAGTTGATACATGCATAAACATGAATGATTGACTAAATAGTCAAAGTTAATTAGCTAGCAAGGCAGATACATATAAACATGAATGATTGACTTCCATGCATGGCTATGTAAACAAAATTGCCCTCATCGTATTAACTTTGACATGGTAGGAGCCCATTCCCTTCTGTAGGAATCAATGTTGCCCTAAACGCTAAATGGTAGTCATTCGTTCGACCCTCGTTTAGTGTGTAGGCCGTGTAAACATTGTGTACACGCCCTGTACACAGGTTACACGGTTTTGTACGAATGAGAGGAAAAGAGCATTCTAAGCCTATAGTTGATAGTTCCCCGTTCTGAAACAATATCAGCACATCACTGAATATTGAATACATGTGTTCAGACCACTCACTAATTCACTAGTGTCTGATGCTCTGCTGACTACAAGTCACATAGACACAACATACATGACCAATCGGCGAAATACAATAAGAGACATATTTCACAAGTCACATGATGGTAACAAAAAGTGGAAAAAGTTCATAAGATGTATAAAACCATTGATGTGCAACCAACAACAAATCAACAATCACTGACCATCCTCTTGCCCATCACCAAAACCATCCATTACACGGCCTACACGCTGAGTAAAACCGTGTTTTGCCGTTTTTTGTAAGTTGTTTAATTCGTGTTTGACCGAGTTTGACCGTATACACGAACTAACTGTGTAATGAACCGCTTAGACCCTAAACTGCACGGAAATCTACCGAGTAGCATTTACACAGCGTGTACATGGGCTACATGGCCGTTTACGGCAACACTGGTAGGAATCCAATAATGCGCGCAAGGCTCACATTTTTTGCAACATGAAATATAGGCAACCATGACTTCCATGCGGGTGCAGTAAGCTACAACTTGGGTCCACAAAAGGGACCCACATACAACACAACTGGCCCCTAGCAAGTAGCGAAGCCGAAGCCCACACACGAGAAGCAAAGCAACCGACTGACAAATAGGGAACAGTAGCACAACAACGACACATATGTAGCCCAAAGTTTGGCAGGGAATGCACCACTGATCAGATGACCTAATGAGCGCGTTGCGAGATCCATGAAATGATGATGTCTATCGAAACTTGATGAAAGTCGCAACCCTTTTCTATGTCAGATTGGTGGACAGACGAAACAAGATGTTATGGTGGCCCAAGTGTACCAGCATTGCCATAAGGCGCGCGATACGGTAGCCGCGACGCAGAGCGAGCCATCTCTGCAGGATTAGGATTTCTGTTAGTTTGTTTAGATCTTTTGAGATAAGATCAATGTTTTGAATTTTGTTAGGAGATTGGCTATTAAAGCATGAACATTTTCTTAATAGAGATTCAGCTAGAGATTGAGATCAATCTCTCCCGCGTCCTAGCCTACTTGCTCTTGTCTCTTGCATTCTCGACGTCAGCCGCCAGGATGGCAAAGCTCCCACGCCACCATCGATAACCCAAACCTCACCCTCTGACTCACCATGCCTACTTCCTACACAACGTTAGCAGCAACCATATCGATCTGGTATTAGTATTGCTGAGCACAATGTTCGGTAACACCACCGCTCCGCTGTAACCATCCACCACCACGTCGCCGGTGTCCTCTGTCGCGTCGGCGTCCTCTGGCACCCCAGTCGTCTCTGCGCTGCCAGCAACCGCCATCCCGTGATGGCCCTCGAGACCCTCACGATGACCATCTATGGCTTGCACCGCCAAATGGTCCAGTTCGCGATCTACATCTCTGATTTGGGGAATTTGGCTCTCGGCCCCCAGCGATCGACACTGGGCAGTCGTCAATGTCCCCTATATGGCATGTCGGGGTATGGGCCCCTACTCTCCGCTTCTACGGAGTCCCTCATCGTCCACTCGACGGCGATCGGCCAACTAGTGCCCATCACCCAGATCCATTTCCCCCACTCACCGTCGCCGCTCCCGAACTCCAGTGAGCCGCCGTCAATCTAGCTAGGGTTCCAGGATGAACAGGCTGACGACATTGGCGTTCTGCGCTACCACCAGCTATCACTCCCAATGTTCGATGGCCGCAAAGATCTCCTCGGCTGGCTCAATGTTGACGGCTGTTAAGTACCACTTCTATGCTGCCAACTCCTGCATTAATTAATTGAAAAGTGATCATCGACACTAGAATAGGCCTTTATACCGACAAGTTCCACAAGTGTTGGTGTTTCTATCTTTTGTTGCAGGGCACACCGAAATGCGTGCTAAATGGTACAGTTGAGAGAAAGCAAACCAATGGCATGAATATGGCATCATCATAAACAATCTCAAATGCCAGATTGCATTACACCATTGCGACCGGCTCGTTGAGACGATCAAAATGGATATATTATTTACCTACTTTGGAGATCGGATGAAGAAGATATAAAAAAGACAAAACAATATGGGGCGCTGACGTCAGCATGACACCAGCACCCCATCCGTCGTACGCCAGCCGCGCGGGGAGGCACTAGGCGGCGCCCCGTGGCTGGCGGCCACGGGCCACAGGCCGTGCCGCAGCGCATCGCGAGCGCGCGCGCCTGGGTCGGGCGCCAGGCCACACGGCGGCCTGCCGTTGGCCCCCAGCCGGCCACGCGCGGGACTCCCCCCGGCCGGGTGACGTGGCGCACAGCCGTTGGCTGCCGGCCGCACCACGTGCGCACGCGAGCGCGCGGGACGCTTGCGCGGGGAGCGCGGGCGCGGGAGCGGACCGAGCCGCTGGGCCGGACGCATGGCGTCCATCCGCTGGCTGGCTCGACGTCGGTTGGCCGGCTCCGCCTGGTTCCCTCGGTTCTCCTATTTTTAGTGCCAGTTTTCACCTGGTTCGCACAGTTCAGGTCCGGTTCAAGGCCTTAGGATCCGGTTTTCCTCCGGTCCTCTGCTCTACCGCCTCAGGCTCCTTCCAGCGCACGCTACAGTACCCGTGGCCGGCACTGTTCACAGCTAGGTGGCGCGTGGGGAGAAGAGGAAGAGAGGGAGAAGCACTTGTCCCTTGCCTATAAATACGAGGGAAGGGGGTAAGAAATGAGACACACCATCTCATCCAAGGATGAGAGCTTCCCTTCAAAGGAGAGGCCTCTCCTTGGTAGATTAGAGAGTAGGAGAGTGAGAGAGAGTTGTATCTCTATGGATGCTTGTTCTTCAATTAGAGTAAAGTAAGTATTTCCGCATTTCCTATTTAGACTAAAGTGGCATTCATACATAGGTGATATGTTCTTGTGTTCTTCACTTGTTCTTGATTTAGAGGCTTGTGTTCTTCGCAAACACAACCTTTCGATCTTGTAGCATAGGTTCATAAGTGCTCATATCCGTTTGTATGCATGTTCGTCTTTTAGAATAAAGTGGATGCTTGCATGCTCTGATTAGAATAAAGTGTGTTCGTGATTCCTTTCTAATAGTTTATGCTAGGTTGCATGAGTAGCCTTTTTCCCCTGCTAGTGCGTAGATCCTGGATTTATACGTTCGTCTGCTGCAAGTTGTTCGTATATGTTGGAAGCTTAGTACGGGACCGAGTGCTCTCTCGTATGCCGTTAGCATAAGCTAGTAGTACATATAGTTGAGTGAGATCAGTTCTCCTCCTTGTGGGTTCGTCGCTCTATATTTAATATAGAGTGCCGTAGGTTGCTACGCACCGTGGGATAGCGTAGTCAGGCTATGGTAGTAATCAGTAGCACAGACGTAGTGTCTAGGCTAAGGGTTATCCTTCGTTTGCCCTATATCCCACGGATTGGTAGAGGTAGATCGCAGGTGGTGACAGCCCTGTTGATCCTTTGAAATCCTCCACGTTCAGATATAGTGCAGGTTGAGGTTCGTCTTAGATCCGTAGGCCAGAGTCTCCTGATAGATCAGGGGTTAGCCGGTGCCTGATGCAAGTTCTTGAGAGATCGACCTTTAACCTCATCTGTAGAGCTCTCCATAGGAATCCTCTCTTTATCCTTACCTCTTATCTGGGTGTGTCCTTGGACCGACTGTACGAAGTTAGTACACACACGTTCCCTTGGATTCGATACCCTTGGAATACTCTGAGGTGAAAGCTACAACGGTATCCGTGCGCTTGCGGATTTATTTCGTGTGTCGCTAAAATACCCAACACTCAACTGGTGTGAGCACTTTTTCGTGCAGCGCACCCGTGAGGCCAACAAGGTGTGGCTTGCATCCTTCCACATGACCGGCGCCACCCAGCAGTTGTACTTCATGCTGGAATGTGACACCAGTGACATGAGTTGGGCGCACTTCAAGGTGCTCTATCAGCAGCGGTTTGGGCCGGCCCTAGGCATCAGTCACCTTGCCGATCTAGCCCGACTTCCCTTCTGTGGAACCGTCGACTAGTACATGGGGTCCTTCCAAACACGCATGGCCCACACAGGCTACCTCACCCAGGTGCAACAAGTGCACCTGTTCACCTATGGTCTACCCGACGCGATCCATATCCACGTCGAGCTCCAGGCCGGCATGCCCCCCAAGACTTGCAGCGTGCCATGGTGTTGGTGTGTGCCTACGAGCGTTGTGCCGCAGCGTAGTCATCACCAGGCGCGCTATGTTCGCCGTGCGCCAAGGCTCACCCGTCGGAACTATCGGCCCCGATCGATGTCAGCAACACTCGCTCCGACGCCTGGTGATTCAACACGATCGTTCCACCATCTCTCGCCCATAGAGATGGCTGAACGCCACCACCAAGGTCTCTGCTACAACTGCGACGAGACATACATCTACAGGTACAAGTGTAAGTGCCTGTTCTACCTTGAGGTCACCGACTTTGACTTCGGCACCCCTAATCTGATGGACGAGCCTGCACCAGCCGTGGAAGAGGAACCCCTGATCTCCTTCAACGCCATCACCGGAATCCACTCGGACAACACCATGCAGCTGCACATCTCTGTCGGCAACACCATACTCACGACACTTCTCTACTGTAGCTCCACACATAACTTCATCAGCTTGATGGCCGCTTGTCGCATCAGCCTTTGCTTCGAGGACAGCTAGTGCACAGATGTGGTGGTCACCAATGGTGACCGTGTTGCTTGCTGCGGACATGCCCCCGACGTCGCCGTCCGCATCTACGACAAACACTTCATTGTTGACTACTATGACATGGTACTGGGAGTAAAGTACCTCCGCACCTTAGGCCCCATCTTGTGGGATTTTGACGATATGTGCATGGCTTTCTGGCACCACGGTCGGCGCGTACTATGGATGGGTATCGGCTCCACGCGCACTGACATCCCGCCGACCGGTCACCTCCATTGCGTTTGCAGTAGGGAACCGACGTTCCTGGAGTGGCTCCTCTAGTCCTTCGATGATGTCTTCGCCATGCTGTCGGGCCTGCCTTAGCGATGGCCCTGCGCCCACCACCTTTACCTGGTCCCTTGTACCACACCGGTGGCGGTATGGCCGTAGCACTACCCGAAGCTATAGAAAGATGAACTCAAAGTCTAGTGTGCGGCCATGATGGAGCAGGGCATCATTTGGCCTTCCACCTCACCGTTCTCTACCCCGATCCTCCTCGTCAAGAAGCCTGATGATACATGGTTCTTATACGTCGATTACAAAGCACTCAACAACCACATGGTGAAAGACAAGTTCCCCATTCTGGTGGTTGAAGAACTCATTGATGAACTGCATGGTGCTCGTTTCTTTGCCAAGCTTGACTTGCACGTCGGCTATCAGCAAGTGCATGTTCATCTGGACGACATCAAGAAGACGGTGTTCCTGACGCATCACGAGCACTTCGAGTTCCTTGTGATGCCGTTTAGCCTCACCAAGCCCCAACGACATTCCAAAGCTTGATGAACGTGGTGCTCCAGCCCTTTCTTCGTAAGTGCGTCCTAGTATTTTTTGACGACATACTGATCTACAGCGCGTCCTGGACCGAGGACCTTTAATACATGTGTGTTGTGTTCATCGTGCTGCGTGCCAACCAGCTTCGGGTGAAGCGCTCCAAGTGCACCTTCGCCACTAATTTCGTGGCCTACCTTGGCCATGTGATCTCGGTCGAGGGTGTTGGACCAGGACTAGGTGGCGCCTGTGGAGTCGTGGCCCCAGCCAACGACCGCGCGGGCGCTGCGTAGGTTCCTCGACCTTGCCGACTACTACCAGCTCCTCACTCATATGCTCTGCAAGGAGGGGTTACTGTGGAACGAGGCAGCCTCGACGACATTCACGGCACTCAAGGAAGTGCTCTCCACAGCACCGTTTCCCCACCTCCCTGACTTAAACACATCGTTCATGGTCGACTATGATGCATTAGGCACTGGCTTCAGTGTTGTTCTGCACCAGGGCGTGGGGCCCCTGGCATTCTACAGCATTCCCTTCGCGGCTCGGCATATCAAGGTCGCTGCCTACGAGCGTGAGCTCATCAACCTTGTGCAGACCATTCGCCAATGGCGACCCTATATGTGGAGACGCCGCTTCGTCGTGCGCACCGATCACTACGCCCTCAAGTACATGATGGAGCAACGCCTCTCCATCGTGCCCCAACACCAGTGGATCAGCAAGCTCTTCGGGGCCGATTTCACCATGGAGTACTCCTCGGGGCGCCTGAACATAGTGACTTATGCCTTGTTGCACCGCGATCAAGATCCACTAGCACTGGCAACGCTATCAGGGCCAACTATCAGCTTCTACGATGACCTTCACGCTAAGCTTCAGGAGGACGACTAGCTCTTCCAGATCCACGACACCATTAGGGCTGAGCGCGGTGAGCCCTAGCACGTGGAGGACGTGGTCATCCTCCGTGGGAACCACATCTTCATGCTGCCCGCGTCACGCGCCCTTCCTATGGTGCTGTAGCTCGCTCACACCATCACCCACGAGGGCGTCCAGAAAACCCTGCACCGCCTTCGCCCCGACTTTGTCATCGACCACAATCGCCTTGTTGTCAACGAATTTGTGTGCGCCTGCATCATCTGCCAAAAGAACAAGACAAAGGCGCTCCACCCCACCGGCCTACCCCCTGGACGTCCCATCGCAAATCTGGGTAGATATCTCCATGGATTTTGTCGAAGGCCTCCCTAAGGTAAAGGCAAGAGTGTGATCCTCATAGTGGTTGATAGGTTCTCAAAGTATGCTCACTTCATCGCCTCGGGGCACCCCTACATGGCCACGTTCGTCACACCGGCATTCTTCAATGACATTGTGTGGCTACATGACACCTTAGCGACCATTGTCAGTGACCACAATCTCGTGTTCACAAGCCACATTCGGTCAACAAGACGATCACCATGTAACTGCACTACATCACCGACGATCATCTTTGCGTGTGGCTAGAGTGGCTGCCATGGGCCGAGTACTACTACAACACCACCTTCCACTCCGCCTTGAGCATGATGCCGGTCTAGGTTGTCTATGGTCATCCCCCGCCAACGATGCTGTCGTATGAGCCGGGCTTGGCACGCACAACGACCATGGACACCCTGCTGCCGGACCACAACACCTTCCTCACTGACGTCTGCGACCGCCTCCTGCAAGCTCAAGCCTATGCCAAACGCAACTATGATGTTCATCATTGGCCATTGGAGTTATACATCGGCGACTGGGTCTGGCTCTGGCTCCTGCATCGCCGGCGCAATCCTTGGTGCCCGGAGCCAAAGGCAAGCTCTCCCCACACTATGTTGGGTCGTTCCAGGTGTTGGAATGTGTCGGCGACGTGGCCTACGACTTGCAGCTCCCCGACGGCGCACGCATCCTTGATGTCTTCCATGTCGGCGTCCTCAAGCTATTCCGTGGTCAGTCGCTGATGACTGCCCTTGCACTGCCTCCACTCCAACATAGGTGCCTCGTGGAAGTTCCTGAGCGCGTGGTCCAAGCGCAGCTACGTCACGGGATCTGGCACGTCCTCGTCCACTGGTGGTCCTGCCGACAGCCAAGGCCACCTGGGAGTCGATCGAAGAGTTTCGCACGACGTTTCCCAACTTCCAGCTCAAGGATGAGCTGTTTGTCAATGGCGAGAGTGATGTTATGGTAGGCCAAGTGTACCAGTGTCGCCACAAGGCACGCGACACGACAGCTACGATGCCGAGCGTGCTATCTCCACAGGATGAGGATTTCTATTGGTTTGTTTAGATCTTTTGAGATAAGATTTGTTTAAAAGGTTGTTAGGAGATTGGCTATTAAATCCTGAACATTTGCTAAATAGAGATTCAACTGGAGATTGAGATAAATCTCTCCCACGCCCTAGCCTCCTTACTCTTGTCTCTTGCGTTCTCGACACTGGCCACCAGGACGGTATCGCACCCACGCCACTGCCGAGAACCCAAACCCCGCCCTCCGACTCACCACGACTATTTCCTACGCAGTGTTAACAGCAGCCATAACACAAGAGCAAATCTTTGTTGCAAGAACAATTCATTGGACCACCCACCAAACCCCCATGCGTGCAGAGGAAGAACAGATCTTTCTCTATGACATCGACAACTCGGAACATACGAGCGTAATCAAATGGATCGTAGGTAAAACTCGAGTGAGAAATAGGGGATTTTTTCTCATCTGCGTAACAAATCTACCACAACTAGTACTAGTACTTACTAGACTGCAGCAGAAGAAACCGATGCGATTTGGTACGAGAAAGGTCCAACAAGATTTGGGGACGAAACTACAGAAAATCCATCGAGAAAAAACCAAATAGATCAAGGAAGCGAGAGCGACAGATCAAATCAATCCAAACCTAGAAGGGAACCAATCAAAATCAAGAAGGGGAAAACAAAAGCGAGCCAAGAAAATGATAGCAATCACCAATGTTGCACAGCAGAAGGCGTACTTGATGTTGCACAACAGAAGGCGTCGCGACCGCTGGTGACCACCAGATCGCAGTGAGGACTTGGCGGTCGAGGTGGCTCCCAGTTGACGCGGCGGCGACAACGGTGATGGCTAGAATTTGGGGTGCAGAGAGGGGGAAGGCGCAAGCTTTAGGGATTTCTAGGGGTGAGAGAAGGGCATGAGGCAAATAAAGAAGTACAGGAGGTGGGAAGGTAATCAACCGCGCAGGTCTGCTATGGAGGGTGGTAATCAAATGTGGAGGGCTATTGTGTGGACATGGGTGTTTCTTCCCTCGGAAGATATGTGGCGGGCGCCCACGCTGCCACGCCAGCGGCTGCTCATGCCACAGGGTTCAAAGAAAATCTCCTGTGATCAAATGTGCTGAGAAGATTTTTTACACGTACATATGACTCGTCACATATCGTGACCATTTATTTTTGAACTAACGGGTAGATGAATGGGGGGTAGGTGCAGTGGGAGAATGGGGTAGGTGGGAGAACTAGGGTAGGTGGGAGAATCAACGGTTAGATGAATGTTAAATAAGGAAAATAAACAGCTCAGATACATAACATGGTTAGAAGCGAATGCCAAGCTGCCTTCCACAAATACAACTAGAACCTTTATTAGATATGACTTGTTACTTTGAGAATAATAGTTCAGGTAAGTATTTCAAGTCATAGATTATATAGACTCCAATCTTGGTCGACGGAAGTTTTTCAAGCAACTATATACATTGCTTTTATGCAATATGTTAATTTATGCAAATTAATATCACAAATTTGAAATAGTTTGAAGCATACACGAGATTATCACGTGATCATATGAGTTGGTGAAATAAACACGATCATTTTAAACATATTGGAAACTCATTAGTATTCCCTCCATCGCGCAAAGAGGCCCTAATCTAATTAGACCGAGCCCACTAATTGTGATCATCATAGAATATTTTAGGCCATATTCAAGTTGGACCGAGTCCAATAAGTGCGGTCATCATAGAATGTTTCAGACTCTATTCTAGTTGGACCGAGCCCAATAATTGCAGTCGTCATATAATGTTTTAGGCTCTACTGTACTTGGACCGAGCCCAATAATTATTGACGTCATAATTTGGTTTCGGTCCAATTCTTGTTGGATCGATTGTTCACTTTGTTTAAGCCCACGCGAAACAACGGGCCTTGTGTGCAATCCCACACAATATGCCCAATTATTTGGGGTTGCAATCCAGATAGCGTTTAATTAAAATATAATACAACCTCATATTACATGCTAATCAATTCGGTAATTGACAATACAAATTATATTTTCATACCCCTGATACAAATAAATATTTCTCATCAGACATGACACATTATTATTAATGAACACTTAACAAGAACAAGCATATTGTTACTAGGAGCTCACAAACCAGTATACATGATATCTTCCTGCAAACAAAGCTGGTCTTGAAATAGAACACACTAAGATAATGAACCACGATACTTACAAACCAGCACAGTTAGCTGGAAGGACACCATCAGATGACTAATAAACTCAATGGCCTTACCCAAGGTGGGAGTTTAGCAGTTGACGAAGAAGGTTCACAATAGCTTGTACTTGTTTCTTCAACGTCTCAACCTCATCAGTCTGCATTTTTATTGCTGCATCTGAAGCTTGTGCCTTGATCATCAAGTCGGTCACACTACAAGAAAAACGCCGACTAGTGACGCAAAAAAAGCCGTTTCTCGTCATAAACCGTGATTAATGACGCCGGTTGTTACGAAAACGCTTCGTCATTAATCGAGCGTCACAAACCGAGATTAATGACGAGACCTTATTTCCCGGCGTCATGAGTTTAATGACGCGTATAAATTCGTAACACTAAGGCATCATAAGCTACCTGCCACGTCGGACCGAGATCCATCATGGCTCCGACGTGGCAGGGGGTTATGACGATTTCGGTTCGTCACAAATTGAGGCCTGGTCCATGTAAGAGCCTTTGTGCGCCTAATATTGTTGGGCCAATTTTAGTCTGTTTCAGGTTTTCGTGTTATTTTTTTGGCCATTCCCGAAATGTTTGTTGCACAGTATATTGGGCTATTTTATTTTGGGCCCTAGCAATCTAACGAACTTGGCCCATATTGCATTATGCTTGGACATTTGATTTTGGGCATTATCCACAGGGCCTTTCCTGGGCCTCGGCCCATATTGCTTTTTTTAGATCAGCCCATATTGCATTTCGCAGGGCACTGTATACTGTTCTGGCTGCTGCTGATCCCCAACACATAATCAGACAACAAAACAAAATATTTCCCACTTCCATATAATTCACACCACATTCAGGGAATAGTTCAACCAGTACAATTGTGCAATATACATCAAGTTAGCATCGAATCGAATCAACATACAACAAGTCATCAACAACACAAGTTCACCAGGACCACACTTCAGTTGAGAGGAGGATAAACCTGGCTGAAATTTATCAAGCCTTGGATCAGATTATGCATGTCAGTTGTGCTCTTCTTCAAAGCTTCAAGCGCTTCTGTTTGAGACTTCAATGTTGTCTCCTGTTCTTGAGCCTTCAATCTCAGTTCGCTCATCTCGGCCTCCCGTTCAACAATCTTCTGCCGCAGTTGTGCCCCCCCTTGCTTCTCATTGTTAAGTCCAGCTCGTATTTCCTGAGCCTGAAGTGCAGTAGTAACCCTAGTCTTTTTCATGGAGGACGGGCGAATGCCAACAACCTCCCGAAAAGTCCTAGATTGGACAACTTCCGCCACTGCTTCAGTAGCAGTCTTTCTTGGTTGGTCGCCTTGAGGTTCAGCGACAATTTGTTCCATGCGAACCTAAAAAAGGAAATAAAATGAAAGGTTTAAAATAAAATAGTCACACATGTTTCTAGTATTGTTGCATAGAAAAATGCAAAAGCAGACTAGTACTTACAATGGCTGCCTGTACTGGAGCGGTGAAGCCATTCTTGCTGCAGTGGAAGGACTTGAAATAATCACGTGGACTTAGCCCTTCTCCTTCAGCAGTATACTTCTGCCTCTAAATATGTTTCGAAAACAAGCATAATTATCAAAGTGCTAGCATTGTAAAATGGTTCATGAAATGAACTACAGAGCAAAAACATGACTTGTTCATCTGCTTACCACAAGATTAGCTTGTACAATGTAGCTTTGAGATCCCGTGCGCTGATGGTACTTGACCTTTCCTCGATTACCGGTGTTTGTACTACACCTTGCCTTTACAATAATATGAACTCGTGTAAGAAATAAAATTAAGAACAATATATAAGTACATGAAAATGTGGTAGTGGCAAGTTGAACTTCTATCATACCCTGTGCTCAGGGGAAGACCCCATGTTAACCAGTGCCTTCCATTGGGTGTCGGTCAGATTGGGCACAGGAGATTTAGTTGGGACTGCATTTGCTGGAACATCATTGAAGTACTTTTGCTTCAGGCGATACCTCGCTTGTCTCTGTATCGACTTTAGCATGTCAGTGCATGCCACCCTTACAGGCTCACTGGTGGTGTCAATGTTGAATTGCCCCTAGCACAAGACAATTATCAGAAAAATGAATGACAAGAATGGATGCAAAGAACTATGGTAGTAGATGAGTGGACATATGCACACCGCTAGTTTGCCCATGTAGTTCTTGAGATGGTCTTCAGTCTTTTCACCATCTTGCTGGTTCTTCTTTGGCTTGTAGTCCTTCCAGCTAGGAAGGATCGGTATGTGCCCACGCACTATGATCCCACCTTCTGATGCAAACTTTGCAGCTTGCATTGGTGCCTCTGGGCGTTTGAGCCCTTCTTGAATGTGTATAGGGATCTTGCCATTTAAGCCTCGGCTAATTCGGTCCAGATCTCTACCCAATCTTCTTTAATCCCGTGGTCCCCGTTGTGTTCTGGAAGGGTGTGCATCACCTAATAAGTTTGTTACAGTCATATAAGTTAATAATTATTCGGTTGGTAATTAGGACATTCGAATATGAGATCAAATGACTTGCCTTCTGTAGTTGTCATGTCAATGATGTTCTCATCGTGGGTTGTTGTTGCTTGGCCTTCAGTGGGCAATTCTTGTGTATCAAGAGTTGTCCCACTCCCATCAGCTAAAGCCAATTTCCTTGCCTTGGTCCTATTCAGTCTAGGAGGCATTCTGGTAGGGTCATCCGGTGCCCGAATTCTCTTGGTCCCTCTTCCTCCACTGACAGGTATGCTATGAGTGACCTAATTACACAAAATTCAACAAAGAAAGAGAAGATTAGAAGCAATCCTGCATAACTAGTACATGAAATGAGTTCATGATAAGACTACCTCTTGTTGACATGTCTCTGGGTCAGATTCATGTTCATCAGAAGGGTTGTACTCCGGATCCGAATCGTGTATTGTTGTATCGTTGGTACCCTTTCTGCTTGGTCGGTCAGCTGCTAAAAGTGCTTTCATTTTCTCGATGCCAAGACTAGAGAAGAAATTGTGATTCTTCAAAACATTCATGTCCCTCTGCCGCTCGTAATTGTCGCGCTCGTCTACTTCTGTTAGGAAAGCAGAGAAACTTCTGTAAGGTTGGCCTACCACTGTAACTAAAACTAGATCTAAACACTTCTATAAGAACCAGTAGGACGTTTCTAGCCGAAACAAGATCCTGAAAAAGATGTTCCTAGTCAAAACAAGATCCTGATAAGAAGTAATGTAGACATGGGATCTGTCAGATCTAAAAACTTCTATAAGAACCAGTAGGATGTTCCTAGCCGAACAAGATCCTGAAAGGATGTTCCTAGTCAAAACAAGATCCTAAAAAGAACTAGTGTAGACATGGGATCTACCTGATAAAAAAAACTAGGGCACACATGGGATCTGCCACATGGGAAAACACGCAAGTACGAATCCACCGGGGAAGCTGAACCGAGGCGGAAAACATTGTACCTTGTTCTGGATATTTCCTTCGTACGACCTTCCCTCCTGGTGCCATTGTGTCGTCGCCGCTGCTACTACAGATGCAGATGGGAAAGGGGCTGAAGCTATGAGCGGTAGATTTGAGACGATGGAGGAGAGGACGTGAAGATTTGGACTGCCGGCAAGGAGGGAAGGTGAAATGGGGGCGGAAAGATTTGAGATGGCGAGGAGAGGAGTAGAAGGGAGGGAAGGGACGGGGGCGGGGGTAATTTATCCATTTCGGTGGAGGGCCTTGTCATATTACCAATATACCCTTTCATTATGGTGGTGACTGAAACGGGGTGCATTGGGAAGCGGGAAGCAAAAAGGACATTTAACATCTGCTTTGCCCGGGCGTCCGAAATTCCGAATATTTAAATCGCGTGCCGGTTTGTTCTGAGGGCTAGTCAGTGCTATATACTGTGGCAAAGGATGTTCCTCTAATAAAGATACTACTAGATAGAATATTCCTTGACTAGGAACTACTCATTTTGTTTATGTACTGCTCCCCTTATATTGATCAACACATCCCTTCCTTCGTCGATTCGATTCGCCTAGTACTACATGATCAAGAGCACGTCATGTTGCATACTCCTCGATCATGCCCACATTGGAGATCAACACATCCCTTCCTTCATCGATTCAATTATTAGTACTACAAGATTATGAGCACGTCACGTTGCATACTCCTCGATCATGCCCACATTGGAGATCAACACATCCCTTCCTTCGTCGATTCCATTGGCTTAGTACTACAAGATTATGAGCACATAACGTTGCATACTCCTCGATCATGCCCACATTAGAGATCAACACAACCCTTCCGTCGTCGATTTGATTGGCTTAGTACTACAAGATTATGAGCACGTCACGTTGCACACTCCTCGATCATGCCCACATTAGAGATCAAGACTGAGAGCCAGGTGTGGTTCGAGGACCGGTGGATGGTCGCTTCCTGGTGTGATGAGTGATTGACAACGTGGTGTGGACTGATTCTTGGCTAAGTATTGCAGGTGCAGGTTGCGGCTTGCTGGTGCAGGTGCAGGTGAAGAACAAGCATGAAAGGTCGTTGCCGGTGAGGCCTCCAGGTGTGGAGAAGACAAGTAGGCTTGGTTCGAGGGACCCGGTGGCCAGCGGGGTCAAGTGCGGGCCGCATGGTGGCAAGAACGGCAAGATGAAGTCATGGACGGTTTCTTGGTTGAGCCTCAAAACCAAGGTCGAGCCGGGACTACGTGGGAGCCGAGTCATGAGTGGTGATTGGCGGAGGCTACACCGAGTTCGCGGGGTTTCCGGTGGTTCACCAGAAAACCACTGGGTTCCTTGGTTGATCCACAAAGCCAAGACCGAAGAACCGAAGACGGAGGTGCAGCAGCTCCAGACCGGTCTGACCGGTGGGTCTGACCGGTCTGACCGGTGGGTACCGGTCTGACCGGTGTGCGACGACGCAGTCCGGAATCTTCGAAGCGGAGGACACGCGTCGGGATCGCAAGGCTTGCGTCGAGGCTAAGCAAGTTTGCGGTCGCTGGGCATCCGTCCGATGGTGCGAAGACAAAGACTTCCAATTTCGCCCTCGAGGGGCATGTATCCCTAGTTAGCTAGTAAGGGTATTTTAGTCTTTCGGTTGCCTCCATATAACCCAAGTGGTGAGAGGATGGCAGCCATCTCTTGGAACCCTAGCTCATTTGGTTTTCCTATTTTCCTTCCTATTTTCTTAGGATTTTCGTAGGACTAGCTTGAGAGCTTCATGGTGAGATCTTGTGAGAGGGAAGGATGATCGGGCGGCAAGCTAGACCTTGTATGAACCTCTTTGGTATGTATAGATGATTCGGCGTGGTTCCTCAAGGCTTGGATGTGTCTTTCCCGTTTCTCTTTTTTGGTGATTTTCGGAGCCCTTTCTTGGCGATTTTCTTGGAGCGATTTCGAGGCCTTTCTCTTTGGGATTTGGTGGGGGATGTATGCATGAACCCTTCGTGGTTCTTTACCCTTTGATTCCCCTTCCAAATCCGTGAGCAAAGGGGCTCGATTTTGGGGTTTTCGTGGCTCTAGGGTTAGAGGTGTTCTTGGTGGGATTTCTTCGATTCCTCTTGATTTGACAAGTTTTGGTGGACCAAATCTTGGCTATGGAGTACCCATGAGGTGTTCCTACTATCCCCAAAGTCTTGTGCAAAACCGTGGAGCAGATCGGGAGATCGGGAGTTGGATTTGGAAGAGTTGACTCGCGGGCGCTGTTCATCCCGAGCTACCCAGGCACGACCGGTCTGACCGGTGCTTTTGACCGGTCTGACCGGTGCTAGCCCTTGGTGGGTTTTTATCTCGGGGAACAGCCTTGT
The DNA here is from genome assembly GCA_036936925.1 of Cenchrus fungigraminus. NCBI lineage: Eukaryota > Viridiplantae > Streptophyta > Magnoliopsida > Poales > Poaceae > Cenchrus > Cenchrus fungigraminus. The sequence goes on from CM072780.1 coordinate 74,794,855, forward strand.
CCGTGTGGTTTTGTCCCGTGGTCCTGCTGTTCAGTTCTTGGCGTGTTTGGAGTTGTTTTGCTAGGATTTGTGAGGGGATCTTCTTCCTCACAGGTTCTGTTTCGTGGTGGTTTTTGTTCCAGGGCCTAGAGGATTCACTGAGGCTTCCTGGAACGTTTGCTGTGCGGCTGCTGTAGCCACCGGCCTGACCGGCTCTGTCCACCGGTCTGACCGGTGTCACCGGTCTGACCGGCGCAGGCCATCGGTCTGACCGGCGCAGGCCATCGGTCTGACCGGTGTAGCACAGGCAGCAAGCCGTGCAAGTCCCGCGCCCGAGTCACCGCCAGCCGAGTCCCACCGATCAGCGCCACCTCCTTCCTCACCTTTCCTCCCTTTTCCTCTTTCCACCGCGCCGCGTCCACCCCGGGCTCACCAACTTGGAAAGGCTTGGCCGTGCGGCCATGGCCGCCGCCCTGGATGTGCTCCACGCGTCGCAAGCCACCATCCGCCGTCCGCTCCACCTACCCGCACCTATATAAATGCCGCCGCGGCCACCAAACCCTAACCCTATCCATTCTGGGGGGATTTCTCCCCAATCGCGCCACCGCTGACGTCCGGAGTGGGGAAGAGGAGGAGAAGGGGGCGGGGTAGGTCGTTTGTGGGGTTCGCCGCGAAGATGGAGGCCGCCCGCGGGAGCTGCTGCGCCGTGACGCTGGGAGCCGGACCTGCATCCCCTGCTTCCCGCTGCGCCGAGCCGTCTCCGCCGCCGCACGTCTTCTTCGCCGAATCACCACCGTCTCTGCAACCCTAGGTGAGCGCCGCGTGCCCACCTTGCTGTGGCGCCCGGCCTTCGAGCCGTGAGTGCGTCGAGCCTTGTGAGCTCGCCGGGTCTTGTGTCCCCGTGTCGTCCCGTGTCGCACCGTGCCCTCGCGCACCTCGCCGTCGCCTGAGACGCCGGCCATCGAGCCGTGCCCGATAATTTGCAGGTGCCGTTGCCCTCTACGACGCACGCCAAGCCTTAGCTCCGGCACGCCAAGCCACGGCCCGCCGCCGGCACCTCACGCCCGCGCGCACCGCCGTCGACCCTTTCTTTCTGGCCGTGTCCGCGCCGCACACACCTGCGCCTTCACACGTACTCGCGCACCCGTGGACATACGCGCCCTCACGCGCACACGCTGCGCGGGCAAGCAAAGGCCGACTTTTGGCCGTCCTCACCCGCACCTCGCCGGCGTTCCGTCCGCCGCGCACTGAGGCGTCACCGCCGGGGGGCCCTTCCGCCCCGGGAGGGCGAGCGCCGGTACGCCCATGAACCCGCACACGTGCGGATCCTTGCCGGCAAAGGCCACCCCAGCCTCGCCGTCGCCGACCTTGTGTCGCCCGCCGCGCAGAGCCGCTCTGCTCTCGCCGCCGTTGAGCCAAGCTCGGCCAAAGGCCAAGCTTTTTCCCTTGCCGGTGAAGCCCTATGTCACCCTGAGTCGCACCGTGCCGCTTGATGGCCACCAGTCGCAAGACCTCACCGCCGGCGATGCTGTTCCCGGCCGCCGCTCCTCTGGAGCATTTCGTCGAACACCTACCATCCCTGCCCAAAACCTAGTGGGGTTTTTCCTTACCACGTCGCGGCCCACACCTCGCTAAGCCGCAGCGGATCCCTGGGATCCTGTGCGCCCGGCCACTCATATCTCTTGGCACGCGCAGGCCCTCATAGAGCCGCGCCGCGGAGGATCCCGGCTGGATCCTTTGCGCCACACCACGCCAACAGCCACATGCGCGCCATGTGTGCTGCAGCTACCTTAAAGCTGCCTATGTGGCATCCACGTGGGCAGCAAGAGCCAGCCTACAGCTAGCCAGTAGCTAGATTAGAGACCTCTTGGGTCAGCCAATAGTCGGCCTAAAGTTGATGCTATTGTGTATGCGTAATTTATTTCCAGAAAACTATTTTATCTTTGGAAAATCATAATAAATCTGTTTTAGCTCTGAAAAATACAAAACCTTTTCCCGAAATTCTCTAAAATCTTAAACTTCGTGTTAGGCTAGTGTTTGTTCTCTTTTGGCTCTTAATCGCTGTTCGTTTGGAGTTAATTGCATTAGGACCGATCTTTATTTTATTTTACGCGTTAATAGGAGCAGCTGGAGCCGGGGAGCTGAACCCGGAGTACGACTATGCCGACGACTACGCTGCTGACAACTACCCGACCCTAGGTTCACGCCCGACTGATTCTGAATACCTATTAGGCATTGCTATGTAGTATGCTAGCGCTTTACTTTATATGCATGTTGATGAACCTTGCACTGCATACTTTAATTACCCTGTCCTTGATTGCCCTACTACTACTACTATATATGTTTATACACGTGTATATACGCTAAGCTTCGCGATGCATGTGTTGGGATGGGAATAGTGGTTCTTGGCGTGAGTGGGGTAAAACCGGCAGGAGAAGGCGTTTTGGGTACTTTGGCGGGGGTGAGCTCGAAACAACCGATCTGGGATCGGGGATGGGGGTGCACTCCTCAGTGTGTCCCCACTTTACAGTTTTCGGAGCACAGGTGTTGGGGTTATACTTGCGTATGGAGGACATGAGCTCACTGTTGGGTATTTTAGCGACACACAAATTAAATCCGCAAGCGCACGGATACCGTTGTAGCTTTCACCTCAGAGTATTCCAAGGGTATCGAATCCAAGGGAACGTGTGTGCACTAACTTCGTATGGTCGGTCCAAGGACACACCCAGATAAGAGGTAAGGATAGAGAGAGGATTCCTATGGAGAGCTCTACAGATGAGGTTAAAGGTCGATCTCTCAAGAACTTGCTTCGGGCACCGGCTAACCCCTGATCTGTCAGGAGACTCCGGCCTACGGATCTAAGACGAACCTCAACCTGCACTATATCCGAATGTGGAGGATTTCAAAGGATCAACCGGGCTGTCACCACCTGCGATCTACCTCTACCAATCCGTGGGATATAGGGCAAACGAAGGATAACCCTTAGCCTAGACACTACGTCTATGCTACTGATTACTACCGTAGCCTGACTACGCTATCCCGCGGTGCGTAGCAACCTACGACACTCTATATTAAATATAGAGCGACGAACCCGCAAGGAGGAGAACTGATCTCACTCAACTATAGGTACTACTAGCTTATGCTGACGGCATACGAGAGAGCACTCGGTCCCGTACTAAGCTTCCAACGTATACGAACGACTTGCAGCAGACGAACGTATAAACCCAGGATCTACGCACTAGCAGAGGAGAAAGACTACTCATGCAACCTAGCATAAACTATTAGAAAGGAATCAAGAACACACTTTATTCTAATCAGAGCATACAAACATATCCACTTTATTCTAAATGACGAACATGCATACAAACGGATATGAGCACATGTGACCCTATGCTACAAGATCGAAAGGTTGTGTTCGCGAAGAACACAAGCCTCTAAATCAAGAACAAGCGAAGAACACAAGAACGTATCACCTATGCATGAATGCTACTTCAGTCTAAATAGAAAATGCAGAAATACTTACTTTACTCTAATTGAAGAACAAGCATCCATACAGATACAACTCTCTCTCTCTCTCTCTCACTCTCCCTACTCTCTAATCTACCAAGGAGAGGCCTCTCCTTTGAAGGGAAGCTCTCATCCTTGGGTGAAGAGGTGAAGTGTGTCTCATTCTCTACCCCCTCCCATCATATTTATAGGCCAAGAGGGGCTCCCTAGGCTGCCTTGGGTGCCACCAAAGGACCAATGAGGTGGTGACACATGGCGCAGAGGAGTGGGGACCAAGTTGGTGAATCTTCCATGAGAAGGAGCTGCAGGCTTCCGGGCGGATATTCGGGCATACACCAGGCACCGCCTTTGGCTCGTCACGACAAGACGACACGTGGAAGGGCTGCGCGAGAGGTCTCAGAGTGGGTTCGGCCGACCTGGGGATCGGCCGATCCCGGGGTGGGCCCGATCGCGCCGGTTTTCGTCCAGGTGACTGCCAGGTGGGTCCCAAGGTGGGTATGGGGGTGTTTGCGTTGTTTCTATCCCGTTATCTCATGGTTGTGGGCCCTTGGATCCGCATGCTTGCTCCTGATTGGTCGAGAGTGTGCTTCTTTGGATCGGTGAGGTGTCATGGCCACGTGGGCGCCTGTGTGGCAGCACGTCACCACGTGGCCTGGTGTGGGTCCCACCGGGTCCACATGATGTCTTGTGCACGTCTCTCTCATCTGGGCTCCGATGTATGCAAATGATGTATCCATTTCGATCATCTCGTCGAGCCCGTCGTAATGGTGCAGACCAATTTGGCATTTGAGGTTGTTTATGATGATGCCATATCTATGTCATTGGTTTACTTGCTCTCAACTATATCATTCCATACGTATTTTGATGTGTCCTGCAACAAAAGATAGAAACACCAACACTTGTGGAACTTGTCAGTATAAAGACCTATTCTAGTGTTGATGATCACTTTCCATTTATATTATGCAGGAATTGACGGCATAAAAGTGGTACTTAATAGCCGTCAACACTCGCCCTGGTCTGAAAGCGAGTGGACATACCTTTTCACGGGACCTTTACGTACACACCACCTCGCCGAGCATGGGGTTAGGGCCGAGTTGAGCTCGGCAAGTGCCGATCCTTACCTGCCAGCAGGATAGCGGGGTATCAGTGGGGGAGAGGTGGGAGTGAGACCTCCTTCTCTCAGAGCGACTCCCGTGTGGCCACACGGGAGCATTTCACAGTTCTGGTGCAATTCCTTCTGTGGGGGGAATCGTTTTGAGGGCCGGATGCAGAATGGAACTGTAACTACCGAGAGTTCGCACGGTAGGATGGGCTCGGTCGGCCGTACACGGCCGGGTGTCATTCCGGGTTGGGTACAGGTGTACGCGCTATGCAGAGTTGTTCGATCTATAGCTATAGCCGCGTCCTCGGTCACGGACATGTCCCCTGATAGCTTTGTTCTCATGTTTTGGGATTTCTACCTTCCTGCTGTAGTTGAGAGTGTGGTGAGCCGTGGTTGCAGTCGGGGAGAGGAGAGTGGCTCCCTCTACCTCGCCGATCCGATTGCAATCATTGAGGTGCGAGGAGAGGAAGTTCTCGCATCGACCCTAGCTGGAGGTAGGTTGTGGAGACGGGGCCCTGGGTTACCAGGTGGTTCCAAGCTGTGTTGAGAGGTTTGGGTTGGGATCTTGTTGGAGATATCTTGTTGTTACTTTGCTGCTGCTGCATAGGAAACCCGAGCTTCTACCTTGTCTCTCTTCTTCCCTTTAGAAGTTAGGCCACTTAAAGCTGCATACAATTGGTGACGTGGACCTATCCCACTCCTTGGGGATAGACTTTGGGTGTGCAGGGTACGAGTCTGACTTCGACAACAACGCCGACGGATGGTACGACTGAGGGATGCATCGCTTCGCTCAAGGATGCCTGTGGGCGAGAAGAATAAAAGATGGAGACCCTTCTGAGAAGCTAGCTACCGCTGCGTAGAATTTCACTTTGATTCAGCCAAGAGGCTTGTAATGTTGTACTCCATAATGGACATGTAATAAATTTATGTACTAATATTTGTGTGATGTATGGCTGTGTTTTACTATCTGTGATGCGTTCTGTACGCGATAGCCACTGATCCAGGGACTATCGCGAAGGTACAGGGATTCGGGTTTTCTTCTGAAAATCCGGGGCTTTACACCCATGGTCGAGCTTATGACCATAAACAAAGCACTACCAGGAGATAGCCTGGATTAGGTTAGATTTTATTTCCCTTTTCAAATAAAAAGCAAGAGCATGTTTTAGGATAAGGTTGTCCTTCGGGTATTTTTGGTCGCTAACCTTTCAGGTGGAGATTGAAAAGAATGATGGACAGGTGATGCCTAAGAACATGCGAGCTACATCACTACAACACCTTTATAAGTTTTTGTTGAGAGAACATTTACAAAAAGAAGCTTGATCTCCACACACTTGAGTTTTGTTGCCTAGCAATGCAAACTTCAAGTGTGGGGGAGGTATGTGAGCATCTTGAGTAAAGTTCCTCTCATACCAAATCTTATCTTGGTTTGGAGATGATGTTAGCTCTTGCCTCTTGCCCAGTTAGGTATGTCCTGCTTTTGACTTTAAACATAGCCCTTCCGGGAGGTTGCCCGATGTTCACCATCTTTTGCTCATGTTTATGTCCCTTTGGAATAGCTTGGTCATGCTTTCATGCTTCCTTTATCTATGTTCGTAATACTATGGTTTGAGTGCATGTTTAGCTACGTGCATTCATAGGCTGTTTTAAATTAAGCATGGTGCTTAGGTTAAAACTGTCTTCTTCAATCAAACAAGACATGGTGTCGAGTTTGATTGATGAACCTTATAGTATATGCTTTCATGGATATTGGTTGTATATGCGGACTAACCCTTGCAGGAATTTTCGAATCCAAATGGGGTAGGGCATCAAGCTTGATTCAAAAGGGAAGGTAAGCCAAGGCATGCCAGCCTTGTTTGAGCTAGGTCTCATGGTGGATTTATTTTTGAATTTGAATAAAGGCTCCTGGGTTCTCGAACCAGTAGAGTCCCTCTTTTGTTTTTTTCCCATTTTGTTTGAAGACAGCACCAGGTACATGAACAAGTGTGGGGGAGATCTCTCAAGCTTATCATCGTCATACACATCTGAGATCCCCCACATAGGTGTTGCACAACATCGACTACGCTTTTATGACAAAGGACAAGGTAAACTAGAATGAGCCGGCTGCCCCATGGGTCAGCTGAACCACCACTAGTCTTCTTTGTTTCTCATATTCTTCAAGAGTGATGGTATGTGCACTCTTTATCTCACACTCTTTGATTCATGAGTTTGAATGAGTTTCAATTCTTATCTGCTAAGTCAACTCATGGAATCGTGCTCTAGCTGTTTTACATGTTTCCTAATGGTTGGCTTGCATATGTTTTATTACATGCTTATCATCTTGTTGCTTGTGAATAAATATCATTAGGGAACTCATGCTCATCTAAGTGGTTGATGTTTGAGATATAGTTTGATGATATGATCTTCTCTCTAAATGTTTGAGTGCTTGGGAATTTTATTTGGAACGTTGAAAACCCTTTGCAAAGCTCCTGTTTGATATGCCAAAGTCCTACCAAAGCCATATGATGTTTTTAGTTGAAAACCTTATACTCATATGCTGCTTGTGATTGCATTGAGCTTTGTCAAATTCTTGTGGCCCATGTGAGAATTCTTTTCATGCTTTCATGATCAAGATTCATGTGCACCACCATATCTCCTGCTATGCTTCTACACTGGAAGTTAGCATTATATCATCCATCTATTCCACAAAATAAAGCTCCATATGTGACCTCTCTCTCCAAAAGTATTCTTGAAAAAAGAGACATGGGCTATGAAAAAAAAGAAAAAAAAAGAGAAAAAAAACATCATGCTCAAAGCATGAGTGCGAAAAAAATGCCTAAGGCATGAAAAAAAAGAAGGATAGCCCATGTCCAAAATAAAGAAGGAAAAGGAGAGAAATGCGATCACGCAAAAAAGGAGTTTCACAATTTAGATGGTAATAACTAGTACCTACTTCGGGGCTAGTGTCCACCTTACCATAACCATAACATTTCATCATGTATGGTAATATCTAGAACCCATGACGGGCCTAGTATCCACCTTACCATATCCATCACATCCATATATGTGCACATCTTGATCCGATTGTATGATTTGATTTTCTCCATGGATCCGGTTTTTGACTTTGCAATAGATATGATGCAAGTATGCTTTCTCTTTTATCCTACCCTGAGCTCCACATATAGCCATCATTAGAAGTAGGATGAAAGGAAGGCAAATCTAATGCCTTGGTAAGGACATATACACATTGAGTGATCTGAGAGAATCAAATGAGGAGCTAAGCAAAGTTTGTTTTGAAAAATTATTGCAAAACCCCAAGTTACTTGACATGATGAGCAGAGGTGATTTGATGCAAGACTGTTCCATTCCTCAACTACCCAAGATGGCATGATAGACACTTCACAAAGTTCACAAGTACAAGGTATGGGTTGGAATATCTCTTATGCTTGCTTCATACCTCTGGATATCATGTCCCCCTTGGTTTGTTCTCCCTTCACTCGGGACGAGCAAAGGTCAAGTGTGGGGGTGTTGTTGACGGCTGTTAAGTACCACTTTTACATCGTCAACTCCTACATTAAATAAATGGAAAGTGATCATCAACACTAGAATAGGTCTTTATACTGACAAGTTCCACAAGTGTTGGTGTTTCTATCTTTTGTTGTAGGACACATCAAAATACGCATGAAATGATATAGCTGAGAACAAGTAAACCAATGGCATAGATATGGCATCATTATAAACAACCTCAACTGCCAAATTGGTCTGCACCATTGCAATGGGCTCGTCGAGACGATCGAAATGGATATATCATTTGCCTACTTTGGAGTTCGGATGAGAGAGATATGCACAAGATATCATGTGGACCCAGTGGGACCCACATCAGGCCACGTGGCGAAGTGCTGCCACACAGGTGTCCACGTGGCCATGACACCTCACCGATCCAAAGAAGCACACTCTCGACCAATCAGGAGCCAGTACACGGATCCAAGGGCCCACTTCCCCACAGAAACGGGCTAGAAACGCCGCAAACACGCCCAAACCGACCTTGGGGCCCACCTAGCAGTCACCTGGACGAAAATCGGCGCGAACGGAGATGCCCGGGGATCGTCCGATCCCCAGTTCGGCCTAACCCATATGGAGGCCTCACGTGCCGCCCTTCCACGTGTCGGCTTGTCGTGACGAGCCAAAGTCGGTGCCAGGTGCATGCCCGAAGATCCGCGCCAGGAAGCCTGCAGCTCCTTCTCGTGGAAGATTCACCAACTTGGCCCTCACTCCTCTGCGCCACGTGTCACCACCTCATTGGTCCCATGGTGGCGCCCAAGGCAGCCTAGGGAGCTCCTCCTGGCCTATAAATATGAGGGGAGGGGGTAAGAAAGGAGACACACTTCACCACTCCACCAAAGGATGAGAGCTTCCCTCCAAAGGAGAGGCCTCTCCTTGGTAGATTAGAGAGTAGAGTGAGAGAGAGAGAGTTGTATTTCTACAGATGCTTGTTCTTCAATTAGAGTAAAGTAAGTATTTCCACATTTTCTATTTAGACTAAAGTGCAAGTGATATGTTCTTGTGTTCTTCGCCTGTTCATCATTTAGAGGCGCGTGTTCTTCATGAACACGCCTCCTCGATCTAGTTGATTAGGTGCACAAGTTTGTATCCCGTTTGTTTGCATCTTTGTCATTTAGACTAAAGTGGATATGCTTGCATGCTCTGATTAGAATAAAGTGTGTTCTTGATTCCTTTCTAATAGTTCATGCTAGGTTGCATGAGTAGCCTTTCTCCTCTGCTAGTGCGTAGATCCTAGGTTTATACGTTCGTCTGCTGCAAGTCGTTCGTATATGTTGGAAGCATAGTACGGGACCGAGTGCTCTCTTGTATGCGTTTAGCATAAGCTAGTAGTACCTATAGTGAGTGAGATCAGTTCTCTTCCGTGGTCGTAGTTCTATCAGTATAGGGTGTCGTAGTCCGTTGGCTACGACAGTAACCACAGCGTGGATGTTGTGACACGCTACCGGTTATCATCCGTTCGGCTTATCCCAAGGTTAGGTAGAGGCAGTCCAGGAGGTGGTGACAGCCCTTCTGGCCCTCATTCATCCTCCGTAGCTGGATATAGTCAGAGCTCCGTTCCACATAGATCCGCATACCGGAGTCGCCTGTTAAGTCAGGGCTATCGGTATCCTGAGCCAAGTTCTATCTAGAGATCGACCTTTAATCTCATCTATAGTGCTATTTTTAGGAATCCTCTCCATCCTTGCCTCTTATCTGGGTGTGTCCTTGGACCGACTATACGAAGTTAGTACACACACGTTCCCTTGGATTCGATACCCTTGGAATACTCTGAGGTGAAAGCTACAACGGTATCCGTGCGCTTGCGGATTTATTCGTGTGACGCTAAAATACCCAACAACAACCCTTCCTTCGTCGATTCGATTGGCTTAGTACTACAAGATTATGAGCACGTCATGTTGCAAACTCCTCGATCATGCCCACATTGGAGATCAACACATCCCTTCCTTTGTCGATTCGATTCTTAGTACTACAAGATTATGAGCACATCATGTTGCATACTCCTCGATCATGCCCACATTGGAGATCAACACAACCCTTCCTTCGTCGATTCAATTCTTAGTACTACAAGATTATAGCACGTCACGTTGCATACTCCTCGATCATAACCACATTGGAGATCAACACATCCCTTCCTTCGTCTATTCGATTCGCTTAGTACTACAAGATTATGAGCACGTCACGTTTCATACTCCTCGATCATGCCCACATTGGAGATCAACACAACCCTTCCTTCGTCGATTAGATTGGCTTAGTACTACAAGATTATGAGCGCGTCACATTGCAAACTCCTCGATCATGCCCACATTGGAGATCAACACATCCCTTCCTTCGTCGGTTCGATTCTTAGTACTACAAGATTATGAGCACATCACGTTGCATACTCCTCGATCATGCCCACATTGGAGATCAACACATCCCTTCCTCTCATCAAACATCGGTATTGTGACATGATTCAATGATTACATTGAAAATTACAAACAAAAGCATGCGTAGGGAGTGTTGGGTTCGTTTTATGCATAACACGACTCATGCATTGCGTGATGTCGAGGCCGTAGAACTCTCCATTTTGGTTGTAAGAATCCCGCATTGATCCAAGCCATTGATCCAATCGGAGGATTCAATCATATGGAAGTCGCAGTCTTCAACGTCACGACACAAGTACGATGTTCTATTCTGGAAACGAAGTGCTGGTACCTGTATCTCATTCTGCAACCTGGTACAAGAGTATTGGGAGTCTTCTGACTCCGGTACAATTTCATCTTGGTCAGCAATTGTGAATACCTTAGCACAAAGCCCAGGCAAAATGATTATTTATAGCTGGTTCGCACACGTGAAGAAAAATGTATTGTTCAACTCGAATACAACAATCAAATGGAATCAATGAGAATAAAAGGAATGTTTAACATTCTACCTCTTTTTCGTCGGTGTTCGAAGGAGCCGATGTAACAGGATTGTGAAGAGGGTCATCAGGAGCCGGAGCTGGAGCTGGAGCTGGAGCAAGAGAGCCTTCTTCGGTAGCAGGAGCTGGAGAAGGAGAGCCTTCTGAGGTAGCAGGAGCAGGAGAGCCTTCTGAGGTAGCAGGAGCAGGAGCAGGAGAGCCTTCTGAGGTAGCAGGAGCTGGAGCAGGAGAGCCTTCTGAGGTAGCAGGAGCAGGAGCAGGAGAGCCTTCTGGGGTAGCAGGAGCAGGAACAGGAAAGCCTTCCGATGTAGCAGGAGCTGGAGCAGGATCAGCTGCACGAGAGCCTTCCGAGGTAGCTAGAGCAGGATCTTCCGGACCATTTGCTGTTGCCGCCAAAGGATCCTTATTCGTTTCCTCTGCAGCAATATCAGATAGAACCTTGAGTATTGTTGCATTGCTTCCTTTTCTTCTTTGGAATCCTTTTTTGTCATCCATTGCGAACCAATTGGTGAACTGTGAAGCAACTCATAGACTTCGATGATTTACCCAAGTTAGCAGGAGGCATGAGTTGCAAGAGAGTCTGACCAATAGGTGCGAGTAGAGCGGGCGGTGGCGGTAAGACGTTAACTTGGTGAAGGTGACTGAGTGAAGCATTCACAAAATTCTCCATAGTGCGCTGGTGCTGTGTTACCATTTGTGCTATCTGCTCCGAGTGTGCGCGGTTTAACTCCTCCTGCTGTGCCATCCTCATCTCCATCATTGACTGGAACTTTCTCTTGTCCGCTGATTTTCAAGGATCAGTTTCACAAAGAAGGAAGAGTCCATTGGCTCACTGGTTGTTGCTGGAGTGACTGGACTGTTTCTGTTTTTTCAGTGGGTAGTGATGCACCATCATGTACTCGGAGATGTCTCACCGGAGATGCCTCATTGCCTTCACTGTCTGAGGAACAAATGTCATCAGGAGATGGCTCAATTGTAGCCCTTAGGCCACGACATCTGTCTCCTGGTCTCACAGGCCTGTATTCCTTGAAATGTGTCTCGGACATCATGTACTCGGGACACCAATCTTTGGGTCCGGTTCGCACCCTTTCCCCATCTTCATCTACTCTGGTAACACTACTCAGCATGAAGGAGATCCAGTGAGCATACGACATATTTCGGGCCACGGTCAACCCATCAAAGATAACATCTTCAATCTCGGCTAAAATGAAGTCCACGATGTCGAAGGGCCGGCCAGTCATGACGTGAAGGAGAAGCCACTGCTGAAGACTAGTGATCGACTCTGCATTGACAATCCGTGGTAACAATGTCTTCTGTAGTGCCCGGTGAACCACATTTGCCTCAGGGGTAAGCATGTCAGGCGTGCGATATGCTCGCCTACCTATGAACGACTCAACAAAAAGTCCGGCCATCTCCTCGTTGGACGGGAACGACTCACCGAGCAAACTACGCCGAGGTGGTTCACGATCCCCGTAGACAATATTATGCAGGGATGTCTTATGGTCCCACTTTCCTATTTCAAAATCCCTCAATCCAAGTTTGTCAGCAATATGGTGTCGGAAAAGAGTACACTGGCGTCCCTGAAACATGAACATGATGTACTCCCTAGTATCGGCAATGTACACAGTAGCATAAAAAACTCTCACCCAATCCTCAACATACTTATGATGCATTGAGACCAAATCAGCCAATCTGGGATGACCATCGAAGTATGCCTTAACATCCCCTCTCGCGGCCAACGTCATATGATCCCAATTTATAACCCTGTGCTGGTACAGTTTCATGGGCAGGTATTTGTAGTTGTAATAGAAAGTTTGCTGAAGGACATTCCTAAATCTTGGTTCGACCCGTTTGTCCTTGGTTTTGTCCCACCAATGCTTCTCAGGCACCCATCTAAGACCTTTAATCATTTGGTAGGTGTGGTTGCGCAGGTCCATCATCTTAAGCGGCTCTTCCGGTGGAGGGTGAAGTTGTACCTGTTTCTCCTTCCTGGGATCTGGCGCAGGAAACTCTGAAGGGCGGGGCAGGCGACGGCCCGCGGTTGACCCACCCCGTGTGCGGCAGGAAGGCGCCACGGTTGACCCACCCCGTGTGCGGCAGGAAGGCGCCGAGCTTGACCCACCCCGTGTGCGGCAGGAAGGCGCCGAGGTTGACCCACCCCATGTGCGGCGTGTAGGGGCAGAGGAAGAATCTCGTGCCGCAGGCCTGCACCTTAGCCTCGTTTGAGGACCAGACGTGCCTTCAGAAGTCAGCTGCGACTTTCATTGTCGCTCCGCCGGAGGAGGATCAAGCGCCTTTCCATCTCTCTTGCCACCATCTCGTCCCATCTGCAATGAATTTCTCAAATTAGTGCCATTCCAAGAATTCAGCGGCGGATTGCGGTATCCGGTGGAGCCTGGAGGCGGACGCATACCTCTGATTTCGGTGACGGATTGAGATATCTGCTAGAGGCTGCTGCAGGCGGCGGCGGCGGTAGCGGCGGAACCCTACCAAGGGGTTGCGCCTCAAGTGAGGAGACAGTAAATGGGGGGATGGTGGGTCAGCACGAGTGACACGCCGTTGGATAAAGCCATAAAGGTGTGTGTAGTGCGCTGTTGGCACCCTGTGACCAGGAAATGGGAAGCGCCTTTCGTACCTGTAGTTTACAAGGAAGTTCCTCTGTTCCGATGTATACTAGACCGGACCATCCTCCGGACGTATGTCGATGAGTATGAAAGTCATAACAGGATGGTCCTGCCGTACATAATACAAAGAACCGGACAATCCATTCGCATACTTAGTCGATCATCCCACATTGGAGATCAACACATCTCTTCCTTCGTCGATTTGATTCGCCTAGTACTACATGATCATGAGCACGTCAGGTTGCATACTACTCGATCATGGCCACATTGGAGATCAACACATCCCTTCCTTCGTCGATTCGATTCGCCTAGTACTACATGATCATGAGCACGTCACGTTCACTACAAGGTTTTGTAACAAATGCAACACTTCTGAATTGCAACGCCTAAAATTTGGTTGCTAGAGCTGGTTGTATTGCAAGCATTCTAAAAAATGGTAGCAATACGTGCCTTTCATACAACGGTTTTCACGTCGTTGCGAACCTTTGTTGCATTTGGTGGATAATATTGCAATGGTGAAAAATGGTTGCAGTAGAATTGATTTTGGTTGCAATTATGTGGTAGTACTGCAACCACGTTTGCGTTAGTTGCATTTGGTTGTGCCTATTGCTACGTTTGTTTTGTGTTGCATAAAATTTCACAAGCGTTGCAAACGCTAGATGCTTAATGCAACGAGAAGTTTGATAGGCGAAGCAAAAGTGGTTCGCAATTGCAACGCTATTTTGGGGTTGCAACTGCTACAACTTATTGCAATGAGCACTCTAGGGGGCGAAGCAAAAGTGATTCTCAATTGCAACACTTTTTGGGAGTTGCAACTGTTACATGCTTCTTGCAACGAGAACTAGTAGCCGAGGCTGATTTGGATTGGGCCTTATATATGATATATTATGAAAAAATACAAATCATATGAAAAAATAGAACTTGGCTAATTTTGAATTTAGATTTTACTCTAATTATTAATTTTAAGAAAGAAGTTTGAATTGGTGGGGAAACAATCTGTCATTAGAGACAAAATAGGAAAAATAAAAAAAGCGCCATGGTATGGAATTGAACCAAGGACCTCAATACTACACTAGTATCTGACTTACCACTACACCATTATAATGTTAGTGTTAGCTAGCATTATTCAAGCCTTTTCATGTTTTTATGTGGTCAGCTTACAGTAACCTTATAGATATTAAAATAGAAATACTACTTTACAAGATTCTACTAGTTAGTTACACTCAGTACAGTACCACCAGCTGGTCCCACCTTGACGACGTGGCACTGCAGTCCCACTTTAAAAACATTTGAAGCACTAAATGATTTTAGATGGAAAAGTCATAAACCTAAGAGTTATAGAACTCATCAAGATCTACACTTTGTATTATGATCATTTTTGCACTTGACAGATTTTGAACGATTCAAATTTGAATTTCAAAAATTTACAAAGAAAAATCAAATTTTGAAACCCTAGATGGTTTCAAATTAGTTTTGTTTTCTGTCTAATGCAACACCGAAAAACTATTGCAATAGGCCTAAAATGGTTGCAATAGACACAATGCCAGCAAACCAAACAATTTTAAATTGTCACTGGCCGCGATTGCCATGTCACCCAGCCCCACCTTGAGGATGTGTCGATGCGGTCCCCACCTTGAGGAAGTGGTGATGCGGTCCTACCAATGGGTCCCTCCTCAAAAAATAGTAATTAAATATGTAGGCTTAGGCAAGAAAAAATCGAAAGAATAAAAATTGTGTGGATTACGGTTTGAACTATGCACCTCCTACTTCAACTAAAACACTTTTACCACTACACTACATAACATTTCGTGTGTTTTCCATTGCATTCAATATTTTTATACTTGGTTTTGCCACCGGCCAACTGCGGCCGCGCTCGGCTGAGCCCCGGCCGGTCGTGCCACACCGCGGCCGAGCCACGGTCGGCTACGCCATGGCCCCGGCCGGCTGCAGCCTCCCACGCCACGCAACAGCTGTGCCCTGGCCGCAGCCGGCCGCGCCCCAGCTGCAGCAAGGTCGTAGCTGGCCGCGACCGGCTGCAGCAGGGCGCGGCCGGCCACGCCCTGGCTGCACCAAGGCCATGGATGGCCGAGTCCCCACATTCCACTCATGAAGTTTATTAAGATTTATTGGACAATTCTTATTTTGGTCATTTGTTCATCCAACAAAATGGTAATACCACTGTTCACAAAATTTAATTTACATATGTCACTTATACTTATGAAACCATATGAGTGAGATGTAAAATTTTTATTTTTTGTCTAATGCAACACTGAAAAAGTGTTACAATATGCCTAAAATGGTTGCAATAGACACACTACTAAGAATTTAATTGGCAAAAAAATGCCTGCTTGGGGATCGAACCTGAGACCTTTGGAACAAAAGTGATGTGTGCAAACTACTAGGATAAGCATCAGTTTATGTTGTATTAGGGTGTGTCATTTCTTTTTATTAATTGAACTGCAATAAATTTTTTAAAACAAATTTGAAAAATATGTAGCTACACAACACATTTTGGCTCCATAACCATCCCATAAAAGTTTTAAACGATTTCGACAAAGTGATACTATACATCTTTCATAACTAGGAACATATCTCACTTAGCTACATAGGACTATGTGAGCTATATATATTTTGTGAGGGATATTGAGCAACTCTTTATCGAAATCACTTGAATTTTCATGTGACGCTCATACACCAAAATCATGTGACCACGTAACTTTTTAGATTTTCTAAACACTCTATGATATTTTCACATTTATTCCTTAGTAATTCAATAAATAATTACAGTAATAGCAAAACTTGCAGCCTGTTCATTTGGCTGGTGGCTGGTGCTGATTTGTTCTGAGAGAAAAGTACTGCTGGCTGGTTGCTGGTGGCTGGTTTGTTCTGAGAGAAAAGTACTGCTGGCTGGTGGCTGATAAGCCAAACGAACAGGGCACTTATCAGAAAATTCCATAGATTCACACAACAACATATTTTGGCTCCATAACCATCTCATAAAAGTTTCAAACGATTTCGACAAAGTGATACTATACATATTTCACAACTAGGAACATATCTCACTTAGCTACATAGGACTATGTGATCCATATATCTTTTTGAGAGATATTCAACAACTCTTTATCGAAATCACTTGAATTTTTTATGTGACGCTCATACACCAAAATCATGCAACTACGTAACTTTTTAGATTTTTCTAAACACTTTATGATATTTTCACATTTATTCCTTAGTAATTCAATAATTAATTAAAGTAATAGCAAAAGTTGATTAGAAAATTTCATAAATTCACACAACAACATATTTTGACTCAATAACCATCCCATACAAATTTGAAATAGTTTCAACAAAGTGTATTATACATTCTTCACAATCCGGAACATCTCTCACTTAGTATGACTTTGTGAGGATGTCGACACTTATACACCAAAAGGAGGTGTCCCTCCAAGTTTTCGAATTGTTTATGTAGCTAAGGGTATTTTAACACTTAAGAAGAGTGGCGTGCTTTTTAAGTTAAATTAATAATTTTGTCAGCAAACTTGGAAGGGTATAACCAAACTTTATATATTCACCAATATTATTTATGGATAGTTAGTATTATTTTAAAGTTTGTAATAAAGCAATCCATGAAATAATCATATAATAATTATTAACTTTATTCTGAAAATACAAAGGAAAAACATTAAGCAGAACGGACGATGACCAACCTCAACGCGGCCCAAACCAAGAAATCAGAAGGCCCAACTTGACATGTGCTCGATCTGAACTGTCCATTCAAGATCAACGGTCAAGATCCAACCCGTAGTGAATTAAAGATCTAGCGTCAGCCTCCCACTCTAAACTCTAGGGCATTTTCTACCAACCTCTCCGTTCTCTGTACTCACATCCCGCTCTCACATGGCAGGGCAAGCAGCCGCCACCCCATCGACCTCCCCGCTGGCACGACAGCCAGGTGCGGTGCTGCCGACCTAAAACAGCGCGAGCGCCAGCTACTGCGTCGCCACTCTCTTTCGGCGCGGGGGCTGGGTGGGTGCGATGAATCTAAATCAGTGCGAGGGCTGGGCGGCGGCAGCGCCCTCGATCTGCTGGCTTGTGAGGTTGCTCGTGCCGGCCTTGGATCCAACAAGTCTGCCTCGGGATATATAATTATTTGCCACCGTAAGAAAAGCCACTCCTTGAGATAGGACCTTTAGAATAGCTTTTACGTTTTTGCCATCGTGCAGATTCTAAGACAACATATTTGCCACTTTTACTGACGTGGCACGCCACCTCCTCCCTCCAGCGTGGATCAGGCACGTGAAAAGTCGAAAATGCCCCTGCCTTATCCCTACTCTCCTCTCTCTTGCATCGCTGACATGTGGGACCCGCATGTAAGGGTCATCTTCAACCTTTGTCGGATTGCTCTGTGCGGGCATCGTCACCGCTGCAGGAAGGGAAGCTTCGCTGACGACCCTGCTCGTGGGGATCCGCCCGCCGTCGATGGGGAGGACGAGCTCCTCCGTCGCCGCCTCGTCGAGCTCCGGCCTGGATGGAGACCGCCCGCCGCCGCTGCCTAGTCGAGCTTGTGCCCGAGATCCGCCCGCCACAAGAGATGGGGAGGACGAACTACTCAGCCGCCTCGTCGAGCTTGTGCCCGAGATCTGCGCGCGCCGCAGAGCGACGTCGTGTAGAAGACCGCCGAATGGGCGCTGCGGATTGGGCCCCGACGACGGCGGCGTTGGCGGCAGGTGGCGCCCCTGGTACGGGTGGTGGTGCCAGGTGCCGCGGCTTCTCGTTCTTGGAGCACAACCTCACCCCAAGCTGGACGCAAGCTCTACCGTTTCTTGGAAATTGCATCCATTATTTACGGCATCTTTCCTGTTGCTTTGATTGATATGTTTTTCCACCCATTGCTTGCGTCCAATTCTTCATGGCATTTTCTTCGTATTAGGCTGAGTCCAATAGTACGATGCAAAATGGAGAGGCAAATGAAGGTTTGCCTCGCGTCTACAGTAACCAGGTGACCATCCAATTTTTGCCCACTCCAACAAGCCGAGGCAGACGCAAAAGCAAATCCCGCCGCCGCCGGCCGCTCCTCCCCTCCATCCCGTCGCCTCCCTCCTCCGCCAGCTCGGGCGCTCTCCTCCGTCGCCCCCCCTCCTCTTCCGTCGCCACCGCTTCCCTCCCCTCCATCTGCCGCCGGCGCCGCCCCCTCCCTCCCCTCCTTCCTCCCGCCGGACTGAGTTGCTGCGCCGCCGGATCGAGCTTCTCCGGCGTCGGATCGAGCTACTCTGCCACCGGATCGAGCTGCTCCGCCGCCGATTGGAGCTGCTCCGCGCCGGCGCCGCCCCCTCCTTCCCCTCCTTCCTCCCGCGCGGATCGAGCTGCTGCGCGCCGGATCGAGCTTCTCAGGCGCCGATTGGAGCTGCTCCGTGCCGGCGTCGCTCCCTCCCCTCCCCCCGCCGGTGGCCTGCCGTGGCCCTCGAGACCGTCGCCCAGCTCGTCGTCGTCAAGGTACGCTCCTCCGCCGCACAGCTCCGCCACGCACAGCTCCGCCGCGTAGCTCCGCCGACCAGCTCCGCCACGCGTCGCTCATCCAGCACCCTCGCCGTTTGCTTTTGAGGAGAGAGGGAGTGGATTTTTGCATGCCCTCTCTCCTTCAAGGCACTTTGCCTTCCCCGTTTCCCTCCTCTGTTGGAGGAGTTGCCTCGCGTGAACAGTAGGTATGAGGAGGCAAAATTGCATTTGTATAGGCTTGTTGGACTCAGCCTTAGCCTACGGAGTAAGATTGAACAGCGTGGTGGTGTTTGCTCCTACCATCTCAACTCTCTAAGCTCACTGACTGCCGTAATTGCAGCCCCGTCTTGATGGTAAGGCCAGCTGATCCCGGATGCGCGCTCGAGGAGGCCAGCGCGCACGACGGCACGAGCACGGGTTCCGCGGCCGCCGCCGGCGGCGTGTTCCACTGCCGGCGCACGCGAGCTCGGGATGGAGAGAGAAGAGATGCTGGCTCGGGCAGGCAGGTGCAGAAGATCTCCGACTCCGCGACCGTCGCCCATGACGTGCTCCGCTGCCGGCGCACGCAAGCTCTCGCTGGGCGCAAGGCGAGTCACAGGTGCGCGCGAGACCGGCAGGAGCGAGCTTGACCGCCAACGCTGCGGCCCCCCGGACGGACATGGCATATGCGAGAGGTTGGAGATGAGCCTGAATGGCGGGCCTCGAGAGCAAAGGATAAGGGGAGGGCAAGAGGGTCATTTTACGTCTCGATTCCACGCTGGAGGGCGGAGGTGGCGTGCCACGTCAGCAAAAGTGGCAAATACGTAGTCTTAGAATCTGCACGATGGCAAAAACGTAGAAATCATTCTAAAAATCCTATCTCAAGGAGTGACCTTTCTTATGGTGGCAAATAATTAAATATCCCGTCTGCCTCCCCCACCCATGAGTCTGCCTCTGCCTCCCCCGCCCCGTGCGTCAGACTTTTGCCTCCCCCAATCACGCGCCGTCCATTCTCCTCCTCCTCCGCCTCCCTCGATGCCGCACCGTCCACTCCTCTTCCTCCCCCTCCCCTTTTTTCTTGCGCCCGCCGCCACGCCAGCCACATCCTCCGCGCCAACGCCGCTGCCACCACCTCCGCCACCTCCTCTGCGCCGCGCCCCCGCCCCCGCCAGATCCAGCCACACCACCTCCTCCGCGCCGTCCAGATGAAGAGGCAGACTGTGCCGACGCCGAAGTTGATGGTGGCAAAATCGGCGGCCCCTCTCATCTTCCTCTCCCCTCACCTACTGCCCGATTGCGGTCTACCTTGCCGCCGTCCAGGTCTATCCTCCGCCGAATCCAGCTTGCCCAACCTCCGTTGCATCATGTGAGGGCGGCCATGGCGTCGCCAGTGAAGTTCTTTTCGACTTTCCTCACCATCTCCTTCGTCGTATGGATAATCTTGTGAGATCATCCATGCTTCTTGTAGGGGCTCCATCGTAGCAGCGGTGGCAGGATCTCTCTGGATGATTATCTCCACCGAGGGCATGTTTTCCTCCATCCTTGCTGACTCGATCTGGTGTGGTAAGCTTCTCGTCGATTCCTTGGTCTTTGGTTCCAGTGCATCGCTGATGATGCAGATCGCAAGATGAGTAAGATGAGCATGTGTGTGTATCAGCAGTTGCATTTGATTAACTAGCTCCTAACGTACACCACCTGTAATGCATGCTAGGTGCTTGATTAAATTACCACTTTACATATATTGTCTAAAATACTTGTTTTTGTATGTTTTTCGCTGATCTTTTTAATTAACAACATGCTGAATCGGCAAGAATCATATCTCCATTGGTGTTGATATTATCTTGGTTATAAAATTGATTTAATAAATTGACTGGACACCAAGCTGTATAAATTTGTTACTTATACTAATGGAGTGGTTTGCCAAATATTTTTCTTTATGAATTCTATTTAATGTTTGCTATCAGTTCAGAGTTCCATTTTTACCCTCTTGTGTACTAAATGTTTAATGTGGAAATTCATACTATTACCAACAAAACCAGCCTCATTCACAAGGTGCGCATAAAAATTGCTTGCCATGTTCAGGACCAACAAGAAAGCAAACCTCTTTGCCTACAGGCAGCAAGCAATGAATTGTGCAATTTTGGTTTCTTGTTTTCTAATGCAGTCAGTCATGTTCAAGCTGTATGATCAAAGAAGAGGTGAACATTCTCTTTTCTTTCTCAACATACATGTAGGCCACTGCATTGGGTTGATCCTAATTAAACAATCATCTTTGTTCTTTTAGACAGCTGATCTGATCTCTTTTTTTTAAAAAAAAACAACACCATCGAGGTGATTGCCATATAATGTAATTGTACTACTCTACAAGGACTTATTTGTAGGACCTTATTTTTATTCTAATATGTATTATTCTGCCACTCTGTTTGGACTACGCACATTCAGTCAAGCGAACTAAAATGGAGGTGCCTAGATAGATCCTAAGGAATGACAGAAATTTGTGAACAAGAACCATGCAGTTCCAAGTTGCTAGGATAACAGTTTAGTTCTGAATATGGATGGACAACCAAAACGGTCTTCCAATATATGCTAACCTTTGCTGTGTTGGAAATCTGCAGCCAGAGTATCTTTCCCTTCCATCGCCCAGCGCAACAAATTACCCCTCCAGTTGTGGATCCTGGTACTTTTCTCTTTAACTCTATATACTCAGTACTTATCTTTCTTTTTCAGTTATAATTTACAGCTTACACTGCTCCAATGCCCAATGGTGCTTACTAGAAAGGATTATGATAGAAAGGTGATTTTGCTCATAACTGATGAGCAATCAATTATGTCATCTGCGTTTTGTAGACTGCACTCTTGCTACTGGATAAATGTGGTTGCAAGACAAAAAAAAGGTTCTGGGATGGAAATAAGTTGAAATGTGAGCATATGGATGGGTACCTTGATGAGTAGGTTATGCAGAAAATAGTAGATGGGCATTTGGATGTGAAATCTTTGAGAGAATGAAGATGATTTTTTTTAATTAAAAAAAGCCTTTTCCTGCATTCATCGGTTCTCTTTGTTCTTGTTAACTTTCCATTTTTGGAATTCTGATATTTTTATTTATCAGGAATCTGAAATTAACTCACTGTATACTACTTACTTAGCAGGTAACCTGCTAGTCTTCTACTCTGCCACTGTGTTTGCAAGTAACAACTTAATTAGGATCAACATTCATACACTATGATGTGCTGTAACTGAATGGATAGATACTCTATGATTAGAAGTAGCATTTGGCCAGTATATGTTTTTCTGTACCACCACGTATAGTTGAATCTTGCAAATATTGGTTCTGTGACATTAGCAATAGGGAATGGTGCTAAGTGCTAACTGGATCTGGTGCTAAATGCTAACTGGATTTGCTGGGAGGAGTCGTCGTAGTTTAATGTTTCTTTTCTGGACTTAAGAGGCACAAAGCCTGTCATATTTGCATGTAGCATTCTTGGAAGAACAATGACTAGTTGCTGGTTACTACCTTAATCAGCGGAGATTGTGATGAATTAAATCTTGATGGATGTAAACACCTTCAAGCTTGCAGCTTAATTGAATAACACCTGACCTATGTTTGTAAAGCACATGTGAACTGTATGGGATATTGGTGAATTGTGTTGTGTCCAGTGTGTGAGTTCATAGAGTTCCATATGAATTGCTTTCAATATCACTGTCCATTTTTCATGTTATCACAATTATATGACCCTTGCTTATTGATGATGGATATTAATTTTTGTTTGCTGCAACAGTGAGCTAATAAGTATCGTTGAAGTATGTGCTAACTGTATGAATGCTTGATTTATCTTGTTCCATATTCATACTAGTCTTATCTACATGGCAATATATTAGTTCTTTTTAATTACTTTGAGACAGCTTTAGTAATCTAATTTCTTTAAGTTGCAGTAACTAAGCATTCACATTTCATTGTAGAATTATCATCTACTGTTACATGTCCTTTTTGGAGAAGTAGATAGCTATTCTTTTGTTCTGCAATAGTTAAACTAGTATGTCATTATTCTAAATATAGATATACTTCTAGAATTTTAGTTTAACTAATGCATGTTAATGATTTTTTAGGAGGAATCTTGAGTTTGAGAAGGAGCATGCGAATGGTGGGACGATGGCCAACATACATATCAAGGCAACATTTGCTGCTGCAGTAGACATTGGTCTTTTGATTCGAATGAGTCCAAACAGTTGTGTGTGTTGGATACATTATTATGTGTTAAGTTACTCGTGTTCTCATTTAGTTTGATACTCGGTGTCTTTCGTTAAAGATTTGTATGAACAAATTATATTTCATTTTAATGGATGTCGATGCTTCATTCATCATGTATTTGTTGTTTTGCGTTTATTGATTTAAGATACTAAACAAAATGTTGCAACATGAATTATTAATATATTAATTTGGCATTGCAATATATGATGTAAATCAAACCAAATTGCGTTACAACAATTGCACATATAACAACCACATTTAGTCGTGGCAATAGGTACGATAATCGTGGCAACAGACAAAACTATCTCTTGCAACTAAAAAAAGATGACAGTGGCAATAGAGGACCTCTTTGTAGCAACCAACCTAAAGAGATGTTGCAATAACCTAAGCCACCTATTGCAACCATTTAGGCGGCGTGGAAATAGAGAACCTCTATTGCAATGTTTTCTCCGCGTAGCAATAACCACGATTGTAACACCTACGTTGCGTTGCGATTGCATTGTGTTGCTACACGACCTGCGTGTCGCAATACGTATCACTAGCAACGCCTAGTTCGTTGCAATTGATACTATTGCCACACCCATAGTGGTTGCAATTGTTTTTGTTACAACACTCACCATGTGTTGCAAAAGCATCAAAACTGTTGCAATAGAGGGGCTGTGTCGCAACTAAAACGTAACCCGTTGCATTCTCCTATTGCTACAGTCACAAGTGCAACGACATTTAACCAAAAACAAATGGTAACAAAAGTACTATTTCTACCATTTTTGGGTCTTTTGCAACACTTTTTCGGCGTTGCATTTGACCGAAAATCTTGTAGTGGTTGCATACTCCTCGATCATGCCCACATTGGAGATCAACGCATCCCTTCCTTCGTCGATTCGTTTGCCTAGTACTACATGATCATGAGCACGTCATGTTGCACACTACTCGATCATGCCCACATTGGAGATCAACACAGCCCTTCCTTCGTCGATTCGTTCGCCTAGTACTACATGATCATGAGCACGTCACGTTGCATACTCCTCGATCATGACCACATTGGAGATCAACACATCCCTTCCTTCGTCGATTCGATTCGCCTAGTACTACATGATCATGAGCACGTCACGTTGCATACTACTCGATCATGCCCGCATTGAAGATCAACACATCCCTTCCTTCGTCGATTCGTTCGCCTAGTACTACATGATCATGAGTACGTCACGTTGCATACTCCTCGATCATGCCCACATTGGAGATCAACACAGCCCTTCCTTCGTCGATTCGTTCGCCTAGTACTACATGATCATGAGCACGTCACGTTGCATACTCCTCGATCATGCCCACATTGGAGATTAACACATTCACGTAGCCCAACAGGACGTTCCGTTGTTTTATAATACAACGTACCGGATAATCGGCATCCCCATGCGCGATCGTATATTTTGTAAAGACGCAACAGGAAGTTCTGATGCTACATAATACAGTGAACCGGATAATAGGCACCTACGATAGGTTTAATATTCAGGAAAGTGCACTTCAACTACATATAAATTACATATAAATCATAAGGTCCACATGATTTCAGTTCGGATCGACTTAAACATTTACTGATTTATATCCTAGTCGTCGTCACTTTCATCCGCAGCATTTTCATCTTCATCGACGTATTGCCATAGAGTGTCGTCGTCCTCATCTTCAGAATTGAATCCATCCACATCAGACAGCTCCTGCTGGCGAATTGCGTCAACTTCAGCGGCTGCAACCACAGTCTCCTCGCCAGTAATAGGCACCGGAACCTCTGAACCATCACCGAGACCATCATCAAGTATAACATCATGCAAGGTTTGGTCAATTTCATCATCTTGATATGCAAGTACCATGCCAGTGGGAGCTATGTCC
Organism: Cenchrus fungigraminus; assembly: GCA_036936925.1. Classification (NCBI taxonomy): domain Eukaryota; kingdom Viridiplantae; phylum Streptophyta; class Magnoliopsida; order Poales; family Poaceae; genus Cenchrus; species Cenchrus fungigraminus. Next base: position 74,820,114 of record CM072780.1, read on the forward strand.
TCCTCATTTCCATTATAGCTCCACAAATGCCTGTGCTCAAATTTTTGCACCACTCTCCATGGGTGTTGTAGTAGGGTGCCTGGCAAGTAAAAGACCTTCGTTGCTTGTTCAGCAAGAATGTAGGGATCATCTTGGTACCAGTAATCTCCAGTATTGACGCTTGTGAAGTAACCATCATTTCTAATCTTCGGTTCCTTATTGGTCCCTTCCAGATCATACCAATCAACCTGGAATAAAACAACAGTTCGATCTCTGTCAAGCCCCGAGTTGTACCGCAGCTCAATAATGTCTCTTATAAAACTCAATTTCTGCAATGTCTTTATGTGATCCTGTAGTCATGATTCCACTGTTCTATGTTTTCCTATTTGCCTCTCGGGCCTTGGTGTGGTACCGAACACCGCCTACAATACATGCTGTATAAGTTTTTTTGCTCGCCGGTCTGGTTCAGCTGATAATGCATATAGGTTGTCGTCGCTCACTGGATTGTTTGTAATCTGTACAGAAGAGCCATAGTTTTTTTTAATATAGTCTTATGTAAAGGTCCTCACAAGGTAATATAAGCTAGCTACCAAACAAAAAAAATGAATACTAACATGCAATCTAAACCAGTGCCGAAATTCTGTAGCAATTCGACGATCAATATCCTCGTCCGATACACCTTTCGCTTTTAATTCATTCTTGAACACTCTGCAAAGCAGTACCATCTCAAAGTTAGAACGAAATAATTGTAGTTCTATCATTGCAATGGTGATTTACTTACTCGATATATGGCTTCACATCTTCGCAATTGTTTAGCACATACCAAACCACCTTGTCGTACTTTGACCCAAGCCAACAAGTGGTCCCTGCTCCAAGTACTTGAACATTGTAATCGAAACAGGATGTTCCATCTACAGACAAATCAGCATTCTCTCTGTTCCTTCCAACCTGATTGAATCGTGTGGCCACATCATCAGCCGCGAAGTACCTAGAGCAAAATGTCAAGGCCTCATTAGCAACATATGCTTCTGCAATGGATCCTTTAGGCCTAACTTGGTTTCTCACTGAACGCTTCATTGTGCATAGCCTTCTTTCGACGGGATACATCCATCCATATTGTACTGGACCTCTCAGGATTGCTTCCTCAGGCAAATGGACAGCCAAGTGAACCATAACATCAAAGAAGGCAGGAGGGAAAATTTTCTCAAGCTTGCACAGAATTATTGGGATATCTGTTTTCAATTTTTGAAAGACATCCAACTTCAGAGTTTTGCAACATAGTTGCCGAAAGAGGTTTCCTAATTCTGCAATAGCTGTGTATATCTCTTTGTCCACTAAACCACGAAGACAAGCCGGCAAAACCCTTTGGAGTAGGATATGACAATCATGAGTTTTCAGTCTTTGTAGTTTGCATCCATCTGCAGCAATACACCTAGCTAAGTTTGAAGCATATCCATCTGGGAACTTCACCGAACTTATAAAATCACAAAACAACTTCTGTTTCGTTTTTGAAAGTACATACGGAGCTTCTGGCATTTTGCATGACTCACCATCCTCAGTTACCACCATGTGTAGATTTGATCTTACGCCCATCTCTTCCAAATCAACCCTAGCATTGATGGTGTCCTTTGTCTTCCCAACAATTTTAAGCAATGTTCCAATAAGGTTTTCACATATGTTTTTCTCAATGTGCATCACATCAAGGTTATGTGCCAACTTCAGAGATGACCAGTACGGCAAGTCCCACAAACAAACCCTTCGGCTCCAGCACTGTCCGGATTCCCGCTTCCTTTTCTTTCCTTGAGGTAGAGGATGCTTTCCTGGTCTAACGTCTTTAACCTTCTCCAGTTGCTGCTTCAGCTCCTCATGGGTAAACTGCTCTGGCTTTTCTCGATTTTCAACAGTACCATCAAAATATGCTCTCTTTCTTCTCCATGGATGGTCAGTTGGAAGGAAACGACGATGCCCAATGTAACATATCTTGTTCTTCAATCTCCTTGAGCAAGGATCCTTGTCGCAACGCACACAGGCAAAATAGCCTTTTGTGACTCGCCCAGACAACGTGCTCAATGCTGGATAATCATGTATGCACCAAAGAACCGCAGCACCCAGTTTAAATCCTTTACCCTCAACAGCATCGATTGCCCAGACACCCTTCCAAAGTTGCTGCAGCTCTTCGACGAGAGGTTCCATGAAGATATCAAAATCCTTTGATGGAGAACTCAGCCCAGGGATCAATAAGGCCATCATGAAGTTTGATTCTTCCATGCATACCCATGGTAGCATGTTATACGGCACAACAAATACTGGCCACATACTATATGAGTTATTCATGTTGCCAAATGGATTGAAACCATCGGTTGCAAGACCAAGTCTAAGGTTCCTAGCATCTTTTGCAAATTGTTTCCATCTTTTATTGAATTCTTTCCATGCCTCACCATCAGCTGGATGGCTAAGCTCATTGTTCACCGGTTTTCGCTTTGACTCGTGCCATCGTGCATCCTTTGCTGTTTTTGATGAAAGAAACATCCTCTTCAGCCTGGAAATCAGCGAAAAATGCCTCAATACCTTTTGAGGAACGCGCTTGTTGGTGTCTGCATCCTTCCATCTTGAATCCGCTTCACAACATACTGGGCACACATCAAGTTTGACATACTTCTCCTTGCGAAACAATATACAATTATTTTTGCAAACATGGATTTTTTCATAGCCGAGTCCCATGGAATGTATGTACTTCGTTGCTGCATCGAAAGAGTCTGGAAGACACGCTTCTGGGAATCCTTTTTGTAACAAATTCATCGTTGCATTGAATGCGACGTTGCTCATCCGACTGAAAGACTTTATATGAAGTAACTTCACAACAAATGTAAATTGTGCATATGAAGATGTCAGTGACACCTTACGGTTCAGATGTTCCTTTACAAATTCATACATTTTCTCACCGAGCACCTGACCCTTACCCAAGTCAGCAATCAATTCAGACATCCCATCATCTCCAGGGCCTTCATCCTCCTCCATACCCGATATGTATTGGTTTTCCTGGATCGTTTCATGATCACCACCATCCCGTGGAGCTGCATTATCCACATCCCCCTCTGCATCCGGCAGAATTGCGTTACCCTGTACATTTTCATCATCGTCAACCATATCCTCCAAAGTTTCTCCATGATGGATCCACCTAGTGTAAGTGGTTGCCATCCCACTCACAAGTAAGTGAACTCCAATTCGCTCTATAGTCCCTGTTGAGTTATTGAGTTAAGAAATCCTGGACCCCTTTCTCATGATCGGTGGTAAAACCAGTACAACCGGTTATCCAGCGTCTATCCATCTGGAAAGTTTTTGGCGAATCCAACTCAAAATTACTGACCACAGAATGAATCGAAAAGGAGAACATTCTACGAAATGAAATTTTCCAGATTGAACACAAAATTACTTACCAGATTGACACACCGCTGCAGCAAGTATCACCCAGGTTGCGCCCGTAGGAGTGAGCAGCCGTTGAAAGTCGCAAATCACCGCCGGAATGATCCGTTTTGGTAGCCTACTCGCCTCTCCGTTCTTCGTTTTCCCGTATCGGGGCAGCGGGCTGCGGGAAAACTATTTTTTGCTACAGCGTGGGCTTTTCTCCCACCAACTTATCAGAACAACCGATCCGTATTGTGGTTGGGGTGGAAAGTGTTTCTCATTAAATTGACACAACCAAGAGGTGGTGCAGTGGTAGATAGTGATGTCTCGTTCCTATAGGTCTCTAGTTCGAACCCTTGCTATGGCAAATTGTTTTTGCAACATTTCGTGACCAACAGTAGGAAACAAGCAGTTTCGCGATCGTTACTCAGGAAGGTCCTTCCAGCAAAACATCAACATAATGGACCAGCAAAACATCAGCAAAATTAATTCAGAATGGTGAGTATGCTCGACTCAATTTGAAACAGATTAAACCAAATCGGCATAATAAGATGGAATCTCATAGCACTCATCACCACAAAGTTCACACCACCAGCAAGTAGCAAACACAAAAATACAAACAAATTCATCACCACCTATGAACCGTCTAGCTAGCAGTAACACCAGACATGTTTTATCGATTGTCTGCAGCTTAGTCAGAGTATATTTGCTCTTTCTTTCAACAGAGCATTCTCCGCTAACAATTGCTGATTCTCTTTCAGCTGGTCATTCTGCTGTCGTAACAATTGATTAACATGGCCCCTCTCTTTGGTCAGCTCTTCCATCAGGGCAATGTTCTCCTGCAGTAACAATGCCATTTCATTCAGCTGGTCATTCTCCTGTTGCAGCAATTGATTCATCTCTTTCAGTTGTTCATTCTGCTGCTGTAACGATTGCTCATACAGGTGCTTGTAATTTAGAGCCTCTTACAGTGACTTGAGCTCGCTGACTTGTTGTTCTTGCAGGTCTCTCTTCACCTTCTGCAGCTCAGCTTTAGTGGATTCAAGCACCTCCAGAATCTAGAAAAATACAAGAATCTATCAATCCATCAAACTATGCAAACTGAAAACTAACTGAATCAACTTCTAACACTAATTGCAATTCAAATCTAAGTGTACGATGAAATCAGCTCAGCTATTCAGTGGATTCAAGCACCTCCAGAAGCTAGAAAAATACAAGAACCTATCAATCCATCAAATGATGCAAACTGAAAACTAACTAAATCAACTTCTAACACCAATTGCAATTCAAATCTGAGTGTACGATGAAATATGAATCTATTGTATATGGTCATCCATCCTCTAGATCCCCAAATTTAGAAATCCCCATCCCTAGGTCGATAGGGGAAAATATAGTGGCTCAAACTAGAGGACTAACCTTGTCGTCCTGTTTCATGAACTCGTAGCCGGGAGGTGGCGCATAAACCACCCTCTCATCACCGCCAGAATCCGCCATTCCTACCACGAGTCGTTTCAGATCTGCGCGTAGCAAAAGTCGAGAGTCTTTGCGAAGGCAGTGAAGCGTTTCGCCTGCGAATTACTGATTTATATTAAAGATTCGAAAAAAATGCTTACATGTGGGACCCAACTGAATTTTATGACGACTTGGAACACTCTATTTTTAAAATAATGCTTACATGTGGGACCACAGTTGGTTTATGATGCCGCTGACATGGCGAAAATGCTTACATGTGGGACCCTAGAAAAATTTATGACGACTTGGAACACTCTATTTTCGAAAAAATTCTTACATGTGGGACCCAACTAAATTTTATGACGACTTGGAACACTCTATTTTTAAAATAATGCTTACATGTGGGACCGATGTTGGTTTATGATGTTTTTGCAGAGCTTATGGCGTCACAAAACAGCATGGAACAGTGAAAGCCCGGCTACAGTACCAACCGTAATGACAAAAGTTTTTTTGTCACTAAATTTGCTCGAAAGTGAAATATTATGACGAGATCAGCCAGGAACGTCATAAATCAATGACGCTAAAATGTGGTTACGTCACTAGTCAACGATTTTCTTGTAGTGTCAAAACTTGGCCTTGTTCAACAAAGATTTGTCCAAGGTCAGCAACTTCTTCTAGCCCTCCCAAAGAAAATTCAGATCTTGAGCTTGTAGCGGAGGCTAGGTAATCTCGAGGCATGTAATCAATGAATGGCTTTGACTTCACATTGGAGGGACATAAATTTGATATTTGAGCCCCAAGGATTGTCCTCAATATTTGAGCATGCAAATGAAAGGAGAAGTCAAACTTGAACCTTAAATAAAGCAAGTAAATAAACTTAAGAATACAGTAGCAGGATAATCATGCGTTCTGTTACATGGCACGCCATGTGATTTAATCTTAGCAATGCAGGAACGGGATGCTAGGTCCTACACAATAAGTATTCGGTCAGTTGCCTTAGATATCTAGAATAGAGAGAGAGAGAGAGCGGGGGGCGTGGGCGTGCGCGCCTGTGCCACCGTGCGAGTGTGGGTCTATGGGGAGGTATCATGTATGTGCACATTTATGTGGAATAGTTTAGATAATGTGGGCATCATTTATATTGTGTGTCTAGCTTCTTGGCAAAACGGTAAATTTGGTCAAACATTATATTTGGTAAAAAATAGTCATCATTTACGTTGTGTATCTTGCAATGCAGTGTGGTGTGATAAGACTAAAAAAATCACATGACAGGACAATGCACGTCAGGCTATGATAACGCATCATGACCAGCAAAACCACTGAAGCAAGGAAGATGAACATGGAAAAGAGGAACACCAATGTTCTTCATGGAAAACAGGGGATTTTCCTACCACTACAAGATTCACGTAGCAGGTATACAGGGGATCGATCTTTCCATCCAAAAGAAAACAGATCATTGATCTTTCCATCCACAAGATTACCTACGAACACGTAAAAGAAAACCCGAAATTGGAGTAATATACGCCGACCCCTCCTGGGAGTACCCCAATGACTCTTGTGTCACAGGTGCATCAATGGCTGGGGGCCATGGGACTGGGATTGTGAGGACCAGGAGCATTTGAGGATCAGTGGATGGTCGCTCCTCAGTGATGAGTGATTAACAACATTGTGTGGACTGACTCTTGGCTTAGTATTGTAGGTGTAGGTTGCGGCTTGGTTTGCATTGTTGCAGGTGAAGAACATACGCGAAAGGTCTTAAGCCAGAGTGGCCTCCGAGGTGATGGAGAGACAAGTAGGCTTGGTTCCAGGGACCCGGTGGACAGCGGGATCAAGTACGGGCCACATGGTGCAAGAAGAGCAAGACGAAGTCGTGGACGGTATGTTGGTTGAGCCACAAAACTAACATCAAGTCGGGGCGATCGTGGCGGCCAATTCAAGGAGGAGCTTGGCGTGGAGGTCATGCCTCGTCCATGGGGTTTTTGGTGGTTTACCCACAAAACCATCGGGTTTCTCGGTAGATCCACAAAACCGAGCTCGAAGGCCCGGTGTGACGGAGATGAGATCCGGGTGCGACCGGAAGCTTCGAAGCGGAGGACACGCGTCGTGATTGCGATGCTAGCAAGTTCGTGGTGGATGCATGCCCGTCCGATGGAAAACAACTACAACTTTCGAATTTCCCTCCAGGGGTGTGTATCTTTTAATTCAAGTTGTAGGGTTAGAATGGACTTCTTCCCTCTCTACCCCACATGATATAAATAGGAGGGGTGAGGACCGGAGCGTCCGAGGACCGGTGGATGGTCGCTCCTTGGTGTGATGAGTGATTGACAATGTGGTGTGGACTGACTCTTGGCTGAGTATTGCAGGTTGAGGTTGCAGCTTGATTTGCGTTGGTGCAGGTGAAGACCGAGCGCGAAAGGTCTTAGCCTTGCGGGGCCTCCGAGGAGTGGAGAGACAAGTAGGCTCGACTTGATGGACTCAGTGGCCGAACAGGATCAAGTGCGGGCCGCATGGTGGTAAGAAAAGCTAGACGAAGTTGTGCACTGGAGTCGGTGCAGGGTAGCGGCTCACGACCGGAGTCTGCACGCAGGGTTTGCGGTGGTTCACCACAAAACCGTCGGGTTACTTGGTTGATCCACAAAACCAAGATTGGAGGCTCGACGGGCAGAGACGGGATCCGGGCGCGCCGAGAAGCTTCGATGCCGGAGGACACACGGCGGGATCGCGGGGCTTGCGTCGAGAGGACGCGGACTGCACTGAAGGCGTGGCCACCTGATAAAGATATCCAAGTCTTGACCATATTGCCCCTGAGGGGTGTGTATCTTCCTTTATGTTCTAGGGGTAGCTTGGTCATTTGCCCAACCCGGAGAGACTTCATATATATATATCTCTAGGGTTCCAAGGCAACTCATCTATCTGGACTGCTTTCTCATTTCCCTGCTCTTTAGGCTAGATTTTCTTCATGATTTTGTAGTGAATCTGACCTTTGGTTGTACGGAAGCATTCATGGTTGCGTCGATTTCCTTCTCTTGGCTCGAGTGATTTTCGTGTTTTTCGGGCTATTTTGTGGGATTTTCATGCGGGGCTTGATTTGTCGATTCTCAGGTGTTTGTGTTCGATTTTGTTTGTGGGGATCATGGATAGATGTCTTGTGCATCTTTGTGCTTGATCTTGACCCCTCAAACGCCGGATTTGGCCTCCGATTCGAGGATTTCGGTTGGAACCCTAGCTTTGTTCTTGAGCTCGGTTCGTTGTCGATTCCTGACAATTTAGTGTGTTTGAGGCCTCAAGTTTTTGGGTATAGCATCCCCTAGCGACGCTTCACATCTCACCAAAATCTTGCCTCAATCCATGCAGCTGTTTGGGAGATCCATGGATAGATAGGAGGAGTTGACCTCGCATTTTTGGTTCTGCTCGCGTTCTGCGCAAGGGATGGACTGTCCGCGTGGTGAGGACGGACTGTCTGTGGTGTCCATGTTCATCGGGTGTTCGTCACGTGTTCTTGCGAGGAGTTGGTTTGATTCGCCTGGAGGTTTGAATTTGTTTGCAGGGAGTTTTCGGACTGTCCGTCAGTAGTAGACGGACTGTCCGTGCTAGACGGACTGTCCGTGGGGTCAGAACAGACTGTCCCTGTTGGTCATGAACCTTCTGGAGGTTCTGTTGCAAAATACGGACTGTCCATATTGGAGGGTCGGACCGTCCGTAGGTCCGGTACGGACTGTCCGCGTGCTCAGGTCAGACTGTCCGTCCCAACCTGGTAGAGTTGCCTAAGTCCTTTGCTTCTTGAGTTGTGCTTCTACTTTGCAACTTGTTTGGACTTGTTCCTTGGGTCGGTAGGTCCGTTGTGACTACCGTGATCTTGACAAGTTCGTGTGGGAATCCTTGGTTGTGATTTTGGGACTTAGCCGGTGTTTCTTCGGAGAAATTTTTATCAGCTCCCATTCACTCCCCCCCCTCTCTGTTCTCCTAATCGGTCCTTCAAGGGGAGAGGGTGATGATAACCATCTCTTGGACTCTTGAGCTCTTTGTTTTCCCCTTTCTTTTCCTTCTCTAGGGCTAGCTAGTGCTTCAAGATTAATCTCAAGTGGGTAGGATGATGGATGGTTGCTAGCCTCTTTGTAAAGAATCTTTCCTTGTGATGTATGGAAGGTTTGGAGTTCATCATTGTGCCCCCTTGTGATTCTCTTGTTGTTCCCAGTGTTTTTCCTTTTGTGGATTTTCGGAGCTATTTTGTGGGGATTTTCATTCATCGGATTTGAGGGAGTTTCCTTGCGGAATTGTTTGTGGGGATCACGTATGAGTACCTTATCACTCTTTTCTTGGAGATCTTGTGCCCACAAACCCCGGGAAAAGCCTTCGGTTTGGTGGAACCCGAGCCTAGATGTTCTTAGTGTTTGATTCATGATTCCTCAAGATTTGGTGAGTTTGTGGACCCGATGTACTAGCTACGGGTTGCCCTTGAGGTACTCCTACTATCCCAAAAGCCTCACTTAAATCCGTTGAGCGAATCGGGAGATCGGTTGATTTTGAGGAAAAGCCTCCTCTTTTGTGTTCTTAAACTAAATCATTTTTGGTGGTGAAGGCTTGATCTTTTGGAGGAGATCTTTTGGGAAAAGCTTCTTTATGTTGTTGAGAGGCTATGGTTAAAATATCGTGATTTTAGGAGGTGGTTTGATCGACTTTTAGATTTTTCCCTCTTTTTTTGATGTTGTTTTCTAGGCTATTTTTTGGTCTGTTTTCCCACCTCGGGTCATCCGAACTTTGTAGGTCGGATGATCTGGTAGGTTTGGAAGATCCGGGAAGTGTTGGTCGGAAGATCCGGTATGGCTCTCTATTGGTCCGGGTGATCCAGAAATTGAAGCTCGGATGATCCGGTAGGTCCCAGAAACTCCTGTATTGTTCCGTTGCTTCCATGGTGCTTCTTAGCTTCTCATTGTGACTATGTGATCTTGACGATTGGCTTGTGGTTTGTTCTCTCTCACTTGTGTGTGAAACTCAGAGTTGATTTTGGGGCATAGGTTGAGTTCATCTCTTTGAGAATAATTTTTATCGGCTCCCATTCACTCCCCCCCCCTCTCTAGTTGCCAATCCAGTCCTTCAAGTAGTATTAGAGTCGGTTACTAATCTTTGTGACTCTAACCAGTCTAAGATCCAAAGATAGTATACTAGGATAGGGGTTCGGGTCCCCCGCACTTCAATGGGAAGAATTACCAGATGTGGGAAGTTTGTATGGGTGCGTTTCTTCGCGGCAAAGGACAGTTGCTTTGGGATGTGACGGTTGACATCACTTATGACATTCCCACAAACTTCCTTGCCCCAGGTTCTAGGGATAGTTTCGATGCCAACAACAAAGCTATGGATTACTTGTACCGTGCTCTCTGTGAACATGAATTCAATCTTGTTTTGGGAGAGAGGTTGGCATGCAAGATTTGGGATAAGCTGAAGGTTGCACATGGTGGAAACAATCAAGTCAAGGCTTGGTTGTTCGACTTACCGGAGAGAATACGAGAACTTCACTCATCACCCCGGTGAGTCCATTGATGCCATGTTTCAGCGCTTTACATGCATTGTGAACAACATGAGGGTCAATGTGACTGTTCTCCCGTACGAGGATCATGACAGAGACGTGAAGCCTTACACTCGCTAGATCGTACTGTGGGGAGTGCTAAGTTCGAGGCCATTATAGAGTCTGGTGGATATGAGATTTTGACTATTGATGAGCTATTCTCTAAGCTCAAGTCTTCTGAGGTTGATCGAGGCTTGAGAGCCAAGGTTGAGAACCCGACTATTTCTCATAGTATGGCTCTGGTCTCCGATTCTAGATCAAGAACTAATGCTAACCCATCTTCTAGACAATTTTCCTTGTCTTGTCTTGTTTCTATGTCAAATGAGAATTTGAGGTGCTGAGCGAGGACGATCTCACGTTGCTGAGCAGGAGATTCGGGCGCATGTACGACAACCGCAAGAGTGCATGGATCAACTCAGGGATGCGCTACAAGTGTGGGAAGCACGGTCATTTCATCGCTGAGTGTCCCGAGGCGGATGAGCCCAAGAACGACTACAAGCATCACCCGAGGAACAAGGACAAGTACCGCTCTAGGAACGTCTACCACTCCAAGCACAAGAACAAAGGACAAGGAAGAGCGGCGGCTACAACAAGAAGAAGGCTCGATCTATGGTGGCTGGTGCAAGCGACATCGACTCCAGTTCCTGCTACACGTCAAGCTCAAGCAGCGACGAGGAAGATGGTGGCCAGCGCAAAGGCAAGAAGCACGTGAGCAAGACTTCAACAGCCTGAGCTACTTCACACAAGAAGATCGTTTCTGCGGCATGGCACACAGCTCTGACAGTAAGAAAAGCAGGAAGGATGACTCGGACTCCAACTCTGATGATGAGGTAACTGATGATCTCGACTCTTTGTGTCAGGAGAATGCTGAATTAAATGCTCTGGTAGATAACCGTGATGAAGTGCTTAATTCGAGATGCTAAGAAGCATAGGAAAGAACTTAGGGCTTTGCTAGAAGAGGCTAGGGAAAAGGTAGCTAAACTAGAGTCTAAGTGTCTTGATGCTAAGCTTGAAAATGAGTCTCTTAGAGCAGCTCCTATTGTTACTTGTGGTGATTGCAATGCTTTCTTAGCTGATTTGACACTAAAAGAGAAATATGCCTCAAAGCTTGGGGAACTAGATGTGGTTAGGGTTGAGCTTGAAGAGTTGAAATCTAGACCTGCTTTGTTAGGAGCTTGTACTTCTTGTCCTGTGTTTCATGGTAAACTAGATGAAACTTGTGCTTGTGTTGTTTCTCTTGAGACTGCTTTAAAATCACCCATTGCTACTACTTGCTCTAGTTGTGAGGATGCTGCTATTAGAAATCTTGAACTTGCACATTATGTTGATCATTTGCAAGATGAGAATGACAATTTTGCGGAAGTTGATAGGTTGGTTGTCTGGTCACGAACCTCAGCTTGGTATGATGATAGTTGCTAATAAGCGTGCATATGGTCAGGCTCTTGGTTCCGAGAAAACTGGTGAGAGCAGTGGTGAGGGAGAGAGAAAATTGCAGATATTCTAGTTCCACCACAAACTACACCTAAAAACATGTTCCGACCCAAGCCAAACCAGCTGCTAAACAAGATTGACACAACCCCAGATCCACCAGTGTTTCCTCTCAAGACAAACAATTTCCAGAAACAAGTGAACTTTGTGTCTGAGTTGGGTGAGAAGTCTTGTGAGAAGTCAGGTGAGAATCCATGTGAGAAGTCGTGTGAGAAGCCATAGCCAAGAGAGAAACAACAGCCAAAACCAATCCGCTTACATTATGAGTATTGTGGTAGGGATGGTCATAAGGAGTAGTTTTGCGATAAGAGGAGAACATATGAGAAACTTGCTAAGTAGTGGGCAAACAAGGATAGGTACCGCCCTTCTCATGGTGTGCCTGAGCCTCGTATGCCACTACCTCGGTGTGAGGTGGTTGTGCATACAGTTCCTGCTTGGGATGCTCGGGGTTTTCCTACTCGTGTCTAAGATGGTGGTAGGCATGTTGAGTCTGGTGTGGTGTGTTTGCACTACAAGAAAATTGTTGAATAGTGACGCAACCACATTTTAGCGTCATTGATTTATGACGTTCCTGGCCGATCTGGTCATAATATTTCACTTCTGAACAAATTTAGTGACAAAAAAACTTTCGTCATTACGGTTGGTACTGTAGCCGGGAATTCCCTATTCCATGCTGTGACGCCATAAGCTCTGCAAAAACATCATAAACCAACATCGGTCCCACATGTAAGTATTATTTTAAAAACAGAGTGTTCCAAGTCGTCATAAAATTCAGTAGGGTCCCACATGTAAGTATTCTTTCAAAAATAGAGTGTTCCAAGTCATCATAAAATTTTCCAGGCTCCCACATGTAAGCATTTTCGCCAGGTCGGCGGAGGCCAGGTCACGAAATGTTGCAAAAACAATTTGCCATTGCAAGGGTTCGAACTAGAGACCTATAGGAATAAGACTGCATTGTTTACCACTGCACCACTTCTTGGTTGTATCAATTTAATAGGAAATACTTTCCTTATGGTTGTGTAAGGTGAATCTTTAGTATAAATCAGTAATTCGTAGGCTAAACGCTTCACTACCTTCGCAAAGACTCTCGACTTTTGCTACGCATAGATCTGCAACGGCTAGTGGTAGGAATGGCGGATTCTGGCATCGATTAGAGGGTGGTTTATGCGCCACCTCCCAGCTACGAGTTCATGAAACAGCACGACAAGGTCAGTCCTCTGGTTTGAGCCACTATATTTTCCCCTATCGACCTAGGGATGGGGATATCTAGATTTGGGGATCTAGAGGGTTGATGACCATATACAATAGATTTAGATTTCACCGTACACTCAGATTTGAAGTGCAATTGGTATTAGAAGTTGATCGACTATAGATAAACAGTGTTAGATTCAAATAGTTTTCGATTTGCTTCATTTTATGAATTGATAGGTTCTTGTATTTTACTAGCTTCTGGAGGTGGCTCGATCCACTGATTTCATTACATCGGAGCCTCCTGATGCTGATCTTATCCTTGTGGATCCTTATAACAAGTGCCAGCATGGGTATGCTCTTCTTGTCAGGGAAAGCTTCACCGGCCTTGGGCGCCGGTATGGAACCTGTGGTCAGGTAAACAGTAACTTGTCTAGATTTCAATAGACTTATAGTACTTGTACTCTTGATATTAGTGTTGAAAATGGACAATTTTATGAACATATATGTATTTGGTGTCTGCAGCCTGAAGGAAAACAATGTCAGACGTTTGTTTGATCCTGAATGGGATGGTAGGACTAAAGGTGTTCTAAATAAGCTAACATGCAGGATAGCAAAAGCTGAAAAGGAAGCAAGATAATGGAAAGAAGAATGCAGAAAGGCTAACATGAAGTTTGGAGATACTGAAAAAATGATGCTTGAAGATACTACCACTGAGCTTCAGAAGGTGAAGAAGGGTAAGCCAACACAACTGGAACTTGTCCAGGTGTTCATGGAAATGGAATCGAACAATAGGTAGTTACAATTATTGAAACAATTTTTAATGATGAATAACCATGACATGCCATCTTATGAAACTTGTTGCTGATGTTTTCTTCAGGTCACATAAACGACCCTCAGAATTTATCGATTTAACTGAAGCTTGAAGCCGAGCTGCAGAAGGTGAATGGACAGCTGCAGGAGGCCGGACATAATATTAGGGAGCTATATGCGGGGAGGATTGCCGATCTATTGATGTCTTAAGAAACATGTTTCTACCTCATCATCTTATGATGTTTGCTACTTGGTGGTGTGAACTTTGTGGTGATGAGTTGCTTTGAGATGCCATCTTATTATGCCGATTTAGTTTAATCTATTTCAAATTGAATCGAGCACACTCACCATTCTAAATTTATTTTATTGATGTTTTGCTGGTCCGGCCAGTTGATGTTTTGCTGGAAGGACCTTCCTGAGCACACTCACCATTCTGAATTAATTTTGTTGATGTTTTGCTAGTCCGGTCTGTTGATGTTTTACTGGAAGGACCTTCCTGAGTAATGATCGCGAAACTGCTTATTTCCTATTGTCGTTCCAAGTCATCATAAAATGAAGGTCCCACATGTAAGCATTTTCGCTAGGTCACGAAATGTTGCAAAAATAATTTGCCATTGCAAGGGTTCGAACTAGAGACCTATAGGAACAAGACCGTGTTTTTTACCACTGCACCACTTCTTGGTTGTGTAATTTTAATAGGAAACACTTTCCTTATGGTTGTGTCAGGTGAATCTTTAATATAAATTAGTAATTCGCAGGCGAAACACTTCATTGCCTTCGCAAAGACTCTCGACTTTTGCTACGCGTAGATTTGCAATGGCTCATGGCAAAAATGGCGGATCCTAGCGGCAACGGAAACATGGTTCCGCCGCCACCTCCCAGCTACAAGAAGCTAAAACAGCTCGACAAGGTCAGTTCAGAGCCTCTTCTTCCTAAAATACATCTATAACTTTGCAACCCTAGCCATGGCATCCTCATCCTCAAACCCGCCGCACTCTCCCTTCGTTCCCATTGTAGCCTAGAAGTTGACCCGGGACAACTCCGTGTTGTGGAAGGCACAGTTTCTTACGGGAGTCTGGGAAGCCCAGGCCATGGCTATCTTTGACGGGTCCAATCCGGAGCCGGCCAAGACTCTCACCGTCCAGAAAGTCAGCAAGGCTGAAGAAGTGCCAAACTCGGCACATGACGCATGGGTGGCCAAAGATCAACAACTACTCGGCCATCTGCTCAATTCCATCTCCAAGGACGTGTTGGGGCAGGTCTCCACATTTACCACCTCAGCCGAAGTCTGGGCATCACCCCAGACGAGCTTTGCTACCTACTCTCATGCGCGGGTCACGAACATGAGTTTGCAGCTCGCCAACCTGAAGAAGGGCGACATGAAGATGGCAGACTACTTCGCCAAGATGAAGAACATCCGCGACGAGATTGCATCTGCTAGTAAAAATGTACATGAAGATGAGATGGTTGGCTTTGTCCTTAACAGCCTTGACTTTGATTACAATCCTGTTGTTTCATCTGTTCTTGGCCGTACTGACCCCATCACGTTGAGTCAGCTCTACGCCCAACTGATGGCCTATGATCTCCATCTATGTTCCATGGGGGGGCAGTTTCAGTCCTCTGCAAATGTAGCATCACGAGGACGTGGTGGTTTGCGTGGCCGCGATAATTTTCGTGGCGGTCGTGTACGTGGCAATGGCGGGTCCTGACTGGTTGCTCCCAGCCTTGTTTGACTGCATCTGTAAAGCCAGGGTGCTTAGGCAAAAAGTTCTCGAATCTGCATATATTTGATTTAAGAATATCAGTACCAATTGTAATCTTGCAAGGTATATGATTTGAGGTAATCTTCACTAGAGGTAACACCAAGGTATTAGGATAAGCTATAGTCCAGTTCACAGATGCAAAAAAAAACCAATCCAATTGTTCCAAGAGGGGATCTTGTTGCATGTTTGATCAGGTGAAGGCTCTCCCTTTAAGAGGCAACTCCACAAGACCCAAATGACCCAAAATATCATTAAAAAATCAAATATCATGTAAATTGCCACCTGGCTTATTTCTATCTTCAAGAGATTTGTAATAGTTAAAATCCCCCAGGAATAACCAATTCTCATCATCAGAAATGTTATGTGCATGCAGCCAGTGAACAAAATCACTTCTCTCAGGCTCCTGACAGGGTCCATATACTGTGGTTAATTTCCAAATTACAGAACTAAAGAGGGATGAAAAAGAAATGGTCATGCCAAACTGCAATTTATCAATGGTGATGCCTAACAAATATGCATTGTTCCAGATCACAAGTATACCACCTGAGGCACCTTGCGAGGGAATGAAATCAAACTTATCAAATCACCGAGGAGCAAACTTCCTAATCAATTGCAAATCAATATGCTGCATTTTGGTTTCTTGAAGACAAATAACAGAACAACCACTCTCTTCAATCTTGTTTCTTACTACATCATGCTTTTCAACTGCATTTAGGCCTCTAATATTCCGACACAGTATGTTCCAGTTTCTATTATTCATCAATGTTGGAGGAAGGAGTTGAGGAGGAGTTATAACTAGTATAACCCAATAAGCCAGCTTGACAGTAAAACCTGAAGAGGACCAGGTGAACATCACATACAACCAAGCAAAGGATCAAAGAAGGAAGCAAGTATTTCTCCTCGATGACAGTAGCAACACTGATAAAAGGAGTTTGAACATAAAGCCACACAGGTTCAGACACACTGACAGAGTAGTTCAGAAAAAACACAAACTAAACAGAAAGGCCATAACCAGCAGCTAGACAAGCCAAAAACCAAAGCCCCTAAGACCATAAAATTAAGTAGTGACATCATCATCATTGGCCTTCCTTGTCATGAGGGCTTCTAGTGTCGCCTCACTAGGAGGGACACTGCATTGAAACCCCCAATCCTGGAGGGTTTACACCAGGACAAGAGGGGGAACAACTTTAGATGGCCTGGGAGGAGAGTCAAGAGAATGCATCACAGGAACAACAACAACCTTCCTCTTCTTCCTTGCGGTCTTGTCTAGCTGGACATGCTTGAACCCATGTGGGGTATGAAGTCCGTTGCTTCTTTTGCTAGCCTGGGTAACCAGAGGTTTCTTAGATTTCTTTTAGGACACCACAGATGGCAATGTAACAACCTTGGAAGTACCCTCAGAGGAGACAACATCAAGCATAGGTCCCAGACATCTCTTGGTGGTTTTTGGTGGAACCTGGGCCAAGGTGTTCTTGGTGTGATTCACGATTCCTCATGATTTGGTGAGTTTGGGGACCCGATCTACTAGCTATGGATTGCCCATGAGATACTCCTACTGTCCCCAAAGTCTCACTTGAATCCGTTGAGCGAATCGGGAGGTCGGTTGATTTTGAGGAAAAGCCTCCTTTTTTGTGTTCATAACCTAAATCATTTTTCTGGTGGTGAAGGCTTGATCTTTTGGAGATCTTTTGGGAAAAGGTTCTTTATATTGTTGAGAGGCTATGGTTAAAATCTCGTAATTTTAGGAGATCATTTGATCGAGTTTTGGATTTTTACCTCTTGTTAGAAGGCTGTTTTCTGGGTTGTTTTCCCACCTCGGGTCATCCGACCTTTGTAGGCCGAAAGATCCGGTAGGTTCGAAAGATCCAGGAAGTGTTGGTTGGAAGATCCCCTACGGTTCTGTATTGGTCCGAGTGATCCGGAAATTGATGCCCGGATGATCCGGTAGGTCCCAGAAACTCCGGTGTTGTTCTATTACTTCTGTGGGGTGTCTTAGCTTCTTAAACATTCTTCCAAGGGTTAGTAGGTCCGCCGTGACTATGTGATCTTGACGATTGGCTTGTGGTTTATTCTCTCTCACTTGTGCGTGACACTCGGAGTTGATTTTGGGGCATAGCTCGAATTCATCTCTTTGAGAAGAATTTTTATTGGCTCTCATTCACTCCCTCTTCTCTGGTTGCCAATCCGGTCCTTCAGATTGGCAGGGTCGGCATGCTCGCTGCCGCTTTGCTCCTCTTGCTCCGCCGCATGAGCCTGCTGCCACAAGGCTGCTCGATTCCATCAGATCTACAGCTAGATCCACCACGGAAAAGGTGAGATCGAGTTCCCAATCCCCATGGCCAAGCTCCTTCAATCAGCATGGGGGTGGTGCCGGCGAATCGACGAGGCCGCACTCCCCACTGTTGACAGTCATTAAGTCCCTATTTTCGACCCTCAACTTTGAACAAATTTCACTCCATCAAAGCTTGCATCATAGCTGTGGGGTTATAAACTAACAGATTCCACGAGCTTTGGTGAATATTTGGATGCAGGTCATAATGAGACATCATAGCACAAATAAAGCATCTTGACAAACAATGTCAAATGCTTAGTTTGATAGCACCATTGCGAAGTTCTTGTTGAGATGATCAAAATGGAGTTTTGGTTCACCCAATTCGGAGTCCGGATGCAGAAATTATGCCTCACGGAAGATTGTGACACGAGACATGTCGGGGGGTAGGTGCGGCCGAACCTAGTAGGTTCGGCGGACCTATCAACCTCCTCCGATCAACACCAAACATTGCCAAATGCCTCTACACTTAGCATAATATCCAAGGGGACCAAGTCCATGGGCCAGACACCACAAAAGTTGGTCCGGCCGCACCTCCTAGGTCCGGCCGCACCAACGAGGTCCGGCCGCACCTACTAGGTCCGGCCGCACCACCCAAAATCCTCCTCTCGGGTCCACGGCACCAACAATCCCACAAACACACCTTGGATGGATGAGATACACTGGTGAATGGTCGGTTTGATCAAAAGGCTATGGTTGGAAGCACTTGGAGCGATGGACCCACACTTAACCGCCACAACCGCCATCAAGGAGTGATCTTGGACGTCCCTCAACACCGTCGGTGCATCACATGACAATTGAGTAGGACCGGCCACACCTATCAAACCCCAGGATTTCGCTCCACCGACTTGGGAACCGACCCAGGAGTGTTGATCAGGGTCGTGCACGATCAAAGGCGGCAAATCATAGGGCCGGCCGCACCTGGAGATACGGCCGCACCTCCTTGCTCGTCACTGCAGCTCCCTCTTGCCTACAAGTACCCCCTCCTACAGCCACCGACCCAGAGGGCCTATATATAGAGCCTGGCACCTCATAGAAGGACACAAGTGATTAGAAGCAAGTGGCGGAGCCCTACATAAGTTAGTATTCAGAGAGTAGGGAGAGAGAGAGAGTTGAGTGTTGGAGTAGAAGCCGGAGTGTCGGTCTTCTTCCCCTTCCTCGGCGGGTGCGGTACAACTACGGTCGTCCACACCTAGGATATTTTGTAAGTTCGGATTTGTGAGTAACTAAGTCTCAATTCATTTCATCATTCGCTCTTAGGTTCTTCGATTGCATTTAGTAGTTTCTACTCGTTGTGATTGCTTTGCTTTGAATTCGAGTAAAGTAGTGCTTGGTTAGTGTAGACGTGGTGTCTAGGCTTTCCAGTACCTTGGAATGCTTCTCGGTTCAACGGAATAGTTGTGGTACCCTAGGGAGGTGACAACTCCGAACGGGCTTTGTAGTCCACCACGTTAGTTCCGGCAGTAGGAGTTACGACATCAGAGCCCCCTTCTCATCCCTTTTCGTGGCTCTTTTCCCTCTGGCCCCGACGAGCGACAAGTTTTGCCTTGATTCTATCCGTGACTCTCACGAGTCCCAAACTTCATCAGCTATCCCCTCTCTACCCGAAATCTACCCTTGCCTTTCTATCCTTCGTCACCATATCCCCCGGACGAATTAGTTCAGGTTCACAACACTTCTCGTTCCCCGTGGAAATTGATACCTTGGAATACTCCCGGGTGACAGCTACAACGGCATCCGTGCGCTTGCAGATCTATCTGTGATCGTGTAGTATACCAACAGGTTTTCTGGCGCTGTTGCAAATCTAGTAACGACGTAAGAAGTGCCAACAAGCTTTCTGGCGCCATTGCCGGGGAACGGTAGCTGTTTTGATTCTGAACCCAGTTCGTCCGTGTATCACCCCATTTATCACATGGATTCCAATCCAACCCTTTTCGATTTTGCCGCTCCAAAGGGCGATCATTTGGAGCTTCCACCTTCATCACATTCCATTGAAACATCTAGCTATGAGCTACGTCCCGGCTTCATAGCTATGGTCCGAGAGCAAAGCTTCTCCGGAGATAAGGATGAAAGTCCTTATTCCCACTTGCGTGAGTTCGAACAACTTTGTTCGTGTCTTGTGATCGCAGGAATGAGTCAAGATACCTTGAAATGGAAACTCTTTTCGTTTTCATTAACGGGGAGAGCAAAACAATGGTATTCGCTCAGTGTGAGAAGTATGGAGGGGGACTGGGAAAGTTTACAAAAGGATTTTTGCCTAACATTCTTCCCGACTCCCCAAGTAGTGAAACTCCGACGAGAGGTCATCTATTTTGAGCAACGGAAGACCGGATCTCTAGGAGCCGTATGGGCAAGATTTACAAAAATCGTAGATTCTGGTCCAGACCTTGGTATCGCAGAGCCCGCTCTTTTGCAACACTTTCGCGATGGTCTTGGACCAGAGTCAGCAATTTTCTTAGACTCTTCTTCTGGAGGATCTTTCACTCATCTCACCTTGTCTGAGTGTAAGGACATTCTAACAAAAATCCTTCAAAATACCCCTTACACGGGAGTTTATGATGAATTCCCGGATGAGGAAGAGATCACTCAGGAGGAGCACATGCCAAACACTCTCTCGGAACCGAAACCCATAGAGGAGAAACCCACTAGCACTTTTTGGCATGAAGAACCACTCCTCTATCCCCGTGTGTACCCAGCTGATTTCTCGTACGACTTCGACGGGGAATCAACAAACTCCGATCCACTCTCTGAATCGGAATTCATAGAGGAGGAGCCTATCCTAGAAAAATTCATATCCACAGACACCCATCCTCCTCTTACCAAAATTTGGTTCACAGGGGAACCATTCCAACCTCATCGAGAGTTCGATCACCCCTCGTGTGACTTCATCTATGAATACTATGATGAGTTATTTGATAAAAATTGGATGGAGAAATCCTTCCCGAGAAGGGAAAGAGACTCAACACACGAGAGAGAATTAGTCAACTTACCCAACCCAGAAGAGGTAAAAAGATAGAGAGAAAAGTTGGAATACATCTCCACAATCAGTAGCCGGGAATGGTTGAGAGAAGCAGAAGGCATGGATCAAGTAATCCAGCTATATCCCGAGCTAAAGTCACTCTCATGCCAAGTAGGAAACCTCTCTTACCAGGATGTGTTCTATGACCCTAGGGTCGATATCAATATCATTCCTAAATCCTTAGTATTAGAAGACTTTCCCGACGAACCCCTCTCTTTCTCTTACAAGCGTCTCCAATGGATTTCGGGTCAAACCATAGAGATGGAGGGAATCCTTAGAGTTGTCCAAACAAAGATTGGAGAGTATGGGATCTTCCTAGATTATCATATCTTTGACATCCCAAAAGGAGATCCACCCTTCATTCTCATCGGAAGACCCATTGAAGGGGTACTGAGTAGTGTGCTCGACCATGAAAAGCAGTCATATCATCTTGAGGTTCGAGATACACATCTCCAATGTTATAGACCTGAGGTTAAGAAAGAACATGTGTGGTCTATGGACATTCTTGAGGCGTCAACACTGGATTCTCAAAACAGACTCGAGCATGAAGGTTTTACACTAGAGGGATCACAAATCCCATGCTCACATCAAAAGTTTCCAGAGTTATCAAGCCCCATTACCAATGACCTTTACGAAACCTACAACCTCCTCATTTTCCTTGTGCATGCTAACTTTGAAAGGAAGGTTGTAGATGCTTTTGTTTACCATAAACATTGCAAATTTCGTGGTCATTTTTTGGTACTAACCTTGCAGCTAGAGCTATGATGGTTTCATCATCTCGATTGGCTACAAGATGAAGATCTCCAGTGGTCGAGCTTATGACCCAAAACAAAGCACTATCGGGAGATAGCCCGAATAATCATTTAGATTTCCTTTTCAAATAAAAGCAAGAGCATCTCTTTAGGATTAGTCGTCCTTCGGGTATTTTTGGTCGCTAACGTTTCAGGTGGAGATTGAAAGGACCGATGGATAGGCAATGCCTAAAAACATGAGAGCTACACCAACTACAACAACAAGGTAATTCAGGGAGAGAAAGTATTACGAAGGAAGCTTGAACTCCGCACACTTGAGTTGTGTTGCCTAGCAATGCAAACTCCAAGTGTGGGGGAGATATGTGAGTATCCCGAGTAAGTTTCTCTCATACTAAATCTTATTTTGGTTTGAAGATGGTGTTGGTTCTTGCATCTTGCTCGCTCTAAAAAAACACAAAAATATTTGAATTTGAATAAAGGCTTCCTAGCTCTTCAGCTAGCAGAGCCTCCCTTTTTGTTTCCATCTTTTTCTTTGAATAATAACACCAGGTACTAGAGCAAGTGTGGGGGAGATTTCTCAGGCTCGTCGAAACACAAAATTGAGATCTCCCGCCATGGTGCCGCACAACACCGACTACGCTAATCGATGAGGGATGAGGTAAGTGCACTAGAGCAAGTCGGTCGCCCCTGTGGTTTGGCCGAATCACCATTTGTCTACCTCATTCCCCACTTTCTCCAAGAGCGATGGTATGTGCACCCCTACCTCTCTACTTTTGGAAATCATGAGTTTAAATGAGCTTTAAATCTGATCATATAAATCAAACTCAATTGAATCGTCATGCACCCAATGCTCGACATGTTTCATATGGTTGGCTTGCATAAGTTTTATTCCATACTTATTATCTTGATGCTTGTGAACAACATATTTTTAGGAAACCATGCCCATCTAAGTAGCTGATGTTTGAGATATAGTCCGATGAAATGATCTTTGCTCCAAATGTTTGAGTGCTTGGGAAATTTATTTGAAAATTTTGAAAACCTTTTGCGAAGCTCCTCTTTGATATGCCAAGTCCTACCAGAGCCATATGATGAGACATCTTGAAAACCTCATACACATATGCTACTTGTCGTTGCATTGAGCTTTGTCAAATTGTTGTGACCCTTGTGAGAATTCTTTTCATACTTTCATGATCAAGATATACGTACACGCCAACATCCTCCTTGCTATGCTCAGTTGAGAGCTAGCATTGTACCATCTATCTATTCCACAAAATAAAGCTCCACACTATGTGTTGATCTCTCTCTCTCCAAGTTAATATTACAAAAGAGACATGGCTATAGAAAAAAAATGGACACATGAAGGTCCAAGAAAAAAAAAAGTTGGACACATGAAGGTCCAAGAAAAAAAAAGAAAAAAAAGAAAAAAGAAAAGATAGCTATGTCCACAAAAGAGTCAAAATAGAGAGAGAGGATCATGCAAAATGGAGTTACAACAAATCAGATGGTAATAACTAGCACCCATTCCGGGCCTAGTGTACACATCATCACAACGTTCGTTATACATATGGTAATATATCTAGCACTCATTCTGGGCCTAGTATCCACCTTACCATATCCATCATATCCCTACACATGCAAATCTTGATCTGATTGTATGATTTGATTTTCTCCTTGGATCCAGTTTTTGACTTTGCAATACATGTGATGCAAGTATGCCTCATCTTTATACCCTACCTTGAGCTCCATATATAGCCATCATTAGAAGTAGGTTGAAGAAAGGCAATCTAATGCCTTGGTGAGGACTATACACATTGAGCGATTTGAGAGAATCAAATGAGGTGCCAAGCAAGGTTTATTTTGAAAACTTATTGAAAAAAATCCCAAGCTACTTGACACGAGGAGTAGAAGTGATTTGATTCAAGATCATTCCATTCCTCAACTACCCAAGATGGCATGATAGACACTTCAAAGTTCACAAGTGCAAGGTATGATTCGGAATATCTCTTATGCTCGCTTCATACCATAGGAATTTTTGTTTTCACCTTGGTCCTTAACCTTTACTCGAGGACGAGCAAAGGGCCAAGTGTGGGGGTGTGTTGACGGTCGTTAAGTCCCTATTTTCGACCCTCAACTTTGAACGAATATCACTCCATCAAAGCTTGCATCATAGCTGTGGGGTTATAAACTAACAGATTCCACGAGCTTTGGTGAATATTTGGATGCAGGTCATAATGAGACATCATAGCACAAATAAAGCATCTTGACAAACAACATCAAATGCTTAGTTTGATAGCACCATTGCGAAGTTCTTGTCGTGATAATCGAAATGGAGTTTTGGTTCACCCAGTTCAGAGTCCGGAAGCAGAAATTATGCCTCGCGGAAGATTGTGACACGAGACATGTCGGGGGGTAGGTGCGGCCGAACCTAGTAGGTTCGGCCGGACCTATCAACCTCCTCCGATCAACACCAAACTTTGCCAAATGCCTCTACACTTAGCATAATACCCAAGGGGACCAAGTTCGTGGGCCAAACACCACAAAAGTTGGTCCGGCCGCACGAACGAGGTCCGGCCGCACCACCCAAAATCCTCCTCTCGGGTCCACGGCACCAACAATCCCAAAAACACACCTTGGATGGATGAGATACACCGGTGAATGGTCGGTTTGATCAAAAGGCTATGGTTTGAAGCACTTGGATCGATGGACCCACACTTAACCGCCACAACCGCCATCAAGGAGTGATCCTGGACGTCCCTCAACACCGTCGGTGCATCACACGGCAATTGAGTAGGACCGGCCGCACCTCTAGGTACGGCCGCACCTATCAAACCCCAGGATTTCGCTCCACCGACTTGGGAACCGACCCAGGAGCGTTGATCAGGGCCGTGCACGATCAAAGGCAGCAAATCATAGGGCCGGCCGCATCTGGAGATACGGCCGCACCTCCTTGCTCGTCACTACAGCTCCCTCTCGCCTACAAGTACCCCCTCCTACAGCTACTGAACCAGAGGGCCTATATATTGAGCCTGGCACCTCATAGAAGGACGCAAGTGATTAGAAGCAAGTGGCAGAGCCCTACATAAGTTAGTATTCAGAGAGTAGGGAGAGAGAGAGAGTTTAGTGTTGGAGTAGAAGCCGGAGTGTCGGTCTTCTTCCCCTAGTGTTGGAGTAGAAGCCGGAGTGTCGGTCTTCTTCCCCTTCCTCGGCGGGTGCGGTACAACTACGGTCGTCCACACCTGGGATATTTTGTAAGTTCGGATTCGTGAGTAACTAAGTCTCAAGTCATTTCATCGTTCGCTCTTAGGTTCTTCGATTGCATTTAGTAGTTTCTACTCGTTGTGATTGTTTTGCTTTGAATTCGAGTAAAGTAGTGCTTGGTTAGTGTAGACGTGGTGTCTAGGATTTCCAGTACCTTGGAATGCTTCCCGGTTCAACGGAATAGTTGTGGTACCCTAGGGAGGTGACAGCTCCGGACGGGCTTTGTAGTCCACCACGTTAGTTCCGGCAGGTAGGAGTTACGACATCAGAGCCCCCTTCTCATCCCTTTCCGTGGCTCTTTTCCCTCTGGCCCCGACGAGCGACAAGTTTTGCCTTGATTCTATCCGTGACTCTCACGAGTCCCAAACTTCATCAGCTATCCCCTCTCTACCCGAAATCTACCCTTGCCTTTCTATCCTTCGTCACCATATCCCCCGGACGAATTAGTTCAGGTTCACAACACTTCTCGTTCCCCGTGGAAATCGATACCTTGGAATACTCCCGGGTGAAAGCTACAACGGTATCCGTGCGCTTGCGGATCTATCTGTGATCGTGTAGTATACCAACAGGCTTTCTGGCACCGTTGCAAATCTAGTAACGACGTAAGAAGTGCCAACACCCACTGCCTAGCTGTTATTGCAATCAACGATCCTAGAGCTACGTCTTTCTAGATTGGGATGGAAAGATAGAGAGAAAGCAGTGCGAGAGAGCGTGCAAGGAGGAGGAATGAGAAAGCAAAGAAAATAGTCATGTGACATGGATCCCACCGCCACATGTACCTACCATGTGGAACCCAACACCACGTCATACGAAAACCACCCTCCAAAACAATTAAGGGACAAAAGATAAACCGATCTGGTAGTTGAGTGACCTCTGATACCTAGTTTTGCGGTCACGTCATGCAAAACTGAAGGACCGATCTGGCGACCAGAGAGGGGGGGAGTGAATGGGAGCCGATAAAAATTTTTTCTCGAAGGAGATGGGAACTCCAACAAGATGAATACGGCTACCAAAACATGTCTCCGACTCAACTACCCAAGTTGGCCAAGACCACGTAACCACAGGAGTGCTACTGGTCCTAGGAACCAACACAACAACCTTCCGAACCAAACACACCAAACGCACAGCGGAAATCTGCACAGCTTGCTGCCTGTGCTACACCGGTCAGACCGATGGCCTGCGCCGGTCAGACCGGTGGACAACGCCGGTCAGGTCGGTGGCTACAGCAGCTGCACAGAAAATGTTCCAGGAAGCCTCAGTGACTCCTCTAGGCCCTGGAACAAAAACCACCTCCAAAACTCAAACTGCTCAGGAAGAAAAACCTCCACAAAGCCTAGCCAAACTCCTCGAAACCTACCAAGAACTGACCAGCAACAACTCAGCCAAAGACACACGAACTAGGCAATCCATCCGAGGCAAATCCCACAAAGGCCTGCACCGGTCAGACCGGTCAAGAGCACTGGTCAGACCGGTCACGCCTGGGCAGCTCGGGATAAACAGCACCCGCGGGTCAACTCCCCCAAATCCAAACCTTGATCTCCCGATTCGCTCCATGGATCTGCACAAGACTTTGGGATAGTAGGAACACCTCATGAGCACTCCATAGCCAAGATTTGGTCCACCAAAACTTTCTAGAACGAGAGGAATCGGAGAAATCCCGCCAACAACACCTCTAACCCTAGAGAGGAGAAAACCCCAAAATCGAGCCCCTTAGCTCACGGATTTGGGAGGGGAATCAAAGGGAAAAGAATCACGAGGGGTTCAAGCATACATCCCCCACCAAATCCCAAAGAGAAAGGTCTCAAAACCGCCACGAGAAATTCGCCAAGGAAAGGCTCCGAAAATCACCAAAAAGGAAAAACAGGAGAGACACAATCAAGCCTTGAGGAACCACGCCAAATCATCTATACATACCATGAAGGTTCATACAAGGTCTAGCTTGCCACCCGGTCATCCATCCCTCTCTCAAGATCTCACCATGAAGCTCTCAAGCTAGTCCTAGAAATTCCAAAGGAAAAATGGAAGAGGAAAATAGCAAAACAAAATGAGCTAGGGTTCCAAGAGATGGCTGCCATCCTCTCACCACTTGGGTTATATGGAGGCTAGCTGAAAAACGAAACTACCCCTAAGGCCTAATACTAGGATACACACCCCCGAGGGGTACTTTGGGAATCTTTGTCTTCGCACCATCGGACGGATGCCCAGCGACCGCAAACTTGCTTAGCCTCGACGCAAGCCTTGCGATCCCGACGCGTGTCCTCCGCTTCGAAGTCTCCAGACTGCGTCGTCGCACACCGGTCAGACCGGTGCTCCTCACCGGTCAGACCGGTACCCACCGATCAGACCCACCGGTCAGACCGGCCTGATGCTGCTGCACCTCCGTCTTCGGTCTTCAGTCTTGGCTTTGTGGATCAACCAAGGAACCCAGTGGTTTTCTGGTGAACCACCGGAAACCCCGCGAACTCGGTGTAGCCTCCGCCAATCGCCACTCATGACTCGGCTCCCACGTAGTCCCAGCTTGACCTTGGTTTTGAGGCTCAACCAAGAAACCGTCCATGACTTCATCTTGCCGTTCTTGCCACCATGCGGCCCGCACTTGACTCCGCTGGCCATCGGGTCCCTAGAACCATGCCTACTTGTCTTCTCCACACCTGGAGGCCTCATCGGCAACGACCTTTCGCACTTGTTCTTCACCTGCACCAACACCAGCCGAGCCGCAACCTGCACCTGCAATACTTGGCCAAGAATCAGTCCACACCACGTTGTCAATCACTCATCACACCAGGAAGCGACCCACCACCGGTCCTCGAACCACACAGGCTCTCAAAAACCACCCTACAACAGACGAGGGATAAGAAATAAACAAATTTAATTGTTAACGGACTCCAGACACCTAGTTTTGCGGATGAGGGAGGAAAGTAAGACTTTGTCGATAGATGAGGGACGTCAAAAATGACTTTTCCTTTCAGAAACTGGCTTAGACTAAAACGCTGAATTTTTTTATATTCTTTTCTTTGATTTTCCAAAAAATAAATGCTCCCAAGCAAATTTACCAAATCTATACACCTGCCGTCGTATCATATGGCGGCAGGATCCAAACGTCGTACCATACGGCGGCAGGATTAGTCAAACGCCGTGTGGTACGACGTTTTGCCCTAGCGCCAATGGTTGGGGAGCGGGGCTGCCCTGCCAGTGGGCTAGGGACCATAGCGCCATATGGCACCGCGCTAGGGTCCCAAACGCCATATGGCATGGCGTATGGGCCTACCGCCGTGCCATACAGTGGTAGCCTCACACCTATATAAGCAGCCCGAGGCTGCCACCAGCCCTCCTCCTTCCCTCTCGTTCACTCTCATCTCCGTGGTGGTCTTCGTGAAGCACTTCGGATCCAGTTATTTTTCTAGTTCCAGCTCCTTTAGTTTAGAAATTGTAGAAATAGTTTAGAAAATTTAGAAATAGTTTAGAAATTAGTTTAGAATGATTAGAAATCGACGGTAATTCTTATAAATAGTTAGATTACTATAGAAGTAGAAATTGCTGGAACTTGTCAAAAATTCTTAGAAATTGTTGTAAATTCGTGAAAATTAGTAAAAATTGCTAGAAATAGCTGCAAATTTTCTTAAATTCGTAGAAATTCTTGGAATTTGTTGAAAAGTTATGTAAATTCTTAGAAATTGTTGTAAATTCGTGAAAATTACCAGAAATTGCCTTAAATTCGTGTAAATAGCAAGACATTTGTAGAAATTCGTAGAAATTTCTTGATAATTACTGTAAATTCTTAGAAATTGCTAGAAATTACTGAAATTTGCTAGAAATCCTTTAAAACTTATCGAAAATCTTATATTTTGTTAGAACTTACTTTAAATTCTTAGAAATTGTGGTAAATTTCAATAAATTGCTAGAAATTCTTAGAAATTGCTCTAAATTTGTGAAAATTAGTGAAAAGTGATAGAAAATGATGCAAATTTCCTTAAATTCGTAGAAATTCTTGGAACTTGCTAGAAATTCTTGAAAATTGTTGAAAATTACTGTAAATTCTTAGAAATCGCTCCAAATTCGTGAAAATTACTGGAAATTGCCTTAAATTCGTAGAAATTCATGTAAAATGCTAGACATTTGTAGAAATTTGTAGAAATTGCAATACAATTAATGTAAATTCTTAGAAATTGCTTGAAATTAATAAAAATTCAAGAAATTCTTAGAAAATTAAATAAATTCTTATATTTTGTTGGAAATTACTTTAAATTCTTAGAAATTGTGGTAAATTTCATGAAATTTCTAGAAATTCTTAGAGATTTCTCTAAATTCGTGAAAATTTCTAGAAAATGCTGCAAATTTCCTTAAATTCGTAGAAATTTCGAGAAATTGCTGTAAATTTGTGAAAATTATTGGAATTTGCCTTAAATTGGTAGAAATTCGTGTAAATTGCTAGACATTTGTAGAAATTTGTAGAAATTGCTTGAAAAGTACTGTAAATTCTTAGAAATTGCTAGAACTTCTTAGAAAATTCTAGAAATTCTTACATTTTGTTGGAAATTACTTTAATTTTTTCAGATATGGCTCAACCCCCGGTTGACTACGTGCGTCCGGAGTTGTTGGAGGAGGCGGTGGAGCTAAAGCACCGCTTGTACCGGTCAGCCGTTCTGGGGGTGACGCTTTGCACTCTACGTGCCAGGACTTCCCGCTACCTGATGCCCACACACCAGCTCTGGATCCCTAAGTACGTAAATTGTTTTTTGAAATTACTTATCTTTGTTTTCAATCGTATTTGTATTAAATAAATTATATTTTGTTGGATTTTGTGTTTCAGGCTACATGCAGCAGGACTACTGCCTCTCGCGCGGTTAGTTGAGAGGGACAAGCTACGGACTCAGGTTCTTGCTGTGCAGCGCATGACGCGCTTCTAGTATGACTTCCCTCTGGTCGCAGTGTTTCTGGATCCTCCTCGGTTGTCCTCTCCTTCTATAGCTTTGGATCCAGGAGCGCTTTGACATCGGTCGGCCAAAGGCCGACCTCTCCCGGTACGACCCGCTGCCATATGACATTGACCCTGCAGACCGGCCCACGATGGGTTCTCTATGGTGCCTCCGGAGGGTAAGTCACATTGACTTTCGTTTTCTTCACATGATTACAATCTTATTTAGATAGAATTAACTTTTTGTTCGTATGCAGCACACTTGGGCTGGGGAGCAGACGAAGAAGTCCTACAAGGACTTCGTGGGCCAGATCGACACGATGACTGATGAGGAGGTCAGGTAGACGCCGTACTCACAGGCTAGTATCGACACCCACACACCATGGGGCCTCTCGTCACTGTGCTTGCAAGACCACCAGTACTGGAAGACGACGAGACACTTGGTGTTCGACATTTACGTCGAGAAGTACGCGGTCCACAGGGTGATGAGGCAGTTCATCCTCTACCAGGCGTCGCCGGTGCCTGTTATGCACACTTTTCCAGCGGCAGTGCATAGGTAAAATATCTGAATTTGTTAACATTTAAATGCGTTACAAGGTTGACTTTGTAATAAATTTGTTTAATTTGTGATAGATGGTCGCGTAAGGGCATCAGGGCATCGATACAGTGGGCCGACAGGTTGCAGCCGTACGTGGCTCAGTGAGCTGATGCGCCAGATCACGTTGTCACCGAGGAGCGCCCCCACAACGACGCGACTTGCACGGCGTACCTGCGTGGTACATCCTGAGGACCCGGACGTGGGTGATGTATGTTCCTTCCGCCCTGCCACCGATCCCGGACCACCAGCGGCTTCTTCCGTCCGGCA
The DNA here is from genome assembly GCA_036936925.1 of Cenchrus fungigraminus. Classification (NCBI taxonomy): domain Eukaryota; kingdom Viridiplantae; phylum Streptophyta; class Magnoliopsida; order Poales; family Poaceae; genus Cenchrus; species Cenchrus fungigraminus. The sequence goes on from CM072780.1 coordinate 74,850,903, forward strand.
CGTACCCGGTGCGATGAGATCAGAACGCCGACACAGGGGTGAGTTTGGGGAGTTCAATCATATTTCTTTCATATTATTATTCATTATAAGGTGTGCTACTAATTTCGTCCACAGCACGACGCGCTAGCGGAGGTAGCACGGATCGTGATGGACGTGAGGTCGCGGTTGCTGACCATGGGACCTTAGGAGCACGATCAAACGTACCAGAGCATCCTCGCGGTCGCCTCGAGGTACAATAATGTGGTTAACTACGACGGTACGGCGACCGTACCTCTGTATCAACGTCACCCCGTGTCGTCCTCGAGCTCCGCCTCGACTGCTCATTCGTATCAGTCGCTTTTGACCTTTTCACGCGCTTTCTCGGCACCGGCTCAGCGGCCTTTTGCTTTCCACGGTTTATGTACATTTACTCCTGTGCTTATTAACTAATACACCGAATTGTTATGTGTTATTGTAATATTAACATAATCGTACATGGCGGCCTTCGATCTATCCGATGGGACCCATTCCTTCCACGTTGGCCCGACCGGCATATACGGTGCCATCTGCAGCAGGAAACGTTCCTTCTTCATCCACTACACCTATTTTGCAGCAATCAGGTGACGTCATTAACTAATTCAGTAATACTATTAATTAAATACGATAAATATGATATGTGCTTAATTAATACTATTCGTTGCAGGCTACGACACGACTGCCACTCCTGACTTCACCCTAGATGACGACGGGTTGGGGTTCGATGAGTTCAGGCTCGAAGAGTACTTCACGGTCACTGACGTGATTGGCGAATCACAATTACCTGATGCGCCACTCCACGGGACGCAGCAGACACAGGTGGCCGCAGGAGGGTCGTCGCATGCTGCCGGAGAGGCACAGGCGGTTGCAGGGTCATCGCATGCGGGCGGACAGGCACAGGCGGATGTAGGGTCGTCGCAGGTGCCAATGGAGACACCGCCTCTCGACGATGATTGACGTCGGATAATTAGACCACGTGAGCCCCTCACGTACGACCAGGACCACACGAGGGATGGTGCTCGAGCACTTAGGCCGAAGCGGGGCAGGAGGATTTAGATTTAGTTGTGATTTTTTTACATCAGTACTTGATCATTATCGTGTATAAACTTTTCACTCGTTGTTTTAGTTTAATCGGTTTTTATATGCAATAAGTTATTTTAATTTCTATTTTTATATGGTTGCTCTAATTTAATTTTCATTATGAAAATGAAAAAAATTACTTTATTTATCGGCAAGCTGCCGTACCATACGACGTTTGTCCCTAAACGCCGTACCATATGGCGGTTGGCCCTACTGCCACTCAAGCGCCGGGAAACGTCGTGTGGCATGGTGTTTGGAACCTAACGCCCTATGGTACGGTACGGCGGTTAGGATCCTGCCGCTGTATGGGAATCCTGCCGCCATATGATACGGCGGTAGGTATAGATTTGGTAAATTTGTTTGGAAGCATTTATTTTTGGAAAATCAAAGGAAAAAATATTTAAAAATTTCCTAAAACGCTAGTAGCAAAATACACAGCCCAGCCCATGTTGAACACTCCGTCGGCGGCCCAGCCCATACGAACATGAGCAGAAAAATACCGGCTCCTCTTCCTCCCGGCGCCTCAGCCCCAAAATCCTCTCCCCTCTTATCCCCTTCCCCTCCTCCCATTCCCCCTCCCCTCCCCCCTCACCCGCGGCGCCACCATGGCCTCCTCCGTCGCGGCGTCCCTCCGCGCCCTCGCCTCCGCCAGCACCTCCGCGTCCCTCACGAAGCCCACCACGCCCACCTCCCCCTTCCTCGTCCTCCTTGCCCCGACGCCCCCGCGCCTGCTCCGCCTCCGTTCCGCCCGCCGCCTGCCGCTCGCCCCTCTCGCCGCCTCCGACTCCTTCGAGTCCTCCGTCGGCATCGACTACGCGGAGCCGGCCGCCGCCGAGGGCGCCGAGTCGGAGGAGGCGTTCGCGTCGGGGGAGGACGAGGAGGACGCGGCCGTCGGGGAGGAGGAGGTCGGGGAGTACGTCGAGCCGCCCGAGGAGGCCAAGGTCTACGTCGGCAACCTGCCCTACGACGTCGATAGCGAGCGCCTCGCGCAGCTCTTCGAGCAGGCCGGCGTCGTCGAGGTCTCGGAGGTGAGACTAGCCGTTGCTTCCATGGTTCCGCCTCCTTATATGCCATGCATAAAGATTGCCTCAACTGTCCTAAAAGAAAAAAAAGATTGCCTCAACTGAAACCGCTGCCTCCATTCTGTAGCGGCTTCACTTTTAGTCAGTTATACTGTAAATGTCTTTATGCTGCTACGCAATGAGTGGAGAAATGCACTTTTGGAGTTGCAAACGTGCAGCTATTTAGCCTACTTGCCTAAATTGTGAGCTTATTCATTCGGATATTTTAGGTTCCGGTGTGTTGTGATGTGATATTTTAGCTTCATGAGATTTTTCTTGTTGTGTGTTGAGAATTGATATATTGTTGTGATTAAAAGTTCTTATCAGAACAGCATCTTTGGCTAGGTGATTATAAAACCTGCAACTTGCTGTTATGAAAAATGGTCCTAAGCCTTGTTTAGCTTTCAGTACAAACTGTCAGCTTAAGACCGCTATGGAGGTGCCTACCAAGCTGTATCTTTAAGGTCAGCGTTTAATGGATATTTTGATGTTGCTCCTAGTTCAAGAGATATTCGTAGTTTGCTCTTTCGAGGATATATGTGTTCCTGACTTCCTGTTTCCCCTGGCTTGAAAAAGGAGTTTGCTTATGTGCTCTGAAGTGAACTTACTTTGTTGCTATACAGGTCATTTACAACAGAGAAACAGATCGGAGCCGTGGATTTGGATTTGTCACGATGAGTACTGTTGAGGAGGCTGAGAAGGCAGTGGAGATGTTCCATCGCTATGTGAGTGTATTTGATGACTTGATGGAGCTATTTTTCTTGATAAATTCTGGGTTTAGGTACTTTAGTTATGGTTACGAGAGCCTTGCTTTCTTATGCTAGTTAATAGTTACATTTAACCATTGTTAGCTACTAATTGGCACACTTGTGTTATGCATCGAATGCTGTTCGCAGCTTGCATATAAACACGGTTCATGTAAACATTAATAGATTGCTAGGGCATGGTATATTTTTCTCATTCCTAGGGCATGAGCAGTGGTGTGTGACGGTGTGAGGATCGATCTGATACGCCAGCAAATTCATTTGTACTAAAAATTCATGCAATATGCTAGCCCCTCTTGTAGGACCCACAAGCCATTGAACAAGTAACAGAGTCAGCACTTCCCCACCTTTTCCCTGTGTTTATGCTGCTGCTGTCTCAACTAGTGTTGGAAAATATAGTTTTCAATGTTTCTGGCAACCGGAGGTTCAACTTGAGCTGGACCTAAGTATCTTTTCCTTGCTCCCGTCCCATAGTCCCATGCAATGGCTTGAACAAGGAAGGAGCTGGAAAACTGCTCCTAGTCTTCTAGCTCCTGTACGACCAACCCATAGCACATGCTTGTAAGAACTTCGATTTTAGACATGCATGCCTGTTTCAACTTAAGGCTTTGTTGTAAGTGAACTTCAATACTTTACACTGATTTACTTCATCTATATGCTATGCATGAGTGCTATGTTACATATATATCGAAATTTCATGATTCTATCCTATACGGATGTCCCAGTACAATTTAAGAATGCATAGTTTCATGAGTTGCTGATTACCTGTTTGTGTGGACAGGATGTCAATGGAAGGCTTCTGACTGTAAATAAAGCAGCTCCTAGAGGCGCTCGTATGGAAAGAGAAAGATCTCCCAGACAATTTGGGTCTTCTTTCAGGATTTATGTGGGCAACCTGCCATGGCAAGTGGATGACTCTAAATTGGTGCAGTTGTTCAGCGAGCATGGCAAAGTAGTTGACGCCAGAGTTGTCTATGACCGTGAAACTGGGCGTTCCCGGGGATTCGGTTTTGTAACTATGGCAACACAGGAGGAATTGGATGATGCTATTGCTGCCCTGGACGGACAGGTCAGTGTTGATTCCCTTCCATTTGCATAACCGTATTAATTGCATGAAGAAAATTTGGCTGTACCGTGGAGTGATTCTATCTTCTACCTTTTCTATATTCCATGGCCAAATTAAAGCGTTTGTTACCCCCAAAAATATGACTTGATATCCTGTAATTGTACAGAGCTTGGATGGCCGTGCCCTGCGAGTGAATGTTGCTGAGGAGCGACCACAGCGAGGTTTCTAATCAGGCTGTGTGTGGGTGGACAACAGGCTTGTTCCATAGGAGCATCATAGCGTGGTCTAATACATGTAGACCCTCCGTTTTTTTTTTTTTTTTGCCTTTGTTGATGGGCTTGCTATCATCCGTCCCGTCTTATTGTGAAAAGGGAAGTCTTCTGCTATTTTGTTAACTGTTGGTTGTGTTCACGAGTTCGTGTCTTGGGCTACTGTTGTGGTGCACCTAGCTCAATTTGTCGATGCAATTAGAAATTTTGTCTGACATCTGTTCAAGTCAAGGAAAACAAAGTGTGAAGTGTGTATGTGCAGTTTGGCTCTTCTGCTTTCTGGACGAGACATGTTCACTTACACGTGCATTTTCCAGCCACATACTGTGCCACATGTCAGTGGTAATTGCACGGCTATGTTCACTCATAGTTCGCTCCACTCGTTCGTTAATGGCTCGAGCTCGACTTCATATATAACTAGGTGAATCTCACCCGCGCGTTACTGCGGGAATTAAGAAAAAATACAATGATTTTAAGAAAAATTTACCATGATATCATCTCTCGACGATAAGGACATGAGCATATTATGTAAAGTTGAAATACTCAGGTAATGAGTATCACTATTTATTTAAACCAAAGTGGTAAGTTATTTGAACCGCAGTTTCTTATCCGAGTATAAACAAATATTCATAACGATCACATGGTGTATCTTGAAAAAAGAACATGTAATTATTTATTAGAGTGAGTCCTTGGTAGCATAGATAATTCTATCTTGTCCGTTCTCCATGTTTTATGTTGAGAATAATGTCCAAGGGTTACCTGTATGAATAGTGAGTGTATTATAGATGTCAGATATTATACTTGATTGAATATTTGGAGCTTTATTGAGTATAATATTTTATGAAGTACCTCTCAATGGGTCTTCTGTTGTTTTGCTAGAGGATCAGCTGGAGCCACTTTATTGAATTCCAACCTTCGTTTAGCCTGTGAGTCGCTGCAAAATATATGGAATGCGAAGATGTTAGAATTGTCTTTTCTGTTCTCCAGGTTTGCTGACAGAAATATTGAGATCTTTCAAAGCCCTTTCAAACATTTTCAGGACTTAGAGTGACCAGCACACTCAAGATACAGCGGGCACAAATGTTTGGAATTTTAGAACCTAAGCAAACCACGCACGCAGCACACAAATCCAGAAGTAACTCATTGGTCAAGTGAAGGCAAGTCCCGCTTCCGCGCCGCCATGCAGGCGGTCCACGACACGGTGGCGGCCGCGGCGAAGGCTGGGCTGGGGCAGCCGCAGAACTGCCGCGTCTGGCTGGCGGGCCACTCGCTGGGGGCGGCCATCGCGACGCTGGCCGCAAAGACCCTGGCCAGGGCGAGCGCCGCCGTGCTGCCCACGTTCCTCTTCAACACGCCGTTCCTGTCAGCGCCCGTGGAGCGGATCGGGGACCGGCGGGTGAGGCAGGGCATCCGCATCGCCGGCAGCTTCGTCACGGCGAGCGTGGCGGCCATCCTGCAGGGGGCCCGCGGCTGCGGCGTGCACGACGCGTCGTTCGCGACGCTGGCAGCATGGGTGCCGAACCTGTTCGTGAACCCGGCGGACCCCATCAGCACGGAATACGTGGGGTACTTCGACCACCGCAGGAAGATGGAGGCCATTGGGGCCGGGGGCGTGAGGAGGCTGGCGACTTGGTCAAGTGAATTTCAGTTACCCCTCACAGCAGCCAATCAGAGGCCTGAGAACTCCTTAAGGAGGGCTAGTGGGGAGCTCCTATATAGGAGTTATAGATGAGCCAACTCGTTTTCTAACGAGCCAGCCCGAGCTGCTCGTGAGCTATAACAAGCCAAGTTAATTCTCAAGCCAACAATTAAAATTGGCTCAACTCATATGACCATGCATCCCTTCCCATATTGTAAAGATGATAATTGTCCATGACTATTCACTTAGGATGGTTGAGCATAAATGAATTATCCATTGTTAAAAATTTTATAAGTACTTTGTGTTTCTTACTTGCTTCTATAATCTCTATGCACTATATTTTTATGATTTGGCTCGCGAACCACACAAGCCAGCTCGAGCCTTTTAGCAAGCCGAGCCGAGCTAGTCTGCTGGATCGTTTGTATAACGAGCCGAACCGAGCTAGTGTATTAACGAGCCGAGCCATAACGATCCGAGCTGTAATGAGCCAAGATATCCAAACCTAGGGGGACACATGTTTTTACACTTTTATTGGCTAGTAGGAATCAGGAAGGATATGAGGCCTATCTTGCCAGAGCCTATGTAGCTGATGAAGTGATGATAGACAATATTTTCCTCTAAATAGGGGCAATCCCATTTAGTGACAACCAAAACAAAAGAGTAAGGGTTGAGCATTTCAGCACGAAAAGTCAGAAGCTCAAACAAATAGTGCATTTGTCAAAAGCTCAAACAAACAACTAATTTTTAGTGCAACTTGTGGAAAGCTGGAAGGTTAGAAAAGTTGACTTTATATGAAAAAATGGAAGGCTCAATTTTATGAGTTTTCCGCTTTTTAATCTCAGAAAACTAAATACATCTTCTAAAAGCTCTAGATCCACGCATGTGGTGGTCCTTTTCAAAACAAAAAAAGTGTTGTGCAATGGAATCTCAAAACCAAAGTAATATGTGGTGTTCTTGCAATATTTTCACCCTTATTTATGATGCTATATATGGATGATGTACAATTATCCTAATTGACTTGCTACTATGTTACACTTTTGTATATGAATATTGCTCATATTTCTCACCTAGCTTCAATCAAAAGTCAAAATTGTTCAAAACTTCAAATGCACATGAAAATCTCACACTTGTCCCTCTCCATAAAAAGGAAAAAGAAAATTCGCCGTTGCCATAAAAAATTGAACGGAATTTAAATCGAAAAAAATAACAGCAAGTTGGACCGAAACCTAGGACGTACAACAATAAGCCCACCTGGCCCAGTCCCCCGACCCAGCCCAAGGAACCGAGCAGAACAACTGCAAGCCTCCTCCGTAGTCCAATCCCAGCGTCGAAACCCTCACCTCTTTACTCGCACGTCTCCGATGGCCGCCGCCGCCGCGCCGCTCCGCCGGCTGCTGCTCCGCCTCCGCGACCCGCCCCCGCCCCCGCTCCCCTTCAACTCTCTCCTCTCCCGCCTCCCGCCGCATCTCCAGCAGGGTCCCACCCCGACCCCAACCCCGGCGCCCCCTCCGCTCCCGGCCTCGACGCTGCCGGCCGGAACGCCACCCGCGAGTCTCCGCGACGCCATCCTCTCCTTCCACCCGGGCCTCCAGATACACCCGTGCCTGGATCCGATCGGGGACGCCCCCGCCGCCGTGGAGGAGGGCGGCGGAGCGGCGCCGGAGGTGTGGGCGGACAGCGTGAAGAAGAAGCGCAAGCGCAAGATGAACAAGCACAAGCTCCGCAAGCTCCGGAAGCGACTCCGTCGCCAGACATAAAGCACTCTCTCCGCTCCGGTTAGACCTCTCGTCATTGCGTCGCGTCTGGTGATTTGACTTCTCATTTCGTTGCTGATCCGTGAAGTGAGACTGAGGAATCGCGGGTGAATGATGAGAGAGTTATGTAACGAATTCATCATTTTAGTCACTATCTGTAGCCTGTTCACTGTGCTAATACGATTTTTGTTGAGTTGGTCATCTTCGGCACTGAACACAACTTTTGATTCGGGTCTTTTATTTAGTATGGGAGGTGTGCAAATGGAAATGCTGTATTGCTGGAATATTATGCGTAGGCGACCTTTGTTTCTGTATAGTATAACCTAAGACTGACCCCAACAATGAGAGGCAATTTGGCGAGCCTCGTGGGCACAGTAGAGATTGGAGTGGCAAAAACTTGGTCTCTCCAACAGCAAAGGCATGCCACGATGCAAATCAGTCTGAGCCGCGCCGAGGAGCTCGCATCCGCTTCCCTTGCCTCCGGCGACGAGATGCCTCGGTTCGGCCGCGCGGGGCCCGACTGCCGGGGAGTTTGACGGCGGCGGATCCCGCCTCCTGCATGCGCTGCTCACCTCCCTCCTTCCCGTCGAGCGCTGAACCACGGGGAAGAGGAGGGCAGCGCCGCGCGCCACGCGGGGGAAGAGGAAGGTGGAGTGAGCTCCGAGAGGAGCTCCAATCCACGGCGGTGGAGCTTCAATCGACGACGGCTGCAGTGGATTCGGTGATGGAGGGCCTCGAATCGGCGGAGGAGGGTGCCACACCGCCGCTGCCGTGGAGGGGTCGGAGGCGGAGGGCGTAGGAGGGAGGCGGCGCGCTGACAGACCCGGCTAGCCACGCCGGCCGCTCCCCGTCGGTGGAGAGATACACTGCACGGAGGAGCAGAGGCGGCTGCGGCTCCCCTGCTCCCTGTGCCACCGAGACGGGGAAGAGGAAGGAGGAGGGCGGCATGGAGGTGAGGAGGAGGAGGCGCTCCTTCCCCGGCCTCCCTTTGACGGCGGCGGAGACCCCACTGGCGGGAAGAGACAGAGGAGGAGGTTGGGAGGGCGGCGCAGAGATGCATTAGAGGAGAGAGGGAATGCAATTTTAGCTCACCTCTCTCCTCCGATGCAAAGTGCCTGCTCTGTATGCATGGTCTGTTGGAGAGCATTTTGGTGATGCACAGTGTGTTAGGAGATGCATAAATGGCTTTGCATATCTTTGTTGGAGTCAGCCTAAAGGTTTTAATTTTGCAAGCATAGTTGCCAAATCACTTTATTTTCAATGTTGTGTGTTTCTATTATATGTAGGTGGATTAGGCAAGGGATAGTTGCAAGTCAAAACAGACCGTGATGCAAGCTTGGAAAGTCTTGTTTCTCATCACTCTGTTTTAAGTTGTGTGCCTATGCTTTTTAAGGATATCTATATGCTGGGTGATTAGGTATTCTGTAAAGTGTAAACCATAAATCCATATTGGCAATTATATTGCTGGGTCACAGAAGCACACTATTCTATAGCACAACAAAAACCTTGAGGTCTTGTGCTATTCTGAGCTCACTTTGTGTTCTGCTCTCTAATTCTTTGTTTTGTCTTTGCTGATTAGGTTCAAAGGTTGTTGGACTTGAAACCAGGGTCTCCAATGGGATGCACGCTGGTTCTTGGCTGATTGCTTGCTGCGGATTTTTGTTTGGCGAAGGAGCTACTTGTTCAATAGCAGCCATCCATTGTTGGGTTGAGACTAACAGTCTAGAAACTGACAGAACTCATAATGAAACTAAGCCAAGCTAGGTTAAGTCTTGATTTCTGTCAAATAAAGCTCCAGATTTGGTTGTTTTGTTCCTCTTTCTTCCCATTCAATGCTGCGGTGCACACACCCACATGACTCGTCCAGAAGTGCTACACATCAGATTTGAGGAAACCTGATTTTTTTTTTTTTTTGGATTCTGGGTGCTGTTTACCCTGTTGATATCTGACAAGTTACCACCTGTATCGTTGTTGAGAGGCCCGCCTGTTCTGGACACGCTAGTCTGGATTTTTACTTCCCTTTGTTTGTTCATGATGAATTTTGGACCCTGTCGAGTGGCCTATGAGCTAAATTTTATTCTTGGCTTTTGTCATTATGTTGTGCGAGTTCCTGGGGACCTGCTTAGTTTTTTTTTTTTGAAAGAAAGAACCTGCTTAGTTTCCAACATTTCATTCGAGTAGTGGGGTGTTAAACTCTGGGCACCAAGCACACATCTTAGTGCTGCTTAGCAATGTCAAATAACCTTGAGTGCACGAATTGGGTGCACATTATTACTATCTTCAGTTCAGACAAACATATACACACAAGTTTCAAAGAATATACATTTACATCAAGTTCCCTTGTACGGGACCAAAGTCTTCTTTTGATTTGGTCAGTGCAGTAGAAAAGCTTATTTGAGAAGCTGGTATTGCTACTATGTTCAATGTTGAGACCCATCAATGATGCTGAAGCCTACAGACACCTATAAATCTGAAAAGGTGTAATGGTAAGCAGAATGAGTTTGCATCTCCCTACCACTGGACATTTCAGATTCTTGATGCTCTAGATATTGTAGACATGACCTGTAAGAGGTGTATAAAACCACCTAAGCTTTGAGTCACTGCTAGGTTGGGTCTTCAGAAATATCGTATGGGTCCATCCAAGCTACCAGATGCAAACTGCAATTCACAAGTGGCTTAAATATCAGATGACGCCAGGTGCTAAAACTGGATAAAAAAAGATTAAACTTGTAGAATGCTTGAAAACACCAGAAAACATAGTGCATAACCTGTTGAACAATCGGATTATTCGATGTTGTGAACTCATGTGTCATTCCTTCCCAAACTACCTTCCCCTCATGAAGAAACAGCAATCTGAAAAGCAAATGTGAGATGCTGGCCTAGCAATAGACAATGAAGTCCACAAAATGAAACATGTAGCATTTGTTCTTACCTATCAACAGCTCTTCTTATTGTGCTATGCTGATGAGTCACAACAACATAAGAAGTTATTCTTCCTGGCTTACCAAGAGCATCCCGTCCAGTCATATGCACGGAACGTATAAGATCTTCCACAACAGTTGATGCAATAGGGTCGAGCCCAGCTGTAGGTTCATCATATAGAAGGACCTAGCAGAGGAAGAAATTTGACGAGTGTAAACATATGGAGCTATTTGTCCTGGCTTGCCTAGAAGAAAAGGGCCTTGTTACTTTGTTAGCAAATCAATCAAAGACATACCTCAGGCTCGATTACATCCTTTGTATCATCAAATATTATTGAACGAGCTAGAGCAACACGCTTTTTCATGCCACCAGACAACTCAGATGGCATGCGTTCTTCAACACCCTGCCCAGAATGATAATGTTTTATTTGATTTTTCAATAAGTACCACAGGAAATGCTAAAACATTGGCTCATGCCCGATCTAACAAGATTGATTATGAATTCAGAAGCCTCACATATTCTAAAGATATAACAGTAACTGATTTGTTGCAGCAGACCAGTTCCTCTGCTGCTGATTTGTTTTTAGAATCTGTGCAATTCTCGTTTCAACAAATGAAAACTCCTTTTTTTTCTTTTTTGCTCTTGATCAATAAAGAGGTCACCATGTCATTGTTTGCATGAATATAGCATGTTGTGTATAAACCTTGTAAGATTATCATGTGTCTCTCCAAAATAAAAAGAAATGGCACCAGATACTCTACTAATTGATTGTAAAACTTATTGTGAAACAAAGTGCTTAAACAAAAGGGTTATTTGGATCTGTACCATTACAATTTTCCAAACTTGGAGATATACCATTACAATTCGTCTATTCGCAAACGTGCCATTGCAATTCTCTTTTTGTCTGAAATATGCCATTGCATACCCTTTCAATGTGTTTCTCAAAAATTTTGGACGAAATTGCCCTCATCTTCTTCCTCCTCTTCACTCCTCTCGTTCTTCCTCTCACACATTCTCTCGTCCGCCGGAGCAGGAGCTCAGGGACAAGCCGCCGCGCGGCTTCTCTCTCTCCCCGTGCGGCTCATCCTTCACCTCCCTCGGTCCCTCCCCTGTTTGCAGCTCGCCGTCCCTGCGCGGAGAGCGGCGGCGAGGTCGACGGCGGCGGCAGTGGCGAGGCAAGCGTCGACGGCCTCCTCTTCTTCCCGGCGGCCACCACTTCTTCTCTCCCTCCCCGCCGGCTGCTCTCCCCTTCTCTCTCTTCGCCAGCGGAGTTGGCTGCGAAAGCCATTGCGGAGCGTGGGGACTCCGCCTTTGGCAGGTCGAGGCCGGCGCCGGGGTCGCGGCTTCCTCCGCCGCCGCCAGTGCGGCTTCCTCGACGAGCCAAATCAAGCTCCGTCGAGCTGCAGGCGTTGACTCCGCTGAGATCCGCCCCGTCCCAACGGCTTCCTACTCCGCGTTGACTGGGAGCAGACGTGGGCGTGCGAGGGCAGAGCGTGGGACTTGGCGCGAGGGCGACGCTGGACAGGCGTGAGGGTGGCGGCACGCGGACGTCGGACGGGCGCGAGGGCGGTGCCGCCGAGTTCCGGCCATCAGAGAGGAGGGAGGAAGAGCAAGAAGATGGGGGCAATTTGGTCCAAAATTTTCGAGAAACATGGTGAAAGGGTAAGCAATGGTATATTTCAGACAGAGAGAATTGCAATGGCACGCTTGCGAATAGACGAATTGTAATGGTATATCTCCAAGTTTGGAAAATTGTAATGGTACCGATCCAAATAACCCTAAACAAAAGGAGAGACTTGACATACCTTTAGTCCTACTGCAGCCAAAGTTTCTGTCACTAATTTACCAATGCGGTCCTCGGGTAAGCTTGAATTTTCGTATCTGAAGCAAATAATGTATGGATCAGACATGAAAATTTAACATGAGGCAATTACTAAAAAATTGACTTTCTGGAGCGCATGTTCCCTTACAAAAGGAATCCAACATTTTCACGGACTGTGAGAGAATCAAAAAGTGCAGCGCTTTGAAAGACCTGTATCAAAACACGATATCATAATATTCAAGCACAGGTAGCTATAAGGAAAGCATGCCATTTTTTTCTCTCCAAATACAGCAAGGTACAAGGAAAATGTACCAAACCAATACGAAGACCCTCAATATCCTCGTCACTAACTAATCCATGTCTTTTCTTTCCACAGATGATTACATCACCCTGCTTGTTATTGCAGAGCCAGGAAAAATAGAGACCACATTTAGCTTCCAGTTAACCAGCATGTAATGATGTGCTGCTGTAAGGACAAATCAAGAAGATAAACAACCTTGTCTGGAGCTAGCAGCCCTGCCATAACCTTCAAAATAGTTGACTTGCCAGTTCCTGAAGGTCCAATTATCCCAACTGCTTCACCATGTCTAATCTACACAAGAATGTAACATTATTTTGAATCATAGTTAACCCTCAAACCTGCTGAGTCCTAAAAACACCAACCAATCAAAGATAACAGTAAACAGAATGCATACTGACTGAAATAAAGTGATCAAAAAGTAGAATTAAGGACAGTTCCAATTACAAACAGTGTGCAACTGGGGATTGAGAATTACATATGAATATGATGGTATCCTTATGACTCATGCCATTTTAGTGCTACGTATCCAACCACTGGTTCTAATTGGAGTTATGACAAGCATATAACAATGGAAGTGGGAAGAGGTGGGCTGACCTTGAAACTGACACCTCTCAATACATGTTTGTCCCCAAATGACTTATGAACATCCCTACATTCTATGAGTACATCACGGTCATCATCAGTCTGACTGTTCAAATCCCAGCTTCTAGACAAGTTCGAACTCTACAGCACATCCAAGAAAGATAATTCATCAAGATAAACTTCGTTATATAACAATTCAACTAAATACTCAAAAACTATGCACGAAATTGCAAGTGCGCACCTCATGCAGATTGTCAACATTGCCCAAACCAGGACTCCTCGCAGTCAAAACAGGACCAAGACGTGTCTGCCACCTTCTCATTGGCATGTCTACAGTCCTGCTTAAGAAGGAAATAAATGCAAGGAATTACCACTGCATCACCATTTAACAGAACTATATCATCAATGTCACGAAAGTTAACCACAAAATAATCCACCAACAATCATGTGGTTCAGCAAGCTAATCACTTACACATAGAGGTTATATATATTTTTCTAAAGAATAAAATTCGAATTTTTTAGTACAAACAATCGATCAGGCTACAAAGCATTGATCGAGTAATGGGACTTGATGACTCATCATCTGGATTGTATGATTTGAGGCAAAACAAATACATCTGATTCTAAGACCAGGACATAAGAAGCTCAGACGAAAACAGATCATAGTTTTTTTTAAAGAACTAGAGCAGCAAATAGTTGGCTAGCCTTTTTTTTTTCTTTCTTTCTACCAAGAGTAGACACAGTGTTAGTTTTTATCGATGCTGAGATAAGGAGAGTCTTTCAGCATTGATGACGACGCTGCAGAGGCGATGCTGAAATAGCAAAATCAGGCATGCGAGGCATGTACAGGCATCGATGCAAAAGAAATAAAATATTCCATCACAGTCTATGTGGCTAAAGCGGATGGGAAGGCAATTGCTCTGATCAATGGAGCCACAAGAGTTTGGCACCGATGCTGACGCTGTGTTCGCTAGTTTGGTCTCAGCATTGACCTGCGTGGCATGAGCATTTAATGTTTCCAGCATCGCTACGCAGCGGTTAAGGGGCTGTCTGTAATAACAGGGTGTTTCAGGGGTTTGTAGCACTCGATTTTGGCAGCCACAAGATAAAAAACGGAAGGCTGTGATGAACCCCAAATATCATAGCTAGTCCAATGCTTTTCCTCGTCTATGAAGACCAAGGAGTCATGAGTAGTGATCCTATTTCCATCATCTCCTTCCCATACTGCAGCCTTATCCACTCACCCCGTCCCCGTCCCCGTGTGAGCGACCGCGCAACTCACGACGCCTCGCCCCCGCCGCCCCATCAGGCCAGCACCCCTAGCTCCCGCGGCGTCCCGCCGCAGGAGCCCTCACCCTCTGCCAAGGCCTAAGGTAAAGCTCTCTCTGGTTTGCTCTTGGCTCCACATCTTCTTCATCAACTCAGGTCGAGCTCTCCCGCCGCTGACAGCTCCCCGCTCGGTTCTGGCGGCGCAATGCCGCCTCCGCCGCCACTAAATCATCGGAATCCTACGCCCTCGCCGCCTCCACGGCCCACCGGGGGTCCCCTACCGGCTAGCTCCAGCGGCGTCCTCATGGCCTCCGCTCCCGCCTCCAACGCCAGCTGACGAGCCACCCTGAATCTCCCTCTAGGTCTTCAGGACATAGGTAATCCTCCACCCCCAATCCCAAACCCCGAAACCCTAAAGCTCGCCGGAGGAGTTACTCACCATTGCCGGAGGAGGTGAAGCAACGTTTATGTGCCGTCCGTCGATTGGTTGAAAAATCGAGTGCAGAAGCTCTCTAAAACACTGGAGAGCTGTTTAGCATTCCCCTTCTAACTAATGGAAAACGAGAAACTGCTCATTTTGTTCTTGGAGCATTTGATGCAACAATAATTCTTTCTAGAATGGGAATCCAAAGAAAAACAACCAAACCTAACCACGACGGGATCGACCGACACACCAAAAAAAAGTTATACGGAGCGGCTAACCTACATACGGCGGCAAGCAAAGAACAAGTATCCGGGAAAGAATGTTTTGCCTGAACGAGAGCGCGGAGCGCGAAGTTGGGTCCCCGGACGAGTGGGCAAGGAGTCCGCCACCGGCGGGGAGGTGCGGGTGGCGGAGTGCGGCGGGGACCGTCGGCGTCGCCATGGTCGTGCCCGGGCGGCGCCGCGTGGTTGGTGCGGGGGAAAGCGGTCGAAAGCGGTGGGGGGAGACGACGGTAATCCAACTCCTCGCGGAAAGGAACGGGAAATCAACGGTTTTTCAGGGGGGTTTCCGGAAAGTGGCACATGACATGTGGGGCCAGGAGGTGTTGCTCCTCGCTCAGATCGGACCATCCGAGCCGTCCGTTTGCAATCCGAGGGGCCGCGCGCGCCTTCGTTACCCAACTGCGCCGCCCTGCGCGTCTCACAGCCCCGCCTCCCTGCTCCGGCGACGATTCCCCGATGGCCGCCGCCGTGACACTCCGGCGAGTGCTTCTCGCGTCTGCCGCGCTCCGGATCGCACTGGTGGTGTTCGGTGAGTGGCAGGATGCCCACCTCGAGGTGCGGTACACCGACGTCGACTACCTCGTCTTCTCCGACGCCGCCGCCTCCGTCGCCACCGGCGGATCCCCGTTTGCCCGCGCGACTTACCGCTACTCTCCGCTCCTGGCCTTCCTGCTTCTCCCGAACTCACTCCTCCATGCTGCCTGGGGCAAGCTCCTCTTCTCCGCCGCAGGTAACCCCGCTCTGCTCACGCGCTGCATATATTCATAGAAGGAAACTCTGCTTCCCTTTCGGTCTTGACGCCAATGGTAATGAATTTGAGTAGATCTTTGTACGTATATTTAGTTTCTCGAACGTGTGCTTGATTTTCGGTTCAGTGATGTTCGGCAATCGAGATGCCTGGGTTTATTATGCAACCTAATTGAGAATTGCTATATGGAAAATTTCAGTGTGTTAGTTCTTTTACCCATTTAAATCATTTATCAGTGTGTTAGTTCTTTTACCCATTTAAATCATTTATACATGTTTGATCATATTACAGATATTGTTCAACTTGTGATCTTTATTTCTAATGGTAGGATGTGGCATTTGGATCCACAGTAAACTTTTGTTTTCTTGGTAGTTTAGAAAGGTAGGTCTATTTGCAATGGTAGTTTAGGAATAGGAAGGGAGCTTTTCATAATAATGCAGTAATTACAGAAATCTTTCATAATTTGGGGACTACTGAGCTTGATAAATTATTTTTCTGTTTAGTTTCCTTGATAAACTCCGTGATGGTCAATATGATTATTTGTTCTGCAGATTTGCTCGTAGGATTGTTCATTGACACCATTCTGAAACTACGAGGAATCCCTGAGAAAACGCGGTTGTGGTCTGTGATAGCTTGGCTGTTCAATCCCTTCACATTCACCATTGGCACAAGAGGAAACTGCGAGCCAATAGTCTGCGCTGCCATGCTCTGGATTCTCATTTGTTTGATGAAGGGTGTAAGCTCTGAATCTCTTTTGCTGCTTGTTCAGTTTATTGCTACCTTCATAAAATTGTTATAACATGAAATGTGATAGAACCATTGAAAGTGTCCCAGCATGTGTTCTCATGGTCTAACGCATGCTTTAAAACTGTGTTTGTTCATTTGTTTATTCCTTCATGTCAAACTGAGTGATTGTTTTCTAAACAGAGTATCTAACTTATTCATATCCGTAGTTTTACTTATATTTTGTCTAAAATGACTCCTGTTAGTCTTGTAAAGCCAATATTTTGTGCTAGTTTGTTATTTCAATCTCTACTTGAACTGGAATCTCCCTGAGTTTGTCCAATACTAAGAGCTCTCATCCCACTTGTGTGATTGCCAAGTTTGGTGTTGCTCATGGAATGAAATACAGTACTCAGTATATGCACTTATGCACTCATAGTGAATGAAATTTGTACTTACTGAATTATTGTTTGCTGTTTGAAGTTTGTGGGTATTTATGTCACTTGTGCAGACATAGAGTTTATCACGTTTTGACCACTGAGCATGGAATATTTGTATTCTTATATGTGGTGTGTGTACTTGTTTCTCTTTGAAGATATAAATTCATGATCACTTTTGCTCTCTATCTTAAGGTCTTGTTTTATTGCAACCTCCTGGGAAACAGCTTATAATGTTTTACTCTACAGTTACATTGCCTAATATCATAAGTAACTTATTGGTGTTCTTCTCAATTATAGGAATAAAGATTGCCAATGATTAAATTTGTTATGATGTAGATTAGCATGGTATGTTACAGTTTAGGTGCCTTTTGCAGGTAGAGTACTTCAGGCAGCATTCTGGTATGGGCTTATCGTGCACTTCAGAATATACCCAATCATATATGCGATTCCTTTTGTAATTGTTCTTGGCAAGAGTTATGCTGGTTCTTCTGGTAGGCCTACTCTTACATTGTGGAGATCCGAACAACACTTGCAAAATGGCAAATCCAGTCAAAGAGAGGGACCAACATCATTCCTAGCTGCTCTATGGGATTTCCTTTCAAACTGTATGACAAGAAATGCAGTACTATTTGGGTTACTCTCAGGATCTATGTTCTTTACCTGGACTGGTATTTTCTTCTATCTTTATGGGTGGGACTTCCTAAACGAAGCATTATTTTACCATCTTACTCGGACTGATCCAAGACACAATTTCTCGATATATTTCTATCATATATATCTACATCATCAGCAAGGGTTCTCAAGTATTCAGAGGCTTGCTTCGTTTCTGCCTCAACTGATCGTGCAACTGGCACTAATTGCACGCTTCTCTAGGGATCTTCCATTTTGCATGTTTCTCCAGACTGTTGCATTTGTTGCTTTTAACAAGGTATACCACTCATATACATTTCTCAGTTTTTTTAATCTAGTCCCGTGAGGTATTGACTTTCAGTTTGTTAAATGAGTAGGTGATGACAGCACAGTACTTTGTGTGGTTCTTCTGCCTGTTGCCTCTCATCCTCCCTTGGAGCAGCATGAAACTTAAGTGGAAGGGTCTGGCCTGCATGCTAGTGTGGATGGGGTCTCAATTACATTGGCTCATGTGGGCTTACCTGCTGGAATTCAAGGGCCGAAATGTCTTCGTGCAACTCTGGCTTGCAGGGCTCGTGTTTCTAGCTGCCAACACATTTGTTATGCTCATGGTGATCAAGCACCACAAGTACACCCTGCTGTTCTCGTCACCTGTGAAGCCTGGCAGCAAGGTTGCTAGGAAGAAGGAATAGCCTGCGCACTTGTGCTTTCCATTTTGCCAACTGATGTGTGATTAGAACGCGGATTTTTGTGTTCTGTAACAAATCAAGTAACGCGGCATTCATTTAATCATTTGGTTGTCCTGGATCCTACTCGTGTGTGAACAGAAAGTGCTAGTGTACTTTTGTTTATGTTGTTTCTAAGAGCGTGTGATTTTTTCTTAACTCTCTACCACCGTAAGCACTATGAGCCCTCATGTGTAAATAGATGTGGCAAATGTGGTGCCTTTGTTCTAACTGGCAGTTATAACAATTAAACTACATCCAAAAATGCAAATTGCTGTGTCAAAATAGGGAAAAATTCAGCGCATTCACCGCAATGCTTTATTCATAAGAACATGGCCATGTTTCAGGTGTGTTTATAGTTCTCATCGCATCAGGGATTGCTTTATATTGTTGCCAATTTGCAGGATGTAGAAGACATCTTGCTTTCTCTGGCGAATTTTCTGCTATTTGGTTAGTAAAAAAAAAGAAATACCTATAATGTACCTTTTCTTAGCTTTATTACTATATGGTTTTAAAGGCTAATTCTATGTAACTACACAACAAGACTGCGTGACCTAATGGATAAGGCCCTCGCCTCCGGAGCGGGAGATTGTGGGTTCGAGTCCCATCGTGGTCGGCTGTTCTTTTTGTTATTACCCCTTTTTTTATTTCTTGTTGTGTTTTCAAAGTTCAAACAACTTAAGCACTCAAAATGCAGGAGACTTAGGCTTTTATTTCTTGTTGTTTTTATTTCTTGTTGTGTTTTCAAAGTTCAAACAACTTAAGCACTCAAAATGCAGGAGGCTTTTATTTCTTGTTGTGTTTTCAAAGTTCAAACAACTTTTGCACTCAAAATGCAGGAGGCTTTTACCGATCAGAGTTCTTCGTGCATGAAAATTAGAGATCAGGCTTACATTGCTAAATCAGTGGTGATTTTCTTAAGAAAAATAATGATTTTCTTTCTTTTTTTGAAAACAAAAATCGCTCAGGCCTCGCGCGAACATGTGTCCGATTAATTCGGGCTCGACTCGGCATCTTTCGTCCGATTTCCAACCGACCCCGCCCGGCCTTACAAATCACGGCGCGTCAGCCGTCGTCGAACGAGAGACGAACGCACGGTCGCATCGCATCCACGGCCGCCTCTGCCGCAGCGCCGTCGTTGCAGCGAACGCTGTCAATCCATGGTCGAACGACGGGTACATCCATGACCGTGGCCGCCGACGACGCTACCACCGTAGCGCCGTTGCACCGGACGTTGTCGTGCCCATCTGACTTCTTCTACCTCGTCCCCCCGCCGACGTCCCAGGCCGAGGCCGTGCACAGCTTCGCGCACGGCGACGTCGGCAACGACGACGCGGACCTGTACGAGCTGCTCCACTCCCTGGAACGGGAGCTCGACGAGCTGGACCAGCGGGAACAGCGCGTTCGCGTCGGGATGGCCGAGCTCCGGAGCGAGGAGCGGTACACGGAGGCGGCCCTATAGGGAGCCCAGCAGCAAGGCACGCCCCCCATCGTCGGCCAAGTAGCCGAGCTCGTCGGCGAAGACCACGCCATCGTTGACGACGGCGACGGGAGGCCGCACGGCCACTACGTGCGCGTCCACGGCGCCGTAGACCGCGCGCGCCTCAAGCCCTCGGCGACCGTGCTGCTCCACGCGTCGCCGTCGCTCGCCGTCCTCGAGGCGCTGCCCGCGGACGCCGATACCGGCGCCGGCGCCGCCGCGTCGTCCCTGCTCGTCGCGGAGGGCGAGAGGCCGGGCGTGACGTACGACGACGTCGCCGGGTGCGAGGGGCAGAAGCGGGAGGTCCGCGAGGTCGTGGAGCTGCCGCTGACGCACCCGGAGCTGTTCGCGCGCGCCGGCGTGGAACCGCCGCGCGGCGTGCTCCTGTGCGGCCCGCCGGGCACCGGCAAGACCATGCTCGCCAGGGCCGTCGCGCACCACGCCTCGGCGGCGTTCTTCCGCGTCAGCGGCCCCGCGCTCGTGGGGAAGTTCCTCGGCCAAGGCCCCCAAATGGTGCGCGACGTGTTCCGGCTCGCCAGGGAGAAGGCGCCGTCGATCATCTTCATCGACGAGGTGGATGCCGTGGCGACGGCGACGACATCGGCTTCGGGCGCCGACCGCGAGGTGCGGCGCGTGCTGGTGGAGCTGCTGGCGCAGATGGACGGGTTCGACGGCGACGGCCGCGCGGGCGACGGCGTGCACGTGATCATGGCGACGAACCGCCCCGACGCGCTGGACCCGGCGCTGCTCCGGCCGGGGCGGCTGGACCGCAGGGTGGAGTTCCCGCTGCCGGACAGGCGGCAGAAGCAGCTCGTGTTCCGGGCGTGCGCGGCGGGGATGAGACTGGACGGCGGCGTAGACCTGGAGAGCCTGGCGGCGCGGCACGACCGGATGAGCGCCGCCGAGATCGCGGCGGTGTGCTTCGAGGCCGGCATGCAGGCTGTGCGCGGCGACCGGAGCGTCGTGACGAGCGAGGACTTCGAGGAGGGGTACCGCGCCGTCGTCAAGAGGCCCGAGTGCGGCGCCTACTATGAGCTTAGCTACGGCAGCTGAGACTTCTTGAGTAGTCTGTGTCTGCAGCAGCACCAGAAGTTTTTTTCCCCCCTGTTGCAAATGTAATGTTTTTTTTTGAAAGAAAATGTAATGTTCATGTCAGTTCAGCTATGTATTGTTTAGATGCGCAAATTTACATTGCAAATGCACTATTCATCCATCATATCGAGTCTCATCTTCTCTCACATCACTTACCCCAATGCGCACTTTTGCAACACTTTTGTACTACATGCATTATTCATACGTGCAAATGTATTGTTTGATTGGTACTGCCATTCAGCTAGAAAAGAATGTGATGTGATACCGATGCCGAACAACCAAAAAACTCAAATTCCATTGTGTAACTAAAATGTTGAAACACATTCATAAAAATGAGTCCACTGTCCACTGCGAGCAAAACATCTGGGCATCTAGCACAGGTGGATTGCTGGATGCTATCTCTTCACACCCTCCTTTGAGAACAGTCGCAAGCTTGCAGTTTGCTGGCGCCATTCATTTATCGGTACCTAAAGAATGCATATCAAACTGTTAGAATCAGGTTGTTTTTTAAATAAGTACACAGAAGGGAACAAAAGTTGAAACTAATATTGTTGTTGGCATATGCTTACAGCAGGGAATCCACCATAGTCACCGGGCTTCTGTATATCTTTTGTTACCAAGCTATTTGCAGCAAGCCGAACCTGTAAAAAAATTGCAGAAACAGTGAGAACAACGACAGGGACAACAAAAAAAGCCTGATGGTCAAGTAAAAGACAGTATCTTTGCCTTAAATTTCATCAGACTATAAGGGACAACATTGTTTGACTACATGTTTTATTTGCTGAAACCATTAGATGTGAAGACGTAAGTTGCAGATAAATTTATTAGGCTATAGTTAGCTGCTAACATGAACAAAGGAATGTTTTCGCCACTGTAACCAGAATTGAGTCAGAAGAGCCAAAAGGATGCAAGAGTGCCCTGAGTAATGTAGACAGTATACGACATTACACAAGGTGACACAATTCTGCACTGAATTTAAACTAATTTGATACAAGGTACACAAAGAAGGCAAGGCCAAGAACACAGCTGGGGAAACACAACCTTTGATACAATGGAGACATGGTCCCGAATTGCCACCCTACCACCCAACGTAACATAGTCCCCCAGCCTGCATGCTCATAACAGGATGAACCTTGAACAATGGCCCGGAAAAATCGCTAAGCAGAACAAAACATGTAACCAGTGAAACGAAGTTAGACATACGTGGCAGAACCAGCAATTCCTACTTGCCCGCACATCATGCAGCACTTTCCAATGACCACATTGTGACCAATCTGCAAGAGAAATTGTCAATGCACAGGTGCGGCAGAAGAAACCAATCACCAAATTTATAAGGCATAATACCTGGACTAGATTATCAATCTTGGTATGATCACCAATCAATGTCTCTCTCCAACTGCAGTTAATAAAAGGTGAAGAAAGTTTTCAGGAAAATTCTACTGCAGTGAAACATAATCAAATGCACAAAGCTGATAGCCTAAAATTTTAGTTAAACGAAAATCATGGGCCAACTAACAAAAGAATTGCAACCACATTCTCTTGATACCAGCAGTACCTCTGAGCACTAATAATCATCTAATGTAGTCTAACAAGTTACCTGCCTCTATCAATGCACGTGTTTGCACCTATTTCTACATGGTCCCCGATTCTTGCATACAGCATCTGGCAAATAGCAAAATTTTCAGTATGCACATATTATTTGATTTGATACTCCAATCACATCCACATAAAGATTAAAAAAGAGTAAAATACATCGGAGGTCCATCAACTTGTATGGAGGTGTCACTTAGGTCCATCAACTCTCAAAATGCATTTCTGGGTCCATGAACTTGTTGAGTCATTCACCGCAGATCCATAACTGTCCAGATATGCTTGTTTTAGTGACATGACATGATGACTTGGCTCAAGAAGCATCTTCTAGCTGAGGCATTTCAATGAGTAGGTTGTAAATGGGCGACACATATACTTAGACATTCCTTGGGTTGAATAACGGTAGCCTCCTCGCGTATACGACAGGAGTAGGCTGCTGTCGTTTAGCTCCGAAAATATCAAGCATGTGTCACTCATAAGCTCCTCGATGAAATGTCTCAATTAGGATATGCTTCTTCTAGCTAAGTCATCATGTCATGTCACCAGTAGAAGCATATGCGGGCAGTTATGGACCTGCAGTGAACGACTCAACAAGTTTATGGACCTAAAAATGCATTTTCAAAGTTGATGGACCTAAGTGACACCTTCTTACAAGTTGATGGACCTCCGGTGCATTTTACTCATTAAAAAATAACATCTACATAAAGATTAAAAAATAACATTATTTGATTTGATACTCCAATCACATGCACATAAAGATTCTCAAATAAAAAATATACAGAGATGAGCCAACTGGTTACCAAATATTGGGTGGACTGGAGGTATCTCAAGATCTTTTGCTGTCAAACCTCATGTAAGTATAATGGATTAATGGTTATTAGGCAGTTGCTGGATATGTTTGGTCACGTATCTGGTCTCTGTACTAATCTGGCTAAAAGCTCGGTGTCCCCAATCCATTGCACCGATGAGGAGGTGACGGCCGCTGCAAATGCCCTCTCTTGCGCCATCAAGGCTTTCCCCTGCACCTACCTTGGCCTCCCGCTCACCATTGGGAAGCCGACTAAGGAGGTGTTGTTGCCTTTGGTGGATAAAGTTGCAGATTATCTCCCTGGATGGAAGGCATCCTTAATGAACAAGGCGGGACGTTTGGTTATGGTTAAAGTGGTGCTGACTGCTGCCCCAATTTATCACCTTATAGCTTTGGACCTTCCTAAATGGGTTTTCAAAGCTATCGACAAGCGAAGACGTGGCTTTCTTTGGAAGGGGCATGGTCAGGCCAATGGTGGCAGTTGTTTAGTAGCTTGGGAGAAGGTGCAACGACCACTTGTGTATGGAGGCTTGGGGATCCATAATCTGGAACTTCTTGGCTCAACTTTGAGAATTCGCTGGTTATGGGCAGAAAAAACAAACCCTGATAGACCATGGGCTGGGCTCCCAGTTACTGTTTCTCCAAAAGCCAAGGCGATGTTTGATGTTGCGGTGGATGCCATAGTTGGAAATGGGGAGGAAATTCTGTTTTGGAAAGATAGGTGGTTGGACGGACATACATTGGTTGAATTGGCTCCAAACTTGATTAAGACTGTCCCGAAGCGAACTGTTAAAAGAAGGACTGTGGCGCAGGCCTTGCAAAATAGGAGATGGATTCACGACATCAAGGGAGCTCTTACTGTTGAGGTGCTGATTGATTACCTCCTTATCTGGGACATGGTGGATGGTGTTATTCTACGCCAAGATGTACCAGATCACTACAAATGGAAGTTAACTCAGCATGGAACCTACAGCAGCAAGTCAGCTTATGAGGCATTCTTTTTGGGTTCCATTAAGTTTGGTCCATGGAGAAGGATCTGGAAAACCTGGGCGCCTCCTCGCTGTAAGCTGTTCATTTGGCTGGTTTTTCGCAACCGAGTTTGGACTGCTGATCGTCTAGCCAGGAGGAACTTGCCTCATCCGGATGCTTGTCCTTTTTGCGAACAGGGAGAAGAAACAATAAATCATTTGTTGACTGGGTGTGTGTTTGCCCGTGAAGTTTGGACCTTGGTATTGCAGAATTTGGGACTTCCGCATTTGGCACCTCAACCTGCAAATGTTCGTTTTTCTAGATGGTGGAGAAAAACAACCACAGAGGCCCCAAAGGAAACTCGTAAGGGTCTAAATTCCCTAATTATCCTAGTGGCCTGGGAAATCTGGAAGCATCGTAATGAGTGTGTTTTTGAGAAGAAGAGACCAAATGTCCATGACGTTCTTCGGGCTGTTAGTCGGGAGGGAGGGCTCTGGTGTATGGCAGGAGCCTCCAAGCTCCAGGAGTTGGTTTACAGGTCGCTGACCTTCATGGCTTAGAAGCCTGGGTTCTTTTGGTCGTTTCTGTATTTTTCGTGGCGCTTATATAACTTTGTGTTTTTGGTGCCTTTTTAGGCGCCTTGTCTGGTCTGTCTAGACCTTTGTATTGCTTCTACCTTAATGAAATGACGCGCAGTTCTCCTGCGCTGTTCGAGAAAAAAAAAGTATAATGGATTAAGTGTGATAAATGTCATACTATGCTTTTTCCTCATCTATATAAGTAATATCGAATATTTGCATTAACACAGGACATAAGGTACCTCAGCTTTGAACTCAGCAATAATTTCACTATCTTTGAACCTGAATTTTACTAATTAATAATCTTTGCAGAAAGAAATATAAAAAATTTTAACACCGAGTGACAATGTTGAGCACTAACCTGTGGTTTCTTCTTAACCTGTCCATCCTCATCCACAAAAAATCCAAAACCTGCAACACAAATAAGATATTGACATCAGTATATTATCAGAAATTAATTATATTGTTTGAAAGGAGTATATAATGCAATCTTTATCATGTACCAAGTATTTTCCTTTTACAAAAAAAAAACTGACTTAAAAAAAGGTTTGTGAGTAGCCAAAATGCAAAACAGAACTGAAACTCTGCAGTATGTTCACAGAAAAAAAAAACTGTGAAGTGGTGCATCTGGCTCTAAGAGATTTTGGCACATGCTAACAGCAATCTTGTATGTTCTTTTTTTTCACAGCATGGGATGATTTAAACACTAAATGAGTATATGCTCACCATCTTGACCAATGCAAGCTCCATTATGGATAGTACAGAACTCGCCCACCGAACAATTGCTTAAGACAACATTGTACCTACACATTTTAACACAAATATCAATCTCAGCAAATCCCTAGATCAAAATTAATGGACAAGGGTGCTCAGTCAATACAATAATCAGCATACCCGATCCTCGTTGAGTTCCCGATGGAGACTGAAGGCCCAACGACGGCTCCAGAACCAACAACGACCTCCTTACCAAGGACGGCACCGGAGTGCACGACGGCGCCAGCCTCCACCACTGCAGTGGGGTCGACGGACGCCGCCCTGTGCAGGATGCCCCCGCCATTGTGCCACGGCACGAACTCCACTGAAGCAGTGCCAGCATCTGAGCATTCAGCAAGTCACAGGCCACAAAAATATCAAAGCGAATAAAGCGGTTAGAAAAATCAGAAAAATGAAGCTATGAGGCAACAGGCAATGGGGAGTCAACGATTACTTACTGCTGCAAGAAGCGGAGAGGAACCGTACAAGGTGACCGGCGCAGCGCGGCGGCATGGAGCGCAGTTCCGCCGCCCTGCGTACGGTTCTCGGCAGGATGGCTGCCATCCTGATGTAAAACACCAGCAAATGAACATCAATCACTGCAGTCAATGTTTGTTTGGGGAAACATGGCAAGGCGGAAGAATTTTGGAACTGCATTAGTCGATCCAGATTATGACCTTGCTGTGGGGGTGTGGGGGTGGCAAGACAAGCTGCGTCGGTCCTCCTAAGCGAAGAGACGGAGCCGGGGATCGGCCGTCAGCGAGCAGAAGAGTAATCGAGAGAAAAATCTGGACTTTTAAATCGTACTAGCACTGGATGGTTTTTGTTCGTGTGTGTAGAGGGTCTACCCGTACTTGACCCAGTCGAGCTTGAGCAGCTGATGGCCCGGCTGTGCTCTGGTCACCGGCGGCGGCGCTCGCCGACTGCGAGAACGAGAAGAACCCCCCAGGTCGGGAGAAGGAAGGGGCATGGGCGCTGCTGGGCCGTAATAATGCGTTTCTAGGCCGTGGCCCGGTTCCTCCATATTTTCTCATTTCCATTTCCTAATGTTTCTCAATAAAAAAAATCTATTTCCTAATGGTTCTAACAAAAATCAATTTCCTTGTTGGGGGGTCCGAAAATCGGTTAGGGTCCCGAACACGATATTCCAGAACGAATACGCGAAAGTATGAAAGAGCGAGGGAAGAGGGAATCTCCGAAAGTCTGAACTTGTCTCAAAAGTTGTGAACCCCTTTACACGTGCCCTCGAACCCCTTTTTATAGGGAGGTCAAGGGACTTTTAAATTCCGAGATTAGCCTCGAATTTAAAGAATATCCCAAGTGTGAACATGTACAAGAATGTCTTTTACATCCCGTGATTTGCGGGGCTAATTTCACATATTTACAAGCCGGCCACTAGTTCACACTTCACACCCGGACTTTTGAAGCTTTGCCTTTGACTGAGTCTTCCCTCGACCTTCGACTCCCCGTTCGCGAAAGTCGCCAATCGTCAAGATCCCCGAATTGAGTTTCCGGAATCGCAGCCGAAGTGGAGTTCTTTGATCCTGCAACTATCTCCGAAGTTTTTTTCGTCGCCATAGTTTCTCGAATCTGCCAAGTTCCCACTCTCCTGAAACAAGAAACAGACCTGCGACCCAGTGGTCATTCGGCGATTGTTTCTCACGAGTTTAGGGATTAGCGAATCATATACAAATGATGAAAGGTAACTTTCTCCTTGGCTCATCCCCGAACACCTTCATGAATTCGCCAAAGTTTTGGTTTCTCCGAAGTTTCGAGGGTGAAAGGTTTTTACCCAATTCCCCAACACTAGCCCCTCGGGGAAGCGGGTTGACTCCGACGATCCGTTTCCACGAACAATTCTCAGAATTTTGGTAAAAAACGTCACCCTCGGAACGTCGGAGTGTACACGCGTCCCCCCTGAAACGCGCAACGGTCATCTCGAGACGTCTTCTTGAAACTACCCCCTCCCCTATAAATAGAGGCCCGACGCGGTAACTTTATTTCACCGCTTCGCCACTTCCCCCGAACTTCTGAAGTATTCGCAGCGCAAGGCTTTTAATACGCCCGAAGTTCGTCGACTTCTTCGGCTTTTTGAAGGTATTCTATTCGCCTTTCTTATATTTTTTCGGTTATTAGCCAATTGTTTCGTAGTTTTTTGTTTCTTATAAATTGATACGTGTTTCGCATTTATTTTTCTTTTGAAAAGGTGGCTCGTACTAAAAGTACTGCTAGACCGATGACTTCCAAAGAATTAACTGCTGCTGGTGTTCCACCGACGGAAGAAAGTGCTCCTCCTAGTGCAAATGATCCGGCTGCTGGAACTGTTCGCGATTCTGGCAGTCGCGAAGATGGAGAGATTAGATCCGAAAACAAATCCGGTGGTGATGAAGATCTTTCTAACATTGAAGTTGACCTGAATGAACTCGTTGCTGCCAAGGTTACATCTTATCCACCAGCCTTTGTTTTCAGCAAGTCGAAGGTTACGGCTGAAATTATTAAAGAATATGAAGAGGCCGGATTTTTCCCTGTTGGTGATGGACGCCCTCCTTCCGGTGAAGAGGTCCCTGTCCCTGAAGCCAATGAAGTCGTTGTTTTCAGGGATTTTTTTACCTGTGGACTTAGGTTTCCTTGTGACCCTCATCTACCTTCTATCATTGAGAAGTTTTCCGTGAAAATGCACCAACTGACACCGAATTCTTTCCTGGAACTTTCGAAGTTTTTCTGGATAATGAAGACTTTCAGGTGTACTGCTGGTGTTGACATATTCGCACGTTTATTCGAGCTTGTGACCGAGAAGGATATTCTTAAGCTTGACGATGGGAAATACTATGAAGCTCACTATGCATGGTGTACCTTCAACACCCGAAGGAAGAATACGCATCAAGGCCTCACGCGTATCCAGCTTGCACCTTGCAGCAAGACTAACTTTCCCGAAGACTGGAGTTCGTACTGGTTCTATGTTAAGGTCGATATGTCCAAAGTTTCTGGCTACACTGGACCAGCCTATCCGTTTCATTCACCGATGGCGCCGGTGACCGCTGTTGGCACTGCTACGTATAACAGCCGAGCCCTTGGTTTCAAGAACTGTGAAAATGCTTTCTTCTTGGCCAGCACTATTCTCGAAGGCCGTGATGCTATTGAAGAATTTGTTGCAGCTCAAGTTTGGCCCTTATCGGATGGCTGGAAGCCTTCAGATATTAAATTTCTTGAGGTGGATTGGGCTTCTCAGAAGGTGTCGTTTCCACGATTCGATTTATGACTTAAAGATGGTCAGAGCCTTGAAGACTTCATTCTTGAAGTTGAAGAGAAGGTCAATGAAATGGTTGGCGAATCTACTCTGAATGAGTATAAGGCTTTCAAGAGCATTGTGAAGCATAAGAGGAGGGTGAATCGTGTCTTCTTAGAACTTGGCGCTGAGACCGCCCTGCGATCTCGCCCGCCAGGTGTAGACAAGAAGATTCTGGCTGTTGATGTGGCAGTTTGTTCGGCTGCTCCTCCTAAGGCTCGAAGGAGGAGGGCTTCAAAGAAAGAGAAGACTAAAAGCGTTGCTGGCAACACTTCTTTTCCTGCCGTTTGCCCGGCAAAGACTAAGTCTTTGGAATCCAGCAAAAGGAAGAGGAAAGCTTCCGAAGATATTTCCGAAGCTGAGATTCAGGCGGCTTCTAGCCTTGCGAAGTTAAGCAGGAAAAAGTCTAAGAAGGCTGTGAAGAAGGTCGTTGCTGCTGTTGTCCAGCGCGTTCCTTCGGCTTTTTCTGATGATGAGATGATTGACGAACCTCGCCAAACATGTTTCTTTTCTTGCTTGTGCTGTGCATTAAGATTCGGAGTTCGTCACGCCTATACTCCACGTTCTGAGAATGAGTTTGTTGATGTTGAAACTTTTTCAGACATTGTCCCCGAAGCTCGGGGAACTCCTGGTGTTTCTACGGTTCCTGCTGAAGCTGAGGCTGGTTCTTCCCAAGCTCCTGTTACTAAAGATGAGGCTTCTCCAAAGTTTGCCGAAGACTTGGAGCGCACAGTGAGCAAAGGCGGTGACTTGGTTGAAGATCCTTCTCTGATTGGAAATCGCGAAGAAATTCCCGATGATCAAGATCCCACGCCCTCAGTCACAGCTTACAACGAGAGTTTTGGTACGTCTTTTAGAGGTGAACTGTTAAGTGTTAGCGGTGAAGTGGTTGGTGCGGATGATGGTGTTCATAAGTTTTCTTTGCTATGGAAATCCCCTAAACTTATGGGTGAAACAAGAGGAGAAGCTCCGAAGAAGAAACTTCGGCTGTCTGGCAAAACAATTTCTGTTGCTGAGAAGCAAACTTCTTCCTCACTCCAGAAACCTTTGATGATTTCTGACTCTGCGGTTCAAGTTTCCTTAGGGACACTTAACAAAAAAGGTTTGTATGTTACTTTCATCTTTATATTCTGTTGATCTTCTTTCTTTCCTTACATTTTTTGTTGTTGGATCCTTTCTGATTTTCGCAGGTTTTGAAGAGAACGTTCGAAAACTTTCCTCATCAGACCTTTCTAAGTTCAGCAATATCTATGATCTGAAGGCATCTATTGTTGGCAAAGTTGTCTCTGAACGGCTCCTCGAAAAGGAGGAACTTGTTGGAAAGCTTACTGATGAGTCTCGGAAGCTGAAGCGTGATTTAAACAAGGCTCAAGCTTCAAGTCTTGATCTAGAGCAGCAAATCGCAAAATTGGCAGACTCTTTGAAAAAATGCCAAGACGAGAAAGGTCTTGCTGAAGCCGCTCTTCGCGATTCGAAGAAAGATCTTAAAAACTTAACAAGACTCGCGAAGATGACTTAAAGATGATTGAAAATCTTCGCAAGGAAGCTGACAAGAACACGAAAACTATCGACGAGCTTCGTGGTACTAATGCTGAGCTTTCATCGAAGAATTCTGATCTCGCGAAGACTTTGAGCACGAAAGAACAGACGATTCAGGATCTCGAGAAGGCTCTGTCTGAGCGTAGTGAGACTTCGAATAAGGATGTTGATGAGATTAAGCAAAACCTGAGACTTCTGTTTGAAGAGTACAAGGAAGCTCTGAAGCAATTCGGCACTCGTCCAAGCCCACTTCCTGAAAGTGATGAAATTTCTGATTTGCTGGACTGGATGCTGAAAGAGTTTCAGGCTCTTCCAAACGTTATCTCAGGAGCTAGCGATTTCGCTGCACTTTTCTCTGTGGAAAGTCTACTCAAGCTTCTTTATGATTTTGACTGTATTGATCTTCCCAAGTTCTGTGGATCCCTCTCGCGATTTCCTGATGCTGCGGGTACTTCAGCTATCCGAGCTAATGAGGATGTGCGTGCTTTGAAAATCAAATTCGCGAAAGAATTCTGGATCGCGAGCGGGAAAGAATTCACGAAGAACATTGCCCGCGACAAAGTTGAGGAGGTTACTTCTCTATACTTTGTTAAAGTTCTAGCGCCTTATAGATGTCTTTTTCTTGACGCTTAACAAGTTCTTTTGTTCCTTTTTCAGATGATTCAGAAGGAAACGCGCGCCAAGGCTGAGGAAATTCAAGAATCAGCTTCTGAATCTGAGGGGAATGACGATACTGACGACGGGGAGGGAGGTTCAGGAAGTGAGAGTAGCGGCGACAGCAGCAGCAGCGACCAAGACGACGGAGAAGAAGAAAGCTCTGATCGTCAAACTAGTTCTCCGAAGGTTGATATTGTTGGATGAGGCGACACTTATCCGAATCTTAACTTTTGAAGTTTGAAAGTTACAAACTTGTATATTTGTGGGCTGCGACCCCTTCTGAACTTCTGTCTTATAAATTTTAACCTGCGCAGGTCCTGCAAGGTGGGCCTGTGCAGGATATCATACCTTTGTGAATTCACCGCCAGGACCAGATAGTTAGTGGCGAAGCTTGGCGTTTGTACAAAGAATCCCATCCTGACTGCAAGTTTTCTGACTTCTGGACTTACTGTTGTCAGTACTTCTCGGTGCATAGCTTTCAATTGAGTTGGTTTTTTCTTCAACGCGATAGTTATGCCCTTACCAGTGATGCTTCAAGTTCGCGTCCTTTCGTGAAGATAGAGCCCCTTAGCCCCATATCTGGCGACTGCAGTTTTGCTTATGCTAGTGACATTGCCGAAGAGAGGGACCGTAATCCGGGCTGTATTATCGAACTTCCTTTTTGAACTTTCAGCTCTTCGAAGCTGTGTAACTGTTCTTTTATGAAATTTTGTATGAAACTAAGGCAATAAACTCGTTTTTTGAGAAAAAAACGTCACCCTTCCCACCTTGCCGTTTTCATGCAAAATTTCGTGGATGTTTCATTTTTTTACTTCTGTTCTCTCTTGTCGTGTGATGATTTGTATTTCATCAGAGTGTAAGTCGACAAAATTTGTTTCACAAATTTTGTGGACTTGCGCCTATATGGCAAACTTGCCTAGGTTGATATCGCAACCTTCAGTTGCTTCAACCTTCAACAACTGAGCCCTTTGGCTCATGAAATAGTACTTTCGGTTGAAAAACTTTCCTGAATAGACATAACTTCATAGATTTGCTCGAGAATATTTACCACTATGTCAATTCGTTTTCATACTGAAAAGATTATTTGCTATTTCGTAAGTTTTCTCACGAAAATCTTATACCAAGATGTTTAAATTTTCTGGGCTACAACCTACTGTTGTCTTCGTCCCGTTGATAGGATATCCCTTTGCTCTGGGATTTTGGCCACAACTTGTTGTTGTCTCAGGCCTTTCGATAGGATATCCCTTTAAGGTGGGATCTAGGCCACAACTTGTTGTTGTCTCAGGCCTTTCGGTAGGATGTCCCTTTAAGGTGGGATCTAGGCCACAACTTGTTGTTGTCTCAGGCCTTTCAGTAGGATGTCCCTTTAAGGTGGATCTAGGCTTTCACGGAGCCTTCGGCTATCAAGGAGCCTTTTCTTAAAACTTCTCTTTCACTTTGTAATATCAGCTATCAGGGAGCCCTTTCGCGAGCTTTTCTTTCACACGATGGAATTTCGGCTATCATAAAGCCTTTCACGAATTTTTCTTTGTCATGATGGAATTTCGGCTAACACGGAGCCTTTCACGAATTTTTCTTTCTCACGACGGAATTTCGACTATCACGGAGCCCTTCACAAACTTTTTTTTCTCACGATGGAATTTCGGCTATCACGGAGCCCTTCACAAACTTTTCTTTCTCACGATGGAATTTCGGCTATCACGGAGCCCTTTACAAACTTTTCTTTCTCACGATGGAATTTCGGCTATCACGGAGCCCTTCACAAACTTTTCTTTCTCAGGATGGAATTTTGCAAGACACATAATTTGGGGGAAGATTCTTTTCATATATATCACAAAGAGTATTTACATAGGATCCGCCTCGTTAAAAACCTTGCCCCTTGATTTAGGGCCCCCTTTGCAAGGAAAAGAGTACGGTCCTTTTTATTCTAAGGTAAATGCGAGAACTAAATATTTTTGTCCCCGAAACCACTTATAGTTCCATGGTTCAGGTTTTTACAATTTCATGGATTCTGAATTCGCGAAAAGAAATGTTGAAAACTAAATCTAAGTACTATCATGATTCTCAAGGGTAATACGTCTTTAGGTTGTCTGCATTCCAGGAATGCGGCAATTCTTCGCCAGTTTGCTCAGTTAGGCGAAAGGCTCCTGGCATGTTTGTTTCTTTTGCTATATAGGGTCCTTCCCAAGATTCCTGAAGTTTTTCGGGATTCTCCCAATTTTTCTTTCTTTTTAGCACTAGATCGCCATTCTTGATGTCCTTCCTGACTATTTTCTTGTCTTTCCATGCCTTAGTTTCCCTTTGATATTTTTTGATGTTCTCTGCAACTTCGAGGATTGTAAGCTCAATCATGTCCTTCTCTACTTTCATATCAACTTCTTCAATTTCTTTTGCCTTTTGGACTCTCAAACTTTCATTCTTAATTTCTTCTGGAGTCATTGCTTCAGTCCCAAATAGCAAGCGAAAAGGTGTGAAGCCTGTTGCCCTTGACACTGCTGTGTTGTGAGACCAGATTACCTTCGGCAATTCGTCTATCCACTTGCCTTTTTTTATCATACAAGCATTTCTTGATTCCCGAAAAGATCAGCCCATTCGCCCTTTCTATAGCCCCATTGGACTGGGGGTGGTAAACTGAGGAGTACTTCACATGAGTGCCCAGCGTCTTGCAATATTCCTTGAAGGAGTAGCAGTCGAACTGTTTTTCGTTGTCCACAGTTAACTCCCTTGGGACTCTGAATCTGCAGATTATGTTTTGCCAGAAGAATTTCTGAACTGTTGAAGCGGTGATATTCGCCAATGCCTTCGCTTCCACCCATTTGGTGAAATAGTCAACTGCAACTGCTGCGAACTTGCAGTTTCCTTGAGCCGTCGGCAATGGCCCAACCAAGTCCATTCCCCACCTTTGCAGAGGCCATGATGGTGGGATTAGATGAACTGGCTTAGATGGCAGATTTTGCTGATTCGCAGTTTTCTGACAGGCTTCGCATTCTTGAACCAACTTCTTTGCATCAAAGTTTATGGAGGGTCAGAAGAATCCTTGCTTTATTGCTTTGCCCACTAGTGCTCTTGTGCCTATGTGTGCACCACAAAATCCGCTATGGATTTCCTTAAGAAGTTCTACACCTTTTTCGGAGGTTATGCACTTTAGCCATGGTTCGGTGATTCCGGACTTGTAAAGCTCTCCATCCACTACAACATAACCCCTTTCCCTTTGCCTTAGCCTTTTTTCCTCCAACTCATCTTGTGGTTCATAGTGGGCCCTCAAGTATGCCATGATTTTGGCTCTCTAATCGTGAGTTTCTATACTGTTCACAGTTTTTGGCTTTGGGTCTTTGATGGATGGCTCTTTGATGATTTCGAAGAACACGTCCGGAGGCATTGCTTGATTCTGAGGTGCTACTTTCGCTAGTTTGTCTGCTTTGTTATTGTCATTTCTTGGTATATGATGTACTGAATAGCCCTTGAAATGCTTCTCCATTTCTCTGACTTTTTCAAGGTATTTCACCAGAACTGGATTTCTGGCTTCGCTCACTTTCTCGATGTGTTCTTGTATGACTTTGGAATCTGTCTTAATGATAAAAGTTTGCTGACCCAAAGCTTTCATCTTTCTCAAAGATAGAAGCAAAGCCTCGTATTCAGTTGTGTTGTTCGTAGAATGCACATCATCCGCGAAATCAAGCCGAGCAGCATATCTTATCACGACTCCTGCCGGAGATGTTACAATTGCTGCTATTCCAATCCCTCTATCACACCAAGCTCCATCGCAATGCACCACCCATGGCGTGACTATATTTTCGCCAGGATTATGAGTTGGCGATGTCCAGTCCACAACGAAATCTACCAATACTTGCGATTTAATTGCACTTCTTCTTTCGAAGTCAACGATGTATTCTGATAATTCAGCAGCCCACTTGATGATTCGGGTTGATGCCTCTTTATTTGTGAACAAATCATTCAGCGGTTGATTCGTGATAACTCTTATTCTGTGACCCTCGAAGTAGTGCCTTAATTTTCTTGCTGCCATAACGACTGCATACGCTATCTTCTCTAATTCAGAGTAAAAAAGTTTGGATCCCGAAAGAGCTTCCGAAGCAAAATATAGTGGAATTTGTTTCAATTTTCCTTCTTCCTCTTTCTCTTGCACTAATACAGCACTCACGGCTGAATTGGAAGCAGACAAGTACAGTAGGAGTGGCGATTTTGGCTCTGGAGGGCATAGCTTAGTCATGTTCGACAAGTAGTCTTTGAGTTCTTGGAAGGCTTGCTTCTAAGATTCAGACCACTGAAAATTCTTGGAACTTCGGAGGACTTGGAAGAAAGGCAAACTTCTTTCTGCAGCTCTGGGGATGAATCTGTTAAGGGCGGCCACTCTCCCTGTCAGCTTTTGTACGTCTTTCACCGAAACAGGATCTTGCATCTCAATTAGAGCCTTGATTTTATCAGGATTTGCTTCAATACCCTTTGTCGAAACTAAGCACCCCAAGACTTTTCCCTTGTGAATGCCGAAGACGCACTTCTCGGGATTTAGCTTGAGATTTGCTGCTCTAAGGTTCGCGAAGGTTTCCGCTAAGTCACTGATGTGATCTCTTATTTGAATGCTTTTGACAACTATATCATCGACATATGCTAGAATATTTCTCCTAAGCTGAGGATGAAGCACTATTGCTATCATTCTTGAAAAGGTGCACCCTGCATTCTTTAGACCTTCTGGCATTCTGACGAAGCAATAGGTTCCGAAGGGAGTGATGAAACTTGTTTTCTCCTCGTCTTCTCTTCGCATCCTTATTTGATGATATCCTGAGAACATGTCCAGGAGTGATAGCATTTCGCTATTTACAGCGTCATCAACGACCTTGTCCACCCTTTCTAAGGGGAAGTAATCTTTCTTGCAAGCTTTATT
The DNA here is from genome assembly GCA_036936925.1 of Cenchrus fungigraminus. Lineage (NCBI taxonomy): Eukaryota > Viridiplantae > Streptophyta > Magnoliopsida > Poales > Poaceae > Cenchrus > Cenchrus fungigraminus. The sequence goes on from CM072780.1 coordinate 74,887,070, forward strand.
CAAATCTGTGAAGTCCACACACATTCTCCACTTCCCATTCTTCTTCTTTACTGGCACAGTGTTAGCCAGCCAAACAGGATACATGACTTCCCTAATCACTTTGGCATCCTGAAGCCTCTGCACTTCAGCCTCTACTGCTTTGACTTTTTATTCAGACATTTTCCTGAGTTTCTGCTTCTTCGGAGTTATTTTCTCATCTTTGTCCAGGGCATGTTCAATGATATCCCTATCGACACCTTGCAAGTCTTTGGCTGACCAAGCGAAGACATCTTTGTTCTTGTTCAGGAATTCGGTAAGTTCTTTCTCTTCTTCGGGACTAAGATGAGCCCCTATCACGACTGCTCTATCTGGCATATCATCTAAGTACACTTTCTTTGTTTCGCCGTCAGCAGCTATCTCAACTTTTTCTTTATCCCTCTTGGCCTCAACATAGGGTTCTTTATTTTCTTCGGCAGAGTTTAACTGATGGACATTACTTTGACCCGGTGTGAAGCCCTTCTCGATGTTTCTGGCTTCTTGTTGGTCACCAAATACCGTGATGACCCCCTTGGGTGCTGGGATTTTTATGCACAGAAACTGTTGCCTTATCACGGCGTCGAATTTGTTGATGAACCCTCTATCGAAGATCGCGAAGTAGGGATGATACATGTCGACTACGTCAAAAGTTAGAGTCTCGGTTCTAGCATTGTCCAGATCTCTGAAGGATACTGGAAGAGATATCTTTCCTGCTGGCTTGATTGGCTTTCCTCCGAAACCCAGTAGTGGGTACTCTGGTGGCTGCAGCATGTGTGGACTCAAGCTCATTTTCTCGAAAGTTTTCATGAATAAAATATCTACCGAACTTCCATTATCCACAAGAACTTTTCCGAGGACCCATCCGGCTATGTTCACCTCGATGACCATGGCATCATTGTGGTCTATTGACTTCAATCTGAAATCTTGTTCGGTGAATGTTATTGGCACTTTGGCCCACTCTAGTTGCGCTGCTGGACCGTCATTGATGACTGTGTTCACAGATCTGATGTAGTTGTTTCTTTGCCTCTTTGTTTTGAACTCCATGGCTAAGCCTCCTGTGATAGACATGATAGTTCCGAAGGAAGGTAATGCTTTCGGGTTGTGACCTCTCGAACTCGACTCTGGCCTTGATGAATTATCTGGTGGCGGCTGCAACATTTCTTGAATTGGTTGTGGTTGCTGAATGGTTTGAATTGCCTGAGACTGAGGATAGAACTATTGTGAAGGCTGCCAGGATGATTGTGCCTGTTGAAATTGCTGAATTAGGATTGGGCTTGGTTGAGGACCCATGAGCTGTGGTTGCTAGAAGTTTGGACGGAACTGATTCGGCATCGTGGAGGCAATGCTCATCATGGTTTTCTCTTGTTGTATTCTTGCTATGTTCTTTTTGGTTTCTGGGCACGCTTCGGTGCTGTGGCCTCTTCCATGATATCGACAGTAGAAGTATGGATCTCTTGGATCATGGTTCTGAACTTTCAGGGGTCCTCTTCCCCTTCCTCTTCCTCTCGACGCAAAACCTCCTCTTGTGGTTGGTCTGTTATCCAGGTTGAACTAAGGGTTTTCCACATTGTTGATGTTTCATGGAATTTGAAACTGAGGTCTCCATGTTGTTCCTCTATTGCCTTGCCTTGCTTGATTTCGCTCAGCAACTCTTTTTCGATGATCTTCATCAGACTTGATGTATTGTTCTAGTTCGTCAAAAAGTTCCTCGATGCTCTGTGGTTCTTTTCTGGTTAAGTGCGAAGCTGTTGGTCCTGGAGTCAGACCTTTGATAAGTGCTTGGATTGTTGTTTTGTCATCTGTTCCCAGAATTTGGGACTTTTGTTGCATGAATCTTCTCACGAAGCTCTACAGTGGCTCACTGTCTCTTTGCTTGCAATTGAAGAGGTCTGATAGTTTTGCAGAAGTTTCATGAAACACTTGGAATGCTTGAATGAATTTCGTCTTGAGATCGATCCAGCTGCAGATTGAATGTGGAGGCAACAAGGAATACCAATTGAGGACTGGACCATCACAAGCAATAATGAAAGATTTGGCCAATGCAACATCATCTCCTCCTGCCGAATTTACAGCTGCTTCATAGCTCATGATGAACTGCCTAGAATGCCCATATCCATTGTACTTTGGGAGAGAAACTGGTTTGTATTTCAGTGGCCATGGTGCTGTTTGCAGCCCTAGTGAAAGTGGCGACTCTGGATCTGCGAATGGCGAGATTCCATTGCCTGTAAAGAAGTTTTCTCTTGTTGTTCTTTTGTGCTGGCCTGAGTTCTGGTGTGGCGAATCGCGCCAAAGTGAGTTGTTTTCTTGCTCTTTCATTTCATCAATTTCTCTTTGCATTTTTTCTATTTGTTCTTTTGCCTGGTTGAGTTTCTCCAGTTTCTCCGAAGCTCTTCTTTTTGCTTCCAGCTGATTCGCGAATCTTTCTTTCTCCTTCTGAAGCAACAGTACTTTTTGGTGCACTCTTTCTAGTTCTCTGTCGACAGCCTGGTCATCTTCCTCATCAGCTTCCTCTTCAGTAAATGGTTCCAGAGTGTGCACCGTTTTCTCAGCTCGCGCCTTCTGGAGAGCTTCGAGTTTTGCTATCCTTTCTTGGTCTGAGATCTGCGAAGCTTCTGCAGTGAGAGAGTTTCCATTGTCTTCTTCGGTGTGATGATCTTCCTGGTTAGCTTCAGTAGGTGTGTTCTTCTTGGACTTCTTCTATGGAGGCATCGTGAGTTGTTTTTCGGCTGAGACCACGGTGGGCGCCAATGTTGGGGGGGTCCGAAAATCGGTTGGGGTCCCCGAACACGAGATTCCAGAACGAATACGCGAAAGTATGAAAGAGCGAGGGAACAGGGAATCTCCGAAAGTCTGAACTTGTCTCAAAAGTTGTGAACCCCTTTACACGTGCCCTCGAACTCCCTTTTATACGGAGGCCAAGGGACTTTTACATTCCGAGATTAGCCTCAAATTTAAAGAATATCCCAAGTGTGAACATGTATAAGAATGTCTTTTACATCCTGTGATTTGCGGGGCTAATTTCGCATATTTACAAGCCAACCACTAGTTCACACTTCAAACCCGGACTTTTGAAGCCTCGCCTTTGACTGAGTCTTCCCTCGACCTTCGACTCCCCATTCGCGAAAGTCGCCAATCGTCAAGATCCCCGAATTGAGTTCGTCAAGATCCCCGAATTGAGTTTCCGGAATCGCAGCCGAAGTGGAGTTCTTTGATCCTGCAACTATCTCCGAAGTTTTTTTCGTCGCCATAGTTTCTCGAATCTGCCAAGTTTCCACTGTCCTGAAACAAGAAACAGACCTGCGACCCAGTGGTCATTCGGCGATTATTTCGCTTGAGTTTAGGGATTAGCGAATCATATACAAATGATGAAAGGTAACTTTCTCCTTGGCTCATCCCCGAACACCTTCATGAATTCGCCAAAGTTTTGGTTTCTCCGAAGTTTCGAGGCAGATGTGAGACGTGCGGGAGCGCTGTCGGCGGGACAGGACCGGAAGTCCAATGGTCGGTTTTCGACGGCATAGTGAGAAGGTCTAGTTCCCAAAAATTTCACCAACTACCCGTCACATCAATCTCTAGACACTAATTAGGAGTATTAAATGTAGATTAATGACAACTCATTCCACAATTCCTACCTTAATGTTCGAGACGAATCTAACGAGCATATGCCATGATTAGACAACACCATGCTACAGTAACCTATCTCTAATGACGGATTAATTAGACTTAATGGATTCGTCTCGCAATTTCCGGTCCATTCGTGTAATTATTTTTATATAAATATAAGGAGCGAAGACAATTGAAAATTTTTCTCACCCAAATCGGGCCCGCCTTACCCCTCACGCCGGATCCACCCGTCATATGTTTTTGGAAGTGGATATGGTGGAAGGACTATAAAGTACCGAAAAATCACAATTTGGAGAGCGTTTCTGCCAAAAATGAATTGTTTTTCTCACCCACCACGCCTGTACCCGCCCTCTTTACCCGCGGGCCCCCACCCACACGCACCCGCCTCCGTATCCACCCGTACTGCGCCGCCGCGCATCCTCCCCGCCGTCTCCCGCATGCGCCGCCGGCCCACCCACCCGCACCCGCCTCCGTTCCCACAAAAATCCGCCGACCGACACGACCTACGCGCCGCCGTGCATCCTCCCCGCCGGCTGCCGCACACACCCAAGCCGCCGCCGGTTGCAGCGTCGCCTCCTCCTCTCCCTCGCCTCCGTCTCGAGCTTCTCCGTCCACGCACACGCTGCCACCGGATGTAGAAGGGAGACCGGCCATCCGCGTCCTCCTGCCCGTCGGTGCCCCGAGGCCCGAGCGGATCTTGAAAGTGGCGGAGATGAAGCGACCATTGAGATGCGCTCGGCGGAGAACGGGGTGGTGCATTGCTGGCGAATCCAGGAGTGCCGCGGCCGCGAGAGGTTGTTGGTACAAAGCGACGGAGTCAGAAATCAGCAACTCTTCTCTGCAACCGCAAGCAACACGGGAGCTGCTACTCGCTCTCCATCCCATGGGCCACGACTGATGAGGCCTCGCCGCGAGCTCGTGCAGCCCCGCCGCGTCCAGGCTGACGTCGACATGGAGGGTGGCGGCCGCCAGCTGCGGCAGCGAGCGCAGCCCCTGCCGCGGCCGCACGGAGGATGACGCGAACACTGACCGTGGGAGAGCCGGTGGTGCCCCCATTGCCCTTGGCGGAGCAGAGCCCGGGGCTCTCGCGTGGGCAGCGCGTCGGCATGCCCGCTCCAGCGGTCTGGCCGCCCTCCCAGGCTCTACCGGTCCAGATCCTCTCCTCCTGCGGCAACGCTCCGTGCTGTGCACTAGCTGCGCGCCGCCCCCTTTTCCATTGCGTCGGGAATTTTTAGAACAGACATCGAGAGAGAAGAGAGACAGGAGCTACTGAAAGAGGCACTTGCAGAAGGCACGAGTGGACTGTGGACCGCTAGATTGCGTCACAAATAATTCTTTAGATGATTAAATTATAAGTGTATTTGTGTTGCAATATCAATATGTATAAGATTACTTTTTGGAAAAATAACTAAATCTTTAAAATATATTTGTTACTGAATGAATATTCTAACGATAGTTATCGGAATCTTTGTAACACGTGCGACATGTGCATCTACCCCTTCTCCGAGGCGGGGGCAGACGACCGCGCCCCCACTGTACGCTTCCGTCTTCAGGAGGTGACAACGCGTAGGGATCCCGCGCGGGGCGCGCGCGAGGCCGAGTCTTTGCGCCAAATCCACAGAGCGGCGGGAGAGGACGGAAGTGGGAAGGACGACGAGCTGCGACGGCTGGCAGAGGTGGATGGAGATTGGGAGGAACATGTCATGCTGGGAGGAGGAGGACGCCATGGCCCCGTCCCGCCCGGGCCGCGCCTCCTTGCTCGACCTCGACCCTGTCGTTGGATCCGGCGCCGGCAAGCGCAGCGGTGCGGGCTGCGGGGAGGAGTGGGCCGACGGTGAACGCAGTGGCACGGGCCATAGAGAGGAGGAGGCGCAAGCTGGTGCTGGGGTCGGATGGCGACGGGTGGCACGGGAGCTGGAGCTGGGGACCGAAGGACGGCGACAGGTGGAGCTGGAGTTGAGGGCCGGAGGTCAGGAGGGAGAGGGAGAGATGAGACCGAAGGACCGCGACAGAAGGAGCAGGAGCTTGCCGAGTCTGTGCTCCTCCCGGTGACTCCACTTGCTACATGCTACTTGCCGATAGTCTCTCTCTCGAGAGAGGGGGGAGATAAAGATGAGAGAGATGGTGAAAACAGAGTAACGAGAGGCACAAGCTCTCAGTTCATGGCAGGGAAAGGATAAGATCTTTTGAGGGCAATGTGGTCTTTTCACTTATCCCCTGCCTTATCCCCATAGCTCAAGTGCAGTTCAAATTCGTTGCAAATTGCATGAATGTGAATGTGGAAAATAGACAAAAGGCATTGTACCTATATACATAATATACTTATTATATTTATGATTTCTAAAATTATTTAATCATGTTTCTCTTATTTATGCTTGATAATATTGTATCAAATAGTCACACAATGGTACACAAATACAATCGTAGAGGCACTTTATAGAAATTTGGCTATCAAAGCTCGGCCAACACATAGGCAACTCAAGAAGGATGTCATCGAGCACATATGGCAACGCTATGGAAACAAAGAAAATTAGACAAAAAGCGTTGTAACTATATATAATATAAGAGTAGTTATTATTTTTATGATTCCTAAAAAATATTGTAATCATGTTTCAATTATTGATGCTTAATATTATTCAATCAAATAGTCACAAAATGGTATGCACAAATGCATTTGTAATTGTTCTTAAACTCCATGCAAAACATTAAATAGCTTACAGACGACTTCTCTGTCTATGGGTTGTATGAGTTGTCTGTACATCCGTCTATATGCACAGTTCGAGGTTCTGCAGACGACACCCTGTCTAAGGGTTGTACATGTAAGTGGAAAAAAAGATTTGATCTCTTCTTTTTATTTTCTTTCTCCGGCGCACTCCCCATTCAACAACAATAGCAGTTGGGTTCATGCAGTAGAAAGATTCAAGTTTATCTCATTCGACGATTCAGATTGGTATCTCTATAAGAATGGCTTATTTATATCATGAGTTGTCTGAACTCTGAACTATAGTGGGATTTCTCTGTTCGAATGGTGCGCTTGTGCACCTATTGTACTACTAGAACCATCGCAAACACAAACATTTGTGTTTGCCTCATTGTCCTACCATTTTTAGCATTTTAAAGTTTATTTTACATTCTTTGGTTGTACTACATGCAAATGTTGTTGCTAGATATATTTGTTTTGAATAAACACTCGTGGTCTATTGGTCATAATTCAGAGAGCATCATGAGCACAACAGAGCTATTTATATTTAAATCTTTGTAGACAATTCATTTTGTTGAAATGCATCAATTCATAATTCATTCTGCGTGGTGCTGATTGTGATGGGTGTGAGTACTTGAGCTGCTGAGATAACAGGTTAACATATGTGTGATTGAATAAAAAATTGAGTGATGTCACGTGACTAATACTTGATAGGTTATTTACACGTGCGTGTCGCACGTGCACCTTACTAGTTTTTATAAATAGTCTACGTTTAATACTCCTAATAAATCGTGAAAGAGGACCCAAAATTTTCACCCCACCAACTAAACAGGGAAGGCCGAGATAGTGGGCGGTGTGATAGACGCTGGTTGGGGTAGCGGATGCAACGCTAGGGGCGGAGCATTGCTGGGGAAGAAGAGATCGATAATGCTGGTACAAAGGAGGAGGAGTTCGCTACCTACTAGGGGCCAGTTTGGGAGCAATCCGACTTACAACTACACACACCGCTCCAAGGTCGGAGGAACTAGAGTCGCACCAATCGCCCACACCAAATGAGCTGGAGTTTAGAAGGAGCCGAAGCTGTTTTTGACTATTTGGAGAAGTCTAAAAAGACCAGTTCCGCGACTCTAGCTTTTGCTCCGCATGCGGAGCTGTTGGGGAAGAGCCCTCCCAATCTGGCCCTGAGCTAGTGGCATCCTCAACCTTCGCTCCAGTACCCTAGAGCCTGATTTTGGCTCCAAGATTCATCATGGGATCCCGACCACAAACTAACAACGAATGATGGGTAGCCCGCAAACAAAATTTTAGTGGTGGAACACTGGCACGAGGACGATGTAGGTCTTCCTCCCGCGCCCCACCCGCCGCTGCCGCCGCCGCCTCCCCTTCTGGCCAGCTCCGGCCACCCCTCCCCCTTCCAACCATAGATCCGGAATCTCCTCGCTGCGCCGACCATCCATCCCCCTCTCACCTCCTCCTGTGCCTCCGGCGAGGAGATCGGCCTCCGACTCCGCCCGGCGGCCCCTCCTCCTCCGTGCCCCTGGGTGCGTCTGCACCTCCTCCGACGACCTCGCATGACGCCTCCACCTCCAGGCCATGCTGGTCTCCACCGTCGAGATGGACGACGACGACCTCCTTGGCGACGAGGAGGCCCCCTTCGCCGCGGCCACCCCCGTTCGCCCCCCCCCCTCCGCCTGGTTCGGCCGCCGGTGCCTTGGGCAGGCCCTGTCCCTCATTCCTCTCACCGAGGACGCTCAGGGCCTCCGACGCATCCTCCCTGGTGTCGAGCTCCGCGGCCTCGTCCGCGTCGGGCACCACCCCCATCGCCGCCACCTCCGCACTGGCCATCACCTCCGCCCCGGCCGCCTCCTCCGAGTCGTCTGTCCCCCTTGCCGCCGCCTCCCTCGCGTCGGCCGTCACTCCTGCCGCTACCACCCCTGCGTCGTCCCCCTCCGATTGGACGTCGGCGCCCGCAACCGCTTTGGGTTATACGTCTCCGACCAGCTGTTGACACCGTTTTTGGAAAAACAAGTCAAAAAGAAGATAATGAGAAGTAGTCGAGGGGAGAGCAGTGTGATCGGCCGATTGAAATAAAGAAGGTAGTCAACAGAGCCCGCCGATAGTCAAGGTAGTCCAACCCGATCCATCGATGGACAAGAGGGTCAACCTGATCGGCCGACGGTCAAACCGAAGGATTGGCCGATGGAGAGGAAGAAGGCAGCAATTGAAAAATAAGCCAAAGGCAAGGCACGTTGGAGGCGGGTCAATCAACGATTGACAACGGGTCAGAGTCAATTTTAGGAGAGTTTGACTCTTGCATGAGTCATTTTCTATTTTTAGTAGTGTTCGTTTCTTTAGATGCAAGTAAACAATGTCGTAGTCGGCTAGGAGTCGGGTTGTCCTCAGGACATAAATAGCGACCCAGCGTGGTCGGAAAATCTGTACACACCAATATCAAACAAACTGCCTCCGGGCAAACCCTTTACAATTTACAACATCCACTTTTCAGCGACTTCGCCTTTGCGTTTTTCTCTTTTCTCAACGCTATTCTTCAAGTTCGTCGGGCTGCATCGATCGATCTCCGACAAGCTTGTAATTACCGTTTTACCGAATAATCCTAGGCTTTAACCTCCGGGCGTATCGCTGAGGTTTCTTCTAGTTCTTTATTCACAATTTATCGATATTAGCTAGATCTACAAGTTTTCGTACCAATTCTTGTAGTTTTAGCTTTTATCACCAACTTATCCAGCTCGATCTAGATCTCATCGGCTTCCACTATCATAGCCGGTTCAGGTTCGATCGAGCGCTGACGTCACGATCGGTTGTCTTGACCGATCCGTTTTTACATACTTACACTTCGGCAGCTTTCGAGCCTGCCGATTCTACTTTACTGTATCGGTCGATCGGCAGATATACATACTACTCAAGATCCATCGGTTCTCTAGCCGATCTCTTAATATTTTCCATTGTCAATCAACAGGTCAGATTGGCTGGCACGCCTCACTACAGACCGGGTAGTCACGTGTGTCGCGCGCAAGGGTGACCTCCTATTTTTGCGTCAACACACTTTTGGCACGCCCGGTGGGACCCGAAATAAATGTCAACAATGACCAAGAACGCGAAGACTTTTGAAGTTGACCCGAGCAACATTCAACCAATCACCAAAGATCAGCTGAAGGATGCAAATAAAGCCGAGTTCGAAGCACACATGAAGCAATATGAAGAGTTATGCTTGGCTTCATATGGTCAGACCAAGAGTGGAGTCGTCAAGAAGAACCCTCTTCCAGGACCACAACACATCACTTTTTCAGCTGATCCTCAAGGACTCCAGGACATGATGAATGAAGCTATGCATCAAACTATGATCAATCAGTCGACAGTTCTCACCGATACTATTCAGAATGCCTGATTGAAACTTTCAAAAAAGGAACAGAAGAAGGATATGTGGGCCCTGCATAGTTTCAACCTGGGCGATCTCCTCTAGTGTTTCCAAAGGTCCAATCGGCTTCTCAGCCGATTCATGATCCAACAGTGGAGGTTACACAGTCTCCACAAGTCAATGTTTCCAAAGGTCCAATCGGCTTCTCAACCGATTCATGATCCAACAGTGGAGGTTACACAGTCTCCACAAGTCAATGTGACTGCTCCTGTCACGTCATCGGATTCTCAGCCGATTCAGAACCAGAATATTGGAAAGACACCTATGGAACCTACCATCACAGTGCCGATAGTTCAAACCTATTCAACGCAGTCCAATGTTCAAGGTCAGACATTCTCAGTACAGGGTTCTCCCCAGTTTCCTGCAATGAGGGACCAAAGTGGAAAACTTATAGGATGGGATTTACCTCACAATCACTTTGAGACAGATATCTCAAACTTCTTCGAGCCCCCACCTGAAGAAATTCCAGAAGTGAAATATCTAGAGTCCTACCAAGCTATATTTGCGGGTACTCCAGGACTGTGCATATGACTAAGGAAGGAGTGAAGTTTGTCTATTTCAATCAGAGGAGCAAAGGGTTTGAAAGAGTTAAGATAAATCCAGCTCACGCGCATATGGTTATACCAATAGAAAGAAAAGCTCCTGTTCCACCTCAAAAATCGGCTCCTCAGCCGATCTTAGGTCAACCTATACAGACTACTCCACTACAGCAAGCAACATCGCTGCAACCTATCATGACCCTGGCTCATACGGTTACTCATGTAAGATCATCACCTCAGCAACCAATTAATCAAGGGATGACAAGGCAACCAGCAGCACAACCACGACAATTAGATCCTGTGCAGATGATGCAAATGCTTCTAAAGTAATTGGCTAGCTCGAGCCAGTTGAACTCACATCAACCTACTCCATCGGCTGGACAGCCGATTGGGCAGTCACCACCTATATCTGGTCAGCCAAGTCTACATAATCCTCCTGGAGCAAGATCGTCAGTAAAGATGCTCAATCCTCAACCAGGAATCATTGAAGAGCAACCTTCAGAAATTCCATCGGTTGATGTGCAGCCGATAGAGCAAATATCTGCTGAGATAAAGTCTCATCTGAAAGAAGAATTGACCGACCAGATTACAGAAACGCTGCAGAAGCACTTTGGGATAAAACCTAAGTAGCAAGTCTATATGTATAGGACACCGTATCAATCTAGCTATGATCAGATACCTTTTCCTCCAAGGTTCAAGGTGCCTGATTTCACCAAATTCTCTGGGCAAGACGATATATCCACAATGGAGCACATCACCAGATTCATCATACAATGTGGAGAAGTAGGGAATATTGATGCACTCAAGATACGGTTGTTCTCTTCATCTCTCTCAGGGCCAACATTCTCGTGGTTTACTTCACTTCCGGCCAACTCCATTATTAAGTGGTCTGATTTGGAGCAACAATTCCACAATTATTTCTTCTCTGGTATTCATGAGATGAAAAAAACTGATCTGACCAGACTCAAGCAAAGGAATGATGAAACTATTGCTGGATTCATTTAGAGGTTCAGAGAAGTTAGAAACAAGTGCTACAGTCTGAATCTAGGAGACAAACAGCTGGCTGAGTTGGCATTCCAAGGGCTCTTTCCATCTTTGAGAGAAAAATATGCATCACATGATTTCGAGAGCCTCAGCCAATTGGTGAGTCGGATGCCAAGAAACTGCAAAGTCTTATGAGCCAAGGAGGAACTTCCAAAAGAAGGTTTCTTATGTGGAATGTTCTGATTCAGGAGATGAAGAAAATATGATAGGACTTGCAAAGTGGGTTAAAGGCAAGAAAATGAGTAAAATACACCAGAGGTCCATCAACTTGTAAGGAGGTGTCACTTAGGTCCATCAACTCTCAAAATGAATTTCTGGGTCCATGAACTTGTTGAGTCATTCACCGCAGGTCCACAACTGTCCAGATATGCTTTTACTGGTGACATGACATGATGACTTGACTCAAGAAGCATCTTCTAACTGAGGCATTTCAATTAGTAGGTTACAAATGGGCAACACATATACTTAGACATTCCTTGGGTTGAATAACAGCCTCCTCGTGTGTACAACAGGAGTAGGCTATTGTCGTTTAGCTCCGGAAATATCAAGCATGTGTCACTCATAAGCTGCTCCATGAAATGCCTCATTTAGGATATGCTTCTTCAAGCCAAGTCATCATGTCATGTCACCAGTAGAAGCATATGTGGACAGTTATGGACCTACGATGAACGACTTAACAAGTTTATGGACCTAAAAATGCATTTTCAAAGTTGATGGACCTAAGTGACACCTTCTTACAAGTTGATGGACCTCCGGTGCATTTTACTCCAAGAAAATTGTATCTTGTCCCTTTGGTAAAAAGTAACCAGAAAGATTTGGCTTTGGTTTCACTAAGGCCGATAAAATATTTGATCTGTTGCTTCAACAAGGCCAGATTAAGCTCTCTCAGTTCCATACCATACCATCTGCAGAAGAGCTTAAGAGGATGAAGTATTGCAAGTGGCATAATGCGACGTCTCATGACACCAATGATTGCAAGATCTTCAGACAACAAATTCAGTCAGCTATTGAGCAGGGGAAACTTAAGTTTGAAACCCCTACCAAAGCTGAAAAGATGATGAAGATTGATCAACATCCTTTCCCAACCAATACAGTTGAAGTGTCTAGCAAAGACACCTCATGTACTAAATTGCTGACATCAGAATCGGCTCAAAATAAAGGAGTTGTTGATCCCAAAGTACAAGCAACTGTTGCAGATGTTAAAGGAAAAGGGTTGTTGCTTGAAGAAGAAGACATGAAGCCACGCCGACCTGTCACATCACAGATGCTGATCAACAAGTTTCAACGACGGCAAGAGAAAGCAAAAGGGAGAGAAGAGTGGGCACGGCGCAATGAAGGACATTGGAGATGTTCGTTCTTCAAGTACTGTTGGGAGGAAGGAATCAAACTGCCAACGGCAAAAAATTGTCCAGAATGCAATGGAGCCTACAACAATGGCAGCTCATCCAAGAGCGTTTGCTTCAATGACAGAAGGCCTATGACTGGGGATCACCGTGAATTCAATAATCAACGGGTCCCAGTTCATCAACGACTGGGGGGCAAAGCCAGCATCTACGATCAGCTGGGGGGTAAAGCCAACGTTCGTGATCAGCTGGGAAGCCGAGTAAATGAAAAGTCAAACAATCGGCTAGAAGAGTTAGCCGATTCTTTGGTTCCTGATGAATACATCATGTGCCGAGCTCCTGAACGACGACGCACCGTGCAACTGGACGATGAAGGGTCAAATCGATCATACAAGAAGCCTAATCCACAATGGTGTCCAGACGGTTTGACCAAATCTCAGAAAAGAAGAGTTCAGCGCCTACGACTGCTGGAACAGCAAGAGGAAGAAGAAAGGCGTGTGTTGGACAAGAATAAAGTTCGGTCTCAAGTATGGCGTCCTAAGCAAAGAGCCGATAATGAAGGCAGTGGGTCGAAAGCTGATATAAACATGGTCGTCCTGCTGCCAAAAGAGTTTATGGCCCCAATTGATTCGAATGCATCCGATGAAGAACTAGGGATGGCTCAGTTGACATTGGAACCTATTCCGGCTATCTTTGAGAAACCAGAAGATGAGAAAAGACAACATTTGAAGGCCTTGTTCCTCAGAGGTTTTGTCAATGGGAAACCAGTCACCAGGATGCTGGTAGATGGAGGAGCAGTAGTTAATTTGATGCCATACACCTTACTACGCAAGATGGAGAAGTCGCATGAAGACTTGACTCAAACAGACATGATGCTGGTGGATCTTGAAGGTTTCTCTAGCCCAAGGCACGATCTGCGTGGAGCTCACGTTCGGCAGTAAGACCCTTCCAACCACCTTTTTTGTCATTAAAGGGAGGGGATCTTATAATTTATTACTGGGCCGAGATTGGATACATGCCAATTGCTGCATACCATCTACAATGCATCAATGTATCATCCAATGGATTGGAGATTCAGTGGAGATGGTCAAAGGAGAAACTTCCTTAACGGTAGCAGCGACGAAAGCACAAGGGTGGACCTATGATCGAGTAAGTTGCATATCTGGAAAAGCATGGGATACTACGTATCTCAAGGTGTCTGATTTTGGACTATAGCCGGTTCAAGCAGTCGGCTCTGAGTCTTAATGGATCAATTCATAGAAGATGAAGGAAAGCTTGGACACGGATTCACATCGTCCGATGAATTGGAAAAAATAGATCTTGGAGATGGAAGTAAACCAAGGCCGACCTATATTAGTGCCAAGCTAGATCCAGAATACAAGATAGAGTTGATCACATTACCAAAGGGATTCAAGATGGTAAAGCTCAAATACGCCCCAAATACAGAGTCACTCGGCTGGCCTATATCAAGCCATTGGCCGATTTTAGTTTTGAAGTTACCTACTGATAATTAAAGGAGGGTAGAGAATTGAATGGGAAATGTTTGAAGAAGTGATCGTCCAAACAATTATGTAGCCGATTATCGTGTCGAGCCTAGCAGCCGATTGAAACTTCGAGCTGCAGCCGATCATAAATGTAATCGCCTCTAGTAGAATAGCCGATGTCTGTAAAGAATCGCCTTTAGTACAAAAAAATGTAAAAACCGATTTGCAATCGACATACTCGGTTCTTTCAGAAAATTGCCCTTAGAGCAAAAATAAATATACTTTATTCTTCTATCTTTGATTACAATGATGATATTACAATTCAGATCTGAAGATTACATTCATTTCCAAAAGTTACATGGAATGCACTGCCCTATCTCTCGTGTGATGAGGATATTGAATCGATGAACAAGAGAGGGACACCGCAAAGAGGAAACGGAAGACTAAGATCTTCACCAGATTCTGTAATCTTCCGCTGAAAGGTGTACAAGTTGATGACCAAAATGGTCGTCCCCTTGGCACGCTCCTTCTTTGGTACGTGTGCAGCAAGACATTCTACCTTGCTCCTTCCCCTAAGCCGGTAAATCCAAGTTTTTCACAAGGATTCTTCTAGCTATTGTGCATCCTGACTTTTCAAAAGAGGATGAAGAGGGAGAGGTGTTGCTGCACTACTTCACAAGAATTCTCCTAGCTATGGAGGGGAAAGGGGAAGAAGAGACAGTCATACAACACGAGCCTACAATCTGTTGGATCTAAATTTTGCACCATGATTCTGAAGTGCGGCTTCCTCCATGGAGCTTCAGGTCTATTTATAGCCCCAAGTAGCAGAAAAGGATAACTACAAGAGGGAATTGAAAAAGGCAGAATAAAAGACGCTAGATCTGGTCAAAAGAGAAACAGTCTCCCCGTGAGTGGTTCAGGCTGAACGACTGGCAATCACGTAGTGATGCGTTTCCCAAAAAGCAGGAGTGGGCTTTGGAAATTATTTGAATAAAGATGAGTGGCCCCACTCTGTACCCCAGAAGAGGAAGTATCTGGGATTTCCCTCTCTCAACATTGCTAGCAACAACGACAAGCTTCAATGCATCATCTGGATACAAGAGCACTTCAGAAAGAAATTTGTCAAGGAATGGGGATGACTGCATTTTCCTGAGAATGCTCTTAGAGAAGCATGCCTCCTATTCTTAACAGAGACCAGTTTGTTCATTGGGCAGAAGGTTTTGGTGTCGTATGAGCAACGAGTTGCATTTTATAGTAAGCAAAGAAGAAAATTAGGTCATGAAGAGGCATCTACGAACGTATCAGAATAATTATCACCAAAATATTGCTTTCAGAATTCATCAATGCCAATAAAAGGGGAGTAATTTTATTCATAAAGATAGCTGATTGCATCGGTTGACAGTACATTACATCAAGGCCCAAGAAGATTCTTTGCCTTATCTAATTCCGCTCTAACTCGGGCTATTTCTTCACCTACATGGTCGAATTCTTGAAGAAGGGAAGTCCTCTTAGCTTCACGGGCTTCCAGCATCTTCTCGTCACTAGCAATCACGAGACGAAGTCCCCGTTCTTGCCTAGACGGTTGCACCGGCCGATTCTCGCCAAAGGCATTGATGTTCGTCAAGATTCTTTCCACGGCTTCGTGATTGGGGGACTAGGGAGAAGATAGAGAAACGTCAAGAAAGGATCAGAGAAGAAGAAAGAGTAAAGGAAACCAACCTGGTTCACGGAGGAAGAAGAAGAAGCCATCACAAAAAGATGCGGAAAGAAAGGCAAAAGAGATCGCATGTTTTATAAAGGCCAATAAAAAAACGTTCGGTCAAAGCAATAAATGAGGAGCGTTGGAAGTTGGCCAGTAAAGGCTAGTTACAATCTGAAAGTTACATAGTCAAAAAGATTAATGCCTAAAGAATGTATAGCATTGATGAGGTCCAGGCGCAGTTGGTCAACCTCCTCGATCTCTTGACGATCGACATCGGCCGAACTAAGAATCAATTGTTCTTGTTCTCGAAGAACTTGAGCTTGCTAGGCAATAAAGTTTTTCTTTTCTTGCATAGTGGCAATAGTTCCTGGGAGATCCTCCTGGCCAAGTTCCTTCATCAACTCAGCACGACGTCGTTTCAAACAATCGATGTTGTCAACAATGTCAGAACGAGAAGAAGATAGCAATTCAATCCTACTATCCAGGTCGGCCATACTGCTGTCTAGATTCTCCCTGGTTTGAATAATTTGTTCCTGGTGTTTCCTTTCTTCCAGCCGATCTTGAGCTTCTTTAACTTGAAGCTGCCGATTCTCGACAAAGGCTACTTGGAGCACCTTTGCCTTAAGATCCCTAGGCAATTGGCTCCGAATCTGCTTAAAAATGTTCTTGATTGGTTCGGCGTCTTGTACGAGTTGGCCGATGTCTTGATTAAGCAAGGGGGGCATTTCAAGAAGCTTGGCTTTCACATCATCAGGAAGGAGGTTGGCCGATACACTCTGGACGATGAGGGGTAAGACAGGTGAAACCTGCAAAAGAGGAAAAATCAGCATAATAACCAGAACGAAAGACAGGGCAATTCGAGGGTTACCTCTGCAACAGAAGAAACTGCTTGTGCTTGAATAATCGGCCCTTCAGCCGATTTTGGTTCTAAAACTTCAGCAATTGGCATTTGTTGCCTGTCACCAACTGCTTGTTGAGAATCACCCAAGGATTCATTGAGTTGAATCTCAACCAATGTTTCATTAGCCTCCTGCACAAAATAATTAAGGAATCAAAGACAAGCAGAGTAAATAAATAGCAAGGGAGGGATTTCTACCTCGACTAGAAGATGCCCGAACTGGGGATTGATCGGTTCAAGAGGACTCAGCTGGTCCTGGATCTGGCCACTTGAAGCATCTAGAACATGTGTGCTGTTATGGTCTGGTTCAGTTTGTTCAGTTGTCATGACCAAAACTTCATCAGCTGAACCTTCTTGAGTTGGCTCCGACACCGTCTCTTTGCCAGAATCAGCAGTCAAGGTACTGACTTTTATCGGTTGTTCCAACAAACCCGAAGACTATATAAAAAATAAACTGATCAGATGAAGTTTGGAAAAGAAAAGAAGTAAGAATGATGAATACCTCGAAAGCGTCAGCCTACACTCCAGCCATGATCGGGATGTCAACAACTACAGGGTCAATCTTCCTTTTGGTCCTGCGACCAGGTGATTTGCCTGAATATGAGACTTTGCTTGTCAAAACTTTCCTCTTGAGGGTCGACAAGAGTGGATTGTTCAAAGTAGGGGCTGTTTTTGGACCCTGCATAACTGAAGAGATTGGAGGGGCTTTGCAGCTGATATACGACAAAGACCTTGGAGGGAGATAAGTAATCGGCTTGCCACTTTTGCTTCGAACAGGGGGTTCAGTAGTATCAGGCTGAAGAAAAAACATATTAGTCAGAACATCCCAAGAGAATGAAATACACAAAGTAATCAGACAAGAAAAATACCTCGTCAGCCGGTGCATTATATGTAGAATCCAGCTTCTCACAATAAAGTTTGGGAGACACGCAGAAAGATGGTCACACCATTCTGCCCACCAGATATTGAAAAGAGGAGAAGCAAAACTGGCAAGTTTCTAGGAATCAAGATCAACGGTAGAAGAATCGGGGATCAGATCTAGGAGTCGTCTATAGTGAACACCATTTGGAATAATCTCCCATGGTTTGATCAAGTTGGAAAAATAGAGGCCAATCGGCAACTGACCAAACTCCAATTGGCGAGCGCTCACTGAAGGGTTATAAAATTCATATGTAGCTGATTGATCTTTTCCGAAGAAACAAGATGGGAGGAGCCCCGGTTTGATCATCTCCTCAAAAACAATCCTATTCTCATCATCATTGGTGATATCATCAAAACTGAATACAGTCTCGAAAGAGGAATCAAGGTCTTCACATGCAAACCAGATTATGGATTCTGACCTGAAACCTAGGTAAATGCTCCTGAAATGCTCAGCTATACGAGATGGAGTCCTCTTATGTCCTGGGAAAACAGAGACTGCCTCCCCAAAAGAAGTGCATCAGCGCTTTTCACCCAGGACATCATCTAGCTGATCTCCCGGAAAAGACAAATTGAAAATTTTCTGCTCCAATCTATCGCGAAGGTGGAGGTTCAGCCACATGTTGATGAACCACCAAGGACCTCCTGGGGTGCCTATGGGAGTGCCAGTCGACAAATTAGCTGACACTTGATGAAGAAGATTATAAACTGCGCCCAAGAGATACTTTCCAAGTGGAATTGAGGAGTCAATAGCCAGCCGCTCGGCTATAATCTGGTAATTAGAAGTAGGACCGAAAGATTTGCCACAAAAAATGAACTTCTCAAGCCACATGTTCAAGAATGCAACATGCTCTCTGGTATCTGCGGTGCCCGTCTTCATATGCTCAACGATATAACCAGACCAACCACCGACATTTTTGGTCTTCAGACGATGAGAAAGTCTGTCATTCCGATGAGAAAACAGGATATCCGGAGAAGAAACATCTAAACCGGTCAGCAGGAGGACATCGGCCAAAGTCGGGGTCATCGGCCCATGACCAAATAAAAAAGCATTGAGGGCATCAGACCAGAAGTAAGAAGCAGCTATTAAAAGGGATTCATTCCGAGGCATTTCAGATAAGGACAAAGTGATGCACTGGCCGATTTTATATTTCTCCTAGAAACCCCTGTTCTTCTGAGACATTCTACAGTACCAATTTCTCCATCCCTTGGTATACCCTGTCCAAGATCTAAAGCAAATGTCCCAGTCTGATAAATCCAAGGATGCGTGCTTAAAGGGGATTCTGCCGATCTCAAAATTAATTATATCGGTGGGATCAGGGTCACGCATTGGACCAAGGAAAACAAGCCCAGATTTATCATCGACGGGGATAGTGAGATTAATTAGATCTAAGTGCCTAAGGAAGATAAAAGAAATCTAAGGTTCAGACAGAACGGATGGCAACATTGGAACCGGCGGAAGCAAAGAGTTGCGAAAATACCTGGGGAACTGAAGAAAGGGTCGCCACCGGAGGCGCAGGAGGAGGGTGAGAACCACCAATAGAGCTTGAAGAAGCCATTGATCAGCAAAAACTGCTGATTTAGGGTTCGTCACCTGAAAGCTTGAGTTGTTGGAAGCAACGGAGTTCGAAGGAAAAGAAGAGCCGGGGAAGTTGTATTTATTGACCCCTTTTGGAGAATTGTTTAGATTCTTCAGCCGTCTTCGAATCAAAGAGGATACTGGATTTGAGTAAATTTCGGAGCAAAAGATATTCGCTGATAGTCAAGGCAGTCCAACCCGATCCATTGATGGACAAGCGGGTCAACCTGATCGGCCGATGGTCAAACCGAAGGATCGGCCGATGGAGAGAAAGAAGGCGGCAATTGAGAAATACACCAAAGGCAAGGCACATTTGAGGTGGGTCAATCAACGATTGACAACGGGTCAGAGTCAGTTTTAGGAGAGTTTGACTCTTGCATGAGTCATTTTCTATTTTTAGTAGTGTTCGTTTCTTTAGATGCAAGTAAACAATGCCGTAGCTGGCTAGGAGTCGGGTTGTCCTCAGGACATAAATTGTGACCCTGTGTGGTCGGAAAATCTGTACACACCAATATCAAACAAACCGCCTCCGGGCAAACCCTTTACAATTTACAGCATCTACTTTTACTGCATCTACTTTTTGGCGACTTCGCCTTTGCGTTTTTCTCTTTTCTCAACGCCGTTCTTCAAGTTCGTCGGGCTGCATCGATCGATCTCCAGCAAGCTTGTAAGTACCATTTTACTGAATAATCCTAGGATTTAACCTCTGGGCGCATCGCTGAGGTTTCGTGTAGTTCTTTATTCACAATTTACCGATATTAGCTAGATCTGCAAGTTTTCGTACCAATTCTTGTAGTTTTAGCTTTTATCACCAACTTATCCAGCTAGATCTAGATCTCATCGGCTTCCACTATCATAGCTGGTTCAGGTTCGTTCGAGCGCTGACGTCACGATCGGTTGTCTTGACCGATCCGTTTTTACATACTTACACTTCGGCTGCTTTCGAGCCTGCCGATTCCGCTTTATTGTATCGGTCGATCGACGTATATACATACTACTGAAGATCCATCGGTTCTCTAGCTGATCTCTTAATATTTTCTATTGTCAATCAATAGGTCAGATTGGCAGGCACACCTCGCTACAAATCGGGGTGCCACGTGTGTCGCACGCAAGGGTGACGTCCTATTTTTGCGTCAACACCAGCTCCCTCTCCCCCATGGCCGTGCCCTTCTTCTCGACGACGGCCTTCCACGGCCACCCCAAGAAGCTACGTTGGGTGGACGCTGACGATGACTCCCCATCCTACCGCGACATCTTGCTGCGGCAACCAAGGGTGCCCGCCACTGCCACATCTCCGGCGGCGACATAGGGCTGCGTGCTGACTCCGACGCCCACCCTCCGCTCCATTGTCCTGGTGCCGCCTCCACATGGTGAGGGTAGGCATCGCAAGCGTTCTCGCTGGCAGGGCCGCCGGCTACCCACTCCACCACCATGGACGGACAAACGTTCCCGGCGCAACAACCGCCAGCGCGGGACGACGGAGTTGGTCGTCAGCCTCCAGCGGCACGACCATCTCCACAAGGTTGGTCGGGCTGCCCCATGTTGTGCTTGGGGTTAGGTGGCACGTCGCCCTCCTCCCGTCGACCCTGCTGGCTGGCAGCGAGTTGAGAGGTGGTGTGCGCATCCTCGGGAGCGACCTCCTCGGCCCAAAGCGCCACCGCGGCAATGCTTCCCCAAGGAGCTCGATGGACGATGCTTGAACTGTCTTTCCTTCAAGCATCGAGTTGCTGCGTGTCGTATGCCGCCACGGTGCCTGTGTTTTCATGGCCTTCGACATCGTGCCAAGGATTGCTTGCAGCCTCGTCGCCCACCACTCCGCTCGAGCTGACCTCAGCTTGACGTTCGTGTCGTTCCTCGCGATCGCACTCCAGACTCGAATGATCAGCCGCTGTCGACGACCAATGCTGCAGTCGGCCACTTCGACCTCACGTTGCCTGACTCCGATGCCTTGGCCATGGTTGCTTTGGCTGTGGCCAAGTCAGCGATCAAGGTTGCGCTTCGCATCGAGGACGACGACTTCACCCTAAAGCCTGCCTCCCCCGAGCTGTTTGTGGCCTCCTTCCGATCCTAGGAGCTCCGAGATCGAGCTTCGAAGATGAGTGTTTCTCAGGAGTGGCCTCCGGTCTCCACTGGTCAGGTTGAGGTGCCGGCTGTGGAGGTGCCATTGCGGGAGGTCCTCACTGGCGTTGGGCCGATGGACGAGGCCACTGCGCCGCCGCCACACGCACATCAGATCGCGGTGATCCCGGCGGTCGACTCGGTCGCCGTGACGGACGATCACCCGCCACCTGAACCCTGCGTGGTGGACGGCGGCCTACAGCTCGCCCCTCTGCTGGCCGACGGCAACACACCCCCGTGCTTCACTCCGCCTCGGTGTCTACTCCGCTGCGGGGTCCCACTGTCGCCACGGGCGCCACCGATGATAAGCTGGAAGCCTTCGCCGCTAATGTCTCGAAGGCCATTCCGACGCCTCTTTTGGACATGCCGTCTCGCCGTCATCGAGCTGACCCCGTCCTTGTTGACGCGCCTCCTCAGCTGCCTTCGTCGGAGGCATCTGGCCTCAAGCGATGCCGTCGCCAAGCCTTGGACCCCCTCTGGGTCGTCAAGCCAGCTATGCAAGGGACGGTGCTTCTGGCGCGGCGGCTTGGTGAGGTTGGCGTGCTCGATGAGGGCGGGGCGCCTCCGACTTCGGTGGCTTTGGTAGAAGAAGCGGTGGACAATTTCTTTCGTGAAGGGCCTCCGCCGCGTCGCATGGAAGCACTGCAAGCCTTATTCCCGATGTTGAAGAACAAAACCAAGATCTCTCTCGTGTGGGATGGAGCGTCGACTGAGGGCTAGGCTTAGAGCCAGTCGGGTAGGTTGTGGTTGCGTGCGATGTGAGTAGTTCATGTTAGAGCTTCTGTTTCAGGTTATGTTCAGTTGGTTTGCCGGCTTGTGTCTATCTTGAGTCCGTTCCGTTTAGGTTGTAACCAAACATTGTACCAATTCTTCTTCTGCTTAAAACAATGATACACTCCGCGTGTACTCGAGAAAAAAATTCATCATGCCAAGTCTTGCACGACAAAACATGAGGACGACAAAAAAAAACAAAACTGAGCAAAACTTTTAAGACATCACTTGATTATTTTAAGACATCACTTGATTATTTTAAGACATCACTTGATTGGATGCTAAAACGGAATAGCCAAAACAAAATTAAAATCCACATGGACTTTAGTACTTCCTACCCAAATGTCCTAGCCATACACGTACTGTGACCCGTATAGAATATGGAGCCTTTTATTTTATTTTATTTTATTATTTCAAGAAAAAACTTATTATGATATACTCCTCCTATTTCAAATTATAAATCATTTTGATCAAATGCATATCTGTAGAGGTGCTGCACCATGTGTTGAAGATATGATTGTTCATGTAATATTAGCCTCTTAATCTTGAATTTCGCACATAAATCCTGAAGTTAATTTAACTGCCACCGTCTCAGCACACCCTCAACTGATCTTAGCTCCGTTCCTGGTTTTGATCATTTTAAATTCATAAATTTTACTCTGTATTTAGATATATAAATGACATTAGAAAAGTTGAACTATTTGTAATCTCGAACAGAGAGAAGTACTCAGTAGCGTGTGCTAAGTGCGTCCAAAGAGTGATGTTGAGTTTTAGCTTGACCGCACCCGAACTACCTCACGGTCGATCCTGCCATCCCATGTGCGTGGGTCGGGTCCCACTCGCCCTTATCTCCATCCTCCGTCGTCCTTTGACCTCTGGTTCGGTCGTTCCTCGACTCCTCTGCCAGTACGGAAGCACTCCCCAACAAGGCACCGCTCCCGCCGGCGACCTGCCGCCCGCGGGGAGCGGCGGCGTGAGGCTGGCTGCAGCCTGGAGGGTGGCTCCCCCGTCGAGCAGCCTGCCCCTGTGAGCAGCGGCGCGGAGGGAGCCTGCCTCGGCGAGCGGCGGCGCGGAGGGAGCCTTCCCTGGCGAGCGGCGACGCCGAGGTAGCCTGCTCCGGCGGGCGGCGGCATCTCCCCCGGCGAGAAGCGAGGTAGAGGTGCGCAATTTCATTCTTTTTTTTCTGATTTTTTAATTTTGTCTCTTTACAAAATTTTATGAAAAACAATTTCCACAAAGTTTTCTATTGAGTTTTTCCACAAAGTTTTTAGAAAAAGTCTTTTCCGCAAAGTTTTTTATATTTATTTTTCGAAATGTTTTTCTGGTAAAAGATTTTGCTTCAACAAATTTTCTTCCGAAATTTGTTATAAATTTTTATAAACTTTTTTATTCAAATTTTTTATAAACTTTTTCATTCAAATTTTTTTAGAAACTTTTAATTCAAAATTTTTTAGAAACTTTTTATTCAAATTTTTTATAAACTTTTTTACTCAAAATTTTTTAATAAATATTTTTCTCTTACTTTTTACTGCTGCTGCTTACTCCGTGGGGACCACCATGTGCGCGCCCTGCGTGCTGGCTGCAACGGGCGTGCGAACCCAGAAAGGGAAGTGGAAGCGGAAAAGGTAAAGTGAACTGTCTGATCGACCGCACGGTGGCATCTTTACGGGCGCCCGTAAACTTGAGCTGCCCGTCCAAAGTTCAAACCATGGCGACGCGAACGAAACAGCTTGGAAGGTGAGTGGAAGGCTCCTTATGCTCGAAGCCTTCTCCTCCCACCATCTAGCTCGGGCCCCTCCCTTCCTCCCTGCCGGCGGCGAGAAGGGTAGGGAGCCCCAACCGATAGATCTACTTGTAATCTAGGTTTTCCTTTTAACAGTTCTTGTTTTGCCTCCGTGCTAGTGCCTCAATGGCCTCGTCCGTACCTCTGGTTGCCGTCGTCGTCATCGGAGTTCTCGTCGCCGAGGCCCTCCTCGGTGCTTCCCTCGACGCCGCCGTCGCTGTACCCAAGGTATGTGGTAATAAAATAAATCCCCGCTCCAGCTCGGATCTTCCATCACCTCCACTCGCTCTGCCATCCTCTCCATGCCTACAAGATCTGGGTTTCTTCGATTCGCCTCCACCGACGCCCGCCTCCGCCTCGCCCCAGATCCAAGCAGCCTCAAGAAGCGTAGATCCAGCATACAAGTAGCTCTTCTACTGCAGGCGATGGCTCCACGACCTCGTTCCCCCTGGATCTCGACTGAGAGCTTCTTCTTCAACTACAGGCGACGACAATCAACTTTTTCTTCGGTCGCCTGGTGTGCACCTCTGTCGGTGTTAGGATTAGTCCCGACACTAACTAGTGAGATGCGCTGTGATCAGCCTCTCGATGGTTGGTGCTATGCAACACAAGGACATGGGTTTATCCTGGTTCCGGCCGTTGGGCCGTACATCTAGCAGATTGCGCGTGTGCGCTGTATTGCATTGCACTGGTCGTGCCTGTAGAGGGGGGCTACAAGCAAGGCGGGAGAGGAGGAGAGGCCTCCAAGTCCCTGCTAGATGATTGAGGCAAAGTGCCAATATCAAGAGATGTGAGAATGCGAATGTGAGCGTGTGATTGTGGGTGTGAAAATGCGATGCCCGCAGCTGGGCGGCTGCTTCCTCCTTTTATAGGCCAAGGGGAGGCAGCTTACAGTATCATTGTACCGACGTGCAGTGTTCGCGACGTGACAGTTGTCCTGGCGAATCCCGGCTCCCGCGAGCGTCGTGGCGCCTGGGGACGGTTTCGAGAGTGGTCTTGCCGGCGTCCACGTCAGGTCGTCATCCGTACGCCGGTTTGAGGGTCTTGCTGATGGGAGAACTTTGGTTGCACAAGGGCCGGCGTGGCGACGTCCCGTCGGAACAGGGCTTCACAGCGCTGGGAATGGCTCCACATAGCGCCGGGGATGGCTGCACAGGGTCGGGGATGGCCGCACAGGGCCGGAGATGACGGAAAGGACGCGCTCCGCTCACCCTGCATCATGGCGCCGCCCCGGTCATACGCCTGGTCGCCGGTCGTATGCCTTTGGAGGGTGCCCCCATGCCTTTTCGAGGGGCTCGACGTGGGGAAGGACGGGAGCAGGCGGCACAGTGCTTTGGAATGACACTGACCTCTCCGCACAGTATGTGTGCAGTGCCCACACAGCGCCGGGGATGGCTGCATAGTAGCGGACTGACTGCATAGTGCCGGGGCCAGATTCCTGGGCGGTGTCAGTGGTGCGGCATGGCGAGGATTCGCCTTTTGACCATGGCACTCGCGGCAGATCAGGGCATTTAATGCTCCTATCGGGAGAATCAGGCAAGGCGCCACAGGTCGAGGGGGAGCCTCGAGCGAGGCGGAGATTCGCTCGAGGGGCGTCGAGCTTGCAATTCTACCGGCCTCGGCAATCTACGCATGCGACGTAGCGTCCACCCCATCTAGAGCAAGCTCTTGGGGGGTTTCGCTCACTGTTTTCGGAGGGGGGACGACCCTTCACGGATTTCATTTAATCGCGCGACATGCTCAGAGGGTGTGGCCGTGCGGGGAGCCCCCGAGCCCTGGCCCGAATGGGGGCAATCGGGTGAATCCTCGGCTTTGCTTTGCGACCCTCGTCGCCCTTCCGCAGGGAGGAGGGGTGGAGCGATCCATGCTTCTCATCGAGCGGGCCGCGAGTCACGGATGCTTCGGTGATCTGTTAGCAGGTAGTTCAAGTGGACGCCCGTGCCCCGTTCGATAAGGGTCGGCTCGTGGTCTGGACACACGTCCATAAGAGCACTCGCAGAGGTTTGCTAGGTAGGGCTCGGTCGCGTTCGATAGGGACCGGGGGTGCGGAAGCTCTCCCTCGATGGGATCCCTCGACTAGCTGCCTTTGTCTGGCCTTGAACACGAACTATGGGGCACCCCCGAACTTCGCGTCTGAGGATCGGCTCGATCGCGCACGCCCTGGTCGTCCCTGACTCTGTTGACTTGAAACACTTGTTCGAACCTTCCGCAGGTCAGGGCTCGAATCTCTGATCAGTAGGGCCTTGCGGGGAGCGTCGCGCGTCCCCGTCTTTGTTGACCTGTGGCGCCCGTCAAACCCTCATCGGGCCAGGCTTCGAACCACTGATCTGTAGAGGCCTCGTTAGGAGGTGCATCTGTGGCGCCCACCGAACCCTCAGCGGGCCGCGCCTCGAGCCACTGATCAGTAAGAGTTTCGGGGTGAGGCGTCGGGTGCACCTTGAACCACGCTTTCGAGGGCTATCTCGAGCAAGAGCGTTCGAGGGCGTCTCCGACCCCCCTGAGCACCCGTCCGGATCCCTCTCGAGGGGCCAGGCCTCAAACCCCTGCTTGATGGGACTTGAGGGGTCGCCTTCTCTGGGAAGGAACCCCCGTCCTTTCGTTTCCAGCCATGGACCCAGCCTGACTATTCGCGCGTGGTCGTGGCCGACGTGACGTTTCGTGGACGTGATGGGCGCGCCTTTTTAGGCGGAGCCGTGCAAGTGATTGGCCCCTTGAGGCAACGTGCGGTGGTTCGCGTTTTTACCGCACCATTATGATGGCGCCTGCGCGTGCGCACGTTGGTTTCGGATTGGTGGGGCCCGGGCGGTGTCTATCGCATTAACTGCGGCTGCACGCCCCGGCCCCGGCCGTTAGATCCCCCTCTTATTCTATATAAGACGGGAAGTGAAGGGGGAGAATCTTACCTTAGCCATTCGCACTTGCCGCTCTTTGCCTTCTTCCTTCTGCGCCCTTTGAGCTTTGTCGCGGGAGTCCTGAGTGCGCCCATTCGCTTCTGCCATCTCCGCTCTCGTCTTCCACCTCGCGTCCCTCATGTCAAAGGTCCAGCACCTTGAGGCTCTACCATGGGGCCGGTCGAACATGGATGCGCACACCCTTCAAGGGCTCGTCGCTGGCGGGCAGTTGACGGCCAACACCGACCCGAGCAGGCCGGCATGGATCATCCCACCGGCGCGGCACCAGGAGCCGCACCCCCCGGAGGGGTACGTGGTGAGCTTCGCTCGCCTACACGAGTGGGGGTTCAATGCCCCGGCCAGCCGGTTCATGCGGGGGTTGTGCTACTACTACGACGTAGAGCTGCACAACTTCACCCCCAACGCCATTTCGCAGGCGGCGACCTTTGTAGCTATCTGCGAGGGGTTTCTGGGCGTCCCCGTTCAGTGGGACTTGTGGATTTACCTCTTTCGGGCGAGCTCTTCACGATGCCCACCGGGTCGAAGGGCAAGCGCCGGCCCGTTCGCGCCGGCGGGCTCACATTCACGCTGCGGGAGAGGGGGAATGACATGTACCCGGCCTGCAACATGACGACCAACAACTCGGACTGGGACAAAGGGTGGTTCTACCTTCGCAACGACGGTGCCGGGCTCCCACCTTATACCGGCAAGGTGCTAACCGACCGCCCGTTCAACTAGGCGCTCTGGGTGTCAGATTCCGGGCGGCAGAAGAAGCTCGATCCCTACCTGAAGGCCATGCGGACCTTGACGCAGGCGGGATTGAACGCGGCGTCCGTCATCACGCAGTTCCACCGGCGGCGAGTGATCCCCCTCATGGAGAGGGCGCTTCCCATCTATGAGATGGCGGAGGGCGCGGATCCTGATGCGCTGGAACGCTCGCGGCTGGTAGTCGAACCCTTCGCCCCCGGGGTACGCGACCTAGAGGGCGAGGCGCGCGGTAGACACCAAGAAGGTGTTGTGCGACCCCGATGAGGTGATGTGGTCGCCCAGGATGCGTCTTGAGGACGGGTATATCCCGTTGGTAAGGAATCTCTGTCGATCTTGTTGATTTCGAGTTAGTTTTGGCTTCGACTGCTAACCGCTGATGGATATGGTGATGGCAGACGGAGATTGAGACGAGTGCCTACTGCTCGGATCCTCCTACACCCAACTCCCATGCGGCCAACTATGAGTGACAGCAGGAGGAGAAGGCGAGGGCGAACGCCTAGAAGGCAAAGAAGCAGAGGCGCCAGGAACGCCGCGAGGCGCATAGCCTGGTGTGGGTGCAGCGGGAGAAGGAGGGTCTCTCTCTCCCGCCGACCCCTGAGAATACGAGCAGCAGCTGCTGCAGCGGGGGGTGGTCCCCTGTCGAGAGCGAGGAGGAAGAGGTGGTGTCCTTGGCCCTGGGGGCCAAGGGCAAAGAAGTTGTTGTTCAGTCCGCGCCTTTGACGGCGCGGGCTCGTGTCGCGTCTACCTCCGCGGCAGGCGCGGCGTCGGCCGGTGAAGGTGCTCCTTCGGGGGGCGCGGCTGACTCAGGGGGCGTGTCGCCCCGAAGGCCTCGAAGAAGCGCAAGCGCCAGGTGGCAGCCCAACGGTAAGCCTTGCGTTGGCTTTGTTTTCGCGTGGGTTTGTCTAATCGGGATTCTGATGCTTCTCTTTCCTTTCCGTCAGCTGTACCGGCACTCCAATCGCGCCCGCGCTGGCACCGGCCAAGGCGCTGAGGGGGGGGGCACGCGATGCGCCCCGCACGACATGACCCCGCTCGGTGAGGGTGCCACACGTCCGGCGGTGGCGCAAGCGCCGCCCCCTCGAGCGACAGTGGCGCAGGGTGCCGTGTGGGAGGAGGAGCAGTCCCGTGCGGCCGGGACGGGGATGAGAGATGGTTCGAGGGGCGAGGCCCCTCGAACTGGTGGAGTGAGGGAAGTTTCACCTGTGGCGGACGTGGTCCAGCAAGCGGACCCAGCCCGTGCTCAGGACGCGGTCTTGGCCACGGGCGACAAAGTGTGGGCGCAGGCGACGCTCAGGTTTGCGCCTGGAACGCCGCTGGCATAGCCCAGAGGCCCGCAGGGAGCCGGTGCGTCCTCCTCGCACCAGCCCAACACCAGCGGTCCTCCCAAAGGGTGGTGTACCGGACTCGATCAGCCCAGGGTTCCGGCTGAGACGGTGGAGCGCGTGATGGCGGAGTACGCCGACTGACAGGAGTTCTTTCGGGTCAAGTCTCTCGTGCAGAACCTGCTTCGCTAGGCCTCCGAGCTCCACTCCGATGACACGGTGCAGATTTTCTAGGTACGTGTGTTTGCTCTATCGCTTTTTGCCCTTTCTCTGCTCTTGCTCGTGCCTTGTCTTAGTTTTCCACCCTTTCCCCTTGGCAGCGGCTGCAGGAAGATGCCGGGAAAAAGATCTCCTACATCGACGACCTGCACGCCAAGCTGGAGGACGTGCACCAGGAGAATGAGCACCTGGGCCCGGTGGTGGAGTGCCTTCGCAATGAGCTATACGAGGTACGGGCGAGCGCTAGCCAGCGTGAGGATGCTCTGCTCCGCATGCAGTGGGATCGTGACACCAGCCAGGCCGCGGCGGAGCAGAAAGCTAAGGAGGCCGAGCAGCTTGGCTCCATGCTGTGGGCGAAAGAGGAAGAGCTCCAGTGGGAGCGCGTGGTGCTTGGTGAGGCCAAGTCCCAGCTCGCGCTGAAGGACACGGCCCTTGCCGAGGCACAGACTCGATCTGAGCGTGAGCGTAAGGAGCTCGAGGACGCACAGACTCGTCTTGCTCAGGCCGAGTAGAAGGCTCAAGAGGCCAAGCAGCTCGCCACCGCCCTTCAGGAGAAGAGCGACGCGCTGGTGGTGGTGGAGAGTCAGCTCCAGCAGGAGCGCACCGCCCGGGAGGGGGCGCAGTCCCAGCTCGCTCTGAAGGACGCGACCCTCAATGAGGTGCAGGCTCAACTCGAGCGGGAGCGCTAGGCGCTCGAGGAGGCGCGGGCCCAGCTCTCCCAGGCCACGCGAAAGGGCCAGGAGGCTGAGCAGGCGAGCGCTGCCCTCAAGGAGGTGCAGTCTCAGCTCCAGCTCGAGCGTGCGGAGCTCGAGGGTACGAGGTCCGTGCTTCAGCAGTGAGACGCCTCGATCCTCAAGCTGCAGTAGGACACGGACGCCGTGCGAGCCGCGCTCGAGGACGAGAATAAGCGGACCGAGAGTAAGTCGTGTCCCCCAATTGCTTTGGTTTTTTCTTGGACTTTTTCGGGGCTTGATGTTCGTTTTCGCACCGTGGAGCTGCAGAAGGGCTCGGCGGATCCCTCAGCTGAGATGCTGGCTCTCCAGGTTGCCTACGACAAGGCCCACGGTGATCTTGAGACTCTGGAGGAGTGGAGGCGGCCACTCTCGAGGTGTGCCAGGAGATCGAGGGGGCCGAGGGTCAATCCTCGGGTAGCTCAATAGCGAGCCGCCTGCGGTCCCTGGGCGGTCGGGTCGTCGAGCGCTTGCGAGGCGCCCTTCGTCTCGGCATCCAGAAGACCCTAGGGTTGACCTCGACACATTACCTCGTTGACCTCGGCCCGCTGCGGGACGGCTACGTTCTTCTTGAAGGGGTCAAGGGTGATGAGGCCGAGCTTGAAGCCATCAAGGCGATCGACGCCTCCATCGCAGAGCCTACCGCGGTTCTTGCCGATATGTTCGAGGTGGACCTGTTCCCTGAAGCAGTCGAAGGTGAAGCTGCCGCTGCTCCAAGCCCCCGCGCTCCCTGAGGATTTGGGCCTCGAGGCCCGTTAGTTTGTTGTTAGGTTTTTTGTCAAGTGCCAGTTATTGTACAAACAAATTAAGTTTTATTCACAAGTTTTATTTCGTATGTTATTGTGTTTTCCTCGCGCCTTTGGAAGAATTTCGACTGGGGAGTTTGTGTTCGCGGGCCAACTTAGTCGTAGGGTAGCGAGGGGGATGTCGTATACTCTCAGAGGTGTAGGCGGTCCCGCGGCTCGACCGGCCCTAGACTTAGTCAGTTCGCACTCGGCTTCTACCCTTCTAAACCTCGAGGCGTAACACTTTAACATTATTTGAAAGAAAACGTGTTTTTGCGAGAAGGTGGGACACTTCGGGGGGTAACCCCCCTCCCTGTTGTAGCCCCCGAGGGTAGCCCTAGGCAAAAAGAACCGAGAACCGAACCGAAAGAATCGGGAACCGGAACCGAAAGAACCGGAACCGAAAAATTCGGTTCCTGATTCTTGGGAACCGAATTACCCCGGTTCTTTCGGTTATGTTCTCGGGTACCCGGGGAACCGAGGAAATAACCCATCTAAACATATAGCCCAGCAAAAGCCCAATAAGATAGGATGCAAAAGTCCAAAACCCTAGCACCCCACCCCAACTGTCAGCAGTCAGCGGCTCAGTGGCGCGTCGCCCACACTATCCGCGAGTAGCGACTCCCCCCGCGCCGTGCTCCCCAGCCACGCCGCCGCCGCTCACCCTCTCCGCCAGCCCGCCACGCCGCTTCCTCCTGCCGCCGTCTTGCCCGTCCGTTGACCACCAGAGCCCGCCCTCTCCGACTCCGACTCTCCGAGGCTCTGTCTCC
The DNA here is from genome assembly GCA_036936925.1 of Cenchrus fungigraminus. NCBI lineage: Eukaryota > Viridiplantae > Streptophyta > Magnoliopsida > Poales > Poaceae > Cenchrus > Cenchrus fungigraminus. The sequence goes on from CM072780.1 coordinate 74,918,511, forward strand.
CTCTTTCTTCTCTTCGATCCGAGCACCAGGCTGCCCCAGCCGCTAGTCACCCTTGCTACCGTGTGCTGTCCACCAGTGCCCACCTGGCACCCACCCACCGCTGCACAATGGTCCAATATCACAACGGCTACATCAATTGCATCCTGCAGTGTAAGTGTTAGTGTGCTACTCATATGTGAATGATATTAGACCAATTTAGATGTGGAGATTTTTAGACTGATTTTTATGCTTCATTTGTTTGAACTGTCATGTTGATTGCATGAAAATGCAGCCGAAATGCTGCTGAAATTTCATACTGAATGGGTTGTTTTTTGCATTTTGAAAAAAATCGGTTCCTTCGGGTAGAATCGGAACCGGAACCGAAAGAACCGGAACCGAAATTCGCCGGTTCCTGCTTTGGAAAAGAACCGATCGGTTCCTGAAACTTGGGAACCGAAATTTCATAGGAACCGAAGAACCGACCCGATCGGTTCGGGTAGAACCGAATGCCCAGGCCTACCCGAGGGAGACTTGGTTTGTATCGAGGCCCCGGTCGAGGGTAAAACCGAGTCTCCCTTTATTTATGACCTTATTCACAATTTCAGGTATGGAATATACAAAGGAAGCTTGGAATTTTATGGGTAAAAGCGACGTAGCTGCTGTATGTTCCAAGCGTTGGTGAGGACTTCGCCCTTCTCGTTTGCGAGCTTGTACGTGCTGGGCTTGAGCAGTTCGACGACGACGTAGGGTCCTTCCCATGGCGTATGTGTTCTCCAAGGGGTGAGATGAAGAGCAGGTTCGCGCCTGCACCTGTTTTCATCACCGACCCATCGAAGTACAAGGTCCAACACTCAGCTTGGATCTGCAGCGGGGGCAGCTGAGTGTCGGTCCATTCGGCGACAAAGTCCGCCAAGATCTGCGATTTAATCGCCTTACGTGGCGCATAGGTGAGGGTTTCACCCATGAGTTCCACTGACCACTTCGCAATCCTTCCCGAGGCATCCGGGTTGCGGACTATCTCTCCCAGGGGGAAAGACGAGACCACGGTGATCGGATGGGCCTCGAAGTAGTGCCGCAGCTTGCGCCGCGCGAGCGCCATCGTGTACAGTAGCTTTTGGATCTGCGGATATCGCGCCTTGGTCTCGGACAACACCTCGTTGATGTAATACACCGGCCTCTGGACAGGCAGGGCGTGGCCTTCCTCTGTTCTCTCCACAACGATGACCACGCTAACCACCTGGGTGGTTGCTGCGACGTAGAGGTACAGAGGCTCGCCATCCTGAGGCAGTGTGAGGATCGGCGCGCGTGCAAGCGTCGCCTTTAGTTTGTCGAGGGCTTCCTGGGCCTCGATGGTCCAGGAAAAGTGTTCGTGCTTCTTCAGGAGTTGGTATAGGGGTGAGCCCTTCTCGCTGAGGCGTGAAATGAAGCGACTCAAAGCCGCCAGGCAACCCAAAACCTTTTGAACCCCCTTTAGGTCTCGGAATGGCCCCATCCGATCGAGGGCTGAGACCTTCTCAGGGTTGAGCTCGATGCCTCGCTGGGAGACGATAAAACCTAATAGCATGCCGCGCGGCACCCCGAAGACACACTTCTCGGGGTTTAACTTCACCCCGTTCGCCCGCAAGCAGTTGAATGCTGCGCACAGATCGTTAACCAGGTCGTCCGCCTTCCTGGTCTTCACGACTATGTCATCTATGTAAGCCTCAACGGTCCGCCTGATGTGATCTTCGAAAATGTGTTGCATACATCGCTGGTATGTAGCTCCAGCGTTTCGGAGACCAAATGGCATTGTAACGTAGCAAAACATGCCGAATGGTGAGATGAAAGAAGTCGCGAGCTGGTCGGACTCTTTCATGTGGTAACTGGAATAGGCATCAAGGAAACACAAGAGGTCACACCCCGCGGTAGAGTCTACAATTTGATCGATTCATGGCAAAGGAAAAGGAACCTTCGGACATGCTTTATTTAAACCGGTATAATCTACACATATCCGCCACTTCCCATTCTTTTCCCTAACTAGTACAGGATTAGCTAGCCACTCGGGGTGGAACACCTCCTTGATGAATCTGGCCTCTAAGAGCTTCCGCAGCTCCTCTCCAATCGCCCGGCGCAGGCGTTGCTGAACAGCCCTGGAGTGAGGTAGGATGTCAAGGGAGTGCTCGGCGACCTCCCTCGGAATGCCGACGAGCACCACTTCCTATTTCGGGTTGAGGGTGGAGCTGATCCTCAACACCTTGCCCTCGGGGGCAGTAGGGTCGAGGGATACAGCCTTGGTCTGGTCGGCAGCCTTGAAGCTGCCAGCGTGCTTGCTGGGGGAGTCGAGGCCTTCGTTGGCCAACTTCTCCATGTCCGCCACAAGCAACTCGTCGAGCGCGAGTGCCTCGGCGTGCTTGACGCACTCGACGTCGCAGTCGAATGCGTGCTCGATCGACGAGCCCACCGTGAACTTGGTGTAGGTGTAGTTCGGGACCGCCATGAACTTGGCGTAGCACGGACGCCCGAGGATGGCGTGGTACACGCCCCGGAACCCCACCACCTCGAAGGTGAGTACCTCCTTGCGGAAGTTGTCCGGGGTACCGAACCAAACGGGCAGGTCGATCTGCACGAGACGTTGGACCCACTTGCCCGGCGCAACGCTGTGGAACGGCGTCTTGCTGGGCCGCAGCTTGTCCACGCCGATCCCCATCAGCCGCAGGGTGCTCCGTCCATCAGCACCTTGGAGAACCGCGAGTTGAAAATGACAGGGATGCGGTTCGGGTGGTCCTCGCGGCTGAAGGTGACGGTCTCCTCTGACCAGTTGAGGAACGACGGCACGGCCCTGTCCGTAGCAAGGACCTCGTGCCGCTCGCGCTTGCGCTGGCAGGTGGACATGTCCACCGTTGGTCCCCCGAAGATGAGGAAGACGTTCTCCACAGCAGGGAAACCGTCGGCGCCCCCGTCGCCTGCATCCTTCTTGGCCTCGTCGTCTTTCGCAGCGACGCTGTTGTAATACTTCTTGAGCATGTCGCACTGCTCGAGGGTGTGGGCAACGAGGGTCTTGTGGTACGAGCAGGGCTTCTTTAGCATGTCGTCGAACACACCAGGCCCTCGAGGGGGGCCTCGAGGTCCTTGCGGGCAGGGTCGACTGCGTGGACTTCGTCGTCGTCCTCGCCGTGCTCTTGTGCGCGCGTGTCGCACTGAGGCTTCTTGCCTTTCTTGCCCCGCTTTTGCTTCTTCGCGGAGTCTTTGGACTTGCTACCCTCCGCGGGCGCGTCCTCTGCGCGTTTGCCTTTCTAGCCATCGAAGATCGCTCCAACTGCCTCTTCCCCAGAGGCAAAGCTGGTGGCGATGTCGAACAGCTCGTTGGCGTTCACCGGCGGGCTCCTCCCAAGCTCGCGCACCAGGTCCCGGCAAGTCGTGCCCTCGAGAAAGGCGTGCACGATCTCAGACTGGGCGACGCTCGGGAGCTCGGTGCAGCGCTCGGAGAAGCACCGGATGAAGTCCCTAAGGGACTCGCCAGACTTTTGGGTGCACCCTCATAGGTCCCAGGAGTTCTCGGGGCACACGTATGTGCCCTGGAAGTTCCCCACGAAGGTGCAGACCAGGTCATCCCAGTTGTGGATTTGGCTGGCGGGCAGGTGCTCGAGCCATGTTCGAGCGGAATCCGCGAGGTGCAGCGGTAAGTTGCTGATGATCATGGCGTCGTCGGTGGCACCGCCCAGCTGGCAAGCCAGGCGGTAGTCGTTGAGCTATACCCGGGGGTCCGTCTCCCCCGAGTACTTGATGACGGTGGTGGGTTGGCGGAAGCGCAGGGGGATGGTCACCGTGCGGATCTCCCGGCTGAACACACGGGTTCCCAGTGGTTCCGGCGTCGGGGACCGGTCCTCCTGGCTGTCGTAACGGCCACCGCGTCGAGGGTGGTAGCCTTGTGCTACCCATGCTGCCGCGTCCTCCCTTCTCTTGGAGTTTAGGATGTTGCGGGCGTCCCTGTCGTGGGCTTGGCCGCGTGTGTCAAGGATCCACTCCCTGACAAGCGTCCTGCCCTGGTTCCCGCGATGGTGGCTCGTAGCAGCCGCACTTGCCGGTGCTTCTCCGCGAGCTTGGCTTCCAGCTTGCGGACTTGAGCCAGCTGTGCAGCGATATCTGCGTTGACCGCCGGTGGTGGCGCCGGCGGCGGGTTTGGCGGGGGGTTAGGGGCGACTTCCCTGTCGCCTGCTCCGTCCACCCCGTCAGCGTGCTTGTTGATGGCCACGACGAAGCACTCACACGTGAGGTCGTAGCTCCCCTCGCTGGAGTCATCAGAGCAGCCGAACCAGTAGTCCGCGGCGTCGAGGAAACGCTGGAACGTCACGGGGTCCGGGACCCCGGAGAAGTCCCACTCCATACCCCCGTGTTGAGGCGGGGGTAGTTCGCTGTTGACAGTGTATTTTGGTACACCAAACATATTCATTACACTTTGGTTTGGACTTGATTATGAAACTAACCCGCCACTAGGCACACTAATGATATAACAAGTTCATCTTTGTATGTGCGTTTGGAAGTGTTATGTTTTTGTAGGAAAACATGGACATAAAGGACGGAGTCACAACAAGTTCAAATGAGCAATTAAGGAGTCTTGTTCGTGTTTGAGAGCATTATGAAATCACTCCCAAAGGTGGCAAGGACCGAAGTGTTACAAAGGAACATCCCTGAGGATTGAAGCATAAAAGACCGAACTTCATGCGAGAAGACCCTCCATCTTGGACGCGAGGATGACATCGTCAAAATGGTGCAAATGGAGGGGGCAAAGTGCAAAATGACAAGAGGACCCACGTGCGCGAAGGGGCGACCGAACCGGGCCGAAGTGGACCTGGGTCGGTCGGCCCAGGCCGGCCGGCCTGGCCCATCCCCGGGTCGGTTCGACCCCCATTTCTTATGCTTGAAGATGACGCAACCCTAAATACGTGGAGGCGCCGCCATTCGCAGAGAGAGAGCCATTCGCCCGAGAGGCCATCCACAAGCTAAAGAGGGAGAAGAGGAGGGAGATCATTCGCGAGAAGGATCGCTCTACTCGAAGGAAGCAACCACAAGTGGTGGAGGACGTCGAGGCCCTGCCAAGACACCCCCAGAGGAGAAGGAAGACACCGTCGGAAGCGTCACCGTGATCAACGGTGCTATGCCTAGCACCTTGATGGGGTAATCTTCTCATTTGTCCATGGGTTGTAATCGATCTTGAGATGAAATCGCTACTTTGTATGGTTATCTATCTATCATCTAGTGTTGAAGATGCTTTATCGTTTAAGGTTAGCTACCATGCCGTGTAGGGAGTAAAGATCTCAATGCTCCCTTGGAACCATTCAATACGCCGTGTCCATCATAGGTCTAGTCACGAATACCTCCGCGTAGTGACAGTACGGGGGGAGGGAAAGGGCGAAACCGCGGTCATAACCCCCGATAGATTAGATCGGTTTTCATATCTTAAGCGGTTGCATGTTCAAGTATTGTAGACCCTTGGGCAAGTGTCTTTTATATATCTTGTTGGTTTAATCGTTCTCTCTAGTGTAGCGTAGTAGTTCTCTAGATAAACCATAGATTAGGGTTTGGATAAGTTAGTGAGTAGAGCTAGATCAAACGCTTGTAATCTCCTTGCTCCGCGGATTGATAAGAACCTAGAGAATCCCCGCGGTGAAAAAGGTGTAGGTCCGTATGCTTGCGGATCGTAGGTGGATACGTGTTTTATCCGTCAACATTCGCTGTCTGAGCCGTGGTACGATTCGTCGTTCATGGTCGCGATGAGGTTCCTGATCGACAGTAGGTGCTGACCCGGGAGGTCCTCGTACGCGGCCACGTCCGTGCTGACTGACGAGGTGTACGTCGCAACTGAGTTGCGCATCCCGTGGGGAAACTGCGGCCCCGCGGTCGTGCTTTCCCCAACGGGAGGCGCCATTGTGTCCGTTGGTGGAGGCGTGTCTTCCCACGCTACAGCACGCGCTGCCCGGCGTCGTTCCATGCGCGCTTGACGCGAGCGCTGGCCCGAACGTCTACGGCGTCGGGACGTTGAGGCGGCCGCTGCTGCCGCCGGTGCTGGCGCTGGGGCTTCTAGCGCCGGCGCGGTGGGCACCGGGCCTGCCCGGTCGAACGTCATGGGTGTAGCTCGTGCCGGTTGGAGAGGCGCATGAGGTAGTCATTCCCCGTTGCCTGGAAATTCAGGCTCCCGAACCGGATTTCGAATCCGGACGGGAAGGGGTCGGAGCTCCACCAGGCGTACCTCTGAGATGTCATCTCGGTGCGGATCACCATCGAGAATGCTGGTGGGGAGTCAATCACAGCTCGTGCCCCCTACCTGGCGCGCCAACTGTCGGTGTTAGGATTAGTCCCGACACTAACTAGTGAGATGCACTGTGATCAGCCTCTCGATGGTTGGTGCTATGCAACACAAGGACACGGGTTTATCCTGGTTCCGGCCGTGGGGCCGTACGTCCAGCAGATTACGCGTGCGCGCTGTATTTCGTTGCACCGGTGGTGCCTGTAGAGGGAGACTACAAGGCACAAGCAAGGCGGGAGAGGAGGAGAGGCCTCCAAGTCCCTGCTAGATGATTGAGGCAAAGTGCCAATATCAGGAGATGTGAGAATGCGAATGTGAGCGTGTGATTGTGGGTGTGAAAATGTGATGCCTGCAGCTAGGCGGCTGCCTCCTCCTTTAATACGCCAAGGGAAGGCAGCTTACAGACGTGTTGTATGGTATTTTGCACAGCATCGTTGTACCGGTGTGCAGTGTTCGCGGCGTGACGGTTGTCCTGGCGAATCCCGGCTCTCGCGAGCGTCGTGGCGGCTCCTGTGCTCGCCTGGGGACGGTTTCGAGGGTGGTCTTGCCGGCGCCCGCGTCTGGTCGTCATCCGTACGCCAGTTCAAGGGTCTTGCTGATGGGAGAACTTTGGTTGCACAGGGGCCGGCGTGGCGACGTCCCGTCGGAACAGGGCTTCACAGCGCCGGGAATGGCTCCACAGCGCCGAGGATGGCCGCACAGGGCCAGAGATGATGGAAAGGATGCGCTCCGCTCACCCTGCGTCATGGCGCCGCCCCGGTCATGTGCCTGGTCGCCGGTCATACGCCTTTCGAGGGTGCCCCCATGCCTTTTCGAGGGGCTCGACGTGGAGGAAGGACGGGAGCAGGCGGCACAATGCTTTGGAATGACACTGGCCTCTCCGCACAGTATGTGTGCAGTGCCCACACAGCGCCAGGGATGGCTGCATAGTAGCGGACTGACTGCACAGTGTCGGGGCCAAATTCCCGAGCGGTGTCAGTGGTGTGGCGTGGTGAGGATTCGCCTTTTGACCATGGCGCCCGCGGCACATCAGGGCATTTAATGCTCCTGTCGGGAGAATCAGGTGAGGCGCCACGCGTCGAGGGGGAGCCTCGAGCGAGGCGGAGATTCGCTCGAGGGGCGCCGAGCCCTCGAGTGAGGCGGAAAACTGCTCGAGGGGTGTCGGACCCTCGAGCGAGGCGGAGGTCGATTCGTGGGGCGTTCGACCCTCGAGCGAAGCGGAGATTGACTCGAGGGCGACCGGAGCCATGGTTAGATGGGCCTTGGGGCCGCTGGACCGTGCCAGGCCGTGGGCCTTGCGCGTGTTTGAGTAACGGTTAAATTGTGAGGTGTTTTGTGGTTTGCGTTTTCCCCTTAGTTAGGGGACCCCTTGTGGTCGTCCCCGACATCCTCCAAGACTCCGTCGATCCGTCTTGAACCGATGCTTAGCACGGTCTTTCATTTGGCTGTCAACGCCCTTGGTGCCTCTACTGCCGTTCGCCGGCGAGCTCGTTGTCCGTCGCCGCTCTGTAGTTGTAGCTATTCTTATCCAGTCAAGGGACCTTTCTGTAATTCTGTCTTCTTCGGAGGACTCTTCGGTAAAACTGGCTGCTTAATATATAATATAATGCTGTTGTAAAAAATACTTTGATTTCTTTTCCATAGGCGGGATAAAAAGTCTGCCTAACATGTTTCACGTTTTTTTACTTTATAAGAAAAAAGAAATCAACATGTTTCATGTCGGAGGACCAATACCTCGGTGGAATGCGCGGCACGATTTCGCAGGGCCCACAACTCTACAAGGTCACACACACAGGTTCAGTGGATAGGGTGGTCAGTGGTGAGTGTGCGAGGTGTTTGACGGAGGTGGTTTTGTTCTGGGAATCTTGTGGGACGGCCGGCACGTGCCTGAAAGCCTCCAACGCACATACCACTGTTGGTCTGTTTCCACGCCGACCCGCTCCGGCGGCGACACGCCGACCGTACCCCACCGCGCATTGTTATTTAGGCTCCGTTTGGACGTTGGTATTGGAGTCGAAATTAAGAATTGGAATTGGCTGGCCGCCAATACCGTCGTTTGGGTGTCGTAGGAATTGGGAACTGGGAATTGGAAACGGCAGCGAATACCTCGCGGCATTCCCTTGCCTTGCCCGCACCCTCAACCAAATTGGAGCCGGACCCTCTGTATTGCAAGGCATTCATCCGTCCCGTGTCCCGCCTCCTTCGCGTCGCCCGCCCGCCTGAGCGTCGCCGCTGCCCGCCCCCTCCCATACGGCGCCACCCTCCGCCTTCATCATCCTCCGCCGCGGCCCTCCATCTTCGCCGTCGCCGCCCTCCTCCATCTTCGCCGCCGTAGGTACTCCTCTTCCTCGCAGCCGGCGAACTGCACCGCCATCGTCCTCCCTCCGTCAGCGAGCCACGCCGTCCCCATCCTCCCTCCACCGGAGAGCTGCACCGCCTGAATCCTCCCTCCCGTGGTGAGGCACGCCGCCCCCACCTCTCTCCGTCGGCGAACTGCGCAGCCCCCGTCCTCCTCCCTTCTTCTCCTTCCTCGCCGGCAAGGTGCGCGCAAGCGCCGCCGCAGCGTGGCCTTCCTAGCGAGTCAAGGGCGCGCAGGGCTGAGCAGATGAAGGCGGAGAGGGGGAGCTCCGTCCTGGTCTGCTCGTTGACGCGAGCAAGAAGTAGAAGAGGAGGAAGGTAGTGGTCAATTCTAATGGCACGGTATGAACATCCAAACACGAATTAATATTTACAAGTTCCTTCGATTCCATCTAGCAATTTCAGCTGCATCCAAACAATGACATTGGTATTGTAACCTAATACCAATAATACTCCGATTTGGTATTGAAGTCTATTGAATGCCAATACCTCCAATATCTACATCCAAACGCAGCCTTAGGCTGTTCAGCCGGCTGGTGGCTGGTGCTCATTTGTTCTGAGAGAAAAGTACCGCTGACTGATTAGGATCGTGCTGGTGTATTTGGTGCATTACATTGACAATGAAATGCCATAGATCCAGGCGCGGACATAATAAGTTGACTCGTCCTCGGGCTGACGTGGATCCAAAGTTCGGCGCCAGCGGCGTTGGCACGGACATGCACTCAGTAACATTCGCAGCACCATTACGTGGGCCAGAGGGATGGCCCACATGCGCTCGAGTTCTCGCCACTCGCTCTGTAACCAAAATATCCTGCGATGTGTAGCCATCTCCACTGCTCGCTCTCGTCTCTATCACCAATCCACGCCTTGGCTCCCCATCGTGGGGCTAGCGTATCCGGCGTGGCGGCTCGGAGGGCGGGCGCGCGCGCGACCTCCCCGGCGGAAGCATTTGGCGCGCGGGGGCGCGACCTCCCCCGACGACGACATCTGGGCGCGGGGGTGTGGCCACTGCGGGGCAAGGTGCAGCAGATGCGGTGGGTTTTGAGGATAGGTGGCAGCGAGGTCTAGGGGTGCACTTGGTAAGAGAAAATTATGCCTTTGGCCGCTTCTAGGCGGCGGCACGGCGAGCAGGTGCGAGCGCGGCGAGGCAGCAGGCAGGCGACGACTGCGGTGCGGCTGCAGGCTTCAAGGTGAGGCCTTGGCTTCTCCTTGTGTGTAAGCGTGTGCGCGGACAAGTGGAAAAGCCATGGCCACAATATGGCGGCAATGCGCGCGGGTGCCTAGCTCACTAGGACCACAGCGCACGCCACTACAGAATAACGACGAGGCAACGAGCGGGTCCAAGGCAAGGGATGCGTGGTGCTGAGCGTGGCGGGCATGTCTCCGGCGTGACGGCCTCGCGGAGGGGACACGGCCTCCCTGCGCGTGGTGTCGCGGCCTCCTGGCATGGGGAGCAGTGGCACCCTCCCCCCCTCTGGCGCGGCAGGCACGCCATGGCGGCCTCCCCCTCCCTCCCCTTGCTTTCGGCCGGTGGTGGCCACACCAGATCTCTGTGGGTGCGCGACCTCTGACAGCAGCCGTAGGGTGGAGATCGACGGCGGCAATGTCGACTGTCGAGGCAGGGGGTGGAGGCCGAGGGCGGCAACACTAGCGTCGACAGGATAGTGAGGATCACACGACTGCAACGCAAAATCACTAAGGGGTCACGAGAATTGGAAACCGAACGTGCGTTGTATCCGCGACAGTGGCCCTGACGCTGATTACTGACTCTGGGCCCCACGTAAACGGTGCGGGGAACGTTACGGACATGCGCCAATGTCAGCCCGAGGACAGGTCAACCCTGACGCTGATTACTGACTCTGGGCCCCATGTAACGGTGCCGGGAACGTTACGGACGGCGTCGAATTTTGGATCCACGTCAGCCTGAGGACATGTCAACTTATTAGGTCCGCGCCAGGATCGATGGCGTTTCATTGTCAATGTGCGCGCCTTGTACACTACCACTATCTCAAGGGGTCAGATTTGAAAATAGTTTATTTTCCAGTCTAATCTTGGAAATAATTTTACAAAAGGGTCAAAATAACAAAAAAATACAACTGCACTCCCAGCCCTCAAAATAGTAGGCACGGTGGTTGTTTGCACGGAGAACCTTTGGATCTATCTTATCATACAAAACTATATAATCGATACCATTCTCTCAAACCACAGCCATCCACGTCATCTAGTGACGTCATCCCCTACAACCCACCGCGACCCTGCGGTCCCGCACCGTCCGCTCGTCCCATCCCACCCCGTGTTGTCCCTCTGGATCCCACCACCGCCTCCCGGATCCCACGCTGTCAGCACCCCGCCGCCTCCCCACCAGCGCCCTTGGTCGCCGCCCCTTCCCCTCCCCACCAACGCCCACTGCCTCCACACTGCCGCCTCTAGCCCTGTCTGCATAAAGTTGCTCCTCCAGGAGGAGGCCTGCTCCTCCAGGCGTCGGCGGCCTGCTCCCCGCGCTGACAGCTCCCGGCCAGCAGGCACACGCGTCGGCGGGTGCCCGTGGCGAGGTACACTACAAGAAATATGCCGACTAGTGACGCAAAAAAAAGTCGTTTCTCGTCATAAACTGCGATTAATGACGCCGGTTGTTACGAAAACACTCCGTCATTAATCGAGCGTCACAAACCGCGATTAATGACGAGACCTTATTTCACGACGTCATGAGTTTAATGACGCGTATAAATTCGTCACACTTATCGTCATAAACCTGTTTCGGCAGTTGTGCCACGTCAGACCGAGATCCATCGTGGCTCCGACGTGGTAGGAGGTTATGACGATTTTGGTTTGTCACAAATTGAGGTCCGGTCCATGTAAGAGCCTTTGGGCGCCTAATATTGTTGGGCAAATTTTAGCCCATTTCAGATTTTCGTGTTACTTTTTTGTCATTCCCTAAATGTTTGTTGCACGCTATATTGGGCTATTTTATTTTGGGCCCTAGTCAATCTAACGAACTTGGCCCATATTGCATTATGCAGGGACATTTGATTTTGGGCAATTATCCCCAGTGTCTTTCCTGGGCCTCGGCCCATATTGCATTTTTTTTTTGTGATCAGCCCATATTGCATTTCGCAGGGCACTTTATACTATTCTGGCAGCTGCTGATCGCCAGCACATAACCAGACAACAAAACAAAACATTTCTCACTTTCATATAATTCACACCACATTCAGGGAATAGTTCAACCAGTACAATTGTGCAACATACATCAAGTTAGCATCGAATCGAATCAACGTACAACAAGTCATCAGCAACACAAGTTCACCAGGACCACACTTTAGTTGAGAGGAAGATAAACCTGGCTGAAATTTATCAAGCCTTGGATCAAATTATGCATGTCATTTGTGCTCTTCTTCAAAGCTTCAAGCGCTTCTGTTTGAGACTTCAATGTTGTCTCCTGTTCTTGAGCCTTCAATCTCAGTTCGCTCATCTCGACCTCTTGTTCAACAATCTTCTGCCGTAGTTGTGCCCCCCTTGCTTCTCATTGTTAAGTCTAGCTTGTATTTCCTGAACCTGAAGTGCAGTAGTAACCCTAGTCTTTTTCATGGAGGGCAGGCGAATGCCAGCAACCTCCCGAAAAGTCCTAGATTGGACAACTTCCTCCATTACTTCAGCAGCAGTCTTTCTTGGTTGGTCGCCTTGAGGTTCAGCGACAATTTGTTCCATGCGAGCCTAAAAAGGAAATAAGATGAAAGATTTAAAATAAAATACTCACACATGTTTCTAGTATTGTTGTAAAGAAGAATGCAAAAGCAGACAAGTACTTACAATGGCTGCCTGTACTGGAGCGGTAAAGCCATTCTTGCTGCAGTGGGAGGACTTGAAATAATCAAGTGGACTTAGCCCTTCTCCTTCAGTAACATACTTCTGCCTCTAAATATGTTTCGAAAACAGGCATAATTATTAAAGTGCTAGAATTGTAAAATGGTTCATGAAATGAACTACAGAGCAAAAACATGACTTGTTCATCTGCTTACCACAAGATTAGTTTGTACAATGTAACTTCGAGATCCCGTGCGCTGATGGTACTTGACCTTTTCTCGATTACCGGTGTTTATACTACACCTCGCCTTTACAATAATAAGAACTCGTGTAAGAAATAAGGTTAAGAACAATATATAAGTACATGAAAATATGGTAGTGGCAAGTTGAAGTTCTATCATACCCTGTGCTCAGGGGAAAACCACATGTTAACCAGTGCCTTCCATTGGGCATCAGTCAGATTGGTCAAAGGAGATTTAGTTGGGACTGCATTTGCTGGAACATCATTGAAGTACTTTTGCTTCAGGCGATACCTCACCTGTCTCTGTATCGACTTTAGCATGTCAGTGCATGCCACCCTTACAGGCTCACTAGTGGTGTCAATGTCGAATTGCCCCTAGTACAACACAATTATCAGAAAAATGGATGACAAGAATGGATGCAAAGAACTATGGTAGTAGATGAGTGGACATATGCACACTGCTACTTTGACCATGTAGTTCTTGAGATGGTCTTCAGTCTTTTCACCATCTTGTTGGTTCTTCTTTGGCTTGTATCCTTCCAGCAGGGAAGGATCGGTATGTGCCCACACACTACGATCCCACCTTCTGATGCAAACTTTGCAGCTTGCATTGGTGCCTCTGAGTGTTTGAGCCCTTCTTGAATGTGTATAGGGATCTTGCCATTTAAGTCTCAACTAATTCGGTCCAGATCTCTACCCAATCTTCTTGAATCTCGCGGCCCCCGTTGTGCTCTGGAAGGGCGTGCATCACCTAACAAGTTTGTTACAGTCATACAAATTAATAATTATTCGGTTGGTAATTAGGACATTCGAATATGAGATCAAGTGACTTGCCTTCTGCAGTCGTCATGTCGATGATGTTCTCATCGTGGGTTGTTGTTGCTTGGCCTTCAGTGGGCAATTCTTGTGTATCAAGAGTTGTCCCACTCCCATCAGCTAAAGCCAATTCCCTTGCCTTGGTCCTAGTCAGTCTAGGAGGCATTCTGGTAGGGTCATCCGGTGTCTGAATTCTCTTGGTCCCTCTTCCTCCACTGACAGGTATGCTACGAGTGACTGATTACACAAAATTCAACAAAAAAGAGAAGATCAGAAGCAATCCTGCATAAGTACATAAAACAAGTTCATGATAAGATTACCTCTTGTTGACATGTCTCTGGGTCAGATTCATGTTAATCAGACAGGTTGTACTCCGGATCTGAATCTTGTATCCTTGTATCATTGGTACCCTTTCTGCTTGGTCGGTCAGGTGGTAAAAGTGATTTCATTTTCTCGATGCCAAGACTAGAGAAGAATGTGTGATTCCTCAAGACATTAATGTCTGTCTGCCGCTCGTAATCGCAGCGCTCATCTGCTTCTGTTAGGAAAGCATAAAAACTTCTGTAAGATTGGCCTACCACTATAAATAAAACTAGATCTAAACACTTCTATAAGAACCAGTAGGATGTTCCTAGCCGAAATAAGATCCTGAAAAGGATGTTCTTGGTCGAAACAAGATCCTAAGAAGAACTAGTGTAGACATGGGATCTGTCAGATCTAAAAACTTCTATAAGAACCAGTAGGATGTTCCTAGCCGAACAAGATCCTGAAAGGATGTTCCTAGTCGAAACAAGATCCTAAAAAGAACTAGTGTAGACATGGGATCTACCTTATAAAAAAACTAGTGCACACATGGGATCTGCCACATGGGAAAACACGCAAGTACAAATCCACCGGGGAAGCTGAACCGAGGAGGAAAACATTGTACCTTATTCTGGATATTTTCTTCGTACGACCTTCCCTCCTGGTGCCATTGTGTCGTCATCGCTGGTACTACAGAGGCAGATGGGAAAGGGGCTGAAGCTATGAGCGATAGATTTGGGACGATGGAGGAGAGGAGGTGAAGATTTAGGCTGGCGGCGAGGAGGGAAGAGGAAATGGGGCCGGAAAGATTTGTGATGGCGAGGAGTAGAAGGGAGGGAAGGGATGGGGGCGGGGTAATTTATCTATTTCGGTGGGGGTCTTGTCAGATTACCAATATACCCTTTCATTATGGTGGTGACTGAAACGGGGTGCATTGGGAAGGGGGAAGCAAAAAAGGACATTTAACATCTATTTTGCCCGGGCGTCCGAAATTCCGAATATTTGAATAGCGCGCCGGTTTGTTTTGGGGGCTGGTCAGCACTATATACTGGCGGCAAAGGATGTTCCTCTTATCAAGATACCACTACAAAGGATATTCCTTTATTAGGAACTACTCATTTCGTTTATGTACTTCTCCCCTTAAATTGATCATGAGCACATCACGTTGCATACTCCTCGATCATGCTCACATTGGAGATCAACACATCCTTTCCTTCATCGATTCGTTTTGCTTAGTACTACATGATCATGAGCACATCACGTTGCATACTCCTTGATCATGCCCACATTGGAGATCAACACATCCCTTCCTTTGTTGATTCGATTCGCTTAGTACTACATGATCAGGAGCACGTCACGTTGCATACCCCTTGATCATGCCCACATTGGAGATCAACACATCCCTTCCTTCGTCAATTCGATTCGCTTAGTACTACATGATCATGAGCAGGTCACGTTTCATACTCCTCGATTATGCCCACATTGGAGATCAACATATCCATTCCTTCGTCGATTCGATTCGTTTAGTACTACAAGATTATGAGCACGTCACGTTGCATACTCCTCGATCATACCCACATTGGAGATCAACACATCCCTTCATTCGTCGATTCGATTCGCTTAGTACTACATGATCATGAGCACGTCACGTTGCATACTCCTCGATCATGCCCACATTAGAGATCAACACATCCCTTCCTTCGTCGATTCGATTCTCTTAGGACTACAAGAATATGACGCAGCTTCAACCAGTGGGCACGACAACCGAAGGCTTCAGACAGGATGGCGGGGTGGCCCACGGTGAACAGGCAACAGGGGGACTGCACGGGCGATCCCTGGTCGGAGAAGCACGGGGACACGCACGCGCACGCAGGCCTAGGGCGGCGGCGGCAGACGCTAGGCAGAGGGGTAGATGCCTAGATGGGCGAGGGGCCGGGATAAGTGGTGCTCGTGTCATGTCCCGCCGGAGATGTGGTTGCTGGAGAGATGGGGAAGGTGAGGATGGAAATAGGCAGAGGAAGACGGTGAATCTAACACAGCAGGCGCGACGACGCAAAGACCACGGTGGTGGTTATTTTTTTCTTCTTTTTTCCTTTTAACTCGATGATGACAGTGACATAGGGAAAAATTGAAGCTGTATCAAATGCTTTTCAAGAGTTGAGATCTACAATGAACTGCACGAGGGTGGTGGAGCTGCGCGGATCTTAAATTCTGCCAAACACAACCTTTCTCTATATACTCCTAAAAAGAATGAAATGGAGACAAAACATCCTAGGTAAATCTGGCAGAGCCACGATGGGTCTGCCGCGCCGCTCAACTCCTTCGCCCCCCGTGCGCATCGTGGGACCCACCACTTCAACGCGAAAACAACCGCGAAAGCTCCGTGCACAACCTCGCCTCCACGTCGCTGCCGCTGCCGCTCGCTCGCGAAACCCTAAACGGCGCCCCTGTTCACCGCCGACGCCCTCAACTCGTCTCCACGTCGGCGCCCTCACCTCGCCGCGAGGCCGCCGCCCTCACCTCGCATCCGGTCCGCGGCGCACGGGCTCTCCTCCGCCCCCGCGTCGAATCTGCCCCGCCACGCGTGGAGTTGGTGCCGGTGTCGCCCGGCTCTGATCAACGCCGTGCCGGCGCCGTGCACCTCGGCGACACGCCGTCGACACCTGATCGACGGCCTCCTCCCTCCACGCCGGCGCCCTTACCTACACCGCGCGCGCCTGCCGGAACATCGGCCGGCCTTACCTACACCGCGCGCGCCTGCCGGAACATCGGCCGGCCCTCGAGCTCACCTTCAGGATCGTCGACCGGCCCCTCCAACAAAAACAGCGCCTCACCCACGCCGTCCACTCCACTTCTTTGATCTACACGTATGTCGAGTTCCTCTCCCGATCCTCACGTACTTATGTGTTGTATCCCTGTACCTCAGAGTTTAAAATCCCATGCAAACTGATTAGAAAATGTCACCTGACAGCAAGCAACGCGATCCCTTTTCGAATGCCCTAACCCTAACCATCGTGTTGCTTGCTGTTTCCCATTGGAATGCCCTAACCCTATGCATCATGTTGCTTGCTGTTTCTTCGAATGATGGGATTCTGGGATTGCATTGTCTTACTCGTAAACATTAAGATTCTTTCATTCTGCATAAAGTATTTTTGGTCTGACCTTCTGGATGCAATAGAAAACAATGCAGTTGCCCGGATCCGAACGACTGTTTCAGTTCTTCAATGGTCAAATCCATTTGTTCTAGAAATAAATAAATTAAACTCAGCCTTAGTGGTCTCTGAAAGCATATACTATATTAGTATTCTATCATCATACGCTTACATGTATACAACATCTGCAGTGAACTGAACCTAGACTGCCTCTGGACATGATCCAAAATGCATGTTCAGTTGTTTTGCGAGTAATATATATGAAGAGAAACATCTTCAGGGCATCATATATAGTAGCACAAGAGCCAACTGGAACAAAATTAAAAAAAAAACAAATAGCACATGCGTGGTGTCCTTCTGCATATGATAATCCAATGGTTGTCACAATAAGAAGTGTTTCTTCAGAATAGGCCAACTTCCAGCCTGGAGAATGCAGAATTGTGGGATATCCTCTTACCAGATCAATATACTGATAACAGAAGCTGATCATCTATATTAAGCATCACACTAGACTGCACAGTTGCTGAACTATAAGCAGAAAGGGATCTGAAACAAGTAATTTAAAGTGTGCAGAAGAAACTGTATTGCTACTTTCTGTCAAGTGTTAAAAGTATACATTGGCTCCAAACTCGATACTTAGCCAATTGGAGCAAATATTATGACATAGGAGTACTGAATTTATTATGCTGTATGTAATGAACCTAAAAACTGTCGAAAGTTCACTAGATTAGCTTGAACTTGTATTACTTTGCAAAATACAATATTTCGTGCAGTACCAGTAGGAGCTGCTAACAGGTTACAACTTACAACAGTTTTTTTCTTTTGCAAATCGGTTAGAACATAAATTTTAGATCTAGATCTTCTAAGATAGCTGCAAACTATACATCCAAAAGGACAACATTTAAACTACAAAGACAGACAAATATGCAATTGTTCATCATCTATACTCCAAAACAACTAAACATGAATAGGTCTGCGTTGTGGATATGCACATGAATTTTGAACCCTTGGCATCATGTTGGACGCGCTTACTTCAAATTGCAGGAGCCGGGATTGTGTTTGGAGGACGAACTCTCCCCACGCAGCCAAACAGCGTGCCAGGACCTGGGTGAAGATCAGAGGGAACAAGTAAGTACGCTCGTTTCAGAACCTGCCTTGAGTTGACTTTTTTGTGTGTGCATGGATGCTGAGAGTGATTTTTTTGTTAAGGACATTTGAACATTCAGTGCCGATGGATCCATCAAGAACTAGCCAGAGTAGGACACCTCTTGGAGATCTCACAAACATTAGTGCTCAAGGTAATGCAACAATCCAAGGGAAATTCTTGTTTAATCACGAGTGTGGTGGTTGAAATAATGTATTGTTGCCGACGTGCTAGGTACCAAAGTTGGTGACAAGAATGCTCGAAAGAGGCAAAGAGAGAAAGAACGGTATGCATCAATGACAACTGAGCAGAGGAATGAGCGGAACAGGAAGAGACGAGAGAGGAGGGCGCAGAAGAATAAAGTGTCGGACGACCTAAATGCACCAATTGCATCCCAAGCAGAAGGTATTATTTCATGCATTGTCGTGTTTTAATGATGATATACAATATGTGTGAGGATCCAATGAACCGTGCATGCATGCATATAGATGAATTTGTACCCGAGGATGATGATGAAAATAGTGACCAGCTACATAGGGGGATTTGGTATCAAAATACGGAGGGCCCGCTTGTGGGTGCAAATAATCAAGGTTACACCTCACACAATCCTTATTAATTTTTGCTGCCCACAACATGCTAAACATAGTTGGATGGTTGTTTCGTAGATGGTGTATTGAACAATGGTGAGCCTGTTGAGGTTGAAGGAGGTAATCTCTTCCATGTCCTACTCTTGGTTATAGTAGTTTTTTTATTTGACGAATAAAACATTGGAAGTATATGTGCCCCTTAGGAAAGCTGTGCACCTTATAATTTTCATTGGAAAAATGGCATCAAAAGTGTATGCTAAGCCTGGCTCCATAAGTTCACCAAAAACAAGAATGCCTCCTATGTAATCTGAACCTTTGCAGGCAAAGAGCTTTGTTTCTAAATCAGGAAATAATAATCTCTTGCTGCAACATATTCTATTTAAATCTATTTTCAGATTTTCATAACTCTGAATGAAAAAACCGAACTTTCTTGTCAAAATTTTTTTATAGAGTACCGACTACCCAAGCATCTAGCATATAGCGTGCTTCAAAAAACAAATGGCACTTGTCCTTGTAAGTTATATACAATAATGGAATATTTAATGAATCATTCAACATTGAACACTATAAGAGAATCACCCTTTCTAAGTAACTTATTTATAGAGTGCCCCGTGACCGACTAATTAAGTGATGCAACATTTCTATGTAGATGATGTATTGAACAATGGTGAGCCTATTGATGTTGGAGGAGGTAATCTCATGCATTTCCAACTCTTGGTTATAGTAGTACTTTATTCGACAAATATTTGGCAATGGAAGTATATGTGCATTTGTGGTGTACACAGATGGAAATGTTGGATCAAGTATTTCACTATTGGATGAGAGCACCCAAGGCATTACCACTGCTGACTGTGAAGGTAAATTTAAGTAATCAATTGCCCTTTCAAATTAATTTATAGAGTGCTCCATGACCAACTAAGTGATGTGTGGAGTGTTGAATGTTGGTGCCCTCTTTATTGTTAGCGTTCCTAGATAAGTGTTGGATAGAAGGACAATTTATACACTTTTTTGTTAGCCTTCAATTGTCATTAGGGTGGATATTCATACATGTTAATACCTTTAAAAAAGTAGGGATTAGCCAGCTTAATTGGTATCGGACTAGGCCTGTTACTCTCTCACATGAAATATGATTGGTTGTTCGGAACGATGCCACTGGTTTTTAGGTGTTGTAGATGAATCAGCTACCGCTGATGACCAGAACGTCTCTCCTGGGGAGCGTCGACGTCGGAATGCTAGGGCATGGAGGGCGGCACTATCTCCTGAGCAGAGGGCGTTAATAAATAAAAGGAGGCGTGATTCCTATGCTGCAAAAAGGCTATTTAGGACTCCACAAGAGAAGGTGGAGAGAAGAAGAAAAACCAAGAGTGACTACAAAAAGAAGATTAAAGAACATCGTGCAAACAACTTGCATCCTGACTCCATCGCCATGGCAAACCCTCAATGGAAACCAGAGCTTTTATTCCCTCCGGGTGATAAACCTCCCTCGAGAGTATCGGAAGAGATGGTGATTCCCGATTTCGGTGGCAGTCCTGTCTATGTCGAGGCAGAAGTACGGGAACCTCCACAACAAGATGAAACCCCGGAGACATTTCTATCCAACACTGTCCATACGGAGCATCTGACTCCAGGATTGAGATATTCTCGTCAAAAGCGTCGTAATCAAGAGTTTGAAGCAACCATTGGCAGGAACACGAATGGGACCACTGGTGAAAACGAGAATCATGCGAGTCAGACGACACATTGTGTCGTTGACAACGGTAAGGAACTAGACAAACCTTATATTATGACCAACGAGTTAAAGCACATTTAACCAAACTGTGTTTTACTTCTATATAAAGGTATCACACAGACAGACCCTCGCGGTGATAGAACATGGATTTCTTCTGATGCCGGAGTAGCAGGTGACAAAATTACTTGTTCTTCGAGGGGGGGTAGGTTGCGGCACTTTATATGCGTCTCACCTGCCATTCTGCTTCTACAGGCACTTCGTCACAAGCACCTTGCAATGAAAAGTGTACTTAGACACAACCATCCGTTGTTGATGAAGGTATGTGCCCATGAATTGCCAATGTTTAGAGACGTGCATGCTCTTCTTGATTGTATTGTGCATACTTACCTATTCCCACACTCACCACTCATGTGTGTGTTGCGTCAGATGGTGATGACCACATCGTATTCGAGGAGGATGAGGAAGAGGATGAAGGATACCTTTTCGCGGGACAAGGTATACCTCGACGCAATTATCTCGTGTTAAGTTACCATTCTATAATATCCAACATATTACACCTTTGACCCGTGCTGAATTTTAATAGAGGACGATGATGATGCCATCATGGAAGTCGACCTATCGATGGATGATGAAGATACCATTGAACCCAATGTGCCGGATCCATTCGGTGCGGTTTATGCCAATGTCAAGGACGAGACCCACATGCTAAAGCCAGTCGATAATTGTGAGTTCTGCAATGCAAAGAAGTTTGAGTCTGAATCGGATGGATTCTACTGCCGTAGTGGAGATATTCATCTATCCAGTGCCGACGCACCCCCGGATGAACTTATGCGATTATGGACGGCTTCAGACGCTGATGCCAGGCATTTTCGTGATCACATCAGATATTTCAATGGCCAGTTCTCATTCACTTCTTTGTACTGCAAACTTGATAGTGCGACCACTGACACCCGGAAGTGTCCCATTTACACATTTCGTGCGCATGGCGCAATTTACCATAATGTTAAGAACTTTGGCAAAGAAGAGAAGTATGAACCTACTCACCTCGAGCTTTATTTCTACGATGATGATCCAGATCTTGATTATAGGCTCAGCAAGTGTCGTGAGAAGACTGAGCAGAAAGATAGAGAGGTCATTCGTACACTGGTTGACATCTTCAATAGTGGTATTAATCCCTACTCGGATCACCTTCGCCCTATGGGGGAGGTAGAAAATTTTTCGGATGTCCATATCGAGTTCAACCTTGATCAATCGTTGGACCAGAGAGTATATAACAAGCCTTTAACATCAGAGGTTGCCGCCGTTTGGATTGAGGGGAGTGAGCGTAGGGGTCAATTTGATAATAGTGTCGCCCTCCACGGGAAGGATAGGTCATGGAAAGGCATATGATCGTATCATGGGTGCTACGACCCCCTCTCATACCCTCTTTTCTTTCCAAAAGGAGAGTTCGGGTGGCACAACTGCATTCCCAAAGTTGGTGTGACTGAGGAGCAAGTTAACAGAGCCCGAGCCATCCGCAAGGCTTGTGCTCAGGGGGGTGGCGATGATGATGCGGGTAATTGCATATTTCCTCTTACCAAATATTACTCAATGAACGTGGATCATGATACTAACTGAAAACTTTTCTGTGTGTAGGCTCTGCAGGGAATAAATGTGTTTCCGTGCGTGATTACTATTGCTACAAGTTGCAGATGCGGTCAGGGATTTTCAATCCAATACTATACGGCAAGCGTCTGTTCCAGCAGTTTGCCGTCGACACCTACGTGAAGATAGAAAGCTCACGTCTTGACTATTATCGCAACAATCAGGATACAGTGAGGGCTGACTTGTACCAGGGTTTGGTCGATAGCTATCGTACGGGGGTGGAAGACGCGACAGAGGTTGGGAAGCGTACCGTGCTATCACCAACATTCATTGGTGGTCCTCGGGATATGCGGCGTTGGTACATGGACGCGATGGCTCTGGTCCGAAAGTACGGAAAACCAGATATCTTCCTCACTATGACGTGCAATCCGAATTGGGATGAGATAAAGAATGAGCTATATCCAGGACAGGAGGCCCAGGACCGTCCAGATCTCGTGGCTCGGGTGTTCAGGGCAAAGTTGGAGGAGTTGAAAAGGCGGTTGTTGCACAATGACATACTTGGCAAGGTTCGTGCCTACGTATATGTCGTTGAGTTCCAGAAAAGGGGATTGCCGCATGCACACTGGTTGCTTATAATGCAAAGGAAGTACAAGATCACGTGCCCTGAGCAGTATGACATGATTATCTCTGCGGAGCTGCCAAACAAGAAGAAGTTCCCTGAGCTATACAGGATGGTGACGAAGCATATGATGCATGGGCCGTGCGGGGTGCTTAATCCCGAATGCCCATGCACAAAGGATCGTCCGTCGTGCAAGAATCGTTACCCGCGACCATTTTGCGATTCAACATCGCAAGGCAAGGATTCGTACCCTATGTACAAGAGACGTGATGATGGTCGTAAGGAAATGATTCGAGGTCACATGCTGGACAAATGATTTGAGGCATGCAGCAGCATTAAGTCTGTTAAATATCTTTTTAAGTACATCTACAAGGGCCATGACAGAACATCTCTGGTAGTTAGAGAAAATGGAAAGAAAGATGCTAACAGAAACGTTGGTGAGATCACGGATTACAGAGAGGCCCAGTGGGTGGGGCCTCCAGAAGCGATGTGGAGGATATACGGCTTTGACTTACACCAGTGTCGCCCACCGGTGCAGCCGCTGCAATGTCATCTCCCCAACTGCCATATGGTTTCATTTCATAAACGTGACAAAGTTGAATGAGTTCTAAAGCGTCCGCGTATCAAGGAGTCAATGCTCACAGAATGGTTTAACTTCAACTATCATCATCCTGAAGCCCGAGGAATCTTGTATCGCGACTTTCCGCAGTATTATAGGTGGAACACGAAAGATAAAGTTTGGCAACCAAGGAAAAATTATGTATACCAGGTCGGGAGACTCGTATCGGCGAATCCGGCAGAGGGCGAACGCTATTTTCTTCGGATTCTGCTGAACCATGTCCCTGGAGCGACATCATGGAGGGACCTCAGGACTGTTAATGGTGTGCATTATACTTCGTTCCGTGACGCCGCGATGAGGCGAGGCTTGATTGTAGAAGACAAATCGCTCGATGAGTGTCTTACTGAAAACAGCTTGTTTCAGATGCCATCCTCATTGTGTAGATTGTTCGCTACAATACTGGTATTCTGCGAGTCGAAGGATGTGGTCGGTTTGTGGACAAAACACTTCGATGCAATGGCAAGAGACTACAAGCGCAACAATCCAAACCCGAGAGTGGTGGAACAGCTTGTTTTGATTGACATCAGGAACATGCTGCAATCTATGGATAAGGACATAAGGTCGTTCCCTCTTCCACAAGTCGACAATGCATTTGACGATGCTGTCGGGGTTCCTCGTGAGATATTTGAGGAGTCGAGCATTGAGCCGAGTCCGGAAGATGTGAGACTAGCTGATATGCTCAACAAGGAGCAGAAGGCTGCTTACGATAACATAATGTCAACTGTCGACACCGAACGAGGTGGCTTATTCTTTGTTGATGGACCTGGTGGCACAGGAAAGACTTTTTTGTACAGAGCACTTCTCGGAACCATCCGCAGTCAGAACAAGATTGCTATTGCTATAGCTACATCTGGTGTCACAGCATCTATAATGCCTGGTGGGAGGACGGCACACTCACGTTTTAAGATTCCCCTTACGCTTGATGACTCATGTTGTTGTAGCTTCACGAAACAGAGTGGTACCGCCAAGCTGCTGTAGTTCGCATCTCTCATCATTTGGGACGAGGCGTCAATGACAAAGAGGCAAGCTGTTGAGGCGC
The DNA here is from genome assembly GCA_036936925.1 of Cenchrus fungigraminus. NCBI lineage: Eukaryota > Viridiplantae > Streptophyta > Magnoliopsida > Poales > Poaceae > Cenchrus > Cenchrus fungigraminus. The sequence goes on from CM072780.1 coordinate 74,942,768, forward strand.
TAGACTACAGCATGCGTGATATAATGGGACGGAAAGATCTTCCGTTCGGTGGGAAGACGATTGTGTTTGGTGGAGATTTCAGGCAGGTCCTCCCTGCTGTACGGAAAGGATCTAGGGCACAAATTGTCGGTGCTTCCTTACGCAGGTCGTACCTTTGGGATGACCTGCGGCATCTTAAGCTCGTGCACAACATGAGGGCCCAGAATGACCGTTGGTTCGCTGATTATTTGCTGCGCATTGGTGATGGCACAGAGGAGGTTAACAAAGATGGTGATGTACGCCTTCCTGAAGATATATGTGTCCCATACTCTAGGGATTCCAAGAAAGATCTTGACACGTTGATCGAGAGCATCTTTCCGAACCTCAATGCAAACATGACAAACAAGGACTACATCACCTCCAAAGCCATTTTATCAACACGTAATGATTGGGTGGATGATATTAATTTGAAGATGATCAACAAGTTCCATGGTGGGGAAATGGTGTACCACAGTTTTGACGAAGCGGTGGATGATCCGCACAACTACTACCCTCAGGAGTTCCTTAACACACTAACTCCCAACGGGCTACCTCCACATGTCCTAAAGCTCAAGATCGGATGCCCGATAATATTGCTTAGGAACTTAGACCCTGCAAATGGACTATGCAATGGAACAAGACTGGTGGTTAGAGGGTGCCAAAGAAACTCAATAGATGCTGAAATTGTTTTGGGACAGCATGCCGGGAAGAGGGTTTTCCTTCCTCGGATACCCTTGTGCCCCTCTGATGATGAGATGTTCCCATTTCAATTCAAGAGGAAGCAGTTTCCTATTAGGCTCAGCTTCGCCATGACGGTCAACAAGTCACAGGGCCAAACAATACCAAATGTAGGAGTGTACCTTCCTGCCCCTGTGTTCTCTCATGGTCAATTGTATGTTGCTATGTCTAGAGCAACAGCCAGAAAAAGCATCAAGATCCTATCCCTCCCGCCTAACGCAGAGGCAGAGGAGGAAGAGGCTAGAAGGCAGGAACAGAAAAATGCAAAAAAGAATGCCAAGGGCAAGGGTAAAAAAATGATGTGCTCAAAAAACAAAAAAGAGTCCTACTGGTGAATGACACGTATACGAAGAATATTGTATACAAGGAGGTTTTGACATTGTACGCCAGGTAATATGATATTTATTATTAATGTGTATCTTAAGATTAATGTGTATTTGGAATAGAACGATGCAATTTAATGTTTCTTGCTTTCTCTTTATGTAAAAATTAAATGATGTACAATAGTAGTTTTCTTGGGTATTTTCTATCAAAGAAATACTAGACTAGCCAAGAATTCTAATTGACAATAGATACTTTTTAAATGTTGTATTATGCTGTATTGAGTGGCGCAAATGAAAAGATCAAGAAACTTTGTTTTTATTTGTGCAGGTGCTACTGCTATGTGGAGGCTCTGGATGACAAGTGCTGATAAAGTAAAAACCGCAACTTGTTCTGGGGACTCTTTTCGGAAGGTGCAACAGGATGGATCGCCTTTTTTACTGAAAAACAACATAGGATACTGTATCTGTTTATATTAGTTTCCAGACTCCACTTTATTGATAGAGTTATGTGTGAAATTTGTCTGGTAAATAAGTTCTTCGTCCAACACTAGAGGCTAATGTCAAGAGGCAAATATGTATGCTTTACGATATAATGGTGTGTTGTGATTTTGTTATTTTGTTATTATATAGCAAATCTACATTGAAGGTTCTATTTTTTAATTTCACCTTTATACATAATCAGGTTTTTTAATTATATGCTCATGGGTTATCTAGATGCTAAGCACTTCCCTTGTTCTAGGTAATGTTAAATTATTTGTCATCTTTTTATGTCTTTAAAATTATTTTCATCCACTAACATCAAGATGTACACTCAATTTTAAGACGCCCTTCATATGATGCCTTAAATTAAGAAATATTATTTTGTTTTTACATGATATATTATGATTTATTGACAGATTTTGTACTATATACTTTTTATTGAATGTTTTGTATATTGCATTATAGATATTTGACGCCCGTAGCAACGCACGGTCACTTTTCTAGTAATTTCCAAGTTGTCAAAAAAAACCTTTAATTTCCTTTAATTTCGCCGATGCGGTCTCTCTCGACAGCGGGTGAACAGGGAAGACGAGCACCGTCGTGCGCGTCCCCAGCCCCGTGCCGCGTGGCATGTCAGACTCATACGCGCCGTCGTATAGCTGACCAGTGACCAAAGCAAAAGGCACCCAACAATGAACGAGAAATTTGGAAAAATGGCACCCAATTGGGAGCCTCTCTACATTTAGCACTCAATTCGCGACCTCTTCAAAAATTAACACCCTGAGCATGAATTCTTTCAAAAAGAGGAACTCGCCCCATTTTTTATTCTTTCTCTTGCATCTGGCACTATTCACTCATGTGGATGGACCATAATACCCCTGGCCATCTATTCTTCCCTGGAAGCATGAACCGGAGAAAAAAAACCACCGCCTGCTCCTAGCCATGCACCGCCCCTGTTCCTAGCCCTCCATGCTGCCCCTGTACCTGATCCCCCTGATTTCCTTAGATAATAATTTTGACAGCATGTACCCTATATTTGAGGGATTAAACAGCACATATAAACTTGGTTGAATCCAATACACATAATTTTAGCACGCATCAATCGAACACACGTAAATAGGTTCAATCCAACACACATAAATAGGTTCAATCCAACACACATAACTTTAGCCATGCAAGGCTTGTCCAGAAATGTAAACACACAATACACAAACATGGATACAGGTCCATAGTTTTCTGACAGCATCATACAAAAGCATATAGTGAGCTTCTTCTTGACAACATCAGTTGTTTGCCTTCCTTGGAGTGAGCTTCTTCTTGACAGCTCGCTTTTTCTTCCTTGGAGTAGTGATGACCTCCATTATGGTGTTCACCTCTTGGCTCGGCCCCTCTCCAACTTCTCCAACTTCTTTGTTCAATGCCAGCTGCCTTCTTGTATTCATTGCTGGACTAGTGTTAATAGGAGTTTCTATCACTCCAATTTTTTGTCTTTTGGGTGTACTTGGACCTACTTCAGCAACTATTGGACCAGGTTTCCTTCCTAGCTTAGCACGACTCTTCCTACAACATTGTTTTAGTAGAAATTAAGGTCTGAAATTAAAGTCCGAAATCAAGGTCTGAAGTTAAAGTCTGAAACTAAGGTCTGAAATTAAAAGTATGAAGCATTAGAAATACCTCTTTTTTGCTCCATTCAGAGGGCATTTTGGTGATGTAGTCCTGTGCCCAAGTCCTAAACAGTTCCTGCACTGAACTTGCCACTTGCCTTTACCCTTAGCCTTGTTTCCCTTTTGCTCCACACAACTAGGAATCCTATTCTTCTTCTGTCTGCCAACTCCTCTCTTCTGCAAAGGTGGCTTCAACTTGAACTCCATTTCCACATGTGCCCACTGAGACTTGTCAGTTAATGGTTTAATAACACCAGAATATGCAAGTCTAAAAAGCCTCACTGAGAAGTAAGGATCCAAGTAGTCTTCCATTTTAGGATTTCTGTTTGTTACTATGAGTGCCAAAGCATGAGGACATGGTTTCCCTGAGACCTGCCACTCCCTGCAAGTGCAAGTGTGATTCTTAAGATTGACCACTTCTCTTATGACCTTATGATTCTTAGTAACTTCTGACACTTCTCCTTCGTTCCTTTCACCTTCTTTCACATTCAGGTGACCCAATTGCCTACTCATTATTTGGAGTTGGCGGACTACAATGGGGAGCATGACATGACCATCAAACTTCTCACCAATTCTCCTCCTTTTTGCAAACAGTTCCATAAATTTGGTTCTCAAGGTGTCTACCAGCTCGGCTATAGGAAGATCCTTAATCTCTTTGACCCAGTTGTTCCAAACCTCTGCAACATTGTTTGTGATATGATCAACTTTGATCTCTTCTGAAAATCTGCTCCCCATCCAGATTAAATAGTGATCTTTGTCCAGATAAGACTTAACAGCCTTACTTGCAGCATATATCTTGTTCATGCAGTACTCATGATATTCAGGTTTGAAAGTTCTTGCTGCAGGCCACATTCTGTCATACACAGGACCATGAAACTTCTTTGAAAAATTTCTCATCAAGTGCAAGAAACATTCTCTATGCTCTGCCCAAGGGTCCACCTCCCTCACAGCTGCAGCTAAGCCCTTGCAAGCATCTGAACTAAGAGCTAGATGTGGTGGATTCCCAACTGCTTTCTGCAACAGCTGTAGAAACCACTTCCAATTTTCAGTGGTTTCACTGTCAAAAAATCCAAAAGCAACTGGAAACATCCAGTTATGCCCATCCATGGCAGTAGCTGCGGGAAGGTGGCCATTCCACCTTCCATTGAGAGCAGTAGAATCTATGCTCAAAAATGGTCTACAACCATTCAGGAAACCATCAATGCTAGGTTTGAAGCAACAAAAAAATTTGTGGAAATATACATCATCTCCATCCTTTGTGACATATATCTGTACAACACTTCCTGGCATTTTTTGCTCTACCTCTGCCTTGAAGTTGTACAAATATGTAAAACTTTCCTCCCATGTACCATACAATTCCTCTGCAGCCTTCTGTCTACCGAGCCACACTGTGGAGTACCCTATTCTTACATTATACTTATCCTCTAATTCCTTTTGCAATTTCCTTGGACCCATGTTTGGATCTTTCATAAGATATGGAATTGCTTTCTCAGCTACCCAATGATAAGATGCCATCTTGGTTCTCACTCTCCCCGTTGTGAAACAAAAATGTTCACCCGTATTTACAGTAACCTGCCAAAAGGAAAAAAAAGGTTAGTGACATACAAAGGCACTTAGGTTGTAAAAAGGAAACAAATTGTTAGCTATAGAAGGTTAGCAAAAAATTGTACCCTGACTTGCTTTTCATCAGGCATCAACCTTGCAACAATAGCCCATGGACAACCATCAGCTTTGCAATATCCTCTAAATCTTTTCTTATTAGAATTTTCTATCCCCATCTCAAATTGTCCCTTTATAGCATGATGCTTCGCAGCTACCCGAAACTCTCTCATAGTTTTGTATATGGCACCAACATGCATTGGAGGGTCATCCCTATCATAATCAATAGCTTCCTCCCCAGGGATCACATCATCAACTAGCAATTCTGCACCTTCTAGGTCAACATCATCAGGAACTTCATTCTCCTTTTCTGCAGCTTCTTTCTCTGCCCTCTCATCCTCCTCTCTAAGCCCAAGAAATTCATACATAGCATCTTCATCAACCAGTGGCCTAGCTGAACCAATTTGCTCTTCTGTAAATGGTAGTATCTCAAGACTGTCCCAATCAATTGCATCAATTGTAGGAGGCTCATTGCTGGAATTAACTTGTCTATTACCAATATCTGTCACTGCATCGCTGCTCATTACCACCTCTGAAACACATGACTTAGAACCCAATTCCAAAGGTCTGTCCTCAACATCCACATACAAAAATAGCTTCTGCTCTGTCTTCCTTTCAGAGAAAGCACAAGACAACACATTATCATCCACCAATTCCCTTTCTCCACCACTACTCATGTCAAATTCACAAATTTTAAGTCGCTGCGAGCTACCCCATTTAACTCTTTCGGCCAGTTCCTTCTCTATCATCTCCATGTTACAATACTGACAATCAACAGTCCATTCAACATATTTTCGTGGCACAAAAACACAGTTTCCATCATCTAGCTTGGCTGAGAATTGAGATATCTGAACACACAATCTAAATGCTGCATCCGGATTGATCCTACCGAGTACCAACAAAAAAAATACAAAGTGTGTGTATCAGTTAGTTGAATCCTAATCTTCCTCTTCAGTCACGGTTGCACATCTTCCTATTTCAAACAATCATGTTATAACAAAACGAGAGGATTGGGTTGCTGCCTTACCCAGGAGGGATCTCGAAGGGGATCATCTTGCTTGTGGCAGCCCCTAGCTGCCGTGGCCGCGGCTGACCTCCGTGGCTGCGGGTGGCCTTACCCTCCTCCCTCAAATCGCTGCACGGGTGGCCTCACCCTCCTCCGTGGCCGCGGCTTGGGAGGCGGACCAGCCCCGCGGCGGCGAACTGGCAGCGGGGCGCCCCGCGCGGCTAACTGGCAGAGGCGCCATAGGCAGAGGGGCGGAGGCGGACTGGCAGAGGCGGGGGACTGGCGGAGGCGGGGGCGGAGGGGAGGTGGAGCTGCGCTGGCGGCGGACTGGCAGAGGCGGCGGCCCGGTTCGTCGCGGAGAAGGCCGCGACGTTCGTCTCGCTAGGGTTCGTTCGTGCGTGCGTTCGCGGAGACGGCCCGATGCGAGCAGGGAAGAATAGATGGCAGGGGTATTTTGGTCCGTCCACATGGTTGAATAGTGGCAGATGCAAGGAAAATAATAAAAAATGGGACGAGTTACTCTTTTTGAAAGAATTCGTGCTCAGAGTGCTAATTTTTGAAGAGGTCGCGAATTGAGTGCTAAATGTAGAGTGGCCTCCCAATTGGGTGCCATTTTTCCAAATTTCTCACAATGAACAAGCTAGAATTCCTTGGTGGCATGGGTATGGGTAATCCAAGCGCAAAAGCAATACACCGTCGGACGTGTCCCCCGACCGCGACCACCGCGTCCAGCCCTCCACCCGGAGACCAACAGCTTGACGACGCAACCGGCGGGAGAGCGTCCATGCTTCGCCAAGAAGCGAATGCTGTGGTCCAGACCACAAAACAGCAAAATCCTCGGGATCTTTCCCGCAAACCGCAGCTGACCAAAGGCTGTTCGTGGTCGTGTTCGTTGGACCGCACCAGAACCATAAGCCAAGGCACACCTGCACCAAGGAGGACCAACCAAGCATTTTAAATTCCTTTCTCTTGACATTTCGTGTCAGTTACTAGTTCCTCCGCCTCGGCCGAGCGGCGGCGGATTCCGTGGGGGATTAGAGCATAATTTTGCTGCCAAACGGGAAACTCCCCGCTTTCTTGCCCCGGCAAGCAGCTACTCACGGCCACCGGCCCCAGGTTGGTATGCAGACCCCTCGATTCCTCCAAGTTCTTCTTTAAATTCCAATCTTCCGTTCCGTTTCGTTTCGTTCCGCGCTGCAAGAAATTCCGTGGTGTTTCTTAGTCGCCCGCTCGTAGGGACAGGCAGGTGCGGATCTTGTGGGGCGGTTGGTTCCGGGGCTCCGAGCCGCAGTTCCGTCTCTGCTTCAGTTCCCTAATTCTGGCCCCCCATTCCTTTTTTTTCAATCTATAAAATCTAGTTTATTGCCCATGCTTTCTTGATAATTGTGTTATACCGGAATCAGGAAATCTTGGCTCCTTGGCGAATTCCGAGGAAAAGATTCCATCTTTGTGCTTCTGCGCGAGCCAGTATGTCGAAGTTGTATTTGATAAAGCGCTTATATATGTTTTTATGTCCGGTTCGTTGTCTAATTCACGCATGCAGTCAAATTTGTCCTCTATCCGCTTGAATTTAACGAAGTCGTGTGATTTCTTTTTGCTGTCGACGGGCGGAACTATTCCTTCTGGTGATGTTTTAGACCTGCCAGATTCGTTTGTCCGTCTCCTTTGTTGCGGACTGCATTAGTATGATTATATCTGCCTGGTGCATAGTTCTCACTGAATTTGGTGAATTTGGTCTTTGCTTTGTTCCATGTACTATGTGTTAATCAGACTTTCAGTTACTTCAGTAGTTTACCTTGTGGTCCAGTCTGGGTTTCTAGTCGAGTTCATGAAAATATGCACTAGATGAGGTATTGTGCCTTGTTCAGCTGGAACTATCTAGCTTTTATGTCATGCTGTGGACAGACAGTTAAGAATATGTTTCCTTTCCTGTTCTGCACCATTTCCTTGGGGTCTGTTTATTGCTTTCTCTGCTTCGTCAGTTTGTCTACCTATGTAGCATGGGATATACGAAGGGTTGATGGCTATGTAATGGTTTTTTTTTTTGTACAAGTGTCAGCAGTGGTAATGTATCCTCCATCCTTCTAGCCGTAACTGAAGAAAACATCATGCAGAGTAACAACATTTTCTGTCTTGTTATGTTAGTGGCATTTCTTTTATAGGGAGAGGTGAGAAACAATAGATAGACAATGTAGCTCTGATGGTAAAACTAAAATGATGGACAGTAGAATTGAAATGCTTAGCTAGTGAGATAAATTCAAAGATGTCATGCTTGTATGTTCCTGGTACAAAGCAGTATCAATTGGATTTCCAAAAGTCATTTTCAAGCATCAGAATCCAATATTTTAGCCTAATAGCTTGTTTGTTTATGTTAGGAGTAAGAAAGTCAGCGTACTAAAATTATTGTTTTGCTCATTTCCAGTTTGGGTTTTCTTGTAATATTGATTTTTTTGTTGCTTTTCTACATGCCTGTTGACATGTCTTTGTGAATGTTTTTTTAATGCCGTCTTATTTTGTCAGATGAAGGTAGACATCATAATTATTTCATTATGCAGATCTGGACGCAAGTCTGAGACGTTTCTCAAGGGATAAAGTACACTATGGTTGCCCAGATTAGGAGCAAGAATCACTGACTTGGGAAGCAATAATTTTTATGGGAAAAGAAAAACTCCGTAAGCAGCCTTCAGGCCGTCTGATTGAATCTCTCAAAATGGAGAGAATGAGGAACATCCTGACTCATAGATACCCATACCCACATGAGCACTCGAGACATTTCATGATTGCTGTGTTTGCTTGTTGGCTTTTCTTCATTTCCTCAGATAACTTACAAAACCTTATAATGAAATTGGACAAGAATTTTAAATGGTGGTCCATGTATGCTTGTTTAATTGGCTTCTTCTATTTCTTCTCATCACCTTTTATTAGGAAGACCATCAAACCAAACTATTCAAACTTCAACCGATGGTAAGCATTAATCTCTTGTCTGTGAACTAGTACTTAAGTAAAACAAGATGTTTGGTTCTCTGAAGTTGTTTCTGAATGCAGGTATATTGCTTGGATATTCTTGGCAGCACTATACCATCTGCCCAGTTTTCAGTCAATGGGCTTGGATTTGAGGATGAATCTTTCCCTCTTCCTCACAATTTATATCTCTTCTCTAATCTTCTTGATGGTCTTCCATATCATATTTCTTGGCCTTTGGTATTTGGGTCTTGTTTCTCGTATGGCAGAGAAAAAGCCAGAGCTACTTACTATAATACAAAACTGCGCGGTAAGGCATGGTGACATTGGTTTATGTGTCTTCCTTCCACTTAATCTTTTCTTAGTTACCTGTGTGTTATTGATTTCTTTATATATATCTTGTATCTTATTGCAGGTTATAAGCATAGCTTGCTGTGTGTTTTACAGTCATTGCGGCAACAGGACTGTTACAAGAGATAAATCTATTGACCGTAGAACTGCAAGCTGGATTGCCTTCTCACTTTGGACAAAGCATGATGACAACACACTGATTTCAAGGCTATTACGTATGCATAAATTTAAAGAGCAGATTTGCTCCTCCTGGTTTGCTCCAGTTGGTTCTGCTAGTGATTACCCTCTTCTCTCTAAATGGGCCATTTATGGAGAAGTTAGTATTACTATACCCCCTGTTTATCACATGACTATCTTTGTTCTTTGACCTTTAAGTTTTTTCTTTTCTTTGTCTGGTTCAGTTGTCTTCCAATGGATCTGGGTCCTCCGATGAAATTTCACCAGTCTACTCGTTGTGGGCTACATTCATGGGCCTTTACATTGCCAATTATGTTGTAGAGCGTTCAACTGGGTATGTCAACTATCTGAACACTTCAGTCTTGCCTATTTCTACAAGAATTTTTTTGATGAATTTCTTACTTGAGGCATTGGGATATGCTGAAGGTCTAAAGGTTTAATTCACCTTATCACCTATCAGTTGCATTATGAATATCACTGCAACAGTATTTCTGTTTGTGGTCTGATAACATCATCATAACAGTACATATTCCATACCATTATTTAGGATAATCAGGTTCTGCACAGTAGCATTCCTCCTAGTCTGAGTAAATCAGGTTCTGCATACTGATGTAGTTGATGAGGCAACTGAATTCGTGAAATCATGTTTACAGTATTCTCATGTTATTACCTCCTAAATTAGGGCCCTTCGCACGTGGTACCTATCACGGAATCACCTTAGTTGCTGTGTGCATGATAATCAAAGAGGTGACAAACATGCCTGAATAGTTTACTGTGCAACCATATAATGCTGGTGAATAAAAGAAACTGAAGTCTGTTTTGTCGGTTTACTTTTGGACTCCTTCCACATTTTTCTCTCTATTTGATGTGCAGATGGGCTCTAACTCACCCTTTGACAATTTCGGAGTATGAGAAATTGAAGAAACAGTTGAAACCAGATTTTGAGGACATGGTTCCGTGGTACTCTGGGTATGTTATCAGTCAATACGTAAGTTCTTATACCGCACTTGATATGGAAAAAGTTACTTACAAGTTGACAATATGTTCTGCAGGACGTCAACTGATTTATTTAAAACTGTCTTCGACCTTATGATATCTGTGACTCTCTTTGTTGGTCGGTTTGACATGCGTATGATGCAGGTACATTAGTGCTTCGCTTCCTTGTAGTGCCTGTTTTCCATGGTTTCTGCTTGTGTATTTCTTTCCCTGGTAGGCACATAACAATAGTGATTTAAAATCACAACTGATTTATCTATTGCTTTGCAAATTGGGATTTATTTTTGCACTAGCAGTTTGAGTTTATGGTTGTCTTAAGGCAGTTATTGACAGTTCTCTTTTTTTTTGCTAACCTTGACCAGGCTGCTATGAATAAAACCCCTGAGGAAGCGAACAGTCATGACCTTCTGTATGATCATCTTGATGAAAAAGATGAGCTTTGGTTTGATTTCATTGCAGATACTGGCGATGGTGGCAACTCTACATATTCTGTAGCACGATTACTTGCTCAACCTTCGTTACTCATAAAATCTGATGATTCAAGGCTAACACTTCCACGTGGTCAACTGCTACTCATTGGTGGAGACCTTGCGTATGTTTCTAAATACTAATTAATATTGAGTTACTGACTACTCAATAACCAGTAAAAGCTGATATGGTTCTTGACATTTGGCAAGTTGACATTTTAGCCATATTAATATATTGCTTGTATAAGTTCCATTGTTATTTTGTTCACCTATATGATGGAAGTTTCCCTTGCTTATATCTGCAGATATCCCAACCCATCCTCATTTTCGTATGAACGACGTTTTTTCTGCCCTTTTGAATATGCTCTCCAGCCTCCTGCTTGGTATAAGCCTGAACATATTGCACTGGAAAAGCCTGAACTTCCTCTTGGAGTTTCTGAGCTCAGGCGATACCGTGGACCACAATGTTTTATGATTCCCGGAAACCATGGTAATTATAGCCACCTGTAGAAGCATGCCATATAATCATGTGTAATGATGTTTTTTGAACAAATATGTGCAACGATATTTGTTGTTATTTTCCTATTTGCGAATGTGTTATGCCAATGCTATGTTAACATGGAAATGTCGAAACATATTATCCAAAATTTATCATTGTGGATTGATGTTTCAAACAATCTGAGTTACTGAACCTACATGGCCATGAACAGATTGGTTTGATGGACTACACACGTTCATGAGATATATCTGCCATAAGAGTTGGTTGGGTGGGTGGTTCCTACCTCAGAAAAAGAGTTATTTTGCATTGAAGCTTCCCAATGGCTGGTGGGTTTTTGGCCTTGACCAAGCTCTTCATGGCGACATTGATGTCTACCAGTTCAAGTTTTTTGCAGAGTTGTGTCGACAGAAGGTAATTTCATTCTTTGATCTTCATTTTGTCAGCATTTTTTGGGTGTAAATTTTATGCGTGCAATAGTAGCACATTACTAGAAGATCTTTTGATCATAAGCAGAAAACATTGAAGATCACAAGACATGTTTTTTAGTGACTTCATATTTATCACTGGAAGTGCGCAGGTTGGTGAAAGTGATTCTGTAATTGTTATTACTCACGAACCAAACTGGCTCCTAGATTGGTACTGGGGTGATAACACTGGAACAAACGTCACATATTTAATACGAGAGTACCTCAGAGGAAGATGCAAACTGCGGATGGCTGGGGACCTGCATCATTATATGCGGCATTCTTGCATTGACTCAAAAGAACCAGTTCATGTACAGCACTTGCTTGTAAATGGCTGTGGTGGGGCCTTTTTGCATCCAACACATGTCTTTGAAAACTTCAGAGTATTTTATGGGAACAAGTATGAAACAAAGTCTACATATCCTTCTTATAATGATTCTAGCAAGGTAAGGTTTGCTCTTACATTTTTACCTTATTATTAGTTCATTTGATAGCAGCGTTTTGATTGGCCATGTTGTTTGAGGGTTTTGTGTTGTCAAGTGACTTTTCTTCATTGTTTGTCTCTCCAGATTGCACTTGGTAATATTTTGAAGTTCCGGAGGAAAAATTGGCAATTTGATGTTATTGGTGGTTTTGTGTACTTTGTACTGGTTTTCTCAATGTTTCCACAGGTGAGAGTAGATAACTTTCTCTTTATGAACTGTACAGTTCTTGGTAGGCAGGTTAAAGCTTAATTTATTTGGCTTTCACATTCATGCTAAATTCTAGAATTCATGACTTCTACTTCTTAGTGGTGCAAGTTCATCTATGTTATGACTGCTACTTAGAGTTGACAACTTAACACTAAGGATGGCAAATAATATTCAGAATACTTAAGGACTCTGATAAGTTTTGCCATCCTGTAAAATCAGTGGTGTATGCGTTCACAGGACCAGCCAGGTCATGTTCCTGGTTCTAAGGGTATCTTAGACATATTCTGAGCCTTCATGGACACATTTCTAGTAGGGTTTACACAATGCTGTTTTTGTGTGTGTTAATATAAGTGGACTAAAGTTATATAAATTTGCTGCCCTCCTGCAAATTTCTGTGAACCAATAAATGGGGATATGTTCTTGTTCAATTTGGGGATTTGCAAACATCATATAATGAAAAGAAATTAGCAATAGACTACATTAATAATCTATGGGTATTGCCCAAGCACTAATAAACTATTCAGTTACTGTTTTTGTGGCCTGACGCAAATACGTCTATGCAGTGTGACTTGTTTCGTATCTTACATGAAGACTCCTGGGCTGGTCGTGTCAATGGTTTCTTCATTGCAATGTGGAATGCTGTTTTTGAGATTCTAGAGAGGTCCTATGTATCCCTAGCTGGTGTTGTCACTTTATTGATGGTATCATTTTTCTTTGTACCCACAAAACTATCACGTAGGAGACGTGCTTTGCTTGGTTTTCTTCATGCTGCTGCTCATATATCTTCAGCAGTGCTATTGATGCTACTTATGGAATTAGCTATTGAAATCTGCATCCGCAACCATTTATTAGCAACATCAGGTTGGTCCTTTTTTTTCTTTCTTTTAACATGCATCATCCCTTGATGTATTTGCATGCCCTCTGCTTAAACTCTTCTGACTGTGCATCCTAAGTGTTAGATGATAGTGTGACAGGTGCACAAGAAAATGCTCATTCCTTTCAAAGAAACTGATCCATCATTGATGCCCGTGCACGTCTGGCTTTTCGCTCAGGAACTACAGCTTTAATTTTACGTGAATAAACATTTTTATTTAAAAAAGCTGGCCACATTTTAGAGGAGACATGGTAGTAATGGCTCATCCTTTTTTCATCACCTGTCCTATATCCTCTTTATAGTGTAGTAATTTGTAATATTCTTTGTGACTGCCTCTCATGTATTATTATGTTCCTATCTTCATCCACAATGTTAAAAAGTGTCATTTTTTGCTTGTTCTCAGGCTACCATACCCTTTATGAATGGTATCGCAAAGTGGAAAGCGAGCATTTCCCTGATCCCACAGGTCTTCGCACTCGTCTTGAGCAGTGGACTTTTGGGCTTTACCCTGCATGTATTAAGTACCTCATGTCTGCATTTGACATCCCAGAGGTTATTTTTTCATCTTTGTAAACTCAATGACATCATTTCTGATGGTTGGTACAATTATTCACTTCAGCCTTGCGTCTTCTTTTAGGTCATGGCAGTAACTAGGAGCACAATCTGCAGGAAAGGAATAGAGTCCCTTCCCCGGGGAGGTGCCATCATTTACTACGTTTGTGTTTTCTTGTACTTCTGGGTCTTGTCAACACCTGTCGTATCGCTGGTGTTTGGGAGCTACTTATATGTATGCATAAACTGGTTCCATATTCATTTCGATGAAGCCTTCTCCTCGCTGCGCATAGCAAATTATAAGGCATTCACAAGGTTCCATATCAAGAAGAATGGAGACCTTGAGGTCTTCACCCTGGCTGTGGACAAGGTAAGGCTCTAATATTTTTCATAAAAGCAACAGTGTTATTTTCATAATAACTCAATATTGTGAATGAATCAGGTGCCAAAAGATTGGATGCTGGATCCAGACTGGGACATGGAACCCAAGCCGCCACTCCAGATGAGCTACACCAGGAGGTTCCCAAGCAAATGGAGGTCCGCCTCAGGCCCTGACCCGATTAACTCGGTGCGCATTATTGATCGGTTTGTCATCCCACGGACGCCCCCAAGTCCTACAACCCCAGGAGGTTCGGTCAGATGAGGAGCATGTTGTGAATTGTATTGTACATACAGTTGGAGTCATCTTGTTGTATCTCCTCGGAGAAGCTGTACAGTGGCAAAGATGTCCTCTGACGTAGCATAGGAGAAATAGGTAGAAGAAAACAAGGGGAAATCTCCACGATAGTGTTCAAATGTTGATCTGTCGTGTCATGTTCGTTTGCGTGCTTCGATGTAAATAATATGTACTCCGTCTGTCCCAAGCCGACCTGATCATGGCCCGCCCGATCCGATAAACTTGACCCAACTTGCCTAAACAAACTCGACCCGATCTGACCATGCGACGGGTTCAAAATTTTCACCCGAATTAAGGAAAAACCTAACCTGAAAATTATTATAACTAACAAACCCGAACCCGATCCAATCGTGTCGCGAGTTAGGCGCTGACTAAGATTTTTGACCCGGCAACCCGACCCAAACCTGACACGACCTGACCCATGATTTAGGCCTAGTCCCAAGTTATGTCATTGTTGATTTTTTATCACAATTCAAAATTATATTTAAAATAGCTTTGTTGATGAAGTACAAATGACGTATGCATAATTTTTTTAAATAAGTTAAGCGAACGGGATGGAGGATGAGTTTGTACAATACCACTCAGTTGAGCTACAGTAATTTTGAATAACATTTGTTGGCCTTAAAAAAAATTGTAAACGATGTTCATTTCAACGCCATCCGGGGAGAAAAATATCAGGAATTTCTTGTCACTAAAACTGCAGTGGCAAGGTGGCGACACGGCAGTAAATACCCACAACAATAAATATACAGAAAAATAAAGAAAATCTTATCATTAAACAGGAACTAGATTCCATGGTTGTTTTTGGCCAAAGTTGAGTTTTAAGTTTCTATCATAACGGGTGGTATATGACAGTAGCAAGTCACCCTTCCAGAAATATCCCATTTCTCCAAAAATTACAAAATGTTACCATGAGAAAGATAAAACTATTCCTACACATACTAACAGGTACTAGTTGCCCAAACAAACTTCAATCTAGTGCTTGCATAGATGTTCCAATCAAGATGGACTGCTCACGTTTTGTTGCCACTAAATTGTACTCAGACTTGGTGCCCCCCATCTGAGTTTACTGCCATGTTTACTTTCCTGTCTTCACTGCAATCGCTTGACCTAGCTTCTTCAGAGTTGTTGGGCTTCCCACTTTTAATCTTACCAAGTGCTTGCAGCAACAAGGAAGCCTGATCAAAAATTGTTTGTAATTTAGATTCATCCATTGAATTCAACTCCGCAACATTAAAATCAATTGAAATCTTTTGTGCAGATGCACTAGACGGATCTTGTGCTTTGGTTGTCTCCATCACATCAGTGTTTGGCTTGTTTGCATCTATTTTGAGCGGTGCATTGATAACACTAGGACACACTGCAATTCTGTTATCCTCCTCACCTGGATCACTATCTGCCGATGGAGCAGGTATGTTTAAGTCAATGTCAAATTGGTTTTTAGTAACTTCCAGATGGTGTTGTTTTCTGTCTCGTGTGCTTTCAAGTTCTCCAACATTTGTAAAAGCAGTGGTTTCTTCCAAGGAAGGGCGTACAAGCTTTCTTCTCTTTGTTTTCCCACTGATTTCCTTTCCTAAATTTGCATCGACCTTCCTTGCTTCACTCCGCCTCTTGAAGTTGTATAAGGGAACTTGTGGCTCTATGCTTTCTTCTTCTTCTTGTAGCTCTAGTTGACTTGGCAGATTCAGCTCTGCACGAGAATGGCCCGTAGCCTCCTCCCCTATCAATGGAATGACAAGACCATCTCCAATTGATCTATTCCTGTAGCTCCACTGTTCTGTCTTCTGAGAAAGAGAAGAAACCAATTGGTTGAGTGTAGGACCTGCAGCCTCTTGGCATGTCAGTTGCTTGTTCAGTGATAAGCGAGAAAAAACACTTCTTTGTGTAGCGCTACACCGATCCTTTGTGTTGCTTTCAGCTCTTATAAATTGTTGTGTATGTCGTGGATCAACATCATTTTCAAGATCTGAAGAATCTGAAGCATTACTACGGGGACCTCCATATCTCATCTGATCAGTTTCAAAGTCTTTATCACAAACAGGGATCTGAATGTAAACAGCAGAATTCCTTTTCTGATCAATTGCTGGTACTGTTTTCCCATTGCGTTCAATATCTTCAGGGCATGTGGGAATACATTGCAAGCTTAGTTTCGCAGGTGTTCCTTTGCTGAAACACTGACGCTCACACTTATATATGTCGTTATTATGTGCACTGGAGCGTCCTTGGTTGAAGCAGATGTCACAATGGCCTTCATAGTTACTTTGTGGATTAGACAGAGACAAATCAGTATATAAATGGTCATACGGAGTTGGATTCAAATGACTCCTGCCTTTGAGAGTTGAAGTCTGAGTTGCATATCCAGAAGTTAACAAGCCACTGTGGAAATAACCACTAGATAGTGGATATTTCTGATTTGCAGTAAATTTAGCTCCTTCAGTTGGGTTCTGAGTTGAACATCCAGGATGTAAGATATTTTGTGGATACTCTTGTGGTAATGGATATGGCTGCTTCGCAACCAACTGATAGTGCCTAGAAGTTTGAGAGCAGGGTGCAGATACTTGAGTTGAAACAGCATCTGTCACAACAGGAGCTGGGAAAAGCTCACTCAATTGGAATTTCATTTGGTGTCTGTGGGTGGAAGCAATTTGTGCTCCAATTTCTGTTCCCACGGGCATAGACATGTTCGGGTGTGCGTCAACACTAAGTGGTACATCTGTTTGCATGCTTGTAGCAGTAGAGTATCTTCTTACAACTTCTGAAATGTTGGGACCCAAAAGGTGTGATTGATCAATGGAACAAGGAACATCTGGAGTCAGGCTTTCTTTGTCCTGCCTCCCTTTACCAGAGCGGTTTGTTTCCGAACTCTCATTTTTTGAATAGTCAAGAATAGGCAGCTGTACCCTTCTGTCATCAAACAACTCATATAGCCGAACAACCTGCAAGGCAGTAGAAGTTTCAACTGTCATAAGTGTGCAATCAGAAGGTAACATTTGTACATTATATAGTACAAGTGATAGTACAGCAAACCTGCTCGTAGGAAAGGTCAAAGTAGAATTTCCTTGGCAGATAGTAGTTGTCTTCTATGGCAGAGGAAAACTCATCTTCACTTAGTGGCCTGCACTTCCATATAATATTGATGCGAACCTGCGGTGGAAAATAACAGCTCAAAACCGCACAAATAGTTTTTTAGATCATATAATCATCAGAAATTCAGTATGATCAGAGCTCTAAAGTCTGTTAGCTCATCTAATGCGCAAAAGTCACAAAATGTAAAAACAATTTGGGTTCTCTGTTACTGTCCTTCTGCCTACAAAAGTGAAAGGTGCATTACAATTCTAGTAAATCTAGTAATAACAAGACACAAGGTTTGTACTGCTGGGAGGATAGTTCCTGCCTTCCTGGTCCTACAAAGCTTGCAGTATTTTAAGTTTAGCAAGTTCAACTTATCATAGCTACCTTCACATCTCATATGCATACATATATTCAGAAAATGGACACTTAAGGAGAAATTGAACTCAGAAGGCATTGCTAATTAATGAGACCTGAGCCTACAAAACTAGGATTAACCAAGAGGCACATATTAGCTGCAGATTACCTGAGCAGGATATGAGTGTTGCGTTGACCGAAATGCAGCATTGTTAATATTGAGCCCTCCGTCCGAGGCAGCCTCAAAGACTCCGTAAAGCTTACGCAGAGTATAGTCGAAAAGAAACAAAGGCATCCCTTTTCTGACATTGCTGACAAAGGGTTCATACTCCAACGGTAGGCCGAAAATGCTCGCTTGGAAGCATTGTTCCCTTGTGTAGGTGTTGGACATGAAGATCGCTCCTGCCATGTCACCAACCGCATCCTGTCTAAACGACAGCGCAGGCCCCTCGTGCTTCATTCCGATGGACCTTGCACACGCACACAGGTGAAATGAGTGAAACGGCTGCAATATAGGCATAAAATGGGTTGTTAATACAGGCTAGAGACTCGTATGCATATATAAAAGGCTATCAACCCTGCGCTTTACAAAGATGGGCAGTGCTTGATCTTTAATCATGTCAAAAAAAAAACTGCACAAAGTCAAAATTATCTTCTCAACAGTACAACCAACAAGTCAAAATAAACCTGGTGTTTAAGTACCGAAGAAATTAAGAATATTCCATTCGCAGAAAGGTGAATAAAAGATGGGGTATTTTACTATCCAAGTGGACCACAGCAAGTGCAAATAGAAGAAGGGGAAATTTCACTATCCAAGTGGACCACAGCAAAGTAATTCGACACAGCGCTGCTGACTGCTGAGTTCAGCCGACAGACCAAAAAAAGGAGCGCAAGATACGAGCAGGAAGAAATTGGGGGAAATTGTTCCGACTAATAAACGAAAATATTTGCCACGCGGAACACCAAAACCTGCAATCCGCGAAATCCGCACGGTGGGGGGATCGCGTCGCCTGCACCACACGAACCCAAATCATCCACTAGCACTGTCGTCCTACAGACTTACAGATGCATTGGAGAGTGATTGCCGGTAAACTAACAATCGTAAACCCCCAAGAAAAATTGGCATTGGCAGTGGGGGAAAAACAAACGAAAGGGAAAGCGAGGAGATATTTCTCCCAGCAGCAGAACAGAAGACGCCAAGTAAAACACAGGAGAGGATGGGGACTGGGGAAGGGTTCGCACTTGAGATGGATCGCGCGCGTGGGACGGGTGGTGGCGGCGGCGGCGTCGAGGAACCCCGGGGGAGCGGCGGCGGCGGCCGCGCTGGGGTTTTCTTCCCCTCCTCTTCACCTGCGACGGACGCCGGCCGTGGTTGGTGGCGAGAGAAAGCAACTGCCCCCGCTCCGCTCGGCTCCGGTGCAGATGGATTCTGGTGGCGGCGGCGGGGGGGATACGTCTGCTGCTAGGGAATATCGATCGGTTGCTGGGGGGAAAGCGATGGGGGTGATTGGATTCCGCTTTTCTAGATGGCTGCTGGATTTCTCTCGCGAGGGGTTTCGTCTCGGTTTCCGCGCTGCGCGCTGCGGCTTCGCTTCGGCGATTCGGCACCGCTTCGGCTTCGGGCCGATTCCTGTTCCTTCGCGAAGAAATGTTGTTGACTGTCTTTTCTAAGATGATGACGGCTGACGAGGAATAATAAAAGCGAGAATCCGGAAGCCAGGATTTTTTCGCGACGCGCACGAGAGAGACTCGTGTCGTGGCGCGCGTGCTCGCGGTTCTCGCGGAGCCGCCGCGTCGCGCAAGCGGAATGCAGAAGGAAGAAGTCTGTTTTATAACCCTCATCTGTATGTGTTACCTGGATTTTAACCCTTAACCACAAAATCAGATAATGGACACCCACGAACTATCAAAACTGTCTGATTTATCCTCCTCGGCAGTTTTTGGGTGGTTTTTTTTCTGACGTGGCCAGATTTGAGATGGTTTTCGCCAATATGGTGCCACATCAGCTTGTCCATGTGTACAAATATTTACTCATAAGCCCCAAAACATCTTTTCTCCTCACATAAAGGTCCCTCCCAAGTCCCCAGTCCCCTCCGGTCGGTCGCTGCCGCTTGTCCCATAGAAGGTGCTCGCCCTTGTCGTCGCTCGTCCCTATGGCCGACGCTCGCCGATCCTGTTCGCGCCTCGGAAGTCCCCCACGGCCTCGAGCTCCTGCTCGCACCACCGAGGTCCCCTACGGCCCTACCTCGCCGACGAGGACCACGACCTCCGCGGCTCCACATCGCAGCAGCACGAGCGGCGCCCCTCCGGGTGCAGCAGAGGCGTGCGGGGGACTCTGGCGGTGGATTTATAGGCGGGCCGGGCGGCGCAGCCACGACGGCTGGCGGCCGCGCCCACGGAGGCTGCTGGGGCTTCTCCTGGCAGCGACACCCATGAGGCCCAATAGTAGTGAAGCAGGTGATATGGCGTCCTCCCTCCCTTCCCGCGGCGCGGCAGCGACAGCAGCAACGCTGGCGAGGCGGAGCAGGACGGAGGACGACGTCGGCCGGACCGCGACGCGCGCGGAGAGGAGCTGCACGACGGCAACGCAGCAGAGGTTGTGCGACATCATCATTCTCAGTAGCATTCTCACGAACACCTTGTGCGCGCCACCGTCTCCACACCCACAGCAGCAGGTCTGCGGTGCTCCCGCGAGCACGCGGCGTGCTTGCATCTCCACCGTCGTTGACGAGCACGTAGGGCTGCAAGCTGTGCACGATGGTCACACCGGTGGCCGTGGACGCGAAGACCCGGGGCCGTCGCGGTCGTTCCAGAGGTCAACGAGCGCCCTGAGCTGGTCTTCGGCCACAACGGAGAGCAGGTTGGGCGAGGCGCGCCCTGAGCTGCATCCGCTTCCACTGCCACTTGGACACGCCGCCGGGGAAGGTGCGCGGGCCGCCGCCGTTTCGGATGGCGAGGTCACTGCAACGGAGGGGGAGAACGTCACCAGTGGGGACTAGGGACTTGAGGAGGGACGTTTATGCGAGGAGAAAAGATGTTTTGGGGCTTATGAGTAAATATTTGTACACATGGACAAGCTGATGTGGCGCTATGTTGGCGAAAACCACCTCAAATCCCGTCACGTCAGCAAAAAAAAAACCACCCAAAAACTGCCGAGGGGGGTAAATCGGACGGTTTTGATAGTTCGTGGGTGTCCAATATCTGGTTTTGTGGTTGGGGGTTGAAACCCAGACATCGCATATAGATAAGGGTTATAGAATAGACTTTTTCCAATACGGAAAGAGGTGGGGGGACGACTGCGGGGGCGGGCCGTGGAGACGGAGCAATCGGCCATGGGCAAATATCCCTCCTATACTAACCTAAGGTCAAAATCGTCTTTTGATGTGCAAACTTCACTTACCCATCAAACTCACGGGAATGGTATGTATACGGGACATACGTTTGGGTCCGAAGAAAATAACGAAGTCAATGCTATACTACAAGGTAGATATAACTTTCTATGGCAAAACAAGAAATTTCCTCATGTTGAGTTGAAATTAGAGTGTAGGTTATGCAATTCATGAGCAATTAGACACGGGCGCTAGAGTTTTGGATTAACTATCATTAAATTACCCTCTAATTAGTGTTCATCACTTTGCAATTAGAACATGGATATTATCAATGAGCACATCGATCTAGAGATGAAGGAGGGGAATTGCAAATATCTGAAATCCCCAAATTCTCATTTTCAAAACCCTAGATCCGGAATCCCCCAAAATTTCCTCAATCCTCAAATCTGAAACCCTAGATCCAAAGTTCCTAGAAATTTCTCCAAAATAAGTGCAAATCCAAACCTCAGGAGAGAAAGGAGGTGGAGAGAACTACCTTAGAGCCATCCTTGAGCACAAAGAACTCGAGCGTGGCACCAGTGGCTACACATGTGTTCGTCACCGCCGCATCATGCCGCCCCATCTGGTGGCCTCGTGTGCGCTTTCATTGCCATAAGGGTAGCCGTCGTCACCATGGGAGCAGCCTTTGTCGTCGTGGAATTGATGGGTACCGGCCCTGTCGCCATGGGAGCTTCTCTCGTGCAAACATCACCGATCCGCCACTAAGTGCACCTCCACAAATCCCCTTGGTGGAGTTGTATGCTTTCTCTGCCGCACACTCAGTTCGATGAGAGGGCTCGAGTGGGGGGTGGGGGGGGAGGGGAGGGCTCCACTTCGCCATGCACTCAGGCACCAAGCTCTGTGTTGTCACCCTCTCTGTGCGGCTGCGGGCGAAGAGGAAGAGAGGAAGGAGATAAATGGTTAGGGTTTCAGGACTGACTGCCATTTTTGATCGGTGACTAATAAATATATGTCATCGGATTGGTATCGACAGATGAGATCGCTTGGAATCAAAAGTAAGTAGTTGGCTGGACTTGGCCCAAAGAGAATGTATGGCAAGAGCCTAAGTCACTAATGAGCCCATGCAAAGTTTTAGTGGGCTGGGCCAAATGTGGTCTATCTTGATTTATTGTTAAAAAACAAAAAAATCAATTTTTTCTAAATAAAATAAAAAACACAATTTACTTCCCCTCAAATATAACTAATGGCTGAATAACCCTTAAAGTATTTATTTGTTGGGTTTTATCTCCTAAAATATGTTATTTGGTTCAATTATCCCTTAGCCCAATATATCTTTTTTTTTATTTCTCCATGAACAAGTTGGGTCTTAAGTTCTAATTTTGCAAGATGACAACACACATCATTGGACATGTTAGAAAAATATATGATACTTTTTTATCATTATTTCGACAGGGTGGGATCTATAATAAAATTTATCATTAGGATACAAAATTAAATAAAAATAATGATAAAAAATTAATCAAATATTTTTTTATAAGATTATGATGTCCACTACCACCGTGATGCTCAAGGTCTCAATTTAGAATTCAACTTGTGTATAGAGCAAAAAAAAACAAATAGCATATGTTAAGGATAAATTTAACCAAAATATAGTTTAGATGTTATCTGGACTTTCGGTATACTTGATGGGAGTAATTCAGACTTTTTCCTTGAAAGATTACCAACCTTACAAAAATATAAATTTGACGTGTTCTTTTCTTTTCAAGAAAGTTATAATGATGACGGTGATGATCCAGGAAAGTAAACCATGCAAGGAATCCAGAAGGCAGTGGACTCATGTCTTTGCGGTCCATGTCTCGGGAGAAATTCTCATCCATATCTTCTGCTAATATTTGAGATCCATGTGGAGTAAAATGAACAAGACCGAACGGTTCGGAAAGGCTTTGATCGTCTTTGGCCTTGTAGTCTTGTAATTTGCATCTCCACCGTCATTTTAAAGTGTCCATCAACATGTTCATTACCAGTGGTGGGAGGTAGGCTGGCAACCTAGAGAGGCTTGTCCACTTCATCCTTCCTCTTTTTCTTTCCTCTCCCTCCTCTTCTCTTCTTTCTTTCCTTGGTCAAATATCCAAACAAATGTAAGGGGGGCTAGGGGCGCTCCATGGGTTGCATGCCTGTATGGGGGGCGTTCTTAAGATCCGCCCGTGTTCATTACCCTTCAGACCCAGTATTTTGATTGTCTAACTTCCTGCGCCTGCGGGAACATGAGCTCTAGCATATCATGCATACAAGACGAGAAAAAGCAAAGGAAGCCACAAGAATGGAGACCCACCTAAACCGGGGTGGATCAAATGTAATGTTGATGGGGCCTTCGATATTAACACTAATGCAGGGGCAACCGGAGTAGTCCTACAGGATCATGACGAAGTATTTGTGCAAGGCCATGCAACATGGTGGAATTACATTGCAGATGCAATGACGATGGAGGTGCAGCTAGCAAAGCAAAGGGGAGCACTGAAAGTCTGTGCTGAAACAGATTGCTTGTAGGTGGCGCATCTCTGGAACAGGTTTGCTACACAGAGATCGGCGATCAGCTCAATCCTTAGTGACATCAAGCAAAATTTCTGGAGTTTTGATGAGTTCTCCCAACTGTATATTGTGTAATAGGGCGGCTCATGAGTGTGTTAAACAGGTTTCGAGAGAAAATAGGGTGGAAGAGTGGCATGTTGCTTCACCTGCTCTTATAGACCTGTTAGCGAAAGATTGTAACCAGATTATGATATGATCAATGAAACTCATGTTGCCAAAAAAAAGTTCTACTTGTTTTTGGATGATTATATTGATTCAAAATTTGGGTAAAATAAATTGAAAAACAGCACGAAAAGAAATAAACTAAAATATACGTGATATACCACGTGCTTAATTGACCGAACCAGATACATCATGCTATTTTAGACTGTGCCCACTTATATATAGATTGATAAGGACATTAAAAATTGCTGGATTGGACATGTTCTATAGACCGGTAATTAATGGATCGGGCCTGGCAGATTATGGATGGATTAGGCCATTCTATTATGCTCCAACTATATGTGCTGCGTGTATATATGTGCCTAGCTAACTGATGAGTACCTAAGGGCAAGATCGTCTTTCATGTGCAATAATTTCACATCATTACCCATCAAACTTGACGGCAACAATATATAAGGGAACAGACGCTTGAGTCGACGGATAATAAGGATGACACACACTTTCTCAGTGGCAAATAAGACAATGATGTTACTTGATCTGATGGCAAATAAGAAATATTTTTCTTACAGTTGAGACCATGACCAATACGCCAACACAAGGAGTCGTCGTCATTTGCTTTGTTGTTTCCATCCCACATTCTCTCTAGACTAAATACAAACTTGCATATCGATTGAGCTGCTAGTAGTGGTGAGGCATCCGTGTGGGACTGAGTGGTATCAGGAACACCACTAGCATTGTAAACTAATTGGTAAGAATCATAATGCATGGTGCGCGTCCTGGGCGACGATGGTCATCGTCTCCCCAGTCTTGCCGCGGCACCGCTGGGCGCTGGTGGGGCAACATCAGTTGTGCACAGGTTCTCGTCATTGCGATCCGCCTCGGCCAGGGGCAATGGCAATGGCGTCGAGCACTAGGCCAGAAAAGATTTTTCTTGGCACAAGTAAATTAGCGTGCTGGCGGGTGCAATTGGCACCCGTCAGCAGAGTGGTGCGCAGGGGCGCCGGGTCAGCAACCGCCAGCATTGAAGGATTAGTGCTGGCGGGCGACATAAGCCACCCGCCAGCACAAATGGTTCCATTTATGCTAGCGAGCGGCTTATGTCGACCGCCAGCATGGATCTTTACTACTGGCGGCTGGCATATGCACCCGCCAGCACAGTGAAGCTGCAAATAGAACTTGTTACTTCTGTCACCAATATTTCAACATGGACAACACCAACAAGTCAAATTGATTCACCAAAAAGTCAAATTCAAACTGAAATATCAACACAAACAGCATCTTAGAAAGGTTTATTTCACACAAACAACATGATCACAAATGTTTCAAAGCACACCAACACAAATTAAAGTACACTACAATAGGGGCTTCACTCACAAGTCAGCTACAACTTGCCTCACTCAGTTCTTAGACAGTCCGCCAGTGAGATAACTACCAAGTACTACACCTATTATCAAGATCACAAAAGCGAGGATGGTGCCCTGCATGCATAATCCTTTATTTTTCTTGGGCTTCTTCTTCCCACAGCCATTCTTCGCCAAATGTTCAGTAAATTGCCCTCGTTGTTCTGCAAGTTCCAGCCTCATTTCATTATGCGACATCTTCAAATCACTAAACCCCAACTTCAAATCAGAAACGACAAACTTTAGCTGATTCAATTGATCCATAATTTCAGGCACGGGTTGCACCTGCCCCGGCGGATACACTACACTAGACGGTTGTGGTGCCGCTTGTGGCAGTGCAGCAACACTGGTGAACATCTGATAGTTTGCCGGCACCAAATGTGGGTAATTTGCTCTCAAATGCTGGAGGTATTGACCTTCCCACCAAACTTCCGGACATGAATTAGGGCCGTCCTATAAGAATAATCAACAAATGCAACTATGTTATTAGGGCAGTAACAAATGCAACATAGTTGATAATTATCCATATATGGCAAGATTGATTTCGGATTAACATCATCTACAAGAACAATCAATAAATCCTAAGGTGGCTGCCATCAATAAATTGGATAATTATCTAGACATAAACCGAATCAACAGAATCACTAAAATTATATCAACCGAATCACTAATATTATATCAACCGAATCACTAATAATCAACAAATCCTAAGGTGACTACTAATCAGCTGAATTAGGGCAGGAGATGAAAATCAAACCAAGTGGTTGTTCGGGCACTTGTAGATGATGTTATTTGCCTTGCTCTTGAACCAAACCACCCGGATCCGGCAGTACTTGCATTCCACCAGGGGGAGAGGCACGAATTGGCTAAGGTTCTGCGCGGAGCTACTCGTCATGCGGTGCTGATGGTGCTCGACGTCCGTCGAGGAATTGGAGGTAGAAGATTGGGTCGACAGCTTGCCTTCGAGCTCCTCCTCCACCGCAAGCTGCGACGGCGGCAGCGGCGCACGAGTGCTGGCGCGCGCGGTGGCGGGGCTCAGGCGGCGGCTTGCGACGGCGGCGCGCGGGTGAAACTCACGAGCGGCAGTGGCGGGACACGGGCGGCGCGCGGGCGAAGCTCACGAGCGGCGGTGGCGGGGCACGGGCGGTTGCGGCTGCGGCGGGGCTCGCGGCGGCGGCTAGGGTTGGGAGCAAAGCAGCGAGTGTGTAAGTGAGTGTTGACCGTTCCGATCGGACTTATTCGGACCAGTGTGCTGGCGGGTGGCTTAAGAGCCCACCAGGAGAGATATTAGTGCTGGCGGGTGGCTTAAGTCGCCCGCCAGCATAAAGGTACACAGTGCTGGCGGTCAGCATAAGGCACCGCCAGCACAGAGATTACTGCTGGCGGTTGGCTTATGCCACCCGCCAGCACTGTGCCTTCTATAAATATAGAAAAGCCCCTTCTTCGCAGCAACCTTCTATTGGCGCTTTGCCCGAGAGGAGCTCGGGAAAAGCTCCAAAAACACCAAATCTAGGGGGGAAGGTTTTGCTCTTGATTTTCTTGGAGGAGGTGGCTATATAAGGTGAGTTTGTGCTATTTTAACCTTAGTTTTCTCCTTTTATTCATGATTTGTATGTAGATAGAGATCTAGATCTAGACCTAGGGTTAGCTAGGAGAGAGAGAGGAATGAAGAGAGATATTGAATTAGAGATTTATTTTTTAAATAGTTTTAGATTTTCATAATATAATAATTGCAATTATAGAAACAAGTTTATATATTAAATTATTTAAATTATTAGTTTGTCAATGCAAATTATTTAAATATTAATAATATAATTATTGTAATTATAGAAGCAAGTTTACATATTAAATTATTAGTTTGTCATTTTAATTATTAGCTTCATAAATTAAAATTATAGAATTTAGTTTTGTTTCCGTTTTTACATATTAATTGAAGCAAGTTACACAATTAAGTTTGAAATTGTAGAATTCAGTTTTGATTATACGTGAGTTTAGAATAGAATTATCTTTTATAGGTTGTTTAAGATGGAACATAGAGCATGGATCTATGGCATATGGAGACATTCATCTATATTCTTGACAGAGTTAACAAACTTTCTCGAGGTTGCGCAGAAGCAAGCCCAAATTTCTAGGACAAAGCAAATACGTTGTCCATGTTGTGATTGTTGCAACAAACTTATGTGGGAAGATATTAATGCCATCAAGATGCATCTGATAAAGCGCGATTTTGTGAAAGGATACAAAACTTGGTCCCACCATGGTGAAACAGAAAGTACTTTCAACAATGTAGACATCGGCACCAGGTATGATGAAGTGGGTGATGAAGATGCAGATGAAAATGATCATGTCATGATGAATGATGCTTTTGGCTGTGAAGATCAAAATGATGATCAAATAGATGCACCACAGGTGGACGAGGAATGTGATATTGATATGGAAGAAATGTTGTGCCACATTGAACCGGAGGTGTTGCTAGGGAGTGCTAAAGGGTTAGAAAATTTTGAGACACTAAAGAAGGCAGCAAAGGACCGTATGTATGAGGGTTGTGGGAAGGAGTGGACCGTGTTGCGTTTCCTGCTCCATCTTCTGATTGTGAAGGCAAAATTCGGATGGTCGGACAATAGTTTTAACGAACTCCTTATTCTGTTGGCCAATCTACTCCCGAAGCCTAACTTGGTCCCAAGAAACACATATGAAGCAAAGAAGATTATCAACCCATTGAAGATGCGAGTGCAAAGAATACACGCATGTAGGAACCATTGCATATTGTACCGCGGTGATTATGCAGAACTGGAGAAGTGTCCAAATTGCGATGCTAGTCGTTACAAAAGTAATGCCGATTTTGCTGTGGAACGGGTCATTGCATCTAAAGGCGCGAAGAGGAAGGTGGGTGGAAAGAAAAGTGCATTTTCTCAAGTTGAGGAGGAGTATAGTATTGGTATTGACACTGCTAGTCAACGTAAAGTCCCTGCCTTGGTGATGTGGTACTTGCCGGTGGAGGACCGTCTAAAGCGATTGTTCTCGAACCCAAAGACCGCTGAACTAATGACTTGGCACGCAGATCGCCCAGAAAAGTCTGATGGTAAGTTTCGACATCCTTCTGATGCTCGGCAGTGGAGGACCTTTGATTCCAAGCACAAAGAGTTTAGAGATGAAAAAAGAAATATACGGTTCGCGTTAAGTACAGATGGCATGAATCCATTTGGTGAAAGAAGCAGCACGCACAGCACATGGCCAGTGTTGATGACCATATACAACCTACTCCTCTGGCTATGTCACAAGAGAAAGTTCCTTTTGCTTACCATTCTAATCCAAGGACCGAAGCAACCTGGTATCGACATAGATGTCTTCCTGGAGCCATTGATGAAAGAAATAGAGAAGTTTTGGAAATATGGGGTTGAGATGTGGGATGAGTACAGAAGGGAGACATTCACACTTAAGACAATTATATCTTTAGGCCATTTCTACTGGCTCAAAGTTGCTGGCGGGTGCTGCGCCCGCCAGCAAAGACCGGTTTTAGCCGCCAGGACAAATCGTTTCTGGGCTAGTGGAGGCGACGTACCACTACACAGGGTGTGTACTTGTCAAGACCAAAATAATTATTTAGATGCCAGATTTTCACAAATAGCTAATAAAGAATTAAAGATTAATTGTTTAGCTATCTTCTCATTCACCACTGCAAAACTATGCAGACATCACAGTTGCTATTACACCTACCACTAAATATGATGACTGTGCATATACGTGTGGTCTCTGTTCTACACACGGTTTTGACGGCAGTTTCGAAACCAATGCGATCGAGCTAACATCAGCATATCTTCAATCCATAAAATTAATTAATTCATAAGAGACACCACATTCTCAACATTTTGCATTTTGCTTATTGCCAGCCAGCGATGCTATAAAGTTCATAGTTCAGACGCCAATACGGCAATGCACCTGCATCGTCTGTCTTGTTTAAAGCACTGCGCTCATTTTCTTTCTTTGCCTCTGCCCTCTGGCTTACCGAGAAAGGCAATATATATGCTTTGTTTGAGAGTTGACATGATCATGCCCATAAGCTGAAGCCTAGGCTCCTTTTATACACAGAGCAACACATGAGAGTCGTCATTCGTTTTGTTAGTTGGTTTCCATTCCGATTAGAGGTGGATATCGAGCTGGCTCGGCTCGGCTCGGCTCGCTCCGGCTCGTTTAGATAACGAGCTGGCTCGGCTCGGCTCGTTATCTAAACGAGCTGAAAACGCAGCTCGGCTCGGCTCGGCAATAGCTCGAGCCAGCTCGTTACGGCTCGCGAGCTGAAGAGGAAGAGGGCGCTAGAACCACGGCAAGACTCAGTAGGCGCTGCGCAGCTAGCAATGGAGCGATGGCGTGGTGAAGCACAAGTTGCCGACCAAGTTCATTTCTATCGTCTCTACAACTGCAAGCAAGAGAGCGGAGAAAAAAGAATTGTGTGAATTTGTGAAGCGAGATCTGCTGTCCTGTTGAGAAATCAAATTCGCGGCCAGTGAAGGCAACATTTAAGAAATCATAAGCGGCAGCAAATAAAGAAAGGATTCACAGCATGGAACAAATAATTCACAGATGCCAGTACGCAACACGAGACCCAAAAAATCTTCAGCAAAAACTCAATGAAATCATTACCTCATCAATCAGAAGATGAAGGAGTAGAACCGTAGAAGGGATATCTGGGAATTTTCCAAAGATTAGATACAGAGAAGACAGGCTCCCGCCTCCGGTGGTGGGAAGGCACCAAGAGGGAAGGGGAGGGAACAGATCAACGGGATGAGTGCGTCACGCGTGAGATCTGCTGCTCCGGCGGCGGCGGCGGCGACGCCTTCATGCCTGCATGTTTCAGGTGGTTAGGGTAGATGTGGAGATTGGGCTGGACCGTTGGCTATTGGGCCGTCTGGCCTGCTGCTTGCCCTCAGCTCATTGAGCTCGCGAGCGGCTCGCGAGCCGGCTCGAACTCGCTCGTTATACTAACGAGCAAAAATGTGTGCTCGAGCTCGCTCGTTAGATTAACGAGTCGAGCCGATCCGAGCAGGCTACGAGCCGAGCGAGCTAACGAGCCACGAGCATTTCATCCAGCCCTAATTCCGATCCATTCTCGCTAGACTAGGCCTTGCAAACTTGCTGCAGTTAGCATCTAAGCATGCACATATAGGAATGAGCGGTATCGGGAAGAATGTGTGAGGACACTTCTTGAGGACATGAGCAAGGAAGCTGCTGGTGGACCGGCAAAAGAGCTGGCAATATCACTAGTGGAATCCACCTATTTTCCTAGTGTTCCTCTATTTCCCTAGGAACTATGAAAGTACCGCAGGGGTGTTATACCTTTCCTTAGGATGAGTGTAACAGCTCGGGTGTTTAACCACTTCTTAACTACAAATTGCTGATTGGCGTGAGGAGCTACTATTATCTTCTGCAAAAGAATAAAAATATGATTATGGTTGTGTCCAAACAGCATTTTTCCCATTATTGCTGATCCAATTGTACAATGACATGCCACACACCTGGAAAGAAACACATGTTGCATATTTAAAACCAATATATTTTCCTACCTGACGGCAATATCTTTTATGTGCAATTTCACATCGTTAATCAAACTTGACGACAACAATATATAAGGGACAGATGCTCGAGTCCATGGAAAATAAGCATGACAAACTTTCTCAATGGGAAATAAGACAATGATAGATGTAACTTTTGATGGCAAATACAAAATATTTTTCTTTTAGGAGTTAGAGATCACCATGGCCAAAAGCTGCAGGCTAAATACCTTTAATAGCAATAATACGCCTACACAAAAGGGTCGTCATTCGTTTTGTTGTTTCCATTCCACATTTTTCCTAGACTAGACGCAAACTTGCATGCATTTAGCTACCAATAGTCGTGAGACACATGTGTGGGAACGAGTGGTATCAGGAACGCCAATGGTCGTCAGACACATGGTGGTGTGAACCTCTGATGGCGGTGTGCCACTACAAAGTGTCAAAGTATGTACTCGTCAAACATAGTGCGTCGGAATGCCTGGTGAGAGTGGTGATGACCTCGCTGACCGCCCACCGACCTGGTAACTTCATCTCGGCTACTGAATTGCTGTGTTTCATTGGCGTTGTACTTGCAAACCAAAAATGCTTACTGCAAGTCATGCCCCTGCATGCGTGCCGCCGAGCAACGACAAACGAAAGCTTCTCTGAGCAACAATAATCAAGCCTCACTGACTCGCGATTACCAGTTGATTCATTACGACGAGTACCGCGAAATTGAGCACCGCCAACCAAATACAGACGATGCTCTTCAAAGTAAAACTCGATAATAATGTCATGCCAGCAGCCAACAGTCAGCAGCCTCGCTCAATCATCAGAGATGTATTACTATTACATTAACTGCAAGCCTCAAAACGATCAATTCTCTGCCTTCTCATCAGATAGACAAAGATTCATATGGATTAATTTTAATTGTTTGGCTATCATCATATATCTCATCGGCCGCTGTAAAACTACGCAGACATCACAATTTGCTATTACACCTACCCTTAAATATGATTACTGTACATCTACATGTGGTTTCTGTTCTACACACGATTTCGGTGGCAAAACCAATGCGAGTTATTGACATTAGCAGATCTTTAATATCCACAAAATTAATTAATAAGAGACGACACCACATTCTCGACATTTTGCATTTTGCTTATTGCTACGTAGCTATGCTATATATACAATTCATTGTTGCAATCCCAGTGATATCTGGTCATCGGGCAACTGCAAGAACACACGGATGCGAACACGATGAACACACCCGCAAAAAAAAAAAAAAAAAAAAACGCGATGGACACAGGTGTTTTGTGCTGCAAAAGAATGGCAGCTTTTCAGTGTATATTCATCAACCTTTATAGAAAAGCTAAAGCTAACTGAATACCTAAATTAGCGGCAAGCCGATCAACGAACGTGCCATCTCACGTCCCACGAAGTCGTCACCCACTTCAGACACGCTCCGCACGAACACAGCATGCGTCAAGCTCCTACAAACTCGCTCAACCTAGACATATGACGAGTTTATTCAACTGAGGAAGAAAAACAGTAACAACACAGGGTTACAAACAACAAATCTCCTCCTAATCCTGATGCTGGTGCTTGATGTTGACGATCCCAATCCGGTCACGCAACTCTTGGACATCACATTTTTTAGATAATGGAAAATATTCCAACTTTAAACCACTCGAAAGAGAGGCATCAGACCGCCAAAATTACAAGCACTATGAAAGTTTAACACAGACTATGTTTAACATTATTGACCAAATCGCAAAAAGAAAGGTGAAAGGCTGTCCATGGGAAGCGAAGAAATGTATAGCTCTATACCACCGGTCATTAGTGCAACAGAGCCCCAAAACCGTAGCCAGTGCGTCCCCTAAATAGAACCTGCAAAAAAGTTTTTGGTCTACAATGATTAAACACAATGTCATTTCTTGCGAGCCAAATTGCCCAACAGATAGCTGCAGCATCTATCAATAACATTAAATTGTGCTTGCGGCCCCCCTGCTGAGACCACCTATTAATTAGATGTTCAGTACTTTAAGGTGGAGTTCTACCTAACACAATGTTAATTGCACGCATAAAAATATTCCTTTTAGCTAAGTTGTCTCGTTAGGATCACACCTCTTTTAAGATACTACAAAAATATTTTAATCTTGAGAGGAATCTTCATATGCCAAATTTCTTGGGTAGCTTTAGGCCCTGTTTGGAACGAAGGAAAGAAAAACGTAGGAATCGTAGGAATCACAGGAATAAAGGAAAGATGGATGAGGAAGATAGAGGAATGAAAAACACATGAAATGGATACGAATTTGTGTTTGGAACGCAGGAACTAGTATCATACAAATCAAAGCAAAATATGAGTAAAAAATATCATTTGCATTTAGAGATGCAATAATTAATAAATACACATGATCACATGCTATTAATTAATAAGTACACAAATCGGGACGCGCACCGCGCAGGCCATGAGCGGTGGCCGGTGGGCAGTACCAGCATGGTTGCGGCGCAAGAGAAAGCTTGCCGGCGTGGGGAGCACGACGGTGAAAGCTTTTCAGGAGCAATGGAGTCATGGAGCGACGAACAACAGCCAGCAGGTCGAACCAGCTTCTTAATGAAGCACGTCATCTGTCATTTTCTTTCTTCCGCGAACGCACTGCCTTGGACCCACGCGAAGGAAGAAAAAACAAGGGATCAGAGTGGAGTTTTTGCTTCCTGTGAGATGAGCATCTAGCTACAGTATTCCGCAGGAAAGGAAGGGGGTGCTTCCTTCGTTCAAACGCTCACCTTGCATTCCTTTCCTCCGTTTCCCATTCCTTTGATTTTCCTTTGAAATTCCTTTGATCCAGACAAGGCCTTAATACCATTATTGACTAGGTGTCTATACATCGAAGTAACTGTGAAAGTTCTGTTCTTATGTATGCTCCACACAAAAGAATCCAATCCCTCACTTAGATTAATATGTGCAAGTCGTGCAACTAGGCTATACCTCTCAGTTAACTTGTCCTCTACTAAAGCTCTTCTGGAACATCACATGACCAAGTGATTTCTTCATAATGTCCACGAGCTGATCTCTTGTGGAAATCTGCTCAAGGATAATCTTCCCGCCCTCCACACATTCTCTGATGTAATGATTTCACTTCTATGTGCTTGCTTCTTTTTTTTTTTTTTTTTGAGATCATGTGCTTGCTTCTCTCGTGGTGGACGGGATTCTTGCTAAGATCAATGGCAGTCTTGTTGTTTGCTGGATTGATGTGAGGAGCTGCTATTATCTTTTGCAAAAAGTTATTCGAATGAAAATATGATTATGGATGTCCAAACAGCAATTTTCCCATTGCTGATCCAATTGTACAATGACATGCCACGGCTGGAAAGAAAAACACGCTGCAAATTTAAAACCAATATATGCCTACCTGACGACAAGATCAGATGCTCGAGTCCATGGAAAATAAGGATGACAAACTTTCTCAATGGCAAATAACAATGATAGATGTAACTTTTGATGGCAAATAAAAAATATTTTTCTTAGAGTTGAGACCATGGCCATAGCTGCAAGCTAGGCCCTTTATATAGCAAAATACGCCTACACAAAAGGAGCCATCATTCATTTTGTTGTTTCCATCCCCATTCTCTTCTCTAGACTAAATGCACACTTGCACGCATTTAGCTGCCAGTAGTTGTGAGGCATATGTGTGGGAACGGGTGGTATCAGGAACACCAATGGCATCGTAGACCAATTGCCAAGAATCGTAATGCATGGCGTGCGTCCTGGTCGACGATGGTCGTCGTCTCCCCAGTCATGCCTCGGTACCAACGGTGCGATATGCCTCGGCTATGGGCAATGGTCGTGACCGAAAGTACGGCGGAACGCCTGATGAAGGCAGCGTTAATGTCAACATAGCGCGGCGGAACGCCTGATGAAAGCGGTGCGGCTAGGGGCAATGCGAAAGTGCTCGATCACTACAAGTCATGCCCCCGCATGTGCGTGTTGACGAACGACAGCTTGTCTGAGCAACAATCAAGCCTCAATGACTCGTGATGAGTAATAACAGTTGATTGCACCTACAATCATCGCAGCAGATTCATTATGGCAAGTATCGCGAAATTGAGCATCACCAACCAAATACAGACTATGCTCTTTCCAGTAAAACTCGATAATAATGTCATGTCGGCAGCCAACAGTGAGCAACCTCGCCCAACCAAAACGAGCTTCAAAACGATCAATTCTCATCCACCACTGTAAAACTATGCAGACATCACAATTTGCTACTACACCTACCAAATATGATTACTGTACATCTACATGTGGTCTCCGTTCTACACATACGGTTTTGGTGGCATTCGAAACCAATGCGAGTTAAACATCAGCAGATCTTCAATCCATAAAATTAATGCATAAGAGACGAGACGAAACCACATTCTCGACATTGGGATTTTGTTTATTGCCAGTCAGCTATGTTCATGGTGTCCTTTTTTGAGATACCAAAAGGTGTTCTCGAAAAATTAGATCAGTATAGATCTCGTTTTTTCTGGCAAGGTGGTAAAGAGAAGAAAAAATATCATCTTGCAAAATGGGATATCTTGTGCCGCCCTAAAGATCAAGGAGGACTAGGAATTATCAACCTACAACTCCAAAATAGATGCCTGTTAAGTAAGTGGATTGTAAACTTACTTAATACACAGGGCTTATGGCAAACTATGCTTAGAAGCAAATATCTAAGTAACAAATCTCTAACACAAGTTAAAGCAAAACCAACCGATTCTCATTTTTAGAGAGGATTGATGAAGGTTAAAGATGAAGTGTTAGCTTGTGGTTCCTTTCAAATAAAGAATGAGACACAAACGAGGTTTTGGGAGGATACATGGGTAGGCACTGGGTCTTTCAAAGATATTTTCCCTGCTCTATATAATATTGCACATTATCCACACGCTACAGTGACAAATGTTATGTCAACTGTACCGATCAACGTCTCCTTTAGGAGAGCGTTGACCCAGGACAAACTCATAGATTGGCACAAACTGGTAATTTTGATTTCCAACTTCAGATTACAAGAAGGAAATGATAGGTTCAAGTGGAACCTTCGTAGGGATGGAACCTTCTCAGTGCGCTCTATGTACCTTCATAGATTGGATAGTACTGCGCCCTACCGTAACAAAGGGATTTGAAAATTAAAGATTCCTCTAAAGATAAAAATTTTCCTTTGGTTACTAAATAAAAAAGTAATACTAACAAAGGATAATCTAGCGAGGAAGAATTGGAAGGGCAGTCAAAAGTGTTGTTTTTGCAATAATAATGAGACAATACAACATCTTTTCTTTGACTACCCTCGTGCTAGGGAGATTTGGCGCATAATTTTTTATGCTACAGGTTTATCCCCGCCCAGATCGGTATTACATATGCTGGGGACATGGCTTTCTAACCAAGATCATAACATTAAAAAGATGATTTTGGTGGGAGTCGCTGCTTTATGTTGGGCTATTTGGAGATGTCGAAATGACATGATTTTTAACAAAACCAAGTATACTTCATTTTTGCAGGCTCTTTTCAGGGGAACTTATTGGTTGCGTTTTTGGTCGCAACTACAGCTTGATGACAACACAAAGGAGATGTTCCGGAAGGCGAGCTCGATGCTAGAGGTTACAACCTTGGAACAAGCCAATCACGGATGGAAACATAATAATAGATTGACGCCCTTTTGATCTCTTTTGATGTCTTTTGTTCCCTTTTGTGTTCAGCAATGCAAGCTGATAACTTGTCAAACTTGTAATAAGGTGGCCGTATACGTTTCGTAGAGGCCGGATTTTAATCCATTATCTAAAAAAAATATAATTCACACGCCCATACAGCAATACACCTGCACCGTCTTGTGTAAAGCACTGAGCTAATTTCCTTTGTTTTGCCTCTGGCTGCGACGGAGAAAGGCAATGGTTGTTTGAGAGTTGAGATCATCCTCATAAGCAACACGAGTGACATTTGTTTTGTTAGTTTCCATTCCATTCTCGCTAGACTAGCCCTTGCCCATGCAATCTTGCTGCAGTTAGCAACTAGGCATGCACGTATGGGAATGAGTGGTGTCAGGAAGACTGTCAGCATATTACCTCAAGACATGAGCAAGGAAGCTAATCGTAGGCTGCCTAAGAAGCTGACCAAGGCTGCCAATGGTTTGAAAACCACCTCAAACCAAACCAAACCATACATAAAAGAAAATCAGTTTGAAACCACACCAACCAATCCATTTCTCTTATATATTCAAACCAAACTAACTAAGTGGTGTAGAAGACCACAAATCAAACCAAACTTATATCTCAAACCGGTTCTATCACTACAAGAATCCAGAAAGACGCCGAGTGCCAGGGACACTCGGCGAAGGCCAAAAAACACTCGGCGAAGTGTTCGCTGAGTGTTGCACTCGGCGTCGCGCACTCGGGGTAGAAGGACTCGGCGAATAACTTTTGAAAAGAAAAGCCGTCAGGCAGCGTTCGGCCGTGCCGCTCCCTGGCGTCCCCGCCGCCGTGGTGCCCGACAGGCCACCGGACACCTTGTCGCACCAATAGAACCTACGCTGGAGCCTGGACGGCAGGCACAGGCACCCCCTGCAGCACCACGAGCTCCTCATGACCATCTCCACCTCTGCCGTGTTGAGCAGCCGCTGAAGCACGCGCGAGCCTCGCCCCAGCGCGTCGTGCCTGGACTCGGCCACGGGCCGGCCATTGTAGTTGAGGCACGACTCCTTGTCACGGCCCCAGAACACCGCGCCGCCACCCGCGACTGCCCCCAGTGGCCGCGCGCGTCGCGGATGGGTGGATGCCGTTGCGCCGCTGGCTCTTGTGGCCGCGCCACCGCTGCCATGCCGACCCTAGTGGCTGCGCCGCCGCGCCGGCGTCGAGCCTGTAGCCCGTAGGAGGGAGAGAGAGAGAGAGGAGAGAGTGAGGAGGGAGATGAGGAATCCCTGCCTTATCCGATGGGGGAAGGGAGGAGTGATCCGGGTGGAGTGTTTTCAACCAATGGGAGAGCACATTTTGAAACAAGTGGATTGATGATGTGTCACCTTCGCCGAGTGTCAAAATTAAACACTCGGCGAATGGCTGCTTCGCCGAGTGTGAAAAGTAAATACTCGGCGAATAATTTTTCAATTTTTCTTTTTTCTATTTATTCTTCTTCTCATTCTTTTCCATAATGTAAATTTAAATTAATATCAATTAATTAAATAATAACTTGTCAAATTCACTCAATAATATGTATTCACTTTTTACACATATTATTCAATAATTTTATGCACTTATAGCTCAAATTCAATTTATATCAATCAAAATGGTATAATGGCATTTAATACATTAAAATTATCAAATAGCTTCAAAAAATTACCAAAATTCACATGAAGCAATCTTTGTTCCCTATTGCCTATACAAAAAGTTGTGTAGTCAAATCATAATCCAAGCATTACTTTGATTCCAAATCTTATTTAATGATGTTCAACGCTATGATTCTTCCTCTCGGATGTTTCGATTTCTAAACATGGTATGTAACAAAATGTTTGTAACCTTCTCAAATTTTTACCACAACCTCCACATATGATATCATGACATCTTGACAAATATCATAATTTTCAGACTTAGTTTCCATTTTATCGAATTAAAAAGCAATT
This sequence comes from Cenchrus fungigraminus, assembly GCA_036936925.1. NCBI lineage: Eukaryota > Viridiplantae > Streptophyta > Magnoliopsida > Poales > Poaceae > Cenchrus > Cenchrus fungigraminus. The sequence continues at coordinate 74,981,451 of CM072780.1, forward strand.
TGGCTACAAGCACATGATCATGTTAACTGAAGAAGACATGCAAAATTAGTTTTGATTTAAGGTGCAAGGTATCAAAATGGACTAAGTACCATGAATTCCCTTTTTTTTCTAATTTTATAGCATTACTATAATCACTTCCTGTTCAAATTTGACTTATTCCTAGAAATTCCTTTAAACAAAATTAATATCTTAAATATGGCAAACGGACCAAGAAATGTTTCAAAGTTTTTTTTGACACTGAACTTTCATTAACTAGCAACAAGAAGCTGCTAAGACCCTGAAGTGGATCAAGTTTACAGAATGCAGTGCACTCATCAAAGGGCACTGTTGATCGTGGGTTTCATAAGAACAACCAGGTACATAACCCTGGAACTGGGTTTGAGGTGAAGCAAGAGCTACTTTGGCTAATGAATCAGCTATAGAATTCAGCTCTCTACTAGTTTTGCCTACTGAAAACCTTCTATGTGAAGTGGTGCTTTTGAATGTCTGGACAAATTGCAACATGCGCCAGTCTGGGGGTGCAGATTGATCTTCAGCGTTGACATAATCCACTAGTCTATTGCAATATGAAAAATAGGAGACGTCTCCCAAGTTGAGATGATCAAGGATGGTAGCAGCTAAAGCCAGAGCTGCAGCCTCCACTGAAATCACCGAGGGAATGTGATCCTGGACAACTTGTATATAAATTGTGTTAGCCGGCTGAACCTGCAAATTAACAACAAAAATGCCCAATCATGCTCGTCTCGGCTGAGCTCTCTGATGCAAGTGGTCTGGTGCCGTGGCAACATCCATGAAACATTTGACAACATAGTTATTTTCCTGCAAGGGTAAAGAATAGAATCTTGTATTTTGATGGGCCATAGAAGCTGGAACAGGATGTTGGTTGGGACTTGTAGCTTGGGAGCCATGAGCTGGTATGGGTTCAGTATCAGGTGGATATGTGGATTGTTGAGGAGTGGTGGTTGAATCCTGCAAAGCTTTGAGGTGATTTAGTCGATGAGCATCAGCCACCTTCTGTACATGCAAAAAAGTCCAAATTTTCCTCTGGAAGCGATCTTTCCATATGTACCATGCTGTAAAGAGAAATTGGCATATTTGTTCTTCAGAGGGATTAGGAGTGAGCAGAAGAGGCAAAGCATTCTGAACTCCATCTTCACTAGGGTCTATCAAATGAATATGAAGAGGACTTGCAGAGGATAACCACACTTGCATGGGTAGTTGACAAAGAAACAAAAGGCGGTTGTCATTTTCAATTGCTCCACAATAATTGCAATGTTCAATATTGATTGAAAACCAACCAGCTCTTTCAGCAGTTGCCAGAGCTCTTCTTATAAGTCTCCAAGTGAAAGTTTTAAGGAAGGGTGGGATTGTTTTAGCTTTCCATACCTTTTGTAGAATGATGTTTGCCCGAGGAGAAATACTTCTAGCACCTTGAGAAGGGAGTGAGTGGATCTGTATATTTGTAAGGTAGGAGTAGGCTGCACTGGTTGTGCATTTACCATGTGCCGCAGGGGTCCATCGTAGGATGTCAGGCGGCTGGGATTGAATAACAGGTTGAGACATTCTTGTTTGAGCCAGTGGAGGCTGAAAGGTAGTGAAGATGAGTTGTTGATTCCATGAGTTTGTTCCCTGCAACCAAAGATCTGAAATGGTAGCTGGCAAAGGTAAATTAGCTACAAGAAGAATAAGGTGATCATGGATATTTTCCCAATTATCAGTCCAAGGTGAAGACCATATGGAGGACAAGCCATTCTGAATTTGCAAAGTGGAGTTAGAATGTAAATGATGCTTGACCTGCAAAATAGAAGACCACTATGCAGACCTATGGCCAGTAGAAGGAGCAGTCTAGAAATTGTGATTAGGGAAGTACTTAGCCTTAAGAGTTGCCGTAAGCAAAGGGTTTTTGTTAGTGACAATATTCCAGGCTGAGTTGATAATGAGGCTTTTATTGATAAACTCCATGTTTCTGATGCCCAGACCACCCTGTTCAGGTGGTTTGCAAATGTCCTCCCAAGAGCGGAACGCTATGGGATTGGTTGGATTCTTCCTGCACACCTGTCCACCAAAACCTTCAAATAATAGTGTTAATTTGTTCAATGAAAGTCTTAGAGAAAAGGATGGTAGTCATATAGTAAATCGGGATAGAAGAAAGAACTGATTTGATATATTGTAATCTTCCTGCATGATTGAGTTTGTTGGCCTTTAGAGTACCAAACTTAGCTATGAATTTGTTGTGAATAAAATTATAAGCTTTGTTTTTATCTTTGTGAGAAAAAATGAGAGGGTGACCTAGGTGCATAGTGTTAGGCTGAAGGGAAGCGACAGGGAAAATACCTTTGATTTGTGTCCTTATATGACTAGGCACATTCTTACTGAAATGGATAGAGGACTTCTGAAGGTTTGGAGTTTGGCCTGACTGATGACAGAAGTCATACAAAATTGATTTGATTTGTTGTGCTTCCTGTAAGGTGGCTTTACCATAGAGAATTAGATCATCTGCAAATAAAAGAGAATGTAGAGGTCGGGCTCCTTCTCCTAAAGAAATTCATGTGAGGTTGGAACTTTGTAGAGCCTGATGAAGTCTTAAAGAGAGTTCATTAATTGCAATAACAAAGAGATAAGGAGAAAGAGGACACCCCTGTCTAAGACCTCTTTGAGGATGGAAATGTTGAGTAGGTTCATCATTTACCAGGATAGCCAGAGAAGAAGTGGAAATACAAGTATGGATCAGGTTAATAAAAGAATTATTGAAACCCATGCAATGAAGAGCATCAGTGATAAAGTTCTATTCAATTCTATCAAAAGCTTTAGCTAAATCTATCTTAAGCATGAAAGCATGGTCTTGCCAACTTTTTAAGCCAAAATAATGAATAATTTCCTGAGTAATGATAATATTAGAAGGAATATGTCTATTGGCAATGAAAGCGGACTGAGCTTGACTGACATAATCAAATAAATGGTTCTTAACTCTATTAGAAACTGATTTAGCAATAATCTTGTACATAACATTACACAAACCAATAGGTCTGTAATCCTAGGGTATGATAGGTTGAGGTTTTTAGGAATGAGAGTTAAGAAAGTTTGATGAATGTCTTGAGGCATAAAACTAGTAGAATAAAAGTTAGTAACCACAATGTTTCAAAGTTGAGTATGGAGGATCTAGTACTCTATTTGAACTAAAGAAAAAGTTTGAAGTCAAGAGGGAAAAAAAATCAAATTTCACCAAGTGTTTGTGGCAAACACTCGGCAAACAAGGAAATGCCGAGTGTCAGGCCAGAGACACTCTCGGCGAATACATGTTAGATGCCGAGTGTCGGAGTCTAACACTCGGCCTATTTGCCGAGTGTCATTATTTCGCTGAGTGTTTTGATGGTAGCACTCCGCGAATAGGCTATTTGCCGAGTGTCATTATTTCACCGAGTGTTTTGATGGTAGCACTCTGCGAATAGGCTATTCGCCAAGTGCCTGATGGAAAACACTCAGTGAATATTTTAGCACTCAACAACTTTGGGGTTTCCTGTAGTGTATGTCACATAAAACCTATTTTTCATATATATCATATGTTTAGTGTTGGGATAAGAATCTTCCCCGAAGAGGGGCCAACAGCTAGGGCAGACACAATGTAAAAAAGTAAAGAACACCGAAGAACAAGAAACTTAACTTCGGCTAAGTGTAATATAACCCATGGAAGTCTAACATCTTTTCATAGGCACCCTTTGAGATGGCTCCCACCTCGTGGCGACTCCGGCGCTCTCCTCCCCTCCACCCTGCGAGGATCCATGGAAGACGGTGAGCTTGCAAGTTGGTGCTCCCTGCGCCCTCATCTTCTCTCCCTTGTTCTAGCTGGCTCTCTCTGGTGCTCCCTTGGTTGCGCGGTAGTTCTCCCAATCTTTCTTTGGTTCTTCTGCTCTGTGGCTTTCTCTTGCGCAAAGTTTGGTTTCTCTACTGGTTTCTCGGTCTTGCTTGGTCATGGCTTTTGCATGGGATCTCTTGGACTTTGAAGTTGGTATTCACTTTGAGAATGAACTCTTCAAAACCACTGGGTTGAGAATCCATGGGCGTCGACAACAGGATAATGGCTTCTTCCTCCTCGCCACCTTCAGAAGATATCTCTTCCAACTTAATGAGGATTCTATTGCATTAGCTCTCCATTCATGTCTCGGTGGCAATGAGAGGGATTTCAACGTGCAATTTCAGAGTCACAATCGCTTTCATTTCTCTGTCTCCTGCAAAGATGTCGGTTTTGCCATTTATAAAATTCGGAGGTTCATTGGCAAATCTTTTGATGTATATTTTCATCTTTGGAGCAATGGTGCCCCTCATTGGGAGCGTGAAAAAAGAATATGGGAAGCTGAGGAAGCTAAGCGTTGGTATGTGGTTATGTCCAAGAGACAGAAGAAACAGATTGCTAGTTCTCAAAGGAAGAAAGTTCGTTTTGTTGCTAATCTTGTTCAGGGTTCCCCGGTTTTCAAATCCAAACCTCTGAATTCTATGCGCTCTGTCAAAATTGGTTCCCTGGTTATTGACATTCCTGAGGAGTCTCTCACTGGCAGTCAGACTGGCCTGATTGGAATTCTCAAGAATTCTTATGAGTCTAATGCTTTTGAAGGTTCAAGTTCTACTATTTTTTCCTCTTCTCGGCCTGCGTCGGCAAGTTTGAATTTGTGTCAGTTTGGATATTCTACTGCTGCTCATAGTGAAGACACATCATCATATCAGAGTGCAGATGAACAGATTGAAGATGAACAGCCGCTGGTGCAACAGTCTTCTGCCCGGCAAGGTAATCAAAGCTCTCATATTCCCAATGCTTCCCGGCCTTCTCTATTTACTCACATGAGTATTTCCTCTGGGGAGATTAACCGTGTCCGGCGTCTAGGAGGTTGTGTTCGCTGCCTTCGCCTTAATCACACCAGGATTAATTGCTCCTTTCCCCTAAGGTGTGCTGCATGCTTTAAGCAAGGTCACAAATTCAAAACATGTCTGACCAAAAGCAGGCCAAGAGTTTTCTGGAGGCCCAAGATGCAAGTTAACCAGCCCAGCCCAGTAGCTCAGGAGTCGGGTGAAGAATATCAAGCGACGGAGGCCTACAGTGTTCCTCCCCCAATTCCTCCTTCTTCTGAAAACCCCACTCCCACCACTGCTACTCCCGCCTCGGAGTCCATGTCGTACTGCTGCCATCCTTCCTCCCCGGAACCTCAATCGGAGGAGGTGAGGGCGAACTTCGTGGTGGATCCCGCACCCTTTGTGCCGGATGGTCTGGAGATTGAAGACTGGGCGCGACCTGCGCGTGGAAGGATAGTCATCAGTGGAAACCCACCGCGTCGCCATGATGAGTATGCCATCATCTCGCTCGCTCCCCCTTCCCCCGCCAAATCAGCTTCATGATGCCATGGAAGAGGTTGTTGCGTTAAGAAGAGCAACATGCTGTGATTAGGTCGTGTTGTTTGTCGCCTCTCGGTCTGTGTCTTGTGCAATTCTCCTCCTCGTTGGAACAATAGGTTATGATCAGTAGAAGCCCGATGCAGCTTGATGCCGTCCGAGAGATTGAGATTGTTGAACATGACAGGGGACTTAACTTTCAGAGCTGCCCCTTCACTCGTACCTGTTGGGTCATGTTTCTGGCCTTCCTAATGGATTTCAAACTCGAGAAATCGTCTCGCAAGTAGTGGGACTCTTTGGTTCGGTGATCAATGGGATTGATAACTCCGGATGTCGCTCTCGTGTTCTTCTCAGATGTAAAGTCATCTTGGTTAGCAGAATTCCAAGAAGCATTGTCATCAGCGAGGGCAACCCCATGGGTGATCATGGCAACAGCTGGGCAGTGCCTGTTTTTATTCTGAACAGTAGCCAAAATGATGTCATGGCAGGAGATGAAGATCCTATACCTGCTAATGGTAATCCTCACCCTGAGCATCCCCACCAAAATGCCGCTGGTGGAAATGTCAACCAGAATCTGGGAATCTTCGAGGCTGTTCAAGACTTAGATGAAATTCACCAGGAGAATGTGAACCATGGTTGGGAGCAACCTCCTCCTCCAACTCCTCTTGCTAATCCTAGGGGTTGGAACCCATGGCCTGAACCTCAGGAGGAAGGAATTGATGATAATGAAATGAATCTTGTCAACAATTTGGCTGATGCTGTTGTGGCCCATGCTGCTGCCAATGGTCTGATGCTGCACCCTGAGGTGCCTCAAGATAGCTTTTCTGTCACCAGTGGAGATCAGGCCTTCTTCGGAGCCCAAGGTGCCCCTGTCACCCTTGAGCTGCCTCTCCCCACTGATGCTTCTGCCAACAGGATTGTCCCTCTGTCCAGAGGTAATAACATTTCTTTTGATGATGATGTTGCCATAAGAAGGTTGGCTGCAAGGTTTGCTATTCATCAATGTTTTGGTCCATCTCCATCAGTGGAGATGCTTGTCCAAGACCTTGCTATTCATGCTCACTCTCTGCTTGCTTCTCTGCCTATGAAGGAGCCTCTTCCTGTGCAATCCTGGAATTTTGTCCCTGCATCCTCACTCAATGACACTTGGTTCCTCTGTGTTGACAACCCAAACTGGGGGAATAATGCTGAGGCTTCTTCTTCCATAGGTGCTAGAAGGCCCAGATTGGAGCTCATCAGTGCAGGCAATTTAATGATTCGGGTGCAGGCAATCTGGGGCATTTTAGTACAGCCCTTGTTTCTTTCAACCATGATTCAGTGTAGGATCATGATCAGGTTGCCTCTGACAACTGGGTTGTCGACATGGAGGTTGATTCCCCCCTCTCTCTGCACCTGAGGTCCTCTCCAGCCCTGTCACTGCTAAAAAAAGAAGAGGAAAAGGTCAGACACCAATAGTTGATGATGAAGTTCGTAGGAGTGCCAGACTAAGAAAAGAAGCCCCTCAGGATCACATCCAGTTGGATAATGATCCAAGAAGGAAGAAGGGGGCCTCCAAGAAGTCGGTGACTTTTTCCTCTGTCATTGACCTGAAGAAAGCCATTGTCAGCTGCAATCTTGAAGAGAGTCTGGCTGAGTTTGAAATTGGTCATATCCCAACCCCAACCCTTGTTGATCTCGGTGTTTCATTCTATGGTGTTCCTCCTACCGATCCATGATGAAGAGGATCAATGAAGATGAAGAACAATGTTTCCTTCTGTCCGGGGTGGCTTTGTGCTGGCTTTTGTCTCTAGTGGTTCTTTGAACATGGCTGTTACTTTGTGAGCCTGTGTCTGATGTCTAAAACTTTATTGTTCTTTTATGTTCTAAGTGGTGGTTATGCCCCACTGTTATATGCTTCTCTTTTCCTTGTTTGCTATGGATAACCGTGCCTGGAATGTCTTATGTTGGAATGTCCGAGGTCTTAATGATAAAGATAAATGGGATCCTGTTAGAAATAAAATTGAAGAAAGTAGTGCTAACATTCTCTGTCTCCAAGAAACTAAAAGAGAAGCTATTGATTTGCAATTCATTAGGAAATTTGCTCCCAAAAGATTTGACAAATTTGATTTCAGTCCTTCTGTTGGAGCTTCTGGGGGTATTCTTGTCTGTTGGACCTCTAATCATTTAACTGCTAGCACTGTTGAAAAGCATCCTTTTGCTATCACCCTCAAAATGTTATCCACTCACTCCCAAATATCCTGGAACCTTGTTGTTGTGTATGGCCCTTGCAGGCAACCAGCCAGGGATCTATTTGTTAATTGTCTTTATAGCCTTGAAATTGATGATAATGACTTGTGGATGCTCATTGGAGATTTTAATTTTTATAGATATGCAGAAAACAGAAACAAAGCTGGGGGTAATTTCCAGGATTCTTTGATTTTCAACAATATTGAGAGCCAGGTGTGGTTCGAGGACCGGTGGATGGTCACTTCCTGGTGTGATGAGTGATTGACAACGTGGTGTGGACTGATTCTTGGCTAAGTATTGCAGGTGCAGGTTGCGGCTTGACTGGTGTTGGCGCAGGTGAAGAACAAGCGTGAAAGGTCATTGCCGGTGAGACCTCCAGGTGTGGAGAAGACAAGTAGGCTTGGTTTGAGGGACCCGGTGGCCAGCGGGGTCAAGTGCGGGCCGCATGGTGGCAAGAACAGCAAGATGAAGTCATGGACGGTTTCTTGGTTGAGCCTCAAAACCAAGGTCGAGCCGGGACTACGTGGGAGCCGAGTCATGAGTGGTGATTGGCGGAGGCTACACCGAGTTCGCGGGGTTTCCGGTGGTTCACCAGAAAACCACTGGGTTCCTTGGTTGATCCACAAAGCCAAGACCGAAGAACCGAAGACGGAGGTGCAGCAGCTCCAGACCGGTCTGACCGGTGGGTACCGGTCTGACCGGTGAGGAGCACCGGTCTGACCGGTGTGCGATGACGCAGTTCGGAATCTTCGAAGCGGAGGACACGCGTCGGGATCGCAAGGCTTGCGTCGAGGCTAAGCAAGTTTGCGGTCGCTGGGCATCCGTCCGATGGTGCGAAGACAAAGACTTCCAAATTTGCCCTTGAGGGGCATGTATCCCTAGTTAGCTAGTAAGGGTATTTTAGTCTTTCGGTTGCCTCCATATAACCCAAGGGGTGAGAGGATGGCAGCCATATCTTGGAACCCTAGCTCATTTGGTTTTCCTATTTTCTCTTCCTATTTTCCTTAGGATTTTCATAGGACTAGCTTGAGAGCTTCATGGTGAGATCTTGTGAGAGGGAAGGATGATCGGGCGGGAAGCTAGACCTTGTATGAACCTCTTTGGTATATATAGATGATTCGGCGTGGTTCCTCAAGGCTTGGTTGTGTCTTTCCCGTTTCTCCTTTTTGGTGATTTTCGGAGGCTTTTCTTGGCGAATTTCTTGTGGCGGTTTTGAGACCTTTCTCTTTGGGATTTGGTGGGGGATGTATGCATGAACCCCTCGTGGTTCTTTTCCCTTTGATTCCCCTCCCAAATCCGTGAGTAAAGAGGCTCGATTTTGGGGTTTTCGTGGTTCTGGAGTTCGTGGCGTTCTTGGCGGAAATCCTTCGATTCCTCTTGATTCAACGAGTTTTGGTGGACCAAATCTTGGCTATGGAGTGCCCATGAGTTGTTCCTACTATCCCCAAAGTCTTGTGCGAATCCGTGGAGCGAATCGGGAGATCGGGAGTTGGATTTGGGGGAGTTGACTCGCGGGCGCTGTTCATCCCGAGCTGCCCAGGCGCGACCGGTCTGACCGGTGCTCTTGATCGGTCTGACTGGTGCTAGCCCTTGGTGGGATTTGTCTCGGGGAACAGCCTTGTCCGTGTGGTTTTGTCCCGTGGTCCTGCTGGTCAGTTCTTGGCGTGTTTGGAGTTGTTTTGCTAGGTTTTGTGAGGGGTTCTTCTTCCTTCCAGGTTGTGTTTCGAAGGTGGTTTTTGTTCCAGGGCCTAGAGGAGTCACTGAGGCTTCCTGGAACGTTTGCTGTGCGGCTGCTATAGCCACCGGCCTGACCGGCTCTGTCCACCGGTCTGACCGGTGTCACCGGTCTGACCGGCACAGGTCATCGGTCTGACCGGTGTAGCACAGGCAGCAAGCCGTGCAAGTTTCCGCTGTGTGTGTTGGTGAGTTTTGGCTTGGAAGGTTGTGTGTTGGTTCCTAGACCAGTAGCACTCCAGTGGCTGCGTGGTCTTGACCAACTTGGGTAGTTGAGTCGGAGAAGTGTTTCGGAAGCCGTGTTCATCTTGTTGGAGTTCCCATCTCCTTCGAGAAGAATTTTTATCGGCTCCCATTTACTCCCCCCCTCTCTGGTTCGCCTAATCGGTCCTTCAAATATAATTAGTCATTTGGGTCTGATTGAAGTGCCTATCAAGGGTAGAAGCTACACTTGGAGCAATATGCAAGATAACCCTCTTCTGGAGCAGATTGATTGGTTCTTTACCTCGGTTGCTTGGACCAATGTTTTTCCTTTCTCTGTGGTTCTGCCTCTTGCTAGGACTACCTCTGACCATTTGCCATGTAGGATTCAAATTGGCACCAACATTCCCAAAGCTAACATCTTTAGATTTGAGAATTGCTGGCTCAACCACCCTGAGTGTTTGGATCAAATCAAGAATGCTTGGCTTACCCCAGGCAATGTCTCCAACAGTGCTCATGTACTTAGTGCCAAATTCAAGCTTCTTCGTAGAACCCTTAAGCACTTGTCCAGAAACATCTCTAATCTTTCAAAGCTGATTGCTAACTGCAATATGACAACTACTTTTTTTTGATATCCCGTGGTGTATGCTCTTTGCTGATGATGTAGTGTTAGTTGACGAGACTAGAGCAGGGGTTAATCGGAAGCTTGAGTTGTGGAGAGACTCGCTAGAGTCAAAAGGTTTCAGACTTAGTAGGACCAAGACTGAGTACATGAGGTGCGATTTCAGCGCGACTGGACATGAGATTGGAGATGTTAGCCTCGATGGGCAAGTGGTGGCCAAGAAGGATACTTTTCGGTACCTAGGATCGATGCTACAGAAGGATGGCGACATTGATGAAGACGTTAGGCATAGGATCTCAGCCGGTTGGTTGAAATGGCGTCAAGCTTCTGGCGTCCTATGTGACAAGAGGGTGCCCCAAAAGCTAAAAGGCAAGTTCTACAGGACGGCGATTCGTCCGGCGATGTTGTACGGTGGCGAGTGTTGGCCTACAAAAAGGCGACATGTCCAGCAACTGAGTGTAGCAGAGATGCGTATGTTGCGTTGGCTCTGTGGGCATACAAGAAGGGGTAGAGTCCGCAATGAAGATATTCGAGATAGGGTTGGAGGGGCACCGATTGAGGAAAAATTGATTCAACATCGGTTGAGATGGTTTGGTCATGTCCAAAGGAGGCCTCCTGAGGCGCCGGTGCGTAGTGGGGTTCTAGAGTCGGTCGATAACGTAAAGAGAGGTAGAGGTCGACCTAGACTGACCTGGGATGAGGCGGTTAAAAGAAACCTTAAGGAGTGGAACATCCCCCAAGGAGTTAGCTATGGATAGGAGTGCTTGGAGACTAGCCATCAGTGTGCCTGAACCATGACCTCTGTTTCACCCTTTGTTTACCCTTAACACTTCGTGTGTGTGTGTGTGTGTTTGTTTCGCCTTTCATGGTTTCCTTTGGGTTTCATCTCTAGCCAACCCCAACTTGCTTGGGACAAAAGGCTTTGTTGTTGTTGTTGTTGTTGGGGGAAATCAGGATTCTTTATCCTAATGAGTCAATGTTCAGAATATTATTAAAGATCATATTAGAACCCTCCTTAGAATGCAGAATCAATATTGGAGACAACGTTTCACTCAGCGAATTATGCAGTTTGGGGATGAGAATACAAAGTTTTTCCATTCCATGGCCACTGAGAGATATAGGAGAAATGTTATCTCACAGATTATGGATGGTACTGGTAGGATGGTGCTGGATCATGGGGAAAAGAGTGCTCTCTTTTGGCAGGAGTTTAAGCGGCGTTTAGGCTCATCAGTGGAGACCTTCATGCAATTTAACCTTCAGGATATTGTTCAGAGGCATAGTAACCTTGACCACTTATGTAGCCCTTTCTCCACTGATGAAATTGACAGGGTCATCCTTGACCTTCCTTATGACAAGGCTCCTGGTCCTGATGGATTTAATAACCTGTTCTTTAAAAAATCTTGGCATATCATTAGAGGAGACATATATAAGCTCTGCCATGATTTCTATCACCATCAGGCTGATCTCAAGAGCATCAACTATTCCTTCATTACTCTGGTTCCTAAAAAAGATAATCCTGAAACCGTGAATGACTTTAGACCAATCTCTCTTCTTAATTCATTCCCTAAGATACTTTCCAAATTGCTTGCCAACAGACTCCAACCTGTTGCTGTTGAGATTATTCATGAAAATCAATATGGGTTCATCAAGGCAAAACCATTTAGGACTGTCTTGGGTGGGCCTTTGAATATCTCCATCAGTGCCATCAATCAAGAAGAGAGATTATTATTTTGAAGCTTGACTTTGAGAAGGCCTTTGATCTCATTGAGCACTCTGCTGTCCTTGCAATGCTGCATGCTAAGGGCTTCCCTAAAAAATGGTTGAGATGGATTGAGGATATGCTGTCTACTGCTACCTCTTCAGTGCTTCTTAATGGAACTACAGGGAAGGAAGTTAAGTGTAAAAGAGGAGTTAGGCAGGGTGACCCTCTTTCCCCTCTCCTCTTTGCTGTTGCTGCTGATCTGCTTCAATGTGTCATCAACAGAGAGTACAGACTTGGTAACCTTTTGCCTCCTTTCCCTCAAAGGTCTGAGAACCCATTCCCAATCATTCAGTATGCTGATGATACCATTCTCATTATGCAGGCCAATGAAGATCAGCTGGCCTTCCTGAAAGATGTTCTTCACAACATCACTCTCTCTAGTGGACTTGTAGTTAACTTTCACAAATCCTGCCTTGTCCCTATCAATGTTTCTCTGACAAGGCTAGCTCCTTGGCTCAAATCTTTGGCTGCAGTGTTGGTTCCTTTCCTTTCACCTATCTTGGTCTTCCTATGGGCCTTACAAAGCCTCTGGTGAAAGATTATGCCCACTTAATATGCAGAATTGAAAGAAGGATGTCTGCTACCTCTCAGTTCCTCTCTCATGCTGGGAGGTTGCAATTGGTCAACTCTTTCTTTTCCTCTCTACCAACATATTTTATGTGTTCTCTCAAGATTCCATTACTGTTATTGAACTAATCGATAAACATCGAAAGAACTATCTTTGGAGAGGAAAGGAATTCAGAAACAAAGGTTATAACCTTGCTGCTTGGGACTTGGTCAGGAGGCCAAAGGATAAAGGTGGGCTTGGAGTCATTAACCTCAGTGTTCAGAACGATGCCCTTCTTTTGAAGCAGTTGGATAAGTTCTATCGTAAGGATAATATTCAATGGGTCACTCTCATTTGGCAAAAGTATTATAGCAACACTGTTCCCCATCTGGCAAGAGAGACGGGCTCCTTCTGGTGGAGAGACATCCTCAGGCTACATATTCAGTATAGGGGTGTTGCCATCTGTAATCCAAATCAGGGTGATACCATTAGCTTCTGGGATGATATTATTGAAGGTGCTATTCACTCTGAGAAGTACCCTCACCTTCTTCAATTTGCCAGAGACCCTGCCATCTCCCTGTGCAATCTTAGGCATGCTGAAAATTGGATGGATTATTTCAAAATTCCCATGACCAGAGCTGCTTTCAATGAACTTCTTGAGCTTCAAGATTTTCTCAGCAACCTTCCCCCCCATTGATCCAGACTCCAAGGACTCTTGGCATTTCATCTGGGGGCAGCATAGATTCGTGGCCTGCCACTACCATCAATACCAGTTCAGAGAGCTGAGGCCTAGTAGATGTATTCTTTGGATTTGGGAATCCAAATGTGTCCCAAAAATCAAGTTCTTTGCTTGGTTGCTGCTTAATGATAGATTGAACACGAGGAATATGTTGAGGAGAAGAAGAAAAGTGCTTGAGGATGGCTACAATTGTGTCATGTGCCATAATAATATTGAGGAAATTGCTGAACACCTTTTCTTTGATTGCCCCTCTGTGGTTTGCAGATGGTTTGCACTGGGAATTATCTGGGAGGAGAACTTATCTATTCACCAGAAGCTCTACCAGGCCAAGCATGCCTTTGGTCAACCTTTTTTCATGGAAATCTTTATGATTGGGGCCTGGTGTCTTTGGAAGCAGAGAAATGATGTCATTTTTGACATGAAAGCTCCCTACCTTGCTGCATGGATGGCTGCTCTCAAATCTCAGATCATGGATCACCTAGTTAGAATTAATTCAAATCTCCACCCCTCAATCAAGCTTTGGCTTCAAGCCTTGTAATTTCTGCCTGTTTTTTCTTCTTTTTTGGCTCTTGCCGCCTCTTCTTTGCTTTTGCCTAACCTCTGGTTGGGCCTACTGTAAGTGTACTTTGTATCTGTGTCTACTCCTTTAATTTATTTCCTTGTTGCCGAGGGGCGTTACCCCACGGTGTTTGCTCAAAAAAGAAGTGTAATATAACCCAGCCTCTATCCAATCACCCCTTCTCCATTTCTGATGGGTCCTTTTTATAGGCCCGTAACAATTACACTTTACATCCCTTGCCATTGCTTTTTCACATTGTGCGAAGCATCTTAAGGGTATTTTGGTAACCTCGTAGGGCCCGTACTCACACTTTACAGATGTTCACTTTACACTCTGTCAGACTACATGTCTGCCTCCGTGGAACGACGATCTTCAGTTACGTTCATTCTTCTCCGCCAAAGCTTCTCCTGCCTCTTCTTCGGGCACCTATCCCCGCTTATCTTTGGGATCACTTTGACGCTTTGCTTTTTTACACTTCTCCCATAGACTTCGCTCCGTGCTCAACTCTTCAGTCTCATCGCGGGTTAATTCTCGAACGAAAGCCTCGCGCCCCTTCTCTTGGCTTGGCTTCTTCACGTCCCATCTTCGCACGAGCACAGAACATCCTCGCGGCAACTGCTCCACACCAACTTCGCGAGTTGGCGCCGTCCAATCAAGTGAAATTCCCAGACTTCGCCAGACCTTCGCTTATCAACCTTCGTCCTTTACCCTGAAATAGCCAAAGCAAGCACATACACGAAGCTTGCTCGTCTCTGATGAGCTGAAGATGAAGGGAGGGGGTTAGTAGAGAAATATTTACCCCAAAATTCGGCCCCTTGCTAGTGAGGGTTTTAACTAAGGACGAGCCGAACTAGCAAAACTTCTTCGTGAAGGGTGAAAATGTTTCTCCCCAAAGCGCCTCCCTTCTTCGGCTCGTCACTTTTTATTTTCTATTTTTTATTTTTCTGAAATTTTCGCGTGTCTATCCATGAAGTTCCGTGATTTTCGCCACCTCATCCAGCTGTTCCTGGATTTTCGCCACGTTATATGCGATACATGATCTCCGAGATTTCCTCCTTTGGTGGCCTATATAAGTTTCGGCCCCGCCTGAGTTTTCTTTCACCGCGGTTAAAAACTTGCTGCTTGACTTCTGTCTTCACGGGTGCTCCAACTTCTTGGTCTGCCTTTGTGACTTTGGTATCTTCTTCTCCTTCTCCTTTTTCGTTCCTTACTTCTTCTTGGTTTCTTCTTCTTCTCCTTCTTCTTCTTCTTCTTCTTCTTCTTCTTCTTCTTCTTCTTCTTCTTCTTCTTCTTCTTCTTCTTCTTCTTCTTCTTATCATCATCATCATCATCATCATCATCATCATCATCATCATCATTATCATCATCATCATCATCATTATTATTATTATTATTATTATTATTATTATTATTATTATTATTATTATTATTATTATTGTTGTTGTTGTTGTTGTTATTATTATTATTTTGTACTCGTGTAGCTCTTTCTTCGGTTGCGCTATTGTTTCGAAGCGATGGCTCCTAAAGCTGATAGATCTCCAGCTACTTTTTTCTTCGGCCGTAGCAAGGTTTCTGAAGGTCTCATAACAGAATATGTGACCTCCAGCTATATTAAGGAAGGAAAGGGTAGAGCCCCTGGTTCTGAAACTGTTCCTACACCTCGTCCCAACGAAGTGGTGGTATTTCGTGATTTGTTCACTGCTGGACTTCGTTTTCTGCTTGATGGTGCATTGTTTCTATTCTTCGCAACTTCGGGATGTATCTTCACCATCTTACGCCTAATGCTATTCTTCGACTAAGTCTATACATGTGGTGCTGTAAGACGATGGGTGTGGCGCCTGCTGTTGCTAACTTCGTCAGAGTTCATACTGTCCATCATCAACCTCTCTAAATAGAGCAACTTGTGGAAGGTGCCCTTGTTCGCGAAGAGGCCCAGTTTTCTTCGCTTAACTTCAAATATCGCAGTGATGCCGAGGTTCCAATTGTCTGCTATAAGAACAAATGGGATGAAAACTGGAATCATTACTGGTTTTATCACACTGTGGAGGATGATGAGTTGCTTCTTGTCTGTACTCAACTTGAGAATTTACCCAAGGGTGTTGGCACTGCCTATGAAGACAGTGATGTAGACCGTTTATTCTTCGCTTGTTTCCAAGAGCTCGAGATGACCTATGCCACTCGTGACTTGGTCAAAGAGTTTGTTGGTGCGAAGATATTTCCTGTACGCGTCGGGTGGTCAATTGTTGCCTGGAACAACTTCGCGTCTCCTATAAAAATACCTGACTTCGCCAGGACCTTTCATCCGGAAGCCAAGGGTATGCTTAGTCTTCTTTTTCACTACTTTACTTTTTTCTTATTTATGTACAATTTTTATTCGTTCTTAACTTTTGCTCTTCTTTTGCTATGTAGATATTAATGTTGCTAAGATTGAGGCGAAGGCCAATGAGATTCTTGGGCCTATCTCTGCTAGAGAAGATGCTGAGATCCAAAGCCGTCTTGGTGGTACTCGGGATAACCACCTCTTCTTCTTCTTCTTCGATATTCATGCTGGTGATTGAGTGGTCACCGTTGGCCATCGCGCAGCGCAAGCTAAGCGTGCGGCGAAGAAAGGTGATCAGGGAGTGAAAGCCTGTGTGGTTCAAGGACCAGTGGTAGGTCACTTCCTGGTGTGATGAGTGATTGACAACGTGGTGTGGACTGATTCTTGGCTAAGTATTGCAGGTGCAGGTTGCAGCTTGACTGGTGTTGGTGCAGGTGAAGAACAAGCGCGAAAGGTCATTGCTGGTGAGGCCTCCAGGTGTGGAGAAGACAAGTAGGCTTGGTTCGAGGGACCCGGTGGCCAACGGGGTTAAGTGCGGGCCGCATGGTGGCAAGAACGGCAAGATGAAGTCATGGACGGTTTCTTGGTTGAGCCTCAAAACCAAGGTCGAGCCGGGACTACGTGGGAGCCGAGTCATGAGTGATGATTGGCGGAGGCTACACCGAGTTCGCAGGGTTTCCGGTGGTTCACCAGAAAACCACTGGGTTCCTTGGTTGATCCACAAAGCCAAGACCGAAGACTGAAGACGGAGGTGCAGCAGCATCAAGCCAGTCTGACCGGTGGGTCTGACCGGTGTACGACGACGCAGTCCGGAGACTTCGAAGCGGAGGACACGCGTCGGGATCGCAAGGCTTCCGTCGAGGCTAAACAAGTGTGCGGTCGCTGGGCATCCGTCCGATGGTGCGAAGACAAAGTTTCCCAAAGTGCCCCTCGGGGGTGTGTATCCTAGTATTAGGCATTAGGGGTATTTTAGTCTTTCGGCTTGCCTCCATATAACCCAAGTGGTGAGAGGATGGCAGCCATCTCTTGGAACCCAAGCTCATTTTGTTTTGCTATTTTCTTATTCCTTTTTCCTTTGGAATTTCTAGGACTAGCTTGAGACCTTCATGGTGAGATCTTGTGAGAGGGAAGGATGATCGGGCGGCAAGCTAGACCTTGTATGAACCTCTTTGGTATGTATAGATGATTCGGTGTGGTTCCTCAAGGCTTGGATGTGTCTTTCCCGTTTCTCCTTTTTGGTGATTTTCAGAGCCCTTTCTTGGTGAATTTCTTGTGGCGGATTCGAGACTTTTCTCTTTGGGATTTGGTGGGGGATGTATGCTTGAACCCTTCGTGGTTCTTTTCCCTTTGATTCCCCTCCCAAATCCGTGAGCAAAGGGGCTCGATTTTGGGGTTTTCTTGGCTCTAGGGTTAGAGGCGTTCTTGGTGGGATTTCTTCGATTCCTCTCAATTTAGCGAGTTTTTGGTGGACCAAATCTTGGCTATGGAGTACCCATGAGGTGTTCCTACTATCCCCAAAGTCTTGCGCAAATCCGTGGAGCGATTCGGGAGATTGGGAGTTGGATTTGGGGGTGTTGACCCGCGGGTGCTGTTCATCCCGAGCGTCCCAGCCTGACCGGTCTGACCGGTGCTGCTCACCAGTCTGACCGGTGCAGAGGCCTTGTGGGTTTTGCCTCGGGTGAACGTCTTGGTGTGTTCCCTGTTGTCCCGTGTTGCTGCTGTTTCGAGTTTGGTTCATTTTGGAGCTCGAAAGGTCAGGTTGGGGATTTTGGGGCTTCCTGGCTTAGACTGGTCTGACCGGCGTGCTACACCGGCCCGACTGGTGCAGAATCTTTCTGTGGAAGTTCTCAGGATCTGTTGGGGTGCTCCAGTAGGGACCGGTCTGACCGGTGCTGCTCACCGGTCTGACCGGTGCAGTTTAGTGGTGCTCGAGTTGCTAGTTCCGCTGCGTTCTCGAGTAGGTGTAGGTGGTTGTTGGTTCCTAGGACTAGTAGCACTTCAGTGGCTGCGTGGTCTTGGTCAACTTGGGTAGTTGGGTCGGAGAAGTGTTGTGGAAGCCTTGTTCGTCTTGTTGGAGTTTCCATCTCCTCGAGGAGAATTTTTATCGGCTCCCATTCACTCCCCCTCTCTGGTTCGTCTTTCCGGTCCTTCAAGTGGTATCAGAGCCGGTTACGGATCTTCGGATTCTAACCAGTCTAAGATCCAAGGATGGCATACCAGGAACGGGGTTCGGGTCCTCCGCACTTCGATGGCAAAAACTACCAGATGTGGCAGAGGCGGATGGCGGCGTTCCTCCGCGAAAAGGGTCAGATCCTTTGGGATGTCACGGTGAACACAACTTATGTTCATCCGATGAACATCCTTGCTCCGGGATCGAGGGACTTGTTCAACGCCAACAACAAGGCGGTCGACTACTTGTTTTGTGCTCTGTGTCAATCCGAATTCGATCAGGTTCAGACAGAGGACCTAGCTTGTAGGATTTGGTTGGATCTGAAGAATGCTCATGCTGGGAATGCTGAGGTTCAGGTACGGTTGTATGCGACCTACCGGAGAGAGTACGAGAACTTCACTCATCTCCCCGGTGAGTCTATTGATGCCTTGTTCCAGCGGTTCACGGTGGTTGTGAACAACATAAGGGCCAATGTCGATGTCCTCCCGTACGATGACCATGATAGAGCTGTGAAGCTCTTACACGCGCTGGATCGTACCGTTTAGGATGGAAAGGTCGAGGCCATTCTTGAGCCCGAGAAGTACACCACTCTGACGGTGAACGAGCTGTTCTCTAAGCTTAAGTCTGCTGAGGTTGATCGTGGTCTGACAGCCCATCTTGAGAGCCCGACTGACTCCCATAGTCTTGCTCTCGTTGGTGGCAAAGTGGCTAAGTCTAACGCTAACGCATCCGCTAGGATGTACTCTCTGTCTTCTTTGATGTCTTTGCCAGACAAGGAGTTCGACGTGCTTGGAGAGGACGAGCTGGCG
Organism: Cenchrus fungigraminus; assembly: GCA_036936925.1. Taxonomy (NCBI): domain Eukaryota; kingdom Viridiplantae; phylum Streptophyta; class Magnoliopsida; order Poales; family Poaceae; genus Cenchrus; species Cenchrus fungigraminus. Next base: position 75,000,519 of record CM072780.1, read on the forward strand.
TTGCTGACCAGGCGGTTCGAGAGGCTGCACGAGAACCGGGTGAACACGAGGAGGACAGCACGGACGTGCTTTCAGTGCGGCAAGCCAGGACACTTCGTCGCTGACTGTCCAGAGAAGACGGAGAACAAGGACGGCTACAAGGATAGCTACAAGCACCGGTCGAACAAGGACGGCAAGTACCGATCAAGGCGCGATCACAAGCACAAGAACAAGCACAAGGACGAACGACGGTCGAGGAAGAAGGACGGCCGCGACAGGAAGGCCCGAGCGATGGTCTGAGCGAGCGACGTCGACTCCAGCTCCGCCTACTCTTCCTCAAGCTCGAGTAGCAGTGAAGATGAAGGTGATCGGCGCAAGAACAAGAAGTCATCCAAGAACTTGAGAGTGCTGAGCTGCTACGCGAGAGATGGCTTCTGTGGCATGGCTCGTAGCTCCGGCAGTAAGAAGAGTCACCAGAGCGACTCGGACTCCGACTCTGAGGATGAGGTACGTGACGAGCTTCCCTTCTTGCGTGAGAAGAACGAGCATCTTGGCAAGTTGCTTGATAATCGTGATGACATGCTTAGAGAGGCAAAGAAGATGAGGAAAGAGCTTAGGGCCTCACTAGAAGATGCTAGGAACCGTGTAGCTGAGCTAGAAACCTAGAACCTTGATGCTAAGCTTGAGATTGATTCGCTTAAGGCTTCACCTGTGGTTTCTGATGAGATTGATTGTTGTGATTGCTCTGTGTACCTAGTTGATCTTACTAGTCTTAAGGATAAGCATGCTTCTACTTGTGATGAACTAGATGTGCTTAGGGTTGAAGTGGCTGAGCTTAAGTCTAGACCTGCTTTGCTAGGTGCTTGCAGTTCTTGCCCTGTTTTGCATGGAAAGATTGATGAGATGCATGCTTATACTGTTTCGCTAGAGGCTAAGTTGAAAGAACCTGTTCCGACTTCTTGCTCTACTTGTGAAGTGCATGCTTTGAAAAATTTGGAACTTGCACATTATGTGGATCGCTTGCAGGATGAGAATGATGAGTTGAGGAAAATGATGGGTTGGTTGTCGGGTCATGAACCACAGCTTAGGATGATGATAGAGGCGTACAAGCGCTATGATGAGCAAGCGCTTGGTTCTAAGAAGGTTGGAGAGTGTAGTGGTGAGGGAGGAGAGAAAATTGGTGATATCCCAGCTCCACCAAAAACCTTTCACAAAAATGCCTATGCTCCTAAGCCCAACCCACTGAGAAACAAACTTGACACAACCCCAGATCCTCCCATATTTCCTCGCCCAACAAATGATTTCCAAAAACTGGTGAAGTTTGTGAGCCCAAAGGAGAGTGAGGTTGGAGAGAAGAAGGGTGAGAAGCCGAGTGGGGAGAAACCAAGTGAGCAGCCCCATCCCAAGCCTAAGCCTAAGCTCATACGCTTTCATTGTGACTATTGTGGGAGAGATGGTCACAAGGGTGAGTTTTGCTTCAAGAGGAAGCGTGAGGAGAGAATGGCTAAGGAGTGGGCTAACAAGGACAGGTATTGCCCTTCAGATGGTGTACCTGAGCCTCGTATGCAGATGCCCAGGGCCAAGGTGATTGTGAGGACGGTTCCGGCTTGGGGAGATCAAAAGGTGGCAGGTGGTGCTGCTGGCCGAGCGCCACCGGTCAGACCGGTGCAGCTAACCGGTCAGACCGGTGCTGGTCTGGACAGACAGCGGTTTGGTTTCCGTGCTCGTGCGGATGCTCGATTCGATTCTGGTGGTCGTGGTTCTGGTGGTTGGTCTAGAGAGTTTGCAGGTGGTCAGTTTGCTAGACGTTCTCCACCTCGTGCTCAATACGAGGGTGGGAGGAGTCGTAGCTTCGACATGAGAGGAGGAACGGTCCACGGTCTTCCTTTCGTGGTTTTCGTTCTCCTCCAGCTAGACATGAGTGGTTTCCTAGTGGTGGTTCCCGTGGTGATTTTCGTGGTGGTAGCTTTGATAGGCGTGATAATTTGGTTTGTGCTAACCCCACTTTGGAGCAAATGGCTCGGCACTGGTTTTACTCTTTTGGTACTAACCCCAGTGCAGAGTCGTTTGTTCACTCACGTTCTCGTTTTTGAATTTCAGGTGGGAGACTTGAGGAATGTTTGGTTGATTGACTCCGGTTGCTCGAGGCATATGACCGGAGACAAGGGGTGGTTCTCAAGTCTCGTCCCGGTGGTGTCCAAGACATACATCACTTTTGGGGACAATGGGCGAGGGTGTGTGCTCTTAGAAGGTGAGATTAAGGTAAGTGACAAGGTCACTCTCAGGCGTGTGGCTCTTGTTCAATCGCTCGGGTTCAATTTGCTTTCCGTGTCCCAGCTTTTGGATGAGGGCTTTGAGGTGTTGTTTTGGCCTGGTGGTTCTCGGATTTTGGATTCTCGAGGGGACCTAGTTTGCATGGTCGTTCCCGAGGGTCAAGTGTTCCGAGCGGATTTTTCTCAGTCTTCTGGTGTGGAGCGTTGTTTCTTGGCTGGATCTTCGAGTGAGTTGTGGAAGTGGCATAGGAAGTTGGGTCACTTAAGCTTTGACCTTTTGTCTCGCTTGAGTAAACTCAATTTGGTCCGAGGATTGCCACGGCTGAGGTTTGAAAAAGAGTTGGTTTGTGCGCCGTGTCAGCATGTTAAGATGGTAGCCGCTTCCCATCTGTCACACCCTGAAATTCCCAATTTCAGGATGTGAATAGGATGAAAATTTAAACAACGATTTTCCAATAATTTTTAAAATTTTCCCCAACATTTAGTTCTTTACAGGGAATATAGTACAGGAAAAAAAACAAAAAAAAACATTATTTGTTTTTCCAAATTAAATTTGTGGCTTGATGTGTGTTGCATTCATGCTGGAGCATTGTTATGATTGCTTGAATTCAAATTCAAGTTTGAATTCAATTTGATTGATTCCTTTTTAAAAAAATGCGAAACCTTTCTCTTTTCCCTCCCTCTCCCTTCTCCTTGTTTTGGCCCAGTTTCGGTTGGAGCCCAGCAACCTTAGTCTGCTAAACCACCCTGGTCTCCACCGCCTCGCTCGCACCCACCCCCCAGTTCTACAGACCGGCCATTGGCCCATCCGCCGGCCCAACGCAGCACCAACGCGCGGTCTATGTCCAGAAGTCCGTCGTCACCCGCTGGAATCCTCGGCCAGTACGCTCAGCGCTCCTTTCCCTTGCGGCCCAGTCAGCCTTTCCGGCCCGTCTCAGCCCGCTCCGCTTCCCCCCTCTCTCACTGGCTGACACGCGGGACCCGCCCGTCATCCCTGCCGCCGCGCTGACCGAGCCGGACCTGAGGTCGAGTCCGACATCGCCGCTCCGCGCCGCTCCTCGGCTTGGCCCGCACGCCAAGGCCGCCTCCCCGGGCTATATAAAGGGCGCCACCGCCTCGCGCTGCTCCTTTCGGATCAAACCTAGCCCCCCTCGAGCCGCAGCGTCGTCCGCCGAAACCCTAGCCGGTCGTCGCCATCGATCCGCCCCGACGCCGCCTGTCCGTCGACGAGGAGTAGCTCCGGAGCATCGAAAGGGCGAGAGGAAGCCACCGGTGCCACTTTTTCGCATCCCCGTGCTCGCTGTCGCCCGTGGAATCTCGCCGGAGTTGCAACGTCTCCACCGTCCGCCCCTTTGAGCCGTGCGTCACCGACGTTGCCCGTAAGGTTGTTCTGGTGCCCTAGTTGTTTTCCTCACGTCGTCCTTTTTGTCCTGGTGCAATCCGTGCACGAAATCGAGCTCTCTAGCTCGAGTTCGGCTCACGTCGGCGAGTCCCCGCCCCGCGCCGCCGCTCGCCGTCGCGCCTCCGCCGCCTGCGCGTTGCGCGCCGCGCCCCGCCGTCACCAGCCGTCCGATCTGGATCGGGCGATCCAGATTAGATCGAACCGGGGTCGGTACCGGTCAACAAGGGTCAGCCAGCGGTCAGCTTTGTCCTTTTTGCAAATGAAACCCTCTGTTTCTTAGAATCACAAGTATGCCCTCCCGCAGTGTTAAGACCCTTACCGATAGGTCCTTTTCTTTACGTTTTGAACCCTAGGCTTTCTAGTTTTTCCGTCCGAGGTCCTGTGTGGTCTTTTTGCACCGCAGACCTCATGTTTTTACACGTAATCACGTTTTAGCCCTTAGTTTCTTGCTGTTTAGCCCCTGGAAGTTTAGATTTCCTGCAGTTTAGTCCCTACACCTTGTTTTAGCCATAGAATACACGTTTTAGCTCCGTTTTTAGCGTTCTTTATATCCACGCGATCGTCTCGAAGTGTAGAACAGTTTTATGCCTCTGTTTTGTTATGTTAGTACTGTTTGGTGATTGTTTCTTATTTTATTCCATTGTATGCTTGTATGTGAATGATGTGGTGCGTAGAAGACGATCCGTACGTGGAATACGCTGAAGTTGAAGATTTTCAAGACACTGAGCAGCAGCAAGCGTTGGTAGAAGGCAAGTCCTTGCTGCATTCCCGTTATCCTATTACAACATGCATTTTAATTACACCGTTTTTATTTGTTGCTTGCATTAATGTGATGGGACCTATGTTAAGGTTTGACTAGCTTTGTTTATTCCTATGCCTTGATCAACCTGGGTTTATGTTTATGTTGGGTAGACCTTGCTTAGTTGCTCAACTTGGGATCATGGTGGTTTAAATGAACAACAATGTTAATCTTGCTTTACTTATGTTATACCTTCATTAAACAAGATCACCTGTGTTAATCGGAACATGGAGCGACCACCCAGGAAAACAGTACTACCACAAGACATATGGCTCTGTCTTGGCCAAGTAATTAGAAAACCTGGTGTTAGGTATGCTTTACCTGAAAGGGGTTGGGGGTTGCCGGTAGTTGGTGTATAGCCCGGCCCTCAGACTGATCTGCTCTATGGTAGCTTCGCAGCTGAGAGAGGTTTATGCATTGCGCTGTCAAGTAACCTAGCCAGCAGCCTGCACCTGGGGATCTTTGTAAAGGCCTCGTAGCGTCCCTATGCAATCACAACTCGGTAGTGTGGTATGATGCTTGGCCGGCATCGCATGGTTGGGTTTAAAGTTCCTAGAACTTTTACGCGACTTGTGGGTAAAGATGTACAACCTCTGCAGAGTGTAAAACTAACTAGTTAGCCGTGCCCACGGTCACGGGCGGCCTGGACCCTCACATGAGTAAATTATGGAAGATGGATTAAACTTGTTGCATTTACTTTCGTTTATGATGATGCTGCTTATGTTAATCTCTGGGTTGGTATAAACTTACATTTGTTAGTAATTCAGCTTGCTTAATAAAATTTGACCAACTAAAATGCTGACCTGCTATGCAACCACAAGCTTCCACCATAAAGCCTTTGCATGTTGTTATAGAGTTTTCCCTTGTTGAGTACGACATGTGCTCATGCTTGTTGTTCTTTTATATTGCATCTACACAACCCGGTTGCTGCTCAGACGGACGCTTTGAAGACTTTCCTGGAGAGTTCGACGGTTTCTAGGCGAGCGTACCACCAGTCAGCTGCCTGTGGAGACGTCCTTTTCCGCTGCTAGTACTCGCTTTTGTTACGATTATGAGACATTCGGTCATGTAATAAAGTTATAATACTTCCTTTACGCTTTTGACACTGTTTTTGGTATTCACTGAGTTGATGCATGTGTGTAACTTGATCCTGGCGCACATGTATTCTATGCATTCGGGTTTGCCTTTAAATCCGGGTGTGACACCATCCGCCCCTCACCGATGTGATGACGGAGCGTCCATGCGAGCTGCTCCATATGGACCTTGTTGGCCCAGCTCGTGTGCGATCTGTGGGTGGGAAGTGGTACGTCCTGGTTGTGGTGGACGACTACTCTCGGTATGCGTGGGTCTTATTTCTTGAGGAGAAAGGGGAGACGCTTGGTTTTGTTCGAGATCTTGTCTAGAGGTTGAGAAACGAGAGGCACAGAGATGCCATACGAGCGATCCGCAGTGACAATGGCTCGGAATTTAAAAACTCTCGCTTCGAAACCTTTTGCCATGACTTGGGTCTTGAACACCAGTTTTCGAGTCCGTATAGGCCTCCCCAGAACGGCGTGGTGGAAAGGAAAAATAGAACCTTGTGCGAGATGGCTCGGACGATGCTCGATGAGCATAGGACTCCGAGGAGGTTCTGGGCTGAGGCGGTGAATACCGCGTGCTATGTGTCGAACAGGATTTACCTCAGGGTGCATAAGAAGAAAACTTGCTATGAGTTGATGCACGGTAGAACTCCCAAGGTGAGTCACTTTCACGTGTTTGGGTGCAAATGCTTCATCCTGAAGAAAGGTAAGAAGTTGGACAAGTTCGAGGCTAGGTCTGTAGATGGCATTTTCTTTGGTTACGCGTCTCATTCTAGAGCCTTTCGAGTGCTCAATCTTGAAACTAACCAAATCGTGGAGACTTCGAGGTTACCTTCGATGAGACACAGCCACGTAGTCAGCTTGTTTTTGAGTGTGCAGGTGACGATGAACTTGGCGAGGAGATTTTACAGGAGGAGGAGCATGAACATGGAGATGATGAAGATGGCGGTGTGGTGCCCGCGGCTGAGCATGTACCTACTACTTCGACTACGGTGGTGGACGGCCCTTCTTCCACACCTACAACGACAAACCCGGATCAAGGCGAAGCTGCTGTTGAGGGGGAGGTAGCATCAAGGCGAGAACCTCCCCGGTGAGTTCAAGTGGATCACCCAGCTTCGAGAATCATCGACGACATCAATGAACGCACTACACGGTCGAGGGTTCGAAACAATTCTCACTTTGCTCATGCTGCTTTTGTTGCTACTTTTGAGCCCAAGGACATTGGACACGCGCTATCTGATCACAATTGGGTTAATTCGATGCATGAGGAGTTGGAGAATTTTGAGAGAAACCAAGTTTGGGAGTTGGTGGATCCTCCACCGGGGTGTAAGCCGATTGGGACAAAATGGGTGTGGAAAAACAAAGAGGGAGAGAAAGGAGAAGTGGTGAGGAACAAGTCAAGGCTTGTTGCTCAGGGGTACTCACAGAAAGAGGGGATCGACTACGAGGAGACCTTTGCTCCCGTAGCTCGTTTGGAGGCGATCAGGATCCTTCTAGCCTTTTCCGTGGCTAAAGGGTTCAAGTTGTACCAGATGGATGTCAAGAGTGCATTCCTAAACGGTGTTTTGGAGGAAGTAGTGTATGTGAGGCAACCACCGGTGTTTGAGAGTGAGAAGTACCCCCACCGGGTGTACAAGTTGAGGAAGGCGCTGTATGGGCTGAAGCAGGCGCCTAGAGCTTGGTATGGTAGGTTGAGGGGGTTCCTGTTTGAGAGAAGGTTTGAGATGGGGAAGGTCGATCAGACCTTGTTTCTCCTCAGGCAGGGCAAAGATATCCTGATTGTGCAGGTATACGTGGATGATATTGTCTTTGATGGCTCGTCTAACTCTCTTGTTGCAAGGTTTGCAGAAGACATGAGCAGGGAATTTGAGATGAGCATGATGGGTGAGTTGCAGTTCTTCCTCGGGCTCCAGATCAAGCAATCAAAGGAAGGAACATTTGTGCACCAAGCCAAGTACACCAAGGACATTGTGAGGAAGTTCAAGATGGAGGACTCCAAGGCCATGGCGACGCTATGAGTACGACTACAGCTCTTGATGCGGACGAGGAAGGTGAACACGTGGACCAGAAGGAGTACCGAAGCATGATCGGGTCGCTCCTCTACTTGACAGCGACGAGGCCGGACATCCAATTCTCGTTATGTCTGTGCGCTCGTTTTCAAGCGTCTCCGAGGACTTCGCATTGGCAAGCAGTCAAGCGCATATTCAAGTATTTGCGACATACTCCCGACTTCGGCCTTTGGTACTCCGCGTCTTCTTCTTTGGCTCTCCATGGATTTTCGGACGCGGATTTTGCCGGGTGTCGGTTGGATAGGAAGTCCACTTCTGGGACTTGCTAATTCTTGGGTTCTTCTTTGGTGTCTTGGTCTTCCCGCAAACAGTCGAGTGTTGCTCAATCCACTACCGAGGCAGAGTATGTGGCCGCAGCTAGTTGTTGTTCTCAGCTCCTTTGGATCACATACACCATGAGTGACTTTGGTGAGGAGTATACCCATGTCCCACTTCAATGTGACAGCACTAGTGCCATAAGCGTTGCAAAGAACTCAGTGCTCCATTCCAAAACCAAGCACATAGAAGTGATGTATCATTTCCTGAGAGACAACGTAGAGAAAGGAAAAATCTCTTTGATCCATGTACCCACACATGACCAGCTAGCCGATATTTTCACCAAACCACTAGATCAAGCAACTTTCACTCATTTGCGGGGGGAGCTTGGTGTTTGTTTGATTTCTTGAGTTGGTGTGTGGGAGCTCCTTTGTATCATATGTATAGCTTTCCTTTGTGCATTTCTTGCATTTGGCATGGCATATGTAACATGATGTATAGGCATCTTTGTATCTTAGGTTGAATGCATTTTGTATCATATGCATTGTGTAGGAAAAGCTTCTCCTATATACATTGTTCACCATGGTATGATGTATATGTTCTTGTGAGCTAGTTTGGTAAGCTGTGGTTAGTTTGGCTTAGCTCTTGATGATCTTGATTTATATCCATGGTTGCTAGCTATGCTTTTTCAAAAATGTCACACGTATGCTCTCTTGTGAGTAAATGCATTTATATGATCTTGACATATTTTAGTGGCTTGGCTATGATTAATTTGTGGTTGGATAGCTTATTTTGATCATATGCGGCCAAAGGCTCATTTGCCATCATGAATGTTTAGCCCCCATGCTACATCTTGTGGAGGGGCATAAGTTCCTTTTAGTCGCAAAGACATTTCATGTACCAATTTCAAATCTGAAAATGAAATGTAATTTGCTTGGAAAATGTGCTCCCATGTCATATGTGCTAATTTTAATTTGTTTTGGGTGCTAAACCGTTGCATGATGCCTACCAATGAGAAGTCTCATATCTAGAAGTAGGCACATGGCTCGGTGGCTTTGACATGACATGAGGTGCTTGTGGGTGTTTATGATGGTCTTATGCTTAGAATGGTTGTCCTAGCATGAAGTTTGTGTGGCTTTGCCATTTTGACATGTTTTGATCATGTTTAGGACTTTGCTCATGAGAGGGTGATTTTTCGCAAAAATAGTCATTTCTACCTTAGCTTCGTCCAATGGTTGTGAAACTTGGTGATTTTGTAGTTTTTGTCCATACGAAGCTATCGAGCATCTAACTTGCTTATTTGGAGGTGTGTAGCATGCTATGTTGAATTTTGTCTATTTGAGAAGCTCTAGGTTGCGTTTCTTGCATTTTTGGCTTGATTCATGCATTGTCAACAAGAGGGAGAAGTTTGAGCATGTTTTGGCTTTCTGCATGCATTTAGAAGCTTTCCAAGTGGTTTCGAGATAGTTTTGAGCTCGGGCAGTTCCCAGTTTTTCCCAGGTGGTCATCGGCCTGACCGGTGGGAGGCACCGGTCTGACCGGTGTGAGTGTCAGGTTGCTGGGTGATCTAGCCCACCGGTCTGACAGGTGAGGTTGACCGGTTTGACCGGTCAGAGCAAAGCTGAAGCAGCTGCTCTGTTTCGCGAGGTGGTTTGCATGCATCTGTCCAAGGGGAGTTGCATTGGTTCAGAGGGAGCATGCATGTGTGCAGGGGGAGCTCTTTATGGTTTTCGAGCTTTGGTTTAGTGCTTTGTGCTCCTTGCTTGAGCATGGTTTTGTCTCGGATGTGTCGAGCCGTTACCCTTGCCTAAGGGGTCCGAGACTTGTCTTCCTCAAGTGATCTTGCTCTTTGCCTTTGTTTTGGCTTTTGATCGCTTGTTGCAGTTTCTTTTAGTCGTTTCTTTTCTTTTCCTTTTTTCTTTGGTTACCAAAAATGTGTGTGTTGTCAATGCACTCATCAAGGGGGAGATTGAGAGCCTGTGTGGTTCAAGGACCAGTGGTAGGTCGCTTCCTGGTGTGATGAGTGATTGACAACGTGGTGTGGACTGATTCTTGGCTAAGTATTGCAGGTGCAGGTTGCGGCTTGACTGGTGTTGGTGCAGGTGAACAACAAGCGCGAAAGGTTGTTGCTGGTGAGGCCTCCAGGTGTGGAGAAGACAAGTAGGCTTGGTTCGAGGGACCCGGTGGCCAACGGGGTCAAGTGCGGGCCGCATGGTGGCAAGAACGGCAAGATGAAGTCATGGACGGTTTCTTGGTTGAGCCTCAAAACCAAGGTCGAGCCGGGACTACGTGGGAGCCGAGTCATGAGTGATGATTGGCGGAGGCTACACCGAGTTCGCGGGGTTTCCGGTGGTTCACCAGAAAACCACTGGGTTCCTTGGTTGATCCACAAAGCCAAGACCGAAGACCGAAGACGGAGGTGCAGCAGCATCAGGCCGGTCTGACTGGTGGGTCTGACCGGTGGGTACCGGTCTGACCAGTGAGGAGCACCGGTCTGACCGGTGTGTGACGACGCAGTCCGGAGACTTCGAAGCGGAGGACACGCGTCAGGATTGCAAGGCTTGCGTCGAGGCTAAGCAAGTGTGCGGTCGCTGGGCATCTGTCCGATGGTGCGAAGACAAAGTTTCCCAAAGTGCCCCTCGGGGGTGTGTATCCTAGTATTAGGCGTTAGGGGTATTTTAGTCTTTTGGCTTGCCTCCATATAACCCAAGTGGTGAGAGGATGGCAGCCATCTCTTGGAACCCTAACTCATTTTGTTTTGCTATTTTCCTCTTCCTTTTTCCTTTGGAATTTCTAGGACTAGCTTGAGAGCTTCATGGTGAGATCTTGTGAGAGGGAAGGATGATCGGGCGGCAAGCTAGACCTTGTATGAACCTCTTTGGTATGTATAGATGATTCGGCGTGGTTCCTCAAGGCTTGGATGTGTCTTTCCCGTTTCTCCTTTGTGGTGATTTTCGGAGCCCTTTCTTGGCGAATTTCTTGTGGCGGATTCGAGGCTTTTTCTCTTTGGGATTTGGTGGGGGATGTATGCTTGAACCCTTCGTAGTTCTTTTCCCTTTGATTCCCCTCCCAAATCCGTGAGCAAAGGGGCTCGATTTTGGGGTGTTCTTGGCTCTAGGGTTAGAGGCGTTCTTGGTGGGATTTGTTCGATTCCTCTCGATTTAGCGAGTTTTTGGTGGACCAAATCTTGGCTATGGAGTACCCATGAGGTGTTCCTACTATCCCCAAAGTCTTGCGCAAATCCGTGGAGCGATTCGGGAGATTGGGAGTTGGATTTGGGGGTGTTGACCCGCGGGTGCTGTTCATCCCGAGCGTCCCAGCCTAAACGGTCTGACCGGTGCTGCTCACCAGTCTGACCGGTGCAGAGGCGTTGTGGGTTTTGCCTCGGGTGAACATCTTGGTGAGTTCCCTGTTGTCCCGTGTTGCTGTTGTTTCGAGTTTGGTTCGTTTTGGAGCTCGAAAGGTCAGGTTCGGGATTTTGGGGCTTCCTGGCTTAGACCGGTCTGACCGGCGTGCTACACCGGCCTGACCAGTGTAGAAGCTTTCTGTGGAAGTTCTCAGGATCTGTTGGGGTGCTCCAGCAGGGACCGGTCTGACCGGTGCTACTCACCGGTCTGACCGGTGCAGTTCAGTGGTGCTCGAGTTGCTAGTTCCGCTGCGTTCTCGAGTAGGTGTAGGTGGTTGTTGGTTCCTAGGACTAGTAGCACTCCAGTGGTTGCGTGGTCTTGGTCAACTTGGGTAGTTGGGTCGGAGAAGTGTTGTGGAAGTCGTGTTCGTCTTGTTGGAGTTTCCATCTCCTTCGAGCAGAATTTTTATCGGCTCCCATTCACTCCCCCCTCTCTGGTTCGCCTTTCCGGTCCTTCAGGGAGGCTCCGAGGCTGCCGCTCCTTCGACGCGTCAAAAGGTAGTTAGGAAGCATCGCGACCACGGTACTGGCTATGATGTTTTGAAGCGTCAGAGGACTTCTCGTGCTGCCACCTCTGAAGTTGTTTCTTCCAATCCTGAGGAGTCTGGTGATGCCAAGGGTGATGATCAGAACACTGAAACCCACCCTGCTAAAGGTGTTGTTGGATCTGGTACAAATTTAGATGCTCCGTCAGTTGAGCAAACCGAAGAGATGGTTGATATTACTTCTCTTTCTCCTGGTCCTGCTGCTGGTGCTACACTTGCTAACCCTCTTGATATTGACTATAGCGAGCCTGAACTTGAGAACGATGAGGACTGTGCTCCTCGTTCGAGGTCCGTGAAGGATAACACTCCTGTCCACTGATCTCCTGCTGCCGAAGCTGTAGTGTCTTCTGCTGGTGATCTTGTGGCAGTAGCAAGATTATTTTAGCTGTTCACCAAAAGGTCTTGGCTCGCGTTGACCGAAGCGACGGCTCTTCGTCTGAGACTGAGAGTGATACTCGCAGCGGTGGTATTTTTGTGAGTAGCGAGTCTCCTAGCGTGGTTGCCCGACGGCTTGGCATGAAGCCCAATGCTCGTATCTTCGGTGATTCAATTCGCAAGGTGCTTCAATTCTGTAGCGATGATCGCGAGCGCATCTTGCTTCAAGAAGCTGGTGGGAGCTTCGACTTTCCCATCATGGAGGATGAACTAAGCAAGGAAAGCGCCGAAGAGATTTTATATCAGGCGCAAGATCTAAGTATGAAATCCTTCTTGGCTTGCCATGCTTCTCAACGTCGCTACTGTGCTGACCTTCGGTCTCACCAGCTTTTTGAGAAGACTTCCGCTACCGCTCTTTCTAAGGAAACCGAGGTTGTGAAAACCCTTCAACCTGAGAAAACTTCTCTTGCTTCGTCACTGGAATCGGAGAAGAAAAAATGCCTTGATCTCTCTAAGGAAAAGGATGATCTTCTTAACAAGAATGCTGATTTGGAGCTTCAAATGACCGAGCTTCGTCGTTTGGCTGCTACTGCTGAAGATGAAAAGAAGAAGGCCGAAGGTCTGCAAAGCTTATATGACTCTAAACGTGTTGAGCTTTCTGAATTACAGCAAATGCACTCCAACCTTGTTACCGAGCACAACACTTATTGCGAGAGGTTGAGCATCACATCAGGCCCGTTTGTCAGAAAGTTCACGATCTTCTTGTGGGCTTTGGAATCACCCCTGCTCCTTATGATGTTAAAAACATGTATATTGGTCAAGTGTTCCAATTGCTGTCTAATGGCGTGGGCTCTCTTGCTTCAATTTGGCGATCTTTCGGAGAGCTTGGAGCTGCTGTTGTTGTGCGAACTCTTGCTCACTCAATATACTCCTTATTGAAAACTTCTGGAGATTGTGAACCTAGTATGACCAAGTCTGATCTTCGCCAGCTTTGTGACGCGGACTTTGCTTGGCCGACGGAAACTTCGGTTGACAAAATCCCTGCTCTGCCGAAGAATATTACAAAGAATTTTATGCAAACATTCTTCAAGAAGTTTGGTTATGGATTAACTGTCGCCGAAGGTCGCCGCGTGCTTCGCAAGGTTCTTGACATTCCTTTTCATTTTTTGCCTCTATTGAACTTGCGTGTTCCATTTTTCCTATGTTTTATATTTCTTTTTGTTTCAAGGCTCTCAAGCGATGTCTGGTTCTGTGGCCACCCCTTCACTTGCTGCTGCTTCTTCTGGAGGTGGAGCCCATCCTTCTTCGGCTGCTGTATCTTCGGCTGCACCTTCCACTCAAGCTGCCTCTCCGCACGAAGCTCGTCCTATTGACATTACTTCGGGAGCCCCTGAGGTGTGAGAGAGTCTGTAGGTTTAGCTGTTTGGACACAAGATATTTTGTGGATGGTTGTTCTAAAACCTTTGCAATTCCGCGCAGGTGCCGGAGGTGTATCCTACGCAGATTGACGAAGATGTTTGCCCTGTAACTATTAACTGTGGTGATTATTTTATGTCTGGTTCTATATGGCGCAAATTTCGTTCTATGTTTCCCGACATTTTCTGGTCTCGCAAAATAGAAAGTTATGAAAGGAAGAATCTCGAAGCGAAAAATGTCTTCGAACAATTTACTCGCAACCGTCTTTCTCATGACGGTACTCGTCGTCGCCGAATCTGTGGAACCGAATCTTCGTCTGTTATGCCTATCCGCGAAGACGGTCCTTCGTCTTCGAGCCCCCTTGTTGTTCCGAAGGTTGAAATCATTGATCTCACTGAAGATGCTGAATACGAATATATGTACAAGCGTCCTCGCTGAATTATGCTCTGTTGTATTTGTTTCTGACTTGTTGTCCATGTACCCTGTGTTGTTTGAAGTTCCAGCAACTTTGTTGATGTATTAAGACACTCTGTGTATGTAAACAATGTATGCAAAGATGATGTACGAATATCATGGTTTTATGAGAATCTTTGTGCGAAGATGATTATTAATTCTTACATTGATGTATATATGCGGTTCTTCGCACTATGCATTCTATATTTCACCCTGCTTGTTCTTTGCGACCTTATTTTATTTGTTCTCTTCACTCTTTTCCTTCTTTCGAAGAATGGGACATGGGAACTGCGCCTAAAAGCGCCTCCCCTCAGTTTCCTATTTCAATCTTCGCGATAGATTGAACCCCAAGGCGGCTCGTCAGCCAGTCCCTTGCTTTTTGCTTTGCGCATTCGTCGCTGAAGGCTTCTTCGCTTGTGATAAAGCGGATGATTTTTGTGACTACGCCGTTTAACGAGTCGACTTATCCCTACAACATTTTACTGAGGGGCTTCGCACATTGACCGCCGAAGACTTTTTTTTCGCGGAAAATAGGCCTTTAAGCGAATCATGTACTCCTCTTTGGGACAGACTGTTGTATGTTCCTTAACATCTTCGCGACCTTTGCAGAATAGTATTCTCATGAGCCCTCTCTTGTATATATATTTTTTCTTTAAGTGAACTAAATGCGACTTGTCTTCGCCGAGCTAGGCGCATGTGTTCACTTATTTCTGCAATGTTTTCCCGAAAGTAGCAATCTTCTTTGGATGATTGTTACTTCGGGACCGATGATAGATAACAATGGTCTTTTTTGGGGAGCCCTTGTTATATTTTTCAAGGGGGATATTACACAAGAAGTCCGCCTCGTTAAAAACCTCGCATCTTCGGTGTCTTCGTTGTAAGAACACCAAAGACTCTCCCTGCGAGGAAAAGAGTACGGCTTCGGATACATATTTTACAAAGGATGAAAGTGCAAAAGAACTTGAAACGAAGATTACTAAAGTTCAAAACAAAAAGAAACTAGAAAACGAAGAAACTTATAAAATTCTACTCTTGCTACTCTTATTCTTAAAGCCAGTACTTCTGCAGTTTGTGTTGGTTCCATGAGTAAGGAACCTCTTCTCCTTCTAAAGTTTGCAATCTGTAAGCCCCTTGTCTTGTCTCTGATACTAAGAATGGACCCTCCCATTTTTCTTCCAATTTTCCTACACCCCTTGTTTTTCTTCTTACAACCATGTCTCCAGTAGATATCTTTTGCTCACGGACCTTCTTGTTTCTCCATTTCCTCGTTTCGTCTTGGTATTTTTCTGTATTGCTCAGAGCTTGCAGCTTGTCTTCTTCTCTTGTATCAACTGCCAAATTTGTGTCTTCTTCGGTTTGTGGCTCTTGATCTGTTCTTATTGACCCCAGTTTGATCTCTTCGGGTATAACAACTTCTTCTCCATACAACAATCTAAAAGGTGTGAAATTTGTGGCTCTGGAAGTAGTTGTGTTGTGAGACCATATGACTCTTGGCAGCTCTTCGGCCCACTTCCCCCTAGCCATTCCTGTCAAATTCTTTTTGATTCTTGTGAAGATGATGCCATTGGCTCTTTCCACTGCTCCATTGGATTCTGGGTGATACACTGAAGCGAAACATAGCTTTGTTCCGAGGTTGAAGCAAAACCTCCTGAAATTTGTGCTATCAAATTGTTTGCCATTGTCTACTGTCACTTCGTATGGTACTCCAAACCTGCACACAATATTTTGCCAGAAGAACTTTTGTATTACTTGCGAAGTGATTCTATGCACTGCCTTCGCCTCTATCCACTTTGAGAAATACTCCACTGCTACTATTGCATACTTGTAGTTGCACGATGTTGTTGGTAGCTGCCCCACTATATCGATTCCCCATCTTGCGAAGGGCCATACAGGCAGTAGCAATTGTATCTCGTAAGGAGAGGTTTTTGTATAATTGCAAAGCTTTTGGCAATTATCACACCTTCGCACTATATCTTCGGCGTCACGAACTGCTGTAGGCCAATAGAATCCTTGGCGGAATGCCTTCGCCACTAGTCTTCTAGTTCCAATGTGAGATGAGCACATTCCTGAATGGATTTGCTGCAATAGATCTCGAACTTCTTATGTGGAGATGCACTTTCATAATGGTGCGCAAACTCCACTTTTGTATAAGTTGTCTCCTGTTATTTCGTATGCCCTCGCTCTCAAGGCCATTCTTTTGCTTTCCTCCTTTGACTGAGGCTCATAGTGGCCTCTCAAAAATGCCATGATCGAAGATCTCTAGTCTTCGCTAGATATTGCATTTATGTACTTTACTGGTGCTTCGTCACAATCTACTGTCTTGCATTTCAAAACTTCATAAAAACATCTGGTGGTAACGGCTCTTTATGTGTTGCTGCCTTCGCTAGCATGTCTGCTTCATTGTTTTGGTCTCTTGGTATTTTTCTGACGGTGAAGCCAAAGAAGTACTTTTCCATGGCTCGTACAGTTTTCAGGTATTTTGCCATTTCATCGTGTTTTGCCTTATAGGTTTTGCCTATCTGCCTTGTGATGAGTTCTGAGTCTATGTTTATGACCACCCTTCGTGCCCCTATTGCCCTTGCTTTGCGAAGGCCCAATAATAGTCCTTCATATTCTGCCACGTTGTTTGTCTTGCCTTCGAAATCCAATCTCACAGCATATCTCATTTTTTATGCCTGATGGTGACATTAAGATTGCCGAAGATGTTGCACCATCATCGCAATATGCTCTGTCACAATACATTATCCATGGTGTTTCTGGCCTTTCTTCTTTCTTCTCTTCGCTTGGACTTGGAGTCCAATCTGCAATGAAGTCTGCTAGAACTTGTGATTTGATGGCTGTTATTGTCGTGAATTCTACAACATACCGAGATAGTTATGTAGCGCATTTGCCTATCCTCGCCGAAGATTCCTTATTCTCTAGTATCTCGAAGAGGGTACGACGTGGGAACTGTGATTGCATAACTTTGAAAATAGTGCTTTAGCTTCCTTGCCGCTATTACCACTACGTATGTCATCTTCTCCAGTTTAGAGTAAAAATTTTTCGCTCCTAATAGAGCCTCAGAGACGAAGTATACTGGCACTTGCTTAAGATGCCCTTCTTCATACTTCTCTTCCACTAGAGCTGAGCTTACTGCACTAGCTGAGGCTGCAATATACAACAATAGCTTCTCTTTGTCTCCTAGACTTGTTAGTATTGCCAGATTTTCTAGGTAAGCTTTAAACTGCTCAAATGCCATTTGCTCTTCGGGACCCAATTGATCTTGTTTTTCGCAGACAATAGCCTGAAGAACGGTAAGCTTCGTTCTGCTGATCGCACTACGAAGCGACCCAATGTTGCTATTCTTCCAGTGAGCTTCTGAATGTCTCTTTTTTGTTTGCGGTGTTCTCATGTTTCTTATTGCATCTATCTTCTCTAGGTTCGCTTGTATGCCTGATTTTGACACCATGCAGCCCAACAACTTTCCTCTAGATACCCCAAAGATGCATTTCTCTGGATTTTGCATGAGGCCATATTTTCTTATGTTCGCGAAGGTTTCTCTGAGATCTTTGATATGCTGTTCTTTCTTTTTGCTGTGTATGACGACATCATCTACATAGGCTGATACATTTCTTCTCAACTGTGGGCCGAGGACAATCTTTACCATTCTGTTAAATGTTGGGCCAGCATTGCGCAAGCCTTCGGGCATTCTCACGAAGCAATATACTCCAAAAGGTGTTACGAAACTTGTTTTGTCTTCGTCTTCCTTCTTCATCCAGGTTTGGTGATATCCAGAAAAGCAATCTAACAAAGACATTCTCTCGCAACCTGCTGCTGCATCTACCAGCACATTGATTCACGGTAATGGGTAGTCATCTTTTGGGCAAGCTTTGTTCAGAAGGGTGAAGTCAATGCACATTCTCTGTCCTCCATTTTTCTTCGGCACCATCACTATGTTTGAGAGCCAGGTTGTAAACTGTATTTCTCTGATGACCCCATCATACAACAATTTCTCAACTTCGCTTTGTGCTGCTAGTTCTTTCTGAGGTGAGATGACTCTGAGCTTTTGTCTCTTCGGTGGAATCTTTGGATCTAGGCGCAGTGCATGCTCTATTACTTCGCGAGGCACTCCCTTAAGGTCTCTTTTGCTCTAGGCAAATACATCTTGATTGTTGCGAAAACATGTGATCAGAGCATTTTCTTCTTCTTCGATCATTCCCCTTGCTATTGTGACTAGCTTATCATGCACGTCTTCGCAAAGACGCACCTTATTTGTATGTTCATGGGGTTGCATTCTCTTCTTTTCATCTTGGCAAAGTTTCTTTTTTGTTTCGAGCTCTTCAGGCTCACCCTCTTCTTCGCTTTCTACTTTCTCTTCGCTAGTCCCGACTATGTGTACTGGTTTTTGGTTTTGCCTATATTGTATTCTCTATCATGTGCTTCTTCTTGGTCTCACTATATTGTGAGAATCCCATTGCTGGTTGGTATCTTCATGCACAAGAATGGCATGTGTATCACTGCTGCGAACTTGTTTATGATTCCCCTACCGAAGATAGCTTTGTGGGCCTATATAGCCCTGAAAATGGTTCGGGCTCAAACAATTTTAACAGGCTGGATTTTGTGTTGGGCTTATCTGAGTTGGGTGCTAATGGGCCAACCTTGTCAATAATTCAATTTGGTTTGGGTTCTACTGCTTACTAGTTTGGTGTGTGTGCGGTTTGGGGGAGTATGAAACGGTTTTTG
The DNA here is from genome assembly GCA_036936925.1 of Cenchrus fungigraminus. Taxonomy (NCBI): domain Eukaryota; kingdom Viridiplantae; phylum Streptophyta; class Magnoliopsida; order Poales; family Poaceae; genus Cenchrus; species Cenchrus fungigraminus. The sequence continues at coordinate 75,019,292 of CM072780.1, forward strand.
ATGGGTAACAACCCATGAACTGTGTGTCGTGGGCTGCTATGGGTCGTCTACTCGTCTCCGCTTCTCTTCTCGCTTCGGCTCGGTAGGCGAAAAAAAAGACGCCGACTCGCCACGGCCTCGCCTGGCCTCGCTTCCCGCCACGCCGCCGCACTCGCCTCGCCTCCCTTCCGATCCGCCGCATCGACACCTCCACCTCCGCCCCCTGCGGTCTGTAGTAGTGCATGTCCCATCCTGCTCCATGGCCGCCGGACCGACGAGCTCCCCATAAAGCAGCGGCTAAGTGGTCCAAGATCCATCGGCGGGAAGAGCAGTCCAAGATCCGGCGGGAGGAGCAGTCCAAGATCCGCCGCAATACCTCCATACCTCATCCTCCTCCGTGGTCGGCAGCTTGATGAGCTGAAGCCCTGCCTTCCCGGGGACGCCGTATAGCGCCGAAGCAACCCCCGACCCGGAGGCGATTGGATTCAGAGGGGAGCAGTTGGGGACGACAACACACAACACAAGGGAGGAGGGCACACAATCAAGAAGAAGAAGAAGTGTCTCGAGTCAACAGGAAAGCAGAGGTGAGTGCGCTGCCGCTCTGTTCCCATTCCACCTCGCCTTTTTTTTCTTTTGTGCTCTTCAAATTTTAGGTGTCTGTATTGTTCAGCTATGGTGAAATGCTCTAGCCTTTCTTGAATTTTGTCTTGTGTGCTAGCATCTGGTAAATGAATGAATGCATTTAAATTGTTCAGGTGGATGGGATGGGCATGATACTGTAATTTTATTTGGATGCCAGACGAGAGCCCATAACTGAACCAAGCAAGTGGGATATCCAATTGTTCAGGTGTGGCTTTGTTTTTCTTTTAACCAAGCAAGTGGGATATCAAATTTCAAATCATCATAGCAGATATACACTGATCTTTTTACCATGTATGCTATGTTTTGTATATGTCCAGTCTAATTGTTTGTGATAGAGCATTTGTATAATCTGAACTGTTTTAGTACAGGGATGGCTGTTAGATTTTTTTATTGATGCAGCCACTAATTTGGTCAGTTGGGAAAGGGAACCTGTAAATCGTTCATTGTACCAATGAACTATTTTAAATCATTCATTATCAGCACCATTTGCATAAGTCATACAGGGCCAGTGTAGGGTCGAGATGGCAGACTAGAGGGGGGTTGAATAGTCATTTCTAAAAACTTATCGCACCGGCTAACCGAAACAAATGCAGAATAAAAACTATCGGTCTAGCCAAGACTACACCCCTCTATCTATGTTCACTAGCACCTTATAAAAGATCCTAAACAAGCAAATAAGGTGCCGGCCTAGCAGAGCTCACCTAAACAAATTTAGGAGCAAGGTCACAAAAACAAATGCCACTAGTACTTTAAGCACCGGGGAGCTCCTACACAATTCTAATGAGCAAAAGCACAAAGCCTACCTAAGCTCACTAGATGCACAATTGACAAGACTACACAAGTCTAATCCAAAAGCTCAATTTACTTAGCTACACAAACTAAGCAAAGAGACTAATTAAGCTACACAAGTTAATTAGTCATAACATCACTACTTCTAGCTATACAAGCAAGAAGGCAACTAGAGAGCTACACAAGCTTCTAATTACAAGAGCAACTACACAAACACAATGATATGTAATGATGTAAACACAATGCTTGCGATTGAGAAGTGCAAATCACCGAGAAGAGTAGACAATGTTGACACGGTGATTTTTATCCTGAGGTTCACTTGGTTGCCACCAAGCTAGTCCTCGTTGTGTTGACCAACACCTCGATGATTCTTGGGCAAAGCTCTCAAGCCGCTGGCCACTCCGGGCACACCAAGACACCACTCGCAAGTGAGGTAACTCAATGACACGCTCCACTAGAGTTGCTCTTCGCGATCCCCGCGGGGTGAGCACAATCCCCCTCACAATGCCTTCTCCAGAGCCACGCACAATCTCCTTGCGTGCTTCAACGGAGCCACAATCCACCAAGCCATCTAGGAGGTGGCAACCTCCAAGAGTAACAAGCACACTGGCTTGCAACACGAACACCTAGTGCCACTCGATGCAATCTCACAAAGCAACGCACTAGATTCACACTCACTCGCAATCGATTCGCAATCTTGCAAGCACAAGTGAGTTAGTGAGCTCCCAAACCAAGCACTACCATGGGAAGCACATTCCCAAGGTGCTCAACCTTCTCCAAGTCCCGGGCACCCTTCTATTTATAGAGGGAGGAAGGAAACTAGCTGTTACACCCTTTTCCCGAGCTCTAACGGCTCTCTCGGACTGTCCGCGATCCATTCTCGGACTGTCCGTCATTCAAAAAACTAGCCGTTGGTGCGTCACGGGCAGTCCGTGAGGCCCGGACGGACTGTCCGTCACCTACGGACGGACCGTCCGACCCCTGGAAGGTCAAAAACATGTCTCTGTCTAAAACTGTGAATTTATACAGACTGTCTGTCCGTCACCCCTTTTTCAGCACAACAACCGCTCCGTAAAACGACCATAATTTTTAGCTCCGATGTCCAAATTAGGTGATTTTGGACTCTATGGAAAGCTCATTCAGAGGACTATCCATCCCAACTGAATGCTTGACCCAAAACACTTTGGATCAAAGCAGAATTGCAAACCAAGATTATACCTGAGCATTTTGAGCCCGGCCCCGGCCCGCGCCAGGCCCACCCACGAACCTTGTTGGGGGGCGTGGGCAGAGATCTTGAAGCCCGCGAAAATTTTTTTGGACCGAGCCCGGCCCGAAATGATGTTTTTAGTTATTTTACACTATAAAATGCGCGGGCGGCCCGCCCAAGCCCGGGCCCGGCCCGAAAACTGAGGTCCGACACGTCCCATGGGACGGGCATGGGCAGGATTTTCTCGGCCCGAAAAACCTAGGTTTTTTTGGCCTGACCCGAACCCGGCCCGGCCCGTGAAATGCTCAGGTCTAACCAAGATCCACCACAAAACAAAACCATCAACCAATTCTTCAACCCCTTTGCAAATGTGCCAACCCCATAAGTGTACCATCTTCAATGTGAGTGAGTTAGCATTTTTCACAAACATTTTTCAAAGGGATTTTTACTCTCTTCACCGCGCCACTCGATCCTAGCAACATCGCAATGTTAGATCTCTCAAGTGGCACTAGATGACCGATATGCAAACAAGTTTGCCCCTCTTGATAGTACGGGCATCTATCCTAAACCCGGTCATAAACTTCTCTGCTCACCAATGACCTGTTAAATGAAATGCCTATTGGTTATACCTTTGCCTTGCGCATTCCATTCCATCTTCTCCAATGTTGATGCAACACATGCACCAACATCATCACAAATGATATGATCCACTTCATATCATCATGCGACGTATTGGTTCATCGATCTTGACTTCACTTGTTCTTCACCGTTGCATCGGTCCATCGGCGTCAAGTCATTACTCAAGCATCCCGCCACGCGGTCCAACGCTTAGCCTCTGACTTGCCCTTCACACTTGCAACCAGTCCTTCAAGCCAAGTCTTGTCTTGATCTTCTCCATCTAGTCACATGACTCTATGTCATGTCTCATATGCAATGAGCTCCTTCATCACATAATTACTTGTGGACTAATCACCTGTGTATTTCACTCAAACACACATTAGTCCACCTAAGTTGTCACTCAATTACCAAAACCCAACAAGGACCTTCAGCCAGTGGCTGAACCAAAAGGAAAAATAGTATGATGCAGCAAGCAGCAAGGGGAGACTTGGCACTTGATACTCTCCTTTTTTTCCTGGGTATATAGTGTAGGAGTATATAGTGCATATACTACCCAAACCTCCTCTAGCAGGCGGCATATCTATACTATAAGGAGCGAAAACAATTGAAAACTTTTCTCACTCAAATCAAGTCCACTTTACCCCTCACGTCGGACCCACCTGTCATATGTTTTTAGGAGTGGATAGGGTGGAAGGACTATAAAGGACCAAAAAATCGCAATTTGGAGAGTGTTTCTGCCAAAAATGAATTTTTTTTCTCACCCACGCCCACCATACCCGCCCACGTGTACTCGCGTTGGGCCCACCACCTGCACCCCACACCCGCACCTGCACTCTGCCGCGTCGGGTCCACCCACCCGCACCCCCGCTCCCCCACGCACGTCTGCGTGCGCTTGTCGTCCTGGGTAGGGATGAAAACGGATCGGATACAGACGGATACTGCGGATACAGATACAGATACAGATAATTTTTCTTTCTCGGACAGAATTCTCGAATCGAATACGGATACGCACAGTATATTTTTTGTCGAATAGTGATATTCATCATATTTGGATCATAGAAATTCAACTTTGAATTTCCGGATACTAATGCGGTACAGATAGTTACGGATATTAAATGTCCGGATTCGAATACGGTCTTACCATTTGAGTGTCTGACCCTTTCGGTCGGTCGGTCGGACGGATAATATCCCTACCACTTTCATCCCTGGTCCTGGGCCTCGCCAAGCTGCTCCAACAGGCAAGGCGCAGCCGCACAGACGGAGACGCGGGATCCTCCGACGGCGGCGCGAGGCCCTCCAGCTGCGGGATGAGCTCGGACGGTCGACGGTGGCCACAGCGAGCGGCGCGGGTCCTCCTGCTGGAGGCGCGAGGACCGAGCGGCCACCAGCCACGTGCGGGCGGCGCGGGGACGCGGGGTCCTCCGGTGGGAGGCGCCAGCCGCCAGCCACGGGCGAAAGCGGCCACCTGCGGTCCCCTGAAATCATGCGAAATCTACAGCGCGCCCACACTCGCGAGCCGCGCGGCGAGGCCACCAACCAGCGTCATCCGCCGTCTGTTCCCCCGGCGCACTCGAACCATCCCTGGGCCCGGTTTGCATGGCGGACGTCACCGCCTCCACCACCGCCGCATCTGCCATGGGCGATTCTTCGGTGGCCGGCGCGCTCGTGCCGTCCGTGCCCGAGTCGGAGCCCGTGCCGTCCGGTGATGCCTCCACGGCGGCCGCGGCAGCGCTGGCGTTGGCGGATGAGGCGAGGGCGCGCGCCGCGTCGGCGTCCCCGCAGGGATCAGCGGAGGAGGGGGAGGGGCCCGTCGACAGGAACCTCCTCTGCCCGATCTGCATGGCCGTCATCAAGGACGCCTTCCTCACTGCCTGCGGAGTGCGGACAGAGCTTCACGCACCTCAACCACAAGAGCGACTGCCCCTGCTGCAGACACTACCTCACCAAGGCTTAGCTCTACCCCAACTTCCTCCTAGACAAGGTGGGCTTCAATTCCTGCTCTGCTCACCTCAGCTACTCTCTTCGAATTCATGTCATGTGCTACAGTGCTAGAAATTGCAAATTGGCACTCACCGGTCATAGCAATGGTGTCAATGGTTGGTCGACGGCCATGTGGTCTTAGTGTAATAAACATAGTAGGCACATCATGCAATTCGGAATTGTATAGTTTCAAACTGAAATTCCATTCACTGGGGCGGCGCTTGCACTTGACATTACTCTAATTTCATTGTTGGTTTAGATTTATATGTTATGATGCAGTCATAGGGCCAGTTGATTTATCTGTTTACTGCTATTCACATTGCTGCAGAATTAGAAGTTTGTGGTAACTTATGCACACATTAGTCAGTCTCCTTGCTAACCAGTTGATTTCATCAGTTTTTAACTTCCTCCAAAGGGATCTATCATCTTTTTCAGTATGTTTTTTGTGACAGCCCTTTCTCCCTTCCAGAATTACTTTCACAACTTGTTGTGTTCAATGCTTGTTACATAGTAATTGCTAAGTTGTCATGTTCATGAAGTTTTGTTAGCGTGTTATGCCATTGACTTGTGTTTTATATACCATGGCTGTGTTTTGTGCACATTATGCTCAAGCCCTTGGTAGGAAAAGAAAAACATATGTGGTCTTGTTTATTGGTTGTTTTTGAACTTATTGCAAATACGACTTGCTAAATTTCTTACATTGCATCCATGTCTTGTCTATATAGGTTCTGAAGAAAATACCAACCCGGCAAATCGCTAAAACAGCATCACCAATCGATCAATTCCGATATGCGTTGCAACAGGTCAGTGATTGCATATGGTGCTTTCTTGGTGCCTCTGGTTTTCTTCCCCGACTGCAGAGTCTTCAAATACGTTCTCTGCCTCCTGCTAGATCTTCCTGACCCCATTCCGAGCGTCACCATATGCAAGCGTATGCCTGCCCCTGCTCTGCCATTCAATCCGATCTAGCAGCTACCGCGAGCAGAGATTGCTCCAATCACTAACCAGATCACTATATTCTTACCAATTTGTTTGTTTAAACTTTAATATGTGCTTGAGGCAAGCTGATATTCGTGCATTTGTTTGCCGACTGTTGAAATGCAAGCAGCCTGAAATATCTTTGTTGAAATGCTTCTATAGAGCATCAATATGTTTTCAACTACCCTGATCACCGTGTTATAATATTTCAAAGGTAAAAATTCATATTCAGATTTTGATGCCTCTCTGTCTTTCTTCACTATTTTTGGAAAATGCTAATATTGATGTATCATAATTTAAGATTATTGGATGCTAATATTAACATAAGAAAACTCCTTGCAATCTTGTCAGGCCTACAGTAGTTTGTCCGGGGATAGAGAAGTGATTTTGACATCTTCAGATTTGATTGCTTATTGTTACTACAAGATTTTGTATGTTAGTTTATATTTCTCATACGCTGAGATATGCACTTAGCCCAGTGTGGAGGTCACTACAGTTGACTCTAAAATGGTGAGTTTATTGTGCTACATAATGGCAAATTTCTTTCAACAATATAGTAAATATATTATCATAATATCTCTTGTAGCACAACAAAACCTTCTTTCAATTTTTGTTTGAGTTTAGCTTGCCAGCTAACAAAAATTCTGTGCAATGTTTAAACATTTTGATACGCATGACAAGGGATCATACCACCTTTTGACCTGATGAGTGAAAAATATAGGTTCTTCTGACCAATTTTAGATAGAATTAAATTAGTTGTATAGATGTCCAATTTCTTCGTAATTTAGGCATCGAGATATTTTCTTCTTTCTATTTGACCATGTCAATGTTCTCACACCCATAATCCTTTAGATTGACAGGAATATGATAAGTCCTCTGGTTTGAGGTGGTAAGCCAAAAGATCTAGGAGTTTTCAAAGAAATCATGCCTAGGTGAAGAAAATTTCCGATGTCCTTTCGTTTCATCATTGGGTAGGCGAGGTGATTTCTTCCAGCAGTTCATCCGGTAGTCACTGCTGCTTCATAATGGGAACAACCACCAAGTAAGAAATGATCTTTTTCTACATTTGCAAGCTTGTGCAAATGATCTTTCCTAGCAGTAGATTCCATACAGATATGTGGCTAGACCATTCACCGATCCTGAACATACATATTTGTTTGTGTACTTTTTTTTGTTAGAGGTGATGATGCAATTGGTTTTGGGTGCTGTGACCAGAAGAATGCATTGGTAAAAGAATTTTCTGCTTGCAGGGACGATGTTCAGGGTGTTCGATATGATGCTTGCAAATGGATGTGCATCAAGCATAGATCTGGGTGCCTAAAAAAAGCAGAGACGTGGGCAGTGGGCTACATTTCGTTTGCCGACTGTCTCGTGCGGCTGACATAAGGCAATTAATCTAAAACCATTTTCCACACATTCAACCAAGCCACAACATTTTGCATTGATTAAAGGATTGTGGGTTTGTGGCTTCTCATGCAGCAAGACAGTGGCAAGTATGTTAGCATCAGTGGCATAGTTGGAGATTCAGACGTGGGAGGTAAGCAAGGGTGGTGGATGCAAGGTTCTCACGGGAAAGCCTATCGCTAGCTGTTGGGGGTCAACTTCACCAATCACCGGTTCACTTTCACAGTATGCTCGGGGGCTTCCATTGCACTCATGCTGAGAGAAAGAGGAAAAAATCAATTATAACTTTGATTTGTGAGCTCGATCATTAACAGCTTTGCCAGTCCATTATCTTTATTATTTTGTTGACCGTTTAAGCAAATTTATGTTTTTTTAGATTTCTTTTTTAAAAAAGAGGTTGTTGACGTACATTCTATAAATATAACAAGTATTAAATAATTTGTTTTACAAACATGTGCAACAAGTATATTCTATAAATATAACAAGTATTAATAATTTATTTTACAAACACGTGCGTGTCGCACGTGCATTTTACTAGTAGAGCTAAAAGAAACTACCCAATCTGTGCAGTCAGGAGTCAGTAGTCAGTTGCTGTTTGGCAGTCTAGACTATCAGTGTGTTAGCAAATGGTGAAGCAAGATGCTTTAGCATCAGTTAGCACTGTAAAAGGTTCTTCTTTTGGCTATGTTGGCTTGAATTTGTAGACTGTCCAGCTCTTCAACTAGTCTAACTTCTACTGTTGTTGCTACTCTATAATTGATTGGTTGTGTATCCATCTCGATTGGTTGTGTGCTAATAGACAAGCTATCAACTAGTAGACAAGCTCTTCAACTAGTCTAACTTCTTTGCCTCCGAATGTTGCCTTTGCATGTGGCTGAGTGAATGTTAACTGAAATTTCTAATAAGTCAGCTATAGATTTACCTTTAGTTCCACCAAAGTTCTTTTTTTCTAGAATGATTTCTTATAAGCATGTTGAACTGAACTGAAATGCAACAGGAGTAGTAGTATCGAAATTATCACTCATCTAAAAAATGGTTTGTTAGAATCCGGACACTTTTCTTGCTGAATTAATATTGTTCTTCCTGTATGCTTTATGTTGTCTAGTATGTCAGCCAACACCTCTACAAACACTTCAGAAAGCTCACACGATTCTACCCCAACACATGTCAAAAGGTCCAATGTGTGGGAATATTTTGAGCCAAATTTAGTAGAAACTGATGATGGTTTTAAAGCTGTATGCAAGTACTGTCAACTCCATTTAAGTACAAAGTCTGGAACAAGTAGCCTTAGAACCCACATTCAAAAGTATTGCCATATAATCAGTGATGATGAAAGGAACAGGTTTATATCAACAATGAAGAAGCCTATAGAGAACTTTGTGTTTGACCCACAGTTCAGTCGTGAGCGTATGATTGAGTTTGTCATACATGCTGAAATCCCATTTAACAAGTTTGATGATCCATATTTTGAACCATGGATTCAGTCTATGCAACCATCTCTGGATGCTCCAGGGCGAGTGACTGTTCGCAATGATTGTCTAAAGAAGTACAAGAAAATGAAGCAGGATATTCAGAATGAACTGGACAGCCTTGATTCCCATGTGTGCTTGACATCAGATTTGTGGACCTCAATACAAAACTTAGGCCGCCTATGGAATATCGACCACATCGAAGGTCACCATCTCATTTCTCATCAATGCTCCTGTTCCAAGGCTTACATTCATTTCAATTGTTCCGAGAGAGCCTCGACCTTCTTGTTGCCAAAACCATATAATGGCTTTGATGACTTCTGCCATTGGTCATCTCTGAACTCCATTCTCTTGAACAACTCATAGGTTATGATGTCTGCGGAACTCCCATTATCTACTAAGATGCCTCCCACATCATTGCCCAACAAATATTTTGTGTTCTTTCCCAGCACTACTCTGATTACGAGTGGATCTTCGTGAGGGTACGTTTTCAACTTAAGGTCTGCCTCTATGAAAGTGATTTGAATGTTGACCACTCTGTTTTGAAAACATTTCCTGCGCATACATGACTCACTTCTCTTTGCTGGTCTTTTTCTGTCTCTTCGTCAAATGTTCGGGAGAATTGCACCCGCCTGTTATAGCATTAATTATGTTCATTCTTCGGTAACGGTCGTCGTCATCTCTGTGTTGATTAGCTTGTGAAGGTGCCTGATGAGTAGGCTCTGGTTTTGGTTGGCAAGAAGCTGTGCTTTGTTGTTGCATTTGCATCATGTTTGGGTTGAACGTTGGTGGTGGTGGAAATGGTATCTGTTGGAAGCATGGTTGTGCAATGTATGGTTGTCAGTTTTGCATTCAACTTTGAGCCATCGAAGGTGCCATTGAAGATGTATGATTGACCATCTTCGATTGACTCTGCGCTGTTCGCCTCTTCTCTTCTTCAATCTGCTTCTTCCGAAGTAACATTTTTCATTCGTAAGACCAGTGCCCTTTGTTGATGCCATGCAAGGAACATACAGATTGGGGTGGTGGGCCCTGACAAAACCTTGGCTTCTGCTTGGTTCTCTGCTTCATGTGGCTGCCGAAGATGCCATGTGTGAGGTGTTTGCCGAAACGTTATTTACATTGTTTCTGTTGTAAAAGTTTGCTCTCGAAGAAGGTCCTTGGTTGTCCTGGGACCTGTTCCCCCATTCTGCTTGGGACTTCGCTTGGTTCTTTCTTTTGTTATACACATCGATTCTTCGCTGCTTGCCTCTATCTGACTTGCAGTATTCGTGCATTATGTCAAACAACTGCTTCTCCGTTTTTGATCTTCTTCGGTCTAAGTATTCTCCACAAGGTCCTACCTTGAGACCATCTATTGCTGCATCGATGACAGTTGTGGCTTGTACATGTGGTGCTTTTGCCCTTGCTTTGGCGAATCTTTTGATGTACTCTTGCAGCGGTTCCTTGTCTCCTTGTTTTATGAGGTGAAGGTCACCTGATGTGAGGTCTTGGGGTTGATACCCTTGAAAATTGTTCTCTATTCTTTGCCAAAGTTGTTCCCATGAACTAATGCTTCTTTTTGGTAGCGAAGCATACCACTATTCGGTTGAGCCTTTTAGGGCCATTATCATACCTCTTGCCATTGCTACATCATTTCCCCCACCCGAAGATATTGCCATGGTGTATTTTTGGAGGAATTGTCTGGGGTCTGATTCACCATCATACTCCGGCAAAGATGCGGGTAACTTGAACTTCGGTGGCCATTCTGCTTGTTCAAGCTCTAATGAAAGAGGAGAAGCAGGTTTCACCTTGCTTGAGAATGATTCTCTATATCTCTTGTGTGGTCTACGTTCCACAAACGCCTCTTCGTCTGAGTCATAATACCAAGAATCTTCATCATCTTCATCTTCATAAGTTTCTTCGTCTATGATTATGGGTCTTCGCGTTTTGTTTTGCACTGGCGTCCTGCGAGGTTGCTGGGTCTGTTCTTGTTGTTGAAGAGAATTCAGTTGGGCCTGCAGGAGTGCCATTTGCTCTTGGAGCTGTAATGTTTTCTGTCTTATTGCTTGATGTTCTTCGTCTTCCTGTAGCTGTTGTAGCAACATTCTCTTCTTCTTTACTTAGCTTGTTGTAGCATCTCATTGTACTTAGCTTTTTCTTGTACTGGATCTCCACTCTGTATCTCTTTCGCCCTGAGAATAGCAGCTTCCGCTTGAGCTCTTGTTCGAATGTTTGTTGGCATTGTTCTTTCTCTCATCTTCGCAGTGAGCCTTTCTTCGATTCTTCTTAATGAGGCAATATCTTCATCTTCGACCCCTGCATCCACTAGGCTGACCTCAAAGTTTCCTTCTGCTACATCTTCGGCTTCTCGTTCTTGATCTTCTCCGCCCCTCTAGTTGTGCGGACTTAGTACCATGTCCCTGGTTCTGTTTGTGTTTTCAGTTGTTTGCCTCTCTCTTGGGTTTTTGCTCTCTGCTTCTGACGGATCATCGGTTGCTCTATTTGGGTGTGGTTGTGGGTTCTTCGGTGGCATTGTGATTTGCTGGGACGAAACACGGTGGGCGCCTTAACAGTTGGGATAAGAATCTTCCCCGAAGAGGGGCCGACAGCTAGGGCAGACATAATGTAAAAAAGTAAAGAACACCGAAGAACAAGAAACTTAACTTCGGCTGAGTGTAATATAACTGAAAGTGCATCTAGACCCCTAAGTGGATTTTGGTGAATTGAATGACAAAATGATTAGAGGTCTAACTTGTTTTGTCTAAAAATTGTGAGCAGGTTTTTATTATTTATTCATGAGCTACAATTGTTGTTTATTTTAAATGGATATTATTTTGCTCACAATGATTAAAGGCAAGCAAGTGTGTGATCTTTATGCAAATTGGTTAATGTCAAGCAATAAGTGGATTTATATATTGGGGATATTTTGCGAAGATAAATTACATGTGTCCAAGGAATGTGGTAACTTGACTAAAAATAAAAAGGGATCATACAAAGAGAAATTGGTAAATCTATCATGTTAAAGTGCAAGGCTTCATGTGGTAATTGAAAGAGGGACACAAGGATGAGTATAGACTTAATGGTCCTCAAATGGAAGCTTGCATATTCGTTGTCAATCAAGAACAAGCATTTGAAGTGGGATTTCAAATGAAGGTAAAATTGTGGATTAAGCAAAGTCTAACTCAATATGGATTGGGTAAGTGATGAAGAGATCAACCGAGGTGACTAGGGTGAGGGACTAAGCAATCTTTGGGGTCTTGGCCTGGCCGCCATTAGTGTTTTGCTAAGGTGAAGTTCTAGCATCCGTGGGGTCTCCAAGTATCATACCCAAGCCTTAACCGAGGGAAGCATTGCAACACATCAATAAGTTATGATTGGCAATATGGAGTGACTTAAGGATTAAAGTGAGCACTCTTATGCAAAAAGGGAAAACCCTAAGTCACTAGCTCAAGTATGGATTTGCTCAAGACATCGGCAATGTTGGAAGCCCTCAAGTTGGAATTGCAAAAAGTATGGCAAGATTGAAGATCTACAAGCTCAAGTGATCAACTCCGTTTTAAATTTATTCTTGAGTTTAGGAATGTCGTACTATCAAGAGGGATGCAACATTAGCTCTAAGACAAGATCAAAATTTCTCATTAGTTGACCTAAGTGAGAATTAGCCTTGAGAGAGTTCCTGAGTAGTCTAACAAACCTCTAACCCAACCTTAGCCACTTCAACACGTCTTGGAGTGCTTGTGTGAAGAGATAAGGGTTTTTGGGCTCTCTCTGCCCAGGGCAGTCTAACCGCCCCAGGGGGACGGTCTAACCGACCCTGGCAGGCCAACGGCTAGTTTTTTCAAACTGGCCGGAGGCAGGCAGTCTAACCGCCCTGGCCAGAGTTCTAACATCTAGTTTTCCTTGTGAGGGGTATAAGTACCCCACGAGCTCCACTTGTTGGGGCTGCTGGTTCTAGGGTTGCTGAGGTGCTTCCCCTGCTGTTTTTCATAAGCCAAAGCCATAGAAACACTCCCCAACCCTCTCTTTGTGAGAATTGCTTTTCAAGCCACATCCTAGTGTTGGGTTGAGAGTTTAAGCCTCTGTGAGCTTGTGTGACCTGAGCAAGAGCATCCCATAGCTTGAGCACTTGTGGTTCGCGTCGGAAAACCTTTGAAGCATTTGTTACTCTTTGAGGTTCGCCTCCTAGACGGCTAGGCGTCGCCGGCTAGCTCCCAATGTTGTGGTGAGCAGCAATAAGTTTGTGAGGGCTGTGATCTTGCCTCTTCGTGGAAAAGATCGCCTTAGTGAAAAAGGAGGAAAGCGGTTGAAAGAGACCCGGCTTGTTGTGGGAGAATTCCCTTACAAGCTCCTCAACGGAGACGTAGCCGTTCCTTAGTGGGCGGTGAACTTCGGGAAACAAATCATCGTCTCTCCTTTGTGGTTTGCCTCACTTGCTTGAATTCTAGCATATTTACTTTGCTTCCGCTCGATCTACTTGGGTGTGCTTGTCTTTGAGTGCAGGGATCATTACCCTGCGTGTGATCATCTACAGGAGCCACTCAAGAACTTTGGTTCTTGCTAGAAGTCAAGAGAAGCTTTGAGTTGTGTTTTGTAGGTTCACTATGTGGAGGCAGTCTAACCGCCCCAGACCCGGTTGAACCGCCCTCCTTGTGCTAGGTGCACCAGGGGCGGTCTAACCGCTTGGCAGGGGCGGTCTAATCGCCCGTGTCAGTGAAGCTCAAGTTTCGGGGGGGAAAGTTTTATTTGGTCGTCTCGCCTATTCACCCCCTCTAGGCGGCATCAATGTCCTTTCAATAACCCAGCCTCTATCCAATCGCCCATTCTCCATTTTCGACGGGTCCTTTTTATAGGTCCTAACAATTACACTTTACATCCCTTGCCATTGCTTTTTCACATTGTGCGAAGCATCTTAAGGGTATTTTGGTAACCTCGCAGGACCCGTACTCACACACTTTACATATGTTCACTTTACACTCTGTCAGACCACGTTTCTGCCTCCGTGGAATGACGATCTTTGGTTACGTTCATTCTTCTCCGCCAAAGCTTCTCCTGCTTCTTCTTTGGGCGCCTATCCCCGCTTATCTTCGGGATCACTTCGACGCTTTGCTTTTTTGCACTTCTCCCATAGACTTCGCTCCATGCTCAACTCTTCAGTCTCATCGCGGGTTAATTCTCGAACGAAAGTCTCACGCCCCTTCTCTTGGATTGGCTTCTTCGCGGCCCATCTTCGCACGGGCACGGAACATCATCGCGGCAACTGCTCCACACCATCTTCGCGAGTTGGCGCCGTCCCATCAAGCGAAGTTCCCGGACTTCGCCAGACCTTCGCTTATCAACCTTCGACCTTTACCCTGAAATAGCCAAAGCAAGCACATACACGAAGCTCGCTCGTCTCCGATGAGCCGAAGACGAATGGAAGGGGTTAGTAGCGAAATAATTACCCCAACATTCTGCTTTTAAGATGGTCCCACGTGTGGATCTAGTTGTACCAATGTGCACAAGGTAGTGGACTGTCACTCTAAGACATTTCCAACAAATTTTAGTCAAATTCGTTGAAATTTTAAGGTGTGAATGCGAGCTTTTAGTTTTACAGTCCAGCTCTCAACGTGGGGCCCACGTGTGGATCTAGGTAAGACAATTTGCACAAAGTAGCGAACTGTTACTCTAAGACATCTCCAACAAATTTCAGTCAAATTCGTTGAGATTTTAAAGTGTGAACGCGAACTTTTAGTTTTAGGGTCCGACTCTTGACGTGGGGCCCACATGTGGATCTAGGTATGATAATTTGCACAAAGCAACGGATTGTCACTCTAAGACATTTCCAACAAATTTTAGTCAAATTCGTTGAAATTTTACGACAAGGGGGATGGAGAGGTTGTTTGAGACGGGTTTTTTTGCTTTTGCTAGTGACTAACCAAAATTTTGCTTGGCGAGTTGCAGGCCAAGTCTCTTGGAGATGCTCTAATTAGGTATTTAGGTTTTCAACCAAATATAATATCTATCTTGTATCTTCCCTCGTCTCCCTCAATGACGGTGGTGATCAATGGTAGATTTGTCGATCTTGGTCACTTATCCATCTTGTTTTGATTGTTTTGGGCTTTTGTTTATGTGCTTCATGTCCTTTGTAAACCACTGTTTTGGACGAAGTTAATGTCTCACTCTCTCTTGGCCGTCCCCCTCCTCTCCCTCGGCTCCTCCGTCTTCCTGGCTCGGGCCCCTCCCTTCTTCCCCTCCGCCGTCTCACCGGTGGCGAGAAGGGCAGGAGCCCCTCCCCGTAGTAGATCTACAATTAGTTTTCCTTTTTAGTTGTTTGTTGCCTATATGGCTATTACCATTTGCGGCTTGTACTGCCTAGGCCGCTCCGCTGCCGTCGCCATTCTCGCCGTCGTTGGCTTCCTCGTCGCCGGCTCCACCGCAGCCAAGGTATGTTTAAATAAAATACCCCCACCATCTTCCCCGCCGGATCTCGTCCCCGCCTCTATCACCTCACCTCGCCCGCACCATCCCCGAGATCCACTCTTCCTCGCTTCGCCTCTGCCGTTGACCCACCCCGCCCCACACTCCGCCACCTCGACCACCCTGCAAATTTGCTTAACCCCATCCCGCCCCATCTCACCATCTCTACTGATCTACTATGTTCTGGCCCACTTCGCCCCGTCGCCACCACAGATCAGCTCCACCCCACCCACCTCCGCCCTACAACCACTGCACACTTCGCCCTGTCGCCACCACAGATCAGCTCCACCCCACCCACCTCCGCCCTACAACCACTGCAGATCTGATTCACCCCCTCAGCTGGCAGCCATCAACAGATCCAGTACCTCCAGGTTACTTTGCATCAGGCGTTGGCCCATCATCCTCGTCCCCACCTGGGAATCGACTTCGAGTGTATTCAACCTCCGGCGACGACAATACATCGATCTTTCGGTCGTCTGGCGTGCTTCTCCTCCACTTGGTATTCCCTACTTCAGCCGACGCTATGCGCGACCCTCCATCCGGGTGTATGCGACATCGTCGCCCCTACGGCCCTCTGCCAGTGAGCTCGCCGTCGCCACCGCTCAAGATGCTGTAGTAGTCCTTATCCGGTCCAAGGACCTAGTTGTAATTCGGTCTTCTTTGAGGACCTAGATGTAATGGCTGTTTAAGCTTTAATATATGTGATGTTGTCAAAAAATGGTGACCTTTTTTAAAATTGCAGTCCTTTAGCACTGCTAAAGGGCTCATGATGTCTTATTACGCTCAAGGCATAGTCTCACTTTGATATTTCTTAGCGATTCTGTGTGTGGTTCTAGATATGCATGGGCTATTACCGTACCGTATTGCGGTCTTTAAAGCACTGTCGTGTGCAGCTAAGATTGGAATTTGCCCATATTTGGTTCCTTTTTAGGTGAGTGGCCGAAACAATGTGTGTTCATATGTACACTATTACACTCATGGCGGTGTGAAGCACATGTTTTTGGCTAAAACTAACATTTGCCTTTCAATTGGTTAACACTATCTTCCTTATCATGACATTTCAAGAATCAATCATGACATTTTCATTGCACAACCACCACTTTAGGGATTAAAACCCGAACCAGTCATATGATAACAAGTGAAAATCCAAGTTCTTTCACACCTACATCTGGAGCCTCCCAACCCGATTCTCTTAACCTTGTGACCTATGGCCTTTTGCCTTAACTATATAGATGAGTTCATGAACTTACTATAATAATGTGGGAGCTAGCAATCCATTTGGTTTTCTCCTCCAAGCTAAGGAGGGCCCATCTACATCGCTGAAACTCCCACTAGCCACATTTTCACAAGTTGCAGCACGCCACCCATCTGACACTATCCTGTTGGATATTATGCATTACATTCTCATGCCATGATGGATATATTAACCAGCTTATTACGTGGAAGGACACATGCTTATGTGTCTAAAAAGGACCTTTGAGGAACAAAGCATGCCACTTTGATGATGCCTGATGCAGCATTAGCGAGTGTAGTGATTCGTGTGATAGTTTGGTACTGCCTCCGTTATTGTTTATATGCCGTTTCCGACAGTGGCTCATACAGGGTGAATGTTGGCGGGGGGGGGCCTTCCAGTGGTAGCAGCCCCCACGTTGGATTCGCCCCTTGTTTCCGACAGCTTACACTGGTAGGGAGAGGGGCTTTAGTCCCGGTTGGTAGAGGGAATAGGTCTCTCATGTCCAACCGGGACTAATGATGAGAGACAAAAGACCTCCCTCTTTAGTCCCGGGTGAACGAACCGGGACTAAAGGGTTTTTCAGAAAAACAAAAAAAAAGCACCTAGCTGCCTGCACTGGCAGCCACACCCATGCGCCGGCGAGCCTTCTCCAAGCTCCGCCGCCGCCACTGCTAACAACAATTGCAGCAAGAACACAAACAAGAACTTCGATTCGATCTCACAGTTCATCACACAATAATCATCACAACATTATAGTCATTCAATTTCACCACTAGCGTAAGCATCACAAGTTCGAATCGATTCACAACACATACACTAGCAAAAATACACAAGTTTCATCCGATTGCGATTCACAAATAAAAATCAAAGATAAGTCACATAGATTACAGACCAACGCCGCCGCTGCACGCCCTTGCTGGTAGCTGCAGCCGCGCCGGCCGCTGGGGCCTCTGGCCGCGACGCGCCGGACGTCGGGCGCCGCGTGCACCGCGCGTGCCGGCGGCGGCCCTCCACGCCGCGGCTCGGTGGCGGCCGGCCACGCCCGCGGCCCCGCGCGTGCGCCTCGCCGCCGCCGGCCCTCCACACTGCAGCCCCGCGCGCCAGCGGCCCTCCACGCCCGCGGCCCCGCGCGCCGCGCCGCGCGCGCCGGCGGCGGCCGGCCACGCCCGCAGCCCCGCGCGCGCACCTCGCCGGCGGCGGCCCTCCACGCCGCAGCCCCGCGCCCCGGCGGCTGCCCAGACCTGGGAAGAGAGGAGAAGACTTAGAGATTTTTTAGGAAGAAAGAGAGAAGAGATAGTCCTGCGGTGGTGGGTGAAGGAGATAAAAAGGAAAGAGATAAGGAAGAGAGAGAAGAGGAGGTTGGGAGGCGGCGGTGGGAGAGGCTTTAGTCACGGGTTATGTTTCCACCCGAGACTAAAGACTCCCCCTTTAGTCTAGTCCCGGGTGGTGTTTACACCCCAGACTAAAGGGTCTCGGGTGGAAACACCACCTGGGACTAAAGTCTAGCGCCAATTATTGTCTTAAAATAGCAGTTCGATGCCCCCCTTTAGTCCCGGTTGGTAATACCAACCGGGACTAAAGGGGGGCGGCTCTCACAGCTATTTAAGGCCACGTCGACGAAACCCCTTTAGTCCCGGCTCCAAAGTTGAACCGGGACTAAAGGGGCGTACCAAAGGCTCCAACTCTACCAGTGTTATGTAGTGTTAATATAATTGGCCTATTTTCTTGCGCCGGTGTCACATATATAAAAAAAACAGAGGTAGTACTACTTGATTGGTGCGCACTACAAGTTCTACTCCAGATTTTGCTTCTCGAACAATGATGATAATGTACCATTGGTTTCGCAAAGCAAAGGAGTAACGGTCAGACTAGGGCCTGGTTTAGTTGGCAAATTTTTTGTCAAAAATTTGCTACTTTTTCAACTCTCTCTCCATCACATCACATTAAATACACCAAAAGACATATGTTCGGAGCAGTAAATGTAGGTAAAAAAAATTACTAATCACACAGTTCTGTTGTACATCACGAGAGGAATCTTTTGAGCCTAATTACCCCATGGTAGGATAATATTTACCACAACCAAACGAAACGTGCTACAGGAGTACTACAAGAGTTGAAACAGTTACTTTTGCTACTTTTTAGCCATCTAAACAAGGCCTAGGTAGCTAGACCCATGGCATGATGGAGGTCGCGGTGAAACCTTATGGTCGGTGACGCTTGCAGGTATCATTGTGCCACTGCATTCTTGATGAAGATGACTTTGTTTGCACCTCACCATATAGCGATGTTTTGATTCTTCAGGTGTAATCCAACCCAATACTTGGGGGTTAACGATGATGCTGATGACATCGTGCTCTTTTTTAAGGCGTTATCGTGGAGATTCATATGGTGTTTCAACATCCTATGTTCGTGTCCGACTGCTAGTGGGTGATCTTCATTCATGGTTTTGGAGATTACTTTCAAGAGAACGTATTGATGGTGATTTACTTAGCATGATGTGTGGACATGAAGGAGACCATCCGTTCGATAGCAGAGCAATAGAGATTTTGATTTTTTTTGTTAAAAATGGATAGATAAGCAGTGTCAAACGCCTCTTACTATTATTTTCGCTTTCATGTACTCTTTCTTATTTAATTTTTTATCAGCAATTGAGGTGAAGTTTCTGTAAAAACTTGCTGTGATCGCAAATGCCGGACATATTTCCAGTTTCGAAAGCTACATGCATGGCCGGCCCACATACGCATATGGAGAACAAACCAACCCAGCATCGGAACGAGCCGCGCGCGCACGGTTCACCCGCCCGAACCACTCCGCACCACGCGAGTACGCGACGACACCTGAACCACTCGGACGCATGACTGCTGACTTGCCACCTCGATCGGCAGTTGCCATGGACCAAACGCACAAAGCCACCCCTCGCTCTCTACGCATCATGCGGCGCACGCACAACACAACCCTTGCTTTCCAAGTCAAACGTGACGACGGGCCAACCCAAGCATCACAAGCGCACCCTTATGTACTCCCTCCCTTCGCGCCCTCCCCCCTGAACGTACTACTAGCTAGCAAGTAGTTGGGTTATTCGAGCCTGGACCCAGCAGAGAGATTCAGAGAGCTGCGACGACGGCATGCTGCTGCTCCGGAGAAGGGCGGCTGCCGCTCTGCTCCTCGTGTTCGTCGCGGCGGCGGCGGCGGCGGCGTCGCCGCTGCCGGTGGAGCCGATGGAGCTCTACTTCTCACCCGCGGAGCTGTCGCGCATGGCGGGGTACGGCGAGGAGCCCGTGTCGTCGGTGTCCGTGTGCGGGCAGGTCGCCTGCGAGCTCTGCCTCCGCCCCACCGGCTCCGGCCTCCTCTCCTTCGAGCTGCCAGGTGCACACACATACTATACGTGACACTTGCTAATCTTCCTTGCTGTTCTTGTTCATTTCGGAATTGCTTCGCTGTTCTGCTGTGTTGCGAGACGGTACGCATGAGGCATGACTTGGAGCTTCCAAGTTCCAACCTCAACACCACCTGCTAGCTAGCTTTCCACACGCTCTCTCCATCGTCGTCCACAGAGCGAAAATTCGCTTGCGATTCGATTCGATTCTTCTTTCCTAGTTTTTTGTTAAAAAATCTCCATCCAGTTGCCATCCCGTCCGCGACGAATTGAAGCGCTGTAGCTGTAGAAGTTCGGTCGGAACCAGCCGCCAAACTGTCACATAAACAAATGGCCCGTTGCAACGTCCGTCCCCGTCGAATCATTCGCAGACGGCAGCCAGTCTTTTTCGCAGCGCCTTGTTCGATGGCCAGCAAACGCAGACGGCCAGGGTGGGCACCATGAATTGAACGAACGAACACGCCACGGAATCGGAAGGGAACTGACGAAGCAAAGCAACACGGCGAGTTTTTTTTTTTTTAAAGAAACGAACCGGCCGCAGAAGATCGAGCTGCACGAAGACCTTGACCACCATGGCCACCGCGCGCCTTCCGATTCCGTTGTGGAGGGCGACGTGTACGTGCTTCTGGACCGGCCGGCGGCCTCCTCCTCCTTTTCTTGGTCACATGTGTCGCGCAGCAGCAGGTCGATCGATCGGGTCGCCAAAGCAACGGGGGGACTCAGACTCATCACGAGGGCTACGGCTAGTCCGCTACCACGCGCTTGAAAAGGTCGTTAGAGACTTGCGTTCGGTACGACGGGTACACAAGAGAAGCCGCCAGGGATGTTAGAACCAACGCAACAACCGATAGATCCCTTTTGAATTTCCACCTGTTTTCATTCGTGCAGACGTACACATTAGGACCTTAAAACACAAAATATATAGGTAGAGTTACTTCTTTCACTAGCCTTTGTTAAAACTTAAACATAAAGAAACCTTTCTTACCCTTGTTGTTTGTTCTTCAAGTTTGAAGTTTGAGAGTTCAACAACTCCCATATAAATATTGGTACTCAATCAAGTTTATAAGGTTCAAGGTATTTTTACTTACGACAAAACTGAATGGCTTTTTGTTTAGGGAAAAGTCCGATTTACAACCTTGAACTAGCACACAAGTCTGGTTTTCAACCTTAAACTACAAAACCAGACATAAAAGGCCATCCAACTATCAAAACCGTGCAAGTTTCAACCTTTGAGCGGTTTTGAAGGTGGTTTTCCATTTTGTGAAAATGTTAAAAAAATGGTTTCATCTAAAAAATCATAACTATTTCATTTTAAATCAGAAAAATATGGAACTAATACCCAAAGTTTTATAAAAATGTCACCTATCTATTGATGCACTATTTGGAGTTTTTTTTAAATATTATATGTTCAAGTTTCTAGTTTTTATTGCTTTTTCTAAAAATACTAGGAATATGAATAATAAGATGCAGATGACTCCAAATAGTTCACCAATAGATAGGTGACATTTTTATAAAACTTTGGGTATAAGTTCCATATTTTTCTGATTTAAAATGAATTAGTTATGATTTTTTAGATGAAACCATTTTTTTTAACATTTTCACAAAATGGAAAACCACCTCCAAAACCGCTCAAAGGTTGAAACTTGCACGGTTTTGATAGTTGGATGGCCTTTTATGTCTGGTTTTGTAGTTTAAGGTTGAAAACCAGACTTGTGTGCTAGTTCAAGATTGTAAATCGGACTTTTCCCAATTTAAAGTACAGGAGTAGTCTTATAGATAAGAAAATGAAACATGGCTTACCTTTTTCCCCAAACACAGTCGGCAATAAATTAAAAACCCGAAGATGCACAATATTTTACTGCAAAGAATGGAGAAAGTTCACGGTCGGTCCTTTTCAACTGTGGCTATTCTCATCCAGATTCCCAGTCCTTTTCAACGGTGGCTATTCTCATCTAGATTCCCAAACTCTCAAAACACACACCTGGATCTCCAAACTTGCTAAACGATTCCGGTTCTCAAATCTCTATAATTTGTGGGGCCCACTATCATCCCTTTCCCTCCCTTCACTCTTTTGTACTCCATCTCCCACTGTCGTTGTTTCTGCCTTGACTCTAATGGCACTGCCGCTGGGGGTGGACATCGGTGGCGCGTTAGGAGGCGACCCGCGCAGATAAGCAGTGGGGCCATGTAGTGCGCGAGCGAACAAGTGCCGAGAAGCCGTGAACCGAGTGGACGGTGGCAACGACCATGCGCGGACAGGGCCGAGGTCGTAGCTCGAATGGACGACGATGGTGGTCGAGGGCAGGGCCCAAATTAAAAGAGACAGCGGCGGCGGGCTCGAGCGCCCCCGACCTCGAGCACATCCCCGCCAAGCTAGAGCGGCTCAGACCTCCGTCGCCATGGGTCTGTTGTGCGTCGATGACAACTTGCTCATGACAGAGCAGCCAGGATATGGAGCTCATGGGCCAGCACAGGAGCAACTTTACTCCGTCGGTAGTGGTCTGCTGGAGTTACAATCATTTTGTTATGCACCTAGATATGTATACTTATGTCTAGATACATAACAAAATGAATGCAGGTAGAAAAACCAAAACGATAATAATTTGAAATAGTGGTAGCACCAAATTAAACACTTTGTAGGTTGTATGCATTATATATATATATAGAGAGACAAATAAAGTGGAGAGCTGCCGCAAGGAAGAATTAGGTGAGGGTTGGAGACTTGTTGCAACTAATATTTCCAGCCAGAGTTGAACGCTATCCGAGTGGCTAGATTTTTCTTTTGTCATGGACGACACGGTTAGCTCGCCTAATTCTGTCTTCTTTGCCTACCCGCCAATACGTATCCTCGTAGACGAATGAATGACGACACGTACTGTGTACTGCAGCGGATATTGTTCCCTCAAGTGCCAATCTTGATCAGTCCCTTTCCGCGTGGCACCATTCAGTAGATGGCCCCAACGAAAACTGAGCCACTTATGTGCCGGCCGGTTGGCCAGAGACTGATTTGATGCCTATAGTACGATGGCAATGCGCCCTATTTGTCTGGTCCAGAGGCACTCCCTTTCTCCCTCGGTGCTATCAGCACGGACTCCACAAAGCTGCTTTATTAGATGTTCGGATAAAGCCACTACCGGAACCTGATAAACTGATACCTCATCCTGAGAAGATTGGGATTTTGCTCACTTGTTACATCTCTGAACGGGTGGGCTTCCAACGGATGCAGTGACCACACACGCTACTAGCAAAAACTAGTACAATTTCCCCCGCAAATATGAGTATTTGAGCAAACATCCAGTGAGAATTAACAAAGCTAGATAGAGCTCAACAAATTGTTCTTTACAGCAACCATTCATACAGTAACTCTGTACTTTTTCCACCGTGTGATGAATTGTGTATTTGTCTGAATCAGGTGCTAAGGTAGCTGTGCTCTGCGAGACTGACGGCCCGAACGATCAAGCGGCCAACTCTGCATTTGCAGCGACTGACGAATTCGGCAACTTCACAATAGAGCTCCCTTCCCAGCTCCACGCCACAGCGAATCTGGAGAGGGCGTGCACTGTGAGGGTGCTTCAGCTCCCAGCGGACTCCGCATGTCGCCTCCGCCACCACCCCGGCACAGCCTACGGCCTCACGCTAACATCCCAAGAAGATGGCATTCGAGCCTACACCACGGGGGTCATACGGTTGCAGAACAGTGATACGCCGCGTGACAAGTGTGTGAGTGTAGAGGAAAGAACTAGAAGAAGATGAACAATGGAAGCAGAGGAGTTCACGTTTGCATATGAACTTTGAAGAGGATGCTAAAAATTTGAGGGAGACAAGTTCACTGGCTTCTAGCATAGCTGAGGCAAGCATGTATATAAATGTAGGCTGATATGTCATATGTGTGTAAATCTTAGCAACAACAACAAATGTGCAGGAAACAGAGGGTTCATCTTCAGAAGAGCAACAAGGATTCCACGGATTCGATAAATACAGAAAATGGCCTTACACAATATGTTGATTCATACTACATTTATCAATGGAAATTGTCATTTGTTACCGAGAGAGTGTTAGCTATGTAAATGAAAATTTTCTAATTCAGAGTTATACACAAAATCCCTGTGCAACAAAAAATTTTGGGAGTTGATATTTGGACAACCAAACTTTAATCAGCTTTGATGTAAACAGAAGAATCTGACAAAAGAAAAATATATTTTCTGTTTTATGCATTTTAGAAAGTTAATGTGTCAATGTATAGTACAAGGTTCGTGTTAAATAAAGAAAATACTGATCCCTTTGATAACATGATTGACCTGAAGACACAGGTTGGTGTTCCCTTTTCAATGGAGATCCTTGTTCTTCTACTATAAGCTGGTGTATCTGGATGGTGAGGAACCTCCTTATTTTCGGAGGAATCCATCCATATCAGTACAAGTGTGCCCTAGTCTATTCAAGAAAGAATTTGCTCTGGTTATTCTAAGAGTATAGAAAGAATTCTCTTATCTCATATCAAAGCACAAATATTATTAAAGCAGCCAACTACTTGGGTCCTGTTTGGGCCCAATCCTACCTGTGCCATAATACTACCGAAGGCCCGAGTTTGGATTGGATGGGCCTTGGGCAGAATTAGGGCCCAAACAGGGCCTAAGCAGCTTCTTTATTTTCATGCAAATTTCATTTGAAGGAGCACATGAGCAAAACCCTTTATAAAAGGTATATATAGTCCAAGGTGACTTCAATTTTTGTGCATATATGAGAGTATGCAATTATGCATTGTATATCACTGTATGCTTATCGGCTTATGTACTATATATGTTTCGCAAAGGAAAAGTATACAAAGCCAGCCTTACAAATTGAGATCATATGGTCATAGCCGTATAGCCTAGTCCCTTTATACAGGAACACGAGAGACATAAGTTCTAATTTGTTGGTTTTCATTACATTCTTCTCCACACTAGCTAGCCACCGTGCAACTTACATGTAGTTAGCTGCAACCACCTACTAGTCCCTAGGCCTGCGTGTAAGAATTAGAGGTATCTGGAAGATTTCTAGCATCGTAGACTAATAACAAAGAACTGTGACTCCCGGCATGAGCTATGAGTGATCAAGATGTCGTATCCCTAATCTCAGATGCAACAGTGGCACCGGATGACATTGTAGTTCTTCAGTACGATCTGGAAGAAGATGAACAATGAAAGCAGAGATTGAAGGGAGGCAAGTTCACTGGCCTCTAGCATAGTTGAGTCAAGCATGTACATTAATGTAGGCTGATGTATGTGTGTTAATCTTAGTAACGGCAAATGTGCAAGGAATCATAGAGCAGAAGAGTTTTTGACGAGCAGTGTTCAGTGTACACTATAGCAACAAGGAAAGCCACAGATTCGATAAATACAACAAATTGCCTACACAATATGTTGATTCATACTACATTTATCAATGAAGTTGTCATTTGGTACAGCGAGAGTGTTAATTAGTTATATAAATGCAAATTTACTAATTCAGAGTTATATACAAAATCCCTGTGCAACAAAAAAAGTTTGGGAGGTTATATGTGAACAACCAAACTTTAATCAGCTTTGATGTACACAGAAGATTCTGACAAAAGAAAATATATTTTCTGTTTTATGCATTTTAGAAAGTTATTATTGTATCAATGTATAGTACAAGGTTCGTGCTAAATAAAGAAAATGTTGACCCCTTAATTTGACAACATGATTGACCTCAAGACACAGGTTGGTGCACCTTTTTCATGGAGATCCTTATTCTTCTAGTATAAGCTGGTGTATATGGATGGTGACGAACCACCTTATTTTTGGAAGAATTCTTCCATATCAGTACAAGCGCCCTAGTCTATTCAAGACAGAATTTGCTCTGTTTATATGTGTAAAGAAAGAATTCTCTTGTCTCATATCAGAACTTTCTTTTCAAGACAGGCGCGCCTCTCTCCTTCTAAAAAAGTATACTCCATATAAACAGAAAGTTCGTTTACACATCAAAAAAATTTTATATGTGAAAAACAAAGAAGGCTTAAACTTTTTTGTGCATACGCGAGTATGCATATATATACTTGTATATGACTTTATGCATATGTACTATGTTTCGTAAAGGAAAAATCAAAAAAAATGCCTTACAAATTGAAATCATGGTCATATATAAAAGCCGCAGACATTTGTTTTAAGTTGTTCGTTTCCATTATAAATTCTCTCCACACTAGCTGGCCACCGTGCAGCATGCATGTAGTAATGAGCGGTATCAGCGAAATTGCTAGCATCTTAGAATAATATCAAAGAACTGTAGGTCCCGGCATGAGCTATGGGTGCTCCAGATGTCGTCTCCCCAATCTGAGACGCAGCGGTGCTACCTGAGGATGTCGTCTCCCCAATCTCAGACGCAGCGCAGGTGCTTGGCAGCGCGACCTGCGTAGCAGCGATGAAATGCAGGCGAGACTGCAGTTCCACGCGCTGTGCGCCGGGACTCGTTTCTCAACTCATTCAATGAACCACGCCAGGGCTAAAATGATATCTAGGCATTACCATCGTTCAGAAAAGTTCCTCGTTGACAGCATACAAATCGCACAACTTAAACTGCATTTTGGCTTATGGGCGATCGAGGCAGAATTCTGGTTTGCAGCATATTTGTTACCCCCGCACCGCAATGTGTGGATCCGTATTTTGATTATGTCTTCCTATCTTTCTCATAGGGATTTAAGTTTCACATGGGTCATCAGCAGGTCGATCCTAATTTTGTTAAAATGAACTAAAATAGTATGACAAGAAACAAATTAAATGACGTGTCATATAATTAATTAGCCAATTAAAAAATCATTTGGCAACCGATTACATCCTTACTGCTAGCCTCTGGGCCCTTTATATTTTCTTACGAGAAAGAGGGTGTTTATTTTATATCGAGATTTACGGCCTTCTTTGTTTTGGAGCATCGTCACCAAGACTGTCTTCTCGTTGCACCCATTCAGCTGGCAACCAGGGCCCCTCTTTACACACTAATATAAGAGCAACTCCAGCAGAAGCCTCCATATCGAGGCCTCTACAACTCATTTGCAGGTCCAACTGTAAAAAATAGAGGTCCAAACTTAGGTTCCAACTCCAGTGGGAATATGAACTCAGGCCTCCATTTTGAGGTGGACCCCGTATGTCATAGATAGAGGGGCTATCTTCCTCTTCCTCGGAACAGAGCATAAGCAGGGGAGGCACGGGTGGCCGGCGGCGGCAGCTCCTGCCGGCGAGCCGGGGCATGGAGGCGGTCGGGAACTGGGGCAAAAGAGAGGGAAGTGAGGGAATCTGATTCCCCTCCTCACCTCGGGCGGAGACGGCGCACGGAGGCGCGTCCACGGCGGCGGGCGGACAGGTGCGGCGGCGCTGGCGAGCTGCGGCGCGACACTGACGCCGACGCAGAGCCCCATCTCGACGCGAGGCCGTGCGTGGTCCTAGCCCTAGGCGTCGCCGCTGTAGAGCAGCTCGGCCGGCGCGCAGTGGTCCATCGCCGGCGCGGGCGCCACTGCCGCCGCCGCCCTGACGAGGCGCAGCCTGCGGCTCGGCGCCGCGGCGGTGTGGGACGGGGCTGGTACGGCGAGGCAGCTCGGCGGCGCGTCGTCGGCGCCGGGCTTGGAGGAGCTTGGAGTTGTCTGCGTCGCTGACGAGGAGGACGACAACCACCACCACGCGGTGGCGCGCTCCCGGACTTCTCGTGGGAGGGCGTGTCCGCGTATGAAGAGGAGGCCCCACCTTGGAGGCCGCTGACCAGAGCAGCGGCGGCGCCAGCAAGCGCCCGAGGACCACCGAGCCGGAGAACGCCGACGACCAGGCGCCGCGCCGGGCCTCCGATGACTCCGAGTTGGACGCCCTATTCGACGCGTTCCTCTTCGGTGACCAGTTCACCTACTTCAACGACGGCGCCTACGAGTCCCTGGACAGTCTTTTCAGCGTCGACGCCATGTAACTTCCTCTCTGTGCATCTTCCTGCCCGTGCCCGGAAGCGGCAGCGACGGCGGACCGGAGCGGGGCTTGTTGCTGCCGGGCGCGGTGGCATGCTGCTGCCTTGACCGCGTCGGGGTCGGGTGGCGGAGCGGTGCCGGCGAAGGCGCTGGAAAGGGGGTGGAGATCCGGCGGCTGCTGCGGGCGGCCAGGTGAGCGGCGCTGCCGCTGCTGGCTCGGCTCCTCCGCGGGGAGAGGATGGGGATGCGATGAAAATAAAGAAAAATAAAAGAAACGGTGGGACCCACAATTTGCAGGGGGAGTAGAGGGCCTCTAGGAATGAAGGTTGAGAGGGGAAATTTGGAGGGGCATGCAAAATAGATGCCCATTTAGAAGCTCTGCTGGAGTTGATTTTTTACACCAAATCTCTAAATTTTGGAGTAGAGGCCCATATGGAGGCTCTTGCTGGAGTTGCTCTAAGGCCTCAACTTCCTCTGCATCACTTCCTTGCACAAACCACAAAGTACTCCCAAACCTGTTCATTGCAAATAACTATTCCTACCCTTTCTTCACCAGTATTTTCATCAAAGGCACCGTCGACATTTATTTTGATCCAATTAGTGGTCGGCAGCTTCCATTTAACTGCTGAGTGCTGACTCTGCTTTCTTACCCAGTTACCCTGCTTCATATATAGCAACACAGGTCCTACTTGTTTTGTTAATTCCATTTCCATTCCATTCCATTCCATTCTCTCTAGACCAGTTGTCATCAGGCGTGCATGTGTGGGAATGAGGGGTATCAGGAGGACTGCTAGCATCGCAGACTAATTGCAAATAACCGCAATCAGTGTGTGATCTGGTCGATAAGCTGGCTCGTCATCTTTACAATCTTGACGCGGCACCATCAGCAGCGGCAGGCTCGCGGGTGTCGGCAGGAGCTCGTCGGCGTGATCTGCCTCGCAGTCGCAGTCGCAGCTATCGCCAGGCAATAGTGGCGGGACACTATTGTGGAACTTAGTCCATTTTTTTTTCCCTCAAAACCACTTCCGTGTACCTAATTGTACTGAAACGGCAGCAAACAACAGCAAAATAACTTACTATTTGCGAGTGACTACAATCGATTGCACACCGAATACATACACATCCTTGTCAAGTAAAACCTGATGTTATATCAGTGAACAGCTCATGGATGCTAAACCATCAGACATGTAATAAGTACCAGCCTCAAAACGACCAATTCTCTACCGTCTCAAATAGCCTTAGGTTCATAAGGATTGCTTGCTTAGCTATTTTCTAATCCACCGTTGCAAAATTGTGCAGGCATCATAATTTATATTGCGACTACTGCTAAATATGATGATTGTACATCTACATGTGGTCTCTGTCCTACACTCAAGTTGTGAAACCAATGTTAACAATTCCGAGTTACACATCAGCAAATGTTCCATAATCCGTACAATGATCTGTGGTTTAATCTCATGCATGATCAAGGGGTGACATTCATATCAACTCATCCATTATGACCGCACCAGTGACCGGTTATGATATGTTTGGCGGAGCTGCTTGAGCCGATTCTCTTCTGATTCCAGCAGAATTATGCCAAACAGTTTTTCAGAGAGAAGTGATTTTTGCCGATTTTGTGAAGTGATTCTATTAAATGAACTAAGAGACGGGGGCTAAAAAATGTAACTTCTCTATACTGTGAAGTGATTCTTCATCCGTATTTTAGAGTTTTTTACGGTACACAGTACCACTCTGTACCACCGGTTGAAAAGGACTCGTATGTAATAGAAAATGACATATATGTAAGGATCCGACGGTTGAGATTAATTTTGTACCACCGGTTTTTTTTTGTGTGATATGGGTACAGTGGTATTCATACGTGGTATGGGTAATATATGAGAATTATCGGAAATATACAAAATAGTATTGTTGTAATATATGAAATCAAGTCTTTTTATGTAACCTTCGTAGCGGGGAAATTTTTTCCAAATAATATACATCGAGCAAATTACCGTACTACCGTTCGTTATTGCATTGTGTACTGTAAAAGACCTTGCATTTTAAGGGTTTGCGCTAGAGAATTAAAGAGAATTACTTTCTGCCAACAAAATCTCTTCTCCTAGAGAATCAGTCCCATAGAGAATTAGAATAAGATGGAGCTCTAGCAAACGGACATGGACTTGTCAAGGAGCAAATTAGTAAGCGGATCCACAACAAGATAATGCAACATATGCTTGTTTGAGAGTTGAGGTCATGCCTTCATAAGCTGGAACAACCTAAGCCCTCCATATATATACAACCAAAAGCGTTGTTTTGTTCGATTCCATTCCATTTTCTAGACTCCAGAAGCCCATCCGAACTTGCACGCAGTTAGCTACAAGTCGCCGGGCACACACACAGGAATGAGTGAGTGGTGTTAGGAAGGCTAATAGGATGGCCCTGACTGATGGTAGGCCAGCTGCAGCCATTTTGTGTGCTGGGTTCCGTTTGCTTTGTATTTGCAAACCAAATGTAGATTATCTCAGCGCTGAATAGCTACAAATAAAAGCTGCCACTGCCAGTTTCTCCCAAAGACAACCAAACTTAGGCTCACTGAGTGATAACACAATCATCGCGGCGATTCGTTACACAATTGGACCTGCAATAATCTGCCAAGCATCGCAAATGGTGACAATTTAGAATCATTGCCCAACTTAGGCCGTGTTTGGCACAGCTCAGTTTCACTAGTAGAGCTGTTTTTTAGAAAACAACTTCATGAGCAACTTCATGAGCGGGGGAGAGTCATGTTTTTGCAGCTTCACCGTGTGCTTAACTCTGTGAGAGCGAGTTTTCAGAGAAGCTGACCAGAGAGCTGAGCAGATAGCTGACCGTTTGGCTATTGAAGTTGTGAAGCTGCTCGTGAAGCCGCTCATGAAGCTATACCAAACGGGCCCTTACACACCACTGAGAAAGTTCACAATTCCCATATCCACCACTAAAAACTCTATTGTGGCACTAGTCCATTTTTCGTTTCCCTCAAAATCACTGCCGGCTAATTGTACTGAAACGGCAACAAACAATAGCTAAATTACTACCCATTTGCGAGTGACTACAATTATACTGCTTGCACACCAAATACGTACACATCCTTCGTTAAGTAAAACCTGATATTATATCAATCAACAGTTCATGGATGCTAAATCATCAGATACGATGTATTAAGTACAAGCCTCAAAACGATCAATCTCTGCCATCTCAAATAGCTTAAGGTTTAGAGATTAATTGTATACCTATCTTCTACTAATTCACCACTATGCACAATTGTACAAACATCATCTTCAAGCGGTGACATTCAGATCAACTCATCCATTGAAACCGCATCAGTGGCTTAATTACTCTTTGCGCCTGTAAATAGCAAAGGCACTTTTACGGTGGACCCCACCATTATGAACCTATTTTTAGAAAGGATAATTAAGTAAATGTTACAAATTTACTAATTTTGGCAACCTCCTACTCCTTCGCGGCCCTACCCCACTGGCCCCACCAGCCGGACCCAGCAACCCCATTCCCCTCTCCGCGAGTCTGCGACCCTACCCCGCGTCACGGTAATTTTGCGATCCGTCGCCGTTGCCGTTCCCCGATCCACCAGCGCCGCCGCCGCGATCTCGTGGCCGCCACCGCTGCCCCTAATCCTCCTCCCTGTACTGGCCGCCGCCGTCATCCCTGTACATGCCGCCTCCTCCTCCTTTCGAGCCCGACCCGCAGGAAGGCTCTGAGCCGGCGGCACCGGGATGTTCCTGGCGTGCTTCTCGGCCCCGCCCGACGTCGTGGTGACGCGCGAGCAGGGAAAGAACGCCAACCTCGTCACCGCGTTGGTGAGTCCCCCAACGGGTAGTCGGGTACCTGCTGCTCCCATTGCGCTTTCGTGATGAAACCTTAAGTTAGATATACGGAGGAGGTGGAAGTACGGACAGTTTGCGAAATTGAAGATGTATTGCAGGTTAATTGCCTTTATCACCGTGCTATACATGCGGTCTGTTGAGCTTGGGGAACCGTACGGGGAGTGTTAACATGGGGTGTGATATGGAGGACCTCATTTTCAAATTTGTAGAGTAGCATGCTGATTGCTAATGGACCTAAACTACACCGTCCTTCTGAAACTGCCATCAGGAGTTCAGATTCAGTAGGCAACTAGGCATTTCCACTTTCTGTGATGTGTGATTTCCAACTTGGAAAGTATTTATCGTAGTCCTTGCTTCCTTTTTTTAGAAAAAAATGGAGCCTAGTGTTAATACTGCATTGTCAATTCTGATCGATTTGGCTTCAAATGGCAGGGAGCTGCCGTTGGGCAGTAGGCAATATCACCAATTGTGAATTTGTCATGGTTACAGCCCTACAGGCCATGAGGTCTATAATTGCAGTGTATATGATGAAATATGCAGCTTCATGCCTAGATGCAAATCTGTGATGTTTCATAGAGTAATTTGGTTCTCTTTAAACTGGGCAATTATTGGGTGATTAGTGTCCTAATGTTATGGAGTTAGATTGGACCAAGAAGAAACATTTGTCAAGTGTGACTACTGTGCTACTATAAGTTAGGCAATTACAAATGTGGTAAGCTTTGTTAGTTTGGTTGTGATGAAGAAATTCAGCAATGTTGTATATTGATACAAATTTATGATCTGTAAATGGTGGTGATCAGTATATTAACTTTTTTTGTTACAGGTTTCCATAATGGATGCAGAAGGGTACGTTATCTTGGAGGAAATTAATGAATACAACAGTGTTGCAAATCGGACTTTCTTTCAGGGAGGAAAAAATGTATGAATTTTAGAACAATTATGCATACCATAAAGGGTTTAGCATCAGAAAGTGTAAAGTTAGGCAGAAACAGGCACTGCGGTGGTGATATGGAGGAGATTTTTTTCTCTTGTGAAGGATATAGATCGGTCAAGTACTTCAAAAGTTTTGAAGTGCTATTTGACAGTTGTGAGAACATGTTTGCTGTTAGGAGTATTCTTTGGTGTTTGACGTCTTTTTGGAGATTTCTTAGTTCGTTGCTAAAATTGCCATGTGGTGGAAAGGAAATCAAAGGGCAATGTGTTAGTTAGGCCAGTCAATGACCGTTTCATGAACATAGTTACCTAAACTACCACCTCAATTTTTCAACATGATGAAACCGTCACTCTCAATACACAGTTTCACTAGTACAATTTCATAGACATGAGGCAAAATTTGAACCTTAAATGTGTTGCGATTAAATATGGCATGAGAACTATGTAGCCATTTATAACTAAAGCAAGGTTGTGTTTGATTAAGAAGCAACGAGCCTACATCCAGAATATGTCGTCTTTGATTAAGAAGCAAGGTGCAAGGACCCTATCTGCAAGAGTGGTGGTTTTATAAACAAGAGCAGATCAGTTTCCACGTGATCATTCAGTAAATTTTTAGCCTATTTGCAAGTCTCGACAGACAACAAGCTTATCATAAACAAATAAGTTATTGTCCAGAGTTACTACGATGAGCTAATTAATCAAGAACATTATGCCGAATCCAAGCAAAATTTGTCTTGAAATCCCTAAGCTACTACTGTCAAAAATTACTTGGAAGAGCGTATCAGTTCAGTGAGGGAGCACAGACTATTAATTTCATCTGCATCCTACCATAGATGCCAATAACAGATCGGTGAGGTAGCATTGAACTTTCGACATGTACTGTATGCCAAAAGTTCAGCCTATCTTCGCTCAAAAAAAGTTCAGCCTATCTCCACAATTTCAGTTCAGTGTCAACATGGTGAATCACAAATTCGATTCAGTGCCACAAGTTCACCATGTCAAGTAGTCTATCTGTTTAAGTGATTCACTGAGTCATTCAACACACACCAGTCACTAAAATTTCAGCTTATCTGCTGATGTCCACACCCTCACTGTCATAAACAATTCCAAATCTCTCAGCTACATTATGCTAAATCCATCGAGCAAGCAAAACTAAGCAGGAGAACTCGGATTAACCATGGATTTGGTTGATTTCCATAAGCAAGAGAACTCTGGCCGCCACTACCTCCACATCCAGGCCACCATGGACCTGCTGGCGCTTGGGCTGATGGCAAATCCGAGTGCAATGGGGCTGCTGGCGGAGGAGTTGGAGACTGTTCCGGCAGGGTTAGGGTTTCACCTCTGCGCTGCCTAGCCTGCCTCCAGTCCTCAGCCGACGGCGCATCTGGCGCACGGATGCAAGCCGCCCCAATCCGCCGGCTGTACGAAGCCGGGTCGCGCCACTCGCCACCGCTTGCCCCCCACCGGCCTCTCACGGCTCATGCAGATCCACAGAGGTAGGTGCCCAATCCGTGCACGGGTGGCGAGGAGCCCTGCGCTCGCGCCGTGCCGCACTTGCCCGCGGCGGTTGTGACGGACCCCTGGGCCCGCGCCGTGACGCACTTGGCGGCGGCGGTCGCAGGGCAGCCCTACGCCCGAGCCTTGGCCGCTATGGTGGCGAGGCACCCCTCCGCCGGCGCCGTACTGAAGTTGGTCACAGGTGGCGCGAGGACCCTGCGCCCGTGCCCTGTGCGCAAGCGCCGCCGCCGCCGTCGTCGCCGCGGTCGACGACGATGCCGCCGGGATGCGAGAGGAAGAGCAAATGAAGATAAAGGCCCACACAGGAGTGAATTAGAGGGAAATGAAAAAGAAATTGAAATGAAGAAATTATATATTTTTGTTAATGACATTGAGATAAAACTTCCAATAATACCCCTATACCACCTATACCACTCATGTATACCACCCCGTACCACATGTGCAAGTTGTGGTGGTATAAATTAATCTCAACCGTTGGATTCTTCCATACTGGTCCTTTTTCAATAGTGGTATAAGGTAGTATGGTCCACCGTAAAAGTGTCCAAATAGCAAAGGGACTCATAGCAAGATATAAGGCAACATATGCTTGTTTGAGAGTTGAGATCATGTGCACATAAGATGGAACAACCTAAGCCTTCTCTATATATACAACCACAGGAGTCATTATTTTTGTTCGTTTCCGTTCCATTTTGAGGTTTTTTACGGTACACACTACCACCCTGTACTACCGGTTGAAAAGGACTCGTATGTAATAAAAAAGATATATATATTAGGATCTGACGATTGAGATTAATTCTGTACCACCGGTTTTTTGTGTGTGGTATGGGTGGTATTCATAGGTGGTATGGGTAGTATACGAGTATTATCGAAAATGCAAAATGGTATGAGTAGTATACTGGTGACGGGGTGAATGGAGGGAAGAGGAATTTTTTTTCAAATAATATACATCGAGCAAATTACCATTTTACCCATAGCAAAAACTGAAAAAAATGATAATACCACCGTACTACCACTAAATGATACTGTAAAAGACCTCTCCATTTTCTAGACTCTAGATTAAGTCCATGCGAACTTGCATGCAGTTACAAGTCTCGCTTCACTACTTGCAGGCACGTGCACGGGAATGAGTGGTGTGAGGAAGGCTGCTAGGGTCCCTGACTGATTTCAAAGAATAGTAAAGTAGAGCCTGACCTCTAGATTTTCTCAATGGTTCTCCCCAGTCTTGCCCCGTCACCCGTGGCAGCGGGCCAACGGCTGTCTGCGGGTGTGCGGCGGCACGATGGCAAGGCTTTAATTGCGTCGTTGTGGTTCCATAAGGGCACGTACAACCCGTAGGTTTTCCCGTCTTTGTGCGGGTAATTTTGCACTTTCCCCCTCAGCACTCAATAGACCGTAGAGACGAGCAGCCCGTCGTCTGGTGAGACGATGCCCTAATCTCGTTGTCCCAGGAGGAAACGAGCGTGTTTCTGTTGTACAACGACGTCATTCAGAGCCAACGTCACACTCGGATCTCGTGCACGGGGGGTTGGGTTCCGCGCCAACTCCGCGGGCATGGAAGAATAACAAGGGATGCATGAGAGGGTGTGGGTGCAGTGGAGGTTGGGGAAGACGAAGGTGCCGGAGCTCCGCCGCCGCACGGGATCCCCGGGCGCTCCGTCGCGAGCGAGGGAGCCCCGCCTGCGTGGTCCTCCTTCCTCGCCATCACCTCCTCGACCCTGCCGTCGGATTCGCCGAGGAGGAGACCGACATGGCCCCAGCCATCGTGGCTCCTCGCCGGCCTCCACCCTGGCCGCCGCGAGCGCCTATGGGGAAGAGGAAGGTGAGATGCAGGAGAAAACAGAGGACTCTTGCACCAACGATGAGAACTGTGGCTCCTACTGGCTGTTGCCTGCTGCTCCTGCTGATGGCCACCAAGGAGAAGGAGAGCTAGCTGTTGCCTGCTGCTTCGGCCGATGGCCACGAAGGAGAGGGAAAGAAGAGAGATGAGAGAGACGGGCAAAAGAGGCGAGACTGTCGGAGTTTTATATCCGGCAACCTCCATAGGGGGTACCCGTTGGAGAGTAGATAGTGGGGGATCGCTAGACCTGGAACTCGAAGGTATGCGCGAGGACACAAGACACGAGATTTATACAGATTCGGGTAGCCAGAGTAGCGTACCCTACGTCCTGTTTGGAGTAGTATTGCGCCCTGCGCCTGGATGTTGTTCCCCGGAGGGATTGTTGATATCCTCCTAGGTACCCGGCCCTCCTTTATATAGTCCAGGGGGTGGGTGCCTAGTCGGTTACAAGGTAGGAATCCTAGTAGGATTACAGGGGAATTCTAAGAGGAGTCCGCCTTCCTCCTTCCTTGCGGGTACACGAGGTTTATGCCCGACAAGCCCCCGAGCACGTTGTAGTCGAGAGTAGTAGTTCGAGTAGTCTTGAAGCCTCTTCGAGTAGTTCTTGAGCGTCCTCGAGTACTGCTTGGAGAAGTCTTCAATAGTACTGAAACTGCCACGAGGCTGGAAGGTAGTCCAGCTCATCAGTCTTGAAGTTGAGATTTTATGGAAGTGCGGTTGCAAAATCGCACTCCATATGGAGTAGCCCCCGAGCCTTAGGTTGAGTCGCAGACTCTAGCTGAGGGTCAGTCTTGATTCCGAATTTTCCGTCTTGAAAAAATTGAATGATGGGTGTAGTATAGCAGCCCCCGAGCCTTGAAATGATTAGGTAATCAATCCAAGGGTCTTCAGTGTTCACGAAAGCCATCATCCAAGTACTCTTGCAGCGTGTAGCCCCCGAGATGAGAGAGCCGTATGAGCCACGTCGAGTAGTTGTTGTTGTAGAGCCCCCGAGCTTGAAAGCGAGTGAAGTCTGCCAGAGTTGTTCTCGAGTAGTAATTTGAATGCAGCCCCCGAGCTGGAGAGTTTCTGAGTAGAAATTTGGCATCGAGCCGTGGAGCTTGAGAAGTAGTCGTGCCGTCAGAGCGGCCTTTAGATGCGATCGAAGTCGACTTTAGATGCCGGCAGAGCAGACTTTAGAATGCGACTTAAAAACCGAAGTCGACTTTGTGCCGCGCGGAGCGGACTTTGAGATGCGACTTGAAAACCGAAGTCGACTTTAGGATGCCGCGTGGAGCGGACTTTGATATACGACTTGAAAACTGAAGTCGACTTTAGATTGCCGCGTAGAGCGGACTTTGAGATGCGACTGAAGAAGTCGACTTTAGACTGCCGCGTAGAGCGGACTTTGAGATGCGACTACAGTAGTCGACTTTGTGCCACGCGGGGTGGACTTAAGATGCAAAAAATGAAAAACACTTTCCGGAAAGCCAAAGCGAATGAAAAATCAGAGAAAACGAGTAGTTTTGCCACCGGAGCGGGCTTAAGAATGCGACCGAAGTCGGCTTGTGCCACCGGAGTGGGCTTGGGTGCGACCGTTAGCGTCGACTTGTGCCACCGGAGTGGCTTGAGTACCCGAGCCATGGATTTCAGACCCAAGGTACAGTTGCTGCAGGAGCGAGTTTGAAGGTGCGACCGGAGTCGACTTGTGTACCTGGGCCATAGATTTCGGACCCAAGGTACGGTTGCCACCGTAGTGGACTTGAGATTGCGATTGAAGTCGACTTGAGTACTTAGGGTACTATGACCCATGGTACGGAGCGCGAGTACTTAGGGTGCGAGACTCATGGTACGGAGCACGAGTACTTAGGGTACTTGGACCCATGGTACGGTTGCCGCCAGAGCGGGTTTGAGATTGCCTTCTTGGGATACAGCCATTGTGACCTCCGAAACTCGGTACACCCAAAGCCGTGGCGAGAGCCCCCGGGATGTAATGTAACGAACTCGTGGCGGAGCCTCCAAAACTTAGTATACCAAATTCGTGGCCGGAGCCCCCGAGATTTAGTGTTGTAAGCCTGTGGCGGTTTGGTCGATATACCCCAAGAGTAGTCGGCAGGGTGTAGCTCTCGTGAAAACCCGCCGAGAAGCGTACACCGATGAGTAGTCGTTGAGACTGTTCCGCGTGGCGGAAAGAAGATAGCACATGGCGTGCGTGGTGCCTCCTTAGAGTGAAGCCGATGTGCGCCTCCGGTACTTGGTACACGAAACGTCGTGGCAACAGCCGCCTAATTTGGTGATCCAAGGCCTGTGGCAGTCAGTCATCACGCCCAAAGAATAATTAGCGAAGTACAGCTCTGCTAGCAAGTAGCCGTTGAGAGACGTACACAGAGGTAGTCGACATATTATCCTGCATGATGAGGAAAACAAGCCAACGAAATAATAATAATAATAATTTAAATAAATGACTTAGCTTTTGCCGTCAAGGCGGTCTTGTAGATGAAGCTGTGGCGGTCGGCGATGGAACCACGACGGTTGTTGCTGAAGTCGACTAGTCAGAGGCGAATCCGACTAGTTGTTGATGACGTGGTAGCCGTTCTCGGCTAGTTTTCTAGTTGAAACTAGTCGAGATAAGTAGTCGAAGTAGTCGTACACGGGTTGATGCAGCCGGAAGTCGCTGAAATAGTACTCGCGTCTGTCTTCCGTGTATGTTGAGTGAAGATTCCTGGTAGCCTCACGTGTGCGTATAGCATAATGCTCAAGATTCTGTTTTTTGTGCGTGCAAACGAAATAATGTTGTCCTGCCTCGTTGCTTGCGTTGCATCTCTGTTTTTTATCAGGAAAGCAAGCCGTGTCTGCTTCGGACTCGAAGTCGAATCCCGCGCGCACACGGAAGTTAAGCTGTCTTCTGACGGTGGACAGAGGCTGTCCGTTTTGAATTGAAACTCGACGGGATGGAGTGCTTGCACCGCTGTGAACTCGAACTGCTTGTCGGCGATTCCGTATATGACTATACGATTCTTCTTGGATTCGACGCACGGACAACAGCAGTGACCTTGATGACGCAAATTCCATCCGCCGAGTAGATAATGTAGATTGATCTTGAGACTTGCAAGAAAAAGGTCCATGGCGTCGCTCCAGCAGACTGATTTGTTGTTCAAGTCCTTCGAATTCGCCAATGATCGTGACGATCGCCCCACGGTGGGCGTCAATGTCGGAGTTTTATATCCGGCAACCTCCATAGGGGATACCCGTCGGAGAGTAGATAGTGGGGGCTCGCCAGACCTGGAACTCGAAAGTATGCGCGAGGACACAAGACACGAGATTTATACAGGTTCGGGTAGCCAGAGTAGCGTACCCTACGTCCTGTTTGGAGTAGTATTGCGCCCTGCGCCTGGATGTTGTTCCCCGGAGGGATTGTTGATATCCTCCTAGGTACCCGGCCCTCCTTTATATAGTCCAGGGGGTGGGTGCCTAGTCGGTTATAAGGTAGGAGTCCTAGTAGGATTACAGGGAAATTTTAAGAGGAGTCCGCCTTCCTCCTTCCTTGCGGGTACCCGGGGTTTGTGCCCGACAGAGACCGCGAGAGCCACAAGCTCGTCCATCGGCAGAGAAGGGATAAGATTTTTTGAGGCAATGTGGTCTTTTCACCGGTTCCCCCTCTGTCTTATCCCGTACGTATAGTGTAGTTCAATTATTCTGTTTCAAATTTATTTATCCATTTGATGTTGAGAGAGAAGAGATACATAAGGTATATATTTCGATGAAATGGCTACACAATGGTATACACAAATGCATTTGTAATTGTTCTTAACCTCATGCAAAGCATTACACAGCTCAGAGACGAACCCTTTGCCTCTGAGTTGTATAAGCTGTCTTTTAAATCTGTCTACATGATAAATTTGAGATTCTGCAGTCGTCTATGAGTTGTACATGCTCTAAAAGGCTCGATGGTCCAGGTCAGCTGGGGCCATCTTTTGTGCTGCATTGTATTTACAAACCAAACGCTTGCTGCCACTGCTGAATAGCAACACATGAAAGCTGCTGTCACTGTCAGCTTCCCAATGACAACCAAACCCAGGCTCTGCTCACTGACTGATAACACTCATCGTGGCGATTCATTGCACGGTTGCACCTGCAATAATCTACCAATGCAAGCATCACGAATGATAACAATTCAGAATCATCACCAAATAAACCAACCAAATACAACTGGTCATGCATGCTCAACAATCGAAGATGTATATTATATTATGTAAGCCTAAACGTTGAATCATCTGCCTTCCCAAATAGGACCTGAAAGACTTCTAAGGCATTTATGTTTTCATTCAAATGAAATATATCTTTTCTTGTCTTCACCAGTTGTAGGTATGTGGGACAGATTTTATTCTTAATTTTTAAAAAGTGTGCTCTTTGTTCTACGCACATGATTTTAGCAGCACTTGAAATCAATGCGAGTTAAAATCAGCGCAGATCTGCCATTCATATCAGAAAATTAATTCGAGAGAGACATATGCTTGAAGCAAACCACAATTGCATTGGAGGTACATATATATGTAGTGATCAAGGACGACGTACTCCTTGTCGAAGTGAAGTACTGTTTCTCTATTGAAGTTGTCAAGGAGTAAATTAATACTAGGTGACTCCCCACGCGTTGCTGCGGGATTTGAGAGCTATGTTACACGGTTACGGGTACGTGTATCGGATACGATGGGTATAAGATATCACATAGATATTCACTGGTTTAATAGAGAAGGTAGAAGAAAAGAAAAAATGAAGGAGATTGGAATATATGGGCCACCAGCAGGCTGTCCCAGCCCAGCCAGCCCAAAATAGAAAAAATACCAGCACCGCAGCCACCTCTCTCCTTATCCACATCTTAAAAAATACATCTCCTTATCCTCTATCCGCATCGCTCACATTGCCCCGCGGACGGAGAACACGGCGGCGCCCGATGAGGGACTGCTCGCCGCTGCCACTTCCCCCCTCTTCCTCCTCCGCCTGCCGCCCCCAAGTGACATGGCCCGCAGCTCTCCCTCCACTACCGCCACATCTCTTCTCTCGTGCAGCCGCCGCCACGAGATCTCCGGTTGGCCGCTCCATGGTTGCCACCTCGGGCCTCGCACTGCCACAGGCGGCCGCATCCTGCCCGGCGCGCTGCCCCCCCCCCCGGCCGGCTTCCTCCGATTTGTGCGCCCGCTAAGGGATATCGGTGGTGGCGACCAGCAAGGGCCTGCGACGACACTCCCCCGCAGAGGCCCACGCGGTGGCCGGCGCGCCTGCAGAAGGAAAATCAAGCGGGGACGGAGTCGAAGATGGAGAGGGAGTGTAGATACTTCTTAGCCGGTATGTAGTACCCCTCCATTCTAGCCACTGCTGCAACTCTTCCTCTCCAGCTCTCCTCTCTATCCACTCCGATTCCGGCAGCAACGCTCCCTAATCTCGACGGGAGAGGTTGCTGGACTGCCTCCTCTATCTCCTCCGTCTCCCGCGGATCGGCCAGCAGCGCAGCACTTCCGTTCTTCTCCTTCGCGGGCGGCGGTGGCAAGGGCGCGTGCAGTGGCGCGGCAGGGTCGAGGGGAGGCATGGGTTGGGGACGATTTTATGGAAAGCGACGGGAGGGCGAGGTGGAAGTAGTGGGAAGGAGAGGTGAGGCGGTGGCGGTGGAGAGGTGAGGGGGCACCGGTGGGGAAGCGAGGGGGCGCTGGTGGGGAGGCAGGGGGGCGGCAGCGACGGGATTGAAGGCAGGCACGGCGGCTTGCGGGGAAGGGGCTGAGTGGATGACGTGGATGGCTGAGAGGTCAGAGAATGGTACCGAAAACAAAGTTTTGTATGATATGTTGTCTGAGAGACTGAGAGTTGAGATCATTCTCATAAACTGAAGCCTATTAGGCTCCTTTATAAACCAACATGAGAGTGTCTTCCTTTTAGTTGGTTTCCATTCCATTCTCGCTATGCTAGTCCAGCCCGTGCAAACTTGCTGCAGTAGTAGTTTGTAGGCATGCGCATGGGAATGATTGGCATCAGGAAGACTGCTAATGTTGCAGGCCAATTGCAACTGATGGTAACGCATGGCGTGGCCTCCAAATGATCCTGATCATGTCCCTAGTCTCACTGTGACACCGGTGGCGGCGGGCTGACGGCTATCCGCAGGTGAGTGACGGTGCAATTGGCATCGTAGCTCGACTGTCATCGGACAATGGTGGCGAGGGTCTCATGGCGGGGGCGAGGCGCGACCGAACGCGCAAGAGGGTGACCCTGACCGACGGCTGGCCTTGCAAGGTACTCTAGTTTTTGCTGTGTTTCGTTGGTGGTGCACTTGCAAACCAAGCGCTCCCTGTGATCCTTCTCAATGCTGACGAACAGCTAGCAAATGAAAGCTGCGACACTGATGGTTGTTCTATTGAGTTAATCATGCACTGGCTCACCAAGTGATAAGTGATAACACTCGTCAAGGATCATGGAATCGGTGGGAGGCCTGGCGCAATGTGCCTAGAGGGCGGCAAGGTTCTTGATCGACTACCGCTTGCAGGCTGCTCTGCATGATCACACACTTCTGATCAAAGACCATCGTGTTTCGGCTCTTCCATATGTTCCGTAGGAGAGCAGTGATGATGGCAGCTCGGGATTATTGTGCCAAAACGTCGTTAGAGATGTCTGGGGGAGGCAGTTCTTCCTTAGTAGCGAGGCGAGGGGTGACTCCCCACTCCCCAGCTGAGTGTTCTCCAGATGCGGAATGCATGGAGACATCTTCACAGCACGCGTGATCCTGGTCTTCTTCTTCACCACTGAGAGCAAGTACTGGTGAATGGACAATAACGTCTTCTGGCAGTGAATTTAATGATCAGCCACATGTTGCTTACATTGTGTACTGGTGGAAATGTTCGGGCGCTGACACTGTGAGAGCAAAGGCAAGGATTGTGCAAGCAACCCGGGGCTGATACAATGATCCCAATAAAGTGCGTACTCA
This sequence comes from Cenchrus fungigraminus, assembly GCA_036936925.1. NCBI lineage: Eukaryota > Viridiplantae > Streptophyta > Magnoliopsida > Poales > Poaceae > Cenchrus > Cenchrus fungigraminus. The sequence continues at coordinate 75,062,439 of CM072780.1, forward strand.
CTTTGGGGTGTCAAGCCTTTGGTGATCTCCCACGTTGCGCCAACAGCGGCATGGTAGTAGCAGTGGAACCACTCGTGCCATGGTGTACTCGAGGGCCAGGGGCGTAGCTAGGATTCGAACATAGGGGGGCCAAGACATTGAGTATAAAAATGATTGCATATATTTTTCTATGAAATATATCATGAACGAAGGTATTTTAGAAACAAGCCTACGTAACCTTGTATTTGATTGTATTCGTAGAAAACAAGTTTTTCTATACGTTGTCATGTAATAGTGGATAGATTGTATATATAATGCAAAGATATATAAAATAGTTACACGGTAATGCTATTGTGATAATTGATTGGGAAATTATATTTGGGTTGATCTGGCTTTAAACTAGCATATAAAACATGGAAAAAATAGAAGAAAGCTAAATGATAAATATATATATGCTTTCTCAAAATACACGACCACTTATATGTTTGGATCGATTGTTTTCTATTTCTTTATGCCAATGTTCCAAGAATTAAGAGGAAGTGATATTAGTAGATCTTTAAGACATAAGTACCAGTAGTTATTTGATCATGGAGATGGCCCTCACGCTTCACGGGCCAGTCGGCTGGGCTGTTTCTGAGAGTACTGATACTGTTTGATTAGTGAAACACTAATTTAGAGCTCTCACGTGGTTGGTTTGCGGCAGCATCAGGGGGCCAGGCCCCTGCGCGCCCCCCCTGTGGCTCCGCCCCTGTCGAGGGCTATCTTGGTTCTTTGTTTGTTCCAACCATGGTGATCGAAACAATGTGGAATGGTCATGGTTGCAATTGACACAATTGAAACGAAGACAATTATCAAATTTAGGCTCTTTTACGGTGGATCATACCACGAGGTGGTGCTATCTAGTATATGACTATTTTTGGTAAAGGTAAATAGATAGTTTTGCAAATTTTTAATAAATTGGGCAACCTCGAGCCGAGAAAAAATTTTGTTTATGCCACCAAGAAAAATTTGCAATGAAAAAAATTAGGAAAAAAATCGTTTTTGAAATTTGAAATGAAAATTTTCGTTTGTGAAATTTTTTAAAAAAATTGACCAAACCACTAGGGGGAAATGAAAATATTTTGTTTTTGAAATTTGAAATGAAAATTTTTGTTTTTGAAATTTGAAAGAAAATTGGCCATACCACTAGAGGGAAATGAGAATTTTTTTTATATTTTTTTATTCCAATTTGCAAATTTATACGACCGTTTTGAAATTTATCAAAACTATACCACCACCACCGTGGCCCACGGCGGAAGCAGTCTAACCGTCGTGGCGTACGGCGGATGACACTAACCGCCGTACGCCACAGCGGTTAGACTGCTACCGCCGTGGGCCACGGCGATTGGAGGGCGTTCACGGCGGTTAGGGTGCCTCCACGGCGGATAGACCTAACCGTCGTAAGCCACGGCGGCTAGGCCTAACCGCCGTAGGACACGGCGGTTAGGCTCATTTTATTTTTTTACTTTATTAAATTATAATAATCCAGTAGAAAAGTTTTAAAAAAGGGAAATTAAGGAATATTGGATCGATTATTAAACCACATTCACAATAGGATTCCAGTTCTTATAGAGTAATATTACAGTACCATGATTCAAACGAAATAGTAGTTCAAATATTACAGCACGATAGAAAATACTACAACATCATACAAAATGGCAAACTTCAGTCATTCTTGCGATGTGACGACGAAGGTTTAGCTTTCTTGGTAGTTTTTTTAGTTGGTGGATTAGCAACACACGGGTCTGCTGGTGGAGCATAAAGACCACCCGGAGCATAAAGACCACCCCAAGAAGGTTTCTCTCCTCTTGCAATGGCATATGCAGTTTTTCCTTGCAAATAATGATGCATGTCTGGTGGAGCATTAAGAGCATCCCAAGGAGGTTCCTCTCCTCTTGCAATGACATCTGCAGTTTTTCCTTGCATATATCGAAGCATGCCTCTTTCGAATGTGCTCAATTTCTTCGGATCAGATGCTGCATTTGTGTTTTTCCCCTTGTGGTGTGAGGAATCACGATCACCACCACCATTACCATCCTCACCCCCTCCGGCAGCAGCAGTAGACATCTCTAGTAACTATTACACAAAATCTAAACTAATGTAACTAATTACACTATTCTAAAATAATTGAACTAATTACATAAAATAAATAAAGAGAGGAAATTTACCTAAGAGGGAGGAGCAGCCCGTGGGGAGAGGGAGGCGGTGGCAGGGTCGGCCAGGGTCGACGCACGACGGTAAGTTGCCGCGGACCCACACCCAGGAACCGACCGTTGGCGATAGCCTTACCGCCGTGGGCCACGGTGGTGGTGGTATAGTTTTGATAAATTTCAAAACGGACGTATAAATTTGCAAATTGGAATAAAAAAATATTTAAAAAATTGGGAAATGAAAAAAATAAAATATTTTTTTATGCCACCGAGAAAAATTTGAAATGAGAAAAATTAAAAATATTAATTTTTGAAATTTAAAATGAAAATTTTTCATTTATGAAATTTAATAAAAAATTGGCTATACCACCAGAGGGAAATAAAAAAATCAAAGTGAAAAAATTATATATTTCGTTTATGCCACCGAGAAAACTTCCAATAATACACCACCTTATGCCACATGTACAAATTGTGGTGGTATAGAATTAGTCTCAACCGTAAGATCCTTTGATATTAGTCCTTATGAAACGGTAGTATAGGGTGGTATGGTCTACCGGTACCGTAAAAGAGCCCTAAATTTAGTTGTAAAATTTCTTTTTGGCTGTTGTCTTTTTTAGTGGTCTATATAAGATGCCTGCATATCTTGTGCAAAGGAAAATGTCATTTGTTTTGTTTATTTCCTATCCATTCCATTCTCCTACATACAGGTCCTTTATATAGGATGATAAGTCTCATTTGTTTTGTTCATTTCCTATCCATTCAATTCTCCTAGACTAACTCTTCAAGCTTTGCATGGATAGCTACTAGTAGTCGTTAGCTTGATGTGGGAATGAGTGGTGTCAGCAACACTACTAGCATCGTCGACTAATTGCAAATAATCATAATGCATGGTGTGAACTCTAGTTGATTGAGACTGCCGTCTCTGCAGTCTTCCCGTGGCACCACCCCCATAGCTGGTTGTCATCAGGACGTCAGGTGTGGCGTTATCTGCCTCTCGCAGTTAGGGTGTTGCCAGAAAATGGTGGCGAGATTCCAGAAAGCCATTATGCCTGCAGTGTGTAACAGAACTTCTGATGGCCGATCAACTGAGCTAACTTTTTTCTAATGACATTCAAGCCTCACTAGGTGGCGAGTGATTACAATTGATTCTAACTTCAATCATCGCAGGTGATTCATTGCAGCTGCAATCTGCAAGCATCACGCTTCCGTCTGAAGTAAAACTGGATGTCATATTAATCAATAGGTCATGCTCAACCATCCCTCTATGTATTAATTAAGTACAGGCCCTAAACAATCAATTGTCGGCCTTCTCAAATAGCTAAAGTTCAAGGATTAATTTCTTAGCTATCTTCTCATCCACCTTTTAATAATGCAATGTTGTGCAGACATTATAATTGATATTGCACCTACTGCTAATGATGACTGTAAATCTAGATGTATTGTCTGTGCTACACGCACGGTTTTAGCGCGGCAGTCTAAACATGTATTGATCTTTTTGGGTTTTTGGTTGTGGGTTTCGTTCGTATCCCTTCTGCCATTGTTTGGGTGGAGGAGTTGATGGTGACGTCCTTTGAGCTGTTCTCTATGAGTGATGAAGGGCTCGTGATGGTTGTAACTGTGTCGTGAATGTTTTCGATGCAGATGACTATTGCGATCTTCAAAAGTACAACCGTGTGATTGGTTTATTAATATTGGTTGGTCTTCTTCTTCTTCTTCTTCTTTTTTTTTTTTTTTGCATCGACGGTGATAGGAAGAAGATTGAGTAATTCTCTTTTCTGCATAATCCGTCTGGTAGTGGTTCTTATTTTCCTAAATATAAATCTATAACATTCATGTGCATCTTTTGAGGGATTAAAGTCAAGAGGACCACAACTATGCTTGCTTGAGAATTGAGATCATGGAAATAAAAGCTGCATCCTAGGTCCTATATATAGCAACAACACAAGAGCACCCTTGGTTTCTGTTTCCATACCAGAAAGCCAATGCAACTTGCATAGTTGCATGCAGTTAGCTGCTACCAGTCGTTACTCGTTATGCAAGTGGGAATGAGTGGTATTAGGATTACTGCTAGTGTTGTAGACTAATTGTAAAGAATGATGACCCAAGTGTCGACCTGATTTCTGGGCGATATCGATCGTCTCATACGGCTTGGCGGGCCATCCGAAGTTTCTCAGCGGCGCGAGCTGCCTCATAGCTAGGCCGTTGTGGAGCAACGGCAGCGAGGCAGCAAGCCTCTGATTCCAATGTGGCTGTGATTGTGAGGATGCGAGGGAACGCCTGGTGACCCGACCGACGGTCGGCCGGTCATATGAGATCGTCTCATAATCCCTCTGTTTACTTTTTTTTTAGTTGCTCTGTTTACTAATAACGAATTGAAGCTGCAACTTTCTGTCAATAGCAATCAAGTCCTTGTACAAAATATCCAGCCTCATTGAGCCACGAGTTGGTGATAACAATTGAATAAATTGCATAATCATGCAGACATCACAATTGATCTGATCACAATTTTTTTCTTTTTTTCTTTTTGTCAAACACCATAGCTTGGGTCAGTGGGTTTACCACAGCTGCATCAACAATGTCTTCGGACTTATCAACTCACCACTGACAGGTATTAAGCTTCTCTACAAGAGCTAAACTGTCTGCCTCAGCATTGCGAGCTATTGGACAAACTTTATAATAAAATGAGTTGATAGGTTTCAAGAGTTAGGATACGCAAATGTTACAACTATTTCTGAGCCTATAAAAACAAGAAGCATTTGTTGTTGAAATTTTTACAATGTGTTGAGATTATACTCTTAGCGGTATTTTAATTTCGATAAATACCATATTCGGGTCACTCGTAATTCATGAAAACATGTTGAATTGCGTACACTGAGATGGTTTTTACAACAGAACTTAGGAGGAGCTGCCAAGCTTTAGACTGTACTTGCCACAAAATGACAAAGATGATGTTTGGACATACATTTGGGGTTCTTCCCTCTTCATACCAACTAAAGCCTACAAACAAATCATCAGTACCAGACAAGTGCGTCCAAATTTTAAATGGCTATGAAAGTCTTCAGTCCAAAAAATGCAAAAAGTGTTCTTCTGGCTGTTATTGAAGGATTGTCTTAGCACATGTAACATCTTGAGGAGAAAGAATATGGCCTTACCCTCGTATGAATGTGTTATATGTCAGTTCATGAGGAGGAAACTCTGGAATATTTGTTCCTCAATTGCTCATTTGCCAAAAGCTGCTGGTCCTTACTACAACTAATATACCAGCAGGGAAGTCCCTTTGATGTGCTTCTCTCATTTCAGGCTCAGCTTAATGCGTCCTTCTTTATGGACGTAATAATTTTAATGAGGTGGAGTATTTGGATAGCAAGAAATGACCTTATTTTTCGGTCTCTTTTACGGTGGACCATACCACCCTATACCACTGTTGGAAAAGGACCAGTATGAAAGGATCCGACGACTGAGATTGATTGTATACCACCACAACTTGCACCTGTCGTATAGGGTGGTATACATATGTGCTATAGGGGTATTATTGGAAGTTTAATCTCGGTGGTATAAACGAAATATATGATTTCTTCATTTCAAATTTTTTTATTTCCCTCTAGTGATATGGCCAAATTTTTTTTCAAATTTCAAACCGAAATTTTCATTTCAAATTTCCAAAATGAAAATTTTCAATTTTTTTCATTTCAAAAATGAAAATTTCCAAATTTTTCATTTCAAATTTTTGTGGCATATTTCTTTTTTTTTCATTTCCCTCTGGTGGTATGGCCAATTTTTTTAAAAATTCAATTCAAATTTCAAAATCAATTTTTTTCAATTTTTTCCATTTCCCTCTGGTGGTATGGCCAAATTTGTTTCAAAATTCAAAAACAAAAATTTTCAATTCAAATTTCAAAAAAAATTCAAAATTTTAGTTTCAAATTTTCCGTGTGGCATAAACAATTTTTTTCCAAGCCCGAGTTTGCCAAATTTATTGAAAGATTGCAAAATTTACATATTTACCCTTATAAAAAATAATCATATACTGCATACCTGGTGGTAAGGTCCATCGTAAAAAATTACCTATTTTTCAAGGACAACAATCCAATTTGCAATGACTCAATGACAGATTCAAGAAGGAATTTTCTCTAGTTATTCTAATAGCAAAATCAAGCCTAAGAGAACCAATGACTTCATGGATAGACACAAGCCTGTAATTGTTATGATTTTATTTCTGTCCTTTTTCATTTCTCGATATATTTTTTTGTTGTAAACCCTATCATAAGTTTAAATTAATATATAATCAGTAGGGGCTTCCCCTCCTTTTTCCTAAAAAAAGAAACAGATCAACTTAGGAGATGTGCATATATTATTTACAATAAAATAATTTATTATGTAGTCACACTTTGAGTCAGAGTAACCAGTTCTCTCTTTGCATTTATGAAGGAAAAGGAGCATAAATTAGTAAAGGGTCCAACATTAAGATAAGGAAATATATGCTTGTTTGAGAGTTGAGATCATAATTCCCGTATGCTGCCTAGGCCTCTTCATATAGCAACAGAAGGGTCATCTGTGTTGTACATTTCCATTCCATTCTCGTCACACTAGCCTTTATTTGGGCCACGCTAGCTACTAGTCCCTAGGCATGCGCGCGGGAACGAGAGGTATCAGGAAGACTACTACCTCTGGCTATCCGCCGGTGCGTGGCGGTGCAGTCATCCTCGTAGCTAGGCCACCGACGAGAGATGGCAGCAAGGCCCAAGCATGGCGTCCTGTGTGGCGAAAGGCCAGGGGTTGCGGATGAGCCAAAACTGTTTGTTGTTCTACTACATTGGTAAGTTCCTGTAAAATAAGCGAGGGATCTGGATGCTGTTGTTCTATTGAGCTGACACCGGAGTCCAATAGAGCTCTCACACCAGTGGCTCTACCTGCTAGCTCCGCCGCCCCTACACCACCTAAAGCTGGCCAGCCGAGGTCACATTGTCTGGAATTTTTTTATATCTTTTATTCATTTTGAAAAAATATACGACCGTTTCAAAATTTAGCAAATTTGACTTTCAACCGCCATGGCGCACGGCGGCCGTCGTGGCCACGGCGGTTGCAGGTCCAACCGCCGTGCGCTACGGCGGTTGGGCCAACCGCCACGGGGCCTAAGGGCGGGAAGGCCGGCCGGCGTGGGCCACGGGCAGTTGACCGCTATTCGCCGTGGGCTATGGCGGCAAGACCAGCCGCCGTGGCCCACGGCGGTAAGCCGTGGTTCACGACGGCAGGTCGTCAGCCCTCTATAAGAGCCGAAAAATAGCCCGAAATTATCATAATAATTCGAAAAAAAGAAAGAGAGGGTTGGGAAGAAGAAGAGAGTGAGGGGCGGAGCAGCGAAGCTCTGCTGGTTCTTCGTTTCATTGTAGGTATTTCGTTGATTTCAACCCTTTTAGCACTTGTACTTAGATGTAATGAAAGCGTAATTAGTATTGATTCGCTAGATTTCTTTAGATCTGTAGTATGAAATAGTTCCTGTTTGTAGGGTTTAGGGTTGAGAAGGAGAAGAGAGGGAGGTGGTGGGGGCGGAGCAGCGAAGCTCTGCTACTTCTTCATTTCAGTTATTTCGTTGATTTGAACTCTTTTAGTAATTTTACTTAGATATAATTACTATTAATTCACTAGATTTCTGTAGATTTTTGGATGGTATACATTTCTGGAGTATAGATCTGTGGTTGTAGTTTAGATTTTAGTTTACATGTTTGACACTCATTAGACTATTTTAGGTAACATATTTATTGTTGAATGTGTAGATTTCGGCGGATTAGTTTGCAAATTTAGTTTAGATATTAGTCTATTTATTTGTTAGTCCCTGGATGTAGTATTTGATAGCAGTTATTGCTTTTTATTATGAATCAGACATGTCGGAGACAGTCACAGTCCAATTGTATTATGAATCTGGAGAAATTATATATGGTCCACAAGGAGTTGACTTGTCAAATTTTAGTTTAATTGAGAAAAATATTAAAAGAACAGCAGAAAGAACTTGGGAGGGTATAACCAACTGACTAGTGAAGTCATTTGCAGTAGATTTAGAGCACCAATGCCTGTCGGTGATGGCACTAATCAACAGAAGTGAACATGTGTATTGGGAGCTCATGCCACTTGAAGGGACTCCACAATGGAGGAGTTTTATCAGAAATGCGTGCCGCTTGAAGGGACTCCACTTGAAGAGACTCCACAATGGAGGAGTTTTATCAGAAATGCATGTCGCTTGAAGGGACTCCACAATAGAGGAGTTTTATCAGAAATACATGCTACTTGAAGGGACTCCACAATAGAGGAGTTTTATCAGAAACGGAGCAACGACAGCATTTTCAATGTGGTGTGCGAATGGGAGGGAACGCAAGCTGCAAATTGAGACGCTGCAACTTCCTCTCAACAACAATCAAAGTCCTTGTAAAAAGAATGTCTATTAGCCTCATTGAAACGCGAGTTAATAGTGATAACAATTGAATGAAGCATAATTTGTTGGTGGAACCTTTACAAATTCTTGAGATTATACTCTTAGGGGTATTTTTAATTTCGATAATAAAGACCATATGCTCCACTCGTAATTCATGAAAACGCGTTGAATTGCTTAAGTATATATGCGCACACCAAGACTGTCACACTTGAGTAACTCATAGGGGGGTACAATTATATTGGAGCCATCAAGGATGACTCCTTGTTTGGGCAATCCCAACCCTCCAGGTCAGCTGATGTCTTAGCAATTAATTTGGATGCCACCTAAGCAAAAATCTGATGTGGCAGGAGAGTAAATGAGGAGAGAAGGGAAAAAATTGTGAAACCGGGTCGCATGCCCAACACCGGGTCTGACTCCTGTTCTGAGACGGAGGAAATTGCTTGTCATCGCGTTGGGCGGGACGACTCGTTTCTTCCACCCGCGATTCCCTCGCCCTCGCGATCCCCTGCGCCCGCGCCCCTTCTCCCGCCTCCCCGCCGCCATGGCCACCGCGGGCGCAACTTCTCCCGCCCTTCTTCCTCACGCGCAAGGCAGCCACGAAATTTTGGCGCGCTCCAAATCCTCTCGGCACCAAAGTCCCGCGCTCGTCTCTCCTCCCTCCATTAAGCTCGCCCTCTAGGGTTAGGGTTGGCCAAGCCATCTTAATCCATCCCAATCCCCCCAATCTCGCAGCCCTGAGCAAGAAATCGCCCCAAGTAGTGCAACATGTCTAGGCAAGACACAAAGGAGAGCCGATCAGGAATGAATCGGGATGCCGCCGTTGCTCGAGATGCCGCCACTGCCGGAGATGCCATTGCGAATCAGGCGGCCGCTGGCCAAGAAGCCGGTGGTTCTCCAGAAGTTGGCATTTTTCTTGCCGTTGGTGGAGGTCATGGTCCAACCCCTGGTGGTGTTCATGGTGTCATTGGTGCTCAAGCTGCTGCTCCTTGGTTGCCACCACCGGCTATTGGCGCATCCTTTGCAGTTCAAGGTTCACCTGGCAGCTCTCAATGGTATGATGCCTTCTCCAAATTCCTCTATGGCTTGGTTCAAACTAGTGATTGGCTTCAGATACAATGCTTCTCTTCTTTGCATCAGGACATGTTCAAGGCACGTAGTGACACCACGATAAACACTGCAAGCACTTTTACATTCTTTTTAAATCTCAGCATCCAACTGTTTTCTTTTATATTTAACATCTCAGATATCTAACACTTTAACATAGACTATTTCTTTATACATATAACCAATCACACTTTACGTTTTCGACTGGAAAACAGATCATGAAAATATGTTGATTTTGTATACTAGTATCTCAGACAAAAATCTGAGATGTTATAACTGAAACTTATTTGAGAAAAAAATCTCAGTATGTTATCTGTGAGTCTACTTGTTTGTGCTTGTCACATGATTTCAATGCAACAATGACTTCTTTGTTCTCATTTTCCAGGATGTATCCACATGGCAGTTTCATGAATATGCTACAAAATCCATTTGTGAATTATGCCAAAGGAAGTCAGTTACCAGAGAATTCTCATTTTGTCGGTGGACCAATGAGCCTATCTACGAAGTTTGGTCCTTCTAATTAGGGTCATTGTTCTCATATATGGCAGAAGTTTGGTCATTCTAATTAATTAGGTATACATATAAATAAGTCTATCTATGAAGTTGATGTATGGCTAATAAGCCATTATGAGTTTACTGTTAACTTAAGTTTTGAGATTTTACTATTTTTTATTTAACTTACCATTGATGTTTCTATCTGACAGGTTCTTCCTAGGACATGTCTAAGATTAAGGCAGCCTTCAAAATGTTACCTTTGCAGGTACCTTGTAGTGTCAATTTTCACATAGTTCTGTTTGCTTAAAATATGAACCCAATACTCAAGCTGGCACTGAAACCATGTTAAAACTTAGTATGTGACCATAGTCAATTCAAAATGTATTGTATTGTTCTAAACTAGTGGAGCTCTTATCGTTGTCTCATTTCCTTTCGGTTGGCGGTCAAGCTATTTTGTTGTTGCTCTGGATGAACAGACTGCACATTGCTGGTTGCTTCATCAATGGCTGTGGAGGAGACGGGGAACAGGGGAGGGGAGAAGAAGAGGGGAAGATGGGGAAAAATCTCTGACACGTAGGGTCCATCAGGTGTAGCAATAAACACTATAGGGACTCTATTGGATGAGTTGTCTACAAAGTTTGTCTATAGATGAGGTGTACAAGTCATAGAGAGCAAATTGTCTATAACCACTGCTGATGCCCTAAGTGTCATATCTGTTTTGTTCATTTCCAATCCATTCTCGCTAGACTAGCCTTTTTGCGTGCAAGTAGCTAGCAACTAATAGGCACTAGGCATGCACACGGGAATGAGAAGTATCAGGAAGATTGCTAGCGCCGCGAACTAATTGCAAAGAGTCGTAATGCACGGCATGAGGTCCAGGTAATTTTGATCGTCTCCTTGGTCCATGTCTCACGGAACCATTAGCAGACGACGGATATCTGCAGGCGCTCGGTGATGCGATGATCCTCCTAGCTAGGCCATCGATGGCAGCAAGGCCCAATCGTGGCGCCCTGCGTGACGAAAGGCCAGGGGCTGCACCACCGAAAACTGGCCAGCCGAGGTCATCTCGTTTAATTTGCTGTGTTTCATTTGTGTGTTACTTACAATCATCACAACGTGTCACTAGTGAGAACAATTGAGCATCATCAACTAAATACTCATTTGTAGTTAGTTATGTATCCCTTAAGTAAAACTGGATATCATATCATCCAATAGGTCATGTTCAACAATCAAAGATGTATGGAGTCATAATATTTTTATAAAAATAAGAAGTCAAAGTTGTACTTTAGAGGCCGTGTCGCTCTCCTAAGCAACATGATTTACCAAACCGGAGAGAGTAGTTATTTACGTTATCAAAGTCAAAGACTCCCGGGCGCTCTCTCTCTGATATTTGTCTAGTGGTTATATGGGTTGATTCTCGATATTTATGGTTTCCAAAGCTCCATGGTGCGATTGAGATTTTTCTAGATCTTTCTTAGTTGATTCTTGTTTCCTTAATATAAATCTATATGATTCCCTGTATATGGCATTTTTTTGTGCCAAAACAAAGTCAAGAGAGCCGGAACTATATAAATCAATATACTTTAATTTGCTTGATAGTTGAGATCATGCATATATAGGCTCATTTGTTTTGTTCCTTTCTATCCCACACTGTATCCAGACTAGCCCGTGAAAACTTGTATGCAGTTAACTACTAGTAGCCGCCAGGTATGCACACGACAATGAGTGGTATCAGGAAGTGGGCGGGTTATGGAGAAAGAGGCCAGCAGGGGATAGGAGGCAGACCTGTCCTTTTGAAATGACCTGCCACGTATTTGTGTGCAGACGGACTCATATTATCATTAATAAAGGGACCCATGTAACAATGCAAGATAAGGAAATACATGCTTCTACCTAGGTCGTCCTTCATATAGCAACCGACCGAGTTTCATTTGTTTTGTTCCTTTCCATTCCATTCATCTCTTAGACCGCTTGCCTGTGCAAACTTGCATGCCTTGGAATGGGTGGTACCAGCAAGGCTACTAGTGCGGGAGGTTAATCGTAACGCAATGCCGGGCGTTCTTCATCGTCTCCAGCAACAACTGCGGCGGCGAGCTGGCGGCTGTCCACATGGCAGCGACGTTCCACGGCGCAGCAGGGGACTGATGACCCGGCCCATGGCCGGCCAGCTGAGGTCACATCTAGTTGGCTCTGGGATCAGAATTCAGAACGATTGATTATTTGCCTTCCTAAAATAACTAACATTTCGGTAACTAATAATTGCTTAGCTATCTCTCATCCACCACTGCAAAATTATGCAGACACCACGATTGATACTGCACCTACCGCTAACTATGATGACTGTACATCTACATGTGCTCGCAGTCCTACATACCGTCTTTTTTGGGCAGTCCAAGCCAATGCGCTGAGCTGAGCTATACTCCTATGTCAGGCGAACTCGAGGAGTACACGCCGGTGAGCTCCTGGAACACGAGCACGCTCTAGTATGCGGCGAACTCTGGAACGCACGGGAATGGAAGTGGAAGACCTGGGTTTTGCGCAGCCAAAGTGCTTGCTGCTTTTCTGCATATCTTCACTATTTATTCGGTGATTACAACGGAAAGAAGATGGCGCTCCAGGCGCAGCTCTCGCGGGCGACAATGCCGCGTCCATCCCCACGACGCGCGACGCGAGAGCGCGTTCCGGAGCGCATGAACCGGATCGTGGGAGCTATCCTCGCCACGTCCAACTAACTCGCACGGCGACGTACAGATCACGTGCTCGTGCCAAACTCTGACCCAGACAAAGGATCCTAACTAACTTAGCTATTGAACTGAAACGCTAACAGACTAGGATAATAGGTGCAAGGTTTGTTCAGGCCAACAAATCTCCCCCCAAAGCTTGCACTCACTTGATGTTGACGAGGCCAATTCTTGAGCGAAGCTCCATGAACTTGACGCTGCCAAGTGGTTTGGTCAGGATGTCCGCTAGCTGCTCGTTGGTGCCGACGAACTCGACATTCACCCTGTCCTCCTCGATGCATTGGCGTATGTAGTGGTACTTCGTATCAATATGTTTACTGCGATCGTGGATGACGGGATTCTTACTGAGCATTATAGCGGACTGGTTGTCGATCTTCAAGTTGAATGTGGCCGGTTCCTCGCCCCGGAGCTCTGCCAGGAGCCGAGCCAGCCACACGCCCTGGCAGACAGCAGATGCCGCGGCGACGTACTCTGCTTCACAGGAGCTGAGCGCCACAACTTTCTGCTTCTGGGATTGCCAGGTGATAAGATTGCCGCCGAGGAAGAACAGGACGCCGGTGGTGCTGCGGCGTGTGTCGACGTCCCCCGCAAGGTCACTGTCGCTGAATCCAGTGAGCCTGGCCTCACCGTTCCTTCTTCTGTAGTAGCACCCGTAGTCGATGGTGCCAACGACATAGCGCAGGACGCGCTTCATCGCTGCCAGGTGCTCAGCAGTGGGCGTCTCCATGAACCGGCTAATGTACCCAACTGAGAAGGAGAGATCGGGTCGGGAATTGACAAGGTACCTGAGTGACCCAACGATCCTTCTGTATTCCGTGGCATCGACGGGCGCCGCAGTACTGGTCTTGCTGAGCTTGAGGCGGGGCTCCATGGGGATCTGGCTCGAGTTGCAGTTCGCCATTCCTGCCGCCTCCAGTATCTTCACCACATATGCGCTCTGGCTGATGGTGATGCCGCTCGGCGTCTGGTTCACCTCCAGGCCGAGGTAGTACTTGAGCAACCCGAGGTCACTCATCTGGAACGTCGCCTTCATTTGCTCCTTGAACTGTTCCAGCTCCTTGTGGTCGCCGCCGGTGATGATAAGGTCGTCGACGTACACACCGACGATGAGGCGTTGCTCGCCGGCGCCGCGGAAGTAGACGGCGTGCTCGGAGGTGCTACGATGGAAGCCGAGGGCGATGAGGGATGAGTCCGGCTTGGCATACCAGGCGCGAGGAGCTTGCCGTAGCCCGTACATCGCCTTCACCAGCCGGAGCACCTTGTGGCGTTGACCTTCGACCTCGAAGCCGGGTGGCTGCTGGACGTAGACTTCCTCTTGCAGCTCTCCGTTCAGAAAGGCGGACTTGACGTCCATGTGGTGGACAGTCCACCCTTCTCCAGCAGCATGCACCAACAACAGCCGAACAGACTCCAGCCGAGCCACAGGCGTGAACACCTCGTCGAAGTCGATGCCCTGGCGCTGGATGTAGCCTTTGGCGACCAGCCGGGCTTTGTGCTTGACGACGTTTCCGGCGGCGTCGCGTTTGACCTTGAAAACCCATTTCAGGCCAATGGGGCGCTGACGGCGTGCCGGCGGATCCACCAGGACCCAGGTGCCGTTGGCTTCGATGGCATCCATCTCCACTTGCATCGCCTTGCGCCAGCAGCTCTGCTCCTGGGCCTCGGCAAGCGAGGCGGGTTCATCAGCGGCAGCGAGCAGAAGTTGATCTTGAAGCTCGCGTTCGATCGGGCCGGGAGTTTCAGTGCCGCCGATGAGGCTGTGGACCTTGCGGAAGCACAGAGGTGCGTCGTCGTCGTGGTCGGCGTCCAGCATCTCCTCGACGTCGTGTAGCGGCGTGGCAAACATGGGCGACGCGTCCATCGGAGTGCCCGGGATCGCAGACGCCACCGGGATTGCAGACTCAGCGGCTGGAGGTGTGGTACGAGCTGGGGACGCGGCCGTGGTACGAGCTAGGGACGCGGCCGGTGTCGATGCGCGGGGCGTCGGTGTCGAGGAGTGCGGAGCAGTGTCGCCGCCCGCCGCTGGGTGAGTGGTGGAGTATTCCTCGATCACGAACTCGTTGAAGTCCGGCGCAGCAGAGGGCGCGTCCTCCCCCCACTGCCAGCACGCCTCCTCGTCGAAGACGACGTCACGAGTCACCGTCACGCGCGCCGTGGCCGGGTCGTAGGCACGGTACGCCTTGGACCCGGGCTCGAAGCCGACGAAGATCATGCGCTTGCTTCTGTCCTCCAGCTTCTTCAGGTGCGGTTTGGTATTCTTGACGTGGACAATGCACCCGAAGACGCGCTGATGGTGCACCGCCGGCGTGCGCCCGTACCAGAGCTCAAATGGGGTCCTGCCGTTGATGCCCTTGCATGATGTCCGGTTGAGGATGTATACCGCAGTGATGATTGCCTCCCCCCAGAATTCACCAGGGAGATTCTTCGCCTTCAGCATGGAGCGTGCCATGGCGACCACGGTCTGATTCCGGCGCTCGACGACGCCGTTTTGTTGGGGTGAGTATGGCGCCATCAGCTCGCGGCGCACTCCAAGTTCAGCGCAGTAGGCGTTGAGGTTGGCCGCGGTGAACTCCCCACCACGGTCCGTGCGCAAGGCACGAAGCCGCTCGCCCCTCTCCAGCTTTGCGGCCACCGTGATACGCTTGATGGCAGCTGCAGCGCAGTCCTTGGTGGGAAGCAGGGCCGCCCACATGAAGCGGCTGTAGTCGTCGACGAGGAGGAGGAAGTAGGCGTTGCCGCTTGGGGTCGTCGGCGTCACGGGCCCGCAGAGGTCGCCATGAACGCGCTCCAGTTGCTTCGACGCGCGGTGAAGTGCCTCCTTTGGGAACGGGGCACGGCGCTGCTTGCCTGCAAGACACGCCTCACAGAGTTGCTCCACTTGTTCGAGTGGGGGAAGGCCACGGACCAGCTGCTCCTTTGCCATCCTCCGGAGGGCGGTGAAGCCTGCATGGCCGAAGCGTGCATGCCACTGCCATGCATCTTCCCCGGTCCGCGCCGCGAGACACACCGGTCGTGCAAGGTTGGTGTTGAGCACGTAGAGCCGATTGGGGCTCCAGTGTATCTTGGCGAGCAGGCGACGGCGTTCATCTTGAATCCGTATCACTCCGTGTTCAATCTGCACCTTGTACCCACGCTCGTCAAGTTGTCCCACGCTGATAATGTGGGCGGTGAGGCGCGGAATGTAGTAGACGTTGTCGAGGGCGCGGTGCTCGCCGGACTTGAGGGAGAAAAGGACCGTGCCGCAGCCTTCGATGTGGATGACGGTGCCGTTGCCGAAGCAAACAGTGCCCGTGATGCTGGAGTCGATGTCGACGAACGCAGCCCGGGACCCTGTCATGTGATTGGTGGCCCCGGTGTCCAGAACCCAGCGGTGGGGCTCTGGATCCTCTTCCTCACCGACGGCGCCGAAGACTTTCTCCTCGACGAGATGGAGTTGCTGAGCGGGCGCCCGTGGCTGGAGCGGGGCACCATGGACTTTACTGGCGGGCGAGATGGCAGATCTGATGGCCGCAGCTGCTGGGGGGCAGGTCGGAGGCGCGGTGGCGGTGTTCAGGTCGCCGGCGTCGGTCGGCGCAGCGGGATGAGGAGCGAAGTGGCCGGTGCTGTGGAGGTCAACGCAAGCCTCGATGTACATCAGCGCCTCGTCGTCATCCTGGGCCATGTGGGCCTGTTCCTTCCTGAGCCTGCTGCGACAATCTTTAGCCCAGTGGCCTCTTTTGCCACAGGACTTGCAGATGTCGTCCCGAGTGGCCGGTCGGCCCATGTTGGACCCTTGGCGAGAGTCAGAGCCCCCACCGGCGCCGGCGCTGGACCCGCCGCCGCGGCCGTGCGGCTTGCCACGGGGCCTGCCCTTCCCGCCGGAGGACGAGCTACGGCCGGAGCCACTCTGCTCGCGGGTTGCCTTGTCTCGAGCCCTCCATTCGTCCTCGGTCAGCAACAGCTTCCCCATGGACTCGGTGGGCGGCTTGGTCTTGTTGCGGCGGCGCTCGAAGACGCGCAGCCGGCTGGTGACCTCCTCGACCGAGGTGGCGTTGAGGTCGAGGATCATCTCGCAGGTCGCCGCGGCCTGCTCCAGGTACTCAGGGACCACCTGCAAAAGCTTCTTGACGACCTCCGATTCGCGTACGTCGTCGCCGAGGGTGCGCAAGTTGTCGGCGAGGGCGGTGATCCTGAGTGAGAATTCATCCACGGACTCACCATTCTTGAACTCGATGTCGGCGAACTCCCGTCGCAGCTGCTGGGCGTTGGAGTCGCGAACTCGCTGGACGCCGACGCGGATGGTCTTCACAGCCTCCCAAGCCTCCCGCGCTGTCCTCTTTCTGGCGAGTGTGCTCCACATGTCGTTGGGGACGGAGCGGAGCAGGGCGGCGAGGGCGAGGCGATCCTCACGCTCGTCGCAGTCGCCGGGATCGATCGCCTCCCACAATCCCTGCGCCTGGAAGTTCACCGTCATCACCAACGACCACTCCTGGTAGTTGGTTCGGGTGAGCATCGGGTACTGGATCACCGACGATTTCTCGACGATCCGCTCGACCACCACTTCGCGATCCCGGGCCTCCCCGGAACGGCCGCGGCGGTGAGGACGGGCGCGCGATCGTGAGTGACCGCCACGCTTCTTCGGCGGTGTGGGAGAACAGGGCGGCGACTTGCTCCCGCTGGTCCCGGCGGGCTTCTTGTCTTTGTCGCCGGAGACGGTCTTCTGCGGCGACGACATGGCAGCCAAGGACGCCAACCTGGCTCTGATGCCACTTGTCAGGCGAACTCGAGGAGTACACGCCGGTGAGCTCCTGGAACACGAGCACGCTCTAGTATGCGGCGAACTCTGGAACGCACGGGAATGGAAGTGGAAGACCTGGGTTTTGTGCAGCCAAAGTGCTTGCTGCTTTTCTGCATATCTTCACTATTTATTCGGTGATTACAACGGAAAGAAGATGGCACTCCAGGCGCAGCTCTCGCGGGCGACAATGCCGCGTCCATCCCCACGACGCGCGACGCGAGAGCGCGTTCCGGAGCGCACGAACCGGATCGTGGGAGCTATCCTCGCCACGTCCAACTAACTCGCACGACGACGTACAGACCACGTGCTCGTGCCAAACTCTGACCCAGACAAAGGATCCTAACTAACTTAGCTATTGAACTGAAACGCTAACAGACTAGGATAACAGGTGCAAGGTTTGTTCAGGCCAACATCCTAGAGTTCTATTGAGTTGAGCTGTTGCGCTGTTGCTACTATACGCGAATGTTAGAGTACTTATAAGCCTGTGAAACAAGCAGTGGAGGAGAAGTCTTTAAAAAGTTTTGAGACTATACTCCTAGAGGTATTTAATTTTGACAAAGACCATATTCACATCTCGTAATTTATGAAAACATATTGAATTGCTTAAGTATGTGCACACTAGGATGGTTTTTACAACATAAGTTAGGAAATGTGCATTTACAATCAAATGATTTATGTGGTAGAATGTCAAACTTGTCACTTAAATTATGGGGGTTACCGTTTTATATATGAGCTGTCAAGGTTCAAGGACGACTCCTTGTCAGAGTGACCAGTTTCTCTTTGCATTTATCAAGAAGTATTAATTCTTATAAAAGGAGCATAAATTGGTAAGGAACTCACACGTTAAGGTAAGGCAATATGGTCTTGTTTGAGAGTTGAGATCATAATGCCCAAACGCTGAAGCCTAGGCCACTCTATATAGCAACACAAAGTCATCTGTTTTGTTCATTTCCATTCCATTCTCGCTAGACTAGCTTTTTTGCATGCAAGTAGATATCTAGTAGCTACTACTAGTCACTAGGCATCATGCACGCGGGAACGAGAGGTATCAGGAAGACTGGTAGTGCTGTGGACTAATTGCAAAGAATCGTAATGCACAGCATGAGCTCAAGGAATTTTGGATCATCTCCGTGGTCCGGGTCTCACGGAACCATGAGCTGAGGATGGGTATCCGCAGGTGTGCACCGGTGCGATCATCCTCGTAACTAGGCCATCGAGGAGAGATGGCAGCAAACCCCAAGCGTCCCGTCCTCCATGAGGAACAGCCAGGTGTTGCGACGGAACCAAGGCTGTTTGTTGTTGTCCACCGGTAAGTTCCTGTAAAATCAGCGAGGAATCACACTGTGTTTCTCAACAACAACAATCAAGACAAGTCTCAGTGGGTGATGTAACAATTGATTGTATGTACAGATGTCCCTACAATCATCACAGCGCGTTGCGAGTGAGAACAATTGAGCATGATCAACTAAATACTTATGTATTCCTTGAGTTAAACTGGATATCATATCATCCGACAGGCCATGCTCAAGAATCAAAGATGTATGGAGTGCAAGCTTCATCATCAACCCCTTTCTGGAACAGAGTCAGACAGAGAATGACGGTGCTAACTTGTGCTTTTTTTTTGAAAGAAAATTGTATGTGTCACAGGTCTAATGGGTCGGCTCAGCAGGCCCATTAGGGTTAGATTTAGAGATAAGATTATGTTTTTCTTAAGGGTCAAGTAAGCCTCTCTATTTAAAGAGAGGAGATGTATCAATTAAATCAAGCAAAAGATTAGAAGGAAAAACCCTTGTCTCTTGCCAGCCGTGGGGGGACGCCCCGCGGCCGGTGTTCCTCGCGCCCTTGCAACCCAAGTAACCCTAGTCGTTTCTCTCACCCTCAGCCCTAATTCTACACAAATTAGCCCAAAATCCTCTCATTCTCTCCCCTGCACAACAGCGTTCATAACAGTAGGGAAGTACCCCACAACGTAAATGGTGTCGCACCCAGGATTTTGAACCCTGGGTGGGAGCCCTTTAGCCAACTGTGAACCCCGGGTGGTGCATTTTGGATTGTTTGGAAGTGTAGAAATGCAAAGGTTATCAGAAGCGAGGACGAAACCAATAGTAAGATATCTAGACGCTACCACGATTATCTCCTTAATTATTTGGTCACATAGATGTAATTCTTCATCAGACAAGGACAAGCTTGTTGAGTGGAGTAGTTTCTTTCCCACGAATGCTTGCGCTCCTCCCTTCTTTCTCTGTGCAACCTCCTGCCTGGACCATGATGTATTTATCTTTATTCCAATGAAATTTGTTATGGTGATAATTGATAAAATTCAGCAAACAAAGGGTTGCCGTTGTTTCTCCTAAAAGAAAAGAGTACGAGTTGCAACAGTATAGAAAGGGGAATTTATCGTTGTAAAATTACTTCAATAAAATGCAAAGAGACTGGTTCAAACTCAAAACCTTCAAACCACAAATGGTGGTAGTCTCTACCGCTGCACCAAGTCCAGTTATATGGGTCGGTTCTTGATATACGATCCTTCCCAAACTAATAGATCAACGTAGGTATTTTGGTTATCAAGCGGTTACATGGGTCGGTTCTCGATATAAACAACAATTGTGGGTTCCAAAGCACCATGGTGCGACTGAAAATTTTCTATATCTTTCTAAGTTGATTGTTGTTTTCTTAATATAAATTTATAAGATTCATATAGCATTCTTTTGTGCCAAAAAGAAAAGAAGTCAAGAGCACATACTTTAATTTGCTTGAGAGTTGAGATCAATCATGCATATAGTAACAGTCTCATTTGTTTGTTCCTTTCTAATCCACTGTCTCCAGAGTCCAGACTAGCCAAAGCAAACAGGCCTGTTGTAGTCGCCAGGAATGCCCGCGAGAATGAGTGGTATATATATATGAGGAAGTGTGCGAACTAATTGCAAAGAATCATAACATGCCGCAAGAGTTCTTGGCATCTACCTAGTCTTGGCTGCCGAGCTGCCGCGCAGCTAGGCCATCGGTGAGCAATGACGCGGAAACCATGCATCCCACTAGGAAATTTGGGACTTCCCTCATCTACTGCTGCAAAACTATGCAGATATCGCAATTGATATTCTCTACCTACCGCTAATATGATGATTTTATATCTACGTGCATTCATTGTTCAACGAAAATGCTACTCCCTCCCAATTGCATTGTCAAATCATCCATCCGTTCAACGAACCATCAGTGCTTAATCTCATGATGACCATCTTCAAGGGGGACAGATTTTAGATTATTCCTAGCACAACTAACCTAGTAAACCACACCAGGGTCAAAAAGGATCTTGCATCTTCAAGAAACATTCCTCATTGACAAGGATACCCCGTCGTCCAACAGCTCAAACCTTGGAGGAAGACTTTTTTTCTTCTTTATTTTATCAAAACATTTTTTGGCCGGGCTATGGAGTACTAGCCTTTTTGAAACGGCCTGCTCGCATTTGTTATTTATTGCAGTGTGTGCAGTGCAGACTGCATTTTCGATCAAGGGCTCCTTATAAGAGTGACCTTTTTTTTTTTTTTGCTAAAGAGTTGAGGCCGTGCCCATTAGTTTCTAGCTAGATCCTTTATATAGCAACCGAGTCTCATTTGTTTTCGTTCGTTTTCATTCCATTCATCTTTAAACCGCTTGCCTGCACTGTGCAAACTTGCATGCACCTCGCTAGTGCTAGTGCTAGTCGCTAGCCATGAGCCCTGGAATGGGTGGTATCAGCAAGGCTACTGGTGCGGAAGATGGGTATCAAAGAATCGTAACGCGCGGCATGAGATCTTCTGGGCGTTCTTCGTCGTCTTCCCAGTCACGACCAGCGGGTATCCACAGATTCTTGGTGGCGCGATCTGGCTCGCAGCTAGGCCAGTCTCCAGAAAACAGCATAAACAGACCACTTCCCGGTCTTTCCCGTTTAGCTGATGTTGTATTTGGAAACCAAATATTGTGCAAATCATGTCACGACTAATGAAGCTGCCCCTTCCTCTCAACAACTAAGCCTCACTGACCATCAAGTACAAGGCTCAGAACCATTGATTGTTTTCCTTAATAACTAACATTCGGTAATTCAGAATTACTTATATTCTAATCCACCGGTGCAAAATTATGCAGACATCACAATTGATATTACACCTACCTCTAAATATGACTACTGTACATCTACATGTGCTCGCAGTCCTACATACACCGTTTTTTCGACACTCAGAAACCAATGAGTCTGCTACTCCCCCTCCAGGTTACATCATCAAATATTCCATCCGATGATCACTAGCTTGATCCCTACATCATCTTCGGGGGTAGGGGGGCAGATTTAGATGATCCCTAGGTCAACTCTCACCCAATGAACCACACCAGGGTCAAAAAGATCTAGCACCATCCAGAAGCATTCCTCACTGACAGCGCTATGCCCGTCCAAAACAGCTCAAACCTTAACCTTTTGGCTTATCTGCAACGGTGGAATGCCAGGAATCTCCGGGATGGGGGACTTTTTCTTCTTTATTTTGTCAAACATCATAGCTTGGGTCATAAGAATTAGTCCTGCGATAGAAGCAGAGTTCTGAAGCACACATCTGGCGACCCTGCATGGATCTACCACGCCAGCAGTAACAAGGTCTTCAAACTTGTCAGTCATCGCATTGTACCCCACTCGCCACTCACTGGCAAGAAGCTTCTCCACAACAGCTGAACCGTCTGCCCCAGCATTGCGAGCTATCGTCATAGTAGGTACCAGAAGTGCCTATACAAGAAAATTGGACAAATTTCAGAATAGAATGAGTGGACAAATTCAGAATTAGGATGATGTCCAAATGCTACAAGAATTTCTGAGCCTGCGGAACAAGCAGCAAATGACGAAGGACGGACAAACTAACCTTCCCAACTATATTTACACCCATCTTCTCTTCTGGGTCATCCACAAGATCCATGATACTGGGAATATGCTTTGATAAATGAACATATGTAACACCACCGCCAGGAGTTATGCCTTCACTAATGGCTGCAAAAGTTGCATTCTTCGCATCCTCCACTCTCAGCTTCCTATCCTCAAGTTCAGCTTCAGTGGCTGCCCCAACCTGAAATAGAATGCAACTCTCTTCAAAATCCAGAAAGAACAACAGATATTACATCACACCTTAAATTATTTCTGCATTATAAAATTTTATATTGAAATGTAGCTCAATCCCTGCCAAATCTCCAGAAATAAACTAACAAATTTTATGTTGCAACTAAAATAATTTCTATATTGCGCTCTTCTCTACCTTAAGATATACAAGATGCATAAATAAAATTCACATCCAACACTATCGGAATGCATGTTTATTGAAATGGCGGCACACCTTAATAACTCCAACACCACGTGAGAGTTTAGCAATTCTTGCAGAAAACCTTTCTTTTAGATAGGAACTCGTTGTCTCCTCTACATCTTTCTTCAACTGCATGATTCTGGCCTCAATCTCTGGTCTCATTGAAGGATGTGCAATGATAGTCGTTGATTCACTAGTTATTGTGATCTTCTGAGCCATACCTAGCTGATCAGAAGTAATGCCATGAAGACCCCAGCCAAGGTCACTGGCAAAGAAATCTGCACCTGTTCAATTGAAGAAAACTACTCAGGGACTTCTAGAAGTTACGATGAAGTGCAATCCTTATAATAGCGCAAAACACTAGTCGTGTAACTTTCCCTCACAATCAACATGAACTGCTAAATGTGAAGAAAAAAACACTTCTTGGAAATACCACATTCTATCAGACCAAAATCCGTATGTTAAGGTATGAAGCTTTCAAAATGCTAGTTCTATTTATTCACCTGTCATAATAGCAATATCTTGGAGAATAGCCTTCTTTTCATCTCCCAAACCAGGGCATTTAACAACCGCAACATTTAGCAATCCATTCAGTTTGTTAAGAATAAGGGTTGAATACACTGCATGCGACACATCCTCAGCAATAATTAATAAAGGAACACTCAGCTGTGTCGTCTTCTCAAGCAAAGGAAGTATCTCCTGGACTTCGTTCACACGCTGATCAGTTAAGAGCACTCTAGCATTTTCAAATTCAACAATTGCTTTGTCATGATTTGTGATGAAATGTGGAGAAACATATCCCTTGTCTATCTGCAAGAATTAGATACTGAATGATAATTTGAGTTATCATCTATTAACTTGTATTATATAATCATTATTACTTGGTATCTGTTTCAATTAGATGTGTGCTCCAAATGCAAGATATGATCCGAAGCAACTTATTTCCCTGTTAGCTTGTACTCCCTCTGTTCCAAATTGTAGATCATTTTGTCAAACTTAAATTCATAGTTGTTATTATGTATCTAGACACAAGTATATATCTAGATGCATAACAAAAATTATGAACCTTGAAATGTCAAAACGATCTAAAATTTGGAATGAAGGAAGTATTAAATAATCAATACTTGGTATCTGCTTGACAGATGACAGTCATTATCTGTTTTTAATTTTTTATTGCATATAAATTTCAATGTTTGGGAAAAAACAAATCTCTATGACTACATAAAAGATACCTTCATTCCTTCCTGCACCTCAATTGTGGTATATATCGAAGATGATGACTCAATTTTTATTATACCATTAGGACCTATCTTCTCCAATGCATCAGCAATGAGATTGCCTACATATTCATCATTGCCAGATGATATTGAAGCAACAGCTGAAAATGGAATTCAGAATTACTGTAGTGACCGTTGAGTAGTCTGATGCTGCAGATGAGTTCAAAATGAATGCGTACACAAAAATAGCATTTCATAACAACAAGGTATTTGAGGCGGAAAAATGAAAAAAAAAGATGATTTGTATTTTTCTAGTCATTTCAAGCATATGCTGGGTGTAGTCTTATGTTTTTTTTCCTAATTTAAATCAATCTAGAGCTCTTCCATTCACTGTAATACAAAATAACATATAATACTTGATAACCAGTTTAGGCCTTGCCAGTAGTAGTATGCTAGTTGTTGTGTTTTATTTTTCTTTTTTTCACATTTTTGCATGCACATGTCTTCACTTTCCACATAAAGATTACCTTTTATGTCCTCCTTTGTACTCACAGGAATACATTTGCTCTTCAAGATCTTAATCAGCTCATGAACAGCTTTGTCAATACCCCTTCTCAAGGCAACTGGGTTAGCACCAGTGGCAACTGCCAACAACCCAAGATTGATGATTTCCCAAGCCAAAACAATTGCTGTTGTAGTTCCATCGCCAACTGCACTATTTGTCTTGGATGCTATCTGGCTAACACATGTCTAGTGAACAAGCAGCACCAATATTAACCAATTTAAGGATGCAAGAAATGTAGAACCATACCTCTTGAAGTAGAGAGGCACCCGCATGCTCGAGTGCATTTGGGAGCTCTATCGCCTTGGCAATCGTAACACCATCATTAATTACTTTAGGGACATCGTCTTGGTCAATAACAACATTCCTTCCTGCACCAAACTTCTAAGCTTTCAACAATCAATAGCACTACAAAATCCGTGTATTAAGAACTCCGACAGTAAAAGATATGGTCCTAACAGCATAAACAACACCCTCACTGCTGACATGCCTAAAAGATTGCACCTTTTTGAACAATTAACAGCAAGATAAAGCATCATTTGCCCTTCAGATAAAGATAACTGATTTTATTAAAGAAAAAAAGGGGGGGTTGCTTATTTCCCCCGTCCTTATTGAAGGACTATTAGTGGTGCAGCGCGCCGAGTTTGAGCCCGGGCGGGTTTGCTCCCCACCGGGAGGCCACACCAACCGAGCTAGGCTTGGTCTGCATTATCTGAAGTAAAATTCCATCTCAGCAGAAAAATTTTGCAGCAATTTTGCACAGCAACCGGGTTAATGCTACTAATTTTTGCTCCATCTGAAGCATTAGATGGTGCTACCCTATTTGCAAAAAATTGGCAGTTGTATGACAAATTTACAATAGTTGGAAACCATTCTACAAGAAGTTTGGAGTACAATGTAAACTCGTGATGAAATGGGAAATGCTGGCAAGGAACACAGCAAAATAAGCTAGACCTGAGTCGCGATGTAGGTACTCTGAAACAAAATGTCATAAGGCCAACACCAAATTCCATTTGTCAGTCAGATTGGTTGCACTACATGTACTATAGCTGAACAAGTTAGGGTCTGCTCGCTGCAGCTTATGCTTAAAATATTTAACTGATAAAGGCAAATCGGAACTAACAGGAACAAATTAAGATTAGAAGGCGAGGCAAGCATATAGACGCATAGCAGAAGAAAGTCCCCCACCTTTGGGGCCGAGGGTAACGGCAACGGCGTCGGCGAGCTTGTCGATGCCGGCGGCGAGCCCGCGGCGGCAGGCCTCGCCGGTAGATATGACCTTGACGTCCGCCCGCACCACCAGGCGGCGGCGGGGGGCGACCCTCGCCGGCCTGGGGAGCAACAGCTTAGACGAGGACGAGAAGGCGGCTGCCGCGGCGAGGGAAACGGCGTTGAGGTACATCGAAGCGGCCGCGGGAACGAAGGCTGTGGCACGCCCCGGGGCCCAGCAGCGACAGCCAGCCGGCGAATCCGATCCGGGAGCCCGGGAGGCGGAGGCGGCGGGGGCGGGGGCAGAAGAGTCCCCTGGCTGGGTGCCTGTGTGGGGTGGGGGAGGGGAGCCGTGGCGCTGTGAGCCGCCGGAGAAGAAGGGGAGGCGGTGAGGCTCAAGTCAAGAGTGACGAACAGAGCAGAGCAGAGGGTTTTAGTGGCAGGAGGTTTATCTGTTTGCCCCCTTCTTCCTGCAATATCTGCAGCGTCACTACACGGTTTCAGCAGCCAATCCTCAGCAGAAATCATTTTCAAGCTGCTGCCTCAGCGACGCTAAGGACGAGCTCTCAACGAACACAAGACGCAAGATGTGAGCAGACCACCAATGGTTCATGCTGCACCTGGAGTCGAGATTCAAGAACACCAGCAAGCAAACGAGCACTGTCCGCAAGTGCACCTGGATGAACCTTTTTACATGTCAGAATAAGACGCGATGGCGCCCACACAAAACGGTGGCTGAAATAAACACTAGTACACTACACAAAGTCAGCTGCGAATTGGCTATTTGACATCAGGAAACAATTAGCTAGCTCTTCCTATCTGTCATGCATCAAACATCTGATAAAGAATTCCTAACACGAATGCATTTTACATCAGTCGCTCCATCGCTCTCCCAACACTGAAAAAGGTCAGCAGAGACAGGGAGCGCGGTACATGTGCTTTCGTTAGCTCCTACCACCAGCCGCATTCCCACAGCTGATTGTCCACCCATCCGTCAGGCAACCCCGGAAGAGCAGCCTCTCAACTCTCATAAAGCATCGACGACTCTTTCAGGTTGTCGGTGTTCCAGTGCAACGGCATGGCACATCAGACGAACATCATGGGGCAGCAGCAAGTCACTTGTCCTACGGTGGGTTCTTCTGGAACGTCCCGGGAGCAAACACAGGCAAAGAGCCTGTCCGCGCTTTCTCGCCCCGGATATCACGATGCTGGGCATTAGGATCTCTGCTTCCCTCAGGACGTGCTCTCGCCACCGCCTCATTCCTCTGGGCGTTGATGCCAGGGGTGCTCAGTATGGGGCCACCGAAGAATATCGATTGCCCAGAATATGCCAGCCTCTCTGATGGTTGCCCTGATGGCATCGCAGAGGATGAGGTGTTCCCAGGCGTGAGGCTCCTCCCGTGGCTGCTTGCCTCACCACCTGGGTTCGCCAAGAAACGTGGGTTTCTTGATGCCTGGTCGACGCCAGGTCCAATTCTTGTTTGAGCAGGAACTGACACATACCGACCAGCCTCTTGATCCCAGACAACAGACGCTTTTCGGTTCTCTCGAACATAAGATGTAGCTGACTGGAACATCGGGTTGGTTATTTGTGTGGTGGGAACAGGTGGCCGAGGTATCCCCTGTGTGGTGGGAACAGGTGGCCGCATCATCCTTGGTGCAGGCCTCTCAGGTGGTGGAGGGTGAGGCGCTAAACTGAACTGAGAGTGAGAGGCCAGCTTGTGGATGTGGACCGGGCTACTTAAACTGCTCGCAGTTTGTGTGCCGGTCTCGTAGTCATCCTGGCTCACAAGACTTTGGGGGTATGAATTCTGCAGCGGAGAAAGTCTCATCTCACTATTTGATTCCTTTGTGCCACTGTAGTCGACACTCATGCTACTCCTGATGCTTGCATTGCCACTGGAGACAACATCAGCTTCATGACCACGTCGGGTATCAATTGGTCGCAGAACTGAGGATGATGCCCGAGCTTTTGCAGCAGCTTTCATTACCTCATTTTTATCCAGCTTTGCAAGGCTCCGAGCACTGATTTTAACTGCCTTTTTGGCTTTGTTTGCTCTGTCAGCATATCCAGCGGCATCAGGGTCCACAGTTGAAGGCACCATTCCAGGATCCAAATGTGGGATCACTTCATCCTGATTGATAGTTTCAATATAACTCAAATTAGTATGAATGAAGAGATGCTTCTAACATTGTAACTACAATTCTTCTAAACTGGAGTTCTTTATGAATTTTCCAAACATGTAGGATGCACTTGTTTAACATAGATTTTTGGAGTTCTTCAAGAATAGTTTTTTAACTACATTTCTAAACTGGAGTTCTTATGGATTTTAACAGAGATTTTGGAAGAAATATACTTGCTCTTTAAAGCAGGGAGGCTTACATGATCAATAAATATCCTTGGAGGTGTACACCAAGCACCCTTGTGGTGAAGACCAAGTGAACTTCCTACACTGAACCCAGTGGTCGCTGAATTTGATGGGGAGTAAATAATGTTTGCTCCTTCCTCATCCTCTGGAGCTGCCTCACTCATAGCTCTCATTGCAACAACATAATCGTAGGTTGTAATCCCCTGAGACACAACATAGAAAAGGGAACAAAGTTGAGCAAACAAGATCAAACTTTTAATGTGTAAGTGTAACAGTTCCACTGGAATTGCATGCAAACCTTTCTTATCAATATTATGTGGAAGAAGAAAAGTTCCCCTAAAGGTACGCAGGCCACCAATGAAAGTAAGGTAAATATGCCCTGCATAAAAGAAATTTATTGTCAATGTCAACTAACAGCTAAAAAGACTTAATTTTAATATGAAAGAAGAATAATTTGGGAATCGCACATTACTCATCCAGTATGGTACCATGTGTAAGTTGTGTCAATATATTCAGGAGGGCTAAGAAGATAGTTACACAGCATCCTAAACAGCAAGAATTATACTCCTGACGGTAAAAAGGTGCTACTGGGTACAGATTTTGAATTTCTGTATTCTGAAAAGGCACGCAACTTGCTACTTCAAAACAATAAATTAACGCATCATAACACAGTAAAGAAAATAAAATCAACTGGTTTGGGTTTCTTTATCAGATTTTGAAATTTGCTACTTCAAACGACTTATAATCAAGAGGAAATTATCATGCACTACAGACTACCACTGTTTAACACAGTAACTTACCACAATAACAGCAAACGGAGCACGAGTCAAGCCATTCCCCAGCTTGTCTTGTATATTTCTTGATGCATTCTTATTGACAAAGCAGAGTACAATAACAGCAATGCCCGCTCCAAATTCAATTGCAAGCTACGATACGGAAGATTTCAACATTTAGTGCCATGCTACAAGGAAAGCAACGAATCTACACAAATCCTATAACTAAATGAACTAAAGAAAAAAGGGTCTATAGGAAATTCATACTGCATACCCAAATAAGACTGATTGCCATCAGAGAAAGAAATGTGAAATAGTTCTTCCGGCCAACACAGTTATTCAGCCACTGAAAAGATATGGCATATTAGCTATACACAATGGAATAATATAAGTAATACTCTAGCACAGGACAAGAGAGGCACCCGACAATGATGATCAAATCCATCCACACACTTGTCACAGCTTCTGCAGTGTTTGCTGAACTTGCGAACCTGAAAAGTTGATTTTGTAAAGCAAAATTAAACCACACAAGCTAGACAGCTTTGCATGGTGAAAAGCTAACTTAACATACCTCGGCATTACATAATGTGCAAAACAGAGCCTCTTCACCATTTGCTTGTTGCTCTGAGTCGTCAGGTTTCCGGCAGTCCTCCTTGACAAATATAGCACACAGAAGCCCACCTATCAACCAACAGCTTGATCTTTTCTTTGGCTGTTGTGATCCTAGATTTATGTTCGTTTCTCCTAAAGATGAACCTCTCTGATTAGAATGCCCATCCAGAGAGCTTCTACAAGTAGATGTTGGAGAGTTTGTTCCAGTAGCATTGTTCGCTTTCTGGGGCAAATCCGTTCCTTCAACTCCAGCACTGTTGGTTGGTACATTGATAAAGCCATCCTCCTCAAATTTTGACATAATCCCAGGATCTGCAGGGTTTATACTTGTGCACCGGATGTAAAGGATGAAAACCGCAAGTGCCTGAATGTGATTTAGGAGGAGAAATGTCTCATCTGATCGTACCACAACTTTTGTAGTATGAAAAAAAAATAACATGACGGCCACTTACCACAGGACTATAAACACCGATTGCAACATACTCGATGACTTGTGTTCCCAGAAATGGTGCAAAGAAGGCATAAAATGCAACCACCAGAAGGAAGAAAACCGTAATCGCAACAATCTATCAAAATGAGATGATGAATCAATTACCAAAATCTCCAAAATTAAGTGTTTCGGTCGAACTGGAAGTCCAAACTATGAACCAAAAAAGTATGTTGCATAGAAACCCACACATGACTGTAAATTTTTAATTTCCTAGGGAAAATAAAAAATAAGCATGCATATGTATGTCGTCAAGGCACTTGTTAGGGAACATCATAATGCTAGATACAAGCGATGTTTCTTGCACGGCCAGAGCATTACAAGTAAACTACAATGTATGTATAAGAAGATATTGGAAAACTGTACAAAAACTACAATGTTTGTCAAAAAGGATTGTTAGTAATATTGAGTGACTACATGAACTAGTAGACAGCAGTCATTTCTTTGCACTGTACAACACGTGAGGAAGTGAGATAAAATACTAGCAAAAAAATAGCAAT
This sequence comes from Cenchrus fungigraminus, assembly GCA_036936925.1. Taxonomy (NCBI): domain Eukaryota; kingdom Viridiplantae; phylum Streptophyta; class Magnoliopsida; order Poales; family Poaceae; genus Cenchrus; species Cenchrus fungigraminus. The sequence continues at coordinate 75,093,192 of CM072780.1, forward strand.
TGTGGAGTCCCTAGGACAAAATTCTTGAATAAAAGTAATATGGGCCATCAATACCCCGCTTGATATTAAACATACAATGCCCGAAGGCATTTCACCTCAGTCAATCCAATAAATATCATGAACTAACAATCCATCGAGCTGCCTAGATGCAGAGTTCGAGAAGAGGTTGCATTATTCTGCCACATCATGGAAACTCTTCCACTGAACAACTGTTTTTTTTCCTAGATGCACTGAGCAAGTGCTCTGTAAAAATATCCTAAATACTGATAAGCAAGCAGCCATTGCGAGTTAAGACAGCATACGGAGTATATGATATATCCCTGCTCTGTTAGATCAACAGCCCCAGCGACTGAGCAACCCTTAGAGCCAGAAATCCTAACAGTAACAGGTAGTGTGCGCGACAGTTACAATAATCTGCACGATTTGAACCCGCACTGTGAAAATCGCATACCCCGATTCGTTACGTATTCACATTAATCATTTCTCTCGACTAAAGGAGACACCGAAACAACAGAAAGGGCGAAACCCCAACCACTACCCACCGGAGACGCCTCCCCTCAACAGATCTTCGAAATAACCACAGACGAGGGCGGCGAATTCCCCGCAGCACAACCGCGCAGGGACAGAATTCCGCTCGTTACTAACACGCAGACGCGAATCACACCCGATCCAAACATAAAACTGAAAGGGAAAGATGGGGGCGAGAAAGGAAGCATCAGCGAGTCAGTGCACCACCTGCAGGGTGTGGGCCGGCAGCTGCCAGCCGTGCTTCCGCGCCATGGCTCCCCGCCTTCCCCCTCGGAGAGGCAGGCCCCCTCTCCCCCTCCTAGCTCCCGGAGTCCGTCCCCCGCACCCCCACGAGCTCCTCCTCCCTTTTCTCCCGGCCGGCAGGCGGCAGGGAAGGCCCGGGTTTCCTTTCCAGCGCCGCCGGGTTGGTACCCGGTAGTTCAGGCAGGAGTAACGAGGAAACAACAAAGCTGGAGATTTTTTATTAAGGACGGGGCCGGGCCCACCGCCTCCTCTCTCTCTCCTCTCCTGCATTTTTCTCTCTCTAAGAGCAACTCCAGTGGGGGCCTCCATATGGGCCTCTACTCCAAAATTTGGAGGTTTGGTGCAAAAATACAACTCCAGCAGGGCCTCTAAACAGACCTCCATTTTGCATGCCCCTCCAAATTCCCCCTCCCAGCCTCTATTCTTGGAGGCCCTCCATTTCCCCCTCCAAACGTGGGACCCACCACTTTTCTTTTCTTTTCCTATTTTTCTTCTCTCTCTCCTCCCTGTCTTCCTCTCGCCGCCGCCGCCACCACTCACCTCGCCGGCCCGCCCGCCATCCTCCCGGCACCGCGGGGGCGACCCACCTCCTCGGTTGCTGCGGGTTGATCCGGCCGGCTCGCCGCCGCGCGCGCCATCCAGGAGGCGACGGTGAGCACCGCGGAGCAGCGGCCGGCAGCGCACGTGTAGCAGCGTGAGCAGGCGCATTGGGAGCAGGCGGAGCTCACCGGCCGCGGCCCCCGCGGCGAGCACCCGCAGGCACTGCTGCGCCGCCCACCACCACGGGCCGCGACGCCCGCGCGCGGCCACGACGACGCCGTCTCCCGCTGTCGCTGTAGCTCGCGCCACCGCACCGGCGCCGACGCCTCCTCCAGCACGCAGAACAACAGAGTAGAGCACGCCGCGGCACAGCAGAACAACAACAGCCGAGCACGCCAGGGCGTTCTTGGTCGGCTTGACCGTCGGCGCGTCATCTCCGCGCGCGCCGGCGTCGCCGTCAGGGACGTCCAGCAGGTGCTGAAGCGCCGCCATCAGGGGAGTCTCCAGCCCGAACATCCTTGCGTCCATGTCGCTGCCGCGGATCCTGTCCTCCCTCTCTCAATTTGCTTTGATTTTTCCATCTCCCTCCCGCGGTGGCCGACGAGGTCCCCCGCTGCCTGCGCCGCGGCGTCGCCGGGTCCGGCGGCGGCAGGGGTCGGGGTCGGGGGGCATGGCGCAGGGCTCTCGGAGGGTGTGGGGGCGTGGTGGCGTCGTCGGCTTGCAGCAGTTGCGCCGCGGGGGAGGAGTAGCACTCGCAAGCTTCCCCGCGCGCCGGGCCCTCGGGTTCGAGGTTGCCGCCCTCGCTCGCCGCGGCGGCCTGACCCCGGCAGGCTCGAGGTCGCCCTCGCGGGTGGCGGTGGCGGCGTCGGTGGCGGGGAGGGTACCGGCGATGAGGGAGGGGCTTCTTCCCACGACACGGGATGTCGTCGAGACGAGCGCTGCAGTGGACGCGCCTCCGTGCGCCGTCTCTGCCCGAAGTGAGGAGGGGAATCGGATGCCCTCACTCCCCTCTCTCTTCACTTCCCGGGCAGCGCCTGCCCCGGCTCGTCCCCGGCTCGTCGGCAGGAGAGCAGCCGCCGCCGGCCACCCGTGCCTCCCCTGCCTCTCCTCTATTCCGAGGAAGATAGCTCGCCCCCTCTCTTTCTCTATGACAAGACGGGTCCACATCAAAATAGAGGCCCAAGTTGATTTACCGCTGGAGTTGAGATGCGATCTGGGGCCTCTATTTTTTGGAGTTGACCCTGCAAATGAGATTTGAAGGGCTCAATTTGGAGGCTCCCACTGGAGTTGCTCTAATTCAAGCAGCTCAGCTGCCTTTTCCTGCAGTGAGGCAGTGGCGGTTTGTTGGAGAGAAGATCGGGTCAAACAGCTCACAGTCCATCCAGTCCAGTCCAGCTAGATTGCTGCTCCTACGTTTTAGGAGCTGATTAATTTCGTGACAAAATTTCGCCCCCCCTGATGATGTGAGGTTTTGACGGGTATTTCGGCCGTTCACGAGCGATGGCATGCTGCCAAATAAAGAGATTCGGTTATTTTTGGCATCCACGGCGCATGCCAAATCTGGTCACGGAATTGCTGCTGTGTAGATTTAGGTAACAAAAAACATTGCTTTCCTTATATTTCGATAAACGTAAAGGTGTAGTGCGTACTCCATCCGTCCTTAAATAATGGTCGCTCGGAACGGATTTCAAGTAATTATCATTTAGATACAATCAAAGTATTCCCTTTATACTCATAAAATAAGTCGTTTAGAACAACGACATAGTCTCTAAAGTATAACTTTGACTTCTTATTTTTATAAAAGTATTTATTAAAAACTAACATATATATAATTTTATTAAAGTATTTTGCAAGACAAATCTATTCATGTAGTTTTTACAATTTCAAACTCAACAATTTAAAAGTTATTAATGATTCATATTTTCAATATTTGACTGGAATCTTGTCTAAAACGACTTGTTTTATGAGTGGAGTATATGATTAACTCCAACCGCTCCTTCCAACATACTCTCTAAATGTCATCCTCGCAATCTCCCTCGCTATTCTCCCCTCGCAGCTCGTGAGATTTGGCGTGGCCCGTCCGCTCGCAAAATCGCCGGGGTCCCGCCTCCCTTTGGTTGCTGAAGGCGACCAACGCACCGCGGCCCTTCATGTGGTGGTCGGCGCGAGAGCGAGCGGCTACACAGGCAACTCTGCGGCCAACGCGATGGCAAGCGAATCGGGGCCACACGACCTTGGGGAGTTGCGGAGCACCGCCGGCAGAGTGCCTCCCACCCTCCCGTGCGCGTCGTTCGCGGCCTCCAACCTTCATGCGCGCGCCGCCGCCTCAGCGACTCCACCTCAGTCCGCGGGTCGTCCAGCTCCTTGCTCATCTCGTCCATGGAGCGCCACCTGGAGGCTAGGGTCTCGGCATGGATGGAGCGAGCAAGCGGTGGCGCACGTCGACCGATCGGGCTCTGGGCTGGCGAGAGGGTGGGTAACTGGGCTCAGTGGCGGGGCGGCACTGGAGGCGGCGGCAGCTGTGAATCGACGGCCGATGTTGGAGGCTGCAGTGGGAGTGGAATCGGCGGCGCGGCGACGCTGAAGGCGGTGAATCGGTGCCGAGGCGGGTTGAAATTGACGGGTAAGGAGGAGGGGTTGGTGCTGTTGCGTGCTGCCACCATGGATGCCATGGAGATATCGAGCGATGAGGAGTGTGGTTCACGCGACAATTGAAGAGGGGAGGAGAGAGAGGAGAGTTGGAGTTGAAGTGGAAAATTGAAAGTTGGAGAGGAGGAGAGGGGCACCACCTGCCAAGGCGCAAGCGCCCCCCTGTTGTGCCTCGCTGAGAGAGGGAGAGGTCTGCAGGAAGAGGTGTCGGGACAGGATGGGAAGAACTGAAGAAGGAAGAAGGGGGAAGGGAGAGGATGACGCGTGGGACCACTACGTCAGTGTGTACGGAAGAAAAGTTTGGAAAATGAAAATGAAGAGATGTTGGATCACCTCATAGAATTATGAAGTTTTCTATTTTTACAAAAGACTAAATCTCCTATTTTAACTAACAAAAATAAAGAGGTTGTTGGAGTTGCTCTTATAGTTATATGCATATAGGGATGAAAGTGGTGTGGATAATTTCCGCATCCGATCCGATCCGAATCCGAATTATGCGGATATGGAGAAGAGTTTTTGATATCCATGCGGATGTGGATAATCCGAATCCGATTGTGTGCGGATTAGGATATGGTGTTAGTGATATCCGACGGATATGGATTATCCGATAATTCAATGCGGATAATCCGAGACCTATAATAGGATATCCGACTACTATGACAATCCAATACGGCTCATACACTATGATCTTTTACCTATACATAATTTTTTAGCTCACAAAATTTTAGCTATATATATATAGTGTGTGCACGTGCATCAAAAACCTTAACCGCAATCATGCGTAGAGCATAATTTGTCACCATTTGAAACTGAATATAAGCATGTATTATCCGACTGTATTAATCCGCATCCGCTCCGACACCGATCCGACTCCGCACCATATCCGACACCCGAAAATATCCACATCCGTAACCGCATCCGTGTAATATCCGCTCCGCTCCACATCCGACAAAAAAATATGGATGCGGATGTGATAAAGGTATTATCCGATCCGATCCGATCCGCTTTCATCCCTATATGCATATGCATCGTCCTTAAAATAATGGCCGCTCCGAAGTCCGAACAGATTCGAAGCGATTATCATTTGGAAACAATTAAAGTGTATGCTTACATAGTTCCCTAAAATATTATTATACACGCATAAAGCATGCAAGAAGCACGTATAATTGTTTCCTCTTCTTCCATGTCTTGACAAAGGCATCAAACCAATTATTCGTCGAGAAGAGAGAAACTACACCAATTCCTATCGCCAAATAGGTCCCGAAAAATCCGAATTCGAGAAACAAAACAACTAGTTGACCTTGGCATGGCAGAACCATGCATGATTGGAATCAAAAACAAATTATTATTATTAGAGGCCACTGGCGTGCGATACAGGGAAGAATGATCGATCATGTGGGGGGCGGGCGTACGAACGCAGCGGCATCGGGGCAGTCGGGACTCGGGAGTGGGGCAGGAGCATCAATTGGACATGGCATTCCCGCCTGTCCTTCAAGGTAATCGACTCGAGCTAGCTGGTCTCATTAATGGCACTACCATCCAGCACTTCGCTCTTCCGACGAGCGAGGATAATCATCGACGACTGGCATCAACAGATTTGTACACAAAAGTGTGGAGATAGGGCACATTGACACAGGTTAAGTAGGGTAGGTGCGTGCGTGGGGCCCACATGCAGGCCAAGTTGTATTCCAAAGCTTTTGCTTCATCATGCATTCATGCTAATGATAACCGTACTATAAAGTGTTGCTGAGCCTGCAGGAAGGGCCCTCCATTTTGGGCTCGGCTAGCATCAGCACCCACTCTGGGACCTCAAGCGCTCAAAATCTGTGGTACTTGTCGGTGTTAGGATTAGTCCCGACACTAACTAGTAAGTTACGTTGTGATCAGCTTCTCGATGGTCGGTGCAAATGACAACACAGGGACGCGGGTTTATCCTGGTTCCGACCGCGGGGTCGTACGTCTAGCAGATTGGCGCGTGCGCGCTGTATTAATTCGCACCAGTGGTGCCTGTAGAGGGGGGCTACAAGCAAGGCGGGAGAGGAGGAGAGGCCTCCAAGTCCCTGTTAAGTGATTGAGGTAAAGTGCCAATATCAAAGGGAACGAGTATGCGAGTGAGCGTGGGTGTGAAGTGATGATCTCGTCCCCCCGGCGGTCGGGCGACCGCCTCCTCCTTTTATAGACCAAGGGGAGGCGGCTCACAAATGTGCCGCAAGGGGTTTTACACAGTATCGTGGTACTGGCACACAGCGTTTGCGATTTGATGGTGTCCTGACCTCTCAACACTTGCCGGTGTCGTGGTGGCTATATGCTGGTCGGGGAATAGCTTCGAGGGTAGCTCGCTCGGCGTACACGCCTGACCGCTGTTCGTGCACCCGTTCGAGGGTCTTGCTGACGAGGGCACCCAGTGCTGTACAGGGTCCGGCGTGGCGGCGTCCCATCGGAGCGTGGTCGCACAGCACCGGGGATGGCAGCATAGCGTCCGGGATGGTGCCACAGGGCTAGGGATGTCCGCACAGCGCTGGTGCTGATCGCACAGACCCTGGGCCAGTCGCACAGCGCCCGGGATGGCCGGGCGGCGCCGCAGCTAGCGGAGGGGACGCGGCGCACGTCGCTCGTACGGCGGCGCTGGTCAGTGTGCGCGCCAGTTCGCCGCCCGTACACCCTTCGAGGATGATCCATGCTCTTTCGAGGGCCTCGATGGCGGGAGCGCCCATGCCATACAGGGACCGGCGTGGTGGCGTCCCATCGTAACATGGCTCCACAGCGTCGGGGATGGTGGCACAGCGCTGGGGATGGCCGCACAGCACCATGGATGGCTGCACAGCGCCCGGAGGTGATGGAGGTGACGCGTCCCGCCGGCCTTGCGTCACGGCGTCGTCTCAGGCAGGCGGGGAATTGGTGGCCGTACCCCTTTCGAGGGTGCCGCCGTCCTCTTTCGAGGGGCGCGACGTGGAGGAGGTACGGGAGTAGGCGACACAGTGTCACGGAATGACACCGGCCTTGCCGTACAGCACCCGCACAGCGCCGGGGATGGCTGCACAGTGCGGGTCGGTCGAACAACGCCGGGATCTGATTCCCAAGCGGTGTCAGAGGGCCGGCGTGGCGTGGATTCGCCTTTGACCCGGGCGCCCGCGACGCGCCAGAGCATTTAATGCTCCGGTCGTGGGAGCAGGCATGGTGTCGCGGATCAGAGGAGGCCTCGAGCGAGGCGGAAACTCGCTCGAGGGGCGTCAAGTCCTCGAGCGAGGCGAAAACTCGCCCGAGGGGGCGTCAGGCCCTCGAGCGAGGCGAAAACTCGCCCGAGGGGGCGTCAGGCCCTCGAGCGAGGCGGAGGGTTTCGCGGCACGGCGCCCGGCCCTCGAGCGAGTCGGAGGTTTGCTCGAGGAGCGCCGGGGGTCGACTGTTCGTTGGGCCGGTGAGGCTTTTTGGGCCGTGGGCCCTGCCCTGGGCCGCTGTCGTGCGTGGTGTGGTTTGCTTGTTCGCTTTCATTATTTTTCGAAAAAGGGGTGATTTCCCCCATTATTAGGGGACCCTTGTGGCTGTCCCCGACAGTACTAGCAACCTCTCTTCGTATTATTCCTCAGTAAGGCCAGTCTCAGTGCACAGTTTTATTGCACGGGTACCTAGACTGGAACTAGTTAACTGTGCCACAAGAGTTTCATGGTATGACACTCCTCTCAGGGCAGTCCCAATAGAGGAAACTGACACGGTTTCCATAGCATAAGAAATCATCTATAGAAACTATACTTCACAGTGGTAGTGTTTTCAAATAATAATTGTTTTGTCTTTCTCTCTCCCAATTTGACCAATGGGAGCGTTGCATTAATCTCATATAAACTAGTAGTGTCTTCCTAATGGCAAATTCAAAGTTTCTTGTGCATTGGGTCAAGAGTAGACATGGTTTCTCCATGAGGAAATCATTTCTATGATTTGTGCTATCTTTCCTCATTAATTAGGCTGTCACATCACTATTTTGCTTAGTTGTCAAGATAATTAATAGACACAGAAACCACCATAAATGTCCCATTGGGCCTGCCTTCACATATGATGAAACTCTTTTTTCTCTCTCCTCATAAATACCTTGCCACATAAGCAAAATTGGTGATATGACATGATAATTAATGCTCATGGAATTCTTCATGAAACTCCCATTGAGACTGGCCTAAAAAAATACAACTCTCACTTCTTGAGATGTTAACTATGATAAGGTTGACATTTATGGTACAAAATAAATATCAATGGATTAATTATGTAATATACTTTTATCAGTTGGAGTTTCATGAGAGGTTTCATGATATTAAATAGTACGCCACATTATCAGTTTTGCTGACTTGACAGCCTAATTATGAGGAGATAGGTGAGGAGAGTTTCATCGCATGAAACCCAACTGGCACAGTTACCAAGTCCATGAAATCCCCATGAAACTTGCACTGAGAATGTTATTGTTTCATCACAAGACACATTTGATATTAACTCTATGCGAAAATTAAATGCTCTATGCTCTTTATGAAATTGTGCAATGAAATTATGCATTGAGAGTGACAGTTTCATCTCATTTCATAGATGACATGACAACACTGGTAACCAACAATGAAACCTTGCTCTGAGACTGACCTTATACTATCTTGTCCACCGGCATGCGCTAAAGCTTATGTTCAGCCGTCTAACAACAAGATTACGTGTCACTTAGGAGTAAGTGGCAAGTATAGTATACATGCAGTAGGTTGCCGTTTGATGATCAGTCTATGTTTTTTTTAAGGAAGGACCGAAGGAGAATGGGGTTGTGTATACCTAAACACAACAGGAAAAAAAAGAGCACGGGCCACAGGAGAGGATTTTATTGGGCCGAATTGTGCGTCACGCCACCGTTGTGGCCCAGCCAGATATACGAGGCTACAAAATTTGTGTTCGGTAGGCCATACCGTGAGCCCGAGTCACAGCCAGCCACGCGTCTCTTTCAAAAATTCCAGGTGAATGACCTCCAAGATTTTTATTTCTGGTGGGACAAATGAGCTCTGCTAGGATTTTGTAGTGATGCATTATTGCAGGTGGAATCAGTTCCATGTCCCTGTCGCTGTCCGGCTTCCTCATGATGCTGCTCAACACAACTCCGATCAGGCTTCTCTTCTCCACGGAGGAGGATTCAGTGACTTGCCGACTTGCCTTCGGCAAGTCACAACGTGACTGGCGGCCACATCTGAGACGTCCAAATCTGATCCAATGGCTGCAGATGTTTCTACCCTATGGATCACTCGTTCAGGCTTTGGAACACACCATTCAGTGATTCAGACTAGCAAGAAACCATTCAACCTCCATAAAAAAAATAATTGGAACTTCAAGAACTTAAACATTACAAATTCAAATAAAAGTACTTAATCAGTGCTTAACCAATACTTGACAATTAACAGTAGTGTCACTGAACACATGACATTTTTAATCAGTACTTAACAGTACTGTGACTGAATTTATACACTGATAGTCTGTAGCATAAAGTACTACCAGTGAACAACTATTGGCCATTTTCACTTGTACATTTAGGCCACAAAAGAGAAAAGACTATAGTTAGCCCTGTCCAAAATATTATCCACCAACAGACCAAGTTACATATACTAGAAGAAATCTTGGTCGAGGAGATTATCATGAGCACTGATTGGAGTTGTCAAGAACTGTGTAAAACTTGCAATGGCATTATATTCTTGCCGCTCGACACTTCCTCCTTTGTTGCTGCAATCATTATCCCCTTGTACTTGAGTCTTTTCATTGTCATTCTTCTTTTGTTTCTACAGACAATTGAACTAATTAATTTAAGAAAAAATGGTAACAACATGTGAGATGCTCAGACTGTATTTCGCATACCTTTGCTGTTTTTTTGGTTGATACAGCAGCTTTAGTTGGCTTTCGCTTCCCCTTGCGTAGCTTCTCAAGAAAAGTTTTTCGCCGCTTTGAATTTTTTGACTGAACCTCTTTTTTCTTCAACTTTGCAGCATTAAATAAGGCATCTTGTTGCACATTTGGGTCAACATTTTCTTGTTCCTCACATGGCTTGTCAATAGCATTGGTAGATAAATTAAGTTTCTCCTCGAGCTGTGTACTAAGACAATCAAGGGCATCTTCTAACATCATACAACATTCCGAAGAGCTAGCTGCTCTATCTGCCAGATTGTGAAATTTAAGAGACAGAAACTTGTACCGGAGTAAAGCTTCCCTTTTTGGATTTTCTATCACATTTCTACCTTGGCTATCTTGTATACTGCCATTGCGTGCTTCTCTAGTCCATCTCTTTAAGATATAATGTGCCGGTAATATCTTGATATTCATCAAATCAAGAACTTTTAGACCATGCGCACACAAAATTCCAGTTCTATTGAACATTCCACAACTACATGAAACTGTTTGGTTCAGCGGATCACCAATCACTATGCGCTCCTGCTCAAAACTCAAATCACCCCGCAGACTCCCAATAGCAATAGCATATTTGTTATCTCCATCCAAAACTCTAGCACATGCAGCCATGGATCTTTCATATTCACTTTGGAAAGCTTCAAAAATTATAGGAGTGTATACTTGGCTTGCTTGAACTAACATTGGTGTGCACATTTGTCGTCTTGGTAACTTCTTCCTTGATTCAAATTCAGATTCTAGTTCTTTCTCTCTTTTTTCTTGCACCGTCCTCTCAAAATGCTTCAAAAAACGAACAATGTCAAAATCTGATTTCAAATGGTTCTTCAATGCATTATTGAAGCTCTCACTTAGTTGTGTACTTCTCACTCCCAAACTGAAGACATCTCTCATGTAACATTCAGCCCATTTTTCTTTCACCTTGTAGATACTATCTAACAAAGTTTGTTTATGCACTTTTGTTCTCATGATGTCAAATGCTTCTTGAAATTCTTCCTTATCCTCATAGCTATACATACACGCACTAAAATCTCTGAGTCCACCAATCAAGCTGCAAAGCATATTGGAACGATGGGTTCTCAGCAATTTTGTCATGAAAAAATTTCAGCATACTACCAGCCTGTCCAAAAGCCAACTCCCTTTGCCGCTTGCTTTGCAAATAATTTTTACGATCACGACAAGTATAGCCAAGGTTAATGAGTCCACCAACTTGACGACTAGCCAACTCATGTGCAGCTTTTGGTCTGATTCCAGAATCATCAGCAGTTTCAATTTCAAAAGCTTGCAGTTGTGAAATTTTTCTTTGTGATGCCATCAAGTGGCAAGTCTGAGGCAACTGAAGTAGGTGATTATGTTCAAGCATAACATCGGTGATTTCATAGTTTCCTTCCCCTCGATCCAATGTAAGAGTCATTCGAGTTTTGCAATCAGTTCTTGTTTCAGCTCTAAAACACTTCGTCACATGATCTGTTAGCCTCTTTTTTCGATGGCCCTCATTGGAACAAACAAATCGGCACGAAGTCACTTTACCATCATATTTGCTTAGATTTGTGTATCTTTTCCTCACATCAAAGCCTGCAAGACCCCCATATGCCACCCAAAACAACCAAACATCATCTGGACTTTTGAACCTCAAACCAACTTGTGGTACCTTGTTGTCAGATAGTTGTGCCATTGCCTTTGACAGTACTTAGAATTGCTTGGTCAAATTCTGTCACAACGAATAAAGTGTATGGGAATTTTCTACCAATTGACATGTCTATTTAAGTAATTTCATCACAACATGAAATCTGATGAACACACAAGATGAACAAGAAAATAAAACACGGGATGGGATTCACCTGGTTCCCGTGAGGGTCGACGGAGACCAGCGAATGAGGATTGCAAGTACAGAATCAGCGTCGCGTAGACCCTTCTTCTCTGCGGCAGCCTGCCCTTCTCTCCCTCCTCGGCTTCTCCACGACCTCGATGCAGGGCCCCTAGCGGCGGCGCGCCTCCCTCTCCTCCACGGCGTCGGGGCAGGTCCAGGTTCCGGGTGGCGCAGACGGACTCCGCCGCGTACCACCACCTCCTCCTGGGTGGCGGCGCGGAGGGCGACGCGCGGGCGCGGCACAGCGCGGGAGAAAGAGGAGGAGCTGCGCGCCAAGTCCTCCGTTCCCGCGGGCTACAGCTAAATCCATCCGTGCTTTCCCTGTGTAAAAAATTAGAATTTCGTTTCTTCCATTGGATAGGTATCGGACGTCTCAGATGTGGCCGCCAGTCACGTTGTGACTTGCCGAAGGCAAGTCACTGAATCCTCCTCCCTTCTCCACTTATCGTCCACTTTGCAGGACATTTTTCCGGTCCGGTTGTTTTCCATGGGGGGGAAGGAGCTTGCGCTTCAGGCTTGCGAGTGCTGTCGTCGCCAAGGAAAAAGACTGTCAGGTGCCATCCTACATTTAGGTAGGCAGTCATTATCAGGGAAGCGGAATGTGCATGAACAGGATGAGGTTCTAAAAGTACTAGAACAGACGGCGCGCACTCACAATATCAGTATAATTAAATCTTACTAAAAATAAAGAAACCCAACGCAGATACAATACAAAGTGATTACTAATAAAACTGATACATCAACACTCCAATTTATTGACCTCTTTACTATTAACATTTGAAGTTTATCAAAGAATTTGAATGTGTATCGCTCATCATTTTGACAGCAGTAGCAGTATATTGACCATCTAACTCATATCATGCATGACAGCAGTCGCAGTATATTGGCCATCTAACTCATATCATGCATGCCAACACATATTCATTCGGATATGAAAAATCAACATATTACAAGTTACAAATCTCTGAGCGCAGTTTGAGAAAACTTATAACATGATGATTGTAGAACTCTCGCCAATGAAATCGGAACCCACAAGTTATAAAACTACAGAATAGTGCTCCTCCATCAAGCATAACACATCCACTAAAGTATCTGCAAATAATGATGAAATATGGATTAGCCGAACTGAAATGAATAATCGTTTGCACTGGCCAATGGATAAGGCAATGAAATAGTATTGCCATATAGCGTACATTATTTAAAAATACAGACATGATGCAGAATTTCCAAACTACAGCTATATTAAATAACTCTTATGTGAATAGCTCATAAGTAATGAAATAAAACTCTTTGCGGCTTATCCATTTTGCAAAACAGTCTCAGCATATTTTATTGTGCAGATAACATAAAATGACCTGCAATTCTAAAGTTATCTCAGGAAGACATGGAAGCTGACTTGCAGTTTGTTACCCCAAAGATTCCAATTTTATTGTGCAGATAACATAAAATGACCTGCAATTCTAAAGTTATCTCAGGAAGACATGGAAGCTGACTTGCAGTTTGTTACCCCAAAGATTCCAATTTAAATGTAGGTCTATATTATCAGATTGTTTGATTTGAAATATAAATGAAGAGTCTATGTCAAAACTATTTTTTAGTGCACCAAAAAATTGTATTAGGGTCTAGCATAAAGCATCAAACCCACAATGTACTGGTGCTCAAGAGGCAATGGCCCAACTCCCATTCAACTCCTATCAGGATTTAACTTAGCTGAAAACCACATGTTAGTGTCAAAAATAAATTAATGGAAGACCAAACTACAGACAAGTGACAATTGTTCAGCATTCAAGAGGCAACAGTGTACTGGAGTAGCGCAATAGTCAATGCAAATAATAGAGTGAGAACATCGTAACAAAATGGGACTCTTTTTCACTTACACTTTTCCTCAGGGATACATAATTATGCAACTTTTTGATGTGTTACACCGCAGGAGAAACAATGTATATTTGCGCTAGGAAATATAGCATCTACAATCAAGAAAAGTAACTGCTAGCAACCACAAAACTGCTGCTTGTTAACATCAAGACCTCATTATTGCAGTGATAATCAGTGGCTTATTTTCAAAATGAGTATCACTTGTACATTTCCATCTCAAGCAATATAATGCCAACCTCTACCTACACAGATGTTGCTGCACGACAGCTCCAAATCTCACATACCACAACAAATTATGAATAATCGGAACACCAACTCCAATTTATCTGCAAAGACTAATAGGCAAATATTGGTATACTACTCCAATTTATCTCAAGCAATCATGAATGATTGTACACTGAAAGGCAAATAGGCAATATTGGCATACTAATGCAATTCTCACATGTCAGCATCTATCTATTAATAAACTTGAAAGAGGGACTGTAATCACATCAGCAATCAAAGATGAAACTTCCAGTACAAAGATGATAGGCACAGTGATCACAAACTAATCAAGGATCTAGTAAGCAGATCTGGAACAACACATCAGTAAAAAAAAGATGAAGCTTAGAATTAGATGCAGTCGCTTAATATCCATGGCATGCGCTCAAGCAAAAAAGAAAGGATCTGGATCAAAATCAGTTGACTCACCTTCCTACAATATTTATTGGTGTTCTTAGGCCTAGGTCACTGTACCCATGTGGCTACACCTGCACCTGCACAGGAAGAGCAAAGAATTGGAGCTCACAGATCCGGAAGGGGAACCAGAAGGAGGGAGGGATGGGGAACCAAAAGCTAAGATTCGTGGCCCGGAGAGAGCAAGAAGAAAGCAGGAAGAGGATATGGTGACCTTGACCTTGCGGCGGAAGGAGGAGGCCGATGTCGCTGGCTTCGTCCGCGAGCTCACCCCACTGTTGCTGCGTCGCCAAAGAAGGAAGTCAAGGATGAAGCCATCGGTCTGCTTGTGCTGGTTAACCCCCTCGCCGGAGCCGGATTTGCTTCCACCGTGTTCGATTCACCGCCTCCCGCGCCGGATCCACGTGGAGGAAAGGGTGAGGAGGCAGGCCGCAAGCCGGATCTGGCCGAGGAGGGTCGCGCCGCCGCCGGTGTAAGTGCAATCAAGCCCCTAAGTGGGTTTTGGTGATGTTGACCACTTAATTAAAGGTCTAATGAGCTTTTGAGTATGAGTGACAGGTTTAAATTTGAAGAAAGGTAAAGAGGAATGAATGGTGACCCCTCATTGTTTGAAGAGGCTTCCTAGGGCTCAAGACAAGCTTTAAATTCATTTTCTATTTTTGAATTTGAGTATAGGACAAGCCGTACTATCAAGAGGGATACTAATAGTGGCATGGATGAAACCAAGTGCTTAAAGATCTTCTCTAAAACCTAAATCATCCCAGCCACATATGACCTATCAGCTAGCTGCCTTAGCCTTGTTCACATCTTTTCCGGAACCTCTGAGTTTTTCCCGGAAGTTCCGGGCTGCTCTCAAGTCAGCCTGCTGAAGTCGCCTGTTCCCGGAGGTTCCGGGATCTAGCCCGGAGGTTCCGGGTTTTCGAAAGTAGCTGTTGCTGTTCCAGATCTGAGGGTATTTATACCCCCTTGTCTCCCAACGGTTACCTTCTTCCTCCCTGCGCCAAACAGTAGCATTTGCTCCCCTTCTCTCCCAAGCATTAACTCCCACCTACTTGAATCCAAATCTAACCCTAGCATTCAAGTGTGGAGTGATTCCTTGTGAGAATAAGCAAATCCAAACTCCTTCTTGTGTCCTTGAGCACTTGGTGGACCCCTAGCTCCTTGGTGGATCTTTTACTCTTAGAGCCTTACTCCTAGACGGCTAGAGGTTGCTTGGAAGCTCTCCAATCGATTGTGGAAGCTTCAAGAAGTTTGTATTACCCTCACTTGCTTAGTGGAAACCCTTCATCTATTACCTTGGTGATAGGTGTGAGAGAGGAGTGGATCTAGAGAGATCCCATAGCCTTTGTGGCTAACCTCAACAACGTGGATGTAAGTCAACCTTTGTGGTGAGCTGAACCACGGGATAAATTGTTGTCCCTTGTGCGTTTCTTTCCATATGTTGTTGTTTGCTTGTTCTAGGTTGTATGCTCACTAGATCTATTAGGGTTTGCTACATTTTTTGCTATATTTTTAACCCTAAGGTTGCTAGTGTGGTTAGGCTCTTTCCCTAAGTATTTGTAACCAATTTCGTGCTATCTTGTTGCTCTCTAATCTTGTTATCCGCAGCAAATCAACAGAAGCATTATTTCCCGGAAGCTCCAGCAAAATACACCTAAGTGCATTTTCCCGGAGGTTCCAGGGAAAAACCCGGAGGTTCCGGGGTCTGGGCAGAATTTGGCAGAAATTGGTTGAGTTTGTTTTGCAGACCTATTCACTCCCCCTCTAGGCCACTTGCATTGATCCTTTCAATTGGTATCAGAGCAGGTTATCCTTGCTAACACTTAACCGAGTGAGGATATGGCAAGTGGTGACGACAAGCAAGAAGAAGAGGAGTTTGAAGACCTACCAAGTGAGGTTGATGGTGATGCCTCGGAGGTTGGCAACACATCAGCCCAAGAGAAGTTTGACAAGCTCAAGAAGGCAGTAAAGGAGAGCTCTAAAGACAACAGCAAGAAAAGCAAGAAAGAGGACAAGAAGAAAGAGAAAGAAGAAGAAAAGAAGAAAGAGGACAGCAAGCTAGAAAAGAAGAAGAAAAAGAAGAAGGAAGAAAGTAAGAGAAGAAAAAGAACACCTTCACCACCTCCATCACCATCTTCATCATCTTCATCATCATCTTCATCTAGTGAGAATGGAGATGGGGATGATGAGTACTACGGCACAAGAATTCCCAAGAGAACACTCAAGCCCAAGCCAAAGCCCAAGGCCAAGTCCAAGGATGATTATAGAAGCGTATCCTTTAACTATAATTCCTTGGAGACTAAATCTAAGGATGATGTCACTATACCCGTTGGCAAGTTGCCCCAATTTGATGGGACCAACTTTGCTAAATGGAAGCATATGATGAAAGCTTATCTAACCGGTTTGAGTTTGGAGTTGTGGAACATTGTGTGTGTAGGTTTTGATGATCCCGAAGACTTTGGAAACCTCACTCCACGTGATCGACGCAACATCAAGAGAAATGCTCAAGCTACAAGCATACTCCTTAGTGCCTTGAGTGCTCAAGAGTACAATCAGGTTAACGGACTAGAGATTGCCAAGGAGATTTGGGACACCCTCCTCATTGCTCATGAGGGTGTTGACAAGGTCAAGAAGTCCAAGATCAATATATTGATGGCCGAACTCAATAGGTTCACTATCTTTGATGGAGAAGGGCCACAAGAGATGTTTGATAGATTGATGGTCATAGTTGGGAAGATAAGAGGTCTAGGTGGTTATGAGTTGGATGACCACTATGTTGTGAAGGTGATGTTGGAGGCCTTTGCTCCAAGGAATCCTACTCTAGTCACCTTGGTTAGAGAGAAGAAGAGATTTGAGGAGTTCTCTCCAAATGATGTTCTTGGGAGAATTCTTACTCATGAGCTTATGGACAAGGAAATCCAACATAGGAAGAAGATTGGTGAGCTAGAAGCCAAGTTGAACAATTTGAAGGTCAAAGAAGTTGCTCTCCATGCCAACAAGTCAACAAAGCCTACTACTTCATCCAAGCACTCTACTTCATCCAAGTCCTCCAAGTCAAAATCAAAGAAAGTGGAAGTAGAGAGCTCTACAAGTGACTCAAGTGAAGATGAAGATGAAATCCCTCATGTTGAGATTGGGGACATGGCCTTGTTCATGAAGACATACAAGAAGGGTTTGAAGAAGCAAGGTTACAAATTTGCCAAGAGAAGGTTCCCCAACAAGAAAAGGAGAACTTGCTACAATTGTGGAAGCACCGAACATTTCATAGCGGATTGGCCAAATGAGAAGAGGGAAAACAAGAATGACAAAGGCAAGAGAAGCTACAAGAAAGATCAAAAACCACATCACAAGAGAAGAAACTATGGTGGGGAAGCTCACATTGGTCATGAATGGAATTCCGGAGATGAGAGCTCTAGTGAAGGAGAAGGGAAGAAAGTTGCAACCGTAGCTATCAAGAAGCTCCCTTCTACCTCAAGGTTGTTCAACAACTTGACCGATGATGAAGAGAGCTCATCCATTCATTGCTTCATGGCCAAGGGAGAGAAGGTAAAAACTAGTTCAAAACCCTCTCCTCTACCTAGTGATGAGTCGAAAATGGAATCTAGTGATGAATCTAGTGATGAGGAAGTAAACCAACTTGTTAGTGAAATGGATAAGCAATCTAGAGATTTTATGGCTAAGTTGGTAGTGGAATTAGAGAAAACCCAAGACATTCTTACGTCCGAAAGAAGTGAGCTTGAGGCTTTGCGTTTGGAAGTTAGCCAAGCGGAGAGTGTCATAGCTACTCTCAAGGAAGACCTTGCTGCCTCTCAAGCTCAATGTAATTCTCTCAAGTCGAGGAATGAAGAGCTTGAGGAGAAATAT
Organism: Cenchrus fungigraminus; assembly: GCA_036936925.1. Lineage (NCBI taxonomy): Eukaryota > Viridiplantae > Streptophyta > Magnoliopsida > Poales > Poaceae > Cenchrus > Cenchrus fungigraminus. The sequence goes on from CM072780.1 coordinate 75,111,334, forward strand.
AGCCTCCTTTGGAGTAGCACCTCACATCCTTCGAAGGTAAAGGGTGACTCTAGTGCTTCTACTAGTAAGGGCTGTGATAGATGCTGCAACATTGATCTTGAATCTTATGCTACTAACCTTGGTAACATGGAAGCTATGAAGAAAGAAATTGCTAGGTTAAACTCAATCATAGCTAGAGGATGCATGAGTGAAGGGAACAAGAAAGGAAAGTCCCCCAAAAGAAAAATGATGGAGAAAAGTGAGAAACCTGGTTTTGGCTATGTTGAAGGTGGCAAGACAAATGAAAGAAAGATCATCAAGGAAAAGGAATGCCTAGAATTCAGGAGTACAGGATTTCTGTTTACCTAGACCCCGGAGGTTCCGAGCTGAAAGCCCGGAGGTTCCGGAGTCTGGAAGCCTCGTGCCATACAGACAGCAGAACCCGGAGGTTCCGGGAAAATTCCCGAAGGTTCCGGGGTCTGCAAGGACAGAACCAAGAAAAGAGGTAAGGCTCAACATCAACATGTTCCTAAGGCATCTAACACTCGTCTGCAGGTTCAGAACCATCCAATCATGCCTAGAAGAAACATGTCTCCCAACAAGAACAAAGCTCATGCATCTAGTGACATACCTCCTAGCTATGTGTTGAGACGCAACAACCTTGGTAAAGTTGTTGCCACGTATGTTGGAAATGAGTCTAACATATATGTGAAAAGATCTCTATGGGTTCCAAAGGTTTTGGTTGCTAACGTGGAAGGTCCCAAGTCAAATTGGGGACCTAAAAGAAGGAACTAAATTGTTTTGTAGGCATACTCATCCGGTGGATCAAGTTGGGTGCTTGATAGTGGATGTACACATCATATGACCGGAGAAAGGAGTATGTTCTCATCCTACCTCCATTTGGAAGGACCAAAAGAAACTATTGCTTATGGAGGGGATACAAAAGGAGAAGTCATCGGTGTAGGTGATATCCCTATCTCTCAAAAAATATTCAATTACAAATGTTCTTCATGTTGATCCGTTGGGTTACAATCTTTTATCGGTTTCACAACTTAGTGAGATTGGTTTTGATTGTCACTTTTTGGATAAGGGTGTGTCCATCATAAGAAGGGAGGATTACTCTATTGTCCTTACGGGTCGCTTGAGGGGGAGGCTTTACCTAGTTGATCTCAACAAAAGTAAAGTTTCTCCCAAGACTTGTTTAGTGGCAAAATCTAGCATGGGTTGGCTATGGTATCACCGACTAGCCCATGTTGGCATGAGGAACTTGGCCAAACTTTTGAAAGATGAACACATCCTTGGACTAACAAATGTACATTTTGAGAAAGATAGGATATGAAAAGCATGCCAAGCCGGAAAGCAAGTAGGAGCACCTCACCCACCAAATAGTATCCTCACTACATCAAGCCCATTGGAGCTCATTCACATGGATCTATTTGGACCGGTGGCCTACATAAGTATTGGCGGTAACAAATATGGCTTGGTTATTGTTGATGATTATTCTCGCTTCACGTGGGTGTTCTTTGTGTTTGATAAAAGTGAGGTACAAGGAAAAGTGAATACATTCATAAGAAGAGCACAAAGGGAGTTCGAGCTACCTATCAAGAAAGTAAGAAGTGACAATGGCTCGGAGTTCCGGAACACCAATGTTGAAGAGTTTCTTGATGAAGAGGACATCAAGCATGAATTTTCAGCTCCTTATACCCCTCAACAAAATGGGTGGTTGAGAGGAAGAACCGAACTCTTATTGAGATGGCAAGAACCATGTTGGACGAGTACAAGACTCAAGACATCTTTTGGGCCGAAGCTATCAACACGACTTGCCATGCCATCAACCGCCTCTATCTTCACAAGTTTCACAAGAAGACCTCTTATGAGCTTATCACCGGTAAAAAGCCCAAGGTGTCTTACTTTAGAGTGTTTGGGTGCAAATATTTCATTCTAAACAAGAGGCCCCGAACTTCAAAGTTTGCACCAAAGGTTGATGAACGATTTCTTCTTGGTTATGGTCCAAATGAGCATGCTTACCGAGTCTTCAATCTAACCACCGGGAGGATTGAAGTCACGGTAGATTTGACCTTTTATGAATCTAATGGCTCTCAAGTGGAGCAAGTTGACTTAAATGTTGTAGGTAATGAGAAGCCATCTTGTGAAGCAATCAAACAATTGGCCATAGGTGATGTTAGACCAGTTGAAGCACAAGAAGAAGATGAAGAACAACTCCAAGCTTCAACACCACTCGAAGGGCCAAAGGTCACTGGTTCTGCAGAAGAGCAGACTCCAGAGGTTCCGAGGAATTCCCCGGAGGTTCCGGGAAATGCTGCTGGAACCCAACCTCCGGGAAAATCTCCGGAGGTTCCGGGGTCTGGGAGCTCAGCACCACAAGACACTGAGAACCAGCAAATAGATCAGCAAGAGGCTGCTCAAGTAAGTACATCTGAGCCTCAAGCTAATGAAAATGATGAAGACCAACCTCTACACCAACCTCTTGGACCATCACACCCCCGTGTACATCAAGTCTTTCAACGGGATCATCCCGTTGACAATATCCTTAGGAGCATAAGGAGAGGGGTAATAACACGATCTCGTCTTAAGAATTTTTGCGCATTTTACTCGTTTGTTTCCTCTCTTGAACCTATCAAGGTAGAGCAAGCTCTTGAGGATCCAGATTGGGTGGTGGCCATGCAAGAGGAGTTGATCAACTTTGAAAGAAATCAAGTGTGGGAGTTGGTGGAAAGATCGAAGACGAACATCATTGGCACCAAATGGGTCTTTAGAAATAAGCAAGATGAGTTTGGCATTGTGATTAGGAACAAAGCAAGATTGGTTGCTCAAGGGTACACTCAAGTTGAAGGACTAGACTTTGGAAAAACATACGCACCAGTAGCAAGACTTGAAGCAATTCGATTTTTACTCGCCTTCGCTGCCCATCATTACTTCAAGCTATATCAAATGGATGTCAAGAGTGCATTTCTCAATGGACCACTCTCCGAAGAAGTCTATGTGGAGCAACCACCGGGTTTTGAAGATCCCAAGCATCCTAATCATGTTTACAAACTCCGTAAGGCGCTCTATGGGCTTAAGCAAGCTCCAAGAGCATGGTATGAATGCCTTAAGGATTTCTTGCTCAAGCAAGGCTTTGAGATAGGCAAAGCCGATGCTACTCTCTTCACTAGAAAAGTTGATGGTCATATTTTTGTGTGCCAAATATATGTTGATGACATTATATTTGGTAGTACTAATGAAACCTTTTGTGAAGAGTTTAGTAGGGTGATGACAAAGAGGTTTGAAATGTCCATGATGGGTGAGCTCAAGTTCTTTCTTGGATTTCAAATCAAACAAGCAAAGGAAGGGACGTTCATATGTCAAACCAAGTACACAAGGGATATGCTTAAGAAGTTTGACATGGACAAGGCAAAGCCCATCAAGACTCCAATGCCTACCAATGGACACTTGGACCTCAATGAAGAAGGGAAATCCGTGGACCAAAAGGTATATCGCTCCATGATCGGCTCACTTCTTTACTTATGTGCATCTAGGCCGGATATTATGCTTAGTGTGTGCATGTGTGCTAGATTTCAAGCTAACCCGAAAGAGTGCCATCTTATGGCCGTAAAGAGAATCTTGAGATATCTAGTGCATACCCCTAACCTTGGCTTGTGGTATCCTAAGGGCTCCACTTTCGATCTACTTGGCTATTTGGATTCCAATTATGCCGGTTGCAAGGTAGATAGAAAGAGTACATCGGGGACTTGCCAATTCCTTGGTAGGTCTCTAGTGTCTTGGAGTTCTAAAAAGCAAAACTCAGTAGCCCTTTCCACCGCCGAGGCCGAGTATGTTGCAGCCGGCGCTTGTTGTGCTCAACTACTTTGGATGAAGCAAACCCTAAAGGATTACGGATGTCACTTTACCCATATCCCACTTTTGTGTGACAATGAAAGTGCCATAAAGCTTGCAAACAACCCTATAAGCCACTCTCGTATAAAACATATAGACATCCATCATCACTTCTTGAGAGACCACGAAACCAAAGGAGATATCGCTCTAAGTCATGTGAGCACCGAAAAACAACTAGCCGATATCTTCACTAAGCCTCTCGACGAGTCAAGGTTTTGCAGTTTGAGGAATGAGCTAAATATACTTGATTCTCGTTGCGTGGTTTGATTTGTAGCACATAGTGGTTGTTTTAATGCTTTGCTGAAAATCTTTTGAAAAACCTTAATACATGTGTTTCAAAATGAATTTTAATCCCAACTTGTTCCAAAAGGCTATAGCTGTGTGTTGATTGACTGTTTTCTAGCCAATTGGGACAAGAAGTCCATGACCTAAGGATTAAATCTAGACAAAGTGCCCAATCTTTGAAGAACAGCAAGCTCTCTGTCACTGGCCCCAGTATCCAGAGGTTCCGGGAATTCACCAGAGGTTCCGGACCTTTATCTGTCAAAAGCCATCAGGATTCAGTATCAGTTTGCACAGCGCGGAGGTTCCGGGTATGGACCCCGGAGGTTCCGGACTTTAAGCAGTTGGCAGTCAACAAGGAGTCAAAAGAGGATCTAAAAGGAATATTCCACGACCCTATCTCTTACCCTAGGGTAACTTCTGTTTCAACTCTATCCATTCACCGCAGTAGATCTAATTCACCGCTCTCCTCCACTCGTCTCTCTCCCTCCCGCATGCGCGCCCGCAGTCTACCGCCGGTCGCCGCCGCCGTCCTTGCCGCCGGTCGTCGTCGAGGTGTGAAGTGCAGCGCTCTCTTTCGTCTGCGCTGAAGATCGAGTAGGGGAAGGCGCCCTGGTCGGGCTGGATCTGCATCAACTATCGTCACCGCCCGCGAACGAGGAAGAAGTTCAAGAAGGAAGCCGTGCTCTTCATCTCCAACATCTCGTCCCCCTCCTTGCTGTTTCGAAGGATCTTGCCTGTGAAGCAGGGGCACCAGCCATTGCACACCAGACCTGATCTGGCAGGCTGACTCCAGCACCACTAGGTCACACAGTGACCTAGAGAGGGCCTCTAGGCTACGTCCTCGGTGTCAAACGCTTCGTGGGCGTCTCCTTCTTCTTCTTCCAGTCTCAAATCCAAGGTAAATCTTAACCCAAGATCTGTCCGGTTCATCTCTGATTCCTAAGTTCTAGGAGCCAAATCTAGTGTAGACATACTTCTAGATGTTCCTCAGTGCAATTGGTTTAAGTACATTGTGGTAGAATGCAATTGAAAGTTGAATCAGGCGTCACAGCTCTGAAATTGTATGCAGTCCGGAGGTTCCGGGATAATCCCCGGAGGTTCCGGGCTTTGCAACAATAGCAACAGTGACTTTGATTCAAAATTCAAATGGATAGTGCCACAGTTGTTGCTGGGTCAATTCATCATCTCTTACTCTCTGTCTATCTCTCAAATCATTGAGCCTTTCAATTCATCATCTCTGTTCAGATGACTGGAGATTCCTCCAGGAGAAGGGACAGGAGGGCCATTCCCTATGAAGACTCAGAGGGTGAAGAGGCTTACAACATTGCTGTCAGGCAGGTTGCTCCCAAGAAATCAACACCCAAGAGGGGCAGAGGTTCAGGCAGCATTTCAGGGGGCAGAGGGTCACTGATAGGACAGCATCTTGAGGACAATGGTGGCAGAGAGGGCAAGACAATTCCCATTGAGGTCACTGCTGCAGTTAGGCTTTGTGAGATTGATTCATCTTATCTGGTGCACTACTCTCTCTTTCCCAAGAAGAGGCCCCCCACCAAGTATGAAAGCTCTTTGCAATTGGAGTACCAAAGTTATGAGGGAACATCAGTTCAAGTCAAACTAGCTAGGGAAGAAAATCCCTACTCTCAGCCTAAGCATGCAGGCATAGATAAGAGGTTTTGGTCTCTGTTTCATTACTTCTACTACTCATCTGTGTGTTTGAGCAAGCCAAGAATCAAAAAGATGCAATGGGTGGACTGGCAGCACTTTGAGAATTTTGACAAACCAGAGGTGGAGGAGGTGCTTGAGGTGGTCAATAAGTATCAGATGAAGAACTTGATAGGTTTCAAGTATTACTGGAATGCTGAGATCATTGCTCAGTTTCATGCTACCTTCTTCTATGACAGCAATGCAGATACCATACACTGGATGACAGAGGGAGTGCATTACAAGATTGACTTTGTGACATTTGCTAGGCTGCTAGGTTTTGGGAAGGAAGACAGGGACAGACACACCATCAACTTTGAGAATCACTTGAAGAATCACCATATTGCAAATGCCTATTTCTTGGATGAGATGGCTCAGGGAACCACCTTGGGACTGAAACCAGTGTATTATGTGCTGAACAACCTACTCAGGCAGACTATCTATCCCAAGGGTGGCAGTGACTCCACTTCACTTAGGAGCTTTGCCCCTAATCTGATTGCTAGAATGCTCCCTGGTGCTGCTCCATTTTCTGTGAGCAAATTCATTTTGTATGATCTGATCACAAGCATGGAAAATGGAGTGGACAACTTCCCTTATGCACCCTATGTCATGTACATCAAAGAGCTGGTCACTGGATACATCTTCAAGAAGGATTGTGAGTACTGTTCCTACCAGGTCAAGCAGTGGCAACACCAGAAGACAGATGCAGCTGTCCAGGCACATCTTGACTCGGCCAACAAATCTGCCAACAAGTCTGCTGCTCATGATGATGAAGCTGGCCCTAGCAGACCCAAGAAGAAGGAGTCCACTTTCAAGAAAATGAAAGAGTTGATCAGGCATTCCCTCTCCTTGTGCACCTACTCAGCCACTCAGGCATATGAGGCTAGGAAAGACATAAACAGGCTGCTGTCTCACAATGGCCTAGCTGCTCAGACTATTCTTCCTCCTCCCATCTTCTTTGATGACTTCTCATCCAGTGAAGAAGAAGCCCCGCAGCATGTATCTAGTGAAGATGATGAGCCCCTCAGTGCCAAGCTTCAGAAAATGAAGACCAAGACCAAGGCCACACCCAGAGGCATCAAGAAAGGTGTCAAGGGAGTTGCTGGCCATGGCAAGCGCCCTCCATCTGATGAAGATGAGGACTTTGGCTCAGAGGACTCTGAAGAGGAGTGGAGCGAGTGAAGCTGTTCAAGTCCAGAAGCTCTTGTTCCTCTCTTCTTTTCTTCCCTTTTTGTTAACATGTTGACAAAGGGGGAGAAAGGAAGATTGAGTGTTCTGCTGGGCTTGCTTTTGTGAGTTGTGAGAGAAGCTGCTGCATTGCTTTGCCTTTTATTCTCTGTCAGCTGAACTCATTTATCTCTGGTCTGTAATATGTGTGGTACTTCTGGTTGCCTCTGTTGGCAACTGATGGTTGTGGTCATGGACAAGTTTTAGGGGATTTGAAAACTTTTAAAAATCTATGATGCTGTAATAGGACTAGAATTGCTTGCCTTGCTATTTTATATCTAGTTCCTATTTAGTTCTGTTTAATTCTTGCCTGTATTGATTGTTAAGACTGTTTGCTGCCAGAGTCCGGAGGTTCTGGGATTTTCCCGGAGGTTCCGGGGTCTGGACCAGAACCTGGAGGTTCCGATTTTTCCCGGAGGTTCCGGGGTCTGGGCACAACCAGTCTCCTGCTTGAATCTATTATGTCATATGCATCACGTTTACATGTTACACCTTTATTTGCACCCCACGATGAGTTGAATACACTGCAGTTGCTACACATGCTCATAATGTATGTCTACATGTCTTGAATGGACATTCCCTCTCTATTCAAAAAGAGAAAGGCATACATTAAGGGGGAGCTTTGTATTCAAATCATCAAAAGCTCAATCTTATCAATTAAATGTAAGCTTTAATTAGGTTGTTAACATTTACCAAAAAGGGGGAGATTGTAAGTGCAATCAAGCCCCTAAGTGGGTTTTGGTGATGTTGACAACTTAATTAAAGGTCTAATGAGCTTTTGAGTATGAGTGACAGGTTTAAATTTGAAGAAAGGTAAAGAGGAATGAATGGTGACCCTTCATTGTTTGAAGAGGCTTCCTAGGGCTCAAGACAAGCTTTAAATTCATTTTCTATTTTTGAATTTGAGTATAGGACAAGCCGTACTATCAAGAGGGATACTAATAGTGGCATGGATGAAACCAAGTGCTTAAAGATCTTCTGTAAAACCTAAATCATCCCAGCCACATATGACCTATCAGCTAGCTGCCTTAGCCTTGTTCACATCTTTTCCGGAACCTCTGAGTTTTTCCCGGATGTTCCGGGCTGCTCTCAAGTCAGCCTGTTGAAGTCGCCTGTTCCCGGAGGTTCCGGGATCTAGCCCAGAGGTTCCGGGTTTTCAAAAGTAGCCGTTGCTGTTCCAGATCTGAGGGTATTTATACCCCCTTGTCTCCCAATGGTTACCTTCTTCCTCCCTGCGCCAAACAGTAGCATTTGCTCCCCTTCTCTCCCAAGCATTGACTCCCACCTACTTGAATCCAAATCTAACCCTAGCATTCAAGTGTGGAGTGATTCCTTGTGAGAATAAGCAAATCCAAACCCCTTCTTGTGTCCTTGAGCACTTGGTGGACCCCTAGCTCCTTGGTGGATCTTTTACTCTTAGAGCCTTGCTTCTAGACGGCTAGAGGTTGCTTGGAAGCTCTCCAATCGATTGTGGAAGCTCCAAGAAGTTTGTATTACCCTCACTTGCTTAGTGGAAACCCTCCATCTATTACCTTGGTGATAGGTGTGAGAGAGGAGCGGATCTAGAGAGATCCCATAGCCTTTGTGGCTAACCTCAACTACTTGGATGTAAGCCAACCTTTGTGGTGAGCTGAACCACGGGATAAATTGTTGTCCCTTGTGCGTTTCTTTCCATATGTTGTTGCTTGCTTGTTCTAGGTTGTGTGCTCACTAGATCTATTAGGGTTTGCTACATTTCTTGCTATATCTTTAACCCTAAGGTTGCTAGTGTGGTTAGGCTCTTTCCCTAAGTATTTGTAACCAATTTCGTGCTATCTTGTTGCTCTCTAATCTTGTTATCCGCAGCAAATCAACAGAAGCATTATTTCCCGAAAGCTCCAGCAAAATACACCTAAGTGCATTTTCCCGGAGGTTCCAGGGAAAAACCCGGAGGTTCCGGGGTCTGGGCAGAATTTGGCAGAAATTGGTTGAGTTTGTTTTGCAGGCCTATTCACCCCCCCTCTAGGCCACTTGCATTGATCCTTTCAGCCGGGAGCAGGGAGAGAGGGGGCGGCGGCGGGGTGCAGGAGAGAGGGAGGAGAGGGCAGCGGGGAAGAGGAGGATCTCACCCGAGAGGATCTGGCTGCGACCTTCCTTCCTTCACCAGGAACCGCTGCCGCTCCCCTTCCCTGGCGAGGGAGCGCCGCCACTCTCTGCGCTTTCATCTGAGGGAGAGAGGGGGCTTCGCGTCGCTCCAGGACGCTCGAGAGGGGGTGGCGGCGGGGTGCAGGAGAGGGTGAGAGGGCGGCGGGGGTGGGGGAGGCGTAGGAGGGCCGCGCGCGGATCTGGTGCCCCGCTGGCTGTCGGAGTCCTCCATGGCCGCCGTCATCGTTAACCCGCGTCGGCTCCGCCCCTGCACTGGCTCCATCTTGTCTCCCGCCACCGTATCTCCACACTCCTCCTCGCCGCTCCATGGCTGACCACCGCGAGCTAGGGAGGAGGTGGTGGCCCCGATGTAGGAGGATGAGGAGGCCGCTCGTCCCTGCTCCGGCCACCACCGCCACGCCGCAGTAGAGGTGGTGGGGAGAGGATGGCGGCGGGGACGCCAGGGAGGGGAGAGCAGGGGGCGAGAGGGGGCGACGCGGGAGGCAACTAAGGTTAGGGTTTCGGGTCGAGCGGGGTGGGGGGGTATTAGGTGGGGGGCGTGGGTGGTGGGAGGGGGCGTTCGCAAAATGTCCAGGGGTGTGTTTGTAAATCGACAATCTCCGCTTCTTTGTGTAGAAATAATTTTTTATTTGAGGGCTTTTGTGGAAAATATATGAACGCGGCGACTGTACCATCGGGACGCGGCGGACCGTTTCGCGATTTGTAGCAAACCGGAGGACTTTTCTGCAAAATAGCTACCGCGCGCCTGGCCGCCGAGCGCTCCCACCGCGAGCCCCCGAGGCCTCCAGGGGGCGACACGTACCCCCGGGGATCGCTCCCGTGCGAGCAAAGGGGAGTAGACTTTAAGAAAAGAGATAACACGCATTCGTATGCCCTGTTGCGGCAGTATGGGGTAAACGTGAACGGTAGACTTCGAAACTCAAAAAAGATGCAGAATTTGAACCTCGAGTCGTGAGAAAGTTATCTAGCCTAGTTGGTCAAAGAGAGCTGAGGTATAATCGCAAATATGAGATTCGGGTTCAAATCCTCGTTGGAACCTAAGGTTGCAGTATTTGTAATCGATAACCATTGGATGTGAGGAACTGAGGATAGAGGTCCAACTTCTTTGTTGCCCATGCCTATGCAGAGGAGTCGAGCCGGAGGAGCCACAATTTGATTTCATGGGCTCTTCCAATGTTTGTGAGGGGAAGGATGATAGAGAGGAATCCGTGAAAACGATTTCCATGAACCGTTTAGATGGGCAATCACATCTTCTTGAAAAACAATATTGCCCGAAGTGAGGACGGTGCCGCTCCACGAACAACTCCTGAAGCTATTTTGACCGAAGCTGTACCAAACACGAAATATGAAATATGAGAACCTGGAACCTGGCAGGGGCCATGAATCCCTAATATTGGGTAAACATGTAAGCATATACTCCGTTCCAAATTATACTGGATCATTCGACTTTTTAACTTCAAATTTGACCAGTTGTCTTATTTGAATAATTGTGCAAAACGTCGTATTTTGGTTGTGACTTGCTTTGTTAATAAAATGTTCAAAAATAATTTTAATTTGGCTATGTTTGCTCAAATATTTTGAATAAGACGAGCAGTCAAACTTGAGATTAAAAAAGTCAAATGATCTATAATTAACAACCTATGATTTGGAAGGGAAGGAGTACTTAATACTAATATATTTATATTAGGTAAACCCACAAAGTTATGATTGATTGAATGAATATTAATTATTGTTTTGATTGTGTACACGATAAAAAATATGTAGTCTATGAAGTATTATCTATATGGCTCCCTCACATAAAAATCCTCAGAGTACTGTACTAAACTAGGTAAATTCCCCGCGCGTTGCTGCGGAATATGTTGCTTAATTTTTTATAATTATTAGATTTGATGCACTTGAGAAAAGTAAAATTTTGAGAATTTGTAATAATTACACAATTCAAAATGAATTATGAAAAATTCCAAAGGAATTGCTGCAGGTCGCTGGTGGCCCATTAACGTGATGTTCAACGGCCCATATGGCTTTCGTTGCTACACCTAGATACGAAGTCAACAACGACGGAACATAATTCTCAAAAAAAAAACAACGACGGAACATGACCTTATCTGTTCTCATGCCGCCTCCAGCCCCACGCGAGATCCCGTCGCCAGCGCTCACAGCATCCCGCGCCGCCGGCGGGAGCGGCTGATGAAGGCGCGGGCGGAGCATGGCGGCGCAGCGACACCTCCCTCCCTTGTCCCTCCCCCTTTCCCCTGCGAATGGAGCATGGCGGTGGAGTCAAGGCTGGGTGAGGAGGCGCGACGCGGGTTGGTGGCAGCTTCCTCCTCCCGGCGAACCTCGTCGTCGGCGGCATTCTCTTCTAAGCTGAATCCGGCGGTGGTGTTGAGACCGGGCGAGTAGGCACGATGTGTGCTGGTGGCGGCATCCTCCTTGGGGCCAGATCCGGCGGCGGGGTTGAGGCCGGGCGAGGAGGCGCCCTCCTCCCTCCGGCGTGGCAGGCCCTCGGTGGCGTGCGACCTCCTCCTCACCAGGTGCGGCTTCCTCAACTCTAGGTGCTCGACGGCTGCGCTCTCTCTCCCCCCTCCCTCTTCGTGCGGTGCGTGCGTTTTATGGACGCTGCAACGGGGAGGTGAGGTGGCGGTAGTGGGGATGCGAGGTGACGAGGAGGCATGGGGGGCAGTGGTGGGGAGGCGAGATGGTGGCGGCGGACTTGGGTGGAGAAGGGGCAGCGATGGATTTGGGCGGCGGGGAGGTGGGGTGGGGGTGGAGTGGGGCTCGCGATGGGCTCTGGGTGGGATCGAGGGGAGCGACGGGGATTTACTGTCGATGACGTCAGCGGATGACGTGGCTGGCTGAGAATAGAGAGAAATAGAGGTGGGACTTTTAATGAGTACCAAAAACATAATTGTCTATGATATGTGTATCATAATCTGGTGAACACGATGAGATTATTGGATTGTTCGCAATCTGCTTACGAAGCCTTATCGCTTCATCAGTTATAAAAAAAAAACAGATGGAGACCCTGACGTACGCCGACCTCAGCAGTACACACGTTAGGAATTATTCCATCCGTTCCAAAATATAAGCATTCTTCGATTTCTGTGGTGTACGTCATTCGTCTTATTCAAAAAATTTGTGAAAATATAAAAACAATTATGATATACTTAAAATATATATGATGATAAAACATGTCATAACAAAATAAATAATATTTTCATAAATTTTTTGAATAAGAAGAATGGTCAAACGTGATCAGTAAAAGTCAACAAATACTTATATTCTGGAACGAAGGTAGTAGGATACCCCTACCTGCAATGCCTACGGTTACTTGCAGCTAATTATTATCTAATATTCCGGGCACATACAGCTCGAGTTGCATGAGGTTTGACATGGCAAAACATGCGAGTACCATGTTTAGCCTGACGCCACCCCGTAATTAACAACAGACAAAACAAAACACTCGCTAGTACTTCTATTATTACTATTACTATTACAATAATACTGGATCACATCACAGATCACTACCGGGCTAAATGCGATCAAGATGCTTGATTTGACTTTTGAGCGCACCTGCCATTAGAATTAGCATTTCGCATTAGATAACTCCCAATCATTGAGCGCAAAAAACCGCGACAAGTTCCACCGATTTCTTTCCTCCCCATTTCCACCTGCAATCGGACAAGAGACCCCGCCGATTATTCTCCTAGAAAAACCAATCCTTTCCCTCTCCCCCACCATATCCCTCTCCCGACCGAGCTGAATTCCTCAGCCTCTTCTTCTTGTTCCGATCCTCTTCGCCACGAGGTGGGCAGGCGGGCAGCGCCTCTCCGCGTGTGGTCCGTGTGCGCGGGTCCGGTCCTCATCCCCCTCCTCTTTCGTCGTCGTCCCGGAGTGAGGGCGGCGCGGCGGCTTCTCTTCTTCCCCGGCTCCGCACGTGAATGTCTGCGCAGCGCAGCGGTGGATAGGAGGAGTTTGAGGCCTCCATTCAAGCTCCGCCTTGGATAGGAATGCTTGTGGGAGGGTCGGGGGCACGTCGCCGGGTGCTTGGGTTGATGTTGGGAGCGTGTGAATCGCCTCAAGTTTCGATCTTGGCGAGTCTGGAATCCCGGAATTCTTTCGGGTTCTTGTTGTGAGAAGGTTAGCGGATTCTCTCTAGATACCGTGGAAATGACATCGGAATTTGATCATTCCACTGTTTTGTTTATTCTGTTTTTGTTGGTAAACCGTAAATTATGTATGCTTGTTTTATTGAATGACCACTCTTAAAAAAATATTTCACGACTTTTTTTTCCCTCCGGACTCACTGTCCCGCTCCTGAATCATTCAGAAATTGTTTGACAGTGGAAATCAGCTTTCTTTCTTTGGGTGGCTTTATTTGATCACCTGCGGATGTTTGACATTAATACAAACTATGTGCTAGTGTCAAATTCACTGTGTTATGATGTTAATTGATTCTCAAGTTTATGGAAGTTTCATCTTGAGACAATTTAAAACTGGCATCCGTTCTGCTCAAGTTCAGAGCTCAGGTTCTTCTTGATACCTTTGGAAACAGACTGATATGTTCTGAATGCCTGCAGGCTGCAGGACTGTGTTGCTGATCTGTCTGAACCCATGGAGACTACTAGCTCAACAAATGAGGATACCGGCAGGGGGACAATGTGGGAGCTGGAAAGGAATCTTGATCAGCCCATGGATGCAGAGGCCGGGAGATTGAGGAACATGTACAGGGAAAAGGTGATTATCACATAACTGCTTGCAAAGGTCCTAAACTTTGATATGCTACTTTAAGTGTTGAGTGGTTCATTGTACAGTTATGATTATGAGCGTCTGTGTACCTGAGTTGCTAATGAATGGTTAATAATTTTGCCTTCTTATATTCCTCCCTTGCATGTGCAGACATACCCAACACTTGTGCTGTTACAGTTAGCTTTCCAAAGCCTTGGTGTGGTGTTTGGGGATTTAGGCACATCACCTTTATACGTCTTCTACAACATTTTCCCTCATGAAATAGAAGACACGGAACAAGTTATTGGAGCACTCTCGCTTATTATTTACTCTCTTACTCTGATTCCACTTGTTAAATACGTCTTCATTGTATTGAGGGCAAATGATAATGGCCAAGGTATGAGTATGTCCTGCACCCTTGCTTCTTTGAAAGCTCTGCTTCGGTTACGAATGATCAAATTGTATAAGGTGATCTTTCTAGTTTATTCAGAAGATGTAGTAAAACCAAAACTATTTTGTGTTCTATAGTTTAAAGATTGCAGTTCAAAGACACCTTGTGCTACAATATGACCATACATAGCAAATTCTAGCTAGTTTCTTCCCAAGAAAAGAAGCAATGATCTTCATATCTAGTTAGTTTCCTCCTAAGAAAATGCTGCAGTTTCACTTTTAGACCTCAAAAAAGCAGTAATATTGGTCAACAATTCTCCTTGTGCGCTTATTTGCTCAAATCTCTCATTCATATGCCTTCCACAGTTTGTTTTAGTTCATGCCACGAAACACTACAATCATTTAAGCCTTTCATTGGTTGAGCTCACAATCAATATGCATCATACTTACAGCATATTAGCATTACCATTCTGAACTTTTGAGAGCAAACCGAAGTTTAGCGCCCCTAAAATAGATTAGCTGCCTTCATATTTAAGAAAATATTTTGAAAAGCCTGATAGGAAAGCCTCTTTTTGGGACAGACATGTTGTCCAGTATGTGTATGGAGCCACTTGGTTCATTGGTTGTGAGAAGCAAAGTAGTGTGCTGTCAGTTTCAGTACTTGATATTAATTCAGCATATTAGATTATGGCACTGCTGTAAATTTCAAAGTCAATGTGCCTTACAATTCTGTGATCATGAATATGAACATAATATAGGTTAATTGAAATGCCAGGTGGAACATTTGCTCTTTATTCACTGCTTTGCCGGTATGCAAAGATAAACACTATTCCTAATCAGCATCGAACAGATGAAGATCTAACAACATACAGTTGCCACACATATGATGAGAAATCTCTTGCTGCAAAGATCAAAAGATTGTTAGAGAGGCACCAACTCAGAAAGAATGTCATTCTTATTATTGTTCTTTTTGGTGCTTGTATGGCCGTTGGAGATGGAATCCTCACTCCTGCCATATCAGGTGAGTATCTATATGTTTCATTTTTTAGGAAAAAACTATACATTTCATTAATTGATTTAGTACAAGGTTTTCTTATGTTAATATTGTTATGAGAACTTAGATTATTACAACTTAGTTTGATGTGAACAAATCATGTTTGCTCAAAAAACTATATCATAAGCATGCTGAACATGAGTATTATATGAAATCGTTTGGCCACATAAAGCATCATCCAAGGAATGGTGCTGATATTTTCTTTGACATATACTATTAATAGTCCATCCAAGAAATACTAAAACGGTTTTAGCGATTTGGTAATGTCCCACAACCACATGAACTCAAATTTATGATTGTGCCTTAAGATGGAGCAAAAACCTTTCAGGTCAAAAAGATGTGAAACAACTTAGTCCATGGTAATGTTTTGTTTCCCCTTCTACTGCTATTGCATTGCCTAGTGATCAGTTAGCAATATTGGACAATGAAACTTAAATGTGTTCGTCATTCCATCCGCTTTAACTGTACTGTGTATCTTTTAATTTTACTTGTGCACAAGTGATTGATCTGAAGTTTGCAATTTGCAGTTCTTTCTGCGACTGGAGGAATACAAGTGGAAGAGCCCAAAATGAGAAATGGTACATGCGAAACCTGGAAGTTAGTATTTTTTTATGCTTTTATTAGGATCTACCTTGTTCTTTCATATGTTAACTGTTTTGTTAACTGTGATTTGGGAATTGCCTTCCATTTTCTAATTGGTACACTGAATAGTTTTATTTAATGTGATCTGGTAGAGAAGAAAGGCGATCATGATACTGAGATCAATTTGTGGATGACTGAATTCTTGCACCTTTTTTTCTCATCAGATGTGGTTGTCATCGTCTCTGTGGTCATATTGATTGGATTATTCAGCATGCAACACTTTGGCACAGATAAAGTTAGCTGGCTTTTTGCGCCAATAGTGTTAGTTTGGTTCATTCTCATTGGAACACTAGGCGCTGTAAACATCTACAAATACGATCGGTCTGTCCTCAAGGCATTTAATCCTATTTATGTATATCGGTACTTTAAGCGAGGGAAGACTAGCTGGGCTTCTTTAGGAGGAATTATGCTCAGCATTACAGGTCTGAAAAGAATCTCTAACCTGATTGCATAATCCTCTTGTTCTTTGTTTAATGGCAATTACCAGAACTGAAATTTGGGGTCATGCTTCAGGGACAGAAGCACTGTTTGCTGATCTTTCATATTTCCCTGTACAAGCTATTCAGGTACATGTTGTTGCCTGTCTTTGTTATTAGCTATGCATTTTCTTATGAGAACCAAGGAACCCTTTTAGAAGCAAATCTATATTTGTAGAAGCCGTTTTCACATAAGTACAGAAATATAATTCTTTTGCTCCTGCTGACGACATCAAATCTTGGTATGCAGATTGCTTTTACCGTGGTTGTGTTTCCCTGCCTTCTTTTGCAGTATACTGGCCAAGCTGCCTATATAGCTCAGAATACACAAAATGTCTCCCATGCTTTCTATTTTTCCCTTCCAGGTAATGTCAGACAGGAGTATTCTTCACTTTCCACGTGTATTGGAATACATGCTAACTCAATTATTTGGCACAGCTTCTGTACTTTGGCCATCATTCATTGTTGCAACAGCTGCTGCGATAGTTGCTAGTCAAGCCACTATATCGATGACATATTCGATTATCAAGCAAGCACTTGCTCTAGGGTGCTTCCCCAGAGTGAGGATTATCCATACATCCAAGAAGTATCGAGGCCAGATATACAGTCCTGACATCAATTGGATCCTTTTGATATTCTGCATCGCTGTCACTGCTGGGTTTAAAAACCAAAGCCAGATAGCAAATGCATATGGTAAAATCTCATGTCTGTCTCTGACACTAATTTCAAGATTGCAATTAGTGTTCTAGCTCAGTTGCTAACATGAATGTTGTGTTAACAGGTACTGCTGTGATAATGGTTATGCTTGTGACAACATTTCTCATGATCCCCATAATGCTGCTGGTGTGGCGTAGCCACTGGACCTTGGTCATTCTTTTCACCGCGCTGTCATTGATTATTGAAATTCCATACTTCTCGGCTGTGATGCGGAAGATCGATCAGGGTGGATGGGTTCCTCTTGTGTTTGCTGCCGCCTTCCTCATCATCATGTATGTATGGCACTATGGTACACTCAAGCGCTACGAATTCGAGATGCACAGCAAGGTGTCCATGGCATGGATCCTAGGCCTTGGTCCAAGCCTTGGTCTTGTCAGGGTGCCCGGTGTCGGCCTGGTGTACACAGAGCTGGCTAGCGGCGTTCCTCACATTTTCTCACACTTCATTACCAACCTCCCGGCCATACACTCCACCCTGGTCTTCGTCTGTGTGAAGTACCTTCCTGTCTACACCGTGCCACTGGATGAAAGGTTCCTTGTGAAGCGGATCGGCCCCAAGAACTTCCACATGTTCCGGTGCGTGGCGCGGTATGGCTACAAGGACATCCACAGGAAGGATGATGACTTCGAGCAGATGCTCTTTAACAGCCTGATGCTCTTTATCGGGCTGGAGAGTATGATGGAAGAGTACACGGACTCTGATGAGTACAGCACCGTGCATGAGCTGAACCAGGCAGGCAACGCCAACCCGAGGATCAATGGCATCAACGCCAGTTCAAACATGGAGCTCAGCTACGCATCCCACGACTCCATTGTACAGGTGCAGTCCCCAAACCTTACGGGGAACAGCCAGTTGATGTCGTCAGGGCAGACATACCAGACCGTGGGCGACGAGATCGCATTCCTGAACGCGTGCAGGGACGCCGGGGTGGTGCACATCCTCGGGAACACGATCATCAGGGCTCGCAGGGATTCGGGGTTCCTCAAGAAGATCGCCATCAACTACATGTATGCTTTCCTCAGGAAGATCTGCAGGGAGAACAGTGCCATCTTCAATGTTCCCCATGAGAGTCTACTGAATGTTGGGCAAGTGTTCTATGTGTAAGCACTGACAGTAAATACATTCAGGTAGGTGAGATGTTCTTCAGCCTCAGAACTACTCAAGAGAAGATGGCTGTGTTTGTTCATATAGTAGCTAATAGGAGGGCGTCTTTGTTGAAATAATTGTACAGCATCATATATGACTGAGCACTTGGAGCCTGATCGATAAATAGTGGTCATGTTCCTTGTGTAGAACTTGTGCTGAATGCACATGTGTAATAGCTGGTTGTTAAATCCAGAGTAATTTTGCTGCTATAGTATTTGCCATGTTTCCTGCAATAGAGCATTACAAAACGGCTTTTCCACACACGTCGCAAGCCTGGAGGAAGAGCAGCAGCTGCTGACTGGCTCTGCAGCATGGCTTTTGGCTTGACTTGTCCGTCCCATTTCCAATCACAATCCTGTACGTATATCCATCTCAGCACCACACGCTCACCCCCACCTCGCTCTCAATCATTTGTCTCAATGTCTCATCTCATCCTGTTACTATAAGCAGCGTAAACCACCGGGCTAAGCCAACCATCCAGGTCGTCATCCATGGCGTCCAACCCCACCAACCGCGGCTCGCCGCCATGCGTGCTCCTCCTTCTGCTCGCCGTCTTGTTCCTCCAGCACGGCTGCTCATCGGCGGCGACGGACGCCCACGGACGCGCCGGCGGTGACAGCCTGATGATGGTGGCGCGGTTCCAGCGGTGGAAGGCGGAGTACAACAGGTCCTACGCTACGGCCGCGGAGGAGCGGCGCCGGTTCCAGGTGTTCGCGCGCAACGTGGCCTACATCGAGGCCACCAACGCGGAGGCGGAGGCGGCGGGGCTCACCTACGAGCTCGGCGAGACCGCCTTCACCGACCTCACCAACGAGGAGTTCGCCGCCATATACACGGCGGCGGCGCCGCTGCCGCCCGCGGACGACGAGGACGTCGGTAGGGGCGGTTTTCTCGAAAAGCCGTCGATTAAACCGGTGGTGAGATAAACCATAGGAATTACGCTTCTTTGGATTACGTTTCATACGGCGGTTTTTTTAGATAAGGGATTACAAAATCCGGCCTCTACATCCAAGGATGTACACAACTAATTATTACAGACCAAAGCTGGTGCAAAAACACAGCAAACCAAAGTCATAACAAGATACATAGACTAAAGCAAACGATATAAGTGCTTCCACCCTCTATTTGAAATGTCTAGAGCAACAACTTCCAGCTTCTTGCTCAGCATAATGAGGGTGTCCTTGGCTTGCTCGTCACGCTGAAACTGGGACCAGGAGCGTAGCCAGTATGCTCCCCTGAAAATAACCTGCATGATAGAGTTAGTTTTCAATTTGTTGAAAATTACATCGTTCCGGCAACGCCAGATAGCCCAGCACAGCGCAGCTACACCCACCCAGATCAAACCTTTCAAGTTCTTAGGTTGATTATTAAGCCAAGTACCAAACAAATGGCTAATAGATCTAGGTTGGTTAAGATTTGTAGCGAAGAAGATTATGTGCCAAATCGTTTTAGCAAAGGGGCAGTGAAGGAATAGGTGTTGGATATTCTCATTCCTGTTACAACTGACACATTTCTGGCTACCTTTCCAATGTTTCCTAGCCAGATTGTCTTTAGTGAGGACTACTCCCCTTTGTAAAAACCAGAGAAAGATCTTTATTTTTAGTGGAATCCTCATCTTCCAGATCTTCCGATGCTGAAAGGGTGGATTTGTATCAATAAGATGGTGATACAAAGACCGAACGGTGAACAAGCCGGACTTGGTTAGGCTCCATTTAAAAAGGTCAGAGCCTTCCGTGAGTTGCACGTGTGAGATTCGTGCCACTAATCCAAGCCAATCTCTAAGATTGTTATCCACTAGAGCCCTCCTGAAGGAGATATTTAGGGGACTTGTGGCCATTATCTTTGATATTGTAGCGTGTGGCTCCCTCGCTATATTATATAAGTTCGGGTATTGAATTTTGAGCGGCTTGTCTCTTATCCAAGTGTCATCCCAGAATCTCACATTGGTCCCATCCTTTATAACAAAGGATCCTAAAGATAGTACCTCCTCTTTTATATGCATGAGACCTCTCCAAAAATGAGAGTCATAGGGTTTGGCTTCCACTTGAGTTAAAGATTTAGATCTTAGGTATTTATTTCGGAGCATCGTTTGCCAAATGCCATCTGTGTTTAGTAGATTAACTAACCACTTGGCCAGCAGACATTTATTTTGCAGCTGCAAATCAAGAATACCTAGACCACCTTGGTCTTTAGGACGACATAAGATGTCCCATTTGGCAAGTCTGTATCTGTGTTTTTGTGAGGAGCCTTGCCAAAAGAATCTAGATCTGTAGTGATCCAAGTTTTTGATGACCCCTTTCAGTATCTCAAAGAAGGACATCATAAACATGGGTAGACTGCTTAAGACTGAGTTGAGTAAGACAAATTTACCTCCGTAGGATAGGTATTTTGCCTTCCAACAAGAAAGTTTTTGTTCAAAACGTTCTTCAACCTTTTTCCACTCAGAATTCAAAAGCTGTCTATGGTGCATTGGGATCCCTAAATATCTGAAAGGGTATGTCCCTATATTACAACCAAAGAGAGAGGTATAGAATTCCTCCATCTCTTTAGCTGCTCCATAGCAAAAAATTTCACTCTTATGGAAGTTGATCTTGAGCCCAGATAACTGCTCAAACGCGCAAAGCAGAAGTTTAAGATTTTTCGCTTGTTCCGGACGTGGTCAATGAAGATAATAGTGTCATCTGCATATTGCAGGATTGACAGACCATCATCAACAAGATGGGGGAGTACTCCTCTTATTTGACCATCGGCCTTTGCTCTATTGATGAGTAGAGCCAGCATATCGGCAACGATGTTAAATAAGATTGGTGACATAGGATCACCCTGTCTGAGTCCCCTTTTGGTTTGGAAGTAAGGCCCAATTTCATCATTAATTTTGATCCCCACACTTCCACCAGTGACCATACTTTGGATCCACCTACACCATTTCGGCGCAAAGCCTTTCATGCGAAGGGTTTGTTGCAGAAAGGACCATTTGACTTTGTCATAAGCCTTTTCAAAATCAATTTTAAAAATGACACCATCCCTCTTCTTGGTATGAAGTTCATGTATAGTTTCGTGTAGAATAACTACTCCTTCCATGATGTTCCTACCCGGCATAAAGGCGGACTGTGTCGGGCTTACGACCTTCTTGGCTACAAGATTAAGCCTATTTGTTCCCACTTTAGTGAAGATCTTGAAACTCACATTTAGGACACAAATTGGTCTATATTGCTGGATTTTGGTTGCATTATGAATTTTAGGGATTAACGTAATGATTCCAAAGTTCAAGCTGTACAGATCCAGCGCCTCCCTATGTAGATCTGCAAAGAGAGGTAAAAGATCCGCTTTGATGACCCCCCAGAAAACCTGATAAAATTCCGTAGGAAATCCATCAGGGTCTGGAGCTTTATTATGCTCCATTTGGAAGACTGCGTTCCTCACTTCAGATTCAGTGAAGGCAGCAATGAGAGATTCATTTTCCTCCTGAGATATCTGAGGGATGTCGAGGACTTGATCCTCTACTAGGGAAACCCCAGAAGCCTCTGGTTGCCCAAAAAGATCCTTATAGTAGTTAGTAATATGGCGCTTGAGGCAATCATCTCCCACAACAACACCTTGATCATCCTCAAGTTTAAAGATTCGTTGGTTGAGAGCTAGTTTTGCTTTTTTTTTGTTAGGTCCTTTTATTTTTGTAAAATTGTAAAGAAAAAAAAATCCTTCCATTACCGGGATGAACCTGGCTGCGACCCCGTCCATACGATCCACTGGGCTAAATGAACAAGGCCTAAAGGGCACATGAATAGTCACAAGGGCAATATTCTTGTGCAAAATTGCAGTGCAAGAACATAAATGTTCTAGCGTTTCTTCTGAATGAATTGTGTGGATCACACAATCACAGGATTGACGAGTCATATTCTTCCATTTAAGCAACTTACTTGTGCTTAAGCTTAAACAATATATTTCTTTTGGAACAAAAAACAATCAATCCCTATTTCAACAACAACCATAAGAACAATTTGTGCTTGAGATAGTAAGAGGATTCCTAAAGCCACCAAAAGGCATCGACCATCAACTTAAGTATGCCCAATAGATGTCTATAAGCTTTTGCAAAGCTAAAATCTTATTAGCTGCTACTATATTATTTCCTCAACTCCTTAAGTTTACACATGATGTTGCAAGTATAATGGCTTCTCCTATTTCTTTGCTTCCCTCCTCTAAACTTGTGGGTCTATTTGCACAAGATTTTGCTCTTCAAGAAGATTGACAAAATGTGCAACATGATCTTCGTCTTCTAAGGACATATATATGAAAATGGTTTCTTCTCTTGGTGAGCAAATCCATAAGAATGACATCAACAAATGCAGACATCATTTTTTTTCAAGAGGATAAAAACAGTAGAATTACTCTAGGTTCAAGTATACAATAGTCTTTAGGCCCCTAGTTGTTAACCTTATTTTGTTCATCGAAGTACGTCGTGAAGTTTAGAAATATCATCAAGAACTATACTGGGAGACCTTACAGTCGTGTTGGATATTGGGATTTGGTATTGACATGTGAGATAGGCAAGTGCATTGGAAGTTTTGTTTGCCACAATCCTCAATCTAATTCGTCACAATGGTATAAGGTCAGTCTCAATGCATGGGGAGTGTCATAGGAGTGTCATGCGCATTAAATATCACACCACATTAGCAAATTTATGAGGAGAGAGGAGGAAGAATGTCATGAAATGAGAGAGGAGTGTCATCACTATGACACTTCGCTGACATAGTTCTCGAGTTTACAATCTTGGTAACTGTGTGATGACACTCCCTACTTAGAATGGCCTAATCTTAATCCTTCGATGTGGAGATAGTAATAAAGTGTCTCACTCAAAATAAGCTCATAAACCAATAACTAGACCTCTGCCTCGCTGCACCATATAAACATGGTTAATTAGTCAGTTTTAGAAACCCCATTATGCCCAAATCATGATGTATTTTAATTTGAACCAGAGGGTGCGTAAACAACTCGACCAATCTTTGAATATGTGCTTCAAAACGTATATATGAGTATGTGTGCTTAAAAAAGATACTAGTATGTGAATCATGAATAACAAATAGTGTGATTAGAGGGTGCGTACACAACTCGACCGCCAATTAGAGGTATTAAATAAATGCAATTTACAAAATTAACTACACAACATGTGGGCTAATTCGCGAGACGAATTTAATGTGGTTTTTTACCACATGATTAGAGGATGTTACTGTAGCATTATTATAGTAAATTATGGATAAATTAGGAGATTCATCGCTCAAAGTTGAACTCATATGTGAAAAGATTTTGTAAATAAATCTATACTATAAGGAGCGAAAACAATTGAAAACTTTTCTCACCCAATTTGGGCCCGCCGTACCCCTCACGACGGACCCACCCGTCATATGTTTTTAGGAGTGGATATGGTGGAAGGACTATAGAAGGACCAAAAAATCGCAATTTGGGGAGTGTTTCTCCCAAAATATAATGTTTTCTCACCCACCCCGCGCCTACCCGCCCTCACGTACCCGCGTCGGACCCACCCGGCCACGCGCCCCGCACGCCACGCTGCGCTTAAGTGAAAAAACGATTCGGTGTCTTCTTTTCTTTCCCCCGCGCCGTCTGGATCCACCTCGTCCACTGCCGACTACTCCATCCGCCGCCGGCCGCTACTTCCCGTCGTCGTCTTCCATCCATCCCCGGCTCCCCAGCACCCCGACATCACCCCCATCGTCCTGCTGCCCGACGGCTCGTCACCTCCCCCACCCTCCCCTCTGCTTCTCAGCGCATAGCCCACGACTTCCCCAAGATCCACAGGCACCTCGGCCGGCTGGCCGGCACCCTCCTCGCCCACCCGCCCGGCCAGCATCCTCGTCGACCTCAGTATCCACACCCTTCAGCCCCCAGCTCCCGTCGAACCTGTGCTGGCCGGGGCCACGGCGAACCCGAGCGCGGGCTGTGGTGGAAGCGACGGAGGAAAGGGTGGCCGAGGAAGGGGCAAGATCCTGATGTCGTTGGCCTCCCCATCGCCGACTCTGTTCTTGGTCTCTCTCCTCCCCGGGTGGTGGCGGCGGGAGCAATTGCGATTGGCGGGAAGGAGATCAAGGAGGACCTGGCGACTGGAGGAGGTGCCGCCGCTACTCCTGGACGAGGTCGCCCGCCCGCGCCGCATCGCGCTCTTCCACGAGCCGTCGCCGTGCGTATGAAAGGATCTTGATGTCGCCTAGAGGGGGAGGGTGAATAGGCGAGTCCTGAAAAATCACCACTTAAAACAATTTTATCAGCAAAGTCCGGATATTCCGAACTTTTCTCCGGAGTTTCTGGAAAGTCCGGAGATTCTGGAAAAATCTCCGGAGTCTCTGGACAAGCACCCGCGTAGTGGAATAAAAGCTCTCTTTCTCTAGAACCCGGAACTTCTGGATTGCAAATCCGGAACTTCCAGATTCGCCTGAGTCAGAGAGGAACCCCAAACCTTTTCTTGCTTTCTTGCTTGAAATGAACTCAAACTTGAAGTGTGGCTCAGAGTGGAGATCTTTGCAGATTCTTAGGCTCATGCACTTCACAAGCACTAACACCCAAGTAGATCGACAATATATGACAAAAGCAAGCTAAGAATGTAATGCAAGGTAAATGTGAGGTAGACCAACAAGAGACACAAGATTTGTTTTACCAAAGTTCGGATTCACCACCGTGTGAATCCTAGTCTCCGTCGGGTGCTTCTCCTACTGAAGCCGGGTTGCACTCAACCCTTTCCCCGATCCACTAAATAGCTTCTTCCTTTACGGAGGCGAAGCAAGACCTTCACAAAATTTCCCACGGCTCACCACACCTTGGGAGCTTATGGGCGATGCCTAGCCGTCTAGAAGGCAACCCTCCAAGAGTAACAAATGCTTCACACAAGCTTGACGACGTCTAACAGTGCTCAAGGGATTCAAGTGCTCTTGAATTGCTCACAAAGGCTTCTCTCTACCACCCAACTCACTAGATCTATCAAAGATCAAACAACCTCACCAAGAGGGGTTGGGGAGAGATAGAATGGCTTTGGCTTAGCAAGGAATAGTAAGGAAGCACACCAGCAACCTCAGGAATAGCGGCTTGCAATAGTGAGGACCCAGGGGTATAAATACCTAACTCCTTAAAAACTCGTCGTTGCAAACTTCAGTGAAAACCAGTGCCACCGAGTTCCCAAACTTGGTGCCACCGAGATTTCAAACAACTAGCCGTTGGGCCGGCTGACACAAAACCGGTGCCACCAGTTTCCCAAACCGGTGCCACCGGGTTTGACACAGGGTCAAACCCGAAGACGTGTACGTGTGGTTTTTGTGTCTCTCTCAACTCACATTGGTTACTTGAGCACTGAGACATTTTCAAGACTCCTTGTGTTGCATCCCTCTTGATTGTACGACATACCTACACTCAAGGTAAAATATAAGCTATATAGAGATCCACTATATAAGCTATATAGAGATCCACTTGAGCTTCATCTTCATGAATAGCCATACATTGTCAATATATCCACTTGAGAGATCCATCCATCAATGTTCATTGATTTGAGCACTTCTACCTTGAGCTAGTGACTTTGATCTCCATACAAGAATGAAACCCATTTCTTGATCAAGTCACCCTTCACATGACTCAAAGAATATATAATGCTTCTTCATTGCTTCACTCGGTTAGGCTCGACTTGATACCTCGAAACTCTCCAAGCTATAGCCACTTCACCCTAGCCAAGCACATGGTCCAAGTCACTACTTGGCCAACCTTAGCTTAGTACCTCGTTGCTAATCCCTTGCTTGATTTCTTCATCCATTCGTTGCCAATTTGAGTTAAGCTTTGATTCAACATCAAGAGTGAAATTCAATTGAGATCATGTCAATATTTGATTTTGATATCCCTTTTGTATACAACAAGCTTTCCTATTTATTTAGAGACCATCCAACAATCCAATATCACTATGTCTCTTTCTCCACCTTCATTGGCTTGTTTATATATATCAAGTAAAACTCCGTGGGATCACACATATCAAAAATCATGACATTCAATCTTAAATAGAGACATTTCACAATGTGAGGCAATAACCCATTCCTCAACTCATCTTGTACAACAATGGCTTGTCTTCTCATATAGATGTTCAATGTCATATATTATGCTTTGTTATTTATATGTTACAACCTGCTCGCATGCTTAACAAAGACATTAGATCTTTAATCTAGTTGTCATTCAATACACCAAAACCCACTTAGGGCCTAGATGTCTTTCAGCATAAGTCCCCCACTTGCTGAGTCCTGCTCTGTTACTGCATAATGGGGTTTGGTTCTTGACCCTGTTCACATTATTAGCTGGATCCAGAGGAGATGGTCCTCAGAAACGGTGAAAGATTTCACTTTGAGTAAGCTCTGACGCTTCTTGGGGTTTGTGAAGACTATTTTTGTAAATAAGGTTTCAGTTAATTTAATCTCACGATTAAGAAAGAAATTAGATTAGCTTAGTGGGATTCAGAGCTTAGTAGGATTCATGGAAAACGGCAAAGGAAACTTTGTGGTTCTGTCAGAAAAGGAATTTGGGCTTTTGTTAAATACTCCATTAGACATTTCTACAGAATTTCTTGAAAATGTTCTGATTATTTGAACTAACTCTGCGTCTTTCATGTCTGCAGCTACATCTCTGGGTATAAGAACCGATTCCAGAATTTCATCAAACACTAAGGTACAGTTTTGTTTACCCCTGTCATTTGGTGGGGTAGAAATGAAGTCATATTAGTGGTTTTTAGGCCAACATTAGAAGCGCAAGGATAGCATATTAGTATGTGTGGCTTATTTTGGTTTTGTTGTGGGTTGTGTAGGTTGGCAGTTTGCTTGAAAAAACTGTCTGTCAGACTCTGAACTCAATGCCGACGACAATACAAGCAGCAAATTTAAAAGCAACTCGAATTAGACTCCACCGTACCGTCAAAGAACTTCTAAAAGCAAATCAAGTGTATCTTTCTACTGAATTAGTGAAGTGATGGTAGGTGCCTCGCTTCAGTCCTCGGTGGAGGTGGGGCAAAGCTCGATGTTGGCAGGAGAAGCGAAGGCTGTGCTTGCCACCGACGGCAGCGCCTCCATAAACTGCCTTCAGAATGGAGGTGAGTCTGCAATTCTTATTGCAACGAAGACATTCACTTAATTTTGCTTCCATGCTATGTGATGACTTGTGAGCCATTGTCTCAATCTCTACTGGAAATTGGAAGTTCATGATAACAATTTATTCATATTAAAGTTCAGTTCTGGTGAAAAGAAGTCAGGAAATTTGAGCAATCATCCTTCTACAGTTGTACCTGCATTTGTCTGCTTATTGGTCGGAAACAGCTGCAAGCTATTGGCTTTCAGGTTCTGTATCATTTTGGCTGCAGCAACAACTTGATGTTTTCTCTTTGATTTTCAGCCACAAGACGACAGGAGCAAAGCATATACAGTTATGCTTTCTTAGGTAAGCAGTGTAGGAGTAGAGCAGTGAGGTTTCATGTCCCAGGTATGTCCATCTTTGCTTTGCCTGATATTATTTTCTCGAAGTTTGAGGATCACAACAAGTAATACAACTTGTGTATACCCTTGTTCCTATGATCCTTTTCACCCTTGGTTAGTTAATTTCTTGTAGTGAACATTGTAAGGTGAAGTAGAAAATGAGGGTGGTAGTATTGGCGGTGCGTGTCCGTTAAACTGTACTTAAACAAATGTGTGGTTTTACACAAGACTTTGCATACTTTAGTTAGGGGTGGTAGAAGTGAAAGCCTGAAAGGACAAAGTGGACATTGATAGCATGACATCGGTGGGAGGAGAAATTGAAGCTTGCTATAATTTTTGTGATTTTTGGGGACACTGAGGGATACTACGGGAGTAGGGGGACTATGAAAAGCTGATGATGCAAAATTGGGCATGTTCATCCTGGTAATTGCAAAATTGAGCTTGAAGCAGACACGGTTGGATGATGTCTTTTCTGATATTTAAAGTGAATGATTTTGAGTATGTAATACATCAATTAATCGATAACTATTTTTTCCAGGAGCATTAATTTGCCGGTATTCATTATTTTATTATACAAATATGTATGTAATTGAGTAATTGTAGAGTTACTTGAGAAACCAACTAAATAATACAATAATTTCTTTTTTATGTGCTCACAATCTATTATGATCCAAGGTACTATCAAATGGTGTGGTGACGATGAGCCACACTTCATGACCATCACTGGTTATAGGTCAATACCCTGTGTTTTGTCTTGTACTGTGTTTTTTTTTTGCGAATAATCTAGTACGTGTGTTCTACAAATATAAAATACATGATCAATATTTTTTTAAAAATACGTGCGTGCCACACGTACACTTTACTAGTTTTATTTAGTACTTCAAAATAGCAAGATTTCTCTTGGTTAAAATTTAGCCCGCAGGAAACAAACACAATCCTGGTTACACTTTATGATCCATCGGTGCTTTCTGTCTCTGTTGCTTTTCCTGCCCTGCAGCTAACTGATGGAGTAGCAGGCTAGGGAGAGCAACGATGACAGACTTTTATGGGCTGATGGCTCATCATGACTGCTCATCAGTTCGAGATATTTTCTCTAGTTTTTTTAAAAAAGAAGTGTGATATTTTCTCAAGTTCAGCTCCGTTGCTTTTCGTTCTCCTGTCACTCCTTTCTTATTATCTTGGCAAACGACGAGGGATGACAGAGACCATGAGTTCGTTCATTCCTCGTAAATATCCTTCTGAATCTTTTACGCATGCAATGCAAGTAACAGCTAAAGTAAGTATGTGCATATAGTAAGACGAGTGATCAAACTTGAGATAAAAAATCAAGCAAATTATAATTTAAAATGGAGAAAGTAGAACACTAGATTTAGGACAACCAAACACTAGTTTGAATGGCTCGTGGAGTAGTTTGAAATTTTGCTCATTTTATTTGTGGGATTAGTTTTCAGCGATAATTTGATAAGCCAAGTGGTCCTAGAGAATGTGAGGATGACACTTTATGTATTACTAATACTTTATAGAAATGTAAAGATGTATTCATGAATTCATACAAGTCCGGGTGAATCAAGCGTCAATAGCATATTTTGGATGGATTCATAGAGCACTACTACCTCTGTTTCAAATGTTAATCATTTTGATTTTTAATTTATAAATGTTATTATGCATATGTTCTATGTTCTTATATCAAATCTAGGTGCAACTATAAAAGAAAAAACAACCTGTAGTTTTCTGAAAAGGGGGGACCGGAGGAGTCTAGCTTAAATGTTCCGTCTAGCACCAGACGACAGAGATACTATGTTCCGTTGCAGAGCGGGCCCGGCTACCCCACGTCACGAAACCGGATAAGATCACCTGCTACACTGGAGACTGGAGCAGTGTAAACAGTAAAGTAGGAGGCCGGTATCCAACGCGCGAAACCAACCCCCACAGCTCGGCTTTTTTGCGAGACGATCAGCACACCAGCTCCACACTCCACAGACAGATAGATCTGGAGAGGAAGCGACGAGGGGACGGGAGTGAGCAGAGCCCAGCACCAGCAGGACGCAAGAGCCACCGCGCGCGGCCGGAGAAAGCTAGCGAGGAAGGATCCGCGCGCCACGATGATCCTGGTGGCGATCGTGGCGGCGCTGCTGGAGGAGTACACGGCGGCGGTGGCGCGCGCCGTGGAGCGCCTGCTGTCGGCCGCGACGCCGCGGCGCGTCCTGCCGCGCCGGGTCCGGTTCCTCGTCCTGCGCAACCTCCCCTTCGCGGCCCCGCCGCCGCCGCCGCCCCACGCCGTCGTGCCCGTCCTCCTCGCCCGCTGATCTAAGCTGTAGCTTCCAGCGGATGATGAACATGGACGTACGCGAACCTAATTCCACTACCTTCTCTGCCTGTTAGTACTCCGTGCATACTACGTACTAGGAGTAGTACATATTATCTCAGTGTTCTACTAGTTGCTTCTCTCCTGCTCCCTTAATCTCGAGCGAGCCAACCGGCCCGGCCCGGTGGATAGATTGAAAGGGATGGGTGTATATTAAACAGTAGAGCAGGGTAGAAATTGTTTGTATTCGACTGTAGTAGTATATATGTTTTGGTTCTTGGTATGCATTCCTCGATGTTGATGTACAAAATCTCGGGCGGATTTGAGTTTTCTTTTCTCGTAATTTGAAGAACAGAATGTAAATAGCCTATATGTGTCCCATTGTTCTTGGCTCTTCATGCTCCTGTAGACCTTTGTTCGTTGCTTACCAAGTTACCAGATGAGCATCTCAAAGATAATTGAAAGTTTCACTTTCCGGAATTTTTTATTTTTTAATTTACTTTTTTCATTTTGGAAAAATATATGATCGTTTCAAAATTTAGCAAAACTAACCTGCCATCGCCGTGACCCATGGCGGTTAGGGTCAGTCTGTTTTAAAAAAGTCGTAAATTTTTTGTATGAACTCGGATGGAGATAAACTTTATACGAAACTTGTAGCTTTCGACGAGATCTACAACTTTGTAGTTCAAACTTTTTTCATTTGAAGTCATCTTGAGGCTAAAAAAAGATATATTGTCCAGATCTCAGTTTTCGGTATCCAGATCTGGACAGTATATCAATTGTCCAGATCTCGTCAAAAGCTACACGTTTCGTATAAAGTTTATCTCCATCCGAGTTTATAAAAAAAGTTACGATTTTTTGATAACAAACTGACCCTAACCACCATGGGCCACGGCGGTTGCACGCAGTGCCAAACCGCCGTGGCCCACCGCGGTTTGGCACTGTAGCACCTGCAACCGCTGTGGCCCATGGCGGTTTGCCCCTACCGCCATGGACCACGACGGTGGTAGGTTAGTTTTGCTAAATTTTGAAACGATTGTATATTTTTGTAAAATGAAAAAAAATTCCACTTTCCGGTATAAACAGCCAGATGGGCTGCCCGACCCTAGCCCAATTTAGCCCGGCTCAGCTAGGCCCACCACCATCAGTTCTAATGATGTTTCGTGCGGACTGAGTCGGGCCATCATGCTGAATTGCCTAGCTCATGCCTGGAACTTGAAAGGACCTTGTGATGCCTAGAGGGGGTGAATAGGATAACTTCAAATTTCTGAAACAAATGCAGCGGATAAAACTACTGTCGGTACTACCGGCGCTGTGCCGGAACTACCGAGGGGGCTCGGTACTTCCGGTACAGGGTCGGTACTACCGACAGAACAGAGAATTCTAAAACGAAATTTGAAATGCACGACGATTCTAGCAAATCTACTTGAATCAAAGGTTAGGTATAGATGCTAAGAACCTCCTGCAACCACAGATACGAGATGGAACACAAGCAATAGATAGATCGGGCACAAACAAGTTCTAGGGATAGTGAAATGCAAAGAACTCAAGCAAGCAAAGGAGACACAAGATTTAATCCGAAGTTCACTCCCACAAAGGAAGCTACGTCTCCGTTGAGGATCCTACAAAGGGAGGGCTTTCACCAAGAGCCTCTTTGCCTCACCCAATCCCCACAAAGGAAGATTGGTGCTCACTAAGAATTCTCCACCAAGGAGAGGGTAATACAAACGATCCCGGGTGCTCCACACCAAGAGGGCACTCAACGGGATACGCGTAACCGTCTAGAAGCAAGCTTCAAGAGTAACAAACGCGAATTGATGCCCGGAGATGCTTCAAGTGCTCTTGGGATGAGGTAATTCGAAGGGGCTCTCAAAGATTCTCTATCTCACACTAGGAATCACTCCTCCAACCAAACTCTAGCTCAAAGGAATCAAGTCTTGGCTCTAGGAGGAAGGGGAGAAGTGGAGTGAATGCTCAAGTGAGTGTTTGTCCCGTGGTTGGTCAGCAATAAGTGAGGGAGAAGGAAGGGGGTATATATACTAAGCCCTGAAAACTAGCCGTTACTGTGCAAAACTCGGGACCCTCGGTACTTCCGACCCCGGGTCGGTACAACCGAGGGGTGCCGAAAACTTAGCCAGTGAAGCTTTATCGGTACTACCGACCCAGGGTCGATACTACCGAGGGTCTGGCTAAAACTCGCCAGTGAACCCATATCGGTAGTACCGACCTAGGGTCGGTACTACCGACAAAAGCTGAAAGAGTGAGAAAAGTTTAGCAAACGTGTTCGTGTCGACTCGGGTTTCCTCTCACTCACCTAGGTCATCTCCTTAAGCACTTTTAGCATCTCTTAGCGGTCAATTCCACTACAAGAAAATCGTTGACTAGTGACGCAACCACATTTTAGCGTTATTGATTTATGACGTTCCTGGCTGATCTCGTCATAATATTTCACTTCCGAGCAAATTTAGTGACAAATTTTTTTTTGTCATTACAGTTGGTACTGTAGCCGGGCGTTCCCTGTTCCATGCTGTTTTGTGACGCCATAAGCTCTGAAAAAACGTCATAAACCAACATCGGTCCCACATGTAAGCATTATTTTAAAAACAGAGTGTTCCAAGTCATCATAAAATTCAGTAGGGTCCCACTTGTAAGCATTTTTCGAAAATAGAGTATTCCAAGTCATCATAAATTTTTCCACGGTCCCACATGTAAGCATTTTAGTCATGTCAGCGGTGTCATAAACCAACTTTGGTCCCACATGTAAGCATTATTTTAAAATAGAGTGTTCCAAGTCGTCATAAAATTCAGTTGGGTCCCACATGTAAGCATTTTTTCGAAAATAGAGTGTTCCAAGTCGTCATAAATAATTCCAGGGTCCCACGTGTAAGCATAGGTCACAAAATGTTGCAAAAATAATATTCCAGGGTCCCACGTGTAAGCATAGGTCACGAAATGTTGCAAAAATAATTTGCCATGGCATGGGTTCGAAGCAGGGACCTGAAGGAACAAGGGTGTGCTATTTACCATTGCACCACTTGTTGGTTGTGATACGTTTATGGGAAACTCTACTAATAGTTTATGCAAATTCTTTACTGTGACCAGGTCCCACATGTAAGTTTCGGTTGAGTTTATAATTACGTATCGAATGGCTGGCGAGACACTTCACTCAGACTTCACAAAGACTTTTGACTTCCGCTACGCAGATCTGCAATAGTTTGTGGTAGGAATGGCGGATCCTAGCGGTGAGGGGAAGATGGTTGCGCCGCCACATCCCAGCAACAAGAGGGTGAGACAGCAAGACGAGGTTGGTCCTCTGGTTTGAGCCGCTATATTTTCCCCTATCTTACTAGGGTTGGGGATATCTAGATTTAGGGATCTAGAGGATTGATGAGCATATTTGGTAGATTTAGATTGCATTATCGTACCTTTAGATTTGCACTTCTATAGGTGTTAGAAGTTGATAGGCTATAGACAATTCATGTTAGATTCAGTTAGTTGTCAATTTGCATCGTCTTACAGTAGGTTTTGTATTTTAGTAGCTTCTAGATGTGCTTCAAGCCACTCGTTTTATGGATTTTTGTGGAGGTGCACAACTGAGTTCATGTAGGTAGCAAACAACCAGGTTTTATGGCGTGTGGTGGTTGTTTTACTGTACTCATACAATTGGGTTCAAGGGATTCAGGTTTTTTTATAGACTGAGATGAGTTTATTTTTCAGATCGAGATGAGTTTTCTCCAAGGATTAGTTTAGTTCTACAAGAACATCTTAATGTTATTTTAGAAGATCTGGATGCCTCATCTCGGGAGAGAACTCTATTAGGATCTCCAAAGAGATCCAAAACATGATAGAACAACTAGCTGAAAGAGAGAAACAGCTTCAGTACACACCTAAGAACAAGAAAACTGAGGGCGGAGATTATTCTTCTTACCATAGACATTGGAATAAAAGCGTTAATAAATGGGTAGGATATTGAGTTTGTTTGGTCCGTCTTTTCTTTTAGATGTTCAAGAAGTTCGTTGTCAGTTGGACTGAAACGGGTACCCTTGCCTATTAGTACCCATTTCAGTCCAACAGACAACGAACTTCTTGAAAATTTAAAAGAAAAGACTGACCAAAAAAACTCAATATCATACCCATTCATTGACGCTTTTATTCCAATGTATATGGTAAGAAGAATGATCTCCGCCCTCAGTTGTCTTGTCCTTAGGTGTGTACTGAAGCTCTTTCTCTTTTTCTGCTAATTGTTCTATTATGTTTTCGATCTCTTTCGAGATCCTAGAGTCCTCGTCCTGAGATGAGACATCCAGATCTTCTGAAAGAACATTAAGCAATGCAAGAGAGTCCTGCAAGGCCGCAAAATTCACGGTAGGAGGTGCAGAAGGTGAAGGAACAGCTGCAGGAGGCCAAACATGAGATGGAGTTATGATTATGAATGAGTAGTGATGATTATTGTGAAACTTGTATCATGATTGTGTTTTGGTGTTGGCTACCGGATCATCGTATGATGTTTGCTACTTGTTGGTGGACTGGTGGTGTGAACTTTGTGGTGATGAGTTGCTATGAGATGTCATCTTATTATGCCGATTTGGTTTAATCTATTCCAAATTGATTCGAGCATACTCACCATTCGGAATTCATACGCATTACAATGGAGGTCATTGAGAATTGCAGTTAACGACTGGCACCGGGCGTTAACCGACGAACTTGTGTGCACACCCCCTCTGAACGGACGTGTCGATCATTGTGAATCGCAATGCCTGGCCTTATTTACTCTCGGTCGCCGACATGTACCAAGTCGAAAGGTTGAAGCTGCACTGTGCGTCAAAGATGTGGGACATGGCAAGCGAGGAAACTGTGACTTCATTTCTACGATGGGCAATTCAGGCTAACTACACACAATTGCAGGACAAGTGCATGTCTCTCTTAGAGCGAATCTTTCCTCACGGAATACTCACATATGATTGGGCGGTTGTATGCACTGATCATCCCGAATTTATGCACAATCTCCGTAGAAGATTCAAACTCATTCGTTTCGAGCATACTCTCCATTCAGAATTCATACGCGTTGCAATGGAGGTAGAGGAAGAACAATGGAGGTATGGTGGTAATAGATAGAGAAGGGAGAAGTTTTGATTGAGGAAACTCCGGCCTGTTGATGTTTCGCAAGGAGGACCTTCCTAGTAGTAAAAAGGGAGGAAAAGCTAAGATGCTGTTTGTTTGGATTGATCCAGAATCGGATCGTCCGTCCTTTTGATGGTTTGCAGGAAGGACCTTCCTGAGAAACAATTGTGTAACTGCCCCAACAATAGCATGGAGCGGTTCTGGTAAGTTGGCGGGAGAAAAGCGCGCGCGACAGCCAAAAAAAAGTTTTCTCGCAGACAAGTGTATATATCTCATTTCTCTCGACGACGCGGCGTACACTACTACAACTCTGCAAGAGACTCGCCGGCACCATGCTCCTTTTCCTTGTGGTAAAGACTAGAGCTAGCGTCGGTGCTTAGATCAGCTGTTGCCCGTGGCGGGAATGGCGAATCGTAGCGACCCTAGCGGCGAACGGAGAAGCAGGACTCGCTCCAGTCAGGTCAGTCCTCTATTTAGCGATGCTACTTTGATCTGTCATACTAGTTAAGGGGAATTCTGGATTTGGGGATCTGGGTTAACAGACTATATTCATGTATTTTAAAGGTGTTTGGAGTAGACTCCGAAAGCTCCAGATCGCCGACGCCTGGTCCTCGTGAAGTCATCATTATAGATCCTAATGAAAACGAGTGCAAGGACGGGTTGCCTGTCCATCTGAAGTATGACTGGACAGGCGCCAACCCTGGGCGTCGATATGTATGCTGCTGTGAGGTAAACGATAACCTGTATCACTTCTAATAAATGTTGCTTCTGCGTTTGATGTTAGTGTGGTCAATCGCTAATTATATGAACGAAATCGGTGACTGCAGACTGATGGCATGAAGTGCGCGTCGTTTAGGTGGATAGATCCTGAATGGGATATTAGGACTCTAAAAGTTCTAGAGAAACTGATGGAAATGAAGGGAAAAGCAGAAGAGGAAGCAAGGTCGTGGAAAGAAGCATGTACAGCTGCGAAGGAGGAGGCCAATGTCAAAGCAGTTGAGCTGCAGACGATAACGCGATACTACGGGGAGGTAACTCATAACCTGTTTGAGACGAGAAAGAAAATGAGAAATGATGCTCTGTTGTCTCCTACAGAAAAGGGTAAAGCCAACAGGTACATAAAAGCTGAAAGGGAGGCAAGGATGTGGAAGGAAGAATGTGCAAAGGCTAAGAGGGAGATTCAAGAGACTGCCGCTGAGCTGCAGACGGTCAAGCAGCTCCTGGATTCTGCAACACTTGTGGTGAAGAAGGTGAGGGAATTGCTGAGACAGGCCTCATCTAAGAGGTCGCTCAGCAAGGAGAACAATGAGGAATAATGTGATTCGTGGTGTTATTGCTAGGTAGACGGTTTAGAGGTGCTAATCATGCTTGTATTTTGGTATTTGCTACTTGTTGGTGGTGTGAACTTTGTGGTGATGAGTAGCAGTGAGATGCCATCTTATGATGTTTGATACTTGTCCGCTCTGTTGATGTTTTGCGGGAAGGACCTTCCTGATTATCGAATGCGTAACTGCTTGTTCCCTACGGTGATTGTGGTAGAAACTCATACATATACGTGGAATAATTGACGAAGGGTGATAATATAGATATTTGTACATTGAATTGCATTACAGGTGGTACACAGTCGAAGTTCCTCATTACGGATAGCTAGGCAACAGCCATGTTCCTCGCGACCAAATCCAGTCCCCACGAACCTGCTTAATGCGGATCACCAGAGTAGTGTTGACGACTGGATCAATACCTATTCCCTGCTGGTAGATCCATGTGACAACCCGCCCAGGAAAATACCGTACTATCGCCTAAACTAATCCACTTTGGTCATTAAGCGATAATAAAGTATCATCCTGTCGTTAATTGCCGGGTTAACGCCCGGTGAAATCACTTACATAGCAATAAGGATCGACATATATGCATTAAACTCACGCGAAGGCGAGTCCAGAGTACCACACATGATTAAAATCCAAATCTGCCCCAAATGGTTTAATTATTACAAACCGAAGTACTTGACATAACAAAAGAGTTCAGAGTTTCGAAAACTGCGGAATTTAACTAATCGGCACGAGGAGCATCACAGGAGGCCCGCCATGATGCCTTCATTCATCGTCTTCCACCCACTCCAGCTCTCAGCCAGGTGGGATCTCTCCAGGCCACACATCACCCAAAAGCATTACCTGGAAAACCACAAATTACAGCAAGGCTGAGTATACTAATACTCAGCAAGACTTACCCAACGGTGACAACTACATCACCAACTCTAGACATGAAAGGCTTTTTGGCCAGTGGGGTTCTTTTGCTGAAAAGCAACAAAGAGTATGTCCTTACTTTCAAGATTTTAGCACAGATTCTAGTTGATTACTCTTTTCTAAATGAGCAAGCTATTGCAAGCATAAGTTGTGCAAACAATTAATCAAGCATACATATTCACAAAAGTTCCATCGTTAGGGATATCATGGCCAGTTGGATAAGTAGTCTCAGATAACGGTGAGAGGCCGACAACCGATTGATTTAAACCTTGCAAGGTAAACCTAAACACACGGTAGGGTGTACTCCCAAGAGGCCACCAACCAGGCAGTTCCCAAAACTCTTCGGCTCAGGATCGAATCTCACAGTCTTTGGTACATGCTATCTAGCATACCCTGCAAGGCACCCAGAATCACCATGCACCACCGGTAGCTAGCCGTGAGACGCATCCCAAGATGAGTAATAGTAAGATCCTTCACCGCGTCATTAAGGTACTAGGCTTACCGGTCCCATTCCTGACAAGTGCTTAGTACGTTCAAACACTTAACCCACGAAAGCCATTGGACCGAAGCCCACATCCCATGCTCTTACCACATGACCAATCCGTTTATAAAGATCTTATGATTCCAACATAGAACCTATTCTCGCGAGTGACGAACATCACTCGACTTGTACCGGTCCTATAGCATAGCAGCTATCGACCTAGCATACTAGTAAAAGAACATAGGTACCTAGGGATCATGCATCTAGGGTTTCAATTCAACTCTTGAAACGTAAATGCACAAACATAGCAAGGATAATTGCATAATTTTAAAAAAAGGGTTAATGATCCGGGGCTTGCCTTCGCTGGCAAGGTTGGCCTTGGACCCTTCTGGACTTTGGTCCAGGTCCTGAGCTACGTCCACGCACTGTAGCTCACCGTCAGCTCCTCCTTCTCCTCCTTCCGGCACGAGCGTATATCTACCGTCGGGAAGATCTACACGAGGATGCAAATGCAAGATTTAATTTACGGTTTATAATTTTTATTTAACTACAAACAACACATGGCAACCATTGCTTTTATTCATAAAATAATTCCATAAAATTTAGTGGGGTGTTTTATGAAGCACTACAAATCAAAACAAAGCCACTGCACAAGATTCCACATATACAAGGGCTATAAAATTAATTACCACAAAAAATAACAAATTCTAGCTACTAAAGCAAGATAAATGCATATCAAAATAAATAAGCATCAAAAGGATCCCAACTTTCTCACACATGGCCTCTGGTCCAAACCTAAGCTAGGCATTCAACATATACATCTAGAGCTACTCTAGATCTTGGGTTATGCAATTACATTGAAAATCAAGCATATTTCAGGAATAAATATTTCTGACAAATATAAAATTGTGATTAATTCACCAGAGATGCATTTAGGCATAACAAGATCACATGCAGAAGTTGAGCATAAAAATCTATTTATTTTTAGCTACAAAAATCATTTAGACAGATTCAGCATAAATACAAAATAAATCATAACAAAAGATCTACAGCATAACTTTGCGCAATTTTTGGTACAGAAGCTAGGCATGACATAACACACAACATTCAAAATTCAGCTACAGATCACAGGTGGATTTTGAACTACAACAGATCTAGGTTTAACAGATTTCTATTTTTCATGCAAAAACTATCACTCAAAAGTAGGGTCAAGCTTTACAAAAGTTGTAGGGCTCTTCACAAGGAAACCAACAAAATTGAGTTTGCATTATTCTGATTTTGCTACACATTTCTATGAATTTTGGAAGGTGCTGGACTAAGTTGTAAGGAAACTAAGATACAAAACATTGCAGGGAGGCCCCTAGTTCACAGATGTGCCCTTGGATTTCACAACCATACCCCCGGCGGCGGAGGCGAGCTCGCCGGCGGCGAGGGACGGCCGGAGGTGGGCAACAAATGGCACGGGGTTGAGATTGGGGTCACCTAGGTTCGATTGAAGGCGGATTTGGAGGCGAGGACGTCTCCGGCGACGGCCGCTGCGGGTGGAAAATCCGGCGAGGGCGAGGCAATGCCGGGCAATGCGTGGCGGGGGTAGCTCGACGGTGACCTAGGGGTGGCGCTGGAGGTGTGGGTCTGCGGTGGGGGCGGCAGGAGGATGGAGCTCGGCGGCGGCGGCTCCGATGGCGTGCGGCGGCGCTCGGGAAGGCGGCGAGTGCGTGCGCGCACGAGGGAAAAGCCGGTGCCTTTTATAAGGGGTGCTCGGGGTGCCAGACTTTGCTGCGAAGCAACGGAGAGGGAGAAGGGGGACCCGGCCGGCGTCGGGGCGCGCGCGGCCTGGCCGGTGGACGGCGCGACGAGGGCCCGGCGCGGGCGCGTGGGAGCGTGACGCGCGACCAACGCGCGAGCTTCGAGGCACGCTCGGGCTGCGTGTTGCCTCGGGGGCGCGGCCTTGGGAGGCGCGGGCCGTGTGGGGACCCGGACGCCGAGGCGCAAGGGCGCCACGCGGCGGCGCGCGGGAGCGCGGCGTCGCGGCGTGACGTCGCCGTCCCCAATTTCACTTACACGAGTTTGACCAGTGTTTGCTCGAAATTTCCAATGAAAACTTCCAAAACTTTGAATACCAAAGTTGAAGAGCAACTATAGGAGAGCATTTTTCATAAAGGCCGACCTATGCTTTGATCAATGGTTTGAGCATGAACTGCAGGCAAAGTGCCTGTCTTTCATGGCGCTGGTGAATAGTGTTTAGCTGCAGTTGACCAAGCTTTTCACCAATTTCCACTCCAAATTTGAAATGCCTCCCAAAAGAAAAGTTGTGTCCCTCGAAAAATTGGACAACTTTTATATTGGGAGAATTTGAAGTGTTTAGGTGAAATTTGGAGAACGCGGCAAAAGTTCCAGAGGAGGTTCAAAGACATCGGTGTTTGACTAGGGGTTTGACCATGCCCTTGACCAAGGTTTGACCAAAAGTGTATATTGACTTGATTAAGATGATCAATAGTGATTGTTGGCTAGGTTTTCGAGGTGATGACCCAGGTTGACCATGGTTTGACTAGAGTCAACGTGCTTGACTCGGTCATTAGCACTAATGGTGCTAACTAAAAACATGGGGCGTCACAATTCAGTACTCATTCTTTTCATCGAGATGATAAGTTCGTAGGAAGTACATGTGATTTGCCCTCAGGTCAGCCAAACTAGAAATGGCTTGCTCTTCTGTAACAATGCACTTGCCAGGACCAAACAAAATGATCTTATTCCGGAACTCAGGAGCTCTCTCCCAGGGAATAGGCTGCCAAATGTCCCCGACGAATGAATACAAAGTTAATTCTACCACCTCAGCTTCTTTCTCCTCCAGAACAACAAAGAACAATCGGTCTTCACCTTCGAGTAGAGAAGAGTTGCCCATGCCAATGACCCATGACACCCGAAGTCCAACAGGATGGGAGGTGCTGAAAGATCTTGCCCCAAGTAGATCCGCATGTGTTCAGAAGAACTGCACCAGAAATCTTTCGAAGGTAGTGTAGTCCAGTCGGATTAGCTAGCCAAATGTCAAATGGAAACGGGCAATGACCCAAGCGCTGCAAAAGATTTCTCTGGCCAAAAGAAAGTAATCACGACAAATGACTCTGCACCAGCTGTTGTTTCAAGGCACAAGATACAAGTTTGGAGAGTAGCCATTTGGCTCCATTTTGGAAGTTGAGGAAGGCGAATGTGCTTCCGAGGAGACAAAGGATTCAGCATGAGCGCGTTGCACCAATCTCTGCAATCTAAGGCGACTAGGCTTCCAGATCCGCCGCAACCAATCAATCTAGTCCTTTTCCCAGCCAATGCAGGAAAGGAGACCTCAAAAAGCAGCATATCAGCGATGGATGCGAATGGCACTGCTCCATATTCACCGATAAATTCAGATTTCAGAATCCAAGGGTTAAACTAGCGTGCCTCACCTGAACGAGCGCAGTTCCAACCCTTGCAGACAGCTTTGAACATGATGAAATCTCTTGCATCACTGATCTTATTCGCGACGCTCACAACAATGTCAGGAATAAGATTTGCCCAGGGACGAGGCATCATTGACAGGATAGCCAAAGAACAAGGTTGTGGGAGAACAATGGAGGAGTTACAGCTCCAACAAAGACAAATGAGTGGAAAAGGTAGTACAGAAGGTCCGGTATACTGATGTATTGCTAAAAGGACCTTCTGGACTACAATTATTTCTTCCGGTCCGTTAACATTCCGCTGAACGGTCTTTCCCCCTTCCTCAGAACGTCCTCCCTCCATCCACAAAAGAATGCAATTCTCACTTCCTGATAAGTAGATATAAGTGTAAATTTGGTCAAAATTGAATTAGTTTGAACTGAACGGATCCCACAACTATTCTAATCTTTTCGGAAGCAGTTTTTTCAATAATGGCTGAATGGGTTCCTCTGGCCATAAATATCCCCCTTCCTCCCAGCGCCCTCTTCCGCTCCCCACTCTTGCAACCAACAAAAAACCCCATTCTCGCACAGCGCCCTCTTCCTCTCCCAACTCTTGCAACCAACAAAAAAACCCCATCCTCGCACAACGCTCTCTACCTCTCCCGATGGAGCCATTGTCTCCTAGAGGTGCGGCGCAAGCCACATCCTCCTCCTCTTCTGATGAAAGGGAGAATCTCCAGTGGTCTGATGAAGAGGAGGCAGAGCGGAGGCCCATTCGGGTGGTGGTTGACACATCCTCTGATGATTCGGAGTTTGTGGAACAAAATGAAATCCAAGATCATGTGCCTCTGAAACATCGCACCCCTCGCAAGTCAGCAAGAGGTGCCAGGGGTCAGGGGCGCGGAAGCACCGCCACTCGCCGAGGAACTGTCGTCTCCAAGTGCCGTCATCCTCTCTCATCCTCATCGGTCGGCGGCAGTCGATCTTTGCCATCCTCACCGAGCGGTCATCATCCGCCATGGAGCGGCGCCAAGGCCGTGCTCGACCGGCCGCCATGGAGCGGTGACATCATCCTCTGGCGGCAGCATTGGAGGGACGGCCTCATCCGCGGGCAGCGCCCTGGGAGGTCCGCCACCATCTTCCACGGGAGGTGGCAACAGAGCGACATCCTCGTCCGTGAGCAGCTGAAATAAGGCGCCGGGTGCACCATCAACAAAGAAGCGTCGCCTTGATTAGTGGATTAGTGGTAACTGCTACTAGTAGAAGTAGGAGTAGAAGAAGCAGAACGAAGATTCGCCTTCTGTTCATCTGGTCTGATTGAATATTACTACTACTGTTTTTTCCTTGTAAGATGTTGGTTTTTTCATTGCGTAGCAGTGACAGTTTAATCTGGTCCGACTGAAAACTACAAACCGGACTTTCGTCTGTGTTCTTCCGGTATTTAAGAAATCAATGGAACGGAGTTTCCGTATACAATGAATTTATACCGAGGGAGTACACACACAATACCATTTTTATTAGAAACAACACAATCCAAATACAAACGACACAAATGCATGCATACGCATTGATTACACATGAGGATGGATGGATCCACCATAGTTCGAACTACAGCGACATACTCTGAACGACATACTACTAGCATCTACCATCACGGCTCATACTACTACCATCACCACATACTACTAGCATCTACCATCACGGCTCATACTACTACCATCACGGGCTCATGGAAATCCAGCCACTGCACGGAGTGCAGCAAAACGTGTCTCCTAGATCAGATACTCCTCCAAAGCGTGATGCCTCGCCCTTGCATCCCAAATCCAGGCAGGCGAAACGGCGATGTTATGCGCGTGTAACAGCAGGTCACGAATAGTCCATTGCCTTTGACCCCTGTGGCAAAAAGGGCACACCCACATTCCTTCGTGATAAACACGGGCGGGCCCGCCCTGCTGAAGCCAAAGCAACCCAGTCCATTTCAGGTCATGCGATCCATCTTGTTCAATGAGCACTGGCCGCGGGGGTGGCATTTCAACAGGCAACAGCAGAGGTGGCGGCCTGGGCCGTGGGCGAAAAGGTGGCGCCATGAGGTTCAGCTGATCCTAAGCTGCCGTTGCCAGCGGCTGAACTGGAGGTGACATCACCCCCGGGTGTTGCTGAGGTGCCGATGCCAGCGGAAGCGGAGGTGCCATTGGGGCCGGGTGCTGCTGAGGTGCTGATACCAGCGGAAGTGGAGGTGCCATTGGGGCCGGGTGCTGCTGCGGTGCCGATGGCAGCGGCTGAACCGGGTGGCGGTGAGGTGCTATTGCGCCCGACAACTCCCCCTTCCCTGACTCCTCCAAGTTCCATGCTCCGTCCCTTCCTTGCCCGGCCATTCCCCACGTACTGCATACACAAACGAAGAACAAACCCTACATAAGCTAACAATGTGACCGTCTCGATACCATGCATACATAAAGTAAACAAGATTAGCCAACAAAATGATCTCACCCTTGTATCCCACTGAAGTAGAGAAATGCAAGACGGGGAACCGATGAGTGTTGGCCTTTCCTTTCAAGAACGCTCTACTGCACTCGCCTATTTATCGAGGACTACAGCGGTCACGTGAGCTCGGTGTAGCATTGCTAAAGTTACTAAGGAAAACGTGAGATGCTCGGAATATAGTCAGGCCTACGCGTGATAGGAATCTATCTAGGTCAGAATCTTTAGTGGCGTGCATCGATTACATGTGTGGACGATGGGTATCACGGGATGAGCCCGACGTGTCTAGGTATGTGTTTACTTCTGGACTTTCCTCTCTGTAGAGCACAAGAAAGTCCTGCGGACAAATCACGCCGCATCAGCTGCATCTAATGGATGTCTCACTGCGTCAGCTCATGCCGCATCAACAACGAGACAACTCTCTACCGTTTATTTATGTAATGGTTTAGGTGTCAATTGCATCTGGAGAACAAGATTGGGCGCTGTAATCAGAGGGACCGGATGGTCCTTGCGTTGCAACACGCAGGGTGCGGGATGACATGACAAGTCCTCCTCGATCAGGTACGCTGCGTGAGTCGTGACTGTAAAGGTCTACGAATGGTCAGGATTCGCACTTGATGATTCCCGCTGGC
This sequence comes from Cenchrus fungigraminus, assembly GCA_036936925.1. Taxonomy (NCBI): domain Eukaryota; kingdom Viridiplantae; phylum Streptophyta; class Magnoliopsida; order Poales; family Poaceae; genus Cenchrus; species Cenchrus fungigraminus. The sequence goes on from CM072780.1 coordinate 75,155,891, forward strand.
CTTGGAGACTGAGAAACGTGATGAACTTGTTGACGCGATAAGACCAAAACGGAATAAGTTGGAATTGGAATAGCAATATATCTTTTTGTGTGTGTGTGTAATATTAACATGCATATAAGCACAGAAGGGCATCTCGAATGGGCGTTTGGGAACGACACGCTCTCACAAGTTGATCCACGTGTCGATCATTGAGAATTGCAGTTAAGCACTGGCACCGGGCGTTAACCGACGAACTTGTGTGCACACACAGCACACCCCCTCTGAACGGACGTGTCGATCATTGTGAATCGCACTTAAGGACTAGAACCAGGAAGTTTATGACCCGAACGTGGCCACACCCGCTCTGAAGGGACGCGTCCATTCCGAGTGGTAACTAATGTCCACGAACGGACGTTTCGGAACGACACATTCACTCCCGGCCCACTATAATAAGAGACACTTTAGGCACGAGACGATCAATGTAGGCCATTTGTGTTAATGGCTTTAGACACTAAAATGATTCCTTCCATGCAAGTCGACTTCTCAGTCTCAAGCCAGGAAGCGAAAGCCGAAGGAACCGCGGGCAACTTCAAGGAATCCGGTACGTTCATGGTGGGAGGCCGTCAATGGAAACTACGTTGCTGTCCTACATGTATGAATGATCATCAGTGGATGGATGTTCCAGACGGCATTGCCGTCGTCCTCGTTCCTCTGCACAAATCCCAAATGGTACGTGTCTCGTTGCTGCTATGAAGACACACACTCACACATGGCGATACAGTCGCATTATGTTATTGTTTGTCAAACCTGTGACTGCTTCCACGTAGGTGCGAGTATTGTTGCGTGCGATGGCTGGAGACCCAAACGATGAAGATGATACATTTCGAGATTAAGCTACAAAAGAAGTTTGGTTCATGAATCGGGATCTACAAGCAAGAGGATTTGAATGTCTGGTGGAGCATCATGACATTGAGCGCGTGACATCCAGTGAAGATCGCATACACATATCATGTGTTGTTTCAGTACTGGAGGACGACTGTATTGAAGTTCCTCCTCCATCAGTGCAAAGAAGCATATGCCAAACCGTTGCAGCCCAAGCCCCTGTGGAAGTTGTGTTCCACGTAGGTGCAGAATGCCGGGTGATACGAGCGATACATGCCGATGTGGCCAAAGTATCTTGTGTGATGGAGGCAATGCTCTACGGCCCAGGAGTGGAGTCTAGCTCTGAAACTGTTACAATTATTGACACACACCCTGATGGCTTCTCGGTCCTGATCAAATATGCTAGTGAAGGATCACTCCCGGAGGAGGCTGATTTATGGGACACTCCTGCCAATGCCTGGCCTTATTTACTCTCGGTCGCCGACATGTACCAAGTCGAAAGGTTGAAGCTGCACTATGCGTCAAAGATGTGGGACATGACAAGCGAGGAAACTGTGACTTCATTTCTACGATGGACAATTCAGGCTAACTGCACACAATTGCAGGACAAGTGCATGTCTCTCTTAGAGCGAATCTTTCCTCACGGAATACTCACATATGATTGGGCGGTTGTATGCACTGATCATCCCGAATTTATGCACAATCTCCGTAGAAGATTACCTGAAGGGTTGTACCAGGGTCCCCTGTAGTTTTAATGTTTTATTTAAGTGTTTGTAGTCATGTAATAAACAGTTGAAACAGTACGTTATTTTGTTGCAGTGAGTACATTTGTAATGCGAATATCGGATCATCCGTCTAACGTGAATATGAAGTAGAGTATAGTCCTGTGTGTGTTTGTCCATTCCATGATCCATGGTGGCACGAACAACCCAGTCAACAACTTGCCTCTCTGCGCAAGGTCACTGACGTTTGGGTCCGACACCCAAGCGGTCTTTCGTTTGGGTCACTGACGTTTGGGTCCATGATCCAAAGTCTTTCGTTTCCCACTCTGAACCACAAAGGCGGGACTTGAAATTTTGAATTCCCCGCTCCTCCTTCTGGTCCTCCTTGTTTATATATATAAAACAAAGAGGGAAACCAGATCTCCCAATTCCCTCCTGGTAATTTTTCAAAATCAGGGGATCTTCTCCTCGACCGCCGAAGAGACCTAGATCTGCGGCGGAAGCAGCAACGGAGGCCTAGCTACCGACGACGGCTTCCTCTGCTACGAGCGGCGGCCTTCCTCTTCTACGAGCGGCAACCTTCCTCGGCAACGTCCTTGAAGCTGCAAGATGGTTCAAACTCGTTGCTCTGTCGGCTCCCCCGAGGCTCACCCTGGCGGCCGCAGATTTGCAACAGTTGCGCAGAACATCGTGCTGAAGGCGCAAGGTCGGGCTGCTAAATCGAGACGGCATTCGGCACCTTCTTCCCATCATATTCGTCAGGTCTGCGGTCTCCTCCCTGTATTGATCGATTGAATTAGATTCCTTCCCCATGCTCTTTGGCTTTCTATAATATTCTTTCATGTTTGGGTGATTGTGGATCTACTGTACCCTATCGTAAGAGTTTGTTAGAAGTCATTTTATTTGAGGTTTGTAGAAATTTGTAGATAAAATTGTTGGACTGCTTCCTCATGCTCTTTGCCTTTGAATATTGTTGTTGCATGCTTAGGTGATTGTGTATCTACTGTACCCTATCGCAAGAATTTGTTCGAAGTCATTTTATTTGAGGTTTGTAGAAATTTGTAGATGAAATTATTGGACTGCTTCCCCATGCTCTTTGCCTTTGAATATTGTTGTTGCATGCTTGGGTGATTGTGGATCTTCTGTTCCCTATTGCAAGAGATTGTTCCAAGTCAACTTATTTGAGGTTTGTAGAAATTAAAGGATGAAATTATTATATTGCTTACCCATGTTCTTTGGCTTTCCATATTTTTGTTGCATGCTTGGGTGATGATGGATTGGGTGTGATCGTTCATGTACCGCATTGAACTTAATAAATGAAATTGCTTCTGATTGCTAATGATCTCAACCCTTATCTCTTGTTCTTGTACTTGTTTCAGCGGGCCAAAGGGTCAACATCTGTAGTCGCTCCTGTTCAGACCTGCTCCAAGGTAACAAACTCAACACCTTCTTTGTTTCCGATTGCGAATGATCTCAACCCTAACCTCTTGTTCATGTACTTGTTTCAGCGGGCAAAAGGGTCAATGTCTGAAGTCGCTCCTGTTCAGACCTGCTCCAAGGTAACAAACTTAACACCTTTGTTTCCGATTGCGAATGATCTCAACCCTTACCTCTTGTTCTTGTACTTGTTTCAGCGGGCCAAAGGGTCAACATCTGAAGTCGCTCCTGTTCAGATCTGCTCCAAGGTAACAAACTTAACACCTTTGTTTCCTTAGTTCGAATCAATTACAAGGTCCTAATCTGACTTGGGATCCACTGTTGCTAGATGGAAGCTACCAAGTCAATGATGCTTCTTCCTGAACAAATTAAAACACAGGCAGCCGAGTACTCAAGAATGGGTACCAAATCCTTATGTAGTAGTGTTGATGAAGAGCGAGTTGACGCTCCCAATTAGGATGGGGTACAACTTCGACAACGGTTTGTTGCTCACCAGAAAGAGTTATGTAGCTTGAAGAAGAAGACTGAAGAATCAGAATCAACTCTGAAAATGCAGTCTGCTAAGATTAAGAGGTTGCAGAAGCTAACCGAAGACAATGAGGACCTCCTTCGTCTACTGCTTAGCAGTAAAAGATGAAGAGGTTAAGATCATTAGATCAAATCTCCACTTTCTCTTGTGATTATGAACTGGATTTAGCTTTGTTAATCAATGTTCCTTGTGATACTGTTATCTTGTAATAGTTTGTGATATGTGATGAACAATATGGTCGTGCTTGATAATAAACAATAGTTTGCTTTATTGTATAAAGAAATATGTGTTGATTACTATTTTGCCAACCAGATCGGAATTATTCAAAAAAAGGATCAGAATTGAAATTAAATCCATTAATACCGATGCATGATTAGTTAATTTTATATTGTACTTTAGTGGGCTTAGCCCACTTTTAATTGGGCTAAAAGTCATTTTTTGTCAAATTAACATGACACAGAAGGCCGCAACAATGTGCGCACTTGTTGGACTCGACCCAACCAAAACGGGCCCACCCTAATCAAATTTCATCTGAAAAAACTACAATTGGGCCCAACAAAATTTTTTTTAGGCTATATGAACAACGCCAGCCTACAGGAACAGTTTTGGGCTCAACCCAGCTACAAACGGGCCAAATTCGTTTTATGACGCATACGATTTGTCACAATTGGCCTGCCACATCGGATGCCACATCAGATTCTGTCCAGCGTGGCAAAGCTGCAGGAACGAAGTTATGACGCATTGTATAGACGAATTTCCGCGTCATTAAACTCATGACGCCGGGAAATAAGGTCTCGTCATTAATCGTGGTTTGTGACGCTCGATTAATGACGGAGCGTTTTCGTAACAACCGGCGTCATTAATCGCGGTTTATGACGAGAAACGACCTTTTTTTTTGCGTCACTAGTCGGCGTTTTTCTTGTAGTGTTCGCATCCCCCTTTGTAGTACGGTGTTTCCTATACTCAAATCCAAAAACAAAATAAATTTAAGTCTTGACTTGAGTTGAAAACGCTGATTTGGAGTTGGGGACCTTCCTTTGGTCAAAACCATGATTTTCAATTAAGTAAATCCTGCACACATCTTATTCAACGATTAAATACAATAAATTGTGTTTGTCACCATCACCAAAACAACTAGGGGCCAAGATGCACTTTCAGAACTATGACGTGCCAACACGGTGACGAGCCAACACGGTGACTCGACTGGCCCATCATGCGAGTGACGGGCTAAACACTAGCAGAGACAGTTGTGGCTAGACATTACAAGAGGCTCACAGGGGAGGACGTGATCAAGAAGGAGAGGTGCCTGGGGATGAGTGAGGGCGGATTAGCGACAGGGCGAGGAGGGGTGGTCGGCGGACGTCGCGGGGGCAGGGGAGGAACAAGAAGAGGGACGTGGCATGCAGAGGAGTTATAGGACGGATGCCAACTTAACGGGTGAGAAGGGCGGTCAATGGCGATCGTCGTGGGGAGAAGAGGGGAGGAACAATCTCTCCCTCCGGAAATAACCAGTTATGCACTAATGATTTCAGGAATCCAAAGAACCTTTCATATGGAAACATCTGATGAAGGTAAGATGGACCAAGGTACCAGATCTCCCTCGCGAGGTGTGTTGTTAGATGCAGCATGAGATCAAAGAATGACGGTGGGAAGGTAGCTTCAAGCAGGCATAGAGTCTCGAAATGCCTCCTCTCTAAGTCCAATAGTTTTTCCTCATCAATCACCTTCTGTTCTATTGGATTGAAGAATAAACATAAGCTCGTGACCGCGTCGCGAACCAGTTCTGTCTTGATACCTCTAAGTGCAACTAGAAGAAGAGGCATGCCTTGGGGAGGAGTGAAGGGCGCCTTGGCACAAAAGGCATTAGGGTGAGGAGGGGCGCCCGACAACACCATACTTGGTAAGGACCAGATGAGCGAGGTGGGAAGCGACCGAAATGAGTGCTCTGCTTCTAGTTCAACACCAGAGGGTGACCGACAACTTTGGAAGACTGTATGGAAGGGTAATGTACTGTGCTGCAGAAAGATAACATGTTCATCTGGAAATTGGCTAGGAATGCCCTCCCAACCCGGCGATGTAAATTTACCCAGAAGATGGAACAGTCGGATATCTGCCTCTTGTGTGGCCTGGCAGCTGAAACGAGCTTTCATGCGACGGTGGAGTGCCCGCAAGCTTTTAACCTGAGACAAGCTATGCGTGAGCATTGGCCACTTCCTGATGAAGAATGGTTTTGGTATACAGGTTGCTTATGCTGGAGAGATGCTCATGTGATCAGCGAGACTTCACGCAAAATAGCTCCCGCACCTTGCGCAAAAGCGCTCCGACGAGGTAGATCTTGATGCAACTCTAGCTCCAGCTTCCAGTGGAGTGGCTGTGGGAGCCACACCAAACGGTTTTTTTTTCAATTCAACTCTTAAACTATGCTATTTGGTTTAACTTACCCTATATTGCAATATGTTATTTTTATTTTTTCATACACGAATTTCAATTCGAGACTTTGCGGTGGTAGTGAACGTCACTGCATGGTCTATATTTTTAAAAAATATCATTATTTTTATATAACTTTGTATCTCATGAATACATTTTATTAAATATCTTACCCAATCAAAATAATGATAAAAAATTGTTTTATTTTGACATGTCTTATTCTTTGTAGTTAGGTTTGGGATGAATTTATTGGCACTGCAAAAGTAACTCTTCTAATAACTATAAAAAGTATTAAGACGTCCTTATTGGCTAGTTGAGGGTTTCTTATTGGGGAACTTTTATAAAGATGCACTAGGAAGTAAGAACCTCACCGGTAAACAGTAGACACGCGGCGCAACACAGGAGGATCAACGCCAGCCACACGGTTTTTAGTTTCTATATGCAATCATATTTTATTTTCTACTATATGGGTTTTTATTAAGTCTCAAAGTGTCCGAGACAAATGTTTTGTCTTTCTTATCGTCTTCTCAAAATCCATGGCCGAGAAAATCTCTTTTATTTGATGTCCTCGTGGGCCAACTTCTTAATGATTTCTCGGCCCATACATCTCGTGGGTCTTTTTCTTAGGGAACATATCTGGTGGAAACCAACCTCTTCGTACAAATTATGGAAACTTCAATCACCCCTCATGGGATGTTGATCCAAAGGAGGGCTCATGAGAGGTGGGAGGAGTGATGTGCAAAACTCATGAGAGGTGGGAGGGATGATTTGCAAATGCACTTATGCAAATCACACCTCTCACCTCCCATGAACCCTCCTTTGGATCAACATCGTGCAGTTCAGATTGAAGTTTCCATAATTTGCACGGAGGGGTTGGTTTCCACATGATACATTCCCTTTTTTTCTTAACCCTATGCCCACGCCTGTTTCTTCCTTCGGTTCCCCTCGACTCTCCTCCCCTTAGCGGCCTTCCTCTCCTGGCGGCGGCGTGGGCGAGCTACAGCGCCCGGCGCCCGTCGCCCGTCTTCGTCGGTCCGTTCGCCGTCGACGAGCACCCACCAGGTACGCCCACTCGGCCACTCCTCCTCCTTTCCTGGACCCTGGTGTCCGGAACGGAGCACCAAAAACCCTAAGCTCGATGTACTGTTCCTACTAACTCCGGTTTACATGTTTAGTTGTGAGAACCCATGTCCTATACTGGGTCCGCCCCTGTTTCTCACTAGGTTCTGGTGACCTTTGCTCTTACCGTCTCCCGATTTGTGTGATTTGCAGGGTAATTTCGGAGATGGCGTTCCTGCGGAAGGTTGGGAATCTTGTCAAGCGATCCACTGGTGCCAGCTTGTCGCTCTACCAGGCGGTTCGATGCATGTCCTCCTCCAAGCTTTTCATAGGAGGTTCAGAGTTCTCCGCTCGGCACTGCTAATCCATTTTGTCTCGTTTGTTTTCCTGAATGGTTGGATACGTTTAGAGATTTGATTGCCACAGAATGATTCGGCTGATCGTACACATCCATCATTCTATTGTACCGCACTTACCGATTTGTCATCCTTGCAGGAATCTCTTATGGCACAGATGAGCAGAGCCTGAGGGATGCCTTTGCAGACTATGGTCAAGTCATTGAAGGCAAGCATTTTTTTTTATCCCTCTTTCAGATATATACACAAGTACAAGTACTTTTTCGTGTTGCATGAAAATAACAGTGGTGTTATTGTTCAGCTAAGATAATCACGGACCTGGAATCTGGAAGATCCAGGGGTTTTGGCTTTGTGACATACACAACCACAGAGGAGGCAGCTGCTGCCCTTACTGGCATGGATGGGAAGGTGCGTTGTGCTTACTTTGCCAATTTGACTAGATTTAGCACATCAAGTGACCACAAAACTTCTTGTTCATACATGTTGGTCTGCTTTGCTTTCATTTTTTTACCCATGGTCAAGTATGTGCATGCTGAACAACCGTATCGTGTGTACCAATGTGTATTTTCTAGAAATGATTTGTCTCTCAAATGTAACCATCGGCTCTTTTCTAAATCTGAAAATGTTACTGTTATCTTGAAATTATGGTCTGATGAACTCATGGCTTTACATATGCTATAATGTATTGGTTAGCTGACATGTGTAAAAACAGAATATAGTCCAAATTGATAAATTGTTGAGCTCCTTAATTTAATGGATTCCATAGGTAACCTAAATCTGAAACAATGTGCTGAAATCTGGTTCATATCCCACAATGCAGTGCTAACCAAATGCTCAAACAAATTGCGTTGTTCGTTTATTCCATGTTTCAGGGTCAGTTTATAGTTATTCGAGGAAAAAAGGGCCAGTTTATGATTCCTGTTCTGATGTTATGCTACTTTTGATTCTCTTGCACCTGTCTGTAATTTGAAATGTTTTAATATCTTTATTTGCAAACTTAATAATATAGTATTCTGCCTAATTTTAAAATGTCGAAAAGCTGTTGCCCAATACATTATGGTAGTATCTCAATGCCAAATGGATCGTATGGGTTTGCATTGTTGCTGCTGGATCAAATATGTACATGAGATCTTGACGTTAAGTTCCATTTGATGTTATAGACATTAGACAACCAATGCTACATGTGGTGCATTTGGTTTTCGGATTTCATCTTACAACTGAGACTTGATATTACAGTTTCTAACTTGCATGAGATGCAAGAAAATAGAATAATTTCATATATGATTAACCTTACGTATATGAGTGATTGGTACCTTAATATTGCTCTTGGTTTGTTAAATTCCATGATAGGTCCTTAGACTTGGGCAAGTGTCTCATCTAGGTTTCTGAACTTAAGAAAAGGCCATTTATGCCGCGAAGTTGTGTGAGTGGATCAACAAAATTTTGAATTAAATATGAGAACATGTCTTTGGTTTGTTCAGAATTCTTGTTTAATACATAATCAATTGAACCAATGAAAATAGATGCTTGTAATTTTAAGATAACTAATTGCTCAAATATTAACTAGGAAAGGTGAACATGCCATATCAAAACCTGTGAATTAAGCCGGAACTGGACCCGCTTTGACACATTTATACTAGTGAAATAACCAAATACACAACATATGTGAGCCTAATGTTGATGGACCAGGGTGAGATTGTCGTGCAAGTTTATGGATTTGTGATGCATTTTTAGGTTTTATACATAAGAGTATGACAATGATGCATTATGGTTACTGAACATGAGAAACAAGCAAAATCTGTCAATGCTTACATACGGCAATAGGGGAATTGGTAATGGCACAATACAGCAATACAGCCGAGGAGCTAGGATAGGTTTGTCACTAAAAAATAGGAAAAAATTAAGTTACCTTCTAACTGAATCGGAAAGCTATATTGCCTATATGCATGCATCGTCATGATGTCCATAGTAAAATGCTTTCGTGCATGTCAAGATTAAACAAAAAATTTAGGCATGCCAATAAACAAAACCTGAAAGTAAAGAAAACTGATCAAAGAAAGAAAGCAAACTGTACGATGTTTTCCTGCAGACAGCAACCAGATGTTCCATTAAACAGTGAAATGGCTAGTTACTGCCTTACTGGCTGCAGAAAGAAAATATCCATATGTATCAATGTTAGCATGTGTTCACCTGAACTGCACTCCTTGATGAGAAAAATACGGTTGGGTTTCAGAGACATGGCAAGATATGCTTGTGTTCACTTAAATCTGCAAAAGGCGTTTTGAGATTCTTGTTGGAAACTCGTAACCTTTTCTTTTCATTCGTGGTGCCTGGCCCGTATGTACCCTTGGTAGAGTGGGTGTTATGTGTGTGAGTTGGTGTGCAAGCTAGGTTTTTAGTCTGGCTGTTTGTACTTGTGTTTTTTGATCTCTTGTTTCCTTAATGAAATGACACACAGCTCTCCTGTGTTGTTTGAGAAAAAATAACTCATGTTGCTAGTTTAAACTAGAAACATACACTCTGGCACTACACTGTTGCATTTGGTATACACCAGCCGGACATTTTGGTCGCAAGTGGTTTTCACTTGTGTGCCATTTTGTTCCTTGAATACAGTGCCTAGGAGCAAGGCTGTTAAAAAGCTTGAGTCTTGTGAACTACTTGAACCGTAGCAATAGCTGCAGTATTCATGCAGGGTCGGTGGCATGAAATTTGAAATAGCAGTAATCAGACTTAGGCCTCTGTCCATGTAATCATATCCCATAAGTTTGAAGATAACTTTTCTAAATCCTTAGAAAACTACTCTTGAGGGTACAAGTGATCTCATACTCATAATCAATTGATTTTTTTTCTCTCTAATACAATGAAGCGCAGTTCTCCTGCGTTTTCAAAAAAAATAATCAATTGATTTTTGTGTGGGCCTCATAATCAATCAGTTTAAGACAATTATTGTTCATTTCTAGAAGCAACAATGATTATTTTTGTTCTACGCAAAAAGCAAAATTGTGAATTAGTTTCTCTTATATGAATTTATTCCGTGCAGTCTATAGTCTTTCTTCCCTTTAGTTCCTTTCAAGCTATGCTGTTTGGTCAACCTCTGCATTGTAGTTTCTCCTATGCGAAACAAGGCTCACATCACCACACCATACAAAATTGATGGGTTTAGCAGGAACTTTAGATTTTTTTTTGGTAAGGAGCCCATTCTGCCAATTTCCCAACAAGTTTTAAAAGGAACTTAGAATACTTGCGAAGATCAGGAAAACAAGAGCTAGGGAATAGTTAGATCGTTGGAACAGCTAGAAATTTGGGCATAAATTCATCTGTGTAAGGAATCTCAAAACCGTATCGTCTCATTCATCCAAGACATTCCTATGTTTCATTCTGGAAGTAGTGAAAGCTGGGTATGGAGCAGATAGCACCATTGGCATGGTATCTTGGGATGGGATGGATGAAAGTAAACTTTGACGGGCTAAGGGGAGGCAGTGATTTGTAAAGAGCTGTAATTATGTTTTTAACAGTATATTATGCAATTGATGAACTGCTATTGTGTGTGTTCTTTAATTCACTCAACTTTCATGTTATGATATTGCACGGTATAAAATTTTTCCCAAGTGGAGGCTAATTTTTCATCATGTCATGTTGGGTTTGTGTTCAAAGCTTAACCTGATTTGTTTAATTATTTTGATGCATCAGGATTTGCAGGGTCGGATAGTGAAGGTCAGTTATGCTCATGACCGTGGGAGCCGTGCTGGTGGAGGTGGCTACAGCAGTGGTGGATATGGTGGCGGCGGCTATGGAGACAGTGGTTATGGTGGAGGATATGGCAGAGGTGGTGGTGGAGGCTATAGCGGAGGTGGTGGGTACGGTGGCGGTTCATATGGTGGTAGCGGAGGGTATGCCAGCAGCGGTGGCGGCTATCCCAGTGGTGGTGGTGGCGGCTATAATGATGGTGGTAATATGGGCTCAAGCTACAACACTGGAGGAAGCTATGGTGTCTCTCAAGGTGGCCGAGGTGGATATGGTGCTGATGCTGGTTACACTGGTGGATATAATGCTACTCCTGGCAGTTACGGTGGTGATAGCTTCAATCAAGGGGGTGGCACACCAGCTTATGGAGGTGGAGCAGGCAACAACAGTTACGCAGGAAATGCCCCCAACAATGCATCTGTTGGCAAACTGGATGACTTGTTAAGTGATCTAAAAGTTGATGGTGCTGATGAGGCTGAGGGAGAGGGCAAGCTTGAGGATTTTGGCTTAGTGGATGAGGACATGAAAGGGGAAGGTCAAGATGATTTCGCTCATGATGATTTCAAGGACCAAGATGAGCCTAATGAGGCCAACAAAAGTAGTTAAACTCGCCCCACGCATAAAGGTGAAAGAAATTAACTGGTTATGGGCCACTCCCCGGGTAAATAAATGCAGTGAAGGCTTGTACCCTTCATCATGCAACTAAAGTCTAGAGTGTCGTGTCATGGCTATTTTCCGCTCGTTGCTGCTTGTGCTTTGTATGCTGGTCTCCTTGGACTATGCTGGACTTGTGACTTGTATATGAACTCTCGCACTTGCTTCCGATGTATCGACACTGCACTTGCTTCTCGGTTACGACTTGCTTGCAATTGTGCTGTCGTGCTGTCGGTGTAACATATTAAATTTTCTGCCCTTTCGCTGGTGCTAGGCTGCTAGCTATCCTGCCAGTGGGGCCGCTGCAGATCTGCCGTTGGGGGTACTTGGAGTTGATCTAAACTGGAGCAGGGATGGAAATCCAATTTTTTTGAACATACCATTGCCTGCATACTTTGGAATATAGGAGGTGAAAGTCTTTTTAAGTTGACGGATTTGTATATATAATACCTAAGTTCGTAAGTATTAGACAACTGAGATAAGGTGTTCGGAATTCGGATGCAATAGTTCGGTCATTTTCAGGAAAGATGGATAGAGATTGGAATTATAATCAAACTTCAATATAACAGCCAAAAAACCTTCATGTCGGGGCTCGCTGGCCGCCGGAACCGGAAAAAAACTAAAAAATGTTGAAACAATTTTTTTAAAAAATATTGGTCACTATTTTCTTAAAAAACTGATGGTATTTGCAGGTGCTACTTTCCCTTGTTGCCTTTCCAGTGCTTTTTTCAAACTCCGGTGGACGACGAACTTTGGAAGGAAGAAGACGACCAGAGTGTTCTTCAATGTAATTTTATTTTCTTTGCGTCGTTATGTGTCAAGCTGTCCTTCTCTTGTACTGTTAATTATTTTTCTTGATATGAATTAGATATGAGTGCACCTTTTTTTTATCTCTCAGGAAAAAACTGATGGTGTAATTTTCCCAATAAATGTTGGATTTAACTTTTTAAAGAAATGTCGGTTCAACATTTACTGAAAATCAAACATTTTAACATATTTAAAAATGTTGACATCATGTTTTCAATAAGCTCATCAAGTGGAAGGGTTAGCAGTTGCGGAAGAAGACATGAAATGTTCATAGTTATCATATTATATACAATTATATGGATGAAACGCACTACAAGTCATGTATATATATATTTCTCTCAGCATGTAAGATTTCACGTTACCATCTATTATACACCATGTCACCATCCACTATACGCTATGTCACCATCCACTAGCTCAAATATTTGTCTTCAACCGATTTTCAGTGGTTATATCATGTCTTTATGAGTAACATACCACAAAATTCCCGTAGTAGAGAAAAATGTAGGATTAATAATTTAGAATGATTCACTCTCAACAAAAATATCATCATTCCATATATAATGTTGTTTACGAAAGAATATTGTCATGTAATCATTTTCGTGTTCATACTTAAACATTATATCTTAAAATTTTGTTTAAAATATTCCCGTAACAACGCACGGCGCTTAGTTACGAAAAAAAGATAGACTTGGTGGGCCTGAAGTTTTAATTTCCTATCTATCCTCCGCAAGATAGATTGGAGCCCCAAAATAAGACGTGAAGCAACCCATATACGACACACGCAACTCCAAAATTTTACACATAATTAAAAGAATATAATAATAATTTCTATTTTTTAGTACTTTCTTTATGTACTTGATACTTTCGTCGTCCGACGAACATTTCAAGCACTTGATTTCTTATGAACAATCAATCCAACACAAACCAGCCTAGACAATAATTGATCCAACAAGAGGTGCGCATAAAGTGGTTTCTAGCTGGAGTCACCAATCCACCCTGCGTCAAGATGGGGAACATTCGTCTCATTGCCGTTGTGTTCCAGCGTCTACAGGATCTTCGACCATATGCTACAGCAGCTGAGCTACTAGTAGTATTATATGTGTGACTAGTGTTTTTTTTTCTAAAAATGAGTCTAGTTTGACAATAAAAGTAATGGGATAAGCCGTATCGATCTGGAAGACTGGAACAGATCATGTTGCGACGCCGTTATTAATTTGAATTTTTCTACTTATCTATCAGCAAAAATTTTCATCCACATATAGAACTTGTACACAAATTTGTCTCGGAGACCGCACTACACAGTGTAATGGCACAGTTATCTAGATGGGAAACTAAGTAACTATACCAATAGAGTTTCTCAAAAAAAAAAGTAACTATGCCGATAGAGTTTCATAGGGATGAAACTCCTCTCACATTATTGTATGAAACTCCCTCGTTCCCTCTCATCGCCACATCAATAAAATCGATGATATTTAATATTGTGAAACTATTCATGAAACTCTCATTAAGACTGACTTAGATTAGAGCATCTCACTGTACACAATATATAATAAATTAATGGGAGATCTCAATGCCCCCTTTCATTATTACCTTCTCGTTTATTTGGGAATATATAGTTAGGATATAGTTAGGGAGAGCGTTGGGCTTGCTTATTTCGGTTTCTTCTAAAGTAGTTTTCTCTCAGAACAAATCAGTCGACTTAACCAGTACACAGTATTTTCTTCTCACCATAAAACTGTCGGCTTCTCTTCTTCAAGACCTGCCGAACGCAGCCAGGATGAATTAGGGCAGTCCCAACGCGGCATTTATTACCGTTTCTATGTGACGTTTTTGTCGACGTGGGAGCCACATTTATGAAGAGAGAGAGGAAAAAACGAGAAACGATTTCTTCTGCAGAAAACGGCGTCGACGCTAGCAACGAGGACCGAAGATACGAGGGAAGCTGCGTCGGGAAGAAACCGCTCGTTTCTTGCCTCATCCGACCGGATCAACTGCGCCGCGGCTGCGGCTTCCCCCGTGCGGCCCCTTCTTCCCCGCAGGCCGTCCCGGAGAGCCGCCGTCGAGCAGAGGCAGCGGCGGGGAGGAGGGCTCGCCGTGCCTCCGAGGCGGGGAGGAGGGCTCGCCGTGCCCAACGGGAGGACGCCGCGCCGCCGAGCATCGCGGTGGGGCGCTAGTGGGAGGAGCTACGCACCGCGGAGGCCGGACCACCGCGCCTGATCTACGAGCTTCTCCGCCGGCGAGCCAAGCCGGCCCCTCCAACGGATCGAGCAGTGGGAGGGTGGCCCGCGTCTAGGGGGAGGCTGGAGCAGGGGGACGAGCTCGGTTGACCGGGAGCGCGGGCTCCTCCACCGGCGGGCCTCGCGCCATCTCCCTCTCCTCTGCTCCTCGCCGTCGCTTTGGAGGCAGGTCCGCCTCTGGGACGGCCAGCGCACCGCGCGCCCAGGCCAGCGAGCTCCGGGCGCCGTGAGCCCATGCCCCGCTCGCATCTCCACCCATCGCGCAGCCTCGATGCGAACCCAGAGCGGTCGTGCTCGCCTGCGCCGCCCGCGCCGACGCGACTGCGCCCCGCCCTGCTCGCTCGCCGTGGCCGTGTTCGCATGCGCTGCCGGCGTGGAAACAACTGCAACAAGTTTGGAGGGCGACCAAACTCGATCTCCTCCGATACTCCATGCCAACAAGAGCTCCGTAGCGGAACTGAAAGCTCTCTAGATGGAGGAAGATGTGTTGTGACATGCAAAGCTTAATTCTTGAATTTAGAGGTGGGATTTGGGAGAGGAAGCAAGAGGATTTTTCGATGTGTTCTTTGTGTTCCTAGGAAGCAACGTGAGGAGAGAGAGAGCTGAGAGCACGAGGTCGTTCTGGCAAGGAGAGTCGAGGACGTGGTCTCGTACTCCCTCCGTCCCAAAATGTATGGTTACGAAGAGTTCAAACTCCCGTCCCAAAATATAAGGTTACAAAAAGTTCAAACTCAAGAAACAATAGTGAGAGGAAATGATCTTTATACCTCTTATTTTACACTACCCATCAACTCTCCACTCACCCACCAACCTCATTTAGTTTTGTCCTATCCCTCCAAGATCTTATATTTTGGTACAAAATTTGAACCCTTCAGAACTTTATGTTTTGGGACAGAGGGAGTAGTTTTTTTAAATTTTTTTTCTGATTCACTCGTCTTTTGTGAAGCGTCCAGAACTAGAAACGAATGGTCAACTGTGGTATCATTTACTTTGCTTACATGATACTTGCATAATTTTTTTGAATAAAACGAATGGTCAAAGTTGTGAAAAAAGTCAATGACGACAAATATCTCGATACGGACGGAGTAGTAGATAGCAGTTCAACCATAAATAAATATCTCATTCCCAAGCTAACTATGAACAAATACATGACCCCTAACGACATGTTGAAACTAGTCCATCGGAAGTGTTGTTTTAGGGTTTGTGAATTGTTGAATCAATTGTAAGAGAAATGTTGAAGTGTGTATCACACGTGGTAAAATCTAGGTGAGGTGAGGGAAGCAAGTTATTAAAAATAAATATATGATCTCGGCGTAATGTTGAGTTAGCCTATTGTTAGGCTTTGTGGATTGTTGGATATGATTGTGAAATCAAGTGTAATAAGGAAATATTGAGCTTGTTTGGATTGACGGTCTATAGTGGGTTGGGTATATTTGTTATAAATGAGCCTCTTGAGTGAAGAGAAAGCAAGTTGATTTTGCGTGAGATCCACAAAAGTTTAGCCCCATTCACCCTCCTTGTTAAGGCTAAGGATTGGGGATGGGGGGAGGGGGGACTAAACATGAGCCCGGCCCCTTCAGGTTTAGCACACATGTTTGGAGGTTCAATAGCTAATTTGGAGCTAAAAGGAATTAATGTCCAGCCCCAAAACAGGACCAAATAGTATTCTTGAAGGAAAATTGATGGCTGCAAATGGTTATACTAGATGATTTGATTTTAACGAGCCACATAGGAATATAGGATCCCCTATCATTATGGGTCCCTCGTGTCCTCGTCTGATGGGAAGAAATAGCAAAGTCTGTACACAAGATATTACAGCCCTGATTTGTAACAAATCTTACGTTCCAAATAAGAAATTGATCACTGAAAGTGACATATCTAGCAATAATACTTGGCTCACCACACATCAGACTCCAAAAGAGGCGGCTTGCTGGCGTGTCGATCTGCGAGTGGCGATGCCTTGCAAACCCCACTTTCATCAGCTGCTCGGCATCCTTCCGCAGCAGGCAACAATCCTTGTCACGGACAACGATGTCATTCCCATTCGCATGTACAGACAAGTAGTTTTCTGATGAATAACACGTGTGCCAAATTTGTTTGCTTAACAAATTTGATCTCTGATCTAAAAAAAACGAATTTGATCTCTGCACTGTACGTCTGTACTTGTCACGTTTGGTGTGGCCGCAACGTCTATAAGTTCACCTTACTGAGCCGCCTACACCAAACTTGCAGTCAATATACGTACGTACTACTCTGAGATCGAAGCTCGTGATAGGCCACCATGACGACGATGCTTCTCTCACACTCTCCGTGCGCCACCAGCATCCGTCCGCCGTCAACGCCACTGCCAGCGGTGGCTCGCTCCGGCCGATGGAGACTGCGGGCGGCGACCGACACGGCGGGCGTGGGCGCCGCCGACGACCACGCGGCAGCCGCCGAGGCGCTCCTCCTCCGGAGCAGGCTGCGCCCGGAGTCGCTGCCGCGGCACGTGGCCGTTGTGATGGACGGTAACTCGCGGTGGGCGCGCGCGCGTGGGCTCTCGCCGGCGGACGGCCACAAGGCCGGCGGGCGCAACCTGGAGCGCGTCGTGGCGCTCTCCCGCGCCTGGGGCATCCGCGCGCTCACCGCCTTCGTCTGCTCCCACGAGAACCTAAACCGCCCCAAGGCACGACACGATCGACGAGCCTTTCATCTCAATCATTTCGCCACCGAACCTGGCACGGTGGTTGTTCCTAACCCATGTTGCTTTCTTGGATTTGTTTCCACAGGCCGAGGTGGAGTACATGATGGGTCTGTCCGGGTGGCTCATCGGCGACAACGTCGACAAGCTATCGAAGCAGGGGATCCGGCTGCAGGTCATCGGCGACGCCTCCAAGATGCCGGCCCCCCTGCGTCAAGCGGCGGCGCAGGCCGACGAGGCAACCCGGCACAACTCGCGGCTGCACGTGATGCTGGCGATCTGCTACAGCGGGCGGTGGGACATGGTGCAGGCGTGCCGGGAGCTCTCCCGGGCGGCGCGGGCGGGCGAGCTCAGCCCGGACGACATCGACGAGCGGGCGATCGCCGGCAGGCTCGCCACCAGCGCCGCCGGCGAGCTCGCCTGCCCTGACCTCGTCATCAGGACCAGCGGCGAGCTGCGGCTCAGCAACTTCCTGCTGTGGCAGGCGGCCTACTCGGAGTTCTTCTACACCGACAAGATGTGGCCGGACTTAGGGGAGGCCGAGTACCTGGAGGCGCTGCGCTCCTACCAGAGCAGAGATCGGCGGTTCGGTCAATCAAGAGTCTAATTGTAGCGGATAGGCATTTGTTGATTATTGAACATGCGAATTGTTCTTGTTCAACTTAATTACTAATTCTATTCACCTCGTGAGACTGTAGTGCAACATATGGCCAGTAGTTGGAGCTTGTGGTGATTGTGGAGTGGGCGCAGTAGTTGTTGAAACCTCTATGTGATTTTAAAACTTTATAATCTTAATAGTTTATGGGGTTGATTCTACTACGATTCTAAGTATACACTAACGAGTTCTATTACAATAATGATTATAAAGTACTGGTAGTACTTTCTCTTAAAGTTTTACTGACCGATGATATGAGAATCGATAACTAAAAAGTTGAATTGATAATGACAAGGGTATTGTAGTAAGGCCAGTTTGGGTGGAGAAACGAGAGTACTAAAGCACCTTATCCATCCTGGTACTGGTAGCGCCTCTGCTATGAACTTCGTCGGAGCCACCAAGTTGTCTTTGAGAACGATGTTTACGAGTTTCGAAATTGGCATCAAGGATCTGCCATCTCCAAAAGTAATTGGGCACACGCCACCTGTGATCACCGAGAACAGAAACTACTCATGCATATGACATGGAGGATTTCCCTGCCGCCGTTGGTTTCAGCGACGGAGTGAAGCCTTTCAGAAGGCGGACGGCCCGAAGATGAGCGACTTCGAGGACGTGTTTGTGAGGGTGGTTGCGGCCGGCTCAGCTAGCTTGTGAGGGCCAGGTCAGTTCAGACCGGTCTCAACCAGGGTTTTTTTTTTACCGACCGTTAGGGTGAAACCGCCGGCCTCCGGTAACGGTTTACCGGAGCGGTTTGAACGGTTACCGAAAAACCGCTTAAATTCAAATTTCCAAACCAAACCTCCCGGGCAACCGGTTTCTGACGGTTTACCGAACGGTTTGAGCGGTAAACCGCAGCGGTTTGAACGGTTACCGGTCTCTGGGACAAAAAAATCAGCGTAGTGAAGAATTTGATGTGTTTTCAAATTTGAATTAAAAAATTAAAAAATATAAAGGAAAATTTCTAAAAATATTTCAAGGTGCGTAGAATCTAATGGTGTCAAAAATTTTCAAATATTAGTGCATTTAGTATTTTTTGCGGGCATTAGAAGTTCAACCAGCTGGTTCTGGTTGAACTTTAATGCCCGCAAAGTATACTAAACGAACGAATATTTAAAAATTTTTGACACCATTAGATTCGTGACAACTTGATCTATTTCTAGGATTTTAAAAAAAAAATCAAATTCAAAATTTTGAATGGGGCCGGTTACCAACCGACCGGAACAACTACCGTCCCGGCGTGGTAAGCTCGGTAACCACGGTTACCGAGCGGTATTTTTTCGATATTTTTAACCATGGTCTCAAAACTGGTGCAACTACTCTTGTGGTGTGGAGCCGTGGAGGCGATCTGCGTGTGCGTGGGAGTCAGCTGAAATGACGTACTGAACCTCACAATTGAACATCAGCGCTAGCGGCGGTGGAACGTAACCTGAGTCAGTTATGAAGGGATAGAGTGTACTCTATTGTAATCTCTAGTTGTTCCCCCTCTTTCTTGGGCCCCCGAACGTCTCTGCATGGCCTTAGGGCCGACGCTGGGCTTGGGGAGTCAAACAACACAAAGGAAAGGTCAAGACATCAAAGAAGCGAAGCCGGAAAGAAGACACACGATGAAGCAAGTGAATCCTGCTGAAAGACAAGCCACCGATTCAAACGATGGAAATAATGTAATTTCATTGGACCGAGACCAAGATAGGCAGCAGTGTGCTCACCGAAACATTTGGTGGTTGCATCAGATCAGTCGGTGGTGCCAACTCGACTCACAATTGGCTCATATTAGGTCTTGTGTAATTTCGAGAAGATAATTTTTTTAAGACGTGCTATGCACGTTTTTATTAAGAAGAAGAGAATTACAACTAAGCAACCTTAGGAAGGAGAACCCCTAAGGCGCAGAGAAACAACCAAGAACAACTCGAAAAAGGTAAACTACAACGACAATGACTAACATGGCCAGAGGAACACCAACCGAAGAAAACACAACACTACCAGCAACGTCTAAACCTGCACGAAAGAGTACATCAAGCGAGTAAGCACATCACCGACAGACTCACACCTAGGCGCCAACGGAAGCCGAACTAGAAGGACATGCAAAATGATGCCTCCAAGGAGGGAAACGACGCCAACGCCGCTATAATCCGTCTGCCCACGTAGGAGCATACTATTGACGCGAAAATAGGACGTCACCTCTGCGCGCAACACACGTGACTCCCCGGTCTGTAGCGAGGCGTGCCAGCCAATCTGACCTATTGATTGACAATGGAAAATATTAAGGATCGGCTAGAGCACCGATGGCCTTGTAGCGACACGTGTACCAGCCAATCGGCCGATACAGGTGAAAAGCAGGATCGGCCGGGTCGAAAGCGACCGAAGCGCGGGTGCGTGAATAGATAGATCGGCTGGAATCGGCCAATCGTGACGTCAGCACTCGAGTAGGTCGGAATCGGCTGCGGTGTTAGAAGCCGATAGGATCTAGATCGAGTGGGATAATGATAATAGCTAAAAACCACAAGAATTGGTACGAAAAACTTGCAGATCTAGCTAATATCGGTAAGGGGTGAATAAAGAACTAGACGAAACCTCAGCGACGCGCCCGGAGGTTAAAGTCTAGGGTTATTCGGTAAAACGGTACTCACAAGCTTGCCGGAGGTCAGTTGATGCAGCCCGACGAACTCGAAGCACGGCGTTGTAGAAAAGAGAAAAAACGCAATGGCGAAGTCACCGAAAAGTAGATGCTGTAAAAGTAGATGCTGCAAAGTAGATGCTGTAAAGCAAAGGGTTTGCCCGGAGGCGGTTTGTTTGATATTGGTGTGTACAGTTTTTCCGACCACGCAGGGTCGCTATTTATGTCCCAAGGACAACCCGACTCCTAGCCGATCACGGCACTGTTTACTTGCATCTAAAGAAAGATAAAAACTACTAAAAACAGAAAAGGACTCTCGCAGGAGTCAAAAACTTCCTAAAACTGACTCTTTGACCCGTCGCCAATCGTAGACTGACCCGCCTCCACCATGCTTTCCTTCTGGCGTATCTCCTTGATTACCGCCTTCTTCCTCTCCATCGGCCGATCCTCTGGTTAACCATCGGTCGATCGCTCTGACCCGCTGGCCCACTGTCAGGGTCGAATTCCTCTGACTATCGGCGGATCTTGTTGACCGTCCTTCTCTTTCCTCAATCGGCCGATTACACTCTGTTTTTCATCGGCTGCTTCTCCTTATCCTTTTTTGACCTGTTTTTCCAAAAAACGGTGTCAACACATGCCCCCCAGTTTCGGAGTAAATAATCTTTTGCTCCGAAATTTCCTCGAATCTGTTATCTTCCTTGATTCGAAGTCGGCCGTAGAATCTCAACAAATCTTTAGGGGCCATAAATACAGCTGCCTTGGCTCTTTCTTTCTCCCAAATCTCGTTGTTTCAACAGCTCAAGCTTTCAAGCGACGAACCCTAAGCTCCAAAACTTTCGCTGATCTATGGCGTCTTCAAGTTCCGCCGGAGGTTCTTGCTCTGCTTCTGCACCTCCGAAGGCGTCCCTTTCTTCAGTTCCCCCGGTATTTCCTTTGTTCCTTTGCTTTTATTCATTTATTAATGTTACTGCCCTGCTTTGTCTGAAGTCCAAACTTCTTCTTTATCTATTTTTTCTTCAGGCACTTAGATCCAATCTTATTATCCCTGTTGATGACAAACTGAAAGTGCATCTTGGTCCCTAATTGTTTTGGTAATGGTGACAAACATAATTTGTTGTATTTAATCGTTGAATAAGATGTGTGCAGGATTTACTTTGTTGAGAATCATGGTTTTGACCAAAAGAAGGCCCCCAACTCCAATTCGACGTTTTCAACTCAAGTCAAGGCTTAATTTATTTTGATTTTGAATTTGAGTATAGGAAACACCGTACTATAAAGGGGGATGTGAATTGACCGCCAAGAGATGCTAAAAGTGCTTAAGGAGATGACCTAAGTGAGTAAGGAGAAACCCGAGTCAACACGTACACATATGCTCTTCTTTCCCTCAATTCTCAGCCTTTGTCAGTAGTACCGACCCTGGGTCGGTAGTACCGATATGGCTTCACTGGCGAGTTTTAGCCAGGGCCTCGGTAGTACCGACCCCGGGTCGGTAATACCGATATGGCTTCACTGTTGGGTTTTCCGGCACCCATCGGTAGTTCCGACCCCGTGTCGGAAGTACCGATAAGTGCCGTGAGTGCACAGTAACGGCTAGTTTTCAGGGCTTAGTATTTATACCCCGCTTCTTCTTCCTCACTCATTGCTAACCAACCACGGGACAAACACTCACTTGAGCATTCACTCCACTTCTCCCCTCTGTCCTAGAGCCAAGACTTGATTCCTTTGAGCTATGGTTTGGTAGGAGGAGTGATTCCTAGTGAGAGATAGTGAAGCTTTGAGAGCCCCTTCGAATTCCCTCATCTCAAGAGCACTTGAAGCATCTTCGGGCATCGATTCGTGTTTGTTACTCTTGAAGCTTGCTTCTAGACGGTTAGACGTCTCCCGTTGAGTGCCCTCTTGGTGTGGAGCACCCGGGATCGTTTGTATTACCCTCTCCTTGGTGGAGAATTTTTAGTGAGCACCAATTTTCCTTTGTGGGGATTGGGTGAGGCAAAGAGGCTCTTGGTGATAGCCCTCCATTTGTGGGATCCTCAACGGAGACGTAGCTTCCTTTGTGGGAGTGAACTTCGGATTAAATCTTGTGTCTCCTTTGCTTGCTTGAGTTCTTTGCTTTTCTTTAACCCTAGAACTTGTTTGTGCCCGATCTATCTCTTGGTTGTATTCCAACTCATATCTTTGGTTGCAGGTGGTTCTTAGCTTCTAAACTAAACTCTTGATTCAAGTAGAATTGCTAGAATCGACTCGCTTTTCAAATTTCGTTTTAGGGAACTCTGTCCTGTCGGTAGTACCGATCCTGTACCGGAAGTACCAAGCCCCCTCGGTAGTTCTGGCACAGTGTCAGTAGTACCGACAGCTATTTTAACCGCTGCATTTGTTTCAGAAATTTGAAGTGATCCTATTCACCCCCCTTCTAGGCATCACAAGGTCCTTTCAATTGGTATCAGAGCCTAATCCCTTGATTTAGGCTTAACCGCTAAGGGATCAAGATGTCGGGGAGTGGAGACAACCAATCCGCCGAAGAAATCGCCGCCAAGGAAGCTGAGCTTAAGGCAGCCCAAGACGTCACCGGGAAGGCTCCAAGCCGTTCCAACGGAGAGAGCTCCGATGACTCTTCATCCGACTCCGACTCGGACTCCGACTCAAGCGATGAAGACGTCAAGGGTGATGATGATGCGGCTAGGAAGGCGGCGAAGAAGAGAAGAAAGGCTAAGAAGAAGAAGAAAGCCAAGAAAATGGCCAAGAAGCTCCTCAAGAAGATGATCAAGAAGGAGCAAGCCAAGTACACTCACTCCGGCTACTATGAAGTGCCCCACCACTACACACAATTTCTGGGCAACAACTCTAACGATAAATTCTATTCCGTACATTTGGGAAAGCCTCCTCATTTCGATGGGAAAGACTATCCCAAATGGGCTTATGATATGCAAATGCACCTCTACGGGCTTCACCCGTCTCTTTGGAAGATTGTGGTTGTATGTGTGACAATCCCCGCCGAAGGAGAAGCCCTCACAATTGAGCATGAGCAAGACCTCCATTGCAACGTGCAAGCAACAAGAGTCATCACGGGATCCTTGTGTGCTCAAGAATTCAACAAAGTGCGGAACATCCAAATTGCCAAGGTGATTTGGGACACTCTCAAGGAAGCGCATGAGGGGACCGAGCATGTGAGGCAAGGAAAGATGGACTTGATCAACGGAGAGCTTGAGCTTTTCTTCATGAAGGATGGAGAGACCGTATGAGAAATGTATGATAGACTCATGCTCCTTGTCTCCGATATTAGAGCACTTGGAAGTGTTGATTGGGATGACTCCAAGGTCACAAAGAAGTTGCTAAGAGCTTTCGCCCCGAAGGACAAGAACCTAGCTGCCATGATAAGAAGGGATCCAAACTACCATAAGATGACCCCCAATCAACTTCTTGGAGAGATCTTACATCAAGAGCTAGTTGACCAAGATGTGGAGAAGTCTCTAAGCTTGAAGATGAACAAGAGCTTAGCCCTCAGTGCTAGCTCTAGTGAAGTGGTGGAAATGAAGCCAAAGACTTCCAAGACCAAGAAGGAAGATATTAGTGATGAAGGAAGCACGGATGAAGAAACCGCCTTTACCATAAGGAAGTACAAGAAATTCTTGAAGTTAAGAGCATCAAGAAAAGGCGGTGATGAAAGGAAGAAGAAGTCTCAACGCAAATGCTATGAGTGTGGAGAGTATGGACATTTCATTGCCGAGTGTCCCAAGAACAAGAATGAGGAAGAGAAGAAATATAAGGAGAAGAGCAAGGAGTACAAGAACAAATACCAAGGGCGTGCTCACGTGGGTCAACAATGGGACTCAAGTGATGAAGATGAGGAACCAAAGAAGCAAGGCATGGCAACCATTGCCATGGCACAAGGATCATCTTCACCGTGCCTCTTCAACAACTTCTCCGACGATGAGGACCACTCTCACTTTTGCCTCATGGCAAGGGGGAGCAAGGTACAAGAATCAACCACCTCATCCTCTCTCACCTCTTCTTCATCCACACCTAGTGACATAGATGACCTAGATGAGGAAAAGGAAATGGAGGCAAACATGATAAAGCAATTTGGTAAAAAAGGCCATAAAGAAATTAAAAAGCTCTTGGACAAATTAGAGGAAAAGAAGGAGATTCTTCATGAGCAAGAAGACTTGCTTATCCGTGAAAAGGAAAGAAACCTTGCTCTAGAGAAATCTCTTGCCGAGGAGAAAGCTAAGGTGGAGAAGTTGACCACAGACTTGTCCTTGGCCAATGACTCCAACAAGAGGATGTCAAAGGATTACACTTTGGCAAATGAATATCTAGCTTCCCTAAAGGCTACTCATAGTGAGCTTCAATCGAGCTTTTCATGCTTAATGGACAAACATAAAAATCTTGAAGCAAACTATAGTGCTCTTTGGGAAAGCACCAAGGCCAACCCTAAAGCAAACTTTGACTCTAATGCCTCCACTAGCAAAGGTTGCTCCATATGCTCTAATGTTGATATAAATGCTCTTAAGACTAACCTTGCAAGGGTAGAGGAAACAATCAAGAGCAAAGATAAGAAGATTGCCCAGTTGAACATGTTGATCAACCAAGGTAAGTTGGGTGCCAAGTCCATCCCAAAGGTGGTTGACAAGCAAGGACTTGGGCACTACAAGAACAACAAGGTCAATGGTAGGGTGGTGGTGAAAGGGCATGAGATTCCCTTGTGGAACAAGGGAGGCTACCTCAACACTATCATGGATATTGCCCATGGAGTCACCACCTCTACCACAACAAAGGACAAGCCAAAGATTGTGAACACCACAAAAGGAAATGGTGGGGTTAATTCTCCATCAAAGGCATCGAAGAATGTGGTTGAACACAAGCCCTCTCCCAACTACACTTGTGACTATGTTGTGACCTTGGACCACAATGGTAAAATGGTGGTCAAGTATGTTGGGGCCTACACAAAGAAGGCTATGAGGAAGAGTGTGTGGGTTCCAAAAGTTTATGCTTCTAACCTCCAAGGACCCAAATCCTTTTGGGTACCTAAACCAAAAGCTTAAACTTGTTTTGTAGGCCTACTCCTCCGGTGGAAGTGCATGGTTGATTGATAGTGGTGCCACTAATCATATGACCGGAGATGAAAGCTTATTTGCATCCCTTGATCATTATGACAATCCAACGGAAACTATCATCTATGGAGATAATGGTCAAGGAGATGTGGTCGGTCTAGGTAAAATTGCTATCTCAACAACTAATTCAATTGAAGATGTTTATCATGTTCAAGGGTTAGGATACAACTTGTTGTCGGTTTCACAACTTTGTGAGAAAGGCTACAATTGTCTCTTTACTCATGAGGGTGTGACCGTCTCTAGAAGGGAGGATTCCTCTATTGTCTTTGCGGGTCATCTACGGGGAAAGCTTTACTATGTGGATTTCACAAAAGTGAAGGTGGACCCTAAGGCTTGCTTAGTGGCAAAATCCGACTTGGGTTGGCTATGGAATCGCCGACTAGCCCATGTTGGCATGAGGAACTTGGCCAAACTTCAAAAGGACGAGCACATCCTAGGACTAACAAATGTTGTCTTTGAGAAAGATAGGTTGTGTAGTGCTTGTCAAGCCGAGAAGTAAGTTGGAGCTCATCATCCCGCCAAGAACGTCTTATCCTCATCAAGACCGTTGAAGCTACTACACATGGACTTGTTTGGACCAATCGCCTACATAAGCATCGGTGGTAACAAATATGGTTTAGTAATTGTTGATGACTTTTCCCGTTTTACTTGGGTATTCTTTTTGCAAGATAAAAGTGAAGCAAAAGGAGTTGTCAAGAAGTTCATTAGAAGAGTTCAAAATGAGTTCGAGCTCAAGGTCAAGAACATAAGGAGTGACAACGGCTCGGAGTTTAGGAACACTCAAGTTGAAGAGTTCCTGGATGAAGAAGGCATCAAGCATGAACTTTCCGTTCCATATACACCTCAACAAAATGGAATCGTTGAGAGGAAGAACCGTACATTGATAGAAGCGGCAAGAACAATGCTAGATGAATACAAGACTCCAGACTCATTTTAGGCGGAAGCCATCAACACCGCATGCCATGCCGCCAACCGACTCTACCTCCACAAGTACTTGAACAAGACCCCCTACGAGATCATCACCGGTAAGAAACCGAGTGTGCACTACTTTAGGGTCTTTGGGTGTAAGTGTTTCATACTTAACAAGAAACCCAAGGCCTCAAAGTTTGCATCCAAGGTTGATGAAGGTTTTCTCATTGGTTATGGAACTAACGAACATACCTATCGTGTCTTCAACAAAACGACCGGTTGTGTTGAGACCACGGTAGACGTGAAATTTGATGAATCCAACGGTTCTCAACGAGAGCAAGTTAGTGAAAACCTTGTAGATGATGAAGAACCCCCAAGTGTATCAATCTTTAGGATGGGGACCAGTGAAGTGATGCCTCGTAAGGCTCAAGTTCAAGCTCCGGTTGACACAAGCAATCAAGATCCATCATCATCAATAAGAGTGGATCCACCAAGTTCTCAAGTTCATCAAGAAGTGAGTCAAGTTCATGGTGACGATCATGGACGGGGCTTTGATCAAGAGGGAGAACAAGGTGGTGAAGCTCATGAAGAAGCTCCACAAGATGAAGATGATGATGATGGACCCATTCAACGTCAATCTCAAGCATCACACCCAAGAGTACATCAAATGGTTCAACAGGATCATCTCGTCGACAACATACTTGGGAGTATTCAAAGAGGGGTAACAACTCGCTCAAGATTGTCAAATTTTTGTGCATTTTACTCGTTTGTTTCCTCGTTGGAACCTCTTAGTGTGGAACAAGTTCTTGAGGACCCGGATTGGATTATTGCTATGGAGGAAGAGTTGAACAACTTCAAGAGGAATGAAGTTTTGGAGTTGGTGCCAAGACCAAAGCAAAATGTGATCGGCACCAAATGGGTTTTTAGGAACAAGCAAGATGAATTTGGTGTCGTCACAAAGAACAAGGCAAGGCTCGTTGGCAAAGGCTACACTCAAGTTGAAGGCTTGGACTTTGGAGAGACCTATGCACCGGTAGCAAGGCTTGAATCAATTCGTATCCTTTTGGCCTATGCTACTCATCATGACTTCAAGCTTCATCAAATGGACGTCAAGAGTGCATTTTTGAATGGACCTCTCCAAGAAGAAGTATATGTTGATCAACCACCGGGCTTTGAAGATCCAAACTTCCCAAACCATGTGTACAAGCTCCATAAGGCACTCTATGGGCTCAAGCAAGCTCCTAGAGCATGGTATGAATGCCTTAAGGATTTTCTTCTCAAGAACGGTTTTGAGATAGGCAAAGCCGATTCTACTCTCTTCATTCAAAGAAATGGAAATGATATCTTTGTATGCCAAATTTATGTTGATGACATTATCTTTGGGTCTACTAATGATAAATTTTGTGAAGAGTTTAGTAGGATCATGACCAAGAGATTTGAGATGTCTATGATGGGTGAATTAAAGTTCTTCCTTGGGTTTCAAATCAAGCAATTGAAGGAAGGGACTTTCTTATGTCAAACCAAGTATGTGAAGGATATGCTCAAGAGGTTTGATATGGCCGATTCCAAGCCCATCAAGACTCCTATGGCACTAAATGGACATCTTGATCTCAATGAAGAAGGGAAGTCGGTCGACCAAAAGGTATTTCGCTCCATGATTGGCTCCCTCCTTTACCTTTGTGCATCTAGGCCCGATATAATGCTTAGTGTGTGCATGTGTGCAAGATTTCAAGCTAATCCTAAGGAGTGTCATCTAATGGCCGTTAAGAGAATCTTTAGATATTTGGTACTCACTCCTAACCTTGGCTTGTGGTATCCCAAGGGCTCCACTTTTGATTTACTTGGCTATTCCGATTCGGACTATGCCGGTTGCAAAGTAGATCTAAAGAGCACTACCGGGACTAGCCAATTTCTTGGTAGGTCTTTGGTGTCATGGAGCTCAAAGAAACAAAATTCGGTTGCTTTGTCCACGGCCGAAGCCGAGTATGTGGCGGCCGGTGCTTGTTGTGCACAACTCTTGTGGATGAAGCAAACGTTGAGTGATTACGGTTGTGGGTTTAGTAAGATTCCACTCTTGTGTGACAATGAGAGTGCCATCAAGCTAGCAAACAATCCGGTCCAACACTCTAGAACAAAGCACATAGATATTCGACATCATTTCTTAAGGGATCATGAGGCTAAGGGAGATATTGCTCTACGTCATGTGAGCACCGAGAGGCAACTTACCGATATCTTCACTAAGCCTCTAGACGAGCAAAGGTTTTGTGCTTTGAGAAGTGAGCTAAACATCTTGGATTCTCGTAACGTGGCTTGACTTGTTGCACACAAATTGCTTGATGCCTAGATAGAGAGAAAAATGTTTTATTTTCTACCTTTGTGTGTGTCTTACAAAACTTGGTTCTTCCCATAATGTTTGGTGATTATTGCTTTGCATGATTGATTGTGTCTAATCACCAAATATTGTGGTTATTCTACATGTCCATAGCTATTTCTCTCTATCCCTTTCTGCTGATCTTCAAATCTAATCTTCAAAAACCTTATGATCCACGGTACTACCGACACAAGGTCGGAAGTACCGATACGCCTCCACTGTTGGAATTTCGAAAATTCACGGTACTACCGACACGAGGCCGGAAGTACCGATCTGAGCTTACTGTTGGATTTCTGCAAATCCGCGGTAGTACCGGCTCCCCATCGGTACTACCGATAAAACCCGCAGGGGCATAAATACCCATCGAACCAGACCGTTTCTAGGGTTCCACTTCATAACTGTTGCCGCCCCTCCTCTTACTCCTTTCTCAAATCCTCGAGGGGATCTCCAATATCGACCGTGGGAACTTCAAGCTAGTCACTCCATTGGATTCTCCACCCCTCAGAACATCCGATCCTCGCCGGGAGTACCTCGATTCGCGCGGGAACGCTCTAGGTATCTCATTCAAAATCTCCGTTGCTCGATCTCCCAATGCCGTTGTTTCTAGGAGGAATGCTTTAGGGAATCATCTTCATATCCATCCTAGAACATATACTCTTGATCTTGTAGGTTCTTGTTGGATGAATCCCTCACTTCTTGGATCGACCGCACTGTAGCAGGCCCTGCCGGTAGTTCCGATCCCACGTTGGTAGTACCAACAGGCGCCTGTCACAGGGGCTGTTGTCCAAGATGTGAGTTGATTTGATTCAATCCTTTTCATCTATCTTATGCAACCTTTCCACATCTCCTCAGATGGGTCGTGCCGGCAAGCAAGTGATTCAAGAGGGTTCCGATGAAGACGACGTCCCTCTCGCTCAAAGGAAAAGGAAGGTGGGCACAAGCGCTCAACGCCCACGTGGTCGAGGCCGCACCGTTCCTCCAGCTGCTCCTCGTCGCTCTACGGGTCAAGGTCACCGTGCACGCACCAAGCAAGCTCATGAACCGGATGACCACTATGACGACTACGAAGACATCTCCTTGGACACCCTTGCGGATTTTGTGCTTAGGCCATCCCGTCCTCCTCGTCCGGCCACACAGATGGGCATCATGAAGATGGTTGACTACAAGAGCGGGACACATGACGTGTACAAGCAGAGGTACTCCGATCCGGCTCAGTGGCAAAAGGAGTTTGATGCAGATATCCGCTTTTGGCTCAAGTTCAATGCCGATTGGTATGAATCGGTCATCTTATGCAAGGAGCACATGACTATTGATATGAAGTCCATCAATTGGGAAGGCCTGAGGTCATTCAA
The DNA here is from genome assembly GCA_036936925.1 of Cenchrus fungigraminus. Classification (NCBI taxonomy): domain Eukaryota; kingdom Viridiplantae; phylum Streptophyta; class Magnoliopsida; order Poales; family Poaceae; genus Cenchrus; species Cenchrus fungigraminus. The sequence continues at coordinate 75,186,419 of CM072780.1, forward strand.
CATCCCGGCCGTCAATGAAGCCATAGATATTTGTCATGCAAAAGGGATGACCTCCATCATGGCTATGAATTGTGATTGGAATGAGGAAGTGATCGCCCAATTCTATGCCAATCTCCATGTCTGGCGTGAAACCAAGACTTTTCATTAGCTCTTGCAAGGAAAGCCTCTCTCGGTCTCATATGAGAGGTTTGCTCAGATTCTTGGTTTTGGTAAGGATGATCTTGGTCGTCAGAAGATTCATGGTGGAGAGATCCCACTTGACAGCGAGATGGCGTTCATGTATGACGCTGCTTATGGCAAAGTTGAGTTTGGTACTACTCATGGTTTGAAGCCCGTCTATAGGATGTTGAACCAACTCTTCCGGTACACTCTCACTCCTAAGATAGGCGACAACTACAACATCTCAAACATTGCCAAAGACATTCTTGTGAGGATGGGACCGGATCGAGAGGAGTTTAGTGTGTTTGACTTCATTTGGGAGGAGATCATTGTGTGCTCCGTGTCCGCGAACAAGAGCTATCAGTATGCCCTTGGATTTTCAGGATGATTTGTGAGGTTGCCGAGGTTAACATTCTCACCGACAAGACTCACACATGGTACAAGCCAAACAAGGGCAACATTGAGTGTCTTCTCAAGTTGGGCAAGCATGCCCCTCCTAGAGCTCCTACCTCAGCTGGACCTTCTTTAGGTGGTCCTTTCTCCTATGAGGCTCCCTCATCCTCTCGTGGACCATCATCATCTAGAGGCAACCTTCCCCCCGGCAAGAAGAAGAGCATCTTCAACTTCTTATCTCAGGGCCTCTTCGCTTGCTTCAATGTTGGGAAGCACAATGCACAGGAGATACGTGCCCACAGGCAGCACGTGGATGAGCAGCTCCTTAAGTTGGAGACCCGTCAGAAGGCCATCCTCGCTCAGCACAACATCGAGCACTCTCCTGTTCGCGAGCCCATGGACTTCCCTCCTCCACTGGTCTTCTACAACCCTTGGGAGGTGTACGGCGACACGTCCATGATGTATGGAGCACCCCCGGCCGACATTGACGATGAGGACTTCGGTGGAGGTGAGACCGATGAAGAAGACTCTCCTCCGGCTGTTCACTCTCCACATGGCAGCAATGATTGAAGGGCCTCCTCCTTTTTGGCGCTTGATGCCAAAGGGGGAGTGAGCTCACAATTATCCATGTGGTAGTGTTCCTCGCTCGCTCGCTCGCTCGTTTGTCTATCTATCTATCTTAGCTTGTGGACATGTATGAACTATTTGTGTGGTGTGATGGATGATGATGTGGTGAACCTAGAACCTTTTAAAATTTGTAAGACTTAATCGTGCTAGTGTGGAACCTCGTTTATATATTTGTGATGCTTTGTGTGAAATGGTGGTTGTTATTTGTCACTTTGTTGATTTGGATATCATGTCATATGCATCACGGTTATTGTATCACACCTATGCACTTGTGTATGCAAATTGCGAGTGAAATTTCTTCTAAATGTGTGATAGGCATTTGAGGCCTCCATAAAAGATCAAGCACACATTTAGGGGGAGTCTCTCTCAAAATTGTTGGATACACACATCTTTATTTGAAAATGAATTGTATTGTCATCAATCACCAAAAAGGGGGAGATTGAAAGTGCATCTTGGCCCCTAATTGTTTTGGTGATCGTGACAAACACAATTTATTGTATTTAATCATTGAATAAGATATGTGCAGGATTTACTTTGTTGAGAATCATGGTTTTGACCAAAAGAAGGCCCCCAACTCCAATTCGGTGTTTTTAACTCAAGTCAAGGCTTAATTTATTTTGATTTTGAATTTGAGTATAGGAAACACTGTACTATAAAGGGGGATGCGAATAGACCGCCAAGAGATGCTAAAAGTGCTTAAGGAGATGACCTAAGTGAGTAAGGAGAAACCCGAGTCGACACGTACACATATGCTCTTCTTTCCCTCAATTCTCAACCTTTGTCGGTAGTACCGACCCTGGGTCGGTAGTACCGATATGGCTTCACTAGCGAGTTTTAGCCAAGGCCTCGGTAGTACCGACCCCGGGTCGGTAATACTGATATGGCTTCACTGTTGGGTTTTCCGGCACCCATCGGTAGTTCCGACCCCGTGTCGGAAGTACCGATAAGTGCCGTGAGTGCACAGTAACGGCTAGTTTTCAGGGCTTAGTATTTATACCCCCCTTCTTCTTCCTCACTCATTGCTGACCAACCACGGGACAAACACTCACTTGAGCATTCACTCCACTTCTCCCCTCTCTCCTAGAGCCAAGACTTGATTCCTTTGAGCTATGGTTTGGTAGGAGGAGTGATTCCTAGTGAGAGATAGTGAAGCTTTGAGAGCCCCTTCGAATTCCCTCATCTCAAGAGCACTTGAAGCATCTCCGGGCATCGATTCGTGTTTGTTACTCTTGAAGCTTGCTTCTAGACGGTTAGGCGTCTCCCGTTGAGTGCCCTCTTGGTGTGGAGCACTCGGGATCGTTTGTATTACCCTCTCCTTGGTGGAGAATTCTTAGTGAGCACCAATTTTCCTTTGTGGGGATTGGGTGAGGCAAAGAGGCTCTTGGTGATAGCCCTCCATTTGTGGGATCCTCAACGGAGACGTAGCTTCCTTTGTGGGAGTGAACTTCGGATTAAATCTTGTGTCTCCTTTGCTTGCTTGAGTTCTTTGCTTTTCTTTAACCCTAGAACTTGTTTGTGCCCGATCTATCTCTTGGTTGTATTCCAACTCATATCTTTAGTTGCAGGTGGTTCTTAGCTTCTAAACTAAACTCTTGATTCAAGTAGAATTGCTAGAATTGACTCGCTTTTCAAATTTCGTTTTAGGGAACTCTGTCCTGTCGGTAGTACCGATCCTGTACCGGAAGTACCGAGCCCCCTCGGTAGTTCCGGCACAGTGTCGGTAGTACCGACAGCTGTTTTAACCGCTGCATTTGTTTCAGAAATTTGAAGTGATCCTATTCACCCCCCCTCTAGGCATCACAAGGTCCTTTCACAAACCTGGACTTGCCTTTCTTGGCCCAATGGGTGATACCGACCCTACCGAGATGATTAATTTTGAAACTGGCCGAATCCCTTTTAAGTACGCCTCTTTGAATCTGGCCGATTGGGATACTTGCTTTAGGTCTTGGACAGGCTATGTCAAAGGGTGGAGAGATTGGTACCTCAGAGTTTCTGCGAAGAACAGAGAATCTTGGGAGCAATACAAGATCAGTCAATGCATCACTTTATCTTTGTCTGAGATGTCCCGGAATGAATCTCTTCTGATAGCTGCTTCTTATTTCTGGTCTGATGCGCTTAACGCCTTTTTGTTTGGCCATGGGCCAATGGCTCCAACTTTGGCCGACGTTCTCTTGCTGACTGGTTTAGCTATCTCCTCCCCAGATGTTCTCTTTAGCCGCCGTAATGATAAACCTTCTCACCAGTTGAAAACCAAGAACATAGGTGGATGGTCTGGCTATATTGCTGAGCACAAGAAAGAGGGAACCGTGGGTCACAGGGAACATGTTGCTTTTCTGAACATGTGGCTTGAGAAATTTGTCTTCTGTGGCAAAACCTTTGGCCCCACTGCCAATTATCATATAGTGGCTGAACAGTTGGCTGCTGGCAATTGCATCCCTCTTGGAAAGTATCTCTTAGGTGCGGTTTACCATCTCCTTCATCAAGTATCTGTTAGTTTATCAACCAACTCTCCAATTGGTACCCCAGGTGGTCCTTGGTGGTTTAACAACATGTGGCTAAACCTCCATCTTCGAGATAGATTGGAACAAAATATCTTTGATCAACGTTTTCCAGGAGATCAACCAGACGGTGTCCAGATTGTGAGGCGCCGATGCATGAACTTCGGAGAGGCTATTTCTGTTTTTCCAGGACATAAGAGGACTCCTTCCCGTATTGCAGAACACTTCAGAAGCTTTTACCTCGGCTTTAATTCAGAATCCATCATCTGGTTTGCATATAGGGATGATGATACCTATTTTGAGACCACATTCAACTTTGATGATATTCACAAAGATGATGAAGACAGAATCGCTTTTGTGGAAATCATTAAGCCAGGGTTCCTCCCTTCTTGTGTCTTTGGAAAAGATCAATCGGCCACCTACGAATTTTATAATCCTTCGGTGTGTGCTCGCCAGTTGGGGTTCGGCCAGTTGCCGATTGGTCTTTATTTCTCTGATTTGATTAAGCCACGGGAGATTATTCCTAGTGGTACTCATTATCAGCGTCTTTTGGATTGGGTTCCTGATTCTTCCACCATCAATCTTGCTTCCTGGAGATTTTCCAGCTTTACTTCTTCCCTCTTTAACATCTGGTGGGCAGAATGGTGTGATCACCTCTTCTGTGTTTCTCCAAGAATCTATTGTGAGAAGTTGGACTCTGCGTATCATGCATCGGCTGATGAGGTAACTTTCTTTTGATTAATTTATGTATTTGCTTGACTGTACCCAGATTGTTATATCCTTTTTTCTTTTTCAGCCTGAAACTACAGAGCCTCCTGCTGTCAGCAGAAGTGGCAAGCCGATTCAATATTGGCCACCAAGACGGGCACCATATATCGGCCATAAAGCCCCTTCGATTTCCTCAGTCATGCAAGGTCCTAAAACCAATCCCGTTCCGGATAATTTGCCTTTGTCGACGCTTAAGAGGAAAGGTGTATCTAGCAAGACTCTTGCTCGTAAAACAAAGAGGAAAATTGACACTGTGGTTGTTGATGCCTCTGATATGGCCAGAGTATTAGCAAGTGCCTTCAAGGTACTAACTTCTGCCTTTTCCCTTTCCCTTTTTGTATTTTCTGATTGATCATTTTCCTCTTCTGTCCAGTCTTCAAGCCAGTCAACACAGACTGGCAATGCTGATCCTGATCAAAGTCCAGTTCTGGAGCCAATTCAAGAAACTCCAACTGATGATATTTTGGTTGAGCCGTCTGAGCAAACTGAACCAGATAAAATTATGGAGAGCCTGGTTGATGACACCCTGACTTCATCAATCGAACAAACTGATACTCAGAGGATCAATGTTTCAGATGCTCCTATTATTCAGCCTCGGCGTTCTCCTGAACAAGCCGATTTTCAAACTGAACAACCAGCTGAGGTACAATCTTCATTAGTTGTTTCTTTATTACTCTCATCCTCTAACTCTTCGTCTTTGTTCCAGGATATTGTCAAGACATCGACTGAGGTTCATGATAAGTCTTCGGGTGATCTTCAGCAAGATACCGGTGACCAACCACAGTTGCCGATTGTTGAAGTTCCTGAATTATCATCGGCTGAAAACTCAACTGCCCAGATTCGAGCAACATCTTCTGCTGTAGAGGTAAATTTCTAGATTTCTTCAAATTTCTTTTGCTTTACCTGCAGGTTCTAATACTTGCCTTCTGTTCAGGGCACATTGGCAGTTATTCTCCCAGATGAAGTGAAGGCCAAGTTGATCGAGGTGTTGCCATTGCTGAACCAGGACATTGGTCAACTTGTTCAAGATGCCGAACCGATCAGAGCTATCTTTAGGCAAATTCAAGGCCAGTTGCCCAGAGATCTTAAGGCGAGGATGCTCCAAGTCGCTTTCATCGAGAATCGGCAGCTCGTAGTCCAGGAAGCTCAAGATCGGCTGGAGGAAAGGAAACGTCAAGAGCAACTTACCCAGGATAGGGAGAAGTTGGATAGCAGTATGGCCGATCTTGACAACAGGATTGAATTTCTAGCTTCTTCTCGTCCTGATATCGTCAGTAGCATTGATCGTTTGAAGAGGTGTCGTGCTGAGTTGATGAAAGAGCTTGGTCAGGTTGAGCAAGACTTGATAGCTGAAGAGCAGAAGCTTGCAGATCTTCCAGGCACCATAACTACTATGCAAGAACGGAGGGACTCCATCGCACAATGAGCCCAAGCTCTTCGTGAACAAGAACAGCTGATTCCTGGTTCAGCCGATGCCGATCGCCAGGAAATAGAGGCGGCCGATCAACTGCGTCTGGACCTCATCAATGTCATCCATCTTTTAGGCATAGTTTAAACTTCATTTGTAATTTTGTGAACTGTGATTGGCCTTTACTGGCCAACTTCCAACGCTCCGTATTAATTGCTTTGACCGAACGTTTTACTCGGTCTTTATAAGACGTCTAGATCCCTTTAGTCCTTTGAACCTATTATCTTTCTTTTGCAATGGCTTCCTCTTCCTCTTCCTCCTCTGTGAATCAGGTTGGTTCTTTTTTTCATTTTTTCTTCATTCTCACGATCTCTTTCCCTGATGTTTCTTCTTTTCTCAGTCTCCAAACCGTGATACTGTGGAAAAGATCGTCTCGAACATCAATGCCTTTGGTGCGAATCGGCCAAACCACCCATCTAGACAAGAACGCGGTCTCCGTCTGGTGATTGCAAACAAGGAGAAGAAGTTGGAGGTCCTCGAAGCCAGGAGGACAGCTCTCCTACAGTAATTGGATCGTGTAGGTGAAGAAATAGCCCAAGTTAGAGTAGAGCTAGACAAGGCCAAGAGCCTCTTTTGAATTCTGATGTACTATCAGCCGATGCAATCGGCCTTTTATGAATGAAAATCACCACCTCTTGATCGATATTTAATTTAATGCTCCATCTTCCAGCGATGAATTCCCACCCATATTTGTAGGTGCTCTTTTTTGATCTGGCTCAACTTCCCTGCTATAAAATGTAACTCACCTCTCAGATGTTACCATATTTCTCCGAGTACGTACCAAACTAGCTTCTATTAGGAATAAGAGGCAAGCCTCCTTTAGAGTGCCTTCAGGAAAATGCAATCATCTCCATTCCTTGACAAGTTTCTTTTTGAAGATTTCTTGTATTTTAATGATGCATCAAAGCTTGTCGTTGTTGCTGGAAATGTTGAGAGAAGGGAATCTTGATAGTCTCCTCTTCTGGAGTACAGAGTAGGGCCACACATCATTATTCAATCCTCTTTCAAAGCCAACCCCTGATTTTCGGGAAACGTATCACTGCATGCCTGCCCATTGTCTAGTCTAAGACTTTCACGGGGAAACTGTTCTAGCTTTGACTGCATCAGATGCTCTTCATTTCCCCTTTTTCAATTCCCTCTTGTAGTTATCCCTTCTGCCATCTGGGGCTATAAATAAGCCTGAAGCTCAATGGAGAAAACTCACTCTCATCGGCCATGTCTCAATCAACTCAGATAGATTATAGGCTCTTGTTGTATGACTGTTCCCTTCTCTTCTCTCCCTTTCATGGCTAGAAGAATTCTTGTGAAGTGGTGTAGCGGCCCCTCTTCTTCTTCGTTTCCTTTTAAAAAGCCAGGAGGCACCATAGCTAGAAGAATCCTTGTGAGGATCCGGCTTTAGGGGAAGGAGTAAGGTATGGTGTCTTGCTACACATTTGTCAGCGGAAGAGCGTGCCAAAGGAACGGCCATCTTGGTCATCAACTCGGACTCCTTCCGGAGGAAGATTACAGACTCTGGCGAAGATCTTAGTCTTCCGTTTCCTCTTCGCTTGTGCCCTTCTCTCATTCATCGATTCAATATCCTCATCATACTGGAGATTAGGGCAACGTACTCCTTGTAACTCCTTGAGAACATATGTAATCTGTAGATCTAAGTTGTAATATCATTGCTGTGATCCAAAACAGAAGAGACAAAAATGTACTCATTTTGTTCTGAAGGCGATACATGTATCGGCTATAACCGAATATATTAATTTTGTACATCGGTTTTACATTTTTTGCACTAAAGGCGATTCTTTACAGATATCGGCTATTCTACTAGAAACGATTACATTTGCAATCGGCTATAGCTCGAAAACTCAATCGGCCGATAGGCACGATAAGACAATCGGCTTACATAGCTGTTTGTACACTTGGGCGATCAATCCATCGGCTGCTGTGACTCCGTGCCCAAGCTTCCCTTCGTCTTTAATGAACTGATTCATTAAATCTTGTCATCAGAGCCGACTGCTTGAACCGGCTTTAGTCCGAAATCGAACACTTTGAGATACTTGGTATCCCATGCTTTTCCAGATATGCAGCTCACTCGATCATAAGTCCACCCTTGTGCTTCTGTAGCTGCTACTGTCAAGGAGGTTTCTCCTTGGACCACCTCCACTGAATCTCCGATCCATTGGATGATGCATTGATGCATTGTAGATGGTATGCAACAGTTGGCATGTATCCAATCCCGACCCAGCAGTAGATTATTAGATCCCCTCCCTTTAATAACAAAGAAAGCGGTTGGAAGGGTCTTACTGCCGATGGTGAGCTCCACGCAGATTGCTCCTTGAGCCGGAGAGACGTTGCCTTCAAAGTCCACCAGCATCATGTCGGTCTGGGTCAGATCTTCATCAGACTTCCCAATCTTGCGCAGCATAGTGTGTGGCATCAGATTGACTGCTGCTCCTCCATCTACTAGCATCCTGGTGACTGGCTTCCCGTTGACAAAGCCTTTGAGAAATAATGCCTTCAAATGCTGTCTCTTCTTATCTTCTGGCTTCTCAAAGATAGCTTGTGTAGGTTCCAATGTTAACTGAGCCATGCCACGTTCTTCATCGGATACATCTGAATCAACTGGAGCCATGAACTCCTTTGGCAAGAAGACAACCGGTTTATATCAGCTCGTGGTTTGTCATCTTTTCCATCATCGGCCTTAAGCTTTGGGCGCCAAACTTTAGACCGAACCTTCTTCTTGTCCAGCACGTGTCTCTCTGCTTCTTCTTGCTGTTCTAGCTGCCATAGGCGCTGGACTCTCCTTTTTTGGGACTTGGTCAAGCCATCTGGACACCACTGTGGATTGGGCTTCTTGCGTGTTTGGCTTGATCCTTCATCATCCAGTTGCAGTGTGCGTCGACGCTCAGGAGCTCGGCACATGATATCCTCGTCAGGGACCAGAGAATCGGCCATCTCTTCTAGCCGATTGTTTGACTTTTCGTTGACTCGGCTTCCCAGCCGATCATGAACATTGGCCTTGCCCCCCAGCCGATCGTGGATGTTGGCCTTGCCCCCCAGCCGATCGTGAACTGAGATCTGTTGATTGCTGAATTCACGGTGATCCCCGGCTGAAGGTCTTCTATCGTCAAAGCAAACCCTTTTGGATGAGTTGCTATTATTGTAAGCCCCATTGCATTCTGGACAATTCTCTGCCGTTGGCAGCTTGATCCCTTCTTCACAGCAATACTTGAAGAACGGACATCTCCAATGTCCTTCGTTGCGCCGTGCCCACTCCTCTCTTCCCCTTGCTTTCTCTTGTCGACGTTGGAATTTGTTGATCAGCATCTGGGACGTGACAGGCCGGCGTGGCTTCAAATCTCCTTCTTCAAGTAGCAACCCTTTTCCTTTGATATCGGCAGCGGTTGCTTGTACTTTGGGATCGACAACTCCTTTATTTTGAGCCGAATCAGATGTCAGCAGCTTAACTCGTGACGTGTCTTTGCTAGACACCTCAACTGTGTTAGTTGGGAAGGGGTGCTGATCAATCTTCATCGGCTTTTCAGCTTTGGAAGGAGTTTCAAATTTAAGCCTTCCTTGCTCAATTGCTGATTGGATCTGCTGTCTGAAGATCTTGCAATCATTGGTGTCATGCGACGTTGCATTGTGCCACTTGCAATACTTCATCCTCTTCAGCTCTTCTGCAGATGGTATGGTATGGAATTGGGAGAGCTTAATCTGCCCTTGCTGAAGCAACAGATCAAATATCTTATCGGCCTTAGTGATATCAAAGCCGAATTTCTCTGGCTCTTTCTTGCCAAAGGGACAGGACACTGTCTTCTTGCCTTTGACCCACTCTGCAAGTCCTATCATATTGTCTTCATCTTCTGAGTCAGAGTAATCCACATAAGACACCTTCTTCTGAAAGTTCCTTCTAGGCTCATAGGACTTTGCAGTTTCTTGACTCATCCGACTGACCAGCTGGCTGAGACTCTCGAAGTCATGTGATGGATATTTCTCTCTCAAGGTTGGTAAGAGACCTTAGAAGGCCAATTCAGCCAGTTGTTTATCTCCCAGATTCAGACTATAGCACTTGTTCCTGACTTCTCTGAATCTCTGAACGAATCCAGCAATCGTTTCATCATTCCTTTGCTTGAGGCTGGTCAGATCAGTAATCTTCATCTCATGGATGCCAGAGAAGAAGTAGTTGTGGAACTGCTGTTCCAAATCGGACCACTTGATGATGGAGTTAGCTGGCAGTGATGTGAACCATGAGAATGCTGGTCCCGATAGAGATGAAGAGAACAAACGTATCCTGAGTGCATCAACGTTCCCTGCTTCTCCACATTGGATGATGAATCGAGTGTTATGCTCCATAGTGGATGTTTCATCTTGCCCAGAGAACTTGGTGAAGTCTGGTACCTTGAATCTCGGAGGGAACGGTATCTGATCGTAGCCAGACGGATACAGTGTCCTGTACATGCAGGACTGCTGCTTGGGTTTTATCCCATATTGCTTCAGTAGTATCTCCGAGAAGTGGTCGATTAACTCCTGCTTCATGTGAGATTTCAATTCAGCAGATACTTGTTCAATTGCTTGCATCTCAGCTGGAGTTTCTGGAGGCCGTTCTTCTAAGATTCTTGGCTGTGGATTTGGTACCATTGATGTTCCTGTTCCAGAAGAACCCTGCATATTTGCAATAGGTGGAGTCTGTCCGATCGGCTGATTAGCCGATGGGGCTGATTGCTGCAAATTCAACTGGCTTGAGATAGCCAACTGATTCAGAAGTGTTTGCAGTATCTGTGCAGAGTCCACCTGTGGAATTATTGGCTGTCCTATTACCCCTTGATCAATCGGCTGCTGAGACGATGATCTTGTATGAGCTATTGTATTAGCCGGGGTTAAGACAGACTACATTGACATTGACTGCTGTAACGGGGCAGTCTGCACGGGCATCCCCAATGTTGGTTGCTGTAGTGGAGCAGTTTGCACGGGCATCCCCAGTGTCGGCTGCTGAGCCGATTTCTGGGTTTGAACAGAAGCTGGTCTCTGAGGTGGAACAGGAGCTTTTCTTTCTGTCGGTATAACCATGTGAGCGTGAGCTGGACCGATCTTGACTCTTTCAAAGTTCTTGCTCCCATGATTGAAGTAGACAAATTCTACTCCCTCCTTGTTCATGTGTACAGTCCCTGGAGTACCTCCAAACATAGCTTGATAAGATTGCGGGTACTTCACTTCCAGAACTTTTTCAGGTTGGGGTTCGAAGAAATTTGAGATGTCAGTCTCAAAATGATCACGAGGCAAATCCCATCCTGCAAGCTTCCCATCTTGATTCCTCATGGCAGGATACTTTTGATTCTGCACTGAGAATGTTTGATCTTGGGCATTGGACTGTACTGCATGTGTTTGGACCACAGGCATGGTAACAACAGATCTTTGGCCTTTTCTCCAACACCTTGATTCTGAATCGGCTGGGAGTCTGATGAAGAACCAGGAGTAAACTGTGGAGATGGCGCAACCCTTACTGTTGGATCATCAATCGGCGGAGCGGCCGATTGGTCATGTTGGAACACTGGAGGAGTTCGGTTTGGTTGAAAATATGCAGGCCCTAGGTATCCTCCTTCTGCTCCTTTCTTGAGTGCTTCAATCAGACTATTTTGCACAGTATTGGCAAAAACCTTAGCTTGATCAATCATCATCTGATGCATCGCCTTAGTCATCATGTCCTGAAGTGATTCAGGATCGGTTGAGAAAGTGACCTGCTTAGGCGTGGGCAACGGACTCTTCTTGAAGATTCCACTTTTAGTCTGACCGTATGATGCCCGGCAAAGCTCTTCATAATGCTTCATGTGAGCTTCGAACTCAGCTTTGTCTGCATCCTTCAACTGATCCTTGGTGATCGCTTGGACGTTTTCTGGATCAATCTCAGAAGGACCATTCTTCGTAGTCTTCATCATTGTTGACTTTTTCGTGTCCCACCGAGCGTGCCAAAAGTGTGTTGACGCGAAAATAGGACGTCACCTCCGCGCGTAACACACGTGACTCCCCGGTCTGTAGCGAGGCGTGCCAGCCAATCTGACCTGTTGATTGACAATGGAAAATATTAGGGATCGGCTAGAGAACCGATGGCCTTGTAGCGACACGTGTACCAGCCAATCGGCCGATACAGGTGAAAAGCAGGATCGGCCGGCTCGAAAGCGACCGAAGCGCGGGTGTGTGAATAGATAGATCGGCTGGAATCGGCCGATCGTGACGTCAGCACTCAAGTAGGTCAGAATCGGCTGCGGTGTTAGAAGCCGATAGGATCTAGATCGAGTGGGATAACGATAATAGCTAAAAACCACAAGAATTGGTACGAAAAACTTGCAGATCTAGCTAATATCGGTGAGGGGTGAATAAAAAACTAGACGAAACCTCAGCGATGCGCCCGGAGGTTAAAGCCTAGGGTTATTCGGTAAAACGGTACTCACAAGCTTGCCGGAGGTCAATTGATGCAGCCCGACGAACTCGAAGCACGGCGTTGTAGAAAAGAGAAAAACGCAATGGCGAAGTCGCCGAAAAGTAGATGCTGTAAAGTAGATGCTGTAAAGTAAAGGGTTTGCCCGGAGGCGGTTTGTTTGATATTGGTGTGTACAGTTTTTCCGACCACGCAGGATCGCTATTTATGTCCCAAGGACAACCCGACTCCTAGCCGATCACGGCACTGTTTACTTGCATCTAAAGAAAGATAAAAACTACTAAAAACAGAAAAGGACTCTCGCAGGAGTCAAAAACTTCCTAAAACTGACTCTTTGACCCGTCGCCAATTGTAGACTGACCCGCCTCCACCATGCTTTCCTTCTGGCGTATCTCCTTGATTACCGCCTTCTTCCTTTCCATCGGCCGATCCTCTGGTTAACCATCGGCCGATCGCTCTGACCCGCTGGCCCACTGTCAGGGTCGAATTCCTCTGACTATCGGCGGATTTTGTTGACCGTCCTTCTCTTTCCTCAATCGACCGATTACACTCTGTTTTTCATCGACTGCTTCTCCTTTTCCTTTTTTTTACCTGTTTTTCCAAAAAACGGTGTCAACACATACCAAGTTTTCGCCTGACAAGACAAATGGATGGAGGCCGAAACAACGCCTCCAACGAGGTGAGGTACGTCCGAAAAACGCACCTCCCGATGAAACCAAACCAAGCTTTCGAGAAGATAAAAGGCCGCACCGATTCATACTATGGGACTAAGGACCAGAGCAACACCGCACCGATTCCTACTATGGGACTAAGGACCGGAGCAACAAATCTATTGGTGACCATGGGAGGGCAAGTGACTCAGTGTGGGCACTGATCATCCGGTGATCACAAGGGCAAGCTACAATCGGTGACTTGGGCCCAGTGGCAGTGACAGTGTGAAGAGATCCACCCAACGACAGCTAAGGTGGCATCACTAAATCATACGGTGACCCTCCTGTGCATCACCAGATGATTCGGTAGTTTGCATAAATGTGCAACGAATATAGAATGGCATAGAACACCTAGTTTCATTGGTTGGCCCGACCATTTGGTGGATGTTAGAGCCCAGTGAAGCTGAAGGTGTTACGCACACATGCTCTAGCCCACAAAGTGCTAAAGAGAGATTAAAATAATTAGCATAACACTTAGGTCTTGATTAGTGCTAGTTTAGCTTCATTAGCATATTTCTTTTGGGATTAATTAGTCTAGAGTTAGTGAGATTTGCACACTTCTCTTGTATCGGTACTTGTGCGCACCATTGTGAAGTGTAGGCGGTAAGGGTAGTCCCAACGGTAGACCTAAGTGCAAAGTCCAAGACAACCACGTTAGCAAAAATGAACACTGGAAATAATCTCCTACAATGGTACGAAGTCCAAGACAATAAATGTAGTGAAATCATCTCCTACAATGGCAGGCGGGACCGTGGCGGCGCAAGACTCCAGCCAGGTCTTCCCAATGGCGATTTTGCTAGGTCTTGCAGTCTTGATTCGCGTGAGGAGGTCAAGTCTAGAGGAAGAAATCAGGTCTTGTGTTTTCCTTCTCTTGCTTCATTAACTATACTGCCATGTCACCAATTTGCTGATGTGTCATCTCATTTATTAGGGATGGACTCCATCCTACGTGGACCATTGGGACTGCCCTAATGAAGTCTTACGAGACTCTCCAACCGAATTTGTGAAGAGGCAACCTAGAGTTGTGAGTGGGAGGAGAAGCCCACATCGTTAGTGCCAAGGCTCTACCGAATTGGGAAGCAGCAAGGAGCATCCGCGAGAGGCTACGTGGAGACCCAGTTACGCGTGGGGAAGACATGTCGGCTATCTACATAGTTACTTGGCCATAGAGTTCATGCTCTCGGGCATACCTTTTAAGAGGGGGCTCCTGCAACAAGGATTATTGGAAATCTTGGCTTTCCGATACCTCAGGATAAATCACCTTGTCACCACGGGAGTTTGCTCCTCTTCCCTTTACTTCTGCATTTACCTTGTGTCTACATTCCACATTTACCATTCATAGAACTACCATGTGTAGTTGCTGGAACCTAGGGCACAAAACTCTTTTGCGATAAGAAACACATAGAAAAAACTAGTGCACATTTAAATAGAAGTTGAAGTAGGTTTGTATATGTGCTTGGAGCATTCGTTTTTAGAACACCCAATTCGTCCTCCCCGGCCCCTTCAGACATCTTCACGACTTCATATAGGGAAGAGGACAGTCTTCCGCGGACTCCCACAAATTGACAGTAGTAACAATCCTTTTAATTCGTTATGGCATTAACTATGTATTTATCATCTTTTTTTTAACACGCTTTTTATTAAGAAGAAGAGAATAGAGTGTTTATACATGATTGTTGTCAAAAGATTACACGCTAGCAGCAAAAAGGTTACACGATCTTGGTTACGTGAAAAGGAATGCAAATACACGCGTGCGTTGTGTAACCCAAGCTCATTCAGTTACATCTCTAGAAATGTAAGAGTGATATCCTATTTAAGTTGGCTTATAATAACTCAAACTAGCAGTACGAGACAATTGAATGCCACTACACTCTTGCTTTGGAATTCAGTAAATAAGCCTCTCCATAAGTCATTTTTCAACAGCCTGTATATATACTCGTTGTTCTATCAATAAATAAGAATTGCACGGGCAGGATAAATGTTGCTGAACAAGCTGACAGTAGCAAGTTCTTGGAACATAGAGAAGGTCCGTGTCACAGGCAATGTGATAACCTAGTACACTAACGGAGAGCAGAGGATGTTCTGCATTTGATTTGTGCCCTTCTTCTGGTTGCACGCAATTAGTGTACGCACAAAAAAAAATTACATCGAAGAAAAAACTTAAGCGTTTGGCAGATATCACCGAGACATCCCCCACCTATCTTGTATTCTTGTGAGACATCAAAAGGTAATGTAAAATAAATGAAAATGGCGCATCAGTGTAGCCAGCATTACTGATTCGGAAGTTCAGAGCCACTACTTCCAAACATGAATCTTGGGCAACATATAAAACCACTTGTGATTTCTTCTCTGACCGCGCTTAAATTGTTCCCGAGAGAGTAAGACCTGATGTTTAGCCATTGTGATGTACTCAACGCAGTGTGGCGTGCAAGATATACATGTCACGCTGAAGGTTTAATCATCTCAAAAGCATATCAGCAACCTCACGTTGGATTTAATTAAGAGGTGGTATATATGTACATATATACATACAAAGCCGGGTAAAAATGTTTTGCAATCAGAAAACAAGATCACATCGAAACCTTTTGAGTCCTCTTCTTGACCGCACTCTTTGGCATCCGCTGCTCACAACTAAATACATAGTTGTAGTTGGGCGGTATGTGTGATCTCCACGCAAGAGCAGCAAACTTTCCCTGAGGCCTAGCACGTCCAAGGATGATATCTTGCACTGTAAACTTCGGAGCAGCGCTATCACCATTTGCAGAGGTAGTCTGATAGTTCTCGACAACCACAAAGTATCCAGGAGATACTCTGTTCACGACTGGGAAAAACACTGGTCTGGACAGGGCCCAAGGATTAGCAGGATTTAGACAAGAAAACAAACGATTTTTCTTCTTGAACTCTTGGTAGGCTGCAAGGATAAGGCTCCAAGTACCAACGTCAAAGCTTGATCTCAACATCTCACCGAAGATGGTTGCACACATGAAGCACCCACTCATCTCCCTGGCCATTTCCATGGCTACCGATGCGAGCTTCGGGTGCTCCATGACCACGTCCACACTTCCAAAGGCTCGCACCTTGAAGAAGTACCAGTAGGCCTCTTGGGTCAAGAGCTGCAACTTTAGAGGTAACGTGGTTCCAAATCTCACAATCTCGTTGGATCGACTTGTGACAATGATTTTACTGCCACGTGCGAAGCGATTTTCGACAGCTGAACGAAACCTTCGCCATAAATCCTCACCGATATCTCTGTCCAGCTCTACAATGATCAGCACCCTGCCTCCACCTGACTCCACTCGGTTCTGATGCTTGATCACACCGGCACCATCAGCAACATCTTCCATGTCTTTGCCAATGAGATCACCTCCACCAAGAAGCACAATCCGTGAGAAGTGATTGCGCGTCCTCTCGTCGATGCAGGCATGCTCAACCAGGGTACTCTTCCCAACATTTGCCCGGCCAACGACAGGCAGGACACCCAAATACTCGGCGCCCTGATCCCGTGCACCTTGCAGCAGGAAGCTGACGATGCGTTCCATCTCCATCTGACGACCGAACATGCAGTTGTCCATGAGCAGGTACATGCTGTAGGGCTGACGAGCAAGCCGAGGGTATCTGCCGGAGAGCAGGATGAACTCGGTTGCGTTCTGAACAGAGGCTTCTAGGCTTGCTACAACCCGTCGAAGATCACTGGAGCTCTCGCCACTGCCGCTACGGATGCAGAGACGCTTTGCAGGGTTGAACATGGAGGGAGCGAAAGAGCGCTGACCCGATTCATAGGCATGGAGTCTGAACGTGTCGAGCGTGAAGTGGCCCCTCTGCATCTCCTGCCTCAGGGTGTTGAGTTGCTGCAGCATCGCCTGGCTCGTGATGCGCCGGCCCTCGGCGTCCTCGACGATGGCGCCGATCCGCAGCAGTAGTCGCCTGAGGCTTTCCAGGCTCTCCGATTCCGGCGGCGGCGGCTTGGAGCATGTTTGAATGAGGAAAGAGATGGATCTGCAAATGAGTTCGCCGATGATGGCGGAGACGATCACCTCCTCCATCTTTGGGAACATCTTTGGGCACCCTTTTTCGGCTCGGGAGGATGCTGCCGCTCCCCCAATGAAAGGATCCTAAGAAAAATGATGGAGGATGCTGCCTCTCCCGGGACCTGGTCAATTGCTTCACAAAAAAGTAGGGGACGTGGTCAATTTCTCCATCAACTCCTTGGACCATGCGTAGAAAATTTAAGAGAGTTTTAACTGTATGTTATTAAAAAAGATGGTGCTGACCTGTGTGCTATTAAAAAAGTTGCTCGCACCTGTGTGCTATCGACCTAAACTTCTTTGCCCTCTATGTCATTCCGTCCATGATCCGTTAGAAATCCACCGTTAGGACGTACTGACATGTGGGACCGGGTATGCGAAATGTCCATCTTACCCCACCGAATTGACTTGTTGACTCCCGCCGGTTCCCAGTTTTCCCCGTGCTCTCTCTCTCTAATCTCTATCGAATCGAACCCGAGTCCGGACCCTCAACCCTAGGGGCGGCGGCCGCCAGTCCTGCTGGGGCGCGGCGGCGATTCCGGCGGCTGGGGCGCGGAGCGAGGCGGCATCGAGCACGGAGCGAGGCGGCAGGCCGACCCGGGCGCGCGCGCGTGCAGAGCCGGGAGGGCAGCCGGAGTCGCGCCCGCGCGGCAGCGGACCCGGGCGGCGCGGCGGTCCTCCAGGGCGCCGTGCCTGGCCCTGGGCGGCTGGGCGTCGTGCCTGGACGCGGTTCCCCTGCCTGGCCGACCACGCCAGGTGCTGTGCCGCCAGTGGAGCATGACGGCGAACAGGGGCGGCGACCGACCGGATTGGCTTCCAGAGGGGAATGAGATGAAACGAGAGCTTTTGCTTTTACAGTAGCAGCTGCTTTCTCTTTTCCTTTTTGCTTCTGACTTCTGAGCTCTGAATTCTGATCCGCGCTGTAGGGAGAGAGGTGGATAAAAGATTTTGATTTTCTATTCGTCCCTTTGCATCGCATGCAGGCGGGACAGCTTCATCACGCACCGCAGCAGCAGCCGGCGCGTGGCCGCGGCGGCGAGGACGGTGGCGGTGGCGTCGGTGCCAGCGGAGGAGGCGATGGCATGACGAGGGACTTCCTGGGCCTGCGCGCCTTCTCCCACCGTGAGATTCTCGGCCTCGCCGGCTTCGACTTGTCGTGCATGGGCGTCGTTGCCGCCAACGCCGACATGGCTGCTACGAGCCACTGCAGCATGCACAGGCGCCGGCTCAGTAGCAGCATGCACAGGCGCCGGCTCAGCAGCAGCAAAGCAGCAACGAGCCATGGCACCGCATGGGCAGCCATAGCTAAGCTCGCTCGCTAGCTTCCCTGCCACTCCCAGGCCGACCAGAACCTATTGGATATGTGATGAATTCAAAACAAGTGGGGTACCTGTAATGTTGATTATCATGTGATGAATGTATTTGAAACAAAGTGATGTATTTGTTATTTTGTCAAGAATTAATTTGAAAACAAGTGAGGTGTTTTTTTTACTTTTTTTTGCCTAAATAAAAATGTTGGTTATTCTGTCATTCATTTAAATAACAGTGAGTCTTCTGTTGTGATTTTGAGAAATGGGTGGTATACAGGTAAAACAAAGGTGAGTTTGCTGCTGATGATTGGAGGGGTAAAATGGTCATTTCCTCTGTCTATTTAACACCGTTACTTGCAAAAATGGACGGAATGACATAGAGAGCAAAGAAGTTTAGATTGATGGCACACAAGTACGAGTAACTTTTTTAGTGGCACACAGGTCGGCACCATCTTTTTTAATAGCATACAGGTAAAACCCTCAGAATTCAAGGCGCTAACCTGCTAGGTGGTAGATATTGGGGGACCCTTGTTTTACTTTATTCGCCACTGTCCGTCCTCTCATTCGCCTCGCCTGAGTGATCCAATCCGATCAGGAAAAAAAAATCGTAGGCGGCCGGGTGCCCGGGTCCATGTCTCCATGACTCTTTGGGCCGGGGTAGAAAAATCAAGCGCTAGCTTGGTCGGAATTAGCAATTGATAAGAAAAGAAAGGATATGTGTAGAAAGATGTAGAATGATACGCAGGTTTTATTGACCAATGGCAAAGCGTCTTTATACACTTTAGAGTAACTCCAAAAGTTTGCTACATTTTACTTGGTAAATCTTGTGTTTTGCCAACTTGTAAAAAGATATGTCAAGTAAAAAAAAGTTCATCTCCAACAGTTTGGCATAATCCACTTGCCAAATCCAGATCTAACTTACATCAGGAACCCTGAGAAATAAACAAAATTATGTTTCTACCCTTCCACTTCTTGAAAACTTAAATCAGGAATCCTGAGAAAAAACAAAATTATTTTTATACCCTTCCACCTCTTCTAATACTGGAGGATGCGCCGTGGATCGCTGCGCGCATATATGCGCGCGCGGAGTCGGTTTTTCCCAACTTGGGATAAATGGCAACCTGAGATGGGGAACTGTTGGAGAAGATTTTTATGTTTTTGCCAAAAAAATAACAATGGCAACTTAGGATGAGGAACTATTGGAGTTGCTCTTACAACTCAACGAATCGATCCAAACTACCGTAGAAAGCAGGACGCGCCGGCGTTCCGGAAGAAACAGAGTGGTGGGCGCGTGCGGCCGAGTCTTGGGCGAGCCGTGGCGAGGACGCCCAGCGTGCGACGCATGTGGACGACGAGAGCGCGTCGTGCACGCGTCTTGTCCTGAACCGGTTTGTGCGCTAACACCCCCGCAGTCTCAGCTTGGAGATCCAACGCAGAGACTGGCTCTAAAATCTTTGAAGAGGGATGTAGGCAGGCCTTTAGTGAATATATCCGTGAACTGTCGTGCGCTTGGGATTTGCAGAACGCAGAGCTCGCCGATGCCAACCTTCTCCCGAACGAAGTGAATATCGATCTCGATGTGCTTGGTGCGGCGGTGATGGACAGGGTTGCGTGCCATGTACACACTGGAGATGTTGTCGTAGTAAGCCACCGTTGCCTTCGTCACATCACAATGTAGCTCGCGGAGCAGCTGTCGAAGCCAAGTGCACTCGGACACGGCGTTCGCCAGACCGCGGTATTCCACCTCTGCGCTAGAGTGCGACACCGTGCTCTGTCGCTTCGACGACCACGATACTAGCGAATCCCCCAGGAAGATAGCGAAGCCCGACGTCGAGCGACGGGTGTCGGGGCAGCCGGCCCAATCCGCGTCAGTGTACACCGTGATGCTCGATGAAGACGACGCGAGGAGCTGGAGGCCGAACGTGGAGGTACCCTTGAGGTAGCGCAGGATACGCTTCAGAAGCACACTGTGCTCGACCGTAGGCGCGTGCATATGTAAGCAGGCTTGCTGGACGGCATAGGCGATGTCGGGCCGCGTCAGAGTCAGGTACTGGAGCGGCCGGCCATGCTGCGATACCACGTCGCGTCGGCGTTGCTGAGCGGCGTTCCATCAGAAGAGGATCTTTTGGACGTTGCCTCAGCTGGTGTCGCGACTGGTTTGCAATTGGCCATACCGGCACGCTCGAGTATGTCGATCGCGTAGGAGGACTGAGACAACAGGAAGCCCTCTTGGTTGCGCTGGACTTGAACACCGAGGAAGTAGATGACCAGACCGAGATCATTGATGGCGAATGCGGCCTTGAGCGTGCGGACGAAGTGCTGGAGAAGCTCATGTGAGGACGCCGATAGGATGATGTTGTCAACATACAGTAGGAGATATGCCATGGCGTTCCCTTGCTTGAAGACGAACAAGGAGCTATCGGTGTGGCACTGCCTGACGCCGATGGAGAGAGCATGCTCGATGAAGCGATTGAACCATGCTCGAGGTGCTTGACGAAGGCCGTAGAGCGATCGGGACAGGAGGCAGACATCGTTCGGGCGCGCCGGATCCTCGAAGCCCGGGGGCTGCTGACAGTACACGCGCTCGTTGAGGTTGCCGTGGAGGCATGAAGATGTCGGGCCCTCGCGGGATCATCAAGGTGCTGGGAGATCAGAGGGTGTCTCGTCTTATCGACCTTGGGAGAGCCCCGGGGCAACGGGAAGTCAACGAATTGATTCTAGAAGACCCCCGGGAAAATGTCCCATCTACCACCTGCTACGTCCCGAAGGCATGCCCGGGAGAAGGCGTTAAGGAGATCCCTCTACGGGAAGTTGTTCCCGACCGAACCGTCTGCATCGCCAAAGACCTCCCTCCAAGCCTGGAACGGGACCTCCTCGCCCTCCTCTGGGAATACGAGGATGTATTGGCATGGAGCCCCTCCTACTTGCAGGGAATAAGCCGGGACCTCATCGAGCATCACCTCCGGATCGACCCCAAAAAGAAGTCGCACAAGGAAAAGGTCCGGAATATGTCGACAGAGAGAAAAGCAACCGCCCAAGAAGAGGTCCGAAAGCTGCTCGAAGAGAAGGTGATCCGGGAAGTCGAATGAGTCACCACGCTGCCGAAGCTTCAAGCTCATCAACGGCACACTATACAAGGCTGGGGTCAGCGCCCCCCTGCTCCGGTGCGCAAGTCGGGAAGAAGGAAGGCATCTGCTCGAAAAAATCCATTCCGGCTAGTTCGGAGCACACGCCACGCCCCGGAACTTGGTGGGGTGAGTGTTCCGGCAAGGGGTCTACTAGCCCACGACGTTGTCCGACGCCCAAGAACTATTGTGCCACTGCAACACCTACCAACACATGAGCCGGATGAGCAGCCTCCCCGCTACTGCACTCCAGGCGGTTGCCCGGTCTGGCCCTTGGCACGATGGGGTATCGACTTGGTCGGGCTGCTCCCCATCGCCCCGGGAAGTTTCCGTTTCGCCGTGGTGGCGGTCGAATACTTCTTTAAATGGGTCGAGGCCGAGCCCATCACCACCATCCGAGCAGCCAACATCGTCAAGTTTTTCTGAAAAAACATTGTATGTCGTTTCGGCGTGCCGCGGGAGGTCACAGTGGACAACGGGAAGCAATTCGACTCGGAACGATTCTGAACATATTGTGAAGAGATAGGGACCAAAGTGTGTTTCGCGTTGGTGTATCACCCCCAGTCAAACGGAGCATGTGAAAGGGCCAACGGGACCATCTTCTCGTCGCTCAGCAAGCACATTTTCGGGGCTCCGAAGGGGACTTGGGCCGGAGAATCACCGAATGTGTTGTGGGCACATCGTACAGCTGTCGCGTGCCCCACTGGATTCACGCCGTTCAAGTTGTTGTTCGGAGAAGAGGCAGTCACCCTGGAGGAGGCGTTGACCGGAGCCTCCCGGATGATTCCGGAACAAGAAGCAGAAGCCGCTGCTGTGACCCAAGACTTGCAAGAAGAGCATCACTTGCGCTTGGTTGGGAATCTGGCCAAGTACCAAAAGGAGACCAAGACCTGGCGGGACAAGAAAATCAAGCTCCGCTCCTTCACGACGGGCAACCTGGTCCTCCGCCGAAGGCGAAACGCCGAATCCCGGGGGAAATTTGAGAGCAAGTGGGAAGGACCTTATGTGGTCACTGCAACCCCTCACCCCGGAGTTTATCAGCTGATGACTCCCGATGGAATCGAGGATCCCTACTCGTGGAATGCCGACCTGCTTATCCGCTACTATTCGTAAGACCCCGAGGCAGGCCACGGCCCGAGGGCCACTACCGAGGCGCGGCTCACCAGAAGCCCAGTCCCGGACTTTTGTAATGACTTCATAAAGTCGGACGCTCCTCCATGTAGCATCGCGTCGGGAAGGGGCGCAAACCGAAAGTAGGCCGCATGTGGCCTTCCGGTGGTTGTTTTTGTAATATTTGTATGTGCTCAACCAAGTTTCGAGCGATCATTGAAGAAGAAAATGCATCAGAAGCTCCGGGGACAGCGGCGTAGAACTGCACACCGGAACCCCATACCGCGGCAAGCGAAGGTCGGGGCAGGAGGAAGCCAGATATGCAGCTCCCCCCGGCTGGTTCAGTGTGCACTAACCCGAGGTCCGGCGTGGTAGCGCACAGCCATGACCAGATTCTGGAAAATAGAGGTGTTTTCCGAAGGGTCACGAGAGCGGACCAAGGGGAAGGGATGTTTCGTGCAAACATCACCCACCACTGCGGAAGGGATGCCTTCGCGGAACAGGCGGGGCAAGTAGTCACAGACACGTGGTTTGGAAGCACGGGACGAAGCTTGCCTCGACCTCAAAATCTCGGGAGTAAAAAACTCCTCGCGAAGAAGCCTCGAATAGGTTTAAAGATCCCGGTGTAGCACAGTGCGCCGGGGTCTCCGTCCCGGGAACATGAAACCTTTCCGAAGAGGCCGAACGCGGCTTTGGGGGGGAGGGAGGTTAGCGGTAAACCCGCCGCATCGACCCCCCAAATTCTAGGAGGTGCTGAAAACCTTCCGAGGGGCCCAAAAAAGGGCCGAAGTACCAGCGTTATGACCAACGCTCGACTCTGGATACCGGAAAATGACCCCACTCTGAAGAGACGTGCGGAACGACTTAAAGGGCTGATCACCCTTGCGTCACGGCACGTGCCGTGTTCGCTCCCCTACTGGAAGCTTTGTCCTTCCGAAGAGCCTCGGTGAAAAGGCTACCCAAGGGTCCCAGGAAAGGGAACGTTGGCGCTCCTCCGCAAGCCCAGCGTTTCAATTCCGGAAGTGAGTTTTTCTTCTGAAGGGCCAAAGGGCTGGCCAGGAACCTTAACCACAATGTGGTGTTTACACTCTCGCCCCTAGAGGACGCTTTCGGGGAAAAGTCTCGACAAGACTAAATGGCTCCGGCCCGGGGCACGACCCCGCTCAAAGGCAGGCCAGCCCTAGATTCCGGAAGCACGCCCCATTCCGAAGAGCCGCATAGGTTTCCAAAGCAAAGGATGGCATAAGAGCGTGATGCTATGCGTGTGATAACCCCAAAAGGGGGGACTCAGGCGGAAGTAAGCCAGGAGCGGGGTCCCTTGAAATCACGAAAGCAACCTAGTGTGCAGGAGCCCGGAACCGATGCCTTCAGGGACCCCGACGCGGGGCAACGAAGTCGCACAGATGCGATGCTCCCTGAAATTGAGATCGAGAGGCAAATCCGGCCCCTTGGGAGCGATGCCTCCCGGGGCCCAGGTCAAAAACGAAAGACGCGGTGGGCCGAAGACACATATATTATCACAACAGGACACTCTTCCCGTTTACATCGAAATAAAAGTAATTACCTAGGGACAAGCTACTGAAGAGTAAAAAGTGACAGCTGCCGGACGCAGCCGGGATACACGGGAAAAGGAGGAGGGGACAGCGGAAACCGGCGGCTACAATGGAGACAGAACTAGCTCGGAGAGGAAGCGTTGCTCGCAAGACTCCTTGTAGCGCTTGGGCAACCGCACTACCCCGCCTTACAAGCTTCCTTTCGGCATTCAGAATGCCGGAAGAAAGCACGACAGAGAAGGTGACGTGGCAGACTTCAGCTCCTCTTCCCAAGATGTATTTGTAGGAGAGAAATCATGGATGGAAGCAGAAGGGCTCTCACCCTCGCGTCTTCCCTCCGCAGATTCTCCTTGACAACACACTCATCTTCGCAAGCCTCCTTCTAGCACTAGGGAAAAGGACCATGACCCGGAAAAGCTCCTAGGCGCCACCCTAATCGGCGGTGAGGCATATCGTCACCTATCTACGTGACTCAGATGTGCACAAGTACGAGCAACCTGTGTATAACCACGTGCCCTAGGGGGCGGGTCGATGGGTCCTTTTATAGGCCACACGGTGGGCTACACGACAAGGACGGCTCAGCATTCAAGGACAAGCCGCGCTCAAACATGTGGTGGCGAACCGCGGATGGGGCCCGACGGTCCGATCTGACAACTCCATTTAGCACACAATGTGCCAAAAATGAAACATGCACTTTGCGCATGTTTTTTATTTCCTGTTTTCTTTTTTCTATTATTGATACAAATCATCGCGATCCAAATAATCAAGGAATGTGCGCCGTGGACGGACACCTCCGCGCCCCCGTGGCCCGGACACCCGATGAGTGCCGGATCGCCCCCCCCCCTCGGTGGGGGTGACGACCGCCCCGGCTGGACGACTCCTCGGAGCGGGATCGGCCCTCTAAATCTACAGAAAAAGCCTCCATGGCCGCATGCTGCGCCGCCACCACATCCACATCCGGTGAGGTGAAGTCGGCCGCCGCAACGTGACGGGCTGGCTCCGCATCAGCTACCGCCCATAGATCCATCAAGTCTCTGTGTTCCTTCGACCAGCACATCGATGGGGAGTCCCCGGAATCATTCGAGATGACTTCTTTCCCCTTCTCCTCCCGGGAAGAGCCTCGAGCACCGTCGGATCGGAAAGAGGATCCCAATGGGACCCGCCCATCTCAGGAACCTACACAAGCAAAAAAACATAAGATCCCCATTACGAATTCCACGAAGAACTACTCAGCCCTGGAAGCCCACCCCGTGGCCAGGGGGATAGTCGCGTATGCCAGGAGCCCTGACAGGGAAACGGAGCCCCCGCAATGTGGAAGGCCCTCCAAGGAGTCCCTTCTCTTTTCTTCCCACGGCGCGGGCTCCTGGAGCTGTGGGCAAGCGAAGGCAAGCAATCAGGGAAAAATTCCCCCTCTCGGGTCCTTTTTTTATTATTATGACGATGAAAAAGAAGGGAAGGGAGTAGAGGAGCTCGGAAAACGTAGAGATACAAGGGAGAAGTACAACGAGAAGTGCCGAGGCATCACACCTCCGAAGAAGGGACAACATACGGAGTTAAGGATCGAGCCCCCGGAGCAACAGGGGGAGAACGAGAAGGATCCTTCGACCCCGGCAGAAAATCACCCGATGTGGAGGCATTCACAAAGGCCCCCCCACGCGAGTTGGGGAAGCCCTGGGAATGGCTAAAATAGGGCTCCCCACGCAAGTCGGAGTAGCCCCGGAGGAAGTCTCAAAAGGGCTCCCCATGCAAACTGGGGGAGCCCCGGAAGGAGCTACGAAAGGGCACCCCCTGCTAGCCGGGGGAGCCCCAGGGAAACGCGTGGAGGGACCTTCCACTGGGGCTGGAGATGCTCCCGGAAGATCCGCGGATGACGGCCCCTCTGTCGCCGGTGGGACGTTGGAGGATCCCAGCAGTCGTGGGATGGAAGAAGGCCGCAACTGGTCAAAAAGACGACGACACTCCACAAAATCCTGGAAGTCTTCCTTTGGGTGACGCTAGGTCGCCAAGGGGGAGGGACGACGCTCCGCCCAACGAGACCAATCCTGAAGGAAAGCGCCGCTGTTATACATCCCCCGAAAGATCAAACCTTCCGGGAATAGATCATCCTCGGGGAGCTGACGGTACAAGGGATGCCCGGGGAAGCCCCGCTTGGAGTGAGGGGCGGCGCGAGGTGGGAGACCTCTTCGGGCTGGCTCTTTGTAGCCACGACAAGGTATCTGGAGATATTCAAGGAACACATTCACCAACTGAAGGAATCCGAACAAAGAAGGCATTCGCCTTTTTTCCATTTCCAAAAGAGGAGGAGGTCCCGGGCAGGCACGCCCCGAGACCCCCCCGGATTTTACAAAAAGGGGCAAAAGGGCTCCCTTCCCTCCCTTAAGAAGGAAGCCCTGCAAAAGAAACTACCAAAAGAAAAGAAGAGGGAGAGCTATGCCTAACGGAGGCAGAGGCGGGAAGGGTTCAAACCTGGGTCTCATCCCGGGAGTCCCCCCTCCCGTTCCGGAAGAACCTCTGGCAGAAGTTTTCTCCGCTCAAATGGCGGCCGCCGCCTCCGCGCTCGCCGCTCCCATTCCGCGGGCGACGTCCAGGCCGTGCGGCACCCAATAGTCACGGAAGGGCTGGGAAGCCGTCTTCACGTGCTTGACCTCACGATGGAAGTCCAGACTGGTGGACGGAAGCCCTCCAACGATGTCGTTCATGCAGGGCAGGTGGTTGCAGCCGGTCTGGAAAAGGGAGAGGAACGCTCCCCGCCAGGCGGTCTGGGTGCTGACCCCAGCGAAGGCTTGGGCCCCACTTGCCATGGCAGGGATCCCCACGCTTAGCCAAGTTAGGTGGGCGGAGAGGACTTTCGGAGAGTGGGAAGCTAGCGACATGACGACCCCGACTTCTGCTAGGCCAATGAAAAGGGAGTCCACGCCCCCTACTGCCTCCGCCGCAGCATCATTCCACGCCTCTCGAAGCAGGCGGAGCTCTTCCCCAGTCGTAGCCAGCGCCTCCCGAGCCGAGGCGGCCTCAACTTCCGCCTTCTTCTGGAGCCCTTCCGCCTCATCGAGGCTACCCTCCGCGGTCTTCAGGGACTCCTCCGCCTCGTGCGTGCGGCACTCAGCATCCGCCTTCTCCGCTTTGTCCTGCGCCAAGGCCTCCTCCAACTCCCAGGCGGAGCCCGACGACTGCGCCCCCCTGGAGAGGGATCTCTCTAGGAGGGAGATCTGAAATGAGGAAGAAAGGAAGGTTCAGAAGACAAGTTGATAGATTAAATTGGAGAACCTCCTGCCGCGCCAGCCTACATGGCGCGGCACCATCACGTTGCCGTGCTGATGCATGTGGCGCGGCAGGAGGAGGCCTCGTAAGCCCACCGTGCCAGCGTGGCGGGCCTACCGCGCCGCTGCATATTGCGCGACAACGTTATCCTGCCGCGCCACGCAGGCCGGCGCGGCCAAAAGGGTCAGATCTGCAAATAATATTTTTGAGGTGTTATTTTTAAAAATAATTTAAAAAAAAGGTTAAAATTAAAAAAAAATCCCTCGTTGAGACCGGCCAAGGCCTCCACCTTCACCTCGGACGGGAGTCGTTCTGTCAAGGCCTCGGAGGCAGAGTCGGGCAATCCCCTTGCCAGAGCTGTGAAGAGTGCCCGAACCTTCAGGTGGCCCACCAGATCCTCGGAGATCAAGTGAGCTCCCGGGACCGTCCCGCTGAATAGCCCCTTCTCGACTCCTGGGCCCCGGGACCCGGCCGGCAGATCCTTCCTGGCGTCTTGGCATGACACCTCCATTGGGGGGAGCCCTGGCCGCCGAACCTCGGGAGAGTCTCTTGGGCTGTAATGAATGAGGGAGGGGCCCACTCAAGTAAGTAGGGTGACAAGGGGAAAGCGGAACCAGTCCAGGGGAGAGCATGCACTTACAAATCTCAGCAAGCTCCGTGGCTGTGTCTTCATCGGAGCCCAACTCGTCGTCGAACTACGGAAGATTGAAGGTAGGAGCCGAGGAGGTCCCACCAGCTGAAGGGGCCAGGGAGGGGTGCGGGGACGTACCTTGTCGGGCCCGCTAAGCTGGCATCGCCGACTCTTCTTCTTCGTTGTCGTCGCCCCTGTCCTCCGGAGCTTGCCCGGACACGGAGACGACATCACTCGCCCCTTTCCGACGCTTTTCTGACGGCTCCTCAGGGGCCAACCTCTCCGGAGTCTCTACCCCCCCCCCAGAGCACAAGGATACGGTTGAGCCAAGCTCCCAGCACCAGGACAGCCCGAGCGAGGTGCTACTTCTGGCTGTAAGGGCCCAGCAGCCGGATGGCTTTCCGCTCAACATCGGCGAGGGACAGCTCTGCAAAAAAAGGGGGGGCCAGTAACCCGGATCGGAGGTGAGTCCCGATCTCCGGGGAGACCACCGAAAGAAGTAAAAGGAGAGGTCGGGGGGTCACTCACCGGGAAGCTTCCACTGTAAGTCATCCGGGAAGTAGGACGACTCACCCCGGTGACCAACGAGGTTGGGAACGTTCTCCCCTTCCACCGGGAACTTCCACGAAGCGGCCAGCGGCCACACACCGGCGGTGATGAACTCCTCTACCAGGTCCCAGATGGCGAACCTCCGGGCGACCCTTCCTAAGAGAAGGATACGGGTGCGTGTCATGGCGTCAATCCTCACGTTGGGATTTTGGATGAGTTTCGGAGGCTGGCAGGAAGAGACCAGGCCCCTCTCAGTCAGAACGGAGTGGTAGAACCAGGCGTGTGGCCAGCTGGTTTCCATCCGGTCTTTGTAAGCATGCCCGGGGACAATGGATCCCGAGCGAGTGTTGAAGTAGACGCCCCAATAGCAGGTCGTCTTCACTCCGTTGGGGAAGATGTACTTGCCCTGGCACCCGGCGGTGTGGAGCCTGGCGTACGCGGTTGCCGAAGGGACAGAGCCCTCCACCCGAAAGGCCCACTCAAAAGTGGACAAGTAGACAACCGCATTAGGGGAAAGGTGCTGAATCTCTATGTTATAGAGCTTCAGCACCTCGCGGAGAAAGGCCGAGCAGGGAAGGCGGAGGCCACATTCGAGCTGCTCGGCGAAGACCACCACCTCCCCGGTTCACAGTGAGGGAATCAGCTCATCCCCCGGATGGCGCACGGAGCTCCGGTTGGCCACCAGCTCCCGGTGGTGAAGTTCGTCCAGGAAGGCCGCATTGACGATGCTCCAGCTCAACTCCTGAGTGAAATGATGATTGGCCTTCCCAGTGCCCTCCTTCCGCAGCTTCTCGGGGGGTGTTTCCCCCCGGTGCCGCTCGTGCTTTTCTTCGGGGCCATCCCGGGGGTCGGCCAAGGAACCCCGGAACGAGAGGCGCGAAGGTAGAGGGTTTCTGCTGGAGGGAAAGATGCGCGAAGGAGGGTTGACGACTCGAAGACGCGCGAGACCATCGTGGTGAAGGCAAAAGAGAAGGGGAGAAAAGGGGGGCCAGCTCGGTAACTTATATAGCCCGGGCGTCCCCCCCCACCCCCCCGAACAGTGGCGGGGCCAGCATTTATTCCCATCTAAACAAACTTTCATAGTAAACAAAATTACACATACCGATAATCGAAGAACTAAAGATACTGAACAAAGTCTAAGTACACTTGTTTTCTTGTAAAAATAGTTAGGTATTCCTGGGAATACAGGGGCATTCACATAGCTCCGCCCCTGCCCTAGAAATCTGAGCGTGGGCCCCCACCCCGCGATAGGTGGCGACCTCGGAGAAGCGCGTTGGAAGAAGGACTACGCCACGTCAACCCTAGCCACGTTGGAGTGAGGAGGGGCAGAAACGGAATCGCGAGCCCCACGCCTTCAACAGGGAGACAAGTGCCAGATGGAGGCCCACCTTCCCGGAGGGCCACCGGCCGAGCCCCCCCGAACCCGAAATCCTTCCGGCAGGAAACCTGATGCGGTCCCCTCCCGCGACGCCCCAGGAGCCCACACCTCTGGGTACCCGGGGTACCCCGGCGCCGGGACTCCAAATGAAGCCCGGGACTTCCCTCTGGGGAAGGAGTAGCGGAGAGAACGCCTCGGGAAAGGGCTGCCATTGGGGGTCGCGAGGAGGGGCCCTAGCATCATGGTGGGCCACCCCCGAGCCCATTGAGAAGGGCCTCCCGTAACGGTGGGCCCACCCACGTTGCGAGCCTGAAGGTACGGCACCCCCTCCAGGTGCCGTTCAGAGAAGAGGCACCGAAGGAGCAGATGAGACGGAGGATCTCCGTGCGGGGAAGGCCGGGAGATCATCGGGACTGAAGACGAAGCCGGGGGAGGTTCCAGAAGGGGGCGCCGGAGGGGACCACTCGTCGCTGTAGCGTCACGTGGGCAGAGGACCCACGATCGGGAATAGACCGTCTTGCCCTCGGTCTAGGGTTTAGGCTCAGGGGTCCGTACCGAGGCCGTATCGGGGATAATTCAGACATTGTACCGGGGCCGTACCAGGGGTAAAAAGGACATTGTACCGGAGGCGACACGTGCCTATAAAAGAGGGGGCCAACCCCATGTAATCTTTCCTAAGTTGCAATATACTCACTCTACTCGCCGCTCAGTCCCTAATAGCTCTCCTGGGCCGCTCCACGCAGACCAAGAGCCCACTCCTTTATTGTTTGGGCCATTGTAACCACCAACAAGGCCATTGCTGCCGCTGGGCACAATCTCGCCGTCGATCCATGCCGCGAAATTCCCACCAGCCACGCATGCGCCGCCATGAGTAGAGAGTGGAGAGTCGAGAGGTGAGAGTTAGAAAGCAGAAATGAAATGACAACAACGTATTGAGATAAAGTTAAAACATTTCATATATTTGATTTTATATATTACAACTATACTATTTTTCATAGTTTTAAGCATACCCCTATGCTACTGATACTACAATTAAAAAAATCGGTAGTACAGAATTAATAATAGGTCTTTTTTATTACATACGTCTTTTGAAACGGTAGTATATGGTAGTATTGTGCACGAACCTCTTAGAGAAGGGATGCAAATTCTTTAGCTCGTTGCCTAGCAGGTTTGACGTCGGGTGATCACCCTTTGTACTCAATTCTGACAATTTCCCGGATTGGATAAGGGAAATAGCGAGTAAAGATTGTAACCTTGGCATTAATCGATGAAAGTCTCGTCGTCTTTGTCCTAAAAAAAAGCTGATGGCCCGTCTCTCATCGAAAGATTGTGGCCCGGCCGCCGTAGGAAGTTGGGTAACGGTGGATCAAGTTGTTAGCCACGCTCTTTATCAAACGAAGAAACAATAACAGACCAAGCACGCGTCCTGCCTAATGGTCATCAAATGGTACGACATGTCTGCGTTTGTGCACTTTATTTATGAGCTTATATTAACACGAATGCAACAGGGCTGCTACAGCCAAATAACAAAGCCTCCAATCCACATCCATCGTCGATGGCGCCCACGCTGATCGCCTTGCTGCTCGTCGCCTCCGCCGTGGTCCCCCAGCCATCTTCGGCGATCAGAGACGTCGATGGCGGTGCTCTGGCCAGGGCCACCGCCTCAGTAACCGCTGATCCAGAAGAAGAAGCAGCAGCAGCAGCGCCGCCGTCGCCTCCCGACGGTGGCAGCGGCGGCATCCCGCCGCTCCCGCCGCAGCCGAGGGAGTGCCGGCCGTGGCTGATGCGGATGATGCCGTGCGCGGGCTTCATCACCAACTCCAGCGTGTACGCGCCGGAGCCCACCTGCTGCGACGGCTTCAACTCCATGTTCACCTACGACACGGTCACCTGCCTGTGCCACGTCGTGAACGGCGACGTCGGCCGGCTCATGCCGGCGCCGGTGATCCACATGCGCATGGTCGAGCTCTTCTCCGTGTGCGGCCACGACGTGCCCGTCGAGATACTTGCCGCGGCGTGCAACATGAGTAAGTCAGATATTTGTATGGAAATGAACCTGTACGTGCTCTGATTTTTTTTTCTTTTGAGGAAACCTGTGCTCTGAATGTTGATGGGAGTATTATTGGACTGAATAGCAGTGGACGATGTGCCGCCGATAGACCTCCCGAGTCCTCCACCATCGACGTCGCCAGCTGCCGGGTATGTGTTTTTTTTTTCTCATCTTTAATTAGTTTCTGCTAGCAAGTTGGAGTCGTCGTATGATCTATCTGTTCCGTTCTGATGAAATATATGCGCACATCTGGTTGTGTTTTCTGCAGCATGATGGCCATGATTATTAACTAGCAACCAGAATCGATGAATACATACTGTCATCGGGAGGATAATATAATGCGGATTCTTTCATCAGCAGAGAGTTTGCTGCCAGCTATGGTTTCCTGGAGTGAAGGCCGGATAATTAAGTTACAACGTCTTCCTTGTATACGGCATCGAATAAGTCTAGGATAGAGTTAAATACATCAACAATCTTTAAACTTGTCTCGAGGTGCCACTTAAGTCCACGAACTCGTAAAAATAAAATCTAGCACTTAAACTTGTTAAGTTGTGTCATTTAGTCCATACCCCTTCAAAATTTGATGGGCATGCCAACGTGGCACCACATGATCCCCCTTTGCCCTTATCATTATTTATTTATGACTTGAAACTTAAACAAGCGAACATATGCCTATAGTATTCCAAATGGGCCGGGCATGATTGGCGGCACGAGGCACGGCCCTAAAAAGCATGACCCTAGCACGGTCCGAGACACGATCAATAGTGCTTAGTGTCGGCACGGCCCGACAGCCTTTTAGTGCTTGGGCCGCCACCCCGGCCCATAGTGCCGGCCCAAGACACGGCCCGATAATGGCCAGTCCGATGGCGGCCCGGCCTCAGGCACGATGGCAGCCCGGCCTGCCAAAGGCCCAACATTCCATCCACCCCCATTCTTCCTCAAATGGCCCAACTCTTGCAACATATAAATACCAAAAAAAACCCTAAATTACTCCACTCCCGCTCCAATAGCCGCCGCCGATTCCCTTCCAGACTTCCCTTCCCCTCCTCACCGTGCGGTTCGCGCCTGCTGCCCTGATGGGCGCCACCGAGGGCGCGCTGCACCGGCCTCCGCCCTGAGGGACGCCGTAGGGGGCGCGCCGCGTCGACGTCCGGCGTCGAGGACAGCAGTCCGCTGTCGGGGCCACACCGAGGGACGCCGTCGGGGGTGCGCTGAGCCGGCCTCCGGTACCGAGGGGCGTCGCCTGTGGGCGTGGTGCGCCGGCCTCCGCCGCCTAGGGCCGCCGCCGTGGGCACGCCGCGCAAGCCTCTGCAGCAGGGATGCGGTCGATAGTGTCGGGCCGGACGCGGCCCGAGTCGCGGCCCATCGGCCCGTTCGTGCCGCCGGCCCGGCCCGACCCGAAAATCAGGCCATAGGACCGTGCCTGGGCCGCCAGTGCGGCATGACGCCCGACATGAAGAATCCATCGGGCCGCATAGTGTCGGGCCGCTTAGTGCTGGGCCATTTAGGGCTAGGGCCGGGCGGCCTGTTTGGAATTCTATGCATATGCCAAAAGCCCTCTAATTTTATCTTCTTCTATATTTGCATCCACCTCATCTCTCTCTGGTTCGCCGGCGGTAGCACTAGGTGTAGAGGCACCCAATGGCATAGCCACCAGGATGAGCGCCTCGCGTGAAGCCCAACCCCTGCGCTCAACACGGCCATCCGGCGGTGGTGGAGGAGGAGGGGGCGTCACCAGCGAGCTGAAGAGGGAGAGAGGGAGGGGAGAAAGAGATGAGAATGACGCTAATAGAAAACAATATAGAATTAAAAGGCTTTTTAGCATATTTCATCCACATGGCGCCACGTTGGCTTGCCACATCA
Source organism: Cenchrus fungigraminus (assembly GCA_036936925.1). Taxonomy (NCBI): domain Eukaryota; kingdom Viridiplantae; phylum Streptophyta; class Magnoliopsida; order Poales; family Poaceae; genus Cenchrus; species Cenchrus fungigraminus. The sequence continues at coordinate 75,220,324 of CM072780.1, forward strand.
TATTTTGAAAGGATATGGACCTAAATGGCATAACTTAAGAAGTTCAAGGTGCCAGATTTCGTTTTTTTTTTTTTGAGTTTGTGGATCTAAGTGACACCTCGGGATAAATGCAAGGGTCGCTGGTCTATTTAACTCTTGGAAATAATATACTCCTTTGATAAGGTTATTTGAGATGGAGGGAGTATGTATATGCTAACGATCTTGCATTTTTACATTAAGATTGATTAGTTGCACCCAAAGGGTCCAAATACAGCTAAAAAAATTCGACCTCCGGATATAATTCCAAGTTGTTCATTCAGCTCTTATTTTTCTATTTTTGTTATATCTACAAGATGATTCATCTTCCACTTTGTTCAAGATTTTGCATGCAGAGTAGCTTAACAAACACTACAAACGAATTAGGGATATCTTCTCGTTAAAAATCAGGGATATTCTAACGGCCGCCATCATTCCGATCTCAATACCGAGGCTATTGCTACCCTATAAATTAAGGAGGCTGCTACCGCGAGGGGGCTCTCGCGTTAGGCTTACGCGGAGAGCCCTCGGCCCACATGTCAGGAGGCGGCTAGAAGCAGCAGACAACCTCATTCTTTCGTTCGTCTTCCTCGGCTCCTCGCGTCTTTTCCTTCGGCCGCGCGTCGTCTACTCGTCTTCCTCCTCGTGCCCCCTCCTGCCCACCACCGCCGGCCTCCACCGCCGCCCCGCGGCCGGCGGCGACCTCGCCGCCGCGCCTCCGCCCACCAACCGCCCCTCCCCCTCAACCCCGCCCTTCCTAACCTCTCCTTGCTTGCCCCCGCCGCCGACCCATCCCTCCCGGCTCCGGTGGCGCCTCCGCCGCCGGATCCGCCTCCCAGGAACTCACCGCCACCGGATCCGCCGCCACCGACCTCCCCGCCGCCGATTCCTCGCCCCCGCCGCCGACCCTGCCCAACCGGCCTCCTCCACCACCCCGGCGGGCGGCGCCGCCGCCGCCTGCCGTTCCGCCCACACTCCGCCACCACCGCCGTTCCGCCCACACTCCGCCACCACCGCCGGTCCGGCAGCCGCCCCCGGACCTCCCTCTAGGTCCGGCGGCCATGGAAAATACTCCCCACCCCGGAACCCGAAACCCTAACCCCAACCCAAACCCTAACTCGAACCCTAAGGCCGCCTCCCTCCGCCGCCACCCACGCCCAACGGCGACCCACCGTCGGCCGCCCCGCCCACCAACCGCCGGAGTTGGAGAAGATGGTCATAGGTAGAGTTACTTTTTTTTTTGATTTGTTACTTCCTCTTCTTTCCCTTTCTGGTTTCTTCTCCTTCTGATTACCTCGTTTTTTCCAAATTTAGGGGGCTCTCCACTTAAGACTAAATGGAGAGGGCTCTCCCTCTAGGATTTACGATAAATTAAACCTCTCCTTTCTCTCAGGATTCATCCCAGTAGAAGCCAACCGTACCGAAGCCTCCCTCCCTCTGCGCATCCATCCAACAAGAGAAATGGCGGCGCGTAGCATGTGCATGCTGATCGCGTTGCTCCTCGCCTTCGCCGTCGTCGCTCCATCTGCGGCGGCACGTGACGGAGGAGCAGCGAAGGACGCCGCCGAGGCTCCGGCACCGTCGGCGAGCGGCGAAGCTGTGCATCCCATGGGCTTGATCGATGATATCATAGGGGGTATCATCCGTCTCCCTGACCTGCCTCTGCCACGAATACTACCTTGCCCCCCTGATTTCCCCAAAATCCCACTGATCCAGTGCTACAATGTCACGCCGCCGGCGCCGGAGGTCACCGAGTGCCGACCATCGCTGGCGAAGCTCCTCATGCCGGCATGCGGCGGTTTCCTCACCAACGGCAGCAGCGTACAGTCGTCGCCTCCGAAGGAGTGCTGCAACGCCCTCCCTACGTTCTTGGACGATTCATCCCCGTTCTGCCTTTGCCACGTTGTGAACGGCGACGCCGACGAGCTCCTGCCGGCGCCGGTGAACCACACGCGCGCCCTCAACATCGTGAATGAGTGCGGTTACAATTTACCACCGGAGGCAGTTATTGACGTCTGCGAAGAAGGTAAGCTATCATAAGTTTTTTGTTCAAATGATACGGAAGCCCTAATAATATGCTTGTAGCAAGATTTAATACTTGATGGTACCGATTGTTGCATTATTAAACAGCCAAAGGAAATGATAGAGTGCCACCGATGGACGCTCCGAGTCCGCCACCATCGGGGCGCCAGGGAACAAAGGGTGCGTGTGCTTTTTGTTGCTTTTGATTTACCGAGCCAGTGAATTTGTGTGTGTCTCTAACTCTCTATAACATCCTTGTTTTCTTTGTGTATTTTGTTGCAGCTTGAGACATATAATTATTACCTGCCAAGAGGTAGATCAATTCTTTCGTTCGTCAAGATTAATAAGAGCTATATGGGTTGCAGATTCATGCATGGTCGTCGTCATCAACGTAGTATTATTAGTAGCGTGTGTTAGGTTAGGGATTAGCTGCAACCTCTTTGTCAAGGAAGCTGGATCTATATTTTATAAGAATTATACGTGCCGTGTCATATAGGAGCAGTCATTTATTAATTTGCAGACATGTGGCAAATATGCAGACATTTTCAGCTGCTTTCATTGATTTTTGTTTTTATCCGACTACACTAGTATAACATTTTTGTTTCTGTTCTGATTGCAATATACTATGCGCACGCCCTATGGTCCTTTTCTACAAAGTGTAGCCATGTTAACACTGCTAGCAGCAGCCTACATATATATATACAAAGTACTGTGGCGCTGAACTGAAAAGCGGCAGCAACAGCCGCAGTTAGCTGAATGGAACACGGAAGAGATATACAAAAGTTGTATCGAGTCTATGGTTGAAGACTTGAAGTCTTGTATATATATATAGTTGTATACTCAGACATTTTAAAAGAGATGCTTTTATTTATACTTTAATACTTCACGAGCTTTTGTGGTGCCAACATGTTTGGTACTTGAAAATAGAGAGACCGCTTCACAAAAATCACAAATGGTGCACGGGGAAGGACAACCCATGAAACTTGTTTTCTAAAACGCGCATGACATAACATCTCCTTGGAACTACTGGTGTGGCATGGACTATTCCGGATAGAGATGGCAATGGGTACTTAAAATCCGAAACTTGATAGGTTTTTACTCCATTAGGGTACGAGAGTGCATAATTTTTTTTTACTAATGGGTCTATCAATGGGAAAAAGTGAGACCCATATCGGGTTCGCAGGCATTGATTTGAGAACATAAAATCCGAACTCTTGAACCCGTGTGTTTTTTTATATCGTGCCATATACAATCAAATAAGCTCTTATTCTTAGTCCCCACCTCTCAATATTGATAGTCAAAAAGTCCAACTCATATATGCATGTGCTACTTCTTATCATATAAGTTAAATTGTTAAACAATGAAATTTAGTTTAAGATCTATATACTATGCATTTATATCACTGATATGAAGTGCTTAGTTAACATTTGGAGTTATAATTTGATAACTCTTATCTTGCTTTACTATATTTCTACTATTATATTGGTTTACCTCAATAATTCGGTAGCAATTGTTCTGTAGCAGCTTATGCAGCTAGTTTTTCTCTAGAGTAAAATGCACCGAAGGTCCATAAACTTGTAAGAAGGTGTCACTTAGGTCCATCAACTTTGAAAATGCATTTTTAGGTTCATAAACTTGTTGAGTCGTTCACCGCAGGTCCATAACTGTCCACATATGCTTCTACTGATGACATGACATGATGACTTGGCTAGAAGAAGCATATCCTAATTGAGATATTTCATCGAGCAGCTTATGAGTGACACGTGCTTGATATTTCCGGAGCTAAACGACAGCAGTCTACTCTTGTCGTACACGCGAGGAGGCTACCGTTATTCAACTGAAGGAATGTTTAAGTATATGTGTCGCCCATTTGTAAACTACTAATTTTAACCTACTAATTGAAATGCCTCAGCTGGAAGATGCTTCTTGAGCCAAGTCATCATGCCATGTCACCAGTACAAGCATATCTGGACAGTTATGGACCTACGGTGAATGACTCAACAAGTTCATGGACCCAAAATGCATTTTGATAGTTGATGGACCTAAGTGACACTTCCTTACAAGTTGATCGACCTTCGATGTATTTTACTCTTTTCTCTATTATATTTATTTTTTCTAGTTGGTTAACTAGAGCCTTTGAGTTTTCTTAATCATTAGAGTTAACACACACTAGATGACGTGTGACCTTAGGGCAAGTACATCGGTATCATCTAATAGTAGGTGGTCTCATACAACCACACATAATTTTAAGACGACATACTCAACAATCAACTCGTACAATGGGTTGTATTATAAGTTGGCTGATAGAGCTATATAATTCCTTAATTTGTGCATATGAAGAAGAAAATGTCTATTACGAGTTGCATGACAACAATAACTCGTACAATGGTTGTTGAATTGTCTTGTAGTCCTATATTTTAGCTCATGATGAGGTGATTGTTTTGCGAAGCAAATGACCTCTTTCTCTTTTCACCTTCTCTCTCCTCCACATCATAAAAAATCCTACGGGTACTGCATGAGACAAACCTATGATACCGTTGACGTGTAACAATGTACTTGCTCTTAGTGATTAAAAGATATGCACGCGGGGGTTGGGTTGTATTTGTTGACACCCAAAAGTGGCAAGACTAGGTAGGTCGGTCTAACTGGTGGGCCCACCCCATCAGACCGCACTGGTCAAAGTCTTCAAAAGGCAATTTGGACTTCACCATTGGACAGTTCTCATCGAGTAGATCAAGATCCATATATGGAACATCCAAATCAGAGTCCGGATGAGAGAAATATGGCTTTTGGAAGATCTGCACGTCACATAGGCGCACTACAAGAAAAAAGCCGACTAGTGACGCAAAAAAATGCCGTTTCTCGTCATAAACCGCGATTAATGATGCCAGTTGTTACGAAAACGCTCCGTCATTAATCGAGCGTCACAAACCGCAATTAATGACGAGACCTTATTTCGCGGCGTCATGAGTTTAATGACGTGTGCATAATCGTCAATACAAAGCGTCATAACTTCGTTCCTGCAGCTTTGCCACGGTGGACATAATATGATGTGGCATCCGATGTGGCAAGCCAATTGTGACAAACCGTATGCGTCATAAAACGAATTTAGCCTGTTTGTAGCTGGGTTGAGCCCAAAACTGTTCCTGTAGGCTGGCGTTGTTCATATAGCCGAAAAAAGATTTTGTTAGGCCCAATTATAGCTTTTTTAGATGAAATTTGATTAGGGTGGGCCCGTTTTGGTTGGGTTGAGTCCAACAGGTGTGCACATTGTTGCGGCCTTCTGTGTCACGTTAATTTGAAAAAATTGACTTTTGGCCCATTTAAAAGTGGGCTAAGCCCACTGAAGAACAACATAAAATTAACTAATCATGCATCAGTATTAATGGATTTCATTTCAATTCTGATCCTTTTTTAGAATAATTCCGGTCTGGTTGGTAAAATAGTAATCAACATATATTTCTTTATACAATAAAGCAAACTGTTGTTTACTATCAAGCACGATCATATTGTTCATCACATATCACAAACTATTACAAGATAACAGTATCACAAGGAACATTGATGAACAAAGCTAAATCCAAGTCATAATCACAAGAGAAAGTGGAGATTTGATCTAATTATCTTAACCTCTTCATCTTTTACTGCTAAGTAGTAGACGAAAGAGGTCCTCACTGTCTTCGGTTAGCTTCTGCAGCCTCTTAATCTTAGTGACTGCATTTTCAGAGTTGATTCTGATTCTTCAGTCTTATTCTTCAAGCTACATAACTTTTTCTGGTGAGCAACAAACCGTTGTCAAAGTTGTACCCCATCCTGATTGGGAGCGTCAACTCGCTCTTCATCAACACTACTACATAAGGATTTGGTACCCATTCTTGAGTACTCGGCTGCCTCTGTTTTAATTTGTTCGGGAAGAAGCATCATTGACTTGGTAGCTTCCATCTAGCAATAGTGGATCCCAACTCAGATTAGGACCTTGTAATTGATTCGAAGTAAGGAAACAAATGTGTAAGTTTGTTACCTTAGAGCAGGTTTGAACAGGAGCGACTTAAGATGTTGACCCTTTGGCCCACTGAAATAAGTACATGAACAAGAGGTAAGGGTTGAGATCATTCGCAATCGGAAACAAAGAAGGAATTAAGTTTGTTACCTTGGAGCAGGTCTGAACAGGAGCGACTTCAGATGTTGACCCTTTTGCCCGCTGAAACAAGTACATGAACAAGAGGTAAGAGTTGAGATCATTCGCAATCAGAAACAAAGAAGGTGTTGAGTTTGTTACCTTGGAGCAGGTCTGAACAGGAGCGACTACAGATGTTGACCCTTTGGCCCGCTGAAACAAATACAAGAACAAGAGATAAGCGTTGAGATCATTAGCAATCAGAAACAATTTCATCTATTAAGTTCAATGCGGTACATGAACGATCACACCCAATCCATCATCACCTAAGCATGCAACAAAAAATATGGAAAGCCAAAGAGCATGGGTAAGCAATATAATAATTTCATCATTTAATTTCTACAAACCTCAAATAAGTTGACTTGGAACAATCTCTTACAATAGGTAACAGAAGATCCACAATCACCCAAGCATGCAACAACAATATTCAAAGGAAAAGAGCATGGGGAAGCAGTCGAATAATTTCATCTACAAATTTCTACAAACCTCAAATAAAATGACTTCGAACAAACTCTTGTGATAGGGTACAGTAGATCCACAATCACCCAAACATGAAAGAATATTATAGAAATCCAAAGAGCATGGGAAGCAATCTAATTGAATCGATCAATACAGGGAGGAGACTGCAGACCTGACGAATAGGAAGGGAAGAAGGTGCCGAATGTCGTCTTGATTTAGCAGCCCGACCTTGCGCCTTGAACACGATGTTCTGTGCAACTATTGCAGATCTGCGGCCGCCACGGTGAGCCTCGGGGGAGCCGACGGAGCAACGAGTTTGAACCATCTTGCAGCTTCAAGGACGTTGCCGAGGAAGGCCGCCGCTCATAGAAGAGGAAGGCCGCCACTCGTAGCAGAGGAAGCTGTCTTCGGTAGCTAGGTCGTCGTTGCTGCTTCCGCCGCAGATCTACTAGGTCTCTTCGGCGATCGAGGGGAAGATCCCCTGATTTTGGAAAATTACCAGGAGGAAATTGGGAGGCCTAGTTTCCCTCTTTGTTTTATATATAAATGAGGAGGACCAGGAGGAGCGGGGAATTCAAAATTTCAAGTCCCACCTTTGTGGTCCAGAGTGGGAAACGAAAGACTTTGGATCGTGGACCCAAACGAAAGACCGCTTGGGTGTCGGACCCAAACGTCAGTGACCTTACGTAGAGAGGCAAGTTGTTGACTGGGTTGTCCGTACCACCATGGATCATGGAATGGACAAACACACACAGGACTATACTCTACTTCATATTCATGTTAGATGGATGATCCGATTATTGCATTACAAATGTACTCACTACAACAAATTAACGTACCATTTTAACTGTTTATTACATGACTAAAAACACTTAAGCAAAACATTAAAACTACAGGGGACCCTGGTACAACCCTTCAGGTAATCTTCTACGAAAATTGTGCATAAATTCGGGATGATCAGTGCATACAACCGCCCAATCATATGTGAGTATTCCGTGAGGAAAGATTTGCTCTAAGAGAGACATGCACTCGTCCTGCAATTGTGTGCAGTTAGCCTGAATTGCCCATCATAGAAATGAAGTCACAGTTTCCTCGCTTGCCATGCCCCACATCTTTCGCGCATAGTGCAGCTTCAACCTTTCGACTTGGTACGTGTCGGCGACCGAGAGTAAATAAGGCTAGGCATTGGCAGGAGTGTCCCATAAATCAGCCTCCTCCGGGAGTGATCCTTCCCTAGCATGTTTGATCAGGACCGAGAAGCCATCAGGGTGTGTGTCAATAATTGTAACAGATTCAGAGCTAGACTCCACTCCTGGGCCGTAGAGCATTGCCTCCATCACACAAGATACTTTCGCCACATCGGCACGTATCGCTCGTATCACCCGGCATTCTACACCTACGTGGAAGACAACTTCCACAGGGGCTTGGGCTGCAACGCTTTCGCATATGCTTCTTTGTACTGATGGAGGAGGAACTTCAATGCAGTCGTCCTCCAGTACTGTAACAACACATGATATGTGTATGCGATCTTCATCGGATGTCACGTGCTCAATGTCATGATGCTCCATCAGATATTCAAATCCTCTTTCTTGTAGATCTCGATTCATGAAACAAACTTCTTTTGTAGCTTGAACTCGAAACGTATCATCTTCATCGTTTCGGTCTCCAGCCATCGCATGCAACAATACTCGCACCTACGTGGAAGGAAGCAGTCATAGGCTTGACAACAATAATATAATGCGACCGTATCACCATGTGTGTGTGTGTGTATTCATAGCAGCAACGAGACACGTACCATTTGGGATTTGTGCACAGGAACGAGGACGACGGCAATGCCATCTAGAACATCCATCCACTGATGATCATTCATACTTGTAGGATAGCAATGTAGCTTCCATTGACGGCCTCCCACCATGAACGTACCGGATTCCTTGTACTGGCCCGCGGTGCCTTCTGCTTTCGCTTCCTGGCTTGAGACTGAGAAGTCGACTTGCATGGAAGGAATCATTTTAGCGTCTAAATCCATTAACACAAATGGCCTGCAATGATCGTCTCGTGCCTAAACTGCCTCTTATTACAGTGGGAGTGAATGTGTCATTCCGAAATGTCCGTTCATAGACATCAGTTACCACCCAGAATGAACGCGTCCCTTCAGTGCGGGTGTGGCCACGTTCGGGTCATGAACTTCCCGGTTCTAGTCCTTAAGTGCGATTCACAATGATCGACACGTCCGTTCAGAGGGGGTGTGCACACAAGTTCGTCGGTTAACGCCCGGTGCCAGTCCTTAACTGCAATTCTAAATGACCTCCATTGCAATGCGTATGAATTCCGAATGGTGAGTATGCTCGAATCAATTTGGAATAGATTAAACCAAATCAGCATAATAAGATAACATCTCATAGCAACTCATCACCACAAAGTTCACACCACCAGTCCACCAACAAGTAGCAAACATCATACGATGATCCGGTAGCCAACACCAAAATGCAAGCATGATACAAGTTTCACAATAATCATGACTACTCATTCATAGTCATAACTCCATCACATGTTTGGCCTCCTGCAGCTGTTCCTTCACCTTCTGCATCTCCTACCGTGAATTTTTGTTCTTGCAGGCCTCTCTTGCATTTCTTAAAGTTTTTCAGAAGATTTGGATGTCTCGTCCCAAGGCGAAGACTCTTCTAGGATCTCCAAAGAGATTGAAAACATGATAGAACAATTAGCTGACAGAGAGAAAGAGCTTCAGTACACACCTAAGAATAAGAAAACTGAGGGCAGAGCTGATTCTCCTTACGAAAGACATTGGAATAAATGTGTCAATGAATGGGTAGGACATTGAGTTTGTTTGGTCAGCCTTTTCTTCTAAATGTTCAAGAAGTTCGTTGTCAGTTGGACTGAAACGGGTACTAATAGGCAAGGGTACCCGTTTCAGTCCAACTAGCAAGGAACTTTTTGAACATTTAAAAGAAAAGACGGACCAAACAAACTCAATGTCCTACCCATTTATTGATGCATTTATTCTAATGTCTTTCGTAAGTAAAATAAGCTCTGCCCTTTCTTTTCTTGTTCTTAGGTGTGTACTGAAGCTCTTTCTCTTTGTCAGCTAGTTGTTCTGTCATGTTTTCAATCTCTTTGGAGATCCTAAGTTCCTAACAGAGTCCTCCCCTGAGACAAGACATCCAGATCTTCTAAAATAACATTAAGATGTTCTTGTAGAAATAAACTCATCCTTGGAGAAAACTCATCTCGATCTGAAAAATAAACTCATCTCAGTCTATAAAACAAAACTTGAATCCCTTGAACCCAATTGTATGAGCACAGTAAAATAACCACTACACGTCACAAAACCTGGTTGTTTGCTACCTACATAAACTCAGCAAGGGCATGGTTGTCCTAACTGAGCCTAATGATCCATCAAATGATGCAAATTGGAAACTAACTGAATCTAACACCTATGAATTGTGCAAACGCTAACAATCGTGGTAGAATCCAGATGTCCCTTCAACGGTCTGCAACTCCGAAATAGTATCTTCAATCTACCAATTCATAAAACGATGGACCTATCAATCCTATCAATTGTGCACCTCGACAAAAATCCATAAAACGAGTGGCTTGAAGCACATCCAGAAGCTACTAAAATACAAAACCTACTGTAAGACGATGCAAATTGAAAACTAACTGAATCTAACATGAATTGTTTATAGCCTATCAACTTCTAACACCTATCGAAGTGCAAATCTAAAGGTACGATAATGAAATATAAATCTACCATATATGCTCATCAATCCTCCAGATCCCCAAATCTAGATATCCCCAACCCTAGTAAGATAGAGGAAAATATAGCGGCTCAAACCAGAGGACCAACCTCGTCATGCTATCTCGTCCTCTTGTTGTTGGGATGTAGCGGCGCAACCATCTTCCCCTCACCGCTAGGATCCGTCATTCCTACCACGAACTATTGCAGATCCGCGTAGCGAAAGTCAAAAGTCTTTGTGAAGTCTGAGTGAAGTGTCTCGCCAGCCATTCGATACGCAATAGACTCAACTGAAACTTACATGTGGGACCTGGTCACAGTAAAGAATTCGCATGAACTATTAGCTGAGTTTCCCATAAAACATGCACAACCAAAAAGTGGTGCAGTGGTAAACAGCACAGTCTTGTTCCTCCAAGTCCCTGGTTCGAACTCATGCTATGGAAAATTATTTTTTGCAACATTTCGTGACCTAGCCTCCGCTGATCTGGCGAAAATGCTTACATGTGGGACCCTAGAAAATTTTATGACGACTTGGAACACTCTAATTTCAAAAAAAATGCTTACATGTGGGACCCAACTGAATTTTATGACGACTTGGAACACTCTATTTTAAAATAATGCTTACATGTGGGACCAAAGTTGGTTTATGACGCCGCTGACCTAGCGAAAATGCTTACATGTGGGACCCTGGAAAATTTTATGACGACTTGGAACACTCTATTTTCGAAAAAATGCTTACATGTGGGACCCAACTGAATTTTATGATGACTTGGAACACTGTATTTTCGAAATAATGCTTACACGTGGGACCAAAGTTGGTTTATGACGCTATTGTGGAGCTTATGGCGTCACAAAACAAGAATGGAATAGGGAACGGCTACAGTAGCAACCGTTATGACAAAAGTTTTTTTTGTCACTAAATTTGCTCGGAAGTGAAATATTATGACAAGATCAGCCAGGAACGTCATAAATCAATGACGCCAAAATGTGGTTGCATCACTAATCAATGATTTTCTTGTAGTGGCGGTTAGACCGCGTCCGGTAGGCGGTTAGACCGCCTTGCTCAGCCAAATCCGAGTTAGGAATTATATTTTGACACAATTTTGTAAGGGTTTCGACTCCTAATGGGGCAAGACCTCCTTTCCCCATAAATATAAAGGGTCGCGGCCGATTGAGGGTATCCAATCGAACAAACACATCTACTCTTTATTGTTTTGTCTTTACTTTCATCTCTTTGCCTTAGCTTTTCCAACCTATTACTTCATGTTCTTCCTTCGTCTGCGCGACGTCCGAAGGCGTTCTAGGTGGCCCGCCGACCCTAGAGCAACACTACGTGCATCAGCTTTGACGGGGTCCCTCCCGAGCCGACGTTCGTAGGTCTACCGCCGGTTCATCCCGGCGCCCCGGTCTAACCGCCCTACATAGGCGGTCTGACCGCCCTGTGCAGAGAAGCTGCAGCGAGCTTTCTCCGTGCGCTTGTTGGTTCCGGAAAAGGTGTCAACAAATTGGCGACTGTTGATGGTTGAAATACGTAACAACCTACGATCCGCAAGCATACGTACCTACACCTTTTTCACCACGGGATGACCCCCAAGGTTCTTGTCAATCCGCGGAGCAAGGGGATTGCTAGCGCTTAACCAAGTACTAATCTAGTTGATTGGAAAACCTTTAAAAGAGAGATTAATCTAATGTAAAGACAATCTAACCTATGTTAATCTAAGACTAAACTAGATGGCAAAGGTGGTACAAGAGAGAGATTAAGGTAGATAAGCGTTCCCTCCCTAGGGTTTAGGATCTCATGAACATGCATCTACTACATGAAAAGGGTGTTGCCTTCACTAGCTTCATGGCGGTTATGCGGCCGCTAAGCCTTTTCCCTAAATCGTACTGTCACTACGCAAGGTAATCAACCACTTTCACGGATAACCGCATCTAAATCTAAGCATCCATAGGGTTAAGCTAATCACCACGATTACCATAAACCCTACTAAGACCACATGTTGTACACACATATGTAAATAAAGCAATCGCAAAGACATAGACCATAAAGCATCGATAGACATAAGATTCATGTAGATATTACACATCATGTATCCATCTAACCCTAGGGACGAACGGAGGCATTACCCCATCATCTTACACGGATTGAAGCACATAGGGGTGATGGAGACTCCGGAGAACATCGTCGATGAAGATGGCGGCAATGAAGCGTGGGAGCACCCCTAGGCCAGCGGCTTGGAGTCCTCCTCTTGCTTCCTTCCCTCCACCGGTGTTGATTCTTGCGACGAGCTCATCCAACTCTCTCCCTCATCTTACGGCGGCGGCTTTCTGGTGAATGGCGTTGGTAGAATGATTGGATCTCAATGGTAACCCCTCCTTGGGCGCCTAGGGGGTTGCATTTATGCCCTTGGGGAACCTTTGGGTGTGCTCCACCTTGCCTTTCACGAGATCTTCCTTGGGAGAGAAGCCAACTTGGTTTCCATAAACTTAGTCTCGTCCAGATTTTCCTGATTCGCAGCCCTTCCTTGCCGGCACCATATCTCCCACGTCCGGACTCCAAATAATGCAAATTCGGTGTCCAGATTGTATGCCACGAAATTATCTCCAACTTTGGTATTCATTGCTTTCCTTGGAAATGAAGATAAGATCCTCAAAACAGCCTCAGAAGATAATCTGTCTGATTTCGTACTTGTCTGCGCAGCTGGCATTTCGGGGGCCATATCTCCTAGCTCCTTGACCCGAATTGGGCCTCCCACGTGTCCAAATCGAAGCTATCGTCGAGGCCCACAACTTTGGTAGTCAAACTTTTACCATTAGAGGTCGTTTAAGTCTCCGAATTTGCACCGAAAGATCACGCTGTTCTGGGCTGCGAGAATATCTCTCGAGCTGAGTTGATCTCGTTGGTAAACCTCCTAGTCCCCGTAGTTTTACGTGTTGATGCTTCGGTCCTTGGTCCATTTGAAGTCATGTTCATCACGTGTCTTAACTTGTGTCGTGTTGATTGGATCTCCTAAAGTGCTTGATGAACTTATCCCGAAAGTCTCCTCTTTAACGTTGATTTCCTACGTAAAAAAATAAACTCCAAAAACCACATGCAAGTGTGAACTTGTTACATCATTAGTATGCCTAGTGGCGGGTTAGTTATAATTCAAAGCTCAAACCAAAGTGTAACAAGTGCTCTTGGTTGACGGAAATCGACCGTCAACAGCGACTCCGCTGGGGAAGACGATCTGGCTATCTTAACCGATCTATCCAACTCCGGTGACATGTCTCGGTGTGAGCTAGACAAGGGAAACATCATCGACTTCACGGATGAAGGGCTCTCACCGGAAGATCGTCAAGCTATGGAGGACTTCATGAAGCAAAGGGCCGAACAAGATCGCCAAGAAGTAGAAAAGCTCATGAAGAAGAAGGCTGAAGAGGATCGACTTCACTACTTGTCGCACTTCAAGAAGAATCGCGAAGACAAGGTGAAGAAGATCAAGGAAGTCACCTTCGACACTCCACCACCTAAGGTACTGCCCAATGTGAGCACATCGTCACCTCTATCCTCTTTTGTTACCGTTAATTATCTTACTACCGTGATGGATAGTTTTCGTTTATCAATGATTGAGAATATGCAAAACATGGTAGATAAGAGTCTTGGTAAACGAGTAGAGGAGGGTAGTAATGTTGCATCTGGTTCTAAAATTGTGGCACCTCAGACCCCATCTATTAATGCATCGGCTGCACACACAGTTAATCCTCAGTTTGGCATGTCGTTGAATTATCTCGTGAGACAAACACCACCGCCGCCGTCTGGTCAGACAGACCGGTCAGACCGCTTGGTCCGACCGGTCAGACCGGTCCTGGTGTTATGGTGCCATATCCCTCATCTCTAGAACCTATAGTTACTATTCCTCCCGTTCATGCTGCTTCTGGCTGATCCGATGGGAATACTTCAGTAGCTCAAGGTATTCCAATTATGGTTCCGTTTGAAACGGGCACTGCATATGGTTACGCACCTAATGCCCAATTTAATAGTCGTTTGCAACATAACGCTTCTGGCTCATACACACGACCGAATGTGTTGCAATCGAATGCTTCTACCACGCCAATGCCAACCACCATCCAAGAAGTCATCGATAGGTTTAATGCTAATCTTGCTAAACAAATGGGGGATGACTATGGGATTGAAGTAAAAAATAAAAATCTTTCATATCGAAAACAGTATCCTTCTAGTTTTGATTCGGTTCCCTATTCTGTTGGTTGGCGTTGTCCTGATTTGTGAAGTTTAATGGGGATGATAGCAAAACTACTTAGGAGCATGTTAGTCAATATCTTTCTCAACTAGCAGAAGCTAGTGCCATAGAAGAAATAAGAGTGCGTTTATTTTCTTTATCTTTAACTGGCAATGTTTTTTCATGGTTTGCTTCATTACCTGTTAACTCTATTAGTACTTGGGAACAATTTGAACAAAAAATTCATGATCACTTTTATAGTAGAGATAATGAGTTAAGGTTGAGTCATTTAACATCGGTTAGACAAAAGCATGATGAACCTGTTACTAATTATGTTAGAAGGTTTAGAGAAACCAAAAACCGTTGTTATAATCTAGTCGTCTCCGAAAGGGATCTTGCTGAATTAGTTGTTAATGTTTACGATCCCATATTAGAGAAAAATTAGAAGGTCATGAATTTATTGATGGTACCCAAGTCTTGACAAGAGGTTTAGCTCATGAAAGCCGAAGAAAAGACACTCGGCTCAAATCTGATCGTCCTAACATACATATGCTAGATTATGAATCTTCAGACGATGAGAGTAAAGAGGTATATGCTGCTGAATTTACATGGTCATCTGATGATAAAGCAAATACTTGTGCTTCTCTCAAGCCGGCCCATAAGAGTCGGCAAGATGAAATAAAATTCACTTTTGACGTGGCTAAGTGTGATAGGATCTTTGATGAGTTATTAAAATTGGGTAAGATTAAAATATCTCACACTTTGCCGCCACCTGATGAAATAAAGAAGCGTGCATATTGTAAATTTCATCATTCTTATTTTCATGCAACCAATGATTGTAATAGTTTTCGTCAGCAAATACAATCGGCTATTAATGAAGGTCGTTTAGTACTTCATAAGATGCAAGTCGACCAAAATCCTTTCCCTGCTAATGCTTTTATGAATACTCTTGAGTTGCTAAATCCCAAGGTACTCATTCGGCCGGATCAAGCCGAGAAGGCTAAGGGGAAGAATATAATCATTGGAGAGCAAAGACCCGACGAGAAGCTGTCACTGGAGGAGATCCCCAAGGTTGCAGCGAAGGCTTCAACGCTTGGGGGCAAGGCAATTTAGAAAAAGCTGACGGTGCATCGACCGGTCTGGCCACTGCCCAGGGCGGTCTAACCGGGTTCAGGGGCGGTCTAACCGGGTCACAGGGCGGTCTAACCGCGTCCCAGGGCGGTATGACCGCTATTTCTAGAAAAAATGGAGATGCTCCCAAGAAAAAAGGTAAGGCCAAGTTTTGAAGAACTCCTGGCCAAATATAAGAGGAAGGGAGCTGCAAGGAAGCGAAGAAATCAGTCAATAGGTGCTAAGGGCGAAAAAGCACCACCAAGACATGAGAAGCAAGAAAGTATGCATCACCAACAAGGTAATTTTGCTTCTGCACTATATCCTTTTATTGGATCAGTTATGCCATGTTCTTGGTATTATCCTTGTTATTACTCACCTACCGATTATAGTAGTATGTACATGAAACCATATATGATTCAGTATCCTATTGCACATCCAAATTATGGTACATTGCAAAGACTGATCGCTTACAACAGCAATGTGGTCAAAAATAATGTATGTGCTACTATCAAGCAAGGTGAGGGTAGCAACGAGCAAAATTGTAAGGGTATGCAGCCGAGGTGGTGTCCCTCAGGCTTATCCCGCACTCAAAAAAGGAGATTACAGCGGATGCGAAATCAAAGATCAATGGAGCAACCTACAGTGGTCACACCGGCAAGGTCAGCAACTACTAAGCAGGTATGGAGGCCAAAGCAAGTTGTTCCATGAGTTCATAGCAAGTTCATGGCCGATAAAGCAATTATCACCCTTAGGAGCAAAATATGGACGAGGTATTGTTAATCATCATTTTCTGCCAATTTTAATCATTATAGATGTTTTTTTGGCACGCAAGCTTTGTCATAAAACAGGGGGCATGTGTTGACACCCAAAATTGGCAAGATTGTCTAACCTGTGGGCCCACCCGGTCAGACCGCACTGGTCAAAGTCCTCAAAAGGTAATTTGGACTTCACCATTGGATAGTTCTCGTCGAGTAGATCAAGATCCATATATGGAACGTCCAAATCGGAGTCCGGATGAGGGAGATATGACTTTTGGAAGATCTGCACATCACATAAGTGGTTAGACCGCGTCCTGTAGGCGGTTAGACCGTCCTGCCCAGCCAAATCCGAGTTAGGAGTTGTATTTTGACACAATTTTGTAAGGGTTTCTGACTCCTAATGGGGCAAGACTTCCCCTCCCTATAAATATAAAGGGTCACGGGCGATTGAGGGTATCCAATCAATCAAACACATCTACTCTTTATTGTTTTGTCTTTACTTTCATCTCTTTGCCTTAGCCTTTTCAACCTATTACTTGCTGTTCTTCCTTCGTCTCCGCGACGTCCGAAGGCGTTCTAGGTGGCCTGCCAACCCTAGAGCAACCCTACGTGCATCAGCTCCGACGGGGTCCCTCCCGAGCCGACGTTCGTAGGTCTACCGCTGGTTCATCCCGGCACCCCGGTCTAACCACCCTACATAAGCGGTCTGATTCCGGAAAAGATGTCAACAGTATTGGGGCATAGCTAGGTCTCCCAAATACGTATGTTGGGTTGTATTCTCAGAAAGAATTAGCTTCCCATTCACCCCCAGTGATCAGTTGGTCACCTACTCGATCCTTAAAAGAACATTCTAGCTTTGTCCTCAAACTATTAATATTTCTTAAGAATGACCTAGTAGAGTATCATCCTTGAGATTAATAATCTGTTGCCTGACATTCCCAAGTATATCGAAGCCCGTTATGCATTCCCATCGATCTTACTATTTTTCTTCTGCTCTTTCGCTATAACCTGCACTATCAACGGATCTAGCTAGTTAGGATTACAACCAAGAGGATCTACGTGCAAGCTATGATCATTTCTGTTTGGTATAGATGCATCTCTGGCTCTCTAGCCAACAACTACAACGTTTATATATATATATATATATATATATATATATATATATATATATATATATATATATATATATATATATATATATATATATATATATATATATATATATATATATATATATACGGTTAGAGCAACTCCAAGAGACTAGCTATCTTGGCTTAACTAGCTGAAAAATAAAAAACTTGTCCAAAAACTCAATCCAACAGACTAGCTAAACTTACCCTCGCTATCCTCCGCTAGCTAAACCGGAGGCTTCGCTAGCCATCTTTGGCTAGCCAGTCCCGTTAGCTATCCCCTCGTACATGAGTATGGCAGGCGGGACCAACTAGCGGTGGAGCATATGGAGAGTTGATTTTAGTGAGTCTGTTGGATTTCATCAACTTTTTGCTAGCTATTTCATTTTACATACTAGCCAAATCAGGATTTTAGCTAGTGAATTTTAGAGAGGCTCTTGGAGTTGCTCTCAGGTATTCGTCCGCAGAAGATTGTAGTACCACGTTTGTTGCGTTTTAATTAGATTCTGTACGTATCTATCTCAACACTTGCCGTTCCTGTGAATCGATCATCACCTTTCACGTTGGTTCTTTTTCCAGTCGAAAGATAAACCTCCATTCACGAGAAAAATACATCCCTCTCTGTGATCGATGGCACCATCTGACAGGCGCATCCTGATCTCCTTGCTCGTCGCCTTCGCCGCCGTGGCCGTGCCCAGCCTCCATCCATCCGCGGCGACCGGAGTCGAAGGATCAGCGGAGGCTGCCGCCGCCGCCGCCGCTGCTGCCGCTCCGTCGCCCCATGGAGAAGTTCTGCAACCAGCCGGGTTCAACATCCCCGACCTGCCATTGCCACGGATACTTCCCTGCCCTCCGTGGTTCCCGAAGATCCCGCTGATCCCCTGCTTCAACGTAACGCCACCGCCGCCGCCGCCGACTGACCCGAGGGAGTGCCGGTCATCTCTGTGGAGCCTGATGATGCCCTGCGCGGGGTTCCTCACCAACGCCACCAGCGTCCCGGCGCCGCCGAGCACCTGCTGCGACGGCTTCGACCCCTTCTTCGCCAACCAAAGCAGCAGCCCATCGGCACTCCTCTGCCTATGCCACATCGCCAGCGCCGACATCGCCCGGCTTCTGCCGGCGCCCATGAACCACACGCGCGCGGCGTCCGTCATGGAAGCGTGTGGTCTCGGCCTACCGATTGACGCGCTGTCAAGGTTCTGCAAAACCAACAGTAAGTCTTATAATACTTCTTTTGATTTCTTCATTATATATCATGGTGTGATGATGATAATCCGAAGATCCTTGAGGTCGAAACTAATCCGTAGTGCCACCGATTGCATTGGACAGGAGACCAAGTGCCGCCGATTGACCTTCCGAGTCCACCAGGGACCAAGGTTTAGGGGTTTTCTTTAAATTTAATTTTATTTTGCAGCTGCTGGGGTGTATAAGAAGCAGCAAATAGGTTGATGAATTCTGTAGGGGTCGTTTTGAGTAGCAACCTCTTGTGTTGCTTAAACGATCGACTATATGTGTGTGTGCCAAGAAGTGGACATGTGTCATATATGAGCAGTCCCTGTTGCCCTATGCAAACCACGGACGGTAAAACTAATGCAGACACTATTCGATTATTGTAAGATCAGCTGTTGGGATTTAGTGGACATGTGTCATATATGCGCTATTTATTCAACATCAGATTATTTAGATGTAGTAATTCTTTTTATAGATCGATCGAAGTATCGAACTGCTGCTGCATATATAAACTGTACGCGAAATCCAAAATCCATGCATGCAACCCTGAGTTGAGCATGACTTCAGATATATATGTCCTGACTCTATCATGAAAGAATTCCGTTTAGGTCTCGTTTGAATCGCGCGGACTAAAAATTAGTCCGACATGAATTAATTGTGAAACTAATAATTGCATGACAATATACTCATTGATCACATAACATGACATTATTCTAGGTTTTAAATAGCCAGCTATAGCTGCCGTTAATAAAAAATAGCCCGATGTAGTCGGCTATAGCCGGCTATATCTGGCTCGCTGTCATCATTTTGGGATCCTTACAACCTTCATCCTGTTCGTCTGGCATATCAGCCACCAACCAGCAATACTTTTCTCTCAGAATAAATCAGCCACAAGCAACCAGCCAGCAGTACTTTTCTCTAAGAACAAATCAGCATCAGCCACCAGCCAAACGAACAAGACCGCTAACTGTCATGGGCTCATGGCCCACTATTTAAAACATTGCTATTCTATCAAATAGGTTTTGTTGCAAATCAGCGTATGCACATACTTCTACATCTATGTTCCGATCTTGTCTTCATTTCTTCGCAAATCTATAAGCCTATATCACAAAGAGCCTAAAAATAATTGAAAGTAATCATGGATGCATTACGATATATCAGATCGAGAGGATCTAGCCGATCAATTCTATATTTCTACCTAAAACAAAAAAAATAGACATTTCCATAATAACAAACACAACAGACTAGCCAGCCGGATAACAAATCGATCTAAACAGCCGGCCACTATACCACGCAGTTCCGTTTAGATTCTCTACGTCGTCAAGTCGTCGACACGACCAGTCCATGCATCTTCACTCTCCCCGTAGCTTCGTTATTTCATTCAGCAGAGAACGCTAGGGCAACGCTATGGCTCCTTCGGATAAGTGCTTCCTGCTCGTCTTACTCGTCTCCTTCGCCGTGGTCGCCGCTCCCAACCTGCCGCAATTGGCAGCGGCGATGGTAGCCGCCGGGGCCACGCCTACCGCTCCATCACCGGCCAACGGCGAGGTCCTGCATCCGGAGTCCGAGTTCAGTATCCCAGACCTGCCGATCCCAGCGCTGCTCCCTTGCCCTCCAATGTTCCCGAAGATCCCGCTGATCCCCTGCTACAAGGCGCCGCCATCGCCGCCGCCGCCGGAGGTAACGGAGTGCCGGTCGTCGTTGAAGAACCTGACGCCGCCGTGCGCGGGCTTCCTCACCGACCGCAGCGCCTTCGCGCCTCCAAGCGAGTGCTGCGCGGCCTTCGACCCGTTCCGCGAGGACGCGGCCGTGCTCACCTGCCTCTGCCACCTCACCAACGGCGACATCGCGCAGCTCCTGCCGGCGCCATTGAATCGCAGGCGAATTGTTCCCCTCCTGATCGCGTGTGATTTCCAGATTACACCGAATGCGTTGTCCGACCTCTGCAGCACGTTGAGTAAGTCGTGTAACTAAGCTTTCCGCATCGTGATTTTTTTTTATTTTTTCTATCTGCATTGTAGAATTGTTGAATGACTCGTGTGGTAAGTAATACCGTGTTCTCTAATACAACAAAACAGAGGACCGTATCCCACCTATGGACCTTCCAAGCCCTCCACCGTCGGCGTAGGCATCAGCGAAGAATGATTATTGCATAAGGTTGGTTCTTATGTCAGGAGTAACATTGTCCTTTTTTCATAGCTTGTGGTCAGTCATTATAAACCAGCATGAACTTGGCCTTATATTGCCTGTTTGTCTTTGTATACCAAAGATCTGCGTGATTTTCCTAGAAACAATTTATTCTTCTGTTTGACAATCATCTAGGAGTTGGACAGAACTATCAAGTTAATCAAACACGGGAACATATTAAGGTCCCTTTTCATAGTTTGTGGTCCGTGTTTGGCTTTGCCACTAATATATGTCCCGGCAGCGTACATACACTTTCTTCCAACCATTTGTCCAGGTGATGACAATTTGCAAGGCATGCAACAGTTTCAAAAACTTAATCTACTTATTCAGAGAGGAAAAAACACTGCCGTTGTTTACAACCAACACAGAGATTTACATTCAACTAAAGATATCACAAGAAAATGAAACTATGTTGCTGCAACCGTTAATATGCTGAATGTAAGACTTCAATTATCAGTGATAGAGGAAAACAAATATGTGATGCAAGATGCGAAGTTGTTTGTCCTTCGTTTCCCTTTTCAACTTCGTTACATGTGGTTCCTGATTCATGTACAGTTCCTGTGGTTCTTTAACCTCTTTTTTTTTTTGTCCCTAGAGAGAAACTATAGCATCTAATAATGATGTAAAAGGAAAATATAGTAGTATATAGAATGCACCAGTTACTCAGTTGTTGAAGTGATGCATAATATAGTTGTATAGAATGCACCTAACTCAGTTATTATTACTCAAAAGCAAGCCTCTGTGTCCCGACAAGTGATGCATAACTGCCTCCCTTAGCAACAAGTTCGGCGTGTGTTCCCAGTTCAGTTATCTTGCCCGCTGAGCAGACAGCTATTTGATGTGCATTCTGCACGGTGCTCAGCCTGTGGGCAATCACCAGAGAAGTCCTCCCCTTCATCAAAAGATTGAGAGCTTCCTGCACAAGCCGCTCACTTGTCGCGTCCAGTGCACTAGTAGCCTGCAAACAGCATAAGTTCTTGAGTAAGCCCAAGGTATTGGCCGTGATTGAGAAACAAGGCCTGCCACCAATATTCTTCACTTTATAAATTCATCATCTTAAAACTTTTTAAAAGGTTATGGGTGAGCAACCCCACATCTCTCACAGCTTTAGTATAGAATATTAGCAGATATCCATCTATATAGTACTGTAAAAAGGCTAAATTCGACGCTTGAGACTAGTCCATACAGTCCATGTCCATACACTAAATGACATGATCAATTTAAACCTAGCCATGTGCCAACACCTTTAATGTTGTCAACATATCTACATTACACCCAAGCATGGGCAATGGCAGATCATAGTTATAATTCAACTTTTTTTTATCTCCTGTGCCACATCAATTGATCAATCGTGCATTCCCTTCCTAGGTCATTTTTCTCATCATCAAAATTATGTCAGCACACAATCTAGAATTCTAGATACAATGTATGAAAATATAAAGAATAGAATAAAGCCAGTTCAATAGTAAGAAAGAGATACCTCATCAAGTATTAGAATAGGAGCATTTTTCAGAAGGGCTCGAGCAATTGCAATTCTCTACAAAGCAACAAAGAGTGTACAGTACTTGGCTCTGGAATAATTATGAAGTTCCTTTAAATATTAATATGGCATATCACCTGTCTCTGTCCCCCACTTAGGAGACTGCCTCGTTCACCAACAAGAGTGTCGTACCCCTAAATGCAATGAAACGAAGATTTAGCATACAACTGGAGATGACTAGTACCAATCAATGATAGGCTACCTGTGGAAGAGAGATGATGAATTCATGAGCATTGGCAGCTTTAGTAGCTTTTATTATATCATCCTTGGAGACAACATCATCTGGGAGACCATAAGCAATATTTTCTCCAACAGACACCGAGAATAGGACTGGGTCCTTCATAAAACAAAAAACAAATCTTACATGGTATGGTCAATGAGAGGCAACAACATTGACTAATAATTTCTGTCATAAATGTAAGTCCAAACAGTGAAAATATAGTATGATGCTTAAAAATGCATTTCATAACAAACCAATAACTATGTGTTATGCCACAGTACAGAGCTTTCCCTGCAATAAGTTCGGAAACACTATGTTTGTTAAATTTTAACTGTAGTTATTGTGTTACCTTGTCTCACTATCCCTCCTGTCCACAAAGCTCCAGTTTGACATATAAGGCGGAGAGCTAACCTCCAATCCTTATCCCCTTTACTCTCTAACCTTACCATAACAGTTTCACATGGTCAACCATGATATATGCACATCAGTAAATGTTTGACAATTTTGACTTCACCTACTCAAAACGATATGCCTTCATAAACAGCAAAACATATATGTTTGCCCTTATTCTAAGGAATTAAGGAATGTTTGCCAAAAAAAAAAGAGTCCTTTGTCTGGTGCGCTTAAGGGAGGGTAGCTGTGTACCCAACTGACTAATGACTCAAGTCTCAAGGATAGCATCCACCGATGAGCATTAAGTTTGAACCAGCGATCCTCAACCAGTGAACCAAGCATCAAGGTGACAACTTATCAGGTTTTAATAATTATGGTTTGAATGCTACATGTGCACTGATAAGAAACACAAAATATCATCACATTCACTAAAGCTTTGTCTCTTGAAGCTACATTAAATATGTTTCTCTTAACTTTTTGCAGCAATTGATTGAACATGGAAATTGAGCATTGTAAATTGTAAGTTGTAACCACATCAAAACTAATTGCAAGATTCTTATGCAGATATAGGAATTAGGAAATCTCATAACATCATATGAAAATAGAACATGCTTCTATCCTCAAAATATATACTCCCTCCGACCACAAATATTAGCTTTAGGTTTGGCCTAAGTCAAAAGTTTTTAGATCATTGTATATCTAACAATCCAAATAGTTTAGCAACATAAGGTTCATGCAATCAGATTAATCACGAAAAGTTATTTCATAATATAGAGTCATTTTATAACATAAATCTATTTCTATTTAAAATAAATATTGTTGTAAAATTTGGGAGTCCAAGTCCACCTTGTAAAACCGTGTCTCGGTCCAAAACTGCTTACAATTGTGATCGGGAGGAGTAATAATTCCGTAGATATAGCAGCAAAACACATGGCGTGGAAATTTGTGTTTTGTGATGGCATACCTGATTCACTAGAGATACCATTCGAGACCATTCTCTTTTGTCAAAAATGCGGATGTCTTCTCCTGCCACAGTGATGCAACCTTGAGTTGGCTGCAAAAATGAAGAACACTCAGATGTTGCTACAATAATGAAAACTATCAGTATCGATACATATAAGTAGCAGCACCTCATAATACCGTGCTAGAAGTTGCACCACAGTGCTTTTCCCAGCACCACTAGGTCCTACAAGTGCTGTGACCTTCCCACACTCAATTGTAAGATCAAGGCCATTCAAAATCTCCACATCAGATCTCAGTGGATAAGAGAAATGGACATCTGCCAGGAACACATGATGATGAGTAGAAGATGCCAGATATCCAAAAAAAATGTATATATTAGTGCAAATAGGTGGGTGTTGTATGCTATAAGTACTTTTCACATTTAGAAAAAACACAATCAAAGAATTAAAATTTATCAAATCACTATCGTTACATATTACAAATATTATGCAATAATTTGATGCCTTAACATGTTTTTTTATAAAAAAAGAAAAAGTGAAGTAAGATGAAAATATTATGCACTTATAGTACAATTTTGAGTTACCAAGAAATTAAAAATTAAATTATCGTTAAATATTATAAATATTAAGCAATAATTTGATGCCTTAACATGTTTTTAATAAAAAAAGAAAAAGTGGAGTAAGATGAAAATAATATGCACTTATAGTACAAATTTGAGTTACCAAGAAACTAAAAATTAAACTTAAGCTAAGGAATAATATGCTGTAATATATAATGCAGACCAAGGTGAAATATAGCAGAAGTTAAGATATAAGGTACCCTAGATATAAATGCAAATCAGACCTTTCAGATGAATGTCACCAGACCAGACTAGATTACTACAGCTACTCGATGATTTCAGTTCTGACATGAAATGTTTGTTAACAGATCCATTTTCATACAGTCCATTGGAATCTCCAATCTCTTTGCTATCGAGTTCTTTGGCTAAACCATATGCAAGTGAATCATCAATGTCCTTTGCTGACAAGATAGAATTTATTCTCTCTATAGAAGCCAGTGTGCTGCGTAGATCACCAAGGGTATTAACAGCTCCTTGAACCTAAAAATATATGTTCAACATAGTTAAATATGAAACAAAACAGCAAGAAACTACAAAAACATCTTGAATATTACTACTTACAGCAAAGGTTAACGTGAAGGTGTAACCAATAAAAGATGCCATGGTTCCAACTGACAATTTTCCCTGAAATGTGAATAATTTTTTTTATTCTTTATTAGTCAGTCCAAGCTTGCAGCATTAGATGAAATTCAATACACAAATAGGATACTAGTGACTATTAATTATTAAAACTGAGTTTCTCCATGTATGCAGTCCTAAGGCAGGTGTAAAGTGCGCCCTATAGAGCAAGACAGGTGAAACTTTTAAAACATATTCCTTTTTTACACTAAAGGCAATCCCACTCAGTCTGCAAGCGCGATAATGCAAATAAATTTGCAATGGTGGTTCACAATATTTTCGAAGAACCATATTTAGGGGGAGGGGGGGGGGGGGTTCAGGGGCATCGGGAGAAACCAGGGATAACGTGGAAATGGTGAAAAGTGGAAATTAACTACTCAGTCACACATTCAGGGACTGGAACTAGGTGCATCAAGCAACCTCCCATGCATAGCTTACCAACTCTGTAACTGCTTTGCTAAATCTTATACCTTATATGTTGCACATTCGAAACCTAGATGATTCTGTGAATCACACGGGACTTTCCATAAACCAACGAGTGCGGCACAGTTTCCAAATATAAATAAATGTAAGAATAGAGTGATCCATATATTATAATTGTTAGTGTTTCTGTGCCTTACCGCATTGACCTTGCTCCCACCAAGAACATAAAGTGCCATTAGGGATACATAAACCACTACACGAGTTAATGATTCATTAGCAGATTTCAGCACTCCCAGTTTTGTGCCGCTATTTTGGTAAGCACGTGCCTGTCAAACCAGAAAGGAAAAATAAATGAACTGGTGACCTCATGAAGTTATCATCACCTATTATGAACTGAACTGGTGCATTAAACATATTGAATATATTTGGTCTCCTCCTTCATTAATTCTTTTAACAAAACACACAAACCCATATACTGTTCCAACTTTAGCTTGCAATAGCAGTATAGATAGACAGCATGTGTTGAAGGATATTAAGGCTTCTAAATGAGAGGGATAGACAAATACTGGTTGAGAAGCATAACATAGGTGATGCTTCAACTTTCTCGCTTTATTAATAACGGAAGCAGTGGTATGCCATTTGTAGTGATGATTTACTTGAGCCCTAAGGAACAATCCTATAGATATGGTAAGTTGTCCTAAATACATCAAAAAAATCTCAAACTCAATCAGCTATTACTATCTGTGCTTTCCAACTAAATAATGAACCAGCAAGTCCCAACTCAACTGTGTAAGCATACTGCTACAGTGCTTCTGTACAAAAAATATCACCCTGACACATGCCCATGTCAGTCCTTAGGGACCACACAGATAGCATCATCATTCTATTGACTTTCAGGAGATACTGTACTGAATAAGATCCCAAAATATGAACAAGTGTGTTAATTGAAAGATTAGGATGGGAAATTACTAACTGTATCCTGCTTTTATGTTCAAAAATTGAATCAAACGCAGAAGATGAGAAACATTTAGCAATCCAACTCTGCATACATTACCTAATTCATATCTGCATCAACTCTAAACTTTCATGTGGGAATAAGTCTTTTTTTAGTTTATAATACCAGTCTATCCACAGCTATAGCTCCATGAATTTTTTTATCTAGGGATACCCAGCTCTAAGAATTATTTGAGCTAGAGCTCAACTCTAACATGCCAAGTTATGCACAGGGTCACCGAAATGTTTTGGAAAGCCCTATTTGTTCTGGTACTTGAAGTGTACACAGTTCATTGAATCTGGATGTTTGAGAAAGTTTAGAAGCAAAATGGTTTGGTCCTTTTTCAGTAACATAAATAAATTGCAGTATGTACTTTGATACCCAGTAGTGGAGACAAGACACAGGCTGAGCATGCTCCAGCCCTGCTTCTAAACAAAAAAAACATGGAAGAACACTTAAGAAAATAAAAGAATACTCAAGCCACAAGGTTTTTCAGCTTTTTTTACAAGCTGAGCCCAGGACCCAACAGAACTCTGGCTCAAGCCCCATATACACCATTTTTTTAGGATAAGCCCCATGTAGACCCTGAGTCATGATAGTTACTAATAGAAAAGCACAATGTTTGCTAAATATTAGAGAACACTAAGAGATTCCTGGCTTACCAAATTGTCAAACAAAGAAATTTGCCGTTTTTCACCACCAAAAGACCTAACCTGAAAATTAATGAATCAAGGATAACTAAAGAAGCTAACAGGTATAGAGATGATAAGAGATAAACCATTTCATTATAACATGACAATAGAATAGTGAAAGTAAAGCAATGTCTAAATGTGAATGTCTGGAAAACAGTGGCACTCACTGTACGAATAGCTGAGAATGTCTCTGATGCACAATCTGATATTCGTGCTTGCACAATTCCATAAGATTTAAAAGTGGGAACAGTTGACCTCTTGAAAAGAGCTGATCGAACAAAAACAGAAACAGCCATGCTAAAGGATACGTAAATGTGTAAATATTTTAAAATATGCAACAAAAACCATAGCAAAATATCTTTTAGAAGAGTTTAGTACTCCTTGCCAAGGAATCATGTTTGATGACCAAATATTACGGTGCAGAATTGACTGTTATGAACATTTATACAAGTGGAACTCACAAATAAATATGATCTCTGGATCTACGTACAGACCACATAAACAGGACAGCTATCAGAGGCATGATGGCTTTTCAGCATATACAATACCTTCTCAAGTGTAATCAGACATGCACACAGCGAAGGTTGAATTTTAGGTTCAAAGAAGTATAAAAACAAACTGCGACAATATACAAGGGGTCTGATTCCATCATTGTATCCTAATTATTTAGCAAAGTGCTTTGGATTTATCATATATGACATAATGTCCTAACATTAAGTGACAAAACTGGCGCACTAAATTTCTAGAAAATTACCAACTAGCCCGGAGACGGAGACCATTAGGAGCCCGAGAACAGGAGCTAGCTCAGTAGATAGTGTGAAAAGTATACAAAGTGTACCGGTGATCTGAAAAAGTAAAAGAAAGTGAATGTCTTAGAACACCCTCACCTGAAATAAGGTGTAACTAACATGGACCACAAAATTAAAGGAATCTATGATATCACGAGAACATAAGGTCAAATATGGCTGAAGTAAATATTTTAAGATAACTACTAGTACACCTCAGATATTTTGTAATTGTACTAATCAAACTCTCAGCACTTAGCAGTATCAACCTTACATTCTCATAGTGTAAAGTTTCTTGCCTCAGAGAGTGCCCTTAGTCCCCGGTCTCTGGATATGTTGTCACTTACAAGATTCTTCAAGGAACCCAAATCAGATGTCAACAAGCCGGTCAACTCACCAACCTGCCATCAAATGATAGCGAGATATTTACCACCAAGAAATGCAGCAGATAGATCGCTTTCAATTTATTGAAACTAGTTTCCTGTGTTTTCATGGAAGATATATACAACTCAAAACTCATGCTTGAGACAGAGGTTTGCATACCACAAGTCCACAACCAAAAACAAAATCATACTCTAACTCAACAGAGTGAACTATCTCATCATTATATGCTACCTAATGTGACAGACCAGCAGTCCTTGTTCTCCGGTGCCATGTAGGTCCCTAAACTCTTAAAATGCAAATATGGGTCCCTAAACCTGTTTAGTGTGCCACCTGGGGTTTAAATCACCCAAATCAGCACAAACTTAGTCTGTATGGCATAGAAACACGGCATTTGATATGCACAGCCATGAGCATGTAGTGCTGGGGACGGCCATGAACTGATGAACATTTAGCGCAACATGGAGATATCTCGAACTCCATGGAAGTGTGCCACATATGTAATTTCTTGCTGATTAGGGTGATGTGGACCTCTTACGACACACTTAACAAGTTTATGCAGATGTGCAATGAGTTTAGGGATCTTGATGACACCATCGGACACTTAACAAGCTGCATTTTCATCCAATCTTAAATAAATCTTATATAATTCTTCAATAATCAGACAGATCAGATCAGCATTAGTTCGATTTATGCAATTATGGAAGAAGCCCACATGCTACATGTAGCAATATCAATAAAACCATTTTTTTATTTGCAATCTACAGTACTATTGATATTTTAAAATGGCATGTGCATTTTGTTATTGAGGTTTTCCCCCCTTAGTAACTTTCATGATTGAGTATGAAGATGGCATGGGAATCACTAGGAAGTAGGAAACATATTACCTTGTGGCGATCAAAAAACACCATCTGCAAAAAGCAGTAACAAGAAAATTTAGAGAAAGTGCATTAGACAAGGAGCCATGAACGGCAAGAAGTAAATGAAAACTGTACCAAATTGAAAACGCAAAGAGAAAATGTGGTGTCAAATAATTTCTAGAGAGAAAAATAATGTATGCATTACCAAAAACAAAATCATGAGATAATTTGCCATAGTACATGGAACTTAACAGTCTATGCACTGACCGTCATAAACAGGCACATAGCATATTTCCAGTCCTTTAAGAATTCATAATCAACAAGTACAATAACTAAGGCACCGGAGTCTGGTTTTACTCCACTCTACAATTAACTTGTTAACATCTGTCAGGTACATAGTAAGTTTACCTAGTAGAACAGTAGGGTCTAAATCTCTACGTCCAGGACTTCAAGTTTTGATCTCGGAGGAAAAGTACCTTTTTTATTAATTTCAAAAAAAAAGTACCTTTTGGATTAGAATCCTCCGAAATATCTGGCTCCGCAGCCTGGCCATAACCTGCTCCCAGATGACGGTCATGTTGATCACAAATATGATTGTGAAGATGGGCTCCAGCGTGTACAGCACCGCGATCTTGGACAGCAGCCTCCAGAGTGGCTCGTTCCCCCGCCCAATCAGCGTCTCGAAGAACCTCCCTGCATCCGTCGCACAGTCGCCACATTTCCTCAGAAATTCGGAATCTAACAAGGTACCAAATGTACACAAAATGTCCTTTTGCACTTCTTACCTGAGAAGAGCGGCATGGAGAGGGTGCAGGTGGTGCACACGACGAGCGCGGCGAGGCAGACCGCGATGCGGGCCCTGTGGTGCGAGAGGAGCGCCCAGACGCCCGCCCAGGTGACGGCGTCGGAGGACGAGATGGCGGCGGCGACGTCGGCCGCCGCCGCCGCGGCGTCGAGGGAGGGCGGCGCGTAGGCGGCCTCGGGGCCCGGCGCCGGCGCGGAGATGTAGGCCCGCGGCGGGCGCGCGAGGTGGAGGCAGCGGCGGCGGGAGACGGAAATGGAGGGGGCGCGGGTTGGGTTCTCGGCAGCGCGTGGGGGAGGCGGGATGGCGCGGGAGAGAGCCGGGGTGAGGAGGAGGCGCGCGCTCCAGGTGGAGATCGCCATGGCGCTGACGGCTTCTCGTTTCCCCCCGGGGGGTTTGGCTCTGTTTGCGCGGGGCACAGGTATCTGATGCGGCGAGGAGGGGAGGTGCCGAGCCGGAGAGGCGGGGAGGACGGAGGGGATGGGGCCATGGGGGAGACCGGGAGAGGCCGAGTGGAGCGGAAACCAATCCTCTGCAGTACTTAGAGGGACTCACTGCCACTGACATGTGGGCCCGGTCCCACACGTCAGTGAGAGTAGTCCCTCTGCAGTACTGCAGAGGAGACTCATCCGAGTGGAGCATGCGCAGCCGATCAGCGGCTATCCGTTGATAACACGAATTTCTTTTAAAAAATCGTTGATAACACGAATTTCTTTTTAAAAAATCGTTGATAACACAAATGGAAATGGGTGAACTTTTTTTTCCGAGGAAGAAAATGGGTGAATCCTAGCACTACACACGCTATCGTGGCTTTCCCGTTTGAAACTCTCTTCAGCACTACCAACAGCAGGTGGCGATCCAGCTGCCAGGTGGCATCAGGGGGCGAAGCCAGCTCCTGTGGTAGAACGATGTCGGCTACATTGTTTTACTGATGTCATTAATGTTATGTACAGTGTTTAAATAGTATTTCGTACTAATTTTTGTGAAATCCGTCGATGTCAGCTGACAGCAACACTAAGATGTTACATCCGCCACAATCCATAATATAGATGTTACATCCGCCACAATCCATAAATATTATTTTACATCTAGACATACACTATATTTATATGCATGATGTACCTGATATACCAAAACAGTCTATAATTTGAAGCCGTTGAAGTATTTTTTTTAAAAAAATGCATAATATTTTTTTCATTAAGAAGAGAAGTTTGGATACAAAGTCTCTAAGAACAACAAAACAAAAGGAACCACAAAACAAGACGACCCAAGTTCAGGAAAACAATATGGCTAACCGTTGCGCCTCCTCAAGGATGAGAGGTGCCGAGCACCACAGGCTGAAGTGCCACCTGTCATGAACACGTCAGTTCCTTTCCTTCCACAACAACCAACGCTGAAGTATTATTAACAGACCTTTCGAATTTCAGCCAATGACGAACGGGAGAATGCTCACTACTCCAGAGTCTCTAAAAGAATTTTGAAAGGAAAACATTTTCCCAACTCTGATTTTACCAGACCTGGAGTTTTGGCAGGGTCACATAAAAACATCACAGTTGCAGGACAGTTCATCGCTACAAGGCTACAAACACAACTCTTCGATAGACAATTTTCACAGCCAGGTATTAGATTTGCAGCACTTGGCAAGTATGCACTCTATCTATTCGCCACCAACTTGACGTTTCCAGGAATCCTCCACGATGAGCTCATCAACACCCCAATCCTCGTAGCTGTGCCAAAATAATGAAAATATTGGATCATATTGAATATGAACCATTCAGAATTGTTTATACTTATTTTAAAAAACTCACCTTCCATCTGGTAAATATCGTCTGATTGTGAATGGTATCTTGCGTGCTCTCAGTTCCTTCATGGCGATCTAAAGTTGCACAAGCAAGAATATATATAATTAATCACATACCAAAAATATGGCTAGACTCAAAGAAGCAATTCCATAGGGTCCAAAAAAAAAGGAATGTTGTTACAATAACAGCTTAACAATAATAATGATAAAATTCGTGGTATGACAACATAATGGACAATTCCATTCAGGATGCGGAGATTTCTCAAGCCAAACAATCTATAAATGTACATCCGAAATTGTCACATTTTACTGGACAAGATTTGTAACCATAATAGCCAAACCAACAATGTAAAAGAGCCAAGAATGTGAATTGTACCTCTAAACAATGCACCATTATGCCAAATCAGAAATAAGAAATACTATAACTATTAAGACCCTTGCAGAGTTACCCAGCAGGAAATACAGGTAGAAAGCACTTTGTGCAGATGTAAGAAGCAACATCATTTTAGCATGAGACATCAGAATTTAAAAAGACTTAATTCCTTCTACCTACATGTTTGAAGAAACTGCTGCCAAAAGTAAGAAACAGTATATCTACAAGCATTTTTTCGTGAAGCATATTAGCATGTAATAAAGAAAAGTCACTGTCTTCACTCAGTATTTGACCTATAGTGAAATAATGCTGCTAAATTGCTTACAATGGTATTAGGTTGCAAACTAGCAATTGGAAAAATGAGATCCAAAAAACGGTAATTTAACAATACAAAAATATGATAGTGGTAAGATGAAAATCAGCAAATATACAATATTGTAGCAGTTAAAGTAACTCCCATTCAACCACCATGTGTATATCAACTAATGAGTTACAATTACTTTCATAATGAAACACCTTCATATGCTGGCCGTTCGATCCGAGTTAGATTCAGAAAAAAATGACACATTATGGACACAGATACAGCACTTTCTTTACATGCATAATTCCAGAAGAGCCAAACATTTCCAACCGTCAACTCAAAAGCTAAAATGTAGATTACGAAATAGAAAATACTTGAAGGACATGATCTTTCAACCGAAGAAAGTTATTCGCGGTATATGGAAATTAACAGCCAAAACAACTGCATAGGAACGGTATTGCCAGTAACTACAAGGCGGCACAACTTTACCTCAAGAGGATCAGTTTCCCCCTCAAGCTCGACCATAACTGGAGCATTCATGCTGTAAAGTAATTCACAGTGTCAACTTAAATCTAGAGAAGAATTAATACAATACTCCCTCCATCCAAAATTATAGGTTGTTTTGGATTATTTTTTTTAGATTCATAGTGTGTGACATGTATCTAGACATAGTATATATCTAGATGCATAGAAAAATCTATTAATCTTCAAAAAACAAAACGGTCTACAATTTGGGCCTGAGGTTGTAGATACACAAAAATAGAAACATACCTAATCTGTAAAGCACGTGTGCCAAGAATGCGTGCACGCTCATACTTTGTCATGTACTTTGTTGTTTTCCGCTCACGTGCCTTCTTTTCCTGTTCCTTGTCTTCAACTTCTGCCCCTACCACATCATCAGGACCATCCTCGTTATTCTCAAGCTCCTCCTCAGCTCCCTCCTGTTCATTAAACAAGTCTATCAGAATTCCTTCCTGTACAAAAACACAAGATAAACGAGGATGGACAGGAACAGGCATGCACCTCAATCTCTGGTTCTGGGGGCTCATCCTCATACCTGAAACAAACAGGATTCATCATGTTATAAAAGAAGACATAATTTGCAAAGTACATCGATGGTTGAGTATAACAAGAAATCACATCAGCCAGCTACTTGAGAAAGGATAGTTGTACATTGTTCAGTTTAATTATCTATAGTCACCGTCATGATCGATATTTCCTTTGATCAGGACCAGTGCATTCAGCATGTACGAAAGTTCTGCTTATTTTCCACAACTACATAATAAGCTTAAACCATGATTCCATACTGATTATAGAGGACTTATCGACCAGCTGTAACAAGTTAGGATTTATAACAAAGAGTGTAACTAATAACTAGCTCAGAGGTTGTTTTTTTCTCATATAATATAGAGGACTCGTGCTAACTTCAAAGAGAATTCTGGAACAAGATAATATCATCACCAAGGGGCACACATGCTTCAGAATACTAATGGGGAACCAACTTTATAATTAGATAGGTACCAAGCCAACAAGATTCTCTCTGAGCTCAGGCCAACAATCCTATCATATAACATTAAACAACTCAAGACATTACCTTCTTTATAACCATGAAGCAAGCAACAAACAAATGGAAGAAAGGCCCTAATTTTCTTTGCAGTGCAAAGGTACACCTAACTGCTCAAATAAACTCAGTTCCCTTCTTTCAGGTTAACAACAAGAGGGCAGCTCTGTTCGTTCAGGCTATCAATTAAACACCCTAAATCAATTCCACAATGGAGGATCAAGTAAAGAATCAGGATAAAGGCAATTCTTTCCACCAAATTGGTATCGTAACATGCTGTAACACCAAGGGACTTAACTCGCATTCCTCCATATGCCAGCAAACTTCACAGTCGCAGCTGATGCACGGGAACGCCCAAAACTTCCCAATAAGGGGTGCAAAGAGCTAAAGAGGCCTACAACCATCTATTTGACCACAGACCAAACACTAATTGCAAAAAATCAACTATTTCCGTCTCAAAACTAAGGTTTAATACCCCCAGGATTATATATTAGATCATAATTCATTACTTCTAAATTTCTAATCCCTGAGAACGCCGCAACCCTAGCTTCCTCCGCTCACGCGGCACGCGTACAAGGAACGGTGAAAAGAAGAAGGGGCTAGGTGGGTGGAGAAGCGCACCCCATGTCCATGTCGTTGTAGTCGTCGTCCGCCATGGCCGACGCCGCTCGCTGGGGTCGCCTGCTCAAGGGCGCGAGTCGGAGGGGAAGGCGGCGGAAGGGGAAGGACTGCGGTGGGGTGAGGGCGGGCGTGAGGCTGGCTGCTTCCGGTCCCGTAGATATTGGCTGTCCGAGACGACCCCGATCGGACCGCGTGTTACTTAGCACGAATCTCCGAGTGGGTGCGGGACTGCAGGCTCGGTCGGTTTGTATGGAGATGGTCGGTTCAACGGTCACACCCTAGACCCTACACATCCGCATCCTGGAGATGCACGTTTTTTTTTCTTTTTTATCAGGAAATGCAGGATGCACATTTTCTCGGACAGCGTTGAATTTTCGACCTACGATATGGGATATTAATGGAAGAAATTAACATGATTTTCATAATATCGAAAATCATCTATAGAAATTATCTTTCACCGTGGCGGAATCTTCGAGTAAGAATTGTTTTTCTTTTCTCTCTCCCAAAGTCTCAATTCCACCAACGGTGAGCATTACATGAGCCTCTCAGAAACTAGTGGTTTCTTATACATTGGGTCAAGAGAAAACTTGATTTCTTCATGACTATTTCTATGATTATTGCTCTCTTTATCATTAATTATGTTGTTATGGTGCTATATCAGTTTTTTGCTTATGTGGCAAGTCATTTAATAAGGATAGAAACCATCATCAATACATCATTGGGATTTCCCATCGAGACTGACCTAAGTAAAAACTTAATGTGCCAACCTTATTAATGAAGAAAGAGAACAAAATTTGAAGAAACCATTTCCTCCTAAAGAAACCACCTCCTCACGTGGACCAATGCATGAAGAAACTGCAAAATCACCATTGGGAGGAAATAAGTAGTTTCTACATGCTCCGTGCTTCGTGGCACACCAATACGGTATTAAGAGAAAAAACTCTAATATTTATTACTCTCTATAGTTTGTACCATTGAAACTGTCCTAAGTTATTCAATCTAAATGGAAGTTTTCTAAGCATGTCAGCATTTATTATAACGTGACAAGTGTTTTATTATGATCGTGACATGTGTATTAACAAAGAGAGATAAAATATGTTTTGTGCATACTGTTTTCTAAACAATTTATGCTTGAAGGTAATTTAGAAAACAATAAGAGATAAGAGATGAAACTATACATTAATGGAAGATGTTTCATTCTAGTTTACCCGTCACTCTGGGCAATCGTGTTCATGAAATTTTGACTAAAAATGGCCTAAGCATTTTAACTGTGTATTGTGATCTGGGAATTAGATTGAGAGATCATCACTTGTCTTTGTAAACTAGTGCTAGACTAGTTGGTCGGGTTGCTCGCTTCACACCTTGCCAGCTTAAGTTCAATCCCCCTCTGAGGCAGATTTATTGGTTGGAGGTGTGCACTTATGTGCGTCTGGTGACAAACCGATGCTACCACCTCCGCATCTTAAGTGGTATCTGTAACACCTCAGGTGTTTATTTACCATCAACTTGTGCTAATCATCCTCTTAATCAAGTCAACACTCATTAGTGGTCAAACCCGAGTCAAGTCCCCTAATGTCCATGCCAGTTTCTGGAACTTTTGATGCGTTCTCCGAATTCCGCTTAAATACGTCAAAATCGGCCAATATAAAAGTTGTTCGTCGTTTCGAGGGACACAACTTTCCTAATTGGCGGCATTTCAAATTTTGAAGTATTGGAGCTCAAAAACTCCGTCAAAGGCCGTTTGAATAGTGTTTTGAACCATGGAAAATCCTGAACTTCGTCACGCGTTCCAAGCCAAACCATTCACCAAAACATTTGTCGGCCTTTGCAAATGTTGTAGAGGGATGTCTCAGCTACAACTTTGGTATCTAGTGTTTTTGGGGTTATGTTCACGTTTTTGGAGTTTGAATCGGTCAAACGTGTCTAAACCAGTGGAAACCGGCAACGTCGCCGGTACCCAGCTCCAGGACGCCGCCCCGCGCGCGCCGACCGTCGACCGCACATCACGCGATACTACCTCGAGGCCCGGACGCCGAGGCCGTACCTGCCACTTGCCAGGCGCTGAGAGGAGTAGGCCGCGCCCCTGTCCCGGGTCCCCTCGACCGCCTTGCCCCGCGACGCCACGCGGCCGCGCCGGTGCCGGACCCCCCATGTCCCCGTCGTGCCGCGCCGATCCCCCCTGCCTCGGGTGTGGTGCCTCCGGGTCCCCCTCCTCACGCCGCCAGCTCCTTTACGTCGTAGCATTGCGCCCTCATCCGCTATAAAGGAGGCCAGTCGCTCCCGCGCGTGCCGTCGTCACCGCCGCTCTTGTGCCACGCGCCATTGCCGCCTCCACGGCGAGCTCCCCCTTCCGGCCAGCACCGTCAACCCTAAAGTCCTCCAAATCCTTCCCCTCACACCTCTAGAGCTCCTCGGCCCGCGTGTTGTCTTGGCCGGGCCGCAGCCTCGCCGGAGTAGACGCTCCAGCGGCCGACGCCGCCCGACGCCGCCAAGCTAGCTCGCCGGAGCCGCCCCGACCTTCAAATCTGGCGCAAATCGAACCCTAGGTGAGCACCGTACACTTCCCCACCTTCTCCCCGGCCATCCGCGCCGCCGGCTCGCCGGATTTTGGCCGGAACCGCCGCCGGCCATGGCCAAGGGCCACATTGCGAGCCATTCAATCTTTCCAGGGGCTTATTCGTAAACTGAGGGCCAGTCTGTAATAGAAAAGAACTTCCAGGGACCTGCCTGCGAAAGAAATTCTTAAATAGTAAATGGTTTTTGACTGATCTTAGAAAATACGTAGAAAATAAAAGAAAAATCAGAAAAATGCAAACTAAATTTTGTTGGATTCCATGTAAAAATCCCTACAACTTTTATAAAGCATGACCATACTTTTTCTTGACAGTTTTTGCATGAAAAATACAAAACTGTAAAACCTAGATCTGTTGTATCTCAAAATATACTTGTGTTCTGTATCTAATTTTTGGATATGTTGTGTGTTATGTCATGCCTAGCTTTTGTACCAAAAATTGCACAAAGTTACTGTGTAGATCTTTAATTATGATTTATTTTGTATTTATGATGAATCTGCCTAAATGAATTTTGTAGATAAAAATAAATAACTTTTTGTGCTAAACTTCTGGATATAACCTTTTTATGCATTAGCCCACCTATGGTAAATTAACCATGATTTTATATCTGTCTAAAATATTTATTCTTGAAATATGCCTAATTTTCTTTGTAAATGCATAACTCAAGATCTATAGTAGCTCTAGGTATATATGTTGCATGCCTAGCTTAGATTTGGACCAGAGGCCTTGTGTGAGAAAGTTGGGATCATTTTGATGCTCCTTTATTTTTATGTGGACCAGTCGCTTATCGCATCCGACTTCCGGATCGATTCTCGGCTGTACACAATGTGTTTCATGTGACACAATTGAAGAAAGGTGTGAAGGTACCCGAGACAGAGGTCATCACGGAAGCGAATGCTTGGATCGAGCCAGATTTTTCAGTTGTCGAGCATCTGTTGAGAGTGCTAGATCAAAAAGAAAGAAAAACTAGGAGACATACCGTGAAGATGTACAAGATACAATGGAGTCACCATACTGAAGAAGAAGCTACTTGGGAGACTGAGCATTTTCTTAACACCAAGTATCCAGGTTTTCTTCAATCGCGAAACAGTAAGAACCTTACCCCTACCTTTGTCTGTAATTTTCGAATCTCGGGACGAGATTCCTTTTAAGGGGGTAGGCTGTAACACCTCAGGTATTTATTTACCATCAACTTGTGCTAATCATCCTCTTAATCAAGTCAACACTCATTAGTGGTCAAACCCGAGTCAAGTCCCCTAATGTCCATGCCAGTTTCTGGAACTTTTGACGCGTTCTCCGAATTCCGCTTAAATACGTCAAAATCGGCCAATATAAAAGTTGTTCGTCGTTTCGAGGGACACAACTTTCCTAATTGGCGGCATTTCAAATTTTGAAGTATTGGAGCTCAAAAACTCCGTCAAAGGCCGTTTGAATAGTGTTTTGAACCATGGAAAATCCTGAATTTCGTCACGCGTTCCAAGCCAAACCATTCACCAAAACATTTGTCGGCCTTTGCAAATGTTGTAGAGGGATGTCTCAGCTACAACTTTGGTATCTAGTGTTTTTGGGGTTATGTTCACGTTTTTGGAGTTTGAATCGGTCAAACGTGTCTAAACCAGTGGAAACTGGCGACGTCGCCGGTACCCAGCTCCAGGACGCTGCCCCGCGCGCGCCGACTGGCGCCCGCGCGTCGCGTGATACTACCTCGAGGCCCGGACGCCGAGGTCGTACCTGCCACTTGCCAGGCGCTGAGAGAAGTAGGCCGCGCCCCTGTCCCGGGTCCCCTCGACCGCCTTGCCCCGCGACGCCACGCGGCCGCGCCGGCGCCGGACCCCCCATGTCCCCGTCGTGCCGCGCGCGGTCCCCCTGCCTCGGGCGTGGTGCCTCTGGGTCCCCCTCCTCACGCCGCCAGCTCCTTTACGTCGTAGCATTGCGCCCTCATCCGCTATAAAGGAGGCCAGTCACTCCCGCGCGTGCCGTCGTCACCACCGCTCTTGTGCCGCGCGCCATTGCCGCCTCCACGGTGAGCTCCCCCTTCCGGCCAGCACCGTCAACCCTAAAGTCCTCCAAATCCTTCCCCTCACACCTCTAGAGCTCCTCGGCCCGCGTGTTGTCTTGGTCGGGCCGTAGCCTCGCCGGAGCAGACGCTCCAGCGGCCGACGCCACCCGACGCCGCCAAGCTAGCTCGCCGGAGCCGCCCCGACCTTCAAATCCGCCGCAAATTGAACCCTAGGTGAGCACCGTACACTTCCCCACCTTCTCCCCGGCCATCCGCGCCGCCGGCTCGCCGGATTTTGGCCGGAACCGCCGCCGGCCATGGCCAAGGGCCACATTGCGAGCCATTCAATCTTTCCAGGGGCTTATTCGTAAACCGAGGGCCAGTCTGTAATAGAAAAGAACTTCCAGGGACCTGCCTGCGAAAGAAATTCTTAAATAGTAAATGGTTTTTGACTGATCTTAGAAAATCCGTAGAAAATCAAATAAAAATCATAAAAATGCAAAATAAATTTTGTTGGATTCCTTGTAAAAAACCCTACAACTTTTGTAAAGCATGACCATGCTTTTTCTTGATAGTTTTTGCATGAAAAATACAAAACTGTAAAACCTAGATCTGTTGTATCTCAAAATATACTTGTGTTCTGTAGCTCATTTTTGGATATGTTGTGTGTTATATCATACATAGCTTCTGTACCAAAACTTGCACAAAGTTACTATGTAGATCTTTAATTATGATTTATTTTGTATTTATGATGAATCTGACTAAATGAATTTTGTAGATAAAAATAAATAACTTTTTGTGCTCAACTCTGAATATAACCTTTTTATGCATTATCCCACCTCTGGTGAATTAACCATGATTTTATATCTGTCAAAAATATTTATTCTTGAAATATGCCTAATTTTCTTTGTAAATGCATAACTCAAGATCTATAGTAGCTCTAGGTATATATGTTGCATGCCTAGCTTAGATTTGGACCAGAGGCCTTGTGTAAGAAAGTTGGGATCATTTTGATGCTCCTTTATTTTTAT
Source organism: Cenchrus fungigraminus (assembly GCA_036936925.1). Taxonomy (NCBI): domain Eukaryota; kingdom Viridiplantae; phylum Streptophyta; class Magnoliopsida; order Poales; family Poaceae; genus Cenchrus; species Cenchrus fungigraminus. Next base: position 75,260,939 of record CM072780.1, read on the forward strand.
ATGCTTTTATCATGTTTGGATAGCTAGATTTTGTTATTTTTGATATAATTAATTTATAGCTCCTCATAAGTGTGCATGTGTGTTCAGTGGCTTTGACTAGTGTTATAGAGCTTGGAAAACACCCCAACTGAATTTTATAAAGTTATTTTATGCATAAAAACAATGGAGACCAATTAAAGCTTAATGTTAAATTAAATGAGAAAATCACCAACCACACCCCTCATGACCCTATGTGTGTGATGTAAATCTTTATAAAAGGTTTAAGACCAACCCCTTGCTATTTGTGAAATCTAAATTAATTTATTTACATAAATATGTACACAGTCACTATCAAAAAGAATAATTAATAAAACACCACAGGAAATTACTTTAATAGAAAGATTATACCAAATGTGTGTTTATCTAGGTGAATGTGGTCAACCATGCACCCCATGGTTGTCATGTGTTGTTTGTAATTAATCAAATTAAAAACCTTCAATTAAATCTTACATTTGCATCCTCGTGTAGATCTTCCCGACGGTAGCTGTGCGCCTGTGCCGGAAGGAGGAGACAGAGGAGCTGACGGAGACGTGCACTACGTCGCTGTAGAGCAAGACCTGGACCAAAGTCCAGAAGGGCCCAAGGCCAACCTTGCCAGCGAAGGCAAGCCCCGGATCATTAACCCTCTTTTTAAAATTTTGCAATTATCTTTGCTATATTTGTGCATTTACGTTTCAGGAGTTGACTTGAAACCCTAGATGCATGATCCCTAGGTACCTATGTTCTTTTACTAGTATGCTAGGTTGATAGCTGCTATGCTATAGGACCCGGTAGAAGTCGAGTGATGTTCGTCACTCGCGAGAATAGGTTCTTATGTTGGAATCATAAGATCTTTATCAATGGATTGCTCATGTGGTAAGAGCATGGGATTTGGGCTCCGGTCCAGTGGCTTTCGTGGGCTAAGCTTTTGAACGTACTAAGCACTTGCCGGGAATGGGACCGGTAAACCTAGTACCTGATGGACACGGCAAGGGAACCTTTCCCTACTACCCCTAGGACACCTGATGTGTCCCCCTGCCTGCAACAGTGGGGTACCTGTGCGAGTCTGGGCGGTCCGGCGTGACGTGCCAGTAAGCCTTGTACCGAGGATTGTAGGTTCCGATCCCGAACCGGAGAAAGATGGGAACCGTCTGGTCGGTGTATACCCCGTGTCGTTTTTGTTTGGATTTTCTTGGGGTATGCATTCTTCCGTGTGTTTAGGTTTACCTTGCAAGGATTTAATCAATCGATTGTCGGCCTCTCACCGTTATCTGAGACTGCTTAATCAACTGGCCATGATATCCCTTAATGATGGAACTTGGTGAATATTACTGCTTGAATTAATTGTATTGTACAATTCTTGATTGAATTAGTTGGCACACTTATAAATGGTAATTAACTAGAATTTGCGCTAAAATATTGAAAGTAAGGACATACTCTTTGTTGCTTTTCAGCAAAAGAACTCCACCGGCCAAAAAGCCTCTCATGTCTAGAGTTGGTGATGTAGTTATCACCTGACGGTTAAGTCTTGCTGAGTATTAGTATACTCAGCCTTGCTTTATAAATGTGGTTGCAGGCGATGTTGTTTGGCCTGGAGAGATTCCACCCGGCTAGGAGCTGGAATGGGTGGATGACGACGAGTGACGGCATCACGGATGGCCTCCTGTGATGTCTACCGTATCGTAGTTTAATTTCCGCTGTTTTCGAACTCTGAACCTTTACTTATCATGTTATGAACAATGGTTTGTAATAATTAAACCCTTAGGGGTAATTTTGACTTTAATTCGTGTTTGTACTCTGGACTCGCCTTCGTGTGAGTTTTAATGCATATTTGTCGATCCTTTGTTGCTATGTAAGTGATTTCACCGGGCGTTAACCCGGCAACTAACGACAGGATGATACTTTAGTATCGCTTAATGACCATAGTGGAATGGTTTAGGCGATAGTACGGTATTTTCCTGGGCGGGTTGTCACAGTATCGAATCCAAAGAAGGCGAGTAGGATAATAAATAGTTCTTACTATTGCCATGACTATGAATCACGGATGAAGAAAGAGAAACAAATACTCAAATGCAGGGGTAAGAATAATGATAATGATGAGGTTAGTGTGACACACAATTGATTCATCTCTAGATAACTACAGCATCAGGAGTTACTACAAGTTAGCTCTAGGTTCTAATGTACTAATCATACAAAGTCAGCTGTAACCAGAAAGGTACACATGCACTTGCATAGACTAGTGTCCAACACCCAGGTACAAACGGGGAGCTAGCCTCCCGCATCGCTTCCGCACGACAACAATTGCTATATTTTAGACTCCTCTAACATACCTGAACATGGAGGATTGTAAAGGGTTCAACGGTTGTCACTACTGCGGCGGACCTCTAGCTATCGTAAGGCATGCTCATAATCAACAAAGCTACGCAACCCAAGCATCATGCCTGCATTGTTAACTAGACTCCAATCGGCCCAGGCTTTTGTCATCTAGGTTGAAGTCACCAGATAATTGGCCACTTGAACCAAGTACCATAGCATAAGCACTAACATCATGCAAGATATTTATGTACACAACCTAGATCAAATTGAGGCATATAAACGAATACGAGAGCATATGAAGCTACACCACAAGATCAAAGGGTTGTGTTCATCACGAACACAAACCTAAGTCAAGATTAGGTGAAGAACACATGATCATATCACACATATACGAACCAAGCACAACATTATATGCGAAATAGCTGATTAACTGAAGTAGATCAAAGTCAACCTAGGAAATAAGGATACAAAACTCATACCTAGGTTAGTGAATTTCTAAACAAAAAGTTATTTACCTCTATATTAAAATGTGTGAGGTTGGTTCTTACACTTTGAACTGCTATACCGATTTAATGTATCTTTGGATTTGATTCAATACATTGGTATTATATCTTTGAGCAAAACCAGGAGATAATATATTTTTATTTTTACTTTAGGTCAACCCTTTTGGTATAAGCGCGCATAGCATGCCAATGTGGCTAATCTACACTAAACTTTGATTGAAACATAACCTACATATCTCCATTTGGATATTTATTCTCCGTTCGTAGATCTTCTGCATATTTTTACGATAGATTTGTTCTACTACGCGTTGATTTGTACGACAGATTTGTTCTCAAAGAAAGGTAAAGAAGCCGAAACAAGACAAGCAGAAAAGATTAATCTTCAATGTTAAACCACTTCAAACTTTCAATTCGCTCAAGCCCAATAGGCCATTTCAGCCCATTAAGACGAAGTGCGGTGTCGAGCATATCGTTTTTAGCATTTTCACTAGCAGCTGATGCCTGATGGAATTTCAATGACTGAATTGGGGCAAATTAAGCCGCAACGAATCAACATACAGTGAATGGCCAACACCAAATTAATTAATAGATGTTCTCCAAGAATTAAAAAAATAGTACTCAAACTTTATTTCTAGCGTACACATGAGTACATGACACTCCCGTTGAGATCATCAACATATTTCCTCTTGATGATTTCCACAATTCCCACTTTTGCACGGCCGGCCGGCCATAGCTTCGGGGTCAAGGAGGGCTGCCAGAACATTAGTGTATTGACGATCGCCAGAAGTACAAGTCTTTGATTCAGGAATTGAAGAGAGAGATGCGCCGTACCTTGTGCAGTACGTGAGGGTGTCGGCGGCGTCGCGGCCGCCGGCGGGAGGCAGGACGCCGCAGAGCACCGGCAGCAGCGCGATGGCGGACGCGTTGGAGCTGTACCGCCGCACGAGCCCCGCCATGCACCCGCACACCGACCGCCAGTTGTCCGCGGAGTCCGCCGCCACGGCGTAGAGCTCCGTCACGCCCTCGCAGCACGCCGCGCCGGGCGCCGGCGAGGACGCGGCCTCGCCGCGGCGGACGAAGGCCCTGCAGCCCGCCAGCAGCGACGTCATCGTGCCGCAGTCCAGCGACGTTGCCGCCGGCGACGACGAACCCGCGTACGTTGGCGGCCTGCTGGCCACGGCCGTCGCGGCGCACGCACACCACAGAGCGACGGCGGTGCTGACCGCAAGAGACCACCGCCCCGCAGCCGCCATGGCCTTGGGTGGAAGTGGAGAGGTTTTGGCTGAGCTCCCAATGCTTTCGACACTTGCGTGCGTGTTGGATGCCGTGGTGTGATCCTGCCATGCATGCGGGCACGATGAGCCAACGGCTTCGCGGATGGGAAATTCAAAAATGATACCGTCTTGTGCCGTGCAAAAAGGGTTCTGCAATGTTTCGGAAGTGAACACATACAACATACACGATATTTGCACATGTGCATAAACCAAATCTCGGATCATCTGCAATGATAACAAAGCAGCATACTCCATACTATCCTCAAGACATTTACACCAAGCAACTGTATACTAGCCTCCGATTCATGAATTATTTATTTTACAAATGGGTGCCTGCGTTCCAATATCCAGCACAGCTATGCACATATAATCTGCAAAGCAATCAGATCAAGAAAGAGGATGTACAATCGCTGCAAGAAACTACTAAAAGAATATTCATGAGAACCGTCGTTGCAATCATCTGTGCATCACCTACAACTTGCAACTACATGAACCGGGGTAACCACAACTTCTGTTTGCAAATGCAGTAGTACTGAGGAGCATGCCAACTGGGACATGTCGAGAAGCTTTGGCAAGATTTGTCTTGTGACACCTAGACCTCTTCTCTGTCAAGGTTGCTCTTGACGATATTGAACTTGCACAGCGGGCATGTTGCGTTTATGTGAAGCCACTTGTCGATGCAGCTGCAGTGAAAATGGTGGTTGCAAGGGAGCTCACGCAGTTCCGCACCATCTTCATATGGGCACAAGCAGATACAGCATTCCTGCATTTTAAATGGGGCAATCAGATAACCTGATTAGAATAGCATTTTTTTTCTGACTCCTAAGAGTGAACATCATCCTGAAATATGTTGGTGTAACCTAATTGTCCAATGCTACTACAGTACTGCTGTGTAATCTCTTTATTAGCAAGTCAATAAAACTGGAGCCAGACATAATAACACTTCCTAGAAAGACAACAAAGATTTGAATTAGCCCAAGATATTCACAACTGAACATGAGCGCTCCATAACACAATAAATGAAGTGAATAGCATACAGGCAGTGATGCCAACTAACCAGGTGTAATGCTTAACGCAACCAGACACATTAATCTTGCAAAGACCGAGCATACTACTGAGCCTATCATTAATTGAGGTCAATTGCCTGTCACATGTCTGGAGCATACCAAAATTGTGACATGCGTATGACACCAAACTTGATGCTAACAACAAAACATGGGGATTGCCTGATGCGTCCAATTTTGGTATATTTGTTTCAAAAACATATATATTTGTTTCATGAGCCAGCTAGATAAGCTAGCATCAGAAATTAGTGAGGCAAGCGGCGCAGGCTTCACCATGAACCCACATGACTGGAGCTGTCCATGCGGGCCGATTTTTTTTATTTTAACCATTTTTAATCTAATTTTTTAATAATAACCCCTCCCCAACTAAATTTCCAAGAAGCAGCCCTTTTAGTCGCGCCAAGCTTCGTTGCGCGACAAATAGTTGAGTCACGCCACATGAGGTGGCGTGACTAATGTACACGGTGGCATTAGGAAAAGCCGCAGGTGACGTGGCGGACGGAGTCGCGCCACGCAGCCTGTGAGTCACGCCACGCACCGTGGCGTGATCGTATCGATCACCTCCCTATCCTGGGATTTCCAGGCCTCATTTAGCCGTGTTTCATTCATTATTTTAATTAGCAAATGAACTCCTAAATTTGTAAAATTCGAGGTGTATGATCTATAGAGTGTATACGTTCCATTTTAACTATTTGCACTCCAAACCATAGTGTACAAAATGAGAAATCTATTTTCGAAATAGGCTAAGTGTTATTGGATCAACGCATCAAATGTGCTAAGTCCGAAAACAGAGCCAACTAGTCAACTTTGGACCTACTTTTTGATCAATTTTACACCAAGACCTTGGATAATTTTGTACTACAAGTGAATTATGATGTTCATAAAGAATTTTGGATAAGTTGTTTGTCAACAAAAGTAAAGAATTCATAGTTTAGGAGAGGCTTAAAGTTGGAAAGTTGTGCTGTTTTTCTACACTTGTGAAACAACACAACTTTCCAACTTTAAGCCTCTCTTAAACTATGAATTCTTTACTTTTGTTGACAAACAACTTATCCAAAATTCTTTATGAACATCATAATTCACTTGTAGTCTAAAATTATCCAATGTCTTAGTGTAAAAATTTCTCAAAAAGTAGGTCTAAAGTTGACTAGTTGGCTCTATTTTCAGACTTAGCACATTTGATGCGTTGATCCAATAACACTTAGCCTATTTCGAAAATAGATTTCTCCTTTTGTACACTATAGTTTGGAGTGCAAATAGTTAAAATGGAACGTATACACTCTATATCATACACCTCGAATTTTACAAATTTAGGAGTTCATTTGCTAATTAAAATAATGAATGGAACACGGCTAAATGAGACCTGGAACTCCCAGGCCAGGGAGGAGATCGATCTGGTCATGCCACGGTGCGTGGCGTGGCTCCTTCGTGAGTCACGCCAGGCCGTGTGGCGCGACTCTGTCTGCCACCTCACCTGCGACTTTTCCTAATGCCACCGTGTACATTAGTCGCGCCACCTCATGTGGCGTGACTCAACTATTAGTCACGCCACGAGGCTTGGCGCGACCAAAAGGGCTACTTCTTCGAAATTTAGTTGAGGAGGGGTTATTATTAAAAAAATAGATTAAAACGGGTTAAAATAAGAAAAAAATCATGCGGGCCTACCCCCGTTAACCAGCAGGGCCGCGAGCCCGCTGCTCACGCACACTGTCTTGAGGCAGCGGCGAAGTTTCATAGATGCGAACTCCCTCCATCCCTCTCCAATCCACGGCAGGCCAATTGGACTTCCCATCGCTAGCTGATTCGCTGAAAGATGAAGCGAGCATTTTGCTCGGCTCGTGTTCAGTTGTTTCAAGCGCTCTCCGACAATTTAGATTTCATCCTTCCTGTTTAACTAACTACTCCTTTGTTTTGCGTTTTGATTTGTTTGGCATTTCATCGCTCTATTTGATTAATTGCTGGTTGCTGCTGTAGAATAGTTTTCTGTTCTGTCACAGCCGTGTTAAGGGAATAGGGTAAGAAGCAATCTTACTGATGAAGGCATTAGCAGTAGAGAAATCACACTTACAAAGCAAAAGTTACACTGAATAGAATACAGTGTTGCTTAAACTCCTCAGAAAATTGGCTAGCACTGTACTCTCATCTCATTTTCTTTTATCAGAATTATACTTATCAGATTTGGATCTTTAGTGGCAGTTAGCATGTAACACCTGAAGTATTTAACTAATATGCGCTTTCAGGCTGGGCGCAACGCACGCAAAAATATTGCGGCGCCATGTGGGCCGTGGCATCTCCCTGCAAGGAAGGTTGCGGTGCTTGCAGCTGCAGGGCGTGCAGCGGGCAGCCACAATCCACCCCCCTTGCATCCATACCATAAATTACTACTGCATTTGCAAAAAAAAATCCAGATCTATATTCTATCATATAGAATGCAATTGCAGCAGAATTCAATTAAGATTTTCTGATATAAAAAACGGTAAGTTGCAAATGTACATGCTAAAATAAAGCTGTGTGGTTACGGATCTATTCTACCATCATTTTTCTTCCTTTGTACATACACATGCGATCTAAACTAATTCATCACTGTCAAAATTTCCAAAATCTCAGTATTTTGAAAGGTTGTAGCTAGGTAAAACATTGTTTAAGGGAAAAAATATCAAATAGCAATAACTCAATCTCTTCTTAAATATGGACACTTCACACCTGAAATCGGATAAATGTTACTTCTATTTAATTAAAAAATTCGTACAGTTTCGAACTTAACTGGATTTTTAAATCTAAAATTAAATCATTTGGAATCAATGTACCAACGTTGCTTTACAACTTCAAATTTTTGGTTCAAATTGCAGATATGGTACTTCTCATTAGATACAATTCTTAAATTATTTGCACTGAATTCTAAATCTTTAAATGCCAAAAGAACAAACTGTAGCTTCAAATGTTTGGGTAAAAAACAAAGCTTGGTCGTTTCTGAAAACTAGGTAAGATGAACATCAATAAAGCTTCCAATTCAAAATTGCATACAACAAACCCAAAAAAAATATGGATATTGCAATTCTGAATTTCAAACCCTTCCACACTCCTAATGCACAAAATTGTCCATTTCAAAACTGAGCATATAGGCACATAGATAACTAGGACCATAGGTCAGAACCATAGGAAGCTGATGAAGTAGTAGAACGACCTATAGCTATAGCAAGGTCCATAATCATATATAGGCATAAGGGCACATCTCAGGACTTAGGAATTATGTGAAAACAAAGGCAACAGAGAATTAAACAAATTCACATTCTACACCAAATCTAAACATAATAATGCCTAGCAACGTGAAGACAGACAGAGTCGCGGAACTATGGAATTATGGAAGTACTATGGTAAAGGAAGGGGAACAACTCTGATGCGGAAGCCATAACCTATTTCCAAATTTAGGCAACATTCAACTACATTTTCAAATTTGCTGAAAAGCAAACTCCAGTGTAGGAATTAATTATTCATAATATTGATAAATAGATTTAGAACTCAAGCAACAAGAAACTTTTATATGTGAACAGTTTGCTGAAACATCTTAAAATCCACAATCATTTAAACACTAAATGGTTAAATTCTATACATTCAGAGCTAATTACAAATATCTACAGACGGGGAATGGTAACAAGATGGTGTCGCTAAAACTTCTCAAGACAATGATGAAAAAAACTTACTGCATCCTCAGCTGAAAGAATGTGCTCGACAGGAGGATTGGTGCCACACTCTGTCATCACTCCACCCACAGGCGCGGCAATGCCAGCAACTAGCTTGTCGTGGTCACCCATCGTACGGAACTTGAATTTAGAAAGGTTGTTTATGTCATCTTCAGATGCTCCCTCCTGCTGAAATTAAAACAAGTAAATAGTATCAGTACAAACAATAATGAAAAGTGTTTTCATTTCATTGGATTTGTGTGAAGACTCAACTGGCAGATAGGAATTATTTCCTTTCTGCCAAAGACCATCTAAAGCACGAACATTAAAAAAAGTTGGTAATAAGTAGTCATGGTAGTACACAGGAATAAAGCTAAAGTGAAAAGGTTCAAAAATGACGGTTACTGCATATCAGCATATGTAACATGTAAACAATCGAGGGCAATGCTTCAGTTGAAATTACATATACCATTCAGAGCATGATACTCTCTATGTGACATGGGTGTATAAAAGTTAAGAAAGGGACAACAGGGTTTTTTGTATCATCTATATAGGGTATTAGCCATTGGATTTGACCGAAGAGTTAGAGAAACCTTATTTAGCAGACCATGGTGGTTACAGGAACTGGCATACCTGATCAGTTACAGCATATAAGATCGCAATGATGCATGGAAGACAGCAACAAACAGCAATTCCAATCACACAAGCCAAGGCAACGCAGAAGACCACAAAGAATACATCAAATGCTAGAAAAACAATTGATAGCCTGTAAAACAAGAGCAAGAAGATAGCTGTCTTAGATAATAAATTTGATGAACTAACTTGTTATTCGCACAGCAAGGTTAAAAACAGGCATACCAGTAAAGCTGAGGAGCATCATGTGATAAAGCTTGACCACCTGCAGACACCCAATAGAATCCAATGATCCACCATATGAAGGAAACCATCGTGTTTGCGGACTCCAAGTGCTTCACAATACTGAATAAAGAGAGCAAATTAATAAGTACGATGTCAAAAGGAAGTGACGTAAAGCATTTAAGTATCCACTACTTCCCAGTGTGGTTTTTTATGTAAAAAGAGGGAAAACACTTGAAGAGTGCAGTACAAAACCACCAAAAAAAGGCCAATTATAAGCAATTCCATAAAAGCAATGGAAAAAAAGAAAAAACTATTGGGCCATTTCTCTGATAAATATCAGTTCGTACTCAACAGTCTCTGACAACAAGCTACCCAGCACTTATGCTGAAACCCTTGTTTTAATTTGCATACTGAATCATAATTTCATGTCCTATCAAATTCACTTGTTTCCGAATGGATTGCAATCAAGTGGCATATTAGCATGAAGTGAATCTTAAAGAATCAAAAGGTAAATATATTGAAATCGCATTTACGGCAATTACAGTGAACACATCCAAATCCAATAGAAGCATTATGGTACTTATTTAGCTGGCAACTAATAACATTACAAAGTTGTAGAGATTTGTTGTTTAAACATGGTTTTCGGCAATGTCAACTATTAAAATACTTTTCCGGTAGTGGGGATTCAGATCAAAATCCTAAAAGAATCGTAGAGAATTGCCAAGACCCAAAGCCAATTTAAGCCAATTTCCTAGTTCCACTGCAACTTGCAAAGTCAAGTGTGCTATCATCAACAACTCCCAAAAATTTCCATAAGGAGGCAACCTTAACCCAAATAACAGTTGCATCCACAATAAGCATCCAATCATGCCCCTATGCACAAATTTATAGGCATAGAACATCACAAGGGTCTCCAAAAGGTGAAAGTCATCGAAAATCAAAGGAAAGGCAAAATCGACGATTATTCCCATCTAGTTCACAACTCAATCGAGATGGGCTGCACTGACTAACAATAAACAGCATGTATTGCCCTTAACCTAGAAGTTACTACAAGTCTACATTCAACGGCATGAGCACAGAAATGGTCAACACAGCTCAACATAAGGAGGTTGCCTGGTGACATGGGACTATGACCAAATCATCATCAGCACGAGTTGGGATTCGATCCGAGCAGAGGCTCACCTGAGCTTGAAATCCCCATCACCTGCGCCCTCCTGGTCCGCCGCGTCCCTGCTCCGCCGCCTGTACTCCACGTTGACGCAGAGGACGTGGAGGAGGCACTGGAGCACGTAGCCGGCGAGCCAGACGCGGAGCGGCGCGGCGGGCCGCTCGCCCAGCGACGCGGCGAGGACGGCGGCGGCGACGGCGACGAAGGCGAGGTTCCAGAGCACGTCGAGCACGACGACGGGCTTGGAGTATGCCCAGTCGGTCTGGCGCTCCTCGAGGTGCTCGGCGGCCGTCTCCCGCACCGCCACGGAGGGCTCCCGCATCAGGCGCCGGCTCCCCGTGCGGCGGATGAACCGCGCCGCGCCGCGGAGGCCCGTGAGCCGACCGAGACGGCCGCCGGACGACGGGGAGGTCGGCGACGGCGAGGGGAGGAGCGGCGACGACGGGGAGGACGGGTCCCCGCCGGAGGAGCGGCGCGGGGAGGTCGACGCCATGGCGTGGGTGGTGCCAATCAGCCAAACCCTAGCTCTGTATTTTTTTTCCCTCCCTCTCGTTCTTCTTCCTCGCGTTATTTGCCGTGATTTGGTGTGGTTTTGTGGTGGCGAGTTGGTTTGCGGCGTTTGCTTTGCTCGTGATGAGTTCGGCAGACAGGTGAGGGGGAGCTTCCGGCGACGGGAGGGTTGGCTGGCCTGGCCCTCTGAGGTTTCTGGCGCCGCTAATGGTGATCTTATTAAGTCCAGGCCCTCGTGTCTACGTTAATTCGAGGGAGCCTCCTTGTTAAATTCTCATATCGGTCCCTGGCCAAATATTAGCCGTCACTTTGACATTTGACAATAAGCGTGGTCAAATGGCACTCATATCATAGAACTGCCAGATTGGAGGATCAGACAGATCAGACAGGTTAACAATTCAGAGGATAATGATTGGAGCTGAATAAAAATAGTCCAGGGCCAACCGGAACGGTACAGAGGGAAAGCAACATCATAGGCCAGGCCATATGTAGGGGTGCAAATTGATTATCATGTGGTGCACCTCACAACCTCTTTAGGTTCGGAGGTGAACCTAATGGTTACCCCTTTGCACCCTTAGCCATACACTTGGCTAGGAGCTCATGTGTCGTAAACTTGGCCTCAATATGGGTTTGGGACTTTGGATTGGATCATGGTTACTCAAAAAAGAAAAGGTGGGTTTGGATCATCATGCCCTTAACATGTTGCATCAAAGGATAAGCCAATTTTTGTATTCATTATATGTGATGTGCCTCCACGGTTAAAACTTACAATTTGCATATATGTGTATTATTGCGTAACCGTCTAAGCAGTTATCCTTATCAACAATCAAAGGTAAAATCTCTCAAAAAAGTAACAAAAGGTTGAGGCTATGTAAGATAATCATCTGGGGAAAAACATATTGGGAAAGGTGAAATGTCGGTCTCTTATATTGTTCATTGAGACCGGACGTGTGCATGCCAATTTTTTATTTTTATTTAACACCTTTTTCATTTAAAAATTTAGTAACAATACATGCACAACTGAATTTTTAAAAATCAGCCGTTTCTCATGCCAACTTATTTTTTCAAATCACATAGTACACAGATCTTCACATACATCCACGCACACTCGCCATACGAACATACACATGCAACCTAGAGGTCAGTGTGGCACCGGAGCATGGAGAGAGGTTGGGGGAGACAAAGATGGACGGAGAGAGATGGGACAGGCGGAGAAGAAGACAAAGTATTAGGGAAGAGAAAGGGCAAATAAGAAAACGAATCTATTGTGTGGGGCTCATGAATAGTGGTTGGTATGGAGTATGAGACGTAGGGGATGACAGGTACCGGAAAATTGGTCATGGAGTAGAAAATCTCGACGACCGGGCAAAATATTTTATTTTTAGAGTATGAAAATGGAGTACGACAAGCACGGATAGTCCAATTGAGGTGGACCGTTTGGTACGCCTCTAACAGCCATGAGTGATGAGCCCATGACGTTTTTTTAAAAAAAATGAGCCCATGACTACATGTTTAGGTTATTAACATGATTGCCACGCGCCATAAGGATCGAGAATAATCTATTGGCCCACTGCAAATAATTTCCTCATTTTCTTGGAAAAAGCATGCTCATTTTACATGCCAATATTATGACTTTGTCAGAAAAACAAAGTCAAATGGTAATCCGTTGTGATTTGAGATTTTGAGTATGTGTGATATATGGTGTGTTTTTTATACTGTCGTCACGGTTTGACCACGTTGGCTTTGAAACGTATTGCCAGCAAAAATGAAGGATTATCCCAGAATTATATTAGTGACCGTAGCTGTCGTGTCGAGGTGAACTGTAAAGAGTAGCTGCGCGATGTTGCATGCTGACTAAAGGCTTGAGGGCGAAATAAAAGCATTATCCTTCTAAAAGGAAAAAAAGAAAAATCGGCAATCAGCGTTGACCAACCCTAAGTAAGAGCCACTCCAAAAAAAACTAGATATAATTCTAATCAAATTTAGAATTGTAAAATGTTTGTAAAAAATAAAAAAACGGCATAATGAGAGAGTAAACCAACAGCCTTCTTCATTCCCTACCATTCAAATCTCAACTCCAACTTTCAACTCTCTCTCCACACATACTTTGATACTTACACACGGGTCCCACACGTCATCTCTTTCCTTCCTCCAACTTTTATCCTTTATCACGGGATATATAATTATTTGTCACCCTTACGAATGGCACCTCTTCAAATGCCAACTTTAGGTTTGGAACTACACATTTGCCACATGCGTCGCAAATTACCTACATTTTTGCCACTTTTGCCGAGCTAGCAGTCTACGTCCGCAATCCAGCGTGGCAAATGGATGGGAAAAGACGATGCTACCCCTGGTCTTATCCTTTCTCTCCCGCAGCTGCTTGGAGCGCCCCATCCCCATTCAGTTCGTCGCCTCCCTCTCTGTTCTTCTGCTGTCACGTGCCGCTCGCCTCTGCTACCCCCGCCGCTGGGCCTTGCTGCTCCCTTGCTGTCGCGCGCCGCTCGCCCTTGCTGTCGTGCGCTGCTCCCTTCTGCTGCCGCCGCCGCCGGTCGCCCTTGCAGCCGCACGCTGCTCAACTCAGGCACCAGGGATCCCCAGGCACCATGTCTCATCAGGACCCATACTCTAATGCTTGTACCAGTCGCAGCTCACAGAAGGAGATGGTTGGTAAGGGGAATGTAACACCCGAAAATTCCATCACAATAAAATAATGCTAGCAACATGATATAGATTTTATTTTCTAAGGATTAAATAAATTTGACTAAATAAATTTGCCTTTAATTAATTTAAACAACATTTAAATTTAGAATTCACCAAAGTGTTTGATGCATTCATGCTTTTGCATTTGTTTTGTTTTGTTTGTTGTTGTGTGGTTTAAAAAAACAAAAGTTCAAAGTCTCAAAACAGCCCTCAACCTTTCCCTCTCTTTCTCTCTTCCCAGCCCAAATTGAACCCCCTTCCCTTTCAGCCCACATCAGCCTCTTTTCTTTTTCTTTTTTTCACTGCGGCCCAGTCTTTCTTCCGGCCCAACAGATCCCGCTGGCCCGTTTAATCCCGTGGCCCACCTCTCTCTCCCTCTCTTCCACTGGCTGACGGACGGGCCCCACACGTCAGGCGCGTCTCCTACCCCCGCCGTTTCCCTCTGCCCATGGTAGCCGCCCACCGCTGCCACCCCGGCGCCCCTCTCGCTCCCGCGCCTCCTCCCCTCCCTTTGAATGCGCATGAATGCGCAGTGGAGCACTCGTGCCCCGCCCCGCCCCCTTCCCCTTCCGAAACCGCCCCCACCGAGCTCCATGGCATTCATGGCGGCCTCCACCGAGCTCAGCCACCCTACCGCCTTGACGGCCCCTCCCCTTTCCCCCTCCGCCCTATAAAAGGAGGATCCCGAGCCCCTGCTTCACCGAACCTCCTTCCGTTCCTCCCCGCTGGAGCCCCGCCGCCTGCCGGAGCAACGTCGCGCCGATCTCCTTCTCCGCCGCTTCGCTCGCCTCTCCAAGAGCCTAGGTAAGATCGCGAGTCCCTAAGCTTTGTTTTCGAGTTGATCCCGTAGAGTTTGGCCTCCCGGAACTCGATTTTTGAGTTCGCCGGCGAGCCCCGCCACCGTGCGCCGCCGTCAACAGCGCGCCCACTGCCGCCTGTCCGCCTGCCGTCGCACCGCAGCCGTCCACACGTCGATCAGCGACCCGGATCGAGTCAAGCCCTCCAGTCAACCCGGCCGCATAACGGTCAACCCGGCTGTCGGGGACAGCCACGGGGGTCCCATAATAATGGGGGAAATCACCCCTTTTTTGAAAAATAATGAAAGCGAACGAGCAAAACCACACCACGCACGACAGCGGCCCAGGGCAGGGCCCACGGCCCAAAAAGCCTCACCGGCCCAACAAACAGTCAGCCCCCGGCGCTCCTCGAGCAAACCTCCGCCCCGCTCGAGGGCCGGGCGCTGTTCCGCGAATCTTCCGCCTCGCTCGAGGGCTTGACGTCCCCTCGGGCGAGTGTCCGCCTCGCTCGAGGGCTTGACGCCCCTCGAGCGTGTTTCCGCCTCGCTCGAGGTCTCCTCTGATCCGCGACACCAGGCCTGCTCCCGCGACCGGAGCATTAAATGCTCTGGCGCGTCGCGGGAGCCCGGGTCAAAGGCAAATCCACGCCACGCCGGCCCTCTGACACCGCCTGGGAATCAGATCCCGGCGCTGTTCGGCCAACCCGCACTGTGCAGCCATCCCTGGCGCTGTGCGGGTGCTGTGCGGCATGGCCGGTGTCATTCCGCGACACTGTGCCGCCTACTCCCGTACCTCCTCCACGTCGCGCCCCTCGAAAGAGGACGGCGGCACCCTCGAACCGGGTACGGCCGCCAATTCCCCGCCAGCCTGGGCCGACGCCGTGACGCAAGGCCGGCGGGGCGCGTCACCTCCCGGCGCTGTGCAGCCATCCTCGGTGCGGTGCGGCCATCCCCAGCGCTGTGGAGCCATCCCCAGCGCTGTGGAGCCATCCCCGGCGCTGTGGAGCCCTGTTACGATGGGACGCCCCCACGCCGGCCCCTGTACGGTATGGGCGTTCCCGCCATCGAGGCCCTCGAAAGAGCATGGATCATCCTCGAAGGGTGTACGGGCAGCGACTTGGCGCGCACACTGACCGACGCCGCCGTACGAGCGACGTGCGCCGCGTCCCCTCCGCTAGCTGCGGCGCTGCCCGGCCATCCCGGGCGCTGTGCGACTGGCCCAGGGTCTGTGCGATCAGCACCAGCGCTGTGCGGACATCCCTAACCCTGTGGCACCATCCCGGGCGCTATGCTGCCATCCCCGGTGCTGTGCGGCCATGCTCTGATGGGACGCCGCCACGCCGGACCCTGTACAGCACCGGGTGCCCTCGTCAGCAAGACCCTCGAATGGGTGCACGAACGGCGGTCAGACGTGTACGCCGAGCGAGCTACCCTCGAAGCTATTCCCCGACCAGCATATAGCCACCACGACACCGGCAAGTGTTGAGACGTCAGGACGCCATCAAATCGCAAATACTGTGTGCCAGTACCACGATACTGTGTAAAACCCCGTGCGGCATGTTTGTAAGCCGCCTCCCCTTGATCTATAAAAGGAGGAGGCGGTCGCCCGGCCGCCGGGGGGACGAGATCATCACTTCAGACCCACGCTCCCTCGCATACTCGCTCCCTGATATTGGCACTTTGCCTCAATCACTTAGCAGGGACTTTGAGGCCTCTCCTCCTCTCCCGCCTCGCTTGTAGCCCCCCTCTACAGGCACCACTGGTGCGGATCAATACAGCGCGCACGCGCAAATCTGCTGGACGTACGACCCCGCGGTCGGAACCAGGATAAACCCGCGTCCCTGTGTTGTCATTTGCACCGACCATCGAGAAGCTGATCACAGCGTAACTTACTAGTTAGTGTCGGGACTAATCCTAACACCGACAGTTGGCACGCCAGGTAGGGGAAACTCGCGCTGTGATCGACCCCTTACCAGCATTCTCGATGGTGATTCGTACCGAGATGACGTCCCAGAGGTACGCCATGGGCAGCTCGGACCCTCTCCCTGCTGGATTCGAAATCCGGTTTGGGAGCCTGAACTTTCAGGCCACAGGGAACGGCTACCTCATGCGCCTCACCAACTTCGACGAACTCCACCCGTGGCGGTCGACTGGGACGGGCCCAATGCCCGCCACGCCTGCTACTGACGCTCCGGCACCCACCCAGGCGGCCGCTGCGAGCGCCTCGACGTCCCGACGCCGCAAACGCCCAGGTCATCGTTCGCGTCAGGCGCGCGCGGAGCGACGCCGGGCAGCACGCGAGGCGGCCCGGAACGACGTGCCCCCGCCAAGCGACACGACGGCACACCCTGCGGGGGAGCACGCGGCCACAGGGCCGCAGTTCCCCCACGGGATGCGCAATCCTGCTGCGGCGTACGCCTCATCCGTCAGCACTGACATGGCTGCATATGAGGATCTCCCGGGCCATCACCTGCTGTCAGTCCGGAACCTCATCGCCACTACCAACGACGAGTCGTATCACGGCTCGCCCAGCGAGCTGCCGCCCTCGACCTCGCACGGCTACGCGGAGTGGGACTTCTCCGGCGTACCGGACCCTGTGGTCTTCCGGTGGTTCCTTGACGCCGCGGACTACTGGTTCGGTTGCTCCGACGACTCCAGCGAAGGGAGCTACGATCCCTTGCACGAGTGCTTCGTTGTCGCCGCCAACGAGCATGCTGACGGCGCGAACGGAGCGGGCGACGGGAACGCGGCCCAGCATCCGGAGCCGAACCCGCCACCGGCCCCACCAGCGGGCAATACAGATATTAATGCGCAGCTGGCCCAGGCGCGCGAGCTCAAGGCAAAGCTCGCGGAAGAGTACCGGCAGGTGCGGCTCCTGCGTGCAACCATCGCAGGGGAAGCCTCGGCGCGCGGCGAACGCGCCCGAGAAGCCGGGAAGCAGACCTGCGAGCACATCAACGCCGACTTCAATGTGGACGACCCACACACGCCTCTTCGTGCCAGCCAGAAACTCATCGCGGCGGCGACATTACTTCGGGCCATGCCCGAGCCATCGACACCCGAGGCACGCAACCTGCGCCGCGAGGCGCAGACTCTCATCGAGCAAGCGGCCGTGCAGCAGGCCAAGAGCTCCGCGTCCCGCATGCTCAACCAGTCCAGCGCGCGGGGCGACGGTGGCGCGAAGGACCAGGAGGCATCCGTCCACGCGGACGGCGCGGCGGAGCAGCCGGTAAACCGGGACAGGACGCCTGTCAAGGAGTGGATCCTTGACACGCGCGGCCAAGCCCACGACGGCGACGCCCGCAACGTCCTGAACGCCAAGAGAAGGGGCGACGCGGAGGCGTGAGCAGCGGCGGGCTACCACCCTCGACGAGGTGGTCGCTACGACAGCCGGGAATACCGCTCGCCAACACCGGAACCCCCGGGAACCCGAGTGTTCAGCCGGGAGATCCGTGCGGCGAGTTTCCCCCAGCATTTCCGCCAGCCCACCACCATCGACAAGTACACGGGGGAGACGGACCCTCGTGTGTGGCTCAACGACTACCGCCTGGCTTGCCAGCTGGGCGAAGCCACCACCGATGCGGTGATCATCCGCAATCTGCCGCTGCACCTTGCGGACTCAGCCCGAACATGGCTCGAGCACCTGCCACCCAGCCAGATCCACAGCTGGGATGACTTGGTCCGCACGTTCGTGGGGAACTTCCAGGGCACATACGTGCGCCCTGGGAACTCCTGGGACCTGCGAGCGTGCACCCAGAAGCCCGGCGAGTCGCTCCGGGACTTCATACGACGCTTCTCAAAGCGTTGTACTGAGCTCCCGAGCGTTGCTCAGTCCGAGATCGCGCACGCCTTCCTCGAAGGCACGACCTATCGGGACCTCGTGCGCGAGCTCGGGAGGACCCCGCCGGTCGACTCCAACGAGCTGTTCGACATCGCCACTAGCTTCGCCTCCGGAGAGGAGGCAGTGGGGGCCATTTTCGACGGCAAGAAAGGAAAGCGCTTGGACGACGCGCCCGCGGAGGGCAGCAAGTCCAACGAGCCCGCGAAAAAGCAGAAGCGGGGCAAGAAGGGCAAGAAGCCCCATGACGCATGCGCACACGGGCGCGGCGAGGACGACGAGGCCCTCGCCGTTGACCCTGCCCGTAAGGGTCCTCGAGGGGCCCCTCGAGGCCCCGGCGTATTTGACGATATGTTGAAGAAGCCCTGCCCGTACCACAAGACCCCAGCCAACCACACCCTCGAGCAATGCGACATGCTCAAGAAATACTACCGCCACGTCGCCGTGAAGGAGGACGAGGCCAAGAAAGACGGAGTTGACGGAGACGCTGATGGCTTCCCCGCGGTGGAGAATGTCTTCTTCATCTTCGGGGGATCGACGGTGGACATGCCCACCAACCGACGCAAGCGAGAGCGGCACGAGGTCCTCGCCGCGGAGAAGGCTCCTCCTTCCTTCCTCGATTGGTCGGAGGACGCCATCACCTTCAGCCGCGAGGATCATCCGAACCGCATCCCCAACCCGGGCCAGTACCCGTTGGTCGTCGATCCCGTCATCGGCAACGCGCGGTTCTCCAAGGTGCTGATGGACGGCGGCAGCAGCCTCAACATCCTCTACGCCCACACCCTACGGCTGATGGGGATTGGGTTGGACCAGCTGCGGCCCAGCACGGCGCCGTTCCATGGCGTCACGCCGGGCAAGCGCGTCCAGCCCCTCGGTCAGATCGATCTGCCGGTCTGGTTCGGCACCCCGGACAACTTCCGCAAGGAGGTCCTCACCTTTGAGGTGGTGGGGTTCTGGGGCGCGTACCACGCCATCCTTGGGCGTCCGTGCTATGCCAAGTTCATGGCGGTCCCGAACTACACTTACCTCAAGATGAAGATGCCGGGGCCAAAAGGCGTCATCACCGTGGGCTCGTCGATCGAGCACGCATTCGACTGCGACGTCGAGTGCGTCGAGCACGCTGAGGCCCTGGCACTCGACGAAACGCTTGTCGCGGACATGGAGAAGCTGGCCAACGAGGGCCCCGACTCCTCCACCAAACACACGGGCAGTTTCGAGGCTGCCGAACAAACGAAGGAGGTGCCCCTCGACCCTGCCGCCCCCGAGGGCAAGGTGTTGAGGGTCAGTTCCACCATCGACCCAAAATAGGAAGTGGTGCTCGTCGACTTTCTCCGTGCTAACGCTGACATCTTCGCGTGGAGCCCCTCGGACATGCCAGGCATCCCGAGGGAGGTCGCCGAGCGCTCCCTTGATATCCTTCCTCACTCCAGAGCCGTGCAGCAGCGGCTGCGGCGCTTTGATGAAGAAAGGCGCCGGGCGATCGGTGTAGAGCTGCGGAAGCTCCTCGAGGCCGGATTCATCAAGGAAGTTTTCCACCCTGCGTTGCTAGCTAATCCTATACTAGTTAAGAAAAAGAATGGGAAGTGGAGGATGTGTGTAGATTACACCGGTCTAAATAAAGCATGTCCCAAAGTTCTTTTTCCTTTGCTACGAATCGATCAAATTGTAGATTCTACTGCGGGGTGTGAACTCTTATGTTTCCTTGATGCCTATTCGGGTTACCACCAAATAAAGATGAAGGAGTCCGATCAACTTGCGACCTCTTTCATCACACCGTTCGGCATGTTTTGCTACGTAACAATGTCATTTGGCCTCCGAAACGCGGGCGCTACGTACCAGCGATGTATGCAGCACGTTTTCGGGGACCACATCGGGCGAACCGTAGAGGCATACGTAGATGATATTGTCGTCAAAACCAGGAAGGCGGACGACCTGGTTACCAATTTGCGCGTTGTGTTCGATTGCCTGCGGGCAAACGGGGTTAAACTCAACCCCGAGAAGTTCGTCTTCGGGGTGCCGCGTGGCATGCTGTTGGGATACATTGTTTCTCAGCGGGGCATCGAGCCCAACCCCGAGATGGTCTCCGCCCTCGACCGAATGGGCCCGATTCGAGACCTAAAAGGGGTGCAGAAGGTGTTGGGCTGCCTGGCCGCCTTGAGCCGTTTCATCTCACGGCTCGGCGAGAAGGGACTGCCCCTCTACCGACTCCTGAAGAAGCACGAACGTTTCTCCTGGACCGTCGAGGCCCAGGAGGCACTCGACAAGCTCAAGGCGACGCTCGCACATGCACCAATCCTCACGCCACCTCGAGACGGCGAGCCTCTGTACCTCTACGTCGCGGCGACCACCCAGGTGGTCAGCGCGGTCATCGTCGTGGAGCGAGCAGAGGAAGGGCACGCCCTACCAGTTCAAAGGCCGGTGTACTATATCAGTGAAGTGCTGTCCGAGACCAAGGTGCGGTATCCCCAGATCCAGAAGCTGCTTTACGCGGTGGTGCTCGCGCGGCGCAAGCTGCAGCACTACTTCGAGGCCCATCCGGTCACGGTGGTCTCATCATTCCCGTTGGGAGAGATCATCCGTAACCCGGACGCTACGGGCAGGATCGCAAAATGGTCCGTAGAGCTCATGGGCGAAACGCTCACCTACGCGCCGCGCAAGGCAATCAAGTCTCAGATCCTCGCGGATTTCGTTGCCGAGTGGCCGGACACACAGCTGCCCCCGTTGCAGATCCAGGCCGAGTGCTGGACCCTCCATTTTGACGGGTCGGTGATGAAGACCGGAGCGGGCGCGGGCCTGCTCTTCATCTCGCCCCTCGGGGAACACATGAGGTACGCAGTGCGCTTGCACTTCCCCGCATCGAACAACATGGCGGAATACGAGGCCCTCCTCTGCGGCCTCCGAATCGCCATCGAGACCGGCATCAAGCGCCTCGACATCAGGGGAGACTCGCAGCTCGTAATCGATCAGGTCATGAAGAATGCGAGCTGCCACGACGAGAAGATGGAAGCTTATAGCAACGCCGTACGCGCCCTCGAGGACAAGTTCTACGGCATCGAGCTCAATCACATCCCCCGCAAATATAACAAGGAGGCGGACGAGCTCGCGAAGATCGCGTCGAGGCGAATCACCGTTCCCCCGAACGTTTTCGCGCGAGACGTCGCCAAACCGTCCGTCGACCTCAGTCCAGCCCCCTCGAATCAGGAGGAACCCTCGGGGGCTCCCTCGAGTCCAGCGGGTGCAGAACCCATGGACGAGGACCCCTCGAACAAGGCGTTCGTGCTCTCCCTACTCGAGGGGTACGGCGCGGAAGAAGCCGAGGCTATGGAAATCGAGCCGACCCCCCGCGCGGAGGATTGGCGGTCCAAGTACCTCGCCTGGATCGATCGAGGGGAACTCCCCTCAGATCGGACCGAGGCTAGGCGCATCGCCAGGAAAGCCAAGTCATTCGCCGTGATTGATGGCGAGCTGTACAAGCGCGCCACGTCCGGCGTCCTGCAGCGGTGCATTCCCATTTCCCACGGTCGGGAACTCATCCGTGACATCCACGTAGGCGTGTGCGGCCATCACGCGGCACCGTGCACCCTCGTGGGCAACACGTTCCGCCAAGGGTTCTACTGGCCCACAGCGGTTGCCGACGCCAACGAGGTCGTGCGCACCTGCGAGGGGTGCCAGTTCTACGCGCGTAAGACCCTTCTCCCAGCTCACGCCCTACAGACCATACCCGTCACATGGCCCTTCGCCGTGTGGGGATTAGACATTGTCGGGCCCTTGCGAAAGGCGCCCGGGGGCTACACCCACCTGCTGGTTGCCGTGGACAAGTTCTCCAAATGGATCGAGGCACGCCCAATCACTAACCTCAGAGCGGAGCAGGCCGTAACATTCTTCACCGACATCATCCACAGGTTCGGAGTGCCGAACTCCATCATCACCGACAACGGCTCCCAATTTACCGGCAGGAAATTCCTGGAGTTTTGCGACAATCACCACATCCGCGTGGACTAGGCGGCTGTCGCACACCCACAGACTAACGGCCAAGTGAAACGTGCCAATGGCATGATTTTACAAGGCCTTAAGCCCAAGATCTTCGACAGACTGAACAAGTCCGGCCGGAAATGGCTTCAGGAGCTCCCAGTGGTCATTTGGAGCCTCAGGACCACTCCGAGCAGAGCCACTGGATTCAAGCCCTTTTTCCTAGTCTATGGTGCAGAGGCCGTTCTCCCCACAGACTTGGAATACGGATCGCCCAAGATTAAGGGCTACGATGAAGGTTCGAACCAGCGAGCTCGCGAAGACTCACTGGATCAAATAGACGAAGCCCGTGACGTGGCCATGATGCAATCGGCATGATACCAGCAGGCGCTAAGACGGTATCAAGCTCAGAAAATCCGGCGCCGAGACCTCAATGAGGGAGACCTAGTGTTAAGACTACGCCAGGACAACCGAGGCCGCCACAAGCTGTCACCACCATGGGAGGGGCCCTACGTCGTCGCCAAGGTGCTCAAGCCCGGCACGTACAAGCTGGCGAACGAGCAAGGCGAAGTCTTCACCAACGCTTGGAACATCCAACAGCTACATCGCTTCTACCCTTAGAAAGGATTTTCAAGTCTTTTTGCACATATCCGACGCCCCAGTCGGCTGTACAAATGTAAAGTTTTATTTTCGATAAAGTTAAGGGCGACTCGGTTTTCTCCCCGAAAACCAAGTCCCCCTCGGGGGCTACTACGGGGGGCACCCCCCCTAAAATGGTCCCATTTTTTCGCAATTTTCGCAAAAAATCTTTACTTCGAAAGCGCCAAGTACGTCTTGACCCGGGAGTTTGAGCGAAATGACGCAGGACGCGAATGGCCAAAGGGCGAAGACGGGTGAGTCGGGGATAGCCTACGTCTCGCGGTAGGATACGGCCCTTCCCCCTCACCACTTTGCCTAAGCGCTACTCGTGAAAATGAACGATTCCAGCTGAAATTCGCCTAAACGACAGGGAGAGACGGAACGGCGCAATCACAAAAAACGAAATGGCACTTAAGCTTACAAGTACTTTAAGCAAACTGTGTTTATTACATAAAGCCACGAGGCTCGATTCCTAACTACAATCTAAGGGCCTGAGTGCCCAGCTACTTTCAGGGCTCGAGGGGCCCGGCGGGGGGAGCTTCCGGGAAGAGGATTTCTGCGAAGTCGTCGGCGAGGATGTCGGCGGCAGAAGCAGCAAGCGCGTCCAGGCGGCTCGCCTCGGCCTCAGCACCATCGTCGTCGAGGTTGTCAGTGACAATGTAGCCCGTAGCCAGCGCCGCAAGATTAACCCGGTAGTGCGACTGCACCACGCCAAGGGTCTTCTGGATCCCCAGGCGGAGCGCACCTCGCATACGCCGGGTGACGTGGCCGCCTAAGGCTCGGAGGCGACTCGCCACAGTGCTCCCGGCCTGCCCGTTACCCTCGTCGATACTCTGGCACGCCACGAGGGCTGCCCCCTGCAGGACCCCCAACTCCTGTTGAGAGGAATTGTAGGCCGCCTGGAGCACCTCCGCCTGCGTCGCTGACGTCCCGAGAGCGGATCTCGACGAACCCAAGCAACAAACGAAGAATCCAAGAGAGACGACTTACCCTCGACCTGCTTCTTCTCTGTCTCGAGGGCCGCGCGCGCGGTCTCGGCCGCCTGCTGCAGCTCAAGGATAGCGGCGTCCTTCTCCTCGCTAGCCTGCCGCAGCTCCTTGAACGACACGGCCTCCTGGACCAACTCCCCTTTGAGCCGCATGACCTCTGAATCCTGGAGCTGGAGCGCGGCTTGAACCTCCCCCAGCGTGGTGCGCTCCCGCTAGAGCTGGCCTTGCGCTTCCTCCCGAGCCGAGCGCTCGCGCTGGAGGGCGGCCTGAGCCTCCGTGAGGGCGGACCGCTCTTGCTGGAGCTGGCCCTCTGCCTGCTGACGTGCACTCCGCTCTTGGCGAAGCTGATCCTCCACCGCGGCGAGCGACGTGACCTTCTCCTGCAGATCAGCGCTCAGCTTCTCGGCTTCCTGGGCCTTCTGCTCGGCCAGAGCCTGCCAGGACCTCGCCCTCTCGAGGGTGGTGCGGTCTTGCTGGAGCTGGGTCTGCGCCGCGACGAGGGCAATCTCCTTCTGCGCCAGTAAGGTCTGCGCCTCGGCCAGAGCAGCGCGCGCCTTCTGCAGCTCGCCGTTCGCTGTCGTCAGCACCCCCTCCTTCTCTAGGAGCACGGCCTTCACTCTGTCGACCGCGGTGGCGCCCTCCGCGGTAAGAGCACGCTGGTCCAGGAGCGCGTCCTGCACGGCCGTTAGCCGGTACTCCAGCCAGCCGTTGTCCGTCTGCAGGGCCTCCACCAGGGCGTCCAAGGCTTCGTACTGCCCCCGGTACCAGTCGAGGCTCGAGCTCAACTGGGAGAGGCGGTTGTACTTCTCACACGCCTGGCCCTGCAGCTCCTGCGAGCATCAACCGAAGGGCAGAGAGAGGAATCGGAACGTGAAACGCTCAAACGAGAAACAAACGAGAAAATGAACTCCAACCAAGCAAAGACGCTCACCTCGAAGAGCTGGAACGACCGGCCTTCGTGGAGTCGGAGCGCCTCGGCCAGCGCGGCATTGAGGGAGGCGCCGTGCTCGTGGAACTCCTGCCACAGCGCCTGCTCGGCCTGGGCCTCGTCGATCAAGGTACGCGGCACCCCGGGGCGACGCGACCCCTGTTCCGACTGCGACGCGGCGGCGTTAGATGCTGGCGGCACGGCACGAGACGTCGACGCCCTGGCGTCATGCGCCGGCCGCTGCGACATCACGCAGCCGTCAGCCGCATCACCAGCACCTCGGTCGTAGGCCCGGGGGCTGGCCCGGACGACCTCCTCGACCGGCCCCTCGTGGGGGCACCACCAGCAGGGGCCTCGGCCGTCTCGCGGCCCCTGATGGACCGACTCTCCGAATGAGCCAGCCCGCGCCCTTGATGAGGATCGCGGAGCACCAGCGCCTGCTGCGGCATCACGGCCACCACCGCCACCTCCTGCTGCGACCCCGCGGCCGCGGTCGGGGTGCGTGATGGCTCGCCCGCCGCTGCCATGCTCACCGCCGCCCGTGGCACCCTCTCCGAGCACCGCCCAGTCGTCAAAGACGTCCTCAACTTGAGCGCCTTGGCGGGCGCAAGATCGGGGACGGCCGGCGACGCCCTGACAACGAAATGAAAAGAGGGGATGAGCGGCTGTTCCTCGAAATCGAGGGCGTGCGGGAAAAGATGCTACTTACTTCAAACTGGAGAAGCCCCGCTTCCTCTTCCTCGAGGGCTGGGGGGGCACCTCCACTGCGCCCACCGACGCCTCCGCGGTGCCCGCTGGCACCTCCACCGACAACCCGGTGACGGGCGGCACCGTGCCCGCCTCAAGGGTCAATTCCGCGGCCGCCCCCTCGACCCGCGGGGACGGGGGCGCCACGGGTTCCCACCTCCCAGAGATGGTCCGCTCCCTGTCGCTCTCCTCCTCGTCCGAGGACGAGTTCTCTAGCACCGGTGGGGGAGAGAGACCTTGCTGCTCACGCAGCCGGTACTCCTCGTTGTACTGATCAAGGCGCTCCTGCCGCCTGATCCTTCTCTCCTTCGCAAGGGCCGCCCGATCCCGCTCCCGCTGCTGCGCGGCGCGACCGGCGACCTGAGACCGAGGCGTTGGCGGGTCCGATCGGGCGGCATTGACGGTCACCAGCTGTGGGCAGGGATTGTTAGGACGAAGAAAAAAATGCGAAACAAGAATCAAAGAAGAAAAAACGGTGCTCACCGGCTCGGCGTCGGGGAGCATCGCGAACGACCAAAGGTCGTCGTCGGTATGCGGCACCACCTTGAGGTTGATCGCGCGCCTCGCCCGCGTGGCCGCATACCCCTTGGGGAGAGGCTCCTGCAGCAGCCGTGAGCGCGCCAGCGACGTGGGGTTGGCCGCATCACTCATCTCGAAGATGCAGAGCTCCCTCTCCATGAGGGGAATGACCCGCCGGTGGTGGAAGTTGGCGATGATCGAAGCCACCCCCAGCCCGGCGTCCGCCAGCTAGCGCAGGGCGGAGGTGAGGGACTCCAACCTTCGTTGTCGCGACGGGGGCGACACGCCGTGAAACCAGGCGTCGGACTTCCCCATCAGCACCTTCCCGGTGTACGGCGGAAGGCCAACGCTGTCGTTGCGGAGGTAGAACCACCCCTTCTCCCAGTCCGCGTTGTTGGAGGTCATGGTGCACAGCGGGTACAGCTCCTTGCGCGCGTCCCGCAGTGCGAGCGTAAGGCCGCCGGCGCGAACCGCCCGGCGCGTCCCCTTCTCGGCCGTGGCGAGGGTGTGGAGCTCGCCGCGAAAGAGATGGACCCAGAGGTCCCAGTTCGCCGGGATCCCCAGAAATCCCTCGCAGACGGCGACGAAGGCAGCCGCCTGCGAGATGGCATTGGGGGCGAAGTTCTGCAGCTCCACCCCGTAGTGGTGGCACAGCCCCCTCATAAACCGGCTCGCTGGGGCGGCAAAGCCGCCCTCGTGAAGACGGGCGAAGTTGACGACGTAGCCGTGCGGAGGGTTGGGCTCCCTGTCCGACGCCGGTGGGACCATCCACGCCGGGTATGGGCCGTCGCCGGCCGGCATCAACTGCCCGCCGTTCACCAGCTCATTCAGCGCCAGCGGCGTCACCGTCGACCGGGGCCACGGGAAAGGCTCCACCACTCGAACCGGAGGGGCCATGGAGGACGAGAGCGGGAAGAAAGGGTGGCGGCGGAAGCGCGAAGAACGCGAGCAGATCCGAAGCGGCGGAGCGCACGGCCGAGAGGAAGACGAGCTGCGTGCGGGGACGGATGCGAATGGCAAGGTAAGGGACCTCGCCCCCGCCCCCCGCGATTTATAAGATCTAGGGGAGCAACGCCCCCGAAAACTCCGCACACAGCGCCGCCCGCGTCGCTGACGAGCGGGCCCCGCCGCGCCGAAACAGTCGTACACACGCGCACACGCTATCATTACGACACAATAAACGAAGGGGCGCGGCGTCCCGTCCCGTCCGCCCCCCACGTCGCCCACGACGACTGCGGTGCGCCGCCTGAAAAGGCGCGCCCGCTTCGCACGATCGGCGCCCACGATCTGCACCCATTAAATGGCTGGGTTCCTTCCCGAGTAAGGATGACCCCCTCACGAGACTAGAGCCAAGAGCTCGAGGACCGACCCCTCGCGGGTGCGATCGATGCCCCGATCTAAAACGGGCGGAGCCACGGCTCACCGAACGAACTCGAGGGCCGGGCCCCTCGAACGCTGCGTTTACTGATCAGCGGTTCCAAGACCTGCCCGTCGAGGGTAGGCGCCGCAGATGCCCCTCGAGCGGGGATTTACTGATCAGCGGTTCCAAGACCTGCCCGTCGAGGGTAGGCGCCGCAGATGCCCCTCGAGCGGGGATTTACTGATCAGTGGCTCAAGGGTCGACTAGACCACAGCCCAGCGGGCTCCACAGGTCAAGCCAAGACGGGGGCACGTTAGTGCCACCCCGCAAAGGCCCTACTAATCAGAGGTTCGAAGCCTAACCCTCGAAGGGTTCGAACAGGCGCCTCAGATTGACAGAGTCAGGGACAACCAGGGCGCGCGTATTCGAGCCTGACCCCGAGCTCGCAAGCTCGGGGGTGTCCCATAGTTCGTGTTCAAGGCCAACGGGGGCAGCTAGTCGAGGGATCCCACCGAGGGAGAGCTTCCACGCCCTCGGTCCCCATCGAACGGGACCGAGCCCTGCCTAGCACACCCGCATAAGTGCTCTCATGGACGTGTCTCCGGACCACGAGCCGACCCTTATCGAACGGGGCACGGACGTCCACTTGAACTACCCGCTAACAGCTCGACGAGGAACCCATGATTCGCGACCCGTTCGATGGGAGTCATGAGCACCTCACCCCTCCGCCCCGCGAAGGGGCGCACAGACAAGTCGGAGAGCTCGCCCCGATCGCCTTGAGTGGGCCCAGGCTCGGGGGCTCGACGCACGGCTACACCTCCTGAACGTACCCGAACGCAAGCAAATACCGGTACGCGCGCATGGCACCGCCGAGGCCGGCTGAAATAACGCCGAGGCCGGCTGAAATAAACACCTCGCGCACCGGCCGCACGCTGCGAAAAAACCTTGCAGGAATGCACACACTCCTCCAAGGCTTCGGGGGCTACACCCGCGGGTGCGCTAGCGCGCCCCCACGGAACGCCACAACGCCCAGGAGGGAAGAAAGTCCCATCAGAAAGCACCAGCCTTTGCAAGTTCCTACAGATACTGTTGCAAAATCTCGGGGGCTACTGTCGGGAATAGCCACGGGGTCCCCTAATAATGGGGGAAATCACCCCTTTTTCGAAAAATAACGAAAGCAAACGAGCAAAACCACACCACTCACGACAGCGGCCCAGGGCAGGGCCCACGACCCAAAAAGCCTCACTGGCCCAACAAACAGTCAGCCCCCGGCGCTCCTCGAGCAAACCTCCGCCCCGCTCGAGGGCCGGGCGCTGTTCCGTGAATCTTCCGCTTCGCTCGAGGGCTTGACGTCCCCTCGGGCGAGTGTTCGCCTCGCTCGAGGGCTTGACGCCCCTCGAGCGTGTTTCCGCCTTGCTCGAGGTCTCCTCTGATCCGCGACACCAGGCCTGCTCCCGCGACCGGAGCATTAAATGCTCTGGCGCATCGCGGGAGCCCGGGTCAAAGGCAAATCCACGCCACGCCGGCCCTCTGACACCGCCTGGGAATCAGATCCCGGCGCTGTTCGGCCAACCCGCACTGTGCAGCCATCCCTGGCGCTGTGCGGGTGCTGTGCGGCATGGCCGGTGTCATTCCGCGACACTGTGCCGCCTACTCCCGTACCTCCTCCACGTCGCGCCCCTCGAAAGAGGACGGCGGCACCCTCGAACCGGGTACGGCCGCCAATTCCCCGCCAGCCTGGGCCGACGCCGTGACGCAAGGCCGGCGGGGCGCGTCACCTCCCGGCGCTGTGCAGCCATCCCCGGTGCGGTGCGGCCATCCCCAGCGCTGTGGAGCCATCCCCAGCGCTGTGGAGCCCTGTTACGATGGGACGCCCCCACGCCGACCCCTGTACGGCATGGGCGCTCCCGCCATCGAGGCCCTCGAAAGAGCATGGATCATCCTCGAAGGGTGTACGGGCAGCGACTTGGCACGCACACTGACCGGCGCCGCCGTACGAGCGACGTGCGCCGCGTCCCCTCCGCTAGCTGCGGCGCCGCCCGGCCATCCCGGGCGCTGTGCGACTGGCCCAGGGTCTGTGCGATCAGCACCAGCGCTGTGTGGACATCCCTAGCCCTGTGGCACCATCCCGGGCGCTATGCTGCCATCCCTGGTGCTGTGCGGCCATGCTCCGATGGGACGCCGCCACGCCGGACCCTGTACAGCACCGGGTGCCCTCGTCAGCAAGACCCTCGAATGGGTGCACGAACGGCGGTCAGACGTGTACGCCGAGCGAGCTACCCTCGAAGCTATTCCCCGACCAGCATATAGCCACCACGACACCGGCAAGTGTTGAGACGTCAGGACGCCATCAAATCGCAAACACTGTGTGCCAGTACCACGATACTGTGTAAAACCCCGTGCGGCACGTTTGTAAGCCGCCTCCCCTTGATCTATAAAAGGAGGAGGCGGTCGCCCGGCCGCCGGGGGGACGAGATCATCACTTCAGACCCACGCTCCCTCGCATACTCGCTCCCTGATATTGGCACTTTGCCTCAATCACTTAGCAGGGACTTTGAGGCCTCTCCTCCTCTCCCGCCTCGCTTGTAGCCCCCCTCTACAGGCACCACTGGTGCGGATCAATACAGCGCGCACGCGCAAATCTGCTGGACGTACGACCCCGCGGTCGGAACCAGGATAAACCCGCGTCCCTGTGTTGTCATTTGCACCGACCATCGAGAAGCTGATCACAACGTAACTTACTAGTTAGTGTCGGGACTAATCCTAACACCGACACCGGCCGTCGCCGTCCTTTTTGCTGAAAAGCCACTGTAGTTTCTAATATCACAATCATGCCCTTCCACCTATATAAAAGCCTTTCAGTTAAGTCCTTTCTTTTATGAATAGACCCCTGATCTTTCTTGTTTTCTCTTCCGCCGTCCTTAGCCGCCTTTTTTACACCGTAGACCTTCGGTTTATATGCATAATTAGGTTTAGGTCCCTGGTTTCTTGCAGATAAGTCTCTAGAAGTTAGTTTCCTTCACAATCTAGCCCCTGAACCTTGTTTTAAGCGTTCTTGGTGTCCATGCGATCGTCTTTCCGAGCTCTTTAGTTTTAAAAGCTTGTTTTAGTCTTTTAGTAATATTTGATGTACTGTTTTATTTATTGTATGTTTTCATGTGTGATCGTAAACAACGTGTCGATCGAGGAAGAGCAAGTGCAAAGGTTTGAAGAAAAGGAGAGTAACTTTTGGTTGGAGAAAGGCAAGTGACCCTAACCACCCTTCTACCTATGTTTTAATACAAGAATACTATAAATTAATTGGAACATGGAGAACCACCCAGGAAAACAGTGCAACCACAGTCCATATGGCTCTGGCTTAGCCAATTAATTAGGTGTGCGATTGTATTTATGACCTTATCCGAAAGGAGCAGAGGGGGTCGGGGTTGCAGGGGTATAGCCCGGTCCTTTTGGGGTAGCAGCCTTGGCTAAGGTGCTGACCACTAGGGAGGGTTATGGTCCGCCCTGATCTGTAACTATGCGGGTTGTTAGTCTTTTGCATATCTTTGTAAAGGCTTCGTAGCGTCCCTATGCAATCACACCTCGGAAGTGTGGTATTGTGCTTGATCAGCACAGGCATGGTTGGGTTCAAAGTTCTTCGGAACTTTTACGCGAACTGTGGTGAAAGTGTACAACCTCTGTAGAGTGTAAAACTGATCGATCAGCCGTGCTCACGGTCAAGAGCGGCCTGGACCCTCACATGATTAATGAACTTAAAGATGGATTTAATATTGCTTTCGGTTATTTCTGTGGCTTTGCTGAGTACCAACCATAAGTGTACTCATCCTTGCATAATGTTGTTCAGAGGAGAACACTGGAGAGGAGTACTTCAGTGGCTACGAGGAGTTCTGAGGCATGCGATCCACCAGCCAGATGCTTGTGGAAGATGAAGATGGTGTCGCATCGTCATAGTTATCGTTGTTCGTGTAAAGACCTTCGTGTCTACCCTCGTGAGTGTAATAAAGTTAATAAACATTTTCTGTACGTTTTGAGTATTGTCTTGTGATATTACACTCATTTGTCTATCATATGTGTGAATTTATGATCCTGGCACACATATGAGATGCATTCGGTTTTCTTCGGAAAAACGGGTGTGACAGGGAAGGAGATGGTTGGTGAGGAGACTGGACTCCCGTTGGTGATCTGCACTCATTGCAACATGGCGAGGATTGTAGAGCGAAGGTCGAGGAAAGAGAATGAGAACTAGGGATGTGTGTACTTCAAGTGCCCGAGGAATTCTGATTGGGTTAGTAAATTTGATCTCATTTGGTTTTGGTAAACAAGGGTTCGTCACATTTGGTGTTGGATTGAATTTTTGGTAGATTCGGTGGCGGGCAAATGCAATTACTACGAGTGGTAGAGGGGATATGTGAAGGATTTGGTGAATGCAAACATTGTCAAATTCAATGAGGCACAAGATGGTGGACAAGACAGTGAAGAAATGGAAGAAGTAGGGTCAGGACTAAAACCCATCATAGCTGAGAACCAAGGATTGGAAGCAAAGATTGACAAATTGATCAATCTCCTGCACTTTGTGTTGTTGTTTCTTGCCATTTTAGTTGGCATTGGTGGTGCTAAGTATGTAGTGAAGTAGTTTTTTTTCTTCTGAAATGTAATAAACCAATTTCCAACAATGTTTGCTCGCCTTTGTTTGGAAATGCACAAATGTTGAGATGTTTGTAATATGTGTGATGAAATGAAATGCAAAGTTGAGATGTTGCACACATGGTTCACAAACAATAATGATCACAAACATTACTTGATCCCAAATGGTTCATAAACAATACTGGACCACACAAGAGGTTCACAAATTAAGGTCACACATCCCAAATGGTTCAGAAATTAACATAAACTTGATATAGGCCACACATCCCAATTTGTTCACAAAAGAAATGTTACAGGCCATTACAAACGACACTTGGACAGGACTTCATAGCACTAACTTCATGCCTTTTTTGGTGATGGCTTTTTGATCTTGGAGCATATTTGCTTCCTCTTGGGTGTCATCTTCTTTGGCGCCACCACAACAGCTGATGAACTAGGGCATTCTTCTAGCACATTGTCAATAGCAAGTTTCCTAACAAGACATAGGCAGACAGTTAGGGAAATATTTGTTTTATGGCTGAACTCATTCACAAAAGGAAGAAATAATTGTCCAACCTCCTTGTACATCTCCCTGGTGTTGATGTTGGGAGTCCAAGTTCCAATGCATGGACTTCTAGAGCTACTTGTTCAACAGCTTGTCTTGCTGTTTCTGTTGTGGTTGCTGCTTCCAGTGCTTGTTTTGTTGCTGCGACTGCTGCTTCCCTAG
This sequence comes from Cenchrus fungigraminus, assembly GCA_036936925.1. NCBI lineage: Eukaryota > Viridiplantae > Streptophyta > Magnoliopsida > Poales > Poaceae > Cenchrus > Cenchrus fungigraminus. Next base: position 75,294,168 of record CM072780.1, read on the forward strand.
CTATAGCAGCTCTGGTCCTTGGAGTGGATGATGTTGATGCTTGAGCTTCAGCCTGGTCCTTCTTTGTCTTCTTTCTTCCTGGCTTCTTCTTGTTTTTTTGTCCTTTTCCTATGAAGCAGTAGTTAGAAGCATGTACATAAGAAAATGGTGAGACAAATTTAATGTGACATAGATTACCTTTTCTTGGTCCCTGTCAGAGTACACCTCCAACTTCCCTTCCTGTGACCAAACTCACCACAACCATCACATTTAGTTTGTCTGGTTGCCTTTCCACCTCCCCTCTCTAGGAAAGAAGGGATTCTATTCTTTCTCTGCCTTCCCAGCCCTCTCTTTTTGCTTATTGGTGGGTACAATGTGAATCCCTTGTCCACTTGTGGTCATTGATTCATATCTATACCGACTGACATATCAAGATTATCTCTGTCCCAATCGAGCATTGGCTCAGCTGGATCATTATCATCAACTAGAATCCCTGCACGGTTCATCTCTTCTACAATATGTGGAGGAATGTTAGGAATGGGAACTGTAGCAGTATATGCACTTGCATCAGCTTCTTTGAAGCCCATTGCTTCAAAAACCTGGTCCTCATCTGCTATACCATTAGCCTCACCATCTTCCTCAGGTTCACCAATAATTGTCATGGTACTCCAGTCCACAACAATTTCAGGCTCTACTGTCTGTGGAGAAGTATATGTATCCCATATCCCTTCAACTTGTCCTTGATCTGGACCACTAGCTGCATCATTGTTGGTGACACCAGATCTGCATCTATCACTTGACTCGCCATCAGCTTTAGAACCTGCAGAAGTGCACACACCACTATACCCAGCTTTGTCAACCACTTCAACTGCAAGAAATGCCACCTTCTGACCCCATTTGTCCTTCATCATCTGCTCAAAATGCTCATTCCTCCTCAGCTTCCATTCAGATTCAGTCTCAGTATCTAGAATCCATATTGACAGTGCTTGGCTAGTACCTCAGATTATTTTCCCTGCCATATCCTCAATAAACCTATCAAGAGAGTACCCAGAGCTTCCATCTAACCATAATTCATGCTCCTGCTCATCCATTTCATGCTGAGCATAATCCAGATGTGTTGTGTACTTACCAGATTTAACAACTAACCTAAACACGATGCTAGGATCCATCCTGACATTACAACGAAGACATATTTAGAGAGAGAAAGCTTCCAATCCCATCCCATCTCATCCCAAAGCGCATAACCCATATATCAGGGGCAAAGAAACTCACCAAGGTGGACAATCACTGGGAAACATCGTTCCCAAATGCTCTTCGTTGCCAACAACTTCATCTACTGCCGGGACTGCCTACCAATCAAAAATCAGAAAACCATGTCAAACCCTAGCTGCAAACGATGGTGCGCAGGATCCAAACAAGTGCCGAACTAGGGGGCAATAGTGGTACCTCGTCAAAGTTCGGCGGGCCGGCTGCTGGGTGCCTCACCTTCGCCTTCAGCGACGCACTGGACCGGCGGCGGTGGCAGCAGAGGCGAGTGGCGTGCTGCAGCACAAAGAACAGAGAGGGAGGAGGCGAAGAACAGAATGGGGGCGGCACTCGTGGCCAAAGCAGCTGCCGGAGAGAATAGGATAAGGCCAGGGGCAACATCATCTTTTCCCGTCCATTTGCCACGCTGGATCACAGACGTGGACTGCCAGCTCGGCAAAAGTGGCAAAAATGTAGACTTTTTGCGACGTATGTGGCAAATGTGTAGTTCCAAACCTAAAGTTGGCACTTGAAGAGGTGCCATTCGTAAGGGTGGCAAATAACTATATATCCCCTTTATCACAACACCAGCGGCTTCTCTTCTCCCGCTCTCTCCTCTCCAATCCTCTCCTCCTGGCCCCAGCAACGCCGGTCCCTCCCTCCCCTCCCTCTCTGGCAGCACCGGTCGCCCCCTCCTCCCTTCTTCATCGGCAGCACTGGCCTCTCCCTCGGCGCCGCGGGAAATCCCGCTGGCAGATCGAGCATGACGCCCCTGCCCCTCGGGCCACGGGACATCCTCCGCCGCGGTGGTCGGACCTCTTCCTCCGCCGCTCCCGGCCCACACTCTTCCTCGGCGGGCGAACCTCCTCTGCCGCCACTCCCGGCCCGCGTTCCTTCGCGACAGTCGGCGCCCCTCCTCCGTCGCTCCGAGAGCTCCGCACGAAGCTCTCTATCCGGCGGCAACAACGGTCTTCCTGCCCTCACCCGCAGCCGTTTCCTCCCGGCGCCGTCTCTCCTCTTCTCCTCCTCACGACAGAACAATGCCAGAGAAAGGGCGGGAGGATGCGAGGGACACGTGGAAGGGGAGAGAGTGAGGTGAGCGGAGGAGAGTGTATATCGAGCGTGATTGCCGCGCGAGCGAGATGGAGAGGCGGTTGGATCTATGTTTTAGATGTTTTTTTAATTTTACCGATGCAAAAACAAAATAGTCAGTGTGTTGGAGTTGTTCTAAAACGAGCTAGAGTATACAAGATGATAGACTCAATGTTTGAATCTATGAGCGCCAAGTATCATGTACTAAAATGAGGGCTCTTCAAATCCCCGTCTAGGCTCGACTCACATCTGATCCCTACTCCTAGGTAAGTGGCCATTTGGTTCCAACAGTAATAAGTATAAATCTAGGGGGTGTTTGGATGGAGGGGTAAATGGGGTAAATGCGGCAAATTTACCCCTAAGGTGCCAAACATGTGGGGCAAATGTGGTGGGGCAAATGTTTTGCCCCCTAATTCCATTTACCCCTAAAAGGTAGTAAATTGGAGCAAAATTGTAGTGGACCCCAGCCCCCTCTCTCACATTCACATCCACATTTACCCCTCAATCCAAACACCCCAAGGAGCAAATATTATTAGAGGCAAATGTAAGAGGCAAAACATTTGCCTTGAGGTAAACATTTACCCCTTGCATCCAAACAGACCCCTAGTCTCATCAAATACTAGGGAGGCTAATTAAGAGTATTAAATGTATATCAATGATAACTTAATTTCATAATTTTAGGCTTTTTCATGAGACGAATCTATTAAATCTAAATAGATCATGATCAAACAATGTGGTACTACAGTAAATATGTGTTAATCATAGATTAATTTGTCTCATTCGATATGACAGGACTTATAATGAGAACCAAATACCCACTAAAGTTGGGAATGACAAGTAATAGAAAATAATTTAGAATTTGTAAGTGTACCTTTAGCTCACTTATTTTTGCAGAGAAACACGTGTGGCATTTCCCTTGATAAATCAGAACACAATAGTTGCAGCAGCATGGCATCATGGGTCAATATGATTTTTATTCTGGTTCCCAAAAAAAATGATTTTTATTCTATTATTAGTACACCATATATATGTTATCCAAGTTAACTTTATAAACAACACAAAGTGGTCCTGTAAATACAACAAAATGCACGGATTGTTCATAGGCTTGCTGCGGGCAATATGTAAAAGGTGGCTCGAGATGTGTAGCAGAGCTTCTTGGTGTCCTTGAGTGTGAAATCAATAGTGGTAACCACGACCGACCTGCCCTTCCTCAGTATCTTGGCTTCGACATCCACTTCAGACTGCATGAACATGGATAATGGATATTAAGAAGGAATACACAACTGCACATGACATGGTAAAATATCTGATGCGAGGAAAGGACTCAAATGGCTTTATATTCCTGTCGTTCATTCACTGGTCTGAAGTATTCTTTAAAGACCTTTCTACTATAAGTTTTATATTCAAGTTTAACATCAGTAGAGAGTGGTACTGCCATGAAAATACAGGAGTGGATTTGTAATAGTTGAAAAGGAACTTAGCAAAACCCTAGTACAAAGACGGCACAGAAAAATGAATTATAGCCGTGAAGAAACAAGTTATGTGGCGCCCTTCCTGGGTTCATTGAATTGGCAACAACAGTACAATTCACAGCAACATCAGTGGGATTCATCAGTTATTTGCGATCAGCAGATAAGATTGTACTATTACTTTGTTTTCATACTGCTCCTATCATATACTGGACTCAAAACAGACTGAATGATTATGCGAGTTAAATGCAATTTACTGATGTAGTGATGTCTCATTGACATGGGCCTCACAGCAACAAGCTTGACCTGCGAGGGGCAAGCCACCCCCCAAGCATTACAATAAGAAGAAGAACTCTCACGCAGGCCAAGAAAACCCCCGAATCCCTACCCTACCCTTACACGGGGGCACCGTAACCCTGGCCTCACAGCAACAAGCATGCGGAAGGACATAGACTTATGAAGTGGCATATGATAGATTTATTCCGAATCAAAACCACAATTTAAAGCTGACTTGCTATGCTTCAGGGGCCGCTTTACCATATTCCCATTTTCCAACAAGGCAACAAGGACATGATAGTACAACGCACATAACTGCTGAGTGAACGAAGAAACTAGTGGCATTCTCAAGCTTTCCCATCCTTTGTTTCTCAGATAATATAAATCATACAGAAGCCGGAAGCTTTCAGAATGTGAAGTTATCACATTCAAATCAAAGTCATTAATCCGTCGGATCTTTTGAGGATGAAACTCCTCTTATATCATTATAAAGGCCAAAATCCCTGTTAGACTTTAAGAATAGAATAGATGCAATTAAACTTTAAGAATTTTGAGCACTGATATAAACTAGAGTTATTTATAATTTCCAAACAAATATGGAATTGTGGCTTTCGATAAGCACTTGAATACCTATTTCACAATGTTTCTCACACCAACCGTTTCTTACAATTTGTGCTCTGCATAATGTCCTTGCCATGACACTGGTACTTCATAGCTTACCATCTGTAACCACCCATAACGAAAGACATGCCTATGGCCACCACGTATTTCACTACATGGCAGCAAGTTTTTTTTTTAACCCAGCCCCAACAATCCGCTCCCATGGAGGAGTCAGACCCGGGCCTGCTGGTTGCTGCTAAGTACTGAGGCAATACAAGCACAAGGCTACATGCATGTTTGCTATAGCCTCTCATACGCTTTCTTACTTGGTCATTCATGCAACCTTGTTCGGTTAAACGTTATTCGACACACCTGTACTCCCATATTAACATGGCCTATTAGGTTCAGCTGAACTGTTGGCACTTGGTAGATTTTGAAGTATTTGAACTTATTGTTCCCAGCAAACCAGATAGTATCCAATTTCTTGACGCACAAAGATGGACATATTTCAGTAATTTTTCTGGACACAATCTTCACCTCAGATGTTGGCTAGAGATTCAACCAGATCTCGCTACCATACAACACCACTTCTTGAAAGGTCGTATGCATCAATCACAAACAGTTATTAGTTCATAAAACTCAACCAGTTTTTGTCACTGGATTATCTGATTGACGAAGCAGTAGCAGGTGTACCCAACCCCGAATCCCCCACATTGCCACGAAGCTTCGAATTGCTGAACGCAATAACTACATCCCAATAAGTAGGAAAACTGTCCCATCCAAATATGGGAACGTATCAAGTGGAAACCAACCCCTCCGTGCAAACTATGGAAACTTCAATCTGAGCCACACGATGTTGATCCAAAGGAGGGCTCATGGGAGGTGGGAGGGGTGATTTGCAAAAGTGCATTTGCAAATCATCCCTCCCACCTCTCATGAGTTTTGCACATCACCCCTCCCACCTTCCATAAGTCTTCCCTTGGATCAACATCATGTGGCTCAGATTGAAGTTTCCATAGGTTGCACGGAGGGGTTGGTTTCCACCTGATATGTTCCCAATATCTCTAACACAGCACCATGCAAATTGAGCTAGAGAGCATTTGAAGAAGATGTGATCAGTGTCTTCTTCTTCTTCTTTCCTACTTCTTGGGATGACCTACAGGGGGGTTGGTTGTCCCAAAAACTAAAGGTGCCCTACAAAATCGGCTTGTTTGTTTCTGCAGGGTGGCGTGGGCAATGTGGAAAACCAGGAACAAAATGGCGATTGAGAAAAAGTTCCCATCAAATCCAGTGGATGTAATTCGATCTGGTGTGATTTTTGTGCAGAAATGGGGGCCGCTACTGAAGGACTCTGACCAGGAGATGATCGCCACGGTGCTGGACAGGATACAAGACTTCCTTAAGATCTACAGGCCGAATGAAGCAACGACGCCAGATATTGCTATTCTGTAGTTCCTGCGAGTTTGTTTTGATCATCCTGCTAGACCCTGTTGTCCTGAGCTTCTATGTCTTTTCAGTTGTAATAGGGCTAGCATACTTTTGTGTTTGTTATCTGTGGCCGTGGGGGGCTGGAATGGTGCTCTGGTTGTAAACCAAGACCGGGGAAAGAAAGTTTTTTAGCAGCTCCCAATATATAGTTTTGGAGAAGAAATTTTTAGCACACTCTTGGAGATGCTCTTATTTGCTTTCAATAAAAGCAGAGTAATCTCTTTTCTAAAAAAAACTACATCCCAATAAATGGATGCTGGATGGTATGGAGGTCGAAATTGTTGGGAAACCACAATGCATCAAGGTTATGGGAATTTAATTAGAATCTCACATCGAGGCGCGCGGCAGCCAGGTATCCGGTGCTGAGCTCACCGAGGAACAACTCCTTGTCCAAGGCGGCGGCCCGCGCGCAAGCCATCCCGACGGTCTCTGCCAAGGCCGCCACCGCGCCGCCGTGGAGCGTGTTGTACGCGTTCTGCACGCACAGCCCACGCCGAGAGCACTAGGTAGGTAAGCAGCAGCAGAAGAAGAAGAGAGAAATTTCAACGGGGCGCTGAGTAGCAGACAACTCTAGGTGCTCACGGTCACGGCGGGCGAGACGGTGATGGTGCAGGAGACCCGCGGGTCCGGGGAAGTGGAGACGGCGATGGAGGAGATGATGGCGCGGACGAGCGCGGAGTAGGCGTCGGGCTGGTCGGCCGCGGCCGGGAGGCGCGCATCGGCTCCAAGGGCACCGATGAATGCCAGCGCCACCATCCGGGAGTCCGCTGGCGACAGCTTCTTCCCCGGCTCCCCCTCCGACATCTCCTACTCCGCCTGCGTCGCTTGCTTTGCTGCTCCGGCGGTCCGGCTCCGCGGTGGTCGCCGGCTGCGGTCTGGGCGAGGGAATCAGGAGTGGGAAGGAGGCTGCGCCGTAGTAATGAGATGTAAGACTGCTTCTGAGCAGCCACCCGCAAATCGTGTGGAAAAAGAACTTCTAGAAGGATAGTACCAACACATATTGTTGGGTTCCAAGTAAAACCAGAAATTATCCATTCTCCTCAACTCTTCAACCTTCACAAGCAGACATGCTAGGCACGATGTTCATCTCACTCAGATGCTCGGCGAGTCAACCGCTTTTTTGCAAGGTTATTATGGTGCGATTCCCAGCCACAGGTTCTAGCGTGGTTTTGCTACCATAATCTCTCTGTACTCCCTCCTTCCTTTTTTTATTTGACGTTACATAACTCAAAATTAAGCTAATCAGCGTCATGTAAATGAGAACAGAGGGAGTATGTCCCTGGATCAACCGAACTAATGCAAGAAATTGCCTCGAAGCATACGGATCACGACGTGAAGATCGACTCGATCCTACACAACGAGTGCTGGACTGGATGGCGATCGAAAACAATTTGGGGGGAAACAAAATCTGCATGCCAGGGTCAGGGTGTTGAGAGAAAGTTTGCTGAGAAGCTCACGTTGAGTCGCGCGGCGGCGAGGTACGCGGTGCTGAGCTCGCCGAGGAACAACTCCTTGTCGCCTACCGCGGCGCGCGCGCACGCCATCCCGACGGCCTCGGCCACGGCCGCCACCGCGCCGCCGTGGAGCGTCTTGTACTGGTTCTGCACTTCGCCGCGCCAGCCGGAGGTAGTAATTAGTAGAGACCGTGAAAGAGAGATCGAGTGGGGATTTGTCCTATCCAACGGGGAGGCTAATTAAGCAGCAGGCGCTCACCGCGAGGGCTGGGGAGATGGTGAGGGTGTAGGAGACGCGCGAGGAGGAGACGGCGGCGGAAGAGAGGACGGCGCGGACGAGGTCGGCGTAGGCGTCGGGGCGCTCGGCCGAGGCCGGGAGGGGCACGTCCACGCCCAGACCTTGCAAGAAGCCCAGCGTCCGCTCCCGGGACTCCGCCGGCGACAGCCGCTGCGGGTTGACCGGCGGCGGCGGCGGCATCTTTGCTTTCAGCGGGAGTATCTGGCGGCCGCGCGCCGTCCGACTCGGCGGGATAGTGCTTGGTGAGTGACCCAGCGAGGCCCACGAGCTGCTGTATCTTTTCTTTTCATAATCTTTTCCATTATTGTCATTATCTTACTTAAGAAAAAATATTTTCATCCAACATGTACTGCAAATGTAACACACATCCTTTTATATTTCACTGTGTACAAATTAACCTCCTAGAGTAACTCCAACAGTTCTCCATCCCACATTGTCATTATTATTTTTTTGGCAAAAACAGAAAAAAAAATCTTCTCCAACAGTTCCGCATCTCAGTTGCCATTTATCCTAAGTTGGGAAAAATCAACATGCGCGCAGCGATCTGCAGCGCATCCTCCCGTATTAGAAGAGGTGGAAGGGTATAAAGATAATTTTGTTTTCTCTTAGGATTCCTGATTTAAGTTTTCAAGAGGTGGAAGGGTAGAAACATAATATTGTTTCTCTCTCAGGATTCCTGATGTAAGTTAGATCTGGATTTGGCAAGTGGATTATGCCAAACTGTTGGAGATGAACTCTTTTTTTACTTGTCATATCTTTTTAGATGTTGGCAAAACACAAGATTTGCCAAGTAAAATTTGGCAAACTGTTGGAGATGCTTATAACTAATTAATTCAGTGCATTAATTTAGAGCAACTCCAACAGTTTGTTATCCTAGCTTGGCATCCATCTAATGTTGGCAAACACATGAAAAATTAGTTTCCAACAGTTTGACAAAACAACTTGGCATCAATAATAACTTGGCATCCCTCCCTCGGTGCGCGCATATATGCGCGCGCATCCACAACGCATCCGTTCCGTAGCAGAAAAGGTGGAAGGACACAAAAATAATTTTGTTTCTATCTCAAGATTCCTGATGTAAGTTTTCAAGAGGTGAAGATGCATAACATAATTTTGTTTCTCTCTCAGGGTTCCTGATCTAAATTAGATCTGGATTTGGCAAGTGAATTATGTCAAACTGTTGGAGATGAACTTTTTTTTACTTGACATATCTTTTTAGAAGTTGGAAAAATATAAGATTTGTAAGTAAAATTTAGCAAACTCTTGGAGATGCTCTTACTAGTTACTCTTGCTCCCAAATTACTTTTTATTTTAACTTTTCTAAATACATATCTTTTGTTAAATATATATTTATGTTAACGTGCATAACAAAAAAAATATGTATATTAAAATGTTAAAACAACACCTAATTTGAAAGTATTTCTTAGTCACATCTAAAGTTGGACCAATCGCTATAATGATTATGTGTGAATCGATTATGTTAATCTTTTCTCGAGTGAACTGCAAATTGTGGATTCCTCTTCCTCTTTTCTTTATCAAATGTTGTTGAAATCGTCTTGAAAAATTATGAAACATTTTAAAGTGATATAAGAAATAGATATGAACTCATTTTGCATAAAAAGAAATATATATAATTTAAAATCTTAAAACTATACATCACTAAATTATGCTATTTCTAAAGATTATCTGAATTTTTATGCCATAAAATGCTTCCCAAAAAATTATTTAAAATGTTTAATAATTTTAGTGTGGGGTGAAACAATCTATAAAACTAGCATATTTTTTGATCAAAACTTCAAATGTATCTTTTGATATTAATAATCTTTATACCATAAAATGCTTCCCAAAAAATTATTTACTAGATATTAATTATGCCTATATCTACTTTGCTTTGATAGATATTAATTTTATAAATTATCCTATTCCACAGTCAAATTAATAAAACTAGCATATTTCTTTTTGGAAAAGTAGCATAATTCAAGTTGCATATGGAGAGTAAAATTAAAGTATAATTTTTATAGCATAATTTTAAAAAGCTTTTTAAGGCATAAAAAATCAAATAACCTATAAAAATTGCATAATTTTGTAAAGTTTATTTAATATGGTAGATCTATAAATTTCTTTTTATGCAAAATATGTTTATCTCTATATGTTATATCGCTACAAAAAACTTAATAATTTTTAAAGATAATTTTGATATCATTTTAATCAAGAAAAAAGGAAGAGAGAATCCGCAATTTACATTTCACTTGAGATAACTGATAGACTATATGGTAGTGTCAAATAAGGAATGAAAAATTAGACCTAGTATCTCGTAGGAAAGTTGAAATTTTTAAGGGTCAAATAAGGAATGCTTCATTTTGGTGGTGTCATATAGGGAATTTTCTCATACTCTATAACTCACCTGTGCTACCCATTCCATTGCACCACTTTGTTTTTTCCAATCTCATCAAAATTGGTCTCTCTAATATGCTAATAGGGATAGAATTACATGCTTTTCAGTAATAGAAGGTGAGTGCGAGTGTATCTGGGCGCGTTTGTATATACTTACTATGCTAAAAAAACTTAATTCCTATAAAAAAAGATAATGAACCCATTCGTTGAATAACACCAATACCCAGCAAATTATCAATGAGGAAGTGGTATTTCCGATTTTTGAACGAGTCATGTCCTCATCAGAACGTATGGGTTATATTTTTCTTGTATTTATTATAGAACTGTATTATAATATTTTGTAAGTGATAGGCAACATTTCCATTAATAACATGATGTTTGTGATAATTTACTACTTTTAAAATCTACTGGAGACTTATCTTGGGTGTTAGCAGGGTGAATTTATGTTTGTGTATACAAACACCTGTATATGTAGTAGTGCTCAAGAAAAAAGTCGCACATGAACAAATACAAAATTATGAATTTTAAAAGTCATGACCAGTTGGTTGGACACCAAAATGTACCCTGCTAAAATTGGAGCGTGCCAAAACATCAGACCCTAGCTACACGTGCAGCAAAAATAAACGGAGGGCACATGACACCCAGCTACACGGCGCTCATCTATCTCACCGTCGGGTACCGGGGGCGTCGGCGACATGCCGCAGGCCACACGCACCAACCCCCGCCGGGACACGGATTCAGTGCCTTTGCTCAAGTAAGGCACCGCGCACCGTACCTGCCGGACCGAAAACGGTAGGCAAATTACTGTAGCGATGAACACTGCAGGTAGCACTGTAGCACATGTACTGTACATCACTGTTTCATTTTGCACTGTAGCTTCACCTGTGGCGTAAGATCTACTCGTCCATCTCCGATCCGACAGCCTGAAGATGGTCCAAAGGCACACGGTGCCTTGCTGAAGCAAAGGCACGGCATCTCCGTCCCCCCCCGCAGGGGCCGCGCAGGCGGGCGGCTGGACAACGCAACGGCCGTCCGGTAGGCGCTGCCAGGTGGCCCCCGCTCACCTCCCGCATTCGTTGGCCGGTCCCCTTCCGCACCACCAGTCACCAGATCCGCCGCGTGACTGCTCATCCAAAAGCGGAGGCTCACTCTGCTCCGCACCGCACTCTACACCGACACGCGACCGCACTGCCTTTAACTACACCCGACACCAGCCCAGCTAGCTCTCACCTCACCGCACCACCACCACCACCTACGACTGCGAGGGAGAGGAGAGGAGGAGCAGGAGGAGCGCAGCAATCTCGGTCTCGCGATGGCGTCCATCATCGTGCAGGCGGTGGTGATCCTCCTGGACGTCATCGCCTTCGGCCTGGGCGTCGCCGCCGAGCAGCGCCGGAGCCGGGCCACCGTCACCCCGGACTCCGAGAAGCTGTACGACTACTGCGTCTACGAGTCCGACATCGCCACGGGGTACGGCGTCGGCGCGCTGCTCCTGCTCGCCGCCGCCCAGGTCGTGCTCATGACCGCCAGCCGCTGCTTCTGCTGCGGCCGCGGCCTCAAGCCCGGCGGATCCCGCGCCTGCGCCCTCATCCTCTTCCTCTTCACATGGTAAGCAATCTTTACGGCCCGATTGGCCGCGCCCACCCATCAATTGCTTACCTCTTCCGCGTCCCGGGGGGGTTTGGATGGCTGATCCCGTGCTCCGAGATCCCGTTCTCGGAGCAGATTGAGGTGGGATCTGCACCTTGCTTCGTGTGGTCTGAGCTGCCGGCGCTAGCTAAGATCCCGTTTGCTGCAGGGTGGCCTTCGGCTGGATCTCGCAATTTTAATCTTGCGCTGGCACCTTCTCCTCTTTAAAATACTATAAGTGTTAGGTGAAGTGCAACTTGCTTTAGCGGTAAAATGTCACTGTCTTGTCTACAAAATTAAAATTCAAGTACTTAACCAGTATTAGCGCTTTTGCTTTCATTACATATGCTGCACAAAGTTCAGTTTTGACAGATAACAGTGATGTCCTCCGTTTTTGACATTTCTGTCAGCTCATGTAAGCTAAGCTCCGCTAGATGTACTACCATGTTTCTGATATTTAACTAGTCCTTGGTAGTTGACTTCAATACATGTCATAGATCTGCTAGATTTCTATATTCGTGATGTTAGATTTCCAACTGCTCCTAGTGTACTTGTGCCGGGGTCACTTTGTAGGAATGTGTGGAAGAGTTTTTGTGTAACAGTTGTTGAATATATTTTTCTGGTGATATCATGCAGACACTGAAAGCTCTTCCAGCGTCAAGTGATTGATTTTTTTTATACAATCTGAAGCTTCCAAAATACTACTTTCATGCTAGAAAGCCCAACAAGATCACGACCTTGTGAAAACTATTTTTTTGAGATATATCTATTTACATAAAAATTATAGAAGTCAGCAATGATACACAGTAGACAGATTTCTTCAACATTTGAATGCACACGATACAACTGTTGGCTATTTTTACTGGAGGGAGCAAATAATACGTTTTGCAGTTTTGCCATTCTCAAAATGCCCCCCTAGTTATGAATGCCCTTAGCTTAGCTGATCAGTTGGTCATGAACTTGCAAAAAAAAGTAAAAACAATGTTAGGTAGTACCTTGCAACAGCTCACCATCTATGCCTTGATATCCTAACCGATTAGACTTTAATTCCGACAGTTTATAATTATTTTCTGCACTCTTATTGACTTCTGTTAAGTTTTTCGATGTACCTGTGGAACCACATAATTTGTCATCAATTTTTTTATCTGCTGCACTTGAGATCACCATGTGACATTGACATTTCCAAAGCAATTCCTAAGTCAACATCAATTAATACCCTTGCTTTGCTTGTGTCCTTGCCTAGTAGTAAGCCTTCTGGTGGAAGCATCTGCAATAATCTATTCACAATAGCCAGTGCTGCAGTTAAATTGCATTTGAAATCACTTTAGTTGTCTGTCTTTTCTGGATGCTTCTTGCTTGCTTCCCTTTATATGAAACTATCACTGCCAGCTTCAAGCTGTTATGACATGAACAAAGTTTGTTAATTTGGTACCTGTAGATTGGAGTTACACTATATTTTGGTGTGTGTTGGTAATATGCCAAACACATTTGGTATCCAAAACATTGATTCAGCATATCCAAAAATTAAAGCTCATTATTCCAGTAGTAACATCAAGTGCAGTTCCCATTCAGATATTCACCAATAACATGTCTTATTCCCATTGACAGGGTAACCTTCCTGATCGCGGAGGCATGCTTGCTGGCGGGATCAGTCCGCAACGCGTACCACACCCGGTACAGGGGTAACTTCTACGGCGAACCCCTCTCCTGTGAGACGCTGCGCAAGGGTGTCTTTGCCGCTGGTGCGGCCTTCACCTTCTTCACGGCCATCCTGGGCGAGGTCTACTACCTCAGCTACTCAAAGTCGCGCGATGCTGCTGGTGGCGCACCCTACGGTGGCTCCAGCATTGGCATGGGTCCTTACAACTAAAAGAGCTCACTGAAGGCTGGCCGCGGTATTTTGAGCTCGGTTCATGGTGGAGGAACGCAGTGTTCTTGTTAACATTACCTTAGTAGTTACGGTGTAATTGGTTATTGGATTCACAGTTTCTTCTCTAGGTTCTTGTATGAGGTTTCTCAGTTGGGCTGTATACTGTTTGGATTATATTGGGTTGAATTCTGGACATGGAATACACCAATCGTAGTAGGCTATGCTGTTCATATGTATGTACTTTCATCTCATGGCTATTTGATGCTTCTGTGATGTTTAATGTCCCAATTTCTGGATCTGTTTAATGTCCCAATTTCTTTAGTCTGTTAGTGCTCGTAATTTCTTATGACAAATGCTATTCAGAGCTCGTAATCCTGTCAAACTTTCCTGCTTTCAATATAATGCCGGGGCAAAATATCTTTGGTCCGAAACAAACCAAGACAGGTCCTGCATTTTGCTTTTTTTAAAAAAGAAATATGTCAACAAACTTCACTTCTGCATTCGTGACATTTGAGTCAGCTCATATTGGTAATTGTACTTACGGAGACGATTTCTTATTTGTCATCCAAAATTTATTTGGTGTTCTACAATTCCATTCAAAGTCTCAAACAATTACCTACTTCGTCGATTTTAACTTTGCTCGTCTATTTCCAAAAGTTTTCAGCCGTGGATGTTTGACACTAATTAAGAGCATTAAACATCGATTAATTATAGAACTAATTACACATATGGAGTTTAATCGCAATATGTTATTAAACCTAATTAATCAATGATTATATAATAGATAATATCATGATACAATGATATGCTAACGAAGAATTAATTTAATATTAATAAATTCGTCACGATTTACAGAAGAGTTCTGTAATTAGTTCCTTTCAACAACTCGTAAAACATCGGATGCGACATCAACACATTTTCATCACGGAACTAAACGCCGTTTTTTTGGAACGCTCGCCTCTTCTTTCTGATAGGAGACGTAGCCAACCTGCTCTCCTCCCTCCAGCGTCTCCTGCAGATCCGGCCGGCCCCGCTCTCCGACGCCACGAACAGAGTCGTCTCCTTCCTCAGCTCATGTGCTTCATTGTAATTAGGTCCTCTTTTAAGGTCTTTGTAAGATGGTTTCTCTGATAATATAATATATGTTTATTGTAAAAAAAAAACGCCATTGTTTTTTCACCTACCAGTCTATCACTTCCGTTCACTCCGTTTGCTAGTGTCACTGCGTGATGACTGAAAATCTGAAATGCCCATCTGACTATTGGGCCCCTTCATCCAGACCTAGTGCCAGTCCAGATCGACGGTCCGGGGGCGGCGCTGCGCTTGGCTTGATGGGACCAGCGGCGGCAGCTCCGGGCCCGTGCCCCCTGCGGGTCTGCGGCGCACAGCAGCGGCGGGCTCAGGCCTCATCGGCAAGGCACGGTGAGGCCCAGCGGCGGCGGGGTTGGCGTTCGTGCGAAGGCGCAGTGGGTGTCGAGCGGCAGATGTCAGTTGCCTCGGCCGCCGCATTCCTCGACCCGTCAATCAGCTCCGCGCCGGCACTGATTTCGGCGCGGGTTTCGACCCGTGCTGCCGCCGGCGATGCCACAGCGCGGAGGGATGGCATCAGCGGCCGCTCCTATAACGGCCGCTTCCACCATTTCTCACCCATCGGCCCCGTCTTTACTTCGAGTGGAAGCGGCAGCCTGTCAGGTTTCTTCTCGATCGCTTCCTCTTTCCCGTAAGAAATCTGTTTCGGTGATAGATGGGGTCAGTGTAAAGCTCTGGTTGTTCACGCACCAGAAAACTTGGTACCAGCTATAACCTGTAGCATTGAAACCAGATACTTATGCTAAGCTATTGAAATGTCTGATGGTTTGTTCGATCTGATCAGCCCGGTAGTTCAACGTAAGCAGTACAAAAGAAAATGATTAGGAAAAATTTCATTTAAGCATTGATATCAGGAAGTTTCAGTTAAGCAACTAGATCAATTAACATCACACTGGGTGCCGTAAAAATGGGAATCCTGATCGTTCTCAAACCATTTTGGTACCTAAGCAAAATGCATCCTCAATTGATCCGGGAATTCAAATTCAATTTTCGAATTTGCATATGACCATGCATCGATTTACACGCTTATTTGAGAGGTGTATAGGTGAACATAATCATCTTTTCAGATGAATTGTGGATGCATGTGTTTATTTATGAGAGATATTTGTGAACATCACTGTGTTTCATCATGCTTTGCATTAGAGTGACACAGAAGGAAATGAGGCCAAAATTTACTACCTGCCGTAAACAGGCAAATATGTCTTTTCCCCTCTCACTTGACGGCACCTAACTGTGGAATGGGCAGGGAATGCGAGATAAGCAGTGAAAGTTAAAAGTCAATGGCGGATATGGAGTTCAAAAACTTTTGAGTGGCAAACAGGGCACCAAGTGAATTTCCAATGGCAAATACAGAATTCTCTCGTAGTTATGACTAATCTAAATGGAAACAAATAGAGGGAGAGGGCTCTCCCGTTACCACTCGTCCGAGAGCACCCTCTGTTCCTTAAAAAAACCAAACCTTATAGCAAACTCCCAACTCATTCGTCGTCTCCTTCGATTCTGTCCTCGATTGCTCCTCCGTTGAACGCCGCTCACCCGCCTCCACCTGACCGGCCATCGGTGGCCACCACAACTCCCCTCCGCCTGCCCGCAGCACCCACTGGCAGGGGCGCGTCACATCACCGTCTTGCTGTGCTGTCCACACCTACTAACACGGCACTGCTAGATCCGTCGTCTCCTAACCCCACCGTCAAGCCTCCCCCGCCGCCAGCCTTCCCAACCTCCTTCCTCCACCGCCAGGGTGCTCATCCTGTCTACAGCCCACCACACCGGGCCAGCAACCTACTAGCCACGGCAGCTGCTCCCCAACCCGAAATCCCGGAACCACATCCCAAATTCTGAACCCTAAACGGAGCCTCCCAGAGCATTTTCTGAGTGTGTTAAGTGAATAGCAATCCAGGTGAATTAGACAAACAACAATTTTTATCACTTAAAGTGTGATTTTCTTTTGTTCAAAAGGAAAACAATGAAATCTCAATTGTGAACTAGTTTACATTTCTGGCAATATATCCTTTGTGGTTCTGTGATATTATCTACACATTTTGAGCTACTTTATTAGTGATACTTAATTTACCTTATCTGATTACATACAAGCTTTAAATTATACTCATCGATTAAAAATGCTAGTCATGTAAAGTTAAATTTGAAAATGTATGATAACCTAAGCATATTGCTTCATTTTCTGGTATCATGCATATCCAGAAAAAATCTCTAGTCATAAAAAATTAAGGTTTGATTATGTGTTGATTCAGTATAATCATGATACCCCCTTATATCTTATTTGGATTTATCATAGAGTTGAGATATATTACATTAGATAAATAAGAAAAAATTGTCCAAACCATGTTGATTAAGTGCTTCTAGTTTTCCCTGGCTCAGCCTTTTTTGATTTGGCTGGTGGTAGAATCAAGTTACAGATATAATAACCATTTATGTCAACCCTTAATAGTGGTAATGTCCAAGCTAACCAATATCTAAATAGAACTTTCAAATCTAAGCAGCTCCGCGAAACAATGTGCAAGATTAGTGACTTATTGCAATTTTTTACTTGGCAATGTAGAATGGCAACAAGCAAGAAAAAACGGCTGATGAATTTTACAAACTCAGAGCAATGCAGACCGTTGAAGAAAACAAAATTTGATTCATCCAATCATCTAGTAAGTCTGAAGCCACATATTGGTCTTAAATGGGACCAATATCTGAAGAGGGTTGTGCCGATAAAGGAACAAGTTGGAATTTTGTGGTCAGACTTGGCCCCTTTCATAGAAAGCAAGAAACAGCGGTCAGGCCTTGCTGA
This sequence comes from Cenchrus fungigraminus, assembly GCA_036936925.1. Taxonomy (NCBI): domain Eukaryota; kingdom Viridiplantae; phylum Streptophyta; class Magnoliopsida; order Poales; family Poaceae; genus Cenchrus; species Cenchrus fungigraminus. The sequence continues at coordinate 75,311,848 of CM072780.1, forward strand.
TGTTACATATGTTCCTTCACAGATTTTTTCTCTTGAGAACCTGAGAGGTGTGCTGTCCTACAAGGTATGCCTAGCTTTTCTTCTGTACATAAGATTTACTTTACGTTGTTTTTATGGTGATTCCATTTATTTTCTGTATGGTGCCTCGGCTTGCTTTAGGTCATTATATTCTGCTGGTGTTAGCTCCCTATTTCACGCTATATCTCCTGCTGTGCATCAACTGATGTTCTCCTTGGTTATAGGTATGGTCCACATGTCTGACAGAAGATGAGAGGAAGTTTCTCATACAATTTCTTCCAGGCAAGACTGACGAAGAAGAAAATGTACGTTTGTTGCTTACTCGGAAAAATCATCACTTTGGAAATCCTCTTCTCAGCTGGCAAGTTCTCTGCCCTGTTTCCACTTTTTATTTGCATGTCTAGGCTGTTGATGCATGCACTTATACTTTCTGAATGTATCTGCTGCGAGCTACTTTGTTTTATTGCCAATCCAGAGTATGCTGAGACTGTAAGAGGGTATCTAGTAGGGTTTCTGAAATAGGTACATGTACTCTATTCCCTCCCACAAGTCATGCTTGTCTTGGTACAACATGATGACAACTTGGTCTACAATTGTGTTTGTGATAACTAAAAGATGTTGCGATGGACATTGGAGGGACTTTCAAATTTCAAGGAGAGTTAGTGAGACTATGGGTGCAGTGGCTGGGGCCAGCACACAAGGACTGCGGATCTGTTCAGGCATTCCTTTGTAATTCTTCCTTTTCTCATTATTGATGCTTTATATAGTGGAAAAAATATTGACGCTTATGCCTAATAGATTGAATCCAATCCTACTTAATCTAGTCCTATCTCACTTATGGACAAGCAGATGTTCCACAGGGGATGTGCGACCACTGCCACAGTATCAATGTGCTTACTGTTTGAGTATACAGCAGGTTTCTCCAAGCTGCTTGCTGGCCTGCTAACCCATGAACCTTAACAGATGTTTTCACTACTTACACGTTGTATAAACAGTTTCTTTAAAGTCGGACAATTAGTAACTTTATAATCTACATCAAAGCTACTGATACTTTCGCTATGACCTTCCCTGAGAAATGCACATTGACCTAAACAATGTATAGCTTATCTAGTGCCTAAGTTTAGGGTTCTCATTATTCTATGTCGTGGTTAGTCCCTTTTAGATGCACATTAATGCACTCAATCTGTTTATCCTTATATAATATTGCACTATACCATACCAGAATGATCTTGCCCCCTAACATGTTCAGTTAAATTTGGCTGCAGTACTATTTTTACCTCTTGATATGTTTGTAAGTTTGTTAGATGTGGAGCATTGATTAAATTATTGAACTATAGGTCATCTTCTCTTTGCTATGGTGGTATTCATCCAGATGCTGCACTTAACAAGGAGAAGCACATGAAAAAGGATGAGAAGGCACACCATATTAATTTGCTTAATTACCATTCCAAGTATGCCAAAATCAAAGCATGTCTATTATAAATTTACTATTTAGGTGATCCCTTGATTGAATTGCAAAAGGATTGTGCAGAATGGTTGGTACCTTGAAGAAATGGAAGAAGAGATGGCTAAGTTGTGCTGATACAGAGAACTTGTTCAGGTTGGGCTTGGTTATATCTATCTCTTGGGTGATGCAATGATTTAATTACTGGGTCTGCTCTGGTTTTCCTTCATATATAGTTGACCTGTTAAATTAGCTAGAGAATTGCTTTATGTTGTCAAATTCTTTCGCAGTTCAAATCTGCTGGTACATATGTTGACCCTCAAGCTGCTTCGACTGTAGTCTTGAACCTTTCTGCACTCCATTGTTTCATCATACTACTGCCTCGCGCAGAGAATCACAATGCTTCCTGTTTCTCATTGTTGTCTGATGTGCCCCTGTTTTGTTAGTCTACCATGATACCACCTATAATTTGCATGCAAGATCAACATAGCCACGTGGTATTTGGTGTCATCTTTTGCCTATTCATGCAGATCGCTGGTCCATGGAGTTGGAAAATGATTTTTTCCCTCAATTTGATGTGGGAGGGCTGTGGGTCATTTAATTAAAAAAAATGAAAGAGTACTAGCAGTACAACACACTCAGGACTCTTTAACACTCTAGACACACAGATATATGTGTGCAATGCTTGAACAAGGAAACCATCAAATCCCAAAAGACCTATCCTAAAAAAGGGTCTGCAGGCCATGAGCCCTGACTATGCAGCATAGGGCTCTCTCCTCATCTACTGTCCACACTACCAAGGACACACTAGGGCTATGCATTTATGTTTCCTCGAATGTGCATGAGAGTTGCATGTCATTTCATTGAAGAGATTAGAAAAAAAATCCATTTATAACACATGCGCACCCAAAATAGTTCTAGAACATGAGTGCTACAGCCTAATTATGTAAAGAAATGATCTGGGTTCTTTAAGAACAAGAGCCACAGATTGGAGCCCAATCTGATGAAGGATAAGAAACCATAGTTGTCTCACAAACACACAACATACTAGCTAGCGTTGAATTGATTCATCCACTTAAACGGGCTAAACAGATGATTAAGCGAAAATGGCTAGCTAGTGCGCGCTGTTTAAATGGGCTATGTTCGTTTAGGCAATACTGCATTTTGAGGAGCTAACTCAATTCAAGATGAGACAGCAGTGAGTTTCTATGAAACTTACTAATACATAAGCCATTGTTTCTTATGCTTTTGCAGAGATAACCCTGCTGATCAGAAGCAAGGAGTTATGCAGCTGATAGCCACTAGGAGTGGAATACCGCTGCTACAGGTTGCACAAAGTGTTGATGTTTCAAAGGTTATGTCATACATCAAGGTAAGATCGCTAATCTCTAAGAAGGGTAATCGTGGTTTACTTTTGCTCAACTTGAGCGGAGCTTCTTTAAGATAAAATAATGAGCGTCAGTCATCTAGACATTCACCAATGTAACGTGCATTTCTTCCTGAAATTTAGTAAATCTGCCAAATAAGAAATAAATTGCTAAAATTAGGCCCTCTGTTTGTATATTTGCTCTCCTTGCCCACACAGTTTGTGGTATTGCTGAACTGAAAGAAGAAAGATTTTTGTATTTTGCCCATGTGGTCAGACAGTGCTTGTTATGGGTGTCTGCTAATTGCTATTGAGGTGGGCATTCCATTGTCTCACTTGTAGTTCTTTTTCATAGATGTCTTTGACTTTCTTAATTAGCTATTACCTTCTTTCGCAATTGTTTCATGAAATGTGTAGGGGAGTGTTAAGGTGTGATATGGTGTAGAAATGAGTCAGAATTTCCTAAATTAGTCTGCATAATTAGATGTAACCGTTGTCACTAAAACTGATTATCAGCAACGACTGAACTGTTCTTGGCATTAATTTATGCCTGTGGTTATTACTTTTGGATTTTTGTTTCTCATTATTAAGATGCATCGTTCATCACCAATATTGATCAAGAATATTGATATAAATAAAAAATATAGTCAAAGAAAGTATTTTGAAGATGATCTACTTTTTTTTTCAGGAGTTTAGACCATCATTGTATGATGCATTTTACTGAATGTTGTGGTACCTTTGCTTTTGTAACTTTTTCAGGTTAGTAGAACACAGCTCATGCATATCAAGAGACTGAAGCAATCTGGGGATGGCATTCAGATAAGGCATGTTTCGCGTGTAATTGGTGGCCTTGATAAATCCCATGTAAAACCATATGGAGCTTTATCAGAGGATGAACAGAGGCGATTGCATGAACATTGGTCAGTAATGCTTTAATTATAGAGAGATCATACGTGGAATATTGTTCTTATGAAGAAGTATATATAACAGGCTGAACATGTCATGCAATGATGTACCTGCTGCTGTTAAGGTTCTTACGGACAGGAAGGTGCTGATTGGGAAATCAAGAAAACTATTAAACCTTGAGCTTGATGAGAAGAATGCATCTTTCTTGAGAAAGGTTTGCTGTCATTTCTCTTTCATTTCTTATTTTAAATCTTCTATTTTTGTGCCTGGGAGAGATCCTTTACTTGAATGTATACAAAATAGTGGATGATATCAATTCATATTTCTGTTATGTATCTTGCTATTTAACAATGTATTGTATCAGTGCAGCAGAATTCCTCTTTGATCATCACTATAGATAAGAATCCTGTAGCTATAAAGATTCCGAATTTGTAATAGAGGCATCTATTGTGAAAGAACCTATGTAGTATTTCAATATGAATGGTGAATTGCTCTACAAGTCTGCAGTACTATTTTATTTATATTTATTTTTTTAAAATATCAAATAGGTGATTATGGTTTATTTGTTTTTGTTTATGATAAGAAGGCAGACCGATTAACACAGAGAATGAAGAAGCTAGGAGAGCCTTGTGCTGGTGAATATGATGGTAGCCCAAATTTGGAAAATGACTATGTAGACCACTCACCTCAAAGTATGTTGCAAGGTGGGAATGATCAGAGCACACCTCTTCAAGATCGGGATGATGAGAAGACTATGGATATGGAAACCACTATTCACTGTATTGACAATCTGAATGTGGAAGATCATGATCTTATTGTTGCCAGGGGCACAGATGTAACTAGTCAAACTGAGCAAAACTCTGATGTGCAAGATCAACATCGTAATGGTGTCAGCTGCGTAGATAACAGCATCTCCTGTTGTGCCGACAACCATGATCAGCAGAATGAAGTTCTCACGGACATCAAATTGTATAAAGATGCCATGAGCTATGAAGATATAACTTGTAGCAATTATAATGCAGAGAGTCAACAGATAAGTTCCATCAATTATGCAAGCACACATATTAATAGTATTGAGAAAGAGAATTTGCAAGTAGAAGACCTTGATGGTGCTTCTTACAAAGGTCCACCAGTTCATGCTCATGAGCAAGATCAGGACCTGCAAAGCATCAGCCATGCAATTGTGAACCATAGTTGTGGACATAATATAATAGTTCTTCAGAAATGAGTGATCCAAAAGCAAGTATTGTAATTATGGACCAAGACGAGACTGGTAGCATTATGATGATACCATCAAATAGTTCTTCACTATTACCAAAGTCCTCTGGAGAACAAATGCATCTCGGAGATTTTCTGGGTGTAAATGACCAAGTAGCAAAAGGTGAAAAAGACAGGTAGCAGTTCGTAGGCCCTCTTCAGCCTCATTATAACCCCCCAGAGAGAGTAACTTATGACGGTTTAGGTGACCCAGAGATTAGGCAGCAATGTGTCTCTTCAGGACAACAGAGTTCTTTAGTTTACTTGGATAATAGTGTTTTAAGTCAGCAGCAGGTTCAACTCGCCACCTCTGTCTTCCCATTGGACAATCCAACATCAGTTATTGATCCCTTATCAAATCCGCAGAACTATGGTCAGCTCGACACAGCGAAGGACATTGAAGTGGTCTCCTACCCCCTTCAGCATGCAAAAAGCATCAAACAGTCAACTGGTATGCTTTCCTTGGTGAATAATCATTCGGGTCAATCTGCTCCATTTCCCAGATCCCTGAAGGAGCAGCAGCAGTTAACTGATCAGAGTTGCACAACTGCACAACTGCACGAGGATAAAGATCACGATCATAATGGTGTCAGCTGCGTAGATAAAGTCAGTTCCTGCTGTACCAACAACCCTGATGACTGGAATGGAGATTTCATGGACGTTGAATTGCATAAAGATGGTGTGGGTGTAGATGAAGATGTTCAAGAAATTAGCAACAAAGATACAACGGTTAACAATAACTCAGAGAGTCAAGAGATCAAGTCCATCAATTATACAAGCACCAAGATTGACACTCTTGACTGTGAATATACAGAACTCGAAAATCTTGACAGAGTTTCTTACAAAGATTCGTCAGCTCATGTTCGTGAACAAGATCACAACCTGGAAAGCATTAACAATGCTATTGTGAACCACAGTTGTGACCATAGTGCAAATATTTCTTCAGAAAAGAGTCATCTGAAGATGAACACTGTAATTGTGGACCAAGAAGAAACTGAGAACATTATGATGGTTACATCAAACAATTCTACAATACTACCTAAGTCCTACGCAGGACAAATGTATGTGGAAGATTTTGTGGACCTAATTGACCGAGTAGCAAAAGGTGAGAAAGACAGATGGCAGTTGGCAGGCCCTCTTCAGTCCCATGATCATCCGCCAGAGAATATAAATAATGGCTCAGGTGACTTACAGATTGCACAGCCTTATCTCGCTTCAGAACACCAGAGTTCTTCAGTTTGCTTGTATAATGGCGTTTTTTGTCAGCAACAGGCTCAACTCGCCAAGTCTGTATTCCATGTGGACAATCCAGCATCAGTTATTGGGCCCTTCTCAAATCCGCAGGGCAATGGCCAGCTCCAGACTGGGGAAATTGGAGCAGTTTCCGATACCCTTCAACATGCATATACCATCAAACAGCTAATTGATGAGAGTGGCCTCTGTGCACAACTTCATGAGGATTACTATGCTGATGCTGATGTGAGTTCTCCAATCAAAGTGAACCCCACTCCTGTTTCTGAACAGCATTCTTATACTGCTTCTGCTTCAATGGATCATAATAGGCATAACCGGTTCCCGGAGGGGTGCCAGGCGCATAACAGTAATTTGTCTGGATTGGAGTCCGGTGACTGCTTAGCCTAGGCCTTGCCAGTTGGAAGCAGCACAGATGGAGCTCTGCTCAGTGCCATATCTCAGTACAAGCAGCCATCAGCACACATGGAACATGAATCAAAGAATCAAGTTGGTCCTCCAAAAAATGTTCTTCCTATGACTCATGAAGCAAGCCCTCCATTTCCAGATATGTGTGATTGCAACCAGAATATGGCCAGCAGTGGAAACAGTGATGTAGCAACAGGTTCTCTGGATAGCATGCAATTTACGAATTTCATCCAGTCGAATCCCAGAAGGGCACCTGACTTCACAAACTGTTCATCTGGAGGCTGTGGACCAGATAACACTTTCTGAGACTGGATGATATAGTAACTCATTAGGTGCTGGCAACGAAATTAGGGCACGCTGGTACCTGGGTGTTTGCTGGCATCACTGTCATCATATCGGTTTTGAGCTGTTCTGTCAATTGTGTGGTTTCAGGATCTGTGCACATACTTTTGTGCCATGCCTGTATGTACGCAGGCGCTGGGAATGTGTGTAGTCGGAAGTTTTTCCCATGTTTGCAGCTTACCCTGCTGTTCTTTTTAGCTTTATCAGTAATAAGGACTGCTCCAGTTCCCATCTTTAGGCTGCCTCAAGTCGTGTTCTTCAACGGTTCTTGGGGTGGTGGATCTTGTTCGAAAAGTTTCTGAACATTGCATTTCATGGCCCCATGTCTGCGGGCGTGCTAAATTGCTTGGTTAATCTGAGAGCTGAGAAAGACAAGGTGATATCATGGTTGGCAAATTTGAGCCGTTGCCTACAGTGCCTACCAGTATAAAGTTTTTTTATTGTCTGAACTGTTTTTCTTATATGGATTTTCTGTTGGCATGCTGCGATTAATAACATGAATTGGATGAAGAAGAGGTGACGTCGTTCCGTGGCGTGCTCATTGCACCATGAGATGGTGAACAAAACTCGTGTACCATTCATATATTATTAAGGTCACTACAGAGGAGGAAGCTCAATTCTTCAGCGTTGGTTGAGCAACAGATGGAAGTGGCGGACCCACGTTGAGGCGTGCGAGGGCACATGCCCTCAATTCTTTTGTGAAGTGGAAGTCTGCAAATTTTCACCTTATAAGTTTGCTTGTATTTTTGATTAAGTAGAATGTGCCCTCGCTCAGAATTCATGCTAGGTCCGCGGTCCGCCCCTTGGTTTGGCTTGGGACGTGTCAAAGCGACCAAAGTTCTGGGAGAATGCATACCAAGGTTTGAGGCATTGACGAGAAGGGGAAAGAAAATGCAAGGAGAGGGCGCGAACAGAGTTGCACAATGGAACAGCTAACATGAGCAGAAGTTGCAGATGAGTGATGAGTAGTATTATGCGGGAAATTCAGATGAGTACGCAGCAAAATCATGACCTGAGTAAATTGAGACTCTCTTGTCGTTACGTGGGCCGCGGCGGGCCTCTTTGGGTCCTGTGTCGGCCCGTGCCTGCCTTCCGTCGGACGGCGGAGATCAGACCTCCAAACTCACAGCACTCCGGACGGAAGACGTAACCGGTGGCGCCGCCGCCGGGCGGCGACCGGACGTGACCGCAGCGGCAGCGTTCGCAGAGGGCGGGCGGGCTCTTCCTCGACGGCGCGGCCCGGTGGCGTGCAGCTCCCTCCGCCCGATTTCGTCTCGTGCAGGTCTGGTAATTGCGTGATCAGCCGGGCGGTGGAGACACGTACGTACCGTATGCATGCCAGGGCGGTGGAGCGATGGGCTCCGCGGCTCCACCGCGCCTCGACGGAGGCACCGCCGACGGCGAGCGCAGGGCCACAGATCTGAGGCAAGGGGCGGAGCACCGGGTGGTGAAGCGCTCTTCTCACCGGCAACGTCCCTGTGTTGGTCTACGACGGTGGCATGCGGCCCCCCGGCGTTGCCTTCTACTGCATCGGTCTTCTACTATAGCCGGCACCGCTTCTCCCCGCTAGGGGTGCCTTGAACCCGATACCCGAAAACGAACTGAACAAAACCTAAATAACCTGAATTGTCGGTCTATTCGGGTTTTGAGATTCGGGTTCGGTCCAGATAAATTTATAATTCGGAGTTCGGTTTCGGTTCTGTGGTCTATAACCCGAATAGATCGAATAACCCGAAATTCAATATAGTTACGTATTTTGATTCAAACTATGATGTTACAACTTTGTGTTTTAAACTATTTTTTGAATTTTTTCATGACCTTGTTATTTACTTGCTTTAATCGAGTAGTCCTTATATCCGTAGACTTGAAATGAGCTGGGAATTCGAATTTCTACCATAGAGTTTTGAGAGGTGACAAGGATACCTTTGAAAATTCAGGTAATTCGGTGGACCGAATAGACCGAACCGAAATAATCAGACTATTCGGGTTCGGTTCCTATTTTTCTTTTTAAAATTTCGGTCCTCACTTTTTCAAAACCCGAAATTCCCAAACATCGAATAGACCGAACCGAAATGACCGATCGCCCACCCCTACTCCCCGCGTCCACTCTCCTGGAGAAGTTTCTCTGTCACACCCTGAAATTTCTAATTTCAGGATGTGAATAGAAAGAATAATTAAATAACAATTTTCTCATAATTTTAAAATTTTTCCAACATTTATTTATTTTCTTTACAGGAAATATAGTACAGGAAAAATCCTTGTTTGATTTTCTGAATCAAATAAAATGTTGTGAGTGTTGCATTCATGCTGATGCATCTTGGTGTTTATGAGTGCAAAAGGTTTTAAAATGCGCTTAGGTACTGACCAAACCCGGATTTTTCTGGAATTTATTCTCATTTTCCCCGAGCTATTTCTATTTATTAGAAGGCTCTAAAATCTTTTTCATGAGCTCCAAATACTTTATTTGGATTGTTCATGTTCTAATCTATCTCTGGGAATTTTCATGGGATTTTTGGGATTCTCAGAATATTTTTCGTGACTTTAATGAATTATCTAGCTATTTCTAAATTATTCTTTTCACGAAAATATTTTCTGAAAATAAAAAGAAATCCTTTTCTTTTGCCCTTTCCTTCCTCCACTTTTGGCCCGCGGCTGCTTTCAGCCTAACAGCCGAAGTCCTTTGCCGCCCCCTTAACTCCCCTTCCCAGTTCGCTCGCAGCTGCCGCTCTCAGCCCAGCTCCGCCTTGAGGCCCAGAATCCGGAAGTTCGGATTTGCTCAACGGACTCCTCGCTCTTTCTGTGCGTCATCTTTCCGGTCCAGCAACCCAGCTGACCAACCGGCCCATCAACAGCCCAAACCAGCCCATCCGCCGCGGTCGCTGACCGGCGGGTCCCGCCCGTCATCCCCTACCTTCATCGTGCCAGAGCTGGACACGAGCCCGAGCTCGAGTCCCGGCCGCCTCCGCACCCTGCGCTCCCTTGGCCCGCACGCCAAGGCAGCCGCCACCTCGGCCCTATAAAAGGTCGCCGCCTCGCGCCCGGAGCCCTGTCCGGAAACCCTAGCATGCGCAAGCAGCGCCGCCGCCGGAGTTCTGTGCCGCCGCCGCCGGGCGTCGTTCGATTCTTGGCGTTGGAGCATCCCTGGAGCGAGGAGGCATCACCTCGAGCACACCCACGTCAAGCCGCACAACCGCAGACCACCCTCGCCACCTCCCCACCGCTGGAAGGTTGTCGCCCGTGCGCACCAGAGCAGCAGGGCGTCGTCGGCCGCCGTCCATCGTCTCCTCCAAAAATCCGACCGCCTCCTTGCATCTCAACGCCGGTGAGCTACTTCCCGAAGTTCCCATCGCTCTCCTCTACCAATTCCATGCCTCATCCGAGCTTGTAGGCCACCGGAGCGTCGCCGCCCTTGCAAGATCGAGCCGGCCTCCATGCCCCTCCGCCACCAGACGAAATCCGGCCGACCCTAGACCTCCCCGCCCACGGTGAGCACCTCCCTGACCTCCCCTTCCTCTCCTCTTCCTCCTGTGCCACTTAATCGAAGCCCTAGCTGCCCAGGTACCGGTGTTTGGAACAAGCAGACCCGCAGGCTGCCGTACTCCGCCGCCGGCGCCATCTTCTCCAGAATCCGGCCGCTCCCGTCCGTCTCCCACGCTGGTGAAAACACCATCACGATCCCCTCGATCTCCTCTCTCCGTTTTGCATCGCTCGGAACCCCGCGGATTCGAAGTGCCAGGAGCACGTTTCTGTGCGCCACGAGCTTCTGTCCGTCCCAAGCTGCAGGTTGAAGAAGATAAGGTCACTTTGCGAATAGGCCCCTAGCCTTTCATGTAATCTTTAGATTTGTTTATTTGTCTTGGCCAATCTGCAGATAACCCCTAGAAAGATCCCACCTTTCACACATAAACCCTACCTGAGTCTTTTTCAGATCTAACCCTAGCTTTAGATCTATTCGCGAGCACTATTTGATGTGTCTCGAGAATCTTTTCTGCTAGCCCTCCAAATCTATAGTTAATCACGAACATGTCCTTAACATCTTGTTTTCTAAAATTACTGTCTTGGCCAAGTAATTAGAGGACTCTAGTGTTGGACTGGTGATTAGGGGGGGCAGGACTCGCGGAACCTCGTGCAACACACTAGGGAAGTCTTTGTAAAGGCCTCGTAGCGTCCTTATGCAATCACACCTCGGTAGTGTGGTATGATGCCTAGCTAGCATCGTATGGCTGGGTCCAAAACTCTTCGGAGTTTTTACGCGACTTGTGGTGAAAGTGTACAACCTCTGCATAGTATAAAACTAACCGGTTAGCCGTGCTCACGGTCAAGAGCGGCCTGGACCCTCACATGATAACTGAACTTGAAGATGGACTTAAATTGTGGTTATGACTATGCTTGCCATATTCTTATGGTGTATCTCATACCTTTATGCTTAATGTGGGATGGTATATACTTATACTTTATTAGTAATCAGGTGCTAATAAAATTTGACCAACTAAAAGTGCTTAATGCAGTCAACCTGTCAGCCTTTCCTTGTTTAAGCCTTTGCATTCATACTTTCCACACACTTGCTGAGTACGACAAGTGCTCACCCTTGCTATAAACAATGTTGCTCAGAAAGAGGAAGCTACTATGGAGTTTGTTGAAGATGTTGCTGAGTTCTAGGCGTACGCAATCCCCAGTCGATTGCTTGTGGAGTTTGGTGCCTTCGTTTCCAGGATTAAACGTAAATCTCTGATAATCTTTTTTTTCTTACGTGATACTGTTTCTGTATTCACTTATATGTCACTATATGTATGAAAATAGATCCTAGCATACATATAGTTATGCACTTGGTTTTCTTTGGAAAAACAGGTGTGACATTCTCTTGCTCGTGTTGTATCGTGTCAGTAATGGTGGCGTTGTTTAGGCACGCAGCAGGGGGCTCGTTTGCTATGAATGGTGTTGGAATAGTGTTTTTTTTAAGAAGATGTGACAGTATCAATAGGAAACTCCGAAGGGAAGTGAACGGGGCTGAAACTCTGGTTGCTTCTTGTGCCAGTCAGTGGATAAGATGGTAGAGACCTGCAGAGGAAAGAAGATGGAGCCAGGCCCGTAACCCCTACGTGCGAAGCTGGGGAACAGAGAGGAGAGACGTCGACGAGTGCAGAGGAGGTCGACGCTCGGCGGCAGGAAGCAGAAGGAAGCAAGGGTAGGGAGAAAGAAGAGTACTTCTTGCAAAAAAAAAAAAGAAAAAAAAAGAAAAGAAAGTAGAGTATGACACGTGGGGTCTACTGGCACTGTAATATACGGAGGGTACAATTGTAGAGAGACCGTTGGGTTACTCCATCAAATAACAAGTTTTCTATTTTTTAGAGAGCTTTACAACTCTAAATTTGGCTAGGATTATATCTAGCCTTTTAGAGATGCTCTTATCTCTAATAGACTCTATATTCTTTCGATTCGCAATAGTAGAAATAGAGATTTTAGTGAAAAAATAACTTCTAACAGCTTATCTAAATGGTCGTCTAAATATAGTCATTTTCTATTCCGGATTTTCGCTAGTCAAATATAAAAGACAGAATGACTCTCTAGAGTGTGCATAAGAATTAGAAAAACTATTGAAAAATGAAAAGATATAGAAAACGATTTTCATGAAATGGCTCTTTAAATAATGATTTAAAGAGTAAAATTTTGAAACACTTTTGGAGATGCTCTTAGTGGCCGGATTTTATTTTTTAGTAAAAACAAAAATAAGGCAATCAGGGGAAGAAAGTTTCCCGCCACTTGCGGCGCGAGACAACAACAGTACTTGTGTGCTTGGCAGCCTCTGGTCCATCAATCACCACATTACACCTTCACCTCCACTCCATTCTTGTCGGATCCAAAACCTCCCACCAAGCCAAGTTACGACGAGCGATCGATCATGTCCTCCTTCGACTCCATCGCGGCCGTCGTAGGCGATGAAGACGGGCTACCGCCCGCCCCCTTCGACCCCGCCGCCGTCGTCATCGAGGACGGTGGCGAGCAGCAGGGCCTCGGCATGCGCCGCGGCCACCGGTTTGCATCGTCGTACTCGTCCTTCGGCACCGCCGTCTCCGAGGACGACCTGGGCGGAGTCGGAGGAGACGGCGGCGGGTATGGCGGCGTCTTCGGCATGCCTCCTGACTCCAACGGCGTCGGCGCGTACGGGTTCGCCGGGGACGCTGTGAGCGGCGTGGAGCACGTCATGGGCGCCCTGGATGTGATGGATGGCGCGGCGCACGGAGGCGGCGTGGGCGGGGGCATCGGCGGCCTCGACGAGGACCTGTTCAGTGCGGTGGCCGACGACGGGCCCGTCCTGCCGCCGCCGGAGTCCATGAAGTTGGAAGGCATCCTCCGCCGAGAGTGGCGCCGGTGAGTGATGATTCGTTTTGCCCGTCACGTCCCTTGATCTGATCGGTTCATGTCCAATTGCACGCATGTCATCTCAAAATTTTCCATTTGAATGCCGAGCGCGATCTGGATGCATGCTGAAGATTGCAATTTTCCAATGAAATGATGAATGTCTTGATTTGCAGCCAGAATGCGTTGATGCTGGAGAAGGAACGGAAGGAGAGGGAGCGGCGCAGCGAGATCATCGCGGAAGCAGATGAGTTCAAAAGGTCCTTCCTCGAGAAGCGCAAGCTCACGTGCGACACGAAGCGAACGCAGAACAGAGACAGGGAGAAGGTACGCACATGCACAGAACTGCCAGGACGATCAAATAACTGACGCAATGTATCATGGAATTCCTGATGCTTGTGTTGTGTGGAATTAACCATCAGCTGTCCCTGGCGAACCAAGACAAGTTCCACAAGGAGGCGGACCGGCAGTACTGGAAGGTGATCTCGGAGCTGGTGCCGCACGAGATCCGGGGGCTGGAGAAGAGGGGCAAGAAGAAGCAGGAGCAGGATCACCGGAAGCCCGGGATCGTGGTGGTGCAGGGTCCCAAGCCCGGCAAGGCTACCGACCTCTCCCGCTTGCGCCAGGTGCTCATGAAACTCAAGCAGAACCCACCAGCTCACATGGTGCCGCCGCCTCCGCCGCCGGCCAAGAAAGAGGAGGAGGAGAAGAAGGATGGAGATAAGGGAGCCAAGAAAGAGGGTAAAGATGCCAACAAAGACGACAAGCAGACAGCTGGAGACGCGGGGAAGAAGACGGATGCCAGTGACAAGGATGCGCTGATGAGTTCCGGCGCTGCTGGTGCGACCCCGCCGGCCCCGGCGGCAACTGAGGCGCCAGCGGGCAAGGAAACAGAGCAACCGGTGAAGTCGTGAAGAAGTGATTGCCATGCGCCTGCTATCGAGTCGCTCGTATCGTAGTAATAAGAACACGGGCCTGGAACATGGGTATACCCGCGCCATGCCCGTTCTTGGTTGAGCCGTGGGCAACTGCTACATTTGTGTATGTGCAGTTTTCTGTGATAGAAAAATAGCTAACAAATTTCTACTAGTTTCAGTTTGGTCCTTAGAATTAAAGGCTGCTATAGCTATTGATTTGTCTGTCTGATCGCTGAAAAGGGTGGAATCATCATAATTTTTAATTGTCTTCTGATAATAAGATGGAATCTGTAACTATACATTTAATTTGTTTATTTTTGAAACGACTAGATTTATGCTATCCATAGATGAGTATCTTCAGGTGATGTGCTTTTAGGTTTTTATTCTACTTTTTTTTTTCAGTACAAGTCACCAATTACTTTGGCATCCTCTTTCATCAATGACCAAAATTCTTTAAGAGTCTACAATCCAGATAATCTTTTCTAACATTTATTTGATGTTCTCTTTTACTAATGGCCAAAATTCTTTCAAGACCAGGATAGAGAAACCATAAGGGCCAAGAGCAGTGTGTTTCTCCTATATTTAACAAGAGCCTCTAATTCTTTAGAAAAGAGAGATTTAGTCCTGCATTATTCCCTTCATCCGTGACTTGCTCACACGAATCCCTTGTATTGCTATGAAAGTTGCCATAACGAGGATCTTCTCTATCAAACAACTTCAAAATTAGACCCCATCCTTTCATGGTCAACCTCAGTTTACCTGTGACAGATGTCCACCTATATATATGCATTGTGTTTGGAGGCAGGGAGCTTCAAATGTTTTCTCATTCCTATCTTTATACTAGTAGAGTGCACACGTGACACACACATGTTTACTGTACGTTCACAAGAAAGAGGTACATGTGGCATGCATGCACATAATCTTATATTAACACACATCACAATATTTTCATCGACATCATACTTTTATTTAGTTTAATGCAAGAAGATGAAAGAACGGAGTCACTCACTACGGGAGAAGGAAAATTCCCCGAGTGTCAAATACTTCCCCGGATTTTTTTATTTTTTTAATCATTTTGTAAAATTATACAACCGTTTCAAAATTTATCAGTTTTGACAACCAAACGCCGTGACCCACGGCGTCCGCCGTGGCCCACAGCGGTTTCAGGTCCAACCGCCGTGGGCCACGGCAGTTGGGCCAACAGCCGCGGGCCCCCACGGGCGTGAAGGTCAGCCGCCGTGGCCCACGGCGGTTGAGGCCTATTCGCCGTGCGCTACGGCGGCAGGTCCAACCGCCGTTGCCCACGGCGGTAGGGGCCGCGCAGCCGCCGTGGCTTACGGCGGCAGATCTCCTCACCTCTATAAAAGCCGAAAATTAGCCCGGAAATGTCATAAAAATTCAGAAAAAAAGAAAGAGAGGGCTGGGAAGGAGAAGAGAGTGAGGGGGCGGAGCAGCGAAGCTCTGCCGGTTCTTCGCTTCATTGGTAAGTATTTCGTCGATTTCAACCCTTTTAGCACCTATACTTAGAAAGCGTAATTAGTGATTCAATGTGTTTCTTTAGATCTGTAGTATTAAAAAAGTCCTGTTTGTAGGGTTAGGGTTGAGAAGGAGAAGAGGGGAGGTGGAGGGTGCGGAGCAGTGAAGCTCTGCTGCTTCTTCGCTTCATTGCAGGTATTTCACTGATTTCACTAATTTCACTAATTACTATTTCAGTGTACTGTAGATTTCTGTAGATTTATGTATGGTATAGATTTCTGGAGTATAGATCTGTAGTTGTAGTTTATAATACGTAACATATTTACTGTCAAGTGTGTAGATTGCGGCTGATTAGTTTGTTAATTTAGTTTAGATATAAGTCTATTTGTTTCTTAGTCCCTAGATGTAGTATTTGATAGCAGTTATTGCTTTTTATTATGAATCAGACATGTCGGAGACAGTCACAATCAAATTATATTATGTAATTGGAGAAATTATATATGGTACACAAGGAGTTGACTTGTCAAATTATAGTTCAATTGAGAAAAATATTAAAAGAGCAGGAGAAAGAACTTGGGAGGCTATAACCAACCGGCTGGTCAAGGCATTTTCAGTAGATTTAGAGCACCAATGCCTGTCGGTGATGGCACTAATCAACAGAAGTGCACTAGTGTATTGGGAGCTCGTGCCACTTGAAGGGACTCCACGATGGAGGAGTTTTATCAGAAATGCATGCCGAGTTGGTTTGCTTGTGATTTGTTTGTCCAAGTTTACCAGAAGGGTGGGCCTAGTAGTCAAGTGCATGAGGAAGCTGAGGATGTGGACGAGGGGGGATGTGGTGAAGAAGGGGAAGGTGCTGAAGAAGGTGAACAACAAGAGGAGGAAGGAGATTCTGAGGGTGAGCAGACATCTAGAGGTTATGTTGTCACTGGTGTTATTGATGAGGGAGAAGGAAACCCAGAGGTGATGAGACAATATCAGAGAGTTGGAAGCTGATGAACGTGCATTGGAAGAGAACTCTTCAGATGATGATGATGATGATGAGTCTGAGGATCATGTGCCCTTGCATTGGTAGAACTACGATCTCTCCCAGTGTACTGTTCATAGTGGTGAGAATGTGCCATGGGAGTACACGGAGAATGAGGTTTGTGAAGGCGCTATGTACCCCAGTACTGCACATCTGAAGGATGCAGTGAAGCAGTGGTCCACCTTGACTCTACACAGGGAGTTCAGAGTAGTCAAGAGCTCTCTGAGGATATATGATGTGTGTTGCAAGAAGGATGATTGTTTTTTTCGAGTGTATGCATATATGGGGAAGTGGGATAATTACTTACAGGTGAAAGAAGTGAAGGGTCACACTTGTACCCTTGATCGTATTGATGCAAGGCACCGAAACATTTCAGCTGATTTTGTTGCAAGCCACATGTACCCTCACATAGTGAAATGCCCTGATTATGAGCCGAAGGCAATTATCGGTGCAATTGAGGAAAAATTTGGGTACACCATCGGTTACGGCAAGGCATACCAAGCAAAGAAGAAGGCGTTGGAGCATAGGTGGGGTACTTATGAAGCATCCTACCATAATTTGCCTAGCTTGCTACACACAATAGTTCAGATGAATCCTGGCAGCTACTATGATATCAAGGACTATCCTTGTGTGGAGAAACTAGGCAAGCTTGTGCTTCAGCGGTCATTCTTGGCATTGAGTGCCTGCATTGAGGCTTTCAAAGTGTGTCGATCGGTCATTTGCATAGATGGCACTTTTCTCACAGGCAAATACAAAGGAACAATAATGACAGCTGTGGCAGCTGATAGTAACAATCAGTTGCTTCCTTTGGCCATTGCATTTGCGGAGGGGGAGAACGGTGACAGTTGGTACTGGTTCCTTGAGAGGTTGAAGAACATGGTGGTCCAGGATGTGCGGGATGTGTGTGTGATACACGATAGGCACAAAGGTATTTTGCAAGCAATCAATGACATGAAAGAGGGCAGCCAAGAGTGATACAGAGCTCCATTGTGGCCAGATGTTAAGAGCAGGTGGTGCGTTAGGCACATGAAAGCAAACTTCCACAGCCAGTTCAAGAACAAGACCCTGTCTAAATTGTTTGAGCGGTTGTGTGAGCAGACTCAGCAGAAGAAGTTTGATGCCATCTGGAAGAAATTAGATGATCTGACAAAGAATGCATCAGAGGAGATAGCAAAGAGGCCAGTGAATCCCGAACCTGGAGAGGAGCCAATTTCTCTCGAGGATGTGGGATTAGATGACCCTCAAGTCAGGCGCAGAAGAGGGCGTGCTGTGAAGTCCTTCAGCCAGTGGATTCAGAATGAGCCTAAGGAAAAGTGGTGTCTCATGTTTGACGAGAGCGGAGCAAGACATGGGATAAAGATCACTAATTTTGCTGAGGTATACAACTGTGTGCTCCGCGGTTCAAGACCTCTTCCTCTAGTTGGCATCATTGAGTTCTTTATGTATCGTACAATGTTGTATTTTCACACAAGGAGCAAGATAGCGGATGAGGTTCTGAGGAACACTCAAATGAGATACTGCACAAGAATGACTGAGTATCTGACCAAGGCTCAGGATAAAGCACTTAAACACAAGGTCACAGCGCAGCCTTGGCACCAGTCTGATGACAATGAAATAATGTGGAGCTATGAGGTTGAGTGCAAAGGGAAAATGCGCCTATGTCCTTCCTGTGAAAAGACACATCAAGTTGCTAGACTTGACAACCAAATATGCAGATGTACATGCCGGAAGCCGCAGCTACTACACATCCCCTGCTCACATGTGATCGCCGTATGCTATGAACTGCAACAATTCAGCTACCATAGGTACGTGCCATGGTACTACACCAAGGAAACTGTTCGGAACATTTGGATCCGAACAATTCAGGGCTACCTCGTGCATGTTACTTTTACTGAGAACCCCAAAGAAAATGCTGTGCACATACCAAATCCAGATCCTCAGTTGTGCCAAAGTGTTGGAAGATGGAAGAAGAAGAGGATTAGGAACAACATGGACGAAGCAGAAGCTGGACCTCCGGTAGTGATGTGCTACAAGTGCCACAACACGGGTCACACGTACAAGAGGTGCACATCCACAAGTTATGCTTGCAACGCACCACCTACGGCCAGTGTGGGCTCATCAGCAACTTCAGGACCATCCCAACCCCCATTCAGACGTGGACGCGGACGTGGACGTGGGCGTAGGACCAACACAGGATTTAGATGATCATAGTTGCTTGTAATGTTAGGTTGGGATGAAAATGGTACGGATATTATCCGTCTGACCGACCGACCGAAAGGATCAGACACTCAAATGGTAAGACCGTATTCGAATTCGGACATTTAATATTCGTGACTATCCGTACCGCATTAGTATCCGGAAATTCAAAGTTGAATTTCTATGATCCAAATATGATGAATATCACTATTCGACAAAAAATATACTGTCCGTATCCGTATTCGATCCGAGAATTCTGTCCGAGAAAGAAAAATTATCTGTATCTGTATCCGCAGTATCCGTCCGTATCCGATCCGTTTTCATCCCTAATGTTAGGGCATTTAATTTCGGAATTTGTAATATTTGAACTATATTTCTTATACGAACTTATGCATGGTACTGTATTGTAATAATTGAACTTCTATTTGTATTATTTTGCTGGTGATTGTTCTATTTTTTTGTAATAATTTATGCTGATTCAGTTGTATTATTTTTTGCTTCTGATTGTTCTAATCTTGTTTTGCAGGTTTGCAATGGCCTCCTCAGGTCCTGAGTTGGACTTGGAGTTCCTCACAAAGAGGAAGGACAATGTCGAGGTGCCACAGGGGATCGACACTCCTATGTGCTTCTGCGGTGACAATTGCAAGCTTGTTAGGTGCAAGGTTCTGGGGTACGCCTATGGGATGAGGTTCTTCATGTGCGCTAACTATGCGCACGACCCGATCCAGTCATTCGACCGCAACCTTAGAGCCAAAGTAAGGACTTACTACATTTCTCAATTATTCATTTGTCATTTGTGATTTAATATTTGCTGACATGTCTTTGGAAAAAGACTCCACCTCCTCTTTGTGATTTCTTGCAGTGGCTAGATACCGAGCAGTCCGACTTCGACAAGAGCTACGTCGAGGGAGAAGCCCGTGATGCAAGGGAGAGGTGGTTCCGCATGGTTGAGTGGGAAAAGAGAGAGGAGAAAAAGAAGGAGGAGCAGAAGGAAATGCGTCATCGTCAGGAGATGAGAGAACGTGAAGCGGCCCAGGCCCGTGAAGCCGATAGAGAGAGGAAGAGGGAGAGGGCTCGCCGGGCCAAGGCAGCTGGGCCGGATGCCATCAGGAAGGGGAAATACCCCCGTTGTACTCAGTAGACCTAGAGTATTAGCCGGACTGTATCAAATAATGTCGGATTTCATGACATCGTCAACTAGGGTCCTCGGTTTGTATCCTTAAGAATTTTAATCAAACTGCATTAGAGTGTGTTTTATCCGTTACGTGTGTTTCGTTACAGTTACTGTAATATGCAGAGTCGTTGTGTTTCCTCCGAGTCACTGATGCGTTCCCCTCCCACGGATCGACTGGCCCACAAAGCGACAGTGTCCTAGTACTAGGGTGTGTTTTCTCCGAGTCACTGCTTCGTTTCCCTTCCCACGGATCGAAGGGCCCACCACCCAGCCACCCTCCTTCTTCTGCCTATATGTAGCACCATTCACTCCATTGTCTTCTTCTCACAGCATTAGGCAATGGCTTCGTGGAGTGGGGATGAACACAGTTTCGGTCCTGAGTTGTGGCATCAGCAATTAGAAGATTTCGAAGCCAATTTCCCACTGAAAGGCAAGAGTGACTTCAGATCGATGCGTGATGTTAGAAGCTATGCACCGAAGCAAACGGTGTTGTGGCCTAGGTGTTCACACGGTGAGTTCTGCGTGATGCAAGTGTACCAGGGATGGAACAACTCTGGTCGTCGCTTCTGGCACTACCCACATGCATGGGTAAGCAATGTCCACATATTTGTTCATCATCTTTCTTTGGTTTGGTAATGTTTTCTTGCCTTTTGCAGTACTCCACCCAAGCAGAAGACTGCGGTTTCTCGCAATGGGTGGATCCACCAGCTATTGATCCCTATCAACAGTACATCGACTACATCGAGGACGTCGTCATCTACAACCTGAAGCGGGAGCGGTCGGAGGCACTGGCTTCTCCAGATCCATCGTCTAGCGCAGGAGAAGACCGGTGCTGCAAATGTTCGACCTGCACTTGTGAATGCCACAAGAAGAATAGCTCCCCTCCGAAAGATTGGTCCCCTCTACCTTCACCACCTCCACCTCCACCTGGGTACTACTCCCAACACTTCGGCGGCTCTATACTCTCTGGGCAGTTCTCGTACAACTAGATGAATTAGGAATGTTGTAATGAAATTTCTAAATTCCCTAAGGCATGTTATCAGTACGTAAGGCGCTTCGTTAGGGTTGTAGTAGCACCGTACATGCCATTGCAAATTTGTGTGTTTTCTCTGCTAAATTTCAAAAAAAAACCCAACCGTCGTGGCCCACGGCGGTTGGATTCATGCAACCGCCATGGCTCACGGCGGCTGCAAGGCGGCTGCCTGCCGCCGTGGGGCTCCTGCAACCACCGTCTGCAACCGCCGTGGGCCACGGCGTTTGGTTGTCAAAACTGATAAATTTTGAAACGCTCGTATAATTTTGCAAAATGATTAAAAAAATATATATATAAAAAAAATTCACTTCCCCGTGACAGATATCCGCCCGCGGGCAGCTAATGGGTAGCTACTTTCACCCGCGGGTATACCCGCTGCCCGCAACAAAAAACAAGGCCCATGTATATTATAGCCCAAATATCCCTAAGCCCAACCCATTAACGTTGTGAAATCTGAGCCTGTTTGGATGGGAAGGTACTTAACAGGCCCTTTAGGCCTTACCTACATTAGAGGAGGCCTGCATTACTGGTGTCCAGTTGGCATCTGGTGGTTATGGAAATTGGTCCAGCTGGAATATGTTTGGTACCACACTCACGGCATCTGCTTCTGGCAAAAACTATCACAAATATTGATTTACGTGTCTTATTCGTCCTTAGTCAAATTAAGGAAGTTGTCAAGGTTTTAAATTGACTGAGTTAAATATTACTTTGTAGTCACTAGTCAGTCAAATCCCAGCTGTACTGGGAAATATTAGCAACTGATAGCTGTGTTGGTTTCTGGGAACTCTATTCCATCAGGAATATTCAGGAAGACATAAGCTGAAATTCCATTGCTCATACTCACAAGTCATTATAAGAATTTTTTTATTGAGTACTTGGGTAGCTTTGTTATAGTTTATTATGCCTTTTCTGGTTTAAGTTTTTCTTCCATTCCTTTCTACATTGTACAGCCAAATACGCAGTCAAGGTCCCAAAATGAAGGGTCAGAAACAGACCAATTTTGGTGCTTACTGATCTCGTTCTGTTGTTCTCTTTATTGTGCCTAACCTGTTGGGGTCCATGAAGACAATTTGAAGGTTAGCACAGTAAAACTGGAATCTAGCCATACTCGTCCTGTTTTTACATTTATAATTTATTTTTGAAATATATTGAGTAGGTCAAGGAAATACACCACTTTACTCAAGATGATCAATTGACAGAAGATGTTTTCATTCTGGACTGTCACACGAGCATATTCGTTTGGGTTGGTCAACAGGTGGATGTTAAAGTGAGGTTACAAGCTCTGGATGTTGGGGAGGTGATAATTTTTATCTCTATGCAACAGCTTAAGAAAGCCACATCATGTCTTCTCTCATTATCATTCTCACTTGTTATTGCCTGACATCTTCACCAGAAATTTGTTGTGCTGGATTTCCTTATGGAAAACCTTTCCCGTGAAACACCAGATTAGGCATATGTTTGACCTCTGCAATTGTTTATTCTTCAATATATGAGCAGTTTGTGGTCTATACAGTAAGAGAACAGCATGACCAATCCCTTGTTTAGTATTTAATCTCTTTTGTTTTTAGATGCATGGCAATTCATACCAGAGGAAGTTTGCCATAGTTAGGATATGCAATTAACTTAGGAAAATGGATATATTAAACTTGATCTAAATTTCATGAAAGATGGCCTGCTAGTGTACAGAGACTCAATATAATCTGCAAAGAAAACTTAACTGATCAATTTTGATAGGAAACTTCTGATAAGGAAATTGACATTATAATGCATGGAGGCTGCATTACACTAATTTTTTATTCTCCTTCATGTCCTAAGGTTATGGAAGCTGTGAATCCATTGTTTGTTGGGATCGATATTTTCTATTGATTGCTGTTTGAGGGATTTTGAAGGAAGATTGTCTTTCATAAGTATTTCTTTAGCCAAGGCTTTTTTAGCTTTGCATCTAAATGACTGAACCTGTTGTATGTGCATGGTCAGATTACGATCAGAAATCCAGACACGGTTGATTCCTCTTAGATTGCACTATTAAACTTTGGGCACAATTTAGAGTATCAATATATCATCTTTATCTACAGTTCTACCTAGCTGCTGTTATTTCCTTTTATTTGGGAGGTTCATACTCCTAGGATTTATACCTAATGTTTATCCTGAATAATTTGCTGACTATTGAAAGTTGATTAGTAACTCAATTCTTGCCTTCAAGTTCTCTCCCTTTCTCCCTCCCCTGCTCCTCTAGTGTCACTGAGACTGATAAGAATCATATTCTTGTAGGTTAAGTCAAGAATGATGGGTGATTCAGCCTATAAAAGCACTCATGATTGTTTTGTGAAGACACTAAAGAATGATGTATGTTCTATCCTGCTACGCATGTCATATTTATGGATTCTTTATTTAGATGAGCAGCAAAAAAATATATTGTAATATATTGTGATTTATAATATTGTGGATTCCGGACAAATTTGGTTGTTTGTGATTTATAAATGTGATTTGTGATATATTGTTGTTGATTTGTGGTTTGTGATGTGTGTGTGTGTGTGTGTGTATATACATACTGTTTTGCTATAATGCACCTGGGTGCATTCTGTATAGAGAATGCACCCACCCTTGTTGCAACTGGGCTCATTCTGGTTGCAATTTGTTCACGTCGGATTGCAAGTAGGAGTCTAGTTGTAATTGGTTCATATCCAGTTGCAGCAGAGTCAGATATGTTGTAATTAGTTCCGTCGAGTTGCAATTAGTATAGTGTCAGAGTTGCAATCTGTTAGTCTCGTGATTACAATTGGTTCGCGCGCAGTTGCAACTGGTTCGCACCTAGTTGCAACTCGGTTGGGTCTAGTTGCAATTGGTTCGTGTCGAGTTGCAATTGGTTCGTCGAGTTGCAATTGGTTCAGCCGCGAAGTTGCAACTGCGGGGTCTGTGCATTCGCTATACAGAATGCACCTGGGTGCATTTTAGTATCACCCTATATATATATATATATATATATATATATATATAGGATGAGTTTTATCTACTCTCGGGTGTAGTTACTCCCATACTTGTATCTCACAAATTAGAAGGTATCTTTGCATACTTGAGGTTTCTAAAAAATGTATGTACACATACTTGATTTTTAAAAGTGGTATATGAACATACTATTTTTTTATATGTAAGGAAACATAAAGTCAGTGGACATACTCATGTTTCAATATAGGAAATAACATACATCACAAGGTGCAAAAAATTATGAGTTCCACTCAATTTTTTTCACGATTATCACTTTGATAAATCTTATTTTAGGTATGTGAACATACTCCAAGTGATAAATGGGTATGTACACATACACAAAGTAGGTTTTTGAACGTGGGAGTAACTACACCCGGGAGTATAATGAAATTTTCCTATATATATATATATATATAGTAAGACTAATGGGAGCCACTTCCAATAGCTATTGGAAGCCCCCGACCAACCCAACCAACCAGCCATGTGACCCAACTCGTACCTCTATCTCCCTCCCACCTGACACATGCATGCATGCAAACTCACATCTTCTTTTTAGTTTTTTCGCGATAATTCTTCGCACGAGGATCCGATTCACAAACGGTTTTCACCATAACATGCGTGACATTTTTATGCACATTTTGAGATCCATTGTGAATATTTTTTTTGAATTTTTTGACGACAGGTTTGTATGACCCGGACTGAAGGTTTGTATGACTGCAAGTTTGTATGACCTGGACTGCATGTTTCTATGATCCGGACTGTAGGATTGTATGACCTGGACTGACGGTTTGTATGACCCACGACGACAGGTTTCTATGACCCGCGACAACATGTTTCTATGGTCAAGACTACATGTTTCAATGACCTAGAAGGTAGGTTTCTATGACCTAGAAGGTAAGTTTTTATAACCCCGATGGCATGTTTCTTTAACACGAACGACATGTTTATGTGACTTAGATGGCATATTTCTATGACTGGACTACATGTTTCTATGACCCCGCAATGAAAGGTTTCTATGACACGGATAACATATTTATATGACACAGACCATAAAACTCTATCTCCGGGTCATAGAAACCTACCATACGGATCATAGAAATATATGGATTCAAGCATAATAACATATATAAACGAGCATATAAACCTATAACACGAGCATATAATGTTGAGTCGTTCATTTTTTCTAGATTTGAAATTCGAATAAGTGCACAGAACTCTCATGAGCATAGAAACCTGCAAGACCAAGCATATAAACATGTATTTCGTAGGAATGGATGTGCACAGAAGAGGAAGGGAAAAGATGGAAGCATAGATTTCGGGAAAAAACAATTTTTGCTATCTCCTCACGGACATTTTATCGAACATGTTAGCTGCATGAACATGGTGAGCTCCTTGGACGAGCTCTTCCAGCATGCGCGTCATGGATCCATGGTCCAATTCCTGGAATCGGCAGCTGCTAAAAGATTTAAGTTTGATTTGCGCAAGCAGACACAGAAAAAACAAAAAAATTGTGTCACACCCCTTGCCGCCGACGATCGCCGGCAACGTGAGCTAACGAGCGGGATCGAGAGAGAGATAGGAAATCGCCGAGGAAGATTCCCCTGTAGCGAATTTCTATTTAGTTTGAATAAAAGCATAATTGTCTTACAAGTTTGCCCCACACGACATATATCAGCTAGCTCACTATTACACTGGCAACTGTGGCCCACACGTCACTACTACTGGGTACACAACCATCATAACATGTTCTAGCAACGTTGGCATATTCATTCACTTGACGCTTCCATGTCTTGACTCTTGGGCGTCACACCTCCCCCCGCTGCAGATGTTGCCTGTCCCCAGGCAACCGACGATGGAAAGCGCTCCTTGATGACATGCCAATCTTCCCATGTAGCTGAAGTCGCTGGTAGATGACACCACTTGACACGTACTTGAGGGATAGCAGAGTTACCCTTCTTGACCAGTCACCGTTCCAGCACTTGTTTTGGTTCAAGCTCGATTGCACTGAGGTCTTTGATCTGTGTGAGGTCACTGAAAACTGGTGTGTAATCAGGAGTGAAAGGTTTCAACTGCGACACGTGAAAGACTGGATGGATCTGACTCCCTTCGGGCAACTGCAATTTGTAAGCTTCAGCACCAATTTTCTCCAGAACCTGAAAGGGTCCAAAGAAGTTAAACACCAATTTTGGATAAGGGCGACTCACCACAGATTGTTGAGTATATGGCTGTAACTTGAGCAGCACTTTCTCCCCAACTTGAAATTGCCTGTACTTTCTGTGGCGATCTGCCTGCAACTTCATGCGGTTCTGTGCTACAGCAAGATGTTGTTTCAACATAGATAGTTAGGCTTCTCAGGCTTGTAAGATATCAATAGCCTCAGACTGAACTCCTTCAGCTATCCTTGTTGTGACCCCTGAATTAGCCTCATATCCATATAAGGCTTTGAAAGGAGAACAACCTATGGAAGAATGGTGAGAGGTGTTATACCATAACTCTGCTAGAGGTAGCCATGACTTCCATTTCTTTGGGCTGTCATATACTGCACACCTGAGGTACATCTCTAGGCACTGATTCACTCTCTCTGATTGATCATCTGTTTGTGGATGATAAGATGAACTTCTCAGCAATTTAGTGTCAAACAGAGAGAACAGTTCCTTCCAAAATGTACTAGTGAAAATCCTGTCCCTATCGGAGACTATGGACTGTGGAAGACCATGAAGTTTCACTACATTGTCCAATACTAATCTGGCCACTCCTTGGGCTGTAAAGGGGTGTTTCAATGGTATGAAGTGTGCAAATTTTGTATATCTATCCACAATGACCAAAATGGAATTATACCCTTCTGAACTGGGCAGCCCTTCCACAAAATCCATGGTAATATCTTGCCAAGCTCCTTGTGGGATAGGCAGAGGTTGTAATAGTCTAGCAGGATGTGTATTCTCATGCTTAGACTGTTGGCAGATTTGACATTGTTTGATAAAACTTTCCACATCAGCTTTGAGCCCCTTCCAGTGAAAGAGTTTCTTGATTCTGTGATATGTGGCCTTGGTGCCTGAATGACCCCCCACCACAGAAGAATGCAAAGCTGCTATGAGTTTGGTCTGTAAAGCAGAATTGTTAGCTATCCAGACCTTCCCTTTGCATTTGATGAGACCTTTGTCCAATGAGAAGCCATGCTCATCTGGGCTGGAAATTGCCAATTGTATCAGCATTTGTTGGGCTTGAGGATCAGTAGTGTAGGAATTTAGTACTTCTTGCAACCATTGTGGTGTAACCTCAGAAATAGCCTGTATGGCCATCATGTGACAGACTCTAGAAAGAGCATCAGCAGCCAAATTCTCTTTCCCTTTTCTATACACCACTCTGAATTGAAGACCCATAAGCCTGGTCATGGCTTTCCTCTGCATGTCAGAATGTAAATTCTGCTCAGTTAAGTAAGACAAGCTCTTGTGGTCCGTTCTGATGAGAAACTCCTGTCTTTGCAAGTAAGGGCGCCATTTTCCCACTGCCATGATTAAAGCCAAGAATTCCTTCTCATAAATGGAGAGCTTTTGGTGCATAGGTCCAAAATCCTTACTTAGATATGCTACAGGCCTATCCTTCTGCATTAACACAGCCCCTATACCAGAGTCACAAGCATAAGTTTCTACAATAAACTGCTCATTGAAATCTGGAATTGCTAGCACTGGTGCTGAAGTCATAGCTGCCTTAAGAGCTTCAAAAGCTCTTTGTGCTTCAATTGACCACTCAAAGTGTTTCTTCCTCAATAGATTGGTAAGAGGTTTTGCCAGGATACCAAAATGATGTATGAATTTTCTGTAATATCCTGTTAAGCCCAAGAACCCCCTGAGTTCAGTGACACTAGTGGGAACAGGCCACTTTACCATTTCCTCTGTCTTGCTGGGATCAGTTGCCACCCCTTTATCAGTTATGATATGGCCTAAATAATCAAGTTGCTTCTGAGCAAAGGAGCATTTGCTGAGCTTTATATAAAGGCTATGTTCCTTGAGCTTGTCAAGCACCATTCTAATGTGTTGGATATGGGAGTGCAGATCAGGGCTGTAGATGAGAATATCGTCCAGAAACACCAAAACAAATTTGCGTAGAAAGGGTTCCAACACTGTGTTCATGATGCATTGAAATGTAGCTGGCGTGTTCGTGAGACCAAATGGCATTACCTTGAACTGGTAGTGGTCATGATGTGTTTTAAACGCTGTCTTGAACTCATCTTCACATTTCATTCGCACTTGATGATAACCGGAACACATGTCAAGCTTGGAGAAATATGCTGTACCAGCCAATTCATCTAGGATCTCATCGATAAGGGGCATTGGGAATCTATTTTTTACTGTAATCTCATTCAACTTACGATAATCCACACAAAACCGCCAACTCCCATCTTTCTTCTGCACTAGCAAGACTGGGGATGTGAAAGGGCTTGTGCTTGGTACTATGAGACCTGCAGCCAACAACTATTTCACTTGTTTCTCGATCTCATCCTTGTGTAAAGGAGAGTACCCATATGGTCTTGAGTTAACTGGAGTAGCATTAGGCAGAAGAGGAATAGAATGATCCAGTAATCTCTCAGGTGGCAAGGTTTGAGGATCCTCAAACACATCCTTGTACTCTTCAAGAAGAGCCAGAACCTGAGGTTCCATTGGCTCCACAGTGAGATCTTTCACCACTTCTACTATAGCAAATGCCCCAATTTCATTGCCAGCCGCCCATTTCACCAGTTGATCTGCCTTGAGTTCATGCAACTCCATCTTTGGTGGTTGTACACCTTGCAAGACAATCTCCCTGCCCTTGTCCAGAAAAGTAACATTTCTATTTGCCCAGTGGCAATGCATGGGGCTGTGAGACTTCAGCCAATCAAAGCCCAGGATGGCATCATAACCTCCCAAGTCCAGCACCAACATATCAGTGTGCATTGTATACCCCTAAGTCCACCATTCCAACTGGGGTACATAAGAATCAGAGACCAATGTCTCTCCATTAGCCACTCTGATGACTTTGGGCTTCATGGGTAGTGGTTGAATGCCCACCTTTGCTAGAAAAGAGCAACTGACAAAACTATGGGAACTTCCACTGTCCATAAGCATTAACATCACTTTGTTCTTTAGCAGTGCCCTGATCTTAATGGCCTCCCCTTCATCAGTACCAGGCAAAGCATTGATAGAGAGAGTCCCAAACTCAGAAGCAAGAGCATCTTCCATAGCCAGTTGTTCTAACACTTCCTTAGTGAGATCCACATCCAAGGTATTCAGAACCAGAGCATTAAGCTGAGCTCTTGGTCTTTTAGTGCATTTGGCCATATGAGAAGGATCAAATGGTTCAGTACAATTGTTGGCGGTCGATTTCCGTCAACCAAGAACACTTGTTATGTTATGGTTTGAACTTCATTTTGGAACTAACCCGCCACTAGGCATACTAATGATATAACAAGTTCACCGTTGGATGTGCATTTTGGAGTATAGTGTTTTTGCAGGAATTCACGTATTAAATGAGGAAAGATGCAACTAGTTTGGAGAATGTTTTGCAAGACAATCAAGGAGCTCTGACCATGTGCGAACTTGCCCCCAAAGGTGGCAAGGACCAATGTGCTTGAATGGAGAACTCCCGAGGACCGAGATGAAAAGATCAGAAGTTCATGCATAAAGATCCCCTATCTTGATCGCGGGGATGACGACCTCAAAATGAAACAAATGAAGGGGGCCAAGTGCAAAATGTCAAGATGAGCCGTGGGGAGAAGGACGGGCCCGAACCGGCCCAAAAAGGGCCCAGGCCGGCTGGCCTGGTCGGATCGGCCCAGACCATTTTTGTGTCGGTTCGCACCCCCCTTTCTTCGGTGTTAAGTAGATGCAACCCTAATCGCGTGGGCAAGCCGCCATTCGCCAGAGACGCCATCTAGTTCCTCAGAGCCGCCAAGGAAGAGAGAATCGACTACGAGAGAGACCCTTGGGGGAGGACACTCGAGATAGATCATCGCCAAGCCCAAAGGAGGTCGCCACGAGGAAGGAGGACGCCGAGAACTTGCCACGGCGCCGCCGGAGTTGAAGGACAACGAGGATCCATCTTCATCGGAGGCATCCACCATCTCAACGGTACCATGCCTAGCGCCATGATGGGGTAAAGTCTTTCGTTTGTCCATGGAGTTGTAACGGAACTTGAAGTGTAGTCACCTATATATCTTGTTTGGATCATATGTCTATCATACCTTTTGTTGATGATGCTTATTGTTTAAGGCTAGCTACCATGCTTTCGGGGTTGCTCCCGTAGATCGCGTCAACATACCGTGTTCATTAGGGTTAGTACCGATTACCTTCGCGTAGTGACATGTACGAGGGAAGGGAAAAGTCTAATCCTTGATCACACACCTAGATAGATTGGATCGGGGGTTTATCATGTTTTGGGTGAATGCATCTTCAAGTGCCTAGACTCCATGGGCATACGTTCTTCATACTTGTGCACCTTTAATCTCTCTTTAACGTAATCTAGGGTTAGTTTGTCTTTACTTTATAGATTAATCTTTCTATCATAAGTCTTCAATCAACTAGATTAGTGTTAGGTTAAACGCTAGTAATCCCCTTGCTCCTTGGGTTGACAAGAACCTTGGGATCTCCCGTAGGTGAAGAAGGGCATAGGAGATCCGTACGCTTGCGGATCGAAACTTCATACGAGTTTCACCTATCAACAAGCCCCTTTTTCTGGCGCCGTTGCCGGGGAGCAAGCTAGTTTACTTCGTTTAATCTTTCATTGATTTTGTTGATTACTAACATCTAACCCTAGTCTTCTAGAAAAACACTCTTTTTTTGTTTTTGTTTTCTTTTGATTGTCTAGATGGCGTTCGTTCGAAATCTCTTGGAGGAACCAGAAAAATCACTAAGAGACTACGCTAGCCCTCGATGTGAGGACATCAAGGTACAAGAGTCGGACTTGGTTCTCCAAGCGACAAGGTACGAAATTAAGCCTCGAATCATTGAGATGGCAGCAACTAATCCGTTCCGAGGAGTGGAGACGGACAACCCATATAGACATATCCAGCGCTTCACGACACTATGCAATACGGTACGACAAGAGGGAGTCCCCGATGATTGGTTTAAATGGAATCTCTTCCCCTACTCACTTGCCGATGAAGCAATGAAGTGGTATTCATTCGCGTCCTTCGAAGTCGAGGGAAATTGGAATCAATTGATAAAGAAATTTTGTGCCAAGTTTTTCCCTATAAGCAAGATTCAACATATAAGGATGCAAGTGATTAACTTTAAGCAAGGAGAAGAAGAGGGGATTGATCAAGCGTGGAATAGATTCAACGAGCTAGTTGAACAAGGACCAAGACTCGGATTTCCCGGTGATGTACTTTTGCATACATTTTTCTTTTCCCTAACCCCTAGTTGCATGGAATATGTTCAAATGTGTGCAGGAGGAGATCTCATGGAGAAAACACTCACGGAAGCTGCCCAACTTCTACAAAAAATAAGCAAAGCGGCGGCCATGCGAAGAGATTGGGAAACACGACTTTCGGGGAAGCCAGAATGTGATACAAGTGTGAGACCACTTGCTGGAATTTTCAGAAATACGGTCCCGGAAGAGAAGAAAGAGGAGCCAATCCCGAAAAAAGTTGAAGAAATTAAACATGCGGAAGCTAGGACTATCCCGGAGAGTGATCTCGCCAAGACAAGCAAAGCGAGTGAAAGGACTATGTCAAGCGCGAAGCCACTAAGGGAGTTCGAGTAAACGGATTGGGTCCCAATTGATTTTGGAGAAATCTTTGACAAGAGGAGACCTTTCCCTA
Source organism: Cenchrus fungigraminus (assembly GCA_036936925.1). Lineage (NCBI taxonomy): Eukaryota > Viridiplantae > Streptophyta > Magnoliopsida > Poales > Poaceae > Cenchrus > Cenchrus fungigraminus. The sequence continues at coordinate 75,343,800 of CM072780.1, forward strand.
ATCAAAAGGGGATGGCGAAAGCCGTGGGGATGGACTTTCCGCCTGAGAAACATGTGGAACAACCATACAACCTAGAGACAACCGGGGAGGTCCTTCAAAAACTCTTTAGCAAAGAAGAAGTGGATCCGGACCATGTGGCCGAAGCAAAAAGGATTATGGGAATCAAGCCCGAGGCATCACCATTCGCTCGCCTCGCTGAAATTTATGCCATAGGATCCGATGAAGAAGAGAAGACATCGCCGTGTATAGATTGCAAGGTCAACAACGTTGATTGCAAGGCGTTATGCGACATTGGAGCACAAGTAAGTGTCTTGTCTTCTAAAATTTTTGATGAAATTCATGATCATACCATTGACCTAGTTCCAACCACTACTAAATTAATCATGGGAGATGGTAGAATTGTTAAACCTATTGGAATTGCCCGAAATCTAGAAATTTTAATTTCCGGAAAACATATACCAACCGATTTCTTTATTGTTGATGTCTACTATGATAAAAATGATCATGTAATTCTTGGTAGATCTTTTCTTAAGTTGGTTAATGCCGTTTTAGATGCCGGAAAAGGAAAAGTAACTATTAATCTTGATGGGGATAATCACACATATAATTTTCTTCCCGCTTCTAGAATTGCCTCACCTCTCCCTCTTGATGACGAAGAGGTAGAGAGCCTTCGTTTTGTTGAAACCTTCAGGGATCCATTGCAAAGAGCAATGGAGAATGAATCTAATAATGAGCTAGATGGAGAATTAGCGGAAGCAACCAAAGGACTAGAACCACAAGACGGAAGCTTAGAGGAAGATAAATTTGAAGACATTGGGGAAATTAAACATGAAGAACCACAAGTACCGGAGGTGGATCTTAAGCCATTGCCCAAAGGATTAAAATATGAATTTTTGGGGCCGGACAAGACTTATCCCGTGATCGTGAGCGACGAGTTGAGTCCCGAGGAGAATGACATGTTGCTGAATTTATTGAAAAAGCACAAGAAAGTGATAAGATATTCGATAAATGACCTTAAAGGACTTAGCCCAGCGTTTTGCACTCACCGCATACCTATGGATGCGGACCAATTGCAATCGGACCCAACTAGTTGCAACTAGGCGCTCACTGCGTGTAAACCAATTGCAACAGTGAGACTAGATCAATTGCAACCATGACACTATGCTAATTGCAACTCGGCGGAACTAATTACAACACATCTGGCCCATTACAACCGTTGCAACTAGATACAAACTAATTGGAACTAGACCACCCAATTGTAGCCTGACGCGAACCAATTGCAACCAGAGTAAGTCCAGTTGCAACTGAGAAAAAATCAATTATCAATCAGGGTGGGTGCATTCTCTATATAGAATGCACCCAGGTGCATTATAGCAAAACACTAATATATATATATATATATATATTGTTGTTCACACGGAAAAGAAAAAAAAAGAGGTGGCTTCTCCGAGTGCCTAGGGCAAGCACTCAAGGAAGAGGATTTTTTTTAAAAAGTCGAATTTCTTCCCCGAGTGTTGCACTCGGGGAAAGGATTTTTTAAAAATTGAATCCCCCCACCCCGAGTGTTGCACTCGGGAAGAGTTTTTTTTAAAAAAAAGGTGGATGGTGCCGACGACTTTAAATCTTTCCCGAGTGCTAGCACGGCACTCGGGGAAGGCTTCTCCGAGTGCGTGATTTTTGGCACTCGGGGGAAGGCCTCTTCACCGTGAGAGGTATAGCCGGAAGCTCTTCCCCGTCCTTCCTCAAGTGCATCTGGCACTCAGGGAAGCACGTGGCTGCCGTCGTGATTGCAACAACAATTGTGTTTAGATCCCAAGACCTGGTTATCGCAATGCCAGAACATATAATTAGGGATGAAAACGGATCGGATACGAACGGATAATGCGGATACAGATACAGATAATTTTTCTTTCTCGGACATAATTTTCGGATAGAATTCGGATACAGACATTATATTTTTTGTCGATTAGTGATATTCATCATATTTCGATCATAAAAATTCAACTTTGAATTTCCGGATACTAATACGGTACGGATAGTTACGGATATTAAATGTCTGGATTCGGATACGGTCTTACCATTTGAGTGTCTGACCCTTTCGGTCGGTCGGTCGGACGGATAATATTTGTACCACTTTCATCCCTACAAATGACAACCTCTGGTTGTGCTTAACAATGACACTTTTGTAGTTACAGCCGTGGCAGTAGGAGTGCTTTTGGGCAAGACCGCTGATTGTCAATGTCTTAATCACCCGTGATCACGAGGACCACCCGAAAAACCAAACGGACACATCATGCAGACGTGACGATGGACAAAAAAAAACTGCAAGCACCCGTATCACCATGCAGCGGCGCAGATGCTGATAAAGTGCGTTGATACTCAAGCCGTCAAGCGGCACGATGAGGACACAGTCTGCGGCTTTGCGATGGTGATGGGACAATGACATGATGGAAATTTGAAGAAGCAATATCGGGTACGGAGAATGATAAAGGCGCTGAAGATAGATTTTCTGAAACGATAGCCGACATGTGCAAGGGTAGAGACTTTGGAGGGTACATGTTAGAATTTATAAAAGACCTTATGTACCGTAAGGTGTCGTTGGGATCTTAAATATACACAATTTGTATTTGTTGTGAAGTTACTTGATACCAAGTCTTTCCATCATATCAGCAATGTCGCATTCAATGCGATTATGAACGTGTTATCCCTTACTTTCCCTGATGCCACTACAAGAAAAACGGTGACTACTAACGCAACTTTGGTGGCAAAAAAATTTATCGTTATTGATTTTTATAACGTTCTTGGCTGATATCGTCATAAAATTTTACTTCCGAGCAATTTAATGATAAAATAAAACATCATAAAGGTTGCTACTATAGCCAGACATTCTCTATTACACAGTGGTTTTGTGACCACATAAGCTCCACAACGTCATAAACCAATCTAGATCCCACATGTAAGTTCAAGAAGATAAATAAGATGATAAAATAAAATGGAAAATGTGCTAGTCTTGTGGATTGAATATGTGAAGGACCGATTAGGCGAACCAGAGAGGGGGTGAGTGAATGAGAGCCGATAAAAATTCTTCTCGAAGGAGATGAGAACTCCAACAAGACGAACACGGCTTCCAAATCACGTCTCCGACTCAACTACCCAAGTTGGCCAAGACCACGCAGCCACTGGAGTGCTACTGGTCCTAGGAACCAACAACCACCTTCACAGACTCGAGAACGCAGCGGAACACCAACTCGAGCACCACTGACCTACACCGGTCAGGCCGGTGAGCAGCACCAGTCAGACCGGTCCCTGCTGGTAAAACCTGGGAACTTCCACAGAAGGCCTCTACACCGGTCAGGCCAGTGTAGCTCGCCGGTCAGACCGGTCCAAGCCAGGAAACCCCAAATCCACCAAACAGGCCTACCGAGCTCCAAACTGACCCAAACTCGAAACAGCAGCAACACGGGACTACAACGAACTCACCAGAACGTTCACCCGAGGCAAAACCCACAGAGCCTCTGCACCGGTCAGACCGGTGAGCAGCACCGGTCAGACCGGTCAGGCTGGGCCGCTCGGGGATGAACAGCACCCGCGGGTCAACTCCCCCAAATCCAACTCCCGATCTCCCGAATCGCTCCACGGATTTGTGCAAGACTTTGGGGATAGTAGGAACACCTCATGGGCACTCCATAGCCAAGATTTGGTTCACCAAAACTTGCTAAATCAAGAGGAATCGAAGAAATCCCACCAAGAACGCCTCTAACCCTAGAGCCACGAAAACCCCAAAATCGAGCCCCTTTGCTCACGGATTTGGGAGGGGAATCAAAGGGAAAAGAACCACGAAGGGTTCATGCATGCATCCCCCACCAAATCCCAAAGAGAAAGGCCTCGAAATCGCTCCAAGAAAATCGCCAAGAAAGGGCTCCGAAAATCACCAAAAAGGAGAAACGGGAAAGACACATCCAAGTCTTGAGGAACCACGCCGAATCATCTATACATACCAAAGAGGTTCATACAAGGTCTAGCTTGCCGCCCGATCATCCTTCCCTCTCACAAGATCTCACCATGAAGCTCTCAAGCTAGTCCTAAGAAAATCCTAAGGAAAATAGGAAGAGAAAATAGGAAAGCAAAATGAGCTAGGGTTCCAAGAGGTGGCTGCCATCCTCTCACCACTTGGGTTATATGGAGGCAACCGAAAGACGAAAATACCCTTACTAGCTAACTAGGGATACATGCCCCTCAAGGGCGAATTCGGAAATCTTTGTCTTCGCTCCATCGGACGGATGCCCAGCGACCGCAAACTTGCTTAGCCTCGACGCAAGCCTTGCGATCCCGACACGTGTCCTCCGCTTCGAAGATTCCGGACTGCGTCGTCGCACACCAGTCAGACCGGTGCTCCTCACCGGTCAGACCGGTACCCACCGGTCAGACCGGTCTGGAGCTGCTGCACCTCCGTCTTCGGTTCTTCGGTCTTTGCTTTGTGGATCAACCAAGGAACCCAGTGGTTTTCTGGTGAACCACCGGAAACCCTGCGAACTCGGTGTAGCCTCCGCCAATCACCACTCATGACTCGGCTCCCACGTAGTCCCGGCTCGACCTTAGTTTTGAGGCTCAACCAAGAAACCGTCCATGACTTCATCTTGCCGTTCTTGCCACCATGCGGCCCGCACTTGACCCCGCTGGCCACCGGGTCCCCCGAACCAAGCCTACTTGTCTTCTCCACACCTGGAGGCCTCACCGGCAACAACCTTTCGCGCTTGTTCTTCACCTGCACCTGCACCAGTCAAGCCGCAACCTGCACCTGCAATACTTAGCCAAGAATCAGTCCACATCACGTTGTCAATCACTCATCACACCAGGAAGCGACCATCCACCGGTCCTCGAACCACACCTGACTCTCAATCTCCCCCTTGATGAGTGCATTGACAACACACACGTTTTGGTAACCAAGAGAAAAGAAAAAGAAAAGAAACGACTAAAAGAAACTCCAACAAGCGATCGAAAGCCAAAGAAAAGGCAAAGAGCAAGATCACTTGAAGAAGACAAGTCTCGGACCCCTTAGGTAAGGGCAACAGCTTGACACATCCGAGACAAAATATGCTCAAGCAAAGAGCACAAGCCAACAATCCAAAGCTCGAAAAACACAAAGAGCTCCCCCTGCACACATGCTAGCTCCCCCTGAACCAATGCAACTCCCCCTGGACGAATACATGCAAACCACCTCGCAAAACAGAGCGGCTACTTCAGCTTTGCTCTGACCGGTCAGACCGGTCAACCACACCGGTCAGACCGGTGTGCTAGATCGCCCAGCACCTGGACCTCACACCGGTCAGACCGGTGTACCTCACCGGTCAGGCCGATGACCACCTGGGAAAAACTGGGAACTGCACGAGCTCAAAACTAGCTCGAAACCACTTGGAAACCTTCTAAATGCATGCAACAAGCCAAAACATGCTCAAACTTCTCCCCTTGTTGACAATGCATGAATCAAGCCAAAAATGCAAAAAATGCAACCTAGAGCTTCTCAAATAGACAAAATTCAACAAAGGATGCTACACATGTCCAAATGAGCAAGTTAGATACTCTATAGCTTCGTAATGACATCAACTTCATGATCACCAAGTTTCACAACCATTGGGCGAAGCTGAGATAGAATTGAGCAATTTTGCGAAAAAATCACCCTCTCATGAGCAAAGTCCTAAACATGAGCAAAACATGTCAAAATGGCAAAGCCACACAAACTTCATGCTAGGACAACCATTCTAAGCATAAGACCATCATAAACACCCACAAGCACCTCATGTCATGTCAAAGCCACCGAGCCATGTGCCTACTTCTAGATATGAGACTTCTCATCGGTAGGCATCATGAAACGGTTTAGCACCCAAAGCAAATTAAAATTAGCACATATGACATGGGAGCACATTTTCCAAGCAATTTACATTTCATTTTCAGATTTATAGTTGGTACATGAAATGTCTTTGCGACAAAAAGGAACTTATACCCCTCCACAAGATCAACCATGGGGGCTAAACATTCATGATGGCAAATGAGCCTTTGGCCCCATATGATCAAAATAAGCTATCCAACCACAAATTAAGCATAACCAAGCCACAAAAACATGTCAAGATCATGTAAAGGCATTTACTCACAAGAGAGCATACAAGTGACATTTTTCAAAAGCATAGCCATCAACCATGGATATAAATCAAGATCATCAAGAGCTAAGCCAAACTAACCATAGCTTACCACACTAGCTCACAAAGACATACATATCATTCCATGGTGAACAATGTATATAGGAGAAGCTTTTCCTACATAATGCATATGATATAAAATGCATGCAACCTAAGATACAAAGATGCCTATACATCATGATACATATGCCATGCCAAATGCAAGAAATGCACAAAGGAAAGCTATACATATGCTACAAAGGAGCTCCCACACACCAACTCAAGAAATCAAACACACACCAAGCTCCCCCCGCAAACGAGTGAAAGTTGCTTGATCTAGGGGTTTGGTGAAAATATCGGCTAGTTGGTCATGTGTGGGTACATGGATCAAAGCTATCTTCCCTTTCTCTACGTTGTCTCTCAAGAAGTGATACCTCACTTCTATGTGCTTGGTTTTGGAATGGAGCACTGGGTTCTTTGCAACGCTTATGGCACTGGTGCTGTCACATTGAAGTGGGACATGGGTATACTCCTCACCAAAGTCACTCATGGTGTATGTGATCCAAAGGAGCTGAGAGCAAGAACTAGCTGCTGCCACATATTCTGCCTCGGTAGTGGATTGAGCAACACTTGATTGTTTGCGGGAAGACCAAGACACCAAAGAAGAACCCAAGAACTGGCAAGTCCCAGAAGTGGACTTCCTATCCAACCGACACCCGGCAAAATCTGCGCCTGAAAATCCATGAAGCGCCAAAGAAGAAGACGCAGAGTACCAAAGGCCGAAGTCGGGAGTGTGTCGCAAATACCTGAAAATGCGCTTGACTGCTTGCCAATGCGAAGTCCTCGGAGACGCTTGAAAATGAGCACACAGACATACCGAGAATTGGATGTCCGGCCTCGTCGCCGTCAAGTAGAGGAGTGACCCGATCATGCTCCGGTACTCCTTCTGGTCCACGTGTTCACCTTCCTCGTCCGCATCAAGAGCTGTAGTCGTACTCATAGGCGTCGCCATGGCCTTGGAGTCTTCCATCTTGAACTTCCTCACAATGTCCTTGGTGTACTTAGCTTGGTGCACAAATGTTCCTTCCTTTGATTGCTTGATTTGTAGCCCGAGGAAGAACTGCAACTCGCCCATCATGCTCATCTCAAATTCCCTGCTCATGTCTTCTGCAAACCTTGCAACAAGAGAGTTAGACGAGCCACCAAAGACAATATCATCCACGTATACTTGCACAATCAGGATATCTCTACCCTGCCTGAGGAGAAACAAGGTCTGATCGACCTTTCCCATCTCAAACCCTCTCTTAAACAGGAACCACCTCAACCTACCATACCAAGCTCTAGGCGCCTGCTTCAACCCATACAGCGCCTTTCTCAACTTGTACACCCGGTGGGGGTACTTCTCACTCTCAAACCCCGGTGGTTGCCTCACAAACACCTCTTCCTCCAACACACCGTTCAGGAACGCACTCTTCACATCCATCTGGTACAACTTGAACCCTTTAGCCACGGAAAAGGCTAGAAGGATCCTGATCGCCTCCAAACGAGCTACAGGAGCGAAAGTCTCCTCGTAGTCGATCCCCTCTTTCTGACTGTACCCCTGAGCAACAAGTCTCGACTTGTTCCTCACCACTTCTCCTTTCTCTCCCTCTTTATTTTTCCACACCCATTTTGTCTCAATCGGCTTACACCCTGGGGGAGGGTCAACCAACACCCAAACTTGGTTCCTCTCAAAATTCTCCAACTCCTCATGCATCGAGTTAACCCAATTATGATCAGATAACGTGTGTCCAATGTCTTTGGGCTCAAAGGTGGCAACAAAAGCAGCATGAGCGAAATGAGAATTGTTCCGAACCCTCGACCGTGTAGTACGCTCATTCATGTCGCCGATGATTCTCGAAGCTGGGTGATCCACTTGCACTCGCCGGGGAGGTTCCCGTCTTGATGCTACCTCCCCCTCAACAGCAGCTTCGCCTTGATCTGGGTTTGTCGTTGTAGGTGTGGGAGAGGGCCCGTTCACGATCGTCGTCGAAGTAGTGGGTACATGTTCAGCTGCGGGCACCACACCGTCATCTTCATCATCTCCATGTTCATGCTCCTCCTCCTGAAAGATCTCCTCGCCAAGTTCGTCGTCATCTGCACACTCAAAAACAAGCTGACTACGTGGCTGTGTCTCGTCGACGGTTACCTCGCAAGTCTCCACGATTTGGTTAGTTTCAAGATTGAGCACACGAAATGCTCTAGAATGAGATGCATAAGCAAAGAAAATGCCATCGACAGACCTAGCCTCGAACTTGTCCAACTTCTTCCCTTTCTTCAGAATGAAGCATTTACAACCAAAGACATGGAAGTGACTCACCTTGGGTGTGCGACCGTGCATCAACTCGTAACAGGTTTTCTTCTTATGAACCCTGAGGTAGATCCTGTTCGACACATAGCACGCGGTATTGACCGCCTCAGCCCAGAACCTTCTCGGAGTCCTATGCTCGTCGAGCATCGTCCGAGCCATCTCGCACAAGGTCCTGTTTTTCCTTTCCACCACGCCATTCTGGGGAGGCGTATACGGACTCGAAAACTGGTGTTCAAGACCCAAGTCATGGCAAAAGGTTTCGAAGCGAGAGTTTTTAAATTCCGAGCCATTGTCACTGCGGATTGCTCGTATGGCATCTCCGTGCCTCTCGTTTCTTAACCTCAAGACAAGATCTCGAACAAAACCAAACGTCTCCCCTTTCTCCTCAAGAAAGAACACCCACGCATACCGAGAGTAGTCGTCCACCACAACAAGGACATACCACTTCCCACCCGCAGATCGGACACGAGCTGGGCCAACGAGGTCCATATGGAGCAGCTCGCATGGACGCTCAGTCATCACATCGGTGAGAGGCGGGTGAGAAGAGGCTACCATCTTGGCATGCCTACACAGCGGACAAACCAACTCTTTCTCAAACCTCAACCGTGGCAATCCTCGGACCAAACTGAGTTTACTCAAGCGAGACAAAAGATCAAAGCTCAAGTGACCCAACTTCCTATGCCACTTCCACAACTCACTCGAAGAACCAGCCAAGAAGCAACGCTCCACACCAGAAGACTGAGAGAAATCAGCTCAGAACACTTGACCCTCGGGAACGACCATGCAAACAAGGTCCCCTCGAGAATCTAAAATCCGAGAACCACCAGGCCGAAACAACACCTCAAAGCCCTCATCCAACAACTGGGACACGGAAAGCAAATTGAACCCCAGCGATTGAACAAGAGCAACACGCCTGAGAGTGACCTTGTCACTTACCTTGATCTCACCTTCTGATAGCACACGCCCTCGCCCATTGTCCCCAAAGGTGATGTATGTCTTGGACACCACCAGGACGAGACTTGAGACCCACCCCTTGTCTCCGGTCATATGCCTCGAGCAACCGGAGTCAATCAACCAAACGTTCCTCAAGTCTCCCACCTGAAATTCAAAAGCGAGCACGTGAGTGAACAAACGACTCAGCACTGGGGTTAGTACCAAAAGAGTAAAACCAGTGCCGAGCCATTTGCTCCAAAGTGGGGTTAGCACAAACCAAATCATCACGCCTATCGAAGCTACCACCACGAACACCACCACGGTAACCACTACGAGGGAACCAACCCTCTCTAGCTGGAGGAGGACGAAAGCCACGAAAGGAAAACCGTGGATCGTTCCTCCTCTCCATCTCAAAGCTACGACTCCTCCCACCCCCGTATTGAGCACGAGGTGGAGAACGCCTAGCAAACTGACCACCTGCAAACTTTCCAGACCAACCATCAGAACCACGACCACCAGAACCAAACTGAGCATCCTCACGAGCACGAAACCCAACTCGCTGTCTGCCCAGACCTGCACCGGTCTGACCGGTGTAGTGCACCGGTCGGACTGGTGTAGCTCGGCCAGCAACACCACCTGCTGCCTTCCGGTCTCCCCAAGTCGGAACCGTTCTCACAATCGCCTTGGCCCTAGGCATCTGCATACGAGGCTCAGGTACACCATTAGAAGGGTGGTACCTGTCCTTGTTAGCCCACTCTCTAGCCATTCTCTCCTCACGCTTCCTCTTGAAGTAAAACTCATCCTTGTGACCATCTCTCCCACAATACCCACAATGGAACTTTATGGGCTGTGGCTTAGGCTTTGGCTTGGGTTGGGGCTGCTCACTCGGTTTCTCACCCTTCTTCTCTCCTTCCTCACCTCCCTTTGGGCTCACAAACTTCACCGGTTTCTGGAAATCATTTGTTGGGTGAGGGAATATGGGTGGATCTGGAGTAGTGTCAAGTTTGTTTCTGAGATGGTTAGGCTTGGGCTCAAACTTGTTCTTGTATCTGTTTGGTGGTTGGATAGGAATCTCTCCAACTCTCTCAACTCCCTCACCACTGTTCTCTCCAAGCTTGTCAGCCCCAAGTGCCTGACCATCATAGCGTTTGAAAGCCGCTATCATGATACCAAGCTGAGGCTCCTGACCCGACAACCAGCTCATACATTTTCTCAGCTCATCATTCTCATCCTGCAAGCGATCAACATAATGCGCAAGCTCCAAATTCTTAACCGCATGCAATTCACAAGTAGAGCAAGAAGTGGGAATAGGCTCTTTCAACTTAGCCTCAAGCGAAACAGTGTAAGCATGCATCTCATCAATCTTTCCATGCAAAACAGGGCAAGAAGTGCAAGCACCTAGCAAAGCAGGTCTAGACTTAAGCTCAGCCACCTCAACCCTAAGCATATCTAGTTCATCACAAGTAGAAGCATGCTTATCCTTAAGAGCAGTAAGATCAGCTATGTACACAGAGCAATCACAACAATCAATCTCATCAGAAACAACAGGAGAAGCCTTAAGCGAATCAATCTCAAGCTTAGCATCTAGGTTCTGGGTTTCTAGCTCAGCCACACGGTTCCTAGCATCTTCTAGTGAGGCCCTAAGCTCTTTCCTCATCTTCTTAGCCTCTCTAAGCATGTGATCGCGATTATCAAGCAAGTCAACCAACTCATCGTTCTCCTTGCGCAAAGAGGAGAGCTCATCACATACCTCATCCTCAGAGTCGGAGTCCGAGTCACTCTGGTGACTCTTCTTGCTGCCGGAGCTACGAGCCATGCCGCAGAAGCCATCTCCCGTGAAGCAGCTCAACCCGCTCAAGTTCCTGGATGACTTCTTGTTCTTGCGCCGATCACCTTCATCTTCACTGCTACTCGAGCTCGAGGAAGAGTAGGCGGAGCTGGAGTCGACGTCGCTCGCTCCGACCATCGCTCGGGCCTTCCTGCCGTGGCCATCCTTCTTCCTCGACCGTCGCTCGTCCTTGTGCTTGTTCTTGTGCTTGTGATCGCGCCTCGATCGGTACTTGCCGTCCTTGCTCGACTGGTGCCTGTAGCCGTCCTTGTAGCCGTCCTTGTTCTCCGTCTTCTCCGGGCAGTCGGCGACGAAGCGTCCTGGCTTGCCGCACTGAAAGCACGTCCGTGCTGTCCTCCTCGTGTTCACTCGGTTCTCGTGTAGCCTCTCGAACCGCCTGGTCAGCAACGCCAGCTCGTCCTCTCCAAGCACGTCGAACTCCTCGTCTGGCAAAGACATCAAAGAAGACAGAGAGTACATCCTGGAGGATGCGTTAGCGTTAGACTTAGCTCCTTTGCCACCAACGAGAGCGAGACTATGAGAATCAGTTGGGCTCTCGATCTTGGCTGTCATACCACGGTCCAACTCAGCCGACTTGAGCTTCGAGAACAGCTCATTCACCGTCAAGGTGTCATACTTCTCGGACTCAACAATAGCCTCAAACTTCCCGTCCCATACGGTATGATCCAACGAGTGCAAGAGCTTCACGGCTCTATCATGATCATCGTATGGGAGCACGTCCACATTGGCTCTCATGTTGTTCACAACGACCGTAAACCGCTGGAAAAGGGCATCGACGGACTCGCCGGGGAGATGAGTGAAGTTCTCGTACTCTCTCCGGTAAGTCGCGTACATCCGAGCCTGAACCTGAGCATTCCCAGCATGAGCATCCTTCAACTGCTCCCAAATCCTACAAGCTAAGTCCTCTGTCTGAACCCGATCGAATTCGGACTGACACAGAGCACGAAACAAGTAGTCGACAGGCTTGTTGTTAGCTTCGAACATATCCCTCGATCCTGGAGCAAGGAAGTTCATCGGATGAACATAAGCTGTGTTCACCGTGACGTCCCAAAGGATCTGACCCTTTCCGCGGAGGAACGCTGCCATCCGCCTCTGCCACATCTGGTAGTTCTTCCCATCGAAGTGCGGAGGACCCAAACCCTGTTCCTGGTACGCCATCTTTGGATCTTAGACAGGTAAGAGTCAATGAAGACCCGAACCGGCTCTGATACCAATTGAAGGACCGATTAGGCGAACCAGAGAGGGGGTGAGTGAATGGGAGCCGATAAAAAATTCTTCTCAAAGGAGATGAGAACTCCAACAAGACGAACACGGCTTCCAAATCACGTCTCCGACTCAACTACCCAAGTTAGCCAAGACCACGCAGCCACAGGAGTGCTACTGGTCCTAGGAACCAACAACCACCTTCACAGACTCGAGAACGCAGCGGAACACCAACTCGAGCACCACTGACCTACACCGGTCAGGCCGGTGAGCAGCACCGGTCAGACCGGTCCCTGCTGGTAAAACCTGAGAACTTCCACAGAAGGCCTCTACACCGGTCAGGCCGGTGTAGCTTGCCGGTCAGACCGGTCCAAGCCAGGAAACCCCAAATCCACCAAACAGGCCTACCGAGCTCCAAACTGACCCAAACTCGAAACAGCAGTAATACGGGACTACAACGAACTCACCAGAACATTCACTGGAGGCAAAACCCACAGAGGCTCTGCACCGGTCAGACCGGTGAGCAGCACTGGTCAGACCGGTCAGGCTGGGCCGCTCGGGGATGAACAGCACCCGCGGGTCAACTCCCCCAAATCCAACTCCCGATCTCCCGAATCGCTCCACGGATTTGTGCAAGACTTTGGGTATAGTAGGAACACCTCATGGGCACTCCATAGCCAAGATTTGGTCCACCAAAACTTGCTAAATCAAGAGGAATCGAAGAAATCCCACCAAGAACGCCTCTAACCCTAGAGTCACGAAAACCCCAAAATCGAGCCCCTTTGCTCACGGATTTGGGAGGGGAATCAAAGGGAAAAGAACCGCGAAGGGTTCATGCATGCATCCCCCACCAAATCTCAAAGAGAAAGGCCTCGAAATCGCTCCAAGAAAATCGCCAAGAAAGGGCTCCGAAAATCACCAAAAAGGAGAAACGGGAAAGACACATCCAAGCCTTGAGGAACCACGCCGAATCATCTATACATACCAAAGAGGTTCATACAAGGTCTAGCTTGCCGCCCGATCATCCTTCCCTCTCACAAGATCTCACCATGAAGCTCTCAAGCTAGTCCTAAGAAAATCCTAAGGAAAATAGGAAGAGAAAATAGGAAAGCAAAATGAGCTAGGGTTCCAAGAGGTGGCTGCCATCTTCTCACCACTTGGGTTATATGGAGGCAACCGAAAGACGAAAATACCCTTACTAGCTAACTAGGGATACATGCCCCTCAAGGGCGAATTCGGAAATCTTTGTCTTCGCTCCATTGGACGGATGCCCAGCGACCGCAAACTTGCTTAGCCTCGACGCAAGCCTTGCGATCCCGACGCATGTCCTCCGCTTCGAAGATTCCGGACTGTGTCGTCGCACACCGGTCAGACCGGTGCTCCTCACCGGTCCGACCGGTACCCACTGGTCAGACCGGTCAGACCCACCGGTCAGACCGGTCTAGAGCTACTGCACCTCCGTCTTCGGTTCTTCGGTCTTGGCTTTGTGGATCAACCAAGGAACCTAGTGGTTTTCTGGTGAACCACCGGAAACCCCGCGAACTTGGTGTAGCCTCCGCCAATCACCACTCATGACTCGGCTCCCACGTAGTCCCGGCTCGACCTTGGTTTTGAGGCTCAACCAAGAAACCGTCCATGACTTCATCTTGCCGTTCTTGCCACCATGCGGCCCGCACTTGACCCCGCTGGCCACCGGGTCCCTCGAACCAAGCCTACTTGTCTTCTCCACACCTGGAGGCCTCACCGGCAACGACCTTTCGCGCTTGTTCTTCACCTGCACCTGCACCAGTCAAGCCGCAACCTGCACCTGCAATACTTAGCCATGAATCAGTCCACACCACGTTGTCAATCACTCATCACACCAGGAAGCGACCATCCACCGGTCCTCGAACCATACCTGGCTCTCAATATGTTACGGATAAATTGGAAAATTTTGGACTACCACTAGCTTGGGAGCACATCAACTTAATTTTTTTATAAAGGTAAGTACTTCCAAAAAGGCTCACTATCAACTAGCTAAAATATGTTATTTATAATGAGAAATTTTAGACTACAGCTAGTCTCTGATGACAAGTAATTTTTTTCCAGTATCAACTTGCCAAAATATTTTTTTAGAAAATAAAGTATTGTACAAGGACCTTTTTTTAAAAAAAAGACGATGCGTCCAGCGTGTTAGCGCACACATAATTTTTTATATTATTTTTTCACGATTTTTTCAAAAATATATGTTCCATTTCAAATTTTTAAATCTATACCACCACCGCCGTATGATATGGCGTTTGGGTCCAACCGTCATATGGTACGACGGTTGGATGTGCTACAGTGTTCCAACTGCCGTATCACACGATGGTTGTGAACAGTATCCCGGTGCAGGTACTGTAGCACCTGCAACCGCTATGTCAAACGACGGTAGGGGTCAGTTCGTTTCCAAAAAATCATAACTTTTTTTGTATAAACTCGGATAGAGATAAAATTTATATGAAAATTGTTGCTTTCGACGAGATTTACAACTTTGTAGTTCAAACTTTTTCATTTGAAGTTATCTTCAACCTCAAATAATTAATATTTTATCCAAATCTCAGTTTCCGGTATCCTGTTTGGGTGGCCCACTCTCCTTGTGTTTTCCCTGGGTGGCTGGCATGTGGACCCTTATGGCGGTTTGTGGGCCCTTCAATCCCTCTCGTTGGCTGAGCCTGAAATTCAAATATACATCGCCACTTATGGAAATTGTCGGTTTAAACTCCTATTCTAGTATAGATGTATGTTTCACATGATAAAATAGGTACTTAACAACCGTCAACACCTCGCCAAGTAAAAGGCAAAAGACACTAAGTGTAGTTAGGAATTGAACCCAAGACCTCCACTTTCTTAAAACGTACGCTTTACCATTGCAACAACAGATGGTTTGTGTTTGCAATAAGTCCTTTCACTACTAGTTAAAGTAAGGGCACATCTCTGCTACTCCACAAACCACGCCAAGGGCGATCCGCGTGCGGCTGGTTAGACCAATCGGGTTGTGCCACGTGGTGATCTAAGATGAAGAACACATGAATAGTTCATACTTCTCTTTTTAATCTGTAATTGAAATTTCTAATTACTATTTCTCCCTCATAGTAACTCTAAATTGGATGTTTCTTTTTTCTAGTTTTTTTCCTAAAATTAGACTCTTTCGTTAAATGGTATTTTCTTGCACATTTGCTACTACTCCTTCCGTCCCAGAATATAGCTACATTTAGACTTTTCAAAGTCAAATAGTTTCAAAACTTTGACTGCAAATATAGAAATAACCATAAAGACTAGTAACATAAAAATAACATTAGTAGATTAATCATGAAACCAATTATTATAACATGTTATATTTTCAATTTGAAGTGAATTATTTTTAGAGCTATTGTTGGTCAAAGTTGAAAAGATTTGACTTTTGAAAAAGCTAAACGTAGCTATATTTTGAGATGAAGGGAGTATCTTGTATCTTTGATGAACTAATTAGTTTGTTCCACCTAATTAGAAAAGTAAAAAAAATCATGTTTTTGTAATAAGTGATAATATAACTTAATATTTTCTAATAGTAAGACAAATAAAAAGTTGTGTTCAAATTTGAGGTACATACAAGTTCGAATTTGATACTAGGTATGTAAACTTCAAAATTTGACTTGAGTTATAAGAAACTTTGTAAGGGATGTACCTATTTGTGAACAACATGTAATCACACTTTGTTAAAACCATATGAATTTTTTATTGTAATATTATAAGGTTAAAATATGTTTTCATACCAATTTTTATAATATTTTGAACAAATTTACATATTATTACAATTAGTCTAATGGTAGTTTGAAATTGTTACCCTGCTTTGTATGAATACATGTACATATGCCAACTCTTAATTAAATCGAACATCAGGTTGCTGAAATCTTTTGAGATGATTAGACCTTCAACATCACAACATGTATATCTTGGGTGCTAGTGCCAATTTTTTTAGGACAACCACGGCAGGCAAGAAGCTGACCTGAACAATATATTGATATGCAAGTTTGGGCACACAAGATTTGTGAAATGGGGTTTTGGGGAGCAAAGAAGCACTAGCTTCTATTACATAAGAAACTACTCCACAGCAAGAGGCGTGCATGATGATCATCATTGCGCAGTCGGTGCGGCCAGAGGTCCATCCGGTGGGGATGACCAGTCGAGCTCCCTCCAGACACGTGCAGCGCGCGGGCAGCGAAGGAGTAGGTGTTCCTGATCTTGGACATCACTGCAGTAGGCGCAGAAGGGCGAGTCGATGACGTTCCGGTGGTGTAGGAGCGCCGCCGTTGGGAGACGCCGGTGATGCAAGAGCCAAATAAAGGAAGTGTCGGTAGTGGGGAATTGCAGCATTGAGCGAGATGTTGTCCGCGAGGGGTCCAACGGTCTCTGCAGCATGTGGTGCTGGTAGAAGGCTGCTGATGAGTAGGGAATCATGTTTTGCCCAATGCCGCGACGATCCGGGACGGCCGGTGCAGGGTGTACCGGTAGCAGGGCTTGCTGAAGGGTGAGCAGCTCTGTCGCCACCGTCGAGGAGAGGCGCTGATGCAGATGAATATTCCAAGTTTGCCCGTCGAATGCGGCTGCAACCGTCACATTGGCTCGGGTGCAGTGGGAGAAGAGAGCCGGGAAGAGCTCCACGCCAGTGCCACCTTCAACATCACAATGGCTAAGCATAATTGATGCTACTACTTTCTAGTACTGTGAAGTCTGAGACGATTACATCATTGTTTTCCCACGTAAGGTCTTGCTTTCCCGGGAACAATTGAAGCATTTCCTCAAAAAAAATAAAAAAAATAAAGCACCGCCAGAAAATAAATCACCAGTGATTTTGTGTTGCCGAATATGCACGTTTGATGTCTGAGCAGTATTGGTTCTGAACTTCTGAACCTCCGAATGCTGGCTGCATGCTGATGCTGGTTCGCCTCATGCGGTATAAGAGTTTTGTGAAATTTTCATTTCTTTTTACATTACTTTCCGATTGTCTAACAAGCATACAAGATAGGCGGGGGAGGTCTTGGTGATGTCTGCTAAACGTGCAAGTTTTTTCTAGGAGACACGGACCTTCTCAATGTTCCGAGAACACTTACCCTATCCATTGCCTGTGATATTGTCAGCTTGTTCTGCAACACTTATCCTACCCGTGCAATTCTTATTTATTATTTATAGAATGACGATTATACAGGCCAACAATGGAATTCAAGCCCATACAAATTCACAAGATATCATATACTTAAAGCACATAGTAGCACTCAGGTGAGCCTATGAAGAAATCACATTTGCTTCCAAAATTTCTTGAATGACTCTCTTCACCGCCCATTCCTCCGTAAGAAGCCCACTGTGTTCCGCCCCATGAATCTTGATAGACTTGAATTGCTTCTTTTGTCCTGGTTGCTGGCGCATCTCTTTGTCAAATGCCAACATACTAATCAAATTGACATTCCCATCTCCATCTCCATACACTATTTCTGGGGGCCTGTCGTAGTCACCCTTCCAGTACACGAGCTGATTTCGCGTCTTAATGCCCACTCCATTGATGCATGTTACGGGCACCATGGGTGCCTTGAAGTAGTTCATCTTCGGGACCATCCGCCTTCTGAAAGGCTCTATGCCGTCGCCGAAACCGATGGCGGCAAGGAAATCCTCCATGTCATATGCAGAGTAGTTTCTTTGCTTGGTGATCACAAGTGGTTTGTGCCCGAATACTTTTGGAGACGGCAGATCCGTGATGCCAGTTTCGAAACTCCTGAACATAGTTCTCACAGACAACTCGGTAGTTCCTCTGATGTAGCTCATGGTATTTATCCCAGAGGCAGCCATGTGTAGCGGCCATACGATGCCAACAGAGAGTACAGGCGCCACCAGGATAAGGTGCTTGATGTACTCGTTCCTCCACGCCAGCGGAGTGTTCCTGACGAAGTTGAGGACAACCATTCCTCCGTAGCTATGCCCAAAGATGATGACCTTCTTGTGGTGTTTCTTGCTTGCGGCCTCGACGAGCAACTTGAACTGTTCGAAGTAGCGCGAGTAGACCTGAGATTGCTGCCCAGGCACTGGAGGAGCGTAGCGCCAGTCGTAAGGACCTCCAAACAGGGTATCTCCGTCGCGGTATCCGACTCTTTCCAGGCTTTCTCTTACATAATCGACGCACTGTTTCCTGCAGGGTTGCAAAAAAGTCAGTAGCGCAGTGTGCGTCATGAATTTTTTTAGAACTGACAGGCATCCGCCCTGCCCCATTTTTACATAAAGAGAAGATTTTCTAGTGCAAGTCTTCACCCGTTGATGAAACCATTTCTTCATTTGTTCACCCCTTTTGTTCGTGGAGTTTATTTCTTGTGCGATACAAACACTAACCAACACTTGTTTTATTTTTTCTCAAGTAGTAGTGGATAATTATTACTGTTGAATTTCTTGATTTTAGTAACTTTTTTAAACTTTGCTAAAAAATTACATTCATAATATCCCTATCAGCATTGCTAGTGCCCGTATGTCTGATGAGAAGTTTTCCATCGGACAATTAGTTGCAACAAGAAAAACTAATTTTTGTAACAGCAATAAATAAACTATGGTAAAAAATAACAGCATTGGATCTCATGAAATACTTAGCCGTGTTTGGACCAGGGACATATGTGGCGGTGGGGTGGGGAGGGGGTGGCCTCAAGCCCCCCTACCGCCAGAACGTCCATTGAAAGTTGAGGGGAGAAGGAGGAAGAAGAGGAAAAAAAGAGAAGGAAGCGGCGGGCGGGGGGCTGGAGGAAGGAAAAGCGAAATGAGCCCCCCAACCCTCCAATTCTGCCTCCATCACTGTTTGGGACTGCTCCAATCATAATACAAACAGGTCATCATGTTCACCTTTTTAGATCCATTCTACTTACTCCGAAAAAAATTATGAAGTTGGTGAACCTGTTTAGGAACTCCAACACTAGAAATTGAAGATTTGGTGGGAATAACCTTTTTACCATTATTTGTTTTCTTTTTGTTTTTGAGTAATTAGAATTTGCCATATTGGAGAGTGAAGAGAACAGTTACAATGAATAAAATGTTAAAACACAGTAAACCACATGGAGAAACTGTTTATTGAAATGCAAAAATATGATTTTATTAAAATCCAAAAAACATTGACCGTAGCCCCTCAGACATTGAACGAGTTGTGCACATGGCTTGCTCATCTGCCTAATTCCTCCACTGTTCTTCATGGAATGGAAGAACAACAAGGTGGCCCTGTTTGGAATAT
This sequence comes from Cenchrus fungigraminus, assembly GCA_036936925.1. Lineage (NCBI taxonomy): Eukaryota > Viridiplantae > Streptophyta > Magnoliopsida > Poales > Poaceae > Cenchrus > Cenchrus fungigraminus. The sequence continues at coordinate 75,363,563 of CM072780.1, forward strand.
CTTAAATTCAGCTTTTGGCCAAGATAAAATGAAACTAGAAGTCAAACCGTCTACATTTTGCAGCTTTTTTCCACCACATTTCTTCCCGCTACCTCCATTTGTACTAAAATGCAGAAGCTGGTTCGCTATTTCAATATCTATACAGCTTATCTGAGAAGCATTTATTCCGACTGCGGTTCCGAATAGGACCTTTCTCTCCTCCTCCGCCATAGGCAAGAACAGAGCACTAGAACGTCGTGACCAACAGCACGGAAGCTTGATTCTCACGTGTGTAGAAAGCAGGGTGTTCCGCTCTATCACCAGCCCTCAACATCGGTCCTTGTGGACCCCAAGTTGAAGTGGAGTATCCCCACCTCTTCACTGACCAGGACTTCAATACTTCACTGACATCAGGGAGGTGGACATCGACTTTGAGGGTGGCATTGTCGGTGTGTCACAACATGATTGGCGGCAGCGTCGAGATGTACCATATTTTTCCCTGGGGGTGGGGGGGGGGGGGGGGGCGAGAGGTGTGGCCGCCCCGGGCCCCCGGTTGGCGGGGGCCCCACCTCGGCAGTCTCTAGGTCTACGTACACTACCACAAATACGAGTCGACGTAAAAAAATGAGTACCAGACAAGGGAAATGAGGGGGACGCGTCGTGGCGCCAGCAAAATCACAACGAATCCCAACAGTCCCCTGGCTTGCCTTCTATTTATATTGCTTATCCAATCTTATTTGTTGTGACTATCATAGTATAGCATCGACTAAAGGAACTTTTTAAAAATGAAATTGTTGAAGAATTATTTGGGGTTCATATTATCTGAAGAACGGTTAAATGGTTTGGCAATTTTTATGCATCGAGAAGATATTATTAGACGAGATTGATATTTATACTATCATCATGACCTTACATCTAAAAATGTTGGATGAAAATTTTAAAATAACGATGATATGAATACATTATTTGGTTGCGTGTGAATTGTGAAATGGTAATAACTTATATAATTGACATAATTATTATTACACAAAAGACTCGATTTTAAGTTTTGCTTCGGGCCCCCGAAATCTCAGGACCGCCACTGATGCCGGACATCGACATCGAGCGAGGTGGCTTGAACAAGAGGGTCTAGGGTGTGAGGTTGTTTGGATGGCAATGGCGGGAAGAAAATAGGATTCATGGGGGAGATAAAAAAAAAGGTGGGGATGGATTGTTTTTTTGTCTTTCGCACGAAGCGGTACATTGAGGTGTGTAATCAATAGTATTGGTGGGTAGTTATTTCATAACATCACGAAAACATTTATATTTTTTGAAGCACCCCTTGAGGGGCTACACGAAATACTAAATACTTGAGTTGTCCTCTGGATCCATGTTTTTCTTGGAGCTGGAAGTGTTTGGCTTGCAGGTTTTGGACATGTAGAGGATGTTTGATGCAACATCTGATCCGAATCCGTTTTTCTCTCTAGGAAACAAAATTTTGTAACTCAGCAATTGAAACATCGGAGAACACTTGATGCACATCAAAAAAGGGCTAATAATGTAACAAGAAACATTACTTGTTGGAACAAAAATAAAAAAAATATGTTGCGACATCAAGGGAAAAATATGTTGTAACATTTTTCAAATCACTATTTCATATTCACTATACTTGTGAGAGCTAGTAATAACAAAGTGTACATCCCCTTCTATATATTTCGCTCTAGCTCCGCCATTTGTGAGCAGTGGGTCGATTGCGTTCAGACGTATCATACACCAACTGATACATCTCTATGCATGAGTGAAAGGATTTGGCAGAGATTACGTACGGGTTTAGAGGGTCCTTACAGTGGAACCCTCTGGCTGAGCCGAAGTGTGGGACGCGCGTCTCGACACCGGGCAGGTTTCGGTAGTCGTTGATGGCAGGGTCGAAGACGAGGCGCATCTGCTCCAGGAAGCAGTCGACGTAGTCGTTGGCCACCAGGTCCGAAACATTCTTCCACAGGCTGAACCAACCTTTCCCCTTCAATGCGCCGCAGCGTGGCGCCGCCGACGGCTTGTACGCCTCTGTGAGGCGCGTCTCCAGGTCGCTGCAGGCCAGCCCAGGCACCAGAACGACCGGGTGGAGCTCTCTGCCGACTCCGGCATCCTGGCTAACCGAAATGTGCTCCCGGAGGGGAGGGGGAAGCAGGAAGAGCAGCAGAGGCAGCAGCAACCGCATGAGTGGAGTAGACATGGCCCATGGATTCTCTGTGTTTGCCTGATTGTTAGATAGCTCGACGTGCCTAGCTACATATATAGACTATAGAGCACCACATAGCGCACCTACCCCCCTGTGATTTAAAGCTAGCGAGCATCGTACCTCGTACGCATCAACTGCACTGTGTTTATTTTGCCTTTCTTGTCATTACTCTCTCGGTTTCTGTTTTCAGGTACTCGCCGGATCGGAATTTGATGAGGCCCGCCAATCAGGGGCAACTCAAAGTGGTTGATTTGGAGTAGAGACGATCGCGAGATCAAAAACAACGATGGTGATCACGACAGTACAATAGGCTAGGGATACGGGTGTTTATACAATGATGGTGGATTGTATTGCGTTGGACTTTAACCTATATCTTAAGGGTTCTTTTACGGTGAACCATGCCACCACATACCACTGTTGGAAAAAAATTAATATGAAAGGATCCGACGGTTGAAATTAATTGTATACCACCACAACTTGCATGTGTGATATAAGGGCCGTGTTTGGATTGTAGGTGTTAGTGTTAGTGGTAGTTTTTAACACCTCCAAACTAACACTAAACAAACTAACACCTTTGATGTTTGGATAGGTGTGTTAGTTTGCATTTAAAGTAACTTTTCCACTCATTTGAGGATACAGGTGTGGGAGAGGGAGAGAGAGAAAAAAGTAAATTTGAGTGGGGTCCACCAAAACTAACACCAATTACCACCTCTTGGAGGGGTTAGTTTTTTTGGAGTGTTAGTCCCAACTAACACCAAACTAACACATATATTTGGCTCCAAAGTGTTAGTTTTGGTGTTAGTTTGCTCCAAACTAACACTAACACCCCCATCCAAACATGACCAAGGTGGTATACATATAAGTGGTATAAGAGTATGATTGAAAATTTTATCTCAGCAGCGGCGGCACCAGTGTCTGTGGTGGCGGCAACAGCAGGGTGGAATTAAGAGGCTGCCAAAATTAGTAAGTTTACAGTAACTACCTGGTTACTCTTAATAAAAAAAACTCATACCGCTGATATGATCCACCGAAAAAAACCTATATTAAAACCACTCACTTTATATTTTACTTGAATTTAATTGTAGTGTTCTCTAAGCTAGGTGGCATGGTACTAATGTGGCGGCGACTAGCCGAACATTAGTAATTTTGACATTTTAGATTTCGGAAATGCTTTGTAAAATGCTTTCTATCGACACCGCTATCTACTTGAAACTGAACAAACAATATATGCCTCAAAAGAAATCGGCGTTCTTAGCCTTAGAAAAGGAGGGGTGAATTAAGCAAATTTAAAACCTTAAGACTTATGGCTACCACTACTCGCTTAAAACATAAAGTAGATCATGCCACCTAGATGTGCATTCTATGGTTGATCTAGTGTGAAACTCTCATCCCAAAGAGTGTTACAACCTATAGTCAATCCTATCAAGATACTACTTTATGAAAGTAGAAGCAAGTAAAGATTGTAAGTATGAAATGTGAAAACGTAAAGAAGAGAAGAGAGGAAGCAAACTCTTGACACAAGATTTATCCTATGGTATCAGTAGGCATTAAGCCAAAGCTAGTCCACTTTATTCAAGCACTCACAGAAGATTATTGCTTTTCGGTCACCATGTCTCTCTCAAGGCGCCATTGACTTGTCACTTAGATGTGTTTAATGTGGTAATTGATCAACAACTAATTGAGTTGGAAGATGGGTTCAGTTCTCAAGCGACGAAGCTTTTATCTCTTTGTGCCTCTTTGGATCCAAGACGTGACTCCTTTGATATATCAAAGATATGCACCTTGGTAGAAAAATAATATCCTGCTGATTTTACTAATCAACAAAGAGGCCTATTAGAGTGTCAACTTCCACATTTTCAACTTGATGTGTGCAACATTTCAGAGCCAAGTACACTGTCATCTCTTGCTGATATGATAAAAAGACTTAATAAACTAGGTACAAATTCCATGTATCCAATGGTTGACAGATTGTTAAGATTAGTGGTGACCCTTCCAGTTTCAACTGCAACCACCGAGAGAGTTTTTTCAGCTGTGAAACTTTGCAAGACACGTACACGGAATAAAATGGGAGAAGAATATCTGCAAAGGTATGCCAGCATTTATATTGAGAAGGACTTGGCAGCAAGATTAGTTCGCTTGATATAATGGAAGCTTTTGATCAAGGTGGTCCTCGCAGAGGTAAATTCAAGTTAATAGAGATGTAATCATCCATGTAAGTCTAAGCTGCTCCAACATATCACAGGCTATATTGTACCTTATTTTGTTATCCTTTAAATCTAATTAGTAGACAATATTGTATGGTGAACCTCATGTTTTTTTGAACGAACCGCACAAGATAGTGCGTGTTTCATTGATAAAGAAGAAGCAAATACAAGACTATGATCCTGAGAGATCACAGGCAGGAAAAGAAAAGAAATAAAAAATAAACTCACACGGTTGGATTGGGACATCAACACGGGTTACCGCTCTACTATACACACTGGCCGGTTGGATTGGGACATCAACACGGCCAGACACAACTCACAAACAACGACGGAGGAGACAAAGCACAATTGCAGCTTCTACCCGCATACCGCACTCTTGCATGTATCAAAACCACTAAAATAATCCACCAGTGAAAAAGGAGCATAGGGAAGGACACCAATACACCGAGAGGGTCACCGCAATTCAGAACCCACCGCCGCAGTGGTGTTGCACACAAGTCGACCGCCTGACGGCAATGAAGAACACTGAGTCCGAAGCAACCCAATGCGCAGGGGCCTCGCCGCATCCGCCGTTGGACAACGCTCTCGCGTGCGCGGGGGCCTCCAACCCGCCACTCAGCATGCCCCACTCTCGTGCGCGGGGACCTCCCAACCCGCCGCACGGCTCCACGCTACGGACTCGTCTCAGGGATTGCCGTCAAGGAGTAAGAAGAGGGGCCCCGCCCCGGGGATCCATATCAAGCTGCCAGACCACCATCGTGGCTCAAAGTCGTCACGTTGTTTCCCCCCTCGCACAAGCTGCCACCGTCGAGCTAGAAGACCGAAGATGTTGCCTGCGCCGTCTTTCGATGTTGCACTGCCCCGGGAGGGTTTAGCCGTGCTGAAAACCCCGTTGCGATCCACTACAGGCCAAGTCCTCACGGGTTGTCGTTGCCGCAAGCGCCGTCCTTAATGCTGTCCCGCACCACACTGAAGATTGCCGAGCAACCACTACGTGAAAAACAGTCATTCGTAATGGGCATAGATGGTCATTGGTAACGGGCATAGGGCCCGTTACCTTTCAAGCGTTACAAATAACCCAACATCGGTAATGGGCATTTTGCCCGTTACCGATAACTGCCACCAGTAACGAGCATTATGGTAACGCCCGTTACCAATAACCAGATATAGGTAACGTGCCTTAATCACACCCGTTACCAATACAAGTCATTGGTAACTGGCCTTAATCACACCCGTTACCAATACAAGTCATTGGTAACGGGCATTATGGTTGCAACATCCTAGAATTTGCTTGAGTGCAAAAATGAGTATTTCAAAATTTTTGCTTTGATCATGAGTGCTTATGAAATAATGTAAGGTTGTCTTCATTTCCCCTTCCCTTAAATCCTAGATTTAATTTGAGTCAAATAATAATTTTAGGACTTATAAAAATGTTCGTGTGAGAAGTTGGATCTTATTGGGTTTTATTGGATTTTGATGTGTGATTCAAATTTGAATCAAAGCTCAAATAGGAAATAGGAGTAATAAGTAGGAAAGCTCCCAAACCTGCTGTTGGGCCTTAACCTCGCTGCCAAAGTCCGCAGGACCACCCTCACCTTTTCGCCTCACCGCACCACACCACCTCGGCAGCCCACCGGCCCAGCCTTCTAGCAGCCCAGCCGGCCCGCCGCGTCATACCCGCGCCCGAGTCACCGCCAGGTGGGGCCGAACTGTCAGCCGCCACCTCAACACCTTTCTTCCTCCCTTTTCCCCTTTCTCCTTCCCGCCATGACACGCGCCGTGACGCCGTGGAAAGGATGCTACCATGCAGCCATGTCCGCCGCCGCGGATGTGCTCCACACGTCTCGAGGTGCATCTCGCCGTCCGCGCCACCTACCACCCGCTATAAAGGGCACCACCGCGGCCGCGCCCCAAACCCTAGCCACTCCGGGGGAAAATCCTCCCCCAATCCGCCGCCGGTGACATTAGTGGAGAAGAGGAGGCGAAGGAGGCGGGGTAGGCCGTTCGTGAGTCTGCCGCGAAGCCGGAGGCCGTCCGAGGGAGAGGAGTTGCTGTGGAGGCAAGCCGTTCGTGCGCCGCACCGCTCCTACCTCTGCTTCCCCTGCTCCGGGCCGTTCCGCCGCCGCACGCCTTCACCGTCGTTCCGCCACCGACCCTGCAACCCTAGGTGAGTACCGCCCGTTTCCCCCTTCTGTGGCGCCTGGCCGTCGAGCCATGGTCGCGCCTGAGCCTTGTGTGCTCGTGGGCCTTGTGTGCCCGTAGCCGTAGCCGTGCAGCACCGCGCCGTCGCTTGTGATGCCGGCCATCGAGCCGTGCCGGTCGAATCTTGCAGGTGCCACTGCCTACAATGTCGCGCGCGCACCTGCTTCCGCTGTTGCTCCCTTGATTGTCCCGGACAACCGTGGCACCGCCGCCGTTCTGGCCCGCCTCCGTGGCCTTGACGCTGGTGCGCACACGCACACACATGCGCACACGCTGCGCACTCACGCGCGCACACGCACGCACCCGTGCACTCACGTACACGTGCCCGCACGCTCTCGCACGCACGCGTTGGGCGGGCAAGGCCAAAGCCGCGCCTTTGGCCATCTTGAGCCGGACCTCACCGGCGCCCTGCTCGTCGTGAGCTCAGGGCCTCGTCGCCGGGGAAATCTATCCGCCTTGGAGGCGCGAGCGCCAGCTCGACCTTGTGCACGTGCACGTCCATGCGCCCGCTCGCGCGTCGCCTCGCCGACAATGGCCACCCCCGGCCGCGCCGCCAAGTTTTCCCCTGTTTCCCGCACGTCACGACGAGCCGCGACGTCGCCGACGAGCCGGGATCCCAGGCCAAGGTCCGCCCTTTTCTTTACCTTTGGGAAGCCCTGAGGCCTGCTCTCGCGCCCCGTGTAACATGTTGTCCTAGCCGTCGCACCCACTCGCCGCCGGCGAGCTTTCCCGGCCGCCGCTCCTCTAGAGCATTGCGTCGAACACCTGGTGACCGCGTCCAAAACCCAGTGGGGTTTTCCTTTCCACACGCCAGACCACACGCCGCTATGGCCGTATCCGATCCGGTCGGATCTCGTGCGGCCGACCTATCCCCTTGCACGCCACACGGCTGCCTGCACGGGCGTTGGCCACAGCGGATCCCTTCGGATCCTTTGCGCCGGCCAATAGCAGCCACGCCCCACCGCCGCTTGTTGTGTTGCGAGCCGCAGCGGATCCAGCCGGATCCTTTGTGGCTGCGCTGTTTTATATGGTAAAAGCGTATTTTGGATTTCCGGAAATGTATTTTATCTTCAGAAAATCGTAATAAATCCATTTTAACTCCGAAAAATACAAAACCTTTTCCAGAAATTCTCTAAAATCTCAAACTCCGTGTTAGGCTAGTGTTTGCTCTCTTTTGGATCTTAATTGCTGTTCGTTTGGAGTTAATTGCATTAGGACTGCTCTTTATTTTCTTTTACGCGTTGATAGGAGCAGCTGGAGCCTGGGAGTTGAACCCGGAGTACGACTACGCCGAAGACTACGCTGCTGAGGACTACCCGACCCCAGGTTCACGCCCGACTGATTCTGAATACCTATTAGACATTGCAATGTAGTATGCTAGCGCTTTACTTTAAATGCATGTTGATGAACCTTGCACTGCCTACTTTAATTACCCTGTCTTTGATTGCCCTACTACTACTATATATGTTTATAAGCGTGTATATATGCTGAGCTTCGCGATGCATGTGTTGGGATGGGAATGGTGGTTCTTGGCATGTGTGGGGTAAAACCGGCAGGAGAAGGCATTTTGGGTACTTTGGCGGGGTGAGCTCGAAACAACCGATCCGGGATCGGGGACGGGGGTGCACTCCTCAGTGTATCCCCACTTTTACGGTTTTCGGAGCACAGGTGTTGGGATTTTAACTGTGCATGGAGGACATGAGCTTGCCCCGGTCTGAAAGCGAGTGGATCAACTTGTCGATAGGACTTTCGTACACACCACCTCGCCGAGCGTGGGGTTAGGGCCGAGTTGAGCTCGGCAAGTGTGGAACCATACCTGCCAGTAGGATAGCGGGGTATCAGTGGGGGAGAGGTGGGAGAGGCCACCTTCTCTCAGAGCGACTCTTGTGTGGCCACACGGGAGCATTTCACAGTTCCGGTGCAATTCCTTCCGATGGGGGGATCGCTTTAAGGGCCGGATGCAGGATGGGACCGTAACTACCGAGAGTTCGCATGGTAGGATGGGCTCGGTCAGCCGTACACCGGCCGGGTGCCATTCCGGGTTGGGTACAGGTGTACGCGCTCTGCAGAGTTGTTCGATCTATAGCTATAGCCGCGTCCTCGGTCATGGACATACCTAGAAGACATGTTCGTTCCTCATGTTTTGGGATTTCTACCTTTCCCCTGTAGTTGAGAGTGTGGTGAGCCGTGGTTGCAGTCGGGGAGAGGAGAGTGGCTCCCTCTACCTCGCCGATCCGATTGCAATCATTGAGGTGCGAGGAGAGAAAGTTCTCGCATCGACCCTAGATGGAGGTAGGTTGTGGAGACGGGGCCCTGGTGTACCAGGTGGTTCCGAGCTGTGTTGAGAGATTTGGGTTGGGGATATTGATGGAGATATCTTGTTGTTACTCTGCTGCTGCTTAGGAAACCCGAGCTTCTACCTTGTCTCTTTTCTTCCCTTTAGAAGTTAGGCCACTTAAAGCTGCATACAGTTGGTGACGTGGACCTATCCCGCTCCTTGGGGATAGACTTTGGGTGTGCAGGGTACGAGTCCGACTACGACAACAACGCCGACGGATGGTACGATTGAGGGATGCGTCGCTTCGCTCAAGGATGCCTGTGGTGAGAAGAATAAAAGATGGAGACCCTTCTGAGATGCTAGCTACCGCTGTGTAGAATTTCACTCTGATTCAGCGAAGAGGCTTGTAATGTTGTACTCCATAATGGACATGTAATAAATTTATGTACTAATATTTATGTGATGCGATGTATGGCTGTGTTTTACTATCTGTGATGCGTTCTGTACGCGATAGCCACTAATCCAGGGACTATCGCGAAGGTACAGGGATTCAGGTTTTCTTCTGAAAATCCGGGGTTTTACAGGTGGTACCAGAGCCATACTTGACCGTAGCACGTATCCCTAGAAATGGCCGGTAGAAATAGGATTCTATACGCTCTATTTCTATATGTATACCCTTGAGCTATGTTATAAAAACTTATCTCTCTTTAAAACATCTCCCTTACCTGCGCTAACGGAAATTTCTTACGTGTCATAGGAAATGGAGCGCCAAGTTGCGGAGATCACCCCCGAGACGTGCGGGGTGATCTGCCACTGGATGGAGAGGGCCCATCTAAGGCTTGGGGTCCCTTCTACCTACGTCACGTACCGCGCTGAGTACGTACCCGCCGTGACGGGGCGGCTAATGCTCTGCACAGTTGCCGTCCTTCCTCACCCGAACCTCCCAGGCTTCAAGGGGGAGGTCTGCTACAGCACTGCCCTGACCGTCCAGACTGCGATGGACGTCGCCTGCCGCCAGGCACTGGGCTGCCTTCTCGCCCAGTACCGCGCCACGTTCGAGTCCGGGATGCTCCGTCTTCTACCCCGCAACTACTGGCGCCTGGCACCGCTCGTGGACGGAGTCCCTTCGCATGAGGGGATCCAGGACGACGTCGACGCCGCACCCTTCCGCGAGTCCGACGAGACGTTAGTGGAGACAGCCAGTTACTTGGTCGACCTCGACAAGTACGCATGCCGCCTGGAGGACGAGTCGCGTACCCTCTTCCGCGAGATCAAGGACGCCACTGGAGAGGCCCGCCTTCACCTACCCCGCTGTCTTCAGTTGGAGAGGGAGAACAGCGCGCTACGCTACTGTGTTCGCCAGCTTGAGCAGAGGCTCAGCCGCGCGAACTCCACCCTGTTGCAGTCGGAGAGGGAGCGCGTTGAGACACGCGAGGAGCTGTTGCACATCAAGGAGAACCTTCGCAAGATGACCGCGAGTCAGAGCCGACTGAGAGACAGGCTTCAGAGCAAGGACGACTTGCTCATGGTACGCGCCCACCTGCTTGGCTGTGAGCGGAACAAGGTGGAGAAGCTGGAGAAGAACAGGGCGGAGAATGTCGCCAACCTCGCGTGGCTTACGCGCACGGCCGTCTACCTGAGGGACAAGGCCGAGAGACTGAGGAGGACTTGGGAGGATGCTGATTCCCTCTGAGTGGACGAGCTCATGGAGCTCAACAGAGAGCTGCCCTTTGAGTCCCAGCGTGCGATCCGCACGAAGACCATCGAGCTGCACCAGTCCCGCCTCAAGCTGCACCTGTGTCCGATGGCTCGGATGCCGACCCCCGTCGAGACTGAGGAGGTACGCGAGGCACACGCCTTGGTGTCCCGGATCTTCCCTCCGGACTACCCCACAGAAGACCGCTACCCTATCTCGTACAAGAGGGCTCGCACCGAGTAGAGTGCAGAGCGAGGACATGACCTAGAGTAGAGTTGTACGATAGTAGTTTCCATGAGTTGTTCCATGCAGCCGCGAGCATGTTCCGGTGCATGAAGAGAGTCATGTCACACCATGTAGGCACCGCCCTTTTGAGCATGTAATGATGTATTAGAGTGTTGATTTGAGCTGCTACCCCTAAGGTCTGAGTCAGCCTCGGGGAAGCATATGTACTACTCATGCTTGTTGTAGGCTTGGATCTTAATGGAGTTATTTGTGTCTTAATGCTTTTTCTCATTGAGTGTTGGTTATATAAATAGTCTTATTTTCATGCTTGTCTCAGACTCATATGTGTTGGTGAGTGACGTTGTGTAAAAGTCTTTTCTTCCCTAGTCGTGTTTTCAGAAGGATGTCGATCCGATGGTCCAACCGTTTGCTGGCACGCCTCGAGGAGGCTGCCGAGGAGGAGGAAGCCCCACAGGGCCGTGGCCATGGTCGTGGCCGTGCCACCACTCGTGGACGCGGTCGTGCACCTGCCCATGGCCGTGGACGCCCGCCCCTACGTGGAGGAGCTCTGGGAGCTCGAGGCTGGGGTGCCGGAGCACCGCCACCACCGCCCGAGGGCCCAGAAGTTGAAGCCGAGGATGGAGAAGCCGAGCAAGATCCGGAGCAAGACCAGCCTGTGCCGGACCAGCCTCCTCCGCCGCCACCCAACTTGGTGGACGTGATGGCTGTCCAGACTCAGCTGATGCAGAGGATGGCGGAAGCCATGGAGCACCGGGGCAACGGTGGGAACCGCAACGCCCCGCAAGACGAGGACCTCACGAGGAAGATCGAGAGGTTCATCCGCCTGAAGGCTCCCACCTTCAGCTACTCGGATGACCCGCTCGACGCCGACGACTGGCTGAGGGTGATCGAGACCAAGCTCGACCTCACCGTCTGCTCCGACGAGGAGTGCGTCGCCATCACCGCGCACCAGCTGGAGGGTCCTGCCAAGTCTTGGTGGGACAACTACACTGCCAGCCACCCGAACCCAGCCTTCATCACCTGGCTGGAGTTCTGCGAGGCGTTCCGCGAGTAGTACCTGCCCAGCGAGCTGTTGATCCAGAAGGCGCAGGAGTTCCGCACCATGACGCAGGGTGCGATGAGGGTGGAGGAGTACGAGCGTCACTTCATGAAGATGATGCGGTACGCCCCCGACGACACCAACACTGACCGGAAGAAGCAGTTCTGGTTTCTACGAGGCCTTCACCACGGCCTTCGCCAGGGACTGAAGGCGAGCAAGCACAAGTCCCTTCGCCACCTCGTCAACCGTGCCATCGCGGTCGAGGAGGAGAGGAGGGGCCACGAGGAGCGCATGATGGGCAAGAAGAGGATGGGAGATCGGGATCACCACGACCGATCCTTCCAGAAGCCGTGGAGCGAACAGAGCAACATGCTGAGGGGGAGCTACCGCCCGGGGCACAACCAGCCTGGGCGCAGCTTCGGAGGAGGCCGTGGCCAGTTCCCCGGAGGGAAGAGCCCCGGCTACCCACAGCAGAGTGGAGGCTACAACCGTCCATCGCAGAGCGCCACGAGACCTACCACTAGAGGCTTCACCATGACCTGCTTCACCTGTGGCAAGCCTGACCACAAGTCCTACGACTGCCCGGACAAGAAGACCGCTGCTACACCCGCGAGAGCTCCTGCTCCAGGAGGACGACCTCCTCAGGCTGCACCACCGCCGACTGCCGGTCGTGGGAGGCTTAACCACCTCACTGAGGAGGAGGCTGCTGACGCTCCTGATGTCGTGATCAGTGAGTTTTTGGTTTGTGGTACTACTGCTTTGGTTCTTTTCTATATTGGTGCAACCGGGTCGTACATCACCTCTAGATTCGTGAACAAACTCTCCCTCCCTACAACCACCCGATCGATTCCTATCATCACGAGTTCACCTCTCGGAGATATCAGATACACCTTACTATGTAAAGGTGTGGAAGTGGTCATTCAGGACCACAAGTTCTTGGGGGATTTGACAGTGTTGCCCTCCAATGGCATCGACATGATTCTGGGGATGGATTGGATCACCGCTCACAAGGGAGTCATCTCCACTTCACCACGACTAGTGACCTTGGTACACCCCGATGGAACGAGGGTCACCTTTGAGCCGATGAAGTCTCAAGACATACCAGCTGTGTACAGTCTTCACACGAAAGCTATCTCAGATGTGCCAGTGGTTTGTGAGTACGAAGATGTGTTTCCAGAAGAGCTACCGGGTTTGCCTCCAGACCGTGACGTGGAGTTCGTGATCAACTAGGTACCGGGGACTGCACCTATAGCTCAGAGTCCGTACAGAATGGCAGATGTTGAGCTGAAGCTATTGAAGGCCGAGTTGGACTCACTGCTTGAGAAGGGGTTCATCCGACCGAGTGCTTCACCGTGGGGTTCACCAGCTCTGTTCGTGCCGAAGAAAGATGGGACTCAGCGTTTGTGTGTTGATTACCGCACACTCAATGCGGTAACCATCAAGAACAAGTACCCGCTACCCCGGATCGATGACCTGATGGATCAGCTAAGGCAAGCCAAGTTCTTCAGCAAGATTGATCTCCGATCAGGCTACCACCAGATGAAGATACGGCCGGAAGACATCTTCAAGACTGCGTTTGTGACCCGGTACGGACAATATGAGTACACTATCGTATCGTTCGGTCTTACGAACGCCCCGGCGTACTTCATGAACATGATGAACAAGGTGTTCATGGAGGAGTTAGACAAGTGTGTCATTGTCTTCATTGACGACATACTGGTCTTCTCCAAGACCGCAGAAGAGCATGAAGAGCACCTGAGGGTAGTGTTGGGGAAGCTCAGGCAACAGCAGCTGTATGCCAAATTCAGCAAGTGCGAGTTCTGGATGGAGGAAGTCGCCTTTCTCGGTCACGTGTTGTCAGCTGAAGGAGTGGCCGTAGATCCGAGCAAGATAGAAGCAGTGTCCAAGTGGTAATCACCCAAGACAGTGACAGAGATCCGCAGTTTTCTCGGTTTAGCCGGATACTACCGCCGGTTCATCGAGAACTTCTCCAAGATTGCGAAGCCCATGACAGAACTGTTGAAGAGCAACACACCGTTTGTATGGTCGGACAAGTGTGAAGCAAGCTTTCAAGAGCTCAAGACTCGCCTCACCACTACACCGGTTCTGACTCTTCCCGATGCGAGCAAAGACTTCGTGGTATACTGCGACGCATTGAGGCAAGGACTCGGTTGCGTGCTGATGCAGGGAGGCAAAGTTGTTGCATACGCCTCGCGACAGCTTCGGAAGCACGAGGAGAACTACCCCACCCATGACCTTGAGCCGACCGCTGTCGTTCACGCATTGAAGATATGGAGGCACTACCTGATGGGCAACAAATGTGACATTTACACCAACCACAAGAGCTTGAAGTACATCTTCACACAGTCCGAGTTGAACCTGAGACAGCGAAGATGGCTTGAACTAATCAAGGACTACGACTTGAACATCCACTACCATCCTGGTAAAGCGAATGTCGTAGCCGATGCACTGAGTCACAAGCATACTGCAACAATCTGATGGTGCAGAAAGAGCAACCGGCACTATATGAAGAAATGGAGAAGCTGAAGTTGGAAATAGTTGAGAAGGGACAACTGAATGAGTTGAGAGTGAAGTACATCCTAGAAGACCAGATTCGGCAAGCTCAGAAGGGATGTCCAGAAATTGAAGAAGTGAAAGACTTAATGGCAAGAGGCAAAGCAGCTGACTACCGCCTCGACGAGCAAGGCACTCTGTGGTTGAAGGATCGCATTTGTGTACCCCGAAGCAAGGAAATCCGAGACTCGATACTGAAGGAAGCTCACGACTCTCGGTACTCGATTCACCCTGGTTGCACGAAGACGTACCAAGACCTGAAGGTACGTTTTTGGTGGGAGAAGATGAGGGAAGACATTGCTAAGTACGTCGCTCGATGCGACACGTGTCAGAGAGTGAAGGCAGAACATCAGAGACCCGCTGGTTTGCTACAGCCGTTGGAGATACCCGTTTGGAAATGGGATGATATCATCATGGATTTCATAGTGGGTTTGCCTCGTACACAGAAAGGGAATGACTCCATTTGGGTGATCGTCGACCGCTTGACCAAGGTAGCACACTTCTTGCCAGTGAAAGCCAACTACAGTGTGAGCAAGCTCGCGGAGCTCTACGTGGATAACATTCTGAAGCTTCATGGAGCTCCGAGGAGCATTGTGTTTGATAGAGGCCCACAGTTTACCGCTCAGTTCTGGAAGAGTTTGCATGCATCTATGGGAACCGAGTTGAACTACAGTACCGCCTTCCACCCGCAGACAGATGGGCAGACTGAGAGAGTGAACCAGGTACTGTAGGACCTTCTGAGGGCTTGTGTGATGACCTACGGGTCGGATTGGGAGAAGAGCTTGTCCTATGCCGAATTCTATTACAACAACGGCTACCAAGCTAGTCTACGAATGGCACCTTTCGAAGCCCTCTACGGTAGAAGGTGTCGGACACCGTTGATGTGGTCCGAGGTGGGGGAGCGAACCTTCTTCGGTCCCGCCACCATTGTTGAAGCCGAGGAAAATGTTGCTAAGGTCAGAGAGAATCTGAAGATAGCTCAGAGCAGGCAGAAGAGCTACGCCGACCCAAAGAGGAAAGACGTCTCGTTTGAAGTGGGAGAGCACGTCTACTTGAGGGTTTCACCCCTCCGAGGTACCAAGAGGTTCCATGTCAAGGGGAAGTTGTCTCCAAGGTATGTTGGCCCGTACCCGATCATGAAGAGGATCGGAAAGGTGGCTTACAAGCTAGAGCTGCCACCGGAACTCGCCGGAGTTCACCCAGTGTTCCACGTGTCTCAGCTCCGAAAGTGCGTGGTTGTCGAGAAGAGGGTGCCCGCTCAGGCACTCGACGTCCAGGAGACCCTGGAGTACTTGGAGTACCCAGTCAGGATCCTGGACTGGGCAAAGAAGTCGACCAAGAAGACTACCACTCGCTTCTGCAAGGTGCTCTGGAGCAACCACTCCGAGCGCGAAGCGACGTGGGAGAAGGAGTCCATCATGAGGGAGAAGTACCCTCATCTCTTCGAACCGGAGGTAACTTCTTAATCTCGGGGATGAGATTCTTGTGAGGGGGGAGTTCTGTAACATCCTAGAATTTGATTGAGTGCAAAAATGAGTATTTCAAAATTTTTGCTTTGATCATGAGTGCTTATGAAATAATATAAGGTTGTCTTCATTTTCCCTTCCCTTAAATCCTAGATTTAATTTAAGTCAAATAATAATTTTAGGACTTATAAAAATGTTAGTGTGAGAAGTTGGATCTTATTGGGTTTTATTGGATTTTGATGTGTGAGATTCAAATTTGAATTTGGATTCAAATTTGAATCAAAGCTTAAATAGGAAATAGGAGTAATAAGTAGGAAAGCTCCCAGACCTGCTGTTGGGCCTTAACCTCGCTGCCAAAGTCCGCAGGACCACTCTCACCTTTTCGCCTCACTGCACCACACCACCCCGGCAGCCCACCGGCCCAGCCTTCTAGCAGCCCAGCCGGCCCGCCGCGTCATACCCGCGCCCGAGTCATCGCCAGGTGGGGCCGAACTGTCAGCCGCCACCTCAACACCTTTCTTCCTCCCTTTTCCCCTTTCTCCTTCCCGCCGTGACACGCGCCGCGCCGCCGTGGAAAGGATGCTGCCGTGCAGCCATGTCCGCCGCTGCGGATGTGCTCCACGCGTCCCGAGGCGCATCTCGCCGTTCGCGCCACCTACCACCCGCTATAAAGGGCGCACCGCCGCGGCCGCGCCCCAAACACTAGCCACTCCGGGGGAAAATCCTCCCCCAATCCACCGCCGGTGACGTCAGTGGAGAAGAGGAGGCGAAGGAGGCGGGGTAGGCCATTCGTGAGTCCGCCGCGAAGCCGGAGGCCGTCTGAGGGAGAGGAGCTGCTGCGGAGGCAAGCCGTCCGTGCGTCGCGCCGCTCCTACCTCTGCTTCCCCTGCTCCGGGCCGTTCCACCGCCGCACGGCTTCACCACTGTTCCGCCGCCGACCCTGCAGCCCTAGGTGAGCGCCACCTGTTTCCCTCCTTCTGTGGCGCCTGGCCGTCGAGCCATGGTCGCGCCTGAGCCTTGTGTGCTCGTGGGCCTTGTGTGCCCGTAGCCGTAGCCGTGCAGCACCGCGCCGCCGCGCGACCCGCCGTCGCTTGTGATGCCGGCCATCGAGCCGTGCCGTTCGAATCTTGCAGGTGCCGCTGCCTACAACATCGCGCGCGCCTGCTTTCGCCATTGCTCCCTTGATTGTCCCGGACAACCGTGGCACCGCCGCCGTTCTGGCCCGCCTCCGTGGCCTTGACGCCGGTGTGCACTCGCACACACATGCGCACTCACGCGCGCACACGCACGCACCCATGCACTCACGTACATGCGCCCGCATGCTCTCGCACGCACGCACTGGGCGGGCAAGGCCAAATCCGCGCCTTTGGCCATCTTGAGCCGGACCTCACCGGCGCCCTGCTCGCCGTAAGCTCAGGGCCTCGTCGTCGGGGAAATCTATCCGCCCTGGAGGCGCGAGCGCCAGCTCGACCTTGTGCACGCGCACGTCCACGCGCCCGCTCGCGCGTCGCCTCGCCGGCAATGGCAACCCCCGGCCGCGCCGCCAAGTTTTCCCCTGTTTCCCGCACGTCGCGCCGAGCCGCGACGTCGCCGACGAGCCGGGATCCCGGGCCAAGGTCCGCCCTTTTCTTTAACTTTGGGAAGCCCTGAGGCCTGCTCTTGCACCCCGTGTAACATGTTGTCCTAGCCGTCGCACCCACTCGCCACCGGCGAGCTTTCCCGGCCGCCGCTCCTCTGGAGGATTGCGTCGAACACCTGGTGACCACGCCCAAAACCCAGTGGGGTTTTCCTTTCCACACGCCGGACCACACGCCGCTATGGCCGTATCCGATCCGGTCGGATCTCGTGCGGCCAGCCTATCCCCTTGCACGCCACACGGCTGCCTGCACGGGCGTTGGCCACAGCGGATCCCTTCGGATCCTTTGCGCCGGCCAATAGCAGCCACGCCCCACCGCCGCTTGCTGTGTTGCGAGCCGCAGCGGATCCAGCCGGATCCTTTGTTGCTGCGCTGTTTTATATGGTAAAAGCGTATTTTGGATTTCCGAAAATGTATTTTATCTTCAGAAAATCATAATAAATTCATTTTAACTCCGAAAAATACAAAACCTTTTCCAGAAATTCTCTAAAATCTCAAACTCCGTGTTAGGCTAGTGTTTGCTCTCTTTTGGATCTTAATTGTTGTTTGTTTGGAGTTAATTGCATTAGGACCGCTCTTTATTTTCTTTTACGCGTTGATAGGAGCAGCTGGAGCCGGGGAGCTGAACCCGGAGTACGACTACGCCGACGACTACGCTGCTGAGGACTACCCGACCCCAGGTTCACGCCCGACTGATTCTGAATACCTATTAGACATTGCAATGTAGTATGCTAGCGCTTTACTTTAAATGCATGTTGATGAACCTTGCACTGCCTACTTTAATTACCCTGTCCTTGATTGCCCTACTACTACTATATATGTTTATAAGCGTGTATATACGCTGAGCTTCGCGATGCATGTGTTGGGATGGGAATAGTGGTTCTTGGCGTGTGTGGGGTAAAACCGGCAGGAGAAGGCGTTTTGGGTACTTTGGCGGGATGAGCTCGAAACAACCGATCTGGGATCGGGGACGGGGGTGCACTCCTCAGTGTATCCCCACTTTTACGGTTTTTGGAGTACAGGTGTTGGGGTTTTAACTGCGCTTGGAGGACATGAGCTTGCCCCGGTCTGAAAGTGAGTGGATCAACTTGTCGATAGGACTTTCGTACAGACCACCTCGCCGAGCGTGGGGTTAGGGCCGAGTTGAGCTCGGTAAGTGCGGAACCATTCTGCCAGTAGGATAGCGGGGTGTTAGTGGGGGAGAGGTGGGAGATGCCACCTTCTCTCAGAGTGACTCCCGTGTGGCCACACGGGAGCATTTCACAGTTCCGGTGCAATTCCTTCCGAGGGGGGGATCGCTTTGAGGGCCGGATGCAGGATGGGACCGTAACTACCGAGAGTTCGCACGGTAGGATGGGCTCGGTCGGCCGTACACCGGCCAGGTGCCATTCCGGGTTGGGTACAGGTGTACGCGCTCTGCAGAGTTGTTCGATCTATAGCTATAGCCGCGTCCTCGGTCATGGACATACCTAGAAGACATGTTCGTTCCTCATGTTTTGGGATTTCTACCTTCCCCCTGTAGTTAAGAGTGCGGTGAGCCGTGGTTGCAGTCGGGGAGAGGAGAGTGGCTCCCTCTACCTCGCTGATCCGATTGCAATCATTGAGATGCGAGGAGAGGAAGTTCTCGCATCGACCCTAGATGGAGGTTCCGAGCTGTGTTGAGAGATTTGGGTTGGGGATATTGATGGAGATATCTTGTTACTCTGCTGCTGCTGCTTAGAAAACCCGAGCTTCTACCTTGTCTCTTTTCTTCCCTTTAGAAGTTAGGCCACTTAAAGCTGCATACAGTTGGTGACGTGGACCTATCCCGCTCCTTGAGGATAGACTTTGGGTGTGGAGGATACATGTCCGACTACGACAACAACGCCAACGGATGGTACGACTGAGGGATGCGTCGCTTCGCTCAAGGATGCCTGTGGCGAGAAGAATAAAAGATGGAGACCCTTCTGAGATGCTAGCTACCGCTGCGTAGAATTTCACTCTGATTCAGCCAAGAAGCTTGTAATGTTGTACTCCATAATGGACATGTAATAAAGTTATGTACTAATGTTTATGTGATGCGATGTATAACTGTGTTTTACTATCTGTGATGCGTTCTGTACGCAATAGCCACTAATCCAAGGACTATCGCGAACGTACAGGGATTCGGGTTTTCTCCTGAAAATCCGGGGTTTTACAATGGTAATGCCCGTTACCAATGTGGAATTAAAAAACAAAAAAAAGAAATGAAAATGCCTTGATTCTTTCATTTTATACATACATGCATACACACAATTACACTCAGTTTCATCATACCCTCAGTTACATCTATGCTCAAGTTACATACAGGCTCAACTGAATACATATAGCTTGCACTTGTAACATACCTATTATTCAAACATGGACAAACAAGTAAATCCTAAGCCATTGCTAAAGTGAAGTCCTGGTACAACATTAAATTTGGAATAGAATATATGACATAAACTCAAGCTAGACTCAGGTACTAACCGGAGCAAGGCTCTTGCAGTGACCACACCTGGACAGCAGAAAAGTATCCAATAATTTAGATTCACAAGGTTTCAGTGATTGATGGATATGGTGCAGAAGACAGTTTGTAGGTTAACAACACCTAGAAACCTACCATGGGGCATAGAACTCAACAA
Organism: Cenchrus fungigraminus; assembly: GCA_036936925.1. Classification (NCBI taxonomy): domain Eukaryota; kingdom Viridiplantae; phylum Streptophyta; class Magnoliopsida; order Poales; family Poaceae; genus Cenchrus; species Cenchrus fungigraminus. The sequence goes on from CM072780.1 coordinate 75,383,743, forward strand.
GGACGTCTTTTGTTTCATCAAGGACAACTGAGTCAAAGGTCTCTGGAGTGAGCACCACAACACTTCAAGGAATGGTTGCCAGCTTTACGTTTGTACCTGAAAGCCAAAACACATATATAGATAGATTAGTTTGACTGATATAAATGTGATTGCTTTGATAATGCATAAATTTAGCTATTTTTAAAACTTGAAAATAGTTGTGTTACTTTCTATACAATGAGCAGATTGTAGAACAAGAAGAATGCTTGGTAAAGCTGCAGATTAACAGTAATCTAGAGACACTTAATCCCACCTCCTTCGGTATTAACAAATTCAGCAAGGGCTTCTGCAGTGCGCTGTCCTTCGTACCTAAATTGTCACAGAAATTTGTGTCATAATTCATCAAACTTCTAAGAGAGAAAATATAAAGTTTAATGTCGTGTAGCTCACTTTTTAGGCTCCAAAGATCCTTTCGGGAACCACTGGATTGTTGGGTACCCAGAAACCCCATACTTGTTGCAAACACTCTTGTGCTCATCACAATCGACCTAAAAACAAGAAATTGGAGTTAAAGATAATAAGTCATATGAAATTATCAAACCACAAACTGCAGAAGGTGATCAATTATCATGATTATGCATGCACAAAGTACCTATCACTTTCTTGTCTGTCGTTTGCGGAATAGAATGACAAAATGAATGTACAAGGAATGCCAAGATATAAATGTCAGGGAGAACTAATATGATTCATACCTTAGCAATCAAGACAGATTTAGCTTTCTTAAAACTTGAACCAAGTCTTTCGTACTCAGGAGCAAGCTTCTTGCAGTGACCACACCTGAATAAATAAAATAGGCAGATACTGAATCAGTTATTCTTCGAGGTGCTGAAATGCAGTACCAATTTCAGAAGGTAAAACTATTCACTAGCAATCAAGCATCATTATATTGTGCATAGACTGTCCTCCATCACTGATGCCATAATAAGATCGGTTGTGCAATGGGCCTTCTGTGATGTGCATGGGTACGGTGAGCCTAATCTAGGTGACAATTGATATCAATTCTCTTGCTCTTTATAGTATAGAAGATAGACTTGCAGTGACGACAGAGACAACAATGTTGACTCCATTCTTCCAAAATCCTGAACTGTATGGGCTGGTAAATTATTTCAATTAACCAGTGATAGTGTGAAGTTACCCAAATGAAATGGTAAAGCCTTGACCACTGCTAAGCATAAAAGTACAGATTTTTCATACGAAAAAATAAAAATGCAATTAGTAGACTAGGCATCAAAAGTACTTCAATAGTGTCACTTTGTTGTATTTTGAATGAGTTCTAAGTTCTAACATATAACCAGAAAAGTAATTATCAAAGATATACATAGAACATATCGATGTCCTAAATGACAGGTAAGAAATATCAGACAGTAGTACAAACCAAGTAGGGCTCTGGCTTTGTTGCTTTGCAAGTTCCCAATGAAGTGCCACTCGATATCCTCAGGAAGCTGTAACAACAAGAGCACTTGTTTAGACAGTTACATATGGCATTCATTGCAAGGACTAAGAAGCATGCAGAGTGAGAATTTCTGAGTCATGAAAGCTTGTAGCTGTAGACATTGGAACCATTAAAACTTACAAAAAATCACCAAAGATAACGAACAGTGGTCAACTTTCAGTGTTCCTCATTGTTTCCAGATTATTCCTCATTGTTTCAAAGACTAGCAGATAACAATTTGAATTTATTACCTCCTGTTTAGTAAGAACAAGATAGATATTTACTTTGTAGATACATTTCTGCTCTGCTAAACACTAAAGGTCAGATAAAATCTAAAAAAAAAAGACAGATAGTTCATGGTACAGCATATGGGGTCCAAATCAAACAAAATTAGCAGGATAAAATCTAAAAAAAAGACAGATGGTTCATGGTACAGCATATGGGGCCCAAATCAACCAAAATTAGCAGGAAGTAGGGTTATTTCCAAAAGGAGATAACTTATTTCCTAACTCAAGATGAAACATACCACAAATGTATATTCTTTCCTAACTCTGCTCCTCCTCGCGTCGATCCTCAATTCTGCTGCTGCTGCTCCTCCTCCTCCTCCTCCTCGCGTCCTCGTGCTTCTCCTCCCACAAGCCTATGAAGAAAGAATCGAGCCTAGGGTTAGGGTTATGAGAAAAATTGCCTAGGGAGATAGGGAGTGAGAGGAGGAAGGAACATGGGCTCGCTGTCCCCTCGTCGTGCCGCCTCTGCTCGCTGTGCCCACACGCAGATCCAGGCGAGCTCGAGCTCCCTCTGCTTCGCACCCGCGGAGGAGGAGCCGCTGCTCTGGCCGGAGAGGACCGGAGACGCTAGATCGAGGACTGGCGGCGCTCGATCTGCGCCAGGGGATGATGAGGCGACGCCTAGCTGTTGCAAAAGGTTGAGCTCAACGACGGCGGCGGCGAAACCCTAGATGCGCCCCGCGGGCCCCGTGCGGTGGAGAGGAGGACGGCCGGGGAGGGAAGGGAAGGTGAGGGGATGGCGAGGACGGGCCTGGAGTGGAGGAGGTAGAGGGGAGCGGGGCTAGGGGCCTGGCGGCGGAGCGGCGGAAGGAGGGAGAGCGGGACGAGGGAGACTGGGAGAGCGACGGGAGAAAGAGAGAGAGAGAGGGGCCGGGGCGGATGCAGGGGTGGGGGAGGCCGGGAGGGGATGCGGAAAAAGAGACGCGGACGCGGACGCCGGCACATTCGTAATTGGATTGAAGTAAAATTTCGGGTCCGGGCTTCAAATAATAAGGTAACGGGTTTTGAATGTGGTCCGTTATTATTTAACGTGGCCCGTTACTAATGTTATAGTGGTCATGTCGGAAATGGCCTATTGGGCTTATTTGTAACGGGCGTAACTAATGCCCGTTACCGTTGATATAGTTTGTAACGGGTTTTGTGGGTCTGTTACCAATGTTGCGTGACCTATTTGAGGTTTTCACGTAGTGAACTCCAGGCGCTGCGGAACGCTGCGAGCAGCCGAACAACAACTGAGGGAAGACCCCCGGCCACCAACAGGAGAGCAAACGACCTGGCATGAGGTAGATAACCCCCTTCGCGCATGGCTTACGACAGAGTTGTTACCAGCAGCCACGACGACCTCAAGCAGAAGGCCGACCATGCCGCCGAACGAATGTTGTCTCTAGAGTCGACGCCTCCAAGGAGGTCACGACGCCCGCAGGCGCCGCCGTCGCTCGCCCAGTGAACTGGACAGGGTTTTCACCCAGAGACGTCATGCAGTAGGATAGCGGCTCCAAAACGGCACCCTCAACAGGGAGAGCGACACCCGAAGGCGCCGCCAACGTTCCACCAGAAGGATATGGCGTGGGCTTTCGCCCATAGCACAGACCACCCACTGCACACGTTCGCCGCACTAGGCCAACACCATCATCGCGACCGCCCCAACCGAGGAACGACACTGTCGCAGCGCCGCACAACCCGCCGCCGAAGAGCTCATCTCACTGCCGTCGTCCCCGCACCCGGCGAAGCGCCGACGCCGCGCCGCATTCACAGCCACCGCGATAGAAGCTGCCGCAGACCACCCGCCGCCCGCACCTGTCGCAGAAGAGGTGTGCGCCACCGTGACGCCGCGCCTCGGGCAACAGGGAAGGCCGCCACCACGCCACCACGGCGCCGCGCCGGAGGCAGAGCCGCACCACCATGGCGCCGGTCTGCCCTCCGGGGAACGCGAGGCGCCACCATGGCGCCGTCGCCGCGCTTGGCCGGTCGTCCGCAGCACGGTGCCTAAGCCGTCGTAGGCCGTCCGTGGCCCCCGCCGGCGTGGGCGCAGCCGCACGAAGCTGAGCCGCCGTCCGACCGTCACCGCGCCGCAGCCGCCGACCCGCGCGCTGCAGCCAAGCTCTGGAAGTCGCCGCCACCGGGCCCGGGCCGGGGGATGCAGGATCTGCGCCCCCGCTGCCAGCGTCGCCGTCGCCCCGGACAGCGCCGCCCGCAGAGCCCCCACAGCCGTACGCTGTAGATCCGACTCGGGGAAAGCCGGATCCGGCCATGGGGGCTCCGGATCTACAGCCCCACCGCCGTCATCACTGGGACCGGCGAGGCCGCGCGCGCATTGCTCCGCCGCCCCAGAACAACACCGCCGCAGAGAGGAGTGGCCCCGCCGCCACCGTCCTTGGGGCCCGCGCGGGGTCCCGGCCGGCCCCTCCGGCGGCGGCAGGGAGGGCGAAGCCGAGAGGGAGCTCGCTCGGTTTAGGGAGTGCCGCCGCCCAAGTCGCCCTAGGCGGGGGCGACCCGAGCGGGAGGAAGACGTTTCAACACCTGGTGAACCTCATGTTGATTTACTTAGTATCAATGCTCGATTCGAGTTAGCATGTGTATATATCGTGTCGTATATCTGTCGCTTCTACCATTGCCCATTGGGGGCGGCTCGGCCCCCCAATGTTGAAATGGTGGCTACGCCCCTGGCTGAAATGCTTTTGAGATGATTAGACCTTCAACATCACAACATGTATATCTTGTGTGCCAGTGCGACCTTCAACATCACAATGGCTAAACATCATTGATGCTACTATTCTAGTATTGTGAAGTCGGAGACGACAACGTCAGGTCTCGCCCTCCCAGGAACGTACAGTAATCTCCGGTGCTTTTGTGTTGACGAATATGCATGTTTGTAAGCAGTACTGGTTCTGAACTTTTGAACAAAGCAGTACTGCTTCCGGTGCTTTATCCGAATTTCTATCAATAATACAAGATAGGTGGGGAGGACGTGGTGATGTCTACTAAACGTGCAAGATTTTTTCTTGGAGATGTTTTCTTTTTGCACACAAATTGCGTGCAACCAGGAGGGCACAAATGAAATGCAGAACACCTGTTCTGCTCTCCGTTAGTGTACTGAATTTGCCTGTGACACGGACCTTCTCAATGTTCCAAGAACTTGATATTGTGTTGTCAGCTTGTTCTGCAACACTTACCCTGCCCGTGCAATTCTTATTTATTAATAGAATGATTAGTATACAGGCGAACGATGGAATTCATTCACACAAGTTCACAAGATATCATACTTAAAGCACACAGCACACTAGCACTCAGGTGAGCTTACGAAGACATCCGATTTGCTTCCAAAATTTCTTGAATGACTCTGTTTACCTCCCATTCCTTATTAACAAGGTCACCGTGCTCCGCCCCATGAATCTTAACGGACTTGAATTGCTTCTTTTGTCCTGGTTGCCGATTCATGTCTTTGTCAAATGCCAGCATACTAATCAAATTGACAGTTCCATCTCCATCTCCGTACGCTATTTCTGGGGACCTGTCGTAGTCACTCTCCCAGTACACGAGTTGCATTGGCGTCCTAGTGCCCAATCCATTGATGCATGTTACGGGCACCATGGGTGCCTCGAAGTAGCTCATCTTCGGGACCGTCCGCCTTCTGAAAGGCTCTATGCCGTCGCTGAAACCGACGGCGGCAAGGAAATCCTCCATGTCATATGCAGAGTAGTTTCTTCGCTCGGTGATCACAAGTGGCTTGTGCCCGAATACTTTCGGAGATGGCAGAACCGCGATGCCAGTTTCGAAGCTCCTAAACATGGTTCTCAGAGATGACATGGAAGCTCCGATGTAGCTCAGCATATCCATCCCAGAGGCAACGACCTGTACGTGTGATACCATGCCATAAGGGAGCACTGGCGCCACCAGGATAAGGTGCTTGATGTACTCGTTCCTCCACGCCAGCGGAGCGTTCCTGACGAACTCGAGGACGACCATCCCTCCGTAGCTATGCCCAAAGATTATGACCTTCTTGTGGTGTTTCTTGCTCGCGGCCTCCACGAGCATCTTGAACTGTTTGAAGTAGCGCGAGTAGACCTGAGATTGCTGCCCAGGCACTGGAGGAGCGTAGCGCCAGTCGTAAGGAGCTCCAAAGAGGGTATCTCCGTCGCGGTATCCAACTCTTTCCAGGCCTTCTCTAACATGATCAATGCACCGTTTCCTGCAGAGCTTGCCAAAAAAAACAAAGCCCTATGTTATTAGCGCAGTGTGCGTTGTGGTTTGTGAATGCACATGTAACAATGATTGCAGCAGGAACATTGGAACTCTGAGGAATATGATCAAGGGACATATACTCAGGGTTCAAATATTTTTTTTTCTTTAGCAAAGGCATACAAGCAGCTAATTGGTTGCAGATAAATTCATTTGGTCTTTAAATGGTTATAGAAAGCAAGATGTCATAACAAACACAAAACCTTAGTTTGGCTGCTCCTAAGAGATAGACTTAACACTAGAAACCTCATCAGGAGCAGAAATAATATGACCCTGCAATCTTACGAAATGTGTGTTGTACCCGGAATTGGATGCAGTTGAAGAATCTTTAAAGCATCTACTTCTCCGTGGTGTCTTTGCTCAAGATTGCTGGATGAAACTATACCTTCATATTATATTGATCCAGATGAAAACTCTTATGATATTTTTGCAGAGCTTCAATACTCCAAAAGCCTAGCTATCTTAGCCTTGTTATTAGCTAAAAAAAAGAAAAACTTCTCTAAAAACTGGATCCAACAGAGTCTTCAAACACCCCCTTGCATCCAGTGGTCCTATCCCGCCAGCTGGGCGAGCTCCTATGGGGACTGAGCCGTGCCGCCGGCCGCGAGGCTTAGATCCTCCGCGGAGTTGGGCGTGCACCTCCGAGGACCGGGCCATGCCGCCGGCCGCGAGGCAGAGGTCCTCTGCGGGGCCACACTGCCAGGGCTGGGCGAGCTTTTCTCGCGACCGAGCCGTGTCAGAGTCTCCATCGTGGCTCTCGCCACTGGGGTCTGCGCCAGGCTCCACCAGCGGGTTAGGACCACTGGATGCAAGTGGCTCCAGGGGCAGGGGGTATGCGTGAGGGAGGGAGTGTGGAGAAGGGGTGGGAAGAAGGGAAAGGGAGGACAAGCATGACAGGTGGGGCCCACCCGTTTTGAAGGTTAAAAGATGGAGAGTCCGCTGGTTCACCCACCTCTTGAAGGTTACCTAAATGACTAGCTAAATGAGGATTTGACTAGAATGATTTGGAAGACCTCTTGGAGATGCTCTAATTCAACTTAAGACCCTCTTTTTCATTGAGATCGTCATTTAATGAGCTGGAGTATTTAGATGTTTACAAATGTCATTTTCAAGAGAGTTCCCCCAGATGATTTGGAAGAACTCGAGTGCTTGATGACGGCCTTTCAAAAAAAGAGTTCGCCTTATCAGTTATCCTTACAGCAAAAGAAAAATCTAGGCTTCACATGCAGCAATGGCTAGACTCTCTTTTGTAGTTTGTAATTTTTTTTCATTTCTTTATAGTTTCTTGAAGTGCCTTTAGAGCTTCTATATTATTCATAATTATTAATATAATCAGTAGAGGCGAGCCAGTCCTTAAAAAACACATTGAGTGCAGGATCATGAGCTGATTACATCAGCGCGCACAACATCCAGTTATTCTGGTGTATCCCTCCCCTTATAAAAAAAGCAAACAGATCGATGAACTTGACAGAATTACGTACGGGTAAAGGGGGTCCTTTTCGTGGAACCCTCTCGCGGAGCCGAAGTTGGGGACGCGCGTCAGGACACCGGGCAGGTTATTACGGTAGTCGTTGATGGCAGGGTCGTAGACGAGCCGCATCTGCTCCACGAAGCAGTCGACGTAGTCATAGGCTGCCAGATCTGAAAAGTTCTTCCACAGGCCGAACCACCCCTTCCCCTTCATCGCGCCGCAGCGTGGCGCCGACGGCATGTACGCCTCGGTGAGCTGCGCCTCCAGGTCGCAGCAGCTCAGCCCAGGCACCAGAACAACCGGGTGGAGCTCCCCGCTGAAGCCCGGATCCTTTGGCAGGTGGTGGCTGGCCGAGAAGTACTCCCGGAGGGGAGGAGGAAGCACGAGAAGCAGGAGAGGAAGCAGCAACCGCAGGAGTGGAATAGACATGGCCTTGGATTCTCCGTTCTTGCCTGATTGCTAGCTTCCTTGACGTGCTTATATGAATAGTAGTACAAGGTAGATTGGCAATCCCTATCCCTGGAGAAAACTTAAAAGCTTGGACAAAGCGCACCCACGTGTCTTTATTTTGCTCGTTACTTGTGCTGGTTTCTGTAACTTTCATGTCATTATTCCTTTCCCTGTCTGTCGCGTGATCATTTGAGTTTTCCTTCACGACGTTGTCCCTTCTCGTACTATTTCCCCTTTCTTTTGAGTTGTACGTACCTGCGTTTCAAAGAAGTTTGGGAATTAGAGGACACAACAGCTCAAGTTTAGAGGCCCCATGCATTGTACTCTTTTGTAAACATGTAACTTAATTTTCACTCAACTGACATCATTATGTGTTGTAAACTGAACATGCCTTCGATACGATGATAACTGCAATGCGAAATTGCCCAAGAACATCGTTAGGGAGCTCGTCTAATGGAGTGTCATAGGATCAGCAAGGGCAATCTTCACAAAGATCGAGAAAGAACAACATTGAGGGTTTGCAAGAGATTATAGACGAAAAGGACACTTTGTTGAGGTCGTGGTCCTCACCAATCTTGATGGATTGGATGAGACCAACCCGATATATAGATTTTATGTTAATTACTAGCTGTCGATTTATATCCACCATTTCGGAGATAATTTCACCCTCATTGTCTTCTAGTTGAGCAACGCCTGTGCCATGTGGAGGTCCTTCATATCGTATTGCATGCACCACAAATATTTTTTTCTCGAATACACGGGCAGCGTATGCACTACTAGAAAATGGACTTTATATCCTGAGCCTCAAAGTCCAATTGTACCGGGTATTTTTGCACCCGATACTAATGAACGCATTTGTTACCAGGTGGGAAGGGAAGACCCCGACACACCCCTCCGTAACACCCTCTAGTACCGGGTGGAGGTGACCCCAAACTAAAGGGTCACTTTTTATACCGAGGCTTTTCTACACCCAGTACTAAAAGGTGCCCACCGTTTAGTACTGGGTGTAGAAAAGCCCTGGTACTGAATGGGATGCATTAGTACCTGGCCGAGGGAAATCCTAGTACTATTGTTCCCGCTCGCCCCATTGATGCTTCCCCCCATCTCTATATTTTCTCTCTGTCCTCGTCCACTAGCTCCCCCGGGCCAACAGCGGCGTGCGGGGTCCGACACGCGGCCTCTCCGGTGTTCATGCACGAGGCTCGAGACGCGGCCTCCCAGGCGACCAGGGGCGTGGCGACAGGGCTCGAGTCGCGGGATGAGTGGCTGGCGCACGAGCGGTGCCTGGGGCGCGGCTGCCGGCCTTGGTTTGGAGGTGCCGGCGGCGCCGGCCTGAGGTGTGTATTACTGCGATTTGTAAGATTTTTGTGATTTGTACAATTGTGAGAGGTTCTTTCCTGTGATTTTTAAGATTGTGATATTATTTTCATGAGATGTTCATATGCTTATGATGAGATGTATGTTCTTTTGAGATGTTCATGTGATTGTGAGGTATATGCTCTTGTGATATGTTCTTATGGGATGAATTTTCTGGTTGGTTGTGAGATGCTTGGTAGGTGTTTTAATTGAGAAAATGAGAGAAGAAAAAGAATAGAAAAAAAGAAAGAATAAAATAAAAGAGCAATGTAAAGGCTGGTGGGGTGTGCAAATTAGTACCGAGTAGTGGTGAACACAGGTACTAAAAGGTACTTTAGTACCGAGTGAGCCACCCGGTACTAATACACCTCCCCCTTTAGTACCCGAGGAACAATACCAGTGTGATACAAGGTACTAAAGGGGGGGGGTTTGAAATCGGTCCAAAAAGTCTTTTCCTAGTAGTGTTGTATTAAGACGAAGAAAAAATTGGTACAATGTTAAGTTACAACCCAAATGGAACAGACTCCAGATTTACAACTACGGGGATATGAACATTAGTACCGGTTCTCAACTCTCATTAGTACTGGTTATAGCTCCGGTATTAGACTTCCAAGACTAAAGGGGGTCCATTTAATTTGTGCCAGATATAGAACCAGTACTACTGGGTTCCATTAGTACCGACTGGTGGCCACGACCTGTACTAATGGGGCTGCCACGCACCACGTGGTAGCGCCTACATTTGTACTGGTTGTAGACACCAACCGGTACTAAGTGCTGATTCTGTTTACGACTTTTGTTTATATATTGATTTTGGTTATATTTCTTTAAATATATATATATATATACTCGTATCTCGCATTTGTTTTTGCATTACGTGTACTAAATCTAATACGCAATATTATAATGTCATATTTCATATATAACATTACATTAGACTTAATACATATATAGTCATACAATCGTAAAGTTGAAAATATTATATAGAATTAAATATTCGTGGAGTTCAGTATTTATTTTTTCCCATATGAGCCCAAGTCGAAGTAAAAGTCCTTTTCCGCATTGGGTATTAGAGTTGATCTAGTTTGAAAGAACTCTCCCGCTGGATTAGTTAGCTCGTCCAGAAGAAATCCGCAGAGATGTTCTTGAATTAACTGGATTTTTTCTGTCTTGAGGTATCTCTCCTTTTGCATACACTGAAACTACAATTAAAAGAAGTTATTAATTTGTATAAGTACTACTAATCAGACCAAAGGTGAGGACCGGTGGATGGTCGCTCCCTAGTGTGATGAGTGATTGACAAAGTTGTGTGGACTGACTCTTGGCCGAGTGTTGCTGGTGCAAGTTGCTGCTTGATTTGCGTTGGTGCAGGTGAAGAGTAGGCGCGAAAGGTCTTAGCCTTGCGGGGCCTCCGTGGAGTGGAGAGACAGTAGGCTTGGCTCCATGGACCCGATGGCCGAACGGGATCAAGTGCGGGCCGCATGGTGGCATGAAAAGCGAGATGAAGTCATGGACATGAGCCGGTGCAGGGTAGCGGCTCACAACCGGAGTCTGCATGCGGGGTTTGCGGCGGTTCACCAAGAAACTGTCGGGTTACTCGGTTGAGCCACAAAACCAAGTCCGGAGGCTCGGCAGGTGGAGACAGGATCCGGGCGCGCTGAGAAGCTTCGATGTCGGGGGACACGCGGCGGGATCGCGGGCTTGCATCGAGAGAACGCGGACTGTGGTGAAGGTGTGGCCGCCCGATGAGAAATACCAAGTCTTGACCAAAGTGCCCCTGAGGGGTGTGTATCTTCATTTAAGTTCTAGGGGTAGGTTGGTCATTTACCCCACCAGAGAGACTTCATATATATATATATATATATATATAGACCTATTACTCTATAACCGGCTATAGAATAGCCTATTCTATGGCCGGGCAAATCCGTCTGAACCAGCCCAACCAGTGTGTGCAGCGCAGCGCGTCCCCATTTCTAGCAGGCTGGTGGATAATTCCCGACATAATGAGCACTAATTAATTTAGTCAGCCTGACGGCCATTTACTAGCCTATGGGAAACCGCACTACCTCAGCCCAGCTTCCTAAAAAACAGCCGCTGACAGTAGTATGCCAAGCCCATGCATAATTAGTGGCATTATATTATTTTTACTACACAAAACATGCGTCCCCATTGCTCTTTTGTTTACACACGTGCATCTGAAACAGAGAACATAAGTCGTGCTCTCTACAATATACTTGAATGTAGCGTGAAATACTTGCTTACAAGAATTATCGTAATGGCTCATGAGCGTAGGCTATTACCACAATTTAGCGTCAAGGTATTTTGAGGAACTAGTTCCTGTTGTGAGTAGACAAATATAAGATGAAGTAATCACGAAAATTCATATGGCTCAACTGATAAATAGGATGGGGAGGAGTAAAAACAATTTGCTATCGATTGATTTCGAGAAACCAGTTACGACAAGGGAAAAGATAAGTTTAACATAAGATAGTTACAAAATTTTGGGAGCTGCCACAATTGGCTTCAAGCTTAGTATCGGAGGAACCAATTACTATCAAAGATGTGGTTGAATGTATTTTACGAGATTTTTTGACTGATTTACTACAATCTATGAGTCATGTATGTAATTTCCTGTTCTATTTAATTCCAAATGCACGAGACTTTTTGTCATATTTACTACACTGTATATACACCTTGTATATGATTTACGTAAATCATCTTGTATATGGTAATTGAATTACTTGAAACAGCCTGAGGTCACTAGCCTGTCATATGGCGCACCTGTTTCATGATTGTGAGTTCACGTAACCAGTTTTTCACTTGCATGTGCATATACAAAAACATAGTATATATATGCTTCGTAGTATATGCATATGGTAGAGAACAGAGCTTTTTTGTCGTAACCATGTATTTTAGATTTTTAGTCCTCTGTCATGTACTCACATGCACGCATAGATAAAAACAATGTGCAGCTTGTAGTAAATGGTGCCCCTAATCACGGACTGGAGTAATTGCTCGTGCTTGTTAATTAGTGCTCTTAATTACGGATTAACACAAGGCCCTTACAAAATGGAGACACACACTGTACATATTGGGTGGTCAAGTGCGGTGGGTTGGGTTGGCTATAGAATAAGCTATTCTATGGCCGGCCACGGAGTATACTCTCTGTGTGTGTGTATATATATATATATATATATATATATATATATATAGCTCTAGGGTTGGATGGCAACTCATCATCCATCCGGACTGCTTCCTAATTCCTTTGCTATGTAGGCTAGATTTGCTTCATGATTTTGTAGAGAATCTGACCTCTGGTTGTATGGAAGCATTCATGGTTGTGTCAATTTCCTTCTCTTAGCTCGTGTGATTTTCATGTCTTTTTCGAGCTATTTTCGTGGGATTTTTGTGCTTCACTTGATTCATCGCTTTGGAGGTGTTTCTGTTCAGATTTTTTGAGGGGATCATGGGTGGATGTCTTGTGCATCTTTGTGTATGATCTTGACACCTCAAACACTGGATTTGGCCTCCGATTCACGAATTTCGGTTGGAACCCTAGGCTTTTTCTTGAGCACGGTAGAATCTCGATTCCACACGTTTCAGTTGGTTTGAGGCCACAAATTCGTAAGGATAGCATCTCCTAGAGACGCTTCATCATCCCTTATGATTTGGTAGCAATCCATTGGTTAATTCGGGAGATCGGGTGAAGGGAAGGAAGAGTTGACCTTCAAAGGGTTGAGCTCAGGCTATTCTGTCCGCGCGTGGCGGACAGTCCGCCAGGTGCCCGCGGACGGTCCGCGAGGAGCCGGCTGACCGGGTGTTCGTTGTGTTCTTCGCTTGTTCTTGTGAGCTCTTGTTTCGATCCGTTGTGTCGGGAGGTTTTTGTTGCACGGAGTTCGCAGACGGTCCGTACTACAGTGCCGGACGGTCCGTGACGAGGCGGATGGTCCGCGGGTCCATCACGAATGGTCCTTTTTCTCGCTGCGCTACTGGAGGTTCGGGTGGGAAATTTCGAATGGTCCGTGCCCTACCCGCGGACGGTCCGCCTGACCCTCGCGGACAGTCCGCCTGCTTCCTGCGGACGGTCCGCCCGGTGCCTCGCACTCATAGAGTGGCTAAGTTCCTCGCTTCTTGAGTTGTGCTTCCGCTTCGGTTGGAGTTGAGACTCGTTCCTAGGGTTGGTAGGTCCATTGTGACTATGTGACCTTGGCAAGCTCGTGTGGGAATCCTTGGTTGTGATTTTGGGACTTAGCCGACTTTTCTTCAGAGAAATTTTTATCAAATCCCATTCACTCCCCCCTCTCTATTTGCCTACTCAGTCCTTCAATTGGTATCAGAGCTGGATACGGATCTTCGTGATTCTGACCAGTCTAAGATCCAAAGATGGCGTACCAGGAAAGGGGTTCGGGTCCTCCACACTTTGATGAGAAGAACTATCAGATGTGGCACAGACGGATGTCAGCTTTTCTTCGCAACAAACGATAGATACTTTGGGATGTGACGGAAAACACCTCCTATGTTCATCCCAAAAACTTCCTTGCCCCAGGATCGAGGGATATGCATGACGCCAACAATAAGGTGGTTGATTATTTGTTTCGTGCCATTTGCCAATCCGAATTCGATCGGGTTCAAGCTGAGGATTTGGCTTGCAAAATTTGGGAGAAGCTTATGTTGGTTCATGCTGGGAACAATTAGGTGAAGGCACGCTTGTTTGCGACCTATCGGATGGAGTATGAGAATTTCACTCATCTGCCCGGTGAGTCAATTGACACCATGTTCCAGCGCTTCACCGTGATTGTGAACAACATGAGGGCTAATGTGGCCGTGGTTCCATACGATGACAATAACAGAGCTGTGAAGCTCTTGCATTCACTTGATCGTACCGTATGGAGCGCTAAGGCTGAGGCCATTCTGGAGTCCGACAACTATGAGACGCTCGCGTGGATGAGTTGTTCTCCAAGCATAAGTCCTCTAAGGTTGATCGTGGTGTGAGAGGCAAGATCGAGAACCCGACTGACCCCCATAGTCTGGCTCTTATTTCTGGATCGAGGTCTAACTCTAACATGGATTCTAGGCAGGTCTCCTTGTCTGCTCTTGTCTCCATGCCAAATGAGGAGTTTGATATGCTGGGTGAGGAGGATCTTGCATTGCTAAGCAGAAGGTTTGAGCGCATGTACGTGAACCGGAAGAACGTTCGGAGGAGCTCGGGCATGTGCTACAAGTGCGGGAAGGACAGGCACTTCATCACCGAGTGCCCGAAGGTTGTGGAGAACAAGGTCGAGCACAAGCACCATTCTAGGAATGACTACAAGAACAAGAACAAGTCCGAGCGGAGGCCGAGGAAGAGTGGCGGCCACAAGAAGAAGATGGAGCATGCGATGGTCGCCGGAGCGAGCGACATCGACTCAAGTTCATGCTACACTTCATCAAGTTCAAGTGATGAAGAAGAAGATGGTGACCGGCACAAGGGCAAGTGGTTGAGCAAGAACTTCAACGGTTTGTGCTTCGCCGCCCAAGGCTTTTGTGGCATGGTGTTGACGCAAAAATAGGACGTCACCCTCGCGCGCGACACACGTGACTCCCCGGTCTGTAGCGAGGCATGCCAGCCAATCTGACCTGTTGATTGACTATGGAATATATTAGGGATCGGCTAGAGAACTGATGAATCTTCAGTGACACGTGTATCTGCCAATCGGCCGATTCAGAGAAGCGGGATCGGCCGGCTCGAGAGCGACCGAAGAGCGAACGCGTAAAGCAAGAGATCGGCTGGATCGGCCGATCATGACGTCAGCACTCGAATGAGTCAGATCGGCTATGGTGATGAAAGCTGACAAAATCTAGATCGAGCTGGATAAATTGGTGATAAAAGTTAAAAACTACAAGAATTGGTACGAAAACTTGTAGATCTAGCTAATATCGGTAAGGGGTGAATAAAGAACTAGACGAAACCTCAGCGATGCGCCTGAGGTTAAAGCCTAGGATTATTCGGTAAAACGGTATTCACAAGCTTGCCGGAGATCGATCGATGCAGCCCGACGAACTTGAAGGATGATGTTGAAGAAAAGAAAAAACACAATGGTGAAGTCGCCGAGAAGTAGATGCTGCAAATTGTAAAGGGTTTGCCCGAAGGCGGTTTGTTTGATATTAGTGTGTACAGGTTTTCCGACCACGCAAGATTGCTATTTATGTCCTGAGGACAACCCGACTCCTAGCCGATTACGGTGCTGCTAACTTGCATCTAAAGAAAACAAACACTACTAAAAATAGAAAAGACTCACGCAAGAGTCAAACTCTCCTAAAACTGACTCTTGACCCCTTGTCAATCATAGATTGACCCGCCTCTGCCGTGTCTTGCCTTTGGCGTATCTTCTTGATTTCCGCCTTCTCCTTTCCATCGGCCGATTCCCGGTTGACCATCGGCCGATCGTTTTGACCCGCATGGCCCTGGTTGGATTGCTTTAACCATCGGCGAGCTTCTGTTGACCACCTCCTTTTCCTCAAATCGGCCGATCATACTGTTCTCTCATCGGCTACTCCTTCTTATCCTCTTTGACCCTTTTTTCCAAAAAATGGTGTCAACACATGCCCCCCAGTTTCGGAGTAAATACCTTTTGCTCCGAAATTCACTTGAATCCGATATCCTCCTGATTCGAAGATGACTAGAGAATCTGAACAAACCTCCGAAAAAAGGCCCAATAAATTCAACTACTCTGGACCTCTTTTTCCTTGAATTTCTCTTGCCTTCAACATCTCAAGCTTCCGGGTGACGAACCATAAGTTTGTAGCTCTTGCTGATTCATGGCATCTTCAAGCTCCGTTGGAGGCTCTGCACCTCCGAAGTCATCCCTTTCTTCAGTTCCCCCGGTATCTCCTCGTCCCTCTGCTTTTCGCTTGGTTTCCAATGCTGCTGTCTATTTTGTCTGAAGTTTTAGATTCCCTTTATTTATTCTTAGGAACTTAGATCCAATCTCACTATCCCTATTGATGACAAGCGTGGGCTTGTCTTTCTCGGTCCAATGGGTGACACCGATCCCACCGAGATGATTAATTTTGAAACTGGCAGAATCCCTTTCAAGAATGCTTCCTTGGATTTACCCGATTGGGATAGCTGTTTTCGGTCTTGGACAGGGTACACCAAGGGCTGGAGAAACTGGTATCGCAGAGTGTTTGCAAAGAATAGAGATTTTTGGGAGCAATATAAAATTAGTCAATGCATCATCCTGTCCTTGTCTGAAATGCCCCGGAATGAATCTCTTTTGATAGCTGCCTCTTATTTCTGGCCTGACGCACTCAATGCCTTTTTATTCGGTCATGGGCCGATGACCCCAACTCTGGCCGATGTTCTTCTGCTGACTGTCTTAGATGTTTCTTCCTCGGATGCTCTCTTTAGTCGCCGGAATGATAAGCCCTCACATCATCTGAAAACCAAGAATGTGGGCGGCTGGTCTGGTTACATTGTTGAGCATATGAAGGAAGGCACCATGAACAACAGAGAACATGTCGCTTTTCTGAACATGTGGCTTGAGAAATTTGTCTTCTGTGGTAAATCTTTTGGCCCCACTTCTAACTATCAGATAGTGGCTGAACGGTTGGCTGTCGGTTCTCTTATTCCCCTTGGCAAATATCTCCTGGGTGCAGTTTATAATCTCCTTCACCAAGTGGCAGTTAGTTTGTCAACCAACTCCCTAATAGGCACCCCAGGAGGTCTCTGGTGGTTTATCAACATGTGGCTGAACCTTCATCTTCGAGATAGGTTGGAGCAGAATATTTTTGATATGTCCTTTCCAGGAGATCAGCTAGATGGTGTCCCGATTGTAAAGCGCCGATGTATGAACTTTGGGGAAGCAGTCTCTGCATTCCCATGTCATAAGAGGACTCCATCCCGCATAGCAGAGCATTTCAGGAGTTTCTATTTCGACTTCACTCCAGAGTCTATTATCTGGTTTGCTTATGAAGACGATGATACCAATTTTGAGACTATATTCAGTTTTGACGACATCCATAAAGATGATGAGAGCAGGATTGTTTTTGTAGATGATCAAACCAGGGCTTCTTCCATCCCGTGTTTTTGGAAAAGATCAATCGGCCACCTATGAATTTTATAACCCTTCAATGAGTGCTCATCAGCTGTGATTTGGCCAGTTGCCGATTGGCCTTTACTTTTCCAACTTGATTAAACCGCGGGAGGTTATTCCTAGTGTTGTTTATTATCAGCGTCTCCTGGATCTGGTTCCTGATTCTTCCACTATTGATCTTGACTCTTAGAAGTTTTCCAGTTTTTCGTCTCCTCTTTTTAATATCTGGTGGGCAGAATGGTGTGATCATCTCTTTTGTGTGTCTCCCAGACTTTATTGTGAGAAGTTGGATCCTGCGTACAGTGCATCAGCTGATGAGGTATTTTTCTGCTCGATCACTTCATTTTGCTTGTCTTATTGTGCTCTAACCGCTGTATCCTCTTTCAGCCTGATACCACTGAGCCTCCTGCTAGAGGCAAAAGTAATAAGCCGATCACGATCTTTCCGCCAAGGCGTGTACCGTACATCGGCTACAAGGCTCCTCCGATTTCTTCGGTTATGCAAGGTCCAAAGATAGATCCTGCTCCAAACAACTCGCTCTTGTCGACTCTTAAGAGGAAATGTGTGACTAGCAAGGTTCTTAGTCGCAGAACCAAGAAGAAGATTGATACTGTGGTTGTCAATATCCCAGACATGGCCGGAGTGTTGGCGGATGCTTTTGAGGTATTAACCATTTTTGGTCTCTCTTTTTCCTTTTGCTGTATCTTGGCTGATTGATTGGTTCTTTGTGTAGTCCTCGGGTTTGACAGGTCAATCAACACAAACCAATACTGCTGATCTTGGTCAAGACATATTGGAGCCAATTCAAGAAATTCCGGCCGATGACACTCTGGCTGAGCCATCTGAGCAACCTAAACCAGACCGCATCGTAGGGGACCAGACTCAAGATCCCACTGCTTCTCAGATCGAAACGTTAGTGACTGGGGGGTTTCGGGGAAGGCCTCAAATTCCGACATCACCAAAGCCAACTTTCGACTGAG
This sequence comes from Cenchrus fungigraminus, assembly GCA_036936925.1. NCBI lineage: Eukaryota > Viridiplantae > Streptophyta > Magnoliopsida > Poales > Poaceae > Cenchrus > Cenchrus fungigraminus. The sequence continues at coordinate 75,402,069 of CM072780.1, forward strand.
GTAATGGAAAATCCTCCACTTGTTGCTGGTTCACTTTGTCTGTCTTTAACCTCTTGTTTTCTGTTCAAGATTTTCATGACACATCGCTTGAGACCCAAAATAGATCTCTGGATGACCCTCAATAATCAACTGGTGATCAGCCACAGTCGCCAATTGTCGAAGTTCCTGAACCGGAATCAGCTGAAGGACCGATCACTCAAGCACAGGCAGTTTCTTCTACTGTAGAGGTAAGCTTCTTGAACTGTTCAGCCTCCTTTCTATTCGTCATACTGATTTTCACCTTTCCTTGCAGGTTCCATCAACCTTGCCTCTCGTCGTTCAGAGTGCATCGGCCACCCTTCTTCCAGATGATGTGAAAACTAAGCTCCTGGAAGTTATTCCACTGCTGAACCAAAATATCTGTCAACTTGTACAGGATGCAGAGCCGATCAGGAATATCTTCAAGCAGATCCAAAGCCAGTTGCCCAGAGACCTCAAGTCGAAGATGCTTCAAGTTGCTTATATTGAAAATCGGCAGCTCCTAGTTCAAGAAGCTCAAGATCGGCTGGATGAAAGGAAATGTCAAGAGCAACTTATCCAAGACAGGGAGAGTCTGGATAACAATATGGCTGACCTGGATGGTAGGATTGAATTGCTAGCTTCTTCCCATTCTGACATCGTCAACAGCATTGATCGTTTGAAACGGTGTCGTGCTGAACTGATGAAAGAGCTTGGTCAGGTCGAACAAGATTTAGTAGTTGAAGAGCAGAAGCTCGTGGATCTTCCGGGTACCATCGCTACCATGCAAGAACAGAGGGATTCCATTGCACGGCAAGCCCAAGTTTTTCATGAACAAGAACAGCCGATTCCTGGTTCAGCCGATGCCGATCGTCAGGAGATAGAAGCGGCCGATCAACTACGTCTGGATCTCATTAATGCTATATACTCTCTAGGCATAGTTTAATCTTTCTCTGAATATTGTAACTTCTAGGCTGTAACTAGCCTTTACTGGCCAACTTCCCAACGCTTTGCACTTATTGCTTTGACCGAATGTTTTAATCGGTCTTTATAAGATGTGAGATCTCTTCGCCTTTGATTCGTGCTTCTTTTTCTCAATGGCTTCTTCTGCTTCCTCTTCTGTGAATCAGGTTGGTTCTCTTTCACCCTCCCCACTTTTGTGATCCCTTCCTTGATGTTTCCCTTTTCTCAGTCTCCAAATCGCGAAGTCGTGGAGAGGATTGTGTCGAACATCAACGCTTTTGGTGCAAGTCAACCAAAACAACCGTCCAGGCAAGAACGGGGTCTTCATCTTGTGATTGCGAATGATGAGAAGAAGCTGGAAGTTCTTGAAGCCAGGAGGGATGCTCTTCTTCAGGAATTAGATCATATAGGTGAAGAAATAGCTCAAGTTAGTGCATAATTAAATAAGGCAAAGAGCCTTCTTGAGTCTTGATGTATTGTACTGTCAGCCGATGCAAATCGGCCATCTTTATGAATGAAATCATTTCTCTCCCTTTTATTGCCGCCGTGAATTCTGAACGCGCTATCTCTGGCAGTGATTATTTTGATACTTTTTGCAAGTATTTCCTCATGACCTGATCTGTTTCTCTACCTGCTATAAAACACAACTTGTCGTTCATATGCCATCAAAAGTTCAAGACTTCCTGCCCATGGACACATCAATCTTTGTTAGGATTAGGAGGCATGCTCTTCCAAGGGCGTTTTCAGGAAATCATCTGCATCCTTATCTCTTGATAAGTTCCTCCTTGAAGTGTTCTTGCATCCAGATGATGCATTGAATCTTGTCGTTGTTGCTAGCAATGTTGAGAGGGAGAGACATTTAGAACCTCCTCTTCTAGGGTACAGAGTGGGGCCATTCATTTTTATTCAATTCACCTTCAAAACCCACCCCTGATTTTTGGGAAACGTATCACTGCACGACTGCGAATCGTCCAGTCTGAAGCTTTCATGGGGAGACTGTTCCTATTTTGACTGAATCAGATGTCCTTTATTTTGCTCTTTTTATTTCCCTCTTGTAGTTATCCCCTCCTGTCATCCGGAGCTATAAATAGGCCTGAAGCTCAATGGAGGAAACCACACTCATCAGCCATGGCACAAAGATCAGATCTGATAGGTTGTAGGCTCCTCTTGTATGACTGTTTCCCTCTCCATCCTCCTTTTCATAGCTAGAAGAATTCTTGTGAAGTAGTGTAGCAACACCTTTTCCTGTTCATCCCTTTTCGAAAAGCTAGAAGGCACAATAGCTAGAAGAATCCTTGTGAAAAACTTGGATTTACCGACTTTAGGGAGAGGAGCAAGGTAGGGTGTCTTGCTGCACATTTATCAGAGGAGGAGCGTGCCAAAGGAACAGCCATCTTGGTCATCAACTCGGACTCCTTTCGGCGGAAGATTTACAGAATCCGGTGAAGATCTTAGTCTTCCATTTCCTCTTCGCAGTGTCCTCTCATTCATCAATTCAATATCCTCATCATACTAGAGATAGGACAGCGCATCCCTTGTAACTTCTTGAAAATGTATGTAATCCTCAGATTTGAGATGTAATACCATCGTTGTAATCCAAAACAGAGGAAATCAAAATATATTCATTTTTATTCTAAGGGCGATATGTGTATCAGTCATGCCCTGGAAGAACCGAATTAATTGTACATCGATTTTTATATTTTTTGTACTAAAGGCGATTCTTTACAGACATCGGCTATCCTACTAGAGGCGATTTACATTTGCAATTGGCTACAGCTCGAAATTTCAATCGGCTGATAGGCTCGACGTATCAATCGGCTTACATAATTGCTTATTTGCTTGGGAAACCAATCCATCAGCTGACGTGAACCCGTGCCCAAGCTTTCCTTCGTCTTCTATGAATTGATTCATTGAATTTTGTCATCAGAGTCGACTGCTTGAACCGGCTGTAGTCCAAAATTGGACACTTTGAGATACTTGGTATCCCATGCTTTTCCTGATATGCAGCTCACTCGATCATACGTCCATCCTTGTGCTTCTGTCGCTTCCACAGTCAAGGAGGTTTCTCCCTTGACCATCTCCACTGAATCTCCGATCCATTGGATGATGCATTGATGCATTGTAGAGGGTATGCAGCAATTGGCATGTATCCAATCCCGCCCCAGCAATAGATTATAAGATCCCCACCCTTTAATGACAAAGAAAGTGGTTGGAAGGGTCTTACTGCCGATGGTGAGCTCCACGTAGATTGCACCTTGAGCCAGAGAGACGTTGCCTTCAAAGTCCATCAGCATCATGTCAGTTTGGGTTAGATCTTCATCAGACTTCCCAATCTTGCGCATCAAAGTGTATGGCATCAGATTAACTGCTGCTCCTCCATCTACTAGCATCCTGGTGACTGGCTTCCCATTGACAAAACCTCTGAGAAACAATGCCTTCAAGTGTTGTCTCTTTTCATCATCTGGTTTCTCAAAGATAGCTTGTGTAGTTTCCAGTGTCAATTGAGCCATCCCAAGTTCTTCATCAGATATATCCGAATCAACTGGAGCCATGAACTCTTTTGGTAGAAGGACAACCATGTTTATATCAGCTTTCGGTCCACCATCCTTTTCATCATCGATCTTAGGCTTGGGATGCCATACTTGAGACCAAATCTTCTTTTTGTCCAGCACGTGTCTTTCTGCTTCTTCTTGCTGTTCTACCTGCCGTAGGCGTTGGACTCTCCTTTTCTGAGATTTGGTCAAGCCATCTAGACACCATTGTGGATTAGGCTTCTGGTATGTTTGGTTTGACCCTCCATCGTCCAATTGCACGGTGCGTCAACGTTCAGGAGCTCGGCACATGATATCCTCATCAGGAACCAGAGAATCGGCCATCTCTTCCAGCCGATTGTTTGACTTTTCATTGACTCGGCCTCCCAGCCGATCATGAACACTGGCCTTGCCCCCCAGCCGATTGTAGACGCTGGCTTTGCCCCCCAGCCACTGATGAACTAGGACCCGTTGATTACTGAACTCACGGTGATCCCCGATCGCAGGCCTTCTGTCGTTGAAGCAAACCCTCTTGGACGGGCTGCTATTGTTATAGGCCCCATTGCACTCTGGACAATTTTCTGCCGTCGGCAGTTTGATTCCTTCTTCCCAGCAGTACTTGTAGAATGGACATCTCCAATATCCTTCATTATGTCGTGCTCACTCTTCTCTCCCTTTTGATTTCTCTAACCGTCGTTGAAACTTACTGATCAGCATCTGGGATGTGACGGGCTGACGTGGCTTCATGTCTTCTTCTTCAAGTAGCAACCCTTTTCCTTTAACATCTGCAGCGGTTGCTCGTACTTTGGGATCAACAGTTCCTTTATTTTGAGCCGATTCCGACGTCAGCAACTTAACACGTGACGTGTCTTTGCTAGACACCTCAACTGTATTAGTTGGGAAGGGGTGTGTTGATCAATCTTCATCGGCTTTTCAGCTTTGGTAGGGATTTCGAACTTGAGTTTCCCTTGCTCAATAGCTGATTGAATCTGTTGTCTGAAGATTTTGCAATCACTGGTATCGTGCGATGTTGCATTGTGCCACTTGCAATACTTCATCCTCTTGAGCTCTTCTGCAGAAGGTATGGTATGGAACTGGGAAAGCTTGATCTGCCCCTGCTGAAGCAATAGATCAAATATCTTGTCGGCCTTAGTGATATCAAAGCCGAATATTCCTGGTTCCTTTTTGCCAAAAGGACATGATACAGTCTTTTTCCCTTTGACCCATTCTGCAAGCCCTATCATGTTGTCTTCATCTTCTGAGTCAGAGCAATCTACATAAGACACCTTCTTTTGGAAGCTTCTCCTGGGCTCATAGGACTTTGCAGTTTCCTGACTCATTCAACCGACCAACTAGCTGAGACTCTCAAAGTCATGTGATGCATATTTCTCTCTCAAGGTTGGGAAGAGCCCTTGAAATGCCAATTCCGCCAGCTGTTTATCTCCCAGATTCAAACTATAGCATTTGTTTCTGACCTCCCTGAACCTCTGAACGAATCCAGCAATAGTTTCATCATTCCTTTGTTTGAGCCTGGTCAGATCGGTGATCTTCATCTCATGAATGCCAGAAAAGAAATAATTGTGGAACTGTTGTTCTAGATCGGACCACTTGATGATGGAGTTGGCTGGTAGTGAAGTATACCATAAAAATGCTGGCCTTGACAGAGATGAAGAGAACAACTGTATCCTTAGTGCATCAACATTCCCTGCTTCTCCACACTGTATGATGAATCGAGTGATATGCTCCAATGTGGACATATCATCTTGTCCAGAGAATTTGGTAAAATCTGGCACTTTGAATCTCGAAGGGAATGGTATCTGATCGTAACCAGATGGATACGATGTCCTGTACATGTAGGTCTGCTGCTTAGGTTTTATCCCAAATTGTTTCTGCAGCGTCTCCAAAAGATGGTCAATCAATTCCTCCTTCAGATGAGACTTCAATTCAACAGATATCCGTTCTATCGCTTGCATTTCAGTTGATGGCGTCTCTGGAGGTTGTTCTTCCAAAGTCTTTGGCTGCGGATTTGGTACTGCTGATACCCTTGCTCTGGAAGAACCCTGTGCATTTGACTGACTTGTTACAGGTGGAATTTGTCCAATTGGCTGTCCAGCTGATGGAGTTGGCTGATGCAAGTTCAACTAGCCTGAGCTGGCCAATTGATTTAGGAGCATCTGCATTGTTTGCATGGGATCCACCTGTTGTGATTGTGCTGCTGGCTGCCTTGTCATCCCCTGATTGATCGGCTGCTGAGGCGATGATCTTGTATGAGCAACCGTATTAGTTGGGGTTAAGACAGGCTGCACTGATGTTGACTGCTGTAGTGGAGTAGTCTGTACAGGCATTCCTAAGATCGGCTGAGGAGCCGGTCTCTGAGGTGGAATAGGAGCTTTTCTTTCCATTGGTATAACCATATGCGCGTGAGCTGGACCGATCTTAACTCTTTCAAAAGCTTTGCTCCCATGATTGAAGTAGACAAACTCCACTCCTTCCTTGGTCATATGCACAGTCCCTGGAGTATCTCCAAACATAGCTTGATAAGATTCCGGGTACTTCACTTCTGGAATTTCTTCGGGCTGAGGTTCGAAGAAATTTGAGATATCAATCTCAAAGTGATCATGTGGCAAGCCCCATCCTGAAAGTTTTCCATTCTGATCTCTTATTGCAGGATATCTTTGATGAGGATTTTGTACTGAGAATGTCTGATCCTGGATGTTGGACTGTGCTGAATAGGTTTGAACTATCGGCACTGTAACAGTAGGATTTTTAGACGCATCCCTAATATTCTGATTCTGAATCGGCTGGGCATCCGATGAAGAATCAGGAGCAGTTGTATTGATCTGTAGAGATGGTGTAACCCCTACTGTTGGATCATCAATCGACTGAGAAGCCGATTGGGCTTTTGGGAACACTGGAGGAGATCGCCTTGGTTGAAAGTATGCAGGTCCCACGTATCCCTCTTCTGTTCCCTTTTTGAGCGTCTCAGTCAGACAGTTTTGAATAGTATTGGCAAGGACTGTTGACTGATCGATCATGGTTTGATGCATAGCTTTGTTCATCATGTCTTGAAGCCCTTGAGGATCAGCTGAGAAGGTGATATGCTGAGGTGTTGGCAGAGGACTTTTCTTGTAAACCCCACCTTTAGTTTGACCATATGAAGCCAAGCATAGTTCTTCATATCGCTTCATGTGAGCTTCGGACTCGGCTTTGTCTGCATCCTTCAGCTGATCTTTAGTGACTGATTGAATGTTGCTCTGGTCAACTTCAGTATTCTTCGTGTTCTTGGTCATTGTTGACCTTTTCGTGTCCCACCATGCGTGCCAAAAGTATGTTGACGCTAAAATAGGACGTCACCCTCGCGCGCGACACACGTGATTCCCCGGTATGTAGTGAGGTGTGCCAGCCAATCTGACCTGTTGATTAACAATGAAAAACATTAGGGATCGGCTCGAGAACCGATGAATCTTCAGTGACATGTGTATCTGCCAATCGGCCGATACAGAGAAGCTGGATCGGTCGGCTCGAGAGCGACCGAAGCGCGAACGCGTAAATAAAGAGATCGGCTGGATCGGCCGATCATGACGTCAGCACTCGAACGAGTCAGATCGGCTATGGTGATGAAAGCCGACAAAATCTAGATCGAGCTGGATAAATTGGTGATAAAAGCTACAAACTACAAGAATTGGTACGAAAACTTGTAGATCTAGCTAATATCGGTAAGGGGTGAATAAAGAACTACCCGAAACCTCAGCGATGCGCCCGGAGGTTAAAGCCTAGGATTATTCGGTAAAATGGTACTCACAAGCTTGCCGGAGATCGATCGATGCAGCCAGATGAACTTGAAGGACGACGTTGAAGAAAAGAAAAAACGCAATGGCGAAGTCGCCGAAAAGTAGATGCTATAAAGTAGATGCTGTAAATTGTAAAGGGTTTGCCCGGAGGCGGTTTGTTTGATATTGGTGTGTACAGGTTTTCCGACCACGCAGGGTCGCTATTTATGTCCTGAGGACAACTCGACTCCTAGCCGACTACGGTGCTGCTTACTTGCATCTAAAGAAAACAAACACTACTAAAAGTTGAAGGACCGAACTGGTGACTAGAGAGGGGGGGGAGTGAATGGGAGCCGATAAAAAATCTTCTCAAAGGAGATGGCTACTCCAACAAGACGAACACGGCAACCAAAACATGTCTCCGACTCAACTACCCAAGTTGGCCAAGACCACGCAGCCACTAGAGTGCTACTGGTCCTAGGAACCAACAACCACCGAAACACCCACACCAAACACGCAGCGGAAAATTGCACAGCCCGCTGTCTGTGCCACACCGGTCAGACCGATGGCTCTTGCCGGTTAGACCGGTGGACTCTGCCGGTCAGGTCGGTGACGAACAGCAGGTGCACAGCGAAGTTCTAGGAAGCCTCAGTGACTTCTCTAGGCCCTGGAACAAAAACCACCTCCAAAACTCAAACTGCAAGAGAAGAAAACCCTTCACAAAACCTAGCAAAACTCCTCGAAACCTGCCAAAAACTGACCAGCAACACCTCAGCCCAAAGACACATGAATCAGGCAGCTCACTCGAGACAAATCCCACAAGGGCCTTGCACCGGTCAGGCCGGTCACATGCACCGGTCAGACCGGTCAAGCCTGGGCAGCTCGGGATGAACAGCGAGCCGCGGGTCAACTCCCCCAAATCCAAATCCCGATCTCCCGATTCGCTCCACGGATTCGCACAAGACTTTGGGGATAGTGGGAGTACCTCATGGGCATTCCATAGCCACGATCTGGTCCAACAAAACTTGCTAAATGAAGAGGAATCGAAAAAATTCCACCAAGAACGCCTCTAACCCTAGAGAGGAGAAAGCCCCAAAATCGAGCCCCTTTACTCACGAATTTGCACTACAAGAAAATCGTTGACTAGTGACGCAACCACATTTTAGCGTCATTGATTTATGACGTTCCTGTCTGATCTCGTCATAATATTTCACTTTCGAGCAAATTTAGTGACAAAAAAACTTTCGTCATTACGGTTGGTACTGTAGTCGGGCATTCACTGTTCCATGCTGTTTTGTGACGCCATAAGCTCTGCAAAAACGTCATAAACCAACATCGGTCCCACATGTAAGCATTATTTTAAAAATAGAGTGTTCCAAGTCGTCATAAATTTTAGTTGGGTCCCACATGTAAGCATTTTTTCGAAAATAGAGTGTTCCAAGTCGTCATAAATTTTTCCACGGTCCCACATGTAAGCATTTATGCCATGTCAGCGGCGTCACAAACCAACTTTGGTCCCATATGTAAGCATTATTTTTAAATAGAGTGTTCCAAGTCGTCATAAAATTCAGTTGGGTCCCACACGGAAGCATTTTTTCGAAAATAGATTGTTCCAAGTCGTCATAAATAGTTCTAGGGTCCCACATGTAAGCATTTTCGCCAGACTAGAGGCTAGGTCACAAAATGTTGCAAAAATAATTTGCCATGGCATGGTTTCAAACCAGGGACCTGAAGAAACAAGGCTGTGCTGCTTACCACTGCACTACTTCTTGGTTGTGTTATGCTAACAAGAAACACTTTCCTTATGGTTATCTCAGGTGAATCTTTAATATAAATTAGTAATTCGCAGGCGAAACGCTTCACTACCTTCACAAAGACTCTCAACGTTTGCTATGCGCAGATCTGCAATGGCTCGTGGTACGAATGGCGGATTCTAGCGGTGATGAGAGGGCAGTTTATGCGCCACCTCCCGGCTACGAGTTCATGAAACAGGACGACAAGGTCAGTCCTCTGGTTTGAGCCACTATATTTTCCCCTATCGACCTAGGGATGAGGATTTCTAGATTTGGGGATCTAGAGGATTGATGACCATATACAATAGATTCAGATTTTATCATACACTCAGATTTGCATTGCAATTGGTGTTAGAAGTTGATCGGCTATAGATAATCGGTGTTAGATTCAATTAGTTTTTGATTTGCATCATTTTATGAATTGATAGGTTCTTGTATTTTACTAGCATCTGGTGGTGGCTCGGTCCACTGATTTTGTTACATCGGGGCCTCCTGATGCTGATCTTATCATTGTGGATCCTTATAAGAAGTGCCAGCATGGGTATGCTATCCTTGTCAGGGAAAGCTTCACCGCCCCTGGGCGCCGGTATGGAACCTGTGGTCAAGTAAACAATAATAGACTTATAGTACTTGTACTCTTGATATTAGTGTTCAAAATGGACAATTTTATGAACATATATGTATTTGGTGTCTGCAGCCTCAAGGAAAACAATGTCAGACGTTTGTTTGGATTGATCCTGAATGGGATGGTAGGACTAAAGCTGTTCTAAATAAGCTAACACGCAGGATAGCAAAAGCTGAAGAGGAAGCAAGGTCATGGAAAGAAGAATGCAGAAAGGCTAACATGAAGCTTGGAGATACTGAAAAATTGATGCTTGAAGATACTACCACTGAGCTTCAGAAGAGGAAGAAGGGTAAGCCAACACAGACATAACTTGTCCAAGTGTTCATGGAAATGGAATCGAACAATAGGTAGTTACGATTATTGGAACAATTTTTAATGATGAATAACCATGACATGCCATCTTATGAAAGTTGTTGCTGATGTTTTCTTCAGATCACGTGAACGACCCTCAGAATTTATCGATTTAAGTGATGCTTGAAGCCGAGCTGCAGAAGGTGAATGGACAGCTGCAGGAAGCCAGACATAATATTACCTTGAATCTATATGCGGGGAGAATTGTCGATCTACTGATGTCTTAAGAAACATGTTTCTACCTCATCATGTTATGATGTTTGCTACTTGGTGGTGTAAACTTTGTGGTGATGAGTTGCTTTGAGATGCCATCTTATTATGCTGATTTGCTTTGAGCACTCTCACCATTCTGAGCTAATTTTGTTGATGTTTTGCTGGTCTGGTCTGTTGATGTTTTGTTGGAAGGACTTTCCTGAGTAACGATCACGAAACTGCTTATTTCCTACTGTCGTTCCAAGTCATCATAAAATGGAGGTCCCACATGTAAGCATTTTCGCTAGGTCACGAAATGTTGCAAAAAAAACTTACCATTGCAAGGGTTCGAACTAAAGACCTATAGGAAAAAGACTGCGTTGCTTACCACTGCACCACTTCTTGGTTCTGTCATTTTAACAGGAAACACTTTCCTTATGGTTGTGTAAGGTGAATCTTTAATATAAATCAGTAATTCACAGGCGAAAGGCTTCACTGCCTTCGCAAAGACTCTCGACTTTTGCTACGAGCAGATCTGCAACGGCTCGTGGTAGGAATGGCGGATCCTAGAGGCGACGGGAAGATGGTTCTGCCGCCACCTTCCAGCTACAAGAAGCTGAAACGGCTCGACAAGGTCAGTTCTCTGGTTTGAGCCACTATATTTTCCCCTATCGTCCTAGGGATTTCTAGATTTGGGGATCAAACAGATTGATGAGCATATACACTAGAATCAGATTTCATCATACCCTCATATTTGCACTTCGTTTGGTGTTACAAGTAGATAGGCTATAGACAATTCATAGGTGTTAGATTCAGTTAGTTTTCAGTTTGCATCGTTTGATGGATTGATAGGTTATTGTATTTTAATAGCTTGTAGAGGTGCTTGAAGCCACTAAAGCTGGGCTGCAGGAGGTGAAGAGAGACCTACAAGAACAAGAAGGCAGAGAACTCATGGCACAGCAAGAGGCTGTAAAATACAAGGAGCTGTGTCAGGAAATTTTAAATACAACTATGCAAGAGATGAGGAAATTCAACGAGATGGCTGACCAATTGTTACATGAACAATTGCAACAGACCAACAACTACAAGGAGCTGTGTGCCCATATGTTACGCCGGGACAATGCGTTATTGAAAGAAATAGGTGAGATTCTTGACCAAGAGTCGAAAGACCTGGTACTGGATAGGAAGGCAAAGCCTGAAGAGGAGGCAAGGTCATGGAAGGAAGAATGCACAAAGGCTAACATCAAGCTTAAAGCAACTACCACGAAGCTGGAAAACATGAAGGGAAAGCTGAAACATGCCATCGGTTGAGCAGCTAGTTATCGAGATCGAGAAGGAGAAGCAATCGGTACAACAGAGTGTTATCTAGATGGAGAAGGAGAAGCAATGGATACTGCGCGAGAAAGATAAAAATAGGTAGTGCTTGATTATTATGAAACTTGTTCCTTGTTGATGTTTAATTACTGGTTGTTCCTCCTGGTGCTTATGTTTTCTTTAGGTCAGCCAAGCGAAAAAGGGATCAACAATGGGAAGGATCCTCAGAAGTTAACATGAAGCTTGAAGCTACTGCCGCTGAGCTGCAGAAGGTGAAGGGACAGCTGCAGGATGGAGCTATGGAAGGAAAATCAACGCCTACAGATGTAAATTGATGATCAGTTCTTATCATTATGATTACAAATGGGTGGTTATGAGTATTTTGAAAATTGTAATGATGATCATCTTATGATATTTGCTACTTGGTGTTGTGAACTTTGTGGTCATGAGTTAAGAAACTTGTTGCTACTTTGTGTGATGATCATCCTATGATGTTTGCTACTTGGTGTTGTAACTTGTTGCTACTTGGTGTTGTGAACTTTGTGGTCATGAGTTGAGAAACTTGTTGCTACCTGATCATAATATGATGTTTGCTGCTCGGTGGACGGCAAAGTTCCGGTATGTTGATGTTTTGCTGGAAGGACCTTCCTGAGGAACGATCGCGAAACTGCTTGTTTCCTACTGTGGTTCCAACTCGTCATAAAATTTAATAAGGTCCCACAAGTCAGTCTGATAAAAAAAATAGAGGAAAATTAAAAGGATAACTATGTCAATAGCAGGGGTCGAACCCGCGGCCAACGGCTATATCAACCGCGTACCCTGCAAGGGGCTTGCCAGCACGCTCCTATGGATCGTTGTGGCAAATATCTAGCCTAGAGACGTTGGTGCGCAGATCTACAACCCGCGGCAGGAATGGCGGATCCTCGCATCGAAGGGTGGAGAGTGAGCTATGGTCAGGTCAGTACCCTGTTTTGTGACTCTGCTTTCCCCTTTCGTCAGAGGGAAGTGATATTTGGAATTGGGGATTTCGGTTGAAGCACGATTGTTGTTACAAGTTGATTGATAGGATTTAGTTTAGAAAGTGCAAAACTAAGCATTGATTTCAAGTTGCAATGAATTTTTTTTTTGAAGCATCCGTGTACTCCAGCATCTTCTTCCATTGGTAGTTACTGCTCGGAGACATCTTCCTGCAATAGTAGCCATTGGCATCCTAAAGACAAGTGCAAACATGGGTTGAGAGCTGTGGTGAAGTATGCTTGGACCTTTCTCAACCCTGGCCACTGGTTTGCTGGCTGCCCAAAGGTAATGGCTAGTTGGCTACCTGCTTATGTGGTGCCTGTGGTCAATGGCTATTGCTAATGGGTCGTTTAATTTGCAGGAAGAAAAAGAGCAATGCGAGTACTTCTGCTAGATTGATCCAGAATGGGATGAAAGGTCGTATGCTGTTATGCTGAAGCTCATAAAGAAGAAGGCGAAAGCTGAAGAGGATGCAAAGCAGTGGGAGGGGGAATTGGGAAAAGCTAACTGTGAGCTTAGAGAGATTAGGAATGAGCTCAAAATAGCGCGGCAAAAACTTCAGAAGGCTACCGCCGAGCTGAAGTCAATTGGGAATTATAGGCACAATGTCAAACTCGCGCATGTGCTGCTTGCTTTACTTGTTGTTTCCGCGGGAATGGCGGGATTGATGCTCGGTGGCAAGGCTAATTAGATGTGTCGATCATGTATTCTGCAAGGGTCACTTTGGTATTGTGAACAATGTGTCGATCATGTATTCTGAACATTGTGCCCTATGCTTCTGAGCATTGTACTGATGATGTATTGCCAAAATCGACCAAGAAATGCACGGTAGTTAGTATCCACCACATTGTACTGACCATTTAGTCCGACCTGTTCACATTTCCAAGAACGTAATTTCCGTTAGGTTCCCCAACAGTCATAATGAATTATTATTGTTATCCCGAAATCAACCGAGCAGTAGCGAAGGTTGTTTTGGGTAGCGAAGGAGCGGTGAATTTACTATAAAAGCGGAGAAAGGAATGGTGGATTTGTTGTAAATGGGGCATTGATCGACTTCTTTCGCCTGGGGTACAAAGAACATTTTTACAATTGCATCTCCTCCTCTTGGAAGGAAGATCCGTGAGAATACAATGCTCTCTTCCAAGTCTCTGTATCAATTTGAATGTGCATTTGACCAAGCACTCTGATGTTTGGTCAAACTTTTTCAGGACGCCGGTAGGTCAGTAATCATGTCGTCGAGGCAGTTGCCGTTATCGCTGGTGGTGCTCCCTACAGAGGTGAACATTGACATCACCGGCAGCCTCGCTGCGACCTCGGAGCGGGCCATGGACGACCTCCGTAGCCTACGAGCGACCTGCTGGGTGATGCGTCGCGTGTGCAATAATGCGGCTGTTGGTCGGCACTTGGTGCTAGAGCGATTTGCCGTCGAGCTGCAGTGGAATGACCGCAAGGGCTACGATGCCCTCCTCGATTGCCTGACCCGCATAAGAAACCCGGAGGCATGTTTCCTCTCTGGGATGGACATCCTGTTCGGGGAAAACTACAGCTCCCGGTCATCCATCGCCAAGCTCTAGGAGGATGCCCAGGCCGGGCACAATGTGGCGGCCTACGTAGCCGCCATGGTCCTCTACAGGGCTAATGGCGGCGCCGGTGATGATGACACTGCGAGGCGGTACATCAGACAGGTCGAGGGTGCGGAAGAATCGGCGGCCATGACATCGATGATGATGCGGACGAACAAGGGTTGCCTACGGTGCTGTGAGGCAGCCTCAGAGGTGATCCGGCGAGTGACATGGCACCGATGTGCAACGCTGGCGCCGCCAGTGGTGCGCGGCAATCATCAGTGCGCAGGCCGCCTATTCTTCAAGATGAGCTGGGAAGAATGGTCACATTTTTGTTACGAGGAATGTAGAATTCACGCTGAATGTGATCTGTTCTTTAGCAAAATAATTGGATATCTGCATCCAAACAAATTACCCTGACATGTGAGAGTGATTTTGGATATATTTGTTTCTAGATCAATCCACTGATATCTATTTCTATCTCTCTTCCTTGATTCCTGTGTAGCAATACTCGCACACGCATTGACGTGATGGAAACCAACTTCTGGTCTTCCCCCATTTATTTACCATGGCTGGTAGTTGGAATAGTTCATCGCAATTTAGAGAGGTGGAAATCAATATTGGACAATTAAAAAACAAATAATGTGATCTCACTATCTCAGAAACTACGAAATCCATAATCAGGTTTGCCCAATTGAAAATAAGCAACTTTTGCCAGGAAAGGAATGAAATTTTTTGTCCGATCTGTTAATGTTTCGTAAACCCAAACATCCGGTCCTGCCCGGGTTATATTGCCTATCTCATTGCATGCTTTCATTTTGTTGTTACCAAGCATGACTCGTCAACAAGGAAGAATGAAGCCGTGGTTCAAACTCTAAGTCAGCTTGCTTGTCTTCACGATTCTTTCCTACTAACCAAGTCTTTGAAAAACAAATATTTGCTAGATGGGGTAGTGTACACTAGATAGAGTAGACACCATCTTACTGAAAGCCAATTTGTTGCCCATCGCTTCAATTTGCTCTACCTAAGCCACGGCTCCACGTTCGAATTGTGCACGTTTTCGGCTCTCCCTAACAAGGATGATATCATATCTCACCTTGTCCATATTTAAAACAAGCATCTTTTTGCCATCAAATGATTAAAAATATTTCTCCGGTCTACCCAAACATCTGACCTCGTATACTAGAATAACCGGTCTCGTGGGAACATTCAATCTCATCATGTTCAAGTGAATTAAGTTTGCTCCAAGTTTAACGAGATTGCAAGTTACGCGCCTAGGCCATTTGCCTGACACGATCCCCCATGAGACCCTGCGCCTTTCCCTTGGCAAATGAGATCTATTAATATATACTACTGGAAAACATTTTTTGCATCTCCTCCTCAACGAAAGAAAACCCCATCGGCATCTCCTCCTCTCAGCACTAGAAGGCCCCATCGGCATTGCCTCCTATCGGCGCAAGTACCGTCGTCCTCTCTCCCAATTCAATCGATTTCTTTGTTCTTTCGATCTTTTCCGCCTCTTTGAGCAAACTAATTTCTATGTGCATTTTAGAGCATCTCCCCCAATGGCCGGCGACAATCATCGCGTGCCTCCTGTGGAGCTCGCTCTCCTACCATCCACGCCGGCTAAAGCTCCGGCGGGGTCGAGATGCGGTGACTGCGGCAGGACAGAAACGTCGTAATGGATGGCCGGGCCGATGGGGCCCGGCACGCTCTGTGCCGACTGCGGCCTTCGTCGCTGGCATGCCGGGCAGTGGTGGGACATGCATTATCTCCGCATCTATCAAACCACGATTCCCGTCTCACTGTCGCCACCAGAAGCTGGCGTGTAGTGGGTGGAGTGCCTGAGAGGCCGGGTTGGTCGCACGTGGCAGCCGTGGCCCTCCACTCCACCATTGATGTCAAGTGCGCCCGCCGCTTGGACTGTCCCGGAGAGCTCAGGCGCACGGTCGTTCCCGTCCCTGCTCCACAGGCCGGTGGTGTTACCAGCCGCTCGGCCATTGATGTCAAGTGCGTCCGCCGCTTCGACTGTCCCGGAGAGCTCAGGCGCACGGCCGTACCCGTCGCCACCAGAAGCTGGCGTGTAGTGGGTGGAGTGCCCGAGAGGCCGGGCTAGTCGCACGTGGCAGCCGTGGCCCTCCACTCTGCCATTGATGTCAACTACATCCGTCATCCCGGAGAGCTCAGGCGCACGGCCGTTCCCGTCCCTGCTCGACAGGCCGGCGGCGTTGCCAGCCGCTCGGCTAGTGATGTCAAGTGCGCTCGCCACGCTGACTGTCCCGAAGAGGTTAGGGGCACGGACGTTCCTGTCCCTGCTCGACAGGCTGGCAGCGTTGCCAGCCGCTCGGCCAGTGATGTCAAGTGCGCTCGCCGCGCCGACTGTCCCGGAAAGCTCGGGGGCACGGACGTTCCTGTCCCTGCTTGAAAGACCGGCGGCGTTGCCAGCCGCTCAGCCCCCGATGTTGGACCCGTTCCTGCTCGACGGCGAGGCAGCGCCTTTGATCCTCGATGACCCAGACTGGATGAAAAGATAATTGCCAACAATAACAAGTGTCACTTTGCTGTAATGCTTATTAGTGTATGCTCAGAGAACTCTGTTTCCTCCTATGGAGTACTTTGGATGGATGTTCATTCGAAAAATGTGAACCTATTTTGCCAACAAATCAACAAATGATTTAGTCCGGTCTTGTCACTTTTTCTTAACAATAACATCTGCCCGTTGCCATCCTCGTGCCACAACTTCCCATGGAAGGTGGTTGCCATCATCAAGAGATCACAGACGTGTTGGTCATACGGTGCGGGGACCCGCACATCAGCCCCTCAACGGTGGAAGATGAATGGAAGCCACTCAACAAGAGTCAAGACTCAAGAGGCGCCTGTTGCTTACCTTCTCACCGAAGCGGCACAACTTCCCAGGCAAGGCGAGTAACTCCACATAAATTGTCATTCCTACCCCCCCACCATTGGCGTCATCGTCAGTTCCGAACCACGCTACCACTTCCCAAACACTCGCGCCTCACTCCTAACCGGCCGACGTAATGAAGCGATCAGGCTCCCCGTCGCGCTGGCTATCCCCCACCGGCTCCCCGTCGTGTCGGCTCTCATGCTCGCCCTTCAACCGATCCTCCGGTGCCACATCCTCTTCGCTCGCCCGTGACTAGGTGCCGCCGCGTGACAACCAGCACTTCGCCCGCATGTTCACGGAGGCGCTGTGGCGCCACATCCACGGCACGCCGCCGCCGCGCTCCGACGCCGCCAACGTCGACCTGCCACCGCCGAGCTCCGACGCCGCCAACGTCGACCCGCCGTCGCTCGTCGGCAGTTTCCCAAGAGCCGGTGGCGGCTCGCCGGTGGATTCCCAGCCTCCTCCACCATCGCTGCCGCCGCCCTCCGACGACGCCAACGTCGACCCGCCGTCGATCGCTGGCGCTTTGCTAGGAGCAGCTGGTGTCTTGTCGGCGGATATCCAGCCTCCTCCACCGTCGCCGCCTCGGAAGCTGAAGTTTACGGTTACCCTTCCTGCTAGTGAGTTTGACTCCGACTCCCAAGCTGACATAGACTCGTCTGAGGACCGTTTCCACGGCTACATCCCTCCGGTCCCCCGGGGTGATGCTTTGCGCGTCTTTCGGTGCTTCGACGGCACGTACGGGTGCCCTGTCTGCCCCAACCTTATGCACCGGTGGCGCAAGCTGAATGAGGTCAAGGACCATGTCCTTGGGATGGCCAGGTCTGCGCCCCTGAGGCAGAAGTACAAGAAGAAGTGGAGCCGCCACCGCGTCATGGCTAGGAATGAGGGATGGATGGAGTAGATGTAGTGAGGGAGCCGCGCCGGTGGAAGATCTATGCTGTTATGTTATCTGTGTTGTTAATTAGTATCTTTAGATTTCGTTGGAACATTGTCTTATGTATGTGAACTTTGTGATGTTATGTTATCAGTGATGTTAATTAGTATCGTTAGATTTCGTTGGAACATTGTCTTATGTATGTGGAAATTGTGATGTTTAATTAGTCACTTTAGAATGGACTCTGTTTCCTACTTTGGATGGATGTTCGTTCGAATAATGCGATCGTATTTTCCTAATAACAATTCAACGAACCATTTAGTCCGGTCCGCTCACTTTTGCAGATCAGTAAGATCTGGCCGTAGTCATTCTATTTTGCCCACAAAATCAACACTGAATTTAGTCCGGTCTAGTCACCTTTTCTTATCAGTAACATCCGGCCGTAGCCTTCCTTGACAGGCCGAGGCACCCGTTGCCTAATTTCATGGAAGCTTGCCACAACGCCCCATGGAAGCTTGTAGATGAATCGCAGCCACTCGATCTAGAGACCCGTTGCTTAGCTTGTCACATAAGCTTGCACAACTTCTCATGGAATCTGGCCATTGTATTCCTACCACCATCGGCGTCCTTGCCAGTCCCGAACCACTCTACCCATAGTTCTCTTCCCAAACACTCGCGTTTCAGTCCTACTACCCGTCCGACGCAATGAAGCAATCAGTCTCCCCCAGACACACAGAGCTCAGGCGCATGGCCGTACCCGCCCCTGCTCGTCGGTCCGGCGGTGTTGCCAGCCTCTCGCCCACCGCCTCCTCAGGAGCCAAATCCGGGTCCTAGCTGTCACCGCGCGGCCTCCACTTCATCCGCTCCTACTTAGAGTGGCAAGGGAGTCAATTCCATGGCACGGAGCCGCCCCGCTGCGACACCGCTAACGTCGACCCGCCAATGCCCGGAGCCGCTGGTACGTCACCGGCAGATTCCCAGCCTCCTCCACCACTTGCAGAGTTGGACTCCGACTCCAATTCCGACTCCAACTCCGACACCTTTGTTCTGTGCGTCTTCCGGCGCACTACCAACACCTACGGGTGCCCTGTCTGCCCCAACCGTATGCACCGGTGGAGGAACCTGAATGAGATCAAGGACCACGTCCTTGGGATGGCCAGGTCTGAGGCCCTGAGGGAGGACAACATGAAGAAGTGGAGCCGCCACCACATCCTAACCAGAAACGAGGGATGGATGTAGATGGAGTGAGCGAGCCGCGCCAGTGGAAGACCAATGGCGATATGTTATGTGTGATGTTAGTTAGTATCTTTAGATTTCGTGGGAACATTGTCTTATGTATGTGAACATCGTGATGTTAATTAGTAACTTTACATTTCCATGAATCATGGTCTCATGTGTTGTCTGGCCTGTTCTTGTTTCTAGACAAGAACATCCGCTCTTATTGTACTTATACATGATCGTATTTCCTAGCTTGACACATTTTTTTTCCGAATCGAGGGCATCCCTCATTTCCATTGCAACAACGGAAATACCGAACAAGTCACAGAACAGGGATAAAAGAGGAGTTCACTGGCCCTTGACTCGCCCTAACCTACCTTGACTCAAGCTAGATTAGGACAACGATCGCCCCTAGGACTCCCAGGGAGAGTAAGCATCACCAAACAATGAGTCTGAACATCATCACAAGTTTCCAACCCAAAACATAGCACCACTAGACAGACCTACACCAACATCTGCCAATCGCTTGACAATGTCAGTTTCCTAGCTTGACACATGATCTGGAGAAGTTGAAGATCAATATTGGACGATTAATAAGAAATAGAAATGTGATCGTTGCTCACCTTGACCAAATTCAAAACAAGCATGTGGTTATTGCCAAACATCCAAAACGCTAATGCATCCCTAACCCAAACCATGTTTGTGAATTTGGTTATCATTTGTTTGTTGATCAATCCCCTTGTTTGAAGTTGTTTATGCTTTGTTTCCCTGACCATCTCTGTTCCTTGTCTCCCTATAAATGTTATCCTATTTTATCGTTCTCATAAACTATGAAATCATAGATCACCTTTGCCCAAAATCAAAACAAGCATCTTTTACAGGTCCTGAAATATTTGTCCTTTCTGTATCTTTTTCTAGACCGAAGCATCTAGTCTGTTAATGCATCCCATACCCGAACATCTGGTTTAATGGCAGTAAACAATTCATCTCTACATGTTGAAGTGCTTGTAAATATAGTTTGCTCCACTAAGATTACAAATTTACATAGTTCTTTTCTTTGCAAAAGACCGTTACATTATTAGAGATCGAGGCGCCTCCTTGCATTAGCGTGATACAACTCCCGAAGAGACACCCCGACTTTCCCTGAAACTGAGATCTATTAATATACCAGACTCTTCCAACTCCCTCCATTGCCTTGTCTCAAACTCTCTTCCTCTAGAAAACCACAACCACCATGTCTTCTTCTCCGATTCGACTTCCCGCCTCCCCATTCCCTTCCAACCCCTCCTCCATCGGGACACCACTCGACTCCCCCCAACCAAGCGCATGTGAGCCATCCGAGCCCTCCTTGAGTGAATCTGATGTAGAAGACATGGAAAGGCAGGAGAGCGAGCACAGCGAGGATGAGTACGACTACGTGGAAGAGGATGAAGAGGAAGAGGAAGAGGAAGAGGAAGAAGAAGAGGATGAGGAAGAGACGTGGGCGGCCATTGAGAAGAAGCGATTGGCGGCCAAGAAGAGGAAGCGGGTGGAGGCCAAGAAGAGGAATCAACAGACGGAGGCATTTGTGAGGCAGCTTTTGAAGGATGACAAATTCGTTCAAGGAGATTCCATTGGCGAAGAAGAAGAAGGGTGCAGAGGAGGAGGAGGAGGTGGTGGTGGACTCGAAGAGGACCAAGAAGAAGATGGACCTTGGCACTGGTCCTTCAAATGCCGGCCCCCGCCAATCCCGGTCCCGTGGCTCCCCCAGCCATTGAAGCTCCCTCAACGCCAAAGTCATCGGGGAACTCCTCAGAGGGGTCGTCTTAGATTACTCGGATTTGGGTTTTCTTTTGCACTTTCAAATAGCTGGTCTTGTGGATGGAAAGATCAATTGTATGTTTTCTTTTGGATGGAAAAGATCGATCCCCTGTTTTCCTGCTCTGTGAATCTTGTAGTGGTAGGAAAATCCCTTGTATCCCCTGTTATCCATGAAGAACATGGGTGTTCTTCTTTTCCATGATCGCCTTCCTTGCTTCAGTGGATTTCCCTAGTCATGATGCGTTGCCATAGTCTGAGATGTAATGTCTTGTCATGTGATATTTTATTCTTATCCCACCACACCGCATTGCAGATACACACGTAAATGATGACTGATTTTACAAATTTACCATTTGAATAAATTCACCGTTTTGCCAAGAATATACAGAACGTAAATGATGGTCACCTTACTCAAATTATTCAACTTAAATGTGCACATACATGATACATCCCCATAGACCTACACCCGTACAGTGCACTGGCACAGGCGCGCACAAACACACACCCAGCAACGAAATCTTCGAACTTGGCAACGAGGAAGACAACAGACACAGTCATGCAGATGGATACGGCACACGCCTATCCCGCCATACCTAATGCACGACGGAATGTAGCACAATGAGGATCCGTGCGGAGATATTTTTCCAATGCACAGTGCCTACCCCTCGACTTCATGGTACGTCTTGAGCGACCAATGCCAGAAGCATGCTGTAGGATGTCACGAAAACCCCACTGCCGGTTAGCAAGATTGCAGTAAGGGCACACATAGCGACCATGGCGAAGCACACGAGTGTAACCCTACTCCTGCAGCCAAGCCAAAGCATCTTTCTTCATCTCCTCCATTTCTTCCTTGTCCGCTTCGTCCATGTCGTACAGATCATATGGATCCATGTATCCTGGCTGCTGCAGAGGTGGCACAGCATGGAAGTTGGTAGTTCCTTCGTTCGCATCAGAAGCCATCCTCCTACACACTCGCCAACAACGTAAACATGATAAGCACTGACCAGAAACAATGATTGTATCATGTAAAAACACAACGCGGAAGCTAAGAACTCACCTCTTTTCACAGCGCGCAGAACCAAATAGAGAGGTCTGCTAGCACAATGCATGGAGGATGAAGAGGCGATGAGCAAAGGCCTTGGGGCACGCCTATTTATCGAACCATGACTGATACTAAGGCAGCATGCACGTCGTGTCAGAGCATGCCCTCACGGGATTACAGTAGCCATGAAAATACGTGGGATGCTCGAAATACGAAGGCCTACACTACTGAGGAATCCTGTCACAAGTATAGGGCGGAATATGCAGGCTTTTTCCCCGGTAGGCATGCGAAATATTTGGTGGGTACACGAGTGTGCTTTGGTCCCGATAAGAACGCAGAAGGAAGATCCTTATATCTGTATGACTTAAAAAAATAGACGTGTAGGCATTGTAGTGGGAGAAGCAGCTGTTAGGTTTTGTGATCTTCGACTGGAAACGCACCCAGCTTCACTGAAGCGTGGGCCTCTTCCAGATATCCGTCTCCCGCCTATATTGTACGCCACCGGAATCCCACCCAAACTCGCTGACAATATGGGGCTGCCATTGCACGGCCTCACTTGTCAGTGGCCCCGAAGCAAGTGCAGCTTACCAAATTTTCGTTTCGCGGTCAGGAAGTCGAAAGCGGGATTTTCAAATTCTGTATTCCCTCTCTGCCCCGAAATAATAAATACTCTACTCCATTGCTACCGCATTGCGCCACTAAACTCCCGCCTTCCATTTCCAAAAAGCATCACTCTGCTCAGCTAGATCTGCGGTGGCGGTCCGACCTCGCCGTCACCGGTGGAGGGGGAGGGGTATCTCAGCAGATGGTGGGCGGCAGATATCGGTGTTCTGCTTGCGTCTGCTATGCTAGCCAAGCTGAGCAGTTGAGCGAGGATACGGCGCAAGCACCAGCTCCCGATGCCCCCTCAATCCATGGGCCCCTGAATCTTGGAGCTTCACAAGTGAGAATCTCATTTCCTTTTCTTTCTAGTCCCCTAGTAGTATTTTCGTTGGCTTAGAAAGTAAATTGCTTCGTGTATTGTGTCAGTTCTGAGATTCTTCTCTTAACTTTGCCGCTCTAGATGCAGTCACTGATTTGGAACACAAGTTAATCGATGAGCCATGCATTGAAAGTAAATTGCTTTGTGTATTGTGTTAGATTGGAGATTCTTCTCTTACCTTGGTCGCTCTAGATGCAGTTACTGATTTGTAACACAACTTAATAGATGAGCCATGCTTAGAAAGTAATTTACTTTGTTTATGGTCTTAGATTTCAGATCCTTCTCTTACCTTGACCGCTTTTGTAACTTTTTGTGCAGGGCCTAGCATCCCACTCCTGCATTGCTGAGATTCAATCACATGTCGTGGTATGTAACAGAACACATAATTATCCTGCTACTTTATTCTTAGGATTATTCTTAAGTTTGTTTGCTTGCTTCATTAAAGGTTCAAGTTTGACTTCTCCTTTCATTTTTAGGCTCAAATGTTGAGGACAATCCTTGCGGTTCAAATATCAAATTCATGTCCCTCCAATGTGAAGTCAAAGCCATTCATTGATTACATGCCTCGAGATTATCCAGCTTTCGCTACATGCTCAAGACCTGAAGTTTCGTTGGGAGGGCTCGATGCAGCTGCTGACCTTGGTGAAATCTTTGTTGAACAGGACCAAGTTTTGACATACTCGAAGATCAAGGCAGAAGCATCAGATGTAGCAATGAAAGTGCAGACTGATGAGATTGAGAGGTTGAAGAAACAAGTAGAAACTACTGAGACCCTCCTTCGACAACTGCTAAGCTCGCACCTTGGGTAAGGCCACTGTGTTTCTTAGTCTTCTGCTTGTGTCCTCCCAGCTAGTTGTGCTGGTTTGTGAGTACGGAGCTTTGTTATCTTAGTGGGTTCTATTTCAATACCAGCTTTATTTGTGAGCATAGAGATATCATGTGTATTGGTTTGTGAGCTCCTACTTACAATCTGCTTGTGGTTGTCATGTGTTCATAATGTGTCATGTGTGATCCGAAATATTAATTTGTATCAGTGGTATGGAAATATTATCTGTGATGTCAATTACTTTTTTTAGGATTCTGTGATGTCAATTACTTAATTGATTAGCATGTAATATGAGATTGAATTATATTTAATTAAGCGCTACCTGGAGTGCAGCCCAAAATAACAGGGAAAAAATATGTGGGCTTGCCCCCTCGGCCCATTATTTTTTACGAATTCAAAAACGATTTATTAATAAAATGGGCCATATCAAAAATGACGTCAGCAAATGGTGGGCTGGGTCCAATATCAGTTGGGCCTTAATCATTTTATGACGTCATCGAATATTGAACTCGATCCAACCAGTATTGGGCCCAAAACAAATTAATGACGAATGCAATTATTGGGCTCGGTCATACTAAAACCGGGCCTAAAACATTCTATGACGACCTCGATTATTGGGTCGGTCCAACCAGAATTAGGCCTAAAAGTGTCTATGACGACAACAATTATTCGGCTCCATCCAACAATAAATAGGCCTTACACATTCTATGACGCAAACAACATTGGGCTCCAACCAACCTTAATAAGGCCTAAAACCAATTTATGACGAAAGAAACATTGGGCTCAGATTAACATTAAGTGGGCCAAATTCAATATATGACGACAAGGTATTTGGACCTTGGCCCGTCAAAATATGGGCTGAATTCACTTAATGACGAAACGGTTTGTCACAAAACGCCGTGCCACATCAGATTTTGGTCCGACGTGGCATGTACCTTATGACGTCTTTGTGTTACGAATTTATACACATCATTAAACTCATGACGCCAGGAAATAAGGTCTCGTCATTAATCGCGGATTGTGATGCTCGATTAATGACGGCGCATTTTCGTAACAACCGGCGTCATTAATCGTGGTTTATGACGAGAAACGGCCTTTTTTTGCGTCACTAGTCGGCGTTTTTCTTGTAGTGTTGGGAGGGGTATCAAAGGGAAAAGAACCACAAAGGGTTCATGCATACATCCCCCACCAAATCCCAAAGAGAAAGGTCTCAAAACCGCCACAAAAAAAATCGCTAAGAAAGGGCTCCGAAAATCACCAAAAAGGGGAAAACGGGAGAGACACAATCAAGCCTTGAGGAACCATGCCAAATCATCTATACATACCATGAAGATTCATACAAGGTCTAGCTTGCCTCCCGATCATCCATCCCTCTCTCAAGATCTCACCATGAAGCTCTCAAGCTAGTCCTAGAAATTCCCAAGCAAAAAGGAAGAGGAAAATAGCAAAACAAAATGGGCTAGGGTTCCAAGAGATGGCTGCCATCCTCTCACCACTTGGGTTATATGGAGGCAACCGAAAGACGAAACTACCCTTAAGGCCTAACACTAGGATACATACCCCTGAGGGGCACTTTGGGAATCTTTGTCTTCGCACCATCAGACGGATGCCCGGCGACCGCAAACTTGCTTAGCCTCAACGCAAGCCTTGCGATCCCGACGTGTGTCCTTCGCTTCGAAGCCTCCGGAAGCCGTCGTCGCACACCGGTCAGACCGATCAGACCCACCGGTCAGATCGGCCTGATGTTGCTGCACCTCCGTCTTCGGTCTTGGCTTTGTGGATCAACCAAGGAACCCAGTGGTTTTCTGGTGAACCACTGGAAACCTCGCGAACTCGGTGTAGCCTCCGCCAATCACCACTCATGACTTGGCTCACACGAAGTTCCGGCTCGACCTTGGTTTTGAGGCTCAACCAAGAAACCGTCCATGACTTCGTCTTGCTGTTCTTGCCACCATGCGGCCCGCACTTGACTCCGCTGACCACCGGGTCCCTCGAACCAAGCCTACTTGTCTTCTCCACACATGGAGGCGTCACCGGCCATGACCTTTCGCGCTTGTTCTTCACCTACACCAACACCAGTCAAGCCGTAACCTACACCTGCAATACTTAGCCAAGAGTCAGTTCACACCACGTTGTCAATCACTCATCACACTAGGAAGCGACCATCCACCGGTCCTCGAACCACACAGGTCCTCAAAAATAGAAAAGACTCACGCAAGAGTCAAACTCTCCTAAAACTGACTCTTGACCTGTTGTCAATCATAGATTGACCCACCTCTGCCGTGTCTTGCCTTTGGCGTATCTTCTTGATTTCCGCCTTCTCCTTTCCATCGGCAGATTCCCAGTTGACCATCGGCCGATCATTTTGACCAGCATGGCCCTGGTTGGATTGCTTTAACCATTGGCGAGCTTCTGTTGACCACCTCCTTTTCCTCAAATCGGCCGATCATACTGTTCTCTCATCGGCTACTCCTTCTTATCCTCTTTGACCCTTTTTTCCAAAAAAACGGTGTCAACACATGGCACATAGCTCCGGAAGCAAGAAGAGCCGGAAGGATGACTCGGACTCGGACTCCGAGGATGAGGTAAAAACTGACCCCGACTTCTTGCTAGCGGAGAATGCTAGGTTGAATGAATTGCTTGACAATCGTGATGATGTGCTTATAAATACCAACAAGGAGAAGAGGGAGTATAGGTCTTTTCTAGGAGAGGCTAAGGAGAAGGTGGTTGAACTAGAGTCCATGCTTGTTGATGCTAAAGTTCAACTTGAGTCTTTGAAGTCTGCTCCTGTTAGGACCGATGAACCTGAATGCACTGAGTGCCCTGTTTTCCTTGGTGATTTGACTGTGCTTAGGGAGAAGTATGCCTCCAATGTTGAGAAACTAGATGTTCTTAGGGTTGAGCTTGACGAGTTGAAATCTAGACCTGCTTTGCTAGGTTCTTGTACTTCTTGCCCTGTTTTGCATGCTAAGTTAGATCAACCTCGTGCTCACATTAAATCCCTTGAGGATGATTTGAAGTCTCCCATTGCTACATCTTACTCTAGTTGTGAAGTGACTACTTTGAAAAATATTGATCTTGCACATTATGTTGATCGCTTGCAAGATGAGAATGATGAGTTGAGGAAGATGATGGGTTGGTTGTCAGGTCATGAGCCTCAACTCAAGATGATGATTGAGGCGTACAAGCACTGTGATGGTCAGGCGCTTGGGTCGGACAAGGTTGGGGAGAGCAGTGGTGAGAAAGAGGAGAAGATTGGTGATATCCCAGCTCCACCACAACCTTCCACAAAAACACCTTTGAACCTAAGTCAAACCCACTTAGGAACCGACTAGACACAACCGCAGATCCACTAGTGTTTCCTCCCAAGACAAACGATTTCCAAAAACCCATCAAGTTCAAGAGTGACATGGGTAATGAGTTCTTTGGGAAGAAGGGAGAGAAACCGAGTGAGAAGCCACAGCCCAAAGAGAATCCAAAGCCAAAGCCAAAGCCAAAGCCAATCCCATTCCATTGTGACCATTGTGGGAGGGATGGACACAAAGAGGAGTTTTGCTTGAGGAGAAGAAGGGAGAAGAGGTTTGCTAGGGAGATGGCAAACAAGGACAGGTACCGCCCTTCTCGTGGTGTGCCTGAGCCTCGTGTTGTGGCTAGGGGTGAGGGTGTGATGCGTACCATTCCTACTCAGGCTAGGCATGAGTTTCCTACATGGGGTGTGCCTTCTCAGAGGGATAGTGGTAAGCATGTTGGGTTTAGGTGTGGTGAGTTTGCTGGACGTTCCTTCACTCGTGGCCAATACGGGTATGGGGGGAACAATCACAGCTTTAGGTCTCAGAGGAGATACAGACCACGGTCTCCACCTCGTGGTACTCGTAGTCATTCAAGGAGACGTGTGGGTGTACCACATAGGAGTGATAGGATGGATTTTGCTAACCCCACTTTTGAGCAAATGGCATGTCACTAGTTTGATTCTTTTTGTGCTAACCCCAGTGCTGCGTCGTTTGCTCACTCTCGCTCTCGTTTTTTATTTTGTAGGTAGAAGGTTTGGAGAACTTTTGGTTGATCGACTCTGGTTGCTCTCGACACATGACTGGAGATCGAAGGTGGTTCTCCAGCCTCACCTCGGTGGTGTCCAAGGACTACATCACTTTTAGGGACAATGGACGAGGTAGAGTGCTTTCAGTGGGCACAGTGAAGGTAACTGAGAATGTGACTCTCAGGCGTGTTGCTCTTGTCAAGTCCCTCGGGTTCACTCTTCTTTCGGTTTCCCAGATGAGGGTTTTGAGGTCCGTTTCAAGACAGACGCTTCTTGTGTGTTGGATTCTCGAGGTGATCTTGTATGCACGATCGTCCCTGAGGCTCAGATTTTCAGAGCTGATTTTTCTCAGTCTGTTGGCTCTTCTCGTTGCATGGTTGCGGGTGTTTCAGCAGAGCTTTGGAAATGGCACATGAGGTTGGGTCACTTAAGTTTTGACTTGTTGTCATGCTTGAGTGGGCTTGACTTGGTCCAAGGATTGCCTAGGTTGAAATTCCAAAAGGATTTGGTTTGCGCTCCATGTAGGCATGGCAAGATGGTAGCCACCTCCCATCCGCCCCTGCCAGCTGTCATGACAGAGCGCCCATGCGAGTTGTTCCATATGGACTTGGTTGGTCCAGTCCGTGTGTGCTCGACAGGTGGGAAGTGGTATGTCCTTGTGATAGTGGACGACTACTCACGCTATGCTTGGTTCTTCTTTTTGGCTCGTAAGGAGATGTTTGGTTTTGTCCGGAATCTGATCTTGAGGTTGAAAAATGAGAGACATGGAGATGTTGTTCAAGCTATTTGTAGCGACAATGGCACAAAATTTAAAAACTCTCGATTTGAAACCTTTTGCCGTGATCTAGGTCTTGAGCATCAGTTTTCCTCACCCTATGTCACTTGTCAGAATGGTGTGGTAGAGAGGAAAAATCGTTCCCTTTGTGAGATGACTTGGACAATGCTCGATGAGCATAGGACTCCGAGGAGATTTTAGGCCGAGGTGGTGAACACCACGTGCCATGTGGGGAATCAGATTTTTCTTCGGGCTTTCTTGAAAAAGACGTACTATAAGCACATGCATGGGCAAGCACCTAGAGTGAGCCAGTTTCGGGCTTTTGGTTGCTGGTGCTTTATTCTCAAGAAGGGTAAGCTTGATAAGTTTGAGGCAAGGTCCTCCAATGGCATTTTTCTTGGTTATGCGAATCATTCTAGATCATATCGTGTGCTCAACCTTGAAACTAACCAAATCATGGAGACTTGCGAGGTAACCTTCGACGAGACACAACCATGCAACTCTTCTATCTTTGAGTGAGCAGGTGACGATGAAATTGGCAAGAAGATCTTTGAGGATGAAGAGGATGATGTTGGAGAGGATGATGGTGATGATGGTAAAGCTCCAGCCGCGCATGTATCCTCTACGTCGACTACTACGATTACGGTTCAAGATGATCCATCCCCTACACTGACTACGATCCAGCAAGATCACGTGGAAGTTGTTGTTGAGGGGGAGGTCGTCTCCAGGCGAGAGGCACCGAGACATGTGCAAGTTGATCATCCTCCCTTAAGAATCATCGGCGACATCAATGACGCACTACACGGTCGAAGTCCTAGAAAATCTCTCACTTCGCTCATTCAACTTTTGTTGCTTCTTTCGAGCCCAAAGACATTGGACATGCACTCTCTGATTCTAATTGTGTGAACTCAATGCATGAGGAGTTAGAGAACTTTGAGAGAAACTAAGTTTTGGAGTTAGTAGAGCCTCCACCACATTGCAAACCTATTGGAACAAAATGGGTGTGGAAGAACAAAGAGGGAGAGAATGGACAAGTGGTGAGAAACAAAACGAGGTTGGTTGCTCAGGGTTTTAGCCAAAAAGAGGGGATAGACTATGAGGAGAGATTTGCTCCTGTCACCCGTTTGGAGGCAATTTAGGATCCTTCTAGCCTAGTCTGTGGCTAAAGGGTTCAAATTGTATCAAATGGATGTGAAAAGTGCCTTCTTGAATAGGTTTTTGGAGGAAGAGGTGTTGAGGCAACCCCCGGGCTTTGAGAGTGTTGAGTTCCCACATTGAGTGTTCAAGCTTAGGAAGGCTCTATATGGGATGAAACAAGCTCCCCGGGCATGGTACGGCAGGTTGATGGGGTTCTTGTTCAGCAAAAGGTTTGAGAGGGGCAAAGTAGATAAGACTCTGTTTCTCCTCAGGCAGGGTGATGATACCTAATTGTTCAGGTGTATGTGGATGATATTATCTTTGGTGGCTCGTCTCACTCTTTGGTTGCGAGTTTTGCAGAGGACATGAGCAAAGAATTCGAGATGTCTATGATGGGAGAATTGCAATTCTTTCTCGGGCTTCAGATCAAGCAGGCCAAAGGAGGGAACATATGTGCACCAAGCCAAGTACACGAAGGACATCATCAAGAAATTCAAGATGGACGACTCCAAGCCTCTGTCGACACCGATGAGTACGACTACAGCACTGGACGCGAACAAGGACGTTGAGCCCGTGGACCAAAAAGAGTACCGGAGCATGATCGGGTCCCTCCTGTACTTGACGGTGACAAGGCCAGACATACAATTCAGTGTGTGTTTGTGCGCTCGCTTTCAAGCGTCGCTGAGGACTTCACATTGTCAGGCCATTAAGTGGATTTTCAGGTATCTTCGATATACTCCTGAGCTTGGGCTTTGGTACTCGGTATCCACTTCTCTTGCGCTTCATGGTTTTTCGGATGCCGATTTCGTTGGTTGTCGTGTGGATAGGAAATCCACCTCGGGTACTTGTCAGTTTTTGGGTTCCTCGTTGGTTTATTGGTCATCTCGCAAACAGTCAAGTGTAGCCCATTCTACCACCGAGGCCGAGTATGTAGCTGCTTCTAGTTGTTATTCCCAGTTGCTTTGGATCACCTATACCTTGATGATTTTGGTTAGGAGTGCACCCACGTTCCTCTCATGTGTGATAGCACCAGTGCCATAAGCGTAGCCAAAAATCTAGTGCTCCATTCCAAAACCAAACATATAGAGGTGTGATACCACTTTTTGAGAGATAATGTGGAGAAGAGGAACATAGATTTGATACATGTGCCAACCCAGAAACAACTTACCGATATTCTCACAAAACCTTTGGATCAAGCTACCTTTTCTCGTTTGTGAGGTGAATTTCGTGTGGTGTACCCGTTTTGAGCTTGGGTTGGACATCTCATGTACATATGCATCTTGCATGTTTCATTTGTGTAACATATCATTTTCAGTATCTTTGTATCATAGACTGCATTTGTATCATATGCATTGGAGGATGTGCTTCTCTCATATACATTGATCACTGGGATATGTTGGATGTGAACCTATGATCATGCTTGTGAGCTGTTATGATGTATAGCTATGCTCTTGGTAGCTTTGGATATGTATGCATGTGAAATGACTATATTTTTGTGAAAATCAGCCAAAAAGAGAGTTGTAGAGGAACCATAGCTCGACAACTTTTACAAAGGGCGACCTGTGTTTAGATCAAGGGGTTGATCAGAAAATTGAGCCAAACTTGCAGTTTTTCTCGGCCCTGAACTCCTGTAGCTGCTGTCTTCAATCAGCATTATGGTGTCCTTCCACTCAAAATTTGAAATGCCGCCAATTATGAAAAATATGTTCCCGGAAAAGAGGAACAATTTTTGTATTCGCAGAATTTTGAGTGTTTAGGGGAAATTTTGAGATAGGGTCAATACACTGTAGATAGGTGCTAGGGTTCTAGGGCTTTGACCACTTAAGGAGGGGTTTGACTAGTCAATCTTGCTTAGGCTTCACTAATCAACTCAATTACTATTCAAAAACACCAGGGATGTTACAGGAGTAAGCCATTAGAAGTGATCAGTAAGCAATAGACCTGATATGCTGGACTGCTAGTGATGCTACATGGACATATTTGATCGGCTGTTTTGTGATTTCTAGGCTTGTTGGGTTGAACTTTATATGGATTGTGTATTTATTGTTGAATGACTGAGTTTAAAAATTGGGCATGCTGAGCTTTGTTGACAGAAATTATATTTTGATCTGTGACGAAAATCAACCGTCATGGACCGTAAGATTAAACGTAGTGACACCAAAGACGTTTAATCTATTTTGAAATTTCGTCAAAGACGCCGTTTTATGACGAAATTTTGATGATCCGTGACAAAAATCGACCGTCATGGACCGTAAGATTATTTGTAGTGACATTAATAACTGTGTTACATTGCCTGTGTCAGTGACACAGATCTTCTCTGTGTTCTAAGAACCTAATATTTTCAGCTTGTTCTGCAGCACTTACCCTGCCCGTGCAATTCTTATTTCTAATATAATGACGAATATGCAGGCCAATGTTGGAATTCATTCACATATATACAAGTTCACAAGATATCATACTTAAAGCACATAGCAGCACTCGGCACGTTAGCTTATGAAGAAATCCGATTTGCTTCAAAAATTTCTTGAATGACTCTCTTCACCGCCCATTCCTCTGTAAGAAGCCCACAGTGCTCCGCCCCATGAATCTTAATGGACTTGAATTGCTTTTTTTGTCCTGGTTGCCGTGCCATTACTTTATCAAATGCCAACATACTAATCAAATTGACAGACCCATCTCCATCTCCAGACACTATTTCTGGGGACATGTCGTAGTCGCTCTTCCAGTACACGAGTTGCTTTGCCGTCTTAATACCCACTCCATTGATGCATGTTACAGGCACCATGGGTGCCTCAAAGTAGCTCATCTTCGGGACCATCCGCCTTCTGAAAGGTTCTACGCCGTCGCTGAAACCGACGGCGGCAAGGAAATCCTCCATGTCATATGCAGAGTAGTTTCTTTGCTCGGTGATCACAAGTGGCGTGTGCCCGAATACTTTTGGAGACGGTAGATCCGCGATGCCACTTTCGAAACTCCTCAACATTGCCCTTGCAGACGACTGGTTAGCTCCGACGTAGCCAAAATCTGGCCCAGAAGCAATGTTATGTGCCTGCTGTACGATGCCAACAGAGAGTACAGGCGCCACCAGGATAAGGTGCTTGATGTAATCGTTTCTCCACGCTAGCGGAGTGTTCCAGACGAACTCGAGGGCAACCATTCCTCCGTAGCTATGCCCAGTGATGATGACCTTCTTGTGATGTTTCTTGCTCGCGGTCTCGACGAGCGACTTCAACTGTTTGAAGTAGCGCGAGTAGACCTGAGATTTCTGGCCAGGCACTGGAGGAGCGTAGCGCCAATCGTAAGGAGCTCCAAAGAGGGTATCTCCGTCACGGTATCCGACTCTTTCCAGGCCTTCTGTAACATAATCGAAGCACGTTTTCCTACAAAGTTTGGAAAAAAAAGTAGTAGCAGTGTATCAGCTGTTATTAATTAGCACAGTGTGCCTGCTGTGAATGCACATCTAACATCGAGTGCAGACCATGGCAAGCATGTTCCCGGAACATTGGGAACGCGGACGGGAACATGGAACATAGAATACTACTTATTTCAAAAAATCATGATAGGATAATAGGTATAACTATTTTGTATGTTCCAGTAATCTAATCAGAGATGGATCGTGTTCCATGTGTGATGGGAACGATGTTTCTCTGGTGGCATTGCATCTCCATCTTTGCACCCCGGAAGTGTTGTGGTCGTGGGTTCTTCTCATTTTGGCATGTGAATTTTGATCCATTATGCCAACGACTCAAATCCGGCCGTTGGTTACCCTGATTTCCAAACGGAAAAGGAAAATCCTATCTCTATCCTTTCATCCGTCCGCCACTCCGCCGTCAGGCCCCCGCGCGGACTCGATGTCCATGGTGGCCATTGCCGTGCCGGCGAGCCGAGCCCTGAGCAGGGTTTTTTCCCCACCGAAACCGGTCCGGAGATCGCGGTTACCGGTGTAACCGATCCGGACCGGTTCCGATAGCGGTTGGTTACAAACTTGTGAGATTCAAAAATTTTATTTTGACTTTTAAAAAATTAAAAAAATCTCAAAAAATTGCAAAAATACATCAAGTTGCGACAAATCTAATGGTGTCAAAAATTTTCAAATATTTGTTCATTTAGTATACTTTGCGGGCATCAGAAGTTCAACCAAAAAAGAAAAAGGAAAGCAATTTAGCCGGTTGAACTTCTAGGGCATGTTTGGAAGGGTGGCTGTGGCCAGCCCGGCCCAGCGTCCCGGCCGCGGCCAGCCAGAGGCCGGTTAAAACGGGTCACCCCTCCTTGTTTGGTTGCCTAGCCCAGCCCAACCTGGCCGCGACGAGCTGGTGTTTGGGCACCAGCAGGGAGCCGGGCTGGTAGCCCAACTGCCACCAACCGCTCCTATAGGCCAGGCCGCGCAACCACCGGCTCTCACAACACAATATCACATACACATGATGATCAAAACCAACTCCTTTCACATACACATTTTCATATATGAATTCATCATCACAATTACAATTTCACAAGTTCATATGAAGAGAATATTGTGCAGCGAACATAGCCACATATGCCATTTGTTCAAGGTTGATTTTGGTCATTAATGACAACATGATCAATGACACTAACCATATTGTTGAGCATGTATTTGTAGACATTTCTAGGTCCCAACGATGCAAAAATGTCACATGCCAAAATGAGAAGATAATATATATTTTGAGGGTATAAACGGAGGAAAAAGAAGAAAAAAAGACATTGTCGGATGAACCAACGGTACCATGAAAGACGCCGTCGGTGCAAGCGTCGGAGGGTATGGTACACTGTGCAGAGGATTGAGTCAAATGGCACCGTCGGATGAACCGACGGTCCATCTTCTACATGCACCGGATGAGTACCAGAAGACGAAGTAGAGAACACAGGAGGTGCCGGATGAACCAACGGTCCATTGGCAGGAGCCGTCAATCTATCTGATGGTCAAAAGGATACAAGCAACGGTTCATACGACGGCTACAAAATTCAAGACAATAAGGTTTTGGCCGCGAACGTATTAGCACCGGATGAACCGACGGTGCGTCGTTTGAAGCGTCGGATGATTTTTGTCAACGGTCATGTGCGGTGGAGGGTAACGGCTAGTAGCACCGGATGAACTGACACCCGGGAAAAGCATAGCGTCGGATCATCCGATGGTATAACTTTCTGCAGGTTTTAGCCAACGGCTCTTTGGACGCCTTGGGCTATTTATACCCCCTCCACTCACCCATTTGAGGTTGCTAGAGTATGAGAAAGACCAGGAGAGAGTGAGACACATAGAAAATCATATCCAAGCCATCCAAGTGCTAAATTGCTCATCCAAAGACTTGCATGTGCTTTGTGTGTGTGCTTAGTATGCTAGGCTTAGCTTAGAGTTGAGTGAGTGCAAGGTGTGTCAACCTTGTGAGGTGATTCTTGAGTGTATCAAGTTGTACAAGGTGTACCGGAAGCTTGGGCCTAAATGGCTCATCGGCAATTGTTTTCGACCCTTCTGCTTGGTGTGGAGTGGCGAGGACACTTTGTGCGGGGACGTGAAGACCCCCTTCTTTGGTGGAGAAGCTCCTTTAGTGGAGGCGGCATCAAGGTGACCAAGGGAGCTTGGCGAGTGCCTTTGTGGCGAGCCTTTGTGGCTAGTCAAGTGGTGCTCTTGGGAGAGACTTGGTGACCGGGATGCAATACTCTTGTGTGGAGTGCTTCAACAACATGGACTAGGGGCGGCTTAGTGCCTACCGATACCATGGGATAAATCGCTTGTCAAGAGTTTGCTTCCTCTCATCCATTTTTACGTTTCCGCATTACTCTCTTGCATCTTTGCTTGCCTTTACTTTCCTAGAGTAGTATCATGCTAGGATTGGCTATAGGTTGGAAAACTTGTTTTGGGATGAGGATTTCACACTAGATCAACCATAGATTGCACATCTAGATAGGAATGATCTAGTTTACTTTATGCAAAGTAGTGGAAGCCATAGGTTAAGTTTTTAAGTTGCCTAATTCACCCCTCCCCCTCTTAGGCTACGAGCATTTGATTCCTTACATGTTGTCACACATTTGACTGTAACAAAGGTAATTAGAATCAAATGAACAGAGATAACAGTAAAGGTTTGCCTCAGATATATTCTTTTGTTTCAGATGACCTTTACCTGAAAACTGGTGGCAGCAAAGAACAAAAGGAGGAGAATAATGGGTTCATGGCAACCATGGAAACATGAAACACACCTGGCCCAGGCTTGAAAATATGGGTATGGATGAGTTTCATGTTTTGATGGGAGTTATGAGAAGCATAACCACAAACACAATCAAGGTCATCATATGATTTGCAAGTACAAATTGTATCATCATAGGCAAATGGATAGAAACAAGAGGCCTTGGCTTATGTGATTGGGTGGACTCACTACATGGTTCCTTTCATTGGTGGCTGCTAGCAACAGAACAAAGAAGCAAGAACAAAACATCCAAGAAGAAGCAATTCAGAACTCATGGCTGTCATGGAACTCATGTTGACAACATCATTCAGTGCCATCATCTGAAGCAACAACTTTGTGTTGCAACTTACTGATGGCTCACAAAAGCTTGATGACAGTCATAAGAAGCAGTTAACATATGAAAATAGTAGCCACCTCATGTATATGTTTGCATCATAGGCCAGTTCAAATCCATCATGATCCACCAAGACATTAACAGAGATGCAACAAAACAAGGTCATATAGGAGAGGGTTTGGCTCTGTATCAGGCTCAGGTTCATCCCTTAATCTCTTCAGGGTAGAGACAACAACAGACACCATGGACACTATCATGCCAGTAGCTTGCCTCACCATCATATCACGGGTGTCAGGAACATCCATCTACATGCATAGTAATTCAAAGAATATCTAAGTAGCGTAGCCCTGACTAGCATCAACAAGGAACTACATGCTTCAAAATGTTTGTGCACAGCTGCTTGATTCAACAAGCCTCCCAGTGCATAAGACAACATCATCGACCACATTTAAATGAGTAAAAGCACCGCATCGAAACAAGACTAAACGCACCACATCGAAACAAGAGTAAACGCATCGCATCGAAAGAAAAGTAACCCACCGCATCGAAACAGCAGTAAAAGCATCACATCGAAACAAAATCATCCAAGGCACAATAGAAATCCATAAGAAGGATGGGGATTTGGGGGTGGATTTCACCTTGGGGAGCTCGGAGGAGGCACAGGAAGCACAGAAGAAGACCAGGCGGAAGAGGAAGCAAATCGGGTAGGCAGCCAACCCTAGGTCAATGCCATCACTGAGGAAGAAGAACCGCACCGCCCGAAGTCCCAGTGAGGAAGTGAGGCACGTCGGCGAGACAGAGCAGATCCGCAGCGGGAGAACGGAGAGGAAGCCCGCCGGTGGCGGACCAGGGCTTGTCACACACCACCACGAAACCCTACCTGGTGTCTCACGAGAAAGTAGAAATGGAGAGCGAGCGGGGAAGAAGAGAGAGGGTGACGACGGTCAGCATTAAAGGCCATGGATTTCGCGGCGGAGAATAGCGAGAGGAACTTTCCCTTGTCCCGCGCGAGCCTGCCAAGGCCACCCACCACCGGCGCGAATCACCCCAAAATCGCCCGCTCAGTGCCACCTAGAGCCGAGCCCCCCCCCCCAGCTATGGTGGAAAATGGCGTATGAGTGGAGCCAGGCGGGAGAGGGAAGATTTGGCTCTCGCCGGCCAGGCTGAGGGAGAGGAAAATGGACCCAAACACCAAAATGGGCTCCCGGGAGTGTAGCCGAACCCATGGGCCACCCCTTCAAACACGCCCCTAATGCCCGCAAAAAATACTAAATGCACTAATATTTGAAAATTTTGACACCATTAGATTCTACGCACCTTGAAATATTTTTAGGAAATTTTCTTTTATTTTCCAATTTTTTAATTCAAATTTGAAAACACGCAAAATTCTTCACTGAT
Source organism: Cenchrus fungigraminus (assembly GCA_036936925.1). Lineage (NCBI taxonomy): Eukaryota > Viridiplantae > Streptophyta > Magnoliopsida > Poales > Poaceae > Cenchrus > Cenchrus fungigraminus. The sequence continues at coordinate 75,439,714 of CM072780.1, forward strand.
TCTTTTTTTTTGTTCAACAACCAATTGCCGCTCAAATCGGTCTGGCTTATCGGTCAAACCGCTCGCTAAGCCGTTCCAAACCGTTTGCACTATGTGTTTTGGTTTGAAATTTGAATTTGGCCGGTTTTTTCCGATTACCGGTCAAACCAGAGCGGTTTACCGCTACCGGACCGCAGTGGTTTGAGCCTACTGATCAGGCCGTGGGCGAGGCGAGGTCGGCGATCCGCACTGCTCGCTGAGCCATTGTGATTTGTGGCCTGCGCCCCCACGGCCGCGGCGCCGCGCGCGGACAGCTACGGCGAGTCGGCGATGGCGGACGGCTGAGGGCCATGGCACTAGGATTCGAGCGAGAGGCGAGCCTCGTGATGTTTGAGTTCGGAGTCCTTGGCGGTGGTGCCGGCGGTCGTCCTGCCGACGTACATTGACCGAGGTGAGGTATGTCCAGGACTAGGAACCTGTCCTGAATCGTCAATCCATTTCCCTGTCCCCTAATGAAGTTCCCAAAACACGGAACATGCCCACGTTCCCTGGCCGATAGTCCTGTGGTAGGACCTCACTCCCTCACTGCGCTGAGGCCACTCACCAGCGTTCAAGTCCCAGGGCCTAGCATCGATGCTTGCGTCGCGTCAGGGCTGTAGGCCTAGGGGGGCACTACCGGAAACCGGTTTTTTGCCGTGAGCCCCAGGCTTTGCCATGAGCCAAAAGTCAAGCTCAAGGAAAAATGGTTTTTTGCCGACGGCTAAGAGGCTAACTTACAGCAAAGTCTTAGCTCATGGCAAAAAGGCTATTTGCCGTGAGATAGAGGACGGCTCATGGTAAAATAGACATTTTGTTGTGAGCCGGCCTCTATCTCACGGCAATAGATTTTTTGTCGTGAGCCGGATTCCAGGCTCACGACAAATCTCAATTTTACCGTGAGTACTTCTTTTGCCGACGGCAAAAGGCCTTTTTCTCATCTCAAAACACCTTCGTAGCTTTATTCATATAATTTGTTATCTTTCATATCCTAAACTTTTTATACTTTTCATATACAACATGTGGTACTCTAAGTTAAAATTTGATACATTTTTGCATTTGTTTGCTATATTTAACTAATTAATTGCATTTTATGCATTTTATTGAATCACGTCAAATTTGAACTGCAACTGATTGAAATAATAGAAGAAAATAAGTGAAAAATGGTATTCATGTTATTTAGCCAAATTTAAGACCTTACCCATAAAATGAAAAGAATTTCCAAAACCTTGTCCAGGAAACACGATCAAAGACGCGCGTCTGAATGATTTTGAAATTCTAAAAAACGCAAATTCAGTCTGAAAATCATGAATTTTGTCAATATCTTATGATATCATACACAGAGGCTGTGGTAGAAAATTGAATGTATTTCAAACATTTTGTCATCTACATTGCTTAAAAATTGAAACATCTCTAAAGAAATTTCATAAACTTAAGAAGGATGCGGTTAGATTTGTAGGAAAAGAGACATTCAAATTGGAGATTTGAGTTCAAAAATTTTTAGACTCTCCACAAACTACATGTTCTACTTCATATTAAAATTTGGTATTTTTTGCCTTTATTTTCTATATTTAACTAATTAAATGCATTTTATATAAATATTTTTAAAAATTATTTTCCCATGGCCGAAACTCAGACTCACGGCAAAGCTTAATTGGGTCAGTCAACCCAATAACCACTGGCCTCCCCACCCCCAAACCTTGGACTATATAACCACCCCCTCCCTAACTCCTCCCTCCTCCCTCCCTCCGAGCCACTGCCGCCGGCCTCCTCCCTGCATGTCGCCGCATCCTCTCCTCTCTCTCCCACCACGGCTCCACGCCACCGTCCGTCCTCTACCGCAGCCTGGTCGTCCCACTCCTCTCCCCTCCGCTCGCCCCTCACCTCATGGCGAGGAGTGGTGGCGGCCGTCTGTGCGCGTGATCCGGCAGCGGCCTCCACCACCACGGCAGCCACGAGCTCCATCAGGTGCGGCCTCGAGCTCTTCTTCCCCTGGCATGGGTCGACTTCTTCCTCTGCGGCTCCTCTAGATCCGGCATGGCTCGGCGGCAGCGAAGGCGACCACGACCTCCTCTCCCCCGGCGGCTGCCACGACCTCCTCTCCTCCGACGGGATCTACAAGGATGGCTACCGTGCATCTCGAGGACGGCGGCAGCGGGATCTACCATGACGACGACGACCTTCTTGTCTGGGTGCGGCGGCTACTGCCTCCTCTACTCTAGCGCGGCAGGGATGTCCTGCTCTCCTCCTCGCCGGCTTCCTCCTTGCGCGGCGACCTCCTTCCACGGTGCGGCCTCCTCCCAAGGAACGTGTTGGCCAGGTTTTGGTGGTGGAGGTGGCGATGGCGGCTCGGCCGCTGCGGGGAGGTGGCAGCAGCGGTGCGGTGGGGCTGCAGCGGCCAGTGTGTGGGGCCGCGGTGCCCTGTGCATTTGCTTTTTATTTGTTTTCAAAAATGTTTGTTGAGAGCCCTATGTACTCACGACACACCTTTGCTGTGAGCTCGAGCTTCGACTCACGGCAAAGAGGTATTTGCCGTGAACATGTTGGTCGTGAGTACTTTGCCGAGGGCAACTTATGGCAAATGGTTTGCCGAGAGTAAACCGGGCTTTGCCGTGAGAATCGGGCTTACAGCAAACCCAGGGTTTCCCGTGGGGTGTGGGGGGGGGTGTTTAGTGGCAGGCGGGTTGTGAAGGCGCGTTTCCAGACCGCTCGAGCAGCCTCACCAGTGGTGAGCGGTTAGGATAGGTGTCCAATTGAATTATTACACCGGGTTAGTGCTCCTGACTAATTTCAAAAAAAAATGAGTGCAGACTCATGAGCTGAGTGTATCACAACATATACATATTTTAGACCATGAGTTTGGCAGGATTACGTACGGGTTAAGGGGATCCTTCGCGTGGAATCCTCTCGCGGAGCCGAAGTTGGGGACGCGCGTCTCGACACCGGGCAGGTTCCGGTAGTCGTTAATCGCAGGGTCGTAGACGAGACGCATCTGCTCCAGGAAGCAATCAACGTAGTCGTGGGCCGCCAAGTCAGAGGCGTTCTTCCATAGCCCGAACCATCCCTTTCCCTTCATTGCGCCGCAGCGTGGCGCCGACGGCTTGTACGCCTCGGTGAGGCGCGCCTCCAGATCGCCGCAGCACAACCCAGGCACCAGGACGACCGGGTGGAGCTCGCCACTGAGGCTGGACTTCTTTGGCCGCTGGCTGGCCGAGAAGTACTCCCGGAGGGGAAGGGCAAGCACGAGAAGCAGGAGAGGCAGCAGCAACCGCAGGAGTGGAGTAGACATGGCCTTGGATTCTCCTTGTTTGCCTGATTACGCTACCTTGACGTGCTTATTAGCACAAGGTAGGTTGCCAATCCCTATCACCCGAAGGAAACAAATTAAAAGAGTGGACAAGGCGCACCCACGTCAGTTTTTATATTTTCCTCATCTCCTTATGCTGGTTTCTGTAACTTTCATGTCACTAGTAAGGTGCACGTGCGACACGCACGTGTTTAAAATTCTTTTTAACAAATTGAATGACCACTAACAGGTTAGAAGGATCATACAATTTTCAGAATCATCTTCATCTTTCTGTTCTCAATGTAAACACATCGCAATCTCATTAATTTGACCTTCATGCTAAACCTATAGACTTTGATATATCATTCATTATTGAGCCAAAAACCTACAGCAACAAAACACCTGAACTCCAAAACACAGTTTATTGAAAATTGTTGTTAATTACAATGTCAACATAGATGACAAGTCACTAAATTTCTGTGAAACAGTTTAAGTTCTGTGCACCTTGAACTCTACCAATATCAACTGTGCTACAGGAGAGGGCAACCAGACGTGCAATTGCAACTGATATTCTCATTAATAAAAATAAGTACATTAATGTCCATGGTTAAAATCCCTGCCAAATCAATCATACGGTGGAAAATAATATAAAGTAGTGAATCAGGTCTGAAACACAAGTTTTGTGTATTTGTACGTGCTGAAGGTTCGTGAATTGCTCCGAAACATCATTTTGGGTCTAATGGAGTAGAATGTATGCTTTTGTTGTGAAACCATTTTCACAACTTCGGTACCCGAAGTAGTGCATTCAGGTCTAAAACACAAGTTTTGCAACGCTTTGCGTGCCGAAGGTTTGCGAATTGCTCCGAAACACTCCTAAACATCATTTTTGGTCTAATGGAGTAGAATGGATGCTTGTGTTGTGAAACTATTTTCGCAACTTCGGTACCTCGAAATAATGCATTCAGGTCTGAGACACAAGTTTTGCACCTTTTTACGTGCTTATTCGACCTCAAGGACGTCAGGATGGTCCGCGCGGTGGAGTTCGTGGACTCAGTGGGCGACAACGCACCCTTGATCCCGGTCGTCTTGTGTGGGTGAGCAGCATGCCGGTGCTAGCCGCAGCGGTGGCGGTCATCCCTTGCCCGCGGCGGCACCGTCGATCACGGTTGTCTTCATGAGAAGCTAAACCTAACAAGATCAATCCCAGCTATCACATTCCGCAAGCTTTTCATTAAGTAGGTCAAGACATAAAAGCAAGTGAAAGAACATACAGATAGCTTAAGTTGGTTAAAAAAATCAACACCGGACTACTTATAAAAAAGCATCTCAAAGAGTTTGCCAAATTTTACTTGGTAAATCTTGTGTTTTGCCAACTTCTAAAAAGATATGCCAAGTAAAAAATAAACTCATCTCCAACAGTTTGGCATAACTCACTTGCCAAAACCAAATCTAGCTTACATCAGAAACTTGAAAGAGAAACAAAATTATGTTTATGCCCTTCTACCTCTTGAAAACTTGTATAAGGAATCCTTCTCTATTCTTTATTTTTTTCACCCTCCCACCTGACTTGGCCACGCCGATGGCAACCGGGATCGGCGCGCGTATATTTATGCGTGGGGAGGTGAGTTTTGCGAAGTTTCTATTTTTGCCAAGTTGGTTTACCAAATTGTTAGAGGCCAATTTTTCTTGTTTTGCCAAAATTAGATGGATGACAAATTAGTTTGCCAAACTGCTGGAGATGCTCTAAATACATTTCAGGAACAGACTGGTAGCTTGAGATGAGATTCTAATTCTGTGGTACACATTTGATGGTTTTGGAAAACTATGTTTCTTTAATTCCTATGAGATCCGGTTCAAACACGATTGGAGCATTAGCATGAAGTTTGAAAATGCTAACCTATCACTCTCTTGAATAGGTCATTCTATTATGGTGTGGTTAGTTCACTGTCCTTTTTGCCCTCCATGTTTTCTTTGTACCCCTATTCCAAGAGCAGTAAAATTTTTTAAAAAAACTTAGGTTTCCATCTTTTCATAAACAAAAATTCTGGCATAAATGTTTTACAAATATTCCAAGGCAAATTCCATTAACATTGAACATAAGCAGACAAACCTGAAACTTAATGCAATGCTGCCTGATCTGTGAGCATACTTCCTAAAATTTAAAGAATGTGCCCTCCTGTGCAATAGATAAAATTACAAGTCAGATATACATGAAAATAAAGCAAATAACAAATCTGGCAGAGAGCTCACTTATTGAGCTCTGGAGCTATGTATCAACTCGTTGCAGTATAATCGTGCTGGGAATATGTATCAATATTGACCTTTTGTTTCCTACAGTATTTCATGGAATTTAACCTCGCAACAATGGCCACATAAAATCCAGACTCCACATATTAATGTGAACACAACCAGGTTCAATAAAAAATTATATTCAAAAGCAATTAGCAACTAAAACAATTTGGCCGATATATATGGAAACATGCTAGATTAGTGTCTATCAGAACTATTGAAAGAGGCAGATATCCAAATACTATTAGAAATGCAGCTTCTGTTTCGATTAGTGGATAAATGCTATTTTGTCAGATACAACAGTAATTTCAAGCTAAACTTTGCAGAAGAGCTATAGCAAAGAGTTGTGGAGGAGCAACATTGTATGTTAATTACCAATAAGATCAAGTCCAGCAAAATGCAGAAAAGTGAGAACCAAGATCCATCCGCATGCAAAAGAGATTGCTCCAATTCAAATTTTGGTTGTATGTATACTGAATTCGTTACCAGGTAATGCAACAATAGTTAGCTTCCAAAATGCAAGCAGCACAATTAATATATCCACTGACTGAATTTATTACTGAATTTAGGAGGCCAGGGTTCTGGGTTCACGGCGCCGGTGCTGCAGTTCGGCACAGAAGCTAAAGCCCGTGGCCCCTGGTGCAGCGGTGGCACAGCGTAAGGAAGCCAGGCCGGTGGCTCCGACCCGTCGTTGGGCGGAGCAGGCTGGTGCGGGATTCGGAGGCCAATGGGCAACCCAGGTGCTGGCAGTTCTGGAGGCACGCGACAGCGGGCGGCGGGATAGAGGCCCACGACGGCGCGGCTGCGGCAGCCTCCAGGGGAGCCGGCGACGGCTCGGATGCGCGCCTCCCCTCGCGCGTCCTCCGTGCGGGAGGTGGTGCGGCGGCGCGTGTGTCAGCGCAGGTCACGCGGGTGGGTGGCCACACTGGCCAGGGTAGATTCGCAGCGCGCTGAGCAGCCGCCGACGCCTTGGCCTTGAGCCCGCGCTCTCCCTTCCGCCGGCCGTCGGAGCACGCGTTGCCTTCCTCCACCCTTCGAGCTCGAGGAGCCGCCGACGCCTTGCCTTTGCTCCGCCACCTCGGCTGCGCCCACACCACAGATCTGTAGGCGGCCTGCGGGGCTGCGGCGGCGCGGGGAAGGTAGTGCAGCTTAAGCGAGGGCGTGGTGCGGTCGCGACTCGCGTGGGGTGCGTGGTGCGTCCGTGCGGGTGGTTGACCGAGCGGGCCAGACGCGGTTAGGTGGGTGGGCCCGACGGGTATGGAGGGTGGGTAGATACGGGGTGGGTGAGAAAAACAATTCATTTTTGGCAGAAACGCTCTCCAATGTGCGATTTTTTGGTACTTTATAGTCCTTCCACCCTATCCACTCTTAAAAACATATGACGGGTGTGTCCGACGTGAGGGGTAAGGCGGACCCGAATTTGGTGAGAAAAGTTTTCAATTGTCTTCGCTCCTTATAGTATAGATAGATTTATTCCTTTCCCAGTCTGTTGCGTGATCATTTGAGTTTTCGTTCACGACACTCTGCGCTATTTTCCCTTTCTATTGAGTTGTACTGGATACCGCGGTGTAAGTAATCGGATACTCGTAGCTTAGAGGGAGAGGGCCGGGGGTGAATTAGACAACTTAAAAACTTAACATATAGCTTCCACTACTTTGCATAAAGTAAACTAGATCATTTCTATCTAGATGTGCAATCTAAGGTTGATCTAGTGTGAAACCCTCATCACAAAAGAAGTTTTGCAACCTATAGTCAATCCTAGCATTATACTACTTTAGGAAAGTAAAGGCAAGCAAGGATTGCAAGAGAGTAAAGAGGGATGAGAGGAAGCAAACTCTTGACACGCGATTTATCACGTGGTATCGGTAGGAACTAAAGCCATCCCTAGTCCACGTTGTTGAAACACTCCACACAAGAGTATTGCTTCCCGGTCACCAAGTCTCTCCTAAGAGCACTACTTGACTAACCACAAAGGCTCGTCACGAAGGCACTCGCCAAGCTTCCTTGGTCACCTCGATGTCGCCTCCACTAAGGAGCTTTTCCACCAAGGAAGAGGGTCTCCATGTCTCGCGCACAAAGTGTCCTAGCCACTCCACACCAAGCCGGAGGGTCGAAGACGTATGCCGGTGAGCCACTCGGCCCCAAGACTTCTGGCGCACCTTGTACAGCTTGATTCACTCAAAAATCACCTCACAAGGTAGGCACACCTTGCACTCACTCAGCTCTAAGCTAAGCCTAGCACTAAGCACACACAAAGTATGTGCAAGTCTATGGATGAGCAATTTAGCACTTGAATGGCTTGAATATGATCTTCTAAGTGTCTTGCACTCCTCTGCACTTCCACACTATCCAACCACCTCAAATGGGTGAGTGGATAGGGTATAAATAGCCCAAGACGTCCAAAGAGCTGTTGGCTAAACTTAGGCAAAACTGCCAGACCAGGACGGACCATCCGCTAGGGACCCACGGACAGTCCGTCGGGCTTGGGCGGACCGTCCGACCTTAGGCTACAGACTTTCTGTATTTAGCTCAGGGACATCCAGCAGCCAACCGTCCAATATGGACCGTCCGTGGGTTCACCATGGACCGTCCGTGGGTTCACCATGGACCGTCCGTCCTCCACGGACTGTCCGACCCTCACACACGGACAGTCTGTCAAACCTCCTCCAGAACAAAAACGAGGCTCGCACGGATCAAATGAAACGACTCAAGAACTTGTGAAGAACACAGGACGAACACCACAGGCACGGACAGTCCGTCCTAGGACCACAGACGGTCTGTCCTTCACGCAGGAGCAAAAACTGAGTCGCCCGCGAAAACGCCTCCAACTTCCGATCGACAAATCTCTCAAACCGCTGGATGGATTGAGCTCAAATTTTGGGTAGATAAGAAGCATCTCTAGGAGAAGCTATGCCCAAAATCTTATGGCCTCAAAACAACTCAAACTCGTGGAATCGCAAATCCAAGCCACGGGAGCCATGAACACGAGTTCATCCAATCCTCACCAAATCGAGACTGATTTCCGGCGTTTGAGGAGTCAAGATCATACTCAAAGAGGCACAAGGCACTCATCCATGATCTCCTGAAAGAAACCCGGGAGAAAACGGCCTAAAAATCGAGGAACACGAATCAAACCGAAAAGCTCTGAAAATAGCACAAAAACCAACTCGAGAATTTAGAAGGAGATAGAATTTACTCGAGGAATTGGCACAAGATTTGATGGATGAATTCACTCTGAATATTCATGCCATGTTGGATTACAAGCCACTCTCAAGAATCACAAAACTTGGATGGCAAAAATCTCAAACAAAGAGCCACACACTCTCCTCTCACTTTCTCTCCAAAGAGCATCCCAAAATGAAAGAACACTCCCACCACTAGCCAAAGAGTTGGCTGGAATTCCACTTCTCCTATATATAGGCCCTCCAGAAAATGACTGAAGTGCCCCTATACTAGGAGTAACACAAATCCTCACAGGAGCATTTTGGTCAACACATGAAGTTCTCCATCGGACGGCCGCACATGCATCGGGCCTTCACATCCTCCCGATGCAAGCACCTCGATCATGTCGCCCACTTTGAAGCTTCCCGACACACTTGGATATCATTTCCGTCACGCCGAGCCTCTGGACTTGGCTTTCAGGCGCAACCAAGGAACCTCAGCAGTTTTGTGGATAAACCACTGGAAAACCCCGCAGACTTGGTGCAGCCTCCACGCCACGCTCGTCTTGACTTGGCCGCCACAGTCGTCCCGGCTCGGTGTTTGGTTTTGTGGAGTAAACCAACAAACCCCGCGTGTAGACTGTAGTTGTTAGCCGCTACCCTGCACTGACTCCATGTTGGTCTTTAGGCCAAACCAATAAACCACCGAGCTCGGCTTTGTGGAGCAACCGAGGAACCTGATGGTTTTGTGGCCAAATCACCGACAACCCCGCATGCAAGCTTCGGTCGTTAGCTGCTACCTTGCACCAGATCCTTGTACACGACTTCTTCTTGCTCTTCTTGCCACCATGCAGCCTGCACTTGATCCAGTCGGCCACCGGGTCCCTCAAACCAAGCCTACTTGTCTCTCAACTCCTCGGAGGCCCCGCAAGGTTAAGACCTTTCGCGTCTGTTCTTCACCTGCACAAACGCAAACAAAGCCACAACCAACACCTGCAATACTAGGCCAAGAGTCAGTCCACACAACGTTGCTAACCACTCAACCCGAGTGCGCTGACAACACACCACATAAACATAACAGTAAAACATGTAAAAACACATCACAACACTATGCACACACAGACACAAAGCCTCAAATCATCTGATCAATCACTCATCATATATAAACCAAGGCACATCTCAACTTGGTTTCTCAGATGTATTTCGGCGTCTAGGGTTGTGGGGTCGGGGCCGCGGTTCGGCATCTTTCTAGTGCCGCTGCCTCCCCTGCCTCAACGGTGGGCGCATTGCCGGTGGCCCTCTCCACCCTACACATAGCGCCGTCAACGCAACCTTCTCCTGCGCACCGATGGGTCGCGGCTCCGTCCAGCCCCTGCCATCCTCCGGTGAGTGGTGCTGCAGGTCCTGATGTGCCTTTGCTTTGCTCCCCAGCGCAGTGCGGGCGGGGCGGTTCTCTGTGTGGGCTGCTCCGAGCTACATCGCCCCCCCACTTCCCGCGGTGTTGCCCTTCCCTTTCATGTGTCGTTCGATGTCCTCTTTCCTCCTCTCGATGTTTAGTGCTACTGTGGCTAACAACGTCTACCCTCCCTTCCCCATCTAACGCGCTGGCAGGCCATGGCGACTTCGACTCCGCTCGGCAGACCTACCACAGATGTGCTGCTCGGAGGGCTCCTTGGCAGACCGCTCTCTTTCACACCCCTGCGACGTGTCTCCTCCCTCCTCCAATCTCCTTCGCTCCGCTCTCCTCTGCTCGGCAGACCCCCAAGGTAACTTCTTATGTGAGCCCCTTCAGCGGGTCTGTGTCTGGTTTCGGTATTCATGCTCGCCCATCGGCTGGTTCATCTTGGGTCTATCTTCTTCTCTCTTCTCGATGGTGCCTACAGTTGTTTCTCGTTGTCATCGTTAGGAATTCCCGTTGCAAATTCCATCGCTTTGATTCTCACTCTAGTGTTCGTTGTCATCGTCAGAGGCCTATGGCGAAAGCTTTGCCTAGCGTTTGCTAGTTCGCCAACGGTTGCGCTTTCTTTCGTAGCTTTCCCTGCTGGGGCGTTGTTGCGGCCTCCGAATCTTCTTGGTTTGCTAGGTGAAGACTTGGCCTACTCCTCCGTGGGCGGGCGGACGATGGCGGCGTTGTCATTGCTTTCTTCTTGAGGGCGTCGTCTTGCAGGATCTCTTCACTCTGTATCCGCTGCTTCCAGGTTGTTCAGCAAGCGGTGATGTGCGTGTATTTGTGACGTCTTTCTCCTTTGTAGGCATATGTCGTCTTAAGTTGTTTCTAATGTGGTGGTGGTGAGATGATTTTCTCTTATTTCATGTTGTCATCTTTCTTGGTTTGGTCAAGAATCTTGTAACTTTGCACTTTGGGGGTTCTCCTAAAGTTGTGTTGTGTAACACTCTGCTTCTCTTAATGAAAGATGTGCTATGCACATCTTTAAAAAAATAGAACAACTGAAACGCAATCTAAAAAGAAAGGGAAAGTTATATGTTACCTGGGTGATTTGGAGCTCTTCCTGACATGAATTTTTCTTCACCTCATCTCCACCATCTTCTTCTCCAACTCTGGTAACACTCCGGCGAGATTAGGGTTCGGGTTAGGGTTTTCGGGTTGCTTGGGGGCTGTTGCTCGCCGCCGGCCATAGAGGGAGGGCTGGCGGTGGCAGGCCAGGCCGGCGGAGGTGACGCTCGGCGGGGCGGCAAGGTCGGGCGCCGCCGGTCGAGCGGTGGAGGCCGGCGGTTGGGGCCAGTGTTGGGCGGAGGCGTGACGGTGAAGACCGGTGGCGGGGGGATGGGTGGATGGGGGGGCAAGGGCGGCGGTTGGGGCTGGAGGCAATGTTGTCGTAAACGGTTGTGTAGGATGTTTACACGACGTTTAAATCCTACACAACAGTCAACTGTGTTGGTCGTGTAGGCCGTTTAATCCTGTGTAATCAGTTTTTTTGTCTGTTTAATCAACTGTATAGTCTGACTATTCACTAAACGAAGGGTGACTGACCATGTAGCGTGTAGGGTAACATGGCTCCGACGAACCCTAGTCCGCCAGCGCCGGCTGGCCGGGGTGGCGGAGGGGTTGGGGGTGGGGGCGGCGGCGGGATCCAGGGAGGAGGCGTCAGGCGTGGGAGGCTGGGAGCGGACGGGAGAAGGATAAGATGTCGGTGGGGGTGGGTGGGAAGGGCAAGAAAGAGAGGGTTTGAGATGTGAAAAATAATAGATTTAGATTGTAAATAGTTGCGAAAATTCGTGTGAGGAGAGCCTCTGTTTTACCTGGGTGACCTATAAACACTCCCAAGAAGAAAGCATCGGTGATCCTGTGTTGCAGAATGTTCATGTTTATGAGCAGTTGTTCTGAAATTTTCTGACAGCAGAGTTGCACAAAGACAAAATTGGACTCCACTTAATCAGTGATGCTGGCTAAGACGGTCCTCCATCACTTGTATTGGATGTATATGATCCTTTTATTATAGATGTATATACGAATGTTATAACTCAGGCACCGTGAAATCAGCAATCTCATCATCACGTGCCACATCGTGCTCCATCCACACGGGTGGACCGTGCGGTTCAACCTTGGCGACCTCCGCGGGCAACAGCTCCGACTGTGAGCACGCCGGCGATGGTATGAAGAGCGTTTCAGGTTGCTCATCCTCCACCGACGTTGTGAAGGCCGTAGCATCAGGAACAGGATCATACTGTCTACCAGACAGAGCTGCTGGAATGACGGTGGTGACCGGCATCGGAAGAACACCGGTGGTCTTCGGCGTCATGTCCGGCACAGGCGGGTGCGGCAACGGTGACGACGGTCGGCCAACGTAACGCTGAGCTGATGGAACGGCGGCACAGACCGGTACAAGCGGAGCGGTGCTCCAATGCGTGCCCGAGCTGGTGATCCTTGGGTTTGGCGATGACGATGGAGGTGGGTCGTCGCAGGTGTGCACGCCGAAGTAGGTGATCTCGAGCTTGGATGGATCGGCATCGGATTGCTGGACCTGCTTCCTCGCAGGGCAGCCGGTGGACTTGCGGCCACATTTGAAGTAACTCCTGCAAAACCCATACGGCCATACCAAACGGTTTCAAAAAGACATTTGACAGAACGTACCTTATGAGGAAATGGTTTCTGAACGTATCTTCTGAGGAAATGGTTTCTGAACGTCTCTCAATTGGAAAATACCTCAGTTTCAAACAGGTATGACAATTTTTATAGTAGGACAAAAACACAAGGTTGAAAAGATGCCAAATTTGAACCCTTGTCTCGTTGGCAAGCTAGCTCCGTTACCCTCTGTGGAATGGCTTTCGTAAGGTCAAAAACCTTTATTTACAAGGGAGATTGATAATAACTGATTTTTGGGAGGATAATTGGGTGTGGACAGGAATCCCAACAAGACAAATTTCTTGACTTATTAATTCAATATCAGTAATGAGTAAAGTAAGACTGTTGCTGAGGAAATAGTCATATACCTGCAAAACCCATACCAAACGATTTCAAAAAGACAGTTGACAGAACGTATCTTCTTAGGAAATGGTTTCTGAACGTCTCTCAATTGGAAAATACCTCAGTTTCAACAGGTATATGACAATTTTTTATAGTAGGACAAAAACAGAAGGTTGAAAAGATGCCAAATTTGACCCTTTATTTGAAAACACAAGATATCGTTGGCAAGCTAGCTCCGTTACCCTTTGTGGAATGACTTTCTTAAGGTCAAAAACCTTTATTTACAAGGGAGATTGATAATAACTGATTTTTGGGAGGATACTTGGGTGTGGCCAGGAATCCCAAGAAGACAAATTTCTTGAGTTATTAATTCAATATCAGTAATGATCGAGCAAAGTATGACTGTTGCTGAGATGCAACAGAGCAGGTAGCACCTTACTTTTAGAAGATTGTTAGATGAACATATGCAAAATGCAATCAGGAGGCTAAGAAATGTGGTGATGACTTGTGCATTATCTAACAATGAAGACAGACCCAAGTGGGGATGGAGAAAAAACAGGGTCCTTTTCAGTTAAATCTTTGTATGCACGTCTGTTTAGTTCTGAAAGTGGGATGACCAATACACTGTGGAGAGCTAAACTTGCATTAAAAATTAACATATTCATTTGGTTGATCTTTCATAATGCTATTCTAACAAGAGAACTTAAAAAGGAAAACTACCAAGGAGACTCGAGCTGTCAATTTTGCAATGAGGAGGAATCAGTTCACTACAATTTTCTTTGGCTGTGTTCTTGTGGAGTGGCAACACATGAATGGAGTTTAGTGGTCTATATGAAGTAACTAATTTATATGAAGTTCCTTCATACTAAATAAGTATATATAAATTAGAAAATTGGTAGCCTCTATATGACCTGGTTCACGGATTCGTGTTATGATTTTCAGAAGAGAATCCACACTTGTAATCCGTTCGGTCGCCCCGAAGCCTTTGTGTGTGTTTAGTTCGTTTGAATTAGGCATATGAGAAACAACGTGAACGAGGTACCTTGGAAATCTAGCCCCAAGAATTTCCTTCTGGCCATACTTCCTCCATGTGTAGGAATCTTGAACTCCATTTTGTAATACAATCATTCGGCACGCTCCATCCGGCCTGGATCATGATGAGGTCAAAGACTCAAGAACACCAGAGCTCTCTAGTGGGTTGCAAAGTTAAATTTTGTACCATTAACTTTTTAAAAAGAAACATATTACCAAAAACATGTACTCCATTAGCTAAAAATGAACCTTGATCTGGAGCAAACTAAATGTGCTGTAAGGCAGGTACCTGACCCGTTGACCACTTCTCTTTGATGCAGATCTCCTGCTGCTGCCGCCGCCGTCGCCGCCAGTAGAACTCTGCCCTGGGGGTTGCTGAGTGTTCAAGTCGCTAAGCCGCAGAGACGCGAGCGCTTGGGACAGTGAATCGGTGATGTCCCACAGGAGGGTGTCGACGGCGCTGGCAGCGGATCCTGGTGCGGCGCGAGCGCCTCCAGTAGCGGGCAGTAGCTTGGCCAGCACTGCCTTGAGCTGGTTGGTGGACTTCTGGGCTCCGATGATGAATAGCTCCATCGTTGCGGCACCCGGGCAGGCACCCATCTCCGAACTAGAACTGAAAACTCACTCGGTCTCTCAATTACTCAGCAGATGAGATGACTAGTCAGGGTGTGATAGGATATTCTTGTCTTCTTGACTCTTGAGGTGGTGACATGGAAAGTTGGAAAGATCAATGCGCTTTGTCCTCTTTTATATATTATATAGCTAGTGCACTTTATTCACCAGGGTCAGTCAAGATAGCAACCCGTGATCGAATCACTGGAGACTGGAGAGCTTATCTTATCTCTAAGAAGAACCGGGTCCCATCCGTGGAAACATTTGAAACCTTTTTGGACAATCATGTATGTAACTGGATACAAATGAATCAACATACACATTCTACTTTAGTGGGAATTTTGGTCATAATGATGTACTTTCTGAAGCTTGGTATCCCACATTAAACTTACTTTTGTATATATGTTATATTTGGAAATATTTTTGCGATATGATAGAAAATACAACATATATAGAGGTCGTTCACTACGTAAAAAGGTCAATACAGATGGTTAAAAAAAACCCTATATAGGGTGGTTTTCCTTCCATCGGGATTATTTTAAGACGTGCATAACATGTTTTCATTAAGGAGAAGAGAATTACAGATATGCAACTTTAGGAGAGCTCCCAAAGTGCGGATTACAAGAGCCAAACACAAACGACCAACACACTGAAGAAAAACACAACACAACCAGAGGCGAACAAAGCCGCGAACAAAACACACACACAAAGACACAGAACAAGCACGAAGAGGAGGAACCCCAACCTAGCCGCTCGACAACACCAACCTGAAGAGTTGAACCTGCAGAAAGAAGCTACAATGCCACCAAAGATGCCGAGGGAGAGCAATCACAAACCAATGGCAAAGCATCCATAAAGTAGCACGACCACGACGGCAAAGCACCCGCCATAAAGGAAGAACAGCGGCAAAGCATCCGCCAAGCTCGCAATGGTGGCAAAACATCCACCAAGCAACACAATCATAGCGGCAAAGCCTCTGCCAGAAAAGAAGCACCGACCAAGCATCCGTCAGAATAGAACCACGGAGGCAAAGCATCCGCCACGACCAACGACCACCATCTGCAACCAAAACAACAGGGCAGCAAAGCACCCGCCAAGACCCATGCAACCAAGGCGACATCGTGAAGAATAGGGCGCATGCAAGAACAAGGGAGGAAAACCACGCCGACCAAGATGACTGTCCTCAGGAGGGGACGAACGAATGATGCCTCCAAGAAGGGCGCCTGAGGACGTCGTCATCATCGGCCTGCAAGTAGGCAAAGGCTTTCGCCTCATCCCGTCCCGAAGGCACGATGAGACACCACCAGTGGAGACGCCCCTTTCGCCGCACCGAGGAAGGATAACCACAGGTGGAGCACAACCACGACAAGGCGACGAAGGGGGAGGGTGTCGTTGCGCCGTCACCAAGACTTCACAACAACACCTCCAGGGAGGGGAACGACGCTCGTAGGTGCCGTCGTTGTTGGCCCAGTAGAACACCAGACAGGGATTACACCCGAAGACCTTGCCACAAGACGGAGTAGGAGGGGAGGTCCCGCCCCGGTAGCGTCCGGTGATGCCCCCCCAGGACCCACATCAGACAGCGCTGGCGGAGCCCCAGAGCCAGCCAGCGGCAGCCACGGGCAACGCGAAGAGGGCACCCCACCTCTGAGTGCAAGGCCACAACATCCGGCCCGAAGAAAGGGAACCCACGCCCAAGAGAACGCGGATCTGGGCCAGGAAGCGCAGGATCTGGCGCACGGTGGTTGGGCGCCAGCGGACGACAATGGGGCAGACCCACCTCCAGCCGGCAACCAACACACCCAAGATAGGGGCATCAGCAAGGAGAGCGCAGATCCGGGGCAGGGGATGATGGATCCGAAGCCAGACGGCCGGACACCGGCGAATGGCAGTGAGCCACGACGACCTAGGGTTGGGGAAAGAGTGGAGTGGGAGAGAGGAGGGGAGGAGAAGGAGGAAGGAGAGGGCACGACGCAGGGATCGACTTCGGCATTACGTAAAATGTAGCAGACAAACTAAGTGATCTATCTCTTCGTCAGGTGAGATTAACTCTGTGGAGAAAATAGCACTCATGGTCCAGCTTCCAATCGGCAACCGAACCCGCAGTCATCAACCGTGCGCAACCGAATTGATATTGCCACGAAAGCTAATCCCTGCCTATGAATTGAAGAACACACGTAAAAACAAGGTATGTGCAATTTGAAATATTGCTAATAATATGAAACACTGGAGTAAAGGTGGCTAACGAAGTAACGAGCTAGCTCGCACTAGTAGGGAGAGGGGCTTTAGTCCCGGTTGGTAAGGGGTATAGGTCACTCAAGTCCAACCGGGACTAATGATGAGAGACAAAAGCCCCCCCCTTTAGTCCCGGGTGAACCAACCTGGACTAAAGGGGTCCTTTAGTCCCGGTTCGTATTACGAACCGAGACTAAAGGGGGGCACGCCAGCGCCTGCGCACACGCCCTTTAGTCTCGGTTGGTAATACCAACCGTGACTAAAGGGTCTCGTCTCTTTTTTTTTGCTGTTTTCGATTTGAGCGTATATTCTAATTGTGTCTAACCTGTATATGTACGTATACGTATTTGCACTTGTATATATGTATACCTATCTATATATACCATATACGCACTTAGGCTTATATATAAACTTATATATCTACATAAACTTAGAAATATACACATCAAAATAGATAGTATTTATACATCAAAATATCGTTCACTTCAAATTTCTAGTCTCTATTGGATTTTTTTAGATCCATCATAATGATGTTTTCCTGCTGGATTAACCACCTCCTCCAAGAGGAATCCCAAGAGACTTTCTTGAATCGCCGAAAGACAATCCTTTTGAATGACCTCGTCCTTAACCATATCCATCTGTAATGTGCAAATATGTTAATATATTACACCCAACAATTAAATATAGAAGCGGTTAGGATATGATGTATTATTAATAGGTTTATTTAATTAACTTACATTATAATTTCCGGAGTTTGCACTTGCCAAACATCGTATGTGCTCACAGACATAGTATCCACATAAATTATTTCCTTATTCCTGTCTCAAACACTAAAGTGGATAGGTGAAAATGTTATGAAATATAAGTGTGTTAAAATTTAAATTTTCTCAATCTGAAGTTGTTATTTTGGATTACGTACCGGATAATCAGTATAGAATGTAATTGTTAGGTTAAATTGACCTTCTTTCTCTGCAATGAATTTTTTCCAAGCTCTGAGGAAAATTAATGAAAGATAATGTGTTAGTAAAAGTAATATATATATATATATATATTGCATTAAAAAGAACGTCTTAGATAGAATTATTACTCTTGAAATAGATTTTGAAGGTCTTGGTAACTTGCGGGGTTTTTTCTCAATGAATCCCACACCATGACGCTGCTATTGTCGACTTGAATGATCATAAGAATCCAGTGGAAACTGTATATACATGGTCATAATACTCATACAAATTAGAACTAAATAGAATTAGCAAGGACAATTAGATGGCAATCGCACATACTTGCAGCTGTAAGGTAGTAGTATGAGATCCTTGTCATGAAACTTAGACAAGATCCTATAGATTGTCGCGATTGTTGTGTCTCGTTGATGCTTGACCTCAAAATCGTTGACTTTTGATGGGTCCATGAAACCAATTCTGTTGGCAATATTCTTTTTTTTGCATCTCTTGTTTTTGCAGCCTACCAAAAATGAAATTCAAAGTTAATTAGTAGATACACATACGTAATAAATTTATTAATAAACATAAAAAATACGCCACTTACAGACACCAAGCGACGATAAGGTCGGTATTCAGGGCGTCTAGATGGTAAACTTCATAAATATCTTTGAAATCCAACCAGACCACCTTGTTGCCTTCACTGGCAAAATCTTCCGGTCTAGCAAGTATACCTATGGTATCTATGCCTTTCGCTGATTACCGCATGTACCACTCATGAAATTTGTACATCTTAGGTGAGAGCTTAAATACCAGTTCTGTCTGGATAAGAGGTTTGCCTAACTGAAAGGGCCATCTAAACTCGAAACTTGGATCCCGGGGTGGTTCATCATGGCCGAGTGCAACACTTATAGGCAGCCCTGATTGTTCCATGTGCATTACTTGTTTTGTAGGCATTTCTCCTAGAGCTCGTTCCTGTGCATTGAGGTCGGAGGCAACGTAAGTCTGTTTGCTCATCGACGCATCTGTTTTCTGCTCCAGCTTCTTTGCACGAGTATCTTCTTTAGACGACGTCGACGTCATTATGGGCATCATTTCTTGCTGTTTTCACTCATTAGTTTGAAAAACCCAAGTTTGCCTGGATCTACTTTTTTGGTCTTCTTGAGCTCCCTCCGTCGCTGTTTTGTATTCAGATTGTTGAAAAATTCATGCACATGTTGGGCACCGATCGTCGTTTCTCCTCCTTCTGTCGTCTCCCATGCTAGCTTCCTTTTGCTGATGGGCTCAACCATTTTCTTTATCGTTGGTGGTTTTTTCTGCTTTGGTGGTTGCACTGGGTTGGAAGACTGTGCTCCGGGGGATTTTTCGGTTGTGCTCTCGTGGCTTGGTGGTTTCTTCTGCTTTGGTGGTTGCACTGGGTTGGAAGACTGTGCTCCGGCGGTTTTTTTCGGTTGTGCTATCGTGGCTAGGTGGCTTTTTCTGCGGTGGTTTTGCGGTTTTTTCTGATGTGCTTTGGTAGCGGGGCAGTTTTTTCTGCGGTGCCTTGGTGTTTTTTCTGCTTTTGATGGCGCTTGCTTTGCCGCCATTGGTTTTTTCTGCTTTTTTGGAGGTGATTCGGGATTGATGTCATTATCGTGGCTGGAGCTCGCACCTCCGGAATTGAATAATGGTTCTTGTGTAGACGGTGAGCGAGGTGATATTGAAGGTCGTGAGGACGGCCTCGGAGATGACGATGGTCGCGGCTGCGGGGATCTGTTGGAGGGATTGATCCCTCTGTCAGGGGGATTATAATGTAACGTTTGGGCCACAATATGATACAGTGAACCGCATCCTTGAGTGTCCTTTCCCCGTCACCTCCTGGGATGTCTAGCTCTAGATCTTCAAATTGTGACTGACAAATCTCCTCCACAGCAACCGAGGCGTAGCCGGGTGGAATCAGCATGCTGTTGCTAGTCTGTCCAGGAAAATGCGCAAAAGCACTTCCGTACGCCACCTATATATGTAGAGAAATAAGGAATTTATTACATTTTCTAAGTGATGCATCAAAAGTTGAGCTAATTGCATGTAATAATTATATTTATATATACCTGCATTGTGATGTTGCCGAATGGCTTGTGCAGCTCACATGGGGTACACCGACAGAGAAAATCCACAGGGTATTGTTGGTTGTCATCCACTGGAACTCCTTCGATTGCCCTCGGCTCTTTAGGGCCCTCTGTGCAAGCACCTGGTGCGACCTCTATGCACGCACCTCCTGCAACCTCAGTAGAAGCACAACTGCTTTTGCGAGCGGAAGGGCTAATGACGGGATCCAGCGGTACTTCGGGCAGTGCTCCAGAATAGGCTATCTGAGATATCGTTACGGCCACTTGCCGTTCAATCTCTACCTGCATCTTTTCTTCTTGTTGTTTAAGTCTTTGCTCCATCATTTGACGCCAATGCTCCTCTTCGCGCTCTCTTCTTCTTTTGCGACTTTTATAGCTGTCAAGGTTTCCCTTGAAAGCATACTTCCACGGCACCACCCCGTAGCCCCTGCAACGTCCTGGGTGTTCTGGATTCCCGAGCGCCATAGTGAGCTCATCCATTTCTCTGTCAACCTTCAATCTACCAGCTCTGACATCTTCTATTTTTTTCATTATCTCAAGTGCCTTCTCTCGTAACGTGGGTGGGAATTCAAGAGTACCATCATCCGGGTTCAATCTGCCTCCATGTGCATAATACCAATTCTTCGATCGATCGGGCCAGTGAAAGACCGCTGATATGATACCTTTGGCGATAAGGTCTTGTTCCATCTTCTGCCACTTGGGAATTGCTACCGCGTAACCACATCGACCAAGACGATGGTTATACTCCTCTTTCTTACCGGCACTTTTCTTCCCTTGTGCACTTTTTGGGGCAAAAATTTCAGTTTTCTTGTATTCAATAAAAGGACTTCCAATGATCTTTTATCTTCGGATATTCATCCCAATTTGGAGTTCAGTTGTTCTTGATAAAATCTCTAGTCAACTTCTTCTTGAAATTCTGAAATTGAGTTGCCATCTTCGCTAGAGTCCAACCCTTAACAAGGTTTGCGTCGACGCCTTCAGGAAGTGTGAAGTGTTTTAGCACATCATTCCACAGCTGGTCTTTTACTGAGTCCGGAACCATGTATGGATTACTTGGTTTTCCCTTCCATTCTCTATACTTGATGGGAATGTTGTCCCTTACAATGGCCTCGCATTGAGACACGAACTTGTCTTTGATTTTTTTGGAGCACAAGGCTGGCCAAGCTCTGACACCTCTGTGATATGATACATCACATCGCCGACGATTAGTTGTGTACGACCTCTCTTAGCCTTTTTCATCGTCAATACAGAAGCCTACAAGTACCATATTCGTTATTTATTTATGTAAGAAATAGGGTTATCGAATTAATACTAATGAACTTAATGCATGATATGTATACCTCGTTGGAACCTTCTGCGTTAGCATCCTCAAGGTCCTCATTATTTTCTGAGTCGGCGGCTATGTCGTCCTCGTTATTTTCAAAGTCCTCGGCGGTGACGTCTCCTTCACCGATCATATTTATGTTGAGGAACCAGTCTGCCTGGCTACACTCCTCGTCCGTGTAGGTTGCAACGGTATTTGCACCGCGAGCAATAATGTCCTCCATAATCCTTTCATCGTTGTCACTGTTATCCATCTAGAATAAACAGTAATTTTTTATGAATCGATACGAATTTATGAGAATATACAATAATTTCTATTTATTTCTAGAATCAACAAAATAAATACTAATTTTCAATGAATCGACACGAATTTATGAGAATATACAATAATTTCTATCTATTTCTAGAATAAACAAAAATAAACACTAATTTTCCATGAATCGACGCGAATTTATGAGAATATACAATAATTTCTATCTATTTCAAGAATCAACAAGAATAAACACTAATTTTCTATGAATCGACACGAATTTATGAGAATATATAATAATTTCTATCTATTTCTTCTAGAATAAACAAGAATAAGGCCACTAATTTTCTACAATAATTCATATCAATTTCTAAAATAACCACGATTTTATCAGTAGTGTCGCCTACCGGAGTCGGTGAGGAGCCGAGGTGAGACGGCGGCGCGATCCGCCTCGAGGGAGGCAGCGGGGAGCCGGGGAGAGACGGCGGTCGGCGATGCTGAGGAGTGACATATTTAATTAGAATTATTATACACATATTTAGTACAATTTTATACTTAAATTTAAATCTTCAATTCAAAAAAAATTGCTGACGCAAACAATTCAATTGTTTGCGTCAGCAAGTCCGAAATCCCCAAATTTTGGGGCAGGCTGGTGTAGGCTGGCAGCCGGGGGGAAGGCCGCGCCCCTACCGGCGTTGGGGATGACGACCGTGAGGATGAAGGCAGAGCGCAGCAGGACGAGGTGACGGAGGAGTGGGACAAACGATGTTGATGCGCGGGCGGAGGCGACGGGCCGGCCGGCCGGGCGGCAAGGCGGCGCGCGGCGGCGGCGGAGCCCTGGAGGTCGGGGAGGACGGCGCGCGGCGGCGGCGGAGCCCTGGAGGTCGGGGAGGACGGCGCGGATGAGGAGGATGGGGAGGAGGCCGACGCGCGGAGAAGCCCCGGAGGCCGGGGCAGGCCGCGGGATGCGGCGGTCGGGGAGGATGCCGCCACGTTCCAGGGGCCGACGGCGGCGGACCGGCGTGGCGGGGGCCGACGGCGTCGGCGGAGAAGGGGCCGGGTCGGTAGACAGCGGATTCCGGGAGGCCGAAGGCGGCGGCGAATTCCTGGGGGGCGAGGACGGGGGACGTCGCGGAATGCGGCAGTCGGGGAGGATGACGGCGGCGGAGGAGGAGGAGGACACGATGATGGCGGCGGATCGGAGTGGCTAAGTATTGGAGGGGGCCTTCTCTCACGGTTGGTTACACGACTCAGGACTAAAGGGTGATTTCGCGCGGGAGCCCCAAAAGGGAAAATTTCCCGAGACAAAAGGCCCCCTTTTGTCTCGGGTGGTAACACCACCCGGGACTAAAGGGCTATTTTGTGCGGGACTTTGATTTGTTTCTCATTTTCCCTCCTCATTTTCTCATTCTTTCTCTTTGCAACATTTTTTAAAAATGGTAAGTTTAATATTTGAACCATGCAAAATTATTTTGCGTTAAGAATTAACAACCTTCACTTTCCTATATAGAAATTAATTTAATATTTGAAATAATTACTTCTACTTTTCCATTTTTATCTACCTTTTCCCAATTTT
Source organism: Cenchrus fungigraminus (assembly GCA_036936925.1). Lineage (NCBI taxonomy): Eukaryota > Viridiplantae > Streptophyta > Magnoliopsida > Poales > Poaceae > Cenchrus > Cenchrus fungigraminus. The sequence goes on from CM072780.1 coordinate 75,462,959, forward strand.
TAGTGATAAAAATGCTAATTTCATTTCATATAAATTTTAAAAACAATAATTATACATCGGACTCGACAATATTTGTCTCCTAAGAGACCGTACGTGTGCAAAATTTGGCACCATTCCATATCTTTTTAGTGGTGGAAATTCAATTAAGCTGAAAAAATGCTCAACTAATTCAGAAAAATCTCAAACTTTGTGGTGACTTCCCATAGGGCATCATTACATTACAACATTGAAGTTCAAATACATAAAGGAATACACTCATACAACATTACACAGATGATTTGAACATTAATCATCATTATAGTACAGCATTGAAGTTCCTTTTCTTGACGAAAGTTCCTTGGTCATGGTCGTGACGTAAGTACGGTGTCTCTTCATTTCCAAGCGATATGCTTGGGTCAACTTCGACAGCGAATGGAGGCATGCCATCGAACTGATCATAGTCATCTGATTTGTCTGTTCTGTCCTCGACTCCCACGATTACTCTTTTACCTGGAAGAACAATGTGACGCTTTGGCTGTTGTGGTCCTTCTTGGGGATTTGTATTCTTCGGTTTGCTAGTCATATCCTTGACATAGAAAACTTGATGCACATTTTTGGCAAGGACGAATGGTTCATCTTTGAAACCAATCTTGGTCAGGTCCACTATTGTCATTCCATATTGATCTTTCCTTATGCCACCTCCAGTTAGTTTTACCCATTGGCAAAGAAACAGAGAGATGTTAAGCGCCCCGTACTCAAGCTCCCATATCTTTTCTATGACACCATAATAGTTCTTATTATTGTTGCTGTCCCTGGCGTCTATACGGACACCACTATTTTGGTGTGTGGTTTTCCGATCTTGGTCTCTTGTGTAAAAAGTATAACCATTTATATCGTAAGCTTGGAATTTCACAATTGTGCTAGAAGGTCCCCTAACTAACAAAGCGAGTTGTGGGTGAATCGTTGAATCACCAGTAACTTGTTCACTCAACCATGAGGGAAAATTTTCCAAGTGATGGCGTATAACCCATGCTTCGGTTTTGGTTGGATTTTGAGAAGAAATAATCTGCTTGTGTTCCTCTATATACAGAGTCACCAAGGTTGATTGTTGCAGAACAGCTAGGTGTGCTTTATTGAACAAATCAGTATCATTGCTCAAACATGCTTTCTTTCCAATGGTGCTCTTTCCTAGTAGCCTCCCCTCGTGTCGTGATACTGGAACCCCAATCGAGTCAATTGAGTCGACAAAGTCAACACAAAACTCAATGACCTCCTCAGTTACATATCCTTTGGCGATGCTTCCTTCCGGACGTGCGCGGTTAAGAACATATTTCTTGAGGACTGACATGAACCTCTCAAAAGGCCACATGTTGTGCAGAAATACTGGACCAAGAATAGTAATCTCTTTCACAAGGTGCACCAGGAGGTGAGTCATAATATTGAAGAATGAAGGTGGAAATGCCAACTCAAAGCTGACAAGACATTGCACAACATCATTCTGTAGCTTCACTAGGTTCCTTGAATCGATTGCCTTCTATGAAATTGCATTGAGAAATGCACAAAGCTTTACAAGCGCTAATTGTACTTTCTCTGGTAGAACACCCCTCAACGCAACTGGAAGTAACTGTGTCATCAACATGTGGCAGTCGTGGGTTTTTAGATTTGTGAACTTCCTATCTTTCATATTTATGATTCCTTTTATATTCGACGAGTAGCCAGATGGAACCTTCATATTGTTTAGGCAATCAAACATGATGTCCTTCTCTTCCTTGCTCAGGGTGTAACTAGCAGGACCTAAGTAATCTTGTTCTTCCTCCTCAACCTCTTCAGGATCTGCTTCTTCATCAACCTCCTTCGGAGGTGCTTCATTCCTATGGATATCTTTCAGATCCCGTCGTGCTTCCAATGTATCCTTAGAGTTACCGTAACAACCCAAGAATCCTAGCACATTCAAACAAAGATTCTTCGTCAAGTGCATCACGTCAATTGCGTTTCGGACCTCAAGAATTTCGCAATAAGGTAACTCCTAAAATATAGATTTCTTCTTCCACATTGGTGCACGCCCGTTAGCATCATGTGCAACAGGTTCACTACCGTCACCCTTTCCAAAGACTACCCTTAGATCCTTTACCATCTCAAATATCTCCTCTCCTTTAAAATGGGGGGCTTTGTACGATGATCAGCCTTTCCTTTCCAATGCATACCTTTCTTCCTTAAGGGATGCTTCTCAGGAAGAAAGTGACGGTGACCCATATACACAACCTTCTTACAATTTTTCAGATGAATATCGTCTATTTTATGTAAACCGTGGGTGCAGGCCCGATATCCCTTGTTTGAGTGCCCTGATAGGTTACTTAAAGCAGGCCAATCGTTGATGGTAATGAACAACAATGCTCGTAGGTTGAAGTTCTCTTGCTTATCCTCATCCCACACACGTACACCTTCTTTCTTCCATAGCAGTAATAGTTCATCGACCAATGGTCTTAGATACACATCAATGTCGTTGCCAGGTTGTTTTGGACCTTGGATTAGCACCGGCATCATAATGAACTTTCGCTTCATGCACATCCAACCAGGAAGGTTGAACATGCATAGGGTCACAGGCCAAGTGCTATGACCACTGCTAAACTCACCAAATGGATTGAAACCATCTGTGCTTAAACCAAATCTTATGTTTCTTGCTTCCCCAGCAAAATCTTTGTATTTTCTATCAATCTTTCTCCATTGAGACCCATCTGCCGGATGTATCAGCATGTGGTCTTGCTTACGATCCTTTTTGTGCCATGTCATCAACTTAGCATGTTCTTTGTTCCTGAACAAACGCTTCAAACGTGGTATTATAGGAAAATACCACATAACCTTCGTCGGTACTTTCGTCATCTTGGGAGGTGTCCTCTTGAGAGCACCAGGATCATCATCTCTCCGGATCTTATAACGTAGCACTTTGCACACAGGACAAGCTTCCAAATTCTTGTGTTCGCCTCGATATAGGATGTAATCATTAGGGCAGGCATGGATCTTCTGAACCTCCAACCCCAGAGGGCACACAGTCTGTTTCGCTTCATATGTTGTCGACAGTAATTCATTGTTCTTGGGAAGCTTGTCCTTCACAATTTTTAGCATCTCCTCAAATGCTTTATCAGACACACCATATTTTGCCTTTCATTGCAACATTTTAAGTGTAGTACCAAGCTTTTTGTGACCCTATTTGCAATATGGGTACAATAGTTTTCTGTGATCTTCTATCATACGCTGCAACTTTGCCCTTTCATTATCATTTTCGTAGTCCCTTTGTGCATCTTTTAGAACCTAACCAAGATCATCAACATGGCCGTCTTCCGGTATCTCTTCTTCATCACCATCTTCCATTAAAGTATCTGCAAAACCTTGCCCCGCGACCCAGTCAGGAATGTTAATATCATCCTCCTCTTCTTCGTTGTCTTCCATAACAACCCCTCTTTCACCGTGCCTGGTCCAAAGCACATAGTTCGTCATGAATCTGTTTTTAATCAAGTGGAGGTGAAGAGTCCCCCAGTCAGAGTAGTCTTTGTCATTTTTGCACACGGAGCATGGACAACACATGAATCCCTTTTGGTTCTTGTTGGCTTTGGCCACTTCGAGAAAAGCATGCATGCCAGCAATGAACTCTGGGGATCGTCTGTCGGCGTTCATCCATTGCCGGTTCATCTGCATCAAATTAAGTCCAAAAATTATTTCCTTTATATCAGAATAACAAAGACAAAGATGAAGAAGGGTGAGTTTGATGATGTATTCCGGTATGAACTGGATGATGAGAACTGGAGGCCTACCTACATTCTTTCTGAACATGTTGATCATTTCAACACAATATGTGAATTCATAAATGCGTTTGAAGCAGAGGTTCAAAAGCTAGAAGCTGACTAGTTTCAGCTTGGGACTTGTACTCATTGCTATTGATGTCGTGCCTTGTAATAGTCATCAGGTGACCTCTGTATGTATGTCATTGTACCACAACCGCAGCAATCATTGGATCCTATGTGAACTACATACATCTGGTCATTTCTTGTGATACAATGACATACAGAGGTCACTTGATGGCTATTTTTTATCTCCATTATTAATGATCATATTTTTTTATAAACTAACTTCTAAAAAAATTAGCTAAATGTAAAATTATAATTAGTTTTGTGTATCATTATATCAAAAAGTAAACAAAGACAAAGATGAAGAAGGGTGAGTTTGATGATGTATTCCGTTATGAACTAGATGATGAGAACTGGAGGCCTACCTACATTCTTCCTGAACATATTGATCATCTCAACACAATACGTGAATTCATAAATGTGTTTGAAGCAGAGGTTCAAAAGCTAGAAGCTGACTAGTTTCAGCTTGGGACTTGTACTCATTGCTATTGATGTCGTGCCTTGTAATAGTCATCAGGTGACCTCATCTGTATGTATGTCATTGTACCACAACCACGACAATCATTACATCCTATGTGAACTCCATACATCTGGCCATTTCTTGTGATACAATGACATACAGAGGTCTCCTGATGGCTATTTTTTATCTCCATTATTAATGACCATATTTTGTATAAACTAACTTCTAAAAGATTAGCTAAATGTAAAATTATAATTAATTCTATGTATCATTATATCAAAAAGTAAAATTCAATTTTCTCTACGTCAATTTAAAAGATAACAAGAGAATGCTAGTGTTTAGCCAACCATTTTTTTTAAAATCTAAAGTATATAAATAATCTCATCTCTTATTAATTCCTCCCACCTAGGATTTAAGATTTATATTTTCTCCATCTCTAAAATATAAAAAAAATAATCACAACAAATGATGGGAGGAAGAAGAATCAAACCTTGGCAACACTTTAGAGGAGAGAAATCTTCACAAATAGATGAAGAAAAAATTCAGCAACACCTCTCTAAGGTTGAGGCGCCATGGAGGAGGAGCTTGAGCTCTTGGTGAAGAATGGCTCAGGCAAGAGAAAGAGGAAGAAGAAGTTGGATTTATAGGGCGGGGGCTTTTAGTCCCGGGTGGACTTACCAACCGAGACTAAAGGGTTCCCTTAGTCTCGGTTGGTAACTCCACCCGAGACTAAAGCATTAGCACCGGGTGGAGTTACCAACCGAGACTAAAGGGAACCCTTTAGTCTCGGTTGGTAACTCCACCCGAGACTAAAGCATTAGCACCGGGTGGAGTTACCAACCGAGACTAAAGGGCACCCTTTAGTCTCGGTTGGTAACTCCACCTGGTGCTAAAAGCCCGCGTCAATCATTGCTGGAAAGGGACGTTGGGAGCCAGCCCTTTTGTCACGGTTGGTAATACCAACCGGGACTAAAGGGGGGTGTCTCCCGCCAGCATTTCAGGCCACGTCGACGAAAGACCTTTAGTCCCGACTCCAAAGTTGAACCGGGACTAAAGGCCCGTACCAAAGCCTCGCTCTCTACCGGTGTCGGCTGGTTAAGACTCGAATCGTTGCGATTCGTTTTATAACAAGCTAGCTTGACTCGGCTCGGCTCGTTAACATATACCTCCAACCATATTGGACAACCTGTATGAAATTGTCATGTTCAATAAAAATTTCAAATTTAAATGTAGTTTCAGAGTGAGTTACTTTGTGACTACCAAATAATGTATTGATGATGTTATTTCGGCCTCAAAGCCTCACTTGCAGTTCAGCTGCATTGCATCTACTCACTGGGGAATATTTTATGTAGGAAGTAGGAAGGTGCCTCTGCATGCAACATTGCACTCTGCTTAGCACAAAGGAAAGCAATGAAACACATTTAAAGCATCGTACAGAAAAGTCATTTCACAACTCGAAAGCTAGATGGGGACACAGAAAGATAGCACGATAAACCATTTTCGTCCAGTAATGTACGCAATAAAATTAGCTATGGTGTCTGCTGTTCACTCTGCAGCTGCGTCAAGAATCGCCTGAGACATCTCAAGCAATCATATTGCCCCTCTTCGATCTAGTAGTTCCCTATTGCGAAAGATCAATAACGATCTGTACTACTAATTCCAGAGGATACTTGCGTGCCTTGACAGTGATCAATATTCAACGATCAGCTGAAATCGGCACGAACTTTGCGGTGGTTTCCTGCATTTAGGTTTTATTATGATTATTTCAGCTCCAATTGCCGGTACATTTAATTGCAAAAAGGTTTTTTTTTAAAAATATTTATTGCAAAACAAAAATGACCATCACGTAATAATGTTTCAGTAGTTTGAGCCAATCACATCCTTCAGTTCGTATTTTCTGTATGTGTATACTAAAGTTACATGTGTGTCCCTGAAAGGTGTTGCCTAGTAGAGTAATAAGACAGACACCATATGCCGCGCATCACTTGTGGTGGATTGTGGGTGAATAACTCCACCATGTAAAGTTTAAATCCTAGTGCATACATCTAACAAGAGAGAATTACTTGTGCATCCTTAATTGGTGCCGAGGCTAGATATATCTTACCTTTTTATTATCTAATAAAAGTGTATTTCGATCATGTTTTTAGCTGCATCAGAACAGTGTGATTCAGTTGGAATTTACTTGTGTAGTCAATAAAAAGATGCAATTACTGACTCTGGGGAATCAACTATTCAAATTATCAATCACTTCGAACCCTCGTACTGTTAATCAGTTGATATTCCGGGTCCTCAACCACAACCACAGCTCCTCCATCACAACACCAAGTGCTTTCACTAATCAATATATCATGCAAACCTTACAGACAGTCATAAAACGTTCAACACAGAAAAACTACCGAAGTTAAACTGAGAATAAACAGCAGTGGCAGCACGTGTTGAAAAAGGGAAAGCACTTTATCACACAGCCAAGAAATAGTTATATACTAGAGAAAAACGGGGAATTCAGTTGCATCTAAAATCCTTAACTTTATCCTAACCCAGAAGGTCAAGAGTCAGCACAAACCCTTTTAGTTGTGTTCCGGTGTTTTACGACATGGCGTGAGTGTGTTAATGTTCCTTCAGTCTGGCTGACATCTTCCAGTCACACATGGTCTTTGAGCAAACCACGTCCTTTTCCGACAATTGTATCTGGAATGCGTTGCCTATTGAGATGCCATCTAACGCGGTAGTCAGGCATCCAGAATTGTCTTCCAGCATGTGCCGGACGTGCACATTAATTAATACATAAGAACATAACAACAGATCCTTTGGCTGACCACGCAAGTAATCTCCAACTGTATATGTCACTATCTTCCAGCTAAGTGCACATGATGATAAGCATAATTGAAAGAAGAATTATGACAATGCTCAAGGTGATAGAGAAACTAGCAAACATAGCAATAATAAACAGCAGGTGCAGAAAATTCTCTCTATTTACTCAACACTGATTGGACACAGCCAAGAAAAAAAATGGAGGCAAAAACAAATACAAACACACCAATATTTTTTATACAGAGGAAAAATGGCGGGTTAATTATTCAATACATCACACATTACTAAACTATATGCTTCTTTAGCTACACAACACTGTCCTCCACCCTTGATCTTCTGTTCACCCCCCAAAATAGTCACAAATCACGAAGTATAAAATACAATTGCCGAGAAGAATACCTTATAAATACAACATGTGCAGGCAACAGTGTCCAAAATGGCGGTTGTGGGTCTTGAATTCAACCACTAGGTGCCGCAATCGCTATATCTTCCAAACTCTTCTGGAACATTATCTCAGTAGGTTTCAAGCACACGCGAATGTATTCATGCCCAAGTTGTGCTCGCTCATTGTCGCCAAACCCAAATACAATGCCTTTATTTGTCACGGCAACAGTGTGATACAGTCCAGTACTTATTTGGGACACGTAGTGATCCCGCAGGCTCTCGAGAACGCGGGGCTTCATTACTTTGTCGGATGATCCTCGGTCAGTAAATCCTAAACTCCCAAATCCCATCCATCCAAACGCATAAACAGAGCCCTCATCAGTAAGAACAAAGGTCTTTCTCTTCCTTGCACATACCTAATTCAAGAAAATGTGAAAGATTTTAAACATGAAACTGGTAGGTATAATCCTATACTGCTAGAGCCGCATTTTAATTATAACAGCAATTTGCATCATATATCACTAAAGACTATTTGGTTTAAACTGTTTAGATAAAATCTTTGCAGCACCATTCTTCTTTAAATATTGCAGGGCATATGACCCTAGGTGATGCAAGCATGTTAAACAAACCTGCACGGCAACTTGATTCTTGAGACTGCTGATCAATTCTGGACTAGTTTTATCATTCTCATCACCATGACCTAAGGCTCCACAGTATCCTCTGCCCCATGTATAAACCTACAAAGATCAGATTTTTTGACTTGTCTGGGGAGCAACATTGAAAAGATATAACTTTTTTTTTTGAATAAATTGAAAAGATACTCACATGCCCCAGTGCATCGAGAGCCACAGCATGCTCATCTCCAGCAGACACACGAACTACATGAATGTTCCTCCTCTTAAATGATTGAATGGCACGTGGACGAAGTTCATCATGCTGATGACCGTGTCCAAGGCAGAAATTAGTGCAAGACCCGAAGGAATGAACTGTCCCATCATCTGTTACAGCAAATGTGTAGCTTGCACCAGCTGCTATCTGCACCACCTGAGTGGAGCCTTCAAATAATTCAATAATATTTGGAGTGGCCCTGTCTATGGTGTCACCATGACCAAGTTGGCCATGTGTGTTACTTCCACATGTATATACTTGACCATCCCTTGTAAGAATCACGGTAAAACTTAGACCAGTAGCGACCTGTGACACGTTAACAAGATGGCATCAGAATGGGAATCCTGAAATGCAGAAACAAATATAAAGGTCTTAACCAGAAGAAAAGCTAGGCAGATCAGTGAACCCATGGTAAAATTTTAAGAATAAACAATGGCTTCTACAAAGATACAATAGGGGCAATTAAAGACACAATAGGGGCAAGTGCAGGACTTAAGAGCCGAACAAATACGAAACAGATGCATATAAAATGATGACTGGTATGTGTTCAGTAGAAGTGTCCTTTTGATATGTAATGAACAGGAGTAGGAAAACAGATGAAAAGATGGGAATCTCTTGTTCATAAACAAATAAGAGAATCAGGTGGTTTGGACCTGAGCTGTAAGAGAGTTCCCAACGATACATACGCACATGATTAAGCTATGAAAGGATCATTAACATAGACCAAATCAATTTTAGTGATGCCATATACTAAAACATCGCAAGGTGGAAAATTTATTGATCAACTCTTGAACATGTGTCATACTGATTAGCTTGGAATGTGCTCTCAACGAAAAATAGAATAAGATGAACGAAGCAATCGCAAATATCGATCCCTAGAAACCTTTGTTCATATGCTGCATTGCTGCTAGCTTCCTAGTCAATGCAAGTCTCAGAACTAGGTTAGAAACGTCTCTGAACAACTACAAGAGAATGGCAGGATGCAGTAAAAATTTAGCAGACCAGACATGGAAATAAGTACAACAACATAACTATCAAGTAAAAAATGTATATTATTTCATGACATGAAAGTGTGCCTGCCAAGTCAGATAATCAGAGGCACAGTTGGAGACAGAACACAAAAGCTTGAGAAAAGATCGTGGTCCCACCTGCTTGCATGACACCCCTTTAAGTGCTTCTACTTGCGTTGGTCGAAATATTGTCCTCCCCACGTCACCATGACCACAGCATAATGATGAATTGTCACCACAGGTAAAAACCTATTTAGACGAAGCTCTTCAGAACAGAAAGGCAACACAACATAGTAATACAGAAACACACATTATTATCTTCCATTAAGGAGAGAACCAATTACCTCCCCAGACTCCGTAACAAAGGCAGCATGATTGTGAGAGGCCGAGATGTTGATAACACGGGAAAGTGATGGGAAAGAAACCCGACTGAATGCTGCACACTGTGTAGTATCTGGGCCATGACCTAGCACACCACACAAGCTGGACCCACAAGAATAGACAGAAGAGTCATGGACCAAAAGTGTGTGATATCTTCCTGTGGCTACTTGCATCTGGAAACATACAGCAGGTTCACATGTATAAGAAAACAATTTGGACATATAAAAAAACTTGTAGCTATTTCAATGCCATCCACCATCAGGTAATACCTATCTCCAAGCAACAAGACAAAAACATTTTTTTCTCATCTGTTATTATTGTTTCTTTTCTGACAAACTAGAAATAAAATCATAAACAACATGAACCTGATACAATCATCTCGACATACTACTAAACTTCAATACCATCCAACATCAGGGAAACCTTTCTCCAAGTAAGAAGACAACTACACTTTCCTCATTTTGACTTGGAATTTTGTTTCTTTCTGACAAATAAATATGACAAGAATCATAAACAACATGAAATGCTGAATAGCAATGTCCTGGACATACTGATAAGCTTATAATGGCATTGAAGCCAGAAGAATCAAAATGTCTAGGAGAAAACGAATGTCCAACACCACTGTGGGCTCTCCAGAACAACAATATAACCAATCAGCAATTATGTGCCATCTATAATTACTATGAGAGGTTACAACTGCATCGATTTTTTTAATGAACCAAGGTATAATTCATATTTGAAGTAATTAGGACATTTATAGCACAACGGCAACACAATCTACCAAGATTTCTCCATCATAATTAATCCTTTCCAAAAAGCTTCATCGTGTATGTCACTATGTTCATGTTACTAATGTTTGCCACAGATAAAGTGCATACCACATATAAGTCAAGATGCTACCATGACTGTCAACCATAGACAACTTATAAACTGCCCTCCAACTCCAAACTAGGAAAACTATTTATAGCGGCTTACCAAAAGCATGTAAATTTATCTAAAATTATAATAATATATCAATATCCAGTTTAAGACAAATTAGCTAGTTTTAAGCATTGCCACTTAAACCGTGCAAGATTAAACATGCCTTACTAAATATTCCAAATCCAAACTGGGTAAAATATAACATAAACATTTCGACACAGAAGTGAAGTCTCATGGCAGTAAAAGCGCTATCACGATTAAAATGTAGACCAGATAATTGAAGAACAGAAATGTTAATACACGAAGAAAAAACGGACGCTACAACATATGTTGCAATAGTTAAGCATCAATGTTGCAACTATTGTTTTTGCATGCTTCACGGTGAATGTTGCATGCACCATAGTGTTTATTCTGCGGCGGAAATTTCTATCCCAGAGTCAAACAACTTAGTTTTTCCGCATATTTTTCAATGTTACCCCCTGTAGATTAACGATGGGAAAATTCCCAACGGACATCCGGGCGCTAGAACCACTGAAGGAAGAAAGGAAGGGTGCTCACACTGCCCGATGAGGTCTGGACGGTGCCCGACGACTGCTCGACGGACTGCATGAACCTGAGCACCTTCTTCCAGCTGCCACCGCACCTCTCCAGCAGCTCCCCCCTCGCTGCGGGGCCCATGGCCGCGAATGCCGCCCGCGCGGCGCAGAGCTTAGACGCGGCGTACTCCGCGAGCGGCCTGAGCGCGCGGCAGGTGCCCTCGAGCCTGGCGAGGTCGGCGGCCGTGAGCCTGCCGGAGGTCAGGACCTCCCCGACGAGGTGACCCGGGAGCTCCTCGATGGAGAACGCGCGCGGCGCCTTCTCCCCGGCCATGGATCCACCGCCGCAGGAGCCCCGGTGAGGTGACGAAGCCTTGGTCCTCTTGGTCCCGGATCGATCGGAATCATCCAAGGATGCGGGCGCGCGGGTCGAAATGGCGCCGGGATCAGCAGGAAGCGGCGGTTGGGGACCGAATCAGATCGAGCAGCGGAAGGGTATCACCCAAAGACTCCGGCGCCCAGCTTGTGCAGCGCCGAAGCACCCCCAGCGGCGGAGGCAGCGAGCCCCCGGCTGGAACCAATCGAATCGCGCCGGGGTGGCGGCCGAACTAGGCGAGGAACAGCTCGCCGCACCGAATTCCAGCACCAATCCTGACCTCGGCAGCACCAAGCTGAAGCGAATCGAGGCGGTCGTGGTGGTGGTGGTGGGGGGATGGGATTTGAGGCCGCGGGAACGGAGAATCTTTCCTAATCGGTGGATTCCTTGCCCCCCGCCTCTTCGAAAATCGGCGCGCGTGCGTACGCGATTTCACGCGGCGCGAGCGAGCGAGCGACGAGACGAATACGGGGTAGCAGACCAGGCCCCAAAAAAAGCTACGCCGAGGGAGCCGAAAGGGGGGGAGCGACAGGGGAGGGGGCAGAGCAGCACAGCCACAGCCAGCATCCAAGGAATTCTTCTGTGCACGCCAAGGAATGGGGAGGAAGAAGGAAAAGAGGGGATGCGAGTGATGAGGTGCCGCCGCAAGCGTGCGTGGATCCACCAACGAACGCCTCCGCTCCGTGCCCCCTCTCCCTCTCCCTCTCCAGTCGTCCACCCACCACAACAAGGCGCGTGCTCGCGGGCCCGGGAGGCGTTGGGCCACCAGTCGGCGAGAGGGTCGTGCGTGGAGGGGGGGACGTCGTGGACGACGCGACGGGAGTTGAACGCTGGCCCGCGGCTGAGGCTGACATGGCGGGGTCGGGAATCGGCGGGGCCCGGATGGCGGTGGATCTGTCAGTGGAGACGGGATAGGAGGAGGCGTTTGGGACGTGGCGGGAGCGACGACGGGTCGGACGTGGCGGGCACTATCGCCTCAGGCGAAGGATGTGTCGCTGGCGGCGCGAGTGGCCACAAGCGGGGATGGATGGTCTCTTCGGCGGTGCACGGTGCTGGCCGGCCGGAAGGCCGCCGTCGATTTGGCTTTCCGGGAGGAGCGCCGGAGCACCACGAGCTCCGCCTTCGCTGGCCCCACTGCGAGCGAGCGAGCACAGCAACCTGCAGCGTCTGGTTGGTTACTCTACGTCGTTGGCTGTCGGCATTAACGGGTGAGTTTTCCGTCCTCCGATCCGTTGCCCAGTCACCTGAACGTGCGTGTATTCAGTCGCCGTGCCAAAATAATGCGACCTGATGTCACAGCGTGGCTCGGTTGCTGTGACGTGATGACGGTGAAGTGGACCCACGGCGCAGAGGGACCGAGGATATAACTATGCGATGAAGGCCACTTGATTTCATCACCGTTAGACTGGCCTCAGCAGTGTTCCCCAATATAAACTTCTCAGGATTTTTTTAAAAAAAATTCACCCATTAAATAAGGAATTGTCTACTTGTTACTTGGATATTTTTTTGGCATCCATCACCCAGGCAATCTAGTTTGCTGGAACACCTGTTTTTCAACCAGACCAAATTCAGGTGCTGCGAGAGGGTCTGTCACCCGAATTTGAAGACTATCAGATTTTCATCTGACGGTGGAAAAATAATTGATAGCCACAACAAGACAAATCATTATGATGACCACATATTTAAGAAACTGCGTAGGAAAACTCAATGTTGCTGCTGCATTTTTTTCAAATATAAATCGAAAGCCTCTTAAGAGAATTACAAAGGAAAACAGAAATTCAAAACTCGTGAGAATGACGGACCCAAATAACTAAAGCACATATGTAAGAACATATCAGAAACAAATAACAACTTATCAAATATTTTCAATAGTAAGTCAGATAACAATTTTTTTTACAATTGAAACCCCTCGAATGCATATACAATTTTCGAAGATAAAAAAAATAGAACTATAACTCTTTTACATGACAAACATACAAATTTTACAGTGAGGCTGGTAATGTAAATTTAATGTACTAGTGCTGTAAATCATAGATATGAGAGCAGTTATGGTCACAATAATGTAACATGTAACAAACAAGCATATGAGTCATCATACAGATCCCATGCAAAGAAAGGTCCCATGTACTTTACTTCGTTTTTCAGTACATGCCTCGTACCACTTTGTTTACCAGGATATTTTACATACTACAAATCTACAATGCATATGAGTCATCATCATCCCAAGCTATCATCCAGATGGATGAGCAATCTCACAGCAGCAGCATGCCAGCATGGGTACTGTAGAGAATAAGGCAAATTTCTACAGGGAGATCCCCATCGAGCCACCACCCATGTCATCGCCGACCTCATAGGCATCGACGCCATCCCCATCCCAACACCACCACTGCCAAAGCCTGCAGCCATCGCCTCCCAAGCGCATGCGCATGTTGAAGCCAAGGGCATCTCACCTCACCCTGTGCCTTTCAGCCAAGACAAAGTACAACAGCTTGCTGGGATCGGACCGCAGTCAGGACCTGAACAGAGACTCCAGCTCTTCCAAGCACCCACACCACCAGCAAGATAACCGGTTCTAATTCTCAGTCGTAGCAAGTGGATCATCACACGCTGATGATATATAACCTAAGATGAAAATAAAATAATTCACATATCAAGCACAAGAGGAAAGTATTCAAACAACTTGTAGTAAACATAAGTGATATCCCAGTCTAATAGCATACCCTAGTGGTAGCATATACTAGTACCTCAGAATCAATTTTTTGAAGGAAAATATGTTGGCATAATTTATACAAACGAACCATATTGTACAAGGCACAAAGGACAATATACATTGCATATAATTGGTACTAGTGATCATCACGTGCTTCCAGCAAGCAATAAAGTAGTTGTAAATGAGTACAGTGGCAGGAAGATGTGACCACTGAGTGGTCAATCCAATGCACACTCTAATCAGATTTAAACACATCCTTAAATATTCTGCAGATTAAAAATGACAGAACATACTAGTTGGATTTACACTAACCCCTACACTGTCACTTAGTGAATAATTAGATGTAACAGATAAGGATACTTAACAAGACAGATAAAAAAAATCAACAGTAAGAAAAGTAAACAGTCTAGCAAAGAAAATTTTAAATTTGGCATAGAAAACAAATTTAATATGAATAAGGAAAAGCAAATGAAACATCTAAACAAATTTTTTTCTATTGTTAGCCAAAGAACAAAGAGTTTCAGGAAAGTGGAAACCCCTCCGATTTAAACACAAATTTCAAAATATAGACAAATTTAAAATTATAAACTGTATATAATGATTTTACGGTAACGTTGTTGTTGTAACTTAGTGTCTAATATAGAGCAAATCATTAAGAATGGCACTGAATAAGGTAAT
Organism: Cenchrus fungigraminus; assembly: GCA_036936925.1. Classification (NCBI taxonomy): domain Eukaryota; kingdom Viridiplantae; phylum Streptophyta; class Magnoliopsida; order Poales; family Poaceae; genus Cenchrus; species Cenchrus fungigraminus. Next base: position 75,477,995 of record CM072780.1, read on the forward strand.
AATTAGGATTTAATAGTAAACAAATATTCCTAATATCAGTAGACCAAAACTACGAAACCGTAATATTGATATTAGCAATATTTGAAAAGGTAGGGAAAACCAAATAATCTAGACTTAACAGACCTGTGATACTAATCATATGGTTGCGCAAAAAAACAAATTTAACAACTTCAGAAATATTTTCGTTCTGAAATCTTTGGTTAACAAATTAAATATACTATTTTACTAAATAAAAAACAGAACAAGTTTCAATGTCACAAATACATGATGATTCAATCACTGCTATTGTACACTCCTGCTAGTGCCGATAATCACAAACAGAGCCAATGAAACTAATGTCCCAACTAAACTAAAAGATGTGGGAGGAAGTATAGAATCTCCTAACATACCATGATAGTGACATTATTACCACTTAAAATTCACTTAAATATGATTGTAATCATATGGTTCTATACAACGAAACGAATTGATTCATTCTGAGTAGTCAGAAATAAATGCAGAGCACTGTTAAACAATGAAATGACACACTGAAGCAAATACTAATAATATAGAATGTAGTTAAATGACATTGCAACCAATTATTTGACAATAAGAATACCCTCATCTCAAGCTCACAAAGTTAGTGAACACGAAGCTTACGAAACCAAGATTTCAATAATAATCAGGTTGAAGTAGATAACAAATTCAACAGTAGGAAAAATCTAAATCATATGAGAACATAATAGGTAACACGTATTCTTCTATATTTAGTCAAAGAACAACATTTTTTCAATAGTTGAAACCATTCAGATGACTATTCAACAGGAGGAAAAATCTAAATGGTATGATGGCATAACCAAATTAAACATCTAACATATGTTTTCTATTGTTAGTCAAAGAACAACTTATTTTTTAATAGTGGAAACCCCTCAGATGAAAACACAGCCTCCAGAATTACCCAACTAAAAATACATGACATAGTAATAGAATTTACAATAAGTTCATCACTGTAACTTAGTAAGCATCAAACTGTAAATACTTTAGCACACCAATCTAGTGTAATTTTTTTTAAGATTCTCATAATAAAATGGGTACTACTCAATTATATGGACATAAATGGGAGCAACCCAAGATGACCAAACATTTTCTACTCTACTCAGCAACTACATCACTAAAAATGCAAACAGATTACGGATAAGCTGACCCTTTCGTACTTGGTCCTCAGCTACTTTGTAGTCTTGCGAGTTACAAATCAGATCTGAATTATGAAAATTATACTGAGGATGCACATATCAGCCTCAAACTCCAATAGGATGGCAGACTCAATCAAAAAGTGAAGAGCAGGCAACGATTAGGGCATTAGACAGATGAACAAAAGGGAACAACCTGACAGAGCTTGAAGCCATTCAAATCTCAAACTCCTACTGCTCAACCGGTAACCCTAGTCAATAGTGCTCCTCTCTAGCATGACAAATACTGGGCAGCGCGCAAACTAGGGAAGGGAAAAGGCATCAGGAGAGGGAACCCCTCACCGTTCCTAGATCCGCGAGGAACCGCCGCCGCTACCACGAAGAGGAGTCTGGGCCGGCCTCCTCGCCCCTCTCTGTGCGGCGTCGCCAGTGGAGGCTGCAGTCGGCGGCGCAATGCCGAGGACCCCACGGAAGCGAGCAGCGACGAAGAGGACAGGCAGGCGTGGGGATGCGAAGCAGGAGGATGCGAGCACGAGGCTCTCCATGCCGCCGACGAGCCGTGCCGCAGATGTCGACCAAAAACAAGAAAAGCAAGCGGTGCGGGGCGGAAAAACCAATGGAAAAGAGATTGGCTCGTGGGAATCCGGCAGCAGATGGAACAGACAAACCGAGACATATATCACACGAAGGAGAACAACCACATCAACAAAACGGACGGTGCCAAATTCGGGTGACGGGAGCTCGTAAAACACCTGGGTAATATATAGCTTTTTCCTTAAATAATGCTAGAAACGCAGGGCACGGCGTTACCGTGCCTGGATGATGGTTTAGCTAGTGGGTATCGAGCTTGTATGTATATTTTGTATTTTTACCGTGCCTGGATGATGGTTTAGCTAGTGGGTATCGAGCCTGGATGACGTCGGCTTCGTCGTTGTTACTAAGATGGCCTTTATCCTCGATGCTTCTCCTTCATCTGCTTCGGTCTTGCCTTCGGTCACGATCACCGGGCAAGACTTCATGCTTCGGGGTGACGTCGCTCATCCCGATGCCACCATAGCCCCTCTTGTCCAATGATTGTGACGAAGGCCCCGGTGCCGTACATTGCGTGCGACGAAGTACGTGTTGATAAAGTGAAGCCGGAGTCGACGTCGGTGAAGTAGACGATGAAGACGAAGTCGAAAGTCGATGTTGACGAGGTAGACGACGAAGCCCCTCGAGCCGGAGTCCTGTCGACGTCGGTGAAGTAGACGCCGAAGACGAAGCTGAAAGTCGACGTCGACGAAGTAGACGACGAAGCCCCTCGAGCCGAACACATGTCGATGAAGAGGTAGTTGGGGAAGCCCCCTCGTGCCGAACCATGTCGACGACGAAGTGGTGGTGAAGTTGGTGAGGTAGTCGAATAACATTGATGAAGTCCTTGAGGAAGCCCCTCGTGCTAGATATTCATCGAGCTAAACATGTCGGTGACGAAATAGACAATATAGACGAAGTCCATGCTTTCCTGTTCAACACTCCATTCGAGGTGAATCATTTTTATTCACGAAACTCAAAAACATGTTAGACAAGAAACGATCTATCTCAATTTGCATCGCGCAAACAAATCCGAAGCCACTCTCGGGCCTTCGGGGTGTCTCAGATCCGAAGCCACTCTCGGACCTTCAGTGTGTCTCAGCTCAACTCCGGTCATCACACGACCAGTCGTTTGCTTCCTGCAAACGGAACCTCGGCTATAACGGAGCCAGATACTTGCCTTTGCAAGTTCAACTTCGGTCATCACGGGACCGGTCGTTTGCCTCATGCAAACGATACTTCGGCTATAACGGAGCCAGCTACTTGCCTTTGCAAGTTCAACTCCGGTCATCACGGGACCGGCCGTTTGCCTCATGCAAACGATACTTCGGCTATAACAGAGCTAGCTACTTGCCTTTGCAAGTTCAACTCCGGTCATCACGGGACCGGTTGTTTGCCTCATGCAAACGATACTTCGGCTATAACGAAGCCAGCCACTTGCCTTTGCAAGTTCAACTCCGGTCATCACGGGACCGGTTGTTTGCCTCATGCAAACGATACTTCGGCTATAACGGAGCCAGCCACTTGCCTTTGCAAGTTCAACTCCGGTCATCACGGGACCGGTTGTTTGCCTCATGCAAACGATACTTCGGCTATAACGGAGCCAGCCACTTGCCTTTGCAAGTTCAACTCCGGTCATCACGGGACAGGTTGTTTGCCTCATGCAAACGATACTTCGGCTATAACGGAGCCAGCCACTTGCCTTTGCAAGTTCAACTCCGATCATCACGGGACCGGCGTTTGCCTCATGCAAACGGAGCCTTTGACCCCACTCGGGCCTTCGACGTGAGCACTCTGGGCTCCATGCTTCGGTGTTATGCATGTATATATGTATGAAGGCGTGTATGAAAGTAAGCTTTTGCATGAAGGATAGTACGAAAATGTTAGCCAAAATACTGCAAAGAACATTCATTGACCAGATTCTCAACTCGTGTGGTGAAATCATGAGATGTCTGAAAATCCAATGATATCGAAGTCCATATGGAAATCCCAGCAATCGTCCGATGAATTTCAATAGACATCGAAACCAATTGATATGACCTAACCATTCCCAAGTCAATAATAAAGTCACTATCTTCGGGGTGAAAACCGATAACTCAAAGGCTATAACCTGCAATAGTCCTGACGAAGTGCGCACACAAAACATAATATCTTTATACAACAAATCCTTGTGAACAGGGTACGAAGTATAACTAAGAAAAAGGCCCTTAGCACATTTGAGACGAAGGTGCGAGAGCATAAGAAATACGAAGGGTTAGCGTACACGCTAAGAATGGAACGAGGGTACAAGAGGAGCAATTATGCAAAAATAAGACTGAGGTGATGGTAAGATACTTACACATGGTAGTTGACCCTGCATTCAAGAGATATAAATACTTCATATGAAGGGTTAGATCATGGAGGTGACGAGGTACTTACATTGATTAACGACACCTGCATGTTAGTGGCAAAAACGAATTCGGAAGAAACATGAATAACAGCCCCTCGCTCACCAGCGAAGGGGAAGTATAACACACTACGATCAAGTGCTACTACTCAGCACACCCTAATGAAACATTGTCGCAAAGCGAAAAGCCTTTGTGTAGAAGGCATACGTTGGCCATAACGAGACCGACGCCATGACAAATGTTAGGTGACAGGTGGCTCCTGTATGCCCCTCAGGCCTTCGGGGGCCACCGTTACCTACCCAACGAAGTTAAAGACCGAAGACTACGCCGCCCGCACCATGGAGGGGGGTTGTTGCTTCGGAAACGTGCGAATGAAAATATACACGAAACTTTCAAGGAAAACGCCTTTGCGAAAAGCATCAACCTTTGACTAAAACTGAGTACTCGAGGTTTGAAGCCAAGGATTAGTCTGCTAAAACCAGAGACGAAGGGTACTTCGTCACTACCCCGAAAAAAGGTTTATCAGTAGCCTAAATCAAAACATAGACCACACCAAGCACTACCTCATGACGGTGATAAAGCTGTATACAGAAATAACAACATAAAGCCCCTTCGGTTGCTAGATGAAGGGTGAGCAAGTAGTCCATAAACAATGAGATAAGATGATGATATTGGAGAGTAAGGTTGCTGCAAGTTATACTAGAGAAAATAAATAAATAAATAAAAATTCTCCAGCTATGAGTCCACCGAAGTGTGCACCAGCAAATTGCACCATCCCCTCGTATGTTCACTTTACTTAATAAAAGATAAATAAATAGAAAAATTTAATCTTGATGCCAGAATGTACTAACTAGTTAGCTCACTTATCAAAAAGCTCTATTGACATAATTCAAAGTAAAAAGGGCAGTGGTGCAACCCTTCGGTGCCGAAGCCAAAACTGCACCAATAAAAGCACGATATAGCAAGCTAATGCCCTGAGCTGACAACTGCACACCAGAGATGATAACAGCACACCGAAGCTCTAATTATCAAGGTCAAAGTTGTCACATAAGACGAAGGGTGCTTTGGTGATGATATCAGAATAATCAGGTGCAAAGCCGCAATAAAACAAAAACTAAAGAACCGTGACCCTTCGGCTCCGAAGGTAGCTCTTACTAGTGTGAAACATATGCAAACTAGGATTACTAAGCGCACTAGTCATATTCAAGAGGGGGTTAGCACAGATAACTAGGCTAAAAACCTTCAGCCGCCCCCCCCCAAAAAAAAAGCAACGAAAAATGAGGGAGGGTGTGCCCGTCCGAGCCACTCTTGGTCTACTTCACCCTCGACAAGCGCATCTTCGGCGTCAACGTGCACGGGCGCAGCGTCGTGCACGAAGGGCCCTACAACCTGGTGGTGAACAACGCAGCGCTGGCGCCCGAAGCCGCAGCCGGCCGCTTCCTTCTGCCTTGGCAACTGCCACCCGGGGTTGCCGCAGGTAATCTACTGTGCTAGGTGTGGGTGTAACGAAACAGCAACTTGTTTATTACAGGTAGCAAAATTACGAAGTCAGTCACTTGTCTTTCATAGCGACGTGCACGAAAAACCTGCCCCCGCATGAGCTTCGGTCTGATAGAAAAAGGTGTGTTGTGGAGCTGGCTAGGAGTAGCTTCGTTGGCGAGCTTTGCATTGCGTGCTAACCAAGACGATTTGTGCATGCTGCGAAAGTACAGACGGAAAAAAGAAGGTTCCTGAGCTAGATGACCCTCCGAAGGTATGTACCTTCGTTACCGAACTGGGTGTTACAGCTTAATGCCTGGCGTTGATTTTCCTGCCCCTGCCCAAGGGAGAAATCTGGGTTTCGTAGTCCGTGGCGAAGGTGAGCCAGACTGGGGGTTGTCAAATGACCGGAGGTCGTTCACTCGTGCTGCAGTTTCAAACTGGGCTCGTTCGCTTGAGAGCTTGCAAGATGATTCCGAAGAGCATAACTTGCCCTGACATTACTCCGAAGGTGAAAAATCGATCTCGTAAAATTCCACCGAGATTGGTCCGTAATACAAAATTTCCATGAGACAATTCCGAAGGTGAAACATCAATCTCGTGAAATCCAACCGAGATGATTCCAAAGATGAAAGTTTCACAAAAATAATTCCGAAGGTGAAACACCAATCTCGTGAAGTCCCACCGAGACGTTCTCGAAGGTGAAAAATTTATTGAGATGATTCCACAATGAGAAAATTTCATCTCACGAACCCCCACCGAGAGGATTCCGAAGGTTCACTGAAATGATTCCGAAGAGTAAAAAATTTCATTTTGCGAAAAGACCAGCAGAGATGATTCCGAAGCACGAACAATTCATCTCGTGAAAACCAGACAAAATGATTCCGAAGGCGGAGGGAAAAATTCATCTCTTGAATTCCATTCACTTATCTGTACAGGTTAGTATATACCAAAACGTAGCTAAATCCGAAGCAATTAAAGCTGTAAACAAATAAAATTACACGAAAATGCACAAAGGTGCACGCAATGTGAACATATGTTCCCTTCGGAGCAAAAAGTGTAATCCAGGCTGATATTAAAATCGTAAGCAATCATAACAGTGTTAAAAGTATTATAATAAGATATTTAAAAGGAAACCTTAGAGGTTTATAGTGTTAACCAAAGCAAATAAATTGCTGACGGATATACTTCTGGGACCCTTCGGATCGGACGACTTACCAGAACTAACAGACCATACCACAACGCCTTGTTTATTATGCTATAGATAGGAAATTAAAAAGCGGAGCGTTGCATCATCTATGGCGACACGCACATACATCTGCTCCCACATGACCTTCGGTCCTTGCCGGACAGAAAAAAGGTGTGCTGCGGAGAGGGTGGCTTTCTAGTGCAGCTTGCACTGTGTGCTAACTGAAACGTTAGCCTCTACCAACGAAAATTGAAATTCTTGCTTTGATCCACCGAAGGTACTTTGACAGCACCCAACAGAGCTAAAAGAAAGTAAATATGTGAAGGTGCTGCTGGCCGAAGGCTTGACAGGCATCAGCAGGCACGATGCCTCAAAACCAGGTAGCAGAAAAACAAAGACAGCTAACTAGTTAAGGGTTCACTCAAAGGGTATAAAGGCTACAACCTAAACATACCATATACTACTTGACAAGCACCGGCCATGCAGTCAACGGATGATGCAAAAAGCGTGTACAAGATACGTTAAGGGACAACCTGCTAGCTAGAGCCGAAGCTAAAACAAGCCAGCGAAGGAGGCATTGACTTTTAAACACAAAACTGTGGTGCCATCAGCATAAAGGAAAGACGAAACGCGAACCACCAACTACAAGCCGCGGCTCTACTGGCTAGCGCAGTCCGCGTCAAAACAACAAGGAGTGGGGAGACCATGGTTCGAAATCCACTCCAAGCAAGCATTTTTGCGTAATTAGACAAACCTGGGCCTTATCGTCCTGGGCTTCGAAGCGCTGGGCCGAAGTGCTTGAGCTGGGCCGCGGAACTGGCGAAGCAACTTCGGAGCGGACCGAAGCTGGACCGGCCGCGGAACTGAGCAAAGCAGCTTCGGAGCATACCGAAGTCGGGCCGGCCGCGGAACTGGGCGAAGCAACTTCGGAGCGGACCGAAGCTGGGCCGGCCGCGGAACTAAGCGAAGCAGCTTCGGAGCAGACTGAAGTCGGGCCGGCCGCGGAACTGGGCGAAGCAGCTTCGGAGCAGACCGAAGCTGGGCCGGCCGTGTCGAGGTAGGAGGCTTCGGAGCTGGGAAGAGCTTCGGAGGACCTTCTCAAATGGGCCGAAGCGCTTGAGCTTCGGAGGTGTAGTGGTGTGGGCCGAAGTGTGAGCTCGCGCTGAAAAATAGGTTTGGGCTTCGTCTGGGCCGAAGGGGCTTCGGTGGTTTGGGCCCGAAGGAGCTTCGGTGGGCCGCCGCGAAATGAGTTGAAAAAGGTGCTTCGTTGGCATTGTGGTCTGACGAGGGACGACCACGGTGAGCGCCAAACTGTTGGTGTAAGTTGGGACCGAAGGAGGTACCAACGCCACAGTCTTCCCCTCCGAAGGGGCAAAGAACCGAAGGGCCCCTTCGGAGGACTACACCTTCTTCCATTACTTCTACCTCTATTACTACTGCTGCAACTTCTCTTCTACCTCTACTGCTACAATGCAGAAAATAAAGAACGAAACAATAACTTATACCATGGAGTTCTCTCCTCATTCAATGCTTGTCCCATCGGTTACAATGACCCTCCTATATATATAGGGATGGGGGTAGTTGGCAATTTTCCCCCAAGCCCCTGGTGGTTATTTTCTTCCGAGCCCCTGGTGGGCACAGTATTTACAAAAAGCCACTCAAGCTCATACAAAGGCCCATTAACTCCTACATAGGCTGGGTCATTCCCCCAACAATGAGGAACGGAGGTAGTTAGGTCTGCTAATGGGGCGGGTTGTAATGAGTTTTACGGTGCGGGTTGTGTTCATGGAGTGTGTTTGGATGAGTGGAAATAAGTTTTAATATCTAATGGGGCAGGATGGGTTGGGTATAAGACAAATTTGGGTTGGAAGTGGGTTTTAAGAGCAACTCCAACAGCTCCTTTAAAACATTTTCCATCAATAAAAGATAGAAAAAACACCAAACTCACGATCCAACAGCCTCGGTAAAAAACAAACTCGTGATCCCCCTTGCCATTCGCCCCCCTCCACTCGCGATGTATGGCGAGGAAGTCCGGCTCGCAATCTTCCCGGAATCCACACGTGGTCCCACCCTCTGGCCTTTGTGGGTGTGTCACTACCTCGCTCGGTCGTGTCGCGCTGCGTCGCGGCCTCGCTGGGAGGAGGACGATGTCATCGGGTTGCCGAGGGGGATGCGTCGCCGCCCGCCAGCGCCCCGAGGAGGTGGAGCCGTGGAGGACGACGTCGAGACGCGCCGGCCGGCCCACGCCGCGGGGAGGTGGAGGAATCTGAGCCACGCCGGCTGCCCGCGCTGCGGTGAGGTGGAGAAGGCGCAACGAGAGGTGGAGGTCTGGAGGACGCCACCAGGGAGGACGCTCCGACGGCTACGCCGCCGGCCGCTCGCGCGACGACTGGAGCAACGGTGCCGCCACGGCTCGCGGGGGCGCCAAGCTGCCTTCTCAGCGTGACGAGCGGCGGGAGCACAACGCTATACGTGGTCGCCGACCGCGGGCACGCGAGGCTCGCTAGGCGCGTTTGCGAGCTGGCGTCGTCACTCGTCACCGTGTGCGACGGGCGCCAGGGAGTGAGGGACTCCGTCCGTGAGCTCCGTTCCGCACGTCGCCTTGTTGTCGGAGCGCCGCCACATCTCCCCGGATACTGCTCGCCCTCGCTTCATTCATGAACAGCTGGCGAACTTACGGCCGGCGGGCGTGGAGCCGTGCTTAGGCCGGCCCAACGGTGTGCCACCTCCTGCCTCGAACATGTCCCCGGCGCAGAGCAGCACGGGTAGGCAGGCAGGCCAGCGGCGGTGAGCAGGTGGACCTGGTGGCGACGCGCAGACGTGGGCCACACGCACACGCGGAGGAGTGTAAGTGTAATCAAGTCCTAAGTGGGTTTTTTTGTAAGATGAGTGACAACTAGATTAAAGGACTAAATCTCTTGTTAAGCATGTGAGTAGGTTGTTAATTATTGATAAATGATCTTTATAAGGAATATCATGTTTATGGCTCGTAATGCAATGAAAACAAGTGTGGGTCATGACTTGGTACATGGAGAGTATGTTAGCATACTAAAGATGAATGTCATGACGAGGTCTCTATGTTTATTCATGACTCGGTACATAGAAGGTATGCAAGCATAAGATAAGAGTCACGATGAGATCTATGTGTTCTTTCCATAAAGTTTACATGAGACATGCAACAAGCAATTCAAGGTGAAGAAAGAGGTTTATTTGTACAAGATTCTTGGTCGGCCTCTATATGAAGTAAGTGAAGCTTGTTGTATACAATTGGGATATACAAATCAAAAGGAAGACATGATCATGTATGGATTTCATTCTGAATGACTATAAGAAGATGGTCATCCTTACCAGAAGATTTTGTGAGATTTCAAGAAGAGCTTTGTAAAAGGTCATGTGGACTATTTCTAAGATAATGGACTTACAATTGGAAGCTCATAAAATTATCAACATTCTTTGTCAACCACGAACGAGTGATTGAGTAGTATCTCAAAAGGGAATTCAAGTTAATGATGCAAAGCTAGAACTCAAAGTGGCAAGGGTAAGTGAAGAAGAAATCAAATTGACTAGAAACGAGGAACCAAGCAAAAGCTATGGATAGCGACCATGAGCGAGTTGCTAAAGTGAAGTTACTAGTGTAAGGATTTTTGAAGTATCATATCCAAGCCTACTGAGGGAAGCAATAAATTGCATCTATTAAGTTAAGGTTGACAAAATGAAGTGACTCAACGATTCAAGTATTCATAATCATACTCTATGGAAGAATCGTTAGTTACTAGCTCAAGATAAAGATGGATATGCTCAAGCACACCTATACATATTTATGTATACATTCAGCGTATGTGCTCGGTTGGTATTAAATAATGGAAGCCCTCAATTCGTTGAAGATCAAACATCGGCATGTTCTTGTCAAGCAAGCTCAAGGAGATTAATTTATGTTTTATATTTTTGTCTTGAGTTTTAGGCATGTCGTACTATCAAAAAGGATGCAACACTGGTTGGACAACATACATCAAAAAGTGCTCAAGTACACCGATGAGAGACTAACCTTGTGAGATCAAAACCTAGTGGGGGTCCTCTGGTTCAAACCGGTCTGACCGGTTTGGGAAATCGGTATGACCGGTTTTGAGTGCTGATAGGTCCAACGGCTAGTTGGTTTGAAAACTGGTTTGACCGGTTTTGTCTGACAGACTAACGACTAGTTTTGTGAGAGTTGGGTATTTATACCCATGAGCTCCTCTTGGAGGGGCTACTGGTTCTCCACGACTCTAACACCTTCCTGAACCCCAGCTGAGCTCTCCCCAACCTCTCTAAGTGATATTCAAGTCTATAGTGCCTCATCCTTGAGTTGGGTTGAGAGAGTGACTTGTGTGCGAGCTTAGTGAGCAATCCTTCACTTGAGCACCTGCTGATCTTGTTGAACATCTTTTGAAGCATTTGTTACTCTTGGAGCTTTGGCTCCTAGACGGCTAGAAGTCGCTTGGAAGCTCCCAATCTTTGTGTGGCAGCTCCAAGAAGTTTGTAACAGCAAATCGAAGATAGTGGAACCCTCCATCTACCACTTTGATGATATGTGTGAGAGAGGAGCGGATTGAAAGAGATCCAAAAGCCCTTGTGGCTTACCTCAACAACGTGGATGTAGGCCAGCCTTTGTGGCGAGCTGAACCATGGGATAAATCTAGCGTCTCTTGTGCATTTACTTCTTATATATCTTGCTTGTGTTGACTTGTGTTATTTCTAGCATATTCTTTGTGCTTCCGCTTCAATCAACTTTGGTGTGCTTTTGCTATGTGCAGGGACTTCATTGATACTCTTGGAAACACCTGTGGAAACCACACGCCAAGTTTGGTTTGTGCTAGAACTCGTAGAGGGGCTTTTGCTTACTGTCAGTATTTTTCAGTGGCAAATCGGTCTGACCGGTTTTGGTACTAACAGTGGGTTGAAGTTTTTTTATGAAGTGCAGATTTGTCTATTCACCCCCCTCTAGACGATATCAAGATCCTTTTCGATTGGTATCAGAGCTTGGTACTCCGTATCGAGCTTAACTGCTTGGAGAAAGGTTGTAAGAAAGGAATGAGGTATCTTTTCGAGCCACTAGCTTTAGATGGCTCAAACTATGTTTCTTGGTCTGCTCATATCCTCAATATATTTAGGACTATGGGTACTCAATTTGAGCAAGTTGTAGTTGTGTGCAATTCTCTTTCAAGTGCCGATTATTCAAAATTGACCGAAAAGGAAAAGAATTGCATACAACTCAATGCTCAAGCATCTTACATTTTGATTAGTGCTTTGAGTGTAGATGTGCTGAACATGATCATGGATAATGACAATGATGATAATGGAAACCATGATGCTCATCGTATATGGATCACACTCAAGAATATGTATGGTGCTTGTAATCCTGATCAAGATCATAGAGAAGTGTGCAAGAAGAATCCACAACTGCAAACAACTCATCTTCTTACACTCACAGTAGTGTCATGGCTAAAGATAATGAGAAAAGACAAAGCAAAAGTGAAGATGAAGAATTAGGATTCAAGCTTGACAAGGCATCAATGATAGAAGATCAAGTGGAGTGTGTATCTTTAGAGAAGTGCTCTACTTCAGAAACTTGCACTAACTCTCTGCTAGATTCACCTATGGATCAACAAGGCAAGAAGAGCAAATTGGGTGACTCTCAACAAAATCGGTCCGACTGGCTTGCCAAATCGGTCTGGTCGGTTTTCACAGGATGCAGGCAGTCAAGAGCGAGAAATGTTCACGAAGGCGATCAAGACAAGTTTCAGTATTGCCAAGGTCCTCAACTCACAGTATTGATGATCACAAGTGCTTGATGGCCAAGAAGACCAAAGAAATCAAGGAAGATCAAATGGTCAAGAGAGTTGAAGATCAAGTTGAAATCATCAAGTCTCTAACTCAAAAGCTTGAAACATTTCGGCTCTCACATTTTGCCCTAGTCAACAAATATGATGTCTTGTCCAATAAATTTGCTTGTGCTGCTAACTTGAGTACATGTGTAGCATCATTGGAACAAAAAAAGGAAGTGCTCAATGATAAACTTAAGAAGCTCACTATTGAGCATATGGCTTTGCAAGCTTGTCACAAGGAGCTTGAGTGCTCTCACAAAAGCTCGTAGAATCATACACTTGTCTAGAAGTAGCTCATGAGGTTGTGATTTCATCGATAACATCTACTCAACCTCTCTCACACACATGCACATGCTCACATGTTAATATTGAATTGTCTTGTGCTAAACCTTGTTGTTCTCAAGCAAACCAATCTAGTATTGAGCATGTATTTGTAGAGTCTTGTGATGACCTCATTATGCAAGAAAATGATCAACCCATGTAAGAGGTTTTTTTTAATCGAGGATCACCCCATTTCCATTCACTTGAAACGGAAATACTGATTGTTTGGTAGATTATCCAGAACTAGAGAGGAGCAGAACTAGAGTTTACAGGAGGAAAGAGACCTCGACACCTCTGAAGCCCATGCTTCAATTGTCCCAGATAAGATTGATGCCAGTCAAGGCAAGAGAGTAACTACAAGCAGTGCTATTACATCAAAAGACAATCCAGAGACGTTTTTCCAGTGTTGTGGTCTCCTATGTTTTCTTCATCTTTTCTGCTCAGCTCAACTGTGAATTTCAGTCATTCGGTATATCACGCTCCTCCTCCGCACTAGCATCCTCGATCTGCAGTCTTCTTGGGAACTGCCTTTGCGCCGCCATAGCATGATAGGCTGCCTACAGGATTACTTGCACGCCCGCCACCATGTTTTCAACTCATGCAAGAGGTTGAAAAGCTTAAGAAATACTTGAGTGAGTTGAAGGAGAAGAGTCAAGTGCAACCTTCTCAAGATAACCATGAAAACATAGTGAAGAAGCTTGAGAAGGGGTCCACCGTCACTAGCTCAACTTCCCAACTTCAACTCAAGACAAATGATAGCAAGATTCAAGAAAAGAAGAAGTTTGAACATATCAAGTGCAAGAAGTGTTCAAAGACGGGACACTTGGCTTCTCGTTGCCCTATCAAGCTCAAGGCTCAAGAAGCACTCTCCAAGAAGCATAGAAGATCTATCAAGAGGAGTGTGTGCAATCAACTGCAGAATCAAGATAACGAAGCCAGAGCTCATGAAAACAAGAAAAAGGTGTTTGATCACATTCAATGCTTCAAGTGCTCTAACATGGGGCATTATGCATTTATGTGCTATCATCACAACTAAGAAGCAAGAACCAGAGGCAAAGAAGATCAAGAAAAAGGATATGCTACAAGTGTAGGTAGCGCCGACACTTGATTGAAGCATGTCCACAAGTGTTGGAGGTTTTGCCTTGAGAGCCTGTGTGATTCGAGGACCGGTGGATGGTCGTTTCCTGGTGTGATGAGTGATTGACAACATTGTGTGGACTGACTCTTGGCTAAGTATTGCAGGTGCAGGTTGCGACTTGACTGGTGTTGGTGTAGGTGAAGAACAAGCGTGAAAGGTCGTTGTCGGTGAGGTCTCCAGGTGTGGAGAAGACAAGTAGGCTTGGTTCGAGGGACCCGATGTCCAGCGGGGTCAAGTGCGGGTCGCATGGTGGCAAGAACAGCAAGACGAAGTCGTGGACAGTTTCTTGGTTGAGTCTCAAAACCAAGGTCGAGCCGGAACTTCGTGGGAGCCGAGTCATGAGTGGTGATTGGCGGAGGCTACACCGAGTTCGCGGGGTTTCTAGTGGTTCACCAGAAAACCACTAGGTTCCTTGGTTGATCCACAAAGCCAAGACCGAAGACGGAGGTGCAGCAGCATCAGGCCGGTCTGACCGGTGGGTCTGACCGGTGGGTACCAGTCTGACCGGTGGAGGACACCGGTCTGACCGGTGTGCGACGATGGCTTCCGGAGGTTTCGAAGCGGAGGACACGCGTCAGGATCGCAAGGCTTGCGTCGTGGCTAAGCAAGTTTGCGGTCGCCAGGCATCCGTCCGATGGTGCTACAACGAAGTTTCCCAAAAGGCCCTTCGAGGGCGTGTATCCTAGTTTAGTGTAATAGGGGTAGTTTTGTCTTTCGGTTGCCCCCATATAACCCAAGTGGTGAGAGGATGGCAGCCATCTCTTGGAACCCTAGCTCATTTTCCTTTGCTATTTTCCCTTCCTATTTTCCTTAGGATTTGCTAGGACTAGCTTGAGAGCTTCATGGTGAGATCTTGAGAGAGGGATGGATGATTGGGAGGCAAGCTAGACCTTGTATGAACCTTCATGGTCTGTATAGATGATTCGGCGTGGTTCCTCAAGGCTTGATTGTGTCTCTCCCATTTTCCGTTTTTGGTGATTTTCGGAGCCTTTTCTTGGCGATTTTCTTGTGGCGGCTTTGAGACCTTTCTCTTTGGGATTTGGTGGGGGATGTATGCATGAACCCTTCGTGGTTCTTTTCCCTTTGACTCCCCTCCCGAATCCATGAGTAAAGGGGCTCGATTTTGGTGTTTCTTCGGTTTAGGGTTAGAGGCGTTCTTGGTGGAAATCCTTCGAATCCTCTTGATTCAACAAGTTTTGGTGGACCTAATTATAGCTATGGGATGCCCATGAGGTACTCCTACTATCCCCAAAGTCTTGTGCGAATCTGTGGAGTGTATCGGGAGATCGGGATTTGGATTTGGAGGAGTTGACCCGCGAGTTGCTGTTCATCCCAAGCGCCCAGGCCCTGACCGGTTTGACCAGTGCCCTCCACCAGTTTGACCGGTGCAGACCCCAGTTGGGTTTTTATCTCAGGTGAATGTGCTGGTGAGTTTCCTAGTTCCCAAGGTTGTTGTTGTTTCAAGTTTGGTGCTGTTTGAAGCTCGGGAGGTCAGATTCTTGGATTTGGGGTTTCCAGCCCAGGACCGGTCTGACCGGTGTGCTGTACCAGCCTGACCGGTGCAGGGGCTCTACTGTGGAAATCTTCAAGTCTTGCTCGGGTGATCCAGCTTGGGGTCCAGGGTGACCCGGTGTGTCTCTGGTGGGTGGTGGTGACCGGTCTGATCGGTGTGGTCAGTGTGCTGCTCGAGTTGCTTGTTCCGCTGCGTTCTCGAGTAGGTTTCGGTGGTGTTGGTTCCTAGGACCAGTAGCACTCCAGTGGCTACGTGGTCTTAGCCAATTTGGGTAGTTGAGTCGGAGAAGTGATTTGGCCAAGCCGTGGTCGACTTGTTGGAGAAGCCATCTCCTTTGAGAAGAATTTTTATCGGCTCCCATTCACTCCCCCCCCCTCTCTGGTCACCAGTTCGGTTCTTCAAGTGGTATCAGAGCCGATTATGGGTCTTTCGGGACTCTAACCAATCTAAAATCTAAAGATGGCGTACCAGGAACGGGGATCGGGTCCTCCACACTTTGATGGGAAGAACTACCAGATGTGGCAGAGGCGGATGGCAGCTTTCCTCCGCAGTAAGGGTCAGATCCTTTGGGATGTCACGGTGAACACAGCTTATGTTCATCCTGTGAACTTCCTTGCTCCAGGATCGAGGGACATGCACGACGCCAACAACAAGGCGGTCGACTACTTGTTTCGTGCTCTGTGACAATCCGAATTCGATCGGGTTCAGACAGAGGACCTAACTTGTAGGATTTGGGAGCAATTGAAGGATGCTCACGCTGGAAATGCTCAGGTTCAGGCTCGGATGTATGCGACTTACCGGAGAGAGTATGAGAATTTCACTCATCTCCCAGTGAGTCAATTGACGCCTTGTTCCAGCGGTTTATGGTTGTTGTGAACAACATGAGGGCCAATGTGGCCGTGCTCCCGTACGATGATCATGACAGAGCCGTGAAGCTCTTGCACTCGCTAGATCGTACAATATGGGATGGAAAGGTCGAGGCCATTCTTGAGTCCGAGAAGTATGACACCCTGACGGTGAACGACCTGTTCTCGAAGCTTAAGTCAGCTGAGGTGGATCATGGTGTGACAACCCGTCTTGAGAGCCCGACTGACTCCCATAGTCTTGCTCTCGTCGGTGGCTCAGGTGCTAAGTCTAACGCTAACCCATCCTCCCGGATGTACTCTTTGTCTTCCTTGATGTCTTTGCCAAATGAGGAGTTCGACGTGCTTGGAGAGGACAAGCTAGCGCTGTTGACCAGGAGGTTCGAGAGGTTGCACGAGAACCGGGTGAACACAAGGAGGACCACACAGACATGCTTTCAGTGCGGCAAGCCAGGACACTTCGTCACCGACTGTCCAGAGAAGGTGGAGAACAAGGACGGCTACAAGCATCGATCGAGGACGGACAACAAGCACCGATCGAGGCGCGATCACAAGCACAAGCATCGGAACAAGGACGAGCGGGGATCGAGGAAGAAGGGCGGCCACGGCAAGAAGGCCCGAGCAATGGTCGGAGGAAGCGACGTCGACTCCAGCTCCGCCTACTCTTCCTTGAGCTCTAGTAGCAGTGAAGATGGAGGTGATCGGCGCAAGAGCAAGAAGTCGTCTAAGAACTTGAGCGGGCTGAGCTGCTTCGCGAGAGATGGCTTCTGCGGCATGGCACGTAGCTCCGGCAGCAAGAAGAGTCACAAGAGCGACTCGGACTCCGACTCCGAGGATGAGGTACGTGACGAGCTTTCCTTCTTGCGCGAGGAGAATGAGGAGCTTAGCAAGTTGCTTGATAACCGCGATGATATGCTTAGAGAAGCTAAGAAGATGAGGAAAGAGCTTAGGGCCTCACTAGAAGATGCTAGGAACCGAGTAGCTGAGCTAGAAACACAGAACCTTGATGCTAAGCTTGAGATAGATTCGCTTAAGGCTTCACCTGTTGTTTCTGATGAGGTTGATTGTGGTGATTGCTCTGTTTTCCTAGCTGATCTTACTGCTCTTAAAGAAAAGCATGCCTCCAAGTGTGAGGAACTAGATGTGCTTAGGGTTCAAGTGGCTGAGCTTAAGTCTAGACCTACTTTGCTAGGTGCCTACACTTCTTGCCCTGTTTTGCATGGAAAAATTGATGAATTGCGTGCTCACATTGTTTCGCTTGAGGCTGATTTGAAAGGTCCTATTCCTACTTCCTGCTCTACTTGTGAATTGCATGCTGTGAAGAATCTGGAACTTGCACATTATGTGGATCGCTTGCAGGATGAGAATGATGAGTTGAGGAAGTGCTTGAGTTGGTTGTCGGGTCAGGATCCTCAACTTGGTATCATGATAGCGGCTTTCAAACGCTATGATGGTCGGGCACTTGGAGGTGACAAAATTGGAGAGAGCAGTGGTAAGCGAGATGAGAAAATTGGAGAGATTCCTATCCCACCACAAACAACCCACAAGAACAAGTTTGAGCCCAAGCCTAACCACCTCAAAAACAAACTTGACACAACTCCAGATCCACCCATATTCCCTCCTCCAACAAACAACTTCCAAAAACCGGTGAGATTTGTGAATCCCAAGGGAGATGAGGTTGGAGAGAAGAAGGGAGAGAAGCCGAGTGAGCAGCCCCAACCCAAGCCTAAACCAAAACTCATTCAGTTCCATTGTGGGTATTGTGGTAGAGATGGTCACAAGGATGAGTTTTGCTTCAAGAGAAAGCGTGAGGAGAGGTTGGCTAAGGAGTGGGCCAACAAGGACAGGTACCACCCCTCAAATGGTGTACCTGAGCCTCGTGTGCAAATGCCCAGGGCCAAGGCCATTGTGAGAACGGTTCCGGCTTGGGGAGATCGAAAGGTGGCAGGTGGTGCTACTGGCCGAGCACCACCAGTCAGACCGGTCAGGGGGACCGGTCAGACCGGTGCTGGTCTGGGTGCCAGGCAGTTTGGTTTCCGTGCTTGTGAGGATGCTCGGTTCAGTTCCTTTGGTCGTGGTACAGGTGGTTAGCATGGTGAGTCTGGTGGTGTTCAGTTTGCTAGACGTTCTCCACTTCGTGCTCAATACGATGGTGGGAGGAGTCGTAGCTTTGAGTCCTACAGGAGAAACGGTCCACAGTCTTCCTTTCGTGGCTTTCGTTCTTCTCCAGCGAGACAAGGGTGGTTCCCTCGTGGTGGTTTCCGTGGTGGTTTTCGTGGTGGTAGCTTTGATAGGCGTGATGATATGGTTTGTGCTAACTCCACTTTGGAGCAAATGGCTCGGCACTGGTTTTACTCTTTTGGTACTAACCCCAGTGCTGAGTCGTTTGTTCACTCACGTGCTCATTTTTGAATTTCAGGTGGGAGACTTGAGGAACGTTTGGCTGATTGACTCCGGTTGCTCGAGGCATATGACCGGAGACAAGGGGTGGTTCTCAAGTCTCGTCCCGGTGGTGTCCAAGACATGCATCACCTTTGGGGACAATGGGCAAGGACGTGTGCTTTTAGAAGGTGAGATTAAGATAAGTGACAAAGTCACTCTCGGGCGTGTTGCTCTTGTTCAATCGCTCGGGTTCAATCTGCTTTCCGTTTCCCAGCTATTAGATGAGGGTTTTGAGGTGTTGTTTCGGCCTGGTGGTTCTCGGATTTTGGATTCTCGTGGGGACCTAGTTTGCATGGTCGTTCCCGAGGGTCAAGTTTTCTGAGCGGATTTTTCTCAGTCTTCTGGTGTGGCTCGTTGCTTTTTGGCTGGTTCTTCGAGTGAGTTGTGGAAGTGGCATAGGAAGTTGGGTCACTTAAGCTTTGACCTTTTGTCTCGCTTGAGTAAACTCAAATTGGTCCGAGGATTGCCACGGCTGAGGTTTGAGAAAGAGTTGGTTTGTGCGTCGTGTAGGTATGCCAAGATGGTAGCCTCTTCCCATCCACCCCTCACCGATGTGATGACAGAGCGTCCATGCGAGCTACTCCATATGGACCTTGTTGGCCCAGCTCGTGTGAGATCTGTGGGTGGGAAGTAGTACGTCCTAGTTGTGGTGGACGACTACTCTCGGTATGCTTCGGTCTTCTTTTTGGAGGATAAAGGGGAGACATTTGGCTTTGTTCGAGATCTTGTCTTGAGGTTGAAGAACGAGAGGCACGGAGATGCCATACGAGCGATCCACAGAGACAATGCCTCAGAATTTAAAAACTCTCGTTTCAAAACTTTTTTCCATGACTTGGGTCTTGAACACCAGTTCTTGTCGGTGTTTTAACCCGGCAACCTACCAAGGGGAGTACCCGAGGTAGATGTTTGTGGCCTCGCCGAGATCGGGAACTCGAAGGAGAGACACGTGGCACACAATTTAGACAGGTTCGGGCCGCGAGGTGCGTAATACCCTACGTCCTGTATGCTACGTAGCTCTGGATTGATTCGGTGTGTTTACAAGATGATGCGGATGAAGAGATAGGGGTCCCTGCCTCGCCTTATATAGTCCGGGAGGCAGGGTTACAAGTCGGTTTGACAGAGGAGTACTAGTCGTGTACGGCTAGGAGCACTCTACATGGATCCAGACATGTCTAGCTTCCTAACCGAGTACTAGTCCTCCGTATGCCTTGCGCTTCACGCCATCAGGTGCCGTGCAGCCCAAGTCGAGTAGTCCCAGGGGCCCATGTAGTAGTCGGTCCTGGTACCCACCTGAGTAGTGGGCCCAGGGATGTCCGTATGACAAGCCCCCGAGTACTTTGTAGTCGAGTAGGATGTCTTCGAGTAGTCTTGATGGCCTTGGCGAGTAGTCCTTGAGTGTCCCCGAGTTCCACAAGCCGAAAGTCCTCAAGAATGCTTGAATCATCCCGAGGCTGGAAGGTACTCCAGCTGATCTTTGAGTAGTCTTGAAGTCTTCTCGAGTAGTCCCCAAGCGTCCTTGAGTGCTTCTCTCGAAGGTCTTCAATAGTACTCGTGTTGTCTTGATGAAAAACCATATGGAAAATGCGATTCGGAGAATCGCATTCCATATGGAATGTAGCCCCCGAGCCTTAGGTCGAATCGCAGATTCAAGCTAAGGGTCAATCTGAAGTTCTGTCAATCTTATCCTGAAAAATCCAGAGAAAAAACCGAAGGACACGTGGCATGGAGCCCCAAAGCCTTGAGTCGAGTACTTTCTCTCGAATTGAAGGGTCATCTTGACTGTAGAATGTGTCCTGAGTGGGATCTTGATCTTGTGTAGCCCACTGAGTCCATCAGATGTAATCGAGCCCCCGAGACTGAGAGCATCGAGTTCTGGAATGTGAAAGGTCGGTCTACCGCCGCTGAGTCAACCGCCTGGCGCTGAGCCGTCTGCTCACAACTTAGCTGCCCGGTGGCTTATAAATAACAGGTGAACCCCCTTAGGGTTTTTCACTCCCAGCGGCTGCCTTCATTTGAGATTAGATCTGAAATCACTGCCCCTGCTGTTCCTCTGCTGCTGCCGCCGTCGAGAGGTAGATTAGATCTACTTTCGCCTGCCGCCGTAGTCCGCCCTCCTCCGCAGCCCCCGAGTGAATGCGAGTGAAGACACCCGTGACTTGGAGGATGGAGGCGTCCCCAGCGAAGAGCTCGAAGACCGGCGCGTCGAAGAAAAGGAGCCGCGATGAGGCCGGAGATGCCGGCCAGTCGTCGTCGCCGCCGCCCTCCTCCCCTCGCCCCAATCCGGCGAAGGAGTGGAAGAAAGCGATGCTGAAGACCGAAGACCTCCTCGCCCTGGTCAACAGCGGATTCCTTCGCGAGAAGGAAATGGATCTGTGGCGCACCGCCACTGGCGACCCGTACCCGATGGAGAAGAACCCGGATGAGATCCCGATGTTCGCGCGGTTCGTGGAGCGTGGACTCGCGTTGCCGGCCAGTGACTTCTTCAAGGGGATGCTCAGGTACTACGGCATCGGGTACCTCAACCTCAATCCCAACGGTATCTTCCACGTCTCCATCTTCGTACACTTCTGCGAGGCGTTTGTGGGGATCAAGCCTGATAGGTGCCGATTTGGATCAGCACAAGGATGGCCCGATCTTCATGACAGTAGGTTCAAGAACAAAGGATAAATTGCTGTAGAACAGCAGGGATAACTAGCTTTATACCTGACAAAGGTTGGTTGTGACCAAGCGACGAGGAGAGGCACCGAAACCGCGAAGGACTTCGACTCGATCTCTGAACGACCGCAGAACCACAAGCCGGGACTAATCCACACAATACGACGCAGCCGAACGGAAGCCGTATAGCACGAAGTAGGGGACCTCAGAGAGATCTCTTCACAAGTCCTCGAAGAACAAGGAAGAACAAGGGTGTGCAAGGCACTCAGCAGCTCGGCTGCGACAAACCATATGAGGCTATCAATTCATGATTATCAAAAACTTAGTTTTCAGTAGTACATAGGGGGGTATTTATACTAGGAACAACCCTCCTAGATGGGTGTGAATTCGAGATGGAAATGAAGAGGCTAAGCATGTGAAAAGGCTCCCCAGAAATCAACTCCCGAGGTGGACTCGCGTGGCTGTTGACCTTCTGTGCAGCCTCCACTAAATCTGTCATAACTCTTTATTGGGAAGTCCAATGGACATGCGGTTTCTTGCATTGGAAAGTTGACTTCAAGACGGTTCCATGAAGTACTCATGCAGCTCCAGAGCTATCGGGATTTAAGAGTTATGATCAAATCATTATGCAGGTCCGAACATGTCCGAACTGATTGTCCGAACTGATCTGTCCGAACTTGTCCGAACTGAACTTGCTGGATCATCCTTGGTCTGAACTGATCCACTTGTTTCTTCTTCTTTGCTTCCTCTTCGTGTATAGCTGCACCACCCCTCTCACATATATACCTATGTACAACCAATGTAGAACATTTAGGTAGTATAACATTCTCAGATATGTTAAAGTTAATTTCAGCTAGGATTGAGTTCACCTTTTGTTGGAGTTTCTTAGCACAGCTGCGTGTAATAGGGCCTTGAATCACTTGAGCTTGTGTGCCTGATACTTGATCTTGCGTAACTCTTGGGATGTCCACATCATCCTCCCCCTCTTGAAAAGGAGTCGTCCTCGACTCTATTATGTAAGTGTGGCTTGGCATGTGCACATCATCCTCCTCCTCTTGAAAAGGAGTCGTCCTCGACTCTATTGTGCACGTGAGACTTGGCATGTGCACATCATCCTCCTCCTCTTGAAAAGGAGTCGTCCTCGACTCTATTGATCCAAAGAATGGAGCTAGCTCAGCATCGTCGAGGAATGTTGCTGCATTGTACTTCCTTTGCATATGAATCTTCTTTTTCTTTCTAGGACACTCAACAACCCCTTCATGGTTGAAATGATTCAAATGAAGATTTTTGTTGGTGTTGTGGCATTTATTTTCTCCAATATTCCAAGGTGTTTCAATCTGTAATCATACAATCCAAATAGTAGCTTTGCCATAGGAAAATAAGAAGGATGGAAGTTTAATTTAGCTTTCACCTTGGATAGTTGTTTAACAATGATGGCTTCTAATGTCCATAAGTAATGCTGATCTTTCTCTCCCTCTTGAGGAGAAGCTACTCCAAGCTTTTCATAACTTGAATAAAGATTGCGCAAAAGAGCAAAAGTATATGCATGGTATATGAATATGTCATTTGTTTTGTCATTATCTTTGTTGTGCAAAACACCATTTTCAAGAAAGGAAAAACTGCATAGAGTTGGTCCATATGTCACAATCATCACGATGTTCACATCATTCTCCCTTCCTTGGAAAAAAGTCGACCTCGACTTTTGATTATACCACAAAAGATTGTTAGTTTGAAACATTGTATTAGCAACTTTCATCTTACCACAATGAAAAATCATGATTGACTGTTGTGTACCTGCAAATAGTTTATGTGATGGGAGAACAAAAATTTTATTCAAGCAACACAATTGATTTAGCATATCTAATTTCACCATTCCAAGATCAAACTCTTCAAAATATGGTGATGAAACATTCATAACAGTATCAAACTGTTTGTTGCACAATTTATGGACAAGTTTAGAGATGTGCCTTTCAAATTGACTACTCATGGTTTTTGACTTCAAATCAGCAAGCTTCTCAAACGTTATGCAAATGGCATGAACATAAAAACTATGTACAACATGTTCTCCAAACAAAATAAATGTAAACTTGCAGTTATAAACAGTATTCAAGGATCTTGAAGATGTTATCTCAGAAATATTTTCAAGCATATGGTTGACATCAGTAGGCATAGCAAGCTTAGTATAAAACAAGCAGTTGGTGGGAGATCTTTTTTTAAAGAATTCAGCACTAGTAGTCAAATAAACATGGTGAAGTTTATTAGATTGTAAAACATCACATGTATCAATCATAGTACAGATGTTGTCACCAAGATCATATAGAGCACTTGTATGAATATGTGGTTCAATCAAATCGGCACTAAGGTTTTGATTATGTCTTATTGCTGAAACAATAATATCATGAGTATTCATTTCCATATCACCAAACTTATTTACGTGCATAGTACTTGATATATGAGTGCAAAGTATCATGTAAATCAACCATATCAAAGCATAGAAAAGATCATATATGATTGAACAATGGTTATCAACTTGCAAACTTTCAGCAAAGGTATGATCATGTAACACTATCAAATCAGCACAAATAGTATGGTTAAGTCTATTTAAAACATGTGCTTTATCACAATCACTCACCACTGTATATTGCATATTCAGATCTGAATCATTTTTAGTACCTTGTATAAGTTGTGGCAGTGCTAGTATCATGGATGATGTTTCTAAAATCTCACCAATTGCCTCATCATGTATCATGTTGTGGGCTGCATACAGTTGATTCGGTTGCTTGGCTACCTTCTCATCTTTGTCGACAAGTATGGTGACATCATGAACAGCCATGTCTTCCTCATTTTTAATGCAAATCTGCACACTTGGAAAGAAAACACTAGTGGTAGAGATGATAGTGTTAGATTCAAAAATATCCTCACATGAATTGCATTCAAACTCTCTGTTGTTTTGTGGTGTGTCTCTCACATTTTCATTATTTGTACTCTCAAGGGCATAGTGGGTGGAATCACACAACTTACTTTTGGTTTCACTCTCTCTCAATTTGGCTATGTGGCCCTCATTCTCACTTAGGTTTTGATGCACAATCACTTCAACATCTAGTGAAGCAACATATGCATATGTATCATACTTCACCAAGTTTTGTAAAGGCAATGGAGCAGCAGTTGTTGCAAAAGAACCAAGAACTAAAGCATCATCAAATGCTACCGAAGTTGCATCAGTTGAATGGGAAGCATTTGCATTATTATTGACTTCAATCTGAACTTTATGTTGCAAACAACATGAAATTTCAGCATCTTTGTTCATTAGCATTACCTGATCTTCTTCATCGAAAATTGGGGGCTGATCATAATTTACCACTTCATTTTCTTTATGAACCTGCATCACATCAAAAGAGAAACTAGAAGAAATTGTCATGTTAGAAAGAGATGTTTCCTCACATGACCTATCTTCTACTTCACTCAATTTTTGTGTATCTTTCTCATACAAATTTTTGTGACTCTCCTCACATATCGTGGGATCTCTCAACTCCTTCTTTTTAACTCTCACACTCAATTTTGGCTGGTGGAACTCTTTCTCACATATGGTGGAGTCTCTCTTCTTCTCATTTTTAACACTCGCACTCAATTTTGGCTGGTGGCACTCCTTCTCACATTGGTGTTGCTGATCACGGGATCTTCTCGGTGTCTCTTGCTGAATTTTTCTTTTTGCAGATACACAATAATCTTCAGCACCAATCAGCACATGAGGGCGAGAACTATGCCCACGAGCACCTTTCAGATGCTGTCCTCTATGGTCAAAATGACCATCATGAAGGTTTTTCACACGTTGATGTCGAAGCCCACTATTTGAGATTGGAAGACGTTCATCGAACATCCTCTCCATGGCTGCCACAAGTGAGTTTTCAAAGTGATGTAACTCAGCTCGAGAGATTGGTGGTTCTTTTCCTCTATGTCTACCACCACAAAAACTTGGATTGGATCCTGCCATGTTAGGATATTGCAAGAGAAAGTGGAATAGGAAAAAATATTTGGAATCTCACAACCTCTCCTCTTGCTTACCCAAGTTCTTACCCGTTCTCAAGGACTGTGAGTGTGCTACTGTGGCGTAACCAAACCTGTGATTAAGCGGTTGAAAGGATACAAGACGAGAGGTCTGATTTCAGATTTTTGTGGAGCTATAGGCGGCTGATCAAGGGAGGCTATGGTACTATAACCAAGTGCAACAAACCGTCCAAACAAGATGTAAATGTTGCTATCCAGAATCAACACCAACTTAATATATGAACATGAAACTTTTGATAACAGATCCGCAACATAACCCCTTGCAACCTTGCAATTCTCTTTCTTTCTTCTTTTTTTTCTCATTTTTTTTCTTTCACACTTTTTTTCTGATTTTTTTTTGACTAACAACAAACACAAAACAATATATAAGGGGTGCGGATAAAAAATTTAAACAAGAGTACGGTGGAAGAACAAAGGCGGTGACTAGCAACACGATAAACAAAATGAACACAAAGTATCAGTACCAACACAATGGCTATAGGATTTTTGTATGGCTTTTCAGTGGACTGTAGGACATGAACAAAAATGTATATGATGGATGAAACTGGTAACAAATTGTAAAGGGTGGGAGGGTGGGTAAAAACAAAACCTACCGTGACAACGATAGCTCTGATTACCACTTGATAGGTGCCGATTTGGATCAGCACAAGGATGGCCCGATCTTCACGATAGTAGGTTCAAGAACAAAGGATAAATTGCTGTAGAACAGCAGGGATAACTAGCTTTATACCTGACAAAGGTTGGTTATGACCAAGCGACGAGGAGAGAGGCACCGAAACAGCGAAGGACTTCGACTCGATCTCCGAACGACCGCAGAACCACAAGCCGGGACTAATCCACATAATACGACGCAGCCGAACGGAAGCCGTATAGCACGAAGTAGGGGACCTCAGAGAGATCTCTTCACAAGTCCTCGAAGAACAAGGAAGAACAAGGGTGTGCAAGGCACTCAGCAGCTCGGCTGCGACAAACCATATGAGGCTATCAATTCATGATTATCAAAAACTTAGTTTTCAGTAGTACATAGGGAGGTATTTATACTAGGAACAACCCTCCTAGATGGGTATAAATTCGAGATGGAAATGAAGAGGCTAAGCATGTGAAAAGGCTCCCCAGAAATCAACACCCGAGGTGGACTCACGTGGCTGTTGACCTTCTGTGCAGCCTCCACTAAATCTGTCATAACTCTTTATTGGGAAGTCCAATGGACATGCGGTTTCTTGCATTGGAAAGTTGACTTCAAGACGGTTCCATGAAGTACTCATGCAGCTCCAGAGCTATCGGGATTTAAGAGTTATGATCAAATCATTATGCAGGTCCGAACATGTCCGAACTGATCTGTCCGAACTTGTCCGAACTGAACTTGCTGGATCATCCTTGGTCCGAACTGATCCACTTGTTTCTTCTTCTTTGCTTCCTCTCCGTGTATAGCTGCACCACCCCTCTCACATATATACCTATGTACAACCAATGTAGAACATTTAGGTAGTATAACATTCTCAGATATGTTAAAGTTAATTTCAGCTAGGATTGAGTTCACCTTTTGTTGGAGTTTCTTAGCACGGCTGCGTGTAATAGGGCCTTGAATCACTTGAGCTTGTGTGCCTGATACTTGATCTTGCGTAACTCTTGGGATGTCTACATCATCCTCCCCCTCTTGAAAAGGAGTCATCCTCGACTCTGTTATGTAAGTGTGGCTTGGCATGTGCACATCAAAGCCCCACTGGATCTTGTTCCGAAAATTCTTCCGGGTGAAGCCACAGCCAAGTACAGATGACCCGCGAGTAATCGGAGGCGCCGGGATATAGATGCGCGAAGACGCCGCGGGGCAGTACTTGCCATACAAGCTTATCGACTCCAACCAGGATTGGAAAGCAAAGTGGTTCTACATCAGCAACCACCACCCGAGCTGCCGAAGCCCAGCGGCTGTCAACCGAAGCACGTGCCGTGGTGGAACACAGAGCCCACCATGCAGGAAGGTCTTCAGCTACCTCCGCTCCTGAAGAAGATCAAGGCCTTGCGGGAGGCCAGACTGAGGGCCGAGCACGTGGCCTTCAGTTTCATGAAGAGGAGGGTGCAGCCACGGATGGCGCGAGACACCCTCGGGTACCAGTACACCGACGACGAAGATACGTCCCGGATGCCCGGCTAGGAGATTGAAGATGATGTCATCATCGAGAGGCTGGGTAGGATCTTCAAGGACATGCCGCCATACACACCATGCCCAGTGCCGGAGTACTCCGCGACACGTCCGCCAAATCAGGTCAGAAGTCGTGGCAAAAAGCCCTGAGTACTGATTTGCTTGATGCAGCCGTACTTATGCTTACTTGGTGTTGTAGGACGATGTGAAGAAGTACGTCTCTGTCCCGCCCTCCCCTCCACGACTTGAGGGACAGACGCAGGGGAAGGCGGAACCCAAGGCGAAGGAGCATCGCGAAGTTGGTGACGGTGATGTGCCGTTGTCATTGAAGACACCTCGGATGACAAGGATGAGGAGACGCTATAGCAGCAGTTCCAACTCCACTCGAGGTTCAGCCGAGCTGGGATGCCGCACATCCCGGTCATCGAGAAGCCATCCAGCCTGGAGGCCAGCTTGCCGGTGCCGCCCAGGAAGCCGTGCAATGTGGCGCGGAAACACGCTGTAAAGAAGTTGAAGCTGTCGGAGGCCACCAGGCAAGAGGTGAGTACCGTGACTAGTGTAGTCGAGTACTATCGAGGAGTAGTCTGTTGCTGACTGTATGACTTGTATTGTTGCAGGACATCCCCTCCTCGGACCCTGCTGACCAGGGTGAGGAGGATGTCCGGGAAACTGAAGTGGACATCCCAAGAGTTACGCAAGATCAAGTATCAGGCACACAAGCTCAAGTGATTCAAGGCCCTGTTACACGCAGCCGTGCTAAGAAACTCCAACAAAAGGTGAACTCAATCCTAGCTGAAATTAACTTTAACATATCTGAGAATGTTATACTACCTAAATGTTCTACATTGGTTGTACTTAGGTATATATGTGAGAGGGGTGGTGCAGCTATACATGGAGAGGAAGCAAAGAAGAAGAAACAAGTGGATCAGTTCGGACCAAGGATGATCCAGCAAGTTCAGTTCGGACAAGTTCGGACAGATCAGTTCGGACAATCAGTTCGGACATGTTCGGACCTGCATAATGATTTGATCATAACTCTTAAATCCCGATAGCTCTGGAGCTGCATGAGTACTTCATGGAACCGTCTTGAAGTCAACTTTCCAATGCAAGAAACCACATGTCCATTGGACTTCCCAATAAAGAGTTATGACAGATTTAATGGAGGCTGCACAGAAGGTCAACAGCCACGCGAGTCCACCTCGGGAGTTGATTTCTGGGGAGCCTTTTCACATGCTTAGCCTCTTCATTTCCATCTCAAATTCACACCCATCTAGGAGGGTTGTTCCTAGTATAAATACCCCCCTATGTACTACTGAAAACTAAGTTTTTGATAATCATGAATTGATAGCCTCATATGGTTTGTCGCAGCCGAGCTGCTGAGTGCCTTGCACACCCTTGTTCTTCCTTGTTCTTCGAGAACTTGTAAAGAGATCTCTCTGAGGTCCCCTACTTCGTGCTATACGGCTTCCGTTCGGCTGCGTCGTATTGTGTGGATTAGTCCCGGCTTGTGGTTCTGCGGTCGTTCGGAGATCGAGTCGAAGTCCTTCGCGGTTTCGGTGCCTCTCTCCTCGTCGCTTGGTCATAACCAACCTTTGTCAGGTATAAAGCTAGTTATCCCTACTGTTCTACAGCAATTTATCCTTTGTTCTTGAACCTACTGTCGTGAAGATCGGGCCATCCTTGTGCTGATCCAAATCGGCACCTATCAGAAACTGTGGGGGCGACAGCGGAAAGAGACACCAGCCCGCCTCCAGCTATTGAAGACGCTGTGCCAGAGGGGGCACAACAGCAAACCGGCGCCGTGGAGCCGCGGGCGTCGGTTGAAGAAGTACAGGACCCTCCTCCAGCTGCGGCCGTGGCCTTTGAGCAGCCAGAAGAGCTTCCTGTCGAGGCCGGAGCCGCTAGCGAGGCTGGCATCGTGGATATCGCCAGCATACTAGGCGCTCCGACCGTCACCGTGGTACGGTCAACACTGTAAGTTCTCTGAACTTTTGAGTAGTCACGTAGTCGTCAAGCTCGTGTTGTTGACTGGATACTTCATGATGTAGGAAATCCACAAACTTGTCGTGGGATGAAGGGGAGACTAGCACTCCGGCCGATGGTGAAGACCGCTCGGCGGAGCTGCGAGAACTCACACCACCACCACAAGCTGATGCCGCGGTAGAGCCAATGCTTGAAGAGGCTACCTTGGTTGAAGGTACACATCCTGCCACCACGAGTAGTTATTATGAAGAGTAGTCGTAGCCGTTATTGACTTTTTTAGTTGATTTTGACAGGAGCACAAGCCGAGGTAGCTGCAATCCCCGAGGTAGTAGCCATGGAGACGGCTGCTGTGGAGACGGTGGCCACAGAGCCAGTTGTTGAGGTGGCGACAGCAACAGCCCCCGGGCCGGGGACTACGGTAGCCCCCGAGCCGAGCGTGGAAACGTGTGTTGATCTGCACCCCGAGACGAGTACTGACGTTGTCGTCCGCGAGGCGATAATAGAAGAAGCTGCGCCGCTTCGCTCGGCGCCCATGCCAGAGACAGGATCCTCAAGCCGCGGAGGTCTTGAGTCGCTAGATGAAAATCTGGTTAACCCGACCGTCATAGCTCTGAGCATGGAGTCGTGGTGCCGAACCGAGCGATGGGTCAAGGTATGTTGCGAGTACCCTGAGTAGTCTTGCCTTGTTGAGTACTGATTACTCGTTGGTCGTGCTATCTTGCGCAGGACGTAGTGGAGAGGTCCCGCCAGGAGTCTGAACTTCTGAAGGGGTACGGTGACATAGTTCTCCACGCCGAAGGTTTGGAGAAGGAGCTGGACAAGTCGAAGAAACATGTGGTGCTGCTCCAATCCAAGCTTGATGGCACCTTCGCTCAGTACCACAACGCGGTACAGGAGATGCAGGCGAAGAGGGACGACCTGATCCGGAAGAACAAGTCGTTGCGCCAGAAGAACAAAGGTGTGTCTTCCGCTGAAGTCGCCGAGTACTTATTGTAGTACTTGTGAGTAGTCTGACATTGTGACGAGTTGTCTGCAGATCTTGAGGCAAAGGTCAACCAGCTGAAGGCATCTGAGACGGACCTCAAGAACATCGTGTACCGCGAGACCGACAAGAGAGAGGTACTTGAGTATGAGTACGCCCAATTGCGCCATGAGTGTATCAAGCACATGGAGCTCCGTGAAGCCTCAGATCGTGACCTTGTGAACTGTTATAAATCTCTGCAGAAGCTCAATGAAGACTGTGAGAAGCTTCGAGGTCAGCTGAAGGAACTCGAAGAGGCTGCGCTGCCCATCGCGAGGTTGTTGGTGCCACATCCAGGCGGACCCAAGATAGCCCCTCTGGTAGACAGGCTGAAGGAAGCCCCCGGGCGCTTGGCGACGTACGTCAAGCATCTGGCGAAGTCCATACCAAACCAGGTGCTTGCGTACATGAAGTCGTACTTTCTGAAGGTGCCGGTGGATGTGGTGGCTGGTGGTCTCGCGCCGAACTGCACCGATGAGCAGTACAAGACCCTCCTGGAGGAGATGGCGCCCATCGCGGAGCAAGTGGCGGAGAAGCTGAATCTCCAGTAGATGTACCTGTAGAGGTAGCTTAGAGTAGTTGATGTAAGACAAACAAAGTAGTCAGAGACTTGTTTGAAATATCAATGAAATTTGTCCACTGCTTGTATTGTAATGAGTACTCGTTGCCGCCACTTGCAGCGAAGTGTGCGGAGTACCAAGCCGTGAGAGAAGTGGTGAGTAGTAGTACTCAGTAGGATCTTCCTAGTTAGAAGGCACAGTAAACAAGTTGAGTAGAACCAAACTTTATTACTGATGGAAAAGTACACCTGGGTGGCCAGGGCCGTTACAAATGAGTAGTCGCCAGGACCCGTAGGCCACCTACGGCTAAGTAATTGCTAGGGCCCTCGGGCCGCTTATAGCTGGAGATCCGTTAGTAGCCGTACAGGCTGGATCTAGAGAGTACATGGTCCGTAGACCGCCGCCAAAGTCCTTCTGCTATGTGAGGCCCAGGATCCGTTAGTAGCCGTTGACGCTGGATCCTGGATAGAAGTAGTCCGTAGACTAGTGCTAGGACCAAGAGCCGCTTACAACGAAGAGTCCGTCAGGAGCCGTATAGGCTGGACTCGTAGATGAGTAGTCGAGCGACTACGCGTAGAAGCGACACAGCTGGTCGATGTTCCACGAGTTGCTGATGTCGTCGCCTTCAAGTGTTTGGAGGCGATATGAGCCTGGGCCGGTCACCTTGGAGACTGAGAAGGGGCCTTCCCATGGCGAGCTGAGCTTGTGTAGTCCGTCCGTGTTCTGGATGCGATGGAGGACTAGATCGCCGACATTGAAGGAGCATTTCTTGACGTTGCGATCATGGTAGCGTCGGATACCCTCAAGGTACCTTGCTAACTGGACGAGGGCAGCGCAGCGGGCTTCGTCGAGGCTGTCGATATCAACCCATCGACTATCTTCTGAGATGCCTTCGTCGTGTTGTTCTACTGTCGGGGATTCCCAAATCACGTCAGCGGGTAGAATAGCTTCGGGGTCGTAGACCAGGAAGTAGGGCCACTGCCCTGTTGGCTTGGTAGGTTGAGTACGAAGCCCCCAGAGTGCATTGGGTAGTTCCTTGATCCACTTGCCTCCTTTGGTGTTAGCTGCGTCGTGCAGTCGCTTCTTGAGGGCGTCGAGTACCATCCCATTAGCGCGCTCCACCTGACCGTTGGCGCGCGGGTGGGCAACTGAGACATATCGGATGTCGATCCCGCTGTTCTCGCAGTACTCCCAGAACTGATGGTTGTTGAAGTCGGAACCCAAGTCTGTGATGATGCGATGGGGTAGCCCGTAGCGATGCACGAGTTCATCCAAGAAGTCGAGTACTCTGTCGGCCTTTGGGCAGGTAACCGGCTTGACTTCGATCTACTTGGTGAACTTGTCGATGGCCACCAAGACTCTGTTGAATCCTCCTGGCGCGGTTGGCAGAGGTCCAATCATGTCGAGCCCCCAGCAGGCAAAGGGCCAGGTCGGTGGTATGGTGACTAGCTTGTAGGCCGGGACGTGTCGTTTCTTGGCGAAGAATTGACATCCTTGGCACCTTCTGATGAGTTCTTCAGCATCGGCCAGAGCTGTGGGCCAGTAGAAAGCTCGTCGGAAGGCTTTGCTCACCAGCGTGCGAGAAGAGGTGTGGTTGCCGCAGACGCCCTTGTGGATCTTCTCCAAGATGTCCTTGCCTTCATCCCGAGGTATGCACTTCATGAGTACTCCAG
The DNA here is from genome assembly GCA_036936925.1 of Cenchrus fungigraminus. Taxonomy (NCBI): domain Eukaryota; kingdom Viridiplantae; phylum Streptophyta; class Magnoliopsida; order Poales; family Poaceae; genus Cenchrus; species Cenchrus fungigraminus. The sequence continues at coordinate 75,511,027 of CM072780.1, forward strand.
AAGTGGCACCCCGCCTGTAGAGCTTGCTCCGACTAGCACATAGGTCTTGGCTCAGCGGACGAGTTGTTCGGCCTTGTTCTTGTCAGAAGGAACCTTCTGCTCGCGGATGTAGTCGATGAAGGGTTGTCTCCAGTCCACATCGATCATCATGACCTCCTGACTGGGCTGTGGTGGCCCAGGGTCAGTGGTCGTTGGCGCCGGCTCCGGTATGGATGGCGCGTGAAGCTCGTGGATGAAGACTCCGACGGGTACTTGTGCGCGAGTAGAACCAAGCTTCGACAGGACGTCCGCTGCAACGTTGTTGTCGCGGACAACGTGGTGGAACTCGAGACCATAGAATTTGTTCTCGAGTTTGCGGACTTCAAGACAGTAGGCGTCCATGTTCTCCTTGTTGCGATCCCAAGACTTGTTGACTTGGTTGATGACCACTGCGGAGTCACCGTAGACTAGTAGTCGCTTGATGCCCAGTGAGATTGCGAGGCGGAGCCCATGCAGTAGGGCTTCGTACTCGGCTTCGTTGTTTGAGACCTTCCAGAAGATCTGCAGGACGTACTTGAGTTGTTTGCCCTTTGGAGAGATCAGGAGTACCCCTGCACCCGCGCCCTCGAGCTTGAGTGAGCCGTCAAAGTACATCACCCAATGCTCTGGTCGCTCTGTTGGAGTTGGTAGCTGATTCTCCCGCCACTCTGCCATAAAGTCGACTAGTGCTTGAGACTTGATAGCGGTGCGTGGCTTGAAGTCGATGTTGAGGGCGCCCAGTTCGACCGCCCATTTGGAGATTCTTCCAGTAGCATCTTGATTATGGAGTATGTCACCGAGCGGGTAGTCGGTGATGACGGTGATCGAGTACTCCTGGAAGTAGTGTCGTAGCTTCCGCGAGGTGATGAGTACTGCGTAGAGTAGCTTCTGGACCGGTTGGTACCGTGCCTTGGACTCGGACAGGACCTTGTTGACGAAGTAGCCTGGTCGCTGGACTGAGTAGGCGTGGCCTTCTTCCTGCCGCTCAACGACGATGGCAGTACTGACCACATGAGTAGTCGCAGCGAGGTAGAGCAGTAGCTGCTCCTTTTTGCGAGGAGCCGTGAGGACCGGTGGCTTTGACAGGAAGTCTTTAAGCTGCGTCAGAGCTTGATCAGCCTCCGCGGTCCACGCGAACTTCTCTTGGTGCTTGAGTAGTTTAAAGAAGGGTAGTCCCCGTTCTCCGAGCTTCGAGATAAATCTGTTCAAGGCCGCCATGCACCCGGTCAGCTTCTGGACATCCTTGATGCAGGTTGGAGCTTTCATATTGGTGATGGCGGAGATCTTCTCAGGATTGGCTTCGATGCCGCGATGGCTGATGATGAAGCCGAGTAGTTTCCCCGAAGGTACGCAGAAGACGCACTTATTGGGGTTGAGCTTCCACTGGTACTCTCGCAGAGATGCGAAGCTCCCTTCAAGATCGGCGATGAGCGTGTCGGAGTTTCTGGTCTTGACGACCACGTCATCCACATAGGCTTCGACGTTCTTGTTGAGCTGCTTCTTGAAGCAGGTATGGATAGCTCATTGGTAGGTAGCGCCTGCGTTCTTCAACCCGAACGACGTTGTCGTGTAGCAGTAGGCGCCGAACGGGGTGATGAACACGGTCTTCTCCTGGTCTTCTTCCTTGATAGCGATCTGGTGGTACCCGGAGTAGTAGTCGAGGAAGCAGAGCAAGTCGCAGCCCGCCATGGAGTCGATGACTTGATCAATCCGCGGCAACCCGAAGGGGTCCTTGGGGCAATGCTTGTTGAGGTCGGTGTAGTCGACGCACATTCTCCATTCGTTCGTGTTCTTCTTGCGGACGAGGACGGGGTTGGCGAGCCACTCAGGATGGAAGACTTCTCGGATGAAGCCAGCCACGAGTAGTTTGGCGAGTTCCTTCTTGATGGCATCCCGTCGGTCAACGGCAAAACAACAGAGGTGTTGTAGCTTGGGTGTAGCTTTAGGGTCGACGTTGAGTGAGTGCTCAATCAACCTCCTGGGCACACCTGGCATGTCCGCTGGCTTCCACGCGAAGATGTCTCGGTTAGCCCGAAGGAAGCTGACGAGCGCGTCTTCCTATTTCGGGTCGAGCCCCGTGCCGATCAAGGTAGTCTTGCTGCTGTCACCGGTCCCGAGATCGATGGCCTTTACCTGTACTTCCTCTACTGGCTGAGGCTTGTTTGAGGTGTCGGTCTTCTCAGGTATCTCGAGTTCGGTTGGCGCGAGCTTCTTGGATGCAGCGAAGATTTCCATCATTGCGTTGGGTACTTGATTGGTTACTGCGAGTTCCATAGCTTCGGTGTCGCAGTCGTAAGAAATCTTCAAGTCCCCTTGCAGCACGAGTACTCCGGCAGGACTTGGCATTTTGAGTACCAAGTGGGTGTAGTGAGGCACCGCCATGAACTTGACGATGGCTGGTCTGCCGAGGATGGCATGGTAGGAGGTTTCGAAGTCCGCAACCTCGAACTTGATGTACTCGGTGCGGTAATTCTCCCTTGTTTCCCCGAAGGTAACTGGCAGGACCACTGAGCCGAGTGGTATAGCCGTGTTGCCCGGGACAATGCCGTAGAAGGGCGACGCACTCTTAGTGAGCATGTCAGTGATGTCGAGCTTCATCTTCTTCAAGGTCTTAGTGAAGAGGACGTTGAGTCCGCTCCCGCCGTCGATGAGTACCTTGTTGAGTCTGGAGCCCGCGACAACTGGTTTCAGGACGAGTGGGAAACGTCATGGCTCAAAGAAGCTTGTCCATTGATCCGCGCGGGAGAAGGTGATGGGTACCTCCGACCACCTTAACGGAGTCGGTACCGCTGGTTCAATGTTCAAGACTTCCCGTAGAGTGAGCTTCTGGGATCGTCTGGTGGGTAGTCCGCCGAAGAGGACATTCACCGTCTTGTCAGGTTCTTGGAAGTCGCCGTTGCCTTCGTCGACTTTCTTCTTGCCCTTCTTGTCGTGAGGAGGCCGTGGCTCGGGAACATCCTTGAGTGCTCGCCGGAGTTTGTAGCACTGGTCGGTTGTGTGATTGCCATCCAGATGCCATGGGCACTTCTCTTTGAGCAAGTCTCTGAAGCCGCCGGAGGTCTTTTTGGAGCTGTTCTTCGCAGGGTGCTGTATAACCGCAACTGTGTTGTCTGGCTTGCGCTTGCGGTTAGGACTCGTGTAGTTGTTGTTGTTGCGACCCCCTTGATCCTTGTTGTTGTTGTTGCCGCCCGTGTCGTTTTTGCTCTTTCCGCGAATGAAGTCGTACTTGGCGTTCGCCTTGTCCTCTTCGTTGGCCCATGAGGTGATCATGTCTTTGAGCTTGGTGATAGAACTCGGGCGACGGCGACCGAAGTCTTCGAAGGTGGGACGGTGGTAGAGCCTGTCTTGGAAGAGGTCGATGACTTCTTTGTCGGTGACGTCGACTACGGTCGCACGCTTGTCGAAAAAGCGGCGCATGTACTGGCGGAGCGTCTCGCCTTGCTCCTGCTTGACCATCGCCAAGTCCATGCGAGTACCCGAGCGCCCCATGGGGCCCACAAAGTTGCTGGTGAACTGGGCCTTCAGCTGGTCCCACTGGTCGATCGAATTCTTATCGAGTGACTCGAGTCATGTGAGTGGAGACTGGTCCAGACAGAAGGGGAAGTAGAGGCACTTCGCGTTGTTGTCGCCACCAGCATTTTTGATGGCCAGGGCATAGCACCTGAGCCACTGAACTGGGTCTTGCTTCGCGTCGTACTTGGTGATCCCGAGAGGTTTGAATTTCTCGGGAAGAAGCAGATCGCGAAGTCGTGCAGAGTAGGCGGAGAAGCCGTCACTATCGCTGATTTTGGTAGTCTTCTTGGCGCGGTGGATCTCGTCGATCCTGTGGCGGGCGTCGTAGCCGCCGCGTGCGTTGCCGGTGGCGTGGCTGTTCGCGTGGGCTCGGCCTCCGCGATCGCCGCCGCCACCAGCTCTTCTGCCGCCGTCGTGGGAGGAACTACCGCCACTGCTGCCTCCGCCACCGCCCCCACCGCTGTTGCCACCATGTGAGGGTCCTCCCGCATAGGCTCTAGAGCGGTTGGGGTTTGGTTGGTGTTCGCCACGGACGCGGTTGCGTCCGCCATCTGCCGGGGTGCGGCTGCGACTAGTGGCTTCGTGGTTTCCAGCTCCGGCGGTTCTGTTGTTGACCCACATGAAGTAGGCGTCCTCAGCAAGCTTGGTGATGAGTTCGCCTGCGCGGTGCCCCTGAGCTGTCCGTGCTATCGTGGTGATAGACATGAGGCATTGCTCAGGGGTGGTGTGTACCCGGTTGGCGACTTGGTCCAGAGCCTCTGTGAGGTTCCGGATGGGAAAATCTTCTCGGAGGCGCTTGCGTCGATCAGCTCGTTTTCTGTTGCGTTCGCGCTGGGCATTCTTGGCATCAGTAGTCTCATCTGCGGGTGCATTGGCTGATTCCTCGTCTTCAAGGTACCGATCAACTCGGTTGTCTGAGGTTCCAGCTTTCCCGGTTGCCATGAATACCTCACGGTCAGGCGTGCAGAGTCCGGAGTCAGTAGTCGCCACCTCAGTTGGCGTGTGCTCTTCCTCGTTCGGAGTCAGCGGTGTCCCCTCCTGGAAGGGGAGTGTCTCGAGGTAGGCGACGCAACGTGAGTTGTCGTTGGTCGGGTCTGCGGGCTTGCGGTCGGGCCAGTAGATGAATCTGCCGGCAGGAGTAGACGTGATGACCAAGCCAGCGGCAGGACCTGACAACGGTTCCCCAATGGCGTTGAGCTCGGACTCGGAGTCGATCGGATCGAGACCGAAGTCAAACTCGTAGGAGGAGTCCGAGTTGTAGTCGGGGACGGTGTTGGAGTCCGAGGAGTACTCGGAGACGATCTCCTTGCCGGCCCGACGCGAGGTGAGCGCTTCCACGTAGGCATTGCTAGAGTTGCAAAGGCCGAACGGGAAGTGCTCGTGGGGGAGGACCGGTTCGCACGATGGCTCAGGAGCCAGCTCGCGCGGTTCGATCCAGGGCGACGCCGAGTTCGAGTTGGAGGTGGATCCAGGCTCGAAGTCGGCGACTTGGTTGCAGAGCGAAAATTCGTCGAATTTCTCAACAAGTTGACCCGTGATGGCTTCGGGAAGCGTCACGAGTCCAGTCTCCGGGTCCGGGGTCATGGTGAGGTAGAGCTGGAACGATCCAGCGCCGTCGGTGGTGCAGACCCATGAGCCGAAGACGAAGGTGTCGCCACGGTTAAAAGCGGCGGTTGGCTTGATGATGATTGAAGTCGTCGAGTTCACCATGTGATCTTCGGCGAGATCCCCTACCTGGCGCGCCAGCTGTCGGTGTTTTAACCTGACAACCTACCAAGGGGAGTACCCGAGGTAGATGTTTGTGGCCTCGCCGAGATCAGGAACTCGAAGGAGAGACACGTGGCACACAATTTAGACAGGTTCGGGCCGCGAGGTGCGTAATACCCTACGTCCTGTATGCTGCGTAGCTCTGGATTGATTGGGTGTGTTTACAAGATAATACAGATGAAGAGATAGGGGTCCCTGCCTCACCTTATATAGTCCGGGAGGCAGGGTTACAAGTCGGTTTGACAGAGGAGTACTAGTCGTGTACGGCTGGGAGCACTCTACATGGATCCGGACATGTCTAGCTTCCTAACCGAGTACTAGTCCTCCGTATGCCTTGCGCTTCACGCCATCAGGTGCCGTGCAACCCAAGTCGAGTAGTCCCAGGGGCCCACATAGTAGTCGGTCCTGGTACCCACCTGAGTAGTGGGCCCAGGGATGTCCGTACGACAGTTCTCTAGTCCGAATACGCCTCCCTAGAACAGCGTGGTGGAAAGGAAAACAGAACCTTGTGTGAGATGGCTCGGACGATGCTCGATGAGCATAGAAGTCCGAGAAGGTTCTGGGCTGAGGCAGTCAATACCGCGTGCTACGTGTCGAACAGGATTTACCTCAGGGTCCATAAGAAGAGAACTTGCTACGAGTTGATGCATGGTAGAACTCCCAAGGTGAGTCACTTTCACGTCTTTGGCTGTAAATCCTTCATTCTTAAGAAAGGTAAGAGTTTGGACAAGTTCGAGGCTAGGACTGTCGATGGCATTTTCTTTGGTTACACATCTCATTCTAGAGCCTTTCGAGTGCTCAATCTTGAAACTAATCAAATCGTGGAGACTTGCGAGGTTACCTTCAACGAGGCACAGCCACGTAGTCAGCTTGTTTTTGAGTGTGCAGGTGACGGGGAACTTGGCGAGGAGATCTTTCAGGAGGAGGAGTATGAACATGGAGATGATAAAGATGGTGGCGTGGCGCCCGCGGCTGAGCATGTACCTACTACTTCGACTACGATCGAGAATGGGCCCTCTCCTACACCCACGACTACAAGCCCAGATCAAGGAGAAGCTGCTATTGAGGGGGAGGTAGCTTCAAGACGAGAACCTCCCCGGCGTGTTCAAGTGGATCACCCAGCTTCGAGGATCATCGGGGACATCAACGAACGTACTACACGGTCGAGGGTTCGAAACAATTCTCACTTTGCCCAGGCTGCTTTTGTTGCTACGTTTGAGCCCAAAGACATTGGACACGCCTTATCTGATTCTAATTGGGTCAACGCAATGCATGAGGAGTTGGAGAATTTCGAGAGAAACCAAGTTTGGGAGTTGGTAGATCCTCCACCGGGTTGTAAGCCTATCGGTACAAAATGGGTGTGGAAGAATAAAGAGGGTGAGAATGGAGAAGTGGTGAGAAACAAGTCGAGGTTGGTGGCGCAAGGGTATAGTCAGAAGGAGGGGATCGCCTACGAGGAGACCTTTGCTCCCGTAGCCCGTTTGGAGGCGATTAGGATCCTTCTAGCCTTTTCCGTGGCTAAAGGGTTCAAATTGTACCAAATAGACGTGAAGAGTGCTTTCCTGAACGGTGTGTTGGGGGAAGAGGTGTATGTGAAGTAACCACCGGAGTATGAGAGTGAGAAGTACCCCCACCGGGTGTACAAGTTGAGAAAGACGCTTTATGGGTTGAAACAGGCACCTAGGGCTTGGTATGGCAGGTTGAGGGGGTTTCTGTTTGGTAAGGGCTTTGAGATGGGGAAGGTAGATCAGACCTTGTTTCTCCTCAGGCAGGGTGTTGATATTCTAATTGTTCAGGTGTACGTGGATGGTATTATCTTTGGTGGCTCGTCTCACTCTTTAGTTGCAAGGTTTGCAGAAGACATGAGCAGGGAATTCGAGATGAGCATGATGGGTGAGTTGCAGTTCTTCCTCGGAATCCAGATCAAGTAGTCGAAGGAAGGAACATTTGTGCACCAAGCAAAGTACACCAAAGACATTGTGAGGAAGTTCAAGATGGAGGACTCCAAGGCCATGGCAACACCTATGAGTACGACTGCAGCCCTTGATGCGGACGAGGAAGGTGAGCACGTGGACCAGAAGGAGTACCGAAGCATGATCGGGTCACTCCTGTACTTGACGGCGACGAGGCCGGACATCCAATTCTCGGTATGTCTGTGCGCTTATTTTCAAGCGTCTCCAAGGACCTCGCATCGGTAAGCAGTCAAGCGCATATTCAGATATTTGCGACACACTCCCGACTTCAGCCTTTGGTACTCTGCGTCTTCCTCTTTGGCTCTTCATGGTTTTTCAGACGCGGATTTTGCCGGATGTCGGTTGGATAGGAAGTCCACTTCTGGGACTGCCAGTTCTTGGGTTCTTCTTTGGTGTCTTGGTCTTCCTGCAAGCAGTCGAGTGTTGCTCAATCCACTACCGCGGCAGAGTATGTAGCCGCTGCTAGTTGTTGCTCTTGGCTCCTTTGGATCACATGCACCATGAGCGACTTTGGGAGGAGTATACCCATGTTCCACTTCAATGTGACAACACCAGTGCCATAAGTGTTGCAAAGAACCCAGTGCTCCATTCCAAAACCAAGCACATATAAGTGAGATATCATTTCCTGAGAGACAATGTTGAGAAAGGGAAAATCGCTTTGATCCATGTACCCACACGAAACCAACTAGCGGATATTTTCACCAAGCCCCTAGATCAAGCATCTTTCACTCGTTTGCGGGGAGAACTTGGTGTGTGTTTGGTTTCTTGAGTTGGTGTGGGAGCTCCTTGTGTAGCATATGTATAGTTTCCTTTGTGAAATTCTTGCATTTTGCATTGCATTTGTAACATGATGTATAGGCATCTTTGTATCTTAGGTTGCATGCATTTTGTATCATATGCATTTTGTAGGAAAAGCTCCTCCTATATACATTGTTCACCATGATGTGCTATATATGATCTTGTGAGCTAGGTTGGTATGATATGGTTTAGTTTGGCTTAGCTCTTGATGATCTTGATTTATATCCATGGTTGATAGCTATGTTTTTGAAAAATGTTACATGTATGCTCTCTTGTGAGTAAATGCCTTTATATGATCATGACATGTTTTAGTGGCATTTCTATGCTTAATTTATGCTTGGATAGCTTGTTTTGAGCATATGGGGCCAAAGGCTCATTTGTCATCATGAATGTTTAGCCCCCATGCTTTATCTTGTGGAGGGGCATAAGTTCCTTTTTGTCGCAAAGACATTTCATGTACCAAAAATGAATCTGAAAATGAAATGTAAATTGCTTGGAAAATGTGCTCCCATGTCATATGTGCTTAATTTAATTGCTTTTAGATGCTAAACCATTGCACGTTGCTTACCAATGAGAAGTCTCATATATAGAAGTAGGCACATGGCTCGGTGGCTTTGACATGACATGAGGTGCTTGTGTGTGTTTATGATGATCTTATGCTTAGAATGGTGGTCCTAGCATGAAGTTTGTGTGGCTTTGCCATTTTGACATGTTTTGCTCATGTTTAGGACTTTGCTCATGAGAGGGAAATTTTTCGCAAAAATGCTCAATTCTTTCTTAGCTTTGCCCAATGGTTGTGAAACTTGGTGATCTTGTAGTTTAAGTCCATACGAAGCTATAGAGTATCTAACCTTCCCATTTGGATATGTGTAGCATGCTATGTTGAATTTTGTCTATTTGAGAAGCTCTAGGTTGAATTTTTTCCTAATTTTGGCTTGATTCATGCATTGTCAACAAGGGGGAGAAGTTTGTGCATGTTTTGGCCTACTGAGTGCATTTAGAAGGTTTCCGAGTGGTTTCAAGCCATTTTTAGGCTCTTGTAGTTCCCAGGTGGCCATCGGCCTGACCGGTGGAGGCCACCGGTCTGACCGGTGTAGGTCAGGACCTATGCAGTTGTTGGGCACCGGTCTGACTGGTGCAGGGGACCGGTCTGACCGGTCAGAGCAAGGCTGGTGCAGTTGCTCTGTTTTGTGAAGAGTTTTGCATGCATTCGTCCAGGAGGAGTTGCATTGGTTCAGGGGGAGCTTGCATGTGTGCAGGGGGAGCTCTTTGTGGTTTTCGAGCTTTGCATTAGTGGTTTGTGCTCTTTGCTTGAGCTTGTTTTTGACTCGGTTGTGTCGAGTCGTTGCCCTTGCCTAAGGGGACCGAGTCTTTCCTCTTTCAAGTGATCTTGCTCCTTGCCTTTGTTGTGGCTTTCAATCGCTTGGTCGAGTTTCTTTTAGTCGTTTCTTTTCTTTTCCTTTTTTCTTTGGTTACCAAATATGTGTGTTGTCAATGCACTCATCAAGGGGGAGATTGAGAGCCTGTGTGGTTCGAGGACCGGTGGATGGTCGCTTCCTGGTGATGAGTGATTGACAACATTGTGTGGACTGACTCTTGGCTAAGTATTGCAGGTGCAGGTTGCGACTTGACTGGTGTTGGTGCAGGTGAAGAACAAGAGCGAAAGGTCGTTGCCGGTGAACCCTCCAGGTGTGTAGAAGACAAGTCGGCTTGGTTTGAGGGACCCGATGGCCAGCGGGGTCAAGTGCGGGCCGCATGGTGGCAAGAACAGCAAGACGAAGTCGTGGACGGTTTCTTGGTTGAGCCTCAAAACCAAGGTCGAGTCGGAACTTCATGGGAGCCGAGTCAAGAGTGGTGATTGGCGGAGGCTACACCGAGTTCGCGGGGTTTCCAGTGGTTCACCAGAAAACCACTAGGTTCCTTGGTTAATCCACAAAGCCAAGACCGAAGACGGAGGTGCAGCAGCATCAGGCCGGTGTGACCGGTGGGTCTGACCGGTGTGACGGGTGGGTACCGGTCTGACCGGTGGAGGACACCGGTCTGACCGGTGTGCGACTACGGCTTCCGAAGGCTTCAAAGCGGAGGACACGCGTCGGGATCGCAAGGCTTGCGTCGAGGCTAAGCAAGTTTGCGGTCGCCGGGCATCCGTCCGATGGTGCTACGACGAAGTTTCCCAAAAGGCCCTTCGGGGGTGTGTATCCTAGTTTAATGTAATAGGGGTAGTTCCGTCGTTCGATTGCCCTCATATAACCCAAGTGGTGAGAGGATGGCAGCCATCTCTTGGAACCCTAGCTCATTTTCCTTTGCTATTTTCCCTTCCTATTTTCCTTAGGATTTTCTAGGACTAGCATGAGAGCTTCATGGTGAGATCTTGAGAGAGTGATGGATGATTGGGAGGCAAGCTAGACCTTTGTATGAACCTTCATGGTATGTATAGATGATTCGGTGTGATTCCTCAAGGCTTGATTGTGTCTCTCCCGTTTTCCCTTTTTGGTGATTTTCGGAGCCTTTTCTTGGCGATTTTCTTAGCAGTTTTGAAACCTTTCTCTTTGGGATTTGGTGGGGGATGTATGCATGAACCCTTCGTGGTTCTTTTCCCTTTGATTCCCCTCCCGAATCCGTGAGTAAAGGGGCTCGATTTTAGGGTTTTCTCCGGTTTAGGGTTAGAGGTGTTCTTGGTAGAAATCCTTCAATTCCTCTTGATTCAACAAGTTTTGGTGGACCAAATCGTAGCTATGGGATGCTCATGAGGTACTCCTACTATCCACAAAGTCTTGTGCAAATCCGTGGAGCGAATAGGGAGATCGGGATTTGGATTTGGAGGAGTTGACTTGCGGGTTGTTGTTCATCCCGAGCGCCCAGGCCCTGACGGTCTGACCGGTGCCCTCCACCGATCTGACCGGTGCAGACCCCAGTTGGGTTTTTGCTCGGGTGAATGTGCTGGTGAGTTCCCTAGTTCCCAAGGTTGTTGTTGTTTCAAGTTTGGTGTTGTTTGGAGCTCGGGAGGTCAGATTCTTGGATTTGGGGTTTCCAGCCTAGGACCGGTCTGACCGGTGTGCTGTACCGGCCTGACCGGTGCAGGGGCTCTGCTATGGAAATCTTCAAGTCTTGCTCGGGTGATCCGGCTTGGGTCCAGGGTGACCCGGTGTGTCTCTGGTGGGTGTCGGGTGATCCAGCGGCCTAGTCCGGGTGATCCGGCCAAGACCGGTCTGACCGGTAATGGTGACCGGTTTGACCAGTGTGGTCAGTGTGCTACTCGAGTTGCTTGTTCCGCTGCGTTCTCGAGTAGGTTTCGGTGGTGTTGGTTCCTAGGACCAGTAGCACTCCAGTGGCTACGTGGTCTTGGCCAACTTGGGTAGTTGAGTCGGAGAAGTGATTTGGCCAAGCCGTGTTCGACTTGTTAGAGAAGCCATCTCCTTCGAGAAGAATTTTTATCGGCTCCCATTCACCCCCCCTCTCTGGTCGCTAGTTCGGTCCTTCATGCCTGCACCAAACCGGTCTGACCGGTTTGGGAAAATGGTCCGACCGATTTTGGCAAAGGCTCACCCTCAACGTTATGTCAAGTGTGATCTAGCCTCTACAACAAGCCACAAGCTCAAAGAAGAACAAGTAAGCAACATTAAGAGCAATGCACCAGCAAGTAAGACCAAACACTGCATTTGCTATACTTGTCGGTCAAAGGGACATGAGAGTAAGAATTGTCCAAATGGTAATATTCCTAAATCAAACTTGTCAATTATGCATTCTCTAGACTTAGGGATGACAATGATGGTATATATGATACTAGAGTGATTAATTCACCTCAAACTAGCATAAGAGCCATTTGGATTTCCAAATCTCTTGTGACTAACCTCAAAGGACCCAACATGGCTTGGGTACCAAAAAGTGCTTGCTAGAACTGCAGGAGCATGGAGATGCATTGGAGGCTTGGCAAACTCAAGAGAAGGGCTATGAGCTAGAATAATGCCAAGCATCAAGTCTAAACTTTTATATCCTTCCTCCAATGACATCTCGGTAACATATGCTTCACTTTTCATCTTAGTCATTTGATCCTTGGTGGATACTTGTGCTACAAGGCCTTGGTTTTGTACACTTGGCTTGACTAGGTCATTTATTATTTATGCTCCTCTTACCATATGATGCTCATAACCACTCTCTAGTAGAGCAAGTTGACCTAAGTGGTTCAGGGAAAAGAAAAAAATGACATTGTAAGGCAATCAAGTGCATGGCCATAGGTGACGATAGACCAAGTTGAAGCTCAAGAGGAAGATGAAGAATAACTCCAAGTTTCAACACCACTCGAAGGGCCAGACATCCCTGATTCTGCAGAAGTGCAGAATTCGAAGGTTCTGAGAAACTCCCCGAAGGTTCCCATGAACTCAACCTCCGGGAAATTCTTTGGAGGTTTCAGGGTCTGGGAATTCAGACCTACAGAGCCCTAAGAACCATAATGATTGGCATCAAAAGAAGATTCACAAAGATATCCCTACATCACGAGCTGGTAGTAGCTCTGAAGATCCATTCATTTTGAACTCACTAGCAAAACCGGTCTGACCAGTTTGACCTAGTGCAGTATCAATTGAGTGAAATAATGCAAATTAAATTAAGAACTTCAATCAACTACTCTCAACACTTACATGGCATCACATATGTACCATCTTTGTGGTAGTAAGTACCCTTGGCACAATTTCAATATTTATAATTTATTTCCTTTGTGCTTTAACCAAATTGTGAAGTGATCTCCTCAAGCTCATTAAATTGACCAAGTGCTTGTTTTATGCAACTCAAATCCATGATCCACCTATTCAGGGGGAGATTACTCTACATTTTGTGTTTTTGAGACTAACACTTTCATTTAGTTATCTTATAGCCTAAAAAATGAGAGCTTGTCTCTCTTCCTTGGAGTATGCCATGATAATAAGTCCAAAGTGGTAAATTTGTTTTATCTCTTTCTTTGGATTATGAAACTGACCTTAATAATAGCTACTCACCGCAATATATTTTAAATTCCTCGAGTTGGACTTAATTGACCATTATGGTGCATGTGATCTTAGTCGTTCACATTTTCTCTCATATGCACCAATCAAAGGGGAATTTGATCTATATTGTGAGGTTTCAATTTTTGGTCATTCACTTGACCTTTCTACTCATAAGAATCACTAAGGGTTGAAACTAGTGCTTGTGCTATTTAAGTGCCTCTCTCATGTTATGTTTGAAGGATTTATCAAATGAGAGGGAACATTTGAGCTTATCATGGTAATGCACAAGCCAAGGAAAAATCACACTTCACGTATGTGAAAATGTGATAAGCTAGAGGCAAGGGAATGTTTTTCATTCACGGTTGTTCTACCTTTATCATCTAGGCCTTGTTCATGCTAGTGTGTGCATTTCCTTGCATGTACCCCATCAAGGTTCTCTCTTGTGTACCCATTAGATATTTAGTTGATACCTTCCTTTAAAACTTGCCTTTGTGTCAAGTACTCCTTAATTGCGTAAGGTATGAATTAAATATTCTAAATATGGTTCTAAAATTAATTGGCTGCATGCTTGTGTATTTTAGGAAAGAACTTTTTAAGAAAAAAGTGAACTAGCATAATAGGAAGTGTGTATTCTTTGAAAATGTTTGGATTTTGGTCGTTGTGACCCGATTGATCCACTTGTGACTATGGTTAACCTTGCTTGATTGATGGCTAGTCACAAGTGGTGAGATTTTCTTAAGCCAACATATTATCTTTATATCTATCTCTCTCAAGGTTTCTTGGAAGAATCAAGGAGCTTTTGGACCTAATTGGAAAAACCTCTTCTATGGAAGCAATCTAGTGGTTTAAGCCTCTCGAAAAAATTCTATATATCACTAGATCTACCTCAAAAGGAAAGGAGCCCAATCTTTATCTGTCTTATCTACCTTTCCTTTATCAATATATTTGGAGATTTTGAGAAAATTGGATTATGTTGGAGCTACTGGTCTTATCTGAGCAAAATCTAGTACCTGTACATCTCTTGTAAACATCTTGTACTACATCTTGAGAGAAGGATTCAAAAGGACAGGAGCCTCACCCGATCTGGTTTCCTGATGGAAACCGATCTGACCTGTTTTCCCGGGGGCCACAACTTTAACTATTCTACCTGTGGAAATCTCTTCTCTCACCTCCTCATTCATCCCCACTTCACTAGGCACGACTCCCTCTCTCTGTCTCTCGTGCACTCCACCTTCAAAATCGTCCCTCTCCATGGATGCTTGAGAATGGCTCAAAGAGGATGGAGTAACCCTTGAAGATTGGAGCCTTAAAGTGAATCTCATCGATTTGACCGGATTAGAGACCGTTTTTGAAGTGCATCTCATCTTCTCCTCTCCTCTCAAGGGATCTTTTGGTTCTATTGCCCGATCTCTTTGATCCATGCATCTTTCTACGATTCCTTTGAGAAATCATCAACTAGTATGCCCAGGAAGCTATCCCTAAAAGTTGAAGCAATTTGGAGGGCTACATTTTGAATCCCATGTTCTAGGGTTCGACCGACGAAACCGTTCTGATCGGTTTCTGAAACCGGTCTGACCGGTATTGGGCAGAGCCACCCCACCTTGTCCAAATCTTCGATTCAATATCTTGTGGAGTCTCAATTTAATTCCTAAGACCTTATATCTGTTTTTTCACATTTTTGTGGTTAGGAGTCTACTCTAGAATATCAAACTTCACAAAGACCTACTATAGGACAAGGAAGAAGAAGAGGGTTGATGAGCCGGAAAACAATCCTGATCCTATTGAGCCTTCTGATGCCTCCGGTGGCCCGGTTTTGAGGCAGAGGATGCCCAGGTCAGCAGGGGCAGCCTCTATGGATGAAATAATGGAAGAGGGCAACAACACATCAAGTGATGATGATGAAAGCAATGAGGAATGGAGAATTGAACACCGTACGGGAAAGGGTCCAACAGTTGACGAGGATGATGATGATGAGGCTGTCAATTAGGATGATGAAGAAGATCTTGGTGGCAGAGAAAGGGGGCATCAAGCAGGAGAAGACTTTGATGAGGTTAATGAGCCCAACTTGCTTGAGATTAGGAGGTCTATCAACCTAGGCTGTAGGCTCACATAAGCTTGTAAACTTTCTTGGGATGGGAATCACAGAGGTGGCAAGAAAGAAAAGAAGGGAATGGTTGTATGATGGTCCAAAGCCAGCCTCAGATTATAGACTTCACACCTTTTTTCAGCATGACTATTATACCACTGCCGTGACGGAAAAAGAAGGGTATAGTTGCAGAGGCTAGATGGATCGAATGGGCATACATGGCTAATGCAGACAATGTTATTTTCAGAGAGATCATTGATGTTTGCACTGAGCTAAGGACCAAGGGCCTCATAGGATTCAGGCATAGCTGGAACATAGAGATTATTGCACAGTTTATACCACAATTGCATTTGAGGAGAATGAAAATACTAGAAGGATGCATTGGTTGACTGAGGGCATAAGGTACAATATCTCTTTTGGAAACTTCACTAGGTTGCTTGGCCTTAGTCCCTCATATAGTACCTTTCATTGCATACATAATGGTACTGGTCCCTTAGAGGCTAAGGAAATCCGGTTCATGTATCCTAGGGACACACAAGGGAGTGCTGGGTTTGTGACGGGTCCCTACACCTATTATAGTATCCTCAACCGGCTGTTTCGCATGACACTCACTCTTAGAGGTGGCAATCCATTGGATATATCAAATTATGCCAAAGATTTGCTTGCTCATACAAAGCCTCCTGGAGATAAGTTTTGTGTTGGAGATTTCTTGTGGGAAGAGATCAAGAATATCAGTGAGAGCCCACAGAGGTTATGTGGCTATGCACCTTACATCATGCATCTAGTTGAAAAGGTGTCTAAGAAGAAATCCACTAAAGTCTTGTGGTGTTGGGAGAAATTATCCATCACGCTACTGGTAAGTGGAAAAAAACGGATTGCTGTTTTTTTCTCCCCCGCGCCCATCCCTCCACCGATCGTGCCCCTGTCTTTCGCTGCCGACCTCCGGGCCGAAGCCGCCGCTGCTGGGCTGGGAGGCCGCGCCTCGTCCCGCGCCTGCCGCGCCCGCCCGCCATGCCTCGCCGCCCTACCTTGCCGCGCCCACCCGCCCTGCCTCGCCCGGCCGCCGGCGAGGCCGTGCACACCCTGCCGCTCGCGATCCCTGCCCTGCCGCTCGCGAGCCCCGCCTGGCCGGCCGCCGGCGAGGCCGCCCTACCCTGCCTCGGCGAGGCTACGTGCCTGCCTGGCCGCCGCGAGGCCGCGCGCCCCGCCCTGCCGCTGGCGAGTCGCGCCCGCCCTGCCCGCTGTAGAAGAAGATGTATTTTTTCTTTTCTATTCTCGTGACACGTGGGACCTAGATGTCATAGAGATTGTGAGAAATCTGGAGCTGTACCAAATGGTTTTCAAAATCTTAGATCCACGGCGGAGCTGCTCCACGGTGGAGTTGCGTGGATCTGCAACTCTGGAGCTGTTTTTGCAGAGCTGGAGCTCTACCAAACACGTCTGTAGTAGTTGCTGTTTTGGTTGTGTCCAGCTACTGTAGGAAATTGCTGTGAATAGATTAATACCTGCGCGGGCTCTTACTTCTGTTTTTGACTTTTTTTTTATTTAGGCATTTGTACAAACAACTTGCGTGCAGTAGAAACAGCTCATCACAGGGAGCAGCGGCCAAGGTCTTATTTAGTTGGTTGAAAAATTTACCTTTTTAACTGCTGGAACTCCTGTAGCACACTGTAGCACGTTTCGTTTGTTTGTGGTAAATATTATCCTACCATGACTTAACTAGGCTCAAAAGATTCGTGTCGTAAAGGACATCCAAATTGTGTAATTAGTTATTTTTTTACTTATATTTAATACTCCGAACATATGTCTTTTAACGTATTTAATGCGATGTGATGAAGAGAGTGGAGAAAAAGCTAGAAATTTTAGCGATCTAAACAAGACCCAAACATCCCGTCCAGACAGCAGTTCCCGCTAATTGATTTCTCGCTCCTGAAACCAATTATTCTGTACCATTCCTCTCCTTTCCCCATTCATTTCGTCCTCTCTTCGTCTATCTACTTTCCAGTGTCGCTCTCCTCCCTCCCCACCAAATCCAGATCCCTGCCTGGTGCCTGCTCGGCGGTAGCATGAGCGATTGAGCGGTGCAGAGCTCGGTTCTGCATCTAGCTTCACTCTCTCCATACCTAGCATTGTGTTTCCCTGTGTTGTGTTGCGAGCTCCAGGCGTACCCATGGCTGAGGTACTGGCCACCATGGTGGTCGGGCCACTGGTGTCCATGGTGAAGGAGAAGGCCTCCAGCTACCTCCTGAATCAGTACCAGGTGATGGAGGGCATGGAGGACCAGCACGACACCCTCAAGCGCAAGTTGCTCAACATCCTTGACGTCATCACCGACGCTGAGGAGGAGGCAACAGCCAAGAGAGAAGGGGCGAAAGCTTGGCTGGAGAAGGTCCGAAAGGTGGCCTACCAGGCGAATGATGTCCTGGACGAGTTCAAATACGAGGCGCTGCGCCGCAAAGCCAAGGAGGAGGGCCACTACAAGGACCTCGGCATGGATGTAATAAAGCTCTTCCCTTCTCACAATCGTTTTGTGTTCCGTCACAGGATGGCAAACAATCTACGTATGATCTTGCAAGAAATTGATATCCTCATCAAAGAGATGAATGACTTTAGGTTCATGTTTAAACCAGGGCAGCTAGAGCCCATAAATTACTTGAGGCAGAATAGTCCCGATATCATCGATCCTATGAACATTGCCAAATAATCAAGAGCCCGAGAGAAGAAGGATATTGTTGATAGATTGCTTGCTCAAGCCAGCAGCTCAGATCTGACGGTCCTTCCCATCGTCGGAATGGGGGGCTTGGGCAAGACGACCTTAGCGCAGCTTGTTTACAATGACTCTGAAATTCAGAAGCATTTCCAGTTGCGTCTCTGGGTGTGTGTCTCTGATAACTTTGATGTGGATTCCCTAGCTGACAAAACAGTGAAAGAGAATGGTTGTGAAGCAAGCCAAAATTCATCAGCACTCAATCTTCAAAAGGCAGTGAGAGGGAAGAGGTTCCTCCTCGTATTGGATGATGTTTGGAACCGTGATGAGCACAAGTGGGAAAAGCTGAAGTCTTACATTCAGCATGGTGGCAGTGGTAGCTCAGTGCTGACAACAACGCGTGATGAAGCGGTTGCTGAACTAATGATGGGTACAACCGAAGGAGCCTATAAACTTGAAAGCTTGGGTGCTGATTTCATAGAGAAAATTATCCAGACAAGAGCATTCAGTTTAAAACAAGAAGAGGAATGGCCTGGTGAGCTCGTTAAAATGGTTGGTGAAGTTGCTAAGAGGTGTGCTGGTTCTCCTTTAGCTGCTACAGCATTGGGCTCTTTACTGCGTACCAAGACCACTGAGGAAGAATGGAAGGTTGTACTAAGTAGAAGCTTGGTCTGTGATAATGAAGATAAAATTTTACCAGTACTCAAGCTGAGTTACAATGGCTTGCCATCACATATGAGGCAATGCTTTGCTTTCTGTGCTATGTTTCCAAAGGATTATGTGATTGATGTGGACATGCTGATCCAATTGTGGATGGCCAATGGTTTTATCATGGAGCAGGAAGGTGTGCGCCCTGAACTCTATGGAAAACAAATTTTCAATGAGCTAGCATCAAGATCATTTTTTCAGGAATTGAGGAGTGTCCCATTTGACAATTCATATTTGGGAACTAATGAAGACGGGTATTGTTCTAAAATTACTTGTAAGATCCACGACCTTATGCATGATGTTGCACAGTCTGCTATGGGAAAAGAATGTGCTGCAATAGCTACACGCTCATGCAAAAGTGAGGAGGCTCTTCATTCAATTCGTCACCTATATTTGTCAGGCCGTCAACCAGAAACTCTTCTGAATGCTTCCCTAGAAAAAGGATATCTAGCATTCCAAACATTGATATGTAATGGAAGTATAGAAGAAGGTATGAAGATTTTATCAAAACACAACTCTATCAGAGCTTTAAAGATCAGAGACTCATTCTTAAGGCCGAAATATCTTCATCACCTGAGATATCTTGATATCTCATATAGTGATATTAAAACACTTCCAGAAGACATGAGCATCCTATATCATCTGCAAACACTAAACCTTTCTTACTGTCATAAGCTTGAGCGACTGCCAAGGGAACTGAAGTATTTGACTGCCCTCCGTCACCTCTACATTCTCCATTGTTGGAAGTTGAAAAGCATGCCCGCAGAGCTTGGACACCTCACTTCCCTACAGACCCTTACATACTTTATAGCAGGAACCGACTCCGGTTGCAGTAATGTGAGAGAACTGCAGAATTTGGGCCTTGGCGGTAAACTGGAGCTACAGCAGCTTGAAAATGTGACAGGAGATGATGCACAAGCAGCAGGTCTTGGAAATAAGGAAAAACTGACCGAGCTGGAGTTAAGATGGAATGATAGTGACCTGGAGGCACAAAATGATAATCATGAAGAGGTGGTCGAAGGTCTGAAACCTCATGATGGGCTGAAGGCTCTGAGGATATATTCTTGTAGGAGCAGAAATTTTCCGACATGGATGAATACGTTGATTGGCATGGTGGAGCTTGCGTTATGTAACTGCAAAAGGCTCGAGAAGCTTCCTGCACTCTGGCAGTTATCTTCCCTGCAAATTATTCACCTGGCCGGGTTGCACAGTTTACATTGTTTGTGCAGCAGTGGCACTACACCCATCACATTTCAGAAACTGAAGTTTCTTCAATTGTATAATATGCCAAATTTCAAGGCATGGTTGGACACTGATGAGTTACAAGGAGAAGAGCTGATATTTCCCAAGGTTGAGAAGCTGCATATCAGGGAGTGTAAAAGTTTGATTGCATTACCAAAAGCATCGTCAGTGGTTATGAAATCATCTAGCGGAGTTCACACTAAGTGCCGCTCAGCATTTCCAACATTGAGGGAAATGTCGTTAGATTGTTTGGGTATGTTTGAAAGATGGGAGGCGGTCAAAGGAACTCCAGAAGAAGAGGTAACATTTCCTCTGATGGAGGTCTTGTCAGTTCATGGCTGCCCGAAGTTGACAGACCTACCTGCAGCACCGCAGCTAAGTAAATTAACCATAGATGGAGATGGCCAACAAATGTCCCTACAAGCAGCTAGCAGATACATTCCTTCGTTGTCCAGTCTACGTCTGGCTGTGTCACCTGATGACACAGAAACAACATTGCAGCATGTCAGACAGGAATGGAATCATGAACTCCCCCTGGCAGCTATGAGGTTAACTAGGTGTAACCTTCTATTCTGCTCCCACTCAAGTGCTCTGGCGCTATGGACATGTTTTGCACAGCTAGTAGATTTGACAATTTCAGATTGTGATGCTCTTGTCTACTGGCCAGAAAACGTGTTCCAGGCCCTGGTATCCCTGAGGGATTTGTCAATTTGGCGATGCAGCAAACTTACAGGACTCACAGAAGCTGCTGATCAGCAATCTGCTCCAGCTCCAGAACAGGGTGGGCTTCTGACACGTCTGGAATCTCTATGGATAGATGATTGCGCATCTTTGGTAGTGTTTCCCAAGATGCCAGCATCTCTCAAGACATTACATATTGAATGCTGCAGTAATAATGTAGAGTCCATCGTATTTGGTCAGCAGGAGGATACGAGGTTGATGAGTGGAGAAGGTGCTGTATGGCTGGATACATCATCATCAATTCCAGGGTCCAGCAGTAATGAAGCCACAGCATCTACAGCTGTACTGAAGCTGTCATCTGCAGCCAAGCATCCCTTCGTTCCATGTCTAGAATCTCTAACAATAGAGAACTGTGATGGTTTGTCACAGGTTGCCAATCTTCCTCCATCTATCAAGACCTTGACCATTCGTGATTGCAGCAATCTTCAATCCCTATCAGGACAGCTAGATGCCCTGCAAGAATTAACTGTTTGCTCATGCCAAAGGTTGAAATCTCTGAAATCTTTGGAATCTTGCTTAGGAGAGCACCCATCGCTGGAAGAACTCTGGCTTTATCGATGCAAAAGCCTGGTTTCCTTACCTGATGGGCCTCAACCATACTCATCACTTAGACGTCTTCAGATTTATGAATGTGATGGTATAAAGTTGCTTCCGCAGAGCCGACAGAGACGTTTGGATTACCTTGAGGTGAAACGTCTAGATGCACGTTACGAAGGTAACCTCCAGTTTTGCCTCTTCTTTTAACCAAATTGTCAGGAGCTTGGTGTTTCATAAAACACAACTCTTCACTTAAACATTCAGTTAGTTATTACAATAGGTGGTACGATTTAGTGATATAAATTTACAAGTGCTGTTCGAGAAAAAAAAATACTAGTGCGGTGTTTAGAACCTCTAGCCAACTGTTGATGATATATACATCATATTGTCCAATGCACCACTAATACCTAAATCCTTAAACTTTTGCATATTGCACAATCGTGGTGTCTAAACACGCACAGCTAGGTCAACAAGTCTAGGCACCAATATATGTTGCACTTCACTATAATCGCCTTGCACACGGTGACTAAGACACGGCGGCCACAGGTCCGGTGAAGGGCCTGATCGCCGTGTGTCGTCTATCGGGCACACGGCGACACCTTTCTCCGTGAGTAATTCCCGGCACACGGTGACATAAAGCGCAATAACGGCGTCCAAAGTCTTAACGGCAAGTTCGCCATGTGTCCTGGTCGGCCTCACACGGCGACCCTGTTTTGTGCCGTGTGTCGCAAGGGGCACACGGCGATCTATGGTGTCGCCGTGTGCCCGATATAAAGCACACGGCGACTATAGAAGCACACGGCGACAAATCGTTTTCCGGTAGTGCGCTTCTCTCTCCCTCCCTCCCTTGGTTGTAATTGATAACCCGAGTAAAAGCAATCTTCCTTTGGTCCTACACTAAATTAATCATGGCATCGTGGAATTATTGCAGACAATTTGTATTAGTTTTTTTCATCCAATTGCCTTGGTGAAACTTCTCCCACGGTCCTCTGCACTCATACTATATGATAGTACACAGTACCCTCTGATATTATGCGTCAGCTTACATTAGAGAACCAGTTGAGGCGGTAGTTATCCTACCTTTTTTTGTAAAACCAGTAGCTTCATTGTATTTATTTCGTGCATACTATATGTGTAGTTCTTTTTACATGGCTCTTCTCTTTTACATAAACAATGATTTTCCTTTGCAGCTTTAAGAACTATTGGATGCCATAGTCTGTTTCTCATATGTGTATATATAATTTCTAATTTCGTGTTGAAATTTCCATGCATAAATTCTAACATCATCGACGATCATGGCGAGGTCTGCCAGAACCGACTTGGAAACGTGCAGTCAGAAGGCTGGTGTGCTCAAAACCGCAATCTGAAGAAAGTTCTGACGAAGAAAGTTCTGATGAAGACAATTTGTTGTAATGTCAGTGTTCTTGATTGATTTAGAAAGATGATAGCTCCTAATGCTGATTCCCTCAGGTGTGATTTCCTTGTATGTTTGTTACCAGACCTGCAAATTAATGATGGATTATATAGTTATAGTGAAGTCAAGCCGGAGTCCTTGATTTTGGGCAGAGAACAAGTCCCGGAATGGAAGATGAAGAATTTAGCAAATCCATGATCCAGTTTTTATTCTTTTTTAAAAAATTTCGAACTACGACGTTTTTGAGTTCGTGTCTGCTCCAGAACAAGAGAAACACAGCTAGCACTTCCATTTCATGATGTGTTTTTCAACAGTCCAACATAGTCCTGTTGTCTTACGTCGTCAAGCTATAGTTTAAACTGCTGCTTGATATGCACTACAACTATTGCACATTATCCCATGTTATTCTGTGGGAATCTAGTACTGAACTTTATCCTATGCAGTCTTTGGAGAGCACGGTCTTGTACAGAAAAACCTCGCTGTTGAGCCCTGTTTCTTCAAAATTATATCTTGCAGCAACATTTCTCCTTGTCATGCTGTAATGGAATTGAAAAGAATGGTGATTGCAACCACAAGAAATTCTATAGTATTGCAATAGAAAGCAGAGGGTAAGGTAACCATATACAAGACTAGTTCTCAAATAATGTTGCAACAGCCAACATTAGCAATTGTCACATACTACATTTGTATGGAAATATTATCATTGTTGACTTTTAGTTGTGACGTTTGACCATTAGTTTTGTTCAAACATTTATGTAAGTATCATATTTTGTTACAACTTACTTTCTCATCAAAAGTATTTTAAACATAACTTATCCTTTCGTATGTATATGCAATAAATTTTTGAATAAGAAGAGTGGTAAACATTGCAATGAAAAGTTTGACTTTGATACGATACTCTTTTTTTATATAAATTACGAACTTTATAAACTTTAGCAACATAGTACAGAGATGAGAGAGAAGTTCTCCCATTGAGTGTTACAGAGTGCCTGGAGCACTGGGCAAGAGTCACACCTTTTTGAGTTGCAACTAAAAGTGCACTGATGTTGGATAGACTGTCTAGCCTGCTTTGATAATTTATGAGCTATTTGAGTGGTGCTTCTAGGGATTTTGAAAAATGCACTTCTACTTCCATCAGTAATGGAAGTGATTGCAGCAATACATGGCCTCAAAGAACAATGGCCTGGCTGGGCCAAAGGATCAGGAGAACTAAGAGCGACAGCAAGTGTCTGACAATCTGTGTGGTAAGCGACATTCTGTAGCTGAAGTTGGTGTACCACCTTGGCTGCAAATATAGCATAACCTGGGCTTCTGCCTGCAATGGAGTTGTTGGTGTGTGGTTGTAATTGGGTCTATTTTAAGGGACCATTGTGCATATTTGTGATATAAAGAGAAGAGAGGGGCTTAGGTGTGGAATTGACCCAACTAGAAAAATTTCCCCCAAAAAAAACATGGTTGTTCGCACCCAAAATTGGCATAAAGCCGATCAGGCTAACGCCACCGGTCAGACCGGTGTCCCTGACTGGTCTGACCGGTCGGGTCCTATAGCCGATCCGGTAACGCCCACACCGGTCTGACCGATGGGCCTGACCGGTCTGACCGGTGGACCCTGAGTCCGAGTAGAATTAAGGAATCCTAGCGAATTTCGACTTGTAAAGGGTTTCCGTGCGGGGCAAGACCTCCCCACCCTATAAATATAAAGGGTCATGATCCGTTGCGGGCTATCACCCAATCGATCATTACTTTCTACAACTTTTATCTCCAAACCCTAGCGTTTCCAACCCTTGTGCTTTCCTTGTTTGTCTAAACGGCGATCAAGGACGTTCTGAGTGGCTTTGCCGACCTCAAAGCAACCCTAGGTGCGCCATCTCCGACGGGGTCCCTCCTGAGGCGGCGATCTTAGGTTTTCACTGCGCCCCTGCATACACCGGTCAGACCGGTGCCCCTGACCGGTCAGATCGATCAGGACAGAGGCTCGGCGAGTTCAAGTTTCTGGACTGCTGTGTGATCTAGTGCTCGTGTGTGTTGACCAGCAAAGGCGTCAACATATTTTGGCGACTCCGTTAGGGACGAAAGATCGGGTTGCTAAGACCGTTCAATCTAACCTTAGCCAGATGGGTGCTCGGTGCGAGCTCGACATGAACAACATCGTCACGACGTCGCTGGATGATCTCCCTCCAGAGGAGCAGCAGAAGTTCAAGGCGCTACAAGAGTACATGCAAGTGCAATTCCTAGCTGGCGTCAAGAAGGATCATTCCGGCAAGGTGGCAAGATTGAAAGAGTTCGAGCTGCCGGCGATCAAGCTAAACGACAACAATGTTGAGGTAATCCCCACAGTAAGTAAGAAACCCCCGCCTGAACCTTCTCCTATGAAATCTACAGTGGAAAGTGATGAATTACTTGCTTCGTATATTGCTCGTTTAGAACGTTTAGAGGATCTTGAAAAAGATAGGAGTTTAGGCTACAATAATAATGAAACTAATAGTAGTACTCCTAAAGCTAATCATCATGGGTCCTATCCTAGCTTAGCACCTTTGCCTGTTGTTAATAATTCAAATTATGCATATGGCATGCCACCAAATCCTGCATGTGGTCAATACCCACTGTTTTAACTGCACAGGCCAAATATGGCCGCACCGGTTGAACCGGTGCAGGGTACCGGTCAGACCGGTGCACCGGAGATGGTGCCCGATCAGCCTATGCCACTTTTCAGGTCGTGTCAAATCTAGTGATTCCTACTTTTTCTAATACAATTAGTAACATTGGACCTCGTTATAGTACGACAATGAGCACATCGCCCCCCAAAACCATTATTCCGGACGATGTGTTTGAAAGTTATAGGCTAGCTCAAGCTAAGATAGCTCCCTATTTAAATAAGATAAATTTGGAGAATCCTCAGCCACCACAACCAAATAATCCTAATTGGACGGAATTTAATAGATTTAAGGAAGATTTGGCTAATGTGGTAAAAACCAAACTTGGTGTTGATATTGGTAATACTAATTTGTATCAAAAGCCATATGATCCTGAGTTTGATAGATTTCCTCTCCCACGTGGTTGGCGTATGCCTGATTTAATTAAATTTAGTGGTGATGATGACCGAACCACATGGGAGCATATTAGTCAATACACTGCACAACTAGGTGAAGCTGGTGTTTATAATGCTTTAAAAGTACGCTTGTTTTCTTTATCTTTAACTGGCACTGTTTTTGCTTGGTTTTCTTCGTTTGCTCCTGGTTCTATTATATCTTGGGATATGTTAGAGCGTAAATTTCATGATCACTTTTATAGTGGGAGCATGCAATTAAAATTGACAGACTTAACATCATTTAGGCAAGGAAGAGATGAGACTGTCTCTGCCTACATAAAAAGGTTTAAAAAAACTAAAAACCGTTACTTTAATTTGTCAATCACAAATATGGACCTTGCAGACATTTGTCTGAAAGGTTTAAGGTCATCTATTAGAGATAAAATAGAGGGTTTAAATTTTCTTTCGGTTGCACAAGTTCAAGTAAGAGCTTTAGTTGTTGAAAACCGATTGAATAAAGAAAAGGATAACTTTAAATCACGTCATTCTAATGTGCATATTATTGATTATGATTCTGATAGTTCGAACGATAGTGATAAAGAAGTTTATGTCGCTGAATTTATTTGGCCCTCTTAAGAAAAAGTTTATTCTTGCTCATCTCTTAAGCCGGCTAGTAAAGGTCGGCAAGAAGAAATTAAATTTACTTTTGATGTTTCCAAATGTGATCGTATATTTGATGAATTGCTTAAATCTGGAAATATCAAGTTAACTCATACTATTCCTCCACTTGATGAATTGAAAAGACGTGTATATTGCAAGTTTCATAATTCGTTTTCCTATGGCACTAATGCTTGCAATGTGTTTCGTCGACAGGTTCAATCGGCCATAAACGAAGGTCGTTTGACTTTTCATGAGATGCAAGTGGATAAAACTCCTTTTCCAATCAACACCATGGATTTATAGCAGCCTAAGGTATTGGTTCGGCCGCATCAAGCTGAAGAAACTAAGGGCAACAATGTGGTAATCGGGGAGGCTAAGCCCGATTTGAGAGGAAAGGAGCTTGTTCGTAAAGTTGAGTATGAGAAGACTCCTGATGGTAAAGAGACCTTCAAGGTTACTGTGAGTGCCTCTGGACATGGGGGGCAAGGGTCGTCCACACCCGCCGATCAACGACCGTTTGAGCCGTCTCTGGCCAGACCGGTCAGACCGGTACGCCCCTGGGTCGTCCAAGGATGATCAAACTAAGCCGTTCAGAGATCGGAAACTGGAAGCTTAATGTAGCAAAAAATCAGAGGAGTGGTCCTAAGCCAAAGGTCACTTTCGATATGCTATTTGAAAAGTATTCCAAGCAAAAGGCTGTTACAAGTGAGCAGCCGTTAAAAAAAAGGATGAGGTCACCTACACACCAAGGAGGGTCGTCTTCACCTCCAAGGGTTGCTACAAGACTCAAGGGTGAATCATCGCAGCAAGGGCAACGCTTTACTCCACCTTGGGTGTCATGAATTTCAAATGCACCACGCCCGATCTATGATGACAATGGAGTGATGTGGCTGCCATATCAACAAGCTTTTCATCCTGGATGGGGAGAACCAAAATCAGCTTTGGACAAAATCTCCAGACCCATCCAAGACCGATTGGCTCCTCGCCGTTCTGGTCAGGGTCACCAGACCCGACCAGTCAGACCGGTCGCTAGCACCGGTCAGACCGGTGCAGCCAGGAAAGCTGTGCCGCCTCCCGTGAAGCAAATTTACAAGCCAAAACAAAAAGAGGAGGTGAAGAAGATGGATATTGATCCAAAGAGGACCACAAATCAAGATATTATTCATATTGGATCAACGGATGTTCCCATTGGAGAAGATGGCAAAAGACCGATTGTTCCAAACAATAAGGTTGTGACATCAACTCCAGAGGTATTTGCTGCTGCTAATGACCATGAGGCCAGTGGGAGTGGTTCCAACTCCAAATCCTTCTTGCCAAGGTGGTGTCCTCCCGGTTTGACTCGCACACAAATGAGGAAGCTTCAATGCCTGAGATTTCAAGAGAAGAGGGAGAAGGAGCTAGAGAAGTAGAGGGATAAAGCTTTCAATCAATACAGGCCCATGGTATCTCAAGGAAAAGAGTGAAGAGTCAAGACCAACCCCCAGCCAGAGCCGGTCAGACCGGTGGAGTCAGTCAGACCGGTCACACCGGTCAGACCGGTGGCGGGCGTCGGTCAGATCGATGACCCAGAGACGCCGCCCGGTTTCTCTTCTTCGGCTCCTATGGTTTGTGATGACAAGTCCACATCGGAACCTGCACCAGAAGACGATGAGGATCTTGTTGATTACAGTTCTTCACCCGAGCGCATGAATTTGGACATTAATATGATCCATATGTCTATGGATGGTTATTTGCTCTCGGAGGAAGACGTCGCACATCTCGACTTTGGGCCAAAGGAAGCTATTTTCCAGAAGCCTAAAGCTACTGAAAATCATCTGAAGGCTTTGTACATGAAGGGTCACATCAGTGGGAAGCCTATCTCTTGCATGCTGGTGGACGGAGGAGCGATCGTCAACTTGATGCCGTATTCTTTGTTCAAGAAGTTGGGAGGTTCGGATGATGAGCTGATCAAGACCAACATGACCGTCATCGGTGTGGGAGGAGGTGAGCCGATGGGAGCTAAAGGCGTCGTCTCTATGGAGCTCACCGTTGGAAGTAAGACGTTGGCTACAACATTCTTCATCGCTGAGACGCAAGGTAACTTCAGCTTAATCCTTGGTCGTGATTGGATTCATGCAAATCAATGTGTGCCTTCTACCTTGCATCATTTTTTAATTCAATGGGTAGGCGATGAGGTAGAAATTGTTCATGGTGATACGTCAGCTTGTGTTGCAGTGGCTGATAGTTCTACCATGGATAATCATGAGAATCTTAAGTGCTTAACTGGTTTAGATTTACCTGATTTAAGGCTTATTGATTCTACCAAAGATGGATTTGCTACTGTTGTTATGAAGCCGGTCGCTGATCAGGCTAGAACCTCTCTTTTGATTTGATGGATGCAAATCTAGAGTGGTTGCAACAAAGGCGAGAGCACTATCGGGCGCATAAGAACGATATGTGTGAGGCCATCGAAGACTTTGATGATTTGAGCAAGTTAGGACAAGGGTTTACGTCGGCTGAATCATTTAGAGGAGGTGGATATTGTTGATGGCACTATACCTAGGCCGACATTTGTAAACAAGAATCTTGATCCTTTGTTTAAATCTGAATTGATAAAGTTGTTAAAGGAGTATGTTGATTGCTTTGCATGGAATTACAATGAGATGCATGGTTTAATTCATGATTTAGTTGAGCATCATTTACCTATTAAACCTGGTTTTAGGCCTTATAAACAACCTCGTAGAAATTTTAATCTTGATATTTATGACTGAGTGAAAGAGGAAGTCAATCGGTTGCTTGATGCAAAGTTTATTAGGCCTTGTCGTTATGCTGATTGGATCTCTAATATTGTGCATGTTGAGAAAAAAGGAACAAAAAAGCTTAGTGTTTGCATTGATTTTAAAGATCTTAATAGAGCTACTCCTAAAGATGAATATCCTATGCCTATAGCCGATTTTCTTGTTAAAGCTGCATCCGAACATAGAATTCTTAGCTTTCTTGATGGTAATGCTAGTTACAATCAGATCTTTATGGCCGAAGAGGATATATCCAAAACGGCTTTCATTTGTTCGGGTTTTGTTGGCTTATTTGAGTGGGTTGTTATGACCTTTGGATTAAAAATGCGTGTGCTACTTATCAAAGTGCTATGAATTTAATCTTTCATGATTTGCTTGGCATCATAGTAGATGTTTATATCGACGACATTGTTGTCAAATCGGCTGGAGATGACTCTCATTTAGCTGATTTAAGACTTACATTTGAAACATTGCGTCGGTACAAATTGAACATGAACCCACTCAAATGTGCTTTTGGTGTATCGACTGGGAAGTTTTTAGGCTTCATTGTACATGAGAAAGGTATAGAGATAGATCCTAAAAAGATTGAGAAAACCTGGAATGTTAAAGCGCCTACTTGTAAAAAGGATTTGCAAAAGTTCTTGGGCAAGGTAAATTACTTGAGGAGGTTCATTTGTAACTTGTCTGGGAAGGTGAATGCTTTTACTCCTTTACTTCGGTTAAAAATGATATTGACTTCACTTGGGGGACAAAGCAACAAGATGCATTTGATGAAATTAAGAGCTATTTGACTTCGCCACTCGTTCTTCAAGCGCCCAAGAGTGGTATTCCTTTCAAGTTGTATGTAGCGGCTGAGAAGGATGTCATTGGAGGTGTTTTGACTCAAGAAACCGAAGGCAAGGAGTACATTGTTGCATATGAGAGTAGAAGATTGTTGGACGCCGAAACAAGATACACTTTTATTGAAAAGTTGTGTTTATCGCTATATCATACTTGTACCAAGTTGAGGCATTATTTATTACCAAGTACTTGCATAGTAGCTGTGACAACCCGCCCGAGAAAATTCTGTACTATCGCCTAAACCAATCCACTTTGGCCATTAAGCGACAGTAAAGTACCATCCCGTCGTAAGTTGCCGGGTTAACGCCCGGTAAATCACTTGGAAATCACACAGAGGATCGAACATATTCATTAAAACTCACACGAAGGCGAGTCCAGAGTACAAACACAAATTAAATCCAAATTGTACCCCTAAGGGTTAATTATTACAAACCATTGTTCATGACATGTTAAGTAAAGGTTCAGAGTTCGAAAACAGCGGAATAATAACTAGCGAAATGATAGACATCACAGGAGGCCGTCCATGATGCCATCACTCGTCGTCATCCACCCATTCCAGCCCCCAGCCGGGTAGAATCTCTCCAGGCCAAACAACACCTGCAACAACATTTACATAGCAAGGCTGAGTATACTAATACTCAGCAAGACTTAACCGTCGAGTGATAACTACATCACCAAACTCTAGACATGAGAGGCTTTTTGGCCGGTGGAGTTCTTTTGCTGAAAAGCAACAAAGAGTAAGTCCTTACTTTCAATATTTTAGCTTAAATTCTAGGTAATTATCATTTCTACGTGAGCCATCTATTGCAATCAAGAATTTTACAAAACAATTAATTCACGCAGTAATATTCACAAGTTCCATTATTAAGGGATATCATGGCCAGTTGATTAAGCAGTCTCAGATAACGGTGAGAGGCCGACAATCGATTGATTTATAACCTTGCAAGGTAAACCAAAACACACGGTAGGGTGCCCTCACACTGGACAACCACCAGGCAGTTCCCAAAAGTCCTCGGCTTGGGATCGAAGCTTACAGTCCTGGGTACAAGGCTATCTGGTACGCCTCACACTAGCGTCCAGCCTCACACATGTACCCCCCTCCCGGTGGTGAACCGGGCAGGTGACTACTCAAGATTAGTAAGGGTAAGATCCCGCACCGTCTCATTAAGGTACTAGGCTTACCGGTCCCATTCCCGACAAGTGCTTAGTACGTTCAAAAGCTTAGCCCACGAAAGCCACTGGACCGGAGCCCAAATCCCATGCTCTTACCACATGAGCAATTCATTTATAAAGATCTTATGATTCCAACATAAGAACATATTCTCGCGAGTGACGAACATCACTCGACTTGTACCGGTCCTATAGCATAGCAGCTATCGACCTAGCATACTAGTAAAAGAGCATAGGTACCTAGGGATCATGCATCTAGGGTTTCAATTCAACTCCTAAAACGTAAATGCACAAACATCGCAAAGGTAATTGCATAATTTTAAAAGAAGGGTTAATGATCCGGGGCTTGTCTTCGTCGGCAAGGTTGGCCTTGAGCCCTTCTAGACTTTGGTCCAGGTCCTGAGCTACGTCCACGTACTGCAGCGCACCGTCAGCACCTTCGTCTCCTCCTTCCGGCATGAGCGTATAGCTACCGTCGGGAAGATCTACACGAGGATGCAAATGCAAGATTTAATTGACGGTTTGGATTTGATTAATTACAAAACAACACATGACAACCACAGGGTGCATGGTTGACCACATTCACCTAGATAATAAAGCATTCAGCATACTCTTCCAATAAAGGAACAATATGTGGTTCTTTATTAAATATTCTTTTTGATAGTGACTATGTACATATCTATGCAAATAATTTAATTGAATTTCACAAAACAGCAAGGGTGAGGTCTCAACCTCCTTAGCATGATTTCATGACAACCATCGTGTCACTAAGTGAGGATGTGGTGATTTTCCCATTTAATTTAATATTAAGCTTTAATTGGCCTCCATAGTTTTTATTCATAAAATAAATTCATAAAATTCAGTGGGGGTGTTTCTGAAGCGCTACAAACCTAGATAAGTCCACTGAACAAGATTTCCCATTTTCATGAGCTATAAATTAATTATGCCACAAAAGACAAAATCTAGCTACCAAAACATGAGAAATGCATATAAAAATATATAAACAACAAATGGATTCCAACTTTCTGCCACTGCTTCTCTGACTCAAATCAAGGCTAGGAGATCAACAAACACATCAAGGGCTACTCTAGATCTTGAGCTATGCATTTATATTTAAAACTAAGCATAAATCAAGAATAATTATTTCTGAAAGACATAAAATCAGGATTAATTCACCAGAGGTGAATTTAGGCATACAAAGATCACATGCAGAAGTTGAGCACAAAAATCTATTTATATTTTGCTACAAAAATCATTTGGACAGATTCATCATAAATACAAAATAATTCATAATAAAAGATCTACACAGTAACTTTGTGACTTTTTTGGTACAGAACCTAGACATGGCATTTCTAGCAACATATCCAAATTCAACTTGAGAGTACTTGTAGATTTTAGGCTACAACAGATCTAAGTTTAACATATTTCTATTTTTCATGCAAAAACTAGCACTCAAAATTAGGGTAATGCTTTACAAAAGTTGTAGGGTTACTCACAAGGAAACCAACAAAATTGAGTTTGCATTTTTCTGATTTTTCTACACATTTCTATGAATTTTGGAAGATGCTGGACTAAGTTGTAAGGAAACTAAGATACAAATCATTGCAGGGAGGTCCCTAGTTCACAGATATGCCCCTTGATTTCACAACCATACCCCCGGCGGCGGAGGCGAGCTCGCCGGCGGCGAGGGGCGGCCGAAGGTGGGCAACAAATGGCACGGGGTTGAGATTGGGGTCACCTAGGTTCGATTGAAGGCGGATTTGACGTCCGAGAGGGCTCCGGCGAGCACCGACGGCGGAGCACGGGCGGCGCGTCCGCCCCTGTTCGAAATCCGGCGAGGCGTGAGGCAATGCCGAGCAATTTGCGGTGGTGGGAGCCCGAGTGTGGTGAGGGGGAGGTGCTAGAGTGCACGGGAGGCGGTGCGCGAGGAACGGCGGAGCGGGAGCTTCGCGACGGCGTCAATGGCGTGCGGCGACGCTCGGGAAAACGGCGGTGGAGCGGGTACGTGCGAGGAGAATGATCGGCGCCCTTTTATAGGTGACGCACGGTTCGCTTTGAAGCAAAAGGGGAGGGCGAAGGGGGACCCGGCCGGCGTCGGGGCGCGCACGGCCGGGCCGGCAGGCGGCGAGGCGAGAGCCCGGCGCGGGCGCGCGGGCTCCAAGGGGCTCGGGCCGTGTGCGGCCTCGGCATGTGCGACCTCGGGACGCGCAGCCGGCGTGGGGGGACCCGGACACCGAGGGAGACGGCCGCCATGCGGCGGCGCGCACAGGCGCGCTCTGGCGCGCGGGAGCGCGGCGGCACGACGCGACGTCGCCGTCCCCAATTTCATTTACACGAGTTTGACCAGCGTTTGCTCGAAATTTCCAGTTAAAACTTTCAAAACTTTGAATACTAAAGTTGTAGAGCATCTATAGGAGAACATTTTTTGTAAAGGCCGACCTATGTTTTGATCAACCGTTTGAGCATGAACTGCAGGCAAAGTTGCTGTCTTTCATGGCGCTGATGAATAGTGCTTAGCTGCAGTTGACCGAGTTTTTCACCAATTTCCCCTCAAAATATCAAATGCCGCCAATTATGAAAAGTGTGTCCCTCGAAAAGACGAACAACTTTTATATTGGCCGATTTTGAAGTGTTTAAGTGAAATTCGGAGAACGCGGCAAAAGTTCTTGGAGGGTTCAAAAGACAACAGGGGTTTTGACCAACAATTGACTAGGGTTTGACCAAGGTTTGACCACAAGGGTGTGTTGACTTGATTAATAAGATCATTAGCGATTGTTGGCTAGGTTTTCGAGGTGATGGCCCAGGTTGACCAAGGTTTGACTGAAGTCAACGTGTTTGACTCGGTTGACGAGGTCATTAGCACTAATGATGCTAATTAAAAACCTGGGGCGTCACAGCCTACCCCCCTTAAAAGAATCTCGTCCCGAGATTCGAAAATCCAAGGACAAGGTAGGGGAGGATGGTTTTCTATGATTTCTGAATTACCTTGGGAAGCAACCGCGATGTGATTATAGGTCAGAGAGTATAACCATCATCGGTTCAAGGTTAGCCCATAAGAGTAGTCAAAGGTGACAAGTCATGGAGAGCTTTTGCAGGGAGTTTACTTGCGGATGCAAGCGGGGAAAGTACGAAGAGATAAATCAATATAGGAATTTCAGAACAATCTTGCTCATATGTTGATTAGCTTGTGACCTTTGGTTATATCCCTTGTTACACTAACGGTGCAATGGTTTTAAAAGTTGGTGTGATGCACATGTTTATGAAGGCATGATGCACATGTTCATGCGGTATGGTGCTCATGTTGCATGTTAACATGACTCGATTACCCTTGGAATGAGTCAGTGATGGAGATGACAATCACATGGTTGAGAAGGAGTATATGTGTGGCGAGTCGCATTCTCACAACCAAGATACCTAGCGCGCTCCTAGTGGTAATCATATGGCTGCAGCGCACATGATGCCCTAGGTTCCGTCGCGGCACCTTTGGTTACGGGACAACAACATCACCAATCATAAGAAGGATAGAGTAGGAATATTGAAATCTTCCATGCACATGCATGTTAGTTCTCCCAAGGTTCCCAAATGCACGTGCTATGTGATTGCATTTCTATGCTCTTCAATTATGTCATTAAGGGTGCAACATATGCATGATGCCAATGCATAACAAAATCCTTGACACTTTTCTCCCTATTTTACTTATTCAATTCTTCGTGAGCAAGATCAAGAGAAAAGAGTTTCAGATCAAACGAATAAGAAAGATCATGCAAGGATGGCAATATCCAGGAGTGGCTTCGTGCATTCCAATGCAGAAACACGAGAATGGAATTGGTACATGTCGGTGGAGATAACATGTTGACAGGAGAAGATTACAACTGAAGATTGAACTCTAAGATCAAGACATTACCCAATTGACATGGTAGAACGGAAAAAGTTCTTTCCTCATGCGGGGCAAAAACTGGGGTAGTCATGTGTACCAAGGTACAATTGTATGTTAGAACTCGAAACGAGCATACATACCTAATGACATAAAGTTCTGGCAGTTGTGAACAAAAATTCATTACTTAAAAACCAGAGCCCCAAAAATTCCTAAATTTCTATAGCAACTCAGCAAGGTTATGAGGCACATCTTTGGTATTCCAAGGTTGAGCTAGATCAGATAGGAACAAGGTCAAAAGATACAATTTCTAGAGTGCTGTACCCAGGAAAAACAGCATGACATGGGTTCACGAATCGGAGCATAACTTAAGATATACAATAGCTATGACCGTGAATTTTTGCGAGCAAAAACTAGATTAGATATGGAGCAACTTTGGTATAGATCATCTAGTCCAATGATTTTTAGATCAGGGGTAATAATTCAAGCAAACAGCTGCATTGGATTTTTGGACAGCACAACATCTACACATGAGAAAGGCTATGCAAAGAAAAGCACACTAGCAAAAATTCACCTAGAGAGCACACAAAACATGTAGGGTTCAGTTTTAAGTTTCCACAATTTTTAGGATGATGCATGACGTCTTATTCGTCCTCACAAGGCAATCAAGCCAAAAATCGAAGTTAGTGCCGGTGGCAAGGCATATACGTGTTTCTCCCTATAGTAACTAGTTGAGAATTAGTCGATGCTCACTTAGCGACTTACGAAACGTGGTTAGTGTACATGCAGAAGATCACAGAACACATCGAACCTTTCACGCCAGCACTCACGAAAGCGTCCACATACATTACCGTTCACTATAGAAACGGTACCCATGCGTTTATCGCTGCATGGACAGCGTCCAACCTCAGACACCATCCGTTTGAATGGAGTGTATCCTTGCCTCGCATATTCACAATGCGGAACGTCCACATATGGCGAAACGTGGTGAGACACAGACGCGACGGTGGGTTCCCATTGGATTAGGTCCCATCCATCCCTCACATGACTTTCATGTGGTACCACCACGTATGGCAAAACGTGATGAGACGCAGACGCGACGTGGGTTCCATTAGAATAGGTCCCATCCATCCCTCACAGGACTTTCCTGTAGCACCACCACGTATGGCAAAACATGATGAACTAGTATGGTTGTGCAAGAAGTAAGTTCTGACAAGAATAAAACGTGCTGGAAGTTAGCAAAATAAACCATAGATTTATACGCCACCTGAAAGAACCCAAAAATTCCCTCTAGGGCCTCTCGGTCTATAACCATCCTTAACAGACCAACATATTTTGCAAATCCAAACAATCTTGGAAAGTTTTATTCCAAAAACCAGTGATTAAGGTTGTTAATTAAACTTCGATGCATATAATCGCTCCGGTACCAGCTGTGACAACCCGCCTGAGAAAATACCGCACTATCGCCTAAACCAATCCACTTTGGCCATTAAGCGACAGTAAAGTACCATCTCGTCGTAAGTTGCCGGGTTAACGCCCGGTAAATCACTTGGAAATCACACATTGGATCGAACATATGCATTAAAACTCACACGAAGGCGAGTCCAGAGTACAAACACAAATTAAATCCAAATTGTACCCCTAAGGGTTAATTATTACAAACCATTGTTCATGACATGTTAAGTAAAGGTTCAGAGTTCGAAAATAGCGGAATAATAAACTAGCGAAACGATAGACATCACAGGAGGCCGTCCGTGATGCCATCACTCGTCGTCATCCACCCATTCCAGCCCCCAGCCGGGTGGAATCTCTCCAAGCCAAACAACACCTGCAACAACATTTACATAGCAAGGCTGAGTATACTAATACTCAGCAAGACTTAACCATCGGGTGATAACTACATCACCAAAATCTAGACATGAGAGGCTTTTTGGCCGGTGGAGTTCTTTTGCTGAAAAGCAACAAAGAGTAAGTCCTTATTTTCAATATTTTAGCTCAAATTCTAGGTAATTATCATTTCTACGTGAGCCATCTATTGCAATCAAGAATTGTACAAAACAATTAATTCACGCAGTAATATTCACAAGGTCCATTATTAAGGGATATCATGGCCAGTTGATTAAGTAGTCTCAGATAACGGTGAGAGGCCGACAATCGATTGATTTATAGCCTTGCAAGGTAAACCTAAACACACGGTAGGGTGCCCTCACACTGGACAACCACCAGGCAGTTCCCAAAAGTCCTCAGCTTGGGATAGAAGCTTACAGTCCTGGGTACAAGGCTATCTGGTATGCCTCACACATGTACCCCCGTCCCGGTGGCGAACCGGGCAGGTGACTACTCAAGATTAGTAAGGGTAAGATCACGCACCATCTCATTAAGGTACTAGGCTTACCGATCCTATTTCTGACAAGTGCTTAGTACGTTCAAAAGCTTAGCCCATGAAAGCCACTAGACCGGAGCCCAAATCCCATGCTCTTACCACATGAGCAATTCATTTATAAAGATCTTATGATTCCAACATAAGAACATATTCTCGCGAGTGACGAACATCACTCGATTGTACCGGTCCTATAGCATAGCAGCTATCGACCTAGCATACTAGTAAAAGAGCATAGGTACCTAGGGATCATGCATCTAGGGTTTCAATTCAACTCCTAAAACGTAAATGCACAAACATCGCAAAGGTAATTGCATAATTTTAAGAGAAGGGTTAATGATCCGGGGCTTGCCTTCATCGGCAAGGTCGGCCTTGGGCCCTTCTGGACTTTGGTCCAGGTCCTGAGCTACATCCACGTACTGCAGCGCACCGTTAGCACCTTCGTCTCCTCCTTCCGGCACGAGCGTATAGCTACCGTCGGGAAGATCTACACGAGGATGCAAATGCAAGATTTAATTGACGGTTTGGATTTGATTAATTACAAAACAACACATGACAAGCACAGGGTGCATGGTTGACCACATTAAATTAGATAATAAAGCATTCAGCATACTCTTCCAATAAAGGAACAATATGTGGTTCTTTATTAAATATTCTTTTTGATAGTGACTATGTACATATCTATACAAATAATTTAATTGAATTTCACAAAACTGCAAGGGTGAGGTCTCAACCTCCTTAGCATGATTTACATGACAACCATCGTGTCACTAAGTGAGGATGTGGTGATTTTCCCATTTAATTTAATATTAAGCTTTAATTGGCCTCCATAGTTTTTATTCATAAAATAAATTCATAAAATTCAGTGGGGGTGTTTCTGAAGCACTACAAACCTAGATAAGTCCACTGAACAAGATTTCCCATTTTCATGAGCTATAAATTAATTATGCCACAAAAGACAAAATCTAGCTACCAAAACATGAGAAATGCATATAAAAATACATAAACAACAAATGGATTCCAACTTTCTGACACTAGTTCTTTGACTCAAATCAAGGCTAGGAGATCAACAAACACATCAAGGGCTACTCTAGATCTTGAGCTATGCATTTATATTTAAAACTAAGCATAAATCAAGATTAATTATTTATGACAAACATAAAATCAGGATTAATTCACCAGAGGTGCATTTAGGCATAAAAAGATCACATGAACAAGTTGAGCACAAAAATCTATTTATATTTTGCTACAAAAATCATTTGGACAGATTCATTATAAATACAAAACAATTTATAATAAAAGATCTACATAGTAACTTTGTGAAATTTTTGGTACAGAACCTAGACATTGCATTTCTAACAACATATCCAAAATTCAACTTGATAGTACTTGTAGATTTTAGGCTACAACAGTTATAAGTTTAACAGATTTCTATTTTTCATGCAAAAACTAGCACTCAAAAGTAGGGTAATGCTTTACAAAAGCTGTAGGGTTACTCAAAAGGAAACCAACAAAATTAAGTTTGCATTTTTCTGATTTTTCTACACATTTCTATAAATTTTGGAAGATGCTGGACTAAGTTGTAAGGAAACTAAGATACAAATCATTGCAGGGAGGTCCCTAGTTCACAGATATGCCCCTGGATTTCACAACCATACCCCCGGCGGCGGAGGCGAGGTCGCCGGCGGCGAGGGGCGGCCGGAGGCGGGCAACAAATGGCACGGGGTTGAGATTGGGGTCACCTAGGTTCGATTGAAGGCAGATTTGAGGTCCGGGAGGGCTCCGGCGAGCGCCGGCGGCGGAGCACGGGCGGCGCGTCCGCCCCTGTTCGAAATCCGGTGAGGCGCGGGGCAATGCCGAGCAATTTGCGGTGGTGGGAGCCCGAGCGTCGTGAGGTGGAGGTGCTAGAGTGCACGGGAGGCGGTGGTGAGGAACGGCGAAGCGGGAGCTCCGCGGCGGCGTCAATGGCGTCCGGCGGCGCTCGGGAAAACGGCGGTCGAGCGGGTACGTGCGAGGAGAACGGCCGGCGCCCTTTTATAGGCGACGCCCTTTTAAGGGGAGGGCGAAGGGGGACTCGGCCGGCGTCGGGGCACGCGCGGCCTGGCCGGCGGGCGGCGCGGCGAGGGCCCGGCGGGAACACGACACGCGGCGGGGCGCGGGCTCCAAGGCGCTCGGGCCATGTGCAGCCTCGGCATGCGTGACCTCAGGATGCGCAGCCGGCGTGGGGGGGACCCGGACGCCGAGGCAGATGGCTGCCACGAGGCGGCGCGCGCGGGCGCGCGCTGGCGCGGGAGCGCGGCGGCGCGGCGCGACGTCGCCGTCCCCAATTTCATTTACACGAGTTTGACCAGCGTTTGCTCGGAATTTCCAATTAAAACTTTCAAAACTTTGAATACCAAAGTTGTAGAGCATCTATAGGAGAACATTTTTTGCAAAGGCCGACCTATGTTTTGATCAACCGTTTGAGCATGAACTGCAGGCAAAGTTGCTGTCTTTCATGGCACCGATGAATAGTGCTTAGCTGCAGTTGACCGAGTTTTTCACCAATTTCCCCTCAAAATCTCAAATGCCGCCAATTATGAAAAGTGTGTCCCTCGAGAAGACGAACAACTTTTATATTGGACGATTTTGAAGTGTTTAAGTGAAATTCGGAGATCGCGGCAAAAGTTCTTGGAGGGTTCAAAAGACAACAGGGGTTTTGACCAACAATTGACTAGGGTTTGACCAAGGTTTGACCACAAGGGCGTGTTGACTTGATTAAGAAGATCATTAGCGATTGTTGGCTAGGTTTTCGAGGTGATGGCCCAGGTTGACCAAGGTTTGACTCAAGTCAACGTGTTTGACTCGGTTGACGAGGTCATTAGCACTATTGATGCTAATTGAAAACCTGGGGTGTCACAGTAGCATGTCAAACCGACATAATTAAATATATGTTGCATAAACCAATTTTAAGTGGTAGGGTCGGCAAATGGGCTTATGCTTTAGTTGAATATGATTTACATTGTGAACCATTAAATTCAATGAAAGGTCAAATTGTTGCGAACTTTATTGTTGGACATAGAATAGATAAGCTACTTGATTTAAATGTCAGTCATCTTACTTTTACTCCATGGAAGTTGCATTTTGATGGATCAGTTTGCAAGGATGGTTGTGGTGTTGGAGTTGTCATTATTTCGCCAAATGAGGTTATTTTTGAAGCTCTTAACCGATTGGATCATGATTGTACTAATAACCCAACCAAATATGAGGCTCTTCTATTTGGATTGGAAATTTTGCATGACATGGGAGTAAAACATGTGGAAGCATATGGAGATTCTTTATTAGTGGTGCAGCAAGTTTCCAAGGTATGTCAATGTCTAAATGGCTTTTTAAATGCTTATCTTGATAAATGTTAAGAC
Organism: Cenchrus fungigraminus; assembly: GCA_036936925.1. Taxonomy (NCBI): domain Eukaryota; kingdom Viridiplantae; phylum Streptophyta; class Magnoliopsida; order Poales; family Poaceae; genus Cenchrus; species Cenchrus fungigraminus. The sequence goes on from CM072780.1 coordinate 75,551,634, forward strand.
ATCATATCTTTGTATGGATGAATTTGTTATCTATCATGTGCCACGAGAGGAAAATCCTAGAGCTAACGCTCTGGCTCAGCAAGCATCTGGTTATAATGTTCGAAAAAGAAATTTTCAAGAACACAAACCGTTGATTACAGCCGAGTGCTTTGCTCTGGAGGCACCGGTCAGACCGACGCAGCCGACCGGTCTAACCGGTGACACCGGTCTGACCGTTGTCACCGATTGGTCTGACCGGTCCCCTGGTTTCGGTTCAACCAATGACACCGGTCTGACCGTTGCCCCGACTGGTCTGACCGGTCCCCTGGTAAAAATCCTCTACAGTTTTTGGTGACAAAAATAAAGTTGAGGATTGGAGAAAGCATCTGGTTGACTATTTGCAAAATCCTAGCAGTTCAGTTGATAGAAAAGTCCGACGATGGGCTCTTAAGTTTATTCTTGGTGATGGTGAATTATATCGTCGGACCGCGGATGATTTGCTTTTTAAATGCTTGGGTCCTGATCAATCTAGGTTGGCTATGGCAGAGGTCATGAAGGTATTTGTGGTACTCATCAATCGACTCCCAAGATGAAGTGGCTCCTGAGACGAGCTTGCTTTTATTGGCCTACCATGATAGCTGATTGTTTTCAGTACTATAAAGGTTGTGAAGAGTGTCAAAAACATGGAGATGTTCAGTTGGTGCCTGCTACGTTGATGCATCCGATTATCAAGCCTTGGCCTTTTAGAGGATGGGGTTTGGATTTTATTAGCAAGATTCACCCTCCTTCGTCAAAGGGGCATTGTTTTGTGATTATGGCCACCGATTACTTCACCAAATGGACTGAAGTTATTCCTCTGAAGAATATGACACATAGAGAGGTGATTGAGTTCATTACTGGACACATTATACATAGATTTAGCATTCCACAAACTTTGACTACGGATCAAGGGACTTCGTTCATATCTAAATAGGTGTGTGAGTTTGTGGATTCTTATGGTATTAAATTGCTCAATTCATCTCCATATTATGCTCAAGCCAATGGTCAAGCCGAGTCTAGCAATAAAACTTTGGTGAACCTCATCAAGAAGAAGATAGAAGACAATCCTAGAAGATGGCATGAGGTATTATCTGAAACTTTATGGGCTCATCGTATTTCTAGATATGGTGCTACTAAAGTTACTCCTTTTGAGCTTGTGTATGGTCAAGAGGCCGTTTTGCCTGTTGAGGTGAATCTAGGCGCATATAGACTTGCAAAGCAAAATAATCTTGATGTTGAGACATATTATGCTTTGATGATGGATAATATTGACGAGGTGACCGACAAGCGTATGGAGGCTTTGGAGGAAATTGAAAACGACAAAAGGCGAGTTGCTAGAGCATACAACAAGAAGGTAAAAGCCAAATCTTTTCAGGTAGGTGATTTGGTTTGGAAGACGATTTTACCTATTGGAACTAAAAGTAACAAGTTCGGCAAGTGGTCTCCAAGTTGGGAAGGTCCATACAAGATTGTCAAGATTTGTTCTGGAAATTCTTATATGGTGGAAACTTTGCAAGGACAGCAGCTTCCAAGGGCTCTCAATGGGAGATACTTGAAGAAATTTCATCCAAGTGTTTAGCAAGACGCTTGATAGGATATGGCCGATTTAAAACAAAAATCACCCTTAGACCAAAAAATGGCCAGTGAAGTGCCACATCGACCTTAGAATTATTTTTTAGACAGCAAGCTTTACTAAAAAACAGGGGGGGCATATGTTCGCACCCAAAATTGGCACAAAGCTGATCAGGATGACGCCACCGGTCAGACCGGTGTCCCTGGGCGGTCTGACCGGTCGGGTCCTGCAGCCGATACGATAACGGCCACACCGGTCAGACCGGTGGGCCTGACCGGTCTGACCGGTGGACCCAGAGTCCGAGTAGAATTAAGGAATACTAGCGAATTTTGACTTGTAAAGGGTTTCCTTGCGGGGCAAGACCTCCCCACCCTATAAATATAAAAGGCCACGACCGGTTGCGGGCTATCACCCAATCGATCATTACTTTCTACAACTTTTATCTCCAAACCCTAGCTTTTCCAACCCTTGTGCTTTCCTTGTTTGTCTCAACGTCAACAATGGTATACAGAGTCGGTAGGGTTCCGGTGATTTGCTCGTGGCGGAGCCGCCGGAGCCCATTGTCATGACCCGGATGTGGCCCAGGAATAGCCCAAGATGGTTAAGCCCATTTGCCAAGCACAACCCAACCCAAGTCAGCAGCTCCTATAGAAGCAGCGGCAACAACTCCAGGAGGACATCGAACAATTGAGAAACCAGAAACACAGAGAAGAGGAACGAGAGTTCGTCTTCCTCCTTCATTCCAGAGATCCTATCATATCTATCCCTGCTGCTAGTGCTCACGCTCCAGGTCGATCTCGCCGGTGTAGCCATAGGCGTTACAGTGGTATCAGAGCTTTACATTCCTTGGTTGTGGGCGGCGCTCAGTTTTTCCTCCTCCTCTTCGTACTCCACCGAGTCTAGGCGGTGCAGCGAAGCACCTCTCCGGCCTCGATCCGACCGATGGAGCATCTTCCCCGACCTCCCCGCACACGATTCCAGCGCGGGCGCGCGTGAATCGGGTGGATGTGCGACAGATCAAGTGCGGCGGTGCGCATTGACCCGCACTGGTAATCTTCCTCGGCGACTACAGCGATCACGGCCCGCACATCCGCGAGGTCCTGGACTTCCTCCTCGACAGTGGTATTAGAGACCTATCTATCTTCAGCAGTGGGTGCGGCTCCCGTGCTCAACTCGAGCCCAACCCTAGCCCCGACGGCGTGGGCTCACCAGGCAGCGGCGGCGGTCTTCCAGAGACGATCCGGCCTGCGGACCCCCTTCCCTCCCTTTCTCACCGGCGGATCGAGCATCGACACCTCTTCCAGGTGGCGAATCGAGCGGCGGCAGCGACCTCGAGTCTCCCTGCGGCTTCGGCTACCCTGAGCTCCTCGTTGGCGACGCACCTCTTCCCCAAGTGCGGTGGGTCGACCCCAAGCTCTCGGTCCCGAGCTCCTACCACGACGGCGACCTGAGCTCCGCTGGGGCGACAACATTGACCCGAGCTTCTCCCGTGATGCGGCCAAGCTCCCCGCAGTGGCATCGGCACCGAGCTCCCACGTGGCGGCGTCGGCACCAGGCGTTGACCCGGGCTCCACGGTGCGCAAGAGGCGACCTCGAGCTTCTCCTTTGGCAACACACACGATTCCAACAAGGGCATTCGCGCATCGGGTGGAGGCGTGCAGATCGAGCGCACGACGGCGCCTCGAGCTTCTCCTTCGGCAGTGACCTCGAGCACCTCAGCGGCATCAGCCTCGATCTCCCCGTAGGCATGGAGCAAAAGGCAGCGGGCGCAGCGGCTCCCTATAGCACCTTGTCCCGGACCAGCAGTGGCATCGACAGAAAAGGACGTCGACCCGGCAGTGGATTTTCTTCAGCGGTAAATCAGGTTCATCGTATTCTCAACTCCATGGTTCCAATGGCTGCTGAGATGATTGCCCCTGTGGTGTTTGATGATTTGCCTCATTGGGATGAAGAACCGCAGCAGTTCGATGATAGGTTTGTTTCAGAGGTGATTTGGGATGCGGTACCAACTAACCATGCGGTGCCAGAAGGGTTTGTTGTACCTCCTTGTGTTGATGTGATTTGGGATGAGGACTTGCTACCAGAGGTGGAGTCACATGATAGTTTATTGAAGCTATTACCTCATGGAGATGTCAATGCACCAGTGTTGTCTAAGTGTGACGATATCATGGAGTTTGAGTTAGTGCCTCTTGCAGTTGTAGTGTGGGATCAGGATGACTGGGATCAGCAACAACAAAAGCAAATAGTGGAATCCGATAATGTTGGAAGCATAATTTGGGATGAGGAGAGAAAATTGGTTGAGGACAGCAAGGTTGTATGGGATGATAAGTTGCCGGAAAATGATAAGTCACAGGACAAATTATCAATGCTAGTGGCTGATGAAGATGTGAAGGTGGAAATGACCCCTGCTACTTGGGGACTGCTAAACACTGATGCTGGTTATAGTGGTGAGAAGAGGAAGCTATCTGGTGCGCCGAAAACCAATGACCTACTCACTGATCATGTCAATGACCCTTGTGTTCTCTTGGAGCTTGCCTTGGATTTGGTACAACAAGAGGGTGGCAATATATCTCTTTTGCTAGTCAACAAGTGGTACACACCTAGAGCACAGATAGGCAAGGGAGAGGGAGTGCCAATACGGAAGCATTGTGAGATATCATTGTCTGACAAGCAGTTCTTGTATGTGGCACAAATGGGTACAATGGAATTCAATTTGTCAGGACCATGGGATCCGGGTATCATATGCAAAGGATTCGAGGTGAGTGCAAGGGGTTGCGAGATAATGAAGGAGGCATGTGGAAGTTACTGCCACAAGTCATGTGTGTGCATATACTACTCTGGCATGTTCGGATGCAGTGGGATCCGGGCATTGTTACGGCCACAGCTTGGGGACAAGCTGTGTTTCGAGGGGCCGGTAATGTCATGACCCGGATGTGGCCCAGGAATAGCCCAAGATGGTTAAGCCCATTTGCCAAGCACAGCCCAACCCAAGCCAAGACAGCCGTCAGCAGCTCCTATATAAGCATCAGCAGCAACTCCAGGAGGACATCGAACAATTGAGAAACCAGAAACACAGAGAAGAGGAATGAGAGTTCGTCTTCCTCCTCCGCTCCAGAGATCATATCCTCTCGATCCCTGCTGCTAGTGCTCACGCTCCCGGTCGATCTCGCCGGTGTAGCCACAGGCGTTACACCCATAAGCCCATAGGCGGGCATGCGGGTGTGACGGCATGGCAGTGCGGGGCCACAAGAGGCGCGTAGGTGCAGGCTCGCGCGAACGCCTGGGCGCCCACGTCCGGCACATGCAGGCGCGTGAGTGCCGCGGCCGGCAGCCGCAGGAGTGGGCATGCAGGGAGCTGCGGCCAGCAACTATGGCCTGCAGGCGCACGAGCGTGCTGGGCGCCAGCAGCTGGTGCATGCTGCGGCAGTGCGACTTGTGCTGCAATGAACTATTGGGAAGAAAGGAAGGTGCTGTTACCAGAAGAAGGGGGAGTCTTCTCCTTCCTTAGGCGGCCGCAAGCGCACGCCGTGCAGAGCGTCCAGGGCACGTGGAGGCGCTGAGGGTGAGGCGCGAGGAGGCGCCGGTAGTGCAGCGTGACGCGGCGCTGCAGGCGGCGCATGTGGCAGTGGTGAGCACGCCGCCGGTGGCGAGCGCAGGCCACCGCGAGACGACACCTGTCGCAATTGCGATAGGGCGAGCCACTGGGCCAGGGACTGCCGCCAGCCGCGACGCGGCCAGGCTCACATCGCGCAGGCTACGGTGGATGACGAGCCGGCCCTATTTCTGGTCCACGGGAGCATCGAGCAACTCCCAATGGCATCAGTTGCGACGGTTCTCCTCCACGTCGACGAGCCGCGATCACGTATCTTCCTTGGCGACGGCTTGAGCGACGACAAGATCGACGGCTGGTTCCTCGACAGCGGCGCGACACATCACATGACCGGGTGTCGGGGGTTCTTCTCCGACCTGAACACCAATGTGCGTGGCTCCGTCAAGTTCGGCGATTCCTCAGGCGTGGACATAAGAGGCATCAGATTCGTCATCCTCACCACCAAGAATGGCGAACACCGGCTTCTCACCGAGGTCTTCTACATCCCCGCGCTACGCAACTCCATCATCAGCCTTGGACGGCTGGACACGAACGGATCACGCGTGGAGATCAAGGACGGTGTGATGCGCATCTGGGATCGACAACAGCTTCTTCTGGCCAAGGTGGCTAGGGGAGCAACTTCCTCTACGTCCTCGACGCCAAGGTGGAGCAGCCCCTGTGCCTTGCAGCTCGTCGTGACGACAAAGCTTGGAGGTGGCATGAGCGCTTTGGGCATCTTCACTTCGAGGCTTTGCGGCAGCTCGTCACCAAGGGAATGGTGCGAGGCATGCCAAACGTTGACCACGTCGAGCAGCTCTGCGACACCTGCGTCTAGACGAAGCAGAAGCGCCTCTCCTTCCCTCGCCAGGCGAGCTTCCGAGCCAAGGAGCGGCTCGAGCTCGTGCACAGCGACCTCTGCGGGCCAGTGACGTCGGCCACACCGGGAGGACGACGCTACTTCCTTCTACTCATCGACGACGTCTCTCGGTACATGTGGGTGGTTCTTCTCGGGACCAAGGGAGCTGCGGCGGACGCCATCAAGCAAATTCAGGCGGCCGCGGAGAACGAGAGCGGGCGCAAGCTTCGGGTGCTGCGCACGGACAACGGCGGTGAGTTCACGTCGACTGAGCCCACCTCGTACTGCGCCGATGAGGGAATCCAACGACACTTCTCCACGCCATACAGTCCGCAGCAGAACAGCATCGTCGAGCAGCGCAACCAGATGGTGGTGGCCATGGCCCGGGCTCTTCTCAAGCAGCGAGGGATGCCGACCAAGTTCTGGGGTGAGGCGGTGCTGACTGCGGTGTACATCCTCAATCGCTCCCCCACCAAGGCGCTCGATGAAATGACTCCATACGAGGCCTAGCATGGGCGCAAGCCGCCGGTCAGCCACCTGCGAGTGTTCGGCTCCCTCGTCTACGTCATGAGTTGAACCACGTCGGCAAGCTTGATGATCGAAGCACTCCAGGAGTGTTCATCAGCTACGACGAAGGAGTGAAAGGCTACCGCGTCCTCGATCCAGTGACACAGCTTGTGTGGATGGCGCGCGAGTTGATGAAGAACGAGGCTGGACGTGGGGCAAGATGGTGGACGACGAGACGACTCCGACGTACGACGACTTCATCGTCGACTACGTCCACTACGAGGGAACTAGGGGAGTGGGCACCTCTACTTCGTCGAGCGTGCCTCACCCTGTGCCCAGCACCGCAGTGAGCTCTTCGGCGACACCAACCCCGGCAAGGACATCCACCGCAGCGAGAACAAGAGCTGCAGCACGAACACCAGTCGGAGCGAGTACTACTCCACCAACTTCAGCAAGCACACCGGCTGTGCCGAGTGCTTCTGCCACTCCGCCGAGTGCTTCAGCAGCATCTGCTCATGGCGAGCACATCCCAGTGAACTTCGTCACTCCTCTCTCCCACGACGAGGACCGCATCGACGCGTTCCACAACGGCGAGCCCCTCCGGTACCGAACCATGGCGGATATCCTTGGCGACCAGCTGGGCAGCTGGTGTCGGGGTCTGTACCGCACGATCTGGGAGCAGAGCTCCATCTCGTGCTCGACGACAGTGAGCCTCGCTCCTTCACCGAGGCGGAGGGACATGCGGCATGGCGCGCCGCAATGAAGGAAGAGATGGACGCGGTCGAGAAGAACGGAACCTGGGAGCCGGTTGATCTTCCACCCGGCCATCGAGCAATCACCCTCAAATGGGTGTTTAAAGTAAAGAAGGACGAAGCTGGCGCGGTGATCAAGAACAAGGCACGACTGGTGGCACGCGGCTTCGTGCAGCAGGAGGGGGTCGACTTCGACGACACCTTTGCCCATGTTGTGCGGATGGATTCCGTGCGCCTTCTTCTCGCACTGGCAGCCCAGGAGGGCTGATGCGTCCACCACATGGACGTCAAGTCGGCGTTTCTCAACGGCGACTTGAAGGAGGAGGTCTACGTCCACCAACCGCCGGGATTTGTGATCCCCGGCGAGGAAGGCAAGGTGCTGCGTCTGCGCAAGGCACTCTACGGCCTGCGACAGGCACCGCGAGCGTGGAATGAAACGCTGGACGCCACCTTGAAGAAGATGGGCTTCGAGCAAAGCCCGCACGAGGCGGCCGTCTACCGGCGAGGCCAGAATGGCTGTGTCCTGCTGGTGGGCGTCTACGTCGACGACTTGATCATCACCGGATCCAAGGACAAGGACGTGCAAGCTTTCAAGGAGATGAAGGCCGCCTTCTAGATGAGTGATCTCGGCCCTCTCTCCTTCTACCTGGGAATTGAGGTGCATCAGGATAGCACCGGGACTACTCTTCGACAGTCGGCCTACGCCAAGCGCATTCTGGAGCTGGCTGGACTCGTCGACTGCAACCTAGCTCTCACCCCGATGGAGGAGAGGTTGAAGCTGAGCCGCGAAGCCGAGGAAGTGGATGCCACACACTACCGGCGGCTTGTGGGGAGCTTGCGCTATCTCACTCACACGCGGCCGGACCTGGCGTTCTCCGTCGGCTACGTCAGTCGGTTTATGCAGCGACCGACGAAAGACCACGAGCAGGCCGTCAAGAGGATCCTTCGCTATGTTGCGGGTACTCTCGACTACGGCTTGTTCCACCCAAGGAGTCCAGGCGCGGCACGCTTCATCGGCTACAGCGACAGCGACCACGCCGGCGACATCGACACCAGCAAGAGCACAAGTGGGATGCTCTTCTTCCTCGGTAGGAGCCCCATCAGCTGGTAATCAGTGAAGCAGCAGGTTGTAGCTCTCTCAAGCTGTGAAGCCGAGTACATTGTTGCCTCCTCTGCCTCTGCTCAGGCACTCTGGCTTGCTCGACTGTTCGGTGACCTTCTCGGCAAAGAAGGTGAAGCAGTGATCTCATGGTGGACAGCAAATCTGCTCTTGCATTGGCAAAGAACCCGGTGTTCCATGATCACAACAAGTACATCTGGGTGAAGTATCACTTCATCCGAGACTGCCTGGAGGAAGGGAGCGTGAAGGCATACTACATCTGCACCAAGGATCAGCTTGCTGACCTCCTCACCAAGTCCCTCGGGCAAATCAAGTTCCAGGAACTTTGCTCAAGGATTGGAGTGGTGCAGCTATCTATCAAGACCTAGCTCAATGGGCTTATCTAACTATGTAATAAACTTTATTTCTGTAATAGCTGCTAGACTTAGGGGAAGAATGAAGGTTAAGTCTAGTAGGTTCTAGTAGTTGTTTGCTATTTACCCCCTGTTAAGATTATATGTACCCCTGGATATTTTGCTTGGAAATTGAGAAAGTGATTTTGGCCAACACAAAAGACCAAAAGAACTCCTAAATAATATAAATCCTGGACAGTCACCAACAATTCCTTGTTTGATTATTTTAAGTCAGCAGCCACATGGAACAGGTCGGAGACAAATCAAACAAAAAGAGCTTGGAGTCTGACGAAATAGAACATATAATAACAGTAGTAAAACGTGAATAGGAGGAACGACCCTGCAATCATCCAAGAACTTGTACCGCAAAGTTATGCATATTTTAACCAAAAAGTTCCACACTGTCGTCCAGCAAAGCATGCTTCCAATAAATTGGACTAGACCTGTTTAAACTAGTCGCATCAGTTCACCAATACCACATACCAACTACTCAGCAAGTCTCCGTTGACATTGCAGCTGCAACTACATGAAAGTATGAGACTGATAGCACAAGTCTGACTAACACTGGGCAGAATCACAAATTCACAACAACGTTCACGACTTCATCAGGTATGGGGAAACTTCACTGGATGTGCTGTCGTGGAGCACCTAGGCCTTGATGTGCTGCCGTCGTGGAACACCTCCAGTCAAGCGATGAAGGATCACGGAGAGAGGTGCTCGCAGCGGTCGTCGTCATCGAAATCAGATCAGGAAGCCGTCAGCCATACGTCGCCGCCGCAGATGACAAAAACGAAACACCACCCCGCTCAACACGCTGAGGATGATCTCGGTGAGGGAGAGAACTAGCTGCCTTCGTTGCCGATTAAATCAGATCGAGGGCGACAACTGAGGGAGCCGCCGCCGTCTAGCTGCTCTCGCGCGGCAGTCGAAATGACGAGAGATGGAGGAAAACGGCGAGGGGAAGAAGTCTTCCGGCCTGAGCCGAGCCGGCCGGCGGCTTTCCTGCTGTCGTGGGAATTGGGATTGAACGGATTTTGGGCACCATTACAGGTAGGGTCGGGCCCAAACTAAACCCAATCCAAAAAATTATTAATTAATTAATTAATTACCAACTGCTTTAATATTGGTGCAAATCACATGAGGAGGACTACCGGAGCACCCCTCATCTTTCAAAATATTAAAGCACTCATCTATCAAAGCGTCTGTTGTTTGTTTGTCGCCAAGCACGTGCAACAGTTTCATGGAAACCATCTTCAGTGAGCCACCAATTTTCAAAATGAAAGTGCCTTTTTGGTCTAGGTATATTAGAATTCATGATGGCTAGAATAGGAGCATGGTCACTATAAAGCATAGGAGGTGATAAATTGTGGTATTAGGAAAAAAAGAGAGGGATTGGGCCCCGCTCATGAACAATCCAAAAGCTCAAAGGTTGGGTTAGTATTAAAGCGTTTGTTACTCCAAGTATAAGCTGCTCCACTATAACCAATATCAAATAAATCACATTGTTTGACAAGACTACAAAAAGTTATGGATACGAGAAAAACAAGAAGGGACAGGCCCCATTTTTCGCTTGGATGCATAATATTATTGAGATCTCGCATACAGAAATTAGATTTATCATGATTTTGCACAACAAAAGTTGTTACTTTCTGCCATATGGTGCTAGTGTCGTGATGATGTGGGTCTCCATACATACAGATCAAGTTGAAACTAATATTACTACATTTTTGAACCACAAAAGCTAGGACATACTCCCTCCATTCGCGTATATATGACGCCCACAGATCAAACCAAAAGATGTTAAAATATATGACGCTGCAAGCAAAGGCAAATGTGCTCTACCATTTTTGCCCCTGTCCTCCGCATTGTTCCATTGATGGCGTTTGTCCCACCCTTCGTCAAAGCTGCTGCGCAACGACCGATGAGAAGGAAGGCACGCGGGAGCAGGAAACAAATAATGAAGGGCAAAAGTATCAATTCGTGCCATCCTTAATTACGCTGAAGCTGTCCGAAACGTCAAATATACAGAAACGGAGGGAGTAGTATTTACTAGAAGCTACTATAGTCACTTCCATATCATCGGTCCACATGACCCAAAGACCTCCAGAGAGGCCAATTGCAGGGACTACAAAACTATCATGCACAAAGAAATGATTCGCTAATTAAGTAGCAGTAATTGTAGATTTGCGAGTTTGAGATATCTCGTGTAGATGACATTACTCAGTAGAGGTGCCACATCGTAGAACTGCGAAGGCTCCCGCCTAAGCCTCAACAGTTCCAGCTCAAAAGGCTTATGGATGCAGTGACGACCTTGAAGCATGGGCTGGGATAATGTGATGCTCTGCTCTTCCACTGAGTTGTCTTGGTTGTCGGAGCAAGTAGGAGATAGTGTTGTGGATTGGTGAGCAGGAGCTGGATCTAGGGGTAGAGGAGCAACAGCGAGAGGGTAGGATTGCACAACGACGAAATAAGGTAGCACTAGGGTTTTAGTCTCCCTACGTTCCCCAATCCCTGCACTCTTCCAGGAATTGATTTCTGGTGAGGTAATTGGATCTAGGGTGATAGCTAGAGGTGGGTTGAATGCTTGGATAGGGATGGATTTATGGTAGATTGGAGGAATCAGAAGAAGCATGGTAGGGGAAAGAAAGAGGAAACGACATTTCACCAACTCCCTCCATACTCATAAAACATGTCGTTTAGGACAGCGACACGGTCTCCAATACATAACTTTGACTTCTTATTTTTATAAAAGTATTTGTTTAAAACTAACATAACTATACTTTTATGAAAGTATTTTGCAAGACAAATCTATTCATGTAGTTTTCACATTTTGAAACTCAACAACTTAAAAGTTATTCATGGTTTATATTCCCAATGTTTGACTGAAACCTTGTCCGAAACGACATGTTTTATGAGTATGGAGGGAGTACACTTCAAAATCCTCCGACCCGCGTTGTCCGCCCATGCTCAATGATACTCATTATGGTGTGGGGGAACAAGAACTAGAGATCACCTACGGCGCCGACCACCTTGAGGTGATACTCCAAGTCACACTGGACGCGGCGTTCCTGGTGACCGCGCTGCACCATAGCCTTTGAGCACATTGGCAGCCGGGTGGTCCAGTCTCAGACAGTTCGGCCACGTCTGTGCTCCAATCGACTATGGCCGTAGTGATCTGTTGTATGTCGCACCGGCGCTAGTGATCGGTCGCACATAGCTTGACTATTACTCCTCCATTCCAAATTACAGGTTGTTCCAAATTCATAAATGATGTTACGCATTTAGATATACACTATATCTCGATGCATAGTAATATCTATGAATCTAGAAAACTTAAAACGACTTATAATTTGGGATGGAGGAGTAATTTTTTATTTCATTTTTTTTACTTTGATGGAAAGCACACTAGCACAATGGGCATGCGCTAACGTGCACACGGTAAATTCCTTTGGGTGTAACCATTTGTTTTGGGTGCTCTTACTTTTTTTAGGGGAGGATGCTCCCGCCGCTCTCAAACCAAACACACGGTTACTGATGTACTGCAGATTTTTGGTTTTGCTAGCATTTGGATCCGGTGCAAGCTATGCATGCGAGGAGCCGAGTCGAGGGCCAGGGCTGCACCTTTTGAGAGGCCAAAAGGCAATGGGTTGTTCATGAGCGGGGCCCAATCCCTTTTTTTTTTCAAATTACACAATACATCGGAGACACTCATAATGTACGCACACTCATCCTTATGAACACGCACGCAAACCCTACCCCTAGGAGCATCTTCAAAGACTGGGCCGGTAAATCCTCAAGATTGACGAAGCCACCACAAGCGTCTCGCTTTCGATCGCCTACCACTGGAAGCACAAATACCGTTAAAACTTGAAAAATTCGCTCCCATGGGAAGTCGAACCCAGAATCTGATTTTTTTCAGAAAGAACCCAGAATCTGATGTGCTACGGCGCTCTCAATCACTAGGGGCCTGTTTGGCAGGGCTCCGGCTCCTCCAAAAACGGCTCCGGCTCTGACTCCTCCGGTGGAGCGGCTTTTCTGATGGAGCTGAAGCCATTTTGGAAAATGTTTGGCAAAACGACTTCAGCTGATGGATTGAGGTTGTAAAATGTCTAAATTGCCCTTTCCTATTTTTTATTTTTTCCTTTTCTTTATTTTTTCTTTTTTTCCTCTTCTTTTCCTCTCCCCTTTTCCCCCTCCACTTCTTTTTTATCCATTCACCCTCACATCCTTATCCATCCGCCAGTTCCCACCCCACCCGTGGTTAGACCTGAGCATTTCACGGGCCGGGCCGGGTTCGGGCCGGGCTGAAAAAAAACCCGGGTTTTTTGAGCCGATAAAATCCTGCCCATGAACGTCCCATGGGACGTGTCGGGCCTCAGTTTTCGGACCAGGCTCGGGCCGGGCCCAGGCTTGGGCGAGCCGCCCGCGCATTTTATAGTGTAAAATAACTAAAAACAGCAGTTCGGGCCGGGCTCGGGCCAAAACAAATTTTCGCGGGCTTCAAGATCTCTGCCCACGCCCGTCCAGTAAGGTTCGTGGGCGGGCCGGGCCAGGGGGTCGGGCCGGGCCGGGCTAAAAATACTCAGGTATACCCCTGGGGAGGTCCCAGCTCCCGCCACCGGTGGCGCCTCCGCCCCGCCTGCACCCCTCCTCCGCCTCGCCTACCCCTCTCCGCCGGTCGGCTCCGCTACGCCCGCCCGCCTCCACTGCGCCCGCCGGCCGCCTCCGCCCCGCCTCCGCTGCGCACGCCGACCGCCTCCACCTCCGCCCATCTCCGGCGGCGGTGCGTCGAGCAGCGGCAGCAGCTCTCTCCGGTCGGCAAGTTGTGGGTCCACGCGGCCCCTCCCCTTCTCCTCTGCTCTGCGGCGTCGGTCGATTCCACACCGCCGCCTCCGCCTCTACCCCATCGCCGCCTCCTCCCTCCTGCCGCCGTAGCGCCACCTGAGGGCAGCGGTGGGAAAAGGAGGGCAGAGCCGGGTGGAGCCACGAAATCTTGGCTCCGCCTCCCCTTCGGAAGCTGCGAGGTGCTCCAGGGGCAGCTCCACACCTGGAGGCGTTGCAAAATGTACTGTTTGGGAGGGCTCCGCTTGGAGCAGGCCCTAAGCTACGCTACTGGACCTTTCGCGGGGCCCAATCCCTCTCGGCAGCCCAACGCCGAGCAACGAGGCCACGAATTTTTTAATATATTTTTTGTCTTTGATTTTCGAAAAATAAATGGACGAACCAAAAATTTCGAGAAATATACATCTGCCGCCAAACCCCCTGCCGCCGTGCCCCACGGCGTTAAGTCCCTGCCGTCGTGGGGTACGGCGGCAGGAGAGTACCTCTGGCGGCAAAGCCGCGCGGCACGGCGCCAGGACCCTGCCGCCCAGCGCCACGGCGGCAGGCCCCTACCGCCGTGCCACGTGGCGTTAGGACCTTTTTTTATTTTTTTTTAATTTTTCATTTTTAAAACACTTTTAACCTTCTTAAAAACAACAAACTGATAAGTGTAAGCATAATCACAAGGGAATATCATAATCAACAAGTAGATGCAAATAGTTTATACAAAATCATGGTAAAAGTAGCACTACATCTAAATACGCCGGTGCCTCTTCGGCCTAACAGCTCTAGCGCCAGCCCAGGTGTGGTCCCGGTCGTACATCCAGGGGTCAGGTGTCCTGACCACCCGCGGTCGTAGCTGGTCGGGAGACGGTGTCGCCATGGCCGCCTGCGACGAGCCTGCAACATCCGGTGTGCATCCGCCCGCCGGTGTCCCTCCTCCCGCCGGCCGGTGTCGCTCCGCCGGCCGCCGGGGTCGCTCCGCCGGCCGTCGGGGTCGCTCCGCCGGCCCCCGGGGTCGCTCCGCCGGCCGCCGGGGTCGCTCCGCCCTGTAGCTGTGTCGGCTGAGTCCCAACCGGTGCCTGTGTCAACTGTGACGGGCCAAACTCCTCGGCCTGCTGCGGGGCATCCTGGGTCGCGAGAACGTCGTTGAACTCCATCTGATCCCAGCCCAGCTGGTCCTCGGTGGTCGCGTCGAAAGCAGGCTGGAGCATAGGCGGAGTGGACGTGGATGAGGAAGGAATATCTGCCGCCGCAAACTGAAAGGCCGGCGGTCTGAAACCTCCTGGCGGAAAGATCAGCGCTCTAGGTGCCGTCGTCTCCGGCTGTCGAGGCCCGGCTGTCGGAAAGAGCGGCGGTCGCTGTGTACGATTAGAATATATTATAACCACAAACACACAATAATTGCGTGCATTACTTGAAAATAAGGTCCACCGAAAGTACCTGCGCCGGGGGGAACAAACGGCCGCTGCACGTAGGTGTGCGGGCCCTGCGCCTGTGGCTGCTGCTGTGCCGTCGGAGCCGAGAAGCCGCCGGCAAAGGTGGAAGGCGCCTGCTGCGAAGCCGCTGTCGAGGCGGAGCTCGAGGACGACGCTGGGTGGCGCGGAAGGAGAGGAATCTCTACGGCCCCGGCGTAGTTCACGACGGCGGAGTACCTCATGGCAGCAGCGACGATCCTGTCGTACGTGCTCTGGTGCTGCTGAGACCCCCAGGTAAAGCACTGCTCCCTCGCGGCCGATGCGAGCCGCACAATCTCAGCAAGCACGTCGTGCTGCTCAGAAAATTAGAAACACATGTTATAATGAAAAGTCATATGAATGTAATATGTTTGCAGTATCGTAGCTTAGCGCTGTGTCGGCGGTCTGGTCTCGGCGCACTGGGTACGTCGCGTCCGGCAGGATCCTGTCGTGGTCCGGCACAGGTGGCGGTGGCGGGGTAGCAGGCACGTACATCACCCGCGTCCGCGTCCTCGGGAGGTACCACTGAAGGTACTCTACCCAGGCCGCGCCGTCGTGAAGGCGGTGCTTGGTGACGACGTTCTGCTCGTGCGCCGCGGACGCCCAGTCGGCCACGTACGGCTGCAGCTTGTCGACGAACGACATCGCCGCAGCCACGCCCTTACGCGTCCACCTAGCATAGATGAAACATAAAATTATTGGCAACTGAATATTTGTAACGGAAAATAATTATAACTGGTAAATGGTAGCTCACCTGTGCGCTGTAGGCGGCAGACGTGGCGCAGCGGGTACTGGCGCCTCCTGGAAGAGGCCGAACTGCCTCATCACCCGGTGGACGGCGTACTCCTCAACGTAGACGTCGAAGACCAGTCGTCGCCGCGTCATCCAGTACGCCTGGTCTCAGGAGCACAGGGACGAGAGCCCCTGTGGTGCGCGGGCAGCGACCATGGCAGGAGCGTACAGCGTCCACCGGACCTGGCCATCGACCATCCGGTCGATCTGACCAACGAAGTCCTTGTACGCCTTCTTCGGCTGCTCACCAGCCCAAATGTGCTGCAAAGAACATGAAAAGTTAAGTGAATCGAACTAAAAAATTCATAACGCGAAGAAAACGATAAGGGAGGCCATTACCTTCCGGAGGCACCACAGAGAACCCATGGTGGGGAGGTCCGCTGGGTCGGTGTCTTCGGGCAGCGGCTGGTACTCTGAGAGGTCGGCCTTGGGCCGACCGATGTCGAACCGCTCGTGGATCCACATCTGCAGCAGGAGAGGGCACCCCAGGAGGATCCCCTCCCTACTCGCCGGCCTCGACACTGCCGAACACAGCCCCCTGTAGGTAGCTGCCAGAACAGCGCTGCCCCAGCTGATCTGGGGCATCTGCTCGAGGGGTGTGTCGGCGATCCTCTGAGCCCAGGGGAGCAGGTACCGCGACACCGAGTCTCCCGCTGACTCGCAGAACAGCACCCACCCGAACAGCCAGAGCAGGTAGACCTCCAAAAACCTGTCTGACGTCGGGTCGTCGACATCGTCCGCCATGTAGTCAGCCTGCACACACACAAAGGTCCATCGTCACATTCATTTAAAATGCATACAAACGTTGAAAATAAGAGTTAGAATCACGTACGCTGAACTGCTGGATCCAAGTCCAGGTGGGCCCGTGGGTGTCGGCGAAGGGCACGTACGGCGCTGGCGCGCGATCGTTCCGAGGAACGTTCGCGAACCGAGCAAGGAAGTCAGCGTGCCACGTCGCGGGGATGTCGATCGGCCCCATCGCCTCGCCAGCACACGGTAGTCCTCCCAACATCGCGGCGTCCTCCAGACTGAGCGTCATCTCGCCGACGGGGAAGTGGAACGTGTGTGCCTCTGGTCGCCACCGGTCCATGAACGCGGCGATCAGCGGGGCGTCGTAGCTGAACCGCATCAACCGCTCCGCCCGGGGAACCTCAGCTCGTAGCCTGTCCCCATCGACCAACCGCGCAACAGGGAGAAGTCCTGCAGCGCGTAGCCTGAAAAAAAATATTAATTTAGTTAACGCAATTACTATTGTAAAGAAACAGAAATAAATAATAAATATGAATTACGTACTTCGGAATCCACCGCTGGTGTATCAGCATCAACGTGCGGGTCGTCCGGCAACGTATGTTGCCGGGTGAACGTCCGAGAACAGCCGACACGTACGAGCGGTGGTGCCGGTCCACCGCCTCGTCGAACAACTCCGGCCGTACGTACTCCAGCGGTGCAGCCATATGCAAAAAAAATAACATAATTGTATCAATTATTTGAATTATGTGAATTATAATCATTTTCTAGGAATTTTATTTGAATTATTTGAATAACATAATCGAATTTTGTGAATATAAACCATTTTCTACGATTTTTATTTCAATTTAATCTAATTATGTGAATTATAACCATTTTCTAGGAATTTTAAATGACTTGAAACGAATTATGTGAATTTTCCCCATTTTCTATGAATTTTATATCAATTTAATCCAATTACGTGAATTATAACCATCTTCTAGGAAATTTAAATGAATTGAAATGAATTATGTGAATTTAAACCATTTTCTACGAATTTTACAACAATTTAATCTAATTATGTGAATTATAACCATTTCCTACAAGTTTAAAACCAATTTAAACGAATTATGTGAATTTAAACTATTTTTTACTAATTTTATATCAATTTAATCTAATTATGTGAATTATAACCATTTCGTAGAAGTTTTAAACCAATTTAAACGAATTATGTGAATTTAAATAATTTTCTACGAATTTTATATCAATTTAATCAATTTAAATAATTTTCTACGAATTTCATATCAATTTAAATGAATTATGCGAATTTAAATAATTTTCTACGAATTTTATATTAATTTAACTAACCTAAGTTAACTAAACTAAATTTCAAAACTAAACTAAACTAAATTTAACTAACCTAAGTTAACTAAACTAAATTTCTAAACTAAACTAACTAACTATACTAACTACACTAGACTAAATTTAGAAACATACCTCAGTCAGAAGTGCTCCGGAGGGTTGAAAGCCGAAAGTTTAGAGGAGGGAGGGAGGGGGCCGGCGGCGGCAGCGGTCGCCCCCTTTTATAGGGGTGACGCTGCCGCCAAACCCCACGGCGTCAGGACTCTGCCGCCGTGGGGCACGACACTAGGGCTCCTGACGCCGTGGGCCGAGGCGCTAGGATTCCTGCCGCCGTGCCCCACGGCGGCAGGAATCTGGCCCCACCTGGCAGTAGAGCCGACCGTTGGGGCCACCCCTAACGCCGTGCCCCATGGCGGTAGGAACTCCTGCCGCCGTGGGGTTTGGCGGCAGATGTATATTTGTCGAAATTTTTGATTCGTCCATTTATTTTTCGAAAATCAGAGCAGAAAAAATATATAAAAAAAAATTCCGAGGCCACCGCACGCGCGCGGTGCGCCAGCTCGCACCCGACTCCAGCCACGCGGCGCTGCCTCCTCCCTCCTCTCTTCGACTCTCCCTCTCCACTTCCCAAGGAGGCAAGGAACAAGGGATTCTCCTCACCAAAACCCCACCGCCGCCCCCTCATCCCCCCTTCCCCTCGTTTCCTCCCGGTGCGGGCGGCCGGCGGCGGAAGCTCATGAGATCCCGGCCATGGCGGGCCCCACCTCGCGGCTCCTCCTCCTCGCCCGCCGCTCCGACCGATGTAGGTGCCTCCCCCTCCTCCCCCGCGCCGTCCACGCCGCGGCCGGGACAGGGGCACCCTCTCCGACGGCGGCGCCGCCGCCTCGCCTCCCAGCCTCAGCCCCGGTGAGGAGGTATCGTCTGCCTTATCTCAGCTGCCGTCACTGCATCCGCATGGTATCCCTAGGTCGCAGTTCCGTTTTCAAGCATAATTGCGTAAATCTCCAAAAGGAATATAACCTGGCTTAATCAATGCTGCAAAGCGAACCTCTCCCCAGCTATGAACTAACACTTCTGAAATTTGTTTTTTTTTAACGAAAGGGCACAAGATAGTGCCTATTTCATTGAAATTTCTTTTTATGGTTTCAAATGAATGCTATTCAAATAATATGATCTAACTTGCCTATGAGGCTATGACATTGGACAAATGGGCTTGTCTTGAAGGGAATATTTTAATGATTTATGCAAAGGTTCCTCTGTGCTGTGGATCTAGGTTGCGTGATCCTAGTGTTATTTGGCTTGAGATATTATGTTTAGATGGTTTATTTCTATTTTGTAGCTACTCAAGTGCATTCACCAGTGTGCATGGAGAGAGGCCATCATCGGATTATGCAAAGATCAGAAAGGAGTCACTGGAAACCCAGTTTGGAAGAATCTTGGGGTCAAGTTCGCGCAGGCTCTTTGCTGACCGAGGCTTTGGTCCATTCCTTGCGCTTTACAGGGCCGCTACTATCTCTTTTCATGTTGTGAAGCTCACTATTTGGCATTTATTGCTCAACGACATGCACAAAAGGGCGGAAAAGGTAGTTTTCTTGTTCGTTCCTGGTGGAGAACTGAGCATCATGTCTCTGATTATCAGTTGCCTTATTTCAGTTCCGAGAGACCTTGATACGCTTGGGCCCCTTTTACATCAAGGTATGCCGTATAGTATCTTAAGAGTTGGCATAGATATGTACAATGTAATAGTAATCTTTTCAATTCATATATTTTTTTTGACGTTTAACTTTTTAGTATGGTGAATATCTCCTAGCTAAGTAGGGAACAACATTTTTTTTACAATGTATTATGACTGTTATAATCACTGCAGTTATCATTATGGTTTAGTAACATCGTTTCTATCAACCTTAAAGTATCAGACAGAATAAAAGTGGTGGATGTATTAAATACATCTTAATATCCCTTTGTGCCCACATCATGTTTTCGAATTACAATACTTCATTATTTATCTTGTCTTAGGTGTAATATTCTCTGTTACCACTGGAATAATTGATGATATGTTCCTTTGCCGTTTCTCTTGAACCTTGCAGCTTGGGCAGGCTTTGAGCACACGCCCTGATATACTTCCCAGTGCATACTGTCAAGAACTTGCGAAGCTACAGGTAACTTCTGTGCATTATATAATTTTGCTTAACGGTGGAAACCAATTGTTAGATCTAAGAACATATACCTTCTCCAGTACATAATAGGGATACAAGAGGGTCCTAAAGTTGTGGCCACAAAAGTGGGCCACTGAAAAGTTTAGCTCCCAGAAGTGTTCATAGGTCACAGTTGGGGCTCGAAATGGGGTCTCCAGCCCTTATAATGCTCTGTTCAAAGCCGAAAGTCTGAGGAACCTGTATTAGTGGATTGGCTTTTTTTTTATTGCAGTTCATTGTTTTTACTTGACAGCTTCCTTTTCAGGATCAAATACCACCGTTTCCAACTCGCATCGCCCTCAGAACCATCGAGTCTCAGTTGGGTGCCCGAATTTCTGAGTTATTTGCAGATATCAGCCCGGAGCCAATTGCAGCAGCATCACTGGGTCAAGTTTACAAAGGTTAGACATGTCTGATAAGACTTTTGCTAATAATTGGTGATTATACTTCTGTACTTATTGTTATTAACCTTAGTATATATTTCAGACCTGAGTTCTCCAAGTTGAAATACATTTCTTTGATACTTCAAGTCATGCAGCTCATCTACGCTCAGGAGAGCTTGTTGCTGTCAAAGTTCAAAGGCCTGGAATGGCGCCCTTGCTGACTCTAGATGCACTTTTGTTTAATATGATTGGAGGGCAATTGAAACGATTTGCTAAGGCTCGCAAAGATCTACTGGTGGCAGTCAATGAGATTGTGAGCTTCTGCTTTCTAAACCAAACTTGTTGATTTCTCCATGCAACTCTGATCGGACTCTTATACTCCCTCCAGTTTTGCTAACCTTTGTTGTAGCCCACTGATTGCTATAGTTTACTAATCTCTCAATCAGAATAAATTGTAATGGTTTCCACGTTATATTGTCAATATTTCCTATGCACATCGCAACATGAGATGGATAAAGCTTTTTTTTGCTCCTTAGTGCACACAATGCTTGGTAGATTCTCGTTGGACTATGTGCTGCATATAATTTTAGTTAGTGTATATAATGTAGGACTGACTATGCTTATAATTATCTAAAACGTTGCATGCTGTTTAAGGGTTGTTCCTGCCACCTTGTTATTTTCCTCTACATCTACATGGAAACTTAACTTTCTGACTTATTGTAATTACAGTACTTTTGGTTTAGGTTAATGCTAGACAGGATGCCCCTGGTGCAGTAGTAGCTTCCCCACTTGTGTGGTCTTTAGGTCCTGGGGTTCAAAGTTCAAACCAGCCTCCTTGCAAAATTAAGCAAGGGTAAGGCTCTCCAGAAATCCCCTTCTTCAGACCCCACCTTGTGTGAACTTTCAGCACTGGCTAAAGTTTGTTCTGACCATTTCTTAATTATATCTTTTTGGCTTTGGAGATGCTTGTTCCCTGAAATGAAGCTACATAAAAGAGAAGACATGACTGTCATGCAAGTTGTAGTACTAGTTTGTAGTTTCTTATGGTTTTTCTTTTGGCAATTGTCACGCTCCCCAGTAAATTTCAGATCATTCTGCATAGTTTTAGCCTTTGGTATGTGCGTTACATTTTATCTTTGGTTTAAACAGGTCAGGCACATGTTTGATGAGATTGATTATATTTTAGAAGGGAAAAACGCTGAAAGATTTGCTACTCTTTATTCTCATGGTAAGTTCTGAAACATTTCTTTTATTCAATTCCTAATAATCGTAAATTTCCTATGTATCCATCCCCCAAATATGATGCCACAATGCGTTTTTCTCAAGCATATAGACCTCTTACATGCTGAAAGCTCTTAAACCGTTCATTTTCTGGCAGATTCTGGTGGGGACAATTCTGATGGCAATACAAGTATCAAGGTCCCCAAAGTCTACTGGAATTATTCACGTAAAACCATATTGACACTGGAATGGATTGATGGAATTAAGCTAACTGATGCTGAGCGCATCAGCAAAGCCAACTTAAACAGGAAAAGGATGATTGATGAGGTATTGCTATGTTGTCTCGTAACTGTAAATCGACAGTAGTGCTAATTTTATTTGGATTGTCTTCTACACTGTTCTTTGTCTCCCTTGTGTGATTCTAATTAAAATTTGTATGACCATATCTTGTTTTATCTTTTTCTTAAAAAACCATTAGCTTGAATTTTTTGGCTAGAGCAAAATTGAAACCACTCTGTGAAGGTGTTGTGTCGTGTTCAGTGTATGTTCTTGCTCTATGCTGAGCGAATGCTGTCTAACTTTTACAGATTGTCATATTGTTTTTGTTTACTAATTTTCAACGTAAACTTCACAGGGTCTCTATTGCTCATTGAGACAGCTGCTTGAAGAAGGCTTTTTCCATGCAGACCCCCATCCTGGTAATCTAGTTGCAACTGAAGGTGGATCTCTAGCATATTTTGACTTCGGTATGATGGGAGATATTCCAAGGCACTATCGTGTGGGTCTTATACAAATGGTACATGTGACTGTGTTCTTAACTTGTGCATTCAGTTGATGTAAATTTACAAATAGTTTTGATTTTTCACTGCTATTGTGGAAAATGAGAAATATTTAGACTTAGGTGTTGCACTGCTTAATCAGTTCTCCATTTTGTAATTTCAGTTTTAACAGACTAAGCATTATTGGTAAGTTCATCTGAGGGCAGCAAAGTTGGCAATGATTTATAAGTTTAAACGTGGCTAGCATTACTTCCTGTTCCAATCACATTGTGTAGAAACTAACATAGGAAGTCCGTCAAGGAATAATTTGCAGGCTTTACTGCTAACAACACGAGCTGTTTAGAATAAACAAAACAGTACTTTGAGACATGAGTCGATGAAAATACAGAATAGTCCTGTTTTACCACCATGTTCATGGAACATTATACTTGTAGCCTTGTCCACCCATCATTGTGAGCTTTGTTGGATTACTTTTTGATGTATGAAATTTATACTAGAATAATCTTCCGTGTTACCATATAGAAGCAGGTAACTGTAAATTTCTTTTGTGAAACGAGTGGCACAGTAACTTCATTTCTCTAGTTTGTCTTCTTTATGTTTGGTTCCAAATCAAGAAACTGATTTCTTGAGAACTGAATTATTTATTTCAGCTCGTACACTATGTCAATCGTGACTCGTTGGGCTTGGCAAACGACTTCCATTCGCTGGGGTTTGTCCCTGAGGGAACGGATTTACATGCTGTTGCAGATGCATTGCAGTTTTCTTTTGGTGACGCCAGGAGGCAATCAAATGATTTTCAGGTTAGTTAATATTTCCCTTTCCCGTGCAGATGCTATTTAAGGTGATTGTTGTTTTCTGGAGGGAATTCAATCTGCAAATGCTAACATGTTAGATGCAGTAGGTTTGCATTAACATGGGCTAACAAACAAAATGGCACAACCAAAACATTGTGGCAAAACTTTGGAGTACATTGTGAAACATGTCTGGAATTGACACTTCAATGGTGTTTGATAGGATAGTTTTCTGGTTATTTTTTCAAAACATTCTATTAACTTATAGTTTGGTAACGATTTAACATAGCAATGCCTCTCTCGTCTGGCATTTGCTGGTTGATTTGGATTTCTATCTTAAAATTATTATTTTGGTTCAGTTTTCTTATGCTGTGCATGGTTTCTGCTCTCATCTGCCTGCTTTTATTTTGTACTACCTGATCGCATCCAGATAGTATCCTTTACATGTTCATTCTTTCCTTACCTCACAGGGTGTAATGAATCATCTGTATGATGTCATGTACGAGTTCAATTTCTCTCTTCCTCCTGATTATGCACTGGTGATAAGAGCTCTCGGTTCTCTAGAAGGGACTGCAAAAGCACTGGATCCTGATTTTAAAGTTATTGAGAGTGCATACCCATTTGTCATCGGGAGGCTCCTTGCAGACCCCAGCCCAGATATGAGGAAAATATTGAGGCAACTTCTTATATGCGATGACGGATCAATCAGATGGAATCGGCTAGAGAGGCTGGTACATAGTTCTTAACTGTTATGCACTTTCTTGCTGTTTCTTTTTTTTTCATGAGATTTTATACACATGGGATACTGTGATTCCATCATAAAAGTAAAGGAACTTCATACATAAGTTTAATTTAGTTATCCTAACAAACCATACAACGAAACTACCGGGTCAGAGAGGACACAACCAATAACTTTTAGTGATGGCTTGATGGGCATCCTATGTATGGGCAAGTCCTGCATTTTATTTTTCGCCGGTGCTGGCTCAGGGCAAAACCAATGCAACCAGCCAGGTCCAGGTCTGCTACCTAAAATTGTTCCTGCCCTGAACACCTGTTTTAAATTCGCTCGGAGTAAATTTTACAAAACTACAACTATTTGTGCCAATACCTCTTAGTTCCTGTGTTACTAGTACTTTGAAACTTGATGCAAAATTTTGTGCTCTCGTGAAATCATATCTACAGCTGATATGGTAATATGGTAATATCAGGTGATTTTTTTTCTGAAAACTGGTCTTGATTGTTAGAGTATATGTGTATATATGTGAGTGTGGCCCATATGGCCTGTGTATAGCCCATATAGAGGCCCATGTAACACTGACTATATACCCACCCTTCTAGGGTTGGAGGAATAGACACAGAGAATAATTTCCTCCTACATGGTATCAGACTGGTTCTCCTTCCTCTCCTAGCTGCCGCCGCCGGAGCCACCATGGCTGGCCGGACGCAACTTCCTCCCCTCTTCTCCTTCCCTTCCCACGCCGGCGTGCCCCTCCCTTCCTACTCCGGGCCCGTCGTACCTCCCGCCGCCGCTCCAGGCGCGCGCGCAGGCACAGCCCAGGTGCGCACGGCCGGCGCGGACGCGGGCGCGGCAGGCGCGGGCGCGGCCCAAGCGCGCGCGGCCGGCGCGGGCGCGGATGCGGCCCTGGCGCGCGTGCCCTCCTCTGCTCCGCTCGGCCCCGCCTCTTTCCTCTGCCAATCTTGGAGCTCCCCTGCGCCGCCCCTTCACGCCGGAGTGCCAGAGCTCCGCGCGGCCGCTCTGCTGCCGGCCGGCGCGTCAACCGCCGCCGCCACTACCGCCGCTGCCCTCGGCGCTGCCCTAGCTGCAGCCCGTCGTGCACGCGCAGCAGGCGCCCCATCCTCTGCTCCCTCTTCGGCCGCCGCCGCATCTGCTGCTGCAGGGTATCTCGGCGCGGTGCCCCTCACGCTGCCTCTCCCGGCGGGGGCTGCTGTCAGCGCGGGTGGACCGATTCGCCCCGCCCGCCGCCGACATAGCTGCCCGGCCTCCTCTCCCTACGACACCACCTGCGACCGAGCCGAGCCTCAGCGCCCTTGCTGGCCTACCACGCCCCCTCCTCTGTCGGGCGCCGCAGCCACCGCGGCCCCTCCGGGTGTCACCGCTCCTCTGGCCGGTGTGCTGGCCTCCGCAGCTCCTATGGCTCGCAGTGCAGCCTGCTCGTGGCACCTTCCTGTGGTCGCCGGCGCTCCTGCTCTCTACATCGCCCCTGCTCTCTATGGCGCCTCCACTACCTCCGGCATCTCGGCTCCCTCCCGCGCGGCCAGTGCATGGCCTGCTACGGGCCCACTTCGTCACTGCGCTTCTGCACCTCCTTCTGCTCCTGTCGATGTGCCTTGGCCATTCTTCAGCGGCCCACGGTCAGGACACATCGCGATGCACCCTCCTGGCCAGCCGACGGCCATGTTCGCTGGCACCGCTTCCCAGTGTTGGCTTCCACCCACCCCGCCTACGCCTGCCAGATGGATGCCGGCTTCTCAGTGCCCTAGGGCCGGCACCCCTTGTCAGCATAGTCGGCACCGACTGGATTGCCGACTCGGGGGCTTCCTTCCACACCACACCTGACGTTGGTGCCCTCTCTTCCGTCCACCCCCCACACCCCTCCTACCCTTCTTCTGTCATGGTTGGTGATGGGACGTGTCTTCCTGTCACCTCTGTGGGCTCTGCTTCCGGTCCCTTTCGTCTCTCCAACATCCTTGTTGCTCCTAAGATAGTTCACCCTCTTCTTTCCATTCGCCAATTCACCACCGAAAACTCCTGTTCTGTCGATTTTGACCCCTCTGGGCTTACTGTCACGGATTTGGCTTCCCGGCGTCCTCTTCTCCGATGTGACAGTACGGGGCCCCTATACACCTTCCGTCTCCCTACTTCCGTTGCTCCACCCTCTGTGTCCACTGCTTTCGTCACGACTCCTTCTACTACTTGGCACCGCCGGCTTGGTCACCCCGGCCGCGACGCTTTGGCTCAGCTCAGTCACAGTGCCCATCTTCCTTGCACTCGGCCGTCTGATGAGCATCTCTGCCATGCGTGCCAGTTGGGTCGTCATGTTCGACTTCCTTTTTCTTCCTCCTCTTCGCGTGCGATGCATGCCTTTGATCTTGTTCACTGTGATCTGTGGACTTCTCCAGTTCCTAGTATTTCTGGCTGCAAGTACTATCTGGTCGTGGTCGATGATTTCTCTCACTACTCTTGGACTTTCCCCTTGCGTGCCAAGTCTGAGACATTTCCCACCCTCCTCCACTTCTTTGCCTGGGTGTCCACGCAGTTCGGCCTCACCATCAAGTCCGTCCAGTGTGACAACGGGCGTGAGTTCGACAACCACACCTCTCGTTCCTTTTTCCTCTCTCGAGGTGTCCAGCTCCGCATGTCTTGTCCGTATACCTCTCCCCAGAACGGCAAGGCTGAGCGCATGATTCGGACCACGAACGATGTCATGCGCACCCTCCTGATCCAGGCGTCTCTGCCTCCGCGCTTCTGGGCTGAATGTCTCAACACTTCCACCTACTTGATTAACCGCCTTCCTTCTACTGCCTCCCCAGCTCCCACCCCTCACCAGGCTCTCTTTGGTACCCCTCCCAGCTACGACCACCTTCGTGTCTTCGGTTGTGCCTGTTACCCTAACATCACCGCCATTGCTCCTCACAAGCTGGCGCCTCGCTCGACACGTTGCGTTTTCCTTGGTTACTCTCCTGACCACAAGGGGTATCGATGCTACGACCTCACCTCTCGCCGCGTCCTCATCTCCCGACACGTTGTGTTCGACGAGTCGGATTTCCCCTACTCCACCTCTTCTACACCTTCTCCAGACCCTGAGCTAGCGTATCTGTTTCCTGACCCGGTGGTTCCGCCACCTTTGTCTGTCTTTCCCTTTCTCGTCGGTTTCCCCGGTGCACCACCGTCTCCGATGCCCTCTGTCGCGCCACACGCGGCCTCGAGACCCTCTGCCGCGCCACACGCGGCCCTGGCACCCTCTGCTGTGCCACGAGCGGCCCCGGTGCCCCCGCCCGCGCCACGCGCGGCCCCGATGTCCCCTCCCGCGCCATGCGCGGCCCCGGTGCCCCCTGCACGCTACGCCGAGCCGGTGCAGGTGTACCGACATCGTACGGTGCTGGCACCGACACAAGCTCCTCCGGCTCCGGCCCCAGAGGGGCCCGCGGACTATGCGCCTCCTCTGCGCTATGTCTATGAGCGCCGCTCGACAGCTCCGCCCCCACCACCACCTGCACCGGAGCCGTCGCCACCCCCTCCACCACCGTCACTGGAGCCGTCTCCGCCTCCTCCACCGGCGCCCACACCGCCTCCGCCGCCACCCCCGCCGCCTCCACCACGCCGCTCTCGGGTGGAGCCGGCCGTGTACCACCCGCCGGTCATCCATCGGGATCCTCGTCACACCCATCCCATGGTGACCCGGCAGGCGGCCGGGGTTCTTCGGCCGCGGGCTCTCTTCGCCACCGAGGGGGAGCCGCGGCTCTCTCCGATCCTGACGTCGGTTCGTGCGGCTCTCGCCGATCCGAACTGGCGTCATGCGATGGAAGAAGAGTACGGAGCTCTTCTTGCCAACCAGACTTGGGACCTTGTACCGCGTCTGTCTGGTTGCAATGTGGTGACCGGCAAGTGGATTTGGACGATCAAGCGACGTGCTGATGGTACTCTGGAGCGCTATAAGGCGCGTTGGGTCCTTCGAGGGTTCACTCAGCGTCCTGGTGTGGACTATGACGAGACTTTCAGTCCAGTGGTCAAGCCTGCTACAGTGCGCACTGTTCTCTCTTTGGCTCTCTCTCGGTCTTGGCCAATGCACCAGCTCGATGTCAAGAATGCATTTCTTCATGGCACTCTGACCGAGACAGTCTACTGCAGCCAGCCAGCAGGGTTTGTGGACTCCAGTCGTCCGGATCTAGTCTGTCGGTTGAACAAGTCTCTCTATGGTTTGAAGCAGGCTCCTCGAGCATGGTACTCTCGGTTTGCCACCTTCTTGCTGACACTGGGGTTTGTTGAGGCCAAGTCAGATACTTCGTTGTTCATATATCACCATGCTGATGGGCTTGCCTACCTCCTCCTCTACGTTGATGACATTGTTCTGACTGCCTCTAGTCCACAGCTGCTCCAGCGGATTATCTCCTCTCTTCAGCAGGAGTTTGCTATGAAGGATCTGGGCAAGCTTCACCACTTCTTGGGCGTGACAGTTGAGCCCCGTCAGGCTGGTCTTCTCCTTCACCAGCGTCAGTATGCCCTTGATATCCTGGAGCGTGCTGGGATGACTGATTGCAAGCCTTGCTCCACTCCTGTTGACACTCAGGCGAAGCTGTCCGCTACTCTGGGTGATCCTGTGGCTGATCCTACTGCTTATAGGAGTCTTGCTGGAGCCTTACAGTACCTCACTTTCGCCAGGCCGGATCTCACCTACGCTGTCCAGCAGATCTGTCTCCATATGCATGATCCTCGGGAGTCACATCTGGCTGCGCTGAAGAGCCTTCTTCGCTACGTCCGAGGCACGGTTGACTTCGGCTTGATCCTCCACCGGTCTCCTTCTGCTGAGTTGGTCGTCTACACTGATGCTGACTGGGCGGGGTGCCCGGACACGCGCCGCTCCACCTCAGGTTATGCCGTCTTCCTCGGTGGCAACCTGATCTCCTGGTCGTCCAAGCGACAGCCGGTTGTCTCCCGCTCGAGTGCTGAGGCGGAGTACCGGGTTGTTGCTAACGGCGTGGCTGAGGCGTCCTGGCTCCGACAGCTCTTGGCTGAGCTTCACAGCCCGCTCGCCAAGAGCACGCTCGTCTACTGCGACAACGTCAGCGCCGTGTACCTCTCCACCAACCCGGTGCAGCATCAGCGGACGAAGCATGTGGAGATTGACTTGCACTTCGTTCGTGACCGAGTGGCTATCGGTGATGTTCGGGTTCTTCATGTACCGACCACCTCCCAGTTTGCTGACATCTTCACCAAGGGTCTTCCCTCCTCGACCTTCTCGGAGTTTCGGTCCAGTCTCAACGTAGCCAGTGGCTAGTTGTGGCTGCGGGGGGCCTTGTGTGGGAGTTTCTTTCTTTGTTGGCCAGTCTTGTACACCGCTGCACCGGTAGTCCAGACTGCGGGGGGGTGTTAGAGTATATGTGTATATATGTGAGTGTGGCCCATATGGCCTGTGTATAGCCCATATAGAGGCCCATGTAACACTGACTATATACCCACCCTTCTAGGGTTGGAGGAATAGACACAGAGAATAATTTCCTCCTACATTGATCTCTCTCCTGTGGTGGGCTTCTTCAACCCTGGTGTTCCTTTGTACGAGTGTCATGAAAATTTGGCAGATATCTGTGTGATCATGTGTAATCTAATTTTTTTATTTTGTTTATTCCTACTAATACCATTTGGTGTTCAGATTGCAGCTATATCTGCACAGTCTGTAAATGCATCTGGAGCTGGCTCTGGTGAGAATTCCAATGGAAGTTCTAAGTGGAGATCATTTGACATGCATTCTGTAGTTGCAGCTACAGAAGACCTTTTTGACTTCATTTTATCGAGGAAAGGATGGCGGATTCGTGTTTTCCTTGTCCAGGACATCATTAAAGCTTCAGATGTGTTCCTCCAAGAAGCAACATTCCCATATATATTTGAGAACGAGGGAAATATGGGAAAGCTAAATCCAGAGGTTTGTTGATGTTGTCATCACTTCTCATACATTTGCATGTGAGGGCTTCAAGTCGAATGCAGTTGTATCCCAAGCTCCCTAAACAGAAATCTGACTTTATTTTAGATTTGCATGAAGATCAACTAACATTACCTCTTGTGTTGTATTTTTAAGTATACTTGCATATGTTGCCGATGACTTACAGTCAGCTCAACTTACTTTTTATTATGATATGATGCTCATAGATGTGTGCCAATTTTGGAAGCATTTCATTTGCAAAGTTCAAAAGTGATTCAATTTGGCTTTCGGAACAAATTTGTTCATAATATAGTTCCAGGCATGTAACTGGTTTTAACTCTTATCAGCGGCACATTTTCTACTATACAGGCTAAAGACAACCTAGGATATTCAAATGCTATAATTGTGTTCCACAGTATCTTCTCTGCAATTTCTAGTTTCTGGGCAAAAAGAGGAGTTTTGTGCCTCATTTTCTTTTAAAACTTCCACCAGTCTGAGTTGTTTTACTCATGTACATATACCAAGGGTGAAGTTAATACATTACTATTTGATTTAGTTTGCTGCCCTATTTGAGGGTGGGCCTGGTGCATTGATAGTCTCTCTTCACTTGTGTGCCTCAATGCCTTTGCAAGGGTAAGTCTCTAGAAATTCCCTTCCCCAGACCCTACCTTTGTGTGGGAGCTTTTAGCACTGGGTATGCACTCTCAAACTCCTGCCAAGTACCAATACCAACAAGAAATCAACAGGTAGCCTGGTAGAGAGTGTTCCATCGAAACACAGGATGACCTCTAGTTCCTAGCCAAAATCATCATCTCGAAAATACAGTTATATTTAGACACAGGATGACCTCTAGTTCCTAGCCAAAATCATCATCTCGAAAATACAGTTATATTTAGACCAAAGGTATAGGTGATATCGCAGGTTGGTCAGATTGTACATGATCTTTGATCATTCAAGCATACTGTTTTCTTGTTTCTTTCAGAAGATTATACTTAATAATGAAATTTATGGTGTGCAGTTCGACTGATCCCTCAAAAAAGATAGCCCATTGAGCCACAGGGTTACTCAAACATGTGCAGTGACATCATATACAATCAAGCTTTACTAGTAGCATAGCTGCCATTTAGCCCCCCTTTTGTCCCCTCCCCCTTTTGAAAGAATGCTGATGATCCTCAGAGATGCATCACACTTGTGTGCAGGAGCGTAGCAAGTGGTGATGTTTTACATGTCATGTTAATTGCTGCTGCTTGTAATGCTGAAGGTTTGTTTTTCCATGCAGAGAAGCAAGATGATCAGGAGGCTGCTGAACACTGTTCAATCATTCTGTCAAGCCATCAATTTAGCTCCAGATGCTTGGAGTGCCATGCTAATCCGTACTTTGTTGAAACATGAATCACAAAAATTTATTCTTGATGTAATTTTGTCCTTGGCAAGCCATTCCAGCTACAAGATTCCAGAAACATTCTGGCTTTGTATGTCGAGATTTCTGAATAACTTGGACAAGCAAGAAACGCTTTAGGAGCAGTTGGTGCTGACTCATCTCGTCCAAAAATTATGTGAGTTCTTTTTTCTTGATGTTGCTCAGCCCTCAGATAAGGTGACTATTGCCATTTACACAAGTGTTCATGCTCGAAAGATCTTTCTGTACTTTTAGAATATCCTTAACACGGGTAAATGTAGCTTTCTGCCTTCTAACTGCTCAAAGCTCTCGTGCTTTCAGATATTAAGACATCACCTCATGGAGGTCACTGGACTTCATAGATGGCTAACTGATTGAATTTTCAACGTTGGTTTAAATTTCGTCCATTCTCTGAAATAGTATTAGTAATTGAACTGGTTGGATGTCGAATGTGCTAGATGTGAGGTGAAGGTACTGGGGAAGCCATCTAGTGTGCTTCTGGGCTTCCGGGTGGCAAAACCTTGCCCCCCCCCCCCCCCTAAACCTAGCCAAAAAAATTGATATTGATTTGCCAATTTTTTTGATCAGAAAGCTCGGATTTCGTTGGCATGGCAACAGTGGGCACACAATCCGTGATACAGCTCTGTTCTTCCTGGGTGCGGGTCTGAGCGGTTTTTGACACAGGCACGTGAAATTTGTTCGTCACCGTGACCTGGACTTCCTCTCAGTGGCAACAGCAGCAGCTGTGTGATTTTCTGGTTTCTACGTCATTGCCCGTTCTTTCTATTTTGTTTTCGGCACTAAGTTCTTGAAGGCGTCTGATAGAATTTTCGCTGCGAGAAGCGGGAGCTAACAAATCTTTGCTACTTGTACTCCATTGCGTCCAACTCAAAGTTACATGGATTCCTCAATCTGGATGTACGCAAAAGAGTCTTAGAAGAGTCTTAAAATGAAATCCTTTATTTTTTGGAAACAAAAGGTGATGAATTAGGTTTGACAGCAGATTTTCCAACGAGCTGTACAAGGAACTCTAGGAACTCTAAATAGTTGTCTAAGTCTAAATACCAATTTGCATTTCCGCACAATTTGTGCTAATATTGGCGTTCTCTAATTGAAGAGGTAACGAAATTTATTAAGTTTCGTAAACAAACTATAATTTGGAATGGTGGGAATCAAACCGACGTGGTTGATAGGAATTACATGTAAAGCATAAAACAGTTAACGGAAGCTTCACAGGATTGTGTTAGCCCAAGTTTGATTCATGAAAAATAAACAACTTCCCTGTGCCCATAGAAATGAACATCAAACAGTGCGTCTGGATTATTAAATGTATTCGTTCGATCGGTACACAGCAAACTGCAAAGGGATTATGCATTGGAGGATTTTTTTTTTCTTGTTTTGCATCACACCCAACATACATGTATGGACCGCTTGACACACATGGAAAACTGCTCAGGACATCAGAGAATTAATAGAATATCATGAAGCATAGTGAATTTATTATTGAATGAAACCAAACTGATTCCAGAAATACAGTTGTCGCTGGGGGCATTATTTTTCTCAATCATACAAGGGAAAGAGTCTGAAGGAATAGCAAACAAGTAGCAGGTCCGGTGGGTACAGCAGGAACCGCACGCAGCGAGTAAGCTGGTAACTGAAACTTCACTGACGCACAATAACACCAAGTGCATCGAGTGCAGTTCCAGCTCTAGTGAAGAAACCCACAACACTCCCACCCTTCTTCTCAGGAAGACTGAAAGGGAGATTCGGATGTTTCTTTACCATAAGGCCCCAGTGTCCGGAGATTTGTCACTGTCTTCAGCGATGACAAAACAGTATATATACTGTATTTGCCAAGCGTTCCTGAGACTTCTTGCACAAACTCAGCAGGACCAAGCTCGATCTACATTACAGGAAAAATATTGAGCTGGAGCAATGCATGTCCAACAATGCCGCAATAACATAAGAACAAAAGTAATGTTACGCTGAATATAAAAAACAATAAATTATGGGTCACGATTTATCACTTACTATGCTAGTTTCTGAACCTTCTGTACCCCATCTTCCTTCAGTGTGCTTGGTGCCATATTTGTCAGTGTGGCTGTACTCTATCGAATAAATGAGGTCACCATGGCCAATTTTGATGGTCTCAAGGCGGTGATGTTCATAGTTTGGTTCACGGGCCTGTCCTGAGTCCCCACCCTTTGTTCCATCTCTAGTATATGTATAAGGATGGGAGAGTTAGGGTATGTTTGGTTTTTATAAGTCACCCGACTTATAAGTCACCCGACTTATAAGTCAGTTGGATTTAAGTCAGTCATGTTTGGTTGCAGTGACTTATAAGTCAGTGGGCTTCACACAGGGTAGTAGAGAGAAAAAGTGGAAATAAGTCACTTTAAGTAGAGATGGAGCTACTTATGGGACTTATATGTCATGCGACTTAAAGTGCAAATAAGTCTGGGCTGTTTGGTTCACATAGGTGACTTATTTTCACTTTTTACACTTTAAGTCATCCTACTTGTGAGAACCAAACAGGACCTTAGAATTAGTTATTAAAGCAGGTGCGCTGAGGAAATGAAACAGCAGTGTAAGATCATATATATTTAACAAAATATAAAGAAGCTCATTTTCTCGGATTTCTTATGAACATCAACCCTATGACACAGGCCTCACCTTGGTTTGGAAGATGGCATAGATGTCAAGCTCTATGATATTCCCAGTATCAACTACTTTATGCAGTTTTTTGTTGATGAAACCTTGTGCAAAAGTTAACTGTCCAGTCCCACCCACAATACTCCACTGCTCAGAACCCTGTTCACACCCAGTCCCATCACTTGGAGTGTAGAACCTCTCACCCTGTTACCATATATACACACAGCAATATATATATATATGTTACCAGTTACCATGAGATTCATGATGAACTAGACAAAAATTAATAAAGCAACTCCACTCATATTTTAATGACGTATGTACACTCACCCATCAATCTCAAATGCAATGGTAAAGGAATTGTGCCAGTTACCACACCGCATGTGGAGCCCTTGCGCTCGTGCAACGATGGCATTTTTACCGAGGTCAGGCCCGTCGTGTATCGCCCAGTTGTTGGACACAGTGGCACCGAAACCACTTCTGCCGTTAGGGCTCAGAAGGGTGAGATGCGTTGGGCTTGGCTCGCGGTAGGCGTGGTGCAGGTACAGGTTGCTAATCTTGAGCTCATTTTTCTTCAACGTGGATATGGATGCATCGAGACTGTTGATCTGGAAGTTTGGGGGAAGCTCGGGAGAGGCTGCTGTTGGATTATTTAATGGGATTGGTCCAAATTAAATGATTTAATAATCCTAATATCTCTATGGTTTGAAATAAATAATACCGGCTTGATGGTTGAGAAAAGGCTGAAGTAATGCGACACGCGTGCGATGTTTGATATTGCCAATCAAGACGATTAATGCCTCCTTCATTAGCTGGGAGTTTCTCACTTGATCATGGGAGTTTCTCTTTTTAATTTCTCACTTGATCATGGGAGTTTCTCTCTTAATCACGGGAGTTACTGTCTTTTGGCATTCCATCGGCGTGAGTGGAAGAGGAGGAGGGTCTCCTCGTGTGGGCGTTGCATGCTGAGTCATTTAATGAGTTTGCATGCCGGTCTCTCTCTTCCTCAATAAAACTTCAGCAGGTCATTTGTCTATAAAGAGACACAAAACTCAAGAACAATAGCTGGTTAAGATAACAAATCACAAACTTTCCTGCTTCTCGGGTATCTCCGACCGGTGCTCCTGCGCGCACGGGATTGCTGGAGGGCATGTGCCTCCGGAACCGACGCCGTTTGTGAACTCTGCTCGGGGTGTACGGCGATTTGGTTTTTAGGGAGCGTTCGCGCGACTGCCTACGACGACGACTCCTGACTCTCTGCAACGACTACGCTGCTACGACGACGACATGGTTGATCCGATGGGTTCATCCAATGCTACTGGGTATCTGTTTCTATCTCTTCTATTTATTTATACGTTGTTCTTTCTGTCAGTTCTTCAAAGTTCCTTTTTATATGCATGGTTAGAATATATTATATTCATCATAATAAATTATATATATGTCATCATGTTTAAGCCGTCATTTTTCTAGATTAAAATAATGTGTAAATTGTCTAGTTTTCTAACAATCCAAAAACCAAATTATAGGCAATTTTCCGTTACTGGGTTTGCTGCTGTGTTGAAACCAACTGCTTTTGATGGGAAAAATTTCATGACTTGGAAAGCTAAGATGGTGTTGTGGTTGACTGCGATGCATTGCTATCATGTCGCGGAGGGGAAGCCCGAAAACTTGACTCCTGATGAGGAGACTAAATTTCGGGTTGCCGATAACCTCTTCAGAGGCGCTGTGATTTGTGCACTGCATAGCAAGTATGAGAAAAACTACATATCTTACACATCTGGCAAATTGTTATGGGATGCATTGAATGAGAAGTTTGGAGTTTCCGATGCCGGAAGTGAGCTCTATCTCATGGAGCAACTCTATGAGTACAAAGTGGTTGAGAACCGTTCTGTTGTAGAGCAGGCTCATAAGATTCAGGCTTTGGCTAAGGAACTGGAACATTTTCCATGTGTTCTTCCTGACAAGTTTGTGGCTGGCGGTATCATCGCCAAGTTACCACCTTCTTGGAAGGATTTTGCCACCTCCCTCAAACACAAGAGACAAGAGTTCAATGTGGCTGACCTCATTGGTACGCTTGATGTGGAGGAGAGGGCAAGGGGAAAAGACAACAATGGGAAAGATCCAGAGTCATCTGCTGCCAACATGGTACAGAAAAAGAATTTTTATGCATCTCGTAATTTCAAGAATAAGAACAAGGGAAAGCAAGGTCACAACCCTAAGCCAAAACAGAACACTGAGTTCAAGAAGAAATTTAACAAGAAAAAGAATGAAGGATGCTTTGTTTGCGGGAGCACTGAGCACTGGGCTAGTGCGTGTCCTAGCAAATTTGTGAAGGAAAAAAAATCAGCAAACATGGTGATCAATGAGACTGGAGGAGGGACATCTGGGTATGGTAATCCTTTACCCTATGTTTTTTCAGTCTGTAATTCACCTGAGTGGTGGATGGACAGTGGTGCTAATATCCATGTGTGTGCTGATATATCTTTGTTTACATCCTTTCAGGTCGGCAGGACTGGAGCCTTGCTGATGGGGAACGGATCGCGTGCGCATGTTTATGGTGTTGGTTCTGTCATTCTGAAGCTTACTTCGGGAAAGACTGTGCTATTGAAGCACGTGCAGCATGTCCCCTCAATAAAGAAGAATCTTGTTAGCATTTCTCTGTTGTGTTGTGATGGCTACAAAGTTGTTTTTGAGTCCAATAAGTGTGTCATGTCGAGATATGGAATATTTGTTGGTAAGGGTTATGATTGCGGAGGTTTGTTCCGCTTGTCTTTGATGGATGTGTGTAATAATGTCGTAAATGCCATTAGTGTTTGCGATGAGACAGATTTATGACATTCACGTTTATGTCATGTTAATTTTGGATGTTTAACGCGGCTAGCAAACATGAGTTTAATCCCGAAATTTAATCATGTCAAAGGCTCTAAGTGTCATGCATGTGTGCAATCAAAACAAACTCGTAAGCCTCACAAGGCTGCCGAGCCAAGGAATTTGGCACCATTAGAGCTGGTTCATTCCGATCTTTGCGAGATGAATGGCGTTTTGACAAAAGGCGGAAAAAGATACTTTATGACTTTTATAGATGATTGTACTAGATTCTGCTATGTGTATCTTTTGAAAACAAAAGATGAAGCGTTAAATTATTTCAAAACCTATAAAGCTGAAGCAGAAAACCAACTTGAAAGGAAAATTAAACGATTGAGGTCTGATAGAGGTGGGAAATATTTCTCCAATGCTTTTGACGAGTTCTGTGTTGAACATGGGATTGTTCATGAGAGGACACCGCCATACTCACCTCAATCCAATGGGATTGCCGAGAGGAAAAACCGCACTCTAACAGAGTTGGTGAATGCCATGTTAGACACTACGGGATTATCCAAGGAATGATGGGGTGAGGCGATCTTGACAGCTTGTCATGTCTTAAACAAAGTTCCTATGAAAGACAAAGAAATCACACCATTCGAGGAATGGAAAAAGAAAAGATTAAATCTTTCTTATTTGCGTACTTGGGATTGCTTGGCCAAAGTGAACGTGCCAATCAATAAGAAGCGCAAACTTGGACCTCAAACCGTAGACTGTGTGTTCCTTGGTTATGCTTTTCACAGTGTGGGATATAGGTTCTTGATTATAAAATCTGAGGTACCTGACATGCACGTTGGTACAATTATGGAATCTAGAGACGCTACATTTTTTGAAACTGAATTTCCTATGAAAGCTACATCTAGCAGTTCTAATCATGAATCTATAATTTCTCATGAGCATGATAATCTCATTTCAGATGAACAAATTGAAGAAACTCATGTACAAAATCCTCCAGAGGAGAATGACACTGTAGTTACTCGAAAGAGTAAGAGACAAAGGGTTGCAAAATCATTTGGTGATGATGAGAGCCAGGTGTGGTTCGAGGACCGGTGGATGGTCGCTTCCTGGTGTGATGAGTGATTGACAACGTGGTGTGGACTGATTCTTGGCTAAGTATTGCAGGTGCAGGTTGCGGCTTGACTGGTGGAGGTGCAGGTGAAGAACAAGCGTGAAAGGTCGTTGCCGGTGAGGCCTCCAAGTGTGGAGAAGACAAGTAGGCTTGGTTCGAGGGACCCGGTGGCCAGCGGGGTCAAGTGCGGGCCGCATGGTGGCAAGAACGGCAAGATGAAGTCATGGACGGTTTCTTGGTTGAGCCTCAAAACCAAGGTCGAGCCGGGACTACGTGGGAGCCGAGTCATGAGTGGTGATTGGCGGAGGCTACACCTAGTTCGCGGGGTTTCCGGTGGTTCACCAGAAAACCACTGGGTTCCTTGGTTGATCCACAAAGCCAAGACCGAAGAACCGAAGACGGAGGTGCAGCAGCTCCAGACCGGTCTGACCGGTGGGTCTGACCGGTCTGACCGGTGGGTACCGGTCTGACCGGTGAGGAGCACCGGTCTGACCGGTGTGCGACGACGCAGTCCGGAATCTTCGAAGCGGAGGACACGCGTCGGGATCGCAAGGCTTGCGTCGAGGCTAAGCAAGTTTGCGGTTGCTGGGCATCCGTCCGATGGTGCGAAGACAAAGACTTCCAATTTCGCCCTCGAGGGGCATGTATCCCTAGTTAGCTAGTAAGGGTATTTTAGTCTTTCGGTTGCCTCCATATAACCCAAGTGGTGAGAGGATGGCAGCCATCTCTTGGAACCCTAGCTCATTTGGTTTTCCTATTTTCCTTCCTATTTTCTTAGGATTTTCGTAGGACTAGCTTGAGAGCTTCATGGTGAGATCTTGTGAGAGGGAAGGATGATCGGGCGGCAAGCTAGACCTTGTATGAACCTCTTTGGTATGTATAGATGATTCGGCGTGGTTCCTCAAGGCTTGGATGTGTCTTTCCCGTTTCTCCTTTTTGGTGATTTTCGGAGCCCTTTCTTGGCAATTTTCTTGGAGCGATTTCGAGGCCTTTCTCTTTGGGATTTGGTGGGGGATGTATGCATGAACCCTTCGTGGTTCTTTACCCTTTGATTCCCCTTCCAAATCCGTGAGCAAAGGGGCTCGATTTTGGGGTTTTCGTGGCTCTAGGGTTAGAGGCGTTCTTGGTGGGATTTCTTCGATTCCTCTTGATTTGACAAGTTTTGGTGGACCAAATCTTGGCTATGGAGTACCCATGAGGTGTTCCTACTATCCCCAAAGTCTTGTGCAAAACCGTGGAGCGGATCGGGAGATCGGGAGTTGGATTTGGAGGAGTTGACTCGCGGGCACTGTTCATCCCGAGCTGCCCAGGCACGACCGGTCTGACCGGTGCTCTTGACCGGTCTGACCGGTGCTAGCCCTTGGTGGGTTTTTGTCTCGGGGAACAGCCTTGTCCGTGTGGTTTTGTCCCGTGGTCCTGCTGATCAGTTCTTGGAGTGTTTGGAGTTGTTTTGCTAGGATTTGTGAGGGGTTCTTCTTCCTCACAGGTTGTGTTTCGTGGTGGTTTTTGTTCCAGGGCCTAGAGGATTCACTGAGGCTTCCTGGAACGTTTGCTGTGCGGCTGCTGTAGCCACCGGCCTGACCGGCTCTGTCCACCGGTCTGACCGGTGTCACCGGTCTGACCAGCGCAGGCCATCGGTCTGACCGGTGTAGCACAGGCAGCAAGCCGTGCAAGTTTCCGCTGTGTGTTTTGGTGAGTTTTGGCTAGGAAGGTTGAGTGTTGGTTCCTAGGACCAGTAGCACTCCAGTGGCTGCGTGGTCTTGACCAACTTGGGTAGTTGGGTCGGAGACGTGAGTTGGAAGCTGTGTTCGTCTTGTTGGAGTTCTCATCTCCTTCGAGAAGAATTTTTATCGGCTCCCATTCACTCCCCCCCTCTCTGGTTCGCCTAATCGGTCCTTCAATTGGTATCAGAGCCGGTTCGGGTCTTTATTGACTCTTACCAGTCTAAGATCCAAAGATGGCGTACCAGGAACGGGGTTCGGGTCCTCCGCACTTCGATGGGAAGAACTACCAGATGTGGCAAAGGCGGATGGCGGCGTTCCTCCGCGGAAAGGGTCAGATCCTTTGGGATGTCACGGTGAACACAGCTTATGTTCATCCGATGAACTTCCTTGCTCCAGGATCGAGGGATATGTTCGAAGCCAACAACAAGGCTGTCGACTACTTGTTTCGTGCTCTGTGTCAGCCTGAATTCGATCGGGTTCAGACAGAGGACTTAGCTTGTAGGATTTGGGAGCAGTTGAAGGATGCTCATGCTGGGAATGCTCAGGTTCAGGCTCGGATGTACGCGACTTACCGGAGAGAGTACGAGAACTTCACTCATCTCCCCGGCGAGTCCGTCGATGCCCTTTTCCAGCGATTTACGGTCGTTGTGAACAACATGAGAGCCAATGTGGACGTCCTCCCATACAATGATCATGATAGAGCCGTGAAGCTCTTGCACTCGTTGGATCGTACCGTATGGGACGGGAAGTTTGAGGCTATTGTTGAGTCCGAGAAGTATGACACCTTGACGGTGAACGAGCTGTTCTCGAAGCTCAAGTCGGCTGAGTTGGACCGTGGTATGACAGCCAAGATCGAGAGCCCGACTGATTCTCATAGTCTCGCTCTCGTTAGTGGCAAAGGAGCTAAGTCTAATGCTAACGCATCCTCCAGGATGTACTCTCTATCTTCTTTGATGTCCTTGCCAGATGAGGAGTTCGACGTGCTTGGAGAGGACGAGCTGGCGTTGCTGACCAGGCGGTTCGAGAGGCTGCACGAGAACCGGGTGAACACGAGGAGGACAGCACGGACGTGCTTTCAGTGCGGCAAGCCAGGTCACTTCGTTGCCGACTGCCCGGAGAAGACGGAGAACAAGGACGGCTACAAGGACGGCTACAGGCACCGATCGAGCAAGGATGGCAAGTACCGATCGAGGCGCGATCACAAGCACAAGAACAAGCACAAGGACGAGCGACGGTCGAGGAAGAAGGATGGCCGCGGCAGGAAGGCCCGAGCAATGGTCGGAGCGAGCGACGTCGACTCCAGCTCCGCCTACTCTTCCTCAAGCTCGAGTAGCAGTGAAGATGAAGGTGATCGGCGCAAGAACAAGAAGTCATCCAGGAACTTGAGCGGGTTGAGCTGCTTCGCGAGAGATGGCTTCTGCGGCATGGCCCGTAGCTCCGGCAGCAAGAAGAGCCACCAGAGTGACTCAGACTCTGACTCCGAGGATGAGGTATGTGATGAGCTCTCTTCTTTGCGCAAGGAGAATGATGAGTTGGTTGACTTGCTTGATAACCGCGATCACATGCTTAGAGAGGCCAAGAAGATGAGGAAAGAGCTTAGGGCCTCACTAGAAGATGCTAGGAACCGTGTGGCTGAGCTAGAAACCCAGAACCTAGATGCTAAGCTTGAGATTGATTCGCTTAAGGCTTCTCCTGTGGTTTCTGATGAGATTGATTGCTGTGATTGCTCTGTGTACCTAGTTGATCTTACTGCTCTTAAGGATAAGCATGCTTCTACTTGTGATGAACTAGATATGCTTAGGGTTGAAGTGGCTGAGCTTAAGTCTAGACCTGCTTTGCTAGGTGCTTGCACTTCTTGCCCTGTTTTGCATGGAAAGATTGATGAGATGCATGCTTACACTGTTTCGCTTGAGGCTAAGTTGAAAGAGCCTATTCCCACTTCTTGCTCTACTTGTGAATTGCATGCGGTTAAGAATTTGGAGCTTGCACATTATGTTGATCGCCTGCAGGATGAAAATGATGAGCTGAGAAAATGTATGAGCTGGTTGTCGGGTCAGGAGCCTCAGCTCGGTATCATGATAGCGGCTTTCAAACGCTATGATGGTCAGGCACTTGGGGCTGACAAGCTTGGAGAGAACCGTGGTGAGGGAGCTGAGAGAGTTGGAGAGATTCCTATCCCACTACCAAACAGACACAAGAACAAGTTTGAGCCCAAGCCCAACCATCTCAGAAACAAACTTGACACTACTCCAGATCCACCCATATTCCCTCACCCAACAAATGATTTTCAGAAACCGGTGAAGTTTGTGAGCCCAAAGGGAGGTGAGGAAGGAGAGAAGAAGGGTGAGAAGCCGAGTGAGCAGCCCCAACCCAAGCCTAAGCCTAAGCCACAGCCCATAAAGTTCCATTGTGGGTATTGTGGGAGAGATGGTCACAAGGATGAGTTTTGCTTCAAGAGGAAGCGTGAGGAGAGAATGGCTAGAGAGTGGGCTAACAGGGACAGGTACCACCCCTCTAATGGTGTACCTGAGCCTCGTATGCAGATGCCCAGGGCCAAGGCGTTTGTGAGGACGGTTCCGGCTTGGGGAGACCGGAAGGCTGCAGGTGTTGCTGCTGGCCGAGCCACACCGGTCAGACCGGTGTACTACACCGGTCAGACCGGTGCAGGTCTGGGCAGACAGCGAGTCGGATTTCGTGCTCGTGAGGATGCTCGGTTTTGTTCTGGAGGTCGTGGTTCTGGTGGTTGGTCTGGAAAGTTTGCAGGTGGTCAGTTTGCTAGGCGTTCTCCACCTCGTGCTCAATACGAGGGTGAGAAGAGTCGTAGCTTTGAGATGGAGCGGAGGTACGATCCACGGTTTCCCTTTCGTGGTTTTCGTCCTCCTCCAGCTAGAGAGGGTTGGTTCCCTCGTGGTGGTTACCGTGGTGGTAGCTTTGATAGGCGTGATGATTTGGTTTGTGCTAACCCCACTTTGGAGCAAATGGCTCGGCACTGGTTTTACTCTTTTGGTACTAACCCCAGTGCTGAGTCGTTTGTTCACTCACGTGCTCGCTTTTGAATTTCAGGTGGGAGACTTGAAGAACATTTGGTTGATTGACTCCGGTTGCTCGAGGCATATGACCGGAGACAAGGGGTGGTTCTCAAGTCTCGTCCCGGTGGTGACAAGGAAGTACATCACCTTTGGGGACAATGGGCGAGGGCGTGTGCTGTCAGAAGGTGAGATTAAGGTAAGTGACAAGATCACTCTCAGGCGTGTTGCTCTTGTTCAATCGCTTGGATACAATTTGCTTTCTGTGTCCCAGTTGTTGGATGAGGGTTTTGAGGTGTTGTTTCGGCCTGGTGGTTCTCGGATTTTAGATTCTCGGGGGGATCTTGTTTGCATGGTCGTTCCCGAGGGTCAGGTGTTCCGAGCTGATTTTTCTCAGTCTTCTGGTGTGGAGCGTTGCTTCTTGGCTGGTTCTTCGAGTGAGTTGTGGAAGTGGCATAGGAAGTTGGGTCACTTGAGCTTTGACCTTTTGTCTCGCTTGAGTAAACTCAATTTGGTCCGAGGATTGCCACGATTGAGGTTTGAGAAAGAGTTGGTTTGTGCACCGTGTAGGCATGCCAAGATGGTAGCCTCTTCTCACCCGCCTCTCACCGATGTGATGACTGAGCGTCCATGCGAGCTGCTCCATATGGACCTTGTTGGCCCAGCTCGTGTGCGATCTGCGGGTGGGAAGTGGTATGTCCTTGTTGTGGTGGACGACTACTCTCGGTATGCGTGGGTGTTCTTTCTTGAGGAGAAGGGGGAGACGTTTGGTTTTGTTCGAGATCTTGTCTTGAGATTAAGAAACGAGAGGCACGGAGATGCCATACGAGCGATCCGCAGTGATAATGGCTCGGAATTCAAAAACTCTCGCTTCGAAACCTTTTGCCATGACTTGGGTCTTGAACATCAGTTTTCGAGTCCGTATACGCCTCCCCAGAATGGCGTGGTGGAAAGGAAAAACAGGACCTTGTGCGAGATGGCTCGGACGATGCTCGACGAGCATAGGACTCCGAGAAGGTTCTGGGCTGAGGCGGTCAATACCGCGTGCCATGTGTCGAACAGGATCTACCTCAGGGTTCACAAGAAGAAAACCTGTTACGAGTTGATGCACGGTCGCACACTCAAGGTGAGTCACTTCCATGTCTTTGGTTGTAAATGCTTCATTCTGAAGAAAGGGAAGAAGTTGGATAAGTTCGAGGCTAGGTCTGTCGATGGTATTTTCTTTGGTTATGCATCTCATTCCAGAGCATTTCGTGTGCTCAATCTTGAGACTAACCAAATCGTGGAGACTTGCGAGGTAACCTTCGACGAGACACAGCCACGTAGTCAGCTTGTTTTTGAGTGTGCAGGTGACGACGAACTTGGCGAGGAGATCTTTCAGGAGGAGGAGCATGAACATGGAGATGATGAAGATGGTGGTGTGATGCCCGCGGCTGAACATGTACCTACTACTTCGACGACGATCGAGAATGGACCCTCTCCCACACCTACAACGACAAACCCAGATCAAGGCGAAGCTGCTGTTGAGGGGGAGGTAGCATCAAGG
This sequence comes from Cenchrus fungigraminus, assembly GCA_036936925.1. Classification (NCBI taxonomy): domain Eukaryota; kingdom Viridiplantae; phylum Streptophyta; class Magnoliopsida; order Poales; family Poaceae; genus Cenchrus; species Cenchrus fungigraminus. Next base: position 75,595,902 of record CM072780.1, read on the forward strand.
CGAGAACCTCCCCGACGAGTGCAAGTGGATCACCCAGCTTCGAGAATCATCGGCGACATGAATGAACGTACTACACGGTCGAGGGTTCGGAACAATTCTCATTTCGCTCATGCTGCTTTTGTTGCCACTTTTGAGCCCAAAGACATTGGACATGCGTTATCTGATCATAATTGGGTTAACTCGATGCATGAGGAGTTGGAGAATTTTGAGAGGAACCAAGTTTGGGTGTTGGTTGACCCTCCCCCAGGGTGTAAGCCGATTGGGACAAAATGGGTGTGAAAAAATAAAGAGGGAGAGAAAGGAGAAGTGGTGAGGAACAAGTCGAGACTTGTTGCTCAGGGGTACAGTCAGAAAGAGGGGATCGACTACGAGGAGACTTTCGCTCCTGTAGCTCGTTTGGAGGCGATCAGGATTCTTCTAGCTTTTTCCGTGGCTAAAGGGTTCAAGTTGTACCAGATGGATGTGAAGAGTGCTTTCCTGAACGGTGTGTTGGAGGAAGAGGTGTTTGTGAGGCAACCACCGGGGTTTGAGAGTGAGAAGTACCCTCACCGGGTATACAAGTTGAGGAAGGCGTTGTATGGGTTGAAGCAGGCGCCTAGAGCTTGGTATGGTAGGTTGAGGGGGTTCCTGTTTGAGAGAGGGTTTGAGATGGGGAAGGTCGACCAGACCTTGTTTCTCCTCAGGCAGGGCAGAGATATCCTGATTGTGCAGGTATACGTGGATGATATTGTCTTTGGTGGCTCGTCTAACTCTCTTATTGCAAGGTTTGCAGAAGACATGAGCAGGGAATTTGAGATGAGCATGATGGGCGAGTTGCAGTTCTTCCTCGGGCTACAAATCAAGCAATCAAAGGAAGGAACATTTGTGCACCAAGCTAAGTACACCAAGGACATTGTGAGGAAGTTCAAGATGGAGGACTCCAAGGCCATGGCGACGCCTATGAGTACGACTACAGTTCTTGATGCGGACGAGGAAGGTGAACACGTGGACCAGAAGGAGTACCGGAGCATGATCGGGTCACTCCTCTACTTGACGGCGACGAGGCCGGACATTCAATTCTCGGTGTGTCTATGCGCTCATTTTCAAGCTTCTCCGAGGACTTCGCATCGGCAAGCAGTCAAGCGCATTTTCAGGTATTTGCGACACACTCCCGACTTCGGCCTTTGGTACTCTGCGTCTTCTTCTTTGGCGCTTCATGGATTTTCAGACGCGGATTTTGCCGGGTGTCGGTTGGATAGGAAGTCCACTTCTGGGACTTGCCAGTTCTTGGGTTCTTCTTTGGTATCTTGGTCTTCCCGCAAACAGTCGAGTGTTGCTCAATCCACTACCGAGGCAGAGTATGTGGCCGCAGCTAGTTGTTGCTCTCAGCTCCTTTGGATCACATACACCATGAGTGACTTTGGTGAGGAGTATACCCATGTCCCACTTCAATGTGATAGCACTAGTGCCATAAGCGTTGCAAAGAACCCAGTGCTCCATTCCAAAACCAAGCACATAGAAGTGAGGTATCATTTTCTGAGAGACAACGTAGAGAAAGGGAAGATAGCTTTGATCCATGTACCCACACATGAACAACTAGCCGATATTTTCACCAAACCCCTAGATCAAGCAACTTTCACTCGTTTGCGGGGGGAGCTTGGTGTTTGTTTGATTTCTTGAGTTGGCGTGTGGGAGCTCCTTTGTAGCATATGTATAGCTTTCCTTTGTGCATTTCTTGCATTTGGCATGGCATATGTAGCATGATGTATAGGCATCTTTGTATCTTAGGTTGCATGCATTTTGTATCATATGCATTGTTTAGGAAAGGCTTCTCCTATACACATTGTTCACCATGGAATGACATATATGTCTTTGTGAGCTAATTTGGTAAGCTATGGTTAGTTTGGCTTAGCTCTTGATAATCTTGGTTTGTATCCATGGTTGATGGCTATGTTTTTGAAAAATTTCATATATATGCTCTCTTGTGAGTAAATGCCTTTACATGATCTTGACATGTTTTAGTGGCTTGGCTATGCTTAATTTGTGGTTGGATAGCTTATTTTGATCATATGGGGCCAAAGGCTCATTTGCCATCATGAATGTTTAGCCCCCATGCTGCATCTTGTGGAGGGGCATAAGTTCCTTTTTGTCGCAAAGACATTTCATGTACCAATTATAAATCTGAAAATGAAATGTAAATTGCTTGAAAAATGTGCTCCCATGTCATATGTGCTAATTTTAATTTGCTTTGGGTGCTAAATCGTTGCATGATGCCTACCAATGAGAAGTCTCATATATAGAAGTAGGCACATGGCTCGGTGGCTTTGACATGACATGAGGTGCTTGTGGGTGTTTATGATGGTCTTATGCTTAGAATGGTTGTCCTAGCATGAAGTTTGTGTGGCTTTGCCATTTTGACATGTTTTGCTCATGTTTAGGACTTTGCTCATGAGAGGGTAATTTTTCGCAAAATTGCTAAATTCTATCTTAGTTTCGCCCAATGGTTGTGAAACTTGGTGATCATGAAGTTTATGTCTTTACAAAGCTATAGAGTATCTAACTTGCTCGTTTGGACATGTGTAGCATCCTATGTTGAATTTTGTCTATTTGAGAAGCTCTAGGTTGCATTTTTTGCATTTTTGGCCTGATTCATGCATTGTCAACAAGGGGGAGAAGTTTGAGCATGTTTTGGCCTACTGAATGCATTTGGAAGGTTTTCAGGTGGTTTCGAGCTATTTTTGGGCTCTGTTGTGCACCGGTCTGACCGGTTGAGGTCACCGGTCTGACCGGTCAGAGTGCTGGTCCTGTTCACATGTTGCCCACCGGTCTGACCGGTGGTGTCGACCGGTCTGACCGGTCAGAGCTGAGCTGTTGCAGCTGCTCTGTTTTGTGAAGTGGTTCGCATGCATTTGTCCAGGGGGAGTTGCATCGGTTCAGGGGGAGCTTGCATGTGTGCAGGGGGAGCTCTTTGTGGTTTTCGAGCTTTGGTTTGATGGTTTGTGCTCTTTGCTTGAGCATGTTTTGTCTCGGATGTGTCGAGCCGTTACCCTTGCCTAAGGGGTCCGAGACTTGTCTTCTTCAAGTGATCTTGCTCTTTGCCTTTTCTTTGGCTTTCGATCGCTTGTTGGAGTTTCTTTTAGTCGTTTTCTTTTCTTTTCCTTTTCTCTTGGTTACCAAAACGTGTGTGTTGTCAATGCACTCATCAAGGGGGAGATTGAGAGCCAGGTGTGGTTCGAGGACCGGTGGATGGTCGCTTCCTGGTGTGATGAGTGATTGACAACGTGGTGTGGACTGATTCTTGGCTAAGTATTGCAGGTGCAGGTTGCGGCTTGACTGGTGCAGGTGCAGGTGAAGAACAAGCATGAAGGATGCTTTGTTTGCGGGAGCACTGAGCACTGGGCTAGTGCGTGTCCTAGCAAATTTGTGAAGGAAAAAAATCAGCAAACATGGTGATCAATGAGACTGGAGGAGGGACATCTGGGTATGGTAATCCTTTACCCTATGTTTTTTCAGTCTGTAATTCACCTGAGTGGTGGATGGACAGTGGTGCTAATATCCATGTGTGTGCTGATATATCTTTGTTTACATCCTTTCAGGTCGGCAGGACTGGAGCCTTGCTGATGGGGAACGGATCGCGTGCGCATGTTTATGGTGTTGGTTCTGTCATTCTGAAGCTTACTTCGGGAAAGACTGTGCTATTGAAGCACGTGCAGCATGTCCCCTCAATAAAGAAGAATCTTGTTAGCATTTCTCTGTTGTGTTGTGATGGCTACAAAGTTGTTTTTGAGTCCAATAAGTGTGTCATGTCGAGATATGGAATATTTGTTGGTAAGGGTTATGATTGCGGAGGTTTGTTCCGCTTGTCTTTGATGGATGTGTGTAATAATGTCGTAAATGCCATTAGTGTTTGCGATGAGACAGATTTATGACATTCACGTTTATGTCATGTTAATTTTGGATGTTTAACGCGGCTAGCAAACATGAGTTTAATCCCGAAATTTAATCATGTCAAAGGCTCTAAGTGTCATGCATGTGTGCAATCAAAACAAACTTGTAAGCCTCACAAGGCTGCCGAGCCAAGGAATTTGGCACCATTAGAGCTGGTTCATTCCGATCTTTGCGAGATGAATGGCGTTTTGACAAAAGGCGGAAAAAGATACTTTATGACTTTTATAGATGATTGTACTAGATTCTGCTATGTGTATCTTTTGAAAACAAAAGATGAAGCGTTAAATTATTTCAAAACCTATAAAGCTGAAGCAGAAAACCAACTTGAAAGGAAAATTAAACGATTGAGGTCTGATAGAGGTGGGAAATATTTCTCCAATGCTTTTGACGAGTTCTGTGTTGAACATGGGATTGTTCATGAGAGGACACCGCCATACTCACCTCAATCCAATGGGATTGCCGAGAGGAAAAACCGCACTCTAACAGAGTTGGTGAATGCCATGTTAGACACTACGGGATTATCCAAGGAATGATGGGGTGAGGCGATCTTGACAGCTTGTCATGTCTTAAACAAAGTTCCTATGAAAGACAAAGAAATCACACCATTCGAGGAATGGAAAAAGAAAAGATTAAATCTTTCTTATTTGCGTACTTGGGATTGCTTGGCCAAAGTGAACGTGCCAATCAATAAGAAGCGCAAACTTGGACCTCAAACCGTAGACTGTGTGTTCCTTGGTTATGCTTTTCACAGTGTGGGATATAGGTTCTTGATTATAAAATCTGAGGTACCTGACATGCACGTTGGTACAATTATGGAATCTAGAGACGCTACATTTTTTGAAACTGAATTTCCTATGAAAGCTACATCTAGCAGTTCTAATCATGAATCTATAATTTCTCATGAGCATGATAATCTCATTTCAGATGAACAAATTGAAGAAACTCATGTACAAAATCCTCCAGAGGAGAATGACACTGTAGTTACTCGAAAGAGTAAGAGACAAAGGGTTGCAAAATCATTTGGTGATGATGAGAGCCAGGTGTGGTTCGAGGACCGGTGGATGGTCGCTTCCTGGTGTGATGAGTGATTGACAACGTGGTGTGGACTGATTCTTGGCTAAGTATTGCAGGTGCAGGTTGCGGCTTGACTGGTGGAGGTGCAGGTGAAGAACAAGCGTGAAAGGTCGTTGCCGGTGAGGCCTCCAAGTGTGGAGAAGACAAGTAGGCTTGGTTCGAGGGACCCGGTGGCCAGCGGGGTCAAGTGCGGGCCGCATGGTGGCAAGAACGGCAAGATGAAGTCATGGACGGTTTCTTGGTTGAGCCTCAAAACCAAGGTCGAGCCGGGACTACGTGGGAGCCGAGTCATGAGTGGTGATTGGCGGAGGCTACACCTAGTTCGCGGGGTTTCCGGTGGTTCACCAGAAAACCACTGGGTTCCTTGGTTGATCCACAAAGCCAAGACCGAAGAACCGAAGACGGAGGTGCAGCAGCTCCAGACCGGTCTGACCGGTGGGTCTGACCGGTCTGACCGGTGGGTACCGGTCTGACCGGTGAGGAGCACCGGTCTGACCGGTGTGCGACGACGCAGTCCGGAATCTTCGAAGCGGAGGACACGCGTCGGGATCGCAAGGCTTGCGTCGAGGCTAAGCAAGTTTGCGGTTGCTGGGCATCCGTCCGATGGTGCGAAGACAAAGACTTCCAATTTCGCCCTCGAGGGGCATGTATCCCTAGTTAGCTAGTAAGGGTATTTTAGTCTTTCGGTTGCCTCCATATAACCCAAGTGGTGAGAGGATGGCAGCCATCTCTTGGAACCCTAGCTCATTTGGTTTTCCTATTTTCCTTCCTATTTTCTTAGGATTTTCGTAGGACTAGCTTGAGAGCTTCATGGTGAGATCTTGTGAGAGGGAAGGATGATCGGGCGGCAAGCTAGACCTTGTATGAACCTCTTTGGTATGTATAGATGATTCGGCGTGGTTCCTCAAGGCTTGGATGTGTCTTTCCCGTTTCTCCTTTTTGGTGATTTTCGGAGCCCTTTCTTGGCAATTTTCTTGGAGCGATTTCGAGGCCTTTCTCTTTGGGATTTGGTGGGGGATGTATGCATGAACCCTTCGTGGTTCTTTACCCTTTGATTCCCCTTCCAAATCCGTGAGCAAAGGGGCTCGATTTTGGGGTTTTCGTGGCTCTAGGGTTAGAGGCGTTCTTGGTGGGATTTCTTCGATTCCTCTTGATTTGACAAGTTTTGGTGGACCAAATCTTGGCTATGGAGTACCCATGAGGTGTTCCTACTATCCCCAAAGTCTTGTGCAAAACCGTGGAGCGGATCGGGAGATCGGGAGTTGGATTTGGAGGAGTTGACTCGCGGGCACTGTTCATCCCGAGCTGCCCAGGCACGACCGGTCTGACCGGTGCTCTTGACCGGTCTGACCGGTGCTAGCCCTTGGTGGGTTTTTGTCTCGGGGAACAGCCTTGTCCGTGTGGTTTTGTCCCGTGGTCCTGCTGATCAGTTCTTGGAGTGTTTGGAGTTGTTTTGCTAGGATTTGTGAGGGGTTCTTCTTCCTCACAGGTTGTGTTTCGTGGTGGTTTTTGTTCCAGGGCCTAGAGGATTCACTGAGGCTTCCTGGAACGTTTGCTGTGCGGCTGCTGTAGCCACCGGCCTGACCGGCTCTGTCCACCGGTCTGACCGGTGTCACCGGTCTGACCGGCGCAGGCCATCGGTCTGACCGGTGTAGCACAGGCAGCAAGCCGTGCAAGTTTCCGCTGTGTGTTTTGGTGAGTTTTGGCTAGGAAGGTTGAGTGTTGGTTCCTAGGACCAGTAGCACTCCAGTGGCTGCGTGGTCTTGACCAACTTGGGTAGTTGGGTCGGAGACGTGAGTTGGAAGCTGTGTTCGTCTTGTTGGAGTTCTCATCTCCTTCGAGAAGAATTTTTATCGGCTCCCATTCACTCCCCCCCTCTCTGGTTCGCCTAATCGGTCCTTCAGATGACTACATTGTGTATCTTGTGGATAATACTCCAACAACCATTGAAGATGCTTTTTCCTCTCCTGATGCTGACTTGTGGAAGGAAGCAGTCAGGAGTGAGATGGAATCAATAATGTCTAATGGTACTTGGGAGGTTGTTAATTGTCCATATGGGTGCAAACCTATTGGATGTAAATGGGTGTTCAAGAAAAAGCTTAGGCCTGATGGTACAATTGAGAGGTATAAGGCAAAGCTTGTGGCTAAGGGTTACACACAAAAGGAGGGTGAAGACTTCTTTGATACTTATTCACCAGTTGCTCGGTTAACGACCATTCAAACTTTGCTTTCCGTGGCAGCCTCATATGGTCTTATAATCCATCAAATGGATGTTAAGACCGCTTTCCTAAATGGAGAGTTGGAGAGGAGATTTATATGGATCAGCCTGATGGATTTATTACAAATGGTCAAGAGAACAAAGTGTGTAAGCTGTTGAAGTCGTTGTATGGCCTCAAACAAGCTCGTAAGCAATGGCATGTGAAATTCGATAACACATTAACGTCTGCGGGCTTTATTGTGAATGAAGCTGACAAATGTGTATACTATCGACATGGTGGGGGTGAAAGTGTCATATTGTGCTTATATGTTGATGACATTTTGATCTTCGGATCTAATCTCTGAGTGATTGAGGAAGTGAAGCATTTCCTATCAAACAATTTTGAGATGAAAGATTTGGGAGAAGCTGATGTTATTCTTAATATCAAGCTTTCTAGAGATAGTGATGGTGGGGTAACTTTGTTACAATCTCACTATGTGGAAAATGTGTTAAGTCGTTTTGGTTACAGTGATTGTACACCTTCACCTACACCGTATGATCCCAGTGTTTTTTTTGAGTAAGAACCGCAGGATTGCAAGGGATCAATTAAGGTACTCCCAGATCATTGGATCTCTCATGTATCTTGCAAATGCAACACGACCTGATATCTCCTATGCTGTGAGCAAGCTGAGTCGGTTTGTGAAAAACCCTGAAGATACGCATTGGGGTGCTCTTGAGAGAGTAATGCGCTACCTGAAAGGTACCATAAGTTATGGTATTCATTATTCAGGACACCCAAAAGTGTTAGAGGGATACAGTGATGCCAACTGGATCACTGATGCTGATGAGTTTTATGCCACAAGCGGATATGTGTTTCTGTTTGGAGGTGGTGCTGTTTCCTGGAAGTCTTGCAAGCAGACTATCTTAACGAAGTCTACAATGGAAGCAGAGCTCGCTGCATTAGATACTGCTAGGGCTGGACAAAATGCTCGTGGCTCGTTAGCTCGCTCGGCTCGATGTTAGCTCGGCTCGGCTCGGCTCGTTACGCTATCGAGCGAGCTCGAGCTGATGTTTTAGCTCGTTACTATAACGAGCGAGTTCGAGCCGGCTCGCGAGCCGCTCGCGAGCCAAGCGAGCCAGTGAACATCAATCTCGGCAAGCCAGCGAACATAGCAGCAGAGCAGCCCAACAAGGCCCAGCAAGCCTACCCTAACTCCCCAACAACCAGCAGTCCCACTCCCACCGTCCCCTCCTCTACTTGTCCGCCGACCGCCGCCACGAGATGCAGGCTCGCGGCTTCACTTCCTCCTCTCCCACCCCCTACGGATCTGCGTCCAGCAGCAAGAAGGTGGCCGGCAGGTGGCGACGTTGCCTAGACGGTCTCGTCCCTGTCTGCGACGCTTGTGTGATAGACTGAAGCAGCTCCACGCACTAACACACACATACTCAGGTAACCTGCTTGCCGCTCTTGATCTGAGACAAGAATGCTTCAATGTCGGCAAGCAGGATGGCACAACACCACCATGGACAGAAATACCGACGATATGTGATCCATCTCGTGTTTCTCTTTTATCTTGATTTTGTTTTGCCAGAGATTCGGGAATTCTGTGCATGCCCTAATCATGTATGTAGAAATTGATTTTCTTGCAAGTTATCAGTGAATTTCTCTTCAAATTAGATTATGCTTCTTTTCAGTTTTGTATACTTTCTTCTTCAGCATCACAATTTCATCTTCTTTTGTCAAATCAGAGATGCACTGAGCTGCTTTCTGCTGTTTTGCTGCGCTAGCTCGTGAGCTAAACGAGCTGGCTCGAGCTGACGACGAGCCGAGCCGAGCTCATGTTTTAGCTCGTTTCCTTAACGAGCCGAGCAAGCTCGTTATATTAGCGAGCCAGCACGAGACGAGTCGAGCCGGCTCGTTATCCAGCCCTAGACACTGCTGGGGCTGAGGCCGAGTGGCTTCCTGAACTCTTTTTGGATTTACCGGTGGTTGAAAAACCAATTCCAGCTATTTCCATGAACTGTGATAATCAAACCGTGATTACAAAGGTTAACAGTTCCAAGGATAACATGAAGTCATCTAGACACGTTAAGAGACGGCTGAAATCTGTGAGAAGGTTGAGAAACTCCGGAATTATATCGTTGGACTATGTCCATACATCGAAAAATCTGGTAGATCAATTTACCAAGGGCTTATCACGTAATGTGATAGAGAGTGCATCGAGAGAGATGGTAGTCTGCTTGTTGTTTACTACCTTCGGGTAAAGATTTTTTTTTGAATTTAATACCAGATTTACAGGCACTCAGGATTAATGGAACTATAACTTTAGGATACACTGGTGTCATGGAATTGTCAGGCTGTTTAATTTTTCATCTATATTGATTTACTGCTCTATGACATGCACCTGTTCCTGATATTGAAGTTACAAATATAATAGTGGGAATTCAAATCAATAAGGCTCTTGTAAGATCAATTTGTATTAATCTAGGACAGAATAATTTTACTTATGATTTTGTACAGATAGGAATAATATATATATTCAGATAATTTGTATTAATCTGGATGTGAGATCGATGGAGCCAGCAGCCAGTCAGCCGAGACAACGCAGGACCGGCAGTATGGTGGTGCACGTATACTTTTCTCACTTGTTCAGCGGTCACGTACTGCGAAACGTTGTGGTGAGGCACTCGCAAACGCTGCACCGTCAGCCAGGGTCGAACCCCGGATACCCTTGGAGTAGGCGGTTCACGTGCCCGCACGGAGCGGGGTGACCCTCGATCCTGGCTTGCCGCGGATGGATCGGCGGGTCGGCAGCCGAAGCGCACCGCACCGCACCCTTCGCAAGACTATTACGCATAAAAGTGTACTTATTACCCCTACCATGATGAAGAGCACCGGCATTACCAAGGGCGACCCAATCAAAGATGGCAAGGTACCACACGACAATCAGCAAAATTACAATATGTACCAATGAAAAAAATGAACCCGTACAGATTGTGTTACCTTAAATTTACCGGCGTTATGCGTTAAGTGGTAATCGCCATTCCCATCGACAACGAGACGCCATCTAGGATTTACCGGCGTTATGTGGTAAGCGGTGTTCTCGTCGACAACGAGGCGCCATTGGCGACTTCAGGAATCTCCAGATCTGTCGGGTGCTCAGTCCTTCAGAGGTGCTCATTGAAAGGACCTTGATGTTGCCTAGAGGGGGGTGAATAGGCGTGACGACAAACTTAAACTTTTCGTCCCCGAAAACTTGAACTGCCAGGCATCACCGGTCAGACCGGTGAGGGTGACCGGTCAGACCAGTCGCTGGCTCTGCATAGCAGGTGGCACCGGTCAGACCGTTGTCCTGCACCGGTCAGACCGGTGCACCACAGAGAACCTGCAAAACTAGCTTCAAGCTACTCTTCACTTCTAGCACGAACCAAACTTGGTGAGTGACCTTGATAGATGATCACAAGCAAGGTAATGAGCCCTGCACACACAAGTAGCACACCCAAGTAGATCGAAGCGGAAGCAAATCAAATATGCTAGAAAACAACTTAGAAAGGCAAACCACAAAGAGATGTAAAGATTTGTTTCCCGAAGTTCACCTCCCACTAAGGAAAGGCTACGTCTCTGTTGAGGAGCTTGTAAGGGAGATTTCCCACAACAAACCGGGTCTCTTTCAACCACTTTCCTCCTTTCCACTAAGGTGATCTTTTTCACGAAGAGGCAAGATCACAGCCCTCACAAACTTCCCGTTGCTCACCACAACCTTGGGAGCTAGCCGGCGACGCCAAGCCGTCTAAGAGGCAAACCTCCGAGAGTAACAAATGCCTAAATAATTGTAGACACGAAATCGAAGTGCTCAAGCTATGAGAATGCTCTTGTTAGCTCACAAAGGTTCTCTAGAGCTCACTCTCTCAACCCAACACAAAAGATATGGCTTAAATCCACAAATCTCACAAAGAGAGGTTGGGAGAGCCACTAAGGCTTAGAGCTTACAAAAAATGCTCTTTTTATCTAGCATAAGAATGCACACTTGTATCCACAAGTCACTCCATATTGTCAATCATAACATATAGATGAGTCACATTGCTTCCCTCGGTTAAGGCTTGGATATGATACTTCGAGACCCCACGGATACTAGAACTTCACCTTAGCAAAACACAAATGGCGGTCTAGCTAGGACGCCAAAGATTGCTTAGTCTCTCACCCTTGTCATCTCGTTTGATCTCTTCATCACTTACCCAATCACATTGAGTTTCACTTTGCTTCACCCACAATTAGTTTTCATTTGAAATCCCGCTTCAAATGCTTGTTCTTGATTGACAACGAATATGCAAGCTTCCAAACAAGGAACATAAAGTCTATACTCATCCTTATGTCCTCTTTCAATTACCACATGAAGCCTTGCACTTATATTGGAGAGAACTACCAAATTCTCCTTTTATGATCCCTTTCATTTTAATCAAGCTACCATAGTTATCAGAGACAATGAAATCCCCCACTGGTTCAAAAATAAGGTTCATAAAAGATAAGGTTTTCGTATTGACTTTTGCACATCCCAAAGATAAGGTTCAAAAATTTACGGAGGGGAGAGGTGGATTTCTTGGGACGGACTGGCTGCCTAGACCCCCACTGGTCAGACCGGTCACGGTTTGAGGACCAGTCCAACGCTGCTGCTGCTCCTCATCCTCCTCTAGAATCTCATGCTCATGTGCAGGGGCATCCTCATATCTAGGAGAAGGAACTCTAGGCTCTTTGCTCAGATTTAGCTTCAAGGGCTTATGCTTGACATCTTTTGGAAAAGTCAACCTTGACACCATCTCAACCATATACATAATATATGGGCTATAGCTGCAAATTTTCTTTGGGTCTTCCAAGAGGTTCTTGATCTCTTGCCAAATGAAATCCCCCACACTAAATGGAGGTGCTCCCGGTCTCAAAGCAATCATCAATTTTTTTCTGAAAATTTGTCACATCTCAGGGGTTGCCATCTCTAGGGGTGAGAGTCATTCTAAGGAGCCTATTTAAAATTGCATAGTAAGTGTAGAGGCCCTTAACCTTTCCCACATAAGCTTGATCACCTCAAGGATACATGAAGTACATAGCCTGCGGCTCAAGTAATCCCTCATTATGAAGTTTGGGAAAGTCCTTGTCAACCTCAATAATGTCAAAGAGCACCAAAAAGTTGGGAAAAGTGATATGAAGATTTCTCCCATTTGTCATCCAAAACATTGCCCTCTCGTTATGCAAATGACCAAAATGAATTGTGGCAAAGAACTAGGCAATGATTTCTTTGTTCCAATCATACCTGAAACCCATAAGAGACTTGACCCTCTTTTGCTCACAAGTGTTGATAACCTCATTAAAGATCGGGTCATTTTTCCTTTCCATGTGCCCTCAATCCACACACTGAGCAATGTGTGTGATCTTGGATTTCTTCAAAATGACAGTGGTATAGAAATCCTGCTGAAACTTAGCCCAAAATCTAGAATCTGAGGTGGTCTTCTCACTGTCATAGGGATTGAGATCCCTCAATTTCTTCAATTTCCTTGTCATTTCCTCCTCATGATACACAACTGGACGATCAGGGAAAAATAGATGGGTTTAGTAACCCTCAACCCTCCTGCCTTACCACCATCATCCTCATCCATAGGGTCATCACCCTCATCATCAACCTCCCTCTCTTGACCTCCAAGGTCTTCCTCCTCTCCCTCAACATCTTCACCTTCATCAATTTCCTCTTGATGACTAGCTGGACCTTTACCATGCCTCATTCTCCTCTCATATGCACCATAGTACACATATGTCTCATCCTCGACATCATCGTTGCTGCTGGTTCCTGTGTCCCCTCCAAGATCATCCACTGCATCTGCTCTTCTCTTGGAAACACGGGGCCTCAATTTTCTTCCACTACTGCCCCTTCACCACTTGACATGGCTGCTGTCCCTGGGTCATAAAAAATATGACAAGACAATATAAGACACAAGGAGATTGATTTGAAAAGATATGGAAATAAAATTCACAATTTAGAGCAATTGGGTCAGCTCTGGCTATGACCGGTCAGACCGATCAGGGCCACCGGTCCGACCGGTGCCATCCAGAGCCGAGCCAATGGTTCCAACTGTCAGACCGGTCAGGGCCGTCCGACCCCAAATCTTGAGTTCTCACAATGTGTCCAACAAAAAGCTATGGATCTATAGGGATGTCTTCTATAGGTTGCCAGTAGATTATATACTAAAGGAAATTCAAATCTTTGCAAGGAGTAGAGAGATCGGTTGAAACTAAGATTTGAATACCTTTAGAAAGAGGAACTTGATTTGAATCCTAGGAACTTGATGGGGAACCAGTAGAGGAGTCTTGGGAGAGTCCTTTCCTTCCAATCTTGAGGCTTTTCCTTGGTTCAATCCTCAAATCTCCATGGAGAGAGAGAGGGGCGATTTTGGAGGAGAGAGAGGTGTCACGGGCTGGAGGAAGGTGTGGGTGGATACTGGTGAAAGAGATAGGGATGGAGAGAAATAACTGCAGGGGTAAAATGGGAAACCCTGGGCCACACCGGTCAGACCGGTGCCCCCCTTTGGTTGGACCAGAGACACCATATCGGTAGTACCGATTCATGGCCGGAAGTACCGAAGATTTTGATAATTCCAACATAGAGTTCTTATCGGTAGAACCGCCATAGGCTCGGAAGTTCCGGTCCACCTTTTTCATTTATGAGATTTTGCTCCTTCAAATTCCACCAGATATTAAATAAACCATTTATCTACCACTTAGGCCTCAGAAGAGAGATGATGTGACTTTGGGGTACCACCGGTCAGACCGGTGGCCCGCACCGATCAGACTGGTGCTCCCCTGGGACACACTTTGATATGATTTTGAAAGATTTTGATCCTTACTCCTTCACAAAGGTTGGATAAAAAGATATAGAAATGATTTTGATCCATATTTCATCAAATTTTGAAAGAATGGAAGATAATCCAAATTAATTCACATTCTTGATTCTTCCAAGAGTGAGAGAGATAGATAAAGATAGATTTTATGGACTTGAGAAAATCTTCTTAATTGTGACTAGTCATCAATCAAGCAAAGGGAACAATAGTCACAACTAAGTTGATTGGGTCACAAAGACCAAGAATCGAATATTTTTCAAATAAGCACACTTCCTATACATGCTAGTTGATTTTTCAAAAAGTCTATCCTATGTCACAAAGTGCATGTATCCACTTCAAACAAATAGTTGTTCTAGTATATTTAGCTCATACCCTTAACCACAAGACACAAAGTCGAGTGAGTGCAAAGGTATCAACCAAATATCTAGAGAAGCACACAAAAATTCACTTGGAGCAATTACATGCTAAAGATGGCACACTAGCATGATATAATGGCCTAGATGCATTACGGTATTCAATGAGATTTATGGGAACATACCTTTGCCTCAAGACCATTTTACTTGTGCATATATTAATTTTTTGAAAAATTGCTAGCTCTTACTTGTTCTTTTGAGAGTACTACTTATTAAGAGCTTGCATAAGGTGCACAAATAAACAAGACTACAAGATCACTAGAAGAAATTGTTAGTCCCACAAATGACACAAGTGTTGTAATGAGGTCCCCCTTAAATAGTGCTAGAGATATTTGAATTTCTCGAACAAAGCACTTTATTCAATTAAGAATATGGTGAGGCTCATTCCAAACTTGGTCATGACACATAAATAGTTTGTCAATTGAAATGTGTCGAGTATCTCATTACCTTTGATGCCAAATCACCAATTTTCATGAAAAACAGTTCCATCCCAGGTCATTCGGCCCTAGGGGCCGGGTCACCCGACAACGAATAGAGACGCACCGGGTCACCCGAGCTTAGGGTCCGGGTCACCCGAGCTTAGGGTCCGGGTCACCCGACTCTAGCTCAAGTGGCCGGCACCGGTCAGACCGGTGCCTATCACCGGTCAGACCGGTGATCCCCGGTGCTCAACTTTTGGTGATTTTTTCCCTTCTTGTCCCTTGGTTGTGTGAACACATCATTAATTTAAGGTTTGCGACAGAGACAAGGTAATGGTCTACTAGAGAGCTATTAAAAGCATCGAATGGCAAGAGAGAGAGAGTATATTTTCATAAAATTGTCAAAGTCACTACCTCATGTTTCACTTGCACAAGACATGTGTCACATGAGTGTTCATTAAGAACCAAGAGTGACTTAGACTCAACAGAGGAGCACTAGTTACCGAGATGTCATTGATTTCAAGATTTATATAAATTTGCCTT
This sequence comes from Cenchrus fungigraminus, assembly GCA_036936925.1. Taxonomy (NCBI): domain Eukaryota; kingdom Viridiplantae; phylum Streptophyta; class Magnoliopsida; order Poales; family Poaceae; genus Cenchrus; species Cenchrus fungigraminus. Next base: position 75,611,357 of record CM072780.1, read on the forward strand.
CCACATGTCCACTAGATCAAAAGTGATTTCCATTTCTCTTAGCCATGTGTTCAATGCATCTCTTTCAACCTGCAAGCTCAGCAAGCGTTTCTTGGTACCCAACACTTGTTGGGTCCTACCAGGTTGGTCACAAGGTGCTTAGGAACCCAAATGACTCTCATGCTAGTGTGACGTGAACTAATCTCCCTCATAGCACAAGTCCCATTCTTATCATTCCTAAGCTTATTGAAATCATAATGGACAAGGTTTGATTTAGGAATGTTACCATTTGGGCAATCTTTGCCCATGTGACCCTTTTGACGACATGCATAGCAAATGCGGCTTTTGTCCTTGTTGGCCACACCATTCCTTGCAATTTCTTGTCCTTGCTTGCTTCTGAGCCTTGTTCTTGGAGAAGGGGTCTTCTTTGCCTTGTTGCCTTGAGGAGTGACTGACCTGGCCGATACCGGTCTGACCGGTCATGGTCAGTGCCACTATTTGTTGTGGTACTTGGGCAAGTGTCGGTAAAGTGTCCCTTTTCTCTGCATTTGTAGCACACTCTCCACTTGTTTGAGCTTCTTGACTTCTTGGAGAGTGTTTCTTGTGTCTTGTGCTTGGTTGGGCAATGGAGAGACTTGATATGCCCAACCTTGCTCTTTTCTTGAATCTTGTTCTTGTGGGTCTTAATATGTTGTTGAGGAGTTGAGCTAGCAATGGTTGATCCCTTCTCAAGCTTCTTCACCATATCATCACGGTTATCTTGAGATGGTTTCCCTTTGCTCTTCTCCTTCAACACATACAAGTCTCTTTGAAGCTTTTCAACCTCTTGCTTGAGTTCATCATTTTCTTTAGCAACGAGGTCATCACAAGATTCTACAAGTACATGCTCAATGCTAGATTGGCTTGCTTGAGAGAAACAATCATTAGTGCAAGACAAATCAATTTGAACTTGTGAGCATGTGCATGTGTGAGATAGAGGTTGCATAAATTTTACCGATGAAAGCACAACCTCATGAGCTATCTCTAGTGTTGCATAAGAATCTACAAGCCTCTCATGAGAACACTCAAGTTCATTGTGCTTTGCTTGTAGAGCCATATGCTCACTAGTGAGCTTCACTAATTTTTCTTCAAGCACTTCATTTTCTTGATCCATTGCAACTACGCAAGCAAAGGATTTGACAACCTTATAATATTGCCTAGCGAGTGAATCATACTTACAAACCAAGGAGGCATTCTCGGATTTGAGAGCCTCAAGTTCCTTAGTCAAGGAGCTTGAAGCTTCATTCTTCTCAATCTTTCCTCCCTTGGTCCTTTTCTTCTTTTCCCTCTTGGCCATCAAGCAAGTGTTGGTGACATTGGTGCCTCTGTCAGCACCGGTCTGACCTGTCACACACACCGGTCTGACCGGTCCCTACAGGGTGACAGGGTCTTCGCTTATTTGGCCTTCTCCTTGCTTGGGAAGTGACACTTGAGGTTCAATGATGTTGAATGAAGACTATGAGCACTCCTCAAGTGCCTTCTTCATGGTTTGCTCTTGATCAATCCATTTGGGCTTCTCATATTCTTCTCGAAGCATTTCCCAAATGGTGTGTGCATCAATCTCAATCTTTTCATAGATGAATTCCTGCACACCATCACTCAAGTACTACAAATATAGTAAAATACTCGAGAGTTGCATTGCCAATGATCTAAGTCCTCTAGGGATGATTTTGATAAGTCAATTTTGTTTTCCCTAAGATGAGGAGGAAGAATACTAGCAACAACAACCTTCTTGGCAAGTGGACCCATGGTCCTAATATAATTGAGTACATGAATTGACCAAGAAGCATAGTTTGAGCCATCTAGAGCTAAAGGCTCAAAAGGTACCTCATGAGTTGTCGACATCGTCAAACTCCAAGCGGTTAAGCTCGAATCGGAGCACTCGGCTCTGATACCAATTGAAAGGACCTTGATGTCGCCTAGAGGGGGGGTGAATAGGTGTGATGACTAACTTAAACTTTTCGTCCCCGAAAACTTGAACTGTCAGGCGTCACCAGTCAGACCGGTCGCTGGCTCTACACAGCAGGTAGCACCAGTCAGACCATTGCCCTGCACCGGTCAGACCAGTGCGCCATAGAGAACCTGCAAAAACAGCTTCAAGCTCCTCTTCACTTCTAGAACGAACCAAACTTGGTGAGTGGCCTTGATAGATGATCACAATCAAGGTAATGAGCCCTGCACACACAAGTAGCACACCCAAGTACATCGAAGCGGAAGCAAATCAAATATGCTAGAAAACAACTTAGATAGGCAAACCACAAAGAGATGGAAGGATATGTTTCCCGAAGTCCACCTCCCACTAAGGAAAGGCTACGTCTCCGTTGAGGAGCTTGTAAGGGAGATTTCCCACAACAAGTCGGGTCTCTTTCAACCACTTTCCTCCTTTCCACTAAGGCGATCTTTTCCACGAAGAGGCAAGATCACAGCCATCACAAACTTCCTGCTGCTCACCACAACCTTGCATTGGGAGCTAGCTGGCGACGCCTAGCCGTCTAGAAGGCAAACCTCCAAGAGTAACAAATGCTTCAATGCTTGTAGACGTAAAATCGAAGTGCTCAAGCTATGGGAATGCTCTTGTTAGCTCACAAAGGCTCTCTAGAGCTCACTCTCTCAACCCAATACAAAGGATATGGCTTGAATCCACAAATCTCACAAAGAGAGGTTGGGAGAGCCACTAAGGCTTAGGGCTTGCAAGAAATGGCTTAGGAGCTCAGCACAAACACAAAGAACACCAACCCTCCACTGTAGGAGGCTAGGGGTATTTATACCCCTCAAAGGAGAAAACTAGCTGTTAGCTATCGGGCGGCACCGGTCAGACCGGTGCCCCTGATCGGTCAGGCCCGAGACACCCCAAAACCATTTCTTTCACTCCAACACTTCACCAAAGAGATGAAGTGGCTCATATTAGGTTAGGAGGGTTTGTTAGCACACTATAAGGCTCTCAAGGCTATTTTCTCACAAGGTTTATCTAAGAGCACTTTGACTTGGTCGACTCGCTAATGTTGCATCCCTCTTGATAGTACGGCATACCTATACTCAAGGATAATGAAAAACACTATGTCAACCTATTGAGCTTGAATGTCTTCAGTCTTGCCATAGTTGAACAATTTCCACTTGAGGGCTTTCAACTTAGCCTATGTCTTGAGCACATCCATACTTGAGCTAGTGACTTAGGATCTTTTTATCTAGCATAAGAATGCACACTTGTATCCACAAGTCACTCCATATTGTCAATCATAACATATAGATGAGTCGCATTGCTTCCCTCGGTTAAGGCTTGGATATGATACTTCGAGACCCCACGGATACTAGAACTTCACCTTAGCAAAACACAAATGGCGGTCTAGCTAGGACCCCAAAGATTACTTAGTCCTCACCCTTGTCATCTCGGTTGATCTCTTCATCACTTACCCAATCCACGTTGAGTTTCACTTTGCTTCATCCACAATTAGTTTTCCTCTGAAATCCCGCTTCAAATGCTTGTTCTTGATTGACAACGAATATGCAAGCTTCCAAACAAGGACCATAAAGTCTATACTCATCCTTATGTCCTCTTTCAATTACCACATGAAGCCTTGCACTTATATTGGAGAGAACTACCAAATTCTCTTTTTATGATCCCTTTCATTTTAATCAAGCTACCATAGTTATCGGAGACAATGAATTGACCTTAGAAAAATATCCCCAACATTTATCTTCATTTGTTGCTTGATACTTATCTTTGTTCAATAGGATCACGTCTTTGATTGTCTTTTTCAATGTGAGCCATAATATTCATTCATCAACACATATGTCAACAATTACTCATGAATATACAATCAACACCTGCTCACAATCTTGGACAAATAGGTTAGTCCTTTAATCACTTTGTCATTCAATTCACCAAAATCCACGCACTTAGGGGCCTAGATGCACTTTCACTCATAGGGGTAGGGTTTGCGTACATGTATTCATAGGGATGAGTGTGTGTACGTGTTGTTAGTGTCTGTGTTGTATTATGTAATTCTAAAAAAACATCTTCGTGCAACCTTGCAAATTTCTAATTTAGGCCACGTGATGTTGGTCCAAGAGAGCACATTGGAGAGGTGGGAGGGGGATTTGTAAAAATGTTATTAAGGGTGGCCGGTTAAGTGTAAATTACCTTGGATCAACATCATGTGACCCAGATGAGAAGTTTGCACAGAGAGGTTGGTTTGCTCATGATCTGTTGCCTCCACTTTTATAAGGCATAGTAGAACATGACACTATCTTCAATATATCACTTCGCCCTGTTCGTCTAGCTTATCAGCCACCAGCCAACAGTACTTTTGTCTCAGAACAAACTAGCCAGCAGTACTTTTCTCTCAAAACAAATCAGCACCAGCCACCAGCCAAACGAAGAAGTTGTTTGACCATTCATTTATCATTCATTATATCTTTTATGGTTATTCATTTATAATCATGGTAAAGTATATTCGATTACGAATCCAACCATATAAAATTTATATCATAAAAAATAATATCCAAATTAGTGGTCAAAGATTGTAAAGTTTGAATATTGATATGCGTGTGTGCCTTATAAAGGTGGAAGGAGAAGTAACTCAAAACTCACCAAATTGTTGCAACTCTGTCCATCAATAATGACACGAGCATATCTTGTAAAAAGTTTATAGCTACAATCAGCTTAGCTAGGGTTTTCTTTTGGGCCTATGGCTGTGTAACTCGTACATATCAATTTTTCCATATATTAATAATATCAGTAGGGGGCTCCCCTACTGTTCCGGTCAAAAAAATGACACGAGCGCGACGATTGTTGATGATGATGAAGAAAGTTTGAAACAAATTATGGCGTTATTGTTTCTCAGCTTGTAGCATCTAGGCACCAAGAAGATGCTAAGCAATCAGGAAAAGAAATTTCAGCGTTTCTTCAACACTAAAATTCTCCCCCTTTTGGGTAGCAACATCGTCATCATCATCTTCTTCTTCTTCTTCCTTAACATCATCACAGATTTTGCGTGTGTGCCATTTTGGTCACTTTGTGGCAAGAACATCATGAAATGATGAGAGCTCGTGGCCGGTTGTAATTGGTCAAGGTTGGGGGTGCTACGGTAGTATTGGCTCGGAAAAAAGGGGAAGACAACACCAAGGGACCTCGATTCGTCAAGGAGAAATCCTTGTGGTCTAACTTTAACTGGTTGGACCTAACAATAGTCTTGTTGAAGACATTTGTTTGGAGTTTGAGATATTACTCTTTACGGTGAAAATTATTGGATCTTAACTAATTGGACTATGATAATGATGATACTCGATCCATGTTCCTTGTTGGAGGCATTGCTTTTAGAGTACGTCTCTCGTGTGGTCCTGGTGCTGATAGGGATGTGAAAGAATATTAAGATTGAGTTGTGTTGTAGTTTGTTGCAACAAGATATAGGATAGGGAAAATATGTAGTGCAAATGACCAACTATGTGTAATTATGGAAACTCAATATTTTGCAACTCGAAGTGTACATCAATTGCAACTCGAACCACTGGCTATATAGTTGCAACTCAAACCCTCGTGACATTTTTTTCATATAACCTTAGTACTGTACACTACCCATCCCCGTCTGGCACTGTACACTTCCCCTTTCGTTGCAACTACTAGTGATTCAAGTTGCAATCGATGTACACTTCAAGTTGCAAATATTGAGTTTCCATGATTCCACCTAGTAGGTGGTTTGCACTACATAATTACCCGGATATGATATGTGCATCTAGCTATGCAGAGGCCAGAAATGATTCTAGTATGTTTGTATCACTTTGATGTAATCATCTAAGATCAACAAAATTTCCCTTATCGAAAAAATCAGTAAGATATTGGTTCATTCAGCGTGCAATATTAATAAAGGGTAATTTAATTATGCGTAGCAACCCACGTGCATGATCCTAGTATACTACTAGTAGGGAAATGCCAATGATCGAGACAAGGTGACGAGAGTTGATTGAAGTGAATGAATCTGTTCGGCTTCTCTATTTGTACCGTGTTTCTGCTTTTTTGCGAGGTATTTTCCTCTCGCAACAAATCAGTCTTACAAATCAGCAAAAGCTTTTTTCACAATGTTTATCAGTGCGATATTGGTTCCTTCAGCGAGCTAATATTAATAAAGGACAATTTAACTAGGAGTAAAATATATATTTCTATGATTGTTTAATGAGACAACTAAACGTCTAATTTTTTCAATGCTAGCATGCTAGCTATTTGGAGAATTGTTCATATTGCTGCCAGGTTGACTCCACCTAAGTTAAATTTTTTTGAGCGAATCACCTAAGTTAATTATTCATGTGCTTGGGAATTAGTTAACCGGTAATCTGTTATAGATAAGTAGAAAGAATATTTGTTTCTTTAGAAACTTTCTTATTTGACCCTAGCAATGATGACATTTCCTTATTTGACATTGAAAATTTGAACTTCCTTATTTGACACTAAGTTGAACTTACATTACTTATTCGATACTGCCGTCCATTCCATCAGTTTACTCACATGAACAGTAACATGTGAATTCCCCTCTCTATTTTCCTGACAAATGATATCCAAATCACCTCCAAATTTCCGATCCCGTTGCTTTGTTACCTTACCCTAAACTCTAGTTCATACACTGTATCGGATCTCGTATAATCAGTGCTTGTTGTGGTTGCAAGGAAGCTGGCGAGGTCTGTTGCTAACAACGTTGCTATAAAACCAGATGATGGCAGCGTTTCCACAGAGCTGTAGTAAAAGAACTTTGCATTCACATTTTACTCTGCAATGTTCATGATGCTAAAACCATATACAACGTAACTGCATTATACAAAGAATGGATGGTGAAAGAAGCCACCAAAGTTCCAGTTCGACAATAGGTTAACCCTATAATACATCCAATGAGGAACAACTGAATGAAACTTTTACCGGAGAGGTGTGCTACACTGAAGGCAAGTGAACTCATCAGGACAGCATCCCGCCATTTCATGGAAGAAGACAGGGCTGTTAGAAGGAACCCACGGTAGATGGTTTCTTCTGACAGTGGAGCAACAACACAGTATAGAAAGAAACACAGTAGTTTAGAGGTTGGACTGTCAGAAAGGATCCCTTTTAGTATAGGATCATATGCATCCTGCAAGATTTCAAATTGAATGACGAAGAATTAGGGCTCTGCTCCCTAAAAACGAAACTGTGATAGCTTGGTATTGATGTACAGTATAAGTGGGATATATAATGTGTGACAGACATCTTACCTCAGGTCCTACCAGCTTGTCAGCTAAGATAGATGTCATCCATATCAAGGTCATCAAAACGGTGAAGCCTATTATGGTTTCCTTTACCCAATTACGTGTAGAAACCTTAGTGGCAAAGAAAGCCTGAACATCATTGCCTGGCATTGAAGTGTACTGAAGTAGTGCTAAGGCCAAAGAGAGCTCCACTAGTTGAAGTATGACTGTGGAAATAACCTGTATTGACAGAGTATGTCATTGTATTGTCCATAGAAAAAATTGCAACTCAGGCGAATTGGGATTATTAATTAACAAAAACTTGTCACCTACTATTGTCATTGGGTCGAGTGAGGTGCATTTTAGCACTTTGGCCACCACACCGAGCCCTCCAAAGCTTAAGGGGATGTGCAAGATGAAGAAATATCCAGCATATATTCTCCAAATATCATCAACCTCCCATGGAACAACCGGGGAAAGAACAGAAAAGTCCTATTTGTCAATACAAAACATCAATTAGAACTGAAAACTAGGTAGCCGTCCTGGAGAATTGTAAGGAGATACATATCAACACGATCCGAATCATCAAGATAAGACACAATAAAGAATCTATCGTAACTAATTATGGTCAGCATATAGCTAGTGGCCTAATGCACTCTTTTCACCAAATATGATAATATCTTCTCTGTATATATTCATGGGTCCATCCACCGAGGAAACCTAAGGACAGCAGAAATGATAGTTTTACTCATAACAGAAAAAGGCAAATAATAATAAGACATTTCCAGATGTTCCCAAACCTGCACCAAACCTCACTGTGTATTGAGATATTGTGGTCTGCAAGTAACAGCCTCACAGTCCAGAGGAAGAATTTAGATTGCATCACAAATGTCTGAAATTAGGTACGTACTGTACTAGCCAATACCAGATAGAGAGAGTCGGGAAATCCGAAATATCGAATAGGACATTCTCCCATTCACAATGAGCTTGGCAAATAGGAAACAAAGGGTTAAGTAATTGGAGCAATTTGTAAGCTTGCTGTAGGAATCAAACGCTAAGCAACTAGCGGTGAAGAACATAAGCTTCTTTATAGGAGTGAAACAGAACGTGCTGTCAATTCAGTGAGAACTTACGTCGAACAGGTGGCGGGCTCTGCCCACTCCACCATCGTCGGGATTAGGAGAGGGAGACGGAGAGCAGGCGCAACTGAGAGTGGAGGAGGAAGAGAGCAGCTGTAGCCCAGTCGAAGCTTCTGGTTTAGCCGTGTGGATACCAGGCGGAGCTCCTCGGCCTCCGCTTCTGGCTGTCAAGAGTGGAAACGGACGGGAAGCTGCGGGTGACGCAACGACGAGCATCCTCAAGGCAGCCGCCAGTCCACACACTGCCGTTGGACCGACCCCGGAGCGCCTGATCTATATGCGGGCCCAGCCCTGTGAGGCCCAGACGTACGGGAGAATAGATTGCGTGAAGATGGAGAAAGCAACATACTCACTCACTTTAGTAAGTAGACGAGTCATCTCATTAGCGTTACGGCTTACATGAACAAACGAAAATATCGCTTCAACTAACCTCGATGATTATACAAGCATTATTTGAGAAAAAAAATCTAATTTGATTTTTTGGTGCTGGAAATAGAAGTTTTTCTCATAATGTTTTGTACGCACTCACTGGTGTATGTGTATATCAAATTAATATATTTGGTTCGCCGATGTGCACCCTCTCGTTGCTGGGCTGATGGATGATATGGGGAAAAGCTATAGATTACACGAGTATTTCTGATAGCTTCATCATCTGATTTTTTACACCGTTTGATTTGCTCCTCTTTTTTCTCTCTCCGTATCAATTTTGGACTATTGTAAAATGTTAACCAAGGCTCGTGGATTCCATTTTCCGTGTTGTAGGCTACATCTTACATAAAAAGTTGTTCAGAAAAGAATTTTAAAGTAGGGTAACACACACTGTTTTTAGACTTGGGATTCTTTCAATGGAGGTGGCCAAATATCCTAAATCTGAAAACAGTATCAGTTAGTCCACTTTGAAATTATTTTACGATGAAATTTGTATGTATTATGGGACGAACAACATGCAAAATGCAATCTATGAATCTTGGTTAACATTTGATAACAATTGCTGATTAAGGACAAGTGAGTTTGCATATTAAATTGGATCTCCAAATTGGAAAGAGACAGAGAGGAGACTAGTAAAGCCAATTTCACCTAAAAAGCGGAAAATGACACTAACTTCTCCTGTGGGCAAGTCATCATTTCCAAAATGGATTCAGTCGTAGAATGCTGAAGTCTATCTCAGTCTAGTAGAGCTATGATCCAATTTCCTTGCCCTTTTCCCCTTTCCGGACCGCTACCTCGGTTTCCGGTTGATTTGGCTATTGTCATCCTTTAAGTTGGGGGAGAGCAGCCACCCTGCCCCCCCCCCCCTCGACAGGTAAAGTTTCATGTTGTTGCCTAAAGCAGGCTGAGTGAATTCAAGGGTATGCTCTTTAGACGAAGGCACCTAATATTTTGATGAACCTACCACATGGCCATTCCGCCCCCCGATGGACCTTTTAGTACCATTCCCACCTGCCAAAGGGGGCCTCGGAATGGCTAAACACTAAAGTAATGTTGTCGGTAGAATGAAAAATCTAAGTCCGAAAACAGTGTCAAACAATTCATTTTTGAAATTTTGTTATGAAAAAGTTTGTATATAAGATGTTGACAACAACATGCAAAATGAAATCTATGAATCTTGGTTAACATTTGACAATAATTATCGATCAAGAAGAAGTGAATTTACACATTTAAAATAAACTCCCAAAATTGAAAGTATTTCTGCAATTCGACCTCGGCGCCAAAGCTGATGACTTCGAGACGTGAAAGATCGACGACGCACGTCCTGGCCCCCAAGGTAAGGGTCCATTTTCTGAAATTTTTCTCCTGGAGGTGTAATTATGAAAAACTTTTCGAGAAAGGGTCAAAAAGTAAAAGAAGTCAGGAACCTCTACTAGTACCTATTTCTTCTAAGAAAGCACCATTCTTCTTATAGATCCAATTATTCCTTCTTTTTATCAGACCCAAAATAAATTGGTCTGAGCTAATCGGATTGCCCGGGTGATTCAAGACATCAGAACATCCAACCATTAGACACCAGGAACCATTGGTGGGCTGATGGATAGCATGCGCAAAGAATTGTGTGTTTGGCACAGCTATTGTTGTGGCTGTGGCTGAAACAGCTTTGTCTTCGACTGTGCTAGTGAATCAACTTTTTTTTATTATGTCTTGTCTAGTTAGAAAACGTTTGGCAAACAATTTCATCTGGTTATGTAACATGGATAAGGATGAAATATTCATAATACCCCTTCGCTTTTGCAAAGGGGCTCACGGTGCAGTCCTAATTAAAGACCACTAGCACCTTTAGGCTAAGTTTTCTAATAAAAATAGCATTCTCTTTTTTTTCTCTTTCCTTATTTTATTTTTCTCTTTTTTCATTCCTATTGTTTTTTCGCTTTGGTTCTTATTTTTTTCTCCTTCTCTTCCTTCCCACTTTATCCATGCACCTCGCCTCCTTCACCACCAGCTCCCGTCATCGCCCTCCTCCATCTCCACGCCCGCCGCCTCTACCCTGCCACAAAACGCTGACGGCCACCTCCACCATGCCTAGCTCCATCGCGTTGCGCTGCTGCGATCCGGCCACCCGCCTCCACGACACCACACCGTCGCGGTCTTCCAGCCGTCTGCCTCCACCGCACCTGCCGGCCACCTTCGACCACCTCCACCGCCCCACGCCGCCGCGGTCCGACCGCCCACCTCCACCGTGCCCGCCGGCCACCTCCAGTCGTGCCACCCCGCCTGTGGGCTCCCCTAAGGGCAAAAGAAGGAAATAGCGAGTTTTTTTCAGACTCCCCGCTGAATAGCTCTAGAGCGGAGGGGGTTGGAGTGCTTCGGTGCCAGAGCCGTTTTTTTAGGCTGTTCGGCATGACTTCGGGTCCGTTTGGTGCAGCTGCCTGGTGATTCAGCTTCGCAACTGTAGCAGTGCTGTAGCAGTACTGTAGCGCGAAGCGAATCTGTTTCCCCGAAACCATTTTTTCCAGCTTAGCCCGCTTCACCTCTTCCCAGTTCATTTCTGAGCCTCGGTACCCGTTCCGGCTTCGTGCTACAGTAACACACAGTGTAGAATAGTGCACACGCAGCTGAATCTGTTTTTGATGAAGCGGTGCCAAACGCACCCTTTGTCTGAAACTGCTACCCTTAGGACCAAGCCAAACTCGAGTGCGGCAACTCGGTCACACAGTTTTTTATTCAAAGCAGAACAAAACCATGAAAGGTCAAAGGTGTAGTGTAACTAACATTTAACAAGTACAATTTTGATAGCATGGCCCTTTACCCCGCCACTTACATTGACATAAACAAGCATGGAAGCGCGGTGGCCATGGCAGCTGGTATGGATAAGCCTCAGCTGGACGGCGTTTGCTCCCTATCCTTGTGCATTCGACGCTCATGGTCTCAAGCTCAATGGAGACAAGGCACCTCTCCTTGTTTGACGCCAGAGTGACGCAGCGGCCATTCGCCGTGACAATGCTTGCGGCCATATTGCCGAAGTGCTCCTTGCGCCCTGCAGGAAACCAAGAGGTGATCGCCATGGAGAAATTCACTTGCTTCTCAAGCATCCAGTCGCTGCTGCCAGCACCATTCCAATAACTCCTAGAGAAGACCTTCAAGCAGGGTCCATCCAGGCAGGCAACGCGCACCCTGTCATCCATCCCGTCGACAACCCGGAACGCTGAGAAATCGACGCACAAGCGCGAGATGTGTTCGGAGAGATTTAAGAGTGAGATTTGCGTGCTCCCATGGGCACAAATTAGCCATCGGGGCTTCTCATCTCTTGCCCACCAAAACGAGGCGTTGGCAGCGCGCCCTGCAAACTGCAGTGCATCTTTGCCTTGGACACTAAGGCCAGCAATGGATGAACTTCGCCGGCCGACGCTCCACCGCCGCCGCCGGCCTCCACCGAAGACACATGCCCGGACTGTGCCAACCTCGCCGGACACCCCTGTGCAACTCTGGTAGAGCACGCAGGCTACAGCGAAGTCTGATGCCTGGTTTCCGTACACATTCAAGAATACGCCGAGGCACTCGTGATGCTTCATCTCCTTGGGGCAAGGTACAAGTTGGTAGAAACGCGTCAAGGGCTCGCAGACGACAAGGTCGGGGAAGCAATGGCGCATCCACCCACTCTTCTTCCTGGCGAGGAGCAGGAGGCTGCGCCTGCTGTCGACAAGCTTCCATGACTTGCTGCCGCCTGCGGGGAGGAAATCGAGGGAGAAGTGGCGGCGATCGACGGAGGTTATTACCTGTGAGGAGGGGACAAATACAGGGCCGCGGCTACCTGACTGCGGCTGCGGATTGTGGTAGTGTCCGGCAATGGAGCTTGGATGCGGCGCAGTAAGGATGGGGCGGGCAGTAAGGATGCGGCGCCACCGCCGGCACGCGGCTGCGGCACGGATGACACACACAGGAGAGGTGAGGTGGAGGAGAATGAGCTCGAGGAGCTTGTCGGAGACGTCGCTCACGGTCGTCGGCCTCGCCGCCGATGACTTGTTCCTCAGGGCCATCTCGATCTTTGGTTTCTCCTTGGCCATGATGAGGCCCGAGATATCAGCCTACGAACTATATTGTTTTCAATGGATTATTACGTGTAGCTGCAACTATTTATATAGCTCATTATCTTCTGCATAACGTTGACTTTGAGAAGCTGTCGCACATGCTGTCCACAAGCTGGAGTGGTGTGCCCGCCAAGTTGTTGCTAGCTGTTCTGATTTGATAACTATGTGTTTTACATATTCAACACTCTTGGGTGAAGAGGTTGGCAGGGTTATCCTATCTTCTTGCATAATATGGAGGGAATACTTGTGTACCAAATGAAGAGTACGTCAACCTCTTCATTTGGTACACACGTATTATAAAAAAAATGTGACATTCATTCCTCGTGTTTATACTAAACCGATCTAAACATGAGGAATGAATGTCACACTTTTGTAATACCTGAGGGATGAAAAATATTTTTTCTTAGAAACTAATGTGTTAACACAGACAAACTCAATATTCAAAATTGATATATTCACCCTCACTATTTTATAGGTTTGATTATACGCATTTTTATTCAGCTAAAAACCCAATATGTTAACACATACAAACATTAACTTTTTAAGTTTGGCTAATGTTTTTTTAAAACCTTATGTACTTGTTTAGAAAGTAAAAATGAGTTGAGATAGAAACATAGATGTTTCTTTACGATTGTTGAATACGTAGGCAGAAGAAGAAACTTAGGTCTACGGTCTCTTATATAAACTTTAGTCTTTCGGTAATGCTGATGGCACGATTCAAAATTTTGATTCAGATTTGACTGATGAACAAGTAAGTTACGTAGACAGTTAAGAAGCTGAAGGACCAGATTGGCGATCAGAAAGGGGGAGCGAATGGGAGCCGATAAAAATTTCTCCAACTAAAAATCGGCTAAGTCCCAAAATCACTACCAAGGATTTCCACACGAAATCGAAAGTCACGTATTCACAACAGACCTACCAACCTTAGGAACAAGTCTAAACTAGCTGCAAAGCGGAAGCACAACTCGAGAAGCAAAGCACTTAGCAAATCTGCATGTCCAGGACGGACCGTCCGTGGACTACGGCGGACCGTCTGTGGATCAAGGACGGACCGTCCGTATTAAGTACACATAACCTCCAGTAGCTCCCCGACCTATACGGACCGTCCGTCTAGACAGCATGGACCGACCGTCCACCACGGACCGTCCGACCCTTGCACACAGACCGTCAGTTAGACCACTTCGTGCTCAAAAGCAAAAATCTCTCAAATCAAACAACGCGACTTAAGAACTCACGACGAACACGCGATGAACCTTAGACACACGGACTATCCGTGGAGCAAGGACGAATCGTCCGTCGGCTCTCCAGAATGCGAGTTCGCGCACAGCCGCGGGTCAACCCCTTCAAACTCGAATCCAGAACTCCCAAACCACTTGGAGCCTTGAGACGAAACTTTGGGAAGATGATGAACACCTCAAGGAAAGGTTATGCCCCACAAAAATCTCGGCCTCTAACTCCCTACAACTCTCGGAACCACTGATCACACGAAGGAACACCTAGAGCTCGAGTTCATCCGGAAAACCACGAATCGATGGCGATTCCCGACATTTGAGGAGTCAAGATCATCCACAAAGAGGCACAAGGCACTCACCCATGATCCCCTCAAAGAAATCCGGAGAAAAACACCCTCAAAATCGGCGAACGAAAATCACCCAAAAATAGCTCCGAAAATGACACAAAAATCTCAAAGAGATAAGAAGGAGAAATCATCGCAACTTCGAATTCTTCCATACATCCAGAGATCAGATTCTATACAAAGAATAATCTAGCCTATAGAGCAAAGGAATTGAGAAGCAGTCCGACGGATGAGTTGTCATCCACCCCCTAGAGCTATATATATATATATATATATATGAAGTCTTCCGGTGGAGGCAAATGACCATGCTACCCCTACAACATAAATAGAAGATACACACCCCTCAGGAGTACTTTGGTCAAAAAGTGGATATTCCCATCAGGCAGACACGCATCCACCGCAGTCTTGCTTCCCTTCGACGCAAGCCCCGCGATCCCGTCGCGTGTCCCCCACCTCGAAGCTTCCCAACGCGTCTGGATCCCGTCTCTGCCACGTCGAGCCTTTAGCCTTGGCTTTGTGGCGCAACCAAGGAACCCGACGGTGTTATGGGTAAACCGCCGCAGACTTGGTGCAGCCTCCACGCCAAGCTCGTCTTGACTTGGCCGCCACGGTCGTCCCGGCTCGGTGTTGGTTTTGTGAAGTAAACCAACAAACCCCACGTGCAGACTCCGGTTGTTAGTCGCTACCCTACACCGGCTCTATGTTCACGACTTTGTCTTACTTTTTTTTGCCACCATGCGGCCCGTACTTGATCCCATTCGGCCATTGGGTCCCTCGAACCAAGTCTATTTATCTCTCCACTCCTCGGATGCCCCGCAAGGCTAAGACCTTCCACGCCTGATCTTCACCTGCACCAACACAAATCAAGCCGCAACCTATACCTGCAATACTCGGTCAAGAGTCAGTCCACACCACGTTGTCAATCATTCACCACTAAGGAGCGACCATCCACCAGTCCTCGGACGCTCCTGGTCCTCAGAAGCAATAGGCTGCCTTGTCACGATCAGTGAGTTTTATTTAAAAAATAGAATTAGTGTAACATTTGGCTGTGAGTGCACTAATTTGTGAAGTTATTACACTAAAATGAGCAAGTCACGTACATAATAAAATGAGCATTTTACAAGTTGTTGAACCAATTTGTGCCCACCTGATAAAATCTTATACTAAATTGAACATTTGTGTCTTAAAGGTGTGTGTTCATAAAGGTGAGTGTGCGTGCATCTACGTCTATTTGGGGCACCGACCTTTACCTTCCAATGTAACGAGGATACACCGCTCTTTCTTGGAAGGCGGGGGAAGATGTCCTTAAGGGATCAGGAGTAGAAAGAAATATCATAAACTGTTTTCCACCCTAAATAGCAAAGATAGCAAAGTTGTAGTAAGTTCTTTCCCTCCTTGTAAATATTTCTTTTTCTCTATTAATGCAATGATATGTTGTGGGTGAACTCCCGCACAGTTTTACGGTAAAAGAAATTGTACTGTAACGACAAAGGTTTACACTATTGATGGTATGTAAATACCAAATTGACACCTCTCATCAGGTTCCCTCGACTGAGCAGATGTCACCTGCTCTTTCGGCCCTTCCTGCCCCGAGATGACTGTGAAGGCCCTGCAATTGTGCTCTTCTGACGGTACGCCATTTTTCCTTAAGAACCCATCGAATCGTAAAACTTCTGCTTGAAGTGGTGTTTCGTCCTTCAAGATCTTGACAGCAAACTCGACGCACGAGTCTGGCACGGAAACAGCACAGAGTGAACAGAGTGATGCCAGAGCAGATTCTGCTGTCGAAGTGTCAAACTTTTCAGCCCCGTCGTTTAGATCCAAGCCTGGAATTATTGCAGGGTCAAACTTAGTACACTTCTTCTCTCTGTCTTGGTACAGACTGATAACATCAGTTGTGTCCATGAGATCGTCGGCAACTGCACCTTGGCTCTTGGTGAAACCAAGAAAAGTGTTGTTCATGAGGATGGCAGCCTGCTCGAGGGAGATTTCACTTGGTCCTTTGCTCCCTTCCACTTCGGGTGATACACTAGCAGACGATGCATCTGAATTGGGCCTGCTAAGATGTTCAGTAGCATTTGTTTGTGCTTCACAGCCCATGGACTGGTTAGTACTAGCATCACCTTCACCTCCAACATGTTTCTTTCCCTTAGCCACCCTATTCTTCACACGCCATGAATTGGTGCATCTACGAGTTCTTTTCATCTTCTTTGAACCAAAACCCCGATCATTCCGACGCACTCTTCTTGCCACATTTGTGAATTGTAAAGCATCAAGCTGTTGTAGCCAAGGTTCAGAACTTCCCCGTTGGGCTGATCGCTTTCCCCGTTTCATAGAGTTCATAATCTTGGTGATGTCTATTTCCACATCCAACTCTTCTTGGTTCTGCTTGTCTGATTTCTCGCTAAAAGTGCAGTCTAAGGTTTCTTGCCTCACCTGCTGTGACGAGCATCTTGGAGCAGTCTTAACCGATTTGTTTGCTGATTCTACATGCCCGCTAGATGTTTTTGTGGCTGAAGTTTGTTTTGCCTCACGTTCAGACCCTTTCACTGCTCCTACAATACAAAAATAAGTAAACCAGCCCTTAATAAGTCACATGCAGAAAAGTATGTTGCACACAATAGACATGAGACAGAACTACCTGTGGCAGTAATCGAGCATAAACATAGATAATAAATGCATAATTTTTTCTATCAGATAAACATGTTACTACCCCCTTCTTCACAAACATAAACAAACTATATTTTCACAATTGAAGAGATGTAGACACATGATACCATGGGATAGAAAAGAGTTAAAGATGGCTTGGGCTAGTATATCTGAGTTCTTGCAGTAGAAACCTACTGACCTCATGTGTTGAATTTTGCCATGAAAGTCATTCCCCAATCGTTTCGAATCTTCATTCTTCTTTCCTTTCAGCAGCTTAAACCTTCACTATAAAAGTAAATGAAGTGATATAATAAAATGAAAGGGGAAATTAAATGAGAAAGCAGTACAAGAAACTACTGTTTCTGGCAACATAATAAACATATTAGAAGATTTTCTCAAACAATACTTCTGCAATCATTAAGGTTAAATATGAATAACTTTACCAAAGCTAAAATTTGCAGATGTTGTCGATGCAGAAACATGAAATAATTTTCTTAAAGGGAGTATAATTGCATAGCATATATAAAAGTAAAACAAGGGATCTATTTAATAAAATGAAAATAATTAGGAAATTTAATTAGAAAACAATACAAGAAACTTCTATTTCCATCTACAAAAATTCATACATGAATATGTTTTGAAACATTACTTTTACCGGCATTGAGTTCTATAAAGATAGCAAAAATATTAATTGTTTTGCCAAAGCTACATTTTGTAGATACAGTCAATGCAGAAATATGACACATTTTTTTACTAAATGGAGTAGTGATTTGACATACAGATTTATTAAATAAAAATGTATGAAACATGTAGATAGTACTCAATAGTATAGACAGAAACTAATTTTGTTGTCATTGCTGGAAAATCCATCAAACATCAATTGCAGATTGATTCAATAGGTAGCTATAAAAGAAAACAATGGCAATAATAATAACTAAATATCAAAATAACTCAATTGCAAATAACTTTTCTTTATGGCTGTCTACAAGGGCACATAGTGTACTATTTTCTGAATAGCATCGACATATAATTTTCATTGTTATCATTGTATATGCTTCGGTCACAGTTGCTAATTTCCGCTATCACATAAATGCTATGATTATGCTAACTAATATTTTTAAGTTCTTATAAGAAACATGATGACACTATTTTCAACTCATCAACTTTAGGAATCCTAGAAGTATTTAACTACTTGACTCCACGGATCAATGCTATCGTAGTAACTAGTAAAAGAATGTAGTCATAAGAAAATCGCTAACAAAACTATAAGAAAACACTGGCAATTATCAAATACCAATTTAGTTGATGAGTTGCTTCGAATTAGATAGAAACAACAATGCACAAAAGCATTATAACTTGTGTAGAAAAGGAAATAATTCCTTCAAGGTGATGGGAAAGACCCCATAAACATGCTTCCTGTGCACATTCAATTCAAGCAGGGCTCTTGAACTTCAGAAATCACGATGACATCATATTGCTAGCCTGGCTTACAAGATCATTAACCCCTCATGTCCTCACCTTCCACACATAAGGTGTAGTGTATGGAATAGAAATGGACCCAACACTCATCGGACAAACAAAAAAAAAGAGGCGGACACATAACTTTTCATTTTCCTTAAGTTTGCATCTCGCACTCCATCTCTCATCCCACTATAGCACCTACCGCATGAATTCCCCCCCCCCCCACCCCCACTCCGCGCGCTCTGGTATTTCGCACTAGCACCATCTGTCCAACCCTCCCACACCGCTTGTGTTTGTATTGCTAGTAATAAACATTACCAATAATACATGAAAAATAGAAAGAAATTGTCACTTACCAAACCGATGTGCTGAGATATATATCAGAGCAATAATGGTCAGGTTCCGAATGAGGCCATGGAGGATGTCGTAAAGACAAGCCCTAGATGCACAAACTTACGAATTGGGCTCCTTAAGGATGAAGGAATAAAGGATTAAGTGCTAGAACTCGATAGATTGGATTCGTAAAGCAGATGAAATGTCAAGGGATTTGAGGAAAAGGCTTTAGCTACAAGAGAATGGGGAATTTCCTCTTCTTATAGCCCTAGGCAATCATTTGTTGTATATGAAGATGAGATTGCATCCATGTAATAAATTCATAAATAGGGGCGCTTATGTAAATTGCCAGCCAGTTTGTGTCATATCTTCTACTGATAGAAAAGTTGCTTTGTAACGTCACGACGCACCATCCCATGCTACACGTGTTGCATGGTCCCCACCGACCTATCCTTCAGCATTGTTATATCTCTTAGGAAACATAAGGTTTTTCCCTTAGACATATTTATATATTATGTTGCATGGCTAGGTTTGAATAGCTATAACACTATTATCCCATTCGGGGCATAGTTAGGGCCGTAGAGATTGGATACAATACTATCTATACTAGCATCACAAGCGGAATGGATAACCAACACATATCTATGTGATTCGGTTCTTCCTAATTGTACACATCAGCGTTAAGTTTCTATAGTAGTAGGATGTATAGTCTTAATGCCTCCAAAGCGCGAGATTTGTAAATCCCAAGCTCATCATGTAGTTATGACTTTTACCTAAGAGTATTCTTTCAAACTTTATCGAATATATATTACCAAGCACAATGCTATTTTTCACTATCTATACTAATTCTCCTAATAAAGCTAATAAAAAGGGATTTATGTGTCTAATCTTATGAAGAAATAATAAAACTAATCATATATAATAATGATTGTGAACAAGATAGATGAAACTCTCTTCCAAAGGATTAGGTTCAGTCGCATATATATGCTTCCACCACATAAACGAACTCGTTATAAGCATTATGCAACCGCTACGCATTCACAAGGAAGCTTCCCTCCAACATGGTATCATCACACAATGGCAATAAATGATCTCACTCATGTGCTACGGTGATGCATCTATAGAGATTAAGCAAACCATCATGACTATCATTAACCCTACTAAGATTTGTATGATGATCGTAAATATATGAAATAACCATGCAATGATATAAAACCGCACTAGTGTAAAAGATTGTAATCATAAGTGTGGCAGTTGCATATCAAGATCATCATTCAATTTAGGGACGAAAGGAGTGAAAGGATCTTAACTAATGTCGACTAGAGGGGGTGAATAGTCATTCCAGAAAATTTGTCACTTAAAAACAAGTTTGTTAGACAATTTTTGGTGTTTTCAGAGATTTGCCGGGAATTTCCAAAACTTTTGGAAATTCTGAAGAAATCTTCGAGTTCTTTAAAGATGTGAGGAGATGAACTACAACACTATGTAAACGTTGCTCAAAAGTAAATCGCCAGATATAAGATAAGGAGCGGGGTTAGAGTAGAACAACCTGCAACATTCTAGAATAGGAGATTGGGACCAAATCCTAGAAATATATTCTGAGCAAGAATATGAACAATATGATGAACAATAAGAACAAGTGACACAAGGATTGTTATTGTAGTTTAGCCTCACACCTTGAGGTCTATGTCTCCATTGAGGAACACACAAATGGCGGACTTATACACCAAGTCATTTTCCTCTCTCTAACGACCATAAAAATCGAGATAAAGCTACTTACTCAATTCGTAAAGTTAATACAAACTTCTCGTAGACAACCACAACATTGGATGCTCCACTAGCAACACCTAGGCAGCTAGGAGCTCAAATCTCCAAGTGTAACAAACACAAAATCCCAATTTGACCAAGAATAAGGTGTTCAAGATATGGGGGAGATCAGCTCGATCACTACCACTCTCCTTAGCTTTCCCTTCAATCCTCTTTAAATCTTCACACCAAATCTCTCAAAGTGGTCAAGATGAGAGTAAATAAGGGTTTTGAATGCTCAAGAACAGCTTAGGGTGAGTAACTGAAGCGGAGTGACAGAGTATTTATTCCACTTCACCTCGAAACTAACCGTTGGAGCGCAAGTTTCAGAGTTTTTCGAAACAACTTTCAGAAACTCCGAAACCTTCAGAATATTATGAAGAAATCTTCGGAATACTCCAAAGCTCTCATGTTGGCACCTCTTCAGTTAACTAATTCCAATTCCAATATGCCGGCGCATGTAAGAAAAATGCAAAACGTCTTGCTTTTTCTTTTTTAAAAAATAAATGCACTGCAGAGGGTTATTTAGCCAGTATATTAAAAAGTTCACGGGATGGTTTATACGGTTTTGAAGTCTAAATTACCCTCCAGTCCAGAGGGTACTGAAGACTTTTCTCCTTATAAATACTCCATTTTTCTTTACATGACGCTTCCAACAAACGTTTCGGCCTACTTAAACGTCAAGTATTCCCGAATAAGGCGGCCTCGTCGTTATTAGCATTCCCTCTGAGATTCACAAAACAATTAAATTATATGAACAATAACTAAAACGTTGACACAATTCATATATAGTACAGTACATGCATACCATGAATAGCAATAGCATTGATCGGCTCACCTGTGTGCTACTAGCATTCAAGTTTATTTCAGAGTTCTTATGACACACATCACTACGACACTGCATCAGTCTACATCGGGTGGCCGGGTGGGGCAGTCGATCATGGGGGTAAGACAACTTCTTGGCACAATATGAGATCTGATAGGGTCTTTCCATGCCGATCTATCCTTCTCGAACAGTTCACGCCACCATCCAGAATATTCCTCACCACGACATTCAGAGAGCATATGCCTGGGACTTCGTAAATCTCAACATTCACCAGCTCAAGCAGATTGATTCGACGCTGGATCGCTTGCTCATCAGGAAACGACGACAAATCAAGTAGGGGTGAAACAACATTCTTCACCCAGTCTGGAGTGATCACTGCCATAAGCCGGCCAATGTCACCAGGGAAGTGAGGAATGACAGAGAAGTTCATGTCATTCCCTTTATCACCGACCCTACTGTGGGCTATATGGTACAGGGCAATCTTTTTCCCATGTGAAGCACGAACAGGGGGTGTTGTCCCCATGCTTGTGTCAATGTGTTGAATGCCCATTGCACGACTTGTTGGGTCCTTTTGTGATTGTAAAATATGCATCTCAACCGTTTCAGAACCTGTGGCCTGATCCTGTGGGCAAGGAATGCTTACCTTCTTTGCGTGCGCTCGCCAAAAGATGTCTTCCCGGTCAACCTGTCCAAACCACCACCATGTCATTGAAAGCTATGTATGTTTCAATAACTCATGGGATGATTTGTAATGATTATCCATACCAGCATCTTTTGTAGAGTTATTTCCTTCCTCTGCCCAGTGCTGCAAGTGTCAAACAAATCCATCAAACGGGTAGAGTGGCCCCAGAATCAAGAATGCTACAGACATCTTTCATAGGACGAAACAATAAAATACCATGTGACATAATTCATTGGTTCATTGGAAGTAGTACCAGTATTCCTGATTGCCATACTATAAATGAAAAAAAAATCGATGCTGAAGTTATCATCTGTGTAATTTACGATGCACTGTAGATGCATTTGTATCCTATATTCAACTATGATGCCTCAGCACCAACATTCTGGATTGCTAAAACAAACAGAGCACCGAAATTACTTGTCAATACCTGATGCCACCACCACCAGCTGGACCATTTGTATAAAGAGCAATAAATTCTTCAACAAATTGAACAGCATGCTCTTCAAGCTCAAAGAGGCCATCCATCCTAAGTCTAGCATCCATTACTTGCTTGGACGAGTAACTATCCTTGTCACCTCCAATAGCTTTTAAACTATCATAGCCCATGATGTATGAAACAATTTTTTCATTGATGTCAGGATATCTTTCACCAATCCACGACCTAACCTAATTGTCAGATGAAAAGTTTTAAATAGAGATGATGTTTTCATCACTTTGTTTAAAAGGACTTGAGATGAAAGAAAATAGCAGGAAAACGGTACTTCTTTAACTTACAAGGTATTCTGCTGCTTGAGCTCGCTTTAAGCACTGCTGTCCCCCATAGGATATTTCTCCCCAGCCCTTCCATCCACCTTCCTGAAGAAACATGTAAACTTCACACTGATCAGAACTTAATTATGCCCACCTGAATAAATGAGTTAATAAAGTATTCGCAAATGGACCTTGTTTGACAGATAAGACATTGTGCCTGTCTGAAGAAACTTGACGATTATCAACAATAGTAATCAAGTCATACTCATAGTTGTTTCAAAATACTACACTATTGGCTGCCTCAAAAAAATCTCTCAATGGAAATGCATCAAATATTGAACGAATGAAACAACAATACTTAAAAGAAAATACTTTTGAGAATAGTGAAAGGTTCGACTACGAAAACCAACATAAGCCAGTCACTTCCCAGCTTCCAACAGTTTGTTATTAGCAAAAAGATACTTTATATCTGTAAGACTGTAACTACAAATATGTTGTTTATTGATGCAAATAAAGTTCCAAGTCAGAAGAACTAAAAAATGACATTGAAACTTAGTGCATTAATTTACATACAGTAGGAGACAACTGGAGGAGTTTCTCAGGGCGACAAGCATCAGATGGTTTTGCTCCTTCACAGCGGACCTTGTCTTTTGATATTTGGTGAAAATGCACATGGCAGAAATCTACAACCTGGTCCACCAAAATATAATCACTGTTTGGATAAGTAAGATATAGTTTTAACTGGATTTGACTTTTGATTTCACCAGATCAGGAGTAATGTAGTTTGCTGGGTCTCCAACTTCATAAAGAAGCTGTTCTGCACAAGTACTGTGGCTCAAAAGACCTCTGCTGCCATCTGCCTTACCGACAATAACTTCTCCTCCATAACTAACTTCAGCATATGGAAGAGACAAATCCACAAGTTGCTCAAAAGAAAAATCCCTATATATATCTCCTGCTCATTATGATGCCACAACAAATAGACCACACAAAGAATAAAAATTATTCCTATATTTAAAAAACACCCGAATTATTTTGAAAGGAGAAGAAACGAACCAGGGTGCATGAAATATCCTCCAGTGAGTTGGCAGCCACATTCCAGAAGATGGCTAGCTAATGTCCCTTGTGCCAACTCCTCTGTGTCATTCCAGTTCCAGCCTAATTCATAGATCTAGTTTTGAAAGCAAAGGTAGACAAGATGAATCATTAATTGTCATAGGAAAGGAGTGTCTGGGTGTTCCGGGTTTAATTTTATTATAGTGTGCAATATATAGAAAGAACAATAATATCCCAAAGCTGTGAATAATGCGGTTAGTAAAAATTTGAGTACAAGTTCCAACCTAAACAAATGTACTTCTGACAATCAAATGTGACATAACTTGCTCTGGTTATTCTTAGCAAGCAAATGATTGTTTTGCAAAGAACCAGATAGAGGCTCCGAGCAAGTTAAGCATGCTAATAGCTGTGGCTTCAAGATTGCCTAGTCACACTAACTTATAATTTTAGACATAAAACAGACATTTCGGTGCATGCTGTAGTTTTATATAATCTCATTGAGCTTTATCAGTACAAATATGCATATGATCCTTAAAACAGTACAGTGCTCAGAACATTGTGATGAATTCAATAAATGAAAAGGTGAGGGGAAAAAGTAACTCATAACACACAAACCAAGAAAGGCAAAAGTAGCCACACAAATTTATCCTGGTTCATCATGCATTATATCTCATCACACAAATTCATCCTAGTTCATCATGCATTATATCTCATCACACAAATTTATATAACATAAAAGCTATGAAGCATGAATACCATACCATAGGTGCTAGGAAAAGCGCAGCATCAGCAACCCGAGAAGTAATGATAACATTCGGCTTATAGTTTTCCAAACAATGTACAATGGATGCTGCCCCAAGGTATGTGCTTCTTCCCTACATCACATACAAAAGGAAACAGTAAGATAAAATAGCATAGGTCACAAATCTTGAAATTTATTCACTTAGTAAAATGTCTGGAAAAATGCAGGCATCAAAATAAGCAACCAAAAGGTATTAATAAAAATCTCTAATGAGGTATAATAGCTTGTCCTGAGCCCTTAACTGTAATTAGAACTTCCTTTCTATTTTTTTTTCTCGAACACGCAGGAGAGCAGCATATCTTTATATTAGAAGAAGAAATGGCCCAAAGTACAGAGAAAACAACATCTCTCCACCTTGGGCTAGAGTGGAGGATGCTGGGTTACATAACTGAAACTTTTACACGGGAGACGCCGCATAGGACCTGACCAGGGAAACTTCCTTTTTAATGATATTTTTCATTTGATCTATTCCCATGTGTTAGAAGCAGATAAAAATCACAATGCTGTGAATTTCATTTACGTGCTCTACATCTTGTTTAAGATATTTTGGGCTTGAAATCAAGATATTTCTCCACTTCTCATGGATATACAAATACTACATCAACATGGGCCAAAGGGGCATCGGTCACATACACAGCCCAGACCCCAGACCCAATACTTGAGTTACTCCAAATTCTTTACTGTCTCCTGGAGCAGAATTGGACATTACATTTTGCTCAAAAAAAAAAATTGGTCATACATTTTCTAACTTAGACCTTTCATCAGCACAAGTGAAACTACCAACCGCGATGGTTTTAAATACATCAACACAGTATCTTTTTAAGAGTCAGGAGAACCAACAGCATACACAATTTCTTTGATGAAAGGGGCGTAAAGAATGGTCCTTGAACTGGATTAAATTGAAGGCAAAACATGACTGGTAATCAATGCTGGAAGGGTATCCAGTGATCAGTAAATTACCTGTCCCGCTCCTGTTGATTCAAAGGACGGTAGAGGATTGCCTACAGAAACAGGAAAAATTAAGAATAGCAGTAAGAATACATCCAATATTGATTAGATTTTTGAAATACCAGTTTGATCTTGATTGGCAATTTCTACATAGAAGATAAACCCATCATGGTTTTCAAGCAGCACAGATATGCAGTACCTTGAGTTCCAAAGGATGATTCATAAGCTACAGCTACTGTTATCTCCAATCCCAAAATAGATGCCAGGTTCAGTACTTCTTTCTGTGCTCCAAGAGGATCCACTAACATAACACGAAGTGAGACTTGTGAAGTTACAGATAAAAGAAGTGAAAACGAAAAATCAGGTTACTTTTCTAAAGTTACACTACAGTCAACAACGTCTTACTTGCACCCATGTTAGTTATTATGCAAACTTTCCGTTCGAGAGCCAATGGTAGTAGCACAGACATCCACTCTTTGACTGCATAATGACATAAGAAATGTACATATTTATTATAGTAAATACAGGACAGCATAAGAAATGTGGACAAACTCTAAGGGGCGGAATCACCGTAACAAGTAAAAAAGGTGTGTGATTTGGTAAATATGAACTAATAACATATCCAATAAAAAAGATAACAGGTACCGTAAATACTTGTCAAAAGCGTACCTCGAGGATCATATCCTTTGCCTCCTGACACCATGATTCGGTACCGATCTGCAAGAGTCCGTTCTGCCAAACACTCGAGCACCAGGTAGTTAAGCTCCTTGACCTTCTGCAGTAATTTTAAAGCAGCCATTATCCTATCTCCCCCAAATCCAGCCCCACAGCCAACATACACTTTATCCCTGTGCCGCCTGGGATTGTTCCGCTGCCGAGTGAAAGTAGGGGCAATCAGATGGAATCGCTTGTATCAACAAGTCGTATGGAAATTATTGAGTTCCAGGAAAGTACTAACCAGCTTCACCACACAGTTTTGAACCTCTTCCATTGTCACCCCACGTTGCCCAAATCACAACATTAGAGGATTCATCTGCACAGATACAATCGGGCAAGGTTCAGCTGAGAACTTCCATTCGTACCAGTTGCACGGCAGAGACAATGAACCGGACATATTGGAAACATAAGGAACGAAATAGATATGGTTTCCCTTCAACAATTGCGAAGGAAAACGCTGAGAACCTTTAACCTACTGATGATGAAACATTTCATCTCTTAGTGGGAACAAAAAAAAAAGCAGTGTGATTAGTCCAATGCTCCAATTTCGAAGATGGTTCTGAAAGCGATTTCCGAATTCCCCACTATCCCACCAACTACTTACGACGCCACAGACATGGACGAAGTAAACAGAGCAGGCAGATAGCAGTTCCGGGTGGCAACTCCGGCGAAGAGGGGAAGTGCGGGGGCGCCTCAATCGATTGGGATCGCGGGAATTTGTGCGTCTCACGTACCCCTAAGAAGGTAGCCGTCACCACGAAGAAGTCTCCCCAGCCGGCACACATCTGTTTTGCAGTTTTGGGGGCGGCACCGCGGCAGAGGTGCACGGGAGCGCAGCCGTCGAACCTCGGGCTCTTCGGCGAGGAGGGAGGAGGCGTCCACTCTCGAATCTGTTTGCTCGCTGGGGCTGCCACGAGACAGGATTTTGGTTGGAGTTGGAGGGGATGGATGATCATGGATCCATGATGACAGCCACCGCACCACGGGTCCCCCTCGTCAGTCAAACAGCACCGTCCCTTTCCCTTCCAGAAGCCCCCCGCCCGGCCGCCGGTGGCTGCGTGCCGTGCTTGCCATGGGAGATCGAGGCTTTTAACTGTTAAGATGGTGATGACCTGTGTGCTACTAGAAAGATTGCTCGTATCTGTGTGTCATCAGCTTAAATTTCTTTGTCCTCTGTACCATTCCGTATCAACTCCATCCATTTCTCACTGTTAAGTCACGTGACATGTGGGCTCGCCAGTTAAGAAGTCCAAAATACCCCTGTCTCCATCCTCTCCTCTGTTACAGGCCAGTCGGCCCCACCGTACTGAGCAGGCGCGAGACCGCGCCGGAGAGGAGGAGCAGCGAGGCCGCGAGCCACGCCGGGAGGGAGCGCGCCCCCTGCCCCTGCCTTGCCTCACCTCGCCTCGCTGGGCTTGGGCCTGGCCGCTGCCGCCGCCCTCTTGCCCGTCCGCCATGGGGACGAGGCCGGGGAGGAGGCCACGGGAAGCCGCGCCGCCGATGGGGAGCCGCGCCGCTGTGTCGTTCAGGTGTCCGTGTGCGGGACATGGAGCGAGAAGAAGTAGTGCGCAGCGTCGAGCTTGACCTCTGCGACGTCGCCGGTGAGCGGCCACTGCACGGCGCCATCGCCGGCGGCGGACCGCCCGCTGCTGAACAGGCGGAAGAGGCCGCAGGCCGCGGCGGTGGTGGGGCTTCTGCCTTCTGGGGGGGTCAGGCGCGCGAGGACCGCTACGGAGTGGTCCCCCTGGTGGAGGCGCACGACGAAGAGCGCGCCGGTGCCGAGGTCGAGGCTGCGGTCGGGGTCGACGAGGTGGAGCTGCGCGCCAGGGACAACGACGACAGTCTCCTCGGTGGTGGGCGGCGCGGCTCCTCGTGAGACTCGCTAAATTCGAGCATCCGACTCAAAGGTCCCACCCACTCACGCACACATCTCAGCCTTATCTTCCTCAATTTCTCAGGTAACAACACCGATCAAATTTCGTCACCGCAGGTCTACAGTTGGCACCAAAACTAAATAAAATCGATTGCTCAATGCAACTCTTCTCTCATTTGTTCTCAATTCTGGTGGCGATGGCTTATTTTTCGTTGATTGCTGTTGTTTCTTAAGTTGCTCAATTCAGACCTCCAATGGCGGATGTGCAAAGGCAGAGAGGAGGTGGAGCTGGTCCTACAGGTTGCCGGTAGGGACGAGCACGCCTGCTTGGTCCCTTTCCGTCACCGCATGCTGGCTCGGAAGCGAGTGCCTCCACCGCCGCACGCTGGGAGGGTGGCCTCCCGGGGGCTCCTCCGCCGCCGCCGCGCAGGCTCGGAGAGCTGACCGCGTGCTCCTTCGCTGCCGCCGCGCTGGCTCGTTGGGTCGATCGCGCGCTCCTCCGCTGCCGCCGCGCTGGCTTGTAACATAGGAGAGGACGGAGACCAGGGTATTTTGGACTTCTTAACTAGTTGGGCCCACATGTCATGTGACTTAACGGTGAGAAATGAATGGAGTTAGGACGGAATGGCGTAGAGAGCAAAGAAGTTTAGACTGATGGCACACAGGTGCGAGCAATCTTTTTAATGACACACAGGTCAGCATCATTTTTTTTTAATGACATACAGGTAAAAGCCTCTCGGAGATCGGGAGAGAAGACGAGTAGCTGCTGCCTGCCTGATGGTACTACCGTGAGGAATAGAGAGAAGAAAAGGTTGCAGGCCGCTGGCTGGCCTTGCGGTTGATTTGGGAGAGGAAATGACACAGCAAACAAAAATGAGACATGAAAACATAGGATACAGTTTGCCTTGCATTTGCACTCACTTAAACATGAAACATCAGTGAACGTGTGTTACTCTTTGCCAAAGGACCATGAACCATTCTTTTTCTGAAATGAGTTGGACCCGCCGGTGTTCAAATGTCCAGTGTTCCAGTACATTACAAGATTTTGTACAGATCATGTACAGTATGCATGAACATAGCGTGTAAATAGCATTATATCCCCATCAAAAATATATATAATGGGGAGTAAAAATGGAGACACTTTTTTTTTGAGAACAAAATGTAGACACTTTAAACCACGTTCTATAGGACTCTGAAGGTAGCATCAGATGGGAAACTCTCGGTGTTCAAAGATGGTACATCTCACTGCCTCAGATAATATACAGGGCAAACTTCACTTCCAAAGTCTAAATGTTCAGGGCGACCACCTGAACCGGACCATCCTTGTCGACAACAAATGATCTAGCAACATTTCCTGAAGGCGTGTCCACTTCCACCGTGTACGAACCATGGTACCCTCTGAACTTGAACTCTCCCTGGTGACTGACATTGCCGTTCACACGGGTCAGCCACTCTTGTTTCAGGGCAAGGTACCTTCTGCCAGCCTCATTGATCGTCCCATCGGCATCGACTAGGTGAGCGTGCTCTCGGAACATAAACATCTCCCAGAATCCCCAGAGGATGATTCCCCCCACAGCAGGATGCGCAAATGCCTCACGGAGGAACACCTCCAGGTCATCAGCTCGTAGGTGTTCGTTCTCTGCTGTCACATCCAACTCAGTAATCCAGATAGGGAGACCCAGAATGGCGAGCTTGTCTAGGTTATCACATATGACCTCTCCCACCGGATGGCTGATATGACCTTGCACCCCGATCCCACCAACTGGGGCACCCCGTTCCTGGAGATCGACGACCTGTTCAACGAATTTCTCAGGGGTAGATTTTGAGTCACATCCATCTTCAACGTTATAATCATTGACAAACAGGACAGCAGAAGGATCAAGCTTATGTGCTTCTCTGAACATGTAAGCTCTAATGTCCCTTCCCAATCTATCTTCATAGAAAGACCCATGAAGCATCTCGTTGTTTACATCATGATGTCTAAACCGGCCTTTGTACCTTGACAGTAGGCTCTGCAGACGGTTTTGGATAGCAGCCATCAAGTGGTGGCCCTGCAATGACCGGACCCAAGGTTGGACGGCATCTTCCACTTCCCAGAATAAGCAGTGACCACGAACCTGTATATTATGTTTCTCACAAAATTCGAGTAACTCATCAGAATCTTTATAATTAAGTCGCCCTTGTTCTGCTTCTGTATGGTACCATTTCAGCTCATTCTCAAATACAGCCCAATTGAAGTTCTTCACAAAAAACTCAGCAAGATCCTCATTCTCAATGTTGTGTCTCGCTATGCATGATCCAAATGGAAAGCTGTTCTCAGTCTGTTGTATCCTCACAGTTGAACCTAAAAGATTCACTGCATTTGATCCTTGGAACTTCAGAACAACGTCGCGCTTTCTTACCTGTCAGCAAAATGGGCAAAATTCATCTAGTGTAAATTTCACAAAATTGGAGGTTCTGTTCCAGAAGACCCCAGGTTTATGTGCTAGTCATGATGTACCCTTCATAAAACTCCAAATTTGGCACGTTCACATTAGACTAATTCTTAGCTACTGGCACTTTCACATTAGACTAACAAAACCCACCTTCAAGGATAGACTGTAATAACAAGTTGGGCAGATTAATTCTGATATAAAAGCAAAAGGTTGAGCAGATAAAGGACTCCTGAGCCATTAGCTGGTTATGTGAAACTTCAGGAACAATAAATTGTCATTAATTGCAACTACACCAAAACAAATGTGTGCCTTTATGCAAATATGTGAAATTTACACTATTTTTGTTAAAAACATCATGCACGGTCATAGATGAAATGTTGAAGTTTATTTATGGTTTCTCAAAAGAACTCCCATCTAACACATGAAATCCTTCAAAGCTTACCTTGTCTGTTCTCTCCTTCAGATACTCAAATCGTGCTTTTCTGTCAACCGGATATATTTGAAGGTCCATGACTCTGAGGTCAACACCTGGAAGAGGGCCCTGAACATATGCAGTAACTTTGGATGGCTGCTTTTCAAGCTTGAATGCTCCTTTAATTTCGTACCATTGATCCCCATCTGCTTCCACTTGCCCGCCGTTTACCCATTGGTTATCCACGGCAAGACAAACATTTACATGGTGACGTCCATGTCCTCCAGACCCAGCTCTTACCCAAGCAGATACTCTGTAAGTGACATGCAACCTTAGCTTGTCAGTTATTACCTGAGAAGGACCCATCCAAACTTCTGTACGGTTCGTAGCAAGGATATAACGACCACTGATATGTTTCTGACTTGCGCGGTCCTTCAAGATAGAAGATAGCATATGGGGTGCTTCAGTCTGGATACTCAATTGACATGAACCCATGGGACTCCACCCAGCAAGCCCACGAGTGAAAGCACTATTATGTAGTAGATTAGCTCCATAAGCAACATTCTGCAATATGAAGTGTCATTAAATCAGATAGGACATTTTTGGAGTGTCATGATAGACAAAAGTTACAAGAAAAATAAAGGTCGCATGCCTCAAGAATCAAGATCATTTAAATGAGCACATACTCTTGGATTGTTAGAAGCAATTAGCCTACAAACCTCAATTTTTGGGCATGGTGCAGCCTGGAGCTTTCTTGCTGGAGACAAGACCATCTACAAGAATGTCAATTCCTGCAGGAGGTCCTTCTATAAAAATAACAGCTTTGGTAAAGGGAGCATGAAGGAGGAACCTTCCTTTCAAATGTGTCCATTGCTTATCAGAAGCTTGGTTCCTTTGGTTAAAGAAAAAAGAAAGGTAAGGTAATGCTGGCCCCTACAAAACAATATTGTCAACAGAGAACAAGAAATTAAATCATCTTACTTCAAGGCCAACATATCTCTCACGACCTTATATATTCTTGTACCCACAAAGTAGCACGGACTTCAGTATCATTTGCACTCCCAAATACTCGAACAGCAGAACTAATCTCATAAAGAACATTCCGCTGAACCCTGCCAGTGATTTCCTGCTGGATACCATTCCAATTGTGGACCCTTCCAGTTGCTGAAGCGAAATAGCTGCCATTTAAGGGCCGGACGTTCCCATATGCAGTCAGCTCATGTCTGCAGATATTGCATCCTCTTCCTGACCAATTTCTTAACCCATCTTCGAAGTGAGGATTTTTAATTATAGTCTTGATTTCACTTGGTACTTTTACTTCCTTCAATCAAAAGGAATAATTAATCAGCAAAGCAAGGCTGTACATGCAACGTTTTTTTTATGACAATAAGGCAATGAATGAAGACATCAGAACCAAGGGTATATATGGTATACACAGGTATAAATGCATACAGAGATCGACATAACAGAAAGTAGACAGTAAAACATCAGTTACTACATTCTTCATTGTCAATTACATTAGAATTTAAACTATATGAAAAACAGAGATTAGAATATACTCCCTCCATTTTCAAATATATGATGTTTAGGACAAGCTAATTAGTCCATCCTTTGCCTAAATGTCGTATGTTTGAAAACAGAGAGAGTATTAGTCACTCCATGGTAGCTTCATCATAAAATTCAGTAAGTCTTGATTAGATTTTTTTTATCAGATTTCTGAGAAATACACAAGTGCATAACAAGGCACTCATTCAAAAGGTAAAACATTTTATTCAAGAAGAGGTTACAAGAAACACATGATAACTCACTTTTGATTGTTTATGTCCAGAGCAAGTAATAGTAACAGAATCAATGATAAGATCAACACCAGCAGGGGGTCCTTCCAGATAAAATACAACATGTTTTGGCATGCTCGTCAAAGAGAAGGAGCCTTCCAATTTGTTCCACTTTTCTTTTGAGGCTAACACACTGTTACATCAAATTCTATCATCAGTAAAGGGTGGTGTCAAAAGGATATGATTGTCGAACAATTTAAGCATGGTACCTTCCAACAGGATTATAATGTGTTGATCCATCTGTATTTTGCAACCTAAGGGTTCCTTTGACTTCAACTTGGCCTTGGACATTCCCATCAACTCTAACGATGGCAGAAACAACATAAGCAGTGCCTGTAGACACTCTATTTGTAATATCTTGTTCAAGACCTTGCCAGTTTTCGGCCCTCTTCGAAACAACAGCATAGTTCTCTCCCAAGTTCCCTCTAATACCATCAAGGAAACCAGACCATTGTGATGCCACATACGCATGGCAGCAGATGGGATTCCAAGGATGAAGGCCTTTCGAAAAATCATAATTTGAAATGATGTTCTCTGTTCCACCAATTGATGAAGAAACAGACCTCTCTGTTTTCTGATGAAAATATAGAGTAGTTAATAAACTATAAGGAAGAGAATCTAATGAACCAAATTGGTATCATACAACTAGTTGCCATTAGTTCAGGGATACATTTAACAAAAGATTGAAATGGAAGCAGTCTTCTAAACAATGTTAACAGTAGGTCAGTAGTTCAAGCAAATAGAATTAGCAGATAATTCTTCCTATTCCAGGGCCATTGAGCAATTGTACACACCAGCATGTTGTTAATCATAGTCCAAAGCATGAGTCCAGTTACTTCATAGTCCAATTCATAAGTAGGCAAGCAAAGGATCGACTGCAATACCTTGTAGGAGACAGTGATTGAATCTATGAGCAAGTCCACACCAGGAGGGGGCCCTTCAAGGTAGAACACTACATGCTTTGGTAGAGTTGTTAGATTAAATGAACCTTCCATCTTCTCCCAGCGTTCTTGTGAGGCAAGTATCCTAGTAAAAAAGGCTTAACGATAAAACAATGATTATGGTAAAATATTATACAACACAATGAACGGTATCTTCTGGTTGAAATACCTTCTAATATTAACATAGTTGGTAGAAGAGCTATCATCCTCAAATTTAAGAGTGGCCTGAACTGGAACAGGCTCATGAACTTCCCCATGAACTCTGACATATGCAGCAACAAAGTACTCAGTACCAAGGGTGACCTTTTCCGTTATATCCTGCTCAAGCCCTTGCCAACTCTGTGTGCGATGAGTAAGAACAGCATAGCTTGACCCTGAATGTGGGCTTACACCATGATGGTAACCTGATCCTTCAACAGCTACAAATGCATGGCAACTATTGGGTTGCCACAAATGTAGACCTTCAGAAAAATCATTGTTTGACAGAATGTTCTCCATGACAACTTTGTCAGAAGTACCAGGCTTATCTACTACCTGTCCAACATTGCACAGAAAACAAAATTACAATGCGTCTAGCATCATGATAATGGGTGTAACCTGAGAAGCCATGGTTGGCAAATAATCTAGTAGCACATATATTATTATACAGAAACTTTGAGCTAGAGAAACCACATTTTGCTCATGAAGTCCCAACGTTTCTAGCAGAAGCAGGAAAAGATTGATATATCTCCTAACTGGCCAAATGGTCATTATTCTGTTTGATTTGCACAAAGATTCACTTGAAAGTCAAATGTTTTATTTTAACATGACTTTTTGTTATTCACTTTATAGAAAACAAATGGTTTTTCTATCTCATGATAATGCAGATAAAGGGAAAATGGCTAATTATGATGCAACACGGTTGCAGGCATGCCTGTTATTGTCAACATTGGTTTGATCCATATGTAGCAGGCCTTTCTGGTCGAGAAGGACAATTAAGATATTTGAAGCAACAGTTGACAGCCTGACGCAGCCAGCATGTGATTCAGCTAAAACATATGAACATGGGTACTGGTTTCTGGAAATGCTAAGGATAAATTTGCAACCAGGTAATTACTGGACCATTTCACTTTCCTGAAAAACATGTGTCTAATACGTCTCAAAAAATCACCCAAGTCCCAATGGGTTGCATTTGGAACACAGGACATTTCAATATTTCATTAGTGCTGATATGGACAAGATCACTAGAGTTAGATCTGCTCCAAATATAAATAACCAGTACGCGCACATTCGTCCAGTGGACAGCGGGTAATCAAATCAACATCGTATTAGCTTTCAAAAAATAATAACATCGGATTGACTATGCTCATGAAACCACCAAGCAATCATAGACAGTTGGAAGACCTACTGAAGCAACCACAGCAAAAACAAAAATGGATGCAGAGCCTATAGTATACCTCGGGCTCGGAATCAGGACGCGGTTGATCTGGTTGCAGGAGCGCGCGGCCGCCCCGGCGAGGGTGGCAGAGGGACGAGAACCAGCCGCAGCGCCTCCTCATCTCATCCGACCCAGAAATCTCGCCCCGCGCAGCAGCTGGCCGGCGGCTGGCAAGAAGTCAAAACAGGGGAGCGCGAAAGCGGAGGCGCGTAGCAGTGGATACCTTCCCAGCTTCCCTCTCCTCCCCTCCCCTCACCTCACCTACCTAACTGTAGCTACCGAGGTGCCGACCCAACAGCTTGGGACGGAAGAAAAGGCATGTTTGGGCTTTGGGGACGACACGGACGGAAAGATATGCGCCCGTGTACGCGACGCCGACGCGTCTTCCAGGGGAAAAGCCGGCGGCGGCGGCGGGTACGTGCGTCCGGGGAGATGGAAATGGAATCGGATGCCAAGAATGCCGCACGACGAGGATAAAGAAGCGATCAAAGGAAAGAAAGAAGGCGCCTCTGGTTATTCTACCGCTCGTCTCCCGGCTCCCGGTTCTTGAAGGCATAAATACGAACACCTCCCGGGCACGCACCAGAAAGTCGTCGAGGACTGCAACGCCAGATGCACACAGCAAGGAAGTGAGCAGTACCTCTCAGGAAGGTTCCGCGGACACCGGAGACGAAGGCTCTGCCCTGTTCGGCGAGCTGGAAGTGGTATTTGCGGAGAAAGGCGGTGAATAGCAGAGCGCCGGGGCAGCCGAGGAGCACCGCGGTTTGCGCCGTCGATCGGGATTCGGGAATGGGAAGAGTCTGCTGGGGGGAGGGAGGGCCCTGTACAAGATGCATCAGCGCAATCTTGAGCAAGTCAACGTCATAAACTGGTGACGTGTCCTCTCTCGCTGTCCAAACTGAGGGGTGTCGGGAAAGACAGGTGAGGTTAGTCTGGTGTGCATATTTCAGGCCAGTTTCACAGTGTGTTTGATACACTGGTTTCTTTAGTAATTAATTAGGTGTCACATAAGGGCATGTACAACGACTCTCCACTCGTCGTCTATGTGTTAAAAACTTTGTAGAAAACCCCCACACATGATGATAGACGGTCGCGTCGTCTCTTCGCGAAAGGACGACATGGGCTCGTGCTCCAAAGCTTTATCGTCGTTCCCGACACTGTTGTACGCTATGGCTCGTGCTCCCAACTCGATCTCCAGCTGCGGAGGGATCAGGTGCGGTTGCGCGGCGCGCGGGGGTTTCCCTTTTGGCGCCAAAGTCGTGCGCTCAGGAGCGAAGAGCAGCTAGACGCGGCGCGCGGTGCATAGGCGCGGAAGGCAGCAGCAGAATCATCGATGGCGGCGCCCACGGCGGCACTGGCGCAGAAGGGGACTAACCTGGATCCTTTGCCGGGTCGCTCACTAGCCAGTGCGTCGCGCTCCTCCCAGCCCAGATCCACACCGCTGTCGGTCGCCGCGCTGTGCGTCCTCCGCACCATCCTCCACCCATTGCTTGCTTCATCCATCGGAGAGAGAGAGGGTTGACCGAGAGATTGCGAAGCCAAAGGAGTCACGGGCTCTCACGGCAGATGAGGGATATTTTTCCATTGCATTTTTACAATACAACCTTGGCAATGATGTTTTTTATAGAAAGGTCCTTAGGTAGGCACACAAGAATGTGGATAAAATAAAAAGTAACATAAAAAATTTTATAGAATTATATTAATAGTTTTAAAGTAATTACGTGAATTAATTCAATATAATGCATTATATCTTAATTGAGCACAAAAAAGACTACAAAGATCAAGTGTGCACATGGTCACCATAATTTAAGTGTCAAATGATAAATCAAATGTCTTGCAAATAGACAAACTGACAAGCCATTGTACGAGTTGTCTGTTTAGCTGTATGTGTGTGTCAAATAGACAGCAACCGTCTACATTGTTGTACATGCCCTAAGAAAAATTGTTGACATGGCAATGATTTAATGATTTAACGAAGAGAGAAGAATACCGTGTCGTCTAGATGAAATTCGCTCGCTACAGTTACCGAGAACCACGACACCGCGTTGAGGGCGTTCGTTTCATCCAGACGCCGCGCCGGAGATCCTGTGCGGGCACCTTCCTCCTGCGCGCGCTACCCTCCCTCCTTCTCGCCCGCTCCACTCCCTCCCGCGCGCGCCGCCCATCCTCCGTCTCGCGCGACTGCTGCTGCCTCGATGAGGCGGGAGGCGCTACTGGCCTCTCAGACTCTGAATCCTGAATCGTGCTGGCCCATGTAGGTCTTCGGTGGCTAGCGCGGGGGGCGGCAGGTTGCGGATGGCTTCCAACGAGGTAGGGGAATGCGGCGGCAGTCGCCGGCTTCGTCGTGTGCTTCTTGGTGGTCTGGGCAACCGGCGTATGTGGGAGGTCAACTGATGGTTGGGGAGTCTTCTCTTTTTTTTTTTTTACTTTTCTGTGGTTCTAGTCGAATGGAACAATGTAGGAGCTCGGCAGGCATAGCATTGCACAATCGTTCATCCGTGTCCAATTAGCCATTCGTTTTCTTTTTGCCAATTTATGTCATCATTAGTCTGAACTCTATAGTATAGATTTGAAATTGAAACTGGTCCATTTTCATATAGGTGAATATTCACTATCATACAAATATTGAAGATAACTAGAATGCAACCTTATTTTATTTACCAAAAGGCTAGATAATTCCATGCCACATTTGATCACAACACATGTAAGATTTAAATGTTGCATCATGTCTATGAATTTGTGTCGTGAAACCATGTATTGAGAGGGACGATTTCATTACGTTGAAAAGCTGATGTGGCAGACTTAGTAACTGTGCTCATGAAACTGCTACTGAGACTGGCCTTAGTCTCATAACTAAAACTAGCTAGATTAGAGCATCTCCAAGAGTCAAATTTAAAGTTTTAGCTCATTTGTATAATATAGAAAACATTCTAAAATACCTGTAAAACCAACAGCCTCTCCAAACAGCTTCTCCGAATCAACCGGATGTCCAAACCAACAGTCAATAACAAGGGAGCCCCACGGTCAAGCTAGGTCAAAATTGGTCGGTCGCCGGTTTGACCGGCCGAATCCTCACCAACGGCGAGGTTATGGCGAGGAAGAAGAGGCCTGCGAGCATCCTCGAGGTGAGGGAACCCATTCCTCACCTAGTCTCTGTGGATGGACGACCGGAGGCGGCTGGCAGCGTGTGGTGGCGGTCAGCGAGGTCGGGCGGCGGTAGCGGCGTGACTGGAAGCAACGGGGCATCAATTGGGAGGCTGGGGATGTAGGGCGAGTGGAGGAGGTTGTCCATGCAGCACTCAATCGGTCTAAGGTGACCTGTAGCCGCGGAGCTTCGTCAGCGGCGAGCTCTGCTCGAGCAGAGGTCAGTGCGGGAGGGCGCGTGGCCGGGTGCGCGGACGGACGAGAGGGCACACGAGAGTGGGATGGTGAGCTGTAGCAGCGAGCCTCGTCGGTGGCGAGCTCAGCTCGAGCACAGGTTGGGAGGAAGGCGTGTAGAGCGAGTGGGCGCGAGGACGGTCAGGCGAGCGGGACCACAGGAGGGCGCACGAGTGTGGATAGCGAGTCGCAGGTGCTAGCTAATTTTGGCTAGCGGAGAGAAGCAGATGGCGAGGGAGATACAATAGCGAGCGAATCAGCAAATTTATGTGGAGAGAGGAGTGTCGTAGGATGAGAGAGGAGTGTCATCACTATGACACTTGGCTGGCACAGTTCTCAAACTTCCAGTCTTTGTAACTTTGTAATGACACTCCCCGTTGAGACTAGCCTCATGACCAGTTTCATGACATTAAATTGTAGGACGCATCAGCAAATTGCGTGTGTGCCATGATTATTTGTGAAGAGAGAGGAGAAGAGAGTTTCATCACCATGAAACCCATCCGGCTCGGTTACCAAGTTCTATAAAACACAATGAAACTTACATTGAGGAGAGAATAATTTCATCCCCAGATTGTGGCTCTATGTTCTAGTATGCTAATTAGTTTCAGAGGCTACATAGTTCACATGGCACAATGTCATAACATCATTCAAGAATTAAATGCTATGGTTTGTCTATGAAACGGTGTGATGAAATTATGCATTGAGAATGATAATTTTATTATAGTAAAAAACTGACTTGGCAGTCTTGGTAAGAGTGTCATGAAACCATGCACTGAGACTGACCTGACAATTGGCTACTGCTACTCTGCTAGAGTACTAATACATGGCCTCCTACTTTAGGCTTTGTTCGGTTGGGAGTGAAAATTTGTCAAAAATATCACATCGAGTTTTCGATACTAATTAGAAGGACAAGACATCTCTACCT
Organism: Cenchrus fungigraminus; assembly: GCA_036936925.1. Classification (NCBI taxonomy): domain Eukaryota; kingdom Viridiplantae; phylum Streptophyta; class Magnoliopsida; order Poales; family Poaceae; genus Cenchrus; species Cenchrus fungigraminus. The sequence goes on from CM072780.1 coordinate 75,651,059, forward strand.
AATATTAAAGCAAGGACTGTTTCTGCCACTTTTTTCGTCCGTCCTGACAGGTGGGACCCACTTGTCAGAGGTTGTGTACACGACCGCACCGCGCGGAGCCGGAAGCAGGGAGCAGCAGCGGCGCACCGGGGATGATGCCTCGCGGGCGGGAGCTCGGAGTGCCGTGGGCCCGTGGCCGAGAAAGAGAGGCTGGCAAGGCACAACTCGACGGCGCGCACAAATCCGATCGGCAGGGCAAAGCTCGAAGCCGCCGGGCCCACTCCCTGTCGAGGTCATCGAGGATCGAGCCACCGCGCCACAGCCCACTACACCCCGTTGAGGCCGTCGAAGATCCGTCCTTGCCCTGGTCCTAAACCGGCGTAGGAACGAGCTCGCCATCGTCGTTGGGCGCCCGGGAGGCAGGGAACTGCTGCCGCCGCTCCTCGCCGCCTAAGATCATGTGCTGCGCAGCCGCCCGCACCGCATCCTCCTCTGCCGCCGGCCTGAGCTCCACCCCGTCCTGCGCTGCCGCCGGCCTGAGCTCCACTCCACCCTACGCCACCGCCGGCCCAAGCCGAACATGGACGCACCGAAGGAGCAGTCGCCGCACAGGCCCGAACTAGGGGCCCCTGGTCCGCACTGTCGTGCTAGCCGATCGGATCTAGCGCGGGGAAGACGGGCGTGTGGCAAACGTCGTCGAGCTCGAGTAGCTGTCGTCCGCCGCTGCGCGGGTCGCCGTGCCGTCCTCCGCCGCCGAGCTCAACCAGTGCGCCGATGGGGAGGAGGGGCCCGCAGATCCGCGCCGCCGCTCCCCGATGGAGAAGCTACCCGCTCGCGTGCTCGCTCCCAACGGAGTTACGACGGAGCTCACCACCAGCCTGGCGCCGACGGGAGATCTCGTGGGGGAGCTCGCCCACCCACATGCTCCGCCATGGCCGTCGGTGCGGGCCGATTCGCCCCGACCGCAGTTGCGGACCGCTCTGCCCTAGCCGCCGCGAGCGCCATCCCCGGGAGTAGCTCCCTAGGGAGCCGGCCCTTTGCTCCCTGCAAACTGCTGGTGTGGTGGCTGATATATGGATTACACATATGAATTGAAAATTACGAGACGAATCTATTAAATATAATTAAATCATGATTAGAACATATTTATTGTAGTATGACATTGTCTAATCATGATCTAATTAGGTTCAATAGATTCATCTCGCGAATTTATCTGACAGTTGCAAAATGAGTTTTATCATCAATTTATATTTAACTAGCATTAACGCTCGTGCGTTGCTACGGGTTTTATGATGCATTTGGATTATTAACAAGATTTGTCTAGCTGGCTAGCTGAGCAAGGAGAGCAAAATATCTTCTTGTTTGGATAGCTTGTCAGATGTCTTGATTTTCTTAAAATGTAAGATTTTCCCTTGCTCACTCGAGCGAACCGAATAACCTCACTGCTAGCGAGCTCGTTTTACTTGGCGAGGCCTATTAGCAAACAAATCGAATATCTCCATAAGAGCGAAAAGGAGCTTGGTGGGGTGTGTTTTCTTAGACCTTTCCAACAGCTTGTGCTAAGCCCTCTAAGTAGGAGAAACCAAAACGGCTTCACTTCGGCACGACTTCGATTCTCGCAAAAATGACTACGTACCTGGTGAAGCAACTTGTTCCAACTCTTATTTGAAAAAAGTTTGATAAATATGAAAAATTCATAACACCCTAAGACTATCTACATTCCTATTACTCCATATTCAATTAAAATTTTATTTGTCACTGAGAGACTAAAATTTGAGAAAATAGAAGTTTTAGATAGATTTTGTAAATAGATTTTAAAAATATGAAAGGATCAGAAAAGAACCAACCTTATCTTCACTCTCCCACCTCTCCCGGGCCCCTCTATCTCCGGCCGGCCGATCCCTCCCTCGGGGCATGTACAACCCACAAACGGCGGGTTATCTGCACAATCTTGATTTTAGCATACAGACAAATGTGAAGAAAACTCATATAGCCCATAGACAGAGGGGTTGTCTGTAAGCAGTTTAATGATTTTCATGTACTTTAAGATCAACTACAAATGCATTTGTGTATACCATTGTGTGACTATTTGAATATTACCAAGCATAATAATAGAAACATGATTAAGATAATTTTTAGAAAACATTAATATAATAATTATATCGTATATATATAGTTATAATAACATAATTTTTTCCGTAGTAGTACTATGTACGATAGACTTGTTGTTTTGCTCCAGAAGCTACGTGGCTTCTTCCTGTCCACGCACGCAATGAAATGAAAGTATCGAGACCTGCAGCTTCTTTCTGTCCACCACACATGCCGTGGAGAGGGAATCAGAGAGAAGAAAAGGAGGGAGGACGCAGTAGAGTCTTCTACCTCCATTCAACTTCTTTCTATCCATACATCTTCGTCCCATCTTCTTCCTGTACACTCACGCAGCAGAAGAAAGGGAGGACCGGATCCCAGCAGCTTCTTCCTATCCATCGAGCTTCATCTAGCTTTCCTCCCCATCCGTCAGCCACCGCACCAGCAGCTTGCAGGGAGCAAAGGGCCGGTTCCCTAGGGAGCTACTCCCGGGGATGGCGCTCGCGGCGGCTAGGGCGGAGCGGTCCGCAACTGCGGTCGGGGCGAATCGGCCCGCACCAACGGCTGTGGCGGAGCATGTGGGTGGGAGAGCTCCCCCACGAGATCTCCCGTCGGCGCCAGGCTGGTGGTGAGCTCCGCCGTAACTCCGTTGGGAGCGAGCACGCGGGCGGGTAGCTCCTCCATCGGGGAGCGGCGGCGCGGATCTGCGGGCCCCTCCTCCCCATCGGCGCACTGGTTGAGCTCGGCGGCGGAGGACGGCACGGCGACCCGCGCGGCGGCGGACGACAGCTACTCGAGCTCGACGCCGTCCGCCACACGCCCGTCTTCCCCGCGCTAGATCTGATCGGCTAGCACGACAGTGCGGACCAGGGGCCCCTAGTTCGGGCCTGTGCGGCGACTGCTCCTTCGGCGCGTCCATGTTTGGCTAGGGCCGGCGGTGGCGTAGGGCGGAGTGGAGCTCAGGCCGGCGGCAGCGCAGGACGGGGTGGAGCTCAGGCCGGCGGCAGAGGAGGATGCGGTGCGGGCGGCTGCGCAGCACAGGATCTTAGGCGGCGAGGAGCGGCGGCAGCAGCTCCCTGCCGCCCGGGCGCCCGGCGACGACGGCGAGCTCGTTCCTGCACCGGTTTAGGACCAGGGCAAGGACGGATCTTCGACGGCCTCAACGGGGTGCAGTGGGATGTGGCGCGGTGGCTCGATCCTCGATGACCTCGACAGGGAGTGGGGCACGGCGGCTTCGAGCTGTGCCCTGCCGATCGGATTTGTGCGCGCTGTCGAGTTGTGCCTTGCCGGCTTCTCTTTCTCGGCCGCGGGCCCGCGGCACTCCGAGCTCCCGCCCGCGAGGCATCATCCCCGGTGCGCCGCTGCTGCTCCCTGCTTCCGGCTTCCACGCGGTGCGGTCGTGTACACTCCTTCTGACAAGTGGGTCCCACCTGTAAGGACGGATGAAAAAAGTGGCAGAGACGGTCCTTGCTTTAATACTAGGTAGAGATATTTCTAACTAGCATCCCAACGTACAACATGATAGGTGAAAAGTGAAAATTTGTTGATCTAATAAGTGTCGGTGTTTTAACTTGGCAAACCTATCAAGGGGTACCTGAGGTAATAGATTGTGCGGTGGGGATCGCCAGACCTGAAACTCGAAGGTAAAGACAAGGACACGAGACACATATTTATACAAGTTTAGGTTGCCAGAGTGGTGAACCCTACATTCTATTTGGAGTATCATATGTGGCGCCCTGCGCTGTGTTGGTTTGTCCTCCTAGGTACCCAACCCTCTTTTATATAGTCCAGGAGGCGGGGGTCTAGTCGGTTATAAGGTAGGAGTTCGTAGTAGGATTACATAGTACGAGTTTAGGATTACAGAGATTTATGGTATGAGTATGTATTTTTCCATGTATAGGTACTCGATATGTATGCCTGACAACAAGGTCATCTATGTATTTAGTCAAAACAATCAGTAGAAGATATAAATATGTGATCTTAGTGGATGATGACGTGAATAGCTTGTATCTTAAAAGATATACAATTAATAATTATTATTGGGTGCAACTATATAGGTTATATAAATTTGGTCATTAAATCTAAGTACTCTTTTTGTCTCAAATTATAGGTCGTTTTGGCTTTTCAAGGTTCATAAGTGTTATATATGCATTTAAATCTTATTAGATAGGTTGTTTGATTTTTCTAAATTCATAGGTATTTGTATACATCTATCTCACCTTAAAATATTAAATAATTCATTTTGACTCGGGTAGATTCATAGATGTTAGTACACGTTTAGATTTAGAAGGAGAGAGTAATATCTAAATTTAGCACCGTATAATTTTTTCACTAACCCATAAAATCATTTTTTAAAACACATAAAATCATTTTTTTAGTATGAAGTGACATGGTCTTAATTTCTTTTCCAAACTAGACGAGAGAGTGGGAAAAAAAATTCACCAACTTAAAGGAACCACGTCAATTGAAAACCACAAAAAATGTGTTTGGGATCAAACTTGAGTTTTTCTTTTTTGACAACAGATCAAACTTGAGTTGATGTACTATATGCGGATTGTATTAGAGTTTGTGTTCAAAATTAAACAAACAGAAAATTCAATATATTAAAAATGAACTTAACCCTTGAGAATATATAGGTTATAAACAAGTCGTCCGAATTTGACGAATGATTGATATTTGTGGTGGTTTTGATATCACCACATGATTTATAATTTTTCTCAAGTTGCAGATACAAGTTGACTTGGCACTCCCTTTGGGTCTGTATTGTGTATGGTACTGTATGTTTTTTGTGTAATCCAAAGATGAGCACGTTTTTTTTTCGAATTTTATCGCAGGAGAAAAAACGCCAAAGCACAATACCGTTTGTCACACGCGCGCGCGCATACACCGGTGACCGGTGGGCGGTGGCATTGCCACACCACACCACACGTCCACACCACAGATCATCTCGTCAGCAACCGCGACTTCATCTTTTGCTTCCCAATGGCGCGAACGCATCCACCTCCACCGTCCCTCGCGCCTTTCTCCAGGGCTTCCAGGCTGCTACTTGTACTTGTATGGCGAGTTACCGCAACAACAACAAAAAAAACTTGTACGGCGAGGCTGGCGGCCGGGTCGGGTAGGGTCGGGTGCACGTGATGGTCTGTCGTTCAGGAGGTGGAGGACGACGCCGGCCGGATGCCGCCGCACCATGTTGCTTCGCCCGCGCGCCGTGCAGGTGGGGGAGACGGCAGATTCGGGCACCTTATCGCCACCCGCCGAAGAAACCTCCCCCCACCCCCGAGCGCCCACAAGGTGATCGACGTAATGCCGCCGCGCCCCCATATGGCGTCCAGTTTTTATATCCTCCCAACCAGCGACGGAGGTTAGTTTATAGTAAAGGAGAACCGTGCACAAATCCCAATCGAGTTCCATCCCGAGGTAGACGTCCTGCTCCTGCCCCTGAGCCGCTCTTTTGTTCTGTTCTTGCTCTGTTCGTCCTGCTGAAATCACCTGAGAGAGCACAGCATCACGTTCCAGGCGCCACTGCTGGTTCTCAAAATCGCATCGTGTCTATAAGCCTTGTGGCCTTGAGAGTCGATGTACAATTTCTTTAAATGGGGGAGCTACGCGTGCTTCTTAGGATTGGTGACTGCTACAATTTTTCTTCCTTTGCTCTATTGCAGTGCCGCCTGCAAGACGTTCAGAAGTGGAATTGTGTGCTAACTTAGTCACCTGAGGTTTTCTCATTTTGTCTGTCACCCAGAGAGGAAGCTAAAAATAAATCAGAAGAATCATTGTATGAAAATAAAAATGAGGGCATCAGTTGCTAGTTTTTTTCTTTCTTTTCTTGCCTTTGTTGTTTCGGCACACATTTTTTGCTACTATGTTAATTATATTGCTATCTATTGGTTGATCTTCTATCATGAACTGTTACAACCTTCTCTTTACCAATAGAATACATATCCTTGATGGTCTAATAGATTATAAATCACTGAGTGATAACTGTCCGTTTCCTACTTCGTCCTTTATGTCCTTGATGGTCTAATAGATTATAAATCATTGAGTGATAACTGTTGATCTTTTATGTCGATGCAAGGTAGAACGATCATTTGGACCGTTACCTTTCTAGTTTATAGTATATAGTAGCTATATACTATAGTCTAAGTGAATACCTTATTCTGTCGGTACGTATTTTATCATTGCTGCCAGAAATGTGTGGCCCAACATTGAGCTATAATAAATTATCTGAAATAGAGATTCTTTTTTTTAGAAACTTTTAAATTTTCATCTTGAAATTTAATGTGGGTACCAAAGGGTGCTTCTTTATCCTATTTCTGTACTATGTATTTAGATTTCCATTCTAAGTATTTCTACATATTTAAACCAACTAATAGAAACTGGAATGCTCAAAAGGCCATAATAAACTCTAGATCTGCTTCTGGCAATACGGGCAATGTGTTCCATTCCTTTATTTAGTGTTTTGATAGTTACTAAACATCATAGCTTCAGAACTAATTTATTGAGTTCCTATTTGAAGAGTATTGACACCTGTTTCAAGTACAGAGCAAAACCTCCTCCATATCAAAGATGAGCTTCAGATCTATCGAACAGCTACTTAGGAGGAACAGCAAAACCAAAATTTCTCGCAACATTGTTGATGGTGTCCATGACCAGAAAGAAGAGCAGTGTGTGCAATCCTTAAGAGAGTTACTTCTTGCAAGCAACCAGCTCCCGGAGAAGTTTGATGACTACTATCTCCTTCTACGGTAAGCCCATTTTGTTTATTTTGTGGAAAACTATTTTATTGTTGTTGGAGCAGACAAGAGGTGTTTTATTCTTCCAATCGTAGGATGCCTGTTTCCTTTCAATTTTGCACTGAAGATGGTCTTGACCTCATTACCCTCTTTCATCATGCAGCTTTTTGAGAATGAGAGGCTTCAATATCTTAAAGGCAAAAGAAATGTTCTTAAATATGTTAAAATGGCGTGAAGATTGTTCTATTGACGCCATTGCAAATGTATGTGGTGTGGTTATTCTGCATTATATTTCTTGTATCTCTGGTTCGTTACACAACTTCATGCTCAGAACTATCTTGGAATTTTGCTGAATCCTTCCTTTAAGTGTTGAAAAGCACTCATCGAATATCAAAATAATAGTCTTATTGAAATATCAAGCTTAAATGGTTGTTTATATGGTACAGGATTTTAAATTTGAGGAGTATGATGCTGTGAAAAGATGCTATCCTCATGGATTTCATGGAGTTGATAAATTTGGCAGGCTTCTATATATCGAACGGATTGGGTTGGTGGATCTCAGCAAGCTCATGCAAGTGACTAGTATTGATCGCTATGTAAAATATCATATATCAGAACAAGAGAAAACTATGTCTTTGAGATATCCTTCTTGCTCACTTGCGGCTAAAAAACACATAGCCTCTACAACAGCCATATTGGATGTGAAAGGATTGGTGCGTGACAGCTAAATGAAGCACTTACCTTTAATGTTTAATACACTCAGTGTTGGAGTATGTGAATGGCCACCTTTCCCTATCAGCTTAAGCTTTTGGGTTGAACTGGTTGGTGCATGCAACTCAATATGGTATCAAGGCTAGAGGTCTCGAGTTCGAATTCTAGCGGGCACGATTAAATAAAATAATTGCAGCCCACTCCAATATCCACGTATGCGGTCTGGGGGAGCCTGCACGTGAAGTGTTGGAGTATAAGTGAATTGCCCACCTTTCCCTATCAGCTTAAGCTTTTGGGTTGAACGAGTTGGTTGGTGCATGCAACTCTATACTCAGTTTAGAAGAAAGTAGTTGCCTAAATGTTTGGTCATTCTTCATTCTTTAATACTTAAGACCAAAGTATGATGTTAAAAGGAGCAGGTAGTATTAAGGATGCTTTGAATTATTATTGTATTGTAATTTGGTTTCCCAACAAGGCCTGCTGTAAAATATTAAGAGTTATTTACATTTCATTTTATGGCTAGACAGACATTCCACGTATATAAAACAAAAAAAATGTTTACAGGGTATCATCAGACTTTTATCTGCTAGTTTTTAGTGTTCTATCGGGTGTATAATGAAGTTATTTGATAATCTGTGCACAATTATATGTTTTTGTCTTGCTGATGTTGTTCAGGGGATGAATAATTTTTCAAAATCTGCAAGAGAGATGTTTGTAGAGATCCAAAAGATTGATAGCAATTACTATCCAGAGGTTTGTCTTGGTTATGTCTATGCTGGAACATCTAATCTGGCTCTTACACTAACCACAATCTGCTCATACGCACCTTGCTTCCTGTTACAGACATTACATCAACTTTATATAATTAATGCTGGAACTGGATTTAGAGCACTGTGGAAAGTATTGAAAGCATTCATGGAAGCAAGAACTTTAGCAAAGATTCAGGTACCTCATCTTTTCTTGTGTGCTAATTATTTTTTGACAAAATATAATGCTTACGCCTATGTTGCTTGTAAGGTTCTGGGGACCAATTACCTTAAAACATTATTAGAAGCTGTTGACCCAAGGTAAAAGTACATCAAGTCATGTGCAACTTTTGCATCTTTAGCGGCTTGAATGATTGCTCCTTTCTGCAGCAATTTACCAGACTTTTTAGGCGGAACATGCACTTGTCCTGCTACAGGAGGATGCTTGCTTCAAGATAAAGGACCCTGGACTGACCCACAAATTGTTCATGCTTCTGAGGTAAGGTATGATGTTTCTTTTAGAACTTATTTGTCAATTTTCTGGGAAGCTGAAACAGAATTTTGAAAAAGAAAACTGTTGGAGTGATGGAGTCTATTTGTGATTTTTAGGTAGCATTTGGTAAAGGTCAGAAATCTTTCATTGAACTGACGGCTACAATTGCCTGCGAAAGCTTCACAGGTTGTCAGGTAATTTGTATACGTTTATTTGCACTTTAGCTTCAACAGTTAAGCCTTATCAGCACCGACCTGTATGGTGCCTTTAGTATTGTTTTATGGTCATCAACCATTGATATGACGGTACGAAGCATTTTGAAGTGTTACAGACTCATAACTTGTCAAGCATGATTTCAGTTTATAATGTTGATTGTGTATCCATTGACCTAGATAGTTGTTCCTTCAAGGCTTCACTGTCACATCTATGAACCCCGTTTCCTCTAATTTCCAGTAACTTCTGACTTTCTTTGCTAGCTCACCCAAATCCTGTCTTCAGGATGAAAACCTCGTTTGACTACATTACTTAAAACAAACCACTTGAGCTGTAAACGAAACTGAAAGGTTTGATGAGCTGCTGTTTGCTCTCTGAGTGCTCTTACTGCTCACAGCTCACTGCTGCCAATGCTGTGACTGACGCTGTGGATTACAGCTCCTGATTCAAGCAGTTCAAAGTCTGAACTCTGAAGTATGAGTCTTATTTGTGACATTCAATTCCAGAATGAACATCCAAAGGAAAAGTAGTATGGGACATCCTGTAGCTTTTGCTATTACTGACTGCAGCTGCCGACCGGAGAAATGAAGATCTTCAATCTATGTTCGATAGAACTGATCCTAGTTTCCTACTGCCCTTGCTCAAAGCTTTCCTATCCTTAGCCCCTTTTATCCTTTCCGTCAGTTGGTTTTCTTTTCTCGAGAGTGGTAATCATCACGCAGCTCGTGTAGGTACGCCTTGCCCCTTCAGAACAGAATAGTCCAGAATAGTTTGAGAGAATATAAGTGCTGCATCTTAATTGCACCGACCTGTTTCATCTTCGTTGTTTTTCTGTCCTCCTCCTTGCCATTACTTAGTGCTATGCCAAAATGGTTTTGGCTCTCCTGTCTTCCATCTTATTCTCTCTTCCCTTGCAAAAGATAAAAAAACCATCATGGATTCTTCATTCTTCGTATTTTTATTTGCAGGAGCCTTCTGCGAAACAAGTAGATTCCACTTCTCGTAGGAAAAGAACTCTTGGCATGTTGTTAAAGGATGACCAGGTCTTTGTTCGTGTCATTTGTTTCTTTCTAAAATTTTGTTTCTATACCCATGGACTTTCACTTCATAACAGGAAAAAAAAAAGCATATGCCATTAGATAATATTAAGTTTTAAGGCAGCAAGTAAAGAAAATATGTATACCAGTCTATGTTGGTTCAACCGGATTTTCCAACTATCTGTGCACAAAAGATCACATTAATATTCATTTCTCTATGGACAGGATGGCACTGATACAAGCGGAAGTATTCTACAGAAACAAATCGGTGAACAGATTTCAGTGAAGATCCAAGAACTTGAAGAGTGCGCTGCTCAGACTAAGGAGGTGAGCAACAGAACCCACCCTTATTCAAAAAATTGCACCCCAAGACATCTAGCAATAACTTAATGATAATTTTCGTATACGTTCAGACCCTGCAGACACTAATAAATAAGCAGCAAGAACTCACGAGCCACATCGAACAGCTGAGGAAAATCCTTCGGTGAGAATGGCACTCCAACTAGCTAGTTCCTTCCGTGAGTTGCATTCTTGCATAGCACGAGCATACAATCTCTCCAACTAAACTAAGGAGATAAATCTCTGATTGTTCGTCTATTTTTTAATACAGGGATGGCAGATAAGAAATCCGACATACAAAACTCAAAATGAAATTAGTACTTTCCAAAGGAGGAGAAAGCGAAAAGGGCAAAAAAAAAAAAAGAAGTCATTGTTGCATCATTATAGAGAAGAAATAGGCACCTCAGTTATTTTTCGGTGATGACTTTTAACCCCTAGTCTGTGATTGCCATACATGATGATCTTGCAAATGCTGTCCATGTTCTATGGCTGTACTGCATCCTCTCAGGAGTTCTGTGCCACATTTCATGAGTAAAACTGTCTCTTGTCAATCTAATTCTTTCTTCCTTTTAACCAACCGGTTTTGGATTTATTCTTTCTTTCCCAATCTCCCAAACCACTAGAAGGATGGCGATTGAAGGTTTTTTATTGGCACATCGTGTTATGGGCGAGTTTTGTCCACCGATCGTTGACCGGAGACGCAATAGATTCACCACAAAGATCTTCAAATCACTTGCAATTTTTCTAATTCACAAAATAAATTTATTGAAAACCACCAAATTTAACTCGTGTTCTTACTTCTATAAAGCCATAACATGTGTGAAGATGATTCTTGTGCTTGCACACTTTCAAACGAAATTACAAGACCCGTGAATATAAGTATAGGTATATTTATAAGGGATTTTCTATAAGATTGGAAAAAATATGAACCGTCCATTCAGAGGAACCGTACGCATAAGGTGTAAATATTTTTGTAAACTATGTTTTTTTTTACAACTGCGATATATTATATTAAGCAGCCAGTTTTACAGACAAGTCCTCCGAAGAAGACAGAATTACAAAACGGTCCTTTGACCGGATAAGAACAACAACAACTACGGAACGACGACGGACGACGAGATCGCCGGCGAATGGCAGTAGAGGCGCCCAAGAAGGCGTGTACAGCCAGATGGAAGACCGTGGAGAGCATCGGTTGAAGACGGATCGACGGAGCTTTAGAGGCGCACACCGGGCGACCGAGAGATGAGTTGATTGTCGTCGCCGGAGGTTGAAGAAGGAGCTCCCAGTCGAAATCCAGGGGGGAACGAGGTCGTCGAGGCATCGCCTGAGGCAGGAGAGCTGCTTGTAGACCGGATCTGGACTTCTTGTGGCTGCTTGGACCGGGGACGAGGCGGAGGTGGGTGTCGGTGGAATCGGAGCGGAGGAACCCGGATCTTGAAGGTGTGAAGATGACGGCGGAGCGGGTGGAGGCGAGGGAAGATCCGAGAGGAGGAGGGGATTTATTTTATTACCACGTACCTTGGGTACAGTGACGGCGACGGCAAGGAAACCACAGAGGAGAACCTCGGCGATGAGCACTCCGACGGCGGCGGCGACAACCAGAGGTAGGGACATAGCCATAGAGGCAGATGCACAGAGGCAAGAAAAGTAAAAGCTACTATACTACAGGGAGTAAACGCAGGAGCGGGCCCGTCCCTACCTGCTGCGACGAGCTCGTCGGAGCAAGCTCGCCGAAGACGGGAGGGAAGGGGTCGTCGGGGTCTGGATCTGGGGAGGCTCCGGAGGTTCCTTCTAGGAGAAGGAAGAGCTTGCCTTCATCTTTTTGTAAACTATGTTAAATATGCAGTGTAAAAATGAACAAGAAGGTAAACCTCCTTGTGTTCCTTTTCCACAATGCACATATGAGGTATGAGCATACTTGTACTATAAATATCTGGATATATTTGCTTAACTTATTTTTTTTATCATGATGTAACGTGTGAGTATTTTCAGAATTACATATGTAAAGATAAAAAAAATGAAAGAAATATGTGTACACCTATGTGCCATTTGGTTAAGTAGAAATGATATGGTTTTTAACAATACTCGAGCTGTTACTCCTATGCAGGTTATCTTCCGAGGGTCCCATTGGATCCGTTTTTGGGTGTTGCTGCAGAAAGAGGACGAGCGGCCTCACATTATTCGGGGGTGTCGTGTGCTTGAGACCACGTCGATGGAGATCTTTGCATCTAATGGATGATCTTTTAGCAACATAATTTCTTTTACATGATGTTTGACATTGTTCCAGAGATCAACTTTCTTGTTCTTTTTGTGTCGTCCGTGCTTGTAATAAGAAACAGCTATATGCATAGTTTTATGCAGAGGCTGGAATATTGAAATATATTCCCTTTTCTAAAAAAAAAATGTGCCATTTACTTTTATTCAAGGAGACATCATCTTATTTTATTGCCCTGCGCCCCGGGCCAAGGCATTTGTTAATCATGACAATCATCTTATTTAAACATGGCAATCACATGTTTAAATAAAGCACAGAAGGCTCCACATTCCCACTGTATATAAACTATTGAAAGCACTGTACATTGTGTGCACAACGGTTCTGAGTGGTATTCTTGTATCTTCATAAATACACTAAGGTCATGCTTTGTTTTCACCTTGTCTTCCAAAACATACAGGTTGTGATTGACTCTCAGATGGCTATAATGTACATTCCAATCGAACGACCACGATTCACAACACGAAAGCAGCTTTGGACTAGTTAGGTTGTGACCATGCTATTATATATATAAAAAAAATAACGAGTCACTTCTCTTTTCCTCATCTTTTTCCTCAGAGGTGAGCTCCCTCCCCACCATGATGTATCATTTCCCTCTCCCGTGACAATTCTCTTTCTTAGACCATCTCCATTGGAGTTGCTAAAATGGACTATATACATAAAATATGTCCGAATATCTAAACACTGGAAAAATAGCTCCAATAGAGTTGCTATACCTAAAATTTGTTAGCCACTTACCTAAATTTCCCTCTAGTAGGCAAATATGCCAACCCATCTCTATCTCTAGTAGGTTTGTAAAACTAGAAGAGCTCATGCAAGACGGACAACTACCGCTCAGTGGAAAATTCCATCCACCGTGCACCGCCCCCACCCTCAATCTCCATCTCTGCCGCCGGCAAAGCACCGCCCGACCACACCCCAACTCACTTCCCTCCATCTTTGTGGTCAATAATTCTATCAAGGGTGGGCGGATCTGAGGGGCAAGCGGCATGGGAGGAGAGATGGCAGCCGGAAGGTGAGGAGGAGGTGGCCCAGGAAGAGAGGTTGTGACCTCTGCTGTTGGCCACAGTGTCTTGGATGGGGCAGGACGTCGTCCCCAACTCCGCCCCGTGGACCGCACGAGCCTTCCACTGTCGATTTGAGCCAACACGCCATCGTTAAAGCTTCACCGATCGAGCTATGGTGCAAGCGAGCGCCACGGTGCAAGCGCTCCACTAGGACAGAATGGACATGACCCTAGCTCCTCTATGCATGGGTGGCACAGCAGTGCATGGGCGGCATGGCCAACTGAGGACAGGAGGAGTAGCATGGTCGGTGGAGCAGCGGTGTTTCCGACGGAGAACGGAGGAGGGGACTGAGGAACGGACCCTACTAGTTAGTGTCTTAAGAAAAATAGGTACAACATTGTAGGTATGCTGTCGGGGAGAGCAACATTTGAATACCTAAATTTTCCTTCTCCTATATAAAACGAATTTTAGGTTATCAATTTTAGCAACTCTATTGAAGATGCTCTTAGTGTCTACGCTACCACTACACGGTGTATGATTCGTGCGAGTTTATTACCAGCAAACTTTGTCATCCCCTTTCTTTTTTTTTTACAACTGTCATCCCCTTTCTTTACGTTGTCAGCTCCAAGTAGGCTAGCTATATATTATGAAAATAAAAAACTCAGCTATAAACAAAACAAAATAAGAACAAAATAAAACAAAAATACCCTAAGAGATAGCATCTACTAAGGACTTACCCGATAATCTACAAGTACTAAATAAAAAAGGGATTTGGCACACTCGAATATAATCATTTTTCCAACTATACCCAAATTAAATATACGAGTAAATCCCACCCACCATACAACAACTTGTTATGTGAGTGTAAATTGATCCAACAAATTATAAAATGCCCAATCTAGTAAAATAATTTTATAAGTAGGTGCAGATTAGTCTAACAATTTATAATGCAAAAACTAATACAATAAATTTATAAATTGGTGCACATGTGATAAAAAACATATAACGACAATGTATTAGCAAACACAAACATGTGAATTTTTTCCAAATAACAGTTTTAAATTTTTATCAATAATAACTATTGATCATGACCTGCGTTTTCTTCTCAACTGTGTATATAACTTATTTCTTCATTAACTAAAATGAATTGAATTTTAGAAATCATGTTATTAACATTACTGAAAAACTAAAAAGTCCATAAGAGAGATTCTAGGGCCTTAGATTTTCTCTGCGCTTTTATTCTTTAACCATAAATTAAAAAAATCTACCTCCTTTATTTTTATAGATGCATTTTTGTTTATGCTAATTTAGCTCAATTTTTTATTTCTAAATAAATAAATGAGCCTTTAAAAATGATGACGGCAAGTTTCTAGAAGGTACTTTTAGCATTCATTAACATCTTAGATTAACAATGCATGTAATCAAATATGTTAAAAAGGTAAGTGTAAACTTATCAATATAATAAGTGAGATTAAATATTTGTACTTAAATTAAATTACTATATAAATAATAATTTATATGAAGACATAACATTAATTTCTGGAAGATTTTAGTCTTGATCAAATATATTGCAACGACACCAATATCAATGATAAAAATAGGGTTTAAAGTAGTGTAGATAATTTTCACATCTGATCCGGTCCGAATCCGGTTTTCATGGATACAGTGAGGAGGTTTTTATGCCCATGCGGATATGGTTAATCTGAATCTCATTATGTGGGTGTGCAGAGTAGAATTTAGCGTTAGCAAAATCCGATGGATATGGATTATCTGATAATGGAATACGGATAACCCGAATATTATAATAGATATCCGACTACTATGACAGTTTAATATGACACATACACTATGATCTTTATGTATAGATTAAGAACTTGTAATAATTTTTGTTCGGTGTCGAGTGTGTAGTGTCATTCTAGACGGTGATTGATGCAGAGGCTAGGATATTAATATATATTCTCTTCTCTAAAAATCGGTGAAGATCACTTTCATTATTTGTGAATTATAATAGAGAGAATTCTTTATTTAACACCGGAAAACTTCCTCGTTCCTTCCTTGGTCCTGGAAAAAAAATTCCTTCCCTATTTGACACTGAGTGAAACTTTGGTTCCTTATTTGACTTTCCGTCACGTTTCCCATCCCATAAGCATTAAGTCCCATGTGAAAAGATGATTGTGCCCCTCGAGCCCCACCACTCTTCTCCTTCCTCTCCTCACCCCCTTCTCCCTCCTCTGTCGGTCTACCCCCGGGAGGCTGCGCGCCGCCGGCCATCAGGCCCCCGCGGGAGGCCGCGCCAACCGCTGGAGATGGGGCGCCGCGGACACCGTCGATGAGTCCGGACGCACGCTGCTCGACCTGGCCGTCGGCCTCGGCCGCGTCAACGTCGTTCAGGTGTTGCTCGAGTACGGCGCCGACAAGACGAGACGCGGTCGGACGCCCCTCGAGACGGCCGCCGCCTCCGGCGAGTGCCTCATTGTCGAGCTCCTCATCGCGAACGGCGCGACGCCGGCCGGCTTCGACGCGCTCCACGCCACCGCCGCGGCAGGCCACAACGACATCTTGAAGCTGCTCCTCGCTAGGGATGGCAACGGGTTGGGTAAGTACGGGTAAGGCATTTACCCGCCCGCGAGCATATCCGTGCCACCGTTCTTTACCCGCCCGCGAACCTGCCCGCGGGTGAAAAACCTTACCCGTACCCGCACCCGACGGATATCCGTGGGTGGTTTACCCGTCACCCATCGTCGTCGCTTCACTGTCGGCCCCTCCCCCGCGGGCCTCAGCCTCGGCCGCGAGCGCCGCGCGAGCTCCTGGCAGGCAAGAGGCTGGGGGCTGCGGCCAGGGCGCCGCTGCGAGTAGGAAGTCGGCGTCTGTGGCCCGCGCGTCCCTGCCGCGGGAGGCAAGTCGGCAGCGGAGCTGAGACGCGTCGTGTCCTGGGTTGCGGCTGCTGCGGCGGCGGGCTCGGGGATGCGGTGGGTGAGAGTGGGCGGTGGGGTTGCTGAAGAAGGGGTAGGAAGGGGCGAAGGGAAGGGGCGACCGAGACGAATGTCGGGGTCGTCGACGTCCAGCACCTCCCAGTCGGGGCGAGGTCTGGGAGTTGCGCCATGGGAGGGAACAAGGACGGAGAGCAGACGACCACTGCCCGCGAGCTCGGTTGCGAGCGCCGCGCGAGCTTCTGGGTGAGAGGTTGGGGGATGGCGGTCAGAAAGACTTAGGGCGTGAGGCAATTGCGCGTGCTGCGTGGTGCGGGGGGCGGCGGCCACCGGCTAGTGCGCGTGGGCGCATACTGCGTGGTGGGGGCGGCGACCAGGACCTGGTGGTGGAGTCGATAAGGTGCGTTGGGGCAGGCCGCACGCAGGAGTCTAGGGTTTTCTTCTTGGGCTGGGCTGAAATACATGTTTATTTTGATGGGCTTATTTGTTAAGCAGGTACCGGGTACTGCCCGCGGGTGAAGTTTCGTACCCGTTAGCTGCCCCGGGTGAAGTTTTATGCCCGTATCCGCGCCCGCGGGTGAAGTTTTATACCCGTATCCGCGCCCGTTGGGTCGGGTGTCCGCGGGTATCCGCGGCTACAATTGCCATCCCTACTCCTCGCCAAGCCCACCTCTGCTTCCCGAGCCTCGTCCTCGTCCGCGTCCTTCTCGGGCTCGTTCACGTCAATCGACGACGTGGGGAGGGACGACAAGACTCTGCTTCGCCTGACGGCGGAGGTGGGGTGGAGGGACACGGTGAAGGCGCTCCTCGCGGTGGGCGCGAGGGCCGACGCGAGGTGCGGCACAGACGGATCCACCGTGCTGCACGCCGCGGCGAGGCGCGGGGACGAGGCAGTGGCGCGGCTCCTCCCGGCGCATGGCGTGGCCGGCACGGCCGCCGTTCGCGACGTGGCTGGGAAGACGTCCTTTGAGATCGCCGCCGAGGAGGGACACGGCGGCCGGATCATGGACTTCCTCGGCCTCGGCAAGGCGATCCTGGGCGCCGCGCGCAAGGGTGAGGTGAGGTCGGTCCGGCGCGCGGCCGACAACGGTGCGGCCGTCGAGGGGCGAGACACGGTTGGTGCAGCCTCCCACGGGGGCCTGACGGTCGGCGGTGCGTGGCCTCCTGGGGGCAGACCGACAGAGGAGGGGGAAGGGGATGAGAAGAGGAGGGAGAAGAGTGGTGGGGCCTGCAGGGGCACAATTGTCTTTTCACAGGGGACTTAACGCTTCTGGGATGGAAAACGTGATGGAAGGCCAAATAAGGAACCAAAGTTTCACTCAGTGTCAAATAGTAAGGAAATGTTTTCCAGGGCCAAGGAAGGAACGAGGAAGTTTTTCGGTGTCAAATAATCGTGTGTTTGGTTGGAGAGCCGCGGGAGTGGAGCGGAGCCGACCCGCATTTTGGGGACGGCTCCAACCCCTCTTAAGTTTGATTCATATTTTTAGTTTGAGGATGAGTTCGTTCCAACTTTTGTTTGGATGAAGGAATTGAAAATCTGGGATGGATGACAACATAACACCGTTAATGTGGAACCCATCTGTCACCAATGGACCCCACCTATCATACTCTCACTCATTTTCTTTTTCTTTTTATTTTCTCTCAACCTTATCTTCTTCTTCATCCATTCAATGGCGAGCACAGCAGAGCAGGAGGCGAGCTCCGGGCGACGGGGCGGGCTCCGCCGGCCGCGGGCGAACTCCGCCGGCCGTGCGCGGCTCCGCGGGCCACGCGGGCGGGCTCCGCCACCGCCAGGCACACGAGCTCCGGCCGCCGCGCGAGCTCCGGCCGCGAGGGGGCTCCGCCACCGCCAGGCGCGCGAGCTCCGGCCGCGGGCGTGCTCCGCCGGGCGTGCGCGGGCTCCGCCGGCCGCGCGGGCGGGCTCTGCCAGCGCGCGAGCTCCGGCCGCGGGCAGTCTCCGCCGGCCGCGCGCGGGCGAGCTCCGGGCGTGAGCTCCGCCGCCGCGCGAGCTCCGGGCGCCATGGCCTCCGACGCACTAGAGAGAGGAGAGAGAAGTGGCGGTGACAGGAGAGACGGGAGGGAGACGGAGGAGACACAGAGAGAAAAAATAGGAGCGGAGCGGCTTCGTCCGCCGAATTCTGAGGGATGGAGCGAACCCGCATCTGGAGGGTATATTCCCTCCGGAGCCGCTCCGCTCCCGTCGCTCCCCATCCAAACAGCCGCGGGAGCGGATCCGCTCCCGCGGCTCTCCAACCAAACACACGGTAAGGAATTCTCTCATTATAATAAGTATTTTTCGTATTATATATGTTGCTAGTTTACAACTTTGTTTTAAAATTATTCATCACCCTAAGAAGCTGAACATAAGCATGTATCATCCGACTACTTTAATCCGCGTCCACTCCGACACCGATCTAACTCCACACCAATTCCGACATCTGAAATAATCTGCATCTGTAACCACATCTGTGTAATATCTGCTCCGCTATGCATCCAACAAAAAAATATGAATGTAGATGTGAAAAGGATATTAGTTGATAAGATTCGGTCCACTTTCTTCCCCAGATAAAATTTTCCTGAAAAATATCAATGATAAAAGTAACGATCAATAATTTATTTTGAGCATGTTGCTCGTTATAACTTTTAAACCGTGTCAAGTTAGTGTACTAATGAAGTATTTTATTATTTTATAAATTGTTGGACTAATTGGACCAATTAGAAGACGATTAGGACAGCGACAAAGTCTCCAAAGCATATCTTTGACTTCTATTTTGTATAAAAAAATATTTATTGGAAAGTTTTATATGTACATTTTTATGAAAATAATTTTTAAGACAAATCTATTGATATGATTTTTATATTTCCAAACTTAACAACTTAAAAGTTATTCAAGATTTATAATCTTAATGTTTGACTCAAATTTTGTCCAAAACGTCTCCTATTTGCAATTAAGAGGGAGTAACACGTTGTTGTACGTTATATGTGTAATTTACTATGAATCTTCTCATTTATTATTTTTATTAAGGGAGCTTAGTTATTTGTATGCATGTGAATTGTTTTATCCCAACTGTAGGTGCATTTTGTAAATTCTCATCTCATTTGTGTTTGCCTGTTTGGATTCGAAAATAGGAGAAGCCTTAGAGTTTCCCTTCTCTATTTCCTTGTCTGTTCCTATTTGGAAGACAAACCCAAATCCCTAACCCAGAAAGGGGAAAGAGAAGAAGGATCCGGTAGGCTAGGGTTTCTCGACGGCTCCACCGCCCTCGCCGCAATGGACGCGCAGCGAGCTCTCCTCGACGAGCTCATGGGCACAGGTGAGTGCCACCAGATTCCCCGTCTCGCGAACGCCGCCGCCCCACGCCCTAACCCTAACCCTACCCCGCCTAACCTTGCCGTGGGTGGTGACGTCGTTTGCAGCTCGCAACTTGACGGAGGAGGAGAAGAAGGGGCACAAGGAGCTGAAGTGGGACGATCCCGACGTGTGCGGCCCCTACATGGTCCGGTTCTGCCCGCACGACCTCTTCATCAACACCAAGAGCAACCTCGGTACGGCCGCTCCCCTTTTCCCCTTGCGTTTTGCGGTGGATTTTGTTTTACTGACGATAAGTTCGGTTGTCGTGTTTGCAGGGACGTGCTCGAGGATCCACGATCCCAAGCTCAAGGAGAGGTAAGACTGATTATGCTGATTTGATTGAAATTTAGTAGACATTTCTTTTAAGAAAAAATCAACAGGCTTCTTCTAAGAGTTATCAAGAAGGATTTGGGGTGAGGTGATCTTTTAGTAATGTGTTATTTTTAGGAAGCAAACTAGGGTATTTGGGTTGGTTGCAAATGGGAAAAGAGAGGCTTTGTTATTGAGAATCATAGGACACAATACCAGATGATGGCTTTATACGAATTGCTAGGTCTTTATAGTTAATCTAGTTTTCAGTTGTGAGGAATGGCGATTAAGCTGTCTTACCGTCAGGCTATAAATTTTAGTTTGACTTGTGCATCTTTTGTGCAAAATTAGATAACATGTCAGATCCATTATGTGAAATGATCATGCCATGACACCCTACTCAGTCCCAAAAAGAAATAGCTGCTCTCGGATGAATGCACATGTTACAGCAGCAATATTCTTTTATAGTCCTTTTATATGATAACATTTTGAGCAAGACATTAAAAAATTACTCTCCACAAACTTGAGAGAAATTTGAGCATATTTAGTGAAAAACCAAGGTTGAATGCGTATTATCAAAGGCTTGCAAAACATACATGTGGTCTAACGATTATTGTATGCAAAAATAAAATTGTGGGTGAAATAAGTGAAAATTGCATCAAGCTAGTATTTATTAAGGCTTGCCTAGCCTTCGTAGGTGTCAAATAGGATCTAATTGGCACCCTCATTCATAGTTGACACCTAGCCCATCTTGCGAAACAATACTGACTTTTGGCTGAGGGATTAGGACTCCTCTACCATCCATATGAGTATAAATGGACATTTCGTATGTGCAGTTAGTTTTGCTGTGCTGATTTTCATGCTATTGTTTGAAAGTTTGAGATTTTTTTAAGAGTCCAGACAAGTATATTCAGGTATAATGCTCATAGTACTAAGTTGGTGTGGATTTTCTAGATTTTCATACAAGTTACGTGAGTTATGCTTATACAAAGTTTTGACAGTTCTATCAAGCAAACGGTTCTAAACAAGTATGCCAAGTTACCAGCATTGAGCAGTTTTGCCATAAAACAAGTAAACCGAGTTACTAATGTTAAATAATTTGAATCAATTCTTCTCCTATTAATACAATGATACGCAGCCCTCCTGCGCGTTTGAGAAAATATTTTGAATCAATTATAGTTCACAACAAAGACACAAATGTAATCATTAATTTATTATTGGTTCAATTAGATTCTTGGCACAAGAAATTAATTTACTCTAGCGCAACTTCAGTTTCATTTGTACAGATTGTGTTTAATCAATAATTTACCCTCCTGATTAGCTATATAGAGTGTCATTTGTATATCTCGCATGGATGTTTTGGTAAGTGCAGCTTTGAGAAGTCTCCCCGGCATGATAGTTATATGCGAAGGTTCGAGGCAGAGCTTGCACAACAATGTGAGAAATTGGTGAGTTTACCGCTTGCTCTCTCAAAACTTTTTGGCCAGTACATTTACCTTTGTTTATTCTGTTGCAGGTAGTGGATTTGGATAGAAAAATAAGGCGTGGTCGAGAAAGGTTGGCTCACGATTCTGCTGTGCCAATGCCAATCCCTGGAAAAATAGCTGAGCAGCTCTCAGCACGAGAAGAACAGGTCAAGAAGCTGCTGGAGCAAATCGAGGAGCTTGGTGAGGCTGGTAAAGTGGATGAAGCTGAGGCACTTATGAGGAGGGTACTGACAAGGAAGAACCATCTGGATTCTTTATTATGTTGGAACACTACTGAATCAGGTTGTGTGATTGTTGTTTAATTTCTGGTTTGCAGGTCGACATTCTAAATGCTGAGAAGACAGCTTTAGCTAACCAAGCTGACAACAAAGTGGCCATGCTTGAGAAGAAGATGGAACTTTGCGAAACATGTGGATCATTCTTAGTTTCTGATGATGCTCTTGAGAGGACGCAGTCCCATGTGACTGGAAAACAGCACATAGGTTATGGTATGGTTAGAGATTTTCTGGCGGAGTACAAGGTGAAGTATCACTGCATTAGAAGTATGAATACAGATTTAATTTATCAAGTACTTATGGTTGTTTCGAACTGTCCAGGCTGCAAAAGAGAAGGCTAAAGAGGAAGAGAGGCTTGCAAGGGAGCAGAAAGCAGAGGAACGTCGGAAACAGAGGGGTAAAGAGTACGACAGTGGGGGCAGGGACAGCGGTACCAGAAGGGAGAGGTCTGGGGAGCGTGACTATGACCGTGAACGTCAGTATGAGCGAAGCCGTGGAAGAGATAGGTCCTATGATTACAGAGATAGAGGATCAGATTATCGGAGCAATTCCTACAGAAATGGGAGGGATTCTGAAAGAGGAGGCCACAGATACAGGAGTGGTGATATGACAAATGACCGAGGGAGAATGAGGAGCAGGTCACGTTCTCCAAGCAGGCATGGCTATGGAATATCTAGAAGTCCAGATCATTAGCTGAACATTTAGATAGTTTTATTCACAGTTGGGACTCATGAGGTAGACTGTTCCCTTTTGCTATTTATTACTGTACAATGGGTTTTATTGAAGTGTCGCACTTGTTTTAAGTCTCTGCTCTGCTGTAACAGCGATGTTGGAACCCTACAGTCTTCCTTTTTACATGGGAAAAAAATCTCAGGTAGGTATTGATTGCCCTTCCCACAAATTTTGTGACTTTGATATTCTATATGTATGCTGAAGCGTTGTTTCGATAATGGAATCAAAATTCTAAAAGCTGAAAAGTAGTACAATGAGAGCAGTACTGGACTTCATGTACGGATGCTGATATTTACAGCCTATGGCAGGTAAACCTTGAACATTAATGTTTCATGTTGCACACTTTTGTTTCCCTTCATAACTTTGCTAGAAAGCCTTTTGGTTTAGCTATGTTGTGATTGGTCGCTCTTTGCCTTAGATTTTACACACCACTCAGGCCAGGTCTCTATTACTGCCAAAAATTATGTATGATTGTAACTTTTGTAGCTGTAGTTGTTATGAGGTAGTGTTGTCTTAGGGAAGAACAATCAGGCAAAATGATCCAGGAGCAGTTCTAGTCACCAGCATATTTGTTTTGTGGAACCATTGTAATAACTCTTGAAAAGATCAGGTTTTGGCTGTACATAACTGTACCTTGCAAGAACCACCGGGACTGCAGATTTCTTGACTCTGGTTATTAGCTCCTAGTCTAGTGTGAAGAAGGTTCTGCAAAGTATTAGATTACTTTCTACAGTTGTGGAGGCCTCTGATGGGTGTGCTATTATGGTAGATGTGTAATTCTAAGTATGCAATACTAATAGATGATCTGCTTGAGTGTATCTGACAAGTTATTATACTTTGGATCAATTGGCGTTTTATGATTTCCTTGGAGCAATGTCACTGATGCCATGATGTTGGCGGTGACATTCTTATCCCAAACTGAGGGTGGAACCCAATTTGGTTTGAAGTCATCAGAGGTCATCACTCCGTCCCTGTTTGGTCTGTGCAAATGAGAGAACTGGTAGTGTGAATTGTATGTGAACTGAAAGGAGGATTGCCCAAACATGTGACCAGGTGACTTCCATGTGCTCTGTTGACAATAATTGGAGAAGGGCGAGTGCCGAGTGCTAACTATAAGTGAGCATTTAGCTCGCTCCATGTTAGCTCAGTTATGCCATCTTTCAGGGTACGGTGTATTATATAACCTCATTTGAAGCCTTGCTGGGCCGTGCTGATGCCGGCATTTATATTAGGGGTGTCAACCTCAAGCGAGTGACTGGGGGCGGATCATCCTACCTAGTTTTGAACATAAACAGCTCGTTCTGCTCGACAGCTCGAGGAATGATTGAATGAAATGGGTTGGTTTAGAATCACCTCCCTAGTGAAAATGTTTTAATAAAAATATGAATTCGTTGTTTAGTGTTCATAAACCAAACACCTCCATACAAGAATGACCGTCGCAGCAAAGATAGGTACGGAGTATCATTTAGCTTGTGTGTGCAACTGTGCACAAAAATAAAGAATAAACCAGCTACCATGTGATACTGGGAAACACAATTGAGCTGCTAGGTAACCATAAGTGATGAGAAGCAGCTGATTCGTTTCTAGTTTCACTTTCGCACCAATTTAAGACACTAATGTAAAACGTGCAAAATTTTTGGGATAGCATGCGCTTTGATCATGGATTTGAATCAGTCACACGAGAGGAATTCTTATTATTCCATATTAACCCAGGTGTTTATTACTCGGAGCGGCTGTATTAGTACTGCGAATTAAGCAGCAGAACTCAACTGAAAGAACAAGAGACGCGAGAGCATGTGGCGTGTGGCAAGGCCGTGAGGCTTCTTCATTTGGCTGATTTGCCGTTAGGAGGAGCAGGGGAGGAAGCGCCGATGTGCGCGTCGTCGACCTTGGCCTCCACCTGCTCCCTCATCCTCTGCTTCTCCTCCTTCCCTTTCTCGATCGCCTCCTCCGCTTCCTCCCTGCCCTGCACGAGACCACGCGACGTCGTCGTCAGGCGATGATCCAGGCATCCAGCAATGGCATGAATGCGCGCGCGCGCAGGGGGCATCTGCTGGGCACGTTGGCACAAGCGGCGCCGGCCGGCGGCTAGATTAGGAGCATGACGGCGTACCTCGACGGTCGTGTTCGTCGGCGAGCGCGAGCCGTGCACGGCGGCGCGGGTGGTCCCCTTCGCCACGGTACCCATCGCCCGCCGCCGGCCCAGCACGGCGGCGAGGGTGCTGCCGGTTCTGCGCGCCAACAACATCCTGGCCCC
Source organism: Cenchrus fungigraminus (assembly GCA_036936925.1). NCBI lineage: Eukaryota > Viridiplantae > Streptophyta > Magnoliopsida > Poales > Poaceae > Cenchrus > Cenchrus fungigraminus. The sequence continues at coordinate 75,676,022 of CM072780.1, forward strand.
GGGGTAGCTAGCTCTGCTTTCTGCTTGAGCTTGTGAGACCGATATGGCGATATAGACGGTCGGCGCACGCATGCGATTGACACGGCAGGGTCGATCGCGTTGGAGGAGTGAAAACGTGTGCGCCTGCATGGGGTCGCGCGGCGCAGTGCGGTCGTCCGGACACGTACGCAATCCTCCTTATGGAATTCTTAAGATAATGTGACCGAGCGCACAGATCCCAAGAAGTGGGTGTTTGGTCTAGTGGTATGATTCTCGCTTCGGGTGCGAGAGGTCGCGAGTTCGATTCTCGCAACACCCCTCCGCTTTACTTTTTTTTATTCCTCAACTGAAGCTCTATTTGTTTTTACTCCTTTTTGTTACACAAATAAATTAATACTATAAAAATACAAATTAATTAATAATTCCACCGCGCGCACAAATGCGTAGAATAGGGTGTTTGGTCTAGTGGTATGATTCTTGCTTCGGATGCAAGAGGTCGTGAGTTCAATTCTCACAACACCCCTATATTTTTACTCCTTAATTACCGCGCGCACGTATATCAAGAATAAGGTGTTTGGTCTATGGTATGATTCGTGCTTCGGATGCAAGAGGTCGTGAGTTCAATTCTCACAACACCCCTTCTTTAAAAAAAACTTTTTGATACCGAATAAATTATTTCGTTTATTCTTCCTCTGAACTCAACGCGCTTTAGAGCATACTAGTAAGATGCACGTGCGACACGCACGTGTTTACAATATTTTTATATATAGTAAAAAATTGTCTTTATAGATAGACACTATTGTTATTAGATTTCAACTTTAATAAAGTTCACAAATACCGCTATAAGGGCACAATTTATTCAAATTTTAACAATATGTAACAATTAATTAGCCGATTCATATAAGGTCACGTCAAAAACTTCAACATTTCATCTTGGTTGTGAAAGACGTGACCCGTGGTATATATAATCAAATATGTACTTTATGGAAGAATACAAAGACTTCATTTAGGACTCTGCGTATGTTATATCGAATAATGTCTGCAACTCTTCCTCCCTTAAGTCTTCATCATCATATTCTTTGTACTCTTCTTTCTCGTCCGCCTTTTCTTGTTTGAAGCTATATTCTTTGTCTTCTTCTTGACGTGATTTGTCCTCTTCTATACTGTTGTATGCGATGTTGTGGACTTGTCGCAGTTGTCAATCATTTCAGAGATGTCTATCTTTTTGACTCCAACGTCGTTCCGCTTTGCAACTCTGTACGCAACTTCTCGTCGGTTTGTCGTGAATCAGTCAGGTGAAGGCTAAGACTAACAAAGAAAAGATTGTAGGTCAAAATTAGCAATGAAGCATCCATCTCAATCTCATATGAATCAAAGGCATAAAATTTGATTATCTATGAGTTAAAACAAATCTTAACCTATTTCAATATTATTTTACAAATTTCACAATAAGTCTTCACAATAATATCTACACAACCGACTATATAACTCAACTATAGGATTGAACACTAAATCGCGAGAAACCTTAGAAGCGGAACCTTAAAAGCAAGAGTCCGATGGGGACAAGTTACCTTGACGAGTAGATTAGTAGCTGAAGGGTTCTTTCCTCGGTGAGATTAGATGGCGATTGCAATCAATGAGAGGAGCTCGTGAGGGCCTCGCAATATATAGCTCCAGGCGGTGCAAACAGATTTTCGGTGAGGTGATATGTTCGTATTCGGCACGGCCACATCCCCTGACGGAGTTGGCACGATCAGATCACAATTGTTCATATCCGATCAGACCACCAGAGCAGCTCGTGGCACGCCATGCTTTGGGCTGAAAGACTGGAGCTGGGAGAAGTTATGTGGGGCCGAACCAGATGATTGGCCCAATTCTTCCTCATGTAGTTACTCACGGCCCCATCGATCCCTACTTAGTTGGTCAAGTCCATTTCGGACTCCCCTCACTACAAAATATCCTGCGGTCCATGACGGTCGATTTTCATCACGAATCATTAAAATTTCGTCATAAAATGACATCTATGACAAAATTTCAGATTGTCGTGTATTGAGCGTCATAGATTAAAGGCTGTGCCGAACTAATATTTTCATCATAGATTAACATGATCTATGACGTTTTCAGGCCGTCATAGATTGGTGTAAAGCCCATTGAACCCAGCCTGAAGCCCTAAATCTGTGCCGAAAGTGGTCGTCATGGATTAATTTGCCACGTCACTCATAAATGACATGGACGATGAGTTGTCTGCTGACGTGGCAGATGACATGACAATTGATGACGTGGTAGTTGATGAAGTGGCAGCCACATGGCAGATGATGTGGAAACCACATGGCAAATGATGTGGCAACCATGTGGCAGATGTTGTGGCCGCCACGTGGCAGATGATGTGGCAATGATGACATCAGCATGTTCCATTTGTTAGCGGGCCGAATTCAAAATGGGCCTAAAATTTGAAAGCCATTTCAGCCCATATAAATTCATTACAGCCAGCTCAAATAAATTTCAGCCACACCCCCATATACATTTCTGCCCAATAAGTTTGTCCCAACAGATTCAAAACAACTATAAATCTTAAAAATACAAATCGATTCTGGTCAAAAAATACTTTTATGAATCCTGTTTATGTCCAGCATGACATCAAAACACCATATCAATGTTTTTCAAGCATCTCATCAACATCAAATAATTATCACTCTAGTTAATCTAGCAAAAGATCTCGCAATATTGCAAAAAATAGCTTCAAGCAGGAGCTCAATGTTTAAATTCTTCACATCTTTTGACTGCAGACCTGCACATGATACAACACACATGGTGAATAATAAAGACAAGTTTTCATCATGTGCTAATTATAACTATTGCATTTCTAGGCAGGTGATAGAATCAAAAAACTAAATATTTTGGGGGAAAACAGTAAACTAAGGATACAATTCAACTGAATGAGGGACCTGTTTGTATTTGGATCATCACCCTATAATGTCCATATTGCTGAAAATAATACCAAGATCAAAGCCCTTAACCCAATATTAATAATAAATAAATAAACATCCCTTAAGAGATACTACTTCTGTTCTCAAACATGTGATGTGGACAAGCTAAATAGTTCATTTTATGTCACATATTTAAAACAGGAGCATTACGGAACTGGATATAGTAAAATTTTCTGTAATCTTGTTCAACATAGATAATCAATACTAATTAGAGGGAACACAAGCTTGCTGATTACATGGCATCTGTTGTCTAAAAGCATGAAGAAATTTCCATGCAAATAGGTCAGCGACAAACTAAATAGGTCAGCAATGCAAATACTTCTACTTAACACAGATAACTCAATGCAGGTTAACATTTACCATTTGCCCCTCCTGAATATTCCTAGCAGCGAATAGACCCCATCCATGTATTCCAGATAGACCACAGGAGACCCTCTTGTTTTCAGTTTTCTGCAACCATCAAACAATTTGTTTATCAGGGTGCTAACATAACTTAGTATAGTATGAACATCAGCACTCAGGCGCTCGAGTAGACAACAACTTTACTGCTTATAACCAACATTAACACTATGATCAAGCAGTAACTTTTGGCAAATGATATTGTCATAAATATTTGTATCAGCCACACGAATAGTGCCATACTATTTAATCTAAAATATTGAGTTCATCAACCTATCTAAATCTAGTATAGCAGAGATTGGTGGTCAAACTTTTTATGTTTTGGATTATACCAATTATACTGATTTTTAACTAAAAAAGTACCATTGGAGAGTATCACAAGATAGGTGTATAAGATGCATCAAGTAGCTTGTCGATCCAGATGCACCAACACCTATCAGAATTTGTGTGCCAAGCAATAGCTTTTGATGAAATATCTTGAGCACAAGAAAAATCCCTAACAGTGCTACCATTCAAAATACTAAGCAAGGATTAATCTAACACTTGTCTATGATTTAGAAGCTACAGATTGGTACAGCTAGTAATCAACACAAGTGAGTGATCTAAACAAATAGCTCAAGCAACAGATTAACTCGACATGTAGTAAATAGATAGCTGCTTAGAAAAAGCAAAGATTGCTTACTGTAGCTTGAAAGTGACACACGCAACCTGAAGCTCAACGCCTTGTTGATCTTGACAAAGCAACCTGCAGTTGAACTGAACAAAGACTGAACCTTTACCAAAAGCTCGTCAAACAATTGTAGAGCAGATTGCATATCGAAGTCCCAAGCTGCAAAGCCAAGAATACCAACTACAAGCAGTTGCTAGCACTGGAGAAAGAGAAGCAAGAAAAGGTAAGCGATTCAGAGCCTAGCAGATCATGAACAGGAGGCTGAACTCCAGTTTATCTGACAGATCTTGGGCACTGCTACTCTAAATCACAGAAATCAAATCATTGCATCGTTCAACAAGAACTTCCTAAAAGTGCAGAACCTCTGCATCGATTTGGGGAAAAACAAGGAAACCTAAGACGAGAACCAGACTGAACCAAAAGATCAAATTCGAGGATTTGAGGAAGGGATTCGCAAGAGAAATCCCACAGGGAAGCTCATTGATGCTCCGGTATGAATTCCGCCAAGAGAAATTTCCCTAAACTGCACTCGAATTCACCGGACAGAAAAGCCTCAGAAATTCATCCGAAAATGAAGAAAAAGAAAACTCTCGAGGAACAAGAGGGTGAGTCTTGTAGTGCCTGCCTCTTCCTTCCCGCACGGTGGCTACCGACGCGGCCGTGCTGCCGCCGACCTCTCCTCTCTGCGCGCCCGGCGTCGCCGCCCCTCCCCCGATTATCCCTCACCCCATCTGCTCGTCGCGCGCCGCGCACTCTCTCGAGCACCGCATCTCGCCGCGTCCGTCGCTGGCACTTCCTTCGGCTGCTCTGCGGCGCCGACGCGGAAAACCGAAAACGCCTGCTTCCGGCGGTACCAGCGAGCAGGCTAGTGGACCCCTCCATGACCGAGCTCCATCCACGGCCGCTGGAGGTGTTCGCCGCCGCCGCGGAGGAGGCAGCGCCGGGTGGCCCGACCGCGGGTGGCGAGCGCGGAGACGAAGTCCGCTCGCCGTCGTGCCCCTACTACCCGCCGGAGAGGGTGGCCTGCCTGCAGGGTGCCGCGCTCGTGCTTGGTGAGGGAGTGGCCGCCGGAGAGGGTGGCCTACCTGCAGGGCCGTCGCGCTCGTGCTCCGACGAGGGAGGGGTGAAGGAGGGGCGCGCAGGCGAGGGAGCGAAGGGAGGAGCGCGCCGGCGGCCGAGCCAAGGAGGGAGGAGGGGCACGCTGGCGGCCGGCGGCGCGAGGAGGATTTTTTTCTTGGGTAGGCAGCGACAGGGAAAGAAGTGTGGGCCCAAGGTGGGTATAGCAGGCGGGTATGTGCGGGTGGGTGAGAAAAAAAATCGTTTTTGGCAGAAACGCTCTTCAAATTGTGATTTTTTGGTACTTCATAGTCCTTCCACCCTATCAACTCTTAAAAACATATGACGGGTGGGTCCGGCGTGAGGGGTAAGGCGGGCCCGAATTAGGTGAGAAAAGTTTTCAATTGTCTTCGCTTCTTATAGTATAGATAAGCAGTGCTCGACATTTGAACCGAGTGAGTTTTCGTTTTTTAGAAACTTCGAATCGGGCAATTGGTTATCTATCATGGCACAAAATAATGTAGATAGTGTGCAGGTTAATGAATTTGACAAATTTTACTTCATATTAAAGTGTGGAAGCAGACATGTTTCTTCTAACCGTCTGAACATTTTATGCAAAAAAAAATCCTAAAATTCCTACAATTAACTAATAGTTCTTGTGAGCCTTTGTGTTTCTGCCTATTCGGTTTAGTTTACGAGCTGGGACGAATAATGATGGGGCAGTGTTACGGTGGCGTGCCCTAGGTCAGAATCGACTTCCGCTGGCATATGGAAAATAGTCTGCTGACGGGCGTAATTGGCACCCGCCAACACTAGTGTATGAGGGCATCGGGGCTGCACCCGTCAGCACTATGCTATCTCTGTTGGTGGGCGACATAAGGCACCCGCCAGCACAAATGATTTCGATCTTTGCTCGCGGGTGCCAAATTGTCGCCCGTCAGCCCCTTTAAATCACATTTTGAAGTAGTAAATTAATTCAAATAAAAAAGTTTCTAATTACAAACTTTCATAATTTGTTTTTTCATTTGACAAAGTGGTGGTAATTTTATTCACAAAATCTATATCTCTTATATAAGTTTCACGTAACTATATGAGAGGTATATGAGATTTGTGAATAATGTTACTACTACTATACCGGATGAGAAAATGACCAAAATAAAAGTTGTTCATCTTCAGAAGTTATAGAACTTTGTAGTTGAACCATTTCTAATTTGAAATTACTTTTGTCAACGGAAAATACGTCTGAATTTCTTGAATTTGAAAATATGAATTTTTCAAACGACCTCGAATGGTGAAACATTCAAAATAAAAGTTGTAGATCCTGAAAAGTTATGAAACTTTGTAGTTTACAACTTGTTTATTTGAAATCATATTGTAAACGAAAAACTAAGTTTAAATCTCTCAAATTTGAAATTCAAATTTTGTAAACGATCTCGAATGGAGAAACTGACAAAATGAAAATTGTAGATCTCGAAAAGTTATGAAACTTTGTATTTGTCAACTTTTTAATTTACATACATTTAGAGCCTCAAAGAAGCAATTTACAGTCAGTGAAGCATAATATGAGTAGGATAAAAACGACATATAGATACATGTGACTTTGTGGTGTAGTGGTAAAGGAGACTACGTGCGAGAAGGAGGTTGTAGGTTCGAACCCCGCCGGCCGCGTAGCATCGCGACTTTACGTGAAAAATGGCGCGACTTGCGACTTGATGATAGGGACGGGTGGGTGGCTGGCGGGTGCGTTAAGGCACCTGCCTCAAGATTTATGGCGGTTGCTTCACCGGCCAGTACAAACCCCTTTTAGGCGAGATGGGGGTGGTGCGTGCGTGATGGAAATAACAACGCAACAAGTGAAGCTGAGGTCGGCAACACGACGGTGAGGTCGCGGAAGACGATTGTGAGGTTTGGGAGACACATATGATAGCGGGTGGAGTTAAGGTGGTGCTGGCATGACGAGAACGACAATGATGTCAGAGAGGTGTGCGCAGCAAGGTGATGACATTTGGGAAGAAGACATCGAGGCCGAGATGCATGGATGACGACGTGCGAGGTCGGGTGGCTCATGCGCGACCTAAACGACGTTGATGTCAGGGCACACAACACAAGGTTTAGGAGGCACGACGATAGTGGGCGAGGTTAGGGTGGCTCTTTCACGTGTTCCGCATGTTTCTTTTAACCATCTGAACATTTTATAAAAATAGCTTCTACATTTCCTGCAATTAATTTGTAGTCCTTGTGAGTCTTTGTGTTTTCTGTCTATTTGGTTCAGTTTTCGAGCTTGGACGACGGATAATGGCGGGGCGAGGTTGGGGTAGCGTAGGCATGATGGTGAACTTGGGGAGTTAGGGATGACAGCTCGGCGTTGTAGCCAAGGCAGATGATGGAAGGCTAGGGAGGCGAGGCAGGGGTGGCGCATGCGTGGTGGGAATGACGGCGCAACTAGTGAAGGTGAGATCCCGCACACGGCCGTGATGCCGAGAAAGATGACGATGAGGTTTGGGGAGGCACAAATGATAGCGGACGAAGTTATGGGGGTGCAGGCACGATGAGGACAACGGCGTTGTCGGGGAGGTGGGTGTAGCAGGGTGATGACACGACCAGGGCAGACGATGGTGAGGCCAGGAGGCGCAGATGATGGCGGGTGATGTCGAGTGGCTTGTGCGTAACGAGAACGACGGTGAGGTTGGGGCACTCATCTTGAGGTTTAGGAGGCACAGACGATAGTATGTGGTTAGGGTGGTTCGAGCGTGACGGGGATGATGGCGAGATCGGAGAGGAGGAGGCAGTGGAATGACGGCGTGCTAGGGCGAGCGATGGTGCGACTGGTAAGGCGCATACGACGATGGTCGAGATCGAGTGGTGTTGCGCACGGGAACGACAACACAACTAGGAAAACGACGGTGATTTTGGGAGGTGCAGGAGCCACGAGGATGACGGCACGGGAGCCTCGGAAATGACAACACTGTGGAGGATGATGTCATAAGGAGGGAAGTGAAGAGAAGATAAAGATGGCTAAACATGATGATATATAGGACCCACGTACAACAGGTGCACATTGTGTTAAAAGGCATCGATCTCTCTTAACTCTTCCCCGGAACAAAAAATTGTGTTAAAATCACTCCAGTTGGCTCCAAAACTAAACACATGGTAAAGGATTAAATATTATTACCAATCACGTACGAGCAATGTTTTCTCCCGTTGCAACTCACGAGCATAGTTGCTTGTAATTCATATTTTTTTACTTGGATTTAACTAATCATTTGGCTAAATTCCCAATAAACATATTTGAGTTCACACCATGCGGACTGTTTCACTTAAGAGCATCTCCAAGAGTTTGCCAAATTTTACTTGGCAAATCTTGTGTTTTGCCAACTTCTAAAAAGATATGCCAAGTAAAAAAAGAGTTCATCTCCAACAATTTGGCATAATTCACTTGCCAAATTCAGATCTAACTTACATCAGGAATCCTGAGAGAAATAAAATTATGTTTATGCCCTTCCACCTCTTGAAAACTTACATCAGGAATCCTTCTCTATTCTTTATTTCTTTTTTCACCCTCCCACCTACAGGGAAACGACGATGGCAACCACGATCCGCGCGCGTATACATGCGCACGGGGAGGTGAGTTTTGCCAAGTTTCTATTTTTGCTAAGTTGGTTTGCCAAACTGTTGGAGACCAATTTTTCTTATTTTGCCAAAATTTGGTGGATGCCAAGTTGATTTGCCAAACTGTTGGAGTTGCTCGGTGTTGAGAAAAATCTATGGATATCCAAAATAAATCATTTGGAATTAAAAGTCATGTTCTATAATTGCTAATAACTACTTGTTTACTTAGATTATTGAATTTATTCTAAGTTGACTCATGGAAATATTTATTATTGGTTTCCTCTCGTTTATACATGTGAATCTGTGTATATATACCATGCTTATGTTTATAGAAAGTCCATATTGCTCTTACTGTGTTGCCATACAAAGCGGGTTTCTAGTATCCATTTGGGTTTCGGTTATCTGCTGGTTTGGTTTTGGGAACGGATTATCAACCAAATCGGTGTTTGGTGCGGTTTTGGGTTTCAATTTCAGGTTTCGTCTATTTCAAAAAATTTCAGGTTTCGGGTTTGGCTGCACAAAGACTCCACCCATTCGAATCCACCCCATTGCCCTCCTTAATGTCTTGGTGCTCGTGCTTTTTTCACCAAACCAGGCTAAAAATCCCCTCCTACTCTGGAGAGGCTAACCTCTTGGCAAGGAGAGAAGGTAAGTAGGCAAATGAACCAAGCGTACATTATTCTTTATAAAAAATCAAGTGAAAAAGAAAATAAAATCGTTATGATTTAACTTGAGTTGGGCGGAAGGGGCCCAATACTGCTAATCTGTAGTTTGCTAAACAAGTAGCATATGTGTCCACGCCCACATATCAGTGTCCCAGAGTCTCATAGCCGACTGCCGCGTAGGATCTCTGTCCCGCGCGAGCGACGAAGGCAAGCAGATCTTCAAATTGTCTTGGTTAGTGTCATTGAGACTAATGATGGGCGTGGTTGACCCGCGGTGCAAACCGCATTCGAACCAGCGACCCATTTGTGAGGAAAAAGGGCACCTAATAATCCATATTTAATAATATGGCTGCTCCGCAAGCTCCATTAGGTAGTATGGTTCGAACCAACTTATAGCACTTGTCTGTATCTTGCATGCTCGCAAGCAAAAAGCACAAGCAGGTGATTAATTTAAACACAATTTCATGCCATTTCTTCTCCATGGATGAAACGATTGAGCAAAGGAGCACATGCTAACATCTTCTCTTGCTAACAGACCTATTCGGTGCCCCTTTTGCAGTTAGCAAAGGAGTACAAACAAGCATGTCAAACTTCACCTCTTCATACAGGAACGTTACAGCCAACCAAATTATACACCGAATTACAGAAATAGCTCTAGATGTTATTCTAAGAGGCGAAGTATATCAATGACAACTTCACAGCTTTAAGTGCTCCTCCACAAACTCTATGGCTCCTTCAGAGTTGTCCAAACAGAAGTACTGCACTGTAACAAGCAAATAAATTAATCAACTTCTATCAGTGTATGATGATTGGTCATAAATAAAACTGGAGAAGCAAAGAATGAATCACAATATATGTGTGATCAAACAAGCATGTGCCATGTTAACTAATTTACCGACAGACATTCAGAATAACTAAATTTGCAATGGTCCAACACAAAAATATATGCACTAGTTCACTTTGTCACTAGAGAACAGAGTATATATTGTTGCCAATATCTACCAGTTCAGAATAATAACATGATCCCTTCTCAATTTAGACATTAAACTGAAAGAATAAGTAGCTGTGTGGAGTTGATCTGGACCAGAGAAGTGCATGTGCATCCTGGATATGATCATCTGGTGGTAGAGAAGTGCGTGTGCATACTGGATATGATCACATAATAAGTAATTAATCTGATCTAATAGCGAACATTATCAACAAGTGATGAGTTGTGAAATTTATCAAAAGAAGTCGATAAACAAATAAACTGTAACAGAAAGTTTCATAAATTACTACCTTTTTAGCATGTCATTGATCTTCTTCCAGTAGCTCAACGAAATTTTCAATCCCTTCCATGTGAAACTGAGATGAACCTCCTAAAGAGTTTTTTGTTGTTAAGCAAAGTTCAGAGATTGAAGTTGTTGCTGTTAGCCAAATTTAAGATATTAAAGTTGGATATTCGAAATTCAGATAACTTGAAAGTGATTATACCTGAAGCTCGAATCCAATCTTGCATGCATATGAGTGCTTCAACATTTTGTGGAGTTAAGCGGCTTCGAAAATCAGATATAGTTCTTCTCCCAGTGCTGAAAGCGGACTCGGACGCTACCGTTGAAGCAGGAACTACCAAGACATCACGAGCCATCTTTGAAAGTGTGGGATACTCAATAGAGTTACTTTTCCACCAAGAGAGTATGTCAAAGGTATCAGTTCTAGGGATTGTTTTCTTCTTCAAATATGTTTCAAGCTCAGAGGGTACTTCTGTTATTGAGGATGCATTACTGCTCAAATGTTGATTCCAATCTGCAAACCTATTGCTTGAATTTGTTAATACCTCAGTTGTAGCAATTTCTTGTGTCGCACCTTGATTGCCCTGACTCTGTTCTGAATAATCCTTATACAGATCCAGCAATGCCTTTTTCAGTGAGGCAACCTTGGACTCACCCACAGTCCCAAATGCTTTTTTCAAGCGGAATTCCACAAAATCAAACTTAAATCTTGGATCAAAGATAACCGGAAAAGAGATCTGTAACCATGTCAATTTCCAGTACTTTTTGAACTTCTTCTGCATATACTGGATTGTCTCAGACAGTTCAACATTTGCCTCAGGGACTTGATTATCCAGAGCAATCTTAACTTCCCATATCTCATGAAAGTACAAGTTGGCTGTTGGATAAAGTGATCCCGAGATAACATTGGTTGCACTGTAGAAGGTTTTCAGCAACCTATTTACCATTTGTGCCTTTTCCCACTCTTGAAGTGATGGTGCAAAAGTATACTCCGGATCTTGCTGTGTAAGTGACTCAAAAGCTGTCTTCAATTCTAAGCATGTCTCGAGCATAAGGTATGTAGAGTTCCAACGGGTTGGTATATCAATGTTTGGGCGCTTTCGATATGTGATTCCTAACTGTTGGATGATCTCCTCAAACTTTTGCTTTCGTGAAGTAGACCCTTCAATGAACTTCACACTTTCTCAAATCTTGTGCACAATTGGGCTGATGACTCCAAAACCTGCTTTACAGATCAGGTTTAGGACATGGGCTGCACAGCATTGATGAAATAACCTTCCATTCCCACACAGCATCTGTTTTAGTAACAGGTTATTTCTCAACAACTTGACCATTGCATTATTATTACCCGCATTGTCCAACGTGATTGCAAACAGCTTGTCTTCAATGTTCCACTCTTGTATGAATTTCAGGACCTCATTGAACATTGCGACGCCATTATGCGGTGTTTTCATGAAACAGAACTTGACTATTCTCTTATGTAGCTTCCAGTCATCATCAAGGAGGTGACATGTGATGCACATGTAATCACTTTGAAAATACAATTCAGACTGGAAACAAACCTTCGAAAGCCATCAAAATCAACAAGTGCAAGTGGCAGGCCATGAATACATTGCCCTTTGGTAACAACACCAGCCACACGGATTTTGGAAAATTCATTCCAAACCTTGGACCTGAACTTCCTATTTTCTTCTCCATGTAAGAAGTCCCCAATTCGACCCTCAACACAGCCCGCACTAGCATGTTCATCTGTCTCATCATCATCCCAAAAATCACTAACACCTTTACCCTGTCGGCTACCACCAATGCCCCCACCCTCCTCTCCATCACCAACACCCTCAACATACTCGTCCTCAGCAATCAATGAATCAGCATGCTGATCGAAGTGTATTGTCTCTTCTGCTTGAACTTGTGGCATGTCGGTTTGATTATATATTTCCCTTTGCTCTTCTCTAAGAGATGCTCCCTCAACTTCCAGACCATTAGACGGACCAGGAGTGTTCTTCTGCTTTCCTCCACTACTAGGCTGCCCTATTTCACCTTCTGGAGTATTGGTTGGACGTCTCTTCCTCTTTCTGCCACTGCTTGGCTGCAACACTGAATGAGCAGCACAAGCCAGAGAGCAGGGCACAGCAAAAGAGATCAGGGAAAAATAGCATTATGATTTGGTACACAGTATACCCCATTGGCCCAGAGCCCCAGACTAAGAAGCCTGCTCTTTTGTCAATTTAATTCTAAAAACGTTGGGTTTAAGTACAATTATTTTGGCCTTGTAAGTAGTAAAGGAAAATGATGTTGGCTGCATAAGCAGGTCTGATTGTGCCAATAACATTTGACGATCTGCATTCTATTCCATGCTTTAATGGACTAAGTTGAAGCATATACATCTTTAGATAAGACGATAAAAGAGAGGGATTAACCAATCGGGTGGTAACGTGTGTCGTGAGTTGTACACTCCGGCTGCCAAAAGGTCCCAGGAAAGAAACATTCTAACACTATCATATTAAAAGATGGCGCACAAATATAGTTGGCAATACATCGCGCTATAAACTAATTATGGGCCGAATTCGCTCAACCAAACAGTACCCTGGTTCAACAATGTTCGAATCATTAAACCCTACAACTATCGGGCAGGTGATCATCCAAGACAACAGCAAAACTTAAGCAATGTAACTTTTCGTGCCACTTTGATCGAGGGGATTGTCTTAGTGCATTGGTGATTTTTGCTCACCATATCCGCATTAATTAAGCTGGATAAAATAAATTACTCAGTCCACTGAGCGCCTAGCATCTTCGCCATAAAGCTATATCTGTCTGCAGCTTCGTCAATCTGAAATTGAAGACATGGTGTTGCATAATTAATTGAAACTTGAAGCCAAAAGCCCAAAGTAGTATTTAGGGCAGCAGCTGCACAAACCTGTTTTTGAGTAGGCCTGCCAGCTCCATGCCCTGACTTGCGTTCAATGCGACCAATTATTGGGTTTGTCTGTGGGGAGTCCTCGGTGCCGGTACACAGGACATGCTGCAACGTCTATGATTGAATAGCAATGGAAGATTAGTAAGAACATAAAAACAAATAGGTGAACGAATTACAGGACAGCAAAAGCTCTTGTATAAGATAGCACTTGGAACAAAACTTATGACCAATGCAACTGTAATAAAATAAAAATGATTCAAAAACAACCTAACAAAATTCATATAACGTTAAATATCCATCGAATATTAACTGTTGCTGATAAAATCAGGAAAAGAAATGTGAATGGGGAATAATTGCTGTGTTATTCCTCCAACCCTAGAAGGGTGGGTATATAGACAGTGATATACATGGGCCTCTATATGGGCTACACACAGGCCATATGGGCCACACTCACATATATACAAATATACTCTAACACCCCCCGCAGTCTGGACTACTGGCGCAGCGGTGTACAAGACTGGCCAACAAAGAAAGAAACTCACACACAAGGCCCCCCGCAGCCACAACTAGCCACTGGCTACGTTGAGGCTGGACCGAAACTCCGAGAAGGTCGAGGAGGGAAGACCCTTGGTGAAGATGTCAGCAAACTGGGAGGTGGTCGGTACATGAAGAACCCGAACATCACCGATAGCCACCCGGTCACGAACGAAATGCAAGTCAATCTCCACATGCTTTGTCCGCTGATGCTGAACCGGGTTGGTGGAGAGCTACACAGCGCTGACGTTGTCGCAGTAGACGAGCGTGCTCTTGGCGAGCGGGCTGTGAAGCTCAGCCAAGAGCTGTCGGAGCCAGGACGCCTCAGCACGCCTCAGCCACGCCGTTAGCAACAGTCCGGTACTCTGCCTCAGCACTCGAGCGAGAGACAACCGGCTGTCGCTTGGACGACCAAGAGATCAAGTTGCCGCCGAGGAAGACGACATAACCTGAGGTAGAGCGGCGCGTGTCCGGGCACCCCGCCCAGTCAGCGTCAGTGTAGACGACCAGCTCAGCAGACGGAGACCGGTGGAGGACCAAACCGAAGTCAACAGTGCCTCGGACGTAGTGAAAAGGCGCTTCAGCGCAGCAAGGTGTGACTCCCGTGGATCATGCATATGGAGGCAGATCTGCTGGACAGCGTAGGTGAGATCTGGCCTGGTGAAAGTGAGGTACTGTAAGACTCCAGCAAGACTCCTATAAGCAGTAGGATCAGCCACAGGATCACCCAGAGTAGCAGACAGCTTCGCCTGAGTGTCAACAGGAGTGGAGCAAGGCTTGCAATCAGTCATCCCGGCACGCTCCAGGATATCAAGGGCATACTGACGCTGGTGAAGGAGAAGACCAGCCTGACGGGGCTCAACTGTCACGCCCAAGAAGTGGTGAAGCTGGCCCAGATCCTTCATGGCAAACTCCTGCTGAAAGGAGATAATCCGCTGAAGCAGCTGTGGATTAGAGACAATCAGAACAATGTCATCAACGTAGAGGAGGAGGTAGGCAACCCCATCAGCATGGTGATATATGAACAACGAAGTATCTCACTTGGCCTCAACAAACTCCAGTGTCAGCAAGAAGGTGGCAAACCGAGAGTACCATGCCCGAGGAGCCTGCTTCAAACCATAGAGAGACTTGTTCAACCGGCAGACCAAATTCGGAAAACTGGAGTCCACAAACCCTGCTTGCTGGCTACAGTATACTGTCTCGGTCAGAGTGCCATGAAGAAATGCATTCTTGACATCGAGCTGGTGCACGGGCCAAGACCGAGAGAGAGCCAAAGAGAGAACAGTGCGCACTGTAGCAGGCTTCACCACTGGACTGAAAGTCTCGTCACAGTCCACACCGTGACGCTGAGTGAACCCCCGAAGGACCCAACACGCCTTGCGGCACTCCAGAGTACCATCAGCACGACGCTTGATTGTCCAAATCCACTTGCCGGTCACCACATTGCAACCCGACGGACGCGGCACAAGGTCCCAAGTCTGGTTGGCAAGAAGAGCTCCGTACTCCTCTTCCATCGCACGACGCCAGTTCGGATCTGCCAGAGCCTCACGAACCGACGTCGGGATCGGAGGAAGCCGCGGCTCCCCCTCGATGGCGGAGAGAGCCCGCGGCCGAAGAACCCCGGCCGCCTGCCAGGTCACCATGGGATGGGTGTGGCGAGGATCCCGATGGATGACCGGCGGGTGGTACACGACCGACTCCACCCGAGAGCGACGTGGTGGAGGCGGCGGTGGTGGCGGCGGAGACGGTGTGGGCGCCGGTGGAGGAGGCGGAGACGGCGCTGGTGACGGTGGTGGAGGCGGAACCGTGGAGCGGCGCTCGTAGACATAGCGCACAGGAGGCACATAGTCCACAGGCACCGCCGGTGGAGGAGCCGGAGAAGGCAGCGGCGGTGGAGGCACCGGACGGCGCTGCACGGACTCGGTGTAGCGTGCAGGTGGTGGCTGGGCCGCGCGTGGCGCGGTAGGACGCGCCGGAGCCGCGTGTGGCGCGGCGAGGGGCACCGGGGCCGTGCGTGGCGCGACCGAAGGCAACAAGCCCACGTCATGTGCGACGAATGGCACCGGAACCGCGGGTGGTGCAAGAGGAGGCTCAAGCGCCGCACGGGGCACAGCCGTAGGAGCCAGAGCCGGTGGTGTACCAGAAGGACCTGCTGGAAAAGGAAAAACAGAAACAGGTGGCTGCACCACCGGGTCAGAAAACATAGACTCAATGTCAGGATCAGGAGTGGGTGTGGAGGAGGAAAAGGGGAAGTCCGACTCGCCAAACACAACCTGTCGGGAGATACGAACCCGACGAGAGGCGAGATCGTAGCAGCGGTACCCCTTATGGTCAGGGGAGTAACCAAGGAACACACAACGTGTCGAGCAAGGGGCGAGCTTGTGAGGAGCAGTGGCAGCAAGGTTCGGGTAGCAAGCGCACCCGAAGACACGAAGGTGAGCGTAAGTGAGAGAGGTACCGAAGATAGCGTGGTGAGGAGTCGGAGCGGGAGAAGCGGTAGAAGGAAGACGGTTAAGAAGGTAGGTGGCAGTGTGAAGGCTCTCTGCCCAGAAGCGCGGGGGCAGGGAGGCCTGGATCAGAAGAGTGCGCATGACATCGTTCGTGGTCCGAATCATGCGCTCTGCCTTGCCGTTCTGTGGGGAAGTATACGGACAGGGCATACGCACCTGAACACCTCGGGAGAGAAAGAAGGAGCGAGAGGTGGAGTTATCGAACTCACGACCGTTGTCGCACTGGACGGTCTTAATGGTGAGACCGAACTGAGTGGACACCCAGGCAAAGAAGTGAAGTAGGGTGGGGAAGGTGTCAGACTTGGCACGCAAAGGAAAAGTCCAAGAGTAGTGAGAGAAATCATCAATGATCACCAGATAATACTTATAACCAGAAATGCTGAGTACAGGAGAAGTCCACAAATCACAGTGGATAAGATCAAAAGCATGCGCAGCATGCGACGACGAAGAAGAAAAAGAAAGCCGGACATGTCGACCAAGTTGGCATGCATGACAGAGGTGCTCAGCAGCAGTCCTAGTACAAGAGACATCTCCACTACGACTAATCTGAGCCAAAACATCTCGGCCGGGATGACCGAGGCGGCGGTGTCAGGTGGTGGAAGACGGAGTCGCGGCTAGAGCAGCTGACGAGGAGGACGAAGGTGAAGTAGAGGCAGCGGAGGCAGGAAGCCGAAGGGTGTAAAGGGGCCCGGTGCTATCACAGCGGAGGAGTGGACGCCCGGTAGCCAAATCCTTCACAGAAAGACCAGAAGAGTCAAACTCCACAGAACAAGAATTGTCAGCTGTAAAGTGACGAATAGAAAGGAGATTGTGAACCATCTGAGGAGCAACAAGGACATCAGGGAGACGGAAAGGACCATGAGCGGAGCCCACAGAAGTGACAGGAAGACAGGAACCATCACCGACCATGATGGAAGAAGGATACGAGGGGTGAGGAGGTTGGACAGAAGAAAGGATACCCGCATCCGGAGTGGGGTGGTAGGAGGCACCCGAGTCGGCGATCCACTCGGTGCCGACGGGCGGTGTCAGGCCCACGGTACTGAAGGATTGCGCCAGGGCAGTCTGATCCCACCCCCCCGGCCACGTCGAGGTGGGCTGAGGAGGAGGTGGAGTCCAGGACGGCGCGCAGGAGGCGGTACCCGTGACCATGACCGCCGACTGGTGCGGAGGACGAGGCCCCCCACCCGGACCCTGGTGGGGCCACATGGAGATACGCCCAGACCACGGGTTGGAGAAGGTCGGCCAGGGCGCACCTCCGGGAAGGGGAGCGAGAGCGGGGGTCGGAGCCTGGGCGGGCGTCCCACGACCCCCACGTCCCCCACCACCGCGTCCTCGGCGGCCCCCACGGCCCCCTCCACCCCCGCTCGGCCCGGGGGGAGGAGCACCAAGGAGAGAGGCAGGCGGCGAGGCGGAGGACGGTGGTGGGGCAGCGACGAGTGCGCGAGAGGTGGAGGACGAAGACGTAGTCGAGGCAGGTGTGTGGAGGCCCCGGGTGAGCTCCTCCAGGGTGAGGGCATCACGGACCTGCAGGAAGGTGGGTGTCGACTGCTGGTGCGTCAGCAACGTCCGCACGGCCTCGTAGCTGTTGGGAAGGCCCCGCAGGACGTTGAGGACCAAGACGTGCTCCGGGACCGGGTACCCAAGGTCGAGAAGGGCATCAGCGGTGCGCTTCATCTTCCTGCAGAACTCGGCCACGGACAGGTCGCCCTGCTCAAGGGTGCGTAGCTCATCGTCAAGCTGGAGGGTGCGCGTCTGAGCGTTGCCGAGGAACTGGCTCTCGAGAGCAAGCCAGGCGTCACGCGCGGTGCTGTCGGGAGTCCGCACGATGTCCTGTAGATCGAGGGAGATGGTCCCAAAGATCCAAGACATGACGTACTGTTGGGGCGCCGCCACGCCAGGTCGCGTGCCTCGACCGGCGTGTCGGAGAGGACGTGGTCGTCGAGGGCGTAGCGGCGGAGGGCGAGGAGGACCTGGTCCCTCCAGCGAGCGTAGGAGGTGGAGTCCAGGACGACGGTGACCAGGTTCTTGATGTGCGGGACCCCGGCGGCCTGGAGGTGGAGGTAGGCGACCATGGGGTCAACCTGGCCAAGCTGGGGTCCGGCACTCTGCGGAAGCGGAGCAGTGGGCGGCGCCTGGTGGGAGGAGGAGGCGACGTGCTCCACCTCGGAGGCGTGGAGGAAGTGCTCCGCCTCGGCAACACGGCGAGCGAGGGCATCAGTCGTGGTGCGCTCGTGCTCCCAAGCGAGGGCGGCCACACGCACGCGCTCCTGAGCAGCGGCGGCCTCGGTGCGAGCGGCGGCAAGGGCCGCAGCGAGCGCACTGTCCGCAGTGGCGACGGTGACGGGAGGTGGCGACTGGCCCCGGAGGAAGGCGGCGGCGGAGAAAGGCGCGTCCATGGGAGGCATCCCGAGTCCGGGGAAGGTAGGAAAAATGGCCCCTTGGAGGGCAGTAGCAGCTTCAGCAGCAAGAGCAGGCGTGTCGGCAGGGAAGGAGGCGTTGGTGCCGGCAGGGAAGGAGGCTCCCGCGCCCACCACTGGCCCTGTCCCCACAGCCCCTGCCCCTCCGCGCCCGGAGGAGGCGGAGCAGAGGAGGCCCCTGCCCCTCCCGCGCCCAGAGGGGGCGGAGCAGAGGAGGGAGCAGAGGAGGGAGGCGGCGCAGAGGGACAGAAGGGCGTCGTCCCTGGGGGCGGCGGGGGCGGCGGCGGCGCACGCAGGGGCGGCGCGGAGCCCCGCGGGAGGACCGGCCGGCACCCAATCGGGAGCGGCGGCGGGCCGCGCGGGGCCGAGACAGGCAGCGGAGGCTGCCCGCGCGGGGTCGAGGTGGGCCGCGCGGGCTGGCCAGAGGAGGCGGCGGCGGGCCGCGCGGGGCCAAGCCTGCTGCAGCCTGTGCACAACACTTGCTGCCCTAGACTGCCTATATTGATAGTAAACCCAACAATTTGGCACATCACTTTTATGATATTGACAAAGTGTTTTTGTTAGACATATGGTGTTGTATACGTGCCTGTATTGTATTTCTCGTATCCCAAGCCTATACCACCTATATAATGAAGCCCCACCCACTCCCACCCCGCACACACACAGGGCGTGAGCTGATTCCCTAATTCTCTACAGTTGGAGTGCATCATTGAATGTAAGTGCAAATAAATCTTATCTGTGGCTATCTATCATATAACAATCTCACCATCTACTCTGACGTCACATGTTAAAAACTAAGGGCAATTAGTTTGTCTCTGAGATTAATATCATGCAGAATGCAGGTCTCTTGGCCTTTGCTCCGCAGCCAACTGATTGATCTCTAAATGAATGGTGGACGAGAGTGAAGAATGTCGTGGATACTGATGTGAGTGAAGACTTGAACTCTCTTATTGTTCTTGAAGCCTCGACCATTTGGAGACATCGCAACGACTCTGTTTAATGGGGCTTCACCCAGGGTTCTTACGGCTCTGACTCTAGCCCAAGAAGATGCCCAACTGTGGCACATGGCAGGAGCCAAGGGTCTCCCCCTGCCTGCTGCCAGTGGGGTTTTGCTTAGGCCTTGGCTCTTGATTTTTTGTTTCTCTAGTGGTTGTTTCTCTATCCTGTCAAAGGTGATTATGATCTTCTGGGTCTAGTGTGTGTGTGGGTCACTGTATGACTCTTCTCCTATTAATACAATGATACACAACACTCCTGCATGTTCGAGAAAAAAAAGATTGATATCATGCCACTGTGACAAGTGGGTTCCCTAATCCTTAGTGCATTTATTTGGTATTTTAGATGGCAATATATTTTTGCTATAAACTTGGTCAAAGTTAAGTTTGGCTTGAGAAAAAAACTAAATCGGTCTACATTTTGGTACAGAGGGAGTACCAATAAAGCATAGAAGCACTCCTAAATTCTGACAATATTGGAAAGATCAGTAGAAGATTTTCCACAAGAAAAAAATAATGATACTTTGCTGCATCACTAGCATATATAAGTTAATTATATCTTCAATCTACGGCTATGAATATAGTGACCTTTTTCGCTCCAAATAAGAATTCAGAGAGACAGAATACAAAAATGAACTTACTGCTAATAACTTCAGTGAATGCAATGGCACAACTCGATCATCGTGATCCGCTGTCAACAACATGGTTGCTGGATACTGGCAGGGGTCACCAGAGCTTTGTTCCCAAGGTCTCCGCACATTATGAAGAGGAGAATATCTTGTTTATGTTCATCAGAGCAGCAAAACAACAAAAAGATCAGAATAAACTCAATACACTAAATCTAAACTAAAGTCAAATTATTCATTAGTAAAGAAAAAAAAAGAACAATCAGGTGAAGCACAAAAACAATAGCAGGCTGTCCAACCCATACAAGTTTTGGACTGTGGTATGTCCCCTATCAGGGAAGAATAGTTTCACAGGAATATAATGCCGCACATCAGTCGAATTATATACATACGTCCTGTAGAGATGCATGGTGGATTCATTTCAATTACTAACATGTACAAATAAGGTAATTATTTTCTTCAGGTGAGAGACTATATAGGTGTGGTCCTAGATGAGGGCACAGGCTATAGCATTTCTGTAGCCCAGCAGATGTGGCTGTGCAACTCTTGCTAAAAGCTCATGGGCAGAAGACTCATTGTAATTGATTGATACTTACTTTTAATAAACTCAGTGCTCCTATTTGAGCTGGTGAATATGGAAAAAGCTCAAATTACTCCCTTCAAGTCTAGCGAAAGTTCAGATATAACCCGCTAAATTATGTTTTGGTTTAATTTACCCCCTAAACTATGTTATTTGGTTCAATTTACCCCCATAATGCGATTTGTCATTTTTGTTTCTCCATACACAAGTTAAATTTTAATTTGATACTGTGCAGAGTGGTACTGGACATCATAATCTATATTAAATAAATATATATATATTACGAATTTTTATATAATTTATCTAAGGATAAATTTTGTTATTAAAAATATTAGCCCGTCAAAATAGTGACGAAATTCATGATATATTTTTAACATGTCTTACGCTGTTGTCTGCTATCATCTAGCAAAATTTGAACTTTAAACTCCACTAGTACATGGAGAAACGAAAAAGACAAATTGTGTTAAGGGGTAAATTGAACCAAATGACATAGTTTAGGGGGTAAACTGAACCAGACTTTGGCTATACTTGAGAGGAGTAATTTGAACTTTTCCCTAAATAATTTACTCCCTTGTTTTAATCTCAGTTTTTCTTTCTTAAAATAAAGTCTCAGTTTATCTTTTTATCTGCTACTCTTCCCATGATTTTTTTTTTTTGGCTTTTAGTACTGCAGGGAGAATGTTTACAGGATAATACATCCAGCATCCACAATCAGGCATCCCCAGGTACGGCGTGCAACGCATGATCAATTTTCTAGTATCCCTGCAGAGAGCCAGACCTGCATAACTAACCCTGAGGTCTAAAATTGTAAATTTGAAGGAAAAAATCAACAACAATGTCAGCAGAAAAATATTGCAAGCGACTCAAACAGAAATTACAGTATCAATGATACTGGAAACTACAGAAAGTCAGAAACAGACATACTTAATGAGCCATTGGAACTCCTCTTCCTTGTCTGAACAACCATAGTCCGTAGTCCAGGCATGACCTATACAAAACAATAAGCATCAACTGTTAATTCCTAACAATTTAAAGGTAAAGGAATAGCTAATCAACAGCATAACTGAAAGTGAGGGAAAACTGGAAATAGACCGAGTTTGCATTCCCCCATCTCTCATTTTTTTGCAACCACCAAGAAATTCGTGAGGTCGAAACACAAAAGGCCCCAACCATCGCTCCTTAGGATGATATCTGACACTTCTAACAGCACATGTATACCGTTGGGTTACTTCTTAATAGCACATGTATACTTTTGGATATGTTGGGACTCGGAATGGGCTGTGTGCAATAGGAGCACTGGTGAATTCCTTTAACCAACAAATGAGCCAAAGCTAGACTTAATAATAACATAGGACGAGAAGCTTGAGATATGTGTACTGTGAGGTTATAGAAACAATAGAAATATAAAGATGGGAGCTAATAGCTGAAGGTTAACACTACAGCAGCTGCAGTGAAGACGGCTTCCCCCATGGCCATCAGCATCACTGAGAGCTAAATTAATTACTATCTTGCTGGTGTGTCCATAGTGGTTGACTGGTTGAAGACCAATGGCAGTCAGGGCTCCAGATCTGTGTGCACGTGTATGTGGTGGGTGGGTGGGTGGGTGGGACATGCATTTGAGAGGGGTTATATGACTTTATTTAGACACATACCAATTGTGAACTTGTGGAAACGAAGCATGTCCATGACACCAACATGAGCAAGAGCACACCCAAATAGATCAGGCCGCTGCAATACAGTGTATGAGTTAAATTTATGCATGAAAGTACAAATATTGCATTATGATGAGACAAAAAAAAATACAAGTTCATGAAGCATTGTATGTAAAATGAGAGTTTACTATTTTATTACTTGGTTAATGGAAGCAGCAACCAGAAGACCACCATTGCTTCCGCCTTCAATACATAGTCGTCTGGAACTGGTGTAACCACTAGAAATGAGGAATTCAGCACAAGCAGCAAAGTCATCAAAACAATTTTGTTTCATTGCAAGTGCTCCAGCTTTGTGCCACTCCTCCCCATATTCTCCGCCACCCCGAATGTTTGCTACACAGACAGCAAAACCCAGGTTCTTGCATAGCACAACACGACCAATACTGAATGAAGGAGTTATGCTTATGTTGAATCCTCCATAACCATATAGCAAAGTTGGGTGTGATCCATCAAGATTGATATCTTTCTTAGACATTATGAACATGGGAATTTTGGTCCCATCCTTACTAGAGACAAAAACCTGAGTAATTGGGAAAAGAATATTGTGGTAAATAAAAAAACATTACATATAGAAACAATATTCAGACCAGCGAAAAGAAAGTGGACATGAACTTAAGAAAAAACTATGTTTGATTCTTCTGATGAAAGTTCAAGTTATTAATATCTGGAACCATAGCCAAAAATTCAAGGCTGAAAGTTAGAGATATTGTCATAGTAGAATGCATAACAAATTTGTACAGGTAAGATATCTACCTGTTTAACCTGAAAACTTGTGCGATCAAATCCAGGAACTGAAATTTCCCGAAACGTCTTCATTTCAGGGGTTGTAGGTGCTAAGTTACACCTGTAAATGATACCTGGAGAAAGAAAGCTTGTGAAGCCAATAAATACTTCCTTATCTTCCCTTCTGCAGGAGATCTCTGAGACAGAACCAATCTCTAGAGGCAACTGATGAATTAAATTTCCAGTACTAAGATCTCTGATCTGCAGAATATGCTTAACATCTGACATGTAGCACACCAACAGTTGGTTATTGTTAACAGCATCGGCTGACTCAAGCACATCTTTTTCATGCTCAGGAAGAACATCGGTCCACAGTTCTGGATTGTTGATATTTACCCTTACCAGCTTGTTCTTAGGGGCATTTTTATTGGTCAAAAATGTAAATTCATCACCATCGTTGGCCACAACTTGATATTGAGCATCAAAGTTGTCAATAAGCTTGACAAACGGAAGCATTTCCTGATTGTCTCTGAAGCCCTCAATTCCTCGAGGAAGAGAAGAAATTTTGCAATAATATAACTTATTGACAGGGTCGCAACCATCATAGGTGCCCAATATGATGTACTGTCAAAAATACAATTTTCAGAATTTTTTGATGAACAGAAAAGACTTTGAAAGGGTTTGATCCTTAGAGATGAAGACATAAGTTTATAGTTCCTATGTTCTAAAAAATGAATATGCAAAGTACGCCATTTAATTTTACTACATCTTTGTACAAATGACATGGGCGAGATCAAGTTACCTTTCCATCTTCAGTGACTGAGGCACCAAAGGTATACTTAGGGTGTTCAGGATCTTTCCAGCACAATATATCCTCTGACTGATCAGATCCCAAAAAATGGTAATATATCTGATGATTAAGGTTGATGTTTGTCTCAGTTCCAGCATCCAGTTCCCCTCCTCTGCAGAAATAAATGATGGGAAAAGACAAGTGATGAGGGACATTCCAAACACAACATATGATTCTGCTCAAGTGCTTCAAAGCAAACAGATCAGACCAATTCAAAAAAGGAATAAGAGGTATTATTTACAGTTACAGATGATGGTGAGAACTCATGGGGACATTAACCACATACGAGCTTGCTTCTTGCTAATCATTCATACTCACAATTGTCTATATGTTTCTCTTTTGACTTTGCTTGACTATTCTCAAGGTGATAAATTAGACAAGAAAAGATTAATAAAAGGATCAAGACTTAGTCGCACAGAGATTATTGTTTTATGTACCACTGTCACATGGGCCAAGAGGTGAAAAGGGGTTGCCGCAGGCTACATCAAGAGGTGTTGAATTGCCAATAGAACTGAAGAAATCAAGTAATTCATGCAGAACAGTATATTAAAATGATTTGGAGTTTTCTCAACCAATCTGAGAGCTTGGTAAGCCCGTCAGATGATCATAACCAGAAATTCACATGGGAGTTGCGACAGAATCAGAAATCACCCATACCAAGCATGTGTCCAAGCAACAGGGAATATCAATTTTGCTTGCAAACAGCGCCTGAGTTGGTAAGGTTTGCTAAACCAAGTGACAATAAAGTAACAGAGAACTCCCTTCCAAGAATACTTTTGTGCTACTTTACTTTGGTTTATTGCAGAACCAGCATTCAGATCGATGTGAGGGAAACATCACGAATAACAGAGAGGACTAGATCTAGGTGTATACATTAATTCCAGTGCTTGCATTGACTTTGAGTGGGGGTGGATTGGTATGCCTACCTACCTAGGTGCTGGATACCGACCATAGAAAAACCCTTTCCCATCATGAGTCCAGCTGATAGAAGAGAACTTCACCTGCATCCAGAATAGTGAAGACTTAATTAAAAGAACCAACAAGCCAACAAGTAGGCACTATTGTGCTGCTACTTACCCAGGACAACTTGTCAGGCATAGGCTGCTTGTTAGAAACACTCATCACATGGATGGAGACCCAATCACTACCACTTTCACTTAATCCGTAAGCAATGTAGTTTCCATCCTCACTAATAGAATATGTTGAAAGAGCAACCGTCCCATCCTTGCTTAGAGTATTTGGGTCCAAAAGAACCTCTGCCTCTCCATCCAAATCATCCTGCAATGTAAACATAGCATATGGCACATTTAAACTCCATCAAATGTTGAGGTATGTTGTTGCCATCAAAACCCACCTACCCACCCCGGAGCCACGGGACAGGCAGCACTGGCATAAAATCGTTAAGGTATGTTACAAAAGTGTTAGTGTCTATATTTATGATGTATCTCCAAGTAATCATCCTGTCACTTTTCTATACAAATTTTTGGTGTCAAATTGCCAATCCCAAAGTGTTTATTTCTTCCACCAAATAAACTCATCACAGTATGTCAAATTGCCAATCCCAAACAGAATTGCCAATCCCAAACAGACGTTAAGAAATGTGGTGTGGTTTTTCTTATGCAATCTATGTAAATAACATGTAACAAATTGTTTTCCCTCATTCCAATCTTAGTTGTCCCCTGTAGCTCTAAACATCAGATCTAACGTGCAGGTACTTGAGTTCAGGTGAAAGAATAGTTCTTGGCATACCTGCATGTAGAGTACGCTCTGAGCCTGGAGGCCGGAGTTGTGGAAGTGGAAGTACTTGTTCCCGCGGCGGAACGGCGCGGCGTGGCGCGGATGGTCGAACAGCCGCGTGACCTCGCGGCGCAGGTTCTCCCTGTCGGGGCACCCGGCAAGCACCGTCTCAGCCAGCTCCGCCTGCTTCGCCACGAACTCCTTCGTCTCCTCGGAGTCCGGGTCCTCCAGCCTGCGCGGCGCAAGGCTTAACCACAAGCGAGCGGAACTTGACTTTACAAAGGACGTGCGCGGTTGCTTACCAGCGATAGGGATCGGAGATCTTAACCCCGTGGTACTCGTCGACGACGGAATCGTCGCGGCGGGCCGTCGGGTACGCGAGGCGGGCGGCGTCGCCAGCTACAGAGCCCATGGCGGCGCGCGGGAGGAGCGAGAGGTGGCGGGGGCGAGATGGCGGCGGTAGGAAGAAGGGATTGAGAGGACGGAGTGAAAGAAGGCAGAGGGGAACGGATTTACGCAGGAGAAGAAACATTGCAGTCCGGGGTCGGGGTGGGACTCTTGAGTCTTGACCATAGGCTGACAATCTTTTTGGACAATCATTACTTATCTCTCTTTATTTTATTATATTATTATTGTTTCCAGCAAATATTTTGATTTTAAAGTATTTAAAATACCTAAATTTATAATTATCAAGTTTTATTTTTATCAAAATATTAGGAGTGTGTTGCTACGGACAATTCAATCATGAATAAATAATATTTTTGTCATATTGGAATAAGCTAATTTTGTGGATAATTTCAATTATACACTTCATAATATTAAAAAAGTGTGGAGGTCAAAAACATACTCTCTCCGTTCGAATTACTCGTCATTTTGATTTTTCTAAATGCATTATTTTCGTTATGTATATAAACATAAATATATATATATACACACACAAAAGCAATGTATCTTAAAAAGCTAAAATGATAAATAATTTGGGACAGAAGGAGTATATGGGATAAATTGTGATGCATTTTAAATCATTTGAAACTATTTTTTTACATGCAAGAACTTGAGTATGTCACTCCGCCTAAAATAGTTTAATTGTAAAAAACACATAATTCAATCTTGAGAGGAGCATGAACCAATGCTGCTTTAACTCACATTAAGACATGCAATCATTACAAATAATCATGTCATTTTAACATAACCATTCTTTTACATGCAACTATTCTGTTCATGTTGCTTGCTCCTCTTTCAGTGATCTATGCACAACGGCAAAGCCAACCAGCAGCCATGGGACATTTATAGCAAGCGAGAGGTCATACAAAAGCTGAGGCAGCAGCTCAAGAGACATGATGAAATGATCATCGAGATGCACAACACATCGAGATTGCGGATCTTAAGAACTCTCTCGCCATCCAGGTGACAGTGACACACAACACATATGGGTGAAACGGAGAGGGGAGTGAGGGGAACTGATTTTTCTCCTCACCTTGAACATGTTAGATAACAGGTGATTAATCGACATATTTTAATTTCATAATTAAATATGTATTTCAGTAATAGAATTATCGTGAGTGAGACATAACATGTGCAAATGTTCATTGTAGGAGAACCTCAGTCGGTGTACTCGTACGAATTCGATGCAGGAAGAGGTACGTAGTGCAGATCACAGACGTCTTTCTGGAAGTAGTCGAAGTAGTCGTACAGGGAGCGAGCAGTCACGTCAAACGCTCAAAAAAACTTATTGCCCGCCTATCCCGAGCAGGATCTTCAGCAACGGTCGAGGTTCCAGAGGACTGCTCTCGCCGGTACGTGCGCGCAATGCAAGCGATGGGAATACGGAAACGTAGCAAGGGAGAAGGGAGAGATCTCCTGAACAACACTGTCTGAATGTGAATGGGACTTGCGGGAGGCGCCCAGATCTAGATCTGAGACCGATACCGATGAGAATATGGAAACGAAATAAGGGAGAAGGGAGAGATCTCCAGAACAGGAGTATCTAAATGTGAATGGGACTTGCGGGAGGCGCCCAGATCTAGATCTGGGACGCAGACGGGACGCGGTTCAACGAACCTAGCAAAAGGTGCTTCCGCCCCGAAACACATCACGTCTGTTCCGTTCCGCACCGCCCGCTCGTCTCGTCTCATCACGCCCGCGCCCGCGCCCACGGCCTCGGCCCGGCCCGGCCTGACGCGGCGAGGCGAGCAAGCGCGCGCGTGTGGCTCGCTAGTCTCCTTATTCAACTTCACAAGTGGTGTATGTTCGATATACCACTTAAGTCGAATAAAAGCCTCCTCAAATACACATACAGTTTTATTCACTTTTATTCTCCCAAGCATTAAAACAATGAGTTTTAATTCTTTTTATTATAAAATAAATGGCTTGTGGCCCATTTATTCCAACAATCCCCGCCAAGAATTATAAGGTTCATTGGAAATGCTCTCATTATTCATTTCTGCCTTTGATATACCAGCACTACAGTGTAGATTGTTAAGTTGAACATCCATCAGGAACTGATGTTACGCTTATTCACAACTGAACAATGGACTATGCCGTGAATCATCGGTCTTGTGTAAACAAGCTTGGCCAAAGTCCATTATTGATATTTGGCTGCGAAGCATCCCTGCGGGTTGGAGCTTATAAGTCACACTCTGTGTGAGAGACATGGGTACCCATGGGTCCCCACCGACCAGGGTCTCAGCCATCCCCGACAGGCGGGCCTGACCTGACAGAAGACCCGCCGACGTGTTAGTGGGCCCTGCCCGACCTGACATGTGGGCCTAAGGACATGAAGACAGTTTGGAGTGCAAGTCAAGACAGTCCAGATAGTTTAAGGCAGTTCGGATAAGCTTTCCTTGTTGTAACCGACTAAGATAGATGGAAACCGACTTGTAGCCCAAGGTCGTCAGCCAATATAAGGCGGCCTGGGGCGCCCTCCTTGGGGGCAGATCTCTCTCGCATAATTCCACTACCAAACTAGACGTAGGGTTTTACTCTCCGGAGGCCCGAACCAGTATAAATCGTCGTGTTCCTCGTGTCTCGCCGAGATTTTCATGTGCATCCCGTGCATAACCATCTACGCTCTTAGTTCTTCGATCCCTTCTTTAACCTACAAACTGACCCAAACCTCATAGACTATGACCAGTAGTCAGATTTATATAGGTGTGCTCCTTAAAAACATATTGTAGGACTATATCTTTGCTTCAGAGATACAAATTCTCTTGTTTCTAATAAGTCACTTGGAGCTCATTAAGGTATGCACCATCCTACCATACAGGTTTGAAGAGAAATGCATCTTCCCATGGAACACGAGCCTATTCAAAGGTTCTCTTCTCTCAATTCAACCATAGCTCATTTCACCATCGTAATTTACGGGATCTCCGATCACATAAGACATGTTACCGCTGTGGAGGGACTCATGTGGGTCTCGAGCCTAGTTCCATAGATGTATTGTCTATCACATTTCGTGAAAGACCCTTTGTAAATTGATCTGCTAGGTTCATAGTTGTGTTTATATATAGCACCGGTGTTTTTCAACTTCATGACACATTTTAACCGCCTCTTGACATGTTTGGATGACTTCATGTTGTCCTTTGAACTGTTCACCTTGATTATCACAGTTCATTAGAATTGCCGGTATCGGTTTCTCAACTATCAGCAAGTCCATTAGGAGTTTACGAAGCCACTCAGCCTCGACAGTGGTAGTGTCTAATGTTGTGAGTTCTACTTCCATTGTAGACCTTGTTAGAATGGTCTACTTGCAAGACTTCCAGGAGTGAATGTCGGGCATACACCCCGGGTACCCATGCAAGGAAGGATGAAGACGGACTCCTACTAGAATTCCCTTGTAATCCTACTAGGACTCCTTCCGTGTAATCCTACTAGGACTCCTACCTTGTAACCGACTAGGAATCCGCCCCCTAGACTATATAAAGGAGGGTCGGGTACCTAGGAGGACAACTCATCTCAACCAACACCAAGCGCAGGGCGCCACATATGATACCCCAAACAGGACGTAGGGTTCGCCACCTTGGCGGCCCGAACCTGTATAAATCTTGTGTCTCGTGTCCTTGCGCATACCTTCGAGTTCCAGGTCTGGCGATCCCCACCATAATCATTTACCTCGGGTACCCCCTTGGTAGATTTGCCGGGTTAAAACACCGACAGCTGGCGCGCCAGGTAGGGGTGATCGTCATGATCACCGGCGAATTTGAAGGACCTTCGTCAGCAAAATCAATCTCTTCAACGCTCACAACGACTCGGTGTGACGGCTCAATTCCAATTCGAAGTCGTTTTGTCGAAAGTCCGAAGCAGAGGCCTACTCGACGTGATCTACATGCACGGCGGGATAATTATGTATCGGCGTACAACACTACCGTGGCTAGCAAAGGCCCGTGCCAACTGCCAGCTCCATCTCTTCGTGTCCGTGAGCCAAAGCACGTCGTCTTTGGAGGGCTGCAATCCGACCCTGATGTTTTCTGCGACGACCAATCACAGTCCAGCTACGAATTGATTTTTTCTTCTCGAGTCCGAGGCAGACAAGGGAACAAGCGTCGCACAGTTAACGAATCCGTGTCGAGGCTGCTGTGTCAACATGCCATCATCGGTCAAAGATTCAAAGCAGAGAGCGGATTAGTATCAACAAGCACATCACGAGACGGAGCTGAGCTGAGCTGAGCAGAGCAGAGCAGAGCTGTCCCTGTCATGGTCTGTAGGCCGAGTTTGGAAAGGAGAGGTAAAAAAAGTGTCCCAGGGAATCTTGCCTGCATGAAGTACTAAATGAAGTCTATTTGCAAAACCTTTTCACGTATGAGTGTAACTTTGCGCGACGAATCTAATGAGTATAACTAATCCATGATTTGCTACAGTAATGCTACAGTACCATCCTCTAATCATGTGGTCGAAGACCTCATTAGATTCGTCTCGCGATTTTACACAGGGCTGTGGAGATAGTTTTGAAAACTGACTTTGTTTAATACCCTTATTTAGTGGTCAAAGGAGGAGAAATTTTTTTCACCTCCCAACCAAACACAGCCGTAGTGCGGCAAGAAAAACAATTTTGTGGAACTTGCTACACATGCGTGGCTAAAAAATCAAGTCCCTTGAGTTTTGCTATATGCACACACACAAGACTACCACAAGACTTCAAGATCTTCGCTTGATGCACACGGAAGAGGTACACGAGTACTACTACGTCGACTTCCGGCTACATCAACTACACCGTACGCCGCGACTACTCGTCTCTCGGCTGCATCGGCTCTACACCAGCTACGCCGTGCGCCGCGACTACTCGTCTCCCGGCTGTATCGGTTCTACACCAGCTACGCCGTGTGTCGCGACTACTCGTCTCCCGGTCACACCGGTTCTACATCAACCACGCCGTGTGCCGCGACTACTCGTCTCCCGGTCACACTGGTTATACATCAACCACGCCGTGCGTCGCGACTACTCCGAGTGCCGCTGCTCGACTTGTTGTCCGGTCGCACGAGCTCTACTTTAGCTACGCCGTGGGCCGCGAGTACTCGTCTCCCTGTCGCACTGGCTCTACATCAACTAAGCCGTGCGCCGCGACTACTCGTCTCGCGGCAACATCGGCTCTACCTCGCCTACGTCATGCGCCGCGAGTACTCGTCTCACGGCCGTACCGGCTCTACCTCAACCTTGCCGTGCACCGCGACTACTCGTCACCCAGCCGCACAGGCTCTACGTCAACCTCGTCGTGCGCCGCGGCTACTTGCCTCCGGCCTCAGCGGCTCGACTACTTGTCGTCTGGTTGCGCTAGCTCTACTGCGCCTATACCGTGCATCCGGACGCGCCGTCTCGCCGCTCGACTTCTCGTCGGTCGGTCGCACTGGCTCTCACCGTGCGCCCGGTCACTCCGTCTCGCGGCTCGACTTCGCCACCGCTAAACTTGTTGTCCGGTCGCACTGGCTCTGCTTCAGCCATGTCGTGCGCCGCGACTACTTGTCTCACGGCAACGCCGTGCGTCGCCGCGACGTTGTCTTGCGGCCACATCAGCTCTACCTCGACTACGCCGTGCGCCGCCGCGACATCGCCTTGCGGCCTCATCGGCTCTACTTCGAGTACGCTGCGCGTCGCTGCGACATCATCTTCCGGTTGCATCGCGTCGACTACTCATGTCAACTAGTTTTCCAAACTAGTCGAGAATGGCTGTCACGCCCCCCAACAACTAGTCAGAGTCAACTCTGACTAGTCAACTCCAGCAACAACCGTCGCGGTTCCATCGCCGACCGCCACGGCTTCATCTACAAGACCGCCCTGACGGCAAAAGCTAAGTCATTTATTTAAATGATTATTATTATTTTTTCGTTGGCTTGTTTTCC
The DNA here is from genome assembly GCA_036936925.1 of Cenchrus fungigraminus. NCBI lineage: Eukaryota > Viridiplantae > Streptophyta > Magnoliopsida > Poales > Poaceae > Cenchrus > Cenchrus fungigraminus. The sequence goes on from CM072780.1 coordinate 75,708,591, forward strand.
TCATCATGCAGGACAACATACCGACTACTTCTGTGTATGTCTCTCAACAGCTACCTGCCAGCAGAGCTGCACTTCGCCAATTATTCCTTGGGCGTGATGACCGACTGCCACAGGCTTTGGATCACCAAATTAGGCGGCTGTTGCCACGATGTTTTGTGTATCAAGTACTGGAGGCACACATCGGCTTTACTCTAAGGAGGCACCACGCACGTCATGTGCTATCTTCTTTCTGCCACGTGGAACAGTCTCAACGACTACTCATCTGTGTATGCTTCTCGACGGGTTTTCACGAGAACTACACCCTGCAGACTACTCTTGGGATATATCGACCAAACCGCCACGAGCTTACTACACTGAATCTCGGGAGCTCCAGCCACGAATTTAGTATACTAAGTTTTGGAGGCTCCACCATGAGTTCGGTACATTACATCACGGGGCTCTAGCCACAACTTTTGGGTGTACCGAGTTTCGGAAGTCACAATGGCTGTATCCTAAGGAGGCAATCTTAAGTCCGCTCCGCGCGGCAACTTAAAGTCGACTCCGGTCGCACATTCGCTTGCTTCGGCGGCATACTGCGTGTGTAAGCTTCGATGGAACCTAGCTATAAGTGGCCCTTGCGTCCTGGCAACAATGGTACCTAGCTGCATGTGGTCTTCGCGCACCGTACCATGGGTTTCGTACCCTAAGTACTCGCGCTCCGTACCATGGGTTTCGTACCCTAAGTACTCGCGCCCCGTACCATGGGTCCAATCACCCTAAGTACTCGCGCTCCGTACCATGGGTTCTAGTACCCTAAGTACTCAAGTCGATTTTAACAGTTGCACCTAAGCCCACTCCGGTGGCACAAATCGACGCTAACAGTCGCACCCAAGCCCACTCCAGTGGCACAAGTCGACTTCTGTAGTCGCAATCTCAAGTCGGCTTCAACAGTCGCAATCTTAAGCCCGCTTCGGCGGCAAAACTATTCGTTTTCTCTGATTTTTCGTTCGATTTTTCCTTCCGGAAGTGCTTTTCGTTTTTTGCATCTTAAGTCCACCCCGCGTGGCACAAAGTCGACTACTGCGGTCGCATTTAAAGTTCACTCCGTGCGGTAACTAAAGTCGACTTCGGTTTTCAAGTCGCATCTCAAAGTCCGCTCCGCGCGGCACAAAGTCGACTTCGGTTTTTAAGTCGCATTCTAAAGTCCGCTATGCCGGCATCTAAAGTCGACTTCGGTCGCATCTAAAGTCTGCTCTGACGGCACAACTACTTCTCAAGCTCCACGGCTCGACGCCAAACTACTACTGGGAATCTCTCCAGCTCGAGGGCTGCATTCAAATTACTACTCAATGTGGCTCATACGACTCTCTTATCTCGGGGGTTGCACGCTGCAAGAGTACTCGGATGATGGTTTTCGCGAATATTGAAGACCCTTGGATTGATTACCTAATTATTTCAAGGCTCGGGGGCTGCTATGCTACACCCATCATTTAATTTTTTCAAGATGGAAGATTCGGAATCAAGATTGACCCTCAGCTAGAGTCTGCGACTCAACCTAAGGCTCGGGGGCTACTCCATATGGAGTGCGATTTTGCAATCGCACTTCCATATAATCTCGACTTCAACACTGATGAGCTGGACCACCTTCCATCCTCGCGGGAGTTCAAGTAATATTGAAGACTTCTCCAAGCAGTACTCGAGGACGCTCAAGAACTACTCGAAGAGGCTTCAAGACTACTCGAACTACTACTCTCGACTCCAACGTGCTCGGGAGCTTGTCGGGCGTACACCCCGGGTACCCATGCAAGGAAGGATGAAGATGGACTCCTACTAGAATTCCCCTGTAATCCTACTAGGACTCCTTCCGTGTAATCCTACTAGGACTCCTACCTTGTAACCGACTAGGAACCCGCCCCCTGGACTATATAAAGGAGGGTCGGGTACCTAGGAGGACAACTCATCTCAACCAACACCAAGCGCAGGGCGCCACATATGATACCCCAAACAGGACGTAGGGTTCGCCACCTTGGCGGCCCGATCCTGTATAAATCTTGTGTCCCGTGTCCTTGCGCATACCTTCGAGTTTCAGGTCTGGCGATCCCCACCACAATCATCTACCTCGGGTACCCCCTTGGTAGACTTGCCGGGTTAAAATACCGACAGTGAACACATTTCCACTTGTGGCCTTTAACTCATCAGCATCAGAAATCCAATTTGCATCACTATATCCCTCTAAGACCTTGGGGTCACCGGAATAGTGAATTCCATAGCTCATTGTTCCTACTAGATAGTGCATCACCCTTTTCAAGTGCACGCCAGTGTTCACTTCCCGGGTTTGCAACAAACCGACTCAGTTTACTAACTACGTATGCAATGTCGGGTCTCGTGGCGCTGGCTAGATACATTAATGAGCCAATGATCTGAGAATATCTCAACTGATATACCATTATCCTTAGGTTCTTTTTTAGTTTCAAACTGGCATAATAAGGAGTTGAGGCGGCTTTGTGATCGCTATAGCCAAACCGGCTCAGGATCTTCTCAACATAGTGAGTATGTGATAGAGTCACCCCACCATTTTCTCCCATTATTAGTTTATGTTAAGGATAACATCAGTTTCTCCCAAATCTGTCATCTCAAAGTTCTGGGATAGAAAGTATTTGACCTCCTTGATCACATCAAGGTTCGTGCCAAAGATAAGTATGCCATGTACATACAGAGATAAGATTTCTCCTTCGCCCCCACCAAAACGATAGTACACACATTTGTCAGCTTTGTTCACAACAAAGCCAACTGACATCAAAGTTTTGTCAAACTTATCGTGTCACTGCTTAGGAGCTTACTTAAGCCCGTAGAGGGACTTCACCAGTTTATACACCATTCCTTCTTAGCCCTTTGCTATAAGCCAATCTGGCTGATCCATGTAGACCTCCTCTTCCAACACTCCATTCAGGGAAGTTGTCTTAACGTCCATCTGATGGACGAGAAGACCAGGAGAGTCTGCCAGAGAGTGTAGCACTCGTATAGTAGTCAATCGAGCAACTGGTGAGTAAGTGTCAAAGAAATCTTTCCCTTCTTTCTGGGTATATCCCTTGGCCACAAGCCTAACTTTGTACTTATCAATAGTACCATCAGGCCTAAGCTTCTTTTTGAACACCCATTTGAAAGTGCATCTAGGCCCCTAATTAATTTTGGTGATAATGTCAATCACAATTTGGGTGGTTTTAACCTTTTAATAAGATATGTGCAGGGATTAAGAAAAGAATATTTATTGAGTTTGATCAAAGGAAGTACCTAATCTCATTCTATTCGGTGTTGGAGCTCAAATTGGCGATTTAATTTGAATTTCATTTCGAATTTGAGTATAAGAAACACCGTACTTTAAAGAGGGGCGCTAATTGTTGGATCAAGGTTCCCACATGTGTTTTTCTTGAGATCTAACTACCCATGAGAGACACAAAAATCAGTCACGAACACTTGGTGGTAACTTTCCAGGGTGGATCCGGATGATCCGACCTTGTGGTCGGATGACCCGGCCATCCCTGGGTGATCCGGATGGATCTCCCGGTCGCGCACTGGTTCCCACTGGATGATCTGACCTCGAGGTTGGATGATCCGGCCTGGACGCGCAGGGCTAGTTTTGGGGGTTGGGTATTATACGCCTTCACCCCCTCTTCTTCAACCTTCCAACCTCCACGCCTTCTACACCTCCTTGAGCTCAAATCCCTCTCTCCCAACTCCCTCTCAAGTCATTCCTTGCAAGGATTCCCTTAGGGTTTGAGTGAGAGAGACTTTGAGGTGTAAGATTGAAGCCTTTGAGTGAGTTCATCCATTGTTTCATCTCAAGAAGCACTTGTGGCGAGTTTGATTCTTCGATTTGCATTTGTTACTGTTGAAGCTTGCTTCTAGATGGTTAGGCGTCGCCTATTGAGTGCCCTCTCCGTGTGGAGCACCCGAGAATGTTTGTATTACCCCTCATTTGTGGAGTTTCTTAGTGAGCACCGATTCTCCTTTGTGGTGGATTGGGTGAGGCAAGTGGCTCTTCGTGATAGCCCTCCTTTTGTGGGAATCTCAACAGAGACGTAGCCTTCTTAGTGGAGGTGAACTTCGGTAAACAAATCGCTTGTCTCTTGTGCTCATTGTATTCTTCACTTTTCTCTAACCCTATGTCACACCCTGAAATTTCCCAATTTCAAGATGTGAATAGAAAGAAAATTAAAACAACAATTTTCTCATAATTTTAAATTTTTTCCAACATTTATTTTCTTTACATGAAAATAGTATAGGGGAAAAATCCATTGTTTGTTTTTCTAATTAAATAAATGGTTCCATGGATGTGTTGCATTCATACCGATGCATCTTTGTGTTTCTTGAGTGCAAAAGATTTTAAAATACATTTAAATGTCGATCAGGTTCCTCTCTCACTTTATTAGTACACTCTATATCTTTCTCACGAGCTTCAAATATTTTATTTGAAATCCCCCATCCATCATGGCCGAAGCCATCTGGTCATTCACGAATGTTCCTCGGTCTATGTTTTTTTTAATTATTATTTTACAACTGAAAGTCATAAACTCTCCCAAATCAGCCATGATATATTACCTTCTCTTAATCCCGGCCCACTCTTTCCTTTATTCCAACTCGAGCAGCCCAGCTAGCTCTAGGCCTTCCTGCAATCTGTTGCCTCCTCCACACGATGAAGGTCCAACTTGAGGTGGTTCGGACTGCAAGATATAACCTCAGTTTCAGTTGATGTTGTGCACGGCCAGGACGTTGCCGACACCTCCTTGCGTGCGTGCCACGGCAGCGCCGCTACCACTGGCCTATAAAGGGCGAGTGCCCGAGCCCCTCGCGCACCCTAGTTGCTGCCTCCGCTGCCGCTGCCCTCGTCAAAAGCCTAGCCATCTATCTTTTCGCAACAGCACCACAGCGCCTCGCATCATGCCCTAGTGCCGCCGGTCACCCGAGCTAGACCGAGCAACACCACCGTGCCCGATACGACGGAGCACTGCTGGGCGACGCCGTCACCACCTGGAGACCCGCGGCGTCGAGACGCTCCTTCGTCGCCGTTTACCACCCTCTGCCCGGCACCGGAGCATCGTCACGGCCTGGAGGCCGAACCACAACCGTCCTTGTCGAGATCGATCTGAAGCCGTCGTTCATATTTTGCTTTGGGTGAGAATACTGGCACGTCGCTAATCTTCTCCTCGTTTCGTTTTGCATCTGATGATCCTCATCTTTCATGATTTGTAGCTTTGCCTATCAATCTACACCCATAACTCATCTAGTTTCTGTTCTCCACCAGTTGTTTCCTGTCATGGCGAGTTATCTGATCTGCTAGCCCACTCTGTGCTGATCAGTGATCACCCATCATTGCCGGCCGTCGTCGCAGCTAGTGAAAGACCTGCACATCTTGCACTTCCCCGTCTATGTTTTCTATCTTATTCATGCTGCGTACAACTCATTGTTGTTCCTTGACGACTGAGCTGAAGCCACCTCCTGTCTCTTTGCAGCCATGCCGTACTTAGCCATCAAGTTCAAAGCAAGCTAGGGAAGCCCGGACACGCCAGAACTCCAACGCTGTCGTTGCCACATGCCATCATCGCCAGCAAGTGCTTTCCTCTGGCCGAGTTCATCCTCGTCGCCGCTGGTGAGATGACCTGCGCATGCACACACCTCTGTCCATCGCTTTTCTCTAATCCGTGCAACTTTGCAATCTATGCTGCAGTCTTGCCTGCGGCCATGTCCTGATGTTGCATGCCGAGCTAGCTGCTGCAGCTTGCGCTTGCTTCGCGCTGATGTTGCCTGTCGGTCAGTGCAAGATGCAAGTTAACAAGGCCATGCACGCTTGTATGCATGCGAGGAGGCAGGTGAACACCAATTCCTTTGCCGTATTATTATTTATATTGCTTAAGTATCTTGATGATGTCATGCCTACATCATGCTTAGCAATGACTGTGTTTCTACATGCACGCAGCAAGCAGCCATGGTCACTATCTATCTCCTTTTCATCTTAAAAAAATCAATATCTTATTCAATTCTTTTCCCTTTTTAGCAATCCTTTAGCTCACGTGTTTATCTTGACACGTAGATTAGTTTTGTACCGCTTTTCAGTACGTTTTATGATGATTGGTGTACTGTTTTGAATTTAGAGTGTTTGATTGCTAGAATATGTGTGCTCCGGATGTTTTGCTTTGGATGATTGATGCGAGTAGATTGAACGTTGTCCGAGAAGTTTGAAGGGCTTGAAGTTGAAGACATTCTGAGCAACTACTCTGTGGTTAAAGGCAAGTGTGTCCTTGTTCTTTTGTCCCAATAATGTGTTTAATCACTTTGCATATGATTTGCATTAATTTGATGGGTCCTATTAAGGTTTGCCTAGTCTTTAATATCATTCCTTGTCAACCTGGGTTTATCTTTATGTTGGGTAGCTCTTGCTTAGCTGCTATACTTTGCGTTATGGTGGTTAATATGAACATTAATGATGAACATGCTTTATCTTTATGCTATATACCTTTGCTTAATACAAGATCACAATACTTAATCGGAATATGGAGAACCACCCAGGACAACAGTGCAACCACAAGGCTATATGGCTCTGGCTTGGCTAATTAATTAGGGACTCTAGTGTTGGGGTGACCTTACCGAAAGGGTAAGGGGGAGCGTTTAGTTGGGGTATAGACTCGCTCTAGTAGGGAGTTGGGCTTTTCTAAGACACGGTACCCACTAGGGGACTTTATACTCTGCGACGGCTCGGAACCTTCGCGGGTTGCTTCACATTGGGGAAACTTTGTAAAGGCCTCGTAGCGTCCCTATGCAGTCACACCTCGGTAGTGTGGTATGATGCCTAGCTAGCATCGCATGGTTGGGTCCAAAACTCTTCGGAGTTTTTACGCGACTTGTGGTGAAAGTGTACAACCTCTGCAGAGTGTAAAACTAATCGATTAGCCGTGCTCACGGTCAAGAGCGGCCTGGACCCTCACATGATAATTGAACTTGAAGATGGACTTAAATCGTGCTCTCTGGTTATGTTAGCCATATGCTTATGGCCTATCTTACCTTTATGCTTAATGTGGGTTGGTATATACTTATATCTTAGTAATCAGGTGCTAATAAAATTTGACCAACTAAAAGTGTTTAAAGCAGTCAACCTGTCAGCCTTTCCTTGTTTAAGCCTTTGCATTCATACTTTCCCCACACTTGCTGAGTACGACAAGTGCTCACCCTTGCTATAAACAATGTTGCTCAGAAAGAGGAAGCTACTATGGAGTTTGCTGAAGATGTTGCTGGTGCTAGGCGTACGCAACCCTCAGTCGACTGCCTGTGAAGTTTGGTGCCTTCGTTTCCAGGATTAAGCGTAAATCTCTGATAATCTCCCTTTTTCTTACGTGATACTATTTCTGTATTCACTTATATGTCACTATATGCATGAAACTTGATCCTGGCATGCATATAGGTTTGCACTTGGTTTTCCTTGGAAAAACAGGTGTGACACCCTAGAAGCTTGTGTTGGCCCGATCTATATATTTGTGTGGTTGCTTGACTAATTACTTTTGCAGGGAGCTCCTAGTACCTTTGTAAAGCTTTTGATTCAAGTAGAATCGTTAGTTTCAGTTTTTATCTTGTATTTCGCTTAATACTTTTCCTGTTGTCATATTACCCGACCATGATTTCGGGTGACCCGGTCCCAGCTGGATCATCCGACCTCAAGGTCGGATCATCTGGCCTCTGATCCGCTGCTAAGTTTTTCAGGAACTTTTAAGTGATCCTATTCACCCCCCTCTAGGCATCACAAGATCCTTTCACCATTTGCATTCAACAGGTTTGCACCCATAGGGACGTTCAACGACCTCCCAAGTACCATTCGTCATGATAGAGTCCATCTCACTCCTAACTGCTTCCTTCCAGTAGTCAGCATCAAGAGATGAGTAGACCTCTTCAATGGTCTTAGGAGTGTCATCCACGAGGTATATGATGAAATCATCACCAAAGGACTTCTCAGTCCTCTGTCTCTTGCTCCTCCTAAGAGCTTCATCGTTATCCTCCTCAGGATGTTCAATGAGTGCAGGTACATCACGTGCTATCGACTCGGTAGAGGTATCCTTCTTGATAAACTCTTCCCTAGATGAGCTCGTTTCATCTCTCATTGGAAATATGTCCTCAAAACATGTAGCATCTATGGATTCCATTATTGTACCAACGAGCACATCGGTTACTCCAGATTTTACTACCAAGAATCTATATCCAACGTTGTGAAAAGCATAACCTAGAAAGACACAATCCACAGTCTTTGGTCCAAGCTTATGTTTCTTGTTGATTGACACATTTACTTTGGCCAAACAACCCCAGGTACGCAAGTATGAAAGAGTTAGCCTCTTCTTCTCCCATTCCTCGAATGGTTTTACTTCCTTATTCTTTAAAGGTACACGGTTCAGGACATGGCATGTTGTCATTATTGCCTCACCCCACCATGCCTTGGAGAGTCGCACGGTTTCTAACATGGCATTCACCAAGTCAGTCAGTGTGCGGTTCTTTCTTTCGGCAATCCCATTGGATTGGGGTGAATATGGTGGTGTCCTCTTATGAACAATAACGTGTTCCTCACAGAACAAATCTAAAGCATTTGCGAAGTATTCGCCACCTCGATCGGACCTAAGATGTTTAATCTTTCTCTCAGGTTGGTTTTCTACTTCAGCTTTATAGATTGTAAAGTAATGTAAAGCTTCATCCTTTGATTTCAATAAATAAATGTAACAAAATGTAGTGCAATTGTCTATCAACGTCATGAAATACCTTTTACCTCCTTTTGTCAACACACCATTCATTTCGCTCAAATCAGAATGAATTAACTCTAGAGGTGCCAAGTTCCTTGCCTCAGCAGCCTTGTGTGGCTTGCGAGTTTGTTTTGATTCAACACATACATGGCACTTAGAATTTTTGACATGGGTAAACTTAGAAATTAAACTCAAACTAGCTAAATGCATCATACAGCCAAAGTTAACGTCACATAGCCTCGAATGCCCAACATTTGATTCATCATCATTAACCACATGATTCACAACTTTATTACAATCATCATCTGATAAAGAAAAGCAGAACAAGCCTCCGCTATCATAGCCTTTTCCAACAAATATGCCAAATTTAGAAATGATACATTTATTCGACTCAAAGACTAATTTAAACCCATCTCTACATAGTAGAGACCCGCTGAAAGTTCTTCTTGATGGTGGGGACATGCTGTGACGCCCTAGGTTTTTAATTAGCATTATTAGTGCTAATGACCTAGTCAACCAAGTCAAACACATTGACTTTGGTCAAACCTTGGTCAACCTGGGTCATCACCTTGAAAACCTAGCACACAATCACTAATGATCATCTTAATCAAGTCAACACGCACTTTTGGTCAAACCTTGGTCAAAAATCTAGTCAAACCCTAGTCAACCCCCTTGAAACCCTTGAACCTCTCTAGAACTTTTGCCGCGCTCTCCGAATTTCACCTAAACACTTCAAATTCTCCCAATATAAAAGTTGTCTAGTTTTTCGAGGGACACAACTTTGCTTTTGGGTGGCATTTCAAATTTGGAGTGGAAAATGGTGAAAAGCTTGGTCAACTACAGCTGAGTACTATTCACTTGAGCCGAGAAAGACATCATCTTTGCCAGCAGTTTGTGCTCAAACGGTTGATCAGAACATAGGCCAGCCTTTGTAAAAGTTGTAGAGGGATCTTTGATCTACAACTTTGCTATACACCCTTTAGTGCACTTTAGTTCAAGTTTTTGGAGATATTTTCGGTCAAACACAGTTAAATGGAACGAAAACAGGCGACATCGCGCCGCGCCGACACGTCCGCGCTCCAGAGCGCCGTGCCTGCGCGCCGCGTGGCGCCCCTGCCATCCTCGGCGTCCGGTCCCCCCACGCCGACCCGCAGCTCCCGAGGCCACCCCGCCTGCTTGAGCCGCACGCCGCCCGAGCAGCCGCCTTGGGCTCGCGCTCCCGCGTGCGTGGCACGTCTCGCGTGCGCCGCCGCCAGGCCCCTGCCGCGCCGTCCGCCGGCCACGGGACGCACAAGCCTGCCAGCGGCCGGGTCCCCCTCCCCCTCCGTCTTTGCTTCAGAGCGAAGGCTTGAAGCTCCTCGCCGCCTATAAAAGCCGCTCGCACCTCTCCTCGCGCGTACACGCACGGCCACCGCCTCCTCGAGCTTCCGCCGGCGCCATTGATGCCGCCGTGGCGAGCTTCCCCCTCTGCTCTCTCCCGGCGCCGACTCACACTTCCAGAGCCTCCCCTAGGACCCCCTAGAGCTCACCCCGTCGCGCATTGTCGTCCTTTGCTCCACACCTCACCGGATTACAAGCCGCAGCGGCCACCGCCGCCGTGCGCCGCCGAGCCCGCTCGCCGGAGCACCCCCGACCTCAACTCCGGCCATCAATCGAGCCTAGGTGAGCCCAATTGCACCCCTGCGTCGTTTGTTTGCCACGGCCGACCCCACATCGCCGCCGGTGAGCCGCCGCCGGAGGGCATGGTTGTCAAGTTCTTGTGCTCAGGGATCTGTTTGTTAGAGAAAAGGGCATTTCTGTGAAGCCTAGAATCTTTCCAGGGACCTGCTTGCAAAACCACATCTTAAATAGTGTATGGTTTTTGCTTGATCTTAGAAAATTCGTAGAAAATCATAGAAAAATGATAAAAATGCAAAACTAGTTTTGTTGGTTTCCTTGTGACTAACTCTACCACTTTTGCAAAGCATGACCCTACTTTTGAGTGTTAGTTTTTGCATGAAAAATAGAAATTAGTTAAAACTAGATCTGCTGTAGTTCAAAATCTACTTGTGATCTGTAGCTGAATTTTGGATATGTTGTGAGTAATGTCATGTCTAGGCTCTACACCAAAAATTGCACAAAGTTACTAAGTAAATCTTTTAATATGATTTATTTTGTATTTATGATGAATCTACGTTAATGATTTTGTGTAGCTTAAAATAAATATCTTTTTGTGCTCTACTTCTGGATATGATCTGTTTATGCCTAAATACACCTCTGGTGAATTAATCATGATTTTATATCTGTCAGAAATATTTATTCTTGAAATATGCTTAGTTTTAAATGTAATTGCATAGCTCAAGATCTAGAGTAGCTCTTGATGTGTTTGTTGATTTCCTACCCTTGATTTGAGTCAGAGAATCAGTGAGAACAAGTTGGAATCCATTTGTTATTTATTTATTTTTATATGCATTTATCTTGTTTTGGGAGATAAAAATTGTCATTTTTGGTATATCTAATTCATAGCTCTTTTAAATGTGAAATCTTGTTCAGTGGCTTTACCTAGGACTATAGTGCTTCAGAAACACCACCCACTGAATTTTATGAATTTATTTATGAATAAAAGCTATGGAGGCCAATTAAAGCTTATTAATAAGTTAAATTGGAAAACCACCAACACCACACCTAATGACCTCATGTTTGTGATGTGGAACATGCTAAGGAGCTTAAGACCAACCCCTTTGCTGTTTTGTGAAATTAAATTAATTTATTTGTATAAATGTGTACACAGTCACTATCAAAAGGAATAATTAATAAAGAACCACATATTGATGTGGAGTATGCTGAATGTATTATTATCTAGGTGAATGTGGTCAATCATGCACCCCATGGTTGTCAGGTGTTGTTTTATAATTAATTAAGTCAAAGCCGTGTTAATTAAATCTTGCAGATGCATCCCTGTGTAGATCTTCCCGACGGTAGCTATACGCTCGTGCCGGAAGGAGGAGACGGAGGAGCTGACGGAGACGTGCACTACGTCGCTGTAGAGCAAGGCCTGGACCAAAGTCCAGAAGGGCCCAAGGCCAACCTTGCCAACGAAGGCAAGCCCCGGATCATTAACCCTTCTTTTAAAATTATGCAATTACATTTGCTATGTTTGTGCATTTACGTTTCTGGAGTTGAATTGAAACCCTAGATGCATGATCCCTAGGTACCTATGTTCTTTTACTAGTATGCTAGGTCGATAGCTGCTATGCTATAGGACCGGTACAAGTCGAGTGATGTTCGTCACTCGCGAGAATAGGTTCTTATGTCGGAATCATAAGATCTTTATAAATGGATTGCTCATGTGGTAAGAGCATGGGATTTGGGCTCCGGTCCAGTGGCTTTCGTGGGCTAAGCTTTTAAACGTACTAAGCACTTGTCGGGAATGGGACCGGTAAGCCTAGTACCTTAATGAGACGGTGCAGAATCTTACTATTAATAATCTTGAGTATTCACCTGCCCGGCTCGCCACCGGGAGGGGGTACATGTGTGAGGCTGGATGTACTATGTGGGGCATACCAGATAGCCTTGTACCCAGGACTGTAAGCTTCGATCCCAAGCCGAGGACTTTTGGGAACTGCCTGGTGGTTGTCTAGTGTGAGGGCACCCTACCGTGTGTTTAGGTTTACCTTGCAAGGTTATAAATCAATCGATTGTCGGTCTCTCACCGTTATCTGAGACTGCTTAATCAACTAGCTATGATATCCCTTAATGATGGAACTATGTGAATATTACTGCGTGCATTAATTGTATTGTACAATTCTTGATTGCAATAGATGGCTCAATTAGAAATGGTAATTAACTAGAATTTGAGCTAAAATATTGAAAGTAAGGACCTACTCTTTGTTGCTTTTCAGCAAAAGAATCCACCGGCCAAAAAGCCTCTCATGTCTAGAGTTTGGTGATGTAGTTATCACCCAACGGCTAAGTCTTGCTGAGTATTAGTATACTCAGCCTTGCTTTAAAAATGTCGTTGCAGGTGTTGCTTGGCCTGGAGAGATTTCACACGGCTGGGAGCTGGAATGGGTGGATGACGATGATGGCATCACGGATGGCCTCCTGTGATGTCTACCGTATCGTAGTTTAATTTTCCGCTGATTTAAAACTCTGAACCTTTACTTATCAGGTCATGAACCATGGTTTATAATAATTAACCCTTAGGGGTAAATTTGGATTTAATTTGCGTTTGTACTCTGGACTCGCCTTCGTGTGAGTTTTAATGCATATGTTGATCCTCTGTGTGTTATCCAAGTGATTTACCGGACTTTGACCCAGCAACTTACGACAGGATGATAATTTACTGTCGCTTAATGGCCAAAGTGGATTGGTTTAGGCGATAGTACGGTATTTTTCTCGAGCGGGTTGTCACACATGCTGCACATTCTTCAGTTGCACTGTCTTTCCCGAAGTAAACTTTAGAGTGACCGTACCAACACTAAGAACACGTGCATGGGCACTGTTCCCCATCAGCAAGGAGCCAGTCCCCCTAACCTGGTAAGAAGAAAACATTAAAATGTCAGAATATACATGAATATTAGCACATGTGTCAATCCACCACTCTGGTGAGAGACAAACTGAAAGAACTGTAGGTAAAGAATTACCGTACCCCGATGTTCCTCCACCCTCGCTAACAACCATGTTTGCCGACTTGGGCATCTTACAGTCTGGACACTTCCCAGCAAAGTGTTCCGTACCCCCGCACACATAGCAAGCCCTGGCGGTCCTCCTCCTCCTCCTCCTTCTTATTCTTCTTCTTCTTCTTCTTCTTTGCAGCCCCGTCAGCCTCGGGTGGGTTTTGGTGAGGCTTCTTCCTCTTGTTTTGCGGTTTGGGATTGCCCTTTTGCACAAAGTTTGCGCTCGAGGGACCGACTACTGCCTTTTCACGTGTGTATTTTGCTCTCGCCTTCTCCTCAACATCAAGAGTCGTGACAAGGTCTTTAAATTTGAACACGAAGTCTCTCTTTGCTCTACCTTGAATCCTCACTCCAATTCCACCAAATCTCACTAAGAAAGGAGGGGGTAAATGAGGAGGAGTCAATGTTCACCAACAAGTCAGAATGAAATTAGGGTAAGAGAGGGAGAGAGAGTGGAAGGGGATGAGGGGGTATCTATACCCCTTTACCTCGAAACAAGCTGTTGGTACGACAAGTTGCGGAATAATTCGGACGAGGTCCGGAAACCCCGCAACATCCGGAATATTATTCCGGAGAAATCTCCAGAATCTTCCGGAGCTCTTAGGTCAGCACACAAAAGTTAACCCCGGGTGAAGTGCAAGTGCGGATGTGTCTCTCATTGTTTTGTTAGAAAGTTTAGAGCACCTTATTCCATGAAAGATCATGGAATTCGTGTACCTCTTGATAGTGCGGCATTTTTATACTCAGTTTCAAAATACAGAATAAAGTAAATCTTGAGCAGAGCCGCTCTTAAGCTTTCATACTTTTGAACACGTCCATGCATGCTTCATACTACCTCCGTCCCAAAATATAACTTCGTTAAGACTTTTTAAATTCAAAAATTTTCAAACTTGTACCCTCACCGGGTGTACAAGTTGAGGAAGGCGTTGTATGGGTTGAAGCAGGCGCCTAGAGCTTGGTACGGTAGGTTGAGGGGGTTCCTGTTTGAGAAAGGGTTTGAGATGGGGAAGGTTGATCAGACTTTATTTCTCCTCAGGCAGGGCAGAGATATCCTGATTATGCAGGTATACGTGGATGATATTGTCTTTGGTGGCTCGTCTAACTCTCTTGTTGCAAGGTTTGCAGAAGACATGAGTAGAGAATTTGAGATGAGCATGATGGGTGAGTTGCAGTTCTTCCTCGGGCTACAAATCAAGCAATCAAAGGAAATAACATTTGTGCACCAAGCTAAGTACACCAAGGATATTGTGAGGAAGTTCAAGATGGAGGACTCCAAGGCCATGGCGATGCCTATGAGTACGACTACAGCTCTTGATGCGGACGAGGAAGGTGAACACGTGGACCAGAAGGAGTACCGGAGCATGATCGGGTCACTCCTCTACTTGACGGCGACAAGGCCGGACATCTAGTTCTCGGTATGTCTGTGCGCTCGTTTTCAAGCGTCTCCGAGGACTTCGCATCGGCAAGCAGTCAAGCGCATAGTCAGGTATTTGCGACACACTCCCGACTTCGGCCTTTGGTACTCCGCGTCTTCTTCTTTGACTCTTCATGGATTTTCGGACGCGGATTTTGCCAGGTGTCGGTTGGATAGGAAGTCCACTTCTGGGACTTGCCAGTTCTTGGGTTCTTCTTTGGTGTCTTTGTCTTCCCGCAAACAGTCGAGTGTTGCTCAATCCACTACCGAGATAGAGTACGTTGCCGCAGCTAGTTGTTGCTCTCAGCTCCTTTGGATCACATACACCATGAGCGACTTTGGTGAGGAGTATACCCATGTCCCACTTCAATGTGATAGCACAAGTGCCATAAGCGTTGCAAAGAACCCAGTGCTCCATTCCAAAACCAAGCACATAGAAGTGAGGTATCATTTCCTGAGAGACAATGTAGAGAAAGGGAAGATAGCCTTGATCCATGTACCTACACATGACCAACTAGCCGATATTTTCACCAAACCCCTAGATCAAGCAACTTTCACTCGTTTGCGGGGGGAGCTTGGTGTGTGTTTGATTTCTTGAGTTGGTGTGTGGGAGCTCCTTTGTAGCATATGTATAGCTTTCCTTTGTGCATTTCTTGCATTTGGCATGGCATATGTAACATGATGTATAGGCATCTTTGTATCTTAGGTTGCATGCATTTTGGTTAATATGCATTGTGTAGGAAAGCTTCTCCTATATACATTGTTCACCATGGTATGCTATATATGATCTTGTGGGCTAGTTTGGTATGATATGGCTTAGTGTGGCTTAGCTCTTGATGATCTTGGTTTATATCCATGGTTGATGGCTATGTTTTTCAAAAATCTCATATGTATGCTCTCTTGTGAGTAAATGCCTTTATATGATCTTGACATGTTTTTGTGGCTTGGCTATGCTTAATTTGTGGTTGGATAGCTTATTTTGATCATATGGGGCCAAAGGCTCATTTGCCATCATGAATGTTTAGCCCCCATGCTTCATCTTGTGGAGGGGCATAAGTTCCTTTTTGTCGCAAAGACATTTCATGTACCAAATATGAATCTGAAAATGAAATGTAAATTGCTTAGAAAATGTGCTCCCATGTCATATGTGCTTATTTTTATAGCTTTGGGTGCTAAACCGTTGCATGTTGCTTACCAATGAGAAGTCTCTTACATAGAAGTAAGCACATGGCTCGGTATGCTTTGACATGACATGAGGTGCTTGTGGGTGTTTATGATGGTCTTATGCTTAGAATGGTTGTCCTAGCACGAAGTTTGTGTGGCTTTGCCATTTTGATATATTTTGATCATGTTTAGGACTTTGCTCATGAGAAGGAA
Source organism: Cenchrus fungigraminus (assembly GCA_036936925.1). Classification (NCBI taxonomy): domain Eukaryota; kingdom Viridiplantae; phylum Streptophyta; class Magnoliopsida; order Poales; family Poaceae; genus Cenchrus; species Cenchrus fungigraminus. The sequence continues at coordinate 75,724,790 of CM072780.1, forward strand.
TTTTTCGTAAAAATGCTCAATTCTATCTTAGCTTCGTCCAATGGCTGTGAAACTTGGTGATCTTGTAGTTTTTGTCCATACCAAGCTATCGAGTATCTAACTTGCTCATTTGGAGGTCTATAGCATGCTATGTTGAATTTTGTCTATTTGAGAAGCTCTAGGTTGCATTTTTTGCATTTTTGGCTTGATTCATGCATTGTCAACAAGGGGGAGAAGTTTGAACATGTTTTGGCCTACTGAGTGCATTTGGAGGGTTTTCAGGTGGTTTCGAGCCATTTTTGGGCTCTGTTGTGCACCGGTCTGACCGATTGAGGTCACCGGTCTGACCGGTCAGAGTGCTGGTCCTGTTCATATGTTGAGCACCTGTCTGACTGATGGTGTCGACCGGTCTGACCGGTCAGAGCTGAGCTGATGCAGCTGCTCTGTTTCGTCAAGTGGTTTGCATGCATTCATCCAGGGGGAGTTGCATTGGTTCAGGGAGAGCTTGCATGTGTGCAGGGGGAGCTCTTTCTCTTTGTGGTTTTTGAGCTTTGGATTGTTCGTTTGTGCTCTTTGCTTGAGCATGTGTTATCTCAGATGTGTCGAGCCATTGCCCTTGCCTAAGGGGTCCGAGACTTGTCTTCTTCAAGTGATCTTGCTCTTTGCATTTCTTTGGCTTTCGATCGCTTGTTGGAGTTTCTTTTAGTCGTTTCTTTTCTTTTTTTCCTCTTTGGTTACCAAAACGTGTGTGTTGTCAATGCACTCATCAAGGGGGAGATTGAGAGCCATGTGTGGTTCGAGGACCGGTGGATGGTCGCTTCCTGGTGTGATGAGTGATTGACAACGTGGTGTGGACTGATTCTTGGCTAAGTATTGCAGGTGCAGGTTGCGGCTTGACTGGTGTTGGTGCAGGTGAAGAACAAGCGCGAAAGGTCGTTGCCGGTGAGGCCTCCAGGTGTGGAGAAGACAAGTAGGCTTGGTTCGAGGGACCCGGTGGCCAGCGGGGTCAAGTGCGAGCCGCATGGTGGCAAGAACAGCAAGATGAAGTCACGGACGATTTCTTGGTTGAGCCTCAAAACCAAGGTCGAGCCGGGACTACGTGGGAGCCGAGTCATGAGTGGTGATTGGCGGAGGCTACACCGAGTTCACGGGGTTTCTGGTGGTTCACCAGAAAACCACTAGGTTCCTTGGCTGATCCACAAAGCCAAGACCGAAGAACCGAAGACGGAGGTGCAGCAGCATCGGACCGGTCTGACCGGTGGGTCTGACCGGTCTGACCGGTGGGTACTGGTCTGACCGGTGAGGAGCACCGGTCTGACCGGTGTGCGACGACGAAGTCCGGAATCTTTGAAGAGGAGGACACGCGTCGGGATCGCAAGGCTTGCGTCGAGGCTAAGCAAGTTTGCGGTTGCTGGGCATCCATCCGATGGTGCGAAGACAAAGACTTCCAAATTCGTCCTTGAGGGGCATGTATCCCTAGTTAGCTAGTAAGGGTATTTTAGTCTTTCGGTTGCCTCCATATAACCCAAGGGGTGAGAGGATGGCAGCCATCTCTTGGAACCCTAGCTCATTTGGTTTTCCTATTTCCCTTCCTATTTTCCTTAGGATTTTCGTAGGACTAGCTTGAGAGCTTCATGGTGAGATCTTGTGAGAGGGAAGGATGATCGGGCGGCAAGCTAGACCTTGTATGAACCTCTTTGGTATGTATAGATGATTCAGCGTGGTTCCTCAAGGCTTGGATGTGTCTTTCCCGTTTCTCCTTTTTGGTGATTTTCGGAGGCTTTTCTTGGCGAATTTCTTGTGGCGGTTTTGAGACCTTTCTCTTTGGGATTTGGTGGGGGATGTATGCATGAAACCCTCGTGGTTCTTTTCCCTTTGATTCCCCTCCCAAATCCGTGAGTAAAGGGGCTCAATTTTGGGGTTTTCGTGGTTCTAGGGTTCGTGGTGTTCTTGGCGGAAATCCTTCGATTCCTCTTGATTCAACGAGTTTTGGTGGACCAAATCTTGGCTATGGAGTGCCCATGAGGTGTTCCTACTATCCCCAAAGTCTTGTGCGAATCCGTGGAGCGAATCAGGAGACCGGGAGTTGGATTTGGGGGAGTTGACCCGCAGAAGCTGTTCATCCCGAGCTGCCCAGGCATGACCGGTCTGACCGGTGCTCTTGACCGGTCTGACCGGTGCGAGCCCCTTGTGGGTTTTGTCTCGGGGAACAGCTGTGTTCGTGTGGTTTTGTCCCGTGGTCCTGCTTGTCAGTTCTTGGCCTGTTTGGAGTTGTCTTGCTAGGCTTTGTGAGGGGTTTTCCTTCTTGGCAGGTTGTTCTTTGGTGGTGGTTTTTATTCTAGGGCCTAGAGGAGTCACTGAGATTTCCTGGAACTTTGCTGTGCATCTGCTGTTCGCCACCGGCCTGACCAGCAGAGTCCACCGGTCTGACCGGTGCCATCGGTCTGACCGACATGAGCCATCGGTCTGACCGGTGTGGCACAGACAGCAGGCTGCTCAGTTTTCCGCTGTGCGTTTGGGGTGTTTGATTCGGTTGGTTGAGTTGTTGGTTCCAAGGACCAGTAGCACTCCAGTGGCTACGTGGTCTTGGCCAACTTGGGTAGTTGAGTCGGAGACGTGTTCATCTTGTTGGAGTCTCTATCTCCTTCGAGAAGAATTTTAATCGGCTCCCATTCACTCCCCCCCTCTCTGGTTCGCCGTTTCGGTCCTTCAAGTGGTATCAAATCCGGTTACGGATCTTCGGATTCTAACCAGTCTAAGATCCAAGGATGGCGTACCAGGAACGGGGTTCGGGTCCTCTGCACTTCGATGGCAAAATCTACCAGATGTGGCAGAGGCGGATGGCGGCGTTCCTCCGCGGTAAGGGTCAGATCCTTTGGGACGTTACGGTGAACACAGCTTATGTTCATCCGATTAACTTCCTTGCTCCAGGATCGAGGGATATGTTCGACGCCAACAACAAGGCGGTCGACTACTTGTTTCTTGCTCTGTGTCAGTCCGAATTCGATCGGGTTCAGACAGAGGACTTAGCTTGTAGGATTTGGGAGCAGTTGAAGGATGCTCATGCTGGGAATGCTCAGGTTCAGGCTAGGATGTACGCGACCTACTGGAGAGAGTACAAGAACTTCACTCATCTCCCCGGTGAGTCCGTCGATGCCCTTTTCCAGCGGTTTACGGTCGTGGTGAACAACATGAGAGCCAATGTGGCCGTGCTCCTATACGATGATCATGATAGAGCCGTGAAGCTCTTGCACTCGTTGGATCGTACCGTATGGGACGGGAAGGTTGAGGCTATCCTTGAGTCCGAGAAGTATGACACCTTGACCGTGAACGAGCTGTTCTCGAAGCTCAAGTCGGCTGAGTTGGACCGTGGTATGACAGCCAGATCGAGAGCCCGACTGATTCTCATAGTCTTGCTCTCGTTGGTGGCAAAGGAGCTAAGTCTAACGCTAACGCATCCTCTAGGATGTACTCTCTGTCTTCTTTGATGTCTTTGCCAGACGAGGAGTTCGACGTGCTTGGAGAGGACGAGCTGGCGTTGCTGACCAGGTGGTTTGAGAGGCTGCACGAGAACCGGGTGAACTCGAGGAGGACAGCACAGACGTGCTTTCAGTGTGGCAAGTCGGGACACTTCGTCGCCGACTGCCCGGAGAAGACGGAGAACAAGGACGGCTACAAGGACGGCTACAAGCACCGGTCGAGCAAGGACCCCAAGTACCGATCGAGGCGCGATCACAAGCACAAGAACAAGCACAAGGACGAGCGACGGTCGAGGAAGAAGGACGGCCACGGCAGGAAGGCCCGAGCGATGGTCGGAGCGAGCGACGTCGACTCCAGCTCCGCCTACTCTTCCTCGAGCTCGAGTAGCAGTGAAGACGAAGGTGATCGGCGCAAGAACAAGAAGTCATCCAAGAACTTGAGCGGGCTGAGTTGCTTCGCACGAGATGGCTTCTGCGGCATGGCTCGTAGCTCCGGTAGCAAGAAGAGTCACCAGAGCGACTCGGACTCCGACTCCGAGGACGAGGTACGTGACGAGCTTCCCTTCTTGCATGAGGAGAATGAGCGTCTTGGCAAGTTGCTTGATAATCGTGATGACATGCTTAGAGAGGCCAAGAAGATGAGGAAAGAGCTTAGGGCCTCACTAGAAGATGCTAGGAACCGTGTGGCTGAGCTAGAAACCCAGAACCTAGATGCTAAACTTAAGATTGATTCGCTTAGGGCTTCTCCTGTGGTTTCTGATGATGTTGATTGTGTTGATTGCTCTGTGTACCTAGCTGATCTTTCTAGTCTCAAGGATAAGCATGCTTCCACTTGTGATGAACTAGATATGCTTAGGGTTGAAGTGGCTGAGCTTAAGTCTAGACCTGTTTTGCTAGGTGCCTGCACTTCTTGCCCTGTTTTGCATGGAAAGATTGATGAGATGCATGCTTACACTGTTTCGCTTGAGGCTAAGTTGAAAGAGCCTATTCCCACTTCTTGCTCTACTTGTGAATTGCATGCGGTTAAGAATTTGGAGCTTGCACATTATGTTGATCGCTTGCAGGATGAGAATGATGAGCTGAGGAAATGTATGAGTTGGTTGCCGGGTCAGGAGCCTCAGCTTGGTATCATGATAGCGGCTTTCAAACGCTATGATGGTCAGGCACTTGGGGCTGACAAGCTTGGAGAGAACAGTGGTGAGGGAGTTGAGAGAGTTGGAGAGATCCCTATCCCACCACCAAACAGACACAAGAATAAGTTTGAGCCCAAGCCTAACCATCTCAGAAACAAACTTAACACTACTCTAGATCCACCCATATCCCCTCACCCAACGAATGATTTCCAAAAACCGGTGAAGTTTGTGAGCCCAAAGGGAGGTGAGGAAGGAGAGAAGAAGGGTGAGAAGCCGAGTGAGCAGCCACAACCCAAGCCTAAGCCTAAGCCACAGCCCATAAAGTTCCATTGTGGGTATTGTGGGAGAGATGGTCACAAGGATGAGTTTTGCTTCAAGAGGAAGCGTGAGGAGAGAATGGCTAGAGAGTGGGCTAACAAGGACAGGTACCACCCCTCTATTGGTGTACCTGAGCCTCGTATGCAGATGCCCAGGGCCAAGGCGATTGTGAGGATGGTTCCGGCTTGGGGAGACCGGAAGGTAGCAGGTGGTGCTGCTGGCCGAGCTACACCGGTCAGACCGGTGCGCTACACCGGTCAGACCGGTGCAGGTCAGGACAGACAGCGGTCTGGTTTTCATGCTTGTAAGGATGCTCAGTTTGGTTCAGGTGGTCGTGGTTCTGGTGGTTGGTATGGAAAGTCTGCAGGTGGTCAGTTTGCTAGACGTTCTCCACCTCGTGCTCAATACGGGGGTGGGAGGAGTCGTAGCTTTGAGATGGAGAGGAGAAACAGTCCACGGTCTTCTTTTCGTGGCTTTCGTTCTCCTCCAGCTAGAGAGGGTTGGTTCCCTCGTAGTGGTTACCGTGATGGTGTTCGTGGTGGTAGCTTTGATAGGCGTGATGATATGGTTTGTGCTAACCCCACTTTGGAGTAAATGGCTCGGCACTGGTTTTACTCTTTTGGTACTAACCCCAGTGCTGAGTCGTTTGTTCACTCACGTGCTCGCTTTTGAATTTCAGGTGGGAGACTTGAGGAATGTTTGGTTGATTGACTCCGGTTGCTCGAGGCATATGACCGGGGACAAGGGGTGGTTCTCAAGTCTCGTCCCGGTGGTGTCCAGGACATACATCACCTTTGGGGACAATGGGCGAGGGCGTGTGCTATCAGAAGGTGAGATCAAGGTAAGTGACAAGGTCACTCTCAGGCGTGTTGCTCTTGTTCAATCGCTGGGGTTCAATTTGCTTTCCGTGTCCCAGTTGTTGGATGAGGGTTTTGAGGTGTTGTTTCGGCCTGGTGGTTCTCGGATTTTAGATTCTCGAGGGGATCTTGTTTGCATGGTCGTTCCCGAGGGTCAAGTGTTCCGAGCTGATTTCTCTCAGTCTTCTGGTGTGGAGCGTTGCTTTTTGGCTGGTTCTTCGAGTGAGTTGTGGAAGTGGCATAGGAAGTTGGGTCACTTGAGCTTTGACCTTTTGTCTCGCTTGAGTAAACTCAATTTGGTCCGAGGATTGCCACGGTTGAGGTTTGAGAAAGAGTTGGTTTGTGCGCCGTGTAGGCATGCCAAGATGGTAGCCTCTTCTCACTCGCCTCTCACTGATGTGATGACTGAGCATCCATGCGAGCTGCTCCATATGGACCTTGTTGGCCCAGCTCGTGTGCGATCTGCGGGTGGGAAGTGGTATGTCCTTGTTGTGGTGGACGACTACTCTCGGTATGCGTGGGTGTTCTTTCTTGAGGAGAAAGGGGAGACGTTTGGTTTTGTTCGAGATCTTGTCTTGAGGTTAAGAAACGAGAGGCACGGAGATGCCATACGAGCGATCCGCAGTGACAATGGCTCGGAATTCAAAAACTCTCGCTTCGAAACCTTTTGCCATGACTTGGGTCTTGAACACCAGTTTTCGAGTCCGTATACGCCTCCCCAGAATGGCGTGTTGGAAAGGAAAAACAGGACCTTGTGCGAGATGGCTCGGACGATGCTCGACGAGCATAGGACTCCGAGAAGGTTCTGGGCTGAGGCGGTCAATACCGCGTGCTATGTGTCGAACAGTATCTACCTCAGGGTTCACAAGAAGAAAACCTGTTACGAGTTGATGCACGGTCACACACCCAAGGTGAGTCACTTCCATGTCTTTGGTTGTAAATGCTTCATTCTGAAGAAAGGGAAGGAGTTGGACAAGTTTGAGGCTAGGTCTGTCGATGGCATTTTCTTTGGTTACGCATCTCATTCTAGAGCATTTCGTGTGCTCAATCTTGAAACTAACCAAATCATGGATACTTGCGAGGTAACCTTCGACGAGACACAGCCACGTAGTCAGCTTGTTTTTGAGTGTGCAGGTGACGACGAACTTGGCAAGGAGATCTTTCAGGAGGAGGAGCATGAACATGGAGGTGATGAAGATGGCGGTGTGGTGCCCGCGGCTGAACATGTACCTACTACTTCAACGACGATCGAGAACGGGCGCTCTCCCACACCTACAATGACAAACCAAGATCAAGGCGAAGCTGCTGTTGAGGGGGAGGTAGCATCAAGGCGAGAACCTCCCCGGCGAGTGCAAGTGGATCACCCAGCTTCGAGAATCATCGGCGACATGAATGAATGTACTACACGGTCGAGGGTTCGGAACAATTCTCATTTCCCTCATGCTGCTTTTGTTGCCACCTTTGAGCCCAAAGACATTGGACACGCGCTATCTGATCACAATTGGGATAACTCGATGCATGAGGATTTGGAGAATTTTGAGAGGAATCAAGTTTGGGAATTGGTTGACCCTCCCCCAGGGTGTAAGCCAATTGGGACAAAATGGGTGTGGAAGAACAAAGAGGGAGAGAAAGGAGAAGTGGTGAGGAACAAGTCAAGACTTGTTGCTCTGGGGTACTCTCAGAAAGAAAGGATCGACTACGAGGAGACCTTTGCTCCCGTAGCTCGTTTGGAGGCGATCAGGATCCTTCTAGCCTTTTCCGTGGCTAAAGGATTCAAGTTGTACCAGATGGATGTCAAGAGTGCTTTCCTAAATGGTGTTTTGGAGGAAGTTGTGTATGTGAGGCAACCACCGGGGTTTAAGAGTGATAAGTGCCCTCACCGGGTGTACAAGTTGAGGAAGGCGCTGTATGGGTTGAAGCAGGCGCCTTGAGCTTGGTACGGTAGGTTGAGGGGGTTCCTGTTTGAGAGAGGGTTTGAGATGGGGAAGGTCGATCAGACTTTATTTCTCCTCAGGCAGGGCAGAGATATCCTGATTGTGCAGGTATACGTGGATGATATTGTCTTTGGTGGCTCGTCTAACTCTCTTGTTGCAAGGTTTGCAGAAGACATGAGCAGGGAATTTGAGATGAGCATGATGGGTGAGTTGCAGTTCTTCCTCGGGCTACAAATCAAGCAATCAAAGGAAGGAACATTTGTGCACCAAGCTAAGTACACCAAGGACATTGTGAGGAAGTTCAAGATGGAGGACTCCAAGGCCATGGCGACGCCTATGAGTACGACTACAGCTCTTGATGCGGACGGAGAAGGGGAACACGTGGACCAGAAGGAGTACCGGAGCATGATCGGGTCACTCCTCTACTTGACGGCGATGAGGCCGGACATCCAGTTCTCGGTATGTCTGTGCGCTCGTTTTCAAGCGTCTCCGAGGACTTCGCATCGGCAAGCAGTCAAGCGCATATTCAAGTATTTGCGACACACTCCCGACTTCGGCCTTTGGTACTCCGCGTCTTCTTCTTTGACTCTTCATGGATTTTCGGACGCGGATTTTGCCGGGTGTCGGTTGGATAGGAAGTCCACTTCTGGGACTTGCCAGTTCTTGGGTTCTTCTTTGGTGTCTTGGTCTTCCCGCAAACAGTCGAGTGTTGCTCAATCCACTACCGAGGCAGAGTACATTGCCGCAGCTAGTTGTTGCTCTCAGCTCCTTTGGATCACATACACCATGAGCGACTTTGATGAGGAGTATACCCATGTCCCACTTCAATGTGATAGCACAAGTGCCATAAGGGTTGCAAAGAACCCAGTGCTCCATTCCAAAACCAAGCACATAGAAGTGAGGTATCATTTCCTGAGAGACAATGTAGAGAAAGGGAAGATAGCCTTGATCCATGTACCTACACATGACCAACTAGCCGATATTTTCACCAAACCCCTAGATCAAGCAACTTTCACTCGTTTGCGGGGGGAGCTTGGTGTGTGTTTGATTTCTTGAGTTGGTGTGTGGAAGCCCCTTTGTAGCATATGTATAGCTTTCCTTTGTGCATTTCTTGCATTTGGCATGGCATATGTAAACATGATGTATAGGCATCTTTGTATCTTAGGTTGCATGCATTTTGGTTAATATGCATTGTGTAGGAAAGCTTCTCCTATATACATTGTTCACCATGGTATGCTATATATGATCTTGTGAGCTAGTTTGATATGATATGGCTTAGTGTGGCTTAACTCTTGATGATCTTGGTTTATATCCATGGTTGATGGCTATGTTTTTGAAAAATCTCATATGTATGCTCTCTTGTGAGTAAATGCATTTATATGATCTTGACATATTTTTGTGGCTTGGCTATGCTTAATTTGTGGTTGGATAGCTTATTTTGATCATATGGGGCCAAAGGTTCATTTGCCATCATGAATGTTTAGCCCCCATGCTTCATCTTGTGGAGGGGCATAAGTTCCTTTTTGTCGCAAAGACATTTCATGTACCAAATATGAATCTGAAAATGAAATGTAAATTGCTTAGAAAATGTGCTCCCATGTCATATATGCTTATTTTTATAGCTTTGGGTGCTAAACCGTTGCATGTTGCTTACCAATGAGAAGTCTCATACATAGAAGTAAGCACATGGCTCGGTATACTTCGACATGACATGAGCTGCTTGTGGGTGTTTATGATGGTCTTATGCTTAGAATGGTTGTCCTAGCATGAAGTTTGTGTGGCTTTGCCATTTTGATATGTTTTGATCATGTTTAGGACTTTGCTCATGAGAGGGAATTTTTCGTAAAAATGCTCAATTCTATCTTAGCTTCGTCCAATGGCTGTGAAACTTGGTGATCTTGTAGTTTTTGTCCATACGAAGCTATCGAGTATCTAACTTGCTCATTTGGAGGTGTATAGCATGCTATGTTGAATTTTGTCTATTTGAGAAGCTATAGGTTGCATTTTTTGCATTTTTTGCTTGATTCATGCATTGTCAACAAGGGGGAGAAGTTTGAACATGTTTTGGCCTACTGAATGCATTTGGAGGGTTTTCAGGTGGTTTCGAGCCATTTCTGGGCTCTGTTGTGCACCGGTCTGACCGGTTGAGGTCACCGGTCTGACCGGTCAGAGTGCTGGTCCTGTTCATATGTTGAGCACCGGTCTGACCGGTGGTGTCGACCGGTCTGACCGGTCAGAGCTGAGCTGATGCAGCTGCTCTGTTTCGTCAAGTGGTTTGCATGCATTCGTCCAGGGGGAGTTGCATTGGTTTAGGGGGAGCTTGCATGTGTGCCGGGGGAGCTCTTTCTCTTTGTGGTTTTCGAGCTTTGGATTGTTCGTTTGTGCTCTTTGCTTGAGCATGTGTTATCTCGGATGTGTCGAGCCGTTGCCCTTGCCTAAGGGGTCCGAAACTTGTCTTCTTCAAGTGATCTTGCTCTTTGCCTTTCTTTGGCTTTCGATCGCTTGTTGGAGTTTCTTTTAGTCGTTTCTTTTCTTTTTTTTCTCTTTGGTTACCAAAACGTGTGTGTTGTCAATGCACTCATCAAGGGACAGATTGAGAGCCATGTGTGGTTCGAGGACCGGTGGATGGTCGCTTCCTAGTGTGATGAGTGATTGACAACGTGGTGTGGACTGATTCTTGGATAAGTATTGCAGGTGCAGGTTGCGGCTTGACTGGTGTTGGTGCAGGTGAAGAACAAGCGCGAAACCTCGTTGCCGGTGAGGCCTCCAGGTGTGGAGAAGACAAGTAGGCTTGGTTCGAGGGACCCGGTGGCCAGCGGGGTCAAGTGCGGGCCGCATGGTGGCAAGAACAGCAAGATGAAGTCACGGACGGTTTCTTGGTTGGCCTCAAAACCAAGGTCGAGCCGGGACTACGTGGGAGCCGAGTCATGAGTGGTGATTGGGGGAGGCTACACCGAGTTCGCGAGGTTTCCGGTGGTTCACCAGAAAACCACTAGGTTCCTTGGCTGATCCACCAAGCCAAGACCGAAGAACCGAAGACGGAGGTGCAGCAGCATCAGACCGGTCTGACCGGTGGGTCTGACCGGTGGGTTTGACCTGTCTGACCGGCGGGTACCGGTCTGACCGGTGTGTGATGACGCAGTCCGGAATCTTTGAAGCGGAGGACACGCGTCGGGATCGCAAGGCTTGCGTCGAGGCTAAGCAAGTTTGCGGTTTCTGGGCATCCATCCGATGGTGCGAAGATAAAGACTTCCAAATTCGTCCTTGAGGGCATGTATCCCTAGTTAGCTAGTAAGGGTATTTTAGTCTTTCGGTTGCCTCCATATAACCCAAGGGGTGAGAGGATGGCAGCCATCTCTTGGAACCCTAGCTCATTTGGTTTTCCTATTTTCCCTTCCTACTTTCCTTAGGATTTTTGTAGGACTAGCTTGAGAGCTTCATGGTGAGATCTTGTGAGAGGGAAGGATGATCGGGCGGCAAGCTAGACCTTGTATGAACCTCTTTGGTATGTATAGATGATTCGGCGTGGTTCCTCAAGGCTTGGATGTGTCTTTCCCGTTTCTCCTTTTTGGTGATTTTCGGAGGCTTTTCTTAGCGAATTTCTTGTGGCGGTTTTGAGACCTTTCTCTTTGGGATTTGGTGGGGGATGTATGCATGAACCCCTCGTGGTTCTTTTCCCTTTGATTCCCATCCCAAATCCGTGAGTAAAGGGGCTCAATTTCGGGGTTTTCGTGGTTCTAGGGTTCGTGGTGTTCTTGGCGGAAATCCTTCGATTCCTCTTGATTCAACGAGTTTTGGTGGGCCAAATCTTGGCTATGGAGTGCCCATGAGGTGTTCCTACTATCCCCAAAGTCTTGTGCGAATCCGTGGAGCGAATCGGGAGATCGGGAGTTGGATTTGGGGGAGTTGACCCGCGGGCGCTGTTCATCCCGAGCTGCCCAGGCGTGACCGGTCTGACCGGTGCTCTTGACCGGTCTGACCGGTGCGAGCCCCTTGTGGGTTTTGTCTCGGGGAACTGCTTGTCAGTTCTTGGCCTGTTTGGAGTTGTCTTGCTAGGCTTTGTGAGGGGTTTTCCTTTTTGGCAGGTTGTTCTTTGGTGGTGGTTTTTGTTCCAGGGCCTAGAGGAGTCACTGAGGCTTCCTGGAACTTTGCTGTGCATCTGCTGTTCGCCACCGGCCTGACCGGCAGAGTCCACCGGTCTGACCGGTGCCATCGGTCTGACCGGCAGGAGCCATCGGTCTGACCGGTGTGGCACAGACAGCAGGCTGCTCAGTTTTCCGCTGTGCGTTTGGGGTGTTTGATTTGGTTGGTTGAGTTGTTGGTTCCTAGGACCAGTAGCACTCCAGTGGCTACGTGGTCTTGGCCAACATGGGTAGTTGAGTCGGAGACGTGTGTTGGAAGCTGTGTTCGTCTTGTTGGAGTCTCTATCTCCTTCGAGAAGAATTTTTATCGGCTCCCATTCACTCCCCCCTTCTCTGGTTCGCCGTTTCGGTCCTTCAGTGGGCCCTGACCGACCTGATGCGTGGGCTCGAAGACGTGAAGACCGCTTGGCGTGCAAGTCAATGCAGTCCAGATGAATTAAGGTAGCTCAGATAAGTCTTCCACGTTGTAACCGACTAGGATATATGGAAACTAACTTGTAACCCAAGGTCATCAGCCAATATGAGGCGGCCTGAGGCGGCCCCAAGGGCAGACCATTGCAAGAGACCTCTCGCGGGTCACCACGCGATCATCAAGCAATACAAACTGTCAGTGTTTTAGACCGGCAACCTACCAAGGGGAGTACCCGAGGTAGATGAATGTGGCGTCGCCGAGATCGGGAACTCGAAGGAGAGACACGTGGCACACAATTTAGACAGGTTCGGGCCGCGAGGTGCGTAATACCCTACGTCCTGTATGCTGCATAGCTCTAGATTGATTGGGTGTGTTTACAGGATGATGTGGATGAAGAGATAGGGGTCCCTGTCTCGCCTTATATAGTCCGGGAGGCAGGGTTACAAGTCGGTTTGCTAGAGGAGTACTAGTCGTGTACGGCTAGGAGTACTCTACATGGATCCAGACATGTCTAGCTTTCTAACCGAGTATCCTCTGTAGGCCTTGCGCCCCACACCAGCAGGTGCCGTGCAGCCCAAGTCGAGTAGTCCCAGGGGCCCACGGAGTAGTCGGTCCCAGTACCCACCTGAGTAGTGGGCCCAGGGATGTCCGTACGACAAGCCCTTGAGTACTTTGTAGTCGAGCAGGATGTCTTCGAGTAGTCTTGACGGCCTTGGCGAGTAGTCCTTGAGCATCCCCGAGTTCCACAAGCCGAAAGTCCTCAAGAATGCTTGAATCATCCCGAGGCTGGAAGGTACTCCAGCAGATCTTTGAGTAGTCTTGAAGTCTTCTCGAGTTGTCCACAAGCGTCCTCGAGTGCTTCTCTCGAAGGTCTTCAATAGTATTCGTGTTGTCTTGATGAAAAAAACCATATGGAAAATGCGATTCGGAGAATCACATTCCATATGGAATGTAGCGCCCGACCCTTAGGTCGAATCGCAGATTCAAGCTGAGGGTCAATCTGAAGTTCTGCCAATCTTATCCCGAAAAATCCGGAGAAAAAACCGAAGGACACGTGGCACGGAGCCCCCGAGCCTTAAGTCGAGTACTTTTCTCTCGAATTGAAGGATCTTCTTGACTGTAGAATGTGTCCTGAGTGGGATCTCGATCTGGTTGTAGCCCACTGAGGCCATCTGACGTAGTCGAGCCCCCGAGACTGAGAGCGTCAAGTACTGGAATATGAAGAGTCAGGCTGCCACTGCTGAGTCAGCCGCCCGAAACTTAGCCGCCCACTCAGAACTGAACCGACCGGTGGCTTATAAATAACAGGGGGACCCCTTAGGGTTTCTCACTTCCAGCGGTTGCATTCTTAGAGATCAGATCTAAGTGAGTGCCCCCTCTACTCCTCTGCTGCTGCCACCACCGCGAAGTAGATTAGATCTACACTCGCCCGCCGCCGTGGTCCGCCCACCGCTGTAGCCCCCGAGCGGATGCGAGTGAAGATACCCATCACTTGGAGGATGAAGGCGTCCCCGGCGAAGAGCTCGAAGACCGGCGCGTCGAAGAAAAGGAGCTGCAGTGAGGCCGAGGATGCCGGCCAGATGTTGTCGTCGCCGCCCTCCTCCCCTCGCCCTAATCCGGCGAAGGAGTGGAAGAAGGCGAAGTTGAAAACCGAGGATCTCCTTGCCCTGTTCAACAGTGGATTCCTCTGCGAGAAGGAGATGGATCTCTGGCGCACTGCCACCGGCAACCCGTACCCGATGGAGAAAAACCCAGACGAGATCTCGATGTTCGCGCGGTTCGTGGAGCGCGGACTCGCGCTGCCGGCCAGCGATTTCTTCAAAGGGATGCTCAGGTACTACGGCATCGAGTACCTCAATCTCAATCCCAACGGAATCTTCCATGTCTCCATCTTCGTACATTTCTGCGAAGCCTTTGTGGGGATCAAGCCCCATTGGATCTTGTTTCTGAAATTCTTCTGGGTGAAACCGCAACCGAGCAGTAATGACCCGCGAGTAGTCGGAGGCGCCGGGATTCAGATGCGAGAAGACGCCGCCGACCAGTACTTGCCGTACAAGCTGATAGACTCCAACCAAGACTGGAAGGCGAAGTGGTTCTACATCTGCAACCACCATCCCGAGCTGTCGAAGCCGAGTGGGCGTCAACCGAAGCACGCGCCGTGGTGGAACACGGAGCCCACCATGCAGGAAGGTATCCAGCTACCTCCCCTGCTGAAGAAGATCAAGGCCCTGCGAGAGGCCGGACTGAGGGCCGAGCATGTGGCCTTCAGTTTCATGAAGTGGAGGGTGCAGCCGCTGATGGCGCGAGACACCCTCGGGTACCAGAACACTGGCAATGAGGATACGTCCCAGATGCCTGGCGAGGAGAGTGATGATGATGTCATCATCGACAGGCTGGGGAAGATTTTTAAGGATATGCCCCCGTACACACCGTGCCCGGTGACCGAGTACTCCGCGGCACGTCCACCGAACCAGGTTAGTTATCGTGACATTAGCCCCCGAGTACTGATTTACTTGACGTAGTCGTACTCATGCTTGCTTGATGTTGCAGGACGATCTGGAGAAGTACATCTCCGTTCCGCCCTCCCCTCCGCAACTTGAAGGACAGGCGCAAGGGAAAGCGGAGCCCAAGGGGAAGGAACGCCGCGAAGTCGGTGAAGGTAGTGATGTCGTCGTCATCGAGGACAGCTCCGATGACGAGGATGAGGAGACGCTGCAGCAGCGGTTCCAGCTCCGCTCAAGGTTCAGCCGGGCGGGGATGCCCAATATCCCCGTCATCGAGAAGCCATCTAGCCTCGAGGCTAGCTTGCCGGTGCCACCCAGGAAGCCGCGCAACGCGGCGCGGAAACGCGTCGTGAAGAAGTTGAAGATTGCAGAGGCGACCAGCCAAGAGGTAAGTACCATCACCAAAGTAGTCGAGTTCCTCCGATGAGTACTCTGGTGCTGACAATATCACTTGTAATCTTTCAGGATATCCCCTCCTCGAACCCCGTTGATCAGGGTGATGAGGACGTCTGGGAGACGGTGGGGGCGGCAGCTGAGAGGAGCATCAGCCCGCCTCCAGCTACTGAAGACGTCGCGCCAGAGGAGGCACAACTCGAGACCGGCGTCGTGGAGCCGCAGGCGTCGGTTGAAGAAGCACAGGACCTTCCTCCGGCTGCGACTGTGGAGCAGCCAGAGGAGACCCCTACCGAGGCCGGAGCTGCCAACGAGGCTGGCATAGTTGACATTGCCAGGATACTAGGCCCTCCGACTGTGACCGTGGTGCGGTCAACTCTGTAAGTTCTCTGAATTCCTGAGTAGTCGTGTAGTCGTCAAGCTTTACATGGTTGACTGAGTGCTTCGTGATGCAGGAAATCCACGGACTTGTCGTGGGATGGTGGGGAGACCAGCACTCCAGCCGATGGAGGAGACCGCTCGGCGGAAGAGCGCGAACCCACACCACCACCACAAGCTGACATCGTGGTAAAACCAGTACTTGAAGAGGCCACCGTGGTCGAAGGTATGCTCCCTGCTACCACGAGTAGTTATTGTGAAGGGTAGTCATAGATTTGACTTCTTGTACTGATCCTGACAGGAGCACAAACAGAAGGAGCCACGATCCCAGAAGCCGTGGCCATGGAGACGGCCACTGTGGAGGCGGAATCCACAGAGCCGGATGTAGGGGCAACGTCAGCGACAGCCCCCGAGTCAGGGACTGCGATAGCCCCCAAGCCAAGCGCAGAGATGCGAGTTGAACCACAACCCGAGTCGAGTACTCAAGTCGTCGTCTGCGAGGCGATCATAGAAGAAGCTGCGCCGCTTCGCTCGGCGCCCATGCCAGAGACGGCATCTTCGAGCCGTGGAGGACTCGAGTTGCTGCAGGACAATCTTGTTGATCCGGCCATTGTCGCCCTGAGCATGGAGTCATGGCGCCGTACCGAGCAGTGGGTCAAGGTACGTTGCGAGGACCCTGATTAGTCTTGCTTCATAGAGTACTGGGTACTCATTGGTCATTCTGTCGTGTGCAGGATGTGGTTGAAAGGTCCCGCCAGAAGTCCGAGCTTCTGAAAGGGTATGGCGACACGGTTCTTCGTGCCGAGGGCTTAGAGAAGGAGCTAGACAAGTCGAGGAAGCATGCAACCTTGCTCCAGTCCAAGCTTGATGGTGCCTTCGCCCAGTACCACAACGAGGTACAAAAGATGCAGGCGAAGAGGGACGACTTGATCCGGAAGAATAAGTCATTACGCTAGAAGAACAAAGGTATGTCTTTCGCCAAAGCACTGAGTACTTATTGTAGCACTTGCGAGTAGTCTGACCTTGAAGTGAGTTGTCCGCAGAGCTTGAGGCAAAGGTTGACCAGCTGAAGGTGTCGGAGACGGACCTCAAGAACATTGTGTACCGAGAAACCGACAAAAGAGAGGTACTCGAGTACAAGTACACCTAGTTGAGCCATGAATGTATCTACCACATGGAGCTCCGTGAAGCCTCAGACCGTGACCTTATGAATTGCTATAAATCTCTGCAGAAGCTCAACGAAGACTGCGAGAAGCTTCGAGGCCAGCTGAAAGAGCTTGAGGAAGCCGCGCTGCCCATTGCAAGGCTGCTGGTGCCACATCCGGGCAGGCCGAAGATTGCGCCACTGGTTGACAGGCTAAAGGAAGCCCTCGGACGCTTGGCGACGTACGTCAAGCATCTGGCGAAGTCGATCCCGAACCAGGTGTTGGCGTATATGAAGTCGTACTTCCCCAAAGCACCTGTGGATGTAGTGGTCGGTGGACTTGCGGCGAACTGTACTGATGATCAGTACAAGGCTCTCCTTGAAGAGATGGCGCCCATTGCGGAGCAAGTGGCGGAGAAGCTTAATCTCCAGTAGATGTACCTATAGAGGTAGCTTAGAGTAGGTGATGTAAGATAAACAGAGTAGTCAGTGACTTGTTTGAACTATCAATGATAAATGTCCACTGCTTGTATATGTGATGAGTACTGATGACCGCCACTTGCAGCGAAGTGTGCGGAGTACCAAGCCATGGGCGATGTGGTGAGTAGTAGTACTCAGTGGAGTCTGCCTAGTTAGAAGGCACAGTAAATGGGTTGAGTAATATCAAACTTTATTACTGATGAAGAAGTACACCTGGATGACCAGGGCCGTTACAAGTGTGTGGTCGCCAGGACCCGAAGGCCGCCTACGGCTAAGTGTTTGCAAGGGCCCTTGAGCTGCTTACAGCTAGAGATCCGTTAGTAGCCGTATAGGCTGGATCTAGAGTACATGGTCCGTAGACTGCCGCCAAAGTCCTCAGTGCTCTGTGCGGCCCAGGATCCGTTAGTAGCTGTTGACGCTGGATCTTGGAGAAGAGTAGTCCGGAGACTAGTGCTAGGACCGAGGGGCCGCTTACAGCGAAGAGTCCGTGAGTAGCCGTATAGGCTGGACCCGTTAGATGAGTAGTCGAGGGACTACGCGTAGAAGCGACACAGTTGGTCGACGTTCCACGAGTTGCTGATGTCATCGCCTTCAAGTATTTGGAGGCGGTAGGAGCCTGGTCCGGTCACCTTGGAGACTGAGAAGGGACCTTCCCATGGCGAGCTGAGTTTGTGTAGTCCGTCCGTGTTATGGATACGACGGAGGACTAGATCGCCGACGTTGAAGGAGCGTTCCTTGACGTTGCAATCGTGGTAGCGTCGGATACCCTCTAGGTACCTTGCTGATTGGACGAGGACGGCGCAGCGGGCTTCCTCGAGGCTGTCGATGTCAACCCGTCTGCTATCTTCCGAGATGCCTTCGTCGTACTGTTCTACTGCCGGGGATTCCCACATCACGTCGGCGGGTAGAATAGCTTCAGAGCCGTAGACCAGGAAGTAGGGCGACTGCCCCGTTGGCTTGGTAGGTTGAGTACGAAGCCCCCAGAGTGCATTGGGTAGTTCCTTGATCCAATTGCCTCGTTTGGTGTTAGTTGCGTCGTGCAATCGCTTCTTGAGGGCGTCGAGTACCATCCCGTTGGCGCGCTCAACTTGGCCGTTGGCGCGGGGGTGATCAACTGAGACGTACCGGACATCAATCCCGCTGTTCTCGCAGTATTCCCAGAACTGATGGTTGTTGAAGTTGGAACCCAAGTCTGTGATGATGCGATGGGGTAGCCCGTAGCGATGCATGAGTTCATCCAAGAAGTCGAGTACTCTGTCCGCCTTAGGGCAGGTGACCAACTTGACTTCGATCCACTTGGTGAACTTGTCGATGGCCACCAAGACTCTGTTGAATCCTCCCGGCGCAGTTGGCAGAGGCCCAATCATGTCGAGCCCCCAGCAGGCAAAGGGCCAGGTTGGTGGTATGGTGACTAGCTTGTAGGCCGGGACGTGTTGCTGCCTGGCGAAGAATTGACATCCTTGGCACTTTCTGACGAGTTCTTCCGCGTCGGCCAGAGCTGTGGGCTAGTAGAAAGCTCGTCGGAAAGCCTTGCTCACCAGCGTGCGAGAAGACGCGTGGTTGCCGCAGACGCCTTTGTGGATCTCCTCCAAGATGTCCTTGCCTTCATCCCGAGGTATGCACTTCATGAGTACTCCAGAAGTGGCACCCCGCCTGTAGAGCTTGTCTCCGACTAGTACGTAGGTCTTGGCTCGGCGGACGAGTTGTTCGGCCATGTTTTTGTCGGAAGGAACATTCTGCTCGCGGATGTAATCGATGAAGGGTTGTCTCCAGTCCACGTCGATCATCATGACCTCCTGACCGGGCCGTGGTGGCACAGGGTCAGTGGTCGGTGGCACCGGCTCCGGAGTGGATGGCGCGTGAAGCTCGTGGACGAAGACTCCGGCGGGTACTTGCACGCGAGTAGAACCAAGCTTCGACAGGACGTCCGCTGCAACGTTGTTATCGCGGACGGCGTGGTGGAACTCAAGACCATAGAATTTGTTCTCGAGCTTGCGGACTTCAAGACAGTAGGCGTCCATGTTTTCCTTGTTGCGATCCCAAGACTTGTTGACTTGGTTGATGACCACTGCGGAGTCGCCGTAGACTAGTAGTCGCTTGATGCCCAGTGAGATTGTGAGGCGGAGCCCGTGCAGCAGGGCTTTGTATTCGGCTTCGTTGTTTGAGACCTTCCAGAAGATCTGTAGGACGTACTTGAGTTGTTCGCCCTTTGGAGAAATCAGGAGTACTCCTGCGCCCGGGCCTTCGAGCTTGAGTGAGCCGTCAAAGTACATCACCCAGTGCTCTGGTCGCTCTGCAGGAGTTGGTAGCTGATTCTCCCGCCACTCTACCATGAAGTCGACTAGTGCTTGAGACTTGATAGCGGTGCGTGGCTTGAAGTCGATGTTGAGGGCGCCAAGTTCGACCGCCCACTTGGAAATTCTTCCAGTAGCATCTTGATTGCAGTGGATGTCCCCGAGCGGATAGTCGGTGATGACGACAATCGAGTACTCCTGGAAGTAGTGTCGTAGCTTCCGCGAGGTGATCAGTACTGTGTAGAGTAGCTTCTGTACCGGCTGGTACCTTGACTTGGACTCTGACAGAACCTCGCTGACGAAGTCGACTGGTCGCTGGACTGGGTAGGCGTGGCCTTCTTCCTGCCGCTCGACGACAATGGCAGTACTGACCACATGAGTAGTCGCAGCGAGGTAAAGCAGTAGCTGCTCCTTTTTGCGAGGAGCTGTGAGGACCAGTGGCTTAGACAGGAAGTCTTTGAGCTGCGCCAGAGCTTGATCAGCCTCCGCAGTCCATACGAACTTCTCTTGGTGCTTGAGTAGCTTGAAGAAGGGTAGCCCCCGTTCTCCGAGCTTCGAGATGAATCTGTTTAGTGCCGCCATGCACCCGGTCAGCTTCTGGACATCCTTGATGCAGGTTGGAGCTTTCATATTGGTGATGGCAGAGATCTTCTCGGGGTTGGCTTTGATGCCGCGATGGCTGATGATGAAGCCGAGTAGTTTCCCAGATGGTACGCCGAAGACGCACTTGTTGGGATTGAGCTTCCATTGGTACTCTCGCAGGGATGCGAAAGTCTCTTCAAGATCGGCGATGAGCGTATCGGAGTTTCTGGTCTTGATGACCACGTCATCCACATAGGCTTCGACATTCTTGTTAAGCTGCTTTTTGAAGTAGGCCTGGATAGCTCGCTGGTAAGAAGCACCGGTGTTCTTCAACCTGAACGACATTGTCGTGTAGCAGTAGGCGCCGAACGGGGTGATGAACGCGGTCTTCTCCTGGTCTTCTTCCTTGATAGCGATCTGGTGGTACCCGGAGTAGCAGTCGAGGAAGCAGAGCAGGTCGCAGCCCGCCGTGGAGTCGATGACTTGGTCAATCCGCGGCAACCCAAAGGGGTCCTTGGGGCAATGCTTGTTGAGGTCGGTGTAGTCGACGCACATCCTCCACTCGTTCCTGTTCTTCTTGCGGACGAGGACGGGGTTGGCGAGCCACTCAAGATGGAAAACTTCTCGGATGAAGTCAGCCGTGAGTAGTTTGGCGAGTTCCTTCTTGATGGCGTCCCGTCGGTCGTCAGCAAAACGGCAGAGGTGTTGTCGCTTGGGGGTAGCTTTAGGGTCGACGTTTAGTGTGTGCTCGATCAGCCTCCTGGGCACACCTGGCATGTCCGCTGACTTCCACGCGAAGATGTCTCGGTTAGCCCGAAGGAAGCTGATGAGCGCGTCTTCCTATTTCGGGTCGAGACCCGCCCCGACCATGGTAGTCTTGCTGCTGTCGCCCGTCCCGAGGTCGATGGCCTTCACCTGTACTTCCTCTGTTGGCTGAGGCTTGTTTGCGGTGTCGGTCTTCTCAGGTATCTCGAGTTCGGTTGGGGCGAGCTTCTTGGACGCAGCGAAGATTTCCATCATTGCATTGGGTACTTGATTGGTCACTGCGAGTTCCACAGCTTCGGTGTCGCAGTCGAAAGAAATCTTCATGTCCCCTTGCAGTGTGAGTACTCCGGCAGGACTTGGCATTTTGAGTACCAAGTAGGTGTAGTGGGGTACCGCCATGAACTTGGAGATAGCTGGTCTGCCGAGGATGGCATGGTAGGAAGTCTCAAAGTCCGCAACCTCGAACTTGATGTACTCGGTGCGGTAGTTCTCCCTTGAATCCCTGAAGGTAACTGGCAGTACCACTGAGCCAAGTGGTATAGCCCCGTTACCAGGGATGATGCCGTAGAAAGGTGGCGCGCTCTTGGTGAGCATGTTGGTGATGTCGAGCTTCATCTTCTTCAAGGTCTTGGTGAAGAGGACATTGAGTCTGCTCCCACCGTCGATGAGTACCTTGTTGAGTCTGGAGCCCGCGACTACTGGTTTCAGGACGAGTGGGAAACGTTCTGGCTCAGAGAAGCTTGTCTATTGATCCGCGTGGGAAAAGGTGATGGGTACCTCCGACCACCTCAGAGGTGTCGGTACTGCTGGTTCAATGTTCAAGACTTCCCGTCGAGTGACCTTCTGAGATCGTCTGGTGGGTAGTCCGCCGAAGAGGACATTCACCGCCTTGTCCGGTTCTTGGAAGTCGCCGTTGCCTTCGTCAACTTTCTTCTTGCCCTTCTTGTCGTGAGGGGGCCGTGGCTCGGGAATATCCTTGAGTGCTCGCCGGAGTTGGTAGCACTGGTCGGTCGTGTGGTTGCCATCTAGATGCCACGGGCACTTCTCTTTGAGCAAGTCTCTGAAGCCGCCAGAGGTCTTTTTCGAGTTGTCCTTCGCAGGGTGCTGTATAGCCGCGACTATGTTGTCTGGCTTGCGCTTGCGGTTGAAGCTCGAGTAGTTGTTGTTGTTGCGACCCCCTTGATCCTTGTTGTTGTTGTTGTTGCCGCCCGTGTTGATTTGCTCTTGCCGCGAATGGAGTCGTACTTGGTGTTCGCCTTGTCCTCTTCGTCGGCCCATGATGTGATCATGTCCTTGAGCTTGGTGATGGACCTCGGGCGGCGGCGACCGAAGTCTTCGAAGGTGCGACAGTGATAGAGCCCGTCTTGATAGAGGTCGATGACTTCTTTGTCGGTGACGTCGACTACGGTCGCGCGCTTGTCGAAAAAGCGCCGCATGTACTGGCGAAGCGTCTCGCCTTGTTCCTGCTTGACCATCGCCAAGTCCATGCGGGTACCTGAGCGCCCCATGGCGCCCGCGAAGTTGCTGGTGAACTGAGCCTTCAGCTGGTCCCACTCGTCGATCGAGTTCTTTTCGAGTGACTCGAGCCATGTGAGTGGAGCCTGGTCCAGACAGAAGGGAAAGAAGAGGCACTTTGCGTCGTTGTTGCCACCAGCATTTTCGATGGCCAAGGCATAGCACCTGAGCCACTGAACTGGGTCTTGCTTCGCATCGTACTTGGTGATCCCGAGAGGTTTAAATTTCTCAGGAAGGAGCAGGTTGCGAAGTCTTGCAGAGTATGCGGGGAAGCCGTCGCTGTCGCTTACTTTGGTAGCCTTCTTGTGGCGGATCTTGTCGATCTTGTGGCGAGCGTCATAGCCGCCGCGTGCATTGCCGGTGGCGTGCCTATTCGTGTGGCCTCGGCCTCCGCGATCGCCGCCGCCACCAGCTCTTCTGTCGGCGCCATGGGATGAACTTCCGCCGCTGCTGCCGCCACCGCCGCCGCCGCCGCGACTACCGCCGGCGCTAGCTTGGCTGTTGCCACCCTGAGAGGGTCCTCCCGCTGAGGCTCTAGAGCGGTTGGGATTCGGCTGGTGTTCGCCACGGACGCGGTTGCGTCCGCCGTCCGCTAGGCTACGTCTAGTGCCTTAGTGGTTTCCAATGGGTGGAACTGGGGTGACACTGTTGTCGACCCGCATGAAGTAGGCATTTTCAGCAAGCTTGGTGATGAGTTCGCCTGCACGGTGTCCCTGAGCTGTTCGTGTTATCGTTGTGATAGACATGAGGTATTGCTCAGGGGTGGTATGCACCCGGCTTTCGACTTGATCCAAAGCCTCGGTTAGATTCCGGATGGGAAAAGCTTCTCGGAGCCGCCTGCGCCGATCAGCTCGTCTTCTGTTGCACTCGCGTCGAGCATTCTTGGCCTCAGTAGTCTCGTCTAGGGGTGCATTGGCTGATTCCTCGTCAGCTGAGATGTCTTCGAGGTAGCGATCAACTTGGTTGCCCGAGGTTCCAACTTCTCCGGCTGCCATGAATACTTCGCGATCAGGCATGCAGAGTCCGGAGTCAGTAGTCGCCACCTCAGTTGGGGTGTGCTCTTCCTCGATCGGGTTCAGCGGTGTCCCCTCCTGGAAGGGGAGTGTCTCGAGGTAGGCGACACAGCGTGAGTTGTCGTTGATCAGGTCTGCGAGCTTGCGGTCGGGCCAGTAGACAAATCTGTCGGCAGGAGTAGACGTGATGACCAGGCCAGCGGCAGGACCTGACAGCGGCTCCTCGATGGAGTTGAGCCTGGACTCGGACTCGATTGGATCGAGACCGAAGTCAAACTCATTGGAGGAGTCTGAGTTGTAGTCGGGGACGGTGTTGGAGTCCAAGGAGGACTCGGAGGTGATCTCCTTGTCGGCCCGACGCGCGGTGAGAGCTTCCGCATGGGCCCTGCTGGAGTTGCAGAGACCGTATGGGAAGTGCTCATGGAGGAGGACCGTGTCACACGATGGCTGAGGAGCCGGCTCGCATGGCACGATCCAAGGTGACGTCGAGTTCGAGTTGGAGGCGGATCCAGGCTCGAAGTCGGCGACTTGGGTGCAGAGCAAAAATTCGTGGAATTTCTCGACGAGTTGGCCCGTGATGGCTTCGGGAAGCGTCACGAGCCCGGTCTCCCGGTCCGGGGTCATGGTGAGGTAGCGCTGGAAGGATCCAGCGCCGTCAGCAGTGCAGACCCAGGAGCTGAAGACGAAGGTGTCGCCGCGGTTGAAGGCGGCGGTTGGCTTGATGACGATTGAAGCCGTCGAGTTCGCGATGTGATCTTCGGCGAGATCCCCTACCTCGCGCGCCAGCTGTCGGTGTTTTAGACCGGCAACCTACCAAGGGGAGTACCTGAGGTAGATGAATGTGGCCTCGCCGAGATCGGGAACTCGAAGGAGAGACACGTGACACACAATTTAGACAGGTTCGGGCCGCGAGGTGCGTAATACCCTACGTCCTGTATGCTGCGTAGCTCTGGATTGATTGGGTGTGTTTACAGGATGATGCGGATGAAGAGATAGGGGTCCCTGCCTCGCCTTATATAGTCCAGGAGGCAGGGTTACAAGTCGGTTTGCCAGAGGAGTACTAGTCGTGTAAGGCTAGGAGTACTCTACATGGATCCGGACATGTCTAGCTTCCTAACCGAGTACTAATCCTCTGTAGGCCTTGCGCCCCACACCAGCAGGTGCCGTGCAGCCCAAGTCGAGTAGTCCCAGGGGCCCACGGAGTAGTCGGTCCCAGTACCCACCTGAGTAGTGGGCCCAGGGATGTCCGTACGACACAAACCACCAAAAACTAGACGTTGGGTTTTACTCTCCGGAGGCCCGAATAATTATAAATCCCTCGCATCCTTTATGTTTTGTGTGCATCTCGTGCATAACCATTAGAGCTCTTAGGTCTCGATCCCTCTCTACCTCCAAATTGACCACGTGGGCAGCCCCTTGGTGCGCCAGGTAGGGGCGATCGAAGCCTTCAGCGTAGCACAATGGCATCTCGCTCCGACGATCATCTTCCTCGACATCATGAAGGATTCCCTTGCGGTGACTTCCTCGCCACCACCCTCCGATCTAACCGTGAGGTTGGCGTCTTCATTCTGCGGACGACGCGCCAAAAAAATTTGGGACTTGTTCCTAGGGTTGGTAGGTCTGTTGTGACTACGTGATCTTGGCAAGCTCGTGTGGGATTACTTGGTTGTAATTTTGGGACTTTGCCAGTTCTGTCGCGGAGAAACTTTCATCGGCTCCCATTCACTCCCCCTTCTCTGGTCGCCTAATCGGTCCTTCAATGTGTGGCTCTGCGTGTGAAATGTGATGTACTACTGCTGGAACCTGTGATGTGCATATCTATGAGACTATGATCTGGTTCTTATATTCTTATGTTGTTATTTGTGTATTGTTGACTTGTCTGCATATGAATTATGCATGGATGCAATTGTTGCGCTGAGGTGATTGTTTGAAGTGGTTAGAGCATCTCCAACAGTTTGCCAAATTTTACTTAGCAAATCTTCTGTTTTGCCAACTTCTAAAAAGATATGACTGTCAGATGGTGAGATCTGGACAGCCCACAGGGGGGTCAACCCCGGTGGTTTAGTTGTTTGGCGAGGGGGAATCTAAGGCTAAGAACTCGAAGGTTGTGCACGAGCACACAGAGCACAGAGAACATGGCGAGTTTATACTGGTTCCGGCCTCCGGAGAGTAAAACCCTACGTCCAGTTGTCGGTGTAGATTGCCTGAGGATTGCGCCTTTTTACAAGGGGTCGCCTTGCCTGCCTTATATTGGCCAGCAGACAAGGTCGGTTCCCAGACTCCTGGTCGGTTACGACCAAGAGACCTAAGTCTAGTTGATTACATCGCTCGCCATATCCGTCGATCTGCCTAGGTCGGAATCCACCGATGTCTTGTCTTGCACGCCAAGTCTTGTGGTCGTTCGGGATAAGGTCGTCTGGGAATCTTCTGGAAGGTCTTCAGGAGCTCGTGTGGGCCACCAACTAGGTCGGTTGGGTCCACTGACAGGTCGGCGGATCTTCTGGTAGGACGGACCCACTTGTCGGGGACGGCCGTGAGTCTGGTCGGTGGGGACCCTGGGGTACCCATGTCTCACAAGCCCCCGAGCGAGGTGTAGGCGCAGCGACCTTAGAAAGGTCATGACGAAGTCATAGAGCTATCGACAGGTCGAATAGCATGCACGTCGGTCCAAAAGAAAAGAACAAATCGACTTTACAGCCGACCTGTATGAAGTCTTGCCGCATCGAAGAAAGGTCGAGTGACGACCTATAAGAAGCAGGCTTCCAATAGACCGAAACGATGATGAAAAAATTCAGAGGGCGTCAAGGACGCACTCATAGAATAGTATCCGAGCATCGTGGCGGGCAGGATGGCCAGTATGATGATCCCAAAAAAAGAAATAGAAGAAGAAAAATTAGGGCGAGTAAGGACTTGATGAGAAATAGGTTTCTCAACAGGTCGGTACGACGAAGAAAATAAAGAGGGCGTCGAAGACGCACTCGTAGAGTAGTCCCCGAGCATTGAAGCAAACAGCATGGCTGGTTTGATGCTCAAAAAAGAGAAGAAAACTGAGTCATGGTCTTGATCGAACGAAGTGTAGAGGCACCCAGATCTCTCAACACGGCTACAAGGAGTCTAGCAGGACCGACCTCAAGAAGGCCTTGTAGGCGTGCCGACCTCAAAGAGGCCTCAAATCATCAATGCCCAGTATCCGAGGATACCCAGCAGGATCTTGAAAAGGCGCGTCGCATGAAGAAGTCTTCTGTAGTGGTCGAAACGGTTGACGAAGGAGCCATAGGAAAATGTTGATTCTGAACAAATGGAGTGTAGAGACACCCAGATATCCTGCATAGCTGCAAAGAGTCTGGCAGAGCCACCCGAGGCATGCCGACCTCAAGAAGGTCTCAAATCAAAAGCGCCCAAGCACCGGAGATACTTGGCAGGGCCATTAGGCGCGCACCCCGCAGGGAGGCCTTCATTCCCGACGTAAAATCACGGGTGTCCAGAGCAGGCTGGTAGAGCTACAATAGCACATCGACCTCAGAAAGGTCACGCATCCGGGGCGCCCAACTAGGTTGGCAGAGCCGTGGGTATACCGAGGTATTGCAAGACCTAGGTATTAAGGCACACCGACCTCAGGAAGGCCATCTTGGTGCCCAGACGACCAACATAGCTGCCGGCCATCCAGTAGAGCCAAAGTACTAAGGTATTGATGACCTCAGCAATAGGCACACCGACCTCGGGGGCCCGACGAAATTGTAGACATGAAGCTTCTGATCTCCAGGTGCCCAGATGGATCTGGCAGAGCAGCGAGGCACGTCTACCCCGGAAAGTCTTCAATCGAACCTATGACCATTCCGCTTAGGAAACAAAAATATAGGCTGACTGGAATAGGTCCGTTTACATACAGAGCCATAGCGGGTGCACCAGGACGCAGAGCCTAGCGGGTGCAATGAAGACGCAGAGCCGTGAAGGTTGCGTGTAATCGTCGTCGTCATCGTCCGTAGTTGTAGCGAGGCGCAGGGCCTTCTGACACAGAGTCAGGTTTATCTCTCCGTAGACTGCAGGGTCACGGGTCAATAGTGGTCGGAGATTCTCTTGCCACCCAGAAAACGACAAACTACCCGCGAATCAAGAAGGGCACTGTAGCCATGTGATTCTGCGGCGGGCTCAGGCATCATTGACGCACTAGCGACAAAGATGTCGCGAGACAGGGTAAAGTCATCGCCTTTAATCACGCACATGTCTACAGGCCCACTGGACCACGTGGTGTCAGTGTCATTACTTCGCCAGCTGCCCAAGGCCCGGCTTTGGCTATAAATAGCACCGTGAAGCTGAAGGAGGCAAGCACCGAGCATTGTTGAGCTATGAAGCCGCAGGATAGTTTTGAGGCCATGCCATGGGCATGTGTCCGTCCACCAGATGATAGGATGTTGTGTTTGTAGAAGCTTGGAGCTAGAAGAACTCTTGCGAAATGTAGGCAGCACACCCACTCTTTGTATCGTGCCTCTGCGAGGTACCAAGGAGAGTTTAGAGGTGATGCTGTAGAGGCCCGAGGTGAAGCTGTAAGTCCTTGACGACCATGTGGTGCTCGTCGAGGGCTTGCGGTCCGCGCCGAAGAGCAAGCTTGTGTCTGCATTCCATAGTCCGGCACAAGGTGTGCCCCACTATGTGCAGCGTCGTGCAGTTGTTCACTGCAAGGCCACCATCGAGGTCCTGAGGCTAGAAGAATTCTTGCGACGTACTCGGCTATAGCAGAGTACGCCTCAAGGATTGCTCTAGGTAGATCAGGTCTTCGAGTACGTTTGTATTTTTGTGACGGGTTCTGGATCCAATAAGGTCGCAGGTGACTTGTGTACCTTCGAAGTTCCCGTGTAATGTTCGCTCTCTTCTGTCATGTAATGATCGTTTTGAAGAAATTAGTCATCAATGACCTGAAGTGATGTGATTTGTGGGCTTATCGACCTCATGGAGATCGAATATGCTATCAGGACGACCTGACATTGTATTTGTTCTCACTGTTGGGCATATAGCCGTTGGCGTGAAATCCGGCGAGATCGTCTCGTGAAATTAGCGGTGCAGAGCCGTTAGGGTGAGCTCCTTGCAGCGACAGGATCCGTAACGGGCACCCACGGTGGGGCCCTTATAAATAGAGCGGTGGGGACCGGCGTTGACCGTCCCTTTCCATCGTCTTCCTCCTCTCGCCATCTCCGCCAGAATCCTTGCGCCCGAGCCGCCGCGCGCTCCACAACCAGCCTCCGCCCTAGCGTCCTCAGTCCGCCGCCGTCTGCAACAGACCGCGCGCCGGCTCCGCCATCCCCGCACCGGTGACATCGCATGCGCACCAAAACCCTAGTGCATTTTAGATCCAAATCCATCCAAGCGCAAGAAATGGCGGCCGCGGCTCCCACGATCCCGTCCCCGGAGACGGTGTGGGATTCCTCGACAATGACCGAGGAGAAGATCCATGCGCTAGTGGACCGCGGGCTCCTGAGGCCCAAGGCGGAGTTGGAGTGGAAAGCGCCCACAGGCCAGAGGTTCCCGACGGAAGACGACAAGGAGCGGGTCGTCTTTGCTTCCTTCTTCGAGCGCGGGTTCAACATACCCGCCGGCGACTTCTTCCGGGGCCTTCTGTACTAATACAAGTTGGAGTTGGTACACCTCATCCCCAACTCCATTACTGTAGTTTCGTCATTCATTCATATGTGCGAGGCATTCCTTGGGATCCCGCCACACTTTGTGTTGTGGCGGTACTTCTTCACCGTGAAGTTCACCGTCAAGCGCACCGGTGTAGTGGGAGCAGTGATGTTCTGCTTAAGATCAGGTCTCAAGGCAGAGTGGCTGGATATGGTGTTGCCGGACAACACCGTAGGGTGGAGGTCGGAGTGGTTCTACATTGCTGACCAGAAGCCGGCGCTCCTGAAGTGCACCGGGCATAAGCCCGTGAAGATAAATGAGTGGGACCTGCAACTCACCTCTCGCGAGATGGAGGACATCAAGGAGCTGAGGATCTTGATAGGCGACCTGAAGAAGAAGGGCCTGACTGGAGGCGCCGTGGTGATGTCTTTCTGTCGTCGTATGATTCAGCCGATCAAGGATCAGGTTCATCCGGCGTATGAGTATTGGGGTCAGACGGACCCTACTCGTGAAGTTACCCGCAAGATCTCCCAAGAGGAGATGGCGGCTAGAGTGACACAGATGTACTCCGGGCGCATCCAGAACAAGAAGTGCCCGAAGCCGTATTCTCTCTTCCGACCTGCTGATCCTGTAAGTTCTTTGTTAATGAGGTCGTAGCGACCTATTTCTTTGTTTCGTGTGACTAGAGGAAGACCTCTTATATCTTGTTACTTGTGTTTACAGGCTCGGCAGATGCAATTTTGGTGCCCCACACCTTTGCCAGCCGGCGAAGAGCCACACCGGAAGCTAAGGTCGGAGGACTACCAGCCTCCAGCAGCTGCACTGCAGGAGAATTACCAATCAGACTTGTCAGTTGGGGCTGACGAAGATACCGACCCAGAGGTTGGTGACGACGAGGGTGGTGACAACGTGGCAAGCCGCCCAGAGGCGAGCAGTGTCACCAAGCCCAGGCGCAGGACAAGGGCAGCACGGCAAAGCAGCCGACCTCGAGGGCTGCTGCAAAGGCCGAGACGGCGAAGACCGCCAAACTCGAGGCTGACAAGAAAAGGAAGAGGAAGGCAAGCCCTCCTCCGGTGATCCAGACGCCGATAATTCCCGCACATTTGGCCAAGGAGGTCGAAGATGATGAAGATGAAGCCACCGATGATCCGCCGATTGTAGAAGATCGGACGGTGAGGAGGTCGTTGAGTCCCGCGGCCAAGAGGCAGCGGGAGTTGGAGCAGAAGACGACGGAGGACGGCCTCCGTCAAATGAGGGAGGCGCAGCGAGCTGCTGCTGGTGCGCAGGCAAAGATGCCTGTGAAGATAAAAGTGTGGCCCTTCAGGCCGAAGTTGCGTGCCCCGACCACCGTGAGGTATGATCGTGACACTGAAGTTGATTCGTTTTGCTAACTGTTGTTGGCTCTTGTATTGTGTTGACAAGGACTTCTGCAGGTCTAATGTTCAAACTCAGAGTGCCTTGGGCGCTCAGGATTCACCTTCGAGGATGAGGTCTTCCGACCATGAGGCCGGGGCTCAGACTCTAGCTGACGACGTGGTGACATCGCGTCCACCTTCTGCTGCGGGGGCCGGGACACAAAGTTCCGTGGGCGACATCGGGGCTTCGACCTCTCCCCCTATCATCGACGTGGACCCCATCAACACGGTACCCAGCACGTCGGCTCAGGATCCAACTGCAGACCCGATTCAGATCGAACCCCCGCAGGAGAAGCCAGAAACAACCGGTGTGCAGGTACCGGGTTCGACGTCAACGGGGCCGAACTTGGGGCGTGACGAAATTGATTGGACTGGCACTCCCTGGAGGGAAGATATCTTCGACGACGATGAGGATATGAAGGAAGTTCGCTGGTCGATCTTGACGCTGTACAAATATCTTATGGTAAGCAACCGTTCCCTTGGGTTGAACAAATAATTTGCTTTTCCTGACGTGGCTGACGACCTGTTTTGATCTTTGCTCAACAGTCGCTAGCTGACCGCGCCAAGGGCAGGTCCGACCTGCTGAGGGATGCTGCGGCGATGCAGCTGCGAGTGGTCGATCTTGAGCAGGAGCTCAAGCAGGTCCGTGAGACGGCGGCGGCGGACAAGAAGAAGCTCGAGGACGAGCTGGCTGAAGAGAAGCGGAAGACCCAAGAGGCCAACGCGTAGTTTAATGCTGCTAACGTTGGTAAGATCAATTTTCTCACGGATTTGTGCGTCATCATTGTATTGAGCTACTGAGGACTTGACCTCAGAGCATTGTTGGCACATTGCAGATTTCCACAGACGGGAGGATGACCTCAAAAACGAGCTGAAGAACACCAGGGAAAAAGTTTGAAGCTTGGAGGTGAACCTCAAGAAGGCCGAAGCTGGCGGCCAGGAGCTGAAGCGGGTGATGAAGGAAACCATCGACAGTGAGTACGCCGTATCTCAAAAGCTGGCTTATGAGAAACAGGCTCGAAGGGATCTCGAGGTCAGTCTTGATGTTGCTTTGAAGGCGCTGCAGAATGACCAAGTGATCATTGCAGGGCAAGAGGTGGAGTTGAACGACTTGAAGAATACTGCCCATTTTGCAATGGACATACTGGCGTCACAGGTCGAGGGGGAGGAGCCCAAGCCTGCGATCGACCGTCTCATGGCCGCACCCGAGAAGCTGCTTGACCTCTTGAAGGCTACGAGCTTGGCGGTGGCTACGGAGTCATTGGTTCAGGTGAAGTCTCACTACCCCGACGTTGATATGGTCAAGGTCGGAGAGGGCCCAGACGTGACAAAAGATGCCAAGGTCGTAGAGCTTGAAGTTCGTGATGCTGCTATGGCGGTGATGAACGCCATTGATTATGAGGGTGACGACGGCGAAGAGTAGTCGTAGTCTCAGAGTTGTACCCCCTTTCCCCCTTAGTCATGTAAATATAACTTGATAACCTTCTTTATGGCCTGCACGACGTACTTGCTTTGTGTTTGCGCGAACTTGGTGGCCTCGAAGTGTCGTGTCTTGTATCATACACCGCTAATCACTACTCACGGAGAGGCTGGCTTACCGACCACCACAGCTCAGCGGGGAGGCTTCCGTGTGATCAGCGCGCGGTAGGGAGTCTGGGACTCAGGTTTTGCAACCTTTACAACCAAGCAGGCTCGCAGTAACACAAAGCAGGTTGTCGCGAGGGACGACGTCCTCAGGTCGAACGACCCATATGTTGGCTTGAGCCAAGCCCCCGAGCGTGTCAAGGGGGAGGAACAGGAAGTTTGACCCCCAAGTCTTTCGACCCTTGTGTTGGCTTGAGCCAAGCCCCCGAGCATGTCGAGGGGGAGGGTTCATGACGTGAAGGAGGGGGAGATAGAGCTTGAGACACAGCAGATGACTGCTTGGACTAATATTTATTAAACTGAAAAAAGTACAAAGACGAGGAATACATAGCTGTATTTAAAAACTATTCTATGGGTAGAATCGTCGTAGATGCTCCACGTTCCATGGGTTGGGTACACCCTGCCCGTCGCCCCACTGGAGGCGATATGTGGATGGGCTAATGACTTCAGTGACGATGAAGGGTCCTTCCCAGGGGGCAGAAAGCTTGTGCATGCCGTCGGTCTTCTGAATGCACCTTAGGACTAGGTCGCCAACGTTGAAGGAGGTCTCCTTGATGTTGCGATCATGATACCGACGGAGTTGCTGATCGTGACGAGCTTGCCTCATAACGGCGGCCATTCTCTATTCTTCGAGGCTGTCGAGGTCGACACGTCGAGTCTGCTCGGCTTCTCCCTCCTCGTAGTACTGTATGCGTGGAGCTCCGAAGGTGACATCGGTGGGTAGGATGGCCTCGGAGCCGTAGACCAGGAAGAAGGGTGAAAAGCATGTAGCAGAATTGACTTGGGTTCTCAGACCCCAAATCACGTGTGGTAGCTCGGCCAACCACCGGGTAGCGTAGTTTGAAGCGTCATCAAAGATGCGATCCTTGAGAGCTTGGAGGACCATGCCGTTGGCACGTTCAACCAGGCCGTTGCACCTGGGGTGGGCGACCGAGGAGTAGTAGACATCGATTGTGTTGTCCTGACAGAAATCCCAGAAGGCAGACCCTGTGAAGGCTGACCCTAGATCGGTGATGATCCTATTGGGCATACCGAAGCGATGTGTTATGTCTTGGATGAACTTAGCCGCTTCTTCCGACGTGCCTTTTGCGACAGGTCGGACTTCAATCCATTTCGTGAATTTGTCGACGGCCACGAGGATGTACCTGTAGCCGCTCGGAGCGGTTCGGAACGGTCCCACTGAGTCGAGGCCCCACATGGCAAAGGGCCAGGATGGGGGAATTGTGCGCAGGGCCTGAGCTGGCAGGTGCTGCTGCTTGGCAAAGAATTGGCATCCTTTGCACCTCTTTACGAGGTCTTTTGCATCAGACATGGCCGTTGGCCAGTAGAAGTCAAATCGGTATGCCTTGCCGACCAGGTTGGCAGAGGCCGCGTGGCAGCCACACTCACCGCCATGAATCTCAGCCAAGAGCTGTAGACCTTCTGATCGCAGGATGCACTTCATCAAGACGCCAGTAGAGGCGGCTTTTCTGTAGAGGTCGGTACCGATCATGACGTAGTTAGCGCTTCATCATGTGATACGCTCTCTTTCAGCCTTGTCTTCTGGGACTCGTTGATTGAGTAGGAAGGCTAAGAAAGGCTCGCGCCAATCATCCTCTTTCTCAGTCATTAGCACGTCACGGGGGATGTGCTATTGTTTGGTCGGGCTGTGCTTGGTTCGGATTGTCCGGGTCCAACAGCTTGATTGACGGCTTGCGTAGGTCTTGGACGAACACACCCGTCGGGACTAGAGCCCTCTTGGAGCCTAGTTTGGAGAGTACATCGGCAGTCACGTTGTTGTTGCGTGGTACGTGTTGAAACTCAATCCCCTTGAAGTGGCCTTCGAGCTTGCGGATCTCAGCGCAGTAAGCATCCATTGTGTCTTTAACACAATCCCACTCTTTGTTGACTTGCTCGATGACGACCTTGGAAACGCCATAAGCCAGTAGTCACTTGATGCCAAGGGACACTGCTATACGGAGCCCATGTATTAGAGTTTCGTATTCCGCACCATTGTTGGAGGCCTTGTAGTGTATTTGCAGGACGTACTTGAGCTGCTCTCCCTGAGGAGAGATGAGTAATACGCCTGCTCCTGCGCCTTCAAGGTTGAGGGTGCCATCGAAGTACATTATCCAGTGTTCGGGCCTCTCATTGGGAGGGGGCATCTGGATTTCTGTCCATTCTGACACGAAGTCGGTGAGGATCTGTGACTTGATCGCCTGCCGAGGGCAGAATTCGATGTCGAACTCTCAGAGCTCGATCGACCACTTGACGATGCGGCCGTTGGCGTCGCGGTTGCGGATGATCTCTCCCAGCAGAAATGATGATGGCACCGTGATCTTGTGAGCTTGGAAGTAGTGGCGCAGCTTTCTCGACGTGATC
The DNA here is from genome assembly GCA_036936925.1 of Cenchrus fungigraminus. Taxonomy (NCBI): domain Eukaryota; kingdom Viridiplantae; phylum Streptophyta; class Magnoliopsida; order Poales; family Poaceae; genus Cenchrus; species Cenchrus fungigraminus. Next base: position 75,759,148 of record CM072780.1, read on the forward strand.
AGGAGTGCGTAGAGCAACTTCTGAGGCTGTGAATACTGTGTTTTAGCGTCGGCCAGGACCTCGCTCACGTAGTACACAGGTCATTGAACAGGGTAGGCCTGCCCTTCTTCTTCTCGTTCGGCGACGAGAACAGTGTTGACCACATGAGTGGTGGCAGAGATGTAGAGTAGGAGGGTTTCCCCTGCTATAGGTGGCGTCATGATTGGAGGTGTGGTCAAGGACTCTTTGAGAGCCTCAAACGCCTTCTACGCTTCTTGATCCCACACGAACTTATCTGCCTTCTTCAACAGCTTGAAGAAAGGCAGACCTTTCTCACCGAGCTTGCTGATGAAACGACCTAGAGTCGCCATCATACCTGTGAGTTTCATAACGTCTTTCTTGCAAGACGGCTTGACCATGTTGCGTATTGCGTCGACCTTGACGGGATTTGCTTCGATGCCTCGGTGTTCGACCATGAAGCCCAGGAGCAATCCGGAGGGTACACCGAAGACGCACTTGGTCGGGTTGAGCTTCCACTGGTACTCGCGTAGGTTGGTGAAGGTCTCGACGAGGTCGGTGACGAGCTGATCTTCTTCGGTGGTCTTAACAACCACATCATCGACGTAAGCTTCGACATTCTTCCCGATCTGCGACTTCAGGCACTTCTGTATCGCCTTCTGGTATGTTGCTCCAGCATTTTTAAGGCCAAAGGTCATGACCTTGTAGCAGTAGATGCCATTAGGCGTTATGAACGTCGTCTTGTCTTCGTCATCAGGATTCAAAGCTATCTGGTGATAACCTGAGTAGCAGTCGAGGAAGCATAGTAAAATGCTACCAGCCATGGAGTTCACGACCTGGTCGATGTGAGGAAGAGGGAAGGGATCTTTTGGGCAATGCTTGTTGAGGTCGGTGTAGTCGATACACATCCTTAATCCGCCAGTCTTTTTTGGTACAAGGACCGGGTTTGCGAGCCAAACCGGGTGTTTACATTCGCGGATGAATCCTGCAGCTAAGAGCTTGCAGACCTCTACTTCTATAGCCTGTTTTCTATCTTTTGCAAATCGCCGGAGCTTTTGCTTGATAGGTCGAGCGGTCTTGTTCACTTCAACGGCGTGCTCAGCCAGTTCCCTGGGGACACCAGGCATGTCGGACGGGCTCCATGCGAAGATGTCAGCGTTGTTCCGGAGGAAACTGGTGAGCGCGAGTTCCTATTTGGGGTCGAGGTTGGCCCCGATGGTGACTTCCTTGGATGCGTCGGGCAGGCCGAGGCAAACTTTCTTTACATCAGGACTTGGGTCCTGGGCTGTGGCTGTACGCTTCTGTTCTGGCACATCCAGAGTGGTTTGGTCGATCTTGGCGGCCTGGGCGACCATGACCGTGGCTGCAGCTTTGCAGGCAGAATCTTTGGCGAGCTCGACGGTGGAGCTCTCGCAGTTGTAGGAGACCATGATGTCACCAAGGACGGAAAGGATCCCGTTTGGTGCTGGCATCTTCAGGATGAGGTAGGTGTGGTGCGGTATAGCAATGAACTTGGCCAACATGGGTCGACCAAGGATGGCATGGTAGGAGGAGCGGAAGTCCGCGACCTCAAACGTCAGGTACTCCGTCCGGAAGTTTTCTTGTGTGCCGAAGGTGACCGGCAGGCATACACGACCTATGGGGTATGCAGCATTGCCGGGCACCACACCGTAGAAGGGTTCGTCGCAGGCAGTCATCTTGTTGAAGTCGAAGTCCATCTTTCTCAGTGTCTCCGTAAAGATGATGTTCAAGCTGCTGCCCCCATCGATGAGGGTCTTAGGCAGGAACGCGCCATCCACTATGGGGTTGACGACCAGCGGTTAGGTCCCGGGGTCTGGTATGTGGACCCAATGGTCTTTCCTTGAGAAGGTGATAGGGAACTCCGACCATCGTAGAGGTTGTGGGGTTTCAGTGTTGACTTGGCCGATCTCTCTTGCGTTTGATCGTATCTGTCTGTTGCTTTTCGCTGCCTGACGGCCACCCACGATGAAGTTGATCTCTCAGTTGGCGGTCTGAAACGCACCGTTGGGGTTGCCCCCTTTTGGCGGTGGTGGCGTAGAACGCTCCTTGCGGTTGTTGTCGTTGCGATTGTGGTCGTTCTGGCGACGACGATCATCCTGCCGGTCGTCGCGGCGCTCGTCACGCCGATCGTCGCGACAATCATCCCGCCGGTCGTTGCGGTTGTCTTCTTGGCGATCATCACAGCGATAGTCGTCGCGGCGATCATCGCGGCAGTAGTCGCAGCGATAATCACGTCGGTCCCTGTCGTCGTTGCGTCGGTAGGGCCGGAGGTCACGGTAATCACGTCGATCAGGTCGACGGTTGCGGTTGTCGTAGCGGCGGCCGCTGTTTTGGTCGTCGTTGCTGCTGCTCTTGGTCTTCTTGGGCTCTGGGGGTACCCCTAGAGCACGCTTTAGCTGTTCACACTCCCTCATGGTGTGCTTGGCGTCGCGGTGAAACTGGCACTGATCATCCATGACCATGTTGAAGTCACCTTCGAGGAAGGTAGAAGGTCTGGGTGGGTCGGTCGCATAGACCTCGCCAGATCGCTTGCGCGACCTGTTGCCACCGTCATCGTGGTCTTCTCCTTTGAAGTCGTGCATCACCGCATCCTGGGTGTCGACAAGCTTGTCGATGTAGGCCATGAGGTCGCCGATGGTATGTGCGTCGGCTTCGTGAATCTTCTCGAAGAGCTTGATGTTGGTTATCCTCTTCTTGTAGTACACTATGACGTCTTCGTCCTTGACACCCGCGAGGGTGTTGCGGTTTTCGAAGTAGCGGTTGGTGTATTCTAGGAGAGTTTCATCGCGCCGCATCCGTACTCTTGCGAGGTGATGTGTGTTGCCGGGGCGGTTGTAAGTCGCTTGATAGTTGGTCGTGAAGAGCCGTGACAAGGTCGCCCACGAGGTGATGCACTCTGTAGGAAGGTTGTCGAGCCACAGGAGTGGCGCTTTGCCCATCACAAGGGGGAAGTACCCTGCCATGTGGTCTTCGTTGCCCCCAGAGGCGCGTGCCGCAATGCTGTACATCTTGAGCCAAATACTTGGGTCGGAGCGACCGTCGTATTTCTCAATGGCTGGCTTGAAGTCTTTGGGGGTATCTGATCGTCCTGAGACGACGTGAGAACGCCGGGAAGTTGTTGACTGCTCCAGGGCTGGCTGATGGAGCGTACGCCGTCGGGATGATGTAGAGATCGTCTGGTGGACCATTATCTTGGTCGTACTGGGCACGTCGGAGGAGCTCTTGGTCGTGCATGTGCCGTAGTTCCGTTGCTTGGATAGGATTATTGGCGTCAAGGGGATCGGGGACCCCGTTGTCGCGGTCGTAGTTAGCACGACGTGCTATCTCCACTTCGTCTCTTATGCGCTGTCGTTGACTCCCTTGAACCTGGTTGGCTTGTGCTGGCGGAGGTTGGGCTCCGACGTTCTGTCTTGCGTTGCCAGCGACGTTTTGTTGGGCACCGGCAGCATTAGCTGCATTGTTGGCGATGTTACCTGCGCCATTAGCGGCAGTGTTGGCTGGAGGGTTGGTTGCGGCGTTAGCAGTAGCGTTGGCAGCAGGGTTGACCGGCTGCACTACTTCGTTTTCACCACCTCCTTCTTCGGCCACAGCCTGAAGAGGAGCATTGGCGTTGGAGTGACGTCGTTGCCGAGGGTGCTCTGACCTGCTCCTGGAGTAGGAGCTTGAAGCTGATCTGCTGTATCCTAGACCCCTTTCCTCGACCTGGGCCGTAGCGACGCAAATGTGAGCTTGCAGGCGCCGTATTGTAGGAGTGTCTTCTAGTTGACCTAGTGCGGCAAGAGCTGCACCCAGGTTGGCTTGAGGCGAGTTGTAGACTTTGTGGCCGTCTTGCTCAAAGTCCCTGAGGAGGTCTCTGGCACGTAGGCGGTTTCGACGAGGCTCGTTGCGATTCTGTTGCTGCTGAGGAGCAGCTTGAGGTGCGGGGGCTTGCGCCCCGATGACGACGTTGTCGGCGGGTTGATTGCTGCCACCTTGTCCGACGTTGCCCGCGGGCTGACCTGCGCCTGGGGCAGCTGCATCCAATTCCTGCTGACGACGTGTAGCTCTCGCGGCGTTGGCGTTCTCACGTTCGATGCGCTGTTCGTCCGTCTCGCCAGCTTGAGGAGGCACATCTGCGGAGACCACCAAGACCTCGCGGTCTGGGACCTTAAACACTTCTCCCGGATAGTTCGGGGAGATAGTCGTACGGGTGATCTGAAACGCGAGGCGGTCTGGAGACGGCTCACAGTTGATCTGGCGGCGATGAGCCGCGAGGAGAGGTCGTCAGAGCTTCTTAAGCACACGGCACTGGCGAGCCGTGTGTTTGGAGTTTTCGTGGACGGGGCAAGGGCCGTCGAGGTGACCCCTGTGGTCTCCACGATGTAGGGTTTTGGGTCCAGATTCGATCTGGATCTTGCGCTTCATGTAGCGTGACGCTACGTGAGCTGCGTTCCACAGACCAAGAGGCATGCGAGATGAGGATGAGGGGGTCCTGTGAGGGCGTTTGACGCACTCGCAGACCTTGATCATGTCGGAGAGGATGTCTTCGACGCGATCGAGTCCTGCGATCAGGTCGCTAGGAGTGGGTGGGTGGGTTTCCGCCAGTAGATCGATCCCGACCTGCTGGTTGGAGGTGACCGTGTTGCCCTCGATCACGAGGCAAGCGGCTGGAGCAGCGGATCGCATCGGCATAGAGCCGAAGCAGATGTCGACGGGGTTGGTGAGGATGTCCGTCATGCTCTCCGGGTAGGTGACGCCGTTGGTCGAAGCCATCGAGTTGCACGGAGAACCTCGGATTCCACCCCTACCTGATGCACCAACTATCAGCTGGTGAGATCTGGACAGCCCACAGGGGGGTCAACCTCGGTGGTTTAGTTGTTTGGCGAGGGGGAATCTAAGGCTAAGAACTCGAAGGTTGTGCACGAGCACACGGAGCACAGAGAACACAGCGAGTTTATACTGGTTCGGGCTTCCGGAGAGTAAAACCCTACGTCCAGTTGTCGGTGTAGATTGCCTGAGGATTGCGCGTTTTTACAAGGGGTCACCTTTCCCGCCTTATATTGGCCAGCAGACAAGGTCGGTTCCCAGACTCCTGGTCGGTTACGACCAAGAGACCTAAGTCTAGTTGATTACATCGCTCGCCATATCCGTCGATCTGCCTAGGTCGGAATCCACTAATGTCTTGTCTTGCACGCCAAGTCTTGTGGTCGTTCGGGATAAGGTCGTCTGGGGAATCTTCTGGAAGGTCTTCAGGAGGTCGTGTGGGCAACCAACTAGGTCAGTTGGGCCCACTGATAGGTCGGTGGATCTTCTGGTAGGCCGAACCCACTTGTCGGGGACGGCCGTGAGTTTGGTCGGTGGGGACCCAGGGGTACCCATGTCTCACAATGGCAAGTAAAAAAAGAGTCCATCTCTAACAGTCTGGCATAATTCATTTACCAAATCCAGATCTCACTTATATCAGGAACCTTGAGAGAAACAAAATTATGTTTCTACCCTTACACCTCTTGAAAACTTAAATCAGGAACCCTGAGAAAAAACAAAATTATTTTTATATCCTTTCACCTCTTCTGATACAGAAGGATGCGCCACGGATAGCTGCGCGCATATATCGGCGCGCGGAGTCTGTTTTTTCCAACTTGAGATAAATGGCAATCTGAGATGGGGATCTATTGGAGAAGGTTTTTCTGTCTTTGAAAAAAATAATAATGACAACTTGGGATGGGGAACTTTTGGAGTTGCTCTTACATGTGTCATGTTCCCGTTATGTGTTATCAATCCCCGACCGTAATCGACATCTTCCCGATTGTAATATTCCGTTCCCGATGTCCCGTAATATCGAATTCATTTTCCCGTCCGACCTTCTCGCACCCGTTCCCGTTCCCGACTAAAAAAATGCAGGGACGGGAATGGTTAAGGGGTTTTCCCGAGCGTTCCCGACCGCTTTCATCCCTAATCACACTAGCAACCAAAAGATAGAAGATTCGTCGGTGCCGACGGTAGAAGATAGGCCCCCAGATTGCATCCCAAGTGGAGGAGAGGCTGACAAAACAACCATTCGACGCTTGCTGCTTGAGTTGCAGTAGATCTGCGGCGGAGTTGACAACTGCTTCAAGTCGTGGACGAAGGTGGAGACTGAGGCAGGAGCTCTTCGGTGCGTTCAACAAGGACAGGTTCGCCTCATCCTGGGAAGAGGAGATGTCGTCGGAACAATCGCTGCTGCAGTGCTGCAACAGTCAGAGAAGGAAGTCGTGTGACGCGGCGGCAAAGACGGAGATCCGCGGGAGTGCGTCATCGCGTTCCACGACGCCAACCACGCCAAATCCCAGGGGAAGGCGAAGGGCATCGGAACAGCCGACGACATAATCCAGCAAGCACAAGCGGCGAGGGCCGGGTATCACAACGACGGAAGCGGGGCGAAGTCGCACAAATCCAGTGAAAGAGGTGGTGGATCTGCGCAAGAGGCGGAGTTGCGCCTTCAATGTCGACGACGGGAGCTGCCGCAACAACAACGACGACTGCGAAGACAACAGCCAGGGGAGTACCCATCTAAGGTCTCCTTGAGCTACTGTACAACTGAAAGATGGCCCCTTTCCCTACCCGCTCCAGCGCGAGCGCCGGAGCAAGGAGGGAGGGGCCAGAGGAGGCGTTAGGCGGCGACGACGAGGAGGAAAAGGGTTGGTGGAGGCAAGAAACGGTGGTGGAGGCGACGAGATCGGGAGAGTAGGAAGGAAGGTTGAAGACGATACTACAGGAAGCGGGTACTACTCGCGAGGCTTCGCGAGAGGCCGAGAGCTCTCCTTCCGAGACCAACTGTTGGAGTTTAATGTGGATGAGGCTCTCCTCACATCATATGAAACTTCGTAAATTCTTTCTCAACACTGCACTAAAAAAATTCTTTCTCAACACCGTATCAACAAAGTTAATAATATGACATAAAATTCAATGCGATGAAACTTTTTGTGAAACCTTTACTTGAGAACTTAGTCTCATGTATTCTTTAACGTTTAGGTCAAGTAGGACACTTCGGGAACGCTTCGCCTGGAAGCCTCCGCCTGCGCTCCCCAACTTTGCTTCCTTCTGGCCCCCTCCCTCCAAGCTCCGGCGAGCTCGTGCTCTAGCTCTAGCTCTTTAGTAGTTTTAGCTCTCAGTAGTACTTGCCTATATGGCTTCTCCACTCCTCTTCGCCGCCGCTGTCGCCGGGTTCCTCGGCGTCTCCTCCGCCGCCGTCTCCGCCGGAGCTAAGGTAAGTGGCAATAAAATAAATCCTCACCTCCCTGCCGCAGATCCCCTTTCCCCCTTCCCCTTCGCCTTCCCTCACCTCCACAGCGGGGATCTGCCTTTTCACTCCGACATCACCACCGCCCGCATCCGCCATCCTCGCCCCCCAGATCTACCGCTCCACCCACCTTCGCATCTCCACTGGCTTGGATCCCCACCATACGACCGATCTGAGCTTCACCGCCCCAAGCACCCCCCTCCTCTGTCTGCCTCCGCCCTTTCCCCTAATCCTAAAGCAGCAATGTTTCCTTCGGCTTCCTGTCCCCTCCAGCTTCTTCGACATCGACTGGGCAGCGAGCCACCCACCGGCTCTGAAGACGACGACCTTCTACACGCCGACGCCGCTTTCAACCTCATCTTTGGGACATCGACGATGCATCACCTCGACGGCGTCTTCAACCACTTCAGACCTACGCTAGCCGAGGTCCTTCCGCACCACTGCAACCATGCGTCCGCGACGCCTCTGCTGCAGCTCACCGGCGATCTGCCCTCCATCAGTGCTCCAAGATCTAGTTTTAGGGACTATTTTGTAATTGGCTCATTTTTCAGGGTCTGGCTGTAAGTTTGCTGCTTTAATATATATAAGTGGTAGTTGTAAAAAAAAACGTTTAGGTGAAGTGTGGTAGGCGGATTGAAAGAAAATCCTTCTTTGCAATGCTTAAACTTTTAATAAAAATAGATCTCAGCGTCAAGTGGCCATAACATTTGAATTTTGTTAATTATTATCACTCCAGTGCTTGGTAGGCAGCGGCTTGTTTACGGCTGAACGGCGTGCAAATCGCACTTCATAAACCACCTACCTGGTCCACGTCTTCTCAACTCTTGTCTCTAAGTCTCTTCACACTCCGCGCTAAAACCCTAAACCTCGCCGCCGGCGAAAGCCATGGCGGCCCCCACCCGGCGCCCCGGCTTCCTCCGCGAGGCCGAGCTCCGCCTCCTCCGCTGCACCCTCCCCTCCCCGCCCTCGAACCCGCCCACAGCAGCTTCCCCTCCCCCTGCGCACCCGCTCGGCGCCACCGCGGCCTCAGCGCTCGCGGCCGTGGAGGCCGGCGACTACGAGGCAGCTCTCGCCGCCGTCGCGCCGCACCTCCTCCCGGCCTCCGCCTCCTCCGGGCCTCCCGGCTCCGCCGCGGAGTTCTACGCCGACCTGGCCGCCGCCGTCGGGGCGTTCCTTCGCGGGGATGGGGACGGGGGAGCGGCGGGAGAGGGGTTCGAGTGCAGGTGCGCGGTTGTGCTCTCCACCGCCGTGGCCGCGATGCTCGCGTTCACGCAGCTAAACTTGACTGGGTGAGTTATTTTCTTGGATTTTGTCCTCCTTCTGTTTTTTTGTATAATTATAAATTTATAAGGAATTATGTAAAACAGCTCACTAAGTACAGTTAGTTTGGCAAACAACTTCTGGGAGAAATGTATTTTTTAGTATTCCTGGGATATTTGATCAACGACAGCTTGCATTCTAGATAGCGGACACAATTTTAAGCATGGCTCCAACATAATACGATGGGCATATTCCATTTAGCCTCCGGACTTAATCTGCTGTAAATTTGATTGCATGTTATAGAGGCACTTTCAAATTTGCTAATTTCACAGAGTTCTTAAGCATTGTAAAATAAATAATGTTGTAGTCTATTAAGACATTGAAGTTATTTGTCTTTGTTTCCTGAATTTTGAGATAGGAAAAAAAAATGGAAATTCTGCTGATTGCCATTCACAATTTTTGGCACTCCTTGTACATGTGAGTAAGATGAGTGTACTTGGGAGGGAACTATGGGAGAGGAATGCAATGTAGTTGGATAAATCTTGTGGGGACTGTTTGTGGCTTCTTGCCTGAGACAGTCTGCTTACAGGAAGGATTGCTAGAGGGTGACAGGGTGTCATATAAATTCGGAATCATAAATAGATTCATGCAACATAGCTTAGTGTTCACATGTGCGCTAGTGTCCCGCTTATGGGAATATCTGCAGTTTCATGGTCTAATAATACTTTTTGTTTCCAACTTCTGAGAATTATTCTTTTAAAGAAAAATTGTTTGCGTACCATAGAAAAATTATTAGCTAATGTTTCAATAGAATGAATGAATGACATTGTATTCTGTCTGATTTCACATGTAGTTGTTAATACATGCTTCTGTTTACTACGAATGACATGTTTTTTAATATCAAAACTGTAAATTGCAGATTTAACTTTTTATATAATCATGTTAATGTAAACCTGTCGGATCTTTTGGTTATATTTTTTTTCTTGAGATATATAGCTTTTCATAACTTGTCTTCAGGCCTCCAAGGGGGTTTTCCACTTTTCCTTTCTGGACTTCTTCTTTAGATAAAGGATGGTATAGTAATCTTGGACATATATGGGATGCCTGGGCTTCTGATAAATTAGCTTCTTTTGGTTCTCATGTTCACGGGAAATTTTCACACGTGCAGGTATGTATGTTGATGTTGGCTCATTTATTTTCTCTATTTATGTCTTGGAATTTTATCTATTTAGGTTAATGTGATGTTCTTCTGAAAGTTTAAGTTGAATTCATGCACACCTCCCCTATGATCTTTCCATAAACAGTTTATCAGTTTGATCTATGTTTTGAAATGACATATCATTGTATAAAAGACATGTATGGTTTCCAAGCCTTGAGAAATGGAAGAATTATATTAGTCGATCATTACGTTTGTGGCATATACCATTATTTATGGAAATATGGTATATCATCCAAGTAAACTAAGGGTTATGGGAACTATGCTAGACTGTAAGCCTGATGAGACAAACATTGTGAGACGGAGTGAGTAACATTGCAGAAACTATAATTACATCATATAATTTTTGTTTTACATTTTTGACATATTTATAGACATGCCCTTAGCTTTGCACCCATGCACCCATGTTACTCATCTTTTTTGGTTTCTAATCTTACAATTGGTTGTAGTTGTGTTTGTCGAGTCAATTTTTATGATTACAAGCTTTCATCTGTATCGAGCCTTTCTGTGATGTGTATCGTATATGGTAACAAAGTGGCTGTTTTTGTTTTTGTTTTCATTACCACAATCAGCAATGGACACAAAAGATGTGTTGATTCTATACCTAAGCCTGCACATGCTTGTGGTCTTTAAAGTGGAGAAACGTCTTCTCTTTTTTTACTTACAATGTCTCAAGTTTCCGTCTTATTCTTTTGCAGTTTATTGTCTTTGCAGAGCTTTTGTTCACCAGCCTACAGAATCTCTCTGATTGCTGGAGTGTGTCATGGTGGTTGTTTAGAATATCAATGTTCCAGCAGAACATTTTGGATGAGTTGTCGTCATCTTTGTATGATCAAGTGCAAGTGTACAAGAACAAGATGCTGGGTCATTTTGGTGAACTGGAAAAGGTTTCTACCTACTGGAATCCTTTATTATGTGATGGAGAAGGCTCTTATTTTGTTTCAGCTGCTTTCTTAGAGGCTGGAATTGCGGAATACAAATATGGTCGTGTTGATGCTTCAAGGTCTCTCTCTCTCTCTCTCTGCTTTCTTTAATAAGAAAACAATGTCTTGATACTGTCTTGTGATCTTGTTTGGATATTTGTAGGTTGCATCTGGACAGTGCACAGGAAGCATGTGGCTTACACCTTTCCCTTACCGGGATTCTTGGCTTTCGGACAGTACACCAGGTGGATTGTGCTGTGCTTTGTTATCCTTTTTTTGTGTTCTGTATACCATCTTCTCTGAGTTTGGTTGATAGCTACATCAACTTTGTTTTACAAAAGACACTAAAAGAAAGAATTTCTACTTTCTTCTTTTCACTAAGTTCAAGCTTACCACTCACACATGCTTAGAAGGCTCCAAACTTGACAAATAGTTAATTGTGTTGTACTATAGATACTTCAATAGCATGCTGCAAACCTATTTTTCAGCATTGAAGTATAGTAGAGAAGGGGCATATTGAAATAATTGTGACATTTGCTTCCTCAAATGGACTACTCCCTCTATCCAATAATATAGCCACTTCTAGATTGGAGGCTAAAAGTTTATATTTCCCTTCCTTAGTTACCATGCACTAATTAAGAGAGTAATTATGGCTTTCCTATTTAGCTTGCATGCACATGTGCATGCCACAATTATTTTGCATGCACGGAGGGGGCATTTTAGACCTCACACACCAAAAAACCCACTTTGAACTCGAAAGTAGCTATATTATGAGACAAAATTTGAATGCTTAGAAGTAGCTATATTTTTGGATGTAGGTAGTGCATAGTTAAATAACAACCCTTAAGAAAGTGGACTTGAAAAATAAACTGAGTGTCTCTTGTAGGTGGATGCAAAGTCTCAGATGGTGCTTGTTGCGAAGACCAATAAATCAGGATCTGATGAAGGACAAGCTACAGAACCCACATTAGCTCAGAATGAGAATGCAGCTTTAAAAAATGCAAGGAGTTCTGTTCCTGTTGAAAATGATGAATTCTGGGACATATTAAGGATGCCCAGACTGATGCATGATGGGAGTAATTCTGCCAGCGAAACTACAACAGGCCCCAGTGCAAATATATCACTATCGGCTATCCAGCAGGCTGCTGTACTGGCACAATGCTTGCATGTGAGCCGAAGGAGTCGTAGTGATGAAATGTCTGGTATGCCTGTGTTTTCATTCCTTGTGGACACTTATGAAATAGTTTTTCAATTTTAAGCATGCAAATAAATTTTGTTTGGCACCATAATTTTGTTTGCAAATGGGTCTTGAGGCGACAAAGATAGCTTTATTTAGCACTTGAACCAAGAATACGTTGAAGATGACTGGAGATAATTAGTCACTTTAAGTACAGTATTGGATGCATGCATGTGAGGATCCAAAGTGTTAGGTTAGTGTTTGTAAAGATGGGCGTGGTTGACCCTTGGAGCGAACCGGATGCAAACCGTCGATCCATTAGTATAATTAGGGGGCACCAGTTAATCTACTTGAGACCCGCTATCTGACCCACGAGAACCAATGGGTATGGTGGGTCGATCCATGTTACCACAGCTGCTTGTTGCTTGATTTCGCAAGCAGTGCTACTGAGGTTGCTGTAAATCCTGAACGAGGCGCTGCTGCTCCAGCTCGCTGCAACGACCATGGCAGAAGCAGCTGCCGCAGCGGTGACCGGTGAGCATCTCGTTTTTGGGCAGCGAGAGCAAATGTGACGACGTGGACATCCCGTACCACTTCGGCACCACCGCCGGCTACTACCCGCCGGGCTTCAAGTTCATGGCGACGAGCACCAGGTGCTGGAGCCTGGAGATATCCGTCCAAAACGGCACGGTGCGCGTCAGCAGCATGATGTTTTTCTTCAACGCCAGCGACGAAGACATGGTGCAGCTTGTCGTCGTCGTCCCTGCCGGTGGGCCGTTCGTGCTGTCCGGTGTCCGCGGCTCAGAACCGCCTCGTCCACATTGCGTGCGGCTTCCGCGGCGCGTCGGAGGACGCGGCCATCAGTCCCCGCACCAATACCGCCACATGAGGATGACACCAAGCACAGCGGAGAGCGTGGCGGTGCCACTACACCCTAGCCTGCCGGAGTGTGGATCGAACCGCTCGACCCTGCGGATCGAACCGGTGACCCTATGCTGCTTCATGGGTCAAAATTAGGGGCCCATTAGAATCATTTCCATGGCTCGGTTCGGCGATCTAGTGGATCGACCCGCACCACGCCCATCCTTAAGTGTTTGTTAGGGGAGATGGCACATTGAGACCATTCGAAATATAAAACTTGTGTTTTTAGACAGAGGAAGCAATTTTTTATATTCCTGTAGTAGTTTTCCCATGTTATTTGTTGAACTGGATTTTGGTATATATTTCCCAAATGATTATTTATCAATCATGTGCATTTTATTCATATGTAAGTTCTTTGATTTTACACAGGGTGGGAGATGGCACCATACATAGAGTCAATCGATTCTCAGAGCGAATCTTACTTTGTGGTATTGTTCTGATTGTGCTATATCATTCTGGTGGAAACATGTGTGGCACCATTTCTTGTGCTAGCACAACGAAACAACAATTATTTGAGTGCTTGAGGCTCGTCCTCTTTCTTTTTAACATAGTGTCAGCCTTTAATCTGGTTTAGCTACACCTTCTTTGGTTGGATTATATACTAGTGGTCAAGTCTGTGCTACCCCCCAATGTCTAATCTGATGTTTTAACTCACATACACATGGGATGTCTTTCCACATTTAGTTCTGTGCTGGAGATTTTGCTCTTTGCTCAAACCATATCTGGATATTCCACTATGGTTTACTCAACTTAAGTTTTTCCTGCATGCATGGAGGTTTATCAAGGATAGATATGGTTTACCATATCTGAATGTAAGTACATTTTTTCCTTATTTCAGGTCAGAAGCTTATGTGATATACTGCGGATTAGATGGGAGTCAACCCGCAGTCGAACCAAGCAGAGGGCACTACTAATGATGGAGAATTTGGTTAGTACTAAACTCACTTATGACATTATTTCTGTTCAAAGCTTCAAATAATCATGATGTATAGGTGTTCATGCAGATTTCATGTAGACATTATCTTTTTCGTTATCATTGTAATTTGTCTTATTTATTTTTCTTATTGACCACTAGAATATCAGCAGCTTATCATCTCTTTGATATTTATCAATGTCATTGTTCCATTTTCTTCAACTTTGTTGTTTGTATGACTAATTCTTTGTTCCCATAGCCTGAAATAGTTTTTGGGTATAGTATTTCGATTGCTGCCATGGTTCATTGATTCCATAACATTGAACTACTGGGTGGGTTTTTACTTGCACTTGTTCCAAGATTAACTATCTCTTGATTCAGGCTATCTCTGATCCATCGTCCATAAGCTTTTCTAGTTTTTAAGTCTCCTAAGCATGATGCTCTAAACTTACATTACATTTTTCATGTAAACTGATTACAATTTCCTGGTGTTAGTGTATATATAGGTGTGAGTGGCCCATATGACCTGTGTACAGCCCATAGAGGCCCATGTATAGCTAACTCTATATACCCACCCTTCTAGGGTTGGAGGAATAGACAAGGAATTCATTCCTCAGACATGGTATCAGCCAGCCTCTTTTCTTCTCTCCTCCTTCCCTGAGCCGCCGGCCCCTTCCTGCCGCCGCCGGCGTCTCTGTGCCCCTGCCGGCACGGCCATGGCCCACTGGCCGCCGCCCCCTCCTCTCTCCTCCTTCCCCCCACCCTCCTCTACCTCCATCGTCGCCGGTGGCCCTGCTCCTGGCGCGCCCCTTCCCGATCCGGCGGCTCCCGACCCCACCGCCGCCGACCCCGCCGCCGTTCTTCGCCTGGCGCAGCAGGGCGCGGCTGCTGCCGACCTCGCGGCCCAGGCCGCAGGGGCGGACGGGCCCCTGGCGCAGCTGGGCGCGGCCGCTCGCGACCTCGCGGCCCAGGCTGCAGGGGCGGACGGGCCCAATTCCGCCGCCACCCATGGCACGGCGCCGCTGGGGACGCGCGCCGGCGACCTGGCCACCCAGGCGGCGCAGCTCGGCGCACGCACCGCCGACCTGGCCGGCCAGGACGCGACCCTCGCCATCCTCGACGACCTGGCTGCTGCCCATGGCATCTCCCCTGCCACGGCGGCTGCTGTGGCTGCGGCTGGCCCTGATGCGGTGGCTGCCGCCCTTCGCCTCTTGGGGACGTCCGCAGGCAGGGGAGGCCTGGATGCCGCTGCTACTGCCCTGGTCCCAGTCCTCGCCGGCTCGACTAGCCTAAGCACGAGTGCAGGCGGCCCCGAGTCCACTTCGGCCGCTACCTCTGTCTCTGCTGGGATTTCTCCGGGCGTGGGAGCTCATTCGAGCCACGGTGTCGGTGTAGTGGGCGCGGGCGGCTCCTTGCTGCTCGGCGGTCCCGGTGCCACGCTCTTCCCCGGCCTCCCCGGCTACGGTTCCTCCTACGGCGTGCCTCCAGCGGCTGGCCCCTTCTCCGCCACAGCCTTCCTCCGTGGGCTGTCTCCGCGTCCCACCTCTGTCGCCACCGCCGACAGCGCCCTCGCTGCGGCCCTGGAGAACGCCAAGATCGCGGCCGCCGCCGCCGAGGAGCGCGTGCGTGTGGCTGCTCTCGCCTGGGAGCACGAGCGTACCACGGCCGACGCTCTTGCTCGCCAGGTCGCCGAGGCGGAGCGCTTCCTCCACGCCTCTGCGGGGGAGCGCGCCGCCTCCTCTCAGCAGCCTCCGCCTACGGCTTTGCCCACGCTGAGTGCTGGACCCCCGAGTGGCACGGACGACCCCATGGTCGCCTACCTCCACCTTCAGGCCGCCGGGGTCCCGCACATCAAGAACCTGGTCACCGTCCTCCTCGACTCCACCTCCACCTCCTACGCTCGATGGAGGGATCAGATTCTCCTCGTGCTCCACCGCTACGCTCTCGAAGGTCACGTCCTCTCCGACACTCCTGCCCGTGCTCGCGACCCGGCGTGGCGACGCCGCGACAGCATCGCCATGTCCTGGATCTCTGGGACCATCTCCCTGGATCTCCAGGACATCGTGCGGACTCCGGATCCCACCGCGCGCGTGATGTGGCTTGCCCTTGAGACTCAGTTTCTCGGGAATGCCCAGACACGCGCCCTCCAGCTCGACGCCGAGCTTCGCACGCTCGAGCAGGGTGACCTGTCCGTGGGAGACTACTGCCGGAAGATGAAGAGCACGGCCGATGGGCTTCGCGACCTCGGGTACACGGTCCCGGAGCACGTCTTGGTCCTCAACGTTCTGCGGGGCCTTCCCAGCAGCTACGAGGCCGTGCGGACGTTGCTCACGCACCAGCAGCCGACACCCACCTTCCTGCAGGTCCGTGATGCCCTCACCCTGGAGCTCACCCGGGGCCTCCACACACCTGCCTCGACTACGTCTTCGTCCTCCACCTCTCGCGCACTCGTCGCTGCCCCACCACCGTCCTCCGCCTCGCCGCCTGCCTCTCTCCTTGGTGCTCCTCCCCCTGGGCCGAGCGGGGGTGTGGGGGGGCGTGGGGGCCGCCGAGGACGCGGTGGTGGGGGTCGTGGGACGCCCACCCAGGCTCCGACCCCTCCTCTCGCTCCTCTTCCCGAAGGTGCGCCCTGGCCGACCTTCTCCAACCCGTGGTCAGGGCGTATCTCCAAGTGGCCCCACCAGGGTCAGGGAGGGGGGCCTCGTCCCCCGCACCAGCCGGCGGCCATGGTAGCGAGTGCTGCCTCCTACGCGCCGACCTGGACCCTACCTCCTCCGCCCAGCTCGTCGTGGCCGGGGGGGGGTGGGTGGGATCAGGCTGCCTTGGCGCAGTCCTTCAGCACTGTGGGGCTGACACCGCCCGTTGGCACCGAGTGGATCGCCGACTCGGGTGCCTCTTACCACACCACTCCAGATGCGAGTATCCTTTCTTCTGTCCGACCTCCTCACCCCTCTTGTCCTTCTTCCATCGTGGTCGGTGATGGTTCTTGTCTTCCGGTCACTTCTGTGGGTTCTGCTCATGGTCCTTTCCGTCTCTCTGATGTCCTTGTTGCTCCTCAGATGGTTCACAATCTCCTTTCTATTCGTCAATTTACAGCTGACAATTCTTGTTCTGTAGAGTTTGACACTTTTGGTCTTTCTGTGAAGGATTTGGCTACCGGGCGTTCACTCCTCCGATGTGATAGCACCGGGCCCCTTTACACACTTCGGCTTCCTGCCTCTGCTGCCTTTACTTCACCTTCATCCTCCTCGTCAGCTGCTCTCGCCGCGACACCGTCTTCCACCACCTGGCACCGCCGCCTCGGTCATCCTGGCCGAGATGTTTTGGCTCAGATTAGTCGTAGTGGAGATGTCTCTTGTACTAGGACTACTGCTGAGCACCTCTGTCAGGCATGCCAGCTTGGTCGTCATGTTCGGCTTCCTTTTTATTCTTCTTCATCACATGCTTCACATGCTTTTGATCTTATCCACTGTGATTTGTGGACTTCTCCTGTACTCAACATTTTTGGCTATAAGTATTATCTGGTGATCATTGATGATTTTTCTCACTACTCCTGGACCTTCCCTTTGCGTGCCAAGTCTGACACCTTCCCCACCCTTCTTCATTTCTTTGCCTGGGTGTCCACTCAGTTCGGCCTTACCGTTAAGGCCGTCCAGTGCGACAACGGTCGTGAGTTCGATAACTCCACCTCTCGCTCCTTCTTTCTCTCCCGAGGTGTTCAGTTACGTATGTCTTGTCCGTATACTTCCCCACAGAACGGCAAGGCAGAGCGCATGATTCGGACCACGAACGATGTCATGTGCACTCTTCTGATCCAGGCCTCCCTGCCCTCGCGCTTCTGGGCAGAGAGCCTTCACACTGCCACCTACCTTCTCAACTGTCTTCCTTCCACCGCTTCTCCCGCTCCGACTCCTCACCACGCTCTCTTCGGTACCCCTCCCACTTACGCTCACCTTCGTGTCTTCGGGTGCGCTTGCTACCCGAACCTTGCTGCCACTGCTCCTCACAAGCTCGCACCTCGCTCGACACGTTGTGTGTTCCTTGGTTACTCCCCTGACCATAAGGGGTACCGCTGCTACGATCTCGCCTCTCGTCGGGTTCTTATCTCCCGACATGTGTTTGGCGAGTCGGACTTCCCCTTTTCCTCCTCCACACCCACTCCTGATCCTGACATTGAGTCCATGTTTTCTGACCCGGTGGTGCAGCCACCTGTTTCTGTTTTTCCTTTTCCAGTAGGTCCTTCTGGTACACCACCGGCTCTGGCTCCTACGGTTGTGCCCCGTGCGGCGCCTGAGCCTCCTCTTGCACCACCCGCGGTTCCGGTGCCATTCGTCGCACCTGACGTGGGCTTGGTGCCTTCGGCCGCGCCACGCGCGGCCCCGGTACCCCCGGCGCCCCTCGTCGCGCCACACGCGGCCCCGGTGCCCCCGGCGCTCCTCGCCGCGCCCCACGCGGCTCCGGCGCGTCCTACCACGCCACGCGCGGCCCCGCCACCACCTGCACGCTACACCGAGTCCGTGCAGCGCCGTCCGGTGCCTCCACCGCCGCTGCCTTCTCCGGCTCCTCCACCGGCGGTGCTCGTGGACTATGTGCCTCCTGTGCACTATGTCTACGGGTGCTGCTCCACGGCTCCGCCTCCTCCACCACCGTCACCGGCGCCGTCTCCGCCTCCTCCACCGGCGCCCACACCGCCTCCGCCGCCACCACCGCCGCCTCCACCACGTCGCTCTCGGGTGGAGTCGGCCGTGTACCACCCGCCGGTCATCCATCGGGATCCTTGCCACACCCATCCCATGGTGACCCGGCAGGCGGCCGGGGTTCTTCGGCCGCGGGCTCTCTCCGCCACCGAGGGGGAGCCGCGGCTTTCTCCGATCCCGACGTCGGTTCGTGAGGCTCTGGCAGATCCGAACTGGCGTCGTGCGATGGAAGAAGAGTACGGAGCTCTTCTTGCCAACCAGACTTGGGACCTTGTGCCGTGTCCGTCGGGTTGCAATGTGGTGACCGGCAAGTGGATTTGGACAATCAAGCGCCGTGCTGATGGTACTCCGGAGCGCTACAAGGCGCGTTGGTCCTTCGGGGGTTCACTCAGCGTCCCGGTGTGGACTATGACGAGGCTTTCAGTCCAGTGGTGAAGCCTGCTACAGTGCGCACTGTTCTCTCTTTGGCTCTCTCTCGGTCTTGGCCCGTGCACCAGCTCGATGTCAAGAATGCATTTCTTCATGGCACTGACCGAGACAGTCTACTGCAGCCAGCCAGCAGGGTTTGTGGACTCCAGTTGTCCGAATTTGGTCTGCGGTTGAACAAGTCTCTCTATGGTTTGAAGCAGGCTCCTCGGGCATGGTACTCTCGGTTTGCCACCTTCTTGCTGACACTGGAGTTTGTTGAGGCCAAGTGAGAAACTTCGTTGTTCATATATCACCATGCTGATGGGGTTGCCTACCTCCTCTACGTTGTTGACATTGTTCTGACTGCCTCTAGTCCACAGCTGCTTCAGCGGATTATCTCCTCCCTTCAGCAGGAGTTTGCCATGAAGGATCTGGTCCAGCTTCACCACTTCTTGGGCGTGACAGTTGAGCCCCGTCAGGCTGGTCTTCTCCTTCACCAGCGTCAGTATGCCCTTGATATCCTGGAGCGTGCCGGGATGACTGATTGCAAGCCTTGCTCCACTCCTGTTGACACTCGGGCGAAGCTGTCTGCTACTCTGGGTGATCCTATGGCTGATCCTACTGCTTATAGGAGTCTTGCTGGAGCCTTACAGTACCTCACTTTCACCAGGTCGGATCTCACCTACGCTGTCCAGCAGATCTGCCTCCATATGCATGATCCACGGGAGTCACACCTTGCTGCGCTGAAGCGCCTTCTTCGCTACGTCCGAGGCACTGTTGACTTCGGCTTGGTCCTCCACCGGTCTCCGTCTGCTGAGCTGGTCGTCTACACTGACGCTGACTGGGCGGGGTGCCCGGACACGCGCCGCTCTACCTCAGGTTATGCCGTCTTCCTCGGCGGCAACCTGATCTCCTGGTCGTCGAAGCGATAGCCGGTTGTCTCTCGCTCGAGTGCTGAGGCGGAGTACCGGGCTGTTGCTAACGGCGTGGCTGAGGCGTCCTGGCTCCGACAGCTCTTGGCTGAGCTTCACAGCCCGCTCGCCAAGAGCACGCTTGTCTACTGCGACAACGTCAGCGCCGTGTAGCTCTCCACCAACTCGGTTCAGCATCAGCGGACGAAGCATGTGGAGATTGACTTGCATTTCGTTCGTGACCGGGTGGCTATCGGTGATGTTCGGGTTCTTCATGTACCGACCACCTCCTAGTTTGCTGACATCTTCACCAAGGGTCTTCCCCTATGTTACCCCGATACTTCCAGGTGACCACGTATCCCGTATCCGATACGTATCGGATACTGATACTCCACGGATACTCCAGGGATACGTATCCACCACGTATCGGCGTACTGGGCCGTACTGGGCCTTGAAACTCAGCTTTGGATACGTATCCGCTGCCGTATCAGCCCATCAGCCCAATTACATGTTAACTTTACACCTCTGTTCCTGCGTCTCCAGTCTCGAACTCTCGATACCCCATCTACCTCCCTCGTCTGTGAGCGCGATGTGCCTACGAATCCGTTGTTTCTTCCCTTCCTCGTTCTCGAAGTTGAATCGATCTGCTCTGTTCCAAACCTGCAGTGTTCCTCACTTCTTCCTGCTCTGTTCCTAGATTCACTACATGGTGACCCCAAATTTGAGATGCTGGTAGTGCTAGTGCTACTGGTAGCCCCCTGTATGAGGGAGGTTTTGACCATGTATGTTGTATAGGAGGCATCTCTAGCCTCTAAGAGGTAGTGCGACACCTGGGTGCTCGACAGGTTCCTCCTCCGAGCAGGAAGAGTGCAGCAGGGTGGCCATGAGCAGGTGTCGGCGTGTCGCTACTGCTTGCTCACTAGCTAGTAGCGGAAGGAAATTTGTCACCCTCATATAGAAGGAGCAGTGTAACAAGTTTTGGAAGAAGACATTATTATCTACTGATTTTGTAACTTACTATGCATTATTATCTATTTATTAAAAAATAGTTAAAACGTATCCGCGTATCGGATTTTTTTGAAAAATGACGTATCCGCGTATCCGTATCCTTCCGATACTTATACACGTATCCGTATCCGTGCTGCATAGGTCTTCCCTCCTTGACCTTCTCGGAGTTTCGGTCCAGCCTCAACGTAGCCAGTGGCTAGTTGTGGCTGCGGGGGGCCTTGTGTGTGAGTTTCTTTCTTTGTTGGCCAGTCTTGTACACCGCTGCGCTGGTAGTCCAGACTGTGGGGGGGTGTTAGTGTATATATATGTGTGAGTGGCCCATATGGCCTGTGTACAGCCCATAGAGGCCCATGTATAGCTAACTCTATATACCCATCCTTCTAGGGTTGGAGGAATAGACAAGGAATTCATTCCTCAGACACCTGGCAGCATCATGCCTGTTGAAAAATCTGAATGAAGTAAATTTCAAATTTTGATGAATATTTGCCCCTCCAATCCCATTTTCCCTGTTCTCTTTTGATCAGTTCTTATAGAGACCAAGTTGATAGGGTGCGCTTGTTTCCCCTTGCTTGCCTTGCTGGCACAAATAACAGAGCAGCCACGGTGCTTGGTTTCTTTGCCACATTGCTTCGGGGCTTGTGCGAGCAAGGTTTTCCTTGCTGAAGCTGGTGAGCCAAAATGGCTCTCCGCAGCCGCCAAGGCAAAGCTGGCCTGGCAAAGCAAGGCTAGGCAAGCCGTTTCCACAACCAAGCATGCCCATAATTGACCTGGTCTTTCACGGTTCATCATCTCACCGGTCAAACCGCTTGTTTACGAGTCTGATTACTGGCTACCATATTGGTTGAGACTTACATAGTTAAGTAGACTATGTCCTCCAAAGTTGACTAATCAAAGTCTAGTTGGTTATGACTTGCCGAGGGCTCCAAGTGCCTTGTGAGCTGCTGCTATTGATATGTCTTGGTTCACTTAGTGTGCTTATAAATTTTAATGAGGCAGATGGCTCAATTACGATAATGGTCAACCCAACCTGATAGGTCTAGCCAACTGGCCTTTTCCCCCCGTCTATTGCCAGTGTTGTATGCTAAACACTTCATTTTAGGTTTGATTTAGAAGTGTTGATTTGCAATATATGTTGCTACTAATATGCAAATTTGATGTATTCTTTAGGTTGAAGATGTTGGCAAAGAATTCCCTGTGGCCGCACAGAGAGTTAAAATGGTTTTTGGGGTTCATATTCCAACTCTGCCTGCATTGAGGAAGTATGCAGCAATATTCATAAGCTTCTTTGTTCTTCCATTTGGGAACACTGATGTGACTTGGACTTGTTTTACTACTCAGAGAATACGGGGAACTTTTGATCAGTTGTGGTATAGTTGGAGAAGCGCTGGATATCTTTAAAGATCTTGAATTGTGGGATAATTTGATATATTGCTATAGGTATGCATGTGAACTTGAAGTAGAACCACCATACATTTGGTTGAATCTTTTGCCATACCAAACTCTTAATTTTTGTTCTTCGGCAGATTATTAGGTAAAGTGGCTGATGCAGTTAGTCTAATAAATGCTCGACTCTCTGTTACATCAAATGACCCAAGGTTATGGTAAGTCTCTTGGGGACTATTTTTCTCCTTTCAGTAAAATGTTACAGATTCTCTGCCTTAAGCAATTTTCTGCTACTTAAGAAAGGATGTTACATTTGCCCCAATTGGATCTTCCACTGCAAAACAAATTGAAATCTATATTTAGCAACTTCAGTACATGTTGCTGAATTTTATATACTACTTTGCTACCATCTGCTACTTAACCTATAAATTGTAAGTGGAAAGCAGGTGGAAACATGAAAATGTTGATATACAGGAAAATCTGAGGAACTCTCTGAAGCTCAATGACATTCATTTAATAGCCACACCCTTTATTATTTTCATGAAAACACTAGACAATTGATAAAATATGTAAAGAGTGATGTCCTGATACTGCCCTAAAGATTGTGCTCCACAATCTCTCTGAAAAGTCTATTAAATCTTGTCTTTCGAGGAAAAAAGGCTATTAAATCTTTAATGCATTTTCAGTTACTTTTACCTTTTTAGCAATTCTCCTATCTAGTACTAAGAACTGCTATACATTGAGGATAATATTATTGTACTCTTTATGACAGCATGATATATATTAGATAGAACAGCTAAAAATTCTTGAGATTGTGAAAACAAATACAAAGAAAGGATTCCTGAGAACTATGTAATCTACCAAGTTCTCTCGTTTGTTTGTTTTGATAACCATGCTCTACCTCATTTTTGTTGTTTTTTCTTTTCGTTTTGTTATCTGATGAGAGACTATTTCTCATTTAGGTGTTCACTTGGTGATGTTACAAACAATGATGATCATTATAAAAAGGCATTGGAAGTGTCAAATAATAAATCTGCCCGAGCTATGGTAAAGTTAACATTCAATTCTTTTCAGTTTCCTTGATCATCTTGTGGTGGATCATGTATATACGAATTGGACTAAGGCGTGGTACACCATGCCAGCGGGATAGCACATTCAGCTAGCACCAAAAAATTTCAGAGCACAGGTTGAGAGGTTTGCAAAGATGTTCTTATTTGAGCAGCATTAGCCCCTCTGCGATTACCATGAATATGATAGAGTGGAATAACCAAAAAATGAAGAGAGAATTCCTTATTTGGCCCAAAACAAATGCCCAGTACCTTCCTTGGCCTTAAAAACTTCTTCCTTCCTTCTTTGGCCTTAATTTCAACTTTGGTTCCTTATTTGACATTTCGTTCGATTTCCCATCCATCCACCGTTAAAAGCCACGCGAAAAGATGATTTTACCCCTAAGAAAGACATGGGCCCCACCACCACCCCTTCTGCTTCCTCCCTCCTCCACGGCCTGAACAGCCGTGCTCCGGTGGCCCGCGCCCGCCCCCGGCCACCAGCGCCGCTGGCGCCCGTCCGCCTGCTTGTGCGGCTGGTGCTTGCCGTGCCCTTCCTGCTCCGGTCGAGCCGCAGTGAGGCTGTGCGGTTGCGTCCAAGTACCAGCCCAGGCAGAGGCAGGCCCGTGCGTTGTATGCTGCTACCTCAATCCGCCTGCTCGCGCTGCCGCGGTGGGAAGAAATGTCAGCGGCTGCAACAGGAAGCACAAGCGTGCTGCGGCTGGTCTAGCTGGCCTCCACGACGAGGACCTGCAGCTGCCGATGCGTCCCGCCACTGTGTTCGACTTGGCCGAGCACGCCTGGGCGCGGTGGCGTGATGCGCCGGGCTCGCCGTGCCGGTGGCAGCCGCGGGCGGCCTCGTGCTCTACCGCAACGCGAACATGGGGATCTCACCGTCGTCAACCCACTCACGAGCGCATCACGTGTGCTGCCACCGCCGCGGTCTCCCGCGGCGGGTGTGCTGCCGGCTGTCACCATGTACGCGGGCGAGCTCCCGGACCTTTGCGTGGCGTCGTTCGACTCGGCCAAGAACGCGTGTGAGGGCGCCGTGGCGCTCAGCTGCTCACCCGAAAGGCGGAGGGCAACGAGGCCTCACCACGGGAACGCGTTGCTGCAAGCGTCGTGCTCGTATTTCCGCTACGCGGCGCCGTGCTCCGTGTGCTCCTCGCCATAAAAAAAGCCGTGCTCGTCGCACACTGACCAGCTGACGGCACCGATCTGCTCCACCTCGCTGGGCAAGCCGCCTGCGCTGCCGGTGCGCTCTACGTATGTGCCTGCGCATCTTTTGGGCTTTTCAGCAGATGAGGGGGCACGGGCACGCCTGGAAAAGCTCTTGACACTTATATATCTGCTGCACAGTGATGCACTTCTTTTGCGATTGCGACACACAGCGACGGAAGGAAAGGAGGGAGAAGGATGGTGGGCCCAAGGGCAAAATTGTCTTTTCGCATGGCTTTTTGTGGAGAATAGGATTAGGCAAAAACACCACATCCAACTGGGGAGGTGCAGACGATATTGGAGAATAAGTTGGTTTTCCTTGGAGAATAAGTTGGGTTTTCTTGTGTTGAAACCTACCTATGGTGAAGTATGCTTTAACTGCCAACATGGGGGTCGTAAGTGACATTGGAATAAGGAGATGAGTGGGGCAATTCAACATCATTGCTTTCCCTTGTTGCTTGGGCAATCAATGACATCGATGCGTGTAGTTTCTTAATGGGGGTTGTTCTTACAATTTACCTTTTTTTTGTAGCGTTCTCTGGCTCGCAGTGCTTACAACAGGAATGACTTCAATACGTCCAAAATCTTATGGTATGAACTTTCTTAAGCAAAACTGTTTATGGTTGTCTATCCTCAATAACTTGCAAAATCTCTTGCATTTGAACTTTGAACAGGGAATCTGCATTGTCATTAAATTCTTTGGTTCCAGATGGCTGGTTTGCGTATGGTACAGTTGCATGGAAGGTAATTATGCAAAATTTAATTTCTTTTTGAGAAAGTATCTATGCACATTTTTTGTTCTGCACATGCAATTTTGGTGTAATTGTGACATTTCTTTAGACAGGTGATTTTTACAGTTACTTATTTGTATGAAACTGCCTTATTGTCTGATTCACTTTTGGGAGGATGGTCCACCAGTGTTTGGGACATGGGTGCGGGACTCGGAATCCGATGAGGCATTTCGATGTTTGACATCAAATTTGCGTGCCTCACTGCTTGTAACCTTCATTGCAAGCCTTTCAAAATATGGCAATTTGTGCGTGAATTCTTTTGATCCAGGGGAGTTAGTCAGGATTACGATCCCTTGTAATGTTTTGTCCCCCAAGTGTTGTAACTCTCATATATACCAGCCGAGGCCACAAGCAATACAACACACACATTATTCCACATATTCTTACATGGTATCACGAGTCTAGGTTATCAACCCTAGGTCTTCGGCTTCCGCTGCCCTTGCGCCGCCCCCAGGGAGATTGATCTCTGCCGGGGGCAGCGCCCTTGTTGGAAAGTTTTGGCGCGAATCCTATTGGTCCGCTGCCCTAGCATCTTCAAGCAACAGCAGATGCGTACCTCGTGGTGGTCTCCTTTTCGTTTTCCAGTCCTTCTGCCCTTGGTTTTTCTTCAGTTGTGATATCTAGGCAAAGTGGTGGTGCCACTGGTGTTGCCGGGGGATCTGCAGGCGAGGTTCGACCATGGTTGGGTTTGGAGGAGAGGGAGATGCATGGGAGAAGCGGATGGCTGTGCCATGTGTGCAGAGGGTCAGCGGGGGAGGAGATGGCTTAGGGGATGCTGGATGCAGCATGCCGGTGACCTTCCTTGGGTCAGCAGGGGTGTCCGCGGCAGTGCAACAGAGCGGCCACTGCGGTGCATGCTTCTGGCCAACAGAGAGAAGAACAAGCAAGTTGACAGAGAGACGGACAAGATAAGGGGCAGTGTCAAATTTGGTAGGTCACTAGTCCTGGACAAAGAAAATGAAAAGGGAAAATAAAAGGAAATAGGAAAAGTGAGAGAATCCCACAAATCGAAACAATTCGGGTGCTGATATCAATTTTTGAAAGGCCTGCAAATTCAATGTCATATCCAGTGAGGCATACATATTTGATGTCAAATATCGAATTCTCTCGAATCCGACATGGATGCAGGTGTTCCTCACGGCAAGTTCTGAAATTTAGGTTTTGGGGATTCACCTATATATGTTTTAAAATTTTATAGAAAGCATTTTTGACTCTTCAGTTATTAGTCTAAGCTTAGGCCCATACACAAACTAGATGGCCACAGAACCCATTAAATGGCTTTCCGATGGAAAAGGCCTGTGACTACAGCTGAAGCTGCAGACTACCTACATTTTGTGCATAACCCTAAAAAACACTTCTCTCTCGCTGCTGCTACACACCTATATTTTTCTTCTGCGTTTTTCTCATCTCCTGGCTTGTATTCATGAGCTTCCTCTCTCCATCTGTACCAAGATTCTTTCACAAAAGTATTGAAGGAGAGTCTGGCAGTGTTGGTGTGAGTTGACACATCGATATGTGTCAGACATGGCAGAAGGTTTTTGGACACAGGTGCCCACGTAACAACACTGTGGACCACTACTTATTCACAACTTATTTTGCATTATTATTCATGTGAAACTACAAGTCAAGACCTACTGTTGATGTTAAGTCAGGAACCTGTAATGGTTCTTGTATCTCTGCATGGTTTTCCCCTTGTGTCTCTAGGCTCAAAAGAATATGCTTTCAACTAAGTGGAAAATTTCAAGTGGTTTCAGTGTTTAAAATATTGTCCTAGCCAGCCACCTAGGTCATGGTGGTGGCTAGCTGCTGTGATTATGGCCTGTGTAGTGAGGTCAGATGACCACATGGGTGAAGTCAAGATGACCTTAGCAGGTACTTAATGTCACCATTTGCTGCCGCTCCCTCTTCGTGTGCCATCAAATTTACTCACGTCCTTCCTTTTCCACCCCCGTTCTCATCCTTCTTCCTCTTCTCGCTTGTCCTTTGTATTTTGTAAGTGCCTAGCATTTTTTTTCAAACACTGGATTTTTTGAAAGCCACCAAGCTGACAAAATAGATCCTGATTTATCGTATACATCACTAGTTTCATCAACTTGTGCATTTCCATTATCCAATGGTTAGAGAGCAGTTGTGTAGTAGTCTTCCTGCTTAGCTTCCTCTTTCCATTTCCCTGCGCACCATTTGGAGGAAAGAAAGGGATGATAGTGCTTTCAAATATTTTTGATTGTTAGTGGCACTGACATGTCAACATAAGTTCAAAGAAAATTGTCTGAGAACATGATTGCATGAGCTGAATTGCTCCAGGCTATTTCATTATGACTTGAATGTGGATCCAACTATCATGTTGAGTGTTGTCATGGCAACTATTATCCGCCTTATCATCTTTGCTCTGTCCACCGTAGTAATGTTATTGTCACTGTGACTGCATTTCGTATAGGTCTTTGGCACATAAGTTGTCAAATAAATTTACTGTTTGGATGTGTTCATACAGGACAAGGATCTTGACAAAGCTGTGGATGCATTTAGTCGCACTGTACAGATAGATCCTGAGAATGGAGAAGCATGGAACAACATAGCCTGCCTGTATGCTCACCTTCAATGTTCCTTAGCTTGTATTAGGATGCTGATGGTTTGACCTGATTTACAATGTCTTTAGCTTTTATGTTTGACTAGGTACCATGTGCCCTCTTACAATGTCATTACATATTTTCCTCAGATAGATCTTTTGCTTTCTCTAAACTACTATCTCTGTAACAACTGTCCGGTATTTCCGTTCTAGTAATGGAAATGGGGGAAAGCCCTCGGTTCGAAAAAAATATATGCCTCAGATATGTGTTTTCCCATCTGCACTGTTTATATTTTCTCTTTTGTTTCATCTTGGGCTCTTTAACCTCATCAATTCAAGCTGCTCTGTAGAATATATTGAATTCGCATCTCTGTATGGTATTCTGCTGTTGTTCATCCCTGTCTATCTTTAAAAAATATTTCGTAGAGGCTTATGTTTCAGGCTCATCTTGTGCTCAGTGGTTTTTAGGACTTGCCAGTTTCTTGGTTCATTATGTTTTTAGAACAATCGTTAATGTTCAATGCAAAAGAAGAGCCAAAATGGATTTACATGGTATAGATTTATCATGTACCAAGTACATATGATTAAATTGTTATGTAAAATGTAATGGTCATGTGTGATTACCTTGCTCTATGGGATAGTATAGATTTATCATGTACCAAATACATATGATTAAAATTGTTATGTAAAATGTAATGGTCATGTGTGATTACCTTGCTCTATGGGATAACTAACTGTATCTGTAGTAAATTAAATTCACTAATGATGTTTGTTTATGCTATCATTTTTTGTCCTGCGCCAGCCTCTAATATAGTTAATTGTGTAGGCACATGATTAGGGGAAAAAGTCAAGCAGCAGTTAAAGCCTTCAGGGAAGCTGTAAAGTTCAAGTATGTTTCACCTTCTGTCCATAAAGCTTTTGCTGAAAGAAATTGTTGATTAACTATATATTATTTATAGGAGGAATAGCTGGGAAATTTGGGAAAACTACAGTAAAGTTGCTTTGGACACAGGAAATGTTCGGCTGGTATGTATGTCTTTTGAGTGCCCCCCCCCTCTCCCCCACCTCCCTCAAATTCACAGGAGAGTTGTGTGTATCATTTAACAGTTGCCTTGTATCAGACATGCAACAAGCAGAACAAATTCGCACTGAGCTCATTATCTCCGCTATACATCATATGGTTCGAATAGCAGGAAGAACTGGCTAGCCACTCTCCCTATGGAGGCTTTTGCTACCTGCTTCTTTTAGCCTTTTAGGTCCTTGCTTACCTTACAATGGAGATGGGGGTCCTCTTTATTAGAGCCTAACGTACGTGCTAACGGATTGATAAGGCTGTTGTTGCATATGGGTGTCTAACAAACTAACCATGCACCCAAGCCATCTAACACATGAATAATAATGCATGCAACTAACTTGTTCCTGGATGTGAGCTTCTGTTTGCTGGATGCTGCACTGCTTTGCTACTGCTGTGCTGCTGCTGCCCCAAGGCCAAGGCCCACACCCTTTATCTTAAGCCACAGAGCAGGATGTGCTATCGACCTTAGAACCACACTAAAATTGGCCATTGGGTGTCTCCATTAACCGCAACCATTGTCATTTTTGAAAAACCTCCCAAGAAACAGGGATTAAGAGAGTTGGGGCCCTTTTTGTGCTGCTTGTTGAAAATTTTCAGTGCATGGTACCACCAAGGCACCAACTAGAAAATACAGCAGTTTCAGGTCTGAGGGGAACCATGTGTGCTGATTGAAAACACATCCGATCATAGGATGCTGAATGGTTTCATCTGCCTGATAACAGAAAGAGCAAGTCGCTGGGATGTTTTCTGCTTTCGTAGGACATTTTGTTACCTTTGGTTTCTCTCTGTTTCACTCATGCAATTATTTAAGAGTTGGTGTTATTTTGTTGCATAATCATATGGAGTAGATGAGGTGTCCTAAACATCTTAGGGGTAAATGCACCTCTTTTGAATCAAGGCCCCTATGTCAGCTAAAGTGGTTTTCATTTGTGCACGATGAATCTTTAAATAATGCTAAGTTTCTTCTGCAGACACTTGAAGCTTTAAAAACTGTGTTAAATTTATCCTCAAACAAGCGCTTCAACGTTGATATACTGGACAAGGTGATGACACTGCTTGAAGAGCAGCATCCACACTTTGTTGATTCTCACGAAGCATCAGATGACACGAATAAAGAGACAAGACAATCCAATCAATTGTTAGATATCATTGGTGATATCCTTCAGCAGGTTACTAACCTCTCTGGACATTTCATCTTATATTTGCATACTAGATTGTGGTTTATATCTTGGTTGTGCTTGCAGATTGTGCGAAGTGGAGGCAGCAATGGGGACGTATGGGGTTTGTATGCAAGATGGCATAAGACCAAGGGTAGCCTGTTGGCATGTTCTGAAGCTTTGTTGAAGCAAGTTCGATCTCTTCAGGTACATATACTGTTGCCTCGCTGAATGCTTTATTACCATTCATTAGAAGGCATCCTAGATATCCCTTTTTGCGTGTTTATGAGTGGGTAGGGGTATACATTATCAGGCTTCAAAATTTTGGTTTATATGCAAAATACCATATGAAATTGTCTGCATTCTGGTGGATCCTTTTTCGAGACAAGGTCTTACTCTTGCCCATTTCCATTACGATAACGGAAATGCCAGTTTATTCGGTATATTCTGGTGGAATAGTTCTATAATTTTTATTGAACTTGTGTTCTGTTAATGCTTCCATTCTGGAGCAAACGTAAAGTCCTGTACTCTCTATAGTTCATTGCCTATCCCTCACACTAGTGTAAACATAGAAATACTGCCATTCTTGATCAAAATATCCTAGTGCCGGTACAGACTCAAAAGACACCCTCTTGGTGAAATGTGTGTAAAAAAATCCTAAAATTCACTGATGTAGTACATGCTTTTTTTATGTATGAATGCAGCATTTCAAGGTAAAATGCACCGAGTATGCTAGAAAGGCGCACTTGTAGCACTGAGTATCCTAGAAAGGCGCCTTGCTCTGGTGTGTCTTGGAATGTGGGTACTCCAGCAGTCCAGTGCACTAATGAGTAATGACACATTGCACTAGGTCCCATTTCTCCTTGGTGATGTGTTCACTACTTCACTTACGATCTTCTGAGGATCTGTGTGTCAGGGGCGTAGTTGGGTTGGTGGTGAGATGAGGTAGAGAATGGTGGAGGTGTCATGTGCAGCAGGGCTTAGTGTTGGTGCTAGACAGGGAGGCAGTGGCCGCAGAGAGGGAGAGGGAGCGGGTAATGGGATTAAACCTCTTTTTTATGCTTAATCTCAAAGGGTACATCAACTCTCATTATATGGAGTTTTAAAGTTGTGGTCCACCTTTCCCAACTGAAAACTAAAATGTACACAAACCTATGTATTCCCAATGATGAGATGAGAGATGTTCTGGCAGCTGCGGCTTGTTCTTTCTTCGATGTTGCAGATGTACTGATGGCGGAGGTGCTGGCGGCAAGGGATGGGCTGCTCTTAGTGTTGGAGTATAAGTGAATTGCCCACCTTTCCTCATCAGCTTAAGTTTTTGGGTTGAACTGGTTGGTGCATGCAACTCAATATGGTATCAAAGACAGAGTGTAGAAGGGTAGAATTAGGGGAAACACCACACACCCTAATGAGGGGGCGGGGGGTGACCTTCATTATATAGCCAAGATGGCTTAGAGTACAAGAATACAATCAAGTATAAGCCTATCAGCTATACACGGTTAGCTATAATCAGCTAAGATATCTATAATATCTCTAATACCCGCCCGCAGTCGCAGTATCAGCTATACAAGGTTAGCTATAATCAGCTAAGATATCTATAATATCTCTAATACCCGCCCGCAGTCGCAGCGGGAGGGTCACGAACGCAAAGACTGGACCAAAATTTAGTAAAGAGCTGAACCGGAAGTCCCTTGGTCATGATGTCCGCGAACTGGTGAGAGGACGGGACATGGAGGACGCGAAACTGTCCCAGTGCTACCTTCTCGCGGCACTTCTCGCGGACGAAGCCAATGTCGATTTTGATATGCTTCGTGCGCTGATGGTGAACTGGATTCGTTGTCATGTAGACGACAGTCACGTTGTCACAGAAGACAACCGTGGCCGAGGTGAGGAGAACGTGGAGTTCTTGCAACAGCTGGCGGATCCAACAACACTCGACGACAGCATGAGCAACAGCCCCATACTCAGCCTCAGCGCTAGACATGGACATCGTGGTCTGGCGCTTGGAAGACCAAGAAATCAGGTTGTCGCCGAGGAAGACGCAAAAGCCGGAGGTCGAGCGTCGAGAGTCTGGACACCCAACCCAATCCGCATCTGAATATGCGGTCAAGGACTGGATGGGACCTGTGCCGATGTGGAGGCTGGTGGAGAACGTGCCCTTGATGTAGCGGAGAATGCGCTTGACCAGCCTGAGGTGTGGCTCACGCGGGGCATGCATGAAGAGGCACACTTGCTGAACAACGTACTGCACATCAGGCCGAGTCAGGATGAGGTACTGGAGAGCACCCACAATACTCTGGTAGTGAGAGCCGTCAGCCGCAGAGAGGAGTGCGCCGTCAGAGGCCGAGAGCTTGGCATGAGTGTCAACGGGAGTCGCTGTAGAGTGACACTCAGCCATGCCGGTCCGCTGGAGAAGATCCACAACATACTGTCGCTGAGACAAAACAAACCATCTGTGGAGCGGGTGACGGCGATGCCGAGGAAGTGGTGGAGGTCGCCAAGATCCGTCATAGCGAACTCAGAGCTGAGTTTGGCCATGATGTGCTGAAGAAGAGTCGAGGACGATGCGGTGAGGATAATGTCGTCGACGTAGAGCTGCAAGTAGGCGATCTGCACGTCCTCCTTGTAAACAAAGAGGGAGGAGTCGGAGGTGGAGGCGACGAAGCCGAGCTGACGAAGAAATGTGGTGAAACGCTGGTACCACGCCCGGGGAGCCTGCTTGAGCCCATACAAGGACTTCTGGAGTAGGCAGACGTGGTCAGGAGCGGCAGGGTCGACGAAACCAGGCGGCTGCTGACAGTAGACAGTCTCCTCAAGGTGGCCATGAAGAAAGGAATTCTTCACGTCCAGCTGGTGGAGAGGCTAGCCACGAGAAGCGGCAAGACTTAGCGCTGTCCGGATGGTTGCCGGTTTGACAACCGGGCTCAAGGTCTCGTCGTAGTCGATGTCGGCTTGCTGGTTGTTGCCGCGGGCTACCCAGCGAGCGTTGTGACGGGCAAGAGTACTGTCAGAGTGGTACTTATGCGTGAGGATCCACTTGCCCGTCACAACGTTGGCGCCAGGAGGTCGAGGAACAAGACGCCATGTCCCGTTGTCGATTAGCGCCTGGTACTCGTCAGTCATGGCCGCTGCCAGTTAGCGTCAGCCAAGGCGCTGCGGCAGTTCGTCGGAATCGGCGACGGTGTTGGGGAAGATGTAGTGGCGCTGAGGTTTCAGTACGACACTCGCGGTATGACACCAGCTGCGGTGCGAGTAACGGGACGACGGGGCTCCGGCGGAGGAGGCACCAGTGCTGGGGACGGCGTCGGGGCAGGAGTCGGTAAGGGCACCGGTGCAGGCTCGAGCAACGGCGGAGCAGGCACCACAGGAGAGACCGGTGGCTGCTGCGGAGCAGGCACCGGACGACGACCGTAGACGAGGTGGAAGTCTCGGTGAAGAGGTGGCAGCAGCGCCGCCTGCCCTCTGCGAGGGCTGGACGAAGAGGGCTGGACGGCCGCCCTCTGGAACAAACCCGTCTGGTCTGGTCAGAGGCGGCTGGAGCGAAGAGACAACGACGTCGCTGCCTAGTCCAGACCCGCCCGGTTTGGAGAGAGACGACGCAGACACAGGCGTCGAGCGGAGGACAGGGCCACGCGCAATGATGGCGGGATCATCCTCGGGAAACTCCTGCAAAACAAGGGGTGAAGGCCGCTGCTGCTCGACATCCGTGGATGGAGCGACCGAGGGTGAAGCTGCAGTGGAGCTAGGAGGCGACAACAAAAAAATCAAGCTGCGACGACGAAGTAGGCTGGGAGGAGAAGGGGAAGGACGACTCGTCGAAGACGACATGTCGAGAGATGATGACACGTCGAGTGGATAGGTCAAGACAGCGATACCCCTTATGAGAGGAGGGATACCCTAGAAACACGCAGGCAGTGGAGCAAGGTGCGAGTTTGTGGGGTGCCATGGCAGACAGGTTGGGGTAACCCCAAAGGCAGCCAAACACACGCATGTGCAAATACTCAGGAGGCTTGCCATGGAGGAGACGATATGGAACATCATTCTGAATGGCTGAGCATGGGCGCCTATTAAGGAGGTAGGTGGCGGTGGTGAGGGCTTCAGCCCACCAATAGGAGGCAGCCATGTTGGAGTGGATGAGCAGGGTGCGAGTCACATTGTTAAGAGTGCGTAAGACACGTTCGGCTTTCCCGTTTTGAGGAGATGTGTAGGGACAAGAAAGACGGAGGTGAGAGCCCTGAGCGGTCAAAAAGGAGGAGAGGGTCTTGTTGACAAACTCAGTGCCATTGTCCGCCTGCACGTTTTTGACTGGGAGGCCGAATTGTGTGCGAGCATAAGCGAAAAAACTAATGATGTGACCTGCAGCTTCAAATTTATGCACCATAGGGTACGTCCAGCAAAAATGGGTATAATCATCAAGGATGACGAGGTAGTAGCGGCAACCTGAAA
Source organism: Cenchrus fungigraminus (assembly GCA_036936925.1). NCBI lineage: Eukaryota > Viridiplantae > Streptophyta > Magnoliopsida > Poales > Poaceae > Cenchrus > Cenchrus fungigraminus. Next base: position 75,793,540 of record CM072780.1, read on the forward strand.
TGCTAGCTACAGGAGAAGTCCACACATCGCAGCGTACTAACTCAAAAGGAACAGTACTGCATGAACTAGAGGAAGAGAAGGGAAGCCGCACATGTTTGCCTAATTGGCAAGAGTGACAGAGGGTATGAGTGCCTTTATTACAAGAAATAGAGGAGTTATTCGTGAGGGTGTCGATGGCGGCAGGACCAGGATGACCGAGGCGGAGGTTCAATAGAGGTAGCAAGGGCAGCATGGGGAGCTACCGTGCTGGCGGCTGCAGGAATGGTGTAAAGGTCGTTGTCACTGTTGCAGCGAAGCAGCACACGACTAGTTTCGATATCCCTAACGGAAAATCCAAAAGCATCAAACTCAATCGAACAATTATTGTCACGTGTGAATTGTCTGACAGACAAGAGATTGCGAACTAAGGCAGGTACAACTAGGACATTGTTCAATTTAAAAGTGGACGTGCTGGTTGGGAGGGTGGAGTTGCCACGACACACAACAGGGATAGTATGACCATTACCAACAGTGATGAAGGAATGAGAGGGAGGGAGTCTCGAGAGAAGTATACCATCCGTAGATGACATATGGCCGGATGCACTGGAGTCCATGACCTAGCTTGAGTGCTGGGGGGCCATCAGGTGCAGTAGCGGAAGAGCCGGACGAGTCGAGGGCGGTCAGGGACGCCGGGCAGGAAGGAGCCGTCGGTCGTGACCCGCCGGCGGCCAGATGATGCACCCGTATTAGATCACCACGAGAGGAGACGGATTGACGGGGCGAATCTGGTCCGCCGGCTGTGGAGGAGCCGGCGCGAAGACGGCGAAGGGCGACCCGCCGACTGTGGAGGAGAATGTGCGGCCTAGGAGGAGGCGATGCGAGGGAGGGGCGTGGCCGGAGACGGCACACTCGGCACGACGTGAGGCAGAGGAGGGTGTCGCCATAGAGGACAGCGTAGGGGAGGGAGCGCAACACGGGGAGGTGGCGGCGCAAAGGGGGTGGGAGAGGAGCGGCGCAGAGGGGTGCAGCAGGTGTGTGTGTGTGGGGGGGGGGGCGAAGGAATCGCACGCCGATAGGAGAGGTGGCGGCGCGAGCCTACGCGCGTCGCGCGGAACAGAGGAGGCAACAGAAAAAGGAAGGGAACCGAGGGAAATTAACCCGGTCTCTTGATACCATGTAGAAGAGTAGAATTAGGGGAAACACCACACACCCTAATGAGGGGGGATGACCTTCATTATATAGCCAAGATGGCTTAGAGTACAAGAATACAGTCAAGTATACAAGGTAAGCCTATCAGCTATACAAGGTAAGCTATAATCAGCTAAGATATCTACAATATCTCTAATACAGAGGTCTCGAGTTCGAATCCTGGCAGGCGCGTTAATTAAAATAATTACAGCCCACTCCAATATCCACGTATGCGGCCTGGGGGAGCCTGCACGTGTGGGGGAGTACTGGAGTATAAGTGAATTGCCCACCTTTCCTCATCAGCTTAAGCTTTTTGGGTTGAACTGGATGGTGCATGCAATTCAATACTTAGCAGTTCAGCAGGGAGTGACCAAGGTTATCCTGGTGACCGACAATACAACGGTGGTCACCGTCCTTCACTCTGAAGGTGGAATCCGAAGCACTATTGCTGGTGTTTGGCATGAAATTAGAGAGCTTAGTTCTTCTTTTACTTTTGTTTGTGATCATGTAGTCATGTTAACCAGGAAGACAGCGAGGCAGCCCACCTGTGCGCGTGTATGCCATCGCTGTCTACCCCGGTCATGTCCTGGGTTGGGGCGTTTCCGAATTGGTTGAGGGAGGCTGCCAACAGGGATTGTAATGTTGAGACTCAGCAATAAAGCTCTCTGATTTGCCCTAAAAAAACTCAAACCTTAAATCCCTAGACCAATTGCTGTGCAGCTGCACCCTGCTCTGTTCCCCACCTTAGGGGCTGGGACACTGGTGGCAAAGGCGGCAGCCGCCTAGCGTCAGCCTTAGTAGCTCCCAACCTCTGGGTTGGCTCAGCAGTCGCCGGAGCACTGAATGTGACCTACTGCCTGTATGTTGCTCTGCTTTGCCAACTTCGTCCGCAGCGAATTCCACTGCTCCATCCATTGACGATGGCTGGCCTCATCTGCCTCCATCTTTTCTTGCAGTTGATCCATCCCATCCCTCAGCTGACTCAACAATGCTCTGTTGGGACCCTTGCCAATTGCCATAGCCCCCGCAAAAAATTGATTACACTGGCAACTCAGCGAAGGAAATCACGAGGGAAAAAAATCCAAACAATCTCCAAACTGATTAGCAACAAGGATCACGAGGAAGAACGAAAACCTCATGACCCCGTGCCCAACAGTGGTGAGAACCATGATGTGAGGAAGATAACAAGCTTCCACCGTATAAATTGTCCCGTGGCCACTAGCGAGATTGCCGTGCATGAGATGGAATCGCTGTTGCCGCTGAGGATGAACAAGCAAGGGGATAATATAAGTTTCGCCGTTGAGGACGAACAAGCAAGGGGATAATATAAGTTTCTATTTGATTTCTTTGTTGCTTTCTCTGTTCTGGCTGCTGGCTTATACGCCTCCCTTTACAGTCTTACATGTGTGAAAGGACCATGTCTAAAGGGGTTAGAAAGCCCAGCTTGACCCATGACAATATAGTTATAGAAGCTAAAGAGCTAATTCCCTTTTGGCGTCACAAAAGGAAAGACTAATGGTGTGTCTCCTGAGCCCTGAGTATTCTTATTTCCTTATCAGCCTCCTCTATGTCTACATCTTTTTGACACACTACAGGATGATGAACTCTTTGACAATTTCCATTTGTGTATAATGATATATGCTCTTTGAACAAATAGTGTAGAGGATTCCTTCAACATTGCTCAAGTGCACTACCAACTGTTCACAATTCAAGCACCACTGCACCAAATTCTTCATTATTATCTTGGTGATGGCTCAGCATCCCGGCAACCTTTGCCAGACTAACTATTTTGTCTGGAGAGGCGGAGTGGGTATGGTGTAAAGGAGAGGAAGGACTGTGAATGTGGCATTATGTGAATATACAAGCAATCTAGCAGTTCTTCATTTTAATTTCTTCATTCAATTAATTTATACTTGCAACAGCTTAAGTATTGATGACTATTTCCCTGTCAGTATTTTGTAAACTAGATTATTGCCCTTGCAGGGTTCAGGACTTTGGCATGATGAAAAGAAGTTCACAAAATATGCTCAAGCTTCTCTGCAGCTTTGCAAGGTGTACATGGAAATTTCTTCCTCATCTGGAAGCCGACGGGAGTTATTAACAGCCGAGATGCACCTTAAAAGCACCTTGAAACAGGTATTCAAATTTCGCCTGCATTGTTCCACTTTCTGTATACAAATCACATGGATATAATCTAGAGCTTACCCTGAATTAAGTAGAAAAATTCCTTAAGTTGGATGCTAGAATAATGAAAGAAATCCATACCACCTCTGTTCGGTTTACCAGTGACAACCCGTGTCATTTGTTGATTATATTTTCTTTGTTATCTCTGTAGTTGAGCAATTATGAAAGTGATTATATATTATTTGAAATTCTCGGCAGAGATTAATACTTCCTCCATCCCAAATTACTATTTCGTTTTGGCTTTTCTAGATATACATAGCTTTTGATATGCACCTAGATATGTACATGTCTATGTGCATATCAAAAGATATGTACATGTCTATGTGCATATCAAAAGCTATGTATGTTTGATGTCCTTCAAAACTCATCTGTAGAAAACTTTTCCTCTCTTTGTAGGCAGTGGATTTCACAGACACCGAGGAGTACAAAGCTCTTGATAACTGTCTTGAGGAAATACAAAATCTGATTGCTGCTACTGCCTAGGGTTATCCAGTTGAGTTTGAAGAACTTTTTATGTTTCAAAATCACATATGGGCAGAATTCACTACTATGGTTGTCTCATACTGGGGGTCTGTGTGCCTTGTGGATCCAGGTTTTTGGATGCTTATGATAAGGGAATGCCAATTTCTAATTGGGCTTTCCTACAGCAGAACTCTCTGGTGAACCTGGGTCATACTGTCAGATCCCACCGTGTTCCTGATGTCATTGCCTAGCTGGCAATCTTTAATTAAGCTAGGGGAAGAAAATTTTGTTTCTTGTGGTAAAGACCAAGAGTAAGGCAACAGCCGCAACACAGGGATCCAGTGTAATAGGAAGCTGTCATCGATTCTGCACCTTTCAAATTTTTTTTTTGTTATGGAAGTGTATCGTGTTGTAATGGGTGTAGCTTATGTTCTTGCGAAAGTTGTGGACCTTTGTGGAATGTTTTTCCAATTTTGGAGTAGCAGTTCTGTAACAACAGTTTTCATGATTGCTTTGGATCGTGATTGCTTGGGACTTGAAACGCTAGAGCATCTTCAACAGCTCTCCATCTTAGGTTGTCATTCTCATTTTTCTAGCAAAAACAGAAAAACCTTCTCCAACAGTTTCACATCAAAGTTGTCATTTATCTCAAGTTTGGAAAAAGAGCATTCGTGTGCATGTATGTGTGCTTGTATGCGCGGTGCATCTGTTTGTATCAGAAGAGGTGGAAGAGCATAAGCATAATTTTGTCTATGTCTTAGGGTTTATAATGTAAGTTTTCAAGAGGTGGAAGAGCATAGATATAATTTTGTTTCTCTCAGAATTTCTGATGTAAGTTAGATCTGGATTTGACATGTGAATTATGTCAAATTGTTAGAGATGTGATCTTTTTTTACTTGGTATATCTTTTTAGAAGTTGTCAAAATACAAGATTTGCTAAGTAAAATTTAGCATACTCTTAGGGATGCTCTAAGAGCATCTTCAATAGTTTGCCAAATCGGGTCATTTTTTATTTTTGGCAAAAACTCTGAAAACACCCTCTCCAACAGTTTGACAAAGACTTGGTAATGTTTGCCAATTCGGCAAAAACCTGCCTCGAGCGTAGAAAGATATGTGCGTGTATTCGACTTGACTTGGCATCTTCATTTCTCTTGAGGTTGAAAGGTGAAAAAAGAAATAAAAAATATAAAAAGGATTTCTATGCAAATGCACAAGAGAGAATAGTTTATAGCAAGTTAAAAATATCGAACTCTTAAAGATGATTTGTTTTTTAACTTGGCAAATCTTTTTAAAAGTTGGCAAATTACAAGATTTGCTAAGTTAAAAATAGAAAACTCTTTGAAGATGCTCTTACTGCTTCGTAGTCCTGTCGTCTTGTGAATTCCGTCGCCTTTAAGAGTTTGATATATACGCGTGTATATACGCTGAGCTTCGCGATGCATGTGTTGGGATGGATGGATAGTGGTTCTTGGTGTGTGTGGGGAAAAATCGGCAGGAGAAGGTGTTTTGGGTATCTTGGCGGGGGTGAGCTCGAAACAACCGATCGGGGATGGGGGTGTACTTCTCGGTGCATCCCCACTTTTACGGTTTTAGGAGTACATGTGTTTGGGGTTTTATTATGGAGGACATGAGCTTGCCCCGGTCTGAAAGCGAGTGGATCAACTTGTCAATAGGATTTTCGTACACACCACTTCGCCGAGGGTGGGGTTAGGGCCGGGTTGAGCTTGGCAAGTGCAGTACCTACCTGCCAGCATGATATCAATGGGGGAGAAATGGGTTAGGGCCCATCTTCTCTTGGTGTGTCTCCCGTGTGGCCACACGAGGGCTTTTTCACAGTTCTGGGGCAGTCCTCCTCAGGGGATCGCTACAAGGCCTGGATGCAGGATGGAACCGTAACTACCAAGAGTTCATCTGGTAGGATGGGCTCGGTCGGTCGTACACCGGCCGGGTGCCATTCCGAGTTGGGTCCAGGTGTACACACTCTGCAGAGTTCTGATCTATACGTATAGCCACGTCCTCGGTCATGGACAACCTTGCGACATGTTCGTTCCTCATGTTACGGGTTTTCAACCTCCCCCTTTAGTATATGAGAGTGGTGAGCCATGGTTGCAGTCGCGGAGAGGAGAGTTGCTCCCTTTACCTCGCAAATCCGATTGCAATCATTGAGATGCGAGGAGAGGAAATTCTCGCATCGACCCTAGATGGAGATAGGTTGTGGAGACGGGTCCCTGGGGTACCAGGTGTTCCCGGTTTGTGTTGAGAGCTTGGGTTGGGATCTATATGAAGATACTTTATGTTTATGCTTTGCTACTGCTGCATAGGAAACCCTGAGCCATTACCTTGTCTCTTCTTTTAACCCTTTAGAGTTAGGTCACTTAAAGCTGCATACAGTTAGTGATGTGGACCTATCCCGTTCCTTTGGGATAGCCTTTGAGTGTGCAAGGTACGAGTCTGACTACGACAACAACGCAGATGGGTGGTACGACTGAGGGAGGCGTCTCTACGCTCAAGGATGCATGTGGGTGAGAAGAATAAAGATGTAGACTCTTTTAGGATGCTAGCTACCGCTGCGTAGGCGTTTAAATCTCTGATTCAGCCAAGAGGCTTGTAATGATGTACTCCATAATGGATTTGTAATAAATTAAATACTTATATTTGTGTGTTTCGTGGTATGGATGTGATGTTGCATTTGTGATGAGTTCTGTACGTGATAGCGATTGATCCAGGGACTATCACGAGGGTACAGGGGTTCGGATTTTCTTCACCTAAAATCCAGGTCGTTACATGCCTAGTTCCCCTCACCTTTCTTAACGAAAACACCCCACAGGAGATGGTTCCTTCTTCTTAATTAAAACCCGTGTTCTTAATGAAAACCCGTGGGGCGGTCCTACCCCACCGGCTAGTTTCCCACGCCTTTCTTAACGAAAACACCCCACAGGTGAAGGTTCATTCTTCTTAAAGAAATTCTGTGAGGCGGTCTTACCCCACCGACCTAGTTTTCCTCGCCTTTCTTAATGAAAACAGCCCACAGGAGAAGGTTTCTTCTTCTTAATGAAAAACCCTGGGGCGGTCTTAACCCACAGACCTAGTTTTTTTTTGTAGTTACCCAATTACAATCTCTATCAACATGAGAGAAATAAAACCATGATCATCGAGCGCTCCAACCCTTCCAGCTTCCACAGTCGGACCAACTCCAAGCAATCGGTCTCAAGATGAAGTTTTTGCACACCACATTGCCTAGGAAAGTCCAATCCTTCCTTGCAGGCCAAAACTTCCATCATGAGGGCATCAACACAATGCTCATGCCATTTTGCTTGTGCCCCACGGAAAGCACCAGTGTGATCACGAATCACCACAACAGTTCCTCCCTGTTTGGAGAGCTCAAAAAAAACTTGCATCAACATTTCACTTTACCCATTGCTCCATTGGCGCTATCCATTGCACCTGTTGTAGAGGCCTCTTTACTAGTTTACTTGGATGGAGGATATGCCAAAGATCAAAAGCAGTATCTTTGATCCATTCTACTACTTTACGTATTGGCAAAGGTGCCTCACCATGTCTTCTTTTATTCCTCATTGTCCACAAAGACCACATGCCACAGATGATAATTGCTCGCTCTCTTTGTGAGCAAATATCAGAGAGATCACCACCCCATGTTTGTGAATGTAGGCTTGGCAATTTAATCCCAATCAGTGCTTTTGCCTCCTTCCAGAACGCCTTGGCTATCATACAATCAATTTAGACATGTCCGATCGATTATATTCCTCATCAGCTCCACACGTCTCACAATGCGGTATAGCTTCAACAAGCCTTCAATGGAGAATTGATCTAGTAGGAAGAAACCATGCACTACCCTCTACCAAAAAACTTGTACTTTCGTGGGACATCAAGTTTCCAAATTTTACCTCCATACATTATCCGATGATGAAGTTGTTTGTGTTGCCATCTGGGCCATCTGTCAAATATCAAGTAATCTATATGCTGACTGTACTGAGTACATCCCATGTTTCTTCAGCTCCCAGGCCCAAATATCATCACCGAAAGATAGAACCAACGTCCACTGAGAAGAAAACCTTATGAATGAGATCCTCATCCCACTGTCCACTTGCTGTAAACATATCCGCTACCCGAGTAACATTCTGATAAGCCATCGGAGGGATTGGCTGACCATTAAAATGTTGTAGCACCCATCTATCCTGTCATATGTTCGTCAAACTCCCATAAGCAATCCGCTTGATGAGACCTTGGCCAAGAACTTCATGACCAGCTAGTATTGCTTTCCAAGTTTGCCTGGCGTGCTTCTTCCTTGTACATGTCATAAAATCTGAATCATGAAAATATTGCCCTTTAAGCACTCGGCCACACAATAACTCTAGTCTGGATATCAACCTCCACCCCTGCCTACCTAGCATAGCCACATTGAACTATTTAATGTTTCAAAAACCCATTTCTCCTTTGCATTTTGGCTCTATGAGATGCTCCCATCGCATCCAGTGCCTGTGGTGATTATCAACCGGTAGAAGAAAGCAACTCATAGAATACGTAGAAGAATTTCCCTTCATGCACATCAACTAGCCTCCTGAGCACTCCAACTTCCAGTTGCTCCTTTCACCCTTGCCGGAATATATTCAAAAGCTTCCTTAGTTGAACACCCAACTAGCGTAGACAGTCCCAAATATTTTTCAGCTAGGGCTTCACTCCGAAAGTCGATGCCAACTCTGATTGCTTCCTTCATTTCATTAGAGCAATTACTACTGAAGAAAACCGTTGATTTACCCCGGTTCACGAGCAAGCCTGAACCTATACTCACTACGTGAAAAACTCACTTTGGTAACGGGCATAGATTGCCTTTCGTAACGGGTAAAGCGCCCGTTACCGATCAAGCGTTACAAATGAGCCAAGAAAGGTAATGGGCAGATGCCCGTTACTGATAACACATATTCGTAACGGGCATCAAACAACGACCGTTACCACAACTAGCCACCGGTCACGTGAAATGGCTGTTTCTCTGGGCCCACAGGGAACTTCGGTAACGGGCACCAAAACAGAGCCCGTTACATTTGCTCAATATCGGAGACGCCTGCTGTGTACCTGCGTCTCCTCTATCTTGACGAAATGAGACACGTCTATTTCACACGCGTCTCAACACATCTAGGATTCGTAACGGGCATCAAACAACGACCGTTACCACGACTAGTCACCGGTCACGTGAAATGGCTGTTTCTCTGGGCCCACAGGGAACTTTGGTAACGGGCATGAAAACAGAGCCCGTTACTGTGAAATCAACATTAGAGACGCGTGCCGTGAACCTGCGTCTCCTCTGTCTCGATGAAATGAGACGCATCTGTTTCCACGTGCGTCTGCTTTCTCTTGATTAAAGGAGATGCGTGCTTTCAACCTGCGTCTCCTATATCTCGATGAACGGGCCAGGTCCTAGGGCCCACCGGTCAGGACTGGTAACGGGCTTTTACACTGCCCGTTACATTGTTGGCATGTTTGTAACGAGCTTTAATTAACGCCCGTTACAGATACGTAGGCCACCCCTACAGTAACCTGCCTGCTTGCCGGCTGCATCCTGGAACCAGCCAGGATTTGGCAGCCATGAGGGGCTGCATCCTGCCATCCTGGAACCAGCCAGGATATGGCAGCCACCACAGCAAGGAGACATCACAAACACATCCTCACATCACAGATATAGGCAAGCAAGATCACATTTATAGACAAGCAAAAGATCACATTTATAGACAAGCTAGGATCACATCAAGTTTCAAGTTACTCTCATCAGGGCTTGTTTGGATGGAGTCATGAGAAAACTGCCTGAACTAGGCAGCATCTGACCCCAACCAAGCAAGCCAAGCAGGTTTCTCAGGCAACAACACCTGACTAAAGAAGACTGAATGAGTTTCAAGTTTTTGGCTACAATGAACTCACGGTGCACCATTGTAGAAGTTGCCCTTTCGGTCGATGGTCTCCTTAAGAATGTACTCGCACAGCATCTCCCGGACACGCTTTAGATCTTCAGTGGAAACATCTACAGCAGATTTGAAATCCTGCAAAATACAATCATTTATGAGAATACAAGTAGAAATCAGTTTCTAAAATCAGATGGATAATATGAGCAGAGACAAGGTTGAGCACTATAATCTACTTACAGCAGCCTTCTTGATGTCAGGTATGTCATCGAGTAGTCTTAACATATGGAATGCCACATGGAATCCACACAAAGAGGACCCCCATGGCTGCTGAGCACACTGCATCGAGGTACCAAAATGACAAGTTAATGCAGTACCAAATAGGTAAGAAGGGACCATAAAAAAACCTCGGTCTTACATCGAGATTTGTTTTGTGCTTGAGTATGGCTTTTGGCTTTTTTTTCTTTCCTTTCGTCACTCCGTCCTGTGCATGTTCACCAAAGGCCCTGCATGATCAGCAATACCGATTAGAAACACTAAGAGATTAAATTTTTGTGAACAAAACCTACAAATACTGTACCAAAGGCCCTGCATGGTCAGCAATACTGTTCTATTGCATTGAAGAATAAACACAAGCTCGTGACCGCGTCGCGAACCAGTTCTGTCTTGATACCTCTAAGTGCAACAGGAAGAAGAGTTGTCATCAACACATGGCAATCATGAGATTTCATCAAGTTGAAATTCATTTTCATGTCCTTCACCGACACTAGCCTCTTGAAGTTTGATGAGTAGCCTGAAGGTCCTTTCAAATCATGCAAGAACTGACAGAATTCTTTTCTCTCTACCTTTGACAAGGTGGTTGCAGCAACGGGAAGGTTCGTCCCCGTCTCTATTTCCTCTGCATAGAGCTCCGACCTAATGCCCAGTTCTTTAAGATCCTCCCTTGCATTTTTATGATCTTTTCCTTTGGACTTCTGTTGTAGCAATGTTCCACAAGTAGCTTCACACACATTCTTCTTGACGTGCATGTTGTCAATCGAATGACACACATCCAACATCGGCCAATACTCTAGCTCCCATAGAATTGATTTCTTGTTCCACATTCCTTCTTCTTCTTCTTCTTCTTCTTCTTCTTCACCATCTCATTTCTTTCTTTTGCCAAGGGTTTTTTCAGTCAGTTTGGGTAACTCCTCGATAGTTTTGACGTCCTTGACTTTCAAGTGGACCAGATCTCCAGTCACATGCAACGACGCCTCTCGATTCTCCTTTTCCCCATTAAACTGACAATCCATGGCTCAGTATGGATGTTTCTTGCCGAGGAAATGACGGTGCCCCATAAATATGTATTTCTTTGAATGTCTTAGCCATACTGCGCAAGTATCTTCCAAGCAGTGTGGGCAAGCTGCACCTTTCCTTTTACTCTGGCCAGAGAGGTTGCGATGAGCCGGGCTGTCGTTGATGGTGGTGAACAACATGGCATGCATTGTGAACTCCTCACGCTTGTACTCATCCCAAACCTCCTTCACACCAGGCTTCCACAGTATCTTCAAGTCATCAACTAGTGGCCTCAAGTAGACATCAATACGGTCGCCAGGTTGCTTTGGCCCGGAGACCAATATTGTTAGCATCATATATTTCTGTTTCTTGCATAGCCAGGGTGGAAGGTTGTACAACGACAGCACGACAGGCCAGGTGCTATGTGTTGAGCTCTGGTTACCGAATGGGTTCACGCCATCTGTGCTCATAGCAAACCGTATGCTCCTTACGTCTTTGTCAAACCCCGGAAAGTGGTTATTAATGTTACCCCATTATGCTTTATCTGCGGGGTGCCTAAACTTGCCATCTTTCTTAAGCTCCTTTCAGCCATAGTCATGCCAACGCAAGAGTTGGGCCTCCTTTCATGTTGCGAACCATCTTCTCAGCCGAGGAATGATGCAAAAATACCATGCCACACTCACAGGAGCCCCTTTGTTAGCCTTCTTCTTCTTGCCTGATCTCGCCGGGCTCGTTCTCGTCATCAGCATTATTATCATCTCCACCATCCTTTTTCCTCTTGTACTGATCATAGCCACACTTGGGGCACTTGTCAAGGTCTGCATAATCTCCATGGAACAATACACAACTGTTCTTGCATGCATAGATTTTTTCAACCTCTATTCCCAGAGGACAGATTATCTTCTTCGCCTCATAGACAGACTCTGCTATTTGGTTTCCTTCAGGTAGCATGTCTCTAAGCACATCCAATAGATGTTTGAAACTTTTGTAGCTCCAACCATGATCTGCCTTAAGCTGCAGAAGTTTTAGATCACCAGAAAGGCGAGAGTACTTCTGGCAATCAGGATAGAGGGGTTTCTTTGAACCTTCAATGAACTGCTTCAGCCTCGCTAATTCAGAAGGTGTGTACACTCGTTGAAACTCAACATCCCGCAACATTTGATCAACATTGTGCACACGTTGCAACACCTCACCATCATCGAAGCCCCTAACTTCTTGATCAGTGATATCCTCAGGCCTCATCACATTTGGTGGGAATAATGGTTCATTTTTCTCAAAAACTCCACCGTCATCAAGGTCTTCATCATGGTCGGTAGCATGGTGTCGCACTTCACCTTCATTTAGGCAGCCTGCTTTGAGTTCATTAAGGCCTTCCTCACCATGTTTATTCCAACACGTGTAATTTTTTGTGAAACCACGTGTGACCAAATGATGAAAAATGATTTCCCGTTGTGCGAATTTCTTCTGGTTGAGACAATCTATACAGGGGCAAAGCATTGCCTGAACACCACGGTTTCTCATATCCGCCTCTGCTTGATTTAGAAAACCATTGACCCCGCTTAAGAAATTCTCCCAATCTTCTTGGGGCTGTCTGTACATCCAAGCCCGAGCAACAGACACCATCTGCATTCCATACATCAAATGAGCATAATTCATCACACGGCCGCGGCGACAGCGCGGAGGACGGCGCCGAGCCCCAGGGGGAGGGGACACAGAGGCGTCTGCTTTGGATGATGCCGTGGTCGACGTCCGCTGGCCCCTTTCGCCGTTGCGCATGCGGCCGGTCGGCCTGCTGCAGCACCGGCTTTCTGAGGAGACAAATTAAGCGCGATGCTCAGAGCGCGCGCAGCTGGCGGCGGCGAACGGGACAGGCCGGCGGGGACATCTGAGCAGAGAGATCGAGCGAGTGACCTTCTGAGGAGAGAGAGCAGTGTTGTTGTCGGAACGGGAGTGGCCTTCTGCGGAGAGAGAGCTCGAAAGGAGAAGACAGAGACGAGCAATAACAACGTGCGTCTCCGATGAGAGAAAAAAGGCGACCCTGGGTGGCAATCAAAGGAGACGAGTCCTAAGACACGAGCGTATCCAATTGGGTCGCCAGCAAAGGAGACGCATCCTAACAAGCATGCGTCTGTAGTACGAAATTATCAGTAACAGACTTTATAGCCCGTTACCAATACGGCAGTGATCAGTAATGGACTTAAACAGCCCGTTACTAATAGGGCATTGATTGGTAACGGACTTTACAAGCCCGTTACCGATAGGTTTAACTTTTGTAACGGACTCGATTTAACGTCCGTTACAAAGAATTCATGTAACGGGCGTTTAAGAAGCCCGTTACTAGAAGTCCACATTGGTAATGGGCGTTGTGGAGGCCAACCCCGGGGTCGTCCTGGTGCGCTTATCGGTAACGGGCGCCAAACAACAACCGTTACAGATGTGGGTGCATGTAACGGGCGTTAAGGGCCCATTACAAATGCTGCGTGACCTATTTGAGGTTTTCACGTAGTGACTATAAGTCTCCAAAATGTCACGTAGTCGATCCGCCCCCTCTTTGCGATGCTTCTGAAAACACAATAAAATCATCCGTGAAGAGAAGATGTGAAATCCAGGGGGAATGCACACTCACTATAACACCCCCTACAAATATGCATTGGACCAATCGACTTGAAAAGTGTTGATAGACCCTCTGAACTAATCAAAAAGAGATAGGGTATGATTGGATCACCTTGCTCCCTCTCGTTAGTTTCAAACTATCTGATAAAATACCATTAACGTGGATGGAAAAATGAAACCGAAGTCACACACCTCATGACCAGCCTGATAGAGGATTCATGAAAACCTATCCGTAACATCATTCCTTCAAGGTAATTCTATTCCACCCAATTGTAGGCCTTGGCCATATCTTTAATTGCACATGCACATGTTTTCCCCTCCTTCCTCCTCAAATAATGTGTGCACTCATACACAATTAATATATCATCCATGATCCATCGTCCCGACCCAAAAGAGGTCATCTCCTTCGAAATGATATCATCAAGAAAACTCCTCAATCTATTTGCAAAACTTTTGAGCAGAGCTTGTAGATAACATTGCACAAGGAAATCGGCCTGACCTGCTTAATATCTTGTGGGTTCTTGATCTTTGGAATAAGAACAATTGTTGTCTGGTTGATAGCTTCCGACATTGCCCCTCCATTCTAGATTCTATATTAAATATTTTTTATTGATAATTCTAGATAAAAGATTTTTGCAACAAAAATATCGTAACCAGATAAAGAGAAAGTGAACATTTTAGATAAGATATTATAAAAGGATTAGTTATTATTGTTATTTGGCTAGTGCAACTACATTGTTGTCTACTAATTTTTTAGACAAAATATCTGAAAGTGCATCTAGGCCCCTAAGTGGATTTTGGTGAATTGAATGACAAAGTGATTAAAGGAATAACTTGTTTGTCTAAGAATGCGAGCATATTTTTATTTATGTATTCATGAGCTATTGTTGACATGTATTGGAGAATGAATACTATGTGGCTCACATTGAAGAAGACAAGCAAATGTGTGATCCTAATGCAAAGTGCTAAATGTCAAGCAACATTTGAAGATAAAAATATTGGGGATATTTTGCAAAGGCCAATTCATTGTCTCCGATAATTGTGGTAGCTTGATTGAAATACAAATGGATCACAAAAAGAGGAATTGATAATTCGCTCTAAAATAAATGCAAGGCCTCATGTGGTAATTGAAAATGGACACAAAGATGAGTATAGATTTGATTGTCCTCAATTGGAATCTTGCATATTCGTTGTCAGTCAAGAACAAGCATTTGAAGCGGTATTTCAAATGAAGATTAATTGTGGATGAAGCAAAATCAAACTCAATGTGGATTGGGTAAGTGATGAAGAGATCAACTGAGATGATGAGGGCAAGGTACTAAGCAATCTTTGGTTTAAGCTAGGCTGCCGTTGGTGTTTTGCTAAGGTGAAGTAACTAGTATCCGTGGGGTCTTGAAGTATCATATCCAAGCCTTAACCGAGGGAAGCAATGCAACTCATCCCTCGATTAAGACTTACCCTAGTCATCTCGGTTGATCTCTTCAACACTTACCCAAACCACATTGAGTTCCACTTTGCTTCATCCATAATTAAACTTCATTTGAAATCCCACTTCAAATGCTTGTTCTTGATTGACAACGGATATGCAAGCTTCCAATTAAGGACCATAAAGTTTACATTCATCCTTGTGTCCTCTTTTAATTACCACATGAAGCCTTGCACTTGGTCTAGAGAATTACCATCATCTCTTGTTATGATCCTTGTATTTCAATCAAGCTACCGTATATACCGAGGACCATGAATTGACCTTCTCAAAATATCCCCAATATTTATTTTCCTTTATTGCTTGATATTTCCCATTATGCATTAGGATCGTACACATATTTGTCTTCTCCAATGTGATCTATATAATATCCTTTTACCAATACACATTCCCATAATTACTCATGAATATGTAAATAAAACCTGCTCACAATCTTAGACAAATATGTTAAACCTTTAATCACTTTGTCATTCTGAGGACCATGTGTGGTTCGAGGACCGGTGGATGGTCACTTCCTGGTGAGATGAGTGATTGACAACGTTGTGTGGACTAATTCTTGGCTAAGTATTGCAGGTGCAGGTTGCGGCTTGACTGGTGTTGGTGCAGGTGAAGAACAAGCGCGAAAGGTCGTTGTCGGGTAGGCTTCCAGGTGTGGAGAAGACATGTAGGCTTGGTTCGAGGGACCCGGTGGCCAGCGGGGTCAAGTGCGGGCCGCATGGTGGCAAGAACAACAAGATGAAGTCGGTGGACGGTTTCTTGGTTGAGCCTCAAAATCAAGGTCGAGCCGGGACTTCGTGGGAGCCGAGTCATGAGTGGTGATTGGTGGAGGCTACATCAAGTTCGTGGGGTTTGCAGTGGTTCACCAGAAAACCACTGGGTTACTCGGCTGAGCCACAAAGCCGAGGCCGAAGACCGGGCGTGGCTGTCAGGCCAAAACCGGCCTGACCGGTTTGTGAAACCGGTCTGACCGGTTTGGGGTCACAGGGCACCGGGAAGCTTCGAAGTGGAGGACACGCGTCGGGATCGCAAGGCTTGCGTCGAGGCTAAGCGAAGTGCGGTCGTCGGGCATCCGTCCGATGGTGTTACGAAGACAATTTCCCAAAGTGCCCTTGGTGGGCGTGTATCCTAGTTTATGTAATAGGGGTAGTTTCATCTTTCGGCTAGCCTCCATATAACCCAAGTGGTGAGAGGATGGCAGCCATCTCTTGGAACCCTAGCTCATTTTCGCTTTGCTATTTTCCTTCCTATTTTCCTTAGGATTTCTAGGACTAGCTTGAGAGCTTCATGGTGAGATCTTGAGAGAGGGATGGATGATCAGGAGGCAAACTAGACCTTGTATGAACCTTCATGGTATGTATAGATGATTCGGCGTGGTTCTTCAAGGCTTGATTGTGTTCTTCCCGTTTTCCCTTTTTGGTGATTTTCGGAGCCTTTTCTTAGATTTTCCATGGAGAAGTTTTGGGAGCATTTCTTTGAGGGATTCTTGTTGGATGTCACATATGAGGACCTTGTGCCTCTTTGCTTCGTGATCTTGCTCCAAAAAACCCTCCGAAACGGCTTCAATTTGGTGGTCTTTGGTGGAGTTCATGGAAGGGTGTTCTTGAGGGTTGACTTTCGATTCCTCTTGATTGGGTAGGTTTTGGGGACCGAGCTTCTAGCCAAAGGTAGCCCACAAGGTGCCCCAGCTATCCCCAAAGTCTCACTTGAATCCGTGGAACGAATCGGGAGATCGATCGAGGTGAAGGTTGCCTTTTTCCCGCGGGCTGAGTTCTTCCCGACTGCCTAGGCAAAACCGGCCTGACCGGTTTCCCAAACCGGTCTAACCAGTTTAGCCCCAGTGGGCTGTCGTGAGGGTTTTTGGACAGGAGAGCTTCTTTCATGCTATGGCTTTTCTTGTTCAAAGGTTGAAGGGTTCTTTAGGCAGTTTTGGATAGGTTTGGTCTCGAGGGTCTTTTGGGGATTTCCTGGACAAAACCAGCCTGACCGGTTTGCCAAACCGGCCTGACCAGTTTCCCCTGCCTGTGAATGGTTAAGTCTCAGAAGGTCGGTCTGACGGGTTTCAGAAACCGGCCTGACCGGTTTTGGCTGCCAGTAGCTATTTTGAGTTGTTTTCCGTTGCGTGTTTTGAGTGGCTGTTGGTTGGATCTTGCTCCTAGGTCCAGTAGCACTTTAGTGGCTACGTGGATTTGGCAAGAGAAGTTTGCGGAGGTATCCGAGTGATTTTGGGTTCATAGGCTGAATTCTTGAATAGAATTTTTATCGGCTCCCATTCACTCCCCCCCTCTCTAACCAGTCTAAGATCCAAAGATGGCGTACCAGGAATGGGGATCAGGTCCTCCGCACTTCGATGGAAAGAACTACCAGATGTGGCAGAGACGGATGGCTGCATTCCTCCGTGGCAAGGGTCAGATCCTTTGGGATGTTACAGTGAACACAGCTTATGTTCATCCGATTAACTTCCTTGCTCCGGGATCGAGGGACATGTGTGACGCCAATAATAAGGCAGTCGACTACTTATTTCGTGCTCTGTGTCAATCCGAATTCGATCGGGTTCAGACAGAGGACCTAGCTTGTAGGATTTGGGAGCAGTTGAAGGATGCTCATGCTGGGAATGCTCAGGTTCAGGCTCGGATGTATGTGACTTACCGAAGAGAGTACGAGAACTTCACTCATCTCCCCGGTGAGTCCATTGATGCCTTGTTCCAGCGGTTTACGGTTGTGGTGAGCAACATAAGAGCCAATATGGCCGTGCTCCCATACGACGATCATGATAGAGCCGTGAAGCTCTTGCACTCGCTGGATCGTACAGTATGGGACAGAAAGGTCGAGGCTATTCTTGAGACCGAGAAGTATGACACTTTCACGGTGAACGAGCTGTTCTCGAAGCTCAAGTCGGCTGAGGTGGATAGGGGCATGACAGCCAAGCTCGAGAGCCCGACTGACTCTCATAGTCTCACTCTCGCCGGTGGCTCAGGTGCTAAGTCTAACGCTAACCCATCCACCAGGATGTACTCTTTGTCCTCTTTGATGACTTTGCCAGATTTGGAGAGGACGAGCTGGCGCTGCTGACCAGGCGTTTCGATAGGATGCACGAGAACCGGGTGAACACAAGGAGGAACACGAGGACATGTTTTCAGTGTGGCAAGCCAGGACACTTCATCACCGACTGCCCCGAGAAGATGGAGAACAAGGACAACTACAAGCACCGGTCGAGGACGGACAACAAGCACAGATCGAGGCGCGATCACAAGCACAAGCACAAGAACAAGGACGAGCGACGATCGAGGAAGAAGGAAGGCCCAAGCGATGGTCGGAGCGAGCGACGTCGACTCCAACTCCGCCTACTCTTCCTCGAGCTCGAGTAGTAGCGAAGATGAAGGTGATCGGTGCAAGAGCAAGAAGTCATCCAAGAACTTGAGCGGGCTGAGCTGCTTCGCACGAGATGGCATCTGCGGTATGGCTCGTAGCTCCGACAGCAAGAAGAGTCACCAAAGTGACTCGGACTCTGACTCCGAGGATGAGGTACGTGACGAGCTTCCCTTCTTGTGCGAGGAGAATGAGCGTCTTGGCAAGTTGCTTGATAATCGTGATGACATGCTTAGAGAGGCAAAGAAGATGAGAAAAGAGCTTAGGGCCTCACTAGAAGATGCTAGGAACCGAGTAGCTGAGCTAGAAACCCAGAACCTTGATGCTAAGCTTGAGACAGATTCGCTTAAGGCTTCACCTGTGGTTTCTGATGAGATTGAATATTGTGATTGCTCTGTGTACCTAGCTGATCTTACTAGTCTTAAGGATAAGCATGCTTCTACTTGTGATAAACTAGATGTGCTTAGGGTTGAAGTGGCTGAGCTTAAGTCTAGACCTGCTTTGCTTGGTGCTTGCACTTCTTGCCCTGTTTTGCATGGAAAGATTGATGAGATGCATGCTTACACTGTTTAGCTTGAGGCTAAGTTGAAAGAGCCTATTCCCACTTCTTGCTCTACTTGTGAATTGCATGCTTTGAAGAATCTGGAACTTGCACATTATGTTGATCGCTTGCAGGATGAGAATGATGAGTTGAGGAAAATGATGGGTTGGTTGTCAGGTCATGAACCATAGCTTAGGATGATGATAGAGGCATACAAGCACTATGATGGGCAAGCGCTTGGGTCGGATAAGATTGGAGAGTGTAGTGGTGAGGAAGGAGAGAAGATTGGTGATATCCAAGCTCCACCTAAAACCTACCACAAAAATGCCTATGCTCCTAAGCCCAACCCACTGAGAAACAAACTTGACACAACTCCAGATCCACCCATATTTCCTCACCCAACAAATGACTTTCAAAAACCGGTGAAGTTTGTGAGCCCTAAGGAGAGTGTGGTTGGAGAGAAGAAGGGTGAGAAGTCAAGTGAGGAGAAACCGAGTGAGCAACCCCAACCAATACCAAAGCCAAAACCAATCCGGTTTCATTGTGACTATTGTGGAAGAGATGGTCACAAAGGGGAGTTTTGCTTCAAGAGGAAGCGAGAGGAGAGAATGGCTAAGGAGTGGGCAAACAAGGACAGGTACAACCCATCTCATGGTGTGCCTGAGTCTCGTATGCCACTGCCTAGGGGTAAAGCCATTGTTCGCACAGTTCCGGCTTGGGGAGAAAAGAGTGCTTTGGGTGGAAGGGACCCTGCTAGACGAATTAAATCGGTCAGACCGGTTTGGAAACCGGCCAGACCGGTTTGGGCTGTTCGTACAGAGAAATCGGTCTGACCGGTTCCAGAACCGGTCAGACCGGTTCCAGAACCGGTCTGACCGGTTTGGAGGCAGCAGGGTTTCCAGTTTGGCTTTCGTGCTCGTGATGAGGCTCGGTTTAGGTCCTTTGGTCGTGGTCCAGATGTTTGGCTTGGTGAGTCTGGTGGTGGTCAGTTTGCTAGACGTTCTCCACATCGTGATCAATACGATGGTGGGAGGAGTCGTAGCTTTGAGATGGAGAGGAGGAACGGTCCACGGTCTTCCTTTCGTGGCTTTCGTTCTCCTCCAGCGAGACAAGGGTGGTTCCCTAGTGGTGGTTCTCGTGGTGGTTTTCGTGGTGGTAGCTTTGATAGGGGTGATGATTTGGTTTGTGCTAACCCCACTTTGGAGCAAATGGCTCGGCACTGGTTTTACTCGTTTGGTACTAACCCCAGTGCAGAGTCGTTTGTTCACTCACGTGCTCGTTTTTGAATTCCAGGTGGGAGACTTGAGGAATGTTTGGTTGATTGACTCCGGTTGCTCGAGGCACATGACCGGAGACAAGGGGTGGTTCTCAAGTCTCGTCCCGGTGGTGTCCAAGACATATATCACCTTTGGGGACAATGGGCGAGGGCGTGTGCTTTCAGAAGGTGAGATTAAGGTAAGTGAGAAGGTCACTCTCAGGCGTGTTGCTCTTGTTCAATCGCTCAGGTTCAATTTGCTTTCTGTGTCCCAGCTTTTGGATGAGGGCTTTGAGGTGTTGTTTCGGCCTGGTGGTTCTCGGATTTTGGATTCTCGAGGGGACCTAGTTTGCATGGTCGTTCCCGAGGGTCAAGTTTTCCGAGCGGATTTCTCTCAGTCTTCTGGTGTGGCTCGTTGTTTCTTGGCTGGTTCTTCGAGTGAGTTGTGGAAGTGGCATAGGAAGTTGGGTCACTTAAGCTTTGACCTTTTGTCTCACTTGAGTAAACTCAATTTGGTCCGAGGATTGCCACAGCTGAGGTTTGAGAAAGAGTTGGTTTGTGCGCCGTGTCGGCATGCTAAGATGGTAGCCTCTTCCCATCCACCCCTCACCGATGTGATGACGGAGCGTCCATGCGAGCTGCTTCATATGGACCTTGTTGGCCCAGCTCGTGTGAGATCCGTGGGTGGGAAGTGGTACGTCCTGGTTGTGGTGGACGACTACTCTCGGTATGCGTGGGTTTTCTTTTTGGAGGAGAAAGGGGAGACACTTGGTTTTGTTCGAGATCTTGTCTTGAGGTTGAGAAACGAGAGGCACGGAGATGCCATACGAGCGATCCGCAGTGACAATGGCTCGGAATTTAGAAACTCTCGCTTCGAAACCTTTTGCCACGACTTGGGTCTTGAACACCAGTTCTCTAGTCCGTATACGCCTCCCAGAACGGCGTGGTTGAAAGGAAAAATAGAACCTTGTGCGAGATGACTCGGACGATGCTCGATGAGCATAGGACTCCGAGAAGGTTCTGGGCTGAGGCGGTGAATACCGCGTGCTATGTGTCGAACAGGATTTACCTCAGGATGCATTAGAAGAAAACTTGCTACGAGTTGATGCACGGTAGAACCCCCAAGGTGAGTCACCTCCACGTGTTTGGGTGCAAATGCTTTATCCTGAAGAAAGGGAAGAAGTTGGACAAGTTCGAGGCTAGGTCTATCGATGGCATTTTCTTTGGTTACGCGTCTCATTCTAGAGCCTTTCGAGTGCTCAATCTTGAAACTAACCAAATCGTGGAGACTTGCGAGGTTACCTTCGACGAGACACAGCCACGTAGTCAGCTTGTTTTTGAGTGTGCAGGTGACGAGGAACTTGGTGAGGAGATTTTTCAGGAGGAGGAGCGTGAACATGGAGATGATGAAGATGGCGGTGTGGTGCCCGTGGCTGAGCATGTACCTACTACTTCGACTACGATCGAGAACGGGTCCTCTCCCACACCTATGATGACAAACCCAGATCAAGGTGAAGCTGCTGTTGAGGGGGAGGTAGCATCAAGGCGAGAACCTCCCCGGCGAGTTCAAGTGGATCATCCAGCTTCGAGGATCATCGGCGACATCAATGAACGTACTACACGGTCGAGAGTTCGAAACAATTCTCACTTTGCCCATGCTGCTTTTGTTGCTACTTTTGAGCCCAAAGACATTGGACATGCTCTATCTGATCACAATTGGGTTAACTCGATGCATGAGGAGTTGGAGAATTTTGAGAGGAACCAAGTTTGAGAGTTGGTGGATCCTCCACCGGGGTGTAAGCCGATTGGGACAAAATGGGTGTGGAAAAATAAAGAGGGAGAGAAAGGAGAAGTGGTGAGAAACAAGTCGAGGTTGGTGGCGCAAGGGTACAGTCAGAAAAAGGGATCGACTACGAGGAGACCTTTGCTCCCATAGCCCGTTTGGAGGCGATTAGGATCCTTCTAGCCTTTTCCGTGGCTAAAGGGTTCAAATTGTACCAAATGGATGTGAAGAGTGCGTTCCTAAACGGTGTTTTGGAGGAAGTAGTGTATGTGAGGCAACCACCGGGGTTTGAGAGTGAGAAGTACCCCCACCAGGTGTACAAGTTGAGGAAGGCGCTGTATGGGTTGAAGCAGACGCCTAGAGCTTGGTACGGTAGATTGAGGGGGTTCCTGTTTGAGAGAGGTTTCGAGATCAGGAAGGTAGATCAGACCTTGTTTCTCCTCAGGTAGGGCAGAGAGATCCTGATTGTGCAGATATACGTGGATGATATTGTCTTTGGTGGCTCGTCTAACTCTTTGGTTGCAAGGTTTGCAGAAGACATGAGCAGGGAATTTAAGATGAGCATGATGGGTGAGTTGCAGTTCTTCCTCGGCCTCCAGATCAACCAATCGAAGGAAGGAACATTTGTGCACCAAGCCAAGTACACCAAGGACATTGCGAGGAAGTTCAAGATGCAGGACTCCAAGGCCATGGCGACGCCTATGAGTACGACTACAGCTCTTGATGCGGACGAGGAAGGTGAGCACGTGGACCAGAAGGAATACCGGAGCATGATCGGGTCACTTCTTTACTTGACGGCGACGAGGCCGGACATCCAATTCTCGGTATGTCTGTGCGCTCGTTTTCAAGCGTCTCCAAGGACGTCGCATCGACAAGCAGTCAAGCGCATATTCAGGTATTTGCGACATACTCCCGACTTCGGCCTTTGGTACTCCGCGTCTTCTTCTTTGGCTCTTCATGGATTTTCAGACGCGGATTTTGCTGGATGTCAGTTGGATAGGAAGTCCACTTCTGGGACTTGCCAGTTCTTGGGTTCTTCTTTGGTGTCTTGGTCTTCCTGCAAACAGTCGAGTGTTGCTCAATCCACTACCGAGGCAGAGTATGTGGCCGCAGCTAGTTGTTGCTCTCAGCTCCTTTGGATCACATACACCATGAGTATACCCATGTCCCACTTCAATGTGACAGCACTAGTGCCATAAGTGTTGCAAAGAACCCGGTGCTCCATTCCAAAACCAAGCACATAGAAGTGAGGTATCATTTCCTGAGAGACAACGTAGAGAAAGGGAAAATCTATTTGATCCATGTACCCACACATGACCAGCTAGCCGATATTTTCACCAAACCCCTAGATCAAGCAACCTTCACTCATTTGCGGGGGGACCTTGGTGTTTGTTTGATTTCTTGAGTTGGTGTGTGGGAGCTCCTTTGTAGCATCTGTATAGCTTTCCTTTGTGCATTTCTTGCATTTTGCATTGCATGTGTAACATGATGTATAGGCATCTTTGTATCTTAGGTTGCATGCATTTTGTATCATATGCATTGTGTAGGAAAAGCTTCTCTTATATACTTTGTTCACCATGATATGCTATATATGATCTTGTGAGCTAGTTTGGTATGATATGGCTTAGTGTGTCTTAGCTCTTGATGATCTTGATTTATATCCATGGTTGATAGCTATGTTTTTGAAAAAATGTCACATGTATGCTCTCTTGTGAGTAAATGCCTTTATATGATCATGACATGTTTTAGTGGCTTTTCTATGCTTAATTTGTGCTTGGATAGTTTGTTTTGAGCATATGGGGCCAAAGGCTCATTTGCCATCATGAATGTTTAGCCCCCATGCTTTATCTTGTGGAGGGGCATAAGTTCCCTTTTGTCGCAAAGACATTTCATGTACCAAATATACATCTGAAAATGAAATGTAAATTGCTTGGAAAATGTGCTCCCATGTCATATGTGCTTAATTTACTTGCTTTTGGGTGCTAAACCGTTGCATGTTGCTTACCAATGAGAAGTCTCAAATTTAGAAGTAAGCACATGGCTCGGTGGCTTTGACATGACATGAGGTGCTTGTGGGTGTTTATGATGGTCTTATGCTTAGAATGGTTGTCCTAGCATGAAGTTTGTGTGGTTTTGCCACTTTGACATGTTTTGCTCATGTTTAGGACTTTGCTCATGAGAGGGTGTTTTTTCGCAAAAAATGCTCAATTCTTTTTTAGCTTTACCCAATGGTTGTGAAACTTGGTGATCATGAAGTTGATGTTCATACGAAGCTGTAGAGTATCTAACTTACTCATTTGATCATGTGTAGCATCTTGTGATGAATTTTGTCTATTTGAGAAGCCTCTAGTTGCATCTTTTCCAAATTTGAGCCTTGATTCATGCATTGGCAACAAGGGGGAGAAATGTTGGTTGAGAAAAGTTGCATTGCATCCCTAGAATATATCCCAATAGTCAAGGGGGAGCTTGTGCATTTCTTTTGCATTTTTGGCTTTTGGGGGTGAGCTTCTGCCGAGTTTAATCGGTCTGACCGGTTTTTGGAACCGGCCTGACCGGTTTGGTGGAACCGGCCTGACTGGCTTGGGAAACCGGTCCGACCGGTTTGTGCCTAGTGCTGGCATATGTTCAAGGGGAGTATGCATATGTGCAGGGGGAGCTCTTGTATGCTTTGGTGGTCTGTGCTCCTTGCTTGAGCTTGTTTTTAACTCGGTTGTGTCGAGCCGTTGCCCTTACCTAAGGGGACCGAGTCTTTCCTCTTTCAAGTGATCTTGTTCTTTGCCTTTGTTTGACTTTCGATCGCTTGTTTGAGTTTCTTTCAGTCGTTTCTTTTCTTTTCCTTTTCTCTCTGGTTACCAAATGTGTGTGTTGTCAATGCACTCATCAAGGGGGAGATTGAGGACCATGTGTGGTTCGAGGACCGGTGGATGGTCACTTCCTGGTGTGATGAGTGATTGATAACATTGTGTGGACTGATTCATGGCTAAGTATTGCAGGTGCAGGTTGCGGCTTGACTGGTGTTGGTGCAGGTGAAGAACAAGCGCGAAAGGTCATTGCCGGGTAGGCCTCCAGGTGTGGAGAAGACAAGTAGGCTTGGTTCGAGGGACCCGGTGGCCAGTGGGGTCAAGTGCGGGCCGCATGGTGGCAAGAACAACAAGATGAAGTCGGTGGACGGTTTCTTGGTTGAGCCTCAAAATCAAGGTCGAGCCGGGACTTCGTGAGAGCCGAGTCATGAGTGGTGATTGGCGGAGGCTACATTAAGTTCGTGGGGTTTGCAATGGTTCACCAGAAAACCACTGGGTTACTCGGCTGAGCCACAAAGCTGAGGCCGAAGACCGGGCGTGGCTGTCAGGTCAAAACTGGCCTGATTGGTTTGTGAAACCGGTCTGACCGGTTTGGGGTCGCAGGGCGCCGGGAAGCTTCGAAGTGGAGGACACGCGTCGGGATCGCAAGGCTTGCGTCGAGGCTAAGCGAAGTGCGGTCGCCGGGCATCCGTCTGATGGTGTTACGAAGACAATTTCCCAAAGTGCCCTTGGTGGGCGTGTATCCTAGTTTATGTAATAGGGGTAGTTTCGTCTTTCGGCTAGCCTCCATATAACCCAAGTGGTGAGAGGATGGTAGCCATCTCTTGGAACCCTAGCTCATTTTCGCTTTGCTATTTTCCTTCCTATTTTCCTTAGGATTTCTAGGACTAGCTTGAGAGCTTCATGGTGAGATTTTGAGAGAGGGATGGATGATCGGGAGGCAAGCTAGACCTTGTATGAACCTTCATGGTATGTATAGATGATTCGGCGTGGTTCCTCAAGGCTTGATTGTGTTCTTCCCGTTTTCCCTTTTTGGTGATTTTCGGAGCCTTTTCTCGGATTTTCCGTGGAGAAGTTTTGGGAGCGTTTCTTTGTGGGATTCTTGTTGGATGTCACATATGAGGACCTTGTGCCGCTTTGGTTGGTGATCTTGCTCCAACAAACCCTCCGAAATGGCTTCAATTTGGTGGTTTTCGGTGGAGTTCATGGAAGGGTGTTCTTGAGGGTTGACTTCTGATTCCTCTTGCTTGGGTAGGTTTTGGGGACCGAGCTTCTAGCCAAAGGCATCCCACGAGGTACCCCAGCTATCCCCAAAGTCTCACTTGAATCCGTGGAACGAATCGGGAGATCGATCGAGGTGAATGTTGGCTTTTTCCCGCGGGCTGAGTTCTTCCTGACTGCCCAGGCAAAACGGCCTGACCGGTAACCGGTCTGATCGGTTTAGCCCCAGTGGGCTGTCGTGAGGGTTTTTGGACAGGAGAGCTTCTTTCATGCTATGGCTTTTCTTGTTCAAAGGTTGAAGGGTTCTTGAGGCAGTTTTGGATAGGTTTGGTCTCGAAGGTCTTTTGGGGATTTCCTAGACAAAACCGGCTTGACCGGTTTGCCAAACCGACCTGACCGGTTTCCCCTGCCTGTGAGAGGCTAAGTCTCAGAAGGTCGGTCTGACCGGTTTCAGAAACCGGCCTGACCAGTTTTGGCTGCCAGCAGCTGTTTTGAGTTGTTTTCCGCTGCGTGTTTTGAGTGGCTGTTGGTTGGATCTTGCTCCTAGGTCCAGTAGCACTTTAGTGGCTATGTGGATTTGGCAAGAGAAGTTTGCGGAGGTGTCCGAGTGATTTTTGGGTTCATAGGCCGAATTCTTGAATAGAATTTTTATCGGCTCCCATTCACTCCCCCCTCTCTGGTTCGCCGTTCCGGTCCTTCACATTCAACTCACCAAAATCCACTTAGGGGCCTAGATGCACTTACAATCTCCCCCTTTTTGGTGATTGATGACAGCTCGATTAAAGCTTACGAATAAAACATTTAAGCGCATTATGATTCTTAGATATAGCTAGACCTCCCCTTTAATTTGTGCTTTGAGTGGAATTTCAAAAACTTGGCCTCAAATGCCAATAGCACAAATTTGGGAGAAAAAGCATGAGAGCTCCCCCTATATCTTAGAATCAGTGGAGTGCAACATGTGTGTGTGACAAATAAAAATCTGTGATGCGTATGACAAGATAAGCACAAAGCATAGAACAAGTGTGCTGATTGGGTGGCACCGGTCAGACCGGTGCCCCTGACCGGCCATCCAGAACACAACACTATGCGGGGTGCCCCTGACCGGTCAGACTGGTCAGGTCCAGTCAGAACACAAAGTAAAAGATGTGCGTGCTATTTGGACCAAGGTGATCAGACCGGGGTTGCAAGCCGGCTTAGATCATTTTGCTCCATTTACACTACTACATTTTCTCCCTAATGCAACACACGAAATGTGTTGCAATATGCCATATTTGGTTGCAATAGCCGCAATTGCAACCAATTTTTTTCGTCAACCATGTGATGCAAAAGGCCGCGCTGCATTAGCCTGTAGCAACCGTGGTCTTTTTGTGGTTGCAAAAGTTTTTCTATTGCAACGCAATGCGGTGTTGCAACTATCATTTTATACCGCGCTCGTGTTGGTTGCAAATTATTCTATTGCGATGCATCTGGTGTTGCCATAGGTGCAATTGCATTGTACACACCGCATTGCAATTTTTAATATATTTCGTTGCAAAGTATTATATTGCTACGTTCTTATTGTGGGTGCAATATGGGAAGCACCTCTATTGCCACCAACTTGTTTTGGGTGCTATATGTGGTTCCATCTATTACCACGAAGTTAATTTGGGTGCTATAGTCGGTGACCTCTAATGCCACGTAGCAGAGATGGTTGTTATAGGTGCAACATTCTATTACAACCAAAATATATAGGTTTGTGGCAATAGGTGGGGCACTCTAATGCCACCTTTTTGCTTTCTATTGCCACGATACGTATTTGGGTGCCACATGTGTTTCCTTTTATTACAACGAAGTGGAATACGGTGCTATAGGCAGTGTTCTATATTGCCACGAATCAGGGATGGTTGTTATAGGCGCAACTTTCTAATACCACCAAGATAAATATGTTCGAGGCAATAGGTGGGGCACTCTGATGCCACCTAGTTTACTTGGTTGTAATATGTTTCCTATTCTGTTGCTTCGAAAATGATTCAGTTGCCACGAGTTCATGCCTCTATTACCACCACAATACAAGGTTGCTACATGTGGAACGTACTATTGCCACAAGCCTTTGTGACACCGAAAAATATTGGTTGCGATAGGGTGATTTCTCTTTTGCAACGAAAGGAGTTGATGCCATAGTTTTGTAGGTCGCCATATGTTTATTTTGCCACGCTCATTTATTTGTAGCAGCAATAATTTAAAACATTAAAATACAGGATCTTCAATAATAATTATTATGCATTTATAATTCATGGCGCAATAAGTACTGAAATACTAATTAGCAACCACACTGATAAATGAAACCATCCACTGGGAACATTCAACCATCCACACTAATAATTAAGTTTAATGACACACGAAGTACTGAAATACTACTAAGTTTTGAAGAGGACATTGTTTCAACACAGATGATGTTGACTTGAAGACGATCACATCAGTTGATCATCCAAGGATTGTTTCAACAAATAGTTGGGTGGCTTGAAGGAGATCCCATCACTTGATCAGTAAAGGGTGACTTCAAGAAGGTCGCATCACCTGTTTGCTCCATTCGAAACGGCTTAGCTTTCTGAAATGAATGAATAACATTTGTAAGCATCAAGTAAACTGTAATATTGGAAACGGTGCATCAACAACATGTACCAAACCAAAGTTTTATTTTCATTCATAAAATTATCAAAATGATATCAAATAATCAACACATCTATAAACACTTTGACAGCTGAAACATGAACATTCACAGCAGGCAGAGGAGTTACTAAAATTTCACCTCCTGTTTTTTGGCTTGTTGTCGTCTCCTACTTGCTGCTTGTGCTTGTAGCTGTTGAGATGAAATTTTTGCATGGGGCTGGACGGAAGGTGCTTCAGGATTGGTACCAGATTTATTACTTCTTGTATTGCGAATGGTAGCCGCCCTTTGTTTAGCACTGACTTCAGGTTGCTTCTCCTGAGAACAAAAAATATATGGGAGGGAAAAATTAGGAGCCATTTTGATCAGTATCTGATGATAGAAGTAAAAAGTTGTCAATCCACAAAACAACCTAACTAGAAGAGAGCACATTCGTTGGGTTTGTCTGCACATCTTCAGTTCTCGTGACTGATGCAGCCGCCGCCGCAATGTCTGCAGATGCAGTGACATTGTTGCTTGGCTGGACAGATGTTGGCAGGACAATCTATGAAAGGATATAGACATTTAGATATAGAACCTAAGGATAGAAAGTCATTCATGCAACTAGCTTGACCAGTACCTGTGGAATTTGTGCCTGTCCACTTGCTGCTTGCAGCATTGATAGGAACTCTTGCCTAAGCTGTTGCAGATCAGCCTCCCTTTTCTTGTTACTTTCTTCAAGTTGTCGTGCATGTTCTCTCCTTTCTGCTTCCCTTTCATCTTTCCATGTTGACAATTTTTCTTGTAGCAGCCCAAATGCATCCATGAGCTCGACGTGTTCCTGATGCTGTAGCTCTTCCCTACGAATTTGTTCCTGGCGCTCCCCATTGAGCAGCTGCCTTCTAGTTGGGTTTTTTGCCAGGTACCCATTACCATGCAACTTGGTTGATTTGTACTTTGTGACTTCCTTGTATGCCTTCTGGAACATCTCATTTTTTTTCCTTTTGGGAAACGAAGTTGTTTTCTGCACTTGATTCCGCCTTAGCAATAACGCTGCTTGCTTTGTCCTAACATTTACAAGGCACAGATGGAGGAGTTAGTTGAACAAGAAATTGCTTGCATTCTATAATTGCATGGACTATGTATAGTAATGTATGTACACATTCATTGAGAACTCACATAGACATTTTTAGATTGTTCGTCTGTCCATTCTCCATGCTTAGTGTGAGTTAACCACCAAAGTTCCATATCATCGGGCTCGTCACCAGTTTCTGGGTCTCTTTGTTAAGCCAAGAACATAACAAATTAGTTGTTCATCCTGCAAGATAGATTAGAGATGTGCTTCTCCAGTTATTACCTTTTCATAGCTGCACTGAGAAAAAGGCTTACAACCTGACAAATGTCTTGTCCTTTGTTGGCCTCGAATCACAGAATTTTGTGCGCTCCTTTCCTATATAGAATGTCAAGATTTGAGCAATAATCTTAAAGACTCAGACATTGCCATTTGTATGAAAAATGTATTGCTTAGTAATAGTAACAATGTGGAACAAACTTTGAATTTAGCAGTACTGAAATACTTCAGCAGATAGTGCCATTCAACAATATCTAATTCTTTAGGCTTATGTAACATTCTCTGGTGGTAGCTGTCGTATGCCTTGGCCGTAGCACTGAAAGTTGAACGCCATCCTTTGTAACTCTCCGCAGCAATGTTCCATATCTTTCCCCTTGAATCAGCATTATCCTCCATGTCCCACTTTGCCTGTTATATAATCACAATAGTATGCAAATACTATGTGAGTTGTTATGTTAGTTTATAATTGAATTGTATTCAAAAGCAAAGCTTATGATTATATACCAATACATCAGTTGCTATTGCGTCTTTGACTTCTTTCTTGACATGTTTCCACGATTTCACTCCAATGACTGGTGTCCTTTTCCTTGTATACATGACTACTTCATCAACGAATGAGCAGTAGTTACAACCTACCGGTCCTCCATGTTTTGAGAATTGAATGTCCAACTGCTGTTTGCCCGCCTTGATTCTCTTGGCGATTACCTTCAAGGCTCGTACGGGACCGCGTCCTCTTTTCTTCACATTTTGTGAGCCTATTCCATGGGAACAAAATGTAATAATACCCACAAAAAACATACTATGCATAGACAGGTAATTTCTAATAAACACAAGTTACCATCTCCTTGCTCCTGCTGTTTCCAACGCCGAGCATGAGATGGAGGCTGCACTGGAGGTGTTGGGTTCATGTCATGCCTGTGTTGCAAAATAAAGGTGGGGTCCACATACCATTATGCAGACAATTTTGTGGCATGATGAGCTAGCATAATTTGTAGTCTGACAAAGAATGGTAATTTTCTTGCCAATTAGGAGAGGGATATTACCGATGTCATCAAGTAGTCCTGCAACATTCAGGTATTCTTGGTATGTGTCGATGGTGTCCTCCCTGAATATGTCTTTTAATTCTGAAAAAGGATCCATAATTAATTTCAATCATGTGAGTTAACTGGACAATCATGAGTATATATATACAAATATTGGGTTGTACCATATCTTACCCAAGGCTTTCTTCTCTTTATGCAGTGCAGCTAGCCAAACTTTGTATTCATCTAATTTAGATTCTTCGACTTCATCATCATCATCATGTGTGGAAACACTTTTGGATTTCAATGGTGTTATGGGCATGGTATGGTTTTTAGGTATTGGCTCTCTGGATACAACTAAGCTGATCACCATCTCCTCCTCGTGAATCTTTTTCATTTTTGCTACATCGACCTCGTAGTCGATCTCAATGAGTGTTGCTTCCGCAGGAGATTTAGGAATTCTAGTCTTGTAGTAAACCAAGTCCCTGTTCCGATACCCCAATTTTGCTTTTAACTTGTTTATGGTTTCCAGGGTGATTTGTTTCCCAAGAGGTTTACATGTATGTTTTTCATCTCCCTCCCCATCTCTACCCTTTTCAATCATATACATGGTCCAAATCTACTCATCTTTTGATCTGCGCATTCATCGATGGTATTTCAATAATTTGAAGAAATTTGGTGTGCAAATCATGTTAACAAATGCATGAAATCTAGGGTACCAGTGCGTGCACAAATGCATGAAATATAGGTGGCAGTACAAGGGGAAAGATCGAACGCGGAAACAGCGTACCTGGCCTCGGTCGTCTCGTCCTGAGACGAAGGTACCACATCTTGGTCTGCATCTAGGCCGTCGACGATCGCTGCTGCGTCACCCGAACCTTGTGATACTATTTGGGACGAAGGTGATGACCCAAAGAGCGCAGTCGTCGCCCTAGCCCTGGTGGACATGCTGAGGGGAGGTTCAGTAGTCGCCATACCAGAGGTTGGTGTGAACATTGGAGGTAGCATCGCCGACGAAGGTGTGCGCAGCACTTCAGATGACGAAGGGGTCACCCTTGTCACCTCGCTGGACGTCGGCATCCTCGTGTAAGGTGAGAAGCAGCTTAGCGGCGGCGCTGGTCGTCGTCGACTACCCGGCCCTAACTGACCGAGATGTAGATTGGTTTTGCGAGGGGATTAGGGAGGGAAACTAAAGACGCACGACTTATTACTACTCTAAAAACCTAGTGTTTCGCAACAACGTGGTGGCCCCAGTCATGGTAGCGCAGTAGTTTGGGCCTTTGTTAAATATTTTGGAAGGAAAAACTGGCGCCACATTCCAAATCGTTGGCTACCAAATTTTCTGAACGCTTGCCGTATTTTTGGGGTGCTTTTTCGTGTGTCCTGCTGACAAGTGGGTCCCACTCAGTTTCATATATATTTATTAAGACGATGCGTTGAACATAATCAAGTTTTATAAATATAATTTTATATAAGTTATCTTAGTTTACTTCTTGTTTACTATGTAACTGCACAAGATGACACATGTTATTGTATATTGCTTATAGAAAAGTTTTTGTGGTCAAAGTAAATTTTGAATATCATCTTTCCACCTACTTTAGCAGAATAACATTCCTCACATCAATTCTTTCTTGTGCCACTGCCTAACATTACGACCTCCTTTTTCTGAAACCCATGTAAACTCTGAATCCACGTGCTTCCATGCCTTTGAGTCAGCAGGGTGACGCATTTTCCCATCGTTCACCAATTCTTTCTTGTGCCACTGCATATCCTCTGACATTTGCTTTGACATATACATTCTTTGTAGCCGAGGAATAAGAGGAAAGTAGCGTAGGATCTTAACTGGTAACCGCTTCTTAACAGTAGTAGCACCAACTGCACTGTCATTATTACCACAGGTTTTTTCTACAACTTTCCACCTTGACTGCTTACAAATGGGACATGTCTCCAGATTTGCGTATTGCTCAAAAAATAACACACAATCATTTTCACATGCATGTATCTTGACATAGTCCAAGCCCAGGTCTCGAACCACCCTTTGCACTTTATCCAAGGAGTCAGGAATACAATGCCCATCAGGTAGAACCTTTCCGAAGAGCTTAAGTATGGCCTCCAACGCCACGTTACTTAAGCCATACATGCACTTTATTTGAAAAAGCTCCACGATAAAAGAGACCTTAGTTGCATTTTTGCATCCTGGATACAATTCCTTCTTTGCCTGGTCTAATAGTTTCAAAAAAATCTCTGCCTACTTATCTGCCTTGTCATCTTTGGTTTGTCCATGAAGTATAGTGCCACTGATAATGTTTCTAATCAGAGTATTAGTGGCAGCAGGGTTATCATCACAACCGTCTTCTTCATCGTCTTCTCTGAAATAAGGTGTTGTATCATCAGCTGTAGGTTGTGCATCATGATTGTTGAGATCAGGAGTGACATCATGATTCACACGACCATCAGCTGATGAAGTATCAGTTTGGCCTTGAATGATACCATCATCGATGAAACAATCAGCAAACCCTCTAGTCGCTAAATGAATTTGAATGGGAAACAAGGTGTCATGTCTGATCATGCATTGACATACAGTACATGGGCACGCAATAGATCGACCTCACGCTGATGCGGCGGTAAAGGTTTGAAAAAAAGATCGGAAATTGTTCTGCCAATCCGCCGAGTGTCGAGGCAAGCGCATTCAACTCCGATCTTCGTGTGATGCCATTAATCTACATTCATGTTTCAAACGACCTAGATCATGATATAGCAATATGCATATATATGCAGGGAACGAAGATATATACGAGATCAAGACAACAATACCGGCCGTGGCACTGCACAGATGTTGATTGATCGCCGTGGAGATCTATACGTACATCGTGGAGATCGATCTAGATGGAGACCTATACGTTGTCGTGGAGATCTTGATGGAGACCGAATGGAAATTCATCGAAGACTTGGAATTTTGGAACGGACCTGATGAGTCCCTATCTAATCGTCGTTTTGATCTCCTGCATAAGCGTCGTGATAGACAAATTATAGTGCAACCAAGGAATACCTCGTTGCAATATTTCTGAGGCTGTACATATTATGACCTTTCACAGGGTCCACATTATGTGCCTCGGGTTTACAACAGATGCGTAATTCATGATTTTTCTTTTCCGATCGGCTACTATAGAGGCTAACAATAATACACAAAATTCAGGAGTTCTAGTGAAGAGTCTCCAGATTGTTGATCACAATGCTTTGTGAATATACACTAGTCTAGCATAAACAATAGCATGTCGCAATTCTGAAAACAGACAGATGGTTACTCCAAATATGCATGACAGGACCCAGCAGAGTTCAATTTGTGTCACTCATAAGTTAAAATATTTTGCAAGGGCTCATCCAGATCCAAACACATATAGACATACGAACAGGCATATATACAAGTTTTAGCACACAACCATACTTAGACGAAGTACTACAATTACAATATAGAAGTTCGAAGTTATTACTTAGATGTTGGCATACTTAGATGTTGCCACATACACATCCATTCTTAGACCATTCACCAGCATCTGCATAACATCCACCTAGGACCTGGTTATGCTACATACTAAGCTAGATTACTACTACTTGCGATTGACTTTATCCTGAAGCTTGCGGATCTTCTTCTCCATCCCTTCTAACTTGTCAGCAACAGTCTCCATGAATTCCTTCAGGGTCATCTCCATGTCTTCCTGCGTTCCAGCAATGTCCACGCTTAGGATCTTAATCTGCTCCCGCAAATCATCATAGCGCTCCTTCAGCTGCTGAACCATTTGGCGCAAGGGCATTTCCTACGGCAGGCAACAAACACAAGTTACTAACATGAAATGTGTTACAACAGCAGTGGCCAATGCAGCCAAATAATCAAAAAAATGCACCTTTCCTTTTGATGAACCCGAAGCTTTCGATGGCGACGGTTTCTTGCTGTTGTCCTGCTCATCATCCGAGTCCGGAATGATGATCCTCACCTGATTAGAAGTGTTCACTAGCCTGACCAAACAAAACAATTTGCTGTTTTTCAGATTTGTTTAAAACAGCCTATTCAATCTCTTGACTCATATTGTATACCAATTTACCCGTGATCCCCCTACTAGCTGCCAGAAAAGGCCTAACCTACTAAATGGGACAGCCTGCGCAAACTAACTTCATTTGGCTGGCTTTGTTTTTAGCAATGTGATCAAATGTACACAGGTCAGATTCACAGCAAAAGATGGCAAGAAATCAAGCCAATTATCATTATCATTATCTAGTACGAGGTGAGATGGATCCACACAAAAACCCAATTATCATTATCTAGTATGAAAATTTGATTACTATGAACCACTAACGTTTTTCTAATTGCAAAAGGAGTCACCCGATTCCTGGAAAGTCAAAGAGGGCAGGGCAGTGTACCTCACTTCACTTCTAGACCGCTTGCATCTGACTAGGGCCTGCTTACCCTTACCGGATGGATCGACTTGGCGATGTGGGCCATCGGACGACGTGGAGGAGGTGGTGGTGCCGACCGTATCGGAGGACGACGGGGTTGGGGTGCCGCCGACCGTACCGGAGGACGACGAGGTCGGCAGTGTGGTAGACTTGAACCGCCCGTGTGCATCGCGCTTCTGCGTGGTGGCGATGTGGGCCCTCCATACACAGCCGCCGCTCGCCTGCAAACCCTCGGTGCGGCCTCGCCGTCCACCACCGCCGCTCGCCTGGATCCCCTCGATGCGGCCCCGCCTGCCGTGGCGGCCGCTCGGCTGTGTTGCGGCGCTGCGGCCCCTCCATCCGCGCCCGCCGCTGGCCGGGGAAGGCTCGATGCGGCCACTCCGGCCACTGTCGCCGCTCGCCGCAGGGGAAACCTCAATGTGGGGCATCTCGATGTGGAGGCGTCGGTCGGAGCTGACGAGGGGGATGGTCGGGAGCTGAAGTGTATTGGGGGTGGGGGAGCTGAAGGTTATAGATGATTTGGGCCGGCCAATCCTTGTTTTTATTACTCTCACCGGCCCATTTGGCATTTTTGCAGTGGTGTCGCACTCCAGGACCTTTAGTGCCACCCCGGAAACTGAGAAGGGGGTATCCCAGCTTAAAAGGGGAGGCGTGCCTGCGCTCTCGAACTCCTAATTACCGTCATCCACTACTGCTTGCTACTTGTGCTATGGGGCTTAATGGGCTGGCCGGCCCACTCGGGCTCCCGCTCGCTGGGCTTTACGCTCGCCGGTTGAGCCTGTTGTCGCCTGGCTTAGCCCACAATCCCATAGCACACCATTTTTTTTCATCTAAACAAATCCTCTCTTTTTTTTCATGGTACATATAGTCTATACCATATTGTTAAAATTCATATTTTTCATAATAACATTTACCTATTAAATCGCATTTTAAATTTCGCTACAGCCCCATAGCATAATTTTTGTGCCAATACATACACGATATTCCTCCTTGAGGCTAGAAACGAAGCAATAGCCCTCCATGTATTGCAACAACGTAAAGATATATTTGCAACCCAAATAAGACGTTGCGATATAGCCGTTCAAACGTAACCAACCCTAGTATGGTGGTCATAGCAACTTTCTATTGCAACACACGAATTGCTAGTGCAACACAGAAATGGGGTAGCAGTATTTCCTACCAAATGCAACAGAATTCCTCATAATGGGTGCATTAGCGCCAACCTGTTGCAACATCGCAAAGATATATTTGCAACCCAAATAAGACGTTGCGATATAGCCGTTCAAACGCAACCAAGCATAGTACAGTGGCCATAGCAACTTTCTATTGCAACTCACGACATGCTAATGCAATGCAAAAATGGGGTAGTAGTATTTCCAACTAAATGCAACACAAATCCTCATAATGGGTGCATTAGCGTCAACCTGTTGCAACACAAAAAATAAATATTGCAACTCAAATTTTGTGTAGCAATAGACACGCATATTACAACCAAATCACTGTTTCGGTGCCATAGTACCCCCCTAATGCAACCAAATTTGTGGTGTTGCCGAAGAGTTGTGTTGCAATAGGGGGAAAACCTTGTAGTGTTAGCCAACACAAACAATACATCATATCAAACATGCATCACAATCTAGCAACGAGTCACTTAATATTACATTAAAGATTCAACACACATAGTAGCACTCATTCAAATGTTCTCATGTCCACAGATATAAAGTCTAGATTTTATTACATGGCTGCTCTCATCAGCCAACAGGCACCGGTTAGACCGGTGCAGGGCACCGGTCAGACCAGTGCAACACAAACAGCCACACTAAATCTGAAAAAGTGAAGTCTTTGTCTTTAATCCCAATCTTCTCCCCCTTTGTCATCAAACATCCAAGAAGGGCCTGGAGAAGGTGTAGCCATCGATCACTGTCCCTGAGATCCATCTCCTGGGTGAGATCCGTCTCCTGGGTGAGAGCTCCCTCCTATTTGAGAAATATCAAATATCCAATGCATAGGAGAGTTTAGATAAATAGACTCAGAGATAGTGATTTCAGAGAAATGAGCTAGAGGAGCGTTGTCCGTACCATAGTAATATGGGTTATATCCAAAGATCTCCGTGGAGAAGCGAGCTCCCCAATCATGCTTGGGAGGAGGAGGTGGAGGAGGTTGCTCTTGTTCCATGAAGTGAGAAAAACCAGCAACATCCGGATGAGGGGGTACAAATGGTGGTGGTGGAGGAGGAGCCAATGATGAGGAGCCTTGTCCTTGCTCGGTCTCGAAGAACATGGGCCCATATTGATTAAGCATATCGGAGTTGGCCCATCCTCTCATCCTGTCCTCAAAGGAAGGTATCTCAACGACCGGAGACTCAGGAGAGGGAGGAGAGCGAGGCGGCTGAAACCCTTGAGCATTGTGCATCAACTTCATCGTGTCTCGCATTTGCTTGTTCGCCCTCCTAAACCTTTGCTGCTCCACCTGGATGTCATGCTGACTCCTACACATGCCAAAGATGAAGTTGATGAACTTCTTTAGAGGAGATGTGGATCTACGAGGCCTGTGCTGCTCCCAGCCACCCCACCAGTCAGACCGGTGACAGCCTGAGTGCCTGTCTGTGGCTGATCCTGCTGAGTAGCTCCCTCCTCAAATATTTCTTCCTCATGGCCAGGTGCTTGTTCTGCCCTAGGATATGGAAACCTTGGATTCTTGCTAGGATTGAGCCTCAATGGCTTATGTGTCACACTATAGCTGCAAATCTTTTTGGGGTCCTCGGATATATGCTTAATCTCTTGCCAAATAAAATCCCCAACACTAAATTCTGGAGCTCCCTGCCTCAAAGCAACCATTAAGTTTTTCTGAAATTTTGTGATTCTAGAGGGATTTCCATCTCTAGGTGTAATAGATACCCTAAGGAGTCTATTCAGTGCAGCATAGTAGGTATAGAGGTTTTTCACCTTCCCATAAAATGCATGATCACCTCTCGGGTACATAAGGTGCAAGGCGTCCTTGTCAAGCTCACCCTCATCATGGAGCTTCCTTAAGTCCTTGTCTCCCGGCATGATTCCAAAGCACCTCAAAAACCTGGGAATGTGATGGAATACCTTTGGGCATTGGTCATCCAAGTTGTTGACGGTGTATTTTGGTACACCAAACATGTTCATTACACTTTGGTTTGGACTTGATTATGAAACTAACCCGCCACTAGGCACACTAATGATATAACAAGTTCATCTTTGTATGTGCATTTGGAAGTGTTATGTTTTTGCAGGAAAACATGGACATAAAGGACGGAGTCACAACAAGTTCAAAGAAGCAAATGAGGAGTCCCATTCATGTTCGAGAGCATGATGAAATCACTCCCAAAGGTGGCGAGGACCAAGGTGTTACAAAGGAACATCCCCGAGGATTAAAGCGTAAAAGACCGAACTTCATGCGAGAAGACCCTCCATCTTGGACGCAAGGAAGATATCGTCAAAATGATGTAATTGAAGGGGGCAAAGTGCAAAATGTCAAGAGGACCCACGTGTACGAAGGGGCGACCGAACCGGGCCGAAATGGGCCTGGGCCGGTCGGCCCAGGCTGGTCGGCCTAGCCTGTTCCAGCGTCGGTTCGGCCCCCTATTTCTTGAGCATGAAGATGATGCAACCCTAAAGCTGTGGAGGTGCCGCCATTCGCAGAGAGAGAGAGAGAGAGACATTTGCCCGAGAGGCCGTCCACAAGCTAGAGAGGAAGGAGAGGGAGAGATCATTCGCGAGAAGGATCGCTCTACTCGAAGGAAGCAACCACAAGTGGAGGACGTCGAGGCCCTACCACGACACCCCCGGAGGAGAAGGAAGACACCGTCAGAAGCGTCACTATGATCAATGGTGCTATGCCTAGAACCTTGATGGGGTAATCTTCTTATTTGTCCATGGGTTGTAAACGATCTTGAGATGTAATCGCAACTTTTATGGTTTCAATCTATCATCTAGTGTTGAAGATGCTTTCTTGTTTAAGGTTAGCTACCATGTCATGTTGGGAGTATAGATCTCACTTCTCCCTTAGAACCCTTCAATACGCCGTGATCATCATAGGTCTAGTCACGAATACCTCTGCGTAGTGACAGTACGGGGGGAGGGAAAGGGCGAAACCGTGGTCACAACCCCTGGTAGATTAGATCGGTTTTGTATCTCTTAGCGGTTGCATGTTCAAGTATCGTAGACCCTTGGGCAAGTGTCTTTTATATATCCTATGAGTTTAATCATTCTCTCTAGTGTGTAGCGTAGTTGTTCTCTAGATTAACCGTAGTTAGGGTTTGGTTAAGTTAGTTAGTAGTGCTAGATCAAACACTTGTAATCCCCTTGCTTCGCGAATTGATAAGAACCTAGGGAATCCCCGTGGTGAAAAAGGTGTAGGTCCGTACGCTTGCGGATCGTAGGTGGGTACGAGTTTTATCCGTCAACAAGCCCCTTTTCTGGTGCCGTTGCCGGGGAGCAAGCCAGTTTACAACGTTTGGCGTTTATTGCTAACACCTAACCCCTATTACCTAGAAAACCATTTTGTTTTGTTTTTGTTTTTCTATTTTGTTGTCTAGATGGCATTCGCCAACCACCCCGTGGAAGAACCGGAGAAATCGCTATGGGATTACGCTAGTCCTCGATGTGAAGACATAAAGGTACAAGAGTTGGATTCGAAGCTCGAAGCGACCAAGTATGAAATCAAAGCTAGGATTATCGAGATGGCGGCGGCAACCCCATTTGGAGGGATGGAGACGGAGAACCCGTATAGACACATAAGGCATTACACGACACTATGCAACACGGCGCGTCAAGAAGGAGTTCCCGATGAATGGTTCATGTGGAACCTCTTTCCCTACTCACTTGCCGACGAAGCAAAGACGTGGTACTCGTTTGCGTCCTTTGAAGTTGAAGGCAATTGGAACAAGTTGACGAAGAAATTTTGTGGGAGTTTTTTTCCAATTAGCAAGGTTCAACATCTAAGGAGGCAAGTGATCACCTTCATGCAAGGAGAAGAGGAAGGGATAGACCAAGCTTGGAATAGATTTAATGAATTGATTGAATAAGGACCAAGACTTGGCTTCTCCGGTGATGTACTCTTGCATACATTTTTCTTTTCCCTAACCCCTAGTTGCATGGAACATGTTCAAATGTGTGCAGGTGGGGATCTCATGGAGAAAACACTCACGAAAGCCGCTCAACTTTTGCAAAAGATTAGCAAAGCGGCAGCCATGCGAAGAGATTGGGAAACAAGACTTTCGGGAGAGCCGGAACACGATTCGAGGATGAAGCGCGAAGCCATTAAGGGAGTTCGAGCAAATGGATTGGGTTCCAATTGATTATGGAGAAGTATTCGACAAGAGAAGACCGTTCCCTAACCAAAAGGGGATGGCGAGAGCATTGGAAGCAGATTTCCCACCGGAAAAGCAAGCGGAAAATTCGTACGATCTTGAAACCACCGGTGAGATCTTTCGAAAGCTCTTTAGTGATGATGAAGTGGATCCGGATCACATAGCTGAGGTGAAAAGAATCATGGGGATCAAGCCCGAAGCATCGCCATACACTCGCCTCACCGAAGTTTATGCAATAGGATCCGATCAAGAGGAGAAGACGACACCACACTTGAGTTGCGAAATCAACGGAATCCAATGCAAAGCTTTATGCGACATCGGAGCCCAAGTAAGTGTCCTATCCTCCAAGATTTACGATAAAGTTCAAGACCATAACCTAGACTTAGCTCCAACTTCAACAAAACTAATCATGGGAGATGGTAGAACTATTAAACCTCTAGGTATTGCTTGCAACATTAATGTAATCATCTCTGGAAAGTGCATACCAACCGATTTCTTTGATATAGATGCCTACTATAATAATCATGATCACATAATCCTAGGTAGGCCTTTCCTTAAGTTGGTTGATGCCGTGTTGGATGCTGGAGAAGGCAAAGTAACAATAAATCTTAATGGAGATAAGTACACATATAATTTTCTTCGCGCTTCTAGTCATCCTTCATCTTTTCCTCCCGAGCATGAAGAAGTAGAGGAGGTAGGTAGTCTTTGTTTTGTTGAAACCCTTAGAGACCCGCTGCAAAGAGCGATGGAGAATCAATCCAATGATCAACAAGACGAAGAACTAGAGGAAGCAATGAAGGGATTAGAACCACAAGATAGAAGCGTGGAGGAAGAAAAATTCGAAGACATAGGAGACACTAAACCCGAAGAGCCACAAGTGCCCGAGGTGGATCTCAAACCTTTGCCCAAAGGATTAAAGTATGATTTTTTTGGCCCAGACAAGACTTATCTAGTCATCGTGAGCGATGAGTTGAGTCCCGAAGAAAATGAGAAGTTGCTGAATTTATTGAAAAAGCACAAGAAGGTGATTGGATATTCAATTAATGATCTCAAGGGACTTAGCCCAGCCTTTTGCACTCATCGTATACCTATGAAAGACCAATGTAAGCCCGTAGTGGACCATCAAAGGAGGTTAACCCATGCCATGCGAGAGGTAGTAAAGAAAAAGGTTATCAAGTTACTTGATGCCGGAATCATCTACCCGGTACTGCATAGCGAGTGGGTGAGCCCGATACATTGTGTGCTGAAGAAAGGAGGTTTGACCGTGGTGAAGAATGAAAAGAATGAATTAATACCGCAAAGAACCTTGACGGGATGGCGGATGTGTATCGATTATCGAAAGCTAAACAAAGCAACGAAGAATGATCACTTCCCCCTACCGTTCATTGACGAGATGCTCGAGAGATTAGCAAACCACGCTTATTTTTGCTTTCTCGATGGGTACTCGGGGTTCATGCAAATTCCCATTCACCCGGATGATCAACACAAGACAACGTTTACTTGCCCTTATGGAATGTTTGCATATAGAAGGATGCCCTTCGGTTTATGCAACGCTCCGGCCTCTTTTCAATGTTGCATGATGGCGGTGTTCTCGGAATTTATCGAGGAAATTGTCGAGGTGTTCATGGATGATTTTTCCGTTTATGGGAAGACATTCGTGGATTGCTTGGCAAACTTAGACAAGGTTCTCACGAGGTGTGCGGAGGTCGATCTAGTGCTAACTTGGGAAAAGTGCCACTTCATGGTAAAGCAAGACATAGTGCTCAGACATGTTATATCCGAGAGAGGAATTGAAGTGGACAAGGCTAAAGTGGAGACGGTTGAGCAACTCCCACCTCCAACGGATGTTAAGTCTTTGAGGAGCTTTCTAGGCCATGCCGGATTCTATAGAAGATTTATTAAGGACTTCTCAAAGATCACTAAGCCTTTAACACAACTTCTTCAAAAGGATGTGGCTTTTGACTTTGATGAGAAGTGCTTAGCGGCATTCCGGACCTTGAAAAATGCTTTAGTAAGTGCTCCTATCATTCAACCTCTGGATTGGCGCCAACCTTTCGAGATCATGTGCGATGCAAGTGATTATGCCGTAGGAGCGGTTTTAGGTCAAAGAAAGGAAGGCCGAGTTCACACCGTATACTACGCTAGTAAAACTCTTAGTGGGGCACAATTAAATTATGCCACTACGGAAAAGAGTTGCTAGCGGTGGTGTTTGCTTTCGAAAAATTCAGATCTTACATCATGAACTCGAAAGTCATTGTCTACACCGATCACGCGGCCACCAAGTATCTTTTTGCTAAGAAGGATGCTAAACCAAGATTGATTCGTTGGATCCTTCTTCTCCAAGAGTTCGATGTTGAAATTCATGATAAAAAGGGGGTGGAAAATGTTGTGGCTGATCATTTGTCTAGGATGAACCGTGGACAGATGACAAAGAGCCCATAGAGGATAAGATGAGAGATGACCTCCTCTACCGAATACTCGACAAGGATACTTGGATGATCGATATCATTCGAGCAATTCGGAGAATGCCTCTTGATCACTTAGATAAAAACACTCAAAGGAGGATAATCTCTGAAAGCCAGAAATATTTTTGGGATTCACCTTACCTCTTCAAACTTGGGAATGATGGAGTTATGAGAAGATGTGTACCAAGAGAAGAGAGGCAAGAAATTTTGAGAAAGTGTCATTCGGTGGAGTACGGTGGACACTATAGTCATTTTTGGACCCAAGCAAAAGTATGGTCCAGCGGATTCTTTTGGCCGGAGATGCATGAAGATACTAAAAGATATGTTGCATCATGCCCCGAATGCCAAAGGACCGGAAACATTTCTCAAAGGAATGCTATGCCCTTGAATTACAATCTACAAATCGATTTATTCGATGTTTGGGGAATTGACTTCATGGGGCCTTTCAAAAACTCACATGGATTTGAGCACATCCTAGTCATGGTTGATTATGTATCCAAGTGGGTAGAGGCCATGCCATGTCGTAAAGCTTCCACGGAAGAATCCATTGCGATGATTAAGAGTGTGATTTTCCCTCGCTTCGGTACTCCGAGAATTTTGATAAGCGATGGAGGAACTCACTTCACCGGGAAGAACTTTAAGAAGTGCTTGTCCAAGTTGTGGATTGAACCTAGAGTCTCGATGGCGTATCACCCACAAACCAATGGACAAGCGGAAACATCGAATAGGCAACTAAAGAGCATCCTTAACAAGACTATAGAGAAGGGAGGCAAGGATTGGTCAAAGAAGTTGGATGGAGCTTTATGGGCGTATCGAACGGCGTTCAAGACACCGATAGGTATGACCCCATATCAATTTGTTTATGGCAAAGCTTGTCACCTTCCGGTTGAGTTAGAACATAAAGCATATTGGGCTATAAAAGAGATGAACCTCGATCTAGACGCTGCGGTGGTAAAACGGAGAATCCAAAT
Source organism: Cenchrus fungigraminus (assembly GCA_036936925.1). Taxonomy (NCBI): domain Eukaryota; kingdom Viridiplantae; phylum Streptophyta; class Magnoliopsida; order Poales; family Poaceae; genus Cenchrus; species Cenchrus fungigraminus. The sequence goes on from CM072780.1 coordinate 75,837,825, forward strand.
AAGCGAGCTAGAGGAGATGAGGTTGAAAGCTTATGAAAACACAAGCATATACAAAGAGAGAATCAAAAGGTGGTATGACAAAAGATTAAAGAATAAGGAGTTTAAAGAAGGAGATAAGGTCCTCCTCTATAATTCGAGATTCAAAACTTTAGAAAAGGGAAAATTGCAAAGCAAGTGGGATGGACCTTACATTGTTCATTCGGTGCTCTCCAATGGAGCGGTTACCATCATGGATATGAAAGGTGATCAATTCATGGTGAATGGTCAACGGCTTAAGGTTTATTTCGAACCCGACGTTGTGCCCCTTCACCATATTGATATTTTCATCATGGAGGATGAGCCTGAACGTCAAGCCTAGGACGTAAAACAAGGTGAGCATTTTGTAAATAGCTCTTCTTTAATTTTTCTGGAGTTTGTCGCGAAGTTTTACCAGGCCAACTTTTCTACATGGGCTAGCAATTAAAAAAAAGTGGAGCACGCGAAAAACCGGACCGAACCAGCCCGCGAGCCAGGGCAGGCAGGCCGGCCGGCCCGGTCGGATCGGCCCAGGGGGCCAGGGCAGCGGTTCGCCCCCGTTTTCCTCTAGGACGCGCGTCTTCGACTTCCTTGTTTGGTCAGAGAATTTTAGGGAAGTCAAGAAAAGGAAAAAATGGGTTCTAGGGCATTCCTTCTCGGACTATCTAAAGGGACGAGATTGGAGCTCGGGAATCCATCCCAATTCACATCTTTTTGCACCCAAGCAGCAGCCATGACGTCCCCAAGGAGCGTGGAGATCAAGCTAGGCGCCGAGAAGCCTTTGAAGTCGGAGGAGGCGAAGCGATGCGAGCTCAAGCCATCAATGGAGATCAAGAGGACCGCCCGCATCCATTGCGGAAGGCATGTCCCGACCGGGCCGATCGCATCTCGCCACCATGTGGAGAGGGTCTCTACTCCCATCTGTAGATCGGAGCGACTCCGATGCATGAAGAGGAAAGACTACAAAGTCACCAGGAGTGGACACTCTGCGAGCATGCACCTCTTCTTTTCTTTTCTTTTCTTAGCACCCTCCTTTTCCCTGACCATAGTTGCTGTCCTGAGTCACAAAAAAAGGATGACAAGACTGTATAAGACTCTAAGAACAAGATTGAATTCATATGGAGATTTAAACTTGCAAGATCAGAACAATTGGGTCTGCTCTGGGCCACACCGGTCCGACCGGTGCCAGCCAGAGCAGAGCCAATGGCCCTAACCACCAATCTGAGCAGCTATAAGTCTAAGATTTGATCAAGATGTTCATGAGACAGTCCTACATAGATATATGTTGAAAAACATCAAGAAAACAAAATTCAAGGTTGGACATGCGTCACCAGTCAGACCGGTGACACCCACCGGTCTCAACACCCACCGGTCAGACCGGTGAGGGCCGTCCGACCCCAAATCTTGAGTTCTCACAATGTGTCCAACAAAATGATATGGATCTATAGGGATGTCTTCTAGGGGTTCTCAGGAGATGATATACCAAAGGAAATTCAAATCTTTGCAAGGAGTAGAGAGATCGGGCAAAGACAATATTTGAATACCTTTGGAGAGAGGAACTTGAATGGAATTCGAAGAACTCGAAGGGGAATCAAAGGAGGAGCCTTGGGAGATCCTTTTGCACCAAAAATCCACCCACTTCCTTGGTTGAATCTTCAAATCTCCATAGGGGGTGAGTGTGGTGATTTTGGGAGGAGAGAGGGGGTAACTCGGGTTCAAGGAAGATGAATCCTGGTGAAATGATATAGGAGAGATAAGATGGAGGGTAAAAGGAGATATTCTTTTACTGTAGGCCCACGGGTTGCTCCCGGGCACCACCGGTCAGACCGGTGACCGCCCGTGATCGAGCCAGTGAGGCCTTAACGGTAATTTCGACCCATGCTCGGTAGTACCGATGATTTTGATAAATTAGACAGTGAGTCCATATCGGTAGCACCGCTGTAGACCCGGAAGTTCTGATCCTTCTTTTCCATTTTTGTGATTTCGCCTCTGAAAACTTCTTCTGGTGTTTTATAAATCATTTTGCTTCCACTTAGGCCTCAGAAGAAGGACGATGTGACTTTAGGGGTACCACCGGTCAGACCGGTGCTCCCCTGAGAAAAAACTTTGAGCAGAATTTGCGAGATTTTGATCCTTACTCCTTCACATGGTTTGGATAAAAGATGTAGACATGATATTGATCCATTTTTCATCAAGTCTTGAAAGAATAGAAGATAGTCCAAATTTAATTGATAATTCTTGATTCTTCCAAAAGTGAGAGAGAGAGATAGATAAAGATGGATTTTATGGACTTGAGAAAATCTTCTTAATTGTGACTAGCCATCAATCAAGCAAAGGGAACTATAGTCACAACTAAGTTGATTGGGTCACACAGACCAAGAATCAAATATTTTTTCAAATAAGCACACTTCCTACACATGCTAGTTGATTTTTCGAAAAGTCTATCCTATGTCACCAAGTGCATGCATCCACTTCAAACAAATAGCCATTCTAGTATATTTAGCTCATACCCTTAACCACAAGACACAAAGTCGAGTGAACACAAAGGTATCAACCAAACATCTAGAGAGGCGCACAAAAGATTCACTTGAAGCAATTACATGCTAAGGATGGCACACTAGCATGGAATAATGGCCTAGATGCATTACGGTATTTAAAGAGTATCACGAAGACATACCTTTGCCTTAAGACCATTTCATTTGTGCATATATTAAATTTTGAAAAGTGCTAACTCTTACTTGTTCTTTTGAGAGTGCTTGTTATTTAGACCTTGCATAAGGTGCACAAATAAACAAGACTACAAGATCACTAGAAGAAATTGTTAGTCCCACAAATGACACAAGTGTTGCAATAAGCCCTAAAGGACCGGAACGGCGAACCAGAGAGGGGGGGAGTGAATGGGAGCCGATAAAAATTCTACTCAAGAATTCGGCCTATGAACCCAAGATCACTCGGATACCTCCACAAACTTCTCTTGCCAAATCCACGTAGCTACTGGAGTGCTACTGGACCTAGGAGCAAGATCCAACCAATAGCCACACAAAACACGCAGCGGAAAACAACTCGAAACAGCTGCTGGAAGCCAAAACCGGTCAGGCCGGTTTCTGAAACCGGTCAGACCGATCTTCTGGGACTTAGCCTCTCACAGGCAGGGGAAACCGGTCAGGCCGGTTTGGCAAACCGGTCAGGCCGGTTTTGTCCAGGAAATCCCCAAAAGACCTTCGAGACCAAACCTAGCCAAAACACCTCAAAAATCCTTCAACCTTTGAACAAGAAAAGCCATAGCTTGAACGAGACTCTCCTATTCAAAAACTCCTCTCGACAGCCCACTGGGGCTAAACCGGTCAGGCCGGTTTTGCCTGGGCAGTCGGGAAGAACTCAGCCCGCAGGAAAAACCCAACCTTCACCACGATCGATCTCCCGATTCGTTCCACGGATTCAAGTGAGACTTTGGGGATAGCTGGGGTACCTCGTGGGCTACCTTTGGCTAGAAGCTCGGTCCCCAAAACCTACCCAATCAAGAGGAATCGGAAGTCAACCCTCAAGAACACCCTTCCATGAACTCCACCGAAAACCACCAAATTGAAGCCGTTTCGGAGGGTTTGTTGGAGCAAGATCACCAAGCAAAGAGGCACAAGGTCCTCATATGTGACATTCAACAAGAATCCCTCAAAGAAACACCCCCAAAACCTCACCACGAGAAATCCAAGAAAAGGCTCCGAAAATCACCAAAAAGAGAAAACGGGGGAGACACAATCAAGTCTTGAGGAACCACGCCGAATCATCTATACATACCATGAAGGTTCATACAAGGTCTAGCTTGCGTCCCGATCATCCATCCCTCTCTCAAGATCTCACCATGAAGCTCTCAAGCTAGTCCTAGAAATCCTAAGAAAAATAGGAAGGAAAATAGCAAAGGGAAAATGAGCTAGGGTTCCAAGAGATGGCTGCCATCCTCTCACCACTTTGGTTATATGGAGGCTAGCCGAAAGACGAAACTACCCCTATTACATAAACTAGGATACACGCCCACCAAGGGCACTTTGGGAAATTGTCGTCGTAACTAAAGGACCGGAACGGCGAACCAGAGAGGGGGGAGTGAATGGGAGCCGATAAAAATTCTATTCAAGAATTCGGCCTATGAACCCAAAATCACTCGGACACCTCCGCAAACTTCTCTTGCCAAATCCACGTAGCCACTAAAGTGCTACTGGATCTAGGAGCAAGATCCAACCAACAGCCACTCAAAACACGCAGCGGAAAACAACTCAAAACAGCTGCTGGCAGCCAAAACCGGTCAGGCCCGTTTCTGAAACCGGTCAGACCGACCTTCTGAGACTTAGCCTCTCACAGGCAGGTGAAACTGGTCAGGCCGGTTTGGCAAACCGGTCAGGCCGGTTTTGTCCAGGAAATCCCCAAAATACCTTCGAGACCAAACCTATCCAAAACTGCCTCAAGAACCCTTCAACCTTTGAACAATAAAAGTCATAGCATGAAAGAAGCTCTCCTGTCCAAAAACCCTCACGACAGCCCACTGGGGCTAAACCGGTCAGACTGGTTTGGGAAACCGGTCAGGCCGGTTTTGCCTGGGCAGTCAGGAAGAACTCAGCCTGCGGGAAAAAGCCAACCTTCACCTCGATCGATCTCCCGATTCATTCCACGGATTCAAGTGAGACTTTGGGGATAGCTGGGGTACCTCGTGGGCTACCTTTGGCTAGAAGCTTGGTCCCCAAAACCTCTCACTTGAATGAGCTAGGGTTCCAAGAGATGGCTGCCATCCTCTCACCACTTGGGTTATATGGAGGCTAGCCAAAAGACTAAACTACCCCTATTACATAAACTAGGATACACACCCACCAAGGGCACTTTGGGAAATTGTCTTCGTAACACCATCGGACAGATGCCTGACGACCGCACTTCGCTTAGCCAAGACGCAAGCCTTGCGATCCCGACGCATGTCCTCCGCTTCGAAGCTTCCCGGCGCCTTGCGACCCCAAACCGGTCAGGTCGGTTTTGGCCTGACAGCCACGCCCGGTCTTCGGCCTCGGCTTTGTGGCTCAGCCGAGTAACCCAGTGGTTTTCTGGTGAACCACTGCAAACCCCGCGAACTTGATGTAGCTTCCGCCAATCACCACTCATGACTCGGCTCCCACGAAGTCCCGGCTCGACCTTGGTTTTGAGGCTCAACCAAGAAACTGTACACCGACTTCATCTTGCTGTTCTTGCCACCATGCAGCCCGCACTTGACCCCGCTGGCCACCGGGTCCCTCGAACCAAGCCTACTTATCTTCTCCACACCTGGAGGCCTACCCGGCAATGACCTTTCGCGCTTGTTCTTCACCTGCACCAACACCAGTCAAGCCGCAACCTGCACCTGTAATACTTAGCCAAGAATCAGTCCACACAACGTTGTCAATCACTCATCACACCAGGAAGCGACCATCCACTGGTCCTCGAACCACACATGGTCCTCAGTAACACCATCGGACGAATGCCCGGCGACCGCACTTCACTTAGCCTCGACGCAAGCCTTGCGATCCCGACGCGTGTCCTCCGCTTCGATGCTTCCCGGCGCCCTGCGACCCCAAACCGGTCAGACCGGTTTTGGCCTGACAGCCACGCCCGGTCTTCGGCCTCGGCTTTGTGGCTCAGTCGAGTAACCCATTGGTTTTCTGGTGAACCACTGCAAACCCCGCGAACTTGATGTAGCCTCCGCCAATCACCACTCATGACTCGGCTCCCACGAAGTCCCGGCTCGACCTTGGTTTTGAGGCTCAACCAAGAAACCGTCCACCGACTTCATCTTGCTGTTCTTGCCACCATGCGGTCCGCACTTGACCCCGCTGGCCACCGGGTCCCTCGAATTAAGCCTACTTGTCTTCTCCACCCCTGGAGGCCTCACCGGCAACGACCTATCGCGCTTGTTCTTCACCAGCACCAGCACCAGTCAAGCCACAACCTGCACCTGCAATACTTAGACAAGAATCAGTCCACACAACGTTGTCAATCACTCATCACACCAGGAAGTGACCATCCACCGGTCCTCGAACCACACATGGTCCTCAATCTCCCCCTTGATGAGTGCATTGACAACACACACATTTGGTAACCAAAGAGAAAAGGAAAAGAAAAGAAATGACTAAAAGAAACTCAAACAAGCGATCGAAAGCCAAACAAAGGCAAAGAGCAATCACTTGAAAGAGGAAAGACTCGGTCCCCTTAGGCAAGGGCAACAACTCGACACAACTGAGTCAAAAACAAGCTCAAGCATAGAGCACAAACCACCAAAGCAAAGCTCAAAACACACATGAGCTCCCCATGCACATATGCACACTCCCCCTGAACATGTGCCTGCACTGGGCACAAACCGGTCAGGCCGGTTCCACCAAACCGGTCAGGCCGGTTCCAAAACCCGGTCAGACCGATTAAACTCAGCAGAAGCTCACCCCCAAAAGCCAAAAATGCAAAAGAAATGCACAAGCTCCCCCTTGACTGTTGGGATATGTTCTAGGGATGCAATGCAACTTTTCTCCACTAACATTTCTCCCCCTTGTTGCCAATGCATGAATCAAGGCTCAAATTTGGAAAAGATGCAACTAGAGCTTCTCAAATAGACAAAATTCATCACAAGATGCTACACATGATCAAATAAGCAAGTTAGATACTCTACAGCTTCGTATGAACATCAACTACATGATCACCAGGTTTCACAACCATTGGGTAAAGCCAAGATAGAATTGAACATTTTTGCAAAAATTCACCCTCTCATGAGCAAAGTCCTAAACATGAGCAAAACATGTCAAAATGGCAAAGCCACACAAACTTCATGCTAGGACAACCTTTCTAAGCATAAGACCATCATAAACACCCACAAGCACCTCATGTCATGTCAAAGCTTACCGAGCCATGTCCTTACTTCTATGTATGAGACTTCTCATTGGTAAGCAACATGCAACGGTTTAGCACCCAAAAGCAAGTAAATTAAGCACATATGACATGGAAGCACATTTCCAAGCAATTTACATTTCATTTTCAGATTCATATTTGGTATATGAAATGTCTTTGCGACAAAAAGGAACTTATGCCCCTCCACAAGATAAAGCATGGGGGCTAAACATTCATGATGGCAAATGAGCCTTTGGCCCCATATGCTCAAAACAAGCTATCCAAGCACAAATTAAGCATAGAAAAGCCACTAAAACATGTCATGATCATATAAAAGTATTTACTCACAAGAGAGCATACATGTGACATTTTTCAAAAACATAGCTATCAACCATGGATATAAATCAAGATCATCACGAGCTAAGCCAAACTAACCATAGCATACCAAACTAGCTCACAAGATCATATATAGCATATCATGGTGAACAATGTATATAGGAGAAGCTTTTCCTACACAATGCATATGATACAAAATGCATGCAACCTAAGATACAAAGATGCCTATACATCATGTTACACATGCCAGGCAAAATGCAAGAAATGCACAAAGGAAAGCTATACATATGTTACAAAGGAGCTCCCACACACCCAACTCAAGAAATTAAACACACACCAAGTTCCCCTCGCAAACGAGTGAAAGTTGCTTGATCTAGGGGCTTGGTAAAGATGTCGGCTAGCTGGTCATGTGTCGGTACATGGATCAAAGCAATTTTCCCTTTCTCAACATCGTCTCTCAGGAAATGATACCTCACTTCTATGTGCTTGGTTTTGGAATGGAGCACTGGGTTCTTTGCAACACTTATGGCACTTGTGCTATCACATTGAAGTGGGACATGGGTATACTCCTCACCAAAGTCACTCATGGTGTATGTGATCCAAAGGAGCTGAGAGCAACAACTAGCTGCGGCCACATACTCTGACTCGGTAGTGGATTGAGCAACACTCGATTGTTTGTGGGAATACCAAGGCACCAAAGAGGAACCCAAAAACTAGCAAGTCCCAGAAGTGGACTTCCTATCCAACCGACACCCGGCAAAATCCGCGTTCGAAAATCCATGAAGAGCCAAAGAAGAAGACGCGAAGTACCAAAGGCCGAAGTCGGGAGTATGTCGCAAATACCTGAATATGCGCTTGACTGCTTGCCGATGCGAAATCCTTGGAGACGCTTGAAAACGAGCGCACAGACATACCGAGAATTGGATGTCCGGCCTCGTCACCGTCAAGTAGAGGAGTGACCCGATCATGCTCCGGTACTCCTTTTGGTCCACATGCTCGCCTTCCTCGTCTGCATCAAGAGTTGTAGTCGTACTCATAGGCATCGCCATGGCCTTGGAGTCCTCCATCTTGAACTTCCTCACAATGTCCTTGGTGTACTTGGCTTGGTGCACAAATGTTCCTTCCTTCGACTGCTTGATCTGGAGGCCGAGGAAGAACTGTAACTCACCCATCATGCTCATCTCAAATTCCCTGCTCATGTCTTCTGCAAACCTTACAACCAAAGAGTTAGGCGAGCCACCAAAGACAATATCATCCACGTATACCTACACAATCAGGATCTCTCTGCCCTGCCTGAGGAGAAACAAGGTCTGATCTACCTTCCCCATCTCGAAACCCCTCTCAAACAGGAACCCCCTCAACCTTCCGTACCAAGCTCTAGGCGCCTGCTTCAACCCATACAGCGCCTTCCTCAACTTGTACACCCGGTGGGGGTATTTCTCACTCTCAAACCCAGTGGTTGCCTCACATACACTACTTCCTCCAAAACACCGTTTAGGAAAGCACTCTTCACATCCATTTGGTACAATTTGAATCCTTTAGCCACGGAAAAGGCTAGAAGGATCCTAATCGCCTCCAAATGGGCTACGGGAGCAAAGGTCTCCTCGTAGTCGATCCCCTCTTTCTGACTATACCCTTGCGCCACCAACCTCGACTTGTTTCTCACCACCTCTCCTTTCTCCCCCTCTTTATTTTTCCACACCCATTTTGTCTCAATCGGCTTACACCCCGGTGGAGGATCCACCAACTCCCAAACTTAGTTCCTCTCAAAATTCTCCAACTCCTCAAGCATCGAGTTAACCCAATTGTGATTAGACAGCGCATGTCCAATGTCTTTGGGCTCAAAAGTAGCAACAAAAGCAGCATGTGCAAAGTGAGAATTGTTTCGAACTCTCGACCGTGTAGTACGTTCATTGATGTCGCTGATGATTCTCGAAGCTGGGTGATCCACTTGAACTCACCGGGGAGGTTCTCGCCTTGATGCTACCTCCCCCTCAACAGTAGCTTCTCCTTGATCTGGGTTTGTCATTGTAGGTGTGGGAGAGGGCCTGTTCTCAATCGTAGTCGAAGTAGTAGGTACATGCTCAGCCGCGGGCACCACACCGCCATCTTCATCATCTCCATGTTCATGCTCCTCCTCCTGGAAAATCTCCTTGCCAAGTTCATCGTCACCTGCACACTCAAAAACAAGCTGACTACGTGGCTGTGTCTCATCAAAGCTAACCTCGCAAGTCTCCACGATTTGGTTAGTTTCAAGATTGAGCACTCGAAAGGCTCTAGAATGAGACGTGTAACCAAAGAAAATGCCATCAACAGACCTAGCCTCGAACTTGTCCAACTTCTTACCTTTCTTCAGGATAAAGCATTTGCACCCAAACACATGGAAGTGACTCACCTTGGGTGTTCTACCGTGCATCAACTCATAGCATGTTTTCTTCTTATGCATCGTGGGGTAAATCCTGTTTGACACATAGCACGCGGTATTCACCGCCTCAGCCCAGAACCTTCTCGGAGTCCTATGCTCATCGAGCATCGTCCGAGCCATCTCGCACAAGGTTCTGTTTTTTCTTTCAACCACGCCGTTCTGGGGAGGCGTATACGGACTAGAGAACTGGTGTTCAAGACCCAAGTCGTGGCAAAAGGTTTCGAAGCGAGAGTTTCTAAATTCTGAGCCATTGTCACTGCGGATCGCTCGTATGGCATCTCCGTGCCTCTCGTTTCTCAACCTCAAGATAAGATCTCGAACAAAACCAAGTGTCTCCCCTTTCTCCTCCAAAAAGAAAACCCACGCATACCGGGAGTAGTCGTCCACCATAGTCAGGACGTACCACTTCCCACCCACGGATCTCACACGAGCTGGGCCAACAAGGTCCATTTGGAGCAGCTCGCATGGACGCTCCGTCATCACATCGGTGAGGGGTGGATGGGAAGAGGCTACCATCTTAGCATGCCAACACGGTGCACAAACCAACTTTTTTTCAAACCTCAGCCGTGGCAATCCTCGGACCAAATTGAGCTTACTCAAGCGAGACAAATGGTCAAAGCTTAAGTGACCCAACTTCCTATGCCACTTCCACAACTCACTCGAAGAACCAGCCAAGAAACAACAAGCCACACCAGAAGACTGAGAGAAATCCGCTCGGAAAACTTGACCCTCGGGAACGACCATACAAACTAGGTCCCCTCGAGAATCCAAGATCCGAGAACCACCAGGCCGAAACAACACCTCAAAACCCTCATCCAAAAGCTGGGACACTGAAAGCAAATTGAACCCGAGCGATTGAACAAGAGCAACACGCCTGAGAGTGACCTTCTCACTTATCTTATTCTCACCTTTTGAAAGCACACACCCTTGCCCATTGTCCCCAAAGGTGATGTATGTCTTGGACACCACCAGGACGAGACTTGAGAACCCCCCCTTGTCTCCGGTCATATGCCTCGAGCAACCAGAGTCAATCAACTAAACATTCCTCAAGTCTCCCACCTGAAATTCAAAAACGAGCATGTGAGTGAGCAAACGACTCTGCACTGGGGTTAGTACCAAAAGAGTAAAACCAGTGTCGAGCCATTTGCTCCAAAGTGGGGTTAGCACAAACCATATCATCATGCCTATCAAAGCTACCACCATGGAATCTACCACGGGAACCACCACTAGGAAACCATCCCTGTCTCGCTGGAGGAGAACGAAAGCCACGAAAGGAAGACCGTGGACCGTCCCTCCTCTCCATCTCAATGCTACGACTCCTCCCACCATCATATTGAGCACGAAGTGGAGAATGTCTAGCAAACTGACCACCACCAGACTCTCCATGCCAAACATCTGGACCACGACCAAACGACCTGAACCGAGCCTCATCACGAGCACGAAAACCAAACTGGTCACCCTGCTGCCTCCAAACCGGTCTGATCGGTTCTGGAACCGGTCGGACCGGTTTCTCTGTTCGAACAGCCCAAACCGGTCTGGCCGGTTTCCAAACCGGTCTAACCGATTCAATTCGTCCAGCAGGGTCCCTTCCACCCAAAGCACTCTTTTCTCCCCAAGCCAAAACTGTGCGAACAATGGCTTTACCCCTAGGCAGTGGCATACGAGACTCAGGCACACCATGAGATGGGTTGTACCTGTCCTTGTTTGCCCACTCCTTAGCCATTCTCTCATCTCGCTTCCTCTTGAAGCAAAACTCCCCTTTGTGACCATCTCTCCCACAATAGTCACAATGAAACCGGATTGATTTTGGCTTTGGTTTTGGTTGGGGTTGCTCACTCGGTTTCTCCTCACTTGACCTCTCACCCTTCTTCTCTCCAACCACACTCTCCTTAGGGCTCACAAACTTCACCAGTTTTTGAAAGTCATTTGTTGGGTGAGGAAATATGGGTGGATCTGGAGTTGTGTCAAGTTTGTTTCTCAGTGGGTTGGGCTTAGGAGCATAGGCATTTTTGTGGTAGGTTTTAGGTGGAGCTTGGATATCACCAATCTTCTCTCCTCCCTCACCACTACACTCTCCAATCTTATCTGACCCAAGCGCTTGCCCATCATAGCGCTTGTATGCCTCTATCATCATCCTAAGTTGTGGTTCATGACCCGACAACCAACCCATCATTTTCCTCAACTCATCATTCTCATCCTGCAAGCGATCAACATAATGTGCAAGTTCTAGATTCTTCAAAGCATGCAATTCACAAGTAGAGCAAGAAGTGGGAATAGGTTCTTTCAACTTGGCCTCAAGCGAAACAGTGTAAGCATGCATCTCATCAATCTTTCCATGCAAGACAGGGCAAGAAGTGCAAGCACCTAGCAAAGCAGGTCTAGATTTAAGCTCAGCCACTTCAACCCTAAGCACATCTAGTTCATCACAAGTAGAGGCATGCTTATCCTTAAGACTAGTAAGATCAGCTAGGTACACAGAGCAATCACAACAATCAATCTCATCAGAAACCATAGGAGAAGCCTTAAGCGAATCTATCTCAAGCTTAGCATCAAGGTTCTGGGTTTCTAGCTCAGCTACTCGGTTCCTAGCATCTTCTAGTGAGGCCCTAAGCTCTTTCCTCATCTTCTTTGCCTCTCTAAGCATGTCATCATGATTATCAAGCAACTTGCCAAGACGCTCATTCTCATCACGCAAGAAGGAAAGTTTGTCACGTACCTCATCCTCGGAGTCGGAGTCCGAGTCGCTCTGGTGACCCTTCTTGCTGCCAGAGCTACGTGCCATGCCACAGAAGCCATCTCTTGCGAAGCAGCTCAGCCCGCTCAAGTTCTTGGATGACTTCTTGTTCTTGCGCCGATCACCTTCATCTTCGCTGCTACTCGAGCTCGAGGAAGAGTAGGCGGAGCTGGAGTCGACATCGCTCGGGCCTTCCTGTCGCGGCCGTCCTTCTTCCTCGATCGTCGCTCATCCTTGTTCTTGTGCTTGTGCTTGTGATCGCGCCTCGATCTGTGCTTGTTGTCCGTCCTCGACCGGTGCTTGTAGTTGTCCTTGTTCTCCATCTTCTCGGGGCAGTCGGCGATGAAGTGTCCTGGCTTGCCACACTGAAAGCATGTCCTCGTGTTCCTCCTTGTGTTCACCCGGTTCTCGTGCATCCTCTCGAAATGACTGGTCAGCAGCGCCAGCTCGTCCTCTCCAAGCACGTCGAACTCATCATCTGGCAAAGTCATCAAAGAGGACAAAGAGTACATCCTGGTGGATGGGTTAGCGTTAGACTTAGCACCTGAGCCACTGATGAGAGCGAGACTATGAGAGTCGGTCGGGCTCTCGAGCTTGACTGTCATGCCCCTATCCACCTCAGCCGACTTGAGCTTCGAGAACAGCTCGTTCACCGTCAAAGTGTCATACTTCTCGGACTCAAGAATAGCCTCAACCTTTCCGTCCCATACTGTACGATCCAGCGAGTGTAAGAGCTTCACGGCTCTATCATGATCGTCATATGGAAGCACGGCCACATTGGCTCTCATGTTGTTCACCACAACCATAAACCGCTGGAACAAGGCGTCAATGGACTCGTCGGGGAGATAAGTGAAGTTCTCGTACTCTCTCCGGTAAGTCGCATACATCCGAGCCTGAACCTGAGCATTCCCAGCATGAGCATCCTTCAACTGCTCCCAAATCCTACAAGCTAGGTCCTCTGTCTGAACCCGATCGAATTCGGATTGACACAGAGCACGAAACAAGTAGTCGACCGCCTTGTTGTTGGCGTCGAACATGTCCCTCGATCCCGGAGCAAGGAAGTTAATCGGATGAACATAAGTTGTGTTCACCGTAACATCCCAAAGGATCTGACCCTTGCCACGGAGGAACGCAACCATCCGTCTCTGCCACATCTGGTAGTTCTTTCCATCGAAGTGCGGAGGACCCGATCCTCGTTCCTGGTACGCCATCTTTAGATCTTAGACTGGTTAGAGTCAATAAAGACCCATAACTGGCTCCGATACCACTTAAAGGACCGGAACGGCGAACCAGAGAGGGGGGGAGTGAATGGGAGCCGATAAAAATTCTACTCAAGAATTCGGCCTATGAACCCAAGATCACTCGGATACCTCCGCAAACTTCTCTTGCCAAATCCACATAGCCACTGGAGTGCTACTGGACCTAGGAGCAAGATCCAACCAACAGCCACACAAAACACGCAGCGGAAAACATCTCGAAACAGCTGCTGGAAGCCAAAACCGGTCAGGCGGGTTTCTGAAACCGGTCAGACCGATCTTCTGGAACTTAGCCTCTCACAGGCAGGGGAAATCGATCAGGCCATTTTGGCAAACCGGTCAGGCCGGTTTTATCCAAGAAATCCCCAAAAGACCTTCGAGACCAAACCTAGCCAAAACACCTCAAAAATCCTTCAACCTTTGAACAAGAAAAGCCATAGCTTGAACGAGACTCTCCTGTTCAAAAACTCCTCTCGACAGCCCACTGGGGCTAAACCGGTCAGACCGGTTTGGGAAACCGGTCAGGCCAGTTTTGCCTGGGTAGTCGGGAAGAACTCAGCCCGCGGGAAAACCCAACCTTCACCTCGATCGATCTCCCGATTCGTTCCACGGATTCAAGTGAGACTTTGGGGATAGTTTTCCAAACCGGTCAGACCGGTTTTGGCCTGACAGCCACGCCTGGTCTTCGGCCTCAGCTTTGTGGCTCAACCGAGTAACCTAGTGGTTTTTTGGTGAACCACAGCAAATCCCGCGAACTTGATGTAGCCTCCGCCAATCACCACTCATGACTCGGCTCCCACGAAGTCCCGGCTCGACCTTGGTTTTGAGGCTCAACTAAGAAACCGTCCACCGACTTCATCTTGCTGTTCTTGCCACCATGCGGCCCGCACTTGACCCCGCTGGCCACCGGGTCTCTCGAACCAAGCCTACTTGTCTTCTCCACACCTGGAGGCCTCACTGGCAACGACCTTTCGCGCTTGTTCTTCACCTGCACCAGCACCAGTCAAGCCACAACCTGCACCTGCAATACTTAGCCAAGAATCAGTCCACACAACGTTGTCAATCACTCATCACTCCAGGAAGCGACCATCCACCGGTGCTCGAACCACACATGGTCCTTAAGCCCCCCCTTAAATAGTGCTAGAGTGATTTGAATTTCTCGAACAAAGCACTTTATTCAATTAAGAATATGGTGAGGCTCATTCCAAACTTGGTCATGACACATAAATAGTTTGTCAATTGAAATGTGTCGAGTATCTCAATACCTTCAATGCCAAATCACCATTTTTCATAAAAACAGTTCAATCTTGGGTCATCCGACCATAGGGGCCGGGTCACCCGTCAACGAACAGAGGCGCACCGGGTCACCCGAGCATTGGGGCTGGGTCACCCGCCCGTAGCTCAAAGGGCCGGCACTGGTCAGACCGGTGCCTGTCACCGGTCAGACCAGTGACCCTCGATGCCCAACTTTTGGTGATTTTGCCCTTCTTGTCCCTTGATTGTGTGAACATATCACTAATTTGAGTTCTGCAACAGAGACAAGGCAATGCTCTACTATAGAGCTATTAAAAGCATCGAATGGCATAAGAGGATAAATTTTCATACAAATGTCAAAGTCACTATCTCATGTTTCACTAGCACAAGACATGTGTCACATGAGTGTTCACGAAGAACCAAGAGTGACTTAGACTCGACAAGGAGCAATATTTACCGAGATGTCATTGATTTTAAGATTTATATAAATTTGTCCTCCACATGGCCATTATATCAAAAGTGATTTCCATTTCTTCTAGCCATGTATTCAATGCATCTCTTTCAACCTGCAAGCTCAGCAAGCATTTCTTGGTACCCAACACTTGTTCGGTCCTACTAGGTTAGCCACAAGGTGCTTAGGAACCCAAATGGCTCTCATGCTAGCTTGAGGTGAACTAATCTCCCTCATAGCACAAGTTCCATTCTTATCGTTCCTAAGCCTATTGAAATCATAATGGACAAGGTTTGATTTAGGAATGTTACCATTTGGGCAATCTTTGCCCATGTGACCCTTTTGGCGGCATGCATAGCAAATGCAGCTCTTGTCCTTGTTGGTCACACCATTCCTTGCAATTTCTTGTCCATGTTTGCTTCTGAGCCTTGTTCTTGGAGAGGAGGTCTTCTTTGGCTTGTTTGCTTGAGGGGTGGCAGACCTGGCCGGCACCAGTCTGACCGGTCACGGTCAGTGCCACTGCCCGTTATTGTACTTGGACAAGCGTCGGCAAAGTGACCCTTCTCTCAGCACTTGTAGCACACTCTCCACTTGTTTGAGCTTCTAGGCTTCTTGGAGAGTGATTCTTGTGTCTTGTGCTTGGTTGGGCGATGTTGGAACTTGATGTGCCCAACCTTGCTCTTTTCTTGAATCTTGTTATTGTGGGTATTTGTATGTTGTTGAGGAGTTGAGCTAGCGACGGTTGATCCCTTCTCAAGCATCTTCACCATGTCTTCACGGTTATCTTGAGAAGGTTGTGCTTTGCTCTTCTCTTTCAACACATGCAAGTCTCTTTGAAGCATTTCAACCTCTTGCTTGAGTTCATCATTTTCTTTAGCAATGAGGTCATCACAAGATTCTACAAGTACATGTTTAATGCTAGATTGGCTTGCTTGAGATAAACAATCATTAGTGCAAGACAAATCAATTTGAATTTGTGAGCATGTGAATGCATGAGATAGAGGTTGCATAAATTTTACCGATGAAATCACAACCTCATGAGATATCTCTAGTGTTGCATAAGAATCTACAAGCTTTTCATAGGAACACTCAAGTTCCTCGTGATTGGCTTCTAGAGCCATATGCTCACTAGTGAGTTTCCCTAGCTTTTCTTCAAGCATTTCATTTTCTTGATCCACTGCAGCTACACAAGCAAAGGATTTGATAACCTTATCATATTTCCTAGCAAGTGAATCATACTTACAAACCAAGGAGGCATTCTCGGATTTGAGAGCCTCAAGTTCCTTGGCCAAGGAGCTTGAAGCTTCTTTCTTCTCAATCTTTCCTCACTTGGTTCTTTTCTTCTTTTCCTTCTTGGCCATCAAGCAAGTGTTGGTGCCTCTGCTGGCACCGGTCTGACCAGTGGGGTGCACCGGTCTGACCAGTCCCTGCTGAGGGACAGGGTCTTCGCTTCTTTGGCCTTCTCCTTGCTTGGGAAGTGACACTTGAGGCTCAATGTTGTTGAATGAAGACTTTGAGCACTCCTCAAGTGCCATCTCCATGGTTTGCTCTTGATCAATCCATTTGGGCTTCTCATATTCTTCTCGAAGGATTTCCCAAATAGTGTGTGCATCAATCTCAAGTTTTTCATAGATGAAGTCCTGCACATCATCACTCAAAGTACTACAAATGTAGTTAAATACTCGAGAGATGCATTGCCAACACTCTAAGTCCTCTAGGGATGATTTTGACAAGTCAAGTTTGTTTTCCCTAGGGTGAGGAGGTAGAATGCTAGCAACAACAACCTTCTCGGCAAGTGGACCCATGGTCCTAATGAAATTGAGTACATGAATTGACCAAGACGCATATTTTGAGCCATCTAGAGCTAGAGACTCAAACGGTACCTCACGAGTTGTTGACATCGAAGAACTCCAAGCGATTAAGCTCGAATCAGAGCACCAAGCTCTGATACCAATTGAAAGGACCTTGATGTCACCTAGAGGGGGGGTGAATAGGCAAGACGACCAATTTTAACTTTTCTTCCCGAAAACTTGAGCTGCCAGTGCCCACCGATCAGACCGGTGGTGGTGACCGGTCAGACCGGTCACGTACTGAGCTTCACAGGAGGCACCGGTCAGACTGTTGCCTATTACCGGTCAGACCGGTGTAGCACAGAGCACCTGCAAAAACAACATCAAGCTCCTCTCAACTTCTAGCACGAACCAAACTTGGTGAGTAGCCGTGGTAGATGATCACAAGTAAGATAATGACTCCTGCACACACAAGTAGCACACCCAAGTAGATCGAAGTGGAAGCAAATCAAATATGTTAGAAAACAACTTAGAGAGGCAAACCACAAAGAGATGCAAGGATTTGTTTCCTGAAGTTCACCGCCCACTAAGGAACAGCTACGTCTCCGTTGAGGAGCTTGTAAGGGAAAATTTCCCACAACAAGCCTGGTCTCTTTCAACCACTTTTCTCCTTTCCACTAAGGCGATCTTTTTCATGAAGAGGTAAGATCACAGCCCTCACAAACTTCCTGCTGCTCACCACAACCTTGGGAGCTAGCCGGCGATGCCTAACCATCTAGGAGGCAAACCTCTAAGAGTAACAAATGTTTCAAGCTTGTAGACGCGAAATCGAAGTGCTCAAGCTATGGGAATGCTCTTGTTAGCTCACAAAGACGCTCTTGAGCTCACTCTCTCAACCCAACACAAAGGATATGGCTTGAATCCACAAATCTCACAAAGAGAGGTTGGGGAGAGCCACTAAGGCTTAGGGCTTGCAAGAATTGACTTAGGAGCTCAGCAAAGTCACCAAGAACAGCAGCCCTCCACTGTAGAAGGCTTGGGGTACTTATACCCCTCAAAGGAGAAAACTAGCCGTTAGCTGTCGGGCGGCACCGGTCAGACCGGTGTTTGAAAAACTAGCCGTTGGGTTAGCACACCGGTCAGACCGGTGCCCCTGACCGGTCAGGCCCGAGGCACCCCCAAAACCCTTTCTATGATTCTAACACTTCACCAAAGAGATGAAGTGGCTCATGTTAGGTTAGGAGGGTTTGTTAGCACA
The DNA here is from genome assembly GCA_036936925.1 of Cenchrus fungigraminus. Lineage (NCBI taxonomy): Eukaryota > Viridiplantae > Streptophyta > Magnoliopsida > Poales > Poaceae > Cenchrus > Cenchrus fungigraminus. Next base: position 75,856,229 of record CM072780.1, read on the forward strand.
CTCTTAGGCTCTCAAGGCTAGATCTCACTTAGGTCAACTAATGAGCACTTTGACTTTGGTCAACTCGCTAATGTTGCATCCCTCTTGATAGTACGACATACCTATACTCAAGGTTAAATAAAAACACCGTGACAACCTCTTGAGCTTGAATGTCTTCAATCTTGCCATACTTTGAATGATATCCACTTGAGGGCTTTCAACTTAGCCTATGTCTTGAGCACGTCCATACTTGAGCTAGTGACTTAGGATCTTTCCTTCTAGCATAAGAATGCACACTTGGATCCATAAGTCACTCCATATTGCCAATCATAACATGTAGATGAGTTGCATTGCTTCCCTCGGTTAAGGCTTGAATATGATACTTGAAGACCCCACAGATGCTAGAACTTCACCTTAGCAAAACACTAATGGCGACTTAGCTACGGCCCCAAAGATTGCTTAGTCCCTCACCCTAGTCATCTCGGTAGATCTCTTCATCACTTACCCAAACCACATTGAGTTCCACTTTGCTTCATCCATAATTAAACTTCATTTGAAGTCCCGCTTCAAATGCTTGTTCTTGATTGACAATGGATATGCAAGCTTCCAATTAAGGACCATAAAGTTTACATTCATCCTTGTGTCATCTTTCAATTACCACATGAAGCCTTGCACTTGGTCTAGAGAATTACCATCTTCTCTTGTTATGATCCTTGTATTTCAATCAAGCTACCGTATGTACTGGGGACCATGAATTGACCTTCTCAAAATACCCCCAATATTTATTTTCCTTTATTGCTTGATATTTCCCATTATGCATTAGGATCATCCATATATTTGTCTTCTCCAATGTGAGCCATATAATATCCTTTTACCAATACGTATTCCAATAATTACTCATGAATATGTAAATAAAACCTGCTCACAATCTTAGACAAATATATTAGACCTTTAATCGCTTTGTCATTCAACTCACCAAAATCCACTTAGGGGCCCAGATGCACTTACAGTAACAGGCATAGATGGCCTTTAGTAACAGGCAAAGCGCCCGTTACCGATCAAGTGTTACAAATGAGTGAAGAAAGGTAACGAGCTGATGCCCGTTACTGATAACACGTATTCGTAACTGGCATAAAACAACGATCGTTTCCACAACTAGTCACCGGTCATGTGAAATGGCTATTTCTCTGGGCCCACAAGGGACTTTGGTAACAGGTACCAACACAGAGCCCGTGACATGAACTCAACATCGGAGACGCGTGTTGTGAACCTGCGTCTCCTCTGTCTCGAGGAAAGGAGACGTATCTATTTCATGCGCGTCTCATTAGTCTCGACGAAAGAAGATGCTTGCTGTGTATGTGCGTCTCTTGTCTCTCGACAAAAGGAGACACTTTCTGTATACGCGCGTCTCCGCTTTCTCGACGAAAGGAGACGAGTGTTGTGTACACGCGTCTCCTCTGTCTCAACTAAAGGAGACGTTTGCTGTGAACCCGCGTCTCCTCTATCTTGACGAAAGGGCCAAGTTCTGGGGCCTACCAGTCAGTATTGGTAATGACCTTTTATGCTACCCGTTACATTGTTGGCATACTTGTAACGAGCATTCCAAATAAAGCCCGTTACTCACTTATCAGTTTTTGTAATGTGATTTAATTAACGCCCATCACCGATACGTAGACCACCCCTACAGTAACCTGCTTGCTTGCTGGCTGCATCCTGGAACCAGCCAGGATTTGGCAGCCACCACAACAAGTATACATCACAAACACATTCTCATCACAGATAGAAAAGCAAGATCACATTTATAGACAAGCAAGATCACGTCAAGTTTTAAGTTACTCATCAGGGCTTGTTTGGATGGAGTCATGAGAAAACTGCCTGAACCAGGCAACAACATATGACCCCAACCAAGTAAGCAAAGCAAGTTTCTAAAGCAACAACACCTGACTAAACAAGCCTGAATGCAGCAATTTCAAGTTTCTAGCTACAATGAACTCACGGTGCACCATTATAGAAGTTGCCCTTTCAGTCGATGGTCTCCTTAAGAATGTACTCGCACAACATCTCCTGGACCGGCTTTAGATCTTCTGTAGAAACATTTACGACAGCTTTGAAATCCTGCAAAATACAATCATTATGAGAATACAAGTAGAAATCAGTTTCTAAAATCAAATAGAGAATATGAGTAGAGACAAGGCTGAGCATTATTATCTACTTACAACAAACCTTCTTGATGTCAGGTATGTCACCGAGTAGTCTTAACATATTGAATGCCACATGGAATCCACACAGAGGACCGTGATGGTTGCTGAGCACACTGCATCGAGGTATCAAAATGACAAGTTAATGCAGTACAAAATAGGTAAGAAGGGACCATAAAAAAACCTCGGTCTTACATCGAGATTTGGTTTGTGATTGAGTGTGGTTTTTGGCTTTTTCTTCTTTCCTTTCGTCGCTCCTTCCTTTGCACATATATCAAAGGCCCTGCATGATCAGCAATAGAAATTAAAAACACTAAAAGATTGAATTTTTTGAACAAAACCTATAAGATACTAACCAGTCCACAACAACTTTGACGTCTGTGAACTTTCGCACGGGATGTTGTTTAGCAAAATCTAGATACCAAACCTCTTTGAACTTCATACAGATGATCAGTGTTACCCAATGGTTAGTGTTGTAGGCACCCACCATGTAGTCGTTCTTCATTGCATTTCCGATTGCTTTTACTACAAGGGCAGAATCCTGAGAAATATTTGTGGAAGTGAAAATATGTGGATCCAAAAACCCAACACTGATCTCCGTATCCTCTGCCTTGTCCATCATTTTCCTACAAAAATCAAATTGTTAGCATTCATGAACTTAGTGGTCAAAATTAAAGAAATATCTTTTTAGGTTTTAAGGGACTTATAATGTGCATAACCTCAAGAAGGTAACATCCAAAGCAGCCAGGGTTATAAGGTTATACACGCCACTTAATGCAATCTTTAATATTAAAGCACCACCACCTTGAAAGTAGTCTTGATCCACCTTTGCTGGAAAGGCAAGTTTATCCTTACTGTGTTCCATGACGTAAGCATGCAACCTGGCACAATTTGGTCCAACAGCGTCTAAGTCCGCTTCTGACAACATAGGTACACCAGGCTTGTATTTTGGATTCTGTTCTGTCCCAATAATATAGTTAAGAATCTCATCTTTAGACAGAGGTTTCCTGGCCCAGTTCTCCTTCTGCAGTGGAGATTGTCTGGGCTCCTCCTCCTCCTGTTGCAGAGGCTGCTGTTGCATCTGCTGCTTAGGGGGAGATTGCCTGGGCTCTTCCTCCTCCTGCTGCAGAGGCTGCTGTTTCGTCTGTTGCTTATGGGAGATTGTCTGGGCTCCTCATCCTCCTGTTTCAGCTGCTGCTTAAGCGGAGTTTGCCTGGGCTCCTCCTGCTGTTGTCGATGCTCCTGCTGTGTAGTTTTGCTGATCTGCTGTTGTTGCTACTGCTAAGCCTTCTCTTGCAGACGCTGAGCTGCAGTACCTCCATCTGATGTACCCCTACTACCTGTTGCGGCTTCAGGGTTGGGATGTCTCGTCATGGGTGGTATAAGGATCATGTCCTTTGGCCATTGGATCCTTTGAACGAGAGCCTCAGCTAGGGTTGCTATGTCACCCCCTCAATTGATACAGGCAGAGGGTAGTGACACGTATTGGCCCACACATAAGTAGGTTGCACCACAACATACCCATTCTGCACCGGTACTGCATGGCAATCCTTTTGAAATGGAAAGACTTTCGCTAGTGCGAGCTCCATGTTAATCCTGGTGCCATCCATAAGGCTGCACATGGTTGGCTCTGTCAGCTTATCTATTGTGTCCAGCATAGGTGATCGACTATCACTGTGCACTTGATTCGCTTCGTCCTCGTTGACATGCCAATGGTCTTCCTCTCTGCCACACGCATCTTCCTCGCTGTCATGCATATCTTCTTCCTTGCTACCATGCATGTCTTCTTCCTCGCTGCTACTGACAGACGGTGGTAATTGGGAAGGAAGAAGTATATTTTTTGGTATTTCGATGTCTGATAGTCTTAGATAGTGGAAAACTCTTTTAAATGTTATGTCCATCATATCATCAGACCTCTTGTTCCTCTTCTTCCTGTACATTCCAGCAAACTCTTCACCAAACCCTTTACCCCAACCCAAGTGAACTAGACACGCCTCGGACCCGACCTCAATGCTTTGGAGTCTCAAGTGCTGTGGTGAGGATATCATTCTCCCTAACCCCAGAGAAAGAACCATTGCTACCCTGAGCTGCAAGTGTTTTCACCCTATCTGCTACCCACACCACCGTACTGAATGGTATGTCCCCGCTTCCTTCACTAGTGTTCTTCCTCTTCCCTACCCTTGCCCGCAGATAAGGTTTCGAACGTCCAGGAAATTGGTCCCAAGGGTTCTGTTTTCCTTCTTAAGCTAGCTTTGCATCCTCCTCCTCCCACTCTTTCCTTTTACCATGATAATCTTTTCTGCCCGTCTTGCGTGGCTTATTATGCAATTCTCTTTTGTTTCATCTCCTGACTCAATTGCTGAAATGAAGGAGAATTTGTTTCCTGCATAAACATGTCCCAGTCTTGTTGCTGCAAAAGGCATGCTTCGCAAAGGGAGGCTCCTCTTCGCTCACATATTTTTTTGCTTAAATGGGTCTTGAACCACCGTTGCAAGGTTCCAGTCTCTGATATAGCTGCCTTAACTACCTTCTTGCGAGTAGATTCTTCCAGATTGGCTGAGTAATCTAGCTTTTCCTCTAAAACTCTGAACAACTGTTCCTTCTCAATTGGTGAGAGATCATCAACCGCCTTGTTGATTGACACCCTCTCCCGAGCAATGAGGCCACAGACCAATACAAATCTATCCCTCGCAGCATCTGGGGTAGGCCAAAAGTTGGCATCAAGTCCAGTTGCAGTCAACTTGTATTTTTGGTCATTTAGTTTGTGTCCTTGACCCGCGGGATCGAGTACTACTCGCAGCAGTATGTGCTGAGTGACCCTGTAAGAAGGTTCACCGCCGATGGGTTGTGATGGTGCACTGGAGGTAGAGGAGTTTGTTGTTGTGGGAGACTGCATAGATGATATGTTAGGTTGTCAATAGAGCAACATAAGCAAGACTGAAAATCTAAACAAAATTCTTATTAGATAAATTCTTTTTCTCTGACAGGCAAAATAGCTGATATTAGACTAGAAATCAGTACAAGTCGTAAATAAAATCAGCATAGACATACACAGTTCATATTTTACTTAATTAGCATACAGGGATAGGTGCTAACAATTTTGACAGGGACACAACAATATGCCTATATATCAAAGCAGAGAATAAATTCCTCAACCGCTTCCTTGTCCAACTTCAGCAGCGATGAATTGTGTGTTCCATGTGTACATGCAACAAAAGGGTAAAGTAATCATGATATTATATATGACAATAGTGAAACAACACTCACAACACATCATGACACCAACAATAACAATATATATGACAGTAGTGAAACAACACTCACAACAAAGCATAGGACAGTCTAGTTATCACTACATTATAAACCACTGTGATGCATTTCCCACTAACCTTATGTGGCCATCAGAATTAAAGTATGCTAACAGGTCCAAAGCATAATTATCGATCTGGTACATTCAAAGCATAGCAGAATTAAAGTATGCATTAATCCTCAATGCTTTTCATGAATTTACAATGCAAAAATTGGAGCACCAGGAACATGAAAATGAATTTCAACAGTTCATATAAGTTCATCTGTTAGCAATAATTTATTTAAAAATTCTTGGAGCAACAAAATCCATCCATCAAATCCACAGTCAATCAATTAAAAATGAACTATTAAGGCATGTCTCCCTAATCCACATTGACAGGAATAACAGTTTGGGTGGCCGAGCAGAGAGAGGGCGTTGGGGGTTCAAGTAGGACTAACCTCTGTCGCGAATGAAGTAGTTGTTCTTGTGGTGGTCGGAGGGGCCGGATCCACGTCAGCTCGTGGCCTGAGGTGGCCGGCTCGTCGTCATGGCCGAGGATGCCGGATCCGCGTCACCGTCTTTAGGTTGGCCGGGAAGCCGTCCGCATGCCAGTAACCGCAACCTCGTCATCGTCGTCACGCAGGGAGCGGTAGGGCTGGAGAAGAGCAGGGCTGCGGCGGGGAGAGAGCGGCGAAGGCGAGCGGGGAGAGTGGCGGCGACAACTAGGGCAGGAGAAGGAGCATGGCGGCGGCGGGGAGAGTGCAGGCGTTGTGGATCTGTCTAACGAGTAGCCGAATATGTCCCCTGAGGAACTGCGCACGTAACTATGTTAAATTACTGGTGTGCCCTTGAATGGCTCTCTGGTGGTATTGGAATTCCATGGGCATTATAGTCAATATAGGTGGGAAATTTTGAACAGCCCACGCACGGTTTGCCTCCTGACGCTAACAATAGAGTGTCATTGGCGACGCGAGTTCCTTAACCCGCATCTCCTTTGTTGGCAGGTGGGCCCGGGCGGGCGGGCAGTGATTTTCTTTCTATATAGGCTGCTGACGTTGACGTGTGGGCCCGACACCATTTTTAAAAAATGAAACTTGCATCCCTCAAATATTAGATCCCGTAAAACAGCACCTAAAACTTCATTAAAAATCACATCAATTCATATTTGGACATTTGGAATTTTAATAAACTATCAACACTCACATTTGTGTGCCCAAAATTCTTATAATTCGTTTTTACATCCCATGTTAATGATATAATAATTCTAATAACACTTAATGTGCTCTAAAAAATCTACAAATTGACTTGGCAACATAATTTAGGTACCTAAACTTGTCTTCAAAAATTACAAATATCTACATCTCTCACATAGTTTCATAGAATGTTGCTTGAACATTGAAGTTTTCCACACTTTGCAACATGTTCAAACTCATATGCATTTGAAAACTTAACAAAACCTTGTTCACCTTAAGATTACGAAAATGCAAAGTTTCAATACAGGAGGTTGTGGAAAACAAATATTATTTATATATTGTACTTACAAAGAACAAGATAAGGCATATAAACATTGTTCAGGAAACGGAATATACACTAAACAATGAAATTAATGAAAATATGGTGATTTTAAAAAAAAATAGAAAAAAATAATCAAATTTGAACTAATTACGATGGAGAAATACAAGTTACAAAATTTGATTGCAAATTAAAACGAGAAATGCGAACTGTTCTTCATTCCAATAGAACTGGGCCTCACCGTCATTGGCGACGCGGGACGGATAATCCACATCGCCTTTGCCCATCCAATCCGCATCTCATTCACCCATCTAAACTGTTCTTCATTCAATAGAACAAAGGAGGAAGCAGAGGGCACTGCCGCCCGCCGCCGCCCCCGCCATGTTCGCTTCGGCGGTTTTGACACCCAAGAGGGCACCGTAGGCCTTGTCGGCGGTAAACGAGACCACCGCAACCTTCAATTTGACTCACAAACGTGACAAATCAAATCATGTCTATAAAAAACTGATTAAAAACCGACATCCCGATTAAATCAAATCTGCGTTTAGTAATATGTAATAATTTACATTCAAGATAGATAACTTTTATTGATGCTTGCGCCTACATCCCGATATTCATCCTGCTGACGGCGTACTCCACCGCGACGCTGAAGTTATGTGTCCGGAGGTTGAACTCATGACGGATGAGACACTCAGCGCTGCAGTAGTGGATGATCTCTGAGGTCTCTGGCCCGTATCGCCTACATCCCGCTACCCAAATGCAGACATGGGGATTCTGGACGGGCAACAACGAAATGTCGTCGTCGCCATCACGAAAGCCAATACCACCACGCAATGTTGCGGAGATCCCGGTTGACGAGGTAGCGCAGCCGCCACAGGTTGTGGTTCTTCCACTGCCCGTCAGGGGGCCACGGGTCGTCGCTGATTTCGCGGAGCAGTGCCATCGCTTTGGGGTCCGCAGGGTTGCAACAGTACTTCAGCATCTCTAAGAAGTACTTCACACCGGAGTCTTAGCAGCGGCATCTCCGACGAGCTTCAGACCCTTATCGGGATTCTGCCGCCTCATCAACCTCTCCATCCCCTCGAAGCATAAGGCCTCCGGATGATTGGCCTCACGGAAGCGCTGCTCAAAGCACGATCTGACGTAGTGATTCCTGCACACCTGACAAAGCTCACGCAGCGACACGTGCAGTAGTACCTCATCGGAGTCACAGATGCGCCGGAAGGTGCCACAGATGTGCTTCAGAAGAATCAGGAAACGAATGACATGCTCATCCTTGATGGAGTGGATGATGATCTGGGTGATCAGATCATCTGGTAGCAGTAGCATCAAGCACACCGCAGCCATCAAGGAGAAGGGGAGGAAATAGAAAGGTGACGGGGTTTGGAAATTGAAAGGCGGCGCGGCCATATAGAACACCCGTCAATAACAATATATGGGAATGGAAAGGCAACACGAAATTGGAAAGACGACGCAGTTTGGCTGTTGATGCTGACAAGTGGGCCCAAAACCATTGCCCCTGCCCCTTCACCTTCCCGCGTAATTGAAAGGCGACGCGTGTTTTTGGACGGTTTTGCTCCCGAAACAGAGCCAGAGGCACCTGAATGTTCCACGTCTTGTCAGTATAACTCCCCTTCTGCCTTCCCCTACTTCCTCCATAAGCTCTCATCTCTTTCGCTTCTTCTTCCTCCTCACGATCCATCACTACAATGTCTAGTCACTGAGAGATCACCAAGGAGAAGATGGCGTCGAGTGACCCATCGGTGGCGAAGCGGGGATGAAGGGAGGACAACGACGACGAAAGCCACCGTCGGAGGAAGTTGGAGAGGGGAAGGAGCCAGCGGCCAAGAAGAAGGAGGTCGACGAGGAACCATTTGGCGACGACACTAAGTTCAATGTCCACCTGCTCAAGAGCGCATTCAGGAAGCTTCAAGATGTTGGCGTGGCCTTCGACATCAAGGCGCCTCATGAAGTGGACAAGGACCCGAGCGTAAAGGGTCTCGCCTTCAGGATCCACGGGTTGGCTGAAAAGCTTGAGAACATCCCCGTGGTCAAGCGGGCTGGCCTCTTCGTCGGTGACGACAGTGATGACCCCAATGGTAGCCACGGCGGCGACGACGGCGGGACTACGACGGCGGCGACCGACTATTTGATAGACTCTACCATATATAGTAATTTTTTTGTGTGTGTGTGTGTGTTCGTCAGGGTGTTGGACATGAACTGCTTAGTTTGTTTGTCGATCATGAACTAGAGATCCGTTGTGATGAACTGGAGATCTGTTGTGATGAACTAGATCTTAGAGACAATGTATAGTCATTGGCGACATGGGTTAGCGAACCCACATCGCCTTTGTTGGCAGTTGGGTCCAGGTGGGCAAGCAGCGTTTATCTTTTTATATTGGCTGCTGATGCTGACACGTGGGCCCGTCACTATTTTTTTGGATTGAAATTTGCTTCCCTAAAATGTTAGAGCCCATAAAACAACACCTAAAAAATCATATAAATATGAACAATTCATATTTGGGCATTTAGTATTTGAATAAAATATCAACAGTCACACTTGTGTGCCCAAAATTCTTATAATTCGATTTTACATCTCATGTTAATGATATAATAATTCTAATAACATCTAATGTGCTCTAAAAAATCTACAAATTGACTTAGCAACATAATTTGGGTACCTAAACTTGTCTTCAAAATTTCAAATGGTTCAATGAAGGACGAATATACTTGTGTACAAATGTCTACATCTCTCACATAGTTTCCTAGAATGTTGCTTGAACATTGAAGTTTTCCACACTTTGCAACATGTTCGAACTCATATGCATTTGAAAATTTAACAAACCTTGTGTTCACCTTAAGATTACAAAATGCAAAGTTTCATTACTAATGGTTGTGTAAAACAAATATTATTTATATGTTGTACCTACAAAGAACAAAATAAGGCATATAAACATTATTCAAGAAACAAAATATACACTAAACAATGAAATTAATGAAATGGTGATTTTAGAAAAATTTAGAAAAAAATAATCAAATTTGGACTAATTACGACGAAGAAATACATGTTACAACATTTGATTGCAGATTAAAAGGAGAAATGTGAAATGTTCTTCATTCAAATAGAACTAGGCCCCACAGTCATTGGCGACACAGGACAGATAATCCGCGTCGCCTTTGCCGCTCTTCCAAAAATTCACACAGATAATTCGAGTAACATACAAAAGTTAATCCACTACTGATTTCCTATTCCAATACTCCGTTCGAACTTCACCATTTCGCGGCGGAGCCTACAGGCTTCGCTGCAAAATAGAGAAATTCCAATCCATCCTTTATCCACGCCGCAGCCGCCGCCGCTATTGCCTGCGCACGGCTGATCGCCGCGCACCTGTGCCAGAGGTAGCAGCGGTTCACCCCAAATGCGCCACGTCGAGGAATGGATCGCACGCACGTCCTTCTCGCGCAAAGGCAAACACCCATCATTGCTCAGCCACCTCGACGTCGTCCTGCCGCCGCCCGCAACCCGCCTCATGTACCACTTCATGGTGTCATCGTTGGTGGCACCGCCATTGTCCCTGTAGAGCAAGATGGCATATAGATAGGCCACCACATCATGCCCACCCTCGGTGACGCGCCGGAGATCATTGCTTTCCCTATTTTCCAAGAACACGGCTTTGATCCCGGAGAAGACGCAAGCCCCTGGATTGCCGAGATCGGTCAGCACAGCAAGGAAGGCTTTGTAGGTGGTGGGGTCCCACATCCAAGAAATCTCATCTCTTATCCCCTCTATCGACAAAGGTCGGCCGACGTCGCGGTGGTCGCACACGCGACGCATGATCGAGCAAGTACCTCATAGGCTGCGAAGGTCAGCCAAGGGCCGCTCCGAGGTCGCACCAACCTGCGCCACAATCTCAATGTGGAGGTCTTGAGGGAGGTCCAGCAGCGACGGCTGGTGCTGCCTGCTTCTTGCCGGCATGCTAGGAATCTCCGGCCTGGAATGGCGATGATGAGGAGTAGGCAATTGCTGTTTTTTCGCGGGTAGATGAAGGGGCTGGGGATCTAAATTATTTTTGAAAGAGAAGATACAGGAGACTTGTTTCCAAACACAGTTAAGGTATGCAATGGAGACGCGGTTTGCCTAATCTACGTCTCCTTTAATTATACATAGGAGACGCGGTTTGGCTAATCCGTGTCTCCTTTAATTCTACATTGTAGACATGGTTTGGCTAATCTTTATCTCTTTTGTTTTTCTTGGGAGACGAATCACTGCATCTGCTATCAGCCATTGACTGGGCAACTGTTTCCCCCTTGACCGGAGCGGGCATCAATTTCTTGGGAACCTTCCCGTTTCCTATGCTTTTGATCTTATCCCTTCCTTTTTTTAACAATAGATCTTATCCCTTCCTTATTTTTGTTATAAAAAGGGACTGACGCCTATCGGTCCTCCGCACTTGCTTCGTTCTTCTCTAGATCTAGATCTAGATATGGCACAAAGAATAGATTTTGTAGGGCGCAAGCTTTTGCTTTTCTCTTTTCTTCCTCCTCCTCATTCTCTCAGTTGCTAGAAGAATTCTTGTGATATGGGTGTATGGGGTGCTCATCCCTCTAGCACAGCTGCTAGAAGAATCCTTGTGACATGGGTTCATCAACTATCGGGGAGAGTAGCCCAGAACCTTTGGCATCAGGAAGAAGAACAGGCCGACAGGAAGGTCAAAGAATCTGGAGCATATCTCATCAAACTTGCGCTTCCTTTTGCTTTCCCTCCTCCAGGAGGAGGATTTTTTAATGGATATGTTTTCCCCCTTCTGCTGTATTTTTCTCTTATGCTCACTGGCAATCATGAAGAAGAACAAGCCGCTGGGAGCATATCTCTTTTGCTTAGTTTAGATCTATGTCCCTCATCTTGGTAGTGCCTAATGATGATGAATATAGATGGCTGCTTTGTAACCTTCTGATGTATAAATGATGACTGTAATCTATGTGTGTGATTTTGCATCTTAAGAGACATGCTTGTGTGATTATCTACTTGTGTGATTATGTGTGTGCAGTTCAATTTTTTGTATGATTTACCTGCTCCCTTGCAATCATGAAGAAGAACAAGCCGACGGGAGCATATCTCTTTTGCCCAAAACAAATTACTGAACTGTTGGCTAATCCGCGCCTCCTTTATATTAACATGTCTCCTTCAATGGCTAATCCGCGCCTCCTTTATATTAATGTGTCTCCTTCAATGGCTAATCCGCGTCTCCTTTATATTAACGCCCGTTACTAATGATAATGTCAGCAGCCTGCACCACACTTACTGAACTGAAGCAGAATATAAACAGAATATATACAGGATCTTAGGCAGAATATATTACAAAAAGGATTCAAATTCCACCACATCCTATATATTACAAAAAGGATTCAAATTCCACCAATACACCACATCCTATATCTGTATATGGATTTTTTCACTATGGTCTCTTCGCAAGTACGGTGTTTTGTTAGTTCCCAAGAGTCGGGGCTTGTATGAAGTGTCAAAGGATGGAATTTCGCCAAACTGGTTGTATTCCTCCTCCTCAACAACATTTCCAAGCCCAACAATCCTTTTTTCAGGCAGAACCACAAACCAGTTCTTCTTTGCAAGGTCAGGTACATAAAACACTTGCTCAACATTATTGGCGAAGACAAACGGTTCATTTTTGTAACCAAAGACCCAGAGATCAACACTAACAAAACTATATTTGTCCTTGCTCACATCTCTCTTCCCATGGTGACCCATCAACACCGAAACAAGGCTACATTCAATCCTACATAATCAAGCTCCCATATCTCCTCTATTTGACCATAATATGTGTCTATCTGCATGTCATCATCATCATCACTATCATCGACGATGGCCTGTACACGCACACCACTATTTTGATAAATGCTCTTTTCATCTTGGGCCATGGTGTAGAATGTGTATCCATTGATATCCATTGCTTGGTATTTTGTAACATTGAAAAATGGCCCCGATGCTAGATTCCTTATCTCATCGGTTATTACATCATTACTGCATGTCTCGACATAATCTCGGAGCCACCTGCTGAAACCTTGCATGTGCATCTTTGCAAGCCAAGCCCTACCATGGTCAGGGTTTTCTTCACGTAGTTGTCGCTTGTGCTCATTGGCAAACAGTGTAATCAAGTGAAACTGTTGTATCATGGTGAAATGAGCCTTTTGGAAGGCATCTGGTTCCGGAGTGACTGACTTTTTCCACAAGATCCCAACACCTGAAAGCCTAACTTCATGCTATGAACGAGGCACACTAATGGGGTTTTGGGGGTCCATATAACACATGGCCCACTCCACTGCTTCGATGGTCTCGTAGCCACGAACAATGGCTCCCTCCAGAAATAACCGCTTATGCACCAATGATTTCAGGAATCCAAAGAACCTCTCATATGGAAACATCTGATGAAGGTAAGTTGGGCCAAGGTACCAGATCTCCCTCACGAGGTATGCTGTTAGATGCAGCATGAGATCAAAGAATGATGGTGGGAAGGTAGCTTCAAGCAGGCATATATAGGGTCTCGAAATGCCTCCTCTCTAAGTCCAATAGTTTTCCCCATCAATCACCTGCTGTTCTATTGCATTAAAGAATAAACACAAGATCGTGATCGCGTCGCGAACCAGTTCTGTCTTCATAACTCTAAGTGAAACAGGAAGAAGAGTTGTCATCAACACATGGTAATCATGAGATTTCATCAAGTTGAAATTCATTTTCATGTCCTTCACCGACACTAGCCTCTTGAAGTTTGATGAGTAGCCCGAAGGTACTTTCAAATCATGCAAAAACTCACAGAATTCTTCTCTCTGCCTTTGACAAGGTGGTTGCAGCAACGGGAAGGTGCGTCCCCGTCTCTATTTCCTTTGCATAGAGCTCCAGCCTAATGCCCAGATCTTTAAGATCCTCCCTTGCATTTTTATGATCTTTTCCTTTGGACTTCTGTTGTAGCAATGTTCCACAAGTAGCTTCACACACATTCTTCTTGACGTGCATGTTGTCAATCGAATGACGCACATCCAACATCGGCCAATACTCTAACTCCCATAGAATTGATTTCTTGTTCCACATTCCTTCTTCTTCTTCTTCACCATCTCGTTTCTTTCTTTTGCCAAGGGTTTTTCAGTCAGTTTGGGTAACCCCTTGATAGTTTTGACGTTCTTGATTTTCAAGTGGACCAGATCTCCAGTCACATGAAATTGCGCCACTCGATCCTCGTTTTGCCCATCAAACTGACAATCCATGACCTTGTATGCATGCTTTTTGCTGAGGAAATGATGGTGCCCCAAAAATACAAATTTCTTTCAAATTTCTTAGCCACACTGAGCAAGTTTCTTCCAAGAAATGTGGGCAAGCTGCAGCTTTCCTTTTACTATGGCCAGAGAGGTTGCAATGAGCCAGGTTGTTGTTGATGGTGGTGAACAACATGGCGCGCAATGTGAACTCCTCATGCTTGAACTCATCCCAAACCTCCTTCACACCAGGCTTCCATTGTGTCTTCAAGTCATCAACTTGTGGCCTCAAGTAGACATCAATACAGTAGCTAGGTTGCTTTGGCCCGCCTAGAGACCAATATTGTCAGCATCATATATTTATGTTTCTTGCATAGCTAGGGTGGAAGGTTGTACAATGACAGCATGACAGGCCAGGTGCTATGTGTTGATCCCTGATTACCGAATAGGTTCACGCCATCTGTGCTCATAGCAAACCATACGCTCCTTATGTCTTTGGAAAACCACGCAAAGTGGGAATCAATGTTACCCCATTGTGCTGCATCATATCTGTGGGGTGCCTAAACTTGCCAACTTCTTTCTTTCGGCCTTCCTCATGCTAACGCAAGAGTTGGGACTCCTTTCATGTTGCAAACCATCTTCTCAGCCAAGGAATGATTCAAAAATACCATGCCAACCTCACAAGAGCCCCTCTGTTAGCCTTCTTCCTCTTGCCTCAGATCTCCACGGGCTCGTTCTCATCATCAGCATTATTATCATCTCCACCATCCTTTTTTCTCTTGTACCGATCGCAGCCACACTTGGGGCACTTGTCAAGGTCTACATAATCTCCACGGAACAATACACAACTGTTCTTGCATGCATCGATTTTTTAACCTCTATTCCCAGAGGACAGATTATCTTCTTTGCCTCAAAGACGGACTCGGCTATTTGGTTTCCTCCAGGTAGCATGTCTCTAAGCACATCCAATAGATGTTTGAAACTTTTGTTGCTCCAACCATGATCTGCCTTAAGCTATAGAAGTTTTAGATCACCAAAAAGGTGATAGTACTTCTGGCAATCAGGATAGAAAGGTTTCTTTGAATCTTCAACGAACTGCTTCAGCCTTGCTAATTTAGAAGGTGTGTACTGTTGACGGCTGTTAAGTACCACTTTTATGCCGTCAACTCCTACATAAAATAAATGAAAAGTGATCATCAACACTAGAATAGGGTTTTATACTGACAAGTTCCACAAGTGTTGGTGTCTCTAGCTTTTGTTGCAGGACGCACCGAAATACGCATTAGATGGTACAGTTGAGAGCAACTGTTCTAATGGCTTATATAGGATGTCATCATAAACAACCTCAAATGCCAATTTAGATTGCACCATTGCGACGGGCTCGTCGAGTCGATCGAAATGGATATATTATTTGTCTACATCAGAGTCCGTATGAGAAAGATATGAAATAAATAAACAAAGGATAGATGACGTCACCTAGGGCCCACACCTTGTCACGCAGGACCCACCAGCGGAGCCCACACCTGGCGTGGGTCCACACCACATCAGCAGCATGGGGCGCATCACATGTGTGGCTGCAATGAGTAGCTTCCTAGAAGCTTACACCACAAGATTCAGTAGCTTATGCAGGAAGGAAGCCGTGTCAAGCTCCTTCCCACGCAAGATACAGCAACTTTGCCCCCACTCCTCAGTGCCATATGTCACCACCCTATAGGTGGCGCCCAAGGCAGCCAAGGGGAGCCCCCAAGCCTCCCTTGTCCTATAAATAGAATAGGGGAGCCCCAAGGATGAGAGCTTCCCTTCAAAGGAGAGGCCTCTCCTTGGAAGATTAGAGAATAGGAGAGTGAGAGAGAGGGATTTGTATCTCTACGGATGCTTCGTTCTTCAATTAGAGTAAACTAAGTATTTCCACATTTTCTATTTAGACTAAAGTAGCATTCATGCATAGGTGATATGTTCTTGTGTTCTTCGCTTGTTCTTGATTTAGAGGCTCGTGTTCTTCGCGAACACAACCTTTCGATCTTGTAGCATGAATAAGTGCTCATATCCATTTGTATGCATGTTGGTCATTTAGAATAAAGTGGATATGCTTGCATGCTCTGATTAGAACAAAGTCTGTTCGTGATTTCCTTTCTAATAGTTTATGCTAGGTTGCATGAGTAGCCTTTTTCCTCTGCTAGTGCGTAGATCCTGAGTTTATGCGTTCGTCTGCTGCAAGACGTTCGTATACGTTGGAAGCATAGTACGGGACCGAGTGCTTTCTTGTATGCATTTAGTATAAGCTAGTAGTACCTATAGTGAGTGAGATTAGTTCTCTTCCGTGGTCGTAGTTCTATTAGTACAGAGTGCTATAGTCCATTGGCTACAGCAGTAACCACAGCATGGACGTTGTGACACACTACCGGTTATCATTCGTTCGGCTTATCCCAAGGTTAGGTGGAGGCAGTCCAGGAGGTGGTGACAGCCCTTCTGGCCCTCATTGATCCTCCACAGTTGGATATAGTCAGAGCTCTGTTCCACATAGATCCGCGTACCGGAGTCGCCTCTGTTAAGTCAGGGCTATCGGTACCCTAAGCCAAGTTCCATCTAGAGATCGACCTTTAATCTCATATGTAGTGCTATCTTTAGGAATCCTCTCTATCCTAGCCTCTTATCTAAGTGTGTCCTTGGACCGACCAGTACAAAGTTAGTACACACACGTTCCCTTGGATTCGATACCCTTGGAATACTCTGAGGTGAAAGCTACAACGGTATCCATTTGCTTGTGGATTTATTCGTGTGACGCTAAATACCCAACATGTACACTCGTTGAAACTCAACATCCCGCAACATTTGATCAACATTGTGCACACGTTGCAGCACCTCACCATCATCGAAGCCCCTAACTTCTTGATCAGTGATATCCTCTGGCCTCATCACATTGGTTGGAAATGGTTCATTTTCCTCAAAAACTCCACCTTCATCAAGGTCTTCATCATGGCTGGTAGCATGGTGTCGCATTTCAGCTTCATTTAGGCATCCTACTTCGAGTTCATTAAGGCCTTCCTCACCATGTTTATTCCAACAAGTGTAACTTTTTGTGAAACCACGTGTGACCAAATGATGAAAAATGATTTCCCATTGTCCGAACTTCTTCTGGTTGAGACAATCCATACAGGGGCAAAGCATTGCCTGAACACCACGGTTTCTCATATCCGCCTCTGCTTGATTTAGAAAACCATTGACCCCGCTTAAGAAATTCTCCCAATCTTCTAGGGGCTGTCTGTACATCTAAGCCCGAGCAGCAGCCACCATCTGCAATTTCCATACATCAAATGAGCATAATTCATCAAAAAAAAGATAATATAAGAGGATTAGGATAGCTGAAGAATTTTAATAAAAGGGGGCAATTTCCACCTTGACGAGGACTTTCTACAAGGCGAGCGCGGCCGAGGAGGAGGATCAAAGGCGGCGTCGCGGCCACGGCAACAGCGCGGAGGATGGCGCCGAGCCCAAGGGGGAGGGGACGGAGGCGTCTGCTTTGGATGACGCTGCGGTTGACGTTTGCTGGCCCCTTTCGCCATCGCACACGCGACCGGCTGGCCTGCTACAGCGCCTGCTTTCTGAGGAGAGAGAGCGCGATCCTCAAAGCACGTGCAGCTGGTGGCAGTGAACGGGGCAGGCTGTTGAGGACTTCTGAGGAGAGAGAGCGAGTGACCTTCTGAGGAGAGAGAGTGAGTGTTGTCGAAATGCAAGTTGCCTTCTAAGGAGAGAGAGCGAGTGTTGTCGGAAGGCGGAGACAAAGACGCGCAATAACTATGCGCATCTCCGATGTGAGAAAAAAGGTGACACTGGGCGGCAATCAAAGGATATGCGTCTTAACAAATGAGCGTCTCCAATTGGGTTGCCATCAAAGGAGACGCGTCCTAACAAACATGCGTCTCCAGTACGAAAGTTGTCAGTAATGGACTTTAAGGACCGTTTTTGATAGGTATCATTTTCGTAACGGATGCATTTTAACATCTGTTACAAATAATTCATGTAATGGGTGTTTACAAAGCCCGTTACCAAAAGTCCTCATTGGTAACGGGTGTTGTAGTGGTGAACCCCGGGGTCGGCCTTCCGCTCTTATGAGTAAAGGGCACCAAACAATAACCATTACAAATGTGGATCCATGTAACTGGTGTTAAGGGCCCGTTACAAATGTTGCGTGACCTATTTGAGATTTTCACGTAGTGAGTGGAAATTGTTCAAGTATGGCAAGATTGAAGACATTCAAGCTCAAGAGGTTGACATGGTGTTTTTTATTTCTCCTTGAGTATAGGAATGTTGTACAGTCAAGAGGGATGCAACATTAGCTTATTGACCAAGTCAAGTGCTCTTAGAAAACCTTGTGAGAAATAGCCTTGAGAGCCTTAGATTGTTCTAACAATCCCTCCTAACCTAACCTAAGCCACTTCATCTCTTTGATGAAGTGTTGAAGTGAAAGAAAGGGTTTTAGGGGTGTCTCGGGCCTGATCGGTCTGACCGTTCAGGGGCACCGGTCTAACCGATGCCGCCGGCCTAACGACTAGTTTTTCAAACACCGGTCTGATTGGTGTGGGGCACCGGTCTAACCGGTGCCGCCTGACAGCTAATGGCTAGTTTTCTCCTTTGAGGGGTATAAGTACCCCACGCCCCCTTCAGTGGTGGGTTGTTGTTCTTTGTGACTTTGCTGAGCTCCCAAGCCATTTTTTGCTAAGCCAAAGCCTTAGTGGCTCTCCCCAACCTCTCTTTGTGAGATTTGTTAATTCAAGCCATATCCTTTGAGTTGGGTTGAGAGAGTGAGCTCAAGAGAGTCTTTGTGAGCTAACAAGAGCATTCCCATAGCTTGAACGCTTCGCTTTCGCGTCTACAAGCATTGAAGCATTTGTTACTCTTGGAGGTTTGCCTCCTAGACGGTTAGGTGTCGCCGGCTGGCTCCCAAGGTTGTGGTGAGCAGCGGGAAGTTTGTGAGGGCTGTGATCTTGCCTCTTCGTGGAAAAGATTGTCTTAGTAGAAAAGAGGAAAGTGGTTGAAAGAGACCCGACTTGTTGTGGGAAAGTTCCCTTACAAGCTCCTCAACGAAGACGTAGCCTTTCCTAAGTGGGAGGTAAACTACGGGAAACAAATCCTTACGTCTCTTTGTGGTTGCCTCTCTAAGTTGTTTTCTAGCATATTTGATTTGCTTCCGCTTCGATCTACTTGGGTGTGCTATTCGATCTATCAAGGCCACTCACCAAGTTTGGTTCGTGCTAGAAGTCAAGAGGAGCCTGAAGCTGTTTTTGCAGGTTCTCTGTGGCACACCGGTCTGACCAGTGTAGGGCAACGGTCTGACCGGTGCCCTCCTGGGAACAGAGCCAGTGACCGGTCTGACCGGTTAGCCTCACCGGTCTGACCGGTGCCGCCTGGCAGTTCAAGTTTAAAGAAGCGCAACTTGCAAAAACATACAAAGATTATGTTTTATGTATATTTAGAATTGTTAGTTTGAACAAGTTAAAAATCATATGATAGGATAATATACATTTTGGAACAAAATTAAGAATGTACACCCAATTGTATAATCCTACATCTGCCATTAGCGGTGGCGTGGGTGGTGACAAGGCTCACATAGGTCTGAAATGAGGAGATGAGGTCGTCGGTTGCGGCATCGATGAGGAACGTAGGGAACTCGATGATCTCCTATGCATCCCTCTCACAAGTTGTCTCGAAGTTGATCACGACAAAGTAGTCAAACTCCTACTTGTGGAAGATCTGCTGCTACTGTGCCACTGTCGGATCTGCTGGTCCAAATGGGGCTGAGCAGGAAAGGCCTTGCACAAATCGTAGTGATTGTGTGGGCGAGATTACTTTTCGTGTGGTACCTAAGATCGGAATAGGAGGGAAGGATTTCTCGTGAGAGATTTGGCATCGGAGGAGGCAGAGGGACGAAGCTTTGAGGTGGCAGAGTTCGTCTCCGACTAGAATTCGGTGGAGAGTAATTTGGGGAAGGTTGACCGATAAGGTTGGCCCACATGTGACCACCTCAACTCAGCACCGCAGCCAAATCTTCTTGGTGATGGGTAGCACTGCAAAGACTTTTTTAAGTAATGACCTTAGCTAGCTTTAATATATATCTTGTGCCACCTTGTGTGAAGGTGTCGCTGTTGATGGTTGTTAAGTACCAAATATAATCATCAATATATTCATCAATAAATGAGGAATGCCATTTCTTTCACACATATTTAGTTTGAAATAATATAGTTCCACTTGTCCTTAGAGATTATTTAGTTGCAGTTGAACAAGCATAAAATAAGTGAGAAACAACCCTCTATGGATCCAAGTGTTACATCTGCGATGAATCAGACGTTGCCACGTGTGCAACACATGCATTGAAGGGCCCATGGTTACCCAAATCGCCTTAATTCACCGTGTACACGCACAATCGCCTTAAGGGCCCACAAGTCAGCCTACCAAAAGAAGTTGGGAGAGAGAGGCTCCACAAGGGGTCGACCGAACCGACCTTGTGGCCTGTCTCATCTTCTCTCTCCATGTATTGCTCTCTAGTTGGTCCTAGAAGGCAGTGGCAAGTGCAGTGCCTTGGAGCTGATAAATAGAAGCGGAGGAGGCTCATTTAGAACACACACAACTTTTGGTTCATTCTCTTCCTTTTAATTAGCATGTGTTTGGTATGGGGATCATGTGGGTTGGGTATGCACTTTTTTGGGTTGGGTTGGACCCATTCCGTGTTTGGTTGAGAGGGTTGGGTTTGACCTAGTTTTTTATTTGGTTTGAGAGTTGATAGATGTGAGTCGGATGCCAATTTGACACCGTTAGCATTATTTTTCAGTAGGCCCCACCCATCATACGTGAGGTCCACCTGTCAGCCTATTTTTATTGTTTTTCACCTTACCTTTCTCCCCACCACCCATGCCATCCTCCCTACCGCGACTCCTCCCTGCACTACAATATGCATGCATGTTGTATTGATGATTATACTGTGATTTATATTATTATCTTGTGTAATTATGAATACTTTGCATTCTTTTTAGCTGATTTTGGGCTGATATATATGGTGCATTACTATTCATTTAGATCTCTTTTCTATTCCTATGTTTTATCATTTGTTCTTAGTTGTGATTAACATATGCTGAGAAGTATATGACTATATGATGAAATCTTTTGTTGTGATGAAGTCTATGATGCAAACATTTGCTCAATATTCTTAGTTATAATGGAATCATTCCTGTGAAATTTGATCTGTGTGACGACAGATTATAACATCTGAAAATTAAATAGTTCTCTGTTAGATCTATGTGTTTCGGTTGTGTAAATATAGTTTGTGTAGGTGAGTATTTTCTTATTTATTATTCTTGTCAGATCTATGTGTTTTTTTGTCTAGCATTGTAATGTTAGATAGACATATATATTTGTAACACATATACATGAGATTGAGATGACGGTTGATAGGTTGTTAGCATGTATCGTATCTTGTAGATAGAATTGAGAAGGTTGTTGTAATCCTAACTAGACCAGCCAAACATATCTCAATCTCATGTATCAACTTGTAAGCCAAGCAAGGGGATGTTCCTTGCCCATATAACATGCAACCGTTGGCCAGGAACAGGTTACAGCGTTCCACCCTAACCTTCCATTCCTCTGAATTTTACATGGTAATCAGAGCCACAACCCTCAACTAGATCCCATCTATTCCATTCACCATGTCTTCATCAAGCGCCACCGCATTCTTTGCCTCCATGAATCCGTTGGTGGGCATTGTCATCACTGACAAGCTCACGAAGAACAACCATGCTGCATGGAAGGCACAAGTCCTTGCCGCCGTCAGAGGTGCACGGTTGATGGGACACCTCACGGGGCCTACCGCTGCTCCACCCACCGAGATCGATCAGAAGGTAGGGGACAAGATAGAGAAGGTCCCCAATTCGGAGTACGACAACAGGTACGCCACCGATTAGCTAGTCCTTGGTTTCATCATTGGCTCGCTGACCAAGGAGGTTCTTCCTCAAGTGTCTGCGAAGGAGACCACAGCAGAGTTATGGGAGGCCCTTGAAGTCATCTACACGTCCAAGACGAGGGCACGCGCCATCAACACCCGTGTTGCACTTGCCACTGCTCAAAAAGGTAATAAATCTATTACCGAGTATGTAGGGAAGATGCCTTCACTTGCCGACGAGATGGAGGCCGCTGGGAGGAAGCTCGATGATGCCGAGCTTGTCGAGTACATCCTCACCGGCCTCGACTACGACTACAACCCCATCATCTCAGCGTTCGGGGCCCGAATCGAGCCTGTCTCGGTCGATGAGCTCTATGCCCAACTCCTCGCGTTTGAGATGCGTATGGAGCTCTTCACTGGTGGAGGAGATCAGCTCTGGTTCCTCAGCCAACATGGCGAACCGGGGTGGCCGTGGTGGTCGCCATGGTAGAAGCAATGGTCGCAGTCATGGTGGTTTTGGCCGTGGCAATGGGCGTGGCAACAATGGCAACAGCACCAACTCCAACAACCAGATACGTCAAGGTGGACGTGGCAACAGCAACCCTCCATGGCGCGGCGGAAGCACGAGATCTTCATCGTGGCCCCAGTGCCAGGTTTGCTTGAAAACCGGGCACACAGCTGATCGTTGCTGGCACAGGTTTGAAGAAGATTATGTGCCTGAAGAACGCCATGCTGCAAATACTGCGCCAACTCCTACACCTACGACACTAATTGGTACACCGACACGGGTGCTACTGATCATATTACTGGCGAGTTGGAGAAGTTGGTCGTGTGTGACAGGTACAACGACACTAAGCAGATCCACACCGCCAATGGTGCAGGTATGCAGATTAGTCATGTTGGTCATTCTACTATTCATACCTCGAGTAGATCCCTCAATTTGAAAAATATTCTTCATGTTCCATCCTCCAAAAAGAATCTCCTATCAGTTCATCATTTAGCTTCAGATAACAATGCCTTTTTGGAATTTCACCCTGATTTCTTTTGCATCAAAGATCAAGAAACGAAGAACATTCTGCTTAGAGGACCATGCCAAAGAGGGCTCTATCCTCTCACCTATACACCATCTGTGAAGCAAGTGTTTGGAGTTAATAAGCCGTCCATTGATCGATGGCATAGTCGCTTAGGTCACCCTGTAATGCCCATTGTTGAAAGGGTGCTTAAGAATTTTAATCTTCCTTACAGTGTCGAGTCAAATAAACATTCAGTGTGTGATGCTTGTCAACAAGTAAAGAGTCATCAATTGTCATACCCTACATCTATTAGTGTTTCAACTCAACCTTTAGAACTTGTGTTCTCCGATGTTTGGGGTCCAGCACCTGATTCTGTTGGGAGATTTAAATATTATGTTAGTTTTGTGGATGATTTCAGCAAAATTACTTGGATTTTTCTCCTAAAATTTAAGTCTGAAGTGTTTCAAAAATTTCGTGAGTTTCAATCCCTTGGTGAGAGACTCTTTGATCGAAAAATCCTTGCTATGCAAAGCGACTGGGGTGGTGAGTATGAAAAACTCAATTCCTTCTTTAAAAACATTGGTATTTCCCACCATGTATCTTGTCCTCATGCACATCAGCAAAATGGTTCAGCTGAGTGCAAGCATAGGCATATTGTTGAGGTAGGTTTGTCCCTTCTAGCGCA
This sequence comes from Cenchrus fungigraminus, assembly GCA_036936925.1. NCBI lineage: Eukaryota > Viridiplantae > Streptophyta > Magnoliopsida > Poales > Poaceae > Cenchrus > Cenchrus fungigraminus. The sequence continues at coordinate 75,880,097 of CM072780.1, forward strand.
TGCAAGCATGCCTCTCAAATTTTTGGATGAGGCGTTTCTTACTGCCACCTATCTTATTAATCGTACTCCTAGTCGTGTTCTCAATTATGATACACCATTAGAACGCTTGTTTCACACCAAACCAGAATATTCATCCCTTAGAGCTTTTGGTTGTACTTGCTGGCCAAATTTGGGTCCTTACAACAAGAGGAAACTTGAATTTCGGTCAAAGGAGTGTGTTTTTCTTGGTTACAGTAATCTCCATAAAAGGCTTCAAGTGTCTTGATGTTAAGACCGGAAGAGTCTATATATCCAGGGATGTTGTTTTTGATGAAACAGTGTTTCCTTTTTACAAAACTCCACCCTAATGTTGGATTCCACTTGGCCTCTAAGATTCTTCTCCTTCCATCTCACCTATCAAATCCTACCGGGGGTAAAATAGTAGATGATCATGTGGCTAACAATGATAATCAAGAAAATACTCAGTGTGTGTAGGATCCAGTGGCCACAGAAAATCCCAGCGCGTCTTCCCGTGCTGATCTACCTGCAACGCCAAGGACAAGATCCACTTCGGGATAGGTGCGACCTGCGCCGGCTGTTCTCCCGCGCGCGCCGTCCATGCGCGTCTCGACGAGCCAATCCCAGGCGCCCACGCCGCGGCCTGGGAATCCCGCGTCGCCTCCACGCCAGCCATCAGCTGCCACGCTCGCGCCTGAGCTGACAACATCGAATCCAGGGGGACAGAGGGCGTCGCTGCCTCCCCGACCGTGTCAACAGAAGCCGCGGTGGCGGCAGCACCATCGGGATCCACTGTTGTGTCGAAGGGATCTGGTGTGGCCTCACCACCTGCAGCTTCACCTGAGGCTTCACCAGCACCTGCTGCATCAACATCTCCAGCTTCTGCATCTCCTGTTCGACCACAAACACGTCTTCAGGTAGGCATACGACAACCCAAGGTATATACAGATGGTACTATTCGTTTTGGCTGCTATACTTCTATTGGTGAACCACAAAATTTATATGAAGCTTTGTCAGATAAAAAATGGCATGATGCTATGGATATAGAATATGAGGCCCTGATGAAAAACAAAACATGGCATCTTGTTCCTCCTCAAAAAGGCAGAAAAATTATAGATTGTAGATGGGTTTTTAAGGTCAAAAGAAAGGCTGATGGTAGTTTGGATAAATACAAAGCCAGATTAGTAGCAAAAGGTTATAAGCAAAGGTATGGTGTAGATTATGAAGATACCTTTAGTCCTGTTGTTAAGATGACTACTATTCGCATTATCTTGTATATAGCAATATCAAGAGGTTGGACTTTAAGACAGATAGATATTCAAAATGCTTTCTTACATGGTGATTTGGAAGAAGAAGTTTACATGAGACAACATCCAGGATATGAAGACAAGAACTTGCCAGGATATGTTTGTAAACTTGATAAGGCTTTGTATGGTTTGAAACAAGCTCCACGTGTGTGGTATGCACGACTGAGTGCTAAGCTTATAAAGCTCGGTTTTAGACCCTCAAAGGCAGATACTTCATTGTTCTATTTTAATAAAGGAGATTTAATAGTGTTTGTCTTGATATATGTTGATGATATTATAGTTGCTAGCTCAAGCAAGGAGGCAACTTTAGGATTATTGTGGAGTCTGGGACAGGATTTTGCATTGAAAGACCTACGAGATTTACACTACTTTCTTGGGATTGAGGTGAACAAGTTGCACGATGGTATTCTTCTTACTCAGGATAAATATGCATCTGATTTGTTGAAAAAAGGTAAATATGTCAGATTGTAAACCGGTCAGTTCACCTCTGTCAACTAGTGAAAAATTGTCATCATTTGAGGGAACACCTTTGGGAGTAAAATATGCAACACAATATAGAAGTATAGTAGGTGTTCTTCAATACTTGACTCTTACAAGGCCGGATATAGCTTTTTCGGTTAATAAAGTATATCAATTTCTTCATTCACCTACTACTGTACATTGGGCAGCTGTGAAGCGTATACTAAGATGTTTGAAGCTAGACACTAAGATTGGTCTGAAGATAGGCAAATCACGGATAAGTGCTTTCTCAGATTCAGATTGGACAGGATCTCTAGATGACAGAAGATCTACATGAGGTTTTGTTGTTTTCTTTAGATCAAACTTAGTGTCATGGAGTGCACGAAAGCAAGCAACAGTCTCTCGATCAAGTACAGAAGCTGAATACAAGGCTATTGCTAATGCTACGGCAGAGGTGATGTGGATTCAAACACTAATGAAGGAAATTGGAATTGTTTGCCCTCCTATGGCCAGATTGTGGTGTGATAATATTGGAGCTAAGTATCTTTCTGCTGATCCAGTCTTTCATGCTAGAACTAAGCATATAGAAGTGGATTATCATTTTGTAAGAGAAAGAGTAGCAAATAAGTTGTTGCAGATTGAATATATCCCAACAGGAGATCAAGTGGCAGATGGCTTCACCAAAGCATTGACAGTAGGACAGCTGGAGAACTTCAAGAACAATCTTAACCTCACACAGTTATGATTGAGGAGGACTGTTAGATAGACATATATATTTGTAACACATATACATGAGATTGAGATGACGGCTGATAGGTTGTTAGCATGTATCGTATCTTGTAGATAGAATTGAGAAGGTTGTTGTAATCCTAACTAGACCAGTCGAACATATCTCAATCTCATGTATCAACTTGTAATCCAAGCAAGGGGATGTTCCTTGCCCATATAACATGCAACCGCCGGCCAAGAACAGGTTACAGCGTTCCACCCTAACCTTCCGTTCCTCTGAATTTTACATGTAAATCCTGTGTTGTTAAAATTCGAGCAGAAAGACCTCTTGTCATCACCTGTTTTTTTGTGTGATCCAAAATCTGGTGTTTGAACAACTTAGATTACCCAGGTAATAAGAGTCAAAGAAATAACTGGGGATATGCCTGAATAATAGAAAGAAAATTTATTACATTTGCAAAGCCTTGGCAGAAGTGACAATAACCAGGAAACAGATCGACAGGCTAAAAGAGTCACCACACACTGCGCGAACAGATGAAACACACACAAAAAAAAACTATATATATAAAAATTTGTACATCACGATTGAGGACTGGTAGCAAATCATCACACCGAAGCTTCAAGTGGCCGATGCCCAACGCTTCCCTGTTCCTTCGTTTCAGGCTGCGAATTATTGCTCGTCGCCCCTCCTCTCCTGGCGAAGCACGCCATCAGCGCATGCACCACGGCGAAGGCCAGCGCGGCGACGACGAGCGCGACGGCGTACCCGGACGTCTCCCACCCCCTGCTGGATCCGGCGGCGTGCGCGCCCAGGAGGCCGAAGAGGTTCACCACGACCGTCATGTTGGTCACCGTCAGCCACCATCCGCTCTCCTTGAGCCGCTGCGGCAGCAGGAGGACGACGACGAGGATGGACGCCACGAAGGAGGTGGAGTTACAGTGGAAGAAGAAGAGGTACCGGAGCCTCCGGTTGGTGCGCAGCACCGGGTCCCCGGCGGTGTGGCCCTCGTCGTCGCTCTGCCACACGCCGCCCGGCGGCTCCAGGCCGGCCGCGTAGGTGACACTCGCCATCAGGATGCCGAGCAGCATCAGGTACTTGCTCTTGGCGTGCTTTTCGTCCTTGAGTTTTTTGTCGCCATCACCTCCTTCTTCGAAGGCTGCATCGGTTGTTCTTCCCGTCTCCCCTCCGCCGGCGACGGCACCGGTCATCATCTTCTTCCCTACGAAGAGCAGCACGGCTAGGAACACGACAACCATGAACGCCAGCACGAATATGTATATGGACGTCTTCAGATGCTGCGTGCTTCCGGCGGCGTAGGCGGCCATGAGACCCAGAAGACCCGCCGCCGTGCAGACGGACAGCGCGTAGCTCCGGATCGCCGGCCTGTACAGCCTCGGGTGCACGAGGAGCAGGATGTGAGCGATGGCTGACATGAAGCTCAGCGAGTTGCTGTAGAAGAAGGCCCTGTAACGGCGTGGGTAGTTGGAGAGAAGCACCGGATCGCCGGCGCGGTGGCCGAGCACGTCGTCGTCGTCAGGCCAGAAGCCGCTCGGCGGGGTTAGCCCCGCCTGGTAGGTGATGGTCGCCGCCAAGATGGCGAAGAGGAGCAACCGCTTGCGCCTCTTCTCGACCAGGTGCTTGCGCCTCTTCTCGACCAGGTCGTCATCATCATCGGCGCCGCCACCACCACTCCTCTCCTTGTGGCGGCCGAGCTTGAAGAAGACGACGGCATGGATCGCCACGTAGACCACGACGCCGGCGGCCAGGGCCACGACGTAGATGGAGGTGCCCACGTCCCGGCAGCTGCCAGTGGCGTACGCGCCGATGAGGCCGAAGAGGTCGAGGATCATGGCGGCCTCCAGCGTGTGGCGCTTGAGAAGCGCGGACCGCTTCTGGACCAGGACGATGGCGGCCAAGGAAGCCATGAAGGCGGTGGAGTTGAAGTAGTAGAATGCCTTGTACCGCCTGGGGTTCGTCGTCAGGAGGATCGGGTCGCCGGCCAGGTGGCCGTCGCCGTCGTCCTGCCAGACGCCGCCAGGTGGGTCCAGCCCCGCCTGGTAAGTGACGCTTGTTGCGAGGGTGCCGAGCAGGAGAACGAGGGAGCGAGCCTTCTCCATCGATTCGTTAAGTTGTTCCTCCCTGATTTTAGAAGCAAAAGCAGCAGCGCAGAATTGAATTATTTACCGCAATTAATGGTTATATATTACTAGCAAATTTTTATTGTAAATCCATATAATGAAATAATATAATAATGTGAACTGGCGATGAACCGGAAACTGTAAAAAAAATGAGTTCGTTGGATCAGCCCACATTCACGTGAAATTAAAAGAGGGCACTAATTAAGGTTTTAGTCCATCACTTGATGTGCGTCACAAGTGCCATAGATGTGCCATAGCAATTACTCCCTCCGTTCTTAAATATATGACAGTGTGGACTTTTTACTTCAACTTTGACCACCAATTGAACAAATTAGTTAACTAAAGTAAAATGTATATCGTTATATCTATTATCCAATGCACTTTAGATTTAACTTGTTGGTTTATTGATTTGCAAAAAAAAATTGTAGAAAAGACGAATAGTAAAACAAATGAAAAAGGCAATAGTGCCATATATTTAAGAACGAATGTAGTAGTTAAGTAGTGGGGGCACTCATTTATGCGTCACAAGTGCCCTAGCTCCTGTTAATGTGCCATAGCAATCATCCTTGTGAATGAATGTGAGGACACATCACCACTCTCATGTCCTCCTCCTTCACTGCATGCTGGCTTCACTACGGGAAACGGCAAGAATGTTGTGAGCCCCGTACTCATGGCAAAGGTCGAATTCCTCTCGGTAAAGGGTTTGCCGACAGTAGCTCTCGACAAAGAGCTCACGACAAACGATTTCATGGCAAACAACTCTTTGTCGAGAGCCTTTTGTCGTACATTCGTCAAAGGTGTGCCATGAGTATACTTTGGCACTCGGTAAACAATTTTTGACAAGAATAAAAAAACCACAAAATCCCATAGGTCGGGCCCACTGCTGACCGCCACCACCACCGCCTGCTGCCACTGCCACCCCACCGTTGCAGAGGAAGAGGAGGCCACATCCGCTCCGCCAGACGGCCACGGCCACCTCCACCGCCACCCCACCGCACACCGTCGTCGTGGTGGATGTCGCCGCCTTGGGGAGGAGTCCCCACCGCCGTCACCACCACCACCATGACGAGGCTCCCCTGTCGCCACCGCCGCCGCCGCTGTGGCGGAGGGGAGGTAGAGGACACGCCAAAAGGGAGGCAAAGGAGGGAGCAGTCGCGGCTGTGCCTTCCTCGTGGCCGAAGACGCTAGCGCCGGAGGGGAGGAAGGAGGACGCCGTGGCCGTGCCTTCCCCATGGCCGTGCCTTCCCAGATCTCAGATGCCCGCGTCGCCCCTCCCGACGAGGAGGAAGAGAAGGACGCCACGTCGGAGGGGAGGAAGGAGGACGCCGCGTCGGAGGGGGGAGAGAGAAGGACACCGTACAGAGGGAAGGAAAGAGGACACCATGCCAGAGGGGATGAAGAGGAGGCCGCCGGAGCACGAAGCTCGCCCATGTCGGATCCGCCGCCGGGTCCCCTCATCAGAGGGGAGGAAGAGGAGCAGATCTCCCTCTTGTGATGGCGCCTTGCTCCACGTGCTGGATGCGCCGCCGTCTCACGTCGCCGGAGGGGAGGAAGAGGAGGCCGCAAGTGAGGGGCGGGCGGTGGGGGGAGGGGAGGGGAGGCTGAGAAGGGACTAGCCCGAGGTCCATGCGCTGCGCCGCTGGATCTGAGGGGAGGCAGGGGAGGGAGAAGTTAGGGAGGGAGGCGGTTGCGCGAGGGAGAAGTGAGGGAGGGAGGCGGGTGGGGAGGGAGGGTTTCATATAGGTAGGGTTTGTGGGGAGGGTCGACACGTTTATTGGGGTGGTTAGCCCATCAGACTTTGTCGTGAGCCCATGTTTCGGCTCAAGGCAAAGTTTTTTTAAAAAACAATTGCATCAAATGCATTTATTTAGTTAAATATAGCAAAGAAATACAAAAAAATACAAAAATTTAACATGGAGTGTCACATGTTTTATGTAGAGAGCAGAAAAGCTATTACTTAAAATTCTATTTGAACATCACTTTGACTACAAACCTATCTGCTTCCTTTATAACTCTATGAAACTTCTTCGCAGTTATTTCAATTTGTAAGCATCATACATAATAAAATGTGCTAAACACACTCAATTTTTTACCATAGCCTCCATATATGATATGATGAGATATTTACAAATTTCATGATTTTCAGACTTCATTTGCATATTTTAGGATTTTAAAATCATTCGAACGTGCATTTGTAATCGTGTTTCCTGGACAAGATGTTGGAAATTTCTTTTCATTTTTTGGCTAATGTCTTAAATTTGCCTAAATAACATGAATATAATTTTTTGACTTATTTTCTTCTATTATTTCAATCATTTGCAATTCAATTTTGACTTGACTAAAAAATACTTGAAATGCAATTAATTAGTTAAATATAGAAAACAAATACAAAAATATACCAAATTTTAACATGGAGTAACACATTTGTACGAGAAGAGTAGAAATGGTTTAGGGTATAGAAGATAAATATAGCTATGGGTTGCTTCACAAATGTCCCTTCTATTTTCAATAAAAAAAGAAAACACGTATTTAAATTGAAAATTTTTAAATACTTCCTTACTAAAAGTTGTAGATATTTTCAAGATGTACAATTGTGATATAATGTTTTTCTTCATCAAAAGTTGTATGAAAAAGTTTTGGAAATATTTTAAGGTGGGAAGAGGTTTTTTTTTGCCGTCAGCTGGAAAAAAACACACCGCAAAATGCCGTGAGCTGGCCTCTAGGCTCACGGAAAATAGCTATTTTGCAATGAGTCGACCTTCAAGATCATGACAAATGGCTATTTTGCCGTGAGTTTTCGTCGTGGCCGTCGACGTTGACAAAATTGGATTCTGCCGTGAGCCCGACAAAAAGCTCACTGCAAAAACCTGAGCTCACGGCATACTTTTGTTTTCCTGTAGTGCTTCACATCCATCCTCACCCACCCCCACCCCCCCCCTAGATTTTGATCTTGCCTCCGTTACTAGATGGATGCGTAGATTTTGATGTTGCTTCTGTTACTGGATGGATGCGTAGATTATCTAGATGGGCAAATGCTTGTATGGATATGGATGGATGAATTGATTGATAGACTAAGGATTATATGAATTGATGAATAGATTAGGACTTAGATAATAAGCGAACATCGTTCATGGTGTCCACCAAGCTAGTGATGTTGTTTAATTTCCATGGTGCTCTGGCTAAGCACTAGGCTCTTCCAGAGCATGTGCCAATGCAAGAAGCTTTCTTAGTAGGGTAGGTAGGCAAGTGCTTCGAAATTGTGCGAAGGGTTCAGCCACAAGGTTCAAGAGAAAAGGAAAGTAAAAGAAATTATTTCGATGGACCCTCCTTGAGAGGGGATCTTGGCTATTCTCGTGGAACGAGGTTGAATTTAGGTCTTGACCTAATAGTCAAGTACCCACATGGCAACCATTTTTGGGTCAGATCAAGAACGGTCGGGGGAGAGTAGTAGCTCCCAAAGCAGGACTGGCCCTAAGGGTCGGGCATCAGGTGCGACGGCCGAGGGCCCAAGCCACGGAGGGGCCCAAGCCCAAATATGTATAAGTACGTATGTGTATGTCTACCAAGAGTCCAGGAGGCCGGTAGCCCAATCGGCTAAGGGAGCAAAATGACCCCTTTTTTCCCACGACGCACACCAGACGGATGGACGACCCTCGCATGGCTCGTGATTGGTGATCAATTCCCGATCCCGCCGCCGCCAAACCCCAACTCCAGAAGGTCGTAAAAATAAACTCTCGAAGTGACGGTGGCATGGCGGAGACAGAGGCATGGTCGCGTCTCGCGTGAAGCGCTCGCAGAGAGCGCGTCGATGGCGGTCATTGCAAATTCCGATTTGTGATCTGATTGCGCCAACACCCACCGCCAATCGTTCAGGTTTAGTGATAAATTTAATTTAATTATTTGTAGTTTTGATTGTATAGTATTTTAGACTTCTATTCTAGTACTCATGTGATCGTGTTTGTTTTAATTTAGGTGTTAGAATTTAAAATGTTACCTAAGAAACATTTGTTTGGGGCTGAGAAAAGAAAAAAGAAAAATACAACAAGAGAAATTAATTGAATCACAAAGAGCTGCTTTGCATAAATTTTTTCCAACATCAAGTAGTGTTGTTCCTTATGACAATGTAGTAGTTGCAACTGATATTGAAGAAGAAGGGCAGCAACAAGTTGATAATAATTTAGTAGATGCAACAAAGATTGAAAATTTACAACCTTCCTCTCAACTTGAAAATTCAACTGATGATGTTGATGTGCAAGAGGCTTCTATTCATGATGTCTTTAATCCTAGAATTTGGGAGAATCTTGATAATAAGGGTAGAGATATTTAGATTGAAAAGGGGCCGGTGAGAGAATTGATTCTTGAGTTCCATGCAGATGCTCTTAATAGACATTTTTCATATGCTTACTACTCTATAAAGTTTTTTTTGTGGATCATACTACTCTATAAAGTTAATCAATAAGGAGGTGGTTGACATAAAATGGTTGGTTTACTCTAAATAAGTGGACAAAGTTTTTTGTTTTTTGCTGCAAACTGTTCAAATCAAGGCAAAACAACAGTTTGCTAGCCAATGAGGGATTGAAGAACTAAACATATTAGTCAGAGACTCGATCAACATGAGAATAGTGGCGAGCATATAAGAAACATGAATACTTGGAATGAACTTAGGCTGAGGTTGAGTAAAAATCAAACAGTTGATGATAATTTGCAACGGGAAGTTGCAAAAGAGAGAGAGCGTCGGAGACAAGTTTTAGTAAGAATTGTTTCTGCTATCAAGTTTCTTGCTAAACATAATTTGGCTTTTCGAGGGACAAATGAGAAACTATATCAAGATAACAATGGTAATTTTTTGGGCACAGTTGAAATGACGGGTGAATTTGATCCCGTGATGCAAGACCATATTAGGAGGATTCAAAACAGTGAGATACATCATCATTATCTTGGGCATAAAATTCAGAATGAGATGATTTCCCCTCTTGTGGATTGTGTGAAAAAATCTATATTAAAGATAATTAAGAATTCAAAGTATTTTTCTGTGATTTTAGATTGCACTCCAGATGTGAGCCATGAAGAACAAATGACTCAAATTATTTGTTGTGTGAATATGTCAAGCAATGTTCCAAAGGTAGAGGAGTTCTTCCTAGAGTTCTTGAAGGTTGATGACACATCAAGATTGGGTCTTTTTAATGAATTAAAGAATGCATTGGCCTCTCTTGATTTGAATATTGATGATGTGAGAGGACAAGGTTATGATAATGGTTCAAATATGAAGGGAAAACACCAAGGTGTTCAGAGATGCTTGCTTGTTATTATATTAATCCAAGAGCACTATTCATGCTGTGTGCACGTCATAGTCTGAATCTTACTCTATGTGATATGGGAAACCCTTGCAGGTAAACTATTATTTTTAGTACACATTGATTTGGGAAAAGTATGATGCTTACTGTTTGTTAAATCTTGCAAGCATGCTATTTCTTTTTTTGGAATCATCCAACGGATATACACATTATTTACAAAGTCTACTAAAAGGTGGAAGATTTTTGTGGACAATGTCCCAGGATTAACAGTTAAGTCATGGTCTAATACACGCTGGGAAAGTCGAATAAAAAGTGTTCAAGCTATCAGATTCCAACGTCCTCAAATAAGATCAGCCTTAATAGCTCTTGAGAAGGCTTCAATTGAGGACCGTGACTCAATGACAGTTAATGAATGTCAATCTTTGGTGAGTGCAATAGAGAATTTTGAATTTGTAGTTGGTTTGGTTATTTGGCACAACATTTTATTCTCTATAAATAAGGTGAGAAAGAAGTTCCAATCTAAAATTGTGAGTATAGATGCTACTCACAAACATATTGAAGGTGTCATATCATATTTCAAGAAATATAGAGATGAAGGTTTCACTTCTAGTATGGATACAACAAAAAAAACATTGCATCTGAAATGGATATAGAGCCAAAATTTCGTACAAGACGTCAAGGAAAGGGAAAGAAACATTTTGATGAACAAAATGACCAAGATGAGGAAATACAACGGTCTGTTGTGGACTCATTTAGAGTGGAGTACTTCAATGTTATGATCGATGCTGCAATTGCTTCATTAACTACTAATTTGAACAGATGAAAGAATTTGATAGTATTTTTGGGTTCTTGTTCAACTCAAAAAATTTGAAATCTTTGGATGAAGCTGATCTTCGGCTGCACTGCAAGGTTTTTGTGGAAAAAATTTTCTCATGATAACTCATCTGATCTTGAGATCAATGTTTTTTTTCTAGAATTAAAGGTGCTGCAAATGACTTTGCCAGATTCTTTGATGTCAGCGCTTGAGATTCTAGAGTTTGTTATGGCTGCTTATTGCTATCCAAATGTTTCGATTGCCTATCGAATCCTCTTAACTGTTCTTGTGGCTGCCGCTTCGGCTGAAAGAAGTTTCTCAAAGTTAAAGTTGTTGAAGAACTATTTGAGGTCAACTATGTCCCAAGAAAGATTAAATGGATTGGCTATGTGCACCATCAAGAGGGCTATATTGGACACTATTGATATCAATACTGTCCTTGATGGTTTTGCATCAAAAAATGCTCGAAGAAGTATTTTTTATGAGATTATTTAAATACTAGAAGTAGACATATATAGTTGTTTTAGTCTACATTGTTGCTCAATAATTATCAAACATGTTGAATAAAAATATATTAGTATATTTATTTTCCCATTGCAAGAAAAAATAGTGTATATATATTATAAGATTTTATATAAGGTCTAGACTCTGGGGCTATCTCAACGAGTTCGCCAGATGGCCTTCAAAATATTAGGACCGGCACTGTCCCAGAGTCGGAGTGAGGATCCAGAGTCCCTCCCACCGGCTTCAAACCTATGAAGCCCACTACTCATAAGCTCCATGTAGTACACCTTTACACAAAAGGCCACATGATAGGTGTGGTGCAGAGTGGTGCGGGATTGGGGTGATGGCCAACCCACCAGATATAATATATGCTTAAGGTCGGGCACACCTTTATTTTTTACTACTCTCTCCGTTCATCTATGTGAGGTCTGTTTTTCTTGGTTCAAAGACCAAGAAAAACACACTCATCATTAGTTTTTCATTGCGGATTCGATTATTCTCTACATGTGTTTCACTCCCGAGATGTGCATGTGAAGAACTACTGTCCCACGATTCCCAAAGGGTCACTTCTATGAAAAAATGAGAATAGGCTTTTCAAAAGTGAATTTTTGAGATTTCATAATAGACCTTGCATAGATGAATGGAGGGAGTATATACGAGAAAAAATTAGAAGAGGGTACCAATTCCGTGGGTTTGGACATCCTCTGGCCTCAACTACAGTACTCCCTCCGTATCAAAATATTTGTCGCCGTTGACTTTTTCTTACAACTTTGACCATTCGTCTTATTCAAAAAATTATGCGAGTACCACATATTTTGTTTGCTATATGCTTTGTTATTGTACGTATTTTAAGCTTGTATTATCCTTTTACATATTTGCAATAATTTTTTGTATAAGACGAGTGGTCAAAATTGTAAGAAAAAGTCAATAGCGACAAATATTTTGATACGGTGAGAGTAATACTCAGTCAGCATGTGCGCTCGATTTACTGCCAGGTCCTGTCCCCTCCATAGTCTATACTGTTCAGACTTTATAGCCACCAATAAGTCAATAACTACAACCGCTGGAGAAGGATGAAGGCCGCCAAGTGATGAGTAGGAACTTTAATTTCTCACGAATCATGCATGTGGCTAACAGGTAGCCCAGTTCGAATTTGGAAAAAAAATTTCATAAGCCCTCATTGTGGCCAGTTCGAATGAAAAAAATGCCCAAACCCCAAGCCGGCTGGTATTCTGAACCATTGTGGCCTTGATGTTGCGTCCAGAGCAATACGTACGTAAAACTGAACGAGAGGGAGGTTACTTGTATTGTACCGTACCTGGCATTGTCAGCGTGCCTTTCTCTAGTTCGTTGCCTGAAACACGGCAGGCACTTCGATACTGCAGCGCAGATGCCTACTAGCCACTGACAGCCGTTGCCTATGGCTGCCAGGACACATCCAGCGAGAGCCACCTGCAAACCAGGGGGAAATTTCGGCCAAAAGTCAGTGATAAAAACCTGATCTTTCGCCAATGTTATCGGTGGGCACTGGTAGAAAAAAAAAACACCGTATTAATTTCTTACTGGTAAAGTAAGCCCTAGCAGGAACAACATGGATCCCAGGACAAGAGTGACGAGGACGACGACGTAGGCCGTGGTCTCGGCGTCCCTGCAGCTCCCGGCGGCGTACGCCACGACGAGCCCGACCAGCGCGACGACGATGCACCCGTAGAGCTCGACGGAGCGCACGCTGGCGGTGAACCGCAGCCTCTTGTCAAGGAGCAGCAGGATGATGACCAGCGACGCGACGAACGCCGTGGTGTTGCCGAGGAAGAAAGCCACCAGCCTGGGGCGGTTGTAATCCTCCAGGATGGCGTCGCCGGCGCGGCGGCCGGGCTGGCTGCCGTCCCAGAAGCCGCCGGGGGTGCTCAGCCCGGACACGTACGTGACGCTGATGGCGAACGTCGCGAGCAGCATCAGGACCTTGCGCGGCCGCTCGCCGACCAGGTCGTCGCGGTCGCCGTCGGCGTTGGCGTTAGCGGCGGCGGGGGCGGGGGTGGCGACGGCGGCGCGCTTCTCCGCCGGCGCCGCCGACGCCAGCGCTGTCTGGACCACGAGGTACGCGAAGACGGCGGCCACGAGCAGCGAGCTGTAGACGGTGGTTACCGTGTCCCTGCAGGTGCCGGCGGCGTAGGCGCCCATGAGGCTGAGCAGGTCGAGCACCATGGCCACCCGCAGGGGCAGGAGGGTGGTGCGCCGCCAGATGTTCTCGTTGAAGTTCTCGTGCAGCACGGAGAGGATGAGGATGAGGACGATGACCACGAGCGACGACGCGAATGCGGTGGCGTTGCAGTAGAAGAACACCAGGTACCGGCGGTAGTGGGTGTCCCGGATGATGGGGTCCCCGGCGAGGTGACCGTCGCCGGTGTCCTGCCACACTCCCCCCGGAGGGCTGAACGCCGCGGCGTACGTCAGCGCCGCCGCCACCGTGGCCATCAGCAGCAGGTACTTGCGCAGGGTGTACTCCCACGGCTTGCTATTGGACTTCTCCTCGGACGCCATTGTTGGCTAATTAACTTACTGAGAGCTCCACCGGATGCAAAGGGGGTTGGTGCAATGGTGCACCTGAAAGAGGAACAGCAGAGACGAAGCTTTAAAGGTGACTGTCCAAGGCCCTATCTAGTGCGTGCGCGCTACTAAGCTGCTAGCTCCGTAGCTCGACCTGCTTAATTTATAGGACAAGCATTTTCTGTGTAATTTATAAGAACTGGCAAGAGGCATGATGATGAGTTAAACTAGTCCTTTTCAGCAAGACTTGACTTGGTGATTAGCAAGGATAAGAATGTAGTCGCACGCTTCTCGTGCATCTGGGATGTTACCTTTTTAAGCTAAATTATGTAGTGCCAGCTAACCCTTGACCTTAACGTGAAGTGGCTAACATGCTCCACGAATGCTATTGCACCACGAAGATCCGATAAGATTACACTGCAAGATATATATACATGCAATGCCGATATATATTTTGACAATGATCAGTGGCGGAGCCAGGTTTTGTCAAAGACTAGGGCCAAAATTTGATGACCAAAATTACTATTCAACAACCCATATATATATATATTGCCTATAGAGTAATAGTAACAATACATAAGTTGGTCCAATTTGAGAATAATTTTGAAATTAAATGAATAATCATTGGATATTTGGATACAATAGTTAACAACAACATGTAATAAAAATAGCTAGTGAAAAAGATGTTGTAGTTCCAAGAAATTGCAAGCCTAATTCCTAAATTTCAGAGAACAGATGACTCAACTTTCAATCAAAATTACCAATTAATGAACTGAATAGAAACATGAATGAGGAAGCCGGCAGGGGTGTACCCGCCTACCCGGCCTCAGACTAGTAGCAGCACGCCGCCGGAAGGGAGCCGCGGGCTAGGCCGCTAGCCTCCTGCGCACCAGTGCCGCCGCCCACCACCGGCCGGCCTGCAGCAGATGAAGATCAGCGTGGCGAACTGGGGTGGCAAGCGAGCCACCGCCACCGGGCGTTGTCCGCCGCGGGGCAGGGCAGCGGCCGCGCCAGCCTGCGCTGCGAGGCAGGACAGGGCAGTGCCCACGCCGACCTCCGTCGTGGGCAGGCCGGCAGGGGGCCCGCGCCTCCCGCACCGGCCTCTGCCAATGCGCTGCGAGGCAGGGCGGGCGGCCGTGCTGGCTACGCCGCGGGGTGGAGCTCCGGCCATCCAGCGCCGCCGTCGCAAGAGTCGAGGTGAGGAGGAGCCGTGGTGGCCACGGGAGACGACGGGATGGGGGTCCGGGTGGAGGGCTGGAGGTGGTGGCCGGTGGGATCCCCTCGCGGTCGTCGCGGTCTCGCGAAGGAGCGAGCATCTGGTTCGAGCTTCTTTCCCCGGGTCTGCTTCGTTCTGGGCTTCAAGACTTGAGTTTTTGGGCCAAAAACTAAGGAGGCGATGTGGGCTTCGGTGGGCCACAACTAGGGCCTCGGCCTAGGCGGCCCTAGCCACAGCTCCGCCACTGACAATGATGGATCAACAATTCACCACCAACCCCGGCCAGCTAGTTGGGAATGCCAGTTGTTTACCGGTGGTTGGTAGGTGGTTTTGCCATTTATTTTATTAATTATGTACAAATTTTCTTAAATTATCGGTTGGTATATTTTAGTGAAATTTGGCATTTCCTGATATCAGAAGCAAATTAGCACCGAGAAATCAATGGCAATTCGCGGCAAAGGATTTTGGCGGTACGAACTATAGACGGTCCGCAACATGAACAATTGAAACAATGAGGGATCGTTCTTAATGATTTTGTAGTGCATGAATTTTGCATGTGGCAATTTATTTGATGGTTCCTAACATCACAGCATGCATCATGATAATTAGCATATATAGTACAATTTGATGATTAATTAATTGTAGTTGCAGTTCCTCATAAGAACAATTTTGAATCAGATCAACATTCATGGAGCGATGCTATTAGATGAATTAATCTAAACTTAATTAGGAGGAAGAGTTAGTACGTAGAAAGTAGGACATGATACAATTCACTGGCAATTATATTGACTGCATGCCAATGTGACTGCAGGACGAACTTATTCTTGGCACATCGACGACGTTCTTGCTAATGGAATTTCCTTTGTTTTTTTTTTGTGTGTCTCATGTGGCATATATATTATATAGGACTACAGAGCAAAAGGATTATCTAGTTGTATTATGAAAAATATGAAGTGACGTGGCACATTTTCATTGATAATTGGCATAAACAAGGGGAGGAGAGCACAATGTTTTGTTATTAACAAGTACTGCATCTATTTGTTAGGCAATTGGAAGTAATATTGTGTTTAACAATAGTAGACCATATACTTGTTTGTAGGTGCTACTCAGGGGACACATTGGCTTCGGTTCTAAATATTGTTGCAGTGCACTGATGAAGTGATGATCGAAAGGAGCATCTCGTCAAAGCTTTTCAATTTTTAGAGTCTGGAGCTTCTTTTTTTTCATCTCATGGATGGTTGCCTTTCACTCCGTTTACTATCTTATGCCTAATCATCAACACTTGACTAGTGACACTGATCGGAAAGAATAAAAATGTACCACGCCTCTCATGCCGATGTTTAACTAAATCATGCTGTAGCTAATCCTAGTCCTTGCTACTGATGATCATTAACACATTTCCAGGATGCTATTGGGACAAAAAATGTAGGGTAGATATTAATTGTTCACGACGTGACACATGCCACGTTATTAATTAGCGTTTTGTTTCTCTTACGCATGAATTTCATTTCTTCGCGGGAAAAAGACCGGCCGCATGCACTTGTGGTACGGTCTCGGGGAGGTGACGTCTACATACTGCGCTACACTGTCTGATTTTTTTTCCTACCAAATTTGATCGTGTCAACATCGATCACCACATTGCTCAGTCATATGCGTTCACACCACACGTACCATTCATTGTCGACGCCAAAAGTCCTTCACTCGACTGTTTTACTATGAATGATACTCCCTCCATCCTCATTTGAACTAAATTCTTTGTCCTAAAGGTCATCTATTTGATGATGGAGGGAGTATATCTTTTCCACTGACCACTACGAGAATGTCCATCTTTCCCAACAATTCTTATTTAATTGATCTATGGATTTAATACCTTTGTTGTATAATAAGTGGACAATTTTGAGTGGAAGGACCAACAGTTTTGTTTGTCAGTGTAATTCCTGACTTTTTTGTCAGTGTAATTCCTAACTTTCTCAACAACAACAGAATCACGAATAAACTCGTTGCCCATATATAATTTTGTAGCAAGTTCGACAATTATATTAATTAACAACCGTTGTCCACTTACAAAACACAATTATCGATTAGTCTTGTTGCCTTTGTTCTATTTTTATTTTTATTTTGTCATGAGAGAGACGACCTGACCTGCTTAGTCTAATGCGTTCACACATCTTTCCTTCCAGCCTGCTAAGTGAGCACAGTGTATAGCACTGGCAGTAATCAGAGCGATAGACACTGGCCCTATTTGGGCCAAGAGGGCTAAACATTAGCCGCCGCTTTATTTTTTTCATGAGAGAGACGCCCTGACCTGCATGCTCAGGTGTGTTTGGCAGGGCTTCTACGGACTCCGCTCCGCGCACGAAGCCAGGCGCCCTGCCAAACGGTCTCACAAACGGCTCCGCTCGAGGAGCTCCTCAGGAACCCCGACTCTGGAGCACTTCGGCCGAGGGGGGGCTGCAAAAACCGGCTCCGCTGCAGCTCCCGCGGCTCCTCCCCGCCTTTTGCCAGCCCTGCCCCCGGTTGGGTCCATCGGGGCACGGCGGTTACAGGGGCGCGAGAAGGTGGCCGGCGGTTGCAGGCGGCGCGGGAAGAAGGTGGCCGGAGGAGATGGCCGCTGGCGGTCGCAGGCACGCCGGCGTTGGAGAGGAGGGCGGAGGAGGAGGGGTGTCGACGCGGCGGGGACGGAGGCAGCCAGCGCGACGGAGCTTGACGGAGGCAGCCAGCAGCCCATCGAATCGAGAGGCCCGCCCGTTGCCGGCCATCGATCCGGGTAGAGCAAGGGTCGCAGCCACTCGATCTGAGGATAGCAGAGACGGAGGGACCACACCCGCACGCACGGACGCGACGCCGGCTCCTTGCTGTCGCCGGCCATGGGGGGCGCCTCCTGCCCTACTGCATCCGCGGCCGGCGCGTGCAGCGGCGGCGCCCACGGCCGCGGGCGCAATGCCAACTGCCGGCATGGGCGCGGTGCGGCGATGCGGTGGATGCGGGGTGAATGGGGATGGCCGAATGGATAAGGCCAAGGGAGGGTGCGGTGGAGATAAGGGAGAAAAAGAGAGGAAAAAATAAAAGGAAAAAAATAGGAGGAAAAAGGGAAGTAAAAAAAGAGAAGAGAATGGTATTATGGATATTTCAACCTCTTATCCACATTACACAGCCAGAAGAAGCTGTTTTGTCAAACGTTTTTCTAAAACGGATTCAACTCCCACACAAAATCCGCTCCACTAGCATAGCCACAGCTGGAGCCCTGCCAAACGCACCCAGTATGATGCGTTCACAGTTCACACGCCTTTCCTTCCAGCCTGTCTAAGTGTGCGAGTCCTTCGCTCTCAACACAGTGTATAGCACTAGCAGTAATTAGAGCGATATACAATGCCCCGATTTGGATCAAGAGGATAAATATTAGCCCTTGGTGAGGTTAAACTGCTTTGGAGGGGCTAATGTTTAACTCTCCTTCAAAATCTTTAGCCCCAACAAGAAAGGTGAATGTGACTAAACATCGGGCAGAGCTAATGTTTAGCCCCATTGAATGACTTGTTCCCTCCCTCGTTAATTAGCTGGCGAGGGTGAGCCGTCGCAGTCGCCATATCATGTTATCTTGATAGCGCAACAGCATTCCTGGAACGTGTTAACCGCTGCTGCACAGTCTAGGATTAGCTGGCACATACATAGTTTAGCTAAACATCTAGTAGATGCATGAGCAACGTGACTACATTCTTATTCTTTGATAATCACTAAGTCAAGTCTTGTGTCTTGGTGAAAAGGATTGGCCATATAAAATACTAGCTCATCAAGTCTCTTGCCGGTCTTATAAATTACAGAAATAAGTACTAGTTGTATGAATTATTTTTTCCATCCCGAAATGCAAGTATTTTTCTTAGTTTATCCTAGGTCAGGTTATTCTAAATTTACGATATCAAATGAGCATCATCTGGCTTTATGAAATATGTTTGCGATTTCCATTAATTGTTTAGTTCTTTGATCACTACCAGTTATTTTAGTAATTGCTACAGTTTAAGATGAGCACGAATATATATAAATGGGTTTTCAGCTGGACAGCAGTAACTCTTTTAGTCGGTCCGTTTCCTGCTTAAGTGCTTGTTTTTCTGCCAAATCATGTGTGGTCAGAATTACAGTTTCTGCATTTACTATGATTCCCGTTGTTATTGGATTGTATCCAAAACCATATACCAGTATGTTGGAGTGTGCTTCAATCTGCGGCGGCATGACAGTGCATAATGATAAAGATAAGAATCGTGCAAATAAAACGAATCAAATGGGTAACATGAATTCTTACAAGCCTTTCACAAACACTATTTATGGCTAACAAGTAAACATTTCAACTGTCATGTTAATTGCCTGTTTGGGCCCCAGCCGATGCAATAATCAACATCCATTGCCAGTGCCATTAATTAATGCATCAAAGAACTATTTCACATAAGTATGTGCATGAGCTAATTAGTTGCATGCATTATGGATCCAAGGTGGTCCATGCAGGTGGTTAGTTCAGACTGCTCATACCCAGTACTAGACACCCCACATCCATAGCACTGCACAGCTCCCTCTGGCCAATCCCAAATCGCACCAAGGTCAAGGTCAGAATGTCGGGTCGCTAGCCTCTGGCCCTCTGCCAACTCCAACCTCCCTGAGATTATCTTTGCTTAATTTATCACGTTGTTTTTTTAGACTCTTTGATGAAATGCATGGAATGATGTACGAATAATTCAAAAGTGACTGCAGAGTAATGCAGGGGACCCCAGTCTCGTTGGTTGGGTTGTCTCTTGCCTCGGATCTTTTCGCTCCCATGATCCCGTCTTCGTTTCAAAAAAAAAAGATGAGTATACTTATCTTAATTAAATGGTAGATAGATGCAAATACGATAATGGATCAATAAACCCCGTTCTGACCCAGTTCAATTCACTTATTTTTGTTCCATCTGCCAAAATAAAGTCCAATTTAGGTTGAAGGGATCTGGCCGGAGTTTGTATGAAATGTTTCAGTTTAATAAAAAGATATTCAGCTTCATGATAAAAAATAATTAGGTTAGTTGTTGGGCCCACCAAATTGGTACCTCCCGGTACCACCACAGTTAGATTTCTATTAGGTTAAATATTTCTTTTAAAAATATATGCTATTTGTTTCTGTAATATAACTTTTAAAAATGTTCCATGAAGATGAAAAAATATTCCAAGCAAAGGTGATACAGTTATAAGCATAAAAAGCGCATCTAACAAAAAGAATATTTTGAGCACCTAGGAAAATGTTTCAAACAAATGAGAAATAATCTAAACAATGGAAAAATATTTTGAGCCAACAACAGGTTTTAATAAAAAAATAGAAAGTTGTTTTGAGCAGCAATGGAAATGTCCTGGACAAAAAGAAGTGTTCTAAGTGAGGAAAATGTTCTGACCACAAATCAGATTTATTGTGAACATCGTACCAAAGAAAAATGGTAAAAATAAAAATACAAATAGATCATAATAAGAATTATAAAAGGAGATCAAGTAAACTTTCTTGTTGCCTCTTATCTCAACTTCGTCTCAGCCGTCTGAACTTCAACTTTGGCTTCGGCAGTTGAACCTGAATGAACTTCAAAATGATACATGGTCATATATTTGGGGCTCTAGTGTTTACACAAGTAAGAAAATCATAGGAATGTATGTAGTGTTCTCTCCCAGGTTTCCCCTGTTCGGAGAGCCAAATTACAGTGGTTTAAAAGCACCAATCGGTACTTGTTAGTACTTGAAGGTACCTCCTTTGTTTGCACCGTCTGATTAAAAAAATGAAGAACTATTTTCGTCTCACCGTTAGATTACTGGGGATGGACGACTTTTATTTTTTTCGATCATTCTAAATTTCTCCAAAAGCAAAAATAAGTTGTTTTTATAATTGCTCCTCAGGAATAGGTTAACACTAGGAACCTTCGCAGAAGAAAGCCAATGCATCTGGACAGTTATAGCTGCGTTCCCTGCATTGAAAACATAGAGGAGATCAAGCCTGTTCGTTTGGCTGGTGGCTGATGGTTGGTGATGGTTTGTTCTGAGAGAAAAGTACTGCTAGCTGGTTGCTGGTAGCTGGTTTGTTCTGAGAGAAAAGTACTGCTGGCTGGTGGCTGATAAGCCAAGCGAACAGGGCAATGTCCTCTAGCCTACTTGGTTTGAGAGAGTTGAGGTACGATCGCAACTAGAAGATCCGAGTTTGATTCCTTGTTAGAGGGAATTTACGAGACTAGTTTTAAAAAAATCCCCTCACCGGTAAAACCGGGGTTCGGAGGTTTTCTAAGCTGGAATTCGGTTCCCTTGTTTTATTAAAAATCGTGGGGCGGTCCTAACCCCATCGACTCAGTTTTTAGCTTTTAAAACATAGAGGACAACCATCTGTTATTTGACTGTCCATTCAGTCAAACTTGTTGATTGTTCTTGACACTCATTGGGACACTTCTTTGCAACTACTAGACATGATCATCCATGCACGAGTGGTTCTACCATCTTCAAGAAATTAATTATTCAAAAAAATGTTAAGAGAAATTCTCATTGTTGCTGCATGGGCCCTCTGTTGTCATAGAAATAGTGTCATCTTTGAAGGCGGCACACTTTGTTTTGCTCATTGGAAGAGTTTGTTTGTGAATGATCTTAAAACGGCTACCCTAAGAGTGTAACCATCTAAATATGATTTGGGTTCCCGGTCTTCTGAAATGTTCAGATAACTATTGATTTGGGAGGATTCGAGATACACCGATCCGACTTCAAACCCAAAGAAATGAACCCCGTAATCTTAGCACCACGAACCCTCTGGTTATCAACCAAGCTGCAACTCGATTGACCTCGCCAAGAAGGCTTACTCTTGCCTGCGAAATCGAAGAACACAAGCAAGTGCACGGAGAAGTAACCAAATCACAGAAACCAATTGATTCAACTCACGATTGGGGTTCCACAACCGAAGAACGTCGTCCTTCTCTTGACAGAAATGAACTAAGCAAAACCCAACTTCCCCTGTCGGCTGGAGGGTGTATTTATACATAAGAGGTCAGCCAGGAGGCATGGGGGATTTTTTTATATATTTTTTCGTGATTTTTCAAAAATAAATGCCCGATTCAAAAAAATTCAAAACTAGCCTTCAACCGCCATATCAAACGGCGGTTGGTCCCTCCTGCTGCTGAAAACAACCTCCGAAAAATAGATTAGAAATTCTGGAAAATAGTTTAGAAATTCTAATTTTTATAGGCGGGCAAGCAGCGGCCCCCAACCGCCGTTTTATAGGTGGTTACTGTAGCATAATTATGGATTAATTATGCTCATTAGATTCGTCGCACAAAGTTGCACTCATATGTGAAAAAGTTTTGCAAATAAACTTCATTTAGTACTTCATGCATGCAAGATTCCCTTTAGACACACTTTTTTTCCTCCCTTCCAAACAGTGCCGTCCAACAGTGGCAGCAGCACATGAGCGAATTTTTTATTTTTTTATATTATTTATTTTTTGATTTGCAAAAATATACGGCGGCTTTCAAATTTAGCAAAACTATACTACAACCGCTGTACCCTATGGCGGTTGGGACAAAACGCCATGGGCCACGGCGGTTGCAGGTGCTACAGTGTCCCATCGCCGTGGGCCACGACGGTTGGTACTGTCTGTTTTCAAAAAATCGTAACTTTTTTGTATGAACTTGGATGAAAATAAACTTTATATGAAACTTGTGGATTTCGACGAGATCTATAACTTTGTAGTTCAAACTTTTTCATTTGAAGTCATCTTGTGCCTCAAATAACTGATATACTGTCCAGATCTTGGACAGTATATCAGTTATTTGAGGCACAAAATGACTTCAAATGATAAAAGTTTGAATTACAAAGTTATAGATCTCGTCGAAAGCTATAAGTTTCATATAAAGTTTATCTCCATTCGAGTTCATACAAAAAAGTTACGATTTTTTGAAAGCAGACTGACCCTAACGTCATGGGCCACGGCGGTTGCAGGTGCTACAATATCTAACGCCGTGGCTCATGGCGTTTTGTTCCAACCGCCATGAGGTACGGCGGTTGTAGTATAGTTTTGCTAAATTTGAGATCCGTCGTATATTTTTCAAAAATCGAAAAGGGAATAATATAAAATATAAAAAATTCCACATGAGCACTTGTTGCATTGAAAATGGTAACATCGATTCGGCGAGCTCTAGTTAGTTTTAGTTTGTAGGAGCAGCGAGCGTCCACTATGGCCATGCGGCCATGCCTAAGCTCCGGCAGTGAGGAAAAGGTGATGTGTCGGTGTTGCTCTTAAAACTCGCTCAGTTTCAAATTAATTATCATTCTAGTTTTGTTTTGTGAAAAATATTTTCTTTATCTTTATAATTTATTTAGTTTAACACCATAATATTGGTTCCCTTTGAGAAATATTTCCTTAATTGAAAACTCTGATTATTGTTAAATTATACAAGATAGACATTTGACTGATGACAAAACGCGAAATGACAATTAAGGCCCTCTTTGGGAGGGCTCCAGCTCCGGCTCCTCCACCGGCTCCTGCTGGAGCCCTGCCAAACGGCCAGATGCCGAACGGCTCCGGCGGTGGAGCCCCGGAAAATCCGGTGACTGGAGCAGTTTGGGCTTGGCGGAGCCACAAAAACGTGGCTTCGACCGGCTCCGCCTCCCCTTTTCCGTCCTCACCCCTGGTGGGGCCCGCCAGAGCGCGGCAGAGGACGCTGCGCCGCCGGCCACCGCGCGTTCAAGGGACGGAGCAGTGCAGCCTCACTGGATCTGGGCAGGCACGGCGACGCGCGAGGAGGAGAAGAGGGGGAGGGAGGCCGGCGCACGAGGCCGGTGGGAGCTCGCCCGCGACGTAGGGAGGCTGGTGGGCGGTGGGAGCTTGCCGCGGCGAAGGGAGGCCGGTGGGAGCTCGCCGCGGAGGGGAAGCGGCCCGGGCGGAGGCGGAGGGGAAGCAGTGCCGGCCTGCCGGGCGGAGGCGGAGGCGGAGGGGAAGAGGAGGGCACATATCGGTGGACGAATGGATAGGGAGAGGAGGAAGAAAAGAGAAAGATATGAAAAAAAGAGAAGGGCAATTTAGTCTTTTTACAAGTTTAATCCAACCGGTGAAGCCGTTTTGCCAAACGTTTTTCAAAACGGCTCCAACTCCACCAGAGGAGCCGCTCCACTAGAGGAGCCGGAGCCGTTTTCGGTGGAGCCGGTGCCCTCCCAAACACGCCCTAAAATACCGAGCCCTCCGTGACATGCATCTACATCATAATAACTGTGTGAAAAAACTCTATTCCACAACCTTCACTTATCGACGTCTGTCCTGTTCGTTTGGCTTATCAGCCACCAGCAAGCAGTACTTTTCTCTCAGAACAAACCAGCCACCAGCACTTTTATCTCAGAACAAACCAGCATCAGCCATCAGCCACCAGCCAAACGAACAGGTTGGTTGTCTGAATTTTAACCATCATCTCCAAAATCAGATGTTTGGGAAATGGGAACCCTCAACTATTTAAACCGTCTGATTAACCTCTTTCGGTGGTTTTGGTTTTGTGGGCTGTTTTTTAGACGTGGCACCACATTAGCTAATTAGCTAATCCGAAGGGGCATGTCACATTGGACTACATCTTGAGATTATATATCTTCCCGGGGTCAAGCTGCAAATAAAACAACTCTTCTCCTTTGGAAGCCATTCGTCCATCCCGGTCAAATCCAACCAACCGGCCGACGAGCCCAGTGGATGGAAGCCACTCGCCCATCTCCGTCCCTGTCCACCGGTGCCCGAGTCCCGCGCCCGCTGACGCCGTCCCCGACCTCGATCCACCCCATTTGATGTCGCTGGCCGCCATCCCCATCAACCGCCGTCCGCCAGAGCCGCCGTAATCGCCACCAACTGAAGCGCTCCTGCGTTCGGGTACCTCGCCAATTTTTTTATTACTTTGTCGTTGAGGTAATCTCCCAATTCCCTTTCTTCGGTCCTCCCCTATTTGATCTGCGCCGATCTCGTCCTCCTTTTTTGATCCGCGCCAATCCATTCGCAGGTGCTGGAGCTGGCCGGGAGCGGCGAGGGACAACAAGAAATCGCCGCTGTGTCGCCCGGCCGTCGGCTGACTGCTGCACCACCCCCTTGGACTCGGCTGCTCCCTTCCCTAACGCTGGCGACAGCCCCTTTCTCTGTCGTCCCGCACCAAAGCTCCAAACAAACCTTTGCTGACCCCTGATGTATGAGCCCCTAACCCACTGTTTGGTTTTGCTTGAGGAGAAGAATAATTACCTGAATATTTTCTTTTCTCCCCCCAGGTGTGGATCTAGTTGTTCATACTGCTGGACCTTTTCAAAGGGCAGAGGAGTGCACGGTATTGCAGGCAGCGATATCTACTAAGGTAGCGCAGAAAGTTTCCCAATAGAAAGATGTCGTGCTTGAGGCGCAATTTTTGTGGATTCCAGTGGATTTTCAGAAAATGTTACCTGAAAAATGATATTAGCACACTTTTTTTCCTGATCAGACAGCATATATTGATGTTTGCGATGATACCGATTATTCGTGGAGAGCGAAAAGTTTCCTGAACAAGCAAAAGTTGCCGGTGTTCCAGCTATTACTACTGCTGGCATATATCCTGGAGTCAGCAATGGTAGTTAGTGTATTTTCTTTGTGTGTATTTTATTTCTGTTAGTAATTTGATATTCATAAATGTTCTTCTATGTGCTTATTCTTTTTGATGAATTGTACAACCACATGTAAAATGTTTTTGGATGACAAGTTATATAAAATCATGTGAACTCAATCTATGCATGAAGAGAAAAACGGGGAAATAGATTAAGATTTAAGAATGTATGCATGACATTGAAATTATAGAAATGAGTTGCTCCCTCTGCACAAAATGCATTAGAATGACATATAGGATTTTGAAGAAATGACATTTACTGAATTGTTGTTTTATCACAGTGTACTGCTAACGGCTATAAAAATATAATAAATGTATTATACGGTGATATATGAGTATTACTTTCTTACGTCAATCTAAATACATTTTCTCATATTAGTGGTCACAGTTAAAATTTTATGACTAGACAGTGTCCAGGAAGGAAAATTGCATACATTTATGCACTAGGGAATGGAGAATAGACTGATGGATTATTGTTTAATTGCCAAACTTAAATAACCTGTCCTCGCCAACTGAGGAAGAGGCTCAATTCCGTATTCCTTCTTCCAGTTCCAGGACACAATGTGATGCAAATAAAAATTAACCACACCACAAATAATTTAGTGAATTTTCTTTCATTAAGTAATAGAAGTTGCCATCTAGAAGAGGCAGAATATCTTGAATTTTGCAGTGATTATTAAGTATTGTACTCTTCTCTGGTGACAGTGATGGCTGCTGAACTTGTACATGCTGCGAGAAGTGAAAATGGCGAACCTGAGAGACTCAGGTTAGATTTCTTTGTTTTCTAGAAAAAGACATGTCAAAATAGTTGTTCAGTGTATGGAAAGGGTGGATATGGTTTTCTGTAAATCGTACAAGTATGAAATGTTCCTTACTATCGACAGGCTGAGAGTATTCATGTTATGATTATGAACACCTCATAATCTTTGTGTTGTATTAACCACTTTCTTCAATGGTTCCTTGATTTATGAGGGTATAGTAATTAGTGTTTTCACACATCCAGACCTATTTTTTATTTTGCTAAATGCCTTTTTAGATTCTTCTACTATACTGCAGGTACTGGTGGTGCTGGTCCAACAATACTGACAACAAGTTTCCTGCTTCTTGGGGAGGATGTAATTGCATTGAACTTGTGAATGTTCAATCAATCTTTTTAATAATTGACATGATTACGTCTTCCTAACATTGATGGTGCCCTGAATATTTTTCCCCATACCAAGAGATTGACATGGGCCTCAAATTCGAAAAATGCTATGGGATGAGAAAGCTTGATGCTTAAGAACTGGTCCACACCAACAAGGATTTAGGCACGTAGCAAAACTGTGATTCTGAATACTATTGATTCCTCTCCTGCTCAATGTAATGTCCGACTGAGGATTGCATTGTGGTTGTTGTGTCATTCAATACTAATACTATTTATTTGGTTCCTGTTCAATTAAGCATGCGCTATTTTTTCCTCAACAGTGACAAATATATACTTTGCTTTTGTTAGAACTTATTAGAAGAAAATGTACTTAACCAACTATTGTTACAAAAAGTATATTGCTGGAGATGGATCCTGCAATACTGAGAACTAACCATATACTTTTTTCAATTTTCATATACCATTTTTGGTAGAAATGTGCATAAAGTAACAATGTAAAAATATTTTAATTTGAGAATTTAGCTATGGTATTTATTTAAAACTATTTATTTCAGATCCACGGTAGTTTTATTTTACTATGGATATAAGCATGTATTCACTCTCTATATCGTTGGGTTGAAGGCCCAACTCATGTCAGGCACACTGGCTACCTCAGCCAAGCGCGGCAACAACCGCGCCGAGTTTCTAGTTTATTTGAGAGACATACACGAATCATTTAATAGTGGGTGTGTATTTTCTTTCTTCCTTTTCATTTAGCTTGATGAATGAGCAATGATGTAATTGAGTGTGCAAAAGTTCTTATGTTGTTCTATTGTCTGCTTTCAGCTACGAAGGAGCGCTAGTCACTTAATATTATGCTGACAACACTTAGAAAGTAGAGAAAGTGAAGCATTTCAAGAGGTCATCAGAATACATGCCATCTGCTAAGGTTGGTTCATGGCTACCATATATGCTAGTATGAACACATTCAACTTCAAGTGAGGCATATCCCTTGAATGTCTATTTCATACGACATCATTTTAGCTATATCTCTAATGTTTCATATCCCAACATTTTCAACTAATTTATGGTAGACCCATCAACATTTTTCTTGATATTTGACCAATAATTTTCACATATATAACATTTTTCATTTGACTTATTCTACACTAACGCTAACATTTATTTATTTTGGTTAAAAATTATTTCTACATAAATCAGCATTTGTTCATGTTTATATAACATTTTTATACACTAACCACCATTTTGTTGAGATTAAGTCAACATTTTTTGACATGCACCAACTTAAAATTGTTGATTTATCAACATTACAACCGTTGTTGGACAAATTAAGAAATGTTGGTTTTTGCGAAATAAGTTAAATCTAAGTAATGTTCAAAAGATAAATATTAGACATACAAATAGAAGTGTTTGTTCATAACATAAATGTTGATTTGGGGTAACATAAAAGGTGATGTACAATTACATTATTGATAAATGTTGACCTTGCTTCAATTTACATACAAATTTTCACTCTTATGAACGAAAAATGTTGAGAGAAAATATAAATCACATTGTTATTAAGAAAATGTTGAGGTGAAAAGTAAATATGTTCAGATTTGTAACCAGGATATAAATGTGAACTAAATGTTCAATAATAAGTAAAATGTTGACTGTTATTAATAAATGCTGGAGAATATAAATATTGGATTGTTGTTAATAAATGTTTAATAATAAATAAGAAACATTTTAAAAGTTGGATATTAGGTTAAAAATTGTTGGTATTCAAATATGAAAGTTGATTTAGAATGAAAATGGTATAAAATTGTGCAAAATTGTTGACTATAAAAGATGTTGAATTATTTGAAGTAATTATTGTTGGTATATGAAAATTAAAAATCATTTTAACCAAACAAATTATTAAATATTATAGAAACATAAAAATGTTGATTTATCTACACTTACCAACAACCATTGTTGGACAAATCAAGAAATGATGGTCTGTGCAAAATAAGTTAAATCTAAGTAATGTTCAAAAAATAAATGTTAGACATACAAATAGTAGTGTTGTTCATAACATAAACGTTGACTTGAGGTAACATAAAAGGTGATGTACAATTACATTATTGATAAATGTTGAGCTTGGTTCAATTTACATACAAATTTTCACTCTTATGAATAAAAATGTCGAGAGAAAATATAAATCACGTTGTTATTAAGAAAATGTTGACCTTGCTTCAATTTACATACAAATTTTCACTCTTATAAACCTAAATGTTGAGAGAAAATATAAATCACATTGTTATTAAGTAAATGTTGAGGTGAAAAGTAAATATGTTCAGATTTGTAACCAGGACATAAATATGAACTAAATGTTCAATAATAAGTAAAATGTTGACCGTTATTAATAAATGCTGGAGAATAGAGATATTGAAGAATTGTTAATAAATGTCTAATAATAAATAAGAAACATTTTAAAAGTTGGATATTAGGTTAGAATTTGTTGGTATTCAAATATGAAAGTTTATTTAGAATGAAAATGGTATAAAATTGTGCAAAATTGTTGACTATAAAATATGTTGAATTATTTGAAGTAATTATTGTTGGTATATGAAAATTAAAAATCATTTTAATCAAACAAATTATTAAATATTATAGAAACATAAAAATATTGATTTATCTACATTTACCAACAACCATTGTTGGACAAATCAAGAAATGTTGGTCTGTGCAAAATAAGTTAAATCTAAGTAATGTTCAAAAGATAAATGTTAGACATACAAATAGTAGTGTTGTTCTTAACATAAACGTTGACTTGGGGTAACATAAAAGGTGATGTACAATTACATTATTGATAAATATTGAGTTTGCTTCAATTTACATACAAATTGTCACTCTTATGAATGAAAAATGTCGAGAGAAAATATAAATCACGTTGTTATTAAGAAAATGTTGACCTTGCTTCAATTTACATACAAATTTTCACTCTTATGAACCTAAATGTTGAGAGAAAATATAAATCACATTGTTATTAAGTAAATGTTGAGGTGAAAAGTAAATATGTTCAGATTTGTAACTAGGACATAAATGTGAACTAAATGTTCAATAATAAGTAAAATGTTGACCGTTATTAATAAATGTTGGAGAATAGAGATATTGAAGAATTGTTAATAAATGTCTAATAATAAATAAGAAATATTTTAAAAGTTGGATATTAGGTTAAAAATTGTTGGTATTCAAATATGAAAGTTTATTTAGAATGAAAATGATATAAAATTGTGTAAAATTGTTGACTATAAAAGATGTTGAATTATTTGAAGTAATTATTATTGGTATATGAAAATTAAAAATCATTTTAATCAAACAAATTATTAAATATTATAGAAACATAAAAATGTTGATTTATCTACATTTACCAACAACCATTGTTGGACAAATCAAGAAATGTTGGTCTGTGCAAAATAAGTTAAATCTAAGTAATGTTCAAAAGATAAATGTTAGACATACAAATAGTAGTGTTGTTCATAACATAAACGTTGACTTGGGGTAACATAAAAGGTGATGTAAAATTACATTATTGATAAATGTTGAGTTTGCTTCAATTTACATATAAATTTTCACTCTTATGAATGAAAAATGTCGAGAGAAAATATAAATCACATTGTTATTAAGTAAATATTGAGGTGAAAAATAAATATGTTCAGATTTGTAACCAGGACATAAATGTGAACTAAATGTTCAATAATAAGTAAAATGTTGACTGTTATTAATAAATGCTGGAGAATAGAGATATTGGATTGTTGTTAATAAATGTTTAATAATAAATAAGAAATATTTTACAATTTGTATATTAGGTTAAAAATTGTTGGTATTGAAATATGAAAGTTGATTTAGAATGAAAATGGCATTAAATTATGCAAAATTGTTGACTATAAAAGATGTTGAATTAAAACTGCAGGTGTTCATCCCATGTGAGCTTAACCATCAGTGGTTTGTCATTGTTGCCAATTTCAACAAAAAGTGTTTCGATGTGCTAAGTTCTTATTACAGAACAGACAATTACTTGTAGTTAGTCAACACCGTGATATATAATTTCAAGTGCTTATTTATGACAAGCTTCCCAACATTCAAACAGTTTAATATCTGTGATTTTGAGCCATCGTATCTACAAGTACCAAAACAAACCTTCAAGTTTGTGCTGCTGAACTTTTTTCAATTTTTTTGTTGCATCCATACTTATAGCTAAAATGTTGATTCTTTTCTATGCAGATATGACTCTGGCATCTTTGCATTTCAATTTATGCAAACCTATGACGGATCTACTGTGCAAAAATTTTCAAATGTATGCGTATGCTACTCTAACACTAAAATGATATAGCAATTTTAATACAACTCTAACACTATATTTTTAATATTAAAGGCTGAATTGCTCGCACTGCGTCAAAGATTTCTATTTCAACTCCTACCATACAAATGCAACAAATTTGTGTCAAAGTTTGTGGACATACTACTTTGATCCAATTGTTGCATTCTTACCTTCTCTTTCAAGGTATGTCTTAACTTTTATATGAATAATTAACTGTTTTGATTTTAATCCAACATTCTTGTACACATTTTCAACATTATGATTTATTAGTTTTAAACTCAAAGTTGAAATCTTATTGTTTTCTATGTTCACCATTCTTAGTCAAGTTTTACATGTTATCCAACATTTATTTAGTTTGACAAGATCTATGTTCAAAATCTTATTGTTATCTACGACAACATTTTCTTTTTGTTTAGTTTGATAGCAACACAGAAAAATGTTAGTATGCTCATATACTAACATTTCAACATTTCACACGGATACTATCTTCATTTTCACTTACTTAATTCAACATTTTAACATTTCAAAAAATAATTATATCTTTATTGTTTTCACTTTTCAGGAACTCCAGTCTACAACAGCTTGATTCACTTTTGGATCTGAGTACAATTGATTTGCGAATGATCCTTCACTTGGTCGAAACCTCTTGGTCCATCTGTAAACAGCTTCCGATGTGTCAATGCCTTAATCTACATTGTATAATATACACTACTTACATGCATCGATCCCTTCATTAATTCCTGTTTTGACATGTAAATATTATATCACAAACGTCAATTTCGAAATACAATTTTTAATTTGACTTCAAACTTCAACTTTGAAGTGCCCACCCGTAGTTATCCCACTTATACAACCACATGCCCAGCAAAAAAATTCAAATAAGTCAAAAAAAAAATATTTTCCTCCTGTGTCCAAAAATTCAAAAAATGTCAAAAAAAGTCTGCATATGTCTTTTCCTCCCGCATCCAAAAATTCAAAAAAAAAGTCTAAAAAAATTCACCGCGTCCCTATTCCCGCGCATCTGTCTTTTCCTCATTCTGTAGCTTCGCGCGTGAGCTCTGGAACCGAACGGATCGGAAGAAAGATGCTGGGCTGTAGTGAGCTTAAATGGGCTTTATAGTTCATATGCTTGTGTGGGGAGAGAGGAGCTCCCGGGGAAAACAGTTCTGTTCGCGTGTACGCCTCGGTCTCTGGGTAGTGGGACCCACGTTGGATCGAACTCCTGCCACGGAACTGCCCAGGCACAGATAGACTCCAAGACCATGACGTGCCTGACAGTGGGCTTTTACAGGGGACCCTACCTGTCACCCACCACGAACGCGCACGCGCACGCGCCGCCAGAGCCGGCCACGCGCACGCGCCGCCCACGCACCCTCGCGGCGATCCAAAGTCCACGGGCGCCCACCACTGACAGCCGCACCCCACTTTCACCCTGAACGTCACTGACGTGTGGGCCTCGTGCGCTCGCGGCCCCCACCTATTGTTTGGCCGGATTGCGGCCGCCCCCTGGCCGAAATGAACCAAACCCTCCTCCGTTTTTCCGGCGACCGACCACACCACACCTCCTCGGCACAGGCTCTAGCCGCCTCCCTCGCCTCCGCCGCCGCGCCGCATTCGCATCGCGCCGCCGTGGCCTGGCCTGCTCACTAGACGGACGGGGTGTGGACTGGAGTACTAGACAGCAGCAGCCCTACCCGGGAGAAGGCCCCCCGTCGCGAAACCCTAGCCTCCGCCGGCGGCGGCCGACGGAGATGGCATCCTCGCCGCCGCGCGCCCCGCGGCGGTTTCTATTCGACCTCAACGTCGCTCAGGAGGAGTTCGAGGAGGAGGAGGAGCCCGAGGAGGCGTTCCAGGAGGTAGTGCCGGAGGAACGGGTGGAGGGAGTCCCCGTGGAGCAGCCCGAGGCGGCGGTTGTCGAGGAGGAGGTGATCGAGCGCGAGGAGCAGCCCACGGATGAGGTGATCATGGAGGAGGAGGAAGCGGCGGCGGCGCAGCATCCGCCGCCGCCGCCGCCGCCGCCATCGGATGAGGTGATGGGGGAGGATGACGAGGTGGGGGAGGAGGACCCGGCTGCAAGGAGGAAGAGGATGGAGTACGAGGTCTTCGTGGGCGGGCTCCCGCACGACGCCGCGGAGGAGGACGTGGCGGAGGCGCTGGCGGACGCCGGGGAAGTCGAGGAGGTGCGCCTCGTGCGGGATCCGGCGGACCAGCGCCTCAACAAGGGATTCGCTTTCGTCCGCTTCGCCGCCGCCTGGCAGGCACGCTGGGCGGCCAACGACCTCCGCGAGGCTAAGGTATGGCATAGAATCCTTACCGTCGCGATATATAGATTCACACCGATTACTACCCTTGTGAACTTGGGCAAGTTGGTTGGAAAAAGTTGTGAATTTACTGATGTTGAATTGATTGATGTCCTCTGGCTAGCTCCTGAGGTGTTTTTGTATTGATTGCGCTAGTGGTTGGGGGAATGGGTTAATTCAGTCTTGTTCAGGAACTGATAAAGCTAGGATTTTTAGATTGTTTTACTACTCCCTACTTCAAGATTAAATATGTTCTTGCAGTCTCATGCCATGGAATGCTGGTGTCCATGATTTTAG
Organism: Cenchrus fungigraminus; assembly: GCA_036936925.1. Lineage (NCBI taxonomy): Eukaryota > Viridiplantae > Streptophyta > Magnoliopsida > Poales > Poaceae > Cenchrus > Cenchrus fungigraminus. The sequence continues at coordinate 75,913,819 of CM072780.1, forward strand.
ATTAGTGGATGGATGTGAAATTAGGTCGTTTGATTATGCTAGTGGTTGGGGAATGGATTAATTCAGTCTTGTTTAGGAACTGATAAAGCTGGGATTTTTGGATTGTTTTACTACTCCCTACTTTCAGATAAAATATGTTCTTGCAGTCTCATGCCATGGAATGCTGGTATCCATGATTTAGATTAGTGGATGGATGTGAAAATTAGGTCTTTTGAGCTGGTAATTTGGAATGCAGAACTCATATTTGGCCATCTCATTCAGCCTCCAGAATACTTTGTTTTTCATGGCATAGGATATTGAAAAGATTGCTCTGTCTCGACTGGGGTCCAGTGTAGTACCTTACAGCATGCACATGAGTAGCATCCTGTAATGGGTGCTAAGGTGGTTTCTCTACCATTTCCCCCCATACTACAGTTAGCACCAGTGGCACTTCTTGGCATTCATGCCATGCATTTTGGCCTTAGCATGCCCTGGACCGGATGCCGGTTCATTTCATCTCAACTAGAAGCGTCCTTAAGAGTGGATTTATAGTTTCTTGCTGCCTCATCAATTTCTTTGAAGTTTTATCAGGATTCGCTTTTTAGGAAGGGCTAGTGTGAACATATGTTAATGACATAATTACTGTATCAATGCAGTGTTCATCTGGTCTAGTTAGTTTAAGAACTTAGGACCTGGTTTCCGTATTGCTCCGAGAATGGTCTAGTTAAATGAGTTCATGCTCCATAGACAAAAGTATTGACGTGTGTAATTCGCAGTGAACAGTAAATGAAAAGGAAATGAAGCCAGGAATAATTTTTGTTATTTATGATGTGTTGTCTTAAAGGGCTGTTACTTTTATCTGTTCCAGCACATACGCAGAAGTTACACTACATCCAAAGCTAGGCCAGTAAATTGGGGAGCTTTTCGAAACTTACTCCAGTTGCACCCATTAAATGTTTTGAGCACGGCCAGAGAAACTCCACATCTAGTCTATTTAGTTGAGATAGCGATACCTAATAACTAACGGTGTAATTCAAAGAAACCAAATGAGGCCACCTTTCTGTATTTAGGTTTTTCATTTCAACCACCTCATTGTAGTTGAAATATCCTAATATAGAATCATGTACACATGCATCCACGTAGTTGGGGTACATGTGCATCCAATACTCTGCCAACATGTTCAGAGGTCGCAAGCTACAACTAAATTTTATACTATAGGTATTGTTCATGATCTGAACTTATTATTGTTCTAATTCCAATCCTAGCAAAATTGAAGGGCTAATTCTGGATATCCTAGATTCTATCCTTGTTTTAATTTGAGGATCCAGTTCTGCTTTAAATGTCCCAATTTAGCATCTGTTTAGATAAAACATTAGAGGCAGCAGTAGGTAGGCCCCTCGTCTATACCATACATGAGCTCTTTATGACGACTGCCCTGCCGAAAAGTAGCAAGTCCAATTTTTATCCTAACCATGGTATCTGAACAGATTATTCTGGTGAAATAGCTGAGAATGCGTATCCATTTTTTATTATGTTTAATAGGTTTATAGGTCAGTTGAACATGATGTATCTATTTCTCTGTTGTCTCGATTATATTTTTTTACTTGTACATGGCTTGCATTTCCTATCTATATTTACTCAGTAATGGTTCCTAGTCATTGTGATTTTTGCTATCATAATGGATGCTTGTATCCATATGTATTAAGCACACCTACAATATTCCTGATACAATGTATTTTATGTTATTTGGTTTTCCAGATTAAGGGAAAAGTATGTGGAATATGCAAAAACAGTGAAAATGAGACCCTTCATGTACGGAATATATGCTTTGACTGGTCAAGAGATGATGTAAGCTTTCTTGCTTATTTGATTATGATACTAATATTGCTGTAAGCATCTTTCTGTTTTGTGTAATGGTTGATATTTTTGTTCAGTTGGCTGAGAAACTGAAACCTTTTGAGTTGGAGAATCTGGATAGAATTAACTTAATTGAGCACCCAGAAAAAAAGGGGAAAAATAGAGGCTATGCATTCCTTGACTTCAGAACGCATGTGGATGCTGTGGCTGCTTTTCTGAAACTACAGGAAAGAGATCTATTTCTTGGTACTGATTGTAGGGCACACATATCATTTTCAAATACCCTTTCACAAGATGATGAGATCATGGAAAAGGTACAGCAACTTAGCCATCTGTATTTAGTTACCGTGTATGAATCTGTTTCTTGCAGATATTGCATGTCAATGCTTTTATTTTTTCATGCAATGCAGGTGAAATCTGTTTTCTTGGATGGCTTACCACCTCACTGGGATGAAGACAAAGTGAGAGAAATGTTTGGAAAATTTGGTGAAATTGATAACATACAACTTGCTAGAAACATGTTCACAGCAAAAAGGAAAGATTTTGGTTTCATCAGCTTCACGGCAAGAAAGTCAGCTTTAGATTGCATTAAAATGGTCAATAAAGAAGGTGTTGGTGAAGGCGGTGGAAAGGTATTGATTTTCTGCTACCATTTATAACCTCTGATACCATTTCTTACCATTTGATCCCGATGTGTATTATAATTACTTCTTCAAAATTTTCAGGTTCTCATAAAAGCTTGTTTACAAAGGCCAAGACAAAATACCAAGAAGCATTCCTGGCAGGGCTCTAATTTCATGTTAGGTGTCCGAAGAGGATTTGTAGACAAAAGTTCTAGTAGTAGATACCACTCAGACAGATATAGGCATTTTGAAAGGCGTGATTATTCAGACGATCATGCTCGTCGTCACCACTCTATGGATGTTGATGAAAGGCCTATTTCTGTGTGTGGATACAGAGATTACTATCGAAGGGATTATGTAGCCTATGGTTTGTTTCCTTTTGTCTACAGCAAATAAACTTGTTTAGATCTTCCTACTCCTTGATGCTAATTTACAGTTATTTCTGATGTCTTTACAGCCCCAATCCCTAAATATGGAAGGATACATTCTGGAACCAGGTTCAGGGAAGCTTATGAGGAGAGTCGATACTCTAGTAAATATCCCAGATACAGGCAGGAAATTCATGAAGAACATATGCAGCGAGATGCATACCGTAGGAGCAAATATGAACATTCATACCATGACAGGGCGCATAGAACATCTTGCCCAGAATGTAATTTGAGTGGTCAAAATTGTGATTACCCCAATGGTGAGGAATTTTCTGCAACCAGTGGTTGTGAGCAGGCCTACTATAAGACGGTAACAGCAACAGTTTCAATTGTTAGTATTTTAGTACTTGCAGCTCGATATTGATTATGGTTGGTTCTGTTTTGTAGGACCGTGACCGTACGCCTTCAACTTCTCAAGTAGCATCTCATTGTGAAGATTCTTGCTGCAAGGTTGGTATATAAGTATTACCTTCTACAAGCTGTACTTTGATTTATGTTATTGCTAACTATTGGAGCGCTTTTATTAGGGCAACCAGTTGATGCCTAAAAGTTCTTCTGTGATGTGTGATTGTGATGATTGCTATAATGTAAGTTGGATGTGCAGTCACTGTTTTGTTATTTGAATTTTCTCGAACATGGCATTACAGATTCTTATAATCGAAACTTTCATTCTTCAGGAACAAGAGTCAACTCCTAGTCCGAGTGATCATGCTAGAACTAGATCTAATCTTCATCGCCGGTCTGTCAATTCTTCTCGTGAACATCGGAGGTGCGTATCATTCAGAATGTTGGCACGTTATCATGGCATTTGTTCCTATTACTTCTGAGTTCTGAGTCGCTACCATATTTTGTGTTTACTAGCAGGCTTGCACCCGATGAGCAGTCTGCTTTTGAGGTTGAGTACACTGTCAGGGAAAGCCGAAGCCGGTATTCATCTTCCAGGGATGCGTCCAGTACCCACTCCAGGAAGCACCATAGGCCAGCAAGATAAGCTAACTGTCACAAGATAGAAGAAAAATCTCCTAGCAGCTCGCTTCTGATACTCTGTAGCATGATCGATATCAATCGCGCGCCTTTCGACAACCTGTCGTGTTGCAGAATCTGCTTGAAGAACAGCAGTATACCGTTCTGAAGTTATAACCAAATATCTTTTGCCTTTTCACCAAATATCGTTTGCCTTTTCTCGGTCCCATGCTTGCGTGTTGCATCTCTCGAAATGTTATATGCTGAACTTGCGCGTTGCATCTTTTGCCTGTCACTGACTTTGGCAGCCTGTTCATAATAGAAATGCCCGGAGGGTAGCTAAACTTATCCCATGCTCAAATAGGCGAGAAGCCTGTAAGATTGTTGTGTGGAACAGAAGAAAAATGACCTGAGCGGAGCTCGTAGACAAATTTCATGTAGCTGCTCAAGAAACAAGCGGAAGGTGCGCTTTCCCTGATTGTTGTTTGGATGCTCGAGCGCTACAATCTTAAGAAACCGTGCCGATGTTTCGATGCACGTCCTGTCGCTTGGCTTATCAGTCACTAGCCATCAGTACTTTTCTCTTAGAATAAACTAGTCAGCAGTATTTTTCTATCATAACAAATCAGCACCGGCCAAACGAACAGACTGTCACAAATCAGCACCGGCCAAACGAACAGACTGTCACAAATCAGCACCGGCCAAACGAACAGGCTGTCAAGGCATCAAATTGTGTAGTACCGGCTGCGAATGCTTCTGGTCAAGTTCAATATTTAATACTTCCTTCCATAGTTCCATTCGGAATGTAGCCATTTCAGATTTGGCACAAGAATTGAGGAACAAAGATGACCATACTACTCTGCACTGGCGGAGCCAACTGGATTCCTGGGTATTCCCAGGTATACCCAACTTTGTTTTGAGAAGGTCAGGTATACATCAAGTATATACTTATATACATGCAATATTGGGCCACAATCTTTATTTCTCGTCTTAAACTTCAGCCCAAACAACCTCTTCGACCCAAGCAACAAAACACACGGTCCTTTTTTCACCAGGCTAGCTCCGGCCCATAGGTCAAAAGCTCAAGGCCCAAAACAACTCTCACTGCACCTCCATTTTTGACTCCCACTGCAAGCACGCAGCGTCACTGCCGCCGCCTCTCTCAACCCCCTCCTCTCGTAATTCCTCTCTTTCCCAATCAATGTTTGTTCTCTGAAATCCAAAGTGTATGAACCGTAGTCACAAATTAGGCAGTCGCAGGCACGTTGTGCACAGGTTGCTGTGGTGGCGGGTATCAGCATCTAGCAGAAGTAGGCGAGCAAGATGGGGATGCCTGATTGCCTGCCTCACGCCCGGAGTCCTGGACGGGGAGTTGCCTAGGCCCTAGGGAGATGCTGGCTTGCTGTTGACAGGGTTGACGCCCAAACTAAAGCAGATTTAGCACAATTGATGTATTAGTTAATTAGTGTGTATTCCCGAGGAGCCGAGCGTAGCTCGGATGGCAAGCCTCCACGGTGGTGGGGCTGCCCACCCAGGTTCAATTCCAGGAATTGCACCTGCGTGTCCTATTTGGGGGAATTTATTTCCCCAGCAGACGCACATGTGTGTGGTGGTTGAGCGGCCGGATGGCCCTCCCAGTAGTCTGCTGTTGTAAAAAAATCTCCTCGTCTGTCCCACGCTAAAGCACAGGTCTAAGGTCAGCCTTATCTCACGTGTGCTGCGGTGCCGCTGTGTATGGGCGGGGCAGGGGTTCGGAGATTTTCTCGATCTGTGTGAGAAGGTCTTTTTCTTAATACAATACCGTGGGGGTGGTCTTACTCCCCGCAGGTCGAGTTTTTTTTTTATTCCCGCAACAACTTTGCAAAATTAAGAACAAGCCAATTAATTTGAAGACAGCGTGGCAAAGAGCGGCAAAGACAGAAAGGAATTAGTGAATTATTATCAGTATCGATGTATTGTGAACTTTATTTTATTGTTCAACCGGAAACCTTTGTTAGGAGATGGGAATACCCAACTCCAGAATCTTGGCTCCGCCACTGCCCTGCAACGATGGCAGACCTATGTGTTGTTAGATGGGATCATGGGAGCGAAAAGATCATGGTAGTTAGTTGTTGTTGTCAACATTGCTTTGACCTAAGCCGAGTTGAAAGCTCGCAGACTGAGGTCCCCCTGCAACGTTGTTTAGCACATCCTAGAACCTAACCGAAACTAAGATATGCATGTGAATCTGCACGGATCACACCAACATAAGCTGCTCGCATGTGGGCATGTGGCGATCCCTTTGGGAATCAATGGGCCTTGGGTACGGTATAGAATGATATCCCTCTGAATTGGGTAGCCTTCTTTATACACGCTTAGATGCTCACAAGCTTGAAGTAGTATAGTGTCAGAGGTTTGATAAATAGGTAGTAGTTTCACACAGGGTTGTAGGATATTATAGTGGTCACGATGTAAATAATACACTAGTTGTATATTATCAAATTGGAATTGTAAAATTGTTCTTGGCTGACGGTAGATGGAATCGGATCGAATTCGTATGGAATAGGATTAAAACCTTTTACTACATTTCTAGTCTAATATGAATTTGGATTCGGATGTAATCCAACGCTGCCTTCACACTGGAGTGTAAGTCTGACATCCTGCACTCTTACATGAGCAATGCAGATTGCTCTTCATCACTTGTATCTTGGCAAAATAGGCAAGCTCGTTCCTGAACTTTTCGCAAAGGGTCGAGTTCGTCTCTGAACTTTTGAAAATGTCAGTTTGGTCCCTGAACTTTTGTTCTTCAGGCCAGTTACATCCTTGACCCCCTTTTGCCGTCCACGCCGTCAGTTAAGGCATGACGAACACAAGAAAATGACCCTTTTGCCCTTCTGGCCTTCTCAGCGCATCCTGCATCCCGCCTCCCTTCTTATCCGCAGACTGCAGCACCGCCCGCCCACCGTGGCTGCTGAGGCACCGCCCGCCCGCCCGCCGAGGCTGCAACGGCACCACCCGCCCGCCCTCCGAGGCCGCTCCAGCACCGCCCGGCCTAGAGGCCGCTGCTCCAGTGCCAGCAGGCCGCTCCAGCACCGCGGCGCAGCAGGTCGCAGCAGGCCGCAGCAGCAACCCGGCGAGCGCCGTGTAGACCTGCCGCTGGCCGCCCTAGGTGCTGCTCCCACTGGCCGCCCAAGACCTGCCCGCGCCAGCACCGCCGCTGCATAGGAGTGCGCGCCGCCTCTGAATCGGCCGGCTCATGGCTCGTGGTAGCAGGCAGAGGAGCACTTCAAGGCTGGGGATGGAAGGAAGAACAAACGATGAAGAGGAATCAAATTACATGCTTCGGGAGATGGAGGTGAGGAATGCATTTCCCCCAATTTTGGCAACCGAAATCACCGAAATAGCAACATTCAATCTACTATCAAAATCATCGAAATAGCAACATTCAATCTCAATCAGCATCTATTCTAATTTATCTGCAATTTCCTTACCTATTGCAGGCAGGCCTCCTCGTCATCTCTTCACGAGCTTGCAGTGACGGCCGGTGGGCGGCGCAGGGTCCGCGCAGGTGGCCGGCGCTGGTGGGTGGCGCCGGCGGGCCGCGCCGGTGGTGGGAGGCGCCGGTGGCGGCCACCGGCGGCCCAAATCGCCCTCCCCTGCTCGATGTGGCGGCGGCGGCGGATAGATGCAAGGGTTCAGTCTATGGAGGTCTAGAGGGGTACGAATTGCAAAGACAGATGGGCAAACAGAGCTCCGTTTGCTAAACTGTGACGACGTGGACGGCAAAGGGGGTCAAGGATGTAACTGACCTGAAGAACAAAAGTTCAGAGACCAAACTGGTCTTTTCAAAAGTTCAGAGACGAACTTACCTATTTTGCCTTATATATATATATATATATATATATATATATATATATATATATATATATATATATATATATATATATATATATATATATATATATATATATATATATATATATATGTATATATGTATATATATATACACACATATATACATATATATACACATATATATATATATTTATTTATTTATATTTATATATATAACTTTCTCTATTCAACCGTCAAATCAAGTCACATTTTCTCTCACAACACGTTGTTCAATGTGATAATTTTTTTCTATTCCAGCACTATTCATACACGTAATTTGCCGAACTAAACGGGCTTCAGTGAACAATCAATGAGCTGTCAGTAATAAACAATTGTGATGACATGACACACAATTTATGAGGTGAGAGAAGAAACTAGTTTCATGAAGATGAATTCATACATACATTGTTTCATATATATATATACTTCCTCAATCCTTGAAAGAGTGTCGCTAGAAAAGCTTTCACAAACACGCTTTCTACACGACACTTTTTCAGAGGCGGAGGGAATAGGTTGTATCTTGCATGTAGCTTTAGAAACAATAAAAGATAAACAATGTACTGCTTCGTGTGAGTTACTTCATCAGTGAAATAAATTCACTATTGTACGAAACTTTACATTGAGAATGGCATAAGGATATAACTCAATTAAATATTGTAGCCATCTTTATTACCGATTAGAAGGGGAGTAGTTTCACTGCGCACATTTTTTTAATACTCCTACACGCCCTTGTATCGAATTGATGTGGCAAATCACTCTTCTCTAACGGTTTTGACCCTGTTGTTGCGGCACCCTATGCTCATTGCCTCACTGGTGTATTCTGGCTATATGTTCATCCAATTTCACTGGCCCTGAATTGAAATCAAATCTGGTTACTTTTTTTTCCTACAAAGGCTTGAAAACTGCTCAAGTGCTGAAACTTTATAGCTATCGTTAGAAAGTGACCTGTGAATAACAACAATGCAGATCGAGAACACAAGAGCAGAGGAGACATTGATTCTAGTGATTAGTTATGCAAGTGCCAGAATCAGAAGAATATATCCAATCCAAATCTTGGCAACTGAAAAGTAGGACAAAGTGCGCACGGTTACATAATAACGATGTACAAGTTTGTCACACACTCACACCACATGACATTTCCTGATTAAGTAACACGTAACGTGACAGTTGTGGTCAGGCAGCAGCATAGCAGCCTCCCACAAAAAAAAATATGTTAGTTGAGCCTCTGTGAATTTTAACAGATGGTCGGTTTGCTTTGGCCGAGCTATTCTACATTATCCCGACCGATTCACAATGGGACAACACACAGCCGGCCTCAAAAACTAGTCACCGACCCTGTCAAAAGCAACGAAACAGAGGCTTCGTTTTCGCAAACACACTTCAGCTCCAACTTTTTGTTGCCTTCTCGCCAGCAAGAACCGGACTCTAGATGATATTTCCAAGCTCTTTCAAGTGGGTGCGTTTGTTTGATAGATTCCTGCAATGCAACCCTTGGAGTCAACAGTCGAGCAATTTCATACAAAAGGTTCTTGGTAAAGAATAAGTCGAGTAATTTCTTACTGGACTCTAGTCGAATTTCCAGCTGTTCCATCTGACGGCCCATTCCACTGCCTGTTGATTGGACTGGTCAGCGTATATTGTCGCCCATCTCAAGCCTGCCCTGCACCAGACAGGGTAAACAGACAACTGTCATCTTAAACTATTCATGGCTGCTCTATAAAAGGCGACCTAAGTGATGGAGTGAAGGAGCATTCAGGCGAAGAGAGCCAAGAGCAAAGAATGAGAAGACATGGCATGGTATTGACTTGGCTCATCTCTCAGCGACAGCGAACTGCACGAGCGCCAGAGGTGAGCCGAGCCAATATCACTTCATGTCATCTAGCGTTCTGTGACTGCAAAACTACTGTAAGTCCACCTTGAGAAACTCTTGTTGCCTCTTTTAGAGCTACTTGGTTTCCATTGACACCATGGTGCACTTCACCCTTACAAGAACAGAAAATTAATTGGGAGAATGATCCTCTACTGGACATAGCTGTAAGTTTATGATGTTTTTTTGGGGTCGCCATGTTGGTTCGTTCAGTTTCAGAACTTCTATTCATGACTCCAATTTCTCTCTCTTTATTGGTTGAAGAGTGTGCATTACACATGAGATATGACTTTGACTTCTGTAGGTTTTCTAGGATCTCCACAAGAAGGACAAATAGGTATGAAACCATTATTTGAACAGAATTTACCATGTTCTAATGAGCTGTCCGCTGTTCCACCACCTCCGAAATCCTTTTCTGCCAAAGCACCCAAGCGAGACAGGTCTCCAAGTCCTAGCCAGAGTTGTCATGGATCTTGCATGCATAATGACACAATTGGTCCACCAGGCCAGAATTTTGTTGCAGGAGATCACATGGCTTAGTTTCCTAACGGAAATCCATGACCCTTATTCAATAAATGAAATGACATTAATTAGTTGCACCATGTCGGGATAAAGAGCATCAGGATAGACATGAGATATTGGCAATGAGATTTTTGAAAAAGCACAGGTTTGCTTTCAAGCATTTCCCCTGCATACAGCGGTTATCATTCTCTTGCTACGAGTACAGAAAATCTGCTATTTATACAGCATCAACACCACATGGAATTGTATCTAGTAAATATTGATTAAGTTTTCATAGTTATCCCGACTAAAGTTCATTCCTCACCCCCCTTTCTTTCACTAAGCAATCAGTAACTTGATTATTATGACCACATAGTGCAAAGCATTATAGGAAACAAATAAGATAAGCACAAAGATCATAGTCAAATTTTAGTACAGTGTTGGCGTTCCCTACATTTATAACTGTATGGTCTATTAGTATTATCTTGTTGCAAATTTTGAGGTGTGAATGCATTTGCTGCTATTTTATATCTTTTTGTCCTTCCTAATTAGTACTATTCACTGGTGTTTACCACATAACCTAATCTCTCACACTTCCAAAGGACTTAAATGAAGGGCCAACATTTTGTTTAATGGTTCTCTCGATCTTAGCGCCTTCACTCAATCTACATCCCTATAGGTAACACGAGTAATAACAAATTTGTTCAGATATGGTACGAAAAAGAAACACTTGAAGGGTCTGGTTGTGGCTAGCAACTACCAGCAAAGGCATGGCATGAAGAAATGATAGCCCTCATTTTTGAAACACTGGAGCAAGATTTCTTGTGCTGTAACTTTGGTGGATGGCAATGTAAACCTAGTGCGTGCCCCAGAGATACTACATGAATGGTTAGAAACAGATACAAGTTTGAACCCTTAATCATTGAACAAAAGAGATAGGTTTCGCAACTATCGTTTTTCTTGTAGTACTACACATTTAGCATACCTGATGACATTTCTGACAAGAAATCATTGGAATTTGAAAACAGTAGCAAACTATATCTTCAAAAAAGTGTGTTTCTGACATCACATCAGAGAAACAAGGATATACAATACAGCATGTACCTTTTTTTGTAAAAGTACTGAAGAAGAATATTGTATGCAGCAGAAAGGTTACTCAAACAGCACATTCGTTTCAGGAAAGTACTGAAGAAGAATATTGTAGCAGAAAGGTGACTCAAACAACTGTTGAAAGCACATATTTAACACCTCAGTTGAGAAATACTGGGCAACTAAAAAAAGAAACTTGACCGGCGTACTGGGCAGGTAATAACAGAGCATCTAGGTAAAGTTTCAATAGAATATCCCCTGTTACAACAAACCCATTGAACAACTTGAGCAAATGAAATGTAATCTCATTTGAAATTTGCAATTAGTTAGCGTGTTCCATGTGTACAAATCTATACGCCATAACTGCTATGGATCTGGCTCTGTGAATTAACAGCAATAATGATGTCCAGCCTTATTCTGCCAAGATTATTTATTTATCTCAAAGAATTGACACTTCATATTTTAGTGGTACACCAACCCTAAATTTTCATTTGGTGCAACTGATTTTACAAAAACTTCGTTCCTGATAGCCAATTACAGTTAGCCAGTTCGCTTGCAATAGAGAGTGCCCCTCATTCATGACAACAAAGCGTGTAACATGTAATTCTTCAGCTGGGAACTTTATAGCTCCTTTTGCAAGGATGTCAGCTATTTTGTTTTCCTCTTTTGATCAGTTTTAAGTTTCAACTAACATTGATATATTATTGAAATGTCAACCGACTTTTGTTTTTTGTCCATTAGTTTCTCAAACAACTTAGTATTATTTTATCACTAAGAATCTAAAATAAATGTGTTACACAGTTAGTAATGAAGCCTAAAGCATTATCTGAAGATTAGCTTCCAAAATAGATTATTGACCGGGTTTGACCATCTTCCTTACAGATTGGCAACTTAACTACTCGTCTCCTGCTATTATTCACATTAATACTGGAAGTTCGGATTGAAGCCTATATAACAGTTTATTGCATTGCCAAACTTCCTTAATTTTTATTTTGGACAGCCAATATATACTGTTGTCTTTATTCTTTTGTTTAACGTATAGAATCCATGCCGGAAAAGTAGTTTAACCACTATTATATCTAAAACTGATCTGTCTCTAAAAAAACTGTCATAAAATGTAAAAATTATTAACATATATTTATGTAAAGTTATAAGAAGTAGATGTCAAGTTGCATATCATAGACAAAAAAAAAGTAGAAAACAATAAAACATCATGCATAAAAAGAATGAAGAGAGTACAAGATTGGTTATACTGATCTGTGAGTATAGCATTATTGTACAATATACTTTGAAAACATAATTTTGTGCTTGTTAGTTGTTATTACCATATTAGGATATTACTACATACACCAAATGTTCTTATTCATTGACGGTCACATCTTATCCTATTTAAATACACACTTTTGCAGTTAAATGAACCAGAATGAGTGGCAATTTTTCCCCGGTCAAATGTATGAGTAGCAAAATTAAGGCTACCTATCACTGCAAGTTTCAGATCGAATTTTAGCTAATCAATATGCATCTTTGCTTCAAAACAGAAGCACACCCCTGGTAGCATTCTGTTGGCCAAAACAAATGGAGATCCACTTATACCTTCAGAAGATGCACTTGCATCAGTAGGAACTTCTCTAAACGTGTCATCACTCGCCCCGTTTACTCCAAGACTCGTAACATTAACGCATAGGAATTCTATGCACATACATTTTGGAAGTAATGCTGTTTCTGATGTTTGAACAGCTGAAGCAAGTAAAAACACTGAGCATCTGAACCGAGAAACTACTCACCTAGGTTGCTCGCTGGCCGCTAGCCCGCTACTACACGGGAGGACACTGGACACCGCACCAGGGACGCGTACCGGACCTCGCCTTCCTCCTCCTCCTTGGCCACCTGCGTCCCCAAGTCCGGCGAGGTCACCCCGGCCCGCCCGCTGCCCCGGACGGGAGGCTTCCCTGACCTCTAGTCCCGGCTACAACTCTGAAGGTGACTGCTACCTTCGGCGTCGATGACTGAGATGGGAATGGGAATGGGATGGGCGCAAGTTCGCCGGCGGTGGGGGATGGACGCAGCGGTGACATCATCGGTGAGAGAAACGGGACGGCTATACAAGTCAATCCCACTGGTGGTTTTTCGTGGGCCCAGAAAGCCGAAGTTGGGCCGGCCTTGTTATTATTACCAGTCCACTGGACTTCAATGTTGTTTCTCTCTTGCGGGCTGGGTCTTCTTTCCGGCGAAAAGGGTTTTCTCGGAGCGCGGACAGAGATGATGGCGGCGGCGGCGGAGATGACGGGGTCAGCACCGGCGAAGGAGGTGTTGGAGAAGAAGGTGGAGCTCATGAAGGAGGTATGCTCAACCTCTCTCGTCCTCTCCATACTTCCACACCTCGCTTGGTGTTTCGTGTAGTTTTCTTGCCAAGCTTCCTTTTCTTTCTTTCCCCCGAATTCGTCTGAAATAATTTTCCGATGGATTTGATTTGATTTGATTTGGCCTGCGAAGATACGGGCGCACGAGGTGGCGGTCGCGGAGCTCGACAACCTACCTCCCTCCCGGGTCAGTTTCTTCCCCTGCGCCTACCCCATATACTTGCTTTGGCTTTGCGATTTTTGTCAGCTGCTGAGATGGTACTGAATCACTCACTAGTGTCAATTAGGGTGTTGGACTGTGATAAACTGATGCAACAATTACATGGCCTTGTTTCATTAACTTAGTAATCCGATGACAAGCACAAAGTACTGGCAGCAATAGCATGATGACGTGCTTACTGAGTGAAACTTTCAGCAGCTTACTGTGCCACGACCTGCCCGCCCTTGCCCTGACGGTTTCTTGGTTTGCAACAGGCGGTGTACCAGAAGGCCGGCAACATCTTCTTCCGCAAGAGTGTCAAATCAGTGGTCACAACGGAGCAGAGTACGCTGAATTGCCGATGTGCATCTTTCTCCAGTTCTTTCTCTCTCATATGCCCGCAATGCCTAACATTACTCTGGTTTTACATTTCTCTGTGGCTCCCAGAACAACTTGACCTGGCCAAGACTCGGTTGAGCAAGCTGAACCAGGCCTGAGGATGGCAGGCGACCACAGCAAATGTTGGCTCTCGCAGCACAATGAAGCATGCAGATTTGAATCGGTGAACACTTCGTCATCACCTCGTTGCTCATGAGTTTTATGGATGTGATTTGTGGACCTAATCCATATGTAATGCTACTCATTTTGCTTGAGATGCAATACTGCTGTGCTCGTGAGTCGTGATGCCATTACAATTTACTACTTACAAGCTTGCTGGTTGCTGAAAACAGATAAAGGGTTAAAAAAAATAGAACAAACTCTAACCAATGTAGAAGTTGTTTTTGGAAAGAGTTGTCTGTCTATTGCTAGTCTGAGGATGAAGGGCTGTTGGCTGTTGTTAATTTTGCTTTGTTATCCCGCAATGGAAGCTTGCAGGGTTCCAGCCCTGCTGGATACGAATCTTTGTGTCCTATGAACCAACTTTCTCGCTCTCGCTGGCACTACTGCAAATGCAACAACACCAGGAGCAATATGACCCAGCGTTGCTGTAAGCTAGTCATGCCTGATTCAGATTTGTTTGTTTATGGGACAACTATATTGAAACTATGAAACAATGATGTATCATCAGCATGCAAAATAAGGTTAGTCAAATGGGGTACGAGTTCAGTACGATCGTAGAAATTTGATCCTCAATCTTCAGGAAAATAACTAAGGGTAATAAGCATTACATTGTGCTGGTGTTGACAGTTTTGATGAAGCCTCCCTGAGTGGGAACAACAGTTTAGCATATGATGGACTGCTTCTGAACTGGCTGAATACTTACTAAAGTGGAATGGAAAAAATGGGATAACGAAGCAACGAAACTGATAAACTCCCATGGTAGTAGAGACTTTCCTATGCCAATATACTACCATCCGATGTTTCTATGCTGTCTGTACTCTTGATTATCTACAGATGTTGAAACAATGACCACACCACGCCCAAGGATTCAACGGTCTGATGTGAAGGCTATCTGCAACAGAAAGAAAATACAGGATCAGATTTCAGATAGAATTAGTTGCCTTCACTGCTGAATGGAAAAAAAATACTATATCAAATAGGAAAAAAATTTATCATTGCATTACACGTGAGCTTCAACGAAATCAATTAGATAAAAATAGGACACTACAGCATCTATTTGCACTTGAGCAGTGAGAGCACATTGCCTTGGGATAAATGAAGCTTTCCATTCGTTGACCAGTATAACTTTAATAAAATGGAGCAAGATGAAATAGATCATAATAATTGACCTCAAGATAGAAGTGACATCTTTAACAGTGTTCACTACATGGCCTAGCTTGAAAGTGTTACGCAAAACAAGTTATAAGTTGCTCTGTATTTCAATCACTACTTACAACATGACTGAGAGGAGATAGAATTGTCTTTTTTGTGAACCAAATCTCCCAGAAGTTAGAAATCTCTAGAAACACTACTTACACCTGAGAGTAGATTACGACCTAGTATTCTTGAAATTTCTAGTACAGTCCAATCCATTTGGAATATATTCTAATTATTTTAGTAGTTCCAAACGACCCGTAAGTTCTAAACACAACTTACAAATGTGTTGCCAACAGAGGTTATTACATGGAAATTTTGCATTCCTGATTTGTTCATTGTGCAGATAGGAAATGGAATCAGAGCATAGCAAAGTTCAGCAAAGGCACAATAACTAAGATCAGTAAGTATCAATCAGAAAGATAAATGCATCTGCATACAACTAATTTAGCAAAAGGGGTCATACTGAACTAAGATTAGGGATAAATCAATCATCAATTCATTGGAGGGTAAGCAGTTGGTACTTACTCAGAAGGGTAACTAAGTTGGCATTGAAATATTATAACGGCTACGCAGGCCATCAATAGCTTTTTCCACAGATTTTGTCATCTCAGGGATTGTCACCTTGCACACTAATTATTAGAGACAAATAAGAATGAGAGTGGAGAAGAGCCAACACAACATTAGAGTTGAGACATTCTAGTAACACACAGGGAATAATGACATGTTAACAAAGACAGAATAATGTCACAAATTGAGCTTCTTAATGTGATCATCAGTTCACATTTACTGTATAATATTTATATTTGGGGGAGAAGCACAATGATAGAAATAATTCAAGTTAGAACATTAAGTCTCACTGTTCAAAACGAGAATAAACATTTAGTGCAAGACAGTTTAGGATCAACCGCATCATGAGTGTTAAACCAGAGAAACACAACATGATGATTGACATGACCTGCCTTCGACCTATCACATATTTAGCTATGACCACATTCTCCAATCTAGTATCAGTTAATTTTGGAGGCAAGACAATGATGTTGAGCAGAAGAGATAAAGACTTTAAAGCATGTGTGTAATACCACGAGTTGTGGATGAATGTGCCTCTGCGATAATCTGCTTGTACTTTGCCTGAAAACGACACGGAAACATTAGGATCCAGATAAGAGAATATGAAACTTCCAGATGCTGACAGTCTTAACAATGTGTACCTTGACATCAGAACTTTCTTTAATATTATCAGACATCTTCTTGTACTCCTTATCAACTTCATCTGTTAGTTGCTGACAGGTCTGATTTTGGGCCTGAAAAGAGAATTAAGATCTTACATATGTTAGAGCAAATAAAACACCAGAAGCACAGAAAATGCATTATATGTGTATTAACTACTTCTGTGCATCAGAGCTGTGTTTAACATTTTGGGATGGAAAATGCAAGCTCACCAAGCCATTTAACAAAATTTAACCTACATGAATGAACTTCAAGTGAGGATAGTGAATGAAATCTATTGGACCATGTTATTGTGCCAATTGCAATTACATTTCAATGGGTCACGTTCTTCAATTTTCACTGAAATGGAAACTTGCCCTCTGCAATTGTCAAAACAAATATACATACATTGGTACTGAGAAATTTAGAATAAAAAGAAGCTCACCTTATTCAGTGCCTTTCATGCTATAACACTACATAACATGAACTGTTGCCAACAAAACCCATGTATACTAATGCTGCAAGCTAAAGGGAAGAGATCCAGATACACTACTCGTTTTCATGGATTCCAGTGGTACAATTATAAATCATCTTCTATATCAGGTATCTCCACTAGCAAATTACATATATTGAGCTTGTTAGATTGCAGAAACTCAAACATAGTAACCTCATGTATCAATTGTTTTTACAGTAACCTCAATCCTCATATACCAATTGTAGAAACTCGGATACAGTGACCTCATATATCAGATGTTCAGTGCAACAAAGACATTTTCAGATATGCTTATAAACCAAGTCTTGCTGAATCACCAAATCGACAGGGATACATACAGAAAGCAAAGGAACCAACCTAGTACACATGATCATGGCCGTCTGGAAATGGCACACGCTAACCCTCCACGGCGTCAATCTGGAACGAATGGGAGGGAAACGAACCCTAACAACGCGAATGGGAGGGAAGCGGGGTGCGGGAGATGCTCACGGTGGGCTCACCTTGATTCGCTTGGAGACGCGGGAGAAGGAGGCGTCGATGTCGGCGTGCGCGCGGGAGTGGAGCGCGTCGAAGCGGCGCTTGAGGTACTCCATCAGCGAGGCGACAGAGCTCCTGAGGTCTCCGACGCTGGACGCCCCAGCCGCAGCCGCAGCAGCCGCCGCCGGAGGCGAAGGCTGGGGAGACGCGGCGGGGGAAGGTGAGGGGGAGGCGGCGGCGACGCGGGGGCTGGCGACGAGGGGCGAGCGCGCGGCGGGCTTGGCCCTGCCCCGGGACTTCGGCTTGGACTTCGGGGGCGAGGCGGAGGATCCCGGCGAGGAGAGGAAGCCGATGCTGAGGTCGGCGGGGGAGGAGCCCGGCGACGACGACGCGGGGGAGGAAGCGCCGCGGCGGACGGCGCGCTTGCGCGATGCGGGCGCCGGTGACGCGAGCGGGAACAGGAATGAGGGGTCATGCTTGGGCTTGGGGTTGCGCCTCGGCCTGGAGGAGGCGGCGGCGACGGGGGTTGCTCGTGGTCTCCCCATGGCTCCGCTGCAGGTGGGATGGCCTCTGCTGCTTCGCTTCGTCTTTCCAGGTTTGAACTGGAACGTAACGGAACGGACTTGAGGGGTGGAGTGGGGCCCGGAGATCGGAGAGCAGCGCGGGCGAACGTCTTGCCACGACAGTCGTGGCACGACACCGTCCGGGGTCCACCTTTTTCCGGGGCCACATGCCATCATACAGCTAGATCCGAATTAGAAATAAATAAATTAAAATATCGATTCTATGTTTCTTTGATTGAATCGTGATTCCTTTTAACCTGTTAAATCTGTCAATTTGAATTGATATTTCCTGCTAAAAACGTGATCATGAAAATTTTGTTTTAATTGATCTCATGAATAGATAGAGTTAGAGCTAAAAAAGAAAACCAAACAAAAATGTTCATTAAGCCAGTTTTAATGGAGTTTCATTGGGAAAAATTTCATACCCCCAAACTTCATTAGCACAGTTATCTAGTTTTCAGTCTAGATAATTGTACAATAAATTTTGCATTGAGAGTTTGAGATTGACCAGGCCATGCAAAGTGTCCCAGCCCAAGACACTACTCGTGATTTTCATGGCCTCCACATCTTCAACCAAAAAAAATAACTATCACAATACCTCTCTCTCCAATGCAAACACCTCTATTAATTAGCTGAATTTCCTATTCGGGTTGGGAATGGCCTTATGGTGAAGTTGGATAGCAACTACTAGCAAGTTCAACCTGCAAAGCCATGATAATATAATATGTTTTTTCTTTCTAGAAACATCATCCTTGTTAGAAAAAATGCAGTGTAATAACTAAAAATGAGTTAAATACTTTGTGAACATGGAGACAATTGTCGATCCGCACTCTAAGCCATTAGATTGGCACTGGAGGGCTGAGATGGAGCCATATCACTTCAGCTCATAGGTGACATGGTTGGATCTCAGCTCTCCAATGCCCATCCAGTGATGGAGAGTTATGTTGTAGTGTGGGCAGGTGCCCTATGCTTAAAGTTGTTAATAGTTTAAGAACTGAATCAAATCCAACCCAATTCATTCCATTATACTACACTTCAAAAGCCAAACAAACCATTCATCCACATCAATCCAAATCATTCCAAACTAGTTAGCATTTTTTTATCTCAAAACTAACAAAATCGGTTCAATTCTCTAATTTTAGAGTCTGACTTTGAATGTGAACCCCGCATATACATCTGGTTTCATCGTTTTGCACGGAGTAGCAGACTGTCATATTAAGGCATCTTCAGCAAATTTCGGTCAAATCCGCTAAAATTTTATAGTGTGAACGCGAGTTTTTAAGTCTAGAATCCGGCTCTAGAGCGGGCCCCACATATAGATTTGGCCTCAGCGATTTGCATGGAGTAGCGGACAGTCATATTAAGGCATCTCCAACAAATGTCGGTCAAATCTGATAAAATTTAATAGTGTGAACGCGGACTTTTAATTCTATGGTCCAACTCTAGACGTGGGTCCCACATATAGATTGGGCTTCACCGATTGGCACGGAATAACAGACTGTCATATTAAGTCATCTCCAATAAATTTTGATCAAATCCGTTAAAATTTAATAGTGTGAACGCGAGTTTTAATGTAGGGTCCGGCTCTGTATGTGCGTCCTACGTATAGATTTGACTTCACCGATTGACACGGAATAACGGGCTATCATTATGAAATATCTCCAACAAATTTCAATTAAATTCGGTTAAAAATTTGTGTGTAAACTTGAGTTTTTAATTTCGAGGTCCGAGTTTTAACCTAACTTATACTTACACAAAGGTATTATGTTGTTTAAACCATTATGATCGATTATAACTATTAAACCAAACCAAACCATTACAGAAGTCAAACCGTTTTGAACCAAACCAATTTAAACCACATCACAAACCAAACCAAAGTTCAAACCGAACCATAACAGGTTTACCTATGCTTTTAAAATCCACTTTCATTACCAAATGCCTTCATGTGGATTAATTTTCTAGAAAATAAAGATATCATGTGTATATGTGAGAAATCAGTGGGAGAATCAATGAATTCGAAGTTTGATAAATACTAATAATGGTCTTACGGCACTGCACATATGAGGTCAATTTGAAGTTATTGGATTATGCATGCGAGAGTTTATATGTAGTTATTGGATTGTGCATATGTTATAGAACACCAAATCGATGAAATTAGCATCCATGCTAGTACTATGCTACTATGCTAATGTTTAGTCCTACGTTTCATGGCTTAAAAGATGGTGTCGTGATGTGGACTAAAGGCTTGGTGCGAATGGCAATATATTGAAAGTACATTGCACATGAAAGTCAATCGCTGATACCCATGTTGATCGTTTATAGCTAGTATTTTACGATTTTCTTGTAATGCTTATGATCTCCATGATTGACACGGATAATACAATATATATTATGAATATACAACTCTAACCTTGAATGATAATAATATATATGTCATAATTAACCTATATACCTTAGCTAGAACATTACAAGAAAATCATGGAGATTTTCTAACCGAACTCTAACCTTGTTGGAACACTAGGAATGTGCCCGTGCGTTGCTACGGGCTCCAAATTACAACGCAATTGATAGAACATTCAATAACATTATATTATTGGAAAGCAAATACAAACATATAAAAAATCAGTTTTTATGAGCAATGCCAATAAATCATAAGTGTTTCAGTGCAATTTTCTTTCCTCCTACTTACTCTAAAGAATAAAAATTATCAACTCCTATAGTATGATATTGAAGGATTTCAGAAACATATATAATTCCTATTAATAAATACACTCATAAATGTTTATAAAGAAAAAAAGAATGGATAGAAAAATATGTTACGAAGTGGATCCTAGTTCATTTCTCTAGAAAGCTTCTATATGCCTTTTATACATCCCTATTACATGTTTTGCATTGCCAGATAGTGGCTTATTACCCAGGCAGCGACAAAATCAAAATCCCTTTCTGGAGGTTGGCCCTTCATCTATTGATGAGTCAGAATTATGCATAACATAATCTATCCTTGTCAAAGGTTAAAGGCAATGAAGTGCATCCAGTCTACCTGCATATGCGGATAGTTTCCTTTCAACAGATCAATTTATGAATGAATATTGTCGTGATTAATGACTAAATGGAGAAATAAATTCATCTGTACATACCTTATAAGTTATCAATCATGTAAAGCAAATATATATACTATTAGAATAATGACTAAATGGAGAAATAAATTCATATGTACATACCTTATAAGTTATCAATCATGTTAAGCAAATATATATACTATTAGAACAGGCCACATATCCGAGTTTTGGTCGTCAAGAACAATGAATCAGTTGAAAAACTTTCCTGCTTCCATCCTTCATTCAGAGAGAAAAGTGACCAACTCACAGATTATTGCTCTGAAAATGCAGCCTAGTTTTTTACCAATATGAAAAAACCATGTCTGAAAAGATGTGCAGATTAGCATATTATGATACAACCATATGGAGCACAAGGTAATAAGGAAAGTAAACCATCAAAGTAGCAAAGATATATTGTCAATCCACTAATATAGGAAGCACTGACGCAATTCATCCTTGATCACTAATTGCACAACTGGGGATTTCACATAGCAGAAGCAAATATCTGTACATTATGAATGCAACAACAAATGTGCCATGGGAGTGAATCCAAAAAAGATAGTCTAGCTTGTGAAACTATTAATATGAAAATTAAGAAGGCTCAATAAAATTATTCGGTTCGACTACCCATGTGAATTGAAGGAACTGGTTATTGATTACTTCAACAGAATTTCTGAAGTGAGTTTTATTCATGGTCTAGCACACCAAAGTCTGCAATCAACTCGCAAGGTAAGGAACCGCTATAAATTGTCTTCAGATTCTATTTATATATATATTAGGTTTAGAACATATGTGTTACCTATGGGGAAGTAACCACACATTATTATCGGCAAGTTGGTTATCGGAGATTAACCTCTGCAGATCCAAAACATAAAATCTTGATTAGCAAAAAAAGGGTAAAATTAGTTTTTTATTAAAAAAAGATGTATAATTTACCATAACCTAGCACTAACCTTATGAGGCCATAGCAGACAGGCATACCAACCAGACCATCGAGACAGATACTTGAGAATGATAGTGCTCACCCTGATGCAGCATGCACAACTAAGTATTGAAGCACGACGGTAGTAAATAGTTCATGGTCATGAAATAAATGGAACCAATCAAATGGGATCACGATGGCACATCTATTAATTGGCCAAATTAGGTAATAAATATTTGCATAGGTCATTCAGTTCCTAGCACTGATTTTTGCCAAAACAAATGGCTGTTCCTTTTTTCAAAGAATTACAGAGAAGTCTATCCTAATAACTGGTTAGATTATGTACTAAAAATTTTTGAGATGCCAACTTAACCTAATGTAGAAAGGTCATTTATCCATCTGAAAATGATTGTGATGCTGCAACAGGGGCAGGCAATCAGATCTTTGAAGACGTGATGAGCTGCGAGTTGATAAAGAAACAATCTGCTATTTACACAATGGTGAAGGACCATCAGAAAGGAACCTTTCAGGAACACAGGTCACATTGAAGCAATAAGAATCCCAACCGCTAGCCAGCAAAAAATCAGAACAGATTAAAAAATAGATCATTATTACTCTCAAGATATGAAAATATTTTAGCATTTTGGTTTAACAGAAAATTTAGAAACATCACCAAAAGTTTCCTAATTTTCAATCCAATCTATCAAACCATTAGTGACAAATATGCCTAGGAATAGAATATGCTAATAGTAAAATTTCTACCTTGGCAACTTAAGTTATTACTCCTGGGCATGGCAATCGTAAGCTTCTTGTTGTTAAACAATATTGCGCTGCACTTGAGCAATAGTAAGTTTAGAAAATTCCAACAGAGCATGAACCAAGAAAAATTATGCGAGTGTGTGGAGTGCCTGCAATAGCATCTGCAATACATACTATACACTTATCATGTGACCTGACATATGGTACAAGATTGTAAAAAACAATTTACTGATGTACTGATTACCTCCCCGATTGTTGGTGATGTTTGACACAACAGCAAAAGAATCCCTTTCTTTTCCTGTTATCAAATTGATGGGATACAATTATAAATATATTCAGAAATAAATTATAAACTTTGAATCTGCAGGCAAAGAAAACTGCAGATACCTTTCTATAAGCAACTTCTCGTTGTCTCCTTTTCTGTCTGAGACAATATGTGCAAATACCTCTCAATAGATCTGCACTAAGTAAATCCATATATTTGCGTGAGCAAGTTATGAATTTACAAAAAAAAAAGAAATGTTTTAGATGTTATTAACATCAGAGGAAAGTAGAATAAGCCAAATAAGATCATATCAGAACTTGTCCCAGAAACTACCACCTACACATCAACCAAGATCAGTGGCAGCCAAGCCCAGCAAGAAAGATCACAACAGTCGCCACCCCCATGGACAGCACCACAATCAAGTACGGGAAAGCAGAACCCTGAGCCTGCAAGAAACAGAGCAGAGTTTAGCATATTTCTTATTTTTCAGCTATTCAGACCGAATACTTGAAAGCTCCTTTGGTTCTCTTAAGCTCCTTACCGGAGAGGTCGTCACGGCCTCAACCATGTGAGCAACACCCGCTACAACATCCTTGGTGACCGCCTCCTCCTACACTGTGGGGTGTGGTGAGCGATCACCCCTGCAGTATCAAATCCCATACAAATGGAACATGTAAATCAAACATTCTTTCTTTTTGAAAGACGAGCAAATATCATCATTTCACTGTGTACTTACAGATATCCAAAGGCATCGAGATAGTAGGAAAATAAAAAATTCATCCAAATAGTTCCATACTAAACAATGGCAACACATAGTTCAAATTTTGGGTTTGTCAACATGTTGAAGTGTATTTTTCAGCGGGTATTATGCTGACAAGATGCAGTGTGATGTGATTCCATCATTCCAACAGGTATTATTGAGATGTCTATAGCCATATGATCTTAATGCAATTCACGAAGGAAAATCCAACAGGTATTCTGGAAGAGAAACATGAACGTTGAGCTTGTTGTTGCAAAGAAGAAGCCTGAAGATTCAACAATAAGTAATCAAATCCTGGTGTGCTAAATGAATACAAATACTCACACGAGGAAAGCAAATTACAAGTATCAACCATTTTTTTTATCAGAAATGACATTGACGATCACACGAACGAACACATACTTGGCTCTCTTCTCCTTCATTGCTCACTCCCCAACATTAGTTCTCTAATCCCATTCCCGTACCTCTTCTGAAGCACATTTGCTTCTCCCTGACCTGACCTGTGAGAATCCTGACACAAACCTGAAACTCGTCACACACAAGGCCTACTATAGTACAAGTGTACAACCGAACAAAAACAATGCAATCTGTAAGCACACTTACACATTGGTGAACGGAGATGAGGAAGGTGCCCGCGGCGGCCGCGACGTCCTCGCAACACAGGGCGAGGTTCTCCTGAGGCATCCAGGTGACGAAGCCCCTCGTGTTGTCAGCCACGGCGTCCATCAGGGGCAAGCCCTGCTGTTCCACGCTCCGGCAGCCAGACGCCCTTCACCTCATTGACCCGGATCGTGGGCTTAGCGTCCTCCTTGCCGCAGCACAAGTCGAGAAGCGGCTCCGCACCGCCAGCCCCGACCACCTCGGCCTCCACATCCTCGGCGTTGCCTTGGGAAGAGGGGGCAGGGATCTCACGAGAAAAATATGGCCGGGAAAAACGGATCGGCGGCATCGTGGGGAGAGGAAGAAAGCGGATGGTGGTGACGCGGCCGGAGAGGAAGACGGACGGGCGGCGACAGCGCGGGGAGAGGAGAAGAGGAGGCGCGGGCGCGACATCATGGGTGGGTGGCGGCGTCGCGGAGAGAGGAGGGCGTCGCGTGAAGCAGAACGGGGAGAAGAAAAAATGGAGGGCGGAGAGAGAGCAGGGCCCAGGGAGGGAGGCGAGGGCGGCTTGGTGGGGAACGGCGGCGGCGCGGGAGGGGGCGGCGGCGGGTCGGTGGGGGACGGTGGTGTGCAGAGAGAAAGAGGGGGTGTGGATGAACGGAGCGGGGAGGCGGCGTGCAGAGAGAGAGAGGGCGGACGCACGGGCACGGCGGACGCACGGGGAGCGGAAGAAAGTACCAACACGTTTTTTTCTCCACTTCATACTTTTTAGGAGTAGAGATTACCGGAACCTAACCGAAGTTGGAGAAGAAGGGAGGATGGGTGAAGATAGAGGTGGGAAAAATTGTGTGAGGTGAAGCTCTATTTCACTCTTCTAAGATATAGCTTTTACTAATTAAAAACAGCATTATTTTCCATGCCTGCACCGGCGTGTCGTCAGGGACATTGTGACCAACCGAGCTCCGGTCGCTCCCCGGCACCTGGCGCCACGACAAACTGCCCGTCGTGGTCATATACCTAATACCTACCTTCTCTACTCGACGTCTCGCGCCAACCATCACGCACGCAGCACGCTCGCTCGCTGTCGCTGCTGCAGAGGATCCTCGCCTCCGATCCGGCGCCTCTTGCCTGCCGGCATGGCGCAGAGCGAGAGGCCACCGCTTCTCCAGGGAATTGACCAGTTCGTCGTCGTCGACTTCGAGGCGACGTGCGAGAAGGGCGCGCGCATTTACCCGCAGGAGATCATCGAGTTCCCTGCGGTGCTTGTCGACGGCGCCACCGGCCGGCCCCTGTCCGAGTTCCGCACCTACGTCCGGCCGCGGCACCACCCGCGGCTCACCGCCTACTGCACCGACCTCACCGGAATCCGGCAGGACCAGGTGGACGCCGGCGTGGAGCTCCGGGAGGCGCTGGCGATGCACGACGCGTGGCTGCGCCGCGCGGTGGGCGACAGGAGCTTCGCCGTCGTCACGTGGGGCGACTGGGACTGCCGCACCATGCTCGAGTCGGAGTGCCGGTTCAAGGGCCTCGCCAAGCCGGCCTACTTCGACCGGTGGGTCAACCTCCGCGTCCACTTCGACGCGGCGTTCGGCGGCGGGTCCCGGCCCCGGCGCAACCTCCCGGAGGCGGTCCGGGAGGCCGGGCTGCGGTGGGGCGGCCGCTGGCACTGCGGCCTCGACGACGCGCGCAACACGGCGCGCCTCCTCGCCGAGCTGATGCGGCGGGGCGTCACCATCTCCATCACGGGCTCGCTAGCGCCGTCAACGCACGTTGCGCCCGTGGGACGTCAGCTCCAGCTGCTGCCTCAACAGCAGCCACAGCCACCTCCGCCGCCGCCGGTAGTAGGCAGCCTCAGCCCGTATGGTGGCGCCGGCGCCGCGGTGTGCTTGTGCTACTGCGGCGTGCCGAGCAGAGGCGGCATCATCACGGCGCCAGGGCCAATGCAGGGTCGGGGCTTCTACGGCTACGGATGCGGCAACTGGACGCCGGAGTTCTGGGCAGCATAATAGTCGGACTCCGATCCCATTGCACCATTTCGTCAAGCATGGTGAGCTACTGCTCATCGCGTCCGCAGACTCCGCACAGTGGTGAGATTGATTTCTTTGGTTTCAACGAATCTTCATGGCATCATCGAGCACTACAATTAACATCCAACATTTCATAAGGCTATTGTGTTAAGAATTGTACAAGCAATGTAATGCATTTTCTTACCGTAATGTTTGACTAGAAAGTATATATATACATTCAAAGACTGGCAGCTGAGTCTTGCTAAGATGGAATTTTCCATTTTCTTTATAGGAAGTTAAGCTGTGATGCAACCACAGTCTGCATGCTTGCGCACTAATTTAATTTCCAGGGCACCACATTCATGAAACTATATTCCAACTTTACGAGAAACATAGTTTAGGTTCAGGACAACAAAAAAGTAAGAAGAATATTCCAACATTAGAAAAATAAAAGATATCACTACTAGAGAAATGCTCGTTTGTATCGGATGGGAACCCCATTAGTACCGGTATTGAACCGGTATACCCATGTTGGTACTAATGTGGGGGACATTAATTAATACCGGATATTTTACCCGGTACCAATGTCACCACCGTAAAGCTCATCCTCCTCCTCTCCTCTCCTCTTTTCATTTCTTTTCCTACTAGGTCCTGAGCCCCCCGCCGCCAGGTCCCCGCGTCCCATCCGCGTCGCCACGAGGTCCCCGACCCGTGCCGTCCCTGCGGCAGAGAGAGAGGGAGAGGAATTAGCTGGAGAGGATAAGGCAGAGAGAGGGTGAGAGGAGAGAAGAAGTTGGAGTAGAGAGACGAGGGGGTGCGGAGAATATTTCTAAGTCCGAGAGGTCGCGTCAGTTGGGAAGGTGAAGGTGTAGTTACTGGGGCTTCTGAACCGGTACTAATGTGCCCCCTTTAATACAGGGTCGTGCTTTGGTTCGGTACTAATAGAGGTCTGACCCATTAGTATCGGCTCTAACCCTCACCGGTACTAATGTCTCACATTAATAACAGGTGTGTGTGTGGGGGGGGGGAGCCCTGACACGCCCCCAGTGAGTCCCATTAGTACCCAGTCTAATCCCCATCCAATACTGATGTACACATTAGTACCGGGTGCGAAAATACCCGGTACTAATAGGATTCAAGCCTCAGGTTATATAGTTGATTCTCTAGTAGTGTATATTTGTTTTCATTTTGTTGCATTATTTCTAAGCACCACAGAAGTTCAATTGAACTTTAACAAATCTACAATAGGAGGATGAATTTGAAGTTTTTAAAGGAAGAGCATTTTGAATTAAGAAGGCCTCCACAGATGTCCCTGTACGAATCTCCCTTGCAAGCTGATGCCGCTGCTTGTCCTTCAATTATGTAATTCCGTTTAATCCCACAACGCTTGTAAGAAAACATGCATGAAATAGTTAACTATACAGCCGTGAAAAAAGGGATTGAGTTGCTGAGTAGATACTTCTTGTTAGGTTTTTATAGTGCACTTATTTGTTGTGCAGATGTAAGTATATTTTTTTCTGCAAATTATCAAAATTAGACAATTTGACTTACAGTAAAACCAAAACGACCTTTAGCAATGAAGAAAGTAAATTGCATCAGCTAAAATTGTAAAAATCTGTTGGAATTTTAGGTAATTTCTAGATTAAAACCAGAATATAAATCATGACGAACTGAACAACTAGATTAAACATGTGTAGAAAACTCATGTCACAGATCATAGAAACTAGTGTAAGCACGATTCATACACTAGACAGACAAGACAGATTGATCATGATGAACAAATAAAACCACAGCAAGATGAGAGTGTACCCAAAGGCGGGGCGGTTGCCGGGGGCAACCGATGCGCCATTATCCTCTGGATTAGCCATACTAATCGTGGGAGGACCTCAGTCGATGTAGTCGTACGATGTCGATGCAGGAAGATGTACGCAGTGAAGTCCCTCGTACGGTCACCAGAACGTAGATGAAGATGTTCGAGAGCAGTCGCGTGAAGAGCGCTTCCCAAAAATCTTATTCGCCTTCTCCCGGTGCAGGATCATAAAGACGACGGTTCCGGAGACCTGCTCGCCCGGTAGCTGGTGCACACGAACGATCGGGCTGGAGTCTTGGCGACGGCGACGCAACAACGAGAAGAGGCAAAATCTAACTCGTATAGATCACCTTAGAGATACGCTTACTTGGGGCCTTCCCGTGTGGTAGTCTATGATGCTTTCTTTTCATGAGGGGTTCGTCCATATTTATTAGGAGAAAAACTCCCAACACCCTTGTCTATTAGCAATGTAGAACTAATAGATGGTGTACCCCTTTAACGCTAATGGGCCTTTGAGATTTATTCAGAATTATTTATATGGGTCAGGTCTATATATCTAACAATCCCCCACCAGATCTCAAATGCCCATTTAGAGATTTCCCTGTTCTCACTACTGTTTGATATACCAGTGTTTCGGTAGAGACTGTTAAGTTGAACTTCCACCTAGAACTTCAAGCTACACTTATCCACAACTTGAACAATGGACTACGCCTTAAATTGCAAGTTTTGTGCGAACAAGTTTTACTCAAAGCCAAACTAGTACTTAGCTGCTAGTAGCCTTACCCCGTGGGTGGAGCATATGTGTCATACTCCTTAGTCTCTTCATGAGTTTACTAGAGATCACCCAAGTCTCATAGACTGCGACGTTTAACAGTCAAGCTCATATAGGTATGTTCTTTCAAGAATGCTCTGTAGGACAGCATCTTTACTCGTTAAAGTCAATAGAACATATTAAGGCATCCTTGCCAACCTACCTCACAGTGCCTCATTGCTCTGAGAGTATTGCATCTTCACATAGAGAGGGTTATCATTATACTCTCCTCAGTTTACCAATAGCTTGTTTTTCCCAGGTCCTTAGTCACGGGATCTCCGATCAAAAAGGTTGGGTTACTACTACTGTAAACTCACATGGGTCTCATACCTATCTCCCTAGATGTAATTTCTATCACATTCCGTGATAGCCCTTTTGTAAAGGGATCTGCCAGGTTTTTGTCTGTTTGTATATAAGATACAGTAATTACTCCGGAGTTTCTCAACTTCCTGACAGTCTTCAAACGTCTTTTAACGTGTCTTGTTGACTTCGCATTATCCTTAGCACTATTCACTTTAGTGATTACTGTTTGATTATCACAGTTCATAAGGATAGCCGGTATTGGTTTTTCAACCACCGGCAAGTCAGACAAGAGCTCACGCAGCCACTCTGCCTCTGCAGATGCTGTATCCAAAGCTGTAAGTTCAGCTTCCATAGTTGATTTAGTCAAAATAGTCTGTTTGCAAGACCTTCATGACACTGCGCCACCTCCAAGGGTAAAGACATACCCACTAGTGGCGTAGATTTGATCAATATCAGAAATCCAGTTCGCATCACTATATCCCTCGAGCACAGCTGGGTGCCCGGAATAATGAATCACATAGCTCATCATACCTTTAAGATAATACAAGACCCTTTCTAGTGCATGCCAATGATCATCACCCGAGTTAGACATGTACCTACTCAATTTGCTCACAGCAAAAGAAATATCTGGTCTAGTTACACTAGCAAGATACATGAGTGAACCAACAATTTGAGAGTACTTCAATTGATCTCTGGTATCCTTCTTGTTCTTTCGCAATGTCACACTAGGATCATAAGGTGTTGGAGAAGGCTTGCTGTCCATATAGCCAAAATGGCTCAAGACCTTCTCAACATAGTGAGATTGTGATAAAGTAATCCCACTCTCTTCCTTAATCAACTTGATGTTTAAAATTACATCAGCTTCTCCTAGATCTTTCATGTCAAAACTCTTTGACAAGAATGACTTGACTTCATTTATAATATCCATGTTTGTTCCAAAGATTAGAATATCATCTACATATAAGCATAGTATAACAAAATGACCCCCACCATGTCGATAATACACACACCTATCAGCTTCATTAACGACATAGCCCGCACTAGTTAAAGTAGTGTCAAACTTCTCATGTCATTGTTTAGGAGCTTGTTTCAAGCCATACAA
The DNA here is from genome assembly GCA_036936925.1 of Cenchrus fungigraminus. Lineage (NCBI taxonomy): Eukaryota > Viridiplantae > Streptophyta > Magnoliopsida > Poales > Poaceae > Cenchrus > Cenchrus fungigraminus. The sequence continues at coordinate 75,944,491 of CM072780.1, forward strand.
AGATTTCAATAATTTACACACCTTCTGCTCTTCACCTTTTACTACAAACCCATCAGGCTGATCCATATAAATCTCCTCATCCAACTCTCCATTGAGAAAAGTTGTCTTCACATCCATCTGATGGACGATCAGACCATATGAGGCAGCCAAGGATAGTAGTACTCTAATAGTGATCATTCTAGCAACAGGTGAGTAAGTATCAAAGAAATCTTCGCCTTCCTTTTGAGTATAACCCTTAGCCACAAGTCGAGCCTTGTACTTGTCAATAGTACCGTCAGGTCTAAGTTTCTTTTTGAACACCCACTTACAACCAATTGGTTTACAACCGAATGGTAATTCAGATAGCTCCCAAGTTCCATTAGAAAGAATCGAGTCCATCTCACTACGAACTGCTTCTTTCCAATCATCTGCATCTGGAGATGCATATGCCTCTATAATAGAGGTAGGAGTATCATCCACAAGGTACACAATGAAATCATCACCAAAAGATTTTGCAATCCTTTATCTCTTGTTCCTCACTGGAACTTCATTGTCATCCTTCTCAAGTGTTTGCTCAAATGACTCAACAGGAGACTCGATAGGTATCGTATTATCAGGAGCTATTTCAGTGGAAAATTTAGCATTACTACGCATATCTTTCATAGGAAAAATATTCTCAAAAAAATAGCATCACGAGATTCAAAAATTGTATCAACATGCATATCAGAAACTTCAGATTTTACTACTAAAAATCTATAAGCAATGCTATTGTGAGCATATCCTAGAAAGACACAATCTACCGTCTTTGGTCCAAGCTTACGCTTCTTTGTAATTGGAACATTGACTTTCGCCAAGCATCCCCACATGCGCAAGTATGAAAGTGATGGTTTCCTTCCAACCCAAATCTCATATGGTGTTGTCTCTTTACTTCTGTTCGGAATTCTATTCAGGACATGACTTGCAGTCAATATAGCTTCCCCCCACCATGCCTTAGATAAACCAGCAGTATCTAACATGGTGTTCACCAAGTCAGTCAATGTGCGGTTTTTTCTCTCGGCAATCCCGTTAGATTCAGGAGAATAGGGAGGTGTCCTCTCGTGAATAATACCATGTTCCGCACAAAGCTCATCAAATAATATAGGAAAATATTCACCACCACGATCTGACCTTAGACGTTTAATCTTTCTTTCTAGTTAATTTTCAACCTCAGCCTTAAAGATTTTAAAGTAGTCTAAAGCATCATCTTTAGTTTTCAGCAAGTAAACATAGCAATATCTAGAAGCATCATCAATTAACGTCATGAAATATCTCTTTCCACCTTTAGTCAACACACCATTCATCTCGCATAGATCAGAATGTATGAGTTCTAGAGGTGCCAAGTGTCTCTCCTTCGCTGCCTTGTGAGACTTTCGAGGTTGCTTAGATTGCACACAACTATGGCACTTAGAACCTTTGGCAATGGTGAAATCTGGTATTAACCGCAAACTAGATAAATGTGACATCAAACCAAAATTCACATGACATAGACGAAAATGCCAAACACTTGAATTATCACTAATTGTGCCACAAATATGATTGACTGACTTATTACAAAAATCTGCTAAACTTAGGCAGAACAAGCCTCCGCAATCATAGCCTTTACCAATAAATTGTCCATGCTTAGACATAACTACTTTATTGGACTCTAACACTACCTTAAAACCATCTCTTAATAAAAGGAAAACGCTAACAAGATTCTTGCGAATAGTAGGGACATGCTGCACATTCATTAGTTGCACGATCTTGCCCGAAGTAAACTTCAGATCTACCGTACCAACACCACGAACAGAAGCATGTGACCCGTTCCCCATCAGAACGGAAGAACCTTTGAGCAATTGGTAAGAAGAAAATAAAGAGACATCAGCACACACGTGAATATTAGCACCCGTATCAAGCCACCAACTAGGTGATTGAAACACCCAAAATACGGTAGGAAGACTACCATACCCGTCATCGGCATTGGTTGCAGTCACGAGGTTGACCTTTTTCTCTTTACGGTCTGTATGCTTTGGACAATCCTTAGCAAAATGTCCTAGTTCACCACAAGCGAAACAAGACATCTCAGACATATCTTTCTTCTTCTTCTTAAAGGTAGTAGTTGCTTTGGTATTGAAAGGCTGTTGTTTCCCCTTTCCTTTGTTCTTGCCTTTGAAATTTCTCTGGACAAAGTGGACGCTATGATCCCATAAAAGATTTGTGTCTCGTATATGCATCATTGAATCAAACAGATGATTCAAAAGCACATTACGCACAACTCCCATAAAGATATCATTGACTTTCTGGAATTTACTCCGATCTTTATCAGAGATGTCTCCCTCGGGTAAGCCATCTTTGACCCAGAAAACTTCCATGGCAGTAAGTCAATCTGTGATCTTAACAGACCACCTCTTAAAGTGCTTACCAGAGAATTTCTCCGGCCTCAGCGCATCAACAAAACTAGCCATAGGTACTAGAAAAGACCTATATTAAGGTTTTTGGATTGTTGGAATTTTAGGCAATTTCTAGATTAAAACCAGAATATAAATCATGATGAACTGAACAACTAGATTAAACATGTGTAGAAAACTCATATCACAGATCATAGAAACTAGTGTAAGCACGATTCGTACACTAGACAGACAAGGCAGATTGATCATGATGAACAAATAAAACCACAGCAAGATGAGAGTGTACCCAAAAGCGGGGCGGTTACCGGGGGCAACCGATGTGCCGTTATCCTCTGGATTAGCCATACTAATCGTGGGAGGACCTCAGTCGATGTAGTCGTACGATGTCGATGCAGGAAGATGTACGCAGTGAAGTCCCTCGTACGGTCACCAGAACGTAGATGAAGATGTTCGAGAGCAGTCGCGCGAAGAGCGCTTCCCAAAAACCTTATTCGCCTTCTCCCGGTGCAGGATCGCAAAGACGACGGTTCCGAAGATCTGCTCGCCCGGTAGCTGGTGCACGCGAACGATCGGGCTGGAGTCTTGGCGACGGCGACGCAACAACGAGAAGAGGCAAAATCTAACTCGTATAGATCACCTTAGAGATACGCTTACTTGGGGCCTTCCCGTGTGGTAGTCTATGATGTTTTCTTTTCATGAGGGGTTCGTCCATATTTATTAGGAGAAAAACTCTCAACACCCTTGTCTATTAGTAATGTGGAACTAATACATGGTGTACCCCTTTAACGCTAATAGGCCTTTAAGATTTATTCAGAATTATTTATATGGGCCAGGTCCATATATCTAACAAAATCAAGTCCCATGATTATAAAGAGATAAAATCATCATCACGATTTCTTGACAATACACTCAATGGTTGCTTCTCATATTTATGTAATAAATAACTACAACAATAGTAATGGATCATAATATTAGTTGTATCCAATAACTAATTATATTTTTCTAAAATATAAAATAGCCAGGAATAATATTATAAACTATAAAATAATTAGCAATTATAATGATGTCGTAAAACATAGTGGTAGTATTTTAGCTGAGAAAGCGGTTCATCCAAATTCCTCCGTTTCAAATTATAATTTGTTTCATTCTTTTACCTCAAGTTGACAGCTCATCTTAATAAAAAAACTATGAGTCTTTTCCACTACTTTGTTCATGCAATGTTTCTCTTTTTGCGCATTCTTTCTCTCACAACTAATCAACCGTACAAATAAGCACAAGTCAGTTTGGGATCTGCCGAACAAACTCTATACAAAATATCACATCTTTTGTTACATTTTGATTTATTAACAAAAGTTCTTCAAGAACGATTAAATGTGATTAAATTTGTACAAAATTTTTGAATGAGATGAGTGATCACGCTCGAGATAAAAAAAGTCAAAGTAATTATTATTTAGAACCGAGAGAGTGTTAAGTTATTTGGAACGGAGAGTGATAAAGCTACTATCAAAAAGTCGGCCGTTGTGGAATAATCCAGAAGATTTGAGATACTTGCCCACTGGATCAGACAGCAGCGGTCTCACGAGTCACGAGCAGGCGCACCCAAACCTCCCCCAAGCACGCCGCACGCGTCGTCCGCGCCAACCATTTCCGCACCACCGCATCGTCCGCGCCCGCCCGCCCGCCGCCGTCAGTCCCACGCACGCCGCACGCGCACGCCACCACCTCCTCCTCCCTGATCCTCCCCCTCCCGACTCCCGTGAACCCGACCCGCTGCGGAAACACCGAGATCCGACGATCCGCCGACCACCGGACTGGGGAGGAAGATGGGCCGGAGAGGGGAGCCCTACTACGTGGAGGCGGCGCTGCCGTTGGACGTCAACAAGAACACCGAGTGGTTCATGTACCCGGGCGTCTGGACCACCTACATCCTGCTGCTCTTCTTCGCCTGGCTCCTCGTCCTCTCCGTCTCCGGCTGCTCCCCGGGGGCCGCATGGACCGTCGTCAACCTCGCGCACTTCGCCGTAAGTCCCTAGTCGTATCCGCGGATCTCGATAGGGCGTGCTCTCTGTTTTTTGTGCTCTGTTCCTTCCTTACTCAAATTGGGCTGCTTCCATCCGCCGTATCTGCGGGATTGGTTCGTCTGGTTATCTCTTGCACTCGTTAATTAGCCCCTGTAGCGTCGATCTGCTGAATTGGGAGCTCTTTCTGCTCCCCCAACTGCTCTAGCCTTTCAGGCTTGACTAGTATGTGATTGGTTCTGTCTGGTGAAGTACTATGTGAGAATATTCTTGCTTAGCGAAAAAGGGGTAAATGGAGAATCTTCTTCGAGACTCGGATATGGCCTGGAGCCAAGGTGGGATTGATGGATGACCGGTTGATTTGAGTGATGGGGGGATCTACAATTAAATTGCTTGCTCATACCATCCCCATGGATTCTTAAGAATAAACAGAAGTCGTAGAAGATATGCTTCCCTAGATTTTTCGAGAGAGATGTTAGTATAAACTGCCTTTGTGGATCTGGGTTTTTAGTTACTTTATTATGATAGATTTTATTCCCCACTTATTGTTTGTGGAATGTAGGAGGTTTTGTACAAAGTCAAGACCAGCATGTCATAGTAGGCCTAGATCATTTTCTAGTTTATGCAGAGCATATTGTAATCAGATGTTGACTATTGAAAGGTCCATGTATGTGTACTATTAAGACCAACTAGTTGATGGGCTTTTGTTTGGTTTCTAGAACAAGAAAGCATTTGATGGCTACAGGACAAGGTTCACATGCCAAGCCCTGAGTTGTATAATGTGCCTTAACTAATACTTGGACTGGCAGATGTCATGGTGGCCTAAAGATGAAGTTTGTAGATTATGGGTTGGCTATTATCACCTTGGGCTCAAGACATCATATGTCTTGCTGGGCTCGGGATGTATTTGAACAAATTTGTATTTTCATGTCACAAAAAAGTTTGTTCTGTTATTAACCCAAGTTGATGTCATAGTTTCTTGTTCTTCCAATATCTTTTGCTCTAGTCTTAGACAAACATGTGGGTTGTGTATTGGTACACATAAATAAAAGAGTTCAAGTTCTTTAGTTAATGTTTAAAACCTTACCTTTTGATATTGTGTTAACCCACTGAAACTCTTCTGTTTTCAGATCACTTATCACTTCTTTCATTGGAAGAAAGGAACCCCGTTTGCTGCTGATGACCAGGGCATCTACAGCCGATTGACATGGTGGGAGCAAATTGACAATGGCCAGCAGCTTACTCGGAACAGAAAGTTTTTGACTGTGGTTCCTGTGGTTCTGTAAGTTCCATCATCATAATGAATTGTATGCTGCAAAAATTACTTTACAGTGTGGAGACGAAGCTTTCGCTAAATGGTATTATCACATTGATGAACATTGTTGAATAATAATAATAATAATAATAATAATAATAATAATAATAATAATATTGCATTTTGTGCTTATCTAATCCGTTTTATGGGTGGATTTATTTGCAAACACATATGTTTACATGTCCATCAGGCTACCTTTAGAAACTAGGTTTGTGCATAAGTCTCTGCTTGTTAGTTGTTACCCAATAGAAAGGTTCATACATCATAGAGTGGGCAGAACACTTTAATTATGCAAAATGTTTCTAGTGGCATTATATGTTAGTATTCTGTAAACTCATCCGATGTGTGATACCTGAATGTCCTGTCCATTCTCGGATTATAAAAGTTGAAATATGTAAAAGCAGTAAAGCACTTCATCTAGCTCATTGGTTGTGGCAAGCCTGAATGTTAGGGAAATTTCACTTCTAGCATTTATCCAGTTCATATTTCTTCCAGGACTAATTTGATCATTGTGATCCAAATGGTTAAATAAGATGGAACTATGGTTTTTCCAGAGAATGCAGAGTTTGGCTTATGGCAGAGTTTGGCTTATGTCTTGTCAGAGTTAGTATCGACCTTTGCAAAAGTTGTTGAATCTGGACATTTTGTTGCACTTCGTTTGTATTGTTACTCAGTTATATATTTTGTCAAACTAGGTGCCATAATTGAGCATCCCATCTCATGAAAAGGAAATCAGCTTCTTTTTTGTTGTGTTAATTGTATTCTGGTTCTGTGTTGCTTTTTAACTTAGATCTTTGATTCCCATTCCTAGCCATTGACACCTTTGATTCCCTTGGTTTGAAGTCAACATTGGTGGAACATTGCATGCCATTAATGATACCAAGTTGATATGATCATATTAAGTTGGACGTCCTAAAATGCTTCTTTTTCAGGTATCTGATCGCATCACACTTGACGGACTACAAGCAGCCAATGTTTTCCCTCAATACAGTGGCAGTTTTCGTGCTGGTTGTTGCAAAGCTTCCAAACATGCACAAGGTCCGCATATTTGGAATCAATGCAGACATCTGAGGGCCCCTTCAGGAAGTATGCGGATGTTTGCTTCTGCCAAACTCTAAAAGAGGGATGTGTAACAAGTGAATGCTTTGCAAAGGTGACTCAGTCGCCGCCTGTAATATCTGTGTAGGTGTAGAAACAACTGTAAATGTTACTCTAGCATACAAAGTTTGCCTGCAGACTGATGTGTGTCTGTCGTTGCAGCTTTTTTCCTTTGAAGTTGTTTCACTGGAAGTGTAGTCTGTCGGTGCAATGAACACAGCAGGATGTATAAGAAAGTGTAGCAAATGCTGTTTGCTGTCTTGTATATAATGGAACCCAGAAATCTTTCTGTGGAACTGCTACTTACTCTGTTTTTCTAGTAGTTTTCTTTTTTTTCCTGAAAAGTAACGTCATATATTTTAAATTTTGACTAATCAAATTACATGCATGTTATGTAGTGCATGAAAAATACTTGGTAGGAGCATATCAGTAGATCCATACTAAAATATCTTTTAATATAGCTTCGGTTTTTCGAGCTGGAAGAGAGATCGGTAGTCAAAGTCTTGTTGCTGGCCGCAACCCGCCTCGCCACGGACGCCCCCGCCACAGCCTGCCACACCCTGCGTTGTTTACTGTAGCGTGGTGGGGCGCAGGTTACTGTGTGGTGGCACACCCTGCGTTGTTCACTGTAGCGTGGTGGGATTGTAGCATGGCGCAGGTTACTGTGTGGTGGCGAGGTGAGGATGGCAATTAAAACAACCCTTAAATCTAGAGATGTTTTCAAATTTTAATACACCTATTGAAAATGAGCCAGTGAACCCAAGGCTAGATTTTGACGGAGAGGGCATCATCATCACTTCTTAATACAGGTTACTGTAGAAATGCATTTGGTGCATGCATCCACTATTTCGCGGCATTAGGCTATCCACACTCATCGTACTCCAAGTCCATACCCTAAAAGAAATATTAATGTCTGGTCATCAAGATTTTACAGTTTAGTATTAATTTTTCCGCACATGTCATTCCTTATATCTCATACTCCGTACCAACTACCAGCTCTCGGACCCACTTGTCAGCCGTTTTTAATCCTCTGTCGGCCCCCTCCCCTTCCACTCTCTCTCCTTTCCCTCGTTCTCTTTGCATGCGCCGGCGCGCCGCCATCCACTCCTTCTCCCACGACGACGGCGACAGCGCCGGCCCTGCCCTCCCCGCACCGGCACCCCTGCTCTCTCCCCAGCTAGCCGCGCTACTCCCTCCGCCCCCTCCCCAGCTCGCGGCAGAGATCCGCCGGCGCGCATCGACCTGGTGCTCGACCTCCTCCCCGAAGCAGAGACCGGCAGCTCCATCCCCACCCACACCGGCGTGCTGCCTCCACCGCCACGCACGCCGGCGCGCTGCCCCTCCCTGCATCCTCCCTCCGGTGGCTCCTCTCCGGCGGAGATCCAGTGTCGCGCCTCCCTCTTCCCCTGTTCCGGTGGGCACCTGCAAATGCGGGCGGCGGCGGAGGGCACCTGCAGATGCGGGCGGCAGCAGGCGGCAAGATCGAGCGAAGGGGTGAGGGCCGGCCGCGGGAGAAGAGAGAGGCGACGGCGGCGCGCGCTCGACGGAGGGCCGGAGCAGCAGCATCTGGAGTCTGGCGCGGCGGAGCAGGAGATGGGAGGCCGCCCTCCCTCCAACCGCACGAGGACGCGGGATCTTGGCCGCACGAGCAGAGACGGCGGCGACACTGCTCCATCCCGAGGCGGAGCCTCCGCGGCAACTTGGCGGCGAGGGCCAACTTCTGCGTCGGCGGGATTGAAATCCCCCTCCATGTCGGTCTCTTCCTCCCTTCTCCTCGAGCGCGTCTCCGAGATCTGGCGGGCGCGCGAGGCAGAGGAGCCAGGCGCCGACAAGGAGTGCGAGGCGCTGGCGGCGACGACGGCGAACTGCTCCTGCATGAGGTCTAGGTTCGTCGGAGCAAGGGAGGTCGCGAGCGTGGAGGCTTGATTCGACGGCACCGAGGCCGGCCTCTCTCCCCTCCTGCTAGCTGGTGGCCCTCCCTCTCTGCCCGCCGGCGGCACTCTGTCCCCTCCGGCGGTCCTTCTTCGACGGTCCTCCCCTTCTCTGACTGTCTGCAGCGAGCTCCAAGCGCGGGCGGGAGGCGCGGGGTGGTTGAGCGCGTCCGACGTGGAGGCATAGCGTCCATACGCGGAGTGCGCTGGGAATAGGGTGGGTTGGGGGAAACATGACGGTAGTGCTGCCCTCCCAGTACGCTGTACGCCGCTGCGGGCATTTTCACGCCAAAGGCGTACTGGAGGGAGCGTACCGCACCGGTACCCCCGGTGCGGATAGCCTTTTAGTGTGAAGCTTTCTCTTTCCTTCCCAGACTAATACGGATCTAGTGAAACTAGGGCCGTGTTTGGTTGGCACCAGACAAAAAATTGTCCAAAGGAATCTTTAATGCATGGAACACTAAATGAAGTTTATTTGCAAAACCTTTTTACAGATGAGTATAACTTTTCGCGACGAATCTAATGAGCATAATTAATCAATAATTTTCTACAGTAATGCTACAGTAATCATCATCTAATCGTGCGGTCAAAAACCTCATTAGATTCGTCTCGTGATTTGATTAGAGGTTGTGAAGGTAATTTTGTAAATTGACTTTTTAAATACTCGTAATTAATGGTCAAAGTAGGTGATATTTTTTGACACTTCCAACCAAACACAGCCTAGTATTTTTAGCTTCACCAGCTCTGCCTCCTATGGCATGGAGCTGAAGTTGTTGAGACTTGAGACCCCACCCAAAGAGACCCAGTAACTAACAGAATGTTAAATAAGACAATACACAGTGCTAGTTTCATACTACCTCCGTTTTAGAATATAGCTAGCTCTAGCATTCAAATATTGTTCCTAAATATAGTTATTTATGAGTTCTCAAGTAGGTTAGTTGACACGAGAGGTCTAAAATGCCTCCCATGCATGCAAATCAATTATGCCACGCAGATTTGCATGCAAGCTTACCACTAATTAAATAGGAAAGATATAATTGTCCTAATAACTAGCGTATGAAAACTAACTAAGGCCCCGTTTGGAAGTCAGTATTGGTCCGTCGAATTGACATTCACGGACGCGAATACCGCCGCATCGCTGTTTGGACGCCAAAAGAGTTGGACCGCCGAAACGTTGACGAATACCGTGTGGTATTCGTTCCACTTGCGTCAACCCGCGAGCAAATCAGAGCCCGCACCCTCGGTTTTCCGAGGCATTCGCCCCGCAGGCCGCCCCTTCGTCCGCCCCTCCGAATACCGCCGCCAACGCGCCTCGAGCTCCCTCTGCCGACGCGCCGGGGAATAGAAGGCCGTGGGACGAAGAGTCGCGCTGCCCCCACCGGCCCCTCAATCTCCCTCCGCCGGCGAGTCGCAGGCGAACGAGGAGTCGTGCTGCCCCCTCCTCCGTTGGCCCCTCAAGCTTCCTTCGCCGTTGCGCCTCGAGCTCCTACAGCTCCCTCCGCCGGCCTCGTTGGAGCGGGACAAGAACTGAAGAAGGCTGCCCCTCCCCTCCAGCTTCCTCTCCTGCCTCCCTCCGTGGCGGGCCCTCCGCCAGCAAGTCGCGAGGCTCCTGCGCTTCCTCCGTCCGCGACGAGTCCCACGCGTCATCACCAGAGAGCCGTGCGGCTGCTCCCCTGCTTTCCTCCGCAGGCGAGTCCCTGCCGGAGTCCTGGTTGTTGGCCACAGTGGAAGAAGCTAGAAATAGCAATTCTATGTTTGTGTACATCCAAACAGAAAATTGAAGTGTTCTCTTTCTAAAGATTCCAAACTCCAATACAGTGACATCCAAACAATAGAATTAGAATTGCATCTCATTTCAATACCATAACTGATTTGGTATTGTGACCAATTCAATACCAAGCCTCTCAATACATACATCCAAATGAAGCCTTTGGACTTTTAGTATGCATCCTTAATATGTCTAAAAAAGACTACAAATAGCTATATTTCGAAAGAGAGGTAGTCGGATTTTTCATGCACATTAGCTAATTTGCTGCAATGCAAAAAATTTATGAGGGGAAGAAAAAACATTTTCATCTAGATGAAACCCTCTCGGCACGAAAATAAACTCTGAATGTGTCATGATATTAAATATTTTGTTGGTGTCTATGAAACATATCAACATGACAATGCGAATTGAAGGGGTAGTTTTCAAACATTATTTAATTAATTTTCTTTTTAATGATGTGATTATCTTAAAAACATGAAAATGAAATTTTCCACTGAGATGAGTCTAAAGTAGAAAAGAATGACCCTTTCCTCTCCCATCTGGAAGAGAATTAACAAAATCGCGAGAAGCATAAGATTGAGCTACTCTTCCTGAGCTAACCTTTAATCCCGATTGATAATACCAGCCGGAACTAAAGGTCACTTTTCTAATTCTGGTTATTTGAACCCAACTAGAGGGGTTTTTGTCTCGATTGATTAGTTCCAGTCGGACATTCAAGAGATTAGAATCGGGACTAAAGTCCGTTCCACCCTTGATTTCAACACTTTTATGGCAAATAAAAAACACTCCCTCCAATTCAAAATAATTGCAAATATTGACAACATTTGACTATCCATTTTATTCATTTTTCAATATAAAAAGGTAAGTTATACTTAAAGTATCTTTACAAACAAATAGGTAATACTTCAATAATTTTCTAAATGTAAGAGAAATGGTCAAACATTACAAGCAAAAGTCAATAGTAACAAATATTTTGATAAAAAGTAGTAATAGCTAGATTAAAAAAAGGGATTCAATTACCAGAAATGTGCTTCTATCATTACGCAAGGCACTTTCATTTTTGCAATCGCTTTTTCATGAACGCGTGTGCTGCTTTTGCACCCGGTGGCTAGTGTTCGCAGTCCTCCGTTGAGCGTCATCGATCCGACTCACCGTGTTCGGATTGCATTGTCTCCACACGATCGGACTCAGATCCCGCCGCTACAACCATTCAACCAGATGTGATTCTCCGGGCTCGATCGGACTACCGCCACCGCCACGTTGTTACAAAGTTCGAGTCGGACTCGACACATACACGGGCCTATAACTATGAACCATCCATTGATCCATGCCGCAACAACACAATCGCAGCACAAGTAACCTCCCCCTCCCGACCATCCTTACCTCAGTAGAACTGCGGCCATGTGCTCCGCTTTCTCGTCGAACGGGAAGGGCTCGTCGTCGTCCCTGCGCAAGATCGGGTCGGCGGCGGCGCTCATCTGCTTCGTGCTGCTCTTCGTCGTCGCTGGCGGAGTCGCGACGCTTCATCGCACCGACAGATACACGCCAGCACGGGGCGTCCTTGCAAAGGATCTGGTAACGACGCGGATCCCTCGCAAGGTACTTCGCGCCGTGGCCGTCGAGCCGACGGCGCAAGAGCCCGGCAGGAACAGCCGCGCGAACAAACGCCGGTTGGCGTCAGGCAGCGCGTCACTGCCGAGGGGCCTCGCGCACGACACGGGCAACCTGGAGATGGAGCCCTCGCTGGCCGGAGACCCAGAGCGGAAGCACGAAGTTGCGCCGAAGCCCAAAAGCCTGCTGGCGATCCCCGTGGGGATCAAGAACAAGGAGGTCGTCGACAAGCTCGTCTCCAAGTTCCCCGCCGATGACTTCACCGTGATGCTCTTCCACTACGACGGCGCGGTGGAGCAGTGGAGCGACGTCGAGTGGTCGAGCCGCGCCGTGCACGTGGCGGCGAAGGGGCAGACCAAGTGGTGGTTCGCCAAGCGGTTCCTGCACCCGGACGTGGTGGCGGAGTACGACTACGTCTTCGTCTGGGACGAGGACATCGAGGTCGAAGCTTTCGACCCCGTCAGGTACCTCGACGTCGTCAGGAGGGAAGGGCTCGACGTGTCGCAGCCGGCGCTCGACCGCCGCTCCGAGATCCACCACGCCATCACGGCACGCGCGCTCCAGCCGACGGCGGATGGCGTGCACCGGCGCGTACAGAACGCGCGCTGCGACGACGGCGACGGCAGCATTGGGCGGCCGCCGTGCGCGGGGTGGGTGGAGGTGATGGTTCCCGTGTTCTCGCGGTCGGCGTGGCGGTGCGCGTGGCGGATGGTGCAGAACGACCTCATCCACGGGTGGGGACTCGACTACAGGCTCGGCTACTGCGCGCAGGGCGACCGCGCCGTCAACGTTGGCGTCGTGGACAGCGAGTACGTGCTCCACCGCGGCGTTCCCATGCTCAGCGACGCCGGCAAGGCGACGCCGTCGGCTGGGCGTGCCGCGGTGAGGTTGCGGTCTTTCAAGGAGATGCAGATTTTCAACAAGAGGTGGGAGAAGGCTGCCGCCGAGGACAAGTCTTGGACTGATCCTTACGCCGCGCAGGCGGCGACGGCGAGCTCCAGATGACCAGCACACGCGCGTCACCAGCAACGTGTCCAACATGTAGTCATGTCGTAGATGAAACAACCTAGATGCACATTTTCACTGCTTTATCTATTGATGAGCACAGGTGCAAGCTATGATTAAATATGCTGTAATTTCACGGATTTGGCGTTGTATGTAGTTATAACATGGATTTGTAATTAAATGTTATCGCCACCCCCAATTGACAGAATATGTTTCTCCTAACATGAATTTAGCGCCATCATGACAAAGTTTGTTATATTTGGTGTAATTTCACCTGATTTTTCATGGTGTATGTTGGATCAAGCAGACAAAGTAGAGAAATTGAACAGAGATAAGATACTGTACCGGGTATTCCATCTTTTGTAAACATACTACGTGCAATCGTCTCTATATTCACAGATATTTCTGATAGTTTACATCCCACAACTTACAGAGATATTATTTGGAACACTTACAAATACATCTATGAATATAAATGTATTCATTTTTTTTTGGCAAATTCACGTCTATTTGCTTTGGGAATCGGGAGCTTCTACTTAGCTTCCATGTATGATAAACAACATGACTTTAAAGTCCATCATACTCAACTAATAAGCCTAACTAAATTTAACATTTTAAAAATTACATTCAATATTTTATAAAAAATAAATCAACATTTGCAAATGCTTCGCTCGACATTCAACATTTTTTACAACATTCAACATTTTTCGCCATCTATTTAAACATTTTAGCAAAGAATTTTCAACATTTGAGTAAATAAGGTTCAACATTTGTACAACAAAAAAATCAACATCCTTTTGTCTTCTTCCTTGAGACGACCTGTGGAGCTCGTGGGACGACGGGGGTGGCGGCGCACGAAGACGGCGACGGCAGCGGCGTGCGAGGTTGGGAGCGGTGGAGGAATGAATGGGGAGTGAGTTAGGGTTACTTATGAGGATCCACTGTGTGCACGAGTCTCCAACACCGGAATTCATATAGCATATGAGCTTCTGGTATAGGATTTCGAAAGCGATTTTTCCAAGTATACGTTCTGAGAACTTACTATCTTCAACCGTTGAATCAGGAATCAATGGCATCCGTGTGCCCTGCGGGGATGAAGTGAGATGGAGTGAGATGCATCCGACGGTTGAGATGGTTTTACTTGGTTTTTCGAGGTGAAGTGGATGGTTGGAGATAGTAAATTCTCGTAATGCACATTCAGTTCTGCATTTTTGATAGGATTTCCATTAGGAATTGAGAAAATTGGATCTATGCCACTAAAAGAACCCAACTATAACTATTTACCATCAAAATATTTCTTAAAAGATTGCACGTTATAGATTCAAATAGCATTCCGTTGCTTGGATCGGCAGTTTTGTTTTGACCGGTTAACATTTTTTTTAGAATGACCGGTTACCAATTAGAGTAGTCCAATTATACCCTTGCCAATCCCCAACCCCCACCCCGCCCGCTTCTTGGCCCAGAACAACCGACAGCACGGACGTGGTGGCGGAGTACGACTACCATCTCGCGGCTGTCCCGGCGGCGCGCTGCCTCACGAACACCCGGGTCGCAGGCGACGACGACCTCCTCCACCACAGTATACATCTTCCTCCTCTGCTTCCTTCCTTCTCTTTTGGTCCTAAGATGAAATTTTTAGGTCCTCTTTTAAGATCTATTAGGAGTATTGAACGTAGACTATTTACAAAAATAATTACACAAATAAACCGAAAATTGCGAGACGAATCTATTAAGTCTAATTAATCCGTTATTAGAGATTGGTTAATGTAGCACGACATTGTCTAATCATAACATAGTTAGGCTCGTTAGATTCGTCTCGAAAATTAAGGTATGGGTTGTGCAATGAGTTTTATCATTAATCTTCATTTAATACTCCTAATTAGTGTCCGGAAGATTGATGTGACGGGTAGTTGGTGAAATTTCATGCAACTAAACTGGGTCTTACTTTAAAAGTTTCGAACTCCAGGGTTTTCTTCTTTATTACTGCTCAAGAATCGATAAAAAAAATTGAGGTGTCTGAATCGTGCTGAGGTTCCTGAAGGAAGTACCCCACCCCCCATCTCTCTTCATTCCATACAATTTCTTTGCAATACCGAATGATGATGGATTGTAGCCATCTTTGTATTTCTCACAAGGGTATAATGGTCACAGTTAACTTGGACATAACAGAGATGGTAAGCATCCAAGAAGTGCTATCTTGTAATGGTATATTTCAATAGGTTATTTTTTGATGGTAAATATCTATACATGGGTTCTTTTAATTGTATGAATCTAATTTGGGGGCTTCTATATGCCTACCGGAAGGTGGACAATGATGCGAACTTCCAGCCCACCAAAACCCATCTAACTGTCTATTTTTTATTTTTTCACCGGCCCATGTCATGACTGTACATTACAAAATGTTTCAACATTTTTACAAAATATTTCAACATTTTTACAAAATGTTTCAACATTTTTACAAAATGTTGTAACATTTTTCAACAAAAATGTTGAAACAACATTTTTCAACCAACATTTTTCCGAGAAGAGTTGTATCAACATTTTTTCGAGAGAAAACGTTAGATTCAACATTTTTCCGAAACTTTTATTCAACATTTTGCAACATTTTTCATAAAATTTTCTCAAAATGTTCCAACATTTTCCAGAAATAAATAAATAATTTTTTTGGCCTTCTTCCACCTCGGGACCGCCGGCGGTCGCGGCCCCGCGTGGGGTCGACCGCGGTGGGCGGCGGAGGAGGCGTGGCGGGCGCGACCCACGGCGGCGCGCGCGGCCCCGGCAAGCTCGCGCACGGGGCGCGGCCGCAGTGGTCCGGCGAGCTCGCGCGCGCAGGGGGGGCGAGGTGGCGTGCTCTCGCGGGGCGGGTCGCGGCGGCGGGGTGGCGCAGGGGAGGGAAGCAGGAGAGAGAGGTGAGGTTATGATTTAGATGTGGATCAAAAAGTTGTGGTTGGTTGTACGAATCTCAAACATTGGAAGTTGGTTTGCTAAAAATCTTCCGGAAGACATAGGATTTCCGATCCAAATGTCTCTTGTGGATTTGCTTTGTCCGGCCCGGCCCAATAGAGAGCCAACAAAAAACCAAGCCGCTGGCTAATAGACCCCGGCCCAACAGATATCCGAATGCCACCGCTGCGGCGATGCCTGCCGGCCGACAATAAACTGTCGACGAATTGAAGCAGTTTCTCGATGCCTCGATCCGCGACAGAGGATCATTGATGGGGTCCGTCGTCAGCACGGCGGCGGACGGCCTCGGCACGTTCGTCGGGAACGCCCTGTCGGCGCCATTCAGGGCGCTCTTCGGCGCGTCCTGCGAGTAAGAATTCATCATCCTCACGATGACATGCATTTTTTCCTCATGTATACAGTGAGAGCATTCGGCAACGTTACTGATGGATAGTTTTCCCCTTTCTTCCTCGTCCTGTCAAATCAAGGGGCGTATGCTCGGGGACATTTGACCTGCCCTGCTTCGTTGAGCACCTCTGCGTCTCAAGCTTGGCCAGGCTCTTCGTCGTTGCCATCCTCACCTACATAGGTGAGTCGATCGCGCACAATACATATCCACCCTACTGTTGATGTGTTCTCATGTCTGCTTAACATTGTTCGCACAGTGCTGCTCTTCGGGTACCTCCTGTGCAAGCTGGGCATCGTCAAGTGCGTGGCCAAGAACGCCTTCAAGATGGTGTGGAAGCCCTGCTCCGCTGGCTGCCGCGCGCTCGGCGCCGCGTGCTGCCTCCTCTGCCACAAGGTGCGCCACACCAAGCGCGTCTACCGCGGCCGCCGCCGGGACGACGTCGAGTTGGGGGACCTCAGCACCACCACCTACGACGACACGGGCTCATCCTTCTCCTCCTCCTCCGACGACGACGGTGACAGACGTGGGGGCAGCACGGCGGCCGGCAGGCGGTCGTCGGTGCGGGAGAAGAGGAAGGAGAGTATTCGACAGTCCCTGCGCCTGAAGAGGGTCAACTCCAAGGTGGAGCACGCTGCCAGGGTAAGCCAGGGGAGTGGACGGCGGCACCACCGCCACTCGACGGTGCCGAGGGGAACGGAGGTGCTGTCCACGGACCACCATGACCATGTCGTCGTCACTGCGCGTGCATAGCTCGGCGGCGCGTGTCCATTCGCATGCGCACCGCCGGCACATGAAAGATGAGCCGCGGCATCGGCAATTAGCTGGCGCGACCGTACGACGTGACACCCCATCAATAACTTACGGATAATATTCCACTGTAGGTTGATCTCGAGCGAGAACTCCGGCTGCTGTGAGTTGCTCTAGTAGTACATGCTTATGATTTGGTAAATCTTTCCCGGACAAGAGGTTGAAATGTTGCTGTATTGTGGCGCTATATATAAAGATGCATGTTTATACTTCAGTTTTATTCTTTCTTTAGTGGTAGGTTGTTTTTTTCTATTTTCTTTCTTTTTATATTGTGTAGTCGGTGCACTATGGAGTACAAGGACGATGAAGTCCACAAATGTGCCCACATTTGTTAGTTCAGCGAGTAGAAAGTGAGATCATCATCGATATAGTAGAAAGCCTAAACCCAAAAGGCGCAAGTGAGATCCTGATCCAACGTCGATATCCCAGAGGCGTTTTCCGCCGCGCATCATCAGCATCATGATTCACGAGGTTAGCTAGCTAGAAGCACCACCATGACGTGAACGCGATCAAGGGGGCAGAGGACGGAGGCGTGTTGGAATATAAATTTCACTTAAAATTAGTTTATTTTTTTGATTAAATTATTTTCAAAGTGGGCCCCTATGGCTCAGTGGTAGAGCGTCTGCTTCGTAAGCTGAAGGTCTGCAGTTCGATCCTGCATGGGGGCACATTTTTTTAATCAATATGACCACGGCTTAATGTTTTTAGCCAATTTTATGGTGTTCCTATTTACTGAGGATAGTAGAAATTAAAGCATTATAGTTTCATTATCACTTGCGGGATTCATATATACGGGATTCGTGAGTCCAAAAGTTAGAGGCTCATTTCTTTTTTCAGGAAATGGTTAGAACCCTGAACCAATGGCGAAGCCAGCGGTGGGGCGGCCGGGGCTACCCCCCCCCAAGCTCCCAAGCTCCCATGCTGGCTTCGCCACTGTCCTGAACTAACCGATAATTTCTTTCTATATAACGTGATCTTCTAGGACACTCATCAGTCATCCCATGCCTTTGCAGTAATCGTATCGGTTATATCCTCCCGGCTCTCCACCTTTGTAGCAATCTCCAATAAGCTAATAGGAACATCTGAAACTTGCGTGCATGTAAAATAGTCTCCTGCAAAAACAATATCATTTCACGTACTTAGAAGCAAAATAACTTACTTGCCTATCATGGATCATGCTCCTGTATGTTGAACAATGTAAATAGACCTCTTCCAATTTTCTTTAGGGTTTACACATTTGTGAAATGTTCCAAACACACATACATGGGCGGATCTAGCAGGCGGGGCGGATGGAGTTCAAACCTAGCTCCCTACCGAGACTCGGACATCTCCTCCATATTTTATAGCAACAAAAAGAAAAGAGAAGGGAGGGATATGGAAGGGAAAGAAGAGGAAGCTCCTCCTCGCTTAGGGACCGCAATAGCGGACCACCTCTACATATAAAATCAGTCTTAGCACACAATTATCAAATTTGAGAATTAGATAACTATGACATTTGAGTTTATGGGGATAAAACTCTCATTTACGATGAAACTCATCCTTTTATGTGACATGAAAACTAATATTCACGAAGTTTTTCATAGAACTCCCGCGGAAACTAAACTTCGTTCATCACGACTTCACGAGTGCAAGCCACACAACTTTTTTTTAGAGGAAGCCACCACAGTCAACAAATAGAGAAACACAGACGATCGGGCGGGCTGGGTTGGGCCGAGATTTCTCCTCTCCTCCAGGCCATGTGAACTGGATTGGATCGAGCCCGTCCGTGAGCAGGTACGTGATTTCCTCGAATAATTCTCAAAAAAAAAAAACGTGATTTCATCGAATATTTTCCATTTTCCTGCATCTTCCGCCGGCGGCGGCGGTGCCGCACACCTCCACCAGATTTCTCGGTTCCATCGGCACCACCGAGGGTTTTTGCCATAAAAAAAGGGATCCCACACTGCTGCTCCGCTCTCCTCGTTCTCTGATCGCCGCTCCCACCGAGCCTCAAGCCGAAGCCGCCTCCGCACGCCCGCGCAGCTATGGCAGGTCAGTCCATCGCTGCCTCCTCCTCCTCCTCCGCCCGCCCTTCTCCGAATCCGTGCTGCGGCGCTGTACATCTCTTTCGATCGAGTCGATTGGTAGGCGAACCCAAACCCCATGGTTGGGCTAGTTGTCAGTAAGGCCCCTGAAGCTTCGGGAAGGGTACGAGCGTAGGCTTCAAGTGTCACAGCTAGTGACGTTGTGTGGGAAATTAGTGGATTGTTTGGAAGATAAACCAAATATACTGTCTGGAAATTCGTTAATGGTTGTGTTTTCTTATGGTTGGTTCGGTTACACTAAGGATTAGATGATGCCCACCCCCTATGTCACAGGTTTTGTGCCCTTTGTACGGTCCAAGGGGAAAGAGAAGAATGGGGTCGGAGTCGGACACTTTTTTTGATCTTCATTATGTGAAAACATTCCTGGCTGAGCTCACCTTTCAATTCAATGTTTACGGTAACATGTCGAACAAAACAGTGGCAAAGCTATGTTACCTGGTGCACGATGCAAAACTATGTACTCCTACTTACTCACATTCACCAGTTAATTTGATTGGAAGTTGTATAAATTGGTGGATACATACTGCAGTGTGCAGCAAGGTTATGTCAAACCTAGCTTTGACCCTGAAACAAAGGATTAAGGTTGTAGTTCGTTAAGATACCTTCTGGTCCTGAATGAGCGATATTCAGCATGTTTGAATTTGTTATGCTGTTTCTTGTTAACTCAATGCTTTTGTGGGCTGTGTAGGTGATCCTTGCATCTACCAATGAGTTGTGCTGGTCCATTTGACCAATTAACAAGATAGAAAAATTGCAACATCACCGTTCTGTGTTATAATTCCGTTTAGAGCATGATATCTTAAGACTTGTAACCTTGCATTTGCAATTTATCTTTCTAATTGTATGAGGTGGTTAGAAGCAGTATTTCTTTGAGGGTAGTATCATTAACTGTTATATCATTGTGGGGCAACAGATCAACATAAGCTGCAGATCATTGTGGATAATAGTAGCATTCACTGTCTAAGAGGTGCATGTAGAGAATAAAAAAGCAAGCAATATCTATACTAGTGCATGGGTGGTACAAAAATTGTCTTGGTCCCTGTTAGTGTATATATGTGTGAGTGACCCATATGGCCTGTGTACAGCCCATAGAGGCCCATGTATAGCTAACACTATATACCAACCCTTCTAGGGTTGGAGGAATACACAGGAAATTATTCCCCAAACATGGTATCAGCTAGAGTTTCCTCTTCTCCCTCCTCTCTCCTTCCCTGAGCACCCGCCGGCGCCGCCTCTGCCATTGATGGCCGGCTGCCCTTCCCTCCTCCCCTCTCCTCCCTCCCTCCTCTCTCCTCTGTTGGCGTCCTGGCCGCCGATTCCGCCGTCGGCGTCTCTGCCCATGGACTCGTGGTCATCCAGCCGCCGCCGGAGCTTCCTTCCTCCTCTGCTCCGGTGGTCGGCGACGGCCCCAGCGGCGATTCGCCCGTCGACACGCCCGCCGCCGACTCCTCTGTCCTTCCCCAGGCCTCTGACTCGCCCGTCGATCCCGCCGCCGCCGCCGCAGCTCTCCGCGCAGTGCTGTTGAGCGCGGGTGGCGCGGCTGAGCGCGTGGACGGCCTCGCGGCCCTCGCGGCCGGCGGCTTGGAGGCGGGCGCGACCGGGCTGGGTGGCCTGGAGGCGGGCGCGAACGGGCTCGGCGGCCTGGACAGGCACGCGCTCGACTTGGGCGCACTTGCGACCGGCCTGGTCGGGCACGCGGCCTGCCTGGGCGGGCACGCGGCCGACCTGGGCGGCCTGGTCGGGCACGCGGCCGGCCTGGGTGGGCACGCGGCCGGCCTGGGCGCCGGTGCTGCCGGCCTGGGCGCGCACGCAGCTGGCCTGGGCACGGGTGCTGCTACCTCTATGGCAGCTGCGGACCTTCAGGCCCTGGCTGCCGTCCCGGGCCTCTCTCCGGCCACGGCGGCTGCCATAGCCGCGGCTGGGCCCGACGCCGTGGCGACCGCCCTCCGTGTCTTGGGGGCCAGCACGGGCGCGGACGCCTCTGCTGCGCTCGGGGGTGGTGCTCTGCTGCTCGGATCGGTGATGGGACCCGGCATCCCTCTCGCTCCGGACCATCCATCCGTCGGCACTCTCTCTCCGCTCTGCGGGCTGGGCATGCCGCCCACGGCCACACCCTTCTCCGCCACCACCTTCCTCCGGGGCATGTCGCCGCGTCCCACCACCGTGGCCGCCGCCAACAGCGCCCTCGCTGCGGCCCTGGAGAGCGCCAAGACAGCGGCGGCCGCCGCCGAGGAGCGTGTGCGTGTGGCCGCCCTCGCCTGGGAGCACGAGCGTACCACCGCTGACGCTCTTGCTCGCCAAGTCGCCGAGGCGGAGCGCTTCCTCCACGCCTCTACGGGGGAGCGTGTCGCCTCCTTTCAGCAGCCTCCGCCTACGGCTCTGCTCCAGCCGGGTGCTGGACCCCCGGGTGGCACGGACGACCCCATGGTCGCCTACCTCCACTTTCAGGCCGCTAGGGTCCCGCACATCAAGAACCTGGTCACCGTCCTCCTCGACTCCACCTCCACCTCCTACGCTCGATGGAGGGACCAGATTCTCCTCGTTCTCCGCCGCTACGCTCTCGACGGCCACGTCCTCTCCGACACTCCTGCCCGTGCTCGCGACCCGGCGTGGCGACGCCGCGATAGCATCGCCATGTTCTGGATCTCTGGGACCATCTCCCTGGATCTCCAGGACATCGTGCGGACACCGGATCCCACCGCGTGCGTGATGTGGCTTTCCCTCGAGACTCAGTTTCTCGGGAATGCTCAGACACGCGCCCTCCAGCTCGACGTCGAGCTTCGCACGCTCGAGCAGGGTGACCTGTCCGTGGGAGACTACTGCAGGAAGATGAAGAGCACAGCCGATGGGCTTCGCGACCTCGGGTACACGGTCCCGGAGCACGTCTTGGTCCTCAACGTTCTGCGGGGCCTTCCCAGCAGCTACGAGGCCGTGCGGACGTTGCTCACGCACCAGCGGTCGACACCCACCTTCCTGCAGGTCCGTGATGCCCTCACCCTGGAGGAGCTCACCCGGGGCCTCCACACACCTGCCTCGACTACGTCTTCGTCCTCCACCTCTCGCGCACTCGTCGCTGCCCCACCACCGTCCTCCGCCTCGCCGCCCGCCTCTCTCCTTGGTGCTCCTCCCCCCGGGCCGAGCGGGGGTGGGGGGGAGGCGTGGGGGCCGCTGAGGACGCGGTGGTGGGGGTCGTGAGGGTCGTGGGACGCCCACCCAGGCTCCGACCCCTCCTCTCGCTCCTCTTCCCGGAGGTACACCCTGGCCGACCTTCTCCCACCCGTGGTCAGGGCGTATCTCCATGTGGCCCCACCAGGGTCAGGGAGGGGGGCCTCGTCCCCCGCACCAGCCGGCGGCCATGGTCACGAGTGCTGCCTCCTACGCGCCGACCTGGACTCCACCCCCTCCGCCCTGCTTGTCGTGGCCGGGGGGGTGGGATCAGGCTGCCTTGGCGCAGTCCTTCAGCACTGTGGGGTTGACTCCGCCCGTTGGCACCGAGTGGATCGCCGACTCGGGTGCCTCTTACCACACCACTACAGATGCGGGTATCCTTTCTTCTGCCCGACCTCCTCACCCCTCTTGTCCTTCTTCCATCATGGTCGGCGATGGTTCTTGTCTTCCGGTCACTTCTGTGGGTTCTGCTCATGGTCGTTTCTGTCTCTCTGATGTCCTTGTTGCTCCTCTGATGGTTCACAATCTCCTTTCTATTCGTCAATTTACAGCTGACAATTCTTGTTCTGTGGAGTTTGACACTTCTGGTCTTTCTGTGAAGGATTTGGCTACCGGGCGTCCACTCCTCCGATGTGATAGCACCAGGCCCCTTTACACCCTTCGGCTTCCTGCCTCCGCTGCCTCTACTTCACCTTCGTCCTCCTCGTCAGCTGCTCTCGCCGCAACACCGTCTTCCACCACCTGGCACTGCCGCCTCGGTCATCCCGGTCGAGATGTTTTGGCTCAGATTAGTTGTAGTGGAGATATCTCTTGTACTAGGACTACTGCTGAGCACCTCTGTCAGGCATGTCAGATTGGTCGTCATGTTCGGCTTCCTTTTTCTTCTTCTTCTTCGCATGCTTTTGATCTTATCCACTGTGATTTGTGGACTTCTCCTGTACTCAGTATTTCTGGTTATAAGTATTATCTGGTGATCATTGATGATTTCGCCTCTCGTCGGGTTCTTATCTCCCGACATGTTGTGTTTGACGAGTCGGACTTCCCCTTTTCCTCCTCCTCCACACCCACTCCTGATCCTGACATTGAGTCCATGTTTTCTGACCCGGTGGTGCAGCCACCTGTTTCTGTTTTTCCTTTTCCAGCAGGTCCTTCTGGTACACCACCGGCTCTGGCTCCTACGGCTGTGCCCCGTGCGGCGCCTGAGCCTCCTCTTGCACCACCCGCGGTTCCGGTGCCATTCGTCGCACCTGACGTGGGCTTGGTGCCTTCGGCCGCGCCACGCGCGGCCCCGGTGCCCCCGGCGCCCCTCGCCGCGCCACACGCGGCTCCGTCGCCTCCTCCCGCGCCACGCGCGGCCCCGCCACCACCTGCACGCTACACCGAGCCCGTGCAGGTGTACCAGCGCCGTCCGGTGCCTCCACCGCCGCTGCCTTCTCCGGCTCCTCCACCAGCGGTGCCCGTAGACTATGTGCCTCCTGTGCGCCATGTCTACGGGCGCCGCTCCACGGCTCCGCCTCCTCCACCACCGTCACCGGAGCCGTCTCCGCCTCTTCCACCGGCGCCCACACCGCCTCCGCCGCCGCCACCGCCGCCTCCACCACGTCGCTCTCGGGTGGAGTCGGCCGTGTACCACTCGCCGGTCATCCATCGGGATCCTCGCCACACCCATCCCATGGTGACCCGGCTGGCGGCCGGGGTTCTTCGGCCGCGGGCTCTCTCCGCCACCGAGGGGGAGCCGCGGCTTTCTCCGATCCCGACGTCGGTTCGTGAGGCTCTGGCAGATCCGAACTGGCGTCGTGCGATGGAAGAGGAGTACGGAGCTCTTCTTGCCAACCAGACTTGGGACCTTGTGCCACGTCCGTCGGGTTGCAATGTGGTGACCGGCAAGTGGATTTGGACAATCAAGCGCTGTGCTGATGGTACTCTAGAGCGCTACAAGGCGCGTTGGGTCCTTCGGGGGTTCACTCAGAGTCCCGGTGTGGACTATGACGAGACTTTCAGTCCAGTGATGAAGCCTGCTACAGTGCGCACTGTTCTCTCTTTGGCTCTCTCTCGGTCTTGGCCCGTGCACCAGCTCGATGTCAAGAATGCATTTCTTCATGGCACTCTGACCGAGACAGTCTACTGCAGCCAGCCAGCAGGGTTTGTGGACTCCAGTTGTCCGGATTTGGTCTGCCGGTTGAACAAGTCTCTCTATGGTTTGAAGCAGGCTCCTCGGGCATGGTACTCTCGGTTTGCCACCTTCTTGCTGACCCTGGGGTTTGTTGAGGCCAAGTCAGATACTTCGCTGTTCATATATCACCATGATGATGGGGTTGCCTACCTCCTCCTCTACGTTGATGACATTGTTCTGACTGCCTCCAGTCCACAACTGCTTCAGCGGATTATCACCTCACTTCAGCAGGAGTTTGCCATGAATGATCTGGGTCAGCTTCACCACTTCTTGGGCGTGACAGTTGAGCCCTGTCAGACTGGTCTTCTCCTTCACCAGCGCCAGTATGCCCTGGATATCCTGGAGCGTGCCGGGATGACTGATTGCAAGCCTTGCTCCACTCCTGTTGACACTCAGGCGAAGCTGTCTGCTACTCTGGGTGATCCTGTGGCTGATCCTACTGCTTATCGGAGTCTTGCTGGAGCCTTACAGTACCTCACTTTCACCAGGCCGGATCTCACCTACGCTGTCCAGCAGATCTGCCTCCATATGCATGATCCACGGGAGTCACACCTTGCTGCGCTGAAGCGCCTTCTCCGCTACGTCCGAGGCACTGTTGACTTTGGCTTGGTCCTCCACCGGTCTCTGTCTACTGAACTGGTCGTCTACACTGACGCTGACTGGGCGGGGTGCCCGGACACGCGCCGCTCTACCTCAGGTTATGCCTTCCTCGGCGGCAACCTGATCTCCTGGTCGTCCAAGCGACAGCCGGTTGTCTATCGCTCGAGTGCTGAGGCGGAGTACTGGGCTGTTGCTAACGGTGTGGCTGAGGCGTCCTGGCTCCGACAGCTCTTGGCTGAGCTTCACAGCCCGCTCGCCAAGAGCACGCTCGTCTACTGCGACAACGTCAGCGCCGTGTACCTCTCCACCAACCCGGTTCAGCATCAGCGGACGAAGCATGTGGAGATTGACTTGCACTTCGTTCGTGACCGAGTGGCTATCGGTGATGTTCGGGTTCTTCATGTACCGACCACCTCCCAGTTTGCTGACATCTTCACCAAGGGTCTTCCCTCCTCGACCTTCTTGGAGTTTCGGTCCAGCCTCAACGTAGCCAGTGGCTAGTTGTGGTTACGGGGGGGCCTTGTGTTTGAGTTTCTTTCTTTGTTGGCCAGTCTTGTACACCGCTGCGCCGGTAGTCCAGACTGCGGGGGGTGTTAGTGTATATATGTGTGAGTGGCCCATATGGCCTGTGTACAGCCCATAGAGGCCCATGTATAGCTAACACTATATACCCACCCTTCTAGGGTTGGAGGAATACACAGGAAATTATTCCCCAAATAGTCCCAAATGAGGCCCCTTTTCTGTATTGATCAATTAGCCAGTTTGAGATCAACACTTCAACCTTCGCATGTCATTGGTCCTAGTGATTGTAAATATATCCACCTTTACCAAAAGAAGATCCTCATAATCATGGTGCATATTCAAGTGAACCGTTCCATCCAGGTTAAACCATGTCCCATGAACCAAAAGCTAGCTGACTTGTACCTAACTACCCAAGTCCATGTGCCCATGTTTGTGAAGAAGATCTTTGAGAAAGAAATGGAGCAAATTATACCGATATGCATTTTGCTGAAGAAAAATTATGCCATCCACCTATTTTATTTGGATACAAATGAAAGCAAACAAATTATCTTGTACAAAGTCTTAATTAACATTAGAGAGAGATCTGATAGATTTGGCAATTTGTGCAGCATTATCAGTGAAGACTATACACAATGCATTATTGGCACAACATCACCCACGGACTAGGCATGGTACAAGATATCCCAGTGACTTTTGTTCCCTCAAAATGCGTGGCATGCATTCCTTCCTGGAATGTAGATTGACAGTGGCTGACTCTTCAGCCAAATTGTTAAATACCACATCAACACCATGGACTAGCTTCAACAAACAAGCAATTAGCTGCAATGGTGTGTTCTAGGCTCTCATCGGTCAGATTGCTCTCAAGTATCACATTAGAATTTTTTCACTTGTTCATTTTGAATATCTTGTTTCAAATAATGTCTAATTATCATTCTCAGATCACAGTTTGGGTTCTTATTTTTGGTATTAGTAATGTGTAATGTGCATGCATCTCCAGTTGTGAAAAATCACTTACAGTAACTACATTGCAGCTGCTCAAGGTGGCAATGTTATCTCTTCCTCTGATAAAGTTGATTTTCTCAAGCTTCAAAATGGCAGGTACATATTTTATGCGAATCTAATTTGCTTATAGTGCTAGTCCCATTTTAGTTGACGAACATATATTAGTAGAAATTAGGATTGAATGCTGTAAAAGCACCATTGGTATGACGTTGGGGATCGTGGGTGCATTGCTCCACCCACCATGGTTCAAGCCCTGTTGTGCACCTATTTATATGAGTGAGTTTAATGATTATATGCATCTTTAGTTGGTGCGGAGGCCGGAAATTATACTTCATCTAAAAGGGGTTGAAGTTGAACAAGTGTTTTGACAGAGATATGGGATTAACTGTGCAGGCGGGGCGGGTCCTTAACGAGGCCGCGAACCCGTCCCGCAAATATTGCTGTTTGCGGTCTATGCGGCCCAGCAGCAAATTGTTTGCGGCCCACTATAACCCGCGTCATGAAAGCCACTGGCCAAATCAGAATCTGGCAACAACCCGCAAAGCCCACAAACTAGCACTCCGTGACTCCCTCCGTCCCTCTCTCCTTGGTCCGCGCCGCCACCGCCGTCGCCCTCCACATCTTTGCCCCTCTCTTTGCGCCGTGCCGCCACTACAATCACCCCTTCACATCTGGGGTTTTTACATATTTGCCATTATTATGGTTGGCACTCGCTCGAAAACCACTCTTAGGATTGCTCCTACAGATTTGCCACTATTATTTGAGACCTCATTCACAATTGCCCTTTTTGTCGACGTGGCACCCCAACGTGGCCATTTTTGCTTACGTGGCACCCAGTCCGCTCGTGCCAACATGGATTGGAACGTGAAATAACCAAAATACCCCTGTTATCTTCTTCCTCCCTTCATTTTTTCTTCCTGGCTCCTACCCCTGCCATGGCGGCCTCTAACTCCCGCGACGTTCGGCATTGGAACCACGCCTTTGGTGCGGCGGAACTGAGGCGCGCGGCGCGGATGGGGGCGGCGGCGGCGGCGGACGACACCAACCACCAGCAGCAGCAACCGGAGGAGGACGAGGGGCAGCGCCGGATGGCGGCGCGGCAGGCGCTGCGGACGGGCGTGGAGCGGTCGCACGCGCTGGGCTGGAAGCTCGCGCGGGAGTCCACGACCTCGGGAGGGAGGACCTCCACGGGAAGGGGACGGCGCCCGACCACAGGGAGGCACGCCGGCCATGGATTGGGGGCCGCCCGGCCACCTGCCGCCTCCCTGGAGATGGGGGCGGTGGCCATGGGAGGGTGCGCCGGCCGTGGGGAGGGCGTGCCGGCCATGGGGAGGATGCGCCGGCCAGCCCTGGGGAGGGCGGCCATGGGAGGGCGCGCCGGCTGGCCATGGGGAGGCGGCGCCGTCCATGGGGAGGGGACCCTCGGCCTTGGGAAGGGCGCGCCAGCGACAGGAAATGGGCGGCGGCCGGACATAGAAGCACCGGCCATGGAGGTGCTCAAGGTTGAAGATGACTCTGACATATGGGTCCCACATGTCAGTGGTGGAGGGCGGGTGAAGGGAGGTGTAGGCAGGGGCACAACCAGGATTTCGCGCGAAGCCGCCTGCGTGGCAGCGTGTGTGGCCTGCGCTGGCGTGCCACGTCGACAAAAAGGGCAATTGTGAATGAGGTCTCAAATAAGAGTGACAAATCTGTAGGAGCAATCCTAATAGTGGTTTTCGAGCGAGTGCCAACCATAATAATGGCAAATATGTAAAAGCCCCTTCACATCTCCGCGCCCAAGCCGTCGGGAGGTGGCCCCGCGCCGCCGACAGAGGCCGCCCCCGCACCCAAGCTGGCCGGCAGAGAAGGTGGCCCCCAAGCCTCCGCCACTCCAAACTGCAGGGCCAAAGCCCTCCGGGTTGCCAGACCGTGCCCCGAACCTCCGCTGCGCCGTCACCGTGGAAGAAGAAAGGATAAGGCCAGGAAGGAGAGAGAGGGAAGTGGAAGAGAAGTGGCCGCCGCCACCACGTCGCCCCTCTCCTCGTACCGCGCTGCCACCAATGCGCATCCCTGCACACCCTGTTGCTGCTCTCCACAGTCGTTGGCTCGCCGCGCAGGTCGTGCATCCTCCTCTTCCAGAACCTGTGCTGTGTTCTTGATTCTTGTGCTGGAGCGCTGTTTTGTTACAGCTCGGCGGTAACAGCAAGGGTTCGATGTCACAAGTTGAATAAATAGTTTGATTTAATCCTTTTGTGGTTATCGTGACCATTCAATTTGATTTGACGGTAGAAATTCTGAAGTTTTCTTTCAATTCAGTGCGATATCAGACCGTCAACAGCAGGAGAGAAGTAGCAGATAGCAGCTCGATGTTTATATGCGGCCATGCGGGTCAAGCAGGATTGCAAAGTTTGGCCACAATGCCCACGAAATACATATCAGCAAGCTGCAAACCCGCAAAATTTGTTTTGTGGCGAGCTAGGTGGGTTTGCGGCCAGCTGCAACCCGCCCCACCTGCAAGCCTATATGGGATGGTTTGAGTGAAGCAAGGGAGAGGGGCTATTAATTCATACAGTTGCTGTTAGTGTTTGTGTGCTATTTTGTTTTTTCAAAGAAAAGGGTTATAACATGTATAGAAGGTAAGAATAATACGTTTGAGTAGTAAATTATTGTTCTTCTGCTGAATGTAGTTTTAGAGGTATTCAGTAATATGCTGTTAGATCTCTTGCAGTTCTGCCTGCAGGGATCATTAATAGATTAGTAGAAATCATATAAGATGGAGACCTGTGTTAGCATGTGCAATACACGTGAGGCATGTTTTCCTATGCTCTGATTCACTCCTCTTTTGACATGAATGAAATTATTAACGCTCGGGTAGGGGCTATCTGTGCTCTCAGCTAAATCCTTACTGCTTATATGTTTCTGTATATCTACACTATGCAATTTGTAAAGCCTAACATTGAATGCCATAAGTTTTACATTCCATGGACCAAATATACCAAAGTTGAGAACATTTGACATGATCTAATTGATAGGCCTTTGATGTTGTTTTTTGGAGTAATGCAATTACTGTAAACTGATCTTGTTCTTTTATAATGTGAAATATGGTAGAACAAAGTTAATGCCATTTTAAAAAAATAAAAAAGCTTTTAGTTTCTGCGGTGTTGTAAAAATTTATAAAGAGTCAATTAATGAAATACTTCTTAGTTTGTGTTAAGTACATTCGTAAGGTTTTATATATGAAATGAATTTACTGAGGCTGTTTTGTTTTCCAGTGATATTCGTGGTGTTGCTGTTGCTGGGGTTGAAGGTGAGCCTGTCAACCTCACGGAACCTGCCACTGAAGCTATAGCTGCAGCTTTTGCTGGGTGGCTATTAAACAAGAAGGAAGCAGATGGATTGAGACGTTTAAGAATATCCGTTGGACATGATTCACGAATCTCTGCCCATAAATTGCAGGTGGATCCTGTTTTCTGTTCATTTAATTAATCTTATGAACCAAAATTTCACATGTTTAGCCTTTATTTATTGGATACAGAACCCCTGTTTTATCTAGTGTAGTTTGGACTTCTACTGTGTTATGTTAAGCATTCATAACCGTGCAATAATTTTCAACACTTGTTTGTTTGGCGTGTAACTTCATTCTTCTCCTGTGATAAATGAAAGTTACTAGTGTTTTTTCCTTGAACAACGCAGGAGAACTGCACATCATTTCATTAAGGAACAGTACCAAAAGCACCCAAAAACCCACTCACACCCTGTAGCACTGACAGTATACATGCCAGACTCGAACCATGGAAACAACCAAAAAGGCAAGGACACAGGCCCTAGAAAATGCTCTGGAGGCCCTGAGCCCCAGCTATGCACCATAGAGCTCCCTCTTTTATTGTCCGCACTAAGGATACACTCCGGGTAGCGTTGTTGAAAACACGATCGTTGTCTCCAAATTTCCCATGCTACTAAATTGATCGAATTGAGGCATTATTGGTGCTCCTTATCCATTCTCTTAATTGACTGGTTCCACCAGCTAGAGAAGGTAGAGGCATCAGGCTGTGGGGTTAGAGCCTGCCAGCCAATTCTCTGGAATACATCGAACCATACTTCCCTTGCAACCACATAGGAGGCCAACAGATGGT
Organism: Cenchrus fungigraminus; assembly: GCA_036936925.1. Lineage (NCBI taxonomy): Eukaryota > Viridiplantae > Streptophyta > Magnoliopsida > Poales > Poaceae > Cenchrus > Cenchrus fungigraminus. The sequence goes on from CM072780.1 coordinate 75,975,465, forward strand.
TTATAGTTTCAGGAGCTTGCTCACAGATTGGGCAAGACGCCGGACATGGCAAGCCAATCTGTCCGTGCAACAACAGTGTGTCAAGCCTTATGAAAAAAATTGCACCATAATGGACCTCATAACTTCGATTTTTTTTCCAATGTGCAAAACTATTGGACCCAACAAAAAAACCATTGTAGGCTTTAATGTGTGCTGGTCATGGACATCTCTTGAGATAGGTGTCTTGTAACGGCTCCCATAGCCGAAGTTACTCGTTCAATTCATTCAGTGAGAGAGAGGTCTCCTAATGTCACTCACCCATTTTCTGTTGCCTAGAGGTTCTCCCATGATTCTTCTGTTGATTACTCATCTAGAGACTAGAGCGACCAGACTAGTATTTGTTTCCTGGCAGCAAGGTTCAAAAATACCAAAAAATAGTATAGCGAACTGCCTTCTTACTTGAATGCGTGTGCATGCTTAGGTCGAATTCGTGGTTTCAAACATTATGGCTCATGATAGGGATTGTCTTCTCTGTAGTTACATGATAATTTATAGGTTCATCTTGTTAGTCTGTTCTACCTTTTTTTAATTAAATATTAAGGCATCCTGATGGTAAAACAGAACAAGATGCAGATCTGAAGTTTATGATATTTAAGCAATGCACTTGCCCTCAATTTTTTGTGGGTTCTATAATAGCTACTAAAAGGCTATTGTTGTCAGAATGCAGTTACTCATGGAATCACTGCTGCTGGACATGATATCCTACAGTTTGGGTGAGTTGAATTTTTAGTTTGGTTACATCAATTTATGCAACATCCTCTTTGTTGTATAGAGGCACCCAAATTTAGACATCCAAAATAGTTCCCTTGTAACCTCGTTATGTGATTTCTTTTCCCTGAGAAATTTCACACATCAGTTCTTTGGAATGTACAATGCTAAATTGTAGCCATGAAAAATGGTTTTGGTAGCTTTTCTGCTTTGATATTTTTTCATAATTTTGTTACCTGATAAGCGGTTCAAAAGAAGGGGAAGTATTTCAATTCTGACAACGGATTATGCATATATGTAGGTTGGCTTCAACACCTGCAATGTTCAACAGTACACTTACGGAAGATGAGAGAAATCATTTGCCCGTTGATGGAGCCATAATGATAACAGGTACGGTTAGAAATTTTATGTAACCATTTTAAAACTAGTTGCTATATAAGAAATTGCAAAAGCCTTTGCGAAGGTATCCGAAATTGTCACATGATTGTCGCTAACATGATTTTCTTCGTCCATCGGAGTTTCATTTATTTGGTTTGAACACAATTTTATCTCGAACACGCAGGAGAGCTGCGTAGGTTTGAACACAATTGGTCATTGTTAACATGAGTAACTTGGAGGTCCAACACAAGTTTGATAATCCTTTTTTTTTTTGAATTGTGGCATGCAACTAAACAGGACTGATAACATCCAGAACTGCCAGTATTTTTGTGGATGTTTCTGAGAATTTATATATCTCTTTCTGTGGTGTGGGCATGTTTTTTGTGCTTATGCACAATGTTGAGACTTCGATGTCTCTGATTTCCTGTTTTGGTGTTAAATAACTTCATCCATTTTTCGATTTAAGCATGTCAGTTCATTTAACTCTGGTATATATAGAACTTTGTCAAATCTGCCATTTGACTCATTGCTACCTTGTTGCAAATCAAACCAGAAGTCAATCCCATCACTATGTCATAGAAACGTCCAATTTATTTCCTTCCTGTCAACTATTCGGACACCATTTTGAACTCATTTCAGAGATGATTATGCACTGCTGAACCTTGGTGCGCCAGTACAAGACTGCTTTGATTGCTTCATTTTGGTTTATGCTTGGGTGTTTACTTTGGGATCCACCTATTGGGGATGCAAAAATCCAAGTTTTTGCATATTCATATATTACTTGCATATTGTTTGATTCCTATGTGTAACTCTACTCTGAATATTATGTGGATTTCCTATGCTATCCAAGTATCCAATCCTCACTTCAGCACCTGCTTGTTATAATTACGTTGCTGTAATCCAAACATTCCTTAAATGCTATTGTGTGCCAGGAGAATTAAGTTTTAGATTAAAAAACAAGAATAGAGAATAAAAGAAATAAATGCAACTTAAATGATGTTTTTCATCTGCATTCGCATGAATATTCTATTCTTCTCTGAAATCTATATGTTGGAGTATAAGTGAATTGCCCACCTTTCCCCATCAGCTTAAGCTTTTGGGTTGAACTGGTTGGTGCATGCAACTCAATATGGTACCAGAGCCAGAGGTCTCGAGTTCAAGTCCTGGCGGGCGCGTTAATTAAAATAATTACAGCCCACTCCAATATCCACGTATGCGGCCTGTGGGAGCCTGCACGTGAGGGGGAGTGTTGGAGTATAAGTGAATTGCCCACCTTTCCCCATCAGCTTAAGCTTTTGGGTTGAACTGGTTGGTGCATGCAACTCAATACTATATGATGTTGTGATTATATGGATGCACAGTATTAAAACATGCATCTACTTGTGAAATTTGTCATATGCATGTGTGCTCATTTTGTGGCTTTTTGTTCAAGCCACACTATTATTTCCACGTCATAAAATGTTTGGCAATTATACAGGTAACCTAAGTTTTTGGTATTGTTCTTTTTTATAGCGAGCCATCTTCCCTACAATCGGAATGGTCTCAAGTTTTTTACAAGTGATGGTGGGCTAAATAAGGCTGATATCAAAGATATCCTGGAGCGTGCTTCTAAAATATACGGGGAATCTGCGCATGACAAGATGAAAGAGCAGGAGGATGATGCTTCTAGGGGAGTTGTGAATAGTGTGGACTACATGTCAATTTATGCTTCTGATCTTGTGCAAGCAGTTCGTAAATCTGCTGGAGACAAAGGTGCTTGCTAGATTAGTCCACAGTTCGAGAAAAAGATTAGTCCACAGTTCGATTAATTGTCTTGACACTTGCATTAACTTTTGATATTCACTGATTATTTCTTCAATCTATTTTAATACTTTGCAGCATTGCTTTTGTGTGCTCAATCAAAATTCACTTAGTTATGGATTAATCCAGTAGCACTTTTTAGCCACTTATCTCCTGTTATGCATTATTCTCAATACAAATGTTATGGCAAGTGGGCCGGCCCTAGGCCTTGGCCCACGACCACTGTAGCTCGTGAACAGTGCTGTGAGTAGGATTAGTTGGTCTGTTAGGATAGAGATAAGTTAGATGGATTTGGTTAGGATATTTGCTTAAGGGTCAAGTCAGTTGTCTCTATAAAAGAGACCCCATTGTATCAATGAAAGACAAGCAAGAACCCTAAAAGTAGTCACAGCCTCCCATAGTTCAGCTAGGCGCCGAGTACTCGGCGACTACACCCGACTAGGCGCTAGGCAATGGGTCAGCGCCTAGCGTCGCCTAGCGCCTAATCATGGCTAGGCGCCGAGTACTCGGCGACTATCGGCGACTAGGCGCTAGGCAATGGGTCAGCGCCTAGATTCCGCCTAGCGCCTAGCTGAACCTTGCAGCCTCCTGAGGGAGGGCGACGAATAGGTTCTTCAGGCTATCTCTAGTTATTCCATACCAACAAAATCATTTGCGGTCACTTGTTATCTCCTTTCATTTTGTGGAAGACATCTATTTTTCATGGATGCATGCCAATTTCACAATTACTTGGTTATTATTGTATAAACTTCTTTACGCACAGCAGAATTATCTGTTCATGGTTTTGCGTCATCACATTCTACTTGTATTCAGATTAAGCTATTGTCCATGCTATAGTGAACTTTTGTGAAATGATTGAATATAGATGTAGTGAAATTTTGTGGAAATGATTGAATATCAAACATTAATATGAAGGAACTTCTGATGCTCATGTTTTTTGTTTATGTCGTTCTTTGGCCTTTAGATAAACCATTGGAGGGGCTGCACATAGTCGTTGATGCAGGGAATGGTGCAGGTGGCTTTTTTGTGGTAATGTGTTATACTTCCAAAGTTGTTCTATAGCAATGTACTTAGTTCATTTGTTATGTTGTCTTTCGTTACCTTTAATCAAATGATTGATTTCTCTATTAAATGCTTCACACTTGCCTCTCTGCAGTTTAATAGGTTGATTAGGCTCTGTTTGACTAACTGCTTTTCTTCTAATCTATCTTGCAAGTGGGGATATTAACATGTTTAGCTTACACAAGTGTGAGAAAATCAACAATTCAACAGTTGTGTAACACATTTTATCTAGACCTCGTTGGATTTTCCTAACAAACTATTACATCTCCTATGCTCCTATGATTTGTTTTCTACAGCAGCTTACAAATTTTGTGCAGCACAACACAACAGATGCAAGCAGGCCCTTAGTATAACAGCTAGAGAAATCTAGTTTTGAAGTTTGAATTTTCAACCATAAAAAATAGCAGATAATATTAGCATTACATTTCTTTCAAATGTAAAGTGAAGAATTTCAATTTGCAATGCTGATCTTTTTCTAAAACTCTGCCCTGTCTGTTTTGTGAGTCCTTAGGTGTTGAGTGTGTGGGTGTGGGTCTGTGTGAGTGTGTGCATTGTACTGTCGGGGATCTATTATCATTTCCTTCTTAATATAATGATGAAGCGCAGTTCACCTGCGTCTTTCGAAAAAAAACTCCGCCCTAGATTAATCTCCTAAGTTGAGTTCCACTATTTTCTTGGTTGATTTTCTCTTTACATTACAAAACTGTCCAGTGAATACTTAGAATGATACTTCTGAAACACTTATTAACAACAAAAATGTTTTATTTGTAATTTTTGGATCAGGATAAGGTACTAAAACCATTAGGAGCTGTCACTACTGGAAGTCAATTCCTGGAGCCTGATGGTAATCGATGATCTTTTTTTCTTAATGTAACTATACTATATCACTTATGGCCTTTCTCACATTTCTATACACGACATATTCAGGCTTGTTTCCCAATCACATTCCAAACCCAGAGGACAAAACTGCAATGAAGGCCATTACAGAAGCAGTTCTTGATAACAAGGCAGACTTAGGCATCATATTTGATACCGATGTTGACAGGTGCAAAATAGCTAGCCATTGAGGTTCTGCTGATGTCTAATAGGTCAGAGCTCAAACCTTGCCCTTTGCAGGTCTGCTGCTGTTGATTCCAGTGGTCGTGAATTGAACCGTAACCGATTGATTGCTTTGATGGCTGCCATAGCTCTTGAGGAAGTAAGATTTTTTTTGTTCTAATATATAGTTTTATTTTGTTCTACTCTATTGCTTGCCACTAACTACTTCATTGCTCTGTTGCTAGCATCCAGGAACTACAGTTGTGACAGATAGTGTGACTTCAGATGGGTTGACTGTATTTATTGAAAATAAACTTGGTATGTAATGTTTATAGTATGGTGCTTTGTTTCAGTACATACTACATAGTCATTTGCTTATATATTTTGTTCTTAAGGAGGGAAACATCACCGTTTCAAGCGAGGGTACAAGAATGTCATAGATGAGGCTATTCGTCTGGTTAGTTTGCATTTTCTATGTAGTCCCTTGATTTTCCCCATAATTTAACTAGCAATAAAATGACACTTATAATATGACAAAATTTCAGAATTCTATTGGTGAGGAGTCACATTTGGCTATGGAAACAAGTGGCCATGGAGCACTGAAAGAGAATCACTGGCTCGATGATGGAGCATACCTTATGGTAAGGACCCTTGTTCGACACTCATTGAACTTTGCGAACCACGTAAAGGCAGAATAAGGAAAAATGGATTATCACATCAACATTTCATGTATGAGGAAAGTGATCTTTTGTATTATCAGGTCAAGAAGTTTAAACCGATGATGTTCTTTTGCACCAGCCACATTTTACCTATTAAAAATATATGGCTCTAGTGTGTAGATGTGTGAGTATAGTTCTCCTTGTTAGAGTAACTCCTAGTAGTTTAAACATTTCTGGCGTACAATGTTTCATGGTTTTATGGAAAAAATGGGGCATATTTGGGATACAAGATTTAAATTTTCTCTTCTTCCCCTCAGGTCAAACTTTTGAATAAACTTGCTGCTGCTAGAACACTGGGTTCAAGTATTGGAAGTAAAGTTTTGACTGATTTGGTTGAAGGACTTGAGGAAGCTGCAGTGACAGCGGAAATAAGGTTGAAGATTGATCAGAATCATGCAGATTTGAAAGGAGGGTACGTTAATAACTCTCGAATACCTTATGGCTCACTCTCAAGGAGAATTTATTTGTTACACTTGATGTGATGATGATGAGCAATCAGTTAGCTTGGATAACATGAAATGGTCTTGTTAACTGCAGCCAGTGAACTTTTTTCTGGAAATGAAAAAAAACAAAGATGAGTGTTATCCATTTGAATTTTCCGTAGGCAAACAGGCAATCCTTAAAATTGAGCCTCTCATTGGTCACAAATGTATATCTCTTAATCTTGTGATTTCATCTATAGCAAACCAGTGACTGGGGAATGCACCATTTCTGACCTGTGATGTGAAAATAGGAATGGTGGCATCAGTTTTTTTGTTGACAATTTAGATACTTCTTTGGATGATGTAGGTGGCTATTGTACAATAACATTTAGCTAAATTAGTCTAAAAGAAGTGTAAAGTAAAATACAAGCACTCGGATCACAGCCACTCTGTTGAATGATTTACTCTATTTGGTACAGGATTGAGCTACGGTGATATGTCTTTGAATATTTCAAAAAATTTGTGATGTAATCTCTCTACAGGTCCTTCCGTGATTATGGGGAAGCAGTTTTGGGACATTTAGAGAATGCAATTGGCAAAGATCCAAATCTCCACAAAGCCCCCAAGAACTATGAAGGCGTATGTCAATACTCTTTGCTTCCTTTTGAAACTTTCTTGTGTAGATCTTGATACACCTTGTCAATCTGCTATTCAGGTAAGAGTTTCAGGATATGGTGGGTGGTTCCTATTGAGGCTCTCCCTCCATGACCCTGTCCTTCCCCTAAACATTGAGGTAGCCTCTCTTCCCTTCCTCTGAATCTTTAGTGTAGCAAATCTACCATTCGACTGTCATGTGATATGTTCATACTACAGGCACCGAGTAACGATGATGCCATTAAGCTCGGGCTTGCAGTGCTTGCTGCTGTGAATGAATTCTCAGCACTGGATGTGACAGCATTGAACAAGTTCGTGCAGCAGTGAACATGGGTACACTGACATCATTCTGTGAGCTTCTTTCACATGGGGACTTGCTTTATCATCCCTGTCAAGCATGAACAAATTCGTGAGCAGTCAATATAGGATTTCAATGCTTGGATTTCCTCAGATGAATGTTCGTGTCTATAAAATAGCAGGCATCTGGGTATACTGGTGAGGCTGGTGTTTGAAAATAAGATGTGAGAATATCAAAAGGATCAGTAGGCTTGCCGCGAGGTCATGACTTTGTCAATGACGTTTTCACTCTGATTAGATGAAGCATCCATTCGTTGCTTTGTTATGGGTTCCTATCTCACTGTTTGGTTTACTAGTTGTGCTGTATCTGACTACGAGGATGCATACCATTCCTAATTGTTTTTTTTCTAACTTACGTGATGCCATTCCTAAAATGGCTTTTTTGTGTTATTCTAACTTACGTTATTTGAATCTTATCAAAGTGGTGTGTTAATTCAACTACTAAGGGAATAGTTTGTGGGTTATTCGAAATTTGGTCATATTTAGGGGGATCAGTTTGGATTACGTTATTCAAACAAAACCTTGGTAGGATAAGATAGCAGCAGAGATCTGTAGACTACTATAGTATGTGTCGAGGAGAGGTTTGAGCAGTACTTTTGCAAATTCTGTCATGTCTTTTGTTGAATAGGTCTTGCCAAAACTCTGGTCCAAGGTGATGTGATGTTTTCTTTTGTAATTGGACTTGGACCATTTTTTCCTTAATACAAAGATGGGCAGCTGTCCTTGTCAAGAAAAAAATAAATGATCGTTGTACGGGAGTGCAAAGAAGAGCATGCGCTTGTGTGCTACGGTCGATTTGTCATTTGGTGCAACAGTGGCTATGCATGCACCGACCGCGCGGGATGGTGGCATCTGACGTGGACACCACGCGGGTCACGAGCCGACGAGGCGCCGTACTGGTCTTTTGGGCCCACGTCCGCCGCCCCGCCACTGTTGGCCCAAGCAACCACTACTGGATTGTCTCGAGCTATGCAAGAGTTCTACTGGTACACTACTGCAACATTGGGATCGCCAAACTTTTGGCTCAATCCATCGGTAGCAATTAGCAAAGGAGTTTGGTTGCAGACGGATCATCACCATTCACTAACATGAGCGAATCCATTGGAAGAGACAAGCGGTTAAAGACGGCCGGCCAGCAAGAACGCACACAAGGATCCGAGTATCACGCTACACCTCACGAGCTTCTAACTGCTCCACTCGTGAGAATACAGCAACTACTTTTATTCTGCTAAACAGGACAATCCTAGGCCTTGCTGCTATTTCCCTCATGTTTCAACACATCGTTGTAGCATATAGTATACTTTCTCTGTCTCAAATTATTTTTCATTTTGGTTTTTCTAAGTACATTTCTTTTTGCTACGTATCTAGATCTCAATTTTTTGTCGTTTTGACTTTTTTAAATACATTCATTTTGTTATTCACATAGATATAATAATATTTCTTTTGTTATGCATCTACATATATTATACCTAAGTGCATGACAAAAAGAAATGAATCTAGAAAAATTAAAACGATAAGTAATTTGAGACGGAGGGAGTAGATATCAAGAACAGAGTGGGGATCGAAGATGATGGGGGCCTTGCTTGAGATTTGTCAGGTTGTGTTAAGCTGTTTGGTACTGATGCATATGCTGCAATAAACAGAAAAGAAGAGGGCATATATAGATTTTGCATGCTGCAATAAACTGCCGTGAAGATTAAACTCGGTATAAATATAAATATTGGCTTGTGGCGACGATCTTTATCCTGCTCCTGCTACGAGCCCTGTTGGATGCCTCCTCAGATATTTGCAACAGCGCCCTTATAATTAGAAAACAGTTGCGTGATTGCACGTTAGGGCGGTGCACAACTTTACCAAAAAAGCACGTAAGAACACGAACTTGCCACGTAGATGCACACTGAGCAATTGAAGCATCTTTGCATCCAGGGCCAGGACAAGCAGCATGAAGCGGAGAGACTGCCATGCTGCTGCGCGTTCATCCACACCTCGAATTGGCAACAACCGGGAGGAAACCATGGGCTGTTCAATCCAACCCACCTGCTGGATGGTTTGGATCCAATCAAGTGACCAACTCTGCAGCAAGCAGCTACCTCTCTCTCGTTGAAGCTGTTTCTCCCGGCCAGGTCGTGTGAATTCGCCTCAGATTCTATCTACTATCCGTTGGTCGGCGCACGCACGATGCCTTTTTCTGTCACCCAAACTCGCCAACATTCCTGACACGAGCAGGTAGCCACACGCTCATAAAATACCGTTAAATACCGGGGCCAAGGACCATGATTTCCAGCCGAAGTGGTGGCAAATTTTTAGGTTTTGTCCGGTGCTCGATCACTTTTGCATCCCCCCTTGTGGACGGGATTGAACCACCGGCTCAGCATGACAGCACTACTGCCACATCAATAACTCACATGCCATTATTAGTGTGGCTGAGCTCTTCTTCGAGCATTATTTTACTCCCTGATGGCGACCTAATCTGATTCCTTTGGGAAGCAGGGCGTGTTAGCGAGTGAGCCGAGGCTACCACGGCCACAGGATGAGCCGAAATGTCGCTGGTGGCGGGCCCGAGGTGAGATGGAGCTGTACGAGATGTCGTCAGTGTGAGGATGGAGGTCGGTGTTGGGCGGCTCTCTGCGCCAACAGCGAGAAGCAACAATCATGGCTGCTTTTTTGTTTCTTTTCTGGTTAGGAGCTGATCAATTATAAGCTAGAGAACTAGCTGCATCTCTGTGTTTGTTTTATTTGTCTATTTTAGGACGCCGTAATAACCTTATCCAGCATTATGAAAAACCAAGAGATCGAGAAACGCATGGAACATATGGGATATCCTTCAATAATACGACCACCTAGATTAAGCACAACGTTGGGTATTTGCTGCCAAAAAAAAAAAAAAGTGAAAGAAGTACATTGTGCTGCTTGGCCATTCATTGGTACCAAAAAAATGTTGTTGTGTTTCTATTGCTTATAGTGTATGTATTTTAAACATATACACTGATTAGCAAAAAAAAAAAAACAGCTGCAAGTAATAATGCTTGGAGATGCAATAATTGCAGTAGGGCACCTTTTTTTAAGAAAAAACAGGAAGTTGGCTTGAAGCTAGTGAAGACGAACATATATCGAATTGATGTAAAAATGGCAAAATGCATGGAGGTGTTGAAATTTGTAAAATGTACAGGTAAGACCATCTTCAAGAGACTAGTCAAATTCTACTCTTTATATTTTCATTTAGTCATGTAGCTAAGATTCACTCTCTAAATTGCGGTCAACTCCAACAGACTAGCCAAATCAAACTTCCTGCTATATAAAGTACATGCGCCGCCGCTCCGGATGCCCGCCCCGCTCCCTCCGGCTAGAAGTCCTACCCTCCATCCCACTCCAGATCCAGCAGGCTCTGGTCGAGCTCGGCGTGAGGAGCTCTGCTGCGGCTCCGAGGTGGCACGGCGTGAGGAGCATTTTCCATGGTGGCTCGAGTTTGGAGAACCACACCCGACGTCAGCGGTGTGGCCCAAAGCGGATGGAGGCAGCTGCCGGGAGGTCAAGCTCGGGCGGGAGTTGGAGGCCGATAGAGACCAGCCAGCGGTGCCGCTGCAGCTTGACCTGCCCGTGGGCGGCCACACGCGGGAGGGGCGATATACCGAGCGCGTAGCCTCACCAAAGATGCCGAGCTAGCGAGGCCTCCATTTTTCGGATCCGGATGGCGAGTTGATGGTGATGACTAGTTTGTTAGATACTAGTTTTCTGAGTTTTTGTAAAATTATAGTAGCCAGATCTATTTACAAAGTCTGTTAGAGTCACTCTAATAAAGCATTCCTCGTTGGTAATGCCTGAATGATTCCATGGTCATGGGCAGTTGGAATTGAATGGGTAAACTGCATACAACCTGCTTAAAAGTTTGCATTGAAAAAAAAAGAGTAAAAGACACATCCACCCAAGTACGAACTTAGAAGACGTCACATGCATCTTTAAGCACGGGAATGCTCTCTGTCCAATGTAGAACAGATACCCATGAGCACAAAACCCCTATAAATACCCTCCATGACAGCCCCAAACCACAAACACGAGCAAAACACTCACCTTCCCAACAGCTCTCGCTCTCGGTTCTCCACAATCCACACTAGCTAGCTCCTGAGCGAGAGCTTGCACTGTCAATCAGCTCAAAATGGGCAAGGAGGTGGATGTGTCCACTCTCGAGGCCGGCGGAATCCGCGACTACGCTGACCCGCCGCCGGCGCCGCTCGTCGACATCGATGAGCTCGGCAAGTGGTCCCTGTACCGCGCCGTGATCGCCGAGTTCGTGGCGACGATGCTGTTCCTGTACATTACGGTGGCGACGGTGATCGGGTACAAGCACCAGACGGACGCGTCGGCGTCGGGCCCCGACGCGGCGTGCGGCGGCGTCGGCATCCTCGGCATCGCGTGGGCGTTCGGCGGCATGATCTTCATCCTCGTCTACTGCACCGCCGGCATCTCCGGCGGCCACATCAACCCGGCCGTTACGTTCGGCCTGTTCCTGGCGCGGAAGGTCTCTCTCGTTCGCGCGATCCTGTACATGGCGGCGCAGTGCCTCGGGGCCATCTGCGGCGTCGCGCTCGTCAAGGGCTTCCAGAGCGGCTTCTACGCGCGCTACGGCGGCGGCGCCAACGAGGTCAGCGCCGGGTACTCCACCGGCACCGGCCTCGCCGCCGAGATCGTCGGCACCTTCGTGCTCGTCTACACCGTCTTCTCCGCCACCGATCCCAAGCGCAACGCCCGCGACTCCCACATCCCGGTATGTAATTGCTGTACAGAGTACAATCTTGAGTTTGTGATTTACACGTTGCAAGAAGCCAAGAACTCGCGGTCTGATGCATGCCGACGAATTGACCAGGTGCTAGCTCCCCTTCCAATTGGGTTCGCCGTGTTCATGGTGCACCTGGCGACGATCCCGATCACCGGCACGGGAATCAACCCGGCGAGGAGCCTCGGCGCCGCCGTCGTGTACAACAACAGCAAGGCCTGGAGCGACCAGGTACTGCGTCTCTCCCCTTGGCACATTGTGCAGGATTGCAGCAGCTCGCAATGCTAAATTGGTAATAAACTTGCAATTTTGATCATCTGCAGTGGATCTTCTGGGTGGGTCCGTTCATCGGCGCGGCGATCGCGGCGCTGTACCACCAGATCGTCCTCCGCGCCAGCGCCAGGGGCTACGGCTCCTTCCGGAGCAACGCCTAGGGCAACCCTGTCGCCGTCAACATCCACGGCCAGCGAGGCCGTGACTGAGCTCTTCCTCCTCCGGAGTTTAAGTCGAACGGAGAGGGAGAGCCTCGGCATGGTGTTAATGTAGTAGCTTCAGTTTAAGTGTTGGAACTGCCAGCAACGGCAGACCAAAGTGTTTGTGTGTGTGTGCTGTGGAAAGCAAAGTGTAAGTCTCCGTGTGTGCACCACGCATGTTGGCTCCAAGTCAAATTAATAAAGATGGAGGGATCCATGCGATGGTTTTCTTTTTATTTCAAACAAGGTTTGCCATTTTGAAATACTCCTTCCATGTTTTTTTTAGCGCAATACCCCTTCCATGTTGTAAAGGAAGTCATTGGCTCCGTTTGAATGTTGAGGACCGGAGCGTCCGAGGACCGGTGGATGGTCGCTCCCTGGTGTGATGAGTGATTGACAATGTTGTGTGAACTGACTCATGGCCAAGTATTGCAGGTGCAGGTTGCGGCTTGACTCGCGTTGGTGCAGGTGAAGAGCGCGCGCGAAAGGTCTTAGCCTTGCGGGGCCTCCGAGGAGTGGAGAGACAAGTAGGATCGGCTCGATGGACCCGGTGGCCGAACGGGGTCAAGTGCGGGCCGCATGGTGGCAAGAAAAGCAAGACGAAGTCGTCGACTCGAGCCGGTGCAGGGTAGCGGCTCACGACCGGAGTCTGCACGCGAGGTTTGCGGCGGTTCACCACAAAACCGCCGGGTTACTTGGTTGAGCCACAAAACCAAGACCGGAGGCTCGGCGGGCGGAGACGGGATCCGGGCGCGCCAAGAAGCTTAGATGCCAGTGGACACGCGACGGGATCGCTGGGCTTGCGTCGGGAGGACGCGGACTGCGGCAAAGGCGTGGCCGTCTGATGAAGAGGAGTGCTACTTGACCATATTGCCCCTGAGGGGATTGTATCTTAGTTTAAGTGTTAGGGGTAGCTTGGTCATTTGCCCAACCCAGAGAAACTCATATATATAGCTTTAGGGTTTCTGGGCAAACCATCCTTCCGGACTGCTTCTCATTTCCCTGCTCCATAGGTTTAGATTTTCTTCACCGCTTTGTAGAGAATCTAATCTCCGAGTGTATGGAAGTTTTCATGGCTGCGTCGATTTCCTTCTTGTAGCTCGTGTGATTTTCGTGTCTTTTTTGGGGCTATTTTTGTTGGATTTTTGTGCGCGGCTTGTTCCTTCAATTATGAGGTGTTTGGGTTCGGATTTTCTTGTGGGGATCATGGATAGATGTCTTGTGCATCTTTGTGCTTGATATTGACCCCCCAATCTCCGGATTTGGCCTCTGATTGAAGGATTTCGGTTGGAACCCTAGCTTTTTGTGTGAGCTCGGTAGAACTTTGATTCCCGATGATTTAGTTGTTTTGAGGCTTCAATTTTTGGGGCATAGCATCCCCTAGGGACGCTTCACATCTCCCCTAAATCTTGTCTCAAGAGGTTAAGTCGTTTGGGAGATCCATAGATGGATAGGAGGGGTTGACTTCGCGTTTTCGTTCTCGAGCTGCTCCGTCCGCGCCTGGCGGACCGTCCGTGCCTGGTCGGCGGACCATCCGCGAGGACACGAGTTCGTCGCGTGTTCTTCAGTTCATGAACTCGAGACGTTTCGATCCGTGAAGTGTCAAGGGTTTCGTTGCAAGTAGTTTGCGGACCGTCCGCCCGCTTGTCACAGACTGTCCGCGCGGTACGAGTTGCCCACGGATCGTCCGAGGGTAGGGTACGGACCGTCCGATTTTCGGAGGGTGCATACTGGAGGTTCGGTGCTCTTTTGCGGACCGTCCGCCCCTGACCCGCGGACCGTCCGCTTGGCCCACGCAGACTGTCCGCCCGGTCACAGCAGACCGTCCGTTTAGGGCTTCGCAGATTGCCTAAGTCCTTTGCTTCTTGGGTTGCATTTTCGCTTGGGATTGGTTTGAGACTTGTTCATAGGGTTGGTAGGTCCATTGTGACTACGCGACCTTGGCAAGCTCGTGTGGGAATCCTTGGTTGTGGATTTGGGGCATAGTCCGAGTTCATCTTTTGGGAAGAATTTTTATCGGCTCCCATTCACTCCCCCCTCTCTGGTCGCCTAATCGGTCCTTCAATTGGTATCAGAGCCGGTTACGGATCTTCGTGATTCTAACCAGTCTAAGATCCAAAGATGGCGTACCAAGAATGGGGTTCGGGTCCTCCACACTTCGATGGTAAGAACTACCAGATGTGGCAGAGGCGGATGGCTGCTTTCCTCCGCGGCAAGGGTCAGATCCTTTGGGATGTTACAGTGAACACAGCTTATGTTCATCAAATTAACTTCCTAGCTCCAGGATCGAGGGATATGCATGACGCCAACAACAAGGTGGTCGACTACTTGTTTCGTGCTCTGTGTCAATCCGAATTCGATCGGGTTCAAACAGAGGACTTGGTTTGTAGGATTTGGGAGCAATTGAAGAATGCTCACACTGGGAACGCTCAGGTTCAGGCTTGGCTGTTCGCGACCTACCGGAGAGAGTACGAGAACTTCACTCATCTCCCCGGTGAGTCTATTGACGCAATGTTCCAGCGGTTCACTGTGATTATGAACAACATGAGGGCTAATGTGGCCGCGCTCCCGTACGATGATCATGACAGGGCTGTGAAGCTCCTGCACTCTCTAGATCGTACCGTGTGGAGTGAGAAGGTCGAGGCCATTCTCAAGTCGGAGAAGTATGAGACCCTCACAGTGGACGAGCTATTCTCCAAGCTCAAGTCGTCCGAGGTGAACCGTGAGGTGCGAGCAAGGATCGAGAACCCGACTGATCCTCATAGTCTGGCTCTCGTCTCTGGACCAAGGACTAACGCTAACATGTCTTTGAGACAGTTCTCTTTGTCTTATCTTGTGTCCATGCCAGATGAGGAGTTCGAGGTGTTGAGCGAGGAGGATCTCGCACTGCTGAGCTGGCGGTTCGAGCGCATGTACACGAACCGGAAGAACGCTCGGAGGAGTTCGGGCATGTGCTACCGGTGCGGGAAGCACGGGCACTTTATCGCTGAGTGCCCGGAAGCCATGGAGGTCAAGCCCGAGCACAAGCACCGTCCGAGGACCGACCACAAGCACCGCTCAAGGGATGATCACAAGGGCAAGAACAAGTCCGAGCGGAGGCCAAGGAGGAGTGGTGGTCACAAGAAGAAGGAGCGTGCGATGGTTGCCAGAGCGAGCGACATCGACTCAAGCTCCTGCTACTCTTCATCGAGCTCAAGTGATGAAGAAGAACGACACAAGGGCAAGCGGTCAAGCAAGGACATCAATGGCCTTTGCTTCGCCGCCCAAGGTTTTTGCGGCATGGCACATAGCTCCGCAAGCAAGAAGAGCAACAAGGATGACTCGGACTCCGACTCCGAGGATGAGGTAAACAATGATCCATCCTTCTTGGTAGTGGAGAATGCTAGGTTGAATGAATTGCTTGACAATCGTGATGATGTGCTTAGAAAGACCAACAAGGAGAAGAGGGAGTATAGGTCATTGCTTGGAGAGGCTAAGGAGAAGGTGGTTGAGCTAGAATCTTTGCTTGTTGATGCTAGGGCTCAAATAGATTCTCTTAAGTGATGAGTCCGGCCCAGCCACCTCTCGGGGAAAGGCCCAATCGCCCCAAAAGACTAGTCCAATAGGGGAAGGGTGGCTCTCCCTTTTAAGGTGGCTTGGTCCTCCCAAGCTAAGCAAGGTGGGATAATTTAGACATGCACGGCTTCACCGCCTACACCGTCGTGCGCCTACACTATTCTGCGCCTAGCCCATGGGCCGCCTACACCATCGTGCGCCTGCACTGTTCTGCGCCTGGCTAATCCGTACTCCCGTTGGACACGACTGCCGCCTACATTGTCGTGCGCCTGGCCAAACCGTGCTCCACGACTGCCGCCTACACTGTTGTGCGCCTGGCCAAATCGTGCCCTGGGATGTCCTCATCATCCTCCCCTTCTTAACAAGGGTCCAGCTCTGATACCAAATGATGAGTCCGGCCCAGCATACCTCTCGGGGAAAGGCCCAATCGCCCCAAAAGACTAGTCCAATAGGGGAAGGGTGGCTCTCCCTTTTAAGGTGGCTTGGTCCTCCCAAGCTAAGCAATGTGGGATAATTTAGACGTGCACGGCTTCGCCGCCTACACCGTCGTGCGCCTACACTGTTCTGCGCCTAGCCCATGGGCCGCCTACACCGTCGTGCGCCTGCACTGTTCCGCGCCTTGCTAATCCGTACTCCCATTGGACACGACTGCCACCTACACTGTTGTGCGCCTGGCCAAACCGTGCTCCACGGCTGCCGCCTACACTGTTGTGCGCTTGGCCAAATCGTGCCCTGGGATGTTCTCATCATTAAGTCTGCTCCTATTGTGACCGATGAACCTGAATGCACTGATTGTTCTACTTTTCTTGGTGATTTGACTGTGCTTAGGGAAAAGTATGCCTCCAAGGTTGAGGAACTAGATGTGCTTAGGGTTGAGCTAGATGAGATGAAATCTAGGCCCTCCTTGCTTGGTGCTTGCACTTCTTGTCCTGTTTTGCATGAGAAGCTAGATGTTTCGCTTGCTTCTGCTAGATCACTAGAGGCTAAGCTGAAAGCTCCTATTCCTACATCATGCTCTACTTGTGAAATAAATGCTGTGAAGAATTTGGAGCTTGCACACTATGTTGATCGCTTGCAGGATGAGAATAATGAGTTGAGGAAGATGATGGGTTTGTTGTCTGGTCATGAGCCTCAGCTCATGATTGAGGCATACAAGCGCTATGATGGGCAAGCGCTTGGGTCGGATAAGGTTGGTGAGGGAAGTGGTGAGAATGAGAGGAAGATCGGAGATATCCCAGAACCACCAAAAACCTACCACAAAAATGCCTATGCTCCTAAGCCAAACCCACTTAGGAATCAACTAGACACAACCCCAGCTCCACCCGTGTTTCCTCCACACACCGACAACTTCTAGAAACCCATCAAGTTCAAGAGTGACTTGGGGAATGAGTTCTTTGGGAAGAAGGGAGAGAAACCGAGTGAGGAGAAGCCAGAGCCCAAAGAGAGTCCAAAACCAAAGCCAAAACCGAAACCCTTCTATTGTGAGCATTGTGGGAGGGATGGGCACCTAGCTGAGTTTTGCTTCAGGAGGAAGCGTGAGGAGAGGTTTGCTAGGGAGATGGCAAACAAGGACATGTACCGCCCTTCTCGTGGTGTGCCTGAGCCTAGGATGGTGCCGAGGGGCGAGGGTGTGGTGCGTACCATTTACCCTCGGGAGAGGCGTGAGTTTGTGCCTCGAGGTGAGCCACCACATAGAGAAGGTGGTAGGCGTGTTGGGTTTGGGCGTGGTGAGTTTGCTGCACGTTCCTTCGCTCGTGGCCAATACGAGTATGGGGGGAATGATCGTAGCTTTAGGTCCCAGAGGAGCTACGGACCATGATCTCCACCTCGTGGTACGTGTATTCCTCCAAGGGGACGTGTGGGTGTTCCACCTAGGAGAGATAGGATGGATTTTGCTAACCCCACTTTTGAGCAAATGGCATGTCACTGGTTTGATTCATTTTGTACTAACCCCAGTGCTGAGTCATTTGCTCACTCTCGCTCTCGTTTTCGATTTTCAGGTGGAAGGCTTGGAGGGCTTTTGGTTGATCGACTCCGGTTGCTCTCGACACATGACCGGAGATCGAAGGTGGTTCTCCAGTCTCACCCCGGTGATGACCAAAGAGTACATCACTTTTTGGGGACAATGGGAAAGGTAGAGTGCTTTCAGTGGGCACAGTGAAGGTGAGCGAGTCTGTGACTCTTAGGCGTGTTGCTCTTGTCAAGTCTTTAGGGTTTAATCTTCTTTCGGTTTCCCAGTTTCTTGATGAGGGTTTTGAGGTCCGTTTCAAAACGGGCGCTTCTCATGTTTTGGATTCTCGAGGTGATCTTGTGTGCACGATCACCCCCGAGGGTCAGATTTTCAGAGCTGATTTTTCTCAGTGTGTCGGCTCTTCTCATTGTTTGGTTGCTCGTGTTTCGGCGGAGCTTTGGAAATGGCATAGGAGACTAGGTCACTTGAGTTTTGACTTGTTGTCACGCTTGAGTGGGCTAGGTTTGGTCCGAGGATTGCCTAAGTTCAAATACCAAAAGGATTTGGTATGTGCTCCGTGTAGGCATGGTAAGATGGTCGCCGCCTCTCACTCGCCTCTGACATCCGTTATGACAGAGAGGCCATGCGAGCTGTTCCATACGGACTTGGTTGGTCCAGCTCGTGTGTGCTCGGCGGGTGGGAAATGGTATGTCCTAGTGATAGTGGACGACTATTCTCGCTATGCTTGGGTCTTCTTTTTGGCTGATGAGGGGGAGACGTTTGGTTTTGTCTGGGATCTAATCTTGAGGTTGAAGAATGAGAGGAATGGAGATGCTATTCGAGCTATTCGTAGCGACAATGGCACTGAATTTAAAAACTCTCGTTTCAAAACCTTTTGTCGTGATTTGGGTCTCGAACATCAATTCTCTTCTCCCTATGTGGCTTGTCAGAATGGTGTGGTTGAGAGGAAAAATCGTTCCCTTTGTGAGATGGCTCGGACGATGCTCGACGAGCATAGGACTCCGAGGAGATATTGGGCTGAGGCGGTGAATATTGCGTGCCATGTTGGGAACCAGATTTTTCTTCGGGTCTTCTTGAACAAGACGTGCTATGAGCTCATGCACGGGCGAGCACCTAGAGTGAGCCATTTCAGGGCTTTTGGTTGTCGGTGCTTTATTCTCAAGAAGGGTAGGCTTGATAAGTTTGAGTCGAGGTCTTCCGATGGCATCTTTTTGGGTTATGCGAGTCATTCTCGAGCATTCCGTGTGCTCAACCTTGATACTAACCTAGTCATGGAAACTTGAGGTTACCTTCGACGAGACCCAGCCATGCAATTCGTCTGTTTTTGAGTGTGCAGGTGACGACGAGATTGGCATGAAGATCTTTGAGGACAAGGAGGGTGATGCTGGAGAGGATGATGGTGATGATGGTGAAGCTCCAGCCGAGCATGTACCCTCTACTTCCACTACGACGACTACGGTGCAGGATGGCCCATCCCCTACACCGACTACGAACCAGCAAGATCAAGTGGAAGCAACTACTGAGGGGGAGGTTGTCTCCAAGCGAGAGGCACCGAGACGCGTTCAAGTTGATCATCCTTCCTCAAGAATCATCGGCGACATCAACGAGCGTACGACACGGTCAAGGTCCAGGAATGTTTCTCACTTTGCTCATTCGGCTTTTGTTGCTACCTTTGAGCCGAAAGACATTGGACACGCCCTCTCTGATCCTAATTGGGTGAACGTAATGCATGAGGAGTTAGAGAACTTTGAGAGAAACCAAGTTTGGGAGTTGGTAGAGCCACCACCACATTGCAAACCTATCGGGACAAAATGGGTGTGGAAGAACAAAGAGGGTGAGAATGGTGAGGTGGTGAGAAACAAATCGAGGTTGGTTGCTCAGGGCTATAGTCAGAAGGAGGGGATAGACTATGAGGAGACATTTGCTCCTGTAGCCCGTTTGGAGGCAATTAGGATCCTTCTAGCCTTTTCTGTGGCTAAAGGTTTCAAATTGTACCAAATGGATGTGAAGAGTGCCTTTCTGAATGGGTTTTTAGAAGAAGAGGTTTATGTGAAGCAACCACCGGGCTTTGAGAGTGCTGAGTTTCCCCACCGGGTGTATAGGCTGAGAAAGGCGTTGTATGGGCTGAAACAAGCTCCCCGTGCTTGGTATGGCCGTTTGAGGGGGTTCTTGTTCAGCAAGGGGTTTGAGATGGGCAAAGTAGACAAGACTCCTTTTCTCCCCAGGCAGGGCGATGATATCCTAATTGTTCAGGTGTACGTGGATGATATTGTATTTGGCGGCTCGTCTCACTCTTTGGTTGCGAGGTTTGCAGAGGACATGAGCAAAGAATTCGAGATGTCTATGATGGGAGAATTGCAGTTCTTTCTCAGGCTTCAGATCAAGCAGGCGAAGGAGGGAACCTTTGTGCATCAAGCCAAGTACACGAAGGACATCCTCAAGAAGTTCAAGATGGACGACTCGAAGCCCCTGTCGACACCGATGAGTACGACTACAGCGCTGGATGCGGACGAGGACGGAGAGCCCGTGGACCAGAAGGAGTACTTGAGCATGATCGGCTCCCTCTTGTACTTGACGGCAACGAGGCTGGACATTCAATTTTCTGTGTGTCCTTGCGCTCGTTTTCAGGCGTCGCTGAGGACTTCACATCGGCAGGCCATCAAGCGGATCTTCAGGTATCTTCGATACACTCCTGAGCTCGGTCTTTGGTACTCGGCGTTCTCTTCTCTTTCGCTTCTTGGGTTTTCGGATGCCGACTTTGCGGGGTGTCGAGTCGATAGGAAGTCGACTTCGGGGACGTGCCAATTTTTGGGTTCTTCGCTTGTTTCTTGGTCTTCTCACAAACAATCTAGTGTAGCTCAGTCTACCACAGAAGCCGAGTATGTCGCTGCCGCTAGTTGTTGCTCCCAGCTGCTCTGGATCACATACACGCTGAGTGACTTTGGTGAGGAGTGTACCCTTGTTCCTCTCATGTGTGATAGCACAAGTGCCATTAGTGTTGCCAAAAACCCCATGCTACACTCCAGAACCAAACATATAGAGGTGAGGTACCACTTTCTGAGAGACAATGTTGAGAAGGGAAACATAGACCTCATCCATGTACCAACCGAAAAAACAGCTCGCCGATATCCTAACCAAGCCTTTGGACCAAGCTACGTTTGCTCGTTTGCGAGGGGAGCTTGGAGTTTTCCTTTTTGAGCTTCGGTTGGGAGTCTAATGTACATACTTATGTTGCATTTTCATTTATGTATCATATCATGCTTGCATCTTTGTATCATAGACTGCATTTGTATCATATGCTTTAGAGATGTGCTTCTCCTATATACTTTGATCACCATGATATGCTGGATATGAGACTATGACTTTGCTAGTGATGCTCATGTGATGTATAGCGATGCTCTCGGTAGCTTTGGGATATATATGCTTGTGGATGGCTTACTTTTGTAAAATGCTATATATGATTCTCTCTTATGAGTTGAATGTCTTTCATGTTCAAATTGTGCGCTTATGGCTATATCTTGCTTAATTTGTGCTTGGAACCATGTTCTTTTCATTTGGGGTCAAAGACCTATCTATCATCATGAATGTTTAGCCTACATGCTACCTTGTGGAAAAGCCTACGCTTCTTTTTGCCGCAAAAGCACTTCATGTACCATGCTTATCTTGTAAATCATGAAATTGGTATTTGAAATGTTTGTGCTTGAAAAATATGCTTCCATGTCATATTTGCTTTAAAATCTTTATCTTGGGTGCTAAATCGTTGCATGATGTTCACCAATGAGAAGTCTCATATTTAGAAGTGGACACATGGCTCGGTGGCTTTGACATGACCTGAGATAGCTTGTAGGTGTTTATGATGATCTAGTGATGAGAATTTGTGACCTCGCATGAAGTTTGTGAGTTATATGCTGTTTGTGCTCATTTTGACCATGTTTAGGTCCTATGCTCATGAGATGGAAATTTGTGTTGAAACATGCTTCTTTCGATCATGGTTATGTCACATGCTTATATGTCCCTATCTATCTTGTTGGCGATGTTTGTACTAAATTTGTGGCTATCTTGCTTGTCTATGTCTCATTTTTAGCATGTTGTAGTGCTCTTTGTCTATTTGAGAAGCACATGCTTGCATTTGTAGACTTGATTCATGCATTACCAACAAGGGGGAGAGATAGTACCTAATTCTTGTTTTGGGAGGAAAGTACCTATTTCATGCATCCAAGGGGAGTTTTTGCATCAAGTGGGAGAAATGCATTTGTTCAGGGGGAGCTTGCATTCATGTGCTTTGGAGCTCGTTGTCGCCTGATTTTAGTTGTGCTCTTTTGCCGATGGTGTCGAGCCCTTTTGCCTCACCTTGAGGAGTCGGCAATTTTGGAGCATTTGATCTCGGTTGTGTCGAGCCGTTGCCCTTGTCTTAGGGGACCGAGATTTTTCTTTCTCAAGTGATCTCGTTTTTGGCTTTTGTTTGGCTTTTGATCACTTGTTTGAGTTTTTCGTTCGTTTCTTTTCTTTTTCTCTTTTTCTCTGAATTGGTTACTATGTGTGTTGTCAATGCACTCATCAAGGGGGAGATTGAGGACCGGAGCGTCCGAGGACCGGTGGATGGTCGCTCCCTAGTGTGATGAGTGATTGACAATGTGGTGTGGACTGACTCTTGGCCAAGTATTGCAGGTGCAGGTTGCGGCTTGACTTGTGCAGGTGCAGGTTGCGGCTTGACTCGTGTTGGTGCAGGTGAAGAGCGGGCGCGAAAGGTCTTAGCCTTGCGGGGCCTCCGAGGAGTGGAGAGACAAGTAGGCTCGGCTCGATGGACCCGGTGGCCGAACGGGGTCAAGTGCGGGCCGCATGGTGGCAAGAAAAGCAAGACGAAGTCGTCGACTCGAGCCGGTGCAGGGTAGCGGCTCACGACCGGAGTCTGCACGCGGGGTTTGCGGTGGTTCACCACAAAACCGCCGGGTTACTTGGTTGAGCCACAAAACCAAGACCGGAGGCTCGGCGGGCGGAGACGGGATCCGGGCGCGCCGAGAAGCTTCGATGCCAGTGGACACGCGACGGGATCGCAGGGCTTGCGTCAGGAGGACGCGGACTGCAACAAAGGCGTGGTCGTCTGATGAAGAGGAGTGCTACTTGACCATATTGCCCCTGAGGGGATTGTATCTTAGTTTAAGTGCTAGGGGTAGCTTGGTCATTTGCCCAACCCAGAGGAACTCATATATATAGCTCTAGGGTTTCTGGGCAAACCATCCTTCCGGACTGCTTCACATTTCCCTGCTCCATAGGTTTAGATTTTCTTCACCGTTTTGTAGAGAATCTAATCTCTGAGTGTATGGAAGCTTTCATGGTTGCGTCGATTTCCTTCTTGTAGCTCGAGTGATTTTCGTGTCTTTTTCGGGCTATTTTTGTTGGATTTTCGTGTCTTTTTCAGGCTATTTTTGTTGGATTTTCGTGCGCGGCTTGTTCCTTCAATTCTGAGGTGTTTGGGTTCGGATTTTCTTGTGGGGATCATGGATAGATGTCTTGTGCATCTTTGTGCTTGATCTTGACCCCCCAATCTCCGGATTTGGCCTCCGATTGAAGGATTTCGGTTGGAACCCTAGCTTTTTGTGTGAGCTCGGTAGAACTTTGATTCCCGGCGATTTAGTTGTTTTGAGGCTTCAATTTTTGGGGCATAGCATCCCCTAGGGACGCTTCACATCTCCCCCAAATCTTGTCTCAAGAGCTTAAGTCATTTGGGAGATCCATGGATGGATAGGAGGGGTTGACTTCGCGTTTTCGTTCTCGAGCTGCTCTGTCCGCGCCTGGCGGACCGTCCGCGCCTGGTCGGCGGACCGTTCATGAGGACACGAGTTTGTCGTGTGTTCTTCAGTTCGTGAACTCGAGACGTTTCGATCCGTGAAGTGTCAAGGGTTTCGTTGCAAGTAGTTTGCGGACCGTCCGCGCGGTACGAGTTGCCCACAGACCGTCCGAGGGTAGGGTACGGACCATCCGATTTTCGGAGGGTGCATACTGGAGGTTTAGTGCTCTTCTGCGGACCATCCTCCCCTGACCCGCGGACCGTCCGCCTAGCCCACGCGGACTGTCCGCCCGGTCACAGCGGACCGTCCGTCCAGGGCTTCGCAGATTGCCTAAGTCCTTTGCTTGTTGAGTTGCGCTTTCGCTTGGGATTGGTTTGAGACTTGTTCCTAGGGTTGGTAGGTCCGTTGTGACTACGCGACCTTGGCAAGCTCATGTGGGAATCCTTGGTTGTGGATTTGGGGCATTGGCCGAGTTCATCCTTCGGGAAGAATTTTTATCGGCTCCAATTCACTCCCCCCCTCTCTGGTCGCCTAATCGGTCCTTCAGATATAGATATTGAAGGGCTTGGTATTGAATTGAGTTCAATGCCAATGCATAATAGCTTTGGAAATAGGCCACAATACCAACGTCATTGTTTGGATGTAGATGAAATTGCCGGATAAAATTCTATGAGATGGCAAGTACCAATTTGTGTTTGGATACGCATAGATTGAAATTTGGCATTACCTCGTCTTCTTCTCTCCACGGTCAGTCGCTCCTCTCCTGCTATACCAGTGCAGAGGCAGCATGGGAGTGGACTCCGGCAGCTTTCTCTTCCACATCGATGTCTCCGGCCCCGCACCCTCCTGTCCCTTGCTGATGTGTCCAGGATTCACGACCTCCTCTTTCTCACAATGGGGCGTCGCTGCCAGGAAGAGGAGTGGTCGCCGCCTGCGAGGATCATGATTCGCCGGCCGACCCGAGCTTACCCGAAGATAAGCCTGGAGGTAGAACTCTCCCGGCGCCCGTAGAGGAGGCGAGATGGAACTTTGCCCTCGCCGTGGGCGGGCTGGAGCTTGGCCATTGGCACCAATTTGAGAAAGTGGGACGAATGAAGCTGTGGCCAGAGTTGAGGAAGAAGGTGACAGTTGCCCGAGCCATCAACAAATCGACCTCATGCTGCAGCGACGAACTCAACTATCGCTGAATTGAGCCTCGACAACACCGATTGGAGCTCTGCCTTTGCTAGATTGAGGCCATCGGCGGTGAATCGAGCTCCGCCACCGCCGGTATATGGTTTGATGTGCTGATTTGAGGGAGGGAGGGTAGGAAAGGGGAGGGGATGAGAGGGCAGCTGGAGATAGGAGAGGAAGAGGGAATGGGAGAGGATGGTGGGGACAGCCGCCGTCGAGGAGAGCGGAGGGTGGGGACGACCGCCATCTAGGAGAGCGAAGGGTGGGGGAGCGCCGTCATGAGCGCAACAGAGATGCACGAGAGAAGGGAGGGAACGATTCTGTCGAATACCGAGCAGAATGGCTCATAATCTCGAGAGGGAGGGGGTGATGTGCTAAATACCATTTGGTATTGGAGTTCGTTTCCAATGGCAATGCCGGAACCAACTAAACCACAGGTATTGAGTGTTCACAATACCAATTC
Source organism: Cenchrus fungigraminus (assembly GCA_036936925.1). Taxonomy (NCBI): domain Eukaryota; kingdom Viridiplantae; phylum Streptophyta; class Magnoliopsida; order Poales; family Poaceae; genus Cenchrus; species Cenchrus fungigraminus. Next base: position 76,000,838 of record CM072780.1, read on the forward strand.
CAATTCATGGGCTTCAATATAGACTTCCAAACACAATCTTAGGATATCAACACGGTCTCCAAAACATAACTTTGACTAATACTTTTTTACTATAAATTATTTAGAAAATATATTTAAAGAGTATTTTTGCGAAACGATATTTCAATACGAATCTAAATCTACTCATACTATTTCTACATTCCTAAACTTAAGAAATAAAAAAATATTTGCAGTCAAATTTTAAAAGTTCGACTCGGGACAATCTCGATTTCCTTTCAATATATATGGATGGCGTAGATACTTTAGATAGAAAGATGATAAACTAAACAAAGGCTGCTACGCGCACAAGGGTCTCCGGTAAGTCTCTGAGGCCCCATCCCCTGCCATCTCTGTCTCTAGCTAGAGGGTCCATAATGATTGAAATTTTTTCCAAGCTTCTTGGTTATTGTGATGTTTTTATTTTGGGTACTAATTCCTCAACTCTCAACACTCAAATTTAAATTTAAAATGTGTCTCAATTTGAAAATGTAATCCAATGCAACACACATGTTGTCTCCGCAAGAGACTCCTCTCACTAGAAGCGGAAGGCGTCACCATTGCGCTACAAATGTGTTAACATATACTTCCTCCGTCCCAAATTACTTTTTTTAAGGAAAATGAACCTAGCAAGGTCATTATTAGTGTGATTTGGTGGTTGATTGTCAATACTAACCTATGGACTAACAACGTTTGCTAGTATACAAGGATTAGTCTCATGGTTGAATAGGTGATGGACTTGGGGAATCAAACACGGTGAATCAAGGTCATCAAGACATGTACAAGACTTTAGAAGACCTTAGAAGAAACCCAAGATACCATAGAAATGAAGCCGGGACAAAGACACATGAAGAAAAGGAGCAAAACCATGAAGACTCATCACAGTAACAATTTCTAAATAGGTCAGTGACATCAGAGTATGAATCGGTGACACAGAAGGTTTGAAGTCAACTTGATCATAGGATGATATGGTGATGGTCATGAAGGGAGCATAGTATGAATCGATGATTGAGAAAGTTTGAGGACAACATGGTCATAGGATGATACGGTGATGCCCATGAAGTGACCACAGTATGAATCGGTGCTACATAGAAAAATTGCAACAACTATATAATGGCTAGTTCTTTGAGGTGGGGTTATTTATTAAACCCCATTGCCCGGGCATTTGAGGGGTGTTAGAGCTTGGGGAAGCTAGAGGCTTGGTTCTCACATACACACAAGTGCTCTATCCACTAAAGTGCTAAAGAGAAGATTTAGGGAATTAGCATAAAGCTTAGGTCTTGATTAGTGCTAGTTTAGCCCTTTTAGCGCATTGCTTTAGAGATTAGCCTAAAGTTAGGCGAGCTTTGCACACCTCTTTTATATCGGTGCTTTGCACACACCATTGTGAAGTGTTTTTATATTAAGTATTAAAATCCCACATCGAGGAAAACAAAGAAACAAGAAAAAGAGCACTAAGACAAAGAAATAAAGAAAACTAATCTTCAGTCTCCTTCTCCATCCATGCTTCAAATCTTCAATCGCTCGCCTAGCCGTTCCTCCACGGTGAAGCAGGTCAACATGATTTCCAAGGCGACGCCTCCAAGAAGGATACGACGTCGAAACCATTGTGAAGTGTAGGCGGTAATAAGGTCTTGTGGGACCCTCCAACCGAGTTTGTGGAGAGGTCACCTCAAGTTGTGAGTAGGAGGAGAGACCCATGGTGTTAGTGCCAAAAGCTCTACCGAATTGAGGAGAGGCAAGGAGCGTTTGGGGGAGGCTAGGCGGAGACCCACTTGCGCATGGTGAATGCCCATCTGCTATCCTACGGAGTGACTTGGCCGGGGAGTACATGCCCTTGAGCAGACATACCATGTGAGACGTACTCCAACAATGAGGACTCTAGTAGGAAGTTTGGCTTCCCGATACCTCGGGAAAAATCGCTTTGTCGTCTCGAGAGTTTGCATTCTCTACCCTTTACATTCCGCATTTACCTTTCTTAGAATTGTCATGTGTAGTTGATAGGATTGGATCCTAGAGCGCAAACCTTTTTGCGGTAGAGATAGCAACACATAGAAAAACCTATGCAAATCTAGATAGATATCTTGTGTAGGTTTTTATATGTGATTTTGAGGCTTAATCTTTAGAACATCCAATTCACCCCTCTCCCTCTTAGGGTGTTTACAGTCCTTTCACTTTTGATTTTTCTAGATATATTATTTTTGTTATGCGCCTAGACTGCACTTGTTTGTCGCTTGAGCCCTCACGTCCTGGGGAAATTTGTTGACCATAGGACTTGGAGCAAAATAAATGAAAATAAAATGGATATTATTTGACTGGGACTGTGTTAGGAATCTCTGTGCATGAACTTTAATTTCAACACGTAGGATTTGTCATTTCACGACACCAAGATATATTGATAAATGTCACCTCTGCTAAGGAACTTTTTGTTGAAACATAGGCCTTGTTGAATTAGCTGGTGAAAAACCGTCATGTTGGGTGTTTCATGAGGTATTCTCGAAAGAGTGATCGGATACTAATAAAATTAATTTCAAAACTCATTTGAAAATCGAGAGACGAATACAACTAAATGCCCAAACCTTGCTGTTGTTTCTCTTATGTTCCAACACATTTCTATGGCAGATATCAAGAACAGGTTGGGTTGGGGGGGGGGGTTGAACAAGTCGCAGCTCTGCTGGCTGGCTCTGCAGATGGGCACGCTGTCGGCCGGTGTTCGATTCCCCCCTTCGACGTTGATTTCTCAGCAGGGTTCATCTCGAAAAAAATCTCATCACCGGTGAAATCGGGGTTCGGATTTTCTAAGTCGGGATTCAACTTCATTCTCTCTCTTACCCCGTCGCCTTAGATTTTTGGGGGGGGGGGGACCTTGTTTGAGATTTCCACGGTAAAAGAGGCCCTCATAAAATAGGCAAAATAGTCGTATTAGTCTCTAACCTTAGCGCCAAGGATCACTTTTGTTGCGCCAAGGACCCTAAACCCGTAAACCGTGATTTCCAGCCGAAGTGGAGTCATTAAGTTTTTTTTTTGTTTTTTGTTTCGTCCAGTGCTCACCTTTTTTGTATTCCCCTTGTGGACGGGGGGAACCACCGGCTCAGCATGACAGCTTTGCCCCATCACATGCCATTATTTTACTCTCTGATGGCGACCTAATCTGATTCCATTGGGAATTAGAAGTTGCTGAATTCGTGAATATATTCGTGAATATGTCACGGGGCCAACATTTTGTTTCGCGACTAAGGAAAGCTCACGAAGATGTTCTGCTATTATGGACTAATTCACTAACCTTCTGATGATATACGAAATGAATTGCCGAACTGGCATCAATATCGCAGGTCTATTTCCTATTTCAGGACATCGGGAATCTGGCGAATTCGGGAAATCATGAAGTCGGGAATTTCGGAGGTTCAGAAGGGATTTCTCTCTGACCGAAGATTCGGGAGCTTAATTCGGAGGTTTCGGAAACTGGTAACCCTCGCGAATGAAGATTCGGAGGTCAAAGGGAGACCAAGTCAAAAAGCGCTGCCTCAAAAGTCCGGGTTCGAGGTGTGAACTAGTGGCAGGCTTGTAAATATATGAGATTAGCCCCGTAAATCACGGGATGTAAAAGACATTCATGTAAATGTTCACATTAGGAATATTCTCTAGATTCGAGGGTAATCTCGGAATGTAAAAATCCCTTCGTCTCCCTGTAAAAAGGGGCTCGAGGGCACGTGTAAAGGGATTCACAACTTTTGAGGCGAGTACAGACTTTCGGGGATTCCTTGTCCCCTCTTCCATTCTTACCTTCGCGTGTTTATTTCGGTATCTTGTGTTCGGGGATCCCATCCGATTTTCGAACCCCCAACAGTGGGCCCGGGACGAGATGGAGATGGACGAGTGTGATGTCAGTGTGAGGATGGAGGTCGGTGTTGGGCGGCTCTCAAGCAATCATGCTTACTTTTTTTTCCTTTTCGGTTAGGAGCTGATCAATTAGTATCTGCCTCTCTGTATTTGTTTTATTTGTCTACTACTATTTTAGGATGCCGTAACCTTATCCAGCATTACAAAAATGCATGATATCGAGAAAGGCATGGAACATATGGGATATTCTTCAATAATACGACTGCCTGATTAAGAACAATATAATGCTGGGTCTTTCTGCCAAAAAAAGTGAAATAAGTACATTGTGCTGATGGGTCATTCATACCCAAAAAAAAAATGTTATTGTATTTCTATTGCTTAGACGGAGTCCAACAGCTGATGCATCAGGAGAGGCAATTCCATTTTTGCCTCACCCCGGGCTACTGTAGCAGACGCAAACGTCTCCAACAGGTGAGGCAAATGGAGAGGCAAAATGCCTCGGAGGAGAGAGGCGATGGAAAAATGCGCTCCCTCTCTCCTCCGATGCATTTGCCTGCATCTGCCGCCGGTCCAATCGCTCCTCCCGACGTCCGCGCACTTCCTCCCAGCGGTGCGGCGAGGGGCGAAGCTGGCCCGCGGCCCTCCAGTCTGGCGCGGTGGAGCGGGGAGGCGGAGTGCTGCCGCAGGCAGAGAAGGCGACGCGCGACCGCGGGCCGGAGCAACAGCAGCCGAAGCCTGGCTCGGCGGAGCAGGGGAGGCGGAGCCCCGCGCGTCGTCCAGCGCGGCGGGCGGAGAGATCGAGCTCCGCGGCGGCGAGCAGCAGGGATACGTCGGAGCCTCCTATGCGTGCAGGAGTGCCCTCCCTCTCCTCCATCAGGGAATCTAGTAGGCGTTCGCGGCGGCTCAGCCTCCGGACGGCGCACCAGCGAAGGAGTGGGGAAGACGGCGCACGGCGGGAACGTGGAGCTTCGGCCTGTCGAGATCCGGCGAGTAGAGGCTCGGCCGCCGTCCTTCAGGGGCTCCGACGCGATTGGAGAGAAAGGGATGGCCTCCTACGCAGGCTGCGGCGGCGCGGGGCTGCGAGGATGCGGCAGCGCGGGGCGCGGGGCTGCGAGGATGCGGCGGCGGGGGGCTGCAGTGGCGTGGCGAGCAGGATTGCAACTGCCTCTTCCTCTGTTCTGTTGGAGACACAAACGAAAATTGCATCTCCTTGTACTGTAAACGGAAGGCAAATGGACATATGCCTCTTCAAATTGCCTCTCTATTGTTGGAGTCAGTCTTAGTAGCCAGATCTATTTACAAAGTCTGTTAGAGTCACTCTAATAAAGCATTCCTCGTTGGTAATGCCTGAATGATTCCATGGTCATGGGCAGTTGGAATTGAATGGGTAAACTGCATACAACCTGCTTAAAAGTTTGCATTGAAAAAAAAAGAGTAAAAGACACATCCACCCAAGTACGAACTTAGAAGACGTCACATGCATCTTTAAGCACGGGAATGCTCTCTGTCCAATGTAGAACAGATACCCATGAGCACAAAACCCCTATAAATACCCTCCATGACAGCCCCAAACCACAAACACGAGCAAAACACTCACCTTCCCAACAGCTCTCGCTCTCGGTTCTCCACAATCCACACTAGCTAGCTCCTGAGCGAGAGCTTGCACTGTCAATCAGCTCAAAATGGGCAAGGAGGTGGATGTGTCCACTCTCGAGGCCGGCGGAATCCGCGACTACGCTGACCCGCCGCCGGCGCCGCTCGTCGACATCGATGAGCTCGGCAAGTGGTCCCTGTACCGCGCCGTGATCGCCGAGTTCGTGGCGACGATGCTGTTCCTGTACATTACGGTGGCGACGGTGATCGGGTACAAGCACCAGACGGACGCGTCGGCGTCGGGCCCCGACGCGGCGTGCGGCGGCGTCGGCATCCTCGGCATCGCGTGGGCGTTCGGCGGCATGATCTTCATCCTCGTCTACTGCACCGCCGGCATCTCCGGCGGCCACATCAACCCGGCCGTTACGTTCGGCCTGTTCCTGGCGCGGAAGGTCTCTCTCGTTCGCGCGATCCTGTACATGGCGGCGCAGTGCCTCGGGGCCATCTGCGGCGTCGCGCTCGTCAAGGGCTTCCAGAGCGGCTTCTACGCGCGCTACGGCGGCGGCGCCAACGAGGTCAGCGCCGGGTACTCCACCGGCACCGGCCTCGCCGCCGAGATCGTCGGCACCTTCGTGCTCGTCTACACCGTCTTCTCCGCCACCGATCCCAAGCGCAACGCCCGCGACTCCCACATCCCGGTATGTAATTGCTGTACAGAGTACAATCTTGAGTTTGTGATTTACACGTTGCAAGAAGCCAAGAACTCGCGGTCTGATGCATGCCGACGAATTGACCAGGTGCTAGCTCCCCTTCCAATTGGGTTCGCCGTGTTCATGGTGCACCTGGCGACGATCCCGATCACCGGCACGGGAATCAACCCGGCGAGGAGCCTCGGCGCCGCCGTCGTGTACAACAACAGCAAGGCCTGGAGCGACCAGGTACTGCGTCTCCCCTTGGCACATTGTGCAGGATTGCAGCAGCTAGCAATGCTAAATTGGTAATAAACTTGCAATTTCGATCATCTGCAGTGGATCTTCTGGGTGGGTCCGTTCATCGGCGCGGCGATCGCGGCGCTGTACCACCAGATCGTCCTCCGCGCCAGCGCCAGGGGCTACGGTTCCTTCCGGAGCAACGCCTAGGCTGGCCGACCTCGTCGTCATCAATGCCAACGGCCGGCGAAGCCATGATCGAGCTCTTCCTCCTCCGGAGTTTTTAAGTTGAGCGGAGAGGGTTGGTTAATGTAGTAGCAGTAAATAGCTCAAGTCAAATGTTGTAACTGACAGCAACGGCAGAGCAAGTGTTTATGTGTGCCATCGAAAGCAAAGTGTAAGTCTCCGTGTGTGCACCATGTTGGCTCGAAGTCAAATTAATAAAGATGGAGGGATCCAAGTATGATTTTTCTTTTCGTTTCAAATAAAGGTTTGACACCATTTTGGAAAAGATAAATTAGATGCTACAAAGCTGATAAAGTAAATGGAGGCTGCTAGCCACATAAGGGTCTCCTGATAAGCCTCCGTCGAGACTAGGGCTGAACGAAAAGCTCGAAAATCGTTAGCTCGCTCGTTAGTGGTTCGGCTCGACTCGACTCGTTTAAAATTGTGTAAGGAGCTGAGCTCAAGTTTTAGCTCGGTCTGATAACGAGCCGAGCTCGAGCTGGCTCGCGAGCCTTAACAAGTCAGGGTTGCTAGCCGCAATAACCAGCAAGTGGCCCAACAATAGAAGGCTAAACTCTGGAATTTAGCCCAATAGGCCCAACTTTGAACCACACATTCACACCTAGGCCCAACAGAAGTAACCCTAGGCACCGGCCGGCCTCCCCTCCCAGGCTCGCACGCAGTCGCACAATCTCTTCTCGCACGCAGTCGCGCGGTCACAGGCGGCGCCTCGCAGGTCGCAGCCGCGGAGCTGCCCCTCACCCCTCCCTCACCTCTCTTCGCGGCGTGTGCGGCGGTCGGCGGCGGCGCCGAGCCAGCGCCCGCGGCCCTCCTTTCCCGGCCGGCCGGCCCCCAATCGGCCAATCCCCAGCCAGCCTCCGCTCACCGGCTCGCCATGGTCGAACGCCGGCCATCGGTATCGCTGCCGGACCGCACGGCCCTGAAGCTCCGAATCGAGGATGAAGACGAAGTCCGTGAAGCGCACAAGGAACCTGCCTGCCAAGCGGAGGGCGCTGGTCAACCTGTACGATTTTTTTCGTAACAGCTATGAATTTTTGAGTATTATCGAGCTAGCTCACGAGCTTAACGAGCCGAGCCGAGCTGGGTTTCTAGCTCGCTAAGATAATGAGCCGAGCCGAGCTAGCTCGTTATCTAAACGAGCTAGACCGAGCCGAGCCAGGCTCGATAGCCAGCCCTAGTCGAGACCCCCTCTACTTCCTTACATTTCCCTGGAAAAAATCGTCACTCTCCGCTTCCCACGTCGTCTTTTGCCTCACCTTCGTCACCTCAAATGTCGGCGAGGGTTGCTGTCGGGGTTTGATACCGCCGGTAAGTAAATTTTAGTACGTCTGTGCGTCGGATTCGAACGGTGGCACTAGGGACATAATGGGTTTATATTGGTTCGGACGCCCCAGGGGTCCCTACGTCCAGTCTGAGAAAGTGTTCTATATGCCCAAAGGGCTTGTAGTAGGGGTACAAGCTTAGGTCAGGAGAGGGACCTGATCCCAAGTCTCGCGGGGGTGTGGTGAGCGTGTAGTGCTCTTGTCTTTCGTGGCTGTTTTTGCGTGTGTTGTCTGTTTTTCCGTTGTGTTGCTTCTGTCATCCCTCTCCTGTTAAGGGTCCCTGCTTCTCCTTTTATAGCTCATGGGGAGCAAGAGTACAAAGGCTTACAGTGTCAGGACAGTGCCTGAACAGTGTTGCGATGTGGGCCTTCGTCTTGGATTGGCGTCGTACGCTGGCTAGCCGCGGTAGTCCCTGTAGGGTGGCGTAGGCGACAAGCCCCCACCTTGAGGCTGCTGTCTTCAACTTATTGATTCAGCGTGCTTGGTAGGTCGGGATCTCTTTGTACGAGCCCCGACCTTACTTCTGGCGGCTGCTTGGTCGGGGCACGCCGTCCGATAGCTTATCCGCGAAGGAATCATCTGTCCCTGGTCACTGTTGTGCCTTTAAGTGACGAGACATTTTTTACTGTGCCCCCACGTCGGGGGGAAATCTCATCATCACCTGATAGCCGGGATTACCCTGCCATGTGACCCTGGCACGCCCACGGGCGGCACAGAGCCGCTCCCGCCACGTTGCGGTTCCCCTCAGAGGGGGCACGATGTTTGGTCGAGGGGGCGAGGCCTCAGGTCGTGCGAAGCAGAGTCCTCCGGAACGCTCGTTAGGTCGAGGCGTTTCCTTAGGTCGTGCGAGGCGAGCACTTCAGTTGGAGACAGGGCTTCAGGCAGCATGGGCCTTTGACTTGGTGATTGTGGCCCCTAGTTGTCCTGCTCGCGCAAGGACTTGGGCCAGTCTTTTTGGTGTTGACGCTGGGCCTCACTCGCTGCGGGCCTTCTTAGTCTTGTTGATGGAAGGATTAGGGGCTCAGTTAATTACCCCTGGTTTATCTCCTTGTCAGTAGCCCCTGAGCCTGAGGGGAAGTCATAGATTTTCCCTTAGGCTTAGTGGACAGTGATGCTTCTTCGTCGATCTTCTTCTGCTTTGACGGGGGCGTGCGAGCGCACCCGCTGGGTGTAGCCCCCGAGCCCGCGGTGGAGTCAAAGACTCTACCGTGAGGTTTTATTTAATTTTGCCGAGGACGGGCTCGACTTTTGACGGTGGCGTGACTGATCAGCGGGATTTGACCCAGCGTCAAGGGTTGTAGCCCGTCTTAGATGATGCGACGGGACGGGGGCAGACCATCACTCCGCTGCCGCGCCTCTAAGCGGGGCAGTGGTGGCTTGCCTTGTAAGCCGTCCCAGTCCCGCTACTGCTGTCGGTGTTTTAACCTGGAAACCTACTAAGGGGAGTACCCGAGGTAGATGTTTGTGGCCTCGCCGAGATTGGGAACTCGAAGGAGAGACACGCGGCACACAATTTAGACAGGTTCGGGCCGCGAGGTGCGTAATACCCTACGTCCTGTATGCTGCGTAGCTCTGGATTGATTGGGTGTGTTTACAAGATGATGCAGATGATGAGATAGGGGTCCCTGCCTCGCCTTATATAGTCCGGGAGGCAGGGTTACAAGTTGGTTTGACAGAGGAGTACTAGTCGTGTACGGCTAGGAGTACTCTACATGGATCCGGACATGTCTAGCTTCCTAACCGAGTACTATTCCTCCGTATGCCTTGCGCTCCACGCCATCAGGTGCCGTGCATCCCAAGTCGAGTAGTCCCAGGGGTCCACAGAGTAGTCGGTCCCAGTACCCACCTGAGTAGTGGGCCCAGGGATGTCCGTACGACAAGCCCCTGAGTACTTTGTAGTCGAGCAGGATATCTTCGAGTAGTCTTGACGGCCTTGGCGAGTAGTCCTTGAGCGTCCCCGAGTTCCACAAGCCGAAAGTCCTCAAGAATGCTTGAATTATCCCGAGGCTGGAAGGTACTCCAGCTGATCTTTGAATAGTCTTGAAGTCTTCTCGAGTAGTCCCCAAGCGTCCCCGAGTGCTTCTCTCGAAGGTCTTCAATAGTACTCGTGTTGTCTTGATGAAAAACCATATGGAAAATGCAATTCGGAGAATCGCATTCCATATGGAATGTAGCCCCCGAGCCTTAGGTTGAATCGCAGATTCAAGCTGAGGGTCAATCTGAAGTTCTGCCAATCTTATCCCGAAAAATCCGGAGAAAAAAACGAAAAACACGTGGCACGGAGCCCCCGAGCCTTGAGTCGAGTACTTTCTCTCGAATTGAAGGGTCATCTTGACTGTAGAATGTGTCCTGAGTGGGATCTTGATCTGGTGTAGCCCAATGAATCCGTCAGATGTAGTCGAGCCCCCGAGACTGAGAGCATCGAGTACTGGAATATGAAGGGTCAAGCTGCCGCCGCTGAGTCACCCGCCTGGCGCTTATCCGCCCGTTCGGAACTGAGCCGCCCGATGGCTTATAAGTAACCGGTGAACCCCTTAGGGTTTTTTCACTCCCAGCGGTTGCATTCCTCACAGATTAGATCTGAGTGACTGCCCTCCTGCTCCTCTGCTGCCGCCGCCGCCGCTGCAAGGTAGATTAGATCTACGCTCGCTCACCGCCGTAGACCACCCTCCTCTGCAGCCCCCGAGCGAATGCGAGTGAAGACTCCCGTGACTTGGAGGATGAAGGCGTCTCCAGCGAAGAGCTCGAAGACCGGGGCGTCGAAGAAGAGGAGCCGTGATGAGGCCGGAGACGCCGGCCAGTCGTCGTCGTCGCCACTCTCCTCCCCTCGCCCCAACCCGGCGAAGGAGTGGAAGAAAGCGAAGCTAAAGACCGAGGACCTCCTTGCCCTATTCAACAGCGGATTCCTTTGCGAGAAGGAAATGGATCTGTGGCGCATCGCCACTAGCGACCCGTACCCGATGGAGAAGAACCCGGACGAGATTCCGATGTTCGCGCGGTTCGTGGAGCCTGAACTTGCGCTGCCGGCCAGCGACTTCTTCAAGGGGATGCTCAGGTACTACGGCGTCGAGTACCTCAACCTCAAGCCCAACGGTATCTTCCACGTCTCAATCTTCGTGCACTTCTGCGAAGCATTTGTGGGGATCAAGCCCCACTGGATCTTGTACCGGAAGTTCTTCCGGGTGAAGCCGCAGCCAAGCACAGATGACCCGCGAGTAGTCGGAGGCGCCGGGATTCAGATGCACGAAGACGCCGCGGGGTAGTACTTGCCGTACAAACTTATCGACTCCAATCAAGATTGGAAGGCGAAGTGGTTCTATATCAGCAACCACCACCCCGAGCTGCCGAAGCCCAGCGGCCGTCAACCGAAGCACGCGCCGTGGTGGAACACGGAGCCCACCCTGCAGGAAGGTCTGCAGCTACCACCGTTGCTAAAGAAGATCAAGGCCTTGTGGGAGGCCGGACTGAGGGCCGAGCACGTGGCCTTCAGTTTCATGAAGAGGAGGGAGCAACCATTGATGGCGCGAGACACCCTCGGGTACCAGTACATCGGCGACGAAGACACGTCCCGGATGCCTGGCGAGGAGATTGAAGATGATGTCATCATCGAGAGGCTGGGTAGGATCTTCAAAGATATGCCCCCGTACACGCCGTGCCTGGTGCCAGAGTACTCCGCAGCACGGCCACCAAATCAGGTCAGTAGTCGTGGCATAAGCCCTCGAGTACTAATTTGCTTGATGTAGTCGTACTCATGCTTGCTTGGTGTTGTAGGACGATGTGAAGAAGTTCGTCTCCGTCCCGCCCTCCCCTCCACGACTTGAGGGACAAGTGTCATCATCGATGAAGGCGATGATGCCGTCGTTATTGAGGATAGCTCCGACGACGAGGATGAAGAGACGCTGCAGCAGCGGTTCCAGCTCCGCTCGAGGTTCAGCCGAGCTGGGATGCCGCACATCCGGGTCATCGAGAAGCCATCCAGCCTGGAGGCCAGCTTGCCGGCGCCGCTAGGAAGCCGCGCAACGTGGCGTGGAAACGCGTCGTGAAGAAGTTGAAGCTGTCTAAAGCTACCAGACAAGAGGTGAGTACCACGACTATAGTAGTCGAGTACCGCCAATGAGTAGTCTGTTGCTGACTGTATGACATGTATTGTTGCAGCACATCCCCTCCTCGGACCCCACTGACCAGGGCGAGGAGGATGTCTGGGATACTGTGGGGGCGACAGCTGAGAGAAACACTAGCCTGCCTCCGGCTACAGAAGATGCTGTGCCAGAAGGGGCACAACAGCAAACCAGCGCCGTGGAAGTGCAGGCGTCGGTTGAAGGAGTACAGGGCCCTCCTCTAGCTGCGGCTGTGGCCGTTGAGCAGCTAGAGGAGAGGGTAGAAGAGCCTCCTGTCGAGGCCAGAGCCGCCAGCGAGGCTGGCATAGTGGATATCGCCAGGATACTAGGTGCTCCGACCGTCACCGTGGTACGGTCAACTCTGTAAGTCCCTGAACTCTTGAGTAATCACGTAGTCGTCAAGCTTGTGTTGTTGACTGGGTACATCATGATGTAGGAAATCCACGAACTTGTCGTGGGATGGGGGGGGAGACTAGCACTCTGGCCGATGGAGAAGACCGCTCGGCAGAAGTGCGAGAACCCACACCACCACCACAAGCTGATGCCGCGGTAGAGCTGATGCTTGAAGAGGCTACCCTGGTTGAAGGTATGCTTCCTGCCACCACGAGTAGTTATTATGGAGGGTAGTCGTAGCCGTTTACTGACTTGTTGAATTGATCCTGGAAGGAGCACAAGCCGAGGGAGCTACGATCCCCGAGGCTGTAGCTATTGAGACGGCTGCTGTGGAAACGGTGGCCACAGAGCCAGTTGTTGAGGCAGCGACAGCAACAGCCCCCGGCTCGGGGACTACGGTAGCCCCCGAGCCGAGCGCGGAAGCACGGGTTGATCCGCACTCCGAGGCGAGTACTGACGTCGTCGTCCGTGAGGCGGTGATAGAAGAAGCTGCGCCGCTTCGGTCAGCGCCCATGCCAGAGACAGGATCCTCAAGCCGCGGGGGTCTTGGGCTGCTGGAGGACAATCTGGGACCCGGCCGTTGTATCTCTAAGCATGGAGTCATGGTGCCGCACAGAGCAATGGGTCAAGGTACATTGCGAGTACCCTGAGTAGTCTTGCCTTGTTGAGTACTGAATACGGCGACATAGAAGCATTGACCGTTCTGTCTTGCGCAGGATGTGGTGGAAAAGTCCCGCCAGAAGTCCGAACTTCTGAAGGGGTACGGCGACACAGTGCTCCGCGCCGAAGGTTTGGAGAAGGAGCTGGACAAGTCGAAGAAACATGCGGCACTGCTCCAATCCAAGCTTGATGGTGCCTTCGCCCAGTATCACAACGAGGTACAGGAGATGCAGGCGAAGAGGGAAGACCTGATCTGGAAGAACAAGTCATTGCGCCAGAAGAACAAAGGTATGTCTTCCGCTGAGGCCACCGAGTACTTATTGTAGTACTTGTGAGCATTCTGACACTGTGACGAGTTGTCTGCAGATCTTGAGGCAAAGGTCGACCAGCTGAAGGCATCTGAGACGGACTTCAAGAACATCGTGTACCGTGAGACCGACAAGAGAGAGGTACTTGAGTATGAGTACACCAAGTTGCACCATGAGTGTATCACGCACATGGAGCTCCGTGAAGCCTCAGATCGTGACCTTGTGAACTATTATAAATCTCTGCAGAAGCTCAATGAAGACTGCGAGAAGCTTCGAGGTCAGCTGAAGGAACTCGAAGAAGCTACGCTGCCCATCGCAAGACTGTTGGTACCCCATCCAGGCGGACCGAAGATAGCTCCACTGGTAGACAGGTTGAAGGAAGCCCCCGGGCGCCTGGCGACGTACGTCAAGCATCTAGCGAAGTCCATACCAAACCCGGTGCTTGCGTATATGAAGTCGTACTTCTCGAAGATGCCGGTGGATGCGGTGGCTGGCAGTCTTGCGGTGAACTGCACAGATGAGCAGTACAAGGCCCTCCTAGAGGAGATGGCGCCCATCGCGGAGCAGGTGGCGGAGAAGGTGAATCTCCAGTAGACGTACCTATAGAGGTAGCTTAGAGTAGTTGATGTAAGACAAACAAAGTAGTCAGAGACTTGTTTGAAATATCATTGAAATTTGTCCAGTGCTTGTATTTGTAATGAGTACTCGTTGCCGCCACTTGCAGCGAAGTGTGCGGAGTACCAAGCCGTGAGAGAAGTGGTGAATAGTAGTACTCAGTAGGATCTACCTAGTTAGAAGGCACGGTAAACAAGTTGAGTAGAACCAAACTTTATTACTGATGAAGAAGTACACCTGGCTGGCCAGGGCTGTTACAAGTGAGCAGTCGCCAGGACCCGTAGGCCGCCTACGGCTAAGTAAGTGCTAGGGCTCTTGAGTCGCGTACAGCTGGAGATCCGTTAGTAGCTGTATAGGCTGGATCTAGAGAGTACATGGTCCGTAGACCGCCGCCAGAGTCCTTCTGCTCTGTGCGGCCCAGGATCCGTTAGTAGCCGTTGACGCTGGATCTTGGATAAGAGTAGTCTAGAGACTTGTGCTAGGACCGATAGGCCTCTTACAGCGAAGAGGCCGTGAGTAGCCGTATAGGCTGGACCCGTAGATGAGTAGTCGAGCGACTACGCGTAGAAGCGACACAGCTGGTCGACGTTCCACGAGTTGCTGATGTCGTCGCCTTCAAGTGTTTGGAGGTGATATGACCCTGGTTCGGTCACCTTGGAGACTGAGAAGGGACCTTCCCATGTCTTGCTGAGCTTGTGTAGTCCGTCCGTGTTCTCGATGCGACAGAGGACTAGATCGCCGACATTGAAGGAGCGTTCCTTGATGTTGCGATCATGGTAGCGTCGGATACCCTCTAGGTACCTTGCTGACTGGACGAGGGCAGTACAACGGGCTTCTTTGAGGCTGTCGATATCAACCCGTTGACTGTCTTCTGAGATGCCTTCGTCGTATTGTTCTACTGTCGGGGATTCCCACATCACGTCGGCGGGTAGAATAGCTTCGGAGCCATAGACCAGGAAGTAGGGCGACTGCCCTGTTGGCTTGGTAGGTTGAGTACGAAGCCCCCAGAGTGCATTGTTTAGTTCCTTGATCCACTTGCCTCCTTTGGTGTTAGCTGTGTCATGCAATCGCTTCTTGAGGGCATCGCAGTATTCCCAGAACTGATGGTTGTTGAAGTTGGAACCCAAGTCTGTGACGATGCGATGGGTAGCCCGTAGCGGTGCACGAGTTCATCCAAGAAGTCGAGTACTCTGTCGGCCTTTGGGCAGGTAACCGGCTTGACTTCGGTCCACTTGGTGAACTTGTCGATGGCCACCAAGACTTTGTTGAATCCTCCTGGCGTAGTTGGCAGAGGCCCAATCATGTCGAGCCCCCAGCAGGCAAAGGGCCAGGTTGGTGGTATGGTGACTAGCTTGTAGGCCGGGACGTGTTGCTGCTTGGTGAAGAATTGACATCCTTGGCACCTTCTGACGAGTTCTTCAGCGTCGGCCAGGGCTGTGGGCCAGTAGAAAGCTCGTCGGAAGGCTTTGCTCACCAGCGTGTGAGAAGACACGTGGTTGCCGCAGACGCCCTTGTGGATCTCCTCCAAGATGTCCTTGCCTTCATCCCGAGGTATGCACTTCATGAGTACTCCAGAAGTAGCACCCCACCTGTAGAGCTTGTCTTCGACTAGTACGTAGGTCTTGGCTCGGCGGACGAGTTGTACGGCCTTGTTCTTGTCGGAGGGGACCTTCTGCTCGCGGATGTAGTCGATGAAGGGTTGTCTCCAGTCCACATCGATCATCATGACCTCCTGACCGGGCTGTGGTTGCACAGGGTTAGTGGTCGTTGGCGCCGGCTCCGGGATGGATGGCGCGTGAAGCTCGTGGACGAAGACTCCGACAGGTACTTGTGCGCGAGTAGAGCCAAGCTTCGACAGGACGTCCGCTGCAACGTTGTTGTCGCGGACGACGTGGTGGAACTCGAGACCATAGAATTTGTTCTCGAGCTTGCAGACTTCAAGACAGTAGGCGTCCATGTTCTCCTTGTTGCGATCCCAAGACTTGTTGACTTGGTTGATGACCACTGCGGAGTCACCGTAGACTAGTAGTCGCTTGATGCCCAGTGAGATTGCGAGGCGGAGCCCATGCAGTAGGGCTTTGTACTCGGCTTCGTTGTTTGAGACCTTCCAGAAGATCTGCAGGACGTACTTGAGTTGTTCGCCCTTTGGAGAAATCAGGAGTACTCCTGCACCTGCGCCTTCGAGCTTGAGTGAGCCGTTGAAGTACATCACCCAGTGCTCTGGCCGCTCTGTACAAGTTGGTAGCTGATTCTCCCGCCACTCTGCCATGAAGTCGACTAGTGCTTGAGACTTGATAGCTGTGCGTGGCTTGAAGTCGATGTTGAGGGCGCCCAGTTCGACCGCCCATTTGGAGATTCTTCCAGTAGCATCTTGATTATGGAGTATGTCACCGAGCGGGTAGTCGGTGACGATGGTGATCGAGTACTCCTGGAAGTAGTGTCGTAGCTTCCGCGAGGTAATGAGTACTGCATAGAGTAGCTTCTGAACCGGTTGGTACCGTGCCTTGGACTCGGACAGGACCTCGCTGATGAAGTAGACTGGTCGCTGGACTGAGTAGGCGTGGCCTTCTTCCTGCCGCTCGATGACGATGGCGGTACTGACCACATGAGTAGTTGCAGCAAGGTAGAGCAGTAGCTGCTCTTCTTTGCGAGGAGCCGTGAGGACCGGTGGCTTCGACAGGAAGTCTTTAAACTGCGTCAGAGCTTGATCAGCCTCCGCGGTCCACACGAACTTCTCTTGGTGCTTGAGTAGCTTGAAGAAGGGTAGTCCCCGTTCTCCGAGCTTCGAGATAAATCTGTTCAAAGCTGCCATGCACCCGGTTAGCTTCTGGACATCCTTGATGCAGGTTGGAGCTTTCATATTGGTGATGGCGGAGATCTTCTCAGGATTGGCTTCGATGCCGCGATGGCTGATGATGAAGCCGAGTAGTTTCCCCGAAGGTACACCGAAGACGCACTTGTTGGGGTTGAGCTTCCACTGGTACTCTCGCAGAGATGCGAAGGTCTCTTAAAGATCGGCGATGAGCGTGTCGGAATTTCTGGTCTTGACGACCACGTCATCCACATAGGCTTCGACG
The DNA here is from genome assembly GCA_036936925.1 of Cenchrus fungigraminus. Lineage (NCBI taxonomy): Eukaryota > Viridiplantae > Streptophyta > Magnoliopsida > Poales > Poaceae > Cenchrus > Cenchrus fungigraminus. The sequence goes on from CM072780.1 coordinate 76,017,954, forward strand.
TTCTTGTTGAGCTGCTTCTTGAAGCAGGCCTGGATAGCTCTTTGGTAGGTAGCGCCGGTGTTCTTCAACCCGAACGACATTGTCGTGTAGCAGTAGGTGCCGAACGGGGTGATGAACACGGTCATCTCCTGGTCTTCTTCCTTGATAGCAATCTGGTGGTACCCGGAGTAGCAGTCGAGGAAGCAAAGCAGGTCACAGCCCGCCGTGGAGTCGATGACTTGATCCATCCGCGACAACCCGAAGGGGTCCTTGGGGCAGTGCTTGTTGAGATCAGTGTAGTCGACGCACATCCTCCACTCGTTCGTGTTCTTCTTGCGCACGAGGACGGGGTTGGCGAGCCACTCTGGATGGAAGACTTCTCGGATGAAGCCAGCTGCGAGTAGTTTGGCGAGTTCTTTCTTGATGGCATCCCGTCGGTCGTCAGCAAAGCGGCGGAGGTGTTGTCGCTTGGGGGTAGCTTTAGGGTCGACGTTGAGTGAGTGCTCAATCAGCCTCCTGGGCACACCTGGCGGAGGTGTTGTCGCTTGGGGGTAGGTTTAGGGTCGACGTTGAGTGAGTGCTCAATCAGCCTCCTGGGCACACCTGGCATGTCCGCTGGCTTCCACGCGAAGATGTCTCGGTTAGCCCAAAGGAAGCTGATGAGCGCGTCTTCCTATTTCGGGTCGAGCCCCGCGCTGATCATGGTAGTCTTGCTGCTATCACCGGTCCCGAGGTCGATAGCCTTCACCTGAACTTCCTCTGCTGGCTGAGGCTTGCTTGAGGTGTCGGTCTTCTCAGGTATCTCGAGTTCGGTTGGCACAAGCTTTTTGGATGCAGCGAAGATTTCCATCATTGCGTTGGGTACTTGATTGGTTGCTGCGAGTTCCACGGCTTCGGTGTCGCAGTCGTAAGAAATCTTCAAGTCCCCTTGCAGTGCGAGTACTCCGGCAGGACTTGGCATTTTGAGTACCAAGTAGGTGTAGTGAGGGACTGCCATGAACTTGGCGATGGCTGGTCTGCCGAGGATGGCATGGTAGAAAGTTTCGAAGTCCGCAACCTCGAACTTGATGTACTCGGTGCGGTAGTTCTCCCTTGTCTCCCCGAAGGTAACTGGCAGGACCACTGAGCCAAGTGGAATAGCCGCGTTACCCGGGATGATGTCGTAGAAAGGCGACGCGCTCTTAGTGAGTATGTCGGTGATGTCGAGCTTCATTTTCTTCAAGCTTTTGGTGAAGAGGACGTTGAGTCCGCTCCTGCCATCGATGAGTACCTTGTTGAGTCTGGAGCCCGCGACTACTGGTTTCAGGACGAGTGGGAAACGTCCTGGCTCAGAGAAGCTTGTCCATTGATCCGCGCGGGAGAAGGTGATGGGTACCTCCGACCACCATAGAGGTGTCGGCACCACTAGTTCAATGTTCAAGACTTCCCGTAGAGTGAGCTTCTAAGATTGTTTGGTGGGTAGTCCGCCGAAGAGGACATTCACCGTCTTGTTGGGTTCTTGGAAATCGCCGTTGCCTTTGTCGACTTTCTTCTTGCCCTTTTTGTCGTGAGGAGGTCGTGGCTCGGGAATATCCTTGAGTGCTCGCCGGAGTTGGTAGCACTGGTCGGTTGTGTGATTGCCATCCAGATGCCACAGGCACTTCTCTTTGAGCAAGTCTCTGAAGCCGCCGGAGGTCTTTTTGGAGCTATCCTTCGCAGGGCACTGTATAGCCGCGACTGTGTTGTCTGGCTTGCGCTTGTGGTTAGGACCCGAGTAGTTGTTGTTGTTGCGACCCCCTTGATCCTTGTTGTTGTTGTTGCTGCCTGTGTTGTTTTTGCTCTTGTCGCGAATGGAGTCGTACTTGGCGTTCGTCTTGTCCTCTGCGTCGGCCCATGAAGTGATCATGTCTTTGAGCTTGGTGATAGAACTCGGGCGACGGCGACCGAAGTCTTCGAAGGTGCGACGGTGGTAGAGCCCGTCTTGGAAGAGGTCGATGACTTCTTTGTCGGTGACGTCGATAACGGTCGTGCGCTTGTCGAAAAAGCGGCGCATGTACTGGCAGAGGGTCTCGCCTTGCTCCTGCTTGACCATCGCCAGATCCATGCGAGTATCCGAGCGTCCCATGGTGCCCGCGAAGTTGCTGGTGAACTGAGCCTTCAACTGGTCCCACTTGTCGATCGAGTTCTTGTCGAGCGACTCGAGCCATGTGAGTGGGGCTTGGTCCAGACAAAAGGGGAAGTAGAGGCACTTGGTGTCGTTGTCGCCACCAGCGTTTTCGATGGCCAGGGCATAGCACCTGAGCCACTGAACTGGGTCTTGTTTCGCGTCGTACTTGGTGATCCCAAGAGGTTTAAATTTCTCGGGAAGAAGCAGATCGCGAAGTCGTGCAGAGTAGGCGGGGAAGCCGTCGTTGTCGCTGACTTCAGTAGTCTTCTTGGCACGACGGATCTCGTCGATTCTGTGGCGGGCATCATAGTCGCCACGAGCGTTGCCGGTGACGTGGCTATTCGCGTGGCCTCGGCCTCCGCGATCGGCGCTGCCACCGGCTCTTCTACCGCCGCCGTGGGATGAGCTACCACTACTGCCACCGCCGCCACCGCCGCCGCCGCTTGGTGCTCCTGCAGAAGCTCTGGAGCGATTGAGAGTTGGCTGTTGTTCGCCACGGACGCGGTTGCGTTCGCCATCTGCTGGGGTACGGCTGCAACTAGTGGCTTCATGGTTTCCGGCTCCGGCGGTTCTGTTGTTGACCCGCATAAAGTAGGCGTCCTCAGCAAGCTTGGCGATGAGTTCGCCTACGCGGTGCCCCGGAGCTGTCCGTGCTATCGTGGTGATAGACATGAGGCATTGCTCAGGGGTGGTGTGTACCTGGTTCTCGACTTGGTCCATAGCCTCTGTGAGGTTCCGGATGGGAAAAGCTTCTCGGAGGCGCTTGCGTCGATCAGCTTGTTTTCTGTTGCGTTCGCGCCGTGCATTCTTGGCATCAGTAGTCTCATCTGCGGGTGCATTGGCTGATACCTCATCTTCTGAGATGTCTTCAAGGTAGTGATCAACTTGGTTGTTTGAGGTTCTAGCTTCCCCGGCTGCCATGAATACTTCACAGTTGGGCGTGCAGAGTCCGGAGTCGGTAGTCGCCACTATCGGTGTTTTAACCCGGCAACCTACCAAGGGGAGTACCCGAGGTAGATGTTTGTGGCCTCACCGAGATCGGGAACTCAAAGGAGAGACATGTGGCACACAATTTAGACAGGTTCGGGCCGCGAGGTGCGTAATACCCTACATCCTGTATGCTGCGTAGCTCTGGATTGATTGGGTGTGTTTACAAGATGATGCGGATGAAGAGATAGGGGTCCATGCCCCGCCTTATATAGTCCGGGAGGCAGGGTTACAAGTTGGTTTGACAGAGGAGTACTAGTCGTGTACGGCTAGGAGTACTCTACATGGATCCGGACATGTCTAGCTTCCTAACCGAGTACTAGTCCTCCGTATGCCTTGCGCTCCACGCCATCAGGTGCCGTGCAGCCCAAGTCGAGTAGTCCCAGGGGCCCATGGAGTAGTCGGTCCCAGTACCCACCTGAGTAGTGGGCCTAGGGATGTCCGTACGACAAGCCCCCGAGTACTTTGTAGTCGAGCAGGATATCTTCGAGTAGTCTTGACGGCCTTGGCGAGTAGTCCTTGAGCATCCCTGAGTTCCACAAGCCGAAAGTCCTCAAGAATGCTTGAATTATCCCGAGGCTGAAAGGTACTCCAGCTGATCTTTGAGTAGTCTTGAAGTCTTCTCGAGTAGTCCCCAAGCGTCCCCGAGTGCTTGTCTCGAAGGTCTTCAATAGTACTCGTGTTGTCTTGATGAAAAACCATATGGAAAATGTGATTCGGAGAATCGCATTCCATATGGAATGTAGCCCCCGAGCCTTAGGTCGAATCGCAGATTCAAGCTGAGGGTCAATCTGAAGTTCTGCCTATCTTATCCCGAAAAATCCGGAGAAAAAATCGAAGGACACGTGGCACGGAGCCCCCGAGCCTTGAGTCGAGTACTTTCTCTCGAATTGAAGGGTCATCTTGACTGTAGAATGTGTCCTGAGTGGGATCTTGATTTGATGTAGCCCACTGAATCCGTCAGATGTAGTCGAGCCCCCGAGACTGAGAGCATCGAGTACTGGAATATGAAGGGTCAAGCTGTCGCCGCTGAGTCACCCGCCTGGCACTTATCCGCCCGTTCGGAACTGAGCTGCCCGATGGCTTATAAGTAACCGGTGAACCCCTTTGGGTTTTTTCACTCCCAGCGGTTGCATTCCTCACAGATTAGATCTGAGTGACTGCCCCCCTGCTCCTCTGCTGCCGCCGCCGCCGCAAGGTAGATTAGATCTACGCTCGCTCGCCGTCGTAGACGACCCTCCTCCGCAGCCCCCGAGCGAATGCGAGTGAAGACTCCTGTGACTTGGAGGATGAAGGCATCTCCAGCGAAGAGCTCGAAGTCCGGGGCGTCGAAGAAGAGGAGCTGTGATGAGGCCGGAGATGCCGGCCAGTCGTCGTCGTCACCGCCATCCTCCCCTCGCCCTAATCCGGTGAAGGAGTGGAAGAAAGCAAAGCTGAAGACCGAGGACCTCCTTGCCCTGGTCAACAGCGGATTCCTTCGCGAGAAGGAAATGGATCTGTGGCGCACTGCTACTGGCGACCCGTACCTGATGGAGAAGAACCCGGACAAGATTCCGATGTTCGCGCGATTCGTGGAGCATGGACTTGCGCTACCGGCCAGCGACTTCTTCAAGGGGATGCTCAGGTACTACAGCATCGAGTACCTCAACCTCAACCCCAACGGTATCTTCCACGTCTCCATCTTCGTGCACTTCTACGAAGCATTTGTGGGGATCAAGCCCCACTGGATCTTGTTCCGGAAGTTCTTCTGGGTGAAGCCGCAACCAAGCACAGATGACCCGCGAGTAGTTGGAGGCGCCGGGATTCAGATGCGCGAAGACGCCGCGGGGCAGTACTTGCCGTACAAACTTATCGACTCCAATCAAGATTGGAAGGCAAAGTGGTTCTATATCAGTAACAACCACCCCGAGCTGCCGAAGCCCAGCGGCCGTCAACCGAAGCACGCGCCGTGGTGGAACACGAAGCCCACCATGCAGGAAGGTCTGCAGCTACCACCGCTGCTAAAGAAGATCAAGGCCTTGCGGGAGGCCGGACTGAGGGCCGAGCACGTGGCCTTCAGTTTCATGAAGAGAAGGGTGCAGCCATTGATGGCGTGAGACACCCTCGGGTACCAGTACACTGGCGACGAAGACACATCCCGGATGCCTGGCGAAGAGGTTGAAGATGATGTCATCATCGAGAGGCTGGGCAGGATCTTCAAAGATATGCCCCCTTACACGCTATGCCCGGTGCTAGAGTACTCCGCGGCACGGCCGCCAAATCTGGTCAGTAGTCGTTGCATAAGCCCCCGAGTACTGATTTGCTTGATGTAGTCGTACTCATGCTTGCTTGGTGTTGTAGGACGATGTGAAGAAGTTGGTCTCCGTCTCGCCCTCCCCTCCACGACTTGAGGGAAAAGCGCAGGGGAAGGCAGAACCCAAGACAAAGGAGTGCCGCGAAGTCGGTGAAGGCGACGATGCCGTCTATATTGAGGATATCTCCGACGACGAGGATGAAAAGACGCTGCAGTAGCGGTTCCAGCTCCGCTCGAGGTTCAGCCGAGCTGGGATGCTGCACATCCCGGTCATCGAGAAGCCATCCAGCCTGGAGGCCAGCTTGCCGGCGCCGCCAAGGAAGCCGCGCAACGTGGCGTGAAAACGCACCGTGAGGAAGTTGAAGCTGTCTGAAGCCACCAGACAAGAGGTGAGTACCACGACTAGAGTAGTCGAGTACCGCCGATGAGTAGTCTGTTGCTGACTGTATGACATGTATTGTTGCAGGACATCCCCTCCTCGGACCTCGCTGACCAGGGCAAGGAGGATGTCTGGGATACTGTGGGGGCAACGGCTGAGAGAAGCACTAGCCCACCTCCGGCTAATGAAGATGCTGTGCCAGAAGAGGCACAACAGCAAACCGGCACCGTGGAAGTGCAGGCGTCGGTTGAAGGAGTACAGGGCCCTCCTCCAGCTGCGGCCGTGGCCGTTGAGCAGCCAGAGGAGAGGGTAGAAGAGCCTCCTGTCGAGGCCAGAGCCGCTAGCGAGGCTGGCATAGTGGATATCGCCAGGATACTAGGCGCTCCGACCGTCACCGTGGTGTGGTCAACTCTGTAAGTCCCTGAACTCTTGAGTAATCACGTAGTCGTCAAGCTCGTGTTGTTGACTGGGTACTTCGTCATGTAGAAAATCCATGGACTTGTCGTGGGATGGGGGGGGAGACTAGCACTCTGGCCGATGGAGAAGACCGCTCGGCAGAGGTGCGAGAACCCACGCCACCACCACAAGCTGATGCCGCGGTGGAGCCGATGCTTGAAGAGGCTACCCTGGTTGAAGGTATGCTTCCTGCCACCACGAGTAGTTATTATGGAGGGTAGTCATAGCCGTTTACTGACTTGTTGAATTGATCCTGGCAGGAGCACAAGCCGAGGGAGCTACGATCCCCGAGGCCGTAGCCATTGAGACGGCTGCTGTGGAAATGGTGGCCACAGAGCCAGTTGTTGAGGCAGCGACAGCAACAGCCCCCGAGCCGGGGACTACGGTAGCCCCCGAGCTGAGCGCGAAAGCGTGGGTTGGTCCGCACTCCGAGGTGAGTACTGACGTCATCGTCCGCGAGGCAGTGATAGAAGAAGCTGCGCCGCTTCGCTCGGCGCCCATGCCAGAGACAGGATTCGCAAGCCGCGGGGGTCTTGAGTTGCTGGAGGACAATCTGGTTGACCGGCTGTTGTATCTCTGAGCATGGAGTCATGGCGCCGCACAGAGCAATGGGTCAAGGTACGTTGCGAGTACCCTAAATAGTCTTGCCTTGTTGAGTACTGATTACGGCGACACAGAAGCATTGACCGTTCTGTCTTGCGCAGGATGTGGTGGAGAGGTCCCGCCAGAAGTCTGAACTTCTGAAGGGGTACGGCGACATAGTTCTCCGCGCCGAAGGTTTGGAGAAGGAGCTGGACAAGTCGAAGAAACATGCGGCATTGCTCCAATCCAAGCTTGATGGTACCTTCACCCAGTACCACAACGAGGTACAGGAGATGCAGGCGAAGAGGGACGACATGATCCGGAAGAACAAGTCGTTGCGCCAGAAAAACAAAGGTATGTCTTCCGCCAAGGCCACCGAGTACTTATTGTAGTAGTTGTAAGCATTCTGACACTGTGACGAGTTGTCTGCAGATCTTGAGGCAAAGGTCGACCAGCTGAAGGCATCTGAGACGGACCTCAAGAACTTCGTGTACCGTGAGACCAACAAGAGAGAGGTACTTGAGTATGAGTACTCCAAGTTGCGCCATGAGTGTATCACACACATGGAGCTCCATGAAGCCTCAGCTCGTGACCTTGTGAACTATTATAAATCTCTGCAGAAGCTCAATGAAGACTGCGAAAAGCTTCGAGGTCAGCTGAAGGAACTCGAAGAAGCTGCGCTGCCCATCGCAAGACTGTTGGTACCCCATCCAGGCGGACCGAAGATAGCTCCACTGGTAGACAGGCTGAAGGAAGCCCCCGGGCGTCTGGCGACGTACGTCAAGCATCTGGCGAAGTCCATACCAAACCAGGTGCTTGCGTATATGAAGTCATACTTCCCGAAGGCGCCAGTGGATGTGGTGGCTGGCGGTCTTGCGGCGAACTGCACAGATGAGCAGTACAAGACCCTCCTGGAGGAGATGGCACCCATCGCGGAGCAGGTGGCGGAGAAGCTGAATCTCCAGTAGATGTACCTGTAGAGGTAGCTTAGAGTAGTTGATGTAAGACAAACAAAGTAGTCAGAGACTTGTTTGAAATATCATTGAAATTTGTCGACTACTTGTATTTGTAATGAGTACTCATTGCCGCCACTTGCAGCGAAGTGTGCGGAGTACCAAGCCGTGAGAGAAGTGGTGAGTAGTAGTACTCAGTAGGATCTGCCTAGTTAGAAGGCAGAGTAAACAAGTTGAGTAGAACCAAACTTTATTACTGATGAAGAAGTACACCTGGGTGGCCAGGGCTGTTACAAGTGAGTAATCGCCAGGACCCGTAGGCCGCCTACGACTAAGTAAGTGCTAGGGCTCTTGAGCCGCTTACAGCTGGAGATCCGTTAGTAGCCGTATAGGCTGGATCTAGAGAGTACATGGTCCGTAGACCGCCGTCAGAGTCCTTCTGCTCTGTGCGGCCCAGGATCTGTTGGTAGCCGTTGACGCTGGATCTTGGATAAGAGTAGTCCGGAGACTTGTGCTAGGACCGAGAGGCTGCTTACAGTGAAGAGTCCGTGAGTAGCCATATAGGCTGGACCTGTAGATGAGTAGTCGAGCGACTACGCGTAGAAGCGACACAGCTGGTCGACGTTCCACGAGTTGCTGATGTCGTCGCCTTCAAGTGTTTGGAGGCAATATGAGCCTGGTCCGGTCACCTTGGAGACTGAGAAGGGACCTTCCCATGGCGAGCTGACCTTGTGTAGTCCGTCCGTGTTCTGGATGCGACGGAGGACTAGATCGCCGACGTTGAAGGAGCGTTCCTTGACGTTGCGATCATGGTAGCGTCGGATACCCTCTAGGTACCTTGCTGACTGGACGAGGGTAGCACAGCGGGCTTCTTCGAGGCTGTCGATATCAACCCGTCGACTGTCTTCTGAGATGCCTTCGTCGTATTGTTCTACTGCCGGGGATTCCCACATCACGTCGGCGGGTAGAATAGCTTCGGAGCCGTAGACCAGGAAGTAGGACGACTGCCCTGTTGTCTTGGTAGGTTGAGTACGAAGCCCCCAGAGTGCGTTGGGTAGTTCCTTGATCCACTTGCCTCCTTTGGTGTTAGCTCTGTCGTGCAATCGCTTCTTGAGGGCATCGAGTACCATCCCATTGGCGCGCTCAACTTGACCGTTGGCGCGCGGGTGGGTGACTGAGACGTACCAGACGTCGATCCCGCTATTCTCGCAGTATTCCAGAACTGATGGTTGTTGAAGTTAGAACCCAAGTCTGTGATGATGCGATGGGGTAGCCCGTAGCGATGCATGAGTTCATCCAAGAAGTCGAGTACTCTGTCGGCCTTTGGGCAGGTAACCGACTTGACTTCGATCCACTTGGTGAACTTGTCGATGGCCACCAAGACTTTGTTGAATCCTCCTGGCGTAGTTGGCAGAGGCCCAATCATGTGTTGTCCTGTCGGTCGTCAGCAAAGCGGCGGAGGTGTTGTCGCTTGGGGGTAGCTTTAGGGTCAACGTTGAGTGAGTGCTCAATCAGCCTCCTGGGCACACCTGGCATGTCCGCTGGCTTCCACGTGAAGATGTATCGGTTAGCCCGAAGGAAGCTGACGAGCGCATCTTCCTATTTCGGGTCGAGCCCCGCGCCGATCATGGTAGTCTTGCTGCTGTCACCGGTCCCGAGGTCGATATCCTTCACCTGAACTTCCTCTGCTGGCTGAGGCTTGCTTGAGGTGTCGGTCTTCTCAGGTATCTCGAGTTCGGTTGGCACAAGCTTTTTGGATGCAGCGAAGATTTCCATCATTGCGTTGGGTACTTGATTGGTTGCTGCGAGTTCCACGGCTTCGGTGTCGCAGTCGTAAGAAATCTTCAAGTCCCCTTGCATTGTGAGTACTCCGGCAGGACTTGGCATTTTGAGTACCAAGTAGGTGTAGTGAGGAACCGCCATGAACTTGGCGATGGCTGGTCTGCCGAGGATGGCATGGTAGAAAGTTTCGAAGTCCGCAACCTCAAACTTGATGTACTCGGTGCGGTAGTTCTCCCATGTCTCCCTGAAGGTAACTGGTAGGACCACTGAGCCAAGTGGAATAGCCGCGTTACCCGGGACGATGCCGTAGAAAGGTGACGCGCTCTTAGTGAGCATGTCGGTGATGTCGAGCTTCATTTTCTTCATGGTTTTGGTGAAGAGGACGTTGAGTCCGCTCCCACCGTCGATGAGTACCTTGTTGAGTCTGGAGCCCGTGACTACTGGTTTCAGGACGAGTGGGAAACGTCCTGGCTCAGAGAAGCTTGTCCATTGATCCGCGCGGGAGAAGGTGATGGGTACCTCCGACCACCTTAGAGGTGTCGGCACCGCTGGTTCAATGTTCAAGACTTCTCGTAGAGTGAGCTTCTGAGATCGTTTGGTGGGTAGTCCGCCGAAGAGGACATTCACCGTCTTGTCGGGTTCTTGGAAGTCGCCGTTGCCTTTGCCATCCAGATGCCACATGCACTTCTCTTTGAGCAAGTCTCTGAAGCCGCCGGAGGTCTTTTTGGAGCTATCCTTCGCAGGGTGCTGTATAGCCGCGACTGTGTTGTCTGGCTTGCGTTTGCGGTTAGGACCCGAGTAGTTGTTGTTGTTGTGACCCCCTTGATCCTTGTTGTTGTTGTTGCCGCCCGTGTTGTTTTTGCTCTTGCCGCGAATGGAGTCGTACTTGGCGTTCGCCTTGTCCTCTTCGTCGGCCCATGAAGTGATCATGTCTTTGAGCTTGGTGATAGAACTCGGGCGACGGCGACCGAAGTCTTCGAAGGTGCGACGGTGGTAGAGGCCGTCTTGGAAGAGGTCGATGACTTCTTTGTCGGTGACGTCGACAACGGTCGCGCGCTTGTCGAAAAAGCGACACATGTACTGGTGGAGGGTCTCGCCTTGCTCCTGCTTGACCATCGCCAGATCCATGCGAGTACCCGAGCATCCCATGGCGCCCGCGAAGTTGCTGGTGAACTGAGCCTTCAACTGGTCCCACTTGTCGATCGAGTTCTTGTCGAGCGACTGGAGCCATGTGAGTGGGGCTTGGTCCAGACAGAAGGGGAAGTAGAGGCACTTGGTATCGTTGTCGCCACCAGCGTTTTCGATGTCCAGGGCATAGCACCTGAGCCACTGAACTGGGTCATGCTTCGCGTTGTACTTGGTGATCCCAAGAGGTTTAGATTTCTCGGGAAGAAGCAGATCGGGAACTGGGTCTTGCTTCGCGTCGCTTACTTCAGTAGTCTTCTTGGCGCGGCGGATCTCGTCGATTCTGTGGCGGGCATCGTAGTCGCCACGAGCGTTGCCCGTGACGTGGCTATTCGCGTGGCCTCGACCTTCGCGATCGGCGCCGTCGCCGGCTCTTCTGCCGCCATCGTGGGATGAGCTACCATTGCTGCCACCGCCGCCACCGCCGCCGCCGCTTGGTGCTCCTGCAGAATCTCTGGAGCGATTAGGAGTTGGCTGTTGTTCGCCACGGACGCGGTTGCGTCCGCCATCTGCTGGGGTACGGCTGTGACTAGTGGCTTCGTGGTTTCCGGCTCCGGCGGTTCTGTTGTTGACCCGCATAAAGTAGGCGTCCTCAGCAAGCTTGGCGATGAGTTCGCCTACGCGGTGCCCCTGAGCTGTCCATGCTATCGTGGTGATAGACATGAGGCATTGCTCAGGGGTGGTGTGTACCCGGTTCTCCACTTGGTCCATAGCCTCTGTGAGGTTCCGGATGGGAAAAGCTTCTTGGAGCCGCTTGCGTCGATCAGCTCGTTTTCTGTTGCGTTCGCGCCGGGCATTCTTGGCATCAGTAGTCTCATCTGTGGGTGCATTGGCTGATACCTCATCTTCTGAGATGTCTTCAAGGTAGCGATCAACTTGGTTGTTTGAGGTTCCAGCTTCCCCGGCTTCCATGAATACTTCACGGTCGGGCGTGGAGAGTCCGGAGTCGGTAGTCGCCACCTCGGTTGGCGTGTGCTCTTCCTCGGTCGGAGTCAGCGGTGTCCCCTCCTGGAAGGGGAGTGTCTCGAGGTAGGCGACGCAGCGTGAGTTGTCGTTGGTCAGGTCTGCGGGCTTGCGGTCGGGCCAGTAGATGAATTTGCTGGCAGGAGTAGACGTGATGACCAAACCAGCAGCAAGACCTGACAACGGTTCCTCAATGGCGTTGAGCTCGGACTCGGACTCGATCGGAGCGAGACCGAAGTCAAACTCGTAGGAGGAGTCCGAGTTGTAGTCGGGGACGGTGTTGGAGTCCGAGGAGTACTCGGAGGCGATCTCCTTGCCGGCCCGTCACGAGGTGAGTGGTTCCGCGTAGGCTTTGCTAGAGTTGCAAAGGCCGTACGGGAAGTGCTCGTGGGGGGAGGGGGACCGGTTCGCACGGTGGCTCAGGAGCCAGCTCGCGCGGTTCGATCCAGGGTGACATCGAGTTCGAGCTGGAGGTGGATCCGGGCTCGAAGTCGGCGACTTGATTGCAGAGTGAAAATTCTTCGAATTTCTCGACGAGTTGACCCGTGATGGCTTCGGGAAGCGTCACGAGTCCGGTCTCCGGGTCCGGGGTCATGGTGTGGTAGCGCTGGAACGATCCAGCGCCGTCGGTGGTGTAGACCCAGGAGCCGAAGACGAAGGTGTCGTCGCGGTTGAAGGCGGCAGTTGGCTTGATGACGATTGAAGCCGTTGAGTTCGCCATGTGATCTTCGGCGAGATCCCCTACCTAGCGCACCAGCTGTCGGTGTTTTAACCCGGCAACCTACTAAGGGGAGTACCTGAGGTAGATGTTTGTGGCCTCACCGAGATCAGGAACTCGAAGGAGAGACACGTGGCACTCAATTTAGACAGGTTCGGGCCGCGAGGTGCGTAATACCCTATGTCCTGTATGCTGCGTAGCTCTGGATTGATTGGGTGTGTTTACAAGATGATGCGGATGATGAGATAGGGGTCCCTGCCTCGCCTTATATAGTCCGGGAGGCAGGGTTACAAGTCGGTTTGACAGAGGAGTACTAGTCGTGTACGGCTAGGAGTACTCTACATGGATCCAGACATGTCTAGCTTCCTAACCGAGTACTAGTCCTCCATATGCCTTGCGCTCCACGCCATCAAGTGCCGTGCAGCCCAAGTCGAGTAGTCCCAGGGGCCCACAGAGTAGTCAGTCCCAGTACCCACCTGAGTAGTGGGCCCAGGGATGTTCGTACGACAACTGCTCCTCGCGTGGGGCTTGGCCTTCGTTGCCCTATAAATGGGCTCTGCTTCGCTTTAGTGAGACTCCATGGTAGCCAGATGGAGAGAAAGAAAACCTTGCTGCTTTTCCTGTCATGGGGGGATTCGTCCCCCTGAGTGTAGTGCCAGCCCTTGCCTCCTCTGACGTTAGAGGGAGTCCAGCGAATGGAGAGGGATCCGCGTGTTAGGTGATCCTTTCCCTAGGGTATTCTTGCCTGTCGCGGGTCAGGCATAGATCCTTGGGTTTGGATCTCCCTACACTCGCGTGTCCGGGACGCGGAGGCTTTCAGGGCCCCAACTGGTCACCCGCGTCCTTGCCCGGAGAGCTCTTCCTTCAGCTCGGGGAGGATGCTCCATTGGCATCGTCGTGAGAGCACCGACGACTCCACGGGTGACGCGTCGCCTTTTTGGTGGCGACCGTCCCTTGTTCTGGTCCCAGGAGCTGGCGGACTCACTTCCTCCGGCGGCCGTCAGTGTTGCTTCCGCGGGGCTTGGATCTCCGAGAATCCTCGTCTGCCGTGCTGCGGTCGGTCTACTCCGGGGAGTCGCTCCTCTGAACTCCGGGGGTCGTCTCGGGGCAATATTCTTCGGCGGGAGGAGATCCAAGGCGCGGGATTGTGTGGGCTCCCGCTTCCGTTAGCGGCTTGCCCAAGAACTAGGCCACCGTTCGCGTGGCGACCTGCTACTGTACTTCGTTGTTTGGTCTTTGGCGACCGCCCATTTGTACTTTTAGTCTTCTAGGGCTTGTGGAGTTGATTTCTCCCTTGTCAAACGCTTCTTTGTCCGAAGAGCTGCTGACGTCTATTAAGCACCACTTTTAGCCGCCAATATTCTCACATAAATGGAGGCATATGCATTTATTACACGTTTTTTGTTAAGAATAATGTAGTTCCACTTGTCCTTGGAGATTATTTGAATGTAGACGAAATGAGCAAGAAAAGAGATGGAAACTCACCTTTTATGAAGAGGTCCATGCCACCTCAGTTGAGGAGATGGCTGCCACATGGATCTTAGGTGGCAGACACGTCACTGATCCAAGTGAAGCACTCGTCAACGAATCAGAGAGCGACATGTGGCCATCACATGGATCCATGGGCCCACTAGGGACTTGAACCGTGAAGGAAGTGTGCCATGCACGGAGGATGGACATGAGGGCCCACATACAAGCCACTGTGGCACGGGGGGATCAGCCGATCCTAGGATTGGCCGAACCGACCTTGTGCCCGCTGATCCTAGCCTTCCATGTGCTGGTCCTTGATTGGTCACTTGTTGCATCCCGGTGCGTTTTGGTGACATTTGGTGCCCGAGGACGCCATGTCTTTTGTCTATAAATATAAGGGGAGGGGATCCATTTCTCACACCCACACTTGACTCTCCTCTCTCACTTTTAGTTTCCAAGGCTAGGGGGTAGGCTAGAGTAGCTCTTATTCAGGTTCCAAGTCTACTTTGGGATTTAGGTATGAGTTCTCTTGTATCTTTATTTCTTTGTATGACTTTTATCTACTTCAACTATTCAGCTATTTCATATAAAGTTATGGTAGTTCATGTGATTGATATGTTCTTGAGTTCATCGTTCGTTCATCATTTAGAGGCTCGTGTTCGTCATGAACACTACCCTTCAATCCACTTGAAGGACGATTTACTCATACCTTTTGTGTTTGTTCATAAGTTAGAGGCTCGTGTTCTTCACGAACACGACCCTTTGATCTTGTTGATTAGACATAACAGAGTTCGTATCCGTTCGTATGACTAGCCTTGTTTGATCTAGTTAGATGACGTCGTAGTGTTGCATGAGGTTTGTGTTTATGCTACGGTACTCGGTCTAAGTTGGCCAGTGTTCTGGTGGCTTCACCCTGGGTCACAATAGCCCGGGCCAGGTGGATTTTAGCAGCAATGTAGGTATGGTGCCTGGGTTGTGTACCTGCGTTAGTTATGAGCTTGCCCCCCCGTAACGATTGAGGTAGGCCGCGGTAGTGACAGCCGTTGGACCTTTGTAACCCTCCACGCTGGGGTATAGCTATAGGAGGCTAAAGGATAGATTTCCACTTGTATGCGTAGCGTCGCGGTGCTATCTACTTGTTTGTACCTGGGTGCTAAACCTTCGGTCATGTAATGTTTTACGCGTCTTTGTTTATCAGCTAACTCTTGTATGTTTTAGTACATTAGAACCTAGAGCTAACTCTGTACAGTCCCCCTATGCCGTAGTGTTCTTTAGTAGGAGATGAATCATGTGTGTCACACTACCCTATCTATCATTTATCATACCCCTGTATTTGAGTTGTTGTCTCCTCTCTACTCATGGTTTATATTCAATGCAATAGCATAAGTCTTGATATCCGCCTTTGCCTTCCACGGATTCGATACCCATGGAATACTCACCTCCCTAGGGAAATGCTACAATGGTTTATCTGTGTGCTTGCGGATTCGTTCATGATCATTAGATTTACCTATGGCAAGTCTTGACGCCTGCTCTAACTCGGCGTCGTTAGTAGTGACGTTAAGAAATGCCAACAAGCATTTCTGGCGCCGTTGCCAGGGAAGGCACATGATTATCATGACTATGCTTTGCATCTGTTTATAAAATGTGAGTAGGGTAGATCAACTCTCAATGCAGGCTAACCTTGATTGTCTTCTTTGTCTTTGGATGATGAAGACATGTAGTGTATGACTGGTTTCTACTTACCGCCGAATTTCACAGAAGATCCAGAGTCACTAGTAAGGAAAGCTCGATCTCATTTCGACTCCCTTGACATACTCGTACGGAAGTCGACCCAACTTCCTTAGTACCATCCACATTAACTAAAATGGCCCAGAATAAGCTTCACGAGTACTCAGTCCCCACAGCTGACCAGGGCTGCAAGGCCCTGAGGTGACTGTTGGGACTAAAAACTTTGAAATTAAGATGGGTCTAATCATGATGGTACATGCTATCCCATTCCGTGGCAAGCCTAATGAGGATGCTAGTGCCCATCTTCAGCACTTCTAGAGCTATGCAGTACTTTCACCATAAGGGGTGCAAATGTGGATGCGGTTCCTCTTCGACTATTCCCATTTTCTCTCTTAGGAAAGACAAGCAATGGTTCTATGCGTACCATGAGGCTATCAATACATGGGGCAAGTGTTCAGAAGTATTCCTCAAGAAGTTATTTCCATTGGGTAAAACCAATGCCCTCCGTGGGAGGATTTCTAGTTTCCAGCAAGTAGCAAATGAATCTATTTCAAAGGCTTGGGAAAGGCTTCAGGAGTACATCTTGGCCTATCCTCACCATGGGATGGAGGATTGGCTCATTCTTCAGAGTTTCTACAACGGGTTGACTCCAACAGCCCATGGTCATAGTGATGTTGCTGCTCAAGGAGCCTTTTTCCACTAGTTGAAATGTTAATATCCATGACGTTTTTATAGTGACGTTACATTTATTCGTCATGGAAGTGGTCTCTACCATGACGAATTTTGTAACTTCATCACAGATAACTAGTGACGGTGCCAGGCCACTAAAAATAATGATGAAACTCAGAGGATCGTCACAGAACAACGAACTTGTTCGTCACAGATGAATCGTTCCAGTTCTGCCCTATAGGAACCAATGACGAACACAACTGGACGTCACAGAACAACAAATGTTATCGTCACAAAACATCTCGAAAAAAATAAGACAGATCTGGTCCCACTTGCAACACGTGTAATTGTGGGTCCGACCGTGGGTCCCGCATACGGTCCCACCAGACAGAATCAGTGGGCCCGGTCGTATGGCGACATGGCACTACACGTCAGCATGACCCCTCCGCTGCGGTCCCACTGCCATGTGGTAATGTGGGCCCACGGACTCTTGGTCCTGCTGTTCAGAATGGTGGGCCACCAGCCCAGCTGTATTGGGCCGACCTTCTTTCGCTTTTCAGAAACGGTGGGCCATCAGCCCAGTAGCATTGGGCCGGCCTTTTTCGTTCCAGGGAGGCGGCCTGCAACCAGCCCAGTGGCTTCCCTAGGATTTTATTCGGCAAAAAAAGGTGCTTTCCCCAGGATTCGAACCGAAGACGGGAGGATACCAGAGAGGAAGTCTTACCACTGCACCATTCAACGTATTGTGGTAGAGAACTACATATTTATATAGTAAACGTTTAGGACATGAATTCCCATGTTCAATAAACAAACAGACTGAAAGTCTGAAACTCAATCAAACCGAAACTCAATCAGCCAACCTTGCGGGTGGGCGGCTGCGCGGCGGCGTCCCCGGCGGTCGGACGGAGGCTGCTGCATGGCGGCGTCCCCGGCGGCCGGACGGAGGCTGCTGCGTTGCGGCGTCCCCGGCGGCCGGACGGAGGCTGCTGCGTTGCGGCGTCCTCGACGGGTGGACGGCGGCGTCCCTGGCGCACTTCGGCGGCATCCTCGGCCGGCGGCGTCCCCGGCGCACTGCGGCGGCGTCCCCGCGACGGCCAGGTGACAGCTCGGTCCCACTTCAACTCTAGATTTCAAATCTAGTTAGTATCCTGTGTACTGGAATGCATTTCTTCTCATGCTTTTGGTCCAAAAGTAATGCTTTTCCTTAGATGTAGCTAGTAGAACCAGTTAGCAGGAAGACATGGGCTTGCTGGGCGATTTGGGAAGGTCTATAGTCTGAACCTTAGCTGTAATGGCAGAAGTTTGGAGCTTTGAAATTCGTTGTAGTGCCTCCAATTGCCTAAATTTATATGGAAACCTGTGATCTGGATCTAACTCACTTTGAATATAATTATATAATGGAAGAAATTGATTATGTGCAGATTGTAATTTGTTTTTTGGTTCTCATGCAATGCCTTGGACCACAATTTGGCCTGCTGGCTTGAATGTGTTGTGGTCTAGAAAACCATCCTACGATGAAATTTGGCCTGCTATGCTCTCATGTATTGTGCTGGAGCTACCATGTTTAGCACTGAATTCTTTAATATTGAGTCTATGCTGCTGTGTTGTCAAAGTTTACTTTTTGTTGCGTCTGCCTTTTCCTTATATTACTGCCTTCCTGAAAGTTTACTTTTGTTGCTGTGTTCTGAATTTCCACATTTATGCCAAAACAGATGGATCGATGTTGGGTTCATTTGAAGCCATTCACACCTGCCTACATGGACGGAGTGGAAGAGTTCATGGAATTTGTTAGAGGAAAATACCCTGAAGAAAGCAAGATAAAATGTCCATGTCGCAGATGTGTTAATCAAGTTTTACGGCATCAGCAAGAAGTGAATGACCATATACACATTTTTGGAATGTCGCCTGCTTACACTCGTTGGATTCATCATGGGAAGTCTCCAGGTGCTGAAATTATTGAGTCCAGAGAGGAGGAGGTGCACCATGACAGATATGATTATGATGAAGGGATAAATTTGGGTGAGGATGATGGCCAAGATGATGGGCAAGATGATGATCACGGAGTCACAGAGATGTTGGCAGATTTGTACACATCATTAGAGGCAGATGGAGGGAATCCAAGGTTTACCAAAGTTCTTAATGATGCCAAGCAGCAACTGTGCCCAGGATCAGAGCATTCCAAATTCTCCTTTCTAGTGAGACTTCTTTATATCAAGTCTCGCTATCGAGTTGGCAGTACAGCATTTAGTGCACTGATGAAGTTATTGTCCCAGGGATTCCCTCAATGTGAACTTCCAAGTTCTTATGACGAGGCGAAGAAGTATCTCGGTGAACTGGGCCTTGCATATGAATCAATTCATGTGTGCAAGAACAACTGTGTGCTGTTTCGAAACTCTAAGTTGTTTGACAAGGATTATTCCAAGCTAGAAGCGTGCCCAGTTTGTGGTGAATCTAGATGGGAAGATGGTGATGGAAAAAGGCGGGTTCCTCATAAGGTCCTGAGGCACTTTCCACTTATAAAAAGGCTGAAGAGGATGTTTGCAATGAAAGAAACAGCTGAGCAGACCAAATGGCACAAGAAGGGTAGGAAGCCAGTCAAGAATGTAATGAGCCATCCAGCTGATGGGAGGGCTTGGAAGGATTTTGATAAGAAGTATAAAGAATTTGCAGAGGATCCGAGGAACTTGAGGCTTGCCTTAGCTACAGATGGTTTTAACCCATTTGGCCACATGAGCACTCAATATAGTATGCGGCCCGTGCTTTTGACACCTCTGAACCTGCCACCATGGGAATGTGTCAATCCAGCAAACTGCTTTATGTCTTTGCTCATCCCTGGTCCATCATGTCCTGGAAAAGATTTTGATTTGTATTTGGAGCCTCTAGTGGAAGAACTGCTTGAACTCTGGACTGGAGTAAGCACTTATGATGCTGTGAGTGGTAAAAAGTTTGATCTGCATGCTGCTGTGTTGTGGTGCATACATGATTATCTAGCGCTGAGCACCTTGTCGGGGCGAACAACTAAAGGCTATTATGCTTGTATCCATTGTGACAAAAATCCTCTATCACGTGCACTGAGGGGCAAAATTGGGTACATTGGCCATCACTGTTTTCTTCCAAAGGATCATGCTTGGCGGAGAAGCTTGGCTTTTGATGGCCGCCCTGAAACGAGGGATGCGCTGGGTAAGTTCAGTACGAAAGAGATCCTTGAGCAGCTTGAGAAAGTGAAACATGTGAGGCCAGGAAAGCATCCAGCACCTCCACCCAGGAAAAGGAAGCGTGGGGAGGATGGCGGGCCTAAAATTTTTAGTCGCAAAGTTTTGTTGTGGATGCTGCCATATTGGAAAGATTTGCTGCTGCCATACAATCTTGATGTTATGCACATAGAAAGGAACATCTGTGAAAACATCCTTGGCACATTACTAGAAATTCTGGGCAAGATCAAAGACACCGATAATGCAAGGTTGGATTTGCGCGATATGGGCATTAGACATGATCTGCACGTGCAACAGGATGGCAACTCAGTTGTGAAGCCAGATGCTTTCTATGTATTGAACAAGGAAAATAAAGTTAAATTTTGGAAATGCCTCAAAGGTGTGAAGTTTCCAGATGGGTTTGCAGCCAACCTAGGCAGATTTATAAGTGCAGATGGTACTAAGTTGCAGGGCCGGCTGAAAACACATTGTTGCCATGTACTACTGCAAAGGATCATACCTGCTGCATTAAGAGAATTGGTAAGGAAAGATGTGTATGAAGCAATTTCAGAGCTCGGGAACTTCTTCAGAGAATTGTGTAGCAGAAATCTAAGGATAGATGTGGTGAAAAGATTAAAGCTCAAAATCCCACTAATCCTTTGCAAGCTGGAGAAAATATTCCCGCCAGCCTTTTTTGATGTCATGGTGCACCTGGCTGTGCATCTACCTGATGAGGCATTGCTTAGAGGGCCTGTTCAGTATGGATGGATGTACCCAATAGAGAGGAGATTGGGTAATTTGAAGAATTTTGTGAGGAACAGGGCTAGGCCGGAAGGATCAATTGCGGAGGCCTATGCTGCAAGTGACATCTTGACATTTTGTTCGAGGTATATGCAGGATGTTGACACCAAGTTCAACCAGGATGTAGGTGATGGGCCATTAGTTAGTGACACCTCAGTTACTGTTGATGAAGCAAAATCACTTATTGAGAAGATGGTTTCCAACCAAGGGTGGAGTGATGAACGACTCCAACCACGTCAGAGGGGTACTCATACTGTCAAGGAAGCAATGCTTACTGCCAAGATGGACCTTCTTATGAAGGGATTAGATGATTACGCCAGCGAGAAGGCTGTCATGGCCACCACTACTCTACCTATGGATTCTCATATGACTTGTGAGGTTTGTGGAAATACTGGGCATTCAGGGAATCACTACCCTGAAACTCAGGAGGATGTGATGTACATGAACGGCAATAACACTGGTTATCGTCCACAAGGAGACCAAACGTGGAACCAACAACACCCTTATTATCAAGGAGGTAACCAAGGTAATTCTTACAATCCTAACCAGCCCTCCTTGAGAGATCTTGTTTTCAGGCATGCTAAGGTTAATGAAGGTGTTACCAAAAAGTCAGTTGCCCTTGATAAATCTTTAGAGAATCTCAACGTTAAGCTTGATAGCTTTTCTTCTACTCAAAAGAGTCAGCTTAGTTTTAACAAAATGTTAGAAACTCAGTTAGCTCAACTAGCTGCTTTGGTTCTGTCTACTGAAAACGGAAGGATCCCGGGGCAACCCGTGTCCTCTTGTGAAAATGTTATTGTAGTGTTGGCTAGGTGGGGTAAGCCACCTAGGCAGACATATGCTCCTAACTATGCAGGAAAGCCCATACACCAAATTCAAGATCCATGGGAGGAATCAACAATATTGCACAGAAGAGATCATGGCTATCCGGCTATCACATGCACCATTTATTATAAAAAGATAAAGCATGCCCTTTGTGACCTTGGAGCAAGTGTCAACCTCATGTCCAAGGCCATGTTCATCAGTTCATGCAACTAGGATATCTAGCTCTTTCTCCAACTACACTGACTGTCTATCCGGAAGGAGTTGTTGAGAGCTTACTGGTCCATATCAAGAACTCTTATGTCTTTGCGGATTTCGTGGTCCTTGATATGGAAGATGAGGGTGGAATGCCGCTCATTCTCAGGCGACCATCCTCAGTGACGTTAGAGCTAGAATCAATGTGGGATCCGGAGCGATCCGTTTCCGTATTGGGAGTAAGAACTTGATGTTCAGGTTTCAAGAAAAAGAGGAGCAGTGCTACTTAGTGCATGACGGTGTTGGGCAGCTTGGGGGAAGGACGGAGCCTTCAGCCCCGCCAAAGCAACCTTCGTCCTCATCAAAGCAAAAGAAAATTCGGAAAGAGTGGCGGAAGGTTGAGAAGGCACCACCCTCTACTTCTCGGGAGTGGGATGCCGAGTGGTATTGATCACCGAGGGGAGTCTTGCTCGTCGGACTAAAAATGATGAGTCCTTTCTACCAAAAAGGTAAAAGATGGTAATTACCTCATTTTCCCTTTCCAAAAATTCTTTTGATTTTCCAAAATACATAATTAAATTTTCCAACTCTGCATCTGCATGCTAGATTTATCTAGCCTTTTTCCCATTTAAAATAAAATTTCTAAAAATAATTTTTGAGTTTGAAAATCCTTGAAAAATCCTTTTAAAATTATTTTGGGCAAATTTGGACCGAGGCACCCATGCAGGCCCCCAGCTAGCCGTTGGGAGGCAACTGGCCAAAGCACGGAGTAGGTGGTCCCGACCAGGGATCGGCCAATCCCTGGGTCGCCCGACGCAACCCAACAGCTATTGGCCCCCACCTTGCTCCAACGGCTCCTAGCCGTTGCACTACTGCCTCATTTCGATGCCCGATGCCTTTGGTCTATAAATAGAAGGGGAGAGAGGGGTGCTCTTCACCCATTCAACTCATTTCCATCACTCCCCTCTCCACTCTTGGTTTTCTTGCATTTCTTGCTCAAGAATGAAGCATCAAGTAATCTTTCTATTGTGTTGCTGCAAGTATTGACCATTGGTGGAGAAAACTCAGTAAGAAGTTCATTCGGTTTCACTAATTGATCACCGAGTTGCTTGTGTTGTCCATTTGTTGTGCAAGCATGAGTTGGGCTTCCGGCGTCTACCAAAGGGTGACACGCTCCCGCTCGCGGGCTAGCACGAGTTCATCCATTCCCTCCGAGCTGACGCCAAGCTCTTCAATGATGGACTATGAAGAGGAGCAAGAAGAGCAAGGTGCACCGCAAGCAACGGGGGAAGCTGCCGCCGCCGGTCCCTACCTCAACTTGTGAGGTGCTCGAGAGAACCAAGCCTACGCTATCCTGAAGGATCGAGTCTTCACCCACACCCAGGACTTTGACCCGACTCTTCTGGCAAAGATAGGTATGGACTCCAAGTTCGCTTCTATTTGGTATGCTCTTGGTTGGGAGGAGTTTGTGCTGGTCACAGAGCTAGGCTCTCGGCCCCTCACCATCCAATTTCTTTGCTCTCTTGTTGAGGAGGCGAACGGTATCAAGTTTTGATTTTTTGGGACCGAGTACCAGGTTTCATGGAAAGATCTTAGTCGCCACCTCAGTTTTAGTTCTCGTTGTGCTATTTCTCTCAAAAAGGCTTGCCGTGGTTTTACTCGAGATGCTTTTTGGGGTGATATCTCTGGTCGAGTTGGTGGTTGCAAAATTGTGCCCCGGTGCAATGACATTTTACATCCGACTCTTCGTCTGTGGCACAAGTGCCTCGCCGTTAGTCTCTTCCCACAAGAGGATGTTCATCCCGTGCGCGTTGAAGAGTTGATGATTTTATATGCCGCCATCAATAATATCAAGGTCTCTCCCGTCAAGGCGATGATTCAGCAATGGTTAATGAATTTTAAGATGATGGGTCCTATTGAGTGTATGTCTTTAGTTACTCGTATTGCTCAGAGACTTGGGATTTTAGGCGGAAACCCTGTCCCCTTCATTGGGACTCCCTGAGCTCTCATCGATGAGACATACTTGATCCAAGGGCATATACTCAAGTGGGGTCCAAATGATTCCTTGACTTTCTTCTTTGCGAGCTATACAAATGAGATCCCGTTACCTAACCCAGGGTTTCAGTTGTATAACTCGTAGTCATTAACCAGTCATTAACCATTCCCCTTGTTACACACGAGGAAGCCCGTCGTTCTAGTGTTTCCGATAGGGCCACTAGGAGCGTGTCGAGGAGAGCACCCATGCAGCAACAATAGTCGCAACCACCACCACAACCACAGCCTACTACACCACCTATGGCAGGAGGAGCCCCTGCGGGGTACATGTTCGAGGTGAACCCTGAGTATGCATGCACCCGGTTGGGATCAGCCCGCCTACCAGTAGATTGCGAGTAGTACGGCTTGGGAGAGTGCGAGCAGTGCTCAGTGGGTTGTGCCCACTAGTTCTAGCTCAGGTGGTCCTCCTACTTCGTCCTTCAGGTGACACTCTTCAACCTCCACCCGAGATGCTTATCTCGCGCAACAGCTTGGAGAGCTCACCGTTCAGGTCACCGGAGTAGAGGAGTCGCTGAAAACGCACATCCAGTTCACCCAGGATTGGCAGCAACATACTGGCGAGAGGAGCAGAGAGGGCTTACTACACGAGTCAAGGGTTCTACTTTTGACCACCACAGTGAGCCTGAAGCTAGCTTGGGGGAGGATCCCCATCCTCAGGTAACTTGTATCTTCACTTGTTTGAGAATCTTTTATGATCAAAATCCATAAAAATCTGCAAAATTAAAAAGACCAAAAATATTTATTTGCTTTCATAATCAGATTTGATTTATTTTGCTTTCGTATATGCGCGGTAATAGTGTTTTGTCTCTATGGTTGAAATGATGAATAATTGCTCTGTTTATTCTTCTCATATGTCTTGCTTACAGCTAGTACCCTACCTTAGTTTTGAGTTTGTTGGCTTGCATGATCAAACCTTAGCTTGAAACTCATGGGTAGCAAAAAACATGATCCATGCCTAGGTTGTGAGATATGATAGTGTAAAATAGAGTTCTATGATCTTGTACCAAGATATGCTCGATTTCCGGAGTTTTCTTTTCGAAAATTTAAATATGATGACTTCCTTAATGATGAGCATTTCTTATCCAAGGCCATATGTAGATTCTAGCTCTTGTTAGCCTCCACATATGCTGCTTGTTCTCTCTGTTGACACCGTTTTTTGGAAAAACAGGATCAAAAAGGGATAAGGAGAAGCAGCCGATGGAAAGCAGAGTACAATCAGCCAATTGAAGGAAGAACAGAGCAATCAACGAGATCCGCCGATGGTCAGAAGAGTTCAGCCCTGACAGTGGGCCGGCAGGTCAGAGCGATCGGCCGATGGCAAACCAGAGGATCGGCCGATGAGCATGAAGAAGGTGGTATTCAAAGAAATACGCCAGATGGAAAGCACGGTGGAGGCGGGTCAATCCACGATTGACAACGGGTCAAAGAGTCAGTTTTAGAAGGTCTTAGACTCCTGCGAGAGTCCTTTTTCTATTCTTAGTAGTTTTTTGTCTTTAGACGCAAGCAAATAGTGCCGTGATCGGCCAGGAGTCGGGTTTGTCCTCAGGACATAAATAGCGACCCTGCGTGGTTGGAAAATCTGTACACACCAAAATCAAACAAACCGCCTCCGGGCAAACCCTTTACCTTTACTGCATCTACTTTACAGCATCTACCTTTACAGCATCTACTTTTCAGCGACTTCGCCATTGCGATTTTCTCTTTTTCTACAACGCCGTGCTTCGGGTTCGTCGGGCTGCATCAGCTGATCTCCGGCAAGCTTGTGAGTACCGTTTTACCGAATAATCCTAGGCTTTAACCTCCGGGCGCATCGCTGAGGTTTCGTCTAGTTCTTTATTCACCCCTTATCGATATTAGCTAGATCTACAAGTTTTCGTACCAAATTCTTGTAGTTTTAGCTATTATCATTATCATCCGCTCGATCTAGATCCTATCAGCTTCCAACACCGCAGCCGATTCCGACCTACTCGAGCGCTGACGTCATGATCGGCCGATCCAGCCGATCGCACTCGCGCTTCGGTCGCTTTCAAGCCGGCCGATCCCGCTTTACCCGTATCGGCCGATTGGCTGGTACACGTGTCGCTGAAAGGCCATCGGTTCTCTAGCCGATCCCTAATATTTTCCATTGTCAATCAACAGGTCAGATTGGCTGGCACACCTCGCTACAAACTGGGGAGTCACGTGTGTCGCGTGCAAGGGTGACATCCTATTTTTGCGTCAACACACTTTTGGCACGCCCAGTGGGACACGAAAAAGTCAACGATGACGAAGCCAACAAAGACTGGTCCTCATGAAGTCGATCCGGACAACGTCCAACCAATCACCAAGGATCAGCTGAAAGATTCAGACAAAGCTGAGTTAGAGGCTCACATGAAGCATTATGAAGAGCTTTGTCTGGCATCATACAGTCAGACTAAAAGTGGAGTCTTCAAGAAGAATCCGCTGCCAACGCCTAAACAAGTCACCTTTTCGGCCGATCCTGAAGGGCTTCAAGACATGATGAGCAAAGCTATGCATCAAACAATGATTGATCAATCCAAGGCATTCGCAAATACTATTCAGAATGCCATAATTGATGCACTCAAGCAAGGAGTAGAGGCAGGATATCTGGGACCTGCATACTTTCAACCAAGGCGTACTCCTCCTGTGTTCCAGCAAAACCAATCGGTCAACTCGCCGATTGATGATCCAACAGCAAAAGCTACACCATCTCCACAAGCTGCCACCAGTTCTTCATCGGACTCTCAGCCGATTCAGAATCAGAGTGGCGATGGTAAAGATAAAGATCCTGCTGTCACAACACCAGTGCAATCTGTTGTCCAGGATCAAGTGCTTCCAGTGCAGAATCAACATAAATATCCTGCTATGAGAAATTCAGATGGGAAGCTTGCAGGATGGGACTTACCTCGTGATCACTTTGAGACTAACATCTCAAATTTCTTTGAGTCTATGCCTGAGGAAGTTCCAGAAGTAAAGTATCCACAGTCTTACCAAGCTACATTTGGAGGTACTCCAGGGACTGTGCACATGAATGGGGAAGGAGTGGTGTTTGTCTACTTCAATCATGGGAGCAAGAACTTTGAAAGAGTCAAGATCAGTCCAGCTCATGCTCACATGGTCATACCGACAGAGAAAAGACCTCCTATTCCACCTCAGAGGCCAAATCCTACTCCACCTCAGAGATCGGCTCAACAGCCGATACTCGGGATGCCTGTGCAAACTGCTCCACTACAGCAGCCAACGCTGGGAATGCCCATACAGACTGCCCCATTACAGCAATCAACGTCAATGCAAGCTGTCTTAACCCCAGCTAATACAGTGGCTCATACAAGATCTTCACCTCAACAGCCGATCAACCAAGGAGCAGCAGGGCAGCCAGTGTTTCCACAAGTGGATTCAGCGCAATTGCTACAAACATTTCTAAATCAATTGGCTATCTCAAATCAGTTGAATACGCAGCAACCAGCCCCATCGGCTAGTCAGCCGATTGAACAGGCTACACCTATTACAGGTCATTCAAACACTCAAGGTTCTACTGAGGCAAGGACAGTTCCAGATCCAAAGACAAGAATCTTAGAAGAACGACCTCCAGAAACTCCAGCTGAGATACAAGCAATTGAGCAAGTGGCTACAGAGTTGAAATCTCATGTGAAGCAGGAGTTGATCGACCTCTTCTCGGAGATGCTATCGAAGCAATATGGGATAAAACCCAAGCAGCAGTCCTGCATGTACAGGACACCGTATCCCTCTGGCTATGATCAGATACTGTTCCCTCCAAGGTTCAAAGTGCCAGACTTCACCAAGTTCTCTGGACAAGATGAAACATCCACTATGGAGCACATCACTCGGTTTATCATCCAATGTGGAGAAGCAGGGAATGTTGATGCACTCAGGATACGTTTGTTCTCTTCATCTTTGTCAGGGCCGGCATTCTCATGGTTCACTTCATTGCCAGCAAACTCCATAATCAAGTGGTCCGATTTGGAACAGCAGTTCCATAACTACTTCTTCTCTGGCATCAACGAGATGAAGATCACTGATCTGACCAGGCTCAAACAAAGGAACGATGAAATAGTAGCTGGATTCGTTCAAAGATTCAGAGAGGTCAGAAATAAGTGCTATAGTCTGAACTTGGGAGACAAGCAACTAGCTGAGTTGGCTTTCCAAGGTCTCTTGCCGACCTTGAGGGAGAAATATGCATCACATGACTTTGAGAGCCTCAGCTAGTTGGTTAGTCGGATGAGTCAGGAAACTGCAAAGTCCTATGAGCCCAGAAGAAACTTTCAGAAGAAGGTGTCATATGTGGACTACTCTGACTCAGAAGATGAAGACAATATGATAGGGCTCGCAGAGTGGGTCAAAGGCAAAAAGACAGTGTCCTGCCCCTTTGGCAGGAAAGAGCCAGAGAAATTCGGCTTTGATATCACTAAGGCCGATAAAATATTTGATCTGTTGCTTCAGCAAGGGCAGATTAAACTCTCCCAGTTCCATACCATACCATCTGCAGAGGAGCTAAAGAGGATGAAGTATTGCAAGTGGCACAATGCAACATCGCATGACACCAATGATTGCAAGATCTTCAGACAACAGATCCAATCAGCTATTGAGCAAGGGAGGCTTAAATTTGAAACTCCTACCAAAGCTGAAAAGTCGATGAAGATTGATCAGCACCCCTTCCCAACTAACACAGTTGAAGTGTCTAGCAAAGACACGTCACGAGTTAAGCTGCTGACATCTGATTCGGCTCAAAATAAAGGGGCCGTCGATTCCAAGGTGCAAGTAACCGCTGCCGATGTCAAAGGAAAAGGGTTACTGCTTGAAGAGGGAGACTCAAAGCCACGCCGACCTGTCACGTCTCAGATGCTGATCAACAAGTTCCAACGCTGTCAAGGGAAGGCGAAGGAAAGAGAAGAGTGGGCACGGCGCAATGAAGGACATTGGAGATGTCCGTTCTTCAAGTACTGTTGGGAAGAAGGGATCAAGTTGCCGACGGTAGAAAACTGTCCAGAGTGCAACGGGGCTTACAATAATGGCAATTCATTCAAAAGGATTTGCTTTGATGACAGAAGACCTGCAGCCAAGGATCACCGTGGATTCAACAATCAACGAGTCTCGGTTCACGATCGGCTGGGGGGCAAAGCCAGTGTCCACGATCGGCTGGGGGGCAAGGCCAGCATTCATGATCGGCTGGGAAGCTGAGTCAATGAAGAGTCAAACAATCGGCTGGAAGAGATGGCCGATTCACTGGTACCTGATGAAGATATCATGTGCTGAGCTCCAGAACGTCGACGCACATTACAACTGGATGACGAAGGATCAAGCCAAACACGTAAGAAGCCTAATCCACAGTGGTGTCCAGATGGCTTGACTAAATCCCAGAAGAGAAGAGTCCAGCGCCTACGTCAGCTAGAACAACATGAAGAAGCAGAGAGACTCGTGCTGGACAAGAAGAAGGTTCGGTCTAAAGTTTGGCGCCCAAAGCCTAAGGCCGATGATGAAGCAAAGGATGACAAACCATACGCTGATATAAATATGGTTGTCTTCCTACCAAAAGAGTTCATGGCTCCAATTAATTTGGATTTGTCCGATGAAGAACTTGGCATGGCTCAATTGACACTGGAACCCAAACAAGCTATCTTTGAGAAGCCAGAAGATGGGAAGAGACGACACTTGAAGGCTTTGTTTCTCAAAGGATATGTTAATGGGAAACCAGTCACCAGGATGCTCGTGGATGGAGGAGCTGCAGTTAATCTGATGACGTATACCATGCTGCGCAAGATTGGGAAATCTGATGAAGATTTGACCCAAACCGACATGATGTTGGTGGACTTCGAAGGCAATGTCTCTCCGGCTCAAGGAGCCATCTGCGTGGAGCTCACCATCGGCAGTAAGACCCTTCCGACCGCTTTCTTTGTCATTAAAGGGAGAGGATCTTATAATCTACTGCTGGGTCGGGATTGGATACATGCCAATTGTTGCATACCATCTACAATGCATCAATGCATCATCCAATGGATTGGAGATTCAGTGGAGGTGGTGCAAGGAGAAACCTCCTCGACAGTAGCAGCTACAGAAGCACAAAGGTGGACTTATGATCAAGTGAGCTGCATATCTGGAAAAGCCTGGGATACCAAATATCTCAGAGTGTCCGATTTTGGACTAAAGCTGGTTCAAGCAGTCGACTCTGATGACAAGATTTAATGGATCAATTCATTGAAGATGAAGGAAAGCTTGGGCATGGGTTCACATCGGCCGATGAATTAGAAAAGATAGATCTTGGAGATGGAATCAAACCAAGGCCGACATACATCAGTGCCAAGCTGGAAGCAGATTACAAAAAAGAATTGATCGCATTATTGAAAGAATTCAAGGATTGCTTTGCTTTGGAGTATTATGAGATGCCTGTCTTAGACCGATCCATTGTTGAACATCGGTTGCCTATTAAACCAGGAGTTCGACCTTTCCAGCAACACCCAAGGCAATGTAATCCGAAGATTTATCCTGATATAAAAGCCGAGATAACGAAGTTACTCGAAGCTGGTTTCATTCGGCAATGTCGATATGCCGAATGGATTTCTAATATAGTTCCTATCTACAAGAAAAATGGCAAACTACGTGTATGCATTGATTTCAGGGACTTGAACAAAGCAACGCCGATGGATGGGTATCCGATGCCAGTGGCCGATGCACTGGTCAATGCTGCTGCAGGACACAAAGTCATCAGCTTCATGGATGGTAATGCTGGGTACAATCAAATATTCATGGCCATAGAGGATATTGCAAAGACTGCTTTCAGGTGCCCTGGCCACGTCGGATTGTATGAATGGATTGTCATGACCTTTGGGTTGAAGAATGCTGGCGCCACATATCAAAGAGCCATGAATTACATATTCCATGAACTCATAGGCAAGATAGTAGAAATCTACATTGATGATGTAGTTGTCAAGTCAAAGGGCTACAAGGAACACTTGGCAGACCTACGAAGAACGCTGGAATGCACAAGGAAACATGGTTTAAAAATGAACCCCAACAAATGTGCTTTTGGTGTTTCAGCTGGCCAATTCTTGGGTTTCTTAATACACGAGAGAGGAATCGAAGTGGGCCAGAAGTCAATCAGCGCAATTGACAATATAAAAGCGCCATCAAACAAGAAAGAGCTCCAGTCATTAATTGGCAAGATCAATTTCATCAGAAGGTTTATATCTAACCTGTCGGAAAGGATTCAGCCATTTACACCTCTACTGAAGCTCAAGGCCGATCAGAAATTCGTATGGGGAGAAGAACAGCAAAAGGCTTTAGATAATGTCAAGCATTACCTAAAATCTCCTCCTGTCTTAATGCCTCCTCAAGACAAGAAGCCGTTCAAGTTATACCTATTGGCTAGTGAGCAGGCTATTGGATCGGCCCTCGTGCAAGAGTTTGAAGGAGCAGAGCGAGTGATATATTTTGTGAGCAGAAGACTCTTAGACGCAGAAACGAGATATTCGGTGGTGGAGAGACTGTGCTTGTGCTTATATTTCTCATGCACAAAGTTGAGACCATATCTATTAACTGTTGAATGCACAGTGGTGTGCAAAGATGATGTGGTCAAGTATATGCTATCATTACCAATCTTGAAGGGTAGGATTGGAAAATGGATCTTAGCCTTGTCAGAATTTGACTTGACCTATCAATCGGCCAAAGCAATCAAAGGACAGGTAATGGCCGATCTGGTAACTCAGCATTGTGGATCTGAAGTTGCAGTCATAGAACCTATTCCATGGACTATGTTCTTTGATGGATCATCATGTGGAGTAGGAGCTGGGATCGGAATCGTCCTTATTTCACCTCAAGGAGCAAGTTACGAATTTTCCATCCCAATTGAAAAGACTTCAACCAACAATCAGGCTGAGTACCAAGCAGTACTAAAGGGGATAAAGCTACTACGAGAAGTCAATGCTGAGGTCATTGAGATATTTGGAGATTCTCAACTCGTGATAAATCAATTGGTAGGAGAATATGAATGCAAAGACGATATATTGAGGGTTTATCATGAAGAATGTCTTCAATTACTCCGAGAGTTCAAAATAGTGAGACTTGAACATATCCGCAAAATTCACAATAGTGAAGCTAATCGGCTGGCCCAAGGGGCATCAGGATATCGGCCGATTCTGACTGTAGAATTATCAGCTGAGGATTGGAGGAAAGAAATAATAGATTATCTGAAAGATCCATCCAAGAAGGTTGATAAACAACTGAGGTACAGGGCCATTAAGTATGTTCTGCTGGAAGATGAGCTATATTACCGTACCATCGATGGAGTCCTACTCAAATGTCTCGGTGAAGAAGAAGCTAAAATTTTAATGGGAGAGATTCATGAGGGAGTCTGTGGAGCTCATCAGTCAGCATTCAAGATGAAGTGGATGATCAGGAACAATAATTATTATTGGCCAACGATATTGGATGATTGCTTCAAGTATTACAAAGGATGACAAGAGTGTCAGAAGTTTGGAAGCATTCAAAGGGTTCCGGCATCAGCAATGAACCCAATAATCAAGCCGTGGCCGTTCAGAGGTTGGGCAATTGATTTGATCGGGTAGATATATCCACCATCGAGCAAAGGTCATAAATTCGTGCTGGTGGCTACGGATTATTTCACAAAGTGGGGTTGAAGCCATCCCAATCAAGACTGTGACGTCAGGCAATATGATCGATTTTGTCAATGAACATATTGTCTATCGGTTTGGTATACCTCAAACTATCACAACCGATCAAGGAAGCCAATTCACATCAGGGGAATTCGAAGAATATGCAAATTCTTTGGGAATCAAACTGTTAAACTCATCTCCCTATTATGCTCAGGCAAATGGACAGGCAGAAGCGGCAAACAAGGGCATCATCAAATTGATCAAACGCAAGATTGATGAAAGTCCTAAGCGATGGCATACGGTCCTTAATGAAGCACTATGGGCATACAGGATGGCATGCCATGGAGCGACCAAGGTATCACTGTATCAACTAGTGTATGGTCATGATGCTGTACTACCTTGGGAAATGAGAGCCGGATCCAGAAAAACTTCTTTACAAGATCAGCTATCGGCCGATGATTATTCAGCTATGATGAAGGAGGAATTAGAAGATCTTGCTGGTAATCGGCTGAGAGCTTTAGAGAATATCGAAAAGAATAAAGAAGGGTAGCCAGATGGTATGACAAGAAAGTCAAAGGTAAAGAATTTGCTGAAGGAGATCTGGTCTGGAAGCTCATATTGCCAATCGGCTCAAGAGATCCTAAATATGGGAAGTGGTCACCTAATTGGGAAGGACCATATCGGATCAGTCAATGCGTACCAGGCAATGCATATATATTGGAAACATTAGAAGGAGAGAAGTTTGCCAGAGCATTGAACGGGAAATATTTGAAGAAGTACTATCCAAGCATATGGGTAGATGCTTAGTCTAATCAGAGCCTAAGAGCGGCCGATTCGAGACTCAAGTTACAGCCGATTGTGAATAAAATCGTCTTTAATAGCAAAAAGCTGAATCATCGAAGCATGTTCGGTTTCAGGTTATGGCCGATGTACAAATCGCCCTTAGAACGAATATATATATATACATATATATATACATATACATATATATATATATATATATATATATATATATATATATATATATATATATATATATATATTCTCTCATCTTCAATTACAATGGTGACATTACAATGCAGATCTGAAAGAATACATTGGGAGGACAAACTTGAACAATTCATTACAGATCGATTACATTGGTCATCACTAGACAAGTGATGGGGACGAAGAAAGAGAAAAACAAAAAAGAATAGATTTGACGAAGATGAATCACCAGATGCGGTTGAGAGCCAGGTGTGGTTCGAGGACCGGTGGATGGTCGCTTCCTGGTGTGATGAGTGATTGACAACGTGGTGTGGACTGATTCTTGGCTAAGTATTGCAGGTGCAGGTTGCGGCTTGACTGGTGCAGGTGCAGGTGAAGAACAAGCGTGAAAGGTCGTTGCCGGTGAGGCCTCCAGGTGTGGAGAAGACAAGTAGGCTTGGTTCGAGGGACCCGGTGGCCAGCGGGGTCAAGTGCGGGCCGCATGGTGGCAAGAACGGCAAGATGAAGTCATGGACGGTTTCTTGGTTGAGCCTCAAAACCAAGGTCGAGCCGGGACTACGTGGGAGCCGAGTCATGAGTGGTGATTGGCGGAGGCTACACCGAGTTCGCGGGGTTTCCGGTGGTTCACCAGAAAACCACTGGGTTCCTTGGTTGATCCACAAAGCCAAGACCGAAGAACCGAAGACGGAGGTGCAGTAGCTCCAAACCGGTCTGACCGGTGGGTCTGACCGGTCTGACCGGTACCACCGGTCAGACCGGTGAGGAGCACCGGTCTGACCGGTGTGCGACGACGTAGTCCGGAATCTTCGAAGCGGAGGACACGTGTCGGGATCGCAAGGCTTGCGTCGAGGCTAAGCAAGTTTGCGGTCGCTGGGCATCCGTCCGATGGTGCGAAGACAAAGACTTCCAATTTCGCCCTCGAGGGGCATGTATCCCTAATTAGCTAGTAAGGGTATTTTCGTCTTTCGGTTGCCTCCATATAACCCAAGTGGTGAGAGGATGGCAGCCATCTCTTGGAACCCTAGCTCATTTGGTTTTCCTATTTTTCCTTCCTATTTTCTTAGGATTTTCGTAGGACTAGCTTGAGAGCTTCATGGTGAGATCTTGTGAGAGGGAAGGATGATCGGGCGGCAAGCTAGACCTTGTATGAACCTCTTTGGTATGTATAGATGATTCGGCGTGGTTCCTCAAGGCTTGGATGTGTCTTTCCCGTTTCTCCTTTTTGGTGATTTTCGGAGCCCTTTCTTGGCGATTTTCTTGGAGCGATTTCGAGGCCTTTCTCTTTGGGATTTGGTGGGGGATGTATGCATGAATCCTTCGTGGTTCTTTTCCCTTTGATTCCCCTTCCAAATCCGTGAGCAAAGGGGCTCGATTTTGGGGTTTTCGTGGCTCTAGGGTTAGAGGCGTTCTTGGTGGGATTTCTTCGATTCCTCTTGATTCAACAAGTTTTGGTGGACCAAATCTTGGCTATGGAGTACCCATGAGGTGTTCCTACTATCCCCAAAGTCTTGTGCAAAACCGTGGAGCGGATCGGGAGATCGGGAGTTGGATTTGGAGGAGTTGACTCGCGGGCGCTGTTCATCCCGAGCTGCCCAGGTACGACCGGTCTGACCGGTGCTATTGACCGGTCTGACCGGTGCTAGCCCTTGGTGGGTTTTTGTCTCGGGGAATAGCCTTGTCCGTGTGGTTTTGTCCCGTGGTACTGCTGATCAGTTCTTGGCGTGTTTGGAGTTGTTTTTCTAGGCTTTGTGAGGGGTTCTTCTTCCTCACAGGTTGTGTTTCGTGGTGGTTTTTGTTCTAGGGCCTAGAGGAGTCACTGAGGCTTCCTGGAATGTTTGCTGTGCGGCTGCTGTAGCCACCGGCCTGACCGGCTCTGTCCACCGGTCTGACCGGTGTCACCGGTCTGACCGGCGCAGGCCATCGGTCTGACCGGTGTAGCACAGGCAGCAAGCCGTGCAAGTTTCCGCTGTGTGGTTCGGTGAGTTTTGGTTCGGAAGGTTGAGTGTTGGTTCCTAGGACCAGTAGCACTCCAGTGGCTGTGTGTCTTGACCAACTTGGGTAGTTGAGTCGGAGACGTGAGTTGGAAGCCGTGTTCATCTTGTTGGAGTTCTCATCTCCTTCGAGAAGAATTTTTATCGGCTCACATTCACTCCCCCCCTCTCTGGTTCGCCTAATCGGTCCTTCAATTGGTATCAGAGTCGGTTCGGGTCTTTATTGACTCTTACCAGTCTAAGATCCAAAGATGGCGTACCAGGAATGGGGTTCGGGTCCTCCGCACTTCGATGGGAAGAACTACCAGATGTGGCAAAGGCGGATGGCGGCGTTCCTCCGCGGAAAGGGTCAGATCCTTTGGGATGTCACGGTGAACACAGCTTATGTTCATCCAATGAACTTCCTTGCTCCAGGATCGAGGGATATGTTCGAAGCCAACAACAAGGTTGTCGACTACTTGTTTCGTGCTCTGTGTCAGCCTGAATTCGATCGGGTTCAGACAGAGGACTTAGCTTGTAGGATTTGGGAGCAGTTGAAGGATGCTCATGCTGGGAATGCTCAGGTTCAGGCTTGGATGTACGCGACTTACCGGAGAGAGTACGAGAACTTCACTCATCTCCCCGGCGAGTCCGTCGATGCCCTTTTCCAGCGATTTACGGTCGTTGTGAACAACATGAGAGCCAATGTGGACGTCCTCCCATACAATGATCATGATAGAGCCGTGAAGCTCTTGCACTCGTTGGATCGTACCGTATGGGATGGGAAGTTTGAGGCTATTGTTGAGTCCGAGAAGTATGACACCTTGACGGTGAACGAGCTGTTCTCGAAGCTCAAGTCGGCTGAGTTGGACCGTGGTATGACAGCCAAGATCGAGAGCCCGACTGATTCTCATAGTCTCGCTCTCGTTAGTGGTAAAGGAGCTAAGTCTAACGCTAACGCATCCTCAAGGATGTACTCTCTGTCTTCTTTGATGTCTTTGCCAGACGAGGAGTTCGACGTGCTTGGAGAGGACGAGCTGGCGTTGCTGACCAGGCGGTTCGAGAGGCTGCACGAGAACCGGGTGAACACGAGGAGGACAGCACGGACGTGCTTTCAGTGCGGCAAGCCAGGACACTTCGTCGCCGACTGCCCGGAGAAGACGGAGAACAAGGACGGCTACAAGGACGGCTACAGGCACCGATCGAGCAAGGATGGCAAGTACCGATCGAGGCGCGATCACAAGCACAAGAACAAGCACAAGGACGAGCGACGGTCGAGGAAGAAGGATGGCCGTGGCAGGAAGGCCCGAGCAATGGTCGGAGCAAGCGACGTCGACTCCAGCTCCGCCTACTCTTCCTCGAGCTCGAGTAGCAGTGAAGATGAAGGTGATCGGCGCAAGAACAAGAAGTCATCCAGGAACTTGAGCGGGTTGAGCTGCTTCGCGAGAGATGGCTTCTGCGGCATGGCCCGTAGCTCCGCAGCAAGAAGAGCCACCAGAGTGACTCGGACTCTGACTCCGAGGATGAGGTATGTGATGAGCTCTCTTCTTTGCGCAAGGAGAATGATGAGTTAGTTGACTTGCTTGATAACCGCGATCACATGCTTAGAGAGGCCAAGAAGATGAGGAAAGAGCTTAGGGCCTCACTAGAAGATGCTAGGAACCGTGTGGCTGAGCTAGAAACCCAGAACCTAGATGCTAAGCTTGAGATTGATTCGCTTAAGGCTTCT
Source organism: Cenchrus fungigraminus (assembly GCA_036936925.1). NCBI lineage: Eukaryota > Viridiplantae > Streptophyta > Magnoliopsida > Poales > Poaceae > Cenchrus > Cenchrus fungigraminus. The sequence goes on from CM072780.1 coordinate 76,054,621, forward strand.
CCTGTGGTTTCTGATGAGATTGATTGTTGTGATTGCTCTGTGTACCTAGCTGATCTTACTGCTCTTAAGGATAAGCATGCTTCTACTTGTGATGAACTAGATATGCTTAGGGTTGAAGTAGCTGAGCTTAAGTCTAGACCTGCTTTGCTAGGTGCTTGCACTTCTTGCCCTGTTTTGCATGGAAAGATTGATGAGATGCATGCTTACACTGTTTCGCTTGAGGCTAAGTTGAAAGAACCTATTCCCACTTCTTGCTCTACTTGTGAATTGCATGCGGTTAAGAATTTGGAGTTTGCACATTATGTTGATCGCTTGCAGGATGAGAATGATGAGCTGAGAAAATGTATGAGCTGGTTGTCGGGTCAGGAGCCTCAGCTTGGTATCATGATAGCGGCTTTCAAACGCTATGATGGTCAGGCACTTGGGGCTGACAAGCTTGGAGAGAACAGTGGTGAGGGAGTTGAGAGAGTTGGAGAGATTCCTATCCCACCACCAAACAGACACAAGAACAAGTTTGAGCCCAAGCCTAACCATCTCAGAAACAAACTTGACACTACTCCAGATCCACCCATATTCCCTCACCCAACAAATAATTTTCAGAAACCAGTGAAGTTTGTGAGCCCAAAGGGAGGTGAGGAAGGAGAGAAGAAGGGTGAGAAGCCGAGTGGGCAGCCCCAACCCAAGCCTAAGCCTAAGCCACAGCCCATAAAGTTCCATTGTGGGTATTGTGGGAGAGATGGTCACAAGGATGAGTTTTGCTTCAAGAGGAAGCGTGAGGAGAGAATGGCTAGAGAGTGGACTAACAGGGACATGTATCACCCCTCTAATGGTGTACCTGAGCCTCGTATGCAGATGCCCAGGGCCAAGGCGATTGTGAGGACGGTTCCGGCTTGGGGAGACCGGAAGGCTGCAGGTGCTGCTGCTGGCCGAGCCACACTGGTCAGACCGGTGTACTACACCGGTCAGACCGGTGCAGGTCTGGGCAGACAGCAAGTCGGGTTTCGTGCTCGTGAGGATGCTCGGTTTGGTTCTGGAGGTCGTGGTTCTGGTGGTTGGTCTGGAAAGTTTGCAGGTGGTCAGTTTGCTAGGCGTTCTCCACCTCGTGCTCCATACGGGGGTGGGAGGAGTCGTAGCTTTGAGATGGAGAGGAGGAACGATCCACGGTTTCCCTTTCGTGGCTTTCGTCCTCCTCCAGCTAGAGAGGGTTGGTTCCCTCGTGGTGGTGTTCGTGGTGGTAGCTTGGATAGGCATGATGATTTGGTTTGTGCTAACCCCACTTTGGAGCAAATGGCTCGGCACTAGTTTTACTCTTTTGGTACTAACCCCAGTGCTGAGTCGTTTGTTCACTCACGTGCTCGCTTTTGAATTTCAGGTGGGAGACTTGAAGAACATTTGGTTGATTGACTCCGGTTGCTCGAGGCATATGACCGGAGACAAGGGATGGTTCTCAAGTCTCGTCCCGGTGGTGACAAAGAAGTACATCACCTTTGGGGACAATGGGCGAGGGCGTGTGCTGTCAGAAGGTGAGATTAAGGTAAGTGACAAGATCACTCTCAGGCGTGTTGCTCTTGTTCAATCGCTTGGATACAATTTGCTTTCTGTGTCCCAGTTGTTGGATGAGGGTTTTGAGTTGTTGTTTCGGCCTGGTGGTTCTCGGATTTTAGATTCTCGGGGGGATCTTGTTTGCATGGTCGTTCCCGAGGGTCAGGTGTTCCGAGCTGATTTTTCTCAGTCTTTCTGGTGTGGAGCGTTGCTTCTTGGCTGGTTCTTTGAGTGAGTTGTGGAAGTGGCATAGGAAGTTGGGTCACTTGAGCTTTGACCTTTTGTCTCGCTTGAGTAAACTCAATTTGGTCCGAGGATTGCCACGATTGAGGTTTGAGAAAGAGTTGGTTTGTGCGCCGTGTAGGCATGCCAAGATGGTAGCCTCTTCTCACCCGCCTCTCACCGATGTGATGACTGAGCGTCCATGCGAGCTGCTCCATATGGACCTTGTTGGTCCAGCTCGTGTGCGATCTGCGGGTGGGAAGTGGTATGTCCTTGTTGTGGTGGACGACTACTCTCGGTATGCGTGGGTGTTCTTTCTTGAGGAGAAGGGGGAGACGTTTGGTTTGGTTCGAGATCTTGTCTTGAGGTTAAGAAACGAGAGGCACGGAGATGCCATACGAGCGATCCGCAGTGACAATGGCTCGGAATTCAAAAACTCTCGCTTCGAAACCTTTTGCCATGACTTGGGTCTTGAACATCAGTTTTCGAGTCCGTATACGCCTCCCCAGAATGGCGTGGTGGAAAGGAAAAACAGGACCTTGTGCGAGATGGCTCGGACGATGCTCGATGAGCATAGGACTCCGAATAGGTTCTGGGCTGAGGCAGTCAATACCGCGTGCCATGTGTCGAACAGGATCTACCTCAGGGTTCACAAGAAGAAAACCTGTTACGAGTTGATGCACGGTCGCACACCCAAGGTGAGTCACTTCCATGTCTTTGGTTGTAAATGCTTCATTCTGAAGAAAGGGAAGAAGTTGGACAAGTTCGAGGCTAGGTCTGTCGATGGCATTTTCTTTGGTTATGCATCTCATTCTAGAGCATTTCGTGTGCTCAATCTTGAAACTAACCAAATCATGGAGACTTGCGAGGTAACCTTCGACGAGACACAGCCACGTAGTCAGCTTGTTTTTGAGTGTGCAGGTGACGACGAACTTGGCGAGGAGATCTTTCAGGAGGAGGAGCATGAACATGGAGATGATGAAGATGGCGGTGTGATGCCCGCGGCTGAACATGTACCTACTACTTCGACGACGATCGAGAATGGACCCTCTCCCACACCTATAACGACAAACCCAGATCAAGGCGAAGCTGCTGTTGAGGGGGAGGTAGCATCAAGGCGAGAACCTCCCCGACGAGTGCAAGTGGATCACCCAGCTTCGAGAATCATCGGCGACATGAATGAACGTACTACACGGTCGAGGGTTCGGAACAATTCTCATTTCGCTCATGCTGCTTTTGTTGCCACCTTTGAGCCCAAAGATATTGGACACGCGTTATCTGATCATAATTGGGTTAACTCGATGCATGAGGAGTTGGAGAATTTCGAGAGGAACCAAGTTTGGATGTTGGTTGACCCTCCCCCAGGGTGTAAGCCGATTGGGACAAAATGGGTGTGGAAAAATAAAGAGGGAGAGAAAGGAGAAGTGGTGAGGAACAAGTCGAGACTTGTTGCTCAGGGGTACAGTCAGAAAAGAGGGGATCGACTACGAGGAGACTTTCGCTCCTGTAGCTCGTTTGGAGGCGATCAGGATCCTTCTAGCCTTTTCCGTGGCTAAAGGGTTCAAGTTGTTCCAGATGGATGTGAAGAGTGCTTTTCTGAACGGTGTGCTGGAGGAAGAGGTGTTTGTGAGGCAACCACCGGGGTTTGAGAGTGAGAAGTACCCTCACCGGGTGTACAAGTTGAGGAAGGCGCTGTATGGGTTGAAGCAGGCGCCTAGAGCTTGGTATGGTAGGTTGAGGGGGTTCCTGTTTGAGAGAGGGTTTGAGATGGGGAAGGTCGACCAGACCTTATTTCTCCTCAGGCAGGGCAGAGATATCCTGATTGTGCAGGTATACGTGGATGATATTGTCTTTGGTGGCTCGTCTAACTCTCTTGTTGCAAGGTTTGCAGAAGACATGAGCAGGGAATTTGAGATGAGCATGATGGGCGAGTTGCAGTTCTTCCTTGTGCTACAAATCAAGCAATCAAAGGAAGGAACATTTGTGCACCAAGCTAAGTACACCAAGGACATTCTGAGGAAGTTCAAGATGGAGGACTCCAAGGCCATGGCGACGCCTATGAGTACGACTACAGCTCTCGATGCGGACGAGGAAGGTGAACACGTGGACCAGAAGGAGTACCGGAGCATGATCGGGTCACTCCTCTACTTGACGGCGACGAGGCCGGACATTCAATTCTCGGTGTGTCTGTGCGCTCATTTTCAAGCTTCTCCGAGGACTTCGCATCGGCAAGCAGTCAAGCGCATTTTCAGGTATTTGCGACACACTCCCGACTTCGGCCTTTGGTACTCTGCGTCTTCTTCTTTGGCGCTTCATGGATTTTCAGACGCGGACTTTGCCGGGTGTCGGTTGGATAGGAAGTCCACTTCTGGGACTTGCCAGTTCTTGGGTTCTTCTTTGGTGTCTTGGTCTTCCCGCAAATAGTCGAGTGTTGCTCAATCCACTACCGAGGCAGAGTATGTGGCCGCAGCTAGTTGTTGCTCTCAGCTCCTTTGGATCACATACACCATGAGTGACTTTGGTGAGGAGTATACCCATGTCCCACTTCAATGTGATAGCACCAGTGCCATAAGCGTTGCAAGGAACCCAGTGCTCCATTCCAAAACCAAGCACATAGAAGTGAGGTATCATTTTCTGAGAGACAACGTAGAGAAAGGGAAGATAGCTTTGATCCATGTACCCACACATGAACAACTAGCCGATATTTTCACCAAACCCCTAGATCAAGCAACTTTCACTCGTTTGCGGGGGGAGCTTGGTGTTTGTTTGATTTCTTGAGTTGGCGTGTGGGAGCTCCTTTGTAGCATATGTATAGCTTTCCTTTGTGCATTTCTTGCATTTGGCATGGCATATGTAACATGATGTATATGCATCTTTGTATCTTAGGTTGCATGCATTTTGTATCATATGCATTATTTAGGAAAGGCTTCTCCTATATACATTGTTCACCATGGAATGATATATATGTCTTTGTGAGCTAATTTGGTAAGCTATGGTTAGTTTGGCTTAGCTCTTGATAATCTTGGTTTGTATCCATGGTTGATGGCTATATTTTTGAAAATTTCATATGTATGCTCTCTTGTGAGTAAATGCCTTTATATGATCTTGACATGTTTTTGTGGCTTGGCTATGCTTAATTTGTGGTTGGATAGCTTATTTTGATCATATGGGGCCAAAGGCTCATTTGCCATCATGAATGTTTAGCCCCCATGCTTCATCTTGTGGAGGGGCATAAGTTCCTTTTTGTCGCAAAGACATTTCATGTACCAATTATAAATCTGAAAAATGAAATGTAAATTGCTTGAAAAATGTGCTCCCATGTCATATGTGCTAATTTTAATTTGCTTTGGGTGCTAAATCGTTGCATGATGCCTACCAATGAGAAGTCTCATATATAGAAGTAGGCACATGGCTCGATGGCTTTGACATGACATGAGGTGCTTGTGGGTGTTTATGATGGTCTTATGCTTAGAATGGTTGTCCTAGCATGAAGTTTGTGTGGCTTTGCCATTTTGACATGTTTTGCTCATGTTTAGGACTTTGCTCATGAGAGGGTGATTTTTCGCAAAATTGCTAAATTCTATCTTAGCTTCGCCCAATGGTTGTGAAACTTGGTGATCATGAAGTTTATGTCATTACGAAGCTATAGAGTATCTAACTTGCTCGTTTGGACATGTGTAGCATCCTATGTTGAATTTTGTCTATTTGAGAAGCTCTAGGTTGCATTTTTTGCATTTTTGGCTTGATTCATGCATTGTCAACAAGGGGGAGAAGTTTGAGCATGTTTTGGCCTACTGAATGCATTTGGAAGGTTTTCAGGTGGTTTTGAGCCATTTTTGGGCTCTGTTGTGCACCGGTCTGACCGGTTGAGGTCACCGGTCTGACCGGTCAGAGTGCTGGTCTTGTTCATATGTTGAGCACCGGTCTGACCGGTGGTGTCGACCGGTCTGACCGGTCAGAGCTGAGCTGTTGCAGCTGCTCTGTTTCGTGAAGTGGTTTGCATGCATTTGTCCAGGGGGAGTTGCATTGGTTCAGGGGGAGCTTGCATGTGTGCAGGGGGAGCTCTTTGTGGTTTTCGAGCTTTGGTTTGATGGTTTGTGCTCTTTGCTTGAGCATGTTTTGTCTCGGATGTGTCGAGCCGTTGCCCTTGCCTAAGGGGTCCGAGACTTGTCTTCTTCAAGTGATCTTGCTCTTTGCCTTTTCTTTGGCTTTCGATCGCTTGTTGGAGTTTCTTTTAGTCGTTTCTTTTCTCTTCCTTTTCTCTTGGTTACCAAAACGTGTGTGTTGTCAATGCACTCATCAAGGGGGAGATTGAGAGCCAGGTGTGGTTCGAGGACCGGTGGATGGTCGCTTCCTGGTGTGATGAGTGATTGACAACGTGGTGTGGACTGATTCTTGGCTAAGTATTGCAGGTGCAGGTTGCGGCTTGACTGGTGCAGGTGCAGGTGAAGAACAAGCGTGAAAGGTCGTTGCCGGTGAGGCCTCCAGGTGTGGAGAAGAAAAGTAGGCTTGGTTCGAGGGACCCGGTGGCCAGCGGGGTCAAGTGCGGGCCGCATGGTGGCAAGAACGGCAAGATGAAGTCATGGACGGTTTCTTGGTTGAGCCTCAAAACCAAGGTCGAGCCGGGACTACGTGGGAGCCAAGTCATGAGTGGTGATTGGCGGAGGCTACACCGAGTTCGCGGGGTTTACGGTGGTTCACCAGAAAACCACTGGGTTCCTTGGTTGATCCACAAAGCCAAGACCGAAGAACCAAAGACGGAGGTGCAGCAGCTCCAGACCGGTCTGACCGGTGGGTCTGACCGGTCTGACCGGTGAGTACCGGTCTGACCGGTGAGGAGCACCGGTCTGACCGGTGTGCGATGACGCAGTCCGGAATCTTCGAAGCGGAGGACACGCGTCGGGATCGCAAGGCTTGCGTCGAGGCTAAGCAAGTTTGCGGTCGCTGGGCATCCGTACGATGGTGCGAAGACAAAGACTTCCAATTTCGCCCTCGAGGGGCATGTATCCCTAATTTGCTAGTAAGGGTATTTTCGTCTTTCGGTTGCCTCCATATAACCCAAGTGGTGAGAGGATGGCAGCCATCTCTTGGAACCCTAGCTCATTTGGTTTTCCTATTTTTCCTTCCTATTTTCTTAGGATTTTCGTAGGACTAGCTTGAGAGCTTCATGGTGAGATCTTGTGAGAGGGAAGGATGATCGGGCGGCAAGCTAGACCTTGTATGAACCTCTTTGGTATGTATAGATGATTCGGCGTGGTTCCTCAAGGCTTGGATGTGTCTTTTCCGTTTCTCCTTTTTGGTGATTTTCGGAGCCCTTTCTTGGCGATTTTCTTGGAGCGATTTCGAGGCCTTTCTCTTTGGGATTTGGTGGGGGATGTATGCATGAACCCTTCGTGGTTCTTTTCCCTTTGATTCCCCTTCCAAATCCGTGAGCAAAGGGGCTCGATTTTGGGGTTTTCGTGGCTCTAGGGTTAGAGGCGTTCTTGGTGGGATTTCTTCGATTCCTCTTGATTCGACAAGTTTTGGTGGACCAAATCTTGGCTATGGAGTACCCATGAGGTGTTCCTACTATCCCCAAAGTCTTGTGCAAAACCGTGGAGCGGATCGGGAGATCGGGAGTTGGATTTGGAGGAGTTGACTCGCGGGCGCTGTTCATCCCGAGCTGCCCAGGTACGACCGGTCTGACCGGTGCTATTGACCGGTCTGACCGGTGCTAGCCCTTGGTGGGTTTTTGTCTCGGGGAATAGCCTTGTCCGTGTGGTTTTGTCCCGTGGTCCTGCTGATCAGTTCTTGGCGTGTTTGGAGTTGTTTTGCTAGGCTTTGTGAGGGGTTCTTCTTCCTCACAGGTTGTGTTTCGTGGTGGTTTTTGTTCCAGGGCCTAGAGGAGTCACTGAGGCTTCCTGGAACGTTTGCTGTGCGGCTGCTGTAGCCACCGGCCTGACCGGCTCTGTCCACCGGTCTGACCGGTGTCACCGGTCTGACCGGTGTCACCGGTCTGACCGGCGCAGGCCATCGGTCTGACCGGTGTAGCACAGGCAGCAAGCCGTGCAAGTTTCCGCTGTGTGGTTCGGTGAGTTTTGGTTCGGAAGGTTGAGTGTTGGTTCCTAGGACCAGTAGCACTCCAGTGGCTGTGTGGTCTTGACCAACTTGGGTAGTTGAGTCGGAGACGTGAGTTGGAAGCCGTGTTCGTCTTGTTGGAGTTCTCATCTCCTTCGAGAAGAATTTTTATCGGCTCACATTCACTCCCCCCTCTCTGGTCCTTCAGCGGTAACTCTCCCCGTCAAATTTGTTGGGAAAGAAGACATAGGGTTGTTCTTCTTTCCTCAACGCCCAGGGGCAACCTCCACCCTCCTCCACCAGCTGATGCACCTAAGTTGCATCACAAGGATTCTTCTAGCTGTTGGACCTCCTGGCTTCACAAAAGGAGACTAGAGAGAGGAGCATTTTCTAGGCTATTTCACAAGAATTCTTCTAGCCATCTTGAGTCAGAGAAGAAGAAAGGAACCGAAGAGCAAGAGCCTAAAGCTCCCTGGACCTATATCTCGAGCCATGGATGAAAGGAAAGGTGTGGTCTCCATAGGGGTATGAAGACGGCTATTTATAGCCGGAGCAACAGAAGAGATAAAGATGAAGAAGCCAAAAAAGACGAAAACCGAAGATGCCAGATCCAGCAAAAAAGGAAACAGATAACCCGTGAATGGCTCAGTTTCCAAGGAATGACCGATTCAAAGGAATTGCCCCCAAAATAAAGGATACAAGACGATGGGAAGTTTCTCTGACACGTCCACAAACTGCAGAGCATGGATCACAGAAATCTTCTGCTCAATATTACAGACATAGTCTACTAGCTCACTAGCAGTACTCAGGAGGAATGCTATTTTGAGCTAAAGTCTGTCAACGGCCAGTGGTAATCATCAATGCTCACAGAGTTTTCCAGAGGAAGATGCCTCTCATGCCCATAAGACTAAAAGAGTTGACGTCTACATCAGGAAGAACCCAAGGTCAATACAAAGAACCCACGGGTAAAAGAATGAGTCTTATAGGGAAGGGGAACGAGAGATGCCAAAGAGTCACACGGTGAACAATCCCAAGAAAAGGCAAATAGGAAGGACAAGACATATCAATGGAGATTGATCAGGTCGATCACGGGGAGATTTGACTATTATTCAAAAGATATCAGGCAAATTTCAGAGCAAAAGGGTTATTTACTCTGAAACTGGGGGCATGTGTTGACACCGTTTTTTGGAAAAACAGGGTCAAAAAGGGATAAGGAGAAGCAGCCGATGGAAAGCAGAGTACAATCGGCCAATTGAAGGAAGAACAGAGTAATCAACGAGATCCGCCGATGGTCAGAAGAGTTCAGCCCTGACAATGGGCCGGCAGGTCAGAGCGATCGGCCGATGGCAAACCAGAGGATCGGCCGATGAGCATGAAGAAGGCGGTATTCAAAGAAATACGCCAGATGGAAAGCACGGTGGAGGCGGGTCAATCCACGATTGACAACGGGTCAAAGAGTCAGTTTTAGAAGGTCTTAGACTCCTGCGAGAGTCCTTTTTCTATTCTTAGTAGTTTTTTGTCTTTAGACGCAAGCAAATAGTGCTGTGATCGGCTAGGAGTCGGGTTTGTCCTCAGGACATAAATAGCGACCCTGCGTGGTCGGAAAATCTGTACACACCAAAATCAAACAAACCGCCTCCGGGCAAACCCTTTACCTTTACTGCATCTACTTTACAGCATCTACCTTTATAGCATCTACTTTTCGGCGACTTCGCCATTGCGATTTTCTCTTTTTCTACAACGCCGTGCTTCGGGTTCGTCGGGCTGCTTCAGCTGATCTCCGGCAAGCTTGTGAGTACCGTTTTATCGAATAATCCTAGGCTTTAACCTCCGGGCGCATCGCTGAGGTTTCGTCTAGTTCTTTATTCACCCCTTATCGATATTAGCTAGATCTACAAGTTTTCGTACCAAATTCTTGTAGTTTTAGCTATTATCATTATCATCCGCTCGATCTAGATCCTATCGGCTTCCAACACCGCAGCCGATTCCGACCTACTCGAGCGCTGACGTCACGATCGGCCGATCCAGCCGATCGCACCCGCGCTTCGGTCGCTTTCGAGCCGGCCGATCCCGCTTTACCCGTATCGGCCGATTGGCTGGTACACGTGTCGCTGAAAGGCCATCGGTTCTCTAGCCGATCCCTAATATTTTCCATTGTCAATCAACAGGTCAGATTGGCTGCCCCTCGCTACAGACCGGGGAGTCACGTGTGTCGCGCGCAAGGGTGACGTCCTATTTTTGCGTCAACACTCTCATTGAGCTTTGTCAAATTGTTGTGACCCTTAGTCAGAGACTCGTCGTGCTCCCATGATCAAGATCACGTATACGATCATGCTAAACTTCTACACTAGAAGTTAGCATCCATCGTTCCATCCATCCTTTCATTTTCCCACAAAAATAAAGCTCCGCGCAGCATTGTGTTATTTCATCCCTGTCCAAATATCTCCAAAAGAGACAAGGGGGCTATGTGAATAAAAAGAGAAAAGCATGCTCAAAAGCATGGCCAAAAAAACAAAAGAAAGCTAGCCCAAGTCTCGAAAAATTTCAAAAGGAGAAAGGGGTTGAATTTTGCAAAAGGAGTTCCACCATATAGATGGTAATAACTAGTACCAACTCCAGGGCTAGTGTCCACCTCACCTTCTCTCCCATTTCATATAAAAGTAGGTATTACTATTGGTTTGGCAAACAAAGCATCACAAAGTGTTAACAACTTTCCACACCACTTGCATAATTTCTCCTTTTTCAGTGTATCTAGAGCTAAGCTTTCCGTGTATCAAGAAAAGATTGAAGTTGTCCATATACATTTGCAAGAACATCAATTTGAAATGAAATGATATGCGTGAGAGTTGCCATTTACTGTCTTATGTAACTTGAGCTACTTAACATGTATATTGGATAGAGATGAAGAGAGTACAGAATAATGCATTGCTAATTTCAGAATCTTGAATTTATCTTCGTACATGTTGTGTTGTATGCTAATTCCTTGTTAATTATTCTAAACATATTATATGCCTTGATATGATGGGAGTTATAATGCTATATTTTCACAGCTCATAGGAATTATTCTTTTGTAAAGATAGACACCTTAATGTTTGATGCTTTTTCTGTAATGTTTTGTCTTAATTAGTTTGTTCCTTTTGCAGAAGCATCGAAAGCTTATGATGCATAACAGTCACAAGAATGTGTGGATGGAAAGCTGATGCACCATGATGAGAAACATAGTTTGACTTAGTCTTTACATTGAATTGTGTTTATGTATTGATGAGGTGTATCTGTGAATACTTTTAAATATTAATAAAAATTATGACAATTTGATTTATTGTTAATTGGGCTTGGTCCACATTAGACCCGAAATAATTGTGTTGTAATGAGCTATTGTTGAATGGGCTTGGCCCACATTAGATCTGAAATAATTGTGTTGTAATGAGCTATGTGTAGCCAAATATGTGCAAAAATGGACTACTATTAAATTATATTGGGCCACAAAAGGCCCAACAAAAATTGTGCTCAAACTAGACTTAGTTGGCTAGGCCTTAATTTAAGATGAATCATTTCGTCACAAATGTGTTGTCATGTAGGATGTCATGTTAGATTTTTGTCCACCATGACAATCAATTTAAGATGACGAGTGTTACGAAATTTTATGTGTCATTATATTAGTGACACTACAAATTAAGGTCTCGTCACAAATCATGATTTATGACGCTCGATTAATAACGAAGGGTTTTTGTAACATTAGTGTCATAAACCGTGGTTTATGACTAGAAACACTCTAATTTTGCGTCACTAGTCAACGTTTTTCTTGTAGTGTGTGCAGGTACCGACCGGGAATGGAGCACCGCCGGCGCATGCACATGGCTAGCGAGACGCCATGGTCACAACCATCTCCGTGGAGTGCAGAAGCAGCATGTGCTCGCACGTGGGGTAGAACGGCCGGCGCAGCCGGCTATCGCGGTGTTGCCCGACCAACGAGCGCGAGCTCAGACGTGGCTCAACCGTCGGCGTGCGGATGCGTGAGTGGCACGGCTGGGCCGCTGTGCAAGCAAGCAGGCGGAGTGCGGTGGGGGCAGAACACGGGAGTGCAGAGTGACAGAGATGGATGAGGATGTAGATTGTTGCAATTTTTAATTTGTTGGGTCTTGAGCCAAACGACAACTGATGGACAGGTTGCCTTTTACCTTGCTTATTGCTTATGTGGAGTGTCCTATAGAGAACAATCTGTTGTTTACCACTACTGATGCCCTTATGCAGCTGATACTGCTCAAGCCTCCGCTGCAACCATCTAGAGTTGTATCCATTAAATCACATGAGATGGCTGAGATGGCTTAGATGATTATTTACCAGCTTTATGACAGTGAGGACAAAGTCATCCTTAGAATAACTGATGAACTCATAATCAAATAAATCTAAGCCAGATAGACATTTTACATCATCATGCACGCTTATAGATTGACTATCAGCTACATCTACACAAGTAGACGTATCACCATGCACCATTTCTACCTCATCGCCTATCCATTGTATTAAAAATTGATGTAAAATAGAAAGAATGCATTGATTTGCGTGAATCCAATCACGACTAAAACAAACGGCCCGACCAGTTAGTCCAATTTGATTCGGCCTGCTGCCAAATTTGCGGAATTTTTTTTATATTTTTTTCGACGATTTTCCGAAAATAAATAGTCGTTTCAAACTTTATCAAAAGTAGCCTCGAACCGCCGTTTGAACTGGCGGCAGGAACCTGCCACCGTTTCACTCGGCGGCAGGTTCTGTAACCGCCGTTTCAAACGGCGGTAGTGACGTGGCCGTAGAGCGCGTGAACCAGCCGCCAGGTGGTTGGGTGGTTGGAGCAGCCGCCAAAGGAAAGGGCGGTTGACTAACCAACCGCCGTTTGACAGGGCGGCAGGTCCAACCGCCACTTCCTCTGGCGGTACCTCAGGCCTACCGCCCTTTCACATGGCGGTACGTGTCCCCCCTATAAAAGCAGCTGCACAACGGGGTGGAGCTCACAGCAGCATCAGTCGACGGAGGAGCTCCCAGCAGCAGCATCCGGTAGAGAAGAAGGTGACCACATCGAAGCTCTTCCGTTCCACTGGTAATATTTCTAGAACTTCTGAAAATATATTAGAAATTTAGAAAATAGTTTAGAAATACTAGAAATAGAGTAGAAATTTAGAAAATAGTTTAGACATACTAGAATTAGCGTAGAAATTTAGAAAATAGTTTAGAAATGTAGAAAATAATTTAGAAATTTAGAAAATAGTTTAGAAATACTAGAATTAACGTAGAAATTTAGAAAATAGTTTAGAAATTCAGAAAATAGTTTAGAAATACTAGAATTAGTGTAGGAATTTAGGAAATAGTTTAGAAATTCAAAAAATAGTTTAGAAATAGTAGAATTAGCGTAGAAATGTAGAAAACAGTTTAGAAATCTAGAAAATAATTTAGAAATTAAGAAAATAATTTAGAAATACTAGAATTAGCGTAGAAATTTAGAAAATAGTTTAGAAATTCAAAAAACAGTTTAGAAATAGTAGAATTAGCGTAGAAATTCAGAAAATAGTTTAGAAATAGTAGAATTAGCGTAGAAAATTAGAAAATAGTTTAGAAATAGTAGAATTAGAGTAGAAAATCAGAAAATAGTTTAGAAATTAAGAAAATAGTTTAGAAATTCAGAATATAGCGTAGAAATTCAGAAAATAGTTTAGAAATTCAGAAAATAGCGTAGAAATTCAGAAAATAGTTTAGAAATTCAAAAAATTGCGGAGAAATTCAGAAAATAGTTTAGAAATTCTGTAATTAGCGTAGATATTGCAGGAAATACCTTAATTACTTGCATAGTACTATTAGTAGTTAATTTAGAAATACCTTATTGCTCACAACTACTTTAATTACTTGCATAGTACTATTAGTAGTTAATCCAAGTCATTTGTACACTATATGATATCAGGGATGTCACAGACAGTCCGGGTTCAATTGTTTTATGGATCTGAGGAAATTAGATATGGTCCCGAAGGAGTTGATCTGTCATTATTTAAAACAGTGGTGAGAGATCTTACAAGAGCCGAAGAAAGACCTTGGGGGTCATAACCAACTGGTTGTACAAGGCATTTAGGAAAGATGAAGAGCAATGGAAACTGTCGGTGATGGCGTTGTTCAACAGAAGTGAACTAGTGTTTTGGGAGCTTATGCACTTAGAAGGTTGAGGACCATGTGTGGTTCGAGGACCGGTGGATGGTCGCTTCCTGGTGTGATGAGTGATTGACAACGTTGTGTGGACTGATTCTTGGCTAAGTATTGCAGGTGCAGGTTGCGGCTTGACTGGTGTTGGTGCAGGTGAAAGGTCGTCGCCGGTGAGGCCTCCAGGTGTGGAGAAGACAAGTAGGCTTGGTTTGAGGGACCCGGTGGCCAGCGGGGTCAAGTGCGGACCGCATGGTGGCAAGAACAACAAGATGAAGTCGGTGGACGGTTTCTTGGTTGAGCCTCAAAACCAAGGTCGAGCCGGGACTTCGTGGGAGCCGAGTCATGAGTGGTGATTGGCGGAGGCTACATCAAGTTCGCGGGGTTTCCGGTGGTTCACCAGAAAACCACCGGGTTATTCGGCTGAGCCACAAAGCCGAGGCCGAAGACCGGGCGTGGTTGTCAGGCCAAAACCGGCCTGACCGGTTTGGGAAACTGGTCTGACCGGTTTGGGGTCGCAGGGCGCCGGAAGCTTCGAAGCGGAGGACACGCGTCGGGATCGCAAGGCTTGCGTTGAGGCTAAGCGAATGCGGTCGCCGGGCATCCGTCCAATGGTGTTACGAAGACAATTTCCCAAAGTGCCCTTGGTGGGCGTGTATCCTAGTTTAGGCCTTAGGGGTATTTTAGTGTTTCAGCTTGCCTCCATATAACCCAAGTGGTGAGAGGATGGCAGCCATCTCTTGGAACCCTAGCTCATTTTCCCTTTGCTATTTTTCCTTCCTATTTTCCTTAGGATTTCTAGGACTAGCTTGAGAGCTTCATGGTGAGATCTTGTGAGAGGGAAGGATGATCGGGCGGAAGCTAGACCTTGTATGAACCTTCATGGTATGTATAGATGATTCGGCGTGGTTCCTCAAGGCTTGATTGTGTTCTTCCCGTTTTCCCTTTTTGGTGATTTTCGGAGCCTTTTCTTAGATTTTCCGTGGGGAAGTTTTGGGGGCGTTTCTTTGAGGGATTCTTGTTGGATGTCACGTATGAGGACCTTGTGCCTCTTTGCTTGGTGATCTTGCTCCAACAAGCCCTCCGAAACGGCTTCAATTTGGTGGTTTTTGGTGGAGTTCATGAGAAGGTGTTCTTGAGGGTTGACTTCCGATTCCTCTTGATTGAGTAGGTTTTGGGGACCGAGCTTCTAGCCAAAGGTAGCCCACGAGGTACCCTAGCTATCCCCAAAGTCTCACTTGAATCCATGGAACGAATCGGGAGATCGATCGAGGTGAAGGCTAGGTTTTTCCCGCGGGTTGAGTTCTTCCCGACTGTCCAGGCAAAACCGGCCTGACCGGTTTAGCCCCAGTGGGCTGTCGTGAAGGTTTTTGAACAGGAGAGTCTCGTTCAAGCTATGGCTTTTCTTGTTCAAAGGTTGAGGGGTTCTTGAGGTGTTTTGGGTCTAGTTTGGTCTCGAAGGTCTTTTGGGGATTTCCTGGACAAAACCGGCCTGACTGGTTTGCCAAACCGGCCTGACCGGTTTCCCCTGCCTGTGAGAGGCTAAGTCCCAGAGAATCGGTCCGACCGATTTCAGAAACCGGCCTGACCGGTTTTGGTTGCCAGCAGCAGTTTCGTGTTGTTTTCCGCTGCGTGTTTTGTGTTGCTGTTGGTTGGATCTTGCTCCTAGGTTCAGTAGCACTCCAGTGGCTACGTGGACTTGGCAAGAGAAGCTTGTGGAGGTGTACGAGTGAAATTGGGTTCATAGACCAAATTCTTGAGTAGAATTTTTATCGACTCCCATTCACTCCCCCCTCTCTGGTTCGCTGTTCCGGTCCTTCAAGTGGTATCAGAGCCGGTTACGGGTCTTGATTGACTCTAACTAGTCTAAGATCCAAAGATGGCGTACCAGGAACGGGGATCGGGTCCTCCGCACTTCGATGGAAAGAACTACCAGATGTGGCAGAGACGGATGGCTGCGTTCCTCCGTGGTAAGGGACAGATCCTTTGGGATGTCACGGTGAACACAGCTTATGTTCATCCGATGAACTTCCTTGCTCCTGGATCGAGAGACATGTTCGACGCCAACAACAAGGCGGTCGATTACTTGTTTCGTGCTCTGTGTCAATCCGAATTCGATCGGGTTCAGACAGAGGACCTAGCATGTAGGATTTGGTTGGAGCTGAAGAATGCTCATGCTGGGAATGCTGAGGTTCAGGCACGGTTGTATGCAACTTACCGGAGAGAGTACGAGAACTTCACTCATCTCCCCGGTGAGTCTATTGATGCCTTGTTCCAGGGGTTCACGGTGGTTGTGAACAACATTAGGGCCAATGTCGACGTCCTCCCGTACGATGACCATGATAGGGCTGTGAAGGTCTTACACACGCTGGATCGTATCGTGTGGGATGGAAAGGTCGAGGCCATTCTTGAGTCCGAGAAGTATACCACTCTGACGGTGAACGAGCTGTTTTCTAAGCTCATATCTGCTGAGGTTGATCGGGGTTTGACAGCCCGTCTTGAGAGCCCGACTGATTCCCATAGTCTTGCTCTCGTCGGTGGCAAAGGTGCTAAGTCTAACGCTAACACATCTTCCAGGATGTACTCTTTGTCTTCTTTGATGACTTTGCCAGATGAGGAGTTCGATGTGCTTGGAGAGGACGAGCTGGTGTTGCTGACCAGGTGGTTCGAGAGGCTGCACGAGAACCGGGTGAACACGAGGAGGACAGCACGGACGTGCTTTCAGTGCGGCAAGCCGGGACACTTTGTCGCCGACTGTCCGGAGAAGATGGAGAACAAGGACGGCTACAAGGACGGCTACAAGCACCGCTCGAGCAAGGACGGCAAGTACTGATCGAGGCGCGATCACAAGCACAAGAACAAGCACAAGGATGAGTGACGGTCGAGGAAGAAGGACGGCCGCGGCAGGAAGGCCCGAGCGATGGTCGGAGCGAGCGACGTCGACTCCAGCTCTGCCTACTCTTCCTCGAGCTCGAGCAGCAGTGAAGACGAAGGTGATCGGCGCAAGAACAAGAAGTCATCCAAGAACTTGAGCGGGCTGAGCTGCTTCGCACGAGATGGCTTCTGCGGCATGGCTCGTAGCTCCGGCAGCAAGAAGAGTCACCAGAGCGACTCGGACTCCGACTCCGAGGATGAGGTACGTGATGAGCTTCCCTTCTTGCGTGAGGAGAACGAGCGTCTTGGCAAGTTGCTTGATAATCGTGATAACATGCTTAGAGAGGCCAAGAAGATGAGGAAAGAGCTTAGGGCCTCACTAGAAGATGCTAGGAACCGTGTGGCTGAGCTAGAAACCCAGAATCTAGATGCTAAGCTTGAGATTGATTCGCTTAAGGCTTCACCTGTGGTTTTTGATGAGATTGATTATTGTGATTGCTCTGTGTACCTAGCTGATCTTACTGCTCTTAAGGATAAGCATGCTTCTACTTGTGATGAACTAGATGTGCTTAGGGTTGAAGTGGCTGAGCTTAAGTCTAGACCTGCTTTGCTAGGTGCTTGCACTTCTTGCCCTGTTTTGCATGGAAAGATTGATGAGATGCATGCTTATACTGTTTCGCTTGAGGCTAAGTTGAAAGAACCTGTTCCCACTTCTTGCTCTACTTGTGAGGTGCATGCTTTGAAAAATCGGGAACTTGCACATTATGTGGATCGCTTGCAGGATGAGAATGATGAGTTGAGAAAAATGATGGGTTGGTTGTCGGGTCATGAACCGCAGCTTAGGATGATGATTGAGGCATACAAGCGCTATGATGGGCAAGCGCTTGGCTCGGAGAAGGTTGGAGAGTGTAGTGGTGAGGGAGGAGAGAAGATTGGTGATATCCAAGCTCCACCAAAAACCTTCCACAAAAATGCCTATGCTCCTAAGCCCAACCCACTGAGAAACAAACTTGACACAACCCCAGATCCTCCCATATTTCCCCACTCCACAAATGATTTCCAGAAACCCATCAAGTTCAAGAGTAACTTGGGGAATGAGTTCTTTGGGAAAGAGAGTGTGAAGCCTAGTGAGGAGAAACCGGTTGAGAAGCAGAGTGGAGAGAAACCGAGTGAGCAACCCCAACCAAAACCAAACCCAAAACCTATCTGGTTTCATTGTGACTATTGTGGGAGAGATGGTCACAAAGGAGAGTTTTGCTTCAAGAGGAAGCGAGAGGAGAGAATGGCTAAAGAGTGGGCAAACAAGGACAGGTACAACCCATCTCATGGTGTGCCTGAGTCTCGTATGCCACTGCCTAGGGGTAAGGCCATTGTTCGCACCGTTCCGGCTTGGGGAGAAAAGAGTGCTTTGGGTGGAAAGGACCTTGCTGGAGGAATTAAATCGGCTAGATCGGTTTGGAAACCGGTCAGACCGGTTTGGGCTGCTCGCACAGCGAAACCGGTCAGACCGGTTCCAGAACTGGTCAGACCGGTTTGGAGACAGCAGGGTGACCAGTTTGGTTTTCGTGCTCGGGATAAGACTTGGTTCAGGTCCTTTGGTCGTGGTCCAGATCTTTGGCATGGAGATTCTGGTGGTGGTCAGTTTGCTAGACGTTCTCCACCTCGTGCTCAATACGATGGTGGGAGGAGTCGGAGCTTTGAGATGGAGATGAGGGACGATCCATGGTCTTCCTTTCGTGGTTTTCGTTCTCCTCCAGCGAGACAGGGGTGGTTCTCTAGTGGTGGTTCTCGTGATGGTTTTCGTGGTGGTAGCTTTGATAGGCGTGATGATTTGGTTTGTGCTAACCCCACTTTGGAGCAAATGGCTCGGCACTGGTTTTACTCTTTTGGTACTAACCCCAGTGCAGAGTCGTTTGTTCACTCACGTTCTCATTTTTGAATTTCAGGTGGGAGACTTGAGGAACGTTTGGTTGATTGACTCCGGGTGCTCGAGGCACATGACCGGAGACAAGGGGTAGTTCTCAAGTCTCGTCCCGGTGGTGTCCAAGACATACATCACCTTTGGGGACAATGGGCGAGGGCGTGTGCTTTCAGAAGGTGAGATTAAGGTAAGTGACAAGGTCACTCTCAGGCGTGTTGCTCTTGTTCAATCGCTCGGGTTCGATTTGCTTTCTGTGTCCCAGCTTTTGGATGAGGGCCTTGAGGTGTTATTTCGGCCTGGTGGTTCTCGGATTTTAGATTCTCGAGGGGATCTAGTTTGCATGGTCGTTCCCGAGGGTCAAGTGTTCCGAGCGGATTCTTCTCAGTCTTCTGGTGTTGAGCGTTGTTTCTTGGCTGGATCTTCGAGTGAGTTGTGGAAGTGGCATAGGAAGTTGGGTCACTTAAGCTTTGACCTTTTGTCTCGCTTGAGTAAACTCAATTTGGTCCGAGGATTGCCACGGCTGAGGTTTGAGAAAGAGTTGGTTTGTGCGCCGTGTCGGCATGCTAAGATGGTAGCTTCTTCCCATCCACCCCTCACCGATGTGATGACGGAGCATCCATGCGAGCTGCTCCATATGGACCTTGTTGGCCCAGCTCGTGTGAGATCTGTAGGTGGGAAGTGGTACGTCCTGGTTGTGGTGGACGACTACTCTCGGTATGCGTGGGTTTTCTTTCTTGAGGAGAAAGGGGAGACGTTTGGTTTTGTTCGAGATCTTGTCTTGAGGTTAAGAAACGAGAGGCACGGAGATGCCATAGGAGCGATTCGCAGTGACAATGGCTCGGAATTTAAAAACTCTCGCTTCGAAACCTTTTGCCATGACTTGGGTCTTGAACACCAGTTTTCGAGTCCGTATACGCCTCCCCAGAACGGCGTGGTGGAAAGGAAAAACAGAACCTTGTGCGAGATGGCTCGGATGATGCTTGATGAGCATAGGACTCCGAGGAGGTTCTGGGCTGAGGCGGTGAATAACGCGTGCTATGTGTCGAACAGGATTTATCTCAGGGTGCATAAGAAGAAAACGTGCTATGAGTTGATGCACGGACGCACACCCAAGGTGAGTCACTTTCATGTGTTTGGGTGCAAATGCTTCATCCTGAAGAAAGGTAAGAAGTTGGACAAGTTCGAGGCTAGATCTATCGATGGCATTTTCTTTGGTTACGCATCTCACTCTAGAGCCTTTCGAGTGCTCAATCTTGAAACTAACCAAATCGTGGAGACTTGCGAGGTAACCTTCGACGAGACACAACCACGTAGTCAGCTTGTCTTTGAGTGTGCAGGTGACGACGAACTTGGCGAGGAGATTTTCCAGGAGGAGGAGCATGAACATGGAGATGATGAAGATGGCGGTGTGGTGCCCGTGGCTGAGCATGTACCTACTACTTCGACTACGGCGGTGGACGGTCCCTCTCCCACACCTACAACGACAAACCTAGTTCAAGAAGATGCTGTTGTTGAGGGGGAGGTATCATCAAGGCGATAACCTCCCCGGCGAGTTCAAGTGGATTACCCAGCTTCGAGGATCATCGGCGACATGAATGAATGTACTACACGGTCGAGGGTTCAGAACAATTCTCATTTCGCTCATGCTGCTTTTGTTGCCACCTTTGAGCCCAAAGACATTGGACACGCGCTATCTGATCATAATTGGGTTAATTCGATACATGAGGAGTTGGAGAATTTTGAGAGAAACCAAGTTTGGGAATTGGTTGACCCTCCCCCAGGGTGTAAGCCGATTGGGACAAAATGGGTGTGGAAAAACAAAGAGGGAGAGAAAGGAGAAGTGGTGAGGAACAAGTCAAGGCTTGTTGCTTAGGGGTACTCACAGAAAGAAGGGATCGACTACGAGGAGACCTTTGCTCTCGTAGCTCGTTTGGAGACGATCAGGATCCTTCTAGCCTTCTCCGTGGCTAAAGGGTTCAAGTTGTACCAGATGGATGTCAAGAGTGCTTTCCTAAATGGTGTCTTGGAGGAAGTAGTGTATGTGAGGCAACCACCCGGGTTTGAGAGTGAGAAGTACCCCCACCGGGTGTACAAGTTGCGGAAGGCGCTGTATGGGTTGAAGCAGGCACCTAGAGCTTGGTACGGCAGGTTGAGGGGGTTCCTGTTTGAGAGAGGGTTTGAAATGGGGAAGGTCGATCAGACCTTGTTTCTCCTCAGGTAGGGCTGAGATATCCTGATTGTGCACATATACGTGGATGATATTGTCTTTGGTGGCTCGTCTAACTCTCTTGTTGCAAGGTTTGCAGAAGACATGAGCAGGGAATTTGAGATGAGTATGATGGGTGAGTTGCAGTTCTTCCTCGGGCTACAGATCAAGCAATCAAAGGAAGGAACATTTGTGCACCAAGCTAAGTACACCAAGGACATTGTGAGGAAGTTCAAGATGGAGGACTCCAAGGCCATGGCGACGCCTATGAGTACGACTGCAGCTCTTGATGCGGACGAGGAAGGTGAACACGTGGACCAGAAGGAGTACCGGAGCATGATCGGGTCACTCCTCTACTTGACGGCGACGAGGCCGGACATCCAGTTCTCGGTATGTTTGTGCGCTCATTTTCAAGCGTCTCCGAGGACTTCACATCGGCAAGCAGTCAAGCGCATATTCAGGTATTTGCGACACACTCCCGACTTCGGCCTTTGGTACTCCGCATCTTCTTCTTTGGCTCTTCATGGATTTTCAGACGCAGATTTTGCCGGGTGTAGGTTGGATAGGAAGTCCACTTTTGGGACTTGCCAGTTCTTGGGTTCTTCTTTGGTGTCGTGGTCTTCCCGCAAACAGTCGAGTGTTGCTCAATCCACTACCGAGGCAGAGTATGTGGCCGCAGCTAGTTGTTGCTCTCAGCTCCTTTGGATCACATACACCATGAGCGACTTTGGTGAGGAGTATACCCATGTCCCACTTCAATGTGATAGCACAAGTGCCATAAGCATTGCAAAGAACCCAGTGCTCCACTCCAAAACTAAGCACATAGAAGTGAGGTATCATTTCCTGAGAGACAACGTAGAGAAAGGAAAAATTTCTTTGATCCATGTACCCACACATGACTTTCTAGCCGATATTTTCACCAAACCCCTAGATCAAGCAACTTTCACTCGATTGCGGGGGGAGCTTGGTGTTTGTTTGATTTCTTGAGTTGGGTGTGTGGGAGCTCCTTTGTAGCATATGTATAGTTTCCTTTGTGCATTGTTTGCATCTTGCATGGCATGTGTAACATGATGTATAGGCATCTTTGTATCTTAGGTTGCATGCATTTTGTACCATATGCATTGTGTAGGAAAAGCTTCTCCTATATATATTGTTTACCATGATATGCTATATATGATCTTGTGAGCTAGTTTGGTATGATGTGGCTTAGTGTGGCTTAGCTCTTGATGATCTTAATTTATATCCATGGTTGATAGCTATGTTTTTCAAAAAATGTCATATATATATGCTCTCTTGTGAGTAAATGCCTTTATATGATCTTGACATGTTTTTGTGGCTTGGCTATGCTTAATTTGTGGTTGGATAGCTAGTTTTGATCATATGGGGCCAAAGGCTCATTTGCCATCATGAATGTTTAGCCCCCATGCTTCATCTTGTGGAGGGGCATAAGTTCCTTTTTGTCGCAAAGACATTTCATGTACCAATTGTAAATCTGAAAATGAAGTGTAAATTGCTTGGAAAATGTGCTCCCATGTCATATGTGCTTAATTTACTTGCTTTTGGGTGATAAACCGTTGCATGTTGCTTACCAATGAGAAGTCTCATACATAGAAGTAAGCACATGGCTCGGTATGCTTTGTCCTAGCATGAAGTTTGTCTGGCTTTGCCATTTTGACATGTTTTGCTCATGTTTAGGACTTTGCTCATGAGAGGGTAATTTTTTCGCAAAATTGCTCAATTCTATCTTAGCTTTACCCAATGGTTGTGAAACTTGGTGATCATGTAGTTGATGTTCATACAAAGCTGTAGAGTATCTAACTTGCTCATTTGAACATGTGTAGCATCTTGTGACGAATTTTGTATATTTGAGAAGCTCTAGTTGCATCTTTTCCAAATTTGAGCCTTGATTCATGCATTGGCAACAAGGGGGAGAAATGTTGGTTGAGAAAAGTTGCATTGCATCCCTAGAACATATCCCAACAGTCAAGGGGGAGTTTGTGCATTTCTTTTGCATTTTTGGCTTTTGGGGGGTGTTTCTGCCGAGTTAAATCGGTCTGACCGGTTTTGGGAACCGGCCTGACCGGTTTGGTGGAACCGGCCTGACCGGATTGGGAAACCGGTCTGACCGGTTTGTGCCCAGTGTTGGCACATGTTCAGGGGGAGTATGCATATGTGTAGGGGGAGCTCTTGTATGCTTTGGTGGTTTGTGCTCTTTGCTTGAGCTTGTTTTTGACTCGGTTGTGTCGAGCCGTTGCCCTTGCCTAAGGGGACCGAGTCTTTCCTCTTTCAAGTGATCTTGCTCTTTGCCTTTGTTTGGCTTTCGATCGCTTGTTTGAGTTTCTTTCAGTCGTGTCTTTTTGTTTTCCTTTTCTCTTTGGTTACCAAATGTGTGTGTTGTCAATGCACTCATCAAGGGGGAGATTGAGGACCATGTGTGGTTCGAGGACCGGTGGATGGTCGCTTCCTGGTGTGATGAGTGATTGACAACGTTGTGTGGACTGATTCTTGGCTAAGTATTGCAGGTGCAGGTTGCGGCTTGACTGGTGTTGGTGCAGGTGAAGAACAAGCGTGAAAGGTCGTCGCCGGTGAGGCCTCCAGGTGTGGAGAAGACAAGTAGGCTTGGTTCGAGGGACCCGGTGGCCAGCGGGGTCAAGTGCGAGCCGCATGGTGGCAAGAACAGCAAGATGAAGTCGGTGGACGGTTTCTTGGTTGAGTCTCAAAACCAAGGTCAAGCCGGGACTTCGTGGGAGCCGAGTCACGAGTGGTGATTAGCGGAGGCTACATCAAGTTCGCGGGGTTTGCGGTGGTTCACCAGAAAACCACCGGGTTACTCGGCTGAGCCACAAAGCCGAGGCCGAAGACTGGGCGTGGCTGTCAGGCCAAAACTGGCCTGACCGGTTTGGGAAACCGGTCTGACCGGTTTGGGGTCGCAGGGCGCCGGAAGCTTCGAAGCAGAGGACACGCGTCGGGATCGCAAGGCTTGCGTCGAGGCTAAGCGAAGTGCGGTCGCCGGGCATCCGTCCGATGGTGTTACGAAGACAATTTCCCAAAGTGCCCTTGGTGGGCGTGTATCCTAGTTTAGGCCTTAGGGATATTTTAGTCTTTCGGCTTGCCTCCATATAACCCAAGTGGTGAGAGGATGGCAGCCATCTCTTGGAACCCTAGCTCATTTTCCCTTTGCTATTTTTCCTTTCTATTTTCCTTAGGATTTCTAGGACTAGCATGAGAGCTTCATGGTGAGATCTTGTGAGAGGGAAGGATGATCGGGCGGAAGCTAGACCTTGTATGAACCTTCATGGTATGTATAGATGATTCGGCGTGGTTCCTCAAGGCTTGATTGCGTTCTTCCCGTTTTCCCTTTTTGGTGATTTTCGGAGCCTTTTCTTGGATTTTCTGTGGGGAAGTTTTGGGGGCGTTTCTTTGAGGGATTCTTGTTGGATGTCACGTACGAGGACCTTGTGCCTCTTTGCTTGGTGATCTTGCTCCAACAAGCCCTCCGAAACGGCTTCAATTTGGTGGTTTTCGGTGGAGTTCATGAGAAGGTGTTCTTGAGGGTTGACTTCCGATTCCTCTTGATTGAGTAGGTTTTGGGGACCGAGCTTCTAGCCAAATGTAGCCCACGAGGTACCCCAGCTATCCCCAAAGTCTCACTTGAATCCGTGGAACGAATCGGGAGATCGATCGAGCTGAAGGCTAGGTTTTTCCCGCGGGCTGAGTTCTTCCCGACTGTCCAGGCAAAACCGGCCTGACCGGTTTCCCAAACCGGTCTGATCGGTTTCCCAAACCGGTCTGACCGGTTTAGCCCTAGTGGGCTGTCGTGAAGGTTTTTGAACAGGAGAGTCTCGTTCAAGCTATGGCTTTTCTTGTTCAAAGGTTGAGGGGTTCTTGAGGTGTTTTGGGTCTAGTTTGGTCTCGAAGATCTTTTGGGGATTTCCTGGACAAAACCGGCCTGACCGGTTTGCCAAACCGGCCTGACCGGTTTCCCCTGCCTGTGAGATGCTAAGTCCCAGAGAATCGGTCCGACCGGTTTCAGAAAACGGCCTGACCGGTTTTGGTTGCCAGCAGTAGTTTCGTGTTGTTTTCCGCTGCGTGTTTTGTGTTGCTGTTGGTTGGATCTTGCTCCTAGGTTCAGTAGCACTCTAGTGGCTACGTGGACTTGGCAAGAGAAGCTTGTGGAGGTGTCCGAGTGAAATTGGGTTCATAGGCCGAATTCTTGAGTAGAATTTTTATCGGCTCCCATTCACTCCCCCCTCTCTGGTTCGCCATTCCGGTCCTTCAAATGTACTAAAAATTGGAGGCATTATGTTAGGAGTGCATGCACAATTGGTGCTCCGGTGGTTTTGCTTGTCCAGTTTGTACCGAATGTACAACTAAATGAGGAAGCAGAGGGTCAAGGCCAGAGTAGCCATCATGGGGGAGAGGGGGAAGATGGTGGAAAGGAGGAAGAGGGTGGACAGGAGGAAGAGGGTGGAGAGGAGGATGGTGGTGCAGAGGAAGAACAAGAGGGGGATGAAGCAATTAGGGTGGTTGATGGGGGAGAAGAAGACCCTGAAGTAATGAGGCAGTTCAATGCAGAGATCGATGACTATGAACGTGTATTGGAAGATGACTCCTCAGATGATGAGGATGAATCCATTATGCCAAGTGACTGGGAGAGCTATGATTTCTCATAGCTTACTGTAAATCCTGGTGTGAATGTGGCTTGGGAGTACCGGGAGAATGAGGTGTGCGAAGGAGCTCTGTATGCAAATTTAGGAGAGCTTAAGGATGCAGTGAAGAGGTGGTCCACCTTGACCTTGAATAGGGAGTTTAGGGTATTGAAGAGTTCTCCAGCAGTGTATGATGTTCGTTGTGTGAAGCCCGACTGTCCATTTAGAGTGCATGCTTACAAGGGCAAGTGGAAAGATTACTGGAAGATCAGTATAGTTGTGGATCACACATGTACACTTGACCAGTTAGATGCAAGTCACCGGAAATTGACTGCCGGATTTGTTGCTAACCACATGTACTCCCAGATTGTGGAGAATCCAGCTTATGAGCCCAAGTCCATTATCTGTGCCATTGAGGAGAAATTTAGGTACAGGATCAGCTATGGCAAAGCATATAGGGCGAAGAAGAAGGTTATGGAGATGAGGTGGTGTACTTACGAAGCATCCTACAACAATTTACCAGCCTTGCTGAACACAATAGTTGTGTTAAATCCTGGCACCTACTATGA
The DNA here is from genome assembly GCA_036936925.1 of Cenchrus fungigraminus. Classification (NCBI taxonomy): domain Eukaryota; kingdom Viridiplantae; phylum Streptophyta; class Magnoliopsida; order Poales; family Poaceae; genus Cenchrus; species Cenchrus fungigraminus. The sequence continues at coordinate 76,080,841 of CM072780.1, forward strand.
CATCAAGACATATCCTTTGGTAGCTAGGCCAGGCAAGCTTGTTCTTCAGCGGTCATTCTTAGCATTGGGGCCCTGCATTGAAGCATTCAGACATTGTAGACCCGTCATTTGCATAGATGGCACATTCTTGACAGGGAAATACAAGGGCACAATCTTAACAGCGGTGGCAGCAGACGACAACAATCAGTTGTTGCCATTGGCTATTGCATTTGCGGAGGGAGAGAATGGTGATAGTTGGTACTGGTTTCTGGAGAGGCTGAAGCAGATGGTAGTGAAGGAGGTGCCAAACGTGTGTGTCATACATGATAGGCACAAAGGAATTTTGCAAGCGATGAATGACATCAAAGAGGGTAGTGAAGAAAGAAACAGAGCAGCCCAGTGGCCCGATGTTCATAGCAGATGGTGCATTAGGCATATGGGAGCAAACTTCCACAGCCAATTCAAGAACAAGTAACTGACTGAACTGTTCAAACGGTTATGCTCGCAGAATCAAGAGAGGAAGTTCAATGAGATATGGAAAAAACTAGATGAACTCACAAAGAAAGCATCAGAAGAAATAGCAAAGAAACTAGTCAATCCTGAACCGGGGCAAGAGCCAATTTCTCTAGAGGATGTTGGGTTAGATGCTCCTAATGTGAGAAGGAGAAGGGGACGTGCAGTGAAGACCTTCAGCCAGTGGATTGAGAATGAGCCAAAGGAGAAATGGTGTCTCTTGCACGACACAGAAGGTGTACGGTTTGGGATCAAGACCACTAATTTTGCTGAGGTATACAACGCAGTCTTCCGTGGGGCCAGGTGTTATCCTTTAGTTGGCATCATTGAGTTCTTCCTGTACCGCACAATGAAGTACTTTTATGAGCGTGCAAATAAAGCACACACAGCAATGGCTGATAGTCAGAAGTTGTACTCCACAGCAATGACTGAGTACCTGGACAAAAAACAAAAGAAGGCTCTGAGTCACCGAGCAGAGCCTGAGCCTATACACCGTGCAAGTGCCTTTGATACTAGGTGGAAGTATCTAGTCGAGTGCAAAGCCAAATCACAGAAAACAGGCAATGAGAGAAGGAGGCAAATTGTGGTTCTAGGCAACACAACGTGCTCATGCTCCTGCCACAAACCACAGCTACTACACAAGCCTTGCAGTCATGTGCTCGCTGCATGTTTTAGAACTAAAGGTTGGCACTGGGGTCGGTACGTGTCTAGGTACTACTTGAAGCAAACCATCCTGGACACTTGGAACCACACTCTGGAGGGTCATCTCTTCATCAGTTCGTTCATTGAAGATCCCAAAGGAAATGCAACATACATACCTGATCCAAATCCTGAATTGTGCCAAGGCGTTGGTCGACGGAAGAAGAAGAGGATCAGGAACAACATGGATGAAGCTGAAGCTGGTCGTTCAGTGGCGCTCTGTTCAAAGTGCAACAACCCAGGACACACCTACAAGAAATGCACTGCAACAATGTACGGTTGCAATGCACCTAGTTCGTCAAACGCAGATGATGCTGCCCAACCTTCGGCTAGTAGAAGTGCACCTTCGGGATGTGGACATCGTAGCCGCCGCAATGAAGGAATGCATTGAGTTTAGATGTCTTATTTCTGAGTTGTTTGTAATAATGTCTTATTTGCCGTAGTCGGACGTGTTGTAATAATTGAACAAGTATTTCCTTAGATTATGTTCTGTAACAACTTATTCATGCTATCGTATTTATTTGTCATGTTTAATTTATGTATCTGTAATTAGAGATGGCGTCAGCTGCTGCCGGAGGTGGTGAGGATGGCAATGGTGGTGGTAATCGTGATTCCTCACATCACAAGGGGAAAACCACGTTCGAAACACCACCTGATCCGAAGAAAATGAGCACGTTGGAAAGAGGCATGCTTCGTCATTTGCAAGGAATAAATGCAGATGCCATTGCAAGAGGAGATGAACCTCCATGGAATGGTATTTATGCTCCAAAGGATATGCATCATTATTTGCAACGGAAAACTGCTGATGCCATTGCAAGAGGAGAGCAACCTCCTTATGGTGGTCTTTATGCTCCGGGTGGTACTTATGCTCCACCAGCAGACCCGTGTGTTGCTAATCCACCAACTACAAAACCTACCAAGGAAGCTAAACCTTCGTCGTCCCGTCGCAGGAAGGGCTGAAGTCTGTCATGTTGTGTGATGTTGTAGTGTTTCATCCTGCAGTGGTGTAATATCTGAAATACTATTTTGTTTGAATCATGGTGTTGTAATAATAGTGTAATTGTTCTGTACGAACTGGATCCTATTTTAATTGTGTTGTAATAATTGAACCAGTATTCCTTAATTTCTTCTAATATTTTTTTACTGCATTTTTTTAATTTCGTTAAAATATTTGGATTTCCTCATGTGCAAACATCCAAATAATAACTTGTTTTGCAGGTTGGGAATGGCTGCCTCAGGTCCTGACTTGGACTTGGAGTTGCTCACTACGAGTAAAGAGGTGGTTGCGGTGCCTAAGGGGATCCACACTCCTATGTGCTACTGCAGTGATAATTGCAAGGTTGTCAAGTGCAAGGCTCTCGAGTACGCTTACGGGATGCGGTTCTTCATGTGCGCCAACTATGCGCACGACCCGATCAAGCCATTGAACCGCAATGATAGACCCAAAGTAAGAATTTCGTGCAATTCTCGATTATTCATTTTTCAATTTTTTTTTTATTTTTTACTAACATGTTTTTGCAGAAAGAGTCCACCTCCTCTTTGTGATTTCATGCAGTGGCTCGATACCGAGCAGTCTGACGACGACAAGAAGTACGTCGAGTCAACGGCCCGTGATGCAAGAGAGAGGTGGTTCCGCATGATTGAGGTGGAAAAACAAGAGGAAAAATGCAAACAACAACAGGAGGAAATTCACGTTCGCTAGCAGATGAGAGAGCATGAAGAGGCCCAGGCCCGCGAAGCAGATAGAGAGAGGAAGAGGGAGAGGGCTTGACGGGCCAAGGAAGCTGGACCTGATGCCATTAGGAAGGGGAAATACCCTCGTTGTACTCAGTAGACCTAGAGTAGTAGCAGCGTAGTCGGATTGTATGAATTGTAAACCACGAATTGATCCAGAGATTTTTGTAGTAGGGAAAGATTTTAATTACCTTCAGAGGAGCTTCTCCGTGAACACGAAATCCTAGAATGGAAAGTACCTCTCATCCTCGTGGAGCTTGAATATGGAGTCCGTGTGTTTCCTCTGAGTCACTGCAAATTTCCTCTCCCACAGATCTAAGGGCCCACAACGCTATAGTACCCTACTGCTAGGGTGTGTTTCCTCAGAGTCACTGCTTCGATTCCCTTCCCACGGATCGAAGGACCCACCACTCACCCTTCTTCTACATATATCACCCTTCTCTACGATGCCTCTTCACAACAAACCGCAATGGGTTCCGGGAGTGGAGGTGAATATGGGTGTGGTCCTGAGAGTTCTGGGAGGAGCAAGATCCAGAGTTCAAGGGGGAATTTCCAGTCCTGCAAAAGAGGGACTTCCGTTCCATGCGTGAAGTTAGAAGCTACGCACCTAACAAACCGGTGTTGTGGCCAACATGTTCACACGGTGAGCGTTGCGTGATGCAAGTCTACGAGGGCTGGGGGAACTACGGTCGTCGCTTCTGGCACTGCCCACTAGCAAGGGTAAGCTATGGAAATGATATTTGTTCATCAACCATGCTTGGTTTGTTAACATTTTTTGGGTATTTTTCAGTTCTCCGACGATGATGACAACTATGGCTTCTCGCAATGGGTGGATCCCCCAGCCATTGACCCCTATCAGGATTACATCAACTACCTCCACGACATCGTCATCTACAACCTGCAGCGACGCCTGGACGAAGCACTTGCTTCCCCAGATCGTCCCGCCGACAACCAGTGCTGCCCTTGTGCGACTTGCACTTGTGAATGCCACGCCAAGATGAGAGATTGGTCCCCTCTTCCTTCACCTCCACCACCACCACCGGGGTACTACATGCCGTCTTAGCAGTCCTCAGGCGCCGGCTCCTTGCTCTCTGGCCAGTTCTCGTACAACTAATTTTCGAATGTAATACAGTATCTAAATTCCCTAAGGCATGTTAGGTTAGAGTTGTGTCGTGCATGCCATTGCAATTTCGTCGGTGATTCATCTTTAATTTAGATGATGTCATTTCCATTTCATAAAAAAAAACCTACCGCCGTTTTGCACGGCGGTAGGCCCTGACCTACCGCCGGGTGATATGGCGGTTGACCGCCAACCCCAGCCGCCAACCCCAGCCCACCTGCCGCCCGCTACCTTAAGAGAAACCGCCCTATTGTTTGGCGGTTAGGGTTGCCGCCATTTGAACTGGCGGCAAGCCCTTACCGCCGTTTGAAACGGCGGTTACAGGACCTGCCGCCAAGTGAAACGGCGGCAGGTTCCTGCCGCCAGTTCAAACGGCGGTTCGAGGCTACTTTTGATAAAGTTTGAAACGGCTATTTATTTTCGGAAAATCGTCAAAAAAATATAAAAAAATTCAAATTTGCGTATCAACATGGCCTTTTCATTTACTAGTAAAAATGCACGTGCGACACGCACGTGTCTAAGAAAACCTAAAAAACATAATAATAAAAAATTAAATAGTAAAGTGCACGTGTTTAAAAAATCACAGTAATAAAAAATATGTTAACTATCCACCAATTTAACTCCAAATAGCCTAATATACTAAATCAGGAAACATTGCTCCCGATACATTAACATACATACAAAAATAAGATCGCCGATGAGGATTTGTAGCCATTTATAACAATAATCTGGTAAAAATGTAACACACCCACTTATTCAAATCTGAGGTTACATCAAAACAAAAATAAACATTACTTCTCTTAAGAGTAATTCCAAAACACAATCTATTGAAAATTGTTGTTAATTATAGTGCCAACATAAATGACAAGTCACAAAATTTCAGCACAACAGTTTAAGTTCTCTGCACCTTCAACTCTACCAATATCAACTGTGCTAAAGGAGAGGGCAAACAGATGTGCAGTTGCAATTGATATTCTCATTAATAAAAATAAGTACATTAATGTCCATTGTTAAGTTCCCTGGTGCCAAAGCAAACATAAAAGGAAAATAATATATATTTACATTATATGCAAAGCCAAATGGGGTAGTAATGCCATATTTATGAAATTCAATACTTATGTGATATTGATGCTTTCAGAACAATAATGAAGCATATCTATGTTATATGATGAAAACACAGCGAGAACTTTAAGGTAGTGGTCTTAGTAAGATAGAATAAATTTAAAAGGAGAAAGTATTCATGGCAAATATACGAAGTAACGGTAATTATACATCATAACTACATGTATTATTGCCAAGCACCACTTGCATTTCATCGAACATCATTTCTCGTCTAGGAAAACAAGCAACAGAGTCATGATTTCTGAACTTTTTGAATTTTTTTCCATCAAGTAACATACAACTTTTTTCCTAAATTTACAGGTCCACTAAAACATGCAAAGAGTTCACATGCAACTAATTGGAACATCGAAACTAACCCTAGCCCTGAAGTTGAACTTATCACTAATGTACTGAACTGAAAGTGAAAACTGAAAAGTGAGCTACAAAGTTCTAACCTAGTACGATAACTGGAAATTTAGTTAAACAACTTTTCCTAGTAAGTTCAAAACTGAATAGAATTCCCATCAATTTAACTCTCGATCATTTGCATCCACATCCAAAGAAAGAAAGAGATGCTGATATAAACTACAGTACCAAATGGACAAGCATTGTATCCATGAATCCATGTCCCATATGTAGCTCATATACATAATCTGAAAAAACGCAGAGACATGTTCAAGAATTTATCTCTGAAAACAAAGAGAAGTGCAGATGTCTTGTGAAGAAATTCATTTACCCTTCGGCTGGCAGCTTTTGAATCCTGTCTCCTCTTTTGAATCCTCTCTCCCCCCTGAAGGTGCTCCCTCTCTTTGCTCTACAGCAGGTTTGACAGTAATAAAAAATATCAGAGCACGAAGCAATCATATATAGTCAGCTTATAACCAGAACAACCTTGTTTCCTGAGACAACCGGGATTACTACACTAATTATATTTGCATTGCTAGCAAACAACAACAAGGAGAAAATTGCATAGATCAGAGGGAACTGCTCGTACCTTTGATTCTGCCAGTGCAAGGACAGCAGGCTACAAGCTTACAGGAATGAAGATTAGACAGGAAAATGGGTCAGGAGAAAATAAATTGAACAAATATCAAAGAAAGTAAATTGAGATATGTTAACATAGTGTGGAGTTTAGTACTGCACACCTAATATCATGGGTCAAATGAATCACACTAGTAAGTGACCATCTGCGATCAAAATGAAGAACCATTTCAAAACACTGAGCTTGCATATGAAACATAAATTGTCTTCCTAAAATTCCCAGGCTCCTATGAGTCCTCAAATGGATATTTGGTGTAGCTATCCTTTCACAGGTATAGAATGAATTGATTTCTATTGACCATGTTGCTAAGCCATGGCATAGGACTACAATCTTGTTTGCGTGATGTGGCCCGACAAAATTCTCACCATGATTGTTCACTACCACCACTCTCTGTTCAGGAACAACTGCTCAGAAACAACATCGAGTCAAATATTAGGAGATAATCTCTATGCCAAGTCATTAATTCGAATCTCAATTAAAAAAAATGCAATCCTAAAAAAGTCACACAATGCGGAAGAAATTCATGAAAAGAGAGGTGCTCACGAGAACTGGGGTATTCAATTGAGACAAGGTCAACTCTTCCTTTGCCTGTGCCTCCTCTTTTCATGTACCCGACGACAGGGGCGCGCTCCTTGGAGATGTCGCGGCCGTCGGCGTAGGCCTGGAGGTGTGCCTCGGCCTTGGCGGCCCTTTGCTCCCACGCGTGGATCTCGTCCGGCAGCCCTAGCCCCCGCGCCTCCCGTCCTCCACTCCCGCACCCGCCGCCATCACAGTCGTGGTGCCCTGCACCGACTCCTCCCCCGCCGCCTCCCGTCCTCCCCTCCCACACCCGCCGCGGTGCGTCGATAGCCCCTTCCCCCGCTCGAGTGGATCTGGGGAGGCGAGAGGATGGGCCGCATCAGGGAGGAGGGTGGCACAAAGAGTAGGCCCCCGTCCTTGTCTTCCAAGCGAGGAGCCGCATGTGGGTTCAAGCCCTGTTTAGTTCGTGAGGAAAAAATTTTAGGTGGGGCGAGAGGATGGGCTGCATCAGGGAGAAGCGTGGAAGGGGAGGAAGGAAGGGTGGGGCCGGCACAAACGCTGTCGTGTCAGGCTATCCACACTCGTGATACTTTATATCATCCTTTATAATAGAATATTCTTGTCTGGTCATCAAGAGTCTTTTCTTTACATTCAGTTTTTTTGGACTCGTCATCCTTTATATCTCATGCTCTATACCAACTACCATATGTAGGACCCATCCGTCAGATTTTGTATACCTTCTTCTACCCACTCCCCACCAACCCACCTTCTCCCATTCTTTCTCTCCCAGCACGCTTCCCATCTCCCCTGCTCCCATCGTTGTTGGCGCCCAAGCCGCCCCTCTGCCCTGCTCCCACCGCCGGCAGGCGAACCTCCCCGTCTCTCACAAGAGGGCGGCGGTCCTGCCTCTCCCTACGCAACGGGGTTGACGAAGCTGCTCTCCCCGAGAGCGGTGGCGGACGAGATCAACAAAGTTGCTCGCGGTGCGGCAGGTCAACACGGCGGCGACGCCCGTCCCGCCAGTGCGCAAGGCCAGCAGGAGAGCGCAGGCAGCTGCTCATCACCGGCCCCTTGCTCTCGACGCCAGTCGCGGCCCGTGCGACGATGAGAAGGTGCAGGGGACGGAGGCCGCCGGGAGAAGCAGGTCTGCGACGGAGGAGGTCGGCGTAGGTTGGATCTCCAAATCCACAGTGGAGGAGAGGGGTCCGCTACACACCGCTGGCTTCCCCTGCGCACTGAGGCTCGGAGCCTGGATCCCCCGAATCCACGTCGCGCGTGAATCTGTGGCGGACTGCTGCGGCGACTCGCGGACGGACGGTGCCTATGGATCCGCGGAGGCGCGGGAGTCGACGGAGGAACAGCTGGTGGCGGCCGAGGCTGGCTCGGAAGTTGATTCCAGCGATGGGAAGCTGGAGGCCTCCCCACGTGCGCGCCCCTCCCTTCCATCCATGGCCCTCCTCGAGCTCGACGGCGGCAGCGCGTAGCAGCTGCGACCTCTCCCCCTGCAGGCAACCTCCCATCATGGCGCACGTCCCCCTCCTCTTCTTCCCTACGGCGGTGGTGGCATGCGTCCCACGGCGACCCTGCTCCCCGCACCTGGTTCTAGCACGGGCCCGCCTCCTCCCTCCTTGTGCCGGCGGCGGCGGAGCTTCGTCGCGCACCCCTTCTCTCCCTCCATCGCGGCTGGCGGCCTCCCTCCTCTAGCCTATCATCCTCGCGGCGGCGGGAGGGAACGAGAGGGGCGCAACAAGAGTTGGGTACGAAGCGGTGAAAAAAGAATTAACAGTGGGCCCGGTGGGTACAGGGGTGGTACACGCGCGGTGGGTGACAAAAACATTACGATTTTTGCAGAAACGCTCTCCAAATTGCGATTATATGGGTCTTACACCCTATCTGGTCCTTCAATTAGATGACGGGTGGGTCCGGCGTGAGGGGTAATGTGGGTCTGAATTGGGTGAGAAAAGTTTTCAAAAGAACTTGTTCTGTATAGTATATATATAGATTATGGATTTAATTAGAACAAAATAGCCCTCAACAATGACATGACAGAGACGCACGAAACTTTGTGGAATTATTATTAGCATTATGCCACATGAACAGAACAAGATTCAGGTGAACCAATGAACACGCTATAATCTGATTGTGTTACATTTGGCCGAACCAAATTGCATGCAACAACTAATATAGACATGGACAATGTCGAAACGAGCAAAATGCATAGTTCCAAGGCCCAAGCCGGCAGACAAAAGCAAAGTGGCTTATTACTGGAGAACATCCGATCCCGGCCGGCCGCACGTCTATAATTTTCAGTCCTGCCCAGCACGATCATTTCTTTATTTCCTCCTTAGAGGCAACACCAAGATGACTTCACAGCCCCAGACAAACCACCGCCTTGCTCTTGCCATGCCGTCTCACAGATCGGCATCTTTATTATTAGTCGACCCACTGGCTTTTTGGCAATATATATATATATAACCACCGGAGAGCCCGGTGGTTTTCACAAACGACAGACACCTACGCAACAGCTCCGAGTACAGAGGGACCTCACCGATCAGCTGAAGGCCGAGTGAGAGGTCGCCATGAAGGGGAGCAAGGTCCACGAGCACGAGACCGACGTCCCCGCCTCCGATCTGTGGGCGATCTACGGCACGCTCCGCGCCGCCGAGCTGCTGCCGGAGCTGCTCCCGCACGTCCTGGCCAAGGTTGAGCTCGTCAGCGGCGACGGCGGCGTCGGTACCATCTTGCAGCTAACATTCCCCCCTGGTGAGGTTCCGATCCAGCCGATTAAATATAATCGATCATGACTTCTTTGGTAAAAGAAGTTGTAATGCAAGATTCTGAAAACCTTGTGCTAGCTAATTAACATAGGAGTATGCAATTAACGTGCAATAATTAAAATAATTGCTCTCTCCTGTTACTAGGAATTCCTGGTTTGGAGAGGTACAAGGAGAAGTTCATCAAAGTTGACAACGAGAACTATATCAAGGAAGCACAGACAATTGACGGCGACATTCTGAAGCTGGGATTCCTCTCCTACATGATACGGTTCGAGATCATCGCAAAGGGGCCCGACTCGTCAATGATAAGGTCGACCGTCGAGTACGAGATCGATGACGCGAAACCGGAGCTTGAAGCCATGGTGAACACGGCGCCTTTGGCTGCAGCTGCTGAGAAATTCTCCGAGGTTGCCAAGGAGAAGAAGGTTCCCCAGGCAACCTCTTGAAAAAGCTCACGAGCAAAAGCTTATCATGAAAGACAAATGACGAACTACGATTGCGTGCAGTGTTTCACTTTTGCATTTCGAGTGTTGCTGTGGAATGGGAAATAATCCAGAGCGGACAAATCATAGATGCTTCGTTTATTTTGGTCTACCAATGAACACAAATTATATATATTTCACTGTTTCTCTCAAAGCTATTGTAAGGTGCCATTGAGGTATTTGTACCGTAATTCCCATGAATCAAAATTCGTTGTTGCCACCATAATGCTTTAATTATCAATGAAATGGGCACCATCTTGTGTCTGTTCGTTAAAAATAAAACCATAATGCTTTAATAGCCTTTGTACTATAGCTAGTACATCACTCGATTTGTCGGGTTTAAACTTTAAACTTTAAAGTATCATGCCATTGGATCGGAATACCTCAAACAAAGTGGAATGGCTAATCATCTTCCACATCATAGCAGTGGTGCTTTGGAACATATACCACCAACTTTAATCCTTGTCCTTTTTCCTAGAATTGCCTTTTCCGTTCTCGAGGTCCGCTGGCTGAGAAATATTTAGATCTTTGAAAGCGCTGGCTGACATATTCCCACCCTGCACAGATTATTGACGGGAAAAGACGCTTAAGAACAATCACAACCAAAACTCAGTCCCCTCTCAACAGGTATTGGATCGGAATACCTCAAAGTGGAATGGCTAATCATCTTCCACATCATAGCAGTGGTGCTTTGGAATATATACCACCAATTTTAATCCTTGTCCTTTTTCCTTTTATTTTGAGGTCTTTTATGGTACACAATACTACTCTATATACTACCTTTTGAAAATGATTCGTATGTATAAAAAATGACATATTTTGAAGGATCGACGGTTGAAATTAATTCTACACTATCGGTTTTTTTAGCAGTAGTATGGATAACATTCATAAGCAGTATGGGTAGTACAGGGGTATGATTGGATCTATGAAAAATAATATTACTGTAATATATGAAATCAAACATATAATTTTTTTATGTAACCTTATCTCACGCTGATCAATATATTTTAAACAAATTATTATTTTATATTTCAAACAAATTATCATTTTACCCATAGAAAAAAACCGATTATACTACCGTACTACCGCTGGGTAGTATTATGCACCGTAAAAGACCTCATTATTTTATCGATATCAGCATAACTGGGATTTGGAAACCATTACTTTCCATTCTTTTTAGATATAGGAATAGACCATTTGCCTTTTCATTTGGCTGCAAAATGTTTACTACCTCCCGTTGTGACGCATAGCTGTTGTACAACACATGACCTAACAATTATTCTACTAATATTTTTATTTTGTGTGATATACAAACTCATAAGTATTTTGGAATACGAATCTAGCAAAGTTTGTAACATAAAAAACATGTATTAACTAATACTGTAAGGATCTACACATCAAATGCTTATCCTAATGAAATGAAAATACAACTTATATATAGCTTCAAATGGAGGGAGTAGTGACGTGTCTTCTAACTAAGTTCTAAGTGGCCGGAACAAAATATTCTAGATCAGGACAAGGTACAGCTGGCATCGAAAGTGAGACAGCACCTTTGACTATATATAATTCATTAAATGAATCATCAATAAATAGGTCAACACTTTTTGATTGGAATTTCAATAAACATGAAAATTGCATTGAAAACACAAAAGAAAAGGCCTTGCGAATTAAGACAAACGGCACTACAACAAAAACTTCGACTAGAGACACTTTTGTAGGCATTTTGTGATTTACCCTTATGAATATATCTTAATGTATTATAAAAATACTTTTTGTGGCACTTTAGAAAGTGTTGTATGTGTTGTGAAACTACTAGGGGCATTTTTAAATATTTTCTTAAATCATTTTTGTAAAATACCAGTACAAAATATTAGAGACATATATTTGAGACACTTAAACAAAATTAACCTTACCCCAGAGACTCATAGTTTGAGACATTCATTGTAATATATTGGACACTATTTAGATTATTCAGGCATACTCATAAGAATTATACTAAGTAAATATTTAAGAATTGGTGGGAAAAATATGTACTGCAAACCACCTACTAGGTGCAATCCTGCAAACTCAGTGTTTTGCAGGTTGGAGAGTACATTGATTACAATTTGAATCACTGGCAAGTTGCAACTCGAACTCTCGTGATATTTTCATATAACTGTCCGCTTGGTACTGTACACTACTCACTCCCGTTTGGTACCGTACGCTTCCTCTTCGGTACAAGTTACTGGTTCATCGGTTGTAGTTTCACATCTATGACATATTGGAAAATGACTCAACGATTCTCTAGGGACAATATCTCTGCATGACAAAAATATTGTCTCTAAATATGGAGTTTTGTAGTAAATCATGGACCCAACCAAACCTATCAATGAGACAGCACATTTGACTATAATTCATTTATTTAATCATCAATCAATATGTCAGATTCTTGGTCAACACTTCGTGATTGCAACTTCCGTAAAGAAACCACTTTGCAGAGAGAGCTCCTCGCACTGCACCCCGCAGAGCTCGTAGGGTCAATGGAAGGGAGCCTCTGCCATGAGTTCGAGACCGACCTCCCGGCCGCCGATGTCTGGGATATCTACGGCGGCCTCCGTCTCGGGCAGCTAGTCCCCCAATTGCTCCCTCATGTGCTCCCACAGGTTGATCATCTTGAGGGAGATGGCGGCGTCGGGACAGCTCTACTCGTCTATTTCCCTCCTGGTTAGTATTCAGCACATGAGCTTCAGTTGGGTACCGTTGCAATCTGATCTCGACCAACCTAGTATAAATGTATAATCCGTTTCGGCAATTCATGTTGCTATAGGAGCTCCTGGGCCAGGAACACACAAGGAAGTATTCACCAAGATTGACAATGAAAACTACATCAAGGAGGCAACCGTAGTTGAAGGAGGCTTCCTAGATCTTGGCTTCAAGAAGTTTATGTTTCGCCTTGAGATTATGGCGAAAGAAGAAAATGCGTCACTGATACGATCTAGCATTGAGTATGAAGTTGACGACGAGCACAAAAGCAATGGCTCCCTTGTCAGTACCGGTGCTCTGGCTGCCATCGCTGAAGCCATCACCAAGTATATCAAGGAGCAGAAGAATTCCAAGTAAGGGGCGGACTAAGATTATAGAAGCAGACGAATTAGTTACCCTTTTTTTCCACTGTGTTCGTGGTCAGTGTGCGTTTGGGACGATGTTTTGTCCGCTCTTCTCTGCTTTTGCATGTTTAGTTGCACATCACATGTTTAATGTTTTATGGTCCACCTTGCTCTGCTTCGAATGTATCGAGGTTGTATCTGTTAACTAGGTTTGGTTTGTGATTGTGTTATTCTGCCACATAATCTTTTGCGATTTCAAACCTGTCTAGCATCAGCTACTCCCGTTGTTTTTTTACAAAGCGTATTTTGTCTTATTAGAACAAGCCATCGACTGATAGTTACTTTATTAATATATTTTTATTGATTGAGAAGTATGCACATGCACTGTTACGGTCCAAGTCCATATGGATATACTCCTTTACATTTAATCCATGATCATTTAAGAAGCACGTAATTGTGATGATTCGCCATTTGCTAATTTGCAATATGGAACAAAAATTGCGAATGGACCTGCTCACTTATCGTATCTCATTCAATTCACTAACCGCTTTTGTTCTCCAGTACATCTTGTTTATAGTGTTCCTATGGCATATCGCACTTTTCGTATTTCCCACAGACCACAAATTTAAATTGACCTGGGTATGTGTACATGTAGTAAATTGAACTTCTTTACTTCCTGACAATCAAAATTTAAAATGTATATACATTGACTCTATATGATGGACATCGGTTAGATTTCTATGAAATAGCTTTGTTTGGAGAAAAGTATAACAATTGTTAAAAAAAAGACGATGGTTTAAAATGTTGTTAGTATTAAAACACGGATCTCTAGTAGTAGATCTAGCCGGGTTACAACTTAGATTAACAAAAGACATGAACTTGATCTAGATCTACAACACTACAATTACACAGAAACTAACAACAACACTAAGAAAAGGGAGTAGGGAACACAGACCATCGACAAGGGAGGAAGGCGCTGCCGGTGGGTTGGCCATCTCTTCGGTCGAGGTAGCAGGGGCTTCCTCGGCTTGGCGTAGAGGTGGCAGGGACGGCGCCGGCTCGGTGAAGGCTGCGCTGGGGAAGCGGCGTAGATGCGGTCGGTGGCAGCGTGTACGGGTGATGAAGCAGGACGTCCGCGGCGGCGATGGTGGTGCTTGCCGCCGCTCCAGTGCTCCCTCGGTCGCTAGGGTTGTCAGGGGCGGAGCTACAATGATGCCCGTGTATTCCCGGGAATACTCAACTTTTTTGGAAGAAAAACAAGTATACTTCAAGTGTATATGTATACACATATATTAGTTGACCTAAATTCTAATTCTCCAGTCTCAATTCAGCCCAGCAATCGATCCGGCCGCGTCACCGTCCCACCAGGCCGGCCCACTCGCCACCGAAGGCCCATCAGGTCCTCATTGCTGCCTCATCCCGTCATCCGTTCGCCACTCGCCAGGCACATCGCGCCGCACGCCCGTCGCCCGTGACCAGCCCGCACTGCTGCCTGCCGCCCTGCCGGCTCCCCGCTCGGCCGGTCCCCCAACCCTAGTCACTGTTCGGCGGGCGGCGCGGCGCGGCAGCCGGCAAAGACCCGCGACCGGTGGGCGCCTGGGTGGTGGCTGGTGGCAGGAGGGACCCTTGCGTCCTGCGAGCGCGAGGCCGGCCACCGGCAATCCTGGTTGGTCGGCCGCCCGCGGCCCGCCGCCGGCGAAGGCGCGAGGCCCAGGCAGGCCGCCTGCCGCCGTCTGGAGCCCTGGACCTAGAGCCCCGAGCACACTCGGCCTGGACGGCTAGATAGGTGAGCACAGAGCACACTCGACCACTCAAGATTCAGTCAATGTCAATCCTTTAGTCTGAGTAGTATTTTTTCTGTACTTTGTAGATTGAAGTTTCAAAATGAAGAAGAAATCGATTGATATTGATTTGAAGACTTTGTGGGAGGGACATTCGAAATCTAGGAAGATTGATGTAGGGTCAGGTTCTGGATCAGTAATACAGCCGGTTACAATTGAGAGCGAAGTTGTTCCTTGTGTTCAGCCACAGCCAGAGCCAGTTACAGATGCAAATGAGAGTCTAGTTCAGATTCAAATTACTCCAGTGGAGGTTGTGCCTGAGGTAGCAGCAAGTGATGTAGCAAGGCATGTGACAGAACCTGAAACAGAGGTAGCTAGCAATGATCCTGACATAGCAGCAGTAGTGACAGAGCAAGAGCAACCTTCCACTTGGTCTCCTATCAGAGATGGGGATGATGAAGAGACAGAGTATGACTCGAGTGATGAAGCTATTTATGACATTGATTTACTTTCTCATGACCCTGGAAGAAGGATTCCAATCAAAAACTATGAACAGTGTACTGTAATTTTTTTCCATGTGAACTTCTTTTTCTGTTGGACGGGAATACCCAACTTTCAAATCCTGGCTCCGCCACTGAGGGTTGTAGGTGGGGTGTGTGGCGGCGCAGAGAACCTCGTACTGCGAGCCGTGGCCCCCACCTCCTCTATATAGCACTGTGCGATGGGGGCCACCAACCATAGTTCGGTTGGGCGCCCCCGACCAGGGCGTGAGGTCGAGCCCGACTCGGCCTTTGGGCCGCGTCGGTGTGGAGATCGAACTAACATTCTCCCTCTCGATCTCAACTTACTCTTTTGCACTTCAGCCTCTCGCTGGGTATCCACTTCATCACAAACAAACATACCGAGCATGAGTCATCTTAATCGTAATGACAATTAGACTAACCTACAGTTATTCATTCTGAGGGATCTTAACTAGGTCCATCCAGGATTCATAGGCTTTCCCTTAAACCCATACCGGTAATGTGTTCTCTAAACACACTGGGTGGTAAGCCTTTTGTGAGCAGATCCGCAAGCATCTCTTTCGTACTAATGTGCTTCAGACTTATAGTTTGATCCTGGACTCTATCTTTTAACGCATAGAACTTCACTTCTATGGGTTTGGTAGCATTAGTTGACTTGTTATTGTGGGCATAAAATACTGTTGGCGCATTGTCGCAGTACAATCTCAATGGCTTTCTTATGCAATCCACAATTCTCAAGTCAGGGATAAACTTCTTTAGCCACATAACCTGTCCTAGTGCCTCATTACATGCTATGAACTCTGCATACATCGTAGATGTTGCAACTAGCTCTTGCTTGGAACTTCTCCATGAGATAGCTCCTCCTGCGAGAGTGAATACATATCCAGATGTAGACTTTCTATCATCTCTATCTCCCGCATAATCAGCGTCTAAATATCCTACTATCTCTAGGACATCAGATCTTCTATATGTTAGCATGAGGCCTGTCGTGCCTTGCACATATCGTAATGCTTTGTTTGCCATCATCTAGTGCTCTGCACCTGGATTAGACTGGTATCTTCCGAGTACTCCTGTAACAAATGCTAAATCTGGGCGAGTGCACACTTGTGCATACTGTAAGCTACCTACTGCTGAAGCATATGGAACCGCTTTCATTTGATCGATCTCGTATTGGTTCCTTGGACATTGATAAAGTCCAAACTTATCGCCCTTCTGAATAGGAGCAGGTGTGGCTTTGCTCGCATGCATATTATATTTCTTTAGGATCTTCTCCAAATATGCCTTCTGCGATAAACATAAAACCCCATTCCTTCTATCTCGGTGAATTTGGATGCCCAAAACATATGAGGCTTCACCAAGATCCTTCATATCAAAATTTGAGGACAAAATATCTTTTGTCTCCTGTATCAGTCTAACATCATTGCTAGCAAGCAAGATATCATCCACATACAGTATTAGGAAAATAAATTTCCCCTTGTTAAACTTTACATAAACACAGTTGTCCTCAATGTTTGCCTTAAACCCAAATTTCTTAATTGTCTCGTCAAACTTAATGTTCCATTGTCTTGAGGCTTACTTCAAGCCATAAATAGATTTTCTCAAACGACATCCCATATGTTCTTTGCCTTTTCACAACAAAACCTTTGGGTTGAGTCATGTAAACATCTTCATATAGGTCTCCATTTAGGAATACCCTCTTTACATCCATCTGATGTAACTCAAAATCATAGTGCGCCACTAATGCCATTATGATTCTAAAAGAATCCTTAAAAGAGACTGGTGAAAACGTCTCATTGTAGTCTATCCCTTCTCTTTGAGTGAAGCCCTTAGCCACAAGTCGTCCCTTATATTTCTCTATATTTCCTTCGGAGTCATACTTAACTTTGTAGACCTATTTACAGCCTACAAGCTTGGCTCCTTTAGGAATTTCTTCTAAGTCCCAAACTTTATTGGCACTCATGGATCTCATTTCATCCTCCATGGCTTCTTTCCACTTGGATGCATCTGGACGGCTCATGGCTTCTTCAAAAGAAGCGGGATCACCCTCTATGTGAACTTCTTCACTATTATATACCTCATAATCATCAGGGATAGCTGATTTTCTAACTCTTTGAGACCTTCTTGGGGCCTCAATGGCTAGCACCTCTGGTTCTGGGGACTGTTCAGGTTCTTCCTGTGCAACTATAGGCTCTGTAGGATCCTAAAGAACAGGTTCCTGATTTTCACTCATTGTTTGCACCGGAGAACTAGCAACAGGTTCTGGCACCACAGTAGGCTCCACTGCAGGTGTCGGAACAACACGTGGCACAAAAACTGGTTCCTGAATCATCGGAGTAGGTACATATACCCACTTCTCTTCAAGATCAATTTCACGTGGCACCATGCTCCCTCTAACCATCTCAGTTTCTAGAAAAACCGTGTGTGTCGTTTCCACAAACTTTGTGTGTCTGTTAGGACAATAGAAACAATAACCTTTAGACTTCTCTGTGTAGCCAATGAAATGGCAACTGACTGTCTTGGGATCTAGTTTCCCAATATTTGGGTTAAAGACTTTAGCCTCAGCTAGACATCACCACACACGCATGTATCTTAGGGAGGGTTCTCTACCCGTCCATAGCTCATATGGTGTTGTAGGTACTGACTTACTAGGTACCTTGTTTAAAATGTGAGTGGCGGTTTTTAATGCCTCCACCCACAAATTTACTGGCAAGGTGGAGTAACTTAACATACTTCTAACTATATCCATTATGGTACGGTTTCTTCTTTCAGCTACTCCATTCTGCTGAGGCTCACCCGGTGTACTATACTGAGCAACTGTGACATTCTCCTGTAAGAACCTTGCAAAAGGTCCAGGAGCTTGGCCATATGGGGTGTGTCGAACGTAGTACTCCCCTCCATGGTCTGATCTTACTACTTTTATCTTTTGATTGTGTTGATTTTCTACCTCTGCTTTAAATATCTTAAATTTATCCAACGCCTCTGACTTTTCTTTAATTGGATAAATATAACCATAGTGTGAATAGTCGTCTGTAAACGTGATCAACGAATCAAAACTGTCCACAGACGTCACAGGGAATGGACCACAAATGTCCGTGTGTATAATCTCTAACACCCCTGTGCTTCGCTTTGCGCCTTTCTTAATTTGCTTAACGTACTTGCCTTTAATGCAATCAACACATTGGTCTAAGTCTGAAAATTCTAACGGCGGGAGAATTGATTCTTTTACTAAACGTTCTATTCTTTCCCTCAAAATGTGGCCTAAACGACAATGCCACAATTTCGAAGATTCGCTATAAATTCTCTTTCGCTTGCCTTTCTCATTTGTAGACGAGGGGACACTCGGTGTCTCACATACATTCTCATCACACACATTGATCTCATCATGCATAGATAACTTATAAAGCTTGTCTTGTCGGAAGGCAAGACCAACACACTTATTACTGTACTTAATCAAACATTTTTCAGCGCCAAAATGGCACTCAAATCCACAATCTGCTAAGCATGAAACGGAAATCAAGTTTCTATTTAAACTAGGAACAAAGAGGACATCATGGAGATGAAGTACGAAGCCATCATGTAGCTTGATGGGGAGTTCTCCAATAGCTTCTACTTCAGCCTCCACTCCATTAGCGACTTTAATGCTTCTTCTGCCTCTTTGCAGGATCTGACTCGAATGCATACCCTGCATAGAATTAGCAACATGAACAGTTGCACCTGAATCAATCCACCAAGTAGATTTAGAATAACTTAAGTACAGGGTCTCATCTACAAAAGTAATTATATCCTCACCTTTTTTCATCATGTGCTTCATCCACTTAGGACAATCCTTCTGCCAGTGGCCAGTCTCCTTGCACCAGAGGCACTGATTTGGAGCAACTGCTGATTTCTTGTCTGGTTGGTGCTGAAACTGCTGGACAGGAGGTTTCCCCTGAGACTTACTGGAGCATTAGAAGGACCACTTTCATGTTGATTCTTAGCTTTGTAGCCCTTGCTACCAAAAGTCCTTTTCTTATTGGTATTCTGCAAATAATTGACAGAACCACCATTTTGCTATTTGAGCCTCTCTTCCTCTTGCACACACATATATACTAGCTTGTGCAAGTCCCACTTCTCAGTCAAGGAGTTATAATTTACCTCAAAAGTGGAAAACTCAGGCGGAAGTGACTTAAAAACTAGGTGTACCAGAAACTGTTCTGGTAGACCCATGTCCATGCTGGTAAATTTACCATTCATGTTACTTATCGACAGAATGTGGTCTTTAACACCACCTCCTATGTACTGCAGACTGGTAAGCTTATTGATCAAGGTACTAGCATAAGTCTTGGAGTGCGTGTCATGTTGTTTCTCCACTATTGCCAAAAAACTCGGTAGCAGTGTGCTCCACTCCATCAGACTTTTTCTCAGGGATTGAAGCCCTGATAACCTCAGACATCTTTGTCTGCATGATCTTTAAGTATTTCTTATTATTTTTCTGCCAGTTGGCACGATCAAGGTTGCGCTTGGCCATCTTGTCTGCATGGTCACGCTGTCATGCCTGAAAAGACTCCTCATTCTCATTTGCTCCTCTCACCACGTCTGCAAGAACTGCAGGGCATGGTGTAGTCAACACGTAGTCGAGCTCCAACATCGTGAGGACGCAATCCAACTAGTTGCGCCACTGCTTGAAGTTGGGCCCAACGAGCTCAGGGATGGTGCTGAGGTAACTCAGTCCTGAAAAACATAATTAACTCATAAAGGTGAGAACATAAAAATTACGGAAAATGCTGCATGTATTAATTCAACTTTGGTTAAAAGTAATACATACAACAATACTCTACATTAACTCTATATCACCTTTGGGCAGGAAAATAGAATTAATGCATAAAAAACTTTAATCATTGTAATTATCAGCTTTGGCCAGAAAAATAACAATATCATAAAGAATACTTCAAACTTCATTCTATTTCTCTAATTAAAGAATAACTTCGCAGCGGAAAAACATGAATAGACTTAAAAATTCCAGAAGCATGCTACTCTCTATAAAATTTATCACTTTGGTTCAAAATTTAAACAGAGATTTAAACTTAACTTTCAAATGAATAAACATTCAAACTTTCTTAAAATGGCTTCTGAAAATCACAAGCTTAATAGCGAAATGCTACTGTTGACAGCCATCTATTTGGCCCAGCAGCAAAAAAAAAACGGCCCGAGGCCTCTTCACGCACCCGCACGGGCTCTTGGCCCGACAGCCAATGCCTGGGCCGGCGAAGTGGCCCACCTCCACCTCCCGCACGGGCTCGAAGCAGCCCACGGTGGCGTTCAGCCTCTGACCACCGTCGATCTTGCGACGGATGGATCCGACGGCCAGGCGATGAAATGACGGGATAAGAACCCGCGTCGGCCGCGACCCCCAGAAACCCTAGGTCACCATTTCATTTCCCCCGCCTCACTCGCAGCAGTAGCAAGCAGCAGCGGCGGGTCGTCTTCCCCGCGTCCGGCGCTCTCGCCGACGTGGGTTAGAGGCGGCACCGCCGGCGCACGGCCCCATGGCATCCCTTCTCTACCCTGCTAGCCATCCCCATCCTCCTTCTCCCACATCTCGCGAGATCCAGAGACATGGCGGCTTGGCATCGCACCGTGGCGCCATCGCCGGCCCCTTCGCCGGCGTGCGCGTCCACCCGAGGGTGAATGCGCCGCCGTCGAACGGCTCGGTGGCGGTGCCCTGCTCCTGTCCCACATGTAACATCCTAGAAATTGCTTGTTTTCAAAAAATATGGATTTCAAAATTTTTGCTTTGTACTTGAGTGCACATGAAATAAATTAAGGATGTCTTCTTTTTCTCCACCCCATATTCTTAGATTTATTTTAAGTGGAATAAATAATTCTAGGTCATATAAAATGTTAGTGTGAGAAGTTGGATCTTCTTTGGTTTTTATATGGGATTTATTGATTGCTATTCAAATTTGAATGGAATTCAAATTTGAATATAATTAGTTGAAGTGTTTTAGATAAAAGAAAACCCTTAACCGCTGTCTGGGTCGTAACCCAGCCACTCAAGTCCGCCGCACCCCCTTTGGCCCATGCGTGGCCCAGCAACCAAGCAGCCAGCCGGCCTGCCTAACCTTACCCGCGCCCGAAGTCACCGACAGGTGGGGCCGAGCTGCCGGCGCCACATCACCCTTCCCTTTCTTCTTCTTTTTCACCTTTCTTCCTCCCCTACTCTCACCGCGTTGCGCCGCCGTGGAAAAGGTGCTGCCGTGCAGCCATGTCCGCCGTCGCGGATGTGCTCCACGCGTCCCGAGGTGCATCTCACCGTCCGCGCCACCTACCACTGCCTATAAGAGCCACCGCGGGCGCCCGAGCCAAACCCTAGCCAACTGGGGATTTTCCTCCCCAATCCCGCCGCCGGTGACGTCAGGGGGAGAGGAGGAGGAGAGGGAGGCGGGGAGGCCGTCCGAGGGAGCGCCGCCCACTGTCGCCGCCGGAGCCGTCCGTGAGGAGGAGCCGGACCCGCTGTAGCCACGCACCCCTGCATCCCCTGCTCCGAGCCGCTCCGCCGCGTCGAGCCCCTCTTCGCCGACGCCTTCACCGCCGGGTCCCTTTGGACCGCAGGTGAGAACCGCGTCACCCTTCTTCCTGTGGCGCCCGACCTTTGAGTCGTGGTCGTGTTCAAGCCTTGTGCGCTCGCCGGCCTTGTTCGCCGTGAACCACCCTGTGTCGCACCGCGCCGCCGCGCGTCCCGCCGTCGCTTGTGATGCTGGCCTTCGAGCCGAGCCGGACGAACATGCAGGTGCCGCTGCCTTCGCCAACGCACGCACGCCTCTCTGCTTTGAATCGATCCCGAGTCACCGTGCCGTACGCCGCCGTTCCGGTCTGCCGCCGTGGCCGAGCCACCGGTGCGCGCACACGCTCCTTTTCTGCACACACCCGCGCCTTCGCGCGCACCTGCACACCCGTGCACCTACACACGCGCACACGTCCGCCTGGTAGGGCAAAGCCCAGCCCTTTTTCCGTCCTAAGCCAAACCTCGCCGGCGCTCCGTCCACCATGAACCGAGGCATCGCCGCCGGGGGATCTTTTCTGGCCCGGAGGAGCGAGCGCCAGAACGACCTTGAACACGCACGTCCGTTCACGTGCATGCACGCGTGGACCCTCATCGGCACCGGCCACCCCAGCCGCGCCGCCGAGACCCCTGTTTTGCTGCGCGCAGACGTGTCGAGCCGTCGCTCCGCGCTTGCTGTCTGGTGCGGGGGAACCCAACTCGTGTCCGCGCATCCGAGCACCTTCTTGCACACGTGCTCGCCCTCGTGCTCGCGAGCGCATCTGGACGACACAGGCAACCCCAGCCTCGCCGTCGTCGACTCCGTGTCCGCCGCCGCGCCGACCATGGCCGCGTCGCCGCCGCGTCGGAGCTCTTCCTCAAGGCTGCCCTCTTTCTATCCCAGATGAAACCCTAGATCCACCTGAGCCTTAGCGTGTCGCTTGTTGTTCGGCCACCGCAAGACCTCGCCGCCGGTGAGCTCTGCTTCGACCGCCGCTCCTCTGGGACTTTACGTCGAGCACCTGGAGACCGCACCCAAAACCCAGGGGTGGTTTCCCTCTACACATGTTGGGCCACATGTGGATCTGGCCGCGGCCGATCCACCGGATCTTGTGCGGCCTCCCACTCCCACCTTCGCCACACGCCCGCACGCACCAGCCCGCGTCACACCGGATCCGCTCAGATTCCATGCGGCCACCCACACGCGCCTGCGCCGCGTGCACGCCCACACGCCGCCGCACCGCAAAAGATCCCTCCGGATCCCTTGCGGCCGGCCACGCCTGATGCCACCTGGACCACCGCTAGCTATAAGCTGCCGACGTGGCTGCCACGCGTGCTGCTGTAGCCAGCCAACCGCCAGCCTGTAGCTAGCTATAAGACCCTTAGAGCTGGCCCGTAGCTAGCTTAAAGTTATTGCTATTATGTATGCGTATTTTATTTCCAGAAAACTATTTTATCTTTGGGAAATCATAATAAATCTGTTTTAACTCCGAAAAATACAAAACCTTTTCCAGAAATTCTCTAAAATCTTGAACTCCGTGTTAGGCTAGTGTTTGCTCTCTTTTGGCTCTTAATTGCTGTTCGTTTCGAGTTAATTGCAATAGGATCGCTCTTTATTTTCTTTTACGCGTTAATAGGAGCAGCTGGAGCCGGGGAGCTGAACCCGGAGTTTGACTACGCCGATGACTACGCTGCTGAGGACTACCCGACCCCAGGTTCACGCCCGACTGACTTTGAATGCCTATTAGACATTGCAATGTAGTATGCTAGCGCTTTACTTTATATGCATGTTGATGAACCTTGCACTGCCTACTTTAAATACCCTGTCCTTGATTGCCCTACCACTACTATATATGTTTATAAGTGTGTGTATATGCTGAGCTTCGCGATGCATGTGTTGGGATGAGAATAGTGGTTCTTGGCGTGTGTGGGGTAAAAACCGGCAGGAGAAGGCGTTTTGGGTACTTTGGCGGGGGTGAGCTCGAAACAACCGATCTGGGATCGGGGACGGGGGTACACTCCTCAAGTTATCCCCACTTTTATGGTTTTTGGAGCCTAGGTGTTGGGGTTTTACTTGCATATGGAGGACATGAGCTTGCCCCGGCCTGAAAGCGAGTGGATCAACTTGTCGATAGGACTTTCGTACACACCACCTCGCCAAGCGTGGGGTTATGGCCGAGTTGAGCTTGGCAAGTGCGGAACCATACCTGCCAGTAGGATAGCGGGGTATCAGTGGGGGAGAGGTGGGAGAGACCACCTTCTCTCAGAGCGACTCCCGTGTGGCCACACGGGAGCATTTCACAGTTCCGGTGCAATTCCTTTCGAGGGGGGAATCGTTTTGAGGGCCGGATGCATGATGGGATCGTAACTACCGAGAGTTCGCACGGTAGGATGGGCTCGATCGGCCATACACCGGCCGGGTGCCATTCCGGGTTGGGTACATGTGTACACGCTCTGCAGAGTTGTTTGATCTATAGCTATAGCCGCGTCCTCGGTCATGGACATACCTAGAAGACATGTTCATTCCTCATGTTTTGGGATTTCTACCTTCCCCCTTTAGATGAGAGTGTGGTGAGCCGTGGTTGCAGTCGGGGAGGGGAGAGTGGCTCCCTGTACCTCGCGGATCCGATTGCAATCATTGAGGTGCGAGGAGAGGAAGTTCTCGCATCGACCCTAGATGGAGGTAGGTTGTGGAGACGGGGCCCTGGGATACCAGGTGGTTCCGAGTTGTGTTGAGAGCTTTGGGTTGGGATCTTGATGGAGATATCTTGTTGTTACTCTGCTGCTGCTGCTTAGGAAACCTGAGCTTCTACCTTGCCTCGTTTCTTCCCTTTAGAAGTTAGGCCACTTAAAGCTGCATACGGTTGGTGACGTGAACCTATCCCACTCCTTGGGGATAGACTTTGGGTGTGCAGGGTACGAGTCTGACTTCGACAACAACGCCGATGGATGGTACGACTGAGGGATGCGTCGCTTCGCTCAAGGATGCCTGTGGCGAGAAGAATAAAAGATGGAGACCCTTCTGAGATGCTAGCTACCGCTGCGTAGAATTTCACTCTGATTCAGCCAAGAGGCTTGTAATGTTGTACTCCATAATGGACATGTAATAAATTTACGTACTAATGCTAGTGTGATGCGATGTATGGCTGTGTTTTACTATCTGTGATACGTTCTGTACGCGATAGCCACTGATCCAGGGACTATCGCGAAGGTATAGGGATTCGGGTTTTCTTTTGAAAATCCGTGGTTTTACAGGTGGTACCAGAGCCATACTTGACCGTAGCACGTATCCCTAGAAATGGCCGATAGAAATAGGACTCTATGCGCTCTATTTCTATATTTATACCCTTGAGCTATGTTATAAAAACTTATCTCTTTTTAAAACATCTCCCTTACCTGCGCTAACAAAAATTTCTTACGTGTCACAGGAAATGGAGCGCCAAGTTGCGGAGATCACCCCCGAGACGTGCGGGGCGATCTGCCACTGGATGGAGAGGGCCCTTCTCAGGCTTGGGGTCCCTCCTACCTACGTCACGTACCGTGCTGAGTACGTGCCCGCCGTGACGGGACGGCTGGTGCTCTGCACGGTTGCCGTCCTTCCTCACCCGAACCTTCTAGGGTTCAAGGGGGAGGTCTGCTATAGCACTGCACTGACCGTTGCGACTGCGATGGACGTCGCCTGCCGCCAGGCACTGGGCTGCCTTCTCACCCAGTACCGCGCCACGTTCGAGTCCGGGACGCTCCGTCTTCTACCCCGCGACTACTAGCGCCTGGCACCGCTCGTGGACGGAGTCCCTTCGCACGAGGGGATCCAGGACGACGTTGACGCCGCACCCTTCTGCGAGTCTGACGAGACTCTAGTGGAGACCGCCAGTTACTTGGTCGACCTCGACAAGTACGCACGCCGCCTGGAGGACAAGTCGCGGACCCTCTTCGGCGACATCAGGGACGCCACCGGAGAGGCCCGCCTTCACCTACAGCGCTACCTTCAGCTGGAGAGGGAGAACAGCGCGCTACGCTACCGTGTTCGCCAGCTTGAGTAGGGGCTCAACCGCGCGACATCCACCCTACTACAGTCGGAGAAGGAGCGTGTGGAGACACGCGAGGAGCTGTTGTACGTCAAGGAGGACCTCCGCAAGATGACCGCGAGTCAGAGCCGACTGAAGGACAGACTTCAGAGCAAGGACGACTTGCTCACGGTACGCGCCCACCTGCTCGGCTGTGAGCGGAGCAAGGTGGAGAAGCTGCAGAAGAATAGAGTGGAGAACGTCACCAACCTCGCGTGGCTTACGCGCACGGCTGTCTACCTGAGAGACAAGGTTGAGAGACTGAGGAGGACTTGGGAGGACGCCGACTCTCTCCGCGTGGACCAGCTCATGGAGCTCAACGGAGAGCTGCCCTTCGAGTCACAGCGTGCGATCCGCACGGAGACTTTCGAGCTGCACCAGTCCCGCCTCAAGCTACACCTGTGTCCGATGGCTCAGATGCCGACCCCCGTTGAGACTGAGGAGGTACGCGAGGCACACGCCTTGGTGTCCCGGATCTTCCCTCCGGACTACCCCACAGAGGACCGCTACCCTGTCTCGTACAAGAGGGCTCGCACAGAGTAGAGTGCAGAGCGAGGACATGACCTAGAGTAGAGTTGTATGATAGTAGTTTCCATGAGTCGTTCCATGCAGCCGCGAGCATGTTCCGGTGCATGAAGAGAGTCATGTCACAACATGTAGGCACCACCCTTTTGAGCATGTAATGATGTATTATAGCGTTGATTTGAGCTGCTACCCCTAAGGTCGGAGTCAGCCTTGGGGAAGCATATGTACTACTCATGCTTGTTGTATGCTTGGATCTTAATGGAGTTATTTGTGTCTTAATACTTTTTCTCATTGAGTGTTGGTTATATAAATAGTTTTATTTTCATGCTTGTCTCAGACTCATATATGTTGGTGAGTGACGTTATGTAAAAGTCTCTTCTTCCCTGGTCGTGTTTTCAGAAGGATGTCGATCCGACGGTCCAACCATCTGCTGGCCCGCCTCGAGGAGGCTGCCGAGGAGGAGGAAGCCCTACAGGGCCGTGGCCGCGGTCGTGGCCGTGCCGCCGCACATGGATGCGGTCATGCACCTGCCCGTGGCCAAGGGCGCCCGCCCCTACGTGGAGGAGCTCGGGGAGCTCGAGGCCGGGGTGCCGGAGCACCGCCACCGCCGCCCGAGGGCCCGGAAGCTGAAGCTGAGGATGGAGAAGCCGAGCAAGATCAGGAGCAAGACCAGCCTGAGCCGGACCAGCCTCCACCGCCACCACCCAACTTGGTGGACGTGATGGCTGTCCAGACTCGGCTGATGCAGAGGATGGCGGAAGCCATGGAGCACCGTGGCAATGGTGGGAACCGTGTCGCTCCGCAGGACGAGGACCTCATGTGGAAGATCGAGAGGTTCATCCGCCTGAAGGCCCCCACCTTCAGCTACTCGAATGACCCGCTCGACGCCGATGACTGGCTGAGGGTGATCGAGACCAAGCTCGACCTCACCATCTGCTCCGACGAGGAGTGCGTCGCCATCGCCACGCACCAGCTGGAGGGTCCTGCCAAGTCTTGGTGGGACAACTACACCGCCAGCCACCCGAACCCAGCCTTCATCACCTGGCTGGAGTTCTGTGAGGCGTTCCGTGAGCAGTACCTGCCCAGCGAGCTATTGATCCAGAAGGCGCAGGAGTTCCGCACCATGACGCAGGGTGAGATGAGGGTGGAGGAGTACGAGCGTCATTTCATGAAGATGATGCGGTACACCCTCGATGACACCAACACCGACTAGAAGAAGCAGTTATGGTTCCTGTGAGGCCTTCACCACGGCCTTCGCCAGGGACTGAAGGCGAGTGAGCACAAGTCCCTTCGCCACCTTGTCAACCGCGCCATCACGGTCGAGGAGGAGAGGAGGGGCCACGAGGAGCGCATGAAGGGCAAGAAGAGGATGGGAGATCGGGATCACCACGACCGATCCTTCCAGAAGTCGAGGAGTGGGCAGAGCAACATGGTGAGGGGGGGCTACCGCCCGGGGCATAACCAGCCTAGGCGCAGCTTCGGAGGAGGCCGTGGCCAGTTCCCTGGAGGGAGGAGCCCTGGCTACCCCCAGCAGAGTGGAGGCTACAACTGTCCGCCGCAGAGCACCACGAGACCTGCCGCTGGAGGTTTCACCGTGACCTGCTTCGCCTGTGCCAAGCCTGGCCACAAGTCCTTCGAGTGCCCCGACAAGAAGACCGCTGCTACACCCACGAGAGCTCCTGCTCCAGGAGGACGACCTCCTCAGGCTGCACCACCGCCGACTGCCGGCCGTGGGAGGCTTAACCACCTCACTGAGGAGGAGGCTGCAGACGCTCCTGACGTCGTGATTGGTGAGTTTTTGGTTTGTGGTTCTACTTCTTTGGTTCTTTTCGATACCGGTACAATCGGGTCGTATATCACCTCTAGATTCGTGAACAAACTCTCCCTCCCTACAACCACCCGATCAATTCCTATTATCATGAGTTCACCTCTTGGAGATATTAGATGCACCTTTCTGTGTAGAGGTGTGGATGTGGTCATTCAGGGCCACAAGTTCTTGGGGGATCTGACAGTGTTGCCCTCCAATGGCATCGACGTGATTCTGGGGATGGATTGGATCACCGCACACAAGGGTGTCATCTCCACTTCACCGCGACTAGTGACCTTGGTACACCTTGATGGAACGAGGGTCACCTTCGAGCCGATGAAGTCTCGAGACATACCAGCTGTGTACAGTCTTCACACGAAAGGTATCTCAGATGTGCCAGTGGTTTGTGAGTATGAAGATGTGTTCCCAGAAGAGCTGTCGGGTTTGCCACCAGACCGTGACGTGGAGTTCGTGATCAACTTGGTACCGGGGACTGCACCTATAGCTCAGAGTCCGTACAGAATGGCAGATGTTGAGCTAAAGCTGTTGAAGGCAGAGTTGGACTCACTACTTGAGAAGGGGTTCATTCGACCGAGTGCTTCACCGTGGGGTTCACCAGCTCTGTTTGTGCCGAAGAAAGATGGGACTCAGCGTCTGTGCGTTGATTACCGCGCACTCAATGCGGTAACCATCAAGAACAAGTACCCGCTACCCCGGATCGATGACCTGATGGATCAGCTAAGGCAAGCCAAGTTCTTCAGCAAGATTGATCTCCGATCAGGCTACCACCAGATGAAGATTCGGCCGGAAGACATCTTCAAGACCGCGTTTGTGACCCGGTACGGACAGTATGAGTACACTGTTGTATCGTTCGGTCTTACGAACGCCCCGGCGTACTTCATGAACATGATGAACAAGGTGTTCATGGAGGAGTTAGACAAGTGTGTCATTGTCTTCATTGACGACATACTGGTCTTCTCCAAGACCGTGGAAGAGCATGAAGAGCACTGTAACACCCTAGTTTGCAATTTGGCTAGGATTTAAAAATTTTATTAAAATTTGTTAGAATTAAATAGAGTGTATAATTATTTCGAAATAAATAATATTTTCTAAACTAAATAAATGAATCATAGGCTATAAATATTTGGTTGTTGCATTCATGTTGTAATGCATAGTGTTTATTGTGTGAAAAATGAGTTTGAGTTTTAAAGCTCGAAATGGGTTCGTCTTTGTATCTCTGTAATCTTTATCTCTAAATCTCTCCAACAAAATCTTTTCTTTATCTCGACCCATCTCTTTTCCTCTCCATCCCTCTCTAGATCCTTTCTCGAGCCTAACCCTCTCTTTCTCTATAAATACCATAGGATCATCTCTCCTCTCTCTAAAACACATCTCTCTCTTTCTCTCTCTACAATTAAAGGTCTCTTTTCTCTCTCTAACATCATGTCAAGTTCATATCTCTAATTCTTTCTCTCTCTCTAATCTTTTCTCTAAACAAGACCTATCTCTGTCTACCATATAATAGTCTCTCCTCTCTCTCCCTCTCTAAAACCATTTTCTCCCCCCTCTCTCTCTATCTATCTTGGACCCAATCTCCCTCTCTCTCTCTCTATAAATCTTTTTGGGCTCCATAATTCTCTTTATTCAAGCAAATCCATATTCATCCCTCCTCTCCCTTCCCCTAATCTGGCCCAAACCCCTCTCCTCTCCCCTTCGGGCCCAACCCAGCAAAACCTCCTCCCTTCCACCTCCTCTTTCCAGCCCAAACCCACCTCCCTCCCTATTTCTTCCCGCCGGCCCACCACTCCTAGCAGGCCAGCAGCACACCAGGCCCCCTCCCGCCTTCTCTCTCTGCCGCACGGGCCCCACCCATCATCCCCTCCAACCCCACCTTCCTTCTTCCCCCTCCCCTATTTCCAACCGAGCAGAGCAAGCCGCCGGCCTGGGATTTGAATCCCGGAGCACCCGCGCCCTCCGCCCCAATCCCCGCTCCTTGGACCCACTCCTTCGGCCTCTCCACGCCTCCCCTACCCCGCAACCCGTCCCGGTGCGAGTCCTCCCCCCAGATGGCAAGGCGAGCCATGCCGCGCCTGTCACGGCCGCCATCACCGCGTCCCCAAATCCCGGCCACCTCCCAGCTTCCTCGCCTATAAATGCCCAGAACCGAGCTCCCTCCCCTCTCTTTTCCTCTCCGCTCAACCTCGCTCGCCGCGGAGCCGCCCTTGGCCGCCAATCGCCGTCGCCATCACCGCGGTGAGGAGCTCCGCCGCCGCCGTGTTTTCCCACTCCGACCCTCCCTCACCCTCCTCCTTCTCTCCTTGCACGCACAGGTACCCCAGGAGGACGTCCCCGCCCCCGAAGGCACGAAGCCGAGGCCGGAACCCCGTCCTCCACACGTGCCCGAGCCGCCGTCCGCCCCTCTCCATCGTGCGCCTGCACCACCCAGAACCCGGCGCCAACAACACCGTGGTGAGCTTCGCCTTTCCCTCCTCTTTCTCCTAGTCAAAACGGCACACATTTTGGTGCACCGTAGCCCCCGCGCGCCTCGTCTCCGGCGAGCCGCCGCCGCTGGCCGCCCAGCGCCGCCGTCCGAACCCCCTCCCACCGGCGACCCAAGCACCAGCAGCTCCCCCTGCCGCCGGATCTTCCACTGACGGACGCGATCGCATACCCCTTCGGGTGTGTAACCGGTCCACGGTGGACCCGTAGACCCGCGGTCCACAGCCGGTCCATGGCCTAGTCAGCGCCACGTCACCCTCTGCAGCCAGTCATAGCACGCCATGTGGCGACCAGTCAGCAGATCCACCCCGTCAGCTCTTGTTTTGCAGAAAACTCCCTGCGGAACCCTGAAATCCCGTCCACTTTTCTCTGTGTCTTGCCACTTTGCACGAAACACCCCATAAAAATCCCACCTTTTGCAGTTCGGTCCAGCCGAGCGTCTTTTGCTCAAAGACCCTTGAGTTTTCACCTTTTCGCGGCCAGTTTTCTCTGACTCTAGCGAATCTTCGGATCTAGCCCCTGTAAACCATAGTTAATCACGACTAGGTCCCTACAACCTTCAAAACTCCATATCTTTCACGTTTTAGCTCCGTTTTAGCTCGTTCAAGTTGTGTTAGTTTCGTTTCGTCGTAGCACACGTGTTAGCAGCGACATTCACCATGTTTCATGTTTTTGGAAATTAAAGTTAATATTAATTTGATTAATGACCATTTCAACCTCTTTTAAATAAAATCAAATATAGGCTTAACTCTCGTCTTTTCTTTAACAAAAGCTAACTTGAATAATTTGAACATCAATGTGTTTTAATTATAACTTGTTTAGCTCAACCCGACACATGAAAATTCGTTAGTTGCTCTCACATAGTATATAGTTTTCTAAATTAAATCCTTAATTGGTATAAACTCTAATAAACTTTTATAAATAAAATATGACTAGGTTTATCTTGTGTTTTACATTCAAACATAATTTGATTAAGTTACAACATGTGGTATTTCTCCGAAATACCCATTAAACATATTTCTTTAATTAAAATAAATGAAGCACATAGCCCTTTGTTCCTAATCATATAAACCCGACCGATAGTTGTGTCTTTCGCTCGTAGCTTCTCTTTAACCCTTCTCACGCTCTCTTGTTCGTAGCTAGCTCGCGTTAGCTAGTAGTACGCTTTTGTAAAATGCTTTTATCATCTGGTGGTTTGTTCTTAGTTGTAGCTTTGTGTTGTTTCAGCTGATTGTTGTACGCTGAGGAACGCTTCTGAGCAGTGGAGCATCGGGAAACGGGCAAGTGTCCTTGACATCTTGCTATTTTATACCTTTATGTTTTATTCATCATAATCACTGCTTTATTTATGCTTTCTTGCATTAGATGTCTAATTTTGCTGGGAATCCTATTAAGGACTGTTTACTAGATTTTCATGATCATTCCTTGCTTACCCTTAGAGGTTACCTATATGGGTAGATTTATGCTTAGCTTGCTCAACATGGGTTGGGTTAAATCTTAACTTGATTAATTACTATGCAATATGGTAATGTGGGTTATGGTTAGCAACATGAACACCCTAGGCGAATCAGGCAAGTGGTTGGGATGATGACTTGTGATGCTTGATGTTGGTCTTGCCTGAGTCGATCTCTTAAGGACCGGTCTGTGGAGCGACCACCTGGGACTTACCGTACAACCACGAGAACTAATGGGCTATGGTCTTGGCCAATTAAGTAGGGTAAATCGGGAAATCCAGCTGGCCTGCGTTAAGCTGTTGGTTCCAGTGAGGGAGGCTAGGCCCCCAACATTCTGTGGCACGAGGACGGGTACCCGAACCCTGAGTTGGGTTAATGCGCCGCTGCTGAACCTATGTAAAGGCCTCGTAGTGAACCCATGCCAGCACATCTCGAAAATGTGTTGTGAAGAGGCTCGCAACCTCTCGCGTGACGGGTATCACGACTCATGGGTAAAGTTGTACAACCTCTGCAGAGTGTTAAAAACTGTTATAACAGCCGTGCTCACGGTCATGAGCGGCCTGGACCCTCACATGGTTAGTTGGTGGTTTGGGTGGATCACAGTTGTGGTAACTGTGGTTTGGGAGTTGGTTATAGATATATGATGTTTTAACCTTAGGATCAGGACAAGCGGGTGCTTGTGCCTTGATTGGGTTGGGAAGCCTTATACACAATAAATCTTAGGTGCTTAATTAAAATTTGACCAACTAAAACTTGAGCTTTGCAATCCACCAAATAAAGCCTTACTTGTTATAAGCCTGCATGTATTGCATTTACTTTCCTTCCACTTGCGGAGTATATGCCTCCAGGTGTACTCACCGTTTTCCCTTTCAACCCCTGCTGTTCTCTCCCCACTGCTGCTCAGATAAACCGAAGCTAGAAGAAGGAGCTACATCGTGAAGACCTGGAGTTCTAGGTTGGCGTGCCCCCAGTCGACGTTCCTGTGGAAGATGGTGCCTACTCCGCTGCGATAGACATACGCTTTGTATTTTTTTGTTTAGACCCTCTGGTCATTTTGTAATAGTTACACACCTGTAATGATATATGTTGTGATATTCACTAATGATGTCACTTTATGCATGAATTTTGATCCTGGGCATGCATAAAGGGTGCATTCGGTTTGTCTTTTAAAACCGGGTGTTACAAGCACCTGAGGATAGTGTTGGGAAAGCTTAGGCAACAGCAGCTGTATGCTAAGTTTAGCAAGTGCGAGTTCTGGATGGAAGAAGTCGCCTTTCTCGGTCACGTGTTGTCAGCGGAAGGAGTGGCCATAGATCCGAGCAAGATAGAGGCAGTGTCCAAGTGGCAGTCACCCAAGTCAGTGACAGAGATCCGCAGTTTTCTCGGTCTAGCCGGTTACTACCGCCGGTTCATCGAGAACTTCTCCAAGATTGCGAAGCCCATGATAGAACTGTTGAAGAGCAACACACCATTTGTATGGTCGGACAAGTGTGAAGCCAACTTTCAAGAGCTCAAGACTCGCCTCACCACTACACCGGTCCTGACTCTTCCCGATGCGAGCAAAGACTTCGTGGTGTACTGTGATGCATCGAGACAAGGACTCGGTTGCGTGCTGATGCAGGGAGGCAAAGTTGTTCCATATGCCTCACGATAGCTTCAGAAGCACGAGGAGAACTACCCCACACATGACCTCGAGCTAGCTGCTGTCGTTCACGCTTTGAAGATATGGAGGCACTACCTGATGGGCAACAAGTGTGACATTTACACCGACCACAAGAGTCTGAAGTACATCTTCACACAGTCCGAGTTGAACCTGAGGCAGCAAAGATGGCTTGACCTGATCAAGGACTACGACCTGAACATCCACTACCACCCTGGTAAAGCGATTGTCGTAGCTGATGCACTGAGTCGCAAGCATTACTGCAACAATCTGATGGTGCTGAAAGAGCAACCGACACTGTATGAGGAAATGGAGAAGCTGAAGTTGGAGATAGTTGAGAAGGGACAGCTGAATGAACTGAGGGTGAGGTACACCTTGGAAGATCAGATTCCAGAAGCTTAGAAAGGATGCCTAGAAATTGAAGAAGTGAAGGACTTGATGGCAAGAGGCAAAGCAGTTGACTACCGCCTCGACGAGCAAGGCACCCTGTGGTTGAAAGATCGCATATGTGTACCCCGAAGCAAGGAGATCCGAGACTCGATCCTGAAGGAAGCTCACGACTCTTGGTACTCGATTCACCCTAGTTGCACGAAGATGTATCAAGACCTAAAGGTACGTTTCTGGTGGGAGAAGATGAGGGAAGACATTGCTGAGTACGTCGCTCGATGCGACACGTGTCATGGAGTGAAGGCAGAACATCAGAGACCGTCAGGGTTACTACAGCCGCTGGAGATACCCGTCTGGAAATGGGATGATATCAGCATGGATTTCATAGTGGGTTTGCCTCGTACACAGAAAGGGAATGACTCTGTTTGGGTGATTGTCGACCGCTTGACCAAGGTAGCACACTTCTTGCCAGTGAAAGCCAACTACAGTGTGAGCCGACTTGCTGAACTCTACATGGACAACATTCTGAAGCTTCATGGACCTCCGAGGAGCATTGTGTCAGATAGGGGACCGCAGTTTACCGCTCAGTTCTGGAAGAGTTTGCATGCTTCTATGGGAACCGAGTTGAACTACAGTACAGCTTTCCACCCGCAGACAGATGGGCAGACAGAGAGAGTAAACCAGGTACTGGAGGACCTCCTGAGGGCTTGTGTGTTGACCTACGGGTCAGATTGGGAGAAGAGCTTGTCCTATGCCGAGTTCTCTTACAACAACGGCTACCAAGCTAGTCTACGAATGGCACCTTTCGAAGCTCTCTACGGTAGAAGGTGTCGGACACCGCTGATGTGGTTCGAGGTGGGGGAGCGAACCTTCTTCGGTCCCGCCACCATTGTCGAAGCCGAGGAGAATGTTGCTAAGGTCAGAGAGAATCTGAAGATAGCTCAGAGCAGGCAGAAGAGCTACGCCGACCCAAAGAGGAAAGACGTCTCGTTTGAAGTGGGAGATCACGTCTACTTGAGGGTTTCACCCCTCCGAGGTACAAAAAGGTTCCATGTCAAGGAGAAGTTGTCTCCATGGTATGTTGGCCCGTACCCGATCGTGAAGAGGATTGGAAAGGTAGCCTACAAGATAGAGCTGCCACCGGAACTCGCCGGAGTCCACCCGGTGTTCCACGTGTCTCAACTCCGGAAGTGCGTGGTTGTGGAGAAGAGAGTGCCCGCTCAGGCACTCGACGTCCAGGAGACCCTGGAGTACTTGGAGTACCCAGTCCGGATCCTGGACTGGGCGGAGAAGTCGACCCGGAGGACCACCACTCGCTTCTGCAAGGTGCTCTGGAGCAACCACTCCGAGCACGAGGCGACGTGGGAGAAGGAGTCCGTCATGAGGGAGAAGTACCCTCATCTCTTCAAACCGGAGGTAACTTCTTAATCTCAGGGATGAGATTCTTGTGAGGGGGGGGAGTTCTGTAACATCCTAGAAATTGCTTGTTTTCAAAAATATGGATTTCAAAATTTTTGCTTTGTACTTGAGTGCACATGAAATAAATTAAGGATGTCTTCTTTTTCTCCACCCCATATTCTTAGATTTATTTTAAGTGGAATAAATAATTCTAGGTCATATAAAATGTTAGTGTGAGAAGTTGGATCTTCTTTGGTTTTTATTTTGGGATTTATTGATTGCTATTCAAATTTGAATGGAATTCAAATTTGAATATAATTAGTTGAAGTGTTTTAGATAAAAGAAAACCCTTAACCGTTGTCTGGGCCGTAACCCAGCCACTCAAGTCCGCCGCACCCCCCTTGGCCCATGCGCGGCCCAGCAACCAAGCAGCCAGCCGGCCTGCCTAACCTTACCCGCGCCCGAAGTCACCGACAGGTGGGGCCGAGCTGCCAGCGCCACATCACCCTTCCCTTTCTTCTTCTTTTTCACCTTTCTTCCTCCCCTGCTCTCACCGCGCCGCGCCACCGTGGAAAAGGTGCTGCCGTGCAGCCATGTCCGCCACCGCGGATGTGCTTCACTCGTCCTGAGGTGCATCTCGCTGTCCGCGCCACCTACCACTGCCTATAAGAGTCACCGCGGGCGCCCGAGCCAAACCCTAGCCAACTGGGGATTTTCCTCCCCAATCCCGCCGCCGGTGACGTCAGGGGGAGAAGAGGAGGAGAGGGAGGCGAGGAGGCCGTCTGAGGGAGCGATGCCCGCTGTTGCCGCCGGAGCCGTCCGTGAGGAGGAGCCGGACCTGCTGTAGCCGCGCACCCCTGCATCCCCTGCTCCGAACCGCTCCGCCGCGTCGAGCCCCTCTTCGCCGACGCCTTCACCGCCGGGTCCCTTTGGACCGCAGGTGAGAACCGCATCACCATTCTTCCTGTGGTGCCCGACCTTCGAGTCGTGGTCGCGTTCGAGCCTTGTGCGCTCGCTGGCCTTGTGCGTCGTGAACCACCCTGTGTCGCACCGCGCCGCCGCGCGTCCCGCCGGCGCCTGTGATGCCGGCCTTCGAGCCGAGCCGGACGAACATGCAGGTGCCGCTGCCTTCGCCAATGCGCGTGCGCCTCTCTACTTTGAATCGATCCTGAGTCGCCGTGCCGTACGCCGCCGTTCCGGTCCGCCGCCGTGGCCGAGCCGCCAGTGCGCGCACGCGCACCCTTTCTGCACACACCTGCACCTTCGCGCGCACCCGCACGCCCGTGCACCTACGCACGCGCACGTGTCCGCCTGGTAGGGCAAAGCCCTGCCCTTTTTCCGACCTAAGCCGAACCTCGCCGGCGCTCCGTCCGTCGCGAACCGAGGCATCGCCGCCGGGGGATCTTTTCCGCCCCGGAGGTGCGAGCGCCAGAACGACCTTGAACACGCACGCCCGTTCACGTGCACGCACGCGCGGACCCTCGCCGGCAACGGCCACCCCAGCCGCGCCGCCGAGACCCCTGTTTCGCCGCGCGCAGACGTGTCGAGCCGTCGCTCCGCG
Source organism: Cenchrus fungigraminus (assembly GCA_036936925.1). Lineage (NCBI taxonomy): Eukaryota > Viridiplantae > Streptophyta > Magnoliopsida > Poales > Poaceae > Cenchrus > Cenchrus fungigraminus. The sequence continues at coordinate 76,118,073 of CM072780.1, forward strand.
CTTGTTGTCCGGTGCGGGGGAACCCAGCTCGTGTCCGCGCATCCGAGCACCTTCTTACGCACGTGCTCGCCCTCGTGCTCGCGGGCGCATCTGGACGACGCAGGCAACCCCAGCCTCACCGTCATCAACTCCGTGTCCGCCGCCGCGCCGACCATTGCCCCGTCGCCGCCGCGCCGGAGCTCTTCCTCAAGGCCGCCCTCTTTCTATCCCAGATGAAACCCTAGATCCACCTGAGCCTTAGCGTGTCACTTGTTGTCCGCCGTCGCAAGACCTCGCCGCCGGCGAGCTCTGCTTCGACCGCCGCTCCTCTGGGACTTTACGTCGAGCACCTGGAGACTGCACCCAAAACCCAGGGGGGTTTTCCCTCTACACATGTTGGGCCACATGTGGATCTGGCCGCGGCCGATCCACCGGATCTTGTGCGGCCGCCCACTCCCACCTTCGCCAAACTCCCGCACGCACCAGCCCGCGTCACACCGGATTCGCTCGGATCCCATGCGGCTACCCACACGCGCCTGCGCCGCGTGCACGCCCACACGCCGCCGCGCCGCAAAAGATCCCTCCGGATCCCTTGCGGCCGGCCACGCCTGATGCCACCTGGACCACTGCTAGCTATAAGCTGCCGACGTGGCTGCCACACGTGCTGCTGTAGCCAGCCAACCGCCAGCCTGTAGCTAGCTATAAGACCCTTAGAGCTGGCCCGTAGCTAGCTTAAATTTATTGCTATTGTGTATGCGTATTTTATTTCCAGAAAACTATTTTATCTTTGGAAAATCATAATAAATCCGTTTTAACTCCGAAAAATACAAAACCTTTTCCAGAAATTCTCTAAAATCTTGAACTCTGTGTTAGGCTAGTGTTTGCTCTCTTTTGGCTCTTAATGGCTGTTCGTTTGGAGTTAATTGCAATAGGACCGCTTTTTATTTTCTTTTACGCGTTAATAGGAGGAGCTGGAGCCGGGGAGCTGAACCCGGAGTTCGACTACGCCGATGACTATGCTGCTGAGGACTACCCGACCCCAGGTTCACGGCTGACTGACTTTGAATGCCTATTAGACATTGCAATGTAGTATGCTAGCGCTTTACTTTATATGCATGTTGATGAACCTTGCACTGCCTACTTTAAATACCCTGTCCTTGATTGCCCTACCACTACTATATATGTTTATAAGCGTGTGTATACGTTGTGCTTTGCGATGCATGTGTTGGGATGGGAATAGTGGTTCTTGGCGTGTGTGGGGTAAAAACCGGCAGGAGAAGGCGTTTTGGGTACTTTGGCGGGGGTGAGCTCGAAACAACCGATTTGGGATCGGGGACGGGGGTACACTCCTCAGTGTATCCCCACTTTTACGGTTTTCGGAGCCTAGGTATTGGGGTTTTACTTGCGTATGGAGGACATGAGCTTGCCCCGGTCTGAAAGCGAGTGGATCAACTTGTCGATAGGACTTTCGTACACACCACCTTGCCGAGCGTGGGGTTAGGGCCGAGTTGAGCTCGGCAAGTGCGGAACCATACCTGCCAGTAGGATAGCGGGGTATCAGTGGGGGAGAGGTGGGAGAGACCACCTTCTCTCAGAGCGACTCCCGTGTGGCCACACGGGAGCATTTCACAGTTCCGGTGCAATTCCTTCCGAGGGGGGAATCATTTTGAGGGCCGGATGCAGGATGGGACCGTAACTACCGAGAGTTCGCACGGTAGGATGGGCTCGGTCGGCCGTACACCGGCCGGGTGCCATTCCGGGTTGGGTACAGGTGTACACGCTCTGCAGAGTTGTTCGATCTATAGCTATAGCCGCGTCCTCGGTCATGGACATACCTAGAAGACATGTTCGTTCCTCATGTTTTGGGATTTCTACCTTCCCCCTTTAGATGAGAGTGTGGTGAGCCGTGGTTGCAGTCGGGTAGGGGAGAGTGGCTCCCTCTACCTCGCGGATCTGATTGCAATCATTGAGGTGCGAGGAGAGGAAGTTCTCGCATCGACCCTAGATGGAGGTAGGTTGTGGAGACGGGGCCCTGGGATACCAGGTGGTTCCGAGTTGTGTTGAGAGCTTTGGGTTGGGATCTTGATGGAGATATCTTGTTGTTACTCTGCTGCTGCTGCTTAGGAAACCTGAGCTTCTACCTTGCCTCTTTTCTTCCCTTTAGAAGTTAGGCCACTTAAAGCTGCATACGGTTGGTGACGTGAACCTATCCCACTCCTTGGGGATAGACTTTGGGTGTGCAGGGTACGAGTCTGACTTCGACAACAACGCCGATGGATGGTACGACTGAGGGATGCGTCGCTTCACTCAAGGATGCCTGTGGCGAGAAGAATAAAAGATGGAGACCCTTCTGAGATGCTAGCTACCGCTGCGTAGAATTTCACTCTGATTCAGCCAAGAGGCTTGTAATGTTGTACTCGTAATGGACTTGTAATAAATTTACGTACTAATGCTAGTGTGATGCGATGTATGGCTGTGTTTTACTATCTGTGATACGTTCCGTACGCGATAGCCACTGATCCAAGGACTATCGCGGAGGTACAGGGATTCGGGTTTTCTTTTGAAAATCCGAGGTTTTACACCACATGCCAGGCGAGCCGACGGTGAATAGTATCTTCCCACACGGCGGCGGTAGGTGCTCCAATGTTGGAGTTTCTCGATCTAGGGTTAGGGTTTCTTTGAGATTTCGCGATTTGCTTCGATTTCTTCCCCTAACCCGAACGGATCTAGGGTTAGGGTTCGATCTTAACTTTGATTCGCTTTGAATATTGTCTATTTCTGTATGATTTGCATCAATTCGACTCATTCTAGTGTTCCTCTCCCCGTCTTTCTCTTCGATTCCGGGTAAAAAACTTAAAATTTGAACACTGACTACCCCGATGCTCAGATCCACTAACTAATAGGCGACTGATACCATTGTTAGTATTAAAACACGGATCTCTAGTAGTAGATCTAGCCGGGTTACAACTTAGATTAACAAAAGACATGAACTTGATCTAGATCTACAACACTACAACTACACAGAGACTAACAACAACACTAAGAAAAGGGAGTAGGGGAACACAGACCATCGACAAGGGAGGAAGAAGCTGCCGGTGGGTTGGCCATCTCTTCGGTCGAGGTAGCAGGGGCTTCCTCGGCTTGGCGTAGAGGTGGCAGGGATGGCGCCGGCTCGATGAAGGCTGCGCTGGGGAAGCGGCGTAGATGCGGTCGGTGGCAGCGTGTACGGGTGATGAAGCAGGACGTCCGCGACGGCAATGGTGGTGCTTCCCGCCGCTCCAGTGCTCCCTCAGTCGCTAGGGTTGTAGGTGGGGTGTGTGGCGGCGCAGAGAACCTCGTACTGCGAGCTGTGGCCCCCACCTCCTCTATATAGCACTGTGCGACGAGGCCCACCAACCATAGTTCGGTTGGGCGCCCCCGACCAGGGCGCGAGGTCGAGCCCGACTCGGCCTTTGGGCCGCGTCGGTGTGGAGATCGAACTAACAAATGTCCCCATGTGACCATGTCTCCCTCCAAGTCTCTCTTGCAGCGGTCCTTGGGAATTGGACAATTGGTCATTAGAGCTTGTCCTTCTTTGAGAGCCATCTGCTTCTGGATGATAAAAAAATTAGCAAAAAGCAATTAAACTCAGAATTCTACAAAATACACCCACATGTCAAAGGAATGTTGGACTCATCTAAATCTTGTGTATTTCATTGATATAGTAGAAAAAACAAACTATAGTTGCTCGGTTGGATTAAGACATCAACACGGGTTACCACTCGACAACACCCATCGGCTGGTTGGACCGGGACATTAACGCGGCCGCACCACTATACACGATGACGGCAACAAAGACAAAGCACCTCTGCAACACTCTCTCACATTCCACACTATTGTAGCCATCGAAACCTTCGACGTGATCCATCGCTGATAGAGGAACTAAGGAAGCGGACACCAGCACACCAAGAAGGCCACCGCCATGCAGGACTCATTAATGCAGTGCCATTACATCTAAGCCCACCACCCGAACGAAATGAAAAGCACCAAATCCGAGACTCAACGCAACACGTGGGGGCTTCATCGCATCCGCCTTTGGAGTCGCCCTCTCTCATGCGTTGGGGCCTCGCCCCACCTGCCACAGAACTCCACGCTACGGATTCGTTTCCAAAGTTGTCATCAAGATGGTTGGCAGAGATGCCCCGCTCCCAAAGTCACTATCAAGCAACCAAGCCACTGCTGCCGTCCGACTTCCCTTCGTTGTTTCACCCTCGCACAAAGCGACCACCATCAAACCAGGGGAGCAAGGAAGTCGCTTGTGCCGTCTTCCGATGTTGCACCGCACCGGATTGGGCCAGCCATGCTGAGCACCCCACCCCGATCTGCGGTAAGCCAAGTCATCTCACATTGCCACTGCTGCAAGCACCGTCTTAGCCCCACACTGTTAGTGTTGATCTCCACCAGTTGGCCCAAAGGGTGGGCCAACTGGGCCCTTGACTCGGCTCCCTGAACGGGGGAGCCCACCCACTGGGGTTGCGGGCCCCCGTCGCGCAGCACCATATAAGGATGGTGGGGGCCACGAGGAACAGTTGTTGACACCGTTTTTTGGAAAAATAGGTCAAAAAAGGGTGAGGAGAAGCAGCCGATGAAAACAGAGTGCAATCGGCCGATTAGGGAAAAGAGAGAAGGGTGGTCAACAAGATTTGCCGATGGTCAGAGGAATCCAACCCTGATAGTGGGCCAGCAAGTCGGAGCAATCAGCCGATGGTTAACCACAGGATCGGCCGATGGGTAGAAAGAAGGCGGTAATCAAGGAGAAACGCCAAAAGGAAAGCATGGTGGAGGCGGGTCAGTCTACGATTGGAGACGGGTCAAAGAGTCAGTTTAGGAAGTTTTCGACTCCTGCGAGAGTCCTTTTCTATTTTTAGTAGATTTTTGTCTTTAGATGCAAGTAAACAGTGCCGTGATCAGCTAGGAGTCAGGGTTGTCCTCGGGACATAAATAGCGACCCTGCGTGGTCGGAAAAAGTGTACACACCAATATCAAACAAACCGCCTCCGGGAAAACCCTTTACTTTACTGCATCTACTTTACAGCATCTACCTTTACAGCATCTACTTTTCGGCGACTTCGCCACTGTGATTTTCTCTTTTCTACAACGTCGTGCTTCGAGTTCGTCGGGCTGCATCAGCTGATCTCCGGCAAGCTTGTGAGTACCGTTTTACCGAATAACCCTAGGCTTTAACCTCCGGGCGCATCGCTGAGGTTTCGTCTAGTTCTTTATTCACCCCTTACCGATATTAGCTAGATCTGCAAGTTTTCGTACCAATTCTTGTGGTTTTAGCTATTATCTTTATCATCCACTCGATCTAGATCCTATCGGCTTCTAACTTCGCAACCGATTCTGACCTACTCGAGTGCTGACGTCACGATCGGCCTATCCAGCCGATCCATCTACCCACGCACCTGCGCTTCGGTCGCTCTCGAGCCGACCGATCCCGCTTTTACCTGTATCGGCCGATTGGCTGGTACACGTGTTGCTAGAAGGCCATCGGTTCTCTAGTCGATCCCTAATATTTTCCATTGTCAATCAACAGGTCAGATTGGCTGGCATGCCTCGCTACAGACCGGGGAGTCACGTGTGCTGCGCGCGGAGGTGACGTCCTATTTTCGCGTCAACACACTTTTGGCACGCCCGATGGGACACGAAAAAGTCAACGATGATGAAGCCTACAAAGAGTGGTAATGCTGAGATTGATCCGGAAAACGTCCAACCAATCACCAAGGATCAGCTGAAAGATACAGACAAAGCTGAGTTCGAAGCTCACATGAAGCATTATGAAGAGCTTTGTCTGGCATCATACGGTCAGACTAAAGGTGGAGTCTTCAAGAAGAATCCCTTGCCAACACCTAAGCAAGTCACCTTCTCAGCCGATCCTGAAGGGCTTCAAGACATGATGACCAAGGCGATGCATCAAACAATGATTGATCAATCTAAGATTTTCGCCAATACTATTCAGAATGCCATAATTGAAGCACTCAAGAAAGGAGCAGAAGGAGGATACCTGGGACCTGCATATTTTCAACCAAACCGAACTCCTCCAGTGTTCCAGCATAACAAATTGGCTACTCCACTGATTGATGACCCAACAGTAGGGATCTCACCTTCTCCACGGGTCAATACAGTTGCTCCCGGTTCTTCATCGGACTCTCAGCCGATTCAGAATCAAAGTGTAGGAGAAAAGGCCAAAGATCCTGCTGTTACTATGCCTGTGGTCCAAACACACGTAGTACAGTCCAATGCCCAGGATCAGACATTCTCAGTACAGAATCAGAAGTATCCTGCGATGAGAGATCAAGATGGAAGGCTTGCAGGATGGGGCTTACCTCGTGATCATTTTGAGAATGATATCTCAAATTTTCTTGAGCCTCAGCCTGAAGAAATTCTAGAAGTGAAGTACCCACAGTCTTACCAAGCTACATTTGGGGGTACTCCAGGGACTGTACACATGAATGGGGAAGGAGTAGAGTTCGTCTACTTCAATCACGGGAGCAAAGCTTTTGAAAGGGTCAAGATCAGTCCAGCTCACGCTCACATGGTTATACCGACAGAAAGAAGAGCTCCTGTTCCACCGCAGAGACCAACTCCTGTCCAAACTCAGAAATCGGCTCAACAGCCGATACTTGGGATGCCCGTGCAAACTGCTCCACTACAGCAGCCAACATTGGGGATGCCTATACAGACTGCCCCATTACAGCAGTCAACATCAATGCAGCCTGTCTTGACTCCAGCCAACACAGTGGCCCCTACAAGATCATCGCCTTAGCAGCCGATCAACCAAGGGGTGACAGGGCAGCCAGTAATTCCACAGGTGGGTTCTGCACAGTTGCTACAAACACTTATGAATCAATTGGCTATTTCGAGCCAGTTGAATTTACAGCAATCCAGCCCATTGACTGGTCAGCCGATCGGACAAGCTCCACCTGTTGCAAACATGCAGAGTTCTTCTGGGACAGGGACATCAATGGTACCAAATCCACAGCCAAGAATCTTGGAAGAACGACCTCCAAAAACTCCAGCTGAGATACAAGCAATTGAACAAGTATCTGCTGAATTGAAGTCTCATATGAAGCAGGAGTTGATTGACCACTTCTCGGAGATGCTGCAGAAGCAATATGGGATAAGGCCCAAGCAACAGTCCTGTATGTACAGGACACCGTATCCATCTGGCTACTATTAGATACCGTTCCCTCCAAGATTCAAAGTGCCAGATTTCACCAAGTTCTCTAGGCAAGATGAAACGTCCACTATGGAGCACGTCACTCGGTTTATCATCCAATGTGGAGAAGCAGGGAACAATGATGCACTCAGGATACGTTTGTTCTCTTCATCTCTATCAGGGCCAGCATTCTCATGGTTCACATCACTGCCAGCTAACTCTATCATCAAGTGGTCCGATTTGGAACAACAGTTCCATAATTATTTCTTCTCTGGCATCCATGAGATGAAGATTACTGATCTGACCAGACTCAAGCAAAGGAACGATGAAACAGTTGCTGGATTCGTTCAGAGATTCAGAGAGGTCAGAAACAAGTGCTATAGTTTGAATCTGGGAGATAAACAACTGGCCGAGTTGGCTTTCCAAGGTCTCTTACCAACCTTGAGAGAGAAATATGCATCACATGACTTCGAGAGTCTAAGTCAGTTGGTCAGTCGAATGAGTCAAAAAACTGCAAAGACCTATGAGCGTAAAAGAAACTTTCAGAAGAAGGTGTCCTATGTGGATTACTCTAATTCAGAAGATGAAGATAATATGATAGGACTTGCAGAGTGGGTCAAAGGAAAGAAGACAGTATCCTGTCCCTTTGGCAAGAAAGAACCAGAGAAATTCGGCTTTGACATCACTAAGGCCGATAAGATATTTGATCTGTTACTTCAGCAAGGGCAGATTAAGCTCTCCCAGTTCCATACCATACCATCTGCAGAGGAATTGAAAAGGATGAAGTATTGCAAGTGGCACAATGCAACATCGCACGATACCAATGATTGCAAGATCTTCAGACAACAGATCCAATCAGCTATTGAGCAAGGAAGGCTTAAATTTGAAGCTCCTGCCAAAGCTGAGAAGCCGATGAAGATTGATCAGCACCCCTTCCCGACTAATATGGTTGAAGTGTCTAGCAAGGACACGTCACGAGTTAAATTGCTGACATCTGATTCGGCTCAAAATAAAGGAGCCGTCGATCCCAAAGTACAAGTAACTGCTGCCGATGTCAAAGGCAAAGGGTTACTACTTGAAGAGGGAGATCTAAAGCCACGCCGACCTGTTACTTCCCAGATGCTAATCAACAAGTTTCAGTGTCGACAAGAGAAAGCAAAGGGAAGAGAAGAGTGGGCACGATGTAATGAAGGACATTGGAGATGTCCGTTCTTCAAGTACTGCTGGGAAGAAGGAATCAAGCTACCGATGGCAGAAAACTGTCCAGAGTGCAACGGGGCTTACAATAATAGTAACTCATCCAAAAGGGTTTGCTTTAATGATAGAAGACCTTCAGCCAGAGATCACCGTGAATTCAACAATCAACGGGTCTCAGTCCACGATCGGCTGGGGGGCAAAGCCAGCATCCACGATCGGCTGGGGGGCAAGGCCAGTGTTCATGATCGGCTGGGAGGCCGAGTCAATGAAGAGTCAAACAATCGGCTGGAAGAGATGGCCGATTCTCTGGTCCCTGATGAAGATATCATGTGCCGAGCTCCTGAACGTCGACGCACGCTACAACTGGATGATGAAGGGTCAAGCCAAACACGTAAGAAGCCCAATCCACAATGGTGTCCAGATGGCTTGACTAAATCCCAGAAAAGAAGAGTCCAGCACCTACGACAGCTAGAACAGCATGAAGAAGCAGAGAGACATATGCTGGACAAGAAGAAGGTTCGGTCTAAAGTTTGGCGCCCAAAGCCTAAGGCTGATGATGAGGAAGATGACAAACCCCACGCTGATATAAACATGGTTGTCTTCCTACCAAAAGAGTTCATGGCTCCTGTTGATTCGGATCTGTCCGATGAGGAACTTGGCATGGCTCAATTGACACTGGAACCTAGACAAGCTATCTTTGAGAAACCAGAAGATGAGAAGAGACAACACTTGAAGGCTCTCTTTCTCAAAGGATTTGTCAACGGAAAACCAGTCACCAGGATGCTTGTAGATGGAGGAGCGGCAGTCAATCTAATGCCATACACCATGTTACGCAAGATTGGGAAGTCTGATGAAGACTTGACCCAAACCGACATGATGTTGGTGGACTTCGAAGGTAATGTCTCTCCGGCTCAAGGAGCAATCTGCGTGGAGCTCACCATCGGCAGTAAGACCCTTCCAACCGCTTTCTTTGTCATTAAAGGGAGGGGATCTTATAATCTACTGCTGGGTCGGGATTGGATACATGCCAACTGTTGCATACCATCTACAATGCATCAATGCATCATCCAATGGATCGGAGATTCAGTGGAAGTGGTTCAAGGGGAAACCTCCTTGACAGTAGCAGCTACAGAAGCACAAGGATGGACCTATGATCAAGTAAGCTGCATATCTAGAAAAGCTTGGGATACCAAGTATCTCAAAGTGTCCGATTTCGGACTAAAGCCGGTTCAAGCAGTCGGCTCTGATGACAAGATTTAATGGATCAGTTCATTGAAGATGAAGGGAAGCTTGGGCACGGGTTTACATCGGCTGATGAATTGGAAAAGATAAACCTTGGAGATGGAAGCAAACCAAGGCCGACGTACATCAGTGCCAAGCAAGGTGTTGAATACAAGAAAGAACTTATTGCGTTACTAAAGGAGTTCAAGGATTGTTTTGCCTGGGAATATTATGAGATGCCTGGATTAGACTGATCCATTGTTGAACATCGGTTACCCATTAAACCAGGATATCGACCTTTTCAACAACACCCGAGGCAATGTAATCCAAAGATTTATCCTGATATAAAAGCCGAGATAACAAAGTTACTTGAAGCTGGTTTTATTCGGCAATGTCGATATGCCGAATGGATCTCTAATATAGTCCCTGTCTACAAGAAAAATGGCAAACTACATGTATGCATTTATTTCAGGGACTTGAAGAAAGCAACGCCGATGGATGGGTATCCGATGCCAGTAGCCGATGCATTAGTTAACGCTGCTGCAGGGCATAAAGTCGTCAGCTTCATGGACGGTAACGCAGGATACAATCAAATATTCATGGCCATAGAGGATATTGCAAAAACTGCCTTCAGGTGCCCCGGTCATGTCGGATTGTATGAGTGGATTGTTATGACCTTTGGGTTGAAGAACGCTGGTGCCACATATCAAAGAGCCATGAATTACATATTTCATGAACTCATCGGCAAGACAGTAGAAATCTACATTGATGATGTAGTTGTCAAGTCAAAGAGTTACAAGGAGCACTTGGCTGATCTACGAAAAACATTGGAATGCACTAGAAAGCACGGCTTGAAGATGAATCCCAACGAATGTGCTTTTGCTGTTTCAGCTGGTCAGTTCTTAGGTTTCTTAATACACAAAAGAGGAATTGAAGTGGGCCAGAAGTCGATCAGCGCAATTGACAACATAAAAGCACCATCAAACAAGAAAGAGCTCCAGTCATTAATTGGCAAGATCAATTTCATCAGAAGATTTATATCTAATCTATCAGAAAGGATTCAGCCATTTACACCTTTACTGAAGCTCAAGGCCGATCAGAAATTCGTATGGGGAGAAGAACAGCAAAAATCTCTAGATAATGTCAAGCAATACTTAAAATCTGCTCCTGTCTTAATGCCTCCTCAAGACAAGAAGCCATTCAAGTTATACTTATCGGCTAATGAGCGGGCTATTGGATCGACCCTTGTGCAAGAATTTGAAGGAAAAGAGCGAGTTGTATATTTCGTGAGTAGAAGACTCTTGGATGCAGAAACAAGATATTCGGCGGTGGAAAGACTTTGCTTGTGCTTAAATTTCTCATGCACGAAGTTGAGGCCTTACCTATTAACTGCCGAATGCACCATGGTGTGCAAAGATAATGTGGTCAAATATATGTTGTCATTACCAATCTTGAAGGGCAGGATCGAAAAATGGATCTTAGCTTTGTCAGAATTTGATTTGACCTATCAATCGGCCAAAGTAATCAAAGGGCAGGTAATGGCCGATCTGGTAACTCAGCATTGTGGACCTGAAGTTGCAGTTGTAGAACCTATTCCATGGACTATGTTCTTTGATGGATCATCATGTGGAGTAGGAGCTGGGATCGGAATCGTCCTCATCTCGTCTCAAGGAGCAAATTACGAGTTTTCCATCCTAATTGAGAAGACTTCAACAAACAATCAAGCTGAGTACCAGACAGTGTTAAAGGGGATAAAGCTACTACGAGAAGTCAATGCTGAAGTTGTTGAGATATTTGGAGATTCCCAGCTCGTAATAAATCAATTGGCAGGAGAATATGAATGCAAAGATGATATATTAAGGGTTTATCATGAAGAATGCCTTCGGCTACTTCGAGAATTCAAGATAGTAAAACTTGAACATATCCCTAAGTGTCACAACAGTGAGGCTAATCGGCTAGCCCAAGGGGCGTCAGGATATCGGCCGATTCTGGCTATGGAGTTATCAGCTGAAGATTGGAGGAAGGAGATAATAGATTATCTGAAAGATCCATCCAAGAAGGTTGATAGATAATTAAGGTACAGAGCCATTAAATATGTTCTGCTAGAAGACGAATTATATTATCGTACCATCGATGGAGTTCTACTCAAATGTCTCGGTGAAGAAGAAGCTAAAACTTTAATGGGGGAAATTCACGAGGGAGTCTGTGGAGCTCATCAATCAGCATTCAAGATGAAGTGGATGATCAGAAATAATAACTACTATTGGCCGACGATATTAGAAGATTGCTTCAAGTATTACAAAGGATGCCAAGAGTGTCAGAAGTTTGGAAGCATTCAAAGAATTCCAGCATCGGCCATGAACCCAATAATCAAGCCGTGGCCATTCAGGGGTTGGGCAATTGATCTGATCGGACAGATATATCCACCATCAAGCAAAGGTCATAAATTCGTGCTAGTAGCTACAGATTATTTCACAAAGTGGGTTGAAGCCATCCCAATTAAGACTGTGACATCAGGCAATATGATTGATTTTGTTAAGGAGCATATTGTCTATCGGTTTGGTATACCTCAGACTATCACAATCGATCAAGGGAGTCAATTCACTTCAGGGGAATTTGAAGAATATGCAAATTCTGTGGGAATCAAATTGTTGAACTCATCTCCCTATTATGCTCAAGCCAACGGACAGGCAGAAGCAGCGAACAAGGGCATCATCAAATTGATCAAACGCAAGATCGATGAAAATCCCAAGCGATGGCATACAATCCTTAATGAAGCACTATGGGCATACAGGATGGCATGCCATGGGGCAACCAAAGTATCGCCATATCAATTGGTGTATGGTCATGATGCTGTACTGCCTTGGGAGTTAAAGACCGGATCCAGAAGAACTTCTTTACAAGATCAGCTATCGGCCGATGATTATTCAGCCATGATGAAAGAGGAATTAGAAGATCTTGCTGGCAATCGACTGAGAGCTCTGGAGAATATCGAAAAGAACAAAAGAAGGATAGCCCGGTGGTATGATAAGAAAGTCAAAACTAAAGAATTTGCTGAAGGAGATCTAGTTTGGAAACTCATATTACCAATCGGCTCTAGAGATCCTAAGTACGGGAAGTGGTCACCAACTTGGGAAGGACCGTTTCTTATCAGTCAATGCGTACCTGGCAATGCATATATTTTAGAGACATTGGAAGGAGAGAAGTTTGCCAGAGCATTGAATGGAAAGTATTTGAAGAAATACTATCCGAGTATATGGGTAGACGCTTAGTCCGATCAGAGCCTGAAAGTGGCCGATTACAGCCGATTGAAAATGATATCTTCTCTAGCAGCGGAAAGCCGAATCATCTAAGCATGTTCGGTCTAAAGTTATGGCCGATGTACAAATCACCCTTAGAACAATATATATATATATATATATATATATATATATATATTCTCTCATCTTCAATTACAATGGTGACATTACAGTGCAGATCTGAAAGAATACATTGAGAAGACAAACTTGAACGATTCATTACAGATCGATTACATTAGTCGTCACTGAACAAATGATGGAGACGAAGAAAGAGAAAAACAAAAAAGCATAGATTTGACGAAGATGAATCACCATATGCGGTAACTCTCCCGTCAAATTTGTTGGGAAAGAAGACATAGGGTTGTTCTTCTTTCCGCAATGCCCAGGGACAACCTCCACCCTCCTCCACCAGCTGATGCACCTAAGTTGCATCACAAGGATTCTTCTAGCTGTTGGACCTCCTGGCTTCACAAAAGAAGACTAGAGAGGGGAGTATGTTCTAGGCTATTTCACAAGAATTCTTCTAGCCATCTTAAATCAGAGAAGAAGAGAGGAGCCGAAGAGCAAGAGCCTAAAGCTCGCTGGACCTATATCTTGAGCCATGGATGAAGGGAAAGGTGTGACCTCCGTAAGGGTATGAGAACGGTTATTTATAGCCAGAGCACCAGAAGAGATAAAGATGAAGGAGCCGAAAAAGACGGAAACCGAAGATGCTAGATCCAGCAAAAAAGGAAACAGATAACCCGTGAATGGCTCAGTTTCCGAAGAATGACCGATTCAAGGGAATCGCCTCCAAATAAAGGATGATACACGCACACAAGACGATGGGAAGTTTCTCTGACACGTCCACAAACTGCAGAGCATGGCTCACAGAAATCTTCTGCCCAACATTGCAGACAGAGTCTACAAGCTCACTAGCAGCACCTGGGAGAAATGCTATTGCAGGCTAAAGTCTGTCAAAGACCAGTGATGATCATCGACACCCACAAAGTTTTCCAGGGAAAGATGCCTCTCATACCTAAAAGTTAAGGGGATTAACATCCTACATCAGGAAAATCCAAAAAGGTTGAAAAGGATACAGAGAACCCCGGATAGAAGGGTGAGTATTATAGGGAAGGGGGGCGAAAGATGCCAAAGAGTCACATGGTGAACAACCCTGAGGAAAGTTAGATAGAAAGGACGGGACACTATCAATGGGGATTGATCGTGTCGATCACGTGAAGAGATTCGGCCATTATTCAAAAAATGTCAAGCAATTTTCGGAGCAAAAGGACCATTTTACTCCGAAACTGGGGGGCATGTGTTGACACCATTTTTTGGAAAAACAAGTCAAAAAAGGGTGAGGAGAAGCAGCCGATGAAAACAGAGTGCAATCGGCCGATTAGGGAAAAGAGAGAAGGGTGGTCAACAAGATTTGCCGATGGTCAGAGGAATCCAACCCTGACAGTGGGCCAGCAAGTCGGAGCAATCGGCCGATGGTTAACCAGAGGATCGACCGATGGGTAGAAAGAAGGCGGTAATCAAGGAGAAACGCCAAAAGGAAAGCATGGTGGAGGCGGGTCAGTCTACGATTGGCGACGGGTCAAAGAGTCAGTTTAGGTAGTTTTCGACTCCTGCGAGAGTCCTTTTCTATTTTTAGTAGATTTTTGCCTTTAGATGCAAGTAAATAGTGCCGTGATCAGCTAGGAGTCGGGGTTGTCCTCGGGACATAAATAGCGACCCTGCGTGGTCGGAAAAAGTGTACACACCAATATCAAACAAACCACCTCCGGGCAAACCCTTTACTTTACTGCATCTACTTTACAGCATCTACCTTTATAGCATCTACTTTTCGGCGACTTCGCCACTGTGATTTTCTCTTTTCTACAACGTCATGCTTCGAGTTCGTCGGGCTGCATCAGCTGATCTCCGGCAAGCTTGTGAGTACCGTTTTACCGAATAACCCTAGGCTTTAACCTCCGGGCGCATCACTGAGGTTTTGTCTAGTTCTTTATTCACCCCTTACCGATATTAGCTAGATCTGCAAGTTTTCGTACCAATTCTTGTGGTTTTAGCTATTATCTTTATCATCCACTCGTTCTAGATCCTATTGGCTTCTAACTTCGCAGCCGATTCCGACCTACTCGAGTGCTGATGTCACGATCGGCCGATCCAGCCGATCCATCTACCCACGCACCTGCACTTCGGTCGCTCTCGAGCCGGCCGATCCCGCTTTTACCTGTATCGGCCGATTGGCTGGTACACGTGTCGCTACAAGGCCATCGGTTCTCTAGCCGATCCCTAATATTTTCCATTGTCAATCAACAGGTCAGATTGGCTGGCACGCCTCGCTACAGACCGGGGAGTCACGTGTGCTGCGCGCGGAGGTGACGTCTTATTTTGGCGTCAACAACAGTACGTTGTGAGAGTCCGTGGCCACTCGCGCCCCACCTCCCTGCCCACCGATCAGGGGGAGCTGTGAGCGGCGGGAAGCGCCGCAGCCGTCCCGGATCGGCATTGCGCTTCACCGACGATTTCCACGGCACTGCACTGCATCGCCAGACTCCATCTGCACCGACGAGATCATCCTCTACTACCTAATCACCACGGTGAACCCTCTGATCTCTCTCCCTCTCCCTCTCGAGTTCCTTCCGGTTAATCACCGGAACACCTTATTTTATCTCAAATGTTAGGAGACCACCCACCGATCTACACCTAGATGGATCTCTGGATTTAACAATGGTATCAGACGCCTACTCTAGCGAGTAGATCGGGTTGGGGAATGAATGATTTGAAGACGAATCGAAAAAAAAGCGAATCTAATGAGAGATTCAAGTTGTCAGGGTGCCGCCATTTCCTCTGTCGCCACAGCGAGGGGGAGAAGGAAGAATGGTCGCCGTGACGGCGCAATCAAGAAGGAACCCAACCCTAACCCTAGATCTGCTCGGGTTAGGGGAAGAACATCCCGAAACCCTAGATCCCGAAATGCCAAAGGGCGGGGGGAGGACCTACCTGTGTGGGGCTTACGGCTTACCTCGCCACTGGTCACCACCGCCGCCGTGTGGGAAAGGATCGAGCCGACATACGGGACAGGGCCCACGGGCGCCGTAACGAGGCCGCTCGACAGCGGCGTGCTCTCCCTCGCGGGGAACGCGCACGCCGGTGAGGGATCTCGCGGCGGCGCCACCACCTCTTCACCGGCCGCCATGGCCACTCTGGATCTCGCATGGACGAGGCTAGAGAAGTGGGGGAGGGAAAGATAAAAGAAGGAAAGAAAGTGGGAGAGGGCCACGGTCTAGTACCGGCGGCGCCGCTCCTCGCTGCCACCCGCGAGACATAGGCCGCCGGCACCGGCCACCACCCTCAACCGCGCCGCCATGGGCGGCGCCCCTCGGGCGGGTGGAAGAACAGAGGGCGGGGGAGAAAGAAAGCAAGAAAGGTGGAGCCAGCCATGGCCTCGTGCCGGGCGACGCCTCCCTTCACCGTCGCCAGCGAGATGCCGACCATGGGCACGAGAGACCTCGCCGCCGCCGCATGCGAGTGCTAGGGCGCAGGGAGAGAAAATGGAACCTAAGGTTCCAGAGAGGCGGCCGGGGTGTTTTGTTCTGGTGAGAAGCACGGAGGACCGTCGGATGCCGATCTACGGTGATGGACGGCTGCGAGCAACCGGGCGCTGAGGGGCCACTTTCGGCCCAGGCAGGGCTCGCGCTCGGGCCGCACCGCCGGCCTGGTCGTTGGCTGTCGGGCCTAAGGCCCAAGGTGATGCGCGAGAGGTGACGATGGGCCGTTTTTTTATGGACCGCCTGCCCATTGTTTTCTGGCCTAAGGCCCAAGTAACGCGCGCATGGTGGCCATGGGCCGTTGATTGTTGGGCCGCAGGGCCCAGGTGGAAGGGTGAAGACGGCAATGACTGTTTTTTTCCTCCCTCCTGTGGGCCACATGTATGTGCTATGCACAGTATTTTTTTTAAGAAACAAGCAATTTTTTGATGCACTATGTATGGAATTTTATCTCTATTCAATTTTGAACCAATGGTGTAAATTGTTTAGAGAGTAAATGAGAATAAGAAATGCAACTAAAGTAAAGTTGTTCATGTTATTCATGAATTTTTTTTTCTCAAGCTTCCGCTGCAAAGTAAAGTTTCATCCTTTAATTTTAATTAGAGGAGTAGAAAGACATTTCTTTTAAAAGTTAATTATGATATTGTTATTTTCTGACCAAAGTTAATGATAACAATATTATAATTTTTGTTTATGAGTTTGAACTTAAGTTTGTATCTCTGATAAATTTTGTATCAAAGTGATCAATTTTCAGAGAGAAGATAAAGATCAAGATGCGCTCTTGATGAAGGAAAGCTTATCAAGTGCTTCTGAAAAGTAGATTTTATCATGTTTTTCATGATTCCACTGTAATAATGATTATGTCTTATTAAGACTTGAAAGTTCATTATGATATTGTTGTCTTCTGACCAAAGTTGATGATAGCAGTATTGTAAATTATGCATTAGTTCTATTTCTGCCCAAAGGTGATGTAGAATTAATGTAGAAGAATGTTGTATGTTTTAATTTCGACCAAAGTTAAGTTAATGCATACAATATTTACATGAGAGAAAAGATGAGAACGATGTTTCCTGTCAAAGAATGAGATCACTCGGCTGCATTGCTGGGGTTTGTAAATGGAAATGCTTAAGTTAAGCAAAGTTTGGACATTTTTTATGCCAAAATGAGTTCAATTTTTTTTCTCTCATGAACAGTTTCCGCTGTTAATAAGTCAATTAATTTTCTGATTAAATTGGAACCAAAGGGAAAATTTAATCAGAAAATGAAGTTTAAGTGAACCCTTTATATGTCATGACTAAGTAGTATGATGTGAAATGCGATAAGTAAGATGCACATTTAATTTTGACCAAAGTTAAATTAAACATGTGTTTAACAGAGTCTTAAGAGATTTTTTTTGTAAACACTTCTAGTGTCCTGAGAGCATATCCTGCATGACGGGAGAAGTTGAGCATAATGCTTATGCTAGTTGATCCTGCATGACAGGACAAGTTTGAAGGAATTATCCTGTATTAACAGGAGAAGTAAATGATGACTCCATAAGAAAGAAGATCATTACACGAGGGATTGTGTTCTCTCTAAATAATGGTCTGACAGAAGGTATTTTGTGGACATTGATCCAATGAAGAATGGGCTGAATGTAACACATGTTTAACTGACTCACGTTTGTTGAAGTTGTGTATTGCAGAAGGTCCAGATTTATTTCTGGATTTACTGAGTGAATACAAGCCAAATTTTAGTATTTATGGAGGTCACCCACATGACGGGGAAAAGTTTAAGTCAATACCCGCATGGCGGGGTAAGCTAGTACAGTGGTGTCCTCATCTGGAGTCCACTTTTAAGAATTTATTTATGATATTGTCATTTTCCAACCACAGTTGTTAATGGCAATGTTATAAACATGTTGTAATGAGTTCATGCATTAATTCTAGTTTCTGCCCAAAGGTGATGTAGAATTAATGTAGTAGCAAGATGAAGTGAGACAACCCTCATTTTCTTTAAGTATATCTTGCATTGCACGAGAAGTTTGAGATAGTTCTTAAGCTATCTCAGAAGTGATCGTGCACTTCCATAGTGTCATGGTAATTAAGCAATCAAGGGTTGATGCCAAAAGGGGAGAAATCCCAAAACCACACCATTTCTAAACATGAAGGTGTAGAGTTGATTAATTGACTCTATGCAAACGCATGTGAGCACTCTAAATGAGTTGCTTGTTGTGAAGTAAGTAATGGTGGAAGACAAATATTTTAAATGTATAGTGTGGCTAAGAAGAAAGAGTCATTTTTGAAATGAAGTAAAAGGACAAAAGGAAGTTGTGTACAAGTCATTATGTAAGTAGATATGCGAGTTTAACTTGCAGAAGTATAGCAAATAAAGTACCCTGTTAAGTTGTTGAAGTGCAACGAGGAATAAAGTGCTCCCATATGCGTTAAGAAATAACTTTGTTTGCATGACACAATCATGTGAATGAAGCAAGTTAAGAAAAACTCCTCGTTCACAAAATGTTTTGTTTTAAGTTTCGAAATTATGGCATTGAAGCTTATGCCATATTACGAGGGGCAGAGGTGATCCTATACTGAAGGTAATGCATACTATGCATTGAAAGAAAAGATATGATCTATTAAGTAATTGTGACCGTCACGGGGAGTACAACGGTCATAATATTTGATACCCCTAAGAAAGAAACAGCTAAATTACTGGATTTTTTCATATTTCCAATAGGAAGATAGCGTAGGTGATTGGTATTTATACTGATCAAGATAGATCAAACCCAAATAAGAAAGTTAAATGGTACGCCATCTTTACAAAAGATGGGACAATCTGGGGGAGCATGGTACACGGAGACCTAACTCCATCTAGAGG
Source organism: Cenchrus fungigraminus (assembly GCA_036936925.1). Taxonomy (NCBI): domain Eukaryota; kingdom Viridiplantae; phylum Streptophyta; class Magnoliopsida; order Poales; family Poaceae; genus Cenchrus; species Cenchrus fungigraminus. Next base: position 76,137,365 of record CM072780.1, read on the forward strand.
ATGAAATGATAAGAAACTGTGTGGTATCTTGAGAAATTTGTTTTGAGAAGTCTTTTTTCTCACTACATGTTGTAACTACACCAACGATGCCTGACATTGTGGTGCTAGTGTTGTTGTTTCACTTATGAAAACTTATTGCCACACATATGGGGGAGCATGGCATGTCCAGTACCTCTCGTAGTGACAAGAAGCAAAAGAGGAACCTGTCCTTCAGGATTCGATAGTTACCATTGTCTCATATGAGAAGTCTTGGAAAATGAAATGAGTTTTTTGAGTACCAATATAGTTTTGGCACTTAGAAGAAGTTGTTAATGGAGTCAAAACAGTGAACTGTAATGGGTCTACAAAACTACATGTGACTTCAAAGACAATGAGAATAAACATGATGCACGACTTATATCAAGAGGCTTCATGCAAGAAAAGAAATAAGTTACAATGAGACATTTTCTCATGTGAGTATTCTTCAGAATCATAAAATGAAGGCGATGTTCCCCAATAAAAGATATTAGGATATTTACATGACATGACCCAAAAGGTTTTGTCATGGAAGGAAAAGAACAAATAAGATGCTGCCCGAAGTAAGTTTTGGGTTTTAGTAGGAATCACGAGGACAATTGCATTTATGCAAAGTTTAAGAATCGGAAACATATTTTCCTCACCATGTATGTTGATGACATCCTACTCTCTAGTAGTAATGTTAGTCTGCTATTGCAGACAAAGAAGTTATTGTCCTCGAATCCTACAAGTTTATATATCTCAGCGAAGCACCACTCGTTCAAAGAATTGAAGTTCACTGAGATACAAGTAAAGGGGTATTAAGTTTATCGCAAAGAGCATACTCAGAGAAGAATTCTAAAGAAACATAGTATGCTGCGAGTCAGCCTATGCCTGTTCATATGAAGTCAGGGGTAATAGTTTTGGAATTTTAGTATTCCTGGAACCAATATAAGATCGATCGAATGAAAGTGGTTCCATGTGCTTCAGCTGTTGGAAGCAGACTCAATGCTCAAGAAGGAATTTACCCTGACACAGCTTAAGTATCCGGGATATTTTTGGCAGAAGTCCAATCCAGCTATAGATCACTAGAATGGAATTAAAGAAAGATTTTGCAATCTAGCAAAGTGTTGTAAGCCTCATGCTAAGTAAGAAAGAAACACGTACTCTCAAAACGTTGTGAGTAAAAAGAACTAAAGTTTTGGCGAGTTGTTTAGTGAAGCCCACAGTAGTAGCTAACACTCAAGTTTGGAGTTTTATTGTGGAAAAGCTCCAAAGCAAAATAGTTGTAATATCATGGGTTTTATATACCCAAATTTTTAGCATGATATGAGGTTACAAAACAGGCTAAATAGTTGAAGAAACCTTTACCTGGAGTTGATAATGGTAGACAACAACAATATACTATTTAAGTATTTTTCTCTCCAAGGGCAACATGTCAAGTGTACTGTCAAACACATTGAAAAATGAGTTGTATGTTGCAAAGGAGAAAATCCAGAATCATTTTTTGAAAGAATAGAGCATACGAGTACCAAGTGAGTACTTGTGGATCCGTTCACCAAAGGTTTACCATCTAGTGTGTTGAGTGAACACACAGTCGACATGAGTTTTATGGTAGAGCCTATGATTTCTGGAGATCCTGTCAAAATGGATAAGTGTATTGTGGCTGGTTAATTTGACTGTGATTACAATTATGACGACCCATGCTCGGTATATTTATTTGTGATGAAGTGGATGCCAATCGAAGGTTAAGAAACATAAGGTGAGATCAAGGGGAGAATGTTAGTGTTGATCTCCACCAGTTGGCCCAAAGGGTGGGCCAACTGGACCCTTGACTCGGCTCCCTGATCGGGGGAGCCCACCCACTGGGGTTGCGGGCCCCCATCGCGCAGCACCATATAAGGGAGGTGAGGGCCATGAGGAACAGTACCCTGTGAGAGTCCGTGCCCACTCGCGCCCCACCTCCCTGCCCACCGATCAGGGGGAGCTGTGAGCGGCGGGAAGCGCCGCAGCCGTCCCGAATCGGCACTGCGCTTCACCGACGATCTCCGCGGCACTGCACTGCATCGCCGGACTCCATCTGCACCGACGAGATCATCCTCTACTACCTAATCACCACGGTGAACTCTCTGATCTCTCTCCCTCTCCCTCTCGAGTTCCTTCCAGTTAATCACCGGAACACCTTATTTTATCTCAAATGTTAGGAGACCACCCACCGATCTACACCTAGATGGATCTCTGGATTTAACACACACCGCACTGACCGTTGCCAAGCAACACCAGCCACTGTGATCCGCTGCAAGCAGCCAAGGGACAACCCTTGACCGCCCTCGGGAAAGCGGTCGCCTCGGCATGAGCTTGGCAGCACCCTTCTTGCTTGCCGCACAAGAGTTGCCAACCCTGATTGAAGCCGCTGTAGATACTGGACCGGCTTAGGACAAAATAGTCCACTGAGTGAAAACGACTCTGGCTGCGTCGAGTGTTCTGCTCAAACTCTTATGAGATTCACAGGTTTGACACTGACATCTCAACTGACGTCTCAACTTCTGGTCCACAAAAATCAATGACCAAAGTTGTCGCAAAGCAATGTCTCAGTGAGGCCACAATGGTCACAAAGCAAGTATGGGAGCTAGTTCTCCCGTGAATTCAGACAGTATGCTGCTCAAGCTAGTTCTGGTGCTTATTTCATAATTTCCTCTCTTTTGTGCAAACATTACTTTTTTGAATAGAGACAGATTGTAGAATACATTAATATGTTTGATTTAGCTTACAATCCAATCTTCCATTATGATGCACATATATTGTAAATTCTATATATGCAGATTATAGTATCATAACTCGGAAAAACTTTTCATGCAGTGTGTCTTGAACAGAACCAATCAATACAAATCAGGACAGGGGCAACAGACAAATCCTATTGAAAACGAAATATGAATTTCATGGCAGGATGTATCACATAAATACTATTATTTTTGAAAATGTATGGTTGTTAATCCGTACACTACTGCACACATTCTCATATGTGCACATCGACATCTGAACTTGCATTGTAGACCACACAATACCATACTGCAACTGACTTCAATGCCCACGAAAGAAGTGTTTGTAGCAAGGACAATTCCTTACATCTTATCCTCCTTAGAAGCAACACAGAGCTTAGTAGAGTAATGGAAGGGAGCCTCTGCCATGAGTTCCAGAATGACCTCCCAGCCACGGACGTGTGGGAGGTCTATGGCAGCCTCGTTCTTGGGCAATTAGTCCCCAAGTTGCTTCCTCAAGTGCTGTCAGAGGTTGAGCTTGTAGAGGGAGATGGCGGCGTAGGAACAGTGCTGCTTGTCACTTTCCCCTCAGCAGGTTAGATCTAAACACTTGAGTTCAGTTTGCTAAAGCATGATGTAATTTCAGGATCCCACCTTCAAGTAATTTTGTATTTTTTCTGATTCGTTTTGCCAGGAGCTTCCGGGCAAGTAAGTTACAAGGAGAAGTTCACCATGGTGGACAATGAAAAGTACATCAAGGAGGCCGCAGTGATTGAAGGAGGCGTTTTAGATCTCGGCTTTCAGAAATATGTAGTGCGATTTGAGATTGTAGGAAAAGAAGATGGAACGACCATTATACGATCAACCATCGAGTATAGAGTTGATGCAGATCATACAAGCAATGCCTCACTTGTCAGTACTGAAGCTTTGGCTGCTATTGCTGAGGCCATCACCAAGTATATCAAAGAGCAAAAGAGCCTCGAGCAATCCTGCGAATAAACTTCAGAAGGACAAAGCAACCAGACAAGAGTCGTTAGACGAACAGGACCAACTGAAGTGTGTGTCAGCCAAGTTTGAGCTAATTCCCATGTACTATTTTGTTCTTGGTTTTTCTCATGTCTATCGTATTTTTGTTCAACACAGCATGTCGAATAAACAAACCATTCAACTCCAACACTGCCCAAATTCCTATTTCCTTTTCTATCCTTGGGGAGGCTTTCCTAGTTTAACATTTTCTCCAGCTGTCCTAGGAGCTCCTCCTCAATAGTAAATTGATCTGGCTTCTAACAATTTTTAGAATTACCAACAAAGTCGATCCTCTGTTTTCTTCATGGTGGAAGGAAATGACAATGGATAATATAACATATCTTGTATTTCAATCTTATTGAGCAAGAATGGTGGTCACGTTCCATCATTTAGATTTATATACTACTCATTTTGAATGTAAGCGCAGTAAAGTTACTAGAAACAATAGGATTTATGGCCTCATGCCACATGTTTATGAATCCACTACGAGGAATGTGCCGACTAGTGACGCAAAAAAGGGTGTTTCTCGTCATAAACCGCGATTTATGACGCCGGTTGTTACGAAAACCCTACGTCATTAATCGAGCATCACAAACCGTGATTAATGACGAGACCTTATTTCGCGATGTCACGAGTTTAAAGACGCGTGCAAAATCGTCATTACAAAACGTAATAAGTTTGTTCCTGCAGCTTTGCCACGCTAGACATAATCTGATGTGGCATCCGATGTGGCATGTCAATTGTGACGACCCTTTGCGTCATAAAATAAATTTGGCCCGTTTGTTGCTGGGTTGAGCCAAAAGCTGTTCTTGTAGGCCAGCGTTGTTCCAATAGCCCAAAAAAGATTTTGGTGGGCCCATTTGTTGTTTTTCGAGCACAAATTTGATTCTGGTGTGCTCGTTTTTGTTGGGTCAAGTCCAACAATTGCGCACATTGTTTGCGGCCTTATATGTCACATCAATTTGAATAAAATTGACTTTTGACCCAATTAAAAGTGGGCTAAGACCACTAAAGGCCAACCTAAAATTAACTAATCGTGCATAAATATTAATTGATTTCATTTAAATTCTGATTTTTTTAGAATAATTCCGATCTAGTTGCCAAAATATTAATCAACACATATTTCTTTATACAATAAAACAAACTGTTATTTACTATCAAGCACAACCATATTGTTCATCACATATCACAAACTATTACAGTATAACAGTCTCACAAGGAACATAGATTAACAAAGTTAAATCTAAGTCATAATCACAAAAGACAGTGGAGTATTGATCTAATGATCTTAACCTCTTCATCTTTTATTGCTAAGCAGTAGACGAAGGAAGTCTTCACTGTCTTCGGTTAACTTCTGCAACCTATTGCCACTAGTGGCTCCATACAGGGAGGAGCACAAGTCCATTGTACGGGCCTCAAACAAAGGGAAGACTAAGGCCTAGATTACACGTCATCACGTTGATAATTTAGGAACTTGGTTGCGGAAAAAGATGATCGGTGATAAAACTATTGAAGAACAACTCCAATGGTTGGCTAGAGGTCCATCTATCACAGTACTTACATTCCAAGGCTACGAGATAAATGGGTACACATTCTACACGAAGCCCAAGACCAAAAGAGCACAAACCAAAACAATGGTGTCCGTCTGGATGCAATAATAGATGCAATAATAGACGACAATGGAGAACTAGAAACATATTATGGTGTCATTGAAGAGATATGCGAACTTGACTATGGACCTCTAAAAATCCCCCTTTCTAAGTGTTAATGGGTAAAAAATACTGCGGGAGGTGTAAGGACAGACAAATATGGGATGACAAATTGACAATAGTGGATCTCAACAAGATTGGATACAAAGACGAACCATTCATGCTAGCCAATGATGTGACTCAAGTTTTCTACGTGAAAGACATGTCAAGCATACCGCAAATAAAGAAGGCTGCTGATAAGAAGATTATTGATAATGAGCCAAATTGTCACATAGTTTTACCGGGAAAAAGAAAAATAGTGAGTTGAGGACAAGACTGACATTTCAGAAGATTATGATCAGTTCGATGATATTCCTCCATTTTCAGTCAACGTTGACCCAACCATCTAGTTAGCCCAAGAGGACACTCCATACTTACATCGCGACCACAACCAAGGGACATTTGTCAAGAGGAACATTGTTAATGTCCCCTTAGACCCAGATGTATAATAAGTTTTATAACTTTGTGCTCATGTAAAGTATTGTAATATTGGCTATGATTGTGAATATGAACTATTTTCAGTAGTCAATCATTCTATCTGCCCTGATCCTCCAATTAAATAGTTTTATCTTAATAAAAATAGTAACCATATCAATTTTTTAGCTTCATTAAATATAAAATAATGATTTTACGTAGAAATATACACGAGCAAGACCAAATCATGATTACCATATTAATAACACTAGGTGTTCTAGTTAAGGAGGATTTTGCATGAAAAAAATAAATTAATTTTTAGTTGTTGTAGTGAAGGGAAAAATAATGCCTATTACAAGATATTACACATTAATGATAATAAAGTTGTCATTTTGATTGTTAAATGTATTGTTGCATAGTACATATGTAAAGTAAGAATACTAAATTTTTTTCTGCCATTATATGCGTTGTATAAAATTTATAATAAATAAACTACCAATTTAGGATAACTAAAGCAAATTAGAAGGTAAAAACAATGAAAATAACATTTGTACCGAGCCTTGTCTGGCCCCGGTACAAATGTGTTTTTCGTTATGGCGCGAAACGAAAAGCCCATTTGTACCGAGACCAGACAAAGCCCGGTATAAATGAGGGCATTTGTACCGGGTGGCATTGCGCTAGCCCCTGCCCTTCTTACTCTCATTCTCTTCCTCACCGATCCATCGCCGTAGCCGCCTCATTACCACGCCGTCCTCTCCGTCGGCCGCATCCCGCGCTCGTCCACTCCGCCCCGCCGCGACGTCTCCACCCCCACTACGCGCGCCGTCCTCACCGTCCCCGCCGTCGCCATCTCCGCCACGCCGCGACACCTCCGCCCCCGCTGCGCACGCCGTCCTTGTCGCATCCCGGCCGTCCTCGCCGTCCATACCGTCATCTCCGGATGCGCCGTCCCCGCCACTCGTGCCGTCGACGTTGTCTGCCACCTGCGTCGGTGACGCCGTCCCCGCTACCTGCGTCGTCGACGCCGTGTCCCCGCCACCCGCGCCGGTGATGCTATCCCCGCCACCCGTGCCGTCATCTCCGCCGCCCCCCTCACCACACCGGCGTCGCCGCCACGCCCACGCGTCCTTCATTTGGGAGCTGACGTCAGCCCGATGGTGGCTAACGTCAGCCCCCGTTTTTTCTATTAGTTATAATTGAGTTTAAACTTTAAATTTAGATTTAAATTAGTTTCCAATTTAGATTTAGTTATAGATTTAAATTCGATTTAGATTTTGTTATAGATTTAAATTTATATTTAGATGTTATTTAGAATTTAAATTTAGAATTAGATTTAGAATTACATTTTGAATTAGATTTAGATCAAAATGTTATTTAGAATTTAATTTAAATTTAGATTTGCTCGACTCGCACACATTCGACTCGCACAGACCCGACACGTTCAACTCGCGTACGTATGCTCGACTCACTCGACACACCAATCGCTCGACATGTTCGACTCGCACATGCTCGTCACGCAGACGCTCGACATGTTCGACTTGCGTACGCTCGACTCGCTCCCGACTCACTTCCGACTCACCCGATACGTTCGACTCGAACACACACTCACCCGACTCCCGTCCGACTCCAAAGCCACAATCCCGAAGAGATAAATAGTTTCCTCATTAGAACTACAGTTTCCTCATTAGATATCATTAGAAAATTAGTTTCTTCACTAGAAAATCTATTTCTTCACTAGAAAATTAGTTACTTCATTAGAAAATTAGTTTCTTCACTACAAAATCCATTTATTCAATAGAAAATTAGTAACTTCATTAGAAAATTAGTTTCTTCACTGCAAAATCCATTTCTTCACTAGAAAATTAGTTACTTCATTAGAAAATCCATTTTCATCACTAGAAAATTAGTAACTTCATTAGAAAATTAGTTTCTTCACTAGAAAATTAGTTTCCACATACAAAAATTAGTTTCTTCATTACAAAATAATTGTTATTTATTCTTTTCATATTGTTCTAGTGACAATGGATCCAATAGCGGAGGAGCAACGCGAAGAGACATTGTTAATGGACATAATTGCTAACAATAATGGTTCGAACAATCCGGTAAATGAACACGATCAGCGGGAGGCTGACAACTACCTGAACATGTATGGTGATGGCATTGATGCAGAAGAGCAACCAATTGCCGAGACAAGTAATGATGTGCAACAATCAGAGGTATAATTAGTACAAACTAGTACCACATTACGCTTTAAGTTTAATTACTAATTAATAGGAGGAATCAGTTAATAGTCCTTAAATTTCTAGGAACCGTCATCGAGCAGATAAAAGACTCGTGGGAAACGCGGTCCGAAGGCGAAGCTAGAGGGTCGTTTCATCATCACAGAAGTTTCTGACGAAGGCATGTCATTAGCTCCACATGACAATGTCGTCAAGTTGTCAAACCACATTGGGGATCTTGTTAGGAATAACATCTCAATAAGCTTTGGGTATTGGATAGGAGCTGAAGTTGCAGATAAACTTCAAAATGAAGATGAAGAGGAACATGAGAATGCACAACAATATGTGGTTCCGGACACAGAGAAGAACATGATTTGGACTGAGGTGTAATCACACTTCTCGTTTCTAGAAGGTACAAATCTGGCAAATGTGCGGACTTGGGCTATGCAGAAGGGTGCAGTAGCCTTTCAGTCGTACAAGAAGCGGCTGAACAAAGACTACATTAAGAAGGGACTTGCACCTGATTTCACAAAGAAAGGAAATGCAAAGTTACGAGATCACTAGGATTCATTTGTGCAGTACAAGCAAACGCAAGAAGCCGCCAAGATGATTGCAACCAACACCATCAATGCATCTAAAAAGAAATAATTTCATAAGCTTGGGTCTGGAGGTTACAAGGTGGCTATGACCAAATAGGACAAGATGGAACATGATGTAATTGCACGTGGACTCGTACTGGCAACAATAGATTGGCCCGAGCAAGCAAGGAGTTATTATTATGTACGATCAATCCTGAAGATGGACCATTAGTACCAGGTGACCAAATAAGAGAGATAGCGGCAAGGCTTGTTGACTTGATCCGCATGGCTGCTGAAGGAACATTTGTGCCTGATCGAGAGAAAGATGAGCTTAGTGCTGCAATAGGCACTCGAGAACATGGTGGATGTTGCCGATGCAAAGGTGTAGTTCCATGAAAACTCGCATGGCGTGTGCACTTTGACTCCTATAGAAGTCACAAAAGGGCTAAGGACCAACAAGATACACAACTAAGAGAGTTGCAAGAGCACGTAATTAATAACGAGGCAAGAATGGAGCAAATCATTGACGAGCGTGTGTCTCTTGCTCTTAGCAAACAATCATCTCATCAGCAAGGTCCTACTGATGAAATGAGCCTATCTGCTAAGTGGAAAAGCAGCGTCGCTTCAACAGAACATGTAGCAACAGCCACAGAAGCAGCATCACCAGTAGTTGAAGCAGCAACTCCACTTCCGCTGGCATCGACACCTCAGCAACACCCGGGGGTGATGCCACCTCCAGTTCAGCCACTGGCAATGGCAGCTCAGGATCAGCTGAATCTCATGGCACCACCTTTTCGCCCACGGCCCAGGCCGCCACCTCTGCTGTTGCCCATTGAAATGCCACCCCCGCGGCCTGTGCTCATTGAACAAGATGAATCACATGACCTGAAATGGTCTATGTTGCTTTGTCTTCAGCAGGGCGGGCCCGCCCGTATTTATCATGAAGGAATGTGGGTGTGCCCTTTTTGCCACAGGGGTCACAGGCAATGGACCATTCATGACCTGCTGTTACACGCGCATAACATCACCATTTCGCTTGCCTGGGTTTGGGATACAAGGGCAAGGCATCGCGCTTTGGAGGAGTATCTGATCCAGGAGCCATGTTTTGCTGCACTCCGTGCAGCGGCTGGATTTCCATGAGCCCGTGATGGTAGTAGTATGTCGTGATGGTAGTAGTATGAGCCGTGATGGTAGATGCTAGTAGTATGTGGTGATGGTAGTAGTATGAGCCATGATGGTAGATGCTAGTAGTATGTCATTCAGAGTATGTCGCTGTAGTTCCAACTATGGTGGATCGATCCATCCTCATGTGTAATCAATGCGTATGCATGCATTTGTGTCGTTTGTATTTGGATTGTGTTGTTTCTAATAAAAATGGTAATGTGTGTGTACTCCCTCGGTATAAATTCGTTGTATACGGAAAGTCCGTTTCATTGATTTCTTAAATACCGGATGAACACAGGACGAAAGTCCGGTTTGTAGTTTTCAGTCGGACTGGATTAAACTGTCACTGCTACGCAATGAGAAAACCAACATTTTATAAGGAAAAAACAGTAGTAGTAGTAGTAGTATTCAATCAGACCAGATGAACAGAAGGCGAATCTTCGTTCTGCTTCTTCTACTCCTACTTCTACTAGTAGCAGTTACCACTAATCCACTAATCAAGGCGCCGCTTCTTTGTCGATGGTGCACCCAGCGCCTTGTTGCAGCTGCTCACGGACGAGGATGTCGCTCTGTTGCCGCCGCTCGTGGAAGATGGTGGCGGACCTCCAAGGGCACCACCCGCGGATGAGGCCATCCCTCCAATGCCACCGCCAGAGGATGATGTCGCCGCTCCATGGCGGCCGGTCGAGCACGGCCTTGGCGCCTCTCCATGGCGGATGATGATGGCCGGTCGATAATGGCCTCTGCTCCGCGAGGATGGCAGAGATCGACTGCTGCCGACCGATGAGGATGAGAGAGGATGACGGCTCTTGGAGACGACAGTTTCCCGGCGAGTGGTGGTGCTTCCGCGCCCCTGACCCCTGGCACCTCTTGCTGACTTGCGAGGGGTGCAATGTTTCAGAGGCATATGATCTTGGATTTCATTTTGTTCCACAAACTCCGAATCATCAGAGGATGTGTCAACGACCACCCGAATGGGCCTCCACTCTGCCTCCTCTTCATCAGACCACTGGAGATCCCCCCTTTCATTAGAAGAGGACGAGGATGTGGCTTGCGCCGCACCTCTAGGAGACAATGGCTCCATGGGGAGAGGAAGAGAGCACTGTGCGAGGATGGGGTTTTTTGTTGGTTGCAAGAGATGGGAGAGGAAGAGGGCGCTATGTGAGAATGGGGTTTTTTTGTTGGTTACAAGAGTGGGGAGAGGAAGAGGGCGCTGGGAGGAAGGGGGATATTTATGGCTAGAGGAACCCATTTAGCCATTATTGAAAAAACTGCTCCCAAAAATATTAGAGTAGTTGTGGGATCCATTCTGGTCAAACTAATTCAATTTTGACCAAATTTACAGTAAATTGTGTTAACACTTATATCTTCATATAAACTTATCGGGAAGTAAGAATTGCATTCTTTTGTGGACGGAGGGAGTACGTTCTGAGGAAGGGGGAAAGACCATTCAGCAGAGTGTTAACGGACCGGAAGAAATAAATAGTTGTCTAGAAGGTCCTTTTAGCAATACATCTGTATACCGAACCTTTTGGACTACCTTTTCCACTCATTTGTGTTTGTTGGAGCTGTAACTCCTCCATTGTTCTCCCACAACCTTGTTCTTTGGCTATCCTGTCAATGATGCCTCGTCCCTAGGCAAATCTTATTCCTAACATTGTTGTGAGCGTCACCAATAAGATCAGTGATGCAAGAGATTTCATCATGTTCAAAGCTGTCTGCAAGGGTTGGAACTGCGCTCGTTCAGGTGAGGCACGCCCGTTTGACCCTTGGATTCTGAAATCTGAATTTATTGGTGAATCTGGAGCAGTGACATTCACATCCGTCTCTGATATGCGGCTTTTTGAGTTCTCCTTTCCTGCATTGGCTGGGAAAAGGACTAGATTGATTGGTTGCGGCGGATCTGGAAGCCTAGTCGCCTTAGATTGCAGAGATTGGTGCAACGTCCTCATGTTGAATCCTTTGTCTCCTCGGAAGCACATTCACCTTCCTCGACTTCCAAAATGGAGCCAAATGGCTACACTCCAAGCTTGTATCTTGTGCCTTGAAACAGCAGCTGGTGCAGAGTCATTTGTCGTGATTACTTTCTTTCGTCTAGAGAAATCTTTTGCAGCACTTGGGTCATTGCCCGTTTCCATGTGGCATTTGGGTAGCCAATCCGACTAGACTACACTACCTTCGGAAGATTTCTGGTGTAGTTCTTCTGAACACATGCGGATCTACTTGGGGCAAGATCTTCCAGCACCTCCCCATCCTGTTGGACTTCGGTTGTCATGGGTTATTGGCATGGGCAACTCTTCTCTAGTCGAAGGTGAAGACCGATTGCTCTTTGTTGTTCTGGAGCAGAAAGAAGCTGAGGCGGTAGAATTAACTTTGCATTCATTCGTTGGGGACATTTGGCATCCTATTCCCTGGGAGAGAGCTATTGTGTTCCGGAATAAGATCATCTTGTTTGGTCCTGGCAAGTGCATTGTTACAGAAGAGCATGCCATTTCTGGTTTGGCTGACCTGAGGGCAAATCACATTTACTTCCTACGAACTTATCATCAAGATGAAAAGAATGAGTACTGGATCTACCAGTAGGGAATAGGTATTGTTCCAGGCGTCAACACTACTCCGGCGATCCGCATTAAGCAGGTCCGTGGGGACTGGATTTGGTTGCGAGGAACATGGCTGTTGCCTAGCTATCCGTAACGAGGAACTTCGATTGTGTACCACCTGTAACGCAATTCAATGTACAAATATCTATATTATCAGCCTTCGTCAATTATTCCGTGCATATGTATGAGTTTCTACCACAATCACAGTAGGGAACAAGCAGTTACGCATTCGATAATTAGGAAGGTCCTTCCCGCAAAACATCAACAGAGCGGACAAGTATCAAACATCGTAAGATGGCATCTCACAGCTACTCATCACCACAAAGTTCACACCACCAACAAGTAGCAAATACCAAAATACAAGCATGATTAGCACCTCTAAACCATCTACCTAGCAATAACACCACGAATCACATTATGCCTCATTGTTGTCCTTGCTGAGTGACCTCTTATATGAGGCCTGTCTCAGCAATTCCCTCACCTTCTTCACCACAAGTGTTGCAGAATCCAGGACCTGCTTGACCGTCTGCAGCTCAGCGGCAGTCTCTTGAATCTCCCTGTTAGCCTTTGCACATTCTTCCTTCCACATCCTTGCCTCGCTTTTAGCTTTTAGGTACCTGTTGGCTTCACCCTTTTATGTAGGAGACAACAGAGCATCGTTTCTCATTTTCTTTCTCATCTCAAACAGGTTATGGGTTACCTCCCTGTAGTATCGCGTTATCGTCTACAGCTCAACTGCTTTGACATTGGCCTCCTCCTTAGCAGCTGTACATGCTTCTTTCCACGACCTTGCTTCCTCTTCTGCTTTTCCCTTCATTTCCATCAGTCTCTCTAGAACTTTTAGACTCCTAATATCCCATTCAGGATCTATCTACCTCAACGATGCGCACTTCATGCCATCAGTCTGCAGTCACCGATTTCGTTCATATAATTAGCGATTGACCACACTAACATCAAACGCAGAAGCAACATTTATTAGAAGTGATACAGGTTATCGTTTACCTCGCAGCAGCATACATATCGACGCCCAGGGTTGGCGCATGTCCAGTCATACCTCAGATGGATAGGCAACCCGTCCTTGCACTCGTTTTCATTAGGATCTATAACGATAACTTCACGAGGACCAGGCGTCGGCGATCTGGAGCTTTCGGAGTTTACTCCAAACACCTTTAAAATACATGAATATAGTCTGTTAATCCAGATCCCCAAATCCAGAATTCTTCTTAACTAGTATGACAGATCAAAGTAGCATGGCTAAACAGAGGACTGACCTGACCGGAGCGAGTCCTGCTTCTCCGTTCGCCGCTAGGGCCGCTACGATTCGGCATTCCCGCCACGGGCAACAACAGATCTAAGCACCGACACTAGCTCTAGTCTTTGCCACAAGGAAAAGGAGCGTGGTGCCGGCGAGTCTCTTGCAGAGTTGCAGTAGTGTACGCCACGTCGTCGAGAGAAATGAGATATATACACTTGTCTACGGGAAAACTTTTTTTTGGCTGTCGCGCATGCTTTTCTCCCGCCAACTTATCAGAACCACTCCGTGCTGTTGTTGGGGCAGACATGTCCAGTTTCCGGGCGCGCGGCGGCCGGCCACGTGGAATAGTCGGCACTTGGAAACAAGCAGTTACACAATTGTTTCTCAGGAAGGTCCTTCCTGCAAACCATCAAAAGGACGGACCATCCGATTCAGGATCAATCCAAACAAACAACATCTTAGCTTTTCCTCCCTTTTTACCACTAGGAAGGTCCTCCTTGCGAAACATCAACAGGCCGTAGTTTCCTCAATCATAACTTCGCCCTTCTCTATCTATTATCACCATACCTCCATAGTTCTTCCTCTACCTCCATTGCAACGCGTATGAATTCCGAATGGTGAGTATGCTTGAAACGAATGAGTTTGGATCATGGACCCAAACGCCAGTGACCCAAACGAAAGACTGCTTGGGTGTTGGACCCAAACGTCAGTGACCTTACAAATGATCCGATTTTTGCATTACAAATGTACTCACTGCAACAAATTAACGTACCATTTCAACTATTTATTACATGATTAAAAACACTTAAACAAAACATTAAAACTACAAGGGACCCTGGTACAACCCTTCAGGTAATCTTCTACGGAGATTGTGCATAAATTCAGGATGATCAGTGCATACAACTGCCCAATCATATGTGAGTATTCCGTGAGGAAAGATTCGCTCTAAGAGAGACATGCACTTGTCCTGCAATTGTGTGCAGTTAGCCTGAATTGCCCATCATAGAAATGAAGTCACGGTTTCCTCGCTTGCCATGTCCCACATCTTTGACGCACAGTGCAGCTTCAACCTATCGACTTGGTACATGTCACCGACCGAGAGTAAATAAGGCCAGGCATTGCAATTCACAATGATCGACACATCTGTTCAGAGGAGGTGTGCACACAAGTTCGTCAGTTAACGCCCGGTGCCAGTCCTTAACTGTAATTCTCAATGACCTCCATTGCAATGCGTATGAATTCCGAATGGTGAGTATGCTCGAATCAATTTGGAATCGATTAAACCAAATCGGCATAATAAGATGACATCTCATAGCAACTCATCACCACAAAGTTCACACCACCAGTCCACCAACAAGTAGCAAACATCATACGATGATCTATTAGCCAACACCAAAACACAATCATGATACAAGTTTCACAATAATCATTACTACTCATTCATAATCATAACTCCATCTCATGTTTGGCCTCCTGCAGCTGTTCCTTCACCTTCTGCATCTCCTACCGTAAATTTTTGGTCTTGCAGGCCTCTCTTGCATTTCTTAAAGTTCTTTCAGAAGATCTGGATGTCTCCTCTCAGGGCGAAGACTCTCTAAGATCTCCAAAGAGATCGAAAACATGATACAACAACTAGCAGACAAAGAGAAAGAGCTTCAGTACACACCTAAGGACAAGACAACTGAGGGCAGAGATCATTCTTCTTACCATGTATATTGGAATAAATATGTCAATGAATGGGTAGGATATTGAGTTTGTTTGGTCAGTCTTTTCTTTTAAATTTTCAAGATGTTCATTGTCAGTTGGACCGAAACGGGTACTAATAGGCAAGGGTACCCGCTTCAGTCCAACTGACAACGAACTTCTTGAACATTTAAAAGAAAAGATGGACCAAACAAACTCAATATCCTACCCATTTATTGACGCTTTTATTCCAATGTCTATGGTAAGAAGAATGAGCTCTGCCCTCAGTTTTCTTGTTCTTAGGTGTGTACTGAAGCTGTTTCTCTCTGTCAGCTAGTTGTTCTATCATGTTTTCGATCTCTTTGGAGATCCTAAGAGAGTGGATCCCCCGAGACGAGACATCCAGATCTTCTAAAATAACATTAAGATGTTATTGTAGAAATAAACTCATCCTTGGAGAAAACTCATCTCGATCTGAAAAATAAACTCATCTCAGTCTATAAAAAAACCTGAATCCCTTGAACCCAATTGTATGAGTACAGTAACACAACCACCACACGCCACAAAACCTGGTTGTTTGCTACCTACATAAACTCAGCAAGGGCATGGAACCTATCGATCCATCAAACGATGCAAATTGGAAACTAACTGAATCTAACACCTGTGAATTGTGCAAACGCTAACAATCGTGGCAGAATCCAGATGTCCCTTCAATGGTCTGCAACTCCGAAATAGTATCTTCAATCTACCAATTCATAAAATGATGGACCTATCAATCCTATCAATTGTGCACCTCGACAAAAATCCATAAAACGAGTGGCTTGAAGCACATCAAGAAGCTACTAAAATACAAAACCTACTGTAAGACGATGCAAATTGAAAACTAACTGAATCTAACATGAATTGTCTATAGCCTATCAACTTCTTGTAGTGGAGACGCTTGAAAATGAGTGCACAGACATACTGAGAATTGGATGTCCGGCCTCGTCGCCATCGGGTACAGGAGGGAGTCAATCATGCTCCGGTACTCCTTCTGGTCCTCTTGTTCACCTTCCTCGTCCGCATTCAGGGCTGTAGTCGTACTCATCGGCGTCGTCATGGACTTGGAGTCCTCCATCTTGAACTTCCGCACAATCTCCTTAGTGTACTTAGCTTGGTGCACAAATATTCCTTCCTTCGACTGCTTGATCTGTAGGCTGAGGAAGAACTGCAACTCACCCATCATGCTCATCTCGAATTCCCTGCTCATGTCTTCTGCAAACCTTGCAACCAAAGAGTGAGATGAGCCGCCAAAGATTATATTATCCGCATACACCTGAACAATCAGAATATCAACACCCTGCCTGAGGAGAAACAACGTCTGATCTACCTTCCCCATCTAAAAGTCTTTCCCAAAGAGAAACCCCCTTAACCTACCATACCAAGGCCTAGGCGCCTGTTTCAACCCATAGAGCGCCTTTCTCAACTTGTACATCCCGTGGGGGTACTTCTCACTCTCAAACCCAGGTGGTTGCTTCACATACACCTCTTCTTCCAACACACCATTCAAGAAGGCACTCTTCACATCCATGTGGTACAATTTGAACCCTTTAGCCACGGAAAAGGCTAGAACGATCCTAATCGCCTCCAAATGGGCTACAAGAGCAAAGGTCTCCTCATAGTCGATCCCTACTTCCTAGCTATACCCCTGAGCCACCAACCTCTTGACTTGTTTCTCACCACTTCACCAATCTCACCCTCTTTATTCTTCCACACCCATTTTGTCCCGATAGGCTTACAACCCGGTGGTGAGGATCGGAGCGTCCGAGGACCGGTGGATGGTCACTCCTTGGTGTGATGAGTGATTGACAATGAGCTGTGGACTAACTCTTGGCCGAGTATTTCAGGTGCAGGTTGCGGCTTGATTTGTGTTGGTGCAGGTGAAGAGCGGGCGCGAAAGGTCTTAGCCTTGCGGAGCCTCCGAGGAGTGGAGAGACAAGTAGGCTCGGCTCGATGGACCCGGTGGTCGAACGGGATCAAGTGTGGGCCGCATGGTGGCAAGAAAAGCAAGACGAAGTCGTCGATTGGAGCCAGTGCAGGGTAGCGGCTCACGACTGGAGTCTACACACGGGATTTGCGGTGGTTCACCACAAAACCGTCGGGTTACTTGGTTGAGCCACAAAACCAAGACCGGAGGCTCGGCGTGCGGAGACGGGATCCGGGCGCGCCGAGAAGCTTCGATGCCGAGGGACACGCGGTGGGATCGCAGGGCTTGCGTTGGGAGGACGCGGACTGCGGCAAAGGCGTGGCCGCCCTATGAAGGAAGATCGCTACTTGACCATATTGCCCCTGAAGGATGTGTATCTTGTTTTATGTTCTAGGGGTAGCTTGGTCATTTTCCCAACCCGGAGAGACTTCATATATATAGCTCTAGGGTGAGAGCCTGTGTGGTTCGAGGACCGGTGGATGGTCGCTTCCTGGTGTGATGAGTGATTGACAACGTTGTGTGGACTGACTCTTGGCTAAGTATTGCAGGTGCAGGTTGCGGCTTGATTGGTGTTGGTGCAGGTGAAGAACAAGCGCGAAAGGTCATTGCCGGTGAGGCCTCCAGGTGTGGAGAAGACAAGTAGGCTTGGTTTGAGGTACCCGGTAGCCTGCGGGGTCAAGTGCGAGCCGCATGGTGGCAAGAACAGCAAGACGAAGTCGTGGACGGTTTCTTGGTTGAGCCTCAAAACCAAAGTCGAGACGGGACTTCATCGAGTGGTGATTGGCGGAGGCTACATCGAGTTCACGGGGTTTCCAGTGGTTCACTAGAAAACCACTGGGTTCCTTGGTTGATCCACAAAGCCAAGACCGAAGAACGAAGAGCAGCAGCATCGGACTGGTCTGACCGGTGGGTCTGACAGGTCAGGAGCACCGGTCTGACCAGTGTGCGATGACAACTTCTGGAGTCTTCAAAGCGGAGGACACGCGTCGGGATCGCAAGGCTTGCGTCGAGGCTAAGCAAGTTTGTGGTCGCTGGGCATCCGTCCGATGGTGCTACGACGAAGTTTCTCAAAAGGCCCTTCGGGGGCATGTATCTTAGTTTAATGTAATTGGGGTAGTTTCGTCTTTCGGTTGCCTCCATATAACCCAAGTGGTGAGAGGATGGCAACCATCTCTTGGAACCCTAGCTCATTTGCTTTTGCTATTTTCCCTTCTTATTTTCCATAGGATTTTTAGGACTAGCTTGAGAGCTTCATGGTGAGATCCTTAGAGAGGGATGGATGATCGGGTGGCAAGCTAGACCTTGTATGAACCTTCATGGTATGTATAGATGATTCGGCGTGGTTCCTCAAGGCTTGATTGTGTCTCTCCCGTTTTTCCTTTTTGGTGATTTTCGGAGCCTTTTCTTGGCGATTTTCTTGTGGTGGTTTCGGGGCCTTTCTCTTTGGGATTTGGTAGGGGATGTATGCATGAGTCCTTCATGGTTCTTTTCTTTGTGATTCCCCTCCCAAATCCGTGAGTAAAGGAGCTCGATTTTGGGGTTTTCTTAGGTTTCGGGAAAGTGGTGTTCTTAGTGGAATTTCTTCGATTCCTCTTGATTCAACGAGTTTCGGTGGACCAAATCGTAGCTATGGGATGCCCATGAGGTACTCCTATTATCCCCAAAGTCTTGTGCGAATCCATGGAGCGAATCGGGAGATCGGGATTTGGATTTGGAGGAGTTGACCCGCGGGTTGCTGTTCATCCCGAGCGCCCAGGCCCTGACCGGTCTGACCGGTGCCCTCCACCGGTCTGACCGGTGCAGACCCCAGTTGGGTTTTGGCTCGGGTGAATGTGCTGGTGTGTTCCTTAGTTCCTAGGTTTGCTGCTGTTTCAAGTTTGGTGTCGTTTGGAGCTCAGGAGGTCGGATTCTTGAATTTGGGGCTTCCAGCCTAAGATCGGTCTGACCGGTGTGCTGTACCGGCCTGACCGGTGCAGGGGCTTTGCTGTAGAAATCTTCAAGTCTTGCTCGGGTGATTCGGCTTGGGGTCCAGGGTGACCCGGTGTGTCTCTGGTAGGTGTCGGGTGATCCGGCGGTCTAGTCCGGGTGATCCAGCCAGGACCGGTCTGACCGGTGGTGGTGACCGGTCTGACCGGTGTGGTCAGTGTGCTGCTCAAGTTGCTTGTTCTGCTGCGTTCTCAAGTAAGTGTCGGTGGTTGTTGGTGCTTGACTGCTTTCCAATGCGAAGTCCTTGGAGACGCTTGAAAACGAGCGCACAGACATACCGAGAATTGGATGTCCGGCCTCGTCGCCGTCAGGTACAGGAGGGAGCCGATCATGCTCCGGTACTCCTTCTGGTCCATGTGTTCACCGTCCTCGTCCGCGTCAAGGGCTGTAGTCGTACTCATCAGCATCGTCATGGCCTTGGAGTCCTCCATCTTGAACTTCCTCACAATGTCCTTGGTGTACTTGGCTTGGTGAACAAACGTTCCTTCCTTTGATTGCTTGATCTGGAGCCCGAGGAAGAACTGCAACTCACCCATCATGCTCATCTCGAATTCTCTGCTCATGTCTTCTGCAAACCTTGCAACCAAAGAGTTAGACGAACCACCAAAGACAATATCATCCACGTACACCTGCACAATTAGGATCTCTTTGCCCTGCCTGAGGAGAAACAAGGTCTGATCTACCTTCCCCATCTCAAAGCCTCTCTCAAACAGGAACCCTCTCAACCTACCATACAAAACTCTAGGCGCCTGCTTCAGCCCATACAGCGCCTTCCTGAACTTGTACACCCTGTGGGGGTACTCCTCAGTCTCAAACCCCGGTGGTTGCCTCACGAACACTTCTTCCTCCAAAACACCATTCAGGAAAGCACTCTTCACGTCCATTTGGTACCATTTGAACCCTTTAGCCACGGAAAAGGCTAGAAGGATCCTAATCGCCTCCAAACGGGCTATGGGAGCAAAGGTCTCCTCGTAGTCGATCCCCTCTTTCTGTGTGTACCCCTGAGCAACTAGCCTCGACTTGTTTCTCACTACTTCACCTTTCTCTCCCTCTTTATTTTCCCACACCCATTTTGTCCCAATCGGCTTACACCCTAGTGGAGGCTCCACTAACTCCCAAACTTCGTTCCTCTTAAAATTCTCCAACTCCTCATGCATGGAATTAACCCAATTGTGATCAGATAGCGCATGTCCAATGTCTTTGGGCTCAAAAGTAGCAACAAAAGCAGCATGGGCAAAGTGAGAGTCATTTCGAAACCTCGACCGTGTAGTGCGTTCGTTCATGTTCCCGATGATCGTTGAAGCTGGATGATCCACTTGTACTCGCCGGGGAGCTTCTCGCCTCGAAGCCACCTCCCCCTCAGCTGTAGCTTCCTCTCGATCTCGGCACGTCTTCGTAGGTGTGGGAGAAGGCCCGTCCTCGATTGTAGTCAAAGTAGTATGTACATGCTCAGCCGTGGGTGCCACACCACCATCTTCATCATCTCCTTGCTACTGCACCTCATCCTTGAAAATCTCCTCGCCAAGTTCCTCATCACCTGCACACTCAAAAACAAGCGAACTACATGGCTGTGTCTCATCGAAGGTAACGTCGCAAGTCTCCACGATTTGGTTAGTTTCAAGATTGAGCACTCGAAAGGCTCTAGAATGAGATGCGTAACCAAATAAAATGCCATCGACAGACCTAGCCTCGAACCTGTCCAACTTCTTCCGTTTCTTAAGAATGAAGCATTTGCAGCCAAAGATGTGACAGTGACTCACCTTGGGGGTTCTACCGTGCATCAACTCGTAGCAAGTTCTCTTCTTATGGACCCTGAGGTAGATCCTGTTCAACATGTAACATGCGGTATTGACCGCCTCAGCCCAGAACCTTCTCGGAGTCCTATGCTCATCGAGCATTGTTCGAGCCATCTCACACAGGGTTCTATTTTTCCTTTCCACCACACCATTCTGGGGAGGCGTATACGGACTAGAGAACTGGTGTTCAAGACCCAAGTCATGGCAAAAGGTTTTGAAGTGAGGGTTTTTAAATTCTGAGACATTGTCACTATGGATCGCTCGTATGGCATCTCCGTGCCTCTCATTCTTCAGCCTCAAGACAAGATCTCGAACAAAACTAAACGTCTCCCCTTTCTCCTCCAAAAAGAAAACCCAAGCATACCGAGAGTAGTCGTCCACCACAACCAGGACGTACCACTTCCCACCCACAGATCGCACACGAGCTGGACCAACAAGGTCCATATGGAGCAGCTCGCATGGACGCTCTGTCATCACATCAGTGAGGGGTGGATGGGAAGCAGCTACCATCTTAGCATGCCTGCACGGCGCACACACCAAATCCTTTTCAAACCTCAAGCAAGGCAATCCTCGGACCAAGTTGAGTCCACTAAAGCGTGACAACAAGTCAAAACTCAAGTGACCCAACCTCCTATGCCACTTCCACAACTCACCTGAAGAAACAGCCACAAAACACCTTGAAACACCAGAACTCTGAGAGAAATCCGCTCGAAATATTTGACCCTCGGGGACGACCGCACAGACAAGGTCACCTCAATCATCAAATATACGAGAACCACCCGACTTAAACAACACCTCAAAACCTTCATCAAAAAGCTGGGAAACAGAGAGCAAATTAAACCCCAACGACTTGACCAAGGCAACTCGCTTCAGCACCACTTTGTCACTTACCCTAACTTCACCTTCTGCAAGTACACGCCCTCGCCCATTGTCCCCAAAGGTGATGTATGTCCTGGACACCACCTAGGTGAGGCTGGAGAACCACCCCCGATCTTCGGTCATGTGCCTCGAGCAACCGGAGTCGATCAACCAAAAGTTCCCCAAGCCTTCCACCTGAAATTCAAAAACGAGCACGTGAATGAGCAAACGACTCAACACGGGGGTTAGTACCAAAAGAGTAAAACCAGTGCTGAGCCATCTGCTCCAAAGTGGGGTTAGCACAATCCATCCTAGAATTCCTACCAAAGTGTGCATCAAACCTACCACGAGCCTCAAACCTCGGACCCATCCTACCATCTCCACCTGAACTGAAACCACCACAAGGAAACCACTCCCGTCTCGCTGGAGGAGCACGAAAGCCACGAAAGGAAGACAGTGGACCGTAGATCCTCTCCAACTCAAAGCTACAACTTCTCCCACCCTCATATTGAGCACGATGTGGAGAACGTCTAGCAAACTCAACACACCAGACTTCCCATGCCAACCACCTGTACCACGACCAAAAGAACTGAAACTAGCATCTCCACGACCATGAAAACCAAACTGGTCAGTGCCCAGACCTGCACCAGTCTGACCGGTCACCCGGACTGGTCTGACCGGTGGTGCACGGCCAGCAGCACCACCTGCCATTCTTCGATCTCCCCAAGTCGGGACTGTCCTCACAATTGCCTTAGCCTGGGCATTTGCATACGAGACTCAGGTACACCATTAGAAGGGTGGTACCTGTCCTTGTTAGCCCACTCCTTAGCCATTCTCTCCTCACGCTTCCTCTTGAAGCAAAACTCTCCCTTGTGACCATATCTACCACAATAGTCACAAGGGAACCGTATGGGATTTTGTTTAGGCTTGGGTTGGGGCTGCTCACTTGGTTTCTCTGTTTGTTTCTCCTCTGAGGACCGGAGCATCCGAGAACCGGTTGAATGACCGATTAGGCGACCAGAGAGGGGGGGAGTGAATGGGAGCCGATAAAAATTCTTCCCGAAGGTTGAACTCGGCCTATGCCCCAAATTCACAACCAAGGATTCCCACACGAGTTTGCCAAGGTCGCGTAGTCACAACGGACCTACCAACCCTAGGAACAAACCCCAACTCAAAGCAACATGGAAGCGCAAGTCAAGAAGCAAAGGACTTAGCCGATCTGCGAGGCTCCGAGCGGACTGTCCGCAAGCACCGGGCGGATCGTCCGTGAGGCCTAGGCGGACCGTCCGCGGGTCTGTGGCGGACCGTCCCAAAATAGCCCCCGAACCTCCAGTACTGCACCCCGAAAAATGGACTGTCCGTGCCCTACCCGCGGACCATCGGCGCGGAAGTGACTGTCCGCACTCTCCTCGCAGACCGTCCGGCAAACTCTGAGCAACCAAAAGCACCGGACAAAACGGATCGAAACACGAGAACGCAAGAACACGCGAAGAACACGACGAACACTCGGTCAGCCGACTCCTCGCGGACCGTCCGCGACCGCCAGGCGGACTGTCCGCCACGAGCAGACAGAGCAGCCCGAACACGAAAACGCAAGCACGAAAACACCTATCCGTCCAAGGATGTCCCAAACGGCTTGAGCTCTTGAGGCAAGATTTGGGGAAGATGTGAAGCGTCCCTAAGAGATGCTATACCCAAAAACTTGAGACCTCAAACAAACTAAATCGCCGGGAATCGAATCGCAACCGAGCTCTACCAAAAAGCTAGGGTTCCAACCGAAATCCTTCAATCGGAGGCCAAATCCGGAGATTGGGGGGTCAAGATCAAGCACAAAGATGCACAAGACATCTATCCATGATCCCCACCAACAAATCCGAACCAAAACACCTCAGAATCGAAGGAACAAGGCGCGTACGAAAATCCAACGAAAATAGCTCGAAAAAGACACGAAAATCACACGAGCTACAAGAAGGAAATCAACGCAACCATGAATGCTTCCATACACTCGGAGGACAGATTCTCTACAAAACTATGAAGAAAATCTACGCCTATGGAGCAAGGAAATGAGAAGCAGTCCGAATGGATAGTTTGCCCAGAAACCCTAGAGCTAATATATATGAGTCCCTCCGGGTTGGGCAAAAGACCAAGCTACCCCTAGCACTTAAGTTGAGATACAAACCCCTCAGGGGCAAATAGGTCATGTAGCACTCCTCTTCATCGCACGGCCACGCCTTTGCCGCAGTCCGCGTCCTCCCGACGCAAGCCCTGCGATCCCGCCACGTGTCCGCCAGCATTAAAGCTTCTCGGCGCGCCCGGATCCCGTCTCCGCCCGCCGAGCCTCCGGTCTTGGTTTTGTGGTTCAACCAAGTAACCCGACAGTTTTGTGGTGAACCGCCGCAAACCCCGCGTGCAGGCTCCGGTCGTGAGCCGCTACCCTGCACCGGCTCCGGTCGACGACTTCGTCTTGCTTTTCTTGCCACCATGCGGCCCGCACTTGACCCCGTCCGGCCACCGGGTCCATCGAGCCAAGCCTACTTGTCTCTCCACTCCTTGGAGGCCCCGCAAGGCTAAGACCTTTCACGCCCGCTCTTCACCTGCACCGACACGAGTCAAGCCGCAACCTGCACCTGCAATACTCGGCCAAGAGTCAGTCCACACCACGTTGTCAATCACTCATCACACCAGGGAGCGACCATCCACCGGTCCTCGGACGCTCCGATCCTCAATCTCCCCCTTGATGAGTGCATTGACAACACACAAAAGTAACCAATTCAAAGAAAAGAGAAAAAGAAAAGAAACGACTGAAAAACTCAAACAAGTGATCAAAAGCCAAACAAAAGCCAAAACAAGATCACTTGAGTGAGAAAAATCTCAGTCCCCTAAGGCAAGGGCTACGGCTCGACACAACCGAGATAAAATGCTCCAAAATTGCCGACTCCTCAAGGTGAGGCAAAAGGGCTCGACACCATCGGCAAAAGAGCACAACTAAAATCAGGCGCAAAGAGCTCCAAAGCGCATGACTGCAAGCTCCCCCTGAACAAATGCATTTCTCCCAAATTTTCTTCCCTTGATGCAAAAACTCCCCCTGAAAACATGAATTGGGTACTTTCCTCCCCCTTGTTGGTAATGCAGGAATCAAGTCTACAAACGCAAGCATGTGCTTCTCAAATAGACAAAGAGCACTACAACATGCTAAAATTGAGACATACTAGCGGCAGCAACATACTCGGCTTCTGTGGTAGACTGAGCTACACTAGATTGTTTGCGAGAAGACCAAGAAACAAGCGAAGAACCCAAAAACTGGCACGTCCCCGAAGTCAACTTCCTATCGACTCGACACCCCGCAAAGTCGGCATCCGAAAACCCAAGAAGCGAAAGAGAAGAGGACGCCGAGTATCAAAGACCGAGCTCAGGAGTGTGTCGAAGATACCTGAAGATCCGCTTGACGGCCTGCCGATGTGAAGTCCTCGGCGACACCTGAAAACGAGCGCACAGACACACAGAAAACTGAATGTCCGGCCTCGTCGCCGTCAAGTACAAGAGGGAGCCAATCATGCTCCGGTACTCCTTCTGGTCCACGGGCTCTCCGTCCTCGTCCGCATCCAGCGCTGTAGTCGTACTCATCGGTGTCGACAGGGGCTTCGAGTCGTCCATCTTGAACTTCTTGAGGATGTCCTTCGTGTACTTGGCTTGATGCACAAAGGTTCCCTCCTTCGCCTGCTTGATCTGAAGCCCGAGAAAGAACTGCAATTCTCCCATCATAGACATCTCGAATTCTTTGCTCATGTCCTCTGCAAACCTCGCAACCAAAGAGTGAGACGAGCCGCCAAAGACAATATCATCCATGTACACCTGAACAATTAGGATATCATCGTCCTGCCTGAGGAGAAAAAGAGTCTTATCAACTTTGCCCATCTCAAACCCCTTGCTGAACAAGAACCCCCTCAAATGGCCATACCAAGCACGAGGAGCTTGTTTCAGCACATACAACGCCTTCCTCAGCCTATACACCCGGTGAGGAAACTCAGCACTCTCAAAGCTCGGTGGTTCCTTCACATAAATCTCTTCTTCTAAAAACCCATTCAAGAAGGCACTCTTCACATTCATTTGGTACAATTTGAACCCTTTAGCCACAGAAAAGGCTAGAAGGATCCTAATCGCCTCCAAACGGGCTACAGGAGCAAATGTCTCCTCATAGTCTATCCCCTCCTTCTGACTATACCCCTGAGCAACCAACCTCGATTTGTTTCTCACCATTCTCACCCTCTTTGTTCTTCCACACCCATTTTGTCCCGATACGTTTGCAATGTGGTGGTGGCTCTACCAACTCCCAAACTTGGTTTCTCTCAAAGTTCTCTAACTTCTCATGCATTGCGTTCTCCCAATTAGGATCAGAGAGGGTGTGTCCAATGTCTTTCGGCTCAAAGGTAGCAACAAAAGCCGAATGAGCAAAGTGAGAAACATTCCTAGACCTTGACCATGTCGTACGCTCATTGATGTCGCCGATGATTCTCGAGGGAGGATGATCCACTTGAACGTGCCTCGGTGCCTCTTGCCTGGAGACCACCTCCCCCTCAGCTGCAGCTTCCACTTGATCTTGCTGGATCGTAGTCGGTGTAGGGGCTGGGCCATCCTGCACTGTAGTCGTCGTAGTGGAAGTAGAGGGTACATGCTCGGCTGGAGCTTCACCATCATCACCATCATCCTCTCCAGCATCATCCTTCTCGTCCTCAACCTGCACACTCAAAGACGGACGAACTGCAGGGCTGGGTCTCGTCGAAGGTAACCTCACAAGTTTCCATGACTAGGTTAGTATCAAGGTTGAGCACACGGAATGCTCGAGAATGACCCACATAACCCAAAAAGATCCCATCGGAAGACCTCGACTCAAACTTATCAAGCCTACCCTTCTTGAGAATAAAGCACCGACAACCAAAAGCCCTGAAATGGCTCACTCTAGGTGCTCGCCCGTGCATGAGCTCATAGCACGTCTTGTTCAAGAAGGCCCTGAGAAAAATCCGGTTCCCAACATGGCACGTGGTATTCACCGCCTCAGCCCAATATCTCCTCGGAGTCCTATGCTCATCGAGCATCATCCGAGCCATCTCACAAAGGGAACGATTTATCCTCTCAACCACACCATTCTAGCAAGCCACATAGGGAGAAGAGAATTGATGTTCGAGACCCAAATCACGACAAAAGGTTTCGAAATGAGAGTTTTTAAATTCAGAGCCATCGTCGCTACAGATAGCTCGAATAGCGTCTCCATTCCTCTCATTCTTCAACCTAAAGATTAGATCCCGCACAAAACCAAACGTCTCCTCCTTGTCGCCAAAAAGAAGACCCAAGCATAGCGAGAATAGTCATCCACTATCACCAGGACATACCATTTCCCACCCACTGAGGACACACGAGCTGGACCAACCAAGTCCATATGGAACAGCTCACATGGCCTCTCTGTCATAACGGATGTCAGAGGCGGGTGAGAGGCGGCGACCATCTTACCATGCCTACACGGAGCACATACCAAGTCCTTTTGATATTTCAACTGAGGCAATCCTCGGACCAAGCCTAGCCCACTCAAGTGTGACAACAAGTCAAAACTCAACACGGAAAAGGCTAGAAGTATCCTAATCGCCTCCAAACGGGCTATGGGAGCAAAGGTCTCCTCGTAGTTGATCCCCTCTTTCTGTGTGTACCCCTGAGCAACCAGCCTCGACTTGTTTCTCACTACTTCACCTTTCTCTCCCTCTTTATTTTCCCACACCCATTTTGTCCCAATCGGCTTACACCCTGGTGGAGGCTCCACTAACTCCCAAACTTCGTTCCTCTTAAAATTCTCCAACTCCTCATGCAAGGAATTAACCCAATTGTGATCAGATAGCGCATGTCTAATGTCTTTGGGCTCAAAAGTAGCAACAAAAGCAGCATGGGCAAAGTGAGAGTCATTTCGAAATATCGACCGTGTAGTGCGTTCATTGATGTTCCCGATGATCGTTGAAGCTGGATGATCCACTTGTACTCGTCGGGGAGCTTCTCGCCTCGAAGCCACCTCCCCCTCAGCTGTAGCTTCCTCTCGATCTCAGCACGTCTTCGTAGGTGTGGGAGAAGGCCCGTCCTCGATTGTAGTCGAAGTAGTATGTACATGCTCAGCCGTGGGCGCCACACCACCATCTTCATCATCTCCTTGCTGCTGCACCTCATCCTTGAAAATCTCCTCGCCAAGTTCCTCATCACCTGCACACTCAAAAACAAGCGAACTACATGGATGTGTCTCATCGATGGTAACGTCGCAAGTCTCCACGATTTGGTTAGTTTCAAGATTGAGCACTCGAAAGGCTCTAGAATGAGATGCGTAACCAAATAAAATGCCATCGACAGACCTAGCCTCAAACCTATCCAACTTCTTCCGTTTCTTAAGAATGAAGCATTTGCAGCCAAAGATGTGAAAGTGACTCACCTTGGGGGTTCTACCGTGCATCAACTCGTAGCAAGTTCTATTCTTATGAACCCTGAGGTAGATCCTGTTCAACACGTAACATGCGGTATTGACCGCCTCAGCCCAGAACCTTCTCGGAGTCCTATGCTCATCGAGCATTGTTCGAGCCATCTCACACAGGGTTCTGTTTTTCCTTTCCACCACACTGTTCTGGGGAGGCGTATACAGACAAGAGAACTGGTGTTCAAGACCCAAGTCATGGCAAAAGGTTTTGAAGTGAGAGTTTTTAAATTCTGAGACATTGTCACTGCGGATCGCTCGTATGGCACCTCCGTGCCTCTCATTCTTCAGCCTCAAGACAAGATCTCGAACAAAACCAAACGTCTCCCCTTTCTCCTCCAAAAAGAAAACCCAAGCATACCGAGAGTAGTCGTCCACCACAACCAAGACGTACCACTTCCCACCCACAGATCGCACACGAGCTGGACCAACAAGGTCCATATGGAGCAGCTCGCATGGACGCTCTGTCATCACATCAGTGAGGGGTGGATGGGAAGCAGCTACCATCTTAGCATGCCTGCACGGTGCACACACCAAATCCTTTTCAAACCTCAAGCAAGGCAATCCTCGGACCAAGTTGAGTCCACTCAAGCGTGACAACAAGTCAAAACTCAAGTGACCCAACCTCCTATGCCACTTCCACAACTCACCTGAAGAAACAGCCACAAAACACCTTGAAACACCATAACTCTGAGAGAAATCCGCTCGAAATATTTGACCCTCGGGGACGACCACACAGACAGGTCACCTCGAGCATAAAGTATCCGAGAACCACCCAACTTAAACAACACCTCAAAACCTTCATCAAAAAGCTGGGAAACAGAGAGCAAATTAAACCCCAACGACTTGACCAAGGCAACTCGCTTCAGCACCACTTTGTCACTTACCCTAACTTCACCTTCTGCAAGTACACGCCCTCGCCCATTGTCCCCAAAGGTGATGTATGTCCTGGACACCACCTAGGTGAGGCTGGAGAACCACCCCCAATCTCTGATCATGTGCCTCGAGCAACCGGAGTCGATCAACCAAACGTTCCCCAAGCCTTCCACCTGAAATTCAAAAACAAGCACGTGAATGAGAAAACGACTCAACACTGGGGTTAGTACCAAAAGTGTAAAACCAGTGCTGAGCCATCTGCTCCAAAGCGGGGTTAGCACAATCCATCCTTGCATTCCTACCAAAGTGTGCATCAAACCTACCACGAGCCTCAAACCTCGGACCCATCCTACCATCTCCACCTGAACTGAAACCACCACGAGGAAACCACTCCCGTCTCGCTGGAGGAGCACGAAAGGAAGACCGTGGACCGTAGATCCTCTCCAACTCAAAGCTACAACTTCTCCCACCCTCATATTGAGCACGAGGTAGAGAGCGTCTAGCAAACTCAACACACCAGACTTCCCATGCCAACCACATGTACCACGACCAAAAGAACTGAACCTAGCATCTCCACGACCATGAAAACCAAACTGGTCAGTGCCCAGACCTGCACCGGTCTGACTGGTGGATGGTCACTCCCTGGTGTGATGAGTGATTGACAACGTGGTGTGGACTGACTCTTGGCCGAGTATTGCAGGTGCAGGTTGCGGCTTGACTCGTGTCGGTGCAGGTGAAGAGCGGGCAAGAAAGGTCTTAGCCTTGCAGGGCCTCCGAGGAGTGGAGAGACAAGTAGGCTCGGCTCGATGAACCCAGTGGCCGGACGGGGTCAAGTGCGGGCCGCATGGTGGCAAGAAAAGCAAGACGGAGTCGTCGACCGGAGCCGGTGCACGGTAGCGGCTCACGACCGGAGTCTACACGCGAGGTTTGTGGTGGTTCACCACAAAACCGTCGGGTTACTTGGTTGATCAACAAAACCATGACCGGAGGCTCGGCGGGCGGAGACGGGATCCGGGCGCGCCGAGAAGCTTCGATGCCAGAGGACATGCGGCGGGATCGCAGGGCTTGCGTCGGGAGGACGCGGACTGCAGCAAAGGCGTGGCCGTCTAATGAAGAGGAGTGCTACTTGACCATATTGCCCCTGAGGGGTGTGTATCTCATTTCTAGTTCTAGGGGTAGCTTGGTCATTTGCCCGACCCAGAGAGACTCCATATATATAGCTCTAGGGTTTCTGGGCAAACCATCCATCTAGACTGCTTCTCATTTCCCTGCTCCATAGGCTTAGTTTTTCTTCACCGTTTTGTAGAGAATCTGATCTCCGAGTGCATGGAAGCTTTCATGGTTGCGTCGATTTCCTTCTTGTTGCTCGAGTGATTTTCGTGTCTTTTTCGGGCTATTTTCGTTGGATTTGCGTGCACGGCTTGTTCCTCCGATTCTGAGGTGTTTGGGTTCCGATTTTCTTGTGGGGATCATGGATAGATGCCTTGTGCATCTTTGTGCTTGATCTTGACCCCTCAAACTCCGAATTTGGCCTTGGATTTGTGGATTTCGGGTGCAACCCTAGCTTTTTGTGTGAGCTCAGTAGAACTTCGACTCCCGGCAATTTATTTGGTTTGAGGTCTCAAGTTTTGGGGCATAGCATCCCCTAGGGACGCTTCACATCTCCCCCAAATCTTGTCTCAGGAGCTCAAGTCGTTTGGGAGATCGAGTGAAGGATTTGGAGGGTTGACTTCACAGGGTCGGGTTGTTTCTACTCTGTTCGAGGCCGGCGGACCGTCCACCTGTGGCCTGTGGACAGTCCGCGCGGCCCCTGTTCTTCAGGTGTTCGTCGCGTGTTCTCGAGTTCGTGAGCATGAGTCGTTTCGATCCGTGGAAGGGCGAGGATTTTGTTGGAGTCGGTTTGCCGGACTGTCCGCCCTAGGGCAGCGGACTGTCCGCGCGACACAGACTGTCTGAGGTGCTCGCCCGGACCGTCCAAATTTCTGAGGTGCAATACTGGAGGTTCGGTCTCCTTTTACAGACTGTCCGCCGAGGGGTAGCGGTCTGTCCGCCAGGCTCGCGGACCGTCCGCCGTACACCAACAGACTGTCCGCTAGGGACCTCCCAGATTTGGTTAAGTCCTTTGCTTCTTGAGTTGTGCTTCCGCTTTGCAACTTGTTTGGACTTGTTCCTACGGTTGGTAGGTCCGCTGCGACTATGTGACCTTGGCAAGCTTGTGTGGGAATCCTTGGTTGTGGATTTGGGGCATAGGTCGAGTTCATCCTTCGGGAAGAATTTTTATCGGCTCCCATTCACTCCTCCCCCTCTCTGATCGCCTAATCGGTCCTTCAATTGGTATCAGAGCCGGTTACGGATCTTCGTGATTCTAACCAGTCTAAGATCCAAAGATGGCGTACCAGGAATGGGGTTCGGGTCCTCCACACTTTGATGGTAAGAACTACCAGATGTGGCAGAGGCAGATGGCTGCTTTCCTCCGCGGCAAGGGTCAGATTCTTTGGGATGTTACAGTGAACACATCTTATGTTCATCCGATTAACTTCCTAGCTCCTGGATCGAGGGAAATGCACGACGCCAACAACTAGGTGGTCGACTACTTGTTTCGTGCTCTGTGTCAGTCCGAATTCGATCGGGTTCAGACAGAGGACTTGGCTTGTAGGATTTGGGAGCAGTTGAAGAATGCTCACGCTGGGAACGCTCAGGTTCAGGCTCGGTTGTTCGTGACCTATCGCAGAGAGTATGAGAACTTCACTCATCTCCCAGAAGAGTCCATAGACACCATGTTCCAGCGGTTCACTGTGATTGTGAACAACATGAGGGCTAATGTGGCCGCGCTCCCGTACGATGATCATGACAGGGCTATGAAGCTCCTGCACTCTCTGGATCATACCGTGTGGAGTGAGAAGGTCGAGGCCATTCTTGAGTCGGAGAAGTATGAGACCCTCATGGTGGACGAACTGTTCTCCAAGCTCAAGTTGTCCAAGGTGGACCGTAGGGTGTGAGCAAGGATCGAGAACCCGACTGATCCTCATAGTCTGGATCTCGTTTCTGGACCAAGGAATAACGCTAACATGTCTTCAAGACAGTTCTCTTTGTCTTGTCTTGTGTCCATGCGAGATGAGGAGTTTGACGTGCTGGGCGAGGAGGATCTCGCATTGCAGAGCAGGCGATTCGAGCGCATGTACACAAACCGGAAGAACGCTAGGATGAGCTCGGGCATGTGCTACCGGTGCAGGAAGCACGGGCACTTTATCGCTGAGTGCCCGGAAGCCATGGAGGTCAAGCCCAAGCACAAGCACTGTTCGAGGACCGACCGCAAGCACCGCTCGAGGATGACCACAAGGGCAAGAACAAGTCCGAGCGGAGACCGAGGAGAAGTGGTGGTCACAAGAAGAAGGAGCGTGCGAAGGTTGCCGGAGCGAGCGACATCGACTCAAGCTCCTGCTACTGTTCGTCGAGCTCAAGTGATGAAGTAGAGAACCGGCACAAGGGCAAGCGGTCAAGCAAGAACATCACCAGCCTGTGCTTCGCCGCCCAAGGCTTTTGCGGCATGGCACATAGCTCCGCAAGCAAGAAGAGCAACAAGGATGACTCGGACTCCGACTCTGAGGATGAGGTAAACAATGATCCATCCTTCTTGGTAGCGGAGAATGCTAGGTTGAATGAATTGCTTGACAACCATGATGATGTGCTTAGAAAGACCAACAAGGAGAAGAGGGAGTATAGGACTTTGCTTGGAGAGGCTAAGGAGAAGGTGGTTGAGTTAGAGTCTTTGCTTGTTGATGCTAGGGCTCAAATAGATTCTCTTAAGCCTTCTCCTATTGTGACCGATGAACCTGAATGCACTGATTGTTCCACTTTTCTTGGTGATTTGACTGTGCTTAAGGAAAAGTATGCCTCCAAGGTTGAGGAACTAGATGTGCTTAGGGTAGAGCTAGATGAGATGAAATCTAGGCCCTCCTTGCTTGGTGCTTGCACTTCTTGTCCTATTTTGCATGAGAAACTAGATGTGTCAGTTGTTTATGCTAGATCTCTAGAAGCTGCTTTGAAAGCTCCTATTCCTACATCATGCTCTACTTGTGAAGTAAATGCTGTGAAGAATTTGGAGTTTGCACACTATGTTGATCGGTTGCAGGATGAGAATGATGAGTTGAGGAAGATGATGGGTTGGTTGTCAGATCATGAGGCTCAGCTCAGGATGATGATTGAGGCATACAAGCGCTATGATGGGCAAGCGCTTGGGTCGGATAAGGTTGGTGAGGGATGTGGTGAGAATGAGGGGAAGATCGGTGATATCCCAGAACCACCAAAAACCTACCATAAAAATACCTATGCTCCTAAGCCAAATCCTCTTGGGAACCGACTAGACACAACCCCAGCTCCACCCGTGTTTCCTCCACACACGAACAACTTCCAGAAACCCATCAAGTTCAAGAGTGACTTGGGGAACGAGTTCTTTGGGAAGAAGGGAGAGAAACCGAGTGAGGAGAAGCCAGAGCCCAAAGAGAGCCCAAAACTAAAGCCAAAACCAAAACCCTTCCATTGTGAGCATTGTGGGAGGGATGGGCACCTAGGGGAGTTTTGCTTCAGAAGGAAGCGTGAGGAGAGGTTTGCTAGGGAGATGGCAAATAAGGACAGGTACCGCCCTTCTTGTGGTGTGCCTGAGCCTAGGATGGTCCCTAGGGGTGAGGGTGTGGTGCGTACCATTTACCCTCGAGAGAGGCGTGAGTTTGTCCTCGAGGTGAGTCACCACAGAGAGATGGTGGTAGGCATGTTGGGTTTGGGCGTGGTGAGTTTGCTGGACGTTCCTTCGCTCGTTGCCAATACGAGTATGGGGGGAACGATCACAGCTTTTGGTCCTAGAGGAGCTACGGGCCACGGTCTCCACCTCGTGGTACGCGTAGTCCTCCAAGGGGACGTGTGGGTGCTCCACCGAGGAGAAATAGGATGGATTTTGCTAACCCCACTTTTGAGCAAATGGCACGGCACTGGTTTGATTCATTTTGTACTAACACCAGTGCTGAGTCGTTTGCTCACTCTCACTCTCGTTTTTGATTTTCAGGTGGGAGGCTTGGAGGGCTTTTGGTTGATCGACTCCGGTTGCTCTCGACACATGACCGGAGATCGAAGGTGGTTCTCCAGCCTCACCCCGGTGATGACCAAAGAGTTCATCACTTTTGGGGACAATGGGAAAGGTAGAGTGCTTTCAGTGGGCACGGTGAAGGTGAGCGAGTCTGTGACTCTTAGGCGTGTTGCTCTTGTCAAGTCTTTGGGGTTCAATCTTCTTTCGGTGTCCCAACTTCTTGATGAGGGTTTTGAGGCCCATTTCAAAATGGGCGCTTCTCGTGTTTTGGATTCTCGAGGTGATCTTGTGTGCACGATCATCCCCGAGGGTCAGATTTTTAGAGCCGATTTTTCTCAGTGTGTCGGATCTTCTCGTTGTATGGTTGCTGGTGTTTCGGCAGAGCTTTAGAAATGGCATAGGAGACTAGGTCACTTGAGTTTTGACTTGTTGTCACGCTTGAGTGGGTGAGGTTTGGTCCGAGGATTGCCTAAGTTGAAATACCAAAAGGACTTGGTATGTGCTCCCTGTACGCATGGTAAGATGGTCGCCGCCTCTCACCCGCCTCTGACATCCGTTATGACAGAGAGGCCATGCGAGCTGTTCCATATGGACTTGGTTGGTCCAGCTCGTGTGTGCTCGGCGGGTGGGAAATGGTACGTCCTGGTGATAGTGGACGACTATTCTCGCTATGCTTGGGTCTTCTTTTTGGCTGACAAGGGGGAGACTTTTGGTTTTGTTCGGGATCTAATCTTAAGGTTGAAGAATGAGAGGAATGGAGATACTATTCGAGCTATTCGTAGCGACAGTGGCACTGAATTTAAAAACTCTCATTTTGAAACCTTTTGTCGTGATTTGGGTCTCGAACATCAATTCTCTTCTTCCTATGTGGCTTTTCAGAATGGTGTTGTTGAGTGGAAAAATCATTCCCTTTGTGAGATGGCTCGGACGATGCTCGACGAGCATAGGACTCCGAGGAGATATTGGGCTGAGGCGGTGAATACCGCATGCCATGTTGGGAACCGGATTTTTCTTCGGGCCTTCTTGAACAAGACGTGCTATGAGCTCATGCATGGGCGAGCACCTAGAGTCAGCAATTTCAAGGCTTTTGGTTGTCGGTGCTTTATTCTCAAGAAGGGTAGGCTTGATAAGTTTGAGTCGAGGTCCTCCGATGGCATCTTTTTGGGTTATGCAAGTCATTCTCGAGAATTCCATGTGCTAGTCATTGAAACTTGCGAGGTTACCTTTGACGAGACCCAGCCATGCAGTTCGTCTGTTTTTGAGTGTGCAGGTGACGACGAGATTGGCAAGAAGATTTTTGAGGACGAGGAGGATGATGCTAGAGAGGATGATGGTGATGATGGTGAAGCACCAGCCGAGCATGTACCCTCTACTTCCACTACGACGACTACAGTGCAGGATGGCCCATCCCCTACACCGACTATGATCCAGCAAGATCAAGTGGAAGCTGCAGCTGAGGGGGAGGTTGTCTCCAGGCAAGAGGCACCGAGGCACGTTCAAGTGGATCATCCTCCCTCGAGAATCATCGGCGACATCAATGAGCGTACGACATGGTCAGGGTCCAGGAATGTTTCTCACTTTGCTCATTCGGCTTTTGTTGCTACCTTTGAGCCGAAAGACATTGGACACACCCTCTCTGATCCTAATTGGGTGAACGCAATGCATGAGGAGTTAGAGAACTTTGAGAGAAACAAAGTTTGGGAGTTGGTAGAGCCACCACCACATTGCAAACGTATCAGGACAAAATGGGTGTGGAAGAACAAAGAGGGTGAGAATGGTGAGGTGGAGAGAAACAAATCGAGGTTGGTTGCTCAGGGCTATAGGCAGAAGGAGGGGATAGACTATGAGGAGACTTTTACTCCTGTAGCCCGTTTGGAGGCAATTAGGATCCTTCTAGCCTTTTCTGTGGCTAAAGGGTTCAAATTGTACCAAATGGATGTGAAGAGTGCCTTTCTGAATGGGTTTTTAGAAGAAGAGGTTTATGTGAAGCAACCACCGGGTTTTGAGAGTGCTGAGTTTCCCCACCGGGTGTATAGGCTGAGGAAGGCGTTGTATGGGCAGAAACAAGCTCCCCGTGCTTGGTATGGCTGTTTGAGGGGGTTCTTGTTCAGCAAGGGGTTTGAGATGGGCAAAGTAGATAAGACTCTTTTTCTCCTCAGGCAGGGCGATGATATCCTAATTGTTCAGGTGTACGTGGATGATATTGTCTTTGGCGGCTCGTCTCACTCTTTGGTTGCAAGGTTTGTAGAGGACATGAGCAAAGAATTCGAGATGTCTACGATGGGAGAATTGCAGTTCTTTCTCGGGCTTCAGATCAAGCAGGCGAAGGAGGTAACCTTTGTGCATCAAGCCAAGTACACGAAGGACATCCTCAAGAAGTTCAAGATGGACGACTCGAAGCCCCTGTCGACACTGATGAGTACGACTACAGTGCTGGATGCGGACGACGATGGAGAGCCCGTGGACCAAAAGGAGTACCAGAGCATGATAGGCTCCCTCTTGTACTTGACGGCGACGAGGCCGGACATTCAGTTTTCTGTGTGTCTGTGCGCTCATTTTCAGGCGTCGCCGAGGACTTCACATCGGCAGGCCGTCAAGCGGATCTTCAGGTATCTTCGATACACTCCTGAGCTTGGTCTTTGGTACTCGGCGTCCTCTTCTCTTTCGCTTCTTAGGTTTTCGGATGCCGACTTTGCGGTGCGTCGAGTCGATAGGAAGTCGACTTCAGGGACGTGCCAATTTTTGGGTTCCTCGCTTGTTTCTTGGTCTTCTCGCAAATAATCTAGTGTAGCTCAGTCTACCACAGAAGCTGAGTATGTCGCTGCCGCTAGCTGTTGCTCCCAGCTGCTTTGGATCACATACACGTTGAGTGACTTTGGTGAGGAGTGTACCCATGTTCCTCTCATGTGTGATAGCACGAGTGCCATTAGTGTTGCCAAAAACCCCGTGCTACACTCCAGAACCAAACATATAGAGGTGAGGTACCACTTCCTGAGAGACAATGTTGAGAAGGGAAACATAGACCTCATCCATGTACCAACCGAAAAACAACTCGCCGATATCCTAACAAAGCCTTTGGACCAAGCTACATTTTCTTGTTTGCGAGCTTGGAGTGGTTTTTCCTTTTTGAGCTTCGGTTGGGGGTCTGATGTACATATGTATGTTGCATTTTCATTTCTGTATCATATCATGTTTGCATCTTTGTATCATAGACTGCACTTGTATCATATGCTTTAGAGAAGTGCTTCTCCTATATACTTTGATCACCATGATATGCTGGATATGAGCTTATGACTTTGCTAGTAATGCTCATGTGATGTATAGCTATGCTCTTGGTAGTTTCGGGATGTATATGCATGTGGATGGCTTATTTTTGTGAAAATGCTATATATGATCCTCTCTCATGAGTTGAATGCCTTCCATGTTCAAATTGTGTGCATATGGCTATATCTTGCTTAATTTGTGCTTGGGAACCATGTTCTTTTCATTTGGGGTCAGAGACCCATTTGTCATCATAAATGTTTAGCCTACATGCTACCTTGTGGAGAAGCCTAAGCTTCTTTTTGCCGCAAAGGCACTTCATGTACCATGCTTAATTTGAAATCATGAAATTGGTATATGAAATGCTTGTGTTTGAAAAATATGCTTCCATGTCATTTATATGCTTTAAATTCCCTATTTTGGGTGCTAAACCGTTGCACGATGTTCACCATTGAGAAGTCTCATATTTAGAAGTGGACACATGGCTCGGTGGCTTTGACATGACATGCGATAGCTTGTAGGTGTTTGTGATGATCTTGTGATGAGAATTTGTGACCTTGCATGAAGTTTGTGAGTTATATGTTGTTTGTGCTCATTTTGACCATGTTTAGGTCCTACGCTCATGAGAGGGAAATTTGTGTTGAAAAATGCTTCTTTTTAATCATGGCTATGTCACATGCTTATATTTCCCTATCTATCTTGTTGGTGATGCTTGTACTAAATTTGTGGCTATCTTGCTTGTCTATGTCTCATTTTTAGCATGTTGTAGTGCCCTTTGTCTATTTGAGAAGCACATGCTTGCATTTGTAGACTTGATTCATGCATTACCAACAAGGGGGAGAGATAGTACCCAATTCTTACTCTGGGGAGGAAAGTTACTCATTTTATGCATCTGGGGGGAGTTTTGCTTCCAGTGGGAGAAAAATTGAAAATTTGGGAGAATTGCATTTGTTCAGGGGGAGCTTGCATTCATGCATTTGAGAGCTCTTTGTCGCCTAATTTTAGTTGTGCTCTTTTGCCGATGGTGTCGAGCCCTTTTGCCTCACCTTGAGGAGATGGCAATTTTGGAGCATTTTATCTCGGTTGTGTCGAGCCATTGCCATTGTCTTAGGGGACCGAGATTTTTCTCTCTCAAGTGATCTTGTTTTGGCTTTTGATTGGCTTTTTGATCACTTGTTTGAGTTTTTCGTTCGTTTCTTTTCTTTTTCTGTTTTCTCTGAATTGGTTACTATGTGTGTTGTCAATGCACTCATCAAGGGGGAGATTGAGGACCGGTGGATGGTCGCTTCCTGGTGTGATGAGTGATTGACAACGTGGTGTGGACTGACTCTTGGCCGAGTATTGCAGGTGCAGGTTGCGGCTTGACTCGTGTTGGTGCAGGTGAAGAGCGGGCGTGAAAGGTCTTAACCTTCTGGGGCCTCCGAGGAGTGGAGAGACAAGTAGGCTCGGCTCGATGGACCTGGTGGCCGAATGGGGTCAAGTGCGGGCCGCATGGTGGCAAGAAAAGCAACACGAAGTCGTCGACCGGAGCCGGTGCAGGGCAGCGGCTCATGACCGGAGTCTGCACGCGGGGTTTGCGGCGGTTCACCACAAAACCGTCGGGTTACTTGGTTGATCCACAAAACCAAGACCGGAGGCTCGGCGGACGGAGACGGGATCCGGGCGCGCCGAGAAGCTTCGATGCCAGAGGACACGCGGCGGGTTCGCAGGGCTTGCGTCGGGAGGACGCGGACTGCGGCAAAGGCGTGGCCATCTGATGAAGAGGAGTGCTACTTGACCATATTGCCCCCCTGAGGGGTGTGTATCTCATTTCTAGTTCTAGGGGTAGCTTGGTCATTTGCCCGACCCAGAGGGACTCCATATATATAGCTCTAGGCTTTCTGGGCAAACCATCCATTCGGACTGCTTCTCATTTCCCTGCTCCATAGGCTTAGATTTTCTTCACTGTTTTGTAGAGAATCTGATCTCCGAGTGTATGGAAGCTTTCATGGTTGCGTCGATTTCCTTCTTCTGGCTCAAGTGATTTTCGTGTCTTTTTCGGGCTATTTTTGTTGGATTTTTGTGCGCGGCTTGTTCCTTCGATTCTGAGGTGTTTGGGTTCGGATTTTCTTGTGGGGATCATGGATAGATGCCTTGTGCATCTTTGTGCTTGATCTTGACCCCTCAAACTCCGAATTTGGCCTTGGATTTGAGGATTTCGGGTGGAACCCTAGCTTTTTGTGTGAGCTCGGTAGAACGTCGATTCCCGGTGATTTAGTTGGTTTGAGGTCTCATGTTTTGGGGCATAGCATCCCCTAGGGACGCTTCACATATCCCCCAAATCTTGTCTCAAGAGCTCAAGTCGTTTGGGAGATCGGGTGAAGGATTTGGAGGGTTGACTTCGCGGGGTCGGGCTGTTTCTGCTATGTTCGAGGTCGGCGGACCGTCCGCCTGTGGCCTGCGGACAGTTCGCGTGCCCCTGTTCTTCGGGCGTTCGTCACGTGTTCTCGAGTTCGTGAGCATGAGTTGTTTCGATCCATGGAAGGGTGAGGTTTTTGTTGGAGTCGGTTTGCCGGACTATCCGCCCCAGGGCAGCGGACTGTCCGCGCGACACGGACTGTCCGAGGTGCTCGCCCGGACCGTCCGAATTTCCGAGGTGCGGTACTGGAGGTTCGGTCTCCTTTTACGGACTGTCCGTCGAGGGATAGCAGACTATCCGCCAGGCTCGCGGACCGTCCGCCTTACACCCACGGACTGTCCGCCAGGGACCTCCCAGATTTGGTTAAGTCCTTTGCTTCTTGAGTTGTGCTTCCGCTTTGCAACTTGTTTGGACTTGTTCCTATGGTTGGTAGGTCCGCTGCGACTTTGTGACCTTGGCAAGCTCGTGTGGGAATCCTTGGTTGTGGATTTGGGGCATAGGTCGAGTTCATCCTTCGGGAAGAATTTTTATCGGCTCTCATTCACTCCCCCCCCCTCTCTGGTCGCCTAATCGGTGCTTCATCCTCACTCAGTTTCTCTCCATTTTTCCCAAAGAACTCATTCCCTAAGTCACTCTTGAACTTGATGGCTTTTTGGAAATCATTTGTTTGGGGAGGAAACACTAGTGGGTCTGGGGTTGTGTCAAGTCGGTTTCTCAATGGGTTTGGCTTAGGAGCATAGGCATTTTTGTAGAAGGTTTTTGGTGGAGCTTGGATATCACCAATCTTCTCTCCTCCCTCACCACTGCACTCTCCAATCTTATCCGACCCAAGCGCTTGCCCATCATAGCGCTTGTATGCCTCTACCATCATCCTAAGTTGTGGCTCATGACCCGACAACCAACCCATCATCTTTCTCAACTCATCATTTTCATCCTGCAAGCGATCAACATAATGTGCAAGTTCCAAGTTCTTTACAGCTTGCAATTCACAGGTAGAGCAGGAAGTAGGAATTGGAGCTTTCAATTCAGCTTCAAGCAAAACAGTGTAAGCACGAGACTCATCAAGCTTTCCATGCAAAATAGGGCAAGAAGTGCAAGCACCTAGCAAAGCAGGTCTAGACTTAAGCTTAGTCACTTCAACCCTAAGCACATCTAGTTACTCACACTTGGAGGCATGCTTTTCCTTTAGAGCAGTAAGATCAGCTAGGAACACAGAGCAATCAGCACAATCAACCTCATCAGAAACAACAGGTGAAGCTTTAAGCGAATCAATTTCAAGCTTAGCATCCAGGTTTTGTATTTCTAGCTCAGCCACTCTAGTTCAAGCATCCTCAAGTGAGGCCCTAAGCTCCTTTCTCATCTTCTTAGCCTCTCTAAGGATGTCATCATGATTATCAAACAATTTTCCTAGCTCCTCATTCTCCTGGAGCAAGAAGGAAAGCTCGTCACGTACCTCATCCCCAGAGTCGGAGTCTGAGTCGTCCTTCTGACTCTTCTTGCTGCAGGAGCTATGTGCCATGCCGCAGAAGCCATCTCGCGCGAAGCAGCTCAGCCCGCTCAGGTCCTTGGATCCCTTCTTGCTCTTGCGCCGATCACCTTCGTCTTCACTGCTACTTGAGCTCGAGGTAGAGTAGGCGGAGCTGCAGTCGACGTCGCTCGCTCTGACCATCGCTCGGGCCTTCTTGCCGTGGCCGTCTTTCTTCCTCGATCGTCGCTCGTCCTTGTGCTTGTGCTTGTGATTGCGCCTCGACCGGTACTTGCTCTCCGTCCTCGACCGGTGCTTGTAGTTGTCCTTGTTCTCCATCTTCTCGGGCCAGTTGGCAACGAAGTGTCCTGGCTTGCCGCACTGAAAGCACGTCCTCACGTTCCTCCTAGTGTTCACCCGGTTCTCGTGCATCCTCTTAAACCTCCTGGTCAGCAGTGCCAGCTCGTCCTCTCCAAGCACGTCGAACTCCTCATCTGGCAAAGACATCAAAGAGGACAAACAGTACATCTTGGTGGATGGGTTAGCGTTAGACTTTGCACCTGAGCCACTAATGAGGGCAAGACTATGAGAGTTAGTCGGGCCCTCAAGCTTGGCTGTCACACCCCGGTCCACCTCAGCCGACTTGAGCTTCGAGAACAGCTCGTCTACCGATAGAGTCTCATACTTGTCTGACTCTAGAATGGCCTCGACCTTTCCCCCCAGATCGTACGATCCAATGAGTGCAAGAGCTTCACGGCTCTCTCATGATCATCGTACGGGAGCATGGTAACATTGGCCCTCATGTTGTTCACAATCACCGTGAACCGCTGGAACATCGTATCGATGGACTCACTGAGAGCCTGTGTGGTTCGAGGACCGGTGGTTGGTCGCTTCCTGGTGTGATGAGTGATTGACAACGTGGTGTGGACTGATTCTTGGCTAAGTATTGCAGGTTGCAGCTTGACTGGTGTTGGTGCAGGTGAAGAACAAGCATGAAAGGTCGTTGCTGGTGACGCCTCCAGGTGTGGAGAAGACAAGTAGGCTTGGTTCGAGGGACCCGGTGGCCGCATGGTGGCAAGAACGGCAAGATGAAGTCATGGACGGTTTCTTGGTTGAGCCTCAAAACTAAGGTCGAGCCGGGACTACGTGGGAGCTGAGTCATGAGTGGTGATTGGCAGAGGCTACACCGAGTTCGCGGGGTTTCCGGTGGTTCACCAGAAAACCATTGGGTTCCTTGGTTGATCCACAAAGCCAAGACCGAAGACCGAAGACGGAAGTGCAGCAGCATCGGACCGGTCTGACCGGTGGGTCTGACCGGTCTGACCGGTGGGTACCGGTCTGACCGGTGTGCGACGACGCAGTCCGGAGACTTCGAAGCGGAGGACACACGTCGGGATCGCAAGGCTTGCGTCGAGGCTAAGCAAGTTTGCAGTCGCTGGGCATCCGTCCGATGGTGCGAAGACAAAGTTTCCCAAAGTACCCCTTGGGGGTGTGTATCCTAGTATTAGGCCTTAGGGGTATTTTAGTCTTTCGGCT
This sequence comes from Cenchrus fungigraminus, assembly GCA_036936925.1. Taxonomy (NCBI): domain Eukaryota; kingdom Viridiplantae; phylum Streptophyta; class Magnoliopsida; order Poales; family Poaceae; genus Cenchrus; species Cenchrus fungigraminus. Next base: position 76,180,526 of record CM072780.1, read on the forward strand.
TGCCTCCATATAACCCAAGTGGTGAGAGGATGGCAGCCATCTCTTGGAACCCTAGCTCATTTTTGTTTTGCTATTTCCTCTTCCTTTTTTCCTTTGGAATTTCTAGGACTAGGTTGCGAGCTTCATGGTGAGATCTTGTGAGAGGGAAGGATGATCGGGCGGCAAGCTAGACCTTGTATGAACCTCTTTGGTATGTATAGATGATTCGGCGTGGTTCCTCAAGGCTTGGATGTGTCTTTCCCGTTTCTCATTTTTGGTGATTTTCGGAGCCCTTTCTTGGCGAATTTCTTGTGGCGGTTTTGAGGCATTTCTCTTTGGGATTTGGTGGGGGATGTATGCTTGAACCCTTCATGGTTCTCTTCCCTTTGATTCCCCTCCCAAATCCGTGAGCATAGGGGCTCGATTTTGGGGTTTTCTTGGCTCTAGGGTTAGAGGTGTTCTTGGTGGGATTTCTTCAATTCCTCTCGGTTTAGTGAGTTTTGGTGGACCAAATCTTGGCTATGGAGTGCCCATGAGGTGTTCCTACTATCCCCAAAGTCTTGCGCAAATCCGTGGAGCGATTCGGGAGATCGGGAGTTGGATTTGGGGGAGTTGACCCGCGGGTGCTGTTCATCCCGAGCGTCCCAGCCTGACCGGTCTGACCGGTGCTGCTCACCGGTCTGACTGGTGCAGAGGCCTTGTGGGTTTTGCCTTAGGTGAACGTCTTGGTGAGTTCCCTGTTGTCCCGTGTTGCTGCTGTTTCGAGTTTGGTTCGTTTTGGAGCTCGGAAGGTCAGGTTTGTGATTTTGGGGCTTCCTGGCTTAGACCGGTATGACCGGCGTGCTACACCGGCCTGACCGGTGTAGAAGCTTTCTGTGGAAGTTCTCAGGATCTGTTGGGGTGATGAGTGATTGACAACGTGGTGTGGACTGACTCTTGGCTGAGTATTGTAGGTGCAGGTTGCGGCTTGACTCGTGTTGGTGCAGGTGAAGAGCGGGCATGAAAGGTCTTAGCCTTGCGGGGCCTCCGAGGAGTGGAGAGACAAGTAGGCTCGGCTCGATGGACCCGGTGGCCGAACGGGGTCAAGTGCGGGCCGCATGGTGGCAAGAAAAGCAAGACGAAGTCGTCGACCGGAGCCGTTGCAGGGTAGCGGCTCACGACTGGAGTCTGCACGCGGGGTTTGCGGCGGTTCACCACAAAACCGCCGGGTTACTTGGTTGAGCCACAAAACCAAGACCGGAGGCTCGGCGGGCGGAGACGGGATCCGGGCGCGCCGAGAAGCTTCGATGCCAGAGGACACGTGGCGGGATCGCAGGGCTTGCGTCGGGAGGACACGGACTGCGGCAAAGGCGTGGCCGTCTGATGAAGAGGAGTGCTACTTGACCACATTGCCTCTGAGGGGATTGTATCCTAAGTTTAAGTGCTAGGGGTAGCTTTGTCATTTGCCCAACCCAGAGGGACTCATATATATAGCTCTAGGGTTTCTGGGCAAACCATCCATCCGGATTGCTTCTCATTTTCCCTGCTCCATAGGCGTAGATTTTCTTCACCGTTTTGTAGAGAATCTGACCTCCGAGTGTATGGAAGCATTCATGGTTGCGTTGATTTCCTTCTTGTAGCTCGTGTGATTTTCGTGTCTTTTTCGAGCTATTTTCGTTGGATTTTTGTGCGTGCCTTGTTCCTTCGATTCTGAGGTGTTTGGGTTTGGATTTGTTGGTGGGGATCATGGATAGATGTCTTGTGCATCTTTGTGCTTGATCATGACCCTCAATCTCCGGATTTGGCCTCCGATTGAAGGATTTCGGTTGGAACCCTAGCTTTTTGGTAGAGCTCGGTTGCGATTCGATTCCCGGCGATTTAGTTCGTTTGAGGTCTCAAGTTTTAGGGTATAGCATCTCCTAGGGACGCTTCACATCTCCCCCAAATCTTACCTCAAGAGCTCAAGCCGTTTGGGAGATCCACGGATGGATAGGAGAGGGTGACCTCTCGTTTTCGAGCTCGGGCTGCTCTGTCCGCACCTGGGGGACCGTCCGCGCCTGGTCGGCGGACCGTCTACGAGGAGCCCGGTAGCCTGTTGTTCGTCGTGTTCGTCGCGAGTTCTTGTGTCGCTTTGTTTCGATCTGTCGAGTTGAGTGGTTTTGGTTGGAAGAGGTTTGTCGGACTGTCCGCCCAGGGTTGCCGGACTGTCCGCGCGGGTCGAACTGTCCGCGGGTAGGCTACGGACCGTTTTTTGAGGTGCAGTACTGGAGGTTCGGGGTTGATTTTTGGACCGTCCGCGCCCTTCTTGCGGACCGTCCGCCCCCTCTGTGCGGACCGTCCGCCGGTGCATCGCGGACCGTCCGCCCCTACCCTCGCAGATCGGCTAAGTCCTTTGCTTCTTGTCTTGCGCTTCCGTGTTGCCATGAGTTGCGGTTTGTTCCTAGTGTTGGTAGGTCCGTTGTGACTATGCGACCTTGGCAAACTCGTGTGGGAATCCTTGGTTGTGAATTTGGGGCATATGCCGAGTTCAACCTCCGGGAAGAATTTTTATCGGCTCTCATTCACTCCCCCCCTCTCTGGTCGCCTAATCGGTCCTTCAATTGGTATCAGAGCCGGTTACGGATCTTCGTGATTCTAACCAGTCTAAGATCCAAAGATGGCGTACCAGGAATGGGGTTCGGGTCCTCCACACTTTGATGGTAAGAACTACCAGATTTGGCAGAGGCGGATGGCTGCTTTCCTTCGCGGCAAGGGTCAGATCCTGTGGGATGTCACAGTGAACACAGCTTCTGTTCATCCTGTGAACTTCCTTGCTCCAGGATCGAGGGACATGTTCGACGCCAACAACAAGGCGGTCAACTACCTGTACCGTGCTCTGTGTCAATCCGAATTCGATCGGGTTCAGACAGAGGACTTGGCATTCAGGATTTGGGAGCAGCTGAAGAATGCTCATGCTGGGAACGCTCAAGTTCAGGCTCGGCTTTTTGCGACCTACCGGAGAGAGTACGAGAACTTCACTCATCTCCCCGGTGAGTCCATAGATGCCATGTTCCAGCGGTTCATGGTGATTGTGAACAATATGAGGGCTAATGTGGCCGTGCTCCTGTACGACGATCATGACAGGGCTATCAAGCTCCTGCACTCTTTGGATCGTATCGTGTGGAGTGAGAAGGTCGAGGCCATTCTTGAGTCGGAGAAGTATGAGACCCTCACGGTGGACGAGCTGTTCTCCAAGCTCAAGTCGTCCGAGGTGGACCGTGGGGTGCGTTTAAAGATTGAGAACCCGACTGACCCTCATAGTCTGGCTCTCGTTTCTGGATCAAGGACTAATGCTAACATGTCTTCGAGACATTTTTCTTTGTCTTGTCTTGTGTCCATGCCAGATGAGGAATTTGACGTGCTAGGCGAGGAGGATCTCGCGTTGCTGAGCAGGCGGTTCAAGCGCATGTACACGAACCGGAAGAACGCTCGAAGGAGCTCGGGCATGTGCTACCGGTGCGGGAAGCACGGGCACTTTATCGCTGAGTGCCCGGAAGCCATGGAGGTCAAGTCCGAGCACAAGCACCGTTCGAGAACCGACCACAAGCACCGCTCGAGGGACGACCACAAGGGCAAGAACAAGTCCGAGCGGAGGCCAAGGATGAGTGGTGGTCACAAGAAGAAGGAGCGAGCGATGGTGGCCGGAGCGAGCGACATCGACTCAAGCTCTTGCTACTCTTCATCGAGCTCAAGTGATGAAGATGAGAACCTGCACAAGGGAAAGCGGACAAGCAAGAACATCAACGGCCTGTGCTTTGCCGCCCAAGGCTTTTGCGTCATGGCACATAGCTCCGCAAGCAAGAAGAGCAACAAGGACAAATCGGACTCCGACTCCGAGGATGAGGTAAACAATGATCCATCCTTCTTGGTAGGGGAGAATGCTAGGTTGAATGACTTGCTTGACAACCGTGATGATGTGCTTAGAAAGACCAACAAGGAGAAGAGGGAGTATAGGTCTTCGCTTGGAGAGGCTAAGGAGAAGGTGGTTGAGCTAGAGTCTTTGCTTGTTGATGCTAGGGCTCAAATAGATTCTCTTAAGTCTGCTCCTATTGTGACCGATGAACCTGAATGCACTGATTGTTCCACTTTTCTTGGTGATTTGACTGTGCTTAAGGAAAAGTATGCCTCCAAGGTCGAGGAACTAGATGTGCTTAGGGTTGAGCTAGATGAGATGAAATCTAGGCCCTCCTTGCTTGGTGCTTGCACTTCTTGTCCTGTTTTGCATGAGAAACTAGATGAATCAGTTGCTTATGCTAGATCTCTAGAAGCTGCTTTGAAAGCTCCTATTCCTACAACTTGCTATACTTGTGAAGTAAATGCTGTGAAGAATTTGGAGCTTGCACACTATGTTGATCATTTGCAGGATGAGAATGATGAGTTGAGGAAGATGATGGGTTGGCTGTCTGGTCATGAGCCTCAGCTCAGGATGATGATTGAGGCATACAAGCGCTATGATGGGCAAGCGCTTGGGGCGGATAAGGTTGGTGAGGGAAGTGGTGAGAATGAGGGGAAGATCGGAGATATCCCAGAATCACCAAAAACCTACCACAAAAATACCTATGCTCCTAAGCCAAACCCACTTAGGAACCGACTAGACACAACCCCAGCTCCACCCGTGTTTCCTCCACACACAGACAACTTCCAGAAACCCATCAAGTTCAAGAGTGACTTGGGGAATGAGTTCTTTAGGAAGAAGGGAGAGAAACCGAGTGAGGAGAAGCCAGAGCCCAAAGAGAGCCCAAAACCAAAGCCAAAACCAAAACCCTTCCATTGTGAGCATTGTGGGAGGGATGGGCACCTTGCGGAGTTTTGCTTCAGGAGGAAGCGTGAGGAGAGGTTTGCTAGGGAGATGGCAAACAAGGACAGGTACCACCCTTCTCGTGGTGTGTCTGAGCCTAGGATGGTGCCAAGGGGCGAGGGTGTGGTGCGTACCATTTACCCTCGGGAGAGACGTGAGTTTGTGCCTCGAGGTGAGCCACCACATAGAGAAGGTGGTAGGCGTGTTGGGTTTGGGCTTGGTGAGTTTGCTGGACGTTCCTTCGCTCGTGGCCAATACGAGTATGGGGGGAATGATCGCAGTTTTAGGTCCCAAAGGAGCTATGCGCGTAGTCCTCCAAGGGGACGTGGGGGTGTTCCACCTAGGGGAGATAGGATGGATTTTGCTAACCCCACCTTTGAGCAAATGGCACGGCACTGGTTTGATTCATTTTGTACTAACCCCAGTGCTGAGTCGTTTGCTCACTCTCGCTCTCGTTTTTGATTTGCAGGTGGGAGGCTTGGAGGGCTTTTGGTTGATCGACTCCGGTTGCTCTCGACACATGACCGGAGATCGAAGGTGGTTCTCCAGCCTCACCCCGGTGATGACCAAAGAGTACATCACTTTTGGGGACAATGGGAAAGGTAGAGTGCTTTCAGTGGGCACAGTGAAGGTGAGCGAGTCTGTGACTCTTAGGCGTGTTTCTCTTGTTATGTCTTTGGGGTACAATCTTCTTTTGGTTTCCCAGCTTCTTGATGAGGGTTTTGAGGTCCATTTCAAAACGGGCGCTTCTCGTGTTTTGGATTCTCGAGGTGATCTTGTGTGCACGATCATCCCCGAGGGTCAGATTTTCAGAGCCGATTTTTCTCAGTGTATCAGCTCTTCTTGTTGTTTGGTTGCTGGTGTTTCGGCGGAGCTTTGGAAATGGCATAGGAGACTAGGTCACTTGAGTTTTGACTTGTTGTCACGCTTGAGTGAGCTAGGTTTGGTCCGAGGATTGCCTAAGTTGAAATACCAAAAGGACTTGGTATGTGCTCCGTGTAGGCATGGTAAGATGGTCGCCGCCTCTCACCCGCCTCTGACATCCGTTATGACAGAGAGGCCATGCGAGCTGTTCCATATGGACTTGGTTGGTCCAGCTCGTGTGTGCTCGGCGGGTGGGAAATGGTATGTCCTGGTGATAGTGGACGACTATTCTCGCTATGCTTGGGTCTTCTTTCTGGCTGACAAGGGGGAGACGTTTGGTTTTGTGCGGGATCTAATCTTGAGGTTGAAGAATGAGAGGAATGGAGATGCCATTCGAGCTATCCGTAGCGACAATGGCTCTGAATTTAAAAACTCTCATTTCGAAACCTTTTGTCGTGATTTGGGTCTCGAACATCAATTCTCTTCTCCCTATGTGGCTTGTTAGAATGGTGTGGTTGAGAGGAAAAATCGTTCCCTTTGTGAGATGGCTCGGACGATGCTCGACGAGCATAGGACTCCGAGGAGATATTGGGCTGAGGCGGTGAATACCGCGTGCCATGTTGGGAACCGGATTTTTCTTAGGGCCTTCTTGAACAAGACGTGCTATGAGCTCATGCACGGGCGAGCACCTAGAGTGAGCCATTTCAGGGCTTTTGGTTGTCGGTGCTTTATTCTCAAGAAGGGTAGGCTTGATAAGTTTGAGTCGAGGTCTTCCAATGGGATCTTTTTGGGTTATGCGAGTCATTCTCGAGCATTCCGTGTGCTCAACCTTGATACTAACCTAGTCATCGAAACTTGCGAGGTTACCTTCTACGAGACCCAGCCATGCAGTTTGTCTGTCTTTGAGTGTGCAGGTGACGACGAGATTGGCAAGAAGATCTTTGAGGACGAGGAGGATGATGCTGGAGAGGATGATGGTGAAGCTCCAGCCGAGCATGTACCCTCTACTTCCACTACGACGACTACGGTGCAGGATGGCCCCGCCCCTACACCAACTACAATCCAGCAAGATCAAGTGGAGGCAGCAGCTGAGGGGGAGGTTGTCTCCAGGCGAGAGGCACCGAGGTGCGTTCAAGTTGATCATCCTCCCTCAAGAATCATCGGCGACATCAATGAACGTACGACACGGTTAAGGTCCAGGAATGTTTCTCACTTTGCTCATTCGGCTTTTGTTGCTACCTTTGAGCCGAAAGACATTAGACACGGCCTCTCTGATCCTAATTGGGTGAACGCAATGAATGAGGAGTTAGAGAACTTTGAGAGAAACCAAGTTTGGGAGTTGGTAGAGCCACCACCACATTGCAAACCTATTGGGACAAAATGGGTGTTGAAGAACAAAGAGGGTGAGAATGGTGAGGTGGTGAGGAACAAATCGAGGTTGGTTGCAATGGAATATAGTCAGAAGGAGGGGATAGACTATAAGGAGACATTTGCTCCTGTAGCCCGTTTGGAGGCGATTAGGATCCTTTTAGCCTTTTCCATGGCTAAAGGGTTCAAATTGTACCAAATGGATGTGAAGAGTGCCTTCTTGAATGGGTTTTTAGAAGAAGAGGTTTTTGTGAAGCAACCACCGGGATTTGAGAGTGCTGAGTTTCCTCACCGGGTGTATAGGTTGAGGAAGGCGTTGTATGGGCTGAAACAAGCTCCCCGTGCTTGGTATGGCCGTTTGAGGGGGTTCTTGTTCAGCAAGGGGTTTGAGATGGGCAAAGTTGATAAGACTCTTTTTCTCCTCAGGCAGGGCGATGATATCCTAATTGTTCAGGTGTACGTGGATGATATTGTCTTTCGCGGCTCGTCTCACTCTTTGGTTGCGAGGTTTGCAGAGGACATGAGCAAAGAATTTGAGATGTCTACGATGGGAGAATTGCAGTTCTTTCTCAGGCTTCAGATCAAGCAGGCGAAGGAGGGAACCTTTGTGCATCAAGCCAAGTACACGAAGGACATCCTCAAGAAGTTCAAGATGGACGACTTGAAGCCCCTGTCGAAACCGATGAGTACGACTACAGCGTTGGATGCGGACGAGGACGGAGAGCCCGTGGACCAGAAGGAGTACCGGAGCATGATCGGCTCCCTCTTGTACTTGACGGTGACGAGGCCGGACATTCAGTTTTCTGTGTGTCTGTGCGCTCGTTTTCAGGCGTCGCCGAGGACTTCACATCGGCAGGCCATCAAGCGGATCTTCAGGTATCTTCGATACACTCCTGAGCTTGGTCTTTGGTACTCGGCGTCCTCTTCTCTTTCGCTTCTTGGGTTTTCGGATGCCGACTTTGTGGGGTGTCGAGTCGATAGGAAGTCGACTTCGGGGACGTGCCAGTTTTTGGGTTCCTCGCTTGTTTCTTGGTCTTCTCGCAAACAATCTAGTGTAGCTCAGTCTACCACAGAAGCCGAGTATGTTGCTGCTGCTAGTTGTTGCTCACAACTGCTTTGGATCACATACATGCTAAGTGACTTTGGTGAGGAGTGTTCCCATGTACCTCTCATGTGTGACAGCACGAGTGCCATTAGTGTTGCCAAAAACCCCGTGATCCACTCCAGAACCAAACATATAGAGGCGAGGTACCACTTCCCGAGAGACAATGTTGAGAAGGGAAACATAGACCTCATCCATGTGCCAACCGAAAAGCAGCTTGCTGATATCCTAACCAAGCCTTTGGACCAAGCTACATTTGCTAGTTTGCGAGGGGAGCTTGGTGTTGTTTTTCCTTTTTGGGCTTTGGTTGGGGGTTTGATGTACATACTCATGTTGCATTTTCATTTATGTATCATATCATGCTTGCATCTTTGTATCATAGACTGCATATGTATCATATGAGATGTGCTTCTCCTATATACTTGGATCACCATGATGTGCTGGATATGAGATTATGACTTTGCTAGTGATGCTCATATGATGGATAGCGATGCTCTTGATAGCTTTGGGATGTATATGCTTGTGAATGGCTTTCTTCTGTAAAAATGCTATATATGATCCTCTCTTATGAGTTGAATGCCTTTCATGTTATTTTTGTGCACTTATGGCTATACCTTGCTTCATTTGTGCTTGGAACCATGTTCTTTTCATTTGGGGTCAAAGACCCATTAATCATCATGAATGTTTAGCCTACATGCTACCTTGTGGAGAAGCCTAAGCTTCTTTTTGCCGCAAAGGCACTTCATGTACCATGCTTAGTTTGTAAATCTTGAAATTGGTATATGAAATGCTTGTGCTTGAAAAATATGCTTCCATGTCATGTATGCTTTAAATTCCTTATCTTGGGTACTAAACCGTTGCATGATGTTCACCGTTGAGAAGTCTCACATCTAGAAGTGGACACATGGCTCGGTGGCTTTGACATGACATGAGATAGCTTGTAGGTGTTTGTGATGATCTTGTGATGAGAATTTGTGCCCTTGCATGAAGTTTGTGAGTTATATGTTGTTTGTGCTCATTTTGATCATGTTTAGGTCCTATGCTCATGAGAGGGAAATTTTTGAGAAAAATGTTTTATTTTGATCATGGCTAGGTCACATGCTTATATGTCCCTTTCTTTCTTGTTGGTGATGCTTGTACTAAATTTGTGGCTATCTTGCTTGTCTGTCTCATTTTTAGCATGTTGTAGTGCCCTTTGTCTATTTGAGAAGCACATGCTTGCATTTGTAGACTTGATTCATGCATGACCAACAAGGGAGAGAGATAGTACCCAATTCATGCATCCAGGGGGAGTTTTGCATCAAAGGGGAGAAATGCATTTGTTCAGGGGGAGCTTGCATTCATGTGCTTTGGAGCTTTTTGTCGCCTGATTTTAGTTGTGCTCTTTTGCCGATGGTGTCGAGCCCTTTTGCCTCACCTTGAGGAGTCAGCAATTTTGGAGCATTTTATCTCGGTTGTGTTGAGCTGTTGCCCTTGTCTTAGGGGACCGAGATTTTTCCCTCTCAAGTGATCTCTTTTTGGCTTTTGTTTGGCTTTTGATCACTTGTTTGAGTTTTTCATTCGTTTCTTTTCTTTTTGTCTTTTTCTCTGAATTGGTTACTATGTGTGTGTTGTCAATGCACTCATCAAGGGGGAGATTGAGGACAGGAGCGTCCGAGGACCGGTGGATGGTCACTCCCTAGTGTGATGAGTGATTGACAACGTGGTGTGGACTGACTCTTGGATGAGTATTGCAGGTGCAGGTTGCAGCTTGACTCGTGTTGGTGCAGGTGAAGAGCGGGCGCGAAAGGTCTTAGCCTTGCGGGGCCTCCGAGGAGTAGAGAGACAAGTAGGCTCGGCTCGATGGACCCGGTGGCCGAACGGGGTCAAGTGCGGGTCGCATGGTGGAAAGAAAAGCAAGACGAAGTCGTCGACCGGAGCCGGTGCAGGGTAGCGGCTCACGACCGGAGTCTGCACGCGGGGTTTGCGGCGGTTCACCACAAAACCGCCGGGTTACTTGGTTGAGCCACAAAACCAAGACCGGAGGCTCGGCGGGCGGAGACGGGATCCGGGCACGCCGAGAAGCTTCGATGCCAGAGGACACGCGGCGGGATCTCAGGGCTTGGGTCGGGAGGACGAGGACTGCGGCAAAGGCGTGGCCGTCTGATGAAGAGGAGTGCTACTTGACCACATTGCCCTTGAGGGGATTGTATCCTAAGTTTAAGTGCTAGGGGTAGCTTGGTCATTTGCCCAACCCAGAGGGACTCATATATATAGCTCTAGGGTTTCTGGGCAAACCATCCATCCGGATTGCTTCTCATTTTCCCTGCTCCATAGGCATAGATTTTCTTCACCGTTTTGTAGAGAATCTGACCTCCGAGTGTATGGAAGCATTCATGGTTGCGTTGATTTCCTTCTTGTAGCTCGTGTGATTTTCGTGTCTTTTTCGAGCTATTTTCGTTGGATTTTTTTGCGCGCCTTGTTCCTTCGATTCTGAGGTGTTTAGGTTCGGATTTTTTGGTGGGGATCATGGATAGATGTCTTGTGCATCTTTGTGCTTGATCATGACCCCTCAATCTCCGGATTTGGCCTCCGATTGAAGCATTTTGGTTGGAACCCTAGCTTTTTGGTAGAGCTCGGTAGCGATTCGATTCCCGGCGATTTAGCTCGTTTGAGGTCTCAAGTTTTGGGGTATAGCATCTCCTAGGGACACTTCACATCTCCCCCAAATCTTACCTCAAGAGCTCAAGCCGTTTGGGAGATCCACGGATGGATAGGAGAGGTTGACCTCTCGTTTTCGAGCTCGGGCTGCTCTGTCCGCACCTGGCGGACCGTCCGCGCCTGGTCGGCGGACCGTCCGCGAGGAGCTCGGCAGCCTGCTGTTCGTCGTGTTCGTCACGAGATCTTGCGTCGCTTTGTTTTGATCCGTCGAGTTGAGTGGTTTCGGTTGGAAGAGGTTTGCCGGACTGTCCGCCCGGGGTTGCCGGACTGTCTGCGCGGGTCGGACCGTTCGCGGGTAGGCTACGGACCATCCGTTTTTCGAGGTGTAGTACTGGAGGTTCGGGGTTGATTTTTGGACCGTCCGCGCCCTTCTTGCGGACCGTCCGCCCCCTCTGTGCGGACCATCCGCCGGTGCATCGCGGACCGTCCGCCCCCACCCTCGCAGATCGGCTAAGTCCTTTGCTTCTTGCCTGGCGCTTCCGTGTTGCTTTGAGTTGGGGTTTGTTCCTAGGGTTGGTAGGTCCGTTGTGACTACGCGACCTTGGCAAACTCGTGTGGGAATCCTTGGTTGTGAATTTGGGGCATAGGCCGAGTTCAACCTTCGGGAAGAATTTTTATCAGCTCCCATTCACTCCCCCCTCTCTGGTCGCCTAATCGGTCCTTCAAGTGCCCGTCTTCTCAACTTCTACAGCCATATTCCTATTAGTAAGAAAAAACAAAGTGCAAGGAGGCAAAATACATGGTAAAGATGATGTGAGGCAAAAAGCACATTTCGATAGAGAATGATTAGTGAGAAGCAGATCAAATTTTCAAGCAACTTACAGGATGAAGCAGCGGAGAAGTGTAAGATCCAAAGCATCCATGTTAAAGAGATCGTACAAATCACTGAGTTGCACAGGTATCTGCTCGAGTCCGTTTGACGATTCTTCTCTTCTCTTAGGCCATGCACTGGTCCCGGGCCGAAGTGCGACCGTAATCAGAGAATCATCATCTGACTTAACACGTTGCATGTAGAATGTGTGGAGATCTCTGGTATAAGGAGCAGCCATTTTGAGATCATCACCACTGAGAATGCTCTTTCCGAATTTGTAATTTGGGTTAGTCATAGCCCAAGGATCCTTCTTGGTGTTTCTCTCAGATCGGTTTAGGTTAGTCATAGCCCAAGGATTCTTCTTGGTGTTTCTCTCAGATCACTGTCTAGTAGGCATCTTAGAGGTTTTATTTACAGCAATTTTCTTTTCCTGCTGCTTTGAGATGGCTGAAGAAGGTTTCTTAAGGGCTTTCTTGCCTGCTGTAGGTGGTGTAGAGCTTTTATTTTTGGCAAGTTTCTTTTCATGCAGCTTTGAAATGGCTGAAGGTTTCTCAAGGGCTTTCTTGCCTGCTGTACATGGTGTAGAGATTTTATTTTCGGCAAGTTTCTTTCCTTGCTGCTTTGAAATGGCTGAAGGTTTTTCAAGGGCTTTCTTGCCTAGTGGTGTCTCACCAGGAGCTATTACAGAGGTATTGGGCCTAGATGTACCTACAACTTTCTTCGAAATGTCGTCGACAGATTTATCAGCACCATCCAACATATCACTCTGGTTGCCTGGTAACGGTGGTGTCTCACCAGGAGCTATTACAGAGGTATTAGGCCCAGATGTACCTGCAGCTTTCTTCGAAATGTCGTCGTCAGATTTATCATCATCAGCCAACATATCAATCTGGGCTCCTGGTTTGGCATGATTGTTTTGAGCACTTTTGTTTGGGGGTGTACGTTTTGTTGTTTCATGAGGAGGAGAAGGAGGAGAAGGAGGAGGAGGAGGAGGTGGTGGTGGGGATGGAATATTTGGTGTCTTTTGCGGATGTGGGGATGCAAGTTTTTCTATTTTTTCAGGACGAGTAGTAGTAGGTGGGGATGGAATATTTGGTGTATCTTGCGGATGTGGGGATGCAAGTTTTTCTGTGTTTTCAGGATGACAAGGAGGAAGTGGGGAGCAAGTTTTTCAGGACGAGGAGGAGGAGGTCCGAATGGAACGTCTTGCGGATGTGGGGATTGAGGAGGAGGAGGAGGATGTGGGGAACCATGTGAGGAAGGAACATGTCCCATACTCTGTGAACTACAAGGAATCTGTACCGTAGCCTGTGAACGAGATTCATATGTTGGTGCTCCCTTGATGTGAATTCGACACCTTCTCCACTGTAACCTCTGTCCTTCAGCTTGTCCGAGTGTCATCACCTCGTCATTAGGAGGGTATTCCACCAGTTCATCCGCAAACATATAATATACAAAGAGCACTTGAACCACAACACAGTCTTCAAGAATCGGGACTGTTTGTAGCGAAGTCTGCTCTGAATGAACAAGACCAATTGCAGCCTGACATTCAAGACCCCTCCACGTAATCCATAGGCCATAGTGTGTGGGTTCAGTCAACATGCCTATAAGGTCTTCCTGTGTACGATCGTCACAGCGCACCTCCGTCGTCAACTCTGCAGTGCCATCGATCAAACCTACATTATCTGCGGATGCACAGCTGCTCTTCAGTGTGGCGGGTGAAGGGCTTGCGCGATTAGACACTGGTGACAACACCACCTCTTTAGCAAACTGTTCTGCATCTGCATCTCAGCCACCAGTTCTTGCTTGATTTGTTCCTTTATCTTTTCCGTATCAACTGATGCATCGGTCTTCGTCCTCTTCCTCTTCCTGTACATGGAAGCATGCTGAGGCCATGCATACTTCTAGCCCTGGTAGCTAGAGACACCACACACGCGACCTGGTTGTTCAGGGCGGCCCAAGCACTGACTTAGCACATCATACTCCCTCTGCCCTGCTATTCCTGAAGATTCTGCACATGCATTCTTCTCCTTGATGTCTGCAACCATTTTTTCAATTTCTTTGTTGTTGAACACTATCACGGCAACACGGTCTTTAATCACTAGCTTACTCCTTGCTCGCAGCCAATTCTTGGAATGATCATCAGGGTAGGCGTCATATGGGTTGGGGATCCCAGCTGCAGCTAATTGTGTGTCCTCTTCCTCCCATTGTTCTAGATTCATAGTATAACCAGCTGGACCCATGCTGTGCTCGCTTGTGTTCCGGCTTCAGAGTTCTTTGAACTTGACACTAACAGATGAGGTTTGCTCGGTTTCCTCCTGTTTCATGAACTCCTTCCACTGTTCCGGGACGATAAACGGGTGCCTTGTAAATGGCTCAAGTCCTTTTCTGATAAAATCTCGCCTAAGCTGAAATCTGAATTGTCTCCATGCCTTGGTTGCCGTCTTCCAGAAAAGCTTGAATGCCTGCGGTTTCACGCCTTCCTGGAACTTCAAGTGTTTCTGCACATGCTTATCAAACAAGTCCCACTTTTCATCATTGCTTAGTTCTTTGAATTCTGGCAAGTGCAAAGGTATCTTTTGTCTAGCAACGAGCCCCGCAAGCACCCTGAACCTGCGCTTTTGAGTCAATGGTACTGGCATCCCCCCTATGTCGACCTCAATGACTATCATTGTGTCATTTTGCCACTTTGTGGATGTCCTTGGCGCTCTGCCTCGGCGCTTTTGGCGCTCTGCCTCGGCGCTGAGCCCCACCCACCTGGTCTTCTTGTGCACTAGCAGTGCCATAACCCTCTTCTTCATCTTGTGGCCCAGGTCTATAGTCCTCATCAGATTTATCCTGTGAATTAATAGTCAAGGGATTTTGAGAAAGGTCAGCTCAGTGTCCAAGAACAGCACAAAAAGCAGACCATACTGCTAGCTCTCCCAGGAGACATGCTACAACAGGAGACAAGTAGAGCACATTTTTAGTTAACCATGCTTAGCAGCTAAGCATGAGAAAACACATAAGAAAACAATTACAGTAACTACTTTAGCCTATTATAATATCATTGGTTCTATGGTAAACCATTAACATAAACGCAAAATTCAGTAACCAAAAATTAGTTTAGGCAATATGACCTTACCATTTTAAAGAGGAAGATGCAGGCTGCCACTGTTGCTGATGAGGTACTTATTCAACTTGGGGAGATTGTGCACATGTACATAGGAACAAGAGAAAAACCAAATATAAGAGTCAATCTAAAGGGAAATGCTAAGTATGTATACCATCAACAACTAAGTATGTCCACATGTACTTATACAAAGGAGCCACAGGGTATGCCGGGTATGCACCGGCAGACCCTGCAATTCCCACAAGTACCAGTATATTTATATGCATTTATATAAAAAGAAAAGCATACGCACGCATATGTTGTATACTTGATTATCTGAACGCATGTGTGATGCATACGCTCGCTTGGCCTAATTGCATAAACTCGAGCAAATATACCAAATTACATTGTTAATTTTACAGTTATTATTGAATTGTTGTTAATTTTACAATTATTACCGAGTTGGTAGAATGGATTTACCGAATTGTATAAGACATTTTTGGAGCGGCATACCATAAACTCAAATCCTAGATTCGCCACTGACCTTGTCACTGTCGGAACGGAGGGATCTCTACTCCTCGTCGCTACCTGCTCGCCGCCACGTCCTCGTCCTCGCGTCGACCTCATGGCTGGATCCCTCCTCCTCCTCCTAGTCGTTGTCGTCGCCGTCGTCACTGGATCCCTCCTCTAGTCGTCGTCATCATCACCGCTGCTGGTTCCCTCCTCCAAATCTCGCTGTCAGAGGTGTGGCGCGCGTCGCGCCGAGCGTGGTGTGGCGCGCGTCTCAGCAAAGGGGTATAGCATGCGTCGCGGCGTGGGGGGAGGTGAGGGGGACGAAGGCGAGAGGGAGAAAGCGGAGGCGGCAGCGCGAGGGGAGAGTGGGAGGAGACTGCGTGAGGGAGGCGTCCTTCCCTACTAACCTAGCGCGAGTGGGCTTGTGTGGGCCTTAAAACGAGTAATGTAGTCAAGTATTACTCTGCTAGTATATCATAAACATGAGATAAAAAAACCTAATTTTAAGAAATTTGGTTAAACAAGTGTGGCTGTTGATATTTTATTCATATACTAAATTACCAACTATGAATTTTTCATATTTTTTACGAATTTTTAGGTGCTGTTTATGGGCTCTAATATGACATGCATCACAAGTTCACATCACCAAGCAAACAAGTGTGACTGTTGATATAGCATCACATGTTCACATATGACATGCATCACAAGTTCACATCACCAAGCAAACTAACTCATAACAAACATATTCACATCTGACATGCATCAGCAGGGCACATCACCAAAATAAGACTGCATCAGCTGGGCGCATCACCAAACTAGATTGTAGCTGCAAGGGAACTAGTTAGCTAGATGGCTTCTTTTGTGCTGCTGCCTCAAGTTCAGCTATCCTTGTCTCTAGTTTTGCAACTCTTTCTGCCAGCTCAACATTCTTCTTTAGAAGTTCAATCTCCTACCTCTTTTGTGCGGCTTTAAGCTGCTCATCCTGCTTGTCGATTCCTTTCTAGATGTAGTCAATGTCATCCCGAGTAACAGCACGTTCCTAAAACAAAGGAAAATTATATTGATGCAAGCTTCATAACGGTTGTAACTTCTTACAAGAAAGCTGTTTAGCTCTAACTGGTTTCAAAACTTGCCTGCTTCTCTTCAGCCGATTCCTTGAGCTTGTTGATTTCAGTCCAAATCCTGTCAATGTCATGTGTAGCAACTTCCTACAACAAATGGAAATTGATGCATTAGAACAATTGATCAGTGAAGATGTGAAGGTACAAGGACAAATCGTGCGTGATGGTTTCGGAACTTGCCTCATGGTCTTCAGAATCGTCGCCGGAGTTGTTGCCAGAATCATCGCCGAAGTTGTTGTCGGAGTCGTCGCCGGAGTTGTTGCCGGAGTCGTCGCCGGAGGAGATGAGGTCTACCACCACTCTTCTGCCCGGGTCGTCGCCCGGAGTCCGCGCTCACCTCAATGCGTGTGGACCGCTTCTTCCTTCGGGTCAAGGAAAAAAACCCTGGCTCATCTCAATGCGTGTGGACCGCTTCTTCCTTCGGGTAAACAAGAGATAAAAAATCTAATTTTAAGAAATTTGGTTAAACAAGTGTGGCTGTTGATATTTTATTCAAATACTAAATTACCAACTATGAATTGTTCGTATTTTTTATGAATTTTTTGGTGTTGTTTATGGGCTCTAATATTTGAGGGAAGCAAGTTTCAATTCAGAAAAAATAGTGTCGGGCCCACGTGTCAGCGTCAGAAGCCTATATAAAAAAGATAATTATTGCCTGCCCGACCGACAAAGGCGATGCGGGTAGACTAACCCGCGTCGCCAACAAGTGCTCCATTGTCCGAAATGCCCCTGGCCGAATGAATATGCATCCACCCCGGCGACGCTGGTACACTAACCCTCGTCGCCAACAAGTGCTCCATTGTCCGAAATGCCCCTGGCCGAATGAATATGCATCCGCCCCGGCGATGCTGGTACACTAACCCTCGTCGCCAACAAGTGCTCCATTGTCCGAAATGACCCTAGCCAAATGAATATCCATACGCCCCGGCCCCTGCCCCCTTCTTCCCCGATCTGAGCTCCACCGCCGCCGCCCGCCCGTCCTTCCCCACCGTCGCGCACATGTCGCACTACGCCGATTCGTTTGGAGGTGCACGTGCGAGGAGCAGGGTTCAAGGTTGCTGGAGCAGCCACAATCACTCCATCGGCTTGGATCCAGTCGGTGAGCTAAGCAGCTTTCCACTGGTCCCTTGCCCGGACTGTGGTATGGCTCGGGTGGTGGAGGGGCGGACGCAGAAGGAAGGTGAAAACCACGGTCGTCTTTATTTCAAGTGTGCAAGGAACTCGGTGAGTAGTCTGCTGTGTTTCCCAAATCTGAGTTAGGGTTCTTATGTGCTTTTGATTTGCAGTACACCAAGAATTGTGGATTTTATCGTTTCCACAAGGAGTATCTCCAGATGCTGAAGGATGATGGCGTCATTGGTTTTCGACAGTCGAACTGGGCAGACGCGATCGATGAAGTAGTTGATTCAGTGGAATGTTAAATTGGGAGCGGCGAGCAGAGGCAAGCACTGGAGGACAAGCAGACAAGCAGAGGAAGAAAGCACTGGAGGAGAAGATGGACAATGTGATCTGGAAATGAACTTGATTATCGTGGCTGTTGTCTGTGTAGTATTTGGATGTTTACTGGGGATGTATGCTGCAAAGAAGTAATTCTGATGTTAAAAGTGGTGCTTTTGCTTCATCTGTGTGGATGAAGAATGAAAAATTTGTCACAGATGACAAACTTAAATATATGAATGAAGAATGGATGGAATGACAATTGGGTCACAAATCTTAATGTGTCACATATCACAAAATTCATCAATTCATCTGTGCTGACATTTCATTGCAGCACGAGGCAAAGAAGACGCGGATTAACACAAACAGATTAACAAACTTCTGGCATAACTCTGGCATACATATTGCAATTCATTGTAAACTGCTGCCATATAATGATACAAACAGAGTAACAAACTTCTGGCATACACATTGCAATTCATTGTAAGCTGCTGCCATAGACATTGCAATGCGTTATAGGAGACATGGATTGATCTACCCGTGTCTCTTAGATCTACTACTTCATCACAAGTTCAACAAACACACAGGAGGAACACATTAACAGAGGAACAAATTAATTAAGCAGAGGTAGTCGCCGCTGGAGGAGCCCCACCGTCGGAGTCCGAGCCGGAGCCGTCGAGGCCGCCATCGTCACCGCAGTCGAAGCCGCCGTCATCGCCGCTGTCGTCGTCGACGGGGCCGAGCACGTGCACGCCTCTCTCAAGGTCCCCAGCCAAGATATGGATCTTGAAGGCGTAATCCTTCACGGTCCTCAGCATCGGATCATTGGGTCTTGGGACCCCGAGATGAACGGCCACCCGTCGAAGCCTGTTGAAAGCTTCGCGGAACAAGTTGACTGACCAACTGGCTTCCTCAGCAGCTAGTGCAGGAGTAGAAACGACCTCCAAGGGTTGCGGCGCTGGCGCCTCCTCGGGCGGGGGCGGCGGCACCTCCTCGGGCTCGTCGGGCGGGGGCGGCGGCACCTCCTCAGGCTCCTTGGGTGCCAGCGTCGTCCCCTCCTTGATGAGCCGACGGCGGCGGCTTTCATCGTCATCATCCTCCTCCCTCCCCCGGTTCCTGGACGGCTCGCTTGGCGATGCCATGCGCGCGCTTGAGGAAGAAGAAGCTCTTGGATTCACTTCTTGGTGACCGGAGTTGGTGGTGCTGGGGTTTTCTTGGTGCTGCTGTTGACGAAGTTCTTGGCCGGTCGGGGATTTATAGTGACAAGACGGGGAACCGTCAGGCGGCCGGTCATGTGCCTCGGAACCCGTGTACACTCAGGAGAGCTCTTGGCCACAGAAGAGGCATGTGGTCACAAGGAGACGTGTGACTGTTCATATTTTATTCAAATACCAAATGCCCAACTATGACTTGTTCGATTCTCAAAAAACTATGAATTGTTCGTATTTTTATTAATTTTTAGGTGTTGTTTTATGGGCACTAATTTTTGAGGGAAGCAAGTGTCATTTCAAAAAAAAAGTGTCGGGCCCACGCGTCAGCTCAGCAGCCTAGTATAAAGAAGGTAACCATTGCCCGCCCGCGCACCAGCCAACAAAGCGACGTGGATTTGCTAACCCGCGTCGGCAGTGACTATCCATTTTGCAAAATGAATATTCAACTGCCCCGGCCCATTCTGTCTCCCCTTCTTCTTTCCGAATGGATAAGCGTAGCACTTTCCTTAAAAAAAGCGCAGCACACGATGCTTTCCTCATTTCTCACTAGGGTGAGAGGAGGCGTGGAGACAGAGATGACGATGAGCGCCGGCGAGGGGCCAAGCAGCGGACGACCCCGCGCACCCGGGATCGAGGAGAACCGGAACGCGAAGCGGTGCCGCAACTGGATCCGCGCGCGTGCCAGCGAGATGGCGGCGAAGAGGGAGACGACGATGAGCACCGGAGAGGGGCCAAGTGGCGGTGGAGTGAACCCACTGCCGGAGACAAGGGTCCTCGACTGGGTTCTCTCAGGTTCTGGCGAGGGGCCAAGCAGCGGCAAGGAGGAGCATGCCGGTGAGGGGCCAGTGAAGTGGGTGAGGCGCATGCCTCATGTCTGCGAGCACAAGTGTCTGGCAACGACGAAGAGGGGTCGAGGGAGCGGCGAAGGTGTAGAGGACCTCATCTCTGACTCTGGCAACGACCACGACGACGACGAGGCAAGTTTCTCTGAATCTCACTGCGTTTTTACTTGTTCTATAGATGGAGCTTGAGCTTGAGCTTGATAAAGTTAGTGCCTATGATGATGTCTTCCATGCTTGTCATGATCTTATACCAAGTTCTGAGGCAAATCACGAAAGAAGTGAACATCCTCATCAAAAAGGCTAAGCACATAAGGAGGTACAAGTATACTACTGAACAGAATCTCGAGCCCATTGAAGATGTGCTCGAAGGGCTTCAAGAATCCTTGGTTGCTTACGAAGAGGCTGCAAAAAGAGCCAATCTTGATGGGGCATGAGGAAGTTCAAGCTTGTTGATGTGCAGGGTCAGATAGCCATACTTTTGTGGATGTTCAAGGGGCATGCTTTTGTTGATGTGTTTGGTCAGATAGCACGACCATAGTAAATAATTAATGTGATGGACAAGTTAAGTCCTAGCCTGTGTTGATGGTTGAAACACGTGTCAAGTTTCGATCCGCAAGCGTATGGACCACCTATAGCCTTTTTCACCACGGGGTGACCCCCAAGGTTCTTGTCAATCCGCGGAGCAAGGGGATTGCTAGCACTTAACCAAGTACTAATCTAATTGATTGGAAAGCCATTGAAAGAGGGGTTACTCTAAGGTAAAAGCAATCTAACCTAAGTTAATCTAAGATTGAATCTAAGGTTAAACTAGATGGAAAAAGGTGGATACAAGAGAGAGGTTAAGGTAGATAAGCGTTCCCTCCCTAGGGTTTAGGATCTCATGAACATGCATCTACCACATGAAAGGGGTGTTGCCTTCACTAGCTTCATGGCAGTTATGCGGCCGCTAAGCCTTTTCCCTAAATCGTATTGTCACTACGCAAGGTAATCAACCACTTTCACGTATAACCGCATCTATATCTAAGCATCCATAGGGTTAAGCTAATCACCACGATTACCACAAACCCTACTAAGACCACATGTTGTACATACATATGTGAATAAAGCATTCGCATAGACATAGATCATTAAGCATCAAAAGGCATAGGGTTCATGTAGCGATCACAAATCATGTATCCATCTAACCCTAGGGATGAATGGAGGCATTACCCCATCATCTTACACGGATTGAAGCACATAGGGGTGATGGAGACTCCGGAGAACGTCGTCGACGAAGATGGCGGCGATGAAGCTTGGGAACACCCCTAGGCCAGCGGCTTAGAGTCCTCCTCTTGCTTCCTTCCCTCTGCCGGCGTTGATCCTTGCGATGAGCTCATCCAACTCTCTCCCTCATCTTGCGGCGGCTGCTTTCTGGTGAATGGGCGTCAGTAGAATGATTAGATGCGGCGGCCGTCGGAGGAGGGAGCTACTAATAGACCGAGGGGCGACTAGGTCAAAGGGCGGGCCGAACCGCCACAAAAATGCCCTGGGCCGATCCGACCAGGCCGGCCGGCCTGGGCCTTTTCTGGGCCGGTTCGGGCCCGTCCTTCTCCCCGCGGCTCATCTTGGCATTTTGGACTTAGCCCCCATCATTTGTGTCATTTTGAGGTCGTCATCCCCGCGATCAAGTTAGGGGGCCTTCTCGCATGAAGTCCGAACTTTACGTCTTATTAGTCCTCGGGGATGATCCGTCATAGCACCTTGGTCCTTGCCACCTTTGGAAGAGAATTTGCCTTGCACTTGAACACGAATGAAACTCCTCATTTGCTCCTTTGAACTTGTTGTGACTCCGTCCCTTTTGTCCATGTTTTCCTGCAAAAACACAACACTTCCAAATGCACATACAAAGTTGAACTTGTTATATCATTAGTGTGCCTAGTGGCGGGTTAGTTGCATAATCAAGCTCAAACCAAAGTGTAACGAATATGTTTGGAGCACCAAAATTCACCGTCAACATCTCCCCCATGCTTAAACCTTGCTTGTCCTCGAGTAAGTAATCTCTGCTTAAAAGGGAAATCAGCGTTGCCTTCCAATGTTCTCCCTGCACTTAGTCATTCATGACGAGGCAAATTGCTCTCTCTTAAGAATTTAGTTTTAAAGTTCAAGTTGTGACCGACTTCTTTTTCATTATGGAAGATAGACTAACAATAAAGAACAAGCCACATTTAATAAACACGATGCTCTCAAACTTAAGTGAACTTCAAGCCGTTACCTTGTTCCATGGAAGAATTTTCAAAAAGATGCATATCCAACATAAGTGAAAAATCTCTTGCAAAAGCTCATGGAAACACTCATCTCATCAAGTCACTCAAGACTATACTAGATTATTTTTAACCTATTCTACTCATATGTGATAGTGGAAGGCTTATGTGGAGCTTGGTAGGTCAAAACAATCCTAGCAAAACATACATCCGAAATATTGTCAAATTAAGAGAGAGATCTACTGGAATTACCGAGACTCGTCAAAAAGGCCATGGAAAATAAATGTTGGAAAGAGAGAGGGATGAAACACACACATTTAGATAGGTGGACATGTGCAAGTGGCAAATGGATGATCCCGAGGCACAAGTGAAGTCCTCGTTATCGAATTGCACATGGTTGGAAGATTTGACTATGGATTTGTCTTCAAGGCACTTAAGAACTTATGAAGCAAAAAGAACCGAGGAGCATCTTTTTTTTACTTTTATTTTATTTCCTTCTGATTTTTCTCTTTCTTCTTTTTTTTCTTCTTCATTTTTTCTTATTTTTCTTTTCTTCTCATCATTTTTCATTTTTTTCTTTTGCTCCTCAGAATTTTTGCAACATAATACTTACATAGCATTTGTCAGAGATGATGTGATGACTCCTCTCCCATGCTTGAATGATGCTCATCCTCGAGCATAAAAGAGGGGGGAAATGACTGCTAAAGTAAGCATAAATTCTATAATCTTGGAATATCTGAGTCTCCATCGAGAATTTTACTCCATACTCAAATTGGGTTGTGGACAAGGAGGTGATCACAAAAAGATGTTTTTGGTTTAGGTTGGATGCCCAGCGAGGTTTGTGAAATTTTGGATGTGAACCCACAATGCATGGACAAAAAGGTTAGCATGAAAAAGTTACACAAATGAATGACCAGCTTCTTAGTCTTGAACCATACAAATCAATCCTAATCCAACTCATCAAAATATATGTTTGCAATCTACGGGTTTTGTTATCATAGAAAATATATGTATATGGCTTTGGTAGGTAGAACTTTGCAAGAGCATCACAAATATGTAGATAGCATAAAAGTTAAGTTTTCATAAAAACAACAACTTAAATCAAAGAGCAAAGATAAGTATGTGGGTCTAGAGCGTAGTCATTTCACCTCCACAAATAAAAGAGCCGGTATTTAAATTAATTTCAGATCATGTTATAGAGAGCAATTAGCCAAGACATATATAACTTTATGTAAGTAAAACAAAGCGGCAACTTTCATCATTTTTCCGTAAGCATAGGCAATATAAAACATCGAGGTGAACACATGGTCATGCCTATTTATTAAAATTAAAAAGAAACCTAGGTTGTCCTCCTAGTAGCCATGTCATTGCAAAAGGGAAAAACAAAAGTTTCACCTAAGGTTGAAGGCATACTTACAAGCATTTATTTTCGGAAAAGAGAAGGTCCATGGAGGTGTTACCATCTTTTGTAGTTCTTCGTTATCTTCTCCCAACATCTCCATGTATCGAATGTGGCTTTACTTTTGTCTTGATTTTCCAATGCTCCTAAACTTCTGAATTTGATCATGTATGCTTAATGGAGTCAATGGTTGCCTTCTCTTCAATGTTGTCATCACCATCTCCTCTTTCTTGTTCTCATCATCTCCTTGCTGTCTCTTCTTCATGGATTTCCTCTCTGTAAAGAATAGAACATATATCGAAATATAGATCTATTGAAAAGTTTATGAAATTACCTTTCCAACGTGTGGTCATTCATCGAAAACGGAGTTCAAACGAGGGAGCTATGTCCGTTTTACTTCAGCGCTGCGTGCTGTCCAAAACTGATTTCAGGACGTGTTGCACCCGGTGATTCGAGCATAACCGCTTGTAGGAACCTCCGATTGCCTTGATTCTTGATTTGTTGGAATTCTAACTTCACGGGGCTTCCAAATATCCAATAGTATACAGTGTTTTCCCTTTGAGACCAAGTAGAATTTTGATGAGATCAGTGGCTTCTTGTGCATCGATCCCGAGATGTTGATGATCTTGATTATTCTATCTTCTAGAGCGTCATGTTGCACTTCCGTGTTGAAGATTCTGGGTCTCCCCCATGCTTAGCATTTGCTAGGCATGGAAGAAGAAGACAAAGCATTTTTATCTAAGCCATCCTTCAATTTCCTTGTATTGAGAGTCTTTATCTTGCCTGCAAGACATTTTAAGCGCATATTCTACCCCCAAGGTGACGGTTGGGAGTAGATAGAATTGCCAACAATCCAACAATGTTTCTTAGGACTCTTAACTTGTGGCATAATTAGTCTAATGAGAAATAAAAACCTAATGAGTGTACATGGTGTAAGGTGTGTATGCACATGATAAGAAAGCATATAAACAAAAACAATATTTTCACCTACTTCTAAACACCACGTTTACAACTAGGTTGCCGAATTTCTCCATAGCCATAAAGGTTGATATATCTAGGGTTAAAACACCATGTCTATCCCTAGATCAATAACTCTTATATCACAAGAAAAACTAAGCACATTGCAAAGCTTATAAACTTACCAATGCAACATGAAAACATATGAAAAGCTAGCAAGGTTTATCGAACTTAATGATGATGGTCCGCAATCATGTTTAAACACCATGTTCACACAAGATTGCAAATAGAAAAATGCCCTATAGAAGCATTAACATGGAAACTGAAGCATTCATCATTAAACCTTATAAAACAACCAAGCCAACTATATGCAAAATGTGTATATGCAAAGAAATAAACATCACGTCGACGACAAAATGCAGTGCATGCAAAAAGATAAATATGAGAATGGACATGATGGGGTTCCTCAAAAAGAAAATTAAACATATAGTAAATAGCCATAGGTTAATCATCATAGGATGGTGTCGGGGACAGCCATAGGGGTCCCCTAACTATGGGGGAGATTACCCTTCCTAAAAAATTATATCAACCTATGTTTAATCTAAGGGATGGTGCCCGTACCACGTTCCCCGCAAGTACAACGAGGAGGCGGACGAGCTCGCGAAGATTGCATCGGGGCGGGTCACCGTTCCTCCAAACGTTTTCACGCGCGATGTCGCCAAACCTTCCGTCGACCTTAGCAAAACCACCTCGAGTCCGGGAGAGCCCTCGGGGGCTCCCTCGAATCCGTCGGGCGCAGAGCCCATGGATGAGGACCCCTCGAACGAGGCGTTCGTGCTCTCCCTGCTCGAGGGGTATGGGGCCGACGAAGCCGAGGCCATGTAGATTGAGACGCCCCCCCTTGGAGGACTGGCGAAGCAAGTACCTCACCTGGATCGATCGAGGGGAGCTACCCTTGGATCGGACCGAGGCAAGGCGCATCGCTAGAAAGGCCAAATCATTCACCGTGGTCGACGATGAGCTGTATAAGCGCGCCGCGTCGGGAATCCTACAGCGATGCGTCCCCATCCCCGAGGGCTGCGAGTTGATCCGGGACATCCACGCAGGCGTGTGTGGCCATCACGCGGCGCCGCGCACCCTCGTAGGCAACGCATTCCGCCAGGGCTTCTACTGGCCCACGGCGGTCGCTGACGCCAACGAGGTCGTGCGCACCTGCGAGGGGTGCCAGTTCTACGCCCGCAGGACCCACCTCCCGGCTCACGCCCTCCAGACCATACCCATCACATGGCCGTTTGCCGTGTGGGGATTGGACATCGTCGGGCCCCTGCGGAAGGCGCCCGGGGGCTACACGCATTTGCTGGTCGCAATCGATAAATTCTCAAAGTGGATCGAGGCACGCCCCATCACCAACCTCAGATCCGAGCAAGCCGTGTCATTCTTCACCGACATCATCCACAGGTTCGGGGTGCCAAACTCCATCATTACCGACAACGGCACCCAGTTCACCAGCAGGAAGTTCCTGGAGTTCTGCGACAACCACCATATCCGCGTGGATTGGGCGGCCGTCGCACATCCACAGACTAACGGCCAGGTAGAACGCGCCAACGGCATGATTTTACAAAGCCTCAAGCCCAGAATCTTCGATAGACTGAACAAGTCTGGTCGAAAATGGATTCAAGAATTACCGTCGATCATTTGGAGCCTCAGAACCACCCCGAGCAGAGCCATGGGATTCACGCCGTTCTTCCTCGTCTATGGCGCGGAGGCCGTCCTCCCCACGGACCTGGAGTACGGATCTCCCAGACTCAGGGCCTATCAAGAAAGCTCGAACCAGCGTGCTCGCGAAGACTCGTTGGATCAAATAGATGAAGCCCGCGACGTGGCAATGATGCACTCGGCAAGATACCAGCAAGCGCTCCGGCGATACCAAGCTCAGAAGATCCGGCGCCGAGACTTCAGTGAAGGCGACCTAGTGCTAAGGCTACGACAAGACAATCGAGGCCGTCACAAGCTGTCACCGCCATGGGAAGGACCTTACATCGTCGTTGAGGTGCTCAAGCCCGGCACATACAAGCTTGCGAACGAGTACGGCGAAGTCCTCACCAACGCTTGGAACATCCAACAGCTACGTCGCTTTTACCCTTAAAAAGTTCCAAGTGAATTTGTGCATATCCGACGCCCCGGTCGGTTGTATAAATGTTAACTTTGTGAATAAAGTAAAGGGTGACTCGGCTTTCTCTCCGAAAACCAAGTCCCCCTCAGGGGCTACTACGGGGGGCACCCCCCCCTAAATGGTCCCATTTTTTTCGCAACAATCGTTTTTTCCAAAAATGCTAAGTATGTCCTAACCCGGGAGCTCGGGCAAAAAGAAGCAGGGCGCGAGTAGCCAAAAGGCAAAGACGGGCGAGCTAGGGACGGCCCACGCCGCCGGTAGGATATGGCTTCTCCTCCTCACCACTTTGCCTACGGGACGCTCGTGAAAACGGTCAATCCCAGCCGAAACTTGCCTAGGCAGCGGGAAAGGGACAGAACAAAATAAATAAAACGAACCGAACTTAACTTACAAATCTCCAAAGCAAATTGTCTAATTACAAATGCCACCTGACTCAGATCCTAATTACAATCTAAGGGCCTCAGCGCCCGGCCATTTTTAGGGCTCGAGGGGCCCAGCGGGAGGAGCGTTCGGGAAGAGGTCCTCCTCAAAAGCGTCGGCAGGATCCGCGGCGGCAGGCGCAGCAGCAGCGTCAAGTCGGTTCACCACCTCCTGCGCCCCGTCATCATCGAGGTCATCCACGATGATGTAGCCCGTGGCCAGCGCCGCAAGACTGACGATGTAGTGCGATTGCACCACGCCGAGGGTCTTCTGGATGCCGAGGCGGAGGGCGCCCTTCATGCGCTCGGTGACGCGACCGCCCAGAGCCCGAAGGCGACTCGCCACCGAACTCCCCGACTGACCAGCGCCCTCGTCAATGCTCTGGCACGCCTCGAGGGCCGCTTGCTCCAGAAGCCCCAAATCCTACTGAGAGGAATCGTAGGCCGCCTGGAGCACTCCTGCTTGCGTCGCTGACTCCCCCAGAGCTTTCTGCAGGCCTGGGAGAAAAAAGAGATGAGTCGAGAGTGAATCTCGGCAAACCTGATCAGCAAACAAAGGGCCGCGAGCGGCAACTCACCCTCGACCTGCTTCCTCTCCTTCTCGAGGTCTGTACGCACGGCTTCGGCCTCCTGTTGCAGCTGCAGGACCGAGGTGTCCTTCTCCGCGCCAGCAGTCTTCAAGGCCTCGACGGTGACGCCCCCCTCCACCAGCTCCCCGGTGAGCCGCTCGATCTCCGCCTCTCGGAGTTGAAGCGCAGCCCTGGCCTCCGTCAGCGAGGTATGCTCCTGGTGGAGCTGGGACTGCGCTTCCTCCCGCGCCGATCATTCCCGCTGGAGGGCGGACCGAGCCTCCTCGAGCGCGGTTCGCTCCTGCTGGAGCTGAGTCTCCACCTGCGCACTGGCGCCGCGCTCCTGTCGGAGTTGGTCCTCCACCCCCGCGAGCGCCGTGACCTTCTCCTGAAGAGCAGCGCCCAGCCTTTCGGCCTCCTGGGCCTTTTAATCAGCCTGGGTCTGCCAGGACCGCGCCCCCTCGAGGGTCGTGCGGTCCTGCAGGAGTTGGGCCTACGCCAACTCGAGGGCTGCCTCCTTTTGCGCCAGAGCGGTCCGTGCCTCGGCCAGGGCGTCGCGCGCCCTCTGCAGCTCGCCGCTGGCCGTCGCCAGTGCCCCCTCCTTCTCCTAGAGCGCGGTCCTCACCTCTTCGACCTCCTTGGCTTTTTTCATCGTCAAGGTGCGCTGGTCGGTGTAGGCGAAGGGCGCGCAAATAAGTCGAAGAGTTTGCCCCAATCGCCCCGTGTGGGCTCGGGCTCGGGGGCTCATCGCACGGCTACACCTTCTGGACGTGTCTGACAAAGGTCACATTCCCCCGCTCCTCCGAGGGCAGCGAGCAACCCCCCGGGACTCGTCCCGGGTAGGGTTAATGCCGTTCCGCACGCGTAAGATCGCCGAGGCCGGCTGAAATATCGCCGAAGCCGGCTGAAACAAATGCCTCACGGATTGGCAGCTCAGCGTAAAAACATTGCGCGAGTGAGCACACTCCCCCAAGGCTTCGGGGGCTACACCCGCGGGTGCGCTAGCGCGCCCCCACGGAACGTCATGCACATCCAGAAGGGAAGAAAGTCCTAACAGAGAGCTTCAGCCTTTGCAGGCCCCTCCGGATACCCCTGCAAAGGCTCGGGGGCTACTGTCAGGGACAGCCATAGGGGTCCCCTAACTATGGGGGAGATTACCCTTCCTAAAAAATTAATTAATACAAACCACAATAACATCACCCAACCAGTCGCGGCCCAAAAACGAGGAAGGCCCACGGTCCGCTCCGGCCCAACAACCTCCATGGCCCATCGAGCGGCTATCCCCGACCCCCTCGAGCGAATCTCCGCCTCGCTCAAGGGGGGAACGCCACGTGAAGAACTCCCGACCTACACGAGGGGTACGGCACCCCGTGAGCAGGACTCCACCTCGCTCGAGGGCTTCAGCCCCTCGAGCGGGTCTCCGCCTCGCTCGAGGGATTGGCGCCCCTCGTGCAGATCTCCGACTCGCTCGAGGCCGACACTCGAGCGACGGCACCCCACTCATCTCACCCGACAGGGGCATTAAATGCCCTTGCCCGCCTCAGGCGCCATAGTCAAAAGGCAATCCTCCCCCACGTCGCCCCGCTGACACCGCCTGGGTTTCTGACCCTGTCACTGTGCGGCCAAACCCCGTCACTATGCCACCATTCCTAGCATTGTGCAGGTACTACGCGGCCCTGTGCGGACAGGCCAGTGTCATTCCAAACACTGCGCCGCCTACTCCCGTCCTTCTCCCACGGCGGGCCCCTCGAAAGGGCATGGGCGCACCCTCGAAGACGGTACGGGCGGCGACCAAGTGCGCACGCCAGGCGGCGCCGTGGCGCGGAACGCATGGAGCACGTCTTCTCCATCATCTCCGGCACTGCACAAGCCATCCCCGGTGCTGTACAGGCCATCCCCGGCGCTGTGCGGCCATCCCCGGTGCTGTGCGGCCATCCCCGGCGCTGTGCGGCCATCCCCGGCGCTGTGGCGCCCTGTGCCGACGGGACATCACCACGCCGACGCCTGTGCCACCAGGGCTCTCCCCTGCGGCGAGACCCTCGAACAAGCATGGGCGCAACCTCGACCTACGAACGGACGACGACCAAACATGAATGCCGGCCAAGACCACCCTCGAAGCCGCTTTCCGACAGGCACAGGAGTTGCCACGCCACCCGTGGAAGCCGGAATTCGCCGTCAAGTCACCCTAGAGGCAAAGATTAACCAGGACAACCGTCATGTCAAGGGCACTGTGCGCCAGTAGGCCGTCACCTTACGCAGCACTATGCAGCACGCATGTAAGCTACCTCCCCTTGGCTTATAAAAGGAGGAGGCAGCCGCCTAGCTGCGGAGAGGAGAAGACATCGGCATTCACCCGCGTACTCGTTCCCCCGGTATTGGCACTCGCCTCAATCACCTAGCAGGGACTTGGAGGCTTTTCCTCCTCTCCCGCCTTGCTTGTAGCCCCCCTCTACAGGCACCACTGGTGCGAATCAATACAGCGCGCACGCGCAATCTGCTGGACATACGACCCCGCGGTCGGAACCAGGATAAACCCGTGTCCCTGTGTTGCCATTTGCACCAACCATCGAGAAGCTGATCACAGCGTATCTCACTAGTTAGTGTCGGGACTAATCTCAACACCGACAGTTGGCACGCCAAGTTGGGGGTTCGCGCTGTGATCGACCCCTCACCAGAAGTCTCGATGGTGATTTGCACCGAGATGACGTCCCAGAGGTACGCCATGGGCAGCTCAGACCCTTTCCCTGCCGGATTCGAAATCCGGTTCGGGAGCCTGAACTTTCAGGCTACGAGGAACGGCTACCACATGCGCCTTACCAATCGGGATGAACTCCACCCGTGGCGGTCCACCGGGCCGGGCCCGATCCCCGCCACGCCGACGACTGACGTCCCGGCACCGGGACCCACGACGGCGGTTGCCTCGACGTCTCGACACCGCAAACGCTCGGGTCAGCACTCGCGTCAGGCGCGCACGGAGCGGCGCCAGGCAGCACGCGACGCGGCCCGGAGCGACGCACCACCGCCGAGCGACACGACGGCGCATCCCGCAGGGGAGCGCGGGGCCACAGGGCCGCAGTCCCCCCACGGGATGCGCAACTCCGCCGCAACGTACGCCTCATCCGTCATCACCGACATGGCCGCATACGAGGATCTCCCGAGCCATCACCTGCTGTCAGCCCGGAACCTCATCGCCACCACCAACGACGAATCATACCACGGCTCGGCCACCGAGCTGCCGCCCGCGACCTCGCACGGCTACGCAGAGTGGAACTTCTCCGGCGTACCGGACCCTGTGGTGTTCCGGCGGTTCCTTGACACCGCGGACTACTGGTTCGGTTGCTCCGACGACTCCAGCGAAGGGAGCTACGATCCCTCGCGCGAGTGCTTCATTGTCGTCATCGGCGAGCATGCTGACGGCGCAAACGGAGCAGGCGACGGGGATGCGGCCCAGCATCCAGAGCCAAACCCGCCATCGGCCCCACCAGCGGGCAATGTGGATATTAATGCGCAGCTGGCCCAGGCGCGCGAGCTCGAGGTGAAGCTCGCAGAGGAGTACCGACAGGTGCGGCTCCTGCGTGCTACCATCGCAGGGGAAGCCTCGGCGCGCGGCGAACGCGCCCGAGAAGCCGGGAGGCAGGCTCGCGAGCGCATCAACGCCGACTTCAACGTAGACGACCCACACACGCCGCCTCGGGCCAGCCAAAAGCTCATCACGGCGGCAACACTACTTCGGGCCATGCCCGAGCCATCGACGCCCGAGGCACGTAACCTGCGCCGCGAGGCGCAGGCTCTCATCGAGCAGGCGGCCGTACAGCAGGCCGAGAGCTCCGCGTCCCGCATGCGCAACCAGTCCAGTGCGCAAGGCGACGGCGACACGCAAGACCAAGAGGCGTCCGTCCACGCAGACGGCACGGCGGGACAGCCGGCAAACCGGGGCAGGACGCCTGTCAGGGAGCGGATCCTTGACACGCGCGGCCAGGCCCACGACGGCGATGCTCGCAACATCCTGAACACCAAGAGGAGGGGCGACGCGGAGGCGCGGACGGCGGCGGGCTTCCACCCTCGGCGAGGTGGTCGCTACGACAGTCGGGAGGACCGCTCGCCAACACCGGAACCCCCGGGAACCCGTGTGTTCAGCCGGGAGATCCGTACGGCGAGATTCCCCCAGCGCTTCTGCCAGCCCACCACCATCACCAAGTACACGGGGGAGACGGACCCTCGAGTCTGGCTCAACGACTACTGCCTGGCTTTCCAGCTGGGCGGCGCCACCAACGACGCGGTGATCATCCGTAACCTGCCGCTGCACCTTGCGGATTCGGCCCGGACATGGCTTGAGCATCTGCCGCCCAGCCAAATCCACGGCTGGGACGACCTAGTCCGCACCTTCGTGGGGAACTTCCAAGGCACATACGTGCGCCCCGGGAACTCCTGGGACCTGCGGGGGTGCACCCAAAAATCCGGCGAGTCGCTCCGGGACTTCATACGGCGCTTTTCCAAGTGCTGTACCGACCTCCCGAGCGTTGCTCAGTCAGAAATCGTGCATGCCTTCCTTGAGGGCACGACCTGCCGGGACCTCGTGCGCGAGCTCGGGAGGAGCCCGCCGGTCGACTCCAACGAGCTATTCGACATCGCCACCAGCTTCGCTTCTGGAGAAGAGGCAGTGGGGGCGATCTTCGATGGCAAAAAGGGCAAGCGCGTGGACGACGCGCCCGCGGAGGGCAGCAAGTCCAAGGAACCCGCGAAGAAGCAGAAGCGGGGCAAAAAGGGGAAGAAGCCCCCTCGTGACGCACGCGCGCAAGGGCGCAGCGAGGATGACGACGAAGCCCTCGCAGTCGACCCTGCGCGTAAGGGTCCTCGAGGTCCCCCTCGAGGCCCCGGCGTGTTTGACGACATGCTGAAGAAGCCCTGCTCGTACCACAAGACCCCGGTCAACCACACCCTCGAGCAATGCGACATGCTCAAGAAATACTACAGCCGCGTCGCCGCGAAGGAGGACGAGGCCAAGAAGGATGGGGGTGACGGAGGCGCTGACGGCTTCCCTGCGGTGGAGAACGTCTTCCTCATCTTCGGGGGACCGACGGTGGACATGTCCACCAGCTGGCGCAAGCACGAGCGGCATGAAGTTCTCGCCGCCGAGAAGGCCCCTCCTTCCTTCCTCGACTGGCCGGAGGAGGCCATCACCTTCAGCCGCAAGGATCACTCGAACCGCATCCCCAACCCGGGCCAATACCCGTTGGTCGTCGACCCCATCATCGGCAACGCGCGATTCTCAAAGGTGTTGATGGACGGCGGTAGCAGCCTCAACATCCTGTACGCGCACACCCTGCGGCTGATGGGCATCGATTTGGATCAGCTGCGGCCCAGCACGGCGCCGCTCCATGGCGTCGCGCCGGGCAAGCGCGTCCAGCCCCTCGGGCAGATCGATCTGCCGGTCTGGTTCGGCATGCCGGATAACTTCCGCAAGGAGACCCTCACCTTTGAGGTAGTGGGGTTTCGGGGCGCGTACCACGCCATCCTCGGGCGTCCGTGCTACAGCAAATTCATGGCGGTCCCGAACTACACGTACCTCAAGATGAAGATGCCGGGGCCGAAGGGCGTCATCACGGTGGGCTCGTCGATCGAGCACGCATTCGACTGCGACGTCGAGTGCGTCGAGCACGCCGAGGCGCTCGCACTGGACG
Organism: Cenchrus fungigraminus; assembly: GCA_036936925.1. NCBI lineage: Eukaryota > Viridiplantae > Streptophyta > Magnoliopsida > Poales > Poaceae > Cenchrus > Cenchrus fungigraminus. Next base: position 76,213,819 of record CM072780.1, read on the forward strand.
AATCGCTCGTCGCGGACATGGAGAAGTTGGCCCGTCGCACATCCACAGACTAACGCCCAGGTAGAACGCACCAATGGCATGATTTTACAAAGCCTCAAGCCCAGAATCTTCGATAGACTGAACAAGTCCGGTCGAAAATGGATTCAAGAATTACCGTCGGTCATTTGGAGCCTCAGAACCACCCCGAGCAGAGCCATGGGATTCACGCCGTTCTTCCTCGTCTATGGCGTGGAGGCCGTCCTCCCCACGGACCTGGAGTACGGATCTCCCAGACTCAGGGCCTATCAAGAAAGCTCGAACCAGCGTGCTCGCGAAGACTTGTTGGATCAAATAGATGAAGCCCGCGACGTGGCAATGATGCACTCGGCAAGATACCAGCAAGCGCTCCGGCGATACCAAGCTCAGAAGATCCGGCGCCGAGACTTCAGTGAAGGCGACCTAGTGCTAAGGCTACGACAAGACAATCGAGGCCGTCACAAGCTGTCACCGCCATGGGAAGGACCTTACATCGTCGTCGAGGTGCACAAGCCCGGCACATACAAGCTTGCGAACGAGCAGGGTGAAGTCCTCACCAACGCTTGGAACATCCAACAGCTACGTCGCTTTTCCCCTTAAAAAGTTCCAAGTCAATTGGTGCATATCCGACGCCCCGGTCGGTTGTATAAATGTTAACTTTGTGAATAAAGTAAAGGGTGACTTGGCTTTCTCTCCGAAAACCAAGTCCCCCTCGGGGGCTACTACGGGGGGGGCACCCCCCCCCCTCCTAAATGGTCCCGTTTTTTTTGCAAGAATCGTTTTTTCCAAAAAAAATGCTAAGTATGTCCTAACCCGGGAGCTCGGGCAAAAAGAAGCAGGGCGCGAGCAGCCAAAAGGCAAAGACGGGCGAGCTAGGGACGGCCCACGCCTCCGGCAGGATACGGCTTCTCCTCCTCACCACTTTGCCTACGGGCCGCTCGTGAAAACGGTCAATCCCAGCCGAAACTTGCCTAGGCAGCGGAAAAGGGACAGAACAGCATAAATAAAACGAACCGAACTTAACTTACAAATCTCCAAAGAAAATTGTCTTATTACAAATGCCACCTGACTCAGATCCTAATTACAATCTAAGGGCCTCAGCGCCCGGCCATTTTCAGGGCTCGAGGGGCCCAGCGGGAGGAGCGTTCGGGAAGAGGTCCTCCTCAAAAGCGTCGGCAAGATCCGCGGCGGCAGGCGCAGCAGCAGCGTCAAGTCGATTCACCACCTCCTGCGCCCCGTCATCATCGAGGTCGTCCGCGACGATGTAGCCCGTGGCCAGCACCGCAAGACTGACGACGTAGTGCGATTGCACCACGCCGAGGATCTTCTGGATGCCGAGGCGGAGGGCGCCCTTCATGCGCTCGGTGACGCGACCGCCCAGAGCCCGAAGGCGACTCGCCACCGAACTCCCCGACTGACCGGCGCCCTCATCAATGCTCTGGCACGCCTCGAGGGCCGCTTGCTCCAGAAGCCCCAAATCCTGCTGAGAGGAATCGTAGGCCGCCTGGAGCACTCCTGCTTGCGTCGCTGACTCCCCCAGAGCTTTCCGCAGGCCTGGGAGAAAAAAGAGATGAGTCGAGAGCGAATCTCGGTAAACCTGATCAGCAAACAAAGGGCCGCGAGCGGCAACTCACCCTCGACCTGCTTCCTCTCCTTCTCGAGGTCCGTACGCACGGCTTCGGCCTCCTGCTGCAGCTGCAGGACCGAGGCGTCCTTCTCCGCGCCAGCAGTCTTCAAGGCCTCGACGGTGACGCCCCCCTCCACCAGCTCCCCGGTGAGCCGCTCGATCTCCGCCTCTCGGAGTTGAAGCGCAGCCCTGGCCTCCGTCAGCGAGGTACGCTCCTGGTGGAGCTGGGACTGCGCTTCCTCCCGCACCGAGCGTTCCCGCTGGAGGGCGGACCGAGCCTCCTCGAGCGCGGTTCGCTCCTGCTGGAGCTGAGTCTCCACCTGCACACGGGCGCCGCGCTCCTGTCGGAGTTGGTCCTCCACCCCCGCATGCACCGTGACCTTCTCCTGAAGAGCAGCGCCCAGCCTTTCGGCCTCCTGGGCCTTTTGCTCAGCCTGGGTCTGCCAGGACCGCGCCCCCTCGAGGGTCGTGCGGTCCTGTAGGAGTTGGGCCTGTGCCTCCTCGAGGGCTGCCTCCTTTTGCGCCAGAGCAGTCCGTGCCTCGGCCAGGGCGTCGTACGCCCTCTGCAGCTCGCCGCTGGCCGTCGCCAGCGCCCCCTCCTTCTCCTGGAGCACGGTCCTCACCTCTTCGACCTCCTTGCCTTTTTCCGACGTCAAGGTGCGCTGGTCGGTGTAGGCGTCCTCCACGCCCATGAGCTTGTACTCCAGCCAGCCTTTGTTCGCCCGCAGGGCCTCCACCATGGCATCCAGGGACTCGTACTGTTCCCAGTACCAGGCGAGGTCAGAACTCAGCTCGGCGAGGCGGTCGAACTTCTCGCCCTCCTGGCCCTGCAGCTCCTGCGGGTAGTAACGGAAAGGCAAAGAAGAGAATCAAGTAAGAAGCGCCCGAGCAAGAAAACGCAGAGAACGGGTGACTGTTGGACAAAGATTCTTACCTGGAAGATTTGGAACGACCTGCCTCCGTGGAGCCGGAGTGCCTCGACCAGAGCGGCGTTAAGAGACGCGCCGTTGGCGCGAAGCTCCTACCACAGCGCCTGCTCGGTCCTCGCCTCCTCGAGCAGACTTCGCGGCACCCCGGGGCGACGGAGCTCTCGCTCCCACTCCGGCGCGACGGCGTCAGGCGCCGGGGCCGCGGCACGGGACGTCGACGCCCCGGCGTCGGGCGCTGGCTGCTGCGACATCACGCAGCCGTCAGATCGCACCAACAGCACCCCGGGCGCGGGCCCGGGGGCTGATCCGACCACCACCCCTGATCGGCCCCCTCTGGGGACGGGATCACCACCGGCCGGGGTCTCGACCGCCCCGCGGTCCTCGATGCCCCAGCTCTCCGCGCGAGTCCACTCGCGCCCCTGACGGGGGTCGCGGGTGGCCGTCGCCCGCGCGGCCGCCACCGCCACATCCTCCTGTTGCCGCAGCCTCGCAGCCACGGCCGTGGCGCGCGACGCCTCGCCCGTCGCCGCCGTGCCCGCCGCCGCCCGCGGCGTTCTCTCCGAGCGAGGCCTCGTCACCAGCGACGTCCCCAGCTTGAGCGCCTTAACGGGCGTGAGGGCGGGTGCAGCAGGCGTCGTCCTGACAATGAGAGAGAAAGGAAGGGTGAGCGACCACGCCACAAAATCAAAGACACGGAGGGAGGAACGTCGCTTACCTCAAGTTGGAGAAGCCCCGCTTTCGCTTCCTCGAAGGCTCGGGGGGTGCCTCCCCAGCACCTGTCGCCGCCACTGGCGGCAATCCCCCGATGGGCGGCACCACGCCCACCTCGGGGGTCGGCTTCGTGACGACCCCCTCGACCCCTGGTGACGGGGGCGGCGCGGGCTCCCACCTGTCGGAGGTGGCCCGTTCCCCCTCGCTCTCCTCCTCGTCCGAAGACGAATTCACCAGCTCTGGCGGAGGGGAGAGGCCTTGCTGCTCCCGCAGCCGGTACTCTTCGTTGTACCTGTCGAGGCGCTCCTGCCTCCTGATCCTCCTTTCCCTCGCCAGGGCCGCACGGTCCCGCTCCCTCTGCTGCCCGGCGCGGGTGTGAGCCAGCGACCGAGGCGTCGGCGGATCCGACGTGCGGACATCGCCCCCCACCGCCTGCTGCCGAGCAGCCATTGTCAGATCAGACACGGAAACGAAGAAAGCAAAAGGTAAAGGGACGATACTCACCTGGCCGGCGTCGGGGAGCATCACGAACGACCACAGGTCGTCGTCGCTGTGCTGCACCGCCTTGAGATTGATTGCGCGCCTCGCCCGAGTGGCCGCAAACCCTCGGGCGAGCGGATCCTCCAGCAACCGCGAATGCGCCAAGGACACGGGGTTAGCCGCGTCGCTCATCTCAAAGATGCAGAGTTCCCTCTCCATGAAGGGAATGATCCTCGCCTCCTCGACCAGACTTCGCGGCACCCCGGGGCGACGGAGCCCTCGCTCCCACTTCGGCGCGACGGCGTCAGGCGCCGGGGCCGCGGAACGGGACGTCGACGCCCCGGCGTCGGGCGCCGGCTGCTGCGACATCACGCAGCCGTCAGATCGCACCAACAGCACCCCGAGCGCGGGCCCGGGGGCTGATCCGACCACCACCCCTGATCGGCCCCCTCTGGGGGCGGGATCACCACCGGCCGGGGTCTCGACCGCCCCGCGGTCCTCGACACCCCAGCTCTCCGCGCGAGTCCGCTCGCGCCCCAGACGGGGGTCGCGGGTGGCCGTCACCCACGCGGCCGCCGCCGCCACATCCTCCTGCTGCCGCGGCCTCGCAGCCACGGCCGTGGCGCGCGACGCCTCACCCATCGCCGCCGTGCCCGCCGCCGCCCGCGGCATTCTCTCCGAGCGAGGCCTCGTCACCTGCGACGTCCCCAGCTTGAGCGCCTTAACGGGCGCGAGGGCGGGTGCAGCAGGCATCGTCCTGACAACGAGAGAGAAAGGAAGGGTGAGCGACCACGCCACAAAATCAAAGACACGGAGGGAGGAACGTCGCTTACCTCAAGTTGGAGAAGCCCCGCTTTCGCTTCCTCGAAGGCTCGGGGGGGTGCCTCCCCAGCACCTGTCGCAACCACTGGCGGCAATCCCCCGACGGGCGGCACCGCGCCCGCCTCGGGGGTCGGCTCCGTGACGACCCCCTCGACCCCTGGTGACGGGGGCGGCGCGGGCTGCCACCTGTTGGAGGTGGCCCATTCCCCCTCGCTCTCCTCCTCGTCCGAAGACGAATTCACCAGCTCTGGCGGAGGGGAGAGGCCTTGCTGCTCCCCCAGCCGGTACTCTTCGTTGTACCTGTCGAGGTGCTCCTGCGTCCTGATCCTCCTTTCCCTCGCCAGGGCCGCACGGTCCCGCTCCCTCTGCTGCCCGGCGCGGATGTGAGCCAGCGACCGAGGCGTCGGCGGATCCGACGTGCGGACATCGCCCCCCACCGCCTACTGTCGAGCAGCCATTGTCAGATCAAACACGGAAATGAAGAAAGCAAAAGGTAAAGGGACGATACTCACCTGGCCGGCGTCGGGGAGCATCACGAACGACCACAGGTCGTCGTCGCTATGCTGCACCGCCTTGAGATTGATTGCGCGCCTCGCCCGAGTGGCCGCATACCCTCGGGCGAGCGGATCCTCCAGCAACCGCGATCGCGCCAAGGACACGGGGTTGGCCGCGTCGCTCATCTCAAAGATGCAGAGTTCCCTCTCCATGAGGGGAATGATCCTCGCCTCCTCGAGCAGACTTCGCGGCACACCGGGGCGACGGAGCCCTCGCTCCCACTTCGGCGCGACGACGTCAGGCGCCGGGGCCGCGGCACGGGACGTCGACGCCCCGGCGTCGGGCGCCAGCTGCTGCGACATCACGCAGCCGTCAGATCGCACCAACAGCACCCCGAGCGCAGGCCCGGGGGCTGATCCGACCACCACCCCTGATCAGCCCCCTCTGGGGGCGGGATCACCACTGGCCGGGGTCTCGACCGCCCCGCGGTCCTCGACGCCCCAGCTCTCCGCGCGAGTCCGCTCGCGCCCCTGACGGGGGTCGCGGGTGGCCGTCGCCCGCGTGGCCGCCGCCGCCGCCACATCCTCCTGCTACCACGGCCTCGCAGCCACAGCCGTGGCGCGCAACGCCTCGCCCGTCGCCGCCGTGCCGGCCGCCTCCCGCGGCGTTCTCTCCGAGCGAGGCCTCGTCACCAGCGACGTCACCAGCTTGAGCACCTTAACGGGCGCGAGGGCGGGTGCAGCAGGCGTCGTCCTGACAACGAGAGAGAAAGGAAGGGTGAGCGACCACGCCACAAAATCAAAGACACGGAGGGAGGAACGTCGCTTACCTCAAGTTGGAGAAGCCCCGCTTTCGCTTCCTCGAAGGCTCGGGGGGTGCTTCCCCAGCACCTGTCGCCGCCACTGGCGGCAATCCCCCGACGGGCGGCACCGCGCCCACCTCGGGGGTCGGTTCCGTGACGACCCCCTCGACCCCTGGTGACGGGGGCGGTGCGGGCTCCCACCTGTCGGAGGTGGCCCGTTCCCCCTCGCTCTCCTCCTCGTCCGAAGACGAATTCACCAGCTCTGGTGGAGGGGAGAGGCCTTGCTGCTCCCGCAGCCGGTACTCTTCGTTGTACCTGTCGAGGCGCTCCTGCCTCCTGATCCTCCTTTCCCTCGCCAGGGCCGCACGGTCCCGCTCCCTCTGCTGCCCGGCACGGGTGTGAGCCAGCGACCGAGGCGTCGGCGGATCCGACGTGCGGACATCGCCCCCCACCGCCTGCTGCCGAGCAGCCATTGTCAGATCAGACACGGAAACGAAGAAAGCAAAAGGTAAAGGGACGATACTCACCTGGCCGGTGTCTGGGAGCATCACGAACGACCACAAGTCGTCATCGCTGTGCTGCACCGCCTTGAGATTGATTGCCCGCCTCGCCCGAGTGGCCGCATACCCTCGGGCGAGCGGCTCCTCCAGCAACCGCGAACGTGCCAAGGACACGGGGTTGGCCGCGTCGCTCATCTCAAAGATGCAGAGTTTCCTCTCCATGAGGGGAATGATCCGCCAGTGATGGAAGTTGGCGATGACGGACGCCATCGCCAGCCTGGCATCCGCCAACTGGCTTATGGCATTGGTGAGGGGCTCAAGCCTCCTCTGCCTCACCGGGGGTGACACCCCGTACGTCCACAAGTCTGGCCTCTCCTTCAGCACCTTCCCGGTGTACGGCGGAAGGCCAGCGCCGTCGTTGCGGAGGTAGAACCACCCCTACTCCCAATCGGAGTTGTTTGACGTCATCGTACATGGGATGTACAGCTCCCTCCGGAGGTCCTGCACCGAGAGTGTGAGGCCACCAACGCGAACCGCTCGACGCGTCTTCTTCTCCCCCGTGGCGAGCGTGTGGAGCTCACCGCGGAAGAGGTGGACCCACAGGTCCCAGTGCGCCGGGATCCCCAAGAATCCCTCGCAGACGGCGACGAACGAGGCCGCCTGCGAGATGGCGTTGGGGGCGAAGTTGTGGAGCTCCACCCCGTAATGATGGCACAGCCCCCGCATGAACTTGCTTGCGAGGGCGTTGAAGCCGCGCTCGTGTAGCCGCAGGAAGCTGACGACGTAGCCCGGTGGGGGGTTCGGCTCCCTGTCCGACGGCGGCGGGACCATCCACGCCGGATTCGGGCCGTCGCCGGCCGGCGTCAACTGACCGCCGAGCACCAGCTCCTCCAACGACCGCCGATTCACCGTCGACCGAGGCCACGGGAATGCATCCAGCACTTGAACCGGAGCCATGGCGGAAGAAGGGGGGCGCGAACAGCGACGGGAGCGAAAAGGCGCAGGCGGATCCGGCGAGGCGCGCGGCGCGGAGGAAGACGAAATGTGGGGGATGGGTGGAAATGGTGAAGGTAAGGAGCCCCTCCCCTGTTCTCCCCGCGTTTTATAGAATCTGAAGGGGCGGCGTCCCGCGCCGCTGACGACTGGGCCCCTCCGTGCCGAAACGACCACGCGCACGCGCACGCGCCATGATTACCGCACAGTGACCAGGGGACGCAGCGCCCCATCTCATCACCTTCCCACGTCGTCCACGTCGCCCACACCACGCCACCTAAAAAGGCGCGCCCACTCCGAACGACCCGCACCACGACCGCGGTTCGTCAATGACGGGGATTCCTTCTCGTGTAAGGATAGCCTCCCCGTGAAACCAGAGCCGAGAGCTCGAGGACTGACCCCTCGAGGGTGCGCGATCAATGCCCTGATCTGAAACAAGGTAGAGCCGTAAAGTCACGGCTTGTCGATGCGCCGTCAAAGAACGGACTCGAGAGTCCCCAAGGACCGGACCCACGCAAACTTACTGATCAGCGGATCGAGGCCCAGCCCGCTGAGGGTACAGTGGGTGCCGCAGATGCCCCTCGATCTGGGGATTTACTGGCCTGCACGGCTATACTGATCAGCAGATCGAGGCCCAGCCCGCTGAGGGTACGGTGGGCGCCGCAGATGCCCCTCGATCTGGGGATTTACTGGCCTGCACAGCTATACTGATCAGCGGATCGAGGCCCAGCCCGCTGAGGGTACGATGGGCGCCGCAGATGCCCCTCGATCTGGGGATTTACTGATCAGCGGTTCGAAGCTCAACTCGATAACAGATCGGTGAGCGCCACAGATCCACCAAGACGGAGGCACCCACTGCCACCCCGCAAAGGCCCTACTAATCAGAGGTACGGAGCCTGGCCCTCGACGGGTTCGAACAGGCACTTCAGATTAACAGAGTCAGGGACGACCAGGGCGCGCGCGATCGAGCCGGTCCTCGAACCCAAAGGTTCGGGGGCGCCCCATAGTTCGTGTTCAAGGCCGAACGAGGGCAGCTAGTCGAGGGATCCCATCGAGGGAGAGCTTTCGCGCCCTCGGTCCTAATCGAACAGGACCGAGCCCTGCCTAGCATCCCCACGTAAGTGCTCTCATGGACGTGTCTCCGGACCACGAGCCGACCCTTATCGAACGGGGCTCGGACGTCCACTTGAATTACCCGTCAACAGCTCAACGAGGGATCCATGACTCGCGGCCCGTTCGATGGGAAGCATGGATCACCTCACCCTTCCCCCCTGCGGAAGGGTGGCGAAGGGCGCGCAAATAAGTCGAAGAGTTTGCCCCGATTGCCCCGTGTGGGCCCGGGCTCGGGGGCTCATCGCACGGCTACACCTCCCGGACGTGTCTGACAAAGGTCACATTCCCCCGCTCCTCCGAGGGCAGCGAGCAAGCCCCCCGGGACTCGTCCCGGGTAGGGTTAACGTCGTTCCGCACGCGTAAGATCGCCGAGGCCGGCTGAAATATCGCCGAAGCCAGCTGAAACAAATGCCTCACGAATTGGCAGCTCAGCATAAAAACCTTGCGCGAGTGAGCACACTCCCCCAAGGCTTCAGGGGCTACACCCACGGGTGCGCTAGCGCGCCCCCACGGAACGTCATGCACATCCAGAAGGGAAGAAAGTCCTAACAGAGAGCTTCAGCCTTTGCAGGCCCCTCCGGATACCCCTGCAAAGGCTCGGGGGCTACTGTCGGGGACAGCCATAGGGGTGCCCTAACTATGGGGGAGATTACCCTTCCTAAAAAATTAATTAATACAAACCACAATAACATCACCCAACCAGTCGCGGCACAAAAACGAGGAAGGCCCATGGTCCGCTCCAGCCCAACAACCTCCATGGCCCATCGAGCGGCTATCCCCGACCCCCTCGAGCGAATCTCCGCCTCGCTCGAGGGGGGAACGCCACGTGAAGAACTCCCGACCTACACGAGGGGCACGGCGCCCCGTGAGCAGGACTCCACCTCGCTCGAGGGCTTCAGCCCCTCGGGCGGGTCTCCGCCTCGCTCGAGGGATTGGCGCCCCTCGTGCAGATCTCCGACTCGCTCGAGGCCGACACTCGAGCGACGGCACCCCACTCATCTCACCCGACAGGGGCATTAAATGCCCTTGCCCGCCGCAGGCGCCATAGTCAAAAGGCAATCCTCCCCCACGTCGCCCCGCTGACACCGCCTAGGTTTCTGACCCTGTCACTGTGCGGCCAAACCCCGTCACTATACCGCCATTCCTAGCACTATGCAGGTACTGCGCGGCCCTGTGCGGACAGGCCAGTGTCATTCCAAACACTGCGCCGCCTACTCCCGTCCTTCCCCCACGGTGAGCCCCTCGAAAGGGCATGGGCGCACCCTCGAAGACGGTACGGGCGGCGACCAAGTGTGCACGCCAGGCGGCGCCGTGGCGCGGAACGCATGGAGCACGTCTTCTCCATCATCTCCGGCACTGCACAAGCCATCCCCGGTGCTGTACAGGCCATCCTCGGTGCTGTGCGGCCATCCCCGGTGCTGTGCGGCCATCCCCGGCGCTGTGGCGCCCTGTGCCGACGGGACATCACCACGCCGACGCCTGTGCCACCAGGGCTCTCCCCTGCGGCGAGACCCTCGAACAAGCATGGGCGCAACCTCGACCTACGAACGGACGACGACCAAACATGAATGCCGGCCAAGACCACCCTCGAAGCCGCTTTCCGACAGGCACAGGAGTCGTCACGCCACCCGTGGAAGCCGGAATTCGCCGTCAAGTCACCCCAGAGGCAAAGATTCACCAGGACAACCGTCATGTCAAGGGCACTGTGCGCCAGTAAGCCGTCACCTTACGCAGCACTATGCAGCACGCATGTAAGCTACCTCCCCTTGGCTTATAAAAGGAGGAGGCAGCCGCCTAGCTGCGGACACGAGAAGACATCGGCATTCACCCGCGTACTCGTTCCCCCGATATTGGCACTCGCCTCAATCACCTAGCAGGGACTTGGAGGCTTTTCCTCCTCTCCCGCCTTGCTTGTAGCCCCCCTCTACAGGCACCACTGGTCCAAATCAATACAGCGCGCACACGCAATCTGCTGGACGTACGACCCCGCAGTCGGAACCAGGATAAACCCGTGTCCTTGTGTTGCCATTTGCACCAACCATCTAGAAGCTGATCACAACGTATCTCACTAGTTAGTGTCGGGACTAATCTCAACACCAACAGATGGTGTCATTCTTTATTCTCTTTAAGAAAGGAATAAAAACATAAAGAAACGGGTTGCCTCCTGAAAGCCGCTTCATTTAAAGTCATAGAGCTCGACTTTCTCACATACCATCTTTTCATCGCATAGCCATGGCCCTTCATGCAAGAAGAAAATGTGTCAATGCAACTTTAATTCACTTCCCATGTTGTACTTGATCACTTATAGAAGACTTGCCCAAGGTATCTGACATCATCGCTTTCTCCTTCTATGTCACCCTTCTGTGTTTCCTTCACTCCACAAATTTTTCTTTAATGCCCAGAATAGAAAGTATACCCAAGCTCTACTCCATTGCATAGTTCACAAAATTTCCTTTCCAACAAGTCTTTATTTGCCCAAATTGGACTCCGAACAAGAGAGTTACGTCTATTTTACTTTGGCGGTGAAATCTGTCCTGAAATTTCATAACGTGCAACGCTCAATGTTTTCTCCATAACTCCTTGCACGGGTCCTCAAATTTGTTGGTTCTTGATGCGTTGGAATGGAAACTTGATGGTGCTTCTGAATATCTCATTTTCTTCATTTGTACATGACGAGGGCCCAGATTAGGGTCCCCTTTGACGGTAAGATTATCTTCCTAAAAAACGGCAAAACCACAACCCTCGAGGTGGAGTCAACCGTTTGCTGGCAAGTAGCTCGAGGATGGTCGTACCCTTGCTGACAACAACATCTAGAAAGAGTCCATCCTTCACCTGGAGCTGTGTCTCAGGGAAGGTATGCAGATCTTCGTCAAGACCCTCACTGGCAAGTCGACCAGTCCTTGGCCGGACAGCTGCATCTCCGACTAGTTTCCCACTAGAGGAACCCTCGCACGACAAGTCTCCGCCTCGCACGACAAGTCTCCACCTCGCACGAGTACTCTCCGCCTCGCACGACAAGTCCAGGCTCCGACTGGTACGTGGACCCGGGCGCACTACTCAGGCGGCGCTACCGATGCGCGGGGAGGAGCGAATCTCCACGTCACGCGAAAACAACAGCTGGAGGCCATGCAAACGGCCCGCCCCGGCAAGAGCCTTAATGCAGGTCTGACAAGCCGCTCAGCCATCACATCGCCATCATCTCCTACTCTGCCACACGCAAGACTCAACCCGAGGCACTCAAGCACCCTCTACGACGCGCACGAGCCTAGGCTTAGGCTCGGGCGTGGCAAGCTAGGCAAGTACTCGGGAAGACTAAGACAAGCCCAAACTACTCGGGGAGAAGGCCAAGCGTCCCGGAGGGAACAGTCCAACCCGGCCACGCGGCGGCTTCCCCGACAAGGCATCGCGACTCGGCTTCAATACGCCCCGCCGGACAGCGACGTACGACGAGACGTACCAGCTGCCAAGCACTGTAACTCTTTTGTATTCCCCCTTGTGCCCCTCCCCTTGAGACTATAAAAGGGAGAGGAGGGCAACGGTCACAGGGGTTAGACCTTCACATGACCAGACACCACCACCCGGGACTTGGGAACGAACTCCCTCTCCCGACTAGCTTGTAACCCCTACTACAAATCAGCGCAAATAACACAGCAGCACGAACTGGACGTAGGGTGTTACTCTCCGGAGGCCCGAACCAGTATAAATCCTGCGTACCCCTTGTTTGCGCAACCGTCCGAGGCCCGGCACGCAATCCAAGAAATTATCTGCCGGCGGTTAGAGAACGCCGACAGTACACCTCTGAACAAGCTCTCCAATTGATGAAGACAGCAGCATCCATCGCGGATTTATCTTGCAACTCTTTAGGCATGACTTCTCTTTTCATTATTCAAGCCTTACATACATGGTTAGTGAAAATCGGGCCTTCTCCCGACATGTGCTTCTTTAAGGTCATTAGCTTGACCAAGCACAAAGCATGATCGAGATTTACAAAACTTATTGTAAACATACGCGTCCATAATTACAACCACAAGCAAATTGTAGCAACATATCAAGGTGTAAATAAAGGAAGCATATGTTTCATGCAAAGCACTTAGCTCTTGATTAGGCAAAGGTTCTTTAGGCATAGAATTAATTTGTTCCAACATAAACATTGCCTCATTATGATTCTCAAGATAATCTAGCCTATCAACATGATCACTATTGGAACAAGGCATAGAATTTAAACTATTATTCATACTATTGGTCCAACATGAATATTTGAATATATCATCATTAATACCAATAATATCTTGAGATTTCAGCATGTACCTTTTCCTTGGAGCTTCCTTGACAAGAGTGATATTTGGTTCATCTAGTGGTGTTGGGGGCGAATCAATCTCAACGAGTGAGGTGTCTCCTGTTACCTTTTTGCATCCCCTCCATCTCATCATGTGGAACGTGTAATCCATCAACTACATTTGCATTTGTCTCTTCTTTGAAGTCTTCATTGTCATCCCAATCTTTATCTTCAAAGTCTCGAATGTAGCTTTCTTTATCTTCCATGTACCACATGTCCTCGAGATTGCTCATCATTGATTCACTGTTTTCTTCATCATTGAGCACTTCCATATCTTGATTTGCTAGTGTGTAGGCTTCAATAGCACACAAGCTATAACCTTGTGGAGAGGGGCCTTCTTGGAGTATTTGCTCTATGTCATCTCCCTCTCATTCGTCTTTGAGCTTGTGTCCTATCTTCTCTCATTTATCCTTCGAGTCACTAGGCTCATCACGGTTGTACTCTTCTCTTCATTATAAATTTTTGAGTTGTCGAATCGGTCGATCCATCCTTCATCATCTTCTTCTCTTTCTTCTTCAAATATCTTTTGGGTCGACTCTCCACTCATCTCTTGATCAAATATATCTTCAACTTGTTTGGCAATGTGTCGGCGTTCCTCCTTCCTTCGGTAGTTGATTAGGGGGGCGAAATCAACTTGGATCCAATCGGATTGATTGAACTCCGCCAATGGTCTAGCATTCCCCATACTTCGGCTTGCATTCATGTCAATTTCAACATTTTTATCATGCAAAATTACTTCTCTTACCTTAGGAAGTGGTTCTTCAATTTCTTGCATGGTCGGTTCATCTTCCTTGACCTCCGGTTTATCATTTTCAGAAATTTCAGCAAGCACCTCGGGCTTGCTTTTGTCATTTTGCTCCTCCCGACAACGTCTTTGCCAATCTCGTTGCGTTCTTTTTCCATTGCTTATCCTTTGTAAGATTTGTGCGGCTTCACTAATTGTTTTATCCATTAAATCACCGCCTGCACACACACTTACAAAACGGGAAGAGTTAGGGGTTAGTGAAAAATAAAATGTATGCAACATCAAGTCACCGGAAAATCCCAAGTTCGGGCCTTGCTCAAGTAGTTCATTAAAACGGTCCCAAGCTTCATCAATTCCTTCATCTTCTCCTTGCTTGAAATTGAGCACTTGCCTCCTTAAGTCTTGAACCTTGCTTATGGGAAAGAACTTCAAAAGAAACTTCTTCACTAGCTCATCCCAATTTCCTTTTGCTTCAACGGACGCAAATATGTACCATCTTCGCGCTTCATCTTCGAGAGAGAACAGAAAAAGATTCCACTTGAACCAAGCGGCCGGAACTCCTTCTTGTTGCACCGTGTTGCATATCATCATGAATTCCTTAATGTTTCTATATGGGTCGTCATCTTCCAATCATCTGAATGGGTTTGTTGCCACTAACTTGATGATTCTAGGCTTCACTTCGTAGTGGGTTGTAGCAAGCGTCAAATCTGATTTTTGCATCTCAACGTCCTCCATTGACGGCATTACTAGCTCCCTTAGCGACATCTCTTCGTCTTCCAATGGTGAGGTGAACAAATCCATCTAGGCACAAGATAATAGAAAGAAAAACAAAAAAAGAATTTTTTTCTAGAAAATAAGGGTTAGATGTTAGTAATCAACAAAATTAATACTAGATTAAACGTAGCAAACTGGCTTGCTCCCCGGCAACGGCGCTAGAAAAAGGGCTTGTTGATGGTTGAAACACGTGTCAAGTTTCGATCGCAAGCGTACGGACCACCTATAGCCTTTTTCACCACGGGGTGACCCCCAAGGTTCTTGTCAATCCGCGGAGCAAGGGGATTGCTAGCGCTTAACCAAGTACTAATCTAGTTGATTGGAAAGCCATTGAAAGAGGGGTTACTCTAAGGTAAAAGCAATCTAACCTAAGTTAATCTAAGATTGAATCTAAAGTTAAACTAGATGGCAAAAGGTGGATACAAGAGAGAGGTTAAGTTAGATAAGCGTTCCCTCCCTAGGGTTTAGGATCTCATGAACATGCATCTACCACATGAAAGGGGTGTTGCCTTCACTAGCTTCATAGCAGTTATGCGGCCGCTAAGCCTTTTCCCTAAATCGTACTGTCACTACGCAAGGTAATCAACCACTTTCACGTATAACCGCATCTATATCTAAGCATCCATAGGGTTAAGCTAATCACCACGATTACCACAAACCCTACTAAGACCACATGTTGTACATACATATGTGAATAAAGCATTCGCATAGACATAGACCATTAGGCATCAAAAGGCATAGGGTTCATGCAGCAATCACAAATCATGTATCCATCTAACCCTAGGGATGAACGGAGGCATTACCCCATCATCTTACACAGATTGAAGCACATAGGGTGATGGAGACTCCGGAGAACGTCGTCAACGAAGATGGTGGCGATGAAGCTTGGGAACACCCCTAGGGCAGCGGCTTGGAGTCCTCCTCTTGCTTCCTTCCCTCCGCCGGCGTTGATCCTTGCGATGAGCTCATCCAACTCTCTCCCTCATCTTGCGGCGACAGCTTTCTGGTGAATGGCGTCGGTAGAATGATTGGATGCGGCGGCCGTCGGAGGAGGGAGCTACTAATAGACCGAGGGGTGACTAGGTCAAAGGGCGGGCCGAACCGCCACAAAAATGCCCTGGGCCGATCCGACCAGGCCGGCCGGCCTGGGCCTTTTCTGGGCCGGTTCGGGTCCGTCCTTCTCCCCGCGGCTCATCTTAGCATTTTGGACTTAGCCCTCTTCATTTGTGTCATTTTGAGGTTGTCATCCCCGCGATCAAGTTAGGGGGCCTTCTCGCATGAAGTCCGAACTTTACGTCTTATTAGTCCTTTGGGACGATCCGTCATAGCACCTTGGTCCTTGTCACCTTTGGAAGTGATTTTGCCTTGCACTTGAACACGAACGAAACTCCTCATTTGCTCCTTTGAACTTGTTGTGACTCCGTCCCTTTTGTCCATATTTTCCTGCAAAAACACTACACTTCCAAATGCACATACAAAGTTGAACTTGTTATATCATTAGTGTGCCTAGTGGCGGGTTAGTTGCATAATCAAGCTCAAACCAAAGTGTAATGAATATGTTTGGAGCACCAAAATTCACCGTCAACAGCCTGATGGACAAGGTTAAGTTAACTGTTTGTAATAATTATTCTTTCTTCCTGTGGACAAGTTATCTTAATCTATGTGGACAAGTTATCTCCCTTATGATGTCTGTTTTGTCTCAAAAGATATATGTGTTGATTGTGCCTGTATGTCGAAATGGAAGCAATGAGAGATGGAGCTGACCTGTCAATGAAGACAGACTCAAAGGAGACGCGGATTCACAAACCTCCGTCTCCTTTCTTCACAAAGGAGACACGGATTAACAAACCTCCGTCTCCTTTGTTCACTGCCGCCGCGCTCCCGCTTCACGGCAGTGAAGAGTGCTATTAGACTTTAATTATTGAGCTCTCAGTCTAGTAACGGGCTTCAAATGGTCATCGGTAACGGACACTAAAGCCGGTTACCGATACGGCAACGATCAGTAACGGACTTAAAGAGCCCGTTACCGATAGGGCATTGATCGGTAACGGATTTTACAAGCCCGTTACCAATATGTTTAACTTTTGTAACAGGCTCGCTTTAAGGTCCGTTACAAAGAATTAATGTAACGGGCGTTTAAGAAGCCTGTTACCAGAAGTCCACATTGGTAACGAGCGTTGTGGAGGCCAACCTCGGGGTCAGCCTGCCGCGCTTATGGGTAACGGGCGCCAAACAACAACCGTTACAGATGTGGGTGCATGTAACGGGTGTTAAGTGCCCGTTACAAATGCTGCGTGACCTATTTGAGATTTTCACGTGGTGATTTAAAGTTTGATGTGTCATGCGCTATTGATGGGTAGAGTTATCTCGATATGTTTATGTTGGGAGGCACGTGAGCAATGGGGACGGTCGAAAAAGTCTGGACACACCATAATCAAACAAAGCTCCACAACTTTCAAACCTTTTACAATTTTCAGCACTTTACTTCCGTGATTTATTTTCGACAATTTGGCCATTGCGTTTCCTTTCCTGTTAATGTCGTCCTTCGAGTTTGTCGGGCTGCATCGATTGATCTCCGGCTAGCTTGTAAGTACCGTTTACCGAATAAACCCTAGGCTTTAACCTCTCGGCGCATCAATGTGGTTTCGTCTAGTTCTTTTATTCACAATTTATTGATAATAGTTAGATCTGCAAGTTTTCGTACTAATTCTTATAGTTTCAGCTTTATTACCAATTTATCCAGCTCGAATCAAGCTTGTTCGGCTTTTACTGTTCTTATTTGATCCATCTGTGTAATGAGTTTCCCAAACTAAACATTTTTGGAACTAAAACAAACTAAAAACTTTTGGAACCAAAACCAACTGTATTAGGAGAGCTAAACATAGATTAATTACCAAACTTATTGGATTTGTCTTGGATTTTGAGTTAGGAGTTATGGAATGAGTTTGTCATTAATCCACGTTTAATACTCCTAATTAGTGTTTGAGCATTCAATGCGATGGGTGAATAGCACCTATTTACTTTACACAAACTTTTGCCAAAATTTTTCCCCCTTTCAAAACCTATTAGAAATATTAGACATATACTAATTCCAAAATTAATTACAGAGATGGATGAAAAATCGCGACACGAATCCATCAATCTGTTATTAGAGATTGTTTATTGCAACACTACATTGTCTAGTCATGACATAATTAGACTTGTTAGATTTATATCACGATTTAAGTCTGGGTTATGAAATGGAATTTATCATTAATTCACGTGTAGTGGTCTAGTATTCACAATTCAATGTGACAGGTGTTAGAAAATTCTTGGAACCTTTTCAACGTTTAATAAGGCAGGAACAAAAAGCCGAGCCTACTCCTGTAGTCCTATAGCACAGCCGCACAGGACATGACTGTCCTTGTCCGGCGTTGGCAGACCAGCAGGATGCCCTCAGCTTCCGTTTTTTTTACATTTCTTTGCCTTCCTTTGATCGGCCGACGGGACTTCACATGCAGCAGGAAGGACAGCCGCTGCCGCGCCCGCCGGCTTAGGCGCGTCAACCGCGGCAGCCACAAACACAGTCACCACACTAGCGCGCTGTGGCAAATCTGCCGCGCCTCATGCAAAGACGCGGCAAATCTGCCGCGCCTCAGACTATTTACCGCGTCAGGCATAGTGGCGCCGCTAAAAGGGTCACAGGATGTAAATAAAAGTTAGGTGATGTTATTTTTAAAAATATTTTTTAAAAAAGTTTTAAAAAATCCCTCTAACTCCAAATACTTTGGAAGCGCACCGAGAATTGCGTGATTAATTAACATTAAGAGTCTCTTTTCATAAAGTTTCGACTTTTTTGAGAAAAATTATGGTGAAACAACGAGTACTTTAGAGATTATTATGGTTAGGATATCATCTTTGATTCGAGTCATACATATGACCTCACCGTCGTTCCCGTCGTACCCGTGCCGTCCTAACCTCACCTGTCGTTGTTCGCTCCGCCTCGCCTTGCTCAATCGTACCATCATTCCCATCGCACACATACCGACCTCGTTTGTCGGCATCCGCGCCTCCCAGCTTTGTTGTCCACCCCGACCTTGCCTTCTCTGGCGATGCCGTCGCGTAGGGTCGCTATTTATTCCTTGAGACTACATCGGCAGGTTCCTGATCGGCCGATTACTCTTGTCATAGAATCTTCTTTAGATCCGATACACCCATTTATTTTATCTTTGATGCATGTAAAAAAACGGCATCAATAGCAATAGAGGAAATTTTTAAGAACTAAACACACAATTAAACAAGAAACGGTGTCAAAAAATTTATGAGATTATACGCTGACACACTAAACAAGTACTACCTCTGTCCCAAAAAGATGTAACTCTCGGTTTCCAAGGAGTCAAACATAATCAAATTTGACCAAATTTACATAAAAATGTATTAACATTCACATCTTCAAATCGATTTAGTGTGAAAATATATTACATGATTAATCTAATTATATCTATTTTGCATCATAAATGAAAGTACTGTTTTGTATAAACTTGGTCAAACTTAAAATTGATTGACTTCTCGAAAAGTGAGAGTTGCATTCTTTCTGGGACGGAGGAAGTAAACAAGACAATGTGTACACACTAAACAAAAAACCAATGTTGGGGAAGCCCTCCGCCACTTGGGAGTTGAGGTCGAAATCCGAAAATCCGGCGTGCGTGGGGGCGCCGTCGCCGTGGCCGCTCGCCGGCGGGTTGGACGACCACGTGTTGCCAGCGCCAGACTCCTGGGAGAAGAAATCGAAGCCATCCCCGTTCATCTTGCACCACGGATGGGGACGACAGTGCTAGGGGATGGGGCGGCAGCGCTGGTGGCTGGTGCTTCGGGAGGCGGCGACCCTGGTGCTTGCGGTGCTGCTTCTTGGGGGAGCCGGCGGCGCTGGTACTTGCGGCGATTGGAAAGGTGGCGGCGCTGGGGAGGTCCTGCGGCGGAGCGCGTGGAGGCCCCGCGGCGGCGGCGAATCGGGGATGCGGCGGTGAATCAGGCGGCGGCGCGTGTGGAGAGCTCCGGTCGTCGACGAATCGGGGCTGCGGCGGGTGAATCAAGCGGCGGCGCGCATGAGGCTGCGATGCGGGAAGAGGGCGACGCGCTGGGCGGATAGGGTTGCGGGTGGAGGAGGGTCCGCTGCGGTGGGAGAGAGAGAGAAAAAAAAAGTTAATTTGAGGTGGGGTCCACCAGAGTAACACCAATTTCCACCTCTTGCCCATTTTAGTTTTTTGGGGGGTGTTAGTTTAAACTAACACCAAACTAACACATATATTTGGAAGCAAAGAGTTAGTTTTAGTATTAGTTTGCTGCAAACTAACACTAACACCCCATCCAAACATGGCCTTTGATGTTCCTCCTACGCATGTGTGTGCAGCAGCACTGTCCGGCTTTCTGGCCATCTGCGGCGGCACGTCTGGCTGGTCCCCTGCGGCCCTGCGGGCTGCGGCACGGAAGCGTCCCGCCAGAACGTAAAGTGCATCGTATCCCAACTCAACCCATGCATAAAGTATCAAAAAAAACCTATGCATGCAGTGGCGGAGCCAGCTTTTGCTAATGACTAGGGCCCAAATCAGTCTCAGTGCCTCATTCCTGCAGCTGCAGTCTTTCTCCTTCCAGGGACGGCCGTGGAGCGAGACGTACGCTGAAGTATTTCTGCTCTGCTCAAGTAGATGTTGGCTTGGGCTGCAGCAATTCTTGATTTTTGGGCCAAATATTAAGAGGTGGTCGTGGGCTTTGTTGGGCCATGACTAGGGCCTTGGCTTGGGCGGCCTGGGTTGCAGCTCCGCCACTGCATGCATGCGCTCCCACAGTACGAAACAGTGTCAGCAAGTGCGGTGCAGGAGCACACGACTCGGAGGAAAACTCGAGGAGACTGATCGGCCGCTGCCACGCCCGGCAGCTCGGCGCGTCAGCTTGCCGCGCTAATGCATGCGGCGCGTCAGTCGCCAGCTTGGCAAATCTGACGCGCCTCATGCAAGGGTGCGGCAAAAGGCTCTCTGCCGGGTCAGCAATCGCGGAGCGGGCAAAAGAGTCACCGGATACAAATAAAAGTTGGGTGGTGTTATTTTTAAAAATATTTAAAAAAAGTTAAAAATAAAAAATTCCGAGTAAGGGTGGGTCCTGACCATGCTGTGTTCGGCAATCGGCACGACTGCTTTGGATTCGGTTGCCGATGGACGGAACCACGTGCTGCGACAGCCGGCCAGCTAGTGTGCTGCGATCAACTGTTGAATCCTGAGAGGTGGCAACGGGATTTGGCGTATGCAATTTCGAGAGATGAAATCGATTGAAGAACATGATAGAAGAAGTACAGTGCAGAACTGTGGTCTAGCTAGTTCCGGCGATTGGCCCGGTATCTAGTTCACCCTGTTGTACTGAACGTCTGAGCTCAACGGAGAAAATTACCCCTTCAAGATGGCGGGTGCACCAATCCATCACGCGGGTCGGAATTCAGAAATCTCTTATTAGTATTCTTAGCTAATAAGGAGGCCAACGAAGCTAGTCACGTCGCCAACAATACTTGACCGTTGGATCGGGCATGCGGACGGCTCGAATCGGCGTGATTTTGCAGAAAAGCCCTTCCATTTAGCAAAAATCATGCCCGAGGTCATTTGATTGTTACATATGAACCCCTAAACTTTCGGAAAAATATGTTTTCACTCCATAATTTTTCGAAAAAGGATCTCAAATTTTGTAATAATCTACCAGAAACCCCCACTGTCTATGAATTTTTACGTATGTGCCCGTAAATATTTGAACAAAAATTACAGCTCATAATTTTTTAAAAACATTTCAAACTTGATGCAACCCACCGTAGACCCCAGACTTTTAAAAAAAAGTCTTCAATTTCCCACAAATTAACTGAACACCCAAACATAATCGCTGGCCTCTCCCGACCGTCGGATCGGACTCACGGATAGCCCAGAATGGCCGAGCAACAGTCGTTTGAAAAAAAAACCCTTCCACTTAGCAAAAATCAAGACCACAGTCCACGGATTTTTACATATCAACCCCTAAACATTCAGGAATATATGCTTGGAATCCATGGTTTTACATATGAACCCCTAAACTTTCGAAAAAATATGTTTGCAGTCCATGATTTCCCAAAAAGGACCTCGAATTTCGTAACAATCCACCCGAAAATCCCACTGTCTACGAATTTTTACGTATAGGCCTCTAAACTTTTGGAAAAAAAATTTGCAGCCCATAATTTTTCAAAAAAAATACCTCAAAATTCGATACAACCTACTCGTAGACCCTAGACTTTTACAAAAAAAAAGTCTTCAACTTCCTACAAATTAACAAAACACCCAAACATAATCAAACAACCTCAAACTTTACAACCACCACTCCATACTCGACACTGTCAGAAAGAAGATGTTGCCGAATCAATGAAGGACACTGGCCTCACGCGGCAAGGCCGCGTTCCTTTTCTAGTAATAATTGATTTGTTGGCCACTGTCCTTCGTTAAGAAATTGCGGAAGGATTACACAATTGTGGAAGGATACGGTGTTGTGTGTTCAACGGGGTTGGGAGCTACTAACGCCTAACGGAAATTAACAAGGAACGGAAACCGCAGCGGCGCAGTGAGCTCAACATGGTTGGGAGGTGACGGACGAAAAGTTAGGAGCAGAACGCGTGAAGGATTCGTTATTTGCTTTAATATTATATATATTATATATATATAATATATATATAATAATAATAATAATAATATACTAGCAAGATGCCCGTGCATTGCTATGGTGTGTAATGCTAATTGTATGTATTGAACTCATAATATTTTCTATTTCTATCGCTATAATTTAATTTTACTCGCTGCATTTCTACCCATTTTCTAGAAAACTTATAGGATTTTCACTTAAGTTCTTTATACTCAAATAATCATTCGTTTATATGTTTTAGTTAAGAAAGAGATTTATTAGAGATAAAAAATAAGTACAACAATAGTGCACCATACAATGCGACATCATCTCTAATTGTACTCTCTTAGCCGAGTTGATGAGAATTATATATGTTTCATATATGATCGAGTTTAGGAAGCACCGCTGCTAGCTAAGTGTAGCGTGGATTTGGCATCCAACAGATACAAGCCCTCTGGTGCATGGGAGCACCCCCAGTCAACAATCATCGGGCCAGTACAACATAATTAGCATGTGAGATGGTCTTGTACTCATTCCATCCCAAATAGTGATCATTTTGGCTTTTGTAGAGACATAGATGTTTGTATGCATATAAATATATATATGTCTAGATTTATATAAACATTTATAAACCCTGAAAAATAAAATCACCTATAATTGGAAATAGAAGTGTATAACTTTGTACTTTAGTATATTAGATTATCTATAACCATTATGCTCATTTCAAACTGACATCTCGCTAATTTTTTATTTATAGTAAAATTTAATATCATGTGTGAATACATGTGCATTCTCGTTGAGCGGGGAATTTTTTATATCCAAGTGACAAAAGAAATGCTGTTATGGTTATTGTCACACCTCACGTGAGAAAAATTATAGTGCTTGGCTGGCTGGCGGTTTTGATCCTATTAGTACATCTACAGAAAAAATATATGTGCAAAATATTATATTGGTTGGCTGACTGACGTTTTTATCTATATATCATATGAAATATAATCTTAATTGTACAAAGTGAGCTGGGCTTAGATGGTAGGGCACCTCACCGTTTCCTGGAGGCTCAGGAAGACTGAGTTCTAATCTCCAAGATGCTTCTTCTATTGCTGAATTTTTGTAGCATGTGTGTGTGCGGTGGGGGATTGAGGCTTGGTTTCCGAGTGGATCTCCGGTTCGGCGCGGTTTGTTGGCGGGTTTCCGCGTTGGTTTCAGTGGGGCGGGTACGAAGTTTATGGACAGAAGCAATCCTTACTTTAATATATATATATATATATATATATATATATGCCACAAAATAGCTTATTCTGTGTCCAAGTCAGGCAGCCAGCCCACCGCACGCACCGTCCCGGTGCCACCGTTTGCAGCTCCTGGAATCACGCTGCTCGGTACGGTTGGCCAGCTGATTAGAGCGGACCGTAATTACGCACATTAATTACTCCACGGTGATTTTGGGAAATTGGATTCATGTTGCTGGCAGCTTGGAGACTTGATGGGGTACGAGTCTACATGTACCTGGTTACCATGTTTTGGTGTGCACGAGTACTTGTGTTACGGTAATACTAGTATACCAGAACTAATGTAGGCTATGGCTGTTCCGAGAATCCGTCTTGCACTCCAGGCGCCCCGTCACGTCAAAATTGTACAGTAAAAATCTTACAGCAATACTAATGCCGTGAAATGGTAATTAGGATGGATTGTACAGTAAAAATCTTTCAGTACTACCAATGCTGTGAAATGGTAATTAGGATAGAAATTAGCACAATTAGACATCACAAGCTATTTCGAGGTACAATTACTGTAGTGATGAGATGAATTTACATGAAAATAGTTACATAATTCAAATGCCTTGAGATGAGAATTAGGATGCAGAGTTAAGAAACCGGTTACTATAAGTATGAGACAGATTTACCATGGTAACTGATTTAAAATAGTTATATGAGAATTCTTTAGCCATGGAGACGGGATTTACCATGATAACTGATTTAAAATAGTTATATGAGAATTCTTTAGCCATGGAGACGAGGGAGTTACTACAATTCAGCGTCAAGCTGTTCTTTTCAGCTTTGAACCAGCCACTTTACTGGCGAGTCACATTTTGGATTTGAAACATTCACAATATGTTCATAAAGTTACATGAAACAACCATTACTACTTCTTTTTTCTTTCACAGTTATTGGTAACTCTGGCCACATCTTTTTTCTTTTGTCGGGATTGTTAGCTCCTTTCATAACAAAACTGCTGGACAAATAAATCTTCAATCTACAAGGATGAAAAATTGAAAATGTTACTCCAAAAAGTGCAGACAGTATAACTCTGCAGACAGTATCTCCGGTGCAGCTTCATCATGTCCGAAGCATTTCTTCTACTACTGGAGAACCTCTGAACATATATCGACGTAATAAACCTGGTAAAAGATATATATTGTTAATATACCACATTATTTATCAATAAAAATTGCAGTAACACAACAATGGAGAAGTATTTTCTGACTGATATGTGACAGAAGTTCTTGATATTAACATGAGTCCATGAAATTACCGTACCATTCAGGATCCAACATAACTGAAAAAATTTAGTTTCGTGCAACTTAGAATCCAAATTCAATAAATCACAACTATAGCTATGGAATCCATATAAGTCAAAACGTAGTAAATTATACGTTAATTTACCACTATGCAGAGTAATTTACAAACCAGTACTGACGAGATGGACTGAATATGAAATAGTCACGAGAATTTGAATGGCTCAATACAATAATTACTACAGAAAGTTATCATAATTTGGGGGAATTAGTTATTATAGTTGCGAGCCAACTTTGAATGGATTGTGAAACAGTTAATTCAAATGGATCGCTATATAAACCAGTTGCATGAATCCAAATGACTCGCTATATTGACAAGTCAAAATTTACCGTGAAAGAGTTACCATGCTTTTCACACAGTATTGTGCGGTCATCGATAGAGCTCAGTGATATCTTGAATTTACTAAATTGGCAGCAAAGAACAGAAGATACTGCAGAAGAATAATTACAATATACCAAATGGCTATGGTAAACAGAGAAAGAGGTTTATAACTTGCCAAAATAATGTGGTGACTAAAATGATGCTCGGTCTTTGCACTAATTGAAAACTGGGAAATATTAGTCATGAGCACATATGCACCACATGCTTATCAGTCAAAATTACAGTAACACAACCTTGACCACATTCTGACATAATTCAAAAACTAGTTGTGTGCTACATGAGACCCAGATCTCTGATAAATCAGCAACAACACTCAAACCTGGTGAAACAATCATACCTAGAAAAACCTAGTAAATTAAATGGTTAATTTACCACTGTCAAGGGTCAACGAAGGGCTAGTAAAATTACATGGTGCTGCAGTCAAATTCTATGATATAATAGAACAACACTCCCAATTCCTTGCGGGAAATCAAACCAACAGAAAAAAAGCACTAAGAAAAGGGTGTACGGTGAAGAAATAAATCTAATCCAAGGGAAATTATTTTGGCTCCTCACTTCACGCCAACGGGAAAGGCAGAAAGCACTAAAAAAATGGATGAACAGTGAAGAAAAATTGAAGCCAAGGGGAATCAGCTACTAATCTGGAGCGAATCAGCTGCCAATCCAAAGGAAATCAGATCAAAATTGAAATAGTACGGCAGATTTGTGCTGCTGTTTACCTCAGAATCCTTGTCTCCGATGGCTTGAACGAGAAACAGCCAAGAACTGGCAGATGCCTCTCGCTGCTGTTGTGGATCACAAGATCAACTTTCCCCAACGGAATCTGCAAGAAAAACGATTTTCAATCCCATGGAAGTGCGAGCAATAGAGAAAATCAGATTGAGAAAGGGAGTAGTAACCACTAGAATTGGGGATTATCTGCAGTGGAATCGAGGAAGCATCCATGGCCGCCGCAATAGACCTGACGGATCGAGGATGGGAGGCTCAAGGAGAAATGGCGGGTTGCCGGATGGCTGCAGATGCTTCTTGCTTATCACAGGATAGAGCACCAATGAACGGACTCCCCGGACCAGCAGATTTGATGTTGCGGATGCGGCCAGAGGGGGTTCGTCTCCGGCGGCGCGTTTAGTGGACGATAACAATTAGGCGATGGAGCCATGGTGGAGGCCCGGCCGCCCGGGCTTCTCAGGTGGTCAACGGAGCGTAATTTTGGGGCGCATAGGAGCCGACAGCCGAGCTAGGAGGACGAGCCGAGCTGGGCGCGAGCTGCCCGGGACGGATCGTGGTGGACTCGCCGATTCGGGTGGGTTGGGTCCGGCCACAGAATTGCTTATTTTGTGACCGGATACAGACTAATAGTTATATATATAGTTATATATAGAGTACCGTTAATAGGAGCCCAGGGCTTGGAATACCTATCCGAAGCCCCGGCCACGCGCCCCACCCGCCCGACCAACCAGGCCCCGCCGCGCACCCCGCGCTCACGCGCCGTGCGCCTCGCCCTGGGAGCCGCGCGTGCCGCGCCCCCGTGCACTCGCGGGCCCCGACTCCGCAGCGCCGCACGCCCCCCACCGCGCCTCGGGTCATACAAACCATTGGGTTTCATTTTTTTCCAAATTTTCGAATTAAAAATTTTATGTGACCGTATATACCCGATGACATGTATGTATGTCCCGGACCGCAGATTTGTATGATCCAAACTGCCGGTTTCCATGACCCGGACTGAAGGTTTGTATGAACCATAACGACGGATTTCTATGATCCGGACTACAAGCTTCTATGACCCGCGACGACATGTTTCTCAATTTTTTGGGATAATTCTTGGCACGAGAATTTAATTCAGAAATGGCCTTAGAAACAGATGACAGGTATGTATGACCCGACTGCAAATTTGTTTGTCGCGAACCGAAGGTTTGTATGACCCACGACGACGCTTTTTTTACGCGAACTACAAGTTTGTATAACCCAAATGATATATTTCTACGACCTGGACTAGTACAGGTTTGTATAACCCAAATGATATGTTTCTAAGACCCAGTTAATAGGTTTGTATGACCTGAAAGACAGATTTGTATGATCCAAGTAACAAATTCCCCGTGGTCCCCGCACCACCGTGCTCCGCGTGTCCATGCCTTCCCACTATTTCAAAATGCAACCCTACCTCTCTCATCTCCCCACCAGTCATTTGAATCACCATCCTCTCGACATCAAAAAAAAAATCACCATCCTCTATCTCTCCTTTCCTCTACCAGATGGCGACGGCGGCCTAGGCGCAGGGCGCGCGTCGTAGAACCTGCGAGCCGACGCAGATCTTGGTGGCGCTCCCCCCCACGACGGCGAGAAAGGACGCGGCCCCGGATCGACGTGGATCCCGCGGCGCTCCCCAAGGCGGCGCGGATCCTGCGGCGCTACCTGAGGCGGCGAGGGAGCCCGCGGCCCCGGCCCGGCGTGGATGATGGCGGTGCTCCACCACGCTCTCCCTCGCGCTCCCGGAGGAGCAGCACGCCGCCACCGCCCTTGCTGCCTCCGCGTGTGGGCTCGACGAGACGGAGCGCCCCCTGCGAGATCCCCGCGGCGACGACCGGAGCGGCCCCCTGCAAGATCCCCCTCCAAGACGTGCGCCCGGGAAAGCTCAGCGGCTCCCGGTGACCTCCACGTGTGGGAGCCGGGAGCCCTCGACA
Organism: Cenchrus fungigraminus; assembly: GCA_036936925.1. Lineage (NCBI taxonomy): Eukaryota > Viridiplantae > Streptophyta > Magnoliopsida > Poales > Poaceae > Cenchrus > Cenchrus fungigraminus. Next base: position 76,241,458 of record CM072780.1, read on the forward strand.
GATGGCGACGACACGTCGGGAGCCTGGCGACCTGCCTCCAGGAGGGAGCGGCGCACGGGACAGGCGATGTCTCGACGCGGGAGTTGGCGATGGCGCGTCGCGACGTGCGTCGGCAGGCCGGCAACCTCCTTGTGTGGGATCTAGCGGCGACTGAAGCAGCCCCCGGCGAGCTCCCCGCGCGGGACTCCCCCGGCGAGCGTCTAACCGTGGTAGCAGGCAAGCATGCAAGCGAATTTTATTTCCCATCCTTGTTCTTGCATATTAAAATCAGTTTGTTTTTGCAGATCTGCTATGCAAAGTTTCTGAGTCCTCTATACGAGCAGAGAGATGTGGCTTAATCCCATCATCGTCTCCTTCCCGCGTCGCTCTCCGCGATGGGTGTCCTGCCGATGGTGCTTCCTGATCTCATCAGCTGCAATGACCCAGGGCAAGATTAGTGGCTTGTCTTTTTGCTCTTTTTCCTGCTAATCTCTTCGATGAGCTGCTGTAGTATAGGATTGTACGACTAATTCTATAGGATTCTATGCTTCTGCCCACCTTTTCCCTATGAACTATCATGCTTGCTGAGCATATAATCTGAACTCCTTATTTTGATGCATAAAAATTGTATTTTTGGGCATTGAAATCAGGGATTTTGAAAAGTTTTCCAGTAGTTTCTTGTATTTATATGATTTCATCTTGTTGTTTCTATGCCTTCGATTTTATATACTTGGCAAGGATTTGATTCTTGTTTGATCATAGATACTATCTGTTGCCTGAGATAATACATTAGATTGCATCTTAGTTGTTGATCATATATGTGCTACTGTTTGATCATAGATACCATCTGCTCTTGAGTGTTTTTTTTGTAATTAGGCTCCTGAATAATGATGTAATATTTAGACCGGTCACTAGTTTGAGCATAAAAATTTCAGTTGCCTGATTCTATGATTGTGCTAACAGGATTCTATGACATTTGGATGGTGCCGATGCATAGTAGAAGCTGCCAAAGGTGTTGCTCGGCCAGCGACAAGAACGACTACAAGCTCCTGTTTTCTGAACATGTGGTGGATGTGCTGCTCCTGAATTGTTTTTTATGGATCTCGAAACTTTTGTGCATGAATGCAGAATCCATGTTTATATGATGCTTCTCACTTGTATATATGACTATCAAAGCTTGTATTCAAATTTCAAATTCGGTGGTTGCATGCGTCAGATTTATATGACCGCATGTGTCCGGTGCATCAGGTGGCAAGTGCATGAGAAGGCATGTGTCTGTTCTGTCCACTTGTATTCAAATTTCAAATATGAAAAATTAGTGGCTCAACATTTATATGATCCTGTTGTAGGTTTATATGTTCGTTTCTGTACGTTTTTATGCTCCAATTCATATATTTATATAACCTGCATGGTAGGTTTCTAGGACGCGAAGACATGTTTCTATGATTCATGTCATAGAAATATGTTGTCCATGTCATAAACCCGGCAACGAGTGGTTTCTATGACCCGAACGAGAGGTTTGTCTAACCCGAACTGCAGATTTATATGACCCGGACGACATGTTTGTATGACCCAGACGATAGATTTCAATGATCCGGACGACAGATTTCAATGCTCCGATGAACTGTGATTAGAAAGAAGCATTGGATTCAAGGTTCTGATGTGAGGTGGCTTATATGGTTATATGCTGAGGTTTCAATGCATGAAGAAAATATAGGTCACATAATGAGTTCTACCAAAATTTTAAATTTAAAAGAAATTTGAGCTGGTTAACATTTATATGCTCATGTCTTTGTGTTTCTATGCTCGATAATGTTCTCCCATAGAAACATATCTCCGGTTCATAGAAATTTATGAATTCAAGCATACAAACATTCAAACACGGGCATATAAACCCATGAGCACAAGCATATAAATATATACATAGTTTGAAATTTGAATACAAGTGAATATATGTGACACTCATATAGTTTAAATTTGAATCCAATGGAATCCAAGTGAATCCGGGTCATAAAGTAGTGTTGACGTTCTTTCCTTTTCCCATAAAGTTTAAAATTAGATATCTTTTTTCTTTGAAGTTTAAATCAAAAGAGTTCGAGTTCTTTCTTTTTCTCTCAAGTTTAAATTTTGATTTCATTTTCGTAAGTTCAAAATTTGAAATTGATCAAAGCTTAACACACCACACATTAGAAGACATACAAAGCAGTGTTGGCACTCGTATAAATCGGTGAGGATGATGATACAAACATAATGTGTAATGCACCACGCATCAGAAGTAATACAAAGCAGTGTTGGCACTCATATAAATCCGTTAGGATCATCATATAAACATAGAATTTACAGCCATGCACAAGAGTTTTGAGATCTATGCCGAAAATAGACCATTTCTATGCACAAGGCAGCGACACCTTCAACAAAAGCTCAACACGAAGGTCGGCACACATAGATGACGACGAGCAGCACATCCTTTGCATGTTAATGACCGTAGTCGTTCTTGCCGCGGGTCGAGCGGCACAGCCAAATGTCATACAACCTTGTTTATTCAGTCATAGATTCCTGAAAAAAAACCAAAGCTTGATGGCCGAACACAGAGGTACTGCAGAAAAACACGGCTCGATGGTCGAACAAGAGTTTCGAGATATATGTCAAAAAACAATTTCTATACTCGCAGCGGCACCTCAACAAAACCTCGGTAGGACAAACAGCCAAATGTGATACAATCTTGTTTATTTAGTCATAGAATCTTGAAAAAAACAAAACTTGATGACCGGACACAGAATCATACCACCGGACACAGAATCATACCACAGAATCATAGCATGCATGCAAACATCCACTTATGATGAGCCACTATTATTTTGTTTTCCAGTTTCAAAATTGATTACCACGGATTCACGGTTAAAATTTCATTATGCATAGAAACATATGCTTGTAAGCATAGAAACCAATTTGCATATAGAAACCTATCGTCCAGATCGTATAAATCTACCAGTCGGGTCATACGAACTTACCGGTCATTGAAACATGTCATTCTAGTCATAGAAAACTTGACGTGCTGGTTCCATGTCATTATAGTCATAGAAACTTGACGTCCATGTAATACAAACTAATTTGATTTCCTTTTCCTCTAAATTTTAAAATTTGAAAGTGTTTCAGTAATTTCTTCTCTAAAGTTTAGATTTAGATTTTGTTTTTAAATTTTCAAATTGATCACAGTAATATATAACATGCACATAGGTCATAGAACGCAATATTCGAACATGCTATCTCTTCCTGGCCATTTCGTCGAACATGATGCTAGCAACTCGGGTGCTCTGGCTGCTGTCATACATACCTTGCAGAGGGAGGGCGTCGTCGTCTCCATGCTGCTTCACCGCTCCCGGCAGCCGCGACGGCCGACTCGCTCCCGTGCTGCAGGTCGCCGGACCCGGCGCCGATGTGGTGGAGCCGTGGAGGAGAGGAAGAGCAGGACCCGCGGTGTCCACGGGGAGCTCGCCCGCACCGGCTCTCCGGCGGCGGATGCGTCATTGTCGCAGCAGCAGCCTCGCACAGCACGCCCGCGCCGAAGCTCCTGTGATGGCCATCTCGCCGGAGCTCGCCAGCGACAGCACTCCCGCGGGCAGCTGCCGGAGCCAGCGCCGCCGCTCCTCGATCAGATTAGGCCTCCCTGCAATAAACTGCGGTGGCTCCGCCACCACCCCAAATTAGTTTCGATTCCCAGGGACGGGCCTCGATATTTGACGCTTCTTCATCAGGATCTTGCTGAGATGCCTGCAGATATGAAAAAAGGGGAAATAGAGAGAAAGATTAAAAAAAATCACATTTGGGCCGGCGAGCACCACTTGCTCCAATCCAAATCACAGCATACAATGGAATCGACAATAGAGACTGACCTGCAGGGAAACTGCATGGTTTGCAGAGCGTCCTTGGCAGGCAACGCCGTAGCTGCACGAAGGGCCAAGTCCGTCTCAAACGGCGCGGAGGGGAACGACGCTGCTTCAGCATGGAGAGGTCTGCTTGATCTCGGACGGCGAGCGCGGATGGGGCAGGCGGCGGCTGCTTCCAGCATCCACGCCGCAGCTCCCCGTCGGTGGCAGCTCTCAGGTTCTCCCGGTACCTGCACAGCAGCAGCAGCAGATCCAGTCACGGGGAGCTCAAAATCGCGACGCCGACGTAGACGGACCGGGACGGCGAGTGTGCCAAGTGGTGAAGAACGTGAGGGACGTCGCGTGCCCCTCGAGACGTAGCAGGTCGCCGTCGCGTGCACCCCGGGATGGAGCAGGTCGAGGCGGTCGTCGCCTGCACCGCCCCGCCTGCCCGGAGATGACGGGTCGCCACCGCGAGGCCCCGAGCCCGGAGCTCGCCGGGCGTTCGCACGTGCTCCGGTGAGGGGAGGTCGCTGGGCACGCGGCTGATGCGTGCTCCAGCGAGGGGACCTCGCCGCCCCCCGGTCGGCAGCTCGCTGGTGGGAGGTGATTTGAATGGGGTGGGGATGGTGGGGATTGAGGGGAGGGAGAAGATAAGGTGGGGCCCGCGCACGTGGATGGCAGCACGCAAGGGTGACCGAGGTTGCTGGTTCGGTGGGCGGGCCGGAGCGAGCCGGTTGGGTTGTATACACACACACTAATGCGCACAAGCAACATGCACGTGTTTATACACACACGAACATGCTACGACACACGAATTACTTTTAAAAAAATCAGAAACTACCATCATATGGCAAATAGCATATTTGTTGAACATAAATTACTCTCGATCAACATATTACTAATGATTCATGTATGTCTTATTGAATATATTAAGATGTGTTTACATCTTAAGCTGTAAGTGAATAAATTCATTTGGTATACTTGACATTTGTTACGTTAAGTCCCTATTATTTCATTTTAACAAACACATTTTTTCATTAAACAAACATTTAGACTGGTTATTCAAACACAATCACTCTAATTATAGGTTAGCGATGATTTATTTTAACATTAACTTTTTCTCCTCTTTAATTTTTTAAATTTATTCTCTACTTTTTCTCTCTGTCAGTGGACAAAGCATGCATTTTACACAACTGTGGCTGTGGCTGAAACGGCTCCGGCTGTGTTAGTGAAGCGGCCTTTTCTTTATGTGGCTTGTCTAGTTGGAAAATATTAGGCAAAATAGCTTCTTCTACCAGTGTAAGAGCAACTCCAAGAGCCTAGTTAAATTTCTATTGAAGCCTTTTTAGTTCGGGAGTGAAAAATTTGAAAGTCTCTTTCAAGGTCTATTAGGGTAATAACGTAGACTACTTACAAATGTAGCATGATATTGTCTAATCATGACATAATTAGGTTTGTTAGATTCATCTCGAAATTAAGGTAGAGGTTGTGCAATGCGTTTTGTCATTAATCATCATTTAATACTCATAATTAGTGTCCAAAGATTGATGTGACAGATACTGCGAAATATTTGGGTAAACGGACGCTAAACAAGGGAGAAAAAGCACTATGACAAACCAGCCCGTACGTTGATTAGACCGGCCGGACGCCAGTGGATGGATGTAACGATCGAGTGTACTGTGTGTACACACGACCTACTACCTGCCAACCCAAGCGAAGCATGCATCAGCCATGCATCAGCCAGCAGCCGGCCAGAATTATCGTTTCCTGTAGCTGATGCATGATGCATGCTGCATGCAGTGACGTACGTGGCGGCCTGTAATTCGGTTGTTGCCATGCAGTGGCGTACCTAGGATTTTGAAGAGGGTATGCCGCGATAAATTTTTCACATATACAAGTCCGTATAATTCATATCTAAATGGTATGATACATATATAATTCAATAAGTGTTTTCAAATTAATTTTAAGACTTCAATTGACAAGAATTAAAATAACCTACACAGAAGTGCAAAAGTTAAATATCTTACAATACCAATAGTTCAACCATCTTGTGCCTCATCTTGCACTACTGTTGCGACCGGAGCCAGTATAGGAAGTCACAGCAGCCTTCTTTGCTGCTCCATTTGTTGCTCTCTCGAAGAAAGCTGCAATATCCCTTCATAATTCTAAAACAAAGCAAATGCATCAACAATCAATCGAGTAGTGAATTCATGATTTGGTATTTCCTATCCTAGTAGGCAAAAAAGTTTAATCATAGTACATAGCACAACTAGCGAGCTAGGGTTTTACAAATTAGACATTGAAGGTTTGGAGCTTTTCATTTTCATACCTTGAAATCAGATTATGCGATCCACAGAGATATGCACCGTCGCGGAGGTGTGCCCGGAGCGGAGGCCGGAGGGTTCGCACGTCGAAGTCCAGAGGCCGAGAGGAGAGAGGCGGCGGCCGTCGCCCTCGCACCCGTGCGCAGCGCCGCTTCGCGAGTCGCGCGCCGCTGCTAGTCTGCTACGTGCGCTGGGCGCTGGCTTGCAGGCCTGTGGGCTGTGGAATTTTTAATTTCTTTCATTTACTCAACCAACTATCCCAACTATGGTAAATAGGCTTGGGCTCAAAATTTAGGTATGCCGTGGCCCATGTGGACCACCTTGTAGGTCCGCCCCTGTTGCCATGCCACTACGTATAGTACTACGACACGTATTCGGTATAGTACTGATGTACATGGACGCTGCAACTGACAAGAGAGTGAGAAGCACAACACGTACAACTCCGTTCCCTCGCGCACGAGACTGTCCCCGCTGGGTGGGTGTGGGCCCGACATGGGTATGGGCGGGTGGATACGCGTGGGGTGGGTGAGAAAAACAATTCGTTTTTGGTAGAAACGTTCTCCACCCTATCCACTCCTAAAAACATATGACGGGTGGGTCCGGCGTGAGGTGTACGGTGGACCCGATTTGAGTGAGAAAAGTTTTCAATTATTTTCGCTCCTTATTATATATATATATATAGGGTATTTATATTTTATACCCTAGGTATGGAATAATATTGCATACCCGAGCCAGCCTTCCGAGTTCCCTCGGCGCGTCCGCTATCCCCACCCCGTCTGGTTTTTACCGTTTTTCTTTGCTTTTCCTCTCCTGGTCGTCACACGCGGCACGTCCCTGCATATAGTGGGTCCCAGAAAACCGCTGCTGCCCACGACGCCCCTGCTCCTGCGACCTCGTTCCGCCGGCCGTCCGCCCGCCCGCCTGCGAGCCCGTCCCGTCGCCGCCGCCCCTCTCGAGGCGCAACACCACGGCAGCTGGGCGGAGGGCGGCAGCGACGGCGGCGGTGCGATGCCCTGGATCTGCTCCTGCGCTACCACCGCTACACACGCCGCAACCCGTCGCCGCCGCCCCCTCGACGCGCAGATCTACCTCGAGGTGCAGCTCCACGGCAACTGGGCGGAGAGGACGGTGGCGGCAGGGGTGACGACGCGATGCCCTGGAGCTGCTCCCGTCGTTGACAGCTGCATCCACCTCCACCCTTTGCCGTGAAGTTGAGTTTCCTAAATTATTCTCCGAGTAATTAATTGATATTCCTGATTTTCTGTTGCATTTGCTGATCGAATGTCCCATTATTTGGTTCCCATCTGTGAAGCTCTTGTCCTACGGTTTGATCTGGTTCTCACGCAGGCGGTGATAGCGTCCAAGGCAGTCTGCCATCCTTCCCCCCTCTGCAGGCGATGGCATGAGTGGATGCTCAGCCCGCCGCACTCTCCGTTCTCCGTAGGCAACTGCACACGCGGTCCATTCCATTGTCCCTTGCACACATACATCTATTTATTTTGACTCTAGTTTGCCATAATGTTGTAACTTACATTGTAACTGCATCTAGTTTCATCTATGGTTTTCCTTGCATGTACAGAGTTTCATAAGATTGAATATCTGCAAATCTGTTTTTTTGTCTATATAGCTAAGTTTACTTGAAATTACCAACCTTCTGTAGCTTTTCATCTGAAGCACTTTTTTTTTAAAAAAAATTCCTCATTTTGTTAACAATTTCATAAGTTGAAAAGAATCCCTGCATTATAAAATTTTAAAGGAAGACAATCATAACATTCGCTGAATTATGCATTTAACTATTGCACATAAATGGCTATTTACATTCTGAACACCTAAATTATGGTTGTTTTGGGCTATTTAAATTCTGAACCTAGAGGGGAATAATAGGGTATTAGATTTCACTTTGTTTTTGGGCTTCTGAGTTTGTACTAACCTCGGTAATTATTTATTACTAGGGCCATGAATGGTTTAGAAAATAAAAAATGTTTCACACATTGGTGATTATGACCTAATGTTGCACTGCAACCATGAAAGTGTATCCATTCTGGGTTGTTGACCTCCATTGGCCCTCCATATGTGTTCTTCTAAACTAGTTAAGTACTTCCCAACTGTTCTCTGATTAGCACTCTAAAAGAAATAGTATCACTGATTAAAAACTGTGCTGCCAGAGGAATATTAACCATTTTAGGACGACATAAATGGAAGTATACCCTTCATTTCCTGAACTAGATTTAGTAATATTGAATATTGTTCGATCTTGACAAGGTTGTGTGCATATTTGAGCTCATTTATAACATTGGAGACTATTTCCTGAAGTTTGCAGTTGCAGTGCTCATTTTTCTGGCAAAAACACTCGCAGAGGTGATGTATTAGATCATTTGCTTAATTGCCTAGCAAAGCCAACATGTGTTTATAACTTTGTATCCACAAGAATGCTACTGTTTTCCTAGAGCTATACACTCGTCTTCTGCTAATGCTTCAAATTATCATTTCCATGACTTTTTTTTCTTTTCAATCGCAATATACTAGTTAGGAATTGCAAGGTAGCACTGCATCCTCTTTAGCTGATATAATGGCAGTATCTTTGTTGGTACTGATGCATGTCATGCTATGCACAGATGTCTTGGAGTATCCTTACTAAGGCTTCATAGTTGATTCTCAGGTGACTGAATACTTAATTTGTTATTTTGCTGGTACCTGCTCATATATTTGGTTGTGCCCACAAGGGTTGATGTATCCTATTTTTTAACTTCTAGTCATCCTAGCGGCAACAGCCAGGAGGGCTAGCAATCCCGCAGCTTAGTAGCAGCTTTGGGATCATCCAGGTCGGCATAAGCGTGGCTGGTACATGGGAGTATTTGCATCTTTGTTCTGGTATCTCATGCATCAACTTTGCCATGCACCTGACCGTCTGTATCTAAAGACAGATGTGCCTTGCATGTTGTTCTGATCAAGGACTCAATGGACCCATCCAAACAATGTTGAAAACTATATAATAATCCCCTATTCATCTAGCAAGATTAATCCTTATTTTTCAGCACTCTGGTTAGTAACATTATCATAATTCTTTTTGGAAAAAAAATCTTAGCAGGCCATTTGAGATTTGATTGGTCTATATTGCTTCATGGCGTAGTTGCCTCCCCCTTTTGGCTGTTGTCTCCTAGACCAAGCATTTTATTACCAATCATCGCTTTCCTGTTGGTGTTTTCAGTCAATTAGCATCCAATTTCCCCTACCTTACTTGATTGCCCAAGTTGGTGGCAAAGATTTGTGATGATGGTTATTGGTTAGCAGTGATAATTAAATTTAGTAAGGGGGCATGCTGCCTTTTGGTGTTTTCAGTCAATCAGCACTTTAGCAACCACAAAATTCAGTGATAGCAAGATGCAGAACCAACTAGTTGGGGTTGTCGGCAATTGGCACACCTGCGTGTGTTTTCGGTCAATTACCATCCAATTCCCCCTACTTTGCTTGATTGCCCAAGTTGATGGAAAAGATTTGTGATGATGATTATTGGTTAGCAGTTTGAATTAAATCGAGTAGGGTCATGCCTTCAGGTGATTTCAGTCAATCAACACTTTAGCAACCCCAAAATTAAGTGACTGCAAGATGTAGAAGCAACCAGTTAAGCTTTGTTATTGTGTCCCAAATTCATTGACCTAAGCATTATGACATATCTCTTGGCATGAAAAGTCTACTAGCCATTACTAACTTCTCTCTCTCTCTCTCTCTCTCTCTCTCTCTCTGTGGGTGGGTGGGTGTGTGGGTGTGGGCGTGGGCGTGCAGATCAGAGACCCTTTCCAGCAGACGGTCACAGCCTCTTTGGTGCGTTCTGCAAAGTTCTTTCTTCTTTGTATCGATGTATTTTAAAATTGATTACTAGTTGCAGTTATGCAGTAAAGGGTGGATTAGAGTCACTTCCATAGTTGCTATATGAACTAGCCTATGTTTAGTTTTTTGGAATCCTGTTAGACTTTTGGGCATGCCACTCAAATATAGATATATGTATTAGCCAATGTTACCGATTTAAGGCTCATGATTGTTACAGTTCAAATGGCTTTTTTAGGACATCTTCAGTGAGATCGTATCCAGTAATATTTGTTGCTTTGTTTAATTTGGTGGCACTACTCGTAATATGGAGTCCCTCTATGCAGTGTCGGTAATTGCATAGATGGAATTATTTAAAAAAAGTTATAGATGGAATGATGATGAATTGACTTGTCTCATGGAATCTAATAATAAATTAAATAAGTGATCTAGAAAATTAAAACATTCTGGTCATATGCTAGATATGAAAAGGTAGTACTTTTTTGTTGCTGTTGTATGCCTTTGAAAAATACTTTGCAGTATGTTCAACCGAAGACTTTGCTGTATGTTCCTTTCAGGCATCACATTTCTTTCCTTTGCAGTTCGATGCAATGCTAGCTGTAACTAGTATACTGATATGTTTAGTGCTCCAGATAGGAATCAACATTTCTGTTCAGTTAAATATAGCCCATCACTAGCTTTTCAAATTATATTGGTCATAATGTTTATAGATATTGTATTAGAGTAATAATGCTAATTTATTTCTGCCAGTAACGAGATGCACAATTGTTCACAATAGGCTAACCAGATGAATCTGAATTTGATTCTAGTAGGATGCTTAATTTGCTTTGATTCCCTGATGTCCTTATTTGTGAGACAATATGTTTCGACCAATATACTCTGCTAATTGGCACAAATGTTCAGAAGATCTGGACATGGAAATATTGTGGTTTCTAGTTTGTCTGATTAATGTGCCTTGTTTTTTTATTCTCAAATGTGCTTATGGCTGGCAGATTCTTTTGGTCAATTTCTTTTGTAAAGACCTTATTTGTTCTTTGCTGAGCCATATTTGTTCTCGCAGGTCATGATCTATAGGAAGTGAAGTCTTCTCTTGCTGAAAGCCTGCATGGACGATAAATCCACAAATTGTGACTAATAAGTTAGATGCAGTTATAATCTAGGTAGCATTTTTCAGTTTGCTTTGAGATGACAAATTTTTCAAAAAGCATCTATGTATCTCTGTTGTTTTGTTACAGATTTTTTAAAATGCATTTAAAGTAAAGAATTCGAACCTATAATTTCTTATTTATTCACATGTTGATTTGGGATGGTTGCTTCCTCGACCTCGTTTCAGAAATACTGAAACAAGAAGATTGTTATTAGTTAATTGGTCTGACCATGTATATCTGAGTATGCGCAGGAAATTTTTCTTCCACGTTTTCGGCTCATCTGAATAGTTTGCTGACTAATTCATAAGTCAGATCATACAATATTTCCAGTTTGTTGGCTTAAAAAAAATTCGGCTTGTTACGTTCAACAAAAATATCTTCAATTTGTTAAGTTCAACAAAAAAAAGATAATACAGAAGTATCCCATGTCGCACCACACTTCCAATTAAAATTGCAACGACTCAATTTTAAGCCACCAATCAGAATCGGTGGCCTTGTGCCTATCTGCTTGATTTTTCTGAAAAAATAAAAATGGACCCACATCCGTTTCACGTGGATGAAAAAAGCTGCACAGGATACAAAACCGGAAGGAAAAAAAATAAAAACAGCCCCATGTCCGTTTCACGTGGATGGAAAAACCGCACAGGAAAGAACCTGGAGGCAGTGCGCGGGAAAAAGAAAAACCGGTGCGGGGAAGCGAACTGGGTGGGTCGGAGGTTGGCTCGGCTGTGGAATAGCGCTGGCCTATACAGGAACAAAGTAGAGATAGAGATAGAGATTTTTTTTAGATTAAGGATTAAAATCCAATCTCTACATACACTAGTGGATATATACGACCAAAGGTTACACAGAATCGGAGTTCTTAGACTCCAAACCTTGCACTGAGGGAAACAAAGAAACAAGAAAAAGAACTATAAGATACATGAAAAAAAGAAGGGTAAGCTTCATTCCCCTTCTTCGTCCATACTTCAAATCTTCAAACGCTCCCCAAGTCGTTCCCCCAGAGGTGAAGTATATAGATCAATATGACTTCCAAGGCGACACCTTCAAGAAGGATCCGACGTCGAAGCCGCTGTCGCCACCCCTCCGAAGAGTCGGAGTAAGGTTTGCACATGGAAAATCAAAGATCTAGCAGAGAGCCTCCCAACAAACATCTCAAAGGAGGTACTCGACATCCGAGATAGAGATAGAGATAAAGATAGAGATAGAGATTATAATATAGGTAAAGATTTGATGAACCCTTTTGTTGCATATTAATCAGCAGGGGTTGTGCCCCTCCTATTTTTTTAAGAATCCATGGCGGACGCGATCAGCAAGACCGGCGGCAGGCACATCTTCCTCATCCACGGCGCCTGCCACGGCGGCTGGTGCTGGTACAAGGTAGCAGCACGGCTGCAGTGCCTGATGCAGTCGCCGGCCACCGGCCGTCCTTCCTGCCGCGTGATGGCGCCGGACCTCGCGGCGTCGGGCGTCGACGGCCGCAGGCTGCACGAGGTGCCTACTTTCCGGGACTACACGGCCCCACTGCTGGACGTGGTCAGGTCGCTTCCCGACGGGGCGAAGGCGGTGCTCGTGGGGCACAGCCTCGGGGGCCTCAACGTCGCGCTCACCGCCGAGGAGCTCCCCGACAAGGTCGCCGCCGCGGTGTTCCTCTGCGCCTTCATGCCGGACTGCACGTCGCGGCCGGCGCACGTCCTCCTACAGGTAAATGTGGCCACAGGTACTCTCCCTGTATCAAAATAAATGCAATTCTAGAATCTAGCACGTAAACCAATATGAAATGTAAAATGATCAAATTACTTCTTGTCTTTAATGAGAAAGATTTAGACATAAGCTTGTCTTTAGTGTAAGAAGCTTCTAGAGTTTATTGTCTTTTATACTCCCTCCGTCCCAAAATAGTGCAATTGTAGGACCGAGCACCCAAACTAATTTAAGAGTAAAATGACCAAATTAACTCGTCTTATATAAGAAAGATCTAGATATGAGCTTGTATTTTGTGTGAGAAGCTTCTAAAGTCTCTTGTCTTTCATAGTTGGTTAGTCAAAGTTGCATTTTTTGTGAGACATAATTTGAATCCTAGAATTGTATTTATTTTGGGACGGATGGAGTAGTTGGTTAGTGAAAGTTGCATTCTTTGTGAGACAAAAGTTGAAGAGAAAATTCCTTATATGTCATTGGTAAATACAACTCATTCCCTATATGTCATTCAATATTAACGCGTTCCCTCTGTGCCATTGATTTAGAGTTTCCATTCCTTGTATGTCATTAGACCATCTGCACCGGTGCCTGTATCCCTCTCCTCCAGGAGAGGGATACAGGTTTTTGCCCCGCAGCGGGGACTGGGAAACCCACGCCATTTCCCAGTCCCCGGGAGCTCCTCCAGGGGCTGGCGCGGGCCCCACGCACGCCAATCCCCGCGCTCGCGCCCACGCTCGGAAGTGAAGAAGACCAGGGGAGGGAGCAGCTCGTACCGCCGACTCGCCGCCTGCCGCCGCAGTCCGCCTCCTCGGTGGGAGAGGAGGCGGCCTCTGCCGCCCGCCGCCGCAGTCCGCCTCCTCGGCGGAAGAGGAGACGGCCTCCGCCGCCCTCATGAGGATCCGCGCCGGCGCCATGGCCACCGATCCGCCCGGGCTCAGCTCGACTCCGCCGCCGGTGTCGAGGAGGAGGTGCCGCCGTTGTCGTCGAGTCGCCGTCGTTGTCGTCGAGTCGCCACTCTCCTTGCCCTGCTCCTCCGCCGAGACCTCCACGGTCCACGCGTACCGACCGCTGTGGCCCCTGCTCCCGCGCACCGACGCCCTGCCTTCGTGCCGTGGAGCTCGAGCCGCCGCCATGGGGAAGCTCCGCCCCGACACCGCCATGGGGGAAGCTCCGCCCTGCCACCGCCTGGATCGACGCCGGCGCAAGGTCCGTCGCGGCCGCGACGCTGGCGAGCTCCGCGGCCGGAGCAAGGGAGGGGCCGCCGGATCCCTCGCCTCGCCCCCGGCTCGCCTCGCCGCCTCGAAGGAGGAAGGAGCAGGGGAGGGCGGCCCTACCCTACACCTCCAGCACCGCCTACGCGCCGCCTTGCTCCCACCGCTGCCCCTCCTTGCTCCCACCGTCGACCTCCGCCACCACCGAGCTCCAAATCCGTTGACCCCTCCATGGATCCACCCCGTCCTCGTCTGGATCCGCGCGAATCCGTTGGATCCACCCCGCCGGCGGCCACCGCACGGCGAGCAGGGGCGACGCCCGCGAGCTCCAGCTCTGCCGCGACTGCGACCGGCGCTGGGAGGCCCGCCAGCCGGCGGCGGGGACGAGGTGGCGGGGTGGGACGGTGGGAGAGAGAGGGGGGATGGGTGGGAGGTGGCCGGTGGGAGGATAAAAAGAGAGGGGAGAGGATGACGAGTGGGTCCGGGCGTGGGTAGTTGAGATGAAGGAGAGATATGAAGGATGATGGATGCGATATAAGTAGATATAAAGGAGGGAATCTCGCTGACCAAGCAGACATATTCTGTTTTGAAGGAGAAGATAAAGTATGACGAGTGTGGATGGTCTTACCATTAGCATGAACCGTTACATAGAGTGGACCCCACCCGTCAATGGTGAGGGGAAAATCCCCTTCTTCGTCATCGCAGCATCTCCGCAATCAGGGCGGAGCTCCCTGCGCCTTCGCCATGAGCGCTGTTGGGGAGTCTCGCCACTGCCGCTCCCACCCGCGGGAAGATCCGAGCATGGCGCCATGCGGCCAGCGGAGGAAGACAACGCAGGCAAAGTGGCCGTAGAAGCGAGGTACGACGTGGTGCCACCGGGCACGCCGCCGGCGCGGTTGTCCCCTCTGCCGGCGCTCCGCCTCCTCCGGCAACGACCACAACAACAGCGGGACTATTCCTTCCCAAATTGATTTGCATCGCGTCTCTACTCCTTTGGCGGCACGATTCCTGCTTCGATCCAACAACAGTGTCTGCGGCCCCCTGGACGAGAGGTGCTCCCGGACCTGGGTGGTGGCACGAATCCGCAACGAAGCCAGCGCGCAGGCGGCAAAAGTCCCCGCAGCCACAGGCGCAAGAGGCCGAGCGCCAGAGGCACATGGCCCCGCCTACCCACGGGCGTGCAGCCACTAGCGTAGGAGGCCGACCGGCAGCCCGGCACGCCGCGCGGGTCGATGGAGCAGGAGGTTGAGCGTCGGCCCACTGCGCGGATGCCCTGCAGCGCACCGGCCCCAGCGGAGGAGGTGCACGCTAGCCGAGGACCGCCGGCGCGAGAGAGGGCGGGTCGGCGCCTAGAGGACGCGCGGTGCGCCACGGCGATGTGTGGCTGGGACGCGGTGCGGGCACGGGCTTTGCCGGCAAGAGCCCGCGCGGTGGCCATTTTGTTGTGTAGGCGAACAGGGCGAGCGCGGCCGGTGAGGCCTCCTGGGCACACGTGGCAAGGCGGGGATTTCCCCCCTCCCCATCCACTGATGTGCGGCCCCCAAGAGGCAGGGTGACGGGGTGGACTAACGGCAATGGCATACGCGGAATGAAAAATCGAAAGCAATGGTACAAAGGGAACGTGTTAATTTTTAATAGCATATAAAGAATGAGTTGTATTTCCCGATGGCATACAAGAATTTTTCTCAATTTTGAATCATAGAATTGCATTTATTTTAGGATAGAGGAAGTACATCATATAAAGGATAGATAGGAACTATCATTTTTGACAATCTGAAAAAAATGTTAATTCCTCTCCTTCTCTTTTTTTTTTTTGAGCATGAATTCCTCTCCTTCTCTTGAAGCATGCCAAGAGCAACCGGGAATCCCAGTTGGATAATGAGATGAAACCCCAAGATTGGGACGATAAGCTTCCTGCTTCCTTCATGTTTGGCCCGCAGTTCACCGAACAGAACGTCTACCAACTCTGCTCCAAAGAGGTATATGTTTATGATTTACGATTGTGCGAGGTATATGAATTTAAAACAGAGAGAGAGTATTATTGTGAGTGTGCACTGACTGCTTACTATTTGCAGGACATCACACTGGCGAAATCTCTGATGAGAGTCGGCTCGGTGTTCCTCGAGGACCTACAGGTCATGGAACCACTCTCCAAGGAGCGCTACGGCTCAGTGCGCAAGGTCTACATCATCTGCAAGCAAGACCGGGCGCTGTCTGAGGAGTTCCAGAGGTGGATGGTGTCCAACAACCCGGTGGACGAAGTGAAGGAGATCGACGGCGCGGATCACATGGCGATGCTCTCTGCACCGGATGACGTTGTGCGATGCATTGTCGAGGTCGCTGAAAAGTACAATTGATCAATGGTGATGGTGGTTGTTATTGAGTATCTGATAGACTGCTACTTTCTGGACTAAACTATCTGGGTAGATGTAATAAATGGAAAACATAAGCATGGAGGATGAACTCGTATCACTTTATCAGTGGTGGAATTTTTATTTTTATTTTTTAGATTTTGTAAAAAATAATTGTGACTAACAAAAAGTTGCAAAAATAATACTCACCTGACGGGTTTTGAAAACCGCCGCTTCATCCGACAGTTTATTTCAGCAGCTAATAAACTAACTCTCAACACATTTTCGAAAAATCATAACTATTTCATATGAACTCCGATGTAGATAAGCTTTATAGAAAAATTTAGAATCTGATTTCATTTTTAATTTTTTTACACAACGACATTGCATCCCCTTTGATGAAATAAATAATTCAGTGACACGGATACAATTGTCTCTTACACTAGGTGATTCCCCGTGCATTGCTGCGGGGTCTGAGAGAGCTTTTGCAACTGCTTGTCACTAAAATAAAGTGGTGATATTATTTTAACCGTAGAACACTCTATTATAAAAATAGTTTGTAAAGGGATAGGAAGAGAATTATTAAAAGGGTCATGGCCCAAATTGTCTAAACTGTAAAATGACAATTATAAGTTGTAATATATTGACATTCCACTGACTCAAGGTTGGCTTGAGTAATATATATAGCTGCACTAATCCATTTCACATGTACCTTGTTCTGCATCTTCTACAGTTTTTTATGTATAATTGGAGGGGGGGGGGGCTTGAATATGGAGTTATGAATTATGATGCATCGTTAATAGTTTGTAGCTGGGTGAGTTATCCTATGCACCACAGGGGTGAGTAAATATGTCAAACAGTCGAGAGATGTGGGGTACCCAGAGATGTGTCACAATAATGAATGTACTTATGCATGTAGATGTATATTTGGCAAGGTTGCAATGTCAGAATAATTCGGTCCATACAGAAATACCAGTGTCCGCACATGAGTTCGAAAGCAATAAACACGTACAAAATGGCACACCTCAAGTAAAAAATAATTATAATGACATATTTTCAAATATACGAATTATAATAGCAGTTCTTCAAACTTAGTAGATAGTAGAACACACTCTCAAATGGAAAGCGTGCTAATGAATAAAGATTGGAACAAGATCAAGTGATTCAGATCTCAGCTCCAGGTGTCCTGCCATTTATTGAAATTTGGCTCTAAAGGAATCCACCATATCTAGTCAGTACTTGAGCTGGAGGATGCTCGGATGGGGAATGGAGAGCGTATCTTGCAAGTACTGCACAACTTTCTTTTTCTTTATATATCAAAGTACAACATGTGTGTGTCGCACATGCATTGTTACTAGTACTACAAAGCTGATAAAGTAAATGGAGGCTGCTAGGCAGAGAAGGGTCTCCCGATAAGCCTCTGCGGACCCCCTCCACTTCCTTCCATTTACCAAAAAATCGTCACTCTCAGCCTCCCCATTGCCCTCCACCTCGACCATCATCTGCCTCAACTTCGTCGCCTCTGACCTCGGCGAGGGCTCCTCTGCTCCCCTCCTCCCACGCTTCACCATGAGGCCTTGTTCGGTTGGCCCATTCTTCGCTGGGATCGCGGCCCAACCCACAGGTGTTCCCAGGCCTAGGTTCAGATACTGGCCCAGCAAAAATATCGCGTTTGTTTCACCCCGGCCCGTATTGGTTTCCGGCCCAAAACTAACCCCGGCCGGTAACAAAAAAATCGTTGTTGCTGGCGTGGGAGGGAACCGGGAACAACACGAGGCGGAGGCGGCATAAAAAAACGCGAGGCGGAGAGGGTGGCGGCGGCACATCTCTGGTGGTGGCGGCGCGTCTCTGGCGGAGAGGGTGGTGGCGGCGCATCTCCGGACGGCGGCAGCAGATCGGGTGAAGCAGCAGGAGGGCCCCTCCCGACAACCCTACGACGGCGACGGCGACACACGGCAAGTCACAGGCGATGGTGACGCACGGCAGGTCGGCGGCAACGGTGACGCACGGCAGGTCGGCGGTGAGTGAATCCTCACCCTTCTCCTCTTTTCTTCGTTTCCTGCTAGGGTTTTGCTTCACATGCCCGAATTTAGGTGTAGGAATTCTTGATTCATGGTCGATTAGTTTGGTATAGTGCTGATGACTGCAGAGCACCATGTGGTCTTGTTTTTTGCAGTAACAGACCTTGTGTTTCATCGCTACATTCAGACAATTAAGTCAAGGTCACTAGCTTATCTGCCATGGCACTATATATATATGGCTGGATTGCTTCAGGATAGTTCTCTGAAGTTCACTGCAGCTCTTTGTAACAGGGAGGCTGAGAGCGCATTTGGTTTCAGTGAGATGCCCAAACAAAAGAAATGGCTGATGCCAGTTTTGGTATGAAAAGTTCAGTTGTGAACCTGGTAACCTGCTGCAGTATTTCTTGACGATTTTGCAGCCTGTAGTGATGTGCAGCTTGTTGACTCGTGTACCCATAAACATGTCAGTGGCTGTTATTTAGTAACTCAATCTTAGTGGCTTTTATTGAGTAACTCAATTCACTTGAGGAAGTAGCAGTCCGGCACTAGATTCTGTACTGTATACTGCACAACCAATAGCTAATCTTTCTCTGGACTGTGAAATTGATTTAGCTGACAGCTTGCATATATGATATATCTACTGGTGAGTGGTGATGTTGAAATTTTCGTTAGATATTGTCGGCACTTGGATTAGCACATCATGTTTATGCAAGAGGTTACTCATTTGCTATAAATATGCGCAGACCTCTCCATCAGAGGTTACTCAGTTGCTCTTTATTATTTTTCAGTATGGAGTGACAAAAGAGTTCAAAATCACATTTTTAAGTTGATGAATAAGCATGCTAGAACGGTGCTGCAATTTATCATGTAGATTTGCAGGTAGTTACCATAATCTGCCAAGAAAAAGTAGTGTAACTTGCAGGATACAACACACATGTAGAAATGAGCATTAAAGTACAGAATGGGTTTTCGTCACAAAGAGACTTGAGAGTACATATTGGCTTTACACTCGGAATTCGATGAACAAACATTGGTTGTTTGACACTTAATATTCTACCTCATCTTTCTGTCATATGTTGATCTGTCATACAGTATGATTAGCAATAATCCTGATTCTTCCAGAAAATTGAAGTGGTGCATGCTATGCCTGAATATTCCAGTATCTGACCTGTTTGCTTCCATCAACCTAAAGAAACATGTGAATTTATTATACATTTATTCTTACTGTCATTAACTGAAACTCTACAGTATCATCACTTTTTTGCCAGTGATGCTGGAAAGATCTAATAAACTGCATCCAGTTTTATTTATTTATTTCCTTTTAAGCATGATACTCAGTTTATAAGGGTAGTTTGAACTGCTGCTTGTTCTTTTCATGACGGCAGTAGAGTTCCTCTGAACAATGCAGGACAAAGAGGTGACGGCAGTGCAAAATATTCCAAAGCAAAAGAAGTTGTGAGCTGCATTTTAAACAAGCTATTAAAATTATGTGTAATGTTCATGCGCCTGTTATGTAACTACTGGCAATGTACTTGTGCTGGAGTCATCACTTTAGCAGTGTTCATCCATACTATGTACTATTCGTGCTTGAAGCTGAATGACATTTACATATATTAGCCTGTGTGCATGTCACATATTACATTTATGTTTATCAGCATGGTTTGAATCTGGTATACCCGTCTTAACCGAATGCATGGTTTAGTGGGAGGGATTATGGGGAGAAAGGGATTTAACCCCCGAGAGGTTTGGGTGGCATGGGCCTGAATGGGATCCGCTCCCCCACCTTATCTCCTTCCCTTTTTTCTCATATATTACTTACCGCATTTATGTTTTCAAATTAAACACCTTATCTCCTTCCCTTTTTTCTCATATATTACTTACCGCATTTATGTTTTCAAATTAAACTTCATTCGTGTTCGTGTCATCTATCTTTGTACTTCAACTTTCCTAGAGTAGTTGCTAGGTAGAGTAGCCAACATTAGATAAATCTTAGGGCATATCTAAGTAGAAATATGTGGATTTATCTTGTCCACAAATAATTTGTTATTCCCACACTCCTCTCTCTCTCTCTGTGGAGAGTTTGAAATTGTTTTGGAGCTTCTTGGTAATTACCTCCGTTGAAATCCTGGATGCTGGTTGCAATGAATGGAATTACCATAGCAAAAATGGGTGTTCGAACTACGGAGCACTGAAGACTGCACTTGTTTGTCATCTGAGCCATCACGTCCAGGGAAATTTGCCGACCATAGGACTGGGAGCAAAATCTCTACCCCTAAAAAACGCGTAAGGGCAACACCTCCCCCCGTGGTTCTGCCCCCCGGGCGTTCTGCCGGCAGAACTATTGCCCGCGCGCCGACAGGTGGTCCCCACCCCTTCCTCTCTCTCCCTTAGCGCTCCCTCCTTCACCTGGTGAACGTGCTTGTGTGTCGTGTGTGTCTCGCTCCGGAGAGGTGGCGCCGGGACGATGCCGGAGTAGAGGAGGTCGTCGCCGGAGCCAAGGGCTCGACTCGAGCACGCCGCCTCGCCACCGCGTTTCCGGCTACCATGCCCCGCCCCCGAGGCCGCCGCTGCACTTCGAAGCCACCGCACCAGGAACCTCCACCGCAGATCCACGACCAGGAGTAGGGCCGCTGCTGCTGGAGGAGGCTGTAGAGCTCGAGTCTGCCAGCCACCACGCCCTCCGCCGGCCGCTGCCTCTGATTCGCGCCTGCCACCAGGAGGGAGCCGAGCTCGCGGCGGGGACGAGGGAGCGAGCGGGAAGTAGGGGGCGCACTGGGCCAAGCTCGCGGCGGCGGTAGCCCGGCCTCCCCGCGCCGCCGCCACAAGATCCGCCCGAGCTCGAGGCGGAGCCTCCGAGCGAGCGTTGGCCCTCCGCCGCCGCGCAGACCTCGAGGCACGCCGCCGTGCTGGCAGGGAGCTCGAGCCGCCGCAGATCCCGGCAGCCGCAGCTCGAGGTCACCGTCGGGCCACGCGCAGCAGCAACTCGTCGTCCTTGCGAGCTCCGCTGCGCCCCGAATCGAGCTTCGAGGCGGCAGCCCTGAGCCCCAGTGCTCCGCCTCGCTTCCAATCCAGCTCTGCTGGCCGCCTTGCCCCGAATCGACGGAGAGAAAGCAGAGCTTGACGGCCAAGGGAACAGGAGAATGGAGGAGAGGTTGGAGGCGACGGCCGAGAGGGAGAGATAGGGAAGAGAGAGCGGCGGGCCATGGAGGCGCGCCGCCGCCCGCCGGTGCCCAGACTGGCACTCAGGCCAGCAGCGTGTGCCCGCGGCCAGCGTGCCCGCGGGCCACCGCTCCATGTCTCCTCCCGTGACCGTGCAAGGGGTAGGAGTCTAGGAGATAAGGATAAGGTTTCTTTTCAAAGGCACCCCTGGGCAATCAAGAAATCCCACTCACGAATTTGCGTCTTGACAACCTTGCATAACAAACCCCGTAAATATCATGACCTTGAGATCCAACGTGTCACTTATTCGTGGAGTCTATTTGCTGACTCTAGAGAAATTTGTGCGCCAGTCCCTATAATTCAACAATAATTCCTTATAAGCTCATAGATCTTTGACCCTTCGTTGTTTTCAATTTTAATTCCGAATCGAGTGGTTTTTTCCAAAAATTATATAAAATCATGCTCCATCGATGTTGGACATTCTAGCCAGTGATTTGCTCAGGACACACTTTCATTTGGAACGAAAGTGGAGTCGTTCGCCTGGCAAAAAAATTACCGAATATGATAAATAGTATTACGAAAAATATTAGCATGATCACACTAACAACGAGCTTATAAAGAGTTGGAATGGCTAAGGTGCCCCTGTTGTTTTGCAAGATTTTGCTTTTGAAATAGTAATTGATTCGTTCAAATTTTGTGCGCCCGAAGCAACGCACGGGCTGTAACCTAGTAAAATAAAAATAAATAAATGGATATAGAACTGGGAGCATGTTAGGAATGTCTCTGAATGAATGAACTTTCAGCATAGACGATTTGTCATTTCTGCTACGGTTTTTTTTCAACGGTAATGCTAGGCGTCTGTCGTCCGTTGCGTCGGACGCATAGCCGAGGGCTACCAGCCAGTTTTTATGGTCCACACGCTCGTCTCTATCTATTCCCACCGATGGCACCGTACATTCTCATCCACATCTTCGCAGGGGCGCCGCCCATGGTGTCGTCCGTGTCTGCTGCGGCGTCGTAGGTCAGGAGGGTCATGGCCTCTCTCCCCAAACTCCTCCGCCACATGCAGGTGCAGGACCCGCTGCGCTGCTCACTGAGCGGCTCCTTGACGACTTCCTCCGCCTCGCCGACGTGCACAGTAGCTTCTACAAGGCGCTCGTCGCTCCAGGTGGAGACGGGTGTCGTGCTGCCTGGGGGACACCACTAAGCTCGCGTCTCCGTTGCACGCGCCATGACGCACCGGTCGCGACTTCTAGTGCCTCACGTCCGCCGGGCACGCTGTGGCTGGCAGGAGCCCTGAGCTGCCCCCTGAGGGCCTTCTCACCGACATCGTGGCGCTCGCGGCCGCGGTCGCCACCGTTGCAGTAGCAACCAGCGACCGTCTACGCTGGTGTATTCACAGAGACGGGGCCATGGCGTGTCGCCGCCATGGTCCTCTGCGGCCAGAGGGCCATGAACGGGAGCTTGCTAGCGCAGTCGAGCGCTAGAACTCACCGAAGATGTGGGCCGCCGCTCCCCACGGCCAGGGGCGCGGGAGGAGTGGCGGGGTGAGCACTCCCTAGTGAGGAGGGATGGGTGAGCTCCCGACGGCATGAGCGAGCTCCCCAGATGGCTCTTCACCCTCCTCCTCACCTTTGTAGTGTTTTTTTTCTCAGATTTGCTGCATGTTGCAAGTTTTGGTTTCTCGTGTTCCAGGTGTTGTATACGAATGTTGTAAATGTTACATGTTGATGTTGCAAAAAGAGGTCAGACGTTGTAATGTTGCATATGTTTCACACGCATGTTTCAAGTGTGTTACATAGACGTTGCATTTTTAACGAAAGATTGGAATGTTCCAATCAGCATGAAACTGATGTTGTTGCAGGATTTTTTCTCCATTTCTCGACCAATGATTACCAACATTTTTTCAACTTTTTTTGATGTTGCTAATATTGATTTTTGATGTTGTGGATGTTGAGTTTCGATGTTACAGGCGGTGTTTTTAGGTGTTGCAAAAGTAAAACGGATGAATCTGATGGCTACAGGAATATGATATGACGGCATCGCATACGTCCGACGGCTAGCGCCCGGATCAGACGTCCGGGCGCTAGCACTTCCGTCTTTTCAAAAAATAGTTCCTAATTGGAGAAGATACATACTCATACAGTGGATTAGTGGTACAGGGTAGTACAGACGTGTCCATGAGAATTGACAACCACATGAGTCCACATCAATCCCAGAATTTACCTACGAACGGAGGGTGCACATTGTTCTATGAAGGGTGTTGAGGTGACGAGGTAACTAGTGAATCCGACTTTACTTTCAGATGACACGCATGGTAGCCTCTAGAGGCCTGACACCAACAACCAAAAATCATGTGGTACTAACAACTTGTCATGCATCCACCCATGTTGTTAATGTATCTAAGCTTTTCTTTTGTGTGTTTTCTTTTGGTGATCAACTCTCCGACAGTGACCTAGCTAATTTTTTTATTAAGTGAGAGAGCCAAGATGAGCCGAAATGGCGCTGGAGGTGGGGCCGGGAGCCATGAGTATGATGTCAGTGTGAGGATAGGGGTCGGTGTTGGGCGGTTCTCCGATCAAATTTGAGAGAATTCTTTTTTTTTGCCCAAAAAAAGCTTTTGTTTCCTTCCTTGGCCCTCAAACTTGTTCCTTCCTTATTTGGCCCTAAGTTAAACTTTCCTCCTTAAAATGACATTGTCGTGACTTCCGTTAGCCAAAAAAGTTAGACGCCACTTGAGACTTCTCAGTTTTTCCATGGTTGGACCAAAATACCCCTACTCTAAACTATCCTAAACCCAATCGTCCTTTCACTGTTTCACCCCGTCACCCCATCACCCCTCACCCGAACTCTAGAGCTCGCGGCGGCAGCGGCACATGGAAGGTGATGACGAAGTTCCGACGGACGGGGGGCCTGATGGCCAAGCGGCGGCGGTTTCCACGGGCCTGGGTGCAGCGGTGATCGCGAGCCGAGTCGGGCTAGGTGCGGCAGCGGCCGGTAGCCCCGACTGCCCCGTCGGGCTGGGTGCGGCGGTGGCTAGCCCGACCACCACAGCGGCGGGATGAGGCTCCGGCGGCCTGGATCCAGCAGCGAGAGGATGCCCCGTCGTCCTGCATGTAGCGGCAGGAGCTGGCCCCTCCGAGGTGGCTGCAGCGGTAGCTCTAGGACACAAGGATGCAGTTCGCGCAGAGCCATAATGGCTTTGTGAAGGGTGAGTCCATCTTGTCCTCGGTCCTTCTCAGTAGAAAAAAATTGCATCTTGAAGTGATTGCTTATCCTGCTCGTCTCATGCTCAGGATGGATCCAAATTCGACATATTTGCTAGAAATCAGATTGTTTGGCAATAAAAAGAAAGTTAGGCAGGATTTCAGATGTTACTGTTTTGATATGACAATTGATTCAAACTTGACAAATTATAAGGATTTGGTTGAAGAGATTCTAGACAAGTACCCACCTGGTTATCTAGAAGTTGCTCATTTTTAGTATTATGACCCTGATACGAAAACATCCCCCAAAGTTCATTCTGACCAAGATTTGGTGTCTATGTTTGAGAAAAATTCAAAGACAAAGGTCGTCCACATGTTCATTTCTTATTGTGATCCCTCTGAACCATTTGAGCCTATCAAAGAGTGGCATAGTGATGTGTCTCCACTGCCTACCAACAATATTAGACTAGAAGAGAACAATTACCTTTGCAACCAATTACCAGATAATGAGCATGTAGGTATTGATGAGGAGGTCATGTATTTGGACAAGACACTGGTTGAAGCTGCAAATATGGCTATTGTGCACATGGATCAGAAGGATGAGAGTGAGCCTGAGAGTGAGGATGAGGATGACCGTCAGGATAGGGATGAGGATGAATTGGAGATTGAGTCAGAATTAGAGGATGACCAAGACTTGGAAGGACATGAGGCAGATCATATTCCTAACATGGACTATGATAAAGAAGACCCTCCAATGGTAGTTGACTCCACATATCCTAGCATGACTGAATTTAAGATTGCATTGTCTCCGCATGCAATCAAGCATGAATTTGCGTATCACACATAGAAGAGTGCACCATAGGTTCAGGGCCTATTGTTCCAGGTGGAACTAAGATAAATGTTCATGGAAACTATATGCATATACAATAGACGACAACTATTCAGGCCATGTGGTGGTAATTTCTGAACTTCATTAATTTCTGATTTTTCCTAAATATTTGTTCTATTATGTTATTATAGCTAATTAGTGATGTTAACCTTTTGTAGGTGAAGACAAACTCTGGTGCTCATCAGTGCTCTAGTACAAGAAGGAAGAAGAAGGTCAAGAATGCCACCAAGCATTGGGTATGTTCTAAAGTAAAGGACTGGCTCATTGAGGATGGATCTGTTAAAACAAATATATTGAAAAAGAAGCCAGAAGAACACTAAGTGAGTGTCCCTACAAGAGGGTCTGGATGGGTAAGCACTGAATCAAATTTATGGTAATTGGGACAACAGCTTCGACAATTTGTATAGGTTTAAAGCACAAGTTGAGAGTATTTGCCCGATAGCCTTGCAGTGATAGATCATCACACCATAAAAAGGAAGATCGGGTTTAAAAGGTTTTTCTTTGCCTTGAAACCATGCATTGATGGGTTCATTAGTGGTTGTAGGCTATACTTAGCCATAGACAACACTTTTTTGATAGGCAGGTTTATGGAGCAGTTTTCTAGTGCTTCAATTGTTGATGGCCATAATTGGTTATTTCCTGTTTGTTTTGGAGTTTTTGATTATGAGACAAATGAGAATTGGAAGTGATTCATGGAAAGAGTTAGAGAGGCCAAAGGATCACCAAGGGATTTAGCCATATGCGCTGATGCTGGCAAAGCAGTGATGAGGGGTGGGTGAGGTGTTCCCAGAGGCAGAGCACATGGAGTGTATGTTTCACTTGGTAACCAGTTTTAAGAAAAAATTTCATGCCAAGGTTTTTGATGACCATCTTTGGGCCGCAGCTTACTCAGGGAACCCATATTTGTTTGGGTAACATTTGGCTACTATGGAGGCAGCAAAGCCACTAATTATCTTAGGAAGTGGCACACAAGGTTGTGGACAAGGAGTCAATTCTCGCCCATTTCCAAGATTGATTATGTAACTGACAACTTGGTTGAGTGCTTCAACAATTAAATTAAGCACCTAAGTCCTTGAACTCAGATGACTTGATGGACAAACTGAGGCAAATGCTTATGATCAAGTGGAACCAAAGGAGACAAATAGTCAAACAGTTAGATGGCTTAATTCTACCCCACATAGTGAACAAGCTGAATGAAAGGAGTAGAGAATTAAACTTGGAGGTGCTTCAATGCTCAGAAGAAGTTGATGAAGTTATAGCATTGGGCGGCAATGGCTTTAGGTTTGTTGTCAACTTGCAAGATAAGACATGTTCATGTAGATAGTGGCAAATTTCTAGAATTCCTTGCAAACATGCACTAGCATTTGTCACCTCACTGCCCAATGCTCATCTAGAGAAGTATGTAGACATGTATTGCTCTGTTGACAAATTCAAAGCAGCATATAGACACTTAATCCCTGCTATGACTGACAAGCGACAATGGCCTGATTCTACTCATGGATTTTTCATGCATCCTCCTCTATTAAGAGCCACTGCTGGTAGGCCTAAGACTGAGAGGTATAAAGGCTGTAATGATAAGAAGGTGAAAAAAGGTCAGCACAAGTGCCCTGTTTGCACGTGCTATGGGCGTCATTGGCCCAACTGCAAGAAAGGAAACCCAGAGGACATTGCTGCTATGATGGAAGTGAAGTATGAATCCTTCTTTGTTCATTGCTATTTTTATTTTACATACTACAGATGCTGACTATTGCTGTTTTTTTTGACATACTAAAGATGCTGACTATTTTACTCTTGATCATGTAGAAGACCACCAGAGAAGAAGGCAAAGAAACTCAAAACATCAAAGTCATCTATTGTGCCTTTGGAGGATGACGCATCTGCTGCTTCTATGTCTTTTCCACCAAGGTGTGCTCATGATCTTTTACATTTATTTCCACAACAAAACCAAGTTTTAAGTACTTTACTTTTGCCATCTTAGCCAAATCATGAAGACCACTAGTAAGAGTAAGGATAAACAACTCAAATCTAGTACTGGAACATCCAAAAGCTTGGAGAC
Organism: Cenchrus fungigraminus; assembly: GCA_036936925.1. Lineage (NCBI taxonomy): Eukaryota > Viridiplantae > Streptophyta > Magnoliopsida > Poales > Poaceae > Cenchrus > Cenchrus fungigraminus. The sequence continues at coordinate 76,269,194 of CM072780.1, forward strand.
TACATCTAAGAAACAGGGGGAAAGAGCAACTCTAGTTCTGAAGTATCAAAAAGGTAGTTCTGATTTTATTGTTTCCATTTACATATCTGAAATTTCCCTTTTTTTGGCTCTAACTCTAGTTCTACTGCTGCCATACACAGGTCAAGAACAGATTCTAATGAACCTATACCTATTGCCACTAATCAGAAAACCAAAAGGAAAAAGGAGCCTACTAAAAAGATTACAACCATTCGTATGGTTTCACTTGACAGCCCTGCAATGGGCACAAGAAGCAGAAGGGTGGTGGATCCGGCTAGCCCTGCAATGAACACAAGGAGCAAGTGGAGGCTCAGCCTGTGATCCTTATGTATCAATGAACTTGTACTCAACTTTTGTGTGTGAATTTGCATGTCCTTTGAACCTTATGATGTATCTGAACCTTTGTGGTGTATCTGTGAACCTTTGTGGTGTATATGTGCTTCGTTCTGAATGTTATCATGTATGCATGTTTCAAGTTGATGTGTTGTCCATCTTCATATTATTGCTACAAAAATTGGTTCATGATGTGTTGCAAAAATTGCATTGTTGTTGTTAGCATGTTGTTGTAGAAAATGATGGGGCTTTGCTCATTAAACTTGTTTATAGTGCACAAAATAAATAAATTAGTCAAATGTAGTCAAATAATGTAAATGTTGACAAAAATGTGTAACAGTGTTGTCAAATATAGTGCCCTATATGCGCAAATATAGTGCCCTACATGCGCAGCAATAGTTCTCAGCTAAGATTTTGTTGTGCAGCAACAAGAGGGGCAAAAGCGTCTTTTCAACCTTCACTTAACGGTATTAGCTAACAGAAGTGTGTGTAGTGTCATTTTAGGGAGGAAAGTTGAACTTAGGGCCAAATAAGGAAGGAACAAGTTTTGAGGCCAAGGAAGGAAGCAACAACTTTTTTGGGGGCCAAGGAAGAATTTTTCTCAATTATTTTACTAAAGCTAACTCTAGCAATATCCCTCAAATCAGAGACCCTTAAGACCTTGTCTGAAACGCATTCCATAGGAATCCTTTTCTTTTCTTGCCATTTGGAACAAAGGAATTAGTATAAACTTTCCAAAGGAACGGCAATTCCACCTGTACTTTTGAGGGAATTATTAGAAATAAGTTAGCTGGCACGCTCTCCCTCCCTCCCAAATCATACTTATGTGGCCTTGGTGCACATTAGCAATGCATGGCGTCATCAAAGTTGCCGAAAACACCTATGCCCAAATAAATCATAATAATCCTATCTTGCTTAATTACAAAAGAATTCAATATACTGCAAGTAAATTTTATCGATTAGTTGATTGTTAATGTATTAATATTAGTTTATGGTTCTGACAATTTTTTATTCCTGTGTTTTAGATTTATTAGTTCCAAACACCTCCTCATATTTTCTTCCGGTATCTTTTATTCCTCTATTTTGCTTTTTATATTCCTCTAATTGGCAACCTCATTCGGTCATGACCATCCTGAGTCTCATGAGTTCATACTTAACTCGATGTAAAACAGCCACCCATGAGCACCCAACCTTTTTCCAAAATCAAAACAAATAAAATGTATTACAGAATAAACCTTCTTGTACTTTGAACCCCTATAAATAGACCCCATGAGAGCATCTGTTGGGGCAAATATTTCGCAACTGACCCCCCCTACATCTTCGGCTCTTCGGAGAGGAGCAAAATCTGGTTTGGTTCTTGCCTTGCTCATTTCAGGATGAAATCGGGACCTGATGAGCGAAGGTCCGGCGAAGCATAGGGTCTTCGCCCGGAAAGATGGCACCAGTTCGCGAAGATGGCGAGAAGTAGATGCTGCAATGGTATGCCGCGTCCGAGCGAAGAAAGGATGCAGAGAAGCAGTCAGGACAAGAAAAGGGGCGCGAAGCGTTCGCGCGAGAAGCAATCCGCGAAGAGATCATGGAACCGAGCACGAAGCGAAGTCCATAGAGGAGGCGCGAAGAGGACAGGCAGCAAAGCGGTCCCGAAGACAAGCGAGGAAAGATGCTCTAAAGAGGAAGCGATAGAAGTCTCAGCGGAGAAGAAAAGACACGACCGAAGATCAGTGTGCCACGGAAGCAGACACGTAGGCTGTCAGGAAGTAAAGTGGACATCTATAAAGTGTGTGAGTATGGGCCCTACGAGGTTACCGAAATACCCCTGAGATGCTTCGCACAATGTAAAAAACGATGGCAAGTGTTGTAAAGCGTAATTGTTACGGGCCTAGAAAAAGGACCCGACGGTAATGAAATGGGGGGGGGGGGATTGGAGAGCGGCTGAGTATCATTTACACTCAGTCGAGTTCGAGTTTCTATTCTTCGGTGTCTTTAGCGTTTTTCTTTCGCTTAGTTCGTTCCGACTGTTGGACCCTCTTCGGGGAAGATTTTTATCCCAACAGTTAAGGCGCCCACCGTGTTCTGTCCCAGCCATGCCACCGAAGAAGCTACCGAAGAACCCACAACCACATCCAAACAGAGCGACCGATGATCCGTTGGAAGCAGAGAGGGAAAACCGTAGAGAGAGACAGACACCAGACAACACAAACAGAACAAGGGACATGGTCCTAAGTCCACACAACCACAGGGGCGGAGAAGATCAAGAACGAGAAGCTGAAGATGTAGCAGAAGGAAACTTCGAGGTCGGCCTAGTGGATGCAGGGGTCGAAGATGAGGACATTGCTTCACTGAGAAGAATCGAAGAAAGACTTGCCGCGAAGATGAGAGAAAGAACAATGCCAGCAAATATCCGAACAAGAGCTCAAGCAGAGGCCGCCATCCTCAGGGCGAAAGAAATACAGAATGAAGACCCAGTACAAGAAAAAGCCAAGTACAATGAGATGTTGCAGCAAGTCAAGAAGAAGAGAATGCTACTGCAGCAACTGCGGGAAGACGAAGAACAACAAGCAATAAGAAGCAAAACAGTACAACTACAAGAGCAAATGGAAATCCTGCAGGCTCAACTGAACTCTATTCAGCAACAAGAAGAGACCCAGCAACCTCGCAAAACGCAAGGGCAAAGCAAAAAGCGAAGACCCATAATCATCGACGAAGAAACTTATGAAGATGAGGAGGAGAATGATGAAGGCTCCTGGTATTATGACTCAGACGAAGAGGCGTATGTGGAACGTAGGTCACAAAAGAAGTATAGAGAAGTGTTTTCAAGCAAAGTGAAGCCTGCTTCTCCTCTTTCATTAGAGCTCGAAAAAGCAGAATGGCCACCGAAGTTCAAGTTACCTGCATCCTTGCCGGAGTATGATGGTGAGTCCGACCCAAGACAGTTCCTCCAGAAATACACTGTGGCAATATCTTCGGGGGGGGGGGGGAGATGATGTAGCAATGGCAAGAGCCATGATAATGTCCCTGAAAGGCTCAGCTCAGCAGTGGTACGCTTCGCTACCAAAAGGAAGCATCAGATCATGGGAACAGCTTCGGTAGAGAATAGAGAACAACTTCCAAGGGTACCAACCTCAAGATCTCACCTCAGGCAATATTCACCTCATAAAGCAAGGAGCCAAAGAACCATTGCAAGAGTACATCAAGTGATTTGCCAAAGCCAGAGCCAAAGCACCACATGTACAAGCCACAACTGTAATTGACGCAACAATAGATGGTCTCAAGGTAGGACCCTGTGGAGAGTACCTAGACCGAAGAAGACCCAAAATAGAGAAGATGTTGTTTGACATAATGCAAGAATATTGCAAATCTGACAGAGGCAAGCAGCGAAGAATAGATGAATACAACAAAATAGAAAACCAAGTGAAGTCTCAGGCAGAATGGGGAAACAGACCTCAGAGCAATCAAGGACCTTCGACAAGATCGAACTTCTACAACAGAAACAATGTAAACAACATTTCAGGGAACAACTCACAAATGGCATCTTCGGCAGCCACAGGAAGCAGAGGCCAAAATTCTGGCAAGGGCCCACCACCTCAGTCTGTGTGTTCCTTGCACGGCATCAACAAAGGACACTGGTCTTATGAAGCAGATTGAAGAAGATAAGAAGAGAACAGCACGGAGTCAAGCGAAGACAGTCAATCACACGTCCTCAGTGGCACCTTATATGGCTCAGAGTTCAATGCAAAATTGGCAACCATACATTGCACAACCATGCTTCCAGCAAATGCCATTCCCACCACCATCGATGTTCAACCCAAACATGATGCAACTACATCAACAAAGCACCACGTCATGTCAGCCAAAAGCAGAGCCCGCTCACCAGGCACCTTCGCAGGCCAATCAAAACAGAGATGACGAAGATTGCTACCGAAGAATGAACATAATCAATGCTATCACAGGTGGGTGCAATTCACCAGAACATCTGACGAAGGGACAGAAAAAAGATCAGCATAGAGAAGTGAGCCATGTATGCGCAGGAAAAGTCTTCAAAACAGAGTGGTCACACATTCCAATCACTTTCACAGAGGCAGATCTCAAGCTGAAGAAGTATCCTCACGAAGATCCTCTAGTCATCAGAGTAGTGCTGGGAAAGAACACAAAATACTTGTTGGGCAATGATGTGGGAGGCATCTTGGTAGACAACAGCAGTTTCGCAAACATCATAACTTACGAGTTATTCAAGAGGATGGAGTTCAGAGACGACCAATTGTAGAAAACTTCGAAGCCGTTATATGGCTTCGGTAACAAGAAAGTCGAGGCCCTAGGAACAATTGAAATGAACGTAAGTCTCGGAACATGAGCGCTGATGAGAATAGAGATGGTGACCTTCGATGTAGTTGACATCCCATATGCATACAAAGCTATTTTCGGAAGGGGAATCATAAACAAGTTTGCAGCAGTGATACACATGCCATTCTTGTGTATGAAGATACCAACCAGCAACGGTATCCTCATAATATACGGAGATCAGGAAGATGCACAAGACAGAGAATACAATGTTGGCAGGAACCAGAAACCAGTACACGCAGTTGGAAACAGCGAAAACACAATAGAAAGCGAAGAAGAAGAGGAGCCCGAAGAGCTCGAAATGAAAAAGAGGCTTTGCCAAGACGAAAAGAAGAGAATGCAACCCCATGAACACACGAAGAAGGTGCATCTTTGCGAAGACGTTCACGACAAACTGGTCACCATAGCAAGGGGAATGACCGAAGAAGAGGAGAATGCATTGATCGCATGCCTTCGCAACAATCAAGATGTATTTGCCTAGAACAAAAGAGATCTTAAGGGAGTGCCTCGCGAAGTGATAGAGCATGCACTGCGCCTAGATCCAAAGATCCCACCGAAGAGACAAAAGCTCAGAGTCATCTCACCTCAGAAAGAATTGGCAGCGCATAGCGAAGTAGAGAAGTTGTTGGATGCTGGGGTCATCAGAGAAATACAGTTCACAACCTGGCTTTCAAACATAGTGATGGTACCGAAGAAGAATGGGGGACAAAGAATGTGCATCGATTTCACCCTTCTGAACAAGGCTTGCCCAAAAGATGACTACCCATTACCAAGAATCAATGTGTTGGTGGATGCAGCAGCAGGTTGCGAGAGCATGTCCCTGTTAGATTGCTTCTCTGGATAACACCAAATCTGGATAAAGAGGGAAGACGAAGACAAAACAAGTTTCATAACACCTTTTCGGGTATATTGCTTCGTGAGAATGTTCGAAGGCCTGCGCAATGCTGGACCAACATTTAACAGAATGGTGAAGATTGTACTTGGCCCGCAACTGAGGAGAAATGTATCAGCTTATGTAGATGATGTTGTCATACACAGCAAAAAGAAAGAACAGCGCATCGAAGATCTCAGAGAAACCTTCGCGGACTTAAGGAAATACGGCCTCATGCTAAACCCAAAAAAGTGTATCTTCGGGGTATCCAAGGGAAAATTGTTGGGCTGCATGGTGTCAAAGTCAGGCATACAAGCGAATCCAGAGAAGATAGAGGCAATAAGAAACATGAGAACACCACAGACAAAAAGAGATATTCAGAAGCTCACTGGAAGAATAGAAGCATTGGGTCACTTCATAGCGCGATAAGCAGAACGAAGCTTACCATTCTTCAAGCTGTTGTCTGCGAAGAATAAGATCAATTGGGGTCCCGAAGAGCAGGAGGCATTTGAACAGTTCAAATCCTACTTGGAAAATTTGGCAGTGCTAACAAGTCCAGGAGACAAAGCGAAGCTATTGTTGTACATTGCAGCTTCAGCCAGTGCAGTAAGCGTGGCTCTAGTGGAAGAGAAATACGAAAAAGGCCAACTTAAACAAGTGCCAGTATACTTCGTCTCCGAGGCCTTGTCAGGAGCGAAGAAGTTTTACTCTGAACTCGAGAAGATGACATACGTAGTGGTAATGGCGGCAAGAAAATTAAAGCACTACTTCCAGAGTTATTCAATCACAGTCCCCACATTGTATCCTCTTCGCGAGATACTAGAGAACAAGGAATCTTCGGCGAGAATAGGAAAATGGGCCACAAAGCTATCCCAGTATGCCATAGAATTCACAACAAGAATAGCCATCAAGTCGCAAGTCCTAGCAGACTTCATCGCAGACTGACTCCAAGTCAGGGCGACGAAATGAAAGAAGAGAAGCCAGAAACGCCATGGGTGATGTATTGTGATGGGGCTTATTACAATGATGGAGCTGCATCTTCGGCAGTCTTAATGTCACCATCAGGCATAAAGATGAGGTATGCTATGAGACTGGACTTCGAAGGCAAGACAAACAATGTGGTAGAATATGAAGGATTGTTACTGGGCTTCGCAAAGCAAGAGCAATAGGGGCACGAAGAGTGGTCATAAACACAGATTCAGAACTCATCACAAGGCAGATTGGCAAGACATATAAGGCTAAACATGATGAAATGGCAAAGTACTTGAAAACCGTGCGAGGCATGGAAAAATTCTTCTTTGGCTTCACTGTCAAGAAAATACCAAGAGATCAGAACAATGAGGCAGATATGCTAGCGAAGGCAGGAGCACAGAAAGAGCCACTACCGCCAGATGTCTTCTACAAAGTCCTGAAATGCAAATCAGTAGATTGCGACGAAGCACCAGTGAGATACATAAATGCGATATCCAGCGAAGACTGGAGGTCTTTGATCATGGCATTTCTGAGAGGACACTATGAACCTCAGTCAAAGGAGGAAAGCAAAAGGATGGCCTTGAGAGCGAGGTCATATGAAATAAGAGGAGAAAACTTATACAAAAGCGGAGTGTGTGCACCACTACTAAAATGCATCTCCACAGAAGAAGGGCGAGATCTGTTGCAGCAAATTCATTCAGGAATGTGCTCATCTCACATCGGTACAAGAAGATTGGTTGCGAAGGCATTCCGCCAAGGGTTCTATTGGCCAACGGCAGTCCGTGACGCCGAAGATATAGTGCGAAGATGCGACAATTGTCAAAAGCACTACAACTACACAAAAACCTCCCCATACGAGATACAGTTGTTACCACTAGTTTGGCCCTTCGCAAGATGGGGAATAGACATAGTGGGACAGTTACCAACAGCACCAGGCAACTACAAGTATGCAATAGTGGTAGTGGAGTATTTCTCAAAGTGGATAGAGGCAAGGGTAGTGCAAAGAATCACTTCGCAAGTGATACAAAAGTTTTTCTGGCAAAGTATCGTGTGCAGGTTTGGAGTTCCCTACGAAGTAACAGTGGACAATGGCAAACAGTTTGACAGCACAGATTTCAGAAGATTTTGTTTCAACTTGGGCACTAAGTTATGCTTCGCTTCAGTATATCACCTAGAGTCCAACGGAGCTGTAGAAAGGGCCAATGGTATCATCTTCACAGGAATCAAAAAGTACTTGACAGGAATGGCTAGGGGGAAATGGGTCGAAGAGCTGCCTAGAGTTGTATGGTCTCACAACACAACTACTTCTAGAGCCACAAACTTCACACCCTTCAGATTGCTGTACGGAGAAGAAGCGGTCATTCCTGAAAAGGTCAAATTGGGGTCATTGAGAGCCGACCAAGAGCCACAAACCGAAGAAGATACAAATTTGGCAATTGATACAAGAGAAGAAGACAGGCTTCAAGCACTAAGAGACATAGAAAAATATCAAGACGAAACGAGAAAGTGGAGAAACAAGAAAGTCCGTGAGAAAAAGATATCCACAGGGGACATGGTTCTCCAAAGAAAAACAAGAGGCGTATGAAAATTGGAAGAGAAGTGGGAGGGTCCATTCTTAGTATCAGAAACAAGGCAGGGGGCTTACAGATTGCAAACCCTAGAAGGAGAAGAGGTTCCTTACTCATGGAACCAGCACAAGTTGCAGAAGTACTGGCTCTAAGAATAAGTGTATAATTTACTAGGTTCCATCATTTTTTAGTTTCTCTTCATTTTCAGCTTTTGTAATCTTCATTGAACTTCTTTTGCACTTTCAACTTTTGTAAATACGTAGTGGAGTCCGTACTCTTTTCCTCGTGGGGAGAGTCTTCGGTGATCTCACAACAGGAGCACCGAAGATGCGAGGTTTTTAACAAGGCGGACTTGTGTAATATCCCCTTGAGAAATATAACAAGGGCTCCCCAAAAAAGACCATCGTTATCTATCATCAGTCCCAAAGTAGCAATCATCCTAAAAGATTGTTACTTTCGGGAAAACATTGCAGAAGTAAGTGAACACATGCACCTGACCTCGCGAAGACAAGTCGCATTTAGTTCACTTAAGAAAAAATTGATTGAGGGGGCGCATGTGGGAACTGTTCTGCAAAGGTTGCGAAGATGTTAAGGAACATGCAACAATTTGTACCAAAGAGGAGTGCATGATTCACTTAAAGGCCCATTTTTCTGCGAACAAAAAGTCTTCGGCGGTCAATGCGCGAAGCCCCTCAGTAAAATACTGTAGGGATAAGTCGACTCGTTAAACGACGTAGTCGCAAAATCATCCGCTTTATCACAAGCGAAGAAGCCTTCGGCGGTGAATGTGCGAAGCAAATTGCGAGGCAGGGCTGACGAGCCACCTCGAGGTCATATCCTCCAGAGAATAATTGAAGTTGAGCTATTGAAGGACCGATTAGGCGAACCAGAGAGGGGGGGGGGGAGTGAATGGGAGCCGATAAAAATTCTTCTCGAAGGAGATGAGAACTCCAACAAGACGAACACGGCTTCCGAATCGCGTCTCCGACTCAACTACCCAAGTTGGCCAAGACCACGCAGCCACTGGAGTGCTACTGGTCCTAGGAGCCAACACACAACCCTCCGAGCCAGAACTCACCAAAACACACAGCAGAAACTTGCACGGCTTGCTGCCTGTGCTACACCGGTCAGACCGATGACCTGCGCTGGTCAGACCGGTGACACCGGTCAGACCGGTGGACAGAGCCGGTCAGGCCGGTGGCTACAGCAGCCGCACAGCAAACGTTCCAGGAAGCCTCAGTGACTCCTCTAGGCCCTGGAACAAAAACCACCTTCGAAACACAACCTGGAAGGAAGAAGAACCCCTCACAAAACCTAGCAAAACAACTCCAAACACGCCAAGAACTGACCAGCAGGACCACGGGACAAAACCACACGGACAAGGCTATTCCCCGAGACAAATCCCACCAAGGGCTAGCACCGGTCAGACCGGTCAAGAGCACCGGTCAGACCGGTGTGACCTGGGCAGCTCGGGATGAACAGCGCCCGCGAGTCAACTCCCCCAAATCCAACTCCCGATCTCCCGATTCGCTCCACGGATTCGCACAAGACTTTGGGGATAGTAGGAATACCTCATGGGCACTCCATAGCCAAGATTTGGTCCACCAAAACTTGTTGAATCAAGAGGAATCGAAGGATTTCCGCCAAGAACACCACGAACCCTAGAACCACGAAAACCCCAAAATTGAGCCCCTTTACTCACGGATTTGGGAGGGGAATCAAAGGGAAAAGAACCACGAGGGGTTCATGCATACATCCCCCACCAAATCCCAAAGAGAAAGGTCTCAAAACCGCCACAAGAAATTCGCCAAGAAAAGCCTCCGAAAATCACCAAAAAGGAGAAACGGGAAAGACACAACCAAGCCTTGAGGAACCACGCCGAATCATCTATACATACCAAAGAGGTTCATACAAGGTCTAGCTTGCCGCCCGATCATCCTTCCCTCTCACAAGATCTCACCATGAAGCTCTCAAGCTAGTCCTACGAAAATCCTAAGGAAAATAGGAAAACTAAATGAGCTAGGGTTCCAAGAGATGGCTGCCATCCTCTCACCACTTGGGTTATATGGAGGCAACCGAAAGACGAAAATACCCTTACTAGCTAACTAGGGATACATGCCCCTCAAGGGCAAATTCGGAAATCTTTGTCTTCGCTCCATCGGACGGATGCCCAGCGACCGCAAACTTGCTTAGCCCCGACGCAAGCCTTGCGATCCCGACGCGTGTCCTCCGCTTCGAAGATTCTGGACTGCGTCGTCGCACACCGGTCAGACCGGTGCTCCTCACCGGTCAGACCAGTACCCACCGGTCAGACCGGTCAGACCCACCGGTCAGACCAGTCTGGAGCTGCTGCACCTCCGTCTTCGGTTCTTCGGTCTTGGCTTTGTGGATCAACCAAGGAACCCAGTGGTTTTCGGGTGAACCACCGGAAACCCCGCGAACTCGGTGTAGCCTCCGCCAATCACCACTCATGACTCGACTCCCACGTAGTCCCGGCTCGACCTTGGTTTTGAGGCTCAACCAAGAAACCGTCCATGACTTCATCTTGCCGTTCTTGCCACCATGCGGCCCACACTTGACCCCGCTGGCCACCGGGTCCCTCGAGCCAAGCCTACTTGTCTTCTCCACACCTGGAGGCCTCACCGGCAATGACCTTTCGCGCTTGTTCTTCACCTGCACCTGCACCAGTCAAACCGCAACCTGCACCTGCAATACTTAGCCAAGAATCAGTCCACACCACGTTGTCAATCACTCATCACACCAGGAAGCGACCATCCACCGGTCCTCGAACCACACCTAGCTCTCAATCTCCCCCTTGATGAGTGCATTGACAACACACACGTTTTGGTAACCAAGAGAAAAGGAAAAGAAAAGAAACGACTAAAAGAAACTCCAACAAGCGATTGAAAGCCAAAGAAAAGGCAAAGAGCAAGATCACTTGAAGAAGACAAGTCTCGGACCCCTTAGGCAAGGGCAACGGCTCGACACATCCGAGACAAAACATGCTCAAGCAAAGAGCACAAACCAACAATCCAAAGCTCGAAAACCACAAAGAGCTCCCCCTGCACACATGCAAGCTCCCCCTGAACCAATGCAACTCCCCCTGGACGAATGCATGCGAGCCACTTCACGAAACAGAGCAGCTGCAACAGCTCAGCTCTGACCGGTCAGACCGGTCGACACCACCGGTCAGACCGGTGCTCAACATGTGAACAGGACCAGCACTCTGACCGGTCAGACCGGTGACCTCAACCGGTCAGACCGGTGCACAACAGAGCCCAAAAATGGCTCGAAACCACCTGAAAACCTTCTAGATGCATTCAGTAGGCCAAAACAAGCACAAACTTCTCCCCCTTGTTGATAATGCATGAATCAAGCCAAAAATGCAAAAAATGCAACCTAGAGCTTCTCAAATAGACAAAATTCAACAAAGGATGCTACACATGTCCAAATGAGCAAGTTAGATACTCTATAGCTTCGTAATGACATCAACTACAAGACCACCAAGTTTCACAACCATTGGGCGAAGCTAAGATAGAATTGAGCAATTTTGCGAAAAATCACCCTCTCATGAGCAAAGTCCTAAACATGAGCAAAACATGTCAAAATGGCAAAGCCACACAAACTTCATGCTAGGACAACCATTCTAAGCATAAGACCATCATAAACACCCACAAGCACCTCATGTCATGTCAAAGCCACCGAGCCATGTGCCTACTTCTATATATGAGACTTCTCATTGGTAGGCATCATGCAACGATTTAGCACCCAAAGCAAATTAAAATTAGCACATATGACATGGGAGCACATTTTTCAAGCAATTTACATTTCATTTTCAGATTTATAGTTGGTACATGAAATGTCTTTGCGACAAAAAGGAACTTATGCCCCTCCACAAGATGAAGCATGGGGGCTAAACATTCATGATGGCAAATGAGCCTTTGGCCCCATATGATCAAAATAAGCTATCCAACCACAAATTAAGCATAGCCAAGCCACAAAAGCATGTCTAGATCATGTAAAGGCATTTACTCACAAGAGAGCATATATATATGAAATTTTTCAAAAACATAGCCATCAACCATGGATATAAACCAAGATTATCAAGAGCTAAGCCAAACTAACCATAGCTTACCAAATTAGCTCACAAAGACATATATGTCATTCCATGGTGAACAATGTATATAGGAGAAGCCTTTCCTAAACAATGCATATGATACAAAATGCATGCAACCTAAGATACAAAGATGCCTATACATCATGTTACATATGCCATGCCAAATGCAAGAAATGCACAAAGGAAAGCTATACATATGCTACAAAGGAGCTCCCACACACCAACTCAAGAAATCAAACAAACACCAAGCTCCCCCCACAAACGAGTGAAAGTTGCTTGATCTAGGGGTTTGGTGAAAATATCGGCTAGTTGGTCATGTGTGGGTACATGGATCAAAGCTATCTTTCCTTTCTCTACGTTGTCTCTCAAGAAATGATACCTCACTTCTATGTGCTTGGTTTTGGAATGGAGCACTGGGTTCTTTGCAACACTTATGGCACTGGTGCTGTCACATTGAAGTGGAACATGGGTATACTCCTCACCAAAGTCACTCATGGTGTATGTGATCCAAAGGAGCTGAGAGCAACAACTAGCTGCAGCCACATACTCTGCCTCGGTAGTGGATTGAGCGACACTCAACTGTTTGCGGGAAGACCAAGACACCAAAGAAGAACCCAAGAACTGGCAAGTCCCAGAAGTGGACTTCCTATCCAACCGACACCCGGCAAAATCCGCGTCTGAAAAACCATGAAGCGCCAAAGAAGAAGACGCAGAGTACCAAAGGCCGAAGTCGGGAGTGTGTCGCAAATACCTGAAAATGCGCTTGACTGCTTGCCGATGCGAAGTCTTCGGAGACGCTTGAAAACGAGCGCACAGACACACCGAGAATTGAAAGTCCGGCCTCGTCGCCGTCAAGTAGAGGAGTGACCCGATCATGCTCCTGTACTCCTTCTGGTCCACGTGTTCACCTTCCTCGTCCGCATCAAGAGCTGTAGTCATACTCATAGGCGTCGCCATGGCCTTGGAGTCCTCCATCTTGAACTTCCTCACAATGTCCTTGGTGTACTTAGCTTGGTGCACAAATATTCCTTCCTTTGATTGCTTGATTTGTAGCCCGAGGAAGAACTGCAACTCGCCCATCATGCTCATCTCAAATTCCCTGCTCATGTCTTCTGCAAACCTTGCAACAAGAGAGTTAGACGAGCCACCAAAGACAATATCATCCACGTATACCTGCACAATCAGGATATCTCTGCCCTGCCTGAGGAGAAACAAGGTCTGATCGACCTTTCCCATCTCGAACCCTCTCTCAAACAGGAACCCCCTCAACCTACCATACCAAGATCTAGGCGTCTAATTCAACACATACAGCGCCTTCCTCAACTTGTACACCCGGTGGGGGTACTTCTCACTCTCAAACCCCGGTGGTTGCCTCACAAACACCTCTTCCTCCAACACACCGTTCAGGAAAGCACTCTTCACATCCATCTGGTACAACTTGAACCCTTTAGCCACGGAAAAGGCTAGAAGGATCCTGATCGCCTCCAAACGAGCTACAGGAGCAAAAGTCTCCTCGTAGTCGATCCCCTCTTTCTGACTGTACCCCTGAGCAACAAGTCTTGACTTGTTCCTCACCACTTCTCCTTTCTCTCCCTCTTTATTTTTCCACACCCATTTTGTCCCAATCGGCTTACACCATGGAGGAGGGTCAACCAACACCCAAACTTGGTTCCTCTCAAAATTCTCCAACTCCTCATGCATCGAATTAACCCAATTATGATCAGATAACGCGTGTCCAATGTCTTTGGGCTCAAAGGTGGCAACAAAAGCAGCATGAGCGAAATGAGAATTGTTCCGAACCCTCGACCGTGTAGTACGTTCATTCATGTCGCCGATGATTCTCGAAGCTGGGTGATCCACTTGCACTCGCCGGGGAGGTTCTCGCCTTGATGCTACCTCCCCCTCAACAGCAGCTTCGCCTTGATCTGGATTTGTCATTGTAGGTGTGGGAGAGGGTCCGTTCTCGATCGTCGTCGAAGTAGTAGGTACATGTTCAGCCGCGGGCACCACACCGCCATCTTCATCATCTCCATGTTCATGCTCCTCCTCCTGAAAGATCTCCTCGCCAAGTTCGTCGTCACCTGCACACTCAAAAACAAGCTGACTCCGTGGCTGTGTCTCGTCGATGGTTACCTCGCAAGTCTCCACGATTTGGTTAGTTTCAAGATTGAGCACACGAAATGCTCTAGAATGAGATGCATAACCAAAGAAAATACCATCGACAGACCTAGCCTCGAACTTGTCCAACTTCTTCCCTTTCTTCAGAATGAAGCATTTACAACCAAAGACATGGAAGTGACTCACCTTGGGTGTGCGACCGTGCATCAACTCGTAACAGGTTTACTTCTTGTGAACCCTGAGGTAGATCCTGTTCGACACATAGCACGCGGTATTGACCGCCTCCGCCCAGAACCTTGTCGGAGTCCTATGCTCGTCGAGCATCGTCTGAGCCATCTCGCACAAGGTCCTGTTTTTCCTTTCCACAACGCCATTCTGGGGAGGCGTATACGGACTCGAAAACTGATGTTCAAGACCCAAGTCATGGCAAAAGGTTTCGAAGCGAGAGTTTTTGAATTCCGAGCCATTGTCACTGCGGATCGCTCGTATGGCATCTCCGTGCCTCTCGTTTCTTAACCTCAAGACAAGATCTCGAACAAAACCAAACGTCTCCCCTTTCTCCTCAAGAAAGAACACCCACGCATACCGAGAGTAGTCGTCCATCACAACAAGGACATACCACTTCCCACCCGCAGATCGCACACGAGCTGGGCCAACAAGGTCCATATGGAGCAGCTCGCATGAACGCTCAGTCATCACATCGGTGAGAGGCGGGTGAGAAGAGGCTACCATCTTGGCATGCCTACACGGCGCACAAACCAACTCTTTCTCAAACCTCAACTGTGGCAATCCTCGGACCAAATTGAGTTTACTCAAGCGAGACAAAAGGTCAAAGCTCAAGTGACCCAACTTCCTATGCCACTTCCACAACTCACTCGAAGAACCAGCCAAGAAGCAACGCTCCACACCAGAAGACTGAGAGAAATCAGCTCGGAACACTTGACCCTCGGGAACGACCATGCAAACAAGATTCCCCCGAGAATCTAAAATCCGAGAACCACCAGGCCGAACAACACCTCAAAACCCTCATCCAACAACTGGGACACAGAAAGCAAATTGTATCCAAGCGATTGAACAAGAGCGACACACCTGAGAGTGATCTTGTCACTTACCTTAATCTCACATTCTGATAGCACACGCCCTCGCCCATTGTCCCCAAAGGTGATGTACTTCTTTGTCACCACCGGGACGAGACTTGAGAACCACCCCTTGTCTCCGGTCATATGCCTCGAGCAACCGGAGTCAATCAACCAAATGTTCTTCAAGTCTCCCACCTGAAATTCAAAAGCGAGCACGTGAGTGAACAAATGACTCAGCAATGGGGTTAGTACCAAAAGAGTAAAACCAGTGCCGAGCCATTTGCTCCAAAGTGGGGTTAGCACAAACCAAATCATCACGCCTATTAAAGCTACCACCACGAACACCACCACGGTAACCACTACGAGGGAACCAACCCTCTCTAGCTGGAGGAGGACGAAAGCCACGAAAGGGAAACCGTGGATCGTTCCTCCTCTCCATCTCAAAGCTACGACTCCTCCCACCCCCGTATTGAGCACGAGGTGGAGAACGCCTAGCAAACTGACCATCTGCAAACTTTCCAGACCAACCACCAGAACCACAACCTCCAGAACCAAACCGAGCATCCTCACGAGCATGAAACCCGACTCGCTGTCTGCCCAGACCTGCACCGGTCTGACCGGTGTAGTACACCGGTTTGACCGGTGTAGCTCGACCAGCAGCAGCACCTGCAGCCTTCCGGTCTCCCCAAGCCGGAACCGTCCTCACACTTGCCTTGGCCCTGGGCATCTGCATACGAGGCTCAGGTACACCATTAGAGGGGTGGTACCTGTCCTTGTTAGCCCACTCTCTAGCCATTCTCTCCTCACGCTTCCTCTTGAAGCAAAACTCATCCTTGTGACCATCTCTCCCACAATACCCACAATAGAACTTTATGGGCTGTGGCTTAGGCTTTGGCTTGGGTTGGGGCTGCCCACTCGGCTTCTCACCCTTCTTCTCTCCTTCCTCACCTCCCTTTGGGCTCACAAACTTCACCGGTTTCTGAAAATCATTTGTTGGGTGAGGGAATATGGGTGGATCTGGAGTAGTGTCAAGTTTGTTTCTGAGATGGTTAGGCTTGGGCTCAAACTTGTTCTTGTATCTGTTTGGTGGTGGGATAGGAATCTCTCCAACTCTCTCAACTCCCTCACCACTGTTCTCTCCAAGCTTGTCAGCCCCAAGTGCCTGACCATCATAGCGTTTGAAAGCCGCTATCATGATACCAAGCTGAGGCTCCTGACACGACAACCAGCTCATACATTTTCTCAGCTCATCTTTCTCATCCTGCAAGCGATCAACATAATGTGCAAGCTCCAAATTCTTAACCGCATGCAATTCACAAGTAGAGCAAGAAGTGGGAATAGGCTCTTTCAACTTAGCCTCAAGCGAAACAGTGTAAGCATGCATCTCATCAATCTTTCCATGCAAAACAGGGCAAGAAGTGCAAGCACCTAGCAAAGCAGGTCTAGACTTAAGCTCAGCCGCTTCAACCCTAAGCATATCTAGTTCATCACAAGTAGAAGCATGCTTATCCTTAAGAGCAGTAAGATCAGCTAGGTACACAGAGCAATCACAGCAATCAATCTCATCAAAAACCACAGGAGAAGCCTTAAGCGAATCAATCTCAAGCTTACCATCTAGGTTCTGGGTTTCTAGCTCAGCCACACGGTTCCTAGCATCTTCTAGTGAGGCCCTAAGCTCTTTCCTCATCTTCTTGGCCTCTCTAAGCATGTGATCGCGGTTATCAAGCAAGTCAACCAACTCATCATTCTCCTTGCGCAAAGAAGAGAGCTCATCACATACCTCATCCTCGGAGTCAGAATCCGAGTCACTCTGGTGGCTCTTCTTGCTGCCGGAGCTACGGGCCATGCCGCAGAAGCCATCTCCCGCGAAGCAGCTCAACCCGCTCAAGTTCCTGGATGACTTCTTGTTCTTGTGCCGATCACCTTCATCTTCACTGCTACTCGAGCTCGAGGAAGAGTAGGCGGAGCTGGAGTCGACGTCGCTCGCTCCGACCATTGCTCGGGCCTTCCTGCCGCGGCCATCCTTCTTCCTCGACCGTCGCTCGTCCTTGTGCTTGTTCTTGTGCTTGTGATCGCGCCTCGATCGGTACTTGCCATCCTTGCTCGATCGGTGCCTGTAGCCGTCCTTGTAGCCGTCCTTGTTCTCCGTCTTCTCCGGGCAGTCGGCGACGAAGTGTCCTAGCTTGCCGCACTGAAAGCACGTCCGTGCTGTCCTCCTCGTGTTCACCCGGTTCTCGTGCAGCCTCTCGAACTGCCTGGTCAGCAACGCCAGCTCGTCCTCTCCAAGCATGTCGAACTCCTCGTCTGGCAAAGACATCAAAGAAGACAGAGAGTACATCCTGGAGGATGCGTTAGCGTTAGACTTAGCTCCTTTGCCGCCAACGAGAGCAAGACTATGAGAATCAGTCGGGCTCTCGATCTTGGCTGTCATACCACGGTCCAACTCAGCCGACTTGAGCTTCGAGAACAGCTCGTTCACCGTCAAGGTGTCATACTTCTCGGACTCAACAATAGCCTCAAACTTCCCGTCCCATACGGTACGATCCAACGAGTGCAAGAGCTTCACGGCTCTATCATGATCATTGTATGGGAGGATGTCCACGTTGGCTCTCATGTTGTTCACAACGACCGTAAACCGCTGGAAAAGGGCATCGACGGACTCGCCGGGGAGATGAGTGAAGTTCTCGTACTCTCTCCGGTAAGTCGCGTACATCCGAGCCTGAACCTGAGCGTTCCCAGCATGAGCATCCTTCAACTGCTCCCAAATCCTACTAGCTAAGTCCTCTGTCTGAACCCGATCGAATTCAGGCTGACACAGAGCACGTAACAAGTAGTCGACAGCCTTGTTGTTGGCTTCAAACATATCCCTCGATCCTGGAGCAAGGAAGTTCATCGGATGAACATAAGCTGTGTTCACCGTGACATCCCAAAGGATCTGACCCTTTCCGCGGAGGAACGCCGCCATCCGCCTTTGCCACATCTGGTAGTTCTTCCCATCGAAGTGCGGAGGACCCGAACCCCGTTCCTGGTACGCCATCTTTGGATCTTAGACTGGTAAGAGTCAATAAAGACCCGAACCGGCTCTGATACCAATTGAAGGACCGATTAGGCGAACCAGAGAGGGGGGGAGTGAATGGGAGCCGATAAAAATTCTTCTCGAAGGAGATGAGAACTCCAACAAGACGAACACGGCTTCCGAATCGCGTCTCCGATTCAACTACCCAAGTTGGCCAAGACCACGCAGCCACTGGAGTGCTACTGGTCCTAGGAGCCAACACACAACCCTCCGAGCCAGAACTCACCAAAACACACAGCGGAAACTTGCACGGCTTGCTGCCTGTGCTACACCGGTCAGACCGATGACCTGCGCTGGTCAGACCGGTGACACCGGTCAGACCGGTGGACAGAGCCGGTCAGGCCGGTGGCTACAGCAGCCGCACAGCAAACGTTCCAGGAAGCCTCAGTGACTCCTCTAGGCCCTGGAACAAAAACCACCTTCGAAACACAACCTGGAAGGAAGAAGAACCCCTCACAAAACCTAGCAAAACAACTCCAAACACGCCAAGAACTGACCAGCAGGACCACGGGACAAAACCACACGGACAAGGCTATTCCCCGAGACAAATCCCACCAAGGGCTAGCACCGGTCAGACCGGTCAAGAGCACCGGTCAGACCGGTGTGACCTGGGCAGCTCGGGATGAACAGCGCCCGCGAGTCAACTCCCCCAAATCCAACTCCCGATCTCCCGATTCGCTCCACGGATTCGCACAAGACTTTGGGGATAGTAGGAATACCTCATGGGCACTCCATAGCCAAGATTTGGTCCACCAAAACTTGTTGAATCAAGAGGAATCGAAGGATTTCCGCCAAGAACACCACGAACCCTAGAACCACGAAAACCCCAAAATTGAGCCCCTTTACTCACGGATTTGGGAGGGGAATCAAAGGGAAAAGAACCACGAGGGGTTCATGCATACATCCCCCACCAAATCCCAAAGAGAAAGGTCTCAAAACCGCCACAAGAAATTCGCCAAGAAAAGCCTCCGAAAATCACCAAAAAGGAGAAACGGGAAAGACACAACCAAGCCTTGAGAAACCACGCCGAATCATCTATACATACCAAAGAGGTTCATACAAGGTCTAGCTTGCCGCCCGATCATCCTTCCCGTATTTTTCGTCTATACATACCAAAGAGGCACAACAGAAGATGGTTCAGATCCACGAATCCGGCGACGATGAGTGCCACCGTGACAGAGACGGTTGCGAGAATGTTCGAAGACATTTTTTGCGTCGAGGTTCTTCTTCTCGTATTTTTCTATCTTACGCGACATAAAAGCATTGAAGGGTACATTGGGAAACTTAGAGTTAAATTTGCGCCATATAGAGCCAGACATAAAGTAATCACCATAGTTAATAGTTATAGGGCAAACATCTTCTGCAACCTGCGCAGGATACATGTCCGGCACTTGCGCAGAGTTGCAAATGTTTCAGATGAATTGTTCACAAAATATCTCAAGGGCCCACATCGCTACAACTACACACTCCCTCACACCTTAGGGGCTCCCGAAGTAATGTCGGTCATGCGGCCTTCGTGGGGAGAGCAGCTTGAGCAGAAGGTGCAGCCGAAGATACAGCAGCTGAAGAAGGATCAACCCCTCCCCCAGAAGATGCAGCAGCAGGCGAAGGTGTGGCCACAGAACCAGACGTCGCTTGAGGGCCCTGAAACAAATAAGAAAAAATTAGAAAAAGAACGATAGGAAAGTACAAACTCAAAAGAGACGAAAAGGAGAACAAGCATTATGAACCTTGCGAAGCACGCGCCGACCTTCGGCAACGGTTAACCCAAAGCCAAACTTCTTAAAAAATGTCTGCATAAAGATCTTCGCTATGTTCTTGGGCAAGATAGGGATCTTCTCAACCGATGTCTCGGTAGGCCAGGCAAAGTTCACATTACGAAGTTGCCAAAGATCACTCTTAGACATGCTAGGCTCGCTATCACCAGAAGATTTGAACAAAGAGTATATGGCGTGAGCGAGGCTTCGCGCAGCAACAGCAGCTCCGAGCTCTCCAAAAGAACGCCCAGCAGATGCAAGAGAGCCAACACCATTAGAAAGCCATTCAAATACTTGGTCTATGTACATCACTTTAACATCATAGGGGGCAGGGGTGAGTCCATAGTCCATGAGAAGATCATGAACTTTTTTGCAGACAGGCTCCACATGACGCTCAGTCTCATTGCAGTAGGTTTCATGCTCCGAAGTGAGATTGACATGCGACCGCCGCAGATCAGTAAGCTCAACAACTTTAGCGTCGTACAACTTTTGTAGACCCTCAGCCTTTTTCTTCTCATCCTCAGCAGTAGAAGCCAAACGACGAAGTTCAGTTAGCTGAAGTTCCAGTTCGGCGTTCTTCTTCAGTAGTTCTTCCTTCTCACCAGAAATTTCAAGGCACTTCTTCTTTTCAGACTCTAGCGAAGAAGAGAGAGAAGTCTTTTCAGCCTACAGGGCCTTCACAACATCAATTTCCTTGCTAAGCGCAGTAGCAAAGGTCCTCTCAGAAAGTTGCCGGGACCGAAGGTCAGCACCGCATCGGTGTTGAGCAGCATGACAAGCCAAGAAGGACTTCATGCTTAGATCTTGAGCTTGGTATAAAATCTCTTCGGCGCTTTCCTTGCCAAGTTCATCTTCCATGATTGGAAAGCCGAAGCTATCACCAGCTTCTTGGAGCAAAGTGCGCTCGCGATCATCACTGCAAAACTGGAGCACCTTGCGCATAGAATCGCCGAAGATGCGAGCACTAGGTTTCATGCCAAGGCACCGAGCAACAACACTGGGTGACTCGTTACTAACAAATACACCACCACTTCGAGTGTTACTCTCAGTTTCCGACGAAGAGCCGTCGCTTTGTTCCACCCGAGCCAAAGTTTTATGATGAATAACTGAAATAACTTTACTACCACTGGGAACTTCAGTAGCAGAAGGCACCACAGTTTCAACAACTGAAGGTGGAGGGACAAGAGTCTTGTCTTTCAAAGATCTGGCTCGAGGGGTGCAATCTTCGTCACTTTCAGGCTCAGGCTCGTTGTAGTCAATGTCAAGGGGATCAGCAAGTGTAGCACCAACAACAACACCAGGAGAAAGAGAAGTAATATCTACTATCTCTTCGGGTCGGTCAACCGAAGGAGCTTCAATGTTTGTACCGGAGCCAACAGCAACTTCGGGAGGATTTGTCTCAGTGTCACTCTTAGAATGATCAAATTCTTCAGGGCTGTACGACACAACTTCGGAGGTCGCCACACGAGAAGTTTTCTGGTGCTTTGAAACACTCCGCCCGGTACCACGGCCACGACGCTTCCTAATAGCCTTCGGGCGTGCTGAAGGGGCTGCAGCTTCGGAGCTCCCCTGGGCACCTTTCTTTGCCGCGCGCTTCGCTTGCGCTGCGCGGCGGCCAATGGTGACAGCACGATCACCAGCATGAATACCAAAGAAGAAGAACAGTCGATTGTCACGGGCACCACCAAGACGATCCTGAATATCAGCATCTTCCCTAGAAGAAATAGGCCCAAGAATTTCGTTGGCCCTCGCTTCAATCTCAGCAACATTGATATCTACAAAACAGAATAGAAAAAAAAATCAATAAAAAAATGTAAGCTAAGCGAAGAAAGAAACATCAAAGAAAGAGGAGGTGGGTACTGTTCTTCGTCAAGCGGAAGCTTCGGGCGAAGTCCGGGATCTTGATAGGAGAAGCGAAGTCATTCCAGGCGGCAACAGACCAAGCAGCGCGAACAGGGAACACCTTCGCACCGATATACTCCTCAACCAGGTCGCGAGTAGCATAGGCTTCGCAAGTTCTTGGAAAGCGGTGAGGAAAAGACGATCTACGTCCTCATCTTCATAGGAAGTGCCAACGCCCTTCAGCAAATTCTCAAATTGAGAACAAACAAGGGGAAGCTCTTTGTCTTCAACTGTGTAGTAGAACCAATAATGATTTCAGTTTTCATCCCATTTGTTCTTATAACAAACAACAGGCACATCGATATCACTGCAGTACTTGAAGTTGAGAGAAGCAAACTGGGCCTCTTCGCGAACAAGGGCACCATCAGCGACCCGATCCACTTTCAGAGGTTGATGATGCACGGTGTGCACTCTCACAAAATTAGCAGCAGAGGGGGCCACCCCCATTGTCTTGCAAGCCCACATGTAAACACTAAGCCGAAGAACGGCATTAGGAGTGAGATGGTGAAGATACATCCCAAAGCTCCGAAGAATGGAGACGATAGCCCCATCAAGGGGGAAGCGAAGTCCAACAGTGAACAAGTCGCGAAAAACCACCACTTCGTTGGGACGAGGCGTTGGAACAGTTTCAGAGCCAGGGGCTCTGCCCTTCCCTTCCTTAATGTATCCAGAGGTCACAAACTCCGCTAAAAGACCTCCGAAATCTAGCTGCGCCCAAAGACGAAGGTGGGCGGAGATCTATCAGCTTTGGGAGCCATGACACGAAGTAGCAAGGAAGCGAAGAAAGAGAACTAAAATGAACATTAAGGATAATAAGAAACCAAAACGAAGAAAGAAACATAAGAAGAGAAGTAGGAGGAAATACCAAGACAGCGAGGGAAGCGAAGGTAGACCAGAAAGCACCCGCGAAGGCAAAGGTCAAGCAGTCAAGATTTTCCGCGGTGAAAAAATCACGTGAGGGGTCGGAACTTATATAGGTTGCCAAGGGAGGAAATCTCGGAGATCGTGTAGCGAGAAACGTGGCGAAAATCCGGGATCACAACCATGAGGTGGCGAAAATCACAGAGCTTCACGGATAAACATGCAAAAATGTAAAAATAAAAATAATAGAATTAATAACAATGGTAAAATCTGTTGACAAGCCGAAGAGGGGAGGCGCTTTGGAGCGGAACATTTGCACCTGTCATGAAGAGGTTTTGCTAGTTCGGCTCGTCCTTAGTTAAAACCCTCACTAGCAAGGGGCTGAATGTTGGGGCAAATATTTCGCAACTGACCCCCTACATCTTCGGCTCTTCGGTGAGGAGCAAAATCTGGTTTGGTTCTTGCCTTGGTCATTTCAGGATGAAATCGGGAGCTGATGAGAGAAGGTCCGGCGAAGCATAGGGTCTTCGCCCGGAAAGATGGCACCAGTTCGCGAAGATGGCGAGAAGTAGATGCTGTGATGGTATGCCGCGTCCGAGCGAAGAAAGGATGCAGAGAAGTCATGACAAGAAAAGGGGCGCGAAGCGTTCGCGTGAGAAGCAATCCGCGAAGAGATCAAGGAACCGAGCACGAAGCGAAGTCCACAGAGGAGGCGCGAAGAGAACAGACAGCGAAGCGGTCCCGAAGACAAGCGAGGAAAGATGCTCTAAAGAGGAAGCAAGAGAAGTCTCGGCGGAGAAGAAAAGACACGACCGAAGATAGTGTGCCACGGAAGCAGACACGTAGGCTGTCAGGAAGTAAAGTGGACATATGTAAAGTGTGTGAGTACAGGCCCTGCGAGGTTACCGAAATACCCCTGAGATGCTTCGCACGATGTAAAAAAGCGATGGCAAGTGTTGTAAAGCGTAACTGTTACGGGCCTATAAAAAGGACCCGACGGTAATGAAATTGGGGAGGGGGGGATTGGAGAGCGGCTGAGTTTCATTTACACTTAGTCGAGTTCGAATTTCTATTCTTCGGTGTCTTTAGTGTTTTTCTTTCGCTTAGTTCGTTCCGACTGTTGGCCCCTCTTCGGGGAAGATTTTTATCCCAACAGCATCAAAAGGCCAAAACCACAACACAGCAAGAACTGGTTTCCAAACAGCTCTTGCAAACTAGCTTCTGGCAGTGAGCAACAGCTTTGCCAAGCTGGCGCAAATGGGCAAGGAGGTCGACGTGTCCGCTCTCGAGGCCGGCGGCGCCCGTGACTACGTCGACCCGCCGTCGGCGCCGCTGGAGGACATCGACGAGCTCGGCAAGTGGTCGCTGTACCGCGCCGTGATCGCCGAGTTCGTGGAGACTCTGCTGTTCCTATACATCGTGGTGGCGACGGTGATCGGGTACAAGCACCAGACGGACGCGTCGGCGTCGGGCCCCGATGTGGCGTGCGGCGGCGTGGGCATCCTCGGCATCGCGTGGGCGTTCGGCGGCATGATCTTCATCCTCGTCTACTGCACCGTCGGCATCTCCGGCGGCCACATCAACCCGGTGGTCACCTTCGGCCTGTTTCTGGCGCGCAAGGTGTCCCTGGTCCGCGCGATGCTGTACATGGCGGCGCAGTGCCTGGGAGCCATCTGCGGCGTCGCGCTCGTCATGGGCTTCCAGAGCGGCTTCTACGCGCGCTACGGAGGTGGCGCCAACGAGATCTGCGCTGGGTACTCCACCGGCACGGGCCTCGCCGCCGAGATCGTCGGCACCTTCGTGCTCGTTTACACCGTCTTCTCAGCCACCGACCCCAAGCGCAATGCCCGCGACTCACACATCCCAGTATGTAATTTGAGTCTTGAGTTGTGATTTGCACGTTGAAAGGAGCCAAGAACTCACTGTCTGTTGCATGGCGACGAATTGACCAGCTGCGTGCTTAGGCTATCCGCACTCGTCATACTCCAAATTCATCCCCTATAAGGAATATTCCTGCACATTTTACAGTCTTTTTCCGCACCGTCGTCCCAGTATTTCATACTCCATACCAACTACTTCGTGTGGGACCCACGAGTCATACTCATTTACCCCACATCCCTGTCCCACCCCGTCTCCCTCCCTTCCTTCTCCACTCTCTCTCTCCCCTACTACCCGGCGCAGGGGCGCAACCGACGACGAGCCTGGTGATGGCGCAGGAGCCCAAGGTCGGCCGGGTCCTCCCTCCTCGGCGGCGCTCCTCCCCACGCTGTCCCTTGTCCTCGGCGGCGCTCCTCCCTGCGCCGGATCGTGGCCGGAGGTGTTGGGCGGCGGAGAGACCGAGGAAGGCGGCGCGGAGCAGGGCGGCGCGGAGCAGGGCGCGACGCGGGAGAAGGGCGGTGCGGGATCAAGGCGGCGCGGAGGCTGTGCGCGACGCGGGAGTAGGGCGCTGCAGGGCGGCGCGGAGCAGGGCGCGGCGAGGCGGGGCGGAGGCAGGGCGCGGCGCAGCGCGCGACCGACGCCGGAGCTCGGCGCGGGGTGGAGCTCGGTGGCGGCGGATCGAGCGGCGCGGGGTGGAGCGCTCTCTGCTCCGCCCGGGCCATGGTGGAGGCAGCGCTCTCGATCCACGGCCTCTCTCTCCCTCACACGCGCCGGCTGCGGGTAACAAGGAGTGGAGCCGAGCTCCGGTGTTGCGGCGGCGGCGGCGGCGCGGGACGCCGTTGTGGGGGACGGTGGCGCGGGACGGCGCGACCTCCCTCGCGGCGAGCAGAAGCAGAGCCGCCGGCGCGAGGCAAGGTCGGCCATGGCGGCTCGGCTCTGCTTTCTCCTCTGCCGCTTGGACGGCGCGACGCGGCAGCAGTTCCTCGGCCGTCTCCTCCTGCTCCGCCTCCCTCCCTACTCGTGCGCCCCTTCTTCTCCTGTCGGCCACCCCCTCTCTCTCCGTCCGGCCGCTGCTACGCCGGCGGCCCGAATCGTTAGGGATTGGCGCGAGGAGAGCACTGCGGTGGGCCCCCGCGCCACGCCTGTGCTTTACCGTGGACCTGGATGCACGCTTGATTTGGCGCATCCAGAAGCACACGGAGCTTTTGGGGATGCTGTGCAGTACCCTGGTGCGGGGATTTTTACCCTAAACCGGTACTGCAGTGGCTTTTGGCGTCCCATTGCGTACGCCGGTGCGGATAGCCTTAGCATTAAAAAACTGCAAACCGCGCGGACTCTGTCGTCGTGTTCACACCCGGTGGAAGACTTTCCCACCTGCCCCCCACGGCTGCCTTGCAAAGGATGGCACAGCAGTTCTAAGCATTCAGCCGTTGATATCAGCCTAGTATGTGCTTGTTCATTGCACTTTTGATTCTGACGTCAGTACACTTTTCAACTTCAGTGGGGTGGGGTGTGTGTTGGGTGGGGGGGGCATAGATGGACACGAGTCCAACAGTGACGATATAGAAATGTGGTCGACCCGAATCTCAGAACCTCTAGATTTTCCACGTTTATTTGGAGGGTGCATGTTATTCCTGATTATTACAAAATCTGCATGCTTACGTGGTGCACTTTGATTGGCCGACTATGTGGCTGGACTACCTCTGCACGCCAAGAAATAGTACATACTTGTATATCATCGCTAAATTGTTTCATAAATTCAACAAAGATACACGCCATATAATCAAGTATTTCTCGATGACTAATAATAACTTGAATTAAAAATTTATGCAAACTAGATTCCAAAGTTTTTTTAGAATTAATTAGATTCCATAGTTAAGTATATATCATTGAGCTCACATGTCATTGACTCATGTGAACTTCACATGTAAGTGAGATTGTGCTGATATATATCTAACTTTGCAATGTTTTAATGGTATGAATCCAAATTTCTAAAAAAATCATACGAGCAAACAAGAATTAGTTGGATCAATCATGAATTGCCCATTTATTTGACACGAATAATACATCAACGCAAACAGGTCACACACCAACGACCCTATACCCTAAAACCCAAAACACAAACCCTAAAACCATAGACCCTAAACCATAAAACCCTAATCCCTAAAACCCCAAAACCCTAAACTCTAAATCCTTAAACTCTAAATCATTTTTACATATTTGAAATAATTTTTTGAATAAGATGAATGGTCAAAGTTGTAAGGAAAAGTCAACAACGTCAACTATTTTGATGCAGATGGAGTATTTGACAAGGAAGAGTCACAACAAACATTGCATTGGTGTTTTTATAATAATTGTCACATCAATTGTTTGATGCTAATTAAGAGTATTAAACATAGACCAATGACAAAGTGAATTTCATAAACCCTAGGCTTTTCCACGTGACGAATCTATGAAGCACAACGTAGACTAGTTATAAAAATAATGTCTATTAGAAGTATTGAACGTAGACTAGTTATAAAATAATTATACGAATGGACCGGAAATTGCGAGACGAATCCATTAGGTCTAATTAATCCGTCATTAGAGATTGGTTACTGTAGCACAAAGTTGTCTAATCATGACATAATTAGGTTCGTTAGATTCGTCTCGAAAAGTAAGGTAGGGGTTGTGCAATAAGCTTTGTCAGTAATTCACATTTAATACTTCTAATTAGTGTCCGGAGATTGATGTGATAGTTGATGAAATTTTTGGGAAAAAACAAAGAAGTGGACAACCAAAAGGGCCAACCAGTCTCATCTTTAATTTCAAACAGTGAGATACAGTGGCACGTCCGCTGCGGGAGTGGACACGAAACCTTCAGATGCCGGGTGAAGAAGCTTTGAGACTACTCCGGACTCGTAGCCAGGCGACCTCTGGCGGACCCCCTTCCTGTCCAGTACCAATAAATAAACATGAAGACTCCTGAATGCACAAGAAAAAGTCTCCACGCGTGTGAAACGGGTTTCGTCTCTCGTCAGACCGTACAAGTCAATTAACCGTAACGAAGCATCTGTAAAAAGTAAAAAGTGAGAGACAATTGTGTTTGGAATCAATCCTCAAAGTTTCATTGATCTGATTGTTTCATATATATAGAGGGAATCGGCAGATTCCCGAACCGTCGTCTCGGTCGTGCGTGCGGCAACCACCCGAGGCAACCGCTCGTTCGTGCCTTCGTGGGAGAGCGTCGCCAGGAGTCAACTGCCGTTGATTCTAGGATGAGATCACCCTAAAATTTATTTGTAACACTCCTCCTTGATCGAATCCTCCTTTGATCAACGAAATAAAATATTCCTCCAAAACCCTGTGGGAAAAATGAGAAATAATATAGGTACGGATCACTCTATCATAAACTCAAAGAGTTTAAGGAATGATCTATGTCTTTGATATCTCCCTAAAAACCCCAATGGGGAAAATAGGAAATATGACATACACTTGTGTTAACATTGCCTCATTAAAAACTTTATATGAGAAAACCTCAAAGAGGAAAAACCAATAAAAGAAAAGAGCACAATGTGATGTTTTGAACAGGAACACCTTAGAGGAAAAACTCATAAAAGAAAAGAGCAAATCTCTAAGCCTCCTCATACCAATTCCTCGAACACATTTTTCAAACGTGGAAGCAGGTAGAGATTCAGTGAAAAGGTCGGCGAGATTATCACAAGATTTTGCCAGCAAGATTTGTATTTCCCCACTTTTCTGAAGTTCGTGAGGGAAGAAATACTTGGGAGCAATATGTTTGTTGAGGTTGCTTTTGATGTAGCCTGTTTGCATCTGGGTAACACAAGCAGCATTATCTTCATACATAATGGTGGGTGATTCCATAGAACCAATGCCACAAGATTGCTCTATGTGCTTAATCATTCTGCGAAGCCACACACATTCACGTGATGCCTCATACAGTGCAATGATTTCAGCATGATTTGTGGAGGTTGCCACTAATGTTTGTTTGGAAGATTTCCAAGAAATGGTTGTTCCTCCATGTAGGAATACAAAACCTGTCTGAGATCTGGCATTGTGGGGATCAGACAAATAACCAGCATCAGCATAACCAATCAAATTGGGGTCTTGGTTTTTCTGATAGAACAAACCTAAGTCCTTAGTACCGTTAAGATACCTTAGGATTTGTTTACCCCCAGTCCAATGGCGCTTTGTTGGCGCAGCACTATGTCTTGCAAGCAAGTTAACCGCAAATGCAATATCAGGCCTGGTGCAATTTGCGAGATACATAAGTGCCCCAATGAGACTAAGGTAGGGATATTCGGA
This sequence comes from Cenchrus fungigraminus, assembly GCA_036936925.1. Classification (NCBI taxonomy): domain Eukaryota; kingdom Viridiplantae; phylum Streptophyta; class Magnoliopsida; order Poales; family Poaceae; genus Cenchrus; species Cenchrus fungigraminus. Next base: position 76,298,387 of record CM072780.1, read on the forward strand.
TCCCAATACCTCTTCTCCTTTATCCCGAGGTCGAAAGACATCTTTCTCCACATCAAGGGATCGAACAACCATTAGAGTTTTGATTGGATAAGATTTATCCATATTGAATTTCTCCAATATCTTTTGGATATAAGCAGACTGGTGTACAAGTATTCCTGAGTGAAGGTGCTCGATTTGTAAACCCAAGCAAAATTTGGTTTGACCCAAATCCTTCATCTCAAACTCCGTCTTAAGGTGATTGCGGGCTTCATCAACATCTTCAGTGTTGCCAATAATATTTAAATCATCAACATACACTGATATTATGCAGAATCCTGTAGAGGATTTCTTGATGAAGACACACGGACAATCATCATTGTTGGAGTATCCCTTTTGTAGAAGGTACTCGCTCAGTCAGTTGTACCACATTCTTCCCGACTGCTTAAGACCATATAATAATCTTTTCAGTTTTACACAATACATGTTGCGATTTGCGCCCGGATTCGGTATAGAGTTTCCATCGGGAACTGTTGACGGTGAATTTCCGTCAACCTAGCCATGAGTTTACCTTCGGTGTTGGCATGAATTTTATATCTTATCCATTGGTACTAACCCCCTTGGTATCACAAGTTCGTTCGTGCATGTCGGTTTTGGAGTTTGATGTTTATGGAGGAATTTAGCGTTGAAAGCAAGATTTCTGGGTAAAGTTCATCAAGCACCTCGTGACAAGACCTTGAAGCCCGGTACAAGTCAAGCAATGAAGTGAACATGACTCCAAGAAGCCCAAGGACCAACCCGTGAGGACGAAAAACTCCGAGGACCTAAACAGAAAATGCTGAATCTTGCGGGACAAGGAGCTTCATCTAACCCGCGGAGAAACTGACGTCAAGGGCCCACATTCAGAAGAGAGAATACTCTAAAAGACTCGGGAAGCATCACCAGCAAAGGAGGCCGTGAGATGGGCCGAAATGGGCCCAGGCCGGCCGGCCCAGGCCGACCGGCCCAGCCCATTTCGGGGCCCATTCGCGCCCCCCCTTTGACCTAGCCGCCTCTCGGACTATTTACAGGCTAAGGAGACGTGAAGCACAAGCTAAAAAGCTAGAATTTGCAGATCCAAAAGCGGAGGCCGAAGGATCGTCGGAGTCTCCAAAGGAATCACCACCTCCAAGCCCTAGGGATAATCAACTTCCACCGCTACCGATGGGAGAACAACCGCAGCTGGAGCTCAAGATCGGGGAGCTATGCACCCCGGACATCGTCGACCTACAAATCTTGAACCTCGCGGAGATCGGAAGGTCATTCGAGATCAAGACCTCAACAATCCGCATGGTGCAACATTCACCCTTCACCGGTAAAGCGGATCCGAACCTTCACCTCCAAGCGTTCGTTCAACTTTGTCAAACATTCAACATGGACGGGGTGACTCAAGATCAAATGAGGGCAAGGCTCTTTCTGTTTTCGTTACTCGGGAAGGCTTTGCAATGGTTCTACTCTCAACCGGCGGAGACGGTGCAAAATTGGGACACCTTGATGAGAGCCTTCATGAAGGAATACTACTCACCGGGTAAGACTCAAAGCTTGCGCAATAAGATTGCTACCTTTGCTCAATATCCTACGGAGACTATATCGGAGGCATTCGAGCGCTTCAATGAGTACACTCGGGCGGTTCCACATCACAAGTTCCCGAAGGAGGATCTCGTTCAAAAGTTCTATCAAGGACTTACCATGGCGTCAAGGACAATCATCGATGCATCGGCGGGAGGATCCATCATCGAGCTTACGCCGACCCAAGCTTTCACTCTATTCAAGAAGGTCGCGGACAATGACACATGGGCGTCATCCGGACGCTTACTTCTGGTTCAACCCACGGGGAACGTCAAGGGAGACTTGCAAGTGGAAAAGGAAGATATACTCGAAGGCAAGATCGATTCGCTTATGCGGAGGTTGGAGAAGATGGAGATAGAGAAGAAAGAAGCTCAAGACTTAAAGGCTGCCGAAGCAAGATCCACATGTGAAGAGTGCGGAGAATATGGCCATGTCCAAAAGGATTGCCCGGAGGAAGCCAAGATGCTCGACTACATGAGGAAGGGGGATTTGCCGAACTTCCGCTACGGGCAAGGTAGACCTCAATTTAATGCAAGCTCATCCATTCCGAATTCGGTTCCGCTTCGTATGCAATTGAAGGACTTCATGGACGAGCAAGCTAAGATCAACAAGGACACCGTCACCAAGTTCAAGGCCATAGACAAGGTGTTGGAGAACATCGATAGCAAGGTGACGGAGGTCGGAAGCTCCAACCATCAAGTGCTCAACATGATGAAGATGCTCGAGACACAAGTGGGACAACTTGCCGGGCGCCTATCCGCTAATGAAGGGAAGCTTCTGGGACAACCTCAATGTCCCAAGATGACGAAGGCCATTCAAACTCGTTCGGGGAAGGAGACTGAAGATCCGGAGCATTCCGCGGGAGCAAGAAAGCCTAAACCATCAACCGAGGCGGAGGAATTTGCTAAGGAGGAGGTTACCGAGATCATCACCGAAGAGCCCGAGTTTGAGATGCCGGGAGAAGACACGAAGATACCGCAACTTAAGCCACGCTACTTCCGAGGTAAACTTGATAATCATTTTGAGAAGTTTGTGGAGGTTGGGCGTAGGTTAAGCATCAACATGCTGCTATTGGATGCCCTTCAAGTTCCTACATATTCTCACTACTTCAAAGATATTCTTGCAAACAAGTATGAGATAGCAACACTCGGGGTAGATCATGTCAAGATGTCCGAGCAATGTAGCACCGCTATTGCGAATGGACTAGAGAAGCAAGGAGACCCCGGATGCCTGACGATTCCATGTTCCGTTGGTTCGTTCAAGTTTGAGAAGGCATTATGCGACCTTGGAGCAAGTGTGAGCATCATGCCAAGAGATGTGTTCGAGAAGCTATGCCTACCGGAGCTAGAGCCTACGGCCATGTGCTTGGAGTTGGGTGACAACTCCATTCGCTACCCTTTGGGCATCGCCGTGGATGTGCCCGTGAAGGTCAGACACCACTTCATCCCCATCGACTTTGTGGTGCTCGAGATGGGAGAGAGGGAGAAGCCACCACTTATCCTTGGGAGGCCCTTCCTCAAGTCCGTGGGAGCTACCATCGACGTCGGCAAGGGGGAGATCAAGTTCGACATCAATGGCGAGAGAAGTTCCTTCAAGTTTCGACCACGCTTCGAGGTATGCAATATGATCAAAGTTAAATGTATTCCACCTCATCATCGCGTTAGTAAGGAAGAGCCAAGGAAGAAGGAAGAGCTGGAGAAGAAGGAAGCGAAGGAAATCAAAGAGGTTGTTGCATCCGTCAAGATAAAGGAACAAAAGCCGCCTGTGAAGACCAAAAAGATGACTAAGCCGGAGAATAAGCCCGCGCCCAAGATGGTGCGGAAGTGGGTACCTAAGATTGCAACGCCCGCAAAGAGCGTTGATCCGAAGTAATCAAGTGAAGAAGTCTAGCCATGGACTATAAACGAAGCGCTAGGCGGGAGGCAACCCGTTTTGTCGAGTCAAGAATAAGCTACCGGGAGGACAACCCGATTCAAGATTTTTCGAGTCTTTTCAAGTAAGTTAGTTTTGAAATATTGATATGCAAGACATTAGACTTAAAGTGGTTGAATAATGTTAGAGACATAAATCTTGGTTGGATATTTTATTTGGATCATAAACCCTTTACATGAGACATCCTATGAGTTATTTGCTTCTTTTCGAGAAACCAAAACAAAAAAAATTCAGAACCTATCTCAACCTTTCATCCTCTTTATGATGTTATGGTTAACTTGTTTTACATGCTAAAAACACACGAGTAGAGCCACGCCTTGTACCTAGATGTTATTTAAATTTCAGCGCGTGGTAGGACTCGCGTGAACCTAGAAACTTGATTTTTGGTTGGTTTGAAAATTTCATATCCTTGGTTTCTCTAGAGTTAGAATTTTTCTAAGCCTTATTTAATTTTATTTCATTCAAAATCTCTCTCATTTAACCAAAATTAGAACCTAAACCTATGCCCCCATGATCAAGCCGGGAAAAGCTTGCTCTCAACTAATGGAAGCAAACAATACCGGTGAGACCAAAATGAAAGTAGTCGGAAAACATTTTCGACTTACATTTGTTTTTGATGCTTAAAAACTCCTCTAAATATATTTGAACTCATTGCAAGCTCTGAGTTTAATTTTATTTTCAAAATTAGAGGAGTACTTAGCATTAAAACATGCTTAGAGGGAGGCAATTTGATTAACTTAACCATGCATGCACCATGATGTATCACGGGATGCCCCTCCAACATCTTCCATCAAACCACATGCAAAGGACAAGCATGGGGGGCAGCCAAAGCTTTGTTTTGCAGGAATCTCATGGAGGCATGTGAGGCAAGGGAGCATGGAAGTGACTCAAAGCAAAACAATCAAGTGGAGGGATCAATAATGCAAGCAAAGGAGTGGACGAGAGCATTTGGGCGGTGCAACCCCGTGGAGCACGCAGTCGCAAAGCAACAAAGCAAGCATGAGTGCACTGGAGAAGAGCTGAGCCAGGAGGAGCAGCGAGGCCCCCAGGCCGGTCGGCCCAGGCCGGCCGGCCTACCCCCTTTAAAAGCCCCCCGGTGCCCGTCTTCCTCAGGTAAGTCACTTGCCCAGTTCCTTGTTCGTGTGCTTGAGCTCGTAGTCCAGAACCACCTTAGACTTAGCCTTCCACTCCGAGTTTGTTTCGTCCAACAAAATCCATCCTAAATCCACTCAAAGTCCATACTCCAAAAAATATTTGTGTGCCTTGTTACCGGTTGAAAACCCCGGGTTTATATTTGTGAGGAGAGTGCAGCAACCATGTGGAAGAAAACTACAAGTCTTTTCACCAAGAAGAAGGGATCATCGTCGTCCAAGCCATCATCGACAACCTCTTCGAGGAGGCACTCGGTCTCCGAGTCTCCTCGGAGTATGGAGGAGGACATGGCACCGCCGAGGAGGAACGACACTCTTCTCCTCGGTGGCATGAGAGCCACACGAAGCTCGTCTATGAGGTTCACCGAACCTCAAGGACGTACGGAGGAGCCGCCCGTCTGACCTTGTCGCTCGACACGATCATCCGCTCCACCTCCATACAATCCACCGTATTCCAAGTATGGGTTTATTATCAAGACGGAGGAGGAGGAGGAGATGCTCACTCGCCTTGAGAAGAGGCTTGTGGCGAACGTCGACTTCGACGACCAAGCTCTCCAAGTGCTGGGTTTTTGTACGGATATTTACTACATGTTGGGACACCTAGGTTGGGTGCAATTCTCCAACGGAGTGTCGGCAAACACCCACAAGGAATTCGCCTTGGAAATTCTCATGACCATGGCGCCTATCCTTGATGAAGGAGTGCCGAGTCTCTCATTCCGTTTGCAGGGAGTTGAACAAGTGGTTCCCTATGAGTATATTAGGGAGTTACTTGGTTTTCAAAAGGGAGCCCCGGAACAAGTGGATGTGCATGGAGGCACATTGGAAGGTTTTTGGAGTATGATCGCGGGAGAAGCTAACCGGCAAAGAAATAGTATCCGGAACCCCATCATCCAAGTATTTCACTCATGGAAGTGTAAGAGGATTTTGGGGAGAATGAGAGAGACCAAGATAACTGACATGGAGGTGAATTGGCTTTACTCGGCTTTGATTGCCAGGCAGCCAATCAACCCCACTCACCTTATGATCAACCGGTGGTGTTGTGAAGCAACATCGGGTTTGGGAGATATTGGCTCGGGGTGTTATCTCTCCATGTTGGCTATCTCTTTGAGACCGGGAATTCCAAGAAACCCGGAGCATCTCCTAGTCGGGACTTTCCTAGGATTTGATTATATGAAGCAAGGCAAATATATAAGTGGAGATGAGAGAGGAGGCTTCAAAGTGGCCAAAGTGAATTTGCCCCTTCCGAATGGAAGATTAAGACTTTTTCTTGAGGGGAAAGAAGATTGGTTAGAGGAAGGACTTCTTGTGCCGGCGAAGAAAAATAAGAGAGGAAGGATTATAGAAGAAGGTTATTCCACGGCCCAAGAAGGAGGTGTGCAACAAAATTATGTGCCACCATTTGGAGGAATTCCGGCGCCGCCGAGTTACTACGGTGGTGTACCAATGCAAGCATGGGGGAGTGGTGCAGCCATACCCCCACCAAATTTTGCGGAACCCAACGTAGCCTTTGCGGAGCCATGTGCACATCTTCCTCAACCACAACAAAGTGTGGCCATCATTGGAGCGTACGCTGCAAGAAACATGCAAAATATCGCAGCCATCCAAACCAATGCAAACCAAATGGGTGAAGGAAATGCAAACATCGCTTATGAGCTTGGACGCCTTCACCTAGCACCGCCGGGACAATTCATAGGAGGAGCGGTGCAATCCTATTATGAGCAAGGGTACAACAATCAAGATTATCAATATCAACCACCGGCGGAAGATTAGAGAGAGGAGGAGCTTTAGTTTATCTTTCCTTTTCCCTTTTCTTTAATTTTCAGCTTGTATGTGTCTATGTATGCGTAGTGTTTTCAGTTTTTTATTTAATTTTCAGCATGTGTGTTAGTGTTTATTTTCATCATAAATAAAGTCACCACCTTGTTTTTACCTTAGGCAAAGATACAAAGTTTGTGCCATGTTGATATATGATGATAGTTGCCGCTTTGTTTATCTTTATACTTGTTTTATGCATGATTAAGCTAATGCTCTCTTAAAATACAAATCTGAAATTATCTAAATGCTAGCTCAATCTTTAGCGGAGGTTATGATAAAAATAAAGACCCATAGTGTTTTATGTGCTCTCAAGTTTAGATGGGTTAAAGATGATTTATTTGTGTTCTTAAAAGTAATGCTAACCTTGTCATAAATACCACTTGCGTGTTGCTCTACCTATCCAGAGCCATATATATATTTGAGTGCAAAAACTTAGTACACAAAGTTTATTTTTGGGTGAGTTATTTCAGGCCTTGATTTCTCTGGCCCGAGACTAAGAAGCTGGTCATTCCGTTTTTGCGTATCTATCTTTTTGCTAGCCTTTTTATTCGTGCATTGTGTATCCCCACATCGGAGATTTCACAAACCTCGCCGGGTATCCACCCTTAAAACCGAAATATCATCTTTTGTGTTTACCTCCTTGACCACAACCTATCATTGAGTATGGATCGTCAATTCGAGGAAGATCGCAAGATGGTGCCAAGATTGAAGATTTCAAGTATCTCTCCAAAGGAAAAATATTTCTAGTACCTACCTTATCTCTATCACCTCTTTGCCTGAGGATGAGAAAACATCTAAGCATGGGGGAGGAGGTAGGTACAATGCAATTTAGAGTTCAAGGGGGGCAAATAAGAAAGAAAAAGAAAGAAAGAAAAAAAAGGGAAAAGAAAAAAATGAGTATAAAGAAAAAATATATATATGTATGAGAAAAGAAAAAAATATGAGTATGTATAAAAATAGAATAGAGTGAACTCCCCAGTTCTCTAAAGTACATTAGGAATTTCAAAAGTTTCAAAAGTTAAGATCCAAACTCATCTTTCCAACCATGTGCAATCCGATAACAAGGACTTCCTTTGTGCCTCGGGATCACTCTTTGCCATTTGCACATGTCCACCTATCTCAAAGTGTGTGTATTTTTCTCTCCCCCTCCTTGATATAACATTATTTTCCAATGACCTTTTTGATGAGTCTCGGTAAGACCATGAGAAGCTTGTCTTGATTTGACAACATCTCATTTATAATATCTTGGTAGGACTAAACTTTCCCAAAGAGCTCCACATAAAGCCTACCACTTACATATATGTTTTGAGAGGGAAAGGAGTAGAAGAAATAGGCTTGAGAGATAAGATGAGATGAGAGTTCATGAGCAAGATGCAAGGTGGTTTAAATTTTTGAACTTGGTTTAGCTCTTTTTCATCTCATTCTTTATTCAAAATTTCTGAGATCCATTTGAATTTTGGGAGCATGTTTAATACTTGTGGGATGAGCTTAATTAATATCTACCCTCCGTAGGGATGAAGGCTAGTACATTATGGAACTCTAACGAATCAAACTTTTGAGAGCATTATGTTTTCTCGTGTATGATCAAGTGCAGGGTTTAAGCAATGAAGGGCAACAATGATATCCATCGAAGGCTTACTCGAGGACGAGCAAGGTTTAAGCATGGGGGAGATGTTGACGGTGAATTTCCGTCAACCTAGCCATGAGTTTACCTTCGGTGTTGGCATGAATTTTATATCTTATCCATTGGTACTAACCCCCTTGGTATAACAAGTTCGTTCGTGCATGTCGGTTTTGGAGTTTGATGTTTATGCAGGAATTTAGCGTTGAAAGCAAGACTTCCGGGTAAAGTTCATCAAGCACCTCGTGACAAGACCTTGAAGCTCGGTACAAGTCAAGCAATGAAGTGAACATGACTTCAAGAAGCCCAAGGACCAACCCGTGAAGACGGAAAACTCCGAGGACCTGAACAGAAAATGCTGAATCTTGCGGGACAAGGAGCTTCATCTAAACCGCGGAGAAACTGACGTCAAGGGCCCACATGCAGAAGGGAGAATACTCTAGAAGACTCGGGAAGCATCACCAGCAAAGGAGGCCGCGAGATGGGCCGAAATGGGCCCAGGCCGGCCGGCCCAGGCCGACCGGCCTAGCCTATTTCGGGGCCCATTCGCGCCCCCCTTTGACCTAGCCGCCTCTCGGACTATTTATAGCCCCCTGGCCGAGAGCCACGCATCAACTCATTCGTCATTCGCCGCCGAGGAGCAGAGAAGAGAGGGACACCATTCCGGAGAGGAGAGGGTCGAGCTAGTTGTCTAGGGTTTCCCTAGCCGACGTGGGAACCTTGCAAGGAAGACCACGTCGGAGTTCCAGGAGCTAGAAGCAAGATCAAGGTAGGATCCCGGTGGTGATCTTGTTTATGTATCATGTACTATGTTGAATTATCAAGTTGCAATCCGATTTCTAGCGATCGAGTGTTTCTCCTACGACTTTGATTTCAATCGGCTTTTCTTACTTTAAGATCTATTCTCGAGATAGATCATAGAGGGTGTTCTTGTAGCCGTGGTGGCTAGAGGTGCATGCCTGACCTTCCGAGAGATTTCAACTTGTCCATTGGACTCGCCCTAAGCTAACCCGCACGAGTAGGAGTGTGTTGTGACAGAACGGTGGCTCAAAAAGGTGGGCGTCTTCGGAGTTGGACGGGAAACCATGATTTAAAGAGGCTTTTTATGAGATTCAACTTGACTATTTCTTCTTTGCTCGGAACTTCAACAAAAGCTTGATCCAATCTCTCTAGATTGGTTTTACCTATCCCTCTCTACCTCTTGCTACCTCCGGCTTTCGTAGATTACATTCGTTTTTATGATGTTCTTTAGATTAGATGCATAAGATTCCCCTTTGAAGATCTAAGTGTTCTCGGCTTTATTAGATAGGATTTTGCATCACACATTTGTTCCACGGATTCGATACCTTGGGTTCACACTTGAGGGAAGAAGGGTCCTTTGGCTACGACGGAGGACTTGTCCGCTTGCAAGTCCAAACGAAGTTTGATACGTATATACACCGTCAACAGGAACCTTCATATAAATATCCGAATCAAGTGACCCATAAAGATATGCTGTCACTACGTCCATCAACTGCATAGATAGACGTTTTTGTACTGCCAAAGATATAAGGTATCGGAAAGTGATTCCACTCATTACTGGAGAATATGTTTCATTGAAATCAATGCCGGGTCTCTGTGTGAACCCTTGTGCTACAAGCCTCGCCTTATATCTCACCACCTCAATGTTCTCGTTCCGTTTCCGGACGAAAACCCATTTGAAACCCACAGGAAAGATTTCAGGAGGTGTAGGTATTACTGATGAGAATACCTCTCTTTTTGTGAGGGAGGCTAACTCTGCTTCAATTGCCTCCTTCCATTTGTTCCAGTCCGAGCGCTTTTTGCACTCTACCATGGATTTAAGATCTGGTTGATTTTGGAGGTTTTCAGCGATTGATGTAGAGAAATATATGTCGACATTTGTAGTCTTACGATCGTATGTTGCTCCAGAAGTGAGATAATTAATGGAAATCTCTTGCAGCCCAATTGACGGTTCAGTATTTCCCAATACGATCTCGTCGGGGCGTTCCGATGTCCCAGCATCAGAAATTGAGTGCACTATTGATACGGGATGTGGAAGTGGTTCATCCACTAGGTGTCTCTCAACAATTGGTTGAGTTGCATTTACGGGGTCAGAGGGTGTATCCCTCTGTTTCCTATTGCGCTTACGGGAAGCTGTACCCGTAGGAATAGCCGTACTTCTCCCATTCTTGCTAGAAGAATTCGAAGGAAGATGAGTAGTTTTATTTGGTACCTCTACTCTTTCCGGCACGTTCCTTGTAGGATCATAGGATTTTGTGACACCTTTACCAGCCGTAAATGCATCTGGCAGGTTATTTGCAATGTTTTGCAAATTTAGGATCCTCTGAACTTGTAATTCAGATTCCTTAGTATGGGGATCCTCCTCGGAGATGTGTTGAGCATCCCAATTGATTTCCTGGCATTCAGTGTGATACTTATAATCTCCCCCTAATGCCGGGAAATGATCTTCATTGAAGATACAATCAGCGTGCCGGGCCGTAAGTAAATCCCCTGTAAGGGGCTCCAGGAATTTAATGATTGACGGAGATTGAAATCCCACATAAATTCCCAATTTCCTGTGAGGGACCATGGAGGTACGCTTGGGTGGTGAGATCGGTACGTACACAGCGCAACCGAATTTTCGCAGATAGGAAATACTTGGAGGATCACCACGTACCAATTGCAGCGGGGAGGCTGAATGGTATGCAGTTGGGCGAAGTTGTATCAAGTCTGCAGCGTGTAAAACTGCATGACCCCAACAAGAAGTTGGAAGATTACAACCTTGTAGCATTGGTCTTGCGATGAGCTTGATTCTCTTGATAAGAGCCTCTGCTAAACCATTCTGGGTGTGAACATAGGGGACAGAGTGCTGAACTTCAATTCCTAATGCCATACAATAATCATTGAAGGCTTTGGAAGAAAATTCTGCAGCATTATCCATTCTAATCGTCTTTATCCGATGCTCAGAGTGATGTGCTTTAAGTTTGATAACTTGAGCAATCAACTTTGCAAACGCATGGTTGCGTGTCGATAAGAGAGACACATGAGACCATCGTGAAGACGCGTCTAACAAAACCATGAAATATCTGAACGGACTAGATGAAGGTTGAATGGGTCCACAAATATCTCCTTGAATGCGTTCAAGGAACTTAAGTGGTTCAGTTCTAATTTTGAGATATGAAGGTCTCAAAATTAATTTCCCAGTGGCACAAGAAGTGCACATGACATCCGAAGATTGTGGTAATTTAGCATTGCTCAAATCATGACCAATGGAATTGCAAATGATTTTTCTCATCATCCCAATACCAGGATGGCCAAGGCGATCATGCCAAGTTTGGAATGCGTCCACATTCTGAAAAATCACCTTGTAAGCAACATGTGGTACAGGTTTAATGTATGTGTAGTACAATCCAGACGAGCGAGAGGGCATTTTTTCAAGTGTCTTTTTGCCATATCCGTCGTCTTTGGTAAAGAGGAGAAATTCCTACGCGTTGTCCTCAAAGGTTTCAACATGAATACCATTCATACGAATATCTCTGTAACTTAGTAGGGTACGCGTCGCATCGGGATACAATAATGCATCCTCGATGGTAAGTTGCGTTCCCATAGGAAGTATGATAGTGGCTCGACCTGAACCAACTATCACCGCATCGCGTCCAGCGATGGTCAAAACATTTCCCTCTTTCCTTTTAAAAGTTTGAAAATATTTGACTTCCGTAAGTACAGTATTAGTGGTGCAACTATCCACTAGACACTACTCCTCTTCCATCGGATTGACTCCCGTAGAAATCTATATGTAAAATGCAGAATTTAATAAAAACTCATGCAAATATACATAACACATACAACTTTATTATTGTAACAAATGTGCTTATTACAATCAAACATAAGGACAACATTATGTCTTTATTACAACCATTGCAAATTTAAACAAATGTCTATAAGATGGATAAATTTAGAGCCTAGTTAAAGTCTCTAAATATGTCGTTGGAGGCATACTCCACCATCATCTTGTCAGTGCCCAAGGAAGTCTCCCCCTGTTGCAGAGTCATAGTGTTGCTTGGTCCCGCTTCTGAAGGAATGGGAGGAACACTTGTCTCATGCTCACGGGAAGTGAAGTGTGCTTCATACTTCTTGCCTTGAGTGTCATGCCCACGACCCATGGACTTCATGTACAAGTCAACTAAGTGCCTTGGGGTCTTGCATTTCTTAGCCTGATGATTGTAGCAACCACACTTGTAGCAAGCGGTTTTGTTGCTATTGTCATTTTTAGGCTTAGAAATAACTTTCCCCTTGTTGGAGAGCCCACTTGGCTTGCGGTGCCTACGCCGCTTGCTTTTGCTCGAAGGGTTTCTAGGTTGGTTGCCAGAACCACCATGTCCTGTCTTCTCAAAAGTAGCATGTACTTCAGGCAGAGGTGCAGTGCCCACAGGGCGCTGCTGAGAGTTCCATAAAGTGAGCTCATGATTCTTCTCTGTCTGTCGTAGTGACTGAATCAATTGAGAATAGACAGTGAAACCTTTCTCACGATACTATTGAGTAAGTAGCCTCTCAGCAGGAAGCATTGTGGATAAGGTTTTTTTCAAACTTTTCCGCTTCAGAGGGTTCCTTATCACAGAACTTGAGTTTCGTGCTAAGCTTGTGAACAACATGGTTAAACTCATCTACGGATTTATAATCCTGGAAACGTAGATGGTTCCACTCATGGACAGCCTCCAGGAGGACAATTGCCTTTTGCTGTTCATAGCGGTTTTTGAGGGCCTCCCACAACACATGTGGATCTTCTTCATACATGTACTCAGACTTTAAGTCCGGATGTATGTTGTTCCTTATGATGGCCAAGGCACCAAACTTAATTGAATCCGGTATAGGCGGCGCACCTGCAGCAGGTGCGGCCAAGCATGGAAAAAGTCCACGGGTCGATAGACCGACTTTAATGTCCGTAGCCCATGTAGGGAAATTGTGACCATCAAGAGCGAGGATCTCAAACTCTTTGCCGGCCATCTCACCTACAAATGATATGCCGAAAATCTTAGGAATTTTGGCAATAATTCAATGCAAAAATAGGTGAATTCAAGATAAAACTCGAACTCAAACAATAATCCTCAATAAATTTGAACCTGAATTCAATATGGCCTACACAAAATTAGAGATTACCTTGATTCACGTGTAAAAAGTAAAAACTGAGAGACAATTGTGTTTGGAATCAATCCTCAAAGTTTCATTGATCTGATTGTTTCATATATATACAGAGGGAATCGGCAGATTCCCGAACCGTCGTCTCGGACATGCGTGCGGCAACCGCCCGAGGCAACCGCTCGTTCGTGCCTTCGTGGGAGAGCGTCGCCAGGAGTCAACTGCCGTTGATTCTAGGATGAGATCACCCTAAAATTTATTTGTAACACCCCCCCTTGATCGAATCGTCCTTTGATCAACGAAATAAAAATATTCCTCCAAAACCCTGTGGGAAAATGTGGAATAATATAGGTACGGATCACTCTATCATAAACTCAAAGAGTTTAAGGAATGATCTATGTCTTTGATATCTCCCTAAAAACCCCAATGGGGAAAATAGGAAATATGACATACACTTGTGTTAACATTGCCTCATTAAAAACTTTATATGAGAAAACCTCAAAGAGGAAAAACTCATAAAAGAAAAGAGCACAATGTGATGTTTTGAACAGGAACACCTTAGAGGGAAGCTCCCCCTGATTCTTGCCAATCTCTAAGCCTCCTCATACCAATTCCTCGAACACATTTTTCAAATGTGGAAGCAGGTAGAGATTTAGTGAAAAGGTAAGTGAGATTATCACAAGATTTTGCCAGCAAGATTTGTATTTCCCCACTTTTCTGAAGTTCATGAGGGAAGAAATACTTGGGAGCAATATGTTTGTTGAGGTTGCTTTTGATGTAGCCTGTTTGCATCTGGGTAACACAAGCAGCATTATCTTCATACATAATGGTGGGTGATTCCATAGAACCAATGCAACAAGATTGCTCTATGTGCTTAATCATTCTGCGAAGCCACACGCATTCACGTGATGCCTCATACAACGCAATGATTTCAACATGATTTCTGGAGGTTGCCACTAATGTTTGTTTGGAAGATTTCCAAGAAATGGTTGTTCCTCCATGTAGGAATACAAAACCTGTCTGAGATCTGGCATTGTGGGGATCAGACAAATAACCAGCATCAGCATAACCAATCAAATTGGGGTCTTGCTTTTTCTTATATAACAAACCTAAGTCCTTAGTACCGTTAAGATACCTTAGGATTTGTTTACCCCCAGTCCAATGGCGCTTTGTTGGCACAGCACTATGTCTTGCAAGCAAGTTAACCGCAAATGCAATATCAGGCCTGGTGCAATTTGCGAGATACATAAGTGCTCCAATGAGACTAAGGTAGGGATATTCGGATCCCAATACCTCTTCTCCTTTATCCCGAGGTTGAAAGACATCTTTCTCCACATCAAGGGATCGAACAACCATTAGAGTTTTGATTGGATAAGATTTATCCATATTGAATTTCTCCAATATCTTTTGGATATAAGCAGACTGGTGTACAAGTATTCCTGAGTGAAGGTACTCGATTTGTAAACCCAAGCAAAATTTGGTTTGACCCAAATCCTTCATCTCAAACTCTGTCTTAAGGTGATTGCGGGCTTCATCAACATCTTGAGTGTTGCCAATAATATTTAAATCATCGACATACACTGATATTATGCAGAATCCTGTAGAGGATCTTGATGAAGACACACAGACAATCATCATTGTTGGAGTATCCCTTTTGTAGAAGGTACTCGCTCAGTCGGTTGTACCACATTCTTCCCAACTGCTTAAGACCATATAATGATCTTTTCAGTTTTACACAATACATGTTGCGATTTGCGCCCAGATTCGGTATAGAGTTTCCATCGGGAACCTTCATATAAATATCCGAATCAAGTGACCCATAAAGATATGCTGTCACTATGTCCATCAACTGCATAGATAGACGTTTTTGTACTGCCAAAGATACAAGGTATCGGAAAGTGATTCCACTCATTACTGGAGAATATGTTTCATTGAAATCAATGCCGGGTCTCTGCGTGAACCCTTGTGCTACAAGCCTCGCCTTATATCTCACCACCTCATTGTTCTCGTTCCGTTTCCGGATGAAAACCAATTTGAAACCCACAGGAAAGATTTCAGGAGGTGTAGGTATTACTGATGAGAATACCTCTCTTTTTGTGAGGGAGGCTAACTCTGCTTCAATTGCCTCCTTCCATTTGTTCCAGTCCGAGCGCTTTTTGCACTCTACCATGGATTTAGGATCTGGTTCATTTTGGAGGTTTTCAGCGATTGATGTAGAGAAATATATGTCGACATTTGTAGTCTTACGATCGTATGTTGCTCCAGAAGTGAGATAATTAATGGAAATCTCTTGCACCCCAATTGACGGTTCGGTATTTCCCAATAAGATCTCGTCGGGGCGTTCCGATGTCCCAGCATCAGAAATTGAGTGCACTGTTGATGCGAGATGTGGAAGTGGTTCATCCACTAGGTGTCTCTCAACAATTGGTTGAGTTGCATTTACGGGGTCAGAGGGTGTATCCCTCTGTTTCCTATTGCGCTTACGGGAAGCTGTACCCGTAGGAATAGTCGTACTTCTCCCATTCTTGCTAGAAGAATTTGAAGGAAGATGAGTAGTTTTATTTGGTACCTCTACTCTTTCCGGCACGTTCCTTGCAGGAATATAGGATTTTGTGACACCTTTACCAGCCGTAAATGCATCTGGCAGGTTATTTGCAATGTTTTGCAAATTTAGGATCCTCTGAACTTGTAATTCAGATTCCTTAGTACAGGGATCCTTCTTGGAGATGTGTTGAGCATCCCAATTGATTTCCTGGCATTCAGTGTGATACTTATAATCTCCCCCTAATGCCGGGAAATGATCTTCATTGAAGATACAATCAGCATGTCGGGTCGTAAGTAAATCCCCTGTAAGGGGCTCCAGGAATTTAATGATTGACGGAGATTGAAATCCCACATAAATTCCCAATTTCCTGTGAGGGCCCATGGAGGTACGCTTGGGTGGTGAGATCGGTACGTACACAGCGCAACCAAATTTTCGCAGATGGGAAATACTTGGAGGATCACCACGTACCAATTGCAGCGGGGAGGCTGAATGGTATGTAGTTGGGCGAAGTTGTATCAAGTCTGCAGCGTGTAAAACTGCATGACCCCAACAAGAAGTTGGAAGACTACAACCTTGTAGCATTGGTCTTGCGTTGAGCTTGATTCTCTTGATAAGAGCCTCTTCTAAACCATTCTGGGTGTGAACATAGGGGACAGAGTGCTGAACTTCAATTCCTAATGCCATACAATAATCATTGAAGGCTTTGGAAGAAAATTCTGCAACATTATCCATTCTAATCGTCTTTATTTGATGCTCAGAGTGATGTGCTTTAAGTTTGATAACTTGAGGAATCAACTTTGCAAACGCATGGTTGCGTGTCGATAAGAGAGACACATGAGACCATCATGAAGATGCGTCTATCAAAACCATGAAATATCTGAAGGGACCAGATGAGGGTTGAATGGGTCCACAAATATCTCCTTGAATGCGTTCAAGGAACTTAAGTGGTTCAGTTATAATTTTGAGATATGAAGGTCTCAAAATTAATTTCCCAGTGGCACAAGAAGTGCACATGACATCCGAAGATTGTGGGAATTTAGCATTGCTCAAATCATGACCAATGGAATTGCAAATGATTTTTCTCATCATCCCGATACCAGGATGGCCAAGGCGATCATGTCAAGTTTGGAATGCGTCCACATTCTGAAGAATCACCTTGTAAGCAACATGTGGTACGGGTTTAATGTATGTGTAGTACAATCCAGACGAGAGAGAGGGCATTTTTTCAAGTGTCTTTTTGCCATATCCGTCGTCTTTGGTAAAGAGGAGAAATTCCTCCGTGTTGTCCTCAAAGGTTTCAACATGAATACCATTCATACGGACATCTCTGTAACTTAGTAGGGTACGCGTCGCATCGGGATACAATAATGCATCCTCGATGGTAAGTTGTGTTCCCATAGGAAGTATGATAGTGGCTCGACCTGAACCAACTATCACCGCATCGCGTCCAGCGATGGTCAAAACATTTCCCTCTTTCCTTTTAAGAATTTGAAAATATTTGACTTCCGTAAGTACAGTATTAGTGGTGCAACTATCCACTAGACACAACTCCTCCTCCATCGGATTGACTCCCGTAGAAATCTATATGTAAAATGCAGAATTTAATAAAAACTCATGCAAATATACATAACACATACAACTTTATTATTGTAACAAATGTGCTTATTACAATCAAACATAAGGACAACATCATGTCTTTATTACAACCATTGCAAATTTAAACAAATGTCTATAAGATGGATAAATTTAGAGCCTAGTTAAAGTCTCCAAATATGTCGTTGGAGGCGTACTCCACCATCATCTTGTCAGCGCCCAAGGAAGTCTCCCCGTGTTGCAAAGTCACGGTGTTGCTTGGTCCCGCTTCTGAAGGAATGGGAGGAACACTTGTCTCATGCTCACGGGAAGTGAAGTGTGCTTCATACTTCTTGCCTTGAGTGTCATGCCCACGACCCATGGACTTCATGTACAAGTCAGCTAAGTGCCTTGGGGTCCTGCATTTCTTAGCCTGATGATTGTAGCAACCACACTTGTAGCAAGCGGTTTTGTTGCTATTGTCATTTTTAGGATTAGAAATAACTTTCCCCTTGTTGGAGAGCCCACTTGGCTTGCGGTGCCAACGCCGCTTGCTTTTGCCCGAAGCGTTTCTAGGTTGGTTGCCAGAAGCACCATGTCCTGTCTTCTCAAAAGTAGCATGTACTTCAGGCAGAGGTGCAGTGCCCACAGGGCGCTGTTGAGAGTTCCATAAAGTGAGCTCATGATTCTTCTCTGCCTGTCGTAGTGACTGAATCAATTGAGAATAGATAGTGAAACCTTTCTCACGATACTATTGAGTAAGTAGCCTCTCAGCAGGAAGCATTGTGGATAAGTTTTTTTTCAATCTTATCCGCTTCAGAGGGTTCCTTATCACAGAACTTGAGTTTCGTGCTAAGCTTGTGAACAGCATGGTTAAACTCATCTACGGATTTATAATCCTGGAAACATAGATGGTTGCACTCATGGATAGCCTCCGGGAGGACAATTGCCTTTTGCTGTTCATAGCGGTTTTTGAGGGCCTCCCACAACACATGTGGACCTTCTTCATACATGTACTCAGACTTTAAGTCCGGATGTATGTTGTTCCTTATGATGGACAAGGCACCAAACTTGATTGGATCCGGTATAGGCGGCGCACCTGCAGCAGGCGCGGCCAAGCACGGAAAAAGTCCACGGGTTGATAGACCGACTTTAATGTCCGTAGCCCATGTAGGGAAATTGTGACCATCAAGAGCGAGGATCTCAAACTCTTTGCCGGCCATCTCACCTACAAATGAAATGCCGAAAATCTGAGGAATTTTGGCAATAATTCAATGCAAAAATATGTGAATTCAAGATAAAACTCGAACTCAAACAATAATCCTCAATAAATTTGAACCTGAATTCAATATGGCTGACACAAAATTAGAGATTACCTTGATTCACGTGTAAAATGTAAAAACTGAGAGACAATTGTGTTTGGAATCAATCCTCAAAGTTTCATTGATCTGATTGTTTCATATATATATATAGAGGGAATCGGCAGATTCCCGAACCGTCGTCTCGGTCGTGCGTGCGGCAACCGCCTGAGGCAACCGCTCGTTCGTGCCTTCGTGGGAGAGCGTCGCCAGGAGTCAACTGCCGTTGATTCTAGGATGAGATCACCCTAAAATTTATTTGTAACAGCATCATTACAAAGACGGGGCTATGCGGAGCCGCCTCCAGCTCGAATCTTCCAACTTCATCGGACGGTAACGGTACGTATGTGTAGGTACGCTTTGTGACAGCAGATCGTTTGCGGCTTCAGTCAAGTGTTGCTGGCAGTGTCGTAACTGTGTTCACTATCGAAAGCACATTGTAAGTCTCCGTGTGTGCACCATGTTGGCTCCAAGTCAAATTAATAAAGATGGAGGGATCCAAGTATGATTTCTCTTTTCGTTTCAAATAAGGTTTGACACCATTTCGGAAAAGCTATACTAAAATGATCAAAAATAATTAAAAATATTTCTCACTCACGACGGATCCAATTAATAAAGATGGAGGGATCCAAGTATGATTTCTCTTTTGGTTTCAAATAAGGTTTGACACCATTTTGGAAAAGATAATTTACCTATACTAAAAGATCGAAAATAATTAAAAATATTTCTCACTCAGTTGGGGTTCACTGTACCCCTTACAACGGATCCACGTGCCATTTGAGATGAGGATAGGGTGGAAGATTTTTATAAAATCGCTATTTAAGAGATGATTCTATAAAAATTAATATTTTTTCACCTGAGCTCCGCCTTAGCCGTCCGGCGGAGCTCTCCCCGTGGCAGACCGGCGGCCACTTGAGCAGGAAGTGCACTACTCCTGACGGTCAGCGACGCAAACTCCCAGCAGGGCGGCCGTGCCAGTTCCCTCTATGAGAGGTGGCGCAAGCTCCCGACATGGCGGTCGCGCGAGGACGGCAACACAAAGGACGCCGAGATCCTATGCGAGGACGGCGCACGGAGGTGAAATGTAGACTATGTCAGAGCACTATGTAAAAATTTAATGGTTGTTGCTATTGAAGTTTGAAAAACTGTTGCATATGGGCATCCTTGAGTCAAGGTTTTGAGTAAGTTTACATTACGCTTTGGACAATATTATGCAAAACGAAATCTCAATCTAGTTAAACAATTTCAGTAGCCCTTCAACAAGGAAAAGTGATTTTTCATATTTAAATTGTTGCATATGGGCATCCTTGAGTCAAGGTTTTGAGTAATTTTACATTACGCTTTGGACAATATTATGCAAAACGAAATCTCAAACACTACGTGAAAAACTCACTTTGGTAACGGGCATAGATTGCCTTTAGTAACGGGCAAAGCGCCCGTTACCGATCAAGTGTTACAAATGAGCGAAAAAAGGTAACGGGCTGATGCCCATTACTGATAACACATATTCGTAACGGGCATCAAACAACGACCGTTAGCACAACTAGCCACCGGTCACGTGAAATGGCTGTTTCTCTGGGCCCACAGGCAACTTTGGTAACGGGCACCAAACAAGAGCCTGTTACAGGAACTTAACATCGGAGACGCATGCTGTGTACCTGCGTCTCCTCTGTCTCGACGAAATGAGATGCGTCTATTTCAAGCGTGTCTCAGCACAACTAGGATTCGTAACAGGCATGAAACAACAACCGTTACCACAACTAGTCACCGGTCATGTGAAATGGCTGGTTCTCTGGGTCCATAGGGAACTTTGGTAACAGGCACCAAAACAGAGCCTATTACAGGAATTCAACATCGGAGACGCGTGCGGTGAACCCGCGTCTTCTCTATCTCGACGAACAGGCCAAGTTCTGGGGCCCACCGGTCAGTATTGGTAATGGGCTTTTACGCTGGCCGTTACATTGTTGGTATGTTTATAACGGGCGTTCCGAATGAAGCCCGTTACTCACTGATCAGTGTTTGTAACGAGCTTTAATTAAGACCCGTTACAGATACGTAGGCAACCCCTACATAATCTGTTGCCTGTTTGCCAGCTGCATCCTGGAACCAGCCAGGATATGACAAAATTCACAGAAATTAGATCCAGCATCCAAATTCACAGAAATCCACATAATTCACATGCATCATATGACAAAATTCAGCATCATCATCTCACAAGTAAAGAAGCATCACTGGCTTGAACAACAATATCACAGCCATAGTTAACTACCTTGACAACAATATCACAAAATTCATGGGACAAGGAGGAATGCAAAAATTTCCTAAGAACCATATATAATATTAGCCCACACAGTTTCATCAGCATGAAATTTTCCTTCGACTGCGATCACCTGTTCCATGAGGAATGTGGCAATTCTATCACGAACATAGACCAACGTGCTGTGGTGGAGAGGATGCTCATCTAGCCCTAATCTCTGGATATAACAATGTCACCAGTCAACACACATATATAGGTGGTTACCAAACATGTGCAGTACTAATAAGCAAGAACTGTGCTCAGTTGCAGGTTTTACAAATGAAGATCCCAAGAAAGTACATTATTTAAGCATCTATCTTTTAATTTAAGCATGTGATAGGCACAATAGAAGTCGCAGAGTCTGGAACCAGAAGGTTGTTGGTGGCACTGCAATAAATGTACAAAGAAAAATAGTGGTGATCGAGAAGAAATAAACTCAAGCTTTAGTACTAGCTTCCACAGGAAGGAAATAAGTGGTATGTACCTCAAACTCCATGACATGGTTCAAGGTGCTGTGGGGCAACTTCTTGTTGAAGCAGCAACAGTTCCAACCCCTACAACGAAACATGCAACAATGGTTAGGGCACTATTAATATACTCTGCAGAGTTTGTTGAGGAACGTCTGCAGGTTAAGAAAGAACTTACTCATTAATGATTAGTGAGAAAATGGAAATATCAGCGTTAAGGCTCTTCGAAGAATCAAGATACAAGACCCTCTGCTGCTTCGGAAGGATCGCCACTGCAATCCAGTGGTTCGCACTGAGATAAGTGGTAAGGATGAGTTTCTTTTTAGCATATAGTTTGAAGGCACGCTCCATATAGGACACAGTGAAACGAACAGAGTGAGCCTTGTTGGTCAACATTGTCAAGTTAAAGCATTCAGGATCAATGAAGCCAACTGCAGCGCCCGTCTTCTCAACTTCTACAGCCATATTCCTATTAGTAAGAAAAAACAAAGTGTAAGGAGGCAAAATACATGGTAAAGATGATGTGAGGCAAAAAGCACATTTCGATAGAGAATGATTAGTGAGAAGCAGATTAAATTTTCAAGCAACTTACAGGATGAAGCAGCGGAGAAGTGTCAGATCCAAAGCATCCGACTTGAAGAGATCGTACAAATCACTGAGTTGCACAGGTATCTTCTCGAGTCCGTTTGACGATTCTTCTCTCTTAGGCCACCAGCTGGTCCTGGGCCGAATTGCGACCATAATCGGAGAATCATCTTCTGCCTTACCACGTTGCATGTAGAATGTGTGGAGATCTCTGGTACAAGGAGCAACCACATTGAGATCATCATCATTGAGAATGCTATCTCCAAATTTGTAATTTGGGTTAGTCATAGTCCAAGGATTCTTCTTGATGTTTCTCTCAGATCGCTTTCTAGTATGCATCTTAGAGGTTTTATTTTTAGCAATTTTCTTTTCCATCTGCTTTGAGATGGCTGAAGAAGGTTTCTTAAGGGCTTTCTTGCCTGCTGTAGGTGGAGTAGAGCTTTTATTTTTGGCAAGTTTCTTTTCTTACAGCTTTGAAATGGCTGAAGGTTTCTGAAGGGCTTTCTTTGCCTGTTGTAGGTGGTATAGAGATTTTATTTTCGGCAAGTTTCTTTTCTTGCTGCTTTGAAATGGCTGAAGGTTTCTCAAGGGCTTTCTTGCTTGATAATGGTGGTGTCTCACCAGGAGCTATTACAGAGGTATTGGGCCCAGATATACCTACGACTTTCTTCGAAATGTCGTCGCATATTTATCAGCACCAGCCAACACATCACTCTGGTTGCCTGGTAACAGTGGTATCTCACGAGGAGCTATTACAGAGGTATTAGACCCAGATGTACCTGCAGCTATCTTCGAAATGTCATCGGCAGATTTATCAGCATCAGCCAACATATCAATCTGGGCTCCTGCTTTGGCATGATTGTTTTGAGCACTTTCGTTTGGGGGTGTACGTTTTGTTGTTTCATGAGGAGGAGGAGGAGGAAGAAGAAGAGGTGGTGGGGATGGAATATTTGGTGTCTCTTGTGGATGTGGGCATGCAAGTTTTTCTAATTTTTTCAGGACGAGTAGTAGGAGGTGGGGATGGAATATTTGGTGTATCTTGCGGATGTGGGGATGCAAGTTTTTCTGTTTTTTCAGGATGACGAGGAGGAGAAGGAGGTGGGGATGCAAGTTTTTCAGGACGAGGAGGAGGAGTTGGGAATGGAACGTCTTGCGGATGTGGGGATTGAGAAAGAGGAGGAGGAAGAGGTGGGGAACCATGTGAGGAAGGAATCTGTCCCGTACTTTGTGAACTACAACGAATCTGTACCATAGCCTGTGAACGAGATTTATATGTTGGTGCTCCCTTGACGTGAATGTGACACCTTCTCCACTGTAACCTCTGTCCTTCAGCTTGTTCGAGTGTCATCACCTCGTCATTAGGAGGGTATTCCACCAGTTCATCCGCAAAGACAGTATATACATGCAGCACTTCGACCACAACACAGTCTTCATGAATCAGGACTGTTTGTAGCGTAGTCTGCTCTGGATGAACAAAACCAATTGCAGCCTCACATTCAAAACCCCTCCACATGATACGTAGGCCACAGTGTGCGGGTTCAGTCAACATGCCTGTAAGGTCTTCCTGTGTACGATCGTCACAGTGCACCTCCGTCAACTCTGCAGTAACATTGATCAAACCTATATTATCTGCGGACGCACAGCTGCTCTTCAGTGCGACGGGTGAAGAGCTTGCGTGATTGGACACTGGTGACAACACCACCTGGAACCCGCTACCCAGCATGCCAAGCAAACTGTTCTGCATCTCAGCCTTGAGTTGTTGCTTGATTTCTTCCTTTATCTTTTCCTTATCAACTGATGCGTCGGTCTTCGTCCTCTTCCTCTTCCTGTACATGGAAGCGTGGTGAGGCCATGCATACTTCCAGCCCTGGTAGCTGGAGACACCACGCACACGACCTGGTTGTTCGGGGCGGCCCAAGCACTGACTTAGCACATCATACTCCCTGTGCCCTGCCATTCCTAAAGATTCTGCACATGCATTCTTCTCCTTGATGTCTGCAGCCAATTTTTCAATTTCTTTATTATTGAACACTATCACGATAACACGGTCTTTAATCACTAGCTTACTCCTTGCTCGTAGCCAATTCTTGGAACGATCGTCATGGTAGGAGTCATATGGGTTGGGGATCCCAGCTGCAGCTAATTGTCTATCCTCTTCCTCCCATTGTTCTAGTTTCACAGTATAACCAGCTGGACCCATGTTGTGCTCGCTTGTGTTCCGGCTTCGGAGTTCTTTGAACTTGACACTAACAGATGAGGCTTGCTCGGTTTCCTCCTGTTTCATGAACTCCTTCCACTGTTCCGAGTCTATAAACGGGTGCCTTGTAAATGGCTCAAGTCCTTTTCTGATAAAATCTCGCCTAAGCTGAAATCTGAATTGTCTCCATGCCTTGGCTGCCGTCTTGCAGAAAAGCTTGAATGCCTGCGGTTTCATGCCTTCCTGGAACTTCAAGTGTTTCTGCACATGCTTATCAAACAAGTCCCACTTTTCATCGTTGCTTAGTTCTTTGAATTCTGGCAAGTACAAAGGTATCTTTTGTCTAGCAACGAGCCCCGCAAGCGCCCTGAACCTACGCTTTTGTGTCAATGGTACTGGCATCCCCCTATGTCGACCTCAGTGACTATCATTGTGTCACTTGGCCACTTTGTGGATGTCCTTGGCGCTCTGCCTCGGCGCTGAGCCCCACCCACCTGGTCTTGTTGTGCACTAGCAGTGCCATAACCCTCTTCTTCATCTTGTGGCCTAGGTCTATAGTCCTTGTCAGATTTATCCTGTGAATTAATAGTCAAGGGATTTTGAGAAAGGTCAGCTCAATGTCCAAGAATAGCACAAAAAGTAGACCATACTGCTAGCTCTCCCAGGAGACATGCTACAACAGGAGACAAGTAGAGCACATTTTTAGTTAACCATGCTTAACAGCTAAGCATGAGAAAACACATAAGAAAACAATTACAGTAACTACTTTAGCCCACTATAATATCATTGGTTCTATGGTAAACCATTAACATAAATGCAAAATTCAGTAAACAAAAAATTAGTTCAGGCAATGCGACCTTACCATTTTAAAGAGGAAGATGCTGGCTGCCTCTGTTGCTGATGAGGTACTTATTCAACTTGGAGAGAATGTGCACATGTACATAGGAACAAGAGCAAAACCAAATATAAGAGTCAATCTAAAGGGAAATGCTAAGTATGTATACCATCAACAGCTAAGTATGTCTACATGTACTTATACAAAGGAGCCACAGGGTATGCCGGGTATGTTCCCACAAGTACAAGTATATTTATACACATTTATATAAAAAGAAAAGCATACGCACGCATATGTTGTATACTTGATTATCTGAACGCATGTGTGATGCATACGCTCGTTTGGCCTAATTACATAAACTCGAGCAAATATACCAAATTACGTTGTTAATTTTACAGTTATTACTGAATTGTTGTTAATTTTACAATTATTACCGAATTGGTAGAATGGATTTACCGAATTGTATAAGACATTTTTAGAATGGCATACCCTAAACTCAAATCCTAGATTCGCCACTGACCTTGATACTGTCAGAGCGGAGGGATCTCTACTCCTCGTCGCTGCCTGCTCGCCGCCACGTCCTCGTCCTCACGTTGACCTCGTGGCTGGATCCCTCCTCCTCCTCCTAGTCGTCGTTGTCGCCGTCATCGCTGGATCCCTCCTCTAGTCGTCGTTGTCATCGCCGCTGCTGGGTCCCTCCTCCTCCAGATCTCGCTGTCAGAGGTGTGGCACGCGTCGCGCCGAGCGTGGTGTGGCGCGCGTCTCAGCAAAGGGGTGTAGCGTGCGTTGCGGTGTGGGGGGAGGTGAGGGGGACGAAGGTGAGGGGGAGGAAGCGGCGACAGCGGCGCGAGGGGAGAGTGGGAGGAGACTACGTGAGGGAGGCGTCTTTCCCTACTAACCTAGCACGAGTGGGCTTGTGTGGACCTTAAAACGAGTAATGTAGTCAAGTACTACTCTGCTACTCCCTCCGTTCATTTATCCAAGGCCTATTTTTACTTGACTCAAACACCAAGGAAAAGAAATTAAGCCCCTCCTGTCATTAATCTCCCAAAAATCATACGCGATTATTAAAAAGTTTCGCAGGCGCAAATGATACGCGGCTTAACAACCACGCGTCGCCAGTGAAGGGGTGGGGCCAGATCTATTCGAATGAAGAACAGTTTGCTTTTCCCCTTTTAAACTGCAATAAAATTTTGTATCACATATTTCTCCATCATCTGTAATCCAAATTTGATGATATTTGTTTCTGATTTTTTCTAAAATCAACATCTATGTGAGAGATGTAGACATTTGTACACAATTATAATATTCCTTTATCGAAACCATTTGAATTTTTTTGACAAGTTTAGGGAACCAAATTATGTTGCCAAGTCAATTTGTAGAATTTTTAGAACACACTAAGATGTTATTATAATTACTATATCATAAACATGAGATAAAAAATCTAATTTTAAGAAATTTGGTTAAAAAAGTGTGGCTGTTGATATTTTATTCATATACTAAATTACCAACTATGAATTTTTCGTATTTTTCACGAATTTTTAGGTGTTATTTATGGGATCTAATATGACATGCATCACAAGTTCACATCACCAAGAAAACAAGTGTGACTGTTGATATAGCATCACATGTTCACATATGACATGCATCACAAGTTCACATCACCAAGCAAACAAACTCATAACAAACATATTCACATCTGACATGCATCAGCAGGGCACATCACCAAAATAAGACTGCATCAGCTGGGCGCATCACCAAATTAGATTGTAGCTACAAGGGAACTAGTTAGCTAGATGGCTTCTTTTGTGCTGCTGCCTCAAGTTCAGCTATCCTTGTATCTAGTTTTGCAACTCTTTCTGCCAGCTCAGCATTCTTCTTTAGAAGTTCAATCTCCTGCCTCTTTTGTGCGGCTTTAAGCCGCTCATCCTGCTTGTCGATTCCTTTCCAGATGTAGTCAATGTCATCCCGAGTAACAACACGTTCCTAAAACAAAGGCAAATTATATTGATGCAAGTTTCATAACAGTTTTAACTTCTTACAAGAAAGTTGTTTAGCTCTAACTGCACTACAAGAAAAACACCGACTAGTGACGCAAAAAGGCCATTTCTCGTCATAAACCGCGATTAATGACGCCGATTATTACGAAAACGCTCTGCCATTAATCGAGCGTCACAAACCGTGATTAATGACGAGACCTTATTTCGCGTCATCATGAGTTTAATGACACGTGGAAAATCGTCTATACAATGCATCATAACTTCGTTCCTGCAGCTTTGCCACGCTGGACAGAATCTGATGTGGCATCTGATGTGGCATGCCAATTGTGACAAATCGTATGCGTCATAAAACGAATTTGGCCCGTTTGTAGCTGGGTTGAGCCCAAAACTGTTCCGGTAGGCTGGCGTTGTTCATATAGCCCAAAAAAGATTTTGTTGGGCCCAATTGTAACTTTTTTAGATAAAATTTGATTAGGGTGGGCCCGTTTTGGTTGGGTCGAGTCCAACAGGTGCGCACATTATTGCGGCCTTCTGTGTCACATTAATTTGAAAAAATTGACTTTTGGCCCAATTAAAAGTGGGCTAAGCCCACTGAAGGACAATATAAAATTAACTAATCATGCATCAGTATTAATGGATTTCATTTCAATTCTGATCCTTTTTTTTAATAATTCCGATCTGGTTGGCAAAATAGTAATCAACACATATTTCTTTATACAATAAAGCAAACTGTTGTTTATTATCAAGCACGACCATATTGTTCATCACATATCACAAACTATTACAAGATAACAGTATCACAAGGAACATTGATTAACAAAGTTAAATCCAGTTCATAATCACAAGAGAAAGTGGAGATTTGATCTAATGATCTTAACCTCTTCATCTTTTACTGCTAAGCAGTAGACGAAGATTGCATTTTCAGAGTTGATTCTGATTCTTCGGTTTTCTTCTTCAAGATACATAACTCTTTCTGGTGAACAACAAACCGTTGTCGATGTTGTACCCCATCCTGATTGGGTGCGTCAACTCGCTCTTCATCAACTCTACTACATAAGGATTTGGTACCCATTCTTGAGTACTCGGCTGCCTCTGTTTTAATTTGTTCGGGAAGAAGCATCATTGACTTGGTAGCTTCCATCTAGCAACAGTGGATCCCAAGTCAGATTAGGACCTTGTAATTGATTCGAACTAAGGAAACAAAGGTGTTAAGTTTGTTACCTTGGAGGAGGTCTGAACAGGAGCGACTTCAGATGTTGACCCTTTGGCCCGCTGAAACAAGTACAAGAACAAGAGGTAAGGGTTGAGATCATTCGCACTCGGAAACAAAGAAGGTGTTAAGTTTGTTACCTTGGAGCAGATCTGAACAGGAGCGACTTCAGATGTTGACCCTTTTGCACGCTGAAACAAGTACACGAACAAGAGGTAACGGTTGAGATCATTCGAATTGGAAACAAAGAAGGTGTTGAGTTTGTTACCTTGGAGCAGGTCTAACAGAAGCGACTACAGATGTTGACCCTTTGGCCCTCTGAAACAAGTTCAAGAACAAGAGATAAGGGTTGAGATCATTAGCAATCGGAAGCAATTTCATCTATTAAGTGCAATGCGGTACATGAACGATCACACCCAATCCATAATCACCCAAGCATGCAACAACAATATTCAATGGGGAAGCAGTCCAACAATTTCATCTACAAACTTCTACAAACCTCAAATAAGTTGACTTGGAACAATCTCTTGCAATAGGGAACAGAAGATCCACAATCACCCAAGCATGCAACAACAATATTCAAAGGCAAAGAGCATGGGGAAGCAGTCCAACAATTTCATCTACAAATTTCTACAAACCTCAAATAAGTTGACTTGGAACAATCTCTTGCAATAGGGAACAAAAGATCCACAATCACCCAAGCATGCAACAACAATATTCAAAGGCAAAGAGCATGGGGAAGCAGTCCAACAATTTCATCTACAAATTTCTACAAACCTCAAATAAAATGACTTCTAACAAACTCTTGCGATAGGGTACAGTAGATCCACAATCACCCAAACATGAAAGAATATTATAGAAAGCCAAAGAGCATGGGGAAGCAATCTAATTCAATCGATCAATACAGGGAGGAGACCGCAGACCTGACGAATAGGACGGGAAGAAGGTGCCGAATGCCGTCTCGATTTAGTAGCCCGACCTTGCGCCTTCAGCATGATGTTCTGCGCAACTGTTGCAGATCTGCGGCCGCCAGGGTGAGCCTCGGGGGAGCCGACAGAGCAACGAGTTTGAACCATCTTGCAGCTTCAAGGACGTTGCCGAGGAAGGCCACCGCTCGTAAAAGAGGAAGGCCGCCGCTCGTAGAAGAGGACGGCTGCCGCTCGTAGCAGAGGAAGCCGTCGTCGGTAGCTAGGCTGCCGTTGCTGCTTCCGCCGCAAATCTAGGTCTCTTCGTCGGTCGAGGAGAAGATCCCCTGATTTTGGAAAATTACCAGGAGGGAATTGGGAGACCTGGTTTCCCTCTTTGTTTTATATATAAATGAAAAGGACCAGAAGGAGGAGCGGCGAATTCAAAATTTCAAGTCCCGCCTTTGTGGTCCAGAGCAGGAAACGAAAGACTTTAGATCATGGACCCAAATGTCAGTGACCCAAACGAAAGACCGCTTGGGTGTCGGACACAAACGTCAGTGACCTTACGCAGAGAGGCAAGTTGTTGACTGGGTTGTCTGTGCCACCATGGATCATGGAATGGACAAACACACACAGGACTATACTCTACTTCATATTCACGTTAGACGGATGATCTGATTTTTGCATTACAAATGTACTCACTGCAACAAAATAACGTACTGTTTCAACTGTTTATTACATGACTAAAAACACTTAAATAAAACATTAAAACTACAGGGGACCCTGGCACAACCCTTCAGGTAATCTTCTACGGAGGTTGTGCATAAATTCGGGATTATCAGTGCATACAACCGCCCAATCATATGTGAATATTGTGTGAGGAAAGATTTGCTCTGAGAGACATGCACTTGCCCTGCAATTGTGTGCAGTTAGCCTGAATTGCCCATCGTAGAAATGAAGTCACAGTTACCTCGCTTGCCATGTCCCACATCTTTGACGCACAGTGCAGCTTCAACCTTTTGACTTGGTACATGTCGGCGACCGAGAGTAAATAAGGCCAGGCATTGGCAGGAGTGTCCCATAAATCAGCCTCCTCCGGGAGTGATCCTTCACTAGCATATTTGATCAGGACCGAGAAGCCATCAGGGTGAGTGTCAATAATTGTAACAGTTTCAGAGCTAGACTCCACTCCTGGACCGTAGAGCATTGCCTCCATCACACAATATACTTTCGCCACATCGGCACGTATCGCTTGTATCACCCGACATTCTGCACCTACGTGGAACACAACTTCCACAGGGCCTTGGGCTGCAACGCTTTCACATATGCTTCTTTGCACTAATGGAGGAGGAACTTCAATGCAGTCGTCCTCCAGTACTGAAACAACACATGATATGTGTATGTGATCTTCACTAGATGCCACGCGCTCAATGTCATGATGCTCCACCAGACATTCAAATCCTCTTTCTTGTAGATCCTGATTCATGAATCAAACTTCTTTTGTAGCTTGAACTCGAAACGTATCATCTTCATCGTTTGGGTCTCCAGCCATCGCACGCAACAATACTCGCACCTACGTGGAAGCAGTCACAGGCTTGACAAACAATAACATAATGCGACCGTATCGCCATGTGTGAGTGTGTGTATTCATAGCAGCAATGAGACACGTACCATTTGGGATTTGTGCAGAGGAACGAGGACGACGGCAATGCCGTCTGGAACATCCATCCACTGATGATCATTCATACCCGTAGGAAAGCAACGTAGCTTCCATTGATGCCCTCCCACCATGAACGTACCGGATTCCTTGAAGTTGCCCGCGGTTCCTTCTGCTTTCGCTTCCAGGCTTGAGACTGAGAAGTTGACTTGCATTGAAGGAATCATTTTAGCGTCTAAAGAAATTAACACAAATGGCCTGCAATGATCGTCTCATGCCTAAACTGTCTCTTATTATTGTGGGAGTGAATGTGTCATTCCGAAATGTCTGTTCGTGGACATCCGTTACCACCCGGAATGGACGCGTCCCTTCAGTGCGGGTGTGGCCACGTTCGGGTCATGAACTTCCCGGTTCTAGTCCTTAAGTGCGATTCACAATGATCGACACGTCCGTTAAGAGGGGGTGTGCACACAAGTTCGTCGGTTAACGCCCGGTGCCAATGCTTAACTGCAATTCTCAATGATCGACACGTGGATCAACTTGTGAGAGCGTGTCGTTCCCAAACGTCCATTCGAGATGCCCTTCTGTGCTTATATGCATGTTAATATTACACACACACACACACAAAAACATATATTGCTATTCCAATTCCAACTTATTCTGTTTGGGTCTTGTCGCGTCAACAAGTTCATCATGTTTCTCAGTCTCCAAGGCCTGCGGGAATCATCAACTGCGAATCCAGACCATTCGTAGACCTTTACAGTCACGACTCACGCAGCGTACCTGATCGAGGAGGACTTGTCAAGTCATCCCGCACCCTGCGTGTTGCAACACAAGGACCATCCGGTCCATCTGATTACAGCACCCAATCTTGTTCTCCAGATGCAATTGACACCTAAACCATTACATAAATAAACGGTAGAGAGTTGTCTCGTTGTTGATGCGGCATGAGTTGATGCAGTGAGACGGCCATTAGATGCAGCTAATGCAGCGTGATTTGTCCGCAGGACTTTCTTGTGCTCTAGAGAGGAAAGTCCAGAAGTAAACACATACCTAGACACGTCGGGCTCATCCCGTGATATCCATCATCCACACATGTAATCGATGCACGCCACTGAAGATTCTGACCTAAATAGATTTCTGTCACGCGTAGGCCTGACTATATTCTGAGCATCTCACATTTTCCATAGTAACTTTAGCAATGCTACACCGAGCTCACGTGACCGTTGTAGTCCTCGATAAATTGGCGAGTGTAGCACAGCGTTCTTGAAAGGCAAGGCCAACACTCATCGGTTCCCCGTCTTGCATTTCTCTACTTCAGTGGGATACAAGGGTGAGATCATTTTGTTGGCTAATCTTGTTTACTATATGTATGCGTGGTATCGAGACGGTCACATTGTTAGCTTATGTAGGGTTTGTTCTTCGTATATGGAAAGTCCTTTCCATTGATTTCTTAAATACCAGATGAACACAGGACGAAAGTCCGGTTTGTAGTTTTTAGTCAGACCAGATTAAACTGTCACTGCTACGCAATGAGAAAACCAACATCTTACAAGTAAAAACAGTAGTAGTAGTAGTATTCAATCAGACCAGATGAATAGAAAGCAAATCTTCGTTCTGCTTCTTCTACTCCTACTTCTACTAGTAACAGTTACCACTAATCCACTAATCAAGGCGCCACTTCTTTGTCGATGGTGCACCTGGCGCCTTGTTGCAGCTGCTCACGGACGAGGATGTCGCTCTGTTGCCGCTGCCCATGAAAGATGGTGGCGGACCTCCCAGGGTGCCACCCGCGGATGAGGCCATCCCTCCAATGCCGCCGCCAGAGGATGATGTCACCGCTCCATGGTGGCCGGTCGAGCACGGCCTTGGCGCCGCTCCATGGCGGATGATGACGGCCGGTCGATGATGGCCTCTTCTCGGCGAGGATGGCAGAGATCGATTGCCGCCGACCGATGAGGATGAGAGAGGATGACGGCGCTTGGAGACGACAGTTCCCCGGCGAGTGGCAGTGCTTCCGCACCCCTGACACCTGGCACCTCTTGCTGACTTGCGAGGGGTGTGATGTTTCAGAGGCACATGATCTTGGATCTCATTTTGTTTCACAAACTCCGAATCATCAGAGGATGTGTGAACCACCACCCGAATGGGCCTCCACTCTGCCTCCTCTTCATCAGACCACTGGAGATCCTCCCTTTCATCAGAAGAGGAGGAGGATGTGGCTTGCGCCGCACCTCTAGGAGACAATGGCTCCATGGGGAGAGAAAGAGAGCGCTGTGCGAGGATGGGGTTTTTTGTTGGTTGCAAGAGTTGGGAGAGGAAGAGGGCGCTGTGCGAGAATGGGGTTTTTTGTTGGTTGCAAGAGTGGGGAGAGGAAGAGGGCGCTGGGAGGAAGGGGGATATTTATGGCCAGAGGAACCCATTTAGCCATTATTGAAAAAACTGCTCTCGAAAAGATTAGAGTAGTTGTGGGATCCATTCTGGTCAAACTAATTCAATTTTGACCAAATTTACAGTAAATTGTGTTAACACTTATATCTTCATGTAAACTTATCGGGAAGTGAGAATTGCATTCTTTTGTGGACGGAGGGAGTAAGTTCTGAGGAAGGGGGAAAGACCGTTCAGCGGAATGTTAACGGATCGAAAGAAATAATAGTAGTCCAGAAGGTCCTTTTAGCAATACATCAGTATACCGGACCTTCTGGACTACCTTTTCCAATCATTTGTCTTTGTTGGAGCTGTAACTCCTCCATTGTTCTCCCACAACCTTGTTCTTTGGCTATCCTGTCAATGATGCCTCGTCCCTGGACAAATCTCATTCCTGACATTGTTGTGAGCATCACCAATAAGATCAGTGATGCAAGAGATTTCATCATGTTCAAAGCTGTCTGCAAGGGTTGGAACTGCGCTCGTTCAGGTGAGGCACGCCCATTTAACCCTTGGATTCTAAAATCTGACTTTATCGGTGAATCGGGAGCAGTGACATTCGCATCTGTCGCTGATATGCGGCTTTTTGAGGTCTCCTTTCCTGCATTGGCTGGGAAAAGGACTAGATTGATTGGTTGTGGCGGATCTGGAAACCTAGTTGCCTTAGATTGCAGAGATTGGTGCAACGCACTCACGCTGAATCCTTTGTCTCCTCGGAAGCACATTCGCCTTCCTCGACTTCCAAAATGGAGCCAAATGGCTACTCTCCAAGCTTGTATCTTGTGCCTTGAAATAGCAGCTGGTGCAGAGTCATTTGTCGTGATTACTTTCTTTTGGCCAGAGAAATCTTTTGCAGCGCTTGGGTCATTGCCCGTTTCCATGTGGCATTTGGGTAGCCAATCCGACTGGACTACACTACCTTCAGAAGATTTTTGGTGCAGTTCTTCTGAACACATGCGGATCTACTTGGGGCAAGATCTTCCAGCACCTCCCCATCCTGTTGGACTTCGGTTGTCATGGGTTATTGGCATGGGCAACTCTTCTCTACTCGAAGGTAAAGACCGATTGTTCTTTGTTGTTTTGGAGGACAAAGAAGTTGAGGTGGTAGAATTAACTTTGCATTCATTCATCGGGGACATTTGGCAGCCTATTCCCTAGGAGAGAGCTCCTGAGTTCCAGAATAAGATCATCTTGTTTGGTCCTGGAAAGTGCATTGTTACAGAAGAGCATGCCATTTCTGGTTTGGCTGACCTGAGGGCAAATCACATTTACTTCCTACGAACTTATCATCACGATGAAAAGAATGAGTACTGGATCTACCAGCAGGGAATAGGTATTGTTCCAGGCTTCAACACTACTCCGGCGATCCGCATTAAGCAGGTTCGTGGGGACTGGATTTGGTTGCGAGGAACATGGTTGTTGCCTAGCTATCCGTAATGAGGAACTTCGATTGTGTACCACCTATAACACAATTCAATGTACAAATATCTATATTATCATCCTTCGTCAATTATTTCGCGCATATGTATGAGTTTTTTCCACAATCACTGTAGGGAACAAGCAGTTACGCATTTGATAATCAGGAAGGTCCTTCCCGCAAAACATCAACAGAGCGGACAAGTATCAAACATCATAAGATGGCATCTCACAGCTACTCATCACGACAAAGTTCACACCACCAACAAGTAGCAAATACCAAAATACAAGCATGATTAGCACCTCTAAACCGTCTACCTAGCAATAACACCACGATTCACATTATTCCTCATTGTTGTCCTTGCTGAGTGACCTCTTATATGAGGCCTGTCTCAGCAATTCCCTCACCTTCTTCACCACAAGTGTTGCAGAATCCAGGAGCTGCTTGACCGTCTGCAGCTCAGTGGCAGCCTCTTGAATCTCCCTCGTAGCCTTTGCACATTCTTCCTTCCACATCCTTGCCTCCCTTTCAACTTTTAGGTACCTGTTGGCTTCACCCTTTTCTGTAGGAGACAACAGAGCATCATTTCTCATTTTCTTTCTCGTCTCAAACAGGTTATGGGTTACCTCCCCGTAGTATCGCGTTATCGTCTGCAGCTCAGCTGCTTTGACATTGGCCTCCTCCTTAGCAGCTTCACATGCTTCTTTCCACGACCTTGCTTCCTCTTCTGCTTTTCCCTTCATTTCCATCAGTTTCTCTAGAAGTTTTAGAGTCCTAATATCCCATTCAGGATCTATCCACCTAAATGACGTGCACTTCATGCCATCAGTCTGCAGTCACCAATTTCGTTCATATAATTAGCGATTGGCCACACTAACATCAAACGCAGAAGCAACATTTATTAGAAGTGATACAGGTTACTGTTTACCTCGCAGCAGCATACATATCGACGCCCAGGGTTGGCGCCTGTCCAGTCATACCTCAGATGGACAGGCAACCCGTCCTTGCACTCGTTTTCATTAGGATCTATAACGATAACTTCACGAGGACCAGGTGTCGGCGATCTGGAGCTTTTGGAGTCTACTCCAAACACCTTTAAAATACATGAATATAGTCTGTTAACCCAGATCCCCAAATCCAGAATTCCCCTTAACTAGTATGACAGATAAAGTAGCATGGCTAAACAGAGGACTGACCTGACCGGAGCGAGTCCTGCTTCTCCGTTCGCCGCTAGGGCCGCTACGATTCGCCATTCCCGCCACGGGCAACAGCAGATCTAAGCACCGACGCTAGCTCTAGTCTTTGCCACAAGGAAAAGGAGCGTGGTGCCGGCGACTCTCTTGCAGAGTTACAGTAGTGTACGCCACGTCATCGAGAGAAATGAGATATATACACTTGTCTGCGGGAAACTTTTTTTTGGCTGTCACGCGCTCTTTTCTCCCGCCAACTTACCAGAGCCTCTCCATGCTGTTGTTGGGGCAGACATGTCCAGTTTCCGGGCACGTGGCGGCCGGCCATGTGGAATAGTCAGCACTTGAAAACAAGCTGTTACACAATTGTTTCTCAGGAAGGTCCTTCCTGCAAACCATCAAAAGGACGGACCATCCGATTCAGGATCAATCCAAACAAACAGCATCTTAGCTTTTCCTCCCTTTTTACCACTAGGAAGGTCCTCCTTGCGAAACATCAACAGGCTGGAGTTTCCTCAATCATAACTTCCCCCTTCTCTATCTATTATCACCATACCACCATTATTCTTCCTCTACCTCCATTGCAACGTGTATGAATTCCGAATGGTGAGTATGCTCGAAATGAATGAGTTTGGATCTTCTATGGAGATTGTGCATAAATTCGGGATGATCAGTGCATACAACTGCCCAATCATATGTGAGTATTCCGCGAGGAAAGATTCGCTCTAAGAGAGACATGCACTTGTCCTGCAATTGTGTGCAGTTAGCCTGAATTGCCCATCGTAGAAATGAAGTCACAGTTTCCTCGCTTGCCATGTCCCACATCTTTGACGCACAGTGCAACTTCAACCTTTCGACTTGGTACATGTCGGCGACCGAGAGTAAATAACGCCAGGCATCGCGATTCACAATGATCGACACATCCGTTCAGAGGGGGTGTACACACAAGTTCGTCGGTTAACGCCCGGTGCCAATCCTTAACTGCAATTCTCAATGACCTCCATTGCAATGCGTATGAATTCTGAATGGTGAGTATGCTCAAATCAATTGGGAATAGATTAAACCAAATCGGCATAATAAGATTACATCTCATAGCAACTCATCACCACAAAGTTCACACCACCAGTCCACCAACAAGTAGCAAACATCATACGATGATCCGGTAGCCAACACCAAAACACAATCATGATACAAGTTTCACAGTAATCATCACCACTCGTTCATAATCATAACTCCATCTCATGTTTGGCCTTCTGTAGCTGTTCCTTCACCTTCTGCATCTCCTACCGTGAATTTTTGGTCTTGCGGGACTCTCTTGCATTTCTTAAAGTTCTTTCAGAAGATCTGGATGTCTCATCTCAGGGCGAGGACTCTATAGGATCTCGAAAGAGATCCAAAACATGATAGAACAATTAGCTCATAGAGAGAAAGAGCTTCAGTACACACCTAAGAACACGAAAAAGAAGGACAGAGATCATTCTTCTTACCATAGACATTGGAATAAATGCGTCAATGAATGGGTAGGATATTGAGTTTGTTTGGTCAGTCTTTTCTTTTAAATGTTCAAGAAGTTCTTTGTCAGTTGGACTGAAACGGGTACTAATATGCAAGGGTACTCGTTTCAGTCCAACTGACAACGAACTTCTTGAACATTCAAAAGAAAAGACGGACCAAACAAACTCAATGTCCTACCCATTTATTGACGCATTTATTCCAATGTCTATGGTAAGAGGAATGAGCTCTGCCCTCATTTTTCTTGTTCTTAGGTGTGTACTAAAGCTCTTTCTCTCTGTCAGCTAGTTGTTCTATCATGTTTTCAATCTCTTTGTAGATCCTAACAGAGTCCTCCCCCGAGACAAGACATCCAGATCTTCTAAAATAACATTAAGATGTTCTTGTAGAAATAAACTCATCCTTGGAGAAAACTCATCTCGATCTAAAAATAAACTCATCTCAGTCTATACAAAAACCTGAATCCCTTGAACTCAATTGTATGAGTACAGTAAAACAACCACCACACGCCACAAAACCTGGTTGTTTGCTACCTACATGAACTCAGCAAGGGCATGGTTGTCCTATGATCCATCAAACGATGCAAATTGGAAACTAACTAAATCTAACACCTGTGAATTGTGCAAACGCTAACAATCGTGGCAGAATCCAGATGTCCCTTCAACGGTCTGCAGCTCCAAAATAGTATCTTCAATCTACCAATTCATAAAACGATAGACCTATCAATCCTATCAATTGTGCACCTCGACAAAAATCCATAAAACGAGTGGCTTGAAGCACATCTAGAAGCTACTAAAATACAAAACCTACTGTAAGACGATGCAAATTGAAAACTAACTGAATCTGACATGAATTATCTATAGCCTATCAACTTCTAACACCTATCGAAGTGCAAATCTAAAGGTACGATAATGAAATCTAAATCTACCATATATGCTCATCAATCCTCCAGATCCCCAAATCTAGATATCCACAACCCTAGTAAGATAGGGGAAAATATAGCGGCTCAAACCAGAGGACCAACCTCATCATGCTGTCTCATCCTCTTATTGTTGGGATGTGGAGGCGCAACCATCTTCCCCTCACCGCTAGGATCTGCCATTCCTACCACGAACTATTGCAGATCTGCGTAGCGGAAGTCAAAAGTATTTGCGAAGTCTGAGTGAAGTGTCTCGCCAGCCATTCGATACGTAATTATAGACTCAACTGAAACTTACATGTGGGACCTGGTCACAGTAAAGAATTCGCATGAACTATTAGCTGAGTTTCCCATAAAACACACACAACCAAGAAGTGGTGTAGTGGTAAACAGCACAGCCTTGTTCCTTCAGGTCCCTGGTTCGAACCCATGCCATGGCAAATTATTTTTCCAACATTTCGTAACCTAGCCTCTGCTGATCTGGCGCAAATAGTTACACGTGGGACCCTAGAACTATTTATGATGACGTGGAACACTCTGTTTTCGAAAAAATGCTTACATGTGAGAGCCAGGTGTGGTTCGAGGACCGGTGGATGGTCGCTTCCTGGTGTGATGAGTGATTGACAACGTGGTGTGGACTGATTCTAGGCTAAGTATTGCAGGTGCAGGTTGCGGCTTGACTGGTGCAGGTGCAGGTGAAGAACAAGCGTGAAAGATCGTTGCCGGTGAGGCCTCCAGGTGTGGAGAAGACAAGTAGGCTTGGTTCGAGGGACCCGGTGGCCAGCGGGATCAAGTGCGGGCCGCATGGTGGCAAGAACGGCAAGATGAAGTCATGGACGGTTTCTTGCTTGAGCCTCAAAACCAAGGTCGAGCCGGGACTACGTGGGAGCCGAGTCATGAGTGGTGATTGGCGGAGGCTACACCGAGTTCGCGGGGGTTTCCGGTGGTTCACCAGAAAACCACTGGGTTCCTTGGTTGATCCACAAAGCCAAGACCGAAGAACCGAAGACGGAGGTGCAGCAGCTCCAGACCGGTCTGACCGGTGGGTCTGACCGGTCTGACCGGTGGGTACCGGTCTGACCGGTGAGGAGCACCGGTCTGACCGGTGTGCGACGACGTAGTCCGGAATCTTCGAAGCGGAGGACACGCGTCGGGATCGCAAGGCTTGCGTCGAGGCTAAGCAAGTTTGCGGTCGCTGGGCATCCGTCCGATGGTGCGAAGACAAAGACTTCCAATTTCGCCCTCGAGGGGCATGTATCCCTAGTTAGCTAGTAAGGGTATTTTAGTCTTTCGATTGCCTCCATATAACCCAAGGGGTGAGAGGATGGCAGCCATCTCTTGGAACCCTAGCTCATTTGGTTTTCCTTTTTTCCTTCCTATTTTCTTAGGATTTTCATAGGACTAGCTTGAGAGCTTCATGGTGAGATCTTGTGAGAGGGAAGGATGATCGGGCGGCAAGCTAGACCTTGTATGAACCTCTTTGGTATGTATAGATGATTCGGCGTGGTTCCTCAAGGCTTGGTTGTGTCTTTCCCGTTTCTCCTTTTTGGTGATTTTCGGAGCCCTTTCTTGGTGATTTTCTTGGAGCGATTTCGAGGCCTTTCTCTTTGGGATTTGGTGGGGGATGTATGCATGAACCCTTCGTGGTTCTTTTCCCTTTGATCCCCCTCCCAAATCCGTGAGCAAAGGGGCTCGATTTTGGGGTTTTCGTGGCTCTAGGATTAGAGGCGTTCTTGGTGGGATTTCTTCGATTCCTCTTGATTTGACAAGTTTTGGTGGACCAAATCTTGGCTATGGAGTACCCATGAGGTGTTCCTACTATCCCCAAAGTCTTGTGCAAAACTGTGGACCGAATCGGGAGATCGGGAGTTGGATTTGGAGGAGTTGACTCGCGGGTGCTGTTCATCCCGAGCTGCCCAGGCACGACCGGTCTGACCGGTGCTCTTGACCGGTCTGACCGGTGCTAGCCCTTGGTGGGTTTTTGTCTCGGGGAATAGCCTTGTCCGTGTGGTTTTGTCCCGTGGTCCTGCTGATCAGTTCTTGGCGTGTTTGGAGTTGTTTTGCTAGGTTTTGTGAGGGGTTCTTCTTCCTCACAGGTTGTGTTTAGTGGTGGTTTTTGTTCCAGGGCCTAGAGGAGTCACTGAGGCTTCCTAGAACGTGTGCTGTGTGGCTGCTGTAGCCACCGGCCTGACCGGCTCTGTCCACCGGTCTGACCGGTGTCACCGGTCTGACCGGCGCAGGCCATCGGTGTGACCGGTGTAGCACAGGCAGCAAGCCGTGCAAGTTTCCGCTGTGTGGTTTGGTGAGTTTTGGCTCGGAAGGTTGAGTGTTGGTTCCTAGGACCAGTAGCACTCCAGTGGCTGCGTGGTCTTGGCCAACTTGGGAAGTTGGGTCGGAGACGTGAGTTGGAAGCCGTGTTCGTCTTGTTGGAGTTCTCATCTCCTTCGAGAAGAATTTTTATCGGCTCCCATTCACTCCCCCTCTCTGGTTCGCCTAATCGGTCCTTCAATTGGTATCAGAGCCGGTTCGGGTCTTTATTGACTCTTACCAGTCTAAGATCCAAAGATGGCGTACCAGGAACGGGGTTCGGGTCCTCCGCACTTCGATGGGAAGAACTACCAGATGTGGCAAAGGCGGATGGCGGCGTTCCTCCGCGGAAAGGGTCAGATCCTTTGGGATGTCACGGTGAACACAGCTTACGTTCATCCGATGAACTTCCTTGCTCCAGGATCGAGGGATATGTTCGAAGCCAACAACAAGGCTGTCGACTCCTTGTTTCGTGCTCTGTGTCAGCCTGAATTCGATCGGGTTCAGACAGAGGACTTAGCTTGTAGGATTTGGGAGCAGTTGAAGGATGCTCATGCTGGGAATGCTCAGGTTCAGGCTCGGATGTACGCGACTTACCGGAGAGAGTACGAGAACTTCACTCATCTCCCCGGCGAGTCCGTCGATGCCCTTTTCCAGCAATTTACCGTCGTTGTGAACAACATGAGAGCCAATGTGGACGTCCTCCCATACAATGATCATGATAGAGCCGTGAAGCTCTTGCACTCGTTGGATCGTACCGCATGGGACGGGAAGTTTGAGGCTATTGTTGAGTCCGAGAAGTATGACACCTTGACGGTGAACGAGCTGTTCTCGAAGCTCAAGTCGGCTGAGTTGGACCGTGGTATGACAGCCAAGATCGAGAGCCCGACTGATTCTCATAGTCTCGCTCTTGTTAGTGGCAAAGGAGCTAAGTCTAACGCTAACGCATCCTCAAGGATGTACTCTCTGTCTTCTTTGATGTCTTTGCCAGACGAGGAGTTCGACGTGTTTGGAGAGGACGAGCTGGCATTGCTGACCAGGCGGTTCGAGAGGCTGCACGAGAACCGGGTGAACACGAGGAGGACAGCACGGACGTGCTTTCAGTGCGGCAAGCCAGGACACTTCGTCGCCGACTGCCCGGAGAAGACGGAGAACAAGGACGGCTACAAGGACGGCTACAGGCACCGATTGAGCAAGGATGGCAAGTACCGATCGAGGCGCGATCACAAGCACAAGAACAAGCACAAGGACGAGCGACGGTCGAGGAAGAAGGATGGCCGCGGCAGGAAGGCCCGAGCAATGGTCGGAGCGAGCGACGTCGACTCCAGCTCCGCCTACTCTTCCTCGAGCTCGAGTAGCAGTGAAGATGAAGGTGATCGGCGCAAGAACAAGAAGTCATCCAGGAACTTGAGCGGGTTGAGCTGCTTCGCGAGAGATGGCTTCTGCGGTATGGCCCGTAGCTCCGGCAGCAAGAAGAGCCACCAGAGTGACTCGGACTCTGACTCCGAGGATGAGGTATGTGATGAGCTCTCTTCTTTGCGCAAGGAGAATGATGAGTTGGTTGACTTGCTTGATAACCGCGATCACATGCTTAGAGAGGCCAAGAAGATGAGGAAAGAACTTAGGGCCTCACTAGAAGATGCTAGGAACCGTGTGGCTGAGCTAGAAACCCAGAACCTAGATGCTAAGCTTGAGATTGATTCGCTTAAGGCTTCTCCTGTGGTTTCTGATGAGATTGATTGTTGTGATTGCTCTGTGTACCTAGCTGATCTTACTGCTCTTAAGGATAAGCATGCTTCTACTTGTGATGAACTAGATATGCTTAGGGTTGAAGTGGCTGAGCTTAAGTCTAGACCTGCTTTGCTAGGTGCTTGCACTTCTTGCCCTGTTTTGCATGGAAAGATTGATGAGATGCAAGCTTACACTGTTTCGCTTGAGGCTAAGTTGAAAGAGCCTATTCCCACTTCTTGCTCTACTTGTGAATTACATGCGGTTAAGAATTTGGAGCTTGCACATTATGTTGATCGCTTGCAGGATGAGAATGATGAGCTGGGAAAATGTATGAGCTGGTTGTCGGGTCAGGAGCCTCAGCTTGGTATCATGATAGCGGCTTTCAAACGCTATGATGGTCAGGCACTTGGGGCTGACAAGCTTGGAGAGAACTGTGGTGAGGGAGTTGAGAGAGTTGGAGAGATTCCTATCCCACCACCAAACAGACACAAGAACAAGTTTGAGCCCAAGCCTAACCATCTCAGAAACAAACTTGACACTACTCCAGATCTACCCATATTCCCGCACCAACAAATGATTTTCAGAAACCGGTGAAGTTTGTGAGCCCAAAGGGAGGTGAGGAAGGAGAGAAGAAGGGTGAGAAGCCGAGTAGGTAGCCCCAACCCAAGCCTAAGCCTAAGCCACAGCCCATAAAGTTCCATTGTGGGTATTGTGGGAGAGATGGTCACAAGGATGAGTTTTGCTTCAAGAGGAAGCGTGAGGAGAGAATGGCTAGAGAGTGGGCTAACAAGGACAGGTACCACCCCTCTAATGGTGTACCTGAGCCTCGTATGCTGATGCCCAGGGCCAAGGCGATTGTGAGGACGGTTCCGGCTTGGGGAGACCGGAAGGCTGCAGGTGCTGCTGCTGGCCGAGCTACACCGGTCAGACCGGTGCAGGTCTGGGCAGACAGTGAGTCGGGTTTCGTGCTCGTGAGGATGCTCGGTTTGGTTCTGGAGGTCGTGGTTCTGGTGGTTGGTCTGGAAAGTTTGTAGGTGGTCAGTTTGCTAGGCGTTCTCCACCTCGTGCTCAATACGAGGGTGGGAAGAGTCGTAGCTTTGAGATGGAGAGGAGGAATGATCCACGGTTCCCCTTTCGTGGTTTTCGTCCTCCTCCAGCTAGAGAGGGTTGGTTCCCTCGTGGTGGTTACCGTGGTGGTGTTCGTGGTGGTAGCTTTGATAGGCGTGATGATTTGGTTTGTGCTAACCCCACTTTGGAGCAAATGGCTCGGCACTGGTTTTACTCTTTTGGTACTAACCCCAGTGCTGAGTCGTTTGTTCACTCACGTGCTCGCTTTTGAATTTCAGGTGGGAGACTTGAAGAACATTTGGTTGATTGACTCCGGTTGCTCGAGGCATATGACCGGAGACAAGGGGTGGTTCTCAAGTCTCGTCCCGGTGGTGACAAAAAAGTACATCACCTTTGGGGACAATGGGCGAGGGCGTGTGCTGTCAGAAGGTGAGATTAAGGTAAGTGACAAGATCACTCTCAGGCGTGTTGCTCTTGTTCAATCGCTTGGATACAATTTGCTTTCTGTGTCCCAGTTGTTGGATGAGGGTTTTGAGGTGTTGTTCCGGCCTGGTGGTTCTCGGATTTTAGATTCTCGGGGGGATCTTGTTTGCATGGTCGTTCCCGAGGGTCAGGTGTTCCGAGCTGTTTTTTCTTAGTCTTCTGGTGTGGAGCGTTGCTTCTTGGCTGATTCTTCGAGTGAGTTGTGGAAGTGGCATAGGAAGTTGGGTCACTTGAGCTTTGACCTTTTGTCTCGCTTGAGTAAACTCAATTTGGTCCGAGGATTGCCACGATTGAGGTTTGAGAAAGAGTTGGTTTGTGCGCCGTGTAGGCATGCCAAGATGGTAGCCTCTTCTCACCCGCCTCTCACCGATGTGATGACTGAGCGTCCATGCGAGCTGCTCTATATGGACCTTGTTGGCCCAGCTCGTGTGCGATCTGCGGGTGGGAAGTGGTATGTCCTTGTTGTGGTGGACGACTACTCTCGGTATGCGTGGGTGTTCTTTCTTGAGGAGAAGGGGGAGACGTTTGGTTTTGTTCGAGATCTTGTCTTGAGGTTAAGAAACGAGAGGCACGGAGATGCCATACGAGCGATCCGCAGTGACAATGGCTCGGAATTCAAAAACTCTCGCTTCGAAACCTTTTGCCATGACATGGGTCTTGAACATCAGTTTTCGAGTCCGTATACGCCTCCCCAGAATGGCGTGGTGGAAAGGAAAAACAGGACCTTGTGCGAGATGGCTCGGACGATGCTCGACGAGCATAGGACTCCGAGAAGGTTCTGGGCTGAGGCGGTCAATACCGCGTGCCATGTGTCGAACAGGATCTACCTCAGGGTTCACAAGAAGAAAACCTGTTACGAGTTGATGCACGGTCGCACACC
Organism: Cenchrus fungigraminus; assembly: GCA_036936925.1. Taxonomy (NCBI): domain Eukaryota; kingdom Viridiplantae; phylum Streptophyta; class Magnoliopsida; order Poales; family Poaceae; genus Cenchrus; species Cenchrus fungigraminus. The sequence continues at coordinate 76,343,190 of CM072780.1, forward strand.
CAAGGTGAGTCACTTCCATGTCTTTGGTTGTAAATGCTTCATTCTGAAGAAAGGGAAGAAGTTGGACAAGTTCGAGGCTAGGTCTGTCGATGGCATTTTCTTTGGTTATGCATCTCATTCTAGAGCATTTCGTGTGCTCAATCTTGAAACTAACCAAATCGTGGAGACTTGCGAGGTAACCTTCGACGAGACACAGCCACGTAGTCAGCTTGTTTTAGAGTGTCCAGGTGACGACGAACTTGGCGAGGAGATCTTTCAGGAGGAGGAGCATGAACATGGAGATGATGAAGATGGCGGTGTGATGCCCGCGGCTGAACATGTACCTACTACTTCGACGACGATCGAGAATGGACCCTCTCCCACACCTACAACGACAAACCCAGATCAAGGCGAAGCTGCTGTTGAGGGGGAGGTAGCATCAAGGCGAGAACCTCCCCGACGAGTGCAAGTGGATCACCCAGCTTCGAGAATCATCGGCGACATGAATGAACGTACTACACGGTCGAGGGTTCGGAACAATTCTCATTTCGCTCATGCTGCTTTTGTTGCCACCTTTGAGCCCAAAGACATTGGACACGCGTTATCTGATCATAATTGGGTTAACTCGATGCATGAGGAGTTGGAGAATTTTGAGAGGAACCAAGTTTGGGTGTTGGTTGACCCTCCCCCAGGGTGTAAGCCGATTGGGACAAAATGGGTGTGGAAAAATAAAGAGGGAGAGAAAGGAGAAGTGGTGAGGAACAAGTCGAGACTTGTTGCTCAGGGGTACAGTCAGAAAGAGGGGATCGACTACGAGGAGACTTTTGCTCCTGTAGCTCGTTTGGAGGCGATCAGGATCCTTCTAGCCTTTTCCGTGGCTAAAGGGTTCAAGTTGTACCAAATGGATGTGAAGAGTGCTTTTCTGAACGGTGTGTTGGAGGAAGAGGTGTTTGTGAGGCAACCACCGGGGTTTGAGAGTGAGAAGTACCCTCACCGGGTGTACAAGTTGAGGAAGGCGCTGTATGGGTTGAAGCAGGCGCCTAGAGCTTGGTATGGTAGGTTGAGGGGGTTCCTGTTTGAGAGAGGGTTTGAGATGGGGAAGGTCGACCAGACCTTGTTTCTCCTCAGGCAGGGCAGAGATATCCTGATTGTGCAGGTATACGTGGATGATATTGTCTTTGGTGGCTCGTCTAACTCTCTTGTTGCAAGGTTTGCAGAAGACATGAGCAGGGAATTTGAGATGAGCATGATGGGCGAGTTGCAGTTCTTCCTTGGGCTACAAATCAAGCAATCAAAGGAAGGAACATTTGTGCACCAAGCTAAGTACACCAAGGACATTGTGAGGAAGTTCAAGATGGAGGACTCCAAGGCCATGGTGACGCCTATGAGTACGACTACAGCTCTCGATGCGGACGAGGAAGGTGAACACGTGGACCAGAAGGAGTACCGGAGCATGATCAGGTCACTCCTCTACTTGACGGCGACGAGGCCGGACATTCAATTCTCGGTGTGTCTGTGCGCTCGTTTTCAAGCTTCTCCGAGGACTTCGCATCGGCAAGCAGTCAAGCACATTTTCAGGTATTTGCGACACACTCCCGACTTCGGCCTTTGGTACTCTGTGTCTTCTTCTTTGGCGCTTCATGGATTTTCAGATGCGGACTTTGCCGGGTGTCGGTTGGATAGGAAGTCCACTTCTGGGACTTGCCAGTTCTTGGGTTCTTCTTTGGTGTCTTGGTCTTCCCGCAAACAGTCGAGTGTTGCTCAATCCACTACCGAGGCAGAGTATGTGGCCGCAGCTAGTTGTTGCTCTCAGCTCCTTTGGATCACATACACCATGAGTGACTTTGGTGAGGAGTATACCCATGTCCCACTTCAATGTGATAGCACCAGTGCCATAAGCGTTGATTTTAGTGAGGAGAACCCAGTGCTCCATTCCAAAACCAAGCACATAGAAGTGAGGTATCATTTTCTGAGAGACAACGTAGAGAAAGGGAAGATAGCTTTGATCCATGTACCCACACATGAACAACTAGCCGATATTTTCACCAAACCCCTAGATCAAGCAACTTTCACTCGTTTGCGGGGGGAGCTTGGTGTTTGTTTGATTTCTTGAGTTGGCGTGTGGGAGCTCCTTTGTAGCATATGTATAGCTTTCCTTTGTGCATTTCTTGCATTTGACATGGCATATGTAACATGATGTATAGGCATCTTTGTATCTTAGGTTGCGTGCATTTTGTATCATATGCATTGTTTAGGAAAGGCTTCTCCTATATACATTGTTCACCATGGAATGATATATATGTCTTTGTGAGCTAATTTGGTAAGCTATGGTTAGTTTGGCTTAGCTCTTGATAATCTTGGTTTGTATCCATGGTTGATGGCTATGTTTTTGAAAATTTCATATGTATGCTCTCTTGTGAGTAAATGCCTTTACATGATCTTGACATGTTTTTGTGGCTTGGCTATGCTTAATTTGTGGTTGGATAGCTTATTTTGATCATATGGGGCCAAAGGCTCATTTGCCATCATGAATGTTTAGCCCCCATGCTTCATCTTGTGGAGGGGCATAAGTTCCTTTTTGTCGCAAAGACATTTCATGTACCAATTATAAATCTGAAAAATGAAATGTAAATTGCTTAAAAAATGTGCTCCCATGTCATATGTGCTAATTTTAATTTGCTTTGGGTGCTAAATCATTGCATGATGCCTACCAATGAGAAGTCTCATATATAGAAGTAGGCACATGGCTCGATGGCTTTGACATGACATGAGTGCTTGTGGGTGTTTATGATGGTCTTATGCTTAGAATGGTTGTCCTAGCATGAAGTTTGTGTGGCTTTGCCATTTTGACATGTTTTGCTCATGTTTAGGACTTTGCTCATGAGAGGGTGATTTTTCGCAAAATTGCTAAATTCAATCTTAGCTTCGCCCAATGGTTGTGAAACTTGGTGATCATGAAGTTTATGTCATTACGAAGCTATAGAGTATCTAACTTGCTCGTTTGGACATGTGTAGCATCCTATGTTGAATTTTGTCTATTTGAGAAGCTCTAGGTTGCATTTTTTGTATTTTTGGCTTGATTCATGCATTGTCAACAAGGGGGAGAAGTTTGAGCATGTTTTGGCCTACTGAATGCATTTGGAAGGTTTTCAGGTGGTTTCGAGCCATTTTTGGGCTCTGTTGTGCACCGGTCTGACCGGTTGAGGTCACCGGTCTGACCGGTCAGACTGCTGGTCCTGTTCATATGTTGAGCACTGGTCTGACCGGTGGTGTCGACCGGTCTGACCGGTCAGAGCTGAGCTGTTGCAGCTGCTCTGTTTCGTGAAGTGGTTTGCACGAATTTGTCCAGGGGGAGTTGCATTGGTTCAGGGGGAGCTTGCATGTGTGCAGGGGGAGCTCTTTGTGGTTTTTGAGTTTTGGTTTGATGGTTTGTGCTCTTTGCTTGAGCATGTTTTGTCTCGGATGTGTCGAGCCGTTGCCCTTGCCTAAGGGGTCCGAGACTTGTCTTCTTCAAGTGATCTTGCTCTTTGCCTTTTCTTTGGCTTTCGATCGCTTGTTGGAGTTTCTTTTAGTCGTTTCTTTTCTTTTCCTTTTCTCTTGGTTACCAAAACGTGTGTGTTGTCAATGCACTCATCAAGGGGGAGATTGAGAGCCAGGTGTGGTTCGAGGACCGGTGGATGGTCGCTTCCTGGTGTGATGAGTGATTGACAACGTGGTGTGGACTGATTCTTGGCTAAGTATTGCAGGTACAGGTTGCGGCTTGACTGGTGCAGGTGCAGGTGAAGAACAAGCGTGAAAGGTTGTTGCCGGTGAGGCCTCCAGGTGTGGAGAAGACAAGTAGGCTTGGTTCGAGGGACCCGGTGGCCAGCGGGGTCAAGTGCGGGCCGCATGGTGGCAAGAACGGCAAGATGAAGTCATGGACGGTTTCTTGCTTGAGCCTCAAAACCAAGGTCGAGCCGGGACTACGTGGGAGTCGAGTCATGAGTGGTGATTGGCGGAGGCTACACCGAGTTCGCGGGGATTTCCGGTGGTTCACCAGAAAACCACTGGGTTCCTTGGTTGATCCACAAAGCCAAGACCGAAGAACCGAAGACGGAGGTGCAGCAGCTCCAGACCGGTCTGACCGGTGGGTCTGACCGGTCTGACCGGTGGGTACCGGTCTGACCGGTGAGGAGCACCGGTCTGACCGGTGTGCGACGACGCAGTCCGGAATCTTCGAAGCAGAGGACACGAGTCGGGATCGCAAGGCTTGCGTCGAGGCTAAGCAAGTTTGCGGTCGCTGGGCATCCGTCCGATGGTGCGAAGACAAAGACTTCCAATTTCGCCCTCGAGGGGCACGTATCCCTAGTTAGCTAGTAAGGGTATTTTAGTGTTTCAGTTGCCTCCATATAACCCAAGGGGTGAGAGGATGGCAGCCATCTCTTGGAACCCTAGCTCATTTGGTTTTCCTTTTTTCCTTCCTATTTTCTTAGGATTTTCATAGGACTAGCTTGAGAGCTTCATGGTGAGATCTTGTGAGAGGGAAGGATGATCGGGCGGCAAGCTAGACCTTGTATGAACCTCTTTGGTATGTATAGATGATTTGGCGTGGTTCCTCAAGGCTTGGTTGTGTCTTTCCCGTTTCTCCTTTTTGGTGATTTTCGGAGCCCTTTCTTGGTGATTTTCTTGGAGCGATTTCGAGGCCTTTCTCTTTGGGATTTGGTGGGGGATGTATGCATGAACCCTTCGTGGTTCTTTTCCCTTTGATCCCCCTCCCAAATCCGTGAGCAAAGGGGCTCGATTTTGGGGTTTTCGTGGCTCTAGGATTAGAGGCGTTCTTGGTGGGATTTCTTCGATTGCTCTTGATTTGACAAGTTTTGGTGGACCAAATCTTGGCTATGGAGTACCCATGAGGTGTTCCTACTATCCCCAAAGTCTTGTGCAAAACCGTGGACCGAATCGGGAGATCGGGAGTTGGATTTGGAGGAGTTGACTCGCGGGTGCTGTTCATCCCGAGCTGCCCAGGCACGACCGGTCTGACCGGTGCTCTTGACCGGTCTGACCGGTGCTAGCCCTTGGTGGGTTTTTGTCTCGGGGAATAGCCTTGTCCGTGTGGTTTTGTCCCGTGGTCCTGCTGATCAGTTCTTGGTGTGTTTGGAGTTGTTTTGCTAGGTTTTGTGAGGGGTTCTTCTTCCTCACAGGTTGTGTTTAGTGGTGGTTTTTGTTCCAGGGCCTAGAGGAGTCACTGAGGCTTCCTGGAACGTGTGCTGTGTGGCTGCTGTAGCCACCGGCCTGACCGGCTCTGTCCACCGGTCTGACCGGTGTCACCGGTCTGACCGGCGCAGGCCATCGGTGTGACCGGTGTAGCACAGGCAGCAAGCCGTGCAAGTTTCCGCTGTGTGGTTTGGTGAGTTTTGGCTCGGAAGGTTGAGTGTTGGTTCCTAGGACCAGTAGCACTCCAGTGGCTGCGTGGTCTTGGCCAACTTGGGAAGTTGGGTCGGAGACGTGAGTTGGAAGCCGTGTTCGTCTTGTTGGAGTTCTCATCTCCTTCGAGAAGAATTTTTATCGACTCCCATTCACTCCCCCCCTCTCTGGTTCGCCTAATCGGTCCTTCAACATGTGGGACCCAACTGAATTTTATGACGACTTGGAACACTCTTTTTTAAAATAATGCTTACATGTTGGACCAAAGTTGGTTTATGACGCCGCTGACATAGCGAAAATGCTTACAAGTGGGACCCTAGAAAAATTTATGATGACTTGGAACACTCTATTTTCGAAAAAAATGCTTACATGTGGGACCCAACTAAATTTTATGACGACTTGGAACACTCTATTTTTAAAATAATGCTTACATGTGGGACCGATGTTGGTTTATGATGTTTTTGCAGAGCTTATGGCGTCACAAAATAGCATGGAACAGTGAATGCCCAGCTACAGTACCAACCGTAATGACAAAAGTTTTTTTGTCACTAAATTTGCTCGGAAGTGAAATATTATGACGAGATCAGCCAGGAACTTCATAAATCAATGACGCTAAAATGTGGTTGCGTCACTAGTCAATGATTTTCTTGTAGTGCTGGTTTCAAAACTTGCCTGCTTCTCTTCAGCCGATTCCTTGAGCTTGTTGATTTCAGTCCAAATCCTGTCAATGTCATGTGCAGCAACTTCCTACAACAAATGGAAATTGATGCATTAGAACAATTGATTAGTGAAGATGTGAAGGTACAAGGACAAATCGTGCGTGATGGTTTCAGAACTTGCCTCATGGTCTTCAGAATCGTTGCCAGAGTTGTTGCCAGAGTCGTCGCCGGAGTTGTTGCCGGAGTCGTCGCCGGAGTTGTTGCTGGAGTCATCACCGGAGGAGATGAGGTCTACCACCACTCTTCTGCCCGGGTCATCGCCGGAGGAGTCCGCACTCACCTCAATGCGCGTGGACCGCTTCTTCCTTCGCATCAAGGAAAAAACCGCCTCTCCATGGCGGGCGTTGCTGGAGTCCGCCAACTTGGCCCTTGCGCGCGTGTACGGCTTCCTCCCTCGGGCCGACGAAGAACTGGCCTCTTCCATGGAGCGCCGAGGAAGACACACGGGGGCGGCACGCGGGGACGGCTCCTCTTCATCGCCGCGGAACCTCACTCTCTTGGCGGGGGCGGCGGACAACACCGAAGAAGATGGACGGGGACGTGGCCGCGGGGCCTCCTCCTTGCAGAATCTCCCCCTAGAGTTGTGGGCCATCCCTGCGACGGAGACAAGGCTGCGACGGAGACGAGGAAGGCGGAAGCCGGAGAAGGGGATAGAAGGCGAAAGGTGGGGCGGAGCGTTTATTAAAAAGGTTTGGAGGTGCAAATGACACGCTGATTAACAACCACCCGTCGCAAACGAAGGGGCGGGGCAAGATCTATTCGAACGAAGAACAGTTTGCTTTTCCCCTTTTAATCTACAATCAAATTTTGCATCACGAATTTCTCTGTCATCCGTAATCCAAATTTGATGATATTTGTTTTTGAATTTTTCTAAAATCAACATCTATTCATTTATGACATTTTTTTCGTGTGTAATTCCATTTCTTGGATGTTGTTTATACGCCTTATCTTGTTCCTTATAAGTACAATATAGAAATAATATTTGTTTTACACAACCATTACAAATGAAACTTTGCATTTCATAATCTTATGGTGAACACAAGGTTATGTTAAAATTTCAAATGCATATGAGTTCGAACATGTTTTTAAGTGTGGAAAACTTCAATGTTGAAGTAACATTATAAGAAACTATGTGAGAGATGTAGACATTTGTACACAAGTATAATCTTCCATTTTCGGAACCATTTGAATTTTTGTCGACAAGTTTAGGGACCTAAATTATGTTGCCAAGTCAATTTGTAGAATTTTTAGAACACACTAAGATGTTATTATAATTATTATATCGTAAACAAGAGATAAAAAATCTAATTTTAAGAAATTTGGTTAAACAAGTGTGGTTGTTGATATTTTATTCAAATACTAAATTACCAACTATGAATTGTTCGTATTTTTTATGAATTTTGTGGTGCTGTTTGTGGGCTCTAATATTTGAGGGAAGCAAGTTTCAATTTAAAAAAATAGTGTCAGGCCCACGCGTCAGCGTCAGAAGCCTATATAAAAAAGATAAACGTTGCCTGCCCGACCGACAAAGGTGATGCAGGTAGACTAACCCGCGTCGCCAACAAGTGCTCCATTGTCCGAAATGCCCCAGGCCGAAAGAATATCCATACGCCCCGGCCCCGGCCCCCTTCTTCTTCCCCGATCTGAGCTCCACCGCCGCCGCTCGCCCATCCTTCCCCGCCGTCACGCACATGTCACACTACACTGATTCGTCTGGAGGTGCACATGCGAGGAGCAGGGTTCAAGGTTGCCTGAGCAGCCGCAATCACTCCATCGGCTTGGATCCAGTCGGTGAGCTAAGCGGCTTTCCACTGGTCCCTTGCCCGGACTGTGGTATGGCTCGCGTGGTGGAGGGGCGGACGCAGATGGAAGGTGAAAACCACAGTCGTCTTTATTTCAAGTGTGCAAGGAACTCGGTGGGTAGTCTGCTGTGTTTCCCAAATCTGAGTTAGGGTTCTTATGTGCTTTTGATTTGCAGTACACCAAGAATTGTGGATTGTATCGTTTCCACAAGGAGTATCTCCAGATGCTGAAGGATGTTGGCGTCATTGTTTTTCGACTGTCGAACTGGGCAGACGCGGTCGATGAAGTAGTTGATTATGTGGAATGTCAAATTGGGAGCGGCGAGCAGAGGCAAGCACTGGAGGACAAGCAGAGGAAGAAAGCACTAGAGGAGAAGATGGACAATGTGATCTGGAAGATGAACTTGATTATTGTGGTAGTTGTTTGTGTAGTATTTGGATGTTTACTGGGGATATATGCTGCAAAGAAGTAATTCTGATGTTAAAAGTGGTGCTTTTGCTTCATCTGTGTGGATGAAGAATGAAAAATTTGTCACAGATGACAAACTTAAATGTATGAATGAAGAATGGATGAAATGAAAATTGGGTCACAAATCTTAATGTGTCACATATCACAAAATTCATCAATTCATCTGTGCTGACATTTCATTGCAGCACGAGGCAAAGGATACGTGGATTAACACAAATAGAGTAACAAACTTCTGGCATAACTCTGGCATACACACTGCAATTCATTGTAAACTGCTTCCATATATAGACACAAATAGAGTACCAAACTTCTGGCATACACATTGCAATTCATTGTAAGCTGCTGCCATAGACATTGCAATGCGTTATAGGAGACATGGATTGATCTACCCGCGTCTCTTAGATCTACTAGTTCATCACAAGTTCAACAAACACACAGGAGGAACACATTAACACAGGAACAAATTAATTATGCAGAGGTAGTCACCGCTGGAGGAGCCCTACTGTCGGAGTCGGAGTCGGATAGTTGGAGCCGGAGCCATCGAGGCCGCCATCGTCGTCGCCGTTGAAGCCGCCATCGTTGCCGTCGAAGCCGCCATCATCGACGGGGCCGAGCACGGCTCTCTCAAGGTCCCCAGCCAAGATATGGATCTTGAAGGTGAAATCCTCCATGGTCCTCTACAGCGGATCATTGGGTCCTGGGAGGCCGAGATGAACGGCCACCCATCGAAGCCTCCTGAAAGCTTCGAGGACAAGTTGACTGACCACATGGATTCCTCAATAGTTAGTGTAGGAGCAGGGGCGGCCTCCACGGGCGGCGGCGCCAGCGCCTCCTCGGGCGGGGGCGGCGGCACCTCCTCGGGCTCCTCGGGCACCGGCGCCGTCCCCTCCTTGATGAGCCGACAGCGGTGGCTTTCGTCGTCATCATCCTCCTTCCTCCCCCGCTTCCTGGACGGCTCGCTTGACGATGCCATGCGCGCGCTTGAGGAAGAAGAAGCTCTTGGTGTCAGTGTTTTAGACCGGCAAACCTACCAAGGCGGTACCCAAGGTAGTAGATTGTGCGGTGGAGGATCGTGATCAGGAGACCTGGAACTCGAAGGTACAGCTAGGGACACGTGACACAAGATTTATACAAGTTCGGGCCGCCAAGGTGGAGAACCCTACGTCCTGTTTGGGGTATCAAGTATGGCGCCCTGCGCTTGGTGTTGGGTTGGTCAGATGTGCTCCTAGGTACCCGGCCCTCCTTTATATAGACCAGGGGGCGGGTTCCTAGTCGGTTACAAGGCAGGAGCCCTAGTAGGATTACACGGAACGAGTCCTAGTAGGATTACAGGGGAATTCTAGTAGGAGTCCGTTTTCATCCTTCCTTGTATGACTACCCGGGGTGTATGCCCGACAAGCCCCTGAGCACATTGTAGTCGAGAGTAGTAGTTCGAGTAGTCTTGAAGCCTCTTCGAGTAGTTGCTGAGCGTCCTCGAGTACTGCTTGGAGAAGTCTTCAATAGTACTTGAACTGCCGCGAGGCTGGAAGGTGGTCCAGCTCATCAGTCTTGAAGTTGAGATTATATGGCCTCGAGCCTTAGGTTGAGTCGCGGACTCTAGCTGAGGGTCAATCTTGACTCTAAATCTTTCGTCTTGAAAAATTAAATGATGGGTGTAGTATAGCAGCCCCCGAGCCTTGAAGTGATTAGATAATCAATCCAAGGGTCTTCATAGTTCATGAAAGCCATCATCCGAGTACTCTTGCAGCGTCCAGCCCCCGAGATTGTGTGCCAAGTGAGCTGTATGAGCCACGTCGAGTAGTTGTTGGTGTAGAGCCCCCGAGCTTGAAAGCGAGCGAAGTCCACAAGAGTTGGTCTCGAGTAGGAATTTGAATGCAGCCCCCGAGCTGGAGAGTTTCCGAGTAGTAATTTGGCATGGAGCCGTAGAGCTTGAGAAGTAGTCGTGCCGTCAGAGCGGACTTTAGATGCGACCAAAGTCGACTTTAGATGCCGGCAGAGCGGACTTTGAAATGCGACTTGAAAACCGAAGTCGACTGTAGTTGCCGCATAGAGCGGACTTTGAGATGCGACTTGAAAACCGAAGTCGACTTTAGATTGCCACGCGGAGAAGACTTTAGAAATACGACCGAAGTTGAATTTTGATGCCGGCAGAGCGGACTTTAGAAATGCGACTAGAGTAGTCAACTTTGAGTACTTCGAGCCAAGTATGAAACACAAAATACAAAGCTGAAAAGACAAAAAGACGAAAAGCACTTCCAGAAGGCAAAAAGTGAATGAAAATCCAGAAAAACGAGTAGTTTTGCTGCCGGAGCGGGCTTGAGATTGCGACTGTTAAAGTCGACTTGAGATTGCGACTATAGAAGTCGACTTGTGCCACTGGAGTGGGCTTGGGTACGACCATTAGCGTCGACTTTTGCCGCCGGAGTGGGCTTGAGGTTGCGACCGTTAGCGTCGACTTTGAGTACTTAGGGTACTAGGACCCATGGTACGGAGTGCGAGTACTTAGGGTACTTGGACCCTTGGTACGGAGCGCGAGTACATAGGGTGCGAAACCCATGGTACAGTGCGTGAGTACTTAGGGCACTTGGACCCATGGTACGGAGTGCGAGTACTTAGGGTACGAAACCCATGGTACAGTGCGCGAGTACTTAGGGTACTTGGACCCATGGTACGGAGCGCGGAGACCGCGTGCAGGTGGTACCATCGTTGCTAGGATGTGAGGGCCACTTACAGCTAGGTTCCATCGAAGCTTACACACGCAGTATGCCACCGGAGCGGGCGAAGGTGCGACCGGAGTCGACTTTAAGTTGCTGCACGGAGCGGACTTTAGAATGAGATTGCCGTGCGAAGCGGACTTTAGAAGCTGCCTCCTTGGGATAGCCCCCGAGTTGATGAAGTAGGCTCGTTGTGACTTTGTCGATATACCCCAAGAGCAGTCGGCAGAGTCTAGCTCTCGTGAAAACCCACCGAGGAGCGTACACGAATGAGTAGTCCTTGGCGTGTTGTCCTGCATGCGCAAAACAAGCCAAAGAAGAAGAAAGAAGTAATCATTTAAATAAATGACTTACTGTTGCCGCAGGAGCGGACTATTGATGCGACCGAAGTCGAGTTGTGGAGCGGCGAGACGGCGCGTCCGGATGCACGGCATAGGTGAGGACCGGAGCGTCCGAGGACCGGTGGATGGTCGCTCCCTGGTGTGATGAGTGATTGACAACGTGGTGTGGACTGACTCTTGGGCGAGTATTGCAGGTGCAGGTTGCGGCTTGACTCGTGTTGGTGCAGGTGAAGAGCGGGTGCGAAAGGTCTTAGCCTTGCGAGGCCTCCAAGGAGTGGAGAGACAAGTAGGCTCGGCTCGATGGACCCGGTGGCCGGACGGGGTCAAGTGCGGGCCGCATGGTGGCAAGAAAAGCAAGACGAAGTCGTCGACCGGAGCCGGTGCAGGGTAGCGGCTCACGACCGGAGTCTGCACGCGGGGTTTGCGGCGGTTCACCACAAAACCGTCAGGTTACTTGGTTGAGCCACAAAACCAAGACCGGAGGCTCGGCGGGCGGAGACGGGATCCGAGCGCGCCGAGAAGCTTCGATGCCGGCGGACACGTGGCGGGATCGCAGGGCTTGCGTCGGGAGGACGTGGACTGCGGCGAAGGCGTGGCCGTGCGATGAAGAGGAGTGCTACATGACCTATTTGCCCCTGAGGGGTTTGTATCTTAAGTCTAAGTGCTAGGGGTAGCTTGGTCATTTGCCCAACCCAGAGGGACTCATATATATAGCTCTAGGGTTTTCTGGGCAAACCATCCATCCGGACTGCTTCTCATTTTCCCTGCTCCATAGGCGTAGATTTTCTACACCGCCTTGTAGAGAATCTGACCTCCGAGTGTATGGAAGCATTCATGGTTGCGTTGATTTCCTTCTTGTAGCTCGTGTGATTTTCGTGTCTTTTTCGGGCTATTTTCGTTGGATTTTCGTGCGTGCTTTATTCCTTCGATTCTGAGGTGTTTGGGTTCGGATTTGTTGGTGGGGATCATGGATAGATGTCTTGTGCATCTTTGTGCTTGATCATGACCCCTCAAACTCCGGATTTGGCCTCCGATTGAAGGATTTCGGTTGGAACCCTAGCTCTTTGTGTGAGCTCGGTAGAATCTCGATTCCTCTAGATTCAGTGGGTTTGAGGCTACAAATTCGTAGGTATAGCATCTCCTAGAGGTGCTTCATCTTCACCTATGATTTGGTAGCAATCCCTTAGTTGATTCGGGAGATCGGGCAAAGGGAAGGAGGTCTTGACCTTTGGAGGGTCGGGCTCGGGTTGCTGTTTCCGTAGCTGGCGGACCGTCCGCGCGGGGTCGGCGGACCGTCCGCGAGGTGTTGACCGGCCAGGTGTTCGTCGAATTCTTCGCGAGTTCTTGAGCCGTTTCGTTTCGATCTGTTGAGTCGGTAGGATTTGGTTGGAGGTTGTTGGCCGGACCGTCCGCCTGGTGAGGCCGGACTGTCCGCGAGGAGCAGACTTTCTGCGGTGAGCTCGCGGACCGTCTGAATTTCGGAGGGTGCATACTGGTTGTTCGGGTTGCTTTTGCGGACCGTCTGTCGTGACCCTGCGGACCGTCCGCCCGGCCCCCGCGGACTGTCCGCCTGGTCACCTCGGATCGTCCGCCCCAAGCACCGCAGATTGCCTAAGTCCTTTGCTTCTTTACTTGTGCTTCCGTGTTGCTTTGAGTTGGGGTTTGTTCCTAGGGTTGGTAGGTCCGTTGTGACTACGCGACCTTGGCAAAATCGTGTGGGAATCCTCGGTTGTGAATTTGGGGCATAAGCCGAGTTCATCCTTCGGGAAGAATTTTTATCGGCTCCTATTCACTCCCCCCCCCTCTCTGGTCACCTAATCGGTCCTTCAAGTGGTATTAGAGCCGGTTACGGATCTTCATGATTCTAACCAGTCTAAGATCCAAAGATGGCGTACCAGGAACGGGGTTCGGGTCCTCCACACTTTGATGGTAAGAACTACCAGATGTGGCAGAGGCGGATGGCTGCTTTCCTCCGCGGCAAGGGTCAGATCCTTTGGGATGTCACGGTGAACACAGCTTATGTTCATCCAATGAACTTCCTAGCTCCAGGATCGAGGGATATGTTCGACGCCAACAACAAGGCGGTCGACTACTTGTTTCGTGCTCTGTGTCAATCCGAATTCGATCGGGTTCAGACAGAGGACTTGGCTTGTAGGATTTGGGAGCAATTGAAGAATGCTCACGCTGGGAACGCTCAGGTTTAGGCTCGGTTGTTTGCGACCTACCGGAGAGAGTACGAGAACTTCACTCGTCTCCCCGGTGAGTCCATAGTCACCATGTTCCAGTTGTTCACTGTGATTGTGAACAACATGAGGGCTAATGTGGTCGTGCTCCCGTACAATGATCATGACAGGGCTATCAAGATCCTGCACTCTCTGGATCGTACCGTGTGGAGTGAGAAGGTCGAGGCCATTTTTGAGTCGGAGAAGTATGAGACCCTCACGATGGACGAGCTGTTTTCCAAGCTCAAGTCGTCCGAAGTGGACCGTGGGGTGCGTGCAAAGATCGAGAACCCGACTGACCCTCATAGTCTGGCTCTCGTGACTGGATCAAGGACTAACGCTAACATGTCTTCGAGATATTTTTCTTTGTCTTGTCTTGTGTCCATGCCAGATGAGGAGTTTGATGTGCTTGGCGAGGACGATCTCGCGTTGCTGAGCAGGCGGTTCGAGCGCATGTACACGAACCGGAAGAACGCTCGGAGGAGCTCGGGCATGTGCTACCGGTGCGGGAAGCACGGGCACTTTATCGCTGAGTGCCCGGAAGCCATGGAGGTGAAGCCCGAGCACAAGCACCGTTCGAGGACCGACCACAAGCACCGCCCGAGGGACGACCACAAGGGCAAGAACAAGTCCGAGCGGAGGCCTAGGAGGAGTGGTGGTCACAAGAAGAAGTAGCGAGCGATGGTTGCCGGAGCGAGCGACATCGACTCGAGCTCTTGCTATTCTTCATCGAGCTCAAGTGATGAAGATGAGAACCGGCACAAGGGCAAGCGGTCAAGCAAGAACATCAACGGACTGTGCTTCGCCGCCCAAGGCTTTTGCGGCATGGCACATAGCTCTACAAGCAAGAAGAGCAACAAGGATGACTCGGGTTCCGACTCCGAGGAAGAGGTAAACAATGATCCATCCTTCTTGTTAGCGGAGAATGCTAGGTTGAATGATTTGCTTCGCGTGTTTTGGATTCTCGAGGTGATCTTGTGTGCACGATCATCCCCGAGGGTCAGATTTTTAGAGCCGATTTTTCTCAGTGTGTTGGCTCTTCTCGTTGTTTGGTTGTTGGCGTTTCGGCAGAGCTTTGGAAATGGCATAGGAGACTAGGTCACTTGAGTTTTGACTTGTTGTCACGCTTGAGTGGACTAGGTTTGGTCCGAGGATTGCCTAAGTTGAAATACCAAAAGGATTTGGTATGTGCTCCGTGTAGGCATGGCAAGATGGTCGCCGCCTCTCACCCGCCTCTGACATCGGTTATGACAGAGAGGCCATGCGAGCTGTTCCATATGGACTTGGTTGGTCCAGCTCATGTGTGCTCGGCAGGTGTCGAAATGGTATGTCCTGGTGATAGTGGACGACTATTCTCGCTATGCTTGGGTCTTCTTTTTGGCTGACAAGGGGGAGACGTTTGGTTTTGTGCGGGATCTAATCTTGAGGTTGAAGAATGAGAGGAATGGAGATGCCATTCGAGCTATCCGTAGCGACAATGGCTCTGAATTTAAAAATTCTCGATTCGAAACCTTTTGTCGTGATTTGGGTCTCGAACATCCATTCTCTTCTCCCTATGTGGCTTGTCAGAATGGTGTGGTTGAGAGGAAAAACCGTTCCCTTTGTGAGATGGCTCGGACGATGCTCGATGAGCATAGGACTCCGAGGAGATATTGGGCTGAGGCGGTGAATACCGTGTGCCATGTTGGGAGCCGGATTTTTCTTAGGGCCTTCTTGAACAAGACGTGCTATGAGCTCATGCACGGGCGAGCACCTAGAGTGAGCCATTTCAGGGCTTTTGGTTGTCGGTGCTTTATTCTCAAGAAGGGCAGGCTTGATAAGTTTGAGTCGAGGTCTTCCGATGGGATCTTTTTGGGTTATGCGAGTCATTCTCGAGCATTCCGTGTGCTCAACCTTGATACTAACCTAGACATGGAAACTTGCGAGGTTACCTTCGACGAGACCCAGCCATGCAGTTCGTCTGTCTTTGAGTATGCCGGTGACGA
Source organism: Cenchrus fungigraminus (assembly GCA_036936925.1). NCBI lineage: Eukaryota > Viridiplantae > Streptophyta > Magnoliopsida > Poales > Poaceae > Cenchrus > Cenchrus fungigraminus. Next base: position 76,358,824 of record CM072780.1, read on the forward strand.
CAAGATTGGCAAGAAGATCTTTGAGGACGAGGAGGATGATGCTGGAGAGGACGATGGTGAGGATGATGGTGATGATGAAGCTCCAGTCGAGCATGTACCCTCTACTTCCACTACGACGACTACGGTGCAGGATGGTCCAGCCCCTACATCGACTACGATCCAGCAAGATCAAGTGGAAGCTGCAGCTGAGGGGGAGGTTGTCTCCAGGCGAGAGGCACCGAGGCGCATTCAAGTTGATCATCCTCCTTCAAGAATCATCGGCGACATCAATGAACGTACGACACGGTCAAGGTCCAGGAATGCTTCTCACTTTGCTCATTCGGCTTTTGTTGCTACCTTTGAGCCGAAAGACATTGGACACGCCCTCTCTGATCCTAATTAGGTGAACGCAATGCATGAGGAGTTAGAGAACTTTGAGAGAAACCAAGTTTGGGAGTTGGTAGAGCCACCACCACATTGCAAACCTATTGGGACAAAATGGGTGTGGAAGAACAAAGAGGGTGAGAATGGTGAGGTGGTGAGAAACAAATCGAGGTTGGTTGCTCAGGGGTATAGTCAGAAGGAGGGGATAGACTATGAGGAGACATTTGCTCCTGTATCCCGTTTGGAGGCGATTAGGATCCTTCTAGCCTTTTCCGTGGCTAAAGGGTTCAAATTGTACCAGATGGATGTGAAGAGTGCCTTCTTGAATGGGTTTTTAGAAGAAGAGGTTTATGTGAAGCAACCACCAGGCTTTGAGAGTGCTGAGTTTCCTCACCGGGTGTATAGGCTGAGTAAGGCGTTGTATGCGCTGAAACAAGCTCCCCGTGCTTGGTATGGCCATTTGAGGGGGTTCTTGTTCAGCAAGGGGTTTGAGATGGGCAAGGTTGATAAGACTCTTTTTCTCCTCAGGCAGGGCGATGATATCCTAATTGTTCAGGTGTACGTGGATGATATTGTCTTTGGCGGCTCGTCTCACTCTTTGGTTGCGAGGTTTGCAGAGGACATGAGCAAAGAATTCGAGATGTCCATGATGGGAGAATTGCAGTTCTTTCTCGGGCTTCAGATCAAGCAGGCGAAGGAGGGAACCTTTGTGCATCAAGCCAAGTACACGAAGGACATCCTCAAGAAGTTCAAGATGGACGACTCGAAGCCCCTGTCGACACCGATGAGTACGACTACCGCATTGGATGCGGACGAGGACGGAGAGCCCATGGACCAGAAGGAGTACCAGAGCATGATCGGCTCCCTCTTGTACTTGACGGCGACGAGGCCGGATATTCAGTTTTCTGTGTGTCTGTGCGCTCATTTTCAGGTGTCGCTGAGGACTTCACATCGGCAGGCCGTCAAGCGGATCTTCAGGTATCTTCGATACACTCCTGAGCTTGGTCTTTGGTACTCGTCGTCCTCTTCTCTCTCGCTTCTTAGGTTTTCGGATGCCGACTTTGCGGGGTGTCGAGTCGATAGGAAGTCAACTTCGGGGACGTGCCAGTTTTTGGGATCTTCACTTATTTCTTGGTCTTCTCGCAAACAATCTAGTGTAGCTCAATCTACCACAGAAGCCGAGTATGTTGCTGCCGCTAGTTGTTGCTCACAGCTGCTTTGGATCACATACACGCTGAGTGACTTTGGTGAGGAGTGTTCCCATGTACCTCTCATGTGTGACAGCACGAGTGCCATTAGTGTTGCCAAAAACCCCGTGCTCCACTCCAGAACCAAACATATAGAGGTGAGGTACCACTTCCTGAGAGACAATGTTGAGAAGGGAAACATAGACCTCATCCATGTGCCAACCGAAAAGCAGCTTGCCGATATCCTAACCAAGCCTTTGGACCAAGCTATATTTGCCCGTTTGCGAGGGGAGCTTGGTGTTGTTTTTCCTTTTTGAGCTTTGGTTGGGGGGTTTGATGTACATACTCATGTTGCATTTTCATTTATGTATCATATCATGCTTGCATCTTTGTATCATAGACTGCATATGTATCATATGAGATGTGCTTCTCCTATATACTTGGATCACCATGATGTGCTGGATATGAGATTGTGACTTTGCTAGTGATGCTCATATGATGGATAGTGATGCTCTTGATAGCTTTGGGATGTATGTGCTTGTGGATGGCTTTCTTTTGTAAAAATGCTATATATGATCCTCTCTTATGAGTTGAATGCCTTTCATGATAAATTTGTGCATTTATGGCTATAGCTTGCTTAATTTGTGCTTGGAACCATGTTCTTTTCATTTGGGGTCAAAGACCCATTTATCATCATGAATGTTTAGCCTACATACTACCTTGTGGAGAAGCCTAAGCTTCTTTTTGCCGCAAAGACACTTCATGTACCATGCTTAATTTGTAAATCTTGAAATTGGTATATGAAATGCTTGTGCTTGAAAAATATGCTTCTATGCCATGTATGCTTTAAATTCCTTATTTTGGGTGCTAAACCGTTGCATGATGTTCACCGTTGAGAAGTCTCACATTTAGAAGTGGACACATGGCTCGGTGGCTTTGACATGACATGAGATAGCTTGTAGGTGTTTGTGATGATCTTGTAATGAGAATTTGTGACCTTGCATGAAGTTTGTGGGTTATATGTTGTTTGTGCTCATTTTGATCATGTTTAGGTCCTATGCTCATGAGAAGGAATTTTTTTGTGAAAAATGCTTTATTTTGATCATGGCTATGTCACTGGCTTATATGTCCCTATCTATCTTGTTGGCGATGCTTGTACTAAATTTGTGGTTATCTTGCTTGTCTATGTGTCATTTTTAGCATGTTGTACTGCTCTTTGTCTATTTGAGAAGCACATGCTTGCATTTGTAGACTTGATTCATGCATTACCAACAATGGGGAGAGATAGTACCCAATTCTTGCTTTGGGGAGAAAGTTCTTGCATCCAGGGGGAGTTTTGCATCAAAGGGGAGAAATGCATTTGTTCAGGGGGAGCTTGCATTCATGTGCTTTGGAGCTCTTTTTCGCCTGATTTTAGTTGTGCTCTTTTGCCGATGGTGTCGAGCCCCTTTGCCTCACCTTGTGGAGTCGGCAATTTTGGAGCATTTTATCTCGGTTGTGTCGAGCCGTTGCCCTTGTCTTAGGGGACCGAGATTTTTCTCTCAAGTGATCTCTTTTTGGTTTTTGTGTGGCTTTTGATCACTTGCTTGAGTTTTTTAGTCGTTTCTTTTCTTTTTCTCTTTTCTCTGAATTGGCTACTATGTGTGTGTTGTCAATGCACTCATCAAAGGGGAGATTGAGGACCGGAGCGTCCAAGGACCGGTGGATGGTCGCTCCCTGGTGTGGTGAGTGATTGACAACGTGGTGTGGACTGAATATTGGCCGAGTATTGCAGGTGCAGGTTGCGGCTTGACTCGTGTTGGTGCAGGTGAAGAGCGGGCGCGAAAGGTTTTAGCCTTGCGAGGGCTCCAAGGAGTGGAGAGACAAGTAGGCTCGGCTCGATGGACCCGGTGGCCGGACGGGGTCAAGTGCGGGCTGCATGGTGGCAAAAAAAGCAAGACGAAGTCGTCGACCGGAGCCGGTGCAGGGTAGCGGCCCACGACCGGAGTCTGCACGTAGGGTTTGCGGCGGTTCACCACAAAACCGTCGGGTTACTTGGTTGAGCCACAAAACCAAGACCGGAGGCTCGGCGGGCGGAGACGGGATCCGGGCGCGCCGAGAAGCTTCGATGCCGGTGGACACGTGGCGGGATCGCAGGGCTTGCGTCGGGAGGACGCGGACTGCGGAGAAGGCGTGGCCGTGCGATGAAGAGGAGTGCTACATGACCTATTTGCCCCTGAGGGGTTTGTATCTTAAGTCTAAGTGCTAGGGGTAGCTTGGTCATTTGCCCAACCCAGAGGGACTCATATATATAGCTCTAGGGTTTTCTGGGCAAACCATCCATCCGGACTGCTTCTCATTTTCCCTGCTCCATAGGCATAGATTTTCTTCACCGCCTTGTAGAGAATCTGACCTCCGAGTGTATGGAAGCATTCATGGTTGCGTTGATTTCCTTCTTGTAGCTCGTGTGATTTTCGTGTCTTTTTCGGGCTATTTTCGTTGGATTTTCGTGCGCGCTTTGTTCCTTCGATTCTGAGGTGTTTGGGTTCGGATTTGTTGGTGGGGATCATGGATAGATGTCTTGTGCATCTTTGTGCTTGATCATGACCCCTCAAACTCCGGATTTGGCCTCCGATTGAAGGATTTCGGTTGGAACCCTAGCTCTTTGTGTGAGCTCGGTAGAATCTCAATTCCTCTCGATTCAGTGGGTTTGAGGCTACAAATTCGTAGGTATAGCATCTCCTAGAGGCACTTCATCTTCACCTATGATTTGGTAGCAATCTCTTGGTTGATTCGGGAGATCGGGCAAAGGGAAGGAGGTGTTGACCTTTGGAAGGTCGGGCTCGGGTTGCTGTTTCCGTAGTTGGCGGACCGTCCGCGCGGGGTCGGCGGACCGTCCGCGAGGTGTTGACCTGCCAGGTGTTCGTCGAGTTCTTCACGAGTTCTTGAGCCGTTTCGTTTTGATCCGTTGAGTCGGTAGGATTTGGTTGGAGGTTGTTGGCCGGACCGTCCGCCTGGTGAGGCCGGACTGTCCGCGAGGAGCGGACTGTCTGCGGTGAGCTCGCGGACCGTCCGAATTTCGGAGGGTGCATACTGGTTGTTCGGGTTGCTTTTGCGGACCGTCCGCCGTGACCCTGCGGACCGTCCGCCCGGCCCCCGCGGACTGTCCGCCTGGTCACCTCGGATCGTCCGCCCCAGGCACCGCAGATTGCCTAAGTCCTTTGCTTCTTGAGTTGCGCTTCCGTGTTGCTTTGAGTTGGGGTTTGTTCCTAGGGTTGGTAGGTCCGTTGTGACTACGCGACCTTGGCAAACTCGTGTGGGAATCCTCGGTTGTGAATTTGGGGCATAAGCCGAGTTCATCCTTCGGGAAGAATTTTTATCGGCTCCCATTCACTCTCCCCCTCTCTGGTCGCCTAATCGGTCCTTCAATAGGCGCAGTATAGCCGGTGCAACCGGGCGACGAGTAGTCGAAGTCATGCCAGTGCAAGACACATGGCGTAGGCGAAGTAGTCGACGACGAGACGCACGAGGAGCCGAGGCACCCGATCGCACGGCATAGGCGAATTTGTCGACGACAAGCCGCGCTAGGAGCCGAGGCACCCGATCGCACAGCATAGGCGAAGTTGTCGACGACGAGCCACGCGAGGAGCCGAGGCACCCGATCGCAAGATCCGCTGCGGCCGGGAGACGATTAGTCGCGGCGCACGACGGAGTGACCGGGCGCACGGCGAGAGCCAGCACGACTGACCGACGAGAAGTCGAGCGGCAAGACGGCACGACCGGATGCACGGCATAGGCGCAGTAGAGCCGTTGCAACCGGGTGACGAGTTGTCGAGCCACGAGACGGAGTGATCGGGCGCACGACGTGAGCCAGTACAACCGACCGACGAGAAGTCGAGCGGCGAGACGACGCGTCCGGATGCACGACATAGGCACACTAGAGCCGGTACAACCAGAGGCGACGTAGCCGTACTTGGGTACATTGCTTGTGTGCATCAAGCGTTGATGTAGTTGTACTCAAGTACGTTACTTGTGTGCGTGAAGCAAAGATCTTTGGAGAATATCCTTGGTGGCATTCATGTGCGTGTAGCACAATTTGGCCCATTGATTTGCTTTTCACGAAGTACTGTTAGAGCTTGTTGTAGCATCCTATCTTGATCCTTTGATCCGCACGCAAGTAAAGTAACTATGAGCCTCTTGGTGTAGCCTTCGTGTGCACATAGCACAAACCAAGCTGATCTTTTTGCCATACGAAACAAGAGCAGCAGTGGACGCTCCGTTCTGTTGTCTTGGTGTACGCGCCGATTCCGCTGGTGTAGCAGTTTTTTGGAGTTGATGTCATCAACAGTTGGTGTGAATACTGTCTCGGACTAAAAACGGCACCTTGACTTCGTCTCGGAATCAGCAGCCAGGTGCAGTACCCTTCTTGTACACGGACAGATTCAACATGGAAATCGACGACTTAAGATTCAAAACGGACACTACGTCAACGTTGATTCCGTCTGGAGCAGTGCCGAGATTCGGCGACTTCAGCTTGGAGCGTGTTCTGCCGATGCGCGAATAGAGTACGGAAATCGATTCCGTTTTTTTACAGAACTCAGCGACTTGCTTTGAATTGCAATTTGACTTGCTTGTCGTCGAGTAGATTGATTTTGATAATGAAAAAGGTGCTTCGAATTCACCCAGTGGTGATGATCACCCCTACCTGGTGCGCTAGCTGTCGGTGTTTTAGACCGGCAAACCTACCAAGGAGGTACCCAAGGTAGTAGATTATGCGCTGGAGGATTCTGATAGGGAGACCTGGAACTCGAAGGTACAGCTAGGGCCACGTGACACAAGATTTATACAGGTTCGGGCCGCCAAGGTGGCGAACCCTACGTCCTGTTTGGGGTATCAAGTATGGCGCCCTGCGCTTGGTGTTGGGTTGGTCAGATGTCCTCCTAGGTACCCGGCCCTCCTTTACCCGGGGTGTATGCCCGACACTTGGATTCACTTCTTGGTGACCGGAGACGGTGGTGCTGGGGTTTTCTTGGTGGCACGGTTGATGAAGCTCTTGGACAGCCGGGGATTTATAGTGAAAAGACAGGGAACCGTCAGGCGGCCGGTCACGCGCCTTGGAACCCGTGTACACTCAGGAGAGCTCTTGGCCACAAAAGAGACATGTGGTCACAAGGAGACGTGTGACTGTTCATATTTTATTCAAATACCAAATGCCCAACTGTGAGTTGTTCGATTCTAAAAAAACTATGAATTGTTCGTATTTTTATTAATTTTTAGGTGTTATTTTATGGGACCTAATTTTTTAGGGAAGCAAGTGTCATTTAAAAAAAAGTGTCGGGCCCACGCGTCAGCAGCCTAGTATAAAGAAGGTAACTGTTGCCCGCCCGCGCACCAGCCAACAAAGGTGACGCGGGTTTACTAACCCGCGTCGGCAGTGACCATCCATTTTGCAAAATGAATATTCATCCGCCCCGGCCCATTCCGTCTCCCCTTCTTCTTTCCGAATGGATAAGCGCAGCACTTTCCTTAAAAAACACACCACACGACGCTTTTCTTATTTCTCACTAGGGTTAGTGGAGGCGTGGAGACAGAGACGACGATGAGCGTCGGCGAGGGCCCAAGCAGCGGACGACCCCGCGTACCCGGGATCGAGGAGAACCGGAACGCAAAGCGGTGCCACAACTGGATCCGCGCGTGTGCCGGCGAGATGGCAGCGAAGAGGGAGACGACGATGAGTGCCGGAGAGGGGCCAAGCGGCAGCGGAGTGAACCCAATGCCGGAGACCAGGGTCCTCGACTGGATCCTCCCGGGTTCCGACGAGGGGCCAAGCAGCGGCAAGGAGGAGCGTGCCGGTGAGGGGGCAGCGAAGTGGGCGAGGCGCCTACCTCACGTCTGCGAGCACAAGTGTCTGGCAATGACGAAGAGGGGTCGAGGGAGCGGCGAAGGTGTAGAGGACCTCATCTCTGACTCTGGCAACGACCACGACGACGGCGAGGCAAGTTTCTCTGAATCTCACTGCCTTTTACTTGTTCTATAGATGGAGCTTGAGCTTGATAAAGTTAGTGCCAATGATGATGTCTTCCATGCTTGTCATGATCTTATACTAAGTTCTGAGGCAAATCAGTTCTGAACTAAGTTCTACTTTTACTTGTCACCCTGCTATGAAGCCTAGGATAATTTCAAGTTCTTATATAATTTTCCTATGATGATTACCGTGCCTATGCTGCTCCAAGTTCTGAGGCAAATTAGTTCTGAATCAACTATGTTATTCTTATACCATGTTTAACCCTGTTTCAGGCAAAACTCTATGAGTCGCGAGCAGAGCTTGAGTTACTTCTAAACCTTAATGTCTGGGATTTTGTGAAACTTGAGTTTGAAAAAATCACGAAAGAAGTGAACATCCTCATCAAAAAGGCTAAGCACATAAGGAGGTACAAGTATACTACTGAACAAAATCTCGAGCCCATTGAAGATGCGCTCGAAGGGCTTCAAGAATCCTTGGTTGCTTACGAAGAGGCTGCAAAAAGAGCCAATCTTGATGGAGCATGAGGAAGTTCAAGCTTGTTGATGCGCTGGGTCAGATAGCCATACTTTTATGGATGTTCAAGGGGCATGCTTTTGTTAATGTGTATGGTCAGATAGCACGGCCATAGTAAATAATGTGATGGACAAGTTAAGTCCTAGCCAGATGGACAAGTTAACTGTTTGTAATAATTATCTTTATTCCTGTGGACAAGTTATCTTCATCTATGTGGACAAGTTATCTCTCTTATGATGTCTGTTTTGTCTCAAAAGATATTTGTGTTGATTGTGCATGTATGTCGAAATGGAAGCAATGAGAGATCAAGCTGACTTGTCAATGAAGACAGACACAAAGGAGACGCGGATTCACAAACCTTCGTCTCCTCTGTTCACAACGGAGACAAAATTTATAGTAGCATAGATTCTATATATGCAGGATCGCCGACCCCGTGCATTGGAGACCCCGGTTTGGCTAATAATCCCCTGCCGCTGCGCTCCCGCTTCACGGCAGTGAAGAGTGCTATTAGACTTTAATTATTGAGCTCCCAGTCTAGTAACGGGCGTCAAATGGTCATCGGTAACGGACACTAAAGTCGGTTACCGATACGGCAACAATTAGTAACGGACTTAAAGAGCCCGTTACCGATAGGGCATTGATCGGTAACGGATTTTACGAGCCCGTTACCGATAGGTTTAACTTTCGTAACGGACTCGCTTTAACGTCCGTTACAAAGAATTAATGTAACGGGTGTTTAAGAAGCCCGTTACCAGAAGTCCACATTGGTAACGGGTATTGTGGAGGCCAACCCGGGGTCGGCCTGCCGCGCTTATGGGTAACGGGCGCCAAACAACAACCGCTACAGATGTAGATGCATGTAACGGGTGTTAAGCACCCGTTACAAATGCTGCGTGACCTATTTGAGGTTTTCACGTAGTGAAATTTGGTTAAACAATTTCAGTAGCCCTTCAACAAGGAAAAGTGATTTTTCATATTTAAGTATGAGTTCGAAGACTGAAGTACGTACTATTCTGGTTCTCAAAGTCAGCTGATGAAGCCTCTCGTCCTAAGCAATGCTCTTCTCGACTCCAACGGTGATCTAGCCAAGCATGACGTTGCCGTACAAGCAGAATACGTCATAGCAGAGTCAAAACATGGGCATTTGAAATCACTGAGGTCATCATCGTCGTCTTGATCAAAAAATATTCGTCCTCAAATTGCTGCAGGAGGCACCCATCGGAATCAATAAGATCGGTCGAAACAGTGTGCTCAGATGCCAATGAACTGCAATAAACGGCTAATCTGAGTTGCAAACTGGTAATGCAGCTTAGCATTATTGGAATCGTTGAACAATGCTCAAAATATTTATTTTATCCAAAATCGATTTTATCTTACATTGGCTTTGTTGTCGAATTTGTGTGCCATCTGTTCACGATCCGGTTGATCAAAACTGACGCTGGTCAATGGCATACAGGGTTCTGGAGGTCAACCTGATCTCGGCGCACGACCTTAAGAAGGTGACCCTCTTCTCCCGGTTGCGTGTCTACGCCGTCGCTTCCATCTCCGGCAGCGATTCCCGCATACCGACCCACAAAACCCTCGCCGATTACGTCAACGGGTGCAACCCTGCCTGGACACGCCTACCCACTTTCCCATCCCGGAGGCCACCAACACCCGCGGCCTCACCCTCCACGTCAGGCTCCGCACCGAGAGCGCGTACTTCGGTGATCATGACGTCGGCGAGGTCTACGTGCCCGTTGACGACTTCCTCACTGGCAACGACAAGGGCGGGGACCCAGGCCCGTCAGCTACCAGGTATGCTGGCCGTACTCCAGCCGCGCCTACGGCGTGCTCTACTTCTGCTACAAGTTCACCGACGTCCCGATCGCCGGCCTCCCGGAGCCTGAAGCCAAGCAGGGCCAGTACACTAAGTACGTGTACAATTCCGAGAAGGTGATGGGGAAGACGATGATGTCGTCACCGCCCACCACGTACCCGGCACCGCAGGTCATGTTAGCACCCGCCGCCATCGCAGGCCATGCCGGCATACATGCCGACGTAGGGCATGCCTGGGTAGCCGCCAGCGCAGTATGGGTATGGCTCTTCGTACGCGGCGTACCCGCCGCCGCAGCAGCAGCCTTACTGCAACCGGCTCGGAAAGGAGCACATGATTTTGTAGATGGCCGCACGTTCTAATTTTTGAATGTGTCCAACGACGGAGTGTGGTGGGACACCGTCTCGTAGAATTTTTTTTCTGACACATGGATGGTCAGGTGGGCTCGACGTGGGTACAGGTGGGTGGGTAAGCCAAGATATGTAACAAAAACAATATGATTTTGGTAGAAACGCTCTCTAAATTGCGATTTCTATGGATCTACCCACATTTTGGTCCTCCAATGACCAGACGGGTGGGTCCGACGTGAGGGGTACAGTGGATCTGAATTGGGTGAAAAAAGTTTTTCAAATTATTCGATCTTTATAGTATCGATAAAAGATAGTTTCTTTGACATAGAATCAACATGTAGTAAAAAAATAATTAGATTTGAAGACTTATGATGGCTAACAAATTCTCGCAGAACAAAAGCAACAGCATGATAAATAATATAATCAAGCAAACTTAAGATTTTTTAATCAGGAGCTTCAATCAAACCTCATGTGTTCATACAGTGAACAAATTTAAGCATCGGCAATAATCAATTGTGTGTATAAATTAAACGTTATGACAGAGAAACTTCAAAATTTTGACTAGTCAGGCACACACCAACTGTTAGGAACTTGGGACGTGCTGGTCAATTTGGAGCACCGTTTGTGCCGTCATCAATGTTCATTGTGTTCAGGGTCTATTGGCGAGCATTGCTGACTCGTTATATGCATGAGACCCCATGTGAGAGATGTTATATTTTGTAGGGTAATGAGTTACATCAAGAAGCAATCACCCTGTAAGTTCAAAAACTAACACGGGTAGAGAACATGGTTTTAGTCTCGGTTGATAAGGGCCTTAGGTACCTAAGGGATTAATCGAGACTAATACTGAGAGACAAAAGCACTCCCCCTAAAGGCACTTTTAGTCCGAGTTGGTATGTATTTACGCTAAAAAATATTCTCCTTTAGTCCCAATTGGTAATGTATGTGTGCTCAAAAAATATTGAAAATCCCCAGGAGGCTCTAACACACACGCCGCACATCACAAGTAACGTGATATTTTCACACGAAATATGGGTGTGCGCAGTGCGGGGATTCGAACTCGCGACCTCCAGCCTCACGCGTACCTTTCTTAACATCTCACCTACACAAAACATCTAATTGAGTAGAATATGAAATTCTCTTATATTAACTTGTGGGGACCATTTAATCTCGATTCGTAACACCAACCCAGACTAAAGGCCCGAGACCATTTAGTCTATGTTCGTATTACGAATCAAGACTAAAGGGCCCCCTCCTTTAGTCTAGGTTGGTGTTACGAACCGAGACTAAAGAGTTGGGGGTACTCCAGTCACGTCGACTAAAAGGTGAACCAAGGGTCGATTCTCTACTGGTGTAAAGATATGTGGACCAGAAGAAGTTGTAAGTGTCTTAGCAAATCAAGTAATTATGACATAATTATTATCAAATAATGTTAATGTGCATAATAGAAAAAATATTGGATTGATATTTTGAAAATACAATGTATATTTTTGGTATAAATAAAAAAATATAATATAAAAACACGTACGTGACGCCACATGTCGTAAAGAAAAAGGTTGGTACCTCTTTTGGCGCAGCCCCCATGTCACCCCCGCTCACTCCGCGGACCAGCGCTCCTCGCTGCAGCCACCCACCTCCCGCGCGTGCCTAAAAATAATCGTTCTTATGACCTGAATTATTTGGACCACTAGAAAAGTGACATCGACCCCACATTACAAGCTTGTCGCAAAAGAAAATTCATTTGTGAATTTCATCTTATCCTTCACCAAGCGAAACCCAGGCTTGTGGCTGCTATGGAATTATGGCTTTCCTCTGTCCTTTAGCTTTGTTCTTCTGTTTTTCTTATTGTTTTTCTGGAATTTCTTCAGTAATTTGCTTTTTTTAACTATTTGAACCCTTTTGTCGCATATTAATCAGCAGGGGTTATGCCCCTCCTGTTTTTTTTTTAAAGCATCCATGGCGGACGCGATCAGCAGGACCGGCGGCAGGCACATCTTCCACATTTGTGTCGTCATCAATTTCATTGTGTTCAGGGTATATTGGCGAGCATTGCTGACTCGTTATATGCATTAGACTCCATGTGAGAGATGTTATATTAGGGTAATGAGTTATAACAAGAAGCAATCACCCTGTAAGTTCAAAAACTAACATTGGTAGAGTACAGGGTTTTAGTCTCGGTTTGTAAGGGCCTTAGGTACCTAAGAGACCAACAGAGACTATTGCTGAGAGATGAAAAGCCCTCCCCCTAAAGGCCCTTTTAGTCCAATGATTCGAACTCGCGACCTCCAACCTCGCATGTACCTTTCTTACCATCTCACCCATACATCACATCTAATTGAGTAGAGTATGCAATTCTCTTATAGTAACTTGTGGGAGACCCTTTAATCTCGGTTCGTGACACCAACCCAGACTAAAGCCCCGAGACCCTTTAGTCTAGGTTCGTATTACGAACCGAGACTAAAGGGCCCCCTCCTGTAGTCTAGGTTGGTGTCACGAACCGAGACTAAAGGATCGGGGGTACTCCGGCCACGTCGATGCCACGCCTTTAGTCCGAGCTCCAAATTTTAACCGAGACTAAAGGGTAAACCAATGATCGATTCTTTAGTAGTGTAAAGATATGTGGAGTAGAAGAAGGTGTGAGTGTCTTAGCAAATGAAGTAATTATGACATAATTATTATCAAATTATTAACACATAATGTTAATGTGCCTAATTGAAAAAAATACTATTTATTAAAATTTTGAAAATGCAATGTATATTTTTGCTACAAATAAAAAGTATAATATAAAAAATTTTACGTGTTTATAGAAACACGTACATATCTATGTTAGTAAAAAAAGGTTGGGATCACTTTCGGCCCAACCCCCCATGTCTAGGGATGCAAGCGGTGCGGGCTACGCCGCCAACCCGCTGGGTCACGCCGCGCCGCTAGCCCACAAAAGCTTCCACATCATTCCGCATAATCGAAGCAGTCTATGCGGGTAAACCCGCACAAACCCACATGCGCCGCATAACCCGCATCTCATTAATATCGGAAGCTGCACGACATAGGCGAGCGTTGGCTGCTGCTGCATTGGCTTGCTGTCGTTGGAGCAGTGCAGGAGCTCGGCGAACGCGCCGCCGCCGGCGTTGCCGCTGTAGGTATGCTTGGTTTGGTGAGCGCAAGCAGCGGCGATATCGACCAAGGCGTTGGCAAGCAAGAGCACGAAGCTCTTGCTAGTCTCGGAGGTGCTGACCTCAAAGTCGTCTCCGGCGGCCGGCGGAGAGGAGGCTGCGCCGACTCCGGAAGGAGAATGAGCAGTCCAGCGATGGGTACCGGGGGGTCGTCGCTGGCGGCGCTGATGAGCCACTCGATGGCCTTGCTAGGCTGGTCGTCGGCGAGGTGATCCTGAATAATGTCATAGAAGGGGATGGCCGTGGACACCGAGCTAGAGCCGGACGCGTCGGTCCCGGAGCCTCCGCACCATCACGAATTCACGACCTTCCTATGCCCATCCTTGCCCCAGGTGGCGGCGGCGCGCGCCACCTGACCCGTCCGCCAGACCGCCACTCTGCCGCCGAGCCGCCGTCCAGCGCGCTTCCAGCCGAGACCACTCACCCCCCACGCCCTCAGCTTCAACTCATTTCCTACGAAGCAACGAAGGCCTGGTCAAGCACCATGGTGACGCAGAGCTCCATGGTTACGGCGGCGGCACATCTCGACAAAGGCTTCAGTGACCACGACGACGTGAAGGAGGTGGCGGAGGAAGGAGGATTGGATGATTGCGCGTCAACGATAGATGGTCTCGAGAAAGTCCTCCCTGTCCAGAGATCAGCAAGGTTTTTCTTTTCATGCGGGTTGCCGCTAATCCCGCATAAACCTTGCAGTGTAATGCGAGACGGGCGCCGAAGCCCGCTTAACTATTGTGGGTTGTGCGGATGTGGGGTGGGCTACCCACAGCCGCCCCACTTGCAACCATACCCATGTCACCCCTGCTCAACCACTCGGCGGTTGTTGTAAAAAGAAAAACCACTCGGCGGACCAGTGCTCCTCGCCGCCACCGCCACCCACCTCCTTTTGTCGCCTATTAATCAGCAGGGGTTATGCCCCTCCTGTTTTTTTAAAAAAAATAAAAGCATCCATGGCGGCCGCGATCAGCAGGACCGGTGGCAGGCACATCTTCCTCGTCCACGGCGGCTGGTGCTGGTACAAGGTAGCAGCGCGGCTGCGGTGCCTGCTGCAATCGCCGGCCACCGGTCGTCCTTCCTGCCGCGTGATGGCGCCGGACCTCGCGGCGTCGGGCGTCGACGGCCGCAGGCTGCGCGAGGTGCCCACTTTCCTGGACTACACGGCCCCGCTGCTGGACGCGCTCAGGTCGCTCCCCGATGGGGAGAAGGCGGTGCTCGTGGGGCACAGCCTCGGGGGCCTCAGCGTCGCGCTCGCCGCCGAGGAGCTCCCCGACAAGGTCGCCGCCGCTGTGTTTCTCTGCGCCTTCATGCCGGACTGCACGTCGCCACCGGCGCACGTCCTCCTACAGGTAAATGCGGTGATCCATACTTTCTCTGTCTCAAAATAAATACAATTTTAGAATTGGGCACGCAAACAAATATGTAATATAAAATGATCAAATTACCTTTGTCTTTTATGAGAAAGATTTAGATAGATTTGTCTTTTGTGTGAGAATCTTCTAGAGTCTATTGTCTTTTATAGTTGGTTAGTCATAGTTGTATTTTTTTGACAAAATTTGAATCCTAGAATTGTATTTATTTTGGGATGGAGGAGTACATCATATAAAGGATAGATAAAAACTATCATTTTTGGCAATCTGATAAAATTGTTAATTCCTCTTCTTCTCTTGAAGCATGCCAAGAGCAACCGGGAACCCCAGTTGGATAATGAGATGAAACCCCAAGATGGGGACAATAAGCTTCCTGCTTCTTTCATGTTTGGCCCGCAGTTCACCGAACAGAACCTCTACCAACTCTGCTCCAAAGAGGTATATGTTTACGACTTACGATTGTGCGAGGTTATTGAGGTTTTTTTTTTGGCGGGTGAGGTTATTGAGTTATTCTGTAGTAAACAAGTTTATATGATAATTTACTTGGTATTTAGACATGGTGTGTGTGCGCGCGCATCGCACTTAAAAAAAAACTTCATCTAAATGAATTTAAAACAGAGAGGGAGTATTATTGTGAGTGTGCACTGACTGCTTACTATTTGCAGGACATCACACTGGCGAAATCTCTGATGAGAGTCTGCTCGGTGTTCCTCGAGGACCTACAGGTCATGGAACCACTCTCCAAGGAGCGCTACGGCTCAGTGCGCAAGGTCTACATCGTCTGCAAGCAAGACCGGGCGTTGTCTGAGGAGTTCCAGAGGTGGATGGTGTCCAACAACCCGGTGGACGAAGTGAAGGAGATCGACGGCGCGGATCACATGGCGATGCTTTCTGCACCGGATGACGTTGTGGGATGCATTGTCCAGGTCGCTGAAAAGTATAATTGATCAATGGTGATGGTGGTTGTTATTGAGTATCTGATACTTTCTGGACTAAACTATCTGAATAGATGTAATATGTGGAAACAATAAGCATGGAGGATGAACTCGTATCACTTTATCAGTATCTTTGTTTATCGAGCACGAGGGTGGAATTTTTTATTTTATTTTATTTTTTAGATTTTGTAAAAAATAATTGCACCTAACAAAAAGTTGCAAAAACAATACTCAACCGCCGGATGCAACAGCTATAAGTAGAAACCACTGTTTCACCTGACGGGTTTTGAAAACCGCTGCTTCATCCGACAGTTTATTATAGCAGCTAATAAACTAACTCTCAACACATTTTCGAAAAATCATAACTATTTCATTTGAACTCCGATGTAGATAAGTTTTATAGAAAAATTGTAGATCTCGATCAGATTTACAACTTTGTAATTTAAATATTTTTCATTTGAAATCATCTCCATACTCAAATAATCGACACAATGTTCAGATCTAAAATTGGACTGCCTCACCTTGATCTTCGACCTTACCTCCTCCAATCCATGGTTTGGTTACAGTATTTGGGTTATCTTTTACTGGCAAAATAATTATGGGCCTTGCTTCCTCCTCCAATGCATGGTTTGATTGTATTTTTACAAAATTTAGAATCTGGTTTTCATTTTTAATTTTTTTACACAACAACATTGCATCCCCTTTGATGAAATAAATAATTCAGTCACACAGATACAGTTGTCGCTTACACTAGGTGATTCCCCATGCGGGGTTGATGAGAGAGGTTTTCAACTACTTGTCACTAAAACAAAGTGGTGATATTATTTTAACTGTAGAACACCCTATTATAAAAATAGTTTGTAAAGGAATAGGAAGAGAATTATTAAAAAGGTCATGGCCCAAATTGTCTAAACTGTAAAATGACAATTATAAGTTGTAATATAATGGCATTCCAGTGACTCAAGGTTGGCTTGAGTAATATATATAGCTGCACTAATCCATTTCACATGTACCTTGTTCTGCATCTTCTACAGTGTTTTTATGTATGCTTGGAGAAGGGGAGAAAAGGGAAACTTGAATATGGAGTTATGATGCATCCTTAATAGTTGAATCAAAATGAATTAAACTGGCAGGTTCATCAGGCTTCAATAGTGTAGCCGGGTGAGTTATCCTATGTACCACATGGGTGAGTAAATATGTCAAACAGTCGAGAGATTTGTCACATTACTGAATGTACTTATGCATGTAGATGTATATTTGTCAAGGTTGCAATGTCGGAATAATTCGGTCCATATAGAAATACCAGTGTCAGCACAGGACTTCAAAAGCAACAAACACGTACAAAATGGCACATCTCGAGTAAAAAATAACTGTAATGACATATTTTCAAATAGATGAATTATAATAGCAGTTCTTCAAACTTAGTAGATAGTAGAATACACTCTCAAATGGAAAGTGTGCTAATGAATAAAGATTGGAACAAGATCAAGTGATTCAGATCTCAGCTCCAGGTGTCCCATTTCTTATTGGCTCTAAAGGAATCCGCCATATCCAGTCAGTACTTGAGCTGGAGGATGCTCGGACGGAGAATGGAGAGCATATCTTGCAAGTACTGCACAACTTTCTTTTTCTTTATATATCAAAGTACAACTCGTGTGTGTTGCACATGCATTGTTACTAGTACTGCAAAGCTGATAAAGTAAATGGAGGCTGCTAGGCAGAGAAGGGTCTCCCGGTAAGCCTCCGTCGAGACCCCCTCCACTTCCTTCCATTTCCCAGAAAAAAGAAAGAGAAAAATCGTCACTATCTGCCTCCCCACTGCCCTCCTCCTCTGCCGTCATCTGCCTCACCTTCGTCGCCTCTAACGTCGGTGAGGGCTGCTCTGCTCCCCTCCTCCCACGCCTCACCATGAGGCCTTGTTCGGTTAGCCCATTCCCGGCCGGGAATGTGGCCAACCCAGGGGGTACCCTGGCCTGGGTTCGAATACCGGCCCAAGAAAAAATCAACGTTCCGTTAACCCCCTCCTAAGATTGATTCCCGGCCCAAAACCCGCTCGTTGACCCAACTCAGCCTGGGAACCGTCCCTCTGCTCTGTTGGGGTGGAAAAATTCCTCTCGACGTGACGCGACGTGTTGAGTCGGCACCACGACAGACGCGACGCGAGGGCAGAGGGGCGGTGGTGGAGGAGGAGCGGGTTGGCGAGCAGAAGGAGGACGGACGGGCGTCGGCTACAGTGATTCCTCCCTACGGTGACCATTCTCCACAGCGACCCCTCCCGATAGTGGCTCGTCTCGGCGGCGGCAGTGGATAATCGACGCCGGCACGGCAGGTCGCCAGCGACGCTGGCGTGGTCTTCTCCCTTTAGCAGCCCGTCCCTTCCGGTGGTCGTCTTCTCGCCGGTGAGTCACCCATGCGCGCCATCCACCTCTTCTCTCTCGTAGGTGCTAGGGTTCTTGATGGACATGGCCCGATCTAGAATTCAGTTGCTAAGATCCGGTTCTTGAATCTCACTGGTAGAGAACGAGGCTTTGGTACGCCCCTTTAGTCCCGGTTCAACTTTGGAGCCGGGACTAAGGCCTTTCGTCGACGTGACCCGAAACGCTTGCGGGAGGCACCCCCCTTTAGTCCCGGTTGGTATAACCAACCGTGACAAAAGGGTTGCCTCCCAACGTCTTTTTTCCAGCAATGATTGACGCGGGCTTTGCCCCTTTAGTCTTGGTTGGTAACTCCACCCGGTGCTAATGCTTTAGTCCCGGGTGGAATTACCAACCGAGACTAAAGGGTTCCCTTTAGTCTCGGTTGGTAATTCCACCGGGACTAAAAGCCTGCGCCCTATAACTCCAGTTTCTTCTTCCTCTTTCTCTTGCTTGAGCCATTCTTCACCTAGAGCTCAAGCTCCTCCTCCATGGCGCCTCAACCTTAGAGAGGTGCTGCTGAATTTTTTCTTCATCTATTTGTGAAGATTTCTCTCCTCTAAAGTTTTGCCAAGGTTTGATTCTTCTTCCTCCCTTCATTTGTTGTGATTAAATTTTTTTTATAATTTAGAGATGGAGAAAATAGAAATCTTAAATCCTAGGTGGGAGGAGCTAATAAGAGATGAGGTTATTTATATACTTTAGATTTAGAAAAGTGGTTGGCTAAACACTAGCATTCTCTTGTTATCTTTTAAATTGATATAAAGAAAATTGAATTTTACTTTTTGATATAATGATACATAGAACTAATTATAATTTTACATTTAGCTAATTTTTTAGAAGTTAGCTTATAAAAAATATGGTCACTAAAAATGGAGATAAAAAATAGCCATCAGGTGACCTCTGTATGTCATTGTATCACAACAAATGGCCAGATGTATGTAGTTCACATAGGATCCAATGATTGTCGCGGTTGTGGTACAATGACATACATACAGAGGTCACCTAATGGCTATTACAAGGCACGACATCAATAGCAATGAGTACAAGTCCCAAGCTCAAACTAGTCAGCTTTTAGCTTTTGAACCTCTGCTTCAAACACATTTATGAATTCACGTATTGTGTTGAAATGATCAACATGCTCAGGAAGAATGTTGGTAGGCCTCCAGTTCTCATCATCCAGTTCATAACGGAATACATCATCAAACTCACCATTCTTCATCTTTGTCTTTGTTTACTTTTTGATATAATGATACATAGAACTAATTATTAATTTTGCATTTAGCTAATTTTTTAGAAGTTAGTTTATAAAAATATGGTCATTAAAAATGGAGATAAAAAAAATAGCCATCAGGTGACCTCTGTATGTCATTGTATCACAACAAATGGCCAGATGTATGTAGTTCACATAGGATCCAATGATTGTCGCGGTTGTGGTACAATGACATACATACAGAGGTCACCTGATGGCTATTAAAAGGAACGACATCAATAGCAATGAGTACAAGTCCCAAGCTGAAACTAGTCAGCTTCTAGCTTTTGAACCTCTGCTTCAAACACATTTATGAATTCACGTATTGTGTTGAAATGATCAACATGTTCAGGAAGAATGTAGGTAGGCCTCCAGTTCTCATCATCCAGTTCATAACGGAATACATCATCAAACTCACCCTTCTTCATATTTGTCTTTGTTATTCTGATTTAAAGGAAATAATTTTTTGACTTAATATGATGCAGATGAATCGGCAATGGATGAACGCCGACAGACGATCCCGAGAGTACATTGATGGCATGCATGCTTTTCTTGAAGTGGCCAAAGCCAACAAGAACCCAAAGGGATTCATGTGTTGTCCATGCTCTGTGTGCAGAAACGACAAAAACTACTCTGACTAGGGGACTCTTCACCTCCACTTGAATAAAAATGGATTCATGGCGAACTATGTGCTTTGGACCAGGCACGGTGAAAGAGGGGTTGTGATGGAAGACAACGAAGAAGAGGAGGATGATAATAACATTCCTGACTAGGCCGCGGGGCAAGCTTTTGCGAATACTTTAATGGAAGATGCTGACGAAGAAGAGATACCGGAAGACGGCCATGTTGATGATCTTGGTCAGGTTCTAAAAGATGCACCAAGGGACTGCGAAAATGATAATGAAAAGACAAAGTTGCAGCGTATGATAGAAGATCACAGAAAACTATTGTGCCCAATTGGTGCAGGAGATCACAAGAAGAAAGTTGCACAACTTGACTGACCACATGGATTCCTCAACAGTTAGTGCAGGAGCAGGGGCGGCATCCACGGGCGGTGGCGCCAGCGCCTCCTCGGGCGGAGGTAGCGGCACCTCCTTGGGCTCCTCGGGCGGGGGCAGCGGCACCTCCTCAGGCTCCTCGGGTACCGGCGCCGTCCCCTCCTTGATGAGCCGACAGCGACAGCTTTCGTCATCATCATCCTCCTCCCTCCCCCGCTTCCTGAATGGCTCGCTTGACGATGCCATGTGCGCGCTTGAGGAAGAAGAAGCTCTTGGATTCACTTGTTGGTGACTGGAGACGGTGGTGCTGGGGTTTTCTTGGTGGCGCGGTTGACGAAGTTCTTGGCCGGCCAGGGATTTATAGTGACAAGACAGGGAACCGTCAGGCGGCCGGTCATGCGCCTCAGAACCCGTGTACGCTCAGGAGAGCTCTTGGCCACAAAAGAGACGTGTGGTCACAAGGAGACGTGTGATTGTTCATATTTTATTCAAATACCAAATGCTCAACTATGAGTTGTTCGATTCTAAAAAAACTATGAATTGTTCATATTTTTGTTAATTTTTAGGTGTTGTTTTATGGGACCTAATTTTTGAGGGAAGCAAGTGTCATTTCAAAAAAAAGTGTCGGGCCATGCGTCAGTGTCAGCAGCCTAGTATAAAGAAGGTAACCGTTGCCCGCCCGCGCACCAGCCAACAGAGGCGACGCGGGTTTACTAACCCGCGTCAGCAGTGACTATCCATTTTGCAAAATGAATATTCATCCGCCCCGGCCCATTCTGTCTCCCCTTCTTCTTTCCGAATGGATAAGCACAACACTTTCCTTCAAAAAAACGCAGCACACAACGCTTTCCTTATTTCTCACTAGGGTGAGCGGAGGCGTGGAGACAGAGAAGACGATGAGCGCCGGCGAGGGGCCAAGCAGCGGACGACCCTGCGCACCTGGGATCGAGGAGAACCGGAACGCGAAGCGGTGCCGCAACTGGATCCGCGCGCGTGCCGGCGAGATGGCGGCAAAGAGGGAGACAACGATGAGCGCCGGAGAGGGGCCAAGCGGCGGTGGAGTGAACCTAATGCCGGAGACGAGGTTCCTCGACTGGATCCTCTCGGGTTCTGACGAGGGGCCAAGCAGCGGCAAGGAGGAGCGTGTCGGCGAGGGGGCAGCGAAGTGGGCGAGGTGCCTGCCTCACGTCTGCGAGCACAAGTGTCTGGCAACGATGAAGAGGGGTCGAGGGAGCGGCGAAGATGTAGAGGACCTCATCTCTGACTCTGGCTATGACCACGACGACAGTGAGGCAAGTTTCTCTGAATATCACTGCCTTTTACTTGTTCTATGGATGGAGCTTGAGCTTGAGCTTGATAAAGTTAGTGCCTATGATGATGTCTTCCATGCTTGTCTTGATCTTATACTAAGTTCTGAGGCAAATCAGTTCTGAACTAAGTTATGCTTTTACTTGTCACCCTGCTATGAAGCCTTGGATAATTTTCAAGTTCATATATAATTTTCCTATGATGATTATTGTGCCTATACTGCTCCAAGTTCTGAGGCAAATTAGTTCTGAATTAACTATGTTATTCTTATACCATGTTTAACCCTGTTTCAGGCAAAACTCTATGAGTCGCGAGCAGAGCTTGAGTTACTTCTAAACCTTAATGTCTGGGATTATGTGAAATCTGAATTTGAAAAAATCACGAAAGAAGTGAACATCCTCTTAAAAAGGCTAAGCACATAAGGAGGTATAAGTATACTACTGAACAAAATCTCGAGCCCGTTGAAGATGCGCTCGAAGGGCTTCAAGAATCCTTGGTTGCTTACGAAGAGGCTGCAAAAAGAGCCAGTCTTGATGGAGCATGAGGAAGTTCAAGCTTGTTGATGTGCAGGGTCAGATAGGCATACTTTTGTGGATGTTCAAGGGGTATGCTTTTGTTGATGTGTATGGTCAGATAGCACGACCATAGTAAATAATGTGATTGACAAGTTAAGTCCTAGCCAGATGGACAAGTTAACTATTTGTAATAATTATCTTTATTCATGTGGACAAGTTATCTTCATCTATGTGGACAAGTTATCTCTCTTATGATGTCTGTTTTGTCTCAAAAGATATATGTGTTGATTGTGCATGTATGTCGAAATGGAAGCAATGAGAGATCGAGCCGACTTGTCAATGAAGACAGACACAAAGGAGACGCGGATTCACAAACCTCCGTCTCCTTTGTTCACAAAGGAGACAAAATTTATAGTAGCACAGATTCTATATATGCAGGATCACCACCCCCGTGCATTGGAGACCCCCGATTTGGCAAATAATCCCCTGCTGCCGCGCTCCCGCTTCACGGCAGTGAAGAGTGCTATTAGACTTTAATTATTGAGCTCCCAGTCTAGTAACGGGCGTCAAATGGTCATCGGTAACGGACACTAAAGCCGGTTACCGATACGGTAGCAATCAGTAACAGACTTAAAGAGCCCGTTGCCGATAGGGCATTGATCGGTAACGGATTTTACGAGGCCGTTACCGATAGGTTTAACTTTTGTAACGGACTCGCCTTAACGTCCGTTACAAAGAATTAATGTAACTGGCATTTAAGAAACCCGTTACCAGAAGTCCACATTGGTAACGGGCATTGTGGAGGCCAACCCCGGGGTCGGCCTGCCACGCTTATGGGTAACAGGTGCCAAACAACAACCGTTACAGATGGAGGTGCATGTAACGGGTGTTAAGCACCTGTTACAAATGATGCATGACCTATTTGAGGTTTTCACGTAGTGAAATTTGGTTAAACAAATTCATTAGCCCTTCGACAAGGAAGAGTGATTTCTCATATTTAAGTTTGAGTTCGAAGACTGAAGTATGTACTGTTCTGGTCCTCAAAGTCAGCTGATGAAGCCTTCCATCGTAAGCAACGCTCTTCCCGACTCCAACGGTGATCTAGCCAAGCATGGCGTTGCCGTACAAGCAGAATACGTCATAGCAGAGTCAAAACATGGGCATTTGAAATCACCGAGATCGTCATCGTCATCTTGATCAAAATATTCGTCCTCAAATTGCTGCAGGAGGCACCCATAGGAATCAATAAAATCGATCGAAACAGTGTGCTCAGATGCTAATGAATTGCAATAAACGGCTAATCTGAGTTGCAAACTGGTAATGCAGGTTAGCATACATTGGCTTTGTTGTCGAATTTGTGTGCCATCTGTTCACGATCCGGTTGATCAAAACTGGCGCTGGTCAATGGCATACATGGTTCTGGAGGTCAACCTGATCTCGGCGAACGACCTCAAGAAGGTGACCCTCTTCTCCCGGTTGCGCGTCTACGCCGTCGCTTCCATCTCCGGCGGCGATTCCCGCATACCGACCCACAAAACCATCGCCGATTACGTCAACGGGTGCAACCCCGCCTGGACACGCCTACTCACTTTCCCATCCCGGAGGCCACCGACACCCGCGGCCTCGCCCTCCACGTCAGGCTCTGCACCGAGCGCGCGTACTTCGGCGATCGTGACATCGGCGAGGTCTACGTGCCCGTTGACGACTTCCTCACCGGCACCGACAAGGGTGGGGACCTAGGCCTGTCAGCTACCAGGTGCGCCGGCTGTACTCCAGCCACGTCCACGGCGTGCTCTACTTCTGCTACAAGTTCACCGACGTCCCGGCCGCCGGCCTCCCAGAGCCTGAAGCCAAGCAGGGCCAGTACGCTAAGTACGTGTACAATTCCGAGAAGGTGATGGGGGAGACGATGATGTCGTCATCACCCACCACGTACCCGGTGCCGCAGGTCATGTCAGCACCCGCCGCCATCGTAGGCCATGCCGGCATACCCGCCGGCATAGGGCATGCCTGGGTAGCCGGCGGCGCAGTATGGGTATGGCTCTCCGTATGCGGCGTACCCACCGCCGCAGCAGCAGCCTTACTGCAACCGGCTCGGAAAGGAGCACATGATTTTGTAGATGGCAGCATGTTCTAATTTTTGAATGTGTCCAACGACGGAGTGCGGTGGGACACCGTCTCGTAGAATTTTTTTCTGACACATGGGTGGTCAGGTGGGCTCGACGTGGGTACAGGTGGGTGGGCAAGCGAAGACATGTAACAAAAACAATATGATTTTGGTAGAAACGCTCTCTAAATTGCAATTTCTATGGATCTACCCACGTTTTGGTCCTCTAATGACCAGACGGGTGGGTCCGCCGTGAGGGGTATAGTGGATCTGAATTGGGTGAAAAAAGTTTTTCAAATTATTCGATCTTTATAGTATAGATAAAAGATAGTTTCTTTGACATAGAATCAACATGTAGTAAAAAAAATAATTAGATTTGAAGACTTATGATGGCTAACAAATTCTTGCAGAACAAAGGAAACAACATGATAAATAATATAATCAAGCAAACTTAAGATTTCTTAATCAGGAGCTTCAATCAAACCGCATGTGTTCATACAGTGAACAAATATAAGCATCGGCAATAATCAATTGTGGGTATAAATTAAACGTTATGGCAGAAAAACTTCAAAATTATGACTAATCAGGCACACACCAATTGTCAGGAACTTGGGATGTGCTGGTCAATTTGGAGCACTGTTTGTGCCGTCATCAATGTTCATTTTGTTCAGGGTCTATTGGCGAGCATTGCTGACTCGTTATATGCATGAGACCCCATGTGAGAGATGTTATATTTTGTAGGGTAATGAGTTACATCAAGAAGAAATCACCCTGTAAATTCAAAAACTAACACGAGTAGACAACAGGGTTTTAGTCTCGGACCTTAGGTACCTAAGGGACCAATCGAGACTAATGCTGAGAGACAAAATCACTCCCCCCTAAAGGCCCTTTTAGTCCGAGTTGGTATGTATTTACGCTAGAAATATTCTCCTTTAGTCCCAATTGGTAATGTATTTGTGCTCAAAAAATATTGAAAATCCCCAGAAGGCTCTAACACACACGCCGTACATCACAAGTAACGTGATATTTTCACACGAAATATGGGTGTGCGCAGTGCGGGGATTCGAACTCACGACCTCCAGCCTCACGCGTACCTTTCTTAACATCTCACCTACACAAAACATCTAATTGAGTAGAGTATGAAATTCTCTTATATTAACTTGTGGGAGACCCTTTAATCTCGATTCGTAACACCAACCCAGACTAAAGGCCCGAGACCATTTAGTCTATGTTCGTATTACGAATCGAGACTAAAGGGCCCCCTCCTTTAGTCTAGGTTGGTGTTACGAACCGAGACTAAAGGGTTGGAGGTACTCCAGTCACGTCGACTAAAAGGTGAACCAAGGGTCGATTCTCTACTGGTGTAAAGATATGTGGAGTAGAAGACGTTGTAAGTGTCTTAGCAAATCAAGTTATGACATAATTATTATCAAATAATGTTAATGTGCATAATAGAAAAAAATATTGGATTGATATTATGAAAATACAATGTACATTTTTGGTATAAATAAAAAATATAATATAAAAACACGTACGTGACGCCACATGTCGTAAAGAAAAAGGTTGGTACCTCTTTTAGCGCAGCCCCCATGTCACCCCGCTCACTCCGCGGACCTCTTTTGAGTAGAGTATGCAATTCTCTTATAGTAACTTGTGGGAGACCCTTTAATCTCGGTTCGTGACACCAACCCAGACTAAAGCCCCGAGACCCTTTAGTCTAGGTTCGTATTACAAACCGAGACTAAAGGGCCCCCTCCTTTAGTCTAGGTTGGTGTTACGAACCGAGACTAAAGGATCGGGGGTACTCCGGCCACGTCGATGCTATGCTTTTAGTCCGAGCTCCAAATTTTAACCGAGACTAAAGGGTGAACCAACGGTCGATTCTTTAGTAGTGTAAAGATATGTGGAGTAGAAGAAGGTGTGAGTGTCTTAGCAAATGAAGTAATTATGACATAATTATTATCGAATTAACACATAATGTTAATGTGTGTAATTGAAAAAAATACTATTTATTAAAATTTTGAAAATACAATGTATATTTTTTTATAAATAAAAAGTATAATATAAAAAATTTTATATGTTTATAGAAACACGTACATATCTATGTTAGTAAAAAAAATTTTATGTGTTTATAGAAACACGTACATATCTATGTTAGTAAAAATGCCCCTCCTTTTTTTAACAAAAATAAAAGCATCCACGGCGGACGCGATCAGCAGGACCGGCGGCAGGCACATCTTCCTCGTCCACGGCGCCTGCCACGGCAGCTGGTGCTGGTACAAGGTAGCAGCACGGCTGCGGTGCCTGCTGCAGTCGCCGGCCACCGGCCGTCCTTCCTGCCGCGTGATGGCGCCGGACCTCGCGGCGTCGGGCGTCGACGGCCGCAGGCTGCGCGAGGTGCCCACTTTCCGGGACTACACGGCCTCGCTGCTAGACGCGCTCAGGTCGCTCCCCGACGGGGAGAAGGCGGTGCTCGTGGGGCACAGCCTCGGGGGCCTCAGCGTCGCGCTCGCCTCCGAGGAGCTCCCCGACAAGGTCGCCGCCGCGGTGTTCCTCTACGCCTTCATGCCGGACTGCACGTCGCCACCGGCGTACGTCCTCCTACAGGTAAATGCAATGATCCGTACTTTCTCTGTCTCAAAATAAGTACAATTTTAGAATTCAGCACGCAAACAAATATGTAATATAAAATGATTAAATTACCTTTTATGAGAAAGATTTAGATAGATTTATCTTTTGTGTGAGAATCTTCTAGAGTCTATTGTCTTTTATAGTTGGTTAGTCATAGTTGTATTTTTTTGACAAAATTTGAATCCTTGAATTGTATTTATTTTGGGATGGAGGAGTACATCATATAAAGGATAGATAAAAACTATCATTTTTGGCAATCTGATAAAATTGTTAATTCCTCTTCTTCTCTTGAAGCATGCCAAGAGCAACCGGGAACCCCAGTTGGATAATGAGATGAAACCCCAAGATGGGGACAATAAGCTTCCTGCTTCTTTCATGTTTGGCCCGCAGTTCACCGAACAGAACCTCTACCAACTCTGCTCCAAAGAGGTATATGTTTACGACTTACGATTGTGCGAGGTTATTGAGTTTTTTTTGCGGGTGAGGTTATTGAGTTATTCTGTAGTAAACAAGTTTATATGATAATTTACTTGGTACTTAGACATGGTGTGTGCGCGCGCATCGCACTTAAAAAAAATACTTCCTCTAAATGAATTTAAAACAGAGAGGGAGTATTATTGTGAGTGTGCACTGACTGCTTACTATTTGCTGGACATCACACTGGCGAAATCTCTGATGAGAGTCTGCTCGGTGTTCCTCGAGGACCTACAGGTCATGGAACCACTCTCCAAGGAGCACTACGGCTCAGTGCGCAAGGTCTACATCGTCTGCAAGCAAGACCGGGCGTTGTCTGAGGAGTTCCAGAGGTGGATGGTGTCCAACAACCCGGTGGACGAAGTGAAGGAGATCGACGGCGCGGATCACATGGCGATGCTCTCTGCACCGGATGACGTTGTGCGAAGCATTGTTGAGGTCGCTGAAAAGTACAGTTGATCAATGGTGATGGTGGTTGTTATTGAGTATCTAATAGACTGATACTTTCTGGACTAAACTATCCGGGTAGATGTAATAAATGGAAAACATAAGCATGGAGGATGAACTCGTATCACTTTATCAGTATCTTTGTTTATCGAACACAAGGTGGAATATTTTATTTTTATTTTTTAGATTTTGTAAAAAATAATTGTGACTAACAAAAAGTTGCAAAAATAATACTCAACTGCTGGATGAAACAGCTATAAGTAGAAACCACCGTTTCACCTGACGGGTTTTGAAAACCGCCGCTTCATCCGACAGTTTATTTCAGCAGCTAATAATTAAACTAACTCGTAACATATTTTCAAAAAAATGATAACTATTTCATATGAACTCCACGATGTAGATAAGCTTTATAGGAAAATTGTAGATCTCGAGCAGATTTACAACTTTGTAGTTTAAATATTTTTCATTTGAAACCATCTTTATGCTCAAATAATCGACGCAATGTTCAGATCTAAAATTGGACTACCTCACCTTGATCTTCGACCTTACCTCCTCCTCCAATGCATGGTTTGGTTACAGTATTTGGGTTATCTTTTACTGGCAAAATAATTATGGGCCTTGCTTCCTCCTCCAATGCATGGTTTGATTGTATTTTTACAAAATTTAGAATCTGGTTTCATTTTTAATTTTTTTACACAACAACATTGCATCCCCTTTGATGAAATAAATAATTCAGTGACACGGTTACAATTGTCGCTTACACTAGGTGATTCCCCGTGCATTGCTGCGGGGTTTGAGAGAGCTTTTGCAACTACTTGTTACTAAAATAAAGTGGTGATGTTATTTTAACCGTAGAACACTCTATTATAAAAAATAGTTTGTAAAGGGATAGGAAGAGATTTATTAAAAAGATCATGGCCCAAATTGTCTAAACTGTAAAATGACAATTGTAAGTTGTCATATAATGACATTCCACTGACTCAAGGTTGGCTTGAGTAATATATAGCTGCACTAATCCATTTCACATTTACCCTTGTTCTGCATGTTCTGCATCTGCATATGGAGTTATGAATTATGATGCATCCTTAATAGTTTGTAGCCGGGTGAGTTATCCTGAGGGCAGTCCCAATGCATGATTTCTTGACATAGTTTCCACGAGAGAGAAAAGTAATTAACATTAGTAGAAATCATTCGTTCCAATCCATGATTTCCATGGACAAAGGATAACTTAAATGCAGAAGAAAAAAGAACTAGATCAAATGTGGCTAGCAACAATACAGCCACAAACGGACTGATCCTGCTCCGTGCGCCCATCTGCCGCTACGGCTCGCGAGCCGCACGCCGCCGGCCGTTGCATCACGCGCTACTGCTGCCGCCGCTAGGATGGAGTCTGCGAGAATAGCACTGGAGCCGAGGAGGAAGTGCCCGTGGCCTGGGCTCGCACGGCCGGGACGGAGCAGGTGGTGAAGCCCGCGAGAAGCAGAGGAACGCGAGGACCTCGGCCTGCTCTCGGTGTCGTCTCGTCGCCCTCCTCCTGCAAGCGAGTGCCAGGCGCCGCCTCCTACACCTGCTCAGCTCAGCGCTGGTGGTCATGTGGATCTGCTGCAGGTCTCCTCTGGCGCCTTGCGTGGTAGGCGCGGCCTGGCGCAGGGTCCGCCGGCGCGGCCGCGGGTACTGCCGGCGCAGGCCTCCCTGGCCGGCACGGCCTGGCGCGGGAGCCGCCTCCGTGGTCGAAGCTGAGGCAGGAGGACTTGAAGCGCGTGGTGATTGACATGGGCGCCGCCGCCGCCGCACGGCATTGCGCTGGGCCTCGGCACGGGTTCCACGGCGGCGCACGAGCTAGACCTCCTGGGGGACCTCCTCCGCGCGGGCGTGCTCCCGGGCGTGGCAGGCAGCCCGGGGGAGGGCGAGTGTGCGCAAGCCATCGCGGCGGCGGCGCACCGGATCAGGATGGAAATGACCGGTTTCTCCCCAACGGCAATTTGGTGGTTTCCTGCAGCATCGGTGCTAGCGTAGACCCAGTTTCTACATGTAGAAATCGTTTCTCCCTTCTAATCTCTCTTTCTTCATTAATTCGTGTGCCACATCGGCAAAAAGCTGAGTTGTCATGCTAATTAATAGATATAGAAACTATCATAAATTTACCATTGGGAGTGCCCTAAGGCCAGTCTCAGTGGAAGGGGTCATGGGAGAGTTTTCAAGAATGACACATCACCTTTACTGTATTGGTTTGCAGGATGACCTACCCTCTCTCAATGCACAGGGTCATAGCACAGTTTCATAGGTTCCTGTAGATATTTAATTACTTCATATTGGTTGGTCAATTGTGCTTAAAAATTGTGTCAACTTGTCTCAGTGGGAGGGTTACGAGGGTGTCATTCCTAGGACTCCGCGCCGACCCAGGGTCATTAGGATGACCCTGGTTTCCTCTCTCTCCTATTAAATATCATGCCATGTCATCTTGTTTGCATATGTGGCACCCTATTTAATGCCTATGACCCTCCCATTGAGACTGGCCTAAGCACCACAGGGGTGAGTAAGGGTGCGTTTGGCACGGCTCCGCCAGCGGCTCCCGGAGCTGTTTTGGGCGGAGCCGTGCCAAAGGGGTGAAAAAAACGGCTCCGCCAGAGGAGCGCCTCGGGAAGGCCGACTCTGGAGCGGGGAGGTCGGGGGGGAGCTGGAAAAACCGGCTCCCCCGCGGCTCCGCCCCTCCGTTGCCAGGCCTGCCCCCGGCGGTTGGAGGGGCGCGGGAAGGAGGTGGGTGGTTGGGCGTACCTGACAGGGCGGCGGCGGTCCGATCCGGCGCGGCGGCGGCCCGATTCGGTGCGGCGCGGTGCGGTAGAGGCTCCATCCGGCACGGTGGGTCGTGGATCCGGCGCGGTGGAGGTCGATCCATCGCGGTGGCCGCCGGCGGTGCCTCGATCCGGCGGCGGTGGGTCGATCCGTTGCTCGATCCGGCGCCGGTGGGTTGATCCGGTGCTCGATCCGGCGCGCCGCCGCCACCCCATGCACTGCCGCTGCCCTTTCCCCGCCGCCGCTCCTCACTACCCAGCGAGCGGAGGAGCGAGCGGAGGGAGAAGGGGAGAGGCAGCCGGGGGAGGAGAAGGATCGGGCGCAGTGGAGTCGGAGGCAGCCGGCGCGGTGGAGGAGAAGGAGCGGCGCGGGGCGGAGAAGGAGAGGAGCGGAGCGACGCGGGGGAGAGAAAGGGAGAAGAAGGAAAGGACCGCGGGGGAGAGAAAGAGAGAAGGGGAAAAGAAAAGGAGAGAAGGGGGGGAAAGAAAAGGAGAGAAGGGGGGGAAAAGAAAAAAGAAAAGAGGAGAAAAAGAGAGAAGGGGGAAAATGAAAAAAGAAAAGAGGAGAAAAAGAGAAGGGGAAAAAGAAAAGGGAAGGGCATTATAGACTTTTCACCGTCTTATCCACCTCACACAGCCAGGAGAAGCTGTTTTGCCAAACGTTTTTCCAAAACGGATTCAGCTTCACTGAAGAATCCGCTCCACCAGCACAGCCACAGCCGGAGCCGCCACAGCCGGAGTCGGAGCCGTGCCAAACACACCCTAAATATGTCAAACAGTCGAGAGATGTGTCACAATACTGAATGTACTTATGCATGTAGATGTATATTTGGCAAGCTTGCAATGTCAGACTAATTCGGTCCATACAGAAATACCAGTGTCTGCACATGAGTTCGAAAGCAATAAACACAGTACAAAATGGCACATCTTAAGTAAAAATAATTATAATGACATATTTTCAAATAGACGAATTATAATAGCAGTTCTTCAAACTTAGTAGACAGTAGAACACACTCTCAAATGAAAAGTGTGCTAATGAATAAAGATTGGAACAAGATCAAGTGTTCAGATCTCAGCTCCAGGTGTCCTGCCATTTATTGAAATTTGGCTCTAAAGGAATCCGCCATATCCAGTCAGTACTTGAGCTGGAGGATGCTCGGATGGGGAAAGGAGAGCGTATCTTGCAAGTACTGCACAACTTTCTTTTTCTTTATATATCAAAGTACAACACGTATGTGTCGCACGTGCATTGTTACTAGTACTACAAAACTGATAAAGTAAATGGAGGCTGCTAGGCAGAGAAGGGTCTCCCGATAAGCCTCTGCGAACCCCCTCCACTTCCTTCCATTTACCAGAAAAATCGTTACTCTCCGCCTCCCCACTGCCCTCCACCTCCACCACCATCTGCCTCACCTTCATCGCCTCTGACGTCGGCGAGGGCTGCTCTGCTCCCCTCCTCCCACGCTTCAACATGAATGGGATCCGCTCCCCCACCTTATCCCCGTCCCTTTTTTCTCATATATTTCTTAGCGCATTTATGTTTTCAAATTAAACTTCATTCGTGTTCGTGTCATCTATCTTTGTACTTCAACTTTCCTAGAGTAGTTGCTAGGTAGAGTAGCCAACATTAGATAAATCTTAGGGCATATCTAAGTAGAAATATGTGGATTTATCTTGTCCACAAATAGTTTGTTATTCCCACACTCCTTTCTCTCTCTCTCTAGTCTCTGGAGAGTTTGAAATTGTTTTGGAGCTTCTTGGTAATTTAACCTCCGTTGAAATCCTCGATGCTGGTTGCAATGAATGGAATTACCATAGCAAAAATGGGTGTTCGAACTACGGAGTACTGAAGACTGCTCTTGTTTGTCACCTGAGCCATCACGTCCTGGGAAATTTGCCAACCATAGGACTGGGAGCAAAATAAAATAAGAATAAATAAATGGATATAGGACTGGGAGCATGTTAGGAATGTCTCTAAATGAATGAACTTTCAGCACAGATGATTTGTCATTTCTGCTAAGGTTTTTTTTCAACGGTAATGCTAGGCGTCTGTCGTCCGTTGTGTCGGACGCATAGCCGAGGGCTACCTGCCAGTTTTTCGGGTCCACACGCTCGTCTCTACCTATTCCCACTGACAACACCGTACATTCTCATCCACATCTTCGCAGGGGCGCCGCCCATGGTGTCGTCCGTGTCTGCTGCGGCGTCGTAGGTCAGGAGGGTCATGGCCTCTCTCCCTGAACTCCTCCGCCACCTGCAGGTGCAGGACCCACTGCGCTGCTCACTGAGCGGCTCCTTGACGACTTACTCCGCCTCACCGACGTGCACAGCAGCTTCTACAAGGTGCTCGTCGCTCTAGGTCGAGACGGGTGTCGTGCTGCCTGGGGGACACCACTAAGCTTGTGTCTCTGTTGCAGGCGCTGTGACGCACCGGTCGCGACCTCTCGTGCCTCACGTCCACAGGGCACGTTGTGGTTGGCAGGAGCCCCAAGCTGCCCCCTGAGGGCCTCCTCACTGAATCGTGGCGCTCGCGGCCGCGGTCGCCACCGTTGCAGTAGCAACCGACGACCGTCTACGCTGGTGTATTCACAAAGATGGGGCCATGGCGTCTCGCCGCCATGGTCCTCTGCGGCCAGAGGGACATGAATGGGAGCTTGCTAGCGCAGTCGTGCGCGGGAACTCACCGAAGATGCTTGCCGGCGCTCCCCGCAGCCAGGGGCGCGGGAGGAGCGGTGGGGTGAGCTCTCCCTGGTGAGGAGGGATGGGCGAGCTCCCGACGGCATGAGCGAGCTCCCCAGACGGCTCTTCACCCTCCTCCTCACCTTTGTAGTGTTTTTTTTCTTAGATTTGTTGCATGTTGCAAGTTTTGGTTTCTCGTATTCCAGGTGTTGCATACGAATGTTGCAAATGTTACATGTTGATGTTGCAAAAAGAGGTCAGATGTTGCAATGTTACATATATTTCACACCCATGTTTCAAGTGTGTTACATGGACGTTGCATTTTCAACGAAAGATTGGAATGTTCCAATCAACATGAAACTGATGTTGCTGCGGGATTTTTTTCTCCATTTCTCGACCAACGATTACCAACATTTTTTCAACTTTTTTGATGTTGCAAATATTGATTTTTGATGTTGTGGATGTTGAGTTTCGATGTTGCAGACAGTATTTTTAGGTGTTGCAAAAGTAAATCAGATGAATCTGATGGCTACAGGAATATGATATGACGGCATCGCATGCGTCCGATGGCTGGCGCCCGGATCGGACGTCCGGGCGCTAGCACTTCCGTCATTTCAAAAAATAGTTCCCAATCGGAGAAGATACATACTCATACAGTGGAGTAGTGGTACAGGGTAGTACAGACGTGTCCATGAGAATTGACGACCACATGAGTCCACATCAATCCCAGAATTTACCTACGAACAGAGGGTGCACATTGATCTATGAATGGAGTTGAGGTGACGAGGTAACTAGTGAATCCGAATTTACTTTCAGATGGCACGCATGTGTTGACGGTGTATTTTGGTACACCAAACATGTTCATTACACTTTGGTTTGAGCTTGATTATGAAACTAACCCGCCACTAGGCATACTAATGATATAACAAGTTTATCTTTGTATGTGCATTTGGAAGTGTTATGTTTTTGCAGGAAAACATGGACTAAAAGGACGGAGTCACAACAAGTTCAAAGGAGCAAATGAGGAGTCCCGTTGGTGTTCAAGTGCATGATGAAATCACTCCCAAAGGTGGCAAGGACCGAAGTGTTACAAAGGAACATCCCCGAGGATTGAAGCGTAAAAGACCGAACTTCATGCGAGAAGACCCTCTATCTTGGACGCGAGAATGACGTCGCCAAAATGATACAAGTGAAGGGGGCAAGGTGCAAAATGGCAAGAGGACCCACGTGTGCGAAGGGGCGACCGAACCGGGCCGAAATGGGCTTGGGCCGGTCGGCCCAGGCTGGCCGGCCTGGCCCATCCCTACGTCAGTTCGGTCCCCCATTTCTTGAGAGTGAAGATGATGCAACCCTAAGTCGATGTGGGCGCCGCCATTCGCAGAGGGAGAGCCATTCGCCCGAGAGGCCATCCACAAGCTAGAGAGGAAGGAGAGGAGAGAGATCATTTGCGAGAAGGATCGCTCGAGGCGAAGGAAGCAACCACAAGTGGAGGAGGACGTCGAGGCACTGCCACGACACCCCCGGAGGAGAAGGAAGACATACACCGTCAGAAGCATCACCATGATCAACGGTGCCATGTCTAGCACCTTGATGGGATAATCTTCTCATTTGTCCATGGGTTGTAATCGATCTTGAGATGTAATCGCTACTTTTATGGTTTCAATCTATCATCTAGTGTTGAAGATGCTTTCATGTTTAAAGTTAGTTACCATGCCCAGTAGTGAGTATAGATCTCACTTCTCCCTTAGAACCCTTCAATACGTCATGATCATCATAGGTCTAGTCACGAATACCTCCGCGTAATGACAGTACGGGGGGAGGGAAAGGGCGAAACCGTGGTCACAACCCCCGGTAGAT
Source organism: Cenchrus fungigraminus (assembly GCA_036936925.1). Lineage (NCBI taxonomy): Eukaryota > Viridiplantae > Streptophyta > Magnoliopsida > Poales > Poaceae > Cenchrus > Cenchrus fungigraminus. Next base: position 76,394,003 of record CM072780.1, read on the forward strand.
TAGATCGGTTTTCATATCTCTAAGCGGTTGCATGTTCAAGTATCGTAGACCCTTGGGCAAGTGTCTTTTATATATCTTGTGAGTTTCATCGCCCTCTCTAGTGTAGCGTAGTAGTTCTCTAGATTAACCGTAGTTTAGGGTTTGGATAAGTTAACTAGATAGTGCTAGATCAAACTCTTGTAATCCCCTTGCTCCGCGGATTGACAAGAACCTAGGGAATCCCTGTGGTGAAAAAGGTGTAGGTCCGTACGCTTGCAGATCGTAGGTGGATACGAGTTTTATCCGTCAACAAGCCCCTTTTTCTGGCGCCGTTGCCGGGAAGCAAGCTAGTTTACATCGTTTGGTTTTGCATTTGTTTTCGTTTATTGTTTATTGCTAACATCTAACCCCTATTACCTAGAAAACCACTTTGTTTTGTTTTTGTTTTTTTCTATTTCGTTGTCTAGATGGCGTTCGCCAACCACCCTATGGAAGAATCGGAGAAATCGTTACAGGATTACGTTAGCCCTCGATGTGAAGACATTAAAGTACAAGAGTCGGATTCGAAGCTCGAAGCGACCAAGTATGAAATCAAAGCTAGGATCATTGAGATGGCGGTGGCAACCCCATTTAGAGAGATGGAGACGGAGACATATAAAGCATATCACGACGCTATGCAACACGGTGCGTCAAGAAGGAGTTCCCGACGAATGGTTCAAGTGGAATCTCTTTCCCTACTCACTTGCCGGCGAAGCAAAGACATGGTACTCGTTTGCGTCTTTTGAAGTTGAAGGGAATTGGAACAAGTTGACGAAGAAATTTTGCGAGAAGTTTTTTCCAATAAGTAAGGTTCAACATCTAAGGAGGCAAGTGATCACCTTCACGCAAGGAGAAGAGGAAGGGATAGACCAAGCTTGGAATAGATTTAATGAATTAATTGAGCAAGGACCAAGACTTAGCTTCTCCGGTGACGTACTTTTGTATACATTTTTCTTTTCCCTAACCCCTAGTTGCATGGAACATGTTCAGATGTGTGCAGGTGGGGATCTCATGGAGAAAACACTCACGGAAGCCGCTCAACTATTACAAAAGATTAGCAAAGCGGCGGTCATGCGAAGAGATTGGGAAACACGACTTTCGGGAGGGCCGGAACACGATTCAAGTACCAAGACATGTGCTGAAATTTCCAAAAAGGCAGCCCCGGAAGACAAGAAAGAGGAGCCAATCCCGAAAAAGCTTGAAGAAGTACACACCGAGACAAGAACTACCCCAAACGTTGACTTCGCCAAGTCAAATGAAAGGAACAAGAGGAGTATGTCAAACGCGAAGCCATTAAGGGAGTTCGAGCAAATGGATTGGGTTCCAATAGATTATGGAGAAGTATTCGACAAGAGGAGACCGTTCCCTAACCAAAAGGGGATGGCAAGAGCATTAGAAGTGGATTTCCCACCGGAAAAGCAAGCGGAAAATCTTTATGATCTTGAAACCACCGGTGAGATCTTTCGAAAGCGCTTTAGCGATGATGAAGTGGATCCGGATCACATAGCTGAGGTGAAGAGAATCATGGGGATCAAGCCCGAAGCATCGCCATATGCTCGCCTCGCTGAAGTTTATGCAATTGGATCCGATCAAGAGGAGAAGACGACACCACACTTGAGTTGCGAGATCAATGGAATTCAATGCAAGGCTTTATGCGACATCGGAGCTCAAGTAAGTGTCATATCCTCTAAAATTTACGATAAAGTTCAAGACCATAACCTAGACTTAGCTCCAACTTCAACAAAGTTAATTATGGGAGATGGTAGAACTATTAAACCTCTAGGTATTGCTTGCAACATTAATGTAATCATCTCTGGAAAGTGCATACCAACCGATTTTTTTATTATAGATGACTATTATGATAATCATGATCACATAATCTTAGGTAGGCCTTTCCTTAAGTTGGTTGATGTCGTGTTGGATGCCGGAAAAGGCAAAGTAACAGTAAACCTTAATGGAGATAAGTACACATATAATTTTCTTCGCGCTTCTAGTCATGCTTCACCTTTTCCTCCCGAGGATGAAGAAGAAGAAGAGGAGGTAGGTAGTCTTTGTTTTGTTGAAACCCTTAGAGACCCACTGCAAAGAGCGATGGAGAACCAATCTAATGATCAACAAGACAAGGAACTAGAGGAAGCAACAAAAGGATTAGAACCACAAGATGGAAGCGTGGAGGAAGAAAAATTCGAAGACATAGGAGACACTAAACCCGAAGAACCACAAGTGCCCAAGGTCTCAAACCTTTTCCCAAAGGATTAAAGTACGAATTTTTGGGCCCAGACAAGACTTATCCAGTCATCGTGAGCGACGAGTTGAGTCCCGAAGAAAATGAGAAGTTGCTGAATTTATTGAAAAAGCACAAGAAGGTGATCGGATATTCAATCAATGATCTCAAGGGACTCAGCCCAGCCTTTTGCACTCATCGTATACCAATGGAAGACCAATGTAAGCCCGTAGTGGACCATCAAAGGAGGGTAACCCATGCCATGCGAGAGGTAGTGAAGAAGGAGGTTATCAAGCTACTTGATGCCGAAATCATCTACCCGGTGCCGCATAGCGAGTGGGTGAGCCCCGTACATTGTGTGCCGAAGAAAGGAGGTTTGACCGTGGTGAAGAATGAGCAGAACGAATTAATTCCGCAAAGAACCGTGACGGGATGGCAGATGTGTATCGATTATCGAAAGCTAAACAAAGCAACGAAGAAAGATCACTTCCCCCTACCATTCATTGACGAGATGCTCGAGAGGTTAGCAAACCACGCATACTTTTGCTTTCTCGATGGATACTCGGGGTTCATGCAAATTCCTATTCACCCGGATGATCAACACAAGACAACATTTACTTGCCCTTATGGAACGTTTGCGTTTAGAAGGATGCCCTTGGATTTATGCAACGCTCTAGCCTCTTTTCAATGTTGCATGATGGCGGTGTTCTCGGAATTTATCGAGGAAATTGTCGAGGTATTCATGGTTGATTTTTTCGTTTATGGGAAGACATTCGTGGATTGCTTGGCAAACTTAGACAAGGTTCTCACGAGGTGCGCGGAGGTCGATCTAGTGCTAAATTGGGAAAAGTGCCACTTCATGGTAAAGCAAGGCATAGTGCTCGGACATGTTATATCCGAGAGAGGAATTGAAGTGGACAAGGCTAAAGTGGAGACGGTTGAGCAACTCGAACCTCCAACGGATGTTAAGTCTTTGAGAAGCTTTCTAGGTCATGCCGGATTCTATAGAAGATTCATTAAGGACTTCTCAAAGATCACTAAGCCTTTAACACAACTTCTTCAAAAAGATGTGGCTTTTGGCTTTGATGAGAAGTGCTTAGCGGCATTCCGGACCTTGAAGAACGCTTTAGTAAGTTCTCCCATCATTCATTCAACCTCCGGATTGGAGGCAACCTTTCGAGATCATGTGTGATGCAAGTGACTATGCCGTAGGGGCAGTTTTAGGGCAAAGAAAGGAAGGCCGAGTTCACACCGTATACTACGCTAGTAAAACTCTCAGTGAGGCACAATTAAATTATGCCACTATGGAAAAAGAGTTGTTAGCGGTGGTGTTCGCTTTCGAAAAATTCAGATCTTACATCGTGAACTCGAAGGTCATTGTTTACACCGATCACGCGGTAATCAAGTATCTTTTGGCTAAGAAGGACGCTAAACCAAGATTGATTCGTTGGATCCTTCTTCTTCAAGAGTTCGATGTTGAAATTCGCGATAAAAAGGGGGTGGAAAATATTGTGGCCGATCATTTGTCTAGGATGAACCGCGGACAAGAAGACAAAGAGCCCATAGAGGATAAGATGAGAGATGACCACCTCTACCGAATACTCGACAAGGACACTTGGATGATTGATATCATTCGAGCAATTCGGAGAATGCCTCTCGATCACCTAAATAAAAACACTCAAAGGAGGATAATCTCTGAAAGCCGGAAATATTTTTGGGATTCACCTTACCTCTTTAAGCTTGGGAATGATGGAGTAATGAGAAGATGTGTACCAAGAGAAGAGAGGCAAGAAATTTTGAGGAAGTGTCATTCGGCGGAGTACGGTGGACACTATAGTCATTTTCGAACCCAAGCAAAAGTATGGTCCAGCGGATTCTTTTGGCCGGAGATGCATGAAGATACTAAAAGATACATTGCATCATGCCCCGAATGCCAAAGGACCGGAAACATATCTCAAAGGAATGCTATGCCCTTGAATTACAATCTACAAATCGATTTATTCGATGTTTGGGGAATTGACTTCATGGGGCCTTTCGAAAACTCACATGGATTTGAGCACATCCTAGTTATGGTTGAGTATGTATCCAAGTGGGTAGAGGCCATCCCATGTCGTAAAGCTTCCACGGAAGAATCCATCACGATGATTAAGAGTGTGATTTTCCCTCGCTTCGGTACCCCAAGAATTTTGATAAGCGATGGGGGAACTCACTTCACCGGGAAGAACTTTAAGAAGTGCTTGTCCAAGTTGGGAATTGAACATAGAGTGTCTACGGCTTATCACCCACAAACTAATGGACAAACGGAAACATCAAATAGGCAACTAAAGAGCATCCTTAACAAGACTATAGAGAAGGGAGGCAAGGATTGGTCAAAGAAGTTGGATGGAGCTTTGTGGGCATATCGAACGGCGTTCAAGACACCGATAGGTATGACCCCATATCAATTTGTTTATGGCAAGGCTTGTCACCTTCCGGTTGAGCTAGAACACAAGGCATATTGGCAATAAAAGAAATGAACCTCGATCTAGACGCCGCAAGAATAAAACGAAGGATCCAAATTAGCGAGTTAGAGGAGATGAGGTTGAAGGCTTATGAAAATGCAAGCATCTACAAAGAGAGAATCAAAAGATGGTACGACAAAAGACTTAAGAAGAAGGAGATTAAAGAAGGAGATAAGGTCCTCCTCTATAATTCAAGATTCAAAACTTTCGAAAAAGGGAAGTTGCAAAGCAAGTGGGATGGACCTTACATTGTTCATTCGGTGCTCTCCAATGGAGCGGTTACCATCATGGATATGAAAGGAGATCAATTCATGGTGAATGGTCAACGACTTAAGGTGTATTTTGAGCCCGATGTCGTGCCCCTTCATCATATTGATATTTTCATCATGGAGGATGAGCCCGAACGTCAAGCCTAGGACGTAAAACAAGGTGAGCATTTTGTAGATACCTCTTATTTTATTTTTTCGGAGTTTCTCGTGAAGTTTTACCAGGCCAACTTTTCTACACGGGCTAACAATTAAAAAACAGTGGAGTACGCGAAAAACCGGACCGAACCGACCCGCGAAACATGGCAGGCCGGCCGGCTCGGTCCAATCGGCTCAGGGGCCCCGGGTGGCGGTTCGCCCCCATTTTTCCCTAGGACGCGCGTTTTTTACTTCCATGTTTGGTCAGAAAATTTTAGGGAAGTCAAGAAAAGGAAAAGATGGGTTCTAGGGCATTCCTTCTCGGACTATTTAAAGGAACGAGATTGGAGCTCGAGAATCCATCCCAATTCACATCCTTTTGCCCCCAAGCAGCAGCAATGACATCCCCAAAGAGCGAGGAGATCAAGCTAGGCGCCGAGAAGCCTTTGAAGCCGGAGGAGGTGAAGCGATGTGAGCTCAAGCCTACAATGGAGATCAAGAGGACCCCCCGCATCCGTTGCGAAGGGCGTGTCCCGACCGGGCCGATCGCATCTCGCCACCATGTCAAGGAGGAGGGTCTCAACTCCCGTCCGAAGATCGGAGCGACTTCGGGGCATGAAGAGGAAAGACTACAAGGAGGAGTCGCCCAAGCCGAAGGACTACGGGGGGAGCAATTACTCCGACGACCGCAGCCCAAGCTCGTGGGCAGCCGCCGGGAGGGATGACAATGACCTCTTCTATTGGGAGGAGGTGCCTAAAGAGCCGACTCCCGAAGGTCCAAACAACGGCGACGATCCCGGTGACGGTGACAACGGCGACGACCCTGGCGACGACGACCCATTCGGGATGCACCCGTTATGTTGTGCGGCTTGCCATCACTCCATATTGGACCTCTATGCGTCGGTCGAGGAGTGTTTCCAAGCTATGGAGGTGATGAGGCAGAGAATGGAGGATTGGGAGCGTGTAGTCGACGACGACTACAAGTTCCTTAATAGGAACGTGAGGAAGCTATTCAGGATGGTTGGCAACATGAAGAAAAGGTGGTGCAAGGATTGCGGGAAGTTCCACTAGATGGTTAGGGTTTTCCCCTTAGGATTTTTGTAAAATAGGACGAGCACGTCGTATGATTTTAGCGTGAGGGAGAGCTAGGTAGCTAGATCTAAAAAAATTTTGCCTTAGTGAGTTTAGTTTGGTTTGGCTTAGAGTTTGCGAGACTTTGTGAGTCAAATTTTTAGGTGTGTTTTTAATTTTCAGTTTGAAGTGTGTTAATTTAGTGTTCGAGTTGAAAAATCAAATAAAAAGTGTCTTTTAATTTTTGTCTCATGCGATGCTTTTTCTTTCTTTACTCGTATGTTTTCCTTTAATTTTGATATATGAGCATGAGCAATTGGTTTGAAACGTTTACCGTGGTGCTTAGTCGAGCTTTTACCTTTAAAAGTGCCCGCACCATACTTTGATCTAGAACCTTGTTTCGGTTGTGCTAAGTTTGATGCTAATGTTGGAGGAGTTTAATTCTGAAAATTATATGAAAAACCCTTGTAATAAAGGTTAGCGAAAGCTCTTTTTCCAAGTTGAGAGATAAAGAAAAATCCTATACAAGGCCAACTCAAATATCCGCTCCACCATAAGTGCGGTTTGCATGATGAGTTGGGCTAGGATCCTTCTCTCTTGGAAGTTTTAATTTTGAGCAATGATCATGTCCTTGTCATTTGTATCTTTTATTGCTAGCCTCGTCATGTATTCGGTAACGAGACTCTCACATCGAAAGTCCCGTACATCGCCGAATTCCATACCCAACCCATAATATCTCTTTTGTACATCGTATTCCTTAAACACAACCTATGTTCGAAGTTTCGTCTCGTTCCTAGCATGGTTTTTATTTATTTAAAATTCAGATTGTATTTATGCAAGAAGAGATGAGCAAAGAGCTTCGGAAAAGAGGTAAAGATGTCAAGAGAGAGAGAGAGAGAAAAAGAAAAAAAATATGTGTATGGAAAAGAAAAGAAAAGAAAAAAAGAGAGAGAGAGAAAAAGAAAACAAAAGAAAAGAAAGAAAAAAAGAGAGAAAGAAAGAAAGAAAGAGGAAAGGCAAGAAAGGTATGAAGAGGGATGAATCAAGTGAAGATTAAATGAAGTGTAAGGAAGGATGCCACGTTGTTGTTAAGAGACGAAACATCCATTTTTCCAACCATGTGCAATCCGACAACGAGGATGTCATCGGTGCCTCGTAGTCTTAATTTCTTTTGCCCTTGCACATGTCCACCATTCTAACTCTTCTTATCCTTGACATCCCCACATCATGGTTTAATTCTCATGATCATTGGCTTGAAAGGTAAACAACCATTAGAGGAATTTCTTAGTTTGACAATACTTGTGTTGATTTCACTAGCCATACCATAGCTCCACCTTACATGATAATATGATAGACTTGTGGGAGGTAAGAGTTTTATGAATTGTTTAGGATAGCCACTTCAAATGAGTGACATGTGAGAACTTGGAGAAAGGATTTTGTCTAATACTTGTTGCAGGAATTTTATTTCGAAAAATCATGAAAACCCTCCTATGGAAGCAAAGAAGTAAGCATGGCTGGAATTGAGGACCTCAAGTGAAAGGTGTGACTTGTGGGGTAAATCTCGATTTGGTAAAAATTCTGAACGCCCATGTTTATGTATCATGATCATTGCTTCATGTTTATTATATTAAAGATAAAGGATTGACTAACTTGTGAAGGAAGAAATAGCGGAGCATGTTTTCAACACCATGGACAAAAGTTCTTTTACGAGAAACTTGCTCGAGGACGAGCAAGATCTAAGCGTGCGGCAGATGTTGACGGTGTATTTTGGTACACCAAACATGTTCATTGCACTTTGGTTTGAGCTTGATTATGGAACTAACCCGCCACTAGGCATACTAGTGATATAACAAGTTCATCTTTGTATGTTCATTTGGAAGTGTTATGTTTTTGCAGGAAAACATGGACTAAAAGGACGGAGTCACAACAAGTTCAAAGGAGCAAATGAGGAGTCCCGTTGGTGTTCAAGTGCATGACGAAATCACTCCCAAAGGTGGCAAGGACCGAAGTGTTACAAAGGAACATCCTCGAGGATTGAAGCATAAAAGACTGAACTTCATGCGAGAAGACCCTCTATCTTGGACACGAGGATGACGTCGCCAAAATGATACAAGTGAAGGGGGCAAGGTGCAAAATGGCAAAAGGCCCCACGTGTGCGAAGGGGCGACCGAACCGGGCCAAAATGGGCTTGGGCCGGTCGGCCCAGGCCGGCCGGCTTGGCCCATCCCGACGTCGGTTCGGTCCCCCATTTCTTAAGTGTGAAGATGATGCAACCCTAAGTCGGTGTGGGCACCACCATTCACAGAGGGAGAGCCATTCGCCCGAGATGACGTCCACAAGCTAGAGAGGAAGGAGAGGAGAGAGATCATTCGCGAGAAGGATCGCTCGAGTCGAAGGAAGCAACCACAAGTGGAGGAGGACGTCGAGGCCCTACCACGACACCCCCGGAGGAGAAGGAAGACACCGTCGGAAGAGTCACCATGATCAACGGTGCTATGTCTAGTGCCTTGATGGGGTAATCTTCTCATTTGTCCAAGGGTTGTAATCGATCTTGAGATGTAATCGCTACTTTTATGGTTTCAATTTATCATCTAGTGTTGAAAGATGCTTTCATGTTTAAGGTTAGCTACCATGCCTAGTAGGGAGTATAGATCTCACTTCTCCCTTAGAACCCTTCAATACGCCATGATCATCATAGGTCTAGTCACGAATACCTCTGTGTAGTGATAGTACGGGGGAGGGAAAGGGCGAAACCGTGGTCACAACCCCCGGTAGTTTAGATTGGTTTTCATATCTCTAAGCGGTTGCATGTTCAAGTATCGTAGACCCTTGGGCAAGTGTCTTTTATATATCTTGTGAGTTTCATCGCCCTCTCTAGTGTAGCGTAGTAGTTCTCTAGATTAACTATAGTTTAGGGTTTGGATAAGTTAACTAGATAGTGCTAGATCAAACGCTTGTAATCCCCTTGCTCCACGGATTGACAAGAACCTAGGGAATCCCCGTGGTGAAAAAGGTGTAGGTCCGTACGCTTGCGGATCGTAGGTGGATACGAGTTTTATCCGTCAACAGCATGGTATCCTCTAGAGGCCTGACACCAACAACCAAAAATCATGTGGTACTAACAACTTGTCATGCATCCACCCATGTTGTTAATGTATCTAAGCTTTTCTTTTGTGTGTTTTCTTTTGGTGATCAACTCTCCGAAGGTGACCTAGATAATTTTTTTTGATTAAGTGAGAGAGCCAAGATGAGTCGAAATGTGAGAGCCTGTGTGGTTCGAGGACCGGTGGATGGTCGCTTCCTGGTGTGATGAGTGATTGACAACGTTGTGTGGACTGACTTTTGGCCTACACTACAAGGAATTGACCCTTAGAGCACCATTTTTTCCGCAACACCACACATTTGGTTGCAATATTTGGTTTTATAACAACCAACATATTAATGGGTTGCAATATCTGGATCTTATGGCCACCAAAAATGTGGGTTGCGTCTGTAGAAACATTCGTTGCAACAGGTTGGTGTTAATGCCACGGTGAAAAAGGTGGTTGCCTTTATGGGTACCTATTGCCACAACTAATTGTGCATTGCGATAGTATCGATTTAGTGTTGCGATAGATGTGTGTTTGTTGCCACGAATAGTTATTTGGTTGCGAATAGGCATGCCTTTGGCCATGATAAAATAACGTTGTCTATAATTTAACCTTTGTTGCCATAGCTCATGTGCCTGTTGCATCCAAAAAACCATTCGTTGCATTTGATGTGTGTTTGTTGCCACAAATATTTAGTTGGTTGCGAATAGATTTGTCTGTGGCCACAATGAAATAACGTTGTCTAAAATTTAATCTTTGTTGTGATAGCTTATGTGCCTGTTGCATCCAGAAAACAATTCGTTGCATTTGATGTGTGTTTGTTGCCATGAATATTTAGTTGGTTGCAATTATGCATGCCTTTGGCCACGATAAAATAACGTTGTGTAAAACTTAACTTTTGTTGCGATAGCTCATGTGCATGTTGCATCCAGAAAACAAATCGTTGCATCAATTAGCTTCTATTGCCACCAATGAATTATGTGAATTCTTTTCACGCGATAATGAGCCAGAAGGGGAAGCTGCTGGGCTGCTAGGTCAAGGGAACACGAGCAGGCCGAAGGAGGGTGCACTCTTGTTTGTCCTCGCCAAATGTCACTGCTGCAATGATGGGTGTGGCCGTCGACTATGTATGGACGCTGGGCTGGTGGCAAGCTGCGTGGTTGAACTGGCAGTTGCTGAGCCTGGGGCTGAGCTTCAAGTTCCGCCTTGGGCCGAAATAAAGAAAAGAGACATGGTAGAGAAGGAACTGAGCTGGCTGAAACGTTCAGCCCAATGGTGAAAGTGAACCTTTTCCTATTCTTCTAAGCCCCACTTGGATCATTAGAATTAAATGCATGACCTTATTTTTTTATTAATAGTTTTTTCCTTACGGGACTGGCCCATTTAGTCATAATCGGTGAGAATCAGTCACTAGTCATTAGATAGAATTAGGGATGAAAACGAAAACGATAATTCCCGATTTCCGGAAATCGTTTTCGAAGTTTTACCGAAATTCGACTATTGACGAAAACAAAATCGGTTATCGGAAATCCGAAATCGAAGATGATAAAATAATCTGAAATCGAAAACGAAAACGATTTCAGACACTTCCGATCGTTTTTGAAAAATACCGTATTTAGCCGGTATTTTACCGTCGAAAATATATAATATCTCCCACAGAAAGATGTAGCGATCTGCGTCATGCCGCCGCCGCCGCGGATTGTACCATGCAACTTGGGGATGCAGTAGTCAGCAATGAAATTGAAAGCACAAGAGAGAAGATCAGGCCATAATAAGTAGTCGATTTTATTAGTACCCGATTCAAAGTGTTGGTGGATGGTGATGAATTTTAGGCCGGCGGCGACGGGTTGACTGAGGGGGGAGAGAGATGCGCTGCAGGAAAGAGGCGGCTGCTCACGTGAGGTTAGGATATTAGGTTTACGTAGATAGTGGGCTGGATGGGCCAACGTTTGCTTGGTGTTGAGCTGTATGTAGGCCAAAATATGGCAGCCCAGGTAATCCTTTCTTCTATATTTTCTTCTTTTTACCTTTGTCTTAGTCCAAATACGTATGAAGCATGTTTAATTAAAACATGGTTAATGATTTAATTAGTTGTGTTTTGTGATGTACGGACCCTTGCTGTCTTGCTGAGGGAGGTTCATCACGTATGTCAGTATGTGTGTCGTGTATAAGACTGTGTGGTGTATCATGGATGTATGGTTCATGGTTTGATACTTGGATTAATGTCTTAATCGAGTTGTGTGGCAAATTGTCTGCTTCAGTTTAACGTATTTATCGTTTTTCAAGTATCGTTTTGATGGGTTTCGATCGTTATCGGTGAGTTAGTGATTGTATAGTTTCGGTTTCGGACTAGGATCGGCAGTGCCAAATTATCATTCTACCCTTGACCTAAGTGAAGAGGTTCTAGAATATGTATGGACAAAAATATCATTTCACATCTAAAATTTGGTTGCAGCGGGATGACGCTAAAATTTGGTCCTAGCATGAAGGTGTCATTGTTTTAAATTTCAAAGTTTGACTTGGTCAAACCTTATCAAACTATGACCTCGGATGAAAAACTTTTGAATACAAAGGTGTTAGAACTCATCAAGATCTACAATCTTCATAGGTCATTTTTCCTTTTGAGAAAGTGTTTGTAAACGCTAGTCACAAAATCATGGATGTGACATAGAGTTTATGAAACTATGTGAGAGACTTGTCAATTTTGAACTAAACTTTTCTAACACTTTCTCAAATGAAAAAATGACCTAAATAAATTTTGTAGATCTTGCTGAGTTACGAATTTTGGGTATTCATGACTTTTCAAGTTGAGACCATCTAGAGGTTCGAAAACTAGTTTGGAGGAGTTAAAATTTAAAAATCCAAAATTTGACTTGTTCAAAATTCGTCAAATGAAAAGTTGGCCAAAATACCAAATGTAGATCTTGATGAGTTTAACAAACTTGGTATTCATGACTTTTCGATGAGCTAATAAGAATGTATGCAAGTGATGCATATGTTTGGTACTGCATATCAAACCTTGCACTGTATCGTCCATAGTCACAAAGTTCCCGGGTCGAACGGGTCGAGGAACAGGGTCGAGGGTCGATATTTTGTAAACTTGTGCTACGAAGGGGGTATATACCCTTTTGGAACGTGAATCCTAATTTTGGTACATGAACCCGAGGCTAATGGGTCGATTGTAAGCTATAATACATAGTTGCGGTATGTCGTCAACACTACTACACAAAACGTTTTTAGCACCGGGCGGAACTGCATTTCCAGGTGCGGGCGCCAAACTCGCTCCTAGCTGTCACTTTTAGAAATAGCGATGGCTAGGAGCGGGTAATCGACCCGCACCTGGAAACACATTTCCAGGTGCGGTTGACGCCGTAGTCCGCACCTAGAAATCGATTTCTAGGTGCGGGTGATGTGGTGGTCCGCACCTAGAAATTGATTAAAAAGAAAGTTTGAAATTGCGTTAAAACGATCGAAATAAATAGCAAAAAAATTTTATTTTTAGGGGAGGACCCACTGGCCAGCCATCAAGTCTCAAGTCGCGGCATTTTTCGCGCAAAGTCGCGATGCTTCGCGCTCCGCGGGGTTCGAACCCATGACCTCTGGGTTCGCGCGAACCTTCCCTTACCACTGCACTACACCATCACATACGTCCATACTCAGTTGCTTTTATCCTCATATTATACCTAACCGAGTGTAAATTGCTTTGTTAAGGCTCTAAACGGTATCAAATGAAAAAGTTGTAAGCTACAAAGTTTCATAACTTTTCGAGACACACAACTTTCATGTTTGCAGTTTCTCCATTTGAGGTCATTTACAAAATTTGAATTTCAAATTTGAAAGATTCAAACTCTGTTTTTCGTAGTCAATATGATTTCAAATAAAAAATTGTAAACTACAAAGTTTTATAACTTCTCAAGATCTACAACTTTTATTTTGAATGTTTCTCCATTTGAGGTCGTTTGAAAATTTCAAATTTTCAAATTTCAAAAATTCAGAGGTACTTTTCGTTGACAAAAGTAATTCAAATTAAAAAACTTTGAGCTACAAAGTTTTATAACTTCTCAATATGTACAACTTTTATTTTGATCATTTGCTGATTCAGTATAGTGGTAGTAACATTCTTCACAAATCTTATATACCGCTCATATAGTTCCATTAAACTATATAAGAGATATATGAAAAAGTTGTATAAGAGATATAGAACTTAAATGGATATTTTGAAATTTTAAACTATCTCAAATGAAAAAGTTGTCAACTACAAAATTTTAGATCTCATCGAGCTATACAATTTTCATATAAAATTTGTCTTCATCCGAGATCATATGCAAAAGTTATGAATTTTTTTTCACGAGACCATTTCTAGGAGCGGGTGATGACGTCACCCGCTCCTAAAAATCATTTTTAGGTACGGGTGACACCATCACCCGCTCCTAGAAATGAGTATATTTCCAAGAGCGGGTGATTGGGTCATCCGCACCTAAAAATAATTTTTAGGTGCGGATGACCTCATCACCTGCTCCCAAAAATGATTTCTAGGTGCGGGTTTAGTTGCTACAGTGTCACGCGGATTTCTTAGATTGGACGGCAAATTTGTCTGCTCTTAGAAAAAAAAAGTCTGCCTCCTACAAATGTTTTGTGTAGTAGTGGAAGACGTTTCGGGAGTATCGCTAAAAAACAAATCAGCTGTAAATTGATACATGGGCCAGACTTATATATGCTCATCTCGTACGGCCCAGTCCAACCAAAAAGAGCACCCTTTTATTTGCTTCCCAGACATACGGCACAGCGGCTGCTTCTTTTTTTTTAACCCTAGCTGCAAGATCCCATCGCCCCCCCCTCGCACAGAACTACCGCAGCTGCGACCAGCCCGCCGCCTCCCTCGCACAAGATCCCGTCCGCAAGACCGCAACTCCGACGCTTCGCAGCGACGACGGCTCTTCACTGCCAGGCCACGTGAGCTGGGAAGTCACGGAGGCTGAGCGAAGTCAACTCGATTGGACGGCGCCATGGAGCACTGACGACTCTGCCTCGCGCATCTTCACCAGCGACGGTGATGACATGATAGAGGAGCGAGGCGACGCCATGTCCAGGTTTCTCGTCCCATTTGAGACCCTGCCCAATCCATCTTGACGGAGTGACAACCTGTCCTGAATCGGGACGTCGACCCCTGTCGTCCCCGACCCGCGAATTGGGATGACGATCCTGGGTCACGGATCACGGCATCGACCACGAATTCTGTGACTATGGTATCGTCCCTTTTTATATTCTGATGTGATTTTCTTGAAGACATTCTTCTAACATTTGGCTCAATTTTGGATAAATCCATCATAGAAATTGCTAAAGGGAATTGTATGTATCTGTAGATAGCATCAAGGTTGAAATTAGTGCCAGCTAGCTTAAGATGGAAGTCAACCTTTGGTTGTAGGAGTTAGAGCACCACTGCTGCCAACCGAGAATATGATGAGTAACTATAATAAAAAAATGATGCATTTGCAATCAAGTACGTAGCTGAAGCATCTTATATTGTTATAACAAGTATTGCATCTTACTTCTATATGTGATCTTTATAGAAACCCAGGCTGCCCAGATGTGTTGGGGAGCACGATAGCTTCCAAATATGTAGTGGCAATGCGGCGGCTATGCGCTGATGGTGTATGTGGATCATGAATGGTGAGCATCACCCTCTCCTCTCCAATCCTCTGACTATGTGAAGACATGGCAGCATTAATCATCTGACTCTTTGAAGCAAATTGTGCTACTTACAAAAGGTGGGAAAAGGGGAAGCATTGTCTTCACTTATATTTCCTTGTGCTCCAACTTACGATCTCACATTTGTCCAGGTGATGCAGCCATCTGCCCATCTCCTTCCAGCCCTCACTTAAATGGTAAACATTTTGAGTAGCCAAATTTTTTATATGTGATGACTTTATTCTCATGAAAAAATTGAGACTTCATCTGTTGCAAAATAGTTGCATAAATAAACTTGTCACTACTAGTTATTTAATTGGTCTATAGAAAATCTGTTACCAATAATATCAGGTTAATTTCTTATTGCTTTAGCTCTCGTCAGAATACTTGTCTTCGTTTTGCACTGAATTAGCTTCATTGTTGGTAGTTGTATGCTCTTTTTGCATATGCAGTCTGTATGCACATATGAGTATTTAATTCACTGAAATTTGATGAACCTAACAGATGCTTGGATCCGAATTTTTTGAAACCCCAAGTGGAGCCTAGTTTGTCATACAGTGAGGTAATTGCATGTTTCCAGCCCTACCTTGAAGCCTCCCCTTTTTTTCTTGTGTGGATCTTTCTTTTTGCATGGATCTGGTGACCTCCCCTTTGGCTGAATCAACATACTTTTTAGTGATTAAATAAAAAACTTGAAAAGAGAAGGCTGTGATTTTTCCACATGTTTAGCCAGTTAATTAGTATTGCTCTTGGATTTTTTTCCACGTGTTTGGCTAGTTAATTAGTTAGCATTCATTTCCTTAGTTATAATAAGATTAACACCAGTTGGCTAGGAAAAAGCTAGCATCGAAGTTACCAATGCAGAAAAAGGGAAGGATAGGCTCCTGTTAATTAGTTAGCATTCATTTCTTTAATTCTTTGGCTAGTTAATTATTTAGCATTCATTTCCTTAATTGTTTGATCTTAATTGCTCTTGTTCTATTATTGCTAATTACTCCATGAATTTAATCATATGTGTTTTCATGAATCGCAGAGAAACTCGGACAGCCAAAATAATTAGAGAAAGCTTCTATGGCTTAATGTTGATGGCTGGTACCAACAAGAATGACAAGTTACAAAGATGCTTATTTATGATGGTGTAGCTGATGAGCGATGGAGCAACCAACGAACTCATTTTTAGATCGATTTATTATATGCTAAAAAATGTTGTGAACTTAGTCAAATATGGTGTCTTTATTTTGTTAGTTGTGGTCATGTTCTTTTAAGCAGAACTCTGGTCATTGTGTGTTACTTTGGTTTGAGACAAAATTTAAATTAATGAATGTATTAGTTGTTATACGTGATGTGCATGCTGTGAAAATAATTTAAAAACTACTATTCAAATTCCCCTCGTTGTGATAGAATAATAGGCAATCATTGATTTTGGTTGCAATATGCATTATTGCCCCTCTATTACCACCAACACAAATTTGTTGCAACTTTCATATATTACCTCGAAGACTAGTTCGTTGCATTATCATATCATCTATTACCACCAACAATTGTTTGTTGCATGTGACCTCTATTACCACCAACACAAATTCATTGCAACCTACGTATATTACCTCGAAGACTAGTTCGTTGCGTTACCATATCATCTATTACCACCATATCTGATATGTTGCAAAACCACTGTAATGCAATGGATCACACTTCGTGATAATATGACCATATGCCCACATAGTTTTGGAGTGGCAATACTTTTCTATTGCAACACATTCATTCGTGGCAACCATGAAATATTGCAGCCAAGTGTTTCGTTGCAATAGAACCTTAGGCAACCAATCTAATCGTTGCAATATTTGTTCTTGCAACCAAGTATTGGTTGCATTAGGCTATTTTGTTCGTTGCAATATTTGTTCTTGCAACCAAGTATTGGTTGCATTAGGCTATTTTGTTCGTTGCAATGTTTGTTCTTGCAACCATGTATTGGTTGCATTAGGATTTTTTGTTCGTTGCAATAGCAAAATCTATTGCAACGCCACATGTAATGGTTGCCTGAGGCTAATGCACCGTTCCAATTGCAACCATTTGTCGACCAAAAGACTTAGATGCAATTGATTTTAGTTGCAACCAAAATTGTCATATTGCAACCAAATATAGGCGTTGGCCAAGGCATCATTCCTAGTAGTGCTAGTATTGCAGGTGCAGGTTGCGGCTTGATTGGTGCTGGTGCTGGTGAAGAACAAGCGTGAAAGGTCGATGCCGGTGAGGCCTCCAGGTGTGGAGCAGACAAGTAGGCTTGGTTCGAGGGACCCGGTGGCCAACGGTGTCAAGTGCGAGTCGCATGGTGGCAAGAACAGCAAGACAAAGTTATGGACGGTTTCTGGGTTGAGCTTCAAAACTAAGGTCGAGCCAGGACAACGTGGGAGCCAAGTCATGAGTCGAGATTGGTGGGAGGCTACACCAAGTCCGCGGGGTTTCCAGTGGTTCACCGCAAAACCACTAGATTCCTTGGTTGATCCACAAAGCCAAGACCGAAGATCGAAGCACGGCAGCACTAGGCCGGTCTGACCAGTGGGTCAGACCGGTCTGACCGGTGGGTACCGGTCTGACCGGTGTGCGATGACGCCTTCCGGAGACTTCGAAGAGGAGGACACACGTCGGGATCACAAGGCTTGCGTCGAGGCTAAGCAAGTTGCGGTCGCCGGGCATCCATCCGATGGTGCTACGACGAAGATTCCCAAAGTGCCCCTCGGGGGCGTGTATCTTAGTTTTATGTCTTAGGGGTAGTTTCGTCTTTTGGTTGCCTCCATATAACCCAAGTGGTGAGAGGATGGTAGCCATCTCTTGGAACCCTAGCTCGTTTGCTTTTGCTATTTTCCCTTCCTATTTTCCTTAGGATTTTCTAGGACTAGCTTGAGAGCTTCATGGTGAGAACTTGAGAGAGGGATGGATGATTGGGAGGCAAGCTAGACCTTGTATGAACCTTCATGGTATGTATAGATGATTCGGCGTGGTTCCTCAAGGTGTTTTGATGTCTCCCCTGTTTTCCTTTTTTGGTGATTTTCGGAGCCTTTTCTTGGCGATTTTCTTGTGGTGGATTTGAGGCCTTTCTCTTGGGGATTTGGTTGGGGATGTATGCATGAACCCTTAGTGGTTCTTTTCCTTGTGATCCCCCACACAAATCCGTGAGAAAAGGTGCTTGATTTTGGGGTTTTCTTAGGTTTCGGGAAAGTGGTGTTCTTAGTGGAAATCCTTCGATTCCTCTTGATTTAGCAAGTTTTGGTGGACCAAATCATAGCTATGGGATGCCCATGAGGTACTCCTAGTATCCCCAAAGCCTTATGCGAATCCGTTGAGCGATTCGGGAGATCGGGAAAGGAGTTTGGAGGAGTTGACCCGCGGCTCGCTGTTCATCCCGAGCGCCCAGGCCTTGACTGGAGGAGTTTTCTCGAGTTGGTTTGGTGGTTGTTTGCTCCTAGGATCAGTAGCACTTCAGTGGCTACGTGATCTTGGCAAACTTGGGATGTCGAGTCGGAGAAGTGTTTTGGTTAGCCACGTTCATCTTGTTGGAGAAGACATCTCCCTCGAGAAGAATTTTTATCGGCTCCCATTCACTCCCCCCCCCCTCTCTAGTCGCCAGTTCGGTCCTTCAAGTGGTATCAGAGCTGGTACAGTTACGGGTCTTTCGGGACTCCAACCATTCTAAAATCCAAAGATGGCGTACCAGGAACGGGGATCGGGTCCTCCGCACTTCGATGGAAAGAACTACCAGATGTTGCAGAGGCGGATGGCTGCTTTCCTCCACGGCAAGGGTCAGATCCTTTGGGACATTACAGTGAACACACCTTATGTTCATCTGATTAACTTCCTTGCTCCAGGATCGAGGGATTTGCACGACGCCAACAACAAGGCGGTCGACTACTTGTTTCGCGCTCTCTGTCAATCCGAATTCGATCGGGTTCAGACAGAGGATTTGGGAGCAACTCAAGAATGCTCACGCTGGGAACAGTCAGGTTCAGTCTCGGTTGTTTGCGACTTACCGTAGAGAGTACGAGAACTTCACTCATCTCCCTAGTGAGTCCATAGACACGATATTCCAGCGGTTCACGGTGATTGTGAACAACATGAGGGCCAATGTGACCGTGCTCCCATACGATGATCATGACAACTCAAGGAGGAACTCGAGGGCGTGCTTCAAGTGCGGCAAGACCAGACACTTTTTCGCTGAGTGTCCGAAGATGAACGACTACGACAAGCACAAGTCCAAGGACAAGGGAAGAAGGTCCAAGAAGAAGGAGCATGAACATGGGAGGAAGGCACGGACACGAGAGAAGATCAAGAGGTCGAGCGACATTGACTCTGACTCCGAGGACACGTCATCAAGCTCAAGTGATGAAGAAGAAGAGGGTGACAAGAGGAAGGAGGAGGACGAGAAGAAGAAGAAGAAGAAGAAGAAGAAGAACCTCGCCAAGTACCTCAACGCTCTTTGTTGTACCGCAAGCAAGACTCCGAGGTGCTACAGCAAGAAGGATGGACTTTGCAGCATGGCACACAGCTCCGGTAGCAAGAGAAGCCAGAAGAACGCCTCGGACTCAGATTCCGAGGATGAGGTATGTGATGAACTCTCTTCCTTGCGCAAGGAAAATGAGGAGTTGGTTGACTTGCTTGATAATCACGATCACATACTTAGAGAGGCCAAGAAGCTTAGGAAAGAGCTTAGGGCTTTGCTTGAAGATGCTAGGAATAGAGTGGCTGAGCTAGAAACACAGAATCTTGATGCCAAGCTTGAGATAGATTCGCTTAAGGCAAGTCCTGTTGTTTCTGATGAGGTTGATTGTGGTGACTGCTCTGTTTTCCTAGCTGATTTGACTGCTCTTAAGGAAAAGCATGCCTCCAAGTGTGAGGAACTAGATGTGCTTAGGGTTGAGTTGGCTGAGCTGCAGTTTAGACCCACTTTGCTTGGTGCATGCACTTCTTGCCCTGGTTTGCATGAACAACTTGCTGAGCTTCGTTCTCACATTGTTTCGCTTAAGGCTGATTTGAAAGCTCCTATTCCCACTTCTTGCTCTACTTGTGAATTGCATGCTGTGAAGAATTTGGAACTTGCACAATGTGTTGATCGCTTGCAGGATGAGAATGATAGGTTGCGTGAGGTGTTGAGTTGGTTGTCCAATCAGGAGCCTCAGCTTGGTATGATGATTGCCGGTTTTAAGCGCTTTGATGGTTGGGCTTTGGGATCTGATAAGTTTGGTAAGTGCAGTGGTGAGAGAGAAGGGAAATTTGGGAATATTCCAGTTTCACCACAACCTACACCCAAAGACAAGTTTGCACGCAAGCCAAACTAGTTGCTTAAACCGAGAGAGAAACCAAGTGAGAAGCTAAGTGAAAAACCTAGTGCAAAACCAAGTGGGAAGCCTAGTGAGAAGCCTTGTGAAGAACCTCATTCCAAGACTAAGCCAAAACCAATCTGTTTCCATTGTGAGTTTTGTGGAAAGGATGGTCATAAGAAGGAGTTTTTCTATAAGAGAAAGAGAGAGGCGAGAATGGCTAAGGAGTGGGCGAACAAGGACAGGTACCACCCTTCTGATGGTGTGCCTGAGCCTCGTATGCCACTACCTAAGGGAAAGGGTTTTGTGTGTAAGGTTCCGGCATGGGGAGATAGGAGCTCTCGTAGCCGAGGTGGTGGTCTAAAGAGGGTGGTCATACCAGCCTGGCTAGGCGGTCAGACCAGCCCTGCCCAGGGGGTGGTCAGACCGGCTTGGCTAGGCGGTCAGACCGGCCCTCCCCAGATTTCTGGGCAGTTCGGTTTTCGAGGTCATGATGATAGTGGTTTCAGTTCCTTTTGTCATGGTGCAGATGGTAGGTGCTTTGAGTTTCATGGTGTTGTGTTTGCTGGACGTTCCCCACCTCGTGACCAATACGAGTTTGGGAGAGGTTGCAGCTTTGAGTCTCAGAGGAGCAACGGACCACGCTTTCCCTTTCGTGGTGCTGGTACTCCTCCAGTGAGATGGGAGTGGTTTTCCCATGGTGGTTCCAGGTTTGATAGGCTTGATAGGATGGATCACAGTTTTGATAGCGCGGTAGGATGGATGTTGCTAACCCCACTTTTGAGGAGATGGCTCGGCACTGGTTTGACACTTTTGGTACTAACCCCAGTGTTGAGTCATTTGCTCGCTCTCGCTCTTGGTTTTGAGTTGCAGGTGGGAGGCTTGGAGAACATTTGGTTGATATCGAGGGTGGTTCTCCGGCCTCATACCCCGGTGGTGTCAAGGAGGTACATCACTTTCGGGGATGGTGAACAAGGACATGGGACTTCTGAAGGAATGATCGAGGTAAGTAGTTTTGTGACCTTCAAGTGTGTGGCATTGCTCAAGCCACTCGGTCTTTTGCTCTTTGCCCTATCTCATGTGTGTAGGGTGAGCTTTGTATGCTCTTTGGCCCTAATGCATGAGTTTAGGGGGAGTCTGTATGCTTAGTGTGTTCTTTGCTCTATCTCATGTGTGTAGGGTGAGCTTTGTATGCTCCTTGACCCTAGTGCATGTGTTTAGGGGGGAGCTTGTGAGTTTTGTGCTCTTTTGCTCTTTTGCCGGTGGTGTCGAGCCCTTTTGCCTCCCCTCGAGGTGCCGGTCGTCTGTGAGCTTTGTGTGTGGTTGATTTCCTAAGTTGGTGGTGCAGCTCCTTGTGTAGCATATGTATAGCTTTCCTTTTGTGCATTCTTGCATTTTGCATTGCATATGTAACATGATGTATAGGCATCTTTGTATCTTAGGTTGCATGCATTTGTATCATATGCATTTTGTAGGAAAAGCTTCTCTCATATACATTGTTCACCATGATGTGCTATAAATGATCTTGTGAGCTAGTTTGGTATGATATGGTTAGTTTGGATTAGCTCTTGATGATCTTGATTTATATCCATGGTTGATAGCTATGTTTTTGAAAAATGCTACATGTATGTCCTCTTGTGAGTAAATGTCTTTATATGATCATGACATGTTTTAGTGGCTTTGTTATGCTTAATTTGTGCTTGGATAGCTTACTTTGATTATATGGGGCCAAAGGCTCATTTGTCATCATGAATGTTTAGCCCGCTTGCTTTATCTTGTGGAGGGGCATAAGTTCGTTTTTGTCGCAAAGACATTTCATGTACCAAATATGAATCTGAAAATAAAATGTAAAATACTTGGAAAATATGCTCCCATGTCATTTGTGATAAATTAAATTGCTTTTGGGTGCTAAACCGTTGCATGTTGCTTACCAATGAGAAGTCTCATATCTAGAAGTAGGCACATGGCTCGATGGCTTTGACATGACATGAGGTGCTTGAGGGTGTTTATGATGATCTTATGCTTAGAATAGTTGTCCTAGCATGAAGTTTGTGTCGCTTTGCCATTTTGACATATATTGCTCATGTTTAGGACTTTGCTCATGAGAGGGTAATTTTTCGCAAAAATGCTCAATTCTATCTTAGCTTTGTCCAATGGTTGTGAAACTTGGTGATCTTGTAGCTGATGTTCATACGAAGCTATAGAGTATCTAACTTGATCATTTGGACATGTGTAGCATCTTGTAGCGAATTTTGTCTATTTGAGAAGCTCTAGGTTGAAATTTTCCTAATTTTGGCTTGATTCATGCATTGGCAACAAGGGGAAGATGATTGTAAAGGAAAAGTGCTTTTGAATGCATTTAGAGGGTTTTCAGGTGGTTTCGTGCCAATTCTGGGCTCGGTTGGTCACTGGTCTGACCGGTCGAGGTCACCGGTCTGATCAGTGATGGGGACCATTCTGACCGGTCAGAGCTGGGCTGATGCAGCTGCTCTGTTTCATGAAGTGTTTGGCATGCATTTGTCCAGGGGGAGTTGCATTTGTTCAGGGGGAGCTTGCATGTGTGCAGGGGGAGCTCTTTGTGGTTTCCGAGTTTTTCTTTGGTGGTCTTTGCTCTTTGCTTGAGCTTGTTTCTGTCTCGGTTGTGTCGAGCCGTTGCCCTTGCCTAAGGGGACCGAGACTTTCCTCTTTCAAGTGATCTTGTTCTTTGCCATTGGTTGGCTTTCGATCGCTTGTTTGAGTTTTTTTGTTCGTTTCTTTTCTTTTTCCTTTTCTCTTTGGTTACCAAATGTGTGTGTTGTCAATGCACTAATCAAGGGGGAGATTGAGAGCTTGTGTGGTTCGAGGACCGGTCGATGGTCGCTTCCTGGTGTGATGAGTGATTAACAACGTTGTGTGGACTGACTCTTGGCCTAGTATTGCAGGTGCAGGCTGCGGCTTGATTGGTGCTGGTGCAGGTGAAGAACAAGCGCGAAAGGTCGATGCCGGTGAGGCCTCCAGGTGTGGCACAGACAAGTAGGCTTGGTTCGAGGTACCCAGTGGCCAGCGGGGTCAAGTGCGAGTCGTATGGTGGCAAGAACAGCAAGACGAAGTCATGGACGGTTTCTTGGTCGAGCTGGGACGACGTGGGAGCCAAGCTGAAACGAACCGAAGTTCCGCAAACGGAAACCCGACTCTCTGCACCTCGGTGGTAGTCCCAGGAAGGCTACCATGTGCAATCCCTGTCTTAGCAATACCAAAATCCATACAAAACAGGAAATAAAATAGAGTACAGCATTTATTTATTACATTAATCAGAGTACATCTCTTCGGCTCATGCCGGGTACAAGTCCATCAGGACTGAATCAAACAGAAAGAAATCGTCTCGCAGCGGCTTCATGCAAACGCGGAAGACTCCAACTCCTCAGGCAACTCGAGCGTAGGAAGAGCTCTACTCATCCCATCCGTCGTTGTCGAAGTCGTACTCCGGCTCTGTGTCAGAGACGCCAGGATATACCCGATAAGCGGGTAGGTCATGTCAGCTTCCCAACAAAGAAGCAAAAGCGGTGCATATTCTACTATGCAGGATATAAACCTACTCTGGCTGTAGAAGGCTTAAGCAAAGCAGCGAAGCAACATTCAAGGTAAGCAGAAAATGCAGCAAGGTCAACACCTCAGGGAGGCTCTCGCCTCCGAGGTCCACACCTCTGGGGTCCACACCCCGCTCAAGGATATCACATGAAAGCACTGAATCACAACCACGATCCAGCTCCCAACTCTCATCTGCGATGTGGGGCCCACCTACTCCTATCCCCACATCTCAACGGCCTCGGGCCGGGCTCACTCACTTGGGGGAGAGAAGAAGCACAAGAAAAGAATGTCTAGTCAGGTGAGAGATCAGAAGATTGTCCATAACCAGTGGACACGGACTATAGCTATAGGTTTACGCTCTGCAGAGGTCGTACAACTGTACCCGCCCGGATAGAGCCGGATCCGGCCGTCACCGGGTCCGAACCCTACCATACGGCTGGAGTCCAAGTAAGTGGATAGTACCCTCCTGCGTCTCCGAGTCTGGCGCAGCCCCTGTTGTAGAGCTCGTACTGCCAGCGAGGGGTCCCTCGAAGCTGTGGAACCCTTCCCCGGCCTCGCCGGGGCGAAGTCTTCTAAGGAGGAACGCCGTCTCCCATCACGATCACACCGATCCGCCTACAGGCGGGGTGCTATCCACTACGAGTCTCTCCCCGTCCCCCGCCCAATACAAGGCAGGCGGTTTGTACGGTAAAAGTCTACTGAAGCAAGGTCAACTGACGATCAGTCCTTAAGGGCTGAGAGCGAGCACTCTCCATCTCCATCACGTCCGACACGCCGCTCGGGTGAGAGGCCAGATCGCATCTCCCCGAGTTAGACGTTCACAAGTAACCAATCGGCTCGCTCCCGCCAGAAACACGTCAAGGAGGAACACACCCAGAACTCACACTAGAACACACCAAGATCTCCCACGTCTCAGTCCAAACCCAAAATACCATCCATAATCAAGCAATAAAAGTATGGATAGTAAGTATATGGGACTAGCTAGGGTTCTGTAGCTAGTCCCGAGGTAGGTAAAGCAAGAAAACAGGATATATCAAATAGCAAGGCAAGGCTAATCAATTGGCTATGCAATTCATCCAAGCAATGCATTTATAAAAGTAAAGCACTAGCATCTAATTATTAACATGGGTTCTACATGGTTGGGAGTGACATGACACCTGCGTTGTCGTTGTAGCACTCGTTGTCCGGGACGACGTACTCCGGGTCCTCCGCGTCCTCCTGGTCGAAGCTCGGGCCTGGGGGCACAAGGTTCGACGCGCACGTAAGAAAGCGGTGCACAACTAAGCAATAACTCCAAATAGAAACCTCTTTTTAGAAAACCCAAAAGAACTCAAACTAGCTACAAACAGCAAGGTTTTGAAATTACGAAATTATAGAAGTTGGTTTCATATTTTTCTGAGCTTCCTTTAATTAGTTATGATTTTTCAAAGGTTAAAACATTTATAAAGCATTTATTAAAACCTTTATTAAATTAAAAAGGATTTTTATTAAAAAGATGCTGATGTCAGCATGACGTCAGCGGTCAGCGGGTTAATGGGCCTTTAGTGGGCCGAAAGTGCCACTCGGCCGAAAGTGGCCCAATGGGCCTGGCCCAAAAGGCCTAGTGGACCGAAGTCCACAAAACATCCCTGAACTCCACTGAGAAGCTCCACTAGATTGCGATGGGCCACAGGCTTAAGCAGGCCTTGACGGCCCAAAGTCCAGTTGATGGCCCATCTAGGGTTTTTGGTTCACTGAGTATTCGCTGGGAATCCCTGCCGTCGCACGGCGCCTCTGCTGCGCGGCGTCCGACCGCGTCGGCACGCGTCCGGCGGCGACGGCGAGGCGGGAAAAGAACCAGGGATGGCCCGGGTCGGTCGCTAGGTTGTGGGTGAGGATCCGCGGTTCTCGCGCAGGCACACGAAGGCGCCCAAGCACGGCGAACGGCGCGCAGCTCCGCACGGCATGGCTCCTGCGCGCGCGGCGACACAGCGTAGGTCACAGCTCGGGCCCCTGCGCTGGGGTGCGCTTGGCCAGGCTGCAACTGCGCACGTGAGCACCTGCAAGACAAAGAGACACACGGCACGAAGGCCGGCCCACAGAGGCGTGCAGCGCGGCGAGCGGTGCTCGGCTCCAAGACACGGCGGCGCGGATCGATACAGAAGAAGAGCGGCGAAGGCGGCTTAAGGATGAAGGATTGGCCTTAGGCGCTGGGGTGCGCCGTGCCAGCTTCGGTCGGCTCGCGGGCGAGCGCAGGGCAGCCCTGGTCGCCAAGCGACCGGCGCGTGCGCGCGACTCCCAGGAACTCGGCGCGTGGCACAACATCGGCGAGGTCACAAGAGGAAGGTAGCGCATCGCGGTCCCTGCAAAGCGGCTCGAAGGCCGGGCACACGGCGACGCGTACGCAACACGAAGGCACACTCACAGGCAGGTTCTTGTCCCGGGATTGACAACGGAAATGAGGGAACGCGGCGGCGCTCTGGAGCGCGGTGGCATTCCGGTTCACAGCGGCACGAAGGCACGCGCACGGGCAGCAGGGAACTAGACGGCACAGGAGAAAGGAGAAAAGGGGGCGGCGGCGCTCACGTTGGGGAGATGGTGTAGTCGTCGCCGGCCTGACGAAGACGGTGGCGTGGCGTAGACGTCCACGGCGGCGCTCTGCTTCTTGTTCTGCTCGACACGAACGTCCTTCTCATGCGGCGACAGCTCCGGCTCCACTCGACCACGGACGGCCTCCGGCCTCGGCGCACCGGCGGCGACGCGGTGCGCGGCTCCTTCCTCTTCCCTCCTCCACTCTTCCCCCACTTCCCCTTCTTCTCTCTTGCGGCGGCGGAACACGGGAAAGGGAAAAACCCCAGGTGGGTTTGTGAGATGCGGCTAGGGTCTCGGGGTCTCCTTTAGGGTCTCGGTCAAGGCGGCGCAGGGGCAATTTGGCGGCCGCGGCGTCCCAATTGGAGGAGATGCCCGGGGCGGTGACGTGGCCGGCCACCAGTGGTCGCCCGTGCTCCTTTAGCGTCACCGGGCGAGGGCAAAAGGGGAACTTCCCCCTCGCGAAACCCCCTGGATGGGTAGGCTCGGGTGCGGCGCGGCTCGGCGTGCGCGCCAGCCCACCCCCAGCCATCCCATCACGCGCGCAGGCGCAGGGCGGCGCGGTGCGGTCGGGCGCAGGGAAGAAAATGTGAGGAGGAGGTGAGGGGTAGAGGATGACAGGTGGGGTCAGGTTGTCATAGATAGAAAAGAAAAGGAAAGGGGCGTTGGGCTGGTGGGCTGCTGCGATGCTGGGCCGGTCGGTGGGAGTTGGTGGGCCGGTTGCAACACGGGGTCGTTCTGTGGTGTTTAGGCCCAAGTTAGCTGTTAGGATTTTACAATTAGTTTGTAAATGTATTTTGAACCATTGTTTTAATTTGAATTACGTTCAAATTCAAACAGCACTCAATTAACTCCAAATAAAATCCAAGGAAAATCCAACTCACATATTTTACCATAATTTGAATTTATATTTTTATAATTGGTTTAATTTGTGGAGAATTTAGGAGAGGGCTAGCAAATTTGGTTGAAATTTGGTAGCACTTCAATGACAAGCAAAAAGTTTTAAATTTTTCAAAATTTTCACACCTCCTAAAACCTGGTATGTTACACAAGCCATGAGTAGAGATTGGCGGCAGGCCAAGTCTGCGGGGTTTCCAGTGTTTCACCACAAAACCACTGGATTCCTTGGTTGATCCACAAAGCCAAGACCGAAGACCGAAGCGCAGCAGCACTAGGCCGGTCTGACCATTGGGTCGGACCGGTCTGACCGGTGTGCGATGACACCTTCCGAAGACTTCGAAGCGGAGGACACACGTCGGGATCGCAAGGCTTGCCTCGAGGCTAAGCAGGTTGCAGTCGTCGAGCATCCGTCCGATGGTGCTACGACGAAGATTCCCAAAGTGCCCCTCGGGGGTGTGTGTCTTAGTTTAATGTCTTAGGGGTAGTTTCATCTTTCGATTGCCTCCATATAACCCAAGTGGTGAGAGGATGGCAGCCATCTCTTGGAACCCTAGCTCATTTGCTTTTGCTATTTTCCCTTCCTACTTTCCTTAGGATTTTCTAGGACTAGCTTGAGAGCTTCATGGTGAGATCTTGAGAGAGGGATGGATTATTGGGAGGCAAGCTAGACCTTGTATGAACCTTCATGGTATGCATAGATGATTCGGCGTGGTTCCTCAAGGTGTTTTGATGTCTCCCCCGTTTCCCCTTTTTGGTGATTTTCGGAGCCTTTTCTTGGCGATTTTCTTGTGGTGGATTTGAGGCCTTTCTCTTGGGGATTTGGTTGGGGATGTATGCATGAACCCTTAGTGGTTCTTTTCCTTGTGACCCCGCTCACAAATCCGTGAGAAAAGGTGCTTGATTTTAGGGTTTTCTTAGGTTTCGGGAAAGTGGTGTTCTTGGTGGAAATACTTCGATTCCTCTTGATTTAGCAAGTTTTGGTGGACCAAATCATAGCTATGGGATGCCCATGAGGTACTCTAGTATCCCCAAAGTCTTTTGCGAATCCGTGGAGCGAATCAGGAGATCAGGAAAGGAGTTTGGAGGAGTTGACCCGCGGCTCGCTGTTCATCCCGAGCGCCCAGGCCTTGACCGGTCTGAATGGTGCTCCCCACCGGTCTGACTGGTACTGCCCTTTGTTGGGTTTTGTCTCGGGTGAACTTGCCAGGGTGCCTGTGTGTCTCTAGGCTTGCTGCTGTTTCGAGTTTGGTGCTGTTTGGAGCTCAGAGGGTTGGTTTCTTGGATTTGGGGTTTCCAGGCTTGGACCGGTCTGACCGGTGTGCTGTACCGGAATAACCGGTGTGCAGTTGTGTTGTGGAAATCGTCAAATCTTGCTTGGGTGATCCGGCTAGGGGTCTCGGGTGACCCGGTGTGTGTGAGTGTATGATCCGGCCAGGACCGGTCTGACCGGTGGTGGTGACCAGTCTGACCGGTGTGGTCTGAGTGCTGCTCGAGTTGTTTGTTCCGCTGTTTTCTCGAGTTGGTTTGGTGGTTGTTTGCTCCTCGGATCAGTCGCACTTCAGTGGCTACGTGATCTTGGCAAACTTGGGATGTCGAGTCGGAGAAGTGTTTTGGTTAGCCACGTTCATCTTGTTGGAGAAGACATCTCCCTCGAGAAGAATTTTTATCGGCTCCCATTCACTCCCCCCCCCCCTCTCTGGTCACCAGTTCGGTCCTTCAAGTGGTATCAGAGCCAGTATAGTTACGGGTCTTTCAGGACTCCAACCAGTCTAAAATCCAAAGATGGCGTACCAGGAACGGGGATCGGGTCCTCCGCACTTCGATGGAAAGAACTACCAGATGTGGCAGAGGCGGATGGCTGCTTTCCTCCGCGGCAAGGGTCAGATCCTTTGGGACATTACGGTGAACACAACTTATGTTCATCTGATTAACTTCCTTGCTCTAGGATCGAGGGATTTGCACGATGCCAACAACAAGGCGGTCGACTACTTGTTTCGCGCTCTCTGTCAATCCAAATTCGATCGGGTTCAGACAGAGGATTTGGGAGCAACTCAAGAATGCTCACGCTGGGAACAGTCAGGTTTAGGCTCGGTTGTTTGCGACTTACCGAAGAGAGTACTTGAATTTCACTCATCTCCCCGGTGAGTCTATAGACACGATATTCCAGCGGTTCACGGTGATTGTGAACAACATGAGGGCCAATGTGACCGTGCTCCCGTACGATGATCATGACAGAGCTATGAAGCTCTTGCACTCGTTGGATCGTACTATTTGGGGCGGAAAGGTCGAGGCCATCTTGGAGTCGGAGAAGTATGAGACTCTGACAGTAGACGAGTTGTTCTCTAAGCTCAAGTCGGCTGAGGTGGATCGTGGGGTGATAACCAGGATTGAGAGCCCGACTGATCCACATAGTCTCGCTCTTGTCTCCGGTTCAGGTGTTAAGACTAACGTTAACCCATCCTCCAGGATGTACTCTTTGTCCTCTTTGATGTTTTTGCTAGACGAGAAGTTTGACGTACTTGGAGAGGACGAGCTAGCACTGTTGACACGGAGATTCGAGAGGATGCACGAGAACCGGGTGAACTTAAGGAGGAACTCGAGGGCGTGCTTCAAGTGCGGCAGGACCAGACACTTTTTCGCTGAGTGTCCGAAGATGAACGACTACGACAAGCACAAGTCCAAGGACAAGGGAAGAAGGTCCACGAAGAAGAAGCGTGAACATGGGAGGAAGGCACGAACACGAGAAAAGATCAAGAGGTCGAGCGACATTGACTCCGACTCTGAGGACACATCATCAAGCTCAAGTGATGAAGAAGAAGAGGGTGACAAGAGGAAGAAGGAGGAGGAGGAGGAGCAAAGAAGAAGAAGAAGAAGAAGAAGAAGAAGAAGAAGAAGAACCTCGCCAAGTACCTCAACGGTCTTTGTTGTACCGCAAGCAAGACTTCGAGGAGCTACAACAAGAAGGTTGGACTTCGCAGCATGGCGCACAGCTCCGGCATCAAGAGAAGCCGGAAGAACGCCTCGGACTCAGATTCCGAGGATGAGGTATGTGATGAACTCTCTTCCTTGCGCAAGGAAAATGAGGAGTTGGTTGACTTGCTTGATAACCGTGATCACATGTTTAGAGAGGCCAAGAAGCTTAGGAAAGAGCTTAGGGCTTTGCTTGAAGATGCTAGGAATAGAGTGGCTGTGCTAGAAACACAGAATCTTGATGCCAAGCTTGAGATAGATTCACTTAAGGCAAGTCCTGTTGTTTCTGATGAGGTTGATTGTGGTGACTGCTCTGTTGTCCTAGCTGATTTGACTGCTCTTAAAGAAAAGCATCCCTCCAAGTGTGAGGAACTAGATGTGCTTAGGGTTGAGTTGGCTGAGCTGCAGTTTAGACCCACTTTGCTTGGTGCATGCACTTCTTGCCCTGGTTTAAATGAAAAACTTGCTGAGCTTCATTCTCGCATTGTTTCGCTTGAGGCTGATTTGAAAGCTCCTATTCCCACTTCCTGCTCTACTTGTGAATTGCATGCTGTGAAGAATTTGGAACTTGCACAATGTGTTGATCACTTGCAGGATGATAATGATAGGTTGCGTGAGGTGTTGAGTTGGTTGTCCAATCAGGAGCCTCAACTTGGTATGATGATTGCCGGTTTTAAGCGCTTTGATGGTTAGGCTTTGGGATCTGATAAGTTTGGTGAGAGCAGTGGTGAGAGAGAAGGGAAATTTAGGAATATTCCAGTTTCACCACAACCTACACCCAAAGACAAGTTTGCACCCAAGACAAACCAGTTGCTTAAACCGAGAGAGAAACCAAGTGAGAAGCCAAGTGAATAGCCTAGTGAAAAACCAAGTGGGAAGCCTAGTGAGAAGCCTCGTGAAGAGCCTCATTCCAAGACTAAGCCAAAACCAATCCGTTTCCATTGTGAGTTTTGTGGAAAGGATGGTCATAAGAAGGAGGTTTGCTATAAGAGAAAGAGAGAGGCGAGAATGGCTAAGGAGTGGGCGAACAAGGACAGGTACCACCCTTCTCATGGTGTGCCTGAGCCTCGTATGCCACTACCTAAGGGAAAGGGTTTTGTGCGTATGGTTCCGGCATAGGGAGATAGGAGCTCTCGTAGACGAGGTGGTGGTCTGAAGAGGGCGGTCATACCAGCCTTGGACGTCAATTAAACATTAATTTGGATAAAGGTAAACTATATGAATCCTCTAACGTAACTTTATGATTCGAGTGGATCATATTATTATTAAAAACGTCATGACATTGGTATTAATCAAATTGAACTTTATTTATAAAAGCCGGGGTAAAGGCCTAATCAACTTAGCCTGGCTAGGCGGTCAGACTGGCCCTGCCCAGGGGGGCAGTCAGACCGGCTTGGCTAGGCGGTCAGACCGACACTCCCCAGATTTCTGGGCAGTTCGATTTTCGAGGTCGTGATGATAGTGGTTTCAGTTCCTTTGGTCATGGTGTAGATGGTAGGTGCTGTTTGGAGCTCAGAGGGTTGGTTTCTTGGATTTGGGGTTTCCAGGCTTGGACCGGTCTGACCAGTGTGCTGTACCGGTCTGACCGGTGTGGAGCTGTGCTGTGGAAATCGTCAAGTCTTGCTTGGGTGATCCGGCTAGGGGTCTCGGGTGACCCGGTGTGACTCTGGTGAGTGTCGGGTGATCCGGCGGCCTTGTCCGGGTGATCCGGCCAGGACCAGTCTGACCAGTGGTGGTGACCGGTCTGACCGGTGTGGTCTGAGTGCTGCTCGAGTTGTTTGTTCCACTGATTTCTCGAGTAGGTTTCGGTGGTTGTTTGCTCCTAGGGTCAGTAGCACTTCAGTGGCTACGTGATCTTGTCAAATTTGGGTAGTAGAGTCGGAGAAGTGTTTTGGTTAGCCGCGTTCATCTTGTTGGAGAAGAGATCTCCCTCGAGAAGAATTTTTATCGGATCCCATTCACTCCCCCCCCCCCTCTGGTCGCCAGTTCGGTCCTTCAAAATGGCGCTGGAGGTGGGGCCAGGCACCATGAGTATGATGTCAGTGTGAGGATAGGGGTCGGTGTTGGGCGGTTCTCCGATCAAATTTGAGAGAATTCCTTTTTTGGCCCCAAAAAAGCTTTTGCTTCCTTCCTTCGACCTCAAACTTGTTCCTTCCTTATTTGGCCCTAAGTTCAACTTTCCTCCCTAAAATGACATTGTTGTGACTTCCGTTAGCCAAAAAAGTTAGATGCCTCTTGAGACTTCTTAGTTTTTCCATGGGCGGACCAAAATACCCCTACTCTAAACTATCCTGAACCCAATCGTCCTTTCATTATTTCACCCCATCACCCCTCACCTGAACCCTAGAGCTCGCGGTGCCAGCGGCACATGGAAGGTGACGATGAAGTTCCGACGGACGGGGGGCCTGATGGCCAAGCGGCGGCGGTTTTCGCGGACCTAGGTGCAGCAGTGACCGCGAGCCTCATCGGGCTAGGTGCCGCGACGACCGGTAGCCCCGACTGCCCCGTCGGGCTGGGTGCGGTGGCGGCCGCAAGCCCGACCACTGCAACGGCGGGATGAGACTCCGGCGGCCTGGATCCAGCAGCGGGAGGATGCCCCGTCATCCTGCATGCAGCGGCAGGAGGCCCACCCGTCGAGCGAGATGTGGCAGCAGTAGCAGCTGCCCCCTCCGGGGTGGCTGCAGCGGCAACTCCAGGGCACAAGGATGCAGTTCGCGTAGAGCCATAATGGCTTAGTGAAGGGTGAGTCCATCTTGTCCTCGGTCCTTCTTAGTAGAGAAAAATTGCATCCTTGTGACAACCCGCCCAGGAAAATACCGTACTATCGCCTAAACCAATCCACTTTGGTCATTAAGCGATAATAAAGTACCATCCCGTCGTAAGTTGCCGGGTCAAAGCCCGGTAAATCACTTGGTTAACACACAGACGATCAAACATATGCATTAAAACTCACACGAAGGCGAGTCCAGAGTACATTCCACAAATTAAATCCAATTTCCCCCTAAGGGTTAATTGTTACAAACCATGGTTCATGACATGATAAGTAAAGGTTCAGAGTTCGAAAACAGCGGAATAATAAACTAGCGATATGATAGACATCACAGGAGGCCGTCCGTGATGCCATCACTCGTCGCCATCCACTCATTCCAGCTCCCAGCCGGGTGGAAGCTCTCCAGGCCAAACAACAACACCTGAAACAACATTTATAAAGAAAGGCTGAGTATACTAATACTCAGCAAGACTTAATCATCAGGTGATAACTACATCACCAAACTCTAGACATGAGAGGCTTTTTGGCTGGTGGTTTCTTTTGCTGAAAAACAACAAAGAGTAGGTCCTTACTTTCAATATTTTAGCTCAAATTCTACTTAATTACCATTTCTAAATGAGCCATCTATTGCAATCAAGAATTGTACAATACAATTAATCTACATAGTAATGTTCACATAGTTCCATCATTAAGGGATATCATGGCCAGTTGATTAAGTAGTCTCAGATGACGGTGAGAGGCCGACAATCGATTGATTAAATCCTTGGAAGGTAAACCTAAACACATGGAGCAGTGCCCTCACAAAGTTGGCACCGACCAGGCGGTTCCCAAAAGTCCTCAGCTTGGGATCAAAGCTTACACGCCCTGTTTGTTTGGCTTATCAGCCACCAGCCAGCAGTACTTTTCTCTCAGAACAAACTAGCCACCAGCAACCAGCCAGCAGTACTTTTCTCTCAGAACAAATCAGCACCAGCCACCAGCTACCAGCCAAACGAACAGGCTGACAGTCCTAGGTACAAGGCTTATCTGGTATGCCCCACATAGTACATCCAGCCTCACACATGTACCCCCCTCCCGGTGGCGAGCCGGGCAGGTGAATGCTCAAGACTAGTAATAGTAAGATCCCGCACCGTCTCATTAAGGTACTAGGCTTACCGGTCCCATTCCCGACAAGTACTTAGTACGTTCAAAAGCTTAGCCCACGAAAGCCACTGCACCAGAGCCCAAATCCCATGCTCTTACCACATGAGCAATCCATTTATAAAGATCTTATTATTCCAACATAAGAACCTATTCTCGCGAGTTACGAACATCACTCGACTTTTACCGAGTCCTATAGCATAGCAGCTATCGACCTAGCATACTAGTAAAAGAGCACAGGTACCTAGGGATCATGCATCTAGGGTTTCATTCAACTCCTGAAACGTAAATGCACAAACATAGCAAAGGTAATTGCATGATTTTAAAAAGAAGGGTTAATGATCCGGGGCTTGCCTTCGTCGGCAAGGTTGGCCTTGGGCCCTTCTGGACTTTGGTCCAGGTCCTGAGCTACGTCCACGTACTGCAACTCACCGTCAGCACCTTCGTCTCCTCCTTCCAGCACGAGCGTATAGCTACCGTCGGGAAGATCTACACGAGGATGCATATGCAAGATTTAATTAACGGTTTTGATTTAATTAATTACAAAACAACACATGACAAGCATGGGGTGCATAGTTGACCACATTCACCTAGATAATAATATATTCAACGTACTCTTCCAATAAAGGAACAATATGTGGTGCTTTATCAATTATTCTTTTTTATGGTGATTGTGTACACATTTACATAAATAAATTAATTTAAAATTCACAAAACAGTGAGGGGTTGGTTCTAAGATCTTTATCACGCTCCACATCACATTCATAGGGTCATTAGGTGTGGTATTGGTGGTTTTCCAATTTAACTTAATATTAAGCTTCAATTGGCTTCCAAGTGTTTATTCATAAAATGCAGTGGGTGGTGTTTCTGAAGCTCTATAGACCTACACAAAGCCACTGCACAAAACTTCACCTTTAATTGAGCTATAAATTAATCATACTAAAAAGGACAATTTCTAACTACCACAAATAAGATAAATTCATATAAAAATAACTAAGCAACAAAAGGATTCAAACTTTCTCACACCTGACTTCTGGTCCAAAACTAAGCTATGCAACCAACAAATGTAGCAAGGGCTACTCTAGATCTTGAACTATGCATTTATATTTAAATCTAAGCATAAAACATGAACAACTATTTCTGGTAGATATAAAATCATTATTAATTCACCAGAGGTGTATTTAGGCATAAAAAGATCATATCCAAAAGTTGGGCACAAAAATATATTTATTTTTAGCTACAAACATCATTTGGACAGATTCAGCTTAAATACAAAATAAATCATATTAAAATTTTTACTTAGTAACTTTGTGCAATTTTTTGTCCCGAGTCTAAACATGGCATGACTCACAACATATCCAAAATTCAGCTAAAGATCACATGTAGATTTTGAACTACAGCAGATCTAGGTTAAACTGATTTCAATTTTTCATGCAAAATCCATCAGTCAAAAGTATGGGCATGCTTTGTAAAAGTTGTGGAATTGCTCGCACGGAAACCAACAAAATTGGTTTGGCATTTTTCTGATTTTCCAATGATTTTCTACAAATTTTCTAAGCTTCAGCTGAAACATCCCAAAGTCTTAAGAATCTATTTACCAGTAGGCCCCTGGAATTGGATATCACACATATACCCTCGGTTTGCATAAAAGACCTTGGAAAGAAAAGGAGCCTTGCAATGTGGCCCTTGGGGCGGTTGGCGGCGCGGACGGCCGGATTCCGGCGAGCTCGCCGCCGTCCTTGGCCGGAGAAGCGGTGGGGGAGGACCACATGCTCACACGGATGCGATTGGTAGCCAGAGTTAGGGCGGAAACCTCACCAGCGAGCGGGCACGGCGGCGCCAAGCGGCGGTGGCCGCTGGAGCTCGCGCTCCGGCGAAGGGGCGGCGCGGCCGGGTCAACAAGTGCTGGTGGCAGCTCTAGTAGGTCCTAGAGGAGGTGCAGGGGTTGTTGGAGGGATGTGGAGGCGCGCGATGGGTGGAGCTCCGTGGCGGTGGCAATGGCGGAGGCGGCGGCGGCCCTATCTCGCGCGAGGAGCACGGCGTGGCCCTTTTATACACGGGCGAGTGGAGCAGGGGCTCCCACTCTTCATCACGAAGGCAAGGGCGCACGGGATGGGGGACCCGGTGGTCGCGGCGCATGGGGATGTGGCCCGGCGCGGCACGGTGCGGACAGGGGGGTCCGACGTCGGCGCGGTCGCGTGGCGCCTGCGGATGGGATGTCGCGGGGCCAGGGGCGCGTCTAGGGGTCCCCGCTTGCACGTGTGGCCGCCTCACGGCCTCGACATCCGGGCCTCGGGGCAGTGGCGTGGGAATCACGACGCCGGTCGGCGCGCGGACGGCGCGAGTCCGGCCCCTAGAGCTGGTCTCTATTCGTTCAAGGCATTTTCAAATGACTCAAACTTGAAAGAGTTGAATAGAAGTTCAAAATCTCCAAATATGAAAGTTGTAGAGTGATGTACAGGCTACAACTTTTACAAAGGGCGGCATCCGTTTTGGTGAAAGATGTGACCAGGAACGTGTGGCAAAAATTGAGATTTTCTTCCCTCGAAACACTATTCAAAATAGCTTTGACCAAGTTTTAGAGCATCTTGCACTCAAAATTTGAAATGCCGCCAATTAGCAAAATTGTGCTCCTCAAAAAGATGCACAACTTTTGTATTGGCCGATTTTTTGAGTGCTTAGAGAAAATTTGGGGAACGCGGCAAAAGTTCTAGGAAAGGTCCAAGGCATTAGGGGTTTTGACCAACATTTGACCAAGGTTTGACCACTAATGCGTGTTGACTTGCTTAAGATGATCATTAGTGATTGTTGGCTAGGTTTTCAAGGTGATGACCCAGGTTGACCAAGGTTTGACCAAAATCAATGTGTTTGACTTGGTTGACTAGGTCATTAGCACTAATAATGCTAATTAAAAACCTGGGGCGTCACAGCCTACCCCCCTTAAAAAGAATCTCGTCACGAGATTCGAAAGTAAAAAGACAAAAGCAGGGAGGGTGGTCTTCTAAGATTTCCAGAATTACCTTGGGGAGCAACCCGGATGTGATTATGGGTCAAAAAGTCCTACCATCATCGGTTCAAGGTTAGCCCATAAGAGTAGCCCAGGGTGACAAAGTCATAGAGAGCTTTTGCAAGGAGATTACTTGCGGTTGCTAGTGGTGGAAGTTTGAAGAGACAAGTCAGTATAGGAATTTCTGAACAATGTTGCTCACATGTTATTTAACATTGTGAATTTGGGTGATATCGATTCGTTACATTAACAGTGCGATGGTTTTAAAAGTTGGGTGTGACGCACATGTTTATAAAGGCATGATGAACATGTTCATGTGGTACGATACTCATGACGCATGTTAGCATAACTCAGTTACACAAGGAATGAGTTAGTAATTTAGATGACGATCATAGAGTTGAGAAGGAGTAAGTGTGTGGCGAGTCGCATTCTCACAACCAAGATACCTAGCACGCTCCTAGTGGTAATCATGTGGCCGCAGCACACATGATGCCCTAGGTTCCGTCGCGGCACCTTTGGTTTATGGGACAACAACATCACCAACCATAAGGAGGATATAGCAGGAAGATTGAAACCTTCAATGCGTATGCACGTTAGTTCACCCAAGGTTCCCAAACGCACGTGCTATGCAAATGCATCCCCAAAAGGTTTGACTT
The DNA here is from genome assembly GCA_036936925.1 of Cenchrus fungigraminus. Taxonomy (NCBI): domain Eukaryota; kingdom Viridiplantae; phylum Streptophyta; class Magnoliopsida; order Poales; family Poaceae; genus Cenchrus; species Cenchrus fungigraminus. The sequence continues at coordinate 76,431,888 of CM072780.1, forward strand.
TTTTTATCCATGTTTTTTTCTTTAAACCGTTGTGAGCAAGATCAAGAAGAATAAGTTCAAGATTGAAAGATCGAAATAATCAAGACAAGGATATCAATACAAAGAATAGCTTAGTGCTTCAACATGTATAAACACAAGGGGGTGGAAGGAATACATGTCGATGGGGATAACATGTTGGCAGGAGAAGATTACAACTGAAGGTTGAACTCTAAGATAAAGACATTACCCAACTGACATGGTAGAACAGAAAAAGTTCTTTACTCGTGCTGGGCAAAGACTGGGGTAGTCATGTGTACAAAGGTACAATTGTATGTTAGAACTCGAAACGAGCATACATACATAATGACATAAAGTTCTGGCAGTTGTGAACAAAAATTCATAACTTAAAAACCAGAGCCCCAAAAATTCCAAAATTTTACCAGCAACTCAGTAAGTTTATGATACACATTTTTGGTATTCATAGGTTGAGCTAGATCAGATAGGAACAAGGTCAAAAGATGCAATGTTCAGAGTACTGTAGTCAGGAAAAAACAGCATGACATGGGTTCACTAAATTGGGTATAACTTGAGATATACAGAAGTTATGACCATGAATTTTTGCGAGCGAAAACTAGAGTAGATATAGAGCAACTTTGGTATAGATCATCTAGTCTAATTATTTTTAGACAGGGGGTAAAAACTCAAATAAACAGCCCCAATAACTTTTTGGACAGCAACACATCTATATATGAGAGGCTATATAAGAAACACACATTAGCAAATTTTTACCTAGAGAGCACACAAAAATATGAATGGGTCCATTTTTAAGTTTTCAAGATTTTTTTAACATGATGCATGACGTCCTATCCGTCCTCACAAGGCGATCAAGCCCAAAAATCGAAGTTAGTGCCGGTGGTAAGGCTTTTATATGTCTCTCCCTATAATAACTAGTCGAGAACTATTAGATACTCACTTGGCGACTAACGAACGTAGTTAGTGTACCTGCAGAAAAAGAACCTTCCGTGCCAGCACTCACAGAAGTGTCCACATACATTACCGTTCACTATAGAAATGGCACCCATGCGTTTATCGCTGCATGGACAGCGTCCAACCTCAGACACCCTCCGTTTGAATGGAGTGTATCCTTGCCTCGCATATTCGTAATGCGGAACGCACACGTATGGCAAAACGTGGCAACATCACAACCCATGACATGTTCATCTTGAATAGAACACGTCATCCTTCGCATGACTTGCATACGGAAAGCGCACATATAAAACACGTGGGCATCCAACCGAGAAGATAGGATCCGTGGAATGGATTGCCCTATCGACCCTCGCATACTCGTGATGCGGCACAGCACACGTATTAAACACGTGGCTTAAGAAGTGCTGGAAGTTAGCAAAATAAACCATAGATTTGTAAGCCACCAGAAAGAACCAAAAAATTCCCTCTAGGGCCTCTCGGACTATCTTCATCCTTAACGATCCAACGTATTTTGCAAATACAACCAATCTTGGCAAGTTTTATTCAAAAACAAGTGATTAAGGTTGTTAATTAAACTCCGGTGCATATAATCGCTCTGATACCAACTGTGACAACCCGCCCAGGAAAATACTGTACTATCGCCTAAACCAATCCACTTTGGTCATTAAGCGATAATAAAGTACCATCCCGTCGTAAGTTGCCGGGTCAAAGCCCGGTAAATCACTTGGTTAACACACAGAGGATCGAACATATGCATTAAAACTCACACAAACGCGAGTCCATAGTACATTACAAAAATTAAATCCAATTTACCCCTAAGGGTTAATTATTACAAACCATGGTTCATGACATGATAAGTAAAGGTTCAGAGTTCGAAAACAGCGGAATAATAAACTAGCGATACGATAGACATCACAGGAGGCCATCTGTGATGCCATCACTCATCGCCATCCACCCATTCCAGCTCTGTTGACAGTGAATTTCCGTCAACCTAGCCATGAGTTTACCTTTAATGTTGGCATTGATTTATTATTCTAACCTCTGGAACTAACCCCCCTATATAACAAGTTCACTCTTACATGTCGATTTTGGAGTTTATTGTTTACGCAGGAAATCTACGCTAAAGAGGAGACTTTCGGGATAAGTTCATCAAGCACTTTGGAAGAAGATCATGAAGCCCGACAAGAGTCAAGACACGCGATGAACATGACTCCAAATGACCCGAGGACCGAAGCGTCAACGTGCAAATCTTCAGGGACTCAACCAAAAAACAGTGAAGCTTGGATGGCAAGCATTCAAGCCTTAACCACGAAGGAAACAACTTCAAAGGCCCACATGCAAGTGCACACAAATGGGGAATCGCGCGAGAAGCTTCGGGACAAAACACGGCGGCGAAACGGGCCGAAATGGGCCTAGGTCGGTCGGCCCAGGCCGGCCGGCCCAGCCCATTCCGGGCCCGGTTCGGCACCCCCTTTGACCTAGCTGCCCTTCGGGCTATTTATAGTCCCCCTGCCAAGAGCCACTCAGATTTACATTCGTCATTCGCCGCCGAGGAGCAGAGAAGAGAAGGACACCATTTCGGAGAGGAGAGGGTCGAGATGGTTGACTAGGGTTCCCCTAGCCGGCGTGGGAACCTTGCATGGAAGACCACGTCGGAGTTCCAGGAGCTAGGATCAAGATCAAGGTAGGATCCCGGTGGTGATCTTGTCCATGTATTACTTCTATGATGAATTAGTAGATTGAATCCGATTCTTAGCATCAAGTGCTTTCGTTGTGATCTTGTCTTCGTTTGGGTGTTTTCCTCCCCGATCTATCTCGCGGGTAGATTGCATAGGATGTTCTTGTAGCCATGGTGGCTAGAGGTGCATACCCGATCTACCAAACGTTTACATCTTGTTCTTCTTGAACCCGCCGAGTAGTACCAACCCGTAAGATTATCCCCCGTAGTGACAGTACGGTAAAGGAGAAAAACGGGAGTCCTCGGAGTCGGAACGGGAGCCTTGCTTTCAATGAGATTCGTTTTGCTACATTCTTCTTTGCTTTGGAACTTCAACAAAAGACCCGATTCAATCTCTAGATTGGTTCTCCCCTCTCTTTCTCTTGCTACCTCCGGTGTGCGGTAGACTAGATGAGTTTTGATGATGATCTAGTAGATTAGATGCAAAACCCCTTTTCAAGATCAAAGTGTTTTCCGCTTATTAGATTGGATCTTGCGTTACACATTGTTTCACAGATTCGATACCTTGGGTTCACACTTAAGGGAAGAAGGGTCCCTTGGCTACGACGGAGGACTTGTCCGCTTGCAAGTCCAAACGAACTTTGATACAACAATCAACCGTCAACAAGCCCCTTTTTCTGGCGCCGTTGCCGGGGAACAAGTAATCAAAATTCAATCTAGTTTGCGTTTGTGAATATTTTCAGTTTTTGTCTTGATTTTTCTTCTGCATCTCTTAATTTTGATCATCCTCAAAACAAAAAAAATCAATCTCGGGTTTTGCTAAACCCTAGTTTTCTTTTAGTTTTTGTATATATTTTGTTTATTGCTAACCCTAACCGGAGATGGACGGCTACATCTCCAACAAAAAAACATATATTTTGTGGATGGTCTAGAAAAACTTTGTAGGAAAAGGTGACCTGCAATATAAGATCTAAAAGCGGAGGCCGAATATCGTCGGAATCTCCAAGAGAAACTCCACCTCCAAGCTCGGAGATCAACCTCACCCGCCACTCATCCTAGGGAGATCGTTCCTCAAGATCGTCAGAGCAATCGACGTCGGCAAGAGGGAGATCAAGTTCAACATCGATGGCGTGAGGAGTGCGTTCAAGTCAACTACGATTCGAGGTATGTATCATGATCAACTACCTCATCGTCACATCGGAAGGGAGGAGCCAAGGAAGAAAAGATGTTGCATCCGTCAAGACCATGAATCAACGCCCGCCTGCAAAGACCAAAAAGATGACTAAGCTGAAAAATAAACCTACACCAAAACCATGGATGGTGTAGAAGTGGGGTCCCCAAGATTGCAACGCCCGCAAAGAGCGTTGATCCAGAGTGAAGAGAAGAAGTCTAGCTATAGACTATAAACGAAGCACTTGCGGGAGGCAACACGATCGTCGAGTCAAGAATAAGCTACCGGGAGGACAACCCATTGAAGAGTCAAGCTACCGGGAGGGCAACCCAAAGAATTTTTCAAGTTTTCAAGGTAAGTTAGTCTTAGAGTTTGCTACGCAATACATACCATAAATTCCTATGTGGTTGAATAATTTTTAGAGACATTATAATTGCTCGGTCATTTTAATTGAATTTTATATTGATCATAAACCAATGACTTGAGCCATCCAAAGTTTTGTTTGCTTCCTTTTAAGAAACTAGCACCTAAAATTCAAAACCTACCCCAACCTTTCATCCTCTCCATAGTGTTAAGGTTGGCTTGTTTTACATGATAAAAACACACGACTGGAGCCTTGCTATGTTTCTTAATGTTTTTAATCTTTGACGCATGGTAGGACTCGTGTCTACCTAAGGAACTTGATTTTTGGTTTCATTCAACTTGACATCCACCGGTTTCTCTAGATTTAGAATTTTTCTAAGCCCCGTTGACTTTATTTTTATTCAAAATATCTCTCTCATGTTTGGCCAAAATTAGAACCTAAACCTATGCCCTCACGGTCAAGCTGGAGGAGCTTGCTATCAATTAATGAAAGCAATCGATCCCGGTGCAACCAAAATAAATTTTATAATTGTTTTTGATGCCTAAAAGCTCCTCTAATGAAATATTTGGACTCATCGCTAGCACTGAGTTAATTTTTAAATTTTCAAAATTAGAGGAGGGATTAGCATCTAAACATGATTAAGGGAGGTTTTTGAGCTTGATTAACATATAGTGCCCCACGATGCATCACGTATCCATCATTCGGCATCTCGGGGACATGTAAAGGACAAGCATGGGGGAAGCAAGGGCTTTGTTTTTTTAGGAAATTAGTGGAAGCACAAGAGGCAAGGATAAAAAAGGGGGCGAGTGACACAAAGCAAAACAATGGAGGTGGAAGATTAATCCCGAGCAAAGGAGTGGTTGTGAACGGTTCGGTCAATGGAATCTCGTGGATCATGTGGACACAAGGCAAGAAGGGAGCAAGAAGCATCTCGGAGAAAGATCAAAGCGAAAGGAGCAGGAGGCCCCCTAGGCCGATCGGCCTAGGCCGGCCGGCCTGGCATCCTCTCATGGCCTCCGGTGCTCCCCTTTGCCTGGTAAGTAATTTATGCATTTGTTAAATTGTGTTCTTGAGTTCATAGCCCATAAGTTTCAAAAACAACCTAGAAAAAATTTGAGTTCCATGGTGTTGTAGGATCTTGTCATGTAATCGCCGAATCTTTTGTTTCATTCATGTTGATAATGCCTTGATGCCTAAGGTTAGCCACCATGCTTTTCGGGAGTATAGGTCTCACTACTCCCGTAGATCCCATCAACATATCTTTTGTAAGTTTAGCTAAAGTGGCCTCATGTTCATACCTTAATAAATTGGTTTAGCTTCACCATGATAGGCGGTTACTTGATCAAATATCCATAAGCCCTATGGGCTATTATCCATCCAAACTTGTGCACCTCACTCACCACCCTCCAACAAAAATAATAAAGAAAATTCACCATAATTTCCATCACTCCATATACTTCTCTTGTGTGTTTTTCCCACAGGCAAGAAACCCCCGGTGCACTCGTTGTGAGTTAGTGCAGCAACAATGTGGAAGAGAGCCACCAATATCTTCCCCAAGAAGACACGATCATCGAAGGTGCCATCATCGAGGTCTTCGAGGAGGCACTCGGTCTCTCAGTCTCCCCGAAGCATGGAGGAAGATGTGGCACCACTGAGGAGCGACACGCTACCCCTCGGTGGCATGAGGAGTACACGAAGCTCGTCCATGCGGCACACCGAACCGCGAGGACACACGAAGGAGCCACTCATTCCACCACGACGCTCAACTCGTTCATCCTCTCCACCACCATACACTCCGAGGGGTCCAAATGGATTCATCATAAAGACGGAGGAGGAGGAGGATAGGCTTGTTTGTCTTGAGAAGAGGCTCGAGCCAAATGTTGATTTCGATGACGCCCTCCAAGTGTTGGATTCAACTCGGATATCAAATCTTGAGCAACCTTGGATGGGTGCGATTCTTTATGGGGTTGGTGTGAATACTCACAAGGAGCTTGATTTGAAAGTTCTTATGACATTAGCACCGGTCATTAATGAAGGAGTGTCGTGCCTCTCATTCCGCCTTGAAGATGAAGAGCAACTAGTTCCTTATGGATATATTGGAGAACTACTCGGTTACAAGAAGGAAGCCCGGAGCAAGTTGATGACGGATTTTTGGGGAATGATTTCGAGAGAAGATTACAAGGAACCCAAAATTTCTCCTTGTCGGGATTTCTTTGGGATCGAGTACATGAAGCAAGGAAAGTGGAGATGAGAGGAGAAGGTACAAGTTGACGAAGGTTAATATTCCTCTTCCCAATGAGAGGCTGATCATTTGAAGACAAAATTGGTTAGAGGAAGGATTTCTTGTACCGGCATGTAAGAGGGATCATCCTCCGTAGCCCAAGACGAAGGAGGGGCTGCGCATGAAGCTAATAAACAACCATGGAAGAATTCCAATGCTACCACCATATGAAGGAAGTATGTCAAATGCAAGCATGGGGGAGTGGGGCAGCCACGCCACCACATCCTCCACCATACATGTTCCTCACGAAGTTTTCATGGCGCTCCATCCAACAAGTGCAAGAAGAAGGGACCGCAAACATTGCCTATCAAATTGATCGCCTTCACCATTGGAGCAATTTAGAGGAGGACCGGCGTAATCATAATACAAGTAAGGATACAACCCGCCGGACCATCAATATCAACCACCAGAAAATAAAGGAAGAAGGAGGAAGAAAAGAAAATAATAAAGCTTTCAAATTCGGTTTGATTTTCTCCTTTTCCTTTTCTATATTTTCAGCTTTTGTGCAAGTTTATATATGTGTAGCATTTTCTGTTTTTATTTGTTTTCAGCATGTGTGATAATAGTAGAGTTAGTTTAAGATCACCATGAATAAAGTTTCCCACCTTGATCAACCTTTGGTAAAAATATTAAGTTGATGCCATGATAATATATGATGAAAAGTTGCCACTTTGCTCAACTTTTGTACTTGTTTTATGCATGATTAAGCTAATGCTCTCTTTAATATGAGTCTGAAATTAATTAAATGCTAGCTTAATATTTTGTGGAGGTTATGATAAAAATAAGACCCATAGTGTTATTTTTATGCTCTCAATTTTGGATGAGTTAAAGATGATTTGATCTTAAAAATATATATGCTAACCTTGTCATTAATGCTACTTGCATTTTGCTCTACCTATCCAAAGCCATATATATATATATATATATATATATATATATATATATATATATATATATATATTCAGTGCATGAAACTTAGTATACAAGATTTATTTTTGGGTGAGTTATTTCAGGCCATGATTTCTCTTTGCCATTTGCACATGTCCACCTATCTCAAAGTGTGTGTATTTTTCTCTCCCCCTCCATGATATAACATTATTTTCCAATGACCTTTTTGACGAGTCTCGGTAAGACCATGAGAAGCTTGTCTTGTTTTGACAACATCTCATTTATAATATCTTGGTAGGACTAAACTTTCCCAAAAAGCTCCACATAAAGCCTTCCACTATATATATTGAGAGGGGAAAGGAGTAGAATGAATAGGCTTTGAGAGACAAGATGAGATGAGAGTACATGAGCAAGATGCAAAGAAGTTTATTTTTGAACTTGGTTTAGCTCTTTTTCTTTATCTCGCTCTTAATTTCTAAATTTTAAGATTCATTTGAAATTTGGGAGCATGAGGTAATTACTTGTGGGAAGTGCTTAAATTAATATCTACCCTCCATAAGGATGAAGGCTAGTACATTATGGAACTTTAATGATTAAATCCTTGAGAGCATTATGTTTTCTCATGTATGATCAAGTGCAGGGTATAAGCAATGAAAGGCAACACTGATATTCATTAAAAAGGCTTACTCGAGGACGAGCAAGGTTTAAGCATGGGGGAGATGTTGACGGTGAATTTTCGTCAACCTAGCCATGAGTTTACCTTTAATGTTGGCATTGATTTATTATTCTAACCTCTGGAACTAACCCCCCGTATATAACAAGTTCACTCTTGCATGTCGATTTTGGAGTTTATTGTTTACGCAGGAAATCTACGCTAAAGAGGAGACTTTCGGGATAAGTTCATCAAGCACTTTGGAAGAAGATCATGCAAGATTTTTGGGATAAGTTCATCAAGCACTTTGGGTTGTTCAGATGCCCGGCTAGGTACCCGGCCCTCCTTTATATAGTCCAGGGGGCGGGTTCCTAGTCGGTTACAAGGTAGGAGTCCTAGTAGGATTATACGGAATGAGTCCTAGTAGGATTACAGGGGAATCCTAGTAGGAATCTGTCTTCTTCCTTCCTTGCTGGGTACCCGGGGTGTATGCCCGACAAGCCCCTGAGCACGTTGTAGTCGAGAGTAGTAGTTCGAGTAGTAATGAAGCCTCTTCGAGTAGTTCTTGAGCGTCCTCAAGTACTGCTTGGAGAAGTCTTCAATAGTACTTGAACTACCACGAGGCTAGAAGGTGGTCCAGCTCATCAGTCTTTGAAGTCGAGATTATATGGAAGTGCGATTACAAAATCGCACTCCATATGGAGTAGCCCCCGAGCCTTAGGTTGAGTTGCGGACTCTAGCTGAGGGCCAATCTTGATTCTGAATCTTCTGTCTTGAAAAAATTGAATGATGGGTGTAGCATAGCAACCCCCGAGCCTTGAAATGATTAGGTAATCAATCCAAGGGTCTTCAGTGTTCACGAAAGCCATCATCCGAGTACTCTTGCAGCGTGTAGCCCCCAAGATAAGAGAGCCGTATGAGACACGTCGAGTAGTTGTTGTTGTAGAGCCCCCGAGCTTGACAACGAGCGAAGTCTGCTAGAGTTGTTCTCGAGTAGTAGTTTGAATGCAGCCCCCGAGCTGTAGAGTTTCCGAGTAGTAATTTGGCATCGAGCCGTGGAGCTTGAGAAGTAGCTGTGCCGTCAGAGCGGACTTTAGATGCGACCGAAGTCGACTTTAGTTGCCGGTAGAGCGGACTTTAGAATGCGACTTGAAAACCGAAGTCGACTTTAGTTGCCGCACGGAGCGGACTTTGAGATGCGACTTGAAAACCGAAGTCGACTTTGCATTGCCGCGCGGAGCGGACTTTGATATGCGACTGAAGTCGACTTTAGGTTGCCGCGTGGAGCGGACTTTAGAATGCGACTACAGTAGTCGACTTTGCGCCACGCGGAGTGGACTTAAGATGCAAAAAACGAAAAGCACTTCCGGAAGGCAAAATCAAACGAAAAATCAGAGAAAACGAGTAGTTTTGCCGCCGGAGCGGGCTTAAGATTGCGACCACTGAGGTCGACTTGAGATTGCGACTGTAGAAGTCGACTTGTGCCGCCGGAGCAGACTTTAGGTACGGAGCGCGAGTACTTAGGGTGCTTGGACCCATGGTATGGAGCGCGAGTACTTAGGGTACGAGACCCATGGTACGGTTGCCGCCAGAGCGGGCTTGAGATTGCCTCCTTGGGATACAGTCATTGTGACCTCCGAAACTCGGTACACCCAAAGCCGTGGCCAGAGCCCCCGTGATGTAATGTACCGAACTCGTGGTGGAGCCTCCAAAACTTAGTATACCAAATTCGTGGCCGGAGCCCCCGAGATTCAGTGTAGTAAGCTCATGGCAGTTTGGTCGATATATCCCAAGAGTAGTCGGCAGGGTGTAGCTCTCGTGAAAACCTGCCGAGAAGCTTACACAGAATGAGTAGTCGATAGGACCCGTAGGCCGCTTACAGCTGAGTAGTCGCTAGGACCCGTAGGCCGCTTACAGCTAAGGATCCGTTAGGTAGCTGTAAAAGCTGGACCCTGGAGTACTTAGGGTACTTGTACCCATAGTATGGTGCATGAGTACTTAGGGTACGAAACCCATGGTACGGAGCGTGAAGACCGCGTGCAGCTAGGTACCATCGTTGCCAGGACGCGAGGGCCACTTACAGCTAGGTTCCATCGAAGCTTACACACGCAGTATGCCGCTGGAGCGGGCGAAGGTGTGACTGGAGTCGACTTTAAGTTGCCGCGCGGAGCGGACTTTAGAAGTTGCCTCCTTGGGATAGCCCCCGAGTTGATGAAGTAGGCTCGTGGTGACTTGGTCGATATACCCCAAGAGTAGTCGGCAGAGTGTAGCTCTCGTGAAAAATTCCATTGAGAAGTGTACACAAATGAGTAGTCCTTGGCATGTTGTCCTGCATGCGCAAAATAAGCCAAAGAAGAAGAAAGAAGTAATCATTTAAATAAATGACTTACTGTTGCTGCCTGGGCAGACTGTTGATGCAACCGGAGTCAAGTTGTCGAGCGGCGAGAGCCAGTGCGACCGACTGAGGAGAAGTCGAGCGGCGAGATGGCGCGTCCGGATGCACGGCAAAGGCGCAGTAGAGCCGATGCAACTGGGCGACGAGTAGTCGAGCCGCGTGACAGAGTGACCGGGTGCACGACGAGAGCCAGTGCGACCGACCGAGGAGAAGTCGAGCGGCGAGATGGCGCGTCCGGATGCACGGCAAAGGCGCAGTAGAGCCGGTGCAACTGGGCGACGAGTAGTCGAGCCGTGTAACAGAGTGACCGGGCGCACGACGAGAGCCAGTGCGACCGACTGAGGAGAAGTCGAGTGGCGAGATGGCGCGTCCGGATGCACGGCAAAGGCGCAGTAGAGCCGGTGCAACTGAGCGACGAGTAGTTGAGCCGCGTGACAGAGTGACCGGGTGCACGACGAGAGCCAGTGCGACCGACCGAGGAGAAGTCGAGCGGCGAAGACGACGCGTACGGATGCATGGCATAGGCGCAGTAGAGCCGGTGCAACCGAGCGGCGAGTAGCCGAGCCGCGAGACGGAGTAACCGGGCGCACAGCGAGAACCAGTGCGACCGACCGACGAGAAGTCGAGCGGCGAAGACGGTGCGTCCGGATGCACGACATAGACGCGGTAGAGCCGGTGCAACCGAGCGGCGAGTAGCCGAGCCGCGTGACAGAGTGACCGGGCGCACGACGAGAGCCAGTGCGACCGACCGAGGAGAAGTCGAGCGGCGAGATGGCGCGTTCGGATGCACGGCAAAGGCAAAGTAGAGCTGGTGCAACTGGGCGATGAGTAGTCGAGCCGCGTGACAGAGTGACCGGGCGTACGACGAGAGCCAGTGCGTCCAACCGATGAGAAGTCGAGCGGCGAGATGGCGCGTCCGGATGCACGACAAAGGCGCAGTAGAGCCGGTGCAACCGAGCGGCGAGTAGCCGAGCCGCGAGACGAAGTAACCGGGCGCACGGCGAGAACCAGTGCGACCCACCGACGAGAAGTCGAGCGGCGAGATGTAGTCGAGGTAGAGCCCGTGCGGCCGGGAGATGAGTAGTCGCGGCGCACGGCGTAGTTGATGTAGAGCCCATGCGGCCGGGAGACGAGTAGTCGCGGTGCACGGCGTAGTTGATGTAGAGCCGATGCAGCCGGGAGACGAGTAGTCACGGCACACGGCGTAGCTGAAGTAGAGCCAGTGCGACCGGACAACAAACTGAGCGGAGAGACCATGCGACCGGACGCACGACATAGGCGAGGTAGAGCTGGTGTTGCCGCGAGACGAGTAGTCACGGCGCACGACGTAGGCGATGTAGAGCCGGTGTTTCCGTGAGACGAGTAGTCGCGGCGCACGGCGTGGTAGATGTTGTACTCGCGTACGTTTTGCCGTGTGCATCAAGCAAAGATCTTGATTAACAACTCCTGATACACAACTGGTGTGCACGTAGCCATGAGCAAATGCACTCCTTGGACTTCACGTGCATGCTGATTGAATTCTTGACACAGGAGCTCGATTGGATATCCCGATTCATGTCTTCACGTGGGTGCACAGCGAGAGGCAGCAAATTATTTCGCCCGCACCGCAGCTCGACTCAGACTCGGAACTGGACAGGAAAGATGCGTTCCGACAAATGCCCCTCTTGTATGCAGACAGCTGTAAATCAGCCTGGTGACTTCGAACGGTAAAACAATTCATCGATTCGGCTTAGGAGACCGAGGTAGCCTCGAGCTGGTGACCACTGGATGTGGAATCCGCACCTTGTGCGGTTTGTTTTTCTGCCGGCAACGATGGCGGAAAATTTTGTTTTGCTGGCGACGGAGTTTTCGCCATCGCAGGAATTTGTCGCCGCGCCGATTTTTCTTGTATTCGAACCATGTCAGAGTCGGCGTGTTGGCTGGAGGCATCTTCCTGGGAGCGTTGATGATCCAATGGTCGTGTAGATTGATTTAATTTCGCCGTCTCGGATTGCACGCCGCATCGCCCGATAGATGGAACTGAACAGCAGCGTTGTCACGTCCAGTAGATTGATCTTGACGAGTAGGTCCTTCGAATTCACCCGATGATCATGACGATCACCCCTACCTGGCGTGCCAGCTGTCGGTGTTTTAGACCGGCAACCTACCAAGGGGAGTACCCGAGGTAGATGTTTGTGGCCTCGCCGAGATCGGGAACTCGAAGGAGAGACACGTGGCACACAATTTAGACAGGTTCGGTCCACGAGGTGTGTAATACCCTACGTCTTGTATGCTGCGTAGCTCTGGATTGATTGGGTGTGTTTACAAGATGATGCGGATGATGAGATAGGGGTCCCTGCCTCGCCTTATATAGTCCGGGAGGCAGGGTTACAAGTCGGTTTGCCAGAGGAGTACTAGTCGTGTACGGCTAGGAGTACTCTACATGGATCCGGACATGTCTAGCTTCCTAACCGAGTACTAATCCTCTGTAGGCCTTGCGCTCCACGCCATCAGGTGCCGTGCAGCCCAAGTCGAGTAGTCCCAGGGGCCCACGGAGTAGTCGGTCCCAGTACCCACCTGAGTAGTGGGCCCAGGGATGTCCGTACGACAAAGCCCGACAAGAGTCAAGACACACGATGAACATGACTCCAAATGACCCGAGGACCGAAGCGTCAACGTGCAAATCTTCAGGGACTCAACCAGAAAACAGCGAAGCTTGGATGGCAAGCATTCAAGCCTTAACCACGAAGGAAACGATGTCAAAGGCACACATGCAAGTGCACACAAATGGGGAATCGCGCGAGAAGCTTCGGGACAAAAGACAGCGGCGAAACGGGCCGAAATGGGCCTAGGCCGGTCGGCTCAGGCCGGCCGGCCCAACCCATTCCGGGCCCGGTTCGGCGCCCCCTTTGACCTAGCCGCCCTTCGGGCTATTTATAGTCCCCCTGCCAAGAGCCACGCAGATTTACATTCGTCATTCGCCGCCGAGGAGCAGAGAAGAGAAGGACACCATTCCGGAGAGGAGAGGGTCGAGATGGTTGACTAGGGTTACCCTAGCCGGCGTGGGAACCTTGCATGGAAGACCACGTCGGAGTTCCAGGAGCTAGGATCAAGATCAAGGTAGGATCCCGGTGGTGATCTTGTCCATGTATTACTTCTATGATGAATTAGTAGATTGAATCCGATTCTTAGCATCAAGTGCTTTCGTTGTGATTTTGTCTTCGTTTGGGTGTTTTCCTCCCTGATCTATCCCGCGGGTAGATTGCATAGGATGTTCTTGTAGTCATGGTGGCTAGAGGTGCATACCCGATCTACCAAACGTTTTCATCTTGTTCTTCTTGAACCCGCCGAGTAGTACCAACCTGTAAGATTATCCCCCGTAGTGACAGTACGGTAAAGGAGAAAAACAGGAGTCCTCGGAGTCGGAACGGGAGCCATGCTTTCAATGAGATTCGTTTTGCTACATTCTTCTTTGCTTTGGAACTTCAACAAAAGACCCGATCCAATCTCTAGATTGGTTCTCCCCTCTCTTTCTCTTGCTACCTCCGGTGTGCGTTAGACTAGATGAATTTTGATGATGATCTAGTAGATTAGATGCAAAACCCCTTTTCAAGATCAAAGTGTTTTCCGCTTATTAGATTGGATCTTGCGTTACACATTATTCCACGGATTCGATACCTTGGGTTCACACTTAAGGGAAGAAGGGTCCCTTGGCTACGACGGAGGACTTGTCCGCTTGCAAGTCCAAACGAACTTTGATACGACAATCAACCGTCAACAAGCTCCCAGTCGGGTGGAAGCTCTCCAGGCCAAACAACAACACCTATAGCAACATTTATAAAGCAAGGCTGAGTATACTAATACTCAGCAAGACTTAACCGTCGGGTGATAACTACATCACCAAACTCTAGACATGAGAGGCTTTTTGGCCGGTGGTTTCTTTTGCTGAAAAGCAACAAAGAGTAGGTCCTTACTTTCAATATTTTAGCTCAAATTCTAGTTAATTTCCTTTTCTAAATGAGCCATCTATTGCAATCAAGAATTGTACAATACAATTAATCCACGCAGTAATGTTCACATAGTTCCATCATTAAGGGATATCATGGCCAGTTGATTAAGTAGTCTCAGATGACGGTGAGAGGCCGACAATCGATTGATTAAATCCTTACAAGGTAAACCTAAACACACGGAGCAGTGCCCTCACAAAGTTGGCACCGACCAGGCGGTTCCCAAAAGTCCTCAGCTTGGGATCGAAGCTTACAGTCCTGGGTACAAGGCTTATCTGGTATGCCCCACACAGTACATCCAGCCTCACACATGTACCCCCCTCCCGGTGGCGAGCCGGGCAGGTGAATACTCAAGATTAGTAATAGTAAGATCCCGCACCGTCTCATTAAGGTACTAGGCTTACCGGTCCCATTCCTGACAAGTACTTAGTACGTTCAAAAGCTTAGCCCACGAAACCCACTAGACCGGAGCCCAAATCCCATGCTCTTACCACATGAGCAATCCATTTATAAAGATCTTATTATTCCAACATAAGAACCTATTCTCGTGAGTGACGAACATCACTTGACTTTTACCGGGTCCTATAGCATAGCAGCTATCGACCTAGCATACTAGTAAAAGAGCACAGGTACCTAGGGATCATGCATCTAGGGTTTCATTCAACTCCTGAAACGTAAATGCACAAACATAGCAAAGGTAATTGCATAATTTTAAAAAGAAGGGTTAATGATCCGGGGCTTGCCTTCGTCGGCAAGGTTGGACTTGGGCCCTTCTGGACTTTGGTCCAGGTCCTGAGCTACGTCCACGTACTGCAGCTCACCGTCAGCACCTTCGTCTCCTCCTCCCGGCACGAGCGTATAGCTACCGTCAGGAAGATCTACACGAGGATGCATATGCAAGATTTAATTAATGGTTTTGATTTAATTAATTTCAAAACAACACATGACAAGCATGGGGTGCATGGTTGACCACATTCACCTAGATAATAATATATTCAACATACTCTTCCAATAAAGGAACCATATGTGGTGCTTTATTAATTATTCTTTTTTTTTGAACCAGAACCGTGGGGCAAAGCCCCCCGGTAACAAGATATATTAAAAAGGCAGAGAGTCCAGAGGAAACTTACAACAATCCTAACAAGCAGTTAGGAAAAGACAACGAGCAGGCTAAAAACTAGGAAAGAGCTAACTGAAGTGAAAAACAAAATTACAGGGCTTGAAGCCAAAGCTTAATCGAGGGGTGGAGGTTTGGTTTGATTCTAATTAGGTGATCTAGGACTTGAATCGTAAAAGCAGCCTTCCATGTAGCCAGACATTGAGGTTTCCTGTTGAAGATGAAATCATTCCTCTCCTTCCAGAGACACCAGGCACCAATCATAAAATGTCCATGAAGAAAGGGTTAGCAAAAGCCTGCTTAGCGAGGTAAAGCCTCTGATGCACATTGTGGTTGTCGGCCCAAATAATACCAAGCGAGAACCACCTACAAGTTGCTGAAGGACATTCAAAGAAGAGATGGTCCATCATTTCCTCAACATTATTATGACACATGATGCAGTTATATCCCTCCTCCAGTACCTTTCTTCTTCGTCTTAGAACATTTCTTGTGTTAAGTCTGTCATATAAGAGCAACCAGGTGAAGAGCTTGATCTTGGGGACACAAGCAGACTCCCAAATCCAGAGTATGGTTCTGTTAGGCTGGATTTCTCTAAATTGATGCTGGTAATATTTGCTAGCTGCGTATTTGTGTTGTCCCCAAATGAAATGCCAAGAGTCATGTGAAATTGGATCAATGGGGGGGAGATTAGCAAGAAAATCTTTTTGATGGTGATTGTGTACACATTTACATAAATAAATTAATTTAAAATTCACAAAACAGCAAGGGGTTGGTTCTAAGATCTTTATCACGCTCCACATCACATCCATAGGGTCATTAGGCGTGGTATTGGTGGTTTTCCAATTTAACTTAATATTAAGCTTCAATTGGCTTCCAAGTGTTTATTCATAAAATGCAGTGGGTGGTGCTTGTGAAGCTCTATAGACCTACACAAAGCCACTGCACAAAACTTCACCTTTAATTGAGCTATAAATTAATCATACTAAAAAGGACAATTTCTAACTACCACAAATAAGATAAATTCATATAAAAATAACTAAGCAACAAAAGGATCCAAACTTTCTCACACCTGACCTCTGGTCCAAAACTAAGCTATGCAACCAACAAATGTAGCAAGGGCTACTCTAGATCTTGAACTATGCATTTATATTTAAATCTAAGCATAAAACACGAACAAATAATTCTGTTAGATATAAAATCATGACTAATTTACCAGAGGTGTATTTAGGCATAAAAAGACCATATCCAGAAGTTGGGCACAAAAATATATTTATTTTTAGCTACAAAAATTATTTTAACAGATTTAGCATAAATACAAAATAAATCATATTAAAAGATTTACTTAGTAAATTTGTGCAATTTTTGATCCAGTGTCTAAACATGGCATGACTCCCAACATATCCAAAATTCAGCTAAATATCACATGTAGATTTTGAACTACAGCAGATCTAGGTTAAACTGATTTCAATTTTTCATGCAAAATCCATCAGTCAAAAGTATGTTTGTGCTTTGTAAAAGTTGTGGAATTGCTCATATGTAAACCAAAAAAATTGGTTTGGCATTTTTCTGATTTTTCTATGATTTTCTACGAATTTTCTAAGCTTCAGCTGAAACATTCCAAAGTCTTAAGAATCTATTTACGAGTAGGCCCCTGGAATTGGATATCACACATATACCCTCGGTTTGCATAAAAGACCTTGGAAAGAAAAGGAGCCTTGCAATGTGGCCCTTGGGGCGGCCGGCGGCGCGGACGGCCGGATTCCGGCGAGCTCGCCGTCGTCCTTGGCCGGAGAATCGGAGGGGGAGGACCACAAGCTCACACGGACGCGATTGGTGGCCGGAGTTGAGGCGGAAACCTCACCAGCGAGCGGGAACGGCGGTGGCCGCTGGAGCTCGCGCTCCAGCGAAGGGGCGGCGCGGCCGGGTCAACAAGCGCCGGTGGCGGCTCTAGTAGGTCCAAGAGGAGGTGCAGGGGTTGTTGGAGGGACGTGGAGGCGCGCGAGGGGTGGAGCTCCGCAGCGGTGGCAATGGCGGAGGTGACGGCGGCCCTGTCTCGCGCGAGGAGCACGGCGTGGCACTTTTATACACGGGCGAGTGGAGCAGGGGCTCCCACTCTTCGTCACGAAGGCAAGGGCGCGCGGGATGGGGGACCCGAAGGTCGCGGTGCATGGGGATGCGGCCCGGCGTGGCACGGCGCGGACAGGGGGGTCCGGCGCCGGTGCGGCCGCGTGGTGCCTGCGGATGGGATGTCGCGGGGCCAGGTGCGCGTCTAGGGGTCCCCGCTTGCACGTGTGGCCGCCTCGCGGCCTCGGCGTCCGGGCCCCAGGGCAGCAGCGCGGGAATCGCGGCGCCGGTTGGC
Organism: Cenchrus fungigraminus; assembly: GCA_036936925.1. NCBI lineage: Eukaryota > Viridiplantae > Streptophyta > Magnoliopsida > Poales > Poaceae > Cenchrus > Cenchrus fungigraminus. The sequence continues at coordinate 76,449,745 of CM072780.1, forward strand.
GCGAGTCTGGCCCCTAGAGCTGGTCTCTATTCGGTCAAGGCATTTTCAAATGACTCAAACTCGAAAGAGTTTAATAGAAGTTCAAAATCTCCAAATATGAAAGTTGTAGAGTGATGTACAGGCTACAACTTTTACAAAGGGCGGCATCCGTTTTGGTGGCAGATGTGACCAGGAACGTGTGGCAAAAATTGAGATTTTCTTGCCTCGAAACACTATTCAAAATAGCTTTGACCAAGTTTTAGAGCATCTTGCACTCAAAATTTGAAATGCCGCCAATTAGGAAAATTGTGTTCGTCAAAAAGATGCACAACTTTTGTATTGGCCGATTTTTTGAGTGCTTAGAGAAAATTTGGGGAACGTGGCAAAAGTTCTAGGAAAGGTCCAAGGCATTAGGGGTTTTGACCAACATTTGACCAAGGTTTGACCACTAATGCGTGTTGACTTGCTTAAGATGATCATTAGTGATTGTTGGCTAGGTTTTTGAGGTGATGACCCAGGTTGACCAAGGTTTGACCAAAATCAACGTGTTTGACTTGGTTGACTAGGTCATTAGCACTAATAATGCTAATTAAAAACCTGGGGCGTCACAATCTTGAAGTGATTGCTTATCCTGTTCGTCTCATGCTCAGGATGGATCCAAATTCGACATATTTGCTAGAAATCAGATTGTTTGGCAATAAAAAGAAAGTTAGGCAGGATTTTAGATGTTACTGTTTTGATATGATTATTGATTCAAACTTGACAAATTATAAGGATTTGATTGAAGAGATTCTAGACAAGTACCCACCTGGTTATCTAGAAGTTGCTCATTTTTAGTATTATGACCCTGATGTGAAAACATCCCCCGAAGTTCATTCTGACCAAGATTTGGTGTCTATGTTTGAGAAAAATTCAAAGACAAAGGTCGTCCACATGTTCATTTCTTACTGTGATCCCTCTGAACCATTTGAACCTATCAAAGAGTGGCATAGTGATATGTCTCCACTGCCTACCAACAATATTAGATTAGAAGAGAACAATTACCTTTGCAACCCATTACCAGATAATGAGCATGTAGGTATTGATGAGGAGGTCATGTATTTGGACAGGACACTGGTTGAAGATGCAAATATGGCTATTGTGCATATGGATCAGAAGGATGATATTGTGCCTGAGAGTGAGGATGAGGATGACCATCAGGATAGGGATGAGGATGAATTGGAGATTGAGTTAGAATTAGAGTATGACCAAGACGTGGAAGGACATGAGGAAGATCATATTCCTAACATGGACTATGATAAAGAATACCCTCCAATGGTAGTTGACTCCACATATCCTAGCATGACTAAATTTAAGATTGCATTGTCTCAGCATGCAATCGAGCATGAATTTGAGTATCACACATAGAAGAGTGCACCATATAGGTTCAGGGCCTATTGTTCCAGGTGGAAGTAAGATAAATGTTCATGGAAACTATATGCATATACAACAGACGGCAACTATTCAGGGCCTATGGTGGTAATTTCTGAACTTCATTAATTTCTGATTTTTCCTGAATATTTGTTCTATTATGTTATTATAGCTAATTAGTGATGTTAACCTTTTGTAGGTGAAGACAAACTCTGGTGCTCATCAGTGCTCTAGTACAAGAAGGAAGAAGAAGGTCAAGAATGCCACCAAGCATTGGGTATGCTCTAAAGTAAAGGACTGGCTCATTGAGGATGGATCTGTTAAAGCAAATATATTGAAAAAGAAGCCGGGAGAACACTAAGTGAGTGTCCCTACAAGAGGGTCTGGATGGGTAAGCAACTAGCACTGAATCAGATTTATGGTAATTGGGACAGCAACTTCGACAATTTGTATAGGTTTAAAGCACAAATTGAGAGTATTTGCCCGGTAGCCTTGTAGTGATAGATCATCACACAATAAAAGGGAAGATCGGATTTAAAAGATTTTTCTTTTCCTTGAAACCATGCATTGATAGGTTCATTAGTGGTTGTAGGCCATACTTAGCCATAGATAACACTTTTTTGACAGGCAGGTTTAAGGGGCGGTTTGCTAGTGCTTCAGTTGTTGATGGCCACAATTGGTTATTTCCTGTTTGTTTTGGAGCTTTTGATTCTGAGACAAATGAGAATTGGAAGTGATTCATGGAAAGAGTTAGAGAGGCCAAAGGATCACCAAGGGGTTTAGCCATATGCACTGAAGCTGGCAAAACAGTGATGAGGGGTGGGTGAGGTGTTCCCAGAGGCAGAGCATAGGGAGTGTATGTTTCACTTGGTAACCAATTTTAAGAAAAAAATTTCATGACAAGGTTTTTGATGACCATCTTTGGGCCACAGCTTACTCATGGAACCCATATTTGTTTGGGAAACATTTGGCTGCTATGGAGGTAGCAAAGCCACTAATTATCTTAGGAAGTGGCACACAAGGTTGTGGACAAGGAGTCAATTCTCGACCATTTCCAAGATTGATTATGTAACTAACAACTTGGTTGAGTGCTTCAACAATTAAATTAAGCACCTAAGTCCTTGAACTTAGATGACTTGATGGTCAAACTGAGGCAAATGCTTATGATCAAGTCGAACCAAAGGAGACAAATAGTCAAAATAGTTAGATGGATTAATTCTACCCCACATAGTGAACAAGCTGAATGAAAGGAGTAGAGAATTAAACTTGGAGGTGCTTCAATGCTCAGAAGAAGTTGCTGAAGTTACAGCATTGGGCGGCAGTGGCTTTAGGTTTGTTGTCAACTTGCAAGATAAGACATTTTCATGTAGACTGTCAAACATGCACTAGCATTTGTCACCTCACTGCCCAATGCTCATCTAGAGAAGTATGTAGACATGTATTACTCTGTTGGAAAATTCAAAGCAACATATAGACACTTAATCCCTGCAATGACTGACAAGAGACAATGGTCTGATTCTACTCATGGATTTTTCATACATCCTCCTCTATTAAAAGCCACTGCTGGTAGGCCTAAGACTGAGAGATATAAAGGTTATAGTGATAAGAAGGTGAAAAAAGGTCAGCACAAGTGCCATGTTTGCACGTGCTATGGGCGTCATTGGCCCAACTGCAAGAAAGGAAACCCAGAGGACATTGCTGCTATGATGGAAGTGAAGTATGAATCCTTCTTTGTTCATTGCTATTTTTATTTTACATACTACATATGCTGACTATTGCTGTTTTTTTTTTTTTGACATACTAAAGATGCTGACTATTTTACTCTTGATCGTGTAGAGGACCACCAGAGAAGAAGCAAAGAAACTCAAAACATCAGAGTCATCTATTGTGCCTTTGGAGGATGACGCACATGCTGCTTCTATGTCTTTTCCACCAAGGTGTGCTCATGATCTTTTACATTTATTTCCACAACAAAACCAAGTTTTAAGTACTTTACTTTTGCCATCTTAGCCAAATCATGAAGACCACTAGTAAGAGTAAGGATAACCAACTCAGTTCTAGTACTGGAACATCCAAAAGCTTGGAGACTACATCTAAGAAATAGGAGAAAAAGAGCAACTCTAGTTCTGAAGCATCAAAAAGGTAGTTCTGATTTTATTGTTTCCATTTACATATCTGAAATTTCCCATCTTCTTTTTTGGCTCTAACTCTAGTTCTACTGCTGCCATACACAGGTCAAGAACAGATTCTAATGAACATGTACCTATTGCCACTAAGCAGAAAACCAAAAGGAAAAAAGAAGGAGCCTACTAAAAAGATTACAGCCAATCCTATGGTTTCACTTGACAGCCCTACAATGGGCACAAGAAGCAGAAGGGTGGTGGATCCAGCTAGCCCTGCAATGAGCACAACGAGCAAGAGGAGGCTAAGCCTGTGATCCTTATGTATCAATGAACTTGCACTCAACTTTTGTGTGTGAATTTGCATGTCCTGTGAACCTTATGATGTATCTGAACCTTTGTGGTGTATCTGTGAACCTTCGTGGTGTATATGTGCTTCGTTCTGAATGTTATCATGTATGCATGTTTCAAGTTGATGTGTTGTCCATCTTCGTATTATTGCTACAAAAATTGGTTCATGATGTGTTGCAAAAACTGCATTGTTGTTGTTAGCATGTTGTTGTTGAAAATGATGGGGCATTGCTCATTAAACTTGTTTATAGTGCACGAAATAAAGAAATTAGTCAAACGCAGTCAAATGATATAAATGTTAACAAAAATGTGTAATAGTGTTGTCAAACATAGTGCCCTATATGCGCAAATATAGTGCCCTATCAGCAATAGTGCTCAGTTAACATTTTGTTGTGCAGCAACAAGAGGGGTCAAAGCGTCTTTTCAACCTTCACTTAACGGTGTTAGCTAACATAAGTGTGTGTAGTGTCATTTTAGGGAGGAAAGTTGAACTTAAGGCCAAATAAGGAAGGAACAAGTTTTGAGGTCAAGGAAGGAAGCAACAACTTTTTTGGGGGCCAAAGAAGAAATTTTCTCAATTATTTTGTTAAAGCTAACTCTAGCAATATCCCTCAAATCAGAGACCCTTAGAGCAACTTCAAAAGAATGTGAAAAGGTACCTTAATACTATTTTTTAGGAGAAAAACGAAAAAAATTAGCTCCAACATATTGCTAAAACTTCTCCCGATCTTTTCGCGATGCGAAACGGAGGAGCACCGCTGCGCATATTTACGCGGCCTGCGACCTCCCCAAATCCCATCCGCTTGCCTGTTCCCGCACCCTCCTGCTGCGCCGCGCCATGCCAAATCCTCCCACGCGCGCAAGAAGGTCTGGTCGGGGAAGCCTCCGGCAGCGGCAGCAGGGAGTGACGGCCACTACTGCACAAGGGAAGGTGACACCATTGGTGAGGCCGGGCCGGGGCCGCCAGTAGGGGAGCTCGGCACCGCTCCTGGTGGGAGGGGCTCTCCCCAGCTTCGCGCCACTGCCTGCGTCGTCACCGTTGGCCCATTGCCGGCGCAGGCGCCGGCGAGGAAGAGCAACAAGCCCACCCCTGGATCCTCCATGGCCGGGCGTGGAGAGATGCCGGCGTCCGTGACATGGAGCATGTGGCTAGTCGCTGCAGATTGCGGTAGCGGAATAGCTCCGGTTTGGCCGCCGCTGGTGCGCAGGTCGAGCAGAAAACGCAGCAGTGCGAGCAAGAGCAGCTGCGCCTGCGAGTCCCTGGCCACCATCACCCAAGACCCGTTGAGCACCAACGACGCGTGGTGAGGGAGTAGGAAGAGCCAGTTCTCCATGGCCGGGCGCCCGGGCGTGGGGAGGCGGCAACGTGCTCGTGCTCAGCAGTCGGAAGCTGGCTGGTTGGGAGTGTTTGGACTTTGGAGCTCTGGTGCCGTGGAGAGTGGAGACTGGGGAGTGTGTGGCTAGGAGAGTGAGAGCAACTGTTGAGGGAGATATTTCTCCAGTGGTCGGTGATGAGTGTCGGGCACTCTGAAGTCTGAACTCGCTGCTGTGAATTAAGATTATAGGATGAGGCTGATTACGATGATGACGTGGCCTGTTTTGGGAAAAATTATTAGGGTTCTGCTGTGGCGTGATACGTTTTTTTGGGGCAAAATGTTTTAGCGTACCCCCAATACATCATTTTGGGGTGTGATACATTTTTCACATACTCTTGGAGTTGCTCTTAAGACCTTGTCTAAAACGCATTCTATAGGAATCATTTTCTTTTCTTGCCATTTGGAACAAAGGAATTAGTATGAACTTTCCAAAGGAACGGCAATTCCACCTATACTTTTGAGGGAATTATTAGAAATAAGTTTTGAGCTGGCACGCTCTCCCTCCCTCCCAAATCATGCTTATGTGGCCTTGGTGCACATTAGCAATGCATGGCGTCATCAAAGTTGCCGAAAACACCTATGCCCGAATAAATCATAATCATCCTATCTTGCTTAATTACAAAAGAATTCAATATACTGCAAGTAAATTTTATCGATTAGTTGATTGTTAATGTATTAATATTAGTTTATGGTTCTGACAATTTTTTATTCCTGTGTTTTAGATTCATTAGTTCTAAACACCTCCTCATATTTTCTTCCGGTATCTTTTATTCCACTATTTTGCTTTTTATTCCTCTAATTGGCAACCTCATTCGGTCACTCCCATCCTGAGTCTCATGAGTTCATACTTAACTGGATGTAAAACAGCCACCCATGAGCACCCAACCTTTTTCCAAAATCAAAACAAATAAAATGTATTACAGAATAAACCTTCTTGTACTTTGAACCCCTATAAATAGCCCCCATGAGAGCATCAAAAGGCCAAAACCACAACACAGCAAGCACTGCTTTCCAAACAGCTCTTGCAAACTAGCTTCTGGCAGTGAGCAACAGCTTTGCCAAGCCGGCGCAAATGGGCAAGGAGGTCGACGCGTCCGCTCTCGAGGCCGGCGGCGCCCGTGACTACGTCGACCCGCCGCCGGCGCCGCTGGTGGACATCGACGAGCTCGGCAAGTGGTCGCTGTACCGCGCCGTGATCGCCGAGTTCGTGGCGACTCTGCTGTTCCTGTACATCACGGTGGCGACGGTGATCGGGTACAAGCACCAGACGGACGCGTCGGCGTCGGGCCCCGACGCGGCGTGCGGCGGCGTGGGCATCCTCGGCATCGCGTGGGCGTTTGGCGGCATGATCTTCATCCTCGTCTACTGCACCGCCGGCATCTCCGGCGGCCACATCAACCCGGCGGTCACCTTCGGCCTGTTCCTGGCGCGCAAGGTGTCCCTGGTCCGCGCGGTGCTGTACATGGCGGCGCAGTGCCTGGGAGCCATCTGCGGCGTCGCGCTCGTCAAGGGCTTCCAGAGCAGCTTCTACGCGCGCTACGGCGGCGGCGCCAACGAGGTCAGCGCCGGGTACTCCACCGGCACGGGCCTCGCCGCCGAGATCGTCGGCACCTTCGTGCTCGTTTACACCGTCTTCTCCGCCACTGACCCCAAGCGCAACGCCCGCGACTCACACGTCCCGGTATGTAATTTGAGTCTTGAGTTGTGATTTGCACGTTGAAAGGAGCCAAGAACTCACTGTCTGTTGCATGCCGACGAATTGACCAGGTGCTAGCTCCCCTCCCAATTGGGTTCGCCGTGTTCATGGTGCACCTGGCGACGATCCCGATCACCGGCACGGGGATCAACCCGGCCAGGAGCCTCGGCGCCGCCGTCGTGTACAACAACAGCAAGGCCTGGAGCGACCAGGTATACCATCTCTCCCATTGGCACATGGTGCAAGATTGCAGCAGCTAGCAATGTTTTCATCGATTAATTGTCCTGGAACAAGCTGTCAATTTCGTTCATTTTCAGTGGATCTTCTGGGTGGGTCCGTTCATCGGGGCGGCGATCGCAGCGCTGTACCACCAGATCGTGCTCCGCGCCAGCGCCAGGGGCTACGGCTCCTTCCGGAGCAACGCCTAGGCCAACCTCGTCATCGAGGACCTCCCCGGCCGATCATGGCGGCCAATGCAAATACTGAGCTCTTCCTTCTCCGGAGTTTAAGTTGAACGGAGAGGGAGAGCCCCGGCGTGGTTAATGTAGTAGCAGTAGTAGCTTCAGTCAAGTGTTGTAACTGCCAGCCAGTGGCGAAGTTAGAACTGGAGCTTATGGGGGCCTAATGTTGGCTTGAAGTCAAATTAATAAATATGGAGGGATCCAAGTTATCGTTTTATGTTTGTTTCGTACAAGGTTTGACATAGTGCATTTCGGAGTGTTTTAAATATTGAAGCTGTAAGACTATCATAATAGTGGCGTTGAACCAAAGGAAGACGACGGTGCGACCATCGTGGACTGAGCGATCGACCAAAGCGAAAAAAGACAGGCACTAAGAGCATATGAACTCTTTATTACAAAATCTACGTTTAGGGTATATGGGTACACAAGCATATCATCGAATAAATTGACTTTTAAATCAATTTTTATCATAGGTTTCTCGTTATCAATGGGTGATGGGCACGTCTCACATGCACAACTGAAAATATGGTACATTGGCACCGTTAATTTTTTTTAAATAAAATAAGAAAAAATATGAACTCCTAAATATTGTTTTCCACTATTCTAAGTCAAACATTGTTAATCTTTTAGCAACTAAATTAATCATGAAAGTAAGCTCATGTTGTATTTTTCTCCGTTCAAGGTAATGTACTTTTAACTAAATTGGTACTTAATGCTTCATCTTGCACATTGTATTCATGTCCTATAAACGGCTTATATTTGTGATGTAAGTACATTTTTCTATATTTCCGACACCTTTAGTAGACAAACACCATTATCTTAAAGGTAAACATCAAACCTGTTCCCTTCGTTTTTTGTAAGGCATAGTATGACTTGGCATGGTTTTTAAAGTTACATTTTGTCTAAACTTATAATCATCATAGGGTATACTTCATTACAAAACCACCGTAAAAAAATTGCATTATAAAAATAAAAAATAATAGTTTTATTGACCAAAGATTGAAAATTTTGAATCTGGCAGACAACAACGGAGCAGAGTATGCCAAAAACCCCAGAACTTATATAGTCAGCAGCTTTTTTTTAACGTACCATCTGGAAAGCTGCCTATTTATATTAAAAAGGAGGAGATCCCGGATGGGAAAAAAAACACGAGAGCTAGGCTCGGAGGCTCCCCACTCAAACAGAGAAAAACGAGAGCAAACCACAAAAAGCACTCCTCCCGAAAAAACCAAAAAGCTTTACTAGGCTTGCAAGGGTTTTTGCTCCAGCCATTATTCACACCGCTGCTTCTCTTTGATCCTAGCCAGGGACCACGAAGTTTGCGGCCTCCTTTTGATCGAAAATTCTTGTGTTCCGCTCTTTCCAAATTGTCCACGTTACAAGCACGATGATTGATGAGTGCTCAGAATCCCTTCCAAGTTGAAACGCTTGAACAAGACGCTAAAGTAGACCGCCAGTCACTCTCTTTGGCGATTTGCTTCATTTGCCCAGCGATACCGACCGATACCCTCCCAGACCCTTCTCGTGAATCGACACGTTGCGAATAAGTGCAGCGCCGTCTCAGGTTCGTGTCGACATAGAGGGCAAAGATTTTTGTTCGGCCATCCTCTAGTTTGCAAACGATCTGCCGTCCATACCCTGTTTTGATGAATTGCTAGGAGCAAGACTCGGTGCCGTAACCCACGCGTCAGTGACTGGTAAGTTATGTGAAGTACGGCAATGAATCCCTGCCCGAATTGCTAAGTCACGAGAATAGCTTACAGCCTTAAGGCGCCCTCAAGGTCTCCAAAATATACATACATAGCACGTTTTTCATTAAGAGAAGAGGAAATTACAACAAAGTAACTTTAGGGGAACCTAAAGCGCGACAGAACAAAGAAACAACGGTACAACGACCAACAAAGCTTCCTAAGAGCTGAAACAACCAAGAAAGAAAAGAAGAGCCCCACACCACCACCGCACAAAGCAAGACCTAGAAGGACTAGAGGAGTGTAGCCTGCTGGACAAAAAGACGCCAAGATCACCACGCACCATCACGGAAGCCTAAGAACTAGAAGTATGTGAGGACCGAGCGAACATGCCATGCAGGATGATGCCACCAAGGAACGAACGATGAGAACGCCGTCATCGTCCGTCTTTCCACGAAGGAGCAAACTGGGTTTTCATCTTGCAGACCAAATGGATTTGGAGCCACAACAACAACACCTCCAGCGAGGAATACGTTAGCGAACGCAGCCGTTGTCAGCACTGACGGAGGTCGGGTGAGGCTTTCGCCAGGCTCCAAATCCAACTCCACGCGGCAGACCTTGAGGCTTGGATGATAGGTGTTCCGATGGGAAGACGGCGTGCAACTAGGCCAGCGACCAGCCGAACGATGACCCACAACAGCCAATCAGGAGTGAAGACTGGCGATGGGGGAAAGGAGAGGAGCAACAACATCCAGAAACCGCAGCGGCACTTAGGGATGGCAATGGGTACCCGCCACCCGTTTACCCGCGGGTAAAAACCCTATTAGGGTGCGGGTTTGGGGGATTTTACCCCTCCCCCCCCACACACACACACGGGTGTGTTAACGGGTGATTGCCTCACCCATCGGGTGAAGCTGGTGCGGGTGCGTTCTTGAGTACCCCATACCCGTCACCCGATGGGTCCCCCGTTTGAGTATTACAGACGGGTCCATCTAGTCATTGACTGAGGTGTACATAGTATAAAACGATGCAAAACCCTAGCCATTCCAAGTTTCCAACCACCAGGCCGCCGCACCTCTCTCTCTCACCGTCTCTCTCCTCTAGCCTGTGTGCCTCACGCTCCAGTGGCCTACTGCCCAAATCTGCGCCGGTCCGATTGCAGAGGCCGACCGCCCCATTCCCTCCGCTGGCCAGGCACCAGGCCGCCGCACCCGGCGCTCAGGCCGTCGTTGCTCCCCTGCACGGGCAGGCCGTCGTCGCTCCCCTGCGCCAGGTCCCCCCCTCCCGCCCCCTGCGCTAGGCGCCTAAGCCACTATCGTGCCCCTGCGCCGGCCAGGCGGCCGCATCCCTACGCCAGCAAGGCAGCCGCGCCCCTGCGCCAGGTCCCCGCCGTCCCCTGCGCCTGGCACCTAGGCCGTCGGCGCGCCCCTGCGCCGGCTAGGCTGCCGCGCGCCCTGCGCCACCGACCGCCGCCGCCCCTTGTGCCAAGTGGGTGGGTGACCCGATGGGTAACCCGTTACCCACGCGGGTGGCGGTGTGGGCGATTTTTAGACCCGAGACGGGTGGTGGGGCGGGTGACGGGTGTTGCAACCCTAATGGGTGGCGGGTGTGTTCTTCTTCCCCCCCCCCCACCGGGTTTCCCACCCGCTGCCATCTCTAGCGGCGCCAGCAGGCGAAGGACCTAACGGGAGGCCGCGAACTCGAGAACACCACCGATGGGACCGCGGACGTCGACAGGAGGAGGAGGGAGCTGTGGTCGTCGTCGTGGAGGAGGGGCAGCGGCCGCCAATTGGAGGGAGGGAGTCGCGGCTGCTGGCGCGAAGGAGGGGTTGTGGCCGTCGGGCGGAGGGAGGGAGCCGCAGCCGCTAGCACGGAGGGGGCCGCGGCCGCCGACTGGAGGGAGGGAGCCTCGGTCGTCGGCGAGGTGGAGCTTCGTTAAGATCGTGAGATTAGGACGCTGCTGGCGGGGATGAGGAGGCCGCGGATCCAGGGACGCCGTCGGCGAGGAGGGACGGGGATGAGGGGCCGCGGCCGCCGACGGGGAGCCGCAGCCGCCGCCAAGGTTGAACTCCGACGAGGCCACGAGCACGGGGTACTTCCGGCGGGGAGGAGGTGGGGGCACCGTCGAGGAGAGGCCGCGACCGGTGGCGGTAGGGAGAGTCGCGGCCGCCGCCCGGTGGCAGTGCGGCTGCCGGTGCGACGAGTCGGAGCTCCCTCCCCGCTGCGGCGGAGGAGCTCAGTGTCGCCAAGAACGTGCCCTACCACCGTCGGGAGGAGATGCGGGGCGGAGGCGGTAGATCTAGATCTAGGGTTGAAGGTGGGGGAGGCAAGTCAGAGAAGGAGGGGGCGAGGCGCGCGAGGGGGCAGTAGGGGAAGGCAGCGACACACCAGCGAGGGCCACGCCGGAGACGCAGCAGGGTGAGCACCAGGTGGTTACCGAGGCCAGCGACCAAAGATCGACCTTGTGGTGTGGTGAGGGAGAGAGAGAAGGAAGAGGAGGGGAGGAAAGGGCATGTAGACGGACACCTATTGCGGCGGCAGCCGCCGAGGATTGTGGTGGCGGGCTCGGGCGGTGGAGATGGGAGCCCCCGAGTCGCCCTCCATGGAGAGCGACGCGAGGGAGAGCCATGTTAGGTTTATCTCATCTCTCAAAATCTGTTAGTGGGGATCCAATGAATTGCGCTTCAATAAAACAAAAAAAAAATACAGAACCAAACTGTTGAGCTCCAGTTCTTAGCAAAGGCTTCAGTAGTTTTCACCCAGTTCATGACGGTGGCCTGCTCAATCATCTATTCCCTGGTTAATTGTAACACGTCTACTGAAATATACATCTTCTCCTTTAGATGGAACTTTCGAGTATGCATGTGGGCCCGGGGTGTTGGTGTCGGCAGTTGCACCAACTGTGGAAGAACTGAAGCTGCCGACCACAGGAGTGATCAATGGGAGAAGCCTTTTTGGAATCTTTGGGCGGCAAGCAGAATATATAAATTTGATCAATTTCAGCTCTAGGAAAGGCTGAAAGCAACAATATACAGTTGACAACAAGTGATCTCATCACAAGTGTCATTGATAAACTCAATGGTAATGTGTTTTTTCCTTCTTTTGTTCTTTCTTCTATCCTTCTTTCAGCTTGTTCGTTTGGCTGGTGGCTGGTGTTGATTTGTTCTGAGAGAAAATATCGGTGGCTGGTTAATTCTTAGAGAAAAGTACTGCTGGCTGGTGGTTGGTAAGCCAAGCGAACACGTTGTTCGCAACCCCCTCCTTGTAGCACCATGCTAGGGCACTCCCAACCCAAACTCTATGGTAGAGTCTATAGTCACTAATTACACTGTCACATAGACAATTTGATGATGTGGCAAGTAATTTAATGATGAGAGAGAGGTGAAAACTAAGAAACCAAGTCTAAATTAGACATCAAGTCTAAGCGCAAAACGAGGCCCGTGTGGATCCCGTGTGGCTGCCCGCATACTCGATGTGTCCGCTTATTTAATAAAATGAGAGCAGAAGATCCGAGAGCAATATTAGATAGACTCCATGATACAAAATCTGCATTGTAGACTATAGTTTCTTATGGTAGAGTCTTCGACATAAAGTACCCTCAAAATAATGGCAGTTTAGTAGTTCGCCATACACATTCCCTGAGGTTAAGCTAGTCTCAATGGGAGTTTCATGAGCATTAATTATCATGTCACATCACCAATTTTTCTTATGTAGCAAGGTAGTTATGAGGAAAGAGAAGAGAGTTTTATCATATGTGAGAGGAGTTTCATCACCATAAAACTCCTGTAGCACAGTTACCTAGTTCCCGAACTATGTACCCGTGCACGGATACTGGCGCACGGAGACTGGCCTTAAGGGAGCGTAGTCATGTGACATCCACTGAATCTTTGCCCAAATGCAGCTTTCAGTGGGGTAGGTGAAGGTCGTCGAAGGTGCAAGTAAACTGCAGCTGCAATAGAACTGAAACCTAGTTGTTGCCTAACCGTCACACTCACACGTCCTGGATAAATTTGCGACCACAGGACCGAGCATTTCAAGGATCTCAGGGTGCACATATGCTCTATGTAGATTTCATGGTGCCGAGCAACCATGACCACTAGGATGCACATCAAGAACAGAATTTGTTTATGGTGGTGAATTGCTTATGAAGGCTACATGGAACCAATGCCTCTTGTAGTGACATGACAACTAATAATAAAGTAAATTCCAGAGTCAGATGGAAGAGACCAGTGGCAAGAGCTTGACCAAGGATGAGTATACCGACAAACCATAAATTATATGGCAGCAAATAAGATCTGAAGGAATTTTCGTGTCCACTGAAGGAACACAGGAGCAAAAAACAAAATTTTTCATATGACAGAAGCTGGTGACCCTCAAAATGATGAGGTCTGACCAAGGTAATGGAACAGCCGAGTTAGTTTGTAACTTCGATGCACCCCATCCACTCGCTATGTGATTCATCATGTTTGGATGCTCAACTTCCTAGCGCATATAGGGGAAAGATAAGATGTTTTATTTGATAATCCGAAGAAGGGGACATGCTGAACAATTGTCGTGCCTTAGTATCCCCAGTAATCGTTGCGGATCTCGTCGTCAAACTTCTGTTTGAGTTCAGGGTGCTTCGCAAAGTACTCGTCTGCTGTCATCGTGCTGATCTTTTTCTGCGCGTACAGACAAGATATTAGCATGGACACAAAGGCAACATGCTCCATGTTTGCTAAATAGCGACCTCACCTTCATCTCCTTCATTTCAGCAATCTCTTTCTCTATCCTCTCTGATTCCTTCAGTGATGCCTTTTCCGCTTCCTTCATTTCGACCAGCTAGGTAAATCATCAGACACAGTAAACATCATCAATATCTGAAGGAGAATGGTCAAAGTGATAATTCAGTTGACTGCCAGCACAGAATAGAAGGTGAAAATTATAAAGAGAGCAGTGAATCCTCACCAGAGCATCAAACTTTGGCTTGTACTGAGGAGTGACAGTGTCAACATACTTGGGGATCTCTATGCCTGCAATGTTTCCATGATTCACGTCACATTAAGTGGTTAAATATGTGAAAAAGTGCCTACAACCATAAGAATATCCGATACCTCAAAGACTAGCAACCATTATTATCATTTCGTAAGCCAGGACCATCTTTAGAGTCCAATCTTGTAATGTGACATCTACACAGACTACTAACTTTAAGTGAAGTTTCTAACCAAAGATATACACAACTTATGGTTTCCAACGACTAACTGATATTAGAATGCACACATGAAGCATCCTTTTTTTTTGAATAAAAGGCAGGAGCACTGCCGCATCATAAAGCATCCTTTACTAACTGATATTAGAATGCACACATGAAGCATCCTTTATCTATACACACTGCTATAGAACTTTACAAACAAAAAATAATGAAGTTTCATCTGATGTGCTAATCAATATTCCCAACCAAGCATAGATCACAAGTTGAAAATCCTAAAGCAACATATCAGTCTGCTTACAAATTAATAGCGCAAAAGTTCCCAGAAACACGAGCTAAGATGGAGAGAAGAATTCATGCTTACTTTCATATGCCTCCTTGTACATATCAACAACTTTTGATCCAATTCCTTTTCTGTAGTACTCCCAGTCGATTGGCTGGGGTTCCTGCAAGAATGAAGTAATACTGAGATCACCCAAAGGGCCAACATGAAAGAAGAGATAGCCCATGTTTTGAAGGTTCACAAGGGCGTATCAACTCAATGCACAAGTACAATGAAATAGGAGTAAAATACTATGGACATGGACTACCTATTTAATACAAGCAGCTAATATGTCAGAGCATAAATCTTTGCACAGCTAATGATGGACATCAAAACAATTTGTGATCTATGTTCTGGTGGATTGCATGCATCAGAAGTGAATAAGCCTGACGCAAAATGGAAATTTTACCCATAACCAACAATGCATTCGACATTGTCTGATTCGGTATCAGTGCAGTGAGTAGCACTAGCACACAGACCTGGGTTTTCAAGGATATATTGAAATGTGTTTCGGTATACATGTGAGCGGTTGCGTCATGCCATCATAATATGCAATGTAACAAAGGGCCCTGGTTTTTACGAGTAAATTGGCACTGCGTGAGGCTATGAATCACCAGATGAGAAGAAGACGGCCGATTCGACCAAACCTGATCTAGGGCAAACGAGCCAGACCCTGGGTGGGGGTGATAGATTGGGACAGTTACCTGCGAGAACTTGGTCTGGAGCTGGTGGTTGACGTCCTCGAAGGTGCGGCGGAGGGTGGCGAACTCCTTGCGGGCCTCCTCGGAGACGAGCATCTTCGCCAGGCCGTCCCAGTCGATCGCCTTGCCGGCCTTCGCTGCGGCGTCGGCCACCTTCTTCACCACGCCACTCCCGCTCATCTTGCTCGCCTCCCCTCTCTCTCCTCGCCGCCGCCGATCTACGCTCGCCTCGGAGATGGAGCGGGGACAGGCCTGTGACGGAAGAAGCGAGTGCGCAGGTGGCTAGTGGTGATCCTTTGGGCTCTTTTGCTTGGGCTTTAATGGGCCGGCCACTAATGGGCTGGGCTTGGATGGAATTGGAAACCGAGTGGTTGGTGTACGTATGAAAATGTTTGGAAAAAACAAAACTGTTGATCCGGTCAAACCACTTCACTGAAATCAAATCTTTGAAAAGCATATGTTATCAGTCTCTGATCTTTTCTCTGGGAAGGCATATATGATTGGACGACCAGGACTTTTTGGTACCTTGTGCACGACAATAACTAGACCATGAGAGCGAATCAGCCAAAAAAAAAAAAGGTCAGAGCACGTTGTGGGCTTGTGGCTGCTGGTACTAGATTCAGATATGTTAATCCTAGGCTGGTCTTTATTAGTTGGGGAAGCAGCAAGTGAGGATTACCTCACGCTTCCATTATACCAAATAAAAGCACTGATCCTCTTGCCACAAAACGCCAATCCTACTCCAGCCACAAAAACCACCATCATATTACTATAAAAGTACCATTTCAGGCTAGTGTTCATGCCGAATAAAACTTTCAGTTAAAAATGCTGGGAGAAAGATGTCGTCATAAGGGCAACCGCAGTGGTTATAGCAGGATGCTCTCTATAGTGATGTACACGTAGGATATAGTAATTGTTGTAGACTACCCACTCAATAGTCTTGCTATAGCAATAATTTTGTGGGGTCCACGTTATTACTAATTTACTATTTACTAGTCCTCTTCATCATCCAGACTGCATCTCTTTTCTCTCCCCTTTTCACCTCCACTGTCGTGCCGCCGCCGCACGCCCCCTACGCCGGCCACCGCGTCCAGACCGTGCCGGTGCCGGAGCTCCCGCGGCGGTTCCGCCTGCCGGCGTCCCTCCCTGCTAGCGTTCCGCCGGCCCTCGCGACCGCCACGCTTTCGCCGCCGTCCCGAGCCGGACGAGATCCGTCGGTGCTCATGACGCCGGCGAACCGGCGGCCCCGCCCTGCCTCTCCTTTCCATCGGGACTACGCCCGCCGCCACCTCTGTCTCTATCCTCCGCCCGCGGTGGCCGGACCGCTTCTCCTTCGTGCTTGTGGCCACCCCGCCCAATCCTCCTCGTCTCCGCCGCCGTCGCGACGGCGCTCAGTCCAACTCCCCCGCACCGGCCGCCGAAGGTGCGCAATTGAAGGCGGGAGCCTCTTCCCAGAGGTGAAGTGGAGCGGCGCCGACACGACATGAGGACGTGCTCGGCGGCGGTGTGCTGAGTGTATTCCGTGAGGAGCGGCGCGATTCGAAGAGGAGATCGACGGCGGTGAGTTCTTGGTTGGCCGGCGACGCCATCAGCGGTGGCTCGGGCCGCTGCTCTCCTCCTTCCTGGCGGCTTGCTGGGCTGCTCGCGCTCGACGGCCGCGCCGCCCGCATGCTCGCCGGCGGCGAGCTTCCCTGCCGGCGCCCGGAGCCCAGGTGCCCCAGGGAACCAGCGGTGGCGCCCCTCCACCTTGACGGCGGTGCTCCGCCACCATCGCAGAGCCTGCTGCCGTCGTCCTGGAGTAGGAAAGGGGAAAGAGGAGCGGGCAAGGAAACACGCACGTGAGTGGGGCCCGCTGCCGTCGTAGTTTGTGCTATCGGCTTACGCTGAGTGTAGCGACGTTTCCTTCTCTCTCCTCTTTTCTCTTTCCTATGTGGCATCTTATAGAGAGCCTAACTACATCCATTGATGGTGCCCTAAGGGTAGTACGAAATTCTAAAAGAGCACGCAACCGAATCTGTGTATCTACAGAGGAAACAGTGTATTTTCCAGCAACCTGACTGGCTTGGGATGTGCGATGCAATCACACTGGATTCTCGTATTTGAATTCCTAGTTCATGACTTTGACAGTTCATCCTTGACATTAGTAGTGGCAGCTAGCCATGAGATTATTCCTCCCACGGACAGTACTACTCGTCTTGCCATTTTCACCAACGGGGGCGGCGCATGAAAAATCCGGGGAAGAAATTGAAAGCATCATCGATCATGCATGTCACTGGAATCTTGTAGGATCGTCCATCATCTACCCCTATTAGCTACTGTAGGCCTGAAAAAATAGCAGCAGCACCAGCAGGCCACCAGCAGAATAATCCAGCTGGGAGGAGTGCATGCAAAAAGGGCTTCATGAAAAAGGTCACGGCTACCGGTCTCTGTCAGCTGGGAAGAGCAGGTGCTGTCACCTAATGCTCCATTAACATCCAAGTGCATTAGCATCCAAATTAAAGAGCATACCAGGCCAAAATGGCCAGCAGCAAACGCAAACGCAACCGCCCCAGCGAGCCCTGCCACCCCCAAACCCATTTCTCTATTTCTTCCACCACGGGGGAAGCGCAGCGGGAGGACGAGGACGACTAGGCTCGCGGCTGCCGTTAGCTCGCAGGTCGCCGTCGTGCCCGCGCGGCCGCGCCCCCCGAGTAATCCCCTCCAGACCACGGGTTTATATTAGTTTAGAATTAGGAACTGGAGGTCGCTGTTCTTGTCCTCCGCCTCATCCGGTTTATAAAATTTTAAGCAACATCCTTTGCTTGGCCACTCGCCGCCCTAAACACGGAAATTGGATTGCATTAGCTTTTCCCTTTTTCTGATCATCAAGCTCCGCGACAAACTGCAACTTGCATGCAATCACGCACGCATCGCTGTAAAGAGCGGGGTGATTCCAGCACGAAGACGAAAACGTTCTCGTGTTGCAAGTTGGAACACCGTTGAGACCATTCCTTTTCCCCTCCCATGCCGTACGTGCGTCGTAGGCTTTAATCTGCACGTACGTATACAGTGTAGCCAAGACAGAACTACTGGCGCGTATGTACGTACGTCTTGCCGAAACCGTTGGCGCAGCGTCGTGGCATCGAAGCGACAAGCCGCAAGATTCTAGTAACATCCAGAGTGTTCGTGCGTGTGCTCGCCGGCGGGGGGTGCCCTGTTTCGCCTTTGCTCCAGCAGCGGCGGCCCGGGCCGGCCAATTATTGGGGGGCGGAAGTTTCTCCGGCGACGTCGCTCTCCGACAGGGCGTGGCCGCGGCGGGTCACTGTTCCACGAGCCGTGAGCTCGCCGTCCCGCCCCCGGAGATGAATGATGTCGATGCGTGCATGGTCACATCACATCTCGCCGGCCGCGCGCGGAAATCTGCCGACCACACGACTAGTTTGCTCGCTCTGATCTGGCCGTTTGCGACCGATCGAGAGCTCATCGTCAGACTTCGCTTTGGTTTTGGTAGTTGTCGCGAGAGCCGTGTGCGTGTGCCTACACAGCTTGGTTGATTGTTTGTCGATTCATGTCATCAAAAGCGATACTTTATTTTCTTAGAGAGGCAGCAGGATGCGGCTGCTAGCGTTTATCTTATGGTTGTTGGTTTGCCGCTACTACATCTTATTCTTACGAGAGAATGAGAGATGATGCTAGCTAGCTGATGGTACGTACGGTAGTTACATCTTTGGGTTTAATGTGATCCTTTGTTGACAGGGAACTAAAGGATCGGAGTTGTTTAATGCGGCTATCAGCCAGCCGTTGGCTTGTTCAGCTCCACGTCACGGCCATGTTATCCGAAAGCGTCCGTGTGTGTCCAAGTACGCCCATCGCTGGATTCCTAACCAACCGCTGTACTAGCTGGACAAGGAGCGAGCGGGCCACGGCAATGATGGGCGTTCCTCCGTCGTGGAAGTCCATCATGCATATGTTTTTGCCGAGCATCAACGGATACATGATCATGCATATGCATGGTTCGTCATCAGGCTTTGCATCGACAGATAGGAGGAAGTATATGAGATTGTTTAGGAAGGATAAATTTCACAGATACATGCATCATGGTTCTTGCTCCCATATAATTTCACTGTAGTGAAAAGCAGAAATTGGTTGGCGTGTTGCAACACTCCAACAGCATGCACACCTACGGAGTACTGCTACCTGACGGCGGTCTCCGTCCGGCAAATTGGTCTCTTGCTCAGAATTGAAAAACCAGGACACTGACGCCCAGCGCCCTGCTCGTGTTCAACCTGCGCTGCACCGTACCGTACCGTACCACGCGTGTAACGTTTAAAACCTGTGTGCCATCGTGGCCACTCTGAAAACCCGATCTTGTCCTGACGCCGGCGGCTGTGGGTAGATCCATGGTGAGATCGCACATTCCAATTTCCAAATGACGAGCCCAGAGCAGGTCAGGTAGGCAAGCCAAAGGGTGGTCGTCTGACGACATGCTCCTTTTTTTTACAGCACACAAACACTGAACCACTACTACTATACGTACGTACACACAGTGAGTAGGTAGGTGACTAGATAGATCACCACACGCCGCCACTTGCTGCAAGCTGCTTGGAGTGGAAACCGGAATATGATCCCCGTCGTCATCGTGGCTGATGAGTGGCCAGCAAGAATGACTGCCGAGATCTTAGATGCAGTTGCAGTGCAGCACCCGGCAGCCGTTGCTGACTTTCGGTGTACAACTACACTACACAAGATCTGCCTTTAACCCCACGGTAGAGCACAGGCACAGCAGGATGGATGGGTGTATGTATCAGCAAGTCATATATCTATATGACAGCAGGCTGTAATGATAATCTGCTTATATGTATATCTCCACTGATCGATCCCATGATCACCACCAAGGCGCTTTCAGATAACGTACTATAGCTCTGCTAACAACCACTACGACGCGGTTTATTATCTTCTCTGCCATTAAACAGCTGCAGCGTGGCCAAATTTGTAATAATGACTGAAGAACATGCTTTGTTCGTGGAATACCATCTCAATGCACGCGTAACCTCCCGTGTAATATACCAAGTTTTTTTTAAAGAACATGTTCGATTTTCGCATATGTTCGGTTTTGTCATTAATGGAGAGACTAGGCGATGACGAGAATCACCATCTGCGTAATAACATAACACTAAAACGATCCCCGCGCGCGCAAAAAAAAAAAAAAAAACCTCTGCAATCATTGACCTTAATTTGGCTCCTCCTTGGCATCATGTCCCCTTTCCCCCTTCGTGGTTTGAGAACGCATCGCGTGCAGAGGGCGTGGGTGAGAATCGCAGCATTGTTGGCTGGCGCTGCGTGCATATGCAGAGGATCCGAGGACGCACGGAGAACCCATAAAATACACGCCTCGCGTTCACCACCGCCACCGGCCATCACCGCGGACAGCGACGCACGGCCGCCGCGCCGACGACGTGGACAGCCTGGCCGGCCCGTGGGGTGACGGGGAGAAAGTTTACACCGCCGTGCGTCTCCCAGCCACAAGAGTAGAGAGCTCCGCCCTCTCGTCCTCCTCGGGCTGCTGTCCCGATTACGACCTTAAGCATGTGTAGTATTCAGTTGGGCAGGAGTACTTGCTCGCTCACAAATTCCAAAATCCGTGCTCCTGACCGGCTGACCCTTCCTTTTAGTCGCCGGCCGTCTCTTTCCTTCCTCTGATCTGGTGTGTTCAGCAGAGCCCCGCTGGAAATTCCATCTGATTCTGGTTGCTTGGACAAGTTCATCTTCTCAAATACGGTACGAAAACTTGCAGAAACTAGTAGTATTTCACCTGGGAAAACCAGCTGAGAGCGCACAAGTACATGAACCCGGCAGCAGATGGAGAGACCGGACACAGCACCGCAGGGTCACGCAAGATCCACGTGACGGATTATGCAGCAAGGTTCGACGATCTGTCTGTGTGTGCTCGGGAGCTCAAGCCACACCCACGCGTGCCACCGGCCGGCTCCCACTCTTGTCCGGAACCCAAAACCGGCAGCCATAGTACGTATTGCCCCGTTCAAAAGGACGGCCGGCATCGTCAGAAGACAGGGTGAATCACCGGCCCGTCCATGAGCCGCACATCGGCACATGCACTACCACGACGACCACCGCCGGTCGGCCGGCTTTCGGTGGTCAGGTCACGCAACTCGCAAGTAGTGCGTCGTGCGGTGCGCCCGGCCGGCTCGCTACTAGCCAGCTGGCTAAGGTTCCCGGGCGCTGGTGTGCATTGGCTTGCAAGCGATCTCGCACGCCGGCCGGGTGGCATCGTCGATCGCGTGGCTAGTTGGCTTGCTTTCCGGCCCATGCGCTGCGCCTGTGGGGAGGAACGGATCGAGGAGGGTGGAGGGGCCAGTGGGCGCTCCACTCATTTTCCGGCCGGCCTCGCGTGGCCGTGAAAGCAGGGGGGGTGCGAAAGGCACGTCCATTCTTACCGTAGCAGCGCAGGGAGCGCACAGCTCAGCTGCAAGCACCTGGGGAGCGGCTTCAGTTCCAGAGATGATGGCTTCAGTTCAGGTGTCGAAAAATACGGCTGCTCAAAAAAAACGGACACACTTTTTTTTTTGTCCAAAAATTTCAGCCGGATTTTGATGAAATTCGGCGTTACGAGGCTGCAAGTGAAGACAACTTGACAGGGTACGAAGACGACGGCAGCTAGGGAATTGAAGTTTGTATTTCACACCGGCTCATCGTAAGCCGTTAAATCAAAATTGTGGCCTAATTATTTGACAAACTTCCAGACATATAAGGCCAAGAGTGCTTGATTACCGACCGCAACTCTCCACACACTACAGTGTTTTGCGTCTCACTAAAGTGCCGCCACGACACATTTGGATCCATGCATGGCTTGTGGCGCCTAGATAGCGCGCTGTGGCATCCGTGGCAAGGCTAGTTGGTGCCTTGGTGGTGGCAGCAGACCAAACAACACGTAAGATTATATTTTGCAAAACAAGTTTTTTTTTGAAAAAAAAAGATTGATTCCATTGAAACGTTTACTCGACGAAGGATGTCGACATTAGGAGCTTGAGATGTCTTCACTAATTTTGCCAATGCGGGCTAAAGACTTCATCCTCGATCCCTTTGTATAACTGTAGCAGCATGTAACGTGTGGTTCCATTGAAAATTCTCATATACGTCATACGTGCATATGCAGAGAAACTTGTTTGCGAATGAGTTCAGAAAAGATGAGAGAGGAAAGCAACATATACCTTAATAAGTGTTTTTTTGGTTAATTTTTTCATTTTCCTTGTATTCTTGAAGATGTTGTGTACTATGCGTACTTTTTTAACCTCCCTTTGTCACACTAGTTGTACACCAGTCATTAGCAACAGGGCTATATATAGCTATATAGACCTTAGCTTGTACATACACGGCTATGAATGTTATTGGAAAAAAATATGCGAAGAACTTTCATGCACGGACGATCTATTTTAAACACGTATAAGTACATATTTTTTTTATAGTTCTAGCATGCTACTTTTTCAGATTTTTTTTTAAACTGTACTATACCTCCGTCATCGTATAAGATCACACATGCTTGCATTTGATGGAACTTGTGCCGAAAATGTTTGCAACATGTATATATTAGATATTATGTTGAGATATATATTTTATAAACAAGTTGCCACGGAGTACATTATTAGTTTGATTGACCTCCTTATGTTGTTGTGTACGTAGACTGTTGGAAACTTGTCAAGAAAGATAGTCAACCAATCTAGGGAGCAATGCACGTACTCGATGTTGTATCGTTTCCGTGTGCCAAGTACAACGCAGCGGTTGGAAAGAGGATCTCTATAGTTGAATCTGATATGTACTTCCACCGTCTCAAGAAACATCTCATTATACGCAATTTGACATGCATCCATGTGTATGTGGTATATGACTATTCCATCTGTTTCAAATTATATTTTGAGTTTTTGACCCTCCATGTGATGGGATGGTCTGAAGCGCTTACGCCGGGAGGTGAGTTTGTCGAGCGTAGAACTGGCACCCTTCGCAGCGCTGCACGATGTCCTTGGAGTCCGCCACCGCTGTGGGGCAGTAAAACCCTTGTCGGAAAGCCTTTCCAACAAGAGTTCTCGGACCGGCGTGATGTCCGCATGTGCCGGCATGGATCTCGCGAAGTAGCTCCTTGCCCTGATCTCCTAATATGCATCGCATGAGTATGCCTGCCGCGCCCCGCTTGTAGAGCTCGCCCTCAATGAGGACGAACGCTTTAGCTCGTCGCGCGATGCGGCGTGCCTCTGTCTGGTCGGAGGGCAGTTTCCCTTCGACGAGCCACTCGAGGATGGGAAAGCGTCGTCGATCGCTCGATTTCCTCAAATGTTCTTTATACAATTTTAACACTATTTGTTATATTATTATTACATTATTGGATAAAAATAACAATAAGAAAAGTAAAATAAAAAATTACAAAATAATATGAAAATAATTTAGAAGATAAAACTCATCGTTATGAACACATGAGCATAAGAGTCACTTAAATCAGAGATGCAAGAAAAATAATAATCATTTTAAGATTCAAGGACTAAATATAAATAAAATAGTCACATGATCTTTAAATGATCACTACCTTTTTCTCGCATCTCCGATTCAAGTGATTCTTGTGATCATGCATTTTAATATTGATTTTTATCCTTGTAAATGCTGTTTATATTATTTTGTAAATATTTGTTTTACTTGTATTATATTGTTGTTTTTACAAAACATAAGAATAATATAACAAATAGAGATAAAATAGTATAAATAACATTCTAAAAGATAAAGCTCACCGTTATGAATGTGTGACCGTAAGAATCACCTAAATCAGAGGTACGGACAAAAAGTAATAATCATTTTAAGATATAATGAATAAATTATAAATAAAAAAATTTAAAAGCACCTATCAAAACAGTCGGATGGTCAAATTTGAACAATTTTAATAGTTGAATGGCCAAAGATACTCGGTTTTGAAGTTTGCCAACACCAAATTGAAGCAAGAGTTAGATGGTTAAAAAAATTTTCTTTGCAAAATCTTTTAAGTAAACACAAAAGATCAAATATGGGATAAAAAATCAAACAAATTATAATTTGAAATGGCTGAAGTAATATAGAAGCAATAGATTTTCCTTTTCTTTTGAAGTAATTTGACATTAAACAAATTATAATTTTTTTCTTTTGATGGTTCGGTCCGCCAAGTTGCCGGGATCGAGGCAATGCGGCACTACGCGGGCCGTTTACGGTAGCGGGGCGTGGTGGAGCGGAAGTGGAGCTAGCTGAATAGTGCTGCGATGCCACGTTGGCGGCATAGTACGGATTACATTTTCAAAGGGAGATGTCCGGAGGACCGGAGCGCGGACGTGTGGACGCACCGGCGCTTGCTCGCTCGCTCGCTGGCGTCACGTGCAGACGTACAGTAGTAGCACTGCGCACGGCGTACGGCCAGGCAGCCGGGCAGACACAGTACACGCGCAGCTACAGGGAGAGATCGCAGATCGGAGGAAGCGTCTCGGTTTGCCGGGCGCGCGACGTGGCGCCTCCTGAGTCCCTTGTCCGAAATTGGCATTTCGGTGACGACGTGTCGGGCTTGCCGCTCCACGGCGTCACCACCGACCGGGAGGAGTGCGAGTCCCGAAGCGCCATGCACGGTGCATGCGGAGAAGTCAGGCCGGCCGGGGGTCCGATCGGGGGTCATCGGAAGGAGGAGATACCAACGTGATGCAACGTGACTGGGCTCGTCCATGCATCCTCATCTCCCTGCCTCCTGCCCTGCTTGTTGTGTGGGGGGAGCCAGAGGATGCGGAGTCAACAAGGCACGTTGACGATCGAGCTGCCCGCCGGCGTCAGGAGTTCAGGACCGTCAGCTACTAGCACTGCTCTTGCATGACACACCGTGCGTCCGTGCTTGTGGCAGCAAGTAAGGGATAAAGAAGGGTTTTTCCCGAGTAATGAGGTCTCTCAGCAGCGACGGCACATGCAAGCGATCGATGTACTCTAGTGCTCATTTCTTATCCTTATCCCCCGCCTGGGCGCCCCCCTGCCGCCGCGCAATCATGGCGCCCGGCCGGCAGCCTGGCTGCGGCGGCGCTCCGGCCCGCACGGCCGACCGGCCAGCCTGGTTGCGCGAGGTCATCTCCGTGCATGCGCGCATGTGCGGCGCTGGCCTGGCATGGCCTGGGTGGAGGACATATCAGCAGCAGGCACCCACCCGGCAGTCGTTGCGCCGCGGGGCAGGGCGCTGGTGGTGTGCGCGCCCAGGTCAGCTGGGCCTAGCTCCGTCGCCGGCCTCCAGGGCAGAATGAGAGACGAGATCAGATCGTGGCTACTTGGCTACTACGGCGACTGCGGCTGCGCTCGGCCGGCGTGTGGCGCAAGTGGGCGCCGCCGTACGCGCGCGGTCCCGGGCGCCCGGTGGCCGTGCCGCGACGTGTGACGATCATCTCGTCTCCATCGTCCGGGGACCGTCGTCCGGGTGTCCGGCCGGGGGTGCTGCTGCATGCACGGTGAAAAGGCTCTGGCGCGGCCAGGAAGAAGGTGAAGCTAACACCGTCATTTCCAAGTACGTACTGGTAGATCGCGCGGGCAGGGGCAGCGGCAGGGCGACAGCATAAGAAACAAACGGGGTACTACGTGGTGACGGCTTCCGTGTCCCGGCCGGAAGGAGAAGCAGGCCCCAACGGCAACACCAGTCCAGTTGTCCCGCGCGACTGCAGGTATGCGTCACGGGGATCGTGTCCCGCGTACGTGCCGTCGACGCCGAGGAGAGATCGTCGTCCTCGTCCCACTGTCCCGGCCACTCGGCCGGCCAGCGCAGCCAGCCACGGCGATGACGAATCGACGACGAGAGAAATCAGACAGAGACGGTCCTGGTCCCTGCTGGCCGGCTGCTGGCCCGGCCGGCCCCTTGGCCATCGGCCAGCCTAGCCAGCCGGCTGTCGCGCGCCCACCCGCCCTGGCCGAATCGAACCCCAATCAGCGCCGCGGATCCCCCGGCGCATGCACGTCGAGTCGCATCTGTCGCGTCAGCGCGCGCGCGCGGGGCCTCCTCCGAGCCAGCGTGGCGGGGGCCAGCAAACGCTCCTCCCTCCCTGGCCGCGGCGGACCCTCCTCCTCCAACGTTCACCAGGCGGCCACCAGCTACTCTTGAGTCTCCCCCGTCCGATCCTAGGCTTCTCTGGCGGCCTGGCCCGCCTGGATGCTGCGGCGGTTGCCGCCAACGTCGCCGGATCGGCGGCCTCCTCCGTTGATCCTTCCAGACCGTTCTGCCACCCTCCGAATCCCCCATCCCTATCTATCCGCTGCCGGCCCTCACCTCACCCCAGTCAGGCAGTCACCCACCCCGCTCACTGTTCCAACGGCGACGCGCCGCGACGCCGACAGCGCGGCTGGGCTGGGCCTCGCCGCCGCGCGCAGCCACACGCGACCCCGGCTACGTGTCGCGCCTCGGCTCGCGCGCCGCAATTCCACGGTCGCGTTCACCGTCGTCTTTTCGCCGCCCCGCGCGCCTCGAGATGCCTGCTGCCTGCACATTGATCTCGTGTGTGTGTGTGCACGTACAGCACAGTGGTAGTAGCACTGTTGCCGACGGGAGAGAGCGAGAGCACGCGACGACGCTGCCTAGCCACACACGATGACGATGCTTTGCGATTCCTTGGGTTACTTTTTTCAATTCTCCGGGAGTTTCTGGCGAGGGAGGCGCCCACCTGTCCACGGGACCCCGACATGCCCCGATCCGCCCGTATCTCCTCCGGCGGGGGGCGTGGATGAGATGGAACGTCATCCACAACCGCAAATCACAATGATTATTAAGAAAAAAACGTTGTCTCTTTTAATAACAAACACAGACCCTAAGCCCAAAACGGGAAAGTGCAGGCGGGAGCTTCGAGACAGAAGGCCTCTGCACTGCGCGTCATCCACAAATCACACAGATTAATAATTAATCATGTCTCTACTAGTACAATGACACGTCTCCATCCCCGCCCGCTTCTTCGCGCAGCGGCAGCAGCGCCTCCGTGCCGTGCCGCGCGCCTGCAGAGGTCGGTGCCGGACCGTGCCATGCGTCGACGTCGACAGCAGCCCATCACCAAACCCCATGCGCCCCGATGGGCTCGAGTTTTCATTCCCCACGTACAGTACGCCCTCGACGACCCGCAGCAAGTCCACCGCGCGACGCCATGCCACGGCTCGTAGGCCGGCGCGAGCGAACGAGCGCATCTCGGCTCACTGATTGCGAGAGGCGCGATGCGCGCGCCAGCGACTAGTCAGTAGTCACTCACCCACCCGTCGGGATGGAGCGAGCGCGCGGGGTGGTTGTTTATCACTCGCTCAACCTGCTGGTCCGGTCTGCCACATGGTCAGGAGATTTCGGGTATCCCCGCCGGTTATGGTCGTTACGTAGTAGCCGGCGTGTATAAAAGTATAAACTAGCGTCATACGATAACATAATCAATACCTTCTCTCCAAGGCGATATAATCAATAAATACAAATTCAACTGTTGCAGAATATTTTTTGATGATAGAATGGTGAGATACAGCACATAGCTGAGGAGACGAGGATGCGTTGGGATCAGTTGGAGGTGAATACAATTTTGAATAGGGCAAGGCGCTTCTCCCTCCCCGGTGACGTAGAGAGGGAAGAAGAATGAAGCATGTTACACGACCAGCGTAAGACAAAAGTATTTTTTTTTTCTCTGATACCAAATCAGCACTGACTATCAATCAGTCGATAATATTTTTCTCTCAAAACAAATCAGCACCAACTAAGATGAAAAGATGAGTACATACGTCGTTTTAGGGAGGAACAGTATTTTAGGCTCCGGATTTGGATATAATACATACAACAACTCCGTTTAATTTTGCTATCTTTTCTATGGCAGTTAAGGTGGAGAGATTTTTTTTTTTGGACACACCGCCTCGCAATAATTCTACATAGAAATTAAATCTTAGATGCATTGTGCAATAAGATTACGATGTTTATTTTTAAGTGAGATGAATAATATCGATCATCTCAACTTCTGGTCGGTGCTATACCAAACTTCTGACCTTAGTTTCTCGGTGGTTCATCCTGATAGAGACTCCACAGATAGAAAGTCATTTCGGTCGACAAGTTTTGAGCTGTTCCATTTCTAGGACAATCAAGAAAAGACATACAGATCGAAAGTATACAAATGCATCTGCATATATAGGGGGGAAAACGCGCAACGGTCTACCGTATATTTCTTGACGAACCACTATTCTTCTCTCATTTTCATCTCCACAGATTCCATTCCGTCCCTGGAAAGTTCTATTCGTTTTTTCTCCTTGCAAAAAAGAAAAAAAAATCCTTGGCTTTGCAGCACAAACCCCAATAGGTAGCTTATCCAACATGCATCATTGGAGCAGGAAAACAAACGGGAAAGGCGGACCCTCCCCCTCTCTCTTCTTCTCTCATGAAAACATGAAAGGAAAGCCACATCCAACCTTATCAACAGAAACTAAAAAATGTGAAGAATTAGAAATAGAGATATTGATAGAAGCTGCTCAATTTTCTGTTCCATGAAGCAATAATCAATCAAGCCCCCCTGGCCCACCCCCAGCCTTGCAGCACCATCGTGTTGTCACTTACCTACTCTCCTCCTTCCCTCCTTAAATACCACCACCCTCTCCCTCACTCTCATCCATTTCTTGCAAGCCAACTCTCTCTGCTCCCGGCCCCGGCTAGTGAGTGTCTCGCAGCTGCCAAGCCAAGCCAAGGCGCCCCAAGAAGCCATGGGCAAGGACGACGTGATCGAGAGCGGCGCCGGCGGCGGCGAGTTCGCGGCCAAGGACTACACGGACCCTCCCCCGGCGCCCCTGATCGACGCGGCGGAGCTGGGGTCCTGGTCGCTGTACCGCGCCGTCATCGCCGAGTTCATCGCCACGCTGCTCTTCCTCTACATCACCGTGCTGACCGTCATCGGGTACAAGCACCAGACGGACCCGACCGCGTCCGGCGCCGACGCGGCGTGCGGCGGCGTGGGCATCCTCGGCATCGCGTGGGCGTTCGGCGGCATGATCTTCGTCCTCGTCTACTGCACCGCGGGCATCTCGGGGGGCCACATCAACCCTGCCGTCACCTTCGGCCTGTTCCTGGCGCGCAAGGTGTCCCTGGTGCGCGCGCTGCTCTACATCGTGGCGCAGTGCCTGGGCGCCATCTGCGGCGTCGGGCTCGTCAAGGCGTTCCAGAGCGCCTACTTCGACAGGTACGGCGGCGGCGCCAACTCCCTCGCCTCCGGCTACTCCCGCGGCACCGGGCTCGGCGCCGAGATCATCGGAACCTTCGTCCTCGTCTACACCGTCTTCTCCGCCACCGACCCCAAGCGCAACGCCCGCGACTCCCACGTTCCGGTGAGCAAGCATGCACCCGACAAACGCCTTCCTGCGCTTTCTCTTCTTTTATTTGTTTAGCTTCTCGATCTGCTGCTTGCTTGCTCGGTTATTAGCATCTTTTTTTTGCTTGACGACTGTGCGAGCTTTGTTAGTAGCTTAATTAGAGCTCAAGCGATGCTCTAATCTTTCTTCGCCCATGGATACTGTTTGGGTACATGCAAACAAAAAGAAATTCCTTTAGGAGGGGAATAGGTAGGATGCGCAACAATAATAAAAAGCTAGAGAATATCCCACCCAGTTATATCTTCTCCTTCAAAGGCGTCCAGGCAGAAGGAATTTCTTTCCCGGCCGGCCCATAGAATGTTCTGTTTTTTTGCTGGGGATAGAAAGGTTAAGAATCACTTATACGATTCATTTTGTCTGCACCTAGTAGTCTTTTTTAGAGCAGTTTATACCTAATTTGCACTAGTTAATAATAATTGAGGCTCTCTGTTGTTAGATATTGCAACAAAAGCTTGAAACTGGGCTGAAACTCAAAAGGAGAAAAAAAAACGTTGAAAGAGGTGTGTGTGGAATGTGGATGCCTAAGCTCCAAATATTCTGAATAGCAGCACAACTTGATTTGCAAGGGGTTAGTGTACTACAGATACATGGAGTATCGCCATTAAGCCCTCCCGTAGCCTTGATAATGACCGTTATTAACGCACACTTGCTGGAACATTCAAGTACATCCGGAGTCGCATGCGGCAACAGGCAGAACCGGGTCGCCCTCACAGACGTCCCAGGACCTAACAGTAAAGTTAATACTGACAGTGAGACCGTGGCTAATCAGCTCCAAACTTATCTCAGAAAGCTCTGCAATTTCACGTCCTCCGGATCGATTTTTACTGCTCCCTTCACCTGGCTGTGTGTGTGGCTCTCGTCCGCACCATGGCATGCCTGACGGGCACAGTAACATTCGGTGGTGGTACACGCGGGGCCCCACTGCCGTGCTTAAAAAGGTGAGCTGGGCCTGGGTCCGGCCCGCGGCGGCACCGTCGGGTCCGGTCCGGTCCCGTCGTCGTTGTCGTGTGATGAGCTAGCTAGCTGATGGTCCGTGCACGCCCGCCCCGCCGGCCACGTCCTCCCTCGTGTCCATGTGAGCCTCCATGGTGAATCATTGGCACAGTCGTACCCTTTGCCCAACGGATTTCGTGCATCGGCCGTATACTACGGTGGCACGAAATTATGGCACCGTAGGACCACTGCTGCGTACTACTGAAACCACACATGACGCATGGGGGAGAATTTGAACAATGATTCACCGTTGGCAATAGGTGAAAATCTGGGTCGATTTACGGTAAAGCCTGATGGTAGTGGGCATCTATCCCTTTCGCGTACGTGAGGCGCGCAGGGACAGGGGACGTGATTTGCGTCCGTGGCTCTGCCCTTTGAGCGACCCATCCCGTCAAAATATGCCGTGGTGATGACTGATGACTGATGACCTTGGTGCTGGTTCACCGGCCGAGGTGAAGTCGAGCGCTAAAAGCCAAGGCCACTAACAAAGTCTGTGGTGTTCCAGCTGCTTCTTCCCTAGAGAAAGGGGCATGCATGACGAGTAGGATTAGGAAGGGCGCGTCTCCTTTTCTTGGCCACTAATCGTTCAGGGTTCCGTCACAAATAGTTCCCCTGACGCTGACAGGCAAGGATTGAAAAAACAAATGCCGCCCGCCCGGCCACCACTTGCTTAAAAGTAGCCTGTCATCTTGTTTCAGTTTGGAAAATTTGTTAGGCGACGATCGATCGATGATGTGCTGAGAATTCGGTCTTACACCTCATTTGACTGTTGATGTAAAAAAATTGTGAATTTTTTAACTACTAATCTCTGACCCTCCTCTGTGAATTGTGAAAAACTCTTTCAGGTGCTGGCTCCCCTCCCCATCGGCTTCGCCGTGTTCATGGTCCACCTTGCCACCATCCCCGTCACCGGCACCGGCATCAACCCGGCCAGGAGCCTGGGCGCCGCCGTCATCTACAACAAGGACAAGCCATGGGATGACCACGTACGTTAATCATGCTCCATGTTCCCACCCACTCACTCACTCACCCTGTTGTTCCATTTCACTGCGGCGGTTCATGCTGCACACTTGACACCTTCCTCCACTCGCTCAGCAGCAACTAATAACTTGATCTGACGGTTGTTTTGCCATTCGTCCCCTTCCTTTGGTTGCGCAGTGGATCTTCTGGGTCGGCCCCTTCGTCGGCGCCGCCATCGCCGCCTTCTACCACCAGTACATCCTCCGGGCCGGCGCCATCAAGGCCCTCGGCTCCTTCAGGAGCAACGCTTGAAGCTAGTCTTCAGAATCATTACCGTGAGATCATGAGCTGCTCGCAGAAAGCAATGGCGATCGACGACGCTCCATTTGTGGGGGAGAATAAGTTTGAACAAGTTGTTGCCGCTGGTCGTTTTGTTTCAGCAGCTGCGTGCGTGCGTGAAATTTATGGCTTCCCATTCCTCTCCTCTGTAATCAACCGTGTGTCAGCTCGTAACCTGTCAAAGGGATTATTCCGTCTCCCCATCTCCTCTTCTAGTAGCATGTAATGTACCTCTATTTAATTATCATGTAGAGACGATCATCATCAATCATCATCAGTGAAACCTTGCTTCTGTCTAAATCAACCAGTGCTATCACCTATTTAGGATACGTTCAGTCCCAAGCATTGCATTGTCTCTCATCTCTTTGTTCTGAATTCTGGTTGCGTTGCGCTTCAGGCCGGTAATCGACCGAGTGGCCTTTTGATCTCTCCGCATGTTTGTCTCATCATCCTCCATGACCGGCCGGCAAGGCTATGTCGTGTGATGAAGAACGAGGCGTGGCCGTGCACGCATATGCATGCTCACCAGTGCTCTTTGCTTTGTTCTGCTCCAACCACCAAGGAACCAAACCCTATCGGGTGACTCACCATCCCATGGCGAGCCAGGCACACCCACTCTTTGTCATCGTCCTCACCGTCTCCTCTCTCCCCCGTCTACCAATCCTCCGATTCCCCCACGCGGCTGCCTGTCACCATTGTTGCTACGCTAGCTCGGCCCGCACACCAAGCAAGCAAGTGTCGTCGATCACAGGTTCGTGACACCTCCAGCTGTCGTGAGCTGCCGCTGCCCCGCCGGCCCGGTCGTCGTTGTCAGCTTCTTCTCCGCCCCGTAGTGGGATGTGTGGGGGCGCCATTGCCAGCCCTGGCTCGCCGCTTTTTAGCACCGGAGGCGGTTCCTGCTCGGAATCATGCTAAAGTTGCTGCTTGCTCCTGTTGCCGAATCATACGAGAGGCAGCAAGCATGCTTGGCGCGCGTATGATCGTCGCTGCATCCAAAAAGCGGAAAGAGGAGAGCGAAGCACTCGCACACGGCACTGCTGCTTTCCCACTCATGGCCCTGGCTGACGCCCAGGATTTGCTTTGGATAAGCCTTTCCCGATTTTCATCGCAGGTTTAACAATACTGACTGATTGCACCGGGCTGGAAATTGGAACTTGTGCTAGGTATATTCCAAACCTTTTTTTTAGGGCGGTATATTCCAAACCTTTGCAGATCGGATACACCCAACCCAATGGGTCCAACCACAATCAAACGGTCTTCCGGTACTAGTACGTGCTGGCCGTCAGTCAAACAAAAATGCAGCAGAGGCGCAGAGGTTTTTGGTGGGTGACCTGGGCCTTTTCACTGTACTTCACCATGAGGCCAACACGAGCACAGCAGCATGGATTACGCTGCGTGCGCGGAGAACGGCAGGCAGAGCGGAAAAAGGATTGTTCGTGGTACGGCGTCGAAATGAGACGCGCTCGTGAGATTCAATGCCGGAGCCGGCTTTGTTCGTTTCCTTCATCCGGGATGGCCGGATCTCAACGGGTGGTGAAGAGAAGAGAGGCCAGGCATCTCAACGGATCTCAACCGTGCATCCTCCGCCAGTCCGCCGTCGTCGTCCTCCTGCAGTGCTGCTGCCGCTGCGCTCTGAGACACTGGCGAGAAAAAGAGAGGCCCTGCATGGCATGGGCACGCCTTGAGGGATTTTTTTTAATTTTAACTTTTTTTTAAATTATTTATAAAATTAACCCCTGGACAACATTATTTGCACCCGATGACCCTTTTTCCTGCGCCGCGTGGCGCGGCAGCCAGCCTTTGCCGCGCCACATGCAATGGCGCGGCAGCTGTGCCACGCTGGCCCGGCGGGGGCGCCGCGGTGACGTGGCCCCGGGGCTGCCGCGCCACATGCAACGGCGCGGCAGAGCTGCCGCGCCACCCCGCCTGGCGCGGCAGCGCTGGGCCTACAGCTGCGCCGCGGCCCCCCTTTCTTCCTCCTACTCCCTTTCTTCCTCCCAGGGCCCGAGCCCGACGCCGCCCGAACTGCCGCCGCCGGCCGCCGCCCCCCGATTCCGGCCCCAAATCCGTCAATTTGGGGTGGGAAAAGTGGGGGGAATCGTTCACCGCGTCATTGTGAAGGTATTCCTCTACTTCTTTCCCTCTTTTATCGTTGCATTATGTAGATCGGAGGAAATTTAGGTGACCTAGGGTTAGCTCAAGTATTTTCAATTTTAGACGAAATGCAATTTTGTTTAATGTAAATGATGATTAGTTCATACGCAGTAGTATCTCTGCCCGTGTTATTGACGTGTACAACATGTTGCATGATTCGATTTAGTGTTGTTGGTGGTGGTAATGTTTAGTGTACATGATAATGGGTGAAGGTACTACATGGATGCATGTTTATTAGTGGGAATACCTAACAATTTTGACAAAGAAGACAATATGCATAATGTGTACATAGAGATATATATAACTTATTGAGATAAATTGATTATTTGTTAGGTACCATGTTTACTTGACATGTGAATATCGTTGAACACAATTCTAGTTTTGCATTTATATTTATAAAATGTCTATTTTAGTAAAATGTAGTCATGAAACATCAGGTTCATGAAGTTGTTTAAATTTTGTAGATGGATTGTTTAGTTCGCATGTTTCATGGGGGCATAGTTAAAGAAAATGGAGAGTTTGAGAATATGACAGAGGTAGTGGAAACATTTGATGGTCCGCCAACCTTTAAGGATGTAGTTGATTGTGCAATGGTGAAGTATGGAGTTGGAGTGCATGAGGTGACATTTAAAGGTCGTTTTGATTGTGGGAAGGATAGGGCTCATTATGTTTTGATGAGCTTGACGAACGAAGAAAATTGGAATCAGTATAAAAAGGTAGTTGGTCAAGCTAATATGTCATGTCTGGAGGTTGTGTTAGATATTACTCGTGGGCCTAGTGGTAATGTTAACATGAATGAGGAAGTCCCGTTGGAGGTTCAAAATGGTACATAAGAGTCTACAATTGTAGAGGATGACTTAGGTTCGAGGGAACCGCGTCGGGAGCTTGGGATGTTGGACGATGATTTTCCGAACGATTGTTTTGAGCGGGAAGAAGAAACCATGGACGAGGATGATATATCTGACAGCTCTGAAGAAGGTGAGTCTCAAGATGAGTCTGATGAGGAGGATGTGGAAGCGCAAATTGATGCCAATGCACATGCGGCTGAAGCACTCCTTGGTTTGCGTGAGGTTCACGAGGATGGTGTTCAACATGATGATGTTGGAGGACCCTCGGTGAACAATACAACCGTGGAAAGAGAAGTGCACATAAGTAGGCCGCCGGTCAACACTAGAATTGGTGAAAGTGAACAACACCTACCTAGGCCCCCGGTCAACACTAGAATTGGTGAGAGTGATCAACACACCCCAGCTCAGTACGACGTTGTACTCCCTTCTGTTCGCAATGACAGAGACTTAAGCAGGATTGATATAGCCATTTGTGATTCTACTATGTTGTTCACAGAAGGATTACTGTTTAGTACTCAGCCTGTGATACATGAGAAAATGCTGTTTGACTCTCTTGAGGAACTTACGTTTTTCTTAGTTGACTATGCAGTGAAGCATTATAGGCTTTTCACTGTTGTTCATTCGGACAGGAATCTTAGGTATGAAGTAATGTGCAAACAAGGGTGCATGTGGCGTGTATGGGCACGACTGCAGAGAGGGACAGGGAAATGGAAGATTACAAAGGTTGGGGAACCTCACACTTGTCGTTCGAGTCAGGTGAAGGGAGTTCACGCACAATCGACAGCAACGTACATTGGAAGGTGTATCTTAGGCGTTGTTCGTGGAAATAGTGATGTGACAGCCAGCAGTTTGATCGAGTCCATATTGTTGTTTTCTGGATATCGTGTGAAGTATTCAAAGGCATGGCGGGCTAAGCAACATACTATTGCCCTGCTTTGGGGCGATTGGAAAGAGTCATATGCACAAATTCCAAGGGTCTTGAGAGCCATGAACCACTTCAATCCTGGGGTTAAATGGTTCCCTTACATGACTGGGTTGCGTGTTCGTGACAGTTGTGTTTTGAAGCCCGTCCTACTACGTGTCTTTTGGTGCTTTCCACAATGTGAAGTGGCTTTCCAACACTGTCGTCCGGTGATACTTGTAGACGGAACCTTCTTGACCGGCAAGTACAGAGGTACACTCATGATGGCAGTTGCTGTAGATCCTGAACAACAACTTGTGCCTTTAGCTTTTGCCTTGGCCGAGAGTGAGAATGACGACAGTTGGTCATGGTTCATGAGGCTCGTTCGCATTAACATACTTGGTCGGACGCGACAGGTATGTATGATCTCAGATCGCCACCATGGCCTCATAAAATGTGCGAGCGAGCACATGGATGGGTATGAACCACTTGTTCATAGGTGGTGCATTTGCCGCCAACATGTGGCATCGTCAAAGGAACAAGGAGGTAATAGGAAAGTTGAAGTTACTATGCTCTGTACATACAGAGGACAAATTTAAGGAACTGTACAAAGACTTACATAAGGACTTGAACGAGGCTGCTAAAGATTGGTTGGAGTATGAAATGCAGGATAAGGACAAATGGGCCCAAGCGTATGATAAGGGAGGTATGCGTTGGGGTATCATGACAACAAACTATGCTGAAAGTGTGAACAACGTATTTAAAGGGATAAGAAGTATACCCGTCTCGGGGATTATTCAATACTCATTTTAAAAATGCAATGCTTATTTTGTGGACAGATGGCGGAAGGCACGTGATCTGTTGGATAACGGGGGTAAAATAGGATCCTTTGCAGATGAGAAAATGTATGATGCTGCTTTAAGATCCGTGAACCAACTTCCAGAACCATACGGTCCAGATAGAATGATTTATTCTATTAGAGGTTCCGCTACTACTAATGTTGGAGGGGAGAGTCATGGCGGTCGACACTATAGAGTGGACCTCCGGGCTGGTTCGTGCAGCTGTAACGGTCCTCAATTGTTGCATCTTCCTTGTTCTCACTTGATGACAGCTTGCAATGCTAGAGGTCTAGACTATGAAAATGCCATGTACATGTCTCCTTTGTTCTGGAGAGAACACACCATTAAGATTTGGGAATCCAGCTTTGAGCCGTACCTTGATCCGTCACAATGGCCTGAATACGATGGCCCAGAGTACGTGCCACTACCATCTTTGAAGAAAATGAAAAAGGGTAGGAGGCAAAAGAAGCGTTTGAAAGGGGACATGGACGCGTGCCAAGCAAGGCTTGTCGCTGATTATGACTTCAGCGATTTTGAAGCTGGTGCGGACAAGACAGAATATCTTTACTCAAAATGTCACAAGGAAATTAAAAACTGCAAGTGTCGGAAAAAAAATCAAAGGGCAAGAAATCGAAGTCCACAAAATCAACAGGGACAAATAGAAGGAAGGGTGCTTCCAACTCGAGAGTAGCTGTCGAGGTAGTATGTTAGTAGCAAAAAAATTATAAAATTATGCATGCAATATTATTTTACATTGTCCATTGTTGATATTTCTGTATACATAGCTTCAAATTTTTTATCATTGTTACTAACTACATTTAATTTTTTTTCAGGATGGCGTACCCAGTGTACTCGCTCCTTGAGGCTGCCTATGATGGCAGCCATCGTGCACACCTTCTCGCCGACCTCCACGAGGTATTTACATAATGTTGGTCATTTCCTTTACAATGTTCAGGTTCATTTTTTTGGACTACACATTGTTAATGTTGGAACTATTGAATTTTATTTTTTTTCAGGACTTGAAGCCGTTGAGGGTGCGAGAGCACTTTCCACTTCCTTGGGACGAGAGATACGCCCCGTACTTGGCTAGAGCGGGCTTTTTGGACATTGCTCTCGTGGTGGTTCGTGGGCTGCCTACGATGGACGGGCCATTGTTGTCGGCCTTGGTGGATCGATGGCGTCCGGAGACCCACTCTTTCCACCTACCTTGCGGGGAGATGACGGACAGCATGCAGGATACAGCCATGATCCTTGGTCTTCCACTCGAGGGGTTGCCAGTCAGTGGGATCATTCAGAGTGTTGGTTGGCGTGACATGGTGGAGTTACAAATTGGGGTGAGGCCACCAGATGTTGAGGAGGGGGATGCGTCGAAGAAGACCTCCGGCGTCAACACAGTTTGGTTGAGGCAGCACTTCACCGTATGCCCCCCAGGGAGCTGCTGAGGCTATTGTAGAGAGGCACGCTCGTGTTTGGCTGTGGCACTTTGTGGCCACGTTCTTGCTACCAGATGCAGCGGGAAACACTGTGTCTTGGATGGTTCTGCCACTTTTGGGTCAGGATTGGGATAATATCCGTGGCTACAGTTGGGGTTCCGCGGTTCTGGCATGGCTGTATAAACAGTTATGTGATGCCTGTAGGCGGAGTAGACAGGACGCGAACCTTGGTGGATGCGCTTACCTCCTGCAGATTTGGATTTGGGAGCGTATTCCAGTAGGCCGACCACACCGTGGGCCTGTCGAGGTACATACAAACCTTTTGTTCTTTGTTCATGCAGACTACAATTACATGATATTCATCATTCATTCATGTTTAATTTTTTGGTACTTTTTTGCAGGCATGGACTCGGCAGGATTCTCGACCTACATTTGGATTTGTGTGGAAGACAGCGACAACGGTACGTGGTCCTCCGGGGAGGAGATACAAGTTCTACACAAACGAGTTGGACTGTCTTACTCAGGCACAGGTAAAAACCCATGTCGACCAGTTCGTGTTCATTTTGAAAATTATGATTCATCAAATATTCTCTAAGTATCCACTATTTGTGTAGGCGGAGTGGACACCGTACTGCCGTGACTTTCCTGACCACGTCCAGTTCTCAGCCATGTGTTTCAGAGACAGACTTCTGTGGAGGTCAACGGTGCCACTCATCATATACTATGTTGTTGAGTGGCATTTGCCAAACAGGGTGCTACGCCAGTTCGGGAGGGTACAGCCGTCACCTCCAGAGCTTGTATCCACCGTTCCATCGTTGCACAAGTAAGAATTCAACTCGATGCAATTTTCATTATTCTCACTTGCCATATGTTGGTTTGTAAATATTGTGACAAACAATTTGGTATTTCAGGGTCAACAGGCAAAAAAGGTACAAGGAGAATGATTGGACGGTGAAGCATGCTAGGTACTTGGACCTTTGGAACAATCGGCAGAGGATGGATCCTCAAGAGGGCCCTGCTTGGCGTGCTGGACCACATAGGGAGTACCTGAGGTGGTACCATACCTCTACAAGAATAAGGATCAAGTCAGCTTTGACGGACGAGCACATTGAAGATGCCCCCTCAGACTCCGACGACGACATAGCGGATGAGTACGACACCCTGACACGTGTGGGAACACAGCCAGAGCGAGCACCTTTACACGACTACTTGGTAATTTTATCCCATCAAAGTGTTGTTTCATCACTTCATTATCTAAAAAATTATAGCTTTAACAAGATTTTTTTGTAGGGACAACAACTTGCAAGGCTTGCCAATGAGGCAGGAGTGGCCATGGAACATGCAAGTGCATCCGAAGGTGGAGCCCTACGGAACTTTGCTAAGGTAGTATTAGTTTCCAAAAATTTAATACTTCAGTATATCCATAGTGAACATATATTGAATATGTACTGAATTTATACCAAATGCATGGTGCAGAGGGTCCGGAGAAGCTGCAGATGTATGGCAATGAAGTTGAACTGCATGACGGCCCCAGATGTTGCCCACGGTGGCAATGGCCAGGGCACTTCTTCAGGATCCCGTCGTACTCCAGTCCACCACGTGGCAAGAAGCTCGACACGGACCCCATCTCGTAGCAGCGCTCGCACCGCGTCGGCATCTGCAGGTCATGTTCTTGCTAGTGGCAGCCGTGGTAGCCGTGGTCATGGCAAGGCAATCGCCACCCCTGAGCCAAGTGATGAGGACGATGGAGACGACTCAGATGCAGGCGCTAGTGAGGGTGAAGATCCCACGTACCAGTCAGAGATTTCGATGGCGGACCTGTTTGATGCCCCACGTGCTACTCAGACACAAGGAGAGTCGAGTCAGGTAATGAATCTAATCACATTTACTTCTAAGTCGTCAATTCTTACTACATATCACATTTTATATTGTCATGTCTAATATTTGCAGCCCCGTCCACCTCCTGCCAAGAAAGCCCGCGGGCGTCCTCCTCGTGGCCGCGCTGACGTTGGCAGTGCCAATGTCTTGGACACAGAATCGGGGAGGGATCGTCGACCGAAAGAAATATTCAGCCCTGAGGACCAAATCCGCCGCCGTCGTTGAACTTATGGACTTTCTATGAAGTTTGTGTGTGTCGGACTATGTCGGAATTGCCTATGCATGTGTTGGGATTAGGATGTTGAACTTATGGACTTTCTATGATGTTTGTGTGTGCATGTGTCGGACTATGTTTGAACTTATGCACTTTCTATGGAACTATGTTTGCTGCATGGCATTTGTGACCATATTGGCTTTTGGATGAGTGCAGGTGCTCTGTGGTGTTATGTGCAGGTGCGTCGAGATGAGAGGGCAACAGAAACCTGAAGAAACTGATGTCTATCTCAGGCGTCAGGCTTGCCGCGCCAGGGGCCATGGCGCGGCAGAGTGTTGCTGCCGCGCCAGCAACGGTGGCGCGGGAAACCTGGGAAATCATGGGTTCCTAGAGCATCTTTACCCAGGTTTGCCGCGCCATGCCTCGTGGCGCGGCAGTACCAGGCTTGCCGCGCCACCACAACTGGAGCGGCAGAAACGCGTTGACGTGCCGGGCAACTCACAACCCCAATTTTGCCGTCCAGACGTACTGGTGGCTGCGCACTGGTGGCGCGGCAGCCCGTTGCTGCCGCGCTAGGCGGTGTGGTGCGGCCTGTCAGGCCCACACAACTCCATCCTCGTCTGGGCTCGAAGTGACGTAAGCAGGCGGCCGCTGCCGCGCCGCTGCGCATGGCGCGGCAGGATCAACTTGCCGTGCCACTCGTTTTCCAAATCTAGTTTTGCCGTGGGATTGTATTGAAACTTTGAGACGAGCGGCGCGGCAGACCACTCTTGTCACGCCATGGATGCTGGCGCGACAGTGTTATGGTGCCGCGCCATTGGTGGTGGCGCGGCAAAGGCCCTCCTCCTATATATAGGAGAAGGTTGCTAACCTCCACTCCTACCTCACCTCCATTCCTCACAGCCAACCTCCACTCATACCGCACCTCCATTCCTCAGTGTTTGTAGCCAATCGTCTAAGTGTTTGTAGCCAAAAACATCACCAAATCCGAGATGGCCAGAGGCTTCATGGACGTGAGGAGGGCCATGAAAGCAATGGAGGGGCGTAGCCAAATGATCCCAATAGATCCATACTCAGTTTGAACATCCACCCAAAGGATGAGATCCCCCCAGAGTGCCATTGTGGCATGAATGCGGGATGCAAGGTCTCCCATGAAGATGAAACGTATGGTAGGCGTTTCTGGTGCTGTCAAAACATCGATCAAGCTAAAAAGGAGCTTGCAGCATCGGCAGTAAGTGACATCATTACGTAACATTCCAGCGACTTCGTGGTGTTGAGTTCTGACTTTGTATTTATGTGGCCCATATTGTAGGGAAGCAGTAGATCTGTTGCTCCAAAGGTGACGAGGGCGTGCCACTTCGAGCAGTGGATCGATGACTTCATCAGTGGTCCGGATGCCGCGCTTTTGGCAAAGGGGAAGCAAATCGATGACGACCCCACCACAGAAGCACGTTTGAAGAAGGAATTTGACGAGTTCGCGAAGTGGAGCGATGACTTCATCAGTGGTGCATGATTGCTGTTATGTATCGCATGTGCCATTGCTTGTGTGATTTAAATTTCCTAAGGCGTGCTAGGATTAGTATTGGCACATGTGCCATCATACCACTGCAAACTTGTGTGATTTAAATTCCCTAAGGCATGCTAGGATTAGTATTGGCACATGTGCCATGCATGCCACTGCAAACTTGTGTGATTTAAATTCCCTAAGGCATGCTAGGATTAGTATCGGCACATGTGCCATGCATGCCACTGCAAACTTGTGTGATTTAAATTCCCTAAGGCATGCTAGGATTAGTTTTGGCACATGTGCCATGCATGCCACTGCAAACTTGTTATGTAAGGGCACTGTCTAATGAAGTAGCAATGGCGAGAGTGTTGACAAAAGAATTGTTGTGCCAGTTGTTGACGATACGATGGCTTACTGAAAAGCCTACAGATTCGTACTTGCATAGACTTTTCAGTAGTTGCAATTGAAATGATGCCTCACTGAAATGGCTAGGGATTCCAAGCAGGCTAGGGTTTCATGAGTGCATAGCCATTTTTCAGGGTGTTGTCAAATCAAATGCTGTATAACGGGTACATGACATGGTGGCTCACTGAAAAGGCTAGGGATTCAAAGCAGCCTAGGGTTTCATGAGTGCATAGGCTTTTTTCAGGATGTTGTCAAATCAAATGCTGTATAACGGGTACATGACATGGTGGCTCACTGAAAAGGCTAGGGATTCAAAGCAGCCTAGGGTTTCATGAGTGTATAGGGTCTCACTGAACAGGTTAGGGATTCCAAGCAGGCTAGGGTTTCACGAGGGGGTTGTCAATTCAAATGTTGTAGCACAGGTACATAAGAAACACAAAGTTGTAAATGGCACGTTACAGCGCAGCTAATAACCTACGTAAACATGCGCCATTTGCGAGTCCTAACATGCCTTAGGGAAGTTTAGAAAACAATTACAACACTAATAATCTACTGGTACGAGAACTGTCCGGATAACATAGAGCCAAAAGCACTAGATTCTTGGGAAGGCATGTAGTAGTTCCCAAATGGGGGTGGAGGTGGGGGTGAAGGTGGTGGGGATGGACTTGACGGTGGAGTGTTCTTCCTGTGGCATCTGCAGGTGCATAGCGCGTCATCACTAGATGGTGGATCGGGAGGAGTCAGTGCCTCCGCGAGCTCATGCTTCAGCTTCTCGATGCGTCCTTCTAGGTATGTGATGTACTCTTCATATGGATGAATAGCTGGCGGATCGACCCATGTCGCGAAACCGCAGTTGTTAGGGTCATACGAGTACTGCAAATA
Organism: Cenchrus fungigraminus; assembly: GCA_036936925.1. NCBI lineage: Eukaryota > Viridiplantae > Streptophyta > Magnoliopsida > Poales > Poaceae > Cenchrus > Cenchrus fungigraminus. The sequence goes on from CM072780.1 coordinate 76,492,778, forward strand.
CCAAAAGTGTGTTACTTATCAAAATAAACTGATGGAAAAACTCGTGCCAGTGTTGCTTACCCACGCACGTGGACAGCGCCAAAAGCAACGACCGGAGTAGTAAAGTCTAACTCCCTCATAAACTTGCATTACACACAACTCATTGTGCATGCATCTTGGCCACTTCACTGGTTTCTTCGAATCGTACGGTCTCACATCACGCAAAGATCGGAAATAACTCTTCTCTCTTGGTGGGAAGTACTCCTTACACTCGGGGTCCTGTTCTGTCCATAAGTCTGGACCGAGAGAACTATCCTCACTTGACAAGGGATCCATTGCTGGTTATTGTGAACAACAATGGTTAACTGAAGGGTGACATATATAGGGAAAGAGAAGAGGTGGTGGGCCATTCGATCTGTGGGAGAAAACACACCCTACCCTAGGATATCCCCTACCCTACTACATGTGATGTGAGTCCGAGAAAACACACCCTACAGCCGTGGGCCACGGCGGTATGTTCCAACCGCCGTGGCGGACGGCGGCTGCCACGCCTATATAAAGGGCGACGGCGGCCGCTGTCCCGCCCCACCCTGCCGCCTCCTCCCTCTCCCCACGGGCTCATCCTCCCTCTTAGGTAAGTTTCCTCTCTTTATTTATTTAATGTAATTAGTTTAATTAGTTTAGAATAGTGTAATTAGTTTAGGAATTTAGAAACTAGTTTTCAATTAGAAAATTTAGAAATTACTTTTTTTTAATTTAGTTTAATTAGTTTATTTAATTTAGAAATGTAGTTTAGAAATTTAGAAAATTAGTTTTTAGTTTACAACTTTAGAAAATTAGTTTATTAGATTAGTAATTGTAGAAAATTACTTGTTGTGTTTAGTTGTTCTAGTTTTTTCTAATAATGTCATGTTGCTGGACTTGTTGTGCTCGTGTTGTAATGATTGAACCACTATTTCGTTACATCATTATGTTGTGTAAGAACGTATGCATGATATCGTTTTTATTTGTCATGTTCATTTTTTGTAACAGAAAATAGAGATGTCTACTGCTGCTGCCGGAGGGGGTGAGGATGGTAATGGTGGTGGTGACCGTGGTTCGTCACACTACAAGGGGAAAAACACAAATGCAGCACCTGATCCAAAGAAAATGAGCACGCTCGAAAGAGGCATGCTTCGTTATTTGCAAGGAAAAACTGCAGATGCCATTGCAAGAGGAGAGGAACCTCCTTGGGATGCTCTTTATGCTCCACCAGACAGCATCATTATTTGCAAGGAAAAACTGCAGATGCCATTGCAAGAGGAGAGGAACCTCCTTGGGGTGGTCTTTATGCTCCGGGTGGTCTTTATGCTCCACCAGAAGACCCGTGTGTTACTAATCCACCAACTAAAAAAGCTACGAAGAAACCTAAACCTTCGTCGTCACATCGTAAGGATGGCTGAAGTTTGTCACTTTGTATGATGTTGTAGTCTTTGATCATGCGGTGTTGTAATATTTGAACTACTATTTCGTTTGAATCATGGTACTGTAATATTGTTCTATAAGAACTGGATCCTATTGTGATTGTGTTGTAATAATGGAACCAATATTCCTTAATTTCCTATTTTTGTAATTTCCTAATGGATTATTATAATTTCGTTGCAATATTTGGATCATAAATAAAACGTCCTTATTTGTACTTTCCTACTAGAATTGAATTTTTTGTGCTTCTCCAATTTTGTGAATAAACACTCATTCAGAACTACATCACATAACAAAGTGTTCATTTAATACAACACAACCAAACACACTTATTCATTGAAAAATAGTCCACTACAACACATGCAATTGACACTTGAGGTCCATTCATCATCTTCCCACAATCCTCTTACCTTTTCTGTCCGCCTGTGCCTGTCTTGCCGCTTCATCCCTCGACCTCTCCGTCAATGCCTTCCACTCCTCTTCCTTTTTTCCTCCTCTTCTCACTCTTCTCGTCTGCAGTCAATGGACGTATCCCCCGTTCTAAGAACTTCTCCCTGTTACGACGCCAATATGCCACAACCTTCTCGTAGTTGGCGTAACCAACTACAAATTCCAGCTGCACTCCAGTTTCACGAACCATCTCATCACAAATTGGACCACTTAGATCCTCCTCTTCCGGTAAGGGCACACCATATTTTGCTCCTATCTTGTTTCTAATAGTTTCAGTTTCTAACCGCCTCCCAGGTTCAAAAGTGCGGCCCAACTCTAACATTAACTCATGACGACCAAGAAATTGCTCCCAATCACAAGTACTTCCCTCCTGAAAAAACCAAGGCCGTATCATACATAATGAAATCACAATGATGACAACAACAATCGTGCTAACAAAAGCAAATAAGGAGGCCACGGGATGCTCACCCAATAGTCTCCACATGCATTGCCACAAAACATTCCAAAACCAAGCTCTGATGGCACAACACCTTCCGTGGCTACTATCCCGCACTTGCACCGTGAAGGTGGATAGCTCAGGCACGGCCAGGGCTCCGTCCCGGACTCGAACTCTTTCACTTCAGCTTCGGTTGGCCACTCGGATCTTCGTCTATGTATGTATTCATTGAAGTCACACCTAGGCCACCCACTCTGAATTGCACAACAACCATTACTAACAATTAGTCATGCACACTTATAAAACTCAAATGATAAGAACAATATGGAATAAACTTACAAGAGTCTTTAGCGAGCAACGAAAGAATGGTGTAAACTTATTCGGGGCCTCAATGTTTGGCCGTTGAAGATACGCATGCACTCCACAATCACACAATGGAGGGTTGTTAACTCTCTCAATGGCGGCCAACTGCTTCTCCTCATAGGTCATCGGTGGAGGATTCGGTGGAGGAGGAACCCATCGTTGAAACTCATTATATGACTTCAACACATGACTGGCATATGGGAAGAGACGTATCCTAGGATCAAACTTGTCCGGCCTGTCTATCCACTGCAAGAAATAACAAGGAGCTGCCGGGGATGGTGCTTCCCTAATCCAACAACAGTAGAAGGCTCTACCAGCAGTAGTAGCACACCTAGACTGTTTCACATAAGCTGGCACACCACATAAACAATTGGGCACAGGGAGAGCTCGAGGCACAGGAGCGTCTTCATCCCACTCTTCGGGAAACCTTCCTTTACCCCTTTCAATGGCACAATAACGTGGGTTCTGGTGGCTCATGTCTACTAATCCTGCAACAAATAATATTCAAATGAACAATTTCAAATACGGTACAACAACAAATCTAACATCAACAATATTAAAAATCTAATCTACACTAAAGCATCTAGTAATGCAACGTATTATCAACGTAACAATCGACGGCAGAATGATTACTGCGACTACCTAAAGCATCACTTTCAACTCATCGAACATCTAACACATCACATTTTCAAATTATTGGCAAACTCTAGCTCACCTATACATGCAAAAACCTACCAAATGAAGCGGTAAAACAGAGATTAAAAAGGGGGAATACCTTCCCAAGGATACGGGGATCGATTTCCCACACTTTCCCCACCCCAAATCGACGGGTTTGGGGGTGTGGCGGCCGGCGGCGGCGGGTGCACAGGCGGATGAGGTCGGTCTCGACCTTGGGAGGAAGGAGGAAGAAAGGGAGGAGGAAGAAGAAGGGGGGCCGCGGCGTGGCTGTAGGCCCAGCGCTGCCGCACCAGGCGGGGTGGCGCGGCAGCTCTGCCGCGCCGTTGCATGTGGCGCGGCAGCCCCGGGGCCACGTCACCGCGGTGCCCCCCGCCGGGTCAGCGTGGCACAGCTGCCGCGCCGCTGCATGTGGCGCGGCAAAGGCTAGCTGCCGCGCCACGCGGGCCGGCGCGGGAAAAAAGGTCACCGGGTGTAAATAATGTTGTCCAGGGGCTAATTTTATAAATAATTAAAAAAAAGTTAAAATTAAAAAAAATCCCGCCTTGAGCAGGTTGACAGTGCTCTCTGGAGTCTGGAGGGTGGAGGCCCCCGGCCCCGCGCGGTAGCGTCTGGATTTGACTGGCGACTGGACGCCCGGCCCGCGCGCCCGGCCGATTATATTAGCGGCTAGTTTATGCGCTTCCGGCCTGCGATTAAGGTGATGAGACGGAGCGAGACGTCCCACCAGCGGGCACCGGGCATGGCAGCGGCGGCGCCCGCCAGCACTTGTGAGCTGTGTGTGTGACGCGCCAGCGGCAGGGATGGATTATTATTGTGGATAGGGCGACAAGGGAATGTCCTCTCCGGGCGCTTTGTTTAAGTTGCCCTCTTTTAAAGTTAAGCACAAACCTAATCAGGATCAGTTATTGTGTCCGATGTTGCCATAAAGCCACGGTGCGCTGGCTGTTCTGTCGTTTCCCAGCTGCGCTGCGGCGTAGTAGTACCGTGTCGAGCTCTAGTGCTGTCAGTGTACTCGAGCATATATATATATTGATGGCACGGCACATTTCTTTGGTTTGTGGTAAGGCTAAAGGCTGCTGCTCCCTACAGAGCGAGGTCAAAGGCTGCAAGCTTCAACGATGGTCTGGTCTCTGCTAGCGGGGTCTTTGTGCTCTGGCACCAGCTGCTAAATCATGGGCACGTGACTTTAAGTCCATTACATTCAACATATAGATAAATAAATTTAATATTTTGAAAGATTATGTTCAATATTTTCTGACGATCCATTTCTTCAACTATTCCAACATTTCAATAGAATGGATTAATATATACTTAAACCCATTTCAACCCTTACCTAGGATTTGGAAGGAAGATCCAAAAATGTATTATCATGTGCACGAATCATGATAGGTTCCCCCCGAATCATGCACATTAGAGCAGGAGGGCATGGCGATTGGCGAGAGCAAAAAGCAATAACGCTGCGACAGCCTTGGGCCTAGATAGGCTAAGGCTTCGCCCAAAATCAAAATTAGCGTCCACTGAGAAACCAATTGCATCGGAAAAAGCTAACTCGCGCTGGGTCGCGCTCGTCCGCGAGCGCGCGACTACTGCAGCCCACGGCGCGCAATCCCCCGCAGCCCACGACCCACGACCCTCAAAAAAAAAATTCCCCAGAGGCCCACCATCTTTTGCTTCGGCCAGCGACTTGCTGCGGCCCGTGACCCCTCGATCTACAGCTCACCAAATGGTTGATTTTGCGGCCCACCAAGTGTTTGCTGCTGGAGTTGCTACTTGATATTTCCCATCAGTCTAGCAGCAACTTGTACAGTCCAGTAGCAACTTACAGCAGTGCGGGCCAGTAACCCGCAACAATGAGTTGCAGCATGCAACTTGGGGCGGAGGCGGCGGTGGACCTGCGGCGGCGGCGCCCTGAAGCCAGCCATGGTCTAGCAGCAACTTATACAACTCAGTAGCAAGTTCAGTAGCAACTTGCAGCAATGCAGGCCAGCAAGTTGCAACAATGAGTTGCGGCAAGCAACTTGAGGCGGAGGACCTGCGCCGCCCTGAAACCAACCATGGCCGGGAACAAGTTGTTGTTGTGCTGTTGCTGAAGAAGGTGCCGACACTGCCGCCCTGCTCGTGAACAAGTTGCTGACGCCATCGTGTCCCCGCTGAAGAAGTTGCCACCACTGCCGTTGGTGAAGAAGTTGGCGCGCACCGCTGTCGTGCTGCTGGTGAAGCGCCGCCGGCGTCGCTGCCCGTGACCAAGTTGCAGCAATGCAGGACAACAAGTTGCAACAATGAGTTGTGTCAAGTTGTCCTCGCTGCAACTCGGCAAGCAACTTGACCCACAGAGCCACCAGCGTCGGTGGCGAACATCCAACCGGCGGCGGGTCTCCCCCACACCTCCCCGCACTGGATCTGCGCGCAGGCGGCGACGGATCGAACACGACGTTCACGAATCGAGCGTCGGGGCAGAGGGAGGAAGAAGAGGAGTTGCTGGAAGCAACTTGGCCCACCATCACTAGCAGCGACGGCGCACCCCACCCCAGCCTAGATCCGATGAGTAGGCGACGGCGAATCGAGCGCGGGGGCCAGGCGGCCAGCAGCCGCGGAGGAGCGAGCGCACGGCGAGGCCGCGGCGGATCCAGCGCGGGGGACCAGTGGCCGCGGGAGGAACGAGCGCACGGTGAGGCCGCGGCGGATCGAGCGTGGGGGCAGCGGCCGCGAAGGATGACGGACAACAACAGAGAGGAAAGAAAGGAATTGTGGAGGAGCGGCGGGCCGACGGGGTCACGCGTTCCCCAAGAGCGCGACCTGTCGCGCGTTAACCGCGTCCAATTGCTACTGGGTTACTATGAACTATTCCAGATGGGCAAGTCCCACTCAAGTACCAAACAATGCCCTCAAGAATTAAGATGGGAACATAACTAGGCAAACCGTGCTGAATTGAGGTTGGGCTTCCATACCTAGATGGGCTATTCTAGGTAGACCCACATATTGATCATTTCAGGCCCTATGGTTTTGCCTTTTCGCAACGTGTTGGGCTTCCAATCTTCTTTTCTCTGCCGAAATATTTCCTCCCCGAACAATACACACAAATTAGGCCCGGCTCATTATAGTGTCAATAGGTATCTGGATATTGGCAAATAGAGCCCCCAGATATAAGAAAATTAACTCGCATACACAACTAGCGGATTTCTAGGCCCGAATTTGTCCGAACTATTAATCACTAAACTACAATAACATTGCCACATTATACTAACCAGCAAGCCAGCAACATATACAAACACTCATTGATCAGCTTGAGCACAGCAAGATAACTAAACTGGCCTGAGTACTTGCAGCAAAAGATACTGAGCTCCAACATAATAACACATTCATCATTTGGTCTCGTACAAACTATATTGTACCAAATTTATCTGACAAAATAGCTGATTCAGACACAAAGCAAGATTATAACTTGTATTAATCCAGTGGGTTCCCATGTGATGTATTTCCCTATGTAAGAATAACATAGGACTTTCCAAATGGTAACTTCTGGCAGACGACCTGGGGCTAAGAACGAGTTTATCATCAGCTTAGAAGAGAGAGGTTCCCTTGCCCTTCTTGTCACCACCGATCTCGAAGTGCTTGCACCTCTGGAGTTGCAATTTCGGTGTCAGAAAACTGAAACACTAGATACACAAGGAATATGAAGAAGCAACAATAAAACAGAGGCAAAAAGAAATACCTTGATCGCGTGCTGAGAATAGTGCTTGCAGCTCTGGCACTGCAGCTTCAGCACAATCTTCTTCGTTGTCTTGGCCTGAAATGCACCAATGTATGTTAATTATATCAGGTAAACAGACCTCAATAGAGCAACATTAAGATTACAAAGCAGCATTCAATCAAATTAGCAATTGCAAAGGGTCGGGAATCATATGAAACCTTCTTGTGGAAAACAGGCTTTGTCTGACCACCATATCCTGACTGTTTGCGGTCATAACGACGCTTCCCTTGAGCTGAAAGGCTATCCTTTCCTTTCTTGTACTGGGTAACCTTGTGCAAGGTGTGCTTCTTGCATTCCTTGTTCTTGCAGTAGGTCTTCTTGGTTTTCGGAACGTTCACCTACAAAACAAATACAACATAATTAGTCCAACATGAATAAACCAAAGAATAGATACTTATGCTAAATCACCTAAAGAATAAACAAACTCAACAGTAGCTCCTACTATAACAATTCATATCAATTGCTAATTTTGAAGTTAAGCATCACAGGGTTCGGAAAAAAATAAGTATAATAGGCGCATTAGTTGCCCAGGAGACCGACTCGAATGAAAAGTTGAAAACAGAAACAAAAGACACCAAAAGCTGCACATGAAAATCAGCTTAAAAAATGAACATGAAACAGCAACTGTTGAAGTTTCCATCACAACAAATAGCAAAAGGACTATATGTAATAAATTAAGAAAGGTTTCAGGGAAAACATGGACATGGTTAACTTGAATAGATCATGGATGTCAGTTCCTACCCAAAAGCATTCCAAAAAAGTACCTGTAACACTATTCAAAAGTACCATAATTAAATTAGCTTGTAGCAGGATGAGATCTTGTGAAAGTATATCAGACTATCAGGACCATACAAGCTAGTCAGAAGCTTGAATTAAACACAGGACATTTGCTAATAAGGCAAACATAACCTTCAGTTCCAATAGATGAGGAGATTTAGTACTGAGTAAGAGGATCTTAAAGAACATGGATAAACAGTTGGTATGAAGACTCGATCACAGGATCAAGAAGTCCAAAGCTCAAACTACAGAACTCACACATAATCTAACCATATGTAGACACAAAGTACAGATACTCAGTTCTGGTGTTATGCTTTTAAGCCATTCCTTGCCTTCCTATTCATATAAACAGAAAAAACACCACATTTTGTTCTTGTTGCATAATTGAGATATACGTTGCATAATCGAGATATACGTGATTGACTAGCCACCTGACGCATAATAGTTTGGTGATAATTCAAGTTGCTAACTTGCAAACAGTCAGGAGTTTAATGTTACAGGTAGTCATTCACAAACACTTGTTACTACTAATTTCACTATGATAGAGAATACAGTGTGCAATCAGTTGATTAAAGTTGAACTAATCTAGAATGTAAGCCCTCTTTTACAAAAAAAATGGCTATAGACAGGCACCTTGACCTATGCCCAGGCAACCATCAGCTAACATGATTATCCATTGTTGTGACAAACGAACTGGGTGAAGATAATTGATTAGTCTCGTCCATCATAACAATTTACATAGTCGAAAATTGCACAATAAAACAGACGGAATAAATATATGACCAAACAGTCAGAGCACCAGACCACACATCTCTTAGGAACTCCAATACACTCACAAGTTACAACACGCAAGAAACCTGAGTTACCCACCGGTTAACAAGCGGGTGAAACGAACCAACCCCACTAAACTGCTCAACATCTCGGGCTGTCACCGGAACCAAACCATGAACAGGAGGAAAGGCGACCTCCGCAACGCAAGCATCCAAGGACATGTACGATAGGCGCAGACAGAACAGGAAGAAACTAATTCGATCCTTAGGTAGAAAAAATACAAGGGAGGGAGGAGAGGAGCGGGTCGCTGACCATGGCTGCCGAGCAGTAGCTTCCTCCTCCGTCCGTCCGAGAGAGTCCTGGCGGCGGCGCGAGACTGGAGCCGAAAACCCTAGCTGCGCTCGTGGGAGAGGCTGCGGCGGAGAGATAGATATATCTAGGAAGAGAGGCCTGATGGGCCTGTTTCATGGTCTAACATGTTCGGCCTATTATCGATCATGTAGATTGCTGCCGGCCCTATTCTCATTCAGCCCACAAGGGAATAGACGCTGTATGCATTTGCTTTTCTCATTCGTAATGTATCATGCGCGAGCGGGCCCTTCTTGGCCCATGTGTCAGCTCTTAATTCTTTTTAGTAATATACTACCTCTGTTTTTGTTTATTTGACGCCGGCTAGCTCAAATGTGAACTGCTGGACGTCAAATAAATAAGGATGGAGGGAGTATACGGTATGTAAAGTTTTCTTTACGAATCATACAAACATAAACATTTATAAATACATTTTAAAGAACATAGACATTTATAAATATGAACTTACTCACATTCATGATTCATGAATACATTCAGACTAAAAATAAAAATATGGGTACATATGAACATGAAAGTGCACTTCACATCTATAAATACATATGTACACGCTATGTAAGTGTCAACAAGCATGTCATCTACGATTAAAGCACCGTTACCGAATTGCGGACTTCAACTCAACTGAAGTAGGTAAATTCTACGGTAAGAAACATGTCCCTTCTTAATTAGCTTGAGTATGATATGCTCAAAGATAAAATTTATATAGAACAAATCTTCCATCATTGTTACAATCTCATTTGTTGTGATCAAGCCATGCAATCCTTCGTATCCTTTATTGTGTCTCATACCAACGCTCTGATGACATTTATCCTAAACTACGAAACTAGTGAGAATTTTAACTTCATTAATATACACCACCACTCATTCCTGGGAACCAACTTTTAATCCCTGATCACCCGGGCCTCCGCCGGCCATGGGTGTAGGCCACCGGGGATGCGCTGGCGTGCAGGAAGCCGGCCTGGACGTGAACATGCACCGTAGGGAATTGGCCTAGCAGCGGCCGGGGCATGGGGGCGCTGTCGCCAACTCGTGCTGATTTGTGACTGTTCTCATGACATTTACTTGTGAATGGTGTTGGCTTTTGTGTAATAGTTGCTTGGTGATGATATTGATTCTTGTGAAACTTGTGATTGTGATAGTGATTTTGTGAAATTTATAAATCTGACTGTGATTTTGTGAATGTGATGGTGATGTTGGGAAATTGATTTGTGATTCTTGGAGAAGATGTGGGGAAAAGAAAAAGAAAAGGGAGGACGGGGGAGAAACAAGCTGTAGTAAATGATGCTTTCAGTACCGGTTGTTTGGCCCGGTACTAAAAGCTCCCACTTTATTAGTATCGATTGGTCAATACCAGTTGGGTTGAAATCCTATACTAAAAGTTCTTTCCCAGTAGTGACTTTGCTCCATTCCGCGGCGGATGATATCCTTGTGAGGCCTAGGGCAAATGCAACATGTGTACAACACATGCATAACTTTTCAAAGTTAACACTGTGCGAGACAGCGAGAGTACTATACAAAAATAATAAAAATCAAAACCAACTAACAGCAGTAGCTGATTCAAATTCAATTTACTTGGTTTAAAACAGCGCAAAAGCACAATGCCACCGTTTAGTTTTTCATTATTCGACCGGCAAATCTGATCCAAAGACAGATACCGCATACCAGGGCACGTCCACTCGTCTACTCATGCATGTGCTTGTGGGGTCACTTCATCAACCACTAAAAAATCGAAATGATATGAATAATTCCAATATAGTTTAATTTATCGATTCCTTAAAATCAAAGAAGTTCATGACTAGTTGCTCGGCGCTCCCATCCACTGATTAAAAGTAGACGCTTGATGTGCAATGCCTGGCCGAACTATAAAGCATGACGTGATGTATATATGACTAAACCGTTTTGCATCTCAAGTTGCGTGGATAAAGAGATTCATCGCGTCGTCGACGATCACATGTGCCATACATAGAGCATCAAATTATTCAGCTACCAATAATACATATACAAAAACAGAGCAACTTTCCTTCTTATGTTTCGAGGAGCTTTTGCTCTTGTATTGCTTTGTGGCCGTCGGCATTCATTTGTGTTGGAATAAATGGGCTCTAAGCCATTTATTTTAATAATAAAATAATTAAAGCTCGTTGTTATAAGGCTAGGAAGAATAAAAGTGAATAATACCGTACGGGTATTTGAGGAGGCTTTTATTCGACTTAAGTGGTATAGCGAACGTACGCCACTTGTGAAGTTGAATAATAAGGAGAATGGCAAGCCGCAAGCGCGCGCTCTCGCTCGCCTCACCGCGTACACCACTTGTAAAGTTGAATAATAAGTGCTATGGTGATTTGCTTACCTTACCCGCGAGCGCCCAGGTTCGCATCCCAGACTAGATACTCCTCTCCAATTGCCCATACATATACTCTTTTTTTCAATTGCCCATACATATACTCTTTTTTTTTAAAAAAAGTTAAAAAAATACATATACTCTCTGGTCCGTTTTTAAAAAATACATATACTCTGCTGGCATGTAACAAATTAAATTAACATCAACAGAGCATATAACAAAGTCGCTGAGACAGCAAGCAACAAGCATTCACCTCTCCAATTGCCCATACATATACTCCTTTTTTAAAAAAAAATTAAAAAAAATACATATACTCTCTGGTCCGTTTGAAAAAAATACATATACTCTGCTGGCATGTAACAAATTAAATTAACATCAACAGAGCATATAACAAAGTCGCTGAGACAGCAAGCAACAAGCATTCACCTCTCCAATTGCCCTCCAATTGCCCATACGACTACATCGACTGAGTTTCACGATAATTCTTTTGTTGAAATATATAATTAATTATGGAATTAAATTATGCCAATTAATCACCTGTTATCTAACAATTTGATCATTTCTTCTAATTAATATAACAAGCAACTTTTCTGCCGGTTCGTTTAAAAAAAATACATATACTCTGCTGGCATGTAACAAATTAAATTAACATCAACAGAGCATATAACAAAGTTGCTGAGACAGCAAGCTACAAGCATTCACCCTGCTGGCAACTTTGCATGCGTTTGAGAAAGTGATCTATCATTAAGGCCCATTTTTCAAGCTGGCTTAATTGTAGTTTTGAGTGAAATGCTTAGATCCTTAAACTATTCCGGCATTATAGCTCATTTGGGTCTATGAACTTTTAATGTGATCATCTAGATCCTTCAACTTATCAAGTGGTTCATTATCCATATGGACCTGTTATTTACAATATGAATGAAATATTTTAAGAGTTAAAAAGATGCAGATAGTCACATTGAAAGTTCTTGGACCTAGATGAGAATGCGGGGTAGTCAAATTGCCTTCTGCAATCTGATTGTAACAATCCAGCCTGAAGTTTGCGCACCTTCAGTTTTGTGCAGGTCGACATGCACTCCTGTCTGAACGACTGAACAGCTCAGAATTTTCTGTCTTTGTAATTGAAAAGCATGATACGATTATATATGCTCTTTCGCATTCCGTTTGTCTTGATAAAGGGGGGTTCGTCGGTTCGTCGCATCCACCACTCACATGGCATTGACCCAAAGGATGAACAAAGCGTCAGCTAGCAGAGAATGCAAAGCCACGAACGCAGCAAAGCTTTTGCTGCAATCAGAGACACTATATTCTCCTTGCATTGCTAGCACAAGCAGAGAGAATGCTTGGGGTCGCATCGATCGCTCGTGCTTGACAGGTAAGTCACGCTAGCCCGGACGCATGATCAGCAGCACCAAGCGAGAGAGAACCATATGAAGCGAATGATACAATGGACCAAATGGAGGTGTGGCCAGCGATTCTTCTCCTCCTTCATCAGTTCATCATGCTATATCCCAACTAACTGGTGACCTCGTGGGGTTGCAATTCTTTTATCCTGATCGCCGGTAGGTGGAACGTGATCGCCTCCATTATCCATGGGTTGGCCTTCATGTCGGTGGTCATTAGCGGCAATCAATCACGGCATCATCTCCTCATCGATCAATCCCTGATCGAATCACGTGGATAAAACTACAGGTTGATCGTTCCTTTATTTATTTTGAGTCGAAAATTTTCACCGTTCGATCTGTCTCTGCTATGGTTGTGTCCGGGAAATCAAAGTTGATTTGTCATTGCTATGTTAGAGTATCTTCAAAAGTCTAGCGAAAATTCTAGCTAAATTTCGAGATTAAAAGGCTAGCGAAAAAGTAAAAAAAACCCTTTTTAAAATGAGAGGTAAACCAAGTGACTCTTTAAAACTGGGCTCTCCATATCTAACTGTGCTAGTGGGTCCCACATGTCATACTCATTTCTTATCTCCTTCCACCTCTAGCTCGGATCCGAGTACCTCTGCCAATCCTCCAACCGAGCTCCTCCCCGTGCCGCACGACCGCCTCCACCCGGCGTCACCCAAGCTCCGCCTCCCCACAGCGCCACCCGAGCTCCGCCGCCCCTTGGTTCCGCCCGTCCTCCTTCTCTTCCATTTTCCATATAGAGGTAGGAATTTGACCTCAGGCAATTATTTTGGGAACAACCTATATCTGCATCCCCATCCATTGAAATCCTGCTACCCGCCTTTTTACAGACGTGTGAGCTTACGGTTTGCACAAAGGATACTGTCCAAGTTTATTTCCGATAAAATGCAGGATCTTCGGCATTGTTCTACGCATACTACCACAGGTAGAGAAACAACTTTTCATCCAACCTGTTTAGTTCCTGTTGATTTTGGACTTGGGGTTAAAGCCTTTTGGTCCCGCTTGGTAGCAACCGGCGTGAAATAATGCCACCGGGGATGGGAGCTTAAAAGGATCCCCCACGAGTTACATGTGAGCCCAGAGGTCATGGAATCCTCGCACCGCGCACGTGGATATTGCGCTTGTGTAACTTGCGACTTACGCGTGTATTGGAGCCTCTCGGGTATTTTTTCAAAAAAAAAATACTGGAACAAAATTCGCCTACAAGTACGTACTTCAACGATTAAATTTCGTTCTCTACACGTGTTATCCAAATGAATTCTTCTACTTTTTATAAGTATAAGCCATTCGCCAATTGGACTCACAGACCATTTCTACGTATCTTCGCGCACACAGCGCTCGCCAATCGGCAATCGCCATTAGCACTTTAGCAGGGGTTCTTTAAGATTAAGAATGGTTGGGTTTATTTTAGACCTTTTCGCTAACACATCAACTCGTCATGTTCTCCCCAATAATTCGACCGGTAGAGTACGTAGTAGTCTCCGCCCAAGTCCAATCCAAGTCCTCCGCGTTGATCCCTCCCCGAAGCGCCCTATAAATACCCTGTCAGTGGCCACTATTGGAGCTCACCGAAAGAAGAACAATCGAGCTCATACAAAGCCACTGAAATCTGAATTGCGAACTCCGCCGAGCTAATTAGGAGCGGTAGCAGCAATGGCGAAGCTTCTCACACTGCTGTTGGCTGCGGTGGTGGTGCTCTCGCTCCTAGTGAGCCCCATTGCCTGCACCCGCAAGCTCAGCAAGGCCAAACCCAAGGCAAAGCCAAAGCCGACCATCAGCCACCGGCCGGCGGCGGCCAAGCCCAAGCCAAACCTGGCGGGCTACAAGCCGGCGCCTGCCGCTGCCAAGCCTCACCGGAGCAACCACACCTCTAAGCACTCGCCGTCGATCGTGTACGGCGGTGCCTGGCTGTCCGGTGCCGGCGCCACCTACTACGGCGCGCCCAACGGCGACGGCAGCGATGGTCAGTATAGTTCAGTTCCCTTTCGCTTTATTTCTTCGCCGTCACTGGAGGAAGCCCGGCCGGAATTGACATGGGATCGACGTCTGGAAACTTGTGAACGCAGGCGGCGCGTGCGGGTACCAGACCGCCGTCGGGAAGCAGCCGTTCGACTCGATGATCGCCGCCGGGAGCACGCCGCTGTACATGGACGGCGAGGGCTGTGGCGCCTGCTACGAGGTACGTCGATCGGCTGCGTGCTGCTGCAAATTGAAGTCGCTGTCGGCTGCCTCTGCCTGGTCCCTCCTCTCTAAACAATAATGTTGTGCTTGTGCCCATGTGCAGGTTAAATGCACGACCAACGCGGCGTGCTCCGGCCAGCCGGCGACCATCGTGATCACCGATCGGTCCCCCGGCGACCTGTTCCCGGGCGAGGTCGCCCACTTCGACATGAGCGGCACGGCCATGGGCGCCATGGCGAGGCCCGGCATGGCCGACAAGCTCCGCGCCGGCGGCGTCCTGAGGATCCTGTACCGACGGGTGCCGTGCAAGTACCCCGGCGTGAACGTCGCCTTCAAGGTGGACCAGGGCGCCAACCCCTTCTACTTCGACGTCCTCATAGAGTTTGAGGACGACGACGGCGACCTCAAGGCCGTCGACCTCATGGAGGCCGGCAGCACCGTGTGGACGCCCATGGCGCACAACTGGGGCGCCACGTGGCGCCTCAACAACGGCAGGAAGCTCAACGCGCCGTTCGGGCTCCGGCTCACCTCCGACTCCGGCAGGGTGCTCGTCGCCAACCACGCCATCCCCGCCAAGTGGAAGCCCGGCAAGACGTACCGATCCCTGGTGAACTACCCCTGAAAAGAGGGATAGCTCCAGAAGTTGTGCATGGCGGGGTAATGTGGGCCCGGGTGTTGCGAGAGGTGGCCATGTCAGAAGTCCGAAGAGGAAGAGGAGGTTGAAGAAGAGAATGGCGTTCTTCCCTCCCTCCACGGTCTCTGTATGCAGTCCTCAAGTGATGCGTGACAGTGTGGGTCATGTCTGTAATTTCATTTCTTCATCTCGATTTGTTAGTTTGGTGCTGTGTACTTGAGGAAAGAGAGAAGTTTTTTTTTTCCGAGTTGCGACTAAATGTTGCATGACAATGCAGCAAGTTGCGTATCTTGACGTTTTTGGATACTGAACTAGTCCTTTCAGAATTCTGAGAAATGAATCACAACGCTTTGTGTTGACATTGGAAAATAGTTTGATGGTGCATTCAACACAATTGCTGACAAGCAAAATGTGAGCGACTCAACAACATTTTTACCTTATTCTATTGGAGACAGAAGGGCACCCTTTAACCAACATCAAGATGAGATTAAGTCACATTTACCATGTCGAAGCCCTAGCCGAGACGATTGAAATGGACATATAGTTCACCTTGTTCTGAGTTCGATGAGAAAATTAATATGATCGGAAGATTTTCGACAACTAGGATTTGGAAATTTCTGATAATGAGCTGCCGATCTAAACTTGATATCTATAATGTTCCAAAAAAAACTTGATATCTATAAAGAGATCTCATTATTCATCATGTTCTATACTTCTATTTGATACTAGTAGGAGAAGAGCCTAACTCGGTATTCTTTACAAAAAGAAGGGAAGCAAAAAGTTATGATAGAAAAAAATTGTTGTGTTTGTTGGAACTTTTTACCATTTACCAGAAAATTTGAAATGGAGCCCAAAATATTGTATATAGTTTTTTTGACAACAAAATAGAGTTGTATATTGAATCATAGGACCGCTTTGACCTTTTTTACATATATCCGACTTTTATCGAATTATTAAGACCTTTCCAATCCTTTTTTGAGACAATGGAATTTTCAAGCCCCTATGGTTTTAGCGTACACAACCTTCAATTATTATAGCAACTCCAAGAGCTCTTGTATCCCTTTAGCAATTTTTGGAGGTTTTACCCCTTTTGTAAAAATACAAAATCACCTAAAAAGGTGGGGTAATCCAAGAGACTAGGTAGTTTGATTTGTTTTATTCAAAAACTGTCCCACAAACCATCCCGATCAAAACCAAGGGGACGCCGCCACCCTCCTGTGCGGCTGTACGGGCTCCCGACGCGGCCGGGCGGAGATAGCGAGCGAGGAGCGCTCGCGAAAAATACCTAGGCGCGGCTCTAGGATAGCTAGCCCATCCGGATGCTGATTGATTTACCGCATCTGTTGGATGACGCTTTTTCTTTCTTTTTTCTTTTTTTAGCCAACAAATAAAGAATACAAGAGCTGTTGGAGTTGCTCTTACATCCTCTCAGCTTCAATCGCCGGACAAAAAGAGAATCAGAAAGCAAATTAAGTCTGACAAAGTCTATTATTATACTTCCATCCATGACTCCCGAACAGTTCTAAGGCT
Organism: Cenchrus fungigraminus; assembly: GCA_036936925.1. Lineage (NCBI taxonomy): Eukaryota > Viridiplantae > Streptophyta > Magnoliopsida > Poales > Poaceae > Cenchrus > Cenchrus fungigraminus. Next base: position 76,509,902 of record CM072780.1, read on the forward strand.
ATAATCTCCAAAGAAGTGCTCATCTTCATGAATAGCTCTTTTGTCTTCTCCTCACGCTGCAATATTGACCAAAATCGCAGCCAATAGGTCCCCTGAAAATAGCCTGCATAAAGGATGAGTGTTTAACGTTATCAAAGATAATATCATTTCGACAACGCCATATTGCCCAACACAGAGCCCCTGCCCCAGTTAGAATAGTAATGACCTCTTGAGTATTAAAATTTTGAAGCCAGTTCCCTAGCATGTGGCTTACTGATGTGGATGGGGTTAAACCAGTGGCAGCTTGGACAATCCTCCATATTACCTTTGCATGTTGGCATTCAAAAAATAAGTGTTTAATTGTTTCATTACAATTGCAATAGCTACACTTTTGACTGCCCTTCTAATTTTTCCTCACAAGATTATCTTTGATTAGAATGACCCTTTTTTGTAGGTATCAAAGAAAAATCTTAATCTTTAGGGGAATTTTAAGTTTCCAAATCAATTTATGACGGAAGGGGGAATTTTGGTTTATTAGTTGAAGGTACATAAAGCGAACTGTGAATTGTCCACTCTTGGTTAAGTGACATAGTACAAAAGTATCCCTTCCTGCAGTTACATAGACCTTTCCAATCTACTATACGAATCTAAAGGACCAAGGTCGATTGAACCTTCCACAATCAGTAAAATGCACTTTTCTTTGTATCCTTTCCTTTTTATTATCCCACTTTAATTTTGCCCCATCTTTCTTAGATGACAGCCTAGATAACTATCTGAGCTCAGAGTAAGCTGCTGGTGCGTATACCTTGTTGGGTCCCTCCCATGCATGGATCTACCACGTTGGTGTGGGTTCTAATGTTGGGTCAGAATCTCTAACCAGTGAATAACTGAATATGAGGTGCTCATTGCGTCATGTGCATCTTGAAAATCAACTCACCTTTTTTTTGTGTGACTCCGTTAGAGATGAAAAGGAAGAATTTGGTTACCATGCACCACGGCACCACCAATTTGGTTAACTCTATTGCAACTTTGAGCATGCCATGTCATATGTGTTTTCCCTATGGTAAATATTTATGTGTGGCTTTTATGAAAATTGCAAGTGACCCAAAATTGAATTGCAATTTACGACTAGATCTGAAACCCTCCATTTATTTTTAAATTTCCAAAAAGTAATGCTAACGTGAAATCTACATCGAATTTGCAACAATACAAGTCGTCATATTTGTCACTGTGTTTTCACTTTCAAGAATACGCAAACAAGAAGCTGGCTCTCCAGATAGTAACTGTTTCCCGGCCAAATGGCTAGATTTTTTTAGGACGCTGGCTCTCCAGATAACTATTTCCCGGCCAGATAGAATCTGAATTCTGGATAATCCACAGCGAAAATGCACCAGCCACAGCCTGTAGTGCAATGCCTGGATAATCTGACCGGCAACATTTATTTGTCCCAACTCAATCAGTTTCCCCGTCATGTTGTGTGCTGGCTTTCTGGAGACCATGACAGATGCAGGTCCGAATGAAAGCAGGCAAAACCACTGGCGATACTTGAATGTGCCCCCCAACTGATTGGTGCCCCCGCTTATTAATTGAACTGATTAAATTTCTAAAAGGATTACCGATACTACTAAAACCTTTGGCCATTGTACTTGTTGTCTGTACACCGGAGGTTCAATTGCTGTACTGAACTGGATACTCTGCTTAATGCGATTGAACTGTGCGTCGGATGTGAGCCTGACCAATCGAAGGTACCTATTTTCTGAAATTTCTACCTCTGAGTTTTCTGAATTTGGGCAAACTAAGTTGCATGAGCAGGTGACTCATAATATTCTGCAGCTTTTGTTACTATTTTTAGAATCAGTTTCTCGTTATTCTTACCATGGTAACTGATTACCAGGTCCAGCTTGTAAAAGTATGAACAATGGTAAAAGAAAGAAACCATGCTCCTGGCTGAAGAATATAATTGTGGATTAGGTAGTGATGCTGAAGGACACTAGCTGCTTAGTCACTGTCGGGATCACACCGTACTGCATGTGCTGCAGACAGTGTGGTCATACACCGCGACAACCTGATTAATCGGCATTCTAAAGCGATATAATTTCATCATTTACAAAACAAGTCGATCGAGTCCCTCTGATGGACCCAGCGCCCACTGATTGAGCTCATGTGCCGCGCGCGCTAGCTCCCTCCGTCTTCATCTTGGGCTAGGTCCACGTGTCACGTGTTCATGTTTGAGCAAGAGACGTTTCACACCAGCGGTGATCTTGATGGGTATACTATAACACCTAATGTCTTCGCAACTCTTCTCTTTATTTTTATTAGCTAAATTTGAAATTTTAACTCTTTGTGAAAATAGAAAACTTCTTAAATGTATAGGATGATCCAACAGACTCTTTAAAGCTGAACTTTTCCATCTGAGTGGGCCCCACGTGTCATTCCCAAACTTATGCGTCTCAAGTTCCCCACCGCAATGTTCACAGGGTGGGTCCCGCTTATCTCTTCTCCATCCTCCTCCACTTATTTTCTTTTCCCATCTTCCTCTAGGACAACCACAGGCGAGAGGAGTCCCGCGCGAGCTCCTCGGCGAGCGAAGTCCCGGGCGAACTCCCTGGCGATACGCCGCTCGCGGGAGCGCCGACGCAGGCAAGGGGGGCCGTCCGTGGGGAGCCTCGGCGCGGGCGTGCTCCCCTGCGATAGGGCTGGCATGGGCGTGCTCCCCGGCGAGGGGGCCGCCCACGGGAGCGCTGACGCAGGCGAGTTCCCCGGCGAGCGGCGGCCCAGGCGAGCTCACTGGCGAGCCGACCGCACGCGGGAGCACCGGCGCAGCCCCCCGAGCTCCTCCTCATCCCGAAGCCGTGCCCGACTGTCCCAAATCCGGCGGCCTCGCCGCCCGCTGGACACGCACCGCGCGGATCCGGCCCCACGCCCGCAGCCGCCCCTCCGCAGGTACTGCTGCTCGCCGCCGGAGCTCGCACCGCCCTCTGTCGCAGAGCCTACGAAGCCCTTCGTCGGGAGCTCGCACCTTGGCTCTGGAGTGCACGCGAAGCCGCTGGTGGTGACCCTATGCATCATGCAGGTGCCACCATCGGCGCTGGAGCCCAGAGGTGTCCACCAGGTACGTATCACTCTTGCGGCGGAAGTTGTCGTTCAGGTGGGACAGGTTGACACGCAGGAGCCGCAGGACGAAGCGGTTGGTGTGGCGAAGGTTGGGGTCATCCGCGAGGCGGCGACGATGGCAGTGCCTGACGCGGCGGCAGCTTGGGCAGCAGCGAGGGCGCCCGGTCCTCATCAGGGGCGGCAACTGCGCAAGGGCGCGAGGAGGCTGATTTGGCGCGAGGAGGGGCACGGGAGGGATTGATGCTGCGAAATCAGGCGATTTTGCGAGGGGGAGAGCTCGCCAAAGGTCGCGAGGGGCCAAGGTTTAATGGCGAGGGAGATTGCGAGCCTGTTTTTTGAGCTTGTTGCAATAGTGGATTTTCTTTTTTTCTTTATTTTTTACCGATGGAAAAAATAAAGGATCTGTTGGAGTTGCTCTTACAGTCTTACTACACCGATCGGTTGAACTAATTGGACGACAATCACTAATATTCAAATAGTAACAAAATATTTTTTTCTCATGAAAAAGAAAAAATTCAAATGGAAGCTTGAAGGACTGGATTGGCGACCAGAGAGGGAGAGTGAATGGGAGTCAATAAAAATTCTTCTCCAAAAACTTGACCTATACCCCAAAATCACTTCCAAGGAACTCTACATGAACATGCCAATATCACATGGTAACAACAGACCTACTGACCCTAGGAACAATCTGGAACGACTTCTCGAAAATGATTCGACCAAAAACACAAAAACACAGCGGAAACAAAAACCTCACCCTATCTACCAGAACAAAACCGGTGCCACCAGATTTTTCCTAGGTCACTAGACATCCTCGGAAAAATCCAAAACCAGAGAAAACGGTCTCGAAATGCGATGAAAATTTTACCCTAGCCTTCTCTAGCCCAAAGAAACTTTTTCACCAAAAATCTTCTCAAAATTCCACCGTTGACCAAACCGGTGCCACCGGGTTTCCAAACCGGTGCCACTGAGTTTTGCCTGGGCAGCTCGGGAAAATCTCCTTTCGAATCAATCTCTTGACTCGCACAACCTCTGAAGCTAAGATTTGGGGAGGAGGAGTAGATCTACCCCATGGACAAGTGACTCCTAAAAGGACAAGTCTCCAAACCAAACATCTCTTGCGGAATCAAAGATTTCTTTCAAAGGGTCAAGAACTAGGGTTAGAGAGGAAGAACTCCAAATCCGAGCCGATTCGTGGGATTTGTGGACACAAGATTACCAGGAGAAAGGTCACAAGACCTATGCGTGATCCCCACAAAGAAATGCCCACAAAAAAAGGCTCAAAAATCAGACGAACGGGAAATCTACCAAAAAGACCCAAAAATCCATAAAAAGAAAAGGGGACGGAATTAAAGGATTTGGCACAAGATTAAGAGGATTTCACTATGAATCACGTAGCCATATCTGGTTACAAGCCACCCACAAGAATCACAAATCTTGGATGCAAAAAGCTCAAACAAAGAGCCAACTCTCTCCTCTTTACCTCTCACCAAGAGCACCCAAAATGAAGTAGTACTCCCATCCTTCTAAACCAAAGAGATGGTTGCCCAAATCAGCCACTCCTCTTATATATAGAGCCCTCCGGACAAAAGACCGAAGTGCCCGTACACTAGAAGTTACAACTCCAGCCCACATAGGGGTGTTATGGTCAATACATTATTAAGATCATCGAACGGACACACATCCATTAGGCCTTGCTTACCTCCGACGCAAGCTCCTTGATCACCCCGCGTGCCCTTCGCTTCGAAGCTTCCCGTCGCACTCGGATCTCGTCTCCGTTGCGTCGGGCCCTAGGGCTCGGTTTTGCGTCATCCTCCGTTGGTTTTATGGTAGCATCAACAAACCCCGCATGCAAGGCACAACCTCACGAATCCAAGCGTCAGGCACACCAAGTCTTTCACCTCCGGCTCCCAGACGGTCTACTCGAACTTGTCCCATTCCTTGACTCGGCCATCACCATTGTACCAGCTTGATGTTGATTTTTTGGGCAAACCAACAAATCCCGCGCACGAGACGCACAGCCTCCCCATGCCAAGTGTCGAGCACGCCAAGTCTTTCACTTCCGGCTCTCAGACAGTCTACTCGATCTTGCCTCATTCCTTGACTTGGCCGCTATGTCCGCACCAGCTTTTGTTTTTATGGCTAACCAATAAACCCTGATGAGAGACACCACTCTGCACCGGCTCCTCCATGTACCCGACTCCATCTTGATCTTCTTGCACCATGTGAACCGCACTTGATCCCGCTGTCCACCGGGTCCCTCGAACCAATCCTACTTGTCTCTCCCTCACCCGGAGGCCACTCTAGATAAGACCTTTCGCGCTTGTTCTTCACCTGCAACAACGCAAAACCAAGTTGCATCTTACACCTGCAATACTAGATCAAGAGTCAGTCCACACAACGTTGTCAACCACTCATCCCGAGTGCGCTGACAACACACAACATAAACAATGTGAGAAACACAACACACACAACGCACACAACACAACCCACGGAGCCTCAAATCATCCGGTCAATTACTCATCATATATGAACCAAGGCACATCTCAACTTGGTTTCTAAAAGCTACACGCGAGCTAGTGACCTACTTTCATTTTAATGCACCGCCAAATTATTTTGCAAATCAACCTCTTTAATTTGTCAACAAATCGTATGAAAACCGAAGCTCTTCCTCTTTAAGATTGAGGATATTCTACTTAAATCAAGGGTAGAGGAGTAATTTTAATATCAAGGGGAAATTTTAAAAAAAACACCTCATACGGAGTATATCACTTGGATTTTGGTATTATTCCACCCCATATGGTATTTTGATGGAAACACAAATCCCCTAGTCAACTTTGCTTGTAAAACCACATCGCGCGGGATTCCACCTGTTTTCTCCCTCTTTTAGATTTATTCATCAGCGTATTGCAGTGAAGAAATTGTATGATACTGAAGACTAATCAATCGCTCTATGCCTCTATGTTATCAGAGTTTTCATGGGCGGTCTTTTCGTTGAAGCTAGATGAAATATTAGGCTATATTTGTATTTTATAACTATACTCCCTCCGTCTCAGAATATAGCTTCTTTTAGACTTTTCCGAAGTCAAAATTTTTCAGTTTTGACCATGTATAACAAAATAATCATAAATGCTAATAACATAAAAATGATATTGATAGATTTATCTTGAAACCAACTATCAAAATATGTAATCTTCTCTATTTCAAATAAATTATTTTAAGAGTTATTGTTGGTCAAAGTTGAAAAATTTTAACTTTGAAAAAGTCTTAACGAAGCTATATTTTAGTACTGAAGGAGTATAACTTTCATAAAGACTATATTACTGAAAACGAACAGGATTGGCTTCATACGTGTGGAATTGGCAAATTTTTGCAACAAATTAAAACCTAGCAGAGCACGTGGGGTCTTTGCAACAAAACATCTTAGAGCAACTCCAAGAGTTTGCCAAATTTTACTTGGCAAATATTGTGTTTTGCCAACTTGTAAAAAGATATACCAAGTAAAAAAAGAGTCCATCTCCAACAGTTTGGCATAATCCACTTGCCAAATCCAGATCTAACTTACATCAGGAACCCTGAGAGAGAAACAAAATTATGTTTCTACCCTTCCACCTCTTGAAAACTTAAATCAGGAATCCTGAGAAAAAATAAAATTATTTTTATACCCTTCCACCTCTTCTAGTACGGGAGGATGCGCCGCGGATCGCTGCGCGCATATATGCGCGCGCGGAGTCCATTTTTCTCAACTTGGGATAAATGACAACCTGAGATAGGGAACTGTTGGAGAAGATTTTTTCTGTTTTTGCCAAAAAAATAACAATGACAACTTGGGATGGAGAACTGTTGAAGTTGCTCTTATGGGGTGGAATTTAAAAACCAAAATGGCATATATTGCCATTTTCACATTCAGTACAAAAGATAATCTAGCAGAAATACATTAGAATGAGAATCAAAAGTATAGCTTTTGTAATCAATTTGAAATCTTTCAACACTTATTTTTGAGCTCTTTCACGGTGGAGCATACTACCAGGTGGTAAGTGTAAATAGGTAATTTTTTTTAAAAATCATATATTTTTGTGTGCCCTCCCCTTATATATGACTATTTTGGTAAGAAATCATATATTTCGTTTATACCACTGAGAAAAAACTTCCAATAATACCTCTATATCACCTATACCTATGTATACCACTCTATACCACAGATGCAAGTTGTGGTGGTATACAATTAATCTCAACCGTCGAATCCTTTACTGGTCCTTTTGAAATAGTGGTGTAGGGCGGTATGATCTACCGTAAAAGAGTCGTATCTTTGGAAATTTTCTATGTGAGTTCGATGAATTGCAAGGATTGATCTAAGAGCATTTCTCATATGCTGGGGGGGGGGGGTCCTACAAGTAAAGTTTTGGTTTGGGTGCCTGCTCTAGGTATGTCGTTGGTTATTTGGCAATATCCAAGAAGATTATTTGGCTGACATCCGGAAAACACTGCTGCAATACAGAGGTGGAGTGCATGGAGGTTATAAACGAACCATGTCAAGCAACTAGAGATGGTTGCTACGTATGGAGTGGGTGGAGGTTTTTTTAAAGGAAATATATTGATCTTGGATCATTACACCGTCTCTTTTACAAACAGACTTCCAAAGAAAAGAAAAATTATAAAAAAGTTCAAGACTCTTGTTCATCTTTCTCGAAGCCTTCAGAGATCCGTTTGTCACCGCCGCGGAAGCCGCTCCCCAATCGCCGCCAGGCACCAGAGCCAATCTCCAGTAGTCAAACAGCAAGCCACTTAATTTAGCAGATTTGAAATAGGAGGAACCACAGAAGAACCTGCTGAACTGACATTATTTGATCAATGAATCCGATCAAAAGACATACGAGCTGCGGTTGTGTGTGGCTGTTCTGTGGCGTTGCTTCAACTAATAATACTTCAGAAGGGCATGGATGATTTAGATCTCGAGAATATACACTTCAGCGATTAATCCTTAAACTTTAGAGGTTATAGCATGTCATGTCAAGAGTTTTTTTTTTTGAGTAGGTCATGTCAAGAGTTGCTTAGCGCTACCGGCCACTAATAAAAAGCAGAAAGTCGCATGGATGTTCTGCTGCAACTTGCAATCGTAATGCCTGATACGATTGCACTCTTTGAATTCTCCGGCCCGGCCCTTAATTTGCCTGGATAAAGTGGTTCATCGCATAGACAGATCACATGGCACATGATTCAGATTATTCAGCTCGATCGTCTGATTGTGCATAGAGCGTCAGCTGCAGAGTGCAAAAAGTCGCAAATGCAGCAACCTGCAACCACACATTCTCCAATTATTTATATATACATAAGAAAAGAGATTTTCAAACATCCTCCTTCCTGGCACGAGAGAGAGCGATCGATCAGTGCATTCGGGTCGCATTGCTAGCTCGTGCAGGACAGGTAAGCTGTGGTGGCCCATCACAAAGGTGAGAGAATGATGAAGTGGCCAACCATGCGTTTGAGAAAGGGATCAATCAGATGAAGATGGCCAGCGATTCTCCCCCTTCCAACCGCGCTATCCTAACGAACTTCTGGCAGTTCCTGTCATGGGGTTCCATTTCTTTATCCAAATTAATCCTTGGTCGGTGAACGTGATCGCCTCCATAATCGAAGAGGTTGATCTCCTTCATGTTGGTGTTAATTAGCAAACATTGCCACAGCCCACAATCATGACGTAAACCTCACTAATTATTTCCCAGATCCCCGAAATCGCGTGTAACCTACTGTTAGATAATTACTCTATGTTTGAATATTTTGAAGTTTCGTCTGTTTACTGCAAAGATAATGATCAACAGAAAGAAATTGTGTAGCATTTCTAGTTTATCAAGCCAGTCTCAGTGCATAGTTTCATAGACTGAAAACTAGGTAATTGTGCTCATGAAGTTTCATGAAATGAAACTCCTCTCACATACCATGAAAGTTTTCTATTCTCTCTCATCGCCACGTCAGCAAAATTGATGTATTTAATATCTTGAAACTTTTCAACTCTATTGAAACCGACCTTAATTAATCAGTACATTAACATTGTTGCGTGAATATGAGCATTTTGGACATTTGATAACTATAATGAATCATTAGACCAAGTTGGTGTTATTAATGGAAACATTTTTGTTCACAACAGAGGAGATATTTTTTCATAAATTAGTTTTTCATGGATAAAGGTTGAATGACTATGCTCGGTTAATTACTAATCATTAATGTTTAAATCTTTAAAAGTATAATTATCTTTGCCATCTGCGACCGCACACAGCCAAATTTTTATAGAAAATTCAGCTCCAAAGTTGATCAATATTTAAATAGATAGCTAAGCGATTTAGAGGCAAGACTCGGTTAATGATGTAGGCGTAAGCCAAAACCATAAGAAACAACAAGTAGCTATAAAGCAAAAAAAAAGGGTTCGTGGTGGCTCCAAAACTATTGCATTTTATTCTTTCCTGTGACGAATGTTTTGAACTTGTTAGACTTTATTTGAAATTTTGAAGAACCATGACTTGTGCAAAAGTTGTCGAATTTTTCAAATCTTAGGTCCATATAAGATCCAGCACAGATAATCCTGAGGATTTCCCGGTGGCGATCATCGACGTAGCAAGTTCTTTTGAGCCCTGACTAGCTAGTGGAACACCATTCGAGGAACCGACAGTATAAAAAAAATCAATGGTGAAAAAATTACGATGCTGAGATTTTCTTTTCTAGAGCTGCGTATCATTATCGGCGTAACCACTCCCTCCCTAGTCTTACTAGCATTGGTCTTCCGCAAGGGGAAAGTGTCCAGTACCTTGTCGGCGTAACCACCTGACAAACCGGCCTTGAAGACTCCGTCGAGTTCACCAACCTCCATATAGAAGCGGCGCATGAGAAGTACTTCGCTATGACGAGCAATGGGAATCCTAGCCAGTTTGCTGTTGGCAAGTCTTGAGCTGCTGCGCTTGGGGTCCTCGGATGACTGCACTGCCGGACGGGTTGGGATCGCGAGAAGGGGAGAGGCTGGCTTCTTCTGAATCGCGTCCAAGAAGCAGTCGAGGCGCTCTTCAGAGGAAGTAGGCGAGGCGGGCACGACAATGTTACCATTGGATGGCTCGTATTGGGTCATCGGCATGCTCGCCTAAACCGTAGCCGCATCTGATGGTAGGGGTGTGTGCACCGCCGACCCGGTTGCCCTCGGTGGTGGAACCGAGAAGCAAACCTCTTGCTCGAGTAGCGTCGGATCAGAGACCCCATCCGCGGGTGTGTCCCTCTGCAACAGGAAGCATACCACGGCGGCATCCAGCTGCGGCGGTGGTGGTGCAGAGCGACTCGGAGGTGGGAAGGCGTCGGCGCCCCCTGGGAAGTCACAACTTCCCTCGGCGTGGACCGCGTCGCGTCGGAGACGCGAGGCATGACCGTAGAGGAGGCCTCACGGCAGTGGCGCACCTCGCGCCGCGGAAGGCGAACGGCCCCGACAGCAGTGCTGCCGGTCAGCGGCGTGCGCAGACGCTTGCAGTCCCTGGCGATGTGGTGGAGCTTGAAGCAGCGCAGGCACCGTGTGGGACGCGTGCAGGTGGCCCGGCAGTGACTGTACGATAGACAGTTGAGGCAGCGCCCGTCGAGCTGCGCCGGTAGGCAGCGCCTCGCACTACTAGAAAACCCTCCCTTTAGCTGCGCTATATTTAGAGTTAGATACATTTTATTTCGTCTCTATGGCTTTGTAGATACACTAGCGTGTTAGAAGCGTCTTCGTAGGGACCGTATCAGGCTTCGTAGAGACGAATTTGTTAAGTGTGTCTACTTGCATTGATAAAATTTTAGAGACACATTTATATCATGCTTAGTGGTGTAGTTACGTAGTATAGTAACGCTTCATTGTGTGTTGAAAAATATAGAGACAAACTCCTAAATACATTTATAAAAAGTATACTAGTTTATGAAAAAATAAAAAAAAAATTCATATTGGAGGACACCTATCCATGATTATGTATGTGTAATATGTGCGGTGAGTAGGATTCGAACTCAAGATCTCTCACCTCACACATAGCTTCCTTACCGTCTCACCTACACAACAAATCTGACTTACATAAGTATGTTTTACTTTAGAGTTATCCTGTGAAGAACCATTATGACACTTACTTTGATATGCTTTATGACGTTCCTACATGCTACTCACAATTCAAAGCATGTCTAACCATGCATCATTTTGAAACGTTTTTTACAATCATGTCAAAAAGTACCTTTACGTGACTATAGACATTATTTGACACGTATTGTAGCGTGTCTTGACAGTAATGACGCTTTAAATCGTGTCTAACTTCGTGTCTTTTTTAGATGATTTCAGTAGTATGTTAAAAAAGTATCTCTATAAGACTACTAATAATGTAAGCGTGTCTAATATCATGACACTTGATATGTTATCAAAATCGTGTCAAAAAGCATCTTTATGCACTGACATAAAAACACTTTCTGGGTGTGTTGCTGCTATAACGTAGCTAAAAGGGGGGGTTTTTTAGTAGTGTCAGAGCAGGGTCCAGACGAGATGCCGCGGTCCGCGGTCCCGGGGTCTCTTGGCCTGGCGAGGTAGGACCTTGCTCCAGCCGTCACCGTCAGGCGGGGAGAAGCGCCGATGATGAGGCTGGTGCGCGACGGTGTCGGACACCCATGGCCCGAGACGCTGGTGCACGGGGTGCGGCCGCCCGCCGTGCCCTGAGTGTACTGGCGTCCCGACCGGGAAGGAGGGGGCCTACGCCTGTCATCCCGGCCGCGGTGAGGGAGGCCGATGACAAGCTCCGGTGGCCCCTCCTCTTGGTCTGTCGTGGGCGGCGGTGGCTGCCAGCCTGGTGCACTGGGCGCACCGGGGTCGTCGTCAATGGGGAAGGCCGGACCAGACGCGCACCAGAGGAGGGGATTAGCGGCGATGTGCGGTGCACAACGTCGACGAAGGTGAGTGGCCGTGTCGAGTCATCGTTGACGTCACCCTCCGAATCAACCCACCGCAACTCCTTGGAGCGGCCGAAGGAGGTGGTGGACGGATGGAAGGGGCGCACTATTGGCGAGAGGAGGCGAGGCAAAGACAAGGAGCCTGAGGTGGAGATGGCCGGGACGCGCACGCCGAGGTGTTGGACGGCCCCGGTTTGGCCGACTCGGGGTCGGGAGGTCCGCCCATGGCGCTGGTGATCGGAGATGAGCGGACGGGCATGGCGGAGGGGGCTTCTCCGTCGTTGAGGAGGTCGAAGTCGTCGAACTCGGCGGAGACCGGCATAGCGAAGGGCGGTGGCGGTGGCGGCAGCGATGGAGCGGCGTGCGGGGCGGAGCTCGATCTCCTCGCACGAGCGGAGATAGGGGGCGAGGCAGGGAAGGATGGCTGCGGTGTGAGGTAGCGACCTGGGCTCGGAACGGGCAGCGGTGGCGGTGGAAGGTGTGCGGGTCGGAGTTCGATCTCCTCGCACGAGCGGAGATGGGGGGCGAGCAGGGGTGGATGGGTGCGGCGTGAGACGAGGAGCGCGGATCTGAGCTCGGAACGGGCGGAGGCGGCCGGAGTGGGGAGAAAGAGAGACGGCGGCGGCAATAGGGGAGAAAGAGCGGCGGCGCGGGGCACCTACCTACCCCATCGGGCTGGGGCTCCTAGCGGCACTCCTTCGATAGTATGCAACTCATGAACGTAGCAAGTTCTTTGAACACCATTCGAGAAACCGACACTACACATTTGCAGATTAAATTTCTCTGCACGTGTTTTCCATTCGGATTTTCCTTACACACCATTGCCCGATTGAACTCACAAACGGCCATTTATACACGATTTCAGCTCACAGCAGACTAGGTACTTAACCAAATTAAAGAAATGGTTGGCTTGGACTTTTTTCCGGGGACACACCAACTTGTCACGTTCTCCCCAATAATTCAAATCGATCGGTAGAGTCGTCCCCAAAGTTGTTGCGCATCGTCGGCCCCTCTTCCAAAGTGCCCTCCCGCCCTACAAATACCCCACTCGTGCTCACTTCTCCAGCTCACCCAAGAACAATCGAACTAGCTGAGCAATCCGAGTGGCAAAGCTTGGAACTAGAAGCAGCAGCAGCAATGGCGAAGCTTTGCACAGTGCTGTTGGCAGCAGTGGTCCTGCTCTCACTTCTAGTGAGCCCCATTGATTGCACCCGCAAGCTCAGCAAGCCGAAGCCGAAGACGAAGCCGAAAACGAAGGCGGTCAGCCACAGGCCGGCGCGGCCGGTAGCCAAGGTCAGCGGCCACAAGCCGGTACCGGCAGCCAAGGCCCACCGCAACCACACCACTCCCCCCTCATCTCCGTCCACCGTGTATGGCTCCGGCGGCTGGCTGTCCGGCGGCGGCGCCACGTACTACGGCGCCCCCAACGGCGACGGCGGCGAAGGTCAGCGCCATATGCGTTTGCTTTTTTTTATCCAACTGTCCATGTACCCGTGCATTTTTCACGTACGGCGCGCGCGGGTTGTTATTTTTATGTCGATGCACTGAGCGATGTCTTGTGAATGTTGCAGGCGGCGCGTGCGGGTACCAGACCGCCGTCGGGAAGCAGCCCTTCTCATCGATGATCGCCGCCGGGAGCACGCCGCTGTACAGGGACGGCGAGGGCTGCGGCGCCTGCTACGAGGTCAGCATATATGCATGCTCGTGTGGTGGCCACTGAGCTACGTACCGTCGTACATCTCCCAATCACTGCAGGGTTGTCGGGCAGGTACTGACTGGACAATGGTAAAAACGTGCAGGTGAAATGCACGACCAACGCGGCGTGCTCCGGCAAGCCGGTGACCATCGTGATCACCGACAGGTCCCCCGGCGACCTGTACCCCGGCGAGGTGGCCCACTTCGACATGAGCGGCACGGCCATGGGCGCCATGGCGAGGCCCGGCATGGCCGACAAGCTGCGCGCCGGCGGCGTGCTGAGGATCCAGTACCGGAGGGTGCAGTGCAAGTACCCCGGCGTGAACATCGCCTTCAAGGTGGACCAGGGAGCAAACCCGTTCTACTTCAACGTGCTCGTCGAGTTCGAGGACGACGACGGCGACCTCAACGCCGTCGATCTCATGGAGGCAGGCAGCGGCGCCTGGACGCCCATGGCGCACAACTGGGGCGCCATGTGGCGGCTCAACAACGGCAGGAGGCTCAACGCGCCGTTCGGGCTCCGGCTCACCTCCGACTCCGGCAGGGTGCTCGTCGTCAACAACGCCATCCCCGCCGGGTGGAAGCCCGGGGTGACCTACCGGTCCTTGGCCAACTACCCCTGATTACCTGGATTGTTGCTGCTGCGTGGCCAATGGTGAGCAGTGCATGGTGAGAAATGTGCGTCCGGGTTTTCGCGAGAGGCGGCGCCGAAAGAGGAGGTTGAAGAAGAGAATGGTGTTCTTCCCTCCCTCGACACGGTCTCTGCGCATTCCCCTAGTGATGTGTGAATCGTGCCTGTAATTTTATTTTTATTTTCTTCCTTGGTCATCACCGCCGTGTTGTGTAGGAAAGGGAGAAGCTTGTGCTGCGACTTGCATGCCATGCATCAAGCTAGTTGTGTCTTCTGAATTTTTGTGCTTTCAGAATTCAGAGGAATGAGTTACTTACTGCCTTGGTAATTTTCAATCTTGTGCTGCTTAGTGTTTGGGATTTCTATATTTTTAACCACTTGTAAAATATTCATTGCACCTTCGTGCTCACACTCTGCCTCACATTTCAACACACTCTAATCCTTCGTGGAGCAGATGATAGTTCTTCTCTCTATTCGGCATTGAAAGGCCTTCGTCTACCAGCGAATCAATAGTTTTGCTTTCACCCGTGATTAGTAAAATTCTAATCTTTTTCTTTGCTCGAAATACACCTCGTTGCTTCTTCAAGGACCTTCTCATCTGCTCTCATTTTGGATCTTCGCTCAAGTACGACTTCTTCCTGTCATGTATGCCACTCTCAAGACTATTTGAGAGACCGAGTTGAGATGTGCTTTGGTCTATACATGATAAGTGATTTACTAGATGATTTGTGGTTTTATCGGTTTAGTTCATATCTCATATGTGCATGATTATGCTAACGGCTAACCGGATGCGTTGTGTTGTGTGTGTTGTGGTGTGGTGTTTGTGTAAAACTGATGTTGTTGATTGGTGTCTCTTGGCTTGTGACGTGAAGGTGCAGGATGCAACGTGGTGGTCAATGGAGCATGGTGAAGGTCAAGCGAAAGGTCCATGCCGACGAACCGAGGGTGGTGAAGGGTGGACACGAGTAGGCTTAGACTGAGGGACCCGAAGAGTCCAGACGGAGTCATGAGCGGTCCACATGGTGCACGGAAGATCAAGAGTACACTGATGATGAAGACGACGTCAGCCGAGTCGAGCGGGGCGGTCAAGTCGAGTATGTGGCCCGTGCTGGAATGCATACCTTTCTGAAAGATATGGTTCGGGCATGGTGTCAAAGTTCTAAAAGATATCTTTCTTGGCAGACCAAGGAAGGTATTCTCCTTGATGCAGTATGAATAGATCTAGTGCTAACCATATGATGTACACTGTTGCTAGTAGATACGACCTTAAGGATGACTCTAGTACCTGCTCCTACTAACATTTAGGTTTATTCTTTATTCTTTTATTCCTTATTCTTTATCTGAGATGATGTCATGTGTGTGTCACATTACCCCTTCATATATATTGATTATCACTTACCCCTGATATAAACTTTGGTGCACTTTACTTATTCATATTGTCCTGGATATGTACCCGATAAAAAGATCCATATGTACAACCCCCACACCATCTTTGAGAAAATAAAAATAACGATACCCTTGGGAATAGTCATAGGTGAAATGCTACAACAAAAACAAATAAAGATTTGTGCACTTGCAGATCACCTTTCAAAAATATAAAAACATGTTCCACCAATAAGGCTCGTTCCTTGGTACCATTGCCGGGGATAAAAATCTAGTAACGATATCAAGAAACACCCACGTTTTCCAGTAAACATTTCTAGCAGTGTTGCCGGGAATAACTACCTTGGTAGCTATGCTAAGAAATGTCAATAAGCATTTCTGGTATCGTTGTCGAGGGATAGCAATCTTAGTGACAACATTAGTAAATATCAACACCAACACGCATCAACATCGGGCCGTGTGACAGCCACATTAGATGATTTGGTCCTTGGAAAACCATCATCAGGTTTGGTGATTTGGACCCGTGAAAAATTATCATTAGGTTTGATGGTTTGGGCCTGCAAAAACCACTAGAGGTAGGTTTCTCGGTCAGGGCCTCAAAACATAGGGAAGTCCAGTGCAGTCGGTGCTTCGAGATGGAGGGCACGTGGCATCATTGTGAAGTTTGCAAAGTCGCAAAAGTGGTGTGTATGTTCGATGGTTCTATAATCAATTGAACAGTTTTATCCCTAGGGGTATTTGTGTTCTATGTTTCATGGGCACTCTGGTAATTTTTTGGAGGCATATATATATGGGTGTGGATGATTGGGGCAACTATCTCTTCTGCTTGTAGGTTGTGGGTTCCCATTTTGTTGTGGGAGCCTTTGGGTGTGCGAGGTGGTTGGAAGAGATAAGAGGAGTAGACCATTGATTGTTCTTTTCACCATTCAAAACTTTGTTCTTGTCGGGATTTGTTTGTGACTCAACATGGTGAGGTAATCTAAAAATCAAATTTGTGCTCAAGTGCCTCTCCTTGTCAAGATCAGAGGTATGTTTTGGTGATTTCTCGATCTCTTTCTTGATTTCGATTTGGGTTAGATTTATTGGAGGGATTTGGTGTTGGGACATCTACAACATCATCTTAGGTGACTCCCTAACAAATCCATGCACGTGCATATCGAATTTTGAGTTTCCTAAAATCCTTCCTCTCTTATGTCTTGACCGAATTTGTGAAATTCTAGGTGAAGTCTGAAATTGAACTCACGCAGGAGTAGGACTATCTCTAGAGAAGATTTTATAATAGACTACGAATCAAATTGGGTAACACACACTCGTACTCCATATCATACTTTTAACATGCACGACGATCAAAATATATTCTTTCCAATATGAAAGCTTTCAATTGAAACGATAGGGAGCCGCTCAACACTAATTTACCAACATATGGTATATATACCAAAGCTAATAGTCTATATTTAGTCAAGATAGGGGAGGAGCATGTGCCCCTGCCCTCTCTCCGTGCATAAGCAAGAAACTAAAGATATTTGAGAGATGTTTGGATATATAGGGTTTGAATTCGAGCAATGCTCATGTATATGCATTTGATACCTTACTAGTTTTATTCTTTACCTTTTCTTACATTTTTATGTCTTTTGTTTGCGAATCACATAGTACAATCCTACTTCTATGAGCATATCTAAAAGCTGAGATGTCAAATTGTCGAGATTGACGCAGTCATCACTAACTCCTCGTTTTGGGCACGTCGCATACCACCGAAAGAATAGCGTCGTTTAAATCCTGTAATAAATTTAGAAAAATATAAACATCAATTCTAAGTCGAGGACTCAAACTCTGGTGGAAAATATCAACACAAAGAACCTTACCAGCTGAGCTTAATTCCCATCTTTATATACCTCTGTCTACTTGTGGTTGTGCAGGTCTCTCTGTGGAGGACAGTTATGCAGAGGTTTGAATGTCGCAGCAACTGAGGGGGTGTTTGGATCCACCTGACTAGAAGAAGTCAGATTAATTTTAGTGACTAAACTTCCAAACACTAGGGACTTATCATCAATTCTAAGTTGAGAACTCAAACCCTAATGAAAAGATTCCACCATAAAAAATCTTATCAGCTGAGCTACGCTTGGCGTGGTTATTGACTTGTCCTACATATACCCACAGAAGCTTCCTTCCGTTGTGTTCGGCTTAATTTCTGAACTGGACACGTACGTACTGATGAGAATCGATACTTTAATCAGTCTGGCATCAGTTGTGCTTAAGCCTGTCGACGAATAATACACGTGCAATCCGGACAATAGGCCCTTTCATTGAATTAGATTGCTTTTTTCAGAATAAAACCCAAACTACAGGAGGGGGTATGTCGATTCCTGCCGCGTAGCTACACGTACGCGCGTGTTCTGCTCAATTATCTGAGTGCTTTAATCAGCTAGATCCTGTAATCCGTTAGATTCAGTGTCGCCACACACACAGAAGCTGCACCAACAGGCCAGACCAAATAATGTAAACCTTCCAATGGAAGTTTGTGACGTATTCGCTCCGTTCCAAACTATTTGATTTACATAGTTCTTTTATATATCTAGACATAATATATATAAATGCACAGTAAATGCACAGAAAAATCAAAATAACCTGCAATTTGAAAAGTAATGACATTTTTTTTGCTGTTGTGAAGTAGTAAAACAGTCAAATGCCCTGTTTAGTTCGTCCGCCACATCAAAACTGGTCACACTAAATAGGAGTAGTAAACGTAGGTTAATGGAAAACTCACTCTATAATGTAATGAGGCTAATTAGGTTATGATTAGACAAGAGAGAATTTGCTGGTTGCCATCAAAAGTTATAGCACTTCCCTCATTGCCATCAAAAGTGAGCAAATTACCTATCAGCCATGAAAATGAGAAATTTTCTTCCCTAACTGCCATTTCTGTCAAAACACTAACAGATTGAGTTGCTGACATATTGGGCCCACAGTTCCGTCCGTTAACTCCCCTCCCACGACCACGAACATATCCGCGACCGGTGTTCGTCGATTCCCGGGAACCGCGTCGCCACCCGACGCTTCACCGTCCGCCGCCCAACACGCCGTGCCGCCAGGATCCGCCGCGCACTCGCCGGCAGCCCTGGTGCCGGGCAGGGCGCTGCCGCCGCCACGGCCCACGGGGTGCGGCCGTCAAAGCTCGGCGCGGTCGTAGGAGCACGACCTCCCGCTTGAGCAGGTTGTTGGACGTGGGAGCACTACTCCGGGCCGTCGTCGTTCGCGCTGCTTGTCGCGGACGGGTGGGATGTGGGAACATCGACCGCGCGCTCGGCCCCACCGCGCGCGGTCCTCAGGGTGTTCGACGTCGTGCACGGGCTCGAGCACAAGCTCCTGGCGCGGCACTCCCTGGCTGAGGACGTCCCCGGGTACCTCGCCGTGCTCGCAAACCTCGAGGGCGCGCTCAGCCTGCTCGCCGACAGGTGCGGTCTCACTGCGCAGGGGCTCGCCGACATCGTCACCTACCACGGGGATCGGAGCCTCGCCGATCCACATTTCCTGTCCGGCCTCGTGGGCCAGCTGGACCGGCTCAAGGGCCGCGCCGCCGCCGCCGATCTCGACACGGGCCTCCTGCCGGCCGCCCTCGACATGCTCGAGGCCGAGTTCCGCCGCCTTCTCGCGGAGCACTCCGCGCCGCTTGCGATGAGAGAGAGACGACAGCTCCGCCCCGTCTTCCATCGTGCCTTCCCGAGCTTGCTTCGCTACGTACGCCGATGCGCGAGGGTATACTGTGGGCGCCAGCCTCCGTGCGTTTTGGGGCTCGATTACCTTGAAGGAGACGCTCGGAGGACGCGCAAGTGCTGAACCCGAACGATTCAGCCACCACGGCCGTCGCAGCCAAGCGTCGCCTGTGCGGCCTGGCCGCGCCTGACGGCGTGCCTGCAAGTGACGGAAAATGGCAATGAGGGAAGTGTGAATTTGTTTTGATGGCTGTGAGGTAATTTTGGAAGTTTTGATGGCAACCAAGGAAGTGTTATAAGTTTTGATGGCAACAAGGGAATTCTCTCATTAGACAATGTCACAATGTCGTGCTACAGTAAACAATCTCTAATGACGAACTAATAAGACTTAATAGATTCATCTTTCTATTTTCCGTCCATCCGTGCAATTAGTTTTATAATTAAATCATATTTAGTCCTTCTAATTAGCAGTTTTACACTCAATGTGACATTTTGCTATCGCCAATTGGAATCAACTAAACAGAGCCTAGCTGGTAAGCATGGAAAATGAAGTAGTATATGTTTACTGGACCTTGAAAAAATGGGGAAGCATAACAGTGATACGACAAACCAAATATCTTCCGGCGGATCGCTTATAATTAACTAGAGATTTCAGTGATGTCGAAAGATTTCGATGTGCATGTGCTAGTAGTCCTAGAGGACGAGGAGCTAATAATTGCTACCAATTATTCTACTATCATCTTTCAAAAAATAATGTCTCTAATGGCACTACATCACTTCATATAGTACGTAGTATAGTGCAACCGATGACGAGACCTCTGCCGAGTCCCGATCCAGTGGCCACCGATCGCGCGCCCCCTTCGTCTCGGCCCTTGTCCATTGTCCGGGAGTAAGATGGTGTGTGCATGCACGTCACGGACGCCGCCGCCGACGGCGGACGGATCGAATTCGACGGAGCGCGCTGCATGCGGCCGGCCGTGGCCGGGCCCGGCGGCCACCAACCGGCCGGGCAACCCGGCCGGCCGGCGTGGCGCGCGGCCCTACCCGGCCGCGACCGGGACTTCGCTGCTGCACGCGTCAGCAGCGGCGTCGCATGTGCGGGAGATTCTCGATCGCTGCATGCCCAGATGCTGCACGCGGGCGAACGGAGAAGAAGGGGAAGCTGAAAGGAACCCCGCACATGCATGGTGGTGTGTGGTCGCACGCGCGTCGGGCCCCCGGCCGGCCTGTTCTTGCATCGTATGATGCTTCCCATCCAGTAGGGCCTGGCCATTAACATATGTTGTATTTTTGTTGTTGATTGGCAGCGTCCTACTAGCTGCTCTATCAATCTACCAACGATGTGATAAAAAATTTGCCCGAGAGACGTACTCTTCTTTCTCCATTCGCCCGCAGCATCTCAGCATATATAAGTATATAAAGTATATATGGAAGTATGTATATATACAAGTACATCCATTTATGGATACAGAGGACGGATTATTATTCATTATCTAAAAAATGTATATATGTAGGTATAGTATACGCAAGCGTGCGTACGTGTTGTTGTCATCAACCGGACCGACGGCAGCATGTTGGAGTGATTCGCGCTCGTTACCTCCCTTGAAGCTGCCGTGTAAGCTGCTGACTGACAAGCGATCGGCGGAGTGGACTGACAAACCGCTGCACAGAGGTTCCAGCACCCACATGCGTGCCGACCGGCCGTTCGGTCGGAAAGGCTTCGGTCAATTCATTGATCTGCCGCAGATTCTGGCCGGAGTCACACCTGTCGTCCCGAGTGTCGGCGGTCGAGCTTTTTACACGCACAACACACAATCGCCTCGTGCACATGGAAAGATCAATTTTTTTTTATCTACTCGCCGGCCGGGGCGATCTACTATCCTGCAGGTCCAGCGCGCGGTGGACCACCGTCGCTCGCCGGCGGTTGCAACTGTAACGCCCTTTCGAGCTTCTCCCTCCGGCCTTTCAGTTTCAATTCCGCGCGCGGGGTCCCACGTGCACCGGCCTGCAGGCCCCAGCCATTACGGCGCGCCATGTGAGGCCAGTAAAGAATGGGGGAAAAGAGATCTCGGCCGCGACGACGAGGACGACGACAAGGGGCCGATGCGACACCGGCCTCCATTTGAGGTGTGTTTGGTAGGGCTCCGACTTCGGCTGTGGCAGCTCCGGCTGTGGTTGTGTTTGTGGAGTGGATTATGTAGGGGAGTTGAATCCGTTTTAGGAAAACGTTTGGCAAAACAGCTTCTCCTGACTATGTAATGTGGATAAGATGGTGAAATGTCCATAATACCCTTCCCTTTTCTTTTTTATTTCTTCTTTTTCCCTCCTATTTTCCTTTTCTTTTTCCTTTTACTTTTTTCTTTCTAATTTTTTTCTCTTTTTTATTTCTTTTCTCCCTCCATTATCTCCACCACCCACAGTCCCACACCTTATCCATTCGACCCTCATCCACCGGCCGCTCCTCCTCCACCAGCACGGCACCACCCCTCCGCCCGCCGGCCGCCTCGCCTTGGAGCGCCTCCAGTGCCTGTCCTGGACCGCGCCGCGCCACCGCCCCAACCCGCGCCGCACCTCACCAGTGTCCTCTCCCGCGGCGGAAGCTCGATGCGCCAGCCTGGGAGCTCGATCCTCGCCGGCCTGGGAGCTCGATGCAGAGAGAAGACCGGCTCCGGCGGCGGGAGCTCGATGCGCCGGCCGCCGCGAGGACGGGCGAGGCGAGCCCGCCGCCGCCGCGAGGAGCTGCAAGGCAGCTGCGCCGCCGCGCCGGCCTCCTCCGTCCGCCTCCAGCGCGCCGCGCCGCCGCCGGTCATCTTCCCCGTGCGCCGTGCCCCGACCATCTCCCCCATGCGCCGTGCCCCGACGGGCCCCACCGGGGGCAGGGCTGGCAAAGGGCGTGCGGAGCGGGGGCGCAGCGGGCGGAGCCACTATCGTGGCTCGCTTTCCGCTCTAGAGAGCGTGATTTTCGGCCGATTCTTGTTCGGAGCCGTTTTTTTACCGCGTTTGGTAGGGCTCCGTCACAAACTGATTCAGAAGTTGCTCGAGAATCCCTACCAAACGCACCCTTGGTTTGCAGGCGGCTGCGCAAGGCGCTGCCACCTCGCCTCAGCACGAGGTTAGCAACACAAGGTTAACGTAGCCGACGGTTACTACTGGTGATAAGTGTTAGGAGTAACTCCCCTAGAGATGAAAAGGAAGAATTTGGTTATAACTGCCGATATATATAACTCTAACGCAACTTAGGACATGCCACATGGTTGGTGTGTCTTCCCTATAAATATTTGTGCGGCTTTCGTGAAAATTTATGGTAAGCAGCCCAATATTGAATTGCAATTTACGGCTAAATCTGAAACCTCATTTAAAAGTGTCGAAAAAGTAATGATAAAGTGAACTCTACATTCAATTTGCAACTGTACAAGTCGTCACGATTTTTTCACTTTCAAGAATACAGTATGCCAACAAGCATATTTTTCCTTTGCGCGCGGTGGTCAGATTATCCAGGGACAGACGGCACTACATGTTCGCTGGAGGCTGGTTCGTTTTCCAGTCTCCGATTGCAAACCAGCGACTAAATTTCCCATGAAACTACTCAAATTGGCTTATTGGTTGATAATTTCCTTTGCTCGCAACATTTATTTGTACCAACTCAATCAGTTTCCCCGTCATGTTGTGTGCTGGCTTTCTGGAGACCATGACAAATGCAGGTCCCAATGAAAGCATGCAAAACCACTAGTGATACTTGAATGTGCCCCCCAACTGATTGGTGCCCCCACTTATTAATTGAACTGCTTAAATTTCTAAAAGGATTACCAATACTACTCAGTACTGCTAAAACAATTAGTCATTGTACTTGTCTGTACACCGGAGGTTCCATTGCAGTACCGATTGAACAGTGCGTCGTCGGATGCGATCCTGAGTTCCTGACCAATCAAGGCCCTTTTGCCACCCAGCTACACGTGTCGTTCTGCCTGAGTTTTCTGAATTTAGGCCAACTAATAAATTTGCTGCAGCATTGGGTTACTATTTTTTGGAACCAGTTTCTCCTTATTCTTACCATGGTAACTGATTACCAGATCGAGCTTGTAAGAGTATGAATGGTACAAGAAACAAACCATCTAGCTGAAGGATACAACTGTGGATTAATTATGTAGTGATGTTGAAGGACGCTAGCTGCTTAGTCACTGTCCGGATCACAGATACTGCATGTGCTGCAGACAGTGTGGTGATACACCGCGGCGACGATCTGATTAATCGGCATTCTAAAGCGATGTAATGTCATCATTTACAAAAAAACAAGTCAAGTCCCTCTGCTGGACCCAGCGCCCACTGATTGAGGTCTCATGTGCCGCGCGGGCTAGCTAACTCCCCTTCGCCTTCGTCTTGGGCTAGGTTCACGGGCGTTCATGGTTTTTTTTACAACAAACATATATATTAAACTTAAGTAACCATTTTACAAGGAGGTCCTTGAAGAAGACCGAAATAGCAACAAGGTCCACAGACCGAAGAACAACAGCACAGACATCCATGCGTTCGACAACGGCGAGCTCGCCGGCAAGGGCCGCAGAGGCGTCGTAGACGCTTGCACCCGGAGGAGGACCGCGTTAAGCGACGGTTGTAGGCGGGGCGACAGGGCCGAAGAAGTCCGCACCGGCGACCGAAAGGTAGATGAATCGCCATCGCCGAAAGTAGAAGATGACCACCAAGTCGAATCCCAGGATGAGGCGGAGACGTCATCGGAACAACCACCGGAGTGTTGCTGCGTGAGTGGTGTGGATCTGTCGGAGGGTAGTAGGTTGCTTGAAGTCGAGGGCGGAGGCGGAGGTGGAGGCAGGCGCACATCGGTGCGTTCGACGGTGAGATTGCCACCAAGGTGGAGACGAAGGTGCTGGAACAACCGCTGATGTACAGGTGCTTGAGGCGAAGGCAGAGCAATGCGAAGGCGGAGTCGGTGAAGAACTGCTCAGATCCGACGAGTTTGGGGAAAGAGCGCCAGTAGCAGAACTCATCAACCAAATCCACCGTAGGGAAGTGCCGATCCGCAGGAGGCTCAAGCGATACATCCTCAACACAAGCCAGAGGAGGGGCGGCGGCGGGGGATCTCCAGCAGCAGAGGACGGGAGGGGGCGGAAGAGAATCTGCTGGAGGAGGCGGATTTATTGATATCGTACTAACCTGAGTGACGACGACGACGGCGACGAGGAGGCCGTGGAGAACGGCGGCAGTGGCGGCGGCGGAACCCAGGTAGCTCAAACCACATAGGGAAAACGCCATAGAGGCAACTAGGAAAAAAACTACTACTAATAGATGCAGGAGCACCGGATCTACAAGCTAGGGGGGCTCCCTACCCCTCTCGCCACCGGCGAGGACGCCGGAGGGGAGGGAGGGAGGGGCCCGAGGAGAAAGGGGCGGAAGGGACTGAGCAGGGGAAGCTTAGGGGAGAAGGAAATGGCCGCTTTACAAGAGTTCGGGTGTTCATGGTTGAGCAAGAGACATTTCACAGTGCTAGCGGTGGTCTTGATGGAGACTTAACACCTAATTTCCTCTGAGTACACTGGTCAAATCGGTTGAACTAGCTAATTGCTTGGAATTCGCTAATATTCAAATTATTAAGAGAATATAATTTTGTCTCTTGAAAAAGGAAAAATAAATGGAAGCTACACACGAGCTAGT
Organism: Cenchrus fungigraminus; assembly: GCA_036936925.1. NCBI lineage: Eukaryota > Viridiplantae > Streptophyta > Magnoliopsida > Poales > Poaceae > Cenchrus > Cenchrus fungigraminus. Next base: position 76,535,009 of record CM072780.1, read on the forward strand.
GACCTATTTTCACTTTAATGCACCACCGAATTATTTTGCAAAGGATCTCCTTTTCTCAACAAATCCTACGCATAGAAGACGAAGCTCGCTCCCTCTTTAAGATTGAGTATATTCCACTTGTATCCTGGTGGAATAATTTTAATATCAAGGGGAAATTGCAAAAAAAAATCCACCTTAATATCTCACTTGGATTTTGGTATTATTTATCCCACGTGACATTTTGATGCAAACACCGATCCCCTAGCGCTAGCCAACTTTCCTTTTATTAAAACTTCGCTGTTTGTGATTCCACCTATATTTTCGCCAGTATGGAGAGCCAAGTGAAACTTGTTTCAATGCTTGATCATACTTATTCATCAGGATATTGCAGTGAGGAATTTTTATCATAGTAAAGACTATATCAATGGCTCTATATTATAAAAAACATTAAATGGCAATTTTTTTGGTTGAAGCTAGATAAAAATGGCTTCCTTGTGCCGAGTGTGAGTTATCACCCCAGCACGTTGCCATTTAATTGCCATTTTTTTTGGGGTTAACGCTCGGCACCAGGAAGCGGGCCGGGCCAGCATCGGCACGGAGACCATCGTGCCGGGTCGAGCTTGGACCGGGGCAAAAAAATACCTTCCGGGCGGGCTGCCGGGTCATGGCTTTATGGACAAACTATAGTAGTGAACCCGCTGAACTGACATTTGATCAATGAATCTGATCGAAAGACATATACGAGCTGCGGCCGTGTGGCTGTTCTTCTGTGAGGGGTTTTTGAACTAATATTATCTTTCACAGAATTAAACATAACTCGATTCTGCAGGTTATTTTCAGAGGATGTATTGGCTATGTTTCTGGGCGCAGCTGCAGCGTGATGAGCACAACAAGAACTTACTCTCTTCGTTAAGCACAAAACTAGAGATAGTGTCTTTAGAATAGACCCACGGAGGATGGAAGCATTTCGTTTGCTTTAATTCTCATCTCTATATTTTGAGATGATGTGTGTTTTGATACCAAACTTTGTAATAATGAGTTGTGTATGTCTCTTGACGTAAAGGCCGAATATTGTATCTATTATTAAAAAAACGTATGATTAGATGTCAAGAATATATACTTCAGTGATTCCTTAAACTTTAGAGGCCATATCATGCCATGTCAAGAGCTGCTTAGCGCTACCGGCCACTAATCAAAAGCAGAAAAGCTTGATGGGATGAAGCTGTTGCAACATGCATGCACGATCGTGCTCTTTGAATTCCCCGGGGCCTAATTTGCCTATAATTAAGAGCTTATTTGGGTAGGAGAGTATTATTGGCGTAGAATTGAAGTGGAATGAAGGGGATTGATATTAAAATGAACTAATTGCCCCTCGTGGCAGGCTGCTGGTGGCGGGGTGGCGGGTCCCTGCTGAAGTTTCTGCATCCATCAACTTGTTGCAGGTCATTTTTTCGTGCAGCAGGCTGGGGTTGCTCCGGCGAAAGCCTTGGTGACGGCGCCCCCAGGCGGGCGTCGATCTCCCCGTTGGGGGCACCACTGGGGAGCTGCTCTACCTGTTGCATGAGAGGTCTCTGGGTGAAAACCCTATCCACTCGTGGATGAGCGTCGGCAACGCCTTTGGCGTCGCGTCCTCCTTGGAGGCGTCGTTGAGGACCGGAGCGTCCGAGAACCGGTGGATGGTCGCTCCCTGATGTTATGAGTGATTGACAACGTGGTGTGGACTGACTCTTGGCCGAGTATTGCAGGTGTAGGTTGCGGCTTGATTTGCGTTGGTGCAGGTGAAGAGCAGGCGCGAAAGGTCTTAGCCTTGCGGGGCCTCCGAGGAGTGGAGAGACAAGTAGGCTCGGCTCGATGGACCCGGTGGCCGAACGAGATCAAGTGCGGGCCGCATGGTGGCAAGAAAAGTAAGACGAAGTCGTGGACAGGAGCCAGTGCAGGGTAGCGGCTCACGACCGGAGTCTGCACGCGGGGTTTGCGGCGGTTCACCACAAAACCGTCAGGTTACTTGGTTGAGTCACAAAACCAAGACCGGAGGCTCGGCGGGCGGAGACGGGATCCGGGCGTGCCGAGAAGCTTCGATGCCGGGGGACACGCGGCGGGATCGCGGGGCTTGCGTCGAGAGGACGCGGACTGCGGCGAAGGCGTGACCGCCCGATGAAGATATCCAAGTCTTGACCATATTGCCCCTGAGGGGTGTGTATCTTCCTTTATGTCTTAGGGGTAGCTTGGTCATTTGCCCAATCCGGAGAGACTTCATATATATGTATATATATATGTATATATATATATATGTATGTATACACACACACACATATATATATATAGCTCTAGGGTTCCAGGGCAACTCATCCATCCGGACTGCTTCTCATTTTCCCTGCTCTTTAGGCTAGATTTTCTTCGTGATTTTGTAGAGAATCTGACATCTGGTTGTGTGGAAGTATTCATGGTTGCGTCGATTTCCTTCTCTTGGCTCGAGTGATTTTCGTGTCTTTTTCGAGTCTTTTTCATAGGTTTTTCGTGCGTGGCTTGTTCCTTCGATTCTGAGGCGTTTGTGTTCGGTTTTGTTTGTGGGGATCATGGATAGATGTCTTGTGCATCTTTGTGCTTGATCTTGACCCCTCAAATGCCGGATTTGGCCTTCGATTTGAGGATTTCGGTTGGAACCCTAGCTTTGTTCTTGAGCTCAGTAGAATCTCGATTCCTCTCGTCTTAGTGGATTTGAGGCTCCAAATTCGTAGGTATAGCATCTCCTAGAGACGCTTCACCTTCCCCTATGATTTGGTAGCTTTCCCTTGGTTGATTCGAGAGATCGGGTGAAGGGAAGGAGGTGGTGACCTTTGCAAGGTCGGGCTCGGGCTGTTGCTCCCGTGCCTGGCGGACCGTCCGCGTGGTGTAGGCAGACCGTCCGCGAGGAGTGACTCAGCCAGGCGTTCGTCGTGTTCTTCGCGAGTTCTTGAGTCCCTTCGTTTCGATCCGTCGAGTGGTTAGCTTTTGGTTGGAAGGAGTTGGTCGGACCGTCCGCCCGGGGTGGCCGGACTGTCCGCAAGACTCGGGCCGTCCGCGACGCTCGCCTGGACTGTCCGAATTTCCTCGGGAGCTACTAGAGGTTCGGGTCGTGTTTTCGGACTGTCCGCCCTAGTCCTGCGGACCATCCGCCTGGAGCTCGCGGACCGTCCGCCTGACTGTTGCGGACCGTCCGCCTGGAGCTCTGCAGTTTGCCTAAGTCCCTTACTCCTTGTGTTGTTCTTCCGCTTTGAGTTGAGTCGGGACTTGCTCCTAGGGTAGGTAGGTCCTTTGTGACTACGTGACCTTGGCAAGCTCGTGTGGGAATCCGTGGTTGTGATTTTGGGTTTGTGTCGACGTTTCTTCGGAGAAATTTTTGTCGGCTCCCATTCACTCCCCCCTCTCTGGTCATCTAATCGGTCCTTCAGTCGTCTCTTGGACTTGGCTTGCAGTGTCGTTGGTGGGAGAAGGCTGTCTTGGATGTGTGGCCCGTTCGGTGGTGGTGGCTCGTCCGTAGCTGTCGTTGTGGCGTCTATCTGCGACGAGTGCAAGCTTCATGGCGAGGAAGTCGGAAGAGGGTCCACTGGATCCATCCTTGGTCAAAGTTCTGGGTGAAACACGTTGGGTTACACAGGAACTAGCATTTTGGACACAGCGAAGTTTGATGCGTAAGACACCAGATTGATCTTTTGCATCTATGATCTGGTTCTTCATTGGTTCATGTATATCTTCGATGATCTCTCATGGATTTAAGATTTGTGTTAAAGCTGGCGAATTAGATCGATGTGAAGAAATCGATCTTCATGGTGGCAGCCTTGGTTGTGTAGGATCAAGGTGCGCGGAACACAGACATTTACTATGTGCTTAAGGTTGCAAGATGTGTCAGGACGATGGTTTTGGACAGGACTTAATTGTGTCGAAGGTTTGGATATAGTGGCTTGGAGTTAGTGGCAACCATTTTAACTCAGCTAAGGCTTAGGCTAGACCTTGTGTCTTTCTGCTGTGATGGTAGTCAATTGGAAGTAGCGGTTTGTTAGTGAACACTCTGTTACACAATAGATATTCTTTTTTGGTTTGCTCCTCTATTCCTTTGCCTATGTGCTTTTAGGATTGAAGCTTTTCACTTTGATTTTGTAATAATGTAAGTTGCATGCATCTTTGATGCAGAGGTTGGAATATCAATATATTCACATTTCTAAAAAAATACCTTCATTCCACTTCAATTCACTAATACCCCAAACAAGCCCTAAAGTGGTTCATCGCATCGAGAGATCACATATGGCACATGATTCAGATTATTCAGCTCGATCTGATTGTGCGTATAGTAGAGCGTCAGCTGCAGAGTGCAAAGTCTCAAATGCAGCAACCTGCAAGAAGCTGCAACCACATATTCTCCCATTATTTATTTATATATATAAGAAAAGAGATTTTCAAACACCTATTCTCCCATTGTTTATATATATATATATAATAAAATAGATTTTCAAACATCCTCCTTCCTGGCACGAGAGAGAAATCTCGATTAGTGCATTCGGGTCGCATTGCTACCTCGTGCACGACAGGTAAGCTGCGGTGGCCTCGTTAGCTCGTACCATCACAAAGTTGAGAGAATGATGAAGTGGCCAACTCATGCGTTTGAGAAAAGGGATCAATCAGATGAAGATGGCCAGCGATTCTCCTCCTTCCAACCGCGCTATCCTAACGAACTTCTGGCAGTTCCTCTCGTGGGTTTCCATTTCTTTGTCCAAATTAATCCTTGGTCGGTGAACGTGATCGCCTCCATAATCGAAGAGGTTGGTCTCCTTGATGTTGGTGTTAATTAGCAACACACAAGCCAACAATCATGACGTATACCTCACTAATTATTTCCAACCGATCCCCTAAATCACGTGTAGCCTACTGTTAGATAATTACTGTGCATTGTTTGAATATTTTGAACTTTCATATGTTTACTGCGAAGATAATTAATGATCAACGGAAAGTAATCATGGAGCATTCCATGTTTATTAATTAACCAGGGCTTGAACATTGTTGCGTGAATATGAGCACTTTGGACATTTGGTAACTAGAATGCATCATTGTTTTGACCAAGTGGAGTTATTGGAAACATTATTGTTCTCAACAGAAAAGGTGATATATATTTTTTCTGATAAATTTGTATTTATTTTGTGCACGGATCAAGGTTGAATGACTATGCTCGGTAATCATCAATGTTTTAATTTTTTAGAAAATGGAATTATCTTCGACCTCTGCGACCACACACAACAAAATTCTTATAGAAAAATCAGCTCCAAAGCTGATCAATGCTTTAAATAACTAGCTAAGGGATTTAGCTGCAACACTTGGTTAATGATGTAGGCATAAGCCAAAACCATAAGAAACAACTAGCTAGTTGCTGTAAAGAAAAAAGATGGGTTCGTGCTGGCTCGAAAACTGATTGCATTTGATTCTTTCATGTGACAAATGTTTTGAACTTGTTAGACTTTATTTGAAGAACCATGACTTATGCAAAAAGTTACTAATTCTTCAAATCTTAGGTCCATATAAGATCTAGTGCAGATAATCCTGAGGATATATATGTGTGACGCCTCTAAATAGAGGCAGTATGAACAATAATCCATCATATATACGTGCCGGCTGTTGTTAAGAGCCGGTGTGGTAAATCCTAAAGGGTATCCGTGCCAGCTCTCATATATATATATATATATATATATATATATATATATATATATATATATATGTTTATTAAGTTGTTATGGCAACAAATATGTATATATATTTGTTACGGCGGATCTAGGTTCACTTCTTCTGAAGTTAGGGGCGGCTCGGGCGGAGCCCCTGAGCACCCCAGCGCCGCCGTCTCCCCAGCTCGGCCCTCCCTCCTCGCCACCGCCTGCGCGGCCGCCGGGAGTCCGCGCGGCCGCAAGGAAGGCGACGGCGGGCAGCCTCCGCAGCTAGCTCCCTTCCTCCTCTCCTTTTTCCCATATCCAAGCAAAACCTAGATCCGCCGTCACCTCTAACTCTGGTGCCTCCTCCGCTCCCGACGCCAACTCCTACGCATCGCCGGTGCCTGGGCCTCCTCCGCATCGCTGGTACATGTGCACGGGACTAGGCCGTTGCCCCTTGGCCCGCCGCCTCATCCCCTCCTTCCCTAGATCCAGATCTCGATCTGCGGGGACGGCGACGCCCGGTCCAGTCAGTGGTGCGCGCGGCGGCGACTCCTAGTGGCTGCGGCGACGCAGGTGGTGTGGCGGCCTTCGGTGGCTGCCTTCCGCGGCTGCGTCGGCGGTGGTGCGGTTGTTCCGCGGCTGCGACGGCGGCGGCGCGGCTGCAACGACGACGACGGCCCTCCCCCTATCCAAGCATCGCGGTGGACGTGAAGCCGGCAATGCCAGCCGTGCGCGCTGCGATGGCAGTGGCGCAGCTACAACGGTGGCAGTGGCTCTCCCCCCTCTCCAAGCATCGCGGTGCTAATGATTGGCTATGCAGGTTGATGTTTGTTTGAGAAGACAGGTGCACCGGCGAAAGCCATGTTGGCCTGGTGGTCAGCGCGCAGGTGTGTTCCTTCTTCTTCATCCTATCTGCATAGTTGATGGTGGTTGCATTCGTTGAAGAACCTCCCCCCTTTGGGGCTTCCTTCCCCCACTGGGCGTTGGAGGGACTTTGACATGTTGGCAAATTGAGAAGCCTGCCCCTTTCTGGCTTGATGCAGGCAGCCCTTGGGTACCATCAGCAGCTCAGTGGCGCGGCAGTTGGCTGCAGATTGAGAAGCTTTGGTGTCTTTGTGCATCTCTTTGTAGATGGGTTGTTTTCGTGTACGATGAAGTGCTAGCTTTTATGGTTTGATTCTCCTGTCTGAAGTCGGGTTAGCGAGGATAGGGGACTCGTTCTTTTCAAGGTGTTCCTCCCCCCTTCAAGCTCACACCTTCCTCGTCGGAGGGCGTCGGAGGGCATCAAGAAGAGTGGCGACCAGACGGCTAGGGTGGTATTTACCCACCTTGGTTAGATGATGATGGGGGTTGAAGCTCATGAATGGTTAGTGCGAATTCGGCAAGTGAGTCACCTGGTGATTGGGCAATCCGGTGATCAGCTGTTTACTCTCTGAGTGGGTCTTGGAGGTGTACTCCCTTTTTCTTTTCTTTTGTTGTAATTTTCTCTCTTTCGGCCTTGCCGATCTCATGTATTTCTCCTCGGAGTTCCGAGATGATCTGTAAGTTCATGTTACTGCCCCTGCTCGGGGTCTTTCGATCAATGAAAAGTAGGTGGGGATCTTCCCCCCGAATTGGTTCGAAAAAAAGGGAGGTAATTTGCCCATGAACTTCTCTTTATATCAGTGTTGCCGTAAACGGCCGTGTAGCCCGTGTACACGCTGCGTAAACGCTACTCGGCAGACTTCCGTGCAGTAATATTTTAGACATATTGCTCTAATTAATTGAGTTACCTTTTAGAATTAGCTAAATTGATGGCTAATTGCTGCTAATTTGTATACTAAAAAATGTCAAGTTGCTGTTCAAAGTTTTTGAGAGGGTAATAATGAAAATGACACAATATAAAAAGAAAAGGACATGAGGTGTTAAAAGTTTCAGTAAGGGAAATGTTATATCATCATTGGACAATTCAACACACGCCTCCATGTTTTCCATTAAAAAAGCGAGGAAAAGGATTTATCTAAACATGTAGAACTTGTTATTTGTCTACAACTATTTATCACTAAGTACAACAGGACTAGATGGGTCAAAAGCAAGACCAAAAGTACACCAGGACTAGTATGCAATTAGGTATCCAAACGATATAACAGGTGATATGATTTTCAAATCACCACATATATTTTTGTAGTGCAAAAGATACAGCAAAAAGCATCAAAACAAACCTGGTTAACTCTTGTTTTTTAACCAATAACCCACATGATTCCAGGTCAAGTGCCTAGCTGACTAAGATTCAATGTATATATTGCAACTTCGGCTAAGTAAGCCAACTAGATTTAAGGTAATTCGCTAGCTATGTCATGATTATGTGATAACTTCAACCAATTTCTCACTTGTACAGTGACACCAGCTATGCAAATGAATACATCTTTTGTACCCTAACAAATGTTGAATATGTTGAAGCTTACAGCAAATATTCTAGTAGATCTACCTCTGTTCACCGCATCCTCCTCCGTTTAATATCCTGCAGCTGACAATATGCATCGAATCAAACAAGCAACACGAAATGACAAAGGAAAGGAGAAAAATAACAGGAGGTAAATCCTTACAAACCTGATGACACCCCCACAACTCCAGAACTAAACCTCCTCCTCACGACACCGTTCTCAGTAACTGCAAAAAAATTAGATCAACCTCTAAAAATGAATGCTTGATTAATTCAAAGGGAATTTAAACACAGAGATTAATGCTGATTCGTGCATACAATGAATTAACAAAAAAAATGAATCATCCACCAAGTAATTTCCCGCAGCTCCCAATTTGCTCATGAGTGGGTCAGGGAAACTAGAGGGTGACCAGAGCATAATCAAGTCCAAGCACCCTGCGCAAATAACAGAGGAGAGTAAAAAAAAGGGAGATGAAGTGGTAGGAGGTGCTTGTGTGTCGTGTCCATTCGATGTGAAGGGAGGGTGTCGACATGAGGATGGAGCAACAGAAATGAGAGATTCGGCAGGATAGAAGCAGCAGGAACCAATCAGGACACGAATCGGCGAAGCAGATGTTGGAGATGCAAATCAGCTGCACATCAAAGGCGCGATTCAGAAGAGAAGTGCGCCAATCTCTATTTACGCAGCGCTCCCAGCAGCCTCGCCCGTGACGCCGCCTGTCTCGCCACGCCTAACCTAACCCTAACGCGGCCATGCCTCAATCAGAGGGAGGAGGAGGTGGAGAGGGAGGAGAAGATGAGCAACCTCGTCAGGCGGTCCGCTGCCATGGAGCCACCGCCGCGCGCTCCCTAGTCACTGAGCCGCTACCGCACGATCCCCTCGCCAGTGCTGCCGCGCGGCCTGGAGGCCATCACGTGGGCCTCCACAGGGGCGCCGCGCGCGCGCTCACTGGGGGACGCCGTCGCGGGGCACGATGTGCGCCCTTGCGCCGCTCCATCTCCCCGTTGGAGGCGCGATGTGCGGGGGTGCGCCGCGAGCGTCCTCGCCGAGGCCGCCGCCGTGCCATCGCCCTCTCGATCCACCAGTGCGTGTCTGGTGGGCTCAGGAACGAGCGGTGGAAAGAAAAAGAGAAGGGTGTGTGTGGGGCCCATACTGGAGTGATGAAAAACGGAAGGCTGTGCGGGTGGATAAAATTACATCCCGTTGGTAAGAAGTCTTTACCTTAAAACAAATCAGCACCAAGCATCAGCCATCAGCCAACCGAACAGGATGCACGATTGTTCGTTTTAGGAAAGTTATCTAGGTAGACCCTAATATCCAAGAACTGCACGATTGTTCATTTAAGAGACCATTTCCAACCCTTTACTTCAGAGAATCAATTTTTACATGATCTTGGCTATACTAATAAAAAAGAATCAATGGTGAAAAAAAATAGGACCAAAGAGAGTAAATGATTTGAGAGTTGAGACACACAAGACAACGCGTGCTGAGATAGTATAACTCATGAACGTAGCAAGTTCTTTGAGCCCTGACTAGTGGAACACCATTTGAGAAACCCACAGTATAGTATACACTTGCAGATTAAAATTCTCTACACGTGTTTTCCATTTGCATTTTCCTTAGACCATTGCCCAACTGAACTCACAAACGGCCATTTATACACGATTTCAGCTCACAGCAGACTAGGTACTTAACCAAATTAAAGAAATGGTTGGCTTGGACTTTTTTCCGGGGACACACCAACTTGTCACGTTCTCCCCAATAATTCAAATCGACCGGTAGAGTCGTCCCCAAAGTTGCTGCGCATCGTCGGCCCCCTCCTCCAAAGTGCCATCCCTCCCTATAAATACCCCACTCGTGCCCATTGCTCCAGCTCACCCAAGAACAATCGAACTAGCTGAGCAATCCGAGTGGCAAATTAAAGCTTGGAAGAACGAGAAGCAGCAGCAGCAATGGCCAAGCTTTGCACAGTGCTGTTGGCAGCGGTCTTGCTCTCACTTCTAGTGAGCCCCATTGATTGCACCCGCAAGCTCAGTAAGGCGAAGCCGAAACCGAAGCCGAAGCCGAAGACGAAGGCGGTGAGCCACAGGCCGGCGCCGGCAGCCAAGGTGTCCCACAAACCGGCGCCGGTAGCCAAGGTCAGCGGCCACAAGCCGGCGCCGGCAGCCAAGGCCCGACGCAACTACACCACTACCCCCTCGTCGCCGTCCACCATGTATGGCTCCGGCGGCTGGCTATCCGGCGGCGGCGCCACGTACTACGGCGCCCCCAACGGCGACGGCGGCGAAGGTCAGCGCCATGCGCCATGCGCTAGTGTGTGTACCCGTGCATTTTCACGTACGGCGCGCAGGTTGTTATTGTTGTGCGGATGCACTCACTGTCACTGAGCGATGTCGTTGAAATTGTGAAAATTACAGGCGGCGCGTGCGGGTACCAGACTGCCGTCGGGACGCAGCCCTTCTCGTCGATGATCGCCGCCGGGAGCACGCCGCTGTACAGAGACGGCGAGGGCTGCGGCGCCTGCTACGAGGTCAGCATGCATGCTCGTGTGGTGGTCACGCCACGCGGCCTAGCCACTGAACTGCCGTCGTCTATCTCTCAATTATTGCAGGGTTATCGGGCAGGTAGTGACCGGAAAATGGTAAAAACGTGCAGGTGAAATGCACGACCAACGCGGCCTGCTCCGGCCAGCCGGTGACCATCGTGATCACTGACAGGTCCCCCGGCGACCTGTTCCCCGGGGAGGTGGTCCACTTCGACATGAGCGGCACGGCCATGGGGGCCATGGCGAGGCCCGGCATGGCCGACAAGCTCCGCGCCGGCGGCGTGCTGAGGATCCAGTACCGGAGGGTGCAGTGCAAGTACCCCGGCGTGAACATCGCCTTCAAGGTGGACCAGGGCGCCAACCCCTTCTACTTCAACGTGCTCATCGAGTTCGAGGACGACGACGGCGACCTGAACGCCGTCGACCTGATGGAGGCCGGCAGCGGCGCCTGGACGCCCATGGCGCACAACTGGGGCGCCGTGTGGCGGCTCAACAACGGCAAGAGGCTCAACGCGCCGTTCGGGCTCCGGCTCACCTCCGACTCCGGCAAGGTGCTCGTCGTCAACAACGCCATCCCCGCCGGGTGGAAGCCCGGGGTGACCTACCGGTCCTTGGCCAACTACCCCTGATTCCCTGAATTGTTGTTGCTGCGGCCAATTGTGAGAAATGTGCGTCCGGGTTTTCGCGAGAGGCGGTGTCGAAAGAGGAGGAGAGGTTGAAGAACGAATGGTGTTCTTCCCTCCTTCCACGGTCTCTGCGCATTCCCCTAGTGATGTGTGAATCGTGCCTGTAGTTTTATTTTTATTTTCTTCCTTGGTCACAGTCGTGTTGTGTTGGGAAAGGAAGAAGGTTGAGCTAGCTGCGGCTAACGTTGCATGCCATGTTGTGTCTTTTGAATTTTGTACTTTTTCAGAATTCAAAGAAATGAATTACTGCCTTGGTAATTTTCAGTTGTGTTTGAAGAGATTACTCACCCTCTGTTTACTCTCTCCGTTCCAAATTACTTATCATTTTGAATTTTTTAGATATTTTTTATTATACACCTCTATATATATTTATGTATAGATTCATAACAAAAGAAATGTATCTAGAAACGCAAAACGACAAGTAATTTGAGACGGAGGGAGTAACACTACAACTGAATATAAGACTTGAAGTTGCAACAATTCTATTCAATTGTTTTTGTTGTTGGATCCAGTTATAGAAAGAAGAAAACAAAATCAATCACTTTAAAATTTAGACATCCCTTTGATATCAATGACGCGTCAGCGGCAAGGTAAAGTGTTAAGACTATTCGCACTCGTCATACTTCATATCTGTTGGTATTTCTTAACCTCACCGCTATAGCATTGAGGTAGCGAGAGCGTTTAAGAACACCCAGGTATACTAACGGGTGCGAACGAATACATAAGCGCCCGAATACACTGTTGTAGGACTTCCTCTAAGGAGTATTCAAAAGGGTATTGTTCCAAGGAACGGGAGAGGAGATCAGTCAGACTACTATCCAAGGACACACAACTGCTGAGGTAGATGGGTATCGAAGGTCTTCCTGAGGGTGTAGGTTATAGAGGATCAGTCGCGCGTTATAGGGGGTCTCGCTTCGGGCATCGACTCACCATAGCTCTAACAGGAGTCTCCGGCCTTTGGCTCTATGCTATACCCGGACGCGGAGGTATACAAAGGGTCCAACGGTTGTCACTATTGTAGCACGACTGCATATGCTGACCCGCAACAACATTACAACACTCCGTACATGTACGAAGCGATGAACCCGCGAGTGTAGACCAGATCTTACTCACAATCGAACCACGTAGCCATCAGGAAAGAACAAATATGCCAACGCATTCATACACTCTAACTAGATCATAAGGGAGTTGATCACATAAACGGATATGGGTTCTAATGAGCCTCTAAACCAAGAATAGACAAAGAACATAAGAACATATCACCTATGCATGAACACTACTTTAGTCTAAATAGCAAATGCATGACTACTCACTTTATTCTAATTGAAGAATAGAAGCATCCGCAGAGGCACAAAGCTTAATGAACGATAAACGAATCATTGCTCTCAAGCCTCCATCTCTCTCTTCACCCCTGTGACAACCCGCCCAAGAAAATACCGTACTATCGCCTAAACCAATCCACTTTGGTCATTAAGCGATAATAAAGTATCATCCTGTCGTTAGTTGCCGGGTTAACGCCCGGTAAATCACTTGGAGTTCACACAGAGGATCGAACATATGCATTAAAACTCACGCGAAGGCGAGTCCAGAGTACACACCAATTAAATCCAATTTATTACAAACCATTGTTCATGACAGGAAGTAAGGGTTCAGAGTTCGAAAATCAGCGGAATAAAAATAAACTAGCGCAACGGTAACATCACAGGAGGCCGTCCGTGATGCCATCACACCTCGCCATCCACCCATCCCTGCTCCCAGCCGGGTGGATCTCACCAGATCAAACAACACCTGCAACAACATTTTTAAAGCAAGGCTGAGTATACTAATACTCAGCAAGACTTAACCGTCGGGTGATAACTACATCACCAAACTCTAGACATGAGAGGCTTTTTGGCCGGTGGAGTTCTTTTGCTGAAAAGCAACGAAGAGTATGTCCTTACTTTCAATATTTTAGCACCAAGTTCTAGTTGATTACCATTTCTAAGTGTGCCAACTAATTCAATCAAGAATTTTACAAACAATTAATTCAAGCAGTAAACTTCATCAAATTCCATCATTAAGGGATATCATGGCCAGTTGATTAAGCAGTCTCAGATAACGGTGAGAGGCCGACAATCGATTGATTTAAACCTTGCAAGGTGAACCTAAACACACGGAGGGTGCATACCCCAAGAACTACAACAAAAACGAAACGGGGTATACACCGACCAGACGGTTCCCATCTTTCTCCGGATCGGGATCAGACCTACAGTCCTCGGTACAGGGCTTACTGGAACGTCACGCCGGATCGCCCAGATTCGCACAGGTACCCCACTGTTGCAGGCAGGGGGACACACAAGGTGTCCTAAGGGTAGTAGGGAAAAGTTCCCTTGCCGTGTCCATCAGGTACTAGGTTTACCGGTCCCATTCCCGGCAAGTGCTTAGTACGTTCAAAAGCTTAGCCTACGAAAGCCACTGGACCGGAGCCCAAACCCCATGCTCTTACCACATGAGCAATCCATTTATAAAGATCTTATGATTCCAACATAAGGGTCTATTCTCACGAGTGACGAACATCACTCGACTTGTACCGGTCCTATAGCATAGCAGCTATCGACCTAGCATACTAGTATCAGAACATAGGTACCTAGGGATCATGCATCTAGGGTTTCAAGTCAACTCCTGAAACGTAAATGCACAATCATAGCAAAGGTAATTGCAAAATTTTCAAAGAAGGGTTAATGATCCGGGGCTTGCCTTCGCTGGCAAGGTTGGCCTTGGGCCCTTCTGGACTTTGGTCCAGGTCTTGCTCTACAGCGACGTAGTGCACGTCTCCGTCAGCTCCTTCGTCTCCTCCTTCCGGCACAGACGTACGGCTACCGTCGGGAAGATCTACACGGGATGCAATGCAAGATTAATTGACGGTTTTCAATTTAATTAATTACCAAACAACATATGACAACCATGAAGAGTATGGTTGGCCATATTCACCTTGACAAACACACATTTGGTATACTCTTTCTATTAAAGTAATTTCTTGTGGTGCTTTATTATTTATTCTTTTTGATAGTGATTGTGTACATATTTATGTAAATAATTTCAGTTAATTCACAAACAGCAAGGGGGTGGTGACATTTAGCCTTTAACATGATTTACCACGTGACATGAGGTCATTAGGTGAGTAGTTGATGATTTTCTCATTTAATTTAATATTAAGCTTTAATGGCCTCTATTGCTTTTATTCATGAAATAAATTAATAAAACTAAGTGAGGTGTTTTATGAAGCATTACAAACCTATACAAACCACTGCACACACATGCACACTTAGGAGAGCTATGAAATTAATTATGCCGAAAATAACAAAGTTTAGCTACCACAGCAAGAGAAATGCATACAAAAATAAATACACATCAAAATAATTCAAACTTTCTCACACATGATCTATGGTCCAAAACTAAGCTAGGCATGCAACATATACACCTAGAGCTACTATAGATCTTGGGTTATGCATTTACAAAGAAAATCAACCATATTTCAAGAATAAATATTTCTGACAATTATAAAATCATGGTTCATTCACCAGAGGTGCATTTTGGAATAAAAAGACAACATGCAGAAGTTGGCCACAAAAATCTAATTATTGTTAGCTACAAAAATCATTTAGACAGATTCTGCATAAGTAGAAAACAATTCATAATAAAAGATTTACTAAATAACTTTGTGCAATTTTTGGTACAGTAGCTAGGTATGACATTAAACACAACATATCGAAAATTAAGCTACAGATCACATGTAGATTTGGAGATACAACAGATCTAGGTTTTTCATATTTCTATTTTTCATGCAAAAACTTTCAGGAAAAAATATGGTCATGCTTTACACAAGTTGTAGAGTTTTTCACAAGGAGTCCAACAAAATTGAGCTTGAATTTTTCTGATTTTTCTTTGATTTTCTATGGATTTTCTAAGATTCAGCAAAAGGCTTTTACTATTTGAGATTCAGTTTTGCGAACAGGCCCCTGGAAGTTTCTGAGCCTTCACAGATAAGCCCCTAGTTTGCAACAAGGTCCCTGGAAAGAATGAAACCTTTGCAATGTGGTCCAGGCCACTGGGGGCGGCGCGGCCGGCCAAAATTCCGGCGACCCGCCGGCGTTCCAGGCCGGGGAAGTGGAGGGAGAGGGTGTGGGGCTCACCAGGGATCGATTTGCGTGCTTGGTTGGGGTAGAGGGGCTGCCGGCGATGGGGCTCGGCGGACGGGCGCACCGGCGGTCGCTGGAGCTCCGACTCCGGCGAGCTCTCGGCCGGGGCAACGAAAAGTGCGGCGCGGTCGGCTCCAGGGGTTCCTAGTGAAGCGGCTAGGGGCGTTGGTTGCGGCGGAGATGGCCGGAGGAGGCGCCTCTACGGCGGCGGCCGCACTGGCAGTGATGGCGGCGGGTCTGCGCCGCGGCTGTGCACGGCTCGCGCGGGGAAAACGTTCCCCTGCTTAAATAGGCGGCGTGGGCGGCCCGAGCCTTCGCGGCGAAGGCATGCCCGGCGTTGATGCCGCGGTACGGCGACCGTACCTCGGCACGCGCGCTCGGCAGAGGACACGCGACGGACCGCTGGTCACGACGGCGTGCGCGCGGGTGGCGAGTGCGGGAGCTCCACGTGGCGGGGAGGCGCGTCCCGAGGGGTGTGGTGCTCGGACCGATGGTCGCGGGCCCGCCTTGGTACGCGTGTACGGCGGCGCACAGCGGTACGGCGGCGGAGCGGCGCGGTGCGCGCGGCGCGGGCGACGTCGCGGCGCACTCTCGCGTTCCGGCGCGACTGTTTCAGCTTAGGCTACTTTGACCACATTTTACTCCCAAAAATTTGAACTGAAGTGCACCGAGGAGTAAAAAGCAAAGTTGTAGATCTCACTACCCTCTACAACCTTTACAAAGGCTCTATGGTGTTTTTCTCAACGGATTTTGCATAAACAGCTGCCAAACTTTGAATGCCACTCTATTCCGTTGAACAGGAGTTGCTGGTAGTTGACCAAGTTTTCCACCCTTTTCCACCCAAAATTTGAAATGCCATCCAACATGAAAGTTGTGTCCCTCGAAAAACTGGACAACTTTTATATTGGGATATTTTGAAGTGTTTAGGTGAAATTTGGAGAACGCGGCAAAAGTTCCGGAGGAAGCTCAAGGACATTAGGGTTGACATAGGGTTTTGACTAGATGTTTGACCAAACTTTGACCACAAGTGTGGGTAGACTTGATCAAGAAGGTCATTAGTGATTGTTGGCGAGGTTTTCGGGGTGATGACCCAGGTTGACCAAGGTTTGACTATTGTCAACATGTTTGACTCGGTCATTAGCACTAATGATGCTAATTAAAAACCTGGGGGCGTCACAACCTCTCTCTACCTAGCTCTATCCTATAGGCTAAACACTCCAACACACACACACACACACAACCCATGGGAAGGAGAGGGATCCCCTCCACCAAGAGAGAATGAGAGAGGAGAGACAACACAAAGGAGAGAAGTGTTGGCTTCAAGTGTGCTCTCCTTTCTTACCCCCTCCTCTCCTATTTAGAGATGTGGAGCACCCAGTGTCCGTGCCTCAAACACCTGTGCGCATCACGGGAATGTCACTTTGGGTAAATAGCAAGTCACCACGTGGAAGGCTAGGATCAACCAGCCATAAGGCAGTTCGGCCGACCCCTTATGGGCCCGCCTGACACTCTTAGGGGTGGTAACGGGCCATGGGCCTAATGCATCATTCACAATCCAACTAGGCCCTTTTAATTTTTAGTTCAAAATTGAATAGAAATATGGTCCGATCCTTATAGGGTCCGATCCTTAAATTTCTTAATACAAAATGGAGGGCCCGTTACTACCCCTACACACTCTCCTTTGGCCAGGTGGCTGACATGTGGGCCCTTGGGTACATCCTATGTGTACATAGTATTTCGAGTCGGTTTGGACGCCGAGTGGGCCCTTGGATCCTTGTGACAGCCATGCGGCCCGCTCTGATTTGCCGGGCTTGCCTCTCTTGGATCGGTGACGTGGCATAGCCACTTAGGATCCTGTGTGGCAGCCTCTCATGGCTGAGCCTGAAGTGCTTGGATCAAAGTGGTGTGCTTTCTTCTCATTTCTTATGCTAAATACCTGCATTCGAATATACATCACTACTTGTGAAAATAGTCAATTTAAGCTCCTATTCTAGTGTGGATGCATGATTCTCATGATCAAATGCAGGAGTTGCCGGCCCTAAAATAGGTACTTAACAGCCGTCAACAATATCCATCCTTTAAAACGTATAGTCATCAAAATTCTCTCTTTCAAAACAATTTCTTCCGCACCCATCATCCTTTATATTTCATCCCCTATATCCTAGTCATTACCATTTTCTACTAAAATCTATCTTACCCACCCCTTCTATAGAGGCGGACAAGTGGGACCCACCGAGTCAACCTTTTATCTCCTCCCCCAACCCCCTCTCTCGCGTGCGGCGGCCTGCCACCCTCCGCCGCTGGCCGGCGCCGGCCCTAGCTCCTCACCGCGGCTTGTTGAAGGGCCTCCTCCCTTCCCACGCTGCTACGAACGAGTCCCTCCTCCCCTTCTCCCTTCCACGCACAAAGTAGGGTTGCGGCGGCGTGCGGAGCAGAGGCCACGGAGCAGGTGCGTGACACCACAGAGCAGGACTGTGGTAGCGGCGCACAAAGCAGAGGTCGTCGGAGCAAGAATCGTGGTGACGCGTGGAGCAGGGGTCACGGCGGTGCAAAGTGGGGGCCATTGTGGCATGTCGAGTAGGACTGTCGCCCTTTCCTCGGCCGCCCATCCCTCCGAGTCTCCGACCCGAGCTTGCTCACTGCCTCGCCGGCTCGATTCGCCACCGTCGGTGAGCCCCGGGTCACCTTCTCCCCCTGGGTCCTCGGCGCGCCGGCGGTAGCAGTCCACCTCCAGGGCCGCCGATTTGGGTGAGGTGGTGCTCCATTCTGCGCTAGGTGGCAGCGCTGTTGGCGGAGATCTCGGAGGACTCAGGGATGGCATGGCGGAGTGTGGTGGTCATCGGAGGTGGCGGAGGGGCGTGGTTTGCTGGTGCTTGATGGCGAGGTGGTGTTGCTGCTCGGTGGCAACAGCGAGGTGGTGCTGCTCAAGCTCCGTTTCCACGACATGGTCTCTCGCTGGCCTCCCTCTCCGGCCGGCAGTGGGCCTCCCTTCTCTCCCTCCCCCTCCCCCTCCCTTGCCATGCGCTCATCTTCTCTCTCCCTCTCTGGCGCTTAGAGCCCGTGAGCGCGGGGGCCCCACACCACATCCGCGGGTAGAGAACGCCAGCTACCCCGCCATATTTGGCGTGAACGGGACGGGGGCAGCGTACCGTGCGGTCTACCGCACATTGGTGCGGGCAGTTTTTACTTTATCCCCATTCTGGAGGGTGGGTTAAAGGATAGCAGTGTGGTCAGTCTAAGCTGATCTTTTGAAATGTGGCGTGACAGTTGCAACCCTGAATCCTGCAAGATTCTCTAGGACCAGACATAAGTCATTATCTCGGTAAAATTTTAATTTAAGAAGATTGAATATAACAGTCTTGTGGATGTTGAACCTTAATTAGATGAGGGTCTACTACTTCATTTTCTTCGTTTTCCCCCTCAAGTGAGCGGAACATGTTGCCCGAAATTCTCCCATGCAAAATCCACATCTTTGTATTTTTCAAACTTGGAACCCGTGTGTTAGTAGAACATGTTTCCCGAATCTCTCCCATACGACCCGTGTCGAGTTAGTGGAGCATACATGTTGCCCGAATACAATAGCTGATTTTTTCTTGATCGAGTTAGTGGAGGCTGATTGTTGCACTATAAAGGAAACTACAATAATTTATTTCGAATTTGATTTGAACTTTTAAGTTAAATTAGAACAAATATGAACCAATCTTGTTAGGGCACCCGCAACGGGTGCTGTTAACCTCTCTACAAGGGTACACGTAGGAGAGAGAAATATGGAGAGAAGGAAACGTCGCTAGAGCTGGCGAACCTCGCTAGCACGCGTCCCCGTGATGCACGGGCCCCACGCCCTTTCTTCCGTCCTTCTGCGGGTGTTGTGCAGCGGTCAACGAAGGTGTCCGGGAGACCTCCGGCCAGGGTGGGCGGAGCACGGCATCGGCGCCGCCGCCACGGACTGGGGGAGCACAGCCACCGCCGCCGCAGACTGGGGGAGCGCGGCCCGCTAGATCCAGCGCGGTAGGACGACGGCGTGCTGCCACCGAGCTCCGCGGGCAGGTTGGCGGAGCCGGCTCGGGGAGGCGGCCGCGGCCGGCCTCTCTCTAGCACTGGTGGACGGCGGCTGGGCAGGCTGACTTCGCGGCCAAGCGAGGTGAGCGAGGCCGACACGGGGAGGGCGGAGGCTGGCGCGTGGACGGAGTCGCCGGGCGTGGGGCCGGCGCAGGGACGGAGCTCGCTGGGTGTGGGGCCGACGTCGGCGAAGGGGCAGGGGTGCGGCCATCTAGCCGCCGCGGCTGCTGATCTGCCAACGAGCAGCAGGCCGGGGAGGTGGGGAGATGGAGAAGACGACGAGGGATTAAAAAAATTATGACATGTGGGACCAACTATATTCGCACATAAATGTTATAGTGAGTCGGTTAAGTGGGTAATCTATAAACATTGTCTTTAGCTGATGTGTACATGTTATTTGCGGGTGCCCTTAGACTAACTCCAACAACATGACCCAAACCTAAAAATAGGTCAGCACATTGTTTTTGCATACCAAAAACACCCTCCAACGGAGCACCTAAACACAATATCCATTTTGCCTGTCCAGTGCACGGCCATGCACAAATGCGTCGTCTCTCTGCTCCTCATGCATTTGCCGATCCCTCCGCAAGGTGAGGAAGCCGTGGGCCCAAGTTCTCGACCCGGCAGCGAGCTCCCCTGACCGGCGGAGCCGTGCCTAGCGCGGCAGGCGGAGATTGCCCGGGCCACAGGTAGGCGGAGCCCGGCGCGCAGCCACGGTCCGGCGGCGCGGGTCGGCGCTGCAGGCGGAGCTCGCCTGGGCCACGGTCTGGCGGCGCTGGCCGGCGGTGGGGTGCGGGAGGGCACGGCCCGACAGCATCGCGGGCACGACGGCGCTCGGCAGAGGAGGCGGAACTGCTGGCGAAGATGCAGGGGAAGGGGAAGAAGGTGGATTGCATTCTGACTGTTGGAGATTGGAGATTTTTAGGTGTCGGACCTCTCTTTTGTACACGACCCAAACCCATGAATAGGTTTTGTATTTGGGTTTTATTGTTGGAGTCAGTCTTAGGACATATATTTCATACTTGACCACGTGCACGCATGATCCCTAGCCTGGGTGTCCACTGCGTTTTAGATATTGCCGAGTTTTTGTCACATGGTCTTTCATAGAGCCTAACCGGAAAAAAAAATCTACCACTAAGAACATAAGAGAAGAGTGTGATAGTAAAAAAAAAGTAATATAATATAAAGATACACAAATACAGTACAAAGTAAAAAATGACCTCTGCTTTAGGTTTCTGTATTTTTAGAGTAAAATGCACACAGGGTACTCAAACTATTGGCCTCCTCCCATCTGGGTACTCGAACTATCAAAATGACTATCTGGGTACCTGAACTATTGTCGATGCACACCAAAGGTCTAAAACATGCCACGTCAGGGACATTTTTTCAAAAGAAACCCTATCTATTTTCTCCTTCTCGCAAACAACTCCTTCCTCTGCCTCCGTGGCCGACCCGGGCGGCGCAGCTGCGTCGTGCCCTTCCTGCAGGACACGAAGATCGCCGTGCTCGCCGTCGGCAACGAGGTGCTCACCGGCGCCAACAGTTCCTCGCTGTCGCGCACCCTCCTCCCGGCGATGCAGTTCCTGCACGGCGCGGTGGCCGCACTCGGCCTCGACAACCAGTCACCAGCAGCACTGGGGAGCAGGGGCCTGCTCCCGGAGTCCCCAACGCGTGAGGTGGTGGCCTCGCGCTTGAGCCGCTCGGCACGCGCGCGCACCGCGGCGTCGGCGACGCGCACGCGGAGGGAGGCGGCCTCGTCCGCGGCGGCGTTGGTGCGGGCCAGGAGGCGACGCTCAGCCTCCATCCAGGCGGCGCAGTGGCCGCCGGAGTCCCCATCCGGGAGGAGCCACGACGCCGGAGTCCCCATCCGGGAGGAGCCACGACGCCGCCATGCTGCGGCCAGGCCGATCTCCCTCGCGCTCGCGGCCGTCCGCGTACGTGTGGTGGTGCACGTGTTGCTGATGCTCGGCCACCGCCGCGTGGTTCTGCTCCTCGGCCGCCTCGCCGGTCCCGAATAGCATGGCCTCTACGGCCGGGGCGGCGGCCTCGAAGCCGATGGGCGCGACGGGGACCCGCGTGTGGCGGCGCTCCAGCGGGTTGGCATCATGGATGTCGGCATCGCAGGTGGCGTAGAGCACGGCGGCGTCGGCCTTGCACGTGACGGCGGCGGGTGCCATCTCACGGACCTCCTCCAGCCGACGCGCTCGCCAACGCCCCGGCTTGGCGCGCGACTCTGCACCAAGGTGCGACCGCGGCAGCCGCCGACGCATCCACGGGCGCAATGGCGTGGAGCCGCCGCCGCCGCTGCCGGCGAGGAGAGGTCGTCACGCGACCACCCGGAGCAGGACCTCGACCGCCGCCAGGGCCCACGTGAAACCGCCCCGCGACGACGAGCCGCTCCAGGCGGAGCAGGACGGGCGAGTGGTTTTATATAGGCGAGAACGTCCGCGGCGGCCAGGCGGAACACCCCGCGGCTCGCGCTCGTGGCGGCCGGGCGGAGGGAGAGGAAGGAGCTGTTTGCGAGAAGGAAAAAACATATAGGGTTCTTTTTGAAAAAATGTCCCTGACGTGGCATGTTTTAGACCTTTGGTGTGCATCGGCAATAGTTCAGGTACCCACATAATCGTTTTGATAGTTCGAGTACCTAGATGGGAGGAGGTCAATAATTTAAGTACCCGGGGTGCATTTTACTCGTATTTTTAACAACTGCATCATTGGAATACACGATGGTAAAATATTCATTGTTCCTTCGTGCTCACACTGCCTCACATTTGAACACACTTTAATTTAATCCTTCATCGAGGATCGATGATAGTTCTTCTCTATTCGGCATGGAAAGACTTTCGTCTACCGGCGTGCCAATCAATAGCTTTGCTTTCACTCATCATTAGTGCCTTCTTTTTTGTTTTTTAGCTCTTTTTCTAAAAGATGTTCACAAATATAAATACGAGAACTGCTCCGGTACACCCCTTTTAAATTTTGAGCACTAATATTAAAGCAGTCCACTAATTAAGTATGCATTTTATTTATTAATTCCCGAATGGGTTTTGATTGGGCCCGACCCTACCCTCATCATCTGGACTATGCTCAGCCCCATCAACGTCCGTTGACTCCCCGAATCCCACCCCCCGATCCGATTCGGCCGCAGTTCGTACTTTTCTTCCTCTTGCCCTCCGTTCGATGACGTTCGTCGTCAGCCCTGCGGCCTGCCGCGTCGCCGCGGGCACTCCCGCCGAAGCAGCTGGCGTCCGGGCTCCGAGCATTCTCCTACACCACCTCGCTCCGCCGTTCCACTCCCTTCCTCCGAACTCGTCGCCGATATCACCAACCGAGCTTGCCATCGTCATCTCCCACATGGAGGAGCACGCCTCAACCGCCTCACCATCTCCAACGCCAACCTCTGCGGCTTCCTCTCGCACCACTGCACACTGCCCGAACCTCATCCACCTCAACCTCTTCGGCAAGGCAGCAACCGCATCGCCGGTGCCATCTTGGACACCCTCATATGCTCCTCGCCGGCATCACAATACGTCCAGGCTACGCTAGTGTTTGTCACAATACGGACTGTGGGAGCCGCCGTCAAGCAGAGTGGTGGCGACGACAGAGGATGCGAGGAGGGACAGGAGGTGGAAGGCTAGTCGGGAGCCAGGGATTGGCTTGGCAACAACCATGGCGAACACAGTAGCAAAGCATGTTTGTGGTGGATCCAGTTCATGTCCAAAATCCATGTTTTTGCGATATGACAAAGTTAGAGATCTCGCACTATACTATACCTACACCATACTATTCGAAGCGTATGTATTATTCAAAGTCACTGTATTGCCATCTGCAAAATCATAATGTATTGGTCATCTGATCACAAAATTCTCTATCACAAATTCACAGTAACAGTAACAAAAAGGAGGTATACCACTTCAAAATTTCAGAAGAGCAGCGGCATTTTGGCGACGTTCAGTATAAGTATAACAGAGAGCACAATAAGTAGTAGAGATATCACAAGAAAGCACAAGAGCAATTCTGTCACGCATTATTATATGACAACATTCTATGAGTTCTGAACATCGATGAACTGAAGTTTTTTTTTCCTTAAAAAAGAAGAAGAATGCAGCAATCACCAATGATTACTCCATTTTGTCTCCCAGTAAGTTTATGAAAGTAAGCGATCTCGTCTACAGAAATTGATCTGAAATAGTATTGCCTTCACAGAAGAAAGCTGAGGTAGGCAAACATAGCTCGCACAGAATACAGCTTGTTAAACACACAATGCCACTTGCAACCATCCTTGCATATTTCAATCTTTTCTGTTGGAAACACATTTCAGGAAAAACTTATTAGAAAACCCATCGTCGTTCTTGAACTAAACTAAACCAAGATCAAGAAGTAAATCCTCCTTGTAGGCTCGTAGCCGTCCGCCTTGTCCACCTCGTCACTAGTGTTAGGGGGTGCGACGGCATCCATGAGCAAGGAGCTTCCTCGTCGATGACGCCTGTGGCAGAGTCCACCATGCCGCCGTCGTGGTGTCCTTCGTCGTCGGCGACGCCCGCGTCGGAGTGCACGATGTCACCGTCGTGCTGGCCTTCCGCGCTGTCCACCAACAAGGGAAGAAGCCGGCGGCGGACCTCCATTATACCTCCGCCGCGGAGGTGTCTGAACTCGACAGCGACAGAGAGCTCGCGAATTGGGGAAGGGAGCGGAGGGGGGCGCCGGTGGCCGGGTGCTCAGGCAGTTTTGGCAGCAGAATGGGGAAGGGAGGTCGAAGAGCTCGAGCCGATGGGACAGTGCAACCGGGTATAGAGATACTGCCGACGTTGAGGTTGCGCCGATGGGGGAATGGTGAAGCGGGGGAAGTGGATCAGGAGAGATCGAAGAATGACAATGCGCAGGCAGAGGGGAGGAGGAAGAAGGGAGCCGACTGCAATCGAATCGATAGGGGGAGCGTGGGGTTGGGTAAGTCAACGGACGGGGGATGAGCTGGGCATGGTCCGAGTCAGGATAAAGCCGGGCCCATTCGGGTAAATTAATAAAATAGGCAATTAACTAGTGGGTTGCTTCAATATTAGTGCTCAAAATTTAAAAGAGGTGTACCGGAGCAGATCTCATACAATACACTTATGAGAGAAGTATTTCAAAAAAAAAAAGAAACCCCGTCTCAACGCCAGAGCCTCTAGCACCGAGCTTACACGCCTCGGCGGCGCTGGGGATCTTGGCACTAAGATTTGCAGCTTGAAAAGTGAAAACAATATCAACTACCCTACTTCAAAATTCGTTTGTGAAAAA
The DNA here is from genome assembly GCA_036936925.1 of Cenchrus fungigraminus. NCBI lineage: Eukaryota > Viridiplantae > Streptophyta > Magnoliopsida > Poales > Poaceae > Cenchrus > Cenchrus fungigraminus. The sequence goes on from CM072780.1 coordinate 76,559,828, forward strand.
ATTTATATTTAAATGTGACTGAGTATAAAAAAAGAGTTATCGATATGATATTGGGTGAAAGTTGTGGTTATTGGACTTAGTACATATATATATACACACAGAAGTTTCCTTCCGTTATAGTCGGCTTAATTTCTGAACTTGACACGTACTCCTGATCAGAGTCGATACTTTAGGGGGTGTTTGGATCCATGGGACTAAATTTAGTCTGACTAAAATTAGTCTATTTGAGAGGCTAAAGTTCCAAGCACTCCTGACTAAAGAGGGGCTAAAACTAGTCTTGAGACTAAAACTTTTCAGTAAGAGGACCCTTACTAAACTTTGTTTTAGCGCTCTCTCTCCTCATTTAACCTCATAGTAATCTGTAGCATACCCCATCTATTGGCGGGAGAGGAAGAAAAGGGAGAGAGGGAGAGATAATTAATGTTCATTTACTACATTTTAGTCTCTTTAGGATTTGGATCCAAACATAGGTGAGACTACCAACTTTTAACCTGACTAGTTTTAATCATGGGACTAAAAGGTATCAAACACCCTCTTAATCAGTCTGGCATCAGATGTGTTTTAAGCCTGTCGACGAAGAATACACGTGCAATCCGGACAATACGCCTTTCCATGGAATTGGATTAATTTTACAGAATAAAACCCAAACTATAGGATCGGGGATGTCGATTCCTGCCGCGTACTACTATATAGCTACACGTACGTCGTACGCGCGTGTTCTGCTCAATTATCTGAGTAAATTAAACCTTTTTTACATATATTGTAGTAAATTAAACCTTCCGATGGAAGTTTGTGACATATTCGCTCCGCTTCAAACTGCTTGATTTTTATATCGAGAAAGTCAAAATCACCTACAATTTGAAAATTAGGAAGCTTAAACTTTTTTTTTTGATGCAATGAAGTAGTAACAGTTAACTAGTAGCATGTGCAACGAAGTATATGTTTACTGGACCTTGGATAAAAAGGGAAGCGTATATAACAGTGATACGACAAACCAAATATCTTCCGGCGGATCGTTTATAATTAACTAGAGATTTCAGTGATGTCGAAAGATTTCGATGTGCATGTGCTAAGTAGTCCTAGAGGACGATGAGCTAATAATTGCTACCAATTATATTATCATATTTCAAAAAATAATGCCTCTAATGGCACTACATCACTTCATATAGTGTAGTATAGTGCAACCGATTACGAGACCTCATGCCGAGTCCCGACCGATCCAGTGGCCACCGATCGCGCGCCCCCTGCGTCTCGGCCCTTGTCCTCGAGTCCCCCCGGCCGATTGGTTGGTGTGTGCATGCACGTCACGGAGGACGCCGCCGACGGACGACGGCTGCGGCCGGGCCCGGCGGCCCCCAACCGGCCGGGCAGCCGGCGTGGCGCGCGCGGCCCTACCCCGCGGCCGGCCTTCGCTGCTGCACGCGTCAGCAGCGGCGTCGCATGTGCGTAGATTCTCGATTGGGGCATGCCCAGATGCTGCGGGCGGACGGAGAAGAAGGGGAGTAGGGATGGATTCAGATGTTTGGAAATCCGAATTATCCGTATTTGTATCTGTTAAAAACGTTTATATGGATATCCGTATTCGTATTCGTTTTTAATATGGATGTCAGATGGATGTATTCGAATTCGATTTTCAATATTATCCGTATTCGACATTATCCGAATTATTCGACAAAAATCCGACATATCCGACATTATTCGTATCCGCAAAAAATAAAGTACCCATAGAAACCATTTAAAATTTATTTATATTACTAAATACTAATTACAAATGATGTTAATTTTAATATTGCTAGTAAAATAATTATTTACACCATTTTAACTAGGGAACATATCAGGTGGAAACCAATCCCTTCGTGCAAACTATGGAAACTTCAATCTGAACCACACGATGTTGATCTAAAGGAGGGCTCATGGGAGGTGGGAGGGGTGATGTGCAAAACTCATGAGAGGTGAGAGGGATGATTTGCAAATGCACTTATGCAAATCACCCCTCCCACCTCCCATGAGCCCTCCTTTGGATCAACATCGTGTGGTTCGGATTGAAGTTTCCATAGTTTGCACGGAGGGGTTGGTTTGCACCTGATACGTTCCCTTTTAACTATTAAAAATTATATATATGACAACTAACTAATTATGCTAGCCTAATATTACTAAATTATATAATGATATTTTTTAATTAATTTTGATGTGTCTAATCATAATAATTTTAAATACATTATATTATTTAGCAAATAAATAAATTATATTTAAATGTATTTATGTACTTATGTTTACTAATAAATTATGTTTATATATTTACAAAATTACTTATTTTATATTTATTGTGATATATTAATTAATTAATATGTTATTTGCCTGCCCGAGAGACATACTCTCTTCTTTCTCCGCACACACAACACATATATATGTATATATGTAAGCAGGACCAGGATATACTAGTATATATATGTAAGTATGTATATATATAAGTATAGTATATGCAAGCGTGCGTACGTGTTGCTTGTCATCAACCGGACCGACGGCAGCATGTCGGAGTGATTGGCGCTCGTTAATTACTTCCCTAGAAGCTGCCGTGTAAGCTGCTGGCTGACAAGCGATCGGTGGAGTGGACTGACAAACCGCTGCACAGGCACAGAGCGACCTTCCAGCACCCACATGCCGGCCGTTCGGCCGGAGAGGCCTGCTCTCCGGTCCGTTCATTGATTTGCCGCAGAATCTGGACGGAGACACACCTGTCGTCCCGAGTGTCGGCGAGCTTTTTAACTTTTTACACACACGCCTCGTGCACATGGAAACATCAAATTTTTTTATCTACTCGGTCGCCCGAGGCCGCCATCTATCCTGCGGGTCCAGCGAGCGAGCGCGACAGCGGCGGCCGTACGTGGACCACCGTCGCTAGCTCGCCGGCGGTTGCAACTGTAACGACCTTTCGAGCTCCTCCCTCACTCCGGCCTTTCGGTTTTAATTCGGCGCGCGGGATCCCGCGCGCGGCCTGCAGGCCCCAGCCATTACGGCGCGGCGGGCGCGCCATGTGAGGCCAGTAAAGAATGGGCAATGAGATCTTGGCCGGGACGACGACGACGACGACGTCGCCAAGGGCGGATGCGACGGCACCTTGATTTGTTTGCAGGCTTGCGGCCCAGCAGCCGAACGAGGGACCGCCGGCCACCTCGCCTCAGCACGAGGCGAGCAACAGGACATATGGACTAAGGTTAACGTCGCCGGCGGTTACTACTGGTTGATAATGGTTAAGCAACTCCACGAGCCTATCTAAAAATCACTAGCTAAACCCTGATTTGACTAGTATATACAATGAAATAGCTAGCGAAAAGTTGATAAAATCCAACAAACTAGCTAAAATCAACTCTCCATATGCTCCACCGTCAGTGGGTCCCGTCTGTCATACTCATGTACGAGGGGATAGCTAGCGGGACTGGCTAGTCAAAGATGGTTAGCGATGCCCCCGGTTTAGTTAGCGGAGGATAGCGATGGCAAGTTTAGCTAGTTTGTTGGATTGAATTTTTGGACAAATTTTCCATTTTTTAAGCTAGTTAAGTCAAAATACCTAGTCTCTTGGAGTTGCTCAAGTCACTATAAAAGTATATGCATATATGCTCCTTAAATTCTTATAACTATAGTTTGAACTAATTGTCTTCCCCCTACTACGGTTTAAAAATGAGGGAATTATTAGCTAAAAAGTTATAATGCTTTGTAAAAACTTTATATGCCAAAGAAAATGTCAAAAATTACTCATTGCTCCTAATTTGTTTCCTTCGTTCTGATATTTCTTGGTGTTTGTTTTTCGTAGTTCCCAATCTTGCCAAAATAAATACTGCCCGAGCTTGGGCTGTCTGTCGGTCGTTTGATCGTGTTGAAGCGACAGGAAATTCAATCTGGCCCAGGACAGCCTGCTACCATGAAGTGGACGGCCATGGGGCACAGGTACATGTTCTTTACACTGTTTCCTTATCTTCTTTCATATTGTTATAATAGATCCCTTGTTTCTTTGTATAGGACTTACTATAGGATTTAAAACATTGAAAGATTTGAGGACCAGAAGTGTCCGAGGACCGGCGGATGGTCGCTCCTTTTTTTTTTGACTGCGGATGGTCGCTCCTCAGTGATGAGTGATTGATAACGTTGTGTGGACTGACTATTGACTTTTGCGGCTTGGTTTGCGTTGTTGCAGGTGAAGAACAAGCACGAAAGGTCTTAGCCAAGGTGGCCACCGGGTGATGGAGGGATAGGTAGGCTCGGTCCGAGAGACCCGGTGGATAGCGGGGTCAAGTGCAGGCCACATGGTGCAAGAAGAGCAAGATGAAGTCATGGACGGTTTGTTGGTTGAGCCACAAAACCAACATCGAACCGAAGCGATCGTGGTGGCCAAGTCAAGACGGAGCTTGGCGTGGAGGTCGTGCCTTGTCCGTGGGGTTTTCAGTGGTTTACCCACAAAATCATCGGGTTTCTCGGTAGAGCCTCAAAGCAGAGTCCGAGGGCCCGGCGCAACGAAGACGTGATCCAGGTGCAACAGGAAGCTTCGAAGTGGGGGACACGCGGCGTGATCGCCGGGCTTGTGTTGGAGGGAAGCAAGACTGCAGCGAATGCGTGTCTGCTTGATGAAGATACCTACTTCTTTCCAAGATTACCCCTGAGCGGTGTGTATCTTCCTTTTATGTTGTATGGGTAGCATAGTCTTTTGCTCGTGTTCATTGTGTTCTTGCCTAAGATTTGCGATTCCGCGAGATTGAGTAGGACCATGAAAGTTTAGGGATAGCTTTTCCTAGAGGCACATCTACTTCCCCTAAAGTGTGGCTTCAATCCCTTGGGTGAATCGGGAGATCCATCGATTGGAAGATTGGAGTTGACCCGCGGGTTCTCGCTGTTCATCTGCGATTTAAACACGAACGGTCCATGGGTGCTGGACAGACGGTCCGTGTGGTGTGGTTCGCAGAGATAAGGTTTTGGATTTTTCCGGAGTGCTTGGCGGACGGACGGTCCGTGTAGGCATCGTGAATGGTCTGTATAGCTCGGTTCGTCTCTGGATGTTCTGGAGTTAATTACGGACGGTCCAAACTCCAGTGACAGACGGTCCGTGGGCTACTGGCGGACGGTCCGTCCCTGCCTGGCAGTTTTGCCTAAGTGCTTTGATTCTTGCTTTGTGCTTCACTTTCTTCAAATTGTTATTTCAAGAATCGTTCCTAGGTTCAGTAGGTCCGCTGTAACTACATGATCTTGGCGATTGGTTTGCGCTTTGTTCTCCCTCAGTTGTGCGAGACGCTCGGAGTTGATTTTGAGACATATGCCGAGTTCATATCTTTGAGAAGAATTTTTATCGGCTCCTATTCACTCCCCCTCTCTGGTCGTCAGTCCGGTCCTTCAAGATTATAAACTTTGAATACAAGTCAAAATATGTGCATGAGAAGTGTACAAAAGCTGCAAAAGACTTGTAAAGGTGTGATGTATTTTTGCCCGTCACTTATAACCTGTCAAGAGCGATGGGCGATCTTTGCTCGTCACTTTCAACTTGTTTCTAATAACTAGTGGAAGTGCACGTGCGACACGCACGTGATATTAAAAAATAAAAAATATTAAAATAACTTAATTATAAAATATCAATAATTCTCATCATCCTACATGCAAAAACCCTACACGACCAAAAGCATGCCTTAGAAACAATAGTCCAATATCATAAGATGGAGCAAAAGTGATGTTAAAAATTAAGGGTGTGAAGCTCTAAAAATGTTTATAATTTTAAAATGTTGTGAAGTAAAATAAATAACCTTAAAGAGATAAATCGATTAATCAACAAGACGGCTTCATAAAAGACAATGCCAACTAACTTATTCTCATCCTCGTATCAACTATCATGAATTAGCATTCTTTACGGATAGAGGCTACCATTACCAAGAACACACTGAAAAGCTCTACATTTTCAATAGTTAAATCAAGATCCAACCTCAATAAAGTTTTTCTTTGAACGCACATGCTTTTGACATCCACATCCTCGCTCCATCACTCTACTGTGCCTCCCATCGCAAGAGGCGAATGCAGCCGCCCGCTGCCGCTGGGCTTGCTCCTCAGCGCAGCAGCACCAGACTTCGGTGGACTACCCCCGCTGGGCGTGTGCGGAAGGAGCACTGCACCGGGTCTACCGTTGGACCTGGCCGCATGCGCGAGACACGGTTGCCCGTCCCAGGGTGCCACGGGACAAAATTTATTAACGGAGAACAATCTAGAAGGATGTTCAATTATATTAAGCATTGCTTACAATTCTATATACAACCTTCTTGAGCCTTCACCTCAATATCCGTGAGGCAGTCTACTCTCAGCAGCAAAGAGCTCATCATTATCCTTGGATACAAAAAAATAAATCATGAAACTGAGCATCAACATCAAATATGATTCTAAGAAACCAAAAAAGAATAGCAGCCACTGCCCACCAGATGAATTCAAGTAGAATTCTCACATTGAAGGAGCTGCTGGTGATACTACTTTTTTCTTGTGGCTTCCTGCTGAGGACCAGAGCGTCCGAGGACCGGTGGATGGTCGCTCCTTGGTGTGATGAGTGATTGACAACGTGGTGTGGACTGACTCTTGGCCGAGTATTGCAGGTGTAGGTTGCAGCTTGATTTGCATTGGTGCAGGTGAAGAGCGAGCGCGAAAGGTCTTAGCCTTGCGGGGCCTCCGAGGAGTGGAGAGACAAGTAGGCTCGGCTCGATGGACCCGGTGGCCGAACGGGATCAAGTGCGGGCCGCATGGTGGCAAGAAAAGCAAGATGAAGTCGTGGACATGAGCCGGTGCAGGGTAGCGGCTCACGACTGGAGTCTGCATGTGGGGTTTGCGGCAGTTCACCACAAAACCGTCGGGTTACTTGGTTGAGCCACAAAACCAAGACCGGAGGCTCGGCGGGCTGAGACGGGATCCGGGCGCGTCGAGAAGCTTCGATGCCGGGGGACACGCGGCGGGATCGTGGGGCTTGCGTCGGGAGGACGCGGACTGCGGCGAAGGCGTGGCCGCCCGATGAAGAGGATCACTACTTGACCATCTTGCCCCTGAGGGGTGTGTATCTTCTTTTTATGTTGTAGGGGTAGCTTGGTCATTTGCCCAACCCGAAAAGACTTCATATATATAGCTCTAGGGTTTCAGGGCAACTCATCCATCTAAACTGCTTCTCATTTTCCCTGCTCTTTAGGCTAGATTTTCTTCACCGTGTTGGGGTAAATATTTCGCTACTAACCCCTTCCCTTCGTCTTCGGCTCATCGGAGAAGAGCGAGCCTCGTATTTGTGCTTTGTTGACAGCTGTTAAGTGCCTACTTTAGCCGTTAATATACTCATGAATAAAGGAGCAAAAGGCATTTCTTACACGCAATTAGTTAAGAATAATGTAGTTCCACTTGTCCTTGGAGATTTTGTGATTGCAGGTAAAATAAGCATAAAAGAAGTGACAACTCACCTTCTATGGTCCATGCCACGAAACCTCAGTCAAGGAAGGGCTGCCACCTAGGATCCCATGCATGCAAGCCATGTCAACAATCCAAGGGAGGCAAACCCCGACGAATCAGAGGGCGACACGTGGACGTCACATGGATTGAAGGGCCCACAGGAAGGCAAACCGCCTCAAACTCGAGTGGACACCGGGCACCGACGCAAGGGCCCACAGGACAGCTACCACGGGGAAGCACACCCCGAGTGGGGCCCACAGGGGGTCGGCTGACCCCACAGGTCGGCCGAACCGACCTTGTGGCCGCCACTCAGGGGCTTCCACGTGGTGCTTCCTGGTTGGTCCTGGAGCCCATTCCCGAGGTGTTGGCGCGACATCCACAAGTTGTCCAAGGCCTATCAATAGAAGGGAGGGGGGCTCATTTCTTACCCAACTCACTTTCCAACTCCTCTCTCACTTTTGGTTTCCAAGGCTAGGAGGTAGGCTAGAGTAGCTCTACTTTAGGTTCCAAGTCTACTTTGGGATCTAGGTAAGAGTTCTCTTATATCTTTATTTTATTGTATGACTTTGATCTACTTCAGTTATTCAGCTATTTCATATAAAGTAGTGTTAGCATATATGAGTGATTCGTTCATGTGTTCTTCGTTCGTTCATCATTTAGAGGCTCCTGTTCTTGATGAACAATGCCTTTCGATCCACTTGACGAATGACTTACTCATGTCTTCGTTGTTTGTTCATAAGTTAGAGGCTCACTACAAGAAAATCGTTGATTAGTGACGCAACCACATTTTGGCGTCATTAATTTATGACGTTCCTGGCTGATCTCGTCATAATACTTCACTTCCGAGCAAATTTAGTGACAAAAAAAACTTTTGTCATAACGGTTGCTACTGTAGCCTAGCGTTCCCTGTTCCATGCTTGTTTTGTGACGCCATAAGCTCCGCAATAGCGTCATAAACCAACTTTGGTCCCACATGTAAGCATTATTTTAAAAATAGAGTGTTCCAAGTCATCATAAAATTCAGTTGGGTCCCACATGTAAGCATTTTTTCGAAAATAGAGTGTTCCAAGTCGTCATAAAATTTTCTAGGGTCCCACATGTAAGCATTTTTGCCATGTCAGCAGCGTCATAAACCAACTTTGGTCCCACATGTAAGCGTTATTTTAAAATAGAGTGTTCCAAGTCGTCATAAAATTCAGTTGGGTCCCACATGTAAGTATTTTTTTCGAAAATAGAGTGTTCCAAGTCATCATAAATAGTTCCAGGGTCCCACGTGTAAGCATTTTCGCCAGATCAGCGGAGGCTAGATCAGGAAATGTTGCAAAAATAATTTGCCATGGCATGGGTTCGAACCAGGGACCTGAAGTTACCACTGCACCACTTCTTGGTTGTGCTAGTTTTATGGGAAACTCAGCTACTAGTTCATGCAAATTCTTTACTGTGACCAGGTCCCACATGTAAGTTTCAGTTGAGTCTATAATTACGTATCGAATGGCTGGTGAGACACTTCACTCAGACTTCGCAAAGACTTTTGACTTCCGCTACGCAGATCTGCAATAGTTCGTGGTAGGAATGGCAGATCCTAGCGGTGAGGGGAAGATGGTTGCACCGCCACATCCCAGCAACAAGAGGATGAGACATCATGACGAGGTTGGTCCTCTGGTTTGAGCCGCTATATTTTCCCCTATCTTACTAAGGTTGGGGATATCTAGATTTGGGGATCTGGAGGATTGATGAGCATATATGGTAGATTTAGATTTCATTATCGTACCTTTAGATTTGCACTTTGATAGTTGTTAGACGTTGATAGGCTATAGACAATTCATGTTAGATTCAGTTAGTTTTCAATTTGCATCGTCTTACAGTAGGTTTTGTATTTTAGTAGCTTCTGGATGTGCTTCAAGCCACTCATTTTATGGATTTTTGTCGAGGTGCACAATTGATAGGATTGATAGGTCCATCATTTTATGAATTGGTAGATTGAAGATACTATTTTGGAGCTGCAGACCATTGAAGGGACATCTGGATTTTGCCACGATTGTTAGCGTTTGCACAATTCATAGGTGTTAGATTCAGTTAGTTTCCAATTTGCAACGTTTGATGGATCGATAGGTTCAGTTAGGACAACCATGCAATTGTTTTACTGTACTCATACAATTGGGTTCAAGGGATTCAGGTTTTTTTATAGACTGAGATGAGTTTATTTTTCAGATCGAGATGAGTTTTCTCCAAGGATGAGTTTATTTCTACAAGAACATCTTAATGTTATTTTAGAAGATCTGGATGTCTCCTCTCTGGGGAGGACTCTGTTAGGATCTCCAAAGAGATTGAAAACATCATAGAACAACTAGCTGACAAAGACAAAGAGCTTCAGTACACACCTAAGAATAAGAAAACTGAGGGCAGAGCTTATTCTACTTAACATAGACATTGGAATAAATGCGTCAATAAATGGGTAGGACATTGAGTTTGTTTGGTCCGTCTTTTCTTTTAAATGTTCAAGAAGTTCGTTGTCAGTTGGACTGAAATGGGTACCCTTGCCTATTAGTACCCGTTTCAGTCCAACTGACAATGAACTTCTTGTACATTTAAAAGAAAAGACTGACCAAACAAACTCAATATCCTACCCATTCATTGACGTATTTATTCCAATGTTTATGGCAAGTAGAATGAGCTCTGCCCTCAATTTTCTTGTTCTTAGGTGCATACTGAAGCTCTTTCTCTTTTTCTGCTAATTGTTCTATGATGTTTTCAATCTCTTTGGAGATCCTATAGAGTCCTCACCCTAGGACGAGACATCCAGATCTTCTGAAAGAACTTTAAGAAATGCAAGAGAGGCCCGCAAGACCAAAAATTCACGGTAGGAGATGCAGAAGGTGAAGGAACAGCTGTAGGAGGCCAAACATGAGATGGAGTGATGATTATGAATGAGTAGTCATGATTATTGTGAAACTTGTATCATGCTTGTATTTTGGTGTTGGCTACCGGATCATCGTATGATGTTTGCTACTTGTTGGTAGACTGGTGGTGTGAACTTTGTGGTGATGAGTTGCTATGAGATGTCATCTTATTATGTCGATTTGGTTTAATATATTCCAAATTGATTCGAACATACTCACCATTCGGAATTCATACGCACTGCAATGGAGTCTAGCTCTGAAACTGTTACAATTATTGACACACACCCTGATGGCTTCTCGGTCCTGATCAAATATGCTAGGGAAGGATCACTCCCGGAGGAGGCTGATTTATGGGACACTCCTGCCAATGCCTGGCCTTATTTACTCTCGGTCGCTGACATGTACCAAGTCGAAAGGTTGAAGCTGCACTGTGCATCAAAGATGTGGGACATGGCAAGCGTGGAAACTGTGACTTCATTTCTACGATGGGCAATTCAGGCTAACTGCACACAATTGCAGGACAAGTGCATGTCTCTCTTAGAGCGAATCTTTCCTCACGGAATACTCACATATGATTGGGCGGTTGTATGCACTGATCATCCCAAATTTATGCACAATCTCCGTAGAAGATTACCTGAAGGGTTGTACCAGGGTCCCCTGTAGTTTTAATGTTTTATTTAAGTGTTTTTATTCATGTAATAAACAGTTGAAATGTACGTTAATTTATTGCAGTGAGTACATTTATAATGCAAAAATCAGATCATTTGTAAGGTCACTGACGTTTGGGTCCGACACCCAAGCGGTCTTTCGTTTGGGTCACTGACGTTTGGGTCCATGATCCAAAGTCATTCGTTTTGAGCATACTCACCATTCGGAATTCATACGCGTTGCAATGGAGGTAGAGGGAGAACAATGGAGGTATGGTGATAATAGATAGAGAAGGGGGAAGTTATGATTGAGGAAACTCCGGCCTGTTGATGTTTCGCAAGGAGGACCTTCCTAGTGGTAAAAAGGGAGGAAAAGCTAAGATGCTGTTTATTTGGATTGATCCTGAATCGGATGGTCCGTTCTTTTGATGGTTTGTAGGAAGGACCTTCCTGAGAAACAATTGTGTAACTGCTTGTTTCCAAGTGCCGACTATTCCACATGGTTGGCCGCTGCGCGCCCGAAAACTGGACATGTCTGCCCCAACAACAGCACAGAGCGGTTCCGGTAAGTTGGCGGGAGAAAAGCGCGTGCGACAGCGAAAAAAAAGTTTTCCCGCAGACAAGTGTATATATCTCATTTCTCTCTTCAACGCGGCATACACTACTGCAACTCTGCAAGAGTCTCGCCAGAACCATGCTCCTTTTCCTTGTGGCAAAGACTAGAGCTAGCGTCGGTGCTTAGATCTGCTATTACCCGTGGCGGGAATGGCGAATCGTAGCGGCCCTAGCGGCGAACGGAGAAGCAGGACTCGCTCCGGTCAGGTCAGTCCTCTGTTTTGCCATGCTACCTTGATCTATCATACTAGTTAAGGGGAATTCTGGATTTGGGGATCTGGGTTAACAGACTATATTCATGTATTTTAAAGGTGTTTGGAGTAGACTCCGAAAGCTCCAGATCGCCGATGCCTGGTCCTCGTGAAGTTATCGTTATAGATCCTAATGAAAATGAGTGCAAGGACGGGTTGCCTGTCCATCTGAGGTATGATTGGACAGGTGCCAACCCTAGGCATCGATATGTATGCTGCTGCGAGGTAAACGATAACTTGTATCACTTCTAATAAATGTTGCTTCTGCGTTTGATGTTAGTGTGGTCAATCGCTAATTATATGAACGAAATTGGTGACTGCAGACTGATGGCATGAAGTGCGCGTTGTTTAGGTGGATAGATCCTGAATGGGATATTAGGACTCTAAAAGTTCTAGAGAAACTGATGGAAATGAAGGGAAAAGCAGAAGAGGAAGCAAGGTCGTGGAAAGAAGCATGTACAGCTGCTAAGGAGGAGGCCAATGTCAAAGCAGTTGAGCTGCAGACGATAACGCGATACTACGGGGAGGTAACCCATAACCTGTTTGAGACGAGAAAGAAAATGAGAAATGATGCTCTGTTGTCTCCTACAGAAAAGGGTGAAGCCAACAGGTACCTAAAAGCTGAAAGCGAGGCAAGGATGTGGAAGGAAGAATGTGCAAAGGCTAACAGGGAGATTCAAGAGACTGCCGCTGAGCTGCAGACGGTCAAGCAGCTCCTGGATTCTGTAACAGTTGTGGTGAAGAAGGTGAAGGAATTGCTGAGACAGGCCTCATATAAGAGGTCACTCAAGAACAACAATGAGGCATAATGTGATTCGTGGTGTTATTGCTAGGTAGACGGTTTAGAGGTGCTAATCATGCTTGTATTTTGGTATTTGCTACTTGTTGGTGGTGTGAACTTTGTGGTGATGAGTATCTGTGAGATGCCATCTTATGATGTTTGATACTTGTCCGCTCTGTTGATGTTTTGCGGGAAGGACCTTCCTGATTATCGAATGCGTAACTGCTTGTTCCCTTCAGTGATTGTGGTAGAAACTCATACATATGCGCTGAATAATTGACGAAGGCTGATAATATAGATATTTGTACATTGAATTGCGTTACAGGTGGTACACAATCAAAGTTCCGCATTACGGATAGCTAGGCAACAGCCATGTTCCTCACGACCAAATCCAGTCCCCACGAACCTGCTTAATGCGGATCGCAGGAGTAGTGTTGACGCCTGGAACAATACCTATTCCCTACTGGTAGATCCAGTACTCATTCTTTTCATCGTGATGATAAGTTCATAGGAAGTAAATGTGATTTGCCCTCAGGTCAGGCAAACCAGAAATGGCATGCTATTCTGTAACAATGCACTTGCCAGGACCAAACAAGATGATCTTATTCCGGAACTCAGGAGCTCTCTCCCAGGGAATAGGCTGCCAAATGTCCCCGACGAATGAATGCAAAGTTAATTCTACCACCTCAGCTTCTTTCTCCTCTAGAACAACAAAGAACAATCGGTCTTCACCTTCAAGTAGAGAAGAGTTGCCCATGTCAATAACCCATGACAACCGAAGTCCAACAGGATGGGGAGGTGGTGGAAGATCTTGCCCCAAGTAGATCCGCATGTGTTCAGAAGAACTGCACCAGAAATCTTCCGAAGGTAGTGTAGTCCAGTCGGATTGGCTACCCAAATGCCACATGAAAACGGGCAATGACCAAAGTGCTGCAAAAGATCTCTCTGGCCAAAAGAAAGTAATCACGACAAATGACTCTACACCCGCTGCTATTTCAAGGCACAAGATACAAGCTTGGAGAGTAGCCATTTGGCTCCATTTTGGAAGTCGAGGAAGGCGAATGTGCTTCCGAGGAGACAAAGGATTCAGCATGAGCGCGTTGCACAAATCTCTGCAATCTAAGGCGACTAGGCTTCCAGATCCACCGCAACCAATCAATCTAGTCCTTTTCCCAGCCAATGCAGGAAAGGAGACCTCAAAAAGCCGCATATCAGCGACGGATGCGAATGTCACTACTCCAGATTCACCGATAAATTTAGATTTCAGAATCCAAGGGTCAAACGGGCGTGCCTCACCTGAACGAGCGCAGTTCCAACCCTTGCAGACAGCTTTGAACATGATGAAATCTCTTGCATCACTGATCTTATTGGCGATGCTCACAATAATGTCAGGAATAAGATTTGCCTAGGGACGAGGCATCATTGACAGGATAGCCAAAGAACAAGGTTGTGGGAGAACAATGGAGGAGTTACAACTCCAACAAAGACAAATGAGTGGAAAAGGTAGTCCAGAAGGTCCGGTATACTGATGTATTGCTAAAAGGACCTTCTAGACTACTATTATTTCTTCCGGTCCGTTAACATTCCGCTGAACGGTCTTTCCCCCTTCCTCAGAACGTACTCCCTCCGTCCACAAAAGAATGCAATTCTCACTTCTCGATAAGTTTATATGAAGATATAAGTGTTAACACAATTTACTGTAAATTTGGTCAAAATTGAATTAGTTTGACCAGAATAGATCCCACATTATAGAAAACTACTCTAAACTTTTCGGGAGCAATTTTTTTAATAATGGATGAATGGGTTCCTCTGGCCATAAATATCCCAGTCTGGCAACCAACAAAAGCCCCCTTCTCTCCCAGCGCCCTCTTCCTCTCCCCACTCTTGCAACCAACAAAAAACTCCATTCTCGCACAGCGCCCTCTTCCTCTCCCCACTCTTGCAACCAACAAAAAACCCCATCCTCGCACAGTGCTCTCTTCCTCTCCCCATGGAGCCATTGTCTCCTAGAGGTGTGGCGCAAGCCACATCCTCCTCCTCTTCTGATGAAAGGGAGGATCCCCAGTTGTCTGATGAAGAGGAGGCAGAGCGGAGGCCCATTCGGGTGGTGGTTGACACATCCTCTGATGATTCGGAGTTTGTGGAACAAAATGAAATCCAAGATCATGTGCCTCTGAAACATCGCACCCCTCGCAAGTCAGCAAGAGGTGCTAGGGGTCAGGGGCGCGGAAGCACCACCACTCGCCGAGGAACTGTCGTCTCCAAGCGCCGTCATCCTCTCTCATCCTCATCGGTCGGCGGCAGTCGATCTCTGCCATCCTCGCTGAGCAGAGGCCATCATCGACCGGCCGTCATCATCCGCCATGGAGCGGCGCCAAGGCCGTGCTCGACCGGCCGCCATGGAGCGGCGACATCATCCTCTGGCGGCGGCATTGGAGGGATGACCTCATCCGCGGTCGGCGCCCTGGGAGGTCTGCCACCATCTTCCACAGGTGACAACAACAGAGCGACATCCTCGTCCGTGAGCAGCTGCAACAAGGCGCTGGGTGCACCATCGACAAAGAAGCGGCACCTTGATTAGTGGATTAGTGGTAACTGCTACTAGTAGAAGTAGGAGTAGAAGAAGCAGAACGAACATTCACCTTCTGTTCATCTGGTCTGATTGAATACTACTACTACTACTGTTTTTTCCTTGTAAGATGTTGGTTTTCTCATTGCGTAGTAGTGATAGTTTAATCCGGTCTAACTGAAAACTACAAACCGGACTTTCGCCCTGTGTTCATCCGGTATTTAAGAAATCAAGGGAACGGGCTTTCCGTATACAACGAATTTATACCGAGGGAGTACACACACATTACCATTTTTATTAGAAACAACACAATCCAAATACAAACGACACAAATGCATGCATACGCATTGATTACACATGAGGATGGATCGATCCACCATAGTTGGAACTACAACGACATACTCTGAACGACATACTACTAGCAATCTACCATCACGGCTCATACTACTACCATCACGACATACTACCACCATCACGGGCTCATGGAAATCCAGCCGCTGCACGGAGTGCAGCAAAACGTGGCTCCTGGATCAGATACTCCTCCAAAGCGCGATGCCTCGCCCTTGTATCCCAAAGCCAGGCAGGCGAAACGGCGATGTTATGCGCGTGTAACTGCAGGTCATGAATGCTCCATTACCTGTGACCCCTGTGGCAAAAAGGGCACACCCACATACCTTTGTGATAAACACGGGCGGGCCCACCCTGCTGAAGCCAAAGCAACCCAGACCATTTCAGGTCATGCGATTCATCTTGTTAAATGAGCACTGGCCGCGGGGGTGGCATTTCAACTGGCAACAGCAGAGGTGGCGGCCTAGGTCATGGGCGAAAAGGTGGTGCCATGAGGTTCAGCTGATCCTGAGCTACCATTTCCAGCGGCTGACCTGGAGGTGGCATCACCCCCGGGTGTTGCTGAGGTGCCGATGCCAGCGGAAGTGGAGGTGCCATTCGGGCTGGGTGCTGCTGAGGTGCCAATACCAGCGGAAGTGGAGGTGCCTTTGGGGCCGGGTGCTACTGCGATGCCGATGGCAGCGGCTGAACCGGGTGCTGGTGAGGTGCTATTGCGCCCGATAGCTCCCGCTTCCCCGACTCCTCCAAGTTCCATGCTCTGTCCCTTCCTTGCCCGGCAATTCCCCACGTACTGCATACACAAACGAAGAATAAACCCTATATAAGCTAACAATGTGACCGTCTCGATATCATGCATACATAAAGTAAACAAGATTAGCCAACAAAATGATCTCACCCTTGTATCCCACTGAAGTAGAGAAATGCAAGACGGGGAACCGATGAGTGTTGGCCTTGCCTTTCAAGAATGCTGTGCTGTACTCGCCTATTTATCGAGGACTACAGTGGTCACGTGAGCTCGGTGTAGCATTGCTAAAGTTGCTATGGAAAATGTGAGATGCTCGGAATATAGTCAGGCCTACGCGTGATAGGAATCTATCTAGGTCAGAATCTTCAGTGGTGTGCATCGATTACATGTGTGGACGATGGGTATCACAGGATGAGCCCGACGTGTCTAGGTATGTGTTTACTTCCGAACTTTCCTCTCTAGAGCACAAGAAAGTCCTGCGGACAAATCACGCCGCATCAGCTGCATCTAATGGCCGTCTCACTGCATCAGCTCATGCCGCATCAACAACGAGACAACTCTCTACCGTTTATTTATGTAATGGTTTAGGCATCAATTGCATCTGGAGAACAAGATTGGGAGCTGTAATCAGATGGACCGGATGGTCCTTGCGTTGCAACACGCAGGGTGCGGGATGACTTGACAAGTCCTCCTCGATCAGGTACGCTGCGTGAGTCGTGACTGTAAAGGTCTACGAATGGTCTGGATTCGCACTTGATGATTCCCGCAGGCCTTGGAGACTGAGAAACGTGATGAACTTGTTGACGCGACAAGACCAAAACGGAATAAGCTGGAATTGGAAAAGCAATATATGTTTTTGTGTATGTGTGTGTGTGTGTAATATTAACATGCATATAAGCACAGAAGGGCATCTCGAATGGGCGTTTGGGAACGACACGCTCTCACAAGTTGATCCACGTGTCGATCATTGAGAATTGTAGTTAAGGACTGGCACCGGGCATTAACAGACGAACTTGTGTGCACACCCCCTCTGAACGGACGTGTCGATCATTGTGAATCACACTTAAGGACTAGAACTGGGAAGTTCATGACCCGAACGTGGCCACACCTGCACTGAAGGGACGTGTCCATTCTGGGTGGTAATTGAGGTCCACGAACGGACGTTTTGAAACGATACATTCACCCCCACTATAATAAGAGACAGTTCAGGCACGAGACGATCATTGCAGGCCATTTGTGTTAATGGCTTTAGACGCTAAAATGATTCCTTCCATGCAAGTCTACTTCTCAGTCTCAAGCCAGGAAGCGAAAGTAGAAGGAACCGCGGGCCAGTACAAGGAATCCGGTACGTTCATGGTGGGAGGCCATCAATGGAAGCTATGTTGCTATCCTACAGGTATGAATGATCATCAGTGGATGGATGTTCCAGACGGCATTGTCGTCATCCTCGTTCCTGTGCACAAATCCCAAATGGTACGTGTCTCGTTGCTGCTATGAATACACACACTCACACATGGCGATACAGTCGCATTGTATTATTGTTGTCAAGCCTGTGACTGCTTCCTTCCACGTAGGTGTGAGTATTGTTGCGTGTGATGGTTGGAGACTCAAACGATGAAGATGATACGTATCGTGTTCAAGCTACAAAACAAGTTTGTTTCATGAATCGAGATCTACAAGAAAGAGGATTTGAATGTCTGGTGGAGCATCATGAAATTGAGCACGTAACATCCAATGAAGATCACATACACATATCATGTGTTGTTACAGTACTGGAGGACGACTGCATTGAAGTTCCTCATCCATTAGTACAAAGAAGCATATGCGAAAGCGTTGCAGCCCAAGCCCCTGTGGAAGTTGTCTTCCACGTAGGTGCAGAATGCCAGGTGATACGAGCGATACGTGCCTATGTGGCGAAAGTATCTTGTGTGATGGAGGCAATGCTCTACGGCCCAGGAGTGGAGTCTAGCTCTGAAACTGTTACAATTATTGACACACACCCTGATGGCTTCTCGGTCCTGATCAAATATGCTAGGGAAGGATCACTCCCGGAGGAGGCTGATTTATGGGACACTCCTGCCAATGCCTGGCCTTATTTACTCTCGGTCGCCGACATGTACCAAGTCAAAAGGTTGAAGCTGCATTGTGCGTCTAAGATGTGGGACATGGCAAGTGAGGAAACTGTGACTTCATTTCTACGATGGGCAATTCAGGCTAACTGCACACAATTGCAGGACAAGTGCATGTCTCTCTTAAAGCGAATCTTTCCTCATGGAATACTCACATATGATTGGGCAGTTGTATGCACTGATCATCCCGAATTTATGCACAATCTCCGTAGAAGATTACCTGAAGGGTTGTACCAGGGTCCCCTGTAGTTTTAATGTTTTGTTTAAGTGTTTTTAGTCATGTAATAAACAGTTGAAAGGGTACGTTAATTTGTTGCAGTGAGTACATTTGTAATGCAATAATCGGATCATCCGTCTAACGTGAATATGAAGTAGAGTATAGTCCTGTGTGTGTTTGTCCATTCCATGATCCATGGTGGCACGGACAACCCAGTCAACAACTTGCCTCTCTGCGTAAGGTCACTGAAGTTTGGGTCTGACACCCAAGCAGTCTTTCATTTGGGTCACTGACATTTGGGTCCATGATCCAAAGTCTTTGGTTTCCCGCTCTGGACCACAAAGGTGGGACTTGAAATTTTGAATTCCCCGCTCTTCCTTTTGGTCCTCCTCATTTATATATAAAACAAAGAGGGAAACCAGGTCTCCCAATTCCCTCCTGGTAATTTTCCAAAATCAGGGGATCTTCTCCTCGACCGCCGAAGAGACCTAGATCTACGGCGGAAGCAGCAACGGCGACCTAGCTACCGACGACGGCTTCCTCTGCTACGAGCGGCGTCCTTCCTCTTCGACGAGCGGTAGCCTTCCTCAGCAATGTCCTTGAAGCTGCAAGATGGTTCAAACTCGTTGATCTGTCAGCTACCCCGAGGCTCACCCTGGCGGTCGCAGATCTACAACAGTTGCGCAGAACATCATGCTGAAGGCGCAAGGTCGTGCTGCTAAATTGAGACGGCATTCGGTACCTTCTTCCCGTCCTATTCGTCAGGTTCTGCGGTCTCGTCCCTGTATTGATCGATTCAATTAGATTGCTTCCCCATGCTCTTTGGCTTTCTATAATATTCTTTCATGTTTGGGTGATTATGGATCTACTGTACCCTATCGCAAGAGTTTGTTAGAAGTCATTTTATTTGAGGTTTGTAAAAATTTGTAGATGAAATTATTAGACTGCTTCCCCATGCTCTTTGCCTTTGAATATTGTTGTTGCATGCTTGGGTGATTGTGGATCTTCTGTTCCCTATTGCAAGAGATTGTTCCAAGTCAACTTATTTGAGGTTTGTAGAAATTAAAGGATGAAATTATTATATTGCTTACCCATGCTCTTTGGCTTTCCATATTTTTGTTGCATGCTTGGGTGATGATGGATTGGGTGTGATCGTTCATGTACTGCATTGAACTTAATAGATGAAATTGCTTCCGATTGCTAATGATCTCAACCCTTATCTCTTGTTCTTGAACTTGTTTCAGTGGGCCAAAGGGTCAACATCTGTAGTCGCTCCTGTTCAGACCTGCTCCAAGGTAACAAACTCAACACCTTCTTTGTTTCCGATTGCGAATGATCTCAACCCTTACCTCTTGTTCATGTACTTGTTTCAGCGGGCAAAAGGGTCAACATCTGAAGTCGCTCCTGTTCAGACCTGCTCCAAGGTAACAAACTTAACACCTTCTTTGTTTCCGATTGCGAATGATCTCAACCCTTACCTCTTGTTCTTGTACTTGTTTCAGTGGGCCAAAGGGTCAACATCTGAAGTCGCTCCTGTTCAGACCTGCTCCAAGGTAACAAACTTAACACCTTTGTTTCCTTAGTTCGAATCAATTACAAGGTCCTAATCTGACTTGGGATCCACTGTTGCTAGATGGAAGCTACCAAGTCAATGATGCTTCTTCCCGAACAAATTAAAACAGAGGCAGCCGAGTACTCAAGAATGGGTACCAAATCCTTATGTGGTAGTGTTGATGAAGAGCGAGTTGACGCTCTCAATCAGGATGGGGTACAACTTCGACTACATTTTGTTGCTCACCAGAAGGAGTTATGTAGCTTGAAGAAGAAGACTGAAGAATCAGAATCAACTCTGAAAATACAGTCGGCTGAGATTAAGAGGTTGCAGAAGCTAACCGAAGATAGTGAGGACCTCCTTCGTCTACTGCTTAGCAGTAAAAGATGAAGAGGTTAAGATCATTAGATCAAATCTCCACTTTCTCTTGTGATTATGACCTGGATTTAACTTTGTTAATCAATGTTCTTTGTGATACTGTTATCTTGTAATAGTTTGTGATATGTGATGAACAATATGGTCGTGCTTGATAGTAAACAACAGTTTGCTTTATTGTATAAAGAAATATGTGCTGATTACTATTTTGCTAAGCAGATCAGAATTATTCTAAAAAAGGATCAGAATTGAAATGAAATCCATTAATACTGTTGCATGATTAGTTAATTTTATGTTGTCCTTCAGTGGGCTTAGCCCACTTTTAATTGGGCCAAAAGTCATTTTTTTTCAAATTAACGTGACACAGAAGGCCGCAACAATGTGTGCACCTGTTGGACTCAATTGGGCCAAAAGTCAATTTTTTTTCAAATTAACGTGACATAGAAGGCCGCAACAATGTGCGCACCTGTTGGACTTGACCCAACCAAAACGGGCCCACCCTAATCAAATTTCATCTAATAAAGCTACAATTGGGCCCAACAAAATCTTTTTTGGGCTATATGAACAATGCCAGCCTACAGCAACAGTTTTGGGCTCAACCCAGCTACAAACGGGCCAAATTCATTTTATGACGC
Source organism: Cenchrus fungigraminus (assembly GCA_036936925.1). Lineage (NCBI taxonomy): Eukaryota > Viridiplantae > Streptophyta > Magnoliopsida > Poales > Poaceae > Cenchrus > Cenchrus fungigraminus. The sequence continues at coordinate 76,581,038 of CM072780.1, forward strand.
ATGCGGTTTGTCACAATTGGCATGCCACATCGGATGCCACATCAGATTATGTCTAACGTGGCAAAGCTGTAGGAACGAAGTTATGACACTTTGTATTGACTATTTTGCATGCGTCATTAAACTCATGACGCCGCAAAATAAGGTCTCGTCATTAATCACGGTTTGTGACGCTCGATTAATGACGGAGCGTTTTCGTAACAACCGACGTCATTAATCGCGGTTTATGATGAGAAACGGCCTTTTTTTGCGTCACTAGTCGGCGTTTTTCTTGTAGTGGCTCGTGTTCTTCACGAACACGACCCTTTGATCATGTTGAATAGACATAGTAGAACATGAATCCGTTTGTATGACTAGCCGAGTTTGATCCAGTTAGATCACGTGTTTGTGTTGTATGAAGTTCGAGTTCAAGCTACGGTACTCAGTGTAAGTGGCCAGTTATCTGGTGGCACTGACCTGGGTCACAATAGCCCAGGCCGGTCAGTGTCTAGTTAACAACGCAAGCATGGTGCTTGGGTTGAGTAGCCGCGTTACATATGAGCGTGCCCCATGGATTGATAGAGGTAGGCCGCGGTCATGACAGCCGTTGGACCCTTTGTACTCCTCCACGTTCGGGTACGCTGTAGGAGTCTAAAATCTAACAACCGACGTCATGCGGAAGCGACGCGGGCGGTTAGCTCCCCGTTTGTGCCTGGGTGCTGAGCTGATATTCATACAATGCTTATGTGACTGACTGGTATCTACTAACTTTATATGTATAGTACCTTAGAACCTAGAGCTAACTCGTATGTTGCCTCCTAAGCCGTAGTGTACCATAGAGAGAACGAGTTCGAGTGTGTTCACACTACCCTATCATTATCATATCTTACCCCTGTGTTCAGAACCTGACTTATTCTCGTCATTGATCTATACTCATTGCAATAGTGTTGCACTTGTTAATCCGACCATGCCTTCCTTGGATTCGATACCCTTGGGAATACTCCTTTGGGGAAATGCTGCAATGGTAATATCCGTGCGCTTGCGGATTCTTTGTAAACATTAGGATTACCATCGGAACATTTCTGGCATCGTTGCTAGGAACTCACGAACTTAGCAAAGATGTTAAGGAATGCCGACAAACATTTCTGGCGCCGTTACTGGGGATACGAACCTAGTGATGATGTTAAAAAATGTCAACAAACATTTCTGGCGCCGTTGCCGGGGAAGGCTAAAGGATAACATGACAACACTTTGCATATGTTTATAATCATGACAAGGTAAAGCAGTTCTCAATGCAGGCTAACTTTGATTGTCTGCTTTGTCTTTGGATGATGAAGACAGGTAGTGCATGACTGGTTTCGACTTACTGCCGAATTTCACTGAAGATCCTGAGTCACTTGTAAGGAGAGCTAGAACTCATTTCAGTTCTCCCCAGCATGTACGTTCGGAAGTCGACCCAGCTTCCTTTGTGCCATCTACATCAACTCCTATGGCCAACCCCAACGTCGAGAAGACTCTCCGTGAGTACTCTGCTCCCTCTGCTGATCAGGTGCCTACAGGCCCCGAGATCAACACCGGGAATGGAAACTTCGAGATCAAAACTGGCCTCATTACGATGGTACATGCTAGCCCATTCTGTGGCAAGCCTAATGAAGACGTGAGCGCCCATTTGCAACAGTTCCTGGAACTGTGCAGCACCTTCACCATACGAGGGGTAGAGGAAGATGCTATTCGTCTGCGACTGTTTCCATTCTCACTTTTGGGAAAGGCGAAGCAGTGGTTCTATGCGAACCGTGAGGAGATTAATACTTGGGCAAAATGCTCGGCGGCATTCCTCGTGAAGTTCTTTCCGTTGGGTAAAACCAATGCCTTGTGGGGAAGAATTTCAAGTTTTTAGCAAGAAGCAAATGAGACTATCCCAGAAGCTTGGGAAAGGCTTTAAGAGTATATCTTGGCCTGTCCTCATCATGGGATGGACAACTGGCTTATTCTTCAGAACTTCTATAATGGGCTGACTCCGACAGCCCGAGGACATGTTAATACTGCTGCTGGAGGAGCTTTCTTCTCACTCACTATTACTAATTGTTGGGTATTTTAGCGACACACGAAATAAATCCGCAAGCGCACGGATACCGTTGTAGCTTTCACCTCAGAGTATTCCAAGGGTATCGAATCCAAGGGAACGTGTGTGCACTAACTTCGTACTAGTTGGTCCAAGGACACACCCAGATAAGATGCAAGGATAGAGAGGATTCCTAAAGATAGTCCTATAGATGAGATTAAAGGTCGATCTCTAGATAGAACTTGGCTTAGGGTACCGATAGCCCTGACTTAACAGGCAACTCCAGTATGTGGATCTATGTGGAAGGAGCTCTGACTATATCCAGCCATGGAGGATCAATGAGGGCCATAAGGGCTGTCACCACCTCCTGGACTACCTCTACCTAACCTTGGGATAAGCCGAACGAATGATAACTGGTAGCGTGTCACAACGTCCACGCTGTGGTTACTGCCGTAGCCAACAGACTATGGCACTCTGTACTAATATAACTACGACCATGGAAGAGAACTGATCTCACTCACTATAGGTACTACTAGCTTATACTAAAGGCATATGAGAGAGCACTCGGTCCCGTACTATGCTTCCAACGATTACGAACGACTTGCAACAGACGAACGTATAAACCCAGAATCTACGCACTAGCAGAGGAAAAAGGCTACTCATGCAACCTAGCATAAACTATTAGAAAGGAATCATGAACACACTTTATTCTAATCAGAGCATGCAAGCATATCCACTTTATTCTAAATGACGAACATGCACACAAATGGATATGGGCACTTATGAACCTATGCTACAAGATCGAAAGGTTGTGTTCGCGAAGAACACAAGCCTCTAAATCAAGAACAAGCGAAGAACACAAGAACATATCACCTATGCATGAATGCTACTTTAGTCTAAATAGAAAATGCGAAAATACTCACTTTACTCTAATTGAAGAACGAAGCATCCATAGAGATACAAATCTCTCTCTCTCTCACTCTCTACTCTAATCTACCAAGGAGGGGCCTCTCCTTTGAAGGGAAGCTCTCATCCTTGGGTGAGATGGTGTGTCTCATAATGAGCCCCCTCCCCATCTATTTATAGGCCTAAGGAGGAGTCCCCAAGGCTTCCATGGGCGCCACCTATAGGGTGGTGACACGTGGCGCTGAGGAGTGGGGGCCAAGTTGCTGTATCTTGCGTGAGAAGGAGCTTGAGGCGGCTTCCTTCCTGCGTAAGCTACTGAATCTTGCGGTGTAAGCTTCTAGGAAGCTACTCATTACAGCCACACTTGTGCATGGACCCCTGCTGATGTGGCATGAACCTGTGCCAGGTGTGGGCCCCGCTGGTGGGTCCTGCGTGACGAGGTGTGGGCCCCAAGTGACGTCATCTATCCTTTGTTTGTTTATTTCGGATCTTTCTCATACGGACTCCGATGTAGACAAATAATATATCCGTTTCGATCATCAACGAGCCCATTGCATTGGTGCAGTCCAAATTGGGATTTGAGACTGTTTGTGATGACACCCTATTAAGCCTGTGATTCACTTGCTCTCAACTATGCCATTTAATGCGTATTTCGGTGCGTCCTGCAACAAAAGCTAGAAACACCAACACTTGTGGAAATTGTCAGTATAAAGACCTATTCTAGTGTTGATGCCCACTTTCCATTTATTTTATGCAGGAGTTGACGGCATAAAAGTGGTACTTAACAGCCGTCAACACTAATGCAACTCAGCTTATTGGGAAGATGGTCTCCAACCAAGGGTGGAGTGATGATCGACTCCAGCCACGTCAAAGGGGTACACATACTATCAAGGAAGCAGATATGTTGAACGCCAAGATGGACCTATTAATGAAGTGAATGGATGATCTAACCAATGAGAAGGCTACCATGACCACCACTACTCAAGCTATGGATTCTCGCATGACCTGCGAAGTCTGTGGTAACACTGGGCATTCAGGGAATTACTGCCCTACTACCCAGGAGGATGTGATGTTCATGAACAACAATAATAATGGTTATCATCCACAAGGAGGTCAAACGTGGAATCAACGCCCTTATTATCAAGGAGGTAATCAAGGTAATTCTTTCAATCCCAACCAACCTTCCTTGAAAGATCTTGTTTTTGGGCAAGCTAAGATCAATGATGGTTTTAATAAGAAGTTAGCTACCTGTGATAAGGCTTTGGAAAGCCTCAACACTATGATTGATAGCCCCTCTTCTGCTCTTAAGAGCCAGTTAAGCTTTAATAAAATGATAGAGACCCAGTTGGCTCAGTTAGCTGCTTTGGTTCCCTCTGCTGAAGACGAGAAGATTCCGGGGCAACCCGTATCCTCCTGTGAAGATGTTTGCGTAGTGTCCACTAGATGGGGTAAGCCATCTAGGCGGATACGACCTACTGACTATGCAGGGAAGCCAGTACACCAGGTTCTTGATCCCTGGGAATCTTTAGCAATTGTACACAGTAGAGACCCTGGTTATCCGGCTATCACTTGCACGATATACTATCAGAAAATCAGGAATGCTCTCTGTGACCTTGGTGCAAGTGTCAATCTTATGTCCAAGGCTATGTTCGAGAAATTGGGGTATCCTGCTCTTTCTCCAACCTCGAAGACAGTTCAACTTGCTGATGCTACGATCTGACATCCAGAGGGGATAGTTGAGAGCTTATTGGTATTCGTCCAAGGTTCTTGCATCTTCGCGGATTTCGTGGTCCTTGATATGCAGGATGATGCAGAAATGCCACTCATTCTTGGGAGGCCATTCCAAAGTGACGCAAAGGCGAGGATCAATGTGGGGAATGGAATGATCCGGTTCTGCATTGGGAAGAAAAACTTGATGTTCCGATTTCGACCAACAGGGGAGCAATGTTATTCAGTGCAAGGAAATGATGAGCAATCCGGGGAGTGGATGGAGCCACGACCCCAGCTTAAGCAACCTCTGACCATACCAGCAAAACTAAAGAAAACAAAGAAGGTGTGGCGGGAGGTACAGGAGTCATACCCTCTACTTCTCGGGAGTGGGGTGATGAGTGGAACTAATCACCGAGAAAAGTCCCTCTCTCAGACTTAAAATGATGAGTCCTTTTGCCAAAAGGAAAAATTGGTATTTATCTCATATTTTCCTTTCCAAAATTTTATTTGAATTTTCCCAAAATGCGTATTTAATTTTCCAATAGTGCATCCGCATGCTAGAATTTTTCTAGCCATTTTCCCTTTTTAAATAAAATTTTTGAAAATAATTTTTGAGCTTGGAAAACCCTTGAAAAATTATTTAAGCCACTTTGTGGGTGAGTTTGGACCGAGGCACTTGGGCAGGACACCAGGTAGCCGTTAGAGAGCCGTTGCAAAAAGCTGGAGGCGAACAGACCCGAGGTGGGGTCGGCCAACGGCCAAATGGGTCCCACTTCCTCCAACGGCTCCTAGCCGTTGCCACCGGCCCATGTCTCAGTGCCCGGCTCATTTGCCTATAAATAGAAGGGGGATTGAGGGGGTTCTTCACCCATTCACTCATTTTCATCACACTCCCTCTCTCTACTCTTTGGCTCTTTGGTTTTCTTGGATTTCTTGCTCGAGATCAAAGTGACAAGCACACTCTCCAAGTTCTTGCTGAGTATTGATCATTGGTGGAGCAATCTCGGTAAGAATTTCATTCCGGTTTCACTAATCCATCACCGAGTTACTTGTGTTGTTTGTTGTGCACCATGAGTTGGGCCTCCGGTGTATTCCAGAAGGTGACTCGCTCCCGCCATTCGTGAGACGGAGAAAGCTCATCCCGCTACTCCGGAGCTACACCGAGCCCGATGTTAACGGAGCATGAAGAAGAAGAGGAAGAGCTTCCTACGCCGCAAGCCGAAGGAGTGTACGCCACTGACGCCCCCTTCATCGACTTGAGGGACGACCGAGAGAGACAAGCCTACGCTATCCTCAAGGATCGAGTCTTCTCCAACACGAGGGAATTCGACCCGACCCTTCTGGAAAAGACAGGTATGGACTCCGAGTTCGATTCCATTTGGCAAGCTCTTGGTTGGGAAGGTTTTGTCCTGGTTCAGGAGATCGGTTCTAGGCCTATTACCATCCAGTTTCTCTGCACTCTTCAAGAGGATGCATCTGGTATTTCATTTCGATTTCATGGAGTTCCATATCGGGTTTCATGGAAGGATCTTAGTTGCACCCTCGGTTTTCATCGCCGTTGTGCTATTCCTCTTGAGCAAGCTTGCAGTAGTTTTACTCACGAAAGTTTTTGGGAAGAACTTTTTGGTCGGCCTGTTCGCGGCAAGTTGACACCTCGGTGCAACGATATTGTGCATCCCACTCTCCGACTATGGCACAAATGGCTCGCCATCACTCTCTTTCCAAGGGATGATGTTCGAACCATGCGCACTGACGAGATGAGGATTTTATACGCCGCGGTCAGACGGATCAAGGTCTCCCCCGTTCAAGCTATGATTCGGCAGTGGTTGACAAACTTTAAGATGACGGGTTCTATTGAGTGTACGTCTTTGGTTTCACGCATCGTTACGAGTCTTGGGGTTACGCAAGGGCCCAATGCGCCCTACATTGCTAACCCTCGGTCTTTGATCGATGAGGCTTATTTGACTCAAGGGCATATTCTTAAGAAGGGTCCGGACGATTCTTTGGTTTTCTTTTACCCTAGCTATGCAAACCAAATTCGGTTACCTAACCCGGATTTCAGGTTGTACGGCCAAGGGCCACTGACCGTTCCTCTCGAGGAACCTCATCGTTCTAGTGTCTCTGGTGACAGGGTTACTAGGAGTGCATCGAGGAGAGCAGCCAGGGCACAATAGCCGCCACCACAGCCTTCTCCGCAGCCGTCGCCTCAGCCTCAGCCTACCACACCTCCGCCTGGCACATGGACCTCTACCGAGTACATGCCTGGGGTTACACCTGGATATGCCCCCGGTTGGGATTAGCCCATGTACCAGCAAGGTGCGAGTAGCTCGGCTTGGGCTAGTGCAGGTAGTGGTGAGTGGGCCATGCCTGCTGGTACTACCTACGGGGATGCGACTGTTGACACTCTCTAGCATTGCACCAAGTTTATATTCCCGGCAATGGCGCCAGAAAGCTTATTGGCACTTGCTAGTGTCGCTACTAAATATGCAACGATGCCAGAAGGCCTATTGGTATAAATAACGATCGCAGAAAAGTCCGCAAGCGTACGGATACCGATGTAGCTTTCACCCAGGAGTATTCCAGGGTATCGAATCCACAGGGAACGTGTGTGCACTAGTGAAGAATTAAGGTCAGCCTTGGACGAGAGAAGATATGATAATAGTGTAGGAGAGGTAGAGAGGGTTTCGAAGGATTCCGGATACTAAAGATAAGATCAGCGTTTGCTATGATGCTTGGTTTGGGACGCTCAACCGTCCTAACACGGAAAGAGATGAGAAGGGGGCTAGGCAAGCCAAGCAGGGGTCCTACTGTGCTCTAGTGGATCTCACGTGGTGGACTACGTAGGCCGTCAGGGCTGTCACCACCTGGGGCTACCATAACAATCCGTGCCACTAGGTGTACTCCGAGGTAATCGCAAGACTAGACACCACGTCTACTCTAGTGACTACTATTCTAGCTTTGCAATTACTAGAACACTAATCAAAGCAAGGAGCCCACAAGCATAAATAATAAAGCTGAACTTAATTAATTAAATAAATCTAGAATGCCTAAGAGTTACCCGGATGTTACTCGAAGTGGAGCCACATCCGCCGAGGTACAAGAGGAAGGGAGGAAGCCGACAACTCCGACTTCTCCCGGACTCGCACCTCAACTCTCACCTAATTCTAACACTAACTTTGTAGGGCTTCGCCTTGATCTCTGCTTCTTTGTTCATCCTTTGAAGTGAGGAATGGGGCTTCTATTTATAGGGGAGGAAACTTGGAGAAGTGGAGGACCTCCCCCTCTTTCCTGGGGCCAAATCGACCTTTCCAGGGGCGGTTCGCGCCCCCTGCTTGCGTGCTACGGAGGCCTGAAGGCGGTGGCAGAGAGAACCGGCCAAAAACCGGAGCATCTGAGGCTTCTGGGGCGCTGAACCGGTGGAAAAAGTGCTGAACCGGCTGATCTGGCAGCTGAACCCGGCGCAAAGGGGAAAAAACCCGAGCGGCTGGGTCGGACCGGCCAACTGACGTCCCCCGCGCCACTCCCGTCGTGCCACGTGCCCGGCCGCTCGGTCCGGCCCGCTCGCGCCTGCGCGGGACGCGTCTGTGGTCGCGGCCAACCACGCGGTGCCGCGAGGCCGGGCAGGGCGCTGCGCGCGCGCGCTCCCGCGATCCGCGTGAGGGTCGGGCCGCCAATCACTGGCTGCCACGTGGCCGGCCTGTGCTGCCGTCGTACGGTGATCAGGGGGTGCTGACGTCAGCATGACGTCAGCATCCCCTATTATTTTGTATATTCAATATATTTTCCATCCGATCACCAAAGTTGACAAATAATATGTCCGTTTCGATCAACTCGACGAGCCCGTCACAGTGGCGTAGTCCAAATTGGCATTTAAGGTTGTCTGTGATAATGCCATATTTTATTCTATAATTGCTCATTTGCACCTGCAACCAAATATACACCAAAGCTTGTGGAATTTGTTAGATTATAACCCTATAGCTATGGTGCACACTTTCATGGAGTAACTTTTATCCGAAGTTGACGGTCAAAAATAGGGACTTAACGACCGTCAACAAGCTCCCCCCACACTTAGCCCTTTGCTCGTCCTCGAGTAAAGGTTAAGGACTAGGGTGGAAAACATGAATGCAAAATGATATGATGCTAGCATGTAAGATATTCCAAGGCATACCTGTACTTGTGACTCGTTGGGGTGTCTACCATGTCATCTTGGATGGTTGAAGAATGGAACGGCTGGATTTGAATCACCTCAACTCCTTCTGTAAAGTAGCTTGGGTTTTTGATATTTTTTTTTCCAAAACTTAGCCTTACTTGACTCCTCAAATGATGCTCTCGGATCGCTCAGTGTGTATGATTCGTCACCAAGGCAATAAACTCACCTCTCTTCAACCTACTTCTAATGATGGCTATATGTGGAGCTCAAGGTAAGGTTGAAGATATAGGGCATACTTGTATCACATAATATTGCAAAGTCAAAAACCGGATCCAAGAAGAAAACTCGTCATACAATCTGATCAAGATGTGCAAGTGTGTGGGAAGTGTATGATATGGAAATTTGTACTCCTTGTTGTATGATCTCTCTCCCTTTGAACTTTATTTTGAGAACATGGTTATATATATATTTTTTTTTCATCATACTTGAGAAGAGTTTCTCTTTAGCATGTGTCTTTATCTCTTTTTTTTCTTTTTCTTTTTTTAGCCCATGTCTCTTTAGAAGGAATATCTAGGGAGAGAGATTCACAAATTGATTGGAGTATTTATTTTGTGGATGGATGAATGTTGCTAACTTCCGGGGTAGAAGTTTTGCATATGAAGGTGGAGTGTACGTGATCTTGATCATGAAAGCATGAAAAACTTCTAGTAAGGGTCACAACAATTTGACACAGCTCAATGTAATAACAAGTAGCATATGTATGAGGTTTTCTAATGTAAATAACATATGGCTTTGGTAGGAATATATCATCACTGAGGAGCTTGCAAGGCTAAAATATGTTTTTTTCAAGTAAAACATCCCAAGCACTTTGTCAGATAGAGTAAGGTTCATCGCATCGTACCATATCTCATTAATCAACCATTTAAATGAACATGTTTTCCTAATGATATTTGTTCACAAGCAGCAGATGTATGTGCTAGGAATAAAGAACATGCAAGCCAATCAATTGAAAACATGTATAGCAATGGAGCATCAAGATTCATTGAGTTTAATTTAATGTTTATCTCATGAAAGGAATTATATCTCATGAATCATGGAATTAGGGGGGGGATAAAATTTTTCAAACCATGATACCCCTTTGAATGTCGGAAGAAGTTGACTCTCGATACCTCCCCCACACTATCTTCTGCTGCATCTTTTCCTGCACACTTTTAGACAAACATGAGATACATGGATTTGGCTAGATTGTACTAGCCAAATCAAAGCAAAGTTTTATTTTATTTATTATTATTTTTATTATTATTCACCATGAGACCGATGGTGAACATCGGGCAACCTCCCGGAAGGGCTTTGTTTAAAGTCAAAAGCAGGACATATCTAGCTAGGCAAGATGCATGAGCTAACATCATCTCCAAATCAGGATAAGATTTTGTATGAGAGGAGCTTTACTCGGGATGCTCACATACCTCCCCCACACTTGAAGTTTGCATTGCTGAGCAACAAAACTCAAGTGTGTGGAGATCAAACTTCCTTTCGTAGCCGTTCTCTCACCAAAAACTTACCAAAGTGTTGTAGTTGATGTAGCTCACATGTTCTTAGGCATCATCTATCCATCGTTCTTCTTGGTCTCCACCTGAAAGGTTAGTAACCAAAAGTACCCAAAGGACACTCTTATCCTACGAACATGCTCTTGCTTTTATTTGGAAGGAGAAATAAATCTATGCTAATCCAGGCTATCTCCTGGTAGTGCTTTGTTTACGGTCATACGCTTGACCATGGGAATTTCTTCTCGCAGCTATCATTGGTGATGCCATTCCCACCTCACCACCAATCGTTAATGTGTGCCACAATGCACTCACGAGATCTGCAATACTTATGGTGGACATATGCATCTACAACCATCCTTCTAAACTTTTTGCAAGGGAGGACCATAAGGTGGTTGTAGTCCTGATGTGTGCTCTGTGCACTGAGCGTGGCTGACTCTGGAGAAACATGATGCAAGCATGGTTCCTGAGGTAAGTCAAGAGTAAAGCTACCATGCTTGTCGATGAGATCCTTTCCTTTGGACCCCAGAGTCGGCACCTTATAGATTTCCGTAGCCCATGAATTCTCCATCTCAAGAGATGCATCATGTATGAACAATGTTGATTCTCGACCACGGTTGGAAACAACATGATACAGGCCAGTGGGAAGAGGCTCAAACTCGATCAAAGGTGATGATGATCGTTCGTCTTCACAAAGGTGAAGCGGGTCTTCTGAGTCATACTCCTGAGAAGTAGAAAATTCTACAAGCTCAGCGAGAAGGGGCTCGGACGACGCGAACGGAGATACATGCATCATCTCCTCAAATGGGTTTTGCTTGGGAAGTGGCTTCACCACAAAATTTTCTGAGAACAAGGGAGTGGTGGCCAAAACGGCTTCCCTAAGCTTTTTATCTAGGCTTCCTCGAGATGCATCGAGAAGTTTTTCTATATGGGAGCCTAGGAGGAGATCAAGATCGAGGACATCAAAGACGTGGAAGTTTAGATTAACCTTGATCTTGTCTACTAGGAGCGGCACAGCATATGCAACCCCCCGACACTCAAGAATGTGTCCGAAGAGACAATTCTTGAGGAGCTTATCGGATGGTCTTAGCGTCACGTTGCCCAATAAAGTGTACACTAAGTGCCATGTCATAATATTAACCTCCATGACGGGGTTAAGATGGGCTTCAATGGTAATCCCTTTTATGGAACAAGGAAGGATCGTAGAAGGTGAACAAATCCAAAGTGCTTCGGAAAAGTGTTCCACTCCAGTTGACCACTTCTTTTCCATGGCATCCATGATAGATATTTCAGTTGGAGGATCAGGAGGCAAAGGAGGGACCGTAGGCCTAGGGGAAGATTCTGTCAAAAGGTTTCTAGTTGGATGGATTTGGACAGAAGAGGGCTCCTTCCCTTGTTCGGCATCCAAGGGATTCAAGGTGTCTTCGGGATTCTCAGTGGGATCATCCTCGAATCGGTCATGGAACTTTGCTATTGCATTCCGTGCACGAGCTAAGGAGACAGTTTGTGTGGATTCGTCTAGTTGCACGGCTAGGCTACCATTAGCCATTTCTTGGAAAAGTCTCTCGGTAGGCCGACCTATAAGAATAGGTATGTCCGGATTATCATAGACATGGAAGTCTAGAAAGATCTCAACCTCATTGGCAACTACCGGGACTGTTCTGACAACACCGCAGCATTCCAACATGGTCCCATAAGGATCTTGAAAAATCTTTCGGGACGAACATAGGGTCATGTTGGGATAGAGCTGTTGGGCAAGAGATTTTGAGATTATATTTATCCCAACAGTGGGGTTGTACTAGACATCCATCATGACGCCTTGTATTTGATAGGAAAGAAGAGTGGATGGCATGACGAGTCTAACTACCTCGGGCGATGTCTCGGCTTCTCTCAACCATTCCACACTCATAGCCGCCGACAAGCATTTAAGGTCTTCTTTGAGAATGGGCTTATCGGGTTGGCTAGCATTTTGTTGAAACGGAGAGTTGCACGCTCAAGGTTTTGGTTGGATCGGAAAATTCGAGGCATTTCCAAAGTCTGGGAAAAGATCATCCTCGATTTCGCCGATAAAGTCCATTGGATGAGTTTCCTCATCTTCTAGACTATGGAGGTTTTCTACGGGAGGCTCTACATTTATTGGCTCAGAGAGAGGAGCGGTCACGGGTGTAGGCTGGATAGGTAAAACCTCATTTTCTGGCTCAAGGATTTCATCAACCTCTTCTTCGGGAAATTCATCAAAAATACCAGTGTAGGGGGTATTCTCAAGGATTTTGTTGAGAACGTTCCTCCCTTCACTAGGTGTCAAATGAGTGAAAGAACCTCCCGAAGAAATATCGAGAAACTGGGCGGACTCCTTGCTAAGGCCTCGCCGAAAATGCTGTAAAAGCATCGGTTCGGAGAGTTCGAGGTTGGGACCGGACATGTTTAGGTCCAAAAATCGTGCCAGGCTGCTCCTAAGGTTTCTTTTTCCTTTTGCCTAAAGCCTAAGACTTCCATACGGAGGTTGATCAATCGGGATTCCGGGAAGAAAGCTAGACAAAATTTGTTTCGCAAAACTTCCCAATCTCCCTTGACACCCCTAACGGTTTGAGTGTACCATTTCTTGGCAATCCCCGTCAAAGAGAATGAGAAAAGCTTCCATTTTAGTGTTTCATGTGACATGCCACGAATGACAAACTTTAAGATGACGGGTTCTATTGAGTGTACGTCTTTGGTTTCACACATCGTTACGAGTCTTGGGGTTACGCAAGGGCCCAATGCGCCCTGCATTGCTAACCCTCAGTCTTTGATCGATGAGGCTTATTTGACTCAGGGGCATATTCTTAAGAAGGGTCCCGACGATTCTTTGGTTTTCTTTTACCCTAGCTATGCAAACCAAATTCGGTTACCTAACCCGGATTTTAGGTTGTACGGCCAAGGGCCACTGACCGTTCCTCTCAAGGAACCTCATCGTTCTAGTGTCTCTGGTGACAGGGTTACTAGGAGTGCATCGAGGAGAGCAGCCAGGGCACAACAGCCGCCACCACAGCCTTCTCCGCAGCCGTCGCCTCAGCCTCAGCCTCAGCCTACCACACCTCCGCCTGGCACATGGACCTATACCGAGTACATGCCTGGGGTTACACCTATATGTGCCCCCGGTTGGGATTAGCCCATGTACCAGCAAGGTGCGAGTAGCTCGGCTTGGGCTAGTGCAGGTAGTGGTGAGTGGGCCATGCCTGCTGGTACTACCTACGGGGATGCGACTGTTGACACTCTCTAGCGTCGCACCAGGTTTATATCCCCGGCAACGGCGTCAGAAAGCTTGTTGGCACTTGCTAGCATCGCTACTAAATATGCAACGATGCTAGAAGGCCTGTTGGTATAAATAACGATCGCAGAAAAGTCCGCAAGCGTACGGATACCGATGTAGCTTTCACCCAGGAGTATTCCAGGGTATCGAATCCACAGGGAACGTGTGTGCACTAGTGAAGAATCAAGGTCGGCCTTGGACGAGAGAAGATATGATAATAGTGTAGGAGAGGTAGAGAGGGTTTCGAAGGATTCCGGATACTAAAGATAAGATCAGCGTTTGCTACGATGCTTGCTTCGGGACGCTCAACCGTCCTAACCCGGAAAGGGATGAGAAGGGGGCTAGGGAAGCCAAGCAGGGGTCCTACTGCGCTCTAGTGGATCTCACGAGGTGGACTACGTAGGCCGTCAGGGCTGTCACCACCTAGGGCTACCACAACAATCCGTGCCACTAGGTGTACTCCGAGGTAATCGCAAGACTAGACACCACGTCTACTCTAGTGACTACTATTCTAGCTTTGCAATTACTAGAACACTAATCAAAGCAAGGAGCCCACAAGCATAAATAATAAAGCTGAACTTAATTAATTAAATAAATCCAGAATGCCTAAGAGTTACCCGGATGTTACTCGAAGTGGAGCCGCATCCGCCAAGGTACAAGAGGAAGGGAGGAAGCCGACAACTCCGGCTTCTCCCGGACTCGCAACTCAACTCAAACCTAATTCTAACACTAATTTGGTAGGGCTTTGCCTTAATCTCTGCTTCTCTGTTCGTCCTTTGAAGTGAGGAATGGGGCTTCTATTTATAGGGGAGGAAACTTGGAGAAGTGGAGGACCTCCCCCTCTTTCCTGGGGCCAAACCGACCTTCCCAGGGGTGGTTCGCGCCCCCTGCTTGCGTGCTACGGAGGCCTGAAGGCGGTGGCAGAGAGAACCGGCCAAAAACCGGAGCATCCGAGGCTTCTGGGGTGCTGACCCGGCCGATCTGGCAGCTGAACTGGGCGCAAAGGGGAAAAAACCCGAGCGGCTGGGTCGGACCGGCCAACCGACGTCCCCCGCGCCACTCCCGTCGCGCCACGTGCCCGGCCGCTTGGTCCGGCCCGCCCGCTCCTGCGCGGGACACGTCTGCGGCCGCGGCCAACCGCGCGGTGCCGCGTGGCCCGGTGGGGTGCTGCGCGCGCGTGCTCCCTTGATCCGCGTGAGGGCCTCACCGCCAATCGCTGGCTGCCACGTGGCCGGCCTGTGCTGCCGTCGTACGGTGATCAGGGGGTGCTGACGTCATGCTGACGTTAGCATCCCCTATTATTTTGTATATTCAATATATTTTCCATCCGATCACCAAAGTTGACAAATAATATGTCCGTTTCGATCAACTCGACGAGCCCGTCACAATGGCGTAGTCCAAATTGGCATTTGAGGTTGTTTGTGATAATGCCATATTTTATTCTATAATTGCTCATTTGCACCTGCAACCAAATATACACCAAAGCTTGTGGAATTTGTTAGATTATAACCCTATAGCTATGGTGCACACTTTCATGGAGTAACTTTTATCCGAAGTTGACGGTCGAAAATAGGGACTTAACGACCATCAACAGCGACGTCTTCGTCGTTCGGGTTGCGCTCGTCGTCTCATGGGGTTACCCTCACTCAGCAGATGAGCGAGCTCAACATCCGAGTTGGCGATGTGGAGGAGGCTGTGCACCAGCACGCTGAGTCCACTTGGGACTGGCAGCGTATGTGAGGCGAGAGACTTCACGCCATCGAGCAGGCACAGTAGCAGCAGTTGGAGGAGTAGAGGGCTTACTTTTGGTGGATGGGATATCCCCCTCCACAGTAGTGAGCCTGAAGCTAGCTTGGGGGAGGACCCCCACTCTGAGGTAACTTGTATCTTCATTTGTTTTCAGAACCTCATATGCTAAAAACACATAAAAATCTACAAAATTAAAAAGACCAAAAATATTTATTTGCTTTCCTAAATTAGTTTGTTTTTCATATGCGCGGTAAGAATGCTTTCGTTCCCATGGTTGAAATGATGAATAATTGCTCTGTTTATTTCTCTTGTATGCCTTGCTTACAACTTAGTATCCTATTTAAGTTTTGAGTTAGTTGGCTTGCATGATCGAAGCTTAGCTTGAAACTTGTGGGTAGCAAAAAGCATGACCTTTGCCTAGGTTGTTGTGAGGTATGATATGGTATAATAGAGTTGCTATGAGCTAGTGCCAAGTGATGTTTGATTTCCGGAGTTCTCTTTTGAAAAAATTCTAAAATGATAAGTTCCTCAATGTTGAGAAATTCCTATCCAAGGCCATATGTAGATTCTAGCATTTGTTAGCTTCCACATATGCTACCTGATTTCTTCATTGAGTCTTGTCGAATTGTTATGACCCTCGGCGAGAAACTTGTCATGCTCCTATGATCAAGATCACGCACACAGCCACCATATGCTAGACTTCCACCCTGAGAGTTAGCAACCATCATTCCATCCATTCCACAAATAAAGCTTTGCGCATTCTTCATGATTTTATCCCTCTCCAAAAATATTCAAGAAAGACTATGGGCTATGTGAAAAAAAAGAGAGAAGAAGAGAATACATGCTCAAGGGCATGCATAAAAAAAAGAAGAGAAAGAATAAAGAAACATAGCCCAAGTCTCAAAAATGTCAAAAGGAGAGAAGGGAAAATCATGCCAAAAGGAGTCCATCCTCCATCCACCATAAACACACACACATGCACATCTTGATCAGGCTGTATGACTCGTTGCTCCCAAGGATCTAATTTTCGACTCGACAATATATGAGAAATATGTATGCCACATGTTTTCCCTACATACAGCTCCACATATAAGCTTATTAGGAGTAGGTTGTGAAAGAAGGCAACCCAATGCCTTGGTGAGGAACCATACACATTGAGCGATCCGAGACTATCATTTGAGGAACTTTGATTTCTTTTAAAAACCTGCAACACCTCCGGATTGATAACTGATCAAGGTACAAGTAATTGTCAATCTCTATATAACTGTTCTATCTTTCAACCGCCCAAGGCAAGGTGAAGCTACATGGCCCGTATCGATCAAGCAAAAGGTATGATCAATGCCAACTCATTCAACTCTGGATAGAATACCTAGTAGTATGCTTGTCATAAATTAGGAATACAACATAGTAGCAACTCCTGATCAACCAACCTAAGTTCTTAGTGTCTTGCTCGGGACGAGCAAGAGGCTAGCTTGGGGGAGTTGTTGACGGCTGTTGCTTGTCATAAATTAGGAATACAACATAGTAGCAACTCCTGATCAACCAACCTAAGTTCTTAGTGTCTTGCTCGGGACGAGCAAGAGGCTAGCTTGGGGGAGTTGTTGACGGCTGTTAAGTGCCTACTTTAGCCATCAATATACTCATGAATAAAGGAGCAAAAGGCATTTCTTACACGCAATTAGTTAAGAATAATGTAGTTCCACTTGTCCTTGGAGATTTTGTGATTGCAGGTAAAATAAGCATAAAAGAAGTGACAACTCACCTTCTATGGTCAATGCCACGTCACCTCAGCCAAGGAAGGGCTGCCACCTAAGATCTCATGCATGCAAGCCATGTCACCAATCCAAGGGAGGCAAACCCCGACGAATCAGAGGGCGACACGTGGACGTCACATGGATTGAAGGGCCCACAGGTAGGCAAACCGCCTCAAACTTGAGTGGACACCGGGCACCGACGCAAGGGCCCACAAGACAGCCACCACGAGGAAGCACACCCCGAGTGGGGCCCACAGGGGGTCGGCCGACCCCACAGGTCGGCCGAACCGACCTTGTGGCCGCCACTCAGGGGCTTCCACGTGGTGCTTCCTGGTTGGTCCTGGAGCCCATTCTCGGGGTGTTGGCGCGGCATCCACAAATTGTCCAAGGCCTATAAATAGAAGGGAGGTGGGCTCATTTCTTACCCAACTCACTTTCCAACTCCTCTCTCACTTTTGGTTTCCAAGGCTAGGAGGTAGGCTAGAGTAGCTCTACTTCAGGTTCCAAGTCTACTTTAGGATCTTGGTATGAGTTCTCTTGTATCTTTATTTTATTGTATGACTTTGATCTACTTCAGTTATTCAGCTATTTCATATAAAGTAGTGTTAGCATATATGAGTGATTCGTTCATGTGTTCTTCGTTCGTTCATCATTTAGAGGCTCCTGTTCTTGATGAACAATGCCTTTTGATCTCTTGACGAATGACTTACTCATGTCTTCGTTCTTTGTTCATAAGCTAGAGGCTCGTGTTCTTCACGAACACGACCCTTTGATCCTGTTGAATAGACATAGTAGAACACGAATCCATTTGTATGACTTGCCTAGTTTGATCCAGTTAGATCACGTGTTTGTGTTGTATGAAGTTCGAGTTCAAGCTACGGTACTCGGTGTAAGTGGCCAGTTATCTGGTGGCACTGACCTGGGTCACAATAGCCCGGGCCGGTCAGTGTCTAGTTAACAACACAAGCATGGTGCTTGGGTTGAGTAGCCGTGTTGCATATGAGCGTGCCCCACGGATTGATAGAGGTAGGCCGCGGTCGTGATAGCCGTTGGACCCTTTGTACTCCTCCACGTTCGGGTACGCTGTAGGAGTCTAAAATCTAACAACCGACATCGTGCGGAAGCGACGCGGGCGGTTAGCTCCCCGTTTGTGCCTGGGTGCTGAGCTGATATTCATACAATGCTTATGTGACTGGCTGGTATCTACTAACTTTATATGTATAGTACCTTAGAACCTAGAGCTAACTCGTATGTTGCCTCCTAAGCCGTAGTGTACCATAGAGAGAACGAGTTCGAGTGTGTTCACACTACCCTATCATTATCATATTTTACCCCTGTGTTCAGAACCTGACTTATTCTCATCATTGATCTATACTCATTGCAATAGTGTTGCACTTGTTAATCCGACCATGCCTTCCTTGGATTCGATACCCTTGGGAATACTCCTTTGGGGAAATGCTACAATGGTATATCCGTGTGCTTGCGGATTCTTTGTAAACATTAGGATTACCATCGGAACATTTCTGGCATCGTTGCTAGGAACTCACGAACTTAGCAAAGATGTTAAGGAATGCCGACAAACATTTCTGGCGCTATTACTGGGGATACAATACTAGTGATGACGTTAAGAAATGTCAACATGCTTGCCTTGGCTATTTCAGGGTAAAGGTCGAAGGTTGATAAGCGAAGGTCTAGCGAAGTCCCGGATCTTCGCTTGATGGGACGGCGCCAACTCGCGAAGATGGTGTGGAGCGGTTGCCGCGAAGATATTCCATGCCTGTGCGAAGATGGGATGCGAGGAAGCTAAGCCAAGAGAAGGGGCGCGAAGCTTTCGTTCGAGAATTAACCCGTGATGAGACTGATGAGTTGAGCACGGAGCGAAGTCTATGGGAGAAGTACAAAAAGGCAAAGCGTCGAAGTGATCCCGAAGATAAGCGGGGATAGGTGCCCGAAGAGGAGGCAGGAGAAGCTTTGGCGGAGAAGAAGGAACGTAACCGAAGATCGTCGTTCCACGGAAGCAGACACGTAGACTGACAGAGTGTAAAGTGAACATCTGTAAAGTGTGTGAGTATGGGCCCTGCGAGGTTACCAAAATACCCTTAAGATGCTTCGCACAATGTGAAAAAGCAATGGCAAGGGATGTAAAGTGTAATTGTTACGGGCCTATAAAAAGGACCCGTCGGGAATGGAGAAAGGGCGATTGGATAGAGGTTGGGTTATATTACACTCAGCCGAAGTTAAGTTTCTTGTTCTTCGGTGTTCTTTACTTTTTTTACATTGTGTCTGCCCTAGCTGTTGGCCCCTCTTCGGGGAAGATTCTTATCCCAACAATTAAGGCGCCCACCGTGGTTCGTCCCAGCAAATCACAATGCCACCGAAGAAACCACCGAAGAACCCACAGCCACACCCAAATAGAGCAACTGATGATCCGTCGGAAGCAGAGAGCGAAAACCCAAGAGAGAGGCAAACAGCCAAAAACACAAACAGAACCAGGGACATGGTACTAAGTCCGCACAACTGGAGGGGCGGAGAAGATCAAGAACGAGAAGCTGAAGATGTAGCAGAAGGAAACTTTGAGGTCAGCCTAGTGGATGCAGGGGTCGAAGATGAAGATATTGCCTGATTAAGAAGAATCGAAGAAAGGCTCGCTGCGAAGATGAGAGAAAGAACAATGCCAGCAAACATTCGAACAAGAGCTCAAGCAGAAGCTGCTATTCTCAGGGCGAAAGAGATACAGGGTGGAGATCCAGTGCAAGAAAAAGCTAAGTACAATGAGATGCTACAACAAGTAAAGAAGAAGAGAATGTTGCTACAACAGCTACAGGAAGACGAAGAACAGCAAGTAATAAGACAGAAAACATTACAGCTCCAAGAGCAAATGGCACTCCTGCAGGCCCAACTGAATTCTCTTCAGCAACAAGAACAGACCCAGTAACCTCGCAGGACGCCAGTGCAAAACAAAAAGCGAAGACCCATAATCATAGATGAAGAAGCTTATGAAGATGAAGATGATGAACATTCCTGGTATTATGACTCAGACGAAGAGGCGTTTGTGGAATGTAGACCACACAAGAGATATAGAGAATTATTCTCAAGCAAGGTGAAACCTGCTTCTCCTCTTTCTTTAGAGCTCGAACAAGCAGAGTGGCCACCGAAGTTCAAGTTACCCGCATCTTTGCCGGAGTATGATGGTGAATCAAACCCCAGACAATTCCTCCAGAAATACACCGTGGCAATATCTTCGGGTAGGGGAAATGACATAGCAATGGCAAGAGCTATGATAATGGCCCTAAAAGGCTCAGCACAACAGTGGTATGCTTCGCTACCAAAAGGAAGCATTAGTTCATGGGAACAGCTTCGGCAAAGAATAGAGAACAATTTTCAAGGGTATCAACCCCAAGACCTCACATCAGGTGACCTTCACCTCATAAAACAAGGAGACAAGGAACCACTGCAAGAGTACATCAAAAGATTCGCCAAAGCAAGGGCGAAAGCACCACATGTACAAGCCACAACTGTCATCGATGCAACAATAGATGGTCTCAAGGTAGGACCTTGTGGAGAATACTTAGACCGAAGAAGACCAAAAACGGAGAAGCAACTGTTTGACATAATGCAAGAATACTGCAAGTCAGATAGAGGCAAGCAGCGAAGAATCGATGAGTATAACAAAAGAAAGAACCAAGCGAAGTCCCAAGCAGAATGGGGGAACAGGTCCCAGAACAACCAAGGACCTTCTTCGAGAGCACACTTTTACAACAGAAACAATGTAAATAACGTTTCAGCAAACACCTCACACATGGCATCTTCGGTAGCCACAGGAAGCAGAGAACCAAGTAGAAACCAAGGCTCTGTCAAGGGCCCACCACCCCAATCTGTATGTTCCTTGCATGGCATCAACAAAGGGCACTGGTCTTACGAATGCAGAACGTTACTTCGGAAGAAGCAGATTGAAGAAGAGAAGAGGCGAACAATGCAGAGTCAGTCGAAGATGGTCAATCATACATCTTCAATGGCACCTTCGATGGCTCAGAGTTCAATGCAAAACTAGCAACCATACATTGCACAACCATGCTTCCAACAGATACCATTTCCACCACCACCAATATTCAACCCAAACATGATGCAAATACAACAACAAAGCACAGCTTCATGCCAACTAAAACCAGAGCCTACTCATCAGGCACCTTCGCAGCCTAACCAACACAGAGATGACGACGACCGTTACCGAAGAATGAACATAATTAATGCTATAACAGGAGGGTGCAATTCTCCCGAACATTTGACAAAGAGGCAGAAAAAAGACCAGCAAAGAGTTGTGAGTCATGTATGCACAGGAAAAGTCTTCAAAACAGAGTGGTCACACATTCCAATCACTTTCACAGAGGCAGACCTTAAATTGAAAAAGTACCCTCATGAAGATCCACTCGTAATCAGAGCCGTGCTGGGAAAGAACACAAAATATTTGTTGGGCAATGATGTGGGAGGCATCTTAGTAGATAATGGGAGTTCCGCAGACATCATAACTTATGAGTTGTTCAAGAGAATGGAGTTCAAAGACGACCAATTACAGAAGTCATCAAAGCCATTATATGGTTTTGGCAACAAGAAGGTCGAGGCTCTCGAAACAATTGAAATGAATGTAAGTCTTGGAACAAGAGCATTGATGAGAACAGAGATGGTGACCTTCGGTGTGGTCGATATTCCATACGCCTACAAAGCTATCTTCGGTAGGGGAATCATAAACAAGTTCGCAGCAGTGATACACATGCCATTCTTGTGCATGAAGATACCAACTAGCAATGGGATTCTTACAATATATGGAGACCAAGAAGAAGCACATGATAGAGAATACAATATAGGCAAAAACCAAAAACCAGTACACGCAGTCGGGACTAGCGAAGAGAGAGTAGAAAGCGAAGAAGAGGGTGAGCCCGAAGAGCTCGAAACAAAAAAGAAACTTTGCCAAGACGAAAAGAAGAAAATGCAACCCCATGAACATACAAAGAAGGTGCGTCTTTGCGAAGACGTGCACGATAAGCTAGTTACAATAGCAAGGGGAATGACCGAAGAAGAAGAAAATGCTCTGATCACATGTCTTTGCAACAATCAAGATGTATTTGCCTGGAGCAAAAGAGACCTTAAGGGAGTGCCTCGCGAAGTAATAGAGCATGCACTGCGCCTAGATCCAAAGATTCCACCGAAGAGACAAAAGCTCAGAAAGAACTAGCAGCACAAAGCGAAGTAGAGAAATTGTTGGATGCTGGGGTCATTAGAGAAATACAGTTCACAACCTGGCTTTCAAACATAGTGATGGTGCCGAAGAAAAATGGAGGACAGAGAATGTGCATTGACTTCACCCTTTTGAACAAAGCTTGCCCAAAAGATGACTACCCATTACCGCGAATCAATGTGCTGGTAGATGCAGTAGCAGGTTGTGAGAGAATGTCTTTGTTAGATTGCTTTTCTGGATATCACCAAATCTGGATGAAGAAGGAAGATGAAGACAAAACAAGTTTCATAACACCTTTTGGAGTATATT
Source organism: Cenchrus fungigraminus (assembly GCA_036936925.1). NCBI lineage: Eukaryota > Viridiplantae > Streptophyta > Magnoliopsida > Poales > Poaceae > Cenchrus > Cenchrus fungigraminus. Next base: position 76,603,720 of record CM072780.1, read on the forward strand.
GCTTCGTGAGAATGCCCGAAGGCTTGCGCAATGCTGGCCCAATGTTTAACAGAATGGTAAAGATTGTCCTCGGCCCACAGTTGAGAAGAAATGTATTAGCCTATGTAGACGATGTCGTCATACATAGCAGAAAGAAAGAACAGCATATCGAAGATCTCAGAGAAACCTTCGCGAACCTAAGAAAATATGGCCTCATGCTAAATCCAGAGAAATGCATCTTCGGGGTATCTAGAGGAAAGTTGTTGGGCTGCATGGTGTCAAAGTCAGGCATACAAGCGAACCCAGAGAAGATAGAGGCAATAAGAAACATGAGAACACCGCAAACAAAAAGAGACATTCAGAAGCTCACTGGAAGAATAGCAGCATTGGGTCGCTTCATAGCGCGATCAGCAGAACGAAGCTTACCATTCTTCAGGCTATTGTCTGCGAAGAACAAGATCAATTGGGGTCCCGAAGAGCAAAAGGCATTTGAGCAGTTTAAAGCTTTCCATGAAAATCTGGCAATACTAACAAGTCTAGGAGACAAAGCGAAGCTATTGTTGTATATTGCAGCTTCAGCCAGTGCAGTAAGCGTAGCTCTAGTGGAAGAGAAGTATGAAGAAGGGCATCTTAAGCAAGTGCCAGTATACTTCGTCTCTGAGGCTCTATCAGGAGCGAAAAAATTTTACTCTGAACTGGAGAAGATGACATACGCAGTGGTAATGGCGGCAAGGAAGCTAGAGCACTATTTTCAAAGTTATGCAATCACGGTTCCCACGTCATACCCTCTTTAAGAGATACTAGAGAATAAGGAATCTTCGGCAAGGATAGGCAAATGGGCTACAGAACTATCTTAGTATGCTGTAGAATTCACGGCAAGAACAGCCATCAAATTACAAGTTCTAGCAGACTTCATTGCAGATTGGACTCCAAGTCCAAGTGAAAAGAAGAAAGAAGAAAGGCCAGAAACACCATGGATAATGTATTGTGACGGAGCATATTGCGATGATGGTGCCACATCTTCGGCAATCTTAATGTCACCATCAGGCATAAAAATGAGATATGCTGTGAGATTGGATTTCGAAGGCAAGACAAACAACGAGGCAGAATATGAAGGATTATTATTGGGCCTTCGCAAAGCAAGGGCAATAGGGGCACGAAGGGTGGTCATAAACACAGACTCAAAACTCATCACAAGGAAGATAGGCAAAACCTATAAGGCAAAACACGATGAAATGGCAAAATACCTGAAAACTGTACGAGCCATGGAAAAATACTTCTTTGGCTTCACCATCAAGAAAATACCAAGAGACCAAAACAATGAAGCAGACATGCTAGCGAAGGCAGCAGCACAGAAAGAGTAGTTACCACTAGATGTTTTTTATGAAGTCCTGAAATGCAAGACAGTAGATTGTGACGAAGCACCAGTAAAGTACATAAATGCAATATCTAGCGAAGACTGGAGATCTTCGATCATGGCATTTTTGAGAGGCCACTATGAGCCTCAGTCAAAGGAGGAAAGCAAAAGAATGGCCTTGAGAGTGAGGGCATACGAAACAAGAGGAGACAACTTATACAAAAGTGGAGTTTGCGCGCCATTATTAAAGTGCATCTCCACAGAAGAAGGGCGAGATCTATTGCAGCAAATCCATTCAGGAATGTGCTCATCTCACATTGGAACTAGAAGACTAGTGGCGAAGGCATTCCGCTAAGGATTTTATTGGCCTACGGCAGTTCGTGACGCCGAAGATATAGTGCGAAGGTGCGATAATTGCCAAAAGCATTGCAACTATACAAAAACCTCTCGTTATGAGATACAATTGCTACCGCCTGTATGGCCCTTCGCAAGATGGGGAATCGATATAGTGGGGCAGCTACCAACAACACCGGACAACTACAAGTATGCAATAGTAGCAGTGGAGTATTTCTCAAAGTGGATAGAGGCGAAGGCAGTGCATAGAATCACTTCGCAAGTAATACAAAAGTTCTTCTAGCAAAATGTCGTGTGCAGGTTTGGAGTACCATACGAAGTGACAGTAGACAATGGCAAACAATTTGATAGCACAAATTTCAGGAGGTTTTGTTTCAACCTCAGAACAAAGCTATGCTTCGCTTCAGTGTATCACCCAGAATCTAATGGAGCAGTGGAAAGAGACAATGGCATCATCTTCACAGGAATCAAAAAGAATTTGACAGGAATGGCTAGGGGAAAGTGGGCTGAAGAGCTGTCAAGAGTCATATGGTCTCACAACACAACTACTTCCAGAGCCACAAATTTCACACCTTTCAGATTGCTGTACGGAGAAGAAGCTGTTATACCCGAAGAGATCAAACTGGGGTCAATAAGAACAGATCAAGAGCCACAAACCAAAGAAGACACAAATTTGGCAATTGATACAAGAGAAGAAGACAAGCTGCAAGCTCTGAGCAATACAGAAAAATACCAAGACGAAACGAGGAAGTGGAGAAACAAGAAGGTCCGTGAGCAAAAGATATCTACTGGAGACATGGTTTTAAGAAAAAAACAAGGGGTGTAGGAAAATTGGAAGAAAAATGGGAGGGTCCATTCTTAGTATCAGAGACAAGACAAGGGGCTTACAGATTGCAAACCTTAGAAGGAGAAGAGGTTCCTTACTCATGGAACCAACACAAACTGCAGAAGTACTGGCTTTAAGAATAAGAGTAGCAAGAGTAGAATTTTCTAAGTTTCTTCATTTTCTAGTTTCTTTTCATTTTGAACTTTTGTAATCTTCGTTTCAAGTTCTTTTGCACTTTCATCTTTTGTAAAATATGTATTCGAAGCCGTACTCTTTTCCTCGCGGGGAGAGTCTTCGGTGTTCTTACAATGAGGACACCGAAGATGCGAGGTTTTTAACGAGGCGGGCTTCTTGTGTAATATCCCCCTTGAGAAATATAACAAGGGCTCCCCAAAAAAGACCATTGTTATCTATCATCGGTCCCGAAGTAACAATCATCCGAAGAAGATTGCTACTTTCGGGAAAACATTGCAGAAATAAGTGAACACATGTGCCTAGCTCGGTGAAGACAAGTCACATTTAGTTCACTTAAAGAAGAAAATATATATACAAGAGAGGGCGCATGTGAATACTATTCTGCAAAGGTCGCGAAGATGTTAAGGAACATGCAACAATCTGTACCAAAGAGGAGTGCATGATTCGCTTAAAGGCCTATTTTTCCGCGAACAGAAAAGTCTTTGGCAGTCAATGTGTGAAGCCCCTCAGTAAAATGCTGTAGGGATAAGTCGACTCGTTAAACGGCGTAGTCGCAAAATCATCCGCTTTATCACAAGTGAAGAAGCCTTCGGCGACGAATGCGCGAAGCAAAGAGCAAGGGACTGGCTGACGAGCTGCCTTGGGGTTCGATCTATCGCGAAGATTGAAACAGGAAACTGAGAGGAGGCACTTTCAGGCGCAGTTCCCATGTCCCAATCTTCGAAAGAAGGAAAAGAGTGAAGAGAACAAATAAAATAGGGTCGCAAAGAACAAGCAGGGTGAAATATAGAACGCATAGTGCGAAGAAACGCATATATACATCAGCGCAAGAATTAACAATCATCTTCACACACAGATTCTCATAAAACCATGATATTCGTACATCATCTTTGCATACATTGTTTACAAACACAGGGTGTCTTAATACATCAACAAAGTTGCAGGAACTTCAAACAACACAGGGTACATGGACTACAAGTCAGAAACAAATACAACAGAGCATAATTCAGCGAGGACGCTTATACATATATTCGTACTTAGCATCTTCAGTGAGATTAATGATTTCAACCTTCGAAACAACAAGGGGGCTCGAAGACGAAGGACCGTCTTTACGGACAGGCATAACAGATGAAGATTTGGTTCCACGGATTCGGCGATGACGAGTACCGTCATGAGAAAGACGGTTGCGAGTAAATTGTTCGAAGACATTTTTCGCTTCGAGATTCTTCTTTTCATACTTTTCTATTTTGCGAGACCAGAAAATGTCAAAGGGAACGTCGGGAAACTTAGAACGAAATTTGTGCCATATAGAACCAGACATAACATAATCACCATAGTTAATAGTTACAGGGCAAACATCTTCGGCAATCTGCGCAGGATACACCTTCGGCACCTGCGCAGAATTGCAAAGGTTTTAGAACAACCATCCACAAAATACCCTGTGTCCAAACAGCTAAACCTACACACTCTCTCACACCTCAGGGGCTCCCGAAGTAATGTCAGTAGGACGAGCTTCGTGCGGAGAGGCAGCTTGAGTGGAAGGTGCAGCCGAAGATACAGCAGCCAAAGAAGGATCAGCTCCACCTGCAGAAGAAGCAGTAGCAGGCAAAGGGGCAGCCATAGAACCAGACATCGCTTGAGAGCCCTGAAACAAAAAGAAAAATCAAACATAGGAAAAATGGAACACGCAAGTTCAATAGAGGCAAAAATGAAAAGGAACGTCAAGAACCTTGCGAAGCACACGGCGACCTTCGGCGACAGTTAATCCATAACCAAACTTCTTGAAGAATGTTTGCATAAAATTCTTCGCTATATTCTTCGGCAGAGCAGGGATTTTGTCAACCGAAGTTTCCGTTGGCCAAGCAAAGTCTGTGTCACGAAGCTGGCGAAGATCAGACTTGGTCATACTAGGTTCGCCATCTCCAGAAGTTTTCAATGAGGAGCATATTGAATGAGCAAGACTTCGCGCAGCAACAGCAGCTCCAAGCTCTCCAAAAGATCGCCCAGCCGAAGCAAGAGAGCCCACGCCATTAGACAGCCATTGGAACACTTGACCAATATACATGTTTTTCACATCATAAGGAGCAGGGGTGATTCCAAAGTCCACAAGAAGATCGTGAACTTTCTGACAAACGGGCCCGATGTGACGCTCAACCTCATCGCAATAAGTGTTGTGCTCGGTAACAAGGTTGGAGTGTGTTTGCTGTAATTCAGAAAGCTCAGCACGTTTAGAGTCATATAAGCTTTGTAGACCTTCGGCCTTCTTCTTTTTATCTTCAGCAGTAGCAGCCAAACGACGAAGTTCGGTCATTTGAAGCTCCAAATCAGCATTCTTCTTAAGAAGATCATCCTTTTCCTTAGAGAGATCAAGGCATTTTTCTTCTTCGATTCCAGTGATGAAGCAAGAGAAGTTTTCTCAGCTTGAAGGGTTTTAACAACCTCGATTTCCTTAGAAAGAGCTGTAGTGGAGGTCTTCTCAGAAAGCTGGCGAGACCAAAGGTCAGCACGATAGCGACGTTGAGCAGCACGGCAAGCCAAGAAGGATTTCATACTTAGATCTTGCGCTTGATATAAAATCTCTTCGGTGCTTTCCTTGCTTAGCTCATCCTCCATGATGGGAAAGCCGAAGCTATCACCAGCTTCTTGAAGCAAGGTGCGGTCGTGATCATCGCTGCAGAATTGAAGCACCTTGCGCATTGAATCACCGAAGATACGAGCATTGGGCTTCATGCCAAGCCGTCGGGCAACCACGCTAGGAGACTCGCTACTCACAAAAACGCCACCACAGCGAGTATCACTCTCAGTCTCAGACGAAGAGCCGTCGCTTTGGTCAACGCGAGCCAAGACCTTTTGGTGAACAACTGAAATAATCTTGCTACTGCCAACAAGACCACCAGCAGAAGGCACTACAGCTTCGGCAGCAGGAGATCGGGGGACAGGAGTCTCAGGTTCAGGCTCGCTCTAGTCAATATCAAGAGGGTCAGCAAGTGTAGCACCAGCAGCAGGACCAGGAGAAAGAGAAGTAATATCAACCATCTCTTCGGTTTGATCAACTGAAGGAGCATCTAAATTTGTGCCAGACCCAATAGCACCTTCAGCAGGGTGGGTTTCAGTGTTCTAATCATCACCCTTGGCATCACCAGACTCCTCAGGACTGGAAGAAACAACTTCAGAGGTGGCAGCACGAGAAGTCCTCTGACGCTTCAAAACATCACGGCCAGTACCGCGGTCACGATGCTTCCTAACTACCTTTTGACATGCCGAAGGAGCGGTAGCCTCGGAGCCTCCCTGATCACCTTTCTTTGCCACGTGCTTAGCTTGTGCCGCGCGATGGCCAACGGTGACCACTCGATCACCAGCATGAATCTCGAAGAAGAAGAAGAAGAGGCGGTTATCCCGAGTACCACCAAGATGGTTTGGATCTCAGCATCTTCTCTAGCGGAGAAAGGCCCAAGAATCTCATTGGCCTTCGCCTCAATCTCAGCAACATTAATATCTACATAGCAAAAGAAGAGCAAAAGTTAAGAATGAATAAAAATCGTAAATAAATAAGAAAAAGGTAAAGTAGTGAAAAAGAAGAATAAGCATACCTTTGGCTTCCAGACGAAAGCTCCTGGCAAAGTCAGGTATTTTTATAGGAGACGCGAAGTTGTTCCAGGCAACAATTGACCACTCAGCGCGTACAGGAAATATCTTCGCACCAACAAACTCTTCGACCAAGTCACGAGTGGCATAGGTCTTCACGAGCTCTTGGAAACAAGCGAAGAATAAACGGTCTATATCACTGTCTTCATAGGCAATACCAACACCCTTGGGTAAATTCTCAAGTTGAGTACAGACAAGAGGCAGCTCAGCATCCTCCACAGTGTGATAAAACCAGTGATGATTCTAGTTTTCATCCCATTATTCTTATAGCAAACAATAGGAACCTCGGCATCACTACGATATTTGAAGTTAAGCGAAGCAAACTGGGCCTCTTCGCGAACAAGGGCACCTTCCACAAGTCGCTCTATTTTGAGAGGTTGATGATGGACAGTATGAACTCTGACGAAGTTAGCAACAGCAGGCGCCACACCCATCGTCTTACAACACCACATGTATAGACTTAGTCGAAGCATAGCATTAGGCGTAAGATGATGAAGATACATCCCGAAGTTGCGAAGAATAGAAACAATTGCACCATCAAGCGGAAAACGAAGTCCAGCAGTGAACAAGTCACGAAAGACCACCACTTCGTTGGGACGAGGTGTAGGAACAGTTTCAGAACCAGGGGCTCTACCCTTTCCTTCCTTAATATAGCCGGAGGTCACATATTCTGTTATGAGAACTTCGGAAACCTTGCTACGGCCGAAGACAAAAGTAGCTGGAGATTTGTCAGCTTTAGGAGCCATCGCTTCGAAACAATAAGCGCAACCGAAGAAGAAAGAACTACACGAGTACAATAATAATAAGAAGAAGAAGAAGAAGAAGAAACTAAAAAGAAGCAAGGAACGAAAAAAGAGAAGGAGGAGAAGATACCAAAGTCACAAAGGCAGACCAAGAAGCTGGAGCACCCGAGAAGACAGAAGTCAAGCAGCAAGTTTTTAACCGCGGTGAAAGAAAACTCAGGCGGGGCTGAAACTAATATAGGCCACCAAAGGAGAAAATCTCGGAGATCGTGTACCACAGATAACGTGGCGAAAATCCAGGAACAGCAGGATGAGGTGGCGAAAATCACGGAGCTTCATGGATAGACACGCGAAAATTTCGGAAAAATAAAGAAAATAAAAAATGACGAGCCGAAGAAGGGAGGCGCTTTGGGGTGAAACATTTTCACCCTTCACGAAGAAGTTTTGCTAGTTCGGCTCGTCCTTAGTTAAAACCCTCACTAGCAAGGGGCTGAATGTTGGGGTAAATATTTCGCTACTAACCCCTTCCCTTCGTCTTCGGCTCATCGGAGAAGAGCGAGCCTCGTATTTGTGCTTGCCTTGGCTATTTCAGGGTAAAGGTCGAAGGTTGATAAGCGAAGGTCTGGTGAAGTCCGGGATCTTCGCTTGATGGGACGATGCCAACTCGTGAAGATGGTGTGGAGCAGTTGCCGCGAAGATATTCCGTGCCCGTGCGAAGATGGGACGCGAGGAAGCTAAGCCAAGAGAAGGGGCGTGAAGCTTTTGTTCGAGAATTAACCCGCGATGAGACTGAAGAGTTGAGCACGGAACGAAGTCTATGGGAGAAGTGCAAAAAGGCAAAGCGTCGAAGTGATCCCGAAGATAAGCAGGGATAGGTGCCCGAAGAGGAGGCAGGAGAAGCTTTGGCGGAGAAGAAGGAACGTAACCGAAGATCGTCGTTCCACGGAAGCAGACACGTAGACTGATAGAGTGTAAAGTGAACATCTGTAAAGTGTGTGAGTACGGGCCCTGCGAGGTTACCAAAATACCCTTAAGATGCTTCGCATAATGTGAAAATACAATGGCAAGGGATGTAAAGTGTAATTGTTATGGGACTATAAAAAGGACCCGTCGGGAATGAAGAAAGGGTGACTGGATAGAGGCTGGGTTATATTACACTCAGCCGAAGTTAAGTTTCTTGTTCTTCGGTGTTCTTCACTTTTTTTACATTGGGTCTGCCCTAGCTGTTGGCCCCTCTTCAGGGAAGATTCTTATCCCAACACACCATTTTGTAGAGAATCTGACCTCTGGTGTATGGAAGCATTCATGGTTGCGTCGATTTCCTTCTTGTGGCTCGAGTGATTTTCATGTCGGCTATTTTGTGGGATTTTCGTGCGCGACTTGTTCCTTCGATTCTGAGGCGTTTGTGTTCGGATTTCTTTGTGGGGATCATGGATAGATGTCTTGTGCATATTTGTGCCTGATCTTGACCCCTCAAACTCCGGATTTGGCCTCCGAGTCGAGGAGTTCGGTTGGAACCCTAGCTTTTTGGTTGAGCTCGGTTGCGATTCGATTCCCGGCGATTCAGTTGGTTTGAGGCTCCAAGTTTTTGGGCATAGCATCCCCTAGGGACGCTTCACATCTCCCCAAAATCTTGCTTCAATCCATGCAGCTATTTGGGAGATCCATGGAGGATTAGGGGTAGGTTCCCTTGCGTTTTCGGACTCGAGCTGCACTGTCTGTGCCTGGCGGACAGTCTGCCTGGTAGGCACAGACGGTCCACGCGACCCCGTGTTCGTCCAGTTCGTTGCTTGTTCATGCGAGTTCTTGGTTCGATCCGTCGAGTCGGTTGTTTTCAGTTGCAAGAGGTTTGGCGGACGGTCCGCGAGAAGGGTGCGGACTATCCGTGCGTGGCGGACGGTCCGCGGGTAGGCTACGGACGGTCCGTATTTCGCGGTGTGCTACTGGTAGTTCGGGTACTCATTTTGGATGGTCTGCCCCGTGCTTGCGGACGGTCTGCCTGGGTCCCACGGACAGTCCGGCCCCTCCCTGCGGACAGTCCGCCCAGGCCACTGTAGATTGCCTAAGTCCTTTGCTTCTTGTGTTGTGCTTCCGCTTTGGATTGGATTGGGACTTGTTCCTAGGGTTGGTAGGTCCGTTGCGACTACGTGACCTTGGCAAGTTCGTGTGGTAACCCTTGCGTGTGATTTTAGGGCATAGTCGAGTTTGGCTCTTCGGAGAAGAATTTTTATCGGCTCCCATTCACTCCCCTCCCCCTCTCTGGTCGCCTAATCAGTCCTTCAATTGGTATTAGAGCAGGTTACGGATCTTCGTAATTCTAACCAGTCTAAGATCCAAAGATGGCATACCAAGAACGGGGTTCGGGTCCTCCACACTTTGATGGTAAGGATTACCAGATGTGGCAGCGTCGTATGTCTGCTTTTCTTCGCGGCAAAGGACAGATCATCTGGGATGTGACGGAGAACACCTCCTATGTCCACCCCATCAACTTCCTTGCCCCAGGTTTTCGAGATATGCATGATGCCAACAACAAGGCGGTCGACTATCTCTTTCATGCCCTTTGCAAGCCAGAATTCAATCGGGTTCAAGCAGAGGACTTGGCGTGCAAGATTTGGGAGAAGTTGAAGAACGCTCATGCTGGGAACAACCAGGTGAAGGCGCGCTTGTTTGCGACTTACCAGAGAGAGTATGAGAACTTCACTCATCTCCCCGGTGAGTCCATAGATGCCATGTTCCAGTGGTTCACGGTGATTGTGAACAATATGAGGGCCAATGTGACTGTGCTCCCGTACGATGACCATGACAGGGCTGTGAAGCTCTTGCATTCTCTGGATCGTACTGTGTGGGGTGCCAAGGTCGAGGCCATTCTGGAGTCCGACCGATATGAGACGCTCACCGTGGATGAGTTGTTCTCCAAGTTGAAGTCCTCTGAGGTGGATCAGGATGTGAGAGGCAAGATCGAGAACTCGACTGACCCTCATAGTCTGGCTCTCGTTTCTGGACCAAGAACTAACGCTAACCTGTCTTCGAGACAGTTCTCTTTGTCTTGTCTTGTGTCCATTCCAGATGAGGAGTTTGAGGTGCTGGGCGAGGAAGATCTCGCGTTGCTGAGCAGGCGGTTCGAGCGCTTGTACACAAACCAGAAGAACGCTCGGAGGAGCTTGGACGTGTGCTACCGGTGCGGGAAGCACAAACACTTTATCGCTGAGTGCCCGGAGGCCATAGAGATCAAGCCCGAGCACAAGCACCGCTCCAAGACCGACCACAAGCACTGCTCGAGGAACGACTACAAGGGCAAGAACAAGTCCAAGCGGAGGCCGAGAAAGAGTGGCGGCCACAAGAAGAAGACGGAGCGTTCGATGGTTGTCGGAGCGAGCAACATCGACTCGAGTTCCTGCTACTCTTCATCGAGCTCAAACGGTGAAGAAGAAGAGGACTGGCACAAGGGCAAGCGGTCGAGCAAGAACATCAATGGCCTGTGCTTCGCCACCCAAGGCTTTTGCGGCATGGCACACAGCTCCGAGAGCAAGAAGAGCCAGAAGCATGACTCGGACTCCGACTCCGAGGATGAGGTAAACAATGATCCTGCCTTCTTGATAGCGGAGAATGCTAGGTTGAATGACCTGCTCGATAACCGTGATGATGTACTTAGAAAGACCAACAAGGAGAAGAGGGAGTATAGGTCTTTGCTTGGAGAGGCTAAGGAGAAGGTGGTTGAGCTAGAATCTTTGCTTGTTGATGCTAGGGCTGAAATAGATTCCTTGAAGTCTGCTCCTATTGTGACCGATGAACCTGAATGCACTAATTGTTCTGTTTTCCTTGGTGATTTGACTGTGCTTAAGGAAAAGCATGCCTCCAACGTTGAGGAACTAGATGTGCTTAGGGTTGAGCTAGAAGAGATGAAATCTAGACCCTCCTTGATTGGTGCTTGTACATCTTGTCATGTTTTGCATGCGAAGTTGGATGAATCACATGCTTATGCTAGATCACTAGAGGATTAGGGGTAGGTTCCCTTGCGTTTTTGGGCTCGAGCTGCACTGTCCGTGCCTGGCACACAGTCCGCCTGGTAGGCGCAGACGGTCCGCGCGACCCCGTGTTCGTCCAGTTCGTCTCTTGTTCGTGCAAGTTCTTGGTTCGATCCGTCGAGTCGGTTGTTTTCGGTTGCAAGAGGTTTGGCGGACGGTCCGTGAGAAGGGTGCGGACGGTCCGTGCGTGGCAGACGGTCCACGGGTAGGCTACGGACGGTTCGTATTTCATGGTGTGCTACTGGTGGTTCGGGTACTCATTTTGGACGGTCCGCCCCGTGCTTGCAGACGGTCCGCCTGGGTCTCGCGGACAGTCCGCCCCCACCCTACGGACAGTCCGCCCAGGCCACTGCAGATTGCCTAAGTCCTTTGCTTCTTGTGTTGTGCTTCGACTTTGGATTGGATTGGGACTTGTTCCTAGGGTTGGTAGGTCCGTTGTGACTACGTGACCTTGGCAAGTTCGTGTGGGAACCCTTGCGTGTGATTTTGGGGCATAGTCGAGTTCGGCTCTTCGGAGAAGAATTTTTATCGGCTCCCATTCACCCCCCCCCTCTCTGGTCGCCTAATCGGTCCTTCACCTGCACATGTCTCCATTGCTGCCTTCTCCCTCCACTTGACAACCTAATGCATAAGAGCTAATATTGTTGGCAATGTTGGAGCAAAAAATGTTCAAATTGAAGGAGTATCAATTTGGATATGTCAGGTTCAAGAAACAATGTATTTAGTAAAATAGGAAGTCACTTTGTTACGTATTGACTAACTATTAGGACATTGACATGTAATAATTTGGTAAAAAAGTCCATCTCCAGTCGACTAACTATTAGAAACCAGCAGGGTGCAACACCTATTAACCCTAAAAATCTACATATATTTGAGAATTAAAAAGATATAGATGCCACCTTGGTATAGAAACCAAATTCTTTTTCTGTCAGCTCCTATCCTAGCCTTTCTGCTGGCCATGCTACTCAAAAATATTCTCTTTATTTAACATTAAGGGCATCCTAACATCGCGGAGACAAGCAAATTTAAAAGTACCAATGATATTGACCAGCACATCTACAAGTACAAATCGAATATGAAGAAAAATGTTCACCTGAAAGAGTTTCATTGTTGGCTGCTAAAATTATCAATATGGTTTTTTCTTGCAGTTTTATTTCCCGAGCCATCTGAGAGTAAATAATCTTTCAACAAACTGATTTGCATCAACCAAAATAAATTTCCATTACCTTCTGAATGGACTTAATTTTGTTTTCCTGCAAAACAACATCAATCTGAGTGATAAAGTAAAGTTGCATATTTGTTATAGTAACCTGAAAGTATGCAAACGTCAGTTTGTGATAACTCATTCTTCGACATGCATTTTTATTGGGCTGATGGAGACACATAATATCTGAGCAGCAAACAAGCAATAAACATGTATGTATGCCTCCTGACAGCATCGATCTCTTGCTTGAAGCAGTATGTCAAGTGATATTTTCATCTAAACAGAACAAAAAATCATGAGTAACCATAGATAGAACAACTTAAAGATAGTTTTTTATCAGCTCATACGAAGCACTGAGTGTTGCAACGACATGGAATGGCAACATTGGGTCCAAGTTCAAAAGAGGATACTCACCCAGGAGAAATAAGTGTCTCAGGTTGATAATCTGAAGATGCATTGGACAGCCTTCCTCCCGGTGATCAGTTCAACAAGCATCACGCCGAAGGAGAAGATGTCAGATCGGTCGCTAATTTTGCCTGTGGTAGTGTAGTCTGGCACCAAATATTTGAAGACAAAAGGAAATGGCAGCACACATTCAGTCTACATCACCACATGCACTGGTTCATGCATCAGCAGTTTAAAATGCACAGGGGCAAACTGCTGGGTGTGGTGTGATAAAGACACTAAGAAATTTACCCAAAAGTTTCCATTACATGTGTGCTTGATATGGCCACCCCCAAAATCCGCAACCTGTACAGAAGCAATTCACCCCACAATATGAAATGAGCAGGAAAGCATAATAATGTCATTCTGTGTTATTTTTAACACTACAATCCGAAAAGGCACCAAGAACACTCACAACTTAATTAATTACCTTTGCCTCATAGTTGTAATCCACAAGGATGTTCGCCACCTTGATGTTGCGATGGATAATTTTTGGATCACCTGACAGCAAATTAAAAAAAGGTTGTTTTTCATCAGCGACAAGCAGAAGCTTCAGAAATTCAGTACAAACGGAAATGGCGACCTCCACGGATCCACCAGCGCGGCCTCCCGGCGATGGCAGCCTCCACCGATCCGCCAGCGCAGCCTCCTTCCTCTGATGCGGCGCGGAGGATGGGGGCACCTCGTGCAGGTGGGCCGCCGCCACCGGTCGCCGCCGTCTAGGGCCGCGCCATCGTCAGCAACATCGATCTCCACGAATACACAATACACAAAAAGTGAAAGCCTAGCTATGGTTTTATACCAAACAGGTGGAGGCAAAAGGAAAGTGTTAAGAAGGAAAGGAAAAACAAAGAATAATTGACGCGTGATTGAATAAGGAAATTCAAACACACAAGGAAAGAAAAAAACAAAGAACAATTTACATGTGATTGATACACGTGATTGATTAAGGAGATTCAAACATAGAAGGAAAGGAAAAAATAAGGAACAATTTACGCATGATTGATTAAGGAAATTATTCGAACGCAAAAGGAAAGAAAAATAAGGAACAATTCACGCGTGATTGATACACGTTATTGATTAAGGAAATTCAAACGCAGAAGGAAAGGAAAACAATGAGCAATTTAAGCGTGATTGATTAAGGAAATTCAAACGCAGAAGGAAAGGAAAAAAGAACAATTTACGCGTGATTGATTAAGGAAATCAGTTGAAAGGAAAGGTAGGAGGTTTGACGGGCGGGATTGATGGTCGGGATTGGGAGAGGGCGCGGGCGTACACGGGAGTGCGTGGGAGGGCGGTTGACGACGACCAAATCAATCTCCCCCCCCCCCCAATTCGGTTCGTCGTCGTGACCTAAAAAGTGGGCCACTCTGTGAGTATGCGGGTGGGCCTAAGGTGCGGCCGCTTCAGTCTCAATTCTTTTGTTTCTTTATAGTAGAGATGTCTATAAGATGTTTGTCTGTCAGTAATAGGTGGAAAAGCAGTAATTTGAAATGGATTTTGTTCTTTTGTTATATGCATACACATCCAAGGTATAGCAAGTTGTACTTTCTGCTAAGTCCCAAATTTTAATACAGCTACATCACCTATGTAGTGGTCTAGTGGATCAGAAATAGTCGCAGAGCAAGAAATAGAAGGGGGAAAGGGCATCTTAAAAGAGTGATGGTAATGCTTCAGTCATCTTTATTTGATGCTTCGGACGGCCAAAAAGAATTGCAAGCAAGCCAAATTAGCTGTCTGAAACGTCATTTAAAGTTGACCGGTGGGAGTGTTTCAGATCTTATGGAAGCTAAATATCTGATCTTTCTAAATTTTACTCTCTAAATTATCATTTAGAAAGCCATTTGCATAAAAATCGTTTTCTATATCTTTTCACTTTCCAACAACTTTTCTATTTCTTATGCGCACTCTAGGAAGTCATTCTCGTCTTCTATATTTGACTAGCGGAAAATCCGAAATAGAAGATGATTATATTTAGATGACCATTTAGATAAGCTGTTGGAAGACAATTTTTTCACCAAATTCTCTATTTATACCATTTAGAGAGAATATAGAGAGTCTCTTGGAGATGCTTTAAGAGAGGCAGTGTGGGGTGTGTTTTCTCGGTTGTAAGCTGTCAAACATTTTGATTGCGGAGACTGGACTTGGTCCTTAATCTAAAAAAAAGGAATCATTCAAGTCGACGACAACATGTCATATATAAATGGCTACTGCTCTCTATTAATAAAAAAATTCAGAGCCAACTGTGAGAAAAAAAAGAAAAACATTACCAACAAGTTGAGAGTCATAGCTTCATCCCCCGTTTCACACATTCACTTGTTTCTTCCAACCCATCCCAAATACCTCGAGCAAAAATTTCCCGCACCGCTATTCTGTTCCTTCAACTTATCTGAAAATTTGGTTGGCATGCCAAAAATTTCCAAATTATGGATGTGCTTGAGGTTCTCCATGCCGTGAGGCGCTTCAGCTAACTCAGTGCACTCGCGAAGTACCAGATCACGTAGCTTTACAAGGCACCCTTGCTGAAACTCGATGTAGCGAAGGTTCGGCAAATCCAGCAACGTGAGCTCTTGCAGGGTAGGAAAACTACCTCTTACAAAAGTTATAGCCCTGTCATGGTACGCGGCAATGAGGCTGAGATTTACCAACCCAGGAAGGGCCCCGAGGAGCACCAGGGAATCTTGCCCAATATCACAACGACACAACCGCAGGTGAACGAGGCTATTCAAGGAGCGTATCCACGATGGCAGATTCCCTCCTGCTAACTTGCCGGACAGGGCGAGTTTTCGTAGTTTCAGTGGTGGTTGCCTAATTGATTCCAGGTCCAATACAGCGTCTTCTCCAGGTTCCGTGTGCAACCCCAGGCGCACCAGGCAGCTCATTCTGCAGATTGACGATGAAAAATCAGCGGTATGGCTCGCATCCACTCCGGATAGCTCCAGGCTCCTCATCTGCTCCAACCTGGCCAAGGATCTAACCATCTTCTTGTCAGCTCGAACATACTTAAGTGTCTGTAGGCTGGTCAGGTTTTCTAGCCCTTCGGGAGCTGCTACCACCGTGCAAGGAAATGGCCTCCGGAAGTCAGCATCTTGACGCTTGAAAAGTATCAGGTGCCGCAAGCTCTTCAGTTTTGCGGCGCTGCGTGGTAACCTTTGGACCATGGACAGCTTGGCGTCCAAAGTTTGCAGCTTCTGCAGTTTTCCCAGATCCTTGGGAAGACTTTTTATGAGAGTGGAGCGGATGCCAAGATACCGTAGATTGTGCAGACTGGTCACTGAGTCTGGCAGCTTTTCCGTCTCAACGAACCAGAGGTTTGGCACGGTTAACAGCCTGAAGCGAGATAGGAACAGAGCATCGAATTCTGAACCGAATGCGTGGAAGGAGCGCAGAGAGGCCTGATTTGGAACTGTTTGGCTACCCATTTCGCATCTGTCGACCGCAAGATGACGGATCCTGACGTTGCAGCCTATTGTTATCCTGCAATTTGTAAACTGAAAGAACCCCTCCTCTTCTCTTGACCTGTGGATGATCAAATCCCTGATTAAGTCATGAATGAGACACCGTTTTGCACGGCCAAATTCGTTTCTTTCGATAACTTGCATTAGGCTGCGCTGTACTAGTTGATCCAGATAATCATCTGCGACATCCTCCGGCTCCGCTGCATGCTGGCTAGGGTTGTCGTCGACGAATCCCTGCGCGACCCAGTTCCTGATCAGTATCTTCCTCTTGATCAAGAAGTCCTCTGCATATATGCTGCAGCTCAGGAAGCATTTCTTGAGGTAGTGAGGCAGGTCATCGATGCTCAGGTTCAGTATGCTTGCGGCCTCCCCTATTCCGAGGTCGCTGCTGCTTCCGTCCCACACAAGGCTATCGCGGACGTTCTTCCAGGCTAACTCTGTTCTCTCTTTCAGCGCGAGGAGATTGCCTATTGAGATGATCGCCAGAGGCAAGCCGCGGCATCGCTTCACCACATTGGCAGCAAGCTCAACCAGGTGACTCGGGCATGTCCGGCTGGATACCCCCCTAAAGGCGGTGTTGCAGAACAGAGCCCATGCTTCGCGCCACGGCAGAGGCTCCAGGATCATGGTCTTCTCGGGTGCCGCGGCCTTGGCCACGTCTCTGCTGCGCGTGGTGATGACCACTCGGCTTCCGTTGGTGTCGTCGGGGAATGCGTGGCGGAGCTTGTCCCAAAGGTGGGCGTCCCAGATGTCGTCGAGGACAAGCAGGTACCTCCTTTCTCGGAGATGATCGCGAATTGCCGCGATGAGCGACCGGTAACCCGTGTCCTCATTTCTCTTGGCCTGTAGCTCCTTGAGGATCTTGCCGAGGAGGTTGTCCATCGTGAAGCCCTGCGAGACGACCACCCACGCGGCACAGTCGAAGTGGCTCGCCACCACCTCCTTGTACACGCGCGTCACCAGGGTCGTCTTGCCGACGCCACCCATTCCCCATACGGCGACCTGCATCCGCCGTGTGTCTGCATCCTCGACCACCCACTTCAGCAACTGCTGCTCGTGCGCAGCAAAACCGACGATCTCCTCTTTCTGCACGAAGTGCGCGCTCTCCGCCAGCATCTGACGAGTGGCGATGACGGGGCGCGCGGCGCCGTCGGCATGGCGGATGCCGTACAGTTCTTTGGCGGCAGAGAGCTGGTTAAGCCTCTCCCGTGCCTTGCGAAGCCGCCGCGAGAGGACGAACCAGGCCCTGACGTTGACCCTGCCCCAAGCGCTGCCGTTACCGCAGAGGTAGCAGCACTCATCAGCGGCGTCCTCGAGCTCGAAGGAGGCATCGCGGACCTGCCTGACCCAAGAAACGGCATGCGCGTCCGTGGTGTGGTTGGAGTCAACGAAGCGGAGGAAGGCACGGAGGAGATCGAGATCCTGCACCGCCGCGGAGATGTCCGAGCGGACGGCAAAGAGGGATGACAAGCTGAGGGAGGCGCTGCGTGACAGGGCCACAACGAGTTTAGCAGAGATGGAGATTGCTATGGCCTCCGCCATGTCGCCGGGAAATGTGTGTGGGAGGGAGAGGGAGGGAGGGAGGGAGGGAGGCTAGTAAGAAGTTAACTTGACTAGAGCCTGAGGCGCGCCTCTGGCGCGCCAATTTCTCGCATCAAGCAGCTCACTGCAGAATCCGTGCGATGCAAGCTTATGTCAAGCGGCTTAAGCACAAGGTGACAAGGCTGCCGAGTAGGATCGGGTGCATATCACTCTCCTCACGGTGACTTCTCGCTCAGAAACGACTGCCTGACACTTGCAATAAAATACTTATGTTCTCGTTTGCCGTCGATGTCGTGTGTGTATCGCTCACTGAGGTCAAGATGTATTCCTCCCATCACGTATTCATCCCACTCGTCAAGCAAACTGTGCACCGGCCGGCCACGGGTGCCATCAACTAACTTCATGTTCGATATAGATTTAGTACATTTAGTTCTGCTATAAGTCCTATTAGATGGCTCTAGTTTTCTTGTTTAACAGAGAACGTTTTAATGATTTAATCTCTTCTACAAGTTAGTATGACAAGATGTATGCTTCTCTATCTTCATTATGGTACTAAATACACTTAAACAGTCTGCCATTTCTGAGTTGGTTTTTTGGTTTTCACGTGTTATTTCTCCATAATTCATACTAACATATCAACAAGCAAGTGGTAGCAAATTAATAGCTCCTGAGAAAACAGAACGGGGGACCAAACATTCAGAATATATTGGTCTCAGCCGAATGGCTATGATTATGAATAGGGAAACTTTTCTTTTGCTAACAACAGGTGACTTGCATTCCGAGTCGACATCCGGATTTTTGTTCTTGGATGGGCACAACAAAGTGGTGCCTCCCTCGGATTCGCTTCTCTCCTTTGACACTGTCAATTCAGGTGACTCTGCTTGTGCTTTGGTTGGTGCTCTTAGCGACAAGTTACCAGCCTTCTGTTGCTCTTCCAGTATTTTCTGCAAATCTTGTGTGTTTCTCTACCCGGAGCTACAACTGCCTTTGCACCTGATGGTGAAATTCAAATTCTTAGTGCTGGAAATATCTTTTATAATCCAGTTTTTGCTAGTGTACTACATGCTTCCTGAGTCCTGACTGTGTCAGACATAACATGACAATGGAATTATTATACATACTAAACTGGAAGTACAGAGTACCCGCAATAAATTCAATTGACTTAAATTTTAATTATTGTGTTTAAAAGCTCACAGTAGACAATTAGTTCTTTTATCTGTTCACTGATGTGCATAAATTGGCCAATTCAAGGATAGTGATATCAGACTGAAGAACAAAATACAGATGACAAGTATGTCCAACTATCCAAGTACATGGTATTCTAGAACTGAAACCATCTACTCCAGACTAATTGCTAGTATAAATTTGGATATATTTATTTCAAGCATATGATCTCACAATAGTACTCGTGAGGCGTGATAACTATGGATCACAGGCCGTTAGAGGGTGGGAGGGGGAGAGAAGCTTCGGCATATCACCAGGCCATTGTCACTGTGCCTCCCTCTCTTAGTTTAACTAACTAATATATGCTTTGATAACTTAAAAGTCCATATGCTCACTTTTTGAAAGACTATATTCAGAACAAAACTTGAAGACAGATTTTTTAGCGCAACTAAAACAGTAAACCCGTAGACATTCTGCAATCCCTGTTCCCCCATGCCATATCTTATATGCATTGGATTGAAATATGCAACACAACAACAGCAACATGGCTTACCAGCAGGTTAAGACTTTCTTCTAAGGCAGGAAGATACTCCACCAAACACCTGCATAGACCAAGGAGACCTCATCAGTTACAAAGACATTTTTACTTCTTTTTCGAGAAATGGTGTAATAAATGAGGACAAAGGACATAACAAGCGTGTTATGAATCAAAACATGATATGCAACAAGACAACACAGAAGGCAAGATAATCTTCATTTAGCTGTGTGGCAAGTTGACTTACATTCCAGTTGACCATGGAGGGAATTTCACATCCTCAACTGAGAAAAGTGATTTCAAATCTGGTGTTGAGATTAGTTTGAGTCGTGGAGCAGAAGGAACGAAAGAGTAACTTGAACTTCTACTGATTGGAAAAATGACCTGCACAAGAAACCGGCAATGTATTTTTCAAGTTCACAACAGAAGCTTCAATGTTCTGTTCGGTTGCCCAAACTATAGAAAGACAGATGAAAAGAGATGGCTAAAAATTTAAATGCATCAGGATGTCTGCCACTATCTGGAAAGTTCTGCTAGAGATTTCTCAGTTTGTTTGCGTGCAAAATCAAATGAATACTTCTAAATAAACATATGACTTAAATCTTGCCTGTCTAAAGAGAATACAACAATGCAGCCATGAGATTGTTATGTGTGAAATCCTTTTTCTCTAAGTTTGTAGTGTGTTGTGGTTAATGATATGGTGCTCTGCCCAATCGTACGTGCAAAAGGTGGAAAAGTCAGTGTAACATGCAACAACAGTCCAACGAAAATATTCTGAATCTGCCGGTAACAATAACAGAATAATCCTCAGGATCCTGCTCTGTGCACATCTTGGTTGGAAAGCATGTGGATTAGGATGTTGCAAGTACCTACTGCCAGATAAAATATGGTCTAGAGGTCATCTCTGGCATTGCAAAATTTTAGTCATAATATCACATTTCAACAGGGCCTGGCTAGCTAAGATCTTCTGACAAGATGTATGCTTCTCAGTCTTCATTATGGTACTAAATACACTTAAACAGTCTGCCATTTCTGAGTTGGTTTTTTTGGTTTTCACGTGCTATTTCTCCATAATTCATACCAACATATCAACAAGCAAGTGGTAGCAAATTAATAGCTCCTGAGAAAACAGAAAGGGGGACCAAACATTCAGAATGTATTGGTCTCAGCCGAATGGCTATGATTATGAATAGGGAAACTTTTCTTTTGCTAACAACAGGTGACTTGCATTCCGAGTCGACATCCGGATTTTTGTTCTTGGATGGGCACAACAAAGTGGTGCCTACCCCGGATTCGCTTCTCTCCTTTGACACTGTCAATTCAGGTGACTCTGCTTGCCACTTGTAAATTCCTACTAAACATGTTAAGGAAAGAATTGTAAAATCCTAAAATCGTGATGCCTATATGCATGTTCCCCTGCTTAAGCAATTAGATGAGGATGACATTTTTTTTAGAAAAACTGCTATTATAAAGTAGGCATTGAGCACCAACTACAACTAATTTTAGCTTACCTTCTTTTGGCTCAGGAAGATATTTCGCAAGCCAATACCTCTACATGACAAAGTGTAGGGGAAAATGTAAGTTAAAACCAAAACATAGGAATATTTATTTTCGGTGAATAGAAGCCTACACTTGTACAATGAATTTTAAAAGTTGCACATAATTAATTAGTGATGTATCCCAGCAAAGGTTGAAATTAAGCCATTACATGAATATAGTGACAAGCAATTACTAAGCACGATATTGCAGTAGCAACTAATATGACAGGTCCAGGCAATGCAAGTAGGATGGACGACTCTTGACGTAAGCAGCAATGCAAGTAGGATGGACGACTCTTGACGTAAGCATTTCAAGAAAATGTTCAACTTTTACAGGAATGCTTACATATGGCTTTAAATATAAATTTAAAATTTTGAGAGATCAAGCACTACCTCTTTAAGTCTGCAAAAGTAAGCATTTCAAGAAAATGTTCAACTTTTACAGGAATGCTTACATATAGCATTTCAAGAAAATGTTCAACTTTTACAGGAAAGCATTAGTTGTAGATAACCAGAACAGGAGACATCATTGACCAATAAAAGAATGAAAGCATATAATATCTATATTGATTCAGGAGCTCATAACCAACCTCAAAACATTAGAAATAAATATATGGCAAGCCTCAGCTCGACAATTTGCCGAAATAGAGATTAGCATTGCATCAGTGAAACATCAGTCACTTGATAAGAATGGTAAACCTTCTTAGATCCCCCAAATAACAAGCATGCAATAGCTTTCTTGACATCAGAATGGCCATAAATTGAAGGACCAATCATTGAGCAAAGCTTGGCATATGCATCTGGACTCTGTGCAAATTCTTTGAATTCCATTTCCTACAAGGCAGCAGTAAAAATTAATCTTACAGATAGATCAAACTTTGTTACCAAGAAAAACCTTGAAAAAAGAAACCACCTCATCAAGAGTAAAATTTGAGGGGCCATTCGAGTTGTTGTCTCTAGATTGCTCCAAACCGACAACTCTAATGTAAGGCTGTTTAACACCAATAGCACTCTTCTGGCTGCAAAGTGAATCCAACACCATTATTAGTCATGTACTTGACCCAGTTCAGACAAATAAACAGACAAAATAAGCTTCAGATTCATCATACTTAGCAGATGCTTGGAAGACGTTGTAGATGCCAACAACAATTAATCTAGTCCCTGGAACAATGGTCTGAACAAGGACTGCAATCCAGGGATCCAGAGGGCAAGGCTCTTCTCCAGGCTAAGGGTAACCAATCACATACATATAGAACTGTCAGAAAATAACCATTAACAATAAAATAATACAGTCTGAACAAGTCTGTTTAGATGTTCTTTTCTGTTGGCTGTGCTGAAGCTTGAAGCATTTGAAGACACAAGATCTAAAACATAACGAGCTTCCATTCTTGCAAACCAAGATTGACATGCTAACTACAAGACAATCCAAGGATGACCACGAGAAGCACAAACCCTAGGCAATCCAAGGGAAGGGAAGAACTCACAAATCCAAGAAGGTGGAGGTGCCCTGGTAGATCCGGATTGTAGAGGAGGTAGCCGAGGTGTTGTTGTTGTAGATCCGGATTGCAGACGAGGGAGACGATGAGGCACCGGGGACGGCGGCGGCTCCTTGACAGAGATGGCGACCTGAAGGGGGCAGTAGCGCCTGGACAGGGACGAGGATGCGAAGGAGTGGCGGCGCTTGGTCGGAGAGGCGGTGCGGTGGAGAGGATGGGGAGGGGGCGCTGCCTGCTGGCTCCGTCGCGTCACGTCGGGGCGGATGGGTCGCGATGGTAGGCAGCGTCCGCCCGGGGAAAAGGAGCGAATGGGGCCGGCAGCGCGGATACAAGGGAGGGAGCCGACAACGGGGAAGCAGCGGGCCGACGTCGGGGACGAGGGAGGGAGCCGTCGCTGGGACGCACGCCCGCGGCGGGGAAGGACGAGAGGGTGAGCGGCGACGCGCCATGGCACCGGGCGCGAGTGAGGAGAGAGGGAGGGGGAGGGGATAAGAACGGGGGCGGGCGGCGGGCGGGCGGCGGGGGGTCTTTTTTGCAAAAGCGTCCGCGGGCGGTTTTCTGTAAAATAGCCGCAATTTCAGAATTTCGTCTTCTTGGTGGACAAATATTTTGTAATCCAGGGGGTTTTGCGAAAGAAAAACGAACTCGTATACTGTAGCGTAGGGGTCTGTGTGGATCTGTAACGAATTAACATTAAAGTGGAGGTTTTTTTTGAAACTTTTTACGCTCCGCTGGTGGGTCACAGGCCGTTGGATGCAGCCGATCGGATGGCTGCGAAATAGGGGCGACGTAGCGGGCGTCCCTGGCCGCGGCAGACGCCACCGGTTAATAGGTTTAGATGGTCATCACCTACCCTCCGAAAGTGCCAAGTGCCAACTGCGTCTATCCAGAGCCAACCATTTAGAAAGAGGCTTAAGAAGTCAGCTTGATGCTCACCTGCCGTGCGAAAGTGCCAACTGCATCGTGTCTCATACGCGCACCACTACCGAAAACCGAGTGGCTGCCGTGTGCCGTACGGTTTGTCGAGAGTCTCACATCTGTGTCAGCAAACAAGCTTTTTGCTGTGAGTCAGAAATGTGGCTAAGGTCTTGTTTAGTTGGCTAAAATTTCTAACCTTTTCTCCACTTTCTCCATCACATCACATTAAATACGCCAAAAGACATATGTTCGGAGTATTAAATATATGTAAAAAATAACTAATTACACAGTTTGGATGCCCTTTGCGACACGAATCTTTTGAGCCTAGTTAGGTCATGGTAGGATAATATTTACCACAAACAAACGAAACGTGCTACATCGTGCTACAGGAGTTCTAGAGTTAAAAAGGCAAAATTTTCAACCAACTAAACAAGGCCTAATTAGCGCGCGCTCACTAGGCCGCCCCCCTAACGATCGAATTCGTACCCACATGCGCGATGTCGCGTCCGTGTGTCTTGTTGCGCGTTCCGTGCGTCCATCATTCTCTTTATGACTACATGATGTATCGTTCGTGCATTCATTTTCTTTTTTTATGGCTTGTTAATTTGACGTAACGCACTGCTTTCATGCCTACCCTCGTTAATTTCCAGCGGGTAGCAAAGATTTGTATGTGTTTGAACAATCACCGGCTGTCTCATAAGAAACCAAAGACAACTCCCCCATGCTTATTTCTTTTACTTTCGCAGTAAAAAGAAATGGGTTGAAAACTTATACGTACACATATTTTTCATATTGGAATTTTTATTTTTTTGAAAATATTATAATTTATTTTTATAAATTTGATGTATAAAGTTTGTTCAATAAACAATTTGATGTGCATAATTTTTTTCGTTGTGATAATTTATAAATTTTTCTCCAATTATAATTTATGCCCATAACTTTTTTCTAACAACAATTTATATGCATAACTATTTTACTAAAGACAACTTATGCACATAGTTTTTTCTCTACGACGAGTTATGTGCATAACTTTCTTCCCTAACGATGAGTTATGCGCATAACTTTCTTCCATAACGACGAGTTATGCGCATAACTTTCTTCCCTTACAACGAGTTATATGTATAACTTTTTTCCTAACAACGAGTTATACGCATAACTTTTCCCCTAACGACGAGTTATGCGCATAACTTTTCCCCTAACGACGAGTTATGTGCATAATCTTTTTTCCTAAAATAATTCATGTGTACAACAAGTTATGCCAATTTGTTATACATTTATGTAATATTTACTACTTAGCATAGAAAAAAGATTGAAAAAGGAAAAAAGAAAAACCAAACGAAAACAGGAGACGACCCGGTGGAGACTGGAGACTGGAGAGAGAGTAACGGAGAAAGATAATGACCATTGGTGGGGGGCCTACACGGGGTTCAGCAGGAGACGTAGATCGCCGCCCGCCTCGGAATCACGGAGCGAGAGGAGAGGATGTCGATTTCCATTTCTTTATACATTCGCCAAAGAAGAGAATCTCCGGCATCAACGAGAAAAAATTGTGATTATAGGACTCCCTCCAAACGTGATTTGCTCATCCCGGTTCGCCGCCTCCATGCCGGCGCTCCGGCGGCCGAGGCGCCCGTCGTAGCCCACAGCGGCTTCCGGCCGGAGTCACCGCCGCGGCACGTGGCGGTGGTGCCTGACGGGAACAGGCGTTGGGCGCAGGCGCGGGGGCTGCCGACGGCGGATGGCCACGAGGCCGGCCGCCATGCGATAGATCGCACGGTGCGGCTCTCGCTGGCCTGGGGCGTCCGCGCTCTCACGGTGTTCGCCTTCTCCCAGGAGAACTCCGGGCGCCCCAAGGCAAGGCCGCCCGGACCGCCGGTCCCCTGCTCAGATCAACTGTCCGTCTCGTTGCAGATCTTGTGCTTACTACACTGCTCTTGATGCATTCTTTTGAATCTGCAGACTGAGGTTGACTACGTGATGGGGATGATCGAGCGGATGATCCTCGAGAAAGTCGACGAGTACGAGAGGTAACTAGGAATGCAATCTGGTCCTGGCACCTGGCAGTATAAATTTTGAACTGAAAATGCGGCATCGCGTGATTCATCTGGTCGAACAGGGACGGGATCCGATTGCACGTCATCGGCGACCCCAAAGGACAACCGGAATCTCTGCGGAAGGCTGCCCGGGAAGCAGAGGAGGCGACGCGGAGCAACTCCAAGCTCCACCTGATGCTGGCGACATGCTACAGCGGGCGGTGGGAGCTCGTGGAGGCGTGCCGGGAGCTCGCCCGGAAGGCGCGGGGCGGCCTACTCCGGCCGGAGGACATCGACGAGTCGCTGCTGGCCGGCGAGCTCCAGACGAGCGCCGCGGCCGGGGAAGAGCTCTCCTGCCCGGACCTGGTCATCAGGACGAGCGGCGAGCAGCGGCTTAGCAACTTCCTACTGTGGCAGTCCGCCTACTCGGAGCTCTACTTCACCGACACGCTGTGGCCGGATTTCGGGGAGGACGAGTACGTGAAGGCGCTGCGCGCATTCCAGAGCAGGGAACGGCGGTTTGGTCAGAGAAGTGCTTGAACTCTCTCGATGGCAGATAAGCATCGTGAAATGATGGAGCATATAAATTGTTAGCCCGATAGTCCGAAAGCATGCAGTCGATGTAAGCACAGTTTTTGATCGTAATAGATTGGTGCATCATTCCTATGTGTTTAATTTCACTTTGGGTAGTGGTACTACTAGAGGTCTTTTACGGTACACAATACCACCCAACGGCAGTACGGTGGTATTATCGGTTTTTTCAGTTTTTTATTATGGCTAAAATGGTAAGTTGCTCAATGTATGTTGTTTGGAAAAAATTTCCCCGCTGCCAAGGTTACATAAAAACACTTGATTTTATATATTACAACAATATGATTTTGTATATTTCCGATAATACCCATGTGCTACCCATACCACCTATGAATACCACCCATACCACGCTAAAAAAACTGGTGGTACAGAATTAATCTTAACCGTCGGATCCTTACATATAGATCATTTTATATTACATACGAGTCCTTTTCAACCAGTGGTACAGGGTGGTATTGTGTACTGTAAAAAACCTCTACTAAGATTGTCTGGCACTGTGACAGTCAACCATTCTTTAGCGATTGGTATCTGCCTCTTGCAATGGCAACTGCTGACGGGTGCGAAAACCTGTTACGGGCAATCCGAAGTATACCATGGGGGCGGCCACCGACCAGCACTATTGGCGCAAAAAGATGGCTGGAGACGAGATGCCGCGATACGTACGACGATGCGGTGGTGCGGCTCTCGAATTCGTGCTGCATCTGCATCCGTGTCGCCGCGTATATTGCCATGGCAAGCACTGAGGAGCGCGGCGGCAGATTTCGGCGCGACGACAGCGCGGTCCCTCTGTCCCGCCGCATGCCGATTCCCCGCGATCTCATCCATGAGATCATGACCATGAGGATCGCCGTTGCCGCCCTGCTTCCTTTGGCGCCGGCCGGGCAGGCTGCTCTGTTTGTTGCACACTCGCACGGCGGCGCGAGGCCCGGCATTCTGTCCGGGCAGGCGAATCCAATCCGGCCGGGGCCCCACAGCACGTGCCTGCTTGCCCGGGTCAGTTTAGTAAATAGCTTTTCTTCTGCCCTGCGTGGCCAACACTTGCAAATTTTTAGATACTTTTCGGTTGGCTTCCCCATAAGGAATTGGATGCTCATAGCCAAGAGGGAGTGAATTAGATAAACTTAAAATCTTAATCTTAGGAGAGGTGCGCCACCAGCTAGAAAAAGGACCGTCGCGGCCGGGACTGGGAGAGAGGATGAGGGCCGCCGCTACCGACGGCCTACCAAGAGAGAAGGAGGAGGTCAGCCGCCCCTGCGTCGGGGAGAGATGAGGAGAGGACGGCCGATGCCCACACGGCCTGGAGAGAGGAATAGGGACAGGAGTGTTAGAGTTTGTTGAAATATATTCAGCTGTAACAAACCTAGAGAGATTGGTTCGGCCATTAGCTGTAGATAGATTTGATTCATGACTTGGTACACAAGTATGTAACTAGAAAATCTTGTAGATTAGCTTGGCTGAACCATTCATCTCAGGGTATATATTGTAACCTCCTCCGTGCTTTGTATGCACAGATTAACACGAAGCCGACGCCGAGCCAAAGGCCGTCGTTCAACCACGCTCACGCTTTTGATCTCTTTCATGGTAATCAGAGCCATCGCCGCTTAGGTAGAGTGCATCCATGGCTTCAAGCTCCACCTCCTCCAATCTCTTCTTCGGCATTCAGGTCTCTGGAAAACTGAACAAGAGCAACCATGCGATATGGCAAGCGCAGGTCCTCACCGCGATTCGTGGTGCCCGTCTGGAAGGCCACAACAATGGCAAGACCGAAGCTCCTGCTATCGAGATCAACGCCAAGCAAGGAGACACTACCACCAAGGCGCCCAATCTGGCGTACGAGGAGTGGTTTGCCCGGGATCAGCAGGTCCTGGGGTTCATCTTCACCTCCGTGTCCAAGGATGTACTTGGGCAGATCGCTTCTGCATTGACGGCGGCGGAGGCATAGGCTGGAGTGGCGGATATATTTGCCACCCATACCCGCACTCGTTCTGTGAACGTGCGCCTTGCGCTCACCACAACCAAGAAGGGCGCAATGACCATCACTGAGTTCGTCACGAAGATGAGGAAGCTTGGCGATGACATGAAGGCGACCGGGAAGCCCCTCGACAACGACGAGATGGTCGCCTACATCCTCATCGGCCTCGACCACGACTTCGACCCCATCATCTCGGCTGTGATGGCACGAGTCGAACCGATTACGGTAGCTGAGTTGTACTCACAACTTCTTAGGGCAAGTACAATGGTGTCGTCTGATAGGTCGTCCCATGCATTGACACGTAATATTGGGTCGACTCAACAGAGCACTTGTACAATGAGTTGTCTTATAAGTCGTCCGGTAGAGCAATAAAATCCCTTAATTTGTGCATGTAAAAAAGGAATATTATGAGTTGCATGGCAATAACAACTCATACAATGGCTGTGAAGTTGTCTCATAAGGTGGTTGTTTCGCGAAGCAACGACTTCTCTCTCTCTCTCCTCGCTCTCTCTCCTCCACACCATCAAAAATCTTATGTGGCATTGCATGGGACGACCTATGGGACTGCTGACGTGTACCAATGTACTTGCTCTTAGCTTCGAAAATCGGATCGATCTGAAGAACGGGGGCGGCTCCAACGGCGCCAACAGCAACAACTCGTCATCGTACGTCGCCAACAGAGGTCGTGGCGGCTGTGGCCGTGGTGGAGGCGGCCGCAACAACAATTACCGTGGCCGCGGTACTCCAGGTCGTGGCCAGGAGAACTCACGCCCGCAGCATCCATGCAACAACAACAAGGAACGCTACCAGGTATGCTTCAAAAAGGGTCATGCTGCTACTGAATGCTGGCATTGCTTCGATGAAAATTATGTAGCTCCTATGATGTTGACACGAACTGATGCACTGATACTGGTGCGTCTGATCACATCACGAGCAACCTGGAAAAGCTTTCTGTTCGTGACAAGTACAAGGGCAACGATCAGATTCACACCGCCAGCGGTGCAGGTATGAAAATTAGTCATATTGGTCATACCATTGTTCCGACTAGCTCTAGAAATTTACATCTAAATAATGTGCTTCATGTTCCTGATGTTGCTAAAATCTTATATCCGTTCATCGTCTTGTTCGAGATAATTATGTTTTTCTTGAATTTCATCCTGATTATTTCTTGATAAAGGATTAGGCCACGAAGAACACGATCCTTAAGGGAAGATGCCACAAGGGACTCTATCCTCTTCCTTCAACCCATCCAATAAAGCAAGCTTTTGGAGTCGTGAAGCCCACCTTTGCAAGGTGGCACAATCGTCTTGGTCATCCATCCTCTCCCATTGTGTCGAGGGTGGTCTCTAGAAATAATTTACCATGTTCTTTCGAGTCAAATAAAGAGTATGTCTGTGATGCTTGTCAAAAGGCAAAAATTCATCAATTGCCTTATGCCAAGTTGTCAAGCACTTCCAGTCATCCTTTAGAGTTAATTTATTCAGATGTTTGGGGTCATGCGCCCGATTCGGTTGGAGGAAAGAAATACCATGTTAGCTTCATTGATGACTACAGTAAATTTTCATGAATTCCAAAAACTTGTTGAAAGACTCTTTGACCGAAAAATGCTTACTATGCAAATGGACTGGGGTGGTGAATATCAAAAACTCCATTCGTTTTTTTGAAAAAATTGGCATCATCTCATCATGTTTCCTGTCCCCATGCTCACCAACAAAATGGTGCCGCAGAACATAAGCACCGCCACCTAGTTGAGGTTGGGCTATCTCTTCTAGCTCATGCTTCTATGCCCTTAAAATTCTAGGATGAAGCTTTCTTAGCCGCCACCTATCTTATTAATCATACTCCCCGTAAGGTTCTTGATTATGCAACATCTTTAGAGCGGCTCTTTAATCAAACACCAGATTATTCCTCTCTAAGAGTTTTTGATTGTGCTTGTTATCCAAACCTCAGGCCATACAATCACCACAAATTGGAGTTTAGGTCCAAACAGTGCGTGTTCCTTGGATACAGTAACTTGCACAAAGGCTTTAAATGCCTAGAAATCTCCTCTGGCAGGGTTTATATCTCTAGAGATGTGGTGTTTGATGAAACTGAATTTCCCTTTTCTAAGCTTCATTCCAATGCCGGAGCCCGCCTTAGAGAAGAAATGTCTCTCCTTCCACCGAATCTCCTAAATTTTCCTGAGTCGGAACAACTGGGTGATCATGTGGCTAATTTACCTATTGAATCTAATGTTTCTGGTGAAAGTTTTGATGAAAACAGGGCCCCTAATGCATCTGATATGAGTCTTGGAGGAACAAGACAAGAAAATGCGCCTCCCGGAGTTGATTCAGGTGAAAACCAGGCAGGACAGGGACAGGGATTTGCATTCGGATCGCAGCCGAATCCACCTCGTTCTCTGGCTCAGTCTCCCGCGTCACCGGCAGCACACCTGCATGCCCCATCCGCGCCTGCCACGTCGCCTTCGCCTGACGCGAGCACGCGCGTGGGGGAGACAGCACAGGGAGGCAGTGAATCCGGCACTACCGCGTCGAACGGTGCACATGGCGATCCCGCCGTGCTGCCGCAAGATGACCCTCCTGCGGGATCTTCTGTGGCCACTGGTGTTGTTGATCAGCAACAATCTACAACAGTACAAGAAAGGCCTCGCACACGCCTACAAAGCGGGATTCACAAAAAGAAGGTATACACTGATGGCACTATTAAGTATGGACTGTTTACTTCTTCTGCTGAACCACGCAATTTAAATGAAGCTTTGCATGATAAAAACTGGAAAGAGGCAATGGATTCTGAGTATATGGCTCTTATGAGAAATAAAACCTGGCATCTAGTTCCACCACATAAAGGCATAAATGTGGTAGATTGTAAATGGGTTTTGAAGAAAAAGTTCAAGACAGATGGAAGCCTAGATAAATATAAAGCTCGCTTAGTAGCTAAAGGGTACAAACAACGGTATGGGATAGATTATGGAGATACCTTCAGTCCTGTTGTTAAGCCTGCCACTATTAGAGTTGTTTTATCCTTAGCAGTGTCTCAAGGGTGGAGTTTGCGTCAGCTTGATGTAAGCAATGCTTTCTTGCATGGTCATCTTGAGGAAGATGTTTACATGAAACAACCTCCTGGCTATGAAAACAAAACTTTACCCAGATATGTATGTAAATTGGATAAA
Organism: Cenchrus fungigraminus; assembly: GCA_036936925.1. Taxonomy (NCBI): domain Eukaryota; kingdom Viridiplantae; phylum Streptophyta; class Magnoliopsida; order Poales; family Poaceae; genus Cenchrus; species Cenchrus fungigraminus. Next base: position 76,634,908 of record CM072780.1, read on the forward strand.
GCTTTATATGGTCTTAAGCAAGCACCTAGGGCTTGGTATTCGAGGCTCGGTACTAAACTGCAAATGCTTGGGTTCAAAGCGTCAAAGGCAGACACATCATTGTTTTTCTTCAAGAAAGGGTCTCTTACCATGTTTGTTCTTGTTTATGTTGATGACATCATAGTTGTCAGTTCGGCCTCTAGTGCTACCACAGCCTTGTTGAAAAAGTTAAATGAAGATTTTGCATTGAAGGATCTAGGTGACTTGCATTATTTTCTTGGTATAGAAGTATCCAAGGTTCATGATGGGATATTACTCACACAAGAAAAATATGCCAATGATGTTTTGGAACGGGTTGGTATGACACAATGCAAGCCAGCCAGTTCACCATTGTCCACCTCTGAGAAACTCTCACGTCATGAGGGATCTGCGCTTGGACCAAAGGATGCAACGAATTATCGAAGTGTAGTTGGAGCACTTCAGCATCTAACCTTGACAAGACCTGACATTTCTTTTGCAGTCAACAAGGTTCACCAATTTCTACATGCACCTACAAAAGTTCATTAGGCAGTAGTAAAGCGAATTTTGATATATTTAAAGCAATCCACTAACCTTGGGTTAAGGATCAGTCGGTCTTCCTCTTTGCTTGTTAGTGCTTTTTCAGATGCAGATTGGGCAGGTTGCTTGGATGATAGGTGCTCCACTGGAGGGTTTGCTGTGTTTCTGGGAACAAACCTTGTATCATGGAGTGCCCGCAAACAAGCTACAGTTTAAAGGGTCTAGTACTGAGGCTGAATACAAAGCATTGGCAAATGCTACGACAGACGTAATGTGGATTCATACTTTGTTAATGGAACTAGGAGTCTGTGCGCCAAGGGCAACAAAGCTATGGTGTGATAATATTGGAGCTAAGTATCTCTCGACTAACCCTGTTTTCCATGCTAGAACAAAGCATATTGAAGTTGATTATCATTTCTTTAGAGAAAGGGTATCTATGAAACTTCTTGATATTGAATATGTATCTACAAAGGACCAGGTTGCTGATGGGTTTACAAAACCCCTTCCGGTGCGTCAATTGGAGATGTTCAAACACAATCTTAACTTGGTGCGTTCAGATTAAGGGGGGTGTTAGAGTTTGTTGAAATATATTCAGTTGTAACAAACCTAGAGAGATTGGTTCGGCCATTAGCTGTAGATAGATTTGATTGATGACTCTGTACACAAGTATGTAACTAGAAAATCTTGTAGTTTAGCTTGGTCGGACCATTCATCTCAGGGTATATATTGTAACCTCCTCCGTGTTTTGTATGCACCGATTAACACGAAGCTGACTGTTGGTATTTCTTAAGTCACTACTAACGGCGCATTGTTAGCGTGAGCGTAAGATCCACCTGGGTACACCTATGAGTACGAACGAGTCCGCAAGCGCACGGATATACCGCTGTAGCACTTCACCTAAGGAGTATTCCAAAGGGTATCGAATCCAAGGAATGACGTGCACTACCTTCTATCCTAGTAGAATGGTCCAAGGACACCAAACACATGCTATGGTAGGGGAATGATGAGGTGCTTCCTATGGGTATTGATTCTAAAGGAGGAGCAGACTCGTCGTAAACACTCGCTTCGGGCACCAGTTCCCTCCTGGATATAACAGTTAGTTCTGGCCGAAAGTTCTACGCCGTATCTGAACGTGGGGGAGTACAAAGGGTCCAACGGCTGTCACTACCGCGGCCACCCCAAGACAATCTGTGGGATACGGGGAAACGAAGGATAACCCGCAGTCTAGACACCACGTCTACACCACCGATCACTACTATAGCACGGCTACGTCTGTCGACCCGTAACAACACTATAGCACTCCGTACAAGTACGAAGAGACGAACCCGCGAGTACGAGACTGGTCTCACTTATCATGGAATCATATAGGCGACAGGAAGAACGACTTGTCACAGATTAATGTACTCCAACAAGATCTAACGGGATAATTCACACAAACGGATATGCAGAATTAAGCACCTAGTCAACAAGATCAAAGGATCGTGTCACGAAGAACACGAGCCTCTAAATGATGAACAGATGAAGAACTCAAGAGCATATCATCTTATGCATGAATACCACTTTAGTCTAAATGGAAAATACAGAAATACTTACTTTGCTCTAAATGAAGAACAAATGGGCATCTCACCCACACCACTCTCTACATAGCACCTACACCCAACTACACATGGAGAGATGAGAACTCACCTCTCCAAGTGAGGAAATGAGAGAGGAGAGGACTTGGGATGTGTGTCTCTATTCTAGCCCCCTCCACCTCTATTTATAGGCCAAGAGGAGCTCCTAGGCTGCCTTGGGCGCCACCAAGGCACCAATGAGGTGGTGACACATGGCGCTGAGGAGTGGGGGCCAAGTTGGTGAATCTTCCATGAGAAGGAGCTGCAGGATTTCGAAGGAATATTCGGGCAGGCACCTGGCACCGCCTTTGGTTCATCACGACAAGCCGACACGTGGAAGGGCAGCGCGAGAGGCCTCAGAGTGGGGTCGGCCGACCGAGGGGGTCGGCCGATCCCGGGGTGGCCCTGTTCGCGCCGTCTTTCGTCAAGGTGACTGCCAGGTGGGTCCCAAGGTGGGTATGGGGGTACTCGCGGTGTTCCTAGCTGGTTATCTCATGGTTGTGGGCCCTTGTATCCGCATTCTTGCTCCTGATTGGTTGAGAGTGTGCTTCTTTGGATCGATGATGTGTCATGGACACGTGGACTCCTGTGTGGCAGCACGTCGCCACGTGGCGTGGTGTGTGTCCTACCGCGCCCACATGATATCTTGTGCATATCTCTTTCATCCGAACTCCAAAGTAGGCAAATGATATATCCATTTCGATCGTTTCGACGAGCTCGTTGCAATGGTGCAGACCAATTAGGCATTTGAGGTTGTTTATGATGATGCCATATCTATGTCATTGGTTTACTTGCTCTTAATTGTATCATTCCATGTGCATTTTGATGTGTCCTGCAACAAAAGATAGAAACACCAACACTTGTAGAAATTATCTGTATAAACCCCTATTCTAGTGTTGATGATCGCTTTCCATTTATTTTATGCAGGAATTGACAGCCTAAAAGTGGTACTTAGCAGCCGTCAACAACTCCCCCACACTTGACATTTGCTCGTCCCGAGTAAAGGGAGAACAAATCAAGTGGGACATGAAATCCAAATGTATGAAGCGAGCATAAAAGATATTCCAAACCATACCTTGTACTTGTGAACTATGTGGAGTGTCTATCATGCCATCTCGGGTAGTTGAGGAATGGAATGGTCATGAATCAAATTACTCCTGCTCATCATGTCAAGTAACTTGGGGTTTTGCAATGATTTTCAAAACAAACCTTGCTTAGCTCCTTATTTGATTCTCTCAGATCGCTTAGTGTGTACATATCCTCACCAAGGCATTATATTGCCTTTATTCATCCTACTTCTAATGATGGCTATATGTGTAGCTCAGGGTAGGATAAAAGATAAAGCATACTTGTTTCACATATATTGCAAAGTCAAAGTTCGGATCAAAGAAGAAAATCAAATCATACAATCAGATCAAGATGTGCACGTGTATGGGTATGATGGGTATGGTAAGGTGGTCACTAGCCCCGGAATGGGTGCTAGTTATTACCATATTTGATGAATGAGATGAATGACTCCATTGCGTGATTCTGTCTCTCATATATATATGAAAAGTCTTATGAGAACATGGCTATCCTCTTTTTTAGTGGACGTGTGCCCACATTTTTTTTCTTTTCTCTCTTTTTTTCATAACTGCAGGGACCTTCATGTGTCCCTATTTTTTTTAGATAGCCATGCCTCTTTTACAAAATACTTGAGGAGAGAGAAATCAATGCATATGATGGAGCATTTATGTAGGTGAATAGATGAATGATACAATGCTAACTTCCAGAGTAGAAGCATAGCAAGGGGAAAAGGTGGTGTGCACATAAATCTTGATCATGAAAGCATGAAAAGAATTCTCATAAGGGTCACAGAATTTGACAAAGCTCAATGCAATAACAAGCAGCATATGAGTATAAGGTTTTCAACTAAAAACATCATATGGCTTTGGTAGGACTATGACATATCAAAGAGGAGCTTTGCAAAGGGTTTTCATGTTTGTAAAGAAATTCCCAAGCACTCAAACATTTAGAGCGAAGATCATATCATCAAACCAAATCACAAACACCAACTACTTAGATAAGCATGAGTTCCCTAATGATATTTGTTCACAAGCATCGAGATAATAAGTAAGGAATAAAGCATATGCAAGCCAACCATAGGAATCGTGTAGAGCAAGTCCTTAATTGTGCGGGAGTTCTCAAGTGGGTATGTCGTGCAGCCCTTGTGCGGGAATTCTGAAGTGGGTAAGTTGATGATGAGCTTGAGAGAACTCCCCCACACCGATGCTTGTACTGGTGTTGTTCTTCAAGCAAAAGTGGAAACAAAAGATGGACTCTACTGGTTCGAGAACCATAGAGCCTTTATTCAAAAGCAAATATTTTTGGGTTTTTTTATTATCACCATATCATTTACTCAAGAAGGGTTAGATCAATACTGCACTTCATAAATAAAGAAGGTATACTTACCTGAGACCTTTACGGGGTCAAATGTACCTCCTTCATATATGTTGTGCAAAATAAATCTGACACCTTTACTTACCTTCCCATTTAAAACCAGCTTAATGCATGACTCACCCAGGTGAATTTGATGATTTCCTGCTGAGGACCGGAGCGTCCGAGGACCGGTGGATGGTCGCTCCCTGGTGTGATGAGTGATTGACAACGTGGTGTGGACTGACTCTTGGCTGAGTATTGCAGGTGCAGATTACGGCTTGACTCATGCTGATGCAGGTGAAGAGTGGGTGCGAAAGGTCTTAGCCTTACGGGGCCTCCGAGGAGTGGAGAGACAAGTAGGCTCGGCTCGATGGACCCGGTGGCCGAACGGGGTCAAGTGCGGGCCGCATCGTGGCAAGAAAAGCAAGACGAAGTCGTCGACCGGAGCCGGTGCAGGGTAGCGGCTCACGACCAGAGTCTGCACGCGGGGTTTGTGGCGGTTCACCACAAAACCGTCGGGTTACTTGGTTGAGCCACAAAACCAAGACCGGAGGCTCGGCGGGCGGAGACGGGATCCGGGCGCGCCGAGAAGCTTCGATGCCGGCGGACACATGGCGGGATCGCAGGGCTTGCGTCGGGGGGACGCGGACTGCGGCAAAGGCGTGGCCGTGCGATGAAGAGTGCTACTTGACCATATTGCCCCTGAGGGGATTGTATCTTAAGTTTAAGTGCTAGGGGTAGCTTGGTCATTTGCCCAACCCAGAGGGACTCATATATATAGCTCTAGGGTTTTCTGGGCAAACCATCCATCCGGACTGCTTCTCATTTCCTTGCTCCATAGGCGTAGATTTTCTTCATCGTTTTGTAGAGAATCTGACCTCTGAGTGTATGGAAGCATTCATGGTTGCGTTGATTTCCTTCTTGTAGCTCGTGTGATTTTCGTGTCTTTCTCGAGCTATTTTTGTTGGATTTTCGTGCGAGACTTGTTCCTTCGATTCTGAGGTGTTTGGGTTCGGATTTGTTGGTGGGGATCATGGATAGATGTCTTGTGCATCTTTGTGCTTGATCTTGACCCCCCAATCTCCAGATTTGGCCTCCGATTGAAGGATTTCGGTTGGAACCCTAGCTTTTTGGTAGAGCTCGGTTGTGATTCGATTCCCGGCAATTTAGTTCATTTGAGGTCTCAAGTTTTGGGGTACAGCTTCTCCTAGGGACGCTCCACATCTCCCCCAAATCTTACCTCAAGAGCTCAAGCCGTTTGGGAGATCCATGGACGGATAGGTGCTTTCGTGCTTGCGTTTTCGAGCTCGGGCTGCTCTGTCCGCACCTGGCGGACCGTCCGCGCCTGGTCAGCGGACCATCTGCGAGGAGCCCGGCAGCCGGCTGTTCGTCGAGTTCTTCGCGAGTTCTTGAGCCGCTTCGTTTCGATCCGTTTGGTCGGTAGGTTTTGGTTGGAGGTTGTTGGTCGGACCGTCCGCCCGGTGAGGCCGGACCGTCCGCGGTGAGCTCGCGGACCGTCCGAAATTCGGAGGGTGCATACTGGAGGTTCGGGGTCGTTTTGCGGACCGTCCGCCCCTGACCCACGGACCGTCCGCCTGCCCCCTGTGGACCATCCGCCCGGTCACCTCGGACTGTCCGCCTGGGACTTCGCAGATTGCCTAAGTCCTTTGCTTCTTGAGTTGCGCTTTCGCTTTGGGATTGTTTGAGGCTTGTTCCTAGGGTTGGTAGGTCCGTTGTGACTATGTGACCTTGGCAAGCTCGTGTGGGAATCCTAGGTTGTGAAGTTGGGGCATAGGCCGAGTTCATCCTTTGGGAAGAATTTTTATCGGCTCCCATTCACTCCCCCCCTCTCTGGTCGCCTAATCGGTCCTTCAATTGGTATCAGAACCGGTTACGGATCTTCGTGATTCTAACCAGTCTAAGATCCAAAGATGGCGTACCAGGAACGGGGTTCGGGTCCTCCACACTTTGATGGTAAGAACTACCAGATGTGGCAGAGGCGGATGGCTGCTTTCCTCCGCGGCAAGGGTCAGATCCTTTGGGATGTCACGATGAACACAACTTATGTTCATCCTGTGAACTTCCTCGCTCCAGGATCGAGGGACATGTTCGACGCCAACAACAAGGCGGTCGACTACCTGTACCATGCTCTGTGTCAATCCGAATTCGATCGGGTTCAGACAGAGGACTTGGCGTGCAGGATTTGGGAGCAGCTGAAGAATGCTCACGCTGGGAACACTCAGGTTCAGGCTCGGTTGTTTGCGACCTACCGGAGAGAGTATGAGAACTTCACTCATCTCCCCGGTGAGTCCATAGATGCCATGTTCCAGTGGTTCACGGTGATTGTGAACAACATGAGGGCTAATGTGGCCGTGCTCCCGTACGATGATCATGACAGGGATATCAAGCTCCTGCACTCTCTGGATCGTATCGTGTGGAGTGAGAAGGTCGAGGCCATTCTTGAGTCGGAGAAGTATGAGACCCTCATGGTGGACGAGCTGTTCTCCAGGCTCAAGTCGTCCGAGGTGGACCGTGGGGTGCGTGCAAAGATCGAGAACCCGACTGACCCTCATAGTCTGGCTCTTGTGACTGGATCAAGGACAAACGCTAACATGTCTTCGAGACATTTTTCTTTGTCTTGTCTTGTGTCCATGCTAGATGAGAAGTTTGACGTGCTTGGCGAGGAGGATCTCGCGTTGCTGAGCAGGCGGTTCGAGCGCATGTACACGAACCGGAAGAACGCTCGGAGGAGCTCGGGCATGTGCTACCGGTGCGGGAAGCACGGGCACTTTATCACTGAGTGCCCGGAAGCCATGGAGGTCAAGCACGAGCACAAGCACTGTTCGAGGACCGACCACAAGCACCGCTCGAGGGATGACCACAAGGGCAAGAACAAGTCCGAGCGAAGGCCGATAAGGAGTGGTGGTCACAAGAAGAAGAGCGTGCGATGGTTGCCGGTGCGAGCGACATCGACTCAAGCTCCTGCTACTCTTCATCGAGCTCAAGTGATGAAGATGAGAACCGGCACAAGGGCAAGCGGTGGAGCAAGAACATCAACAGCCTATGCTTCGCCGCCCAAGGCTTTTGCGGCATGGCACACAGCTCCGCAAGCAAGAAGAGCAACAAGGATGACTCGGACTCCGACTCCGAGGATGAGGTAAACAATGATCCATCCTTCTTGGTACCGGAGAATGCTAGGTTGAATGAATTGCTTGACAACTATGATGATGTGCTTAGAAAGACCAACAAGGAGAAGAGGGAGTATAGGTCTTTGCTTGGAGAGGCTAAGGAGAAGGTGGTTGAGCTAGAGTCTTTGCTTGTTGATGCTAGGGCTCAAATAGATTCTCTTAAGTCTGCTCCTATTGTGACCGATGAACCTGAATGCACTGATTGTTCCACTTTTCTTGGTGATTTGACTGTGCTTAAGGAAAAGTATGCCTCCAAGGTTGAGGAACTAGATGTGCTTAGGGTTGAGCTAGATGAGATGAAATCTAGGCCTTCCTTGCTTGGTGCTTGCACTTCTTGTCCTATTTTGCATGAGAAACTAGATGAGTCGGTTGCTTATGCTAGATCTCTAGAAGCTGCTTTGAAAGCTCCTATTCCCACATCATGCTCTACTTGTGAAATAAATGTTGTGAAGAATTTGGAGCTTGCACACTATGTTGATCGTTTGCAGGATGAGAATGATGAGTTGAGGAAGATGATGGGTTGGTTGTCTGGTCATGAGCCTCAGCTCAGGATGATGATTGAGGCATACAAGCGCTATGATGGGCAAGCACTTGGGTCGGACAAGGTTGGTGAGGGAAGTGGTGAGAATGAGGGGAAGATCGGAGATATCCCAGAACCACCAAAAACCTACCACAAAAATGCCTATGCTCCTAAGCCAAATCCTCTTAGGAACCGACTAGACACAACCCCAGCTCCACCCGTGTTTCCTCCACACAGACAACTTCTAGAAACCCATCAAGTTCAAGAGTGACTTGGGGAATGAGTTTTTTGAGAAGAAGGGAGAGAAACTGAGTGAGGAGAAGCCAGAGCCCAAGGAGAGCCCAAAGCCAAAGCCAAAACCAAAACCCTTCCATTGTGAGCATTGTGGGAGGGATGGGCACCTAGCTGAGTTTTGCTTCAGGAGGAAGCATGAGGAGAGGTTTGTGAGGGAAATGGCAAACAAGGACAGGTACCGCCCTTCTCGTGGTGTGCCTGAGCCTAGGATGGTGCCAAGGGGCGAGGGAGTGGTGCGTACCATTTACCCTCGGGAGAGGCGTGAGTTTGTGCCTCGAGGTGAGCCACCATAGAGAGATGGTGGTAGGCGTGTTGGGTTTGGGCGTGGTGAGTTTGCTGGACGTTCCTTCGCTCATGGCCAATACGAGTATGGGGGGGAACGATCGCAGCTTTAGGTCCCAGAGGAGCTACGAGCCACGGTCTCCACCTCGTGGTACGCGTAGTCCTCCAAGGGGACGTGTGGGTGTTCCACCTTGGAGAGATAGGATGGATTTTGCTAACCCCACTTTTGAGCAAATGGCACGGCACTGGTTTGATTCATTTTGTACTAACCCCAGTGCTGAGTCGTTTGCTCACTCTCGCTCTCATTTTTGATTTTCAGGTGGGAGGCTTGGAGGGCTTTTGGTTGATCGACTCTGGTTGCTCTCGACACATGACCGGAGATCGAAGGTGGTTCTCCAGCCTCACCCCGGTGATGACCAAAGAGTACATCACTTTTGGGGACAATGGGAAAGGTAGAGTGCTTTCAGTGGGCACGGTGAAGGTGAGCGAGTCTGTGACTCTTAGGCGTGTTTCTCTTGTCAAGTCTTTGGGGTACAATTTTCTTTCGGTTTCCCAGCTTCTTGATGAGGGTTTTGAGGTCCATTTCAAAACGGGCGCTTCGCGTGTTTTGGATTCTCGAGGTGTTCTTGTGTGCACGATCATCCCCGAGGGTCAGATTTTCAGATCCGATTTTTCTCAGTGTGTTGGCTCTTCGCGTTGTTTGGTTGCTGGCGTCTCAGCGGAGCTTTGGAAATGGCATAGGAGACTAGGTCACTTGAGTTTTGACTTGTTGTCACGCTTGAGTGGGCTAGGGTTGGTCCGAGGATTGCCTAAGTTGAAATACCAAAAGGACTTGGTATGTGCTCCGTGTAGGCATGGTAAGATGGTCGCCGCCTCTGACATCAGTTTTGACAAAGAGGCCATGCGAGCTGTTCCATATGGATTTGGTTGGTCCAGCTCATGTGTGCTCGGCGGGTGGGAAATGGTATGTCCTGGTGATAGTGGACGACTATTCTCGCTATGCTTGGGCCTTCTTTTTGGCTGACAAGGGGGAGACGTTTGATTTTATCCGGGATCTAATCTTGAGGTTGAAGAATGAGAGGAATGGAGATGCTATTCGAGCTATTCGTAGTGACAATGGCACTGAATTTTGTTGACGCTCCTTAGCCTCACCACTAAGGTTGCACTTACGGTGATGGTGCCAGGAATGCTCGAGGCACTCGCAAGCGTCGCTACCAGGTTTACACCTCTAGTAACAGGGCTAGGGAATGTCTTTGGGTAAAACACACGATCACAGAAAGGTCCGCAAGCGCACGGATTACCATTGTAGCACTTCACCCAGTGGTATTCGGGTTATCGTATTTATATTTTCCCAAGGGAGGCACTACGGCAAAGATGATCGAATAAACGGTGGAGAAAGACAAGACTTGGTAAAGAGCTATAGCGGGGGTAACGAATAAAGATATTCGGGGATAAATCGACACACGCAAGGAGATCTTGATAAAGGACTAGAGAGGACCTAGCGAGCTGGGAGGACAACGAGACGAGAAAGGATCCTAACACAATCTATATATTCTTGTCAACTCTAGGCAAAGAACTAAAGCAAAGGATAACCAAGGCAAGCTAAACTCAACAAGCTCTTCTAGTGTTGCAGGGGCATGCAAAGCCGCGCTCTCAGACTGGGATGAGAAGGGAGAACGACGACACGCTGAATCCTACCGGCCCGAACTAACGTGGTGGACTACAAAGCCCGTCCGGAGCTGTCAGCTCCATAGGGTACCACAACTATTCCGTTGAACGGGACACCAATCTAAGACTAAGGTAAGCTCTGAGCACCGCGCTCACAACGAACCAAAGAACCTTTCCCCGGATATCACGAAGGAAGGTCTCTCTCTCCCGTGAACCACCGGAGATCAAGCGAAGAACGACCACAACACTATAGGGTTCAAGAGAGCTATGCTAACCAAGACTAAACTAACCTTAGTCTAAACCAAGAATAAAGCTTCTAGAGCAAAGTAAAAGCTGAATGTAATTGACTCGAAAGGTAAGATAGAAAGATAACTTAAATTGTACTTGAGTCTAAACAAAGAAAGGATACAAGAGTAGTACCGGAACTCTGAAGAAGACTCCTCCGGAACCCCGAGACTAGCTCGACTTGACTCTAACTCCCAAGCTACACTAATCCTACTCTAAGTGAACAAAAGAGGGAAATGGAGATGCTCCTGCGTTGTGTGTCCAATCCAGCGAGTGTGAGGTGCCTTTTATAGGCAAGGGAGGTCGGTTGAGCACGTGGGGCCAAGATGTCAGGTGCGGCCGGCTCACTAGGTGCGGCCGGCCCTATGATCCACCGCCTCTCGACTTGGACGCTCCTGATCCTTGCTCCTGAGGCGGTTGTAGGTCGGTCTCTTGAGTCGGTTTCGCCCGGCACGCGAATGGATAGGTGCGGCCGGCCCACCTCCGTGCCGTGTGATGCACCACCTATGCTCAGGGACGCCTAGGATCGCCTCTGAATGATGGTTGTGGCGGTTGAGCGGCTAGACAAGTGGACCCATTGATCCTAGCCTCCACCTTTGGATCAAACCGACGTTCTTCAGTGAATCGTGCTCGTCCAAGTATTGCTCGAGGGAGAGGAGGTGCTCTAGACTAGGGATGAGCCACAGGGCAGGGCCGGCCGCACCTGCAGGGCCGGCCGGACCAGGTGGTTCGGCCGTGCCTTGCTCGTGTGGCACGTTGGTTCCAAATTCTCCCAAAATGTGTACCTGCCTATGAAATTCACAACACAACTCGTGGAGCTTTATTAGTACTAAAAATGTGCATGAAACTTGCCGTATACTCCTCTCGAACCCGAGGTTTTGACGGTCGAATCTTTGTTGTAAGGACCGTCAACAAACTCCCCCAAGCTAAACGTTTGCTCGTCCTCGAGCAAAGTCTAGACTCGGCCTCGGCGGATCAGGAGTTGCATGATGTTATCGCTCGGCAAGTACCTGTGCACAAACTCCATGCTCTTCTTGCTAATTTAAAAAGGTTGGTACGAGAAAAGCTTAGCCTTACTTTACCCGTGGGGCTTGTAGCTTTTCCACCTTGCCTTCGGAGGTTGAAGAGTAGAATGGTTTTTGACTTTGCATCTCTCACTCTTCTTCTTTTCTGGATCCTATCTCTGAGTTTTTGAAAATTTTGTAAAGAAAGACAGGGTTCCTCGGATGGTTCCCTCGATCGCTCAAGTGGTATTTGTCACCTCACCAAAGGCTTTAAGCGAGCCTCAACTTCCTACTCTATGGCTTGTATGTGGAGCTTTGGGTAGGATAAGTATGAGATTCACTTGTGCCACAAGATGTTGTTGAGCCAAAGACCGGATCCAAGAAGAAACTAGTCATGCAACTTGATCGAGATGTGCAAGTGTGTGGAATATATTTGTTTGTTTTTCTTAGTACTCCTTGCTTTGAGATTCTCCTCTTGCTTTTATTTTGGAGGGGGGTCATGCTTCATTTTTTTCTATGCTCTTTGATTGGAGCACATTTTTTTTCTATGCTTCTTGAGCATTTACTCTTTTTTTTCTTTTTTTTTCAATGACCCCTCTCTCCTTTTGCAAGATTACAAGAAGAGAAATCTCTTTGGATTTGGAGTATTTATTTTTGGTGGATGGATGGCATGTTTTGTGTAACTCCCAGTGTAGAAGTTAGCATGTATATGTGGGTGTACGTGGTCTCGATCATGGAAGCATGAAAAGATTCTACCAAGGGTCACAACAATTTGGCAAAACTCATTGGGTCACAAGCAAGCATATGTAGAAGGTTTATACTTTGATATCGACATATGGCTTTGGTAGGTAATATGACCATTGAGGAACTTGCCTTATTTTATTTTCAAAAGAAATCGTCTGAGATTTTCACCGTACTATGAGATAGAGCAAGATCAACATTGTCGCACCATATCATACTAATCAACAACCTAGGTTCGGTCATAAGCATTTGCTTCCCATAAAGTTTTATTTCAGGCTTTTGTCTCAAAATATACCAACAAATTCAAATGCTCAAAGAGCACAAAGTTGTACATTAGGTTCTTGCAAAGTTTTAACATAGCAACTATTCATCATTTCCAAAGTGAGGATATAGACAAGATTTCAAGCACATGGTTGAAGCAAATATTTTTGTAGTTTTTCTTTTATTCAAAAGAGATAAACAAGATGTTGAAAATTAGTTTGGATGGACATACCTTCCTTGATTGAATATGGGGTCTCCCCAAGCTAAATTTTGGCTACCTGGTTGGTGTGTCTTCATTTTGGTGATGAGTTGAGCACTTGGAAGCTTGTAGTGGTTGTCTTAATGGATTTGTGGAAAATCATAGGTGCGGCTGTACCACTAGGTTCGGCCGGCCCTACTATATTTTCTCCAAGCACTCGTGTGCCCTCCTGTAAACATCCTGCACAAAAATTTTGTCGAGGGGAGATACGGCCGTACCTCTAGGTTCGGCTGTATCACCAAAAATATCCAAAACTGTTTTTCTATGTCTTGTTTACTTACTAATGCATTGGTGAAATCAAATTTGAAATCTAAACATGCTTGATGCACGAAATAAAAGGTTGAAAGGGAAATATGAGATAGATACCAGTTTACCTCTCGGTGAGGGCTCGTGGTTTAGAGTCTGTGAGCGGGACTCCTCCGTTTGCCTAATTGATCTTGCGTTCGTCCGGTCCCGGAGTGGAAGACTCGGACGATGCTCTCTTCACACGCCACACCTTCTTTGTTTTCTTCGGTGGCGCTGAAGTTGGTGAGGCTTTAGCGGGGCTGTTTTTGGTTTCCGTCGTCTTTTCCCCCTTAGCCTTGTTGATTGCCTTCGGCTTCCTTGTTTGGTGGCGCCCTCTGAATGCTTTCACCTTGGTCGGGGCCACCTTCTCTTCCTTGTATTTGGGCTGTGGCTTCCTCCACCCGTAGCTTCCTCATCTTGCACTAGGTAACATTGCTCTTCTTTCGCTTGGAATTTGAATGTCATGTTCCTTTGCCCTATGCAGAATTGAATCTTTCCGGCTCCGACATCAATCCTTGCATTGACATCTCTTAGGAATGGTCGCCTGAGGATAAGCGGCATTTCTTCTTGTGTGTCGAGGACCACGAAATCCGCAAAGACATATGAGCCTTTGACATTCACCAAGAGATTTTCTACTATGCCCTCTGGATATTTGATCGATGAGTCGGCAAGTTGGACTGTCGTCATTGTCAGAGAGATAGCCGGATATCCTAACTCCTCAAACATGGCCTTGGGCATGAGGTTGACACTCGCTCCAAGGTCACAAAGAGCATTCTTGATCTTTTGGTAGTAGATCGTGCATGTGATGCCCGGATATCCATTGTCTTTCTTGTGCAAGACTGCTGGTTCGTCCCATGGGTCTTGGATTTGATGTATAAGCTTCCCTACATGGTTAGGTGCATACACCCTCCTAGATGGCTTACCCCATCTGGTGGATATAACGCTAACATTCTCTCAGGTAGGCTCGGGTTGCCCCGGGATTCCACCCGACTCGGAAGAAGGTAAAGAAGCAGCAAGCTGAGCAAGTTGAGTTTCTATCATTTTATTAAAACTTAGCTGATTCTTCATAGCAGTGGTGAAGGATTCTATGGTGGAATTTAAATTTTCAAGAACTTTCTCATTGGCGGCTAGCTTCTTGTTTAGATTTTCATTAATTCTAGCTTGGCCAAAGACAAGATCTTTAATGGAGGGCTGATTATTGAAATTGTTAGAATAGTTACCTCCATTTTGATTGTTGAATGGGAAGTTGGGCCTCGAGTTCAACCCTGATTATTGTAGTTGTTGTTGCGGAACCCGTTGTTGTTGCCATTGTTGATGAAGCTGGCTTCTTCCCTTGTCTCGGGACAATCATTACCCGAATGTCCCACATTGCCACAAACCTCTCACGTCATGCGAGCGTCCATGATCTTGGCGGTCTCCATGTTGTTAGGTGCCTCCAATTTCTTCATGAGGAGGTCCATCTTGGCGGCGAGCATGTCGATTCCATCGACTTGGTGTACACCGCGGGTACGGGGTTGGAGACGATCTCCATCCCAACCTTGATTTGCCACCATCTTCTCGATCAATTCCTTGGCAGCGGGTACTTGTAGCGAGAAGAAGGCTCCTCCAGCGGCTGCATCTAGGTGCTCACGGGCGGTACGCTTGAGCCCGTGGTAGAAGGTTTGAATCAAGAACCACCCCTGCATGCCATGATGCGGGCACGCGGTGATGTACTCCTGGAAGCGTTCCCATGCTTCCGGGGTACTCTCATCATTCTGCTGCTGGAAACCCGAAATTCTTGCGCGGAGGGCATTGGTTTTGCCCACCGGGAAGAACTTTGCGAGAAATGCATTTGAGCACTTATCCCATGTGTTAATGGCATCTCGCTCCGCATAAAACCATTGCTTCGCCTTCCTGAGTAATGAGAACGGGAATAGGCGAAGACGGATCGCATCATCCGTTACTCCACGGATAGTGAAAGTCCTGCACACCTCCAGAAAATGCTGGAGATGTGCATTGGCATCTTCGTTTGGCTTGCCGGAGAACGGATTCGCTTGCACCATGTTGATCAATGCCGGCTTGAGTTCGAAGTTTCCGTCTCCCACTGTTGTGTTCGGTCCAGTAGGGACATTGGTGTTGGAGGGAGCAGAAAACTCACGGATCGTCCTCTCGGCCATTGGTGCTGACGAGGTGCTGTCTACGGGATCGACGGTGTTCGTCTCTTGATTCGAGAGAAACTTCTGAGGAATGAGGACACGAGGTCGCACTTCCTCACAAGTGACTCCAGATTGTCGTTAAAGTTGGACGGTAGGTCGAAACCGGTCATGCACTACTCTGCATACACGAGAGTAGAGCAAGGGTAAACCCGCTCAAATAGCGGTTCACCGAACCTTGATAGTTCTACCACTATGTTTAAATGATATCTTATGCCTATTGCCTCTCCGGCAACGATGCCAGAAATGTTTGTTGACGCTCCTTAGCCTCACCACTAAGGTTGCACTTACGGTGACAGCGCCAGGAATGCTCGAGGCACTCGCAAGCGTCACTACCGGGTTTACACCTCTAGTAACGGGGCTAGGGAACGTCTTTGGGTAAAACACACGATCACAGAAAGGTCCGCAAGCGTACGGATTACCGTTGTAGCACTTCACCCGGTGGTATTCGGGTTATCGTATTTATATTTTCCCAAGGGAGGCACTACGGCAAAGATGATCGAATAAACGGTGGAGAAAGACAAGACTTGGTAAAGAGCTATAGCGGGGGTAACGAATAAAGATATTTGGGGATAAATCGACACACGCAAGGAGATCTTGATAAAGGACTAGAGAGGACTTAGCGAGCTGGGAGGACAACGAGACGAGAAAGGATCCTAACACAATCTATCTATTCTTGTCAACTCTAGGCAAAGAACTAAAGCAAAGGATAACCAAGGCAAGCTAAACTCAACAAGCTCTTCTAGTGTTGCAGGGGCATGCAAAGCCGCGCTCTCAGACTGGGATGAGATGGGAGAACGACGACGCGCTGAATCCTACCGACCCGAACTAATGTGGTGGACTACAAAGCCCGTCCGGAGCTGTCACCTCCTTAGGGTACCACAACTATTCTGTTGAACGGGACACCATTCTAAGGCTAAGGTAAGCTCTGAGCACCGCGCTCACAACGAACCAAAGAACCTTTCCCTGGATATCACGAAGGAAGGTCTCACTCTCCCGTGAACCACCAGAGATCAAGCGAAGAACGACCACAACACTATAGGGTTCAAGAGAGCTATGCTAACCAAGACTAAACTAACCTTAGTCTAAACCAAGAATAAAGCTTCTAGAGCAAAGTAAAAGCTGAATGTAATTGACTCGAAAGGTAAGATAGAAAGATAACTTAAATTGTACTTGAGTCTAAACAAAGAAAGGATACAAGAGTAGTACCGGAACTCTGAAGAAGACTCCTCCAGAACCCTGAGACTAGCTCGACTCGACTCTAACTCCCAAGCTACACTAATCCTACTCTAAGTGAACAAAAGAGGGAAATGGAGATGCTCCTGCGTTGTGTGTCCAATCCAGCGAGTGTGAGGTGCCTTTTATAGGCAAGGAAGGTCGGTTGAGCGCGTGGGGCCAATATGTCAGGTGCGGCCGGCCCTATGATCAACTGCCTCTCGACTTGGACGCTCCTGATCCTTGCTCCTGAGGCGGTTGTAGGTCGGTCCCTTGAGTCGGTTTCGCCCGGCACGCGAATGGATAGGTGCGGCCGGCCCACCCCCATGCCATGTGATACACCGCCTACGCTCAGGGACGCCTAGGATCGCCTCTGAATGACGGTTGTGGCGGTTGAGCGGCCGGACAAGTGGACCCATTGATCCTAGCCTCCACCTTTGGATCAAACCGACGTTCTTCAGTGAATCGTGCTCGTCCAAGTATTGCTCGAGGGAGAGGAGGTGCTCTGGACCAGGAACGAGCCACAGGGCAGGGCCGGCCGCACCTGCAGGGCCGGCCGCACCTGCCAGGCCAGCCGCACCTGCAGGGCCGGCCGGACCAGGTGGTTCGGCCGTGCCTTGCTCGTGTGGCACGTTGGTTCCAAATTCTCCCAAAATGTCTACCTACCTATGAAATTCACAACACAACTCGTGGAGCTTTATTAGTACTAAAAATGTGCATGAAACTTGCCGTATACTCCTCTCGAACCCGGGGTTTTGACGATCGAATCTTTGTTGTAAGGACCGTCAACAAATTTAAAAACTCTCGTTTCGAAACCTTTTGTCGTGATTTGGGTCTCGAACATCAATTCTCTTCTCCCTGTGTGGCTTGTCAGAATGGTGTGGTTGAGAGGAAAAATCGTTCCCTTTGTGAGATGGCTCGGACGATGCTCGACGAGCATAGGACTCCGAGGAGATATTGGGCTGAGGCGGTGAATACCGCGTGCCATGTTGGGAACCGGATTTTTCTTCGGGCCTTCTTGAACAAGACGTGCTATGAGCTCATGCACGGGCGAGCACCTAGAGTGAGCCATTTTAGGGCTTTTGGTTGTCGGTGCTTTATTCTCAAGAAGGGCAGGCTTGATAAGTTTGAGTCGAGGTCTTCCGATGGGATCTTTTTGGGTTATGCGAGTCATTCTCGAGCATTCCGTGTGCTCAACCTTGATACTAACCTAGTCATGGAAACTTGCGAGGTTACCTTTGACGAGACCCAGCCATGCAGTTCGTCTGTTTTTGAGTGTGCAGGTGACGACGAGATTGGCAAGAAGATCTTTGAGGACGAGGAGGATGATGCTGGAGAGGATGATGGTGATGATGAAGCTCCAGCCGAGCATGTACCCTCTACTTCCACTACGACGACTACGGTGCAGGATGGCCCATCCCCTACACCAACTACGATCCAGCAAGATCAAGTGGAAGCTGCAGCTGAGGGGGAGGTTGTCTCCAGGCGAGAGGCACCGAGGCGCATTCAAGTTGATCATCCTCCCTCAAGAATCATCAGCAACATCAACGAACGTACGACACAGTCGAGGTCCAGAAATGCTTCTCACTTTGCTCATTCGGCTTTTGTTGCTACCTTTGAGCCGAAAGACATTGGACACGCTCTCTCTGATCCTAATTGGGTGAACGCAATGCATGAGGAGTTAGAGAACTTTGAGAGAAACCAAGTTTGGGAGTTGGTAGAGCCACCACCACATTGCAAACCTATCGAGACAAAATGGGTGTGGAAGAACAAACAGGGTGAAAATGGTGAGGTGGTGAGAAACAAATCGAGGTTGGTTGCTCAGGGGTATAGTCAGAAGGAGGGGATAGACTATGAGGAGACATTTGCTCCTGTAGCCCGTTTGGAGGCGATTAGGATCCTTCTAGCCTTTTCCGTGGCTAAAGGGTTCAAATTGTACCAAATGGATGTGAAGAGTGCCTTCTTGAATGGGTTTTTAGAAGAAGAGGTTTATGTGAAGCAACCACCGGGCTTTGAGAGTGCTGAGTTTCCTCACTGGGTGTATAGGCTAAGGAAGGCGTTGTATGGGTTGAAACAAGCTCCCCGTGCTTGGTATGGCCGTTTGAGGGGGTTCTTGTTTAGCAAGGGGTTTGAGATGGGCAAGGTTGATAAGACTCTTTTTCTCCTCAGGCAGGGCGATGATATCCTAATTGTTCAGGTGTACGTGGGTGATATTGTCTTTGGCGGCTCGTCTCCCTCTTTGGTTGCGAGGTTTGCAGAGGACATGAGCAAAGAATTCGAGATGTCTATGATGGGAGAATTGCAATTATTTCTCGGGCTTCAGATCAAGCAGGCGAAGGAAGGAACCTTTGTGCATCAAGCCAAGTACACGAAGGACATCCTCAAGAAGTTCAAGATGGATGACTCGAAGCCCATGTCGACACCGATGAGTACGACTATAGCGTTGGATGCGGACAAGGACGGAGAGCCCGTGGACCAGAAGGAGTACCGGAGCATGATTGGCTCCCTCTTGTACTTGACGGCGATGAGGCCGGACATCCAGTTTTCTGTGTGTCTATGCGCTTGTTTTCAGGCGTCGCCAAGGACTTCACACCGGCAGGCCGTCAAGCGGATCTTCAGGTATCTTCGATACACTCCTGAGCTTGGTCTTTGGTACTCGGCGTCCTCTTCTCTTTGGCTTCTTGGGTTTTCGGATGCCGACTTTGCGGGGTGTCGAGTCGATAGGAAGTCGACTTCGGGGACGTGCCAGTTTTTGGGATCTTTGCTTGTTTCTTGGTCTTCTCGCAAACAGTCTAGTGTAGCTCAGTCTACCACAGAAGCCGAGTATGTTGCTGCCGCTAGTTGTTGCTCACAGCTGCTTTGGATCACATACACGCTGAGTGACTTTGGTGAGGAGTGTACCCATGTTCCTCTCATGTGTGACAGCACCAGTGCCATTAGTGTTGCCAAAAACCCCGTGCTCCACTCCAGAACCAAACATATAGAGGTGAGGTACCACTTCCTGAGAGACAATGTTGAGAAGGGAAACATAGACCTCATCCATGTGCCAACCGAAAAGCAGCTTGCCGATATCCTAACCAAGCCATTGGACCAAGCTACATTTGCCCGTTTGCGAGGGGAGCTTGGTGTTGTTTTCCCTTTTGAGCTCTTTTGCCTCAACTTGAGGAGTTGGCAATTTTGGAGCATTTTATCTCGGTTGTGTCGAGCCGTTGCCCTTGCCTTAGGGGACCGAGATTTTTCTCACTCAAGTGATCTTGTTTTGGCTTTGGTTTGGCTTTTGATCACTTGTTTGAGTTTTTCATTTGTTTCTTTTCTTTTTCTCTTTTCTCTGAATTGGTTACTATGTGTGTGTTGTCAATGCACTCATCAAGGGGGAGATTGAGGACCGGAGCGTCCGAGGACCGGTGGATGGTCGCTCCCTGGTGTGATGAGTGATTGACAACGTGGTGTGGACTGACTCTTAGCTGAGTATTGCAGGTGCAGATTGCGGCTTGACTCGTGTTGGTGCAGGTGAAGAGCGGGCGCGAAAGGTCTTAGCCTTGCGGGGCCTCCGAGGAGTGGAGAGACAAAAAGGGCTCGGCTCGATGGACCCGATGGCCGAACGGGGTCAAGTGCGGACCGCATGGTGGCAAGAAAAGCAAGACGAAGTCGTCGACCAGAGCCGGTGCAGGGTTGCGGCTCACGACCAGAGTCTGCACGCGGGGTTTGCGGCGGTTCACCACAAAACCGTCGGGTTACTTGGTTGAGCCACAAAACCAAGACCGGAGGCTCGGCGGGTGGAGACGGGATCCGGGCGCGCCGAGAAGCTTCGATGCCGGTGGACACGTGGCGGGATCGCAGGGCTTGCGTCGGGGGGACGCGGACTGCGGCAAAGGCGTGGTCGTGCGATGAAGAGGAGTGCTACTTGACCATATTGCCCCTGAGGGGATTGTATCTTAAGTTTAAGTGCTAGGGGTAGCTTGGTCATTTGCCCAACCCATAGGGACTCATATATATAGCTCTAGGGTTTTCTGGACAAACCATCCATCTGGACTGCTTCTCATTTCCTTGCTCCATAGGCGTAGATTTTCTTCACCGTTTTGTAGAGAATCTGACCTCCGAGTGTATGGAAGCATTCATGGTTGCGTTGATTTCCTTCTTGTAGCTCGTGTGATTTTCGTGTCTTTCTCGAGCTATTTTCGTTGGATTTTCGTGCGAGACTTGTTCCTTCGATTCTGAGGTGTTTGGGTTCGGATTTGTTGGTGGGGATCATGGATAGATGTCTTGTGCATCTTTGTGCTTGATCTTGACCCCCCAATCTCCGGATTTGGCCTCCGATTGAAGGATTTCGATTGGAACCCTAGCTTTTTTGTAAAGCTTGGTTGCGATTCGATTCTCGGCGATTTAGTTCGTTTGGGGTCTCAAGTTTTGGGGTACAGCTTCTCCTAGGGACGCTCCACATCTCCCCCAAATCTTACCTCAAGAGCTCAAGCCGTTTGGGAGATCCATGGACGGATAGGTGCTTTCGTGCTTGCGTTTTCGAGCTCGGGCTGCTTTGTCCGCACCTGGCGGACCGTCCGCGCCTGGTCGGTGGACCGTCCGCGAGGAGCCCGGCAGCCGGCTGTTCGTCGAGTTCGTCGCGAGTTCTTGAGCCGCTTCGTTTCGATCCGTTTGGTCGATAGGTTTTGGTTGGAGGTTGTTGGTCGGACCGTCTGCCCGGTGAGGCCGGACCGTCCGCGGAGAGCTCGCGGACCGTCCGAATTTCGGAGGGTGCATACTGGAGGTTGGGTGTCGTTTTGCGGACCGTGCGCCCCTGACCCGTGGACCGTCCGCCTGCCCCCTGCGGACCGTCCGCCCGGTCACCTCGGACTGTCCGCCTGGGACTTCGCAGATTGCCTAAGTTCTTTGCTTCTTGAGTTGCAATTTCGCTTTGGGATTGTTTGAGGCTTGTTCCTAGGGTTGGTAGGTCCGTTGTGACTACGTGACCTTGGCAAGCTCGTGTGGGAATCCTAGGTTGTGAAGTTGGGGTATAGGCCGAGTTCATCCTTCGGGAAGAATTTTTATCGGCTCCCATTCACTCCCCCCCCCTCTCTGGTCGCCTAATCGGTCCTTCACCCGCAGGGGTTAGTCCACATTCACGCAACCAAGATCTTACAAAAACATAACTCTAAGGTTCATCAATTCAAAACTCGACACCATGTCTTGTTTTGATTGAAGATTACAGTTTTAACCTAAGCACCACGCTTAATTTGAAACAATCTATGAATGTTGTTGACGGTGTATTTTGGTACACCAAACATGTTCATTACACTTTGGTTTGGACTTGATTATGAAACTAACCCGCCACTAGGCACACTAATGATATAACAAGTTCATCTTTGTATGTGCATTTGGAAGTGTTATGTTTTTGCAGGAAAACATAGACATAAAGGACGGAGTCACAACAAGTTCAAAGGAGCAAATGAGGAGTCCCGTTCGTGTTCGAGAGCATGATGAAATCACTCCCAAAGGTGGCAAGGACCAAGGTGTTACAAAGGAACATCCCCGAGGATTAAAGCGTAAAAGACCGAACTTCATGCGAGAAGACCCTCTATCTTGGACGCGAGGATGACATTGAAGGACCGAAACGGCGAACCAGAGAGGGGGAGTGAATGGGAGCCAATAAAAATTCTTCTCGAAGGAGATAGAGACTCCAACAAGATGAACAAGGCTTCCAACACACGTCTCCGACTCAACTACCCAAGTTGGCCAAGACCACGTAGCCACTGGAGTGCTACTGGTCCTAGGAACCAACAACTCAACCAACCGAACCAAACACCCCAAACGCACAGCGGAAAACTGAGCAGCCTGCTGTCTGTGCCTCACCGGTCAGACCGATGGCTCCTGCCGGTCAGACCGATAGCACCAGTCAGACCGGTGGACTCTGCCGATCAGGCCGGTGGCGAACAGTAGATGCACAGCAAAGTTCCTGGAAGCCTCAGTGACTCCTCTAGGCCCTGGAACAAAAGCCACCACCAAAGCTCAAACTGCAGAGAAGGAAAACCCTACACAAAGCCTAGCAAAACTCCTCAAAACCTGCCAAGAACTGACCAGCAACAACACAGCCCAAAGACACACGGATCAGGCAGATCACCCGAGGCAAATCCCACAAAAGGCTTGCACCGGTCAGACCGGTCAAGAGCACCGGTCAGACCGGTCACGCCTGGGCAACTCGGGATGAACAGCACCTGCGGGTCAACTCCCCCAAATCCAAGTCCCGATCTCCCGATTCGCTTCACAGATTCGCACAAGACTTTGGGGATAGTAGGAACACCTCATGGGCACTCCATAGCCGAGATATGGTCCACCAAAACTCATTGAATCAAGAGGAATCGAAGGATTTCCGCCAAGAACACCACTAACCCTAGGACAACGAAAACCCCAAAATTGAGCCCCTTTACTCACGGATTTGGGAGGGGAATCAAAGGGAAAAGAACCACGAGGGGTTCATGTATACATCCCCCACCAAATCCCAAAGAGAAAGGTCTCAAAACCGCCTCAAGAAAATCGCCAAGAAAAGGCTCCGAAAATCACCCAAAAAGGAAAACCGGGAAGAACTCAAACAAGCCTTGAGGAACCACGCCGAATCATCTATACATACCATGAAGGTTCATACAAGGTCTAGTTTCCGCCCGATCATCCTTTCCTCTCACAAGATCTCACCATGAAGCTCTCAAGCTAGTCCTAGAAATTCCAAAGGAAAAATGGAAAGGAAAAATAGGAAAACAAATGAGCTAGGGTTCCAAGAGATGGCTGCCATCCTCTCACCACTTGGGTTATATGGAGGCAAGCCGAAAGTCTAAAATACCCTTACTAGCTTACTAGGGATACATGCCCCTCAAGTGCGAATTCGGAAATCTTTGTCATCGCTCCATCGGACGGATGCCCAGCGACCGCAAACTTGCTTAGCCTCGACGCAAGCCTTGCGATCACAACGCGCGTGTCCTCTGCTTCGAAGATTCTGGACTGTGTCGTCGCACACCGGTCAGACCGGTGCTCATCACCGGTCAGACCGGTACCCACCGGTCAGACCGGTCTGATGCTGCTGCACCTCCGTCTTCGGTCTTCAGTCTTGGCTTTGTGGATCAACCAAGGAACCCAGTAGTTTTCTGGTGAACCACCGGAAACCCTGCGAACTTGGTGTAGCCTCCGCCAATCACCACTCATGACTCGGCTCCCACGTAGTCCCGGCTCGACCTTGGTTTTGAGGCTCAACCAAGAAACCGTCCATGACTTCATCTTGCCGTTCTTGCCACCATGCGGCCCGCACTCGACTCCGCTGGCCACCGGGTCCCTCGAACCAAGCCTACTTGTCTTCTCCACACCTGGAGGCCTCACCGGCAACGACCTTTCGTGCTTGTTCTTCACCTGCACCAACACCAGTCAAGCCGCAACCTGCACCTGCAATACTTAGCCAAGAATCAGTCCACACCACGTTGTCAATCACTCATCACACCAGGAAGCGACCTACCACCGGTCCTCGAACCACACAGGCTCCCAGACATCGTCAAAATTATGCAATTGAAGGGGGCAAAGTGCAAAATGTGAAGAGGATCCACGTGCGCGAAGGGGCGACCGAACCGGGCCGAAATGGGCTCGGGCCAAAATGGGCCTGGGCCGGTCGGCTTGGCCCAATCCGACGTTGGTTCACCCCCCCCCCTTTCTTGAGCGTGAAGATGAAGCAACCCTAAGTCCGTGGAGGTGCCGCCATTCGCAGAGAGAGAGAGAGCCATTTGCCCGAGAGGCCGTCCACAAGCTAGAGAGGAAGGATAGGGGAGAGATCATTCGCAAGAAGGATCGCTCTACGCGAAGGAAGCAACCACAAGTGGAGGAGGACGTCGAGGCCCTGCCAAGACACCCTCGAAGGAGAAGGAAGACACCGTCGGAAACGTCACCATGATCAATGATGCTATGCCTAGCACCTTGATGGGGTAACTGTCGGAGTTTTATATCCGGCAACCTCCATAGGGGGTACCCGTCGGAGAGTAGATAGTAGGGGATCGCCAGACCTGGAACTCGAAGGTATGCACGAGGACACAAGACACGAGATTTATACAGGTTCGGGTAGCCAGAGTAGCGTACCCTACATCCTGTTTGGAGTAGTATTGCGCCCTGCGCCTAGATGTTGTTCCCCGGAGGGATTGTCGATGTGTTCCTAGGTACCCGACCCTCCTTTATATAGTCCAGGGGGGGTGCCTAGTCGGTTACAAGGTAGGAGTCCTAGTAGGATTACACAACACGAGTCCTAGTAGGATTACAGGGGAATTCTAGTAGGACTCCGTCTTTACCCTTCCTTGCAGGTACCCGGGGTGTATGCCCGACAAGCCCCCGAGCACGTTGTAGTCGAGAGTAGTAGTTCGAGTAGTCTTGAAGCCTCTTCGAGTAGTTCTTGAGCGTCCTCGAGTACTGCTTGGAGAAGTCTTCAATAGTACTTGAACTGGCACGAGGCTGGAAGGTGGTCCAGCTCATCTGTCTTGAAGTCGAGATTTATATGGAAGTGTGATTGCAAAATCGCACTCCATATGGAGTAGCCACCGAGCCTTAGGTTGAGTTGTGGACTCTGGCTGAGGGTCAATCTTGATTCTGCTTCCGTCTTGAAAAAATCAACTGATGGGTGTAGCCTAGTAGCCCCCGAGCCTTGGAACGATTGAAGAATCAATCCAAGGGTCTTCAGTGTTTGCGGAAGTCATCATCTGAGTACTCTTGTAGTGTTCAGCCCCCGAGCTCGTCGCCAGGAGAGCCGTAGGAGCCACGTCGAGTGGTTGTTGGTGCTGAGCCCCCGAGCTAGAGAGCTAGCGGAGACTACTCGAGTTGTTGTCAAGTAGTGATTTGGTGTGTAGCCCCCGAGGTTGGGAACTAGCCGCGCCGGTGGAGGTACGTGGAGCGTCCTGGGAAGTCGTCGCCGAAGCTTGACCTGAAAGTAAAGATGCATACATTATGTAGCATTTTTGTAGAAATTGAATCTACTAATGACAAATACAAATATGAATATAAATGTAAATGTCATGTGTCATGCTCTTGTTGCGGTCATTAGTCGCCGAGTAGTTAGCCTGATGCAGTTAAGCACACGGTCTCTGTTAGGTCCCTGTTTAGCCATAGCCAGTTGTGGGCGTGAAGGCATGACAGGAGAGCCGAGTCTTTGCACAGATTGAGGCATGTGCTACTGAAGCGAGACCATTAAGAGGTAGACAAAGGTAGTCGGCATGGCGACAGGAGAGAGCGTGATTGCTCGTTGTTCCGCATGGCGGAGAGCAAGATTGCACGGTGCCTCCTCAGGGTGTAGCCGTTGTGCGCCTCCAGCACTCAGTACACGAAACGTCGTGGCAAGAGCCTCCTAATTTGGTGCACCAAGCCTGTGGCAGTCGGTCAACATCACCAAGGAATAATTGGCACGGTGTAGCTCTGCTGGCAAGTAGCCGTCGAGAGGCGTACACGAAGTAGTCTTCGGCGTTGGTTCCTGTATGTGGAAAACAAGCCAAAGAAAAAATAATTATTGAAATAAGTGACTTAGCTTGATTCGCGGACGAGCATTGACGAAGCCGTGGCGGTTGGTGATGGAGCCGCAACGATTGTTGCTGAAATCGACTAGTCGGAGGTGGATCCGACTAGCTGTGGATGGCGCGAAAGCCGTTCTCGACTAGTTTACTAGTCGAGATGAGTAGTCGAAGTAGTCGTACACGAGTTGATGCAGCTGGACGTCGACGCAGTCGTACTTGTGTACATCTTCCGTGTGCGGCAAGTGAAGGTCTTGAGGTCTCCTGGTGCGTTTCTCCATGTGCGTGTAGCAATTTCTAGGAAATTGAATTTCCAATGGAACCAGAGGCGTTGCAACTCTGTCTTTGATTAGTGCCTGGCACCCCTGTTTGCTTCAGAGGGTGTTTGGATCTCTTTAGTCACCTGACTAGAGTTTAGTCAGACTAAAACTTTTTAGTCAGCCCCTGTTTGGATGGTGACTAAAATTAGTCAGTATTAATTGTTCTTAACATTAAATTGTTCTTTCTCCCTCCTTTCTCTCTCCTCTCCTATCTCTTGTTGGGTCCACAGAATTAATGGGAGGAGCAATTAATTAGGTAAGAGAGGGGATTTTAGTCAGTAGAAGTTGGGTGAGGGGTGACTAGAGACTAAACTAGTTTTAGTCACCCTTTAGTCAGAGGTGTTTGGAGGTTTAGTCACTTTGGTGACTAAAATTAGTCTCTAGTCACCCATGGATCCAAACACCCTCTCAGCTTTTTACGACTCTTGGGAGAAGATGCGCATCCGGACTTCAGAGCACTTGACCCAAGAAAAAAAAATTCCTCCTCGGTCTTGGTCTCTTCGAAAATTTGATTCGAACTCGGCGTTGTTTGTCCGGAGCCGCAAAAAAATTGAACTGCGGATCGGACTGGATTTGTCTTGTTGTCTTGCCTTCACTGCAGCAACGCATGGAGTTGTTTTTTGCTCGGATTCGACGAGTCCCGGCAATACCGTAGTCGACGACTTATGGAGGGAGCAACGAGCAGTTTGGCAGTACTTGCGCGCGCTGATGCTTTACACCGAAGCGGAGCAACAACGAATTTTTGGCAGTCTTCGATGGTGGTGATGATTTCGCTGTAGCCACCGAATGTTGCCAACCGACATAACATACGCCGATTAGATTTGAAAATAGGTCCTTCAAATTCGCCCAATGATCGTGACGATCGCCCCACGGTGGGCGCCAATGTCGGAGTTTTATATCCGACAACCTCCATAGGGGGTACCCGTCGGAGAGTAGATAGTGGGGGATCGCCAGACCTGGAACTCGAAGGTATGCGCGAGGACACAAGACACGAGATTTATACAGGTTCGGGTAGCCAGAGTAGCGTACCCTACATCCTGTTTGGAGTAGTATTGCGCCCTGCGCCTAGATGTTGTTCCCCGGAGGGATTGTCGATGTGTTCCTAGGTACCCGACCCTCCTTTATATAGTCCAGGGGGTGGGTGCCTAGTCGGTTACAAGGTAGGAGTCCTAGTGGGATTACACGGCACGAGTCCTAGTAGGATTATAGGGGAATTCTAGTAGGACTCCGTCTTTATCCTTCCTTGCAGGTACCCGGGGTGTATGCCCGACAGTAACCTTCTCATTTGTCTATGGGTTGTAAACGATCTTGAGATGTAATCGCAACTTTTATGGTTTCAATCTATCATCTAGTGTTGAAGATGCTTTCTTGTTTAAGGTTAGCTACCATGCCATGTTGGGAGTA
Organism: Cenchrus fungigraminus; assembly: GCA_036936925.1. Lineage (NCBI taxonomy): Eukaryota > Viridiplantae > Streptophyta > Magnoliopsida > Poales > Poaceae > Cenchrus > Cenchrus fungigraminus. Next base: position 76,662,906 of record CM072780.1, read on the forward strand.
TAGATCTCACTTCTCCCTTAGAACCCTTCAATATGCCGTGATCATCATAGGTCTAGTCACAAATACCTCCGCGTAGTGATAGTACGGGGGAGGGAAAGGGCGAAACCGTGGTCACAACCCCCGGTAGATTAGATCAGTTTTCATATCTCTAAACGGTTGCATGTTCAAGTATCGTAGACCCTTGGGCAAGTGTCTTTTATATATCTTGTGAGTTTAATCTCTCTCTAGTGTAGCGTAGTAGTTCTCTAGATTAACCGTAGTTTAGGGTTTGGTTAAGTTAGTAGTAGTGCTAAGATCAAACGCTTGTAATCCCCTTGCTCCGCGGATTGACAAGAACCTAGGGAATCCCCGTGGTGAAAAAGGTGTAGGTCCGTACGCTTGCGGATCGTAGGTGGATACGAGTTTTATCCGTCAACAAGCCCCTTTTTTGGTGCCGTTGCCGAGGAGCAAGCCAGTTTACATCGTTTGGTTTTGCATCTAATTTTGTTTTTGTTTTTGTTTATCATTTGTTACTAACACCTAACCCCTATTACCTAGAAAACCATTTTGTTTTGTTTTTGTTTTTCTATCTTGTTGTCTAGATGGCGTTCACCAACCACCCCGTGGAAGAACCGGAGAAATCGCTATGGGATTACGCTAGTCCTCGATGTGAAGACATAAAGGTACAAGAGTCGGATTCGAAGCTCGAAGCGACCAAGTATGAAATCAAAGCTAGGATCATCGAGATGGCGGCGGCAACCCCATTTGGAGGGATGGAGACGGAGAACCCGTATAGACACATAAGGCATTTCACGACGCTATGCAACACGGTGCATCAAGAAGGAGTTCCCGATAAATGGTTCAAGTGGAATCTCTTTCCCTACTCACTTGCCGGCGAAGCAAAGACGTGGTACTCGTTTGCGTCCTTTGAAGTTGAAGGCAATTGGAACAAGTTGACGAAAAAGTTTTGCGAGAAGTTTTTTCCAATAAGCAAGATTCAACATCTAAGGAGGCAAGTGATGACCTTCACGCAAGGAGAAGAGGAAGGGATAGACCAAGCTTGGAATAGATTTAATGAATTGACTGAACAAGGACCAAGACTCGGCTTCTTCGGTGACGTACTCTTGCATACATTTTTCTTTTCCCTAACCCCTAGTTGCACGGAACATGTTCAAATGTGTGCAGGTGGGGATCTCATGGAGAAAACACTCACGGAAGCCGCTCAACTCTTGCAAAAGATTAGTAAAGTGGCGGCCATGCGAAGAGATTGGGAAACAAGACTTTCGGGAGAGCCGGAACACGATTCGAGGATAAAAAAGCATGCTGAAATTCCCAAAAAGGCAACCCCGGAAGACAAGAAAGAGGAGCCAATCCCAGAAAAGCTTGCAGAAGTACACACCGAGGCAAGAACTACCCCAAGCGTTGACTTCGCCAAGTCAAATGAAACGAACAAAAGGAGTATGTCAAGCGCGAAGCCATTAAGGGAGTTCGAGCAAATGGATTGGGTTCCCATTGATTACGGAGAAGTATTCGACAAGAGAAGATCGTTCCCTAACCAAAAGGGGATGGCAAGAGCATTAAAAGTAGACTTCCCACCGGAAAAGCAAGCGGAAAATTCGTACGATCTTGAAACCACCGGTGAGATCTTTCGAAAGCTCTTTAGTGATGATGAAGTGGATCCAGATCACATAGCCGAGGTGAAAAAGAATCATGGGGATCAAGCCCGAAGCATCGTCGTACGCTCACCTCGCCGAAGTTTATGCAATAGGATCCGATCAAGAGGAGAAGACGACACCACACTTGAGTTGCGAGATCAACGGAATTCAATGCAAGGCTTTATGCGACATCGGAGCCCAAGTAAGTGTCCTATCCTCTAAGATTTACGATAAAGTTCAAGACCATAACCTAGACTTAGCTCCAACTTCAACAAAATTAATCATGGGAGATGGTAGAACTATTAAACCTCTAGGTATTGCTTGCAACATTAATGTAATCGTCTCTGGAAAGTGCATACCAACAGATTTCTTTGTTATAGATGCCTACTATCGGGGTTCTCAACCGTCGAGCAGTAAATTTGTATCGATCGTGTGTCGGACCCAGATGGTTAGCACAAGAGACGCCGGGATTTAGACTGGTTCGGGCCTCTGAGGAGTAATACCCTACGTGCAGTATCGAGCTGCCGTGTTCTTGTGCTAGGGTTGTTTGTAGTAGGGGTTACAAACTTGTCGGGAGAGGGTGTCGAGCCCAAGTCCCTGGGGTATAAGAGTTCAGTTTGTCAGCCCTTGTGACGGTTGCCCTCCTCTTCCTTTAATAGACGCAAGGGAGAGGGGCAAAAAAGGGAAACTAAGTAGAAGCTACAGTGCCAGCCGCTAGGACGTCTTCTCGCACGTCGCTGTCCGTCAGGGTGCATTGAAGGGGGTTGAACTGTGTTGTCATTGAGACCGCCGCGTGTCTGGGCGGGGCTGCTTACTTTGGGCACCTGGCGCCTCCTTCGAGCTCTTTGGAGCTGACTCATCCCGCCTGAGCACGGGATGAGCTCACCACGTTAGGGCCTAATCGTAGGCCAGCGCTAAACGTAGGGGGCACTTGAGTGCCTCGGTCGGAGTTGGCGTACTGCAGGATCGGATGGGATGGCACGTTGAGGGCTGTGTGGCCGAACAGTGTCGCATTAAGGCTCTCATCAGAGCCGACCGCCCGCGCGTGCCGCCAGCTGGCGTGCTTGCATGGCATGGGGAACTGGCGCCCCACGCGTCGTAGCGGGGGAGTCCGTGCGTCAGGGAGGCGCCACGTTGCGTGGACCGCGTCTTGGTTAGAGACGGAAACTGCTCGTGCGAACGAGCAGGTTGTCGGAGGCGAGGCGGAGACTCCTCGTGCGAGGCGGAGACTCCTCGTGCGAGGCGGAGACTCCTCGTGCGAGGCGGAGACTCCTCGTGCGAGGCGGAGACTCCTCATGTGAGGCAGAGACTTGTCGGAGAAGCTTTCTCCTAGTGGGAGACTTGTTGAGGAAGCTCCCAACTGGTCGGAAGTGAGACGTCTTGCCAGTGATGGTCTTGACAAGGGTCCTCAGTCCTCCTTATCTTGAATCTTGGCCTTCACATTGTCAATGGTGTCAGAAGACTCCACCTCAAGAGTGATTATCTCGCCGTCAAAGGGGGCCCTAATCCAGGCCCTCGTCAGTTGCCCCCGAGCCTGGGAGGGAGTCAAGGACTCGCCCACAGGCTCAGATGAAAGGCGTTGTGAGGATGTTTTGCTCTTGGTCTTCTCGGTGGGTGCGCGTGACCGCATCCGCCGGATGTAGCCCCCGAGCCCATGAGTTTGTTGTACACTCGCTTGTGGGGTTTTGATCTTCAGTGGCATCATCGTGGGTCAGGGATCTTTTACCAAGGTGGTCGTGGCGGTCGTGGGCGTCGTGGGAGTCGTGGAGGTCGCGGAGGTCGTGACCGACATGGCGGATGAGACGGCACGAAGAGATGGAGCGGGGGCGGTTCAGATACCCAGGCCCAGCGGGGATCGAGGCGTCACGCAGGCGGGCGTCAGTTACACCGGGGCGCGGGCGCGTGGGCAGGCGTCCTTTCAACATGGCGGGCCCAGCATTTAAGGCCGGCGGCCGCGCCCCTTCCTTTTTAACCGTGCGCTGGCTGAGGGTTTGGAACTTTTACCCCCTGCCTTCTCCACTGCCATCGCCATCAGCCTCCTTCGTCCTTCACGCCCACAACGCCGCCGCCCCTTTCGCCGGAGCCGTACGCGAGAGCTCGCCGTTGCCATGTCGAATTGGTCGCGCTCCTACATGTCCCGCTCGATGCTGCACTGTCTGGTCACCGCCGGGCAGCTCCCTCCGCTTACCGACGCCGAAGAGTAGAGGGTGCCTGAGGATGAGTCCGTGCCGCGCCCGCCGAGGGGGTACGTCGTCTCGTTCGTGGCGTTCCACGAGCGTGGCTTCTCCATTCCTGCCGGGCGATTCATCTGGGCTGTCCTCTACGAGTACGGGCTCCAGCTTCAACACCTCAACCTGAACAGCGTCCAACAAATGGCGGCGTTCGAGGCGTTGTGTGAGGGGTACTTAGGGATCGGCGCCCACTGGCACCTCTTCAAGTACTTCTTCCTGTTCGCATGCTTGAAGGATGGACCCCTTCTGGCGACCATCGGCTGCGCCAACCTCCGGATAAAGCAGGGGAGGGGCAGGAAGTACATTCCCTTCTCGCTGACTAGCTCCAACAGCGGCTGGCCCAAGGGTTGGTTCTACCTCAAGAACGACCCCGAGCACGCGCTGCCGGAGTTCACCGGAGTTTCCATCGCCCAGGCGCCAAGAAGTTGGAGCGACGGACCTCCGAAGGCGGAGCAGGAGAAGCTGCTCAAGGAGCACTAGGCGGCGCTGGCCTGCCTTCCCAAGGTCGGAGTCGACCTGGCGGCCATTATTGGCCAGTACCACACCCGGGGGGTCGTCCCGCTCCGGAGGCGGCCTCTTCGTCTTTGCGAGATGACAGCCAAGAGGGCCCCTTGGACAGGGACCGTGACCGCGCCCGAGCCGCCATCACTGGACGAGATCCAGCGCCGCGTGTCGGTGGCCATCGGGAAGGCGTCCTACGTGTGGCCGCCATCGCAGCTCCTGCCGATGCTCCCCAACGAGGGGACCGAGAAGCTCGTAAGTGGTTTCTTCCTCCAATAGGTTTTCCGATTAGTTTGGTGTCTTCACCCAATTTAGATCTTCTCGGAAACTCTTGACGGCCGCTGACCTCTCTTGCTTCTTTTATTTTTAGCTGAGGAGCTCCCACCTTGTGCTCGCGAAGGCCCCTCTTCCGCAGGAGGCGATCTTCAACCGCAACCAGGCGGCCGCGGACAGGCGGAGGGCCAAGCGTAAGGAGCAGCACAAGGAGAAGGAGATCGCAAAGCGCGATCGGAACGACAACCGCATCAAGCGCCGCAAGACGAGGGAGCGCAACGTCTCCTCCAATGAGGATCCGTCGTCATCGCCGCCGTGGAGTGGGGACGATCCGAGCGCTGATGTCGACTGGAGCGGCATATCCGGGTCGCCCCTTTCCTCGCCGCGCCGGGTGGCAGAGGTGAGCTCGTCGTGGCGGTCGGAGCCGGTCACCCGTGAGAAGGGTGCGGGTTCCAGCTCACAGCCGGGGGCCTATCCCATCCAAGAGGATCAAAGGGTGACCCGCTCTCAGGCGGCCCCTGGCGGTTCGCGCGCCTCCGAGGGGCGGAGGAATTCTCCGCGTCGTGTTGATCCGCCCAGGAGGTCGGCGGATTGAGATTCTTCGTCCTGCCACCTCTACGATGGCGCCGAGCGTCCGAACTCGGACTCCTTGAGAAGGCACACGTCGTCCAAGGTGAGGTCGACCCCACCGGCGTCTGCACCGAGCGTGCCGCAGGGAGGAGACACGAGCATCCCCCCGCGGCGCCTCCAATCTCTAGTCATCCGCGGCGGCGGCGCCCCAGCCGTGCAAGTTCCCCTCTCCACTAGTGGGAGTCAGGGGCCGGCCTCCGGCGCGGCGGAGGCCGGGAGGATAGCCCCCGAGGCGCTGAGGGATCGAAGCACCGCCCCCAAGTCGTCGGGGGGCGACAAGCCAGTTCCCGCGCCGGCGGAGCGTTGGGAACCAGCTTCTGAGCCGGCGGGGGCCAAAAGGCCAGCCCCCGAGCTGGGCCCATCGGATAGGCCGGTCAAACGGGTCCACGTCTGCTCCACCATTTAAGCTCTTGCTCATCATCTCTCGTTGTTTTATTGTTCTTTGTCTTCGCTTGTTTCTCATCTTTAACTCGCTCTTGCCTCAGCCGTGCTGACACCAGCGTGCTCAGCCTCGCCCCACAGAAGCGTGTGGCGCTGGGCGCGCGCAACCCTCAACCCGACCCCCGCCCGACGCCGTGTCCCGTTGAACCGTCGGTGGGGCAGGCCAGGAGCGGGCCTGCTGCAGCGACGGAGGCCGTTGAGTCAGCGACGGCTCTACTGGCGTCGGACGTCAGCAACCCAGCCGAGGGGCGGGTGGCCTCCGAGGCGCAAGATATCCAGGCGGCGATCGAGCTGCCGGTTGAGGCCACCGTCGAAGGTGGCGATGCCTTGGCGGCGTCCTCCGAGAAGGTCGTGCCCCCGCCGCCTTCGGCTGGCGGACATGAGACCGAGATGCCGGCGGCGGTTGAAACTCCGGCGCCGGAGGTGTCGCAGGCGGGCGGGGCTGTGGCAGTTGACGACGTAGCTGCCCGCCCCCGGGAGATCATCGACCTCAACGGGCCCAACTTGCCGAGCGACGACTCGGCCATCTTCAAGGCTGTGCTGGAGCGGATGCTGGCGGACCCAGAGGAATCAGGGGTCAAGGCTTCCGAGCTGGCCGCGCCCGAGGTCATGACCACAACCAGGGCAGTGGAGCACGGCGAGAAGGAGGCCGCGCTCGAAGCAACAAAGGCGGGGCAGGCGGAGCCGGTCTTGGTCGGAGCTGCCGAGGCTCCTGCAACCTCAGTCTTGGTCGAGGTGGCCGAGAAGATCCTCGGAGTGTCCGCGGCTGACGCCGCGCCGGCCGCCGCCGAAAACTCGTCTCCCGCCGAAGTCGCGGGAGCGCCTACAATGAGCGCGCTGGAGCCGTCGTCGCCCCGGCTTGCTGCCCCCACCGTTGAAACCGCACCCAGCACCAGCCCGACCCGCCCTATCCCACAGGAGCACGATGTCCTCAGGGGCACCATGGGAAGCGCCTCCCCGGAGATCCAGGAGGTCGGGGAGGGCTCAGGCGCGGGGCTGTTGCCGATGCCGGAGGAGGAGGACACGCGGATCACCGACTTGGTGCGCTCCTCGTGGGCGGCGGCTTACGAGGCGGACGTGCTCGACGACGAGGGCAAGGAGGCCACAGCCTGCCGCCGCCTCGAGCGAGGTCTTGGTTGGGCGCGTCGTGCATTCGACGAGCTCATCCTACCCGCGACGACGGTGAGTCCCTTCGAACTAGAGGTTTAATCTTGTCTTTCCCATTCTTGTACGTTTTGTAACTGTCGATCTTCTGCCCGGAACAAATGCTCTCAGAGTGCGGCGCTCGGAAGGCGCACACCATCAGGGAGCTCCGGGCGGAGCGGTCCCAGCTGGAGATGCAGCTGGTGGTTGCTCGGTTGGCCGCCGCCGGAGCGGTGGCGAATGAGGCCTCATCGAAGGCGGCGCTCGAGGCCGCCGTGAACGCTGCAGAAGACCGTGCCACGGTTGTGGAAGACCGCACCACGGCCGCGGAAGACCGCGCCACAGCCGCACAGGGCGCTGCCGCTAACTCCGCGACGGAGCGGGAATCTCTTGAGGTGAGGTTGGCCCAGGCGGAGGCGACGGCCGAGGAGCTGCGGGCCGCAGTGGCGTCCGCCAACGAGACCGCCGAGAAAGCCACAGCCGCTGCCACCGCTGCTGAGACCGCTGCCCAAGCCGCTGCTCAAGCCGCCACCCAGGAGAAGACGACGCTCGAAGCGAAGGTGGCCGGGCTGGAGCAAGATTTGACAACCGCCAACGCGGACCTCCGGACGGCCAACAAGCAGTTCTCGGAGATGGCCAACAAGCTCCAGGACACCACCGACGAGGCGACCCGACTTTGGGACGCCAACTCCCAACTGGCGCAAGACATCGACGGTAAGTGGGCTTTGAACATTGTCGTGGGTTCCTTTCATTCTGTTGATTCTTGTCGGTGTTGACTCGTCTTCTTGCGATCATAGGGCTGCGCACGCATCGGGCCGCGATGTCCGTGAAGCTCACGGAAAAGTCGCAGGAGGTGAATGCCGCCGAGCTCAAGATCCTCGAGAAGGACGGCTCGATCAAGCAGCTGTCGGAGCTGCTCGAGAGTAAGTCCTTTCGATCCTGCCTCGTTCATCTCTTGACTTGGCCGCGCCACGTTTGTTCATTGCAATTTGTCGACCCCTTTCAGAGACCAGGGCTGAGCTTGAAGAATCCCAGAGGACCTAGGAGCAGGTCAGGATGGAGCTCGAGGAGGTTAAGAGCGCCCGTCGCGAGTCGGAGACGTCCTGGCGGGCGAGCATCATAGAACATGCCAAGCTCGGGAGACTTATTGGCCGGATCCTGTCGGAGTTTGGAGTTCCTATCGGGCCGATACTCCCCGACACGCTTCTGAAGTTAGTTGAGCGCCTCCCGGAAGTCGTCAAGGAGCGGGAGCTATCAACTGCTCGGAGGGTAGTGCACCAAGTGCTCACCATGTTCGACTCGCACTATCAGGGATTGGACCGCACAGCACTGAGCGGCGGCTGGGCCCCTGGCAGCTCCGACGAGCACTGCGACCAACTCGAGGAAGACTGCGCCTCCTTCGCCCGCGACATGGCCGACACCGCCATGAAGGACCTAGACCTGATACCAAGAGACGCACCAGAAGACCAAGAGAGCTCTAGACCTTCACTTTAGATGTATCATATTTAGATGTAGGCAATTAAGAACAATTCGCATGTGTAACGTCATGAATAGTTTTATGTCATCGAGAACTTGTTCAAAGAAGTTACAGCTCGAACGTTCTCAAGCGCCAAGGGACGACTACAGCAACGAAGCAGCAGAACTTAGGGGTTTGAGATGACCAGGCTTTACTCTGGAGCTGCAGGGGCGTAAGAGTCAGAGAGCCCAGCCATCCCAAGTCGCTAAGAGATGCCACACGTTTGTAGCCCCCGAGTACTCGGGAAAATTCAGAAAGTAACTCGCGTATTTGTCGTCAAAATCGTACTAGACAGGAGTCTGGGCGGTCGCTCGAGGGCTTTTGAAAAGAGGTCGGATGGAAACCCGTGGACTCGGACTGTGCTCGCAAGCCTTCGTACCGTAGCCACGGAGGCGTGGTGCTAGGAGCGTTGAACGAGCAGTAGTACTAAGCCCCGCGCGGGCCGCCATCTTTACTTCTTGCAAGGTTGAGCCTTCTGCCAAAAAACCACTCGCATGTGCGATCGGTTGCGACATAGTTGTCGATTTTTGTTTTGAAAAAACGTAAAAAATGAAAGGAGGGCATCGTGCCCTGGGTAGCCCCCGAGCGGAGAGCGTTTCTATGCAGGTACAGAGATGCTCGCCGCTCAGCCTTTAGAGAAGTTGCAAGATATAGAAACATGGAAACCGATAAGTTTGTGAACTCATAGGTGTATGAACAAAGCATGCGGCATTTATTCACTGATTTACAAGATATGAACATTTACTCAAGGCTAAAATGGCTGCAGATGTTCGATGTTCCACACGTTGGAGATGACTCGACCGTCCTCGTATCGGATCTTGAACGTTCCGGGTCGGAGTACTTGATCGACGATGAATGGCCCCTCCCACGGGGGCGAGAGTTTGTGTCGGTCTTCGCTGCCTTGAACTCGTCGAAGGACCAGGTCCTCGACCTGGAACTCGCGGGCGCGCATGTTGCGCTCGTGGTAGCGTCGCAAGGCTTGTTGGTATTTAGCCGAGTGTAGAAGTGCCACGTCACGCGCCTCATCGAGCTGGTCGACCGCGTCCTCGAGCGCGACTTGATTGCCTTCCTCGGTATAAGCCCGCACTCTGGGACTGCCGTAGTCGATGTCTGTGGGTAGGACTGCTTCGGACCCATGCACCATGAAGAACGGCGTGAAGCCGGTTGCTCGACAAGGCATGGTGCGCAGACTCCAGAGAACGGATGGTAGCTCGGCCACCCATCTCGCTCGGAACTTCTCGAGACGTTTGAAGATGTGAGGCTTCAAGCCTTGCAATAGCATGCCGTTTGCCCTTTCGACATGCCCGTTTGTCTTCGGGTGTGCCACAGCGGACCAGTCCACACGAATGTTGTTGTCGTCGCAGAAGTTGAGGAATTTCTTCCCCGTGAACTGGGTGCCATTGTCGGTGATGATCGTGTTGGGTTTGCCGAAGCGATAGATGATGTCGGTGAAGAACGCTACGGCCTCCTCGGAGCGGACGTTCACAATGGGTCGAGCCTCGATCCACTTGGAGAACTTGTCGACCGCCACGAGGAGATGCGTGAAGCCCCCGGGTGCTTGTCGGAGCGGCCCCTCCATGTCGAGGTGCCACACGGTGAAAGGCCACGTGATGGGGATTGTCTGAAGCGCTTGCGCCGGGAGGTGGGTTTGTCGAGCGTAGAACTGGCACCCTTCGCAGCGCCGCACAATGTCCTTGGAGTCCGCCACCGCTGTAGGCCAGTAGAACCCTTGTCGGAAAGGTTTCCCGACAAGAGTTCTCGGACCGGCATGATGTCCGCACGTGCCGGTGTGGATCTCGCGAAGGAGTTCCTTGCCTTGGTCTCCTAGGATGCATCGCATGAGAATGCCTGCTGCACCCCACTTGTAGAGCTTGCCCTTGATGAGGACGAATGCTTTAGCTCTTCAGGCAATGCGGCGTGCCTCCGTCTGGTCGGAGGGTAGCTTCCCTTCGACAAGCCACTCGAGGATAGGAAAGCGCCAGTCTGGGACCTCGAGGTTCAGCACGGGTGGCTGGTCGATCTCCAAGACTTCTGGCCCTTTAGGTTCCTGTGGCTTTTCCCCCTCGACGCGTACGGATGGCGCATGCTGGTCACCCGCAAAGACCCCGTGCGGTATAGGCTTGCGGCTTGATGTAGTTTTGGCGAGGACGTCTGCAGCCTTGTTGTAGTCGCGCAGCACGTGATGAAGTTCGAGCTCGTGGAACTTGCCTTCCAACTCGCGCACGGCCTGGCAGTACACCGTCATCCTCAGATCAACACAATTTTTCTCTTTCATGACTTGATCCACGACAAGCTCCGAGTCTCCTCTAATCTCGAGGCGACGGATCCCGAGCTCGACCGCGATACGGAGGCCATTGATGAGCGCCTCGTACTCGGCGACGTTGTTGGAGGCGGGGAAGTGAAGTCGAACCATGTACTCCATGCGCACGCCCAGAGGCGAGATGAAGACAAGGCCTACTCCCACTTCTTCCTTCATGACCGAGCCGTCGAAGTACATCGTCCACGTCTCGTGCTCGATGGGTGCCGGTGGAGTTTGGATCTCCGTCCACTCAGCGACAAAGTCCGCCAGCACTTGTGACTTGATGGCACTACGGGGCGCATACGAGATGTTCTGCCCCATTAGTTCGAGCGCCCACTTGGCTATCCTCCCCTCGGCCTCGGGGTTCTGGATCACCTCTCCGGGCGGATACTTGGACACCACCGTGATGGGGTGCGTGTCGAAGTACTGGCAGAGCTTGCGCTTGGTGATCAAGACAGCGTATATGAGCTTCTGCATTTGCGAGTAGCGAGTCTTCGAGTCGGAGAGTACCTCGCTCATGAAATAAACCGGGTGCTGCACCTTGAGTGACCTCCCGGGTTCTTCTCGTTCAACCACCAGCGCAGCGCTGACCACCTGGGTTGTCGCGGCGATGTACAGGAGCATCGGTTCTTCTGGTGCTGGAGCCATGAGGATCGGCGGGCTCTTCAGGAGGTTCTTGAGAGAATCGAGTGCTTCCTGGGCTTCGAGCGTCCACGCGAAGTGGTCGGACATCTTCATTAGTCGATACAGCGGCAGGTTACCTACCCCGAGTCGCGCTATGAAACGGTTGAGAGCCGCGAGGCAGCCTGTGACGCGTTGTACGCCCTTTAGGTTTTGGATCAGCCCCATGTCTGTGATGGCCGAGATCTTCTCGGGGTTAGCTTCAATGCCGCGTTTCGACATGACAAAGCCGAGGAGCATGCCCCTCGGAACCCCGAAAACGCACTTCTCGAGGTTAAGCTTTACCCCGTGGTCTCTCAGCTTCGCGAACACCTCCGTGAGGTTGGGGACTAGATCGCCGGTCTTTTTCGACTTGACCACGATGTCATCAACGTACGCCTCGATGATTCGTCCTATGAGATCTCCGAAGACGCGTCGCATGCATCTTTGGAATGTGGCGCCTGCGTTTTTGAGCCTGAAGGGCATCGTTTTGTTACAGTAGGCGCCGAACGGAGTGATGAATGAAGTCACGAGTTGGTCCGCTATGCACATTGCTATCTGCTGGTACCCGGAGTACGCATCGAGAAAATAGAGGGTTTCGCACCCAGCTGTCGAATCGACTACCTGATCTATGCGAGGCAAAGGAAACGGATCCTTGGGACATGCCTTATTAAGGCCCGTGTAGTCAACACACATCCTCCATTTCTAATTCTTCTTCTTTACAAGTACAGGGTTAGCAAGCCACTCGGGGTGGAATACTTCTCGGATGAACCCTGAACTAAGAAGCTTCTTGATCTCCTCGCCGATCGCCTTACACTTCTCGTCGTTGAAGCGGCAGAGGCGTTGCTTCACCGGTTTCGATCCTGGCTTGATGTTCAATTTGTGCTCGGCAACCTCCCTCGGGATTCCCTTCATGTCGGAGGGTTTCCATGCGAACACATCGAGGTTCGCTTTGAGGAAGTCGACGAGCGCGCTTTCCTATTTAGGATCGAGTGCCATCCCGATACAGAGCGTGCGGCCATCATCGGAGACAGCCGCATCCTTGACGTCCTTGGCGGGCTCGAAAGAGCAGGCCGCTCACTTGGACGACTCGGGGATGTCTTGGTCCTCGGAGGGAGGCTCGGCGTGGAGCCTCTCGGACCGGATCAGTGCCTCCGCAAATTGGAAGCACTCAGCGTCGCACTCGAATGCGCACTGGAACGTAGTCCCCACTGTGATGATACCCCTCGGACCGGGAATCTTCAACTTGAGGTACGTATAGTTGGGCACGGCCATAAACTTCGGGTATGCCGGCCTCCCGAGGATGGCATGGTACGTCCTCGAGAACCCCACCACTTCGAAGGTGAGGGTTTCTGTTCGGAAGTTTTGCAGCATCCCAAACGTGACGGGCAGATCGATCTACCCGATTGGGAGTGCCTCCATCCCAGGGACGACCCCGTGTAATGGCACGGTTGATGGCCGCAGCTTGGACCGCGGGATGCCCATGTCGTCGAGCGTCGACGCGTAGAGCACGTTGATGCCGCTCCCCCCGTCCATCAGGACCTTGTGGATCCGTTTGGACTTGAACAGAGGAGCTACCACTAGTGGGTAGGCTCCCGACTGCGGCACACGGTCGGGGTGGTCCTTGCGGTCGAAGCTTATCAGAACCTCCGACCACTTCAGGTATGATGGCGTCGAGGACTCGGCGTTGAAGACCCCACGCCGAATCAGCTTCGCTTGGCATCTCGAGGGTTGCGTCGGGGACCCGCTGAAGATCATGTGGACTGCCCCATCTTCGCCCGGGTACTGGGCCCCCAAGTCATCGTCGTTGTTGTCGGGGATGGGTGCGGCCTTCTTCTGCGGATCAGCCATCTTAGGCTTAAGCGTGCCGTTGACGTAGTTTTTCATCAAACGGCAGTCCTTGAGCGCGTGCTTGACGGGGACCTCGTGGTGCGTGCACGGTGCCTCCAAGAGCCTCTCGAAGTGGTCCTTCGGGGGACCGGCCTTGGTCTGGTTGCTCTTTGGGCGTGAGGCCATGCACTTGACCGCTGCGACTAGGTTGTCATCACGGCGACGCTTGTCGTTCTTCTTCTTCTTATGGTGCGAGGATGGCCCCTTGCCATGGTCCACGACCTGTTTCCCCTTGCCTTGAGGGGAGTTGAGCGTCACCGCGATCGCCTCCTCGTCGTCCACGTGGTTGTTCGCGATGTTGAGGAGCTCCCGAGTAGTTCGGGGCATACGGCGCCCTAGTCGGTGGATGAGGGAGGTGCAGGTCGTGCCGTTCTGGAACGCCGAGATGGCGTCATTGTCCGTCGCGCTGGAGAGCTCGGTGCAACGCTTGGAGAAGCGCCAGATGTAGTCGCGCAGGCTTTCCCCCGGCTGCTGCTTGCAGTTGCGCATCTCCCATTGCTTGCCGGGGCGGGCGTACATGCCCAGGAAGTTGCCGACGAAGACTCGGCGCAGCTCCGTCCAGTCGTTGATCTTTCCGCGGGGCAAGTGCTCGAGCCATGTCCGCGCGGAGTCGCCGAGGTAGAGTGACAGATTCTTGATGATGAAGAGGTCATCTGTCGCTCCGCCCGCGTGGCACGCGAGCCGGTAGTCCTCCAGCCATACGCTGGGGTTAGTGTCCCCGTCGTATCTGGGGACATTGGTCGGAGCTCGGAAACGTGAGGGGAACGTCGCGTCCCGCACGCCCTGTCCGAAAGCCCGCGGACCCCTCTGATTTGGCGACCAGCTACGATCGCGGTCCTCGTCGCTGTCGTAGCGTCGCCCGCGTCCCCGGTCGTCGCGTCGCCCGCGTCCCCGGTCGTCGCGTCGGCGCGAGCGGTGCTCATCGCGGTGGTTGCGGTTGTCGCCGTTGCCGTAGTTGTCAACGCTGGCGGCACATCGGCGAGCCTCGATGGTGCCCCGGGCGTCGCGGTTGGGCCCGAGACGTTGCTTGACCGCTGACCCTGTGGCTCCGGCCCCATCCCCACGGCCCTGATGCCGCGTGGGGGATGGGTTTTGGCGATGTGTGGAGGGCGCCGCCCCCCGGTCACGCGCCGACCGCTGGCACGAGGTGGAACTCTCCACCTGCTGTGCCGCCGCCTCGAGGAGGGCCTTGAGCTGCTGTCGCACTCATCTCTCCTCGGAGGTAGCCGCCTCCGGGCAGCCGTGCAGCAGCATGGCCGCAACGACCAAGTTCTGCGATGCCCGCCTGAAGAGTGGCGGGGTGTCACCGTCGGCGTTGATGTTGACGTCGACGTTCGCGCCCTCATTGGCGCGTCGGTTGCTGTCGTGTGCATGTCCTCGAGTCGGTGGTGTTTGAGCGCGGGCTCTGAACTGCTCGGCGGCAGGGCGACGCTCCTACTGTTCGCCGTCTCCTTCACGGCGTTGTTCCCGCACCGGGACTGGCTGCAGGGCCGGCTGCGGGTTATGAGGCCCGCGGTCTTCTTCGAGCTCCCGGTGGAGGTTGGCCAACTCCTCGTCGAGCTGGCGTTTGGCCTCGGCAAGCTCATCGAGGCACGCCCAGGGTTGGGCGTCCGTGGCGCGGTGGCGTGGTGCGGGTTCCGCTTCCGTCGAGCTGCTAGAGCTCGGCGCCACGCAGACGAAACACTCACGCGTGGGGTCGCGCGCGGGTGTCGGAGGTGCCCTCCGGGCTGTCGCGGAGCCCGGGGCGGTGTAGGACGCTCGCAGCTCGTCCATGTAGGCCGTCACCAGGTCGTCCGGGAGGCCATGCTGTCCACGGGGGTACATGGCGGTGTACCGCTCCATGAATTCCCCCCAGGCGAGCGGCTCGGCTCCGCTGGCCTGGAAGGTGAGGTCGGTGAGGTAGTAGGCGGCGAGCGTAAAATGCTCCTGCGTCGGGTTTGACCCCAACATGGCCATGATCGTCTCGTCCGAGAAGCCTCAGATGAACACCGCGCGCCCCGCAGCCCCCGTCAGGGTGCTGGGGCGGGCTGGTCGGGCGAAGGTACGCCCGACGACGGATTCCGTCGGCCCGGTGTAGACGAAGCCGAGGGAGCCGAAACGCATGGTGGCCCCGGGAGTTTGTGAAACTCCGCGGCCCTCCATCCGGATCGTGGTGGTGTTCGGCGAGACACATGATGTGCCCCTACCTGGCGCGCCAACTATCAGGGTTCTCAACCGCCGAGCAGCAAATTTGTATCGATCGTGTGTCGGACCCGGATGGTTAGCACAAGAGACGCCGGGATTTAGACTGGTTCGGGCCTCCGAGGAGTAATACCCTATGTCCAGTATCGAGCTGTCGTGTTCTCGTGCTAGGGTTGTTTGTAGTAGGGGTTACAAACTTGTCGGGAGAGGGTGTCGAGCCCAAGTCCCTGGGGTATAAGAGTTCAGTTTGTCAGCCCTTGTGACGGTTGCCCTTCTCTTCCTTTTATAGACACAAGGGAGAGGGGGCAAAAAAGGGAAACTAAGTAGAAGCTACAGTGCCAGCCGCTGGGACGTCTTCTTGCACGTCGCTATCCGTCAGGGTGCATTGAAGGGGGCTGAACTGCGTTGTCGTTGAGACCACCGTGTGTCTGGGCGGGGCTGCTTACTTTGGGCACCTGGCGCCTCCTCTGAGCTCTTTGGTGCTGACTCATCCCACCTGAGCACGGGATGAGCTCGCCACGTTAGGGCCTAATCATAGGCCAGCGCTAAACGTAGGGGGCACTCAAGTGCCTCGGTCGGAGTTGGCGTGCTGCAGGGTCGGATGGGACGGCGCGTTGAAGGCTGCGCGGCCGAACAGTGCCGCATTAAGGCTCTCGTCAGAGCCGACCGCCTGCGCGTGCCGCCAGCTGGCGTGCTTGCATGGCATGGGGAACTGGCGTCCCACGCGTCATAGCGGGGGAGTCCGTGCGTCGGGGAGGTGCCACGTTGCGTGGACCGCATCTTGGTCGGAGACGGAAACTGCTCGTGCGAACGAGCACGTTGTCGGAGGCGAGGCGGAGACTCCTTGTGCGAGGCGGAGATTTGTCGTGCGAGGCGGAGACTCCTCGTGCGAGGCGGAGACTTGTCGTGCGAGGCGGAGACATGTCGGAGAAGCTTTCTCCTAGTGGGAGACTTGTCGAGGAAGCTCCCAACTGGTCGGAAGCGAGACGTCTTGCCAGTGATGGTCTTGACAAGGGTCCTCGGTCCTCCTTATCTTGAATCTTGGCCTTCACATTGTCAATGGTGTCAGAAGACTCCACCTCAAGAGTGATTATCTCGCCGTCAAAGGGGGCCCTAATCCGGGCCCTCGTCACCTACTATGATAATCATGATCACATAATCCTAGGTAGGCCTTTCCTTAAGTTGGTTGATGCTGTGTTGGATGCCGGAGAAGGCAAAGTAACAACAAATCTTAATGGAGATAAGTACACATATAGTTTTCTTCGCGCTTCTAGTCATCCTTCACCTTTTCCTCCCAAGGATGAAGAAGGAGAGGAGGTAGGTAGTCTTTGTTTTGTTGAAACCCTTAGAGACCCACTGCAAAGAGCGATGGAGAACCAATCCAATGATCAACAAGACGAGGAACTAGAGGAAGCAACGATGGGTTTAGAACCACAAGATGGAAGCGTGGAGGAAGAAAAATTCGAAGATATAGGAGACACTAAACCCGAAGAGCCACATGTGCCCGAGGTGGATCTCAAACCTTTGCCCAAAGGATTAAAGTGCGAATTTTTGGGCCCAGACAAGACTTATCCAGTCATCGTGACCGACGAGTTGAGTCCCGAAGAAAATGAGAAGTTGCTGAATTTATTGAAAAAGCACAAGAAGGTGATCGGATATTCAATCAATGATCTCAAAGGACTCAGTCCAGCCTTTTGCACTCATCGTATACCAATGGAAGACCAATGTAAGCCCGTAGTGGACCATCAAAGGAGGCTAACCTATGCCATGCGAGAGGTAGTGAAGAAGGAGGTTATCAAGTTACTTGTGCTGGAATCATCTACCCGGTGCCGCATAGCGAGTGGGTGAGCCCCGTACATTGTGTGCCGAAGAAAGGAGGTTTGACCGTGGTGAAGAATGAGAAGAACGAATTAATATCGCAAAGAACCGTGACCGGATGGCGGATGTGTATCGACTACCGAAAGCTAAACAAAGCAATGAAGAAAGATCACTTCCTCCTACCGTTCATTGACGAGATGCTCGAGAGGTTAGCAAACCAAGCTTATTTTTGCTTTCTCGATGGATACTCGGGGTTCATGCAAATTCCCATTCACCCGGATGATCAACACAAGACAACATTTACTTGCCCTTATGGAACGTTTGCATATAGAAGGATGCCCTTCGGGTTATGCAACGCTCCGGCCCCTTTTCAATGTTGCATGATGGCGGTGTTCTCGGAATTTATCGAGGAAATTGTCGAGGTGTTCATGGATGATTTTTCCGTTTATGGGAAGACATTCGTGGATTGTTTGGCAAACTTAGACAAGGTTCTCACGAGGTGTGCGGAGGTCGATCTAGTGCTAAATTGGGAAAAGTACCACTTCATGGTAAGGCAAGGCATAGTGCTCGGACACGTTATATCCGAGAGAGGAATTGAAGTGGACAAAGCTAAAGTGGAGACGGTTGAGCAACTCCCACCTCCAACAGATGTTAAGTCTTTAAGGAGCTTTCTAGGTCATGCCGGATTCTATAGAAGATTTATTAAGGACTTCTCAAAGATCACTAAGCCTTTAACACAACTTCTTCAAAAAGATGTGGCTTTTGACTTTGATGAGAAGTGCTTAGCGGCATTCCAGACCATGAAGAATGCTTTAGTAAGCGCTCCTATCATTCAACCTCCGGATTGGAGTCAACCTTTCGAGATCATGTGCGATGCAAGTGACTATGCCGTAGGGGCAGTTTTAAGTCAAAGAAAGGAAGGCCGAGTTCACGCCGTATACTACGCTAGTAAAACTCTTAGTGAAGCACAATTAAATTATGCCACTACGGAAAAAGAGTTGCTAGCGGTGGTGTTTGCTTTCAAAAAATTCAGATCTTATATCGTGAACTCGAAGGTCATTGTCTACACCAATCACGCGGCCATCAAGTATCTTTTGGCTAAGAAGGATGCTAAACCAAGATTGATTCGTTGGATCCTTCTTCTCCAAGAGTTCGATGTTGAAATTCGTGATAAAAAAGGGGTGGAAAATGTTGTGGCCGATCATTTGTCTAGGATGAACTGTGGACAAGATGACAAAGAGCCCATAGAGGATAAGATGAGGGATGACCACCTCTACCGAATACTCGACAAGGATACTCGGATGATCGATATCATTCGAGCAATTCGGAGAATGCCTCTTGATCACCTAGATAAAGACACTCAAAGGAGGATAATCTCCGAAACCTGGAAATATTTTTGGGATTCACCTTACCTCTTCAAACTTGGGAATGATGGAGTGATGAGAAGATGTGTACCAAGAGAAGAGAGGCAAGAAATTTTGAGAAAGTGTCATTCGGCAGAGTACGGTGGACACTATAGTCATTTTCGGACCCAAGCAAAAGTATGGTCTAGCGGATTATTTTGGCCGGAGATGCATGAAGATACTAAAAGATATGTTGCATCATGCCCCGAATGCCAAAGGACCAGAAATATTTCTCAAAGGAATGCTATGTCTTTGAATTACAATCTACAAATCGATTTATTCGATGTTTGGGGAATTGACTTCATGGGGCCTTTCAGAAACTCACATGGATTTGAGCACATCCTAGTTATGGTTGATTATGTATCTAAGTGGGTAGAGGCCATGCCATGTTGTAAAGCTTCCACGGAAGAATCCATTGTGATGATTAAGAGTGTGATTTTCCCTCACTTCGGTACCCCGAGAATTTTGATAAGCGATGGAGGAACTCACTGAAGGACCGAAACGGCGAACCAGAGAGGGGGGGAGTGAATGGGAGCCGATAAAAATTCTTCTCGAAGGAGATAGAGACTCCAACAAGATGAACACGGCTTCCAACACACGTCTCCGACTCAACTACCCAAGTTGGCCAAGACCACGTAGCCACTGGAGTGCTACTGGTCCTAGGAACCAACAACTCAACCAACCGAACCAAACACCCCAAACGCACAGCGTAAAACTGAGCAGCCTGCTGTCTGTGCCACACTGGTCAGGCCGATGACTCCTGCCGGTCAGACCGATGGCACCGGTCAGACCGGTGGACTCTGCCGGTCAGGCCGGTGGCGAACAGCAGATGCACAGCAAAGTTCCAGGAAGCCTCAGTGACTCCTCTAGGCCCTGGAACAAAAACCACCACCAAAAAGCAACCTGCCAAGAAGGAAAACCCCTCACAAAGCCTAGCAAAACAACTCCAAACAGGCCAAGAACTGACCAGCAGGACCACGGGACAAAACCACACGAACACAGCAGTTCCCCGAGACAAAACCCACCAGGGGCTCGCACCGGTCAGACCGGTCACGCCTGGGCAGCTCGGGATGAACAGCGCCCGCGGGTCAACTCCCCCAAATCCAACTCCCGATCTCCCGATTCGCTCCACGTATTCGCACAAGACTTTGGGGATAGTAGGAACACCTCATGGGCACTCCATAGCCAAGTTATGGTCCACCAAAACTCGTTGAATCAAGAGGAATCGAAGGATTTCCGCCAAGAACACCACTAACCCTAGGACAACGAAAACCCCAAAATTGAGCCTCTTTACTCACGGATTTGGGAGGGGAATCAAAGGGAAAAGAACCACGAGGGGTTCATGCATACATCCCCCACCAAATCCCAAAGAGAAAGGTCTCAACACCGCCACAAGAAATTCGCCAAGAAAAGCCTCCGAAAATCACCAAAAAGGAGAAACGGGAAAGACACATCCAAGCCTTGAGGAACCACGCCGAATCATCTATACATACCAAAGAGATTCATACAAGGTCTAGCTTGCCGCCCGATCATCCTTCCCTCTCACAAGATCTCACCATGAAGCTCTCAAGCTAGTCCTTGAAATTCCCAAGGAAAAATGGAAGGGGAAAATAGGAAAACAAAATGAGCTAGGGTTCCAAGAGATGGCTGCCATCCTCTCACCACTTGGGTTATATGGAGGCAAGCCGAAAGACTAAAATACCCCTAAGGCCTAAACTAGGATACACGCCCACCAAGGGCACTTTGGGAAATTGTCTTCGCAACACCATCGGACGGATGCCCAGCGACCGCAAACTTGCTTAGCCTCGACGCAAGTCTTGCGATCCCGACGCGTGTCCTCCGCTTCGAAGATTCCGGACTGCGTCGTCGCACACCGGTCAGACCGGTGTTCCTCACCGGTCAGACCGGTCAGACCCACCGGTCAGACCGGTCCGATGCTGCTGCACCTCCATCTTCGGTCTTCGGTCTTGGCTTTGTGGATCAACCAAGGAACCTAATGGTTTTCTAGTGAACCACCAGAAACCCCACGAACTCGGTGTAGCCTCCGCCAATCACCACTCATGACTCGGCTCCCACGTAGTCCCGGCTCGACCTTGGTTTTGAGGCTGAACCAAGAAACTGTCCATGACTTCATCTTGTTGTTCTTGCCACCATGCGGCCCGCACTTGACCCTGCTGGCCACCGGGTCCCTCAAACCAAGCCTACTTATCTTCTCCACACTTGGAGGCCTCACCAGCAACGACCTTTCGCGCTTGTTCTTCACCTGCACCTACACCAGTCAAGCCGCAACCTGCACCTGCAATACTTAGCCAAGAATCAGTCCACACCACGTTGTCAATCACTCATCACACCAGGAAGCGACCTACCACCGGTCCTCGAACCACACATGGCTCTCACTCACTTCACCGGGAAGAACTTTAAGAAGTGCTTGTCCAAGTTGGGTATTGAACATAAAGTCTCTACGACTTATCACCCACAAACCAACAGACAAGCAGAAACATTGAATAGGCAACTAAAGAGCATCCTTAACAAGACTATAGAAAAGGGAGGCAAGGATTGGTCAAAGAAGTTGGATGGAGCTTCATGGGCATATCGAACGGCGTTCAAGACACCAATAGGTATGACCCCATATCAATTTGTTTATGGCAAAGCTTGTCACCTTCCGGTTGAGCTAGAACACAAGGCATATTGGGCAATAAAAGAGATGAACCTCGATCTAGACGCCGCGGTGGTAAAACGAAAAATCCAAATTAGCGAGCTAGAGGAGATGAGGTTGAAAGCTTATGAAAACGCAAGCATATACAAGGAGAGAATCAAAAGATGGTACGACAAAAGATTAAAGAAGAAGGAGTTTAAAGAAGGAGATAAGATCCTCCTCTATAATTCGAGATTCAAAACTTTCGGAAAAGGGAAATTGCAAAGCAAGTGGGATGGACCTTACATTGTTCATTCGGTGCTCTCCAGTGGAGCGATTACCATCAAGGATATGAAAGGAGATCAATTCATGGTGAATGGTCAACGACTTAAGGTGTATTTCGAACCCAACGTTGTGCCCCTTCACCATATTGATATTTTCATCATGGAGGATGAGCCCGAACGTCAAGCCTAGGACGTAAAACAAGGTGAGCATTTTGTAAATAGCTCTTATTTTATTTTTCTGGAGTTTCTCGCGAAGTTTCACCAGGCCAACTTTTCCACATGGGCTAGCAATTAAAAAATAGTGGAGCACACGAAAAACCGGACCGAACCGGCCCGCGAACCAGGGCAGGCCGGCCGGCCCGGTCCGATCGGCCCAGGGGCCTAGGGCGGCGGTTTGCCCCCATTTTTCTCTGGGACGCGCGTCTTCGACTTCCTTGTTTGGTCAGAAAATTTTAGGGAAGTCAAGAAAAGGAAAAAATAGGTTCTAGGGCATTCCTTCTTGGACTATTTAAAGGGACGAGATTGGAGCTCGGGAATCCATCCCAATTCAAATCCTTTTGCACCCAAGCAGCAACCATGACGTCCCCAAGGAGAGTGGAGATCAAGCTAGGCGCCTAGAAGCCTTTGAAGCCGGAGGAGGTGAAGCAATGTGAGCTCAAGCCATCAATGGAGATCAAGAGGACCTCCCGCATTGTTGCGGAGGGCGTGTCCCGACCGGGCCGATTGCATCTCGCCACCATGTCATGGAGGAGAGGGTCTCCACTCCCGTCCGTAGATCGGAGTGACTCCGGGGCATGAAGAGGAAAGACTACAAGGAGGAGTCGCCCGAGCCGAAGGATTACGGGGGGAGTGACTACTCCGACGACCGCAGCCCACGCTCGTGGGCAGCCGCCGGGAGGGACGACAATGACCTCTTCTATTGGGAGGAGGTGCCTAAAGAGAAGACTCCCGAAGGACCAAACGGCGGCGACAGCGATGACGGCAACGACCCCGGCAACGACGACCCATTCGGGATGCATCCATTATGTTGTGCGGCTTGCCGTTACTCCATCTCGGACCTCTACACGTCGGTCGAGGAGTGTTTCCAAGCTATGGAGGCGATGAGGCAAAGAATGGAGGATTTGGAACGAGTAGTCGATGGCGACTACAAGTTCCTTAATAGGAACGTGAGGAAGTTATTCGGGATGGTCGGCAACATGAAGAAAAGGTGGTGCAAGGATTGTGGGAAGTTCCACTAGAAAGTTAGGGTTTTCTCCCCTTAGGACTTTTGTAAAATACGACGAGGACGTCGTATGATTTTAGCGTGGGGGAGAGCTAACTAGCTAGATCTTAAAAATTTTGCCTTAGTGAGTTTAGTTTGGTTTGGTTTAGAGTTTGCGAGAGTTTGTGAGTTTTTAGGTGTGCTTTAAAATTTTCAAGTTTGAAGTGTGTTAATTTAGTGTTCGAGTCGAAAAATCAAATAAAAAGTGTCCTTTAATTTTTGTCTCATGCGATGCTTTTTCTTTCTTTACTCGTATGTTTGTCTTTAATTTTTAATATATGAGCATGAGCAATTGGTTTGAAACGTTTACCGTGGTGCTTAGTGGAGTTTTTACATTTAAAAGTGCCCGCACCATACTTTGATCTAGAACCTTATTTCGGTTGTGCTAAGTTTGATGCTTATGTTGGAGGAGTTTAATTCTGAAAATTATATGAAAAACCCTTGTAATAAAGGTTAGCGAAAGCTCTTTTTCCAAGTTTCGTCTCGTCTCTAGCATGGTTTTCATTTAAAATTCAGATTGTGTTATGCAAGAAGAGATGAGCAAAGAGCTTTGAAAAAGAGGTAAAGATGTCAACAGAGAGGGAGAAGTAAAAAAAAAGTGTATGGAAAATAAAAGAAAAAGAAAGAAAAGAAAGAGAAAAGAAAAGAAAAGAAAGAAAGAAAGAAAGAAAGAAGAAAGGCAAGAAAGATATGAAAAGGGATGAATCAAGTGAAGATTAAATAAAGTGTAAGGAAGGATGTCGCGTCATTGTTAAGAGACGAAACTTCCATTTTTCCAACCATGTGCAATCCGACAATGAGGACGTCATTGGTGCCTCGTAGTCTTGTTTTCTTTTGCCCTTGCACATGTCCACCATTCTATATCTTCTTATCCTTGACATCCCCACACCATGGTTTAATTCTCATGATCACTGGCATTGAAAGGTAAACAACCATTAGAGGATTTTCTTAGCTCGATAATACTTGTGTTGACTACACTAGCCATACCTATAGCTCCACTTTACATGATATATGAGAGACTTATGGGAGGTGATAGTTTTATGAATTGTTTAGGATAGCCACTTCATATGAGCGACATGTGAGAACTTGGAGAAAGGTTTTCGTCTAATACTTGTTGCAGGAATTTTATTTTTGAAAAAATCATGAAAACCCTCCAATGGAAGCAAAGAAGTAAGCATGGCTGGAATCGAGGACCTCGAGTGAAAGGTATGAGTTGTGGGGTAAATCTCGATTTGGTAAAAATTCTAAACACCCATGTTTATGTATGATGATCATTGCTTCATATTTATTATATTAAAGATAAAGGACTGACTAACTTGTGAAGGAAGAATTAGCGGAACACGTTTTCAACACCATGGACAAAAGTTCTTTTGTGACAAACTTGCTCGAGGACGAGCAAGATCTAAGTGTGGGGGAGATGTTGATGGTGTATTTTTGGTACACCAAACATGTTCATTACACTTTGATTTGGACTTGATTATGAAAGTAACCCGCCACTAGGCACACTAATGATATAACAAGTTCATCTTTGTATGTGCATTTGGAAGTGTTATGTTTTTGCAGGAAAACATAGACATAAAGGACGGAGTCACAACAAGTTCAAAGGAGCAAATGAGGAGTCCCGTTCGTGTTCGAGAGCATGATGAAATCACTCCCAAAGGTGGCAAGGACCAAGGTGTTACAAAGGAACATCCCTGAGGATTAAAGCGTAAAAGACCGAACTTCAAGCGAGAAAACCCTCTATCTTGGACGCGAGGATGACATCGTCAAAATGATGCAATTGAAGGGGGCAAAGTGCCAATTGTCAAGAGGATCCACGTGCGCGAAGGGGTGACCGAACCGGGCCGAAATGGGCCTGGGTCGGTCGGCCCAGGCCGGCCGGCCGGCCTGGCCCATTCCGACGTCGGTTCGCCCCCCCCCTTTCTTGAGCGTGAAGATGATTCAACCCTAAGTCCATGGAGGTGCCGCCATTCGTAGAGAGAGAGCCATTCGCCCGAGAGGCCATCCACAAGCTAGAGAGGAAGGAGAGGGGAGAGATCATTCGCGAGAAGGATCGCTCTACTCGAAGGAAGCAACCACAAGTGGAGGAGGACGTCGAGGCCCTACCAAGACACCCCTGGAGGAGAAGGAAGACACCGTCGGAAGTGTCACCATGATCAATGGTGCTATGCCTAGCACCTTGATGGGGTAATCTTCTCATTTGTCCATGGGTTGTAAACGATCTTGAGATGTAATCGCAACTTTTATGGTTTCAATCTATAATCTAGTGTTGAAGATGCTTTCTTGTTTAAGGTTAGCTACCATGCCATGTTGGGAGTATAGATCTCACTTCTCCCTTAGAACCCTTCAATACGCCATGATCATCATAGGTCTAGTCACGAATACCTCCGCGTTGTGACAGTACGGGGGAGGGAAAGGGCGAAACCGTGGTCACAACCCCCGGTAGATTAGATCGGTTTTCATATCTCTAAGCGGTTGCATGTTCAAGTATCGTAGACCCTTGGGCAAGTGTCTTTTATATATCTTGTGAGTTTAATCCCTCTCTAGTGTAGCGTAGTAGTTCTCTAGATTAACCGTAGTTTAGGTTTGGTTAAGTTAGTAGTAGTGCTAAGATCAAACGCTTGTAATCCCCTTGCTCCGCGGATTGACAAGAACCTAGGGAATCCCCGTGGTGAAAAAGGTGTAGGTCCGTACGCTTGCGGATCGTAGGCGGATACGAATTTTATCCGTCAACAAATGTGCGCGTACTCACACATTCAAACCAGAGCATGTGATCCGAAATAAAGGAAGCATGCAAGCATGATGAAACTATTTTCATAGGGAACATAAGCATGAGCATATGATGGTGAACATCAGGCAACCTCCCGGAAGGGCTTTGTTTAAAGTCAAAAGCAGGACTTACCTAGCTAACCAGGCAAGATGAAAGAGCTTACATCATCTCCTCATCAGGATAAGGTTTGGCATAAGAGGAACTTTACTCAAGATGCTCACATACCTCCCCCACACCTAGAGTTTGCATTGCTAGGCAATAAAACTCAAGTGTGCGGAGATCAAGCTTCCTTTTGCAAATGTTCCCTCGCCAAAACTTACTAAGATGCTACAGCTGATGTAGCTCACATGTTCTTAGGCATCACCTATTCGTCGTTCTTTTCAATCTCCACCTGAAAGGTTAGCGACTAAAAATACCTGAAGGACAACTTATGCCAAAAACATGTTCTTGCTTTTATTCGAAAGGGAAATAAAACCTATGCTAATCCAGGCTATCTCCTGATAGTGCTTTGTTTATTCAAGGTCATAAGCTCGACCATGGGAACATCATTTTGCAGTTACCATTGGTGATGGCGTTCCCGTCTCACCACCAATCATGAGTGTATCGGTGAAACTCAGGCTGCAAGCTTAGTGCCACTGGGCACACACAAGGTCTGCAATGCCCAAAGTGAACAAATGCGTTTACAACAATCCTTCTAGGACTCTTAGCAAAAGAGAACGAGGGGGTTGTCGTAGTCCTTGTGCGTGCTCGGTGCACTAAAAATAGCTGACTCTGGAGAGGCATAATGCGAGCATGGTTCATAGGGTAGATCAAGAGTGTAGCTACCATTAGGGCTGGACGCCGAGACAGCTCGGCTTGGCTCGGCTCGGCTTGGTCTGGCTTGTTAAGGTAACGAGCCCGCTCGGCTTGGCTCGTTAACAAAACGAGCAAAAAGGTCGGCTCGGCTCGGCTCGTTAGTAACTTGAGCCAGCTCGTTAGGCTTGCTAGTTGTATGTAAATTTGAAATTAACATCTCATATGCATATTTTTTAAAAATAATAATTACAAAGTTGTAAATAAATGATAAAATTAGTCACACATGGAGCACTTAGTAAGGCTTGACATAGCTTCAATGGCTCGGCACAACCTTGATAGCTCAGTTTTCTATTTTGGAATTAGAACTTTATAGCTCATTTGGCTCGCGAGCAGCTTGTGAGCTGGCTCGAGCCAGCTTGTTAACAAAATGAGCAAAAATAGTTACTCGGCTCGTTAAAAGATTGATCAAGCCGAGCCGAGCTACGAGCGAGTCGAGCCAGCTCACGAGTTTCTGGCTCATGATCCAGCCCTAGCTATCATGCTCGTCAATGGAATCCTTGCCTCCTGGCTCAGAGTCAGTGCCTCACAAATTTTCGTGGCCCAGAAATTCTCCATCTCAAGAGATATGTCGTGAATGTTCAATGTTAATTCCCGATTACGGTCGGAAGCAACGTAGATTGGGATAGTGGGAAGAGGCTCAAATCTCGGTCGAGATGGATGATGATCGTTCATCTTCACAAAGGTGAAAAATATCTTCCGAGCCATACTTGTGAGGAGAAGGGAATCCTTCAACCTCAGTAAATAAGGCTCGGATGATACGAACGGAGATACATGCATCATCTTCTCGAGCGGGTTTTGTCAAGGGAATGGCTTCGCCAAAGAATGTCCTAAGCATGAGGTAGTGGTGGCAGAAGCAGTTCCCCTAAAAGTTTCATCTAGGCTTCCTAAAGATGTGCAGAGTAATGGAGAGCCTAGGGAAAGATCAAGATCAGGAATGAAAGGTGTGAAAGTCTAGATTGTCCTTGATCTTGTCTACCGTGGCACATGTGACTCCCCGACAGTGAAGCATGTGTCCCAAGGGACAAACCTTGAAGAATGTGTCAGGTGGTCCTAGCGGAACGTTGCCCAGAAGAAGTTTCGCTAAGTGCCATGGTAAGATGTCAACCTCCAAGAAGAAGGTTCCTTCCCCGACTGGGCATCCAATGAATTCGAGGTGTCTAAAGAATTTCTAGATGGGTCATCCTCGAATCTGGAAGTGAACTCCGAAGGTTGAATTTCTTCTTCCTCCGATGTTCGTGGTTCGGGGGAGGTGTAATTGAGAGAAATGAGTTTCTCAACTCATCCTCTCCTTAGGTGAACAACTTTGCACTCCATGAAGGAGCAACATCGTTGTTCAACCTAGGCTTCCAATGGAAGTTCATTTGATAGAACATGAAAGCTCAATTCCATTGGGCGTTGACCAAGTCTAGGAGTAAGATAAGAGTTTGAATTTGCTTGACTTGATCGGCATCGATCGAAAATCGAGGTTAAGATAACAAAAGTGATTCACTCGATTCGACCAGGAAAGACGGTCGTGCTCCCTTGACCAAAGGATGAGTCCGGTGGACTATGAAGTGGTGGTCAATGCCTAAGCATACTCCTCGGCGTATAAACACCTTGGGTAAAGGTTCGACGTGGGAACACGATATGCCTACCATATCCTCTATAAGAAGTCATAGCCGAATTGAACAAACCGTCCTTGCCAGGAACGATTGTTTTCCTTCAACCACTCCTTCCCGAACCTTCCTCGAGACAAATGCCTTGAGGAGAGATCAAAGGAGAATACAATAGGGGAACCTAGGGGTAGGATTCACACTAGGTGATCTTTCCCTTAGATTCCTGCTGTTCAGGTAGAAAACCGTCAGCTAGAGGTTTAGGACGATAAATGTGAAAGCTCGAACTCCGCTAATGATAACTCTAGGTGGCTCAACGTTCTCCCTCTGGAACATAGGTGGAAAGGATGCAGGGGCGTAGCCAAGATTTGAACATAAGGGGGGCCAAGTGTATATAACATGACGCTTAACTCGATTAGGTGTTAGATGATATACGTATATACACATTGTCCCTCCCCCATCCGTTTGTAGTCCTTTTATTGCTAATAACATCAATAAGTCCATTTGACTTCAATCAGAGGGTGTTTGATAATGCTAAACTTTATTATTTGTCATATCATATGTTTGATACTAATTAACATTATTAAACATGGATTAATTATAAAATCAGTTAGATAGTTGGAGGCTAATTCACGTGACGAATTTATTAAGCCTAATTAGTTCATGATTCGATAATATGGTGCTACGGTAAACAAATGGTAATCATGAATTAATTATATTTAATATATCATTTTACGAAATACTCCAATGCTTTTGCAATTAATTATAGAATGAGCTTATGTTTAATCTCCATATTAGCATCCAAAGATTTGATGTGACAAGTGCTAAACTTTGAGATCCAAACACCCATTATCTCACGGGTCTGCTAGTTGCAAATGTTTGTTTATTAGAGGCCTAGTTGAGTGCGCTCATGGGCCGGGGCTTGCTGGCCTGCCGGTAAGTTTGTTGGCTTCCTTGTTTTTGTGGTGATTAATACAAGATTTGAAGTGTCTCCTTAGAAGCTACCGTAGCATTAGGGGGGGCCAGGCCCCTGCGCGCCCCCCCTGTGGCTACGCCCCTGAAAGGATGGGTGAGGAAAAGAAACTTCGGATGTCTCCTAAGATCTCCTTCCCTCGGATAAGATCCACAACACAAACGGGCCTTATGAGAGATCATCAAGTTGCACCAAATGATTCCTCCTTCCTTGCTTGAAACTGAGGGTCCTTATGCTAATGAAACGACGTCTGCTCTAAAGTAATAGTACCCTCTTACGAGCACAAGTGCTCAGAGTCTCTCACATGGTGACAGGGGTTCTCATGACATAACCCCAAGAAGGAATTTTCCTGAACTAGCGTCATGAGTGAGGGGTGAATCTTATAGCCGGATCATGAATGGTTCCAGAAAGGATGGTTCTAGAGATTCACTCCTGAAGGGTCGAAAGGTGTGTACGGGATAACCTTCCATGGATAGCAGGGGTAGAGGTAGAAACAAAGAAAATGAAAAAGATAGATACGAGGACCACTAGGTTCGAAGATAGATACAGCAACTGTTCCCCGGCAACGGCGCCAGAAATGCTTGTTGGTATTTCTTAAGTCACTACTAATAGCGCCTTGTTAGCATGAGCGTAAGATCCACCTGGGTACACCTATGAGTACGAATGAGTCCGCAAGTGCACGGATATACCGCTGTAGCACTTCACCTAAGGAGTATTCCAAAGGGTATCGAATCCAAGGAACGACATGCACTACCTTCTATCTTAGCAGAATGGTCCAAGGACACCAAACCCTTGCTATGGTAGGGGAATGATTAGGTGCTTCCTATGGGTATTGATTCTAAAGGAGGTGACTCGTCGTAAACAATCGCTTCAGGCACCAGTTCCCTCCTGGCTATAACAGTTGGTTCTGTCGAAAGCTCTACGCCGTATCCGAATGTGGGGGAGTACAAAGGGTCCAACGGCTATCACTACCGCGGCCTACCCTAAGACAATCCGTGGGATACGGGGCAAACGAAGGATAACCCGCAGTCTAGACGCCACGTCTACACCACTGATCACTACTATAGCACGGTTACGTCTGTCGACCCGTAACAACACTATAGAACTCTATACAAGTACGAAGCGATGAACCCGCGAGTACGAGACTGGTCTCACTTATCATGGAATCATATAGGCGATAGGAAGAACAACTTGCCACAGATTAATGTACTCCAACAAGATGTAACAGGATAATTCACACAAACGGATATGCAGAATTAAGCACCTAGTCAACAAGATCAAAGGATTGTGTCATGAAGAACACGAGCCTCTAAATGATGAATAGATGAAGAACTCAAGAGCATATCATCTTATGCATGAATACCACTTTAGTCTAAATGGAAAATACAGAAATACTTACTTTGCTCTAAATGAGGATGACAGGTGGGTCCCATGTATTAGCGAGTAGTTGGTCGGATTTGGAAAATGAAAAATAACTAGTCTGTTGGATTAACAAATTTTCTATTTTTTACAAAGAGCCAAATCTTCAGATTTAGCTAACAAAAATAAAGAGGCTGTTGGAGCAACTCCCAAAGGCTCTTTAAATCGTTTTGCATCGCTAAAATAAAGAAAACGGCGTAGCTTTCCGTTTCCAAGAGCCTCGCTATTACCACTGTCTCGCCATCTCGCTCGGAATCGCGTCGGCTCCGCTCGGGAAAGATGGCGAGTGATTCCACTCGCCAACTTTCTCCGCGTGTGCTTTACCACGTTGCGTCGCACCACTACGGGGGAGTTGGAGAAGAGGGCGAGGTGGCGGTGACTCACCGATTTTGGAGTGAAGGGAGCCTGAGGTGGCGACGACTCATTGATTCAGTGGAGGGGGCGGCGCAAGCGGGGAGATGACCCACAGGGAGATGCTCCTCGTCCTTCGCGGGTTGTCCGGCAAGGAGGAGCTCGGGAGAGATGGCCAGCGGGGACATAGTCGGTAGGGAGATGCTCATTGTCCTCAGGGGGCTGGCCGGCGGGGAGGAGCTCAGGAGAGATGGCCGGTATGGAGATGCTCCTCGTCCTCCGCGGGCTGGCCGGTGGGGAGGAGCTCAGGAGAGATAAGCGATGGGGAGATGCCCCACTACTCCTTGTCCTTCTTCATGGTCTGGCCTGCAGGGAGGACCTCGTGGAGGAGCCGTCGACGGACTTGGGAGCCAGCGGGGCCGACGGCAGGTGTCGGAGTTTGATACCGCCGGCAAGTAATTTTTGGTATGAATCGTGCATCTCATCCGGATGGTTGGGCTTAGAGACACCGGGATTATACTGGTTCAGGCACTGAGGGGATGCCCTACATCTAGTTCGGGAAAGTTTTCTATATGCCCACAGGGGGGCTTGTAGTAGGGGATACAAGCTTAGGTCGAGAGAGGGAAGAAGTCCCAAGTCTCTATATGTGTGTGGGAGCAGCTGATGCTCGGTGAGCGTGGTGTGTTGTTTTTCGTCTTGCCGAGTTCGTCTCTCCTATTCGTGATGCCAACCTCCCCTTTTATAGTTCAAGGAGGGCCGGCGTACAAAGGTTAAGATGGCAAAAACCCGTTCTACTACAGTGCTGCAACAGTGCCGGAACAGTGCAACGCCGTGGGCCTTCGTCTCCCGTTGGTGCCGTACACTGTCCCAGCATCGGTAGCCTTCGTAGGGCGGCGTAGCTTTAGCATCCGTCCTGAGGCGGCTTCTTTCCAACCCAGGAGCTTGCTGGTCACGCTAGGTCGGGGCTTCCCGCGCAAGCCTCGACCTTCCCTCTGATGCTTGATGGGTCGGGTCACGTTGTTCGATGTCTTGCAGGCGAAGGATTCGCGTGTCCTTGGCCACTGTTCAGTATCAGGTGATGGGACGCCGGGGCAGTCCGCCTGCCACGCCGGGGAAAATCTCATCATTACCTGAGCCTCTGACAGAGCAGATCCGTGTGCTCCGCTATAGCCGCATGTCCCGTGCGGCGCAGGACAGCTTCCGCCACATTGCGTTCCGCCCCTGGGGGGGCCCCGGGCGTTGGATTACGGCGGAAGGAGCCTTAGGTTGTGCGAGCCAGAGCCTCCCGCCGAGGTAACCGGGTTGGTTGCTTGAGTCGGAGGTGGCTCTGCGATGGGGGGCGAGCTGCTATTCTTAAAAGGAAAAGAGTTGGGCCTGGCCTTGCCGGCCGTCGGTGTTGAGCTTCTGCTGATGCGTCCCACCATTAGTCTTCCTGATTTGGGGTTTTAGGGGTTAAGATGATTACCCCCGGTTTTTCCCCTCTTCAGTAGCCCCCGAGCCTAAGGGGGAAAACGGATTTCTCCCTTAGGATCAGAGAGGTTGAGTTCTTGTTTTTCTTCCTCAGTCCAGTGAGGGCGCGCGAGCGCACTCGCCGAGTGTAGCCCCCGAGCCCGTGGTAGAGTCGAGGACTCTGCCACGGGGTGATTTTTTAGCCACCGCGAGTACTGGCTCGCCTTTTGAGGCCGACGTGGCCGGACGGTGGATTTGACCCAGCCTTACGGCGAACTGTGGCTGGCCTTTGTTGATGTGACGGCGAGCTCTGCGAGTCTTCAATGCGTCGTCTGGTCGGGTGGGTGGCTGTTTTAGCTTGTTTTGTAAGCTAAGCCGCGTCCACCGTGCCCCTCACGTGGTTGGGCTGTCGCTGCCCTATAAAAGGAGCTCCACTTCGCCCCGGTGAGACTCCATGGTTGCCATATGAAGAGGGAAAGAAAGTAGCTACTTCTCCGGTCGTGGGGGGTTCGTCCCCCTGAGTGTAGTGCTGTCCTTCAAGCCTCCTGATGTTGGTGGGAGTTCAGCGAACGGGGAGGCATGCTAGGGTTAGGCGTTCGGATTCCCGAAGCGATTCACCATGTCGTAGTCCAGGTCTATCTGCTCGGGATCAGAACTTCCTGCCCTTATGCCTTCGGGGCGTAGATCCCCCCTGAGTTTGTTCCGGCCGCCCGCGTCCCTGCTTGAAGCCCCCTCCTCTTGCTCTGAGGAGGATGCTTCATCGTCAAGGTCGTGAGCGCGTCGACAACTTCTCAGCCCTGGGGGGCCGTCGAGTGTCTGGCGCTTGGCGGCCGACGACGGGAGTACGTCGGGCATTGGATCTCCGAGAGTCCCAGCCCGTCGTCTTGTGCCCGGTCTACTCTTGGGCGATCGCTCCCCCGTACCCTTGGTAGTGGCGTTGCCCAAGAACTGGGGCGCCATTTGCTGCGGCATCCCTTTGCCTTGTTTCCTTTTATCTCTCACTCTTTCGGTTGTTGTAGCTTTTTGCTTATGTATTTATGCGGGGAAAGATTGCCATTGGAAACTTCGAGCAAGGCGTTTCGTTTGTGTTTTGCGTTTATGTGTATGTATTTTCATTATTTGAGTTCCGTTGCTGTCCGGGCGACGCGAGTTTGTTCGTTAGGGGTGCTTAGTTGGCCCTGTGAGCATAGCACCCGTTTGCTTCTCCTCACGCATCCCTTTCGTTGGGGGAGGAGGGATGAGCCGTACCACGACTTACCTCGATGGTTGAGGCGTGGCGCTCGTTGAGCTACTAGCGGGTAGTTCGAGTAAGACCCGGGTCCTGTTCGCGGGGACCCGACAGGTATAGGTGGCCACCGTGCCGTGCCGGCACGACACGCAGCACGGCCGTGCCGTGCCAGCACGTAACGGCGACGTGCTGCGCCGTGCTGCCGTGCCGACCGTGCCATGCCAGACCGTGCTATGGGCCAGGCCTTCAGCCCATGACACGGCACATGGGCCGTTTACCCGTGCCGTGCCGCCCGTGCCGCCCATGGGCCACGGTGCACGCGTGCGAGCTCGGCGGGCGGCCGTGGAAGGAGAGGGAGCGCGCCGCGTGTGCTCGTGCTGCTGGCCGTCGCTGGCTCCTCCATCCCTGCTTGGCCCCACGCCGCCGCGCAGATCCGGTCGAGGATGGGCTCGCCGAGGGCGGAGGTGGGCGGTGACGGCCGGAATCGGAGGTGCCGCCGCCCCGCCGCACGAGAGCCATCCCCGCCGCGCTCCGCCTCGGACGCAGGGGAGAGGGGAGGAGCGGCCGGCCCCGTCGTGCTCCACGGGCCGCCGGAGCCACCCCCGCCGCCGGCGCTCGAGTCGAGGAGGAGGCACCGCATGGCGAGGCGTAGGAGATGCAGCGGCGTGCGGGGAGAGGAGAGGAGGCGAGGCAGAGGAGATGCGGCGGCGTGCGGGGAGAGGAGAGGAGGCGAGGCGGAGGAGATGCGGCGGCGTGCGGGGAGAGAAGAGGAGAGGAGGCGAGGTGGAGAAGATGCGGGCGGAGGCGAAGGAGATGTGGCGGCGCGCGGGGAGGAGGAGGCGAGGCGGAGGGGCGCGGGGAGAGGAGGCGAGG
Organism: Cenchrus fungigraminus; assembly: GCA_036936925.1. Taxonomy (NCBI): domain Eukaryota; kingdom Viridiplantae; phylum Streptophyta; class Magnoliopsida; order Poales; family Poaceae; genus Cenchrus; species Cenchrus fungigraminus. The sequence goes on from CM072780.1 coordinate 76,697,216, forward strand.
CGAGCGGTCTGGCGGTGGGGATGCGAGGAGAGGAGGCGAGGTGTGGCCGTGCCGGCACCGTGCCGCCGTGCCGGCACCGTGCCGCCGTGCCGGCACCGTGCCGCCGTGCCGGCCGTGCCATGCCAAGGCCGTGTCATGGGCCAGGCCGGCGGCCCATGGCCCGCACAGCCCTTCGTGTCGTGCCGGCACGGGCACGCTGCCGGCCGTGTCGTGCCGCCCATGGGCCGTGCCAAAAGAACGTGCCGTGGGCCGTGCCGTCGGCCCATGGGCCGTTTGTACACCTATACCGACAGGATCAGCTGGTGATAGAACTTATCAACCCCTTCGAATATCTCATTTATCTCCAAGGTCGTTCGATTGACCTCGGCGGCTCGTTGCCTCCCCTCCGGTGGGGATTCCATGAGACCTTTCGTCTGGGGCACGAACACGATTCAGGATGCCCACGGCGCTCGTGCGCCTGGGTTTTGGCCGCTTGTGGGTCCATCCCTTTTCGTCCCTTGCTCTGATGACGGCGGCGGCTTGTTCGAAAACCCTTTGCTGGGCCAGCCTTCGAACCGCGCGTCGGCCCTGAGCCCCTGGGGGCTAGCGGCGGTTCGCGTCCTAGTGATTACTCCCCCGATTGGAGAGATCTTAATGGACGGGCGTGCCTCCGATCGAGGAGGGTCGTGGCGATCGTGGGGGAGTGCATCGGTCGTGCTATCCCTGCTGTCGACCCTATAAATCCCTCTCCCTCTTGGAGGTTGTCACCTCATTCTTCTCACCAGCTCCTGCAGAAGTGTTTGCGGCTATAGCGAAAAGATTTAGGCGAGGGATTCGGGAGGAACGTTACCTCGACTTCCCCTGTTTGCGATGGAGAGGGGAAAACGTGCCGCATCTGGCGACTTGCCGCAGCCGCCATCGCCGCGCCGCTAGAGGTGCATGTTGCTTCTTGGCGATCGCAGTGCCCTGGCTTCTTTACGTCTCTCACTGCCCTTGCCTCCTTTCTTTGTGTGCAGGGGTCCGGGGGGTGCGTCGGCTTCGGGTGTTGAGCCCAGCCCGTAGGTGCGGCCCCTGCAGCCGGAGCGTCCCGGGAGGAGGTCCTTTACTTGACAACGCAGGTGGCGGAGACGGGGAGCCGACTGGAGGAGGCCTTGCACGACCGACGCCGACTGGTGGACGCATTGGATGCTGCTCGTGCGGCACTCATCGCCGCTGAGGTGGAGGCCGAGGCGGCCCGCGTTGCTGCCGATGGGGCTGTGGCTCGCCGTGTCGGTATGTGTCGCGGGGACGGTCTTCGTTCTCCGGCTGACTTCTAGAGAACTGTGGTTTCCTTAACCTCCGCTGTTCTGCAGATACGAAGGACAGGGTACTGGAGCTCCGGCGAGACATGGGGGTCCTGCGGCGTCGAGAGTTTGACGCGGAGACGCGTCTCCACATTCTCACGGTCGCGGCGCAGGCGGCCGTCGACGTTGTGGCCTCTCCCTCGGCCCTGTTGGTGGACCAGCTTCGAGCATTGCCCAACCTCGTCAGGGGGGCGGTGCGCGTCGGGATACGTCGAGGGGCGTCGGAGGCTTTGGGCGCGGCCGACGCATAGTCGGACGAGCCGTGGCTCACCTTCGTCCCGCCGGGGTGGCCCGAGGGTTATGACACGGAGCGCCGTCGCCTCGACTCGCTGGAGTTCACCACGGCCACCAACGCCATCGTCGACGGGATCGATGTTGACAAAATCCTCCGTGGCGGCGGCGCCGGCCGGGCCGGCGGTGTGTAGTCGTCGTAGGTCGAGTCCGCCGATGTACACTGCGTCTGCACCTGCTATGTCGGACTTCCCTTTCCTTTAATGATCTTGATGAAGTGTTTTCCTTTCCTTTTTCTCTTTTTCCCCTTGATTGCCTGGGCTTTAGGGAAGAAGGAAGAAAAAAAAGAAAAAACACCATTTTCCCGAGCGGGGGGCTCCCGAGCTACAAGAGGTTTATTGGATGGCAGGGAAATGCCTTGTAGCTGAGGAGGAGGAACAAGGCTATCCTTCCTACCGGAAAAAGAAACTTTTTAAGGGTAGAAACGACATAGCTGTTCGATGTTCTAGGTGTTGGTGATGGGTCGGCCATCTTCGTCTTTAAGCTTGTAGGTACCGGGACGCAGAACTTGATCGACGATGAAGGGGCCTTCCCGTGGCGGTGATAGCTTGTGGCGGTCTTTGTTGCTCTGGACCCGGCGCAGCACCAAGTCCCCGACTTGGAAAGCCCTTTCTCGGATGGTGTGGCTATGGTAACGCCGCATCGCTTGTTGGTACCGGGCCGAGTGCAGTAGTGCCACGTCTCGAGCCTCGTCGAGCTGGTCGATAGCATCTTCGAGGGAGACTTGGTTTCCTTCATCGGTATAAGCTCGCACCCTTGGGCTTCCATTGTCGATGTCAGTCGGGAGGACTGCCTCCGACCCAAGAACCATGAATAATGGGGTGTAACCGGTGCCATGCATTGGGGTAGTCTGCAGGCTCCATAGTACCGAGGGTAGCTCGGCCACCCATCTCGCCTTGAACTTCTCGAGCCTCTTGAAGATGCACGGTTTTAGCCCTTGCAGGACCATTCCGTTCGTCCACTCGACCTATTCGTTGGTCCTCGGGTGGCTGACGGCGGCCCAGCCTATCCGGATATTGTTGTCATCGCAGAAATAGAGGAACTTCTTGCCGGTGAAGTTTGATCCGTTGTCAGTTATGATGGCGTTCGGGATCCCGAAGCGGTAGATGATGTCGGTGAAGAACTCGACGGCCTCCTCCGACCTGACGCTGCAGATGGGTCACGCTTCGATCCACTTAGAGAACTTGTCGATCGCCACGAGCAGATGCGTGAAGCCCCCGGGTGCCTTCACCAATGGTCCGACCATGTCGAGCCCCCACATAGCAAAAGGCCAGGTGAGGGGAATGGTCTGGAGCGCCTGCGTCGGGAGGTATGTTTGCCGGGCATGGAACTGGCAGCCTTCACAGCTTCGCACGATGTTCTTGGCGTCCGCGACCGCTGTAGGCCAGTAGAAGCCCTGTCGGAAAGCGCTTCCGATGATCGCCCTGGGGGCAGCGTCATGGCCGCAAGCCCCCGCGTGGATGTCCTGCAGCAGTTGGCGCCCCTGGTCCGCGAGGATGCAGCGCATGAGTATTCCAGCCGCGCCCTGCCGGTAAAGATCCCCGTCGACGAGCCTGAAGGACTTGGCCCGGTGCGCGATGTGTCGGGCCTCGGTGCTGTCACTCGGGAGTTTCCCCTCCACCATCCATTCCAGGATAGGGATCCTCTAGTCGGGATCTTCAAGATTGGGCTCCGAAGCCTCTCCCAACGTCATGACCTCCTGAAGATCTGGCGGTGAGGGATGGTCGTCCTCTTCGTAACAGACGGACGGCTCTCATAGGTCGCTTGCGAAGACGCCATTCGAGACTGGCGTCCGGTTCGAAGCTGCCTTTGCGAGAGTGTCGGCCGCTTCGTTGTACTTCCGCAGTACATGCTTGAGCTCGAGCCCGTGGAACTTATCTTCAAGCTCCCGGACGGCCTTGCAGTAAGCCGCCATCTTCGGGTTGATGCAGTTGGCCTCCTTCATCACCTGGTTGACAACGAGTTCGGAATCTCCTCGTATCTCGAGGCGCCGAACCCCGATCTCGAGACCGATCTTGAGCCCATTGAGGAGGGCCTCATACTCTGCAACATTGTTTGATACCGGGAAGTGGAGCCGGATCATGTAATCCATGCGCATGCCTAGAGGCGAGATGAAGACGATCCCGGCTCCTCCTCCCTCCTTCGTGAGGGAGCCGTCGAAGTACATGGCCCACGTCTCGTGCTCGATCGGGGCCGCGGGCGTCTGGATCTCTGTCCATTCAGCGACGAAGTCGGCCAGAACCTGGGACTTGATGGCGGTGCGTGGAGCGTAAGTGATGCTCTGCCCCATCAGCTCCAAGGCCCACTTAGCAATCCTCCCCTCTACTTCCGGACTCTGGACCACCTCTTTGAGCGGGTATTTCGAAACCACCGTGATCGGGTGTGCGTCGAAATAGTGCCTGAGCTTTCTTTTGGAGATCAACACGGCGTAGATGAGCTTCTGGATCTGCGGGTAGCGGGTCTTGGAGTCGGAGAGTACCTCGCTGACAAAGTAGACGGGCCGCTGCACCTTCAGCACCTTGTCGGGCTCATCGCGCTCGACCACCAAAGCTGCGTTGACGACCTGAGTTGTGGCAGAGATGTATAATAACATCAGTTCCCCCGGTGCGGGCGCTGTAAGGATTGGTGGCTTCTCGAGTAGCCTCTTGAGGGACTCTAGTGCCTCCTGGGCCTCCGCGGTCCAGGCTAAGTGCTCTGACTTCTTCATCAGTTGATAAAGAGGTAGACTTCGTTCGCCCAGTCGGGCGATGAATCAGCTGAGGGCCGCCAGGCACCCGGTTACTAGTTGGACCCCCTTGATGTTTTGAATCGGCCCCATGCTGGTGATGGTTGTGATTTTCTCCGGATTAGCTTCTATGTCGTGTTGTGACACGATGAATCCGAGGAGCATCCCCCTAGGGACCCCGAAGACGCACTTCTCAGGGTTGAGGCGAACCTGGAATCTCCTCAGTTTCTCGAAGACAGCCGTTAGGTCGGGGACCAGCTCCCCCGTTTGCCTGGATTTCACCCCAATGTCTTCGACATATGCCTCGACCAACTGACCGATGAGTTCGCCGAAGACTCGCTGCATGCACCTCTGAAAGGTAGTGCCTGCATTCTTCAACCCAAAAGGCATGGAGGAGTAGCAAAAGCAGCCGAAAGGAGTGATAAATGCCGTGGCAAGCTGATCATCCGAATCCATCGCAATCTGATGGTACCCGGAGTAGGCGTCAAGGAAGCAGAGGGTTTCGCACCCTGCAGTCGAATCCACAACCTGATCTATTTGTGGCAGAGGGAACGGATCCTTCGGGCACGCTTTGTTGAGACCGGTGTAGTCGACGTACATCATCCACTTGCCGTTCTTCTTTTTCACCAACACGGGGTTGGCCAACCACTCGGGGTGGTAAACCTCCCTGATGAAACCCATTGCGAGGAGCTTCTTGATTTCTTCGTGTATGGCCTTGCACTTGTCACCGTCGAAACGGCGTAGCTTCTGCTTGACCGGCTTAGAGCTCGGCTTAATGTTGAGTTTATGCTCAGCGACTTCCCTAGGAATGTCTGGCATGTCGGACGGCTTCCACGCGAAGACATCGAGATTCGCCTTCAAGAAACGCACAAGCACTTCCTTTTGCTCCGGCTCGAGTGTTGAGCCGATGTGGAGGGTGCGCCCGTCGTCGGATACTGGCACCTCTTTGGCGTCCTTTGTGGGCTCGAACGAGCACGCCGCTCGTTTGGCGGTTTCCGGGATGTCAAGCACTTCCAGAACTGGCTCCTCGGCGAGCTCGTTGGAGCGGACGAGAGAATCCGTGAAGTGGAAGCACTCAGCGTCGCATTCGTACGCGTGCTGAAGCTTGGTGCTGATGGTGATGACTCCCTTGGGTCCAGGCATCTTAAGCTTGAGGTAGGTGTAGTTGGGGACCGCCATGAACTTCGCGTATGCCGGCCTCCCGAGGATCGCGTGATACGTTCCCGGGAAGCCGACAACCTCGAAGGTGAGCATTTCCTTGCGGAAATTCCCCTCGTCGCCGAAGGTGACCGATAGGTCGATTTGTCCAAGCGGGACCGCCTCCATCCCGGGAACGACTCCGTGGAATGGGGTCGAAGACGGCCGGAGCTGAGACCGCTGGATCCCCATACTGTCGAGGGTGGACATGTAGATGATGTTGAGGTCACTTCCTCCGTCCATGAGCACCTTGTGTACCCGTTTGGTGCCAAAGAGCGGTGCCACCACGAGGGGGTAAGCCCCGGCTGTGGAATGTGGTCGCGGTGATCCGCCTGGTCGTACGTGACGGCCGTCTTGGACCACCGGAGGTACGAAGGCACGACCGGCTCGGTGTGGTAGATCTCCTGCAGGATGCGCTTATGCTTACGCCTCGGAGGGCGAGCGGGCGTCCCGCCGAAAATCATCATGACAGCGCCATCTTCCTTGAGGAAATCGTCACGCTCGGCGTTCTTGGCGGCGCCGGTGTCGGCCGCGTCTTGAGGTTTATTCTTCCCTCCGAGGTATCTCTTCATGAGGTTGCAGTCCTTCATGGCGTGCTTGACCGGGGTCTCGTGGTAAGGACAAGGTGCCTCAAGCATCTTCTCGAAGTGATCCCTCGGGGGACCAGCCTTTGGTTTGGACGGTCATTTGTCGGCCGCCGCCACCAGGTTGTCGTTGCAGAGCTTGCGCTCTTTCTTCTTCTTCTTCTCCGGGCGAGTGGCCGGAGCCTCACCCTGCTCCTCCTCGGGCTTCCTCTTGCTGAAAGCGACGGCTTCCTCCCCGTCAGCGTGGTCAGTGGCCAGGTCAAGGAGCTTGCGGATGGTTTTCGGCTAGACTCGCCCTATCCGATGGACAAGGGTCTCGCACGTGGTACCATCTTGGAAAACGGTGATGACCTGGTTGTCAGCCGTGTCGGGGAGCTCAGCGCAACGCTTGGAGAAGCGGCGAATGTAGTCACGGAGACTCTCACCCTTCTTTTGCCGGCAATGGCGAAGTTCGCACGCATTGCCAGGCCGCGCGTAGGTACCCTGGAAGTGCCCTATGAAGGCATCTCGGAGCTGGGCCCAGCTATTGATCCTCCCTCGAGGGAGGTGCTCGAGCTAGGTACGTGCCGAGTCGGCGAGGTACAGCGGGATGCTCTTGATGATGAACAGATCGCTGGTTGCGCTGCCATTGTGGCAGGCAAGGCGATAGTCCTCAAGCCATACGCTAGGGTTGGTCACCCTATCGTACTTCGTGACGGTGGTCGGAGCACGATATCGAGCTGGAGGGGCTGCAGCGAGGATGTTGGTGCCGAAAGCCCACGAACCTCGAGGGTCGGGCGTCGGACTCCGGCTTCGATCCTCACTGTTGTCGTAGCGGCCCCCGCGCCTCTGGCTGTACTCCCTTCGCGGCCGGCGTTCGCCGTCCGACCCGCCTCGGGTCATCGTCCTCCCACGCGTCGAGGATGTGCCTCGGGCCCTATGGTTGGAGTCGGCCTTGTGGCCGGTGGGCGAGCGTATGCTCTCTGCGTGGTTCGGCTGCCCTGTTGGGCACGAGTACCCGCGGTGAACCGAGCGCTCTTTGTCCGGGGCCCGCGCCTCGCGGTCGGGACGCCGAACTTTTCCGCCTGCTGCTCGGCGGCCGCGTTGAGGAGCGTCTGGAGGTGCTGACAGAGCTTCTTTTCCTCTGGGGTCGTTGGCTCGGGGCCCGCCCGGAGGAGTACGGCCGCCACGGCGAGGTTCTGGGAGGCCCGTTTAGCAACGGGAGTCCCGTGAATGTCGTCGATGATGCAGCGGCGTACCTCTTGTGCGCGCTCGCGCGGGCAATGTCGCGGCCTCCGTGCCGAGTGCGTGGTGGAGCCTTGCCTGCTCGTCCTCGAGAGCCTTCTGAGCCTCATCGATCTCGTCGAGGCGCGCCTATTGCCGCTTGCAGTAGGGGATACAAGCTTAGGTCGAGAGAGGGAAGAAGTCCCAAGTCTCTATATGTGTGTGGGAGAAGCTGATGCTCGGTGAGCGTGGTGTGTTGTTTTTCGTCTTGCCGAGTTCGTCTCTCCTATTCGTGATGCCAACCTCCCCTTTTATAGTTCAAGGAGGGCCGGCGTACAAAGGTTAAGATGGCAAAAATCCGTTCTACTACAGTGCTGCAACAGTGCCGGAACAGTGCAACGCCGTGGGCCTTCGTCTCCCGTTGGCGCCGTACACTGTCCTAGCATCGGTAGCCTTCGTAGGGCGGCGTAGCTTCAGCATCCGTCCCGAGGCGGTTTCTTTCCGACCCAGGAGCCTGCTGGTCATGCTAGGTCGGGGCTTCCCGCGCAAGCCTCGACCTTCCCTCTGATGCTTGATGGGTCGGGTCACGTTGTTCGATGTCTTGCAGGCGAAGGATTCGCGTGTCCTTGGCCACTGTTCAGTATCAGGTGATGGGACGCCGGGGCAGTCCGCCTGCCACACTGGGGAAAATCTCATCATTACCTGAGCCTCTGACAGAGCGATCCGCGTGCTCCACTGCAGCCGCACGTCCCGTGCGGCGCGGGGCAGCTTCCGCCACGTTGCGTTCCGCCCCTGGGGGGGCCCCGGGGGTTGGATTACGGCGGAAGGAGGCTTAGGTCGTGCGAGGCAGAGCCTCCCGCCGAGGTAACCGGGTTGGTTGCTTGAGTCAGAGGTAGCTCTGCGATGGTGGGCCGAGCTGCTATTCTTAAAAGGAAAAGAGTTGGGCCTGGCCTTGCCGGTCGTCGGTGTTGGGCCTCTGCTGACGAGGCCCACCATTAGTCTTCCTGATTTGGGGGTTTAGGGGTTAAGATGATTACCCCCGATTTTTCCCCTCTTCAGCAGGCGTGGGGGCTGGCGGCAATGAGTTCGGGGAGAGGCCGGCGACGGGCGTGGGGCTCCTCTTCCTCCTCCATGGGGTGGAGCTCGGCTGAGGTGTGCCGTCAGGCGTGGCGAGGGCCACAGGGAGGAGGTCGGCGGAGGGGCGGCGGTGGGCATGTTTGTTGCTGTTCCGGCAAACACCTAGCCCCGGTGAGCTCCCTGCACACACACGAACTCACGCGAACACGAGGAACACCTGGACTTGTGCTGCAAAACTGAACCGCAGCTTTTCTGAATGTATTGAAGTGCCTAAAATACAAACTACTGAAGAGCTAACAAACTCCTGTAAGTGCAGCGGGCCGATCAACAGATCGTGCCATCCCACGATCCTACAACCACGACGCACACGACACGCTCCGCACGAACTGTCATGCACAGAGCTCCCCTACAGACTCGGACACCTACAGACTCGCTCAACCTTGACTGATCGGTGAGCTTATTCAAGAAAGACAGTAACAGCACAGGTTTATCTACAACATTTCTCCCCTTAAACCTGTGGCTGGTTCTTGATGTCGACGATCCCAATGCGATCACATAGTTCCTGGAACAGAACTCGCCCAAGGGTTTCGTCAAAATGTCTGCAAGCTGATCCCTGGTGGAAATCTGCTCTAAGACAATCTTCCCGCCCTCCACGCATTCTCTGATGTAGTGGTACTTGACCTCTATGTGCTTGGTTCGGTCGTGATGGACGGGATTTTTGCTAAGATCAATAGCGAACTTGTTGTCCACCTTCAACACTGGCACTCCCACATCTGCAAATCCAATATCTTTCAGCAGTCGTGCCAGCCAAACCCCCTGACATGCCCCACTCCCAGCTGCAACATATTCAGCTTCACATGTTGATAGGGCAACCACCTTCTGTTTACTCGAGTACCAGGTGATGGGGTTATTGCCAAGACAAAACAACACTCCTGTAGTGCTCTTTCTGTCATCTATATCCCCAGCATAGTTGCTATCACTGTAGCCTATCAACTGGTTATTGATCTCTTTGTCTTGCTTTCGACAGTAGAACAGCCCATAATCCAAGGTTCCTGCAATATACCTCAGGATGTGCTTCACAGCAACTCGATGATCTTCATGTGGCTGCTCAAGAAATCTGCTCACAAAACCCACAGCATAAGCAATATCAGGACGAGTATTCACCAAATATCTCAATCCACCCACAATGCTTCTGTACTCAGTTGGGTTTACCAAAGGAGCATTGCTCTGCCTGCTCAACTTAATCCTGGGCTCTAGAGGAGCTATACAAGAATTACATCCCAGCATCTTGCCTTTCTCCACTAACTTGGCTGCATAAGCAGATTGCCCAATTCTGATCCCTTCCTTAGTCTGCTGAACTTCTAGCCCAAGATAATAGGACAGCAGACCCAGATCACTCATTTTGAACAGCCTAAGCATCTCACTTTTGAACTTGTTGATGCCCCTGTGTCCTGTGATAATCAAGTCATCTACATAAACACCTACAATCAACCTGTCACGTCCAACTCCCCGAGTATATATGCCATGTTCTGCTGTACTTCTTTTGAACCCAAGTGACAGCAAACTCTTGTCCAGCTTATCATTCCAAGCTCTTGGAGCTTGCCTGAGGCCATACAGTGCCTTGCTGAGCTTCAAGACCTTGTGTTCAGCTCCTGGAACAACAAATCCTACTGGCTGGGCTACATACACTTCCTCAGCAAGTTCTCCATTAAGGAATGCACTTTTTACATCCATGTGGTGCACTTCCCAACCTTCTTGAGATGCAACTGCCAGTAACACTCTGACAGACTCAAGTCTTGCAACTGGAGCAAAAACTTCTTGAAAGTCAACCCCTGGGCGCTGAACATACCCCTTAGCAACTAGTCGAGCTTTATGTTTCACAATCTCACCATGCTCATCCCGTTTGACCTTAAACACCCATTTCAGGCCGATTGGCTTGTGACCTTCAGGAAGATCGACTAGCTTCCAAGTACAATTCTCCTCAATTGCCCTCATCTCCTCCTCCATTGCAATCCTCCAGCACTGCTCTTGTTCAGCTTCCTTGAACGAGGTGGGCTCCTCCGCACTAGCAAACAACAACCGTTCTCCTTCAACCTCACGATCAGCTAAACCAGGGGGCGTACCTGAGACGCCCACATCGGTGAGTGTGCGGAACCGGACTGGAGCATCGTCATCATGATCTGCATCCACCAGGTCGAAGGCGTCAGGCGGTGGTGTCACGTACTCGACGTGTTCTTCCTCAGTGGGCGACGTTGTGGGCGCGAACAGCGTCGTGGGCGTGGGCGCGTTCGTGCCTGCGCTCGGCGTTCTGGGTGTGGGCACCGTGCCTGCGCCAGGCGATGTGGGCGTGTCGCCAGCGCCCGTCGTCGTGGTAGGAGTGGCCGGGCTCCTCCCGGCTGGTTCGATGTCGTCCAACACATACTGCGTGACGGAGAAGTCCTCCGTCGCGCCTCCTTCCACACCACCAGCCTCTGCGCCCCAATCCCAGTACGCTGCTTCATCGAAGACGACGTCGCGTGCTGCATGAACGCGTCGTGCCACTGGATCGTACACCCTGTACGCCTTGGTGCCCTGCTCATAGCCGAGCAGCACCATCTTTTGGCTTCGGTCCTCCAGCTTCTTCAGGTGTGGCCTGACGGTCTTGACGTGCACGACACACCCAAAGACACGCAGATGCTCCACCATCGGCTTGGCACCGTGCCAGGCCTCGTAGGGCGTTCTCCTGACAAGGCTCTTCGTGGGCGCACGATTCAGCAGGTATACTGCTGTCACCACCGCTTCCCCCCAAAATTCTGCTGGCACCTTTCTTCCCTTCAGCAGACTCCTCGCCATCGCCACCACGGTTTGGTTTCTCCGCTCCACAACACCATTCTGTTGTGGTGAATATGGAGCAGAGAAATGTCGACGAACACCCCAGCCTGCACACCATTCCCCAAACTCCACAGAGGTGAACTCGCCTCCATTGTTGGTGCGCAGCACCCGGAGTACACGCCCGGTCTCTCTCTCCACGAGCGCTTGCCAATCCTTGATCGCTGCCGCAGCTTCATCCTTCGTGCTGAGCAGCCGCACCCACATGTACCGTGAGTGGTCGTCGACAAGCAGCAAGAAGTGACGACGCCCTCCTGGCGTCGCCGGCGTGATTGGCCCACAGAGGTCACCATGGACCAGGTCCAGCAGCCCCTGTGCCCGGAACTTTGCCGCCGCGGGGAACGAACTCCCCTTCTGCTTCGCCGCCACACAGCAGTCACAGAGCTGCTCGACATGCTCGATGTCGGGTAGCCCGCGCACCATGCCTCCCTTGGCGAGCTTCCGCAGCGCATCGAAGTGGAGATGTCCAAATCTCTCATGCCAGCGCCACGCTTCATCGCTCCTCCATGCGACAAGACATACCAGCCTGGCGAGCTTCAGACGGAGCATGTACAGACGCGCCGCGGAACGAGTCACCCTGACGATCAGGCGCTTCTTCTCGTCCAAGACGCGCAGTACCCCATGGTCGATGTGCACGGGGCATCCTACCTCGTCGAGCTGCCCGAGACTCACGATGTTCGCCGTGAGTCGCGGGATGAAGTAGACGTCGTCGAGGCGCTGGTGCTCCCCATCCTTGCCTTGAAGAGAATCGATCCGCGGCCTTCAATGGCGACCACGGATCCATCCCCAAACCTCACGGTGCCCCTGATGTCGGTGTTCAGCTCGGAGAAGGCCTCCCACGCGCCCGTCATGTGATTGGTAGCCCCGGTATCGAGATACCAGAGCCCCGCATCGCGCACCCTACCGTCGTTGCCATCGAGCTGGGCGAACACCTTCGCCTCCACGAGATCCATGGCGCTGGTGTGCGCCGCCGGTCTGGCATTGACCACCGGCGAGGCAAAGAAGAGGGCCGGACCCTCATCCTCATCTGCCTGGGCTACATGGGCCTCGGCCTTCTTGGGCTTAGATGGGCATTCCCGGGCCCAATGGACGGTCTTGAGACACCACCGACACTTATTCAGGCCCAGCTTCTTCTCCGATCCGGAACGGGAATCCCCACCGGAGTGTCCCCGCCGCGCTTTTCCCCGGCGTTCACCGGACTTGTGGCCGGAGCCGCCGGCGTCAGAGTGGCGGCGCCTCTCCTCCTTGGCCAGAGCGTCCCACTGCTCCCGCATCAGGTACACCTTGCCGTCGGCACGGGGTGGCGGCGCATCGTCTCCCGCCTCTGCTTCTTGCACTGCCCGCAGCCTCCCGCTGGCATCCTCCAGCGTCAGCGTGGAGAGGTTGGCCGACACCTGAATCGCCACGGCCACCTGCCGGAGTGACTTCGGAACAGTGCGCAACAGCTTCTCCACGACTCGTCGCGGTGGGATCACCTCCCCCACGATCTCGAGCGCGGCGACGAGGTTCTGCAGGCGGACAGTGTAGTCGTCGACGAGCTTGAAGGACCGATTAGGCGAACCAGAGAGGGGGGGAGTGAATGGGAGCCGATAAAAATTCTTCTCGAAGGAGATGAGAACTCCAACAAGACGAAGACGGCTTCCAAATCGCGTCTCCGACTCAACTACCCAAGTTGGCCAAGACCACGCAGCCACTGGAGTGCTACTGGTCCTAGGAGCCAACACACAACCCTCCGAGCCAGAACTCACCAAAACACACAGCGGAAACTTGCACGGCTTGCTGCCTGTGCTACACCGGTCAGGCCGATGACCTGCGCCGGTCAGACCGGTGACACCGGTCAGACCGGTTGACAGAGCCGGTCAGGCCGGTGGCTACAGCAGCTGCACAGCAAACGTTCCAGGAAGCCTCAGTGACTCCTCTAGGCCCTGGAACAAAAACCACCTTCGAAACACAACCTGGAAGGAAGAAGAACCCCTCACAAAACCTAGCAAAACAACTCCAAACACGCCAAGAACTGATCAGCAGGACCACGGGACAAAACCACACGGACAAAGCTATTCCCCGAGACAAATCCCACCAAGGGCTAGCACCGGTCAGACCGGTCAAGAGCACCGGTCAGACCGGTGTGACCTGGGCAGCTCGGGATGAACAGCGCCCGCGAGTCAACTCCCCCAAATCCAACTCCCGATCTCCCGATTCGCTCCACGGATTCACACAAGACTTTAGGGATAGTAGGAATACCTCATGGGCACTCCATGGCCAAGATTTGGTCCACCAAAACTTGTTGAATCAAGAGGAATCGAAGGATTTCCGCCAAGAACACCACGAACCCTAGAACCACGAAAACCCCAAAATTGAGCCCCTTTACTCACGGATTTGGGAGGGAAATCAAAGGGAAAAGAACCACGAGGGGTTCATGCATACATCCCCCACCAAATCCCAAAGAGAAAGGTCTCAAAACCGCCACAAGAAATTCGCCAAGAAAAGCCTCCGAAAATCACCAAAAAGGAGAAACGGGAAAGACACAACCAAGCCTTGAGGAACCACGCCGAATCATCTATACATACCAAATAGGTTCATACAAGGTCTAGCTTGCCGCCCAATCATCCTTCCCTCTCACAAGATCTCACCATGAAGCTCTCAAGCTAGTCCTACGAAAATCCTAAGGAAAATAGGAAGGAAAAATAGGAAAACTAAATGAGCTAGGGTTCCAAGAGATGGCTGCCATCCTCTCACCACTTGGGTTATATGGAGGCAACCGAAAGACGAAAATACCCTTACTAGCTAACTAGGGATACATGCCCCTCAAGGGCGAATTCGGAAATCTTTGTCTTCGCTCCATCGGACGGATGCCCAGCGACCGCAAACTTGCTTAGCCTCGACGCAAGTCTTGCGATCCCGACGCGTGTCCTCCACTTCAAAGATTTCGGACTGCGTCGTCGCACACCGGTCAGACCGGTGCTCCTCACCGGTCAGACCGGTACCCACCGGTCAGACCGGTCTGGAGCTGCTGCACCTCCGTCTTCGGTTCTTCGGTCTTGGCTTTGTGGATCAACCAAGGAACCCAGTGGTTTTCTGGTGAACCACCGGAAACCCTGCGAACTCGGTGTAGCCTCCGCCAATCACCACTCATGACTCGGCTCCCACGTAGTCCCGGCTCGACCTTGGTTTTGAGGCTCAACCAAGAAACCGTCCATGACTTCATCTTGCCGTTCTTGCCACTATGCGGCCCGCACTTGACCCCGCTGGCCACCGGGTCCCTCGAACCAAGCCTACTTGTCTTCTCCACACCTGGAGGCCTCACCGGCAACGACCTTTCGCGCTTGTTCTTCACCTGGACCTGCACCAGTCAAGCCGCAACCTGCACCTGCAATACTTAGCCAAGAATCAGTCCACACCACGTTGTCAATCACTCATCACACCAGGAAGTGACCATCCACCGGTCCTCGAACCACACCTGGCTCTCAATCTCCCCCTTGATGAGTGCATTGACAACACACACGTTTTGGTATCCAAGAAAAAAGGAAAAGAAAAGAAACGACTAAAAGAAACTCCAACAAGCGATCGAAAGCCAAAGAAAGGCAAAGAGCAAGATCACTTGAAGAAGACAAATCTCGGACCCCTTAGGCAAGGGCAACGGCTCGACACATCCGAGACAAAACATGCTCAAGCAAAGAGCACAAACAAACAATCCAAAGCTCGAAAACCACAAAGAGCTCCCCCTACACACATGCAAGCTCCCCCTGAACCAATGCATGCAAGCCACTTCACGAAACAGAGCAGCTGCAACAGCTCAGCTCTGACCGGTCAGACCGGTGCTCAACATGTGAACAGGACCAGCACTCTGACCGGTCAGACCGGTGACCTCAACCGGTCAGACCGGTGCACAACAGAGCCCAAAAATGGCTCGAAACCACCTGAAAACCTTCCGAATGCATTCAGTAGGCCAAAACATGCTCAAACTTCTCCCCCTTGTTGATAATGCATGAATCAAGCCAAAAATGCAAAAAATGCAACCTAGAGCTTCTCAAATAGACAAAATTCAACATAGGATGCTACACATGTCCAAATGAGCAAGTTAGATACTCTATAGCGTCGTAATGACATCAACTTCATGATCACCAAGTTTCACAACCATTGGGCGAAGCTAAGATAGAATTGAGCAATTTTGCGAAAAATCACCCTCTCATGAGCAAAGTCCTAAACATGAGCAAAACATGTCAAAATGGCAAAACCACACAAACTTCATGCTAGGACAACCATTCTAAGCATAAGACCATCATAAACACCCACAAGCACCTCATGTCATGTCAAAGCCACCGAGCCATGTGCCTACTTCTATATATGAGACTTCTCATTGGTAGGCATCATGCAACGATTTAGCACCCAAAGCAAATTAAAATTAGCACATATGACATGGGAGCACATTTTTCAAGCTATTTACATTTCATTTTCAGATTTATAATTGGTACATGAAATGTCTTTGCGACAAAAAGGAACTTATGCCCCTCCACAAGATGAAGCATGGGGGCTAAACATTCATGATGGCAAATGAGCCTTTGGCCCCATATGATCAAAATAAGCTATCCAACCACAAATTAAGCATAGCCAAGCCACCAAAACAAGTCAAGATCATGTAAAGGCATTTACTCACAAGAGAGCATATATATGAAATTTTTCAAAAACATAGCCATCAACCATGGATATAAACCAAGATTATCAAGAGCTAAGCCAAACTAACCATAGCTTACCAAATTAGCTCACAAAGACATATATATCATTCCATGGTGAACAATGTATATAGGAGAAGCCTTTCCTAAACAATGCATATGTTACAAAATGCATGCAACCTAAGATACAAAGATGCCTATACATCATGTTACATATGCCATGCCAAATGCAAGAAATGCACAAAGGAAAGCTATACATATGCTACAAAGGAGCTCCCACACACCAACTCAAGAAATCAAACAAACACCAAGCTCCCCCCGCAAACGAGTGAAAGTTGCTTGATCTAGGGGTTTGGTGAAAATATCGGCTAGTTGGTCATGTGTGGGTACATGGATCAAAGCTATCTTCCCTTTCTCTACGTTGTCTCTCAGAAAATGATACATCACTTCTATGTGCTTGGTTTTGGAATGGAGCACTGGGTTCTTTGCAACGCTTATGGCATTGGTGCTATCACATTGAAGTGGGACATGGGTATACTCCTCACCAAAGTCACTCATGGTGTATGTGATCCAAAGGAGCTGAGAGCAACAACTAGTTGCGGCCACATACTCTGCCTCAGTAGTGGATTGAGCAACACTCGACTGTTTGCGGGAAGACCAAGACACCAAAGAAGAACCCAAGAACTGGCAAGTCCCAGAAGTGGACTTCCTATCCAACCGACACCCGGCAAAATCCACGTCTGAAAAACCATGAAGCGCCAAAGAAGAAGACGCAGAGTACCAAAGGCCGAAGTCGGGAGTGTGTCGCAAATACCTGAAAATGCGCTTGACTGCTTGCCGATGCGAAGTCCTCGGAGACGCTTGAAAACGAGCGCACAGACACACCGAGAATTGAATGTCCGGCCTCGTCGCCGTCAAGTAGAGGAGTGACCCGATCATGCTCCGGTACTCCTTCTGGTCCACGTGTTCACCTTCCTCGTCCGCATCAAGAGTTGTAGTCGTACTCATAGGCGTCGCCATGGCCTTGGAGTCCTCCATCTTGAACTTCCTCACAATGTCCTTGGTGTACTTAGCTTGGTGCACAAATGTTCCTTCCTTTGATTGCTTGATTTGTAGCCCGAGGAAGAACTGCAACTCGCCCATCATGCTCATCTCAAATTCCCTGCTCATGTCTTCTGCAAACCTTGCAACAAGAGAGTTAGACGAGCCACCAAAGACAATATCATCCACGTATACCTGCACAATCAGGATATCTCTGCCCTGCCTGAGGAGAAACAAGGTCTGATCGACCTTTCCCATCTC
Organism: Cenchrus fungigraminus; assembly: GCA_036936925.1. NCBI lineage: Eukaryota > Viridiplantae > Streptophyta > Magnoliopsida > Poales > Poaceae > Cenchrus > Cenchrus fungigraminus. The sequence continues at coordinate 76,714,455 of CM072780.1, forward strand.
AAACCCTCTCTCAAACAGGAACCCCCTCAACCTACCATACTAAGCTCTAGGCGCCTGCTTCAATCCATACAGCGCCTTCCTCAACTTGTATACCCGGTGGGGGTACTTCTCACTCTCAAACCCCGGTGGTTGCCTCACAAACACCTCTTCCTCCAACACACCGTTCAGGAAAGCACGCTTCACATCCATCTGGTACAACTTGAACCCTTTAGCCACGAAAAAGGCTAGAAGGATCCTGATCGCCTCCAAACGAGCTACAGGAGCGAAAGTCTCCTCGTAGTCGATCCCCTCTTTCTGACTGTACCCCTGAGCAACAAGTCTCGACTTGTTCCTCACCACTTCTCCTTTCTCTCCCTCTTTATTTTTCCACACCCATTTTGTCCCAATCGGCTTACACCCTGGGGGAGGGTCAACCAACACCCAAACTTGGTTCCTCTCAAAATTCTCCAACTCCTCATGCATCGAGTTAACCCAATTATGATCAGATAATGCGTGTCCAATGTCTTTGGGCTCAAAGGTGGCAACAAAAGCAGCATGAGCGAAATGAGAATTGTTCCGAACCCTCGACCGTGTAGTACGTTCATTCATGTCGCCGATGATTCTCGAAGCTGGGTGATCCACTTGCACTCGCCGGGGAGGTTCTCGCCTTGATGCTACCTCCCCCTCAACAGCAGCTTCGCCTTGATCTGGGTTTGTCATTGAAGGTGTGGGAGAGGGTCCATTCTCGATCGTCGTCGAAGTAGTAGGTACATGTTCAGCCGCGGGCACCTCACCGCCATCTTCATCATCTCCATGTTCATGCTCCTCCTCCTGAAAGATCTCCTCGCCAAGTTCGTCGTCACCTGCACACTCAAAAACAAGCTGACTACGTGGCTGTGTCTTGTCGAAGGTTACCTCGCAAGTCTCCACGATTTGGTTAGTTTCAAGATTGAGCACACGAAATGCTCTAGAATGAGATGCATAACCAAAGAAAATGCCATCGACAGACCTAGCCTCGAACTTGTCCAACTTCTTCCCTTTCTTCAGAATGAAGCATTTACAACCAAAGACATGGAAGTGACTCACCTTGGGTGTGCGACCGTGCATCAACTCGTAACAGGTTTTCTTCTTATGAACCCTGAGGTAGATCCTGTTCGACACGTAGCACGCGGTATTGACCGCCTCAGCCCAGAACCTTCTCGGAGTCCTATGCTCGTCGAGCATCGTCCGAGCCATCTCGCACAAGGTCCTGTTTTTCCTTTCCACCACGCCATTCTGGGGAGGCATATACGGACTCGAAAACTGGTGTTCAAGACCCAAGTCATGGCAAAAGGTTTCGAAGCGAGAGTTTTTGAATTCCGAGCCATTGTCACTGCGGATCGCTCGTATGGCATCTCCGTGCCTCTCGTTTCTTAACCTCAAGACAAGATCTCGAACAAAACCAAACGTCTCCCCTTTCTCCTCAAGAAAGAACACCCACGCATACCGAGAGTAGTCGTCCACCACAACAAGGACATACCACTTCCCACCCGCAGATCGCACACGAGCTGGGCCAACAAGGTCCATATGGAGCAGCTCGCATGGACGCTCAGTCATCACATCGGTGAGAGGCGGGTGAGAAGAGGCTACCATCTTGGCATGCCTACACGGCGCACAAACCAACTCTTTCTCAAACTTCAACCGTGGCAATCCTCGGACCAAATTGAGTTTACTCAAGCGAGACAAAAGGTCAAAGCTCAAGTGACCCAACTTCCTATGCCACTTCCACAACTCACTCGAAGAACCAGCCAAAAAGCAACGCTCCACACCAGAAGACTGAGAGAAATCAGCTCGAAACACCTGACCCTCGGGAACGACCATGCAAACAAGATCCCCCCGAGAATCTAAAATCAGAGAACCACCAGGCCGAAACAACACCTCAAAGCCCTCATCCAACAACTGGGACACAGAAAGCAAATTGAACCCCAGCGATTGAACAAGAGCAACCCGCCTGAGAGTGACCTTGTCACTTACCTTGATCTCACCTTCTGATAGCACCTCGCCCATTGTCCCCAAAGGTGATGTATGTCTTAGACACCACCGGGACGAGACTTGAGAACCACCCCTTGTCTCCGGTCATATGCCTCGAGCAACCAGAGTCAATCAACCAAACGTTCCTCAAGTCTCCCACCTGAAATTCAAAAGCGAGCACGTGAGTGAACAAACGACTCAGCACTGGGGTTAGTACCAAAAGAGTAAAACCAGTGCCGAGCCATTTGCTCCAAAGTGGGGTTAGCACAAACCAAATCAACACGCCTATCAAAGCTACCATCTCGAACACCACCACGGTAACCACTACGAGGGAACCAACCCTCTCTAGCTGGAGGAGGACGAAAGCCACGAAAGGAAAACCGTGGACCGTTCCTCCTCTCCATCTCAAAGCTACGACTCCTCCCACCCTCGTATTGAGCACGAGGTGGAGAACGCCTAGCAAACTGACCACCTGCAAACTTTCCAGACCAACCACCAGAACCACGACCTCCAGAACCAAACCGAGCATCCTCACGAGCACGAAACCCGACTCGCTGTCTGCCCAGACCTGCACCGGTCTGACCGGTGTAGCTCGGCCAGCAGCAGCACCTGCAGCCTTCTGGTCTCCCCAAGCCGGAACCATCCTCACAATCGCCTTGGCCCTGGACATCTGCATACGAGGCTCAGGTACACCATTAGAGGGGTGGTACCTGTCCTTGTTAGCCCACTCTCTAGCCATTCTCTCCTCACGCTTCCTCTTGAAGCAAAACTCATCCTTGTGACCATCTCTCCCACAATACCCACAATGGAACTTTATGGGCTGTGGCTTAGGCTTTGGCTTGGGTTGGGGCTGCCCACTCGGCTTCTCACCCTTCTTCTCTCCTTCCTCACCTCCCTTTGGGCTCACAAACTTCACCGGTTTCTGAAAATCATTTGTTGGGTGAGGGAATATGAGTGGATCTGGAGTAGTGTCAAGTTTGTTTCTGAGATGGTTAGGCTTGGGCTCAAACTTGTTCTTGTATCTGTTTGGTGGTGGGATAGGAATCTCTCCAACTCTCTCAACTCCCTCACCACTGTTCTCTCCAAGCTTGTCAGCCCCAAGTGCCTGACCATCATAGCGTTTGAAAGCCGCTATCATGATGCCAAGCTGAGGCTCCTGACCTGACAACCAGCTCATACATTTTCTCAGCTCATCATTCTCATCCTGCAAGCGATCAACATAATGTGCAAGCTCCAAATTCTTAACCGCATGCAATTCACAAGTAGAGCAAGAAGTGGGAATAGGCTCTTTCAACTTAGCCTCAAGCGAAACAGTGTAAGCATGCATCTCATCAATCTTTCCATGCAAAACAGGACAAGAAGTGCAAGCACCTAGCAAAGCAGGTCTAGACTTAAGCTCAGCCGCTTCAACCCTAAGCATATCTAGTTCATCACAAGTAGAAGCATGCTTATCCTTAAGAGCAGTAAGATCAGCTAGGTACACAGAGCAATCACAGCAATCAATCTCATCAAAAACCACAGGAGAAGCCTTAAGCGAATCAATCTCAAGCTTAGCATCTAGGTTCTGGGTTTCTAGCTCAGCCACATGGTTCCTAGCATCTTCTAGTGAGGCCCTAAGCTCTTTCCTCATCTTCTTGGCCTCTCTAAGCATGTGATCGCGGTTATCAAGCAAGTCAACCAACTCATCATTCTCCTTGCGCAAAGAAGAGAGCTCATCACATACCTCATCCTCGGAGTCAGAGTCCAAGTCACTCTGGTGGCTCTTCTTGCTGCCGGAGCTACGGGCCATGCCGCAGAAGCCATCTCCCGCGAAGCAGCTCAACCCGCTCAAGTTCCTGGATGACTTCTTGTTCTTGCGCCGATCACCTTCATCTTCACTGCTACTCGAGCTCGAGGAAGAGTAGGCGGAGCTGGAGTCGACGTCGCTCGCTCCGACCATCGCTCGGGCCTTCCTGCCGCGGCCGTCCTTCTTCCTCGACCGTCGCTCGTCCTTGTGCTTGTTCTTGTGCTTGTGATCGCGCCTCGATCGGTACTTGCCATCTTTGCTAGACCGGTGCCTGTAGCCGTCCTTGTAGCCGTCCTTGTTCTCCATCTTCTCCGGACAGTCGGCGACGAAGTGTCCTGGCTTGCCGCACTGAAAGCACGTCCGTGCTGTCCTTCTCGTGTTCACCCGGTTCTCGTGCAGCCTCTCGAACCGCCTGGTCAGCAATGCCAGCTCGTCCTCTCCAAGCACGTCGAACACCTCGTCTGGCAAAGACATCAAAGAAGACAGAGAGTACATCCTGGAGGATGCGTTAGCGTTAGACTTAGCTCCTTTGCCACTAACGAGAGCGAGACTATGAGAATCAGTCGGGCTCTCGATCTTGGCTGTCATACCACGGTCCAACTCAGCCGACTTGAGCTTCGAGAACAGCTCGTTCACCGTCAAGGTGTCATACTTCTCGGACTCAACAATAGCCTCAAACTTCCCATCCCATACGGTACGATCCAACGAGTGCAAGAGCTTCACGGCTCTATCATGATCATTGTATGGGAGGACGTCCACATTGGCTCTCATGTTGTTCACAACGACCGTAAATCACTGGAAAAGGGCATCGACGGACTCGCCGGGGAGATGAGTGAAGTTCTCGTACTCTCTCCGGTAAGTCGTGTACATCCGAGCCTGAACCTGAGCATTCCCAGCATGAGCATCCTTCAACTGCTCCCAAATCCTACAAGCTAAGTCCTCTGTCTGAACCCGATCGAATTCAGGCTGACACAGAGCACGAAACAAGTAGTCGACAGCCTTGTTGTTGGCTTCGAACATATCCCTCGATCCTGGAGCAAGGAAGTTCATCGGATGAACATAAGTTGTGTTCACCGTGACATCCCAAAGGATCTGACCCTTTCCGTGGAGGAACGCCGCCATCCGCCTTTGCCACATCTGGTAGTTCTTCCCATCGAAGTGCGGAGGACCCGAACCCCGTTCCTGGTACGCCATCTTTGGATCTTAGACTGGTAAGAGTCAATAAAGACCCGAACCGGCTCTGATACCAATTGAAGGACCGATTAGGCGAACCAGAGAGGGGGGGAGTGAATGGGAGCCGATAAAAATTCTTCTCGAAGGAGATGAGAACTCCAACAAGACGAACACAGCTTCCGAATCGCGTCTCCGACTCAACTACCCAAGTTGGCCAAGACCACGCAGCCACTGGAGTGCTACTGGTCCTAGGAGCCAACACACAACCCTCCGAGCCAGAACTCACCAAAACACACAGCGGAAACTTGCACGGCTTGCTGCCTATGCTACACCGGTCAGACCGATGACCTGCGCCGGTCAGACCGGTGACACCGGTCAGACCGGTGGACAGAGCTGGTCAGGCTGGTGGCTACAGCAGCCGCACAGCAAACGTTCCAGGAAGCCTCAGTGACTCCTCTAGGCCCTGGAACAAAAACCACTTTCGAAACACAACCTGGAAGCAAGAAGAACCCCTCACAAAACCTAGCAAAACAACTCCAAACACGTCAAGAACTGATCAGCAGGACCACGGGACAAAACCACACGGACAAGGCTATTCCCCGAGACAAATCCCACCAAGGGCTAGCACCGGTCAGACCGGTCAAGAGCACCGGTCAGACCGGTGTGACCTGGGCAGCTCGGGATGAACAGCGCCCGCGAGTCAACTCCCCCAAATCCAACTCCCGATCTCCCGATTCGCTCCACGGATTCGCACAAGACTTTGGGGATAGTAGGAATACCTCATGGGCACTCCATAGCCAAGATTTGGTCCACCAAAACTTGTTGAATCAAGAGGAATCGAAGGATTTCCGCCAAGAACACCACGAACCCTAGAACCACGAAAACCCCAAAATTGAGCCCCTTTACTCACGGATTTGGGAGGGAAATCAAAGGGAAAAGAACCACGAGGGGTTCATGCATACATCTCCCACCAAATCCCAAAGAGAAAGGTCTCAAAACCGCCACAAGAAATTCGCCAAGAAAAGCCTCCGAAAATCACCAAAAAGGAGAAACGGGAAAGACACAACCAAGCCTTGAGGAACCACGCCGAATCATCTATACATACCAAATAGGTTCATACAAGGTCTAGCTTGCCGCCCAATCATCCTTCCCTCTCACAAGATCTCACCATGAAGCTCTCAAGCTAGTCCTACGAAAATCCTAAGGAAAATAGGAAGGAAAAATAAGAAAATTAAATGAGCTAGGGTTCCAAGAGATGGCTGCCATCCTCTCACCACTTGGGTTATATGGAGGCAACCGAAAGACGAAAATACCCTTACTAGCTAACTAGGGATACATGCCCCTCAAGGGCGAATTCGGAAATCTTTGTCTTCGCTCCATCGGACGGATGCCCAGCGACCGCAAACTTGCTTAGCCTCGACGCAAGCCTTGCGATCCCGACGCGTATCCTCCGCTTCGAAGATTCCGGACTGCGTCGTCGCACACCGGTCAGACCGGTGCTCCTCACCGGTCAGACCGGTCAGACCCACCGGTCAGACCGGTCTGGAGCTGCTGCACCTCCGTCTTCGGTTCTTCGGTCTTGGCTTTGTGGATCAACCAAGGAACCCAGTGGTTTTCTGGTGAACCACCGGAAACCCCACGAACTCGGTGTAGCCTCCGCCAATCACCACTCATGACTCGGCTCCCACGTAGTCCCGGCTCGACCTTGGTTTTGAGGCTCAACCAAGAAACCGTCCATGACTTCATCTTGCCGTTCTTGCCACCATGCGGCCCGCACTTGACCCCGCTGGCCACCGGGTCCCTCGAACCAAGCCTACTTGTCTTCTCCACACCTGGAGGCCTCACCGGCAACGACCTTTCGCGCTTGTTCTTCACCTGCACCTGCACCAGTCAAGCCGCAACCTGCACCTGCAATACTTAGCCAAGAATCAGTCCACACCACGTTGTCAATCACTCATCACACCAGGAAGCGACCATCCACCGGTCCTCGAACCACACCTGGCTCTCAGAGCTCGCCGGAGTTGAAGCGCATGTTCTCGAATTCTCGAAGAAGCCTCTGCGCCTCCGTCTTCTGCACTTGCTCGCTCCCGACGCGCATCTGCTTCACTGTCGTCCACGCCTCCAGCGCGGTGTCCTTCGCCGCCAAGGACGGCACCATCTCCGGCGGCACGGCGCTCGTGATGGCGTCGAGCGCCATACGGTCCTCCTTGAGCGGCACCCCGCCAGGTTCAATCGCTTCCCACAGATCACGGGCCTGCAATTTAATCTTCATCACCAATGACCACGACGTGTAATTCGTCTTGGTCAGCATCGGCCAGTTCGGCGCGCCGGCGGTGATCTCCCGAACAACCCGCACGGTCTCACCGCTCCCGCCGGCGCCGTCACCCTTGCCAGGTTTCTTCGGCGGCGACCCGGGAGGGGTCTTGACCTGTTTGTCATCACCGTCGCCCTCCATGAGTGCCCACCGGATCGCCGGATCACGATTCCAGCGGCGGAACCTCGCTGCGATCGATCCCCTCGGCTCACCGGCCTTTGATACCACTTGTTGCTGTTCCGGCGAACACCTAGCCCCGGCGAGCTCCCTGCACACACACGAACTCACGCGAACACGAGGAACACCTGGACTTGTGCTGCAAAACTGAACCACAGCTTTTCTGAATGTATTGAAGTGCCTAAAATACAAACTACTGAAGAGCAAACAAACTCCCGATCAAAAGATCGTGCCATCCCACGATCCTACAACCACGACGCACACGACGCGCTCCGCACGAACTGTCATGCACTGAGCTCCCCTACAGACTCGGACACCTACAGACTCGCTCAACCTTGACTGATCGGTGAGCTTATTCAAGAAAGACAGTAACAGCACAGGTTTATCTACAACAATGTTAAGGACTGGATACGACTGAAAGAGATAAGGCCACAGGTAAAAAGAGAGAGTGGACCCCACCATTTAGATATGAAGAGTCAAGAATTGGAGAGTCTCTTGGCTTACTTCACTATTTATGAAGTTTTCTATTTTTTAAGTCTGTCTAACTCTCTAAATTTAGCTAAAATTATACATAAGCTATTAGAGTTGCTCTGGGCTTAGTAGTAGAAAATCATACTACTGGTCTATGCTTGGCTATTTCATCAAATTAAATGATAATGACACATTTTATTATCAATATGTTCCTCCCATGTGAGTTTTTTTTTAAATTGAATGTTAGTATGCGAGTATTTTTCAATTCAGACCTGACTAATGATTCTGAATTTCTGATAATAGAGTATGAGGAGTATGAGCGGAGGGTTGTGATATTCCTTTGTTCCAAAAAGAATGATGTTTTAATATTCAAGATTTGTCTTTAAAATGGTAAATCTTGCATGTTGATTTGACATGCAAGAATCAAAATAGTACAAAATAGTAAATCTTTCAAGATTTGTCTAAAGAATTATGTATAGTTTGACATGTTGATATGACATGCAAGAATCAAAATAGTACAAAATAGTAAATCTTTCAAGATTTGTCTAAAGAATTATGTATAGTTTGACATGTTGATATGTTGCATGTCAAGTGGAGTATATTTCTTTATTTTTTATGCAAACTAACTTTTCTTTTCCATTCACCTCTAATTTGTCTGAAAAAATCTCAGAAAATCATTATTTGTTATACATAGTACGTGCGTAGCAGATATATATAATAACATCATTCAGATTTCATCAAATCATTCAGATATCAAAAAGAACTAAATCACAGGATACGGATCAAGACAATCAAACTCAGATGGATCCTCCTCAGAAAACAAACAGAACTTGCTAGTGGCAAAAGGGTCCGCCACTGTAAATCCTACTTCAAACAAAAAGAATAATAATCCATGCACTGGCTACACATCTCATCTTAGGGAAAGAAGAAGCTGGCTACTGGAAATTACCTACAGCTAATTACCGCATGCTACTAGTTCCTGAGAATGACACCACAGAGATAACCGAAAGCACTGCCGAAGCAGCATGCTACTGGTGCCCCACTACAATACACATCTTGCAGATTAACTAGCAGCTATTCTAAGTTTACTGGATTGCTATTACGTCTCCTGTTACTGCCAAAGGCTGCTAGTAACAATCTGACTGCACAATCTGACTGCATGCGGTGGACACTGATCCAAAGCAGAGCTCAGTGCAGTAGCATCCGGGTGGTTATGCGGGAGATGTCCGACGGCCTGACGGGCTTGAGCAGGAAGTCCTCAGCGCCTTCTTCCAAGCACCTGGAATGTATAATGGACAGGAATTCAGATCGTCATTATCTTGCATTAGTTTCTAGTACGTGGTATTTGGTCAGGGACAGTGGTTGGTGCAGAAGCAGACCTGGTGATCCTGGTTGGCACGTTCTCGGAGGACATGATCACCACGGGGATCTGCTTGAGCTCCGACGATTCCTGAACAGAAAGATATAATTTGTGTCAGATGTGATGCGTGCGAAATGCGAAGCATATCAAGAAAGAAATGTATACCCAAGTCAATGCTTTGATTACCTTGACCTTCTTGAGCAGGTCGTAGCCCGTCATCTCCGGCATCCAGTAGTCCGTGATGATCATGCTCACATTCGGCTCCTAAAGAAATGCCAACCAAGAAAACATTCAGTCACCAATGTTGAGAGAAAGAGACACAAAGATTGAAGCCATTCTGTTTCTGTCCGTCCGTCAGTGAATGAACGAAACGAATGCTATCAGAATTCAGAACACGACGTACCGAGCCCAGGATCTCGAGCGCCCTCTTCCCACTGTCCACCGCCGTGACTGCATCAACAGAATCGCATGGAGTTTTCTTTTAATGGAGTTTGTGGATGAAAAAAAGAGAAAGGAAACTGAACGTGGCAGGGGCGCCTGACCTCTGTACTTGGAGCGGCGGAGCAGCGCGGTGACGATGGCGCGGTCGACGGAGCTGTCGTCCACGGCGATGACGCACGGCGGCTCCACAACCACCACCTCCGCGCCGCCGCCGTCGTCGTCGACGGGCACCACCCTGGCGCCGTCCTTGGCCGCCGCCGCCGAAGCACTCCCGCCCCTCTCCTTCCCGATCTCCTCGCGGCGGCTGGAAGCGCTTCCTCGGCTCCCCCCGCCGCCTACCGTCACCTGCTCCGGCTTCGACGAGGCCTGCTGCTCCATCGGGTATGGTTCGTAGCTAGCTGCTAGTATGACTGCCTGCGCGAGATGACGCGATGGCTACCGGCAAACTTGAAAGCAGGGGCGGCGTTATTTATACATACGGGACCGGCGTGGGGCAGAGAAGGATGGTGGCGGGGCCGCAGGCGGCGAATATGGCAACAGAGCTGTCGGCGCCGGCGCGTGATCGGGTCGGATCCTGGGGAAGATCAGAGATCGCGATGCGGGTTGGGGGATCTCTCTCCCTCGCGGCCGGGCCGTGTGGCTGCCCTGCCCTGATGCGGATGATGATATCCTTCCTCAGGCTACGGCGCCGGGATCGCGCGTATCCTCTCGTATACGGCACGGGCGGATCGTGGCAGGATCACGGCAGGATGGCGATCTCCTGCACGCGGTCAGGGTAGGAGGTGCCAGCAGGCAGCAGCGGGCTCCTATGCCTGTGTGGCCGTGCCCCGCCCCGCGCACGGCCCGGCGCCGGGATCCGGCTGAGGGATCGCGCGGCGCCCGCGCGGCCCCCCCCCCCCCCCCCCCCCTGTGCTCGTTCGGCAGCGAGCCGAGATCGGACCTGCTGGCCACATGCATTCATCATGTCCTTGCCACGATCGGGATCGATCGCTATCCCCGTCTCAGGTGGGCGCGCGCGCGGCAGCTTCGCACCGTACGCCGGCGGTGCACGGGCCGTACCTCGCGCTAGCTAGCCGCGCCACGTCAAACACTGTGGTGCCTGCCTGGTCCATGGTCAGGCGATGCGGGTGGACCCGGCCGGCAGGATCTTCTTGCCGGGCCCGGGCCCACGGCACCTGTTTCTCGCAGCTGAATGAATATGAATCCCATTGGTCGTCTGAGGTTTTCGCAGGCTGAAATAACGCCGAGGGCCCTGCTGACGTATGCCATTTTTCAATTTTTGGGATTACTATGGACTATGGTTTTTCATCTTCTGTGGAATACAGACAGTAGCGCTCAAGTTGTTGAGCTGTCGCGGTAGTATTATATGGTAAAAAAAAATAACGTTGTCGAGATCGCGATACGGACGTCCGTGGCGTCGGAGCGTCTTGGCAATCCTACGGCGTCGATATGATACGATATGAAAAGTTCAGAGTATCACGCAGGTCCTAAAAGTAGGATCGCAAGAGATTGTAAAAAAAAATACGCAGGATCCTCCTTCCGGTCAAGTGGACCATTATCCTAAGTTCCTAACACAAAAAATTGTGCCACCGAGCATGTACAATTTAGACTCCCTTCTATGCACTGGGCTTTTACTGCTGTAATTTACTTGCGATTACATATACTATATGTATGTGAGTGGTTCCAAATAATATATGTACCGGCCATTGAAATGAAGGGTAGCTTGTCCAAAAAATAAATATGTCCAATTGGATTTCATTCACCCATGCATAGAGGGCTCGCTGCTACCGGGTTCATATCGTAAGAGACGACGGCGTTTATGCAAAATTTTCACCAGATATGCACAATGCGTATAGCCCCCATAGCGAGATGTATGGTTGAGAACTTTAGATACTCCGTACTATATGTATTGTCACATTTGTCCTGAGACTTATTTTCATTCTCTTATATGTGTTGATTTTAATCTTTGATATATATGATGGTGTTTTGGATCATTATGCAGATATGGATTTTCACTTACATCAACTTTTTATGAGCTTTGAATCCTAAAGACAGACAAATGAAATTATTCCTTAACTGTAGAGATTCAAATTGTATTTACTTGCTACCGTCACCATTATACTTGCCAATTGATAGGCAAATTGGACATAATTCAAACCAAGACATGCCAGGATTAAAAAAAAAATTTCACTACCATCACCACTTTGCTCTATTTCTATTTATGTGCACATCATTGAGATTGTGGCATTTGATAACCATATCACCATGGAACTTAAAATTTTGCCTAAACCCATAATTGAATACAAAAGTACAAAACCCATTTGCAGAGCATATAAACAATAGATTCTTTAGAAAATTAACTATTTACAAAGATTGCATGATCATAAATTGTTTCTCTGAAAACTATTTTGCATCACATATACAAATAGAATAAAAACTATATGCAGAGCATTTGAAAACAGAAAAACAAAAATCATATACAAAAGAAAATAACTTCAAAAATTGCCCCCATGCAGGATCGAACTACAGACCTTCAGTTTACAAGACTGACGCTCTACCACTGAGCTATAGGGGCGCGTTTTGACTTAATTTTTCATCCAAATTATTTGGAACTTAGCAACGAATAACCAAGTAATTACATCAGGCTAACTAATTTTGTTTACTGCATCAGCCAGGAAACGATCTCAGAATGTGAAATCTTTGGGGTAGTTTGATTGATGTGCGGCAATAGCAAAAAAAAAAAAAAACAAACAAACAAACAAAAAAAAAACTTTGAGGCGCGGCGGTGCAAATGTGACTATGCGAATGGCACGCCCTGCCAAGCCAAAGCCTTGCATGCCACTGCGTTGCCCTTAGCGTGAAATGATATTGTGTGTCCAAAAGTTATTTTGCTACTGCGTGAAATGACTATTTTCACATGCATGCAAGTTTTAGATGTTCCTACTAGTAGAGCAACTCCAAGAGACTCACTAAATCAGACTAGCTAAATTCACATTTAGCTAGTATTCTTCCTCTATATTTCCTCTTCTTCCAACAGACTAACTAAAATGACTAGTCATCCCACAACTAGGCCCACGTGTCAGCCGTGCGAGGGAGGTGGGAGCAGGAGGGGACCGCGCGAGAGGTGGTGAGGCCGCGAAGGATAGCTGGCAGAGGGTGCTAGCCATCTTTGGCTAGCGAAGGCACTAGTTTAGCTAGCGAGGATACCTAGCGGAATGTTTGGCTAGTCTGTTGGAATGCTGTTTTTGTTGATTTTTTTCAATTTTTTAGCTAATCAAGCCAAGATAGTTAGTCTCTTGGAGTTGCTCTTAGCTGGGGAGTTGGAGATTGCTATAAAGGTGGAATGTGGGACAATATAAGAGCAACTCCAAGAGCCTAGCTAAATTTTGCTCTCTATATTGCTATTTAGCTAGTCATTTAAACAAGATCCACTCTTTAAATTGTGATCAATTCCAACATCCTAGCCTATGTACAGTTCCGGGTGGACCCCACATGTCATTCTCATCCACATCTCTTCCTCCTTCTGTCTTCAATTCCTCCTCTTCGTTGATCCCGCCGTCGGTTCCTCCTCACGCCGTCCGCGCCCCTGGCTCCGGCGCCACCCGCCCCTGCCCCCAACCTGCCAGCCCCAGTCGTTGCTCCTGCCGCGCGCCCCTGCCCCAACTCCTGATGCCACCTACACGCCCACGCCCCTGCTCTCGGTGCCGTCCGCGGCTTGGCCGTCGGCGGGTTGGGGAACGGCTGGTGCTGCTGCTGATGATGATGGCCGCCACCGTGGTGCTCGTCCATTGGGTCCCTGCTGCCAGCGGAGAACAAGCAACACCACCACAACCTCCAGCGCTGCCTTGACCGTCGTTTCCGCCCCGCCACAGCCTCAGCGCCGCTTCGGGTGTCGATTCGCCGTCTCGGCCGTCGAATTGCCGCCGCTCACGCGGGAAGAAGAGGGGAGAGCGTGGGAGGGCAGGTGCTGCTACCGGCTCGCGCGGGAAGAGGGGGGCGACGGGATTCGCGGGAGAGAGGGCAGGCGGGGGTTTGGCGAGCAGACACTGCTCGTCATCTTTAGCTAGCGAGGAGGGGATTTGACGAGCGAGAAAGAAGGAAGTCCAAAATAGCGAGTCTGTTGCATCACGTTTTTCTTTCTATTTTTTAGCTAGTCAGCTAGGCTGTTGGAGTTCCTCTAATGATACAATTCGTCTGCGAGAATCCCGTATTCCTGTTGGTGATAATCTATCTATCTATAACAACTATATAAGTGAGACTCACTACAAGTTATGGATAGACTTCTCTCAACATGCAAGAGGTCCACGTCACCATCTACTAGATTTTCTCTCAACATGCAAGCTATCCACATCACCATCCACTACAACCATGAATTTATGTCGTCTAACATTTTCTGCAGCTACACATTGTGTTAGTATTTGCAAGTACCATGCTACAAATTTCTAAGTAGTTCTCTCTCAATAAAATGAATGTGTTTTCATTTACATTGTTGTTTGAAAAAAATTGTTGCTATGCAATCATTTTAGTGTTTCTACTTTAAAATTACATCTTCAAATTTTGTTTAAATTCCAGCTGCCACATTAATTAAAAAAAAATGTGCCCCCATGCAGGATCGAACTGCAGACCTTCAGCTTACGAAGCAGACGCTCTACCACTGAGCCATAGGGGCCCACATGTTTAGTAATTTAATCCACCAGATTAAATTGTAAAAGTAAAATTTATATTCCACCGTGCCGCATCGCATCATCTATCCGTGACCGTGCCTCGCCGAGCCATGCACGCGCAGGGACGACGGGTCGCCTCTGCCCCCTTGATCGCGTTCGCGTCATGGTCCTCATGGAGCTAGCTTTCAGCCATTTTCGTTATGGAGGGGGTGAAGGTGAACCCATCGTGATTCTAGTCCTACGGCTAACAGTGATCGTGCTTTCGATTCCAGAAACGATGAAAGTTGTAACCGTGTTACTAAAAAACATCGTACTTTAGATTTAGAAACGATGCACTAAGTCAAAGCTCTAACCGTCTTAAAACGAGAACGTCTCATGGGCAAGTATTTCATTAAGGACAAGTAGGAGTGTGCGAAGACGCAACCGATCTCTTACCTATAGATACTAGAAGGAGCACTTACGAAGAAAGAAAAATAGAAAAAACAGCCTACCACGAAAGAATAAAACTAGAGTATAACCGTTCATCTTTATATATATTGCCACAAATAGCGACGTTCCATGGATTTACCAAATCAGGATAAGTATATTGGTACACCTCAGCATTCTCATAGGTCGTTTCATGCAATGTCGTTTAGGATATTTGCTGATGTGGCTTGATTTTAGAATTATGAGACGACTTTTCACCATTGCACGAGTTGTGGTTGCATGGTTATATTTTTATTTTTTATGCACATATTAAGAAAAAAATTACCATGAGACAACTTTAAAACGACAACTCATCGTTTAACCTATCTCAAGATTACGTGTCAATACATGAGGTCGTCTATTACTCTATTAGACAATATCAATGTACTTGCCCTAAGCATGGAATTAAAAGAAGTATCTACTGCTAGAGCAGCTCAAGCGCACATGAGTTCTCGCTCGAGATCAATAATCTGCAGTGGAATATTATCCGTAAGTCATTGATGAGGTGTCACGTCGTATGGTCGCGCCTGCTAATTGCCGCGGCTCATCTTTGGTGTGGCGGCGGTGCGCATGCGAATGATCACGCGCTGCCGAGCCAAAGCCATGCACGCGGACGGCACCGTTGAGTGGCGGTGGTGCCACCGTCCACTCCCCTGGCTTACCCTGGCAGCGTGCTCCACCTTGGAGTTGACCCTCTTCAGGCGCAGGGACTGCCGGATCCTCTCCTTCCTCTTCTCCCGCACCGACGACCGCCTGCCGGCTGCCGTGCTGCCCCCGCGGCGGTCACCGTCGTCGGAGGAGGAGGAGTAGAAAGATGAGCGCGCGGTGTCGTCGTAGCTGGTGGTAGTGCTGAGGTCCCCCAACTCGACGTCGTCGTCCCGGCGGCGGCCGCGGTAGACGCGCTTGGTGTGGCGCACCTTGTGGCAGAGGAGGCAGCACGCGGCGCCGAGCGCGCGGCAGCAAGCGGAGCAGGGCTTCCACACCATCTTGAAGGCGTTCTTGGCCACGCACTTGACGATGCCCAGCTTGCACAGCAGATACCCGAAGAGCAGCACTGTGCTTACAGCAAAAAAGCCAAGGTAATTAACAAGCAGAGATATGCATGAGAAGACAACACACATCATCAGTCAGGATTGTGCGCGACTCACCGATGTAGGTGAGGATGGCAACGACGAACAGCCTGGCCAAGCTCGAGACGCAGAGGTGCTCGACGAAGCAGGGCAGGTTCCATATCCCCGAGCAAACGCCCCTTGATTCGACAGGATGAGGAAGAAAGGGGGAAAGCATCCATCAATAAATAAACATTGCCAAATCATCGCGCGTGAACAAATAAATTAAGTCTATCGAATGCCCTTGCTGTGTAGTGTA
This sequence comes from Cenchrus fungigraminus, assembly GCA_036936925.1. Classification (NCBI taxonomy): domain Eukaryota; kingdom Viridiplantae; phylum Streptophyta; class Magnoliopsida; order Poales; family Poaceae; genus Cenchrus; species Cenchrus fungigraminus. Next base: position 76,730,663 of record CM072780.1, read on the forward strand.
TACTGATCCAGCGAAAAATGCACGTCGTCGTCGTGAGGATGACGAACTTACTCGCAGGACGCGCCGAAGAGAGCCCTGAACGGCGCCGACAGGGCGTTGCCGACGAACGTGCCGAGGCCGTCCGCCGCCGTGCTGACGATGGACCCCATCGGTCTCCCGGTGTTCGTCGAGACGTCGACTGATCTTGGGGTCCGTCCGGCGGGCGCGCGGTGCCGCCGGCCCGGCGGGCGCAGACGGAATCCTCTCCCTCCTGCAGTCCTGCCTAACTGCTCAGGAGTGCAAACAGCGTCGTAGATCGGCGATCATCATTTTTTTTTTCATAATCGGCGATCGATCCGTTTATTTGGCAACGTTTATTTATTGATGGATAGTTATTTGGCAATCCACGCCCAATTTCAATAAATACACGCGTGTTGGAAGAACAGAATGGAGAAGAGCAGTTGTTAGCCACAGCCGATGTTGGGCCGGGATCTTCTGTGACAAAGTGATGTTTTGGAGGCCCAAATTCAACCCTGACGCACAAACGGCAAGCCCAACATCGTAAGGTCGGTTAGGATTTTTTTGGTGGACTCCGACGGTCGACCAGGTCGTGGCTGTGACGTTTTCTCGTCCCTCCCGTTCCGTCCGTGCACGGCGACGGCTGCTGGGAAGAAAACCCAACGACAAACCCTCCCCTCCGTTCCCCAGCACCACACCACCCGCCGCCGGAAAACCCTAGATCGCCCGACCCATGGACCCGCAGCAGCCGGAGCCCGTCAGCTACCTCTGCGGAGGTAATCCATCCATCCTCTCGCCCCCTCATCTCCATCTGCAGCTTCTATTCGTTCTCGGACTTGGGTCGCGCCGGGCCTCGCGACGACGGCTGACCTCTCTCTAGCGCGGCAGCAAGCAGGCAGGCAGGGGTCTCTCCAGGCTAGGATCATTCGATTCCTCTCTGGGTCCGCGGCTTCGGTTTCTGTGTCCCCCACAGCCTTGTGATACGTTGCTGGATCGAGGGTTCAAGTTGGGATTGATCCTGAAATTGGGCGTTCCAGTGGCTACCGGCCTGTTCTGTTTTTCCTGTGGCTTGTAGTGTTTAGTCTTTTTTTTCCGCAACCGTTCTTTGGCGGAATCAGGATGATCTGGGTTTCTCTTTCGTTTGTTTGATTTGGAATTAATGTTTTTGATTCAGATTGCGGAGCTGAGAACACGCTGAAGCCAGGTGACGTCATCCAGTGCCGTGAGTGTGGCTACCGCATCCTCTACAAGAAGCGGACCCGCCGCAGTAAGGCCACATCATTCCTTCTCTTTTTCAGCTATATACGGTTGCTTGTGTTCTTGTGGCATAGATTGAGGTAGAGCAAACCATGCTATCTGTAAAATTAAAGACTAAATTCTGTTTTTGGGGGGCTGATGAGCAACCTACTCTGTACATAACACATCATATACTTTAGTGGTTTGTATTGGCATTTGCTGTTAGCTGTCACAGTGTGAGCCGGTTACTTGGGGCACTTTGATGAGTATCAACTGCCAAATCTATGCTGACAGCAATGTCATGTAAAGGGTTTAAAAAGTACTGTCATATAATGGAATGGGTGTTTCCTGATTAATGAGCTTGGTTTACTCGAGTACACAAGTTAATTGTCAAAGATCCTGTTTCACTTCGAACAAATTAGGCCGTTATTCGGCTATTGACTGGCTACCTAGTCAGCTGGGCTTGTTTTTAGAACATTGCTTGCAAATCTATGTTAGCTGCATCATCACACTTCTTGCATGGTGTTTGTAGAGCATTTATGCCATGATCCAGTTTTCTGAGTATCGATTTTTCTAGCTTTCTGGTGTCCATTGCAATTCCATAGGGTAGGTATCTCAGTTTTGTCATGACTTCTTATTTCATTCTTTTAGGAACCATGTAACTTAAATGTCTTCAGGTCTATATGCATTAAAATAGAGAGGACATTAACTGCTAGTTTAGATGAGCATATACGTACATAGAAAAGAATGTAGGGCACCAATTATTGTATTCTTTCTCCATGACAAGTTAACTTGAGTATCGTGTGTTGAATGCTGAACTTCCATATTCAAGAGCCAACTGTTTCTTCCCTTCTGTTGATACAGCAGTTAGTTACATTTCTTATCCATTTTTCATATTGGAATAAGTGAAACAGGCTGAGGCAATTAACTGCAACGAGACCTTTGCATAACTTAGTGTTAATGGATATGATATGCATTTGCTTCTCTTTAAAAGACACTGGTTAGTTTTTGAAAAGGGTCTTAGATTTTCATTAGTTAACTTAGAATATACAAGTTCTGTATGGTCAGTTGGACTCTGTGCTGCCTTAATCCCTGCCCTTGACCCCTGTATATTCTGTAAGATGTGAAGCATTTGTTTTTTTTAATGCCTACTTCTTATGTATCCTGAAGAAAGCGAAATACAGATATAAATTTCTTTGTTGCATTCTTCACTGTTTTAGTTCTGTTCTTCAAAATTCAGCATACTGTACCTTTTTCTTGACCTTAGTAGGGCTTCTGATATACAAGCTTAGTGAGTTAAACATTTATGTGCTTTTGTTATTTTATAAAAAAAGAAATAAACTCATAATGTGTGCAGTCAAAGTAATGATTGATTTAGTTATTGTCGCTTTTGATAATGTTGGCTTAATTGTGTCCAAGAGTTTAATCACCAGCAATTGAAATATGACCAACTGTAAGCCCTTATAAATATATATGCAAATATTTGACACAGTAGCTATTGATACATATTATATGCTTCTCACCCAATAAAAAAATCCTCCCCAATCTTACATGATTGAAAGTTGGCCCATAGCAGCAGTTTGCAAGTCCTTTGAAACATCTTTGGGGCTGGGCCATAGTTGCACTGCGATACCTGAACCTAATGGTTTCGAAGGGATTACCGTTGTGATAGGAGGAATATTTTGGCCTGTCTTTTTGTCACAGCAATAGATCAAGTGTGTTGTGTGCAGCTAACTTTTTTTAGTGGGCACTGGGCAGTGGGCACATAGTGTGAAAAGTAATATAGGGTTAACATAAAGGTATGGTTCTGGTGTCATGCGCACTGTTCGTGTACTCGGCCGTTTAGCCTGTTTACAGTGCCTAGCTGTGTCCGTTTAATCACTTGTTAGCCCGTTTAATTTGCTGTTTAGTCCGAATAAAGAGCTAAACGGTAGGTGGCCGATTGTTTAGCGTTTAGGGTAGCATTGGTCATGCAGCAAACTGTTGGGATCGCACGTATCCTGTAGCAGCATTACTGATTTTACTACTGAAAAATGTAGTGAAATGTTGTTCACTATCCATGTTTAAACACAGGCATATGTTTAAACACAGGCATCTGATATCTTAGACACTTTATAATGGTTAGGCTGCCTTGTTGAATTAGGTGTTGCTATAAATAAAGTATGGAAAAGATGACAATTTCTGTAATTCGTCCTTTATTGTTACTCTGGAAATTGTTGCTGAATTGAGTGCAAATTTTTACCTGATTGTTGACAACCTGAATTTGATTTGCATCTCACTTTATATTTGTTCACTTGTACAGTTCATTACTAAATGTTTTCATTCTTGTACAGTTGTCCAATACGAAGCGCGCTGAAGACAAGGAAGAATACAATGCTTTTAGTCTTCCCTCTACCTACGTAATGAGCTTCCTGAGGGAAATGAAAATGTAATACACAAACACAATGTTTGAGTATCGTGTGCGTCCATTGGACAATGTTTGAGATGTTGCACTAATACGATTGGTATTGGTGTTGAATCGAAAAACTTGGTAGCATGCTATAGTTGGATCTACTGGTGCCGACGATCCGAAAATCATTGGCGTGCAGCAGTTATTTTTGTTTATTACTTGGCCGTATCGTTGCTAATGACCAACGTTGCGCTACTGTTCATCCAATCAATCAGCTAGAACTGACGAAAGCTTGGTGCGATTCACAATTGCATGCTTGTGCACTCAACATTTGTTTGTGTGTTTTGCCTAGACAACCGTTTCCCAATTTCCATAGTCAATCGTGGCGTAACTGCCGGTTCTGAAACCCGAATCGCGTTATTGCGGTATTGGGGCCCTTCATCTGTTGTCTAAGGAAATCTGACGGCACACACGGCTTGTCGCCTTGTCCCACCTCCAGTTGAGACGATTCAGACTGTCTCCAGCAATTGATGCGGATCTGCATCTGCATATACCAGTTTTGCGTACTGGATACAGCCGGAGGGTGCCTACAAAAGAGGATGCAAGCGGTCGCGCATCTCCCGGGGCAGTTGCCTCCCGCTTGCGGTGGGAATCGAGTGTAAGTGGAGGAGATGGAGGCGGAGGTGGAGGAGAGGGAATCGGGCGCATCTCAAGGCCGCGCTCCGCCGGATCCGCCCTGGCGAGGGGGGAGGGAGGTCGCGGGGTCGTCGGGGAAGGAGGCCGCAGGGTCGCCCTACCTCTCAGATCGGGGCCTGCCGGACCCGGTGGCGGTGGCCGTCTGCTTCCCCACGCCGCCCGCGCGCCGACGTGGCCACTGAGGTCGCTCCAGGAGGCCGTCGCCGCTCTCGGAGGAGGAGGAGGAGGCCGACGACTATACCTGAGCATTTTCAGCCCGGCCCGGGCCGGGCCGGCCACGGACTTTACTGGGCGGGCGTGGGCACAAATCTTGCAGCCCGAGAAAAAAAATCTTGGCCCGAGCCCGGTCCGAAATGCTGTTTTTAGCTATTTTACACTATCAAATGCGCGGGCGGCTCGCCTAAGCCCGGGCCCGGCCCGAAAATTGAGGCCCGCCTCGTCCAGTGGGACGGTCATGGGCAGGATTTTTTCGGCCCAAAATAACAGAATTTTTTTTGGGCCCGGCCCGAACCCAGCCCGGCCCGAAAAATGCTCAGGTCTACCGACGACGGCAGCGACGCAGACGCGCAACACGAGTCGGGCGGCGACCGTGGCTTCGTCGGGGATCTCCGCGCGGTGGGCGCACTGGCCACCATGCCGCCGGGGAAGGAGGTAGCGGGGTCGAGCGCCGCGGCCTCCCGGAGCAGATTCGGCGGCCGGCGGATCTCCCCAACCTCGGCGGTGCTGGCGTTCTCGTGAGCGCTGATGTAGTCGTGGGGATCGATGCCGGAGGAGAGTCAGAGCAGGTCCTCCACGGATGGCGGATCGCATCGACTGAGATCGGCTTCCATGGGAACAAGGGGTGCGAAGGAGGGAACGGGGTCATTGCTCCGTGGATCCTCCCGCGAGGCGTCGCGGCCTTCGCCTCTCGCGTGGCGTCGCAGCATCAAGCGCCGGCTGCCGTCTCCCTCCGCGCCCGGGATGGAGGGAGGCAGGGGACGTACGCAGAGGAGGAGGAGGAGGCGGGCCGCGGGCGCAGAAGCCGACGAAGGGGGGCAGAGTGCGAGTGCGAGAGAGCGGTTGGTTTGCAGCGATGTAAGAGAATTCCCAGGAATGCGGTTGGCCGGGGGTGTTAGCGCATTTTGTAGATCCAGATGTAGCACCCCCTGGAGCTGCTACAGTCCTTTTGTTTGCCTCATTTTCCAGATGCAGCACCGGATGAGGTGCTTGCTGGCAAGGTGGCGTGACAGAAGGATTCCCAAACACACTGGTTAGTGTGTTTTGGGCCTTTTTTTTGGGGAGCGTGTGTTTTGGGCCTTAGCATCTAAAAAAAATATCCAATTTTTTCTTTGAAATTTTACAACTCCTAAAAATAGTATTAGAAGGAACAAAGAAGACCATCTTCAAATTTTTTTAAATAATAATTCACTCTTAAAATATAAAAGCCAATTTTACATCAGCAACCCTATACTATTGCTAAGTTATCCTAAATTTTTTAATAATTTACTCTTAAAATATAGAAGTTAATTTTACATCAGCAATCATATACTATTTCTACATTATCCTGACCACTTTTATATACTCTTTGAGGACCTGTGAGGTTCGAGAATCGGTGGATGGTCGCTTCCTGGTGTGATGAGTGATTGACAACGTTGTGTAGACTGACTCTTGGCTAAGTATTGCAGGTGCAGGTTGCGGCTTGATTGGTGTTGGTGTAGGTGCAGGTGGAGAACAAGCGCGAAAGATCTATGCCAGTGGGGCTCCAGGTGTGAAGCAGACAAGTAGTCTTGGTTCGAGGGACCTGGTGGCCAGCAGGATCAAATGCGGGCCGCATGGTGGCAAGAATAGCAAGACGAAATCGTGGACGGTTTCTTGGTTGAGCCTCAAAACCAAGGTCGAACCGGGACGATGTGGTGGCCAAGTCATGAGTGGAGATTGGCGGGAGGTCACACCAAGCCCGCGGGGTTTTCAGTGGTTCACCACAAAACCAGTGGGTTACTTAGCTGAGCCACAAAGCCAAGACTCGGCGTGGCTGACAGACCAAAACCGGTCTGACTGGTTGGTGAAACCGATCCGACCGGTTTGGGGTCGAGGGTGTCTGAAAGCTTCGAAGCGGAGGACACACGGCATGATCGCAAGGGTTGCGTTGGTGTTACACAGGCTTACAGTGGATGCGCATCCGTTTGATGGTGCTACGACGACAAATTCCCAAAGTGCGCTTCGGGGGTGTGTATCTTCTATTATGTAATAGGGGTAGTTTCGTCCTTCGGTTGTCTCCATATAAACTTAGAGGAGAGAGGATGGCAACCATCTCTTGGAACCCTAGTTCATTTTGCTTCCTAGTTTTTCCCCTTTTTCCTTAGGGTTTCTATAGGACGACTAGCTTGAGAGCTTCTTGGTGAGATCTTGAGAGAGGGATGGATGTTGAGGAGGCAAGCTAGACCTTGTATGAATCTTTCATGGTATGTATAGAAGGTTCGGCGTGATTCCTCAATTGTTCTTGATGCCTCTCTTGTTTTCCGTTTTGGCTATTTTTGGAGCCTTTTCTTGTGATTTTCGTGGGAAGGTTTCGGAGGAGTTTCTTTGTGGGTTTTGGTGTGGGAATCACACATGAGGACGTGATGCCTCTTTTCTTGGTGATCTTGCCCCTCCAAATTCGTGGAAAGGCCTTCGATTTGGTGGTTTTCGGTGGAGTACTAGGAGAGGTGGCTTTGGAGGTTGACATTCGATTCCTCTTGATTCAGTGAGTTTTGGGGCTCGAGCTTTTGGTCGAAGGTAGCCCATGAGGTACCCCTACTATCCCCAAAGTCTCACTTGAATCCTTGGAGCGAATCAGGAGATCGATTGAGGTGAAGTTTGAGTTTTTCCCGCGGGTGGTGTTCTTCCCGACTGCCCAGGCAAAACCAGTCTGACCGGTTTCAAAAACCGGTTTGACCGGTTTGACCTCCAGTGGGATTTCGAGAGGAATTTTGGGTGAGCAAGTCTTTCTATGGTAGTGGCTTCACTTGTCCTAGTTTTGTTGAGTTTGGAGTTTGTTTGCCCAGGTTTGGCCTCGTTGATCGTTTGGGGGTGTTCTAGACAAAATCGGCCTGACCGATTTGCCAAACTGGTTTGACCGGTTTGCCCTGGCTTGTGAGAGGCTAAGTCTGTGAGATCATGTCTGATCGGTTTCAGAAACTGGCTTGAGTTGTTTTCCACTACGGGTGCCTTTGGCACAGCTTCGCAAGCAGCTTCGGGAGATGTTTCGCACGAACCTATGCCAAACGTCTTGCGGAAACAGCTGCGTGTGGGAAGTGCCTCGACCCCCTCCACTCTGGAGCGGTTCGGCCGGGGCTAAGCTGCAAATGAGCAGCTTCACCTAGCTTCGCCCCCTCTTTCCTCGCTATACCCTCAGCCGAGGGGCCCATGGCCCGGCCAGCGCGCGGCGTGGTGGAGTCGGGCAGCGGCGGCGCAGTACGGAGGAGGCCGCCAACGGGCGCGGTGGAGCCGGGTGGTCGGAGCTGGAGATCGGGGAGAGCTGGCGCTGGGAAGCTTCGGAGCCACGCGTGGTGAAGCCGGCCGGCTGGACGGTGGCGACGTTACGTAGAGGAGGCCGACGGCGGGTGCGGTGGAGTCAGGCGGCCAGAGCTGGAGATCGGGGAGAGGCGGTGCTAGGAAGCTCCGGAGCCGCCTCCATGGCCCGGCTGGTTGAGCTCGACGGAGGCGCGGAGGTGGCGCTCTAGACTGCAGCGGCGCGATGCTGCGGGGCGGAGGAACTGGAGAGGAGCACGGAGCAGCGCTGGAGGCCCGCCGGACGCGGGGGAGACGGGGTTCGGCTGCGTGCGGTTTGGTCGGCGGAGACGAATGGATAGGGATGGATCCTTGGATGGGTGGCTGAATGGATAAGAAGACAAGGGCATTTTGGACAATTCGTATTTTTTTCCATTTTAAACTATTAGGAGAAGCTGTTTTGACAAACGGTTCTTTAAAACAGTTTCAGATTCATCAGAGAATCCGCTTCACCGGCACAGCCACAGCCGGAGCTGGCACAGCCACAGCCATAGCTGTGCCAAACGCACCCTACGTGTTTTCGTGTGTCGGGTGGTTTGAATCTTGCTCCTAGGTCCAGTAGCACTCGTGTGGCTACGTGGATTTGGCAAGAGAAGCGTAGGCGGTCTCCGAGTGATTTTGGGTTCTTAAGCCGAATTCTTGAGTATAATTTTTAACGGCTCCCTGAAGGACCGATTAGGCGAACCAGAGAGGGGGGGAGTGAATGGGAGCCGATAAAAATTCTTCTCGAAGGAGATGAGAACTCCAACAAGACGAACACGACTTCCAAATCACGTCTCTGACTCAACTACCCAAGTTGGCCAAGACCACGCAGCCACTGGAGTGCTACTGGTCCTAGGAGCCAACACACAACCCTCCGAGCCAGAACTCACCAAAACACACAGCGGAAACTTGCACGGCTTGCTGCCTGTGCTACACCGGTCAGGCTGATGACCTACGCCGGTCAGACCGGTGACACCGGTCAGACCGGTTGACAGAGCCGGTCAGGCCGGTGGCTACAGCAGCCGCACAGCAAACGTTCCAGGAAGCCTCAGTGACTCCTCTAGGCCCTGGAACAAAAACCACCTCCGAAACACAACCTGGAAGGAAGAAGAACCCCTCACAAAACCTAGCAAAACAACTCCAAACACGCCAAGAATTGACCAGCAGGACCACGAGACAAAACCACACGGACAAGGCTGTTCCCCGAGACAAATCCCACCAAGGGCTAGCACCAGTCAGACCGGTCAAGAGCACCGGTCAGACCAGTGTGACCTGGGCAGCTCGGGATGAACAGCGCCCGCGAGTCAACTCCCCCAAATCCAACTCCCGATCTCCCGATTCGCTCCACGGATTCGCACAAGACTTTGGGGATAGTAGGAATACCTCATGGGCACTCCATAGCCAAGATTTGGTCCACCAAAACTTGTTGAATTAAGAGGAATCGAAGGATTTCCGCCAAGAACACCACGAACCCTAGAACCACGAAAACCCCAAAATTGAGCCCCTTTACTCACGGATTTGGGAGGGAAATCAAAGGGAAAAGAACCACGATGGGTTCATGCATACATCCCCCACCAAATCCCAAAGAGAAAGGTCTCAAACCGCCACAAGAAATTCGTCAAGAAAAGCCTCCGAAAATCACCAAAAAGGAGAAACGGGAAAGACAAAACCAAGCCTTGAGGAACCACGCCGAATCATCTATACATACCAAAGAGGTTCATACAAGGTCTAGCTTGCCGTCCGATCATCCTTCCCTCTCACAAGATCTCACCATGAAGCTCTCAAGCTAGTCCTACGAAAATCCTAAGGAAAATAGGAAGGAAAATAGAAAAACTAAATGAGCTAGGGTTCCAAGAGATGGCTGCCATCCTCTCACCACTTGGGTTATATGGAGGCAACCGAAAGACGAAAATACCCTTACTAGCTAACTAGGGATACATGCCCCTCAAGGGCGAATTCGGAAATCTTTGTCTTCGCTCCATCGGACGGATGCCCAGCGACCGCAAACTTGCTTAGCCTCGACGCAAGCCTTGCGATCCCGACGTGTGTCCTCCGCTTCGAATATTATGGACTGCGTCGTCGGTCAGACCCACCGGTCAGACCGGTCTGGAGCTGCTGCACCTCCGTCTTCGGTTCTTCGGTCTTGGCTTTGTGGATCAACCAAGGAACCCAGTGGTTTTCTGGTGAACCACCGGAAACCCCGCGAACTCGGTGTAGCCTCCGCCAATCACCACTCATGACTCGGCTCCCACGTAGTCCCGGCTCGACCTTGGTTTTGAGGCTCAACCAAGAAACCGTCCATGACTTCATCTTGCCGTTCTTGCCACCGTGCGGCCCGCACTTGACCCCGCTGACCACCGGGTCTCTCGAACCAAGCCTACTTGTCTTCTCCACACCTGGAGGCCTCACCGGCAACGACCTTTCGCGCTTGTTCTTCACCTGCACCTGCACCAGTCAAGTCGCAACCTGCACCTGCAATACTTAGCCAAGAATCAGTCTACACCACGTTGTCAATCACTCATCACACCAGGAAGCGACCATCCACCGGTCCTCGAACCACACCTGGCTCTCAATCTCCCCCTTGATGAGTGCATTGACAACACACACGCTTTGGTAACCAAGAGAAAAGGAAAAGAAAAGAAACGACTAAAAGAAACTCCAACAAGCGATCGAAAGCCAAAGAAAAGGCAAAGAGCAAGATCACTTGAAGAAGACAAGTCTCGGACCCCTTAGGCAAGGGCAACGGCTCGACACATCCGAGACAAAAACATGCTCAAGCAAAGAGCACAAGCCAACAATCCAAAGCTCGAAAATCACAAAGAGCTCCCCCTGCACACATGCAAGCTCCCCCTGAACCAATGCAACTCCCCCTGGACGAATGCATGCGAGCCACTTCACGAAACAGAGCAGCTGCAACAGCTCAGCTCTGACCAGTCAGACCGGTCGACACCACCGGTCAAACCGGTGCTCAACATGTGAACAGGACCAGCACTCTGACCGGTCAGACCGGTGACCTCAGCCGGTCAGACCGGTGCACAACAGAGCCCAAAAATGTCTCGAAACCACCTGAAAACCTTCTAGATGCATTCAGTAGGCCAAAACATGCTCAACCTTCTCCCCCTTGTTGACAATGCATGAATCAAGCCAAAAATGCAAAAAAAATGCAACCTAGAGCTTCTCAAATAGACAAAATTCAACAAAGGATGTTACACATGTCCAAATGAGCAAGTTAGATACTCTATAGCTTCGTAATGACATCAACTACAAGATCACCAAGTTTCACAACCATTGGGCGAAGCTAAGATAGAATTGAGCAATTTTGCGAAAAATCACCCTCTCATGAGCAAAGTCCTAAACATGAGCAAAACATGTCAAAGTGGCAAAGCCACACAAACTTAATGCTAGGACAACCATTCTGAGCATAAGACCATCATAAACACCCACAAGCACCTCATGTCATGTCAAAGCCACCGAGCCATGTGCCTACTTCTATATATGAGACTTCTCATTGGTAGGCATCATGCACCGATTTAGCACCCAAAGCAAATTAAAATTAGCACATATGACATGGGAGTACATTTTTCAAGTAATTTACATTTCATTTTCAGATTTATAATTGGTATATGAAATGTCTTTGCGACAAAAAGGAACTTATGCCCCTCCACAAGATGAAGCATGGGGGCTAAACATTCATGATAGCAAATGAGCCTTTGGCCTCATATGATCTAAATAAGCTATCCAACCACAAATTAAGCATAGCCAAGCCACAAAAACATATCAAGATCATGTAAAGGCATTTACTCACAAGAGAGCATATATATGAAATTTTTAAAAACATAGCCATCAACCATGGATATAAACCAAGATTATCAAGAGCTAAGCCAAACTAACCATAGCTTACCAAATTAGCTCACAAAGACATATATATCATTCCATGGTGAACAATGTATATAGGAGAAGCCTTTCCTAAACAATGCATATGATACAAAATGCATGCAACCTAAGATACAAAGATGCCTATACATCATGTTACATATGCCATGCCAAATGCAAGAAATGCACAAAGGAAAGCTATACATATGCTACAAAGGAGCTCCCACACACCAACTCAAGAAATCAAACAAACACCAAGCTCCCCCCGCAAACGAGTGAAAGTTGCTTGATCTAGGGGTTTGGTGAAAATATCGGCTAGTTGGTCATGTGTGGGTGCATGGATCAAAGCTATCTTCCCTTTCTCTACGTTGTCTCTCAGAAAATGATACCTCACTTCTATGTGCTTGGTTTTGGAATGGAGCACTGGGTTCTTTGCAACGCTTATGGCACTGGTGCTATCACATTGAAGTGGGACATGGGTATACTCCTCACCAAAGTCACTCATGGTGTATGTGATCCAAAGGAGCTGAGAGCAACAACTAGCTGCGGCCACATACTCTGCCTCGGTAGTGGATTGAGCAACACTCGACTGTTTGCGGGAAGACCAAGACACCAAAGAAGAACCCAAGAACTGGCAAGTCCCAGAAGTGGACTTCCTATCCAACCGACACCCGGCAAAATCCGCGTCTGAAAAACCATGAAGCGCCAAAGAAGAAGACGCAGAGTACCAAAGGCCGAAGTCGGGAGTGTGTCGCAAATACCTGAAAATGCGCTTGACTGCTTGCCGATGCGAAGTCCTCGGAGACGCTTGAAAACGAGCGCACAGACACACCGAGAATTGAATGTCCGGCCTCGTCGCCGTCAAGTAGAGGAGTGACCCGATCATGCTCCGGTACTCCTTCTGGTCCACGTGTTCACCTTCCTCGTTCGCATCAAGAGCTGTAGTCGTACTCATAGGCGTCGCCATGGCCTTGGAGTCCTCCATCTTGAACTTCCTCACAATGTCCTTGGTGTACTTAGCTTGGTGCACAAATGTTCCTTCCTTTGATTGCTTGATTTGTAGCCCGAGGAAGAACTGCAACTCGCCCATCATGCTCATCTCAAATTCCCTGCTCATGTCTTCTGCAAACCTTGCAACAAGAGAGTTAGACGAGCCACCAAAGACAATACCATCCACGTATACCTGCACAATCAGGATATCTCTGCCCTGCCTGGGGAGAAACAAGGTCTGATCGACCTTTCCCATCTCAAACCCTCTCTCAAACAGGAACCCCCTCAACCTACCATACCAAGCTCTAGGCGCCTGCTTCAACCCATACAGCGCCTTCCTCAACTTGTACACCCGGTGGGGGTACTTCTCACTCTCAAACCCCGGTGGTTGCCTCACAAACACCTCTTCCTCCAACACACCGTTCAGGAAAGCACTCTTCACATCCATCTGGTACAACTTGAACCCTTTAGCCACGGAAAAGGCTAGAAGGATTCTGATCGTCTCCAAACGAGCTACAGGAGCAAAAGTCTCCTCGTAGTCGATCCCCTCTTTCTGACTGTACCCCTGAGCAACAAGTCTTGACTTGTTCCTCACCACTTCTCCTTTCTCTCCCTCTTTATTTTTCCACACCTATTTTGTCCCAATCGGCTTACACCCTGGAGGAGGGTCAACCAACACCCAAACTTGGTTCCTCTCAAAATTCTCCAACTCCTCATGCATCGAATTAACCCAATTATGATCAGATAACGCGTGTCCAATGTGTTTGGGCTCAAAGGTGGCAACAAAAGCAGCATGAGCGAAATGAGAATTGTTCCGAACCCTCGACCATGTAGTACGTTCATTCATGTCGCCGATGATTCTCGAAGCTGGGTGATCCACTTGCACTCGCCGGGGAGGTTCTCGCCTTGATGCTACCTCCCCCTCAACAGCAGCTTCGCCTTGATCTGGATTTGTCGTTGTAGGTGTGGGAGAGGGTCCGTTCTCGATCGTCGTCGAAGTAGTAGGTACATGTTCAGCCGCGGGCACCACACCGCCATCTTCATCATCTCCATGTTCATGCTCCTCCTCCTGAAAGATCTCCTCGCCAAGTTCGTCGTCACCTGCACACTCAAAAACAAGCTGACTCTGTGGTTGTGTCTCGTCGAAGGTTACCTCGCAAGTCTCCACGATTTGGTTAGTTTCAAGATTGAGCACACGAAATGCTCTAGAATGAGATGCATAACCAAAGAAAATGCCATCGACAGACCTAGCCTCGAACTTGTCCAACTTCTTCCCTTTCTTCAGAATGAAGCATTTACAACCAAAGACATGGAAGTGACTCACCTTGGGTGTGCGACCGTGCATCAACTCGTAACAGGTTTTCTTCTTGTGAACCCTGAGGTAGATCCTGTTCGACACATAGCACGCGGTATTGACCGCCTCAGCCCAGAACCTTCTCGGAGTCCTATGCTCGTCGAGCATCGTTCGAGCCATCTCGCACAAGGTCCTGTTTTTCCTTTCCACAACGCCATTCTGGGGAGGCGTATACGGACTCGAAAACTGATGTTCAAGACCCAAGTCATGGCAAAAGGTTTCGAAGCAAGAGTTTTTGAATTTCGAGCCATTGTCACTGCGGATCGCTTGTATGGCATCTCCGTGCCTCTCGTTTCTTAACCTCAAGACAAGATCTCGAACAAAACCAAACGTCTCCCCTTTCTCCTCAAGAAAGAACACCCACGCATACCGAGAGTAGTCGTCCACCACAACAAGGATATACCACTTCCCACCCGCAGATCGCACACGAGCTGGGCCAACAAGGTCCATATGGAGCAGCTCGCATGGACGCTCAGTCATCACATCGGTGAAAGGCGGGTGAGAAGAGGCTACCATCTTGGCATGCCTACACGGCGCACAAACCAACTCTTTCTCAAACCTCAACCGTGGCAATCCTCGGACCAAATTGAGTTTACTCAAGCGAGACAAAACGTCAAAGATCAAGTGACCCAACTTCCTATGCCACTTCCACAACTCACTCGAAGAACCAGCCAAAAAGCAACGCTCCACACCAGAAGACTGAGAGAAATCAGCTCGAAACACCTGACCCTCGGGAACGACCATGCAAACAAGGTCCCCTCGAGAATCTAAAATCCGAGAACCACCAGGCCGAAACAACACCTCAAAGCCCTCATCCAACAACTGAGACACAGAAAGCAAATTGAACCCCAGCGATTGAACAAGAGCAACACGCCTGAGAGTGACCTTGTCACTTACCTTGATCTCACCTTCTGATAGCACACGCCCTCGCCCATTCTCCCCAAAGGTGATGTATGTCTTGGACACCACCGGGACGAGACTTGAGAACCACCCCTTGTCTCCGATCATATGCCTCGAGCAACCGGAGTCAATCAACCAAACGTTCCTCAAGTCTCCCACCTGAAATTCAGAAGTGAGCACGTGAGTGAACAAACGACTCAGCACTGGGGTTAGTACCAAAAGAGTAAAACCAGTGCCGAGCCATTTGCTCCAAAGTGGGGTTAGCACAAACCAAATCATCACGCCTATCAAATCTACCACCACGAACACCACCATGGTAACCACTACGAGGGAACCAGCCCTCTCTAGCTGGAGGAGGACGAAAGCCACGAAAGGAAAACCGTGGATCGTTCCTCCTCTCCATCTCAAAGCTACGACTCCTCCCACCCCCGTATTGAGCACGAGGTGGAGAACGCCTAGCAAACTGACCACCTGCAAACTTTCCAGACCAACCACCAGAACCACGACCTCCAGAACCAAACCGAGCATCCTCACGAGCACGAAACCCGACTCGCTGTCTGCCCAGACCTGCACCGGTCTGACCGGTGTAGCTCGCCAGCAGCAGCACCTACAGCTTTCCGGTCTCCCCAAGCCGGAACCGTCCTCATACTTGCCTTGGCCCTGGGCATCTGCATACGAGGCTCAGGTACACCATTAGAGGGGTGGTACCTGTCCTTGTTAGCCCACTCTCTAGCCATTCTCTCCTCACGCTTCCTCTTGAAGCAAAACTCATCCTTGTGACCATCTCTCCCACAATACCCACAATGGAACTTTATGGGCTGTGGCTTAAGCTTTGGCTTGGGTTGGGACTGCCCACTCGGCTTCTCCCCCTTCTTCTCTCCTTCCTCACCTCCCTTTGGGCTCACAAACTTCACCGGTTTCTGAAAATCATTTGTTGGGTGAGGGAATATGGGTGGATCTGGAGTAGTGTCAAGTTTGTTTCTGAGATGGTTAGGCTTGGGCTCAAACTTGTTCTTGTATCTGTTTGGTGGTGGGATAGGAATCTCTCCAACTCTCTCAACTCCCTCACCACTGTTCTCTCCAATCTTGTCAGCCCCAAGTGCCTGACCATCATAGCGTTTGAAAGCCGCTATCATGATACCAAGCTGAGGCTCCTGACCCGACAACCAGCTCATACATTTTCTCAGCTCATCATTCTCATCCCGCAAGCGATCAACATAATGTGCAAGCTCCAAATTCTTGACTGCATGCAATTCACAAGTAGAACAAGAAGTGGGAATAGGCTCTTTCAACTTAGCCTCAAGCGAAACAGTGTAAGCATGCATCTCATCAATCTTTCCATGCAAAACAGGGCAAGAAGTGTAAGCACCTAGCAAAGCAGGTCTAGACTTAAGCTCAGCCACTTCAACTCTAAGCATTTCTAGTTCATCACAAGTAGAAGCATGCTTATCCTTAAGAGCAGTAAGATCAGCTAGGTACACAGAGCAATCACAGCAATCAATCTCATCAGAAACCACAGGAGAAGCCTTAAGCGAATCAATCTCAAGCTTAGCATCTAGGTTCTGGGTTTCTAGCTCAGCCACACGGTTCCTAGCATCTTCTAGTGAGGCCCTAAGCTCTTTCCTCATCTTCTTGGCCTCTCTAAGCATGTGATCGCGGTTATCAAGCAAGTCAACCAACTCATCATTCTCCTTGCGCAAAGAAGAGAGCTCATCACATACCTCATCCTCGGAGTCGGAGTCCGAGTCACTCTGGTGGCTCTTCTTGCTGTCGGAGCTACGGGCCATGCCGCAGAAGCCATCTCCCACGAAGCAGCTCAACCCGCTCAAGTTCCTGGATGACTTCTTGTTCTTGCGCCGATCACCTTCATCTTCACTGCTACTCGAGCTCGAGGAAGAGTAGGCAGAGCTGGAGTCGACGTCGCTCGCTCCGACCATCGCTCGGGCCTTCCTACCGCGGCCATCCTTCTTCCTCGACCGTCGCTCGTCCTTGTGCTTGTTCTTGTGCTTGTGATCGCGCCTCGATCGGTACTTGCCATCCTTGCTCGACCGGTGCCTGTAGCCGTCCTTGTAGCCGTCCTTGTTCTCCGTCTTCTCCGGGCAGTCGGCGACGAAGTGTCCTGGCTTGCCGCACTGAAAGCACGTCCGTGTTGTCCTCCTCGTGTTCACCCGGTTCTCGTGCAGCCTCTCGAACCGCCTGGTCAGCAATGCCAGCTCGTCCTCTCCAAGCACGTCGAACTCCTCGTCTGGCAAAGACATCAAAGAAGACAGAGAGTACATCCTGGAGGATGCGTTAGCGTTAGACTTAGCTCCTTTGCCACCAACGAGAGCGAGACTATGAGAATCAGTCGGGCTCTCGATCTTGGCTGTCATACCACGGTCCAACTCAACCGACTTGAGCTTCGAGAACAGCTCGTTCACCGTCAAGGTGTCATACTTCTCGGACTCAACAATAGCCTCAAACTTCCCGTCCCATATGGTACGATCCAACGAGTGCAAGAGCTTCACGGCTCTATCATGATCATTGTATGGGAGGACGTCCACATTGGCTCTCATGTTGTTCACAACGACCGTAAACCGCTGGAAAAGGGCATCGACGGACTCGCCGGGGAGATGAGTGAAGTTCTCGTACTCTCTCCGGTAAGTCGCGTACATCCGAGCCTGAACCTGAGCATTCCCAGCATGAGCATCCTTCAACTGCTCCCAAATCCTACAAGCTAAGTCCTCTGTCTGAACCCGATCGAATTCAGGCTGACACAGAGCACGAAACAAGTAGTCGACAGCCTTGTTGTTGGCTTCGAACATATCCCTTGATCCTGGAGCAAGGAAGTTCATTAGATGAACATAAGTTGTGTTCACCGTGACATCCCAAAGGATCTGACCCTTTCCGCGGAGGAACGCCGCCATCCTCCTTTGCCACATCTGGTAGTTCTTCCCATCGAAGTGCGGAGGACCCGAACCCCGTTCCTGGTACGCCATCTTTGGATCTTAGATTGGTAAGAGTCAATAAAGATCCGAACCGGCTCTGATACCAATTGAAGGACCGATTAGGCGAACCAGAGAGGGGGGGAGTGAATGGGAGCCGATAAAAATTCTTCTCGAAGGAGATGAGAACTCCAACAAGACGAACACAGCTTCCAAATCACGTCTCCGACTCAACTACCCAAGTTGGCCAAGACCACGCAGCCACTGGAGTGCTACTGGTCCTAGGAGCCAACACACAACCCTCCGAGCCAGAACTCACCAAAACACACAGCGGAAACTTGCACGGCTTGCTGCCTGTGCTACACCGGTCAGGCTGATGACCTGCGCCGGTCAGACCGGTGACACCGGTCAGACCGGTTGACAGAGCCGGTCAGGCCGGTGGCTACAGCAGCCGCACAACAAACGTTCCAGGAAGCCTCAGTGACTCCTCTAGGCCCTGGAACAAAAACCACCTCCAAAACACAACCTGGAAGGAAGAAGAACCCCTCACAAAACCTAGCAAAACAACTCCAAACACGCCAAGAATTGACCAGCAGGACCACGGGATAAAACCACACGGACAAGGCTGTTCCCCGAGACAAATCCCACCAAGGGCTAGCACCGGTCAGACCAGTCAAGAGCACCGGTCAGACCGGTGTGACCTGGGCAGCTCGGGATGAACAGCGCCCGCGAGTCAACTCCCCCAAATCCAACTTCCGATCTCCCGATTCGCTCCACGGATTCGCACAAGACTTTGGGGATAGTAGGAATACCTCATGGGCACTCCATAGCCAAGATTTGGTCCACCAAAACTTGTTGAATTAAGAGGAATCGAAGGATTTCCGCCAAGAACACCACGAACCCTAGAACCACGAAAACCCCAAAATTGAGCCCCTTTACTCACGGATTTGGGAGGGAAATCAAAGGGAAAAGAACCACGAGGGGTTCATGCATACATCCCCCACCAAATCCCAAAGAGAAAGGTCTCAAAACTGCCACAAGAAATTCGCCAAGAAAAGCCTCCGAAAATCACCAAAAAGGAGAAACGAGAAAGACACAACCAAGCCTTGAGGAACCACGCCGAATCATCTATACATACCAAAGAGGTTCATACAAGGTCTAGCTTGCCGCCCGATCATCCTTCCCTCTCACAAGATCTCACCATGAAGCTCTCAAGCTAGTCCTACGAAAATCCTAAGGAAAATAGGAAGGAAAATAGGAAAACTAAATGAGCTAGGGTTCCAAGAGATGGCTGCCATCCTCTCACCACTTGGGTTATATGGAGGCAACCGAAAGATGAAAATACCCTTACTAGCTAACTAGGGATACATGCCCCTCAAGGGCGAATTCGGAAATCTTTGTCTTCGCTCCATCGGACGGATGCCCAGCGACCGCAAACTTGCTTAGCCTCGACGCAAGCCTTGCGATCCCGACGCGTGTCCTCCGCTTCGAAGATTCCGGACTGCGTCGTCGCACACCGGTCAGACCGGTGCTCCTCACCGGTCAGACCCACCGGTCAGACCGGTCTGGAGCTGCTGCACCTCCGTCTTCGGTTCTTCGGTCTTGGCTTTGTGGATCAACCAAGGAACCCAGTGGTTTTCTGGTGAACCACCGGAAACCCCGCGAACTCGGTGTAGCCTCCGCCAATCACCACTCATGACTCGGCTCCCACGTAGTCCCGGCTCGACCTTGGTTTTGAGGCTCAACCAAGAAACCGTCCATGACTTCATCTTGCCGTTCTTGCCACCGTGCGGCCCGCACTTGACCCCGCTGGCCACCGGGTCCCTCGAACCAAGCCTACTTGTCTTCTCCACACCTGGAGGCCTCACCGGCAATGACCTTTCGCGCTTGTTCTTCACCTGCACCTGCACCAGTCAAGTCGCAACCTGCACCTGCAATACTTAGCCAAGAATCAGTCCACACCACGTTGTCAATCACTCATCACACCAGGAAGCGACCATCCACCGGTCCTCAAACCACACCTGGCTCTCACTCCCATTCACTCCCCCCTCTCTAGTTCGCCTTTCTGGTCATTCACTCTTTCTCTGCTACATTTACATCAGGAATCTTTACCTACTCTTTATTCTTTATGTACCCTGCCACCTTTAGATTAAGCATGACTCAGAAGCGTGTAACTTTACGCGGAATGAGGTGACTTTTCCAAATCACAAAAGATTAGAAGGATGGATTAGGAGTTGGTGGAGATGATTTTTTTCTAACCTTACTAAAAAATAAAGATTAAGAATAATTTTTTGGTACTTTTGAAGATGCTCTTATCTGTGCAGATTACCTCACTATTGATGCATGACTCAGAAATTTAATAACTTCATTATTTCTCTACATATATAGGTGGCGTATGGAAGTGCCCTTGCGCAAATGCCAGGACAAACAAGCCACGACATGCAGATTCCACCTAGCTACGCCTCGGTTGGTCTGGAGGAGATTTGTGATCCAAGATTTGAAGACCTAGAGCTAGAGATCCCAGGAGGTGACGGAGAAAAGACACTCAAGGATGTGCTTCACGGTATCATATTGTGGCAAAAAAAGTACATCATAATCCCCGAGAATGAGGCAGTAGTCCTGCCAAGAGATCCCCCGCATCCGCCACCATCATCAATCTCCAGGACCGTCTTCATCACAACAGGACCATCATTACATAATGCTCGCTCACCGTCTCCACCACATCCATTCAGTTTTGGAGGTCCGAGCGATGACATCCCTCCCCAAGCACCGCCAAAGCAACCACCACGCGCAAAGCAGGCGACAAAGAGGTCCCGAGGACAATCTTCCTCGGCAATGCCACCAAAGTAGAAAAAATAACAAAGAAAAAGTCTGAGCCCATTAGAAAGAAGCTAGCATATAAGCAGACATATGAAGAAATAGAAGCGATTTCAAATCAAGAAGTCAAGGATTTTTTTCGCGAATGTTCGTAAAGAATTTCAACAGAGGTAGCTTAAGGAGAAAAAAAATTGATCCAAACAAACTTCGTTTTTTTCATAAATATGAAGGAAGAAACCAAGAGAAGGCTACCATTGAAAACAGATTATGACCGAGGAAATACTTATGTCGACGTCGGCGGCGGCTGGTGTAAAGGAGAAAAACCAAACAGATGCACAGACTTATGTTACCTCTGGCCTCAATGTAGATGAACGAATTCTTGCAAATATGCCTACAGAAGACTTAGCGCATCTCATTACTTTTGCGGAAGAAACAAGGACGCCTATAGGTTTTATTTTCGACAATGAAATGAAGAACTACCACTTCGAGATAGAAACTTCGTACCTAGTTGATCATGGCTATGTCACATGTATATATGTCCTTTCTATCTTGTTGGCGATGCTTGTACAGAATTTTAGGCTATCTTGCTTGTTCTATGTCTCATTCCTAGCAGCTTGTAGTGATCATTGTCTATTTGAGAAGCTCATGCTTGCATTTGTAGACTTGATTCATGCATTACCAATAAGGGGGAGATTTGTGCATCCAATTCAGATTAAATGCATTGCAAGGGGGAGAAAATTTTGAGCAAGGAGGAGAAAATTTTGAGGAGATGGATACTCAGTTCAGGGGAGAACTTTACTTTGCACGCATTTGTTCAAGAGGAGCTTGCATTCATGCATAGGGAGCTCTTTGTGTCGCCTGAAGTTGTGCTTTGCGCTTTGCTCTTTTGCCGATGGTGTCGAGCCCGTTTGCCTTCCCTTGAGGAGTCAGCATTTTGAGCGTGTTGTCTCAGTTGTGTTGAGTCGTTGCCCTTGCCTTAGGGGAACGAGACTTGCCCTCTCAAGTGATCTTGGTTTTGACTTTTGTTTGGCTTTTGATCACACGTTTGAGATTTTTGTTCGTTTTGTTTATTTTTCTTTCTTTCCTGAATTGGTGACTATGTGTGTTGTTAATGCACTCATCAAGGGGGAGATTGAGGACTAGAGCATCCAATGAACAGTGGATGGTCGCTCCTTAGTGATGAGTGATTTACAACGTGGTGTGGACTGACTCTTGGTCGAGTATTGCAGGTGCAGGTTGCGGCTTGATTTGCATTGGTATAGGTGAAGAGCAGGCGCGAAAGGTCTTAGCCTTGCGGGGCCTCTGAGGAGTGGAGAGACAAGTAGGCTTTGCTCGATGGACCCGGTGGCCGAACGAGATCAAGTGCGGGCCACATGGTGGCAAGAAAAGCAAGACGAAGTCGTGAACATGAGCTGGTGCAGGGTAGCGACTCACAACCGGAGTCTGCACGCGGGATTTGGTTGGTTTACTCCACAAAACCAACACGGAGCTGGGACGACGTGGCTGCCGAGTCAAGAGGAGCTTGGCGTGGAGGCTGCACCGAGTTCGCGGGGTTTGCGACGGTTCACCACAAAACCATCAGGTTTCTTGGTTGCTCCACACAGCCAAGATCGGAGGCTCGGCGGGCGGAGACGGGATCTGGGCGTGCCGAGAAGCTTCGTGGTGGGGGACACGCAGCGGGATCGCAGGGCTTGTGTCGGGAGGATGCAGACTGCGGCAAAGGCATGGCCGCCCGATGAGAATATCCAAGTCTTGACCATATTGCCCCTGAGGGGTATGTATCTTCCTTTAAGTTGTAGGGGTAGCGTGGTCATTTGCCTCCACCGAAGAGACTTCATATATATAGCTCTAGGGTTGGATGGCAACTCATCCATCCGGACTACTTTCTAATTCCTTTGCTCTATAGGCTAGATTTTTCATACTTTTGTATAGAATCTGACCTCTGGATGTACGTTGTGGTGATTTCCCTCTCTTAGCTCGTGTGATTTTCGTGTCTTTTTCGGGCTATTTTCGGGGATTTTCGTTCATCGCTTGACTCATCGATTTGAGGGTTTTTCCTTCTGGATTTCTTTGAGGGGATCATGGGTGAGTTCCTTGTGCCTCTTTGTGGATGATATTGACCCCTCAAACGTCGGGAATCGCCTTGGATTTGTGGTTTTCCGGATGAACTCGAGCTCCAGGTGTTCCTCCGTGTGATCCGTGATTCTGGGAGTTGTAGGGAGTTAGAGGATGAGATTTTTGGGGTATATCCTCTCCTTGAGGTGTTCATCACTTCCCCAAAGTTTTGCCGCAAGGCTCCAAGTGGTTTGGGTGTTCCGGATTCGAGTTGGAGGGGGTTGACTCGCGGCCAAGCTCGAGCTTTCTCTCTGGATGCCTGACGGACGGTCCGTCCTAGCATCACGGACGGTCCGTCCGCCTAGGGTTCGTCCCGTGTTCTTCGCGAGTTCTTAAGTCGCGTTGTTTGATTCGTAGGAGTCAGGTGTTTGGGTTCGAGAAGGTTTGTCGGATGGTCCGTAGCAGAGGCTCGGACAGTCCATGCTGGACGGACGGTCTGTGTGAGTCCCATACAGATGGTCCGTATAGCTCGGGGTGTTTCTGGTGGTTCGGGGTGCTTAATACGGACGGTCCGTCCTTGACCCACGGACGGTCGACGACTCCTTCACGGATGGTCCATCGCAGGCTGGCAGATTTGCCTAAGTCCTTTACTTCTTGAGTTGTGCTTCCGCTTTGCAACTTGTTTGGACTTGTTCCTAGGGTTGGTAGGTCCGTTGTGACTACGTGACCTTGGCAAGTTCATGTGGGAATCCTTGGTTGTGATTTTGGACCTTCACCGGTTTTCTTCGGAGAATTTTTATCGGCTCCCATTCACTCCCCCCTCTGGTCGTCTAATCGGTCCTTCAAGTTCCCACGTGGTTGATTTGTAGGCAAAGGGGATCGAGAACTAAGAATATGAATAGTTATGCTAGCGTAGCACACGGAACACAAAAGACAAGATTTATACTAGTTCAGGCCTCCGGAGAGTAAAACCCGACATCCAGCTGTTGGTGGTTTGTATTTCTGTATGGCGAGATTGCATGTGGTCCTCAGAAGGACGCCCTAGGCTGCGTTATATAGCCTGATGAACTAGGGTTACAAAGTCGGTGGGCCCTGGACCCACGTAGGTTACAACTTGGAAATCTATCCCTACATATTACAATCGGTATCCCGTGATAGCCGGCCTGGTAGGCACCGTCGCACCGCCATCCAGTGTCTTTTCTTTCACACCAAGTCTTTCAGGGGTCTTTGGGCCGCATATCAGGTCTGCTGGGCCCACTTGCAGGTCGGCGGGTCGTCTAACAGGTCGGACCCACTTGTCGGAGACGGCTGAGACCCTGGTCGATGGGGACCCAGGGGTACCCATGTCTCTCAGTCATGGTCACTACTCATGCTATGGATTCTCACATGACTTGTGAAGTCTGTGGTAACACTGAACACTCAAGGAATCATTGCCTTTAAACTCAGGAGGACATGATGTACATAAATAGTAATAACACCTTACGGCCCAAACTTTTCTAAATCGTGTGTTTGTGTCTACCTTCGAGTTCCTAATCTCGACATCACAGAAAAGTCTACTTAGGGGACCACCTGTCAATAGGTTGCCACTCACCGAACACAACAAACCAGAGTCTTCGCTAAGGTGCAGTGCCTCTTTAGTTGTTGTAATTGGACAACACAACATTGGATCCACAAAATCAGTTATCGTCCACTCACCAAAAGATCAGATACAAACCCTCGCGGGTACTATCTGTGTGTCGGCTTGGAAGAGTTGTACATGTGCTACCACGACTGGGGAGAGTAAGGAGTGGAAAGATTGAAAAATAAGCTTTGTTTTCAAAATAAAAAAACTCGTGATATATCGTGTTGGACAATGGAATTTCGAGAGGACGCTCGTTTTCTGAAACTCTGATCTTTCAAACAATTTTTCCCTTAAGTTTGTTTCTCTTTCTTTCTTCCTTCTTTTTTATCTTTTATCTTTCTTTCTTTTTTTTTTGTGCAAAAACCGACTCGTGGTTCAATCAGCACTACACGAGTTTGGCGGGGCCATTGCGACCAGTCTCTCTTGCTCCGGCTACTACCTTTACTATGGCTGATTTAGTTCGGCAAATTATCACCCATCACATCGAAACGTATTTCTCTCTCTATGCCAAATACAAATCGCTAGCAGATTGCCACTATTCATACATCATAATGAAGCAAATTTGCCGGACTAAACACACCCTATGACAACAATGCATGAATCATAATGATTGAAATGTAGTCGTCCTGCCGCTGCTCCATCTGCATAAATGTGAGCTTCACATATCTGCAAACTGACGAAAAGGCTAAAATACATGCTTAGGATGTAGCCTAAAACAATGTAGCCTAAGCACATCTTAGTCGCAAGTAATAATTCAACATAATTTATTACAGTTTGAAGATTAAGCTAAAATGGTCTTACAGAAGCATAGCTTAAAAGACAAGGAATGGTTCAGCATAATTTAGACATGCATCGAAACAATTTATTACATTTCGATAGCAGGTGATTCATGGGGATTGATTTCGGTAGTTGATTGTCATCATCTCTCTGACTTTGCGAAACCCTGGATGCTGTCCTGGTTCGTTCTTAAAGTTGAGGTATTAGTCTATGATACCATCGCTGAACTCAGTCAAGCACAAGTGCTCCTGTGGCTGATTTATAGTCTTGTTCCATCTATATATATTCTCTGCATATGCCTTGAATTCGTTGAACCGTTCAGCCATCACTTCCTTGCTACGCTCCTTGTTGAAAGCCTTGCACCAATGCTCATACAAGGCCCATACGGCTTCATCAGACTCAAGGTCTCTGTCGCTCACCACGTGACCTGGCGGAGGGTCACCTATCACAAATTCACAATGCAACGTCAGTACCTTGCAAATTGGTTTGTTGCGAGCACAAAGAAACGATGAATTTATCAGATGGATTCCCAGCACCCATGCCTATATACCCTTCAATATGTGAGGAAGAGACATCCTTATCACCCGTTGCGCTATATACTAGGTATTGAATGGAGAACAAAACTCGTCTTTACGGCAGTCATCTTCCCTAGCATGTGCACGGCAAGGATGTGCACTGGTCTCCACGATGCTGCTTTGAGCCCAGTGTGGGACACCATTGGTACATGGCAAGTGTTTGATGAAATGCCTCCTCACCCAGAGCTGACCATTCCAGCTGTCTTCATATCATGGTGCACCATATTCTACATTCATCAGTTATAAAGGACTTGCACAAACTCTTTGATCCATATGGTGTGGATAAGGTGTTCACATGGAGTATACTCTTAGAGAAATACAAGTCCCTATTGGGGTCTGTTTTCTCTTACTCTGTATCAACATTTCTATGTGCTTTCAGAGTACGCTTGAAACTAACTAAATAGGTTCCACTACAACATCCCAATCCAATGGTGCATAAAACTGACCATGGCTCTAGACGCAGTAATTACAATGGATGGTCGATGCAAGGTTGGAAACCAGTTTCCTAGTGCTTGTTGAGATATACCAACATAAAGACAAAGTGGTTTCAGCCCCTAGAAAACTTTAGCTGGACATTTATGAGAGCTACCATTGGAGCAAGTTGATGGCAATAAAATTGAGTCCTACCATTGGAGAAAGTTGATGGCAAGTTGATGGCTTGAGGCCATTTGTAAATACACACCATTAACTTTTTTTATTTGTTTGACTATTTTTCTTTTACAAACATTTTTGCAAATAGATAAATTTACAAGTTAAATCTAAAGTACTTTTGATAATAGACATAATGGGTACTCATTTTACCTTATTTTACTAATTCATTAAATTGATATTGTTAGTCAAGTTACAGCTAGAAGACAACACCATCATATACTTAAGAACGGAGGGAGTATTTGCAGAATAGTATTGCTTGCAATCATAGATTACAACTGCAAAGGAATACAAGATTTAGCAGATTCGGGTAATTTACTGCTGAGGGGGTTCATGAATTGACCATTGTATTAGCTTCTCAATGAAGACAAAAGTATTCTGAATTTAGAAGATTCAGATAATTTACTGCTGAGGCAGTTCATGAATTGACCAATATATTAGTTTCTCATTGTGGAGTATTCTGAGATAAATAGGTGGTGTTCTGAAATAACACTGTCAGCTTCAGAGGAGTGGGATCCTCGTATTCTCAATATTATTATCCTGATTCGGCAGAAAGGAAGTGCTACAATTTCAAGTTTTATCATTCAATTTGACGAGCAGTTGTAGGCATTAGCACATTATTTGCACATTGCAAGAGCATAATCAGCTG
The DNA here is from genome assembly GCA_036936925.1 of Cenchrus fungigraminus. NCBI lineage: Eukaryota > Viridiplantae > Streptophyta > Magnoliopsida > Poales > Poaceae > Cenchrus > Cenchrus fungigraminus. The sequence goes on from CM072780.1 coordinate 76,757,674, forward strand.
ATGGCAGAATGAACTCTTTTGGCTTTAGTTCTCTTTATTGGAGTACAAGGGACCAATGATCAATAACTGTTAGCTACTACTACTCTCAACGAAGTGGAATAACAGAACAAACTGCTTCTTCATTCTCTCTTTATTCCAATCATTGTTAGTTGGTTCTTATCATTTGTGGCAACAAACACTCAAGGAACTAGTTGCCTCCTTGTTGCATGACAGCTACAAGTTCAGGAACTGTTGATGGATGCAAGCAATGGGTTTCCAAGGATCTCGTTTGATGATATCTAAGCTCATACATGAGCCATCACTGCTGTGGACTGGTGATGGACGAATTGCATTCACTATCAAGAAATTGCAAGTTTCATGGGAGTCAGGTAGTTATCATCGGCAAGCCAAGTTACAAAAGTATGAGCTTGAGGACAAGTTCACTCTTGGGGTTAGACTGCATTGTGGGCCACAGGGGAAAAGAGAGTAATACAGAAGCATCGTCACTGCAGAGCAAAGGGGATCGAACTGACAACAAAACTATACTTCAGACCCCACCTAAATTCCCTCCAGTTCTAGTCCACCTAAATTCCCTCCAGTTCTAGTCAATTGCTACTGAAATAATGTACTCAGGACATAACAATGAGCTACTGCTAGAAGAGGAAGGGATTGGCTTACGTGGCAAGGAACCCCGGCGCGGCGTCTTGGTTATTCGCTCCTCCTCATACACCCAAGATTTGACGGAGAAAGCTTCTCTGGCGGCGCGAGATACGGCGGTGGCCGCCAAGCGTGCGGCACGAGAAGCGGCGGTGGCCACGCGTGCGGCACGATATGCAGCAGCCGAGCGTGTGGCACGAGATGCAGCAGCCGAGCGTGCGGAACGAGATGCGGCCTTCTCCGCTGAGAGAGCGGCGCCTGCCGCCGATGCGTTACGGGCGACCTGCGCCATAATCGAAACCAACGACATGGTTCTTCTTCACAGATCGGCGATGACAAACATTAAACCCTGGCCTCCCTCCCTCCCAACCCGTCCCTACCGAGATAGTCAGAGAGAGGAACACCTCCATCGGCGGAAATATATATATGTTGACCATTGGATAAAATATATATATATGTTGACCATCATCCGAGGGTCTCAGTATATACCGAAAGTTAGATAAGTAGTATTAAAATTTTCAGCCTACCGAAGTCTATCTAACTTCCTATCTATTACTTTCTCACCAGTCCACCTCATCCTTTTTCATAAAAAAATATTACAATATTTTACAGAAATATTAGTTTTAACATGTTTTCGTCAAAAAATTGCAAAATGCTGCAACATTTTTTCGAAAATGTTGGACAACATTCCTTTCTTCCTCCGACCGACCGCGGCACACCAGCGACCATGGCCGGCGGCTCACCATCGTGCGGAGGCGCGGCGGACGGCGGGGCGTGCGGGCCGAGGAGGACGGCTGTGGTGCACCGGGCCACGACAGCACACGGGCCGATCAGGGCGCGGAAGCGGAGACCGGGGCGCAGTGGCGCGGCGCGGAGGTTACGGTGACGCGGGCCCCCTGGGCGGCGGCGACGACGGGAGGTGGAAGAAGGTGGCTAGGGTTTCACTGTTGTTGAGCTACGTAGGCTGCTATTGGGCTTCTAGTGGGTTGTAGTTTCATAAGAAACTACCTTCCGGAAAATGCTGCTCCCTTAAGGCCTCACACGGAAACCCATCGATCGGGCGAGCCCACTTTGAATCAGGGTCGCGCCGGAGAAAGCTATATATTCAACCGAACCAAAGCGGTTTTTTTTTACGATTTTGCATAAATAAATTTTGAACCCCAACTTTAAGCTCCAGTTACTCCCTCTGGTTTGGTAAATGAGTCGTTTTGGACAAGGTTTGAGTCAAATATTGAGAATATAAATCATGATTAACTTTTAAGTCGTTGAGTTTGGAAATGTGAAAACTACATGAATAGATTTGTCTTGCAAAATAATTTCATAAAAGTATACATGTGTTAGTTTTTAATAAAAAGTTTTATAAAAAAAAGAAGTCAAAGTTGTACTTTGGAGACCGTGTCGTTGTCCTAAACGACTTCGTTTACCAAACTGGAGGGAGTATGATTTTACTCTTATTTTCACCCGAGTTTTGCTCCGGTAGTCCCTTCCATAAAAACTGCACGATTCTTAAAGCAAGACATGATTAATTAATTTTTGCTTTGGCCTTTGGGTAATATTTGGACCCGGCCCTACAAGTGGCCACATTGAACCCGACCCGTGCCCACCCACCAATTTGTTTCGGATCTTTTGGTTGCCTCTGTCGCGTCTCGTGTGGACGGACGGACGGACAGCGGTGGGCCGGTGGCGCCCTTCCTCCCGTTGCCTGACGAGTTCACGATTTGTGACGGCCGGAGGGTATATATATATCCTCGATGGCGGTGACGCCCAGGCATGGACCATGGACGCCACAAGAACATCGGACGCACGCGCCGCCGCATCAACCTCTGCGGCGAGCTCGAGAGACGATATCCTACCGGCCTTTGGCCTGTGAGGAGGCGGCCTGCTTGAGATCCCAATTTTCAGTGTTGTGTTGCTTTGTATGGTAGTCGTGATTTTAATCAGGTAGCTCGTATGTTTGTTCAGTTATGCTCTGGTCAGGAAAGTGTGGTACCCCGTTATTTGGACGGTGAATTGTTTCTGATACATATTTTCACTTCCTGACAGTATTTACCTAATGTGCGGTATGCTACATCGTCTTTGCATGTGTGATATTGAGAAGCATTTATCAGTAAACTTTCTGTAGCTTCCACGAATGGAGAAACCGATTAGATCTATTGGTGATTAGCAGAATATGAAAGTACAATATGAACCTATACACAGCAAACAACCAAAATTTCAATTCGACAACGTGTTACCATATCGATCTCAAGATGAAGGTCCAGCATGTGCTAACATCATCCGAACTACTATCTTTAGCGATCTCAAGATGCAAGTCCAAATACTGAAATCGTAAGGGAGCTTCTGCCGTTGCCGACGAAATTGGATCAGGGTCAACACGAGTGACGAAATCGGCATCACGGTCAGGGAGTGGAGCTACGGTACCGGCCGTACAGGGCGGCAGCCGGTAGGGAGGGTCGACGGCGAGGGTATGAACCGTCCGTCATTGATGGAACAACCAACGTCCGCTCGACGCACCAAGGCCAGACAATAGGTGGGCATGGGCTGGTCTGGATTTGGGCGTGGTTAGGGCCGGGCCCAAAGTATCCAGAGTGAAATTAATTAAAATTAATCATGTCTTGCTTTAAAAATCGTGCAGTTTTTATGGAAGGGAGCAAAGCTCGTGATTGAGTTTACCCGTACCTTTTGAATTCAAAGAGATAGTTTATTCTTACTAGCAGCACATAACGGTGTCAAATAAGGTGAAGACAAACAAATTTGAATATACCCCTACTTTTTCTAGACAGTTTGCAAATATTTAGGCATCATTTTAAGATATCGAATACTTGAATAGTAATCTCCCATTGTAATTATAAGTTCAAACATCTAGTCAGGAAAAGGACGATTTGACATCAATTTACTGCACTAGAGAGTACAAATTTTCACTTCATGTAGGAAAACAACCCTACTATCAATTTACCGTAACTAATATTGCTAACCCTAACCCTTAAGCATACTCAGTAATAACTTGCTAGATTCGGTGTATGAATAGAATTGCAGACAAGATGGATTGGCTCGTCGAAGAGCTAGTTCCGGATCAAATGTTGTAGCCTACATCATGCAAAACCAATAATAGACAAGATAAAAAATATTGTGGCATCTTCATGTTGGGATAAATGGCAGCAAGTGATGGACTGAATAGACGATCAGAGTGGGGGTGAATGAAAGCCGATAAAATTTCTTCTTAAACCAAATGAACCCAGCCTATATCCCAAACGCAACTCCGTAGATCTCACATGAACTAACGGAAGCGACCACGAAAAAACCTGCAAAGGAACTGAGCCAACACAGCGTTGGGGGAAATGTTCGCACCTAATCCCCTAACCCATTGCGGCTGGAAATAGAGGGACGGAAGAATCCTTCGACATTTGTCTTTTTCGCAAAAACACCGGAGATGGACATGCCCGCGGAACAACGAGGCCGACAAGGTTCAAACCGGAGCGATAAGGCTTCGAGTGTATGCAATGAGGACGCAAACCAAAGTCACAAGGCTTCAGGGGGAGGCGACGTGTCACGGCCGTGCGGCAAGGAGCGGATAGGGTAGCCTTGGGAGGTGGCCGGCCGCTGTGCTGCCGGCTTCTTGCCCGTGGTGGCGAGGTCGCCTCACGGCGACGGTAGCAGCAAGGGGATGAGAGGCAGAGAGAACAGGGGAAGAGAGATTAGATTAATTCTCAAAGCTTGCCTTTATTCCTTGACCTGCTGGGTATAAGTAATCCCAGGATTACAACTCGTAATCGACTCAACTCCTAACAAATCAAAAAGATATCTTAACTAACTCTATCTCTAAATATGACTGCTACTCTAGAGGCTCTTGCCGGCGCCTCCTTCTACTGAACCCGATGCCGACCATGACATCTCTCCCTCCCTCTGGAAAGAGCTCGTCCTCGAGCTCGAACTGCGGATACAGCTTTCTAAACTCCTCCACATCCTCCCACGTCGACTCACTGGGTGGCAAGGCTTCCCAGCGTACTAGAATCTGCCAGCGGCCGCGCGCCAGACGACTTTTCACCACCAGAACTGGCGTGGGCAGGACTCGACCATGAAGCATCTGGGGCAACGGTGGAGCTTCAATAGGCGGCGCGCCGTGAAATGCCTTGAGAACGCCAACATGAAATACATTGTGGATACGAGCACCTGCTGGTAGCTGCAACCTGTAGGCGACATCACCAATTCGTTCCAGTACTTTGTATGGCCCATAAAAGTGAGGAGCTAACTTCCCTTTGGTCTGTAGTGGTAATGAGGCCACTGGCCGCTACAGCAATTTCACCCAGACCCAATCCCCTACTGAAAAAGCGACGTCTGTGTGCTTGGCGTCGTAGAATAACTTCATTTGCTCCTGGGCTTGCAGCAAGCGTTCTCGCGCATCATGCAGGAACTCGTCGCGCTCACGCAGCATTTGATCAACCGCGGGAGCTCGTGCATCACCCTTCTCATAGCCAACCATGGACGGTGGGTCACGCCCGTATACCAGCTTGAATGGCGTCGTCCCCAGCGATGAATGGAATGTTGTATTGAAACAATATTCTGCCCAAGGAAGCCACCGGAGCCACTGTTTAGGACGATCTCCAGTTAGGCAACGAAGATACATCACAATCACCTTATTTGCTGCCTCTGACTGCCCATCGCTCTGAGGGTGAAATGTTGAACTCATCTGCAACTTCGTTCCAGATAAGCGAAACAGCTCCCGCCACAAGTTGCTTGTAAAGACCGGATCGCGATCACTAACAATAGAAGACGGCAGGCCGTGTACACGCACCACCTCATCAAAGAATGCCTGGGCAACCGATGTAGCTGTGTAGGGATGTCCCAAGGGAATGAAGTGAGCCGCCTTAGAGAGACGGTCGACGACTGTAAGGATGACGGTCTTGTTATTTACACGTGGCAGGGCCTCGATAAAGTCCATGGCTAGATCACTCCATATGAGCGTTGGCACCGGCAATGGCTGTAGAAGGCCGGACGGTTGGAGATGTGTCGTCTTATGCTGCTGGCAGACCATGCAGTCGCGGACAAAGTCTTGCACCAATGTCTTGTCACCAGGAACATGAACATCTGCGCGTAGCCTGTGTAGTGTACGCTGCACACCCTCATGGCCGGCTGTATGCGCGCGTTCCAGCAAGGATTGCAGGATGGGAAGGGACGCCGGCACAAAGACACGCCGCGCCTTCGTCACCAAGCCGTCGATGACCTCCCAATCTGGCCCCTTCTTTCCTTCCTGTACATCAGTGAGGATGCGCCTGTACTCTGCGTGTTCCCCGGCCTGGAGGCGTAGCTCATCCCAAAGCGTGAACGTAGGGGAGGAGAGCGCCGAGGCCTCCAGCGTATCAGCATCTCGCCGGGACAGAGCATCTGCCACTGTGTTCGTCCGCCCCGGCTTGTATTCGACGACGAAATCGAAGCCCATTAGCTTGCTAATCCACCGATGCTGAGGAATAGTTGATAGCCGCTGATCAAGGAGGAATTTCAGGCTGTAATGATCTGTCTTCACAATGAATGAGCGGCCCCAAAGGTAAGGTCGCCAGTGCTTGACGGCCTGTGCCAGTGCAATCAACTCGCGCTCGTAAGCTGCTAGGTCGGCATGCCTAGGCGCCATGGGTCGGCTGAAGAATGCGATCGGCCCATCTCCTTGGTGTAGAACTGCGCCCATGCCAGACCCGGACGCATCACACTCCACAATGAACGACCGCTCGAAATTAGGCAATTGAAGCACCGGAGCGGTGGACAGCGCCCGCTTGAGCTCCTGGAATGCCTCCTCCGCTGCCTCTGTCCACAAGAACCCTTCTTTTGACAGGAGGCGAGTCAGCGGCGCAGCGATCGCCCCGTAGCCTTGGATGAAGCGGCGGTAGTATCCGGCAAGGCTGAGGAATCCGCGAAGGGCTCGAACGGAACGGGGGCGCACCCAATCAGCCACCGCCTGGACCTTCTGGCAGTCCATCGCCACGCCATCGGCGGACACAACATGGCCAAGGTACGAGACGGACGTGACGCCGAACTCGCACTTGGACTGCTTGAGGCGAAGCTGATGACGGCGAAGGGTGTCGAAGACGAGCCGAACATGGCGCAAGTGTTCCGCCCAGGTAGTACTGTAGATCAAGATGTCATCAAAGAAAACAAGAACAAATTGACGTAAGTACCCGCCGAGGATATCGTTCATCAAGGCTTGGAAGGTGGCTGGTGCATTCGTCAATCCGAAGGGCATCACTAGGAACTCGTAATGGCCCTGGTGTGTCCGGAATGCGGTCTTCTCCACATCTCCGACGTACATGCGCACTTGGTGATAGCCGGAACGGAGGTCGAGCTTGGAGAAGAAGCGTGCCCCATGCAGTTCATCCAGAAGTTCTTCGACCACCGGAATTGGGAATTTATCCTTGATGGTGATGGCGTTCAGGGCTCTGTAGTCAACGCAAAATCGCCATGTGCCGTCGGCCTTCTTGACGAGGAGCACCGGAGAGGAGAACGCAGATGAGCTCAGACGAATAATGCCTTGGCTGAGCATCTCGACGCACTGGCGCTCCAATTCATCCTTCTGGAGCTGTGGATAGCGGTATGGGCGCACCGCTACAGGTTGGGCACCGGTCTCCAGGTGAATGTGATGGTCATGGCGACGTTGAGGGGGCAGACCGACGGGTGCGGAGAAGAGGTCCGCGAACTCGCCCAACAGGCGCTCCAAGAGCTCCTCTCCTTGTATTTGGCGGCATGATGCGAGCGCGTGCCCCGGCTCACCCTGCCAGCAGACCCTCCTGCCGTCGATGAAGCAAGTCATGGAGAGGCTGCGAAGTCCCACAAGATTGGCCCAAGGGAGGGGAGCCAATGCGTCCCCAAGATGAGGTCGTAGCCGCCCAACTCCAGGGAAAAGCAGGGGAGCCGGAACGGCTCGGCGCCCACCATGACGTCAAGGCCGCTGCAGAAGCCTCGGCAAGGAAGCTTGTCACCATTGGCGACGATGACATTGAGGCCTTCGCGCACCGGCTGGAGGGGAACGACCAAACGCGTCGCGACGTCCGCTCGGATGAAGTTGTGGGAAGAGCCGGAATCGACAAGCGCCAGGAACTCTTTTCCGTTGATGATGACATGGAGGCGCACCGTGTCGGCCGCCTCAACTCCCTCCACTGCAGACAAGGTAATACGCGGCTCGTCGTCGGTAGGCGCATCACCGGCGGTCGTGTCGTCGTCCGGCGTCGTGTCGTCGTACTCGATGAAGAACAGGTGGGCGCACTTGTGGCCGCGGACGAATTTCTCGTCGCAATTGAAGCACAGGCCTTGGCGCTTGCGTTCCGCCATCTCCGCCGGTGTGAGTCGGCGAACCGCGCGAGGTGGCGCCGTGTCCGTAGCCGGCGTCGCTGCTGGTGGTGGCCACGGCTGTGGGAACGGCCGGCCACGAGGGGCGCTCGATGTGTGCGTCGTCTTCTTCTCGTACGCCCTGGCGAGGGCGATGGCATGCTCCAGGTCCTGGGGTCCCTGCAGCTCCACATCGATGCGAATGTCATCGCTGAGGCCAGACGTGAACAGCTGCTGCTCTTGGCGCTCTGTCAGGGGGTCAACGCGGCTCAGGAGAGCAAGGAATTTGCTCTGGTATTCCGCCACCGTACCCGTCTGTCGGAGAAGGCGGAGCTCGCCAAGAGGGTTGCTCTGGATAGGCGGCCCGAAGCGGGTGTTGCAGAGTTCGTAGAACTCCTCCCACGGCGGTTTGCCGCGGCAGCGCTCCAGGTGGGCGTACCAATGGAACGCGTCGCCGTCGAGGTGGTATGTCGCCAACCAAATCTTCTGCGACGGCTCTGTTCGCTGGGCTCGGAAGAATTGCTCACAGCGACTTAGCCATGGTAGGGGGTCTGCTGTCCCATCATAGCGTGGGAACTCCAGCTTGACGTAGCGCAGCACCACGCCATCCAGCTGATGGCCCGAGCCGGACGAAGAGGAGTGCGCCGTCTTCAGGTTGAGCACCTCGTCGAAGGGCTTCTTGGGAAGGAGGTCCGGGCCGTGCTGCAGCACCCCGTCCTTGTTGAGGATGCCCTTGCCGGCCAATCGCGGCTGCCCGGAAGGATTGGGCGGCGGCGCGGTTGGATTTGGCGGAGCCGTGGGATTCGGCTGAGCCGTCGGGTCCGGCGGGCTTGTTTGATTCGGCGGGGCTGTCGGATTTGGCGGTGCCGAGGACGCGGCGTCAGGTCCGGCTAGGGCGCGACGCCCTCCATCTTGGCGAGGCGGTCGCCGAGGCCCTTAATGGACTCCGCGATTTTGTCGAGGGCGGCCTGGAACTTGTTGTCGCGCTCGGTGTTCTCCTGGCGGAGGACGCTGATCTCGTCGGCGACCAGCTTCTTCATCTCGTCGGAGCTAGAGCCCATTGGAGACCCGGAAGCTGATACCAAGTTGTCACGGCCGTGCGGCAAGGAGCGGATAGGGTAGCCGTGGGAGGTGGCCGGCCGCTGTGCTGCCGGCTTCTTGCCCGTGGCGGCGAGGTCGCCTCACGGCGACGGTAGCAGCAAGGGGATGAGAGGCAGAGAGAACAGGGGAAGAGAGATTAGATTAATTCTCAAAGCTTGCCTTTATTCTTTGACCTGCTGGGTATAAGTAATCCCAGGATTACAACTCGTAATCGACTCAACTCCTAACAAATCAAAAAGATATCTTAACTAACTCTATCTCTAAATATGACTGCTACTCTAGAGGCTCTTGCCGGCGCCTCCTTCTACTGAACCCAATGCCGACCATGACACAACGGGTGATCAGACCAATGCCATGAGTGAAGAGAATAGATCTCTTCGGGAAGCCGCGGAGCAATGAGTCATTGACATCCTGTGGAGACCCGAGGGACAAAGGAAATGAGATCGGTGCACTTTGGACCGGAGAGGGGGAGCTGACAAGGATGAAACGTGAACTGACGCATTGTAAAGGATGAGTTGTAAAAATGATGTATGAATGTGTAAAAGTTGTCCTCGAGATGCTTCGCACAAGGAGAAAAAATCCGAGTAAAAGTTGTAATGTGTAAATATTGCAGTCCTATAAAATGGGCCCTTGAGGAATGAGAAAGGGCAACTGGACAGAGGACGATTTACATCAATCTGTTCTTCGGTATTTGTTGTGTTTATTTTTCTTTCTTGCTTTTTCAGTTTAAGGTTCGTTGGCCCCTAGTTCGGGGATGATTTTTGCTCAAACACTTTTGGCGCACAATGTGTTTTGTCCCGGGCACAAAAAACAAAAAGGCACCAACACACACCTCCATTCCTTTGCTGGTTCTCCTCCTCCATGTCCTCTGCTTACTCCTCTTGACGGCTCGAGTTAGAGCAACTCCAACAGCCTCTCTATATCATTTTCATTCTCTAAAAAATAAAAAAAACACCAAAAAAAGCCTTCCAACAGGCTCGGTAATTTTCCAAAACTTTATTTCCCTCGTCAACCCCCTCCTTCCGCTCGCCACAGCTCGCGAGCGCGCGCCTCGCTATCGAGGCCGAATCCCCCACGCAGCGATCCCTCCCCGCCCACTCCTCGCGCCAAATTCGTTCCTGCGCCAATAGATCCACTCGCCCATGCTGCTTTTCACGTCCTTGTGCAGTCACCGCCGTCGTTGCCTCTGTCGCGCCTCGTCACCGCCGATGCGTCACACACTGCCCATCCTCCCGCACGCTAGGTCCACCTCCCACGCACTGATCTCCTCCTCCCGCACGGCGCTGTAGGTAGCGACAGGGCTGAATCGGCGGTGGCTGAGGAATCGGAGGCAGCGGCGGGGTCAAATCGGGGGCAGCGGCGGCGTGGTCAAATCGGCGACAGCGGCACTAGAACTGGCGGTGACAACGCTTCAGTCATTGAGGAGCTCTCACACCACCGCCGTCCCACCATAGCACGCCGCCGCAGCTCAGGCAGCAACGCGGCGGAGCTCCATGGGCGGCTGCGCAAGGGGTGGATGGGCCTCGTGGGGGAGGGCATTCACGACGAGCGAGAGAGGCGGGTAAGCGGCAAAACGGATGCATGATGGAGCATAGAAGCTCCGGCTGCAGGGAATTGAGCCAAAACTCACCGACGATGATGAATCGACCGGCGTCGTCCACCACGGACGAGCGCCCTCCGAGGCGGCCTTGGCCGTTGACTATGCCGTGGAGGCGCTCGGTGTGGCCCAGGTCCACCTCGTGCGCAGCCTTCATCTCCGACCGGCCGGAGAGGGAGTTACCGCCGGGGAGGAAGTGACAGAGGGGCTGGCCGGGGGAGGGAGAGTCCGCCGGTGGAGCAGAGTTGCGGGAGAGGGCGGGCGGACAGGATGCGGTAAAGAGGGGAAAAAAGAAGGGGGAGGAGATGACATGTGGGACCTATGTGTTGGGAGGGAGAGTTTTAGCTAGACTGTTGGATTGCCTCATAGATTTACATGGTTTTGTATTTTTTATAAGAGGGTACAATATCTAAATTTAGCTAAAAAAATACAAAGGCTGTTGGAGTTGCTCTTAGTAGCGATAAATATAGCACCAATCCTCCTTGAGAGAGTTGAAGTTGATCACCAAATTAATCGCCTTAATTTTTGGTGGGAGAAGGAATTTAACAGTTCTCAGGGAAGGGGTTAACCATTGATGGCAGCCCGAGATGTCCGGATGGTAAGCGTCCTTGGGCCCCTTTTTTTTTTAATAAGTTGATTGCATTTTTCAAATTTGCTTCATTTTCCCTTTCGCCTGACATATGTTCTCTTTTGAGGTTAGAAGAATGTTTCTTTTTTCTCCTAGCTTAGATGAGCACCAGTCGCAAAAATTGTGTCAATCATTAAGATGGCCACTAAAGATGAGATTCAAGGTCACATCGCCCGTTCAGTCGAGTACTACCTAAAAGATGATGCTAATCAGCAAGAGGATCAAAGGTACTACAATAGACTTGAGAACTCACTTGAGTTCTTGGCTGGTATAACTGCGTTTCTGTTTGTGGCACTGGAGAGCTTGGAAGAAGCACAGTGACGTCTGACCGCACCAATGGTCGCAAGCTTCTACGTAGGTATCGTCGGCGTGTTTACAATGTTCCTTGCGACGATCCCCCTTCTTGGTTCAGCATAAGCACCCTTACAGTGGCCTTCGATTTCTTCGTGGGTGTAGCAGTCTCCTTGGTCATCTTCTTCGTGATGTAAGCACTCGTGGAACTACGGGCTCTCATTTTGTTAGGGCCGGTGTTCCTAGCTGATGATGGCCTATCCATCCTGCAATACGCGGATGATACGATCCTCTTGTTGGATGATGATTTAGAGAAGGCTAAGAATTTCAGATTAGTACCAAGTGCTTTTGAAAAGTTATCAGGTCTTAAGATCAACTTCCATAAGAGCGAATTATTCAGCTTCGGGGATACAAGGGAAAGAGCAGCGGAGTATGTGGAATTGTTTGGGTGTAAGGAAGGGGCTTTACCCTTTAGATATTTAGGAATCCCGATGAGTTATCGCAAGCTCTCCAATAAGGATTGGAGGCAGGTAGAAGAGAGGTTCCAAAAAAATTTAGTAGTTGGAAGGGGAAGCTGCTTTCATCGGGAGGGCGGCTTGTCCTAATCAACTCGGTGCTCTCGAGCTTGCCAATGTTCATGATGTCTTTCTTTCGTATACCTAAAGGTGTGCGTGAGAAGCTATACTATTACATGTCTAGATTTTTTTGGCAATGTGATGAGCATAAAAAAAATAAATTTGCTAAATGGAGTATTCTCCACACACCAAAAAGTATAGGGGGATTAGGCATTATAGACTTGGACATTCAAAACAAATGCTTGCTTAGCAAGTGGATTCTTAAGTTATTAAATGAAGAGGGTCTCTGGCATCAGATTCTTAAGAGAAAGTACTTGAAAAACAAAACTCTCCCAAGTGGAGAGAAAGAAAGGCGACTCACACTTCTGGTCGGGCCTGATGCAAGTCAAAAAGCTAATGTTGGAATGGGGTAGGTTTAAAATTCAAAATGGAAACCAAACTAGATTTTGGGAAGATTTATGGATTGGAAGGGAGCCTTTGAGACAAAATTCTCCTCCCTTCATAATATTGTGAGAAAGAAAAATGCTTCGGTGGCCCAAGTACTAAGAGCAACTCCAAGAGTTTGCCAAATTTTACTTGGCAAATCTTGTGTTTTGCCAACTCGTAAAAAGATATGCCAAGTAAAAAAAGAGTCTATCTCCAACAGTTTGGCATAATCCACCTGCTAAATCCAGATCTAACTTACATCAGGAACCCTGAGAGAGAAACAAAATTATGTTTCTACCCTTGCACCTCTTGAAAACTTAAATCAGGAATCCTGAAAAAAACAAAATTATTTTTATACTCTTCCACCTCTTCTAATACGGGAGGATGGTCGCAGATCGCTGCACGCATATATGCGCGCGCGGAGTCCGTTTTTCCCAACTTGGGATAAATGGCAACCTGAGATGGGGAACTGTTGGAGAAGATTTTTTCTGTTTTTGCCAAAAAAAAATAACAATGACAACTTGGGATGGGGAACTGTTGGAGTTGCTCTAAGTACAACACCGCTAAATGTTTCTTTTAAAAGGGCTTTAGTGCGAGATAATTGGGCTACAATTGGTGGAAAGCATTATTAATATGCGCCTTGGTGAGTAGACAAACTCATTCATTTGGACTAAGCCCAAGAGTTTCTCTGTAAAAGCCATGTATAATGATCTAGTGATCGGGAATGCCTCCCACCTTAACATGGATGCTTGGAAAGCGAAAGTGCCCCTAAAACTCAAAATATTTCTTTGGTATTTGTGGAAGGGTGTTATCTTAACTAAAAATAATTTAGCTAAGAGACAGTGGAAGTGATGTACTCGTTATTGCTTTTGTAGTGAACATGAGACTATTCAACATCTCTTTTTTGATTGTCCAATGGCAAGATTGATGTGGTTTGCAATCAGTGTCACTTTTGGGATTACAAAACCTGCTAATACTGCTGCCTTCTTCTGCCCTTGGCTTAGAAGTTTTTGTAAGGAATCGGATTGCAGGATCAATGGCCCATAGAAGGGGGTTGAATATGGGCCTTCTTTTCAATTTCTAAAGCAAGAAAGAAACCTTGACCTACTAGCTAGTGTTGCCCATCTAAAAAGGTTTTTCTCTACTACTAAGCACACTAATAAGAGTTTCCTTAGCAAATGTCACACTAACACATATGAAGCACCCTAGTCAAGAAAAGAGGCAAACAAGCAACTTAAGAGGAACTAGAGCAAGGAAACTTAAATGCGGAATGTAAGTGTTGAAAATAAATGCGAGTAAGTAGAGAGAGGCACAAGAGACAACAGGATTTTTTTCCCGTGGTATCGAGAAGTTGACGCTTCCCCCTAATCCATGTTGGAGCACTCACTAAGAGTATTGCTCCCCCTCAAGTCACTAAGACTCAAGTGCTCACTAAGAGTACCCGTTCTCCATCTCCGGAACGGTGGGTCTTGAACCGTGTACACCAAGCTTTCTTGAGGCTCCCACAATCTCCAAGAGCTCACCAAGAACCCCCAAAGCACCAAGACCGTCTAGGAGCCGTCAAACTCCAAGAGTAACAAGCCCATACACCTTCACTTGACCTGAGCACTCAGCTAAGCCATGTATGCACACCATGAAACCCTTGATCACTAAGAAAGAGCTCCTCAATCAAGAGGAAGAGAATCTCAAATGAGCAAGAACACTATCTCCTTCTCTCCTTGGCTGCTGTAGATCTTCAGAGTGGTAATGGCAGCTCAAGAGACGCAGGGGGGTCATATATATAGGCCTAGCAAGGGTGGCTAGCCGTTGGAAAAGTCCCCTGAAAAGTTGCACCGTCGGATGAACCGACGGTTCCCCCTACGCAAGCGTCGGATCATCCGGTCACTCACAAGTCTCTATATAGCCGTTGAACTCAAGTGACCCAGTCAATGCACCGATGCTATTATCTGATGCACCGTCGGTTTATCTGGTGCTGAAGCCCATCCACTCGGTGCGTCACTGTATACTTCAAACAGAGGCGTCGGATGAACCACTGGTGATCTGCTGAAGCGTCGGTTCATCCGGTGCTGAAGAAGAAATCTTGGCGCGTCTCTGTATGATTTGAATGTAGCCGTCGGATGAACCGCTGACCTGAGCATCGGATCATCCGGTGCAGAAGCAGTTGAAGCTCAATCACTACTGTTACCAAACCCTAAGGCATCGGATGAACCGCTGCCTATACCGTCAGTTCATCCGACGGTCACTTTTGAATTTCCCGGCCGCCGAATTCATCTGGCGCAACTAGAAAACCATGCGCCGGTTCATCCGACGCTATGCATTGAATTTTAACTCATCCAACTCAATCGCCTTTGAGTTTTTCGTCGATTCTTTTGCTTCTACTTTGCTTCCATGAGTACTTTGAGCTGTTTAGCATCCAAGGAACTTGAGTGTGCATATTTTCATGGCTTTTGGTGCATGGTCAAGCTACTAGTGCATGAACCCCTCTTAATAGTATGGTCAAACACTACAAACTAGCAATCCAAGTGTCCTTCATCTCCTTGTGACACTTGGAACTAACAAAGTCCTTAGCCTTGTAGTATTTGTCCATTGATCGTCCATAATTTCAAATTGAGGGGTCTCTTTTCATTCATTACTCATGACAATAACCCAAGATATAATCCGCTACAAAACAAAGGTTAGTCACAAGTATATGGTTATCATTTATCACCGAAACACACCCTTATCAAAGGTGTGAAAGGGCCTAGATGGTTACACGGATGCTCGTAGCCTAAGATGGGGAGGGGGTGAATTAGGCAACTTAAAAAACTTAACCTATGGCCTCACTACTTTGCATAAAGTAAACTAGATCAATTCTATTTAGATGTGCAACCTAAGGTTGATCTAGTGTGAAACCCTCATCCAAAACAAGTTTTGCAACCTATAGCCAATCCTAGCATGATACTACTCTAGGAAAGTAAAGGCAAACAAGGATTGCGAGAGAGTAATGTGGAAACGTAAAGAGGGATGAGGGGAAGCAAACTCTTGACACACGATTTATACTGTGGTATCGGTAGGCACTAAGCCACCCCTAGTCCACATGGTTGAAGCATCCACACAAGAGTATTGCTTCCCGGTCACCAAGTCTCTCCCAAGAGCACCACTTGACTTGCCACTAAGGCTTGCCACAAAGGCACTCACCAAGCTCCCTTGGTCACCTTGATGCCGCCTCCACTAAGGAGCTTCTCCACCAAGGAAGAGAGTCTCCACTCCCCCCGCACAAAGTGTCCTCGCCACTCCACACCAAGTCGGAGGGTCGAAGACGATTGCCGGTGAGCCACTTAGGCCCCAAGGCTTCCAGCGCACCTTGTACAGCTTGATCCACTCAAGAATCACTCACAAGGTAGGCACACCTTGCACTCACTCAGCTCTAAGCTAATCCTAGCACTAAGCGCACACACACAAAGCATGTGCAAGTCTATGGATGAGCAATTTAGCACTTGCATGGCTTGGATATGACCTTGTATGTGTCTCATACTCCTCTGCACTCCACACAATCCAGCACTATCCGGCAACCTCAAATGGCGGGGTGGAAGGGGTATAAATACCCCAAGGCATCAAACTAGCTGTTGGCTAAAAGCTGCTGAAAGTAGTACCATCGGATGATCCGACGCTATACTTTTTCTGGGCATCGGTTCATCTGGTGCTACTAGCCGTTGCCTTCCACCTCACTTGACCGTTGACACAAATCATCTGACGCTTCAACCGACGCACCGTCGGTTCATCCGGTGCTGAAGACTTTGCGGTCAAAACCTTACTGTTAGCTTCCCCGAGGCCGTCGGATGAACCGATGCATCCTCGTCGGTTTATCCGGTGATACTGCTTCAGTCTCGACGCGTCTCTGTCTCTTTCAAATTGATCATCGAATAGACCGACGGTCGAACCCACCAGACTGTCGGTTCATCCGGTGCTACTAATTCCTGCGAGCTGACCGTTGCTTCTCTTCACTCAATCATCCGACACAACTAGAATGTGTACCGTCGGTTCATCTGACGGTACCTTATCCTTCTCTTTTCCTTTCTCGATTTTGACCCTTGAAAAATATACTATCTTCTCATTTTGGCATGTGGTATTTTTGCATCCATGGGACCTAGAAATGTCTACAAGGACATGCTAAACAATATGGTTAGTCCCATTGATCATGTTGTCATGAATCACCAAAATCATACTCGAACTAATGGCATATGAGGTCATGTTCGCTACAGTTTTGCACGTTAGCAAAGGGCCTTAGTGATTGTAGGGGTAGCTACTTTTTGTTGGGCATTATGGCTCAGTAGAAATGATGTTGTATTCCAAAAATCAAAATCTAAGTCTATTCTGCAGGTGATGTTTAGGGGAACCTTCTAGATCAGGAGCTGGTCCATATTATCTAGAGAAGAAGGAAGGAGCATCTTGAAGGAAGAATGCTGGTGTTTGGAGACTTGTGCTTTGGAGTTTCTCAAGAACAGTGGGTGGAACATTGTAAAGCGTATCCAAGCCTAGGTTATCTTGCTTTTAGCTATCTTTCTTATATTTGTAAGTTGATGTCTGGGTGCTTTGCACCGAGGGTCTGTGCAGTCTGCGTACTGCTAGTGTCTGGTGTTTAGACTTGGTTGTAGCACCATGATTGTTGGCAGTCTATGTACTGCAGGTCCGTTGGTTCGTGTGTGGTTGTAGACAGTCACTTGTGGCTGTTGAGACCGGAGTTTCTTCTTAATCTAAAAAAAGGGCCGGTGTTCCTGATTTTCACGGTGTATGTGCTCTATATCGCTGGTAGAACCGACAATGATGCTCATCCCAATAATGATGCAGAAAGAGGTGACAACCCTAGTGCAGTCGATGGAGGCGCCGACCCCAACGAAAATTATGAGACCGTCTCCAGCAGTGCTACCATTCTGCATATGCAAATAGGCCAGCTGAAGAAAGGAGAGAGAAGAAGCGTGTGTTGTGCTTCCAGCAGACACCCGCACCCCCTTGCGCATATCACGCGACCGTTGGCTCCCGTGGGCACAAGGAGCTCGAGGAGGGGCGCGTGACTATGGCATTGGTGGCGACGGGGGGCTAGGGTTCCACCAGCTAGCCCTCCGACGGTCGAGCTCCCTGTGGGGCTCGCGCGCCGGCAAGGGGAGGCCAGCCTCGGGTGGTGATGAGGGGATAAACCAGGGGTAATCATCTTAGTCCCTCATCCCCAAATTATGAAGGCTAAAGACGGCCCACATCCAAAGTGGCCCAACACCGACGACCAGCGAGACAGGCCCGGCCCTCCGCAAGGGCAGCAGCCTGACATCATCTATGGGGCCACCTCCGACCCAAGCGTTCGCCCCGTGTGACCTAAGGAGTGCCACGGCCTCGCGGCTACCTTGGAGGAAGGATCCGCCCCGCACAACCTAAGGTTCCTTTGGTTGCAGCCCACCGGCGCCCCCTCCCCCCCGACGAGGGCCGCAACGTGGTACGAGCGGCCCCACGCCATCCGGGACGTGCAGGAGCCGCAGGGCGGGCGGATCTATGCTGTCAGGTGGTCAGGCCATGATGAGATTTTCCCCGGCGTGGGAAGCGGACTGCCCCGGCGTCCCATCACCTGGATATCAAACAGTGGCGAAGGACAAGCGAATCCTTCGCGTGTAAGGCATCGGACGGCGAGACCCGACCCAGCGGCTATCAGAAGGAAGGTCGGGACTTGCACAGGAAGCCTCGACCTACCAAATCTACGAAGCCCTAAGTCGAGAGGAACTATCTTGGAACAGGAGCCACCAGCAACGTCTCCCTACGAAAACTACCGCGCCTAGCATGGTGTACGCCGCCAATCGAAGACAAAGGCCCACGACGCTGCACTGTTCCAGCACAATTCCGCCACTGTTACAGCACTGTAGCAGGATGCCATTTTACCATCTTAACCCTTGTACGCCAGCCCCCTTGGACTATAAAAGGGGAGGTCGGTGCTGTAAACAGGGGACGGCAAGGAAAAACACAGAACAAGCACACCACTACATCCTTGGATCCAACACGATCACACTTCCACCGAGCCCTCGTAGCTCATCACCGCACTTAGAGACCTGGGACACACTCCCTCTCTCAACCTGAGCTTGTACCCCCTACTACAAGCCCCCGTGGGCATATAGAACACTCTTCCGAACTGGACGTACGGCACCCCCCGTGCCTGAACCAGTATAACCCCTGTGTCTCTAAGCCCAACCATCCGGATCAGACGCACGAACATACCAAAATTTACTTGCTGACGGTATCAAACCCCGACAGGTGGTCCCGCGCGGCAGAGGTGAAGGAGGGAGGATGTCGAGGTCAGGGAAGGAGGACGGCCTGAGCTCCGCGCCAGAATCCCCGAGGAAGGGGCCGACACTTGCCGGATCTTGGCCTGGGGAGGGGCCCTAGATGTCGTCGCCGCTCACCGTCGTCCTCTGCTGGGAAGGGAGGTCGGGCCGCGGGCGGAGTGGCCGGATCTGCGCTGCTGCCCTGCTCTCCGTCTCCGCCCGTCGGTGCTCTGCTCTCCGCCGCCGCTCCCGAGAGGGCTGAGGAGGCAAGCCACGCCGCCTCGCGCCTCCGCTGACTGAATCGAGACCGCCGCTTCTCTGCCTCCCGCCGCTTATCCGCCTCCAGAACCAGAGGAGGCGCCGGATCTAGCCACGCGCGCCGCCGGCCTCGAGGGAGTCCTGCCGCCGCCGAGATGGAGGAGCTAGGGTTGGGTGGAGGAGGTCGTCGATGCGGGCGGCCGCCGCGTTCCCTCGCCGGAGGAGGGTGAGGCAGGAGGAGGCGGAGCAGGAGGCGGAGGCGGAGCGGGAGGCGGAGGGCGGAGGAGGTCGAGACGGTGGGGCCCGCGGGCAGTTGTGATGGGGAAAGCCCCCAGAGCCCCCGCGAATGCAGCACCGGCACCCCTTGCTGCAAAATGCAGCACCTATTGCGCCTCCTGCTGGAGCCGCTACAGTGCGCTCCCAGTCTGCATTTTGCAGATGCAGATGCTATACGGTCTGAGCCGCCAGCATCGCTTGAACTGACCAAAGTCACATTTCTTGGGTTCCTGGCTATATCCATACCAAGCATCAGCACTGGTTCAGACGACAGGTGCACAGAATGCTCCACACACCTACTCCCTTTGTCCCTTTACGACGGTCGCTAGAAAATCGAGTATGTGAGAGGATTCCGGTTCCCGACTATGAAAGCGGGATGGAGGGAGTACCCGAAAAAAAAAGGAAAAAAAATGCTTCAGAGGCTGCCATTGTTTCAGGTCTCATGTGGAGGATCCTCACGCATCTCAAGTCAGATGATGGCGTACGAAAGGCTGCTCTAAATGTTGTTTCCATTGTCACAAACTTATGCATTGTAATTGCTGTGGTTCCATTTGCGATCATGGCATGAAAGGCTCTCCCTGCCACTGCCCCAGCCACTGCCTCTGCCCCTGTCCATTGATTTTTACTTTCTAGTTTGCAGGAACTGTAGCGTATCATCACCTGTGATTCACTTCCTTGGCGAAAGACAAATAAACGCCTTTCACTTTGATCCAGTTTTGTTATTCTTGCCTAGCCAAACCGCCATCCTATCTTTACTACTCCCTCCGCTTCAAAATACTTGTCGCCATTGACTTTTTTCTACAATTTTGTCCATTCGTCTTATTCAAAAAATGGTGCAAGTACAATTTATTTTGTTTGCTATATGTTTTAATATTGTATGTATTTTAAGTTTGACTTATCGTTTTACATGTTTGCGATAGTTTTTTGAATAAGACGAATGATCAAAGTTGCAAAAAAAAAAAGTCAACAGCGATGAGTATTTTGAAACAGAGGGAGTAAAACACTGTCAGTCCATGGTCTTTCCAACAGCTGGTATACACTAGGAATGGTCTGCATCCGTATACTACAAAGCGTACAATGGTTTGAACTTTGAAGAAGACTTCAGAAACTGGATCAAACAATTGCAATTTCCTGAAGAAAATTGCAAGGCAGTCAACTAACAATGTAGTTATCAAACTAATCGAATCAATTATCAAACTATGGCCATAACATAACAAAGAATCTCAGGTTCTCAACATTAAGTAAAGGTATTGAATTATCCCCGGTTGAGCGTGGCAACCTGATTGCGCCCATATTTGAGCGTGAACTGTTGTTTTATCTCGCGCCATAGCAGGATAACATTCCTTTCATGGGGAAGGGGACAGTGCAATACTAACCTTACATTCCCAATCACTTCACTCCCAAAATGGCACCCGCATCCCTGTTCCTCCAAGCTCCGACGACCTCCTTCCCTTTCCCCACCAGTGCCGGGGGGCGAAGCCGCGCCCAATGGTCCCCACCGATGGCCCCCGCACCGCTTCCCCCGGCGGCCACGCCTGCGGTCCCGCGTCGGATCCTCCTTCCAGCGGCTGCCGGCATTTGGGACTTCATCTCCGGCGAAGCGGCAGGGGCGGCCTCCGCGTCCCTCGCCGTCCGGCAAGGTATGCAGCTGTTCCGCAAGGTAATTCATGGGCCAGGGAACATCCTCGTACAGAGGATTTTTTTTTTTAATTGCAGTGGAGCTCGTGGCTTCAGGCACTTGTGTGACATTCAGGTCCTAGAGGTGGCTTTTGTAACGTTTCAGATGCATTACATTGCAGGGAGATGTGGTTGGGTCATTGGCAGAATTCGACAAAGCCATTGAGTTGGATCCACGGCAGGAGCAGTGTACGAGCTCCTAACATCTGCTTTTGTTTGACTTTGCATCAATTGCCTTGCAGTGATCAATAACTACAGCTAACTACTTGTTACAGATCTTTGGCAAAGGGGCCTGTCATTGTATTACCTCGACAGGTGCGTAAAATTCATCCATGTAGTGCTTTAATCCTAGACCGATGATCGAAAGAATGGTCGGATGTTATCTAAAAGCATTGATCCTGGAATTTAAAGGGGGACTCCAAAAGATGTTTAATCATCTTAGTTTATCCAAACATAGGTTTGAGGAAGGTGCAGAGCAGTTCAGACTGGATGTTGCAGCTAATCCTAACGACACCGAAGAGTCCATATGGTGCTTTCTGTGCGAGGCTCAGCTGTATGGGATAGAAGAAGCAAGGAAGCGATTCTTGGAGGTAAGTTAGTAGAGAATAAATCTATGATCTGAGTTCCTCTGTCAGTCAAATGTTACCTGATGTGCATCACTTGTTTCAGGTTGGTTTGGACTCAAGACCTGTAATGCGTGAAGCTTATGCATTGTTTAAAGATGGTGGAGACCCTGAAAAGGTTATATAGTTTGTGATCAAAGTTCCAATGTGTGAATGCAGTCTGCTTCCTGATTAATTGTTGGTGGACATTTTCCTGATTCTTATGCTTCAATTTGTATGTCTTCAGTTAGTTTCAAACTTTTTGAGTGGCTCTGATGGCGAGGCCTTTTACTCTTCATTATATGCGGGGCTTTACTACGAATCTCAGGTATGGAAATTTCAAAACATGATAATTTTTCTTGATTTTTGCATGGAAGAAGTTGATCCTATGAAATTTCAGTGTTCCACCCATCTCATTAATCTTTTATGCGATATTTAAAATTCCATTCAGTTCTGTAGCATTCCTTGAGGTCTAGTAGTCATTCATCATCTATCTGAAGGCTCAAATGCATCACGACTTGAAGGATTTGCTGCAGTCACGACTTCACATCATCTATTTGCATCATCTGAAGGCTCAAATGCATCACGACTTGTTATGCTGCAGTTTTTCCCAGTGTATCTAGTAGTCATTCATCATCTATCTGAAGGCTCAGTTCATGTATTTGACAAAGAAATTGTCGGAACAACAAATCTTATAGAATTTTCTGTAGTCAGCATCAGTCACAAGTCTAGTTGAAGACTATTGCCATAACCAAGTTATTTACTAGCCTCAATCGATTGTGAACAGAGAGATGCAGATATGGCAAAATCTCACATAGTTGCAGCATGCAAGTCACCCTATGGATCAAGGTTTTGGTTTTGCTTTCTTCCCTCTCTGTTGTATACACCTATATATATATAGATATTCATGAGGATGTTGCTAAGTGCTCACAGTTTAAAATTCTGTGTTTAGGTCTGGTGATTACATGGCTTCACTTGCATTTGTCCATTGTCGCTGTCGCAACTGGAACCTGGAGTGAAAGGAATCCTTACGTTGAAATGGATCCAGCAGTTCTGTTTGAAGGCAAGGCCGTACCAACAGAGAATGCATCTTAGGTGTTCCTTTCTCATGGTACATAGTTACATACAGACTATAAACATGATTGCCATAGTTACATACAGACTATAAACATGATTTGCCTCAGAATTTTGCCTTGTCCAGCCTCAACAGTTGTTATAGCTGAACCTGACGAGAGGTATATGGATTTTCAGTAAATGACTGATAGAATAGAACTGCGATGCTGTATAATAAGTTGAAGGACAATAACAGGATTTGCAGTATACTAGTAAAGTACTTCAATCACAGGAGCAGGGGAAAGGAAAGGTTGTGTGTCAGTGTAACAACACGTGTTTAACTTACGCTAGTTTTACTACCACTCCACTAATTGTAGGCGTCGCCTATGCAGTAGGTAAACTGTAGCCAAGGTTGATGCTGACACAGTGATGCAGAGGCGACGAGATCGATCTCATGATCGTCCTTTGATTTTAGTCATTTTTGTTTCTTGTTGCACAAAACTTTGTTCATCTTAAAATTTTGCATGACGATAGATTGTTGCACCACCTAGCCATCTATATTTTTGGTAAAGATTTCTGTGCACGTTTTGGTGATTTTTTGAAATGGTACTATGGTAGCACGATAGCACCTAAGGTGCTTGTAGCACCTGATATGTTCTCGTGATGCAGAGGCAAGGAGATCGATATCATGATCGTCCTTTGATTCGCCCGGCTTTAAAAAAACTTGGCACACCTGCCATGCAACTGGGTTCGGCCATCCCCATGGGTCTGTACTCCCTTGGGTTTGGGAAAAGAAGTTGTTTTAGACAAAGTTTGGGTCGAACATTAGGAATATAAATGATGAATAACTTTTAAGTCGTTGAGTTTAGAAATGTGATAATTATATCAATAGATTTATTTCAAAAATCATTTTCATAAAATATACATATATATAACTTTTTGATAAATATTTTTATAGAAAAGAGAAGTCAAAATTGTGTTTTGGAGACTGTGTTGCTATCCTAAACGACTTCTTTTACCAAACCGGAGGGGTATAGGTTTAGTGGGTTGTGCAATTTTTTATTATTTTTTATTCATTTTGGAAAAATATACGACCATTTCAAAATTTAGCAAATTTGACCTTCAACTGCCGTGGCCCACGGCGGTTGCAGGACCAACCGCCATGCGCTACGGCGGTTGCATGTCTGGCTGAACCAACCGTCGTAGCCCACGACGGTTGGGGACAGCGGTTGCAGGCGTCGGGTGGCGGCAGGCAGCAGGCATGCAAACGCCGTGGGCCACGGCGGTTGACCGCCCAACCGCCGTGGGCCACAGCGGTTGTTTTTTTTAATATTTAGAAGACAAAACACACACCTTTGTAATGACATGTACGGCGCTTCTACTACCCTAACAAAGCGCCTTACGTACTGATAACATGTCTTAGGGAATTTAGAAATTGGATTACAACATACCTACTTAATCTAGTTGTACGAGAACTGCCCGGAAAGCATAGAGCCGACGGTGTGTTGTGACGGCATGTAGTAGTACCCAGGTGGGGGTGGAGGTGTGAGAGCCTGTGTGGTTCGAGGACCGGTGGTGGGTCGCTTCCTGGTGTGATGAGTGATTGACAACGTGATGTGGACTGATTCTTGGCTAAGTATTGCAGGTGCAGGTTGCGGCTTGACTGGTGTTGGTGTAGGTGAAGAACAAGCGCGAAAGGTCGTTGCCGGTGAGGCCTCCAGGTGTGGAGAAGACAAGTAGGCTTGGTTCGAGGGACCCGGTGGCCAGCGGAGTCAAGTGCGGGCCACATGGTGGCAAGAACGGCAAGATGAAGTCATGGACGGTTTCTTAGTTGAGCCTCAAAACCAAGGTCGAGCCGGGACTACGTGGGAGCCGAGTCATGAGTGAAGATTGGCAGAAGGTACACCGAGTTCGCGAGGTTTCCGGTGGTTCACCAGAAAACCGCTGGGTTCCTTGGTTGATCCACAAAGCCAACACCGAAGACCGAAGACGGAGGTGCAGCAGCATCGGACCGGTCTGACCGGTGGGTCTGACCGGTGGGTACCGGTCTAACTGGTGAGGAGCACCGGTCTGACCGGTGTGCGACGACGCAGTTCGGAGACTTCGAAGCGGAGGACACGCGTCGGGATCGCAAGGCTTGCGTCGAGGCTAAGCAAGTTTGCGGTCGCTGGGCATCCGTCCGATGGTGCGACGACAAAGTTTCCCAAAAGGCCCTTCGGGGGCGTGTATCCTAGTGTTAGGCTTTAGGGGTAGTTTCGTCTTTCGGTTGCCTCCATATAACCCAAGTGGTGAGAGGATGGCAGCCATCTCTTGGAACCCTAGCTCATTTTGTTTTGCTATTTTCCTCTTCCATTTTCCTTTGGAATTTCTAGGACTAGCTTGAGAGCTTCATGGTGAGATCTTGTGAGAGGGAAGGATGATCGGGCGGCAAGCTAGACCTTGTATGAACCTTCATGGTATATATAGATGATTCGGCGTGGTTTCTCAAGGCTTGGTTGTGTCTCTCCCGTTTTTCCTTTTTGGTGATTTTCGGAGCCTTTTTTTGGCGAATTTCTTGTGGCGGTTTTGAGACCTTTCTCTTTGGGATTTGGTGGAGATGTATGCATGAACCCCTCGTGGTTCTTTTCCCTTTGATTCCTCTCCCAAATCCGTGAGCAAAGGGGCTCGTTTTTGGAGTTTTCTCCTCTCTAGGGTTTGAGGCGTTCTTGGTGGGATTTCTTAGATTCCTCTTGTTCTAGCAAGTTTTGGTGGACCAAATCTTGGCTATGGAGTGCCCATGAGGTGTTCCTGCTATCCTCAAAGTCTTGTGCGAATCCGTGGAGCGAATTGGGAGATCGGGAGTTGGATTTGGAGGAGTTGACCCGCGGGTTGCTGTTCATCCCGAGCTGCCCAGGCGTGACCGGTCTGACCGGTGCTCTTGACCGGTCTGACCGGTGCAAGCCTTTTGTGGGATTTGCCTCGGGTGAACGTCTTGGTGTGTTCCCTGTTGTCGTGTGTTGCTGCTGGTCAGTTCTTGGCAGGTTTCGAGGAGTTTGGCTAGGCTTTGTGTAGGGTTTTCCTTCCTTGCAGGTTGTGTTTTCTAAGGTGATTTTGTTCCAGGGCCTAGAGAAGTTACTGAGACTTCCTGGAACGTTTTCTGTGCAGTTGTTGTAGCCACCGGCCTGACCGGCGTTGTCCACCGGTCTGACCGGCACAGGCCATCCGTCTGACCGGTGCAGCACAGGCAGCAAGCTGTGCAGATTTCCGCTGTGCGTTTGATGTGTTTGGTTCGGAAGGTTGTGTGTTGGTTCCTAGGACCAGTAGCACTCTAGTGGCTACGTGGTCTTGGGCAACTTGGGTAGTTGAGTCGGAGACGTGTTTGGTTGCCGCGTTCATCTTGTTGGAGTAGCCATCTCCTTCGAGAAGAATTTTTATCGGCTCCCATTTACTCCCCCCTCTCTGGTCGTCAGTTTCGGTCCTTCAAGGTGGTGAAGGTGCAGGAGACCAATCTTTCGGGGGGGAGCTGATCTTCTTGTGGCATTCACAAGTACATGTCGAACATTTGCAGCATCGACCATCTCCTGCGCTAGACGATGGATCTGGGGAAGCCAGTGCCTCCGACAGCTCCCGCTTGAGGTTGTAGATGACGACGTCCTCGAGGTAGTCGATGTACTCTTGATAGGGGCGAATAGCTGGTGGATTCACCCATTACGAGAAACCGTAGTTCTCTGTTTGGGTGAAATACTGCAAAAGGCAAGAAAACGTTAGCAAACCAAAGAAAGATGATGAACCAATTTCCTGAACATTGCTTACCCATGCATATGGCAGTGCCAGAAGTGACGACCGGAGTTGTTCCATCCCTCGTACACTTGCATCATGCAAAACTCACCGTGTGAACACCTAGGACACAACACTGTTTGCTTCGGTGCGTAGCTTCTAACTTCACGCATCGAACTGAAGTCACTCATGCCTTTCAGTGGGAAATTAGCTTCAAAATCTAGAGATTGTTGATGCCACAACTGAGGACCGAAATCGTGTTCATCCCCACTCCAGGAAGTCGTTGTTGAATGCTGTGAGAAGAAGGCAATGGAGTGAATGGTGCTACATATAGGCAGAAGAAGAAGCCTGGTTGGGTGGTGGAACCTTCGATCCGTGGGAAGGGAAATGAAGCAGTGACTCGGAGAAAACACACCCTAGTACTAGGGCACTGTCACATTGTGGGCCAGTCGATCCGTGGGAGGGGAACGCGTCAGTGACTCGGAGGAAACACATCGACTCTGCATATGAGAGTCACTCTAACGAAACACACGTAACGGAGAAAACACACTCTAATGCAGTTCGATTATAGTTCTTAATGATACAAACCGAGGACCCTAGTTGACGATGTCATGAAATCTGGAATTATTTGATACAGTCTGACTAATACTTTAGGTCTACTGAATACAACAGGGTATTTCCCCTTTCTGATGGCATCCGGCCCAGCTTCCTTGGCCCGGCGAGCCTCTCCCTCTTCCTCTCTCTATCGGCTTCACGGGACTAGGCCGCTTCACGTTCTCTCATCTCCTGGCGATTGCGCATTTCCTTCTACTCCTCCTTCCTTTTTTCCTCTCTCTTTTCCCACTCAACCATGCGGAACCACCTCTCCCTTGCATCACGGCCCGCTCCCTCGACGTACCTCTTGTCGAAGTCAGACTGCTCGGTATCTAGCCACTGCATGAAATCACAAAGAGGAGGTGGAGTCTTTTTTCAAAGACATGTCAGCAAATAATAAAATAGAAATGACAAATGAATAATCGAGAAATGTAGTAAGTCCTTACTTTGGCTCTAAGATTGCGGTCGAATGGCTTGATCGGGTCGTGCGCATAGTTGGTGCACATGAAGAACCTCATCCTATAGGCGTACCCGAGAACCGTGCACCTGACAAGCTTGCACTTGTCACCGCAGAAACACATAGGAGTGTCGATCCCCTTTGGCACCTCGACATTGTCCTTTCTCTTGGTGAGGAACTCCAAGTCCAACTCAGGACCTGAGGAGGCTATTGCAAACCTGCAAAACAAGATGAGAACAATCATAGGCAAAATAATACAAATGAAACAACGTAATTGAGACGACATGAAATAGCGGTTCAATTATTACATACAATACCATGCATAAGTTCGTATAGGAAATATTAGTTCAAATATTACAAATTCTGAAATTAAATGTCCTAACGTTATAAGCAACTATGATCATCTGAATCCTGCATTGTTGCTACGCTGACGTCCACGTCCGCGTCCACGTCTGGATGAGGGTTGGGAGAGTCTTGAAGGTGCTGATGAGCCCACATTGGCCGTACTTGGTGCGTTGCAAGCATAATTTGGAGCTGTGCACCTCTTGTACGCGTGGCTCGTGTTGTGGCACTTGTAGCACATCACTACTGCAGGTTCAGCTTCTGCTTCGTCCATGTTGTTCCTAATCCTCTTCTTCTTCCATCTTTCAACACCTTGGCACATATGAGGATCTGGATTTGGTATGTGCACAACATTTTGTTTTGGGTTCTCAGTAAAAGTACTCTGCACGAGGTAGCCCTCAATTGTTCGGTTTCAATTGTTCCGAACAGTTTCCTTCTCGTAGTACCAAGGCACGTACCTACGGTGGCTGAAATTTTGAAGTTCATAACATACGGCGATCACATGTGAGCAGGGGGTGTGTAGTAGTTGCGGCTTCCGGCATGAGCATCTGCAGATTTGGTTGCCAAGTTCACACACTTGTTGCGTCTTTTCACGCGATGGGCCTAGACGCGTTTTCCCCTTGCACTCAACCTCATATCTTCGCATAATTTCATTCTCAGCAGACTGGTACAAAGGCTGCGCTCTGACCTTGTGAAGAAGTGATTTTCCCTGAGCCTTCTCCAAATACTCAGTCATTCTGGTGCAATACACCATTTGAGTGTTCCTCATAACCTCATCTGCTGCCTTGCTCCTTTCGTAAAAATATTACATTGTACGATACATAAAGAACTCAATGATACCAACTAGAGGAAGAGGTCTTGAACCGTGAATCACATAATTGTAGACCTCAGCAAAATTAGTGGTCCTTATCCCATGCCTTGCTCCGCCCTCGTCAAACATGAGACACCACTTTTCCTTAGGCTCATCCTGAATCCACTGGCTGAAGGTTTTCACAGCACGCCCTCTTCTCCGCCTAACTTGAGGGCCATCTAATCCCACATCCTCAAGAGAAATTGGCTCCTCGCCAGGTTCAGGATTCACTAGCCTCTTTGCTATCTCCTCTGATGCCTTCTTTGTCAGGTCATCTAATTTCTTCCAAATGGCATCGAACTTCTTCTGCTGAGTCTGCTCACACAACCGCTCAAACAATTTAGACAGAGCCTTGTTCTTGAACTGGCTGTGGAAGTTTGTTTTCATGTGCCTAGTGCACCACCTGCTCTTAACATCTGGCCACAATGGAACTCTGTATCGCTCTTGGCTGACATCTTTCATGTCACTCATTGCTTGCAAAATACCTTTGTGCCTATCGTGTATGACACACACATTCAGCACATCCTGCACCACCATGTTCTTCAACCTCTCAAGGAACCAGTACCAACTGTCACCGTTCTCCCCCTCCGCAAATGCAATGGCCAAAGGAAGCAACTGATTGTTACTGTCAGCTACCACAGTTGTTAGGATTGTTCCTTTGTATTTCCCTGTGAGAAAAGTGCCATCTATGTAAATGACCGGTCGACACAGTTTGAAAGCCTCAATGCAGGCACCCAATGCCAAGAATGACCGCTGAAGCACAAACTTGTCTGGTTTCTCCTCACAAGGATAGTCTTTGATATCATAGTAGCTGCCATGATTCATCTGAACTATTGTGTGCAGCAAGTTAGGCAAATTGTGGTAGGATGCTTCATAAGTACCCCACCTATGCTCCAATACCTTCTTCTTTGCTTGGTATGCCTTGCCGTAACTGATGGTGTACCCGAATTTTTCCTCAATTGCACCGATAATAGCTTTCGGCTCATAAGAAGTACATTTCACAATGGTAGGGTACATGTGGCTTGCAACAAAATCGACTGAAATGTTTCGATGCCTTGCATCAATCCGATCAAGGGTACAACTGTGAGGCACCACTTCTTTGACCTCTAAGTAATGATCCCACTTCCCCTTATATGCATACACTCGAAAAGCACAATCCTCCTTCTTGCAATGCACATCATATATCCTTGAAGAGCTCTTCACTACCCTGAACTCCCTGTGCAGAGTCAAGGTGGACCACTGCTTGACTGCATCCTTCACATGTGCAGTACTGGGGTACATGGAGCCTACTGTAACCTCATTCTCCGTGTACTCCCAGGGCACATTCTCACCACGATTAACAGTACACTGTGAGAAATCGTAGTTCTACCAATCCCAGGGCACATCATCCTCAGACTGATCATAATCATCATCATAATCATCATCCGATCATTCTTCTTCCAATGCACGTTCATCAGCTTCTAACTCTCTCTGGTAATGTCTCATCACCTCTGGGTTTCCTTCTCCCTCATCAACAAAACTAGTGACAATATAACCTCTAGATGTCTCATCACCTTCAGAATCCCCTGCTTCCTCCTCTTGTTGTTCCCCTTCTTTATTACCTTTCCTCTCGTCCACATCCTCAGCTTCCTCATGCACTTGACTGCTAGACCCACCCTTCTGGAAAACTTGGACAAACAAAATCACGGGCAAACCAACTCGGCATGTGTTTCTGATAAAACTCCTCCATTGTGGACTCCCTTCAAGTGGCACGAGCACCCAATACACATGTTCACTTCTATTGATTAGTGCCATCACCGACATGCATTGGTGCTCTAAATCTACTGCAAATGACTTGACCAGCTAGTTGGTTATACCCTCCCAAGTTCTTTCTACTGCTCTTTTAACATTTTTCTCAACTGAACTAAAATTTGACAAGTCAATTCCTTGTGGACTATATATAATTTCTCCAGATCCATAATACAATTGGACTGTGACTGTCTCCGACATGTCTGGTTCATAATAAAAAGCAATAACAGCTATCAAATACTACATCTAGGGACTAACAAACAAATAGACTAAAATCTAAACTAAAATTGCATACTAATCCGCCGAAATCTACACAGTCAACAGTAAATATGTTACCTAAAATAGTCTAATGAGTGTCAAACATATAAACTAAAATCTAAACTACAACCACAGATCTATACTACATAAATCTAGACCATCCAGAAATCAACAGAAATCTAGTGAATTAATAGTAATTATATCTAAGTAAAATTACTAAAAGAGTTCAAATCAGCGAAATACCTGAAATGAAGCGAAGAAGCCGCAGAGCTTCGCTGCTCCGCCCCCTCCACCTCCCTCTCTTCTCCTTCTCAACCCTAAACCCTACAAACAGGAACTATTTCATACTATAGATCTAAAGAAATCTAGTGAATCAATACTAATTACGCTTTCATTACATCTAAGTACAGGTGCTAAAAGGGTTGAAATCAACGAAATACTTACAATGAAGCGAAGAAGCAGCAGAGCTTCGCTGCTCCGCCCCCTCACTCTCTTCTCCTTCCCAACCCTCTCTTTCTTTTTTCGAATTATTGTGACAATTTCGGGCTAATTTTCGGTTCTTATAAAGGGCTGACGACCTGCCGTCGTGGGCCACGGCGGCCGCAATGCTTACCGACGTGGGCCACGACGGTTGCAGATCTTACCGTCGTGGGCCACGGCGGCTGGGCTTGCCGTCATAGCCCACGGCGATTAGCGGTCAACCGCTGTGGCCCACGGCGGCTGGCCTTCCCGCCCTTAGGCCCCGTGGCGGTTGGCCCAACCGCCGTAGCGCACGGCGGTTGGATCCGCAACCGCCGTGGGCCACGGCGGCCGCCGTGCGCCATGGCGGTTGAAAGTCAAATTTGCTAAATTTTGAAGCGGTAGTATATTTTTTCAAAATGAATAAAAAAATATATTAAAAAATCATGGGCTTTGACCATGGCCATTGATGTTTTGCTGTGTCTTGGCTTTCTCTTTGCCCTGTCAGGTGGGTCTCTAACCATTGTTCTTGTATCGCGTGTGCTTGTAAAGCATTCACATGTATAGACATAGAGATTTAACTCCATTTATTTTGATTGAGCTTTGATGAATTACAAGAACACACAAGTGAAGATGAAAGAAAACACCTGTTGCAACACATTCATCTTCACGGCTTCCATTGACAGTCAGTCGTGGTGAAACTGTCGGTTCATTATTGCCGTATATCATGTGGGGCGCATTTATCTGTTGTGTTGGAGAAAAAAGTGAGCGCACCTACGGCTTGTCCCCACGCCGACGCCAATTCGCGGCTTCGGATTTTATTTCCCACGCCTCCAGCTGAGACGGCAAGATTGGAGGGGCGGCGTCACGTTTGTTGCCGGCGCTATGCTTGTCGTGGAATCTTGGGTCGGCACACTAGCAATGCAGGGTCCGGTACACGGCTACACGGCACACGATCGAACGTCCTGAGTCCTGACATGATGCGCGCGCATGGTCGGCTTTCGGTCGCACCGTGCAGCGTCGCTATCCATCCTTCACGGGCGCGCCCACGCGTGCGTGCGTGCTACTCCGTGATCGGCCGGGCCACCAACCCTCCTCCGGCGCACGCAAAGGCGCGGCGGGGAAGGACGGCGCCGCCGACCCCAGAGGCCCGGTGGTGCTCTGTCCGCCGACGACCGTCCTGCTACTGATGGCCGCCTGGTGCTTCGCCGTCGACGCGGGGCCGCTGCTCCCCACCGCCGCCAATCCAGTATTCAGACACGTACTCGTGTTGTGGACTTGTGGTCTGAGAGCTTCTGGGTGCGTTTTCTTTCTTCCTGATGATCTCCCGCTTCCGACCAATTGCGCTCGACGATGAGAATTTCGCCTTATTTTTGTTCGTATCCGTGCGCCGACACACGCCCACACACACCCCTACGGCCCTACAGCACGGAGCCAGTTCCTCTCTACCGTTGATCTTCACAACTTTAGTCACGTTGTGGGCTTGATCTCATCCGTCAGTGACCGAACGGCACAACCAACTGTAGAGGATCTCGTTCGCCGGCTACACTGGCAAAGCAGGCACAGAAACAGTCCGCACGCCGGCTGGCCTGTCGTGTGTCGTCCACAACGAGCTGTCGGCCGTGCCGTGCGTCACGGACGGCTTTACCTGACCTGATTCCCACGCACCGAAGCACACCTACTAGTACTACGTTTTGTGTCGCTGTACAGTACAGGACCTGCGCGCACGGCAACATACCCGAAACAGAAGGCGCGACGCTCCACGACAGAAAAGGCCGGCCGGCACCACCTCATCTCGCGCCGCTGCAGCCCTGCAGCAGCCAGCCCCCTGTGGCATCATCGATCGCAGTCGCAGGCTCCCTCTCCATCAGACCACCACTACTCTCACGCCCGCGCGAGCAGAGGCTGTTGAGGCGAAGAAGGCAGCGCACGCGCGGCGCGGAAGGAAGATGGCGCCCGAGGCCGCCCGATGGTGCCCTGTCTCGCGGCGGCGTCCGTGTCCTCCTCCGCCACAGGAGCTCATCCTAGTCCTGCTGGCGGCGGCGGCGTCCGTGCCCTCCGCCTGCTGCCTCGCCGCCGCCACCGACGCGCGGCCGCCGCTGCTGCCCACCGGCGGCGACGGCGGCGGCGCCCGGCGCAGCCTTCTCGACAACGGGCTCGGCCTGACGCCGCAGATGGGGTGACGACTCATCCTCTCATCCAGCATTATTCAGATACGCTCATACGCATGGCTCGCTGTGTGTTGTGAAGTGTGAACTTGTGTGATCTGAGTGAGCTTTGCCGGTGGCTGCTTTTCTGTACTGACGATCATCTCCCCATTCGTTTTTTGTCAGGTGGAACAGCTGGAACCACTTCCAGTGCGACATCAACGAGACCGTCATCCGGAGCACAGGTCAGCACTTCCCCCAACTCGTATCTGAATCACCAGCGCGATTATTAGTTTCTCACGATGTTGATGCTGACTGACGCTCTGAATTGCGAGGACCAACCAACAGCGGACGCCCTCGTCGCCACCGGACTTGCCAAGGCGGGATACACGTACGTCAACCTAGGTGCGCGCGCTCCCATCTCTCTTGGCTGCATTTAGCACAGCGTATGCAGAGTTCATACATGTTGCCTATCAGAGTGCCTAATGTCGTTACTGACAGACGGCACCTGCCTGTGTCATTGCAGATGACTGCTGGGCAGATGACCAAAGAACCAAAGAGGTGTGTTAATTAAGTGCCACTCCAGCTCTTTTCTTCAGTTACTCTGGTTTTCAGTTGATTCTTGTACAGAACACGGGATCATCCAGCACTACTGTTGACGGTTTAACTTCAACACAGAGCACATCAGTTGGCTAACTCGACTGCTGATGCCTGGCAGGGCTTCATGGCCGCTAATCCCAAGACGTTCCCATCGGGGATCAAGGCCCTGGCAGACTATGTGCACAGCAAGGGGCTCAAGCTTGGCCTCTACTCATCAGCTGGGTGCGTTTTTTCCCCTCTCTTTTCCCATCACAGTAAGTTGATTTGTTCAGGTTGAGGTTGAAAAAACTTGAACAACCCGAAAGTGTACGTACGATGTGATGATGCGAGATATGACTCGGAAATTCCAATCTTCAGGACGAGAACTTGCAGCGACAGGATGCCAGGATCCCTTGGCCACGAGGACACAGACGCCAAGACCTTCGCGTCATGGGTACAATTACAAATACGCTGCAGCAAAATGTTCAGAATTGACAGCATGTTTCTACTTATTCTCTGAATGTTCTTCTTAAACCACTTAATTCTGCCGAATGAGCTGTGATGACCATGCGCCTACCTACGTGTGCAGGAAGTTGACTACTTGAAGTACGACAACTGCTACAGGGACGGCACGCCTGAAACCGAGAGGTGCGTGCAACGTTTGCCCGCGATTTCCTGTAACCCCGAACGCTGAAGACCACCTGCAAATTGCGTTGTGATGCAGGTTTCCGAGGATGTCCCGCGCGCTCAAGGACTCCGGCCGCCGAATCTTCTTCTCCCTCTGCGAATGGTCCGCCCAGTCTTGCTTAATTTGCTTGTCTTCACTTCTGCTTGGATCGCGCCTCGTGCACGGTTAACCTTGCCGATCGATCCATCGATGCTTCAGGGGCTACATGGAGGTTGCCAAGTGGGGCGCCACCTGCGGCAACAGCTGGAGGACCACCGGCGACATCAACGACACATGGATAGGGTAAAGCAACCTCGACGGCGCTCGCCAGATTATCAGTAATGTAGGATAGGAGTGAGCAATTCTGACGGGCAGTGTGGTTGCAGCATGCTGGACAACATCGACCGGAACGACGCCTACGCCCAGTACGCCAAGCCCGGCGGCTGGAACGACCCTGACATGCTGGAGGTGGGCAACGGAGGGATGACGTACAACGAGTACGTCGTCCACTTCAGCCTGTGGGCTATCGCCAAGGTGACCGGCCATCTCTAGG
Source organism: Cenchrus fungigraminus (assembly GCA_036936925.1). Lineage (NCBI taxonomy): Eukaryota > Viridiplantae > Streptophyta > Magnoliopsida > Poales > Poaceae > Cenchrus > Cenchrus fungigraminus. The sequence continues at coordinate 76,792,836 of CM072780.1, forward strand.
CTCATATGATCAGCCTCTACCTCTCCGTTCAATTCGATCAGGAGTTCTGGACCTGGCAGATAAATTCCTATCTCGATCATCCTTATTGGCGTGCTAATCTCTTTCGACAGGCTCCTCTGATCATCGGGTGCGACGTGACCAGCATCTCCAAGGAGACGCTGGGGATCCTCTCCAACGCGGAGGTCATCGCCATCAACCAAGGTTCAGTAAAACTGCAAGCTATCTTGTTGTCAGTCAGCAAATCTGCATATATAATTGTCTCACATCGACTGAATTTGCTCAGTTCTTTTCTTCTTTGTGTACGGATTTGCATTGGCGCAGACCGGCTCGGTATCCAGGGGAAGAAAGTGAGGGACTACGGCGACGATCTTGAGGTACTGTAACAAAAAGTCGGTAGAGGAAGTCGTCTGGATCACATGACGCGATCTGCTTCTTGGCGTTGTCTGGCACTGATCCATGGCGTTGTCGATCGGCAGGTATGGGCCGGGCGGCTGTCCCGGGACAGGCAGGCGGTGCTGCTGCTCAACCGCGGCGCGGCGCGCTCCGCCTCCATCACCGCGGCGTGGCCGGACGTCGGGATCAGCCCCGGCGTCGCCGTCGAGGCCAGGGACGTCTGGAAGGTGCGTGAACACATGCTCATTGCCATGCACTTCGTCAGATTAATGTAATCCAGCTTCTGACGTGTTTGTGGGGTTCATCCCTGCATGTGCAGCACGAGACGCTCCCGGGGAAGTTCGCCGGCAGCCTCACGGCGGCGGTGGAGCCGCACTCGTGCAAGCTCTTCGTCCTCACGCCCGTTGCCCCTCGCTGATGACGGCAGCTTGCATTGGAGATCTGATCCATGGATCGTCGATTGGGCAGTCGATGAGATAGAAAATTAGGGAAACCCCGTGTGGTTTCAGATTGAGTAGCATGACTCCCTGACTGGTGGGACAGCACAAGAAAGAAAGCTCTCGTCAGGACGCATATGGGTTCCGTGATCTAGTAGTAATTTCCGGGATTTCTCAAAAAAAAAAGTAGTAATTTCCGGGAGAGGTGACGACGGTGCGAAACAAAGTTTGTTATTTGGCTCAGATTTGAGATCGGAGGCGCTAAATTAATTAATTAATTACTTCTAGTTGGTGTCATCGTGACAACTTCTCTAGCTGTCATATGGTCGCCGGGATCGAAGGGACGCAGAGCAATTCAAACGTTTTTTATCTGCAGGCCATGGCATTGACACGAGGTCTCCTTTTCGATTAAAAAAAACAAATGATTTGCTTCAAAACAGCCGGCTATAACCTCTACTCTATCCAAGTGAAATGTTAAGTTATGTCCTCGCAAGAAAATGTTAAGTTATGTGCACTTATACAGTTACAATGTTTAATTCCCCCATCTAGATACATTGTGTGACCCGAAAGCTCTTCTGTTGGCAAATTCACTATATTCAAAATACCTGTTCTATTGGAGCCATTGTTCCACAAATTCATGCTTGTTACTGTTGCAGGCACAACGTGCATTTTAATTTTTAATTATACATTTTCATCTGAATTTTTGGAACATCTCATATGTTTTTCTATTTATTGCATTATAACTTACGCACAAAATTTTTCATGCTTTTCCTTCACTTACGAAATGCCACTCGGTTGCTGGATTTTCCAAGTCCATATACACGAATGCAAACGAGATGTACCAATGGATTTTTCATGGACCAGAATTTCATTTTGAAAATAATTCGTGCGTTAAAAGGGCATAGTAATAAGTGTACTCAAAAGCATCTCCAAGAACCTATCTAAATTTTACTCTCTAAATCATCATTCAGAGGGTCATTTACATAAAAATCATTTTTATATATTTTTAGTTTCCAACAGTTTTTTTATGCACTAGAGTCATTCTGGAATAGAAGATGACTATATTTGGATGACTATTTAGATAAGTTGTGGAAATGCATTTTTTCACCAAATCTTTATTTTTATCGTTTAGAAAGAATATAAAGAGTCTCTCGGAGGATTCGAAAATTTTACTACATGTGATGTGCATGAATAATACGCCAAGAAGATGCAAATATTTGTTTCACCAAATTTTGTAGAGAAATTTGTTTGCTGACTTTGGTCAAGCTTGTGCCACGCAAATACGCAATGAGACGAGGCGAGTCGTGTGCATCGTGCTCTCCTCTTCTCGCTTCGCTTCTCCGTCCCGCATCCATGGACCCCGCGCCGGCCCCACCGCCCACATTCGCTGTGCACCTCGTCACCGGCGGCGGGTCCTCGCCGGAGCTCGCGCTCCTCCTCCGCTCCCTTGCCGCTGCTCGCATCGTCGCCCTCGACGCCGAGTGGAAGCCGCGCCGCCGCGGTACCGCCGCCGCCGCCGGCCCGGGCGACGGCACCTCTCCGGCGGCTGCCCCAGCGCCGCCAAAGTTTCCCACGGTCACGCTCCTCCAGGTAGCCTGCCGCGGCTCCGAGGGCGAGCGCGGCGAGGTGTTCGTCGTCGACCTCCTCGCCGTGCCGCTCGCTGAGCTGTGGGCGCCGCTGCGGGATCTGTTCGAGCGGCCCGATGTGCTCAAGCTCGGGTTCAGGTTCAAGCAGGACCTGGTGTACCTCTCCGCCACCTTCGCGGCCGCCCTCGGGCGCGATGCCGGATTCAATAGGGTAAGGGCGTGCTGATCGAATTCTGTGTTAGGCCTCAAATTCATTTCCATTTCCTTGAGGCGACATTGATGTAAGTTGGGATCAGAATATTGATTCCCACGCAACGGAGACTCTAGTGCTGGATGAGCGTAAAATTTGCACTGCTTTGTTCAAATTTTCTACCGAATTGTACTGGATCGACCTCCTGTGTCTGCCTTTAGCATCCTGCCTATGAGAAAGGAATGAAGATGTTGAAATGTTTGAACTAGCAGACTAACCCTTAGTCCTTGCTCAAAACTGACATTTCAGAGAACAAGTGCCTAATGGTAGTAATATGTATACCTCCACTGTATACAGAATAAATTAAGAGTATTATTATGTTATACTCTAATAAAGCGAGAAAAATTAAAGACAAACCATACTTTAGTAATAGACTGCCAATCATGTGGATCGCAATGCATTAGTTGGATGCCTTTCACAATCGCAATACCTTTGCTGGTAAATTATAGGCTTAGTCCATGCTTGAATTTCATACCCTGCACTGGAGTTATCTCCCCAATTACGGAGCGATCATCATACTGTATCATCTAATTATCATAGTTTGATTAATCTGCTCCTAATAATACACTGAATTGTGGACATGGAGGCTTTACGTTGGGGTTCAAGAAAATATATTTCTCCATTGTATTTTAATGAGACTTTTAGGATCTTCTATCATTGATTTCCATGATTTTACGATGAGTACTATCTGTAATGTAGTACAATGACGGCATGCTGGTATTCCTCTCTGCAAGGTGGAGCCTTTCTTGGATGTGACCAACGTTTATTACTACCTCAAGGGCCATGACAGGCAGAAGAAGCTTCCAAAGGAGACCAAGAGTTTGGCAACAGTTTGTGAGGAGCTGCTCAATATCTCTTTATCAAAGGTTAGCATTGATCAGATGTCTTGCCTTCATGTTTGTAAGTACTTTACAAGAGAGTACAGAGCACAGGATATACCATACAAAGGTTTGTGAATTGCGATTTTGTTGATCCAGGCTACTATTCCTTGTTTTTCTAATCAATGTGTATCCTATTGAAGTTCCTGTCTGCATGAGTTTGTTGGTAGCCTTTATTCTGGTTTTGATAATGATTATGTACTCAGTATGGTGCGACATTTTACCTGGGTTAACTCACACTTCAAGTGCTTATTCCCTTTTGATCAATCCGCACTAAAGAAAACAAGGGTGGAACTTGTACATGGTTATCTCACATTTCATCGAGGTGGTTGCCATTACCAAAATCATGAATGTTATTCCTCAGTAAAGGTTCAACATGTACCAGAATGACAATTGCTAATAGATAAAATTCAGTGATGGAGCTTTGATAGGAAATGAGAGGGGCTCAATACATCATGAGCTGCAAGAGCCATTGGGTGTGGTGGTTGCAATTATTTTTTTGGCCATGGCTGACCTTCCCCCCCCCCCCCCCCCCACACACACACCCACCCCGAAACCTCTGCCATTGTCCACATTGTACTGGCATCTTCTCTTAGCATCCGTGAGCATTGGACTGAGATAATCTAGGTTTAAGCCATCCTGGTCTCAAAGCTTAGCTCATTTGTTACAAGAGCTTGCCAGTAATCAGGATGGATTGCTTGAACAGATAGATATGCATGCCTTGCATTCAACGCAATATAAGTTTTAGGCTTGCTATTTTGAGATTTTACCTGGTCTTGGGCTTGGACATTTTAACTCATGTTTATGAGACAAATTTGAGCTTGATCTTCCTTCCCGGACAGGGCTCTACAGCACTAGTAATGTTTGAAAGATATTCATGTTGTTTTGCCTGATTGTTCTCCATGCCTTTTGTTTTACTAGGAACTCCAGTGTAGTGACTGGTCATGCCGCCCCTTGAGTGAAGGGCAAATACAATATGCTGCATCGGATGCCTACTACTTGCTAGACATATTTGATCTGTTCCAACAAAAGATAACAATGGAAGGTAATTCTTCTTAAGTTCTTTTTCTTAACATCACTATTGGTTGTGAGAAATTAAATTATGTCATTAATTTCTCTTTTTTTTCTGTACGCAAAAATTATATTCTTGTTAGGTCTTCTATAAGTACCAAGAGTGACAACCATTTATGAATATCCTTTTTTATTGTTATTTCTGTTACAGGAAAATGTTCATCTACAACGGAACTAACTTCAGATAGGCATTGCTCATCAAGTGTCATAGAATGCTCATCTTCTGGATATGATATTTGCTCTGGTGGTTACTTGATGTCCATAGTGACTAAGTACAGTGAAAAGATCTTGTTGACAGAATCTGATACAAAACCACGGTCCTCAAGACGGAAAGAAAAAACGAAGCTTCCTACTAATGCTAAATGCAAGGATAAGGTGGATTGCTGGACTGAATGGCAGGGTCCCCCTCCATGGGATCCTTCCATTGGCAGGGATGGGCACCCAAAGTTCTTGTGTGATGTGATGGTAGGTTCTCCTGATCCCTTCTAACAGCTGTTTCATGGTTTCATTTGATTAATATAGCAGGTAAGATGAACGTAGGTTTCTGCCGTAAATGTCGGTTATGTTCCTTGTTTGCAAACTACTGGATTTGATTTTGAGTAAATTTGAACAGATTGAGGGTCTAGCTAAGCATTTGCGTTGTGTTGGAATGGATGCTGCAGTTCCATCTTCAAAGAAACCTGAACCAAGGTCTTCCCTATAGTTTCTGCAGTAACATTCTTGGTGTAATTTCAATTGCAGAACAATTCTCAATAACCTTTTCTTGTGCTGTCTGCCATCCATTTTATTCACCTGTAGGGAGCTATTAAATCAAACATACAAGGAAGGTAGAATACTACTAACACGGGATGTCAAGCTCTTGAAATATCAGTATTTAGCGAGTAACCAGGTATACAGAGTGAAAAGCCTGCTGAAACATGATCAACTAGCTGAGGTATGTGCGATTAAGTGTATTGATCTTTTCCATCTGAAAACTCGATTTATCTTCATGATCCTTCACAAGTTAATGTTAAATCTCCCATGGCCCAAACTAATGTTAGTTATCTTGTTACCATGATTTTTTCAGAAAAACATAACTTTTGTTGGTTAATTTATGATTATGCAGCTCCTAGTAAATCATCTTTCTGGCAGTAACCAGTGACCAGTCCAGTATTAGCCCAACCACAGGAGAGAAACCTTTCAACGTTTGAACCAATCAGAGTCAAACCAAGGAGTTTTGTGTACCTTCTAGGAAGACTCGATATAAAATGCAAATTGATGTTTACTTATTTACTTACAGTTTACTGATTATTTTTTACTCTTATTTAGTCATCTGTGCTTTATAACAGGATTAAAAAAATGAGAACATGATGTTATCTCAATTGATTCAAGGAATTTCATGTTCTAGAAAATAAAAATGGGGCTTCTAAAGTAATGACACAGAATTAGGGTTATATCATTATATGAACAGAGCAATATACCGGGTATCATCTCAAAGATCGAAAATTTGAAAATACCACACATGAGGCTGATAAGTATGCCCTGGGCCCACGTGTCAGTGGCAGCTATGGTTTTTTGGGACCCAAGTGATCTTTTTGATGGTATGAAGAGTACACCCCCATAACTGATTTTGAACACATCAAGCTGATTTTTGTTTGTTTTTCCTAGCATGTCTGATTTGGATGCTGGGTTAAACCAATTGAGTACCAGTTAGCTATCACCTGTGATCTGATAACCTATATCATGGATTTCTAATTGAGTAGCCAGGGAAACTGAGGAGATTTTGGGGGCTAACTGATTTCGTTTGTTAACTTGCTTTAGGTAATTAATACCTTCCAGTTAAAGATCTCTGAGGACCAACTTATGTCAAGGTGTACAAAGTGTAATGGTAGTTTTATTCAGAAACCACTCACCCTTGAGGAAGCTGTTGAAGCCTCAAAAGGTTTTCAGGTTATTCCCTCATGCTTGTTCAACCGAAATCTTGAGTTCTGGAAGTGCACCGATTGCAATCAACTCTACTGGGAGGTATTTAATCTTCTACCGTATACAATTCAGGCCAAAATATACTGTTTATCCATTTATTATAAGGAGCTATCTTATACATTCACAGGGAACTCAATACCATAATGCAGTTCAGAAGTTTTTGTCTGTCTGCAACATCAGTGACTAAGCAGTTAGCCTTCTTGTGTCTGTCTGCAACATCAGTGACTATTGGTTGGAGAGAGAGAGAACCGGATAATCATCTTAATCTGATCTTTGGCATCCAATTGCGAGTGATGAAGCAGATCTCCGATTTTAGTTGTTTGTTGTTTGTTCCTGAGCTGTTGTAAAATGTAAATAGCCAAACGTGTTTCAGTTACAGCCTGCAACTATTTTGAAAGGGGAAACATGTTTCTTTTGTTTTATACAGAAAAAATAGACAAAACATGGAATACCCAGTACAGTATCTCTGTTCAATTTCTCTACTTTGCCAGCCTGATCCAACATGTACCGTGAAATTCAGAATGTGAAAGTACACCAAATATGACATCCTTAGGCATAAATTTGTTCATACTTGGATATGATTGTACAATTGTCTCAGAAGTTTGCATGATGGCGCTAAATTCATGTTACGACACATTCTGGCAATTGGGGCAGCAATAATAACATTTACAAATTTGTGTTAACTACATACAACTCCAAATGGGTGTAATTACAACATATTTAATCGTAGAGTGCACCCATGCTCAATAGATAAAAGCAGTGAAAATGTGCATCTAGGTTTCATCTATCAACCTACCATGGCGACTTCGACTACACATGTTGACACATTGCTAATGACGCACGTGTGCTGGTCATCTGGAGCTCGCCGTCGCTGGCTGCGCGGCGTAAGGATCAGTCCAAGACTTGTCCTCGGCGGCAGCCTTCTCCCACCTCTTGTTGAAAATCTGCATCTCCTTGAAAGATCGCGACCTCACCGCGGCACGCCCTGCCGACGGCGTCGCCTTGCCGGCGTCGCTGAGCATGGGGACGCCGCGGTGGAGCACGTACTCGCTGTCCACGACGCCGACGTTGACGGCGCGGTCACCCTGCGCGCAGTAGCCGAGCCTGTAGTCCAGACCCCAGCCATGGATGAGGTCGTTCTGCACCATCCGCCACGCGCACCTCCACGCCTCCCGAGAGAACACCGGCACCATCACCTCCACCCACCCCGCGCACGGCGGCCGCCCCGTGCTGCCGTCGCCGTCGCCGCATCGCGCGTTCCGCACGCGCCGGTGCACGCCGTCCGCCGTCGGCTCCAGGGCGCGCGCCGTGATGGCGTGGTGGATCTCGGAGCGGCGGTCGAGCGCCGGCTGCGACACGTCGAGCCCTTCCCTCCTGACGACGTCGAGGTACCTGACGGGGTCGAAAGCTTCGACCTCGATGTCCTCGTCCCAGACGAAGACGTAGTCGTACTCCGCCACCACGTCTGGGTGCAGGAACCGCTTGGCGAACCACCACTTGGTCTGCCCCTTCGCCGCCACGTGCACGGCGCGGCCCGACCACTCGACGTCGCCCCACTGCTCCACGGCGCCGTCGTAGTGGAAGAGCATGACGGTGAAGTCGTCGGCGGGGAACTTGGAGACGAGCTTGTCGACGACCTCCTTGTTCTTGATCCCCACGGGGATCGCCAGCAGGCTCTTGGGCTTCGGCGCAGCTTCGTGCTTCCGCTCTGGGTCTCCGGCCAGCGAGGGCTCCATCTCCAGGTTGCTCGTGTCGTGCGCGAGGCCCCTCGGCAGCGCCGCGCTGCTGCCTGACGCCAACCGGCGTTTGTTCGCGCGGCTGTTCCTGCCGGGCTCTTGCACCGTCGGCTCGACGGCCACCGCGCGGAGTACCTTGCGCGGGACCCGCGTCGTCGTTGCCAGATCCTTTACAAGGACGCCCCGTGCCGGCGTGTATTTGTCGGTGCGATGAAGCGTCGCGACTCCGCCAGCGACGACGAAGAGCAGCACGAAGCAGATGAGCGCCGCCGCCGACCCGATCTTGCTCAGGGACGACGACGAGCCCTTCCCGTTCGACGAGAAAGCGGAGCCCATGGCCGCAGTTCTACTGGGGTAAGGATGGTCGGGAGGGGGAGGTTACTTGTGCTGCGTTTGTGTCGTTGCGGCATGGATCGATGGATGGTACATAGTTATAGGCCCGTGTATGTGTCGAGTCCGACTCGAACTTTGCAACAACGTGGCGGTGGCGGGAGTCCGATCGAGCCCGGAGAATCACATCTGGTTGAATGGTTTGTAGTCTCGGGAGTCCGATCGTGTGGAGGCAATCCGATCGTGTGGCGGTAGCAGAGTTGGATCGATGAGACGATGATGCATTGAGGCCTCATTCGGTTATTACATAAGATTCGTCCGATTCGGAAATACAAATATAATAAAAGATTTATGATAGATACAACTAGAGACCGGGCTCTATCTCCGGAGACTAATCTACTCACGAAAGGTACAATAAGAGACCGTGATAAATTTCACACCTCCCAACTCATAGATTGATTCTCGGTGTTATGTTGTATCTATCATGAGTAAATTAGTTATTGACCTAGAATAAATCCTGATCTTTTATTGTATTTATCATAAATTTTGTGTTATATGCATCATTTCCGGCTGGATTGAATGTTATGTAACCGAACAAGCCTGACGCGTTTCCGAAACTGCGGACACTGGCCTCCGGGTGCAAGCATCACGCGTTCATTTTCCTGCCTACCGTTCATGAAAAGCAATTGCAAAAATGAAAGTGCTTTGCATAATAATGATAGATACACATGTCCCGTGCTTTAACAGAAAACACATATCCGGTAAGAATCCAACTTTTTCTTATCTATTACTACATCCTTATCAAAATACTCGTATTTATCACTGTTGACTTTTGGTCGTAATGTTTGATCATTTCTCTTATTTTAAAAAACATTAAAGTATTATATATTTTGTTTGCAAAGATATTTAAGTATAACTTGCATTTTTTATATTTAAAAAATAAATAAAATGGATGATCAAATGTTGTGAGGAAAATCAACATTTACAAGTATTTTGAATTGGAGACTGTTTTTTTATTCGCTATAGAAGTGTGGAAAGGTTAACTGACGAAGAGTAGCTCGGTATTGTGCTTAGTGTGATTTGTTAATTCTCTTCTAGATGTGAGAGGAAAGGTTTATTCTTTTCTACATAGACTAATCTCAATGGACAGCGGCGAAGCTAGGGGTGGGGTTGACTATACCTGAGCATTTTTGGCTCGGTCCGGGCCCGGCCCGCGCCAGGCCCGCCCACGGATCTTACTGGACGGGCGTGGGCAGAGATCTTGGAGCTCGCGAAAAAAATCTTGGCCCGAGCCCGGCCCGTAATGTTGTTTTTAGCTCTTTTACACTATAAAGTGCGCGGGTGGCCCGCCCAAGCCCGGGCCCGACCCGAAAATTGAGGCCCGACACGTCCCATGGGACGGTCATGAGCAAGATTTTCTCAGCCCGAAAAACCCAGATTTTTTTTCGACTCGGCCCGTGAAATGCTCAGGTCTAGGGCTGACGGGGCTAAAGCCCCCTACCGCTCGTTGCGCCCTGGAGCCCCTCCTCCATTTTTAGGAGAAAGGAGGAAGAAGAAAAGAAAGAGAGGAAGGGGAGCCCTCTAACTGCCGGAGCTGGCTTCGACACTGTCGATGGGGGATTTGATTATAATGTTTTCAAAATATTCACATCATTATGGAGAAAATTAAATTATGTTTGTAACTACCCCTCCGATGCACAATTATTTGATGTTGATGTTTCATAGGCACCACATAACATTGTAATTTCATGACGCATTCAGAGTTTGGGAGAGAGAGAAAGCTTCACACTATAATGCCGCGAAACAGTGGATGCATGCACCAATAGCACTTTTTATATTAACCAACTAGGATGGTGCCCGTTGCTACAGACAACAAATAATTTTTGTAATACACATTGGATTAAACATGACATGCATTCAACTTAAATTTTATGTGATCAAATGAGAGTACTAACATGAGAGGAAACCTGAATTCCCACTTTTACGATCTACAAACAATATAGAATAGTTTGCCTGGATAAAGGATATAACAATATTGTAGCATTTCCTTCATCGGGTTCAGATGCAACTCAATATTCATGACCACAAAATGAAAATTGAAAGAGCTCCATCAACGAATATATGTTCATCGAAACACATGATATGTAAGAAACATCTATCAACGAATAGATGCTCATCACGAAACACATGGTATGTAAGAAACATTTGCTTTTCCTCTGAAATGGAAACCCAAGCATATGGAGTTTTCACAATGTATTACTTGATAGTAATAAAATTTTCAAAAACATTCATGCCAAAATAAAATGCAGGATTTTTTTTTTCAAGAAACATCACAGTACCCGCCAACCAAATTGGCAGCACATGCCCTTCTGTCCATTGATGCTCAGTGTGGAGCTATAATTCTTAAAATTTAAGGAAATACCCTATATTCAGAAGAGTAATATAAATTCATAGAATTATGGTGGACCAGGTCCACAGCCTCACGTTGGATTTAATCCCTGCGGCCAGGAATCAAGCCCTCCACTTCTCCTTGCTAAGCCGTGAGCAAGCAACATGTTTCTTCATCGATCATAGAATCGCTGGGAAGCTCATAACAGGCCATCGGGAGATGCAGCCGTCTTGAGCGCCGTGGGCTGTCACCTCCATGGATCTGTCCTAGTCTCGCATAAGGGTAAAATGGATCGACATACTTAAGTTGTCACCCTTCAGTCTTTTTCTTGTTCTCAACCCTTAAGTTGTTTCTTGAAGACACACTATAATACAGCTTCACCAAAGAGCCCTGTGTAGCACTCTAATGAGCAGGAGGTTAAAGCACTAATTGGATATTAAGCAGGCACTAATTGTAAGTTCAAATTTTAAATATTGTATTGCTTTTAGAAATTTATAGGTCATACGCCAGATTGTCAGCACTGCTAATGAAATGAATATAAGTGCAATAGTAAATTGAATGAATTAGAAAATCAGCAAAAATAAAAAGGAAAAAAGTATAGACAAACCTCCTAGAATTCGCTATAAAATAAAATGGTCGTGGCTCCTGCCTCCATGTTAATGGAGGCGTCGGATGCACAGCTTTTAGAATCAAAGGAGTTCATCATCAAGACTGTGAGAGCACCGTTGGTATGATGTACAACCCCGGGTGGAAGACCAACCTCACCAGGGAGCATGATAAAACATGAAAAATGAAGAAGGCAAGCAAGTTAACTCATCTCCTTTTTCTTTTGAAAAATCAACTTGTCTCCTTTTCAAAAGACCAAATCTCCTTTTCAAAAGACCAAAAAATATGTATTCAGTTGTCTCCTCTGTATACTTTTCAGAGGAGGTTGAGTAATCTGCAACACCTAAAAGGAATTGTATTGATCTCAATAATTTTGATGTAATTGGTGCGTTAAGGTGGCAACAGAATGGTCAATAATTATTTATGCATTAGGACAATGAAAGTAATAACATTCAGCTCCACCATTAATTATTGGTTGTTGTATATTCCAGCACCATAGAATGAATTGATTTTGCCTCAAAGTTAAGATGACAACAGTTGAGAATAAACAAGACTATTATAATGTGTACAGGGAATAAGATGTCAAGTTCAAAATTTCACACCCATTTAGGTAGCAGTATAACGAGAGTATGGTTGCTTCATATACAGCACCTAAAATAAAGTAGTGCTTATTCAAAGTGGTTATTGTAATTATTGGTGCACTAAGATGGCAACAGGTGAGCATAGAAAATATTTATGCAGTAGCTAGGGCAATGGAAGTGACAACACTCACACCTAAAATAAGGAGTATAAACATTCAGCACCAAACACATCAGCACTTGGGTGACAAAACCATTTTGAAATGTCATTTGCTCTGCACTTCAAGACAAAATTACCTTAATCTTCAACAGGTCAGTCCTGTACCTGTGTAAACGTCGCTGGTGCCATCGCCACTATCCATACTATTTATTGATGTCATGTTTCCATCTACGTACACCAGAAAACAAATGCACATACTTGCATTGTCATGTTTTCCTAGAAAAGTACTCAAACTAATGACTAATAAGCACAAAATTACCTCCATTGCCCACAAGGCTGATGCAACTCTCAACCCAACTGTCATGCATGTCATCAAGAGTCGCCCCACCATTGCTCAATATGTCATCTCCATCTAAGAAATAACATATTGGTAAAGTGATGTATCAAACAATTCGGTTTTCCACAATGTATGGGCATCATTTGTTTTCACGAATATGAAATGTGTGGAGGATCACCTGGATTCTGTGTGGCCCCATGCAGGTCTTTGTTATTTTCGTTCCAATTTCTCCTATGGAGCCACTTATTATTTTCATCTACCCTCATGGGTATGCAGCCAGCTACATTAACAAAGAGATGCATTGAGATATAAATAAGATGTAACCTTAACAGCAGAAAACCAAATAAGAATTTTATAGTCAATACTCAATATATCTAGCCCTCTGATATGGAAACTACTTTGTAGACTGACTGATAAGCCAGGCCAGAAGCAACTACAGATGACACTACTCTTCAAAGTACCTTTCTCATATGGAAACAAATTTTCTCCCCCATCTCTAAAGATCTACCACTACTGTTGCTCAGACAACTCAATCTGGGCTACCCTTTAGGTCCATAAAAAAACCAGAGGATACAATTGCTTTCCTATGACTTCCTTTGACCAGCTCGCTGTCAGCAAAGATGAATCAAAGGTGCATTTGCTATATGGTAAACAAAGGTGTTACAGACCTCAAAGCAACTATTGAAACGACACTCTCTTTCCTAGCTTCTTTGGTCTTGTTCCCTTCCAATGATATGCAGTACAAAAAAATCAAAGCATTTGATCCATGTGACTAACCAATATCATTCACAACTATAAATCGGTATCAAGGCATATTATATATACTTTGTTAGGTCTAGAGTTTGTCGAACTGATGAATATAATAAGAAAATGAAATTAGTCGCAAAATGGTTTTTGAATTTCAAAGACAAAAAATGTCATCTATCTTTTTCGTAGAAAAAAATCAAACATCTAAGTTATGCATTTGTTAAGAGTTCATAACAAATTAAAAGGAACAATTGCAAATTGATTATTTCTTGTCACAAAGTACATTTTTTCCTCTCCGCTACAAGTCTGCCGCATTTCCATCAGAAAGGTACCCATTGGTGACCACCCCTATCTCCAAGCCCTCTTCACTCAACAGCAGCAGCGACCACGAGGATGATGATGGAGCAGGCAAGAGCCGCAAGCTGCAGGCAGTCCATGCCGTAGTTCAGTTTTTGAATCCAAGTATATCATTGCAAAAAAATCACAACAGCTAACAAACTTGACTTTAGACATGCATAGTGATCTCATCTTTTCATCAATCTAAGAATTCTCCTACAGGATAGGATTAGAAAGTGAGATGATTAGGATTAGAAAGGAGGGAGAGGACGTACTTCATCTTCATCTCCACGGATAAGCGGGAGTTGTGGGGCGGACGGCAGTCTACGGCGGCAGTCCCGGACGGAGGCGGTCGAGATCCCGGACGGAGGCGATCCCGGGCCGTCGTCGGCAATCCCGGACGGCGGCATTCTCGGATGGCGGCAGTGAGATCGATTTGACAGGGATCAGTTCGTGGGGCGGACGCAGGGGCCCTGGATTGGCGGTGGCGGCGGGTTGGATCGACCAGGGGAACAGCGTGGGGATCGTGGTGTGAGGGGGGAGGCGGACTGCAGGGGAAAATCGCGAGAGGGGGCCGGGGGCTGACCCGCGGGAGCCACGGATGAAAAATTGCGAGGGGGGCTGACCCGCGTCGCGAGGGCGCTGGCGAGCGGAGGGCTGACCCTGGATTGGCGGCGGCGGCCACGCGGAGAGGCAGGGATGGCGGCGGCGACTTTCCCTCGATTGGATCGATGGATCCATCCAAGGGACCGGGACCTCGAACGGTGATCTTGTGGGTGAGGACGACAGTAGGGGCGAGGGAGGGGAGTGCCGGTGCCGGTGCCGATGATGGAGATGAAGTCGCCGGCGGCAGCGGCGATCTCGTAGGTGGCGGCCGCTCATAGGCGACGGCGACAACAGGCTTTCGCAGGCGAGGGCACGCGATGCGGCGGCGGCGGCGGCGGCGTGGTAGGGCGTGTGATGCGGCGGCGGCACGGGAAGAGGAGGAGGGGCTGTCGGTGAGGATGGGCGGCGCAGGAAGAGGAGAGCAAGGGTTCGACGACGGCGGTGGTTTCGGGACGGAGGTGAGGGAGGGAGGTGCGACGAGATCGAGAGGTTCGGATGGAGGGAGGATGCGAGCGGATTGGACAGAAAGAAAATGCGTTGCGAGCGAAAATGGGTGAGATTGGATGGGGGAGGCGGAGGCGCGGGAGTGGTAGAAGGCTGACCCGCGGAGGGCTGACCCACGGGAGCGGAAAAAGAATGACGAAGATTTAGTTTTACTTTCGTTCTTTTTAGCAGTAGAGATAGAGATATTTAGTATCAGAGATGATATACACCCTTTCCGATGTAAAAATCTAGCATTGCCGCGCACGTGCTTGCTGCTATATGGATTGTGTTAGGCCAAGTTAGCCCTGTTTCTGAGCAAGTAGTAGTGTAGCGCTTTTAGTTGTTTTGGTTGTTATACCAAAGTTGTGGCATAATGTGGCGCTATAGTAGTTCTAGTAGTTGTACGGTAATTGAAAATTTAGTTCAGAAAAATTGGACCATCATGCTATTTTATTTTTCTTCACCAATAAAAATGCAGTAAACAAAACTTGCAGCGTCGTCGGATGGCGATTTGCCACTCGGTTACAAACGAAATCGCCGATTCTCCATGTGTCGATGTGGCTATAAAAATTTAAAACAACGAACCACATCCGCTATGTAACAGCTTGCGCAGCAACATCCGATCCGTTACGAGGATCGATCCCGTCCCTTACCCGTGATACCGCAGCCATGGCCAATCGCATCTCCGTGCGCAGCATCGCCGCGCCGGCGGTGGCGCTCATATATCTTACTCGCTCTGTCCTAGTCGCCGGGGCGGTCGAGACATCACAACGGCAGCAGCACATCGACGCACGTACGGCATCCTTGTGAACCATCGAGCCACGAGGCCGCTTCCGCGCAATATGATTGCCGTCGTGGCCGGTGTCCGCGCACAAACCAAGTGCTGGTTCGCCAAGTGGTTCCTGCACCCGGACATTAGTGTCTTCGTGTGGGACGACCCGGTCAGGTACCTCGACGTCGTGCGCAGGGAGGGAGGGGCTACAGGTGTCGCAGCCGGCGCTCGACCGCCGATCCGAGATCCATCCACCACGCCATCACGGCGAGAGCTCTCATCCAGACCGAGGACGGCGTGCACCGGCGCGTGACGAACTCGCGTTGCGACGGCGACAGCAAGGCGCCGCCGTGCGCGGGGTGGGTGGAGGTGATGGCGCCCGTGTTCTCGCGGTCGGCGTGGCGGATGCTGAAGAACGAACTCTACTGCGCGCAAGGCGACCGTGCCGACAACGTCGGCCGTCGGCGTCGTGGACAGCGAGTACGTGCTCCTCCACCGCGGTAAGGTTGCGGTCGTTCATGGAGATGCAGATATTCAACAGGAGGTGGGAGTAGGCCTGCTAATGGGGCGGGTTGTAATGGGTTTATGGTGCGGGTTGTTTGATGGGGTGTGTTTAGACGGGTGGAAATGAGTTTTTATATCTAAATGGGTTGGGGCGGGTTGGGTATAAGTCATGCAGGTTGAGGCGGGTTGGGGTGGGTTTAATGTGAGGTTTTAATATCCGGCTTTTGACACGAGGCCTACGTATAAGTTCAGGCGCACCATTTTGCACGGAGTAGTGGGCTATCAAATTGAGTCATCAGCATAAATTTCAGTCAATTTCTTTAAAATTTTAAAGTGTGAACGCGAGGTTTTAGTTTTATGGTCGCCGCCGAGGACGCATCCTGGATGGATCCTTACGGTGCACAGCCAGCGACGGCGCGCTCGTCATCAGCTCTATTGGGGCTGCAAGAATAGATGATTGATAGATAGTCCATGTGCATAGTTAAACAGGTTTAGTCTAGAGATGTAGAGATGCAATTTTTTTAGGCCGTTTAGATGCATATGTAGTTGTTTTTGTACACATGTATAAGTAAAATAAATTTTGTAGGTAGTCCAAACTTTATGAATCATGTTCACTATCCGTCCCTCTGTATCGAAATATTTATCGCCGTTAGCCATTCGTTTTACTCAAAAGTCTATTGCAAACATACAAATAGATGAGTTATGTTTAAAATACCTAGCATGTCACAAACAAAATGGATAATACTCACATAATTTCGAATAAACAGAATAGTTAAAGTTGTAAGAAACAATCAATGACAACAATAATTTCGACACAGAAGGAGTATTACTCCCTCCTTCCACTTTTATAAGGCATTCTACAACTTAGCACGATTTTTCAAATAACACTTTGATCATTTATTTATCATATATTATATCACTTGTGATTATAAATTTGTAATCACGATAGCGTATATTCGATTGTGAATCCAACAATATAAAGTTTATTTATAAAAATAAAAAATAATAGTTAAATTATTGGTCAAAGATTGCAAAGTTTGAATCTTGGTATGCGTGCACGGCTTATAACATACGGATGGGTCGAGGGAGTATTTTTTTTTTGAGCGAACACTGTGGGGCAGAGCCCCCCAGCAACTTTAATTAATCGCAAAGGAACAAGAGTACATGACTTACAAGTTTACAGAAAGCGAACCCAACCAGTAGTTGGGAAGCTAAGAGAAGAGGATCTAGAGAGCAGAACCTAAACAACCAAGGGAGGGAAAAAGAAGGGGGGAGGCCGGATTACAAGGTATTCAGCCAACTCAAAATTGAACTATGATAGCAACTTTTAATCCTGATAAGATGATCAGCAATCGTACTCTTGAACAATGCCTTCCAATTGGAGATGCATGGCGGTTTATTGTTAAAAATGAGAGCATTTCTTTCCTTCCACAAGTACCAGGCCCCAATCAGAAAGATCTCCATGAAGAAAGGCATATGAAAATTTTCCTTAGCCAAATAGAGGTTTTGATGAATGTTGGAGTGAACATCCCAGACAATACCAATGCTGAACCAACGACATGCAGCAGATGTGCAAAGTAAGAACAGGTGCTCAACAGTCTCTTCAATGCCTTCATGACACATGACACAATGATATCCTTCCTGCAGGACCTTCTTTCTCCTTCTCAACATATTCCTGGTGTTAATTCTGTCAACTAACAGCAGCCAGCCAAAAAATTTGATCTTAGGCACACACTTTGTCCTCCAGATCCACACGATTGACCTCTCTGGAAATACATTCTGGAATTGGAACAAATAATACTTATGTGAAGAGTATTTCTGCTGTCCCCAAATAAAGGTCCACACATCCATAACATCATCCTCACTACTAGAAATAAGAGGCAATTCAGTCTGAAGCTCCAAAAACTCATTGTAGGCTGGCCTGGTCATTGGGATCTTGAAGCAATCAAGGAGGTTTGGAGAAGACTTCAGGTTCCAGAGAGAAGCTTTGGGGTTAATAGCAAACTGGAAAAGGTTGGGATAGCAGTCACTATGTATTTTCTCATTAATAAGATCATCCCAAAACCCAATGGTGTCCCCTTTTCCAGGAATGCAGATGGCCACCCCTCTGAACTGAGTATTAAGCCGAAGTATATCCTTCCACCAAAAGGATCCTTTTTCTCTAGTCAGGTGGGGGACAGAGGAGGGAGTATTATCTGGAGGTGATACAAAGAGTGAGAAAGGATGGGAAACCATTTTTTTCTTGTTATTTCCCTGTCTCAGGCTCTCGTCCTCTCCGCCCCCTTCTAGCTTGGGCCCCTCCCTTCCTCCCCGCCGGCGTCCTCGCCGGTGGTGAGAGGGGTAGGAAGCCCCCCAATCGATAAATCTAGAGCTCTTGCTCCTACTAGTATTAGGTTTTTTCTTCTTTGTTGCCTCTTTGGCTTCGCCCCCTGTGGTATGGGCTACCCGGGTTGCGTCGCCGCCGTCGTCATCGCTGTCCTCTGCGGTCTCCTCGCCGTCGACACCGTCGCAGTTCAGGTTAGTATGAATAAAATAAATCTGCCTCCTCCAGCAGTTCCTCCTCCGCCCCTTCCGCCCTCCGCTGCTGGTGGCTCCTCACCGCCGCCCCTGATTTGGCTCGTGTTGAGGTTGTCCTGCTAGAGGCCCCTGTAGATCGGATCCTCCCTTGGGTGGATCTGGTCTCTGGGTTCCTCTCCAGGCATCTCTCTTGCCCATCGGTGGTTGTTCCGACACCCTCGTCTTCACCTGTTGAGATGAGCTCGCTGTTGTTGAATGCATCAATGCACCTCCGCCTCCGCCCCCGTCCAAGACTTGAAGCAATCCTATGCTCAATGGCAGATCCACACCGCACTCGCAGCAGAACTTCGGTAGTTGTTCCGACGTCCTCGCCCTCACCTGGAAAGCGACTTGGTGGTCCATCTTCTAACTCTGGTGATGGTGAACCTACTACGTCGCCCGGAGCGGTCTTCTTGGCCCCGCCGCCCCTTCAACCGACGCATCTGCACGGTCCTCCATCCGGCTGCAAGTGCCTTCGACACCTCTGCGGCCCCCACCGATGAGCTCACCGTCGTCGAATGCATCGTTGTGTTTGATGTTCTTATCCGGTCTGTGGACCTCTATGTAATTTCGGTCTTCTTCGAGGACCCTCTTGTAAAAGGGCTGTTTAAATTTTAATATATATGTTTGTTGTCAAAAAAAATGGTAGAGTAACATAGCCAATTTTTTCTTTTAAGGCCATGGAAAATTCATACTTTGTTAGATTTTTTTTGCGATGCATAAAAGGTGGCAATCTAAATGTTAGATTCAATAGGCCATACTAAAATATCTTTGACCACCAATTTCTATTGCAATATATAACTGCAAGAAAATCGGTGCATATTTAAATGATATTTGAAAGTGAGCCTACTAATATTAAAAAGATATTTGAAAGGGATCCTATTCATCTTTTATGAAAAAGGAAGGGTTGCACCCTCTATTCATATGATTTTAATGCACAAATTTGAACGGACGGGCATAGGGCCTGCCTATTTCATTGATATAGAAGAGAATTACAGGCCAGGACCCGACAAAAGGAAAAGTAAACATACAAAACTGTGAGTATTTACACTTTCGCGGTGAGGGTTGGGAGACCCTTCGCTCCTACTGCTATCAAAGCTGAAGCTTCATTCTTGATCTTGGCCATGATGGTTGGAACCGACGATTCACGCCGATTGAAAACTTTGTCGTTCCTCTCCAAACAGAGCTCCCAGAGAACCAGAAGGTGATAGAGCGCGTTGCTTTGCGAGGAATATCTTGTGCCACAGTAAGGTTCGACCGCCATTGAAGCACAGACTCACTTTCTGGCCATTCGTCCGGGTGTAGGTTTCTCTAACTGGCGTACACATATTTTGACTAGGAAAAAAGCTATGAAGTTTGACTTTTTGAAACTCTAATAAACCTTTAAAGAGTAGTACTTTCCCCTTAGGTCTACCCACATAAGGATGTTCTCACTGATTTTAGGGTTCCATTCTATACAAGACAACAAACAACATTTGCTACTACCCTCTTTCTTATCCACATACTGCTGCGTTCATCGGACGTGACGGACTCCAATTCCAGGGAACCAACTTTAAAGGACAGTGGCGGATCCAGGATGGATGGAGAGGTGGTCTCATTTTCTTTCTTCTCCTCCTTCCTTCGCTCCTTTTCTTCTTCTTCCTCCTCCTCCTCCTCTCTTTCTTCTTTTCTCTTTTCATCCATGGCTCAAAATTGAAAGGGGGCTTAGGGGGTGTTGACGTGAAAATAGGATGTCACCCCCGCGCGCAGCACACGTGACTCCCCGGTCTGTAGTGAGGCGTGCCAGCCAATCTGACCTATTGATTGACAATGGAAAATCGGGTGGAGAGCCGATGGCCTTTTGATAAAATCGTAACAGCTAAGTAGCCGATACGGGCAGAACAGATCGGCTAGATCAGCCGATATGATGATGTAGGCAGAGCGTAAGCTACCAGAGATAACTTAAACAGAGCTACGTGAGCAACACTTGAAACAGATCTAGCCGGCTATTAGTGATTAAAAGATAGTAGTAATAATGCGACAAAAGCCGACAGGAAGCAGTCTCAAGCTGGATAATTGGTGATAAAAACTAGAACAGCAAGGATTAAGATAAAACTTGCTAATCTAGCTGATATCGATAACTGGTGAATAAATCTAGACGAAACCACAGCGATGCGCCCGGAGGTTAAAGCCTAGATATTATTCGGTAAAGCGGAACTCACCAGCAAGCTGGAGATCGAAGCGATGCAACGAGTTTGCGAGAACTCGTGAAAGAGAAAAGGTACGAAGGCGAAGTCGCCGAAAAGTAGATGCAGTAAAGTAGATGCAATAATTGGTAAAGGGGTGCCCGGAGGCGGTTTTGATATTGATCATGTGATAAATCTATTACAATGGCCGGGGCTTATATTTATACCCTGGGCTTCTCTAGACTCCTACAGCCGGAAGGGCTCAACTTCCTAATTAAAGACTCCTAACGTGCCACAACGACCAACAGACTCTTAGCTAAATTACAACTCTACTTTATAAGTAAAAAGGAAATACTAAGATTTATAGACTCTATCTTTCCTTGTGTAGAATCCTTCTCAATTAAGCTTCTTCTCTGATCTGTCGGCGAGCAGATTGATATGCACTCGTGATTAACTTGGACTTCTCCTTTCCTCAATTAGTTGCTCGGCAACAACAACCCTTTCTTAATTACCACTAGGATCGTGCCCGTGCGTTGCTACGGGCTATTCAAAATTTTCAACATGGAAAATACATGGTATTAATGTTCACATCATACAATTTTTAAGGCTCAGCAAAATTCATGATATTAACTTTTACATAACAATGTCAAAATGAGCACGACATATAACATTGAAAAAATTTCAGCTCCGGTGGCCATACATGTACACAGACATAATGTCAACAAACACCTGACATGAACTTTTGCGTCCAGGAGAACAAGCATTAAATAAAATTGTGCAAACCAAACACCTAGCTACTGGATGCTGTAACAGCTATCAAGTTCCCTCTTACAAATCCAAGAAATCACTTCTTTCTGAAGCCAGAATCACTCAAATTTGATGCTTCCGAGTCTGAGGTTCGAAAGTCTTCGTGTTATTGCAGCCATAGCTGCAGCCCGAGCTGCTGATACTCTGTTCTCTAAGAAGGATCCCAATGCTGCTGCGTACAATCAAAATTGTTGTTGAACAGCCAAAGAAGACAAATTGAAAGAGTCATCTTTCCTTCCAAAATAAATTCAAAATCAGGTCACCTTTGTATCCTTGCAGCATCTTTGCCATTTTTAGAAGTACGCGAAAGACAACGAACAACCTCACCTGATAGCAGCAGATTGTCCTCTCGCTCAGAAATCCAATGCATAAGACCCTGCAATAAAACCACAAATCTGAAGAGATGGATGTCTGACTTAGTTTCTGAGCATTCCTACATGTTTACCTTGTTGCATTAGTATAGAGTAAAGGATGCTCCACCGATTAACTATATGTTCTGAGTTTTGACAGCAGGAAAGCTCACTTGATTTGTAGGCATGAACCACCTTAAATTTTGTCGTCTAGCAGCAACTTTGATGAGAAAAAGGTTAATTTATTAATGAGAATGCACGAGATTTGAAAGAGACGTTGCAGTAATGCTACCTTGAGGCCTGCTTATATATACTGACACAGTAATGCTCCTTACAAGAGAACTAACCTTAAAAAATGTCGGACTTTGCTTCAGTTTCAGCTACTAATGATCATCAATCCCAATTCATCTGTATAATCATTTTTAAAAAAAGCATGAAACTGCTAATCTGAATGACCAAATAGAAGGTCATCAAATTACTAAACAATCATTTTATCTATGCTTATAGTCCACACACGTGGCTCGTGAGCTCAGTATGGACAGAGGGACATAAGCATGTATTTATGGTGGTCTGACAGACATATCATCTCATCGGTATCATTGTAATCATATGAATTAATGAAGCACTCTAAAGACAAAATTTAACGAAATGCAATTGAACCACATGGGATGGCAAAAAATAATTTCAAGCCATCTTATTTCATCTGCAATGGTACAAACCATGCCTATGCATTTGTTTGTAAAACTACTGTCGCTCAAAATCCATTGGGAGCAAGCTAAAATGTTTTCCGGCGAGTTGATGGCAGAGTATGTAAGATTGTAAGTACATCACTTCTAAATTCACCTTTAGCTCAAAGTACTGCAATGGTAAAACAAATGTGATTGTTATTGGTAGCTAAGATCTGTAGCATTATTGTTGCAATGCATATGCCAAATGAGATGAAGTTGCTCCCAATCAAACATTAGAACAAAAGGGATATTCTATAGATGACAAGTTCCATTATTCCTTAATTGGTTCTGGGAAATACATAGAGACCGATACACAAGCGTGCAAATGAGTAGGATGTAATTGCTGAAACCTTATCAACATATGCATTGCGGGGTTACTTTTATTCATTTAGTGCACACACTTTCAGCTAGTTTCTTAACGTCAATGCCAATCATCAAAGCTGAGAGATGTTGCTAAGATTATTTTTAAACAATGGTAAACTGAATCGTAAATGGAATTTTAATCAACACCATCGTGTTGCAGATTAACTTTTTTTAAAATAATGGTAAATTGAATCGTAAATAGAATTTTAATCAACACCATCGTGTTGCAGATTAACATATGAGTGTGCCAACAATATTTAGAAGCCTACAACACATCTAAGTATCAATATTCGTAAGCAAAAAATATATTACGAATAAATAATGAACATCTCTAGAGGAGAAATTGCATACCATGTTGTAGCTACTACAAACACACACAGTTCTTATTATCTTGGGTATTTCATGGATATGTAGTAGGCCTAAAATATCCTGAAATCAACATACGTTGAGCTCGGACATGGCTCAAATTATCCTAATACTATCATGAAGACATGAAGAGCACCACCTAGCCCTGTGAGCACATGCGCACTCCATTGAGCACAAGAACCTGTGTAAGACACATTGAAGATATGATTGAACAAGCATAACAATATACAGTTCCAATCCCTAACACATAGGTCTCATTCACGAGTATTTCTTTAACATGTATTGGTTGAGTAACAGGTTCTGAATTGTGTTGAGTAATAGATCACTAATCAGAAATAATAAAACCTGATGTAATGCAAGATGTCCCTCAATTTTCCAAGCGATGGGTATCACAAATCAATAAATCTATACCATAGCAACAAACGTACCTTGATGTACATATCACTGATGGGTCCACAGTCAAGAGGCATATGAAATTGTAGATGCGCCGCCAACCTGTCGAACAGAACAGGCAGAAGGTAGATGATAAGGACATTGCAATCAACAACACCAAAAATTAACGAAATGCAATTGAACTGTGATCGATTCAAAAAAAATTGATCTGTGTTTCTATTACAGAGTGTTCTAGTTGTATCACCTACACTGCATGAAACATGACCTCCTCCTATTGTGGGAAAATGAGAAGATTAGGTATGTGATTATTGTGACCTGAGAAGATGACAAGATTATGTATGTGATTACCCCAGATTGCTCGTTGTGGAATGATCCAAGAGAAGCCTTACATGCGAGTTGGAGTCCACTGGATCTTGTGCCCCAGAGGAGCATTTCCCTGCTGCGAACGCGCCCTCCGCGCGCACCTCCACCCGCAAAAACTCCTTGGACTGGCCCTGCACGATCCCGCCGCCGCCCTTCATGCTCACCTAGGGTTTCATTGTCACGGGATAAGATTGGAGTGGATCGGAAAAAAAGAGGAGGACCAGGGGAGAAAGGGGATCAAAATATTACCTTGGGGAGGTACTCAAGGATGGCAGCACCGGGCGGGATCCGAAACGGCGTCGTTGCGGGCCCGACGGTGAGGAGTGGGGCGGTCGGCGGATTCTGGGAGGCGGAGCGACGCGAGGTCGGCCGGCTGGCGGGTTTCGGGAGGCGGAGGCGGCGACGTCGTAAGTGGCGGCTTAATGGGTGGCCAGGAAGTGGAGGACGGCCGGGCGACGATGGCGTCCTCACCCCAGCTCGCTCCGGCATCCGCTACCTCATCCTGCAGCGCTGGCAGGGCGCGCGTTGCGGGCACATGGGAGGAGGGGGTGCTCGGGTCGATGGGGATTGGGCGGCAAGGGGGCGGCAACCCTACGGCGGCGGCGGCTGGGGTTGGCGGGCGGTCGCGATGCCGAGCCCGGGCGAGATAGGCGGCGGCGGGGCGCGTGTGGCGGGCACGGGGAGGAGCGGTGCTCGGGTCGATGGGGACTGGGCGGCAAGGAGGCGGCAACCCTAAGGGTAAAAATGGAAATGCGTCGGAGGGGGGCGCGAGGGAGCGAGCGGAGGGGGGTCGCGGTCGTCCTCCGTGGTCGTCCGAGCGGAAAAACGACGTACCAAGTTTTTCTCGTAAGTTCATTCTTTTTAGGAGTAGAGACTCCGAGAACTTGCCCGCAAAATTTTATGTGAGAGGCGCTGGACTGCGGGTTGATTTTACATAACTTCAAGGGTTTTTTTGCAAAAACGCTGAGAGTGGCCCGATCTTGGCCGTCCGGCCGTCCGATCCGACGGCCGGGAGAAGCCCGCGACGTGGCCTTCTCTATGGCCAGCTTTTGTTGCAGCTTTCGTATGGATTTTATGTGAGAGGCGCTGGACTGCGGGTTGATTTTACATAACTTCAAGGGTTTTTTTGCAAAAACGCTGAGAGTGGCCCGATCTTGGCCGTCCGATCCGACGGCCGGGAGAAGCCCGCGACGTGGCCTTCCCTATGGCCAGCTTTTGTTGCAGCTTTCGTATGGAGAGATTA
Organism: Cenchrus fungigraminus; assembly: GCA_036936925.1. Lineage (NCBI taxonomy): Eukaryota > Viridiplantae > Streptophyta > Magnoliopsida > Poales > Poaceae > Cenchrus > Cenchrus fungigraminus. The sequence continues at coordinate 76,818,331 of CM072780.1, forward strand.
GACCCAACTGAAATAATATGGCTTCCCACACTGACATTTGAATCATGAAGTGTCTGCTAACATGTATTGACATTGACCATTACAGAAACATCATGCAAGTGTATTTCAAATGGTAACCCGAGGCAGTATATGGTTCAATTCATGGAACAGACAATATGTTTTTGAGTGTTGTTACCAGTAATAAACAAGTGCAAACATAATTATAATACAAAGTATTTTTTTGGGGAATCTAGACTACATGAACAAATGTCTCCAACTCCTGGGATACACTGTGTTTGCGTTTAGCTCCAGATCAGTCAGGACTCAGGAACATGGCTTCGGCTAATACAAGCAAATGTCTGAAACAAGAATACATCCCGATGTTTCCATAAAGAATTAGTTGATGTAGTAAGCAATAAAAAAAATGATAGTAAAAAAAACTGCAGAAAGTTCACACCTCAACTTATATGCTTCAAACGTAGTTCACAATGTCATTAATAGCATCTTTCTGCTCAACCTTTGAACTAAAAGGGAAAGGTGATCCAAAAAAGAGAAAAAAGTTTCCAAACATAAATAATAGGTGCCCGAAGACAATTAAGATACAACACAAAAGACCATAAGAGGGGTATATACCACACCTCTCTTTATAGTTGTACTTGCGTCTGGTTCAATTGGAAGAAACTGAAACCATGAAGTTGTTTAAACTGTTTGCCGCTCCACCGTTAGGGCAAAACATAAAAATAAGAATAAAGCATAAGCATGTGGTATGAAATTTGGATGGTTGAATGTATATACCTAAAGATGGTGACTTGGAGAATTTAATCAGCCAAGTGCTCTCTTATTGTCCCTGGAAGTGGAAAGATACATCATTAATATAAAATGAACTTTGTAAAACCCACACTATTATGTATAAAAAAATAATCGATTTTGTCTGCATTTAAAATAGACTGATATATGTACCTTGAGACAATCCAAACTGCTAAAGATGGATTATTAGAGGCAGATGCCAAGCATGGGGCAGACTGCTATGTATTTGAATTTTTAGGATACAATGTCAAATTCTCTATTTAACAACAAAGATCCTTAATGCACTGAGTTTTGCCGTACTAAAAAGAAATAGACAGAACTTCCACAAGCATGTGTGCAAATAGCATCTGTATTTTTAGTATTATTTATTGTCAATGACAATGCATAAATTCTACACTCAAATTCGAAAAATTCATTTAGTATGCTAAACTTTGCATTGATTGCCTATGTATATGGGTAGACAATTGTTTATTGTTCAGACTTCACTTAACACATGAATCATCAGTAGCTCAACTCACATTTGATGGATCACGAACACTATAAAGCAATTGTGTCAATGTTTTGCTATATTGTATAATACACCAATTAATATGTATAGGTCCATGGTTTATTTATCTTTTTTAGAATAAAGAGAAACCTTGGAAAAATAACAATTAAATTAACACATATCATGGAACAATCTTGCAACTGCAGGAGTTGCCACATAATCATTGAGATCCTCCGCCTATGGCAAAATTAGGTTACATATTAATTGAAGAAAAGAATCTGCTTATTTCTAAGTTTCTAACCATAACAAGAACTTACAGGATCGGATCAAAGGTTACCCTCAACGTCAATCTACCAAATGTGAGTACTGGAGAACCACATCCTATGCACATTTTCTTTAGAATCAGCTCTTGAGAATCAGCAAAGGCACACAACATACTTGGAGTGTGGGTTGGCATGCTGATTATTAACAGTAAATTATATGAACTCAATTAACGCTATGTTGGTGAAGAAAATTTTCTTTCAGTGGAATATAAAATAAACTTGCTGCTCTTTGAAAGCAAAGCAGATCTGTTTTTTAATGCATTTTTTACGTTCCCACCTCATAGTCATCTCTTTATTTGACACATTTGAGTTTTCAGGCCAGTTTGATAATAAATCAAACCTAAGAAGTAGAGGGAAGGTGATGTTCAGTCCCCATTCAGTCAAACCTAAGAAGTAGAGGGAAGGTGATGTTCAGTCCCCATTCAGGCGAATTAAAATGTAGTGTTGCATTTAGCTGAAACCTTGCATATACATAATGAATATGCCAATGAATTAAATGCTTTATGTTTTTGAGTTTCTACGTGTAAATATTAAGCACAATCTAATTTAATGGTTATATAAATTTGTTGTCCGTGGCAACGCACGGGCATGATCCTAGTGACATAACAGAGATATAGACTAACAGGAAAACAAAACAAAGATGACCATTTTACTACAATCATTTAAAGTTATCAGTTCACTATTCGTATCTTGAAAGTTCCCTGTTGCCCCTGAAGAAATGAACAGATGAAAACACCAGCTTATCCCAATAAAGACAACAGAAAATATAACTAAACCATGACAGATTCATATGAGAAGACAACCTTCCATATCTAAAATGACAAAACAGAGCATTGAACTAACAGGAAAACCACAACCAGATGCCCATTTTACTTGCTCCTTCCATGCATTTTAAGCGACTCCCACCTTGAGCTATTGTTAAAAAGTATAGATGAGGGAGAAGGATATTTACATGAGCTGGAGCCAAGACCACTCCACGGATTGATACTTCTTCTGATGGGGAGGAGCAAGCTAGACGGCACCGGAGCATTCACAGCAAAGTGCTTGTAGATCAGGGCCTGGTGCTCCAGCTCCATCCACTGCGTGGGAGTGAACGCCCCCCTCACCCTCGACAACACCCCCCGCATCTTGCTTACCCCAGACCTCAGGCCCAACCCTTAATCACAAGAACATCGTCAGTAACTAACAAGAACAAACACTGAAATAGTGAGCTCCCTTTTGCTCACGACAAGACCCCAAAGGCAGGGGCTTTTGCAGGAGGGCGCCATGGCCATGGCCGTGACCCATGAGCAAGCAATCAATCACAGCTGGATTCGAGCTCAGCGAGTGCCCCCACAGATGCAACAGTATCTTCGCCAGGGAAAAAGAAAATTAAAAAAAAAGAGAGAGAGAAGGGGGAAGAAGATCTGTCTTTTCCTTTGTAACATCTCACCTGCTGCGCCACTGGAGGAAGAAATGAGCAAGAGGGCGGCGGCGGCGAAGCCCTTCCGGCCGCACCCAGGAACCCATCAGGAACCCATCTCGGCCCGATTCTATTGCTGCTGGTGGGGATGCGCGGGGGGCAGCTAGGAGGGCGTGTTCACGGCATGTGGGGTCGGTGGGCGGATCGAAGACGGAGGCAGCGAATGTAGGAGGCGCGACCGGAGAAGGGGGGTCGAGGAGCCACCGTCCAACCCCGCCCATGGTGATGACGCGTTCGTGATGGCAACGACGTCCGCTTGAGACACGCGGTCGTCCTCTTGCGGCGGCGATGGGGAGGGCGGGAGGCGCGGTGGAGGGCGGCAGAGGTATGGTGGAGAGGTGGAGGCGGAGGGCCGGAGGGGAGGCGGCGGCAAGGGAGCAGGAGAGGGCGGCAGGGAAGGGGAGGGTGGGGTCTAGAGTTCGGGCGGGGATCCTCGATCCCCTCGCGCGGAGGGAGTCGTGGGAGGGAGCGGACTGGACGGTGGAGGGAGAGGCGGAGAGATTTCGCACGATCGGACGGCAGGAATTGATCAGGGGGGAGGCTAGCGGAGGAGGCACGGAGAGGGGGGCGGACGCACGGGGGAGCGGAAGAAAGGACTAACGGGTTTTTTTCTCCACTTCATACTTTTTAGGAGTAGAGATTGCTTGGCCTATTCATCCGTATCCCAGGTCTCCACACCTCGTACGAGCATTAAATCTCAACATACTTTGGACAGGCCATCATCTTGCAAGTCTATTACACGTGCTTGCATGCTTGGAAAGGCAAACAAAATCATTGGCTTGTCTCCTTCTTGGCCTAGACACGTCAGCGGCCGATCGTCTCCAGCATATACTAGCTGTGCATGTAATCCTTGCTAGCACACAGCCGATTGTTTCTTGCCGATTGCTCCGAACAACTTTAATAATTAAAATTCACCACTTGCTCTTGTCGATTGCTTCCTTCCTGTTTATTCTGATCTCTCTCTCGACGTCATCTCTTCTGATTTATATGTTGCTAGTCCTTCCTTCATAATTAATTAATCCGGCTACCAATCACCATGCATCATCATGACGTAATGCTGCCATCATGCAGCACTGTTCTGCAATCCCTGCCGATCTTGCTCTTATCAATAGTCTCTGTCGGCCGATTGGCTTGCCGATTCTCCTCTGTTCCACTGTTGCCGATTAATACGAGGACCGCCCTGCCGATTCTATCCTTTCCTTAACGCCATTGCCTTGCTTTTTCTTAAATGACCTTTGCATGTACGCATACAGCACCCGTCTCCATGCAGCTTCGTGCGTCGTTGCTTGCAAAACCATCGGCTCCTGCCAATCACAACCCCTTTTGTGCTTCCATTAAGTCGATATCCTTTTGACTCTGGATTTGGTCAAAATCCGGTGTCAACAGGGGGCTTCAATGGACAGCATGAGCGTGTGGGGGTGGGGGCTTCAGCCTCCCAACCCCACGCTGAATCCACCCCTGCTAAAGGATGAAACTGCAACATTGTCTTACTTGCTTTCTTGATATTCTCCACTTCTAATGTATCTTTTTTTGTTTGTTATTTTATAGAATGATGACAGTGCCCTTGCATCTATCTTTCTCCGTTTTTGGGACCCATCGAGTTATTAACTGATTCTGGTGTATGACTATATGCGTGCGAAGCCTACTGAGGAAGAAGAAGGGAAATGGAGGTTGGAGGAAGAATTGAAGAAGGAGTGGAGAGCCCTCCTAAGGCTCAATAATCCTATCTCCGTTCCTGGTTGAGATGTGTGGACCATGAAAACCCTATGCACATGTGTCTAATTAATGTGGAAATATATCATCTAATAATGTTGCTCAAGCGCATAACTGCATAAGTACAAATGCGGTATGTTGAATATACTAGGTGATATCCCGCGCGATGCTGCGGAATTTTTTTAAACAAAATTTTAAGATGCAATGTGAAAGTAGGAACACCAAAGTGATTTTATAACAACATTCTTTTGTAAACAACATTATACATGGAAGTATGATAATTTTGTTGAGAGAGAACAATTCTAAATTATTGATCCTACATTTTTACTATACTAGGGGAATTTTGTAGCATGCTACTCACAAAGGTATGATATTAACCACAAAAAATCAGTTGAAAACATAAATATATGATCTAGTGGATGATGACATAACGTATAGTGGATGGTGACGTGAAATACTTGCATGTTGAGAGAAATCTATGATCTATCCATTACGTGTAGTGAGTCTCACATATATATAGTTGTTATAGATTCAGCTTACGTAGGTATAAGGCTGGAATTGTAGGTAGCATACTACGCAGCTAAAAGAAAATGGAATAGGAGTACGTGTGATAAGGTTAGGTTAGAATAATAATGCCAAGAAATCGAGCAACAGACGGAGCGTCAAAATCACTAAGCAGAGTCGTTTCATCATCAAAACTAAAAACCATTTGTTTTCTTAAATTTCGTCCGGCTCTCGGGTGCCTGCAGTACGTACAACCTCAGCAACCGTTGTGGACTCGATCAGCTGAATTTGAGAAAAAAAAAAGCGTCCCTCACCTCATCTAGGGTCCGGCTGGCACGGGCCGCGCCCGGGCGCGAGTACTTTGGGCGCGTTCGAATGCCTGGGTCACCTATGAGCCAGGACCGCGCGGTGCAGGGATGGGCGTTCGGTGGCCTGGACGGCCTCTGGGGCCTGGTTCAGCGGATGCAAAAGAGCCCCCCAAAGCTGCATCCCAGCAAACACTGCGAGGGGTCATTCCTCGGGAGCCAGGCCCATTGGCGCCGCTGCGGTGACTACCGGTGGGTGGTTTTTCGCGCCAACACACCGCACAGGCAGGGGAGAAGGCTGCGAGCTGTGGCAGAGGAGGAGGCACGCCTGGGTCGCGCCGGGGCGGAGGGGCACGCCGGGGTTCTCGCCGGCACGGAGGTGCGGCGGCGCGCCGGGCCTTCGGCGGCGCGGAGGAAGAGCGGCGCGCAGTCCCGGAACGCGGCGTCGGCGGACACGCCGATGGAGGAGGTGGCGGCGGCGGTGGAGTGGGGGTTACACTCGGCGCTGGTGAGCCCATCGACGGGGAGGCCGAGCAGGCGGCTGAAGAGGAGCCGGGGGACCTTGATTTGCACGGAGGAGGAGGCCCAGGACAAAGCTCCAGGCTTCAATGGCGGATGGGAATTTAATTCCCCATGGTAGGGGCCATGGAAACGGGCTGCAAGTAGTTGAGGATGAAGGTTGGGAGGTGGGCGAGCCGTGTGTAGCGGCGATTTGATTTTTGTGAAGGGAGGATGGCAAATTTCGCCGGAGAAGGATGAAGGTTGGGAGGCCACAGGCATCAATGGCGGACGAGGATTTAATTTACAGTCTGAAGGACGAAGAGGTGAAGATGCAGTAGCAGGCGGCGGTGTGCGCGCAGCACGCGTCGCGAGCACGCGCGGCATGCGGCGGCGGTGGCGTATGTGGACTGCGGCAGCGTAGGAAGAGCGGCACGCCGGTCCGCGGCGGCGCGGAGGTGCAGAGGTGTGCCGAGCCCGCGGCGGCACCAGTGGAGAGGCAGGAGGGAGGCGAGGTAGTAGGAGAAGAGGTGGGTAAGGCTACCCTAGCCCAAATGCAAGGTGAACGTATCATTTGATCCAGCCCAACCAACATTTTCTTGACCCAATAGATGCAATTTTACCGATCACATTCTCTACATCTCATGGACCTAGCCCGTCGGGCTCCAGCCCGGTTCGTGGGCTAGGCTGAGCCGAACCAGGCATTCGAACGCGCCCGCAACTTTGCTTGGTCGATCACGCTGACTTGAGCGCCGACGTCGACCTGATTGTCTGAAACAACGATCGATCAGCTGGGCATGCATGCCTGCCTGCCTGCCCTGGCCTCATGTCGTGATCGCCATCAATAGGCCGGGCAGTGCACGGACGAATCCGTCAAACCTATCTACCAGGGGAGACGATGGCAATCAATCGCGTTGCACGGAACGTAAGATTTGTGGCTCTGATCCTCCAAGATACCCGCTGACTTGTGAGCGATCGAGCTATTCACTAATCACTACTGATTGACCTCCCGAAGTATGCATGCATGCGCCATGGCGGCACGATCGAGCTGCCTTTGAATCCTTTGGTTGGCACGTACGAGTTGACATTGGCACTCCACCAGACAGAGACCCATGCACCTCAATTCTGACCAGTAATCCAATGTCATCGATCAAAAAGGTGTTAATTTCATCCACCAAGCTAGCCCTACGATAGTTGACACGCACACTGGATCGCCACTGGCCAGTCAGAAGACAACAAAATGTGAGCTACTCCATCAGATTCAGATACCACTCTCTCACCTCGCGCCTCCGGCCGTCTAAACACATGCTAATGCATCCTTTCCCTTCTATAAATACCAAATCCCAGCCTCTTCTTCTTCCCTTCTATAAAGCCATTCAAACAAGTTCCAAGCGAATAGCAGTGTCATATCTCCATCTCTAGCTCGCCCGCCGGCGATATGGGGATGGCGGGAACGACGATGAAGAGGCAGAAGGGAGGAGATCATGAGATGAGCTGGATCAGCAGGAAGCTGTTCCTGTACAACGTCACCGTGGGGCTCTACGTCATGGATTGGTGGGAGAGATACCTCTTCAGTATCCTTTGATCATTCATTTCCTCATATGCATGCACATGCCTATGATTTCTCTGTTGCCCCTTCCGATCTTTTTGGTTTTGTATGTTTCTTCCCAAGTTTCTCTGAATGTGTGTTTCGCATCTCCATCTATCGGTCAGCATGAAAAGTCCACTTATGAATCCCAGACCCCTTATTTTGACAAGGAAAATGTTCATTCTTCTTCATGAATCCGTTGCAAATTAATTTACTCCTTGATTTGGGGCCAAATTCCAGTCCAAAGTTTGACAAACAAAAGAATCTAGGTTAATTTGTTCACGGATGATTAAGTATCCTAAAGATGCCCCAAACTAACTCCTTGATATCCCAAGTAAACATTTCTACCTGAGCTGCCATCACAAGTATACAGGTGGCTCAGGCCACCTTGCTTTGCTGATGCGCCCGGGAAAGCTCCAGGTTAGGCGCAGGTGATCGAGTAGCTAGGCTGGATTCAGAAATTGACCAAACTGACCGGCCTACAGCCCGCCATACACACCTGAGCCCTGAGGTGCCACACACGTACACCGGCCGCCCTGCCCCTGAGCCCTAATCAAAACGTGGGTATATCAGTATATGCATATATTAAATTATTTTTCCCCTTTTTGATTAATTATTGAAACTATTTTCCTGGTCGATGGTGTACACGTACTGGTGCTTGTCCTTGACTTACAATAGACAGCATTGTCTTGATTCTCCTGTGGTTGTTCTGCTACAATACAACTAAATCTATGTGGCAGGCATTTGACTAGTAAGTTATTTTCTCATTCTCCTTAATTTTCCTTTAATCTATACATAATATCTTAAATTTTCATTTCCTCCTTATCATGCACCGTGTTCTGACTCAACCACAAAGAGTATATCATTACATAACAACATATTTTCCATGTTTCAGCCATCTCAAGAGTAGCGCGGTGGAGCTAGGAGCAAGAAACCATTCGATGGTGGCCTTGTCCTGAATAATACTACAATGTTGTTTATTGCTATACGAAAACCATGCATATGATCGAAGAATCGCGGTGTGGCAATTTGTGTATGCTAAACGGTTATTTTTAAAGTGTTGTTGTGTTATGCTTAGGCGTGATCTCTTAATGCAAGCGTGTATGTACATATGTAGCACTTGAGTGAAAACTTTTGAGAAATTATTGCAACTGCTATATCTTCACCTGATGTATTGACTATATTAGTATAAAAAAACTAGAATTGTTTATAAGGTGTGCTTTCAATTATTTGAAGGGTTCTATTACACGGGAAAGCGATTTTTTTTTATATTTAATTTTCGACGATTTTCCGAAAATGAATAGCCGTTTCAAACTTTATCAAAAGTAGCCTCGAACCGCCGATTCAACTGGCGGCAGGACCCTGCCGCCGTTTCACAGGGCGGCAGGTCCTATAACCGCCGGCGGTTTGAAACGGCGGTAGTGACGTGGCCGTAGAGCGCGTGAACCAGCCGCCAAAGGAAATGGCGGTTGACTGACCAACCGCCGTCTGACAGGGCGGCAGGCCCAACCGCCAGTTCCTCTGGCGGTAGCGACAGCCTACCGCCAATACAAATGGCGGTAGGTGCCCCTCCACCTATAAAAGCAGTTGCACCTCCTCCTCCCAGCTCACTCCTCAGCCCATTCGGCATTCGACGGAAGAGAAGGAGCATCCGGCAGAGAAACTCTTCCGTTCCACTGGTAATATTTCTAGAACTTTTGAAAATATATTAGAAATTTAGAAAATAGTTTAGAAATACTAGAATTAGCGTAGATATTTAGAAAATAGTTTAGAAATTTAGAAAATAGTTTTGAAATTTAGAAAATAGTTTTGAAATAGTAGAATTAGCGTAGATATTTAGAAAATAGTTTAGAAATTCAGAAAATAGTTTAGAAATAGTTGAATTAGTGTAGAAATTTAGGAAATAGTTTAGAAATTCAGCAAAATAGTTTAGAAATAGTAGAATTAGCGTAGAAATTTAGAAAATAGTTTAGAAATTCAGAAAATAGTTTAGAAATAGTCGAATTAGTGTAGAAAATTAGAAAATAGTTTACAAATAGTATAATTAGCGTAGAAATTCAGAAAATAGTTCTGAAATTTATAAAATAGTTCAGAAAATAGCGTAGAAATTCAGAAAATAGCGTAGATATTCAGGAAAATAGTTTAGAAATTCTTTAATTAGCGTAGGAATTCAGATAATAATTTAGAAATTCAGAAAATAGTTTAGAAATCCTTTAATTAGCGTAGATATTCAGGAAATGCCATAATTACTTGCATAGTAGTATTAGTAGTTAATTTAGAAACACCTTATTGCTCAAAACTACTTTAATTACTTGCATAGTACTATTAGTAGTTAATCCAAGTATTTGTACGCTATATGATATCAGGGATGTCACAGACAGTCCGGGTTCAATTGTTTTATGTATCTGGGGAAATTAGATATAGTCCCGAAGGAGTTGATCTTACAAGAGCCGAAGAAAGACCTTGGGGGGTCATAACCAACTGGCTGTACAAGGCATTCAGGAAAGATGAAGAGCAATGGAAACTGTCAGTGATGGCTGTGTTCAACAGAAGTCAACCAGTGTTTTGGGAGCTTATGCACTTAGAAGGTACTGAAAATTGGAGGCGTTATGTCAGGAGTGCATGCACAATTGGTGCTCCGGTGGTTTTGCTTGTCCAGTTTGTACCGAATGTACAACTGAATGAGGAAGCAGAGGGTCAAGGCCAGAGTAGCCATCATGGGGGAGAGGGGGAAGATGGTGGAGAGGAGGAAGAGGGTGGACAGGAGGAAGAGGGTGGGGAGGAAGATGGTGGTGCAGAGGAAGAACAAGAGGGGGATGAAGCAATTGGTGTGGTTGATGGGGGAGAAGAAGACCCTGAAGTAATGAGGCAGTTCAATGCAGAGATCGATGACTATGAACGTGCATTGGAAGATGACTCCTCAGATGATGAGGATGAATCCATTATGCCAAGTGACTGGGAGAGCTATGATTTCTCACAGCTTACTGTAAATCCTGGTGTGAATGTGGCTTGGGAGTACCGGGAGAATGAGGTGTGCGAAGGAGCTCTGTATACAAATTCAGGAGAGCTTAAGGATGCAGTGAAGAGGTGGTCCACCTTGACATTGAATAGGGAGTTTAGGGTATTGAAGAGTTCTCCAGCAGTGTATGATGTTCGTTGTGTGAAGCCCGACTGTCCTTTTAGAGTGCATGCTTACAAGGGCAAGTGGAAAGATTACTGGAAGATCAGTATAGTTGTGGATCACACATGTACACTTGACCAGTTAGATGCAAGTCACCGGAATTTGACTGCCAGATTTGTTGCTAACCACATGTACTCCCAGATTGTGGAGAATCCAGCTTATGAGCCTAAGTCCATTATCTGTGCCATTGAGGAGAAATTTAGGTACAGGATCAACTATGACAAAGCATATAGGGCGAAGAAGAAGGTTATAGAGATGAGGTGGGGTACTTACGAAGCATCCTACAACAATTTACCAGCCTTGCTGAACACAATAGCTGTGTTAAATCCTGGCACCTACTATGACATCAAGACATATCCTTTGGTAGCTAGGCCAGGCAAGCTTGTTCTTCAGCGGTCATTCTTAGCATTGGGGCCCTGCATTGAGGCATTCAGACATTGTAGACCCGTCATTTGCATAGATGGCACATTCTTGACAGGAAAATACAAGGGCACAATCTTGACAGCGGTGGCAGCAGACGGCAACAATCAGTTGTTGCCATTGGCTATTGCATTTGCGGAGGGAGAGAATGGTGATAGTTGGTACTGGTTTCTGGAGAGGCTGAAGCAGATGGTGGTGAAGGAGGTGCCAAACGTGTGTGTCATACACGATAGGCACAAAGGAATTTTGTAGGCGATGAATGACATCAAAGAGGGTAGCGAAGAAAGAAACAGAGCAGCCCAGTGGCCTGATGTTCATAGCAGATGGTGCATTAGGCATATGGGAGCAAACTTCCACAGCCAATTCAAGAACAAGCAACTGACTGAACTGTTCAAACGATTATGCTCGCAGAATCAGGAGAGGAAGTTCAATGAGATATGGAAAAAACTAGATGAACTCACAAAGAAAGCATCAGAAGAAATAGCAAAGAAACCAGTCAATCCTGAACCGGGGCAAGAGCCAATTTCTCTTGAGGACATTGGGTTAGATGCTCCTAATGTGAGAAGGAGAAGGGGACGTGCAGTCAAGACCTTCAGCCAGTGGATTGAGAACGAGCCGAAGGAGAAATGGTGTCTCTTGCACGGCATAGGAGGTGTAAGGTTCGGGATCAAGACGACTAATTTTGCTGAGGTATACAACGCAGTCTTGCGTGGGGCCAGGTGTTATCCTTTAGTTGGCATCATTGAGTTCTTTCTGTACCGCGCAATAAAGTACTTTTATGAGCGTGCAAATAAAGCACACACAACAATGGCTGATAGTCAGAAGTTGTACTCCACAGCAATGGCTGAGTACCTGGACATAAAACAAAAGAAGGTTCTGAGTCACTGAGCAGAGCCTGAGCCTATACACCGTGCAAGTGCCTCTGATACTAGGTGGAAGTATCTGGTCGAGTGCAAAGCCAAATCACAGAAAACAGGCAATGAGAGAAGGAGGCAAATTGTGGTTCTAGGCAACACGACGTGCTCATGCTCCTGCCACAAACCACAGCTACTACACAAGCCTTGCAGTCATGTGCTCGCTGCATGTTTTAGAACTAAAGGTTGGCACTGGGGTCGGTACGTGTCTAGGTACTATTGAAGCAAACCATCCTAGACACTTGGAACCACACTCTGGAGGGTCATCTCTTCATCAGTTCGTTCATTGAAGATCCCAAAGGAAATGCAACATACATACCCGATCCAAATCCTGAATTGTGCCAAGGCGTTGGTCGACGGAAGAAGAAGAGGATCAGGAACAACATGGATGAAGCTGAAGCTGGTTGTTCAGTGGCGCTCTGTTCAAAGTGCAACAACCCAGGACACACCTACAAGAAATGCACTACAACAATGTACGCTTGCAATGCACCTAGTTCGTCAAACGCGGATGATGCTGCCCAACCTTCGGCTAGTGGAACTGCACCTTCTGGACGTGGACGTGGACGTCGTAGCCGCCGCAATGAAGGAATGCATTGAGTTTAGTTGTCTTATTTCGCTGAGTTGTTTGTAATAATGTCTTATTTACCGTAGTCGGACGTGTTGTAATAATTGAACAAGTATTTCCTTAGATTATGTTGTGTACGAACTTATTCATGCTATCGTATTTATTTGTCATGTTGAATTTATGTAACAGTAATTAGGGATGGCGTCTGCTGCTGCCGGAGGTGGTGAGGATGACAATGGTGGTGGTAATCGTGATTCCTCACACCACAGGGGGAAAATCACGTTCGAAACACCACCTGATCCGAAGAAAATGAGTACGTTGGAAAGAGGCATGCTTCGTCATTTGCAAGGAATAACTGCAGATGCCATTGCAAGAGGAGAGGAACCTCCATGGAATGGTATTTATACTCCAAAGGATATGCATCATTATTTGCAACGGAAAACTGCTGATGCCATTGCAAGAGGAGAGGAACCTCCTTATGGTGGTCTTTATGCTCCGGGTGGTCCTTATGCTCCAGCTGACCCGTGTGTTGGTAATCCACCAACTACAAAACCTACCAAGGAAGCTAAACCTTCGTCGTCCCGTCACAGGAAGGGCTGAAGTCTGTCATGTTGTGCGATGTTGTAGTGTTTCATCCTGCAGCGGTGTAATATCTGAAATACTATTTCGTTTGAATCATGGTGTTGTAATAATAGTGTAATTGTTCTGTACGAACTGGATCCTATTTTAATTGTGTTGTAATAATTGAATCAGTATTCCTTAATTTCTTCTGATACTTTTTTACTGCATTTTTTTAATTTTGTTAAAATATTTGGATTTCCTCACGTGCTAATATCCAAATAATAACTTCTTTTGCAGGTTGGGAATGGCTGCCTCAGGTCCTGACTTGGACTTGGAGTTGCTCACTACGAGTAAAGAGGTGGTTGCGGTGCCTAAGGGGATCCACACTCCTATGTGCTAGTGCGGTGACAATTGCAAGGTTGTCAAGTGCAAGGCTCTCGGGTACGCTTACGGGATGCGGTTCTTCATGTGCGCCAATTATGCGCACGACCCGATCAAGCCATTGAACCGCAATGATAGACCCAAAGTAAGAAATTCGTGCAATTCTCGATTATTCATTTTTCAATTTTTTTAATTTTTTACTAACATGTTTTTGCAAAAAGAGTCCACCTCCTCTTTGTGATTTCATGCAGTGGCTCGATACCGAGCAGTCTGACGACGACAAGAAGTACGTCAAGTCAACGGCCCGTGATGCAAGAGAGAGGTGGTTCCGCATGATTGAGGCGGAAAAACAAGAGGAAAACGCAAACAACAACAGGAGGAAATTCGCGTTCGCCAGCAGATGAGAGAGCGTGAAGAGGCCCAGGCCCGCGAAGCAGATAGAGAGAGGAAGAGGGAGAGGGCCCGACGGGCCAAGGAAGCTGGACCCGATGCCATTAGGAAGGGAAATACCCTCGTTGTACTCAGTAGACCTAGAGTAGTAGCAACGTAGTCGGATTGTATGAATTGTAAACCACGAATTCATCCAGAGATTTTTGTAGTAGGGAAAGATTTTAAGTACCTTCAGAGGAGCTTCTCTGTGAACTCGAAATCGTAGAACGGAAAGTACCTCTCATCCTCGTGGAGCTTGAATATGGGGTTCGTGTGTTTCCTCTGAGTCACTGCAAATTTTCTCTCCCACGGATCTAAGGGCCCACAACGCTACAGTAGCCCACTGCTAGGGTGTGTTTCCTCAGAGTCACTGCTTCGATTCCCTTCCCACGGATCGAAGGACCCACCACTCACCCTTCTTCTACATATATCACCCTTCTCTACGATGCCTCTTCACAACAAACTGCAATGGCTTCCGGGAGTGGAGGTGAATATGGGTGTGGTCCTGAGTTCTGAGAGGAGCAAGATCCAGAGTTCAAGGGGGAATTTCCAGTCCTACAAAAGAGGGACTTCCGTTCCATGCGTGAAGTTAGAAGCTACGCACCTAACAAACCGGTGTTGTGGCCAACATGTTCACACGGTGAGCGTTGCGTGATGCAAGTCTACGAGGGCTCGGGCAACTACGGTCGTCGCTTCTGGCACTGCCCACTAGCAAGGGTAAGCTATGGAAATGATATTTGTTCATCAACCATGCTTGGTTTGTTAACATTTTTTTGGGTATTTTTCAGTTCTCCGACGATGCTGACAACTGTGGCTTCTCGCAATGGGTGGATCCCCCAGCCATTGACCCCTATCAGGATTACATCAACTACCTCCACGACATCGTCATCTACAACCTGCAGCGGCGCCTGGACGAAGCACTTGCTTCCCCAGATCGTCCCGCCGACAACCAGTGCTGCCCTTGTGCGACTTGTACTTGTGAATGCCACGCGAAGATGAGAGATTGGTCTCCTCTTCCTTCACCTCCACCACCACCACCGGGGTACTACATGCCGTCTCAGCAGTCCTCAGGCGCCGGCTCCTTGCTCTCTGACCAGTTCTCGTACAACTAGTTTTCGAATGTAATCCAGTATCTAAATTCCCTAAGGCATGTTAGGATTAGAGTTGTGTCGTGCATGCCATTGCAATTTCGTCGGTGATTTATCTTTAATTTAGATGATGTCATTTCCATTTCATAAAAAAAAACTACCGCCGTTTTGCACGGTGGTAGGCCCTGACCTACCGCCGGGTGACATGGCGGTTGACCGCCAACCCCAGCCGCCAGCCCCAGCCGACCTGCCGCCCGCTACCTTAAGAGGAACCGCCCTGTTGTTTAGCGGTTAGTGTTGCCGCCACTTGAACAGGCGGCAAGTCCTTACCGTTGTTTGAAACGGCAGTTACAGGGCTTGCCGCCGTTTGAAACGGCGGCAGGAGGGTCCTGCCGCCAGTTGAATCGGCGGTTCGAGACTACTTTTGATAAAGTTTGAAACGGCTATTTATTTTCGGAAAATCGTCAAAAATTAAATATATAAAAAAATTCCGGGAAAGCAACCTGTTCTGGGCTGTTGCCTGTTGGACGTTTCGGCCTGTTCCGTCAAAGAAGTGAGAAACAAGTAAGTATAAGCAAACGTCTTCCCTTAACGGTGGTATTCCATCAAAGGGGCGGTACTCTTTATTTAGCATTAATCTTTTCAGATTTAACGTTTAAGTTAAACCTTCAAATACGGATCCTACTTCCACAATTCAAACTTTTGACGCATTATTGCAGATTTGGGGGAATTTGGCCATGTTTTGTTTAAACGGGAGGAAACAATTAATGACATGGTAAATTTATAAAGAGGAAAGAAAAGGACTGACTGCCACTGGCATCACAAACCTGAAGAAGTGAAGACTGGAGAGACGATGAGATTGATTGATCCAAGTAGACGATTCATCTTATCAGTCGTATGAGGTGGTAGATGAAGATGAGTGGTGATGATCATCTTAGAGTCTGTCCAGCCCTACATCGATTCGTCTCATCAATGCATATATACATATACATATCCATGAAACTTGGTGAAGTTGCAAAATTGGTGAAGATAGCGGGCACAAAGATCTCCCAAAAGCATGCTACGTCTTGTGATTTGGAAGAATTCATGTCAAAATAAGGGGTCTGGGCCTCTGCAGAATCTGCTGCCATGACAGAAGAATACACACCATGTATGGCTTCTTCACAGGACATGAAGAACAAAAATTGACTGGCTCCGCCTGCCTAGAACAACCGAACTTTTTTTTAGTAGAACGAAATTCTAAAATAGAGCATGGGGGCCACATTTCAGTGTCAGTGCCTCTCTTGTGGGCCCCGGAAGGAGTCAAGCTGTGCTAGAAGAAAAGTCCACTTGCAGCTGCTGCAATCCTCCCTCTCCGGCGGCCAAACTAGGGGGCTCCTGTATACCTACCGGAAGGTGGATAAGGAAGTGAACTTCCAGCCCACCAAAACCTATCTAAATGATGTTTTTTATTTTCCCACTATCTCTCCCACCATTTAAAAAAATGTTGGAACACTTTTTAAAAAATGTTACAACATTTTTCAAACAAAATATTGAATCAAAATTTTTCATAAAAACTTGAACTAACATTTTTTGGAAAATTTGCACCAACATTTGTATAGACAAAAATTGTTGAATCCAACATTTTTTTCAAAAGGTTTCATCAACATTTGGTGATAATGTTGGTCAACATTTTTGAAAATGCTCCAACATTTTGGTTCAACATTTTTCTCCAACATTTTTTCTTTTTTCGTCTTTCTTCCCCAACAGGCCAACACGACCACGACCTCCACCTCCCGAGCGGCCGGCAGCGCACCGGCCGGCCGGCGCGGGCCGCCGAGCTCACGTGCGGGGCACCTGCGCGCGCCCAGGACGCGGGGTGGCGCGCCCAGGACGCGGGGTGGCGCGGCCGTGCGAGCTCGCGCCCAGTGCGGTCCGGCCGCCGGCGGAGACACGCGCGGGCCTGGGCATGCGCCGCTCGGACGGCGGCAGCCGCGGGCGTGCACAGGGCCGGCGGAGGCCGCGGCGGTGGAGCTCGCCGGCCGCCGGCGAGGCACGGGGCGGCGTGCCCGCACGGGCTGGGGGGCGGGGGCGGCCCACTGGTGGTGCGGCGGCGGCGCGAAGCAAAGGAGAGGAGGTTGTGGGTGTTAGGGTTAGACGTAGATCTAACGGTTGTGGTTTGTTGCACACATCTCAAACATTGGAAGATCGTTTGGAAAAAAACTTCCGGAAGATATATAGGATTCCCGGCCAAACTAGACCCCGATGCTGACTTTCAAACTTGAGAGGCTGTTGGGCCGAAACGAGAAGGAATCGGTCCAGTAAAACTAGGCAGGGACTAAACAAACACGGCTTTAGCTTTCTTTTGCTCACAGGACTGAAGATTCTTGCAATTCCAGATACACCCCCTGTGAACTCGTGTTGTTGCCTTTGGGAATTCAGACTTGCACATAAAACAATGATGTAGCTGAAGCAAAAAAAAAAAACCCTGCTCTGGAGCATTTGAAAATCAAGAATTCAAGATACTATTTTTTTAGGAGGGGCGTGGCAACTTCTAGAAAAGTTCAAGGAAAATTATTTATTGCTCCTTTTGGGGTGGGGGGGGGGGGGGGGTTGGTTTAGTTTTTGAAAGTGCCAAGAGAAAGCTATGCAAAGATCTGATTTACATTCATGATTCCACATGGTCAGGCACTAAATTGCAGGATCTTGGTGGAATACATTATACCTTCATGAATCTTGGTACAAATAATAACGATATTTTACAGGGGTTTTAGCGCATATTTCCCTTCCAGTTCATCCTATATAAACGACTACCTCCGTATCCCCCCAACAGAGCACCATCGATCGATTCAGAGTTGACAATTCAGAAATTCAGACTTCACCTCCAAACAGAGGAGCACGCGCGCGCCCCCCGATTCGGAAAGGCTAGCGCTCGTCAAGGAGGAAGACTGCCGCGGAGGCGATGGCGGGCGAGATGAGCTGGGTGGGCAAGAAGATCCACCTCTACAACGTCACCATGGGCCTCTACATGCTCGATTGGTGGGAGCGGTGCCTTTTCAGTATCCTTTGACTGCTTCTCGATCCGAATTCAGTTTCTGAGTCACTCTCTAATTTCATCCTTGCTGCTCTCAAAACTATCGGCCGCCTTGGGTTTTTGTTAGATCCACGCTTGGGTGTTTCTGTTCCACCAAAATATTTAGATTTTCGGTTGGGTACTGGTCCAATTCGTTCATGGGCAGAAAAAATCCCGTCTCTGAATCCGTCTGGCCTTGCTTGATTTCGTCGGGATTACCGGCATTTATTCCCATTGGTTGCGCACGATTTTATAGTTCTTGGAATGTGCATCCTTAACTGTAGCAGACATTTTGGTGCTGATCCTGCTCTGGTTCATCTGCTTCAACGGTTCGCGCTTCGCCACTGACGTCTTCGAGAGGTACCCAAATTACCTGTAATCCTGTATGTTCTAATAAGACTACAGACTTGTTAGAACCGGATTTTAAGTTAGGCTCTGAATCTGCAAGTTCCTAAAGTTCCTACTTCCTAGCAAGTCTGAACTTTCGTTGTTCTGTTATTGGTACATCTATAGCTATGTTTCTCATATGCCATGTTTATATGGTGTTCTTTTTTTTTTTGAGCAAATATGGTGTTCTTGTGTGTCAAGCAGTTAGACCATTATTACAACCGCAGTTATTGGGACATGTGTTTTGTTCAATTCAATCTAAACAGAAAACTTTGTGCTGCAGGGGGTTATTTCCTTAGATTTCAACTTTGAAATGTTTGGTGCATTGAAAGGAGAAAAATCCAAAAAGAAAAGTAACTTAATGAGGGTTAGGGAAAAAGATACACTGATTGGGACTTATAAGTGCTAGCTATAAGCCTCTAACTAAGCCAACGTTTTTCCTAGATTGACTTTGAAATTCTAAGGCTCACCTTGTTGCAATGCTAGGCTACTGAAACAAAAATGATTATGTGCAGGAATGCAGATTTATATCTCTTGTAGGTCAATTTAATCGTTGGCTTTCAATCTTAAAGGTTGAATTTTGTTTTTGAGTGCATCGTATTTACCTGAAAAATTCTCTAGTTGCAACTGCCCTGAGGTCAACTAATTTGTTTATGACCTGAATGTGGCACGGGATATTCCCTTACAACTGGGGTGTTGAAATACAGGCAATGTCTTCCAGTCATGCACATGTTTGAGCTAAGCTTCTATCTGGTTATTCCAATCATAGCAATTTAGTAAACCACTACATTTTCTTGCTGGTTGCCCATCTGTAACAAATAGACTGTTAACATTTCGTCTACACAATGTCTGTCAACATCTTATCATTCCTGTGAAGTAAAATCAATCCTCCTTTTCTGTCAGAAAACCAACCATAATACTTTTCTGCACCTTAAGTAGCCGCTTGATAGTTACTCGTGCATCCATTATAAGGTGTGTTTTAATTTAAAATATACTCAAACATAACAAATTTTAACAAACAAATCAGTCAGATTATATGCGAGTTTAGTGTACAAAGTTGCATCGTTAGCTTTCTATTTTTGAAGTGCTTGTAATATATTGTTGAATTTTAGCAATTGGCAATATGTTATTAGTGAAATTATAGGTCAAAATCCATTTGGGAAGTCTTTTTTGCACATAAATACACCCTAGATAATGGATGGAGGGAACAGCTACAGACCCACCTCCCATCTCATTTTGTTTCTTACCAGTATTCAATTATTTGTTAAATTGTTTTCACTAATCAATTAAGGAACTACTAAACTTGTACTTAGTTATTATGAGTTTGTCTGGCTCATGAACCTCTGATCTCAAATGAACCTCTTTCAGCCACCTGAAGGCACGGATTCTCCAAGGTGCAAATTATGGCATGGGAATTGACATGCCCTCCTCTTAAGCCTGGAGTGAAAAACGCTGAAGCAGTGTAAATCTTCTGGTTTGGATAATCTGAATGGCTTCAAGTAATTTAGTACTGCAATTATGTGTACGAAATAGTTTCAAAGTATAAGATGCTTAAGTTCTGATTGTTTTGTTATTCCTGTACTGTAAGTATAAGATGCTTAAGTTCTGATTGTTTTGTTATTCTTGTAACGTATGTGGTCATAATTTTGACTGCACATCATCAGACCGAGTTCATACTGTAAAATCGTTGTTACTAGTGTAATATGTTTTGATACTCTTGTAAGGCATGTAGTCATAATTTTGACTTCACGGTACCACATTCAGAGTTCAGACTGTAAAATTTTCCGTATAATGCATATCTCAATCTCAACGCTTCGAAGGTTATCTGCTCTCTGATATCATAATTTAGTATTGCAGCCACAACATAGCTGTTCAACTGTTTTTTTTTTTGTGAGAATAACATTGCTGTTCAACTGTTCAGTCTCCAAAATAGAGGTCTTGGAATATAGCAGCGGCAACAGCTATTTATAACTTGAAGTTCTTCCGTGAGGGTTAGACTCCACAACAGAAATCCTTGAAATCCAATTCGAAACAAGTCATTCAGAAGAGATTTGGCAAGACCTCTGGTTCGGTATTTTATTTTGAAGAACCATACAAACCTTTCCTCCAAAGGATTCAAACCTACTGAAACTTGAAGAACTTATTACTGAAGTAATTTTTTTTGAGACCATTACTGAAGTAATTTAAAACAACCTAGTACTATTTTATTTCCTTTGAAACCATCCAAAACTGTCCAATTTAAATGAACGAGATCAAATTTCATTTCCGGGTATTCTACTGCTTTCTTTGAACTGTAGCGAATGTTTGCTGCCTTGAATTCAATTTTCGATGAGAGAAATAGTTTCCTCGAGTTTTGTAGGAAGTATATTTTCAGAAATTGGTAGGAAGACATTCAGAAAAACATTTTGAGATAATAAGGAATAAAGGAAAATTAGAGGATCTTTTGAGAACTAAATTAGAGGATATTTAAGGATTGAAGAAAGAAAAACATAAAAAAAACCTTAGGAAACGGCTTGAGATAGTCAATCATCAATAAATAAAAATGCTAATCTGGGCTGGTCCAACCCATTTAATTCAACGTCAATTAGGCCCTAATTTGGCCGCTGCAGCTGGGCTTCTCCGGTACATCGTCAGCACACCAGACTTGTCCGGTACATCCTCGGCACACCAGATTTGCTTGCACACCGCTAGCTGCAGTGTCCTCTTCAAATTAATGTCCCAAATCGACCGAACCGACTCTGATCACTAAATTCAATTCCAGAGTACACAAATACGCATGGATGAAGACTTAAAGTTTCAAAGACAAGAATTGCGAATGAATTGGGGCCTCAAGCAACTTCGGCGGGCTATCTAGTTGGGCGATTTGGCACCGGCGGAGGAAGGCAGAAGCAGGTTCCGTCCACTACATAGCCTCTGTTTGTTCATGCTCCAGTTGCGTCTGCAAGTGCTCACTCCTTGCTAACTGATCATTCCGAATCAATACATCTCCAGCTGCGTCTGCAAGTGCTCCCTCCTTCCTAACTGATCATTCTGTATCTGTACGTCTTCACTAGGCTTGATCTCAACTCTTGCAAAGAGGACAAGACGACCTCCCGTGTGTCACACCAACCAGGGCGGCCCCTTCGAGTCTACTCAGCTTCGCCGCGCCGTCAGCTATCTCCCGCTTGTACCTCCATGTCCACAAAGATGATTTGTCGGATGTGCTATAGTTGTTCTCTCATCCTTGCATCCCACATAAACACCGTGCTTTTCTACATTTATGAGCTTTTGTATGTGCCTGTGCACCTTTCCAACCCAGAGGGTAAGTTGTTCCCTCGTTTCTTCAAGTATTCACTTCCATAAGACCAAATCACAATAATATCTTTGAAACAAATGCATCTTAACAAATTAATTATTCTTGAACTTAACATGACAAATGATACCTTAAACTCATGAATCATACTATCGTACTTCCTCCTTTATTTTGTTTGCTATTTTTTATTTTTGAACATAAATTATGAAAAGATACATTATATTTTATGTTCTACCTTATTAAGTATATTTGTCTTCTCAATCCCATTAAATTTTGAAGGTGTGTCTTTTTGTTGGAAAGGATGGGGTGTTATATTCATGATTGTTTTCTTAAATGTTTTGTTATTGGCTATCAAATTGAGAATATTTATCTAGATAAGCACTCTTTTGTGGCACTACTAAATAAAAATGTGATGATAGGAACATGATCGTGGAAATGTTGTTCAAATCATCGACTCAAATGATGGGATGTGGAAATCAGCTTACTATTGGAACTGACAGCTTGAGTAGGCAAATGTCCTAGTGTAACGTTTTCATAATTAAAAAAAATCTTGTGAGATAATAGTGGTATGTCTTTTGTCTTGGTTTATTACTACATTGACAATAGTGTTATTTACGGTTGTTTGCATGCAAATTAGATTTATGAGTGTCATGGACTGCATCACAAATATCTCTTGCTACTTGTTTCTCAACTTAATATCTTCGGCACTATCTCACTCTCCAATATATTGAAGCCTGTTAAATATCTAGCCAAGTTTTTTGAAATGTTTTTTTGATCCCTTATCCACATTATGTTAATGACTTCTGCAATTCCATCAACCGTGTTAAAATTTCTAACATAGCATACTGTTTTTTTACTATACATGCACTTTAATAAAAATAACAATGCGTCTAAAAATAAAACAATAATAGCATTTTATATTTATGTGCAGAATAAATCCTTTTGTATTCTTCTAATCGCTATTGGCATTACTTGGTGTTTAGCGTTTGAAGGTGTTATTATCTCCGTGTGCTTGCATATTCCTTCCAGTAATATGGATGACGAGTTTGCAAGCATGAGCAGTTTTACTTATCACGTGTGTCCTTTTGACTCTACCAAATGTACCTTGGTTATTCCTTGAATATATTTGGAGTGAATCAATGGGGAGAGACGTGTTTGTCCTTTTCACTCTACCTACTTTGCCACTTTGGGGTCATCCCGCGAGCCATCCGATCCGACGGCGCAAGAATCACGGTTAAACAGTTGTTGCTCGTTCGCTGTCTCCCTCGCGCCGGAGCTGTCGGTTCAGCTACCGCGGAAAGGCCGGGCCCTGCCGGTCACACCTCTCCCCCAAAATCAGCGCTAGACAAGATCACACGGGCCAGTAACCGGGTTCTTCCGGAAAAATGTTGAGAAAATTCCTTCTATTGCTATTAAAAAATGCAACTCGTGAGCTCTATGTCATTGAAAATTAGCTCGTGAGCTCTACGTTATTAGTTATATTTTCTGATTCCTTCTGTGCCATTGCCGTCACGGAGACGTTTACCCCGCCGCTGTGACAGAACCGCCCAAAATAATTCCGTATTATCGCCTAAGCCGGTCCACGTGGCCATTAAGCAATAATAAAGAACTATTCTGTCGCCTCTGCCGGGGCATGCCCGGTAAATCACTTACACAGGATCGAATTATGCGCTAAGCCCACACGAAGGTGGGACCAGAGTACAACATTACATTCCATAAGAGGTTCAAGAGTACTTAAAATTACAAACCAGATTTTTCAGAACATAAAAGTAAAGGTGATTCAGAGATTAAACAGCGGAAATAAAACTAGCGGAAGATACACATGGGAGGCCATCCACAGAGTATCACTCATCGTCAACCTGCTCCCACTCAAGTTCCCAACCATCTGGAATAGAACCAGGCCAGATGGGGTTACCTGAAAACAACAACAAAAGCAAGACTGAGTATACTAATACTCAGCAAGACTTACCCGACAAAAAGAAAGCAAGACTAGACATGCAAGGCTTTTTGGCTGGTGTGTTTGTTTTGCCAAAAGCGACTAAGAGTTGATCCTTACTTTCCAATTTTAGCTCAAGTTCTAGTATGTTAACCATTCTAGGTAAGCACCTAACTAAACAAGCATGTTTGTACAAACAATATTAAACAGGCAACAATATTAATCCAAAAGTTCCATAAATAAGTATGGGGTAGCCAGTGGTCAAGCCGACTCAGATAACGGCGAGTGACCGACGATCGATCGATTTATATCCTTGCAAGGTAAACCCAAGATACACGGAAGAAGGTAGACCAAGTGCAGTGTCTACCCCAACCAGGCGGTTCCCGTCATTCCTCAGATTAGGGACAGGCGCAACAGTCCTAAGTACAAGGTTACTGGAACGCCCTCACACGGCACGTCCAGGATCACACTTGCACTACCGGGAGCAAACCGGGAGAAGCATCTCAGGAGTAGTAACGATAAAGTCCCCGCACTGGTTCATTAGGTACTAGGCTTACCGGTCCCATTCCCGACAAGCACTTGGTACGTTCAATAGCTTAGACCAGCACCATGCTACTCGGTCGAGACCGAACCCATTGCTCTTACCACATGAGCGAGTCAATTTAACCAACTTATGATTCCAACATAAGCATCCTATATCTCGCGAGCAATGAGTCATTACTCGACTTCTACCGTATCCTTAGAGCATGGCACTAACGATCCTAACATACTAGTAAAAGAGCATAGGAGTCTTAAGGTTCATGCATCTAGGTTTCAAACAACTCCTGAAACGTAAATGCACAAGTAAACAATAAATACTGAAAGTAAAAGTGGAGATTTTATCCCAAAAAGGTTAGATGAAACCGGTGCTTGCCTTCCTCTGACTCAAACACAGCCTTGGGCTCTTCTGGACTTTGGTCCAGGTCTTGCTGCCCACTAACTTGGTTCAGCTCACCACTAGCGGATCCCTCCTCCTCCTGAGTAAGCGTGTACGCCCCGTCGGGAAAATCTACACGTTTATGCACATGTATTAATTAAGGTTAACTTTTGATGGTGACTGTGTACATATTTGAGCAAAATAAATTATTTAACTTCACTAAACAGCAAGGAGGTGTGTTGAACATTCAAAAACAGAAGTATAACATGTTTTTCACAATTTAACACTTTAAATTTCCATTTCTTTATTTAATTACATAAAACAAGCCTTACAACCATAAATCCATATTAAATCAAAAACACTTCAAATAAATCTAAGCTTCTGCACACATCATCATATATCTATTCTAACCTCACACACCAAAATTTACATTAAGAACATTTATAAATTAATTTATACGAAAAAGACAAAATTCAGCCTAGTAAATCACCATTAATTCATATAAAAAGATTTAATAAACTTTTTGATCTCAACTTTCTCCTACAGGTCATGTATGCCCAGAATGAGTTTCTGACCAAAGCATGCTTGCAGATTCAAATTATTTTTCAGATCTTGAATTTAAGCTCCTACACAAGATTAAATCCAAAACATCTATTAAACAATTCCCTAAAATCACATCCATCATACCAGAGGTACTACTCAACAAGGCAAAGCCCTAGGGTGCACTGGTGCTCAAAGAAAAGTTCATTAAAGAGGCTATAAAAAGCATCAAACTT
Source organism: Cenchrus fungigraminus (assembly GCA_036936925.1). Classification (NCBI taxonomy): domain Eukaryota; kingdom Viridiplantae; phylum Streptophyta; class Magnoliopsida; order Poales; family Poaceae; genus Cenchrus; species Cenchrus fungigraminus. The sequence goes on from CM072780.1 coordinate 76,843,895, forward strand.
AATCTAGCATAAGGCTTAAATAAATCATAATTAAAGATCTACACATCAAACTCATGCCAACTTTGGTCACAAATCTAAACATGTCATAAAGAGAAACATATCCAAAATTCAAGTCCATAGCATGTGTATATTTTAAACTACACTAAAAACACATCAAACTGTGTTTGAATTTTTAATTCAAAAACTACACAGAAAAACCCTATACATTCTTTCTAGAAAAGGTAGGTTTCTTCACCAGGAACCCAACAAAATTGGATTTGCATTTTTATGATTTTTCTACGATTTTTAATGATTTTTCAAAGGTTCAGCTGAAAACCCTAAACAAATTTTACAGAGGAGCCCTCGAAAGAAGAATCAGAAATTACGAAAGGGTCCTCGCTTTGCCGAAAACACCCTATATAGAACACAATCAACTCCAATAGGCCCCTGCCGGAGCAGGGAACCTCGCCGGCGGCTGCCTTTGGCCGGAGCTGGTCGGGTGATGGGCTAGGGATGGCCGGGGACTCACATTGGCTCGGTTCTTGGGCTCTGGGGTACTGAGGGAGGTCCAGGGGTAGCCGGCGGCGGGAGGAGTGTCTGGCGGCCGCCGTTGTGCCCCTGGCCCGGCGACGGCGGCACGGCACGGCCAGCAAACCCCCGGGCTCGCTGTAGAGGAGGAGCGGGAGCGGAGGTGGAGGTGGTCTGCACGGAAGGGAAGGCCGGCTCGGCCCCAGGGGAGGCACTGGCCGGCAGTGGTGACGAGGACAGGGCGGCGGCGACACCCTGCTCTGCTTCAGAGCGTCCTCGTGCGGCGACGCACAAGGCGAGACAGGGGCGAGAGGGGCGAGGACGACGAGGAAAACGACCCGGCGCATGACTCGGCCTGCCTTAACCCCGCGCCCTGCCTGCCAGGTCGCGCGCGCGCGAAGGTAGTGCGACGCTGTCGCCGCTGCGGACCGGCGCGTGGCCTGCGCATGCAACAGACGGCCTGCCTGCGCGCGGTGTACGGGAGAAAGCGAGGCGGAGGCCACACGGTCGAGGCACGGGTCCATAGCGACGTTTTCAGAGCGACCGTACGCCGGCGCATTGCGGCACCGCCACGTGGACGTGAGAACGCGGACGCGCGCGCGCGCCCGCCGGCGCTGCAGCGCGACGTCGTCCGGCCCTGCTTCATTTCGTGATCCCAGTTTCAAAATTACGAAACTCCAAAAAGTGTCAACATACTCGAAAATCTCCAAAAATAAAAGTTGTAGAGGAGCTTTAGACGTACAACTTTCACAAAGGGCGACATATGTTTTGATCAACGGTTTTGTAGCAAAAACGCGTTGAAGTTTCAGAATTCCTCGGCCCTCGTTTACTGTGCGCAGCAGCTTCAACTCAAATTTAAGCGGCTTTGCACTCAAAATTTGAATGTCCGCCAATTATGAAAAATGTGTTCCCAGAAATAAGAAACAACTTTTATATTGGCCGATTTTGAACTTCTATAGAGAAATTTGGAGAACACGCAAGAAAACCGAATCAGCCTTGTGGAGCTCTAGGGTTTTGACCATGATTTGAGAGTTTGACCAGGGTTTAAGTGCAAAAGTGTGCACAATCAAGCAAAACATGCTTAGGGACTAATTAATCTTGATTAACCCAACTAATTGAGGTATTTATCTTTAATAAACACCTGGGGTGTTACAGCCGTTCCCCCGACGCAGCGCGCGCTTGGTCCTGTTCGCCGCCCGAGCCTGCTCAAGGCGTTCCGGCACCGGAGGTCGTGGCCGGGCGGGCGGGCGTGAGTGCCGCAGCGCAGGGCGGACCTCCTCGCCGACGTAGAGCGGACCTCGAGGGCCGGCAGCCTGGCCGGTCCAACCTCCTCTTGCAGTGGCGGTGACCCGAAAGAATGGAGGCCCGGGAACGACTTAGTCGCACCCACGCCAGCGTCCTCGGCCTCCACGTAGTAACTAGCGCTCCGGAGGAGGAAGACGTCGAGCGCGGCGCGAAGCCTCGTTACAAAGCGTCTTCGCGTCTCGGGCTCCGACTGCAGCGCCGTCGCGACATCGGGGCACAGCAGTGCGCTTGAGGCCAGGAACACGGCGCCGAGCGCCAGTCCCCCCTACTTCCCGCCGAGTCGCCGACGCCACCCTCGGCGTCGCGGCGTGGCACGGAGGAGACGAGGAGGCGGCAGGCGGCGGCGGGCGGCCGCGGAGTTGCAGGGCGCACGGAGAGCGCCCTGAAGCTGGGCAGCGATGGCGGCTTAGAATTAAAGGCCCGGGAAAAGCGGTGATGGGTCAGCGGCGGCTTGGCGGCAGCTTGTGGAGGAGTCCCAAAGACCGGCACTTAGACGGCGGCATACGCCAACGCCGGCAAGCACCCTGGCGAGCTGCTGACCAATTTCTCTACTGCTCCTATTTCTTCTTTTTTGACTGACCTTGATCAAAAAATTGTGCCCAATTTCGAATCTAAACTTCCCAAACTCTTTTAAACAAACTTATTGCCAATCCATAGGGCTCCAACTAATTAATTAGCAATTTCATCATCCGAGCAACACAACTCCAGATTTGGGTCTCCAAAACCAAGTCTTCCCGGGCGGCACAAAGTGGAGTCCGGGGTGGGCGTGGCTGCAGCGGAAGACGCGCGTCGCGTGGTGCCGCTGCGGGCGGGCGGGCACGCGCTGAACGTCATCATGCAAGTCGCCCTCTGCCTCGACGTGGGCCTCCATTCCTTCGGGCCGCCGCCGCTCCAAGGGGAGGTCAGACCGGCCAGGCTGCCGCTGCACGAGGTCCGCCCTGCGTCAGCGAGGAGGTTCGCCCTGTGTTGCGGCGCTCACGCCCGCCCGCCCGGCCATGACCTCCGGTGCCGGAACGCCTTGAGCAGGCTCGGGAGGGCGAACAGGACCAAGCGCGCGCGAGGCCAAGCGACGACGAGGGCGCACTGCGTCGGGGGAACGACGGGTAAACGTCTCCGTGACTGAACCGTGACGGCAATGGCACACAAGGAATCAAAAAATATAACTGATGGCGTAGAGTTCACAAGCCAATTTTCAGTGGCATAGAGCTCACGAGTTGCATTTTTCAGTGGCACAGAAGGAATTTTCTCAAAAATGTTCCCGGCGAATTATGAATGCGTTAGCTTCAAGAAAAAGGTAAAGAATGAGCATGCTTCGTGGAAAGTACTATTGTCAACCGCACTTGGCTCAAAGATAGAATAAAATAAAATTTCTTGCGATTGCACTCGGATTGCCGCGAGTCAAACAAGACTTCGAGGCCCCCCGGTTTTCGGACAGCGGTGACGTGGCCGAGTCACGTCCCATCCCGCGTTGCCTTCGCCTGGCGTGTGCCCGCGAATCCCTTCGCCACGAAGCAAAAAGGGCAAGCAAAAACTGTCAGCTTCGCCTTCTTCAATTTCCCACCCATTTCCTCGAACCACCGCGCATTAAATCCCTAATAATAATCTCCTCCACCTCTCCCCCCCGCCAGCGCCCTCCCAAATCCAACCCCCTCCGCCTCCCCGGGAACCACCCGCTCGCCGCCCGCCACCTCCCGCGGCGGGGATCTCCGGGCTGGTTCCCTCCCCCCAAATTGCCGCCCCCCGCCTCACTGCTCCGCGACGGCACGACTCGCAGGCTGCTGCCTTGCTGCTCGGGCGATTTTGATCGACAGACTCCCCTCCCTCCTCCGATTGGGGTATTTCGTGGACCGGGATGGGGCTGCAGCAGTCCAAGGAGGAGCTGCTGTACCAGCAGGTCAACTACGGCAACGTCGACGGGATTCGGACCCTCCGCGCGCAGGGCGCCGGCCTCGAGGTCAGCCACCCAAGCCAGGATAACAAATTTTACAGCTCTTACTACCACCTGTTTGGCGCGGTTGGGAATCCGTCGGCTTACTGCTGCGCTGCTGTTGTTGGGGGAAAATTGTTCGTGTGCTTGGTTTGCAGTGGATTGACAAGGAGGGGAAGACGCCTCTGATGGTCGCATGCATGCGGCCCGATCTGCTCGGCGTCGCCAAGGTGCTCATCGAGCTGGGCGCCAATGTCAACGCGTACCGGCCTGGTACGGACACTCTCCTCATGCTTTCTCTTCTTCTTACATTGTGTTAGTTGAACTTAAGCACTGAAATTCCTACGTCACAGTACTGGAAAATAGTCGAAGTGTAAAGGCTTGCTCGAGAAAAGTTTAATTTTGATACGGATGTGAATGTGTGTAGGTTGGGTAAAAAAGCTGAACTTTGAAGTTAGTAGGGAGCCTAAACTGCTCTGTTAAATAGGTAAATAGGGTGCGTTTTAGCCTTTTAGGAGCGTAAGAGCCTTTGCAAAAAGCATTCAGTTTATATACCCTTTGGCTTCGAGTATCATATGTTGTGCCGAGTCAAATCAAGGAAGGCGTGGCAGTCGCAGAAATGCAGTATTGATATGATTCTTCCATGTTGCTCAAAAAGTTATATGTGGCCATTAGAATCAAGGGTTTATTAGATATATGCCATGGCAACTTTCGCCTTTTGGAGATATACCATTATAATTCGTCTATTTGGAAATATGTCATTACAATTCGATGTTTGCTTGAAATGTGCCATTTTGTACGTATTTGACGATATTGGACCCACCTACTGACTCTGTTGTTTTTGTATGGACCAAAATACCCCCCACTCCATCGGTATCCTTCAATCACTGACTGGTGGGCCCCAAATGTCATCTTCTTCCTCCCTCCTTTCTTCCCCAATCCTGTCATTCCCGTCCCCACCCAGCCACCGTCGCGCATCCCGGTCCGGCGCGTGCGCCGCTGCCGCGCCGTCGTGCTCTGTCTGCCGCTCGCCACCGCCACCGCACTCCCATCCTCGACCTCACTTGGGGGTCTCCGCCGCCGGCACCCTCCCACCTCACTGCGGCCAGGGCGAGGACTTGCTCGCCGGCGGGCGACCTAGAGGAAGAGGCTGCCCACCTCGTGTCCTTGGTGGTGGCGGCTCGTGTCCGCGCTCGTGTCTTCAGAGGTGAAGCAGAAGGAGCTCCTAGAGGTGGTGGCTGCAAGCCTCCCCAAGGACAGGTGCTCCTGGATTCGGATGTGGCAAGCTTCGATTCGGCGGCGGCGAGGTCCGTTTCGGAAGGGGTGGAGAGGAATGACCCGCTCCCGACCCCGACGATGCTCCCCGTGGGCGGAATTTGTCAGCCCCTACGTCCGGTGCTTGGACTCCATGGACGGCGGGAGGTTGAAGACAACCTGACAACCGAGTCCCACACGTCAGTGAGCGCATAGAAGGGAGGTTGTAGGGGTATTTTGGACCATACAAAAATACGTAGACCTCGGGTGGGTCCAAAGGAATCAAAGACGGACCCAACATCGTCAAATACGTACAAAATGGCACATCTCAAGCAAACATCGAATTGTAATGGTATATTTCCAAATAGACGAATTGTAATGGCACATCTCCAAACGGCGAAAGTTGCAATGGCATATATCGAATAAACCCTAGAATCAACCCCAAACACACGCTGGGATTGAAGAGTTCACTGCTTCGTCTTATTATGTTTCTAATCCTCCCTGTTTTTTTTTTTTTTTTTTTTTTTTTGCCATTGGCAGGATCACATTGTGGGACTGCATTGCACCATGCTGCTAAGAAAGGACTTGAGCAGACTGTCCATTTACTTCTCACGCATGGAGGTACATCATTAACTGTATATGAAATGCTTCATTCCCCTCGCATGAATTGCAGTAGTTCTTTGCTAAATGCATATTATTACAGCTAATCCTTTCATACCAAATGATGATTGCAATACTGCCCTTGAAGTGGCAAGAGAAAAGGGCCATGTCAATGTCGTACGGGCCATAGAGGTATATTATTTACTTCATTTTCCCTACTGTGCATTACAATGCCTTATGGAACAGTATTTGTTTTGATTGTTTTACTATTTCTTATTTAATTATTTGTAGGGACGGATTTCCCTTTTTTGTGGATGGATGAGGGAGAATTATGCTCCTGCTTTTCTCGATGCAATTGCTCCACAGTTTATGACACGGAAAATGTAATATTTTGTTGACATTATTTTCTGTCATTTATGTTGTACATCTGGATGCATATCATGGAACACATAAGTGTAAGAATCATTACATGGTATGTTTCCTGAGTTTCTAATGCTTTACTTTCTTTTCCCAGTTGGGCTGTGGTTGTACCCCGTGAAGTGCGGACTCCGACCAGGCTTCTTAAGTTAGAGCTAGCTATATATCCTGAACTACAGGTACAGCTTACTTTTTAAGTTACTGTTCATAGTTGTTGATATGTTAGCGTATCTCCTAGGCATTGAATTCCTACACTACCTTTTGCCCTTAATTAACATTAACATGGGCTAGCAATGGCATTACTGACCTCTCTTCCCTTTAAAGGGTTCCTCCCCCCATGTCTAGTTGTGTAGGAACAAATAGCATGTAGCATCTGTCAAAATATTTGAAAGCTGCTGTTACATGATCATGCAAGTCTAAATTGGAGGAAGCTGCACTGTAACTGCCTGTACATTTTCACCCCTGCTTTTTTGTAATTCCACATTTGCAATTGAAGTGGAAATTGCCCTCTGCTGCCTTTGGTTTGTTGCTTGTGCCTGCCTAAAAGTCTGGGACCATTTGGAGCAAGCTCATGCGTCTGTCATTTCTTCTTTCCTCAACTAAGCTGAGAACTTTGAAAGTAGCGAACTAAGTAAAGCACCAACTTTGTCAGTAGTGAACTAAGTAAAGCACTGGTGCTGCCATTTTTTGTTGTCACAATGCACATGTGCAATCATTTCCTTTGTTTGTTTCTTGGAGTTGTGTTTTGCTTACTTCAGCTATTAGCAGTGAACACAGTGCTTCCTTGGTTGCAGTCAATATTTTTCCTTGCACAATTTGATGACCACATGCTATTGAAATGATTATTTTTTGTGATATTTTGTTTTGTTAATGAACTGCAGGCTTCTAAACCACGTGCTGTAGTTAAACTATGGAAATCGCAAATTGAGGAACCAAAGCTTAACCTGGCTGATCCTTCCGTTGTCATTTTTGACAAAGGAACAAGTATGTACCATGCTTTAGTTTTCAATTTGCAGTTTTGGTATGTTTGAATGCTTGATTATGTTATTGGCTACTTGCTTTGTCGATATGATTTGCATTGTAGTGAGTTCATGATGCTTAACTCTGGTTTAAGGTATATTTTACTTTTTTAAGAAAAAGAAGTACCATGTGTTTTTTGAAGGTTCAATATTACCAACTCATTACATTACAATTAGAGTTTGGATTAGGAGACATGCTGTGTCATGAACTCATTGACTGCATATATCTTCTGCGCACAGAAGATCAAATAGCATGAGTTGTTACTTACACCCATATATGTAGACAGTAGACACATGTATGCTTGATAACTCCTTTACTCTTCTAAGGGGTAGCTGGTTATCTTAGTCATCCCTAAGGCTCCACTTAGAGGTCATGGATGGTATCTTACATAAATCCACAACAACCTGGCTAGCATTCTGCTTATTGAGCTTATGACGCTGCTGTTAGCTACAAGCAAAATTAGGCTTACCATCATTGATTGAAAATAGAATAATTTAAATCAATAAATCCCTCATCCAGTGTTCTTTTATTATATCATTCGATTTTGAGAAGAAAGAAGCCTGAAATGTGAAAATGATGATGAGCAACAAACTGTACTGCAAAACGTAAACTAACTTTTAATAGTTGTGTTCATTGGGGATCAATATACTCCAAGAAAATTATCATTTAATTCAGTTTAATGCTAGTAGAAACTTAACAACATTATTAACAATAACTAGGCTGCAGCCAACTTGATCAAATTTCCTTTGTTGCATGAATCCGTTTGGTCACTGGATTAGTTTTTCAGTTTTCTATTTCTGAAAGAATAACAGTGTGTTACTTGATTTAATTATGCTGTGCAAAGTTTTTTTAAATGCAGCTTGACCTGGGTACTTCGATATTTTCCAATATCCTGTCTTATTCACGACTATCAGTTAGTCCCTTTTGTGAACATAGATAGATGGAAAATTGGTAGCCATTCCTTTTTGAGATAAATTGGTAGCCGTTCCTTCTCTAAAATCTAGTGAGATGTCCTCTACAGAAACTCGATACAAGATCTTACCAGCCTATGAAGGTGACAAACAGCAGCTTCAAAGGTTTTATCATGCATGTTGTGGCATGGCGCAGGTAAGAGTATTTTTTTCTTTCTCATTTAGCTTCTTGTGTATCCTTAATGCCTCTGAACCATATTTTTTCTTTCTTAGCTAATTTGTTTAAAAGGAGGCCTGTCCTTTTAACAATATTTCTTTATGTATGGATATCTAAATAACAACAACAACAATAGTGATGATGTGAAGTTGTGGTCTATGCTTAATAGTTTCAATGAACCAAAAGTTGCTGGTTTTATATTTTTGGTTTGTACAGAAAAAACAATAATATAATCTAAACGTCACTTTCTTTCTAGGTTTTCAACACGGCTCCAGCACCACCAGCAAATCTCCCAATGCCAAATACAGTACCTGCAAACTCATCTGTGGCACCTTCAGAAGTATCTGCACCCACCAAGGAGGATGTTGAATTAGCTATGGCTATTAATGCCTCAATTCAATCAGCTATTGCGGAGGGAGTACCCAATGTTCAACCAAATGCATCCACTCCCAACACCAATGGCTGGGCTATCCCTCCGAGCAATTCTCACAATGGGTGGGGGCCACCACCAGCTCCTGCAGCATCAAAGACGAGCGGGCAATCCCAAGCCCGGGTTGACGCTCCAACCAGCAGCAGCAGCAGCAGCACATACAATGGATGGGATGTGCCTGGAACAAGCTCTAGCCAAAGTTCATCAAAACCCAGCAAAACCCAAACCAACCCACCTGTTGTGATTCCGCAGGAAGCACTACCAGCTCTTCCAACCCCAACCGCACCACCATTTGCCGAAGAAACCTTCTACAGCGGCCCTGTTCAGTACCCATCCATAGATTCCACTCCTGTCGATGTAATCATGCCTACTACCACCGAAGGCGGTACAGTGGCATCATCTGCGGGACCTGGTACAGTGGCATCATCTGCGGGACCTGGAGAAGACGAGGCTAATGCAAGTGGCAGCGGCAACACCCCCTCGGGCACCTGCGTTATCTGTTTGGATGCCCCCGTGGAAGGGGCCTGCATTCCGTGCGGCCACATGGCTGGTTGCATGTCCTGCTTGAAGGACATAGAGTCCAAGAAGTGGGGGTGCCCTATCTGCCGCGCCACAATCAACCAGGTTGTTCGCCTATATGCTGTTTGAGGAATTGAAATGGTGAGCCCGGAGACTCGGCAACTGGATGGTTCTCGCAACAAGTTTTGATGGGAACGTCTCTATCTAAAAATTATGCAATTCTGTGATTATGCAGTTCGTGCTGCTCTGTAAATTATGACTTTCGTGTGTTGTGGTCTACTGGGGCTGTTATACGGTGGTCAGTCATGTGTATATAAGTGTAAGACAATTCTGTTGTGGATTTAAAGTCACAGAACTGGGAAAAAAAAACTTTTTGCTGCTCTCCAGATGGTGCTGAAATCCACAATTGTTTGAACATCTGACAAGAGTAGGGGTGGGCAAGATATCACCAGAACCCTGGCTAATAGCACTGATGTGTCGTTAAATCGGTTACTGGTGATGGTTCAGTTAAAGTTCTTGTGCTTTTTTTTTTTGGAAAGATGAGTTCTTGTGCTATTCGGTGATTGGTCTGGGTTCTAGGTGAACAGATTTAACTGATTTCATTTTTGCCAGTGGAATGAGACAGCAAAGTTAGTGTCATTTGCTTATTTGACATATCTATACGAGACTTCAGTAGACGCATTCGCCTTTGTTTGCTTTTGTGGCTTGATGCGTTACTTGACGGTTGTTTCGATGAGCAAATGTGTTATTCGTTGTTTAAAATGTACTAGGCTTAACTAATTGACCGAACAGAAACTGTTTTTCGGCCCTTTTTTAGTTTTATTTTGGCAGCGAATTCAGTGATCATTTTGACCAAACCAAAATTCTTGGGAGAATTGAGCGAAGGATAACAAATGCTGTAGCATTTAGTACTGTGGCGTTTTTACTGTGCCATTGCTAGTGTTTTAGCGATCGATCACATCCATCCATCTGCGAATGGACGCTACAGTGCCTCTGACTTTTTCACAGCACTGCAGAGAATCCACGGCTTTCCCTCCTTTCACCCCCAACCACCGCCGTGCCCGCGCTCCTCCTGCTCGCCTCCTCCCTGGCCGCGGCGGACGGCGGCGAGGGCCCGGGGAAGGTGGCCGTGGCGCTCTACTGCGAGACGCTGTGCCCCTACTCGGCGCGTTTCGTGGTGGACCACCTCGCCAGGATCTTCGAGGACGGCCTCCTCGACGCCGCGACCTCACGCTCGTCCCCTACGGCAACGCCAGGGTCCACTCCGGCGGCGAGATCACCTGCCAGGTGACCGGCGGGCTCTGCGCGTCTCCTTGCGGCTTGCTGTCTCTTCTGCCGGTACTAGTGCTTGCATAGTTGGGAACCATTTGGTGTTTCTAGTGCTCTTGCAGTAGCAGTAGTTCCTGCCTGATATCAAGGGTGCGTTTGGTAGGACTCCAGTTGTGATTGTGGCAGCTCCGACTGTGGTTGTGCTGGTGGAGCGAATTCTGTGAAGGAGCTGAATTTATTTTTGAAAATGTTTGACAAAACAGCTTCTTCTGAATGTGTAACATGAATAAAGGGGTGAAATGTCCGAAATACTTTTTTCTTTTTTAATTTCTTTCTTTTATTTTTCTATTTTCTTTTGGTAATGATTTCACGCAGCGAGATGTTTATTTGGCAAAGCTACGGTGTGGGGCCCACGTGTAATCATTCTTTTCCCAGCACGCACGCACGCCTCTCTCGATCTCTCCGGAACATCTGGAACTGGAAGGGATCTCGCCCTTTCTCTCGCACGCACGCACGCAGGCGGAAGACGGCGGCGGCGGCTTCGATCCATCAGCTCTGCGACGGTGGGCCTTCTCCTCTACGTTGCACCGATACCACCCAAGTGCCGTACCGGTATCGGATACGTATCCGATACTCCGATACCCTGATACACCACCGATACTCGTATCGGGAAGTATCGAGGAAAAAGATAAATATAATTGATACTTCTCGATACACCTCTGATACGTATCTGGGAAGTATCGGCGCGGATTGAGGCACCAAGAACCACATGCAAGCAGCTCACTGCTCGATTGGGTTGCTAGGGAGGCTTGTCTGTGCAGCCTGCAAGCTGCAGCTCATCGTCAGGCGTCCGAAGGCCATCGCCCACTACTCGCTTGCTGGACGTGAAGGAGCGATGCTGCATCCTCGAGCCGCCGGAGCAACAGCTCGTGTAACACGAGGCCTCCATGACCGTTGCTCATAGGGAGCGATGCAGCAGTCAGCTTGCCCGGGCCGCGAGTTATTTTTCCTTACTATTAAACATATACTAACATAGATTATAGATTATACTTATGCATATATTAGTAATAATAATTATACAATATTATATGTATTTGGCGTATCGGCGTATCCTTGTTTTTGAAAAGTGCTATATCAACGTGTCGCCGTATCGGTATCGGCGTATCCGTATCCTGTATCAGTGCAACGTAGCTTCTCCTCCCTCTTCCTCTCTCCCTACCTCACGCCGGGATCTCTCCTCTCTCTCTTTCTTCGATGGGTGTGGCGTGGGCGGAAGGGCCGACGGCGAGGTCGTCGCCGGCCGTGGGCTCGCTCGCCCGGCGCCCTCCGTCGGCAGGCTCCGGCCGCGCCGCCCGGCTCCACCGCGCCTGCATCAACTACCGGCCCTCCACCGCGCCTGCATCGACTACCCGCCTCTGATCCCTGCCTCCGGTAGGTGTGCCGCGCCGACGGTGACGGCGGCGGAAGGCGTGCGGCAGGCCCTGCGCCGAGGGTAATGGTGGGAAAGAGGAGGCGGAGCTGCCGGGAGCTGGTTTTTCCAGCTTCCCCCCTCTCTTTCGGCTCCGGTCAGCGGGAATCACGAGCAGCTCCTCCGACGGAGCCATTTTTTTTGTTGCGTTTGGCACGGCTTCGGGCGAAGCTGCTCGCGGAGCTGTTCGCGGAGCGCTGCCAAACGCACCCTAATACCGTTGATGGATTCTTGCAGCATAGTCCGTACGAGTGCCTGCTCAACACCGTGGAAGCTTGCGCCATCGACGCCCGGCCGGATTTGGTGCCGCGAATCAGTTCAGTGTGCTCTGCCAATTGTTGCTAAATTAGATGAGGCTTTGTTGCTAAATTTATCAATGCAACGCAGAAATGTATAGTGATTCCTGATTATTTGTCAATGCATATCACCAATGTATAGTCAAATGCAAAATCTATGATGCATTAAGATGTTTTTTTTTGTATACCATTCACACTATTCAGTATCTTTGTATTAGCAAACTCTGAAGATGCTTTTTTTTAAAATATATATATAGCATGCTGTCAAATTGTCTCATGAGTGCTGTCAAATTGGACTTGTGAATGCTGTCAGATTGTAGTGTTGCCTGTCAAATGCTGTCAATTTGGACTTATGAATGCTGTCAAGTTTTGTTCCTACCAACGCTGACATGGAAGGCAAATCTGGCCATGACAGAGTGCAGCATAGGACTTGATTTTGCTAGGTGATGTTAACCTTTGTTGCATCTGAATGGTTAACGTGAATAGTGTGCCTCTGATGGACAACTCTGATGTAATTGAGCAACTCAAGACGGGTCTAGTTGAGCACATATGGCAACGCTATGGAAACAAAGAAAATTAGACAAAACGTGTTGTAACATTATATAATATAATTATTATATGAATGGTTCCTAAAAATTATTGTAATCATGTTTCTCTTATTTATGCTTGATATTATTTTATCAAATAGGCACACAACGGTATACACAAATGCATTTGTAGTTGATCTTAAGCTACATACAACATTAAATAGCTTACAGACGAACAGTCTACCGTCTGTATGTGGGTTTTATGAGCTGTCTTTATATCTGTCTGGATGCTAAATTCGAGTTTCTGCAGACGTACATGCCCTGAACCCTCCTCTCCAATTCACCAAATCCCCAAACTCGCGGCGCCGGGATGAGCTCAGAGCCCTTCAAGGAGCTCACGGAGCTGGATCAGCAGCTGCACAAGGAGGTGTTCTACGGTGGAATCGAGCGCATCCAAGCCCTCCACGCACAGGGCGCCGACCTCGAGGTAATTAATCCACTCTAGAAATTCATTTACTACTAACTTTCGATTGCTGGCTCACCGGAATCTTGGGATGTTTTGGATCAATGTTGCTTCGCTGTCGACGGACATGCTTGGGATGACCCCGCTGATGAAGGCCATCTCGCGACCCCAATTGCTGGAAGCAGCCAAGGTTCTGCTTCATTTGGGAGCAAACGCGAATACCTACTTTTTTTTTTTTAGAAACCGGGTTTATATTTCATTCATAATTTTGGTGATTACAGCTCATATTACAAAGACACCCTTGAAAGATATAATAATTACAATCTAGTCTTTGTAAAGACCTCCCGGTCTTCCTCGCCACCGGCGACCAGAGCTGGCAACCTGAGGCCGGCCACCTCCCCGGCGAAGAAATGAAGATTTTTGGTGCCGTCTTGAGCAGCACATCGAAAAAGACATGCTTTGTTGACGCTGAACGATCCGGCTGTAGAAGATGGCCGCTGGCCATCGCATCGCCAGGCCGTGAGGGATCTGACGCCCCAAGAACCGCCAGTCTCGACACACCAGACGACGAAGAACCCCGAAGGGGAGCTGAACCACCAAAACAGGTGGTAGACACAAACCAACCCGGTTTCGTAGCGAGTTGGTAGACATACCTCCTACCTTCTTCACCGGAGCAGCTATCCTCACCGGCAGCAGCACCAGAGAAGATAAGGGAGGGACAAAAGACGAACCTGCCTCGATCCAGAGTTGGCAGCACTCCAGATCTGACGAGGTCGTACCCTTCACTGATGCAGCCGGTACCCGCGCAGTGTGGGAAGCCGTCGTAGATGTCGGAGCCCTCCTCCGCCCGTCCACGCCATCGACCGCAGGAGCCGCTACCCAGGAAGAGGAACCCATGCCACAACATCGGCACAGGAACAACTAACCCTAGCTTATTTAGCCTAATAAGTAAGAGTATATACATATCCTCCGTCGATTCATCCAACCTCCCTCCTCCTCCGACGCCGGCGAGGGCACCAGAGGCGAGGGCGGCGGTGAATCGGCGGGGGAACGCGAGATCGCCCCTGGTCGCCGCTCTCAACTGTAGACAAGCGAGAGGGTTCGAGAAAGAGGAACAAATTTTAGACTAAACGCGAATACCTACCTGCGCGGTGTGTATGTGAGCCCCGGCCCACCAGGGTGCAGCTGAGCGGCCCAAGAAGCTGGGGAGGCCGCTTGGGGCGCTCATCCAGGGATGGCCGGTGATGGGCCTGAAGCCGGGGGCCCACGAGCAGGTGGGGTGGGAAGACCTGCAGAAGGAAGACAAGGTGACGGTGGAAAGGGCACCCACACAGGGTTAGAAGAGTGCTCCAAAAAATCGAAATCCTCGTGAGGTGGTGGCGAGACATCTTCGGCGAAGGGAAACGAGCCTTCGTCAAAGACAACGTGACGGGATATGATCGTGCGGTTGGTGTGGCGATCAAAGCAAATATACCCTTTGTGGTGGGGGGAATAGCCGAGGAACACACATAGGGAGGAGTGAGTTTGTGAGCGGCTGTGGCGGAGAGGTTGGGGTAACATTTGCACCCGAAAACCCGTAGATGCTCGTAGGAGGGGTGGACACCGAAAAGAGCGAAGTGGGGTGTGGAGAAAGAGAGGGTTTTAGTGGGAAGAATGTTAAGAAGGTGAGTTGCCATACCGAGGGCAGCGGCCCAAAAACGAGGCGGTACACTTGCGTGAAAGAGCAGGGAGCGAACAACATTGTTGATGGTGCGTATAATGCGTTTGGCTTTGCCATTTTGAGCGAAAGTGTATAGGCATGACATGCGAAAGAGAACTCCGTGGGAGGCAAAAAAGGACCGAGCACTGAGATTATCGAATTCGCGTCCAATATCGCTTTGGAGGCCTTGAATGGGGACACCAAATTGAGTGTGAACATAGGCGAAAAAATTCGACAATGTGGGAAAGGTGTCGGATTTAAGACGTAAAGGAAACGTCCATAAATAATGCGAATAATCATCAAGAATGACAAGATAATATTTGTGACCAGAAACACTAGTGATAGGCGAGGTCCAGAGATCACAATGTAATAACTGAAACATATGACTAGTGCGGGAAGGGGAGGCATGAAAGGGAAGGCGAACATGTCGACCGAGCTGGCAAGCATGACAAAGTCCGTCAGGAGTGCCGGTGGAGCACTTGATGGCGGCGGAGTGAGCAAGCTTGGACAGTGCTTCGTGACCGGGATGTCCGAGCCGTTGATGCCAAAGGGACGAAGAGGAGGATGCAGGGAGAGCGGATGCCGAGGGTAGTAGAGGGTAGAGCTGCCCTGTACTATTACACCGGACGATCTCGCTCCGAGTAGGAAGATCCTTCACAGAACAACCAAAGGGATCAAATTCCACACTACAGTTATTGTCAATAGTAAATTGACGGACGGAAATAAGGTTCTTAATAAGATGGGGAGCAATAAGAACATTGTTAAGGTGAAGATTGTGTGGAAGGTGAGCTGTGCCGGTAGAGGTGACGGGTACAAGACTACCGTTACCAACAACAATATTGGAGGGAGAATAAATAGAGGAGGTGTAGTGGAAGAAAGAGTACCAGCATCGGAGGTGACATGATTGGTGGCACCAGTGTCAAAATACCAGTCATGTTGGGGGGGGCTGCAGAAGTTGAAGAGTCTGAAACTGGGCTGCCAAGGCCTGCTGGTCCCAGCCGTTACTGTAGAGGCTGGCTGCTGGTGGGGGAGGGCCCATGGGCGAATTTGGAGGAGGAACTCCCCACTAGCCAGCCCACTGACCAGGCGGCCCAGCGACGAAGGCGTGAGGCGGCTGGGCCGGGCCAGCAGAGGGTGGTCGAGGCAGACCGCGGGGCCCAGGCCACATATGGATAGAGCCCGTCCATGGGTTCTGGTAGCTGGGCCAAAATCCACCAGAGCCGGAGTGTTGCTGGCCGCCGGGGGGAACTGAAGCAAAGGAGGCACTGCCGCCGCCACCGGGCCGGCCGCCGGCGCCGGAGCCGCCCCCGGAGTTGGTGCTGCCGGGGCCCCCGCTCCCGTGCTTCTTCCCGCCGCGCTTGCCGCGTCGAGAGGAGCCCCCAGAAGAGGAGCCTGGGGCTCCCTGCTGGTGCGGCGGGGGGAGGGGGTGCCAGTGGAGGTCCTCTTGCCGCCAGCGGAGCTGGAGAGGAGAGCGGTGGCGGGGGGGAGGGGTCTTGGCCATGGTCAGTTCTTCGATTTGAAGATCCGCGCGGACCTGCAAAAAGCTGGGCAGGGGATTGGTGCGGCGGAGATGAAGACCAATGGCGTCGAAGCGCTCTTTGAGTCCGCGGATGATGTTGAGGACGAGGGTGCGGTCGGAGACGGGTTCGCCAAGATCCCGGAGGTCCTATGCCTTGCGCTTGTACTGCCGGCAGTAGTCGACGACAGAGAGGTCACCTTGACTGAAGGTACGAAAATCGGCGTCGGCGTACAGGGCGCGCGTGGCTTGATTCCCGAGAAATTGGGACTCGATTGCGAGCCCGATGTCGCGGGCGGAGGCACGATGCTCGGAGACGGTGTCGGCGAGGTCGTCGGTGATGGTGCCGAAGAGCCAGGTCTGCACAACACAATCCATGCGGACCCAATCGGCGGAGGCTGGAACGGCGGTGTCCGAGAGGACATGGCGCTCCAGGGAATACTGTCCAAGGGTGAGGAGGAAGGTCTCGCGCCATCGAGCGTAGAAGGTGGACGTCCCGTCGAGGCGGAGTGGGATGAGCAGGCGGATGTTCTGCACCGAAGCCGCCTGCGTGTGGAGGTTGAGGAGCGCGGTGGCCTCGTGCTGAGCAGCGGCGTCGAGGACGGCCTCGTTGTCGACGGTGGCAAAGGAGGCGTCGTCGTCGTCGTCGTCGTCGTGCACGGGCAGACGGAGGAGGAAGATTGGCCGCGGCGCGTTCCTGCGCGGCTCGGTCAAGAGCAGCGCGAAGACGAGCGTCGGCCGCATCGCGATCGGCCTGTGCCGCGGCGGCCTCGCGTTCTGCATCAGCCGCACGGGCGAGCTGGTGTCGCCGGCCGGCCGTCAGGATGAAGAGCGGCGGCGGCGGCGGCAGCAGCATCAGCGTCAGCCATGAGCAGCGTCGGAAGGACGCGCTTGGAGCAGCAGCGGGAAGGCGCGCTGGAGCAGCGCCGGGGCGGCGCGCTGGAGGGGCGGCGCGCTTGGAGCAGCGCCTGGTGCGGAAGAAGGGGGCCTGTGTGAGAACCTAGGCGTCTGATACCATGTAAGCTTCTGTATATTGATAGATGATAGGATTACAGAGAGGTTGCAAATATATATAGGCTGAGAAGCCAAAGAGTTCACAGTGTGAACACAAGAACTAGGAGGATTAAGCCTCATAACTAGCACAGGATACCAAGCAATTAACACATAAGACTAAGCTGCACTGCGCAGGATACTAAGCAAGTGCATAGGTACTAGGGAGACATAAGTGCAGTCTAACAGTATGAATACCTTCTGCTTGCCTTTCCCATTATTTCCTCTTACGTTTTCTTGAGATTGCCACCACTGTATGTAGTACTATTCCTTGCATTGGATCCACAAAAGGGGCGATCTTATGTTTGCAAAACCATTCCAACTCTGATTTGATAGAAATGTAAACACCCATTGTGACCCTGACAAATTACTGACAGTCTTACCTCACACTCCCTATGGCAGTGTCACCAGGAGGAACTGTATTACACCATGCTGTCGACCAGAATCTTGAAGAGGTTGTCAATCTGCTTCTCTCCCATGGAGGTACGTACATCCATGGCACATTGACATTTTTCTCCATTCCTTGTGTATTCATGATGCTTATGTGTCATGACGCATCTTTCTGGCATATTTTCTTTGCAGCTGATCCTTGTATACACAATGAGCATGGCTATACTCCACTTGAGCTGGCGAGACAGAATGGCCATGTGAATCTCGTGCGGACATTAGAGGTACATTTTCTTCAGTTATCGTCCTGTTTTTGCTGCTACAGTACACACATCGACTTATTCGTGTTGGTTGTTTACTATTTGGTCTTTGATTATTCCTAGGGACGGGTTTCTCTGTTTCAAGGATGGATGAGGGAGAAGTATGCTCCTTGTTCTTTCATGAAAAGAATGATGTAAAATTCTCTTTTACCCTATTCAATTCCCTTCACATGATCTTATATAGTTTATATTATGTGGATGCATATATCATGGATCACAGTTGGGCATTGCCTTATTTTCTTTTCTCACAGTTGGGCAGTGGTTTTACCCTATGAAGTGCAGGATCCAACCAGGCCCAGGCCCCCCAAGCTTCTGTTAGCTATATACCTTGTATCACAGGTAATAACAGGAACACAAGTTTGATCCAATTCTGCTTTGTCTTGCTTCTATACAGCTAATCTAAATGGTTGGCGATTTGTTTTTAATGAATTGCACTTGTCAAATGATTTCAAATTTGTGCATAGTACATGCTCTTAGCATTTTTTTTGCCTCCTGGAGGAAACTGCACTGGTACTATCTGTACTTCTGGTCTCTCCCTCCCTCTCTCATTTTTTTTTGCGTTTCTCCATACTTGTCATTAAAGAAGTGAAAATTGGTCTATGTTGGTTTTAATTTCTTGCACATGACCTAAAAATAAACTTAGGTAGTAAATATAATTTCAGAAGAACTAAGGTCGCTGCCTTGTTGGTTTTCGAATTAGTGCATTGCTTTTCTTAGCAGTAGAAGTGAACATTGCACTCCATTGTATGAATTATAACTTTTTGCTCAATTTGTTTTTAAACAGAACATGCCGGCTTGTAAACCACGCGCTGTAATTGAACTGTGGCAATCTCAAGTTGAGAAAAAGCTTGATGAGGAAGATCCTTGCATAACCATTTTTGACAAAGAAACAGGTGTCTACCAATTTTTGCTTTCATTGTGCATATTTTGCCACTTTTAAAAGATTATAGTTCTTAATGGTTGTTTACGTTTTTGGCCACTTGCTTTACCGATTTCCATTTTGTGCAGCTTTTACTGTTTTACATCATGTTATTCTCTGGTGTCACTTGTCAGATATAAATTTGTTAAAGAAGTATTAGTACATCATTGTGTTTCGGAAGCTTCTATGTTCCCAACTTTATTCTTCCATTCCACTGCCACATAGGCAAGGTCAAATAGTGTCTTATTTGGTACTCCAGCTGGAGTGATTGTTTTATCTTTCACCCTACAAGAGATAAAAGTAACTTTTATTGCACCCATGCATGCAATGGACATATATGTTTGATATGCTTTTGTTTTCTGAGTTAGGCTGCAATATTATAATGAGTGAATATGGTTACTGCATGGTTAATCTTTTGTAATCTTATTGACATGTCCTGTACAGAATATCTATATGAGATTTTATCAGCTGATGAAGGTGACAAAGAGAAACTTCAACAGTTTTATGATGCATGTCACGGCATAGAACAGGTAAATTCCTTAAATGCTTTCTGTACACATGAGTTTAATCACGCTATATCCTTGTTATTATCACGATGATATATTTTCAACACTTGTTTAACATAGCTCACTTAAACTAGGGCTTGACCTTGAATTTTGCTTTATGTTAGTACATCAATAACTATGTGAGGTTCAGTGTTTCTGGTGATGTGAAGCTGCAGGATTTGCAAATTTTTAACTCCTCACAGATAAACTGATATAATTTTCTTAACATTCGTTTTAGGCTGTGAAGATGGATCCAACTCCGATACTAGATTCATCACCTACAAGTTCTTCTTTGGCACCTTCAAAACTGCTTACACCCAGCGAGGATGATGTCGAGTTAGCAATGGCCATCAGCGCTTCCATTCAATCAGCTATAGCAGAGGGAGTGCCCAATGTTTAGCCAACCGCGTCAACTGCCAACATGAATGACATGGGGAACCCTGCTAGCAGCTCTCTCAATGGAAGATGTGTAATATGTTTAGATGCCCCTGTAGAAGGGGCATGTGTGCCCTGCGGTCACATGGCGTTCTGCATGCCATGCTTGAAGGGTATAGAATCCAAGAATGGGGTGTGCCCTATTTGTCGTGCCACGATCAACCAGGTTCTCCGCCTCTATCCGGTCTGAGGATTAGAAACATCGGGCTAGGAAAGTTTACAATTAATGGTTCTTGGTCTAAGTTTTGATGGGAATACATCCATCAAAAACTTATGAGTTCTTTGTATATATGTGCTGTCATGTGTATATACATGTTTAAGAGTTAAGACAATATGTGATGATTGCAGCCACTGAACTTGATTCAAAATACTTTTTCTACTCTCTGCTGTAATTCTCAGTTGAGCATGTGTGTAGAGTTCTTCTCAGATGATGCTGATGTGAACAAGTTATGCTTTTGTCATCATCAAGTTATGATGAAATTAGTTTTTTCTGTCTCAGTTCTTTTGTCAGACCACAATGCTGACAGCTTTAGATAAGCATACTATTTTTGGTGATCAAGAACATTTACATACATATAGGATTGAAACTGCTATTGGCAATCATTGCCACAAAAAGATTCAGTATCAATGGCATATTCCACATGGTTACAAAAATCGTTTGCAATAATCATTTGGTAGATGGTTTTTAGAGCGGATTGTCAAAACTAAATCCTACGGGGCAAAAATCAGTCTGTATTATTCTAGTACTACAAAAGATGTTACTACAAGGAAAAATCTGTTTATTAAATATCAGATGTTTTTTTAGAAGGGAACCGTGTAACATATATAGTCAACACGTACAGATTTTCTTTTTTTTTAGAGAAAACACGTACAGATTTTCTTTGAAAATAGTTTTTGACTATCTTGATATAAGATCCATATAAAATGTATGTATTCATCATCGACAACTTTTCTTTAAGAATCATCCATCAAAAAACATCTCTTTTCTGTAAAATCATCGTTATGTACATCGCCAATAGGCCATTGCATAGATTATTGAGAAATTTGTCTATAATGTAGCCGTTGCAGATAGTTTTCAAAAATATTTGTATTTCAACATACACTTTTTTATAAGTTAATTAATTTTTTTATTAAGATATAAGGTTTATAAAATATTTTTCAAACTTGCTAATCTTATTTAAAAAATTGAATCCACAATGTTATGGTATATTTATTGGTGAAGTCGAATCAAGATGTCTGAAAGATGTAGATTCTTTTTGCCCTACTAATTATAAAATAGATATTTAAAACAGAACAAAATTCAAACAAGTATAAAAATAAAAAGAACAAAAATAGAAAAACAGAAGTTCGAAATAAAAGCTTACTAAGAAACTCTCTAGCCACTTCTTAATTGATAGTTGGTGGCATTTCTAACTCTATGGATAACCATGGCAAGAAATCTTGTGAAAGTCTCCTTGCATCAGGCGGTACTTTGGTTGAGTTTGCTCAGATTAAGTTTCTTTTCAGACCGAAGTCAGAAGAGCCCCCTACCTATTTTAATATGAAGTTATTTGTTGCTATCCATATAAAAAAAACTAGTTGATACCGCGCGCGTTGCCGCGGAAATTTTTAAACAAAATTTTAAGGTGAAATGTGAAAGTAGAAACACCAAATCGATTACATCGCGATATTCATATGTAAACATTATTATAAATGAAAGTATGTTAATTTTGTTGAGAGAGACCATTTTTAAATGATTGATCCTACATGTATTTCAACTGCGAGAATTTTATGGCGTGCTACTCGCAAATACAATATGCTATTAGTCACAGAAAATCAATGAAGACATAAATATATGGTTTGGTGGATGTTGACATGGCTTGGTAGATGTTGACATGACTTATAGTGGATAGTGACATGGTGTGTAGTGGGTTATAACGTAGCATGTTGAGAGGTAAGAGAAATCGTTAGTAGGTACCGATTATCAGAGTTCTTAAAAGCTCACCCGCTTTGCTGCTTCCTCCGCACTCTCGGGGTACGTGTCGAGCGGTGCGCGCCCCGCCTGCCTTTTTGCAAAAAAGTCCCTCTCTTCTCTGCAAATTGCGACACAGTCCACCGCACCCCCTCGTCGCCCCGCTCCGCGTCTCCACAGTCCACCCCCGCACCTCATCCTCGCGCCGTCACCCCGGGCCTCCTCCTTGCGCTCTCCTGTCGTGCCGCCGCCGATCCTGCGCCCCCCCCTCCGTGCTCGCCTCCGCGCCCCCAAACCCTAGCCGCCACCACACTCCACCCCCGCGCTCTCCTCCTCGCGCCGCCGCCGCTCCCGCGGCCTCCCTCCATCCGTGCCTCCAGAGGTGGATCTGGCTGAGGGCGCCACTCCTGGGCACCACCGCCGCTCCAGCGACCCCCTCCTTCCTTGTCTCCGGCGGCGTGCGCCATCTCGGGCCTCGCACATCCGGCGTGGGGCGCAGTCTGGACGGGATTGGGGGTGACCAGCCCTGGACCGGCCCCCTCTTAGATGTGGCACAAGGTTTTCTCTGGGGCGGGTCGACCTTCGACTGGGGCTCCCTCCAAAATGCTAAGGCAAGCTGCTAACATGTACACACCAGTGGTCTTTGAATTTTTTCGCAGAGAGTTTGAGATGTTCGTGGATTCAGTGATTTATAGTCGAGGTGAGGCTGGGACTGCATCAGACTATAGATTAGCAGTAACAGATTAGCTGTAAAAAGTTTGAATCAATGGGTATTCAGTGCTGTCATGTGTTGAAGGTTCTTGATATGCCATTTTGACTAGGTTCTCAATGCATTTATAAAGAGAGGAGGATTAGGTGACAAGCTCTTAAATTTGCATGTCCTTACAATATCAAGTGACATGCTTCGGATACTTTTTTCTTTACAGCCCAGGCAAGGATGCATAGCAAGAAGGGGATGTTGCGTCTATTTTGGATGATTTTTTTCCCTTTACAGCCCAAGCAAGGATGCAAGTGTCCATTGTATACAGGTTGTTGCTCATTCCAACTGAACAAATTAATTAATCCTCAGATGAATAAAGATGCATGGTTAGAAATCTGTTGTGTAGCAATTAATTAAGTAATAACTGAAAGAGAATTCCTCAAACATTGCAGTTCAGGAACGTAGTAGTATCGGAAGAAGACGTACCATATGGGTATGGAATCTTCCATTCTGTCTTCGCTGCGGGCTCTATATTTTTTAGCATGCTGTTCGTCGGATGGGACACACATCACACAATGGAAATGTAAGTTCATACAGCTAGCTAGCCTGTTGAATTGCAGTGAAGAAATCCAAATAAATTGCTGCATCACAATATATTCTTAATTTGGTACTACAACGTGCATTGCTTGCATGTTTGATAACTCTTTTACATACATTTCACCTCATTGATCAGGTGGAGTGTTGATGTCAGCTGGACGAGTGCGTGGTTGCATATCGTCAACGAGGGTCTAGCTGTAATTTCCTTTGGTAAGTGTCCTTTGGCAAGATCACCATCTACATGCCGAGATGAGATCCATTTTCATTCGTTGCTTTATGTATCTGATTCCTCATAATGGCACAACAGCTGAGTTTTATATGAGCATATAACAAGCCATGATCATACCTGATTTTTTTTTCTCGAACACTGCCCAAACCTGATTAATTAATTGCAGCATGGAAAAGTTAATATTTGGAAACAACTTCTATTTTGTTACATTAGTTGGAACCAAGTGTTTGATTATGAACATACCAGTGCAGTTAGTGAAGCATTGTAGCCTAAAAGTATCTTGAGGTACTAATCAATAAACAGATAGTCTGTTAGCTAGGTGGTTTGCAAGACGATGTGGTGGCTGGCGCAAAGGCATTCTCGGTGGTTGTGTCTTAAAACAATTAAATATGATATTGCATTTTTTTAATGTTATCAGTATGCTAGCCTCCAGATATGCTTGACGTGCTCTTTTCTTTATGCTTGTTGCATTCTTGTAGCATTCTTATTGAGTAAAATTTCTTTGCAGGAAGAAAGACTTCAACAATGTTGTATTTGATGACCACTCTCTGATACTCTGTGACCAAGTACGCTATATGTTTCCTATTTCTGCAATGGCTAGATACTTCTGCCTGTACATTGTAATAGTAAAAATACTAGGCCACCAGGACGCAGTGGTGGACCAGCTCCCAGGTAGCCGCCATATCCATTGCTCCACCCAATTTGCTTGAGATTTCATAATATTCTCTCTATTTTCCCTGAATAATTAGATCACTTTTAACTGCTTGATAACATTTAATTGTGGAAATGCATCTCACTTAGTCAACTCAAACTGGAGTTAATTCTGGATGAAATAGCTTCTCAGATGTCTATGCACATTTGTGTTCTACAGGCAAGAAGATGCTCGAGTTTTTGAGTCTTGCCATGGACAGGATGCATGATGATGAGTTACTGAAGCTTAATGGCAATGGCTTTGCTGCTGCTATCATGTATAGTTCTGGCACACCCCGCTCCTTCCATCATATTTTTTCTAAAAAAAAATTGTGGTTGTTACCTATGGCTTGCTGCTGCTATATCATGTATTGTTGCATTGGGCTCCATCCAATTTATTTGTTTACTCATGTACCTTCCTTATTTCTGTTATTGGGCAACATTAACAAGCCCTTAAATTAGCATGCCCTTTACAGCATATCAATCAAGTCACATATTTCAGATGTTTTATTTTTTCCTTTACAGCCCAAGCAAAGATACAGACAAAAGGGGAGGTTGCGTCCATTTTGGCTCTGCACAGTTGGGTCTTCTGTGTGTGTTTGATTGTATGTAATTAGAGTCTGCCAATTTATCACGTCTTATTGTTTTCTATTTACTTTGTATTTGATTGTTCAAATAGTAGGGCGCGCAACGCGTGCCTACTGTTCTAGTATAGTTTATATAGATAGATTGCTGGCTACACACATGGGTAGCTACCCACCTACCCTGATATCCATTGGATCACCATCCGATGGCACCCATGGGCACAACGCTAGCTGTTGCTAATATACTTTCAGGTATGGGTTTGCAGGCTTATCGCCCTAGTTTTTTTTTTTGAACGAAGTGCCTATTTCATTGATAGAGAAGAGAGTACAGGAAAGCAGCTATGCCGCAACAATACATGCGGATAGGTTTTACTGTCACGATACAAAGAGCGCAAGCTCTTTCGCCTCGGCTACAATCCAGGTTGACGCCTCGCCTCAGATTTTTGCCATTGGCGCAGCTGTGGAGGATTCACGTATATCGAAGGTTCGTGTGTTTCTCTCTTTCCGTATCTCCCAGATGACTAGTAGGGCAAGACTTCTTAGTGCTCTCCTTGACGTGTCTGGCACTGTGGTGATCATAGTCCACCACTGCAGGGTGTCGTGAGTCGATGCCCAGTATGCAAGATTCAAGCCCGGTTGTGCCGTCCAAGCTGCCACGTACTCCCAAACGCGCTTGGTGTATCTGCAGTCAGCTAAAAGACGATGATGGGTAGATTCCATATGGCGGTGGCACAGAACGCATGAGTTGTTGTGCGGCCACCCACGTGCAGCAAGTCTGTCAGCTGACCAAACTCGAATCTAGGTGATGAGCCACGCAAAAAATTTGCATTTGGGTGGCGCTCAAGATTTCCAAATGGATCTTATCGCGGGGGTTATGGTGCATCTGAGGAATTGCGCCTTGTAGGTCGATTCGGCGGAGTACTCCCCTGATTTTGTTAGCTTCCACGTGATGGTGTCTTGCAGGTGCGACTGGAACTCAGTAGCCCGAACCAAGTTCCAAAGCAGCACGAAAGATGTGAGGTGATCGTTGGTGATGCGCCTGTTGATGTTGAGGTTGCGTATTTAGGTGTCGTTGTCGTGGATAGACCTCTTCTTTTTTCATGGAATCTCAAAAATATTTGGCACAATATCCTTTGGCCGACGCCCCTTAAGCCAACCGGACTCCCAAAAGCTGGCCTTCCTGTCGTCTACGATGGTAATCATGGTGCATGCAACAAAAAGCAGTTTGTCCTCGTCATCACAAGGCGTTTCAGTGCCTACCCAAGGCTTGTCGGTGGAAACCCATTGATGCCAAAGCCATCTAAGGCGCAGTGCCCTTGTGAATTTATCCGAATTAGGAATGCCCAAACCACCGCTCTCCTTCAGCAGGCAACTGCGTGTCCAGTTTACTTTACACTTTCCTCTCGTCAATTGTTTGTCGCCAGCTCACAGGAAACATCTCCGTAGTTTTTCAAGGTCCTCCAGCATCTTCTTGTTTGGTCGAATTGCCGTGAGGAACTAGACAGGTTTAGAGGACAAGACGGACTTTGTCAGGCTCACTCTTCCATCTTGTGTTAGGTTACGTCCCGCCCAGACAGAGAGTTTTCATGTTGCTTTATCCATGAGGGGTTAGAAGTCCACCTTTTCAATCTTTTGACAGAAAGTGGTAGGCCCAAATACTGCATGGGAAAGGAGGTCCTTGTTACTGGTATGTCTAAGAGCAAATTGTCAAGATCCACATTCTGGCACCTTATCGGAATTAGCTGCGTTTTTTGTAGGTTTGTGCGTAGGTCGGATGCTTCCCCAAAATTTCGCAGGATGCGTGCCATGTTTATTACTTCTTTGTCGGTTTAATGAAGATTGCGACATTGTCCATGTAGAGCGATGCACTGAATCTAGCCACCGTACTGCCGAGTCTGGAGAGTAATTTCCTGGCGGTCGCTTGCTCAATTAGCTTCTGTAGAGGGTCGATGGTCAGGACGAATAGCATGGGAGACAGAGGGTCTCCTTGTCTGAGCCCTCTACCATGTTGGATTGGCGGAAGTGGGGTACCATCGAGGAGCACTATTGACGTACCATCTCGGCGGAACCCCCCCTATTCTGCATTAAGGAGATGAGGTAGTCCCACCTTATTGAGTCAAAAGCTTTGGAGATGTCTAGCTTGAGCAGAAGTGCAGGCGTTTTATTCCGATGGAAGCAGCGGGCAATATTGCGTACGTAGAGGAAGTTATCATGGATGGTTCTTCCTTTTATGATTGTCCCTTTTATGAAAGCACTCTGACAAGGTGAAACGAGTGAGCTCATGAGCGGAGCAAGCCGTAGAGCCAGGGCCTTGGTAACGATCTTGCCTATCGCGTGAATGAGGCTGATGGGGCGATAATCAGTCATGCCCTCGCCCCCCTCCTTTTTCGGCACAAGGACGATGTTTGCTTAATTTGTTGAGCAGATTTAATTCGTCACAGCACATGTTGTGGAAGGAGTTTGATGTGCACATGCCAAGCCTCACTTACACAATAGAGTCGAGGACGACTCTTTTTCAAGAGGGGGGGGATGATGAGGACATCCCAGCCATACATAACCTAGATGTCCTGGTTACACATGATGCATCGCTGGTTATGCCAAGTCCACATCTGGTTACGCATTTAGAGTCAAGTGCTCAACCGGTTATGCAAGATCAAGCATTGGAAACGGAAGTACAAGTGAACAAAAGGCCGGTTACACGCAGCCGTGCAAAGAAACTTCAACAAGAGGTAACATGCTTTCCTCTCTGAGTTACATTGTAATATTGATGAGAGTCATATACTACCTAAGTTTTGTACTTTACTCCTACTCAGGTTTACACAAGAGGCCTCTCCGCTGGGTTATGTGGAGGACGCAGAAGGTTACGTAGAGGACACCAAGGCTGCTGTCCAAGCTAAGAAGGGTTACACAGACAAGACTCAGAATTATGTGACAGAAGCACCAACTTCACTCCAAAGTCTGTACCATCTCAGGAAGATACAAGGTCCAAGACAACATCACTGGAAGCTCCTTGAAGTCAAGAATCGTACCCAACAAACGGCGCATCATTTCGACTTCCGAGCTAGGAGTAATGGCAAAATTACTGAAGGCTACGCAAAAGCTGAGAACACGCGTGTGAAACCGAAGAACTGCATGAATGCTTCCACCAGTTGCCCTTCCACCTCCCCAACGTGGCCACTTCAATTCATACTTATCCCACACTCATCTAGGAGAGTTATTCCTACTATAAATACCCCTTATGTACTACCGAAAACTCAGTTTTGATAATCATGAATTGATAGCCTCCTATGGTTTGTCACAGCCGAGCTGTTGAGTGCCTTGCACAGCCCTGTTCTTCCTTGTTCTTCGAGGACTTGTGAAGAGATCTCTCTGAGACACCCTACTTCGTGCTGTACGGCTTCCGTTCGGCTGCGCCGTATTGTGTGGATTAGTTCCGGTTTGTGGTTCTGCGGTCGTTTGGAGATCGAGTCGAAGTCTTCGTGATTTCGGTGCCTCTCTCCCCGTCGCTTGGTCGCAACCAACCTCAGGTATAAAACATTTACCCGCTGCTTGCAGCAAGTTATCTTATTACGAAACCTACTGTTGTGAAGATCGGGCCATCCCCAGGACATTTCTTGCAACGTCCCTATCAGAGTTGATCACCGCCATGACATCACCTTTGATTATTGTCGGGGTTTGATACCGCCGACAAGTAAATTTTGGTATGTTTCGTGTGTCTGATCCGGATGGTTGGCCTTAGAGACACTGGGGGTGCCCTACGTCCAATTCGAAAGGATGTTCTATATGCCCACAGGGGCTTGTAGTAGGGGGTATAAGCTTAGGTCGAGAGAGGGAGAGTGTCCCAAGTCTCTGGATGTGGTTGTGAGCTACGAGTGCTCGATCGGTGAATGTGGTGTGTTGTTGGTCTTGGACGCTGGGTTCGGACCCCCTGTTTACGGTGCCAGCCTCCCCTTTTATAGTTCAAGGTGGGCTGGTGTACAAGGGTTAAGATGGTAAAATAGTGTCCTGCTACAGTGCTGCAACAGTGCCGGAACAATGCTGGAACAGTGCCACGCCGTGGGCCTTCGTCTCCCGTTGGCGCCGTACGCTGTGCTAGCCGTGGTAGCCTTCGTAGGGTGGCGTAGCTGCGGCTCCTGTTCCAAGGTGGCTTCTCCCGACTCATGAGCGCGCCGGTCTTGTTAGGTTGAGGCTTCTCGTGCAAGACCCGACCTTCTCTCTGATACTTGCTGGGTCGGGTCTCGTCATTCGATGTCTTGCAGGCGAAGGATTCGCATGTCCTTTGCCACTGTTCAGCATCCAGGTGATGGGACGCCGGGGCAGTCCGCTTCCCACGCCGGGGAAAATCTCATCATGGCCTGACCTTCTGACAAGGCAGATCCGCTCGCCCTGCTGCTCCTGCACGTCCCGGGCGGCGCGGGGCAGCTTGCGCCACGTTGCAGCCTCCCCCTGGGGGGCCCCTGCCAAGGGATTGCAGCGGAAGGAACCTTAGGTCGTGCGAGGTGGAGCCGCCCATCGAGGTAGCTGGGGCGGCTGCCTAAGTCGGAGGTGGCCCTGCGGATGGGGTCAGACCGCTACCCTTGGGAAAGGGAAGCTGGGCCTGGCTTGCTGGTTGCCAATGTTGGGCCTTCGTAGTTCTAGCCCATCATTAGCCTTCATGATTTCAGGGATTTAGGGGCTAAGATAATTACCCCTGGTTTCTCCCCTCTTCAGTAGCCCCCGAGCCTAAGGGGGAAAGAGTGGATTTCTCCCTTAGGATCAGAGATGTTGAGCTTCTTCTTTTGTTCTTCACTCTGGTGGGGGCGCGCGAGCGCACCCGCCGGGTGTAGCCCTTGAGCCCATGGTTGAGCCAGAGGCTCTGCCGCGGGGTGTTTATTTTAGCCGCCGCGAGTACTGGCTCGCCTTTTGAGGCCGACGTGGCCGGACGGGGGATTTGACCCGGCGTCACGGGGCTCTGTGGACGGCCTCTGTCGATGTGACAGCGAGGCTCAGCGGGCCTTCATTACACCGCCTGGCGGGGTGGGTGGCCGTTTTAGCTTGTTTCGTAAGCTAAAACCGAGCCGGCTGTAGTCCTCGCGTGGTTGGGTAGGTGCCGCCCTATAAAAGGAGCTCCATTTCGTCCCGGTGAGACTCCATGGTTACCACATGGGGAGGGAAAGAAAGCAGCTACTTCTCCGGTCGTGGGGGGTTCGTCCCCCTGAGTGTAGCGCCGTCCTTCAAGCCTCCTAATGTTGGTGGGAGTTCAGCGAATGGGGAGGCATGCTAGGGTTAGGCGTTCGGATTCCCGGAGTGGTTCACCCTGTCGTAGTCCAGGTCTATCCGCTCGGGATCAGAACTTCCTGCTCTTATGCCCTAGGGGCGTAGATCCCTCCTGAGTTTGGTTCGGCCGCCCGCGTCTCCGCTTGAAGCGTCGTCCTTCTGTTCCGAGGAGGATGCTTCATCGTCAAGATCATGAGCGCGCCGACGACTTCTCGGCCCTAGGGGCCGTCGGGTGTCCTGCGCTCGGCGGCCGACGATGGGAGTACGGTGGGTATTGGATCTCCGAGAGTCCCGGCCCGCCGCCTTGTGCCCGGTCCACTCTTGGGCGATCGCTCCCTCGCTCCCTTTGCGGTGCCCTGCTCAAGAACTGGGGCGTCGTTTGCTGCGGCATCCCGCTTGTCTTACTTCCTTTTATCTCACAACCTTTCGGTCGTCCTAGCTTTTTTGCTTATGTATTTACGCGGAGAAAGATCACTGTTGGGACCTTTGAGTAAGGCGTTTCGCCGCATTTCTTCTCTTTTGTTCGAGTTTTGTCGCTGTCCGCCTGAACGGTCGGTGTGTGTCGCTTGTTCGGGGCGTTTAGTGAGCTTAGAGCTCGTTTGGTTCTCCTCACGCATCCCTTTCGTTAGGGAAGGAGGGTTGAGCAGTACCACAGCTTACCTCGATGGCCGAATTGTGGTGCTCGTTGAGCTACTTAACGGGTAGTTCGAGTAAGACCCGGGTCCCGTTCGCGGGGTCCCAACAGGATCAGCTGGTGATAGATCTTATCAACCCCTTCAAATATCTCATTTATTTCCAAGGTCGTTCGATTGACCCTGGCGGCTCGCTGCCTCCCCTCCGATGGGGATTCCATGAGACTTTTCGTCTGGGGCTCGAACACGATTCAGGATGCCCGTGACGCTCGTGCACCCGGGGTTTCGGCCGCTTGTGGGCCCATCCCTTTTCGTCCCTCACTCTGGTGACGGCGGCGACTGTTCGAAACCCTTCGTTGGGCCAGCCTTCGAACCGCACGTCGGCCCTAGGCCCCGGGGACTAGTGGTGGTTCGCGCCCTAGGGATTACTTCTCCCGCGGGGAGACTTTAATCGACTCGGTCGGTCGTACCTCCGATCGAGGCGGGTCGTTCGATCGTGGTGATCGTGGGGGAGTGCATCGGTCGTGCTCTCCTTGTTGACAACCCTTTAAATCCCCCTCCTTATTGGAGGTTTTCGCCTCATTCTCCTCACCAGCTCCTGTAGAAGCGTTCGTGGCGGTAGTGGAAAAAACTTAGGTGGGGGTTCGGAAGAAGCGTTACCTCGGCTACTTCGTCTGTGATGGACAGGGGGAAGCGCGTCGCGTCAGGTGATTTGCCGCAGCCGCCGTCGCCACACCGCCGGAGGTACGTACTATTTCTCGGATGGCGGCGGTCACCCTGGTCCGGCCTCTTCGTGTTTCTCATCATCTTTGCCTCCTTTCTTTGCGCGCAGGGGCCCTGGGGGTGGGTGTTGAGCCCCGGCCTGTTGGTGCGGCCCCCGTAGCCGGAGCGTCCCGGGAGGAGGTCCTTTTTCTGACGACGCAGGTGGCGGAGACGGGAAGCCGCCTGGAGGAGGCCCTGTGCGATCGACGCCGTCTTGTGGAGGTGTTGAATGTTGTTTGTGCGGCGCTTAACGCCATCGTGGCGGAGGTCGAGGCGGCTTGCGTCGCTGCCGACAGGGCAGAGGCTCGCCGACTTGGTGTGTGCCTCGGGACGATTTTTGTTCTCCAGTTGACTTCTGGAGAGCTGTGGTTTCCCTAATTTCCGTCGCTCTGCAGACGTGGAAGACAGGATGTTGGAGCTCCGGCGGGAGATGGGGGTCCTGCGGTGCTGAGAGTTCAACACGGAGACGCGTCTTGACGTTCTCACAGCCGCGGCGCAGGCGCCCGTCGACGTAGTGGCTTCTCCTCTGACCCTGCTGGTGGACCAGCTTCGATCACTGCCCGACTGTGTCAGGGGGGCGGTGCACGTCGGGGTGCACCGAGGGGCGTCAGAAGCTTTGGCCGCGGCTGACGCGTAGTCAGATGAGTTGTGGCTCTCCTTCGTCCCGCCAGGATGGCCCGACGGCTACGACGCTGAGCGCCACCGTCTCAACTCACTGGAGTTCACCAGAGCCGCCAACGTCGTCTCCGATGGGGTCGACGTCGACGAGATCCTTTGCGGCGTCGGTGGTGGTGGAGCTGGAGGGGCGTAGGCGTCGTAGGTCGAGTCCGCCGTTGTGTACTGTGGCCGCGTCCACCATGTCGGACCTCCTTCTTTTATGAAAGATCTTGAAGTGTTTGCCCAACTGTCTCTCTTCCATTTCCTTCCCTTGTTGCGTCGAAGTACGAGCGCTTTCCTGGGCACCGGGCGGAGTGTAGTAGTACGACGTCCTGCTCCTCGTCGAGTTGGTCGATGGCGTCCTCAAGGGAGACTTGGTTTCCTTCGTCGGTGTAGGCGCGCACTCTTGGGCTTTGTCAGTCGGGAGAACCGCCTCCGACCCATGGACCATGAAGAAAGGTGTGTAGCTGGTGCCGCGCGTGGGGGTAGTTCGTAGGCTCCAGGGGACCGAGGGTAGCTCGGCCACCCACCGTGCCTTGAACTTCTCGAGCCTCTTGAAGATGCGCGACTTCAGCCCCTGCAGGATCATTCCGTTCGCCCTCTCGACCTGCCTGTTAGTCCTCGGGTGACTGACTGCGGCCCAATCTATCCGGATATTGTTGTCATCGCAGAAGCAGAGGAACTTCTTGTCGGTGAAGTTTGATCCGTTGTCGATGATGATGGCGTTCGGGATCCCGAAACGATAGATGATGTCGGTGAAGAACTCGACAGCCTCCTCCGACCTAACGCTGCAGATAGGCCGTGCCTCGATCCACTCAGAGAACTTGTCGATTGCCACGAGTAGGTGTGTGAAGCCCCCGGGCGCTTTTCTCAATGGTCCCACCATATCGAGCCCCCACACAGCAAAAGGCCAGGTGAGGGGGATGGTCTGAAGCGCCTGCGCTGGGAGGTGCGTTTGCCGAGTGTGGAACTGACAACCTTCGCAGCTTCACCGCATGGTGGCCGCAGGCCCCCGCGTGGATGTCTTGCAGTAGCTGGCGCCCTTGATCCGCGAGGATGCAGCGCATGAGTAGCCCTGCCGCGCCCTACCGGTAAAGATCCCTATCGATGAGCCTGAAGGATTTGGCCCGTCGCGCGACGCGTCGGGCCTCGGTGCTGTCAGTCGGGAGCTTTCCCTCTACCATCCACTCCAGGATCGGGATCCTCCAGTCGGGGTCCTCAAGGTTGGGCTCTGAAGCCTCTCCCAGCGCCATGACCACCTGAAGATCTGGCGGTGAGGGGTGGTCGTCCTCCCCGTAGCGGACAGAGGGCTCCCATAGGTCGCTTGCGAACACGCCATTTGGGACTAGCGTTCGGTTCGAGGCCGCTTTTGCGAGAGTGTCGGCCACCTCATTGTACTTCCGGAGTACGTGCTTGAGCTCGAGTCCGTGGAACTTGTCCTCGAGTTCCCTGTCGGCCTTGCAATAAGCTGCCATCTTCGGGTTGACGCAATTGGCTTCCTTCATCACCTGATTGATAACGAGCTCGGAATCCCCTCGAACCTCGAGGCGCTGAACCCCTATTTCGAGGGCGATCTTGAGCCCATTGTGGAGATCCTCGTACTCCGCAACATTGTTGGATACTGGGAAGTGGAGCCGGATCATGTATTCCCTACGCACTCCCAGAGACGAGATGAAAACGAGTCCGGCTCCTCCCCCTCCTTCGTGAGGGATCCATCGAAGTACATGGCCCAGGTCTCGTGCTCGATCGGGGCCGCGGGCGTTTAGATCTCCGTCCATTCAGCAACGAAGTCGGCCAGGACCTGGGATGGCTCTGACAAGCACTGATCAGGAGACAACAGTTTAGTAGCACTGACGACTTACTGTTATAAATAACCTGCAGGTTTCTTCCTTAAGCGGAGGGCCTTTTTCTTTTAAGTTTGACACTCAATTCCTTTTCCTTTCCTCTCGTCAGGAGGCTTGGGGTCTCTAGGCCGATAGGGCTACCCTTAGGATGTTGCTGGTCTTGCTCCGTCCCATAGCTACCGGAGCGTAGGGATTCGAGAGCGTTGACCGGGCGTAGTCGCGTCGGGGTACCCCTTAGGCCCAAAGCCCCCGAGCTACCTTTGGAGGGTTCAGGTAGGTCAAGCAACGAGCTACTTTTCAAGAAAAGAGAAGCTGAGGTAACATCTGCCACCGAACTTTAGAGGCGTGGGGAGATCGACCTAACCATCCCGGACGTAGCTCCTGGAACCTTGCACATATAGCCGCGGGGGCGTCAGTACTCGGCCAAGTGTAGACAGATGGTTGTGGGTTCCTTCCCTCTTACCCTTTAAGTTAGCGGAGTGTTTCTCAAATAAAAGCTTTTTCGGAAAAAAGACTTTTTATTTTTAGAGGGGCATTGTGCCCCTGGATGGAGCCCCCGAGCAACGAAAGATTTTTAGGTCGAGGACCGTAAAATGGTTTGTTGCTTAGGATCGCTCACATCGAAAGAACTTTTTGGCAAAAGTCGTACTTATGATGAGAAAAAATGGAAAAAGCACGGGCACTTTTATTCATCATAAGCATAAAACAGTACATGGTACTATTGCAAGGGTAGAGACAACATAGCCGATCTAGGTTGATTCGACCATCGTGATGTCGTTGTCGGGATTCGCAGCCGAAGTTCCTGCGACCATCTTCTCGGAGCGGATGAGGGCCTCTGCAAACTGGAAGCACTCAGCGTCACACTCGTAGGCGTGTTGGAACTTGGTGTTGACGGTGATCACTCCCTTGGGTCCGGGCATCTTCAGCTTGAGGTAGGTGTAGTTGGGGACCGCCATGAACTTCGCGTACGCCGACCTCCCGAGGATCACATGGTACGTTCCCGGGAAGCCGACCACCCGAAGGTGAGCGTCTCCTTGCGGAAATTTCCCTCGTCGCCGAAGGTGACCGGTAGGTCGATCTGTCCGAGTGGGACAACCTCCATCCCGGGCACGACTTCGTGAAACGGGGTCGATGACGGGCGGAGCTGAGATCGCTGGATTCCCATGCTGTCGAGGGTGGACATGTAGACGATGTTGAGGCTGCTGCCCCCGTCCATGAGCACTTTGTGCACCCGCTTGGTGCCGAAGAGTGGTGCCACCACGAGGGGGGTAAGCCCCTGGTTGTGGAATGTGATCGGGGTGGTGAAAGGACCTTGATGCCGCATAGAGGGGGGTGAATAGGCGAGACGACCAAATAAAACTTTTCCCCCGAAACTTGAGCTTCACTGGCACAGGCGGTTAGACCGCCCCT
Source organism: Cenchrus fungigraminus (assembly GCA_036936925.1). Taxonomy (NCBI): domain Eukaryota; kingdom Viridiplantae; phylum Streptophyta; class Magnoliopsida; order Poales; family Poaceae; genus Cenchrus; species Cenchrus fungigraminus. The sequence continues at coordinate 76,879,208 of CM072780.1, forward strand.
GCCAGGCGGTTAGACCGCCCCTGGTGTACTGAACACATAGGGGGCGGTTAGACCGGGTCCTGGGGCGGTTAGACCGCCTCCACCCAGTGAACCTGCAAAAGACAACTCAAAGCTTCTCTTGACTTCTAGCAAGAACCTAAGTTCTTGAGTGGCTCCTGTAGATGATCACAAGTAGGGTAATGATCCCTGCACTCAAAGACAAGCACACCCAAGTAGATCGAGCGGAAGCAAAGTAAATATGCTAGAAATCAAAGCGAGTGAGGCAAACCACAAAGGAGAGACGAGGATTTGTTTCCCGAAGTTCACCGCCCACTAAGGAACGGCTACGTCTCCGTTGAGGAGCTTGTAAGGGAATTCTCCCACAACAAGCCGGGTCTCTTTCAACCGCTTTCCTCCTTTCCACTAAGGCGATCTTTTCCACGAAGAGGCAGGATCACAACCCTCACAAACTTGCCGCTGCTCACCACAACCTTGGGAGCTAGCCGGCGACGCCTAGCCGTCTAGGAGGAGAACCTCCAAGAGTAACAAATGCTTCAAAGGCTTTCCGACGCGAATCACAAGTGCTCAAGCTATGGGATGCTCTTGCTCAGCTCACACAAGCTCACAAAGGCTTCAACTCTCAACCCAACACTAGGATATGGCTTGAATTGCAAATCTCACAAAGAGAGGGTTGGGGAGTGTTTCTATGGCTTTGGCTTATGAAAAACAGCAGGGGAAGCACCTCAGCAACCCTAGAATCAGCAACACCAACAAGTAGAGCTCGTGGGGTACTTATACCCCTCACAAGGAAAACTAGCCGTTAGAACTCTGGCCAGGGCGGTTAGACCGCCTGCCTCCGGTCAATTTGAAAAACTAGCCGTTGGCCTGCCAGGAGCGGTTAGACCGCCCTGGGCAGAGAGAGCCCAAAAACCCTTCTCTCTTCTCACAAGCACTCCAAGACGTGTTGAAGTGGCTAAGGTTGGGTTAGAGGTTTGTTAGACTACTCAGGAACTCTCTCAAAGCTAGTTCTCACTTAGGTCAACTAATGAGCACTTTTGGTCTTTTGTCTTAGAGCTAATGTTGCATCCCTCTTGATAGTACGGCATACCTAAACTCAAGAATAAATATAAAATGAAGTTGATCACTTGAGCTTGTAGATCTTCAATCTTGCCATACTTTCGCAATTCCAACTTGAGGGCTTCCAACATAGCCGATGTCTTGAGCAAATCCATACTTGAGCTAGTGACTTAGGATTTTCCCTTTTTGCATAAGAGTGCTCACTTTAATCCTTAAGTCACTCCATATTGCCAATCATAACTTATTGATGTGTAGCATTGCTTCCATCGGTTAAGGCTTGGGTATGATACTTGGAGACCCCACGGATGCTAGAACTTCACCTTAGCAAAACACAAATGGCGGCCGCGCCAAGACCCCAAAGATTGCTTAGTCCCTCACCCTAGACATCTCGGTTGATCTCTTCATCACTTACCCAATCCACTTTGAGTTCCACTTTGCTTCATCCTTGATTAAGTTCCATTTGAAAATCCCGATTCAAATGCTTGTTCTTGATTGACAACGAATGTGCAAGCTTCCATTTAAGGACCATTAAGTCTATACTCATCCTTGTGTCCTCTTTCAATTATCTCATGAAGCCTTACACTTGACTTAGAGAATTACCATCTTCTCTTTTGTGATCCTTGTAATTTTAATCAAGCTATGTCTATTATGGGAGACCATGAATTGACCTTCTCAAAATATCCCAATATTTATCTTCCTTTATTACTTGATATTTGTCACATATGCATTAGGATCATCCATATATTTGTCTTCTTCAATTGTGAGCCACATAATATTCATCAACAAATAAATATTCCAATAATTGCTCATGAATATCTAAATAAACCTGCTCACAAACTTTAGACAAATACATTAGTCCTTTAATCATTTTGTCATTCAATTCACCAAAATCCACTTAGGGGCCTAGATGCACTTTCAGGTGGTCCGCCCGGTCGTACGTGACGACCGTCTCGGACTACCGGAGGTATGAAAGCACGGCCGGCTCGGTGTGGTAGATCTCCTGTAGGATGCTCTTATGCTTGCGCCTCGGAGGGCGAGCAGGCGTCCCACCGAAGATCATCATGACGACGCCATCTTCTTTGGGGAATTCGTCATGCTCGACGTTCTTGGCGGCGACGGTGTTGGCCGCGTCCTGCGGCTTGTTCTTCCCGCCGAGGTATCTCTTCATGAGGTTGCAATCCTTCATGGCGTGCTTGACCGGAGTCTCGTGGTAAGGACAAGGCGCCTCAAGCATCTTCTCGAAGTGATCCCTCGGGGGACCAGCCTTTGGCTTGGGCGGTCGCTTGTCGGCCGCCGCTAACAGGTTGTTGCTGCGGAGCTTGCGCTCTTTCTTCTTTTTCTTCTCCGGACGGGTAGCCGAAGCTTCGCCCTGTTCCTCCTCGTGCTTCCTCTTGCTGAAAGCGACAGCCTCCTCCCCGTCGGCATGGTCAGTGGCCAGGTCAAGGAGCTTTCGGATGGTCTTCGGCTTGACACGCCCTATCCGGTGGACAAGGGTCTCGCACGTGGTACCATCCTGGAAAGCGGTGATGACCTGGTTGTCGGCTGTGTCAGGGAGCTCGGCGCAGCGCTTGGAGAAGCGGCGTATGTAGTCACGGAGACTCTCGCCCTTCTTTTGCCGGCAATGGAGGAGCTCGCAGGCATTGCCGGGTCGGGCGTAGGTGCCTTGGAAGTGCCTTTTGAAGGCGTCCCGCAGCTGGGCCCAGCTGTTGATCCTCCCCGGGGGAGGTGCTCAAGCTAGGTACGTGCCGAGTCGGCGTTGTACAGCGGGATGCTCTTGATAATAAACAGATCATTGGTCGCCCCGCCGTTGTGGCAAGCGAGGCGGTAGTCCTCGAGCCATATGCTCAGGTTGGTTTCCCCGTCGTACTTCGCGACGGTGGTCGGAGCACGATTCCGAGCTGGTGGGGCTGCTGCGAGAACGTTGACGCCGAAAGCCCGCAGACCTCGGGGGTGTTGACGGCTGTTAAGTACCTAATTTAAGGCCGTCAATCCCTGCATTTCAACATGAGAATCACGCATCCACACTAGAATAGGGCTTTAAACTAACAATTTCCACAAGTGGCTGTATGAAGATGAATGCAGGTGTTTAGCATAAGAAATGAGAAGAAAGCACACCTCTACGATCCTAGCACTTTAGGCTCAGCCAATGAGGGGCTGCCATGCAAGTAGCCCCTGGATCAATGACGTCACCAATCCAAGAGAGAGAGCCTCGGCGAATCGAAGACTGCCACATGTGCATCACATGGATCCATGGGCCCACCAGAGCGCCTAAGCCGCCTCCAACACACGTGTACACTGGGAACCGACCTCAGGGCCCACCAGTCAGCCTCTCAGAGAAAGCACAAGCCGAGGAGGGCCACGTGGGGGTCGGCCGACCCTGGGATCGGCCGAACCGACCTTTGGTCGGCTGATCCCGGGCCTCCACGTGGTGTTCGCCCATTGGTCCTAGAGGCCATCCCCGGGGTGTCTCGCTCCACTTGACGCCGGTGCCCGCACCTATAAATAGAAGGGGAGGGGGGTAAGAATAAGCAACTTCTTACCTTAGCCTCCTCTCCTCCTTCTCATTCCCTCTTGGTGGAGGTGAAACCTCATCCCACCATGAGTATGAGTGTGAGGAGGATCTAGCTTAGGTAGTGCTAGGTAGAGAGGAGAGAGTGTGGGTGAGTAGAAGGGAGATGCGATGATCCGTTCTTCGTTCATCATCTCTTTGTACCTCGTGAGTGATACTGTTCTTCATTTAGACTAAAGTGAGTATTTCGTTATATTCCAATTAGACTAAAGTCGTATTCATACATGGGTGATATGTTCTAGAGTTCTTCATCTGTTCATCATTTAGGGGCTCGTGTTCTTCGTGACACGATCCTTTGATCTTGTTGATTGGATGAATAATTCTGCATTCCGTTTGTATGATTGCTTGTCAATTAGAATATAGTGAGTACTCTGCATATCTGAATTAGACCAAAGTGTTATTCATATCTCTTTGTATCGTCTTGATTCCATGATGGGTAAGGTCTAGTTGTACTCGCGGGTTCGTCGCTTCGTATTTCTACGGAGTGCTATAGTGTTGCTACGGGACGTCAGACGTAGCCGTGCTATAGTAGTAGTCGGTGGTGCAGACGTGGGGTCTGGACTACGGGTTATCCTTCAATTGCCCTGTATCCCACGGTTTGTCTTGGGGTAGGCCGCGGTGGTGACAGCCGTTGGACCCTTTCGGAATCCCCCACGTTCGGATACAGGTGTATGCAACCATTTGCCGTGAACCAACTGTTATAGCCAGGAGGGTCCGGTGTCCAAAGCGAGATCCTTTGCAGCTTGCACCCCCCTAGAACCAAGTACCTACAAGAGATACCATACCTCTCGCCTACCTTGGCAGAGATCCTGTGTCCTTGGGTAAGTCACTCGTAGAGTACCCCAACCGTTCCTTGGATTCGATACCCTTTGGAATACTCCCGAGGGAGAAGTGCTATAACGGTGTATCCGTGCGCTTGTGGATTCGTTCGCACCCGTCAGTGTACCCGGGTGTTCCTTACACACTCACGCTATCCCAGCGCCATAGCGGTGAGGTTAAGAAATACCAACAAGCACTTCTGGCGCCGTTGCCGGGGAACGGTTGTCGAGAATCTACGAACCCGACTATCCTCATATCTATTGTTTTTCCTTTTTCATTTCTACCTCTACCCCCATTATCCCAGGAAGGTTATCCTTGTACACACCTTCTGCTCATTATGAGTGAACCAATAGAATCATCCTTACGGAGGCGACCCGCCTCCTTAACACCCTGTATGGTTCACCCATCCCTCATTAAGCTAGTTGAGAACGATTCCTTCTCAGGGGAAAGTCATGAAATTCCCTACTCCCATGTGAGAGACTTTGAACTACTGTGTTCTACTCAGGGTAAGACTGGGGCGACACAGGATGTTCTTAGGAGGAACTTGTTCCCGTTCTCCCTTTCAGGAGGAGTGAGAACTTGGTGCCGTTGTTATGGGCGTGATCACCTCAATTGGGGAGCTTTGAGAGCAGCTTTCTGCACCCGATTCTTCCCCTTGAGGCGTATCATTTCTTTAAGAATGGCGATCCTCAGTTTCCAACAGAGAGAGAAGGAGTCCCTGGGCATGGCATGGCATCGTTTTGCCTCTATGGCTGAATCATGCCCAGTCCTTGATCTGCCAGACCTGGTGCTCTTGCAGCATTTCCGGCTTGGTTTGCTAAGGGACAGTGGCATGACGCTTGATGCCATGTCGGGAGGTGCCTTTGTGTTCTTAGAGTCGGAGCGAGGAAAGGAAATTCTAGAAAAACTCTGGGATTTCAGCTCCCCGCCTGTCCTGAGCATCGAGGTAGCCAACCGTGGTAATGAATTGCCTAGATCCATCTTCGAGAGAGCTCGAGCCTACATACCAACCTTCTCTACGCTCTTGTCGAAGATGTCATTCTTGACTAGCAGGAATCTATGGGAAAGAGCACCTAGTGTGAGTTCTGCCTTTAGGTTCCCCTATCATTTCTTCTCTTAAAAACCCGACCTTTGAGACTTAGTCTCGGAGGAAGGAGGAAAGGAGTAATCAAAGAAGGGTGGTTGTTCCTGGCGAGAACGACTATCTCGACTTCGGCTACGACTTTCCGGGAGAGGTTACGATGGATATTTTGTGCTTTATGTCATGGCCCCACCTGAGGTGCTGCTACACCAAAGGTCAGGTCAAGACACTGGCCCCAGGATCACAAGTCTCTATACTTCTGGCCTCGGAAAGCACGATTTTATACCGATCCAGTTGAGCAACTTATCTCATCATCACGAGCTCAGCTAGGACCGATGCCAATCAAGCTCAGTAGGCATAAATACCATTCTGACACTCTGACTTGATCGATGCCCGCGGGAGTGTGGTTGCATCCCTACCTTTTGCACTTCCGTTGGAAGCTTGGGTTGGTTTACGTGTTGTCCTCCGCTAGTGAGGGTGAGAACCCGTGGCAACCTAAGGAGAGAATGAACTGGCAAGTTTGTTACTCTTGATCTAAGGCTTGAATGTTCCTCCGACCCACGGATTTTTATTCTCTTGATCTGGGGTCCAAGCATTCTTGAGCCATGCTTCCAGAGATATGGGTCCAGGTGAACCCCCTATGTTGCGCTATTTATGCGGGAAGATGTTTAAGTAAAGCTAAAAGAGGAGTGAGAGCATTTATGCCCAACACCTTGTCTTAGCCATTACTGGAGCCTCCAACCTCAAAATCTGCGGGACACCTAGCCCTGAGACCGTGAGCCTTGCTAGAACCCACAGGCCAAAGGGGAGGCCCAGCGGGGCCCATATGGGTTCGGCCGACCCACTAGGTCGGCCGACCCAGCAAGGGCACTGCCGCCTCTCCCCTTTCGCGTGTGCCTCCCTTCGTCCTCCAGAGATCTCCTCCTCACTGCGTGACGGATTTCGAGCCACCAGAACTCCATCTCCCCTGCTTCTTCCTCCTCACAGCCACCACATCACCAGTCATGAGTACCGGGACGCACAGCCTCGTCGGATGAAGGCCCCGTCCCCCTTTGTAGGGGAGAAGTCCTTCTTCTTCAGCGACCTAGGGAGCGATATGTTGCATCCATGGGACGGATCTCAAGATGATATGATGACTCCGGAACGGGGGAGGAGGATGAGAAGCCCGACTGGAGACTCGATAGAGTCCCCGGCTAGGCGCGGCTCATCTTCACCCCCCACTTTTGCTGGTCATTATTCCCGATTTACCGCCCTAGGGAAGAAACCAGCCCCTAGTTTAAGCAAGAAGGTGCTCTACGATGACTGGCCAGGCCCATCGTTGAAGCCCGAAGAGCGCTACGCAGGATCACTCTTTAGCAAGGATGGTGAGCCTTTCTATCACAAGTATGAGCAAGATGTTTGGGACGAGTTTCCGCAACCCCAGACCAGGTTTCGCATCTTTGGGGTGAGGACCCCGAAGGACGGCTGCGGGGTGCCAAAACCATACCCACCGCGCTGGGAAACAGAACTTGAGGATATCCTAGCTTCGTTACCTAACAGAAGGAGTCTCCAAACAAGCAAGGTGGCAGATAGATTGGCAGATGTATACCTCGAGTATGAGGCCTTGGTAAAAGTTGTGAAGAAGTAGCGAAAAGAGTATCGGCAGCTCAGGCGTCTTCTCCTCGAGACCCGTAGGGAGATGGACACTATGCTGCAGCGCCTGATTAAGACAGAGGGTTTGGAAGCCGTTTTCGCGGAGTACAGGGCTACGCCCATTCTTCGTTTTTCATAGGCGCTTAGTTCAGTTTAATTTATTTCCTTCCATGTTTAATTCCCTTTCAATTTTGATTTCCATCATATGTGTAAAGCGCCTATTTCATTATGAACTTGAATAAAATAATTTGGCTCCACCGGTCAGATAACCCGGTCGAGTCACATGTGTGTTAGTTGTTTCTATTTTTGTTTGTCTTGAAGAACTGCACCCTGGTACAAGATAGTGTGGGGGAGAGTCGCACTCTCCAAACGCGAACACGATGGATACTTGCACCCACACCACACTCTTACAACGCAACGATCACTCGTGTTTAAAGAACCTGAACGGAGACACATTCTTGCACATCACGAAAACCTCGTTCGGTCTGCATCAACAACCAGCGCTGGTTTGCATCTCTACCTCATTCAACCATGATGCTTGAGTTCGTTATGCCCTTTTATAAAATCTTTTATGATCAACTCGAGAACTCTATGGTGATGCTTGCTCCGTACCTGTGGTTGACATGCATAAGTTCTATCCCTTGTTTATACTCTTGAGGCTTGTGAACCATATCTTTATAAGGACAACATGTTCATCTAAGTAGTTGACAAGAGAGATATGGCCTGATGACATGATCTTAACTTTGAAGGTTTAAGTTCTTGGGTTTATTTGAAAAAAAAGAACACTCTTGCAGCTCCTCTTTGATTTATTCCAGTCCTACCAAAGCCATATGATGTTGTTAGTTGAAAACCTTATACTCATATGCTGCTTGTTATTGCATTGAGCTTTGTCAAATCCTGTGACCCTATGAGGATTCTTTTCATGATCAAGATTTATGTGCACACCACCATTCTCCCCTTGCTATGCTTCTACTCTGGAAGTTAGCATTGTAACATTCATCTATTCACCTACATAAATGCTCCATCATATCAATTGATTCCTCTCTCCTCAAGTATCTTGTAAAGAGGCATGGCTATCAAAAAAAGGGGACACATGAAGGTCCCTCAGTTGTGAAAAAAAAGAAAAAAAGAGAAAAGAGAAAAAAATGTGGGCACATGAAGGTCCACTAAAAAAGAAGAAGAGGATAGCCATGTTCTGATAACTTCAAATATATAAGAGAGAGAGAGAGAATCATGCAATGGAGTCACTTAGCTCATTCATCTCATTTAGCGAATATGGTAATAACTAGCACCCATTCCGGGCCTAGTGTCCACCTTACCATATCTACCACATCCTTACACGTGCACTTCTTGATCTGATTGTATGACTTGATTTACTCTTAGGATCCGGTTTTTGATTTTGCGATACATGCAATACAAGTACGCCTTGCTATTCATATCCTATCCTGAGCTCCACATAAGCCTGCTAGAAATAGGATGGATTTAAGGCAGTCATGCCTAGGTAAGGACATATACACATTGAGCGATCCGAGAGAATCAAAGGAGGAGGCAAAGCATGTTTTTCCTTGAAAATCTTTTGAAAACCCCAAGTGCTTACCCTCAGATGTCTGAGGGATTCGATTCATGGTCATTCCTCTTATCAACTACCCAAGATGGCATGGTAGCCACTCCAAAAAGTTCACAAGAGCAAGGTATGACATGGAATAATTCTTATGTATGTTTCATACCCTTGGTTTAACCCGCTCGATCTCTTCCCTATTGCTCGGGATGAGCAAAGGGCAAGTGTGGGGGAGTTGTTGACGGCTGTTAAGTACCTAATTTAAGGCCGTCAATCCCTGCATTTCAACATGAGAATCACGCATCCACACTAGAATAGGGCTTTAAACTAACAATTTCCGCAAGTGGTTGTATGAAGATGAATGCAGGTGTTTAGCATAAGAAATGAGAAGAAAGCACACCTCTACGATCCTAGCACTTCAGGCTCAGCCAATGAGCGGCTGCCATGCAAGCAGCTCCTGGATCAATGACGTCACCAATCCAAGAGAGAGAGCCTCGGCGAATCAGAGACCGCCACACGTGCATCACATGGATCCATGGGCCCACCAGAGTGCCTAAACTGCCTCCAACACACGTGTACACCGGGAACCGACCTCAGGGCCCACCAGTCAGCCGCTCAGAGAAAGCACAAGCCGAGGCGGGCCACGTGGGGGTCGGCCGACCCTGGGATCGGCCGAACCGACCTTTGGTCGGCTGATCCCGGGCCTCCACGTGGTGTTCGCCCATTGGTCCTAGAGGCCATCCCCGGGGTGTCTCGCTCCACTTGACGCCGGTGCTCGCGCCTATAAATAGAAGGGGAGGGGGGTAAGAATAGGACAACATACTTGAAGGCAACTTCTTACCTTAGCCTCCTCTCCTCCTTCTCATTCCCTCTTGGTGGAGGTGAAACCTCATCCCACCATGAGTATGAGTGTGAGGAGGATCTAGCTTAGGTAGTGCTAGGTAGAGAGGAGAGAGTGTGGGTGAGTAGAAGGGAGATGCGATGATCCGTTCTTCGTTTATCATCTCTTTGTACCTCGTGAGTGATATTGTTCTTCATTTAGACTAAAGTGAGTATTTCGTTATATTCCAATTAGACTAAAGTCATATTCATACATGGGTGATATGTTCTAGAGTCCTTCATCTGTTCATCATTTAGGGGCTCGTGTTCTTCGTGACACAATCCTTTGATCTTGTTGATTGGATGAATAATTCTGCATTCCGTTTGTATGATTGCTTGTCAATTAGAATATAGTGAGTACTCTGCATATCTGAATTAGACCAAAGTCTCATTCATATCTCTTTGTATCGTCTTGATTCCATGATGGGTAAGGTCTAGTTGTACTCGCGGGTTCGTCGCTCCGTATTTCTACGGAGTGCTATAGTGTTGCTACGGGACGTCAGACGTAGCCGTGCTATAGTAGTAGTCAGTGGTGCAGACGTGGTGTCTGGACTACGGGTTATCCTTCGATTGCCCTGTATCCCACGGTTTGTCTTGGGGTAGGCCGCGATGGTGACAGCCGTTGGACCCTTTTGGAATCCCCCACGTTCGGATACAGGTGTAGGCAACCATTTGCCATGAACCGACTGTTATAGCCAGGAGGGTCCGGTGTCCGAAGCGAGATCCTTTGCAGCTTGCACCCCCTAGAACCAAGTACCTACAAGAGATACCATACCTCTCGCCTACCTCGGCAGAGATCCTGTGTCCTTGGGTAAGTCGCTCGTAGAGTACCCCAACCGTTCCTTGGATTCGATACCCTTTGGAATACTCTTGAGGGAGAAGTGCTACAACAGTGTATCCGTGCACTTGCAGATTCGTTCACACCCGTCAGTGTACCCGGGTGTTCCTTACACACTCACGCCATCCCGGCTCCATAGAGGTGAGGTTAAGAAATACCAACAGGGGTCAGGCGTCGGGCTCCGGCTTCGGTCTTCGCTGCTATCATAGCAGCCCCCGCGCCTCCGGCTCTACTCCCTTCGCGGCCGACGTTCGTCGTCCTACCCGCCTCTGGTCATCGTCCTCCCACGCGCCGAGGATGCGCCTCGGGCTCCGTGGTTGGAGTCGACCTTGCGGCCGGCGGGCGAGTGCACGCTCTTCGCACAGCCCGGCTACCCAGATGGGCATGAGGACCCGCGGTGAACCGAGCGCTCTTGGGCCGGGGCCTGTGCCTCGCGCCGTCGAGACGCCGAACTTTCCGCCTGCTGCTCGACGGCCGCGTCGAGGAGCATCTAGAGGTGCTAACGGAGCTTCTTTTCTTCCGGGGTCGTCGGCTTAGGGCCGGCCTGGAGGAGCACGACCGCTGCGGTGAGGTTCTGGGAGGCCCGTTTGGCGACGGGAGTCCCGTGAACATCACTGATGGTGCAGCGGCGTACCTCTTGTGCGCGCTCGTGCGCGGGCGTTGCCGCGGCCTCCACGCTGAGCGCGTGGTGGAGCTTTGCCTGCTCATCCTCGAGAGCCTTCTGAGCCTCGTCGAGCTCGTCGAGGCGAGCACGCTGCTACTCACAGTCACCCTCGTCCTGCGGGGGTTCCTCGCTAGCAGAGGCGTCGGGCGAAGTGGGCTCACCTTCCGCGGAGCTCTCGTCGGAGTTGGTGGAATGGACCGCGTCGGCCTGCTGCTGGAGGACGAAACAACCACACCTCGGGTCGTGGGGCATCGACGCCTTCTTGCTGGGAGGTGTGCTCTCGACCTCGTCACAGCTTGCCTAAGATGCCTCCGAGGGGGCCGAGTGTGCGTCTCCTGTGGTGACGGGAGTGGCTGTCCCGCCGCAGGGGAGCCATGCCTGCCCCTCGGGGTACACGAAGTCGTAGCAGAGCTTGAACTCGTCCCAGGTCAGCGTCTCCTCCTCCTGCAAGCCGAACACAAGCATGGAGGTGGCGAACACCGCGAAGCGAAAAAGCTCCTGGGATGGGTTCGGCCCTAGAGCGACCGCCATGTTGCCAGGTCCCAGACCCAGTCAGTGGCAGACTTCGCCGCCCGTGGCTCCTCAGGCGGCTGGCCCTTGGGAGACACGGGTGCGTCGGGCTGGGACAGCGAGAACACGGCCCCAGCGGGCGACTCGACTGGACCATCGAAGACGAAGTCTAGGGAGCCAAAGCGCAGCACGGTGGTGCGCACCGGCTGTTCATCGGAATGGGCCATCCGGACCCTTGTTGGCATCATGACACACGAAGTGCCCCTACCTGGCGCGCCAACTGTCGGGGTTTGATACCGCCAGCAAGTAAATTTTGGTATGTTTCGTGCGTCTGATCCGGATGGTTTGGCTTAGAGACACCGGGATTATAATGGTTCAGGCACCGAGGGGGTGCCCTACGTCCAGTTCGAAAGGATGTTCTATATGCCCACAGGGGCTTGTAGTAGGGGGTACAAGCTTAGGTCGAGAGAGGGAGAGTATCCCAAGTCTCTGGATGTGGTTGTGAGCTACGAGTGCTCGATCAGTGAATGTGGTGTGTTGTTGGTCTTGGACGCTGGGTTCGGACCCCCTGTTTACGGTGCTAGCCTCCCCTTTTATAGTTCAAGGAGGGCTGGTGTACAAGGGTTAAGATGGTAAAATGGCGCCATCCTACAGTGTCGGAACAGTGCTGGAACAGTGCCACGCTGTGGGCCTTCGTCTCCCGTTGGTGCCATACGCTGTGCTAGCCTTGGTTGCCCTCGTAGGGCGGCCTAGCTGCGGCTCCCGTTCCAAGGCGGCTTCTCCCGACTCTTGAGCACACCGGTCTTTTTAGGTCGAGGCTTCTCATGAAAGACCCGACCTTCTCTCTGATACTTGCTGGGTCGGGTCTCGTCGTTCGATGTCCTGCAGGCGAAGGATTCGCGTGTCCTTTGCCACTGTTCAGCATCCTGGTGATGGGACACCGGGGCAGTCTGCTTCCACGCTGGGGAAAATCTCATCATGGCCTGACTTTCTGACAAGGCAGATCTGCTCGCCCTGCTGCTCCTGCACGTCTCAGGCGGCGCGGGGCAGCTTGCGCCACGTTGCAGCCTCCCCCTGGGGGGCCCCTACCGAGGGATTGCAGCGGAAGGAACCTTAGGTCGTGCGAGGTGGAGCCGCCCGTCGAGGTAGCTGGGGCGGCCGCCTAAGTCGGAGGTGGCCCTGCGGATGGGGTCAGACTGCTACCCTTGGGAAAGGGAAGTTGGGCCTGGCTTGCTGGTTGCCGATGTTGGGCCTTCGTAGATGCAGCCCATCATTAGCCTTCATGATTTCCGGGATTTAGGGGCTAAGATAATTACCCCCGGTTTTTCCCCTTTTCAGTAACCTTAAAGATATATAGGTGATAGCTCAAGGTTGATCACATCCATGAACATCGGCTAGGATAAGGCACCACCGAAGGGGTAACTAAGCCTATCGTCTTCTAGTTGTAATTCCGGCAAAAGAGCAACAAACCATGCATCTCATCATCTAGTAGCATCCTTAAACTCCTACTTCCGACCTACCTCCCGAAGACATTCGCCTTTCAAGGCAATCATCCCGTCACGATGTGCCCTTAATCGTTCGGAGAATCTAAGGGCACGCCAAAGTTAACGTGTCTACAAATCATGAAGGGTCGACATACTAGATCTAATCACCAAGATTACATAAAGCATGCTATATAGTCTAACCATGCATTAGACTAAGGGTCAAATCATATTCACGAAAGGTAGAAAGCATAGAGGGAGACATGAAATCGCTAAAAGATCGGATGACAAGATTATCATTGCTCACATAATCATAAATGTGTTTGGATCATCACCACCGAGTACATACCATTGATGACCTCAACTAGCTCCGGAACTCCGCCATAGCACAACCTTGCAGGGAGGCCATGGAGGCTAGGGTAGGCCTAGGCCATCTCCTAGACAACTTCGAGGACTCACGACGGCCGGCGTCTCCCTCCGATGCTTGCTTCTAGGTTTCACCGAGTTGTGATGAACGGATGCGGCGGCCGTCGGGGGCAAGGGCTATAAATAAGTTGAGGAGGCACTAGGTCAAAAGGGAGGCCGAATCAGGCCCGAAACAAGGTAGGTCGGCCGGCATGGGCCGACCGGCCCAGGCCCAATTCGGCCCGGTTCGGGCCCATCTTGCTCCACGTGGCTCATCTGACATTTTGGATTTATGCCCCTTCATTTCTGTCATTTTGGCATCGTCATCCCCGCGATCAAGATAGGGGGTCTTCTTGCATGAAGTCCAATATTTATGTCTTGGTCCTTGGGGATGTTTCGTCATAGCACCTTTGTAAGGATTCGAATGCTCGTAGCCTAAGAGGGGGAGGGGGTGAATTAGGCAACTTAAAACCTTAACCTATGGCTTCACTACTTTTGCATAAAATAAACTAGATCAAGTCTATCTAGATGTGCAATCTAAGGTTGATCTAGTGTGAAACCCTCATCCAAAACAAGTTTTGCAACCTATAGCCAATCCTAGCATGATACTACTCTAGGAAAGTAAAGGCAAGAAAGGATTGCAAGAGTGTAATGCGGAAACGTAAAGAGGGATGAGCGGAAGCAAACTCTTGACACGCGATATATCCTGTGGTATCGGTAGGCACTAAGCCACCCTTAGTCCAAGTTGTTGAAGCACTCACACAAGAGTATTGCTTCCCGGTCACCAAGTCTCTCCCAAGAGCACCACTTGACTCGCCACAAAGGCTCACCACGTAGGCACTCACCAAGCTCCCTTAGTCACCTTGATGCCGCCTCCACTAAGGAGCTTCTCCACTTAGGAAGGGGGTCTCCACGTCCCCCGCACAAAGTGTCCTCGCCACTCCACACCAAGCCGGAGGGTCGAAGACGATTGCCGGTGAGCCACTTAGGACCCAAGGCTTCCGGCACACCTTGTACAACTTGATTCACTCAAGAATCACCTCACAAGGTTGGCACAACCTTGCACTCACTCAGCTCTAAGCTAAGCCTAGCACTAAGCACACACACAAAGCATGTGCAAATCTATGGATGAGCAATTTAGCACTTGGATGGATTGAATATGATCTTGTATGTGTCTCACACTCCTCTGCACTTCCACATAATCCAGCAACCTCAAATAGGTGAGTGGAGGGGGTACAAATAGCCCAAGGCGTCCAAAGAGCCGTTGGCTAAAAGCTGCAGAAACTCATAGCGTCGGATGAACCGCCGCTATACTTTTCCCAGGCGTCGGTTCATCCGGTGCCCTTCCACGTCATCTAGTCATTGAATCCCGCTGACACAAGTCATCCGACACATACACCGACGGTCTCCTCACTTAGCCGTCGGTTCATCCGGTGCTGAAGGATTCCACACCAAAACCTTACTGTTAGCATTTTCGTAGCCGTCGGATGAATCGATGCCTGACCGTCGGTTCATCCAGTGCTTAAGCTATCGCGTCCAGAACCTTACTGTGTTGCTTCTTCAAACCATCGAATAGACCGACGGTGCCCATCAATGGAACGTCGATTCATCCGACACTTCCGTCTTCGCTGCTTCGTCTTCAGTCAATCATCCGGCGCAACTAGCAAATGGACTGTCGGATCATCCGACGGAACCTGTTCACTTGAAACTTCTCACGGTGTACCAAATACACCGACATTTGCACCGATGCTTCTTCCTATGTACCGTCGGTTCATCCGACGGTGCCCTTTCTCTTCTTCTTCTTCCACGGTTTTGACCCTTGAAAAATGTGTTTGGATCATCACCACCGAGTACATACCATTGATGACCTCAGCTAGCTCCGGAACTCCGCCATAGCACAACCTCGCAGGGAGGCCATGGCGGCTAGGGTAGGCCTAGGCCATCTCCTAGACAACTTCGAGGACTCGCGACGGCCAGCGTCTCCCTCCGGTGCTTGCTTCTAGGTTTCACCGAGTTGTGATGAACGGATGCGGCGGCCGTCGTGGGCAGGGGCTATAAATAAGCTGAGGAGGCACTAGGTCAAAGGGGAGGCCGAATCGGGCCCGAAACAAGGTAGGCCGGTCGGCATGGGCCGACCGACCCAGGCCCAATTCAGCCCGGTTCGGGCCCATCTTGCTCCACGTGGCTCATCTGACATTTTGGATTTATGCCCCTTCATTTGTGTCATTTTGGCATCGTCACCCCCCCGATCAAGATAGGGGGTCTTCTTGCATGAAGTCCAATATTTACGTCTTGGTCCTTGGGGATGTTTCGTCATAGCACCTTTGTAAGGATTCGAATGCTCGTAGCCTAGGAGGGGGGGTGAATTAGGCAACTTAAAACCTTAACCTATGGCTTCACTACTTTTGCATAAAATAAACTAGATCAAGTCTATCTAGATGTGCAATCTAAGGTTGATCTAGTGTGAAACCCTCATCCCAAAACAAGTTTTGCAACCTATAGCCAATCCTAGCATGATACTACTCTAGGAAAGTAAAGGCAAGAAAGGATTGCAAGAGTGTAATGCGGAAACGTAAAGAGGGATGAGAGGAAGCAAACTCTTGACGCGCGATATATCCCGTGGTATCGGTATGCACTAAGCCACCCCTAGTCCACGTTGTTGAAGCACTCACACAAGAGTATTGCTTCCCGGTCACCAAGTCTCTCCCAAGAGCACCACTTGACTCGCCACAAAGGCTCACCACTTAGGCACTCACCAAGCTCTCTTAGTCACCTTGATGCCGCCTCCACTAAGGAGCTTCTCCACTTAGGAAGGGGGTCTCCACGTCCCCCGCACAAAGTGTCCTCGCCACTCCACACCAAGCCGAAGGGTCGAAGACGATTGCCGGTGGGCCACTTAGGCCCCAAGGCTTCTGGCGCACCTTGTACAACTTGATTCACTCAAGAATCACCTCACAAGGTTGGCACAACCTTGCACTCACTCAGCTCTAAGCTAAGCCTAGCACTAAGCACACACACAAAGCATGTGCAAGTCTATGGATGAGCAATTTAGCACTTAGATAGATTGGATATGATCTTGTATGTGTCTCACACTCCTCTGCACTTCCACACAATCCAGCAACCTCAAATGGGTGAGTGGAGGGGGTACAAATAGCCCAAGGCGTCCAAAGAGCCGTTGGCTAAAAGCTGTAGAAACTCATAGCGTCGGATGAACCGCCGCTATACTTTTCCTAGGTGTCGGTTCATCCGGTGCCCCTCCACGTCATCTAGTCGTTGAATCCCGCTGACACAAGTCATCCGACGCATACACCGACGGTCTCCTCACTTAGCCGTCGGTTCACCCGGTGCTGAAGGATTCCACGCCAAAACCTTACTGTTAGCATTTTCGTAGCCGTCGGATGAATCGATGCCTGACCGTCGGTTCATCCGGTGCTTAAGCTATCGCGTCCAGAACCTTACTGTGTTGCTTCTTCAAACCATCGGATAGACCGACGGTGCCCATCAATAGACCGTCGGTTCATCCGACGCTTCTGTCTTCGCTGCTTCGTCTTCAGTCAATCATCCAGCGCAACTAGCAAATGGACTGTCAGATCATCCGACGGCACCTGTTCACTTGAAACTTCTCGCGGTGTACCAAATACACCGACACTTGCACCGACGCTTCTTCCTATGTACCGTCGGTTCATCCGACGGTGCCCTTTCTCTTCTTCTTCTTCTTCCACGGTTTTGACCCTTGAAAAATATACTATCTTCTCATTTTGGCATATGTTATTTTTGCATCCTTGGGACCCAGAAATGTCTACAAAGACATGCTAAACAATATGGTTAGTCCCATTGATCATGTTGTCATGAATCACCAAAATCATACTCGAGCTTATGGCTTATGAGGCCATGTTCGTTACAACCTTGGTCCTTGCCACCTTTGGGAGTGAATTCGTCTTGCACTTGAACACGAACAGAACTCCTAATTTGCTCCTTTGAACTTGATGTGACTTCGTCCCTTTAGTCCATGTTTTCCTGCAAAAACACCACACTTCCAAATGCGCATACAAAGTTGAACTTGTTATATCATTAGTGTGCCTAGTGACATGTTAGTTCCATAATCGAGCTCAAACCAAAGTGTAACGAGTATATTTGGAGCACCAAAATTCACCATCAACATTTATCTTGGTGGGAAATAGCCCACCCAGCATTCGTCCGCAGCCGTTAGATGAAGTTCTTCCTCCTGCTCGTTCGCTCTGAGGTGGAAGAATCTCGTGTTGACGTCCCCCTCTCATAAGTAGTTGATGTGTGCGCATTGGCGTTTCCGCGCTCTCTCTATAACTACCCAACCCAGCAGCCTCTTCTTAAGCTTGTGTCTGATGTTGAATTCGGCATCCGACAAGGGCCTAACATCTTGCGTCGTATTGAGGTATTGGATGACCACTTGGGCCGTATGAAATTTAAGCTTGGCATTGGAGATGAGAGAGGTACTCCATTTCCTTAGAGCTTTGGCCGTGATGTGCAGCTTGTGGCCTAATCGGTGGAACGTCTTAGTGTGGTGCGTCAGGAGGTTACAAGCATGCTGCACAGTTTCCTGGAACTGAGGGAGCTTCTTCCAAAAGTTATCAAATCTGAAAGGACGCGGCCGACAGGGTCCTGACAAGCGGGCGAGGATGAGCGGGTAGTGGTCGGAGTGTGACGAAGATAGAGCGTGAAGGGTGTGCTCATCGAAGGTGATGTCCCAAGTGTCATTGAAGAAAAACCGGTCCATTTGAGTAAGAGTCGGTCGACGCCTCTCGCTGCTCCACGTGAATTTGCGGTTTTGGATATGTATCTCATTGAGTTCGCAAAAGGCCAAGGCAAAACGGAAACGACACATTAGTTGTAGGTTCAGGCGACAATTGTTTTTATCCTTGGCTTTGTAGATTAGATTGAAGTCCCTAGCGATTAGCCACTTGGAGTTATCGTTTGGTCGTAGGGATGGCAAGTGTCTGAGGAAAGCATCTTTGTGCTCCCTTCTCGATGGTTCGTAGACTGTTGAAACCCAGAATTCTGACCCATATTGCTTAACCTTTACAGGCCCTGTGATCGAGAAGCTAGCGACTTGCATGTTGTGCAGATCAATGAAGTTGTCATAACCCCCTCCCCCCCCCACCCCCACCCCCCGGGCCTGGTGCCTTACGCATGCTTGAAGGCAAAGCTATTGAGGCGGTAGCCCCCGGAAAAGGTTGGCAGAGCCGCATCAATGTGGCTTAGCTTCATTTCTTAGAGGCACACTATGTGACAAGCTATAGCTTCAAGAGTTTTACGAACGACCAAACATCTTGCAGCAGTATTAAGTTCTCGGACAACATGGGAGCAGTATTACCACCTGACATAGGCCGATAGACATACAAGCAACAATGCTCGATCTTTTCGTACATTCGTACAAAATAGATTCTCTCACTGCGATCCTCTCCGTTGGAACCTTTTTCAATTTCGTTTAGACTCAAATATCATTCAAAATTTGGCAGCATATAAATGCTCGATCCAAGACCATATTGTCACGTACATTACTAACGATTACAATTAGCAAGGTGGATGACTGGCTCTGCCCAGCATCTTTTTTTTTCTTTGACATGGAACATCTTATCTACCCTATTCCACACCTACTCAAGATGAGCTGCCATTCTCCCTAGTCCCTGCCAACCTCGCCCAATCAACCAAACACACCTGAATAAATTGCTTCAGTGGCAAACCTGCAAAACTAAAAGCAAGAGTTGGCAAAGTGCAAGTGCTGGAACGGTGGGGCCGCAGAAAAGGGCAATAAGAAGGAGACACCTGGCAGGCACAGTGCAAGGAGGCGGAGCCGAACAGGCAGCAACGGAACTGCAGCCGTGTTTGTTCTTTCTCCTTCCCCAAAACCCTCTTCTCTCCAAGAGAATTCACCAAATCTACAGCTATCAGCGGGGATCCATCGATTCTTTTGCCCCGAGTCGCCGCGTCAGGGGCATCATCATCCGTAAGTGATCGTCGGGTTTCTTTGGCAGGTTTCTCAGAATTTGCATTCTTGGCTTATGGCTTCTTTCAGAAATGCCTCATCCGTGAGTTGTTTGATCTCCTCCCCTGAATCTGCCTCCGCCTCCATTCCCTTGACCTTGCTGGTGATTCCAGATGGGTGCCTGCAAAAGCAAGCAGCTGATGCCTCTGGAACGGCAGCTGCACAAGGAGGTGCCTTACGGCAGCGTCGATCGGATTCGTGCCCTCCGAGAGCAGGGCGCTGACCTCGAGGTAATTAACGATCAGAGAAATTCAGCTCTAGCTCTTGTTAATTTGCTTGGGACTTGGTTGATCTGTTATGCTCTTATGTTGGGTTAAAAAATGTTTGCTTTTTCAGTCTACTGACTCACTGGGGAAGACCCCCCTGATGAAGGCGAGCATGTGGAGTGAAATGGCCCTGGTGCTTATTGAATTGGGGGCTGATGTCAATGCTTACCGACGGGGTATGTAGGAATTCTCCTCCCATCTCTTCTATTCCTCCAACTATGCACGAAAGGTGATTTGCAAAAATTAACTGGACCGATACGACGCAGTTACTTCAATCATTTGTTGTGATTTTCACAAATGCTCGATTTGGTGTCATCATTTTTTTAACCGAAAACAGTGAGGGAGCCCCCCACTGTTGAAATTTTATTAAAAGAAAAGTTATTTACAAAGCAGCAGAGCTTTACAACCCAGCTAAAGAAACTGAACTACCAATCAAACAAAATAAACTGTACAGTTACCTGAGTTGTGAGACCAAACTAAGAAGGGAGATTTCAGAGATGCTTTCAAACTTTGAGATTGAAGAATACATTCTGCTCTGAAATTTCTTTTCCAGCTGATTAGCTTGCTTGGCAATTGTCAAAGATTAGGTTGTTTTTCTGTTTCCAGATTTGGTGTTGCCTCACATCTATCATTCCTGCTCTTGTTAGAAATGTACCGCATGTGCAACTTGTGATCCTTCAAAACAGTAAAAAATACAGTAGATTCATGCCTGCAAAAATGCTTATTATTAATTGAGGTAACTATTTTGTTATAATGTCTGTGATGGCAGGATCACATCGTGCGACCGCATTGCATCATGCTGCCTATTCTGGTGCTTGGACGGCTGTCGAATTACTTATCATGCATGGAGGTATATGATGATGAACTATACATCATACCTTTAATTTGCTTCGTTCCGTGCCTCATGTACTTCTATGTAAATACCCCTTTTGATGTATTCTTGCAGCTGATCCTTACATAAGAAATGAGTATGGTGAGACCGCACTTGAACTGGCAAGACGAAAGGGTCATCTGCACGTTGTATGGACAATAGAGGTAGTTAGTCATTTATCATCCTGTTATGTGCTACAATTTCTACAACACTTTATTCATTTTGATTATTTATTAATATTTGTCTCTAATTATTTTAGCGGCTTATTTGTCTATTTCGTGGATGGATGAGGCAGAAAGGTCCAGATTCAATCATTACAAATAAGATGTAATATACTTTCTTTTTGGCCCCATTTAAATAATTTTCTATAGTTTTCAGTACGACAGTACTATGTCTAGATGCACGTCACAAGGCACATAATTATTACAAAATTTGTTTCATGAGTACATAAGTGTTTCCTTTTTCTCCCCAGTTGGGCAGTTGTTTTACCCTGTGAGGCACAGAATAATACCACCAGGCCTCTCAAGTTGGAGTTAGCTATATACCATGCATTGCAGGTACAACCGGAACTAAAAGCTTGATCCGGATCTGTATTTTTTTTCCTCTTAGCTATATAGTTGTGGATTTCTGTATATAGCTATATGAATTGCATTCCAGCACTATTTTGCATTTATCTTATTAACATGTTTTAGTAATGGCATTGCTGACCTCTTGCTTTTCAAGTGTATTCTTTTCCCCTTGTCTAATTATTTAGTAACAAGTGGCACTTGGCAGAAGTTTTGAAATTTGTGTACAGTTATAGCAATCTTTTTTTTTAAAAAAAATGGAGGAAACTTCACTGCAACTACCTGTAAGTCTGATATTTTTTCTGTTTTTTCCTCTTTCCGACTTCACAGTTGTCATTAAGGAAGTGGAGATTATTGGCCTCTCTGGTGGTTTTGATTCGTTGCACATGACCCAAAACGAATTGAGATAGTAGATAAACCTGAGGGTAGGAGTTGGAAAGCACATCAGGCAGTGGTTCTGGAATCATGATAGCAACACATTGTAGATACATACATGGTAAGGAGGCGCAGACAGGATTGACAAAAATAAGGGAAACCATTGACAATGGCTGGGGTGCATTTAAATTCTCTCTTTTGTTTGTGCTACAACTGAAAGTTATGCCGCCTTCTGTTGTTGCAGTGCAAGAATATAGATACAATTTCAATAGAGCAAAGGTCATCACCTTTGGTTTTCAATGTAGTGCTTTGTTTTCCTCAGTGATTGTAGTAATCTACTTCCTTTGTTGCAATGTATATTTTGTTCAATTTGATGGCTGTCTTTGTCACGCCTGATTTTAGAAAAGCAACCAAGTGCATACCTATATGTATGCCAGGATCAAGTTACATACATATAGTAGACATAAGTGAATAACAGTAACAGTATCACGTAAAATAACATAAACAAACTTACAAATCTATCAGAGTTATACAGCTCAATCCTGGAAACGGAGGCGCCAACTCCACAAGCAATCGACTGGGGGCTGCGTACGCCTAGCATCAACACCATCTTCAACAGCTTCACACCTTTTTCTTCTGAGCAGCAGTAAGCAAGGATGAGTACACTTATGGTTGGTACTCAGCAAGGCCACAAGAACTAACCAGAAACGATTTAAAGTCCATCTTTAAGTTTATTAATCATGTGAGGGTCCAGGCCGCTCTTGACCGTGAGCACGGTTAATCGATTAGTTTACACTCTGCAGAGGTTATACATCTTTACCCACAAGTCGCGTAAAAGTCTCGAAGAACTTTAGACCCAACTATGCGATGCGGATCAGGCATCATACCACACTACCTATGTGTGATTGCATAGGGACGCTACGAGGCCTTTACAAAGATTCTCTAGCACGGGCTGCTCGCTAGGTTTCCTGATCAGTGCAGCGCATAAACCTCTCTCAGCTGCGAAGCTACCATAGAGCAGATCAGTCTGAGGGCCGGGCTATACACCATCTACCGTCAGCCCCCAACCCCTTTCAGGTAAAGCATACCACATACCAAAGTTTCTAATTAGTTGGCCAAGACAGAGCCATATGTCTTGTGGTAGTACTGTTTTCCTGGGTGGTTCTCCATGTTCCGATTAATGCATAGTAATCTTGTAAATAAAGCATAGGTAGAAGGTGGTTAGGGACACTTGCCTTTCTCCAAAGATAAGCTACTCTAACTGCTCTTTCTTCATCTCTTGCTTTCCTGCAACTTTTTATCCTCAAAGCAAACGAACAACGATCCTTCTTCTACACGAAGCAATCATCGGGCACAACATACAAAGCAACAAGTACAACTAAGAACAATGCACCAATCAAAAGAAAAGCTTTAAAACAATGCACTAAAGGATAGGGTTGATTCTATGGTTACGCAACGACGAAAGAACGTTGAAAACGAAATTAAGGTCGAAGCTATCGAAAGATTTATTCAAACAACAAGAGTGCTTCGTATGTTTTAATTAGAAAATCATGTGGCAAGAATATTTCAAAGCAAGTTATGTTTAATTAAGAAAACACAGTAAACTTAACCATATTTTATTAGCAGATATTTAAGTACAATTTATATCAAATTAACAATTAACATTAAAAGATAAAGCATGTGAAAGAATCTAATCGAATAACTTTATATTGCGTGTTCAACTAAACTTATTGATATTGAAAAGACATTTATAATATCATTAAGCATATTAACTTTATTAAGAAAACCGATGTATAACACTAAGCATCTTTTATTTAGAAAAAGCTAATTATAAATGGAAATTAACCAATTACATCTTAACTCAAAAAATCCGGGGTATAATCTAATCACTTTTATTTAGAAAACCAATTAAATAAGAAGTAGTCAAGATTAACATGCAACTTTAATATTAAAACAAGTAATAGGTGACACACATGCTAACGCATAAGTTATGGTGAAACGAACTATACAACGGCACAAACGCACTATAAAGGTACAAAACTAATCTACGCGTTAGGAGGAACATGTTAGTGAAAGAATTACTGAGATCGGAATTGAATATAATAAGATATGAATTTTAATAACAAGAAAAAGATAACTGATTGAATATGACATAAAGAGGATGTCACCATGAGAAATAATCAAGAAAAAAAATTAAATGATTGATAGATTGGCTGACTAGCAAGGATTTTACAAATGAATAAATAATTATTCCATAGATCAAATATTTGTAAGGCCTAATGATCAATGAAGTTTCACATTACCGAAAAGAAGTGTAGGAAAAGTGCTGATTATTTGGTAAAGGAAAAGTCCTAATTACCACATAAGCATGATGTCATCACCGGCAAGAGCAAGTATGAACGAGGATGCATGGCTTGGTTGCTTCTGTACAAGAACGTAACCCTCTTTCTTGGACTTCATGGCTGGTGATTAGCTCCTGATGGCTTGCGCTATCTGCTGTAGAGACAGGGAAGGCGGTTCAGCAGATGTAGCTAGGGCAGCAGGGACCATGGAACACGAGCATGGCCATAGGCAGCAAAGAGTTGCAGGTAGCATAGATTAGAGACAAAAGATAGACGGAGGAGTGCATCTGTCAGTGGATGATTATAAGCACAAGTTTCTGATCCTAACATGCATACAAGAGAGATAAATAAATAGAGAAACTCAGGAAGGTTGGGATGTGTGGTTTGTGACCTGAAGCAAAGAGGACGACGACCGGGCGAACATCAAACAGGAATAGAAGGCTGCAGTTCGACCAGACGTGTGCTCCGGCCGGCAGCAGATCGACGGGGATGACTTGCTTCGCGCAGCCGGCAGGGCTCCTGACGACCTGACGTGGTAAGGGCTTTGAGACCGTGCGGCGGGTCGGGGCTCCATCTTGACGAGAGGAAGCTCGTGGTGGTGTAGACAGGGGCCGGCGTGGCTCGATCGGATCTCTGCGGCGGCGGTGCTTCAGACAGACCATGGGAGAAGGATAAGATGCAAAAGGAAACTTGGAGGAGATTGGCAACGTGATGGTGTTCTCACCAATAAAAAGATGAACGACGGCTTGAGATCAAACTCGACGAGGACGGTTGTTGTTCGGGTTGACGATATTCTTCCACGAACAACTCGACAACGTACGGTGGCCTCGGGATGGCCTTCATGATGGGCTCCATGCAGCGATGGTTTGGAGCTTAGGCATCAGGCAGGGCGTACGGCGGGCGGCGTCTCCGACTGCGGCGGCGCTTCGGTTGTCCAAGGATGACGAGGTGTAGCGGCGGCTGTTAGATGAGCTTGACGGCGGCGAGGAGCTAGGGCACATGAGGAATAACAACAGATGGAAAAGAAAGCCCACAAGGATATATATTGATGGAAATTAAAGATAGCCCATGAAGATATATATTGATGGATATTGCTGGCTATGGGGCGTGCAACACGACTCATGGTCCTTGCAGCTTGACGGACTAGCTTGACACCATAACAAAGACGGAATTGGAACTGCAAAAGATGAAAGAGAATATAGTCCATGTGCCTTCACGTTGGTCCAGCAAGGAATTGCAACGACAGATGATAATAAAGAGAAGAAAATAGTAAGGGAAAACAAAAGATAATACAGGATGATTTGGATTACTAAGGATGTTGTATAGGATGTTGAAAAGATAAGAAGACATGTTGAGATGACAGTAACTAAGATGATGACTTTGCAGGCAAAAACTCATAGAGATAGTTTAGACCACGAGTAGCTCAAATAAAATACTTCGAGCTTAAGAAAAAGATTTTGGACTTTATGGAAGATAGATTTAGCTCTAGGAAGAAGGAGAATAAATGCTAGGAAAAGCTGGAAGATTTTTGGAGGAACCTAAATGCTGTCTAAACTCATTTTTAAATATATTGCACTCAAGAAAACACTAGGATGCATCGGCATGAATGCAACACTCATTGAACCAATTTATTTAATTCAGAAAATCAAACAATGACTTTTTCCTATACTATATTTCCTGTAAAGAAAATAAATGTTGATAAAAATTTTAAAATTATGAGAAAATTCTTGTTTAATTATTCTTTCTATTCACATCCTGAAATTGGACAATTTCAGGGTGTGACAGTCTTCTACTAGAATCGCATCTTTGTGATATTTCTTTTTCGCGTGGATAAGCAGGATCCTAAACCACATGCTGTAATTCAATTATGGAAATCTCAAATTGAGGAAGGAAAGCTTAATGAGCAAGACCCTTCCATAATCATTTTTGACAAAGATACAGGTATGTAAATTTTTTTAATCAAGTTACAGGTTTTCCCAACTTCTAGATGTCTTTCTGTTGTTGGCTACTTTCTTTGTTGATATGGTTCCGTCTTGTAGAAAGACATCTTGATAATTCCTTTTATTTTTTAGTTATTGCAGTTTATGCTAGGGACAGTGACAGCATAGTGATTCCTTTTTAAATTTTGTTGAGATGTTCTGTGCAGAAAGCCAGTACGAGCTCTTATCAGCTGATGAAGGTGACATACAGATGCTTCATCAGTTTTATGATACATTTCGTGGCACAGCCGAGGTAACTTCCTGTAGTGTTTTCCGTGCTCGTTAGTTTAACCATTTTATATCCTTATCATCTGAGTGCTATGTCCTTGAACTGAATTCAGTCTAACTTGGGCTTGGGCTTAAAAATTTTAATTTGCTTCTTTAAATAGATATATAATTTTAGTAATAACAAGGTCTAGTGTTTGGACTAATTTGAAATTACTTTGCTGAATTTGCAAATTTTAAAATCCTTGCTGATAATCGTGATACAATTTTCTAAGCATCACGTTCTGTTCAGGTTGTCAACAGGGTTCCAGTACAACCAACAGAGTCACCAATACCAAGTTCACTACCTGCAAATTCACCTTTGGCTCCCAGGTATGCTGAGTTAGCAAGGGCTATATGCATTAGTTCAATCAGCTAAAGCAGAGGGAGTTCCCAATGCGTCAAGTGCAAACACAGATGGCTGGCGAAGCCTTCAAATGAACTCTCTCAATAGATACAGCAGACCGGATGTTCCTGCACCTTCGATGATAAATCAAGTGGACAACGGATTTGGACATCACACAGGCGGCACAGACACGGGCTTCAGGACCATACATGTTGCATCTTGTGCGATCAGGAACCGGAGAGTGCAGATCACTTGCTAGTTGCTTGCAGCTATTCCAAGCAGGTTTGGCATACCATCCTCTCCGTCCTGGACATCCAGCTGCCCGTGCCGGAGGGGCTGCTGGACTGGTGGCTACAACTTAGGCGCAACTATGGACAGGTCAAGAAGAAGGGCATTGACTCGGTGGTCATGCTCGTGATCTGGTCCATCTGGAAAGAAAGGAACGCCAGAACCTTCGACAGGCAGCCGGGAAGGAATTGCAGCGAGTTGGTCTACAACATCTGGAGAGAAGGCGAACTGTGGGTTTTGGCAGGAGCAAAATGGATGGCGGCCCTAGGATGGCCATCGTCAGGGAGCAGGAGGATCGAGCGCCTCTTGTAGCGTGGGCTCGTCCTCCTCCCTCTTGGTTGTTAGTTTTGGCCGTATAGTCTACTAAGATGTCAAAGTCGTGTGTGTGCGCCCGGTTGGCCCGCGTTGTAAAACAAAAATCATTTTCTTCTTAATTTCTTCTTAATACAAAGATGCGCAGCTCTCCTGCGTATTCCCGAAAAAAAAATCAAGTCGACGCCGCAAGAAGCAGCAGATACAATGGAAGGGGCATGCCAGGAACAAGTTATATCCAAGAGAATCCAGACGCAAGCTCTGCTGAACCTGTGAGAAGCGAAGCTAATGTGAACAGCAGTGGTGATCCCTGGCGCAGATGTGTTATATGTCTCGAAGCCCCCGTCGAAGGTGCCTGTCTTCCATGCGGCCACACGGCTGCATGGGCTGCTTGACAGAGATAAAATCCAAGAATGGGTCGTGCTCTATCTGCCACGCCGCAATCAACAAGATTATCCGGATCTATCTTATTTGAGGAGTAGGCTTGGAAAATTGGCAATTCACATATCTTTCCTATGAGTTTCAGATAGAGATGTCTCTGTCTTGAAACTATTGATTGCACAGTTCATGCTGCGATGGCATTGCCTGATGGGAATTTCTTGAGCTAGGAGCCCCCTACTAGGGCAGTTACCATGTGCACCTATCTGTTTTAAGACTATTTTGCGTGACACGGCACTTGACACATGATGCTATTTGCTATTCCTCGTTGAACCTCTTATCTGCACTGCGCGTCTGTGTGATGCTTTTTCAAGGTTTGAGTTGACGCTCGTCATAATATGAGCCAAAATTATACTTTTGTCATCAGCTGTTGAGGCTGCTGTCTGCTGAACTGGAAGCCTAGGAGGTGGCTGTTACTCTCTTCAGTCTTTTCTGCTAGTTAAGGATTTAAGTTAGACATGGATCCAAATTCATTACATTTACAGATTTCCAGGATCAAAGAGGCAAGGGCACAAGTGACAAATATGTTATCCAAATCGGAACAATCTGACGGCTTTGCTAAATAGTGATACCGTTTTGCTCCAATTACACAAACATGTGCATTGCATTTCAAGATTAAAATCGATTATCAACAAAATAATAAGATTATAATCGATTATCCAAGCACCTGGTGGAGCTGACCGGATTTGATTTCTGATGAGGGTGGCTTTGACAATCGGTAAATTGGGGTACACTGTAGGTGCTTGGTAATTTATCTACTTAAGAAAATATTATTAAAAAATAATATGGAACTTGATACAGGTTTGTTATTATTTGTCACTGCAACCAATTTTTTTTGGCCAGCAGCATATTCACTTTGCCCAACATCCTGATCAAATATGTCATTAGGGACAATTAGTTATAAACTAATTAATTTAAAATAAACTATTAATTTGTTCTAAATGTCATATATTCAAAGGGAACATATCAGGTGGAAACCCACCCCTCCGTGCAAACTATGGAAACTTCAATCTGAGCCATATGATGTTGATCCAAAGGAAGACTTATGAAAGGTGGGAGGGGTGATGTGCAAAACTCATGAGAGGTGGGAGGGATGATTTGCAAATGCACTTTTGCAAATCACCCCTCCCACCTCCCATGAACCCTCCTTTGGATCAATATCGTGTGGCTCAGATTGAAGTTTCCATAGTTTGCACGGAGGGGTTGGTTTCCACTTGATACGTTCCCATATTCAAAACGGAGGAAAATTATGAGTTATAGACAGCTCTGATTGGCAAATCCATTTCCCACTCTATTTTTGTGTATGATGATTGCCATATGGAAAGAGTATTTTTTCCCTTCGAACTACCATAGAGTCCCCCAATGCAAATACATACCAGATACACGTCATTGAAACTAGACATCCGATTGGTTTGTAAGCAATCAAAATTATTGATTTGACAGAAGTTTTGATAATTTTCCACCAACATGTAGGTCAACAAATAAAATATATCATGCTATGAAAAAAAATGTCCATAAACCAAATGAACTTTACTCTAAATTTAATAAGTTTCGTACTATTTTCGTTGGATAGTCATTTGGGAAATTAAGAGTGTGTTGCTCAATATGGTAATTAGAGCCGTGCTGTACTCCAAAACGTGTGCTCTATGCCTCCCAATTGTTTTATTTATCTCCATTCAAACTAAAACAAATTATGCTTCTTTGATAGCAAGTAATTTTGCACAAGAGTTTATTAGACCATTTAAAACTGTGAAGTTCATGTTAATCTCTTGTTTATAAAAGGTGTTTTCGAATGTACTATAACATAGGCATGTTTCTTTGCTGAATTTCTCATTTCTAAGGGTCGAGATAGTACGATGTAAATTGGTATATAACTTTATATTACAGTCGTATCAGCATATTCATTGTCAACACTACTCTTGCATAACAAACAAAGTGGACCAAGCCCAAGCACTCTAGATTTCAAAGTATTATTAAACTGCATACTATTTCCATTGGATATAGTCCGACTTGATAGGTGTCCTCTTGAATATGGTTTTGGAGTCTCGCTCTAGTCTTGAAGGTAGTGTGACAAGTGTAAAGGCATATCCAACAGTTTGAAGGCATGTCAATTTTCTTGCGATCTAGTAGCATAGTTACATGGTTGATATTTTGAATGGTGCACATTTTCGCTCTCTTTTCTTCAAAACAATACAAAACGATCTACTGTTTTTTGTTCCATCCACAATTTTGAGGGGTATTCTTGTGTGTTGGCTTGTGTTAGGGAGTCTTTTGTTGTCAATGTCCTCTCGTTCTTCATGATGCTTGCGGAGCCAAGTTCTCCAAAAATTGTGCATATTACATACTAACACAAAACGGAATCAAACTCGAGAGTATAGATAGCGCACACAGTACACTTTTATAAATGAATCTTGAACAAGATTTACAACAAGTTAGAGAAAAGTGGATCGATATTGTTACAGAAAGAAATAGAGAAAAGAAATGGCATTTGTGCGTGCACACCCACCCACCCACACCCCCGCGAACGCTACAAGATGAACGTGTGATCATCAGACCTTAATTTGGACGACGCCTCAAATCCTCAATAATGCATCGATCGCCGCATGATCATCCCCTACTAATCGAGCTCAGAGTACTCTCTGCAGCAATGCTTCAATCCGTTCCCCAAAAACGATGCCAAAAAGTTTTGGATCCTAGTCGTCGGCCACGGGGGGTAGGGGCGCCGCCGCCGCCCCCTCCTCCGGCGCGGCAGCGGTGGCGCCGTCCTTGACCGCCGCGCCGCCGGTCCCCTCTGAGCCTCCCTTGCTTTTCCGGCGGTTGGACTTCTTGGGCACGGCGGGGAGGTCCTGACAGGTGGCGCCGCCGCCGTCCTCGGGCTTGTCCTTGTCCTTCTTGCGGTTCTTGCGGGGGCCCTTCTTGCCCTTGTCCTTCTTCTTCTCGTCGGCGCCGCCCTCGGCGCCCGTGACGTCCATGGAGGAGGTGGCGGAGCCCCGGGAGCGGTGCCGTCTCGACCGGCGCGTGCCGGGGGACGGTGGGGAGTCGCCTCCGCCGACGTCGCCCGCCTCGCTTTTTGTGTCCCTGAATGAGGTTTCACCAATGCCTCCATCCATGACTATCTCTGTCATCAGACACAACAGGAGATTTCAGTCTGCGAGTTTGTGTTTGTGTTTGTGCACAAATCAAACCATTTATAATCTCTTGGTGCATAGCTGCATATTTTGTTTTCTTTTGGCACACAATTTCTTATGATAATCATTTCAATTATTATAGTTCCTTCAAATTTCAAACCAAACCAAGCTTTCTTTTTCTGCTATAACATATTTTTCTCCTTTTCATATGTTTCTTGAACAAGACTTGTTTTCGTAGAAGTGGATGATCAAATTACTCAAGGCGTGGAAACAAACCTTGAGAAGCCCAGGGATTTGCAGCAGCAGTGCCCCCACTCTCACTCCTAAAAGAGGATGAGTCCAGCGGTGCCGAGTGGTAGTCCTTCATCTGTCATCCAGCATTTTTGTCATGCCACAATATCCACTATTATGATGATTATCTAATTGAGTAGACATAAAGCTAAAATTGAATAATATTTAGTCCATTTTTCGACATTGTTTCAATCAAGTGAACATAAAGCTAAGATTGTCTCTAGATCTTAAACATGTTATGTGCTCTCAGCCAATGTCAGATAAACGTTGTCGGCTTACCCAGCTAGGTGCTCCTCCAGCATTGTTGTTGTTGGAGGTGTTGTT
Source organism: Cenchrus fungigraminus (assembly GCA_036936925.1). Taxonomy (NCBI): domain Eukaryota; kingdom Viridiplantae; phylum Streptophyta; class Magnoliopsida; order Poales; family Poaceae; genus Cenchrus; species Cenchrus fungigraminus. The sequence goes on from CM072780.1 coordinate 76,910,512, forward strand.
ATTTGTGGAGCCAGGACCATCCCAACCAATATGTGCCACATGTTTTACATCCGTAGGGAATCCGATTTGCATCTCAGGCTCTTTACCATCTGGTTGTGACAATTCAGTATGAAAAAAATTGATGATGTCAATGCCAAAGTTGAACCTAGTCCCTGGTATGAAAAGGCAGTTTTTTATGGTATATTGAATGAACACGATTGTCCATACCCATCATGTTTGAGATGTAGCGGAAGGGCTTCAGGATCCCCTTCTTCATCTTTGTGCTCATGTTCTATTCCTAAGCTTTGCGTATGTATGTGGGTGCACACACTCTTCTTGAATTTGTAAATTGCTGATGGGATCAATCCACAAAAGGTTACAGTAAAACAATATGATTGAGAAAAAAAGAACAAAAGGCCTACATTCATATTAGGATGTTGAAAATATGAATATGTATCAAATTGAACAGAATGCCACATTGGAATGCTTACTCTGTTGGGAACCTTAAACTCTGTTAACAAGATTGACCAAATGTTGGCAATTCTTGTTAACTGGTTCTCAACCTTCTTCAATGGGCCAATGCCATGTCTCTCTCTCAATCTCTTTCTTTGTAAAGGCTAGCTCAATATTGTCTAGCCTCGGGCATTGCCACAATATGATTCAGAAACTTACACTGACCGCAGCGGATGGCCCCTTGCGGTCAATGCTACTTCGAGGGCGAGAAGAGGAGATCTATCTTATGCCTATTTTTTTGGAGGGTCAGGAACCCTTTGAGCTTCCTCCTAATATTATTCAACCATGCGTGAGTTCAGGAAGAGGCTACCTGTCCTTTTTGTGGCTATTTAAGGAGAAGACGGTTATGGGAAACTGGATGGGAGGATGCAGAGGAGTTTATCTAAAGATAGTCATTTGGGCAAAGATGTCACTGGAAATGATGTGTTGTTGATTACACCTTGAGTTCACAAGATTTTTGCATTTCAACTTTTGTGCACATGTTCTACCTGTCTTAATGGCCAAGTTTATATGCAATTTTCCGAGGGAGATCATTCCATCTTGATTTTGTTTCGACAAGTGCAATGCAACTGAGTAGAGGACGCGCCCACCTAGTTGAAGGCAATAATTGATTGTGCTTGAAAGTGATCTTGTTGCCGTTGCCATTATCCCTAAATTTTACTGGAAAATTCAAACCCATTTGATTTGTTCTATAAAATTTGCAGCTAAATTTATAAATTTGAGGTGTGATATATATTATGTGTCCAGAGTGAAATAAATTTGGACTTTGTCCATTTTTTTCATCCTAATTTTTAGTTGAGTTGAAGTCCACCTCAAAACCAAGTCAGAGGTTGTGAATTCCAAACTCAAGAGGTTAATTTCCCGCCACACATTGAGGGCTCAAGGGAAAATGTGATTATCGCAGATTAATAACCTTACGGTCATAATGTAGTTACCTTGATGTAAAAATCTTTTATCCATTTAGAATAGCCTATAAATCATCAACCAATTTCTATAAATACCCGTCATTGTTAAACACACCTTTCACGAATCAGAAGATGCAAATTAAATCTCATCCATAAAAAATTGATAGTCAGACAGAAGTTATTCTGTGTTCATGATATTTAATCGAATTAATCAGAACACTGAGGTGAACAAATGTTTATGGAAGATAACAAGGGTATAATAAATGTTACATTTACATGCAGCCGAGACTCATGAATCACAATACAAATTGAACAGCAAAATGATGCTAGTTTCTGTAAGCTTGGTACAGAGCATGCTGAATGATAAACAAGTGTACTGCATCAAGATGCCTTAAGATCGTCCATGCCCACACTGGCCTGCAAGTAGACAGGTGTTTCAGGAACCTTCAGAAAATGTTGGGTTGGTCGCACCAAAAGTACAGTAATTTGGAGTGAACTTACTAGGAACTTGTGGTTTTCTGCCAGCAAAGGGGAGAATGTTGAGCAGAACTTCTCAATGTCTTCATTGATGTTGCCCGAACCGCTGATGATCTCCGTGAACTTCTTCCTGTCTGGTGCAAGTTTTATGGCAACCTAAAATTAACGAGCATTAGTATGTACATGTACATGTAAATGTTAGAGCATTTCAGACAGTAGACTGAAGTGGCTGTTTGAAGCTGATGGCAATAACCAGTACAGTAGCCGATCACTGAAGCTTTTTGTGCTTTATTTTTTCTAGGAAACTTAAATTAAACTTCATGTTGCCAGTGATTACTGGAGAGTTGACAGATTATCTGGAGCTTAGATAAGGTATAGTACCGAAAAGCTCGAACTCGCCAGCCAGCCGTGCCATTTCTTCAGTGTTTTGCTATATGCGTCACTGCAAGCTTGTGACATTTGCCAATCTGGGTGCTGTACCAGATTATGGAACAGCGCAACCAAGAAGTCCATGGCTCTGACGAACAAATGCACAGCACGGTTACAAGTACTGATAAATGCTGATAAATACACTGACATATGCAAATTTTTTATGTGTTACCTTGTCAGCCAGAGAAGACCGTTGGTACAACTACTGGAACTTTTGGCAGTCTTTGCGCTAACTTCTACTTTCACCATGCTGTGCAGCTGCTCATACTTTGTAGGATCAGATGCATATTTTGTCTCCAGCCTCTGCACAAGAACAGCAAAAATGTATCCTCATAAGCTGCTGTAGGAAGCAGATATAAGTCAAAGGTAGCAGAATTTGCCATTTTGTCAAATAATTTTCTTGTTGGCATGTCTTAGATGTGTTATCATATCAAATTATCAATCAGATACATACGAAACCTCTCATGTGAAATGGATTTCCCTTACCATGATATTGCCTCCTATGTCAGTCTTGACAACAGCCATGGCTGACCCAAATTTCTCTGCAATGATCCATATGGATCAGAATCCCATAGATGTAACCACATCAAAAGTACTGCTTCTTGGGGGAGTTTTTACCTAGCACAGGAAGGATGTGCTTGCATACTTGGAGAAACGGCTTGGTCAGGATCACGCCACTCTCCGACTTGACATGCTTCATCCCCTCAAGGGAGGGCGTGAACACAGTAGTCCCCTCCATCTGCGTTTCTGCACGACGCTAGGAATAGGATCAGTCAGCAACTCATGGCGTAGCAAACCAACAGAGAACACAATATGCATGGTTGCAGAGATTAAGGAAAACAGTTACGAACAATCATTGCACGTTAATCACCTTGGTTAAACAAAGCAACATGACAAGATAGATGATCACACCAACTTCATTGGAGTTGCTAAATGCTAATAAACGATCAGGGATTCACACTAGCACAGAAAATTTCAGACCACACCTAATGTTCTAAGCTGAACCAAATCTCGTTTCAAGAAAACTACAGGGATTCTGAGAAAATAAGAATGTTCAGCACTATTCCTGATCCTAATGCACTAACTATGCAGAAACCAAATCATTCTGAAAACAGTTTGCACCGCCAATCGAGGGCCTAATTTCCTCGATAGAAACAATTAGCAAAATATACAGGCTACTACTACGCACCGGACATTCAGTGTACGAGCACCTGAAGAAACAGTGCAATCCAAATTCACAAAGTGCATGCGCTCACCTGTTCAGGACGGAGAAATTGATGGCAGAACAGAATGGGGGAAAGCTTGCTTGGGTGCAGAATGGGGAACTCTGGATGGCGCGAGTGGGGGAGTCGTGGGATCCGATAAACTGGGCTTCATGGTGGTTTATTTATAGCAAGGGACAGCCTCTCACCTATTGCAAGGACAAGGAGCGCACGACAATGATCACTGATCAGGATTGTCCTGGTAGGCTGGTGCTGCCGGAGCCCTCAAGGCCTTGATCCCAAGACATTTCAGAAGTCTTCCAACCATTGTCTACAGTATATCATATTGGATGTAGTATAGTCTACCTCCGGTCTTAAATATTTGATGTTTAGGACAAGCTTGTTAGTTCAAAAATGAACTAATTTGCTTGTCTTAAACGTCGTATATTAAAGAACAGAGGGTGTAATTAACTGAAAACAGTAGAAGGGGCAGGTTAAACTCAAGGACCTCTTAAAAAAACATGCATGATCAATGATCATCTCCTTCATAATCTTCATCGGAATAATCACATCAGTACTTTGGAATTTCCTCCTTTCTGCAAAAAAGGAGATCATCCTATCAACAGCATCATTGTTCATCATTAACCCCTTCCAGATTCTCTTCGAGCTGACCCTACAGTCTAGGCTAAGAATTAAACCACCTTTATGACATATTCTAAGCATCAACATGATCTGACACTCCTCCTGTACAGTGTACTAGACATGGCGAGCACTCGTTGCATGTGACGTGCTTAGACGTGATGGGCAGTGAGAGCATGAATGATCTCTCTCTCATGTGCTTCGCCAATCACCAATTCGCCGGAGGGCTGCGAATGATGGTCAATAGGTGATGGCAAAGTAGTGGTTGCATGCCCAAATGAGGCACCCGTGCCGATCTAGACCTACACCGACAGTGTGCTTGCAGTACAATCATTATGGAAGGGATTGGCTTGATTTGTCTCTTTTGCTAATATTCATATGCAGTGCCTCTTGAAAAAACAATGCATAATCATGTGTACATAATGTAGGCGGTAGGCCAGTGCAGTCTTAAAAATAAACCTCCTCCAAATTATGTCGAGATTTCTTCTTGTTTTTTTTTTTGCACGATGTCCTATTGCAAATGATAAATAGGAGAAGCACGGAATGACTAATTGGATTTGAAAAGCTTGCATAGTAAATGTTGCCACTTTTTCAGTTGGAATAACGCTACTAGGGAAATGACTTTTGGTGCTGGGCCTCCAAGATGATTTGTACCGGGTACTTTTGCATTCATACTAATGAGTGCATTAGTACCAGGTGGAGAAGGACCCCGGCGCGTCCCAGTGACCCCCTTTAGTACTAGGTGGGGCCGAGACCCAGTACTAATGGCCACCATTAGATACCGGGTGGTGTGGCCACCCGGTACTAATGGGTCATAGCTCCTTTAGTACCGGGTGGTAGAGAAACTCCGATATGAAAGGCACATTATACCGGGGAGAAGAAGGGTCGGTACTAATGCCTAGCTAATGCCCCCCCCCATTTCTCTCTCTCTCTCTCTCTCCCTCTGCTCCCGCACCACACAACACTTAAATATCTCACTCTCTTCTCTCTTATCCGCATGCGGAAGCGGGTCGGGGGCGGCTGGCCTGTGGTGTCCTACGGCCTTGCCCCAGCCACTAGCAGGAGGCGTGTGTCGGCGTCAAGAGAACGGGCCCCCTTGGTTAGTGACTGACTGATGGGGCCCACCGATTCGTGACTCTTAACACCAGACTTAACAAGATCAGAATCAGCGATGGGAGCCAACTGTCCGGAGTGACATCACCACTAACGGTAGCCGACCGGAGGCCTCCAAGTGCGGACGACGCTTCGGCTGGAAGGAAGGGCGGTGTGAGAACTGAGAACCAAGGGGGGAACAGTTGACGCGACGACGCAGCATAGGCGACCACCTCGTTCGAGTAAAGAGGTGTCGTGCCTACAGAGGCCCGTCGGGTCTCTAACCTAACATCAGCCGCCCTCGGGTCCACCGCCGGAGTCCCCCGCGTGCGGAGAACTGACGTGGAGAAGGAGTGAAGGCGGGACCCATTGACACCAGATGGGGCCCATGAGAAAACAGAAGAGGAGCCCATCTGAGTGGGGTAGGAGGGTGATCCCCTCGGGGTACCTCCCGGGAAGGATCCCGGGAGGCTCCCTAGGAGGTTCCCGGTCCTCCCCCTGATGAGCGGGGTCCACGAAGGACGAAAGGGCAAAGTTGCCCCTACCTCGACCGCAAGAGACGACTGACGAAGCCTGACAGGGGGGTCGCACAGTGTTGTGGGCACCCCCCACAGCAAGCGGTGCGTTCACACCAAAAGCGGTACATGCAAACCACCATAGTACAACTATAAAAGGATAGAGATAGCCCTCGAGCAGGAGGGAGGCGAGTTGGGAAAGATAGAGCCCATGATCGCCATCTTGAACAACCAAAGCAAAAAAGACATAGGGTTATTATCCTCCGGAAGGCCCAAACCTGACCAAACTCCGAGTGTCCAAATCTCTCCTTCATTCAACCGAATCAACCCACCAAATCGCTTAGAGCACGAACTCTCCCCAGGCTGGTCCTCTAAAAGGGGGTTCTGTTGAATCCCTGCTCTAGGTGAAAACCCACCGACAGTGCGACCGGTGGGCCCTCGGGAGTGGCCAGCCGGCGGCACGCAGGAGGCTGGAGCTAGAGTCGGTGGGAGCTGGCCACAGTGGCGGAGTTGTTGGGATCTGGAGGCCAGCAGCGAAGCTGAGGGCTGTCGGGAGGCGCAGGCTGGCGTGGCCGGCCACGACGTGCGGTCCCTGGCCAGGCTGGCGCGGTGATGCGGCAAGCTCATGCATGACGCGGGTGAGGGTGATGTTGTTCTAGCTGTGAATCTTGTGTGCGAGTTATGGATCTTTGTGTTTGTGTTGTGAATCGGGCCATGGATCTTGTGTTTGTGATATGAATCGAGTTGTGAATATTGTGTTCATGATGTACATCTTGTAATTTGTTGTGAATGTTGCGACTGCTGTGACTCCTAGATGGGATGAGACGAGATGAGATGAAAACAGAAAGGGAAAAGAAAATAAAAGAAAAGAAAAAGAGGAGGGGCGGACAAGGCCTATTAGTGTCGGGTCATGTGCATGACTGGCATTGATGCTCTCATTAGTACCGGGTAAAGTACTCGTTACTAATACCCCTCTTTAGTAACGCTGTGACAATACTAGTTCAACACTTGGTACTAAAGGGATTGAGACCCGGTACTGAAGGTCATTTCTCTAATAGTGAAACTTGCCCAAATCCTTCGCTCTAGAAATCATTTTTATCGGGAAAAAGGTAATTTTGTGTCGAATTTTATTTGAGTGAAAAAAGGGTATTCTTGTTTAATTAAAGTCCAATGAGTTTGTTTGAGCTCAAAAGTTGATTTTGCTAAGCTCAGATGTTTTTTTGTTCAAAATTTTGTTTGTGACTTGAGTTTTCTTGTGAAAGCTCCATTTTACTTGAATGGATTCTTAAATTGATGTTTGTGAACTCGAAGTATTTATGTGAGTTTTAAGAGTCTGTTTGGGACTGCTCTGCTTCACCTTTTCCAGCTCTGCTTCCAAACTACCCAACCAAACAGGTTCAATTCCAAAAACTCTACTTAGAGAAAATGTGGAGTTGAGGCCAAACTCCACATTTTTTAGAGCTCCTCATATGTCCTCGTGGAGTTTACCCCCCCCCCCCGCCCCCACCCCATGAAACAAAGCAGACCATTCTTTCCCTCTTTCTCCCCCTGCCTCCCCCGTCGCTGCCCAAGCCGCCAGGCAGCGCGGCCCCGCCGTCCGCTCCCCTGCCGGCGCCCAAGCCGCCAACCTCCCCTGTCGACCGGCGGCCCGCCTCCCCTTCTCTCCCTCGAGGGCGGTGTGAAGAGGAAAATGTAGTAATAGAGAAGAGAGAAGAAGGGGATAAGAGAAGAGACTGGCATGTGAGTCCATCATTTAGGGGTGTATTAGACATTTCTCAAAGAAATCTTTGATTCCTAAAGCTGGAGGTAGTCGGCATACCAAATAGAACCTTACTCCGGAAACTCTACAGTGGAGCAGAGTTGGAAAAAGTGGATCAAAATAGTTCCAAACAAGCTCTAAAGTGACATGTTAAGATTACTCTGAGATGACAATTCAAAGTTCATTCATTGGAGAGAGCAATCGAACGCACTTTTTTAGGAGCTGTGGTGGTTGTTTTCGTTGTCGTTGTCTTTTTATAGTCGATAACTCTTCTAACTAGTTTCAATAGCCATTATATAATGATACTTATTTCTTGGCAAGATCAAAATGAGTGGTATCCAATATTCTTCTGGTGTTGGGTTTACGACTACCGAGGAATGGCAAATTAGTTAAACGTACTCGTTGTCGGATGCATGAGAGCTTGGCTGAGTAGCCATCTGCTATTTTTTAGTAAGAGATATTATGTTATACCATAATAAAAGAAATGATTCTGATGTGAGATGAGACCATTTCTGATTATGATGAAACAACCAACTTTTATGCAATTTCATGATTCTTAACTGAGAGTTCCCGTTCTTCCTTTAACTATCTTTCTTTTTCACTAAAGGTTGTAAATGTTTTAATAAATCGAGTCAGAATAAATCAAATCACTAATTCAAAAATGTTTTTCAAGTTTGTGTCATATATCAATTACCAGCAGAAGGTTCTATAGGAAGAATTAGTTATTTCAAAGTAACTTGTAGTACTTTTCTTTACTTTTCTACCAGTCGTACTTTTCTTAAGTTTTCTTTCATATAAAACCATAATCAACTACCAATCACCAACCAATCCGTATTATTTTTCTCTCACAACAAATCAGCATCAGCTATCGCCACCAGCCAAACGAAGGTCAGCCGGCAAAATCTTCATACTTTCCTACAAAGGCCGCCAACACCACTGCAATATAATTTTTTATGGATATAGCACAAAAAAAAATCAGCTTTTGGCTTATCTTCGTGGAAGGTCATAACCAAACAAAAAAAAAGAAAGAAAGTTTTGTTCGGTTTTTTCTTCTTCTTGCGTAATATTTTTCTTCAGAACAAATTAGTCATACAAATCAGCATACAATATTTTTCTCTCAAAGTAAATCATCAAAAAAAATCTGTCAAACATAATGACAAAAACAACACTCGCAGATTGAATCGATACATCAACAGACGCCGAACTTAACAACTCAAGATAACTTTGCGGGTCGGATTGGGAATACACGAGTGAGAGAGTATAGTCAAGCAGCGCTCGTGACATCCCACAAGGCCAAGACACGAGCCACCTCCTCTGCATTTGTTTGTTCGTCCACACTACCGGGCGTCGGTCCCTGCTATTATTGTTTTCGATTTCCAAAATCCGATTACGTGGTTGGGTCGTGTGGAATCACAGGCGTGGCTGGTGGTCTGGTCCGTCGTCCTTTGTACCCCGGTGCTCCCTGCCCCGCACCGAATTTCCAGGTTTGTCCTGCTGGGAATCCAAGGCGCTTTGCCTCTTGCTGTGGCTCTTGCATGCTGCTCCCTCTCATTTCTTATTTACTACCTCTGTGCTCCTTTAATTTTTCACGCAGGACCTTGTACAAATACTTATTTGCTACTTCTGCTAATCACACTGTCCTTGCTCTTCGAGTGCCACTGATTAATTACCAGAAGCTAGCCACAAGCCGGAGCTAATGATTGGGGGTTCTATAGATCGATCTCAGATCGACGCATTGGCATCCGGGGGCCGATCCCATTTCTCATCTGCGTGGAACTGGAGTGCAAGAGGGTGCCAGCTAGCTAGGGTGGATGACCATGCAACAAGTCAACAACCACATGCTACCGTGTAGCAATGTTTAAACTGCTCGTGTAATGAAATTGCAAACGATCCAGTCCACGATCTCCAGTCAACCATGCCTCCACCTTAAATTTAAGGAATTTGAGCGAATAAAAACATAAATATATATACGAGACTAGTTGTGGTGCATAGTGTCATATATCATCTAATACTTTTATGACATAGCAACGTTAGGTCATTCTCAATGCACAATTTTTATTGCACTGGTACGGAACAGTAAATTTGATAATTGTGCGTGTTGGGTTTCATGGGCTGAAACTTCCTTTCCTTAATTTTGATAAAACTCCCACCGAAATCGTCCTTAGTGAGTGTAATATGGTAAAATGCAATGGGATTAGCATAAGCACCAGCGGAGCTACATGTTGGCTAAGGTCGGCCATGGTCCCCCCTTGCATTGGTCCGACAAAATTTTCATTGATTCAACTATCCTAGAAACCGGAGATCCAACAATAAACCTTTCGTTCTAAATTATATGTCGTTTTGACTTTTCTAGATGCATAGATATTGTTCTAAGTGTATAACAAAGTCTATAAATCTTAAAAGCCAAAACAATCTATAATTTAGAAGGGGGGAATACATCTTAGCAGCACACACCGGTCGCTCAACAACTAGAGCCTGCGAGTCCCACCCGCCTCGGCCCTTTTCCATCACTTAGAGCTCGCGCCGGTCTCCGTCCAATCCGTCACTCCGAGCATATTGGCAAGTGTAGGCATATACTCCCTCTGTCCCAAAATGACTGCCGTTTTCGCTTCCCGAGAAACAACTTTGACTCAATATATAAAAATATATATTAATATTTACAATACAAAATTAGTATCATTAGATAGATATTTGAATCTAGTTTTTTTAAGATCAATATATAAAAATATATATTAATATTTACAGTACAAAATTAGTATCATTAGATAGATATTTGAATCTAGTTTTTTTTAAGATTTATTTAATGATTTAAATATTGCACATATTATCTACAAACTCGGTCAAACTTGTGACACGGAAACCGACGACGACAATCATTTTGGGACGGAGGGAGTAGGTTATTTGTTTGGAGTTATGTTCCTTCTCCTGCTTATTTTGTAATTATATTCCTTTCGTCTTCAAATAAAGGATAATTACTGCCGATTGAGATAATATTTTATGAGGAATTAAGATGTGTTGCTACTTCTCTTATCCTTGCTTTGCTTGATGCGCTAGCTAGTCAGTTTCTTAGTATTGGTGTAAGACAGTATGAGTGCAAGAATGGGGTTTGATGATTTTCCCGCTCCAGAGTTGTCTTCATGCATTCCTCATAAACAACTATACAAATAGCAAAGTGTGTATAATTACTGTAGCACCGGCTTCTCCGTGGGTTGATGAGTATAAGTACCGAAAGAATCGTACGTGAACAGGTCAACCCTATTCCTACCACAATTTTAAGGAATAAAAAAGCATAAATTAATTTTGGTAATATGTCATATAAAGTGGAAATTTATATGTATATAAATCCTTGTTGATTTTGAAACGACGCTCCATGGACCTCGATATGACAGGGGCGACGAACAAGAGACATTGATTTGCAACAAGTTTTAATGAGTAAATAAACCAGATGAAGTGCTACTGTCATACTTGGGAATGTTGTTAGTGTACTAGAAAAAGATTACATGTCATTTTCTGGCTGGACAAAAATTATGATCACAACTGTAGCATACTACTAATTATCTGAATATCTTATATTGTGTGACAGTTATTTCACGTTTGGCACATATAAAATATCGACACAATCCATTAAAATCAAATGTATTGCAATTTGCAAACCATATAAATTACAATTTGCTGGCATATCCTTACTAGGTTGTTGCAGCATCTGGCTGGCGTACGTGGCAATGGCAACTTGGCAAGAACAGCACAAAACCACGTGAGACAGCTCGGACCAACACCCCCTGCCACGGTGGAAAGTGGCGACTTGAGACCAGGCGGACTTGATGCAACTGTCGGTACAATTTTAAAAAATGATGAGGACACACCAAATCGTCTTAAAAAGGGTGAAAGGTACCTTTGGCTAGTTCTTAATACATGCTGAATAATATCCTACTGCTACAGTACTGTCTCACTCGACTGTATATTTTTTAAAAAATATTTGTGTTGGACATCTCAACCGAAAAAGAGAGGTCCAATTGGCTACTAAAAGAATACCTATTTCACAACCTTTTCTGTTTTGTCGGCAGCTGATACACCATCGTAGTAATAACCGATAAACTGTCCTGTCAGTTAGTTTTATGTTTTGTGAGCACCGGTACGTGTTTCCTAATCCTATGATAAATCATATTCAATGTCTAACAGTCACAACATTGTATACTATCCTACTCCATTCGTTTCAAATTATAGGTCGTTTTAGTAGATTCATAAATTTTGTTATGCACTTAGATTTACCCTATGTCTAGATGCATAATAATATTTATGTATTAAAAAAAAGTAAAAAACGACCTATAATTAAGAACGAAGGGAGTATATACTATTAAAGTGATATTGATCTTCTTGAACAATCCAGCTTGGAAATGCCCATCCCGCACACTGCCTGGTTTTCAACCTCCATGTGTCACGATGAAGGGAAAAATGCGTCAAAAATTTTCAGGGTGTCCCAAAAAAGGATAACATAAATGTGTAGGAAAATAGGAATTTGAAGACCAAACATCACAACAACGGTTTGGCACTCCCGGCAAAGTACCTACCGTGACAGTGTTGCGATGCTAGGACAAAGGAAAAAAGAAGTTAGAAAGCTTGCTGGCTAGCGTAAATTTTCACAGGAAAAGAAACCATCTTTGTCAGGTCCCTTTCATGCCAAGCTCTTCTCCGGCTGGCAGATCGCAACGGTGGTTGGAATGGCGCCTTCGCAAAACATGCCGAGCCTGAGTGCAGTCTCCCTTCCAAGCATCAGCAAAAGCCCCACGTTATCTTTGTTTTTTTGGGGGGCAAAAGCACCAAGCTTTGCATGGGATTAGTGCTAATCCTAGCAACAATACAACAAAAGCGGAGGGGCTAAAAGTCAAAAGAGCCAGGATTTTCCAGCCATTTGTTTCCTGCCCTGCCACTACTGGCAACAGCGAACAGCTCCACCTCCACTCCCTTCTCTCTCATCCACGCTCGCACAGAGCAGCAGCAGCTAGCACAGTGTTCTTGTGCCGAGGAATTATTTATTGCCACCGCATCGAATTCTTAGTACTGAGAAATTGATTACTCATTCCCCTCTGCTCCATCTACCCCATGTTCTTGAATTTCTCAGGATATTTTCCCCCGCTCCGCGCCAGGGCGGCATTTGGTCGAGATTTATAGCCTCTCCCCTCCGCTTTTGCCGCTCCCTTCTGCTGCTTGTCCTCTTTTCCTCCACTGGGGAGGTTAGCATCCGGCACAAGCAAAGCGCCGGTTCTTGTTGCAGTTTCTGTAGTGCGGCTCCCCCTTTTTGGCTGCAAGATCTGATACAAAGAGGAAAGGGGAGAGCCGGGAGAAGAGGGGAGGTTCTTGTGTGGAATTGCGTCAGCGATGAGGCCCGACGCGCGGCTGGATTCGGTGGTCTTCCAGCTCACCCCCACCCGGACCAGGTGAGAGCATCCTAGATCTGCGCGTGAATCGGCTTTGATTTGGTGGATCGTGCGTTCCTTCGTTGGGTTTTGGTTTCTGGAATGGTGAAATTGTGAAAGAACTGATTTTTGCGATTCTTTCGCGGTTAGAAAGTTTTGGTCTTTCTGACGGTTCATGTGCCGTGCATTTCCCTTTACAGTATGGTATACTTGGAAGCTTGAACAGTTCTGTGTAGTTGCACTTGCACTGTCCTAAGATGGATTTGTCCTTGTCAGGACTGAAGAGAGTTTTGTGCAATTTGACCGCGCAAATGATTTCATCTTTGTTACTGTTTTGTTGGGATTTCTGGTCTCCCTATAACTGCTCAGTTGCCACTGTTTCGTCCAAGCTGTCTGACGGAACTTGTCCTGCTACGGTTTTCAGGTTCGATTTGGTTCTGATAGCAAATGGCCGGAAGGAGAAGTTTGCATCCGGTTTGCTGAAACCGTTCCTGGCTCACCTGAAGGCTGCACAGGACCAGATTGCCAAGGGAGGGTATTCGATCACGCTCGAACCAAGCTCAGGGTTCGATGCGCCATGGTTTACTAGAGGCACCGTGGAGAGGTTGGCATCTACTAGATTTCTACAGCAGTACATTTACTTCTGGCATTACCTGCTGGGTCATTCTGATGTCGACTTTCTTTGCAGATTTGTGCGTTTCGTGAGTACTCCGGAGGTCCTTGAGCGAGTCGCAACACTAGAGTCTGAGATCCTGCAACTTGAGGATGCCATCGCTATCCAGAGCAATGACAATCTTGGATTGAGATCTGTAAGTGGAGGATTGTAGCTTATCGGTTGTTGCTTGTGTTTTCCCACAATGATGACATATTCTTGCTTTGCCATTGAAAGGTTGAAGACCATGGAAGAAAGTTGACTGAAAGCAATGAAGGTAGTATGACATTGCACCAACCTTGATTGCTTTTTGTGAGCATGTTGTATAGATAGTGCATGCCATTTCATTGGGCCACCAAAAAGAAAAGCATGCTGCATTCCTCTCTGATTATTTTAGAATCTAGTCATTATAGAGTTTGATGCGACATCACATCAAGGACCATTATTAAGTTGGTACTTAATTATTCAACTCCCAAAATGTTAGGGTTGAAAGGTGAGCCAATTTGTGTCATCTTAAGGCAGCCTGAACTATCATCTAATGTAGTGGAACAAGAGTTTGGAGCTACCAAGGAAGTGATCAAAGCAACTTAGATATGGAATTTTGTTTTCTTTTAACTGAGAATATTTAGTAAAAGGATAGATCTACAGTATGCCATTGAATAGCTCTTGAATCCACAATATGCCATTAGATGAGAGGATGACATGTGGGACCTGGGCCTACATGTCAAGCTCGCATCAGTGGCATATTGTGCAGCCATATACCTATTCAGTGGGATGTTGTATCTCCTATTACCAGGATCATACTCCCAACAGAGAATTCTGGATGGTATTATGCTCCACAGGAGGACTGGAATGGATTGTGTTTCATTTTTTTACTTGCCTTGCCTGTTGCACCCTGTCATATCTATTTGTTTATTGCTACTATATGCCTAATGCTGTTTGTCCAATTATAGGTGGTCGGGCAAATTATGATCCTGATGCTGCCACGGCAATTGTTGTCTACAAGGTATGATCCATATTTGGTTTCTGTAAATGTGGTGGTCGAACTCTACAATCTGATTGAGATATTTGGTTGATCACAGCCTGGGTCAACGCCACCAGTTCAGAATGAAACAACAGCGCAGGAGGAGAATTCAAAGTACTTACACATCTTGATTTTTCTAATAGAATGTTCACTATTACTCTTCACATTTTTCGACTAATAGAGCTGTAAAAACTTGACCACCAAGGAGGAATTAGGTGGCCTTGTAGATAAGAAGAAATAGGCTGAGTTCCATAAATAGAGCTGTACAAAGTCATACTTTACAAAATCAATAATGAACTAAGGATATCTAATAATGTAGAAATATACGAGAACATTATTATTAAATAGTGTTCTATTATCGTGATCTGTACTAGAAGCAGCATATGTATTGTAAATATTTTGCAGAAAGCTGTTAGAAACTTACATTTTTTATGATGCATTGCAACTTTTGCAGAATTCAACTGCTCAGAGTGCTTGAAACCCGCAAAACTGTCTTAAGGAAAGAGCAGGCTATGGCTTTCGCTCGTGCTGTGGCGGCTGGGTTTGACATTGACAACTTGGGTTACCTGATTGCATTTGCAGAGCGCTTTGGTGCTTCACGTCTGATGTAAGTACATCAATACCATTAACTACTTGGTGTTTTTCCCGAACATGCAGGAGAGCTACAAAAAGGACATATCCCATCTTGAAGAAGAAAAATGTGGTACAGAACCAGTTCAAGGCATTAGTAAATTACATATGACGTGACATGTGCTAATTGCTATATATAAACATACCCAACACAACCCAGCTAACACAAGGCAAGCAGCCTAAGACCGGACGCTCCTGCTGCACACTCCAAAGAAGCCTCCCCTGATACCTCTCCAAGAACAATACTAACGCAAGGCAACTCCACATTTGAAAAACACCCATTGCCGTGCTTCCAAATTTCCCAAGCAACAAAGAATAGTGAGACTACTCAAGTGTTTTTGTATGCTGGACTGAGCTAGTTATCTGAGTATCTCTATTGCTTTTAACTTGACCTTGGGGCTCCTACCCATGCTGCTCGTATCATCTGTTTCTTTTATTCTGGCATGTACGGATAGTGTGGATACCTCAGATGTTTTAAAAGGTTTATTTAGATGAGAATCATAAGCTGTGGGAAACTGTACTAGTCCATGCTCCCGTCTTAATACTTCTCTTGAACTCTGTTCATCAATGTGTACAACACTACAAGTTTAGTCATTTCATTAAACTATAAAATCTTGCATGCTAACTGCCTCAAATTTGCCAATTGAACAGGAAGGCATGTTCCCATTTTGTTGAACTGTGGAAGCAGAAGCATGAAACTGGACAATGGATTGAAGTTGAACCTGAAGCAATGTCCACACGCTCTGAATTTCCTCCATTTAATGCATCTGGCATTGTTTTCATGGGTGACAACATGAAACAAAATATGGAATCAGGGTCTGTTAATGGAGAGGCAAACGGCGAGGATGGAGCAAAATCTGGTATATGTTGTTGCATTTCCCAAAAGAAAGCACATCACTTCAATTTTGAACCTTGGATGAAAGTACTCCCTCCAAAAGAATATCATTTCATATAAGATAAACATGTTACTTATAAGCATTTACTGAAAGTACTACTGAAGGAAAGTAATATTCTTCTATGTTTTAAGCCTTCTGGTCATGAGAAGGGAAGATTGAATAATTTTAAATATTAGCATTTCATATATTAGTGCCACTTTTAGGTGGCTGTGCTATCCTATTTTTCTTGTTCAAGAATGAAATGGACTGTAATTTCTCTTCAGTTGGCAATGCTTATCCAGCTTGTTCTTAACCGAAAGTTCTTTCATGCACTCCGAAAAGCTCATTTAAATAGTAATCAGACTTAAATATTGTGTAATCATGTGTTGTCATTCTTAAGCACCTTAAACTTCCCCTTTACTACTGAATTTTGAGAAGTTATTTGCTTTCTACTTTGCAGATCAGAAGTCTGGCCAGCAGATGGGATCTCACGCAGCATATCCCCCATGGGCAATGCATCCTCCATCTGGGGGAGTTGTTTATCCACCATATCCTATGCAAGGCATGCCTTTCTACCCTGGGGTGAATCCATACTACCCTCCATATCCTCCAGTGGATGATCCCAGGTACCACTACTCTGGAAGGAAATCTTCGAGAAAGCACTCCTCAGATAGCAAGGACTCAGAAACTCTAGATGTTGAAAGTGACCATAGCGGTTCAGAAAGAGAAAGTTCTCATGGTCGAAAGTCACATAGAAAGAGTAAGAGGTCAGGAAAGAAGAAGCCTAGTGTCGTTGTTATCAAGAATGTCAATGTAACATCTAAAAAGCATGGCTCATCAGAGAGTGAGTCGCAATCAAGTTCTGATGTGTCTGAGGACAGTGATGATCCACACACAAAATCAAGAGAAAGGAAGCATAGAAGCTCAAGTTCAAAGAAAAAGGAGGGTAGGAAAACTACTGATTCAGGAGATGAGTATAGCAAGGATGAAGCATCAAATGGCCAAGATGCAGAGCAAGGTAACTGGAGTGCATTCCAAAACTTCTTGTTAAGAGCAGAAGAAAAAACAAGGTCCAGTGATGCAGACATGTTTGCTGGTGAAAAAGAACCCCGATCACGGAGGACAAAGAATGTAAACACTGTTGATCCTATTCTTTTGGCTGAGAGAGATTCTGCCAACGTCCATGAGCGTAACACAGTTGGTTTTAATTCAGCCAATGGGAGGACTAGAGCTATCCGGGTTATGTCCAATGATGAACTTGTTATGTCTGGTGAAGGGAGAGGCTATATTGATGGTGACATGAAGGAGATAGAAGCTGGTGGTGGGAGGTACAGGAGAGGGACAGGTGATGACTTCATGATTTATGGTCAGGAAAGCCATATAAACAGAAGTAGCCTGTTGGATCCTCTTGCAGAGGCCCGTTACAAGAATCCTGATCATCAGGACAAGAATAGGAATGGAGTGGCAGATGAGTCCTTTATGATTCCTCTTAGGTCCAGCTCACAGGATAATTTTGGAGCAGAATGTAGAACTACTATTGACATAGATGTTGAGCTTCCTGCTAGCATTCATAAAACATCAGATGAAAAGGCTGGACATCAACTTTTCTATGAGCCGGATGAATTGGTGCCAGAGCGTGGATCTGAAGATGTTTCATTTGGATATGATCCAGCAATGGATTATGAAAGCCACATGCTGATGCAGACTACTGTGAAGGTGGAAGATGCAAAAGCAGATGATGTCTTGCCAGTCACTGAGGGTGATGTAAAAAAGGCAGAGAAAGAGAAGCTAAGGAATGCAAAGGATGGCTCGGATAAAAGAAGGAAAGATGCCCTGTTGAGGAGGCTATCAGCTCCAAGGACTCCGCTAAATGATGCACAAAAACGTGCACAGAACCTGCGGGCATATAAAGCAGACCTCCAGAAACTGAAGAAAGAGCAGGTATTGCACATTTTATTCAATTTCCTCTTCCTTGCATTTGAAATGGCTGAAAGATATGCAACATTTTGCATATCGAGCAGTAGTGTAGCTTCTGAAATAATACCTGCTGGCAGTTCTTGGAAGGTAGAATTTCATTTAGAAGCATGTAAAGCTCTGGAATAATTTCCCATATTTTAGAAACTTTATGAATTTGAACTTATCATGCAATCTACATCCAGGAAACAAACAGAATATATATCCTCCAGAACTTTGTATGCCATTGCTTTTACTTTTAAATTTGAAAATTTGCCTACTTTATCATTTATGGTTGTTGAAAATGCTTAGGAAAGTGGGGCATCTTATGGACAAGCTGTACATCTGTGTAACTTCTCATATTTGCAGGAAGAAGAGCAACTGAAGCGACTCGAGAGGCTGAAATTGGAGAGGCAAAAGAGGATTGCCGCAAGAGGTAATGGGAAGGGTCCAGGGAGTGATAGCCCTCAAGCAAATGGTATCAATGGACTGAGTAAATCAGTTCCATCGTTAACTGGGTTGAAGAAAGAGAAAAGTGGAACAACTGAATCACTCAATGATCGGCTGAAGAGGCTTTCCGAACCCAAAAGCATTGCTGGGGTGGAGCATTCCTCGAATCCTAGGTCAAATGGTGTGGACCATTCACGGAGAAGAAGCATGGCATGAGACATGAGTTGACGTGAGATGGAGAACTTAATGTTAATCTATCATGGAAGTCGGTAGCCCAGCAACCTCACTAGAAATGTGAACATCTCAGTGAGAAAGTTTCTTCCTTCTTGTACAGGAAAAAGGGAAAAAGACAGGCATCGGAGCATTACCTGCTTCTGAGATTGTTATGGAAATCAAGTTATCTTAGTATGGTGGCATTGTGCTTTCAATTTTTAACATAATTATTTCATTCTTTAATTGAGGGTGGCTTGTAATAGCTGTAAACCTGTTTTTCTGGCGGTACCGTGCTATATTGTGGGTGTATTTATGGAATGGATTGATCGGTGCTCAAGAGTCAAGACTCGAGCTATATTGTGGTATTTACAGTATAAATTTAACAACTTGGGTTGCTGTGGTATTTACGGTGTAAATCTAACCACTGGGCCGCCGTTTGATGGTACGAGGATTGAGGAGAGAGACCTATCCAAGTTGAACGGTAATAATAGCATGATATCTTACTACAGTTGAGAATTTGAGGTAATAATAGCAAGATATCTTACTACAGTTGAGAATTTGAGATGACAGAGCATCCTTGAATTTTTCAAGGGCCTATTGGCTAGATGCTGATGATCTCTATCAGCAAAGTGACTAGGGTTTAAATCCTGGTAATTGATATTCTCAAAAAAAATCCTGGTAATTGATGTTTTCCTTCAATAAATGCGCATTAACATTTGCTCCATTTGTTTTTGTTTTAAAAAACTTGCATTTTTTTTTGAGCCCGGATCCCTAGTACACAAGCTGTAGTATCTGAACTCTACTCAACACACTCACACCACACCCACGCACACCCCTAGAACTACAACTCATACACATCTCGCGTCCTTCTGGAGATCACCGAAGTTGCACGAACCTCGTAGACGACAGGCACGCCGTAGTCCCATTGTGGCATCACGCGAATATCCGGGACCTGTAGGAAATAAATCTGGGGAAAATCCCCTGTGCCTCACCCGAGCGATCCCAAACGGAATCGAACCCGGGCGGGTGGCCTCCACGACGGGAGCGCTCACCACTACGCTGCAAGCGCGTAGGCAAAAAAAAAAAACTTGCATTTGAGAAAGGGCAAGTATGAAATTGGTATTCCTGTGGCCCATCAAAATATATTGGTTTTGGTTTTCTTTATGAACTGGGCCTGCTTTTGTCAAATTTAATGGGCCAAACTTGCTGCTCACAAGTAAGAGTTTGATTGATAGAAAATACGTGCAAGTTTTGCATCTTCAAATAAATTTGATAAAAAACTAGATTTAAATATCTATCTAATGATGTTAATTTTGTTCTATAAATATTTAGTCAAAATTGTTTTTTGGAAGCGAAAGTCACCACATTGCAAAGATGAAAGGCTAAGGGCAGTCCTAATGGGACATTTCACATTTAGGTGATTCTTACGGTCACTTGTTCATAGTGGTGAGTTTTATCTTTTCAAATGTTATTTATACTATTTGTTATATTATATTCTTATGATGTTGAGTAAAAAAAATAATATAAGAAAAGTAAATAAACAGTTATAAAATAATATGAACATTTTAAAAGGTAAAGGTAATCATTACGAATGCATGACCACAAAAATCACTTAAATCAAGATATGAGAAAAAAATAGTAACCATTTTAAGATCAAAGAACTATTTTAATCATTTTATTTACAGTTTAGTCCTGCTATCTTAAAATGATTACTATTTTATGCCTATCTTCGATTTAAGTGATTCTTCTGGTTATGCCTAATGATGAACTTTATCTTTTAAAATGTTATTCATATTATTTTGTAACTATTTATTTTACTTTTCTTATATTGTTGTTTCTACACCACAATATAAGAATAACATACTCCCTCCGTCCCACAATGTAAACATTCGGGGCATTCAAATGCAAGAAATAGTGAGAAGGTGAAATGACGCGTGTGCCCCTGAAAAGCTGGCCGCACCGCGCTCCAACGACCTGTACCATCACCACCGTCTCGTTCCCCTTTCGGCCTTTCCTTTCTCCCTCCCATCCTCTCCTCTGCTTCACCGAATCACCGAACTCCTCTCCTCCTGCTGAGATCTCCGGCGTGCGCCACCCCCGGCCTCGTCTCGCGGCATCTGGGCCGCGAGCGGCCCCCCGGCGCGGGTGAGCATCGACCTTGACATCCTCGCCTGTCTACAGATCCGGCGGCGGTAGGGTCAAGGCACCTCCTCCCGACGGAGCTCGAACTGGGACGCGCTCCGCCCCACCCATGGCGGCGGCCTCGGCTTGCGCCCGCGGAGATCCTGAGGTCGGCGATGTGCTGCGGCGGCTGCCAACGCCGGCGGTGCGGGACCTGGGAGGGGCTCGCCCTCCCCGGATGCGCGGGCGGCGCAGGATGGGCTCGCCCCGCGGCTTCCTTCCGCCTCGGAGGCGCGGTGGCCTCCCCGACGGCCCGACCTCCGCGCGTGCCCCGCCGGCATCCTCCGCGAGCCCGGATCCCGTCCGCCGCCACTGAGAGCAGGGGGCGAGGTGGGATGAGCCGTCGTGGGGAGGACCCCGAACTCGCCGAAGGCCCGCCGCCGCTGGCACCCTCGCCTGCCCCGGCGGAGGAAGGGACCCGGGGCACCCTCCCGCCGCGCTCCTCTGCCGCGGTCGCTACCGAGGAAGGTGACGAAGGGGATTTTTTCGCTATGGGGGAGGCGTCATGCGGACAGGAGAGATGGGGACGAGATTTTTATTCACGTGTGGGGTCCATCAAGCTGCAGAAGTGCTTATAATTTGAGCAAAAATTTGAATGCCCGGAGTGCTAATATATTGGGACGGAGGGAGTAACAAATAGTGATAAAATAATATAAATAACATTTGAAAGGATAAAGTTCATCTTTATGAATGTGTGACCGCAAGAATCATCTAAATCGGAGGTACGAGTAAAAAGTAATAATCATTTTAAAATCTAAGGACTAAATTATAAATAAAAATTTTGAAACCACTCATCAAAACAGTCCAATGGTCAAATGTGAACAGTTTTGACAGTTGGATGGTCAAAGATTTCTAGTTTTGAAGTCCGATTGTCAAAATCAAACTTAGTCTATAGTTGGATGGTCAAAAATAGACTTTTATACTATTTTTTTAACGAACAAGACGGGGCAAGCCTGAATAAACATATTAATTAAGGTAGTAACAATAAAAGAGCAACGGTTACAGAGAAAAAGAAGGTGTGTGTGGGTAGGGGGGGGGGGGGGGCTGGGAGGTAGCAAGATGCAACAAAGAAAGGGGGTTACAGGGTCATCAACCAAGTTTGTAGGGGTTGAGCTTTCTCTAGTTTGTATGTTAGGAGAAGGAGAGAAAATTCAGAGATGAACTTTTGCTTGTAGAGCTGCACTGAGGGATCTTGGCCATCAAACACCGAGTTGTCTCTCACTGTCCATATGCTCCAAAACATCAGGATTATGATATCCATGAAGAAGGGAACACCAAGCTTTCTTCTGATGAGGTCAAAAATTTGGGGCATAGATCTTGTGGTGACGACTAAAGCTCCAATTGATCTCCAACAGGCTTTAGCAAAGTTGCACCTGAGAATAAGATGTGCCACTGTCTCCATTTTCCGCATAATGCAAAGATCACATGTATAGCTGTCCAGTTCCATGCCTTTTCTTCTGAGGATATCTCTCTCTGGTGCTTATTCTGTCTTCGAGGAGGAGCCAAAAGAACACCTTGTGCTTCATTTGACATTTGGATTTCCAGTGCCACCTAAAGATGGGATGTACCGCACGATGTCCATTGAGTGCCTTGTAAGTTTTGGCCGTGGAGAAAATTGCATTGCCCCAAGTAGATGTCAAGATCACCGGTCATGGGAACATTGCTGATAGAATTCTGAATTTCAATCAGCTGCTGGTGAGCTTGGGTTGAAAGGGCAGATTGAAATGTGATGTGAGACTTGTGGAGGAGACAACAACTTTGAAGGTTTTAGGTTTCTTGGCAAATGAAAATAGCTCTGGGTATGCCTGCTCAGGGATTGTTTCATGCCATAGGCCCTTCCAAAAGAGGACAGTAGAACCATCCCTAATAGACTTTTTATACTTGAAACACTATCGAACCATGTGTATTAGGCATCTCGACATGTACTCCTCCATGAGAAGTTGAAGTACTTGTCACAATCTAGTTCTTGTGCGCATAATCATGTTTAATCTGGAAAATAATCTTGGTGTTATCTGTATAATCTCTTTATTCTCCATAATATATTGGAATAGCCTCATGCACAATCTGAGGGGCTGTTTGGCTGAAGGCCACAGCTCACCTCGCCACACCCGTCCCCACCACGCAACAGTGAATTGACTGTAGCCGTAGCGAGTGCTACAGGGGGGGTGGCGGCGGGCAGCCAAACAGCTCCTGAGTAAAAATTGCATACAAGACTTGTACGGTACACGGGGAGTGCACAACATATGTAACAAAGCATATGTCTTCCTTGCTCGCCGTGCAAAGCATATTTGCTGTCCGCTGCCAGCGTATCTCAACGGACTCGCCAAAGCACACACGCGGCGTGCCGACGAGAGAACCCGTGGCCCAAAACCAAAAGCCAAAGCTTCCTCCAACAATCTCGCGCGAGCAGCCGTCGTCTACACTTGCCACGTTGCCGCCGGCCGGCGACGGCGAGGGAAGGGACGTGTGCTCTGCTCTTCTTTTCACCGAACCAAACCACCCCCGACCCCGACCCGGCGGCGGAAAGGGTCAAAGGGGAAAGAAAGATTTCGCTATTTGCAGAGTAGAGAGAGAGAGAGAGAGAGAGGAGGGACACCTGCACTGCTGATCTGGCGCCCGCGCGGCCGCAGTCCACTCGCTAGATAACAGTTCTAGCCGTCCCATCCCGGCCCGGCGACCCGGCAAGGGAACTGCAGCGACAGCGACGGCGACCGCCGGATTTTGTTAATCGCCGAGACGGGGCGTCTTCTCCTTCTTCCTCGTTTGTTTTACTGAAAAAGAAATAAAGATAAAGGTTAAAGCTTTCTCGTAGCTTCCCCCTTGAACACGCCGGCGATTCTCGTGGCTTTCGCCGGTCCAGCTCGAGGCTCTTCCCATTAATCCCGTCAAGCCGGAGCCCATCGTCTCTGGCTGCTGACTTCGTTTGGTCGCGATTTTGGCCTTTGTGATCTCATCACTAGCATACAGTCGTTTCTCCCTCCTAGTTTCAATCTGTTCGGAATCTCGGTTAGTTCTGGTCCAGATTAGGGAGAATCGTACTCTTCTGGGGTCAAAATTTGTCGCTACTTTCCTCCTCGTGTCGTTCGTTCATCCGACACCAGCTTCTATTTGACTTCTGAAAAAAGCACAATTTTTCTCCCAATCTTTTAGTATTCCCAAAATTTTCTTGTAGTTGGAGTTTGGCTGTTTGCTTTACTGGGGACCTTAAGCTTGGGGCTTGGGCTGCTCCGGCGGAATGCCGAGCGGGAACTTGCTCTCCCGGAGGAAGCGCTCGTGGCGTGCCAATGAGTTCGTGAGCAAGAGCACCCTGCAACTGGTAAGACCCTTCTCCCTCTTCTTCCTTCAATTAATCCTGAAACCGTTCTTGGCTGGAGCACTGCTTCACCTATCCTGGAAAGTGGCCAAAATGTAATACCCGCCTTGTTACTAAATTTGATCACATAGAGGATTTGATTGGTAATGTTGATTCTAGTGAGCTAATTTATTTTCCTGACTCCTTATTCTGTTATCTTGCTGCTTATGGAGATACTGTTTTCAGGGCCACCTTTTATGGCCTTTTCTAGAAAGTATTTCCAAATTTGTGTTCGATCCATTTTCTTGTTTTACTGTCTGCTGCAGATCAAAAGGCTGCATTTTTCTCCATTGTTTGTAGCTGTATTAAGAGTTTCATTGGCTTTATTGAACATAAAAACTGCAAATTACTATCATCTGTATTTCACCAAAGCCTCACAAGCTTGTCAAGTTGTTCCCATTTGATTTGGTTAAGCTGTAGGTAAAAAATTGAGAGTAGTCCAGGTACTATTGTGACTAGTTGCCCCCCTTATTAATCATTTTTCTGGCAACACCCAGCTTGACTTCGATGATGGTTCACCACCAGAGCATGCATGGAGAAGGAAACTAAGTAGTCATGCTAATAGATTGAAGGAGTTCAATGTTACATTCAGAGAAGCAATTAGAATGGTATGGGCAAAAAAAATGCAGCTTTCAGATTTCCTTGTTCATGGAAATTGTACCTGTCTTCTCTGTGTCATCTGCTGAAGTCTTGATGTGATACATGAAGATTCAGCATTATAAATTAAGTGTTTTTCCCTGACTATTAGATGAAACTTGGTCTCCGACTTTGGTCATATATTCGTGAAGAAGCTTCTCACGGAAGGGTAATATACTGTCACATTTCATACATCCAAATGTACTTTGAGTTAATTGTTCTTCTGTTCTGATGGTTCACTTTTAGCTTGACAACTTACAAATTGGCAGAAAGCTCCAATCGACCCCTTCACTAGAGAGAGCAACAGACCCTCAGCATCACAAGGAGTACCTCTTGGTGGGATGGGGTGTGTGTGATTATTAGTTTATGCAACCAGCCTTTCTGTCTTTCTGTTTTTTCGCAAACATTTACTGTGTACATTCAATCCTTTCCTTTGCAGGACTGGCAGCATTTCCAGAGGCTTTAGGGGAGAATTCAAGCATTGGCAGATAACTCCTGGTTATTGTGAAATGTCACCTGTGATGGCCAATCAATTTTCGGTAACTCTGAGACCTTATCATTCTTCTGCTTTTGTCACTCTTCTGCTGTATCTTAAGATCCTGCTAACTAGAGGTTCATGATAGAAGATTAATATGGAAGCTCATCGAAAGCAGAAAAATATTAGCAATAGTGTAGGGCAGGTTAAACTCAACATCTTTCCTCATTATAGGAAAAAGATTTGGTGAGATCTTTGTCATGAAGAATTTGTCCTTTTCAGATTATTTGAAGTGTTCGACCTAGAAACATTTCATTAGGTGAAGAATATGGACTTATCTACAGACAGTTACTTTGCTAATTTTCTGAAGTTTTAAGACTTGGTTTTCACCACAATGCCCCTCATTGTTTCCCAAGGAAAAAAGATTTTATTAAAAGAGGGTTTTAAATGTTTTTTCCCGACATTTGTTCCTTTAGTTCTTCCCGATCAGATTTTGATTTGAACTTTCCTTCATTATTTCCTCAAACAATTGATCAGTTCTGCCAAAGCTCTTGTTCTAATGCCCACTTGGTAGATAGAATTGATAATTGTTAGTGTATATATGTGTGAGTGGCCCGTATGGCCTGTGTAGCCCATAGAGGCCCATGTATAGCTAACTCTATATACCCACCCTTCTAGGGCTGGAAGAATACACAGGAAATTATTCCCCAAACATGGTATCAGCTAGGGTTCCCTTCCTCTCCACCTCCCTCTAGCACCAGCCGCCGCCGCCGCCTCCTGCCAGCCATGGACGGCCGGCCGCCGGCCCCTCCCCCTCCCCTCTCCTCCCTCCCTCCTCTCTCCTCTTCCGGCGCTCTAGCCGTCGGCCTGGGCGCGGACGCGTCGCCCCAGGACCCGCCGCCGCCGCCATTCCTCCCTTCCTCCTCTGCTCCGGCGGCCGCGGACGGCACCTCGGCCGATTCGACCACCACCGACCCGGATTCCGTCGCCCCCGATGCTCCGGACCCCGCCGCCGCCGCCGCTGCCCTCCGCGCGGCGCTGTTGGGCGCGGGGGTCCTCGTCCCGGAGCTCGACGACCTCGCGGTGCTGCTGAGCGCGGGGGTCTCCCCTGCGACGGCCGCGGCGGTCGCTGCACAGGGCCCGGGCGCGGTGGCCTCTACACTCCGCGTCCTCTTGCCCTACGCGGGCGGCGGGGCAGCCCCTCTCCTGCCCGCCGCCGGGACCGCCCCCGCCCTGCCCGCCGCCGGGGACGCCCCCGCCCTGCCCGCTGCCGGGGCCTCCACCGCCCTGCCCGCCGCCGGGGCCTCCCCTGCCCTGCCCGCTACCGGGGGATCCCCGGTCCTGCCTGCCGCCCCTGTCCTGACCGCCACCCGCGCCGGCCTTGATGGCTTGGCTGCTGGCAGTGGCGGCCTGGCCACTGATCTGCAGGGAGCGGCTGCTAGCCGCACCGGCCTCGCTGGCCTGGCTGCTGGCAGCAGCGGCGTGGGTGCGGCCACTACCGGGCACCTTCCCTTTGGCGTCCCGGGTGTTCCCTACCTCCCATCCGCGTCCTTCTCCGCCACCGCCTTCCTCCGGAGCCAGGTGCCGCGTCCCACCACTGTCGCCGCTGCCGACAGCGCCCTCGCTGCGGCCCTGGAGCGCGCCAAGACCGCGGCAGCCGCCGCCGAGGAGCGAGTGCGAGTGGCCGCCCTCGCCTGGGAGCACGAGCGTACCACCGCCGATGCTCTTGCTCGCCAGGTCGCCGAGGCGGAGCGCTTCCTCCACGCCTCTGCGGGGGAGCGTGTCGCCTCTTCCCTGCAGCTTTCGCCTACTGCGCTGCCCACGCCGAGTGCTGGACCCCTGAGTGGCACGGACGACCCCATGGTCGCCTACCTCCACCTTCAGGCCACCGGGGTCCCGCACATCAAGAACCTGGTCACCGTCCTCCTCGACTCCACCTCCACCTCCTACGCTCGATGGAGGGACCAGGTTCTCTTCGTCCTCCGCCGCTACGCTCTCGACGGCCACGTCCTCTCCGATACTCCTGCCCATGCTCGCGACCCGGCGTGGCGACGCCGCGACAGCATCGCCATGTCCTGGATCTCGGGGACCATCTCCCTGGATCTCCAGGACATCGTGCGGACTCCGGATCCCACCGCGCGCGTGATGTGGCTTGCCCTCGAGACTCAGTTTCTCGGGAACGCACAGACACGTGCCCTCCAGCTCGACGCCGAGCTTCGCACGCTCGAGCAGGGTGACCTGTCCGTGGGTGACTACTGCCGGAAGATGAAGAGCACGGCCGATGGACTTCGCGACCTCGGGTACACGGTCCCGGAGCATGTCTTGGTCCTCAACGTTCTGCTGGGCCTTCCCAGCAGCTACGAGGCCGTATGGACGTTGCTCACGCACTAGCAGCTGACACCCACCTTCCTGCAGGTCCGTGATGCCCTCACCCTGGAGGAGCTCACCCGGGGCCTCCACACATCTGCCTTGACTACGTCTTCGTCCTCCACCTCTCGCGCACTCGTCGCTGCCCCACCACCGTCCTCCGCCTCGCAGCCTGCCTCTCTCCTTGGTGCTCCTCCCCCCGGGCCGAGCGGGGGTGGGGGGGGGGGCGTGGGGGCCGCCGAGGCCGCTGAGGACGCGGTGGTGGGGGTCGTGGGACGCCCACCCAGTCTCCGACCCCTCCTCTCGCTCCTCTTCCCGGAGGTGCGCCCTGGCCGACCTTCTCCAACCCGTGGGCCGGGCGTATCTCCATGTGGCCCCACCAGGGTCAGGGAGGGGGGCCTCGTCCCCCTCACCAGCTGGCGGCCATGGTCACGAGTGCTGCCTCCTACGCCTCACCTCGTCCGCCCAGCTCGTCGTGGCGGGGGGGGAGGTGGGATCAGGCTGCCTTGGCGCAGTCCTTCAGCACTGTGGGGCTGACACTGCCTGTTGGCAACGAGTGGATCGCCGACTCGGGTGTCTCTTACCACACTACTCCAGATGCGGGTATCCTTTCTTCTGTCCGACCTCCTCACCCCTCTTGTCCTTCTTCTATCATGGTCGGTGATGGCTCGTCTTCCGGTCACTTCTGTGGGTTCTGCTCATGGTCCTTTCCGTCTCTCTGATGTCCTTGTTGCTTCTCAGATGGTTCACAATCTCCTTTCTATTCGTCAATTTACAGCTGACAATTCTTGTTCTGTGGAGTTTGACACTTCTGGTCTTTCTGTGAAGGATTTGGCTACCAGGCGTCCACTTCTCCGATGTGATAGCACCGGGCCCCTTTACACCCTTCGGCTTCCTGTCTCCGCTGCCTTTACTTCACCTTCGTCCTCCTCGTCAGCTGCTCTCGCCGCGACACCGTCTTCCACCACCTGGCACCGCCGCCTCGGTCATTCCGGCCGAGATGTTTTGGCTCAGATTAGTCGTAGTGGAGATATCTCTTGTACTAGGACTACTGCTGAGCACCTTTGTCAGGCATGCCGGCTTGGTCGTCATGTTCGACTTCCTTCTTCTTCGCATGCTTCGCATGCTTTTGATCTTATCCACTGTGATGTGTGGACTTCTCCTATACTCAGCATTTCTGGCTATAAGTATTATCTGGTGATCATTGATGATTTTTCTCACTACTCCTGGACCTTCCCTTTGCGTGCCAAGTCTGACACCTTCCCTACCCTTCTTCACTTCTTTGCCTGGGTGTCCACTCAGTTCGGCCTCACCGTTAAGGCCGTCCAGTGCGACAACGGTCGTGAGTTCGATAACTCCACCTCTCACTCCTTTCTCTCCCGAGGTGTTCAGTTACGTATGTCTTGTCCGTATACTTCCCCACAGAACGGCAAGGCAGAGCGCATGATTCGGACCACGAACGATGTCATGCGCACTCTTCTGATCCAGGCCTCCCTGCCCCCGCGCTTCTGGGCAGAGAGCCTTCACACTGCCACCTACCTTCTCAACCGTCTTTCTTCCACCGCTTCTCCCGCTCCGACTCCTCACCACGCTCTCTTCGGTACCCCTCCCACTTACACTCACCTTCGTGTCTTCGGGTGCGCTTGCTACCCGAACCTTGCTGCCACTGCTCCTCACAAGCTCGCACCTCGCTCGACACGTTGTGTGTTCCTTGGTTACTCCCCTGACCATAAGGGGTACCGCTGCTACGACCTCGCCTCTCGTCGGGTTCTTATCTCCCGACATGTTGTGTTTGACGAGTCGGACTTCCCCTTTTCCTCCTCCACACCCACTCCTGATCCTGACATTGAGTCCATGTTTTCTGACCCGGTGGTGCAGCTACCTGTTTCTGTTTTTCCTTTTCCAGCAGGTCCTTCTGGTACACCACCGGCTCTGGCTCCTACGGCTGTACGCCGTGCGGTGCCTGAGCCTCCTCTTGCACCACCCGCGGTTCCGGTGCCATTCGTCGCACCTGACGTGAGCTTGGTGCCTTTGGCCGCGCCACGCACTGCCCCGGCGCCCCTCGCCGCGCCACACGCGGCCCCGGTGCCCCTGGCGCCCCTCGCCCCGCCACACGCGGCTCCGGCGCCTCCTACCGCGCCACGCGCGGCCCCGCCACCACCTGCACGCCACACCGAGCCCGTGCAGGTGTACTAGCGCCGTCCGGTGCCTCCACCGCCGCTGCCTTCTCCGGCTCCTCCACCGGAGGTGCCCGTGGACTATGTGCCTCCTGTGCGCTATGTCTACGGGCGCCACTCCACGGCTCAGCCTCCTCCACCACCGTCACCGGAGCCGTCTCCGCCTCCTCCACCGGCGCCCACACCGCCTCCGCCACCACCATCGCCGCCTCCACCACGTCGCTCTCGGGTGGAGTCGGCCGTGTACCACCCGCCGGTCATCTATCGGGATCCTCGCCACACTCATCCCATGGTGACCCGGCAGGCGGCCGGGGTTCTTCGGCCGCGGGCTCTCTCCGCCACCGAGGGGGAGCCGCGGCTTTCTCCGATCCCGACGTCGGTTCGTGAGGCTCTCGCAGATCCGAACTGGCGTCGTGCGATGGAAGAGGAGTACGGAGCTCTTCTTGCCAACCAGACTTGGGACTTTGTGCCGCGTCCATCTGGTTGCAATGTGGTGACCGGCAAGTGGATTTGGACAATCAAGCGCCGTGCTGATGGTACTCTGGAGCGCTATAAGGCGTGTTGGGTCCTTCGGGGTTCACTCAGCGTCCTGGTTGGACTATGACGAGACTTTCAGTCCAGTGGTGAAGCCTGCTACAGTGCGCACTGTTCTCTCTTTGACTCTCTCTCGGTCTTGGCCAGTGCACCAGCTCGATGTTAAGAATGCATTTCTTCATGGCACTCTGACCGAGACAGTCTACTGCAGCCAGCCAGCAGGGTTTGTGGACTCCAGTTGTCCGGATTTGGTCTGCCGGTTGAACAAGTCTCTCTATGGTTGAAGCAGGCTCCTCGGGTATGGTACTTTCGGTTTGCCACCTTCTTGCTGACACTGGGGTTTGTTGAGGCCAAGTCAGATACTTCGTTGTTCATATATCACCATGCTGATGGGGTTGCCTACCTCCTCTACGTTGATGACATTGTTCTGACTGCCTCTAGTCCACAGCTGCTTCAGCGGATTATCACCTCACTTCAGCAGGAGTTTGCCATGAAGGATCTGGGTCAGCTTCACCACTTCTTGGGCGTGATAGTTGAGCCCCGTCAGACTGGTCTTCTCCTTCACCAGCGTCAGTATGCCCTGGATATCCTGGAGCGTGCCGGGATGACTGATTGCAAGCCTTGCTCCACTCCTGTTGACACTCAGGCGAAACTGTTTGCTACTCTGGGTGATCCTGTGGCTGATCCTACTGCTTATCGGAGTCTCACTGGAGCCTTACAGTACCTCACTTTCACCCGGCCGGATCTCACTTATGCTGTCCAGCAGATCTGCCTCCATATGCATGATCCACGGGAGTCACACCTTGCTGCGTTGAAGCGCCTTCTTCGCTACGTCCGAGGCACTGTTGACTACGGCTTGGTCCTCCACCGGTCTCCGTCTGCTGAGCTGGTAGTCTACACTGACGCTGACTGGGCGGGGTGCCCAGACACGCGCCACTCTACCTCAGGTTATGCCGTCTTCCTCGGCAGCAACCTGATCTCCTGGTCGTCTAAGCGACAGCCGGTTGTCTCCCGCTCGAGTGCTGAGGCGGAGTACCGAGCTGTTGCTAACGGCGCGGCTGAGGCGTCCTGGCTCCGACAGCTCTTGGCTGAGCTTCACAGCCCGCTCACCAAGAGCACGCTCGTCTACTGCGACAACGTCAGCGCCGTGTACCTCTCCACCAACCCGGTTCAGCATCAGCGGACGAAGCATGTGGAGATTGACTTGCATTTCGTTCGTGACCGGGTGGCTATCGGCGATGTTCGGGTTCTCCATGTACCGACCACCTCCCAGTTCGCTGACATCTTCACCAAGGGTCTTCCCTCCTCGACCTTCTCGGAGTTCCGGTCCAGCCTCAACGTAGCCAGTGGCTAGTTGTGGCTGCGGGGGGCCTTGTGTGTGAGTTTCTTTCTTTGTTGGCCAGTCTTGTACACCGCTGCGCCAGTAGTCCAGACCGCGGGGGGTGTTAGTGTATATATGTGTGAGTGGCCCATATGGCCTGTGTAGCCCATAGAGGCCCATGTATAGCTAACTCTATATACCCACCCTTCTAGGGTTGGAAGAATACACAGGAAATTATTCCCCAAACAATAATTATGAGCACATTGAAAAGTGAGAGCACATGTCAGTTTACCATCTGAAGTATTGACTAAGATTCCTGATGTATTATTCTTAGCCAAATTCCTATGTTTCTGCATGTATATATAATCAAGCAGTGCAAGTTTCTGCTGTGAAGTCTAAATTTTGACTGACAAGCTCATCATGTTTATTCACTATGTTATTTAGTGCAAGTTTCTGCTGTAAAGTCTAAATTTTGACGGACAAGCTCATCATGTTTATTCACTGTGTTATTTGATTATTGCAGATCTTTGTCACTAGGGGAGGAAACAAGAAATATGCTTCAGTTTTGGCCCCTGGTCAACTTGATGGTTTGAAGTACTATTTTCTTCTTTATTCTTCTCATTGGCACCAGATTCTTTTGTTCTGTGATTGTGCAAGTGATATATGCACTAACACTAAATATATTTGTAATCTTTATTATCATTTCTATTTGAAGTGAGATATGCCATTTTTCTAATGTGCCCCCTTTACATTTTATTTATCTTGGACAAAATACTTTGATATTTTCTATGTATGAAAAAAATTCATATTACCCAGTATGTTGAGCACCCTCTCATCATAATCTCTACACCATGCATCCATGCCATTGCCTCTTCCACTGAACCTGACAATGTCTTGCCATTATGTCATGCATGGCCTATTTTGCTGTACTCATATGTGCTACTTATGGTCAAATGTGGTCAAATCGAGATGGGAAAATGTGAGAGTGACAGAGCCTGATTGCATGAGAGTCTTTTGTAGCTTTGTTTGCTTATGTTGACTAGTAGATTAAGTGGACGGATAGGGGATGGCATGACATCATGGTAAAGATTTATGTGAGATGAAGATGAAAGGGCTGCTAGGAGAAGTACAGGACTAGAATTTGTTATAAATTGATTTATGGGATTTTTGTTAGAGGCTTTTAGGGAGTTGGTTGAGATAAGTAGGGTCTGGTGAGGAAAGATAAGGTCTATCCAGGAATTTGGAAGAAGAGTATTCTTCCGCTCTAGTGGTGGTATGGCCCACATGTTGGCACATGATGTTGACCAGATGGTTTACGAATCATGTGTATTAAGGGTGTAAAGATATTGCTCTAGTTTTGTTACTTACTATGTTCAGTTAAATTATTCAGCTTCTTCTTTTTATTCTTATTTCTAGTACCGACTCAACTTGAAAAATCATTCACTGCTCATTTTTGTCTCGTTCTCCCTTTAGGAAATCTAGCGATGATGGTATATCATCCTGGGATTGGAAATTAAAGGGTGATCGTTCGACATACCATGCTCTGTTTCCTCGAGCATGGACTGTTTATGATGGTAATGTATTGCTTGTTATTTCTGAGTAATTATTTCTTTTGCTATTAGCTTGATCTTCTAATCTCCATCACAGCATCACAAAATGCCCACTCCCTCTTTTGCCACGGCTCATTTTTGTGGCCCATTCCCATTAGGTTTATTAGGTTTTATACCATTTGACTGTAAGAAAGTAGACACAGAAAATGGAAAACAAATTAAAAAAGTATTGAAAATTGAAAAGATAAAAATGATACCTGAAACAGACCCAGAACAAGAAGTGATCTTTTCAAGGATATTTCAATTTTTTTTTATATACACTTGGGCAAAGATGAATAATGGTCTAATCTTACCCATCTTGTAGGTAAAATTCTCATTTTTTCCATTTATAGAAATATTTCAAACTTATTTCCTTCCTGAGATCACCTTTTTTTTCTTACTTTTCTCCAATTTCTGCAACTGCAGTATTTTTTCTTGATTCTTCTGTGTTCTCTTTTCCCCCCCTCAACTGTCAAACAGTTTGACCTTAGGAAGTGGCATAAAATAAACAGACATGCACATGAACAGAGATAAGAGTTTTTTTTTATTTGGTGGATTAGAATTAAAACCAGTCACAAAAGACATATACTTTGATAGTTAACTTGTTGTCCCATATGCTACAATTTGTGGCGCTATTAGTTAACCATAGCATAGGTAAGGCCTGTATGTATAATATTCAAGTTCATGATGTATAATTGCTAGCTGTTTTAACAAGTAGCATATCATTTGAAATTTGCAAACATGCAAATAAGGTTTTCTTTTCTTTTGGTTTAAAGGTGAACCAGATCCAGAGCTGAAAGTATCTTGCCGTCAAATATCACCATTTATTCCACACAACTATGAAGAGAGCAGCCTTCCTACCTCTGTTTTTGTATACACTGTAAGTCTACATTTCCTTTTTGGAGTAAGGTTTATGGAAATCCTACGTTGGATTTATGTTTCATATAGCTGTGGATCTAAACTCTTTACTGTTAAAATTCAAAAGCTCCAATGCATTTTGACCTTTTTATGTTCTTGGCGTCAGTGAGTGTTTGTAACACTTTTAACCACCGAGGCATACTGGCATTTACAGCAAACTAATTAAGAGACTAATACAATATTACTTGAAGTTATTTATTGTATTTTTGACATGTGTCTTATTAATATTTTTTACAGTATGTTAGCTTTTGTGGTATTCATATTCTTACTTTGTTTCCGATATTCTGCAGCTAGTGAATACCGGAAAGGAAAGGGCAAAAGTTAGCCTATTGATAACCTGGGCGGTATTAGCTACTACTTTCCATCTGGTGTTTGCACCAAGTTTGGATTTTTTTGATATGCTAGATCTAATCACGGTGTATTCTTAATGTTGTACTAGAATTCTATAGGAGGACTTTCAAATCATACTGGCGGTCATGTTAATGAGCCCTTCATGTTAGTAATTAACACCAGAAGTCCAATATGTTCTCTATTGCTTGTGTTCAATGTAGTGAAATGATTTGTATTCTGTTTTACACGCAGAGGAGAAAATGGAGTTTCTGGTGTTCTTCTACATCACAAGCAAGTCATCAACTGATCACTCCTTTTGCTATTGTTGTTTTCCTATGGAAATTCTAATTAGTCCATTTTTACTAGGATCTTGTAGCAGATCTAAAATCACCCATATTATTTGCCTAAAGAAAGAAGAAATTATGGCTCTATATGTGATGTTCGCTGCATAAATTTTCTAATGTGATATCTTTTTTGTTGTTAATAAACTAGCATTTATATTTTATTCACAAGTAATAACATTGCAGGACAGCCAATGATAATCCTCCTGTAACATTTGCAATTGCGGCATGTGAAAACCAAAATGTAAATGTCACAGTGTTGCCTGTTTTTGGGCTTTCTGGAGAAAGTTCTGTTACTGCCAGGGAAATGTGGGGCACAATGGTCCAGGTGATTGTTACTTTTTTCTTCCTTCCACTGTTTTTTCCTGCCTGTAACTCCCTTTTTCTGAGATAATTGTATGCTAGCACATCAAAGGCAAATCTTGAGTGGAACTACTTTCTTTTTTAAAATAACCAAATGATTGCAATTTCAATGATTGAGGCTGATATCATTTGTTTCATTGTGTAAAGGATGGTTCCTTTGACCGAGATAATTTCAATGCTGGTGCCAGCATGCCTTCTTCACTGGGTGATACAGTTTGCGCAGCAGTTTCTGCTTCCACCTGGGTTGAACCACATGGAAGATGTACAGTGGTATTTGCATTGGCTTGGTCTTCTCCTAAGGTTAAATTTAAAAAGGGAAGTACATACTACAGGTAAATTCTTTATTCCTAACTTGGTGACAATCAGAACAGAACCAATTTGGGATTGACACAACTCTGAACAGTTGTTTTTTGAACCGGAACTCAGATCAGTTGTTAAAAAAATTCTTCTTGATTCCTTTAGTACAAACCTTGGAAAACTTGTTGGATAATTCATGTGGGAGTAGTCTGCACACTCTTTTAGTCCTTTCCTTCATCTGCATATAACCAATGTCTCTTAAGTCATAACTATATGCTGACCTGTTTGACTCATGAAACCTATGTGTAATCAGATTATATTTGAGAAAAGCTAATTATTGATAATACTTGTCTTTGATTAAGCTCTCCTTACTGATACAATTTTGTATTATTGATAGCAAAAATCCAGGATTCCTAGCTTCCTATGTTAATAAGAATTATTTCATGCTCTGTTGACAGGAGATATACAAAATTCTATGGAACTTCGCCAAGATCAGCTGTAAATTTGGTACAAGATGCTTTGATGAGTATGTTTCCTGTGAACATCCATTGCACAATATATAAATTGAACATACGATGATAATACTTGTTAGCTTTCTTATCATATTTGAATATCATGTTTTGATTCATACATTCTTTAATATTTCCTTTCATTCATGATGTATTTCTTCGTCTAGCTACTTCTCTTCGAAAAAACCCAGGGGCTGTCTTACCCCCTGCAGGTCAAGTTTTTTTTTGTCTAGTTGCTTTTCTTAATCAAGAAGATTTGTTTATTAATGTGACTTTCAGAGTATAAACATTGGGAAGAGGCGATTGATAAGTGGCAGACCCCGATTCTCAGTGATGAGAGGCTTCCAGAATGGTACATGCTTAATTGTGCCTGAATTACACTGGTTTGACTGCTTCTGAGATAGTTTTACTTTCTGATTATCAATTACTTATAATTCATTCTTGCACTTCATATTTTCTGTATAGGCCATACGGTTTAATTTGACATTTTTAGATTTTGATCTGCATGATAAGTAAATGTCCAGACTTTATCATCTTTAATTTTTTCAGGTACAAGATTACTCTCTTCAATGAACTGTACTTCCTAGTTGCTGGAGGAACTGTTTGGATTGGTACTAATCTCTGCATGCGCCGTTACTTTTGTTTTCCTTTTTCCAGTTTTCTAGTCTCAGTAGTATTTAGTCTGCAAGTAACACAAAGAGCTTGAACGATTTTAGATATATACATTACTGGAAATCCGCAATTAACTTAGCATTTTCTAAAAGGCCATCCTCTTTTTTATCTTCTGTTTGAGTAATCTCTTTTGGGAAAAATTATAAAATAAGTATGCAATGCGCACATTAAGTTTTCTTCTTCATTGATTCATGTTCACTATAAATTCTTTATGGAGTACTGCTTTGTCCATGTTACTATGAAAGCATTGCTTGAAAAAGTTGTGTTGTGCATGTTGTTGATATGTGGATTCTATTTTTAATGATCAAATTATTTTGGAATAAATAAAGTAAAGAAAAACATAATACTAGATTGATTCAAGATCAGAATATCCCTAGCGTACAAATCCCACTATTCTGACCCTTCAGGCTGTCAATTTTTGGTCTGATTACCTTGTCTCGTAGAAGGTGACAGTACAATTTACAACTACTAATTTGATGATTATTTTGCAACTTTTGGTATCTGTATGTTGTATTGTTTTTACTGGGATAGTGAAACTTTTTGGTTTTTTTTATGTCTGAATGACAGATAGTGAATCTTTGGTGGTTGATGCTGGTAACAAGTCAAATTCAAGTCTCCATGAGGACAGTGATTCACCACTTCGTGATAGCAGTTGCAATTCTACAGTCCCCCTAATCGGTTTTGACCCACATGAGATTGATGACAAAGAAAACGTTGGGAAGTTTTTGTACCTGGAAGGAATAGAGTACTTCATGTGGTGCACTTATGATGTACACTTCTATGCCTCTTTTGCTCTTTTGGATCTGTTTCCTAAGATTGAATTAAGCATTCAACGTGATTTTGCTAGAGCTGTTTTGCGGGAAGATAACAGTAGAGTCAGATTTCTTGCGGATGGTACCTGGGGGATTCGTAAAGTAATTGGAGCTGTCGCCCATGACCTTGGAGCACATGATCCTTGGCATGAATTGAATGCTTATAACATCCACGACACAAGTAGATGGAAAGATCTCAATCCCAAGTTCGTGCTTCAGATTTACAGAGATTTTTCTGCAACGGGTGATATGTCATTTGGCAAGGATGTCTGGCCTGCAGTTTGTACTGCTATGGAATATATGGAACAATTTGATCATGATGGTGATGGTATGATTGAAAATGATGGATTTCCTGATCAAACTTATGATGCTTGGACAGTTCAAGGAGTAAGTGCCTACTGTGGTTGCCTTTGGCTTGCTGCCCTGCAAGCTGCAGCCGCACTGGCCCGCAGCCTTGGACATGTCGACTATGCTGAGAGGTGCATGATAAGATTTGCAAAAGCTAAATCTGTATTTGAAGCCAGATTATGGAATGGCTCATACTTCAATTATGACAGTGGAACAAGTTACAGTAGCCGTTCCATCCAGGCAGACCAGTTGGCTGGACAATGGTATACTGCATCGTCAGGGTTGCCTCCTCTATTTGATGAGGATAGGATAAAATGCACACTTCAGAAAATATTTGACTATAATGTGATG
Source organism: Cenchrus fungigraminus (assembly GCA_036936925.1). Classification (NCBI taxonomy): domain Eukaryota; kingdom Viridiplantae; phylum Streptophyta; class Magnoliopsida; order Poales; family Poaceae; genus Cenchrus; species Cenchrus fungigraminus. Next base: position 76,948,806 of record CM072780.1, read on the forward strand.
AGGGTGAAAGGAGGACGTATGGGAGCCGTGAACGGTATGCATCCAAACGGGAAGGTAGATGAAACCTGTATGCAGTCGAGGGAAATATGGACAGGCGTAACATATAGTTTAGCTGCAACGATGCTGCTTCATGGAATGGAGCATCAGGCATTCACTACTGCAGAAGGCATTTATATTGCTGGATGGTCTGAAGAGGGCTATGGGTATGCTCCTTGTTTTGTTTCGCTATATAAAAGTTCAATTCCTTAGCATCATTTCCCCAGTACATGGTATCATAGTAATGTGAGTAGTTCTCATATATTAGTTCCTTTGAGATGACAATGGTTAAGTAATGTGAGAATTGAGATAAGGTCATAAAGGGTTTAGATGTTACTGTACATTGTCCATTAGTATGTGAAGTTAATGACATCTTAAAGCTAAAAAACTCAACAAGCATGGCTGTAATTCCTATTAAAACTGCTAAGATTATTTACTGTTACTGGCAATGGCTGTAGTTCTTTATGGTCGCACTGTCTTGGATTCAGTGCAATCATTGATTTGTTTTGTAACAGAAATGGAGCCACATTATTCGACCTAATATGCTAATAATTAATAATTAATTTTCTCAAACAATTTCAGGTACTGGTTTCAAACTCCAGAAGCATGGACAGTGGATGGCCACTACAGGTCATTGATATATATGCGCCCTCTTGCAATCTGGGCAATGCAGTGTGCCTTGTCCCCTCCAAAGTCGATACTAGAGGCTCCCAAGGTAAACACAATGGACAGGGCTCACATTTCTCCGGGCACGCTCCAGTTTCTCCAGGATAGCGTCAGGAAGATTACACCCAAGAACGGTTGTTTCGGAAACACCGTATTCAACTGGGATTGTTGATATTAACTTTTATTCTACTCGTCCAATGTATTTTTCTCGAGCACCTGATGTACAAAGGTAGAGTTTGGGTGGTGTATAATAATCTTCTATTCTGAGCTTGCAGTCATATGGTGTACCTCTTGACAGTGAGCTGAACTTTGTAAATGGCTGTACAGAAAATGCATACAAGTACAGATTATTGTGCATGTAGTATCTTAAATGGAGTGTTGGGTATTCAAAAAATTCAAACACCCAGACAAAAAGTAGAAAGTAGGAAAAAACGTTTCTGTATTCGAGATCACTGCTTTACACGGGGGTATGAGCTCCTCTTTTATAGTGCTTGCATGACACTTTTACATTCCAATACTACTACCCTCGCACCTATGGTATCTTCGAGAAATATAACTGTACAGAAATGTCTAAGGTTATCACGCCTATCACGTGATCACTCTTCTTATTTGCAAAAATGCCCTGAATAGTTGACGCTTCTCACGTGTTCATCTTCTTCATCACGACATTGACCAATTCAACTCCAAGAATCATCATATTGTCCAGAATTCGATTAGCTTCCCTGCCACGTACTTCGCATGCAATGACGCCATCTCCGCAGATGCTGACGCCACTTGTGGTAATTCTCTTGTCTTCTCGTTTTCTCAGCTTCTGGTGACCGACGTTGCCGTCATACAATTTTGAAATCCACATTTTTGCATTCATACAATTTCTAGAATGTTACATAAACCATCCTGATGCATTTCATCTAATCTCGACCCTCGCAGAAAAAGAGTTTTCCGGGAGACTTCGCTCCTCACAGAGTTAGATAAATCCCCGTATTTTGGCGATTCTCAACTAGAATGACGTCACTTCCTTCAAATCCGCTCAAAAAGGCGTATTCTCTATCTCCGAGGTTCACGTGGCTTTAGGAAACGTTTGAAAACACCCTTTTAAAAAGTTCGGTTCCTAGGATTCTTGAGAATTTGATTTTTAGGCTTAAAACTCTTAGACCTCGTTCAAAAACAAACCATTATCAGAAACTCACCCAACACTTAGACTGGTCGCACCGCAGACCTGGGAAGGCGACGGAACTGCAAATATCCCGCTTGAAGCCCTGCACCGCGGACCTGAGAAAGCGACGCCATGCTCCAGGTGGCTACAGTGAACCTCCACGCCTAGCGTTCCTGCGCCCAACCTCTATGCTCTCTCTCCGCGGGCCCCGCGACCCCAGCACCGTCCCCAACCTCTCATCGCTGCCGCCGCTGCGCGCCGCGCTCTCGTCGGTCGTCGCCACGGGAGGAGGGACGAGCAGGTGGCGGTCCGGGAGGAGGAGACCGCGCCCGCCGGCCTTGACTCCGGCACCGGCCGCGGGAGGAGAGGATGGAGCCGCGGCCGCCGTCGAGGACGGCGAGCTTGAGGAAACGCGGAGGAGCGCGCCATGGGAGGAAGGGGTGGAGAGCTGCCGAGCTCGGAACCTGCCGCCGCGGGGGGAAGGAAGAGGAGGAGCCCACCGCCAGCCTTGACCGCGCCGCCGTCGGGGAAAGGAGGAGCTTGGGGGCTGCCGTGGAGGGGGCCGACGCGTCGGATCTGGGCAGCTTGACGGAAGGGGGGCGAGAGGAAGGAGCTCGCGCGGCGGGAGGAGCAGGCTCCGCGGCCGCCGGCGGGGAGGAAGGGGACGCGGCCGTCGCGCACAGCGGCGGTGGCGGCGGCGTTGGCTTGCGGGCGGCGGGCAGCACAGAGGACAGGGCGGGTGCGTCGTGCGGTGCCGATGGGGATAGAGGTCGGGCGGCTGCGGAGGAATGTGTGGTGTTACCTGTAAATCGGCTCTGTCAGGTGGGCCCCATCGTCTGTAGAGATGTGGTTCCAGGTCCAGCGGTGCGACCAGCCTTAGCCATTTTTAGGTCCGGAGGATAAACATGTCTCCATTTTAATAAACAAGCGATCCACTTCAGATCCTCGGAAACGACGTCATCACTGTTTGTTGGAAAATCATGTTTTTCCCGATGGCTCGAGGGTGACTCATTTTGGTTGATTCCCCAACTTGGAGTACTGATTTTCACGGGCTTCTTCAAGTGTTTAGGTGGTCCTTGGTTTTGTTTATCTATCGGTGCCGTTATCTTGAGAATGCGAATGTTCAATTATATGATTTTTTAACATCCGGAAGCTCAGTGTTGACGCTTTTCTGGTCAACACACACGAGCGTTAGATCGCGCGGAACGTCGAAACGCTGAACTCGCCGAGCTCCTGCCCGGACCGGTCTGACCGGTCAGGGGCACCGGTCTGACCGGTGGCTGTAGAGGCACGGTGAAAACCTAAGATCGCCGCCTCGGGAGGGACCCCGTCGGAGGTGGCGCGCTTAGGGTTGTTCTGAGCTCGGCAAGGCCACTCAGAACGTTCCTGATCGTCGTCGAGACAAGCAAGGAAATCACGAGGTTGGAAAAGCTAGGGTTTGAGAGATAAAAGTTGTAGAAAATAATAGTCGATTGGGTGATTCCACCTCAAACGGCCGTGGCCCTTTATATTTATAGGGTGGGGAGGTCTTGCCCCGCAAGGAATCCTTTTACAAGTCGAAATTCGCTAGAACTCCTCAATTCTGCTCGGACTCGGGGTCCACCGGCCAGGCCCACCGGTCAGACCGGTGTGGCCGTTGCCGGATTGGCTACAAGACGCCCGACCGGTCAGACCGTTGAGGGACACCGGTCTGACCGGTGGCAACAGCCTGATCGGCTTTGTGCCAATTTTGGGTGCGAACATATACCCCCCTGTTTTTTAGTAAAGCTTGCTGTCTAAAAAATAATTCTAAGGTCGATGTGACACTTCACCGGCCATTTTTTGGTCTAAGGGCGATTTTTGCTTTAAATCGGTCATATCTTATCAAGCATCTTGCCAGACACTTGGATGAAATTTCTTCAAGTACCTCCCGTTGAGAGCCCTTGGAAGTCGCTGCCCTTGCAAAGTCTCTATCATGTAAGCATTCTCAGAACAAACCTTGACAACCTTGTATGGACCTTCCCAACTTGGGGACCACTTGCCGAACTCGTTACTCTTAGATCCAATAGGTAAAATCGTCTTCCAAACCAAGTCACTCTGAAAAGATTTGGCTTTTACCATCTTGTTGTACGCTCTAGCAGCTCTCCTCTTGTCATTTTCAATTTCCACCAAAGCTTTCATACGCTTGTCGGTCACTTCATCAATATTGTCCATCATCAAAGCATAATATGACTCAACATCAAGATTATTCTGCTTTGCAAGTCTATATGCGCCTAGATTCACCTCAACGGGCAAAACGGCCTCTTGACCATACACAAGCTCAAAAGGAGTAACCTTAGTAGCACCATGTCTAGAAATACGATGAGCCCATAAAGCTTCAGATAATACCTCATGCCATCTTCTAGGATTGTCCTCTATCTTCTTCTTAATGAGCTTCACTAATGTCTTGTTGCTAGACTCGGCTTGACCATTGGCTTGAGCATAATATGGAGATGAATTGAGCAATTTAATACCATAGGAATCAACAAATTCACGCACCTCTTTGGATATGAATGAAGTCCCTTGATCCGTAGTCAAAGTCCGCGGAATGCCAAACCTATGTATGATATGCCCAGTAATAAACTCAATCACCTCTCTATGTGTCATATTCTTCAAAGGAATAGCTTCAGTCCACTTGGTGAAGTAATCAGTAGCCACGATCACAAAATAATGCCCCTTTGATGACGAAGGATGAATCTTGCCAATAAAATCCAAACCCCATCCTCTAAATGGCCAAGGTTTAATAATCGGATGCATCAACGCAGCAGGCACCAACTGAACATCTCCATGTTTTTGACACTCTTCACACCCTTTGTAGTACTTAAAACAATCAGCTATCATGGTAGGCCAATAAAAGCAAGCTCGCCTGAGGAGCCACTTCATCTTGGGAGCCGATTGATGAGTACCACAAATACCTTCATGAACCTCTGCCATAGCCAACCTAGCTTGATCAGGACCCAAACACTTTAAAAGCAAATCATCTGCGGTCCGACGATACAATTCACCATCATCAAGAACAAACTTAAGAGCCCATCGTCGGACTTTTCTATCAACTGAACTGCTAGGATTATGCAAATAATCAACCAGAGGTTTTCTCCAATCCTCCACCTCATTTTTGTCACGAAAAACTGAGAAAGAACTTTTACCAGGGGACCGGTCAGACCGGTCGGTGACATCGGTCAGACCGGTGTCACCGGTTAGACCGGTCGGCTGCGTCGGCCTGACCGGTGCCTCCAGAGCAAAACACTCGGCTGTAAGCAACGATTTGTGTTCTTGAAAATTTCTTTTTCGAACATTATAACCAGATGCTTGCTGGGCCAGAGCATTAGCTATAGGATTTTCCTCTCGTGGCACATGATAGATAACAAATTCATCCATATAAGATATGATGTCTAAACATTTATCAAGATAAGCATTTAAAAAGCCATTTAAATATTGACATACCTTGGATACTTGCTGCACCACCAATAAAGAATCTCCATATGCTTCCACATGTTTTACTCCCATGTCATGCAAAATTTCCAATCCAAATAGAAGAGCCTCATATTCGGTTTGGTTGTTAGTACAATCATGATCCAATCGGTTAAGATCTTCAAAAACAGCCCCACTTGGTGAAATAATGACAATTCCAACACTACAACCATCTTTGCAAACCGATCCATCAAAATACAATTTCCATGGAGTAAAAGTAGCATAACCGACATTCAAATCAAGTTGCTTATCTACTCTATGTCCAACAATAAAGTCGGCAACAATTTGACCTTTCATTGAACTTAATGGTTCACAATGCAAATCATACTCAACTAAAGCATAAGCCCATTTGCCGACTCTATCACTTAAAATTGGTTTATGCAACATGTATTTGATTATGTCGGTTTGACATACTACTATGCAAGTACTAGGTAATAAATAATGCCTCAACTTGGTACAAGTATGATATAGTGATAAACACAACTTTTCAATAAAAGTGTACCTTGTTTCGGTGTCCAATAATCTTCTACTCTCATATGCAACAATGTACTCCTTACCTTCGGTCTCTTGAGTCAAAACACCTCCAATGACATCCTTCTCAGCCGCTACATACAACTTGAAAGGAATACCACTCTTGGGCGCTTGAAGAACGGGTGGCGAAATCAAATAGCTCTTGATCTCATCAAATGCCTCTTGTTGCTTTGCCCCCCAAGTGAAGTCAACATCATTTTTTAACCGAAGTAAAGGAGTAAAAGCATTCACCTTCCCAGACAAGTTACAAATGAACCTCCTTAAGTAATTTACCTTGCCCAAGAACTTTTGCAAATCCTTTTTACAAGTAGGCGCTTTAACATTCCGGATTGCTTCAATCTTTTTAGGATCTATCTCTATGCCTTTCTCATGCACAATGAAGCCCAAAAACTTCCCAGCCGATACACCAAAAGCACATTTGAGTGGGTTCATCTTTAATTTATACCGACACATTTTTTCAAATGCAAGTCTTAAATCAGCTAAATGAGAATCATCTCCAGCCGATTTGACAACAATATCATCGATATAAACCTCTACTATGATGCCAAGCAAATCATGAAAGATTAAATTCATAGATCTTTGATAAGTAGCACCTGCATTTTTCAATCCAAAAGTCATTACAACCCACTCAAATAAGCCAACAAAACCCGAACATATGAAAGCCGTTTTGGATATATCCTCTTCGGCCATAAAGATTTGATTGTAACCAGCATTACCATCAAGAAAGCTAAGAATTCTATGTCTGGATGCAGCATTAACAAGAAAATCGGCTATAGGCATAGGATATTCATCTTTAGGAGTAGCTCTATTAAGATCTCTAAAATCAATGCAAACACGAAGCTTTTTTGTTCCTTTTTTCTCAACAGGCACAATATTAGAGATCCAATCAGCATAACGACAAGGCCTAATAAACTTTGCATCAAGTAACCGATTGACTTCCTCTTTCACTCGGTCATAAATATCAGGATTAAAGTTTCTACGAGGTTGTTTATAAGGCCTAAAATCAGGTTTAATAGGTAAACGATGCTCAACTAAATCACGACTTAAACCAGACATTTCATTATAATTCCATGCAAAGCAATCAACATACTCCTTTAATAGCTTTATTAACTCAGATTTAAACAAAGGATCAAGATTCTTATTTACAAATGTCGGCCTAGGTAAAGTGCCATCACCAATATCAACATTCTCTAAAGGATCAGCCGACGTAAACCCTTGTCCTAACTTGCTCAAATCATCAAAGTCTTCGATGGCCTCACACATATTGTTCTTATGCGCCTGATAGTGCTCTCGCCTTTGTTGCAACCACTCCAGATTTGCATCCATCAAATCGACAGAGAAGTTCTAGCCTGATCAACAATCGGCTTCATGACAACAGTAGCAAAACCATCTTTGGTAGAATCAATAAGCCTCAAATTAGATAAATCTAAACCAGTTAAGCACTTAAGATTCTCATGATTATCCATAGTAGGACTATCGGCCACTGCAACACAAGCCGATGTATCACCATGAACAATCTCTACCTCGTCGCCTACCCATTGGATTAAGAATTGATGCAAAGTAGAAGGCACACACTGATTTGCATGAATCCAATCACGACCAAGGATGAGACTGAAGTTACCTTGTGTCTCAGCGACGAAGAATGCCATAGCCAACGTCTTGCTCCCAACGGTGAGCTCCATAGAGACGACGCCTTTAGCTCCCATCGGCTCGCCTCCTCCCACACCGCTGACGGTCATGTTGGTCTTGATCAACTCATCATCTGAACCTCTCAGCTTCTTGAACAAAGAATACGGCATCAAGTTGACGATCGCTCCTCCGTCCACCAGCATGCGAGAGATAGGCTTCCCATTGATGTGTCCCTTCATGTACAAAGGCTTCAGATGATTTTCAGTGGCTTTAGGCTTCTGGAAAATAGCTTCCTTTGGCCCAAAGTCGAGATGCGCAACGTCTTCCTCCGAGAGCACATAACCATCCATAGACATATGGATCACGTTGATGTCCAAATTCATGCGCTCGGGCGAAGAACTGTAATCAACAAGTTCCTCATCGTCCTCTGGTACAGGATCCGATGCGGACTTGTCATCACAAACTATGGGAACCGAAGAAGAGAAACCGGGCGACGTCTCTGGGTCATCGGTCTGACCGTCGACATCCACCGGTCTGACCGGTGTGACCGGTCTGACCGACCCCTCCACCGGTCTGACCGGTGCTGGCTGGGAGCTGGTCTTGACTCTTCACTCTTTCCCCTGAGGTACTATGGGCCTGTACTGGTTGAAAGCTTCGTCTCTTTGCTTCTCTAGCTCCTTCTCCCTCTTCTCTTGAAACCTTAGGCGTTGAAGCTTCCTCCTTTGTGTGCGAGTCAATCCGGGAGGACACCACCTTGGCAAGAAGTATTTGGAGTTGGAACCACTCCCACTGGCCTCATGGTCATTAGCAGCAGCAAACACCCTTGGAGTTGATGTCACAACCTTATTGTTTGGAACAATCGGTCTTGTGCCATCCTCTCCAATGTGAACATCCATTGATCCAATCTGAATAATGTCTTGACTCGTAGTCCTCTCTGGATCAACTTCCATCTTCTGCACCTCCTCCTTCTGCTTCGGCTTGTAGACTTGCTTCACGGGAGGTGGCATGGCTTTTCTGGCCGCATCGATCTGACCGGTGGTAGCGACCGGTCTGACCGGTCGGGTCTGGTGACCCTGACCAGAACGGCGAGAAGCTAATCAGTCTTGGATAGGCCTGGAGATCCTGTCGAAAGCTGATTTCTGTCCTCCCCATCCAGGATGAAAGGCTTGTTGATATGGCACCCACATCACTCCATTGTCATCATATATCGGGCGTGGTGCATTTGAACTTGACGCCCATGGTGGAGTAAAGCGTTGCCCTTGCTGTGATGATTCACCCTTGAGTCTTGTAGCAGCCCTTGGAGGTGAAGATGACCCTCCTTGGTGTGTAGGTGACCTCATCCTTTTTTTTAATGGCCGATCACTTGTAACGGCCTTTTGCCTGGAATACTTGTCAAATAGCATGTCGAAAGTGACCTTTGGCTTAGGACCACTCCCCTGATTTTTTGCTACATTAAGTTTCCAGTTTCCAATATGCGGACGATTTGGTTTGATCATCCTCGGACGGCCTGGGGGTGTACCGGTCTGACCGGTCACCTCCACCAGTCTGACCGGTCTGGCCAAAGACAGCTCAGACGGTCGCTGATCAGCGGGTGTGGACGACCCTTGCCCCCCATGTCCAGAGGCACTTACTGTAACCTTGAAGGTTTCTTTGCCATCAGGAGTCATCTCATATTCAACTTTGCGAACTAGCTCTTTTCCTCTCAAATCGGGCTTAAGCTCCCCGATTACCACGTTCTTGCCTTTAGTTGCTTCAGTTTGATGTGGCCGAACCAGTACCTTAGGCTGCTGTAAATCCATGGTGTTGATTGGAAAAGGAGCCTTGTCCACTTGCATCTCATGAAAAGTCAAACGACCTTCGTTTATGGCCGATTGAACCTGTCGACGAAACACATTGCAATCGTTAATAGCATGAGAAAATGAATTATGAAATTTACAATATGCACGTCTTTTCAACTCTTCAAGTGGAGGAATAGTATGATTTAACTTGATATTTCCAGATTTAAGCAATTCATCAAATATGCGATCACATTTGGAAATATCAAAAGTAAATTTAATTTCTTCTTGCTGACCTTTACTAGCCGGCTTAAGAGATGAATAAGAATAAACTTTTTCTTTAGAGGGCCAATTAAATTCAGCAGCATAAATTTCTTTATCACTATCGTCCGAGCTATCAGAATCATAATCAATAATATGAACATTAGTTCGACGTGATTTAAAATTATCTTTCTCTTTATTCATTCGGTTTTCAACAACTAAAGCTCTAATTTGAACTTGTGCAACCGAAAGAAAGTCAGTGCCCTCTATCTTATCTCTAATAGATGACCTTAAACCTTTCAGACAAATGTCTGCAAGGTCCATATCAGTGATTGACAAATTAAAACACCGGTTTTTAGTTTCTTTAAACCTTTTAATGTAAGCAGAGGCAGTCTCATCTCTTCCTTGCCTAACCGATGTTAAGTCTGTCAATTTTAATTGTATGCTCCCACTATAAAAGTGATCATGAAACTTACGTTCTAACATATCCCAAGATATAATAGAACCGGGAGCAAGCGAGGAAAACCAAGCAAAAGCGGTGCCAGTCAAAGATAAAGAGAACAAGTGCACTTTTAAAGCATTATAGACACCAGCTTCACCTAGTTGTGCAGTGTATTGACTAATATGCTCCCATGTGGTTCGGTCATCATCACCACTAAATTTAATCAAGTCAGGCATACGCCAACCACGTGGGAGAGGAAATCTATCAAACTCGGGATCGTATGGTTTTTGATACAAATTAGTGTTACCAATATCAACACCAAGTTTGGTTTTTACCACATTAGCCAAATCTTCCTTAAATCTATTAAATTCCGCCCAATTAGGATTATTTGGCTGTTGTGGTTGAGGATTCTCCAAATTCATCTTATTTAAATAGGGAGCTATCTTAGCTTGAGCTAACCTGTAACTTTCAAACACATCGTCCGGAATAATGTTTTTGGAGGCTGATGTATTCACTGTCGTACTATAATGAGGTCCAACATTACTGATTGTATTAGAAAAAGTAGGGACCATCTGATTTGGCACGACAGAAATTGGCAAAGGCTGGTCGGGCACCAGCTCCATAGCACCGGTCTGACCGGTACCCTGCACCGGTTCAACCGGTGTGGCCATGTTTGGCCTGTGCGGTTGAAACTGAGGGTACTGACCTGATGCTGGATTTGGTGTTAAACCATATGCATGATTTCCATTATTTACAGGCAAAGGTGCTAAGCTGGGATAGGACCCTTGAGGATTAGCTTTAGGAGTACTACTATTAGTTTCATTATTAGCATAACCTAAAGTCCTATCTTTTTCAAGATCCTCTAAACGTTCTAAACGAGCAATGTATGAAGCAAATAATTCATCACTTTCCACTGTAGATTTCATAGGAGAAGTTTCAAACGGGGGTTTCTTACTTACAGTGGGAATTACCTCAATATTGCTGTTGTTTAGCCTGATCACCGGCAGCTCAAACTCTTTCAATCTTGCCACCTTGCCAGATCGATCCTTCTTGACGCCAGCTAGGAATTGTACTTGCATGTACTCTTGTAGCACCTTGAACTTCTGCTGCTCCTCCGGAGAGAGATCTTCCAGCGACGCGGTGACAATGTTATTCATATCAAGATCGCACCGAGCACCCATCGAGCTGAGGTCAGATTGAACGGTTTTAGCAACCTAATCTTTCTACCCCAGCGGAGTCGCCAAAAGTATGTTGACGCTTTTCTGGTCAACACACACGAGTGCTAGATCGCGCGGAACGTCGAAACGCTGAACTCGCCGAGCTCCTGCCCGGACCGGTCTGACCGGTCAGGGGCACCGGTCTGACCGGTGGCTGCAGAGGCACGGTGAAAACCTAAGATCGCCGCCTCGGGAGGGACCCCGTCAGAGGTGGCGTGCCTAGGGTTGTTCTGAGGTCGGCAAGGCCACTCAGAACGTCCCTGATCGTCGTCGAGACAAGCAAGGAAAGCACGAGGTTGGAAAAGCTAGGGTTTGAGAGATAAAAGTTGTAGAAAATAATAGTCGATTGAGTGATTCCACCTCAAACGGCCGTGGCCCTTTATATTTATAGGGTGGGGAGGTCTTGCCCCGCAAGGAATCCTTTTACAAGTCGAAATTCGCTAGAACTCCTCAATTCTGCTCGGACTCAGGGTCCACTGGTCAGACCGGTCAGGCCCACCGGTCAGACCGGTGTGGCCGTTGCCGGATCGGCTACAAGACGCCTGACCGGTCAGACTGTTGAGGGACACCGGTCTGACCGGTGGCGACAGCCTGATCGGCTTTGTGCCAATTTTGGGTGCGAACACTCAGTAGGTACCTTTTCTTTAAGAAGAACAAAGTCCTTATGCAAACTTTGAACAAGGCGTGCGTTGAACCATCTCTACGGTTACTAAATCATAGTCGACTCGACCTTGGTTGACTCTCCAAAAACCATGAGCTCCTGCCTCGGGTGCTCCATGAACCGGCTCACGCGAACGCCTTGGGTGTTCTGAAATCTGAATTGTACTCATAACATTGCACATTGGATTCAGCACATCTAGCCATTAGGATGAATAACTAATTTCTATCAATTGTTGTCCCAAAGTTCCTTTTATCCAAATCAATACACTTCAGGAATTCTACAGAATTGTTGCTCGAACAATTTATTTCTATCAATCGTTATTTAAAAAAATTGGATCAGTATTTTCTATTTTGCCAAAGATTAGCTTAGCAAAGCCTGTTGTTCCTTGTTTCTAAAAACTATTGTGAAGCTGCTCGTATCTTGGTCTCTTATTCACATGCTGCTTCCTCGATGTAGGCATCGGGAATGAGTTGTATATGCAGTTGATGGAGATAAAGATATGCTCCAAATGAAATGAGAAAAAATGTTAGCAGAGTTTAATTTTTGCTTCCAGATGCTTGGTCTTTACTTCCAGATGCTTCTTTGTTGGTCTGACTTGTCCCTTCTCCGGTCGTTGCTCCCGTTACAAGAACAGAGGATAAGTCAGCATAAAACTCCCCCCTGGATTTATAACCTCGTCTAGAAGAAATCCACATAATTGTTCTTGAATCAATCAGATTTGTTCTGTCTTGAGGAATTTTTTCCTTGATATTGGAAATCTACCAAAGAATATGAACAAAAAAATAAGAACCGAAGAATACGAACAATAAGAACTACATGTAGTCGCAGTTGTGTGTGCACACACCTTCTCTTCGAATTTGCTACCATCAGCGCAGGCTGTAACACGGTGCATGTACTCGCAAACATAGTATCCGCATAGATTGGTGCCGAAAGGCTGCGTCATGACCTGCACATATGGGAAGGAAAACCAAGTCATGAAATAAGTTTTTATTGTATTGTAAGAAGTGAATAAGCTTGGATACATACTGGCCAATCATAGTGGACATAAAGGTTTTTGTTGAACTTTCCAGCATACTTTTCACAGAGACAAGTCCATGCAGTTTTAATCAACTCTACGATATCTTGGTATCTACTTTTATCTGTAGTCTTGTACAAAGAGTCGAAGACAAATACCTTGCTTTACGCCATACAAAAACTAAAGAGAATCCAGTGGAAGCTGTCCGTAGATGCAGAAGTATTAGTTTCTTAAAATATGCAATGTAATTTGAAAAAGATAAGGAGATGAGATACACGTTGCTCACCCGAAGTTGTATGGCAGCTCTATGACAGCCTTATCATGGTGTTTGTCTAGATAGTTGATGATGTGATTAAGTGATTCCCTCTCATTAAGTTTGAGAGTGTTCTGAGTTATCATCAAAGGATCCATGTAACCTACACTCATGATTCCTTTCCTCCTGCTCCGTTGCATCTCAAAACTGTATGACACAAAAAATATAGAAGTTTAGATATGGGATAAAGTGGCTAGAGCATTAATTTTTAACTTATAGTAGAATAAACACTTACATAGCCCAACAACTGACGAATGAGACGTCAACTACATCCATATTGAATAGGAACCAGAATTCCTTCATGGGAATAGTGAAGACCTGATGCCCACGAAAATAATGATGGTCCTCAATGCGAACATAGAGCAACTCCATCCCGCCGGCAGCTTGGAACATGTGCCACTGGTGCAACTCATACATCCTCGTTGGAAGATACTGGAGCAATCGCGGCCACATAAGCTCACGCCTAGGCACATAGTCCGGTCTATTTGCCCCTTTATGCAGTGCAATTTTCTCATCCCCTGGAAGCCGGCCAATCGTTGATGGTTACGAACACCAATGCTCGTAGATCAAAGGCCTCCTTCTGCTCCTCATCCCACACAGGTACACCTTCTTTCGCCCATAACGTTTTAAGCTCATCAATCAACAGTCTTAGGTACACATCGTTGTCATTGCCTGGCTGCTTTGGGCCTTGGATGATAATTGACATCATGATGAACTTCCGCTTCATGCACATCCAGGGAGGAAGGTTGAACATACATAAGGTAGCAGGCCAAGTGCTATGACCACTACTAAATTCACCGAATGGATTGAATCCATCCATACTTAAACCAAACCGAATGTTCCTCGCGTCATCTGCGAACTAGGGAAATTCTCTATCAATTTATCTCCACTGCTGTCGGGGACAGCCATAAGGGGTTCCCTAACTAAAGGGGAAAACCACCCTCTTAAAACGCAAACCGCAAAGACACCTCTCAAACCAACCACAGCTCAAACACACACAAGGCCCACAGCCTGCCACGACCCAGTGGCCCCCGCAGCCCACCGGGCAAGGGCACCGACCGCCCTCGAGCCGACCTCCGCCGCACTCGAGGGCTCGGCCCCCCTCGAGCGGATTTTCGCCTTGCTCGAGGGCTTGGCGCCCCTCGAGCGGATCTCCGCCTCGCTCGACCCGCAGCGCCTCACCTGCTATTCCTGACAGGAGCATTAATTGCCCGGCCACACCGCGAGCGCCACGGTCAAAAGGCAGATCCCCGCCACGCCAATTCCCTGACGCCGCCCGGGAATCTGGCCCTAGCACTGTGCGACCAGGCCGCCGCGGTGCCACCATCTCGGGCACTATGCGAGTGCTGCACGCTCACTGTGCGGAGAAGCCGGGGTCATTCCAAGGTACTGTGCTGCCTGCTCCCGTCCTTCCCCCACACCAAGCCCCTCGAAAAGGGATGGCGACACCCTCGAAGAGCGTACGGCCGTCAACCCGGCGCCCGATCAGGATGGCGCCATGACGCGGGCTGAGCGGAGCATGTCCCCTCCGTCACCTCCGACCCTGTGCGGCCTCCCCTAGCCCTGTGCCACCATCCCTGGCGCTGTGGAGCCATCCCCGGTGCTGTGGAGTCCTGTTCCGATAGGACGCCGCCACGTCGGCCCCTGTGCAGCCCAAGCACTCCCATCAGCAAGACCCTCGAGCCGGCGTACGGACGACAACCAGATGAGGACGCCGGCCAGATTACCCTCGAAGCTGTCCTCAGGCGTGTACGGAAGCCACCACGATGCCCACAGGGGCTGGGATTCGCCAGGACATCCATCAAATCACAAGTACTGCACGCCGGTACCACGACACTGTGCAAGGCATCATGCGGCACGTCTGTAAGCTGCCTCCCCTCGGTCTATAAAAGGAGGATGTGGCCGCCTGGTCGCAGGCATCACTTTTTCACCCGTGTTCACTCACACACACACTCTCCCGGTATTGGCACTTCGCCTCAATCATCTAGCAGGGACTTAGAGGCTTTTCCTCCTCTCCCACCTTGCTTGTAGCCCCCTCTACAGGCACCCCCGGTGCAACGCAATACAACGCACACGCGCAATCTGCTGGACGTACGGCCCCGTGGCCGGAACCAGGATAATCCCGTGTCCCCGTGTTGCTTAGTACCAACCATCGAGAGGCTGATCACGGCGCATTTTACTAGTTAGTGTCGGGACTAATCCTAACACCGACAGTTGGCGTGCCAGGTAGGGGGCTCGCGCTGTGATTGACTCCTCACCAGTAGTCTCGATGGTGATTCGCACCGAGTTGACGTCCCAGAGGTACGCCTGGGGGAGCTCCGACCCCTTCCTGACGCCGCTGCAGCATGGAACAGCGCCGGGCGGCACGCGCTGCAGCACGGAGGGACGTACCTCCGCCAGCAGACACGACAGCGCCTCCTGTGGGGGAAAACGCGGCCGTGGGGCCGCAGTTTCCTCACGGGATGCGCAACTCCGCAGCGACGTACGCTTCGTCGGTCAGCACGGACGTGGCCACCTACGAGGATCTCCCGGGTCATCATCTGCTGTCGATTCGGAACCTCATCGCAACCACCAATGACGAATCATACCACAGTTCGGCCAGCGAGCTACCTCCCGCGACCTCATACGGGATGGCGGAGTGGGACTTCTCCGGCGTACCAGACCCTGTCACGTTCCAGCGGTTCCTCGACGCCGCGGATTACTGGTTCGGCTACTCCGACGAATCCAGTGAGGGGAGCTACGACCCCACGCGTGAGTGCTTTGTTGTGGCCATCAATGAGCACGCCGACGGAG
This sequence comes from Cenchrus fungigraminus, assembly GCA_036936925.1. NCBI lineage: Eukaryota > Viridiplantae > Streptophyta > Magnoliopsida > Poales > Poaceae > Cenchrus > Cenchrus fungigraminus. The sequence goes on from CM072780.1 coordinate 76,964,787, forward strand.
CAGACGGAGCAGGCGACGGAGATGCACCCCACGACCCCGAGCCAAACCCACCGCCGGCGTCACCGGCGGGCAACCTGGATAGCGCCACACAGCTGGCTCAGGCCTGCGAGCTTGAGGCTAAGCTCGCGGAGGAGTATGTAGGTCTTGGCTCGGCAGACGAGTTGTTCGGCCACGTTCTTGTCGGAAGGAACCTTCTGCTCGCGGATGTAGTCGATGAAGGGTTGTCTCCAGTCCACGTCAATCATCATGACCTCCTGACTGGGCTGTGATGGCACAGGGTCAGTGGTCATTGGCGCCGACTCCGGGATGGATGGCGCGTGAAGCTCGTGGACGAAGACTCCGGTGGGTACTTACGCGCGAGTAGAACCAAGCTTTGACAGGACGTCCGCTGCAACGTTGTTGTCGCGGACGACGTGGTGGAACTCGAGACCATAGAATTTGTTCTCGAACTTGCGGACTTCAAGACAGTAGGCGTCCATGTTCTCCTTGTTGCGATCCCAAGACTTGTTGACTTGGTTGATGACCACTGCGGAGTCGCTGTAGACTAGTAGTCGCTTGATGCCTAGTGAGATTGCGAGGCGGAGCCCATGCAGCAGGGCTTCGTACTCGGCTTCGTTGTTTGAGACCTTCTAGATGATCTGCAGGACGTACTTGAGTTGTTCGCCCTTTGAAGAAATCAGGAGTACTCCTGCGCCCGCGCCTTCGAGCTTGAGTGAGCCGTCAAAGTACATCACCCAGTGCTCTGGTCGCTCTGTAGGAGTTGGTAGCTGATTCTCCCACCACTCTGCCATGAAGTCGACTAGTGCTTGAGACTTGATAGCGGTGCGTGGCTTGAAGTCGATGTTGAGGGCGCCAAGTTCAACCGCCCAATTGGAGATTCTTCCAGTAGCATCTTGATTGCGGAGGATGTCGCCGAGCGAATAGTCGGTGATGACGACAATCGAGTACTCCTGGAAGTAGTGTCGTAGCTTCTGCGAGGTGATGAGTACTGCGTAGAGTAGCTTTTGTACCGGCTGGTACCTTGACTTGGACTCTGACAGAACCTCGCTGACGAAGTAGACTGGTCGCTGGACTGGGTAAGCGTGGCCTTCTTCCTGCCGCTCGACGACGATGGCAGTACTGACCACGTGAGTAGTCGCAGCGAGGTAGAGCAGTAGCTGCTCCTTTTTGCGAGGTGTTGTGAGGACCGGTGGCTTGGACAGGAAGTCTTTGAGCTGCGTCAGAGCTTGGTCAGCCTCCGCGGTCCACACGAACTTCTCTTGGTGCTTGAGTAGCTTGAAGAAGGGTAGCCCCCGTTCTCTGAGCTTCGAGATGAATCTGTTCAGTGCCGCCATGCACCCGGTCAGCTTCTGGACATCCTTGATGCAAGTTGGAGCTTTCATATTGGTGATGGCGGAGACCTTCTCGGGGTTGGCTTCGATGCCGCGATGGCTGATGATGAAGCCGAGCAGTTTCCTAGATGGTACAGCGAAGACGCACTTGTTGGGATTGAGCTTCCATTGGTACTCTCGCAGGGATGCGAAAGTCTCTTCAAGATCGGTGATGAGCGTATCGGAGTTTCTGGTCTTGACGACCACGTCATCCACATAGGCTTCGACATTCTTGTTGAGCTGCTTCTTGAAGCAGGCTTGGATAGCTCACTGGTAAGTAGCACCGGTGTTCTTCAACCCGAACGACATTGGCATGTAGTAGTAGGCGCCGAACGGGGTGATGAACATGGTCTTCTCCTGGTCTTCTTCCTTGATAGCGATCTGGTGGTACCCGGAGTAGCAGTCGAGGAAGCAGAGCAGGTCACAGCCCGCCGTGGAGTCGATGACTTGGTCAATCCGCGGCAACCCGAAGGGGTCCTTGGGGCAATGCTTGTTGAGGTCGGTGTAGTCGACGCACATCCTCCACTCGTTCATGTTCTTCTTGCGGACGAGGACGGGGTTGGCGAGCTACTCAGGATGGAAGACTTCTCGGATGAAGCCAGCCACGAGTAGTTTGGCGAGTTCCTTCTTGATGGCGTCCCGTCGGTCGTCAGCAAAACGGCGGAGGTGTTGTCGCTTGGGGGTAGCTTTAGGGTCGACGTTGAGTGAGTGCTCGATCAGCCTCCTGGGCACACCTGGCATGTCCGCTGGCTTCCACGTGAAGATGTCTCGGTTAGCCCGAAGGAAGCTGATGAGCACGTCTTCCTATTTCGGGTCGAGCCCTGCCCCGATCATGGTAGTCTTGCTGCTGTCACCCATCCTGAGGTCGATGGCCTTCACCTGTACTTCCTCTCTTGGCTGAGGCTTGTTTGCGGTGTCGGTCTTCTCTGGTATCTCGAGTTCGATTGGGGCGAGCTTCTTGGATGCAGCGAAGATTTCCATCATTGCATTGGGTACTTGATTGGTCGCTGCGAGTTCCATGGCTTCGGTGTCACAGTCGAAAGAAATCTTCAAGTCCCCTTGCAGCGTGAGTACTCCGGCAGGACTTGGCATTTTGAGTACCAAGTAGGTGTAGTGGGGTACCGCCATGAACTTGGCGATAGCTGGTCTGCCGAGGATGGCATGGTAGGAAGTCTCGAAGTCCACAACCTCGAACTTCATGTACTCAGTGCGGTAGTTCTCCCTTGAGTCCCCGAAGGTAACTGGTAGGACCACTGAGCCAAGTGGTATAGCCGCGTTACCAGGGATGATACCGTAGAAGGGTGACGCGCTCTTGGTGAGCATGTCGGTGATGTCGAGCTTCATCTTCTTCAAGGTCTTGGTGAAGAGGACATTGAGTCCGCTCCCGCCGTCGATGAGTACCTTATTGAGTCTGGAGCCCGCGACTACTGGTTTCAGGACGAGTGGGAAACGACCTGGCTCAGAGAAGCTTGTCCATTGATCCACGCGGGAGAAGGTGATGGGTACCTCCGACCACCTTAGAGGTGTCGGTACCGCTGGTTTAATGTTCAAGACTTCCCGTCGAGTGACTTTCTGAGATCGTCTGGTGGGTAGTCCACCGAAGAGGACATTCACCGTCTTGTCGGGTTCTTGGAAGTCGCCATTGCCTTCGTTAGCTTTCTTCTTGCCCTTCTTGTCGTGAGGAGGCCATGGCTCAGGAATATCCTTGAGTGCGCGCCGGAGTTGGTAGCACTGGTCGGTTGTGTGGTTGCCATCCAGATGCCACAGACACTTCTCTTTGAGCAAGTCTCTGAAGCCGCCAGAGGTCTTTTTCAAGTTGTCCTTCGCAGGGTGCTGTATAGCCGCGACTGTGTTGTCTAGCTTGCGCTTGCGGTTGGACCTCGAGTAGTTGTTGTTGTTGCGACCCCCTTGATCCTTGTTGTTGTTGTTGTTGCCACCCGTGTTGTTTTTGCTCTTGCCGCGAATGGAGTCGTACTTGGCATTCACCTTGTCCTCTTCGTCGGCCCATGATGTAATCATGTCCTTGAGCTTGGTGATGAAACTCGGGTGGCGGCGACCGAAGTCTTCGAAGGTGCGACGGTGGTAGAGTATGTCTTGAAAGAGGTCGATGACTTCTTTGTCGATGACGTCGACTACGGTCGCGCGCTTGTCGAAAAAGCACCGCATGTACTGGCGGAGCGTCTCACCTTGTTCCTGCTTGACCATTGCCAAGTCCATGCGGGTACCCGAGCGCCCCATGGCGCCCGCGAAGTTGCTGGTGAACTGAGCCTTCACCTAGTCCCACTCGTCGATCGAGTTCTTTTCAAGTGACTCGAGCCATGTGAGTGGAGCCTGGTCCAGACAGAAGGGAAAGAAGAGGCACTTTGTGTCATTGTTGCCACCAGCATTTTCGATGGCCAAGGCATAGCACCTGAGCCACTGAACTGGGTCTTGCTTCGCGTCGTACTTGGTGATCCCGAGAGGTTTAAATTTCTCAGGAAGAAGCAGGTTGCGGATTCTTGCAGAGTATGCGGGGAAGCCGTCGCTGTCGCTTACTTTAGTAGCCTTCTTGCGGCGGATCTCGTCGATCCTGTGGCGAGCATCATAGCTGCTGCGTGCATTACCGGTGGCGTGGCTGTTCGTGTGGCCACGGCCCCCGCGATCGCCACCGCCACCAGCTCTTCTGCCGGCGCCATGGGATGAACTTCCGCCGCTGCTGCCGCCACCACCGCCGCCGCCGCGACTACCGCCGGCGCCGCCGCGACTACCGCCGGTGCCAGCTTGGCTGTTACCGCCCTGAGAGGGTCCTTTCGCCGAGGCTCTAGAGCGGTTGGGATTTGGCTGGTGTTCGTCATGAACGCGGTTGCGTCCGCCGTCTGCTGGGCTGCGACTAGTGGCTTCGTGGTTTCCAGTCGGGGGAACTGGGGCGACCCTGTTGTCGACCCGCATGAAGTAGGCATCTTCAGCAAGCTTGGCGATGAGTTCGCCTGCACGGTGCCCCTGGGCTGTTCGTGCTATCGTAGTGATAGACATGAGGCATTGCTCAGGGGTGGTATGCACCCTGCTTTCGACTTGATCCAGAGCCTCGGTGAGGTTCCGGATGGGAAAAGCTTCTCGGAGCTGCCTGCGCCGATCAGCTCGTCTTTTGTTGCGCTCGCGCCGAGCATTCTTGGCCTCCGTAGTCTCGTCTGGGGGTGCATTAGCTGATTCTTCATCAGCTGAGATGTCGTCAAGGTAGCGATCGACTTGGTTGCCTGAGGTTCCAACATCTCCGGCAGCCATGAAGACTTCATGATCAGGCGTGCAGAGTCCGGAGTCAGTAGTCGCCACCTCGGTGGGAGTGTGCTTTTCCTCAGCCAGAGTGAGCGGTGTCCCCTCCTGGAAGGGGAGTGTCTCGAGGTAGGTGACGCAGCGTGAGTTGTCGTTGACCAGGTCTGCTGGCTTGCGGTCGGGCCAGTAGACAAATCTGCCGGCGGGAGTAGACGTGATGACCAAGCCAGCAGCAGGACCTGTCAGCGGTTCCTCAGTGGAGTTGAGATCAGACTCGGACTCGATCGGGTCGAGGCCGAAGTCGAACTCGTAGGATGAGTCCGAGTTGTAGTCGGGGATGGTGTTGGAGTCCGAGGAGGACTCGGAGATGATCTCCTTGCCGGCCCGACGAGCAGCGAGAGCTTCCGCGTGGGCCCTGCTGGAGTTGCAGAGGCCGTATGGGAAGTGCTCATGGAGGAGGACCGTTCCACATGATGGCTCAGGAGCCGGCTCGCATGAAACGATCCAGGGCAACGTCGAGTACGAGTTGGAGGCGGATCCAAGCTCGAAGTCGGCGACTTGGGTGCAGAGTGAAAATTTGTCGAATTTCTCGACGAGTTGGCCCGTGATGCCTTCGGGAAGTGCCACGAGCCCAGTCTCTGGGTTCGGGGTCATGGTGAGGTAGCACTGAAAGGATCCAGCGCCGTCAGCAGTGTAGACCCAGGAGCCGAAGATGAAGGTGTCGCCGCGGTTGAAGGCGGCGGTTGGCTTGATGACGATTGAAGCCATCGAGTTCGCCATGTGATCTTCGGCGAGATCCCCTACCTAGCGCGCCAACTGTCGGTGTTTTAGACCAGCAACTTACCAAGGGGAGTACCCGAGGTAGATGAATGTGGCCTCGCCAAGATCGGGAACTCGAAGGAGAGACACGTGGCACACAATTTAGACAGGTTCGGGCCGCGAGGTGCGTAATACCCTACGTCCTGTATGCTGCGTAGCTCTGGATTGATTGGGTGTGTTTACAAGATGATGTGGATGAAGAGATAGGGGTCCCTGCCTCGCCTTATATAGTCCGGGAGGCAAGGTTACAAGTCGGTTTGCCAGAGGAGTACTAGTCGTGTGCGGCTAGGAGTACTCTACATGGATCCGAACATGTCTAGCTTCCTAACCGAGTACTAATCCTCTGTAGGCCTTGCGCTCCACGCCAGCAGGTGCCGTGCAGCCCAAGTCGAGTAGTCCCAGAGGCCCACGGAGTAGTCGGTCCCAGTACCCACCTGAGTAGTGGGCCCAGGGGTGTTCGTACGACAACAGCGCCCTGTACGCCGCCTTGAACTCCGCCGGCGTCGCCACCACTCCACCGAGCTCGTCTGAGTGGTTCTTTGACACAGGAGCATCGTCCCACATGTCCACAAACTCTGGTATATTATCCTCTACCACTCCTTTTCACTCTTTTGTCACTGTTGGCAACAGTGCCCGGCTTCTAGTAACTCACACTACCGCTGCAACTATTCCTACTGCTTCTACACCTTTGCATCTCAATAACGTCTTAGTCACTCCCTCTCTTGTTAAAAATCTTGTCTTTGTTCGACAATTGACCCGTGACAATAATGTTTCAATTGAATTTGACCCCTCCGGTTTTTGTATCAAGGATCTGCACACTCAGGCGGTGAAGCTTCGATGTGATAGTGCCGGTGATCTGTACCCTCTTCAGTTGCCCTCCACAATGGCTCTATCTGCATCCTCTCCGGCGTCAGAGGAGTTGTGGCACAACCGACTAGGGCATCCTGGCTCCACTACACTGCATCAGATCTTAGATAATTTGAATTTCAATTGTTATAAGTCCACCAAACACCATTGCCACCATTGCAGTGTTGGCAAGCACGTTCGTCTACCCTTTCAACCTTCTGAAACCCCTGCATTTTTCCCTTTCCAGCTCATACATTCAGATGTTTGGACGTCGCCGGTTTATAGTTTCTCCGGATACAAATATTATGTGGTGTTTATTGATGCTTATACCCACTATGTTTGGACTTACCCCGTGCGACAGAAATCTGATGTTCCTGCAGTAATTCGCTCCTTCTTCAATTATGTTCACACTCAATTTCGCCTCCCTGTTGTTGCTCTTCAGTCCGATAATGGAACTGAGTACGACAACAGTGCCATGCGCTCCTTCCTTGCATCCCAGGGCACTGCTTTTCGTTTATCATGTCCATATACTTCACAACAGAATGGCAAGGCCGAACGTATACTGCGCACCATTAATGATTGTGTTCGTACTTTACTAATCCAAAGTGCAGCTCCTTTGTCCTTCTGGGCCGAGGCTCTCACCACGGCGACTTTCCTCATCAACCGCCGCCCATGCCGCGCCACTGGTTCGGTCACGCCGCATCACCTTCTCCTCGGCGTCCCTCCACGGTACGACGAGCTGCGCACTTTTGGTTGCCTCTGCTACCAGAATGTGACAGCGACGACAGCGCACAAGCTCAGCCCTCGGTCCGTGGCGTGCGTCTTCATCGGCTACCCGGTCGATCATCGTGGCTACCGCTGCTACAACGTCTCCACCGGCCGCGTCTACACTTCTCGCCATGTCACGTTCTGCAGCCTTGCCGCGCCCTCTACCAAGCACAGCCTCGCCGGCTGCACCATCACCCACAGCGTCTCCATCTGCATCGTCGCATGCGGCCTCGCCAGCTGCGTCGCCACCCACGTCCTTGCCGCCCACGACGTCACCCATGAGCGGCATGGAAGGGGTTGAGGTCGTGCGCAGCGCCGGAAGCGCCGGAGGAGGAAGAAGAAGAAGGGTTGTGCGCCATGGGAGAGAGGGGAAGGGCAGCGGAAGAATAGGATCAAGAGTTTAGGCTGATACCATGTAAACTGAAGAAAGAACAATCGACAATTACATTGATCTTCTCAGGTGATCTTATACAGGTGCCGTAGCACTCTTGGACGTCCGACAATACCGGGCCAATGTGCTGTGGTGGCTGTTGTGCCAACGGATTTGACTAGGTTAGTCCTTATCTCTAACTATCCTGAAGAATAGGTCATTAGGCTAACTGAGTTTGCTAACACAAAGGACACGTGGGTTGCCAATAAGCGTCTCCAATAACTCACATAGGAGACGCGGGTTGACAACAAGAGTCTCCTTTGAGGGCTGTCATTGGAGACGTGTGTTAGTAAAAACGCGTCTCCTTTGACTCCCCTCAAAGGAGACGCATAAAAAACGTGTCTCCTATGACTTGTCATTAGAGACGCAAATTTAGAGACGCATTTTTTACGCGTCTCCTTTGATAGTTAACCCGCGTCTCCAAAGTGTGTCTCTTACATAGTGCATGATGCGAAGTTTATTGGATCTGATGGTGAAAACAATTAAGATGATGTGTCTACATCACATGCAAGAAAATTAACAATCAATGCATCTTAGTGAGGTGCTTTTTTATATTACATACAGATTATATCAAGACTACGAAGGCATAATATAACACCCATGTCACTCCTGCGTGAGCGACATGGGCCGGAGAAACCCCAGCAGGCACCACACCTTCGTCCACCTGCCCACCGATGCGCCGCGCCGAACCAACTACACTCTTGGTGCACATGGCGGCCATTTTTGTCGATGGAAGCCGCTGTGAAGGCGGTATGCGGAGGGGCCGGCGAGGCCATATTCGGGGGCCCACGATGATTGATCTGCCGTCTCTAGCGGCGGTGATGGCTTCTCCCACATAGATGGCGCCACCCCCTAGCATGGCCATCACTACAAGAAAATATGACGAAATTTTCATAGCACATTTGTTATCGTTATAGATCTATGACGTTCCTTGTTGATATCGTCGTAAAATCTCACGTCAGAGCAAATTTAGTGATAAAGTTACGGATCATCATAATTACAAAAAATGAAAGGAGGATGAAGTAGCTAACCTTTACCACACTTTGGATGAATGAAATCCCCACAAAATAGAGAAAAATATCAGGAAACACATGCCTAAGCTTGCCTGCTCGCTATGAAGAAGGAGCTCGAGCTCTCGATCTGAGTGGCTCGGGCTCGGGCTCGGGAAGGAAAAGATTGATTTTTGTAGTGGTACTTGAGCAACTCCAAGAGTATGCTAAAAAGTTTACCCCTAAAACTATGTATCGGGGCTCTCTTAAAATATTTTTTCCTCCAAAATAATGTCATGCTCCAGCAGATTGCTAAAAACCAATCTTCCTAATATTTTTAAATAAGCCACATCATCAGTGTAGGTCCATCCACACCCTACCAGCGGCGGACTTGGGCGAGCTACTGCCCCGATGGGAGCGGCGGCGCGGCCGCGCGGGAGGGGGCGAGCTGCAGCCTGCAGCCCTCGAGGGGACTAGGGGAGTGGTGGCGCGGGCCTGGCAGCTGCTGCCCGGACGGGAACGGCGATGCGGGCCCATGCGAGCTGCTGTCCCAACTGGAGCGGCGACACGAGATCGTCGAGCTGCAGCCTCCGACAGGAGCGGTGGCACAGGCTCGGCGACCTGCAACCTCCGACGGAAACAGCGGCGCGGGCTTGGCGAGATGCGGCCCTCGACGGGAACGGCGACGAGAGCTCGGCGAGTTGCAGCCCCCAACGGGAGCGATGGCGAGCTGCAGCCTCTGACGGGAACGATGGCGTGGACCCGGCGAGCTGCAGGTCTGACAGGAAGGACGCATGGTGGCCGCCGACCAATGGTGCGTCGCGTTCGACAAGAAAGTCGTGAACGGAGAGGAAGTGAAGATCGACAACGAGTGCCTCACACTACTCGACTTCGTCGGTTTGAAGGAGCGCTGCCAGCTTGAGGTCAGGACCGCCATTGAAGCCCGCACCGGCCAAGGCTGGGTGCAACAGGATGCTGGTGCTCTCGCTGCTGCTTCAGGGCCTCCACCAACTGGTAGTGGGCCCCTGCCTCCGCATTGGGCGATTGGGGGAGGCACCAAGACACCAATATATGCGCAGTGGTGGAGATGTTTTTCTCGTCGTTGGACTTTTGGGAGAACTTTACGTAATCTGTTGGAGCCTCTTTTCTGCAGGTTTTTCGCAAAATCAAAATTTTGGGGGGAATATAAGGGTCTCTTGGAGTTGCTCTTAGTCCCGATTGATAACACCCATCAAGAATAAATGGATGACCTTTTACCAACCGGCTACTTAGCCCTGCAGCAGCCCTAAAGCGTCGGCCGTGGCCAAAGTTTGGCGGACGATTTGGCCGGCCAGACACGCAAAAATAACAAAACGAATCATGGCCAAATGTTGCGCTCATCAGCAGTCAATGGCAAGTTTTTGGCTCAGCTGGCAGCGGCACAGAAATGATTTGGAAGTGCGGTCAGTTTGACATTTCCAGGTGCGGGTGGCAGACCCACTCCCAATTGTCGCTTTTACAAATACATGTTTTCAGGAGCGGGTACAAGATCCTAAGGTGCTTGGCGTTGATTGTAGAGATGGTGTTGTCAGTGAGCAAGATCCTTGTGTGGTGGCTCTCCTTGGTGCTTGCTCGGTTCTCGTCTCCTAGAGATTGGTTTGGGTCCAGCCCTTGGTGCCCCTTATTTTCTTGTTTTGTTTCCGGTTTGGTGGGTTTGTGTTATGATTTGTAATCCTTTGTGGCTCTCTTTCTTTTTCTGTCGAACAATGTACCCTGATCACCATCTTTAGCGACAAGGATGTGCACCTGATCTTGTAATCTCACTTTGAAGAAATGAAAATGTTGAGGTGGGCTTTCTTAGCCCTAGGTGGGCGGGCTTTCTTGGCCCCCGTTGACTGTTCCTGGAAATATCATTCTTGCCAATTTTTTCACGCTAAATTTGTAAAATGCAGTTCTCAAATTAACAACTCATTAAAATTTAACCCGACAATACTAGATTTATGAATATATACAATAGTGAAAGTTCGCACATCAACCACTATTGCTTGTTAGTAATTAAGTTCATACATCAACTAGCTAATTCATACAAGTTCATAAGAGGGTACAATCCATGAAACATGCATGCATAATGTTACATAGGTCCAGGTCCGGTACACACACGTAGAAAAGGAATATAGTTCATGTCTCCCATCATCCAGCCCATCAAAATAAGTTAGAGCGCGTACGAGTGCACCCTCCTCCGCTTCCAGATGACTATCACACACAACACTGCAAATATCAAACAATGGAGCTTCGAGTTCTTCTGGCCTGTAGAAAGTTAGAGTTGCTTGGTGCTTCCAATTTTTGGTGAAGAATGGTTGGCCACCATAGTAATCCAATCCAATTATTTCCACGACTTTATTAAGAAACGCACAGAAACTTATTGACGCATAAGTTGAACCAGAGAGATCCTACACAATAAGATGATGATGAGATATAGTAACCTTATGAAAGTTAAATATATGTAACACAAACAAATTAATTAAGAATGAATAAAAAATGATATATTTTATACCACTTCTTGATGAGCTCTGCAAAGCCTCTCAGCAGTATGAACCACATTGCTTTCACCCACCTCGAATTGCTTTATTTTAAAATAGGAAAAGTCTAGCCCGAAGCACCAAATATTATGAAGTGCATGCAGACATTTCTCCACAACGGTCCTCTCCCGAGTTAACCTAGTAAGTGTTGGTGGGCCCACTCCTGCAACGGGAACCATAGAGTGTGGCATGCCTACTGACAATGACCGGTAATCTACACCTTGAGCTGGTACGGAGAAAGAGATATGCAGTCTTGTCATGTTCTCAACACACTCAGTTTGCACTACAGGAGGAGTACCTAGTATTGATCACTAGGGCTATATTGAATGTAGCGAGCAGTAGCTGGCTAGCAGGTAGCAGCTCACAACCACACTGACGCTGTATTAATTTGCTAATTGCCTGCTAAAACTAAACTGAACTTTCCACCAATCAGCAAATTTTGCCCAATATTTGCTAAGCAAGTAATCATAACTCTCAAAGGAATGAGATGGTCTATCCACAGAAGTTTAAAAGGAATTAATCAGCCAAAAAAATGGTCCCCTCCCGAACACATGCACCAGTGGAGTTTTACAGAAAAGAATACGATAAAACATAAGAGAAACAACAGCAGGGCAAGGCACATGAAAGCAGGGACCGCCACACTTGCTCAACCTCCTCAGTCTTTATTCCACATCACTGCACGTCGTCGTGGATCTGCTCATCGTCACCAGCTCGTCGGCAAGGAATGGGCGTCGCAGCAGGAATGATCCCGCCATCCCCCTGTATGTCACTCGCAGCAGCCACTCACCACGTCAAGAATTGGAATAACAGCCAATTTGATGAAATCTCATCCAATCGGTGAGGGATTTGAAGGCTCAGATATTAAAGGGCAGCAGATCAACAGAAATCCACTTCCAGTCGGTGAGGGATTCAAAATAGCGAGTGAAGACTGAAGAGAAGAGAATGGGGGAGATGCACGAGGGCTCACCGACGACGAACACCGGGGGAATCGGCGGGAGCTGGCGGTCAAAGCCCAATGGTGTTAGCTCGATTCTTCTGGCGATGATTCCTTCCAGTGGTAGATTGAAGATAACAGCTTGCGTATGAGCTAAGTAGCACTCATGGTGGTGGAGTATCTCGTTTGGGCATGCCGAATCGGGCGGCCGAGGGCAAGAGCGCCGACACCTTGCGCCGGCCACAACCTAGCCCCGATGGACTATTTTGGCTTCGGGCGCTGCGTTGACCTGGGCAAAGCATGTTGTGAGACATGGGTACCCCTAGGTCCCCACCAACCAGGCTCATGGCCATCCCCGGCAAGTGGGTCTGACCCACTAGAAGACCCGCCGACCTGACAGTGGGGCCCACACGACCTCCTGAAGACCTTATAGAAGATTCCTCAGACGACCTTATCTGACCCGTTCGGGTAACTTGGCGTGCAAGACAACACAGAAGACGTCGGCTGCGCCGCCAATCAGTTCGGAGATCACGGGATTATGTTGTAACTTACCTTAGATTGGTTTCTATGTTGTAAGCGATCTGGACTCAGGGTCCACCGACCATGTCCGTTAGCCAATATACGGCGGGCAAGGGTGTTCCCCCGAGGACAAGTCGCCCACAAGTCGCAATCCACCCAAAGCAATACAATCAAGAACTAGACATAGGGTTTTACTCTCCGGAGGCCTGAACCAGTATAAACTCGCCATGTCCCCTTTGTTCTGTGTGCTCTTGCATAACCTTCGAGTTCTTAGCCCTAGATCTCTCCCCGCCGAACTAATAAACCACTGGGGTTGACCCCCCTGTGGATTGTCCAGATCTCAACCTCTAACACATGTGAGGGGCGACGATAGGGCGAGCGACCGCGGCAGAAGGGCAGGCGCGGGCAGCGGCGGCGTGGGGATGGAAAGGCGGCGGTGGCCGGGAGGGAATCTATCAGGTCTAGAAACTGCACAGAGGATGATTGAGGACTCGTCGACCCACTATCTGAATTTGTTCCAACCATGGGATGGATCAGAGAAAAAACCGGGAAGGGGTGTGGTCGGATCCGTGCGGTGGATGAGCTCGGGTACGTTATTCGGTATATATATGTGTGTGTGTGTAGTGTAGTGTAAAAAAGATATCTATGTAAAGGACATGTCTCGATCATTATATTATCACATTGGCTATTGCTCCACATGTTTGATCACCCATTAGCAAGGCCATCTCGCGGTGACAGTGAAGTCCTTGACGGCGAGGCAACAGATCCTCCCAGCCACCGCCACCAACACCGCCAAGGCCAAGGCCACAGCCAACAACACTTGACGACGACATTGTTTTCAAACTATACACAGACCGAATACCACACATCATTCTCACATTTCAAAGAGATATATATCGATTGAATATTCACAAAAGTAGGGTTTTACACCGATTGAATTCAATGCATATTTAAACAGGGATTTAATCGGAGGCCCTGCGGCTGCCAGGGAGACCAACCGACTAGCGGTGGGTGGACACACAAAGGGAGAGAGCGCACGCGAGGGGGGGATGGAGAAGGGGTCGCGCGTGCAGTGGGGAGAGGGACGTACCTACTGGCGGCAACGGCACACACACCATAGATGATGGAGGGGCGGCGCACGGCAGGTACAGTACACGGGGGGCTGGGGAGACGGGTGGCGCACGATACATTATGCGGCGGGCCGGGAAGGAGGGGCGATGCGGTGTATGGTACAACACACGGTGGGCCGGGGAGGAGAGATGACGGCGGCGGTGAGAGGATGCACGCGATGTGGGAAATTTTGGCAGCATGCCGACATCCCTCGTGTCGATAAAAAACTGGCTAAGTCCTCGAAGCGCGAGAGTTATATAGGTGGAGGATTTTCATGTGCGGGTGATGGCGTCACCCGCACCAGAAAACAGTTTCCTCGAGCGGGTGACGCCATCATCCGCACCTGGAAATCCTTCCACCTATTTTCTTTTTAATGTAAAATATTTTTTCGACCTATCACTACAAGAAACTATTTAATCCATGACGCAATCATTTTGTCGCGGATCATTGAAAATTCGTCGCAAATCAGTGTCTGTGACGATTTAAATTTTCGTGGTGGAATGAGCGTCATTGATTAAATCGGTCAACGTTTCTTAATAAACGTCGCGGTCCGTGACGTATCTGGACCGTCACGGAGTAGCCCGAAGCCCATGTAGCCCAACTCATAGCCCACTATCTGTGACAAAATAAACTGTCACGGATTGCTACTGACATCGCATGTGACATGGATGATGACGTGGCATCCTATGTGGATGATGACATGGCATCCTACGTGGACGATGACATGGCATCTGTTGATATTTCTTAAGTCTCTTCTAACGGCGCCTTGCTAGCTTGAGCGTAAGATCCACCTGGGTACACCTATGAGTACGAACGAGTTCGCAAGCGCACGGATATACCGATGTAGCACTTCACCTAAGCAGTATTCCAAAAGGTATAAAATCCAAGGAACGGTGAGCGCTACCTCCTAGCTTAGCTATGGTCCAAGGACACCACTCTATAGGATGAGATGGGAGATGGAAAGGATCCGGCTGATAGCGTACAGAGTTAAGAACGGACTCTCGATTAGAAACTCTAGTTTCAGGCACCAGTTTCCTCCTGGATATGACAGGTCGGTTCTGGCTGAAAAACTCTACGCCGTATCTGAACGTGGGGGAGTACAGAGGGTCCAACAGCTATCACTACCGCGGCCTACCCCTAACTATCCGTGGGATACGGGGCAAATGAAGGATAACCCACAGTCTAGACACCACGTCTACACCGCCGATCACTACTATAGCATAGCTACGTCTGTGCACCCACAACAACACTATAGCACTCCGTATAAATACGAAGTGACGAACCCACGAGAGAGAGATTGGAACTCACTCAGGTATTAGCTATCTCATGCAAGGATCACGGAAGGACTTTGATCTAAATGGAACATACGGAGTACCCACTTTACTCTAGTTAGACTAACTGGCATACAAACAGAATTAGCAACTTATGAACTACACTAGAAGATCAGAGGGTTGGGTTCATGAAGAACACAAGCCTCTAAATCAAGAACAGATGAAGAACACAAGAACTATTCAATAATGCAAGAACCCACTTTAGTCTAAACAGAGAATGTCAGAATACTCACATTAGTCTAAATGAAGAACAAAGGCACCCGTAGAGGTTAGTTCTTGGGGAAAGATGCCAAAACACCATGGCATGTCCCCAAGTCACCCCCTCACCTTCCTTCTAATATCTAAGCACTAGCAAGCCAGCACTAATCCTATGCAAAGGCACTCCTCTCCTAGAGTGGTAGGAGCCCAAAGGCAAAATGAGGAGAAGAAGTGTGTGTCTCTATTCTAGCACCCTCCACCTCTATTTATAGTGCCAAGAAAAGTTCCTAGGCTGCCATGGGTGCGACCAAGGCACCAATGAGGTGGTGACACGTGGCGCTGAGGAGTGGGGTCCAAGTTGGAGAATCTTCCATGAGAAGGAGCTGCAGGATTTAGAAGGGATATTCGGGCAGGCACCTGTCACCGCCTTTGGTTCGTCATGACAAGCCGACACATGGAAGGGTGGCGAGAGGCCTCAGAGTGGGGTCGGCTGACCTGGGGGGTCGGCTGATCCCGGGGTAGCCCCGATCACACTGGTTTTCGTCCAGGTGACTGCCAGGTGGGTCCCAAGGTGGGTATGGGGGTGCTTGCGGTGTTTCTAGCCAGTTATCTTGTGGTTGTGGGCCCTTGGATCCGTGTGCTTGCTCCTGATTGGTCGAGAGTGTGCTTCTTTGGATCGATGATGTGTCATGGCTATGTGGATTCCTGCGTGGCAGCACGTCGCCACATGGCCTGGTGTGGGTCCCACCGGGCCCACACGATGTCTTGTGCATATCTCTCTCATCCGAACTCCAAGTAGGCAAATGATATATCCATTTCGATCGTCTCGACAAGCTCGTCACAATGGTGGAGTCCAATTTGGAATTTGACCCTATTTCCAATGGAGCCCTGTACAAGTCTTTGGTTCTCTTACTCTGTGAATACATCGTTTAACGCGTGATTCGGTACATCCTGCAGTGAAAGCTAGAAACACCAACACTTGTGGAGATTGTCAGTATAAACCCCTATTCTAGTGTTGCTGATCACTTTTCATTTATTTTCTGCAGGAGTTGACGGTGTAAAAGCGGTACTTAATAGCCGTCAACAAATACCCCCACACTTGACCTTTGCTCGTCCTGAGTAAAGGGTGTCAGATCAAGGTGGTCATGATATCCAGAGATATGAAGCGAGCATAAGAGATATTCCAAACCATACCTCGTACTTGTGAACTCTGTGGAGTGTCTATCATGCCATCTTGGGTAGTTGAGGAATGGAACGGTCATGAATCAAATCACTTCTGCTCATCATGTCGAGTAACTTGGGGTTTTGTAATAAGTTTTCAAAAACAAACCTTGCTTAGCTTCCTCATTTGATTCTGTTAGATCGCTCAATGTGTATAACCAAGACATTAGAATTGCCTTTCTTCATCATACTTCTAATGATGGCTTATGTGGAGCTCAGGGTAGGTATGAATGATAAGGCATACTTGCATCACATGTATTGCAAAGTCAAAGACCGGATCCAGGAGAAAAGGAATTCATACAATCAGATCGAGATATGCACGTGTATGGGTATGATGGGTATGGTTAGGTGGATACTAGGCCCGGAATGGGTGCTAGTTATTACCATATTTGATGAATGAGATGAATGACTCCATTGCATGACTCTCTCTCTCTCATACATATATGAAAAGTCTTATGAGAAATTGAGAACATGGCTATCCTCTTTTTTTAAGTGGACCTTCATGTGCCCACATTATTTTTCATAACTGGGGGACCTTCATGTGCCCCTCCATTTTTATTAGATAGTCAAGCCTCTTTTACAAAATACTTGAGGAGAGAGAAATCAATGCGTATGCTGGAGCATTTATGTAGGTGAATAGATGAATGATATAATGCTAACTTCCATAGTAGAAGCATAGCAAGGGGGAAAAGGTGGTGTGCACATAAATCTTAATCATGAAAGTACGAAAATAATTCTCATAAGGGTCACAGAGTCTGACAAAGCTCAATGCAATAACAAGCAGCATATGAGTATAAGGTTTTCAACTAAAAACATATGACTTTGGTAGGACTGTGACATATCAAAGAGGAGCTTTGCAAAAGGGTTTTTAGATTTTTTCAAATAAAATTCCCAATCACTCAAGCAATTTGAGAGAAGATCATATCATCAAACCATATCTCAAACACCAACTACTTAGATAAACATGAGTTCCCTAATGATATTTGTTCACAAGCATCAAGATAACGAGTAAGGAATAAAACATATGCAAGCCAACCACAAGAATCATGTTGAGCAAGCAGAACACCATTATTTGAGTTTGATTCACTGGATAAGCATTGAAGATTTTTCAAACTCATATGTAGAGAGTGATATGAAGGGTGCACATACCATCGCTCCTGAAGGATGTGGGGAACAAGGAAGACTAGTGGTGATTTGGTTGACCCGTGGGGTAGCCAGCTCACTCTAGTTTACCTTGTCCTTGTCATGAAGGTGTAGACGATGTCGTGCAGCCCTCATGTGGGAGTTCTCGAGTGGATATGCCGATGATGAGCTTGAGAGAACTCCCCCACACTGGTGCTTCTTTTGGTGCTGTTCTTCGAACAAGTGAGAACAAAAGATGGACTCTACTGGTTCGAGAACCATAGAGCCTTTATTCAAGGTTAGATCAACAATGCACTTCATAGATAAAGAAGGTATACTTACCTGAGACCTTTACGGGGTCAAATGTACCTCCTTATATGTTGTGCAAAATAAATCCGACACCTTAACTTACCTTCCCAATGGATATAGCTCAATGATTTACCCTTTTGAATTTGACAATTTTCTGCAGGGTTTAGTCCACATACATGCAACCAAGATCTTGTGAGAGCATAACTCTAAGGTTCATCAATCAAAACTCGACACCATGTCTTGTTTTGACTGAAGAAGACAGTTTTAACCTAAGCACCATGCTTAATTTAAAATAGTCTATGAATGTGTGATATCGTGTACATTCAAATCAGAGCATACAGACAAAGATAAATGAAGCATGCAGGCATAATCAAGCTATTTTTAGAGGGAGCACAAGCATGAGCGCATGACGGTGACCCTCAGGCAACCTCCTAGAAGGGCTTTGTTTAAAGTCAAAAGCAGGACTTACCTAGCTAATTGGGCAAGATGCAAGAGCTTACATCATCTCCAACCCAGGATAAGATTTGGCATGAGAGGAACTTTACTCGGGATGCTCACATATCTCCCCCACACTTGGAGTTTGCATTGCTAAGCAACAAAACTCAAGTGTGTGGAGATCAAGCTTCCCTTGTAAACGTTCCCTAACCAAAATCTTACCAAAGTATTGTAGTTGATGTGACTCACATGTTCTTAGGCATCATCTGTCCACCGTTCTTTTCAATCTCCATCTGAAAGGTTAGTGACCAAAAATACCTGAAGGACAACTTATACCAAAAACATGTCCTTGCTTTTATTCGAAAGGGAAATAAATCCTATGCTAATCCAGGCTATCTCTTGGTAGTGCTTTGTTTATTACGGTCATAAGCTCGACCAGGGGAACTTCATCTTGCAGCTATCGTTGGTGGTGTCATTCCCGTCTCACCACCAATCTTGGATGTATCAATGAAGCATTAGCTGCAAGGTTAGTGCCACAGTGCACACACAAAATCTGATATGCTTATGGTAAACATATGCATCCACAATCAACCTTCTAAACATTCTGCAATAGAGGACCAGAAGGTGGTTGTAGTCCTTATGTGTGGTCAGTGCACTAAGCATGGCTGACTCTGGAGAGGGATTATGTGAGCATGGTTCCTAAGGTATATCAAGGATGAGGCTACCATGCTCGTTAGTGGAATCCTTTCCTACGAATTGCAGAGTCGGTGCCTCACAAGATTCCATGGCCCATGAGTCCTCTATCTCAAGAGATTTATCATGAAAGCTCAATATTGACTCTCGATCGTGATCGAAAGCAACAAGATATGGGCCAGCGGGAAGAGGCTCAAACTCGGTCGAGAGGGATGATGATTGTTCGCCTTCACAAAAGTGAAGAGAATCTTCCGAGTCATTCTCATGAGGGGTAGGAAAGTCTACAACCTCAATGAGAATGGGCTCGGGTGATGTGAACGGAGATACATGCATCATCTTCTCGAGCGGGTCTTGCTTGGAAAGAGGATTTGCTAGTGGAGGTCCTGGACCTGTGATAGAAGTGGCGAAATCGGATTCCCTAAGCTTATGATCTCGGCTCCCTTGAGATTTATCAAGAAGTTCATCCAACGGGAAGCCTAGGAGAAGATCGAAATCCATGATGTCATAGATACGAAAATCTAAGCACACCTCGAATTCGTCTATGATGATCGGCACGTCCCTAGCAATCCCTCGACATGAGAAAAAAGTAGTTCCACTTGGGACTTCAGAAATATCTATCAGTCGGGGTGAGGGGCATGTCACCCACCAGAGTGTCCAGAAGGCACTCCGGTATGATGCAAGCTCCAGCAGTAGGGTCATGAATAGCATCTACGGTGTTCCCCCTCATGGAACAGTGTATGGTCATGGAAATCGAGCTAACCCGAATTACTTCGGAAGTAGGCTTTGATTCCTGAGGCGACCAATCCACTATGGTCCCATGATTCCAAACTTCATCAAGGACCTCATAAAGGTCTCTCTCGACGCCGTAGGATTCTCGTGCCCATAGTGATTTGAGGTATTTATACTGTCTCTAGAAGAATCATCCTCGAATACGTGAGAGAAATCTGAAGGTTGAATTTCTTCTTCCCATGGTGTTCGTGGTTCGGGAGGAGGCTCTCTAGACGAATCATAGGATGTGCAGGGTCGAAGCTCAAATTCATCTATTAAGAGACTCTCGTGGATCGACTCTGATTCTTGGTGGGGTTCGTTGTGATTGGTACGGGAAGAAGGGTCTTCTAAGAAGAATTCTAGGATCTCTCTTCTATCCATTGTGGATTCATGTGCAAACAAACCTCCAGCTAGAAGGTCGAGCTCAAATGCAGATTCCATGTCTAAACTCTCGTAAAAGATGCACAATGATACATCATCGGGTATAGACAAGTTTGAGCTAAGCTCCAGCAGGTGTGAGAACCTAGCCCAAGCTGCACTTATAGACTCACCTTCTAATTGGCCAAATTCACGGAATTCACATGGTAGCAACTCTGAGAGTCTCAAAGGGGAGAACGAGTGACAAAAGTCATCTCGTAGTTCTTCCCAATTGTGTACACTCCCTATCGTGCGGGTGTACCACTGCTCTGCTCTGTCTACAAGAGAGAAAGGGAACAACTTCCACCTCAAAGATTCCTGTGTCATACCTGGAATTACCAAGCACGAACATAGTTCTTCGAACTCCTTCAAATGATCGTGGGGATCATCGCTGATGGCTCCAGAGAATGGTCGATTCTGAACCATGGCTATAAAGTCGGGACAAAGTTCACAGCTAGATGAAGAAGTTGATGGTTGCTCCAAGATGAACTCGCCCCTAGGGGTAGAGAGGCTTTGACAGGAAGGCATCTCAATGGGTAGCGGCGGTAAAGGTAGAATTCAAGAAAATGAAAAAGATAGATACGAGGACCACTAGGTTCGAAGATAGATACAACAACCGTTCCCCGGCAACGGCGCCAGACACTACGTGAAAAACTCACTTTGGTAACGGGCATAGATTGCCTTTAGTAATGGGCAAAGCGCCCGTTACCGATCAAATATTACAAATGAGCCAAGAAAGGTAACGGGCAGATGCCCATTACTGATAACACATATTCGTAACGGGCATCAAACAACGACCGTTACCACAACTAGCCACCGGTCACGTAAAATGGCTGTTTCTCTGGGCCCACAGGGAACTTTGGTAACGGGTACCAAAACAGAGCCCATTACAGTAACTCAACATCGGAGACGCGTGTTGTGTACCTGTGTCTCCTCTATCTCGACGAAATGAGACGTGTCTATTTCACACGCGTCTCAGCACAACTAGGATTCGTAACGGGCATCAAATAACAACCGTTACCACAACTAGTCACCGGTCACATGAAATGATTGTTTCTCTGGGCCCACAGGGACCTTTGGTAACGGGCACCAAAACAGAGCCTGTTACAGCAATTCAATATCGGAGACGCGTGCTGTGAAACTGCGTCTCCTCTATCTTGACGAACGGGCCAAGTTCTGGGGCCCACCGGTCAGTATTGGTAACGGGCTTTTACGCTGCCCGTTACATTGTTGGCTTGTTTGTAACGGGCATTCCGAATGAAGCCCGTTACTCACTGATCAGTGTTTGTAACGAGCTTTAATTAACGCCCGTGACAGATATGTAGGCCACCCCTACAGTAACCTACTGCCTGCTTGCCAGCTGCATCCTGGAACCAGACAGGATTTGGCAGCCATTAGGGGCTGCATCCTGGAACCAGCCAGGATATGACTAAATTCACAGAAATTAGATACAGCATCCAAATTCAAAGAATTCCACATAATTCACATGCATCATATGACAAAATTCAGCATCATCATCTCACAAGTAAAGAAGCATCACTGGCTTGACAACAATATCACAACCATAGTTAACTAGCTTGACAACAATATCAAAAAATTCATGGGACAAGGAGGAATGCAAAGAATTCCTAAGAACCATATACAATATTAGCCCACACAGTTTCATCAGCATAAAATTTTCCTCTGACTGCGATCACCTGTTCCATGAGGAATGTGGCAATTCTATCACGAACATAGACCAGTGTGGATTTGTGGAGAGGATGCTCATCTAGCCCTAATCTCTGGATATAACAATGTCACCAGTCAGCACACATATATAGGTAGTTACCAAACATGTGTAGTGCTAATAAGCAAGAACTGTGCTCAGTTGCAGGTTTTACAAATGAAGATCCCAAGAAAGTACCTCCATATCTGGGCCTCTATCTTTTAATTTAAGCATGTGATAGGCGCAATAGAAGTCGCAGAGTTTGGATTCAACAGGTGGCACTGCAATAAATGTACAAAGAAAAATAGTGGTGATCGAGAAGAAATACACTCAAGCTTTAGTACTAGCTTCCACAGGAAGGAAATAAGTGGTATGTACCTTAACATCTTTGACATGTTCCAAGGTGCTGCGGGGCAACTTCTTGTCAGCGCAGTAACGTTCCCAACCCCTACAACGAAACATGCAACAATGGTTAGGGCACTATTAATTAATATACTCTGCACAGTTTGTTGAGGAACGTCCGTAGGTTAAGAAAGAAATAACTTACTCATTAATGATTAGTTTGAAAAGGGTAGTATCAGTCTCAATGCTCTTGAATGAATCAAGATAGTAGACCTTATGCTGCTTCGGAATGATCGCCACTGCAATCCAGTGGTTCCTACTAAGATAAGCGGTAAGGATGAGTTTCTTTTTAGCATATAGTTTGAAGGCACGGTGCATATAGGACACAGAGAAATCAAGAATGTCAGTCGTGCTGGTCAACATTGTGAAGCTAAAGCATTCAGGATCAAGGAAGCCAAGTGTAGTGCCCGTATTCTCAACTTCTACAGCCATATTCTCACTACGTGAAAACCTCAAATAGGTCACGCAGCATTTGTAACGGGCCCTTAACGCCCGTTACATCCACCCACATCTGTAACGGTTGTTGTTTGGCGCCCGTTACCCATAAGCGCGCCAGGACGACCCCGGGGTTAGCCTCCACAACGCCCGTTACCAATGTGGACTTCTGGTAACGGGCTTCTTAAACGCCCGTTACATGAATTCTTTGTAACAGACATTAAATAGAGCCCGTTACAAATGTTAAACCTATCGGTAACGGGCTTGTAAAGTCCGTTACCGATCAATGCCCTATCAGTAACGGGCTGTTTAAGTCCGTTACTGATCACTGTCGTATTGGTAACGGGCTATAAAGTCTGTTACTGATAATTTCGTACTGGAGACACATGCTTGTTAGGATGCGTCTCCTTTGCTGGCGACCCAATTGGATACGCTCGTGTCTTAGGACTCGTCTCCTTTGATTGCCACCCATGGTCGCCTTTTTTCTCACATCGGAGATGCACGTTGTTATTGCTTGTCTCTGTCTTCTCCTTCCGACACCACTCGCTATCTCTCCGCAGAAGGCCACTCCCGTTCTGACAACAACACTCGCTCTCTCTCCTCAGAAGGTCACTCGCTCGATCTCTGTGCTCAGATGTCCCCGCCGGCCTGTCTCGTTTGCCTCCGCCAGCTGCGCACGCTCTGAGGATCACGCTTAATTTCTCTCCTCAGAAAGCCGGCGCTGCTGCAGCAGGCCGGCCGGCCACGTGTGCGACGGCGAAAGGGGCCAGCGGACGTTGACCGCGGCGTCATCCAAAGCAGACGCCTCCATGTCCCCTCCCCTGGGGCTCGGCGCCGTCCTCCGCGCTGTCACCGCGGCCGCGACACCACCTCCGATCCTCCTCCTCGGCCGCGCTCGCCTCGTAGAAAGTCCTCATCAAGGTGGAAATTAATTGCCCCCTTTTATTGAAATTCTTCAGCTACCTAATCCTCTAGTGTTATCAGTTTTTTTGTGTGATGAATTATGCTCATTTGGTGTATGGAATGCAGATGGCGTCTGCTGCTCAGGCTTGGATGTACAGACAACCCCAAGAAGATTGGGAGAATTTCTTAAGCGGGGTCAATGGTTTTCTAAATCAAGCAGAGGCGGATATGAGAAACTGTGGTGTTCAGGCAATGCTTTGCCCCTGTATAGATTGTCTCAACCAGAAGAAATTCGCACAACGGGAAATCATTTTTCATCATTTGGTCACACGTGGTTTCACAAAAAATTACACGTGTTGGAATAAACATGGTGAGGAAGGCCTTAATGAACTTGAAGCAGGCTGCCTAAATGAAGGTGAAGTGCGACACCATGCTACCGACCATGATGAAGACCTTGATGACAGTGAAGTTTTTGAGGAAAATGAACCATTATTCCCACCAAATGTGATGAGGCCTGAGGATATCACTGATCAAGAAGTTAGGGGCTTCGATGATGGTGAGGTGTTGCAACGTGTGCACAACGTGAGGAGTTACCCAAACTGACTGAAAAAACCCTTGGCAAAAGAAAGAAACGACATGGTGAAGAAGAAGAAGAAGGAATGTGGAACAAGAAATCAATTCTATGGGAGCTAGAGTATTGACCGATGTTGGATGTGCGTCATTCGATTGACAACATGCACGTCAAGAAGAATGTGTGTGAAGCTACTTGTGGAACATTGCTACAACAGAAGTCCAAAGGAAAAGATCATAAAAATGCAAGGGAGGATCTTAAAGAACTGGGCATTAGGCCGGAGCTCTATGCAGAGGAAACAGAGACGGGGACGAACCTTCCCGTTGCTGCAACCACCTTGTCAAAGGCAGAGAGAAAAGAATTCTGTCAGTTTTTGCATGATTTGAAAGTACCTTCAGGCTACTCATCAAACTTCAAGAGGCTAGTGTCGGTGAAGGACATGAAAATGAATTTCAACTTGATGAAATCTCATGATTGCCATGTGTTGATGACAGCTCTTCTTCCTGTTGCACTTAGAGGTATCAAGACAGAACTGGTTCGCGACGCGGTCACGAGCTTGTGTTTATTCTTCAATGCAATAGAACAGAAGGTGATTGATGAGGAAAAACTATTGGACTTAGAGAGGAGGCATTTTGAGACCCTATGCCTGCTTGAAGCTACCTTCCCACCATCATTCTTTCATCTCATGCTGCATCTAACAGCACACCTCGCGAGGGAAATCTGGTTCCTTGGCCCATCTTACCTTCATTAGATGTTTCCATATGAGAGGTTCTATGGATTCCTGAAATCATTGGTACATAACCAGTTATTTTCGGAGGGAGCCATTGTTCGTGGCTACGAGACCATCGAAGCAGTGGAGTGGGCCATGGGTTATATGGACCCACAAAACCCCATTGGTGTGCCTCGCTCACGACATGAAGGTAGGCTTTCAGGTGTTGGGACCCTGGGGAAAAAGTCAGTCACTCCGGAACCAGATGCCTTCCAAAAGGCTCATTTCACCGTGATACAACAGCTGCACCTAATTACACCGTTTGCCAATGAGCACAAATGACAACTACGTGAAGACAACCCTGACCGTGGTAGGGCTTGGCTTGCAAAGATGCACATGCAAGGTTTCAGCAGGTGGCTCCAAGATTATGTCGAGACATGCAGCAATAATGCTGTAATAACCGACGAGATAAGGAATCTAGCAGCAGGGCCATTGTTCACTATTACAAGATACCAAGCAATGGATATCAATGGATACACGTTCTCCACCATGGCCCAGGATAAAAAGAGCGTCTATCAAAATAGTGGTGTGCGTGTACGGGCCGTCGTCGACGACAGTCATGATGATGATGACACGGAGACAGACACATATTATGGTCAAATAGAGGAGATATGGGAGCTTGATTATGTAGGATTGAAGCTAGCCTTGTTTCGGTGTAGATGGGTCACCAATGGGAAGAGAGCTGTGAGCAAGGACAAATATGGTTATGTTAGTGTTGATCTTCGAGTCTTTGGTTACAAAAACGAACCGTTTGTCTTCGCCAATGATGTTGAGCAAGTGTTCTATGTACCTGACCTTGCAAAGAAGAACTGGTCTGTGGTTATGCCTGGAAAAAAAAGGATTGTTGGGGTTGAAAATGTTGTTGAGGAGGAGGAATACAACCAGTTTGACGAAATTCCATCCTTTGACACTTCATACAAGCCCCGACTCTTGGGAACTAACAAAACACCGTACTTGCGAAGCGACCATAGTGAAAAAATCCATATACAGAAATCAAGGAAGAAAAAGCAAGCTTGATTTCTGCTGAATCCTTTTTGTAATGCCGGATGTGTGTATTGGTGGAATTTGAATCCTTTTTGTAATATATAGGATGTGGTGGAATTTGAATCCTTTTTGTAATATATTCTGCTTCAGTTCAGTAAGTATGTTGCAGGCTGCTTGAGTTCAGTAACGGGCATTAATATCAAAGAGACGAGGATTGGCCAACCCGCGTCACCTTTGTTACGGGCAAGAGACGAGGATTAACGAACCCGCGTCACCTTTGTTATGGGCAAGAGATGAGGATTAACGAACCCGCGTCGCCTTTGTTATGGGCAAGATATGTGAAATCACACACAGATTACATCAAAAGAGACGCGGATTAGCCAGCCCCCGTCGGCTTGTTCTTCTTCATGCTTGCAAGTGAGTAGGTAAATCATACAAAAAATTGTACTGCACACAGATAATCACACAAGCATGTTTCTTGAGATGCAAAATCACACACACAGATTACAGTCATAATTGATACATCAGAAGGTTACAAAGCGGCCATCTATGTTCATCATCACTAGGCACTACCAGGATGAGGAACATAGATCTAAACTAAGCAAAAGAGATATACTTCCGTCGGCTTGTTCTTCATGACGAGATATGCAAAATCACACACACTGATCGATCTTGCTCGCAGGTCGATCTTGCTCTCAGGTCGATCTTGCTCGCCTTCGGCTTGTTCTTCATGACGAGATATGCTCCAGATTCTGGCTTCTTCTTGATGCTTACAAGTGAGCACAAGAGAAAGATACAGAGAGGGTAGAAACATATCCCTTCAAAAATCCTCCTCCTGGAGGAGAAGGGAAAGCAAAAGGAAGCGCAAATTTGACGAGAAAGATGTAGTGGAGTTGGGCTTCTCTCCCCAGACCTCAGTGATCTTTCCGTCGGCTTGTTCTTCCTGATGCAGGAGGTTCTGGGCTACTCTCCCCCCGACAGCTGATGCCAAATCACAAGGAAATATATCACAAGGATTTTTCTAGCAGCTGTGCTAGAGGGATGAGCAACCCAATCACCCATATCACAAGAATTCTTCTAGCAACTGAGAGAATGAGGAGGAGGAGGAGGAAGATAGAAAAGCAAAAGCTTGCACCCTACAAGATATATTCTTTGTGCCATAGCTATATCTAGATCTAGAGAAGAAGGAAGCAAGTGAGGAGGACCGATAGGCGTCGGTCTTTTTTATAGCAAAAACAGGGAAGGGATAACATCGTTGTAAAAAAGAGAGGAAGGAATAAGATCAAGAGCACAGGAAACGGGAAGGTTCCCAAGATCCGGTCAATGGGGAAACTGTTGCCCAGTCAATGGCTGAGAGCAGAGGTAGTGATTCCAATGTATAATTAAATGATACGCGGATTAACCAAACATCGTCTCCAATGTACTCACATCCCGAGGAGTCAAACTATATGAAAAACTACTAACAATTACAAAATAAAACATGCAATTCTCACATCTGGAGGAGTATATTTTTTATAAAAAAGTTATTTCAAGACATAAATGCTAATATTTTTTACTATAAACTTGGTCAAAGTTGTAATAGTTTGACTGGCACGTTTCCCATAACTGCATGTTTTTTAGGACGGAGGGAGTAGAATTAAAGCATACGCGGATTAAACAAACGTCGTCTGCAATGGAGAATTAAGGATACGCGGATTAGCCAAATGTCGTCTCCATTGCTTACTTAAATCGTGTTTGGAAACAAATCTGCTGTATCTTCTCCTTCCAAAATAATTTAGATCCCCTGCCCCTTCATCTACCCACAAAAAACAGCAACTGCCTACTCCTCATCGTCACCATTCCCGGCCGGAGATGAATAGCATGCCGGGAAGAAGCAGGCGGCACCAGCCGTCGTCGCTGCTGGACCTCCCTCAAGACCTCCGTATTGAGATTGCGGCGCGCGTCGGTGCGACCTTAGAGTGGCCCTTGGCTGACCTCCGCAACCTACACGGTACTTGCTCGACCATGCGCCGCGTGTGCGGCCACGGCGACGTAGGCCGGCGTTTGTCGATAGAGGGGATACGAGATGAGATTTCTTGGGTATGGGACCCCACCGCCTACAAAGCCTTCCTTGCTATGCTGACCGATCTCAGGAATCCGGAGGCTTGCTTCTTCTCCGGGATCAAAGCCGTCTTCATGGAAAACAGGGGAGGCAATGATCTCCGGCGCGCCACCGAGGGTGGGCACGATGCGGCGGCCTATCTATATGCCATCTTGCTCTACAGGGACAATGGCGGTGCTGCCGCTGACGACACCGCGAAGCGGTACATGAGGCGGGTCGCGAGCGGCGGCAGTACGACGTCGAGATGGCTGAGCAACGAGGGGTGTCTGCCTTTGCGCGAGAAGGCCGCGCGTGCGATCCACTCCTCGACTTGGCGCATTTGGGGTGAACCGCTGCCGCCTCCGGCACAGGTGCGCGGCGATCAGCCGTGCGCAGGGAACGGTGGCGGCTGCGGCGTGGATAAAGGATGGCTTGGAATTTCTCTGTTTTGCAGCGAAGACTGTAGGCTCCACCGCGAAATGGTGAAGTTCGAACGGAGTATTGGAATAGGAAATCAGTAGTGGATTAGCTTTTGTAGGTTGCTCGTATTATCTGTGTAAAATTTTGGAATAGCAGCAAAGCCGACGCGGGTTATCAGCCCCGCGTCGCTAATGACTGTGGGGCCCAGTTCTATTCGAATGAAGAACAGTTCCCATTTCTCCTTTTAATCTGCAATCAAATGTTGTAACAAGTATATCTTCGTCGTAATTAGTCCAAATTTGATATTTTTTTCTAAATTTTTCTAAAATCACCATCTTTTCATTAATTTTATTGTTTAGTGTATATTCTGTTTGTTGAATAATGTTTATATGCCTTATTTTGTTCTTTGTAAGTACAACATATAAATAATATTTGTTTTACACAACCATTAGTGATGAAACTTTGCATTTCGTAAGCTTAAGGTGAACACAAGGTTTTTTTAAGTTTTCAAATGCTTATGAGTTCGAACATGTTGCAAAGTGTGGAAAACTTCAATGTTCAAGCAACATTCTAGGAAACTATGTGAGAGATGTAGACATTTCTACACAAGTATATTATTCCTTCATCGATACCATTTGAAATTTTGAAGACAAGTTTAGGTACCCAAATTATGTTGCCAAGTCAATTTATAGATTTTTTAGAGCAAATTTGATGTTATTAGAATTATTATATAATTACCATGGGGTGTAAAAACGAAATATAAGAATTTTGGGCACACAAGTATGACTGTTGATATTTTATTCAAATACTAAATGTCCAAATATGAATTGTTCATATTTTTATGATTTTTTAGGTGCTGTTTTATGGGCTCTAATATTTTTGGGAAACAAGTTTCATTCCAAAAAAAATAGTGACGGGCCCACGCGTCAGCGTCAGCAGCCAATATAAAAAAGATAACCATTGCCTGCCCGCCCGGACCCAACTGCCAACAAAGGCGATGCGGGTTCACTAACCATCGTCGCCAATAACACTGGCCCACGTGTCAGCGTCAGCAGGCTTACCCGTGTCGGTAATGACTATCCATTGTCTCTAAGATCTAATTCATCTCAACAGATCTCCAGTTCATCACAACGGAACACATATCATAGGAGACGTGGATGGTTCAAACAACCAAACTAGTTAACTAAGCAAACAAAATCAAACAACCAAACTATTTAACTAAGCAGTTCATGATCTAGAAACAAACTAAGCAGTTCAACAACCTGACGAACACAAACACACACACACAACCTAAGCAGGATGAACATCGGGATGTAGGCACAAGCATCAATGAACATTATCTATCTTGAATGTAAATTATTAGATATTACTAAACGCGGATTTGATTTTATCGGGATGTCGGTTTTTAATCGGTTTTTGATAGATAATATTTGATTTGTCACGTTTGCGAGTCAAATCGAAGGTTGCGGTGGTCTCATTTGCCGCCGACGAGGCCTGGGATGCCCTCTTGGGTGTCAAAACCGCCGAAGCGGGCACGGCGGGGGCGGCGGCGGGTGGCGGTGCCCTCTGCTTCCTCCTTTGTTCTATTAGAGAATGAAGAACAGTTTATCCGTCCTGCGTCGCTGATGGTATTTCTCTTTTTAATCCGCAATCAAAATTTGTAACATGTATTTCTCTGTCATAATTAGTCCAAATTTGATTATTTTTTTCTATAATTTTCTAAAATCACCGTGTTTTCTTTATTTTTATTGTTTAGTGTATATTCTATTTCTTGAACAATGTTTATATGCCTTATCTTGTTCTATGTAAGTACAACATATAAATAATATTTGTTTTCCACACCTCCTGTAATGAAACTTTGCATTTTCATAATCTTAAGGTGGACCACAAGGTTTTGTTAAGTGTTCAAATGCATATGAGTTCGAACATGTTGCAAAGTGTGGAAAACTTCAATGTTCAAGGAACATTCTAGGAAACTATGTGAGAGATGTAGATATTTGTACACAAGTATATTATTCATTCATCGAAACCATTTGAAATTTTGAAGACAAGTCTAGGTACCCAAATTATGTTGCCAAGTCAATTTGTAGATTTTTTAGAGCACACTAGATGTTAGTAGAATTATTACATCATTAACATGGGATGTAAAAACGAATTCTAAGAATCTTGGGCACACAAGTGTGACTGTTGATATTTTATTCAAATACTAAATGTCCAAATACGAATTGTTCATATTTTTATGATTTTTAGGTGCTGTTTTATGGGCTCTAATATTTTAGAGAAGCATGTTTCATTCGAAAAAAAATAGTGGCTGGCCCACGCGTCAGCGTCAGCAGCCAAAATAAAAAGATAACCGCTGCCCGCCCGCCAGACCCAACTGCCAACAAAGGTGATGCGGGTTCACTAACCATCGTCGCCAATGACACTGGCCCACGCGTCAGCGTCAGCAGGCAAATTGTGTGTGGGCTGCTCAAAATTTCCCACCTATATTGACTATAATGCGCATGGAATTCCAATTCCAGCACAGAGCCGTCAAGGGCACGCCAATAATTTCCTTAAACACAGTTACGCGCGCCGTTCATATTCGGCTCCTCGCTAGACAGATCCACAATGCCCGCACTCTCCCGACCGCCGCCGCCACTCTCCCCACTCGCCTTCGCCACTCTCTCCCCGCTCGCCTTCGCCGCTCTCTCCCCGCCGCAGCCCTGCTCTTCTCCAGCCCCACCGCTCCCTGCGTGACGACGGTGACGAGGACGCGGTTACTGGTGTGCGAACGGCTTCCCGGCCATCCTAAAGACGGTTGACGCGGATCCGTCATCCCCGGCCACGACGATGAGCCGGCCACCTCAGGCCACGAGCCGACGTGGATCCGGCCCCTCCGACCATCACGAGAACAACTACTTCATTCACGATAGAGGTTAGTCCTGCTTGAACCCCCAATGCCCTCTCTCTCCTCGGCCACCAAATCTGCTATATATTCATGTCAATGTGGCTTAGGCAGACATGCCTTGATAGTTCATCTTTAATTGATTGACTGTGGATTTTATGGATGGATTTTATTGCCCCAAGTCTGTTTGAATAAATTGTTGCTAACAGATGAAGTTATATGAACTGTTGAAATTCATTTTCATGTTCCTGGTGCTACAATTTTTGCACTGTAAATTCATGAAAAGCATTGAGGATGTTAGCATACTTTAATTCTGCTATGCTTTGAATGTACCAGATCGACAGTTATGCTTTGGACCTGTTAGCATACTTTAATTCTGCTATGCTTTGATTGTACCAGATCGACAGTTATGCTTTGGACCTGTTAGCATATTTTAATTCTGATGGCTACATAATGTCAGTGGGAATTGCATCGCAGTGGTTTATAATGTAGTCCACCCAATCTGCTATATATTCATGTCAAGGTGGATTAGGGAGACATGCCTTAATAGTTCATCTTTAATTGATTGACTGTGGATTTGATGGATGGATTTTGTTGCTCCAAGTCCGTTTGAATAAATTGTTGCTAACACATGAAGTTATATGAACTGTTGAAATTCATTTTCATGTTCCTGGTGCGACAATTTTTGCACTGTAAATTCATGAAAAGCATAAAGGATGTTAGCATACTTTAATTCTATTATGCTTTGAATGTACCAGATCGACAGTTATGCTTTGGACCTATTAGCATACTTTAATTCTGATGGCCACATAATGTCAGTGGGAATTGCATCGCAGTGGTTTATAATGTAGTGATAACTAGACTGTCTTATGCTTTATTGTGAGTGTTAATTGTTTCACTACTGTCATATATATTGTTATTGTTGGTGTCATGATGTGTTGTGAGTGTTGTTTCACTATTGTCATATATAATGTCATAACCATTGCTTTATCCTCTTGTTGCATGTACACATGGAACACACAATCCATTGCTGCTGAAGTTGGACAAGGAAGCAGTTGAAGGAATTTATTCTCTGCTTTGATATATAAGCATATTGTTGTGTCCCTGTCAAAATGGTTAGCACCTATCCCTGTATGCTAATTAAGTAAAATATGAACTGTGTATGTCTATGCTGATTTTATTTACGACTTGTAATGATTTCTAGTGTAATATCAGCTATTTTGCCTGTCAGAGAAAATGAATTTATCTAATAAGAATTTTGTTTAGATTTTCAGTCTTGCTTATGTTGCTCTACTGACAACCTGACATATCATCTATGCAGTCTCCCACAACAACAAACTCC
Organism: Cenchrus fungigraminus; assembly: GCA_036936925.1. Classification (NCBI taxonomy): domain Eukaryota; kingdom Viridiplantae; phylum Streptophyta; class Magnoliopsida; order Poales; family Poaceae; genus Cenchrus; species Cenchrus fungigraminus. The sequence continues at coordinate 76,997,371 of CM072780.1, forward strand.
TCTACCTCCAGTGCATCATCACAGCCCATCGTCGGTGAACCTTCTTCACAGGGTCACTCAGCACAGACTGCTGCGAGTAGTACTCGATCCCGCGGGTCAAGGACACAAACCAAATGACCAGAAGACAAGTTGACTGCAACTGGACTTGATGCCAATTTTTGGCCTACCCCAGATGCTGCGAGGGATAGATTTGTATTGGTCTGTGGTCTCATTGCTCGGGAGAGGGTGTCAATCAACAAGGCGGTTGATGATCTCTCGCCAATTGAGAAGGACCATCTGTTCACAATTTTAAAGGAAAAGCTAGATTACCCAGCCAATCTGGAAGAATCTGTTCATAAGAAGGCAGTTAAGGCAGCTATATCAGAGATTGGAACCTTGCAACGGCGGTTCAAGGCCCATTTAAGAAAAAATTATGTGAGCGAAGAGGAGACTCCCTTTGTGAAGCATGCCTTTTTGCAGCAACAAGACTGGGACATGTTTGTGAAGGAAACCAATTCTCCTTCATTTCAGCAATTGAGCTAGGAGATGAAACAAAAGAGAGCATTGCATAATAAGCCACACAAGATGGGCAGAAAAGGTTATCATGGTAAAAGGAAAGAGTGGGAGGAGGATGCAAAGCTAGCTGCAGAAGGAAAACAGAACCCTTGGGACCAATTTTCTGGACGTTCGAGACCTTATCTGCAGGCAAGGGTAGGGAACAAGAGGAAGAATACTAGTGAAGGAAGCGGGGGCATAACATTCAGTAACCCTGCGGTGGTGGGGGTAGCAGATAGGGTGAAAACACTTGCAGCTCAGGGTAGCGATGGTTCTTTCTCTGGGGTTAGGGAGGATGATATCCTCACCGCAGCACTTGAGACTCCAGAGCATCGAGGTCGGGTCCGAGGCATGTCTAGTTCACTTGGCTGGGGTAAAGGGTTTGGTGAAGAGTTCGCTGGAATGTACAGGAAGAAGAGGAACAACAGGTCTGATGCTCATGATATGATGGACATAACATTTAAATCAATTGTCCATGCTCTAAGACTATCAGGCATCGAAATACTGAAAAATGTACTTCTTCCTTCCCAATTACCAGCGCCTGTCAGTAGCAGCGAGGAAGAAGATGTGCACGGCAGCGAGGAAGAAGATGCGCATGACCGCGAGGAAGTACATGCGCATGACAGCGAGGAAGATGCGTGTGGCAGAGAGCAAGATCATTGGAATGCCAACGGTGACGAAGCGAATCAAGTGCACAGTGATAGTCGATCACCTATGCTGGACACAATTGATAAGCTGACAGAGCCAACCGCGTGCAGCCTTTTGGATGGCACCAGGATTAATGTGAAGCTCGCACTTGCAAAAGTCTTTCCATTTCAAAAGGCTTGCCATTCAGTACCGGTGCAGGATGGGTATGTTGTGGTGCAACCTACTTATGTGTGGGCCAATGCGGGTCACTACCCTCTACCTGTACCAATTGATGGGGGTGACATAGCAACCCTAGCCGAGGCTCTCGTTCAAAGGATCCAATGGCCAAAGGACAGGATCCTTATACCACCCATGACGAGACATCCCAACCCTGAAGCCGCAACAGGTAGCAAGGGTACAACATCAGATGGAGGTACTGCAGCTCAGTGTCAGCAAGAGAAGCCTCAACAGCAGCAGCAGCAGCAGCAGATCAGCAAAACAACGCAGCAGGAGCGTCGACAACAGCCGGAGGAGCCCAGGCAAACTGCGCCTAAGCAGCAGCTACAACATGAGGATAAGCAACAGACGAAACAACAGCCTCTCCAGCAGCAGGAGCGTCGACAACAGTCGGAGGAGCCCAGGCAAACTACGCCTAAGCAGCAGCTGCAACATGAGGATAAGCAATAGACGATACAGCAGCCTCTCCAGCAGCAGGAGCGTCGACAACAGCCGGAGGAGCCCAGGCAAACTCCGCCTAAGCAGCAGCTGCAACATGAGGATAAGCAACAGACGAAACAGCAGCCTCTCCAGCAGCAGGAGGAGGAGTGCAGGCAATCTCCCCATAAGCAGCAGATGAAACATGTACAGCAGCCTCTGCAACAGGAGGAGCCCAGGCAATCTCCACTACAGAAGGGGAACCAGGCCAGGAAACCTCTGTCTAAAGATGAGATTCTTAACTGTATTATTGGGACAGAACAGGAAAGACCAAAATACAAGCCTGGTGCACCTATGTTGTCAGAAACAAACTTAGAGGCTGCTGGACCAAATTGTGCCAGGTTGCATGCTTACGTCATGGAACACAGTAAGGATAAACTTGCCTTTCCAGCAAAGGTGGATCAACACTACTTTAAAGGTGGTTGTGGTGCTTCAATGTTAAACATTGCATTCAGTAGCGTGTATAACCTTATAACCCTGGCTTCTCTGTATGTTACCTTCTTGAGATTGTGGACATTGTAAGTCCTTTAAAACCTAAAAAGATATTTCTTTAATTTTGACCACAAAGTTCATGCATGCTAACAATTTGATTTTTTGTAGGAAAATGATGGACAAGGCAGCGGAGATGCAAATCAGTGTTGGGTTTTTAGATCCAGATTTGTTTACTTCCACAAATATTTCTCAGCATTCTCGCCTTGTTACCAAAGCAATCTCAAATGCAATGAACAAAGACTACGTGGTGGGTGCCTACTGCACTAGCCACTGGGTAACAGTGATCATCTGTATGAAGTTCAAAGAGATTTGGTATCTAGATTCTGCTAAACAACATCCCCCGCTAAAGTTCTCAGACCTCAAACCTGTTGTGGACTGGTCAGTATCTTGTAGGTTTTGTTCACAAAAATTCAATCACTTAGTGTTTCTAATTGGTATTGCTGACCATGCAGGGCCTTTGGTATAGTATTTGTAGGTTTTGTTCACAAAAATCCAATCTCTTAGTGTTTCTAATCGGTATTGCTGATCATGCAAGGCCTTTGGTGAACATGCACAGGACGGAGTGACGAAAGGAAAGAAAAAAAAGCCAAAAGCCACACTCAAGCACAAAATAAATCTCGCTGTAAGACCGAGGTTTTTTTATGGTCCCTTCTTACCTATTTGGTACTGCATTAACTTGTCATTTTGGTACCTCGATGCAGTGTGCTCAGCAGCCATGGGGGTCCTCTTTGTGTGGATTCCATGTGGTATTCCATATGTTAAGACTACTCGATGACATACCTGACATCAAGAAGGCTGCTGTAAGTAGATAATAATGCTCAACCTTGTCTCTGCTCATATTATCCATCTGATTTTAGAAACTGATTTCTACTTATATTCTCATAAATGATTGTATTTTGCAGGATTTCAAATCTACTGTAGATGTTTCCACAGAAGATCTAAAGCGTGTCAGGGAGATCCTGTGCGAGTACATTCTTAAGGAGACCATCGACCGAAAGGGCAACTTCTACAATGGTGCACCGTGAGTTCATTGTAGCCAGAAACTTGAAACTCATTCAGTCTTTTTTAGTCAGGTGTTGTTGCCTGAGAAACCTGCTTGGCTTGCTTGGTTGGGGTCAGATGCTGCCTGGTTCAGGCAGTTTTCTCATGACTCCATCCAAACAAGCCCTGATGAGAGTAACTTCAAACTTGATGTGATCCTAGCTTGTCTATAAATGTGATCTTGCTTGTCTATAAATGTGATCTTGCCTGCCTATATCTGTGATGTGAGAATGTGTTTGTGATATCTCCTTGCTGTGGTGGCTGCCATATCCTGGCTGGTTCCAGGATGGCAGGATGCAGCCCCTGATGGCGGCCAAATCCTGGCTGGTTCCAAGATGTAGCCGGCAAGTGGGCAGGTTACTGTAGGGGTGGCCTACGTATCTGTAACGGGCGTTAATTAAAGCTCGTTACAAACACTGATCAGTGAGTAACGGGCTTCATTCAGAAAGCCCGTTACAAACATGCCAACAATGTAACGGGCAGTGTAAAAGCCCGTTACCAGTCCTGACTGGTGGGCCCCAGGACCTGGCCCGTTCATCGAGATATAGGAGACGCAGGTTGAAAGCACGCGTCTCCTTTAATCGAGAGGAAGCAGACATGCGTGGAAACAGATGCGTCTCATTTCATCGAGACAGAGGAGACGCAGGTTCACAGCACGCGTCTCTGATGTTGATTTCACAGTAACGGGCTCTGTTTTCATGCCTGTTACCAAAGTTTCCTGTGGGCCCAGAGAGATAGCCATTTCACGTGACCGGTGACTAGTTGTGGTAACGGTCGTTGTTTGATGCCCGTTACGAATCCTAGATGTGCTGAGACGCGCATGAAATAGACGTGTCTCATTTTGTCAAGATAGAGGAGACGCAGGTACACAGCAGGCGTCTCCGATATTGAGCTACTGTAACGGGCTGTGTTTTGGTGCCCGTTACCAAAGGTCCCTGTGGGCCCAGAGAAACAGCCATTTCACGTGACCGGTGGCTAGTTGTGGTAACGGTCGTTGTTTGATGCCCGTTACAAATATGTCTTATCAGTAACGGGCATCTGCCTGTTACCTTTCTTGGCTCATTTGTAACACTTGATCGGTAACGGGCGCTTTGCCCGTTACGAAAGGTAATCTATGCCCGTTACCAAAGTGAGTTTTTCACGTAGTGTCTATTAGTAAGAAAAAACAAAGTGTAAGGAGGCAAAATACATGGTAAAGATGATGTGAGGCAAAAAGCACATTTCGATAGAGAATGATTAGTGAGAAGCAGATTAAATTTCCAAGCAACTTATAGGATGAAGCAGCAGAGAAGTGTCAGATCCAAAGCATCCAAGTTGAAGAGATCATACAAATCACTGAGTTGCACAGGTATCTGCTCGAGTCCGTTTGACGATTCATCTCCTCTCTTAGGCCATGCATTGGTCTAGGGCCGAAGTGCGACCGTAATCGGAGAATCATCATCTGACTTAACACGTTGCATGTAGAATGTGTGGAGATCTCTGGTACAAGGAGCAGCCATTTTGAGATCATCACCACTGAGAAGGCTCTTTCCGAATTTGTAATCTGGGTTAGTCATAGCCCAAGGATTCTTCTTGGTGTTTCTCTCAGATCGCTTTGGGTTAGTCATAGCCCAAGGATTCTTCTTGGTGTTTCTCTAAGATCGCTTTCTTGTAGGCATCTTAGAGGTTTTATTTACAACAATTTTCTTTTCCTGCTGCTTTGAGATGGCTGAAGAAGGTTTCTTAAGGGCTTTCTTGCCTGCTGTAGGTGGTGTAGAGCTTTCATTTTTGGCAAGTTTCTTTTCTTGCAGCTTTGAAATGGCTGAAGGTTTCTCAAGGGCTTTCTTGCCTGCTGTACGTGGTGTAGAGATTTTATTTTCGACAAGTTTCTTTCCTTGCTGCTTTGAAATGGCTGAAGGTTTCTCAAGGGCTTTCTTGCCTAGTGGTGCCTCACCAGGAGCTATTATAGAGGTATTGGGCCCAGATGTACCTACAGCTTTCTTCGAAATGTTGTCGACAGATTTATCAGCACCAGCCAACACATCACTCTGGTTGCCTGGTAACGGTGGTGTCTAACCAGGAGCTATTACAGAGGTATTAGGCCTAGATGTACCTGCAGCTTTCTTCGAAATGTCGTCGCAGATTTATCAGCATCAGCCATATCAATCTGGGCTCCTGCTTTGGCATGATTGTTTTGAGTACTTTCGTTTGGGGGTGTAGGTTTTGTTGTTTCATGAGGAGGAGAAGGAGGAGGAGGAGGTGGTTGGGATGGAATATTTGGTGTCTCTTGCGGATGTGGGGGTGCAAGTTTTTCTGTTTTTTCAGGACAAGTAGTAGTAGGTGGGGATGGAATATTTGGTGTATCTTGCGGATGTGGGGATGCAAGTTTTTCTGTGTTTTCAGGATGACGAGGAGGAGGTGGGGATGCAAGTTTTTCAGGACGAGGAGGAGGAGGTCCGAATGGAACGTCTTGCGGATGTGGGGATTGAGGAGGAGGAGGAGGATGTGGGGAACCATGTGAGGAAGGAACCTGTCCCGTACTCTGTGAACTACAAGGAATCTGTATCGTAGCCTGTGAACGAGATTTATATGTTGGTGCTCCCTTGATGTGAATCCGACACCTTCTCCACTGTAACCTCTGTCCTTCAGCTTGTCCGAGTGTCATCACCTCGTCATTAGGAGGGTATTCCACCAGTTGATCCGCAAAGATATTATATACAAAGGGCACTTCAACCACAACACAGTCTTCATGAATCAAGACTGTTTGTAGCGTAGTCTGCTCTGGATGAACAAGACCAGTTGCATCCTCACATTCAAGACCCCTCCACGTGATCCATAGGCCATAGTGTGTGGGTTCAGTCAACATGCCTATAAGGTCTTCCTCTGTACAATCGTCACAGCGCACCACCGTCGTCAACTCTGCAGTGCCATCGATCAAACCTATATTATCTGCGAACGCACAACTGCTCTTCAGTGTGCCGGGTGAAGGGCCTACGCGATTGGACACTGGTGACAACACCACCTCTTTAGTAAACTGTTCTGCATCTGCATGTTCTGCATCTGCATCTCAGCCACCAGTTCTTGCTTGATTTGTTCCTTTATCTTTTCTGTATCAACTGATGTGTCGGTCTTCGTCCTCTTCCTCTTCCTGTACATGGAAGCGTGCCGAGGCCATGCATACTTCCAGCCTTGGTAGCTGGAGACACCACGCACGTGACCTGGTTGTTTAGGGCGGCCCAATCACTGACTTAGCACATCATACTCCCTCTGCCCTGCCAATCCTGAAGATTCTGCACATGCATTCTTCTCCTTGATGTTTGCAACCAATTTTTCTGCCTCTTTGTTGTTGAACACTATCACGGCAACACGGTCTTTAATCACTAGCTTACTCCTTGCTCGCAGCCAATTCTTGGAACGATCGTCAGGGTAGGTGTCATATGGGTTGGGGATCCCAGCTGCAGCTAATTGTCTGTCCTCTTCTTCCCATTGTTCTAGTTTCACAGTATAACCAGCTGGACCCATGCTGTGCTCGCTTGTGTTCCGGCTTCGGAGTTCTTTGAACTTGACACTAACAGATGAGGCTTGCTCGGTTTCCGCCCGTTTCATGAACTCCTTCCACTGTTCCGGGATGATAAATGGGTGCCTTGTAAATGGCTCAAGTCCTTTTCTGATAAAATCTCGCCTAAGCTGAAATCTGAATTGTCTCCATGCCTTGGCTGCCATCTTCTAGAAAATCTTGAATCCCTTCAGTTTCACGCCTTCCTGGAACTTCAAGTGTTTCTGCACATGCTTATCAAACAAGTCCCACTTTTCATCATTGCTTAGTTCTTTGAATTCTAGCAAGTGCAAAGGTATCTTTTGTCTAGCAACGAGCCCCACAAGCGCCTTGAATCTGCGCTTTTGAGTCAATGGTACTGGCATCCCCCCTATTTCGACCTCAGTGACTATCATTGTGTCACTTGGCCACTTTGTGGATGTCCTTTGCGCTCTGCCTCGGCGCTAAGCCCCACCCACCTGGTCTTGTTGTGCACTAGCAGTGCCATAACCCTCTTCTTCATCTTGTGGCCCAGGTCTATAGTCCTCGTCAGATTTATCCTGTGAATTAATAGTCAAGGAATTTTGAGAAAGGTCAGCTCAGTGTCCAAGAATAGCACAAAAAGCAGACCATACTGCTAGCTCTCCCTGGAGACATGCTACAATAGGAGACAAGTAGAGCACATTTTTAGTTAACCATGCTTAGCAGCTAAGCATGAGAAAACACATAAGAAAACAATTACAGTAACTACTTTAGCCCACTATAATATCATTGGTTCTATGGTAAACCATTAACATAAATGCAAAATTCAGTAACCAAAAAATTAGTTGAGGCAATGTGACCTTACCATTTTAAAGAGGAAGATGCAGGTTGCCTCTGTTGCTGATGAGGTACTTTTTCAACTTGGAGAGAATGTGCACATGTACATAGGAACAAGAGCAAAACCAAATATAAGAGTCAATCTAAAGGGAAATGCTAAGTATGTATACCATCAACAGCTAAGTATGTCCACATGTACTTATACAAAGGAGCCACAGGGTATGTCGGGTATGAACCGGCATACCCTGCAATTCCCACAAGTACAAGTATATTTATACGTATTTATATAAAAAGAAAAGCATACGCACACATATGTTGTATACTTGATTATCTGAACGCATGTGTGCTGCATATGCTCGCTTGGCCTAATTGCATAAACTCGAGCAAATATACCAAATTACGTTGTTTATTTTATAGTTATTACTGAATTGTTGTTAATTTTACAATTATTACCGAGTTGGTAGAATGGATTTACCGAATTGTATAAGACATTTTTAGAGCGGCATACCATAAACTCAAATCCTAGATTCGCCACTGACCTTGTCACTATCGGAGCGGAGGGATCTCTACTCCTCGTCGCTGCCTGCTCGCCGCCACGTCCTCGTCCTCGCGTCGACCTCGTGGCTGGATCCCTCCTCCTCCTCCTCCTCCTCCTCCTAGTCCTCGTCGTCACCGTCATCGCTGGATCCCTCCTCTAGTCGTCGTCATTGTCGTCACCACTGCTGGGTCCCTCCTCCTCCAGATCTCGCTGTCAGAGGTGTGGCGCGCGTCGCGCCGAGCGTGGTGTGGCGCGCGTCTCAGCGAAGGGGTGTAGCGTGCATTGCGGTGTGGGGGGAGGTGAGGGGGACGAAGGCAAGGGGGAGAAAGCGGTGGCGGCGGCGCGATGGGAGAGTGGGAAGAGACTGCGTGAGGGAGGCGTTCTTCCCTACTAACCTAGCGCGAGTGGGCTTGTGTGGGCCTTAAAACAAGTAATGTAGTCAAGTACTACTCTGCTACTATATCATAAACATGAGATAAAAAAATCTAATTTTAAGAAATTTGGTTAAACAAGTGTGGCTGTTGATATTTTATTCATATACTAAATTACCAACTATGAATTTTTTGTATCTTTTACGAATTTTTAGGTGCTATTTATGGGCTCTAATATGACATGCATCACAAGTTCACATCACCAAGCAAACAAGTGTGACTGTTGATATAGCATCACATGTTCACATATGACATGCATCACAAGTTCACATCACCAAGCAAACTAACTCATAACAAACATATTCACATCTGACATGCATCAGCAGGGCACATCACCAAAATAAGACTACATCAGCTGGGCGCATCACCAAACCAGATTGTAGCTGCAAGGGGACTAGTTAGCTAGATGGCTTCTTTTGTGTTGCTGCCTCAAGTTCAGCTATCCTTGTCTCTAGTTTTGCAATTCTTTCTGCTAGCTCAGCATTCTTCTTTAGAAGTTCAATCTCCTGCATCTTTTGTGCGGCTTTAAGCTGCTCATCCTGCTTGTCGATTCCTTTCCAGATGTAGTCAATGTCATCACGAGTAACAGCACGTTCCTAAAACAAAGGAAAATTATATTGATGCAAGCTTCATAACAGTTGTAACTTCTTACAAGAAAGTTGTTTACCTCTAACTGGTTTCAAAACTTTCCTGCTTCTCTTCAGCTGATTCCTTGAGCTTGTTGATTTCAGTCCAAATCCTGTCAATGTCATGTGTAGCAACTTCCTACAACAAATGGAAATTGATGCATTAGAACAATTGATCAGTGCAGATGTGAAGGTACAAGGACAAATCATGCGTGATGGTTTCAGAACTTGCCTCATGGTCTTCAGAATCGTCGCCGGAGTTGTTGCCAGAGTCGTCGCCGGAGTTGTTGCCGGAGTCATCACCGGAGTTGTTGCCGGAGTCGTTGCCGGAGGAGATGAGGTCTACCACCACTCTTCTGCCCGGGTCGTCGCCAGAGGAGTCCGCGCTCACCTCAATGCGCGTGGACCGCTTCTTCCTTCGCATCGAGGAAAAAACCTGCCTCTCCATGGCGGGCGTCGCTGGAGTCCGCCAACTTGGCCCTTGCGCGTGTGTACGGCTTCCTCCCCCGGGCCGATGAAGAACCGGCCTCTTCCATGGAGCGCCGAGGAAGACGCACAGGGGTGGCGCGCTGGGACGGCTCCTCTTCGTCGCTGCAAAACCTCACTCTCTTGGCGGGGGCGGGGGCGGCGGACAGCACCGGGGAAGACGGATGGGGACGTGGCCGCGGGGCCTCCTCCTTGCAGAACCTCCCCCTAGAGTCGCGGGCCATCCCTACGACAGAGACGAGGCTGCGACGGAGACGAGGAAGGCAGAAGCCGGAGAAGGGGATAGAAAACGGAAGGTGGGGCGGAGCGTTTATTAAAAAGGTTCGGATGCGCAAATCATACGCTAATTAACAACCACCCATCGCCAATGAAGGGGCGGGGCCAGGTCTATTCGAATGAAGAACAGTTTGCTTTTCGCCTTTTAATCTGCAATCAAATTTTGTATCACGTATTGCTCCGTCATCCGTAATCCAAATTTGATCATATTTGTTTCTGAATTTTTCTAAAATTAACATCTATTCATTTATGACATTTTTTCGTATGTAATTCCATTTCTTGGATGTTGTTTATACGCCTTATCTTGTTCCTTATAAGTACAACATAGAAATAATATTTGTTTTACACAACCATTACTAATGAAACTTTGCATTTCATAATCTTATGGTGAACACAAGGTTATGTTAAAATTTCAAATGCATATGAGTTCGAACATGTTTTAAAGTGTGGAAAACTTCAATGTTGAAGTAACATTCTAAGAAACTATGTGAGAGATGTAGACATTTGTACACAAGTATAATCTTCCGTTTTCGAAACCATTTGAATTTTTGTAGACAAGCTTAGGGACCTAAATTATGTTGTCAAGTCAATTTGTAGAATTTTTAGAACACACTAAGACGTTATTATAATTATTATATCATAAACAAGAGATAAAAAATATAGTTTTAAGAAATTTGGTTAAACAAGTGTGGTTGTTGATATTTTATTCAAATAATAAATTACCAACTATGAATTGTTCGTATTTTTTATGATTTTTTGGTGCTGTTTATGGGCTTTAATATTTGAGGGAAGCAAGTTTCAATTCAGAAAAAGTAGTGTCGGGCCCACGCGTCAGCGTCAGAAGCCTATATAAAAAAAGATAATCGTTGCCTGCCCAACCGACAAAGGCGATACGTGTAGACTAACCTGCGTCGCCAACAAGTGCTCCATTGTCCGAAATGCCCTTGACCGAATGAATATGCATCCGCCCCAGCGACGCTGGTACACTAACCCTCGTCGCCAACAAGTGCTCCATTGTCCGAAATGCCGCTAGCCGAATGAATATGCATCCGCCCCGGCAACGCTGGTACACTAACCCTCGTCGCCAACAAGTGCTCCATTGTCCGAAATGCCCCTGGCCGAATGAATATCCATACACCCCGGCCCCAGCCCCCTTCTTCTTCCCCGATCTGAGCTCCACCGCCGTCGCCCGCCCGTCCTTCCCCGCCGTCGCACTACGCCGATTCGTCTGGAGGTGCATGTCACACCTGATTTCCGGAGAGAAACCAAATGCATCTCATATGTGCGCCAGGATCAAGTTACACACATATGATAGACAAATAAGTGTAATATCATAAACAGTATTCAAAACGTAACATAGAGTTTAACATTTTATTACACTCAGACAGAAGACACGAAGGTCTTTAACATCGGAAAACGATAACTACACGAAGAGTCTTCGTGTTCCACTTCCACAGGCACTTGACTGGGGGATCGCATGCCTCAGAACTCCTCAAATTCGCTGTAGTACTCCTCACCATTGTTCTCTTCTGAACAGTGGTAAGCAAGGATGAGTACACTTATGGTTGGTACTCAGCAAGTGGGGGAAGATGCAAGGCTTCCAAGGATAGGCTAAGGTTTTTGTAGCGGTGAGCATTTTAATGTTGGTCAAGTTTTAATTAAAGAATGCCTAGTTACTAGATGTAAGTTTATACCAACCCACTTAAGAAATTTATAAACAACTCATCTCAAAACCCATCGTACCACAATTTAATTCCATCTTTGAGTTTATTAATCATGTGAGGGTCCAAGCCGCTCGTAACCGTGAGCACGGCTGATCGATCAGTTTTACACTCTGCAGAGGTTTGCACACTTTACCCACAGCTCGCGTAAAAGCTCCGAAGAACTTTAAACCCAACCATGCGATGCTGGCCAAGCATCATACCACACTTCTGAGGTGTGATTGCATAGGGACACTACGAAGCCTTTACAAAGGCATGCAAAAGACTAACGACCCGCATAGTTACGGATCAGGGCGGACCATAACCCTCCCTAGTGGTCAGCACCTTAGCAAAGGCTGCTACCCCAAGAGGACCGGGCTATACCCTTGCAACCCAGATCCCCCTCTGCTCCTTTCGGAAAAGGGCCATCAGATCGATCGCACACCTAATTAATTGGCTAAGGTCAGAGCCATATGACACTATGGTTGCACATGTTTTCTTGGGTGGTTCTCCATGTTCCGATTAATTCATATGATCTTGTATTATCCCAAAGCCATAAACATTAAGCATAAAGCCTTTATCAGGAAAACCATTTTATCCAACCCAAGTTGAGCCACTAGCATATTCTACCCAAAAACATTTATTAAACCAGGTTGATCCAAGGGTTGAGGGTAAAAATCTAGGTATGTCCTTAAAAAGGTGTTCCCGTCAATTTAATGCAATATCAGAATAAATATAAACTTAGTTATCATGCAATTACATAGGATAAAATAGAATCATGCAGGGGGAGAAGACCACTTGCCTTCCTCGACTACAAACAAATCTTCTTCTTCTTCAAAAAGCTGCTCCTGATCGACTCCAACGGGCTGCTCAGTCGAAATAGGCACGATATCTACGAGTGCACAAATAAAGCATACAATAAATAAAACAATTCACCAAATAGGTCTAAAGGCTACAAACACACTACTAAAACAACGGGCTCCCTGAGATGATCGCATAGACACCTAAAATGCTAAAAACGGAGCTAAAACGACAAAGATATGCTAAAAACAGGGTTCAGGGGCTAAACTGCGAAGAAACTAAGCTTCCAGGGACCTAACTACAAGAAACCGAGGACCTATACCTAATTATGCATAAAAACAGAAGGTCTAAAGCATAAAAGAGCCTATACAGGACCTCGGGGCTAAAACTTGACAAAAGCAGGGGCTAAAACGTAAAAGAAAGGACCTGAATGCAAGGATTTACATAGGTGGAAGGACTGGCTTGCGAAAAAGGATAAACCGAGGGGCTCTTTAGCAAAAGAACCCCGGTTGACTAGTATGAAGCCCTTTTGACTCGAGGGCTGGGGAGATCTGGGCCGTCCGCGCCAGATCCGACGGCAGGCGACGCGTGCAAGCGGCCGAGCGGCGGCGGACGCACCAGAGACGGCGGCACGCGGCGGCGAGGTCACCGGTGTAGCCCGGAAATAGGCTCCCGGCCACGAAATCGTGCGCGGTTTGAACCTACGCGAAGACGAGAAAACGGCGAAGCTAACTAGGGGCACGGGGAGATGATGTGGGCGACGGCTAGGGCACCATGTCCATGGGGGCGGACGGCGCAAGGCCGGCGAGCGGCGGAAGGTGCTGCGGCTCGGGATACAAGGGGTAACGAGCGGGGGACGAGTCGTTCACCACACGGCGACGGATTGGCGAAGAAATGGGCGGCGGGGATGCTGCGGTGGGGGAGATCGACACCGGCGGCTGGAGCTTGAAGACGACGGCGGCGGTGCTCGATTGAAGGGGAAGGAGACCCTGTGACACGAATTGGAGCTCAATTAAGCGACAAGCGCGAAGAAGAAGAAAGAAAGGAGGGGCATGGACACTTCACCGACGGCGGGAGAGCTCGGGCGGCCGGCAATGGCGCGGCGGCCGGAAATCCCCAACGGTGATGGCGTGCGCGCGAGCATGAAGGAGTGTTGGAGCTAAATTGAGTGCAAAGGAAGTGTGGCAGGGGCTCTGGCCGTGCTTAAATAGAGCCGGGAGGGGAGGGGGAGCGGCGCCCGGCGGGCTACGGCCATCAATGGCCATGGCCTTGATTGCAATCAAAGGGGGCCGATTGATTAGGGGGAAACTGATGGGATTGAAGGCGGGGAGTGAGGGCCGAGCTTCATTGCGGTTTGATTTACAGGTTTGAAGGTGGGGCGCGGTAGACGCGGGAAGGTAACGGCCGTTGGCCATTCAAGGGGGCGCGATAGAGCCACTGCTAGAGGTTGGGGGTGGTGCCGACAGCCGGGCCCCACCTGTCAGCGAAAGAAGAAGAAAAGAAAAAGGGAAAAGGGAGCTAGGCTGCGCGGGCTGCCTTCGTGGGCCGCGCGTGCGCTGCTGGGCCGCGAGTGGGGGAAGGGAAAAGGAGGCCAGCGGCCTGCTTGGCCGAGCGGGCTGAGGAAAAAGAAAAGGCTGGCTGGGCCAGAATAGAAGGGAGAAGAAGAAAGAGATTGGGGTGGGTTTTAGAACTTATGATTTTTCTTTTGAAAACCACATACATCAAGCAAAAACCATGCAACCGAATATGATGCACAAACACTTGTTGCCTCTAAAATTATTCCAATGATATTTAAATATTTTAAAGCCAAATTTATTTGATAATTTATTTAAGTCCTTAGAAAAATTAAATCTAACCACCGTGTTGCGTATATTAATTTAGTGATGGAATTTTAGGGTGTTACAGTGCACGTGCGAGGAGCAGGGTTCAAGGTTGCCGGAGCAGCCGTAATCACTCTATCGGCTTGGATCCAGTCGGTGAGCTAAGCGGCTTTCCACTGGTCCCTTGCTCGGACTGTGGTATGGCTCGGGTGGTGGAGGGGCGGACGCAAAAGGAAGGTGAAAACCATGGTCGTCTTTATTTTAAGTGTGCAAGGAAATCGGTGAGTAGTCTACTGTGTTTCCCAAATCTGAGTTAGGGTTCTTATGTGCTTTTGATTTGTAGTACACCAAGAATTGTGGAATTTATCGTTTCCACAAGGAGTATCTCCAGATGCTGAAGGATGCTGGCGTCATTGTTTTTCGACCGTCGAACTGGGTAGACGCGGTCGATGAAGTAGTTGATTCAGTGGAATGTCAAATTGGGAGCGGCGAGCAGAGGCTAGCACTGGAGGACAAGCAGAGGAAGAAAGCACTAGGGCAGAAGATGGACAATGTGATCTGGAAGATGAACTTGATTATTGTGGCTATTGTTTGTGTAGTATTTGGATGTTTACTGAGGATGTATGCTGCAAAGAAGTAATTCTGATGTTAAAAGTGGTGCTTTTGCTTCATCTGTGTGGATGAAGAATGAAAAATCTGTCACAGATGACAAACTTAAATGGATGAATGAAGAATGGATGGAATGACAATTGGGTCACAAATCTTAATGTGTCACATATCACAAAATTCATCAATTCATCTGTGCTGACATTTCATTGCAGCACGAGGCAAAGGAGACGTGGATTAACACAAACAGAGTAACAAACTTCTGGCATACACATTGCAATTCATTGTAAGCTGCTGCCATAGACATTGCAATGCGTTATAGGAGACATGGATTGATCTACCCGCGTCTCTTAGATCTACTAGTTCATCACAAGTTCAACAAACACACAGGAGGAATACATTAACAGAGGAACAAATTAATTAAGCAGAGGTAGTCACCGCCGGAGGAGCCCCACCGTCGGAGTCAGAGCCGGAGCCGTCGAGGCCGCCATCGTCACCGCCGTCGAAGCCGCCATCGTCGCCGCCGTCGTCGTCGACTGGGTCGAGCTCGCCTCTCTCAAGGTCCCCAGCCAAGATATGGATCTTGAAGGCGTAATCCTTCACGGTCCTCTACAGCGGATCATTGGGTCCTGGGACCCCGAGATGAACGGCCACCCGTTGAAGCCTGTTGAAAGCTTCGCGGAACAAGTTGACTGACCAGGCTTCGTCAGCAGTTAGTGCAGGAGCAGAAATGGCCTCCACGGGCTGCGGTGCTGGCGCCTCCTCGGGCGGGGGCGGCGGCACCTCCTCGGGCTCGTCGGGCGGGGGCGGCGGCACCTCCTCAGGCTCGTCGGGCGGGGACGGTGGCACCTCCTCGGGCTCGTCGGGCGGGGGCAGCGGCACCTCCTCGGGCTCCTCGGGCGCCAGCGCTGTCCCCTCCTTGATGAGCCGACGGCGGCGGCTTTTGTCGTCATCATCCTCCTCCCTCCCCCGCTTCCTCGACGGCTCGCTTGACGATGCCATGCGCGCACTTGAGGAAGAAGAAGCTCTTGGATTCACTTCTTGGTGACCGGAGACGGTGGTGGTGGGGTTTTCTTGGTGCCGCGGTTGACGAAGTTCTTGGTCGGCCGCGGATTTATATTGACAAGACGGGGAACCGTCAAGCGGCCGGTCACGCTCCTCGGAACCCGTGTACGCTCGGGAGAGCTCTTGGCCACAAAAGAGACATGTGGTCACAAGGAGACGTGTGACTGTTCATATTTTATTCAAATACCAAATGCCCAACTATGAGTTGTTCGATTCTCAAAAAAAACTATGAATTGTTCATATTTTTATTAAATTTTAGGTGTTGTTTTATTGGCCCTAATTTTTTAGGGAAGCAAGTGTCATTTCAAAAAAAAAGTGTTGGGCCCATGCGTCAGCGTTAGCAGCCTAGTATAAAGAAGGTAACCGTTGCCCGCCCGCCCACCAGCCAACAAAGCGACACGGGTTTACTAACCCGCGTCAGCAGTGACTATCCATTTTGCAAAATGAATATTCAACCGCCCGGGCCCATTCCGTCTCCCCTTCTTCTTTCCGAATGGATAAGCACAGCACTTTCCTTAAAAAAATGTGCAGCACACGACGCTTTTCTCATTTCTCACTAGGGTAAGAGGAGGCGTGGAGACAGAGACGACAATGAGCGCCGGCGAGGGGCCAAGCAGCGGACGACCCCGCGCACCCAGGATCGAGGAGAACCAGAACGCGAAGCGGTGCCGCAACTGGATCCGTGCGCGTGTCGACGAGATGGCGGCGAAGAGGGAGACGACGATGAGCACTGGAGAGGGGCCAAGCAGCGGTGGAGTGAACCCAATGCCGGAGACGAGGGTCCTCAACTGGATCCTCTCGGGTTCCGACGAGGGGCCAAGCAGCGGCAAGGAGGAGCATGCCGGCGAGGGGGCAGCGAAGTGGGCGAGGCGCCTGCCTCACGTCTGCGAGCACAAGTGTCTGGCAACGACGAAGAGGGGTCGAGGGAGCGGCGAAGGTGTAGAGGACCTCATCTCTCACTCTGGCAACGACCACGACGACGGCGAGGCAAGTTTCTCTGAATCTCACTGACTTTTTACTTGTTCTATAGATGAAGCTTGAGCTTGATAAAGTTAGTGCATGATGATGTCTTTCCATGCTTGTCATGATCTTATACCAAGTTCTGAGGAAAATCAGTTCTGAACTATGTTCTGCTTTTACTTGTCACCCTGCTATGAAGCCTAGGATAATTTTCAAGTTCTTATATAATTTTCCTATGATGATTACTGTGCCTATACTGCTCCAAGTTCTGAGGCAAATTAGTTCTGAATTAACTATGTTATTCTTATACCATGTTTAACCCTGTTTCAGGCAAAACTCTATGAGTCGCGAGCAGAGCTTGAGTTACTTCTAAACCTTAATGTCTGGGATTATGTGAAACTTGAGTTTGAAAAAATCACGAAAGAAGTGAACATCCTCATCAAAAAGGCTAAGCACATAAGGAGGTACAAGTATACTACTGAACAAAATCTCGAGCCTATTGAAGATGCGCTCGAAGGGCTTCAAGAATCCTTGGTTGCTTACGAAGAGGCTGCAAAAAGAGCAAATCTTGATGGGGTATGAGGAAGTTCAAGCTTGTTGATGTGCAGGGTCAGATAGCCATACTTTTGTGGATATTCAAGGGGCATGCTTTTGTTGATGTGTATGGTCAGATAGCATGACCATAGTAAATAATTAATGTGATGGACAAGTTAAGTCCTAGCCTGATGGACAAGTTAAGTTAACTGTTTGTAATAATTATTCTTTATTCCTATGGACAAGTTATCTTTATCTATGTGGACAAGTTATCTCTCTTATGATGTCTGTTTTGTATCAAAAGATATATGTGTTGATTGTGCCTGTATGTCGAAATGGAAGCAATGAGAGATCGAGCTGACCTGTCAAGGAAGACAGACTCAAAGGAGACGCGGATTCACAAACCTCCGTCTCCTTTCTTCACAAAGGAGACACGGATTAACAAACCTCCGTCTCCTTTGTTCACTGCCGCCGCGCTCACACTTCATGGCAGTGAAGAGTGCTTTAGACTTTAATTATTGAGCTCTCAGTCTAGTAACGGTCGTCAAATGGTCATTGGTAATGGACACTAAAGCCGGTTATCGATACGGTAGCGATCAGTAACGGACTTAAAGAGCCCGTTACCGATAGGGTATTGATCGGTAACGGATTTTACAAGCCCGTTACCAATACGTTTAAATTTTGTAACGGACTCGCCTTAAGGTCCGTTACAAAGAATTCATGTAATGGGCGTTTAAGAAGCCCATTACCAGAAGTCCACATTGGTAATGGGCGTTGTGGAGGCCAACCCCGGGGTCGGCCTGCCGCGCTTATGGCTAACGGGCGCCAAACAACAACCGTTACAGATGTGGGTGCATGTAACGGGTGTTAAGGGCCTGTTACAAATGCTGCGTGACTTATTTGAGGTTTTCACGTAGTGAGAAATGCTTGTTGGTTTTCTTAAGTCACTGCTAACAGCGCCTTGCTAGTGTGAGCGTAAGATCCACCTGGGTACACCTATGAGTACGAACGAGTCCGCAAGCGCACGGATATACCGCTGTAGCACTTCACCTAAGGAGTATTCCAAAGGGTATCAAATCCAAGGAACGGTGAGCGCTACCTCCTAGCCTAGCTATGGTCCAAGGACACTACTCTATAGGATGAGATGGGAACTGGAAAGGATCCAGCTGATAGCGTACAGAGTTCAGAACGGTCTCTCGATTAGAAACTCTCGTTTCGGGCACCAGTTCCCTCGTGGATAAAACAGGTCGGTTCTAGCCGAAAAACTCTACACCGTATCCGAACATGGGGAGTACAGAGGGTCCAACGGCTGTCACTACCGCGACCTACCCCTAACTATCCGTGGGATACGGGGCAAATGAAGGATAACCCGCAGTCTAGACACCACATCTACACCGCCGATCACTACTATAGCACAACTACGTCTGTGCACCCACAACAACACTATAGCACTCCGTATAAATACGAAGCGATGAACCCACGAGAGAGAGACTGGAACTCACTCAGGTATTAGCTATCTCATGCAAGGATCACGGAAGGACTTTGATCTAAATGGAACATACAGAGTACCCACTTTACTCTAGTTAGACTAACTGGCATACAAACAGAATTAGCAACTTATGAACTACACTAGAAGATCAAAGGGTTGGGTTCATGAAGAACACAAGCCTCTAAATCAAGAACAGATGAAGAACACAAGAACTATTCAATAATGCAAGAACCCACTTTAGTCTAAACAGAGAATGTCGGAATACTCACTTTAGTATAAATGAAGAACAAAGGCACCCGTAGAGGTTCGTTCTTGGGGAAAGGTGTGAAAACACCATGGCATGTCCCCAATTCACCCCCTCACCTTCCTTCTAATCTCTAAGCACTAGCAAGCCAACACTAATCCTATGCAAAGGCACTCCTCTCCTAGAGAGGTAGGAGCCCAAAGGCAAAATGAGGAGAAGAAGTGTGTGTCTCTATCCTAGCCCCCTCCACCTCTATTTATAGTGCCAAGAGAAGTTCCTAGGCTGCCTTGGGCGCCACCAAGGCACCAATTAGGTGGTGACACATGGCGCTGAGGAGTGGGGGCCAAGTTGGAGAATCTTCCATGAGAAGGAGCTGCAGGATTTTGAAGGGATATTCGGGCAGGCACCTGGCACCGCCTTTGGTTCGTCACGACAAGCCGACACGTGGAAGGGCGGCGCGAGAGGCCTCAAAGTGGGGTCAGGTGACCTGGGGGTCGGCCGATCCTGGGGTAGCCCCGATCGCGCCGGTTTTCGTCCAGGTGACTGCCAGGTGGGTCCCAAGGTGGGTATGGGGTTGCTTGCGGTGTTTCTAGCCAGTTATCTTGTGGTTGTGGGCCCTTCGATCCACGTGCTTGCTCCTGATTGGTCGAGAGTGTGCTTCTTTGGATCGATGATGTGTCCTGGCCACGTGGATTCCTGCGTGGCAGGACGTCGCCACGTGGCCTAGTGTGGGTCCCACCGGGCCCACACGATGTCTTGTGCATATCTCTCTCATCCGAACTCCAGAGTAGGCAAATGATATATCCATTTCGATCGTCTCGACGAGATCGTCACAATGGTGGAGTCCAATTTGGAATTTGACCCTGTTTCCAATGGCGCCCTATACAAGTCTTTGGTTCTCTTGCTCTGTGAATACATCGTTTAACGCGTGATTCGGTACATCCTGCAGTGAAAGCTAGAAACACCAACACTTGTGGAGATTGTCAGTATAAACACCTATTCTAGTGTTGCTGATCACTTTTCATTTATTTTCTGCAGGAGTTGACGGTGTAAAAACGGTACTTAACAGCCGTCAACAACATCCTATGTGGACGATGATGTGGCATCCTATGTGGACGATGACATGGCATCCTACGTGGACGATGATGTGGCCACAGTTTTAGCCCGGCACATAAAAATTCTGGCCCACCACAGCCCGGTTTAGATTCTATCCAATCCCACAAAGCCCATTTCAGAATTATATTCCAGCATAAAATTAGCAAAATTAGTACATCTTCAGCCCATTTATAAGAGGATACAGTTTTCCAACCCATTTACCAAAATTCAATGAACAGAACTTACATCATCAAATTAGATACAATCTCTAGTAAAAAGACCAGCAAACACAATTAGGAATTGAGGCAGATAACACATGCTTTCAGATGTCTACCATTCCAAAAACACTGCACCTTGCTCCTTGTTATTCTGCCACTCTTTTCTCTGATTCCTTGTGAGTTCGTATAAATCCTGAAATAAAAAAGGGCATGTCAAGCTTGAACTGTAATTACATTTTAATAAAAATAATAGAAGTAAACCAATAAGTTCTAACATAAAGTGATTATAGTATGGTCACACAATCAAAATGCATTACAGTATGACTAATGGAGAAGAGCTCATCGTGAGTTTCTGAATCCTAACAGGCATTTCATCAGATATTTCAGGTGCAAAGGGCCAAACACAATTATGGTAGCAATTAATTACTCAATATGGCATAATTAAAGGAGCTTTTGTTCTATTGTTTACCAGGGCAACAGTAGCAGCTCCGGCCTCCCGGTGTGAAGGGCAACAGCAACACAAGTCAACAATGTGTGCTGATCAAAACATATTGCAATGAAAAATTATCAGGGGAATAAAATGACCTCAAGGCAACAGTAGCAGCTCCGGCCTCCCGGTGTGAAGGGCAACAGCAACACAAGTAAACAATGTGTGCTGATCAAAACATATTGCAATGAAAAATTATCAGGGGAATAAAATGACCTCAAATAAAAAACTTCACAACTACGAAGTTTTATGTCTATGGAGACCTACAATTTTGGTATAGAGTTTGTATTCATATGAGGTGAAATGTGAAAGTTGGTACATGAAAAATACATCTACTACAAATATTTGCATAAAAACAGCACATCAAGAATAGAGTAGAATTAACTACTACATTACAAAATAGCCTTGTATTACAAAATAGTCTTCCATTATTATACATAAAATAGAGTAGAATTAGCTACTACATAGTTAATTAGAATCTAGGATCGTGCACGTCATGATCGTGAATCATTAGAAGATATAAACTATAATTAGTATCAATTATGTTGATTCCTAAGAACCTATCAACATAATCTAGTGCATATATGTATGCACTATCCCTAACCATGTAGGGTGTCAAGAATATTTCTCCAAATATCCGCACAGAATTCTTGGATGACGATAGGTAATGTCAGCTTGCCAACTGCTACGTACTAGACTTGGGTGTGGTATTGTGAATGTCTATCCAATGTTTTGTAGCACTTGACGTAAGACCTCGCACATTCCTTGATCAACATGCATGAAACTATTATACAGTGTGTCCTAGATTGAAGTGGCAACCAAGAAAAGCGTTAGTATATATATATACCTACAATTCGGCAATTGATTAGGAAATGAAAGTTTCAAAATAACGAGTAATAAGTGTTTTATTTACATATAGTGGGCGATTCATGTGATGGTATACGTTTAGGCATTTCAGTGACATCGAGAATTTTATGTTCCAAGGCTTTAATCTCCTAGTAACTATAGTCCGGGAATACATGTCTTGTTTGACGTTATATTTTGATAAGTGCCTTCCTCACCGCCTCTGCTGCAGCAACATGTGGCTGTTGTGCAGCAATAGAATTAACATGTATATTAATTGTTTCACCAAGTACTTGCTCTCGCATACCTGCACAATTAATTGCTAGAGAAACCATATAGCTTCCTCGCATCAGACTCGCTTGTGAATGTACCACCATAGGAGCTTTTTTAATCATGTTATATATAACTTGTTCTAACCATTCCATTGGTGAAATCAACTTCAATGCAAATTAAAATACTACAAATTGTTATCATTATAACAATAAAAACTAAACGCAGAAAAAAATATCAAGGTCGTTAGTATATACCATATTCCGACGTAATTCTTGTGTAACACGCACGGGTTCATGACCGACGGGAAAGGGAGGCCCGACAGGGTGCGCTGGAGGCAGGGTTAAAAAAACCGTTTGCTACCGACCGGTTTACCGCGGTAACCGGTGTTACCAGTCCGGTCTGGTAGCAAAAAAACCCGGTTAACCGCCCCTAACCGAAACTAAAAGAAGGCCCAACCAGCTAACCGGTCCGGTTCACCGGTTAACCGCCCCGGTTTTTCGGGCGTGGTAAACCGGACCGGTAGTGGTTTTGTTAACCCTGGCTGGAGGTGGTGGTGTAGGGTCGTTGGACCTCTATATGGGCGACATATCGGCATTTTATCCTGCAAAATTTAATGAAGAGTACATAACAAATAAAGTTAAAAAGTACGAAAATTTAATAACTAATACAAAATGTAATAAACAGTACATAACAAATAAAGTAATAGTAAAGAGTACGAAAATTTATTAACTAATACAAAATGTAATAAATAGTACAAAAATTAGTTAAATGGAAGAAGCTAAGGGAGAGAGCGGCTGAGTAGGATGGGGGCGCGGTGGCGCGAGGACGCCGGGCCGGACCGGAGAGACGTACTGGCGACCGGTGTGGACTCGTGCGCGGAGCGGGGGAGCGCGTGGCTATCGGTGTGGACTCGCGCTGAAGAGGGCGGCGGGCGGGGGAGGGGGACAAATTCCAACAGCCTGACGACATGCTTCGATCGATTTGAAAAATTACAGTGTAACGGCTATCTGTGCTCCACTTATTGACCCACATTTTCAGGTGCGGGAGTCACCCCCACCTAAAGAAGTGTTTCCAGGAGCTGGTGACGCCATTACCCACTCCGGGAAATGGCACCCATTTGTGGGAGCGGGTGATGATATCTGCTCGCGCCTTTTCGCTTACTCTGCCGAGCCCTTTGGGTCGCCTTCAGTCCTCTTTCGAGGACTTACGGTCTCTCCTGGAATTCGACTTGTTGTCACCCGCTCCCACAAATGGGTGCCATTTCCCGAAGCAGGTAATGGCATCATCCGCTTCTGAAAACCCTTCACTAGGTGCTGGCAATTTGCTACAGTGCTGCATTTTTTTGTTAGATCCGGCGGCAATTCCGCCCGCTCCTAGAAAAAGGGACACTCTTACAAATTGTTTTCTGTAGTAGTGCAAACTCCCCCTAAATACCCTCACCATATATATCTGGTGAGATATGGCCATTACAATCGGAATTAAAGAGGGCTCCTTATTTTCGGTCGATATTACCGACCGGGACTAAACAGCCTCGGCAGAGGTGGTTGTTCGACCTGAGACTAAAGCTCCATTAATCTCTGGTTCAAAAACGACCAAGGCATTTGTAATTGGATAGAGTGCCATTTCTCTACTTAGTGATATAGTCCATCTATGATCTGTCTCTTCATTAGCAAACGCATTGATAACGGAATAGAAGATACAATTTTCGATTGACCCTAGCTCCAACCTTGTGGTGCCTGCAGGGGCAGCAGCTGCCGTGTACTATAATGTAAGGCATCTCTTCGGTGCCCGTGGAGGGTATATATTATAAATCGCATAGCTACAGCATCACTGGTGCATTTCTTACTGATGAATATTTTATTTCTTCAATTAGAACATTTTTCACGTACTTAATTAACCTTTCGGTGTAATACCATCTCTTATTGGAACATTTTTCATTTACAACTTTGGTGAAAATGTTTCAGCAGAATAAAGAAATTGTTCTATGAAGGGGAAAAATCTAAATGTTCTACGGTAGGAAAAAAGTTGTGTGAGGTTTGCCATGCATGGTGCTGATTCTAGTAGCATATGTATGCTATGTATGATAGTCCGGTGATTGAGGTATATTAAGAAAACCAATATCTTAGTAGTATTCCAACATACTACATGTACCTTCCCCCCAAAACTATATCCTGAAAAAAATGGATAGAACCAGAAAAAGATTCTTCTGGTAGGGAGGAAGAGAAAAGAAGAAATATCATCTAGTTAAATGGATTAAGGCTACTAGCCCTATAAAAAGGAGGTTTAGGCATCAAAGCCTTGAGAAAAATGAATCTCAGTCTCTTATGCAAATGATGGTGGAAGCTAGAACATGATGAAGCTTTATGGCAGGAGATAGTCAAGAAGATATATAAAATAGTCAGAGGGATCTCCCAATTAAGGAGTAATACCAGGAACTCTCCGGTGTGGAATGATTTGTTGAAAGTGAGACAGTTGTACCTTAAGGGGGGAATAATTGTGGTGGGAAATGAGCAAAATACAGATTTTTGGGAGGATACCTGGTGTGGAATGGTATCTTTGAAAGATAAATTCAATGACTTGTTCGAAATTTGTACAGACCAAGACAGAAATGTAGCAGAAATGGCAGCAACAGGGTGGAGTATGAATTTCCGTAGATGGCTAAATGAAGGAGCTCAAAATCAGCTGCGACAAATGAGGGATATGCTGGCAGCTTGTGCTCTCTCAAAGGAAAAAGATAAAATAAAGTGGACTTGGGAAAAATCCGGGAAATTCTTTGTAAAATCCATGTATGAGCACCTGTTTAGCTATGAGACAAATATCCCCAATAAGAAACTATGGAAATCTAAAATCCCTTTGAAAGTAAAGATCTTCATGTGGCTAGTGCAACAAAATGCAATTTTAACCAAAGACAATTTAAGTAAACGAAATTAGCAGGGTGATAAGAGATGCTTTTTTTGTAACATGATGAAAATATAGAACATCTTTTCTTTGATTGTTTTGTGGCTAGATATATATGTAGTTTGATACCTTTTATTATCGGAGCTCCTTGTAGGCCCTGTTCTTTCTCCCAGTTTTGGGAATGGGTTAAAAGATACATGTCTACTAACAAAAGAATTCATTTTGCTGGGCTGTCAGCCATTTGCTGGGCCATCTGGAAGATTAGAAATGTTGTATGCTTTGTGGACAGGTTTATGGCTGAACTCGATCAGTTGAAGCCAGAGAAAGCCGCACCGAGCACAGGACCAAGGGACAACCGAAGGTCGATTCCACCACCGGAGGGGTCGATTAAGATAAATGTTGATGCTGCCATATCGAAAAATTCAGGAAGGGCATCAGCAGCAGCGGTTGCCAGGAATGGGCACGGTTCTTTTGCTGGGGCTTCAGTTCAAGTAGTTGAAGGCTGTACCGAACCAGAGGTAATGGAAGCTATAGCTTGTCGGGAAGGACTGGCTTTGGCCAGCGATCTAGCTCTGCGGAGGATCAAGGTGGCCTCAGACAGCAGCAATGTTGTGAGGAACATTCTTGGGATGGGCATGGGTCCCTATGGCCAAATTGTTCAGGAGATTAGGTCCAGTTCACGAGCTTTTGAACTCTGTGAGTTTGTTCATGAAGGTAGAGCATCTAATGTCGATGCACATAATTTAGCTAGATCGTCTTTTTTCTTTTGATACTGGGAGGAATGTTTGGTTTTTAGATCCCCCAGCAGGAATTTGTAATCATGTACCACTGGTTTAGCTAATAAAGTTGGTGGTGTGCTCAAAAAAAATGAAAAAAAAAAACCAATCAAATCTCCTATTGAGAATGTGTGTTTGGCCTCATCTTTCATTGCATGATGGCCAAGTCTTCACAAGAAGGGCAACAAGCAGGATATGGAGACAGGAGCTGAAGCAATGAGAGAAACTGCTCTGCACTTCCATCCATTTCAAGACTCGGGTGCTGTAGATGACGGTGCAGTGCTGCTGCAGTGATGCAGTTCTTGGAGTGAAGTGCTTTGGATTAGACTCCTTCTGTGCCAGCTTTAGTTTGAGTGTTGAGTAGTCTAGCTAAGGTGGCTCTTTTGGAATATTGGTAGTTGTCGCTTTTCTCAGTTAACGTTTTCAGACCCTTGGTGTCTGCTTTGTCTGATCATGTAATAAGTAGTTGGTTTCAGTACTAATCGCGGAATTTTGTAATTTCGTTACTTTTTGGTAGTGAAATTCGAGCGTGACCCTTGGTGGAAAAAAATTAAGAAAACCAATATTTACAATAGCTGGCTAAACTATTTAGCGTTTGATCCCTTAAAACAGCTACTAGCTAGCTAGCTAAATGAAGCTGCAGTGGTAAATAGTGGCTACATTAATTATACATGGAAGGAAATAGCAACGTCCTTCTCGAATCAGCTATAGCCGGAGATACCGGAGGCTGTAGCCGACTATTTAAAACATACAAATAAAAAAAACCCGAGAGTCCTAATTGGCTCGCAGAAGTACAGCTGAAAATAATCGCAACTGACATCTCCATTATATATATATATATTGGCTTCTCAGCGACATATACGGGCCAGCTCTAGATCTGGAAGAGTATTCTTGGACCAGTTAGTGGAGACTTTCTCCGAAATATACTACTACCGCACTAACCCATGACCTTCAATAGTATACTAACTCTAAGATCGATGGTCAGTCAGATCTGTTCAAAACTAAATCATGTTAGAGTATCTTTACTACTTAACATATCATTAGCAGGCTACTTGAACTTATCTTTCTAGCGAAATAGTATAATACTAGGATCGTGCCCGTGCGTTGCCACGGGCAAAAATAATATATGTGATAATGTATATGTAAATATAAATTCAATCAAAATTGCACCAAAACACATTAAGAAATAGAGATGTTCATGAAATTTGGAGGCGTTATAGATCGACATATATAACATGCAGCACATAACTACAAGAAATGATGTGGAAAATTCCATAACCTTGTGATCTGGCACTAATGTTTTTTGCTTTCCCAACAACCTGAACCAGCCACAAGAACAAGGATAAAAAACATGTTGGTAGATTCTTTTGTTAAGCTTTTGATGAGGACGACGTAAGAAGATTTCGCCCCCCTTCTGTCTCTTTTGAATTGTGTAGATGCTTCCAGCTTTGAGAGATTTACAGTAGCCTCCCAACTTTGCCTCTCTTTTTTCTGAATAATTACAGAAGTTCGATGAATTTTATTAGTTCCTCCAAGACATCATAAATGATCTTCTAGCAAACAGAAGCAAGAGTTGTTCAACAGTTTTCACAGCTTAAAATTATAAATTATCATGTTCAAATTTTGAAAAGAACTTTAGAGTACTTGTAAAGTAATACCATGAACTGAGCCAACTCTTCTGGCTCTTCAAAAAATAATGAAACTGCTTCCCAACAGTTGTCCAAAACTTAATAATGCTAGAACTACAACTACAAAGGACCCTATGATTGAATTTAACTAACATGAGCAAATATAGACACAAAACTACAACTGCCAGAATTATGTCTGATCATATTTCACATGCATATTTTTGCAATGCATCTATTTCTCTGATGTCCTATACTATATCGTTTAATAACATGTTTGTTTTGACGGCAGACTGAGACCATGAGGATGACAACACAGACCAATAATACCTAAACATGTTCAGATCCTATTTTAAGTAAGCAGCAATAAAATCCCAAGAAACAATGCATATGGCACCTCCGAACGGGTTACAACTAAGTTGGCAAGAACCATCAGTTAAGAATTACCTACTGCTTCATGCGGTACGTACCCTGCCTCAGTGTCATGTCGTGTGTGTAATGGAGGGTCCAAACTATTATTTGTTGCACCATATCGATATAATTAGAGAAAATTAAAGAACTTTTAGAACTAAGATGATTTTTTGGTGCATGCAGACATCAAATACTTAGCGCAAACCAAAACCACATACACATGTGATCCATCAAAAAATAAATGCATGATTTTTTGACTAACCTGGTAGGTCATTGTTTTGAGTCAAATGTCCCCTATGGAGCCATTCATTTTCTTCATCTTTATCCATTGTTACACTAACACCTGGGTAGGATCGACGGTGTCTCCCTCGATGGCAGAGGCAGCGGCCAGTCTTGTTGCTGGAGATGATATCAGGATGAAATAATAAAATAGATATCTAGGATGTTAATGATATCCAAGATTGTTAAATGTTAAGAGAGCGAAATGTTCGCATGACAAGTTCCACAGCACATGCTTGCACATATTTCAAGACAAATGTTCGGAGCACTTATTTGT
This sequence comes from Cenchrus fungigraminus, assembly GCA_036936925.1. Classification (NCBI taxonomy): domain Eukaryota; kingdom Viridiplantae; phylum Streptophyta; class Magnoliopsida; order Poales; family Poaceae; genus Cenchrus; species Cenchrus fungigraminus. Next base: position 77,025,870 of record CM072780.1, read on the forward strand.
ATGAATGTACATCAAAACTCAATGACTTATTGACCTTATCAAAACTCAATCCTCCCATACAACTTCCAAAAGATTGGAGCACCACGTTTCACATCTATACTATCTTATCTTTGTGTCTGCAGGTTTGAAAAAGAAAATCTAAGCAAGTGAAACTTGCAAGATATGAAAAAAAGGGAGAGCTTGACTTTTTCAAAATGAGGGATGTCATAATTTTTGAAAAAGAGTCTAACCATTGGTGGGTACAATTTTAGTGAAATAAGTTGTTTTCTAAGCTTGAAAACTGATCCACTAAATACTATGAAAAGGATAATTGAACCATATCTATGAAAGGTTGCCTAATTGTTCAGTTAGCTGCAACTGTCAGGGCAATCAACAAATGGGATCAGAAATTCCAAACTGACATCAGATGATACTGGCCAATTGTACTGGAACTGTACTCAACATTAGAAACTGATTCAAAGCTCCCTAACATGTTGAAGGTCAATAAATTAGCTGTAGCAACAATTCAAAACATGAAATTTCAGTTAGAATATTTAGAACCTCCAAACATAGCAATTGCAAGATAGTCCCAAACATTTCTCCTTTCTAAACACAATTTAAGCAAAGGTTGGCTAGCTACTTGCGCACACATTGAAGGCAAGGAAAAAGAGTGCTTCTGAGTACGGAGACAATTTTAGACATTAGCTTAAAAGCCTAGTGGAAGAGTACCTTAGTTGGACACAATTGCCTCGCAAGCTCAAGTAATTTCAATTTAGAACTGCATTGACGCACTTTCTCTCATGAATGGCACCAGAATCTGTACCATACCTATCCAACCCAAATGCATAGAAGCTTCATTTTATTTCATAGATGTTTGGTACTGGAGCAAGAACACAATTTCACAATTGTCTCATATATGCAAGTACAAAGAAAAGGGGAAACATATGATGGACCCTAATAACAAGTATTATGAAAAACAGTATAATAAACCATAAGATCTAACAGAGCAAGCAAGACAGTATGAGTAAAAGAGAAAGGTGTACAGAAACATAATATTCTATGGTTTTCAGGCAGCGATGGCTAATCTGGAACAAATAACCTAGTTAGATGGTCGTATAAGGATGTGTGGTTGAATATTTAGAAGGCATAATTACCGGTATGAAAACTACAAAGAGGAACGAAAATTCGAACTTTACTTTTTTGTGAGCATGGTGGTCGGCAGGCCAAAATATGCTAGGTGATCGATGATGAGGAAGGTCGAGCAGTGGGCAAACAGTAGGTCTTTGAATGAAGTGCGTAATCTGATAACCATGGACCAAATATGCAATGCAAGCATCACCATTGCCTACCTAACAATTCACCTTGCCTACTATTGCCAGATCCAACCTGATAGCTCGTACTCAATGTGATGACCCATAGTTGAGAAAATTAAGTACCTGGTCTTTTTGACTGACAACAGGGTGGTAAAGTTGTGGGAGAAAATAACTTGGGAAGTACACATCAATTGAAGAATAACTTTAGCACAGTTCATACAATTCTTCGAGAGTGATTTACCATCCCTTAATTTGAACAAATCATTTGAAGTGTCCCTAAACAAACAAAGCATGGACATCACCATATCCAAAATTATAGCACAAAATTGAATGAATGCATTATGGTAAACATAAAAACGACTTTTACTCAGCATTTCACAACGAACAAAATGCAGAAATCAAAATGGTAAAATATAAATACAGGCATCCTTGACCTGACCATGAACGCAGTCTCCCTTTTTAGTTTCCTGCAATAGTTGGTCTAGTGATTGGTGTTTATCAGAGAGGAACATGAGTTTTAATTTTTGGTATCAATCCTACTGAAACTTATCAAAAAGCATCAATTCCACATTTTCGATCAGCCTAAACACATTTATTCAGCAAACATCAGAACAACCTCAGATCCAATATACACAATCTCGTGCACACATTCAATCAAGCAGATCGAGGATGGAGACTGACCGGACAGAGGAGTGCTAGTGTGGCAGCGCACAGAAGAGGCACGGTCCAGGCGGAGGAGGACGCGGTCGCATGGGCGGGGCCGGCGGCATCCACGGGCGGGGCAGCGGCTGGCGGCGACCGTCGGTGTTCACGGGCAGGGGCTGCCCGGACGACGCGAATGGACGTGGCCAGGCGTGGCGGCGGACGGAAGGGAGCAGATCTGAGGGAGAGGGGGGCGTCGTGCGGCAAGACGACGCCGGCGGCGGCGGCGGACGACGCGCAGTGGACCGCCAGGACGGGAGAGTGTTGGTGGCCTGGTGGGGATCTGTTCGGAGGGGGGAAGGCGGTGGGGGTGGCCGCGTGTGGATGAAGGGGGAGGCGAAGGTGGAGGCGGCGTGCGGAAGAAGGGGAAGGCGGCGTGCGGAGGGGGCGCGAGGGCAGAGCCGAGGGCGGCGGCGGACGTGTAGGGTTTTGAAAAAAAAGATCGGAGAGATGGCTGATCTGGGGGCAAAAATGGAACGCGCGAGGGGCGGGACGCGGGATTAACGCGCGGGGGCGGAGGCGGAGGGCGGAGGCGGAGGGCGGACGCACGGGCGGACGCGTGGGTGGAGCGGAAAAAGTAGGAACAGATTTTTGTCTCCACTTCATTCTTTTTAGGAGTAGAGATGTACACATCATGTATGTCAGTACGTACGCCAACTACGACAGCTTTATTAAAAATTAAAGATTCTTATTTCAGCTTATTATTCAGGTCAACCGTTTCACAGCCAGCTCGCCAAACACGCCAAAAAGAATGCGCAAGCAGTTTTAGTTGCTGTAATGCTGTGTGAATTGTCCAGTTGGCTCCTGCAGAGAGGTCACCTCCATTGGTATCCCCTCTCCCTGCCGGCCGTGTTGTCCGTTGTGCGGCGCCTAGGACAGCCAGCGAGCTAGCGTGATCCGCTCAATCTGCCATGGCTGTTAGCGTGAGCGCCTTCGGTGCGCACATCGTCCGGTCGCTGGACGACATGCTCCTCGGCCCGCTGGGCAAGGGGAGCGCGGGGCTTCGGGCGGAAGCCGAGAAGCTCGTGGAGAAGCTGAAGGAGGAGCTGGCATACTCGGAGCACGCCGAGAACCTGGTGCTGGAGGAGGACCTCGCGCGGCAGTGGCTGGCCAAACTGCGGTCAGTGCTGTACAAGACGGACCAGCTTCTGGAGGCGTACGGGGCCGACGTACAAGCCCAGCGGCCGGCCATATTTCTACCGGTGAGCACGGAATTCACGTAGCACTTTCTGCCTTGTCCTTTTGTGCTTTTCATTGAATTCGGGACAAAGCTAGCAGCATCAACCCTTTGTCCCCATCAGCAAAAAGTGTGATTTGGAAAGGAATATATTCCCGTTCTGTCAATTGATCTCTATAAGCAAAAAGGAGATGTGGAATAAAGCAATACTACAACTTGAAAAAGTAAAAGCAGCACACATACTTTCTTAGAAACACACACAAAAAAAAATCCAAACCATTTCTCGTAAGCGTAGTAGCATAGATCAACGGACTATAATATCAAAATTTTGAGTGTGCCCATGAACTTGCCAAGGGGTAGATTTTGCTAAACCACTGCATGCTCCGAACTCCGATCCTGTCATGTACTGTTCCCATGGCATAAAACCACATCTTCTCAATGAGCTTTTTCATTAAAGGAAAAAATTGAAATATAAATAAATTGTGCCCACAATTTTTCATCAGTTTAAACTCTTAGAGTTAAATTGGCCAGCGCTTACAGCTCAATATGTTGTTAGGGTAATGAGAGGTTTCAAGTTCTGAATCCAGGTGGTCAGTTAAATAAAATAGTTCAGTTAGTGCCCAGCTTTCCAATTGACATGCAGATTGCAATCGTTAAGGATCAAATCCACACGGTGCCCTGGAGTTCGGGCGTCCACTCTAGCATCCATTTAATATACCTACAGAATCCTACTTATTTCCCTTTGTATCGATTAATTTAGTTTGAATCAAACAGTAAACTGTTTCACATTTTTAAAATTTTGTTGCAAGTGAACTTTTCAGTTCAGGAAAGTGTCATTGAAAATTATAATAGTGAAAACAAATTTAAGCCTCTACGGTCTATTTTTTATAGAGTTCTTGTTAATTTCTACTTACACTTTGTCCGATCCATTTATAGGTCATGCGACGTTTTACAGCGGACAGGTATATCAAGCAACATATAAGGACCTTACTTCGGAACATAGGTTCAGTATCTGAGACCCGTCCTTCCATGCTCGAAGATAAAAACAAGGTCCATGATCAGCATTACAGATCATGTATTATTGATGGCCAGGAACTCTTGTGCCATGAAAATTTAGTGGGGACAGAGGTTGAGCTGAAGATGTTGCCATTGGTTGACAAATTGACAGAACATCATCATAAACCATCTCAGCATTTTATTATTTTTGCAATCTATGGGCTGGGAGGAGTTGGAAAGAGAACTATTGCCAGAAGAATATTTGATAATCAGAGGATGAAAAGTGCATTCAGCTCATGCTTATGGGTATCCATTTCTAAAGGATGTAGTGTTTCTCAGATCTTATTGGCAACATGTGCTGCTATTGGGGGCCTCGAAGGACCAAAAACAAGGAAGAAACTCCAAATGATGTTGACTGACAAAATTGGGGGAAGGAAAATTTTTCTGGTTTTTGACATATACAATGGTGTTCACTCAAAAGAAAGCATAGGTAATGCTGAAACATACCGAAACTTAATTGAAGTCCTCAAGGTAAACTTTCATGCTGCTACTGAAGGGAGCCGTGTTTTGATAACAACCAGTGATGAGAATGTTGGCAGTGAGATAAAGTCTGCTCAAATCCAGAAAGGCGCTGAAGGATACGGTCTTCAAACCCACCGCCTGGCGCCACTAACAGTGGAAGATGGTTGGATGTTACTACTAAGGACAGCTGGTCTGGAGCAAGCAAAAGTCACGCCAGAACTAAAGAAGATTGGTTTAGGTATTGTGCAAAAATGCAATGGTCTTCCTCTTGCTATCAAGGCTGTTGGAGGTATTCTTCGTCGAAACCGTTACCAACAAAAGGACTGGGTGTGTGTATATGATAGTAGAGCATTTTCTCTCAAGGATCCTACCACAGGAACTGAAGGAGGAGTTAGCAGCAGTATCTATCTGAGCTACCAGCATGCTCTACCACATCTAAAGCAATGCTTCCTTTATTTAACACTTTTCCCAGTAGATTTTGAGATTGAGAAACACTTGATTACACAGTTGTGGATTTCTGAGGGGCTTATTGATACAAGACATGATGTGCACTCATCAGAAGAGACTAATGATGGTGTTTGCCAAGAATCAAATACTCATGACAACAGGGAAGAAATAACACAAGAGCAAGGGAAGGGCATCACCTTGTCACGTGACATACCAGATGAGCACAGTGGTGCTCCGTCAGACAGTATTGTAGATGAGACCATTAAATCATCGGAACAAGCTAATAGAGAGAACGACAGCTTTCCATTACAGGAGATAGTAGAGGACGATAATAACCAACAGCCACCTGAGAAAGTCACCAGTGGTCATTCTTCAAGCAAGCAAAGCCATTGCTCACTACAAGAAGCAAGCATTAGAGAAAAGGTACAAGACATAGCAGACAGGTACTTCGAAGAGCTTGCAGAGAGGTGTATTATTGAACAACAAAACAAGGCAAAAGGGTATAAGATGCATGAACAAGTTAGAAAAATCGCAGAGTCCTTAATTGAAAATGAGTCATTCTCTGGTGACCCAAAGGATGTGGCTAGATTATCGACCAGTCTCTATCGTCTCTCATTTATTAACAAGGGGCTGACCACTATCCCTGAAGATGTTTGAAGGTTTAAGAGTTTGAGGACACTCCTCCTATCTGGTAATCCACTTGGTGAACAGGGCCTGGATGTCATATGCAAGAATCTGGAATTCTTGCGGGTTCTTGACCTATCAGATACAGAAATCACCTCCATTCCGAAGGCATTGAAAAATCTGGAGAAACTTAGGCACCTAAATCTTTCCCGTACACGGATAAAAACACTTCCAGATTCCATTGATCGCCTCTGGAGACTGCGCTTTTTGGGTTTGGAGAGATGTAAATCTCTCATTTCCCTTCCCAAAAATATCCAGAAGTTATCAAAGTTGGAGTATCTCAACCTTCGAGACACTGAAATAAGAGAGCCCCCAAGATTGAAGAATATGCAGCATCTTACATTTCTTCAGGGTTTTGTAGTGGACAGCAAATCTTCAAATGGTTGGCCTTTGGAAGAACTGCAAAATTTGAGAAACTTGACTAGGCTACAGATAAAGATTCTAGACAGGATGATTGAAAATGGTGGAGTCCTGAAGAAAATGGATAATCTTAGGAACCTGGAGCTCAGTTACTGTCTTGTCAATTCAGAAACGCCGTCAGATGAAGAAGCAACAAGAGTTGAAGAAGTGATCACGCAACTTGAACCCCAACCATATTTAGAATCGCTCGAAATTGATGGATTTTATGGGAGTACTTATCCAGGATGGTTCTGTATGCTTCCGTATCTTCAACAACTTCACCTAGTGAACTGCAAGTTCTGTACAAAACTTCCGCCTGTTTGGCAGCTTCGATCGTTGAAGTTTCTCCGAATAGCCAATCTCTCCAAGCTGGAAAAAATCGAGATGGAACCAACAATTCAAATGACATCATTTCCTAATCTAGAGGAGCTGCAGGTTGAGGACATGGAAGTTTTAAAGTACTGGTCAGGATTTCAAGCTGGGGATCTGCCACACCTAAAAAAGTTCTTGCTCAGAAGGTGCCCAAAGCTGGAGCATCTTCCTGGTGGCTTGGAGCATTGCAAAATTATACCAATGATGGAGCTGAGAGATGCAACGCTACTGGACGTACTCGACAACATCCCCGTGCAAGAGCTGCTTGTGGAAGCAATGCCACGTCTTACTTCAGTATCAAATCTTCCACTAATGAAGGTATTCACAGTGATAAGCTGCCCAAAGTTGGGGATTGTTTCAGGGGTGAACTCACTGCAGCACATTCACATGGTAGATGAGCAACTTGATCAGATTCCAAAATGGCTGGAGCAGCATGTTTCAATGATAGAAACTCTGGAAATAATGGGCAAAGAAGAACTTCTCCGGAAATGCGAGCGTGATAAGGAAGATTATTTGCACAATAAGGAAGATTATTGGCCTATAATTCGTGAGATTGCCCGTGTTGATGCATATCTCCCTGGCAGATTAGCATTCTTCTCATATACCCGGAGCAACGATTCCTTCTGTAGATACCAGAGACGTCAAGCTAATGCACATGAAGATTCTACTCCTGCAGCAGCGACATCTGCTGCAGACGCTACAGGTGCTAGTGTACCATCCAGCTCCACAAGCCCTAGCGCAGGCACCAAGTCAGCACCAGGACCTGCTCGAGCACGTCAGACGATGTCTATGGTCGGAGCACTTGTATTGTCTGCAGCCATGCTGATTGGCCATATGGATGGCTCTCATACTGACCCGCGGCAAACAATCAGTTTGTCTGTTCTGTTTTTTATCGCGCTTCTTTCCCTTTTGGCAACCTTCAAAGGCCACGCCAGTGACCTGAATTAAACCCATCATGTTATTACAAATTAAATAGAGTTGGCATCAGTATTGTACACTTTAATATCAAAGTCTAATGGTTTGTAAATTCCCAATTCTGACTGTTCTGAGTTTTCAAAAAAAAAAAATTCTGACTGTTCTGAATGTATATATATTCCTTTACCAAACCGAGTATTTGCACAGGAGAACATATATCCCGCTATAAACCTGTTATGCACTAGCCCTTTTGTTATTTAATGCACTCGATTCTGGACCAACTGTAGTTTTCCTCGTAAACATAACCATTTCACTATAGAGAAGGATTTTTTTTCACAAAATGGTGACAAGAGTTCTGCCTCAAGTTTTATCTATACTATAAGGAGCGAAAACAATTGAAAACTTTTCTCACCCAAATCGGGTCCACCGTACCCCTCACGCCAGACCCACCCGTCATATATTTTCAGAAGTGGATAGGGTGGAAGGACTATGAAAGGACAAAAAATCACAATTTGGAGAGCGTTTCTGCCAAAAACGAATTGTTTTTGTCACCAACCCGGTGTGTACCCGCCCCCTATACCCGCTGGGACCACCTCCCCGTATCACATCTCAAATAAAAAAACATCTACGTCGTGGCTCGCGGGATCCGTGGTGGGAGATCCTCCTCGCGGGCGGGAGCACAGGATCTCCGCGGCCGGCTGGGGAGGCCGCCACGCCCACCGGAGGACGCGCGCAGCCGGCCGGCGGGAGGAGGCCGCGGCAGGCTCAGGGACAACAAGTTGCGAACACATCCCTGCTCTTGCCTCGCAGGGGAGGAGGAGGAGCCGTCGGTGACCCGTGGGGAGGAGGATGGGTCGTCGATGAAGAGAGGAGCCGCAGGGGCACGCCCCTGTCCCTGACTCGCCGGGTCGGACCTCCGCCGACACTCGTGGGGGAGGAGGAGAGAGAGGCCGCCGACTGTTGTCCCCTCCAGCGCCGACGAGGAGGAGGCAGTAGGCGCCCGCGGGGAGGAGGAGGACTGTCGGGGTCACGGGTCGCAAAGCTTCGTAGCTCGCCTCCGTGCCGCGGAGGCTGGGACGTTGGCCTCCACCGGCGCCCTAACGGCGGCGTGGAAGAGGTTCGTCGCCGGGTGGCTCGCCATTAGGGCGCGGAATGGGCGGAGGCATGGAGGGGAGTTCGTCAGTGGAGAGGTGGAGAGGAGAGACGGGTAGGAGGGGAGTTGGCCGGTGTCGCTGGGGTAGGGATGGTGACCGACGATGGAGCTTCGTCTCGGTGGTGGGGCTGTCGCGCTGCGAGGCCAGGCCAGGATATCCGCCAGGACACCACGTCGGGAGCTTCGCCGCGAGGCCTTCTGAGCTGCGCGCCACCGCAATCGGCGTGCTAGGGTGCATCCAGTGAGGGAGGAGTGGTGGGGGAGGCCTGGAGGGAGAGCGGTGACGTCAGAGATGGGGAGGGCGGCGACTATCTGCCCGTGCCGAAACGAGAGAAAGGGAGAGATGGAGACCGGAGAGAGACAAAGAGAGGAGAAGATAAAGTTGGAAATTTTTATTTTGCCCCTTTTCTTTTTAATAATTTCATTTAATACCTAGAAATTTTATTTTCTTACAATTTAAACTTCAAAATTTATATTACCTCACATTTTAATCCCTAAAGAGAAGCATCGTAGTGTGGGCCATACCATTTTTAGACATGTGTTTAAAGGCAACGCGGTGCGACCAGCCTTAGACTCTTCGCAGCGGAGGACGCTACCCGTCCGGGACCGCTCCCTCCAGAGAGCATTTGCAGTTTTTCCACCGCACCGGGACATGTAAACACTACACGTTGTCCCGCTTTCCCGCCCGGGCTAGGACGTCCGGCCGCTGTCCCCGTCGTCCCCCAATCCCTGCAGTGGAGTTCCGACAGCGGGGCCCCTGCTTGCTGTCCTCCGTTGGCGCGATGAGCCCCTACTCCATGACGACCCATGTGCAGAGGGAGATAGAGAGAGAGGAGGGAAGGAGCAGAGCAGGACGACGAGCCCGAGTTGGAAGATGGAAAGGGCCCACCGGCCGTCGCGAGGAGGTCCGTCATGGCCGCGCCAGACGCAAATTTTAAAAATTTGTTGAACTACGACATCTTAAACTGACTTACGACATCTTACACATGCGACGCACGTGCGTCATTGCTAGACCAAAGACCAAATAATTTGAAAAACTTTTCTCACCAAATTCGGGTCCAATATACCCCTCACACCAAACCCACCTATCAAGGTCCTAGAGGACCAAAAAGTGGGTAGATCCATAAAAATCACAATTTTTAAAAAATAGTTTCGTCTACAAATTATTTTTACCACACATCCCTTCAAATTGAATGTGAACAGTGTAAGGACGTTAAAAAAGATGTAAGCTAGGTTTGTACCCATTCAATTTGTCAGGAGAGACTTGAGCTGTGCATGTGAAAATTTGAAGGGATGAGACATACTCCCTTCAGTACGACCAAGGAGAAGTGCTGCAGCATGCACTCCACAACCCCTGTGTAAAATCGCGATCGTGTTTGGTTAGTAGGCTGAAAAAATTTTGCTCCACCTTTGACCGCTAATTAAGAGTATTAAATATAGTTAGTTTTCAAAACTACCTTCACAACACCGGGTAAAATCGCGAGGCGAATCTAATGAGGCTTTTGACCGCATGATTAGAGGATGATTACTGTAGCATTACTGTAGAAAATCATGGATTAATTATGCTCATTAGATTCGTCGTGCAAACTTACACTCATACTCCCTCCGTATAGCTTTTAAGTGACGTTCTGGCCCAGGAGAAGAGTTGAGAAAAAGATGACGTCATGTGGAAAAGGGGCTGTGTTTGGACGCCGCTACCCTGCTAAGCCTGCATGGGTGCTTCGGGTCACGTCCCTTGGGCTTCGGTGTTGCATTTAATTACTGCTGCCTCGCTCAGCTCGCACACGACTAAGGTCCACCCACCAGAGACGCAGAAAGTAAAAAAAAATCGTCATGCGCGTGTGCTACCGCAGGTTTAAACTCGTGTCTTTGTGTCTCGAGCTCTCTGCTATAACCAGCTCAGTTAGTAGAAGTTGTTGTTTGCAAGTACCCATAACCCTATTTAATAGGGGTAAATATGGAAAATTATACCATAATTAATCACTTCTTGGTATGCACAATCATGTTCTCATGTACAAAAGCTATATGGATAGAGTATGTCAAAAGGTTTTGCAAATAAACTTCATTTAGTACTTCATATATCAAGATTTTTTTAGACGAACTTTTTTTCCCTCCCTTCGAAACATTGCCGTAGTTTCGCTTCCCACCGTCCCGCCCGCAGTACGCATGCAGCAGCCTGGCAGTTACTCCTTCCTCCGTGAATTTTTTCCCTCGCGCCAAATAAACTGCCACGATAAATCTCCGTCAAAAGGAAAAAAATACCCTGCCAGTTTTTCCAAGATTCGCAAACCGCCAAATCCTTTTCGCGCTGATCCCATCGTTTCAGGCCATCCTTTTACTAGCCGTGCATCCCATCTCTGAAATTTTGAATTGTGTACACTTTTCAATCTGCCGTCGGAGTGGAGGACCTCGTTGCCGCCGCCGCTTCAACTCTGGTGCTGGAGCAATCATGGGAAAAGAAAGGTGCAAAGCCATGCAAATGGAGCAGATGCTCTATGTATCTAAAGGTGGGGATGGTGCGAGTCGGCCCATCGATTCGCCGACCCGATCCATCAAAATGACTCTAATGGCCCCTTTTCTAACCCATGAATTCACTTTGGGTCAACGGATCAGAAATCAGAGAACCAAAGGTTTGAGGGGTTCGACCCTCTTCGGCACGGCGGCGGCGCCCGCATCAACCACGACTGCCATCCACGCCGGCGGCGAAGGAGGACGCAGCCACGAGCCGGCCGTCCAGGACGCGGAGTCGAAGCGCGTGGCGAAGAGCATCCAGACCGTGTGCCTCTTCCCCGCGTCGGCCTCGCTGGTGCTGTTCGTCAACCGCCCCAGCAGGGAGGACCCGAGCCTGCAGAGCAAGCAGCCCGGCGCCGGCGCCCTGTACATCGCGGGCCTGGCGTTCATCAGCCTGGGTGGATACTGGTGAGTGTCCTTCAACCCTCCTCCCCCATCTCCTTCTCAAAGTCATCCTTTTCCCAGCTCCTGACTTCTTACTGCCAGGGTTGAAATTGATTCTTGTTGCAGGTTCCCGCGCCATCCTCAAGTTTGGTGGCTTCTCCTTCGTCTCCATGGCGTATCCTTCCTGTTGCTGGACTTTCCGTCGATGATTCAGTCTACGTAGAAAGCAACAGGCACGTGCAATCTACAGGATTAGTACTAGTGCAGATTGGTGGTTCGACCCGCGAGAACCAATGGAGCACCCACATGATAGCTTTAGAAGATCATGGATAAACTGGCCGGTGCACCATTATTACAAGTTAGGATCTGTGGGTCGGAAGCGGTTCGCTCCATGGAGCAACCATGCCCATCTATTGTATCCTTTCGTTCGGGACTGTTGGGTTCCCGAGGGCCGATATAAGTTTACTACGTACGGGTACGAGACGCTGCACCCTATGATTCCGAAAAACTGGAAAACGGACAGGTGATTTAGAAACGAGAACGGAGGGAGTATTATGCCATGTAAAAATCAATATACCAAGGGAGTATGAGATTATACTTTTATAGAACAGTATGAGGCCATACTTTTTTAGAACAGTATGCACTACGGGGAACTGAGGGGTTGCCTAGTGCCGGTTTACTCTTGAGAAAAGGTTTGAACTCTCGACAAAGCCCTCACGACAGAAAATTTTTTGGCAAAGGGGTTGTTTGCCGAGAGCCGCTCCTGGGCTCTCGGCAAACTTTTTGCAAAAGAATAAAAGAATAAATCCTACAGGCCGTCTAGGCACTGCGGCCCCGCCGACCACCGTGGTTCTCCGTCGCCGCCCCCTCCCGCCGGCCACCGTGGTAGCGGTAGATTGGGGTAGCAAATAACCAGGTTCTGTAGTGTTTGTTGGTTGTTTTATGGTACTCATACAATTGATTTTTTTTATAGACTGAGATGAGTTTATTTTTCAGATTGAGATGAATTTTCTCCAAGAGTGAGTTTATTTCTCAAAGAACATCTGAATGTTTTTTAAAGATCTGGATGTCTCGTCCCGGGAGAGGACTCTGTTAGGATCTCCAGGGAAATTTAAAACATAATATCTCAGTTAGCTATGAAAGAGGAAGAGCTTCAATACTCACCTAACAACAAGGAAACTAAGGGTAGAGTTGTCGTATGGACATCCCAGGGCCCACTACCCAGGCGGGTACTGGAACCGACTACTACGTGGGCCCCCGGGACTACTCAACTTGGGCTACATGGTGCAAGACGGCGTGGAGCTCAAGACAACCAGAGGGCTAGTACTCGGTTAGGAAACTAGACATGTCCGAACCTATGTAGAGTACTCCTAGCCGTGTACGACTAGTACTCTCCCTTCAAACCGACTTGTAACCCTGCCTCCCGGAATATATAAGGCGAGGTAGGGACCCCTATCTATCTATCCGCATCATCTTGTAACTACACCCAATCAATTCAGAGCTATGCAGCATATAGGACGTAGGGTATAACGCACCTCGCGGCCCGAACCTATCTAAATTTTGTACCACGTGTCTCTCCTTCGAGTTCCCGATCTCGACGAGGCCACAAACGTCTACCTCGGGTACCCCCTTGGTAGGTTGCCGGTCTAAAACACCGACTGCTGGCGCGCCAGGTAGGGGATCTCGCCGAAGATCTCATGGTGAACTCAACGGATTCAATCGTCATCAAGCCAACCGCCGCCTTCAACCGCGGCGACACCTTCGTCTTCGGCTCCTAGGTCTGCACCACTAGCGGCGCTGGTTCGTTCCAGCGCTACCTCACTATGACCCCGGAGACCGGACTCGTGACGCTTCCTGAAGTCGTCACGGGTCAACTCGTCGAGAAATTTGATGAATTTTTGCTCTACAACCAAGTCGTCGGCTTCGAGACGGGATCCGCCTCCAACTCGAACTCGACGACAACCTGAGCCATCGTGTGGACTGATCCTCCCCCACGAGCACTTCCGTACGACCTCTGCAGCGCCAGCGCAGTCTACGTGGATGCGCTCACCGCGCGTCGGGCCGACAAAGAGGTCGTCTCCGAGTACTCCTCGGGCTCCAACGTCGTCCCCGACTACAACTCGGACTCCTCCTACGAGTTCGACTTCGGATTGGATCCGATGGAGCCTGAATCCGAGTACAACTCTTCTGAGGAGCCATTGTCAGGTCCTGCCGCTGGCTTGGTCATCACGTCTACTCAGTCTGCAACTGTGTAGAATAAACATTAGAATAAAGACATTAGAATAAACGCATCAATGAATGGGTAGAGCATTGAGTTTTGTTTGGCTAGTCTGTTCTTTTAAATATGTTCAAGAAGTTTGTTGTCAGTTGGACTGAAACGGGTACCCTTGCCTATTGGTACCTGTTTCAGTGCAACTGACAACGAACTCTTTAATCATTTAAAAGAAAAAAACTGACCAAACAAACTCAATATCCTACCCAATCATTGACGCATTTATTCCAATGTATTTTGTGTTTAGAATCAGCTCTGCCCTTAGTTTTCTTGTTCTTTAATAGATAATTTAGATATTATGTTTTCAATCTCTCTCGAGATCCTAGAAGAGTCCTCGCCTTGGGACGAGATATCCAGATCTTCTGAAAGAACATTAAGAAATGTAAGAGAGACTTGCAAGACTAAAAATTCACGGCAGGAGATGCATAAGGTGAAAGAACAGCTGCAGGAGGTCAAACATGAGACAGAGAAGTTCCAGCAATCGTTATGATTATTGTGAAACTTGTATCATGCTTGTATTTTGGTGTTTGCTACCGGATCATCTTATGATGATTGCTACTTATTGGTGGACTGGTGGTGTGAACTTTATGGTGATGAGTTGCTATGAGATGTCATCTTATTGTGCCGATTTGGTTTAATCTATTCCAAATTGATTCGAACATACTCACCATTCGGAATTCATACACATTGCATAACTGCAGAATGAGGCAATAAAGAAGGTAGAGGGGGATCAATGGAGGTATCGTGATAATAGGTAGAGAAGGGGGAAGTTATGACTGAGGAAAGTCCGGTCTGTTGATGTTTCGCAAGGAGGACCTTCCTAATGATAAATAGAGAGGAAAAGCTAAGATGCTGTTTATTTGGATTGATCTTGAATCGAATGGTCCGATCTTCTGATGTTTTGCAGGAAGGACCTCCCTGAGTAACAATTGTGTAACTGCTTGTTTCCAAGTGCCGCCTATTCCACGTGGCCGGCCGCCGCGCGCCCGGTAACTGTCACACCCTGAAATTTTCAAATTTCAGGATGTGAATAGAAGGAAAATTAAATAACAATTTTCTCATAATTTTAAAATTTTATCCACATTTATTTTTCTTTACAGGTAATCTAGTATAGAAAAAAACAATTGTTTGTTTCTTTCTAAATTAATTAGAATGGTTTTTAGTGCATGTTGCATTCATGCCGATGGATCCAAGTGTTTCTTGAGTGCAAAAGGTTTTAAGAGTGTGTTTAGATGTTTACCAAGTCCTTTTGAGAATTTTCCAACTTCTTCTCAAAATTTATCTTTTCTTTTCCAGAGCTAAATCTTTTTATAGAAGTATCTCAATTCCCTTTCACAAGCTCCAAATATTTTATTTGGCTCTACCGCATTTTCTATCAGCTCAACATATCTGCTAGTTTCTTTATCTTTTCAAGGTCCTATACATCTATCTTAATCCAAATCTACTTGCATTACCTTTCGTTTTCCCTTGCTGTTCTTCTTAGTTCTGCTTATCCTGTCAAGCTGCCGTGGTTGCCCAGACAGCATCATATCTTAACAGAATTGAATATGCATGTTCTATTTCCTATTTCATCCTTGCCTCGGTACCAAATTGGTTCTTAGGTCACGTCTTGTTTCTCCTAAGGTGCACAGTTGAAAGTTCGTTTCCACCCGGGACCAAACCGACCGAGCCCCGGGCCTATATAAATAGCAAGCTACATCGATATCATCTTGGTCTCTATTCCCAAATCCATCTGTGTTCCATCGAGTGCCATAGGTCTCTTGCGAGCCGCCACCGACCTCTCATCCAAGACCTAGCGCTAGCTGTTGCTGCCAACGACCTCCGTCTGCCGCACCGTGTTCGAGTTTGCTGTGAGAGCTTCGCTGCCAAGAAGCAGCACCGCGGCACCAGGAAGCTGTCCGCGACACGTACATGTCGTTGTGTATCCGCCACTGCAACCAGCCGTCCGCCGTCCTTGTGTGCCGGCCACCAAGGGAGGACTTCACGACGTGATACTGTAGCCGGTTGCATGGTTGCCGCCCCTGCGACCGGGGCTGCTGCCAGAGGAGCAGAACTGCAGAAGCATGTCCACGGAAAGGTCGAGACATAGATGCCATCGCCCAGTTCAATCTATATATCTCTATCGTCACCAACTTATCACCGTCGCTGACGTTGTCGCCGCCGCCACCGCAGGCAACAAAGTATCGTCGTGACGTCGTCTCCAAGAGCTTCATCTCGGAGTCAGCAGCGGCCGTCGATCTGCTGCTGGAGGAACATGTACCTGTGAAAGATCAAATCACCGCCCTCCTTGACGAGTTCGATCTCTGCTCGTCGCCGGCCGTCGTGAATCGGCATGAACGGCGTCCAACCGTCGCTGGCGTCTCATCACTTGACGAAGATCGAGCCGTGGAACCAATCTTGTCCCTGCCCCAGCCTGGACACGCTGTTGATCCTTCGTAATGGTGAGCACATCGACGACATCGATTTTCTCTTATCTTTGGTCTCTTTTCTGTGTTGCTGCATCCATGCAAGCTGCAGGGCGCCGTTGCCATATTTACCCATTCCATCGTCCTTGCTGCCCTAGCTACAGTTGCTGCCTTTGTTGTATCTCTGCAACAGACATCAGGAACTACCTGATCACCGGCCATGAAGTCCATGTACGAGGAAAGCTATGGAAAGAGGGTGATAAGGGCCTGGATTAGGGCCCCCTAAACGGCAAGACTATCACCCTTGAAGTTGGGTCCTCGGGCACCATTGACAGCGTCAAGGTTAAGATCTCGGACAACGAAGGAAATAGGTCTTCGTCAAGACCCTCACCGACAAGACACCCCATCTCCGACCTGTTGGCGGTTCGCACGAGTAGTTTCCGCCTCGCCTTCGACTACTCGTCCGCCTCGCCTCTGACTACTCGTCCGCCTCGCCTCCGACTACTCGCTCGAACTAGTAGTCTCCGCCTCCGACTACTCGTTCGCACAAGTAGTTTCCGTCTCCGACTAAGGCTCGGCCCACACGTGAAGATCGAACACAAGACCAGGGGTCCTACACGAACGTGGCGCCGCCCCGACGCTCGAACTCTCCCACGACGCCACGCAAGGCCCCAGTTCTCCACGCCATGCAAAACATACTAGCTGGCAGGACGCATGGGCGGCCGGCCCTGACAGGAGTCGTAAAACGGAACTGTGCGCCCGCGCAGCCTCCAACGCGCCGTCCCGTCCAACCTCTGCGGCACGCCACCCCGTCAGAGCAGTGCCAAATCACCCATGGAAGAG
The DNA here is from genome assembly GCA_036936925.1 of Cenchrus fungigraminus. Classification (NCBI taxonomy): domain Eukaryota; kingdom Viridiplantae; phylum Streptophyta; class Magnoliopsida; order Poales; family Poaceae; genus Cenchrus; species Cenchrus fungigraminus. The sequence goes on from CM072780.1 coordinate 77,042,944, forward strand.
CTCGGAGAAGGCGATGGCAGCGATACTCAGAAATCACTGTGCCAACCCGGACGCGTGGCAATCGTCACCAACCCCGCTACAGCTCAGCATCCTTCAATGCTCCGCTGACAGACGCCGACATGGGAAAAGGCATCCCAACACCATAGCAATGTACCACTGTAGCACATCTATTGTATTCCCATTTTACCCCTCACCCTTGCGTCTATAAAAGGGAGAGGAGGGCAACTGTTTTAGGGGTTCGACACTCATTCACCACACACACACGTAGCGCAAGCTACACCCTCAGGGACTTGGGCTCCGACACCCTCTCCCGACTAGTTTGTACCCCCTACTGCAAACTTCCCTGGCATAAGAACACGACCACTCGGAAATGGACGTAGGGTATTACTCTCCGGAGGCCCGAACCAGTATAAATTGCCGTGTCTTCTGTGCTAACCACCCGGGTCCGACACACGATCGATAGAAATTTCCTGCCGGCGGTAGAGAACCCCAACAGAGGGTCACGTAACTCACATTCTTGTACATAAGCAACCAAGCCATGCATCGTCGTTCATACTTGCTCTTGCCGGTGATGACATCACAATGGCATCATGCTTATGTGGTATTTAGGACTTTTCCTTTAACAAAATAATCAGCACTTCTCCTACACTTCTTTTCAGTACTGTGAAACTTTATTGATCGTTAGGCCTTGCAAATCTTTGATCTATAGAATAATTATTTATTCATCTGTAAAATCCTTGCTCACGTCAGCCAATATATCTATTCTTGTAATTCCTTTCTTGATTATTATTGTCTCATGGTGACATCATTCTTGTGCCAGGTCAATCAGCTATCCTTTTCTTGTTAAAATCAATATCTTATTCAATTCAGTTCTGATTTCAACGTTTTGCACTGACATGTTCCTAGAATCAGATCCATCCTTTAATACGTTCTTCCAAAGTTTTCCTTTTAATTGGTGTACTGTTTTTAATTTATTTCATTTGCTTGCTTGTATGTGTGCTCCGGATGTTTGCCTTGGATGATTGACACGAGTAGATTAAACGCCGTTTGAGAGCTTTCATGAGCAAGAAGTTGAAGATTGTCTGAGCAACAACTATTCTTTGGTTAAAGGCAAGTGTGTCCTTGTTCTTTTCTCCCAATAATTATTTAATCACTCATTGCATTACTTTGCATTAATATTGATGGGTCCTATTAAGGTTTGCCTAGTTTTGATTATCATTCCTTGTCAACCTGGGTTTACCTTTATGTTGGGTAGCTATGCTTAGTTGCTCTATCTGGGTTATGGTGGTTTTAATGAACTTAATGATGAACTTACTTTACCTTTTATGCTATATCTTTGGTTAATACAAGATCACTATGCATTAATTGAAACATGCAGAACCACCCAGGAAAACAGTGCAACCACAAGACATATGGCTCTGTCTTGGCTGAATAATTAGAAACCTTGGTGTTGTAGTGATCTTACCCGAAAGGGGCAAATGGGGAGGCGTTGATGGGGTATAGACCTGCTCTGGTGGGGAGATGGGCTTTGCTAAGACACGGTACCTGCTAGGGAGCTTTATGCCCTACTTCGACCTGAAACCTAGGGGTAGGGGTTGCTGCACATTGGGGAATCTTTGTAAAGGCCTCATAGCGTCCCTATGCAATCACACCTCGGTAGTGTGGTATGATGCCTAGCTAGCATCGCATGGTTGGGTCTACAGTTCTTTTGAACTTTTACGCGACTTGTGGTGCAAGTGTACAACCTCTGCAGAGTGTAAAACTAATCGATTAGCTATGCTCACAGTCAAAAGCGGCCTGGACCCTCACATGATAATTGAACTTGAAGATGGACTTAAGTTGTGGTTTCTGGTTGCCATATTCTTATGGCACATCTTATCTTTATGCTTAATGTGGGTTGATATATACTTATACCTTAGTAATCAGGTGTGCTAATAAAATTTGACCAACTAAAAGTGCTTAATGCAGTCAACCTGTCAGCCTTTCCTTGTTAAGCCTTTGCATTCATACTTTCCCCACACTTGCTGAGTACGACATGTGCTCACCCTTGCTATAAACAATGCTGCTCAGAAAGAGGAAGCTGCATTGAAGTCGTTGTGAAGATGTTGCTGGTGCTAGGCGTACGCAGCCCCCAGTCGACTGCTTGTGGAGTTTGCTGCCTTCATTTCCAGGATTAAGCATAAATCTCTGATAATCTCTCTTTTTCTTACGTGATACTATTTCTGTATTCACTTATATGTTGCTATACGTATGAAAATAGATCTTGGCATACATATAGTTATGCACTTGGTTTTCTTTGGAAAAACAGGTGTGACAGTAACTGGACACGTCAGCCCCAACAACAACATGGAGCGGTTCTGGTAAGTTGGCGGGAGAAAAGCCTGCGCGACAGCCAAAAAAAAGTTTTCCCGCAGACTAGTGTATATATCTCATTCTCTCGACGACACGGCGTACACTACTGCAACTCTACAAGAGATTCGCGCGGCACCACGCTCCTATTCCTTGTGGCAAAGGCTAGAGCTAGCATCGGTGCTTGGATATGCTCTTGCCCGTGGTGGGAAAGGCGAATCATAGCGGCCCTAGCGGCGAACGGAGGAGTAGGAATCACTCCGGTCAGGTCAGTCCTCTGTTTTGCCATGCTGCTTTGATCTGTCATACTAGGTAAGGGGAATTCTGGATTTGAGGATCTGGGTTAACAGACTATTTTTATGTATTTTAAAGGTGTTTGGAGTAGACTCCGATAGCCCCATATCGCCAACGTCTGGTTCTCGTGAAGTTATCATTCTCGATCCTAATGAAAATGAGTGCAAGGACGGGTTGCTTGTCCATCTGAGGTATGACTGGACAGGCGCCAACCCTAGGCGAAGGTATGTATCCTGCTGCGAGGTAAACGATAACTTGTTTCACTTCTAATAAATGTTGCTTCTGCGTTTGATGTTAGTGTGGTCCATCACTAATTATATGAGCGAAATCGGTGACTGCAGATTTATGGCATGAAGTGTGTGTCGTTTAGGTGGATAGATCCTGAATGGGATATTAGGACTCTAAAAGTTCTAGAGAAACTGATGGAAATGAAGGGAAAAGCAAAAGAGGAAGAAAGGTCGCGGAAAGAAGCATGTACATCTGTAAGGAGGAGGCCAATGTCAAAGCAGTTGAGCTGAAGACGATGACGCGATACTTCAGGGAGGTAACCCATAACCTATTTGAGACAATAAAGAGAATGAGAAACGATGTTCTGTTGTCTCCTACATAAAAGGGTGAAGCCAACAGGTACCTAAAAGCTGAAAGCGAGGCAAGGATGTGGAAGAAAGAATGTGCAAAGGCTAGAGACTATCTCTGAGCTGCAGACGGTGAAGCAGCTCCTGAATTCTGCCACAATTATGGTCAAGAAGGTGAAGGAATTGTTGAGACATGCCTCATTTAAGAGGTCACTCAAGGACAATAATGAGGCATAATGTGATTCATGGTGTTATTGCTTGGTAGATTATTTAGAGGTGCTAATCATGCTTGTATTTTGGTATTTTCTACTTGACCATCTTATTATGTTTGCTACTTGTTGGTGGTGTGAACTTTGTGGTGATGAGTACCTATGAGATGCCATCTTATGATGTTTGCTGCTTGTCCGGTCTGTTGATGTTTTGCTGGAAGGACCTTCCTGATTATCGAATGCGTAACTGTTTGTTCCCTACTGTGATTGTGGTACATTGATTGTGGTAGAAACTCATACATTTGCGCTGAATAATTGAGGAAGTCTGATAATATAGATTTTTGTACATTGAATTGTGTTACAGGTGGTACACAATCGAAGTTCCGCATTACGAAAAACTCACTTTGGTAACGGGCATAGATTGCCCTTAGTAACGGGCAAAGCGCCTGTTACCGATCAAGTGTTACAAATGAGTGAAGAAAGGTATTACTGATAACACATATTCGTAATGGGCATCAAACAATGACCGTTACCACAACTAGCCACCGGTCACGTGAAATGGCTATTTCTCTGGGCCCACAGGGAACTTTGGTAACTGGGACCAAAACATAGCCCATTACATCAAGTCAACATCGGAGAGCCGTGCTGTAAACCTGCGTCTCCTCTGTCTTGACGAAATGAGACATGTCTATTTCACGCACGTCTCAGCATAACTAGGATTCGTAACGGGCATCAAACAACAGCCGTTACCACAACTAGTCACCGGTCACATGAAATGGCTGTTTCTCTAGGCCCATAGGGAAGTTTAGTAACGGGCACCAAAATAGAGCCCGTTACATGAACTCAACATCGGAGACGCGTGCTGTGAACCTGCGTCTGCTCTGTCTCGATGAAATGAGATGCGTCTGTTTTCTCGCGCGTCTCCTGTCTCTCGACCAAAGGAGACGCGTGCTGTCAACCCACTTCTCCTCTATCTCGACGAACGGGCCAAGTTCTGGGGCCCACCGGTCAGTATTGGTAGCGGGATTTTACGCTGCCCGTTTCATTGTTGGCATGTTTGTAACCGGCGTTCTGAATGAAGCCCATTACTCACTAATCAGTATTTGTAACGAGCTTTAATTAACACCCGTTATAGATACGTAGGCCACCCCTACAGTAACCTGCCTGCTTGCCGGCTGCATCCTGGAACCAGCCAGGATTTGGCAGCCATCAGGGGCTGCATCCTGCCATCCTAGAACCAGCCAGGATATGACAACCACCACAGCAAGGAGACATCACAAACACATTCTCACATCATAGATATAGACAAGCAAGATCACATTTATAGACAAGCAAGATCACATCAAGTTTCAAGTTACTCATCAGGGCTTGTTTGGATGGAGTCATGAGAAAACTGCCTGAACCAGGCAACATCTGACCCCAACCAAGCAAGCCAAGCAGGTTTCTCAGGCAACAAAACCTGACTAAAGAAGACTGAATGCAGCAAGTTTCAACTTTCTGGCTACAATGAACTCACGGTGCACCATTATAGAAGTTGCCCGTTCGGTCGATGGTCTCCTTAAGAATGTGATCGCACAACATCTCCCGGACCCGCTTTAGATCTTCTGTAGAAACATCTACGATGGCTTTGAAATCCTGCAAAATACAATCATTTATGAGAATACAAGTAGAAATCAGTTTCTAAAATCAATTGGAGAATATGAGCAGAGACATGGCTGAGCATTATTATCTACTTACAACAGCCTTCGTGATGTCAGGTATGTCATCGAGTAGTCTTAACATATAGAATGCGACATGGAATCCACACAAAGAGGACCGCGATGGCTGCTGAGCACACTGCATTGAGGTACCAAAATGACAAGTTAATGCAGTACCAAATAGGTAAGATGGGACCATAAAAAAACCTCGGTTTTACATTGAGATTTGGTTTGTGCTTGAGTGTTGTGGTTTTTGGCTTTTTTTTCTTTCCTTTCGTCACTCCGTCCTGTGCACATGTACCAAAGGCCCCGCATGATCTGCAATACCGATTAGAAACACTAAGGGATTGAATTTTTGTGAACAAAACCTACAAGATACTGACCAGTCCACAACAGCTTTGAGGTCTGTGAACTTTCGCGCGGGATATTGTTTAGAAGAATCTAGATACTAAACCTCTTTGAACTTCATACAGATGATTAGTGTTACCCAGTGGCCAGTGTAGTAGGCACCCACCACGTAGCGTTGTTCATTGCATTTCCGATTGCTTTTACTATAAGGCCAGAATGCTGAGAAATATTTGTGGAAGTGAAAATTTCTGGATCCAAAAACCCAACACTGATCTGCATCTCCGCTGCCTTTGCCACCATTTTCCTACAAAAAATCAAATTGTAAGCATGCATGAACTTTGTGGACAAAATTAAAGAAATGTTTTTTTAGGTTTTAAGGGACTTACAATGTCCACAACCTCAAGAAGGTAACATCCAGAGAAGCCAGGGTTATAAGGTTATACACACCACTGAATGCAATATTTAACATTTAAGCACCACCACCTTGAAAGTAGTCTTGATCCACCTTTGCTGGAAAGGCAAGTTTATCCTTACTGTGTTCCATGACGTAAGCATCCAACCTGGCACCACGTAGCGTTGTTCATTGCATTTCCGATTGCTTTTACTATAAGGCCAGAATGCTGAGAAATATTTGTGGAAGTGAAAATTTCTGGATCCAAAAACCCAACACTGATCTGCATCTCTGCTGCCTTTGCCACCATTTTCCTACAAAAAATCAAATTGTAAGCATGCATGAACTTTGTGGACAAAATTAAAGAAATGTTTTTTTAGGTTTTAAGGGACTTACAATGTCAACAACCTCAAGAAGGTAACATCCAGAGAAGCCAGGGTTATAAGGTTATACACGCTACTGAATGCAATGTTTAACATTAAAGCACCACCACCTTGAAAGTAGTCTTGATCCACCTTTGCTGGAAAGGCAAGTTTATCCTTACTGTGTTCCATGACGTAAGCATCCAACCTGGCACAATTTGGTCCAGCAGCCTCTAAGTCTGCTTCTGACAACATAGGTAGACTAGGCTTGTATTTTGGTTCATGTTCTGTCCCAATAATACAGTTAAGAATCTCATCTTTAGATAGAGGTTTCCTGGCCTGGTTCTCCTTTTGCAGTGGAAATTGCCTGGGCTCCTCCTCCTATTGCAGAGGCTGTTGTACATGTTGCATCTGCTACTTAGGGGGAGATTGCCTGGGCTTCTCCTCCTGCTGCTGCAGAGGTTGCTGTTTCATCTGTTGCTTATCCTCATGTTGCAGCTGCTGCTTAGGCGGAGTTTGCCTGGGCTCCTCCGACTGTTGTCGACGCTCCTGCTGTGTAGTTTTGCTGATCTGCTACTGCTACTGCTGAGCCTTCTCTTGCTGACACTGAGCTGCAGTACCTCCATCTGATGTTGTACCCCTGCTACCTGTTGCGGCTTCAAGGTTGGGATGTCTCGTCATGGGTGGTATAAGGATGCTGTCCTTTGGCCATTGAATCCTTTGAACGAGAGCCTCAGCTAGGGTTGCTATGTCACCCCCATCAATTGGTACAGGCAGAGGGTAGTGACCCGCATTGGCTCACACATAAGTAGGTTGCACCACAACATACCCATCCTGCACCGATACTGCATGGCAAGCCTTTTGAAATGGAAAGACTTTCGCTAGTGCGAGCTCCACATTAATCCCGATGCTATCCAAAAGGCCGCACGCGGTTGGCTCTGCCAGCTTATCTATTGTGTCCAGCATAGGTGATCGACTATCACTGTGCACTTGATTCACTTCGTCCTCGTTGACATTCCAATGGTCTTGCTCTCTGCCACGCGCATCTTTATCGCTGTCATGGGCATCTTCTTCCTAGCTGCCATGCACGTCTTCTTCCTCGCTGCTACTGACAGGCGCTGGTAATTGGGAAGGAAGAAGTACATTTTTCGGTATTTCGATGCTCAATAGTCTTAGAGCATGGACAACTATTTTAAATGTTATGTCCATCATATCATCAGACCTCTTGTTCCTCTTCTTCTTGTACATTCCAGCAAACTCTTCACCAAACCCTTTATCCCAGGCAAGTGAACTAGACACGCCTCGGACCCGACCTCGATGCTCTGGAGTCTCAAGTGCTGTGGTGAGGATATCATTCTCCCTAACCCCAAAGAAAGAACCATCGCTACCCTGAGCTGCAAGTGTTTTCACCCTATCTGCTACCCCCACCACCGCAGGGTTACTGAATGTTTTGTCCCCGCTTCCTTCACTAATGTTCTTCCTCTTCTTCCCTACCCTTGCCCGCAGATAAGGTCTCAAACGTCCAGGAAATTGGTCCCAAGGGTTCTGTTTTCCTTCTGCAGCTAGCTTTGCATCCTCCTCCTCCCACTCTTTCCTTTTACCACGATAACATTTTCTACCCATCTTGTGTGGCTTATTATGCAATGCTCTCTTTGTTTCATCTCCAGGCTCAATTGCTGAAATGAAGGAGAATTGGTTTCCTGCACAAACATATCCCAGTCTTGTTGCTGCAAAAAGGCATGCTTCGCAAAGGGAGGCTCCTCTTCGCTCACATATTTTTTTGCTTAAATGAGCCTTGAACCACCGTTGCAACGTTCCAATTTCTGATATAGCTGCCTTAACTACCTTCTTGTGAATAGATTCTTCCATATTGGCTGGGTAATCTAGCTTTTTCTCTAAAACTGTGAATAACTGTTCCTTCTCAATTGGTGAGAGATCATCAACCACCTTGTTGATTGACACCCTCTCCCGAGCAATGAGGCCACAGACCAATACAAATCTATCCCTCACAACATCTGGGGTAGGCCAAAAATTGGCATCAAGTCCAGTTGCAGTCAACTTGTCTCCTGACCATTTGGTTTGTGTCCTTGACCCGCGGGATCGAGTACTACTCGCAGCAGCCTGTGCTGAGTGACCTTGTGAAGAAGGTTCACCGCCGATGGGCTGTGATGGTGCACTGGAGGTAGAGGAGTTTGTTGTTGTGGGAGACTGCATAGATGATATGTCAGGTTGTCAGTAGAGCAACATAAGCAAGACTGAAAATATAAACAAAATTCTTATTAGATAAATTCTTTTTCTCTGACAGGCAAAATAGCTGATATTAGACTAGAAATCGTTACAAGTCGTAAATAAAATCAGCATAGACATACACAGTTCATATTTTACTTATTAGCATACAGGGAAAGGTGCTAACCATTTTGACTGGGACACAGCAATATGCTTATATATCAAAGTAGAGAATAAATTCCTTCAACTGCTTCCTTGTCCAACTTCAGCAGCGATGGATTGTGTGTTCCATGTGTACATGCAACAAGAGGATAAAGCATTCATGACATTATATATGACAGTAGTGAAACAACACTCACAACACGTCATGACACCAACAATAACAATATATATGACAGTTGTGAAACAATTAACACTCACAACAAAGCATAGGACAATCTAGTCATCACTACATTATAAACCACTACAATGCATTTCCCACTGACATTATGTGACCATCAGAATTAAAGTATGCTAACAGGTCCAAAGCATAACTGTTGATCTGGTACATTCAAAGCATAGCATAATTAAAGTATGCATTAATCTTCAATGTTTTTCATGAATTTACAGTGCAAAAATTGTAGCACCAGGAACATGAAAATGAATTTCAACAGTTCATATAACTTTATCTGTTAGCAACAATTTATTCAAACAGACTTGGAGCAACAAAATCCATCCATCAAATCCAAAGTCAATCAATTAAAAATGAACTATTAAGGCATGTTTCCCTAATCCACCTTGACAGGAATATATAGTAGATTGGGTGGCCGAGCAGAGAGAGGGCGTTGGGGGTTCAAGCAGGACTAACCTCTGTCGCGAATGAAGTAGTTGTTCTCGTGATGGTCGGAGGGGCCGGATCCACGTCGGCTCGTGGCCTGAGGTGGCCGGCTCGTCGTCACGTGGCCGGGGATGACGGATCCGCGTCACCGTCTTTAGGTTGGCCGGGAAGCCATCCGCACGTCAGTAACCGCGTCTTCGTCACCGTCGTCACGCAGGGAGCGGTGGGGCTGGAGAAGAGTATGGCTGCGGCGGGGAGAGAGCGGCGAAGGTGAGCTGGGAGAGTGGCGGAGACGACTAGGGTAGGAGAAGGAGCAGGGCGCCGGCGGGGAGAGTGCGGGCATTGTGGATCTATCTAGCGAGTAGCCGAATATGTCCCCTGAGGAACTGCACGTGTAACTGTGTTTAAGGAAATTACTGGCGTGCCCTTGAACGACTCTCTGATGGAATTGGAATTCCATGGGTATTATAGTCAATATATGTGGGAAGTTTTGAACAGCCCGCACACAGTTTGCCTCCTGACGCTGACGCGTGGGCCAGAGTCATTGGCGACGCTGGTTAGTGAATCTACATTGCCTTTGTTGGCAGTTGGGTCCGGGCGGGCGGGCAGTGGTTATCTTTTTATATTAGCTGCTGACGTTGATGCGTGGGCCAGCCACTATTTTTTTCGAATGAAACTTGCTTCCCTAAAATATTAGAGCCCATAAAACAACATCTAAAAAATAATAAAAATACCAACAATTCATATTTGGACATTTAGTATTTGAATAAAATATCATCAGTCACACTTGTGTGATCAAGATTCTTAGAATTCGTTTTTACAACCCATGTTAATGATGTAATAATTCTAATAACATCTAGTGTGCTCTAAAAAATCTACAAATTGACTTGGCAACATAGTTTGGGTACCTAAACTTGTCTTCAAAATTTCAAATGGTTTCGATGAAGGAATAATATACTTGTGTACAAATATCTACATCTCTCGCATAGTTTCCTAGAATGTTCCTTGAACATTGAAGTTGTCCACACTTTGCAACATGTTTGAACTCATATGCATTCGAAAACTTATCAAAACCTTGTGTTCACCTTAAGATTACGAAAATGCAAAGTTTCATTATAGGAGGTGTGGAAAACAAATAGTATTATATGTTGTACTTACATAGAACAAGATAAGGCATATAAACATTGTTCAAGAAATGAATATACACTAAACAATGAAATTAATGAAAATATGGTGATTTTAGAAAACTTTAGAAAAAAAATAATCAAATTTGGACTAGTTACGACGAAGAAATACATGTTATAAAATTTGATTGCAGATTAAAAAGATAAATGCCGTCGGCGACGCGGGATGGATAAACTGTTCTTCATTCTCCAATAGAACAAAGGAGAACACAGAGGGCACCGCCGCCCCGCCGTGCCCGCTTCGGCGGTTTTGACACCCAAGAGGGCACCCTAGGCCTCGTCGGCAGCAAATGAGACCATCACAACCTTCGATTTGACTCACAAACGTGACAAATCAAATCTTGTCTATCAAAAACCGATTAAAAACCGACATCCCGATAAAATCAAATCCGCATTTAGTAATATCTAATAATTTACAATCAAGATAGATAATGTTCATTGATGCTTCCGCCTACATCCTGATGTTCATCCTGCTAACGGCGTACTCCACGGCGACGCTGAAGTTACACGTCCAGTGGTCGAACTCATGACGGATGCGACACTCGACGCTGCAGTAGTGGATGATCTCTGAGGTCTCCGGCCCGTAGCATCTACATCCCGCTGCCCAAATGCAGACGTGGGGATTCTAGACGGGTAGCAACGGAATGTCATCATCACCGTCATGAAGCTAGTACCACCACGTAATATTGCGGAGATCCCGGTTGACGAGGTAGCGTAGCCGTCGCAGGTTGTGGTTCTTCCACCGCCTGTCAGGGGGCGATGTGCCGCCGCTGATTTCGTGGAGCAGTGCCATGGCTTCGGGGTCCACAGGGTTGCAACGGTACCTCAGCATCGCTAAGAAGTACTTCGCACTGAAGTCTTTAGTAGCGGCATCTCCGACGAGCTTCAGACCCTTATCGGGACTTCGCCACCTCATCAACCTCTCCATCCCCTCGAAGCATAAGGCCTCCAAATGATTGGCCTCGCGGAAGTGCCGCTCAAAGCACGACCTGACGTAGCGATTCCTGCACACCCGACGAAGCTCACACAGCGACACGTGCAGTAGTACCTCATCGGAGTCGCAGATGCACCGAAAGGTGTGTTGATGGTGAATTTCCGTCAACCTAGCCATGATTTTACCTCCGGTGTTGACATCAATTTTATATCTTATCCAATGGTACTAACCCCCTTGATATAACAAGTTCGTTCGTGCATGTCGGTTTTGGAGTTTGATGTTTATGCAGGAATTTAGCGTTGAAAGCAAGACTTCCGGGTAAACTTCATCAAGCACCTCGTGAGAAGACCATGAAGCCCGGCACAAGTCAAGCAATGAAGTGAACATGACTCCAAGAAGCCCAAGGACCAACCCATGAAGATGGAAAACTCCGAGGACCTGAACAAAAAATGCTGAATCTTGCGGGACAAGGAGCTCTATCCAAACCGCGGAGAAACTGACGTCAAGGGCCCACATGCAAAAGGGAGAAACTTCTAGAAGACACGGGAAGCATCGTCCACGAAGGAGGACACGAAGTAGGCCGAAATGGGCCCAGGCAGGCCGGCCCAGCCCATTTCGAGGCCCATTCGTGCCTCCCTTTGACCTAGACGATCCTCGGACTATTTATAGTCCCACTGCCAAGAGCCACGCATCAACTCATTCGTCATTCGCCGCCGACGAGCAGAGAAGAGAGGGACACCATCTCGGAGAGGAGAGGGTTGAGCTAGTTGTCTAGGGTTTCCCTAGCCGGCGTGGGAACCTTGCAAGAAAGACCACGTCAGAGTTCCAGGAGCTAGGAGCAAGATCAAGGTAGGATCCCGGTGGTGATCTTGTCCATGTATCGTTTATGATGTTGAATTATCAAGTTGCAATCCGATTTCTAGTGATCAAGTGCTTCTTCTACGACTTTGATTTCGATTGGCTTTTCTTACTTTAAGAGCTACTCTCGAGATAGATCATAGAGGGTGTTCTTGTAGCCGTGGTGGCTAGAGGTGCATGCCTGACCTTCCAAGAGATTTCAACTTGTCCATTGGACTCGCCCTAGGCTAACCCGCACGAATAGGAGTGCGTTGTGACAGAATGGTGGCTCCAAAAGGTGGGCGTCTTCGGAGTTGGACGGGAAGCCGCGATTTCAAGAAGCTTTTTACGAAATTCGATTTGGTGATTTCTTCTTTGCTTGGAACTTCAACAAGAGCTTGATCCAATCTCTCTAAATTGGTTTTACCTATCCCTCTCTATCTCTTGCTACCTTCGGTTTTCATAGATTAGATTCGTTTTTATGAAGTTCTTTAGATTAGATGCATAAGAGTTCCCTTTGAAGATCAAAGTTCTCAGCTTTAATAGATTGGTTCTTGCATCACACAGTTGTTCCACGGATTCGATACCTTGCGTTCACACTTGAGGGAAGAAGGGTCCCTTGACTACGACGGAGGACTTGTCCGCTTGCAAGTTCAAACGAAGTTTGATACGCATATACACCGTCAACAAGCCCCCTTTTTCTGGCACCGTTGCCGGGGAACAAGTGATCAAGATTCGATCTTTTATTACTTTTTGTGAATATTTTCAGTTTTCTTTTAGTTTTTCTTTTTGCATCTACTAACTTTTGATCATCCTCAAAATCAATCTAATCTAGTTTGACTAACCCTAGTTTTCTTAGATTTGTTTTTGTATATATTTTGTTTATTGCTAACCTCAAGGTCCCGGGACGGCGAAGGCCATTCAAACTCGTTCGGGGAAGGAGACCGAAGATCTAGACCATTCCGCAGGAGCTAGAAAGCCTAAACCATCTACCGAGGTGGAGGAATTTGCTAAGGAGAAGGTTACCAAAATCATCACCGAAGAGCCCGAGTTTGAGATGCCGGGTGAAGACACGAAGATACCGCAACTCAAGCCACGCTACTTCCGAGGTAAACTTGATAATCATTTTGAGAAGTTTGTGGAGGTTGTGCGTAGGTTAAGCATCAACATGCCGCTATTGGATGCCCTTCAAGTTCCTACATATTCTCTCTACTTCAAAGATATACTTGCAAACAAGTATGAGATAGCAACACTTGGGGTGGATCATGTCAAGATGTCCGAGCAATGTAGCACCGCTATTGCGAACGGACTAGAGAAGCAAGGAGACCCCGGATGCCCGATGATTCCGTGTTTCGTTGGTTCATTCAAGTTTGAGAAGGCATTATGCGACCTTGGAGCAAGTGTGAGCGTCATGCTAAGAGACGTGTTCGAGAAGCTACGCTTACCAGAGCTAGAGCCTACGGCCATGTGCTTAGAGTTGGGTGACAACTCCATTCGCTACCCTTTGGGCATCACCGTGGATGTGCCCATGAAGGTCGGACACCACTTCATCCCCATCGACTTCGTGGTGCTCGAGATGGGAGAGAGGGAGAAGCCGCCACTCATCCTTGGGAGGCCATTCCTCAAGACGGTGGGAGCTACCATCGACGTCGGGAAGGGAGAGATCAAGTTCGACATCAACGGCGAGAGAAGTTCCTTCAAGTTTCGACCACGCTTCGAGGTATACAATATGATCAAAGTTAAATATATTCCGCCTCATCATCACGTTAGTAAGGAAGAGCCAAGGAAGAAGGAAGAGCTGGAAAAGAAGGAAGCGAAGGAAATCAAAGAAGTTGCTGCATCCGTCAAGATCAAGGAATAAAAGCCGCCTGTGAAGACCAAAAAGATGACTAACTCGGAGAATAAGCCTGCGCCAAAGATGGTGCGGAGGTGGGTACCCAAGATTGCAACGCCCGTAAAGAGCGTTGATCCAAAGTAATCAAGTGAAAAAGTCTAGCCATGGACTATAAACGAAGCGCTAGGCGGGAGGCAACCCGTTTCGTCGAGTCAAGAATAAACTACCGGGAGGACAACCCGATCAAGATTTTTCGAGTCTTTCAAGTAAGTTGGTTTTAGATTTTTGCTACACAAGACATTCATAGACTTAAAGTGGTTGGATAATATTTAGAGTAATAAATCTTGTTTCGATATTTTATTTGAATCATAAACCCTTTACATGAGCCATCCTATGAGTTATTTGCTTCTTTTCGAGAAACCAAAACCAAAAATTCAGAACCTACCTCAACCTTTCATCCTCTTCATGATGTTATGGTTGACTTGTTTTACATGCTAAAAACACACAAGTAGAGCCACGCCATGTACCTAGATTATATTTAAATTTCAGTGTACGGTAGAACTCGCGTGAACCTAGAAACTTAATTTTTGCTTTGTTCAAAATTCATATCCATGGTTTCTCTAGAGTTAGAATTTTTTTAAGCCTCATTTAATTTCATTTCATTCAAAATCTCTCTCTCTTAACTAAAATTAGAACCTAAACCTATGCCCCCATGATCAAGCCGGGAAAAGCTTGCTCTCAACTAATGGAAGCAAACAATACCGGTGCGACCAAAATAAAGGTAGTCGGAAAACATTTTGGACTCACATTTGTTTTTGATGCTTAAAAACTCCTCTGATTATATTTAACTCATTACATGCTCTGAGTTTAATTTTATTTTTCGAAATTAGAGGAGTGCTTAGCATTAAAACATGCTTAGAGGGAGGCAATTGAGTTAACTTAACTACACATGCACAATGATGCATCAGGGGATGCCCCTCCAATATTTATCATCAAACCACATGCAAAGGACAAGCATGGGGGGGCAGCCAAAGCTTTGTTTTGCAGGAATCTCATGGAGTCATGTGAGGCAAGGGAGCATGGAAGTGACTCAAAGCAAAACAATCAAGTAGAGGGATCAATCATGCAAGCAAAGGAGTGGACGAGAGCATTTGGGCGGTGCAACCCCGTGGAGCACGCGGTCACAAAGCAACAAAGGAGGATGGAGTGCACTGGAGAAAATTCGAGCCAAGTGGAACAGCAAGGACCCCAGACCGGTCGGCCCAGGCCGGCCGGCCTCACCCCCTTTTTTACCCCCTGGTGCTCTCCTTCGACAAGTAAGGCATTCATTCAGTTCCTTGTTCATGTTCATGAGCTCTTAGTCCAAAACCTCCTTAGACATAGCTTCCCACTTCGAGTTTTGTTTCGTCCATCAAAATCCATCCTAAATCCACTCAAAGTTCATACTCCAAATAATTTTTGTGTGCCTTGTTACCAGTTGAAAACCCCGGGTATATAATTGTGAGGAAGAGTGCAGCAACCATGTGGAAGAAAACTACAAGTCTCTTCACCAAGACGAAGGGATCATTGTCATCCAAGCCATCATCGACAAGCTCTTCGAGGAGGCACTCGGTCTCCGAGTCTCCTCGGAGTATGGAGGAGGACACGGCACCGCTGAGGAGGAATGACACTCTTCTCCTCGGTGGCATGAGGGCCACAAGAAGCTCGTCTATGCGGTTCACCGAACCGCAAGGACGCACGGAGGAGCCGCCCGTCCGACCTCGCCACTCGACACGATCATCCGCTCCACCTCCATACACTCCGCGATATTCCTAGTATGGGTTTATTATCAAGATGGAGGAGGAGGAGGAGAAGCTCACTCACCTTGAGAAGAGGCTTGTGGCGAACGTCGACCTCGACGACCCGGCTCTCCAAGTATTGGGTTTTCATACGGATATTTATTACATGTGGGGACACCTAGGTTGGGTGCAATTCTCCAATGGAGTGTCGGCAAACACCCACAAGGAATTCGCCTGGGAAATTCTCATGACCATGGCGCCTATACTTGATGAAGGAGTGCCGAGTCTCTCATTTCGTTTGGAAGGAGACGAGCAAGTGGTTCCCTATGAGTACATTAGGGAATTGCTTGGTTTTCAAAAGGAAGCCCCAGAGCAAGTAGGTGTGCATGGAGGCACTTTGGAAAGTTTTTGGAGAATGATCATGGGAGAAGCTAACCGGCAAAGAAATAGTATCCGGAACCCCAACATCTAGGTGTTTCACTCATGGATGTGCAAGAGGATTTTGGGGAGAATGAAAGAGACCAAGATAACCGACATGGAGTTGAATTGGCTTTACTCGGCTTTGATTGCCGAGCAGCCAATCGACCCCACTCACCTTATGATTAACCGGTGGTGTTGTGAAGCAACATCGGGATCCGGAAATATTGGTTCGGGGTGCTACCTCTCCATGTTGGCTATCTCTTTGAGACCGGGAATTCCTAGAAACCCGGAGCATCTCCTAGTTGGGACTTCCCTAGGATTTGATTATTTGAAGCAAGGTAAATATATTAGTGGAGATGAGAGAGGAGGCTTCAAATTGGCCAAGGTGAATTTACCATTACCGGATGCAAGACTAAGACTTTTTCTTGAGGGGAAAGAAGATTGGTTAGAGGAAGGAATTCTTGTGCCGGCGAAGAAAAACAAGAGAGGAAGGATTATAGAAGAAGGTTTTTCCGCAGCCCAAGAAGGTGCGCCACAAAATTATGTGCCACCTTATGGAGGAATTTCGGTGCCACCGAGATACTACGGTGGTGTACCAATGCAAGCATGGGGGAGTGGTGCAGCCATGCCCCCACCAAATTTGGCGGTATCCAACGTAGCCTTTGTGGAACAATATGCACACCTCCCTCAACCACAACAAAGTGTGGCCATCATTGGAGGATACGCTGCAAGAAACATGCAAAATATCGTAGCCATCCAAACCAATGCAAACCAAATGGGTGAAGGAAATGCAAACATCACCTTTGAGCTTGGATGCCTTCACCTAGCACCACCGCAGCAATTCATAGGAGGAGCGGTGCAATCCTATTATGAGCAAGGGTATACAATCAAGATTATCAATATCAACCACCGGCGGAAGATTAGAGAGAGGAGGACCTTTTGTTTAATTTTTCCTTTTCCCTTTTCTTTAATTTTCAGCTTGTATGCGCTTATGTTTGCGTAGTGTTTCAGTTTTTTATTTATTTTTAGCATGTGTGTTAGTTTTTATTTTCATCATGAATAAAATCACCACCTTGTTTTTACCTTTGGCAAAGATACAAAGTTTGTGCCATGTTGATATATGATGATAGTTGCCGCTTTGCTTATCTTTGTACTTGTTTTATACATGATTAAGCAAATGCTCTCTTAAAATGCAAATCTAAAATTAAAATAAATGATACCTTAATCTTTTGCGGAGGTTATGATAAATATAAAGACCCATAGTCTTTTATATGCTCTCAAGTTTTGGATGGACTAAAGATGATTTATTTTTGTTCTTAAAAGTAATGCTAACCTTGTCATTAATACCACTTGCATGCTGCTCTACCTATCCAGAGCCATATATATATTTGAGTGCAAAAACTTAGTATACAAGGTTTATTTTTGGGTGAGTTATTTCAGGGCTTGATTTCTCTGGCCCGAGACTAAGAAGCTGGTCATTTCGTTTTTGCGTACCTATCTTATTGCTAGCCTTTCTATTCGTGCATTGTGTATCCCCACATCGGAGATTTTACAAACTTCGCCGGATATCCACCCTTAAAACCAAAAATATCATCTTTTGTGTTTACCTCCTTGACCACAACCTATCATTGAGTATGGATCGTCAATTCGAGGAAGATCGCAAGATGGTGCTAAGATTGAAGATTTGAAGTATCTCTCCAAAGGAAAAATATTTCTAGTGCCTACTTTATCTCTATCACCTCTTTGCCCGAGGACGAGCAAATGTCTAAGCATGGGGGAGGAGGTAGGTACAATGCAATTTAGAGTTAAAGGGGAGCAAATAAAAAAAGAAAAAAAAGAAGAAAGAGAAAAAAAAGAGGTAAAGAAAAAATTATGTATGAGAAAAAATATGAGTATGTATAAAAAATAAATAAAATAAAGTGAACTCCCTGGTTCTCTATATGCATTAGGAATTTCAAAAGTTTCAAGATTAAGATCCAAACTCATCTTTCCAACCACGTGCAATCCGATAACGAGGACTTCCTTTGTGCCTCGGGATCACTCTTTGCCATTTGCACATGTCCACCTATCTCAAAGTGTGTGTATTTTTCTCTCCCCCTCCTTGATATAACATTATTTTCCAATGACCTTTTTGACGAGTCTCGGTAAGACCATGAGAAGCTTGTCTTGTTTTGACAACATCTCATTTATAATATCTTGGTAGGACTAAACTTTCCCAAAAAAAAGCTCCATATAAAGCCAACCACATATATATATATGTTTTGAGAGGGAAAGGAGTAGAAGAAATAGGCTTGAGAGACAAGATGAGATAAGAGTTTATGAGCAAGATGCAAGGTGGTTTAAATTTTTGAACTTGGTTTAACTCTTTTTCATCTCGTTCTTTATTTCAAAATTTCTGAGATCCATTTGAATTTTGGGAGCATGTTTAATACTTGTGGGAAGAGCTTAACTAATATCTACCCTCCGTAGGGATGAAGGCTAGTACACTATAGAACTCTAACGAATTAAATTTTTGAGAGCATTATGTTTTCTCGTGTATGATCAAGTGCATGGTTTGAGCAATGAAGGGCAACGATGATATCCATCGAAGGCTTACTCGAGGACGAGCAAGGTTTAAGCATGGGGAAGATGTTGACGGTGAATTTCCGTCAACCTAGCCATGAGTTTACCTTCGTTGTTGACATCAATTTTATATATCTTATCCATTGGTACTAACCCCCTTGATATAACAAGTTCGTTCGTGCATGTCGGTTTTGGAGTTTGATGTTTATGCAGGAATTTAGTGTTGAAAGCAAGACTTCCGGGTAAAGTTCATCAATGCAAGCACCTCGTGAGAAGACCATGAAGCCCGACACAAGTCAAGCAATGAAGTGAACATGACTCCAAGGAGCCCAAGGACCAACCCATGAAGACGGAAAACTCCGAGGACCTGAACAGAAAATACTGAATCTTGCGGGACAAGGAGCTCTATCCAAACTGCGGAGAAACTGACATCAAGGGCCCACATGCAGAAGGGAGAAACTTCTAGAAGACACGCGAAGCATCGTCCACGAAGGAGGCCATGAAGTGG
Organism: Cenchrus fungigraminus; assembly: GCA_036936925.1. Taxonomy (NCBI): domain Eukaryota; kingdom Viridiplantae; phylum Streptophyta; class Magnoliopsida; order Poales; family Poaceae; genus Cenchrus; species Cenchrus fungigraminus. The sequence continues at coordinate 77,062,269 of CM072780.1, forward strand.
GCCCATGCCGGCCGGCCCAGCCCATTTCGGGGCCCATTCGTGCCCCCCTTTGACCTAGATGATCCTGAGACTATTTATAGTCCCCCTGCCAAGAGCCACGCATCAATTCATTCGTCATTCGCCACCGAGGAGCAGAAAAGAGAGGGACACCATCTCGGAGAGGAGAGGGTCGAGCTAGTCGTCTAGGGTTTCCCTAGCCGGCGTGGGAACCTTGCAAGGAAGACCACGTCGGAGTTCCAGGAGCTAGGAGCAAGATCAAGGTAGGATCCCGGTGGTGATCTTGTCCATGTATCGTTTATGATGTTGAACTATCAAGTTGCAATCCGATTTCTAGCGATCAAGTGCTTCTTCTACGACTTTGATTTCGATTGGCTTTTCTTACTTTAAGAGCTATTCTCGAGATAGATCATAGAGGGTGTTCTTGTAGCCGTGGTGGCTAGAGGTGCATGCCTGACATTCCAAGAGATTTCAACTTGTCCATTGGACTCGCCCTAGGCTAACCCGCACGAATAGGAGTGCATTGTGATAGAACGGTGGCTCCAAAAGGTGGGCGTCTTCGGAGTTGGACGGGAAGCCGCGATTTAAAGAAGCTTTTTATGAAATTCGATTTGGTGATTTCTTCTTTGCTTGGAACTTCAATAAGAGCTAGATCCAATCTCTCTAAATTGGTTTTACCTATCCCTCTCTATCTCTTGCTACCTTCGGTTTTCATAGATTAGATTCATTTTTATGAAGTTCTTTAGATTAGATGCATAAGAGTTCCCTTTGAAGATCAAAGTTCTCAGCTTTAATAGATTGGTTCTTGCATCACACATTTGTTCCACGGATTCGATACCTTGCGTTCACACTTGAGGGAAGAAGGGTCCCTTGACTATGACGGAGGACTTGTCCGCTTGCAAGTTCAAACGAAGTTTGTTACGCATATACACCATCAACAAGCCCCCTTTTTCTGGTGCTGTTGCCGGGGAACAAGTGATCAAGATTCGATCTTTTATTACTTTTTGTGAATATTTTCAGTTTTCTTTTGGTTTTTCTTTTTGCATCTACTAACTTTTGATCATCCTCAAAATCAATCTAATCTAGTTTGACTAACCCTAGTTTTCTTAGATTTGTTTTTGTATATATTTTGTTTATTGCTAACCCTAACAGGAGATGGACGGCTACCACTCCAACAAACCCAAAAATTTTGTGGATGATCCATAAAAACTTTACAGGCTAAGGAGACGTGAAGCACAAGCTAAAAAGCTGGAATTTGCAGATCCAAAAGCGGAGGACGAAGGATCGTCGGAGTCTCCAAAGGAATCACCACCTCTAAGCCCTAGGGAGAATCAACTTCCATCGCAACCGATGGGAGAACAACCGCAACCGGAACGCAAGATCGGGGAGCTGTGCACCCCGAACATCATCGACCTACCAATCTTGAACCTCACGGAGATCGGAAGGTCATTCGAGATCAAGACCTCAACAATCCGCATAGTGCAACATTCACCCTTCACCGGTAAAGAGGATCCAAACCTTCACCTCCAAGCGTTCATTCAACTTTGTTAGACATTCAACATGGAGGGGGTGACTCAAAACCAAATGAGGGCAAGGCTCTTTCCGTTCTCGCTACTCGGAAAGGCTTTGCAATGGTTCTACTCTCAACCGGCGGAGACGGTGCAAAGTTGGAATGCTTTGATGAGAGCCTTCATGAAGGAATACTACGCACCGGGTAAGACTCAAAGCTTGCGCAATAAGATTGCTACTTTTGCTCAATATCCTACGGAGACTATATCGGAAGCTTTCGAGCGCTTCAATGAGTACACTCGGGCGGTGCCACATCACAAGTTCCTGAAGGAAGATCTCGTTCAAAAGTTCTATCAAGGACTCACCATGGCGTCAAAAACGATCATCGATGCATCGGCGGGAGGATCCATCATCGAGCTTACACCGACCCAAGCTTTCACTCTATTCAAGAAGGTCGCGGACAATGACACATGGGCGTCATCCGGACGCTTACTTCCAGTTCAACCCACGGGGAATGTCAAAGGAGTCTTGCAAGTGGAGAAGGAAGATCTACTCGAAGGCAAGATCGACTCGCTTATGCGGAGGTTGGAGAAGATGGAGATAGAGAAGAAAGAAGCTCAAGATTTAAAGGCTGTCGAAGCAAGATCCACATGTGAAGAGTGCGGAGAATATGGCCTTGTCCAGAAAGATTGCCCGGAGGAAGCCAAGATGCTCGACTACATGAGGAAGGGAGATTTGCCGAACTTCTGCTATGGGCAAGGTAGACCTCAGTTTAATGCAAGCTCATCCATTCCGGATTCGGTTCCTCTTCGTATGCAATTGAAGGACTTTATGGACAAGCAAGCTAAGATCAACAAGGACACCGTCACTAAGTTCAAGGCCATAGACAATGTGTTGGAGAACATCGATAGCAAGGTGACGGAGGTCGGAAGCTCCAACCATCAAGTGCTCAACATGATGAGGATGCTCGAGACACAAGTGGGACAACTTGTCGGGTGCCTATCCGCTAATGAAGGGAAGCTTCCGGGACAACCTCAAGGTCCCGGGACGGCGAAGGCCATTCAAACTCGTTCGGGGAAGGAGACCGAAGATCCGGAACATTCCGCGGGAGCTAGAAAGCCTAAACCATCTACCGAGGAGGAGGAATTTGCTAAGGAGAAGGTTACCAAAATCATCACCGAAGAGCCCGAGTTTGAGATGCCGGGTGAAGACACGAAGATACCGCAACTCAAGCCACGTTACTTCCAAGGTAAACTTGATAATCATTTTGAGAAGTTTGTGGAGGTTGTGCGTAGGTTAAGCATCAACATGCCGCTATTGGATGCCCTTCAAGTTCCTACATATTCTCTCTACTTCAAAGATATACTTGCAAACAAGTATGAGATAGCAACACTTGGGGTGGATCATGTCAAGATGTCCGAGCAATGTAGCGCCGCTATTGCAAACGGACTAGAGAGGCAAGGAGACCCCGGATGCCCGACGATTCCGTGTTTCGTTGGTTCATTCAAGTTTGAGAAGGCATTATGCGACCTTGGAGCAAGTGTGAGCGTCATGCTAAGAGACGTGTTCGAGAAGCTACGCTTACCGGAGCTAGAGCCTACGGCCATGTGCTTGGAGTTGGGTGACAACTCCATTCGCTACCCTTTGGGCATCACTGTGGATGTGCCCATGAAGGTCGGACACCACTTCATCCCCATCGACTTCGTGGTGCTCGAGATGGGAGAGAGGGAGAAGCCGCCACTCATCCTTGGGAGGCCCTTCCACAAGACCATGGGAGCTACCATCGACGTCGGGAAGGGAGAGATCAAGTTCGACATCAACGGCGAGAGAAGTTCCTTCAAGTTTCGACCACGCTTCGAGGTATGCAATATGATCAAAGTTAAATATATTCCGCCTCATCGTCGCGTTAGTAAGGAAGAGCCAAGGAAGAAGGAAGAGCCGGAAAAGAAGGAAGCGAAGGAAATCAAAGAGGTTGCTGCTTCCGTGAAGATCAAGGAACAAAAGCCGCCTGTGAAGACCAAAAAGATGACTAAGTCGGAGAATAAGCCTACGCCAAAGATGGTGCGGAAGTGGGTACCCAAGATTGCAACACCCGTAAAGAGCGTTGATCCAAAGTAATCAAGGAAAAAAGTCTAGCCATGGACTATAAACGAAGCGCTAGGCGGGAGGCAACCCGTTTCGTCGAGTCAAGAATAAACTACCGGGAGGACAACCCGATCAAGAATTTTCGAGTCTTTCAAGTAAGTTGGTTTTAGATTTTTGCTACACAAGACATTCATAGACTTAAAGTGGTTGGATAATATTTAGAGTTATAAATCTTGTTTTGATATTTTATTTGAATCATAAACCCTTTACATGAGCCATCCTATGAGTTATTTGCTTCTTTTCGAGAAACCAAAACCAAAAATTCAGAACCTACCTCAACCTTTCATCCTCTTCATGATGTTATGGTTGACTTGTTTTACATGCTAAAAACACACGAGTAGAGCCACGCCATGTACCTAGATGATATTTAAATTTCAACGTATGGTAGAACTCGCGTGAACCTAGAAACTTAATTTTTGCTTTGTTCAAAATTCATATCCTTGGTTTCTCTAGAGTTAGAATTTTTCTAAGCCTCATTTAATTTTATTTCATTCAAAATCTCTCTCACTCTTAACCAAAATTAGAACCTAAACCTATGCCCCCATGATCAAGCCGCGAAAAGCTTGCTCTCAACTAATGGAAGCAAACAATACCGGTGCGACCAAAATAAAGGTAGTCGGAAAACATTTTGGACTCACATTTGTTTTTGATGCTTAAAAACTCCTCTGATTATATTTAACTCATTGCATGCTCTGAGTTTAATTTTATTTTTCGAAATTAGAGGAGTGCTTAGCATTAAAACATGCTTAGAGGGAGGCAATTGAGTTAACTTAACTACACATGCACAATGATGCATCACGGGATGCCCCTCCAACATTTATCATCAAACCACATGCAAAGGACAAGCATGGGGGGCAGCCAAAGCTTTGTTTTGCAGGAATCTCATGGAGTCATGGGAGGCAAGGGAGCATGGAAGTGACTCAAAGCAAAACAATCAAATGGAGGGATCAATCATGCAAGCAAAGGAGTGGACGAGAGCATTTGGGCGGTGCAACCCCGTGGAGCACGCGGTCACAAAGCAACAAAGGAGGATGGAGTGCACTGGAGAAAATTCGAGCCAAGTGAAGCAGCAAGGACCCCAGGCCAGTCGGCCCAGGCCGGCGGGCCTCACCCCCTTTTATACCCCCTGGTGCTCTCCTTCGACAGGTAAGTCATTCATTCAGTTCCTTGTTCGTGTTCATGAGCTCTTAGTCTAGAACCTCCTTAGACATAGCTTCCCACTTCGAGTTTTGTTTCGTCCATCAAAATCCATCCTAAATCCACTCAAAGTCCATACTCCAAATAATTTTTCTATGCCTTGTTACCGGTTGAAAACCCCGGGTATATAATTGTGAGGAAGAGTGCAGCAACCATGTGGAAGAAAACTACAAGTCTCTTCACCAAGAAGAAGGGATCATTGTCATCCAAGCCATCATCAACAAGCTCTTCGAGGAGGCACTCAGTCTCCGAGTCTCCTCAGAGTATGAAGGAGGACACGGCACCACCGAGAAGGAATGGCACTCTTCTCCTCGGTGGCATGAGGGCCACGAGAAGCTCGTCTATGCGGTTCACCGAACCGCAAGGACGCACGGAGGAGCCGCCGGTCCGACCTCGCCACTCGACACGATCATCCGCTCCACCTCCATACACTCCACGATATTCCAAGTATGGGTTTATTATCAAGATGGAGGTGGAAGAGGAGAAGCTCACTCGCCTTGAGAAGAGGCTTGTGGCGAACGTCGACCTCGACGACCCGGCTCTCCAAGTATTGGGTTTTCATACGGATATTTATTACATGTGGGGACACCTAGGTTGGGTGCAATTCTCCAATGGAGTGTCGGCAAACACCCACAAGGAATTCGCCTTGGAAATTCTCATGACCATGGCGCCTATACTTGATGAAGGAGTGCCGAGTCTCTCATTCCGTTTGGAAGGAGACGAGCAAGTGGTTCCCTATGAGTACATTAGGGAATTGCTTGGTTTTCAAAAGGGAGCCCCGGAGCAAGTAGGTGTGCATGGAGGCACTTTGGAAAGTTTTTGGAGAATGATCACGGGAGAAGCTAACCTGCAAAGAAATAGTATCCGGAACCTCATCATCCAGGTGTTTCACTCATGGATGTGCAAGAGGATTTTGGGGAGAATGAAAGAGACCAAGATAACCGACATGGAGTTGAATTGGCTTTACTCGGCTTTGATTGCCGAGCAGCCAATCAACCCCACTCACCTTATGATTAACCGGTGGTGTTGTGAAGCAACATTGGGATCCGGAGATATTGGTTCGGGGTGCTACCTCTCCATGTTGGCTATCTCTTTGAGACCGGGAATTCCTAGAAACTCGGAGCATCTCCTAGTTGGGACTTCCCTAGGACTTGATTATTTGAAGCAAGGTAAATATATTAGTGGAGATGATAGAGGAGGCTTCAAATTGGCCAAGGTGAATTTACCATTACCAGATGCAAGACTAAGACTTTTTCTTGAGGGAAAAGAAGATTGGTTAGAGGAAGGACTTCTTGTGCCGGCGAAGAAAAACAAGAGAGGAAGGATTATAGAAGAAGGTTTTTCCGCAGCCCAAGAAGGTGCGCCACAAAATTATGTGCCACCTTATGGAGGAATTTCGGTGCCGCCGAGATACTACGGTGGTGTACCAATGCAAGCATGGGGGAGTGGTGCAGCCATGCCCCCACCAAATTTGGCGGTACCCAACGTAGCCTTTGCGGAACAATATGCACACCTCCCTCAACCACAACAAAGTGTGGCCATCATTGGAGGATACGCTGCAAGAAACATGCAAAATATCGCAGCCATCCAAACCAATGCAAACCAAATGGGTGAAGGAAATGCAAACATCGCCTTTGAGCTTGGATGCCTTCACCTAGCACCGCCGCAGCAATTCATAGGAGGAGCGGTGCAATCCTATTATGAGCAAGGGTATACAATCAAGATTATCAATATCAACCACCGGCGGAAGATTAGAGAGAGGAGGACCTTTTGTTTAATTTTTCCTTTTCCCTTTTCTTTAATTTTTAGCTTGTATGCGCCTATGTATGCGTAGTGTTTCAGTTTTTTATTTATTTTCAGCATGTGTGTTAGTTTTTATTTTCATCATGAATAAAATCACCACCTTATTTTTACCTTTGGCAAAGATACAAAGTTTGTGCCATGTTGATATATGATGATAGTTGCCGCTTTGCTTATCTTTGTACTTGTTTTATGCATGATTAAGCTAATGCTCTCTTAAAATGCAAATCTGAAATTAATCTAAATGCTAGCTTAATCTTTTGCGGAGGTTATGATAAATATAAAGACCCATAGTCTTTTATATGCTCTCAAGTTTTGGATGGATTGAAGATGATTTATTTTTGTTCTTAAAAGTAATGCTAACCTTGTCATTAATACCACTTGCATGCTGCTCTACCTATCCAGAGCCATATATATATTTGAGAGCAAAAACTTAGTATACAAGGTTTATTTTTGGGTGAGTTATTTCAGGGCTTGATTTCTCTGGCCCGAGACTAAGAAGCTGGTCATTTCATTTTTGCGTACCTATCTTATTGCTAGCCTTTCTATCCGTGCATTGTGTATCCCCACATCAGAGATTTCACAAACTTCGTCGGATATCTACCCTTGAAACCAAAAATATCATCTTTTGTGTTTACCTCCTTGACCACAACCTATCATTGAGTATGGATTGTCAATTCGAGGAAGATCGCAAGATGGTGCTAAGATTGAAGATTTCAAGTATCTCTCCAAAGGAAAAATATTTCTAGTACCTACTTTATCTCTATCACCTCTTTGCCCGAGGACGAGCAAACGTCTAAGCATGGGGGAGGAGGTAGGTATAATGCAATTTAGAGTTCAAGGGGAGCAAATAAAAAAAGAAGAAAAAAGAAGAAAGAGAAAAAAGAGATAAAGAAAAAAATATGTATGAGAAAAAAATATGAGTAGGTATAAAAAATAAATAAAATAAAGTGAACTCCCTGGTTCTCTATATGCATTAGGAATTTCAAAAGTTTCAAGATTAAGATCCAAACTCATCTTTCCAACCATGTGCAATCCGATAACGAGGACTTCCTTTGTGCCTCGGGATCACTCTTTGCCATTTGCACATGTCCACCTATCTCAAAGTGTGTGTATTTTTCTCTCCCCCTCCTTGATATAACATTATTTTCCAATGACCTTTTTGACGAGTCTCGGTAAGACCATGAGAAGCTTGTCTTGTTTTGACAACATCTCATTTATAATATCTTGGTAGGACTAAACTTTCCCAAAAAAGCTCCATATAAAGCCTACCACATATATATATATGTTTTGAGAGGGAAAGGAGTAGAAGAAATAGGCTTGAGAGACAAGATGAGATAAGAGTTTATGAGCAAGATGCAAGGTGGTTTAAATTTTTGAACTTGGTTTAACTCTTTTTCATCTCCTTCTTTATTTCAAAATTTCTGAGATCCATTTGAATTTTGGGAGCATGTTCAATACTTGTGGGAAGAGCTTAATTAATATCTACCCTCCGTAGGGATGAAGGCTAGTACACTATGGAACTCTAACGAATTAAATTTTTGAGAGCATTATGTTTTCTCGTGTATGATCAAGTGCATGGTTTGAGCAATGAAGGGCAACATTGATATCCATCGAAGGCTTACTTGAGGACGAGCAAGGTTTAAGCATGGGGAAGATGTTGACGGTGAATTTCCGTCAACCTAGCCATGAGTTTACCTTCGGTGTTGACATCAATTTTATATCTTATCCATTGGTACTAACCCCCTTGATATAACAAGTCAGTTCGTGCATGTCGGTTTTGGAGTTTGATGTTTATGCAGGAATTTAGCGTTGAAAGCAAGACTTCCAGGTAAAGTTCATCAATGCAAGCACCTCGTGAGAAGACCATGAAGCCCGACACAAGTCAAGCAATGAAGTGAACATGACTCCAAGAAGCCCAAGGACCAACCCATGAAGACGGAAAACTCCGAGGACCTGAACAGAAAATGCTGAATCTTGCGGGACAAGGAGCTCTATCCAAACCACGGAGAAACTGACATCAAGGGCCCACATGCAGAAGGGAGAAACTTCTAGAAGACACGGGAAGCATCATCCACGAAGGAGGCCACGAAGTGGGCCGAAGTGGGCCCAGGCCGGCCGGCCCAGCCCATTTCGGGGCCCATTCGTGCCCCCCTTTGACCTAGACGATCCTCGGACTATTTATAGTCCCCCTGCCAAGAGCCACGCATCAACTCATTCGTCTTTCGCCGCCGAGGAGCAGAGAAGAGAGGGACACCATCTCGGAGAGGAGAGGGTCGAGCTAGTTGTCTTGGGTTTCCCAAGCCGGTGTGGGAACCTTGCAAGGAAGACCACGTCGGAGTTCCAGGAGCTAGGAGCAAGATCAAGGTAGGATCCCGGTGGTGATCTTGTCCATGTATTGTTTATGATGTTGAACTATCAAGTTGCAATCCGATTTCTAGCGATCAAGTGCTTCTTCTACGACTTTGATTTCGATTGGCTTTTCTTACTTTAAGAGCTATTCTCGAGATAGATCATAGAGGGTGTTCTTGTAGCCGTGGTGGCTAGAGGTGCATGCCTGACCTTCCAAGAGATTTCAACTTGTCCATTGGACTCGCCCTAGGCTAACCCGCACGAATAGGAGTGTGTTGTGACAGAACGGTGGCTCCAAAAGGTGGGCATCTTCGGAGTTGGACGGGAAGCCGCGATTTAAAGATGCTTTTTATGAGTTTCGATTTGGTGATTTCTTCTTTGCTTGGAACTTCAACAAGAGCTTGATCCAATCTCTCTAGATTGGTTTTTCCTATCCCTCTCTATCTCTTGCTACCTTCGGTTTTCATAGATTAGATTCGTTTTTATGATGCTCTTTAGATTACATGCATAAGAGTTCCTTTGAAGATCATAGTTCTCGGCTTTAATAGATTGGCTCTTACATCACACATTTGTTCCACAGATTCGATACCTTGGGTTCACACTTGAGGGAAGAAGGGTCTGTTGACTACGACGGAGGACTTGTCCGCTTTCAAGTTCAAACGAAGTTTGATACGCATATACACTATCAACAAGGTGCCACAGATCTGATTACGAAGGATCAGAAAACGAAAGACGGGCTGATCCTTGATGGAGTGGATGATGATCTGGGTGATAAGATCATCTGGTAGCAGCAGCATCAAGCACATCACGGCCATCAAGGAGAAGGGGAGGAAATAGAAAAGCAACGGGGTTTGGAAATTGAAAGGCGACGGGGTTGAAATTGAAAGGCGACGGGGTTTGGAAATAGAAAAAGGCGACTCGACCATCTAGAACAATATATGGAAATTGAAAAGGCGCCGCAGTTTGGCTGCTAACGCTGACGAGTGGGCCTGACACCATTGCCCCTGCCCCTTCACTTTCTCGCGTAATTGAAAGGCGACGCGTGTTTTTGGACAGTTTTGCTCCCGAAATGGAGCCCGAGGCGTAGTGGGTGGGGGCAGAGGCGCCTGACGGTTCCGCGTCTTGTCAATATAGCTCCCCTGCCTTCCCCTGCTTTCCCCTGCTTCTTCCATAAGCTTCTCATCTATTTCGCTTCTTCTTCCTCCTCGCGATCCATCACTACAAATCTTTGGTCACCGAGAGATCACGAAGGATAAGATGGCATCGAGTGCCCCGTCGGCGGCGAAGCGGGGATGAAGGGAGGACGGCGACGACGAAAGCCGCCGTCGGAGGAACTTGGAGAAGGGGAAGGAGCCGGCGACCAAGAAGAAGGACGCCGACGAGGAAGCATTCGTCGACGACACTAAGTTCGCCGTCGACCTGCTCAAGAGCGCGTTCAGCAAGCTTCAAGATGTTGGCGAGGCCTTCGACATCAAGGCGCCTCATGAAGTGGACAAGGACCCGAGCGTGAAGGGTCTCGCCTTCAGGATCCACGGGTTGGTTGAAAATCTCGAGAACCTCCCCGTGGTCAAGCGGGCTGGCCACCACTTCGACTTCGACGATGGCGACGACGGCTCCGACGTCAGCCACGGCGGCGATGACGGCTCCGACGGCAGCCACGGCGGCGACGACGGCGGGACTCTGATAGCGGTGACCAACTAATTGCTAGACTCCTCTACCATATATAGTAATAATGTGTGTGTGTGTGTGTTTGTGTCTTCGTCAGGTTGTTGGACATGAACTTCTTAGTTTGTTTATCGATCATGAACTGCTTAGTTAATTAGTTTGGTTGTTGGATTTTGTATGTCATGAACTCGATCTAATAGACGCGAGTAGATCCATCCGCGTCTCCTATAATATGTGTTCCTCCTATTGTGACGAACTAGAGATCCGTTGTGATGAACTGGAGATCTGTTGTGATAAATTAGATCTTAGAGACAATGGATAGTCATTGGCAATGCGGGTTAGAGAACATGCATCGCCTTTGTTGGCTGTTGGGTCCGGGCGGGCAGGCAACAGTTATCTTTTTATATTGGCTACTGACGCTGACGCTGACGCGTAGGCCTGTCACTATTTTTTTGGAATAAAACTTGCTTCTCTAAAATATTAGAGCCCATAAAATAGCACCTAAAAATCATAAAAATACGAACAATTCATATTTGGACATTTAGTATTTGAATAAAATACCAACAGTCACACTTGTGTGCCCAAAATTCCTATATTTTTTACATCCCATGTTACTGATATAATAATTCTAATAACATATAATGTTCTCTAAAAAATCTACAAATTGACTCGGCAACATAATTTGAGTACCTAAACTTGTCTTCAAAATTTCAAATGGTTTCGATGAAGGAAAAATATACTTGTGTACAAATGTCTACATCTCTCACATAGTTTCCTAGAATGTTGCTTGAACATTGAAGTTTTCCACAGTTTGCAACATGTTCGAACTCATATGCATTTGAAAACTTAACAAAACCTTGTGTTCACCTTAAGCTTACGAAATGCAAAGTTTCATCACTAATGGTTGTGTAAAACAAATATTACTTATATGTTGTTGTACATACAAAGAACAAAATAAAGCATATAAACATTATTCAAGAAACAGAATATACACTAAACAATAACATTAATGAAAAGATGGTGATTTTAGAATAATTTAGAAAAAAAAAATCAAATTTGGACTAATTACGACAAAGAAATACATGTTACAACATTTGATTGCAGATTAAATGGAGAAACGTGAACTGTTCTTCATTTGAATAGAACTGGGCCCCACAGTTATTGGTGACACGGGACCGATAATCCGCGTCGGCTTTGCTGCTCTTCCAAAAATTTACACAGATAATACAAGCAACATACAAAAGCTAATCCACTACTGATTCCCTATTCCAATTCTTCGTTCGAACTTCACCATTTCGCGGCGGAGCCTACACTCCTCGCTGCAAAACAGAGAAATTCCAAGCCATCCTTTATTCACGCCGCAGCCGCCGCCGCTACCTGCGCATGGCTGATCGCTGTGCACCTGTGCCGGAGGCGGCAGCGGTTCACCCCAAATGCGCAACTTCAAGGAGTGGATCGCACGCGCAGCCTTCTCGCGCAATGGCAGACACCCTTCATTGCTCAGACATCTCGACGTCGTATTGCCGCCGCCCATGACCCGCCTCATGTACTGCTTCACGGTGTCATCAGCAGCCGCACCACCATTGTCCCTGTAGAGAAAGATGGCGTATAGATAGGCCGCTGCATCATTCCCACCTTCGGCGGCGTGCCGGAGATCATTGCTTTCCCTGTTTTCCATGAACACGGCTTTGATCCCGGAGAAAAAGCAAGCCCCCGGATTCCCGGGATCGGTCAGCATAGCAAGGAAAGCTTTGTAGGCGGTGTGGTCCCACACCTAAGAAATCTCATCTCTTATCCCCTCTATCGACAAATGTCGGCTGAGGTGGCAGCACACGCGGCGCATGGTCGAGCAAGTACCTCATAGGCTGCGGAGGTCAGCCAAGGGCCACTCCAAGGTCACACCGACACGCACCGCAATCCCAATGCAGAGGTCTTGAGGGAGGTCCAGTAGCGACGGTTGGTGCCGCCTGCTTCTTCCCGGCATGCTATTCATCTCCGGCTAGGAATGGTGACGATGAGGAGTAGACAGTTGCTGTTTTTTCACTGGTAGATGAAGGGGCAGGGGATCTAAATTATTTTGGAATGAGAAGATACAGGAGACTTGTTTCCAAACACGGTTTAAGTATGCAATGGAGACGACGTTTGGCTAATCCGCGTATCCTTTAATTCTCCATTAGAGATGATGTTTGGCTAATCCGTGTATCCTTTAATTCTACATTGGAGACGACGTTTGGTCAATCTGCGTATCCTTTAATTCTACATTGGAATCACTGCCTCTGCTGTCAGCCATTGAATGGGTGACTATTACCCTGTTGACCGGATCTGGCATCAATTTCTTGGGAACCTTCTTGTTTCCTGTGCTTTTGATCTTATCCCTTTTTCTTTTTTTTTGACAACTAATCTTATCCCCTCCTTGTTTTTGCTATAAAAAGGGACCGACGCCTATCTGTCCTTCTCACTTGCTTCGTTCTTCTCTAGATCTAGATCTTGCTATGGCACAAAGAATAGTTCTTATAGGGCGCAAGCTTTTGCTTTTCTCTCTTCTTCCTCCTCCTCGTTCTCTCAGTTGCTAGAATTATTCTTGTGATGTGGGTGATTGGGTTTCTCATCCCTCTAGCACAGTTGCTAGAAAAATCCTTGTGATATACCAGCTGTCGAGGGAGAGTAGCCCAGAACCTCTACATCAGGAAGAACAAGCCGACGGAAAGATCACTGCTGAGGTCTGGGGAGAGTAGCCCAGAACCCAACTGTTGTATCTTTCTCGTCGAACTTGCGCTTCCTTTTGCTTTCCCTCCTCCAGGAGGAGGATTTTTGAAGGGATATGTTTCCACCCTCTGTTGTATCTTTCTCTTCTGCTCACTTGTAAGCATGAAGAAGAACAAGCGGACGGGAGGGTCACAGAATCAGGAGCATATCTCGTCAAACTTACGTTTCCTTTTGAAAGGATATGTTCTCCCCTTCTGCTGTATTTTCCTCACTCGTAAGCATAAAGAAGAACAAGCCGCCAGGAGCATCTCTTTTGCTTAGTTTAGATCTATATATGTTCCTCATCCTGGTAATGCCTAGTGATGATGAACATAGATGGCCACTTTGTAACATTCTGATGTATCAATGATGACTGTAATCTGTGTGTGTGATTTTGCATCTTAAGAGACATGCTTGTGTGATTATCTACCTGTGTGATTATCTGTGTGCAGTCCAATTATTTGTACAATTTAACTACTCACTTGCAAGCATGAAGAAGAACAAGCCGACAGGGGTTGGCTAATCCACGTTTCTTTTGATGTAATCTGTGTGTGTGATTTCGCATCTCTTGCCCATAACAAAGGCGACGCAGGTTGGCTAATCCTCGTCTCTTTTATATTAACGCCTGTTACTGATGATAATAATGTTAGCAGCCTGCAACATACTTACTGAACTGAAGCAGAATATAAACAAAATATATACAATATCTTAGGCAGAATATATTACAAAAAGGATTCAAATTCCACCACATCCTATATATTACAAAAAGGATTAAAATTCCACCAATACATCACATCCTATATATTACAAAACGGATTCCATTTCCACCATAGACACATCCTGCATTACAAAAAGGATTCAGCAGAAATCAGGCTTGCTTTTTCTTCCTTGATTTCTGTATATGGATTTTTTCACTATGGTCGCTTCGCAAGTACGGTGTTTTGTTAGTTCCCAAGAGTCGGGGCTTGTATGAAGTGTCAAAGGCTGGAATTTCATCAAACTAGTTGTATTCCTCCTCCTCAACAACATTTTCAATCCAAACAATCCTTTTTTTCCAGGCAGAATCACAGACCAGTTCTTCTTTGCAAGGTCAGGTACATAGAACACTTGCTCAACATCGTTGGCGAAGACAAACGGTTTGTTTTTGTAACCAAAGACCCGGAGATCAACACTAACATAACCATATTTGTCTTTGCTCACAGCTCTCTTCCCATTGGTGACCCATCTACACTGAAACAAGGCTACCTTCAATCCTACATAATCAAGCTCCCATATCTCCTCTATTTGACCTAATATGTGTCTGTCTCCATGTCATCATCATCATCACTGTCGTCGACGACGGCCCGTACACGCGCTCCACTATTTTGATAGACGCTCTTTTTATCCTGGGCCATGGTGTAGAATGTGTATCCATTGATATCCATTGCTTGGTATTTTGTAACAGTGAACAATGGCCCCGCTGCTAGATTCCTTATCTCGTCTGTTATTACAGCATTGCTGCATGTCTCGACATAATCTCGGAGCCACCTACTGAAACCTTGCATGTGCATCTTTGCAAGCCAATCCCTACCACGGTCAGGGTTGTCTTGACGTAGTTATCGCTTGTGCTCATTGGCTAACGGTGTAATCAGGTGTAGCTATTGTATCATGGTGAAATGAGCCTTTTGGAAGGCATCTGGTTCAGGAGTGACTGACTTTTTCCCCAGGGTCCCAACACCTGAAAGCCTACCTTCATGTCGTGAGCGAGGCACACCAATGGGGTTTTGGGGGTTCATATAACCCATGGTCCACTCCACTACTTCGATGGTCTCGTAGCCACGAACAATGGCTCCCTCTAGAATAACCGGTTATGTACCAATGATTTCAGGAATCCAAAGAACCTCTCATATGGAAACATCTGATGAAGGTAAGATGTGCCAAGGTACTAGATCTCCCTCGCGAGGTGCGCTGTTAGATGCAGCATGAGATCAAAGAATGATGGTGGGAAGGTAGCTTCAAGAAGACATAGGGTCTCGAAATGCCTCCTCTCTAAGTCCAATAGTTTTTCCTCATCAATCACCTTCTGTTCTACTGCATTGAAGAATAAACACAAGCTCGTGACCGCGTCGCGAACAAATTCTGTCTTGATACCTCTAATTTCAATAGGAAGAAGAGCTGTCATCAACACATGGCAATCATGAGATTTCATCAAGTTGAAATTCATTTTCATGTCCTTCACCGACACAAGGCTCCCGAAGTTTCATGAGTAGCCTGAAGGTACTTTCAAATCATGCAAAAACTGACAGAATTCTTTTCTCTCTGCCTTTGACAAGGTGGTTGCAGCAACAGGAAGGTCCGTCCCTGTCACACCCAGTTTTAAAGGCAAAACCGAATGCATAGATCACGTGTGCGCCAGGATCAAGTTACACACACGTAATGACATTGTGAATACCAAAATCAGTGCCACACGAATAAAGAGTTATTACATGACCAAAGTCTTAAACGAAACATAAATAATGAGTTCTCGCAGCGGATAAAGATGTCTCCACAGGCAGCTGACTGAAGACACGCACACCTAGAACTCCTGGAAGTCACCGGGGTAGTCTTCAAATCTCTCCCAGTCTGAGCAGCAATCCGAGTATTGTAGATACAAGAAAATAGACAAGCGTGAGCACGTGCCGTACTCAGCAAGGGGAAAACAACATAACATGCATGGCCATATGGTGTTTGGCTAGGGTTCAAGCAGTTTAGCATTTTAGTTGGTCAAGTTTTATTAGCAGCATATTTACTAAAGAGTGTAAGTTTATACCAACCCGCAATTAATAAAACATAAGCATCATAAATAAAGATAGAACAACGATTTAACATTTAAGTTCCATAACTTAGTCATGTGAGGGTCCAGGCCGCTCTTGACCGTGAGCACGGCTAACTAGTTAGTTTTACACTCTGCAGAGGTTGTACACTTTCACCACAAGCAGCGTAAAAGCTCCGAAGAACTTTGAACCCAACCATGCGGTGTTTGCAAGGCACCATACCACACTACCGAGGTGTGGTTGCATAGGGACGCTACAAGGCCTTTACAAAGGTTCCCTAGCAAGTTGTGACCCACAAGGTCCGGATCAGTTAGCAAGGTATAAAGTCCCCTAGCAGGTCAATACCCCACCATAAAAAGAATAACTCACCCAGCCCCCTGCTAGAGCGAGTCTATACCCCGCAGTACCGCCGATCCCTTGTCCTTATCAGGTAAGATCACCCCAAGCTAAAGTTCCTAATTACTAAGCCAAGACCATTGCCCGTTAGTTCTTGTGGTTGTACTGTTTTCCTGGGTGGTTCTCCATGTTCCGATTAACATAGCAAAGGGTGGTCTTGCAAATAAAATAGCATAAAGCGGAACATAGAACATACAAGTATCCAAGTTGATTAATACCATCCCAGTTAAGCATGCTAAGCCATAGCTACCATCAAGTTTAATTCAATAACCCGGTTACAAGGCAAAGGTCATAAAGACTAGGCAAGATCCTTAGTAGGTTCCCGTCAAAGTTAATGCAAGCAAAAGTAAATACAATGAATTGAATGCATGTTATATAGGACAAGTGGGTATGCATCAAGGGAGACTTGCCTTCAACAAGACTCTGCTGCTCAAACTCTGGCGCGTCTTGATCTTCAAAGCCTTCGAACGCTTCACTCTCTACGCTCCACAACATTCACATACAAGCATACAACAAGAATAAATGAGAAACAATCATCAAACAGTACTAACAGAATAAAACAGAGGCATAAAACTAATCTACGCTTCGAGACGATCGCGTGGACATAAAGAACGCTAAAAACGGAGCTAAAACGACCAAGATATGCACTAACGAAGGTACAGGGACTAATCTGTAAAGAAAACTAAAGATTCTGGGCTTAAACGTAACGAAAGGACCTAACTGTAAAGAAACTCACTACTGCGGGAGGACCTATTTGTAAAAAGGAAAAGCTCAGGGGGTTTTCTACAAAAAGACGGGGTCATGCCGGTTTGACCGGTATTGACTCGGGTTGGATCTAATCCAGCCCGTTGGATCTTGATCCAACGGCCGGCGGCGGCTGCTGCGCAAGCGGTGGCGGTCAGATTGATCAGGACCGTCAGATCTTGATCTGACGGCTGCGGATGCATGCGAGCGCCCGGCCGGCGGCGAGCGGCGGCGGACGGCGGCGAACTCGCCGGTGCGGCACGGGATCGAGCTAGGGGGCTCGGTTTCGCGCGCGGGTCACACCGGGATGAAGCGCGCGAGGCGGCGAACTCATCTAGGGCGGCGCGGTCGGCTAGGACGCGGCGGAGACGGCGCGGGGCACGGAGAGGCGGAGCGGTGCGGCGGCGCAACTCCGACGAGCCCTCCTCGGCGACTCGATGCACGGGGACGACAACAAGCGGCACCGGGGAGCTTCTCACCTCCTTGCGCAGCTCTGGGACGGCTTCTCGACGGCGGAGCGGCAACGGCGGCGGAGAACAGCAGCGGCGGCGTTCTAGGGTTCCGGCGGGCTCGGGTGGGAGTGCTCATGGGCGGCTAGGGTTTTGGCTAGCCCGGCCAGGAGGTGGCGGCGGCCTTAAATAGGCCAGGGGCTCGGCCTTGGCGTGCGGGCCAAGACGTGGAGGCGGCGCGGGACGCGGTCGGGTGCGGCCGGGACTCGAGCTCGAGTCCGGCTCGGGGACGAGCGCGGGGAGGGGGATGACAGGTGGGGTCACCCTGTCAGCGGCTGCGGGTGAGAGAGGCGGGATGGGCCGGCGCAGGCTGCTGGCGGAGCTGGGCTACGGCCTGGTGGGCTGGCGGGGTGAAGCGGCGAGCTGAGCAGGGAAGATCAAGGGGCGGCAGGGGACTTTGGGTCACTGGGCTGCATGCGAAAATGGGCCAGAAGTGAGGAAGGGGGAGAATGGAAAAGAAGAAGGTTTTTGATATTTTGAAAAGGGATTCAACCAAAAGAAATTCAAATTCAAATTTGAATTCCATCAAACATACTCAATGCACCAGCATGTATGCAACAAACATCAAGCCATTAATTAATTTTAGAAAAACAAATAATGTTTTGGTTTTTTTTTCCTACACTATATTCCCTGTAAAGAAAATAAATGTTGGGAAAATTTTAAAATTAAGGGAAAATTTTTGTTACATTTCCTTTCCTATTCACATCCTGAAATTTGGAAACTTCAGGGTGTGACAGTCCCCGTCTCTGTTTTCTCTACATAGAGCTCCGACCTAATGCCCAGATCTTTAAGATCCTCCCTTGCATTTTTATGATCTTTTCCTTTGGACTTTTGTTATAGCAATGTTACACAAGTAGCTTCACACACATTCTTCTTGACGTGCATGTTGTCAATCGAATAACGCACATCCAACATCGGCCAGTACTCTAGCTCCATAGAATTGATTTCTTGTTCCACATTCCTTCTTCTTCTTCTTCACCATCTCGTTTCTTTCTTTTGCCAAGGGTATTTTCAGTTAGTTTGGGTAATTCCTCAATAGTTTTGACGTCCTTGACTTTCAAGTGGACCAGATCTCCAGTCACATGCAACAGCGCCTCTCAATTCTCCTTTTCCCCATTAAACAGACAATCCATGGCCCGGTATGCATGTTTCTTGCCGAGGAAACGACGGTGCCCCATAAATACATATTTCTTTGAATGTCTTAGCCACACTGCGCAAGTATCTTCCAAGCAGTGTGGGCAAGCTGCACCTTTCCTTTTACTCTGTCCAGAGAGGTTGCGATGAGCTGGGTTGTCGTTGATGGTGGTCAACAACATGGCGCGCATTGTGAACTCCTCACGCTTGAACTCATCCCAAACCTTCTTCACACTAGGCCACCATAGTATCTTCAAGTCATCAACTAGTGGCCTCAAGTAGACATCAATACGGTCGCTAGGTTGCTTTGGCCCGGAGACCAATATTGTTAGCATCATATATTCTTGTTTCTTGCATAGCAAGGGTGGAAGGTTGTACAATGATAGCACGATAGGCCAGGTGCTATGTGTTGAGCTTTGGTTACCGAATGGGTTCACGCCATCTGTGCTCATAGCAAACTGTATGCTCCTTATGTCTTCATTAAACCACTTAAAGTGGTCATTAATGTTACCCCATTGTGCTGCATCTGCGGGGTGCCTAAACTTGCCATTTTCCTTCTTTCGGCCTTCCTCATGCCAACACAAGAGTTGGGCCTCCTTTCGTGTTGCGAACCATCTTCTCAGCTGAGGAATGATGCAAAAGTACCATGCCACCCTCACAGGAGCCCCTCTGTTAGCCTTCTTCTTCTTGCCTCTGATCTCCACGGGCTCGTTCTCGTCATCAGCATTATTATCATCTCCACCATCCTTTTTTCTCTTGTACCGATCGCAACCACACTTGGGGCACTTGTCAAGGTCTGCATCATCTCCACGAAACAATACACAACTGTTCTTGCATGCATGGATTTTTTTAACCTCTATTCCCAGAGGACAGATTATCTTCTTCGCCTCATAGACAGACTCAGCTATTTGGTTTCCTTCAGGTAGCATATCTCTAAGCACATCCAATAGATGTTTGAAACTTTTGTTGCTCCAACCATGATCTGCGTTAAGCTGCAGAAGTTTTAGATCACCAGAAAGGCAAGAGTACTTCTGGCAATCAGGATAGAGGGGTTTCTTTGAATCTTCAATGAACTGCTTCAGCCTCGCTAATTCAGAAGGTGTGTACACTCGTTGAAACTCAACATCCCGCAACATTTGATCAACATTGTGCACACGTTGCAACACCTCACCATCATCGAAGCCCCTAACTTCTTGATCAGTGATATCCTCAGGCCTCATCACATTGGGTGCGAATGGTTCATTTTCCTCAAAAACTCCACCTTCATCAAGGTCTTCATCATGGTCGGTAGCATGGTGTCGCACTTCACCTTCATTTAGGTAGCCTGCTTCGATTTCATTAAGACCTTCCTCACCATGTTTATTCCAACACGTGTAATTCTTTGTGAAACCACGTGTGACCAAATGATGAAAAATGATTTCCCGTTGTCTGAATTTCTTCTGGTTGAGACAATCTATACAGGGGCAAAGCATTGCCTAAACACCACGGTTTCTCATATCGGCCTGTGCTTGATTTAGAAAACCATTGACCCTGCTTAAGAAATTCTCCCAATCTTCTTGGGGCTGTCTATACATCCAAGCCCAAGCAGCAGCCGCCATCTGCAATTTCCATACACCAAATAAGCATAATTCATCACACAAAAAAACTGATAACATAAGAGGATTAGGACAACTGAAGAATTTCAATAAAATGGGGCAATTAATTTCCACCTTGACGAGGACTTTCTATGAGGCGAGCGCGGCCGAGAAGGAGGATCGGAGGCGGCGGCGCGGCCGCGGCGACAACACGGAGGACGGTGCCGAGCCCGACGGAGGGGACACAGTGGTGTCTGCTTTGGATGACACCTCGGTCGACGTCCGCTGGCCCCTTTCGCAGTCGTGCACGCGGGTGGCCGGCCTGCTGCAGCGTCGGCTTTTTGAGGAGAGAGAGCGTGATCCTCAGAGCACGCGCAGCTGGCGGTGGTGAACAGGGCAGGCTGGCGGGGACTTCTGAGGAGAGAGAGAGAGTGACCTTCTAAGGAGAGAGAGCCAGTGTTGTCGGAATGGGAGTGGCCTTCTGAGGAGAGAGAGCGAGTGGTGTCGGAAGGAGAACACAGAGACGCGCAATAACAACGCGCGTCTCCGATATGAGAAAAAAGGCGACGTTGTGTGGCAATCAAAGGAGACGAGTCCTAAGAAACGAGCGTATCCAATTGGGTCGCCATCAAAGGAGATGCATCCTAACAAACATGCGTCTCCAGTACAAAAGTTATCAGTAACGGACTTTAAAGCCGGTCACCAATACGGCAATGATCAGTAACGGACTTAAAGAGCCCGTTACTGATAGGGCACTGATCGGTAACAGATTTTACGAGCCCGTTATCGATAGGTTTAACTTTTGTAACGGACTCGCTTTAACGTCCGTTACAACGAATTCATGTAACAGGCGTTTAAGAAGCCCGTTACCAGAAGTCCTCATTGGTAACAGGCGTTGTGGAGGCAAACCCCGGGGTCGGCCTGCCGCGCTTATGGGTAACGGGTGCCAAACAACAACCGTTACAGATGTAGGTGCATGTAACGGGTGTTAAGTGCCCATTACAAATGTTGCGTGACTTTTTTGAGGTTTTCACGTAGTGATCATGGGCTCATGGCAATCCCGTCGCTGCACGGAGTGCAGCAAAACATGTATCCTGGAGCAAATACTCCTCCAAAGCGCGATGCCTCGCCCTTGTATCCCACAGCCAGGGAGGTGAAATGGTGATGTTATGCACGTGTAACAGCAAGTCACGAATGGTCCATTGCATGTGACCCCTCTGGCAAAAAGGGCACACCCACATACCTTCATGAAAAACACGGGCGGGCCCGGCCTGCTGAAGCCAAAGCAACACACACTATGTGAAAACCTCAAATAGGTCACGCAACATTTGTAACAGGCCCTTAACACCCGTTACATGCACCCACATCTGTAACGGTTGTTGTTTGGCGCCCGTTACCCATAAGCGCGGCAGGCCGACCCCGGGGTTGGCCTCCACTACACCCGTTACCAATGTGGACTTCTGGTAACGGGCTTCTTAAACGCCCGTTACATGATTTCGTTGTAACGGACGTTAAATCGAGTCCGTTACAACAGTTAAAGCTATCGGTAATGGCCTTGTAAAGTCCGTTGCCGATCAATGCCCTGTCGGTAATGGGCCCTTTAAGTCCATTACTGATCGCTGCCGTATCGGTAACCGGCTTTAGTGTCTGTTACCGATGACCATTTGACGCCCGTTACTAGACTGAGAGCTCAATAATTAAAGTCTAATAGCACTCTTCACTGCCGTGAAGCAGGAGCGCGGTGGCAGTGAACAAAGGAGACAGAGGTTTGTTAATCCGTGTCTCCTTTGTGAAGAAAGGAGACGGAGTTTTGTGAATCCGCGTCTCCTTTGAGTCTGTCTTCATCGACAGGTCAGCTCGATCTCTCATTGCTTCCATTTTGACATACAGGCACAATCAACACATATATCTTTTGGGACAAAACAGACATCATAAGAGAGATAACTTATCCACATAGATGAAGATAACTTGTCCACAGGAATAAAGAATAATTATTACAAACAGTTAACTTAACTTGTCCATCAGGCTAGGACTTAACTTGTCCATCACATTAATTATTTACTATGGGACGTGCTATCTGACCATACACATCAACAAAAGCATGCCCCTTGAACATCCACAAAAGTATGGCTATCTGACCCTGCACATCAACAAGCTTGAACTTCCTCATGCCCCATCAAGATTGGCTCTTTTTGCAGCCTCTTTGTAAGCAACAAAGGATTCTTGAAGCCCTTCGAGCGCATCTTCAATGGGCTGAAGATTCTGTTCAGTAGTATACTTGTACCTCCTTATGTGCTTAGCCTTTTTGATGAGGATGTTCACTTCTTTCGTGATTTTTTCAAACTCAGGTTTCACATAATCCCAGACATTAAGGTTTAGAAGTAACTCAAGCTCTGCTCGCAACTCATAGAGTTTTGCCTGAAACAGGGTTAAACATGGAATAAGAATAATATAGTTAATTCAGAACTAATTTGCCTCAGAACTTGGAGCAGTATAGGAACAGTAAACATCATAAGAAAATTATATAAGAAATTGAAAATTATCCTAGGCTTCATAGCAGGGTGACAAGTAAAAGCAGAACTTAGTTTAGAACTGATTTGCCTCAGAACTTGCTATAAGATCATGACAAGCATGGAAGACATCATCATAGGCACTAACTTTATCAAGCTCAAGCTCCATCTATAGAACAAGTAAAAAGGTAGTGAGATTCAGAGAAATTTGCCTCGCCGTCGTCGTGGTCATTGCCAGAGTCAGAGATGAGGTCCTCTACACCTTCGCCGCTCCCTCGACCCCTCTTCGTCATTGCCAGACACTTGTGCTCGCAGACGTGAGGCAGGCACCTCGCCCACTTCGCTACCCCCTCGCCGGCACGCTACTCCTTACCACTGCTTGGCCCCTCGTCGGAACCCGAGAGGATCTAGTCGAGGACCCTCGTCTCCGGCATTGGGTTCACTCCACCGCCGCTTGGCCCCTCTCCGGCGCTCATTGTCGTCTCCCTCTTCGCCACCATCTCGCCGGCACGCGTGCGGATCCAGTTGCGGCACCGCTTCGCGTTCCGGTTCTCCTCGATCCCGGGTGCGCGGGGTCGTCCACTGCTTGGCCCCTTGCCAGCGCTCATCATCGTCTCTGTCTCCACGCCTCCTCTCACCCCAGTGAGAAATGAGGAAAGCGTCGTGTGCTGCACTTTTTTAAGGAAAGTGCTGCGCTTATCCATTCGGAAGAAGAAGGGGAGAGTCGGGAGACGGAATGGGCCGGGGCGGTTGAATATTCATTTTGCAAAATGAATAGTCACTACCGACGCGGGTTAGCAAACCCGCGTCGCTTTGTTGGCTGGTGCGCGGGCGGGCAACAGTTACCTTCTTTATACTAGGCTGCCGATGCTGACACGTGGGCCCGACACTTTTTTTTGAAATGACACTTGCTTCCCTCAAAAATTAGGGCCCATAAAACAGCACCTAAAAATTAATAAAAATACGAACAATTCATAGTTTGTTTTTGAGAATCGAACAACTCATAGTTGGGCATTTGGTATTTGAATAAAATATGAACTGTCACACGTCTCCTTGTGACCAAATGTCTCTTTTGTGGCCAAGAGCTCTCCTGAGTGTACACGGGTTCCGAGGCACGTGACCGGCCGCCTGACGGTTCCCCGTCTTGTCAATATAAATCCCCGGCCGGCCAAGAACTTCGCCAACCGCGGCACCAAGAAAACCCCAGCACCACCGTCTCCGGTCACCAAGAAGTGAATCCAAGTGCTTCTTCTTCCTCAAGTGCGCGTATGGCATCGTCAGAGCCATTCAGGAAGCGGGGGAGGGAGGAGGATGATGACGACGAAAGCCACCGCTGTCGGCTCGTCAAGGAGGGGACGGCGCTGGCGCCCGATGAGGAGCCTGAGGAGGTGCCGCCGCCCCCGCCCGAGGAGGCACCGGCGCCGCAGCCCGTGGAGGCTGTTGCTCCTGCACTAACTGCTGACGAAGCCACTTGGTCAGTCAACTTGTTCCACGAAGCTTTCAACAGGCTTCGACAGGTGGCCGTTCGTCTCGGGGTCCCAGCACCCAATGATCCACTGCAGAGGACCGTGAAGGATTACGCCTTCAAGATCCATATCTTGGCTAAGGACCCTGAGAGAGGTGTGCTCGCCCCCGTCGATGACGACGGCGGCGACGATGGCAGCCTCGACGGCTCCGGCTCCCGCTCCGACTCCGACTCCGACTCCGACGGTGGGGCTCCTCCGGCAGCGACTACCTCTGCTTAATTAACTTGTTCCTCTGTTAATGTGTTCCTCCTGTGTGTTTTTTGAACTTGTGATGAACTAGTAGATCCTCTGTTAATATGCTCCTCCTGTGTGTATGTTGAACTTGTGATGAACTAGTAGATCTAAGAGACGCGGGTAGACCAATCCATGTCTCCTATAACGCATTGCAATGTCTATGGCAGCAGCTTACAATGAATTGCAATGTGTATGCCAGAAGTTTGTTACTCCGTTTGTGTCATTATATGGCAGCAGTTTACAATGAATTGCAATGTGTATGCCAGAGTTATGCCAGAAGTTTGTTAATTACTCTGTTTATGTTAATTCGCGTCTCCTTTGCCTCGTGCTGCAATGAAATGTCAGCACAGATGAATTGATGAATTTTGTGATGTGTGACACATTAAGATTTGAGACCCAATTGTCATTCCATCCATTCTTCATTCATACATTTAAGTTTGTCATCTGTGACAAATTTTTCATTCTTCATCCACACAGATGAAGCAAAAGCACCACTTTTAACATCAGAATTACTTCTTTGCAGCATACATCCTAGTAAACATCCGAATACTACACAAAAAACAGCCACAATAATCAAGTTCATCTTCCAGATCACATTGTCCATCTTCTCCTCCAGTGCTTTCTTCCTCTGCTTGTCCAGTGCTTGCCTCTGCTCGCCGCTCCCAATTTGATATTCCACTGAATCAACTACTTCATCGACCGCGTCTGTCCAGTTCGATGGTCGAAAAATAGTGACGCCAGCATCCTTCAGCATCTGGAGATACTCCTTGTGGAAACGATAAAATCCACAATTCTTGGTGTACTGCAGAATCAAAAGCACATAAGAACCCTAACTCAGATTTGGGAGACACAGCAGACTACTCACCGAGTTCCTTGCACACTTGAAATAAAGACGACCGTGGTTTTCACCTTCCTTCTGCGTCCGCTCCTCCACCACCCGAGCCATACCACAATCCGGGCAAGGGACCAGTGGAAAGCCGCTTAGCTCACCAACTGGATCCAAGCCGATGGAGTGATTGCGGCTGCTCCGGTAATCTTGAACCTTGCTCCTCGCACGTGCACCTCCAGACGAATCGGCGTAGTGCGACATGTGCGCGACGGCGGGGAAGAACGGGCGGGCGGCGGCGGTGGAGCTCAGATCGGGGAAGAAGAAGGATGCCGGGGCCGGGGCGTATGGATATTCATTCAGCCAGGGGCATTTCGGACAATGGAGCACTGGTTGGCGATGAGGATTAGTGTACCAGCGTCGCCGAGGCGGATGCATATTCATTCGGCCAGCGGCATTTCAGACAATGGAGCACTTGTTGGCGACGAGGGTTAGTGTACCAGCGTCGCCGGGGCGGATGCATATTCATTCAGTCAGGGGCATTTCGGACAATAGAGCACTTGTTGGCGACGTGGGTTAGTCTACCCGCATCGCCTTTGTCGGTCAGGCAGGCAACGGTTATCTTTTTTTATATAGACTTCTGACGCTGACGCATGGGCCCGGCACTATTTTTTCTGAATTGAAACTTACTTCCCTCAAATATTAGAGCCCATAAACAGCACCAAAAAATTCATAAAAATACAAACAATTCATAGTTGGTAATTTAGTATTTGAATAAAATATCAACAGTCACACTTGTTTAACCAAATTTCTTAAAATTAGATTTTTTATCTCTTGTTTACGATATAATAATTATAATAACGTCTTAGTGTGTTCTAAAAATTTTACAAATTGACTTGGCAACATGATTTAGGTCCCTAAGCTTGTCTACAAAAATTCAAATGGTTTCGAAAATGGAAGATTATACTTGTGTACAAATGTCTACATCTCTCACATAGTTTCTTAGAATGTTGCTTCAATGTTGAAGTTTTCCACACTTTAAAACATGTTCGAACTCATATTCATTTGAAATTTTAACATAACCTTGTGTTCACCATAAGATTACGAAATACAAAGTTTCATTAGTAATGGTTGTGTAAAACAAATATTAGTTCTATGTTGTACTTATAAGGAACAAGATAAGGCGTATGAACAACATCCAAGAAATGGAATTACATACGAAAAATGTCATAAATGAATAGATGTTGATTTTAGAAAAATTCAGAAACAAATATCATCAAATTTGGATTACGGATGACGGAGAAATACGTGATACAAAATTTGATTGCAGATTAAAAGGGGAAAAGCAAAATGTTCTTCATTCGAATAGACCTGGCCCCGCCCCTTCATTGGCGACGGGTGGTTGTTAATCAGAGTATCATTTGCGCATCCGAACCTTTTTAATAAACCCTCCGCCCCGCCTTCTGCCTTCTATACCCTTCTCCGGCTTCCGCCTTCCTCGTCTCCGTCGCAGCCTCGTCTGCGTCGCTGGGATGGCCCACGACTCTAGGGGGAGGTTCTGCAAGGAGGCCCCACGGCCACGTCCCCGTCCGTCTTCCTCGGTGCAGTCCGCCGCACCCGCCAAGGGAGTGAGGTTCCGCGGCGACGAAGAGGAGCCGTCTCAGTGTGCCGCCCCCGTGCGTCTTCCTCGGCGCTCCATGAAAGAGGCCGGTTCTTCATCGGCCCGGGGGAGGAAGTCGTACACACGCGCAAGGGCCAAGTTGGCGGACTCCAGCGACGCCCGCCATGGAGAGGCAGGGTTTTTCTCCTCGACGCGAAGGAAGAAGCGGTCCACGCGCATTGAGGTGAGCGCGGACTCCTCCGGCGACGACTCGGGCAGAAGAGTGGTGGTAGACCTCGTCTCATCCGGCGACGACTCTAGCAAAACTCCGGCGACGACTCCGGCAACGACTCTGGCAACAACTCCGGCAACGATTCTGAAGACCATGAGGCAAGTTCTGAAACCATCATGCACAATTTGTCCTTGTACCTTCACATCTTCACTGATCAATTGTTCTAATGCATCAATTTCCATTTGTTGTAGGAAGTTGCTGCATATGACATTGACAGGATTTGGACTGAAATCAACAAGCTCAAGGAATCGGCTGAAGAGAAGCAGGCAAGTTTTGAAACCAGTTAGAGCTAAACAGCTTTCTTGTAAGAAGTTACAATTGTTATGAAGCTTGCATCAATATAATTTTCCTTTGTTTTAGGAACGTGCTGTTACTCGGGATGACATTGACTACATCTGGAAAGGAATCGACAAGCAGGATGAGCAACTTAAAGCCGCACAAAAGAGACAGGAGATTGAACTTCTAAAGAAGAATGCTGAGCTGGCAGAAAGAGTTGCAAAACTAGAGACAAGGATAGCTGAACTTGAGGCAGCAGCACAAAAGAAGCCATCTAGCTAACTAGTTCCCTTGCAGCTACAATCTAGTTTGGTGATGCGCCCAGCTGATGCATTCTTATTTTGGTGATGTGCCCTGCTGATGCATGTCAGATGTGAATATGTTTGTTATGAGTTAGTTTGCTTGGTGATGTGAACTTGTGATGCATGTCATATGCGAACATGTGATGTGATGCTATATCAACAGTCACACTTGTTTGCTTGGTGATGTGAACTTGTGATGCAAGTCATATTAGAGCCCATAAACAGCACCTAAAAATTCGTAAAAATACGAAAAATTCATAGTTGGTAATTTAGTATATGAATAAAATATCAACAGCCACACTTGTTTAACCAAATTTCTTAAAATTAGATTTTTTTTATCTCATGTTTATGATATAATAGCAGAGTAGTACTTGACTACATTACTCGTTTTAAGGCCCACACAAGCCCACTCGCGCTAGGTTAGTAGGGAAGGACGCCTCCCTCACGCAGTCTCCTCCCACTCTCCCCTCGCGCCGCCGCCGCCGCTTTCTCCCCCTCGCCTTCGTCCCCCTCACCTCCCCCCACGCCGCGACGCATGCTACACCCCTTCGCTGAGATGTGTGCCACACCACACTCGACGCGATGCGCACCACACCTCTGATAGCGAGATCTGGAGGAGGAGGGACCCAACAGCGGCGACGACGACGACTAGAGGAGGGATCCAGCGACGACGACGACGACTACGAGGAGGAGGGATCTAGCCACGAGGTCGACGCGAGGACGAGGACGTGGCGGCGAGCAGGCAGCGACGAGGAGTAGAGATCCCTCCGCTCCGACAATGACAAGGTCAGTGACGAATCTAGGATTTGAGTTTATGGTATGCCGCTCTAAAAATATCTTATACAATTCGGTAAATCCATTCTACCAACTCGGTAATAATTGTAAAATTAACAACAATTCAGTAATAACTGTAAAATTAACAATGTAATTTGGTATATGTGCTCGAGTTTATGCAATTAGGCCAAGCGAGCGTATGCAGCACACATGCGTTTAGATAATCAAGTATACAAATATGCGTGCGTATGCTTTTCTTTTTATATAAATGCGTATAAATATACTTGTACTTGTGGGAATTGCAGGGTATGCCGTCGCTCCTTTGTATAAGTACATGTGGACATACTTACCTATTGATGGTATACATACATAGCATTTCCCCTTAGATTGACTCTTATATTTGGTTTTGCTCTTGTTCCTATGTACATGTGCACATTCTCTCCAAGTTGAATAAGTACCTCATTAGCAACAGAGGCAGCCTGCATCTTCCTCTTTAAAATGGTAAGGTCGCATTGCCTGAACTAATTTTTTGGTTACTGAATTTTGCATTTATGTTAATGGTTTACCAAGAACCAATGATATTACAGTGGGCTAAAGTAGTTACTGTAATTCCCTTGACTATTAATTCACAGGATAAATCTGACGAGGACTATAGACCTGGGCCACAAGATGAAAAAGAGGGTTATGGCACTGCTAGTGCACAACAAGACCAGGTGAGTGGGGCTCAGCGCCGAGGCAGAGCGCCAAGGACATCCACAAAGTGGCCAAGTGACACAATGATAGTCACTGAGGTCGACACAGGGAGGGTGCCAGTACCATTGACTCAAAAGCGCAGGTTCAGGGCGCTTGCGGGGCTCGTTGCTAGACAAAAGATACCTTTGCACTTGCCAGAATTCAAAGAACTAAGAAATGATGAAAAGTGGGACTTGTTTGATAAGCATGTGTAGAAACACTTGAAGTTCCAGGAAGGCGTGAAACCGCAGGCATTCAAGCTTTTCTGGAAGACGGCAGCCAAGGCATGGAGACAATTTAGATTTCAGCTTAGGCGAGATTTTATCAGAAAAGAACTTGAGCCATTTACAAGGCACCCGTTTATCGTCCCGAAACAGTGGAAGGAGTTCATGAAACAGGAGGAAACCGAGCAAGCCTCATCTGTTAGTGTCAAGTTCAAAGAACTCCGAAGCCGGAACACAAGCGAGTACATCATGGGTCCAGCTGGTTATACTGTGAAACTAGAACAATGGGAGGAAGAGGATAGACAATTAGCTGCAGCTAGTATCCCCAACCCATATGACACCTACCCTGACGATCGTTCCAAGAATTGGCTGCGAGCAAGGAGTAAGCTAGTGATTAAAGACCGTGTTGCCGTGATAGTGTTCAACAACAAAGAGGTAGAAAAATTGGCTGCAGACATCAAGGAGAAGATTGAATGTGCAGAATCTTCAGGAATGGCAGGGCAGAGGGAGTATGATGTGCTAAGTCAGTGCTTGGGCCGCCCTGAACAACCAGGTCGCGTGCGTGGTGTCTCCAGCTACCAGGGCTGGAAGTATGCATGGCCTCAGCATGCTTCCATGTACAGGAAGAGGAAGAGGACGAAGACCGACGCATCAGTTGATACGGAAAAGATAAAGGAACAAATCAAGCAAGAACTGGTGGATGAGATGCAGATGCAGAACATGCAGATGCAGAGGTGGTGTTGTCACCAGATGGTGTTGTCACCAGTGTCGAATCGCGCAAGCCCTTCACCCGCCACACTGAAGAGCAGTTGTGCGTCCGCAAATAATGTAGGTTTGATCGATGGCACTGCAGAGTTGGCGACGGAGGTGCGCTGTGACGATCGTACACAGGAAGACCTTATAGTCATGTTGACTAAACCCACACACTGTGGCCTATGGATCACGTGGAGGGGTCTTGAATGTGAGGCTGCAATTGGTCTTGTTCATCCAGAGCAGACTACGCTACAAACAGTCCCGATTCATGAAGACTGTGTTGTGGTTGAAGTGCTCACTGTATATACTATCTTTGCGGATGAACTGATGGAATACCCTCCTAATGACGAGGTGATGAAACTCGGACAAGCCGAAGGACAGAGGTTACAGTGGAGAAGGTGTCGGATTCACATCAAGGGAGCACCAACATGTAAATCTTGTTCACAGGCTACGGTAGAGATTCCTTGTAGTTCACAGAGTACGGTACAGGTTCCTTCCTCACATGGTTCCCCACATCCTCCTCCTCCTCAATCCCCACATCCGCAAGACGTTCCATTCGGACCTCCTCCTCCTCATCCTGGAAAACTTGCATCCCCACCTCCTCGTCATCCTGAAAACACAGAAAAACTTGCATCCCCACATCCGCAAGATACACCAAATATTCCATCCCCACCTACTACTAGTCCTGAAAAAACAGAAAAACTTGCATCCCCACATCCGCAAGAGACACCAAATATTCCATCCCCACCACCACCACCACCACCTCCTCCTCCTCCTCCTTCTCCTCCTCATGAAACAACAAAACCTACACCCCCAAACGAAAGTGCTCAAAACAAACATGTCAAAGCAGGTACATCTGGGCCTAATACCTCTGTAATAGCTCCTGGTGAGACACCACAGTTACCAGGCAACCAGAGTGATGTGTTGGTTGGTGCTGATAAATCTGTCGACGACATTTCGAAGAAAGCTGTTGGTACATCTAGGCCTAATACCTCTGTAATAGCTCCTGGTGAGACACCACTAGGCAAGAAAGCCCTTAAGAAACCTTCAGCCATTTCAAATCAGCAAGGAAAGAAACTTGCCAAAAATAAAATCTCTACACCACGTACAGTAGGCAGAAATCCCTTGAGAAACCTTCAGCCATTTCAAAGCTGCAAGAAGAGAAACTTGCCAAAAAAAAGCTCTACACCACCTACGGCAGGCAAGCAAGCCCTTAAGAAACCTTCTTCAGCCATCTCAAAGCAGCAGGAAAAGAAAATTGTTGTAAATAAAACCTCTAAGATGCCTACTAGAAAGAGATCTGAGAGAAACACCAAGAAGCATCCTTGGGCTATGACTAACCCAAAGCGATCTGAGAGAAACACCAAGAAGAATCCTTGGTCTATGACTAACCCAAAGCGATCTGAGAGAAACACCCAGAAGAATCCTTGGGCTATGGTTAACCCAAATTACAAATTCGGAAAGAGCCTTCTCAGTGATGATGATCTCAAAGAGGCTGCTCCTTGTACCAGAGAGCTCCACACATTCTACAAGCAACGTGGTAAGTCAGATGATGATTCTCCGATTATGGTCGCACTTCGGCCCGAGACCAATACATGGCCTAAGAGAGGAGACGAATCGTCAAACGGACTCGAGCAGATACCTATGCCACTCAGTGATTTGTACGATCTCTTCAACTTGGATGCTTTGGATCTGGTA
The DNA here is from genome assembly GCA_036936925.1 of Cenchrus fungigraminus. NCBI lineage: Eukaryota > Viridiplantae > Streptophyta > Magnoliopsida > Poales > Poaceae > Cenchrus > Cenchrus fungigraminus. Next base: position 77,094,575 of record CM072780.1, read on the forward strand.
CTTCTCTGCTGCTTCATCCTGTAAGTTGCTTGAAAATTTAATCTGCTTCTCACTAATCATTCTCTATCGAAATGTGCTTTTTGCCTCACATCATCTTTACCATATATTTTGCCTCCTTACACTTTGTTTTTTCTTACTAATAGGATATGGTTGTAGAAGTTGAGAAGACGGGCGCTGCAGTTGGCTTCCTTGATCCTGAATGCCTTTGCTCGACAACGTTGACCAGCACGGATGACACTCTTGCTTTCTCTGTGTCCTATATGCACAGTGCCTTCAAACTATATGCTAAAAAGAAACTCATCCTTACCGCTTATCTTAGTAGGAACCACTGGATTGCAGTGGCGATCATTCCAAAGCAGCAGAAGGTCTACTATCTTGATTCATTGAAGAGAGTTAAGACTGATACTACCCCTTTTGAACAAATCATTAATGAGTAAGTTATTTCTTTCTTAACCTGCGGACGTTCCTCAACAAACTGTGCAGAGTATATTAATTAATAGTGCCCTAACCATTGTTACATGTTTCGTTGTAGGGGTTGGGAACGTTACTGCGGCAAAAAGAAGTTGCGCCTTAGCACCTTGGAACATGTCAAAGATGTTAAGGTACATACCACTTATTTCCTTCCTGTGGAAGCTAGTACTAAAGCTTGAGTTTATTTCTTCTCGATCACCACTATTTTTCTTTGTACATTTATTGCAGTGCCACCAACAACCTGCTGAATCCAAACTCTGCGGCTTCTATTGTGCCTATCACATGCTTAAATTAAAAGATAGAGGCCCAGATATGGAGTTACTTTCTTGGGATCTTCATTTGTAAAACCTGCAACTGAGCACAGTTCTTGCTTATTAGCACTGCACATGTTTGGTAACCACCTATATATGTGTGCTGACTGGTGACATTGTTATATCCAGAGATTAGGGCTAGATGAGCATCCTCTCCACAAATCCACGCTGGTCTATGTTCGTGAAAGAATTGCCACATTCCTCATGGAACAAGTGATCACAGTCGAAGGAAAATTTCATGCTGATGAAACTGTGTGGGCTCATATTATACATGGTGACTAGGAAATTTTTGCATTCCTCCTTGTCCCATGAATTTTGTGATATTGTTGTCAACCTAGTTAACTATGGCTGTGATATTGTTGTCAAGCCAGTGATGCTTCTTTACTTGTGAGATGATGATGCTGAATTTTGTCATATGATGCATGTGAATTATGTGGATTTCTGTGAATTTGGATGCTGGATCTAATTTCTGTGAATTTAGTCATATCTTGGCTGGTTCCAGGATGCAGCCCCTGATGGCTGCCAAATCCTGGCTAGTTCTAGGATGCAGCCGGCAAGCAGGCAGCAGGTTACTGTAGGGGTGGCCTACGTATTTGTAACGGACGTTAATTAAAGCTCGTTACAAACACTGATCAGTGAGTAACGGGCTTCATTCGGAACGCTCGTTACAAACATGCCAACAATGTAACGGGCAGCGTAAAAGCCCGTTACCAGTACTGACCGGTGGGCCCTAGAACTTGGCCTGTTCGTCAAGACAGAGGAGACGAAGGTTCACAGCACGCGTCTCCGATGTTGATTTCACAGTAACAGGCTCTGTTTTGGTGCCTGTTACCAAATTTCCCTATGGGCCCGGAGAAACAGTCATTTTCACGTGATCGGTGACTAGTTGTGGTAACGGTTGTTGTTTGATGCCCGTTACGAATCCTAGTTGTGCTGAGACACGCGTGAAATAGACGCGTCTCATTTCGTCGAGATATCGAAGACGCAGGTACACAGCACGCGTCTCCGATGTTGAGTTACTGTAATGGGCTCTGTTTTGGTGCCCGTTACCAAAGTTCTCTGTGGGCCCAGAGACACAGCCATTTCACGTGACCGGTGGCTAGTTGTGGTAACGGTCGTTGTTTGATGCCCGTTACGAATATGTGTTATCAGTAACGGGCATCTACCCGTTACCTTTCTTGGCTCATTTGTAACACTTGATCGGTAACAGGCGCTTTGCCCGTTACGAAAGGCAATCTATGCCTGTTACCAAAGTGAGTTTTTCACGTAGTGACAGACCATTTCAGGTCAAGCGATTCATCTTGTTCAATAAGCACTGGTCACGGGGGTGGCATTTCAACTGGCAACAACAGAGGTGGCAGCCTGGGCCGTGGGCGAAAAGGTTGTGCCATGAGGTTCAGCTAATCCTGAGCTGCTGTTGCCAGCGGCTGAACTGGAGGTGGCATCACCCCCGGGTGTTGCGGAGGTGCCGATGCCAGCGGAAGTGGAGGTGCCATTGGGGTCGGGTATTGTTGAGGTGCCGATACCAGCAGAAGTGGAGGTGCCATTGGGGCCGGGTGCTGCTACGGTGCTGATGGCAGCGGCTGAACTAGGTGCTGGCGAGGTGCCATTGCGCCCGACAGCTTGTTGACGGTAAAAATACGCGTCAAGTTTCGACCGCAAGCGCATGGGTCAGTTGTAGCTCTTCCCTCGAAGTATCCCCCCAAGGTTTGTAAATCCAAGGATCGGAAGCAAACTCCTAGGGTTCTCCATCTAATCTATTGATCTAATCTAACATGAAGCATTGATTGCATAAAGATCATACAAACATAAAAGGATGTATGGATCACATCCACCTAGCCATAAAGGTAAACAACCAAAGGTAGCCCTAGCCTATCGTCTTCTTGTTGCTGCTCTGGCCAAGGTGACAAACCAATCTAATCTTACAACATGAGAATGAGTCATCACAACTCAACATTACACGTTCGCTCGCCGCTTTCTCCTTCACCGTACTATCACTACGGTAGATAATCATCATCGAACGACAAACCTCGGTCCGTGCACTACTATGATGTATCCGCAAGAGAAATACTAACCACCACGATTAGATCTATTTCTACTAAAGTCAAATACTAGCCTCACATATAGATAAAGCACGCATCGAAGTAACTCAAAGTAAAGACAAGATATGATTATATCACCATCGAATGTTGAATGTACAAATGCCTTGATGAATTCAAGGCGTGGCTCTGGAACTCCACCATGGCTTCACCACACAGGGCCAACCATGGCGGCTAGGGCATGGCCTAAGCCATCTCCTAGGCAACTTGAGGACTTGCGGCGGCCGTCGGCTTCCTCCGGTGCTTCTCCTTCGTGTCGGCGGCTCTCTGATGAATGGATCTGAATGGTTAACCCTCTTGGGGCACCTAGGGGGTTGTATTTATACCCTTGGGGAGCCTTGGGGCTTGCTCCACCTTACCTTGCATGAAATCTTCCTTGGGAGAGAAGCGAACTTGGTTTCCATAAACTCAGTCTCGTCCAGATTTAAGAGCTTCCTTTCCGGCACCATTTCTCCCATGTCCGGACTCCCAATAATGCAAATTCGGTGTCCAGGTTGTGTGCCACGAAATTATCTCCAACTTTGGTATTCATTGCTTTCGTTGAAAAGGAAGATAAAATCCCAAAACTGCATCGGAAGATAATCTATTTGATTTCAGACTTATCTACGCAGCAAGTATTTCGGGGGTCATATCTCCTAGCTTCTTGATCCGAATTGAGCCTTCCATATGTCCAAATCGAAGCTATCATCGAGGCGCACAACTTTGGTATTCAACATTTTGCCATTATAGGCCATTTAAGTCTCTGAATCTGCACTGAAAGATCATGTTGTTCTGGGCTATGAGAATATCTCTCAGACAGATAGAAAAGGCTAGCAATAAGATAGATACACAAAAACAGAATGACCAGCTTCTTAGTCTCGAACCAGAGAAATCAAGCCTTGAATCAATACACCCAAAAATAAATCTTGTACACTAAGTTTTTGCACTTAATTAAATATAAGGCTTTGGATCGGTTGAGCAACATGTAAGAGGTATTAATGACAAGGTTAGCATAACTTTTGAGAACGAAAATAAATCATCTTTAACCCATCCAAAATTGAGAGCATGAGAAAAACTATGAGTCTTCATCTTTATCATAACCTCCACAAAGGGTTAAGCTAGCATTTAAATTTAATTTCAGATTTGCATTAATGAGAGCATTAGCTTATTCATGCATAAAAGCACAAAGACGAGCAAAGAGACAACGATCATCATATATCAACTTGGCATAAATTTCCATCCTCACCAAAGGTCATGAGTAGGGGGCAATATTTATTCAAGATGATTTGAAGCAAACATTACTACTAACATGCATGCTGAAAATAAATAAAGAAGAAGGTTATTTACAAACTTACCTTGTTTTCGTCGCTTAGCCTTGACGGTCCGGGTCACCATCCAAGGTGTAGACGTCAATGTATTTAATGGGCACAACGTCAGGCTCCAGGAATACCTTGAGTCGTTGTCCATTCACAACATATTGATCTCCTTTGGCGTCCATGATTGTTACCGCTCCCGATGGTGACACTGAATGTACGACGTATGGTCCATCCCATTTGCTTTGCAATTTTCCTTTGCCGAAGACCTTGTATCGAGAATTGTATAGTAGGACCTTGTCTCCTTCCTTGAATTCCTTCTTATGCAATCTTTTGTCATACCATCTCTTCATCCTTTCTTTATAGATGCTAGCGTTGTGATATGCCTTCAATCTTAGCTCTTCAAGTTCACTTATTTGAATCCTCCACTTTATTCGTGCCGCATCCATATCAAGATTCATCTCCTTTATTGCCCAATAAGCCTTGTGCTCTAGTTCTAACGGTAAATGACATATTTTTCCATAGATAAATTGATAACGGATCATACCTATTGGTGTTTTATGTGCAGTCCGGTATGCCCACAATGCTCCATCTAGCTTCTTTGACCAATCTTTTCCTCCTTTAGTCACCGTCTTCATGAGGATTCCTTTGAGTTGCTTGTTCGATGTTTCCGCTTGGCCATTTGTTTGTAGATGATAGGCCGTAGACACCCTAGGCTCGATTCCCAACTTTGCCAAGCATCTTTTAAAATCCTTGCCAATAAAGAATGATCCACCATCACTTATTAAAATTCTAGGAACGTCGTATCAAGGGAATATCACCGTCTTGATCATTTGAATGGCCTCTTCCGTAGATGCTTTCCGACATGGAATTGCTTCAACCCATTTTGATACATAATCAACTATGACCAAGATGTGTTCATATCCATTCGAGTTCACAAATGGTCCCTTAAAGTCGATGCCCCAAACATCAAATAGATCAATTTGCAAATTATAATTCAGCGGCATTGCATTCCTTTATGATATATTTCCACTCCTTTGGCATTCCGGGCAAGTTGCAACGAACCTTTTTGCATCCTCGTGCATCTCAGGCCAATAGAATCCGCTTGCCCATACCTTTGCTTGTGTTCTAAAATGTCCATAGTGTCCTCCATATTCCGATGAGTGGCATTTTCTTAGAATTTCTTCTCTTTCTTCCCGCGGTACACATCTTCTTAGCACTCCATCGTCTCCACATCTATATAGGTATGGTGCATCCCAATAAAATTTTCTGCTCTCGGCAATTACTCTTCTTTTTAGCATTTCTGTACAAGTGATCTAATGGCATCTTCCGTAGGCATCTTATGATATCATGCATCCATCCTCCCTTATCAAGTATTCGATATAGATGGTCATCTCTCATTCTATCTTCAATTAGCTCCATCCCATCATCTCCATGATGCATCCTTGATAGGTGGTCGGCTACGACATTGTCCGACCCTTTCTTGTCTCTAATTTCCATATCAAACTCTTGTAATAATAGAATCCATCTAATCAAATGTGGCTTGGCATCTTTCTTGGACAAAAGGTACTTGATTGCAGCATGGTCGGTATGCACGATCACCTTCGAGTTCACAATATAAGATCTGAATTTTTCAAATGCGAACACTATGGCAAGCAATTCCTTTTCCGTAGTTGCATAATTTACTTGAGCTTCATTTAGAGTTTTACTTGCATAATAAATTGTGTGTACCTTCCTTCCTTCCTTTGTCCAAGAACAGCTCCAACGGCATAATCACTTGCGTCGCAGATTATCTCAAATGGTAGATTCCAATCGGGAGGTTGCATAATTGGTGCACCTATGAGAGATTGCTTCAACGTCCGGAAAGCATGCAAGCATTCTTCATCAAATTCGTATTCCACATCTTTTTTGGAGAAGTCGTGTCAATGGCTTGGTGATCTTTGAGAAATCCTTTATAAATCTTTTATAAAATCTGGCATGCCCGAGAAAGCTTCTTAACGATTTGATATTTGTCGGAGGTGGCAACTTTTCAACCGTTTCAATCTTAGCTTTGTCCACCTCTATTCCTCTCTCGGAGATTACATGTCCCAAGACCATCCCTTCTTTCACCATAAAATGACACTTCTCCCAATTAAGCACTAGGTCAATTTCGATTCTCCACACCTTTCAAGGACCTTTTCCAATTTTTTCAAGCAACTTTCAAAACATGTACCATGCACTGAGAAGTCATCCATGAATACCTCCATAATTTCTTCAATAAAATCCGAGAATATAGCCGTCATGCATCTTTGAAAGGTAGTCGGTGCATTACATAAACCAAATGGCATTCTTCTATATGCGAAAGTTCCATGTGGACATGTGAAGGTTGTCTTTTGTTGATCATCCGGGTGAATTGGAATTTGCATGAACCCCAAGTACCCATCAAGGAAACAAAAGTAAGAATGTTTAGCTAACCTTTCAAGCATCTCGTCGATAAATGGTAACGGAAAGTGATCCTTCCTTGTTGCCTTGTTCAACTTTCTATAGTCAATGCACATTCTCCATCCGGTCACGACCCGTTGTGGTATCAACTCATCCTTCTCATTCTTCACAACGGTTATTCCTCCTTTCTTTGGTACACAATGCACCGGGCTCACCCATTCACTATGTGACACGAGGTATATTATTTCGGCATCCAACAATTTGATCACCTCCTTCTTCACCACCTCGCGCATGGCATGACTCAATCTTCTTTGATGCTCGACAATGGGCTTGCATTGTTCTTCAAGTGATATGCGGTGGGTGCAAAAGGCTGGACTAATACCCTTCAAGTCACTTATCGAGTACCCGATCACCTTCTTGTGTTTCCTCAATAAATTCAGCAACTTATCCATCTCCTCCAGACTCAATTCATCACTCACGATGACCGGGTACGTCTTATCGGCTCCCAAAAATTCATACTTTAATCCCTTGGGAAGTGGCTTTAACTCAATATCGGGCACTTCGGGTTCTTGTTGTTGCAAATCTCCAATATCTTCATAATTTTCTTCATCCAAGCTTCCATCTTGTGCCTTCAACCCCTCGATTGCTTCCGCTAGTTCTTTGTCTTGATCATCATACATAGCATCATTCTCCATTGCTCTTTCGAGAGGGTCCTTGAAAGTATCAACAAAACAAAGATCCTCTACCTCTTCGTTATCAAGAGGTAGAGGCAAAGCAATACGAGAAGCGGGTAGGAAATCATATGTGAATTTAGTTCCATCTAGATCAATAGTAACTCTACCCTTTCCGGCATCAAGAACGGCATTGACCAACTTAAGAAAAGGCCTACCAAGAATTATATCATCATGTTCATTATGGCAAGCATCGATTACGAAAAAGTCGGTTGGAATAATTTTACCAGAGATAGCAACATCTAAATCTCTAAGCACACCCAAAGGTCTTGTCATTCTACCATCTCCCATGATTAATTTTATTTGTGTTGGAGCAAGATTTAAAGTTTTACTAAAAAGCTCATAATAAATTTTGGAAGACATGACACTAACATGAGCTCCTATGTCACATAAGGCTTTGCAAATTTTCTCTCCATTAATGTTGCAACTTATGTGAGGTGTCGGTAGAGAGGTACCTTCGACATGATCGGCTCCTATCGTGTACACTTCGGCTAGGTGTGCATATGGCGAGTCCTCCGGCTTCACTCCCATAATTCTCTTTACTTCGACAATGTGGTCCGAATCTACCTCTTCATCCTCATTGAAAAGTCTTTGAATAATTTCTCCGGCCGATTCTTTGTCCAACTCATACCCCGAGTACCTGTCCTTCGGAAAGTTGAATTCTATAGCTCTCATCAACTCTTTTTGGTTCGGGTATGGTCTCCTCTTGTTGAATATTTCTTCGAAGTTAATTGGGATCCAATCCATTTGTTCGAACTCCTTTAGCGGCTTTGCATTTGCCAAACTTCTTCCTTGTACCTCTTCGAGCTTGCGAATGTTGATGCCTTGGATTGGTTCTCCTTCATTGTGGGTTGCTCCTTCAACCTTTTCTTGCCTTGCTTCTTCTTTCTTCACTTCCGGGGCTTCTTTTCTTGAAATTCCAGCAAGTACCTCCACACGAGTTTCTTGCTCAACGCTTCTCGAAATATGTTATTCCCAATCTCTTTGCATGGCCACCCCCTCGCTTAATATTTGTAGTAATTGGGTGGCCTCCGTGAGTGTTTTCTCCATGATATTTCCGCCTGCACACATTTGAACATACCGCATGCATTCGGGGGTTAAGGAAAAATAAAAGGTATGCAAGAGTATATCACCGGAGAATCTGAGCCTTGGTCCTTGTTTGATCAATCCATTGAATCTTTCCCAAGCTTGATCTATTCCTTCCTCTTCACCTTGCACAAAATTTATCACTTGCCTCCTCACATTTTGAACCCTACTTATCGGAAAGAATTTTTCACAAAATTTCTTCACCAATCGATTCTAATTTCCTTCCACCTCGAAGGATGCAAAGGAGTGCCATCGTTTTGCTTTATCCGCAAGTGGGTATGGAAAAAGATTCCATTTGTACCAATCGACCGGAACTCCTTGTTGCACCGTGTTGCAAAGCATCGTGAAACGCTCGATGTGCCTATATGGATTGTTCGTCTTCACCTCTCTAAATGGGTTTGCCGCCGCCATCTCAATCATTCGAGGCTTGATCTTGTACTCGGTAGCCTCGAGTATCAAATCTGATTTCTGGACTTTAATATCCTCCAATTGCGGGCTAGCATAGTACCATAGTGGTTTTTCTTCTTCCTCCATGGGGTGATTGACAAAATCCATCTAGACAACAAAAAACAAAAAGAAAAAACAAGGATTTCTAGATAAAAGGTTAGGTGTTAGTAATCAACAAAACTAATAAAAAGTTAAACGTAGCAAACTAGCTTGTCCCCCGGCAACGGCGCCAGAAAAGCTTGTTGACGGTTAAATAACACGTCAAGTTACGATCCGCAAGCGCACGGGTCGGTTGTAGCTTTTCTCTTAGAGTATCCCCCAAGGTTAATCAATCCATGGAACAAGTGGATTGCTACGCTCAACTAAGCACTAATGTCGTTGATTTAAAACTCTTTATCGAATGAAGGTATGTATAAGTAAAGAACTTAAACTAATCTAATCTAGATTAAAGAAAACAATGTAGAGAGCAAAGGTATAGAGATCACAAGAGTGTAGAAAGCTTGTCCAAGGGATCTAGGATCACTTGGAGATGTAACCACCTAGCAAGAACTACCCGATCTAGTCTATCAAAGGTAAAGGTGCACCGAGTTCAACCCTTTCCCTCTCGCGTACTAGTCACTACACGAGGGTAATCCGTGATTGAACACCAAGTGCACAAGACGTTGATGTGTTCTAGGTATGCAAGACTAAGTGTGTGAACCAAGCTCGATACGTTTTCCCTCCCGCGCACTGTCACTACACGATGGTAATCACATAAAGAACAAGAGGAACACTAAGCTACGAGCGATGCATCCCCAAAGCAAGCCAGCCGGCAATTAAGATTGAAGCACCATCAATAAGAATATGATAGCAAATAGATCCAAAACAAAGGTTTAGTGATTACATCTCAAGATCCCCCTTCAACCCCTAGGACAAACAAGGACTTTACCCCCATAATGTTACACATTGTAGCGCTGGTCATGGTGTAGAATCCTCTGAAGTAGATGAAGGCCACGAGTGCTCCCTTCTGATCCAATCTGCTTCTTGTTCTCGGTCTTGTGGCGGCGGATGATGAATCAATTCCCCCGTGGCTCTTGGCAGGGGGCTATAAATAGTCTGAGGAGCAACTAGGTCAAAGGGGGCGCCGAACGGGGCCCAGAATGGGCTGGGCCGACTGGCCTGGGCCCATTCTGGCTCAGTTCGGCCCCGGCTTCCTCCCCGTGGCTTCTCACGTCTTCTAGAACTTTCCTCCTTCTGCATGTGGGTCCTTGACATCAGTTTCTCCGCGGTTTGGATAGGGCTCCTTGTCGTGCAAGCTTCAGCATTTTCTGTCCAGGTCCTCAGAGTTTTCTGTCTTCACGGTTCGGGTCCTTGGGCCTCTTGGAGTCATGTTCACTTCGTATCTTGACTTGTACTGGGCTTCATGATCTTCTCGTAAGGTGCTCGGTGAACTTTACCCGAAAGTCCTCATTTAGGTACTCGATTCCTGCGTAAACAATAAACTCCAAAAACCACATGCGAGTGCGAACTTGATATATCATAAGGGTTAGGATCATTAGTTTGGATATCAAATCAATGCCAACACCGAAGGTAAACTCATGGCTAGGAGTGTCAAAGTCGACCGTCAACACCCGCCCTCCATGAACAAGACTAGGGTTACTACTGCACTTCAGGTTCAGGAAATACGAGCTGGACTTGACAATGAGAAGCAAGAGGGGCACAACCGCGGCAGAAGATTGTTGAACAGGAGGTCGAGATGAGCGAACTGAGATTGAAGGCTCAACAATAGGAGACAACAATGAAGTCTCAAACAGAAGCGCTCGAAGCTTTGAAGAAGAGCGCAATGACATGCATAATCTGATCCAATAATGCTTGATAAATTTCAGCTAGGTTTATCCTCCTCTCAACTGAAGTGTGGTCCTGGTGAACTTGTGTTGCTGATGACTTGTTGTACGTTGATTCGATTTGATGCTAACTTGATGTATGTTGCACAATTGTACTTGTCTGATTATGTGCTGGCGATCAGCAGCCAGAATAGTATATAGTGCCCTGCGAAATGCAATATGCCCATATTGCATTTCGCAGGGCACTATATACTATTCTGGCTGCTGATAAGCCCTAGGGATAATTGCTCAAAATCAAATGTCCCTGCATAATGCAATATGGGACATGTTCGTTAGATTGACTAGGGCCCAAAATAAAATAGTCCAATATAGCGTGCAACAAACATTTAGAGAATGGTCAAAAAATAACACGAAAACCTGAAACGGGTTAAAATTGGCCCAACAATATTAGGCGCACAAAGGCTCTTACATGGATCTGGCCTCAATTTGTGACGAACCGAAATCATCATAACCCTCTGCCACGCCGGAACTACGATGGATCTCGGTCAGATGCGGCGCAACCGCCGAAATAGGTTTATGACGACAAGTGTTACGTATTTACACGTGTCATTAAATTCATGACGCCGCGAAATAAGGTCTCTTCATTAATCGCGGTATGTGACACTCAATTAATGACGGAGCATTTTGGTAACAATCGAAACGAGAAATACCTTTTTTTGTCCCTAGTCGGCACATTCCTTATAGTGAAAGTATGAAAACATTTTGAAGTGGGAAGATGATTTTTTTTCTAGTAGGCCAAAACAAAAGCTCACGGCAAAATTTAACATTTACCGTTAGTTTTTTTTTTTGCCGAGAGTTTTCGTCATGGCCGTCGGCAAAATGGTTTCTTTGCCGTGAGCAAAAAAAACTCTCGGCAAAAAAAACTCACAGCAACACCACGGTTTCCGGTAGTGATGAGTTCATACTTATGTTAAACAAAAAAAACATACTTAATTATTAATAGGCGCAGTAACAAGGAATATGGATGATGCATACTCGTCCGAAATAGATTGAAAAAAAACATGTACATTCAGAAAGCATGTACATAACGTACTATCAATGCATACTTTTTTTTTAAAAAGTATCTATACATATTATGGAGGGGTAATTCAGGAATTTTATGGGCAATTGTGGTTTGTTCCCGTGTTCCCCACTCCCTGCGACCAGATGGAGGACGCGGTAGACTCCCGAGCTGTGGACCAGACGCTGGTGGAGGGGATCCTACCCGTTGCGCGGTAGGCGACTCCCCTCGGCGCGCGAGATGACCTCCAGGGCACGCGCGGCGGCAGCCCTCTCGGCGTAGGGCCTCAGCACGGGAACGTCGCTGCAGGATACGTGATGGGATGGGCATCACCACTGCAAGACTCAATCTTTTGAGAGACAATATCTCTTCTCTCTCCTACCGCATTACGGAGTATTTGCATATGTAGATGCGGTAGGTTGTTGCGATCAGTCTTAGGGCTCTTAGAATAACTCCAACAGCTCATGTATAATTCTAGCTAAATTTAGAGTTTTTAAAGGATTCTAAAAAATAGAAAACTTCATAAATAGTGGGGTAATCCAAAAGACTCTCCAAATTAACTCTTCATTTACAAACAGTGGGCCCTATTTTTTTTCCATGTGCGATTCATTCTTTTCCATTCCATGACGCTGCTTGGACGTGGGACTGGGGAAGGCGGCCGTCGGACGCCGGCTTGGACGTGGGACTGGGCTGACGGCCGTGCAGGTAGCCAGTGGAGCGGGCGCAGGGCTAGGGCAGCGGCCGCGCGGGGTGATCGGCGGAAGACAGTGGCGCGACGTGGGGAATGGCGGCGCGCTGTGGCATGCCACCATGCTCCCAACCGTCGTAGGGGTCACCGACGACGTTCGGTACGCCGACCTACTGGTGGAAGGTCCAGGTGGACGGTCGGGGTTGAGGTAGAGCTGCAGGTACTCGAGTTTGGTCTTCTGCGCCCACCAGTACATGGATGATTACTACGACTTGCCCGCCGCCGCCGACATCAAGTCAGACGTCGTGCATGGGCACCGGTGACAGCAGCTCCCGGGAACGGGCTGCCGCCGCCCGTCCCGCCGCGTATGAGGCTGCAGTAGAGCGCCAGCAAGTCAAACTTGGCGCGGGCATTGCCGCTGCCGCGTAGCCTCGCTCTGGAGCACGCGCACGGGCGACACAGCGCGGAGCGGCGCGAGGACGACGACGATGGGACGACACGGGCGCGGGAGCGCGTGCGAGGGCCGGAGCGCGTGAGAGGGGCGGGAGCGCGTGCGCGAGGCGAGATAGCGAGGCGAACTCCCTCGCGAAAGATGACGAGTGGAGGTTCCCCGATGGCGAGCATGATACCGAGCGGAGGAGGATCAAGAGTCTGTTGGAAAGGGTGTTTACAGCTTTTTTCTTTTTTTTACCGAAGAAAAACGATTTAACGAGTTTGTTTGAGTTGCTCTTAGAGATCTAAACTCAGCTGTTGTAAGTGGGATCTATTAAGCTTGACCTTCACTTCATCATTTGGGTAGGGTGGAGATGCATGTTGACCGCTATAGCAAAGTCAGCCTTGTTCGTCTGGCTTATGAGCCACCAGCGAGCGAATTTTTTCTCTGAGAAGAAATCAGCATCTGACACCAGCCACCAGCCAACCAGCGGTATTTTTCTTCCAGAACAAATCAGCATCAGACACCAGCCAGCCGAACAGGACTATAGTTGCTAAATTTTAGTACATGTCACATCGGTGTGCACACTAATTAGAGGTATCAAATATACATTGATTGTAAAGTTAATTACAAATGAAGGCATTCGCGAGACGAATCTATTAAATCTAATTAGTTCATAATTAGACAATGTGACAATGCTACACATGTGTAATCATAGATTGATTAGGCTTAATTAATAGATTAGCCCAACACTTCTGCAATTAGTTTTATAATTAGATTATATCTATTCCTCCTAATTAATTATGATCTGAACATTTGATGTGACAAGTGCTAAACTTTAGCATAAGATCCAAACATATGTAGATGCGAGACCATATTACTTTAGAAAATATTTTAAACAAAAATAGCCACACGTCATGAAACATTTTATGATGAATATAAGATGCATGCAATACATTTCCTAAGTACTATAGAAAATGGGTGACTAGAGAACCATGATTTTTAGTGGTGTGTATGCTTTATTTTTCTTACAAATACTGGGAATAAAAGTTACTTAACCTGATTATGTATGGATAGATCAACTACAGTAGTGAGTACAGTTTAATAAAGAGGCACCCTAGTCCGGGGCTGCGGGGAAGCGGCGCGAGTGCCCGTGGATCGGAGGAAAGTGGCGTGGCAGCGCAGCACAGCGCTGGCGGTTATGGCGGCGGTAGCTCAACACCTCCCACTTTCAGTTCCTACCGCCTTATTTCTCGCTTATGGTGGAAATAAGTGCGAATCCCGCCAAACACTTTGCTTTATTTCCATCCACCAATTCTCACTTATGTGGTAATAAGCGGAGACTTGAACTTTTTGAACAAATGGACACAGACCGAACTATGAGAAAAAAAAAAGAAACGAGAAAATCTTCATTTAGATTTTAATCTAAGTGTGATCAATTGGGAGAAGTGTATACAAGCAGGTAGCGGCAGCCTCTCCTTTGGCTTATTGGCTTGCCCACACCACCAGTTTCTGGAAGACGATCGAAGGCGTTGTGATGCTTCTCTGTTTCAGCAAGGACAGCGAGGGGCCATTAAGTGATGCCACCACTCGATCGATCAATTTTAGCTGCAGCTAGACAAAAGGTTCGTGCTTTTCTTCCCTCGAAGTATATAGGTCGATTTCGAGATCGAGCTGAGGTTAGAGAACGTGACCATCCCGTGCCACAGCTGGATTTTAATGAAGAGAACTGATCAGTGGTCACCGGCCGGTGGATCGATCGACCAATATTTTCTGACCTCTGTTTGATTTTTGGAGCCGTGATCGACTTTTTCGATCCCCCTCTTCTTTTGAGCTGGCGATCTGTTTCCGGTTAGACACTCTATTAAATCGCCAAGGGGCACTTGAAATGAATAAGGATATAGTGGAGTTTATTGTGTACTAGTACATACTAGTACTGTACCACCTGTTGTAAGGATGTAAGGTAACGTGTACCGAGACTGAGACTGAAACCATGCGTAATGCACTGAACCAGAGTGCATCCGTAGCAAGTTCCAAACAACTCTGTGCCCCAATTAAGCAAGACGCTCCACTGCTCCCTCCGATCTTTTTGTACATGCACGTACAATTCATAAACTTTGCTGACAAAAACCACCAGGGACACGCTATATATAGCCAAGCGAAGGACGTACGGGCTTGTATCAGTACCTAGCTACGTGCTGCCACGTAACATACGGTGCTACGTGATTCGAGAGTTTACAAAATTTGAACTTGAACTCGATCGCTTTCCGTTCAGAAGTCAAAACAGAAAGAAGAGTAAGGCTCCGCCCTGCTAGCAGCAGCTAGCATACCCCCCCGGCCTAGTCCTGGTCACGCCAGCACACGATGATGCATTTGCGCGCGTTACAGTTACAGCCGTGACTCGACTCATCGATCGAGCCCCCGGCCGTGACCGGGCTATAGCTGTACCAACCTTTTTCCGCTGTGACCTGTGACTGTGAGACCAAACCAGCCGCGCCCATGCACTGTTGCGAGGATCGGAGGATGCACGTTAGGTACGCTGCCTGCATGAGCGCATGACTTTACTTCGATATAGTTCGATGCTTGTTTAAAAAAAGATATAGTTCGATGAGTACATCAGGATGGGGATGGCAGCCAGCCGATCGACTCGATCTATATCAGCTCCGATCCCACATCCCCATGTACTTTTTTTAAAAAAAATAGCAAAAGTACTGCTCTATCACATATAACAATAAGAGTACTAAGAAGTATTCTTATATATCGGACCGAAGCATACACCATACCACACAAATAAACACACACAACACAATGATACACAAGCACCACCTGGGAGAGCAGCCAAACCAAGCCGTCGCAAAAAAGCGTCGTCGTCGCCAACACTGTGAAACACCAAAAACGCAGCCCGCTGCAAGCTCGAGCGGCTAACTGAACTCCTCCACATGGGACTATCCTGGATGTCGCCATTGTCGGCCCAACATCGCCAAGCAGGATTTCTCCCGGCACCCTCCTTCCCATAGTCGCCACGAGGTCACTGCCAACCACACCAACCTCACCTCCGAGGACTCAAGACACTGCAGTCGCGTGCAGCCCCCACTGATGTACGGCTACCACACCATTCGGGTGACACAGGCTCCTACCACCCCGCCACAGCCTCCATGAGGCCGAGGATCACCAGCCGTACCACCTTAGTGCCACCAGAAACGCTTGGCTGAGCATCCTTGCTGCGATACAGTGGTGCATCAGACACGCTTTGCCCAGACACCCATGGCCGCACCACTACACCGCTGGCGAAATCGTAGAGCCGCTGAATAGTGGGAAGCACCTGGATGCACAGAATGAAGCCCCAGCACGAGCCTCCCACCGGAGTGTCACCGTCGTGGATGCATCGCCGCCGTCAACGCCTCTGCCGCCGGCTGAGAGCCCTCGCCACCCCACGCGCACTCTGCGGCCACGCAGGCACCGGATCCGGCAGGCGCCATGCTGGATCCCCAGCCGTCGGGCCTCGTCGTTGTGGGCCGACGCCCCGTCGATGAGCATCTTCGAGCGGCTCGGCGCGGCAGTGGCCACCCAGATCCGCTGAAAGAAGGGGAAAAGGCCCCGCCGCCACCGTCATTGCGGGCCACGCGAGCTTCTCGGCAACCTGCTTGAGCAGCGGCGAGGCGGAGGGAGGCGACGGGGGCGGGGCAGTGGCTAGGGTTCCGACCGCCTGAGTCGCCCTTCACAGGGGCGACACAGGCGCTTGGGTTTTTTCTTTCACGTTCACACTTTTGGCCAGTTACATCCCCATGTAGTGTACAAAGCAAAAGCTAATAACCTAACTCCCAACTGTGCTCGCGCCGGTCTACTGACTTGCAAACCCTTTTCTTTCATATGCCATCTATGTATTTGTAAGTATACCAAGTTTTTCTTTTGAGATGTTGGTAACTTCATTTTTCTTTACGTATAAACGCTAAATCTGAGAGGACTCTCGATTTAGCCTTGCCCGAGAGCCCTCGCGATTTGGAGAGGACAAGGAAAATAGGGGAGAAATCATATGACAAAAAAGGGGGAAGGGAAAGAGAGAAGTAACGAGGGGGTCTGGGGAGGGGGGGGGAAGTAATCTTGGTTTCCCTTTGTCTCCGACGGTTAGTGGGTAGAGAGGGCTGACGGCGATTCGGGGAGCTCATGGGTGGTAGATCCGGCAACGAAGGTGGCACCGAAGTCGGGAGGGATGGGTTGGCAGTGGGGCAAGCAACAAGGTAGGTTATGAAGGGCGGGAAAGGGGGCCACAACGGGAGGCAAGCAGACGGCAAGTACAACGACAACGGGGAGGGAGGGGCATCAGAGAGGAGGAAGACGGCGACAGGGAGGGGAGGAAGGAGGGAAGAAAGAGGAGAAAGGAGAGGGGAGAGACACGCTAGCGAGGGAGGATGTTGGCAGCGAGCGGGGTTGAGGAGGTGGGAAGGCAAGGGTAGGGGGTTCTCCGCAGAAGGCTAAAGGGAGAGCCCAGCCTCTCACTGTAGCAGTATTAACATTATGTAGATTGTCATTAGTTCTACATCTCTTTTAACTCCTCGCCATTACTATTGACAAAATACAGTGGTAGGAATCAGTTACCACGACACGCCATTATCATTGTGGTCATCTCATCATCTACCTCTCCAACAGCTAGCGTCCTCCGACATCTAAGTCGGTGACACTTAGGGATGTAAGTTATATATTTTTAGTCATTGGGTCGACACAAAATATTGATAAAATGAACTAGAATGACATCCTACGTAAATAATTCTGAAGGAGAAATTAAGTAGAGTGGCAACTGGTAAGTCATCGTAATTAATCAGCTAATAAAAAAACATTGTTTGGTACCCACTTAGCATCCTTAGTGGCGCTACACGACCTCTCCGTAAAAGCCACACCAATCTTGGACCTTCGTCTCTTATCATAAAATACCGGAGATAATGCTACAGTTGGGGAGGATGATCTCGTACTGACACGAACCATGGGAAGGATCAGCTAGGCGGTCTCCAAAATCAAAGTGTTTGTGCCGCAATATGGATAAATTGCACCCAAGTTATGCACATCATTCAAACGTGACTTACCGTGCACGGAGCTAGCCAGGGGCGGAGCCGGGGGGCGGGCAGGGGCCTGGCCCCCTATTGCTCTAAGAAACAACAAATCTCTATTGTGAAAATCAAAAAAATTAGTGCAAAATCAGTAAAATTAGTCGATTTTGACTTAAAATTGGTAATTTGGCCCCTTTTATGTCTAATTGGCCTCCTAATGTTTGAATCCTGGCTACGCCCCTGGAGCTAGCCATGGATGTAAACGGCCATACATCAATCTTACGTGTACATACACTCACGTTTTACACACAAGCAAAAATGACAATGAGTTTCATGTTTAAAAAATCAGCAGCGTTCCGGCCTAGTTGCTGTATCTAATAACCACGAAACAAGTTCATGTGCAATCATCTGAAAATGCCCCCGTGCCAATGGGATCACACAGACGGCAGACACTAGAAATCGAGGTGAACATTCAACGTGTACAGTCTGGTCCATTAGCGATGAAAACAGATTGGATTTGGATACGAATAGTAGATGATGTGTCGAACAGTGATATTCATCATTATATTTGAATTTTATATTAGAAATCCAACTTTGAATATCCAGATACTAATACGATACGGATAATTACGAATATTGAATGCTCGGATTCAGATATGATTTTCATCATTTGAGTGCTTAACCCTTTCGGTAATATCGTACGAGTACAGTTACAATACAAGCACAATCATCACTTATTTATTTATCTGACAAAAGAAATACACGATCGAAATGCCCTGGCAAGCACAATCTCTCTCTCTCCTCCATACACTGCTGTGCAATGTGCATGCACATGCACGCGTCGCCGCCGATGGCCGAACTCGCCGAAGACGACGATCGAGAGCCCGTGACAGTTTTAATGGAAAAGCCGTGTAGCAGTGCCCTTCTTCTCCATCCAATCTCCATCTGCCAGTTTGTCGACCGATCGTGTCCTTCCACACTGCGCCACCAGGCAGTAACTGATCCCTATCTCCCTCATCCATCCGTCCACCACACCCTTTATTGCGCCACCGCGCCATGGCCACCGTCCTCGGTCCCCCCCCCCCCCCACCACATGGCCAGTCCAGTGCACAGGTAGCCATCACTTAATGCTGCTCAGCTTTCTCAGCTCCCTCCCTCTGCACTGCCACTGCGGCTACGGCTATATAGCCCGCCCAGCTGCGAGCCCACTGCACTGCACCGCAACGGACCCAACCTTCTTCTCCAGAGTTCAGAGTAGGTAGGTAGCTGCTAGCTAGGAGAGCGAGAGCCATGGGGAGCAAGCAGGGAGTGGCGCTCGCGCTGCTGCTCTGCCTGAGCAGCGCGGCCGTGGGCGCGTGGGCGCGCCCAGTGGCCACCACTAAGGACGCCGCTGCCGACGAGAAGTTCCTCTTGCTCAAGAAGCACTTTTTCGGGAAGGGCGGCGGCCTGGGAGGAGGAGGCGGCGGCGGCTACGGCGGAGGTGGTGGTGGAGGCGGTGGGTACGGTGGAGGAGCCGGCGGCGGGTTTGGAGGAGGCAGCGGCGGCGGGCTGGGCGGTGGCGTTGGCCACGGCATCGGCGGCGGGTTTGGCAAAGGTGGTGGGCTCGGCGGCGGTGTCGGGCATGGCATCGGCGGTGGGTTCGGCAAGGGTGGCGGGCTCGGCGGCGGTGTCGGGCATGGCATCGGTGGTGGGTTCGGAAAGGGTGGTGGGCTTGGTGGAGGCATCGGTCACGGCATCGGTGGTGGGTACGGCAAAGGTGGCGGGCTTGGAGGCGGGATCGGCCACGGCATCGGCGGTGGCTACGGGAAGGGCGGCGGCCTAGGCGGAGGAATCGGCCACGGGATCGGTGGCGGCTTCGGGAAGGGCGGTGGCCTTGGCGGCGGCATCGGCGGCGGCGAAGGTGGTGGTGACTACGGAAAGGGCGGCGGCCTCGGCGGCGGGTACGGCAAGGGTAGCGGGCTTGGTGGCGGTATCGGTGGAGGCTACGGCAAGGGCGGCGGCCTCGGTGGCGGATTTGGCAAGGGCGGCGGTCTTGGTGGTGGATTCGGCAAGGGCGGCGGCCTGGGTGGCGGGATTGGCCACGGCGTAGGTGGCGGCTTCGGCAAGGGCGGTGGTCTTGGCGGCGGAGGGGGTTACGGCGGTGGCGGTGGCGGTGGCAGCGGTGGTGGCTTCGGCAAGGGCATCGGCTTCGGGTTCGGCAATGGTGGCGGGTTCGGCGGTGGAGGCGGCGGCGGTGGCGGCGGAGGCATCGGTGGCCACCACTGATGGTGATCCGTCGGCACGCGTTTTCTGCAGTTCTATCATTTGAGCTCTACTACATGGTGTCTCAGACGATCGTGAGGAGTTGTTGGAGTTGTGAGTTGGTTGTGTACTTGTGTGTCCCCCTCTTGTTTGCGTTGGAGAGATTTGTTCGTGCATTATATCTTGTCATTAATTAAATCCCCGTGATGGTGATACACCAATCACAATATGTGTACTTGCTCCGTGTAACGCTCCCTGAATGATTCGAGAGGAATATAAATGAAGTTCGCTTAGATTGAATGATGCGTACTACGCTCATGATCAGTCATGCAAATTGATGCAGAGAGTTCGGACAGAGGTTCAGCAAATCTTCAGTACCATTCGTGTTCGAATCGATCGATCGACGGATATATTGGAGAACTACGGGGGTGATTGGTTGCCCAAGAGGATTTGAGCCGGGATCGAGGGCCTATACAGGCTCGTGGGAGGCGGGATGAAAGCATGCAAGGTGTTGTGTTTGGTTGCATTTGAGGTTGTCATCCCGAACGACAGACACCGTGATTGGTTTCCCGCTCGAACGATTTTGATGTATGATTTAGTTGCACAGCTGTTGATTGGTTCGGCGCATGGATGGAGGTGCAATCACCCATGTATGAGTTTGGTGAGGTTACCACCAATGCATGCATGATCGTCAACACATGAACAATAGATCCTTAATACTTGATTACATTAATTATTTATAGATCTATAATTACAATTAAATTATGTAGCGTTTGTCTCTATTTGTGTTCATTTCATTGATTTTAATTTATTTCGCATTTTCTGGTCGGTGAAAGGACCAAAATGCCCCTTATCTCTTGGGCTTATATGGTTGGATAGAATCAATTGTTTGCCCACGGTCTGCGCTTTCTTCCTCCCGAATCCCCATCCACGGCCACACCGCCCCTCCGCGGCATCGTCGGAACTCCACGCCCCTCCTGTTGCAGCATGCTTCTCCACCTGCTACCGCTCTCCTGTCCAGCCGCCGGCCTATCTCACCCTCCTGTGGCATGGTGCGGAGGCTGCTGCTCGCCAAGGATCTAAAGGCCTGAGTGGTTGGGGCTGGCAGCGCGGACGACGAGGTGACGGATCCCGCTTCTCCGGCGCTGAGGCAACGAGGAGAACGCTGATCCAAGATCCGGGTCGACGAGGCGTAGCGGGAGCGAGAGACAGCAGGCGGTCGCCATGGCCGAGCTGCGGCGGCGGGCGCCATGGTCGAGCTGCTGCGGCGGGCGCCATGACCGAGAGCTGCTGCGGCGGGCGCAAGGCGGGGCGGGGCGGCCGCCGTGGGGAAGAAGGAGAGGCGGTAACCCTATCCTCGCGCCTGCATCAGGGAGGATGGCGTCGTCTTCCATGCGGTCCGCTCGCCTCACCACACCATCCCGGCTCACATGGGAAGCTCGATTTGGGCGTATGACTTGCCTGTATCAAAACAACCTCCGATGAATGGTCCCATGCATCAATTTCATTCCAGAGAGGAAACCAAACACAGTGCTAGAACAAGGCCATCCAAGTAAATGGTGCAGGGACGAGCTCCTGCGGGCTACCAATCACCCCCTACGGTACTATTGAATTCGAGCACGAGAAGGAAACTACAGTACTACTGAATTGCGGTGGTAGGTACAGATTTTCATGGCTTGAGGGAAAAATCATGATCATTTTGGTGGCCAATGTGTAGCCCCATTAGAGGGCCTTCAGTGAGGCTCATACAGTTTCATAGTACTGGCCCATTTGACGAACTGTATGTGCCAAAATTCAAAATTCTCTTCCTCAAAAAAAAAAATTCAAAATTCTCATTCGCTCGTCGTGATGGCGCTCTGAAAAATCATGATCATTTTGGTGGCCAATGCTCGCTATACATTTTACTTGACACTTCCAACCGGTTTGTAACCTGTGAAATTATTTTTTGCCCATCCTAATTCCACCGTTCCGCAGCAGATTCGTGGTTCCGCTACGGCTCCACCGTTGCCCGATACGCTATCGGTGCAGTCGCCGCCACGGTTCTTCCCGACGATGGCACCGCCAGTGCGCCCGTCGTGCTTCCCCGTCCCAGGATCCTCCTCCTCCGCTCCATCCCAACTCCTCACCAGCACCGCTCCCTCCGCTGCGGCTGCTCGATCCCGCAGCACCGGCCGGCGCGCCACAGCCGGCGGCACCCCGCGGCGGGTCAGCAGCAGATGGGCCCGCCAGTGACGCCCGGGGCGCACCCGGAGAACCAGGAGGCGGCGCGGTGGACGGCGACGCGCAGGGACCAGGAGCTGCCGCCGTACGTCACCATGGGGAGGCCGTGGCAGTGCCGGCACAGCAGCAGCAGAGGGTGAAAGGGGACAGCCCCATGGAGCACATCCTCTACTTCTTCAACACCTAGAGCCGCAAGGCCGAGGAGCTCGCATCCAACATCTGGTTCAACCGTAAGTGAAGCCTCCCTCTCCAGTCTCCTCTTAATCCCTCTGCAGTTGCTCTGCTTCAATTCATATCACTGTTTCGGTAGATCAGTTTGCAGCCGAGCAGAGGATGCTCTGCTTTTCCTCGTTACCTCATAGCAGTGTTTGGTAGAGCAGAGCATCCTTGCTTTTCATAGAGAGGTCTTTTTGCTTATATTACACTTTTCAGATTGTTTTTCCAGCATCCACAAGTTGTTATCAAACACTTGAAACTATCATTTCAACATAAGTTGTCATTTACTAACTGTAAGCTTCAATATTCTTCTCATTGTAGACTATAGAACATAAAACTTGCAAAGTGAATCTGAGTGCTCAATATTTGGTTGTGAAAATGTATAGCGGTTGTTTTTTCGTCAGTTTCAGCAAGATAGCACCTTACTTTTTCCTTCCCCCTGCTTTTTTAAGGTAGCCAAAGATGCAAGCAGAAAATGTGCTTATAAGCTTTACTGATATTGCAAGGCAAGATCTGCCAGCATCTAGAATTGGGTTTTAGAGCCACATGACCAATATCTTCCTGATCCTAAATACTCGAGATATATATTGTTGAAACATCAGTGATCTAAAATGAAAGGTCGTACATGGTCAATATGGAAAACTGAAAATGACAAATTATTTCTGAATACGAACAAAAGAACAAAGAATAAGTTGTCCTTTTCAGTATTGTTATGTCAGAATGCTCTTCTGACTCAGGGCAAAAAATGGTGATCCATCTCATATGAAAACTGGGCATGCGACAAGCATGTTGGGTGAACTAACCTACCACTGCTTATTGATGATTACATTACATGACCTCTGGCGCACCCAGCCAAACAAAACATAACTGCATCTAGCACACTGTAAAACGAAGTGTGGATCCAAACATAACTCATACGAGCCTATCGCACGTATCACCAGCGTACGCTTGCACAGTTTTGGACTGGCCTGGTTCTATTCTAGTCTGGCTTAGCAGGCTGGGCATGGGCTGGCCAGACGGTAGAAACTCATCACTCCCTACATGTATCATTATCAACACAGACTCAGAGAGCGAGAAATTTCCTTTTGGGAACCCTTCACTCAGGATTTTGGTTAGTGCAAGTGGTTGTTGAGGCTGTGCTGGTGAACATGGAAACCGAGGCCAGGTTACTGGAAGATTTGGTTCCCTCCTGAAGCAGACAACGAGGAACCAGCTTGTACAGGATCAATATTGGGCTGATCAGAGCTAGCCAGCCATAGTTCTGCTGAGGAGCTGAGCTGCCACCAAAAGCATTCTTCTGGGTGATCAACACAAACCGTTATATGTAACAGCCCAAAATAATTAATCTTATCATGGAGCATACATGTGCATTATCTCTAGCATCATTGTACTTAATTCAGTTCAATTGGTTTATCTTTAAATCTGAAAATTAAATTAAAAACTCGTCTTGTTCTTGTACCTTGTGAATGATCTTAGATTTCTATCATTGAACTCGTGCTGGGAGATAGCTTGATTATTTAGTACTTCTCTAAATATGAATTTAGATATGTTCTTTTGGATTTTTAGATATCATCTCGATACCGAACAGCTTACTCGAAATCTCAAAAGAGCTTACTCGAAATCTCAAAAGTATCCTTCCGGGAAGAATGTTCTTTTGAAATCTACAATAGCTTTAATGCCAATTCCAAGCAAAATGAGTTACTTTTGATCTATAGTTTCTACATAAAAAGTTTTACGATTTTTAGTGATCTCTAGATAAGTGGTTTTGACATGTCTACCCGACTCTGCACATGTATAACTATGCTCTGCCCCTCCCCTCCCGTCGTTCCCTCCGCCTCGCCTGTGTGCACGGCGTCAAGCGCCGCTTCCCCCTCGCGTCTCACACCACTCTCTCTCCCGTGGGTCCCGCACGGACGGAGCTGTCCGTTCCGTTGCTGCTGGCCGAACAAAACCAGTGGCTCCTCCTTGCCTTCTCTCCCTCCCTCATTCTTTTCTCCGGTCGAACCGGAGCAGCTCCGCCCCCTGCTCGCCTACGTCGTCGCCCAGGGCAGCACCGGCCGGCCAGGATCCGACCAGCTGGGGGTAAGCAGCCCCTCCTCCTCTCCATGATTCTCTCCACCTTCCCAAGGTTAGTTGAAGCAGACCATATTTTACAGGTTCTTCCTCAAGTCCGGGAAGACAGGTTTAAACCCGATCTCCTTCATCGTTGAGTTCCCTCAACTTTCGAGCTTCTGAATCGTCTTTCCCCACCTTAGGTGAGGTTTCCCTATGGTTTCCCCCTCCTCTCTCATCCATTGGAAGCTTCTCCATTGACCTCCAATGGAGGTTCAACTCCATTGATGTTGCATGTCGTCCAAACCCCCGTGCATGTCATTTCTTTTGCCTAAAACTGAATCTCCATCACCTAAGGAAGCTCTAGGATCAAACCTCATTGCAATCGGTCGCCTTAATCGCCGGCAATACCATTTTCGGGAACTTGATGAGAAATTGGCAATTCTGTCATTAATGGAAAATGTGAATAAATTCTTATTTTGGGATTTAATTACTCTATCATATATTGGATGCTTGGAATTTATAACCTAGTATATGACAAAAATAGTTTACATGCATTGTTTGCCATACATCATTTGCATGTTCATGCATTGTTTTTGATTATGCATCATTTGTGTAGAGACCGAGAGGCCGGAGTTTGAAAAGGGTGAGCCCGAGCAGCAGCCCGTCGTCGATGACGCTCCACTTGAAAACCAAGGCAGACACGTAAGCATATTCTCAACCCTATTTTGGACCAATGATGTATATGTGTCTTGTTTGTGCATAAGTTAATACTTTGTATCCGTTATTTATCCTACTATGCATTATCTATCCTTGATCTAGAATAACCTATGCGCCTTGTGGAAGGGGTGAAGCCCAACACTCCAACATTGACTTCAAGGATTTCAATGATCTTGTGAGCAAATCTATCAAGGCGGAGTATAATTTGAATGCACTTGAGGTGGATAACCGTAAGAGGGTTGCCCCTTCTATTGTCGCTCTCATATGATATATCACATAATAAGAAGGTAACACTATATGCCGATAGTGCCCTTCCTAAGCCATGGCCGCCTACTTCCTCCTCGGACCTCCGTCCTCAGTGAGAAAGTACCCAAAGATGGGCTCCGGCTGCGCCTCACCTGCAAACAACTTATCAGTAGCACCGTGAGTACGAAAGGTACTCAACAGGACTTATCCACGTATGGGTATATACTTGCCCGACTCTCAAGTAGTATGCATTTAGTTAAGTAGCAAGGAATGACATGTATTATTTTGCATAAAAGCATCTACATTTTTATCATGTTGTAATAAGCAAAAGACATGACATTTTATGATCTCTAAGTCAAGCATCAAGTAAATTGCAATAAGTAAAGTGATATCATGATCATAAGCTTAATCTTTGGAGAACTCCATTCGCAACTCTACGTTGAAGGGAAAGAACATGAGCGTGCCCCGTAACCTGGAGCGAGGCTATTGCAATAGATATTAACCCTGCAGGGGTGTACAACTTTTCACACACGAAGCGCAAGACCAACGACCATACCCTTGATTGAGGATAAGTGTTAATTCATGCCCTCAACCTTTCACATACCCCCACCCTATTATGATCGGATGGCCGGAAGTGTATAAGTGCACCGAACACGGTCGATCACACCTCATCCCATTCCGCTCCTATTTCGTTCAAGATACGGTGCGACATATGCTACTTAGCTTGCCATGCCCATAATAAGCATGTGGTTTGTACGAAAAAAATGCTCAGGTACAATTTAATAACAAGCGGACCTTAACCAACTTAAACAAGACTAAGTCAAGTGAGCTCCAATCTCCATATGACCCTATGGTTCTTGCTCAAGTCTCGAATCATCATGCATGGAGTTTAATCTTTTAAGCATTCATATCTAAACATATGTTTAAGTTTAATTAAACAAACATTCTATAACTCACAAGTGGCGATGACCTTGCCACCTCTTGACTTGTACCGAAACTAAGCATGTATAAGCAATTAAATTCGTGACACCTAAGCAAGCATACTCATCTAAGAAAGGTTATTCTAGATCAAGGATGGATAATGCATCAAATAGGCGTTAAGCAAACATATACATAATTATTACACATGCACATACAAGACACATATACTCCATTTGATCCAAAATAGGGTTAAAGAATGCTTAGGTGCCTACCTTGGGGTTCAAAGGAAATGTCGGCGGCGACGGACTCCTACTCGGGCTCACCGTTTTCAAGCTCCGGGGTTCGATCTCTACACGAAATGCAATGATGCTTGATGAATAAATATGCCATGAATGAGTGCAATGATATGATATGATAGAAGAAGGTAAACTATTTTTATCATAGTAGCAGGTCATTTCAGAACATCTAATATAAGATAAAATAATTAAATCCTACACAAACAAGAATTTATTCACGTTTTCCATTAATGGCAGAATTGTAAATAACTCATCAAGTTCCCGAAAATGGCATTGCCGGTGATTCCGACGACCAATTGCAATGGGTTTTGATCCTAGAGTTTCCTTAAGTGATGGAGATTCAGTTTTAGGCAAAAGAAATGATATGCACAGGGATTTGAACGGCATGCAACATCAATGGAGAAGCTTCCAATGACTGAGAGAGGAGGGGGAAACCATAGGGGAACCTCACCTAAGGTGGGGAAAGACGATTCAGAAGTTTGAAATTTGAGGGAACTCGACGATGGAGGAGATCGGGCTTGAACTTGTTTCATCAGAGTTGAGGAAGAACCTGTGAAAATCAGTCTGCTTCAACTGACCTTAGGAAGATGGACAAAATCATGGAGAGGAGGAGCTGCTTACCCCTAGCTGGTCGGAGTCTGGCCGGTCGGCGCTGCCCTAGGCAACGGCGTAGGCGAGCAGGAGGCGGAGCTGCTTCGATCGATTGGAGAAAAGAACGAGGGAGGGAGAGAAGGAAACGAGGAGTCGTTGGTTTTGTTCGGCCAGCAGCAACGGAACAAATGGCCCGTCCGTGAGGGACCCACGGATGAGAGAGCGGTGCGGGACACAAGGGGGAAACGATGCTTGACGTCGTGCGCTCAGGCCAGGCGGACGGAACGGACGAGAGGGGAGGGGCAGAGCGTGGTTAGATATGTTTAGAGTTGGGTAGACATGTCTAGTTGATGGCTGTTTCAGCAGTATACTTCAAGATTACTTCTTTTTTAAAAATCAAAACCACCTTTCTAAAGATCACTAAAAATCATAAAACTTTTTATGTAGATACTATAGATCAAAAGTGACTCATTTTGCTTGGAATTGGCATTAAAGATATTGTACATTTTAAAAGAAATTTCTTCCCAGAAGGATACTTTTGAGATTTCGAGTAAGCTATTTGCCATCAAGATGATATCTAAAAATCAGGAAGAAGATACATAAATTTATATTTAGAGAAGTACTAAATAATCAAGCCATCTCCCAGCATAAGTTCAAAGATAGAAATCTAAGACCATTCACAAGGTACAAGAACAAGACGAATTTTTAATTTAATTTTCAGATTTAAAGATAAACCAATTATACTTAATTAAGTACAATGATGCTATAGATAATGCACATGTATGCTCCATAACAAGATTAACATTTTGGGCTGTTACAGATTATAAATTGGAAGTTCATTATCACCCCCGGCAAGGCCAATGTGGTGGCCAATGCATTGAGCCGAAAGGTACATTGCAATTGTTTGTGTGCCCAATCTGTAGTTGACACACTTTGTGAAGATTTTCGGAAGCTCAATCTCTCTATGGTTGAGCATGGGTCGCTTGCTTCTCTAGTGGTAACTTCTGACCTCATTAATGAAATTAAGGAAGCTCAAAAGAGAAATGAACGAATGAGCAAGATCCGAGCTAGAAAAATGAAGGGCAAAGCCAAGGAGTTTACCATTGATGATGATGGCACTATTTGGTTTGGGAAACACTTGGTCATTCCCAAAAATTTTGAGCTTAGACAGAAAATTCTTGCCGAAGCTCATGAATCTCAATTCTCAATCCATCTCGGAAGCAACAAGATGTATCAAGATATGAGAAAGAAATTTTGGTGGCCTCACATGAAAAGAGAAGTGGCTCACTTTGTAGCTGAATATGATACTAGCCAAAGGGTCAAGGCCGAACATCTCAAGCCGGCTGAAACTCTCCAACCCCTTCCTATTCCATCTTGGAAATGGGACGACATTTCTATGGATTCATCGCTGGTTTACCTCGCACACTCCATGGTTACAACTCCATTTGGGTCATTGTTGACCGACTTACAAAATCACCTCATTTCCTATCGGTAAAGGCAACCTACCCGGTGGAAAAATATGTCGAACTCTATCTTACCAAGATTGTATGGCTTCATGGGGTACCTAAGTATTGTTTCCGATAGAGGCCCTCAATTCACCACTCATTTTTGGGAGAGTCTTCATGATGCCATGGGTACTACTCTCACTTTTAGCACCGCCTATCATCCTTAAACCGGTGACCAAACCGAGAGAGTAAATCAAATTCTTGAAGATATGCTTAAAGCTTGTACCATTATCATGGGAAGGACTGAGAAACTTGCTTGCCATTTGCTGAATTTTCCTACAACAATAGCTATCAAGCAAGTATTTGGATGTCACCTTTTGAAGCTCTATATGGCTGGAGTTATAGAATTCCTCTCAATTGGTCGGAATCCGGAGAACGTCGGTACTTTGGCCCAGAAATTGTCAAGGAAGACGAAGAAAAAGTGAGAACTATTCAAGAAAGACTCCAAACTGCTCAAGGTCGTCAAAACTCAAGGTCGTCAAAAGCATTATGCAGACTGGCGGCGTCGAGAATTAAATTTTCAAGTTGGGGATTATGTTTATCTCAAGGTTTCGCCTTTTAAAGGCACCCAAAGATTTGAAGAAAAGGGTAAAGCTCACTCCTCACTATGTTGGTCCATTTCAAATTCTAGCAAGGCGTGGGGTTGTAGCTTATCAATTGGAACTTCCACAATCACTTTCTTCCCTTCATGATGTTTTTCATGTGTCCCAATTGAAGAAATGCTTTAAGGCCACAAACCCCAATGATAGAGCTGTCAATATTAATGACATCAATCTCCAACCGAATCTTTCCTACAAAGAGCCTTCTATAAGAATTCTTGATCCAGCTGAGAGAAAGACAAGAAACAAGGTCACAAAATTTGTGAAAGTACAATGGAGTTGCCACTCCGTGCGGGAAGCAACTTGGGAACGAGAAGATCAACTTAGGAAAGATTATCCTAATCTCTTTGAAGATGAGTAAGTTTCATCATGACTCATTGTTACATCTTACTCCTTTTCATCTAATCTAATATCTTGTTCTTAGACTTGCTAAATCTCAGGACGAGATTTTTCCAACAGGGGGAGAATTTGTAACAGCCCAAAATAACTAATCTTGTTATGGAGCATACATGTGCATTATCTCTAGCATCATTGTACTTAATTGAGTTCAATTGGTTTATCTTTAAATCTGAAAATTAAATTAAAAACTCGTCTTGTCTTGTACCTTGTGAATGATCTTAGATTTCTATCATTGAACTTGTGCTAGGAGATGGCTTGATTGTTTAGTACTTCTCTAAATATGAATTTAGGTATCTTCTTCCGGATTTTTAGATATCATCTTGATACCAAACAGCTTACTCGAAATCACACAAGTATCCTTCCGGGAAGAATTTTCTTTTGAAATCTACAATAGCTTTAATGCCAATTCCAAGCAAAATGAGTTATTTTTTATCTATAGTTTCTACATAAAAAGTTTTACTATTTTTAGTGATATCTAGATAAGTGGTTTTGATTTTACCAAAAAGAAGTAATCTTGAAGTATAGTGCTGAAACAGCGAGCAACTAGACATGTCTACTCAACTCTGGACATGTCTAACCACGCTCTGCCCCTCCTCTCTCGTTTGTTCCCTCCGCCTGGCCCCGCGCATAAGCACCGTTTCCCCCTCGCGTCCCACGCCGCTCTCTTCCCGCGGGTCCCGCACAGAAGGAGACGTCCGTTCTGTTGTTGTTGGCCGAACAAAACCAGTGGCTCCTCCTTTCCTTCTCTCCCTCCCGCGTTCTTTTCTCCAGTCGAACCGGAGCAGCTCCGCCCCCTGCTTGCCTACGTCATCGCCCTGAGCAGCACCGGCTGGCCTCTGGCCAGGCTCCGACCGACTAGGGGTAAGCAGCCCCTCCTCTCCATGATTCTCTCCACCTTCCCAAGGTTAGTTGAAGCAGACTGTTTTTTTCACATGTTCTTCCTCAAGTCTGGGAAGACAAGTTCAAACCCAATCTCCTTCATCGTTGAGTTCCCTCAACTTTTGAGCTTCTGAATCGTCTTTCCCCACCCTAGGTGAGGTTTCCCTATGGTTTCCCCCTCCTCTCTCATCCATTGGAAGCTTCTTCATTGACCTCCAATGGAGGTTCAACTCCATTGATGTTGCATGTCATCCAAACCCCTGTGCACGTCATTTCTTTTGCCTAAAATTGAATCTCCATCACCTAAGGAAGCTCTAGGATCAAACCTCATTGCAATCGGTGGCCGGAATCACCGCAATACCATTTTCGGGAACTTGATGAGAAATTGACAATTCTACCATTAATGGAAAATTGAATAAATTTCATGCATGGCATACATCATTTGCATGTTCATGCATTGTTGTTGATTATGCATCATTGCATTCTTGTAGAGACCGAGACGCTGGAGTTTGAAAAGGGTGAGCCCGAGCAGGAGCCTGTCGTCGACGATGCTCCACTTGAAAGCCAAGGCAGGCACCTAAGCATATTCTCAAACCTATTTTGGATCAATGATGTATATGTGTCTTCTTTGTGCATAAGTTAATACTTTGTATCCGTTATTTATCCTACTATGCATTATCTATCCTTGATCTAGAATAACCTTTCTTACGCAAGTATGCTTGTTTAGCTATCACAAATTTAATTGCTTACTCATGCATAGCACCGGTAGAAGCCAAGAGGTGGCAAGGTCACCGTCACTTGCGAGTTATAGAATGTTTGTTTAATTAAACTTAAACATATGTTTAGATATGAATGCTTAAAAGATTAAACTCCATGCATGATGATTCGAGACTTGAGCAAGAATGGTAGGGTCATGTCGAGATTGGAGCTCACTTGACTTAGTCTTGTTTAAGTCGGTTAAGGTCCGTCTGTTATTGAATTGTACTTGAGCACTTTTTCGTACAAACCACATGCTTACTATGGGCATGGCAAGCTAAGTAGCATAAGTCGAGCGGAGTGGGATGAGGTGTGATCAACCATGTTCGGTGCACCTATACACTTCCGGCCATCCGATCATAATAGGGTGTGTGTATGTGAAAGGTCAAGGGCATGAATTAACACTTATCCTCGATCAAGGGTATGGTCGTTGGTCTTGCGGTGGGAAAAGTTGTACACCCCTGCAGGGTTAAGATCTATTGCAATAGCCTCGCTCCAGGTCACGGAGCACACTCATGTACTTTCCCTTTAACGTAGAGTTGCGAATGGAGTTCTCGAAAGATTGAGCTTATGATCATGATATCACTGTACTTATTGCAATTGACTTGATGCTTGACTCAGATATCATAGAATGTCATATCTGTTGCTTATTACAACTTGATAAAAATGCAGATGCTTTTATGCAAAATAATTAGATGTCATTCCTTGCTACTTAACCAAATGCATACTACTTGAGAGTCGGGCAAGTATATACCCATATGTGGATAAATCCTGTTGAGTACCTTTCGTACTCATGGTGCTACCGATAAGTTGTTTGCAGGTGAGGCGCAGCCAGAGCCCATCTTTGGGTACTTTCTCGCCGAGGACAGAGGTCCGGGGAGGAAGTAGGCGGCCATGGCTTATGAAGGGCACTATTGGCATATAGTGTACCTTCTTATTATGTGATGTATCGTATGAGAGCGACGATAGAACTTTCCGCTGCAAAAACTCTATGAACTTTTGTAATGTGAACTTGAACTTCTTTTGTAATGTGATGTACTATGTTTGGATTGCTATGTGATGATGATGTTCATCTTGTTGTGCTTTGTGAGGTGTGTATAAATCCTGGGCGTTGCTCATGACACATCTCAAGAACGACCGGGGTTATTCCTCTTTAATTGAGTTGATCAATGGTGATGACTCGATTAAATGGGATTAACTTGGAGGTTCCTCACATTATATATATATAGGCACTAGCACATAGATATTTGACAAGAACATGGACTTTATTTGTAGCACTAGAATGCAAACTGAAATACAGTGGAGGTGGCGTGAACTTCAGTATACAAATTGGAAATATAAACATTTTTCAGGGATCACAAATGCTAATGATTTCAATAATAAGAAAAAAATATATAGTATAAATTGAAACTTAGGTTTGCCATCATCTTAGTCCGTTGCTCATCTGCATATCTTGGTTGTTTGCCCTCCCCTCCATCAGCATTTGGTATTTGGGTTGCCAAATGAAGACAATGTTCTAAACTTCTTTGTGCTTTCCCACTTCATGTGCCTAGGTTACATCTCTTGTTTTTGTTTCCATTTTTATTGTTCATGCTCGCATTGGTATTGAGGTCAGTTAGGAGATTCCAGTTCAGTATAATTCAGTTAATATCCAACTATTTCATTTTATACAATTTATGCCACATGCCATGACCCTAAGTACAATACAGGTTTTATAGGCATACATTGATACAACTAGTACAAATTAAAGGGTCCCATGTTGTTGGTAATCACTGAACTAAATTATTGGATAATTGGACAAGCCGAATCAAAATTGTGAAGAAAACACAATGCAGTGCTAGCCTTCAGAATTTTCTTATTCCTGGCTGTCCTGTTTGTCTGACTAAATGGATTTAAAAATTTCACTTCAGATTGAAAGGTCAAATTCAGCAAGATTACTCCAAGGAAACCAAGGTTGTAGAATAAGATCGGCAAAAAGCTAAGGCCAACAGAAAGGAAATAGACTGCATGTAATAGCAATTATTGTGTGCAAGTTAGAGTGGAAGGCAATGTGGTAATTACCTTTGGAGATTCAGGAACTTGGGGAATTTTGCTGGAAGGAAGTGCATAATGATCAAATCAGCATCGTCAGTAGAAAGATCTTCCTCTCCATTGGTGTACAGAACAACGTAGAAAGATCTTCCACTCCATTGGTGTACAGAACAACCGGGCCAACCACTCGCTTGGTGCTCAGGTCAATGGTAACTAGCGAGACCTTGCCAAACAGGCCTACCCAATCGTACAATGCAAAGTGCGCAACATTGATATCATCCATACTCAGCAAAGGGAGCATCATAACCTCACGTGGGATATCCTCCACGGTGTGCGTAGCCCACAGGTCATCTGCTTGAACATCAAACCTATTGACTGATTGTGTTTCCGTCACTGCCATGGAGATGATGGTGAAACCGGTGTCAGGCGCCATCCGGCCTAGATCAGCGCCATCATGGCGGCCAACATCAAGGAACGCCAATGTGCGTCCACCTTCGGTGACGCACAAGCTGAGGTACAACGGGGGGCGTTGGCCTGAAGGATGGTAACTGGAGTACTCCGGAGGGAAACCGGCGAAGGTGGCCTTGGGGTTGTCTCCAACACACCTATATTGTAGTCCACCCAGCAGAGTGCATTCTTGAAGGGAACCACTTCGTTTGTCGTCCAGTCGAGCAGATTGAAGTGTTCAAGTTCAACATCCTGCCCCTGGATTGGCAGATACTTGACCTCCCACTTCTCATCACCGTCAGTAGACTCACCACTGACACTGACGGTCGAACGGAGCACCCACAACTCCACCTCCAGCAACTCCGTCTCTGGGTCACGCCAGCCTACGCCCAGATACGCCACGGCGAACTCCTTACCACCGCAGCACAGCAGGCCAACACCCCACGGCACGAACGGGCG
The DNA here is from genome assembly GCA_036936925.1 of Cenchrus fungigraminus. Lineage (NCBI taxonomy): Eukaryota > Viridiplantae > Streptophyta > Magnoliopsida > Poales > Poaceae > Cenchrus > Cenchrus fungigraminus. Next base: position 77,129,057 of record CM072780.1, read on the forward strand.
CGGGATCGGCCTCCCGAAATGCTCGTTGTGCACGGTGCAACCTGGCAACCGCCTGAGAGCAGGCGCGGATCGCGAGGACGGCTGCGAACGGGGGTCGGCGGCGACGTAGTAGAGGAAGTAGTCGTGGGCGATCTCGCCGAACGGCGACGTGTTGGAGGGGTCGACGAAGGAGTCCAGCCTGAGGAGGACGAGGCTGCGGTGGGCCGCCGCGAGGTGGCACATCCTCTCCCGCTTGGGGCCGCCCGGCCAGCTGAGGTAGAGGCGCGACGGGGTGGGGGGCTCGGCGAGGATGAAGGAGACGCGGAAGGAGGTGGCCACGGAGGTCTCGCCGGTCGCGGAGGTCCTCTTGTCCTCGCGGAAGGAGGCGGGGTCGTCCCTGCGGAAGATGAAGCGCTCCAGCATTACCCAGTTGGGGAGGGTGCCGGAGCCGGCGCTAGCGGCGGCGGCGAGAACAGGGGATCGATCGGTCGATTTGCTAGGCCCGGGCCAGATGGGCCTATTTTATTTGATGCTCAATTTTCATGGGCAGATTAAACTGGGGAAAAAGTCTGCCTAGCCTCCCTGGACTCAGAGCTGGGTTCACCATTCTAACCTAAACTCGAAACCTGGGTGAACCACCGTTTAAACTCCCCAACGCAATTTTCAAGATTTCTACCGTCTCGTTCCTTGCGTCGACGAGAAACGGTTTCCATCTTTTTCTCCCTCTCTCTTCAATTAATATCTTAACACATCAGCAAAATATTTAATTAATAACATAATTAATACATATATGAACCATTATAAATGCATCATTAGGACTTCCCTACCCTAAGAGCGAGTTTTTCTAAATTTTGCTATCTAAATCATCATTTAGAGTTATTTGCATAAAAATTATTTTATACATCTTTTCACTTTCCAACAATTTTTCTATTTCTTATACGCACTTTAGAGAGTCATTCTCGTTTTCTATATTTGACTAGCGAAAAATTCGAAATAAAAAATAATTATATTTGGACGACCATTTAGATAAGCTGTTAGAAAATATTTTTCCATCAAAATCTTTATTTCTACCATTTAGAAAGAATACAAAAAACATTTAGAAAGAATACAAAGAATCTCTCGAAGATGCTCTACATTGGGATAAATTTTCAAACCACGACCTACCCACTTCTAACCAGTGTTACTTTTTTAATGTAATCCAAATCCTAAATAACTAATATCCAAAAGATAGAATCAGCGGTGTACATATTCTCAGAACTCTTGAAAACTGAGTACAGGGCATCGCTCTCCAAAACGACCACGGTAGCACAGGCAGTTACGAAGAATTTAAAATTTAACAAAGGTAAAGGGAAACCATTTATAGTCACAAAAATCACACGGACAAATTGTCATACTGAGCGTACATATTGTTCAGGAAATATATAGGTTCCACACAATAATCATGACAAACTATTCCAAATATTAAATTGCAACTTGTAACAACTGCGACCAACACATGACGCATTGTTTCCAAACCGAACATAATGATAAAAATACGGTATTTATACTTGGGAAACGATTAGGAGACATGCTAGTTGTTCCTGGAACTTTTATTTGTAGATAGATGGCATATGGCGGAACCAACTGACATCCACACTTGATGGCCTCAGTCACTCCAACAACCATCCACACAGTGTGATACTTGTGGTAGCTAACTTGTCCAAGTGATATCAAGCATATGGTACGTGCAAATGCCTATAATCACTGGATTCGAGTCTGTTTCATCAAACCTTTGTGTCTGTGCATTTAAGACCTCATACAAATCATCCCCATCAGATTGCCAAACAGATCAATCATCTTCCACTCCCTTCTTTGGCATTAAGGGGGTGGCAATCCCTGTATAACCAACCAAACAATAAACAATGTATAAGCATGACATGCAAACATCACAAGCAGACCTCATTTAGAGTAACACCTGGACACTTGATCTATAAAAGACATTAGCAAAACCATAATTGTAAGGTTCCACAAAGACAACATATCTAGCTACCAACAACAAAAATGCACTGACCGAATTTGCAACTTGCAACAATGAATGCAAAATGCATATGTAAGCCCTGTACTTGTAAAAATGATTGTATCAGAAAAATCTCAAACATTAAAGTCCTTTAGCCCTACGGTCTACTCTCTAGATATAATGATACAAGTCATTTTAGAATCAGATTTGTCTTATTTCTTCCTGGTATACCTTACCAAATGATGCTCCAATTCTCATAAGTAAATGGCACTTTCTGAACCCTCTCCTTCATACCACAAACTAAAGAGCTTCCACTAATAATCACTCTTTACAACCACACCCAAAGCATATACTACCTCTGTTCGTTTATATATGACGTTGGATAGCTATGAAAGAGCTAATCGACGTCATATATAAACAATCGGAGGGAGTAAAATCAAAGATGGTGCAGATGTGTCTTGCAAATGATAAACTATTAAAGATAAAATAATCATTTGTAACTAATTAAAGGTAGAGGTCGACCTAAACTGGGATGAGTCAGTTCAGATAGACCTTAAAAGAGTGGAACATCTCCGTGCATGGAGTTCCAAGGAGTTCTAGGGATATGAGTGCATGGAGACTAGCAATCAACGTGCCTGAACCATGATCTGTGTCTCTTCTTTCTCTGTTTACCCTTTACCTGCTATCTTTGCCTTTTTTTGTGTTTCTCCTACCCTTGTTTCTTTTGGGTTTCATCTCTAGCCTACCCCAACTTGCTTGGGACAAAAGGGCTATGTTGTTGTTGTAACTAATTAAAACAATCCCCCCGAAGAAACCCCCAAAACAGCAATAAACTAATACAATCAGATACCATTCCAGGTATATGATGAATAGCAATATAATCGAATGGATTATTTCTTCCAATGTCAATATAATAGCAATATACAAACTCCTTTTGGAACTCAAGGTGAATTGATTGAAAAATCACGGTGCATATTAGAGTTGCATCTAATAGCAATTTAACAAAATAAAACAACTAAGTAACTTTCAACAATTATATGATATAAGCCATATGAAAAGGAAAGAAGAATTAAAAAGCATGAAGATTCAAATACAATGCCTGCATATAGAACCGAGGCATCAAAAAACTTTTTTCTCGAACACGCAGGAGGCATCAAAAAACTTACCAAACATAAAAGCAGCCATTGCCATGCTTCAAAGAATACCATTGTCAAAAGAAATTTAACACTAGAGGGGGCTGCAGGTATGGGCCGAACTCAATAGGGGGGCTGTGCCACTTAATCCAACGATCCCCAGCAACTCCTGCATAATCAATGAAATGAAACAAAACACTAGTGAGAATGGCAACATCTTCAGAGATGTGAACCAAATTTTGCACCAAAAAAGTAGCAAATACTGAAACATTGCAATTGCCAATTGACAACTGGAAGGATCTTTACCAGCAATCATTCTGTTACAAAGTACTGAGTCACACGTGGTAACTGTTGGACCAGACAGAATTCGTCGGCTCTTGTTCAGCCATTTGACCACTTTGCTGATTTCTTTGTGGGTAATTATGGAACATATTCTGTTTTGCAGGATCAAAAAGGTGGAAATCTTGCCACGTCTGCTCAATGGCCCCTTGCGGGTTCATCCCAGAGACCTGCTGTTTCCCAGGAAAGGGGAATGTAGTGGTGAATGCAGTGCTACTTGCACTCACACCAGGATAAACAGCTCTCAAATTGTGAACATGATCTAATGGTGGGTGGTAGCCATCCAACCAGCTGTAATCATCAACCTGTGGGCTCTGCAGTTTTTCAACTGAATTAGAATCATCTTGACGCTTAGGTGTAACATGATTAAATCCTGGAGGTGGTCCAACAGGCTTTGACGGACGACTAACAGGGTTCTTCTTTGAAGCAGCTACTGGTGTTTCAGTTAATTTCAGCGGTACGCCACCTGATGGTGCTATTGAAGGTACAACTGAATCAAATGTAGAGGGGATGGTCTCTCCAGTTATTTTCATCTGATTATGTATTAAATTTGTAATGTTACCACCGGATTCAACAGGTATCTGAGGTGAATACCCCTTAGACTGAAAACCACCCAATCCAGCCTGTAATCTCTGCTCCAGATAACCATTTCCAGTTATGTTGATATTCTTCAATCCATTCATCAAGAACATTTCTTGTTCACTGAGCAATTTCGAATAATCAGGGCTATTGAAATGTGGAACCATTGAGGCAGATACCCGCATGTCAGAGGCAACATCTGGGAATGCTGAAATTGTGTTCTGAGAGCCAACATGCTGTGAACCATTGCTTGTCCAGCTGGAAGCAGGCACCTCAACAGGCTGCATGAGTTCAAATCTTGAAGCAGCACTAGGAATCACCTTTTGCTCATCGTTGACAGCCCAACCAATCGAAGACATAGGAAGTGACTGGTTAATGTTATAATTACTAGCAACTGATACAGATGCAGTGTTGTTATAATTGCCAGCCACAGACATTGATGCAGTGCTCGGCCGACCAGGAGCAGACACTGGAACAGGATGGGTGTATCTATTAACTGACAGGTCTGAAGGAGCTTTTGGAAACTTCTCAGAAGCCGTAGGTTTGAAAACAATTTCTTCATCATCATCATCTCCATCAGGACACAACTGAACTTTCGACTGAACTGCACTCGTACCAGAAACTGAATCAAATCTTCTAGCCGCTTCATGCTCCATTTCAATTGCATTTGTTTTAAGAACATCAGGAGATTCATGTAGAGGGGCATTAACTTTAGAAACAGGAGGTTTCTTGGCCATAACAAACTTCTTAGAAGATGGATCAAAATATATCCTCAACTGATCAATCTGAACAAAGTTCAGCAGTGACTTCCCTGCGGCAAAAATCCGTTGGACCCGTGCTTTCTTCTCCTTGGTGCTTCCAACATTTCCAAATGCATGTTTGCTTGAGAAATCCAAAATGATATGTGCAGGAACTAATGGCAAAAACCCTCTCAATTCAAGATCTTCCCAAAGGGCAAGTCTGTTGCCAGTTTCACCCTCCTCATACATGCTCATATTAGAAAAGCAAGCCTCATCGTCATCACCATCAATAGCTAAAAGGTTTGTGAGGACCAGTTTATTCATAAATGCAATACACTGGTTCCAGAAGAAAGATCGGGCATTTGCATGATTTTCCTCCATCTCTGAATCAACAACCAATTCTGGATGGGATGCCAGCCATTCGATGTAGACCAGAATGGCTGGCAGATAGAAACTTGATGTAACATCCCGAAGCTCTGAACACCTTTTGAGAATTCGTCCAACAAACTCAAAAGCAGCTGTAAACGCACTTTGAAGCAGTACTCTGCGTTGCACAATTTCAGCATACAACTGGCTATCTGATTCTTTCTTTACATTGTGCACTGTGAATATAAGGATGGCGGTAAGTCTAACAACAGATAATGCATTCTCTGCAGCATCAGAGCCGAAATTAAGCTGCTCCTCAAGACCAGAAGAAAGAAGAATCTGCAAATCATTGCTGACAGAAGAAAACAGCTCCCCAAATGTTTCCAAACTGTGAGAAAGGAGAAAATAAAGAAGAATTATTAATTAGGTAGGTTGACACAAAGGGGAAGAGGATTGAAGAATAACAAGTTAAATCATGCAAGGGACTGGAGCATTGTACCTGGTCCTTGTGAAAAGAATTCCATTGAGCCTAACAAATCGTATATAGAATGTCTTCAATGTATCTGGAATATTGCACTCCCGTTCCCTTGCAACTGTTTCTGTAGTAACATCTTTTGGCTGAAACCTTACTTCTCGTCCTCGGCCCCTCCCAGATGACCGTGGGGGTAATGTCTTAGCAATGGGAACTTTATTGTTATCTGGCAGCTGTGCATAGCTTTGACGATTCTGCATATGAAGGTGTACCATCATGAATTTCTACTTTATAGTGCAAAGCTGGAAATATGTTGATTTGCTGATGAAAACATATATATTCTTTTAACAGAACAAAAGGAAACCTTAACCCACCCACTATTTCATGTCATATTGCTACATTCATAATTCAAGAGTAGTGCTAATATGAACAAATAATGATAAAACTGTACAATCAAGTATAACGCCATAACGGTTAACCTGATCTGATGAATAAAATTTACATGGACCAGCAAAACTTTAACATTCTTTATGATAGCATATTAGGAGATTGAAATACAACAAGTGACGCGAGACTATCTGATGCATGCAATCGGAAAATTATCCCACCATTAGCTATCAACTAGATATGTTCATCTACAGTAGGGAAAATGCATCAACTTATCTAGGGCTTACTCCCTGAGTCACAAAGGAATGATACCTTGGGTTATCGATATCAACCAAAATGCTAAGATTTACATATGTCAAAGCACAAGTATAGCTGTCTCAAAAGCTATCTCCACATAATTCTATTAGCATATACAATACAAGTTATTGCTCAAGGTTGGCCATTGGAGACCACATAAATGGCACTCTTGTGTGCCTGGAGTAATTAAACAAAAACATCTTAAGATGAACTGACATTCTAATGATAGCTAACATAAGAAAACATTCGGAGCACGACAGTTGTACATGATTTCACAAGGACAGAGGAGCAAATAAATCATTTACCATGTCTGAATGTGCAAAATAAGTGACATTTTATGATCTATGTCATATATGATTGTAAAAAGTAAGTGCCAGTTTCTATGACATATAAGATCAACAGCAATAATAAAATAATGCTAAACAGAAATTCAATAATGGTTTTAACCATCTGATATTCAGATATCCTCAGGTAAAGAATACAAGGAATGACATCAGCAAACAAATGATAATTCTCACATACTGTAGTAAACAAGATCTACCGAAGGTATCAAACAAAAAATGAGAAAGCATGATAAGAACTATGTCAGAGTTGATAAAGGATAGAACAAATACCTTCTCAAAAAGAATAATCAAGTTGTCCCGTGCAGTACTAAAAGGAGTATCTGCAGCTAAGCTTCGGAAGTACCTATAAACAGCTACCACCTCATTGCCTGAGTAAGAAGCTAGTATAGCAAGCTGGAAAAAAAGAAAAGGACAGCAGCCATCATTAAAAAACTGAGTTATTGAGTCTAATAATCAATTGAGCATAACGTGATCATACCTGATGATGAGGGTTGCCACTGGACGGATAGATAGAAGCTGCCTCCTTGTAGTAACTAGAAGCAGCAGCATATTCCCGAGAAGCAGAATCACCATCACCATGTAAGCTCTTGTAACGAGCAAGATCTCCCAAATATAGCAGGCATCGATGGCATGAAATCAAACCTTTCTTCAATTGAACTGTTTTCTTGTCAGAGTTGCTAGTATTCGCAAATCCCTCCGGAAAGTAACCGAGAGGAAGGCCACAATTGGATTTGATCTTTAACATCAAGTCATGATAGAAGCCAGTTGCTTCTGAAAGGAAGCTTTTGAAGGCTGATTTAATTCTCTTGACTCGATCTGGGTTGGCATTGTTCTTCCCACTCTGAGATGCAACCGAGCTTGCGGCACTAATGCTCCTCCTGAAGTACTCGATTCTTTTGTAGTGCAACTGCCAGAGGAGATACTCTACCTCATTCTGTTCAGAGAAGTCATTGTCTGTAAGAATTATCTTCTCAAAGTTGTCACGCATCTGAAGCCATGTGTTGGGATCTGATGGGAGTTTGGACCGCGCGGACTTGCGGAGCTGATCTTCGAGTTCGTTGTTCTGCACAATAACATTGTGATGTTAATCATCATATATTAATGCTTCATGATATCAATGTATCTCCTTGCAGCATTAGAGAAACCATAATGCACGCAAAACATGACTCAGACATGGTTACATCCTTCCAAAGTCTAATATCGCCAACAGGTAGCACAAGCCATCCGCAAATCACGGAAAAGGCAAAACGGGAACACAAGAAACTAAGGGGCTCCAGACCTTGTTGAAGAGGCGCTCCGCGAGGTCCCGCGAGGATGGGGCGGAGGTAGCACTATCCATCGGAACAGTCATCATCCATCAAACGCGCAAAGGGATTCAGCACCTGCAACAAAATTACGAGTCCTCGAGTCAGCAACAACGGAAAGCAAACATCACGCCGGAAATTAAAGTACCAAATCCAACCTCGAGAGGAGGTAGGTATAGGTAAGAATACCCGATGCGTGGGGAGAGCAAATCAAACCCTAATCCCCCTCCCAGCAAGAGACCAATCTACCCGGCGAGCATGCACGAATCCGCGGATTGGAGAGCGAGCGAGAGGGGAAGAGGAAGGAGAAGGGGATTTCCTTGTCGTTTTGTCGTCGCGTCGTCGCCGTGTTGGGGTTGGACTCCGCCTCCTCGGCGAGGCGAGGCGGTTGGAGTGTGCGACTCCGAGGCCTGTGGACCGACCTCGGCCCCACACACCCTGGTATTGTTTGTTTTCCTTTTGCAGCCCATGGGCCGTGGTTTTCAGCCCATCCGCTCCCCCTCGATTTTTTTTCCCACCCATCCCCGTCTGCCGTCGCCCCCGTGGCCCATTTTTTCTCCTGTCAACCTCCTCTGCCGACGGGCGTGCAACCTCCTCTGCCGACGGGCGTGTTTGGCACAGTTTCGTACAGCTTCAGATCTGAAAAATCAGCTTCGCTCCGAGTTTTTCCAGCCAAACACACCCAGTTTCAGCAACTCCAACGTGGATCTACTCAAAAAAAAAAGTGGAGTAGGCCCCAACTCCATGATTTTCGTGGAGTAACTCAAGGGTGCTCTACCAACTCCAAGTCTCGTGGAGTTGGGAGAAATTACCCACCACTGTCAAAAATGGTTCGAATCCTTTCTTTCTTTCTGTTTCTTCTCCCGATGCTTTCCTTCCCGCATCCTTCGCACCATGGCTGCGACCGCGAAGACCCGAGCTCGCCCGACGTTGTGGCCGCGTGCCCGCCCGTCGGCGAGGCCGTGCACCTGCTCGGCGACGCCCGCTCGCCCGTCCGCCGGCGACGAGGCTGCACGCCTGCCCGACTGCGTGGGAAGAAATAGATTTTTTTCCCTTCTGACTTGCGGGTCCTACATGTCATAGGGATGAAAGAAAATTTGGAGCTATACCGAACACTTTTCCAGATCTGAGATCCACGGTGGAGTTGCGTAGATTTGCAGCTCTGGAGCTGTTTTTACAGAGCTGGAGCTCTACCAAACACGCTCTAAGCTCGAAGGTGGGGCGGGTTGTGGCTGCTCGCAAACCCACAAAGCTTGCCACTACATAAATCTGGCGGGCTTGTGGCTGGCCACTAATTTAACGTCGCCTCTGGGCTTGTCTTGGTGGACGTGATGGTCAACCCGCAAAAGTCCGCATTGCCCGCATGTGGTATGCATCAGCTTCTGGAAGAGGATGTGCCAGTGAGCGACGAGCAGGGGAGGATAGGCTGGAGAACTGTTGCGCGGCAAAGAAGGCGTCGACCTCTGCGAGCTGCTGCCCCAGCGTGGCCACTTGCACGGGGTGCGACATGACGTCCCCGAGCTTCGCCGTCGGGCCCATCTGCCGACCAACACCAGTCACATCGAATCCAGGAAGGGGACGACGAATAGGGATGTAAACGGGAACGGAAAATTCCCGTCCCGACCGACACCGTATCCCGTGTAAACCGACCGCGTACCGTTTTTGCAGGAAAAACAGGAAACAGGAAAACTCCGCAGGAACAGGAACATGAACAGTTGAGCTCTTTTCCCGACCGTATTCGCGGATCCCGTATTTGGTCAGGAAAATTCCCGTCGGTATTCCCGTATTACATAGACACATGCCCACGTGTAAAATCAGCCCATTGTTGCACCCTCGGAGTCCCCCGCGCGCCTGGAATCCCGACCCACTAGCCACTCGGCCCACCCTGCCTCCAACAAAACATGACCGGCGCCTGCTCCAGGGCAAACTCTAGGGTTCGCAGCGTGCTCGCGCCGCAACTGTCCAGCAGCCGCCCCTCTATTCCACTGCCGCCGCCGTCCTCACGCGGCTACGCCGCCACACGGCCACGCCGCCACGCCCAAGAAGCCAAGATCGAGAGCTTCTCCATCCCTTCCTCCCGTCTCGGCTCTCGGCATCTCGTCTTCTTGGAGGACACCGGCAGTACTCTGCTGTCGATGCGAGGTGCTTTGGCTTCTGCTGCCGGCGCTGTTTCTGTTGATTGCTAGTAGCTGCCCGATGTGACATGTTTTTTTATTTGGACTTGTGAGTGTGATCTGTTGGACTTCGACGTGCACTGGAAGGCTGGAACGTGAACTAGAACTTGGCTGTGTGATCTGCGCAGTGCGCCTGTGATCTGTGATGTTACTTGAATTATTCATGGTTGCAATTGCTACTTCGAATTGTTTGAAGTGGTTACAGCTATCCCGTTTTGTGTTATCGATTCCCGACCGTAATCGATACGTTACCGATCGTAATATTCCGTTTCCGATATCCCATAATATCGAATTCGTTTTCCCGTCCGGCCTTCCCGCTCCCGTTCCATGCAAAAAAATTCAGAAACAGTAACAGTTAGAGTGTTTTCCCGACCGTTCCCGACCGTTTACATCCCTAACGACGAACCTCGCGCGGTGGTGGCGATCTGGGACTCGAGTGGTACTCGTCGATAGCTGGGCGCAGGTCGTCCAGCGCGGCAGCCACAACCACCGGTCCACCGCTGCGCCCCGCCTCGCTCGCGATGCGCAGGACGGTTAGCATTGGCTGCGCATGCCAAGCCACTACTACAGTGCCGCGGACGGTGGCCTTGGTGGTGGGACAGGGAGGACGGCGGCGGCCTTGACGGTGGACACGGGGAGCGGAAGCTGAGGACGCCATGGACGCGGCGAGGAAGGTGACCTACCATTTGTGACTTGTCAGCGCGGGCGCTGACAACGACGCGGTTTGCCCTGCAGGGACATCGAGTGAGCGAGGTGCCGGCGCGAGAGCGGCAGCACCTCAGCAAGGGAGTGCGCTCTGTAAGGCTGCAGGGATGTGAAGGAGTGCAGCGGCGAAAGCAGCATGGTGCCACACTGCGACACTACCGCACTGGCGACAGGGTTGGCGAGTCATTGCGGGCTTTTGCGGGTTTCTACTCTTGTCCAGTAGACAGGATGACGGGGACAACGGTGGACCGCAATAATTTTACCGCTGCGTCACATCAGTCGCGGTGACCGATTTTGCGGGGCGGGTTCGCGGGCTCGTATGAGAACCCGCCCCGCCTGCAAGCTTAGCCGCTGCCGCCGCTCCCACGCCCGACAGCTGGCAGCCCGATGCCCCTTTTCGGCAAGGCCGCGCGCCACCCTCCGCCGCCCTGACACTCGACCGGTCGTCGCGGACAGCTGCGACCGACATCGGCGGGTAACTGTAGCGGAGCGCACGCGCGGGGGCGACGGGCTCGGCGCAGTGCAAGGTCAGGTCGCGACTGAGGAAGGCGCTGTCGAGCTCGAGCGCCGCCACGTACAGGGAGGTCGTGGTTGCCCTGGGAGCGGCGAGGCTCATCGCAGTGGTTGGAGCAGCAAAAGGGGGGAAAGGCTCACCAGAGCTCCGTCCGCGTGCCGCCGGATGCGGTCGCGATGCCGTCCGCCCTGTATGGAGCTCAGCCGCTCGCTGCCCCGCTTGGAGCTCCACACAAGCCATTGCATACTCTGCTGAGGCTTAGAAATGCCTACATGCCTCGACCACCGCATCCCGTCGGGTGTTGCCGTCGCATCTCGCTCCGTCGAGAGTGGCGTCCGCCGGAGCTCTGCACCAGTACTCGGCGCGACGGGAGAGGTCGACGGGCTGGATGTTGGGAGGGGCCGCCACCGAAGCGAAGCGAACACTGTAGGCAAAGGGGATATACCCTTAACTATTCACCACTTTTTAGTTTTGGCGCTTTTTGACATAGAGCCTTTAGTTTGGCTCCTACGTTTTTGTCACTCTCGTGTAAACAATGCAAGCCACTTTCGCTGACGTAGCACGCCAACTTCTCCGTCCAGCGTGGATGAAGCATGTCAAATGATCATACTGCCCCTGACTCCCTTAGGTTAGCCATCCTTCCTCCTATTTCCTGTCATTAGCGTGTGGGACCCCAACATCAGTTTCATCTTCAACCTTTCGTTGTCTTCTCCTTCACCGCGCAAAGGAGACGACACAGGGGTGTTGGGTTCTCCATTGGGCGGAGTTCGTCAAGGGCGCCGCCGCTGGCCCCGCGTGGGCGGAGTTTCCTGGGGGCCAACCAGCCGCCACCACACCTCGGGCGCGTGCGCGGGGCACAGGGCGGCCGAGCACTAGCCGCAGCTGGGTTGGGCTGGGCATTGCAATACTTTTTGGCCACGCTCACGGGCGCGGACGTGTGGGGACAGCGGCTTTCGGACGGCACCAGCCTTTGCCTCGCTCCTCGTCGCGGGAGGGGTGGTGGGCGTGGGATGGGAAGGGATGAGGGACGTGGTCCAGGCCCGACGCCAACACAGGGGGCTGGCCCCTCGCCTGCTGGGGTAGTGGCGCGTGTGTGGGGGTGAGCCAGCTCGTCGGAGAGGAAGAGGTAGGGAGGTAAGAGGTTGAAGATGACCCTTACATGTGGGTCGCACATGTCAGTGGTGAAAGAGAGAGGAGAGTAGGATAAGGCATGGGCATCTTCGTCTTTTCACGTCTCCGATCCATGCTGGAAGGGGGCGTGGCTTGCCGCGTCAGCCAAAGTGACAATTTTGTTGCCTCAAACACGCAAGGGTGGCAAAAACATAGGAACCAAATTAAAGGTCTTATCCGAAGGAGCGCCAAACGTAAAAGTGGCAATAGTTAATTATCCTTGGGCAAAGGTGGTTGTATGCGGGAGGGAGACGGTAGGAAGGCTGCGGGAGAGAATAAGGCAGCAGGAGCAATCTCATCATTTCGAGTCACTTTCAATTAACAACAGGAAATAGCTGATGGAGAGAATAGATTAAAGCCATGTTTGTGAAGGACCGAGTGGGCGATCAGAGAGGGGGGAGTGAATGGGAGCCGATAAAAATTCTTCCCGAAGGATAAACTCGGCCTATGCCCCAAATTCATAACCTAGGATTCCCACACGAGTTTGCCAAGGTCGCGTAGTCACAACGGACCTACCAACCCTATAAACAAACCCCAACTCAAAGCAACACGGAAGCGCAACTCAAGAAGCAAAGGACATAGGCAATCTGCGGTGGCCGGGCGGACGGTCCGCGAGGACTAGGCGAACGGTCCGCGAGACCACGGCGGACGGTCCGTAAAAACTTCCCGAACAACCAGTACTGCACCCCGAAATACGGACGGTCCGTACCCTACCCGCGGACGGTCCGAGGGTAACTTGTACCGCGCGGAAAGTCCGGGATACCTAGGCGAACGGTCCGCAAACACCTTGCAACAAAACGCAACTTCTTCGACGGATCGAACCACGAACGCGCAAGAACAAGCGACGAACTGGACGAACACCAGGCCACGCGAACTGTCCGCGCCTACCAGGCGGACTGTCCGCCAGGTGCGGACAGAGCAGCTCGAACCTGAAAACGAGAAATCAACCCCTCCTATCCATCCATGGATCTCCCAAACGGTTTAAACTCTTGAGGCAAGATTTGGGGGGATATGAAGCGTCCCTAGGAGATGCTATACCCCAAAACTTGAGACCTCAAACGAACTAAATCGCCGGGAATCGAATCGCAACTGAGCTCAACCAAAAAGCTAGAGTTCCAACCGAAATCCTTCAATCGGAGGTCAAATCCGGAGATTGGGGGGTCAAGATCAAGCACAAAGATGCACAAGACATCTATCCATGATCCCCACCAACAAATCCGAACCCAAACACCTCAGAATCGAAGGCACAAGGCGCGCACGAAAATCCAACGAAAATAGCTCGAAAAAGACACGAAAATCACACGAGCCACAAGAAGGAAATCAACGCAACCATGAATGCTTACATACACTCGGAGGTCAGATTCTCTACAAAGCGGTGAAGAAAATCTACGCCTATGGAGAAAGGAAATGAGAAGCAGTCCAGATGGATGGTTTGCCCAGAAAACCCTAGAGCTATATATATGAGTCCCTCTGGGTTGGGCAAATGACCAAGCTACCCCTAGCACTTAAACTTAAGATACAAACCCCTCAGGGGCAAATAGGTCATGTAGCACTCCTCTTCATCGCACGGCCACGCCTTCGCCGCAGTTCGCGTCCTCCCGACGCAAGCCCTGCGATCCCGCCACGTGTCCCCCGGCATCAAAGCTTCTCGGCGCGCCCGGATCCTGTCTCCGCCCGCCGAGCCTCCGGTCTTGGTTTTGTGACTCAACCAAGTAACCCGACGGTTTTGTGGTGAACCGCCGCAAACCCCGCGTGCAGACTCCGGTCGTGAGCCGCTACCCTGCACCGGCTCCGGTCGACGACTTCGTCTTGCTTTTCTTGGCACCATGCGGCCCGCATTTGACCCCACTGGCCACCGGGTCCCTCGAGCCGAGCCTACTTGTCTCTCCACTCCTCGGAGGCTCCGCAAGGCATAGACCTTTCGCGCCCGCTCTTCACCTGCACCAACACAAATCAAGCCGCAACCTGCACCTGCAATACTCGGCCAAGAGTCAGTCTACACCACGTTGTCAATCACTCATCACACAAGGGAGCGACCATCCACCGGTCCTCGGACGCTCCGGTCCTCAATCTCCTCCTTGATGAGTGCATTGACAACACACACATAGTAACCAATTCAGAGAAAAGAGAAAAAGAAAAGAAACAACTGAAAAACTCAAACAACTGATCAAAAGCCAAACAAAAGCCAAAGAGATATCACTTGAGAGAGAAAAATCTCGGTCCCCTAAGACAAGGGCAACGGCTCGACACAACCGAGATAAAATGCTCCAAAATTGCCGACTCCTCAAGGTGAGGCAAAAGGGCTCGACACCATCAGCAAAAGAGCACAACTAAAATTCAGGCGAAAAAGAGCTCAAAAGCACATGAATGCAGGCCCCCCTGAACAAATGCATTTCTCCCAATGTTTCTCCCACTTGATGCAAAACTCCCCCTGGATGCAACTTTTCTCCCCAAAGAAAGAATTGGGTACTATCTCTCCCCCTTGTTGGTAATGTATGAATCAAGTCTACAAATGCAAGCATGTGCTTCTCAAATAGACAAAGAGCACTACAACATGCTAAATTGAGACATAGACAAGCAAGATATCCACAAATTAAGTACAAGCATCGCCAACAAGAAAGATAGGGACATATAAGCATGTGACATAGCCATGATAGAAATAAAGCATTTTTCACAAAAATTTCCCTCTCATGAGCATAGGACCTAAACATGATCAAAAAGAGCACAAACAACACATAACTCACAAACTTCATGCAAGGTCGCAAATTCTCATCACAAGATCATCACAGACACCTACAAGCTATCTCATGTCATGTCAAAGCCACCGAGCCATGTGTCCACTTCTAAATGTGAGACTTCTCAACGGTGAACATCATGCAACGGTTTAGCACCCAAAATAAAGAATTTAAAGCATACATTACATGGAAGCATATTTGTCAAGCACAAGCATTTCATATACCAATTTTAAGATTTACAAATTTAGCATGGTACATGAAGTGCCTTTGCGGCAAAAAGAAGCTTAGGCTTCTCCATAAGGTAGAATGTTGGCTAAACATCCATGATGATAAATGGGTCTTTGACCCCATATGAAAAGAACATGGTTCCAAGCACAAATTAAGCAAGCTATAGCCATAAGTGCACAAATTTAACATGAAAGGCATTCAACTCATAAGAGAGGATCATATATAGCATTTTTACAAAAGAAAGCCATCCACAAGCATATACATTCCAAAACTATCAAGAGCATCGCTATCCATCATATGAGCATCACTAGCAAAGTCATAATCTCATATCTAGCATATCATAGTGATCCAAGTATATAGGAGAAGCACATCTCATATGATACATATGCAGTCTATAATACAAAGATGCAAGCATGATATGATACATAAAAGAAAATGCAACATGAGTATGTACATCAAACCCCTAACCAAAGCTCAAAAAGGAAAAAGAACACCAAGCTCCCCTCGCAAACGGGCAAATGTAGCTTGGTCCAAAGGTTTGGTTAGGATATCGGCAAGCTGCTTTTCGGTTGGCACATGGATGAGGTCTATGTTTCCCTTCTCAACATTGTCTCTCAGGAAGTGGTACATCACCTTTATATGTTTGGTTCTGCAGTGGAGCACGGGGTTTTTGGCAACGCTAATGGCACTCGTGCTGTCACACATGAGAGGTACATGGGAACACTCCTCACCAAAGTCACTCAGCGTGTATGTGATCCAAAGCAGCTGTGAGCAACAACTAGCGGCAGCAACATACTTGGCTTCTGTGGTAGACTGAGCTACACTAGATTGTTTGCGAGAAGACCAAGAAACGAGCGAAGATCCCAAAAACTGGCACATCCCCGAAGTCGACTTCCTATCGACTCGACACCCCGCAAAGTCGGTATCCGAAAACCCAAGAAGCGAAAGAGAAGAGGACGCCGAGTACCAAAGACCGAGCTCAGGAGTATATCGAAGATACCTGAAGATCCGCTTGACGGCCTGCCGATGTGAAGTCCTCGGCGACGCCTGAAAACAAGCGCACAGACACACAGAAAACTGAATGTCCGGCCTCGTCGCCGTCAAGTACAAGAGGGAGCCGATCATGCTCCGGTACTCCTTCTGGTCCACGGGCTCTCCGTCCTCGTCCGCATCCAACGCTGTAGTCGTACTCATCGGTGTCGACAGGGGCTTCGAGTCGTCCATCTTGAACTTCTTGAGGATGTCCTTCGTGTATTTGGCTTGATGCACAAAGGTTCCCTCCTTCGCCTGCTTGATCTGAAGCTCGAGAAAGAACTGCAATTCTCCCATCATGGACATCTCGAATTCTTTGCTCATATCCTCTGCAAACCTCGCAACCAAAGAGTGAGACGAGCCGCCAAAGACAATATCATCCACGTACACCTGAACAATTAGAATATCATCACCCTGCCTGAGGAGAAAAAGAGTCTTATCAACCTTGCCCATCTCAAACCCCTAGCTGAACAAGAACCCCCTCAAACGGCCATACCAAGCACGGGGAGCTTGTTTCAGCCCATACAACGCCTTCCTCAGCCTATACACCCGGTGAGGAAACTAAGCACTCTCAAAGCCCGGTGGTTGCTTCACATAAACCTCTTCTTCTAAAAACCCATTCGAGAAGGCACTCTTCACATCCATGTGGTACAATTTGAACCCTTTAGCCACGGAAAAGGCTAAAAGATCCTAATCACCTCCAAACGGGCTATAGGAGCAAATGTCTCCTCATAGTCTATCCCCTCCTTCTGACTATACCCCTGAGCAACCAACCTCGATTTGTTTCTCACTACCTCACCATTCTCACCCTCTTTGTTCTTCCACACCCATTTTGTCCCGATTGGTTTGCAATGTGGTGGTGGTTCTACCAACTCCCAAACTTGGTTTCTCTCAAAGTTCTCTAACTCCTCATGCATTGCGTTCACCCAATTAGGATCAGAGAGGGCGTGTCCAATGTCTTTCGGCTCAAAGGTAGCAACAAAAGCCGAATGAGCAAAGTGAGAAACATTCCTGGACCTTGACCGTGTCGTACGTTCATTGATGTCGCCGATGATTCTTGAGGGAGGATGATCAACTTGAACGCGTCTCGGTGCCTCTCGCCTGGAGACAACCTCCCCCTCAGCTGTAGCTTCCACTTGATTTTGCTGGATCGTAGTCGGTGTAGGGGCTGGACCATCTTGCACCGTAGTCGTCGTAGTGGAAGTAGAGGGTACATGCTCGGCTGGAGCTTCATCATCACCATCATCCTCTCCAGCATCGTCCTCCTCGTCCTCAAAGATCTTCTTGCCAATCTTGTCGTCACCTGCACACTCAAAAACAGACGAACTGCATGGCTGGGTCTCGTCGAAGGTAACCTCGCAAGTTTCCATGACTAGATTAGTATCAAGGTTGAGCACACGGAATGCTCGAGAATGACTAGCATAACCCAAAAAGATCCCATCGGAAGACCTCGACTCAAACTTATCAAGCCTATCCTTCTTGAGAATAAAGCACCGACAACCAAAAGACCTGAAATGGCTCACTCTAGGTGCTCGCCCGTGCATGAGCTCATAGCACGTCTTGTTCAAGAAGGCCCTAAGAAAAATCCGGTTCCCAACATGGCACGCGGTATTCACCGCTTCAGCCCAATATCTCCTCGGAGTCCTATGCTCGTCGAGCATCGTCCGAGCCATCTCACAAAGGGAACAATTTTTCCTTTCAACCACACCATTCTGACAAGCCACATAGGGAGAAGAGAATTGATGTTCGAGACCCAAATCACGACAAAAGGTTTCGAAATGAGAGTTTTTAAATTCAGAACCATTGTCGCTACGGATAGCTCGAATGGCATCTGCATTCCTCTCATTCTTCAACCTCAAGATTAGATCCTTCACAAAACTAAACGTCTCCCCCTTGTCAGCCAAAAAGAAGACCCAAGCATAGCGAGAATAGTCGTCCACTATCACCAGGACATACAATTTCCCACCCGCCGAGCACACACGAGCTGGACCAACCAAGTCCATATGGAACAGCTCGCATGGCCTCTCTGTCATAACGGATGTCAGAGGCGGGTGAGAGGCGGCGACCATCTTACCATGCCTACACGGAGCACATACCAAGTCCTTTTGATATTTCAACTTAGGCAATCCTCGGACCAAACCTATCCCACTCAAGCGTGACAACAAGTCAAAACTCAAGTGACCTAGTCTCCTATGCCATTTCCAAAGCTCTGCCGAAACACCAGCAACCAAACAACGAGAAGAGCCGACACACTGAGAAAAATCGGCTCTGAAAATCTGACCCTCGGAGATGATCGTGCACACAAGATCACTTCGAGAATCCAAAACACGCGAAGCGCCCGTTTTGAAACAGACCTCAAAACCCTCATCAAGAAGCTGGGAAACCGAAAGAAGATTGTACCCCAAAGACTTGACAAGAGAAACACGCCTAAGAGTCACAGACTCGCTCACCTTCACCGTGCCCACTGAAAGCACTCTACCTTTCCCATTATCCCCAAAAGTGATGTACTCTTTGGTCATCACTGGGGTGAGGCTGGAGAACCACCTTCGATCTCCGGTCATGTGTCGAGGGCAACCGGAGTCGATCAACCAAAAGCCCTCCAAGCCTCCCACCTGAAAATCAAAAACGAGAGTGAGAGTGAGCAAACGACTCAGCACTGGGGTTAGTACAAAATGAATCAAACCAGTGCCGTGCCATTTGCTCAAAAGTGGGGTTAGCAAAATCCATCCTATCTCCTCTAGGTGGAACACCCCCACGTCCCCTTGGAGGACTACGCGTACCACGAGGTGGAGACCGTGGCCCGTAGCTCCTCTGGGACCTAAAACTGCGATCGTTCCCCCCATACTCGTATTGGCCACGAGCGAAGGAACGTCCAGCAAACTCACCACGCCCAAACCCAACACGCCTACCACCTTCTCTATGTGGTGGCTCACCTCGAGGCACAAACACACGCCTCTCTCGAGGGTAGATGGTATGCACCACACCCTCACCCCTCGGCACCAACCTAGGCTCAGGCACACCACGAGAAGGGCGGTACCTGTCCTTGTTGGCCATCTCCCTAGCCAACCTCTCCTCACGCTTCCTCCTGAAGCAAAACTCTGCTAGGTGCCCATCCCTCCCACAATGCTCACAATGGAAGGGTTTTGGTTTTGGCTTTGGTTTTGGGCTCTCTTTGGGCTCTGGCTTCTCCTCACTCGGTTTCTCTCCCTTCTTCCCAAAGAACTCATTCCCCAAGTCACTCTTGAACTTGATGGGTTTCTGGAAGTTGTCTGTGTGTGGAGGAAACACGGGTGGAGCTGGGGTTGTGTCTAGTCGGTTCCTAAGTGGGTTTGGCTTAGGAGCATAGGCATTTTTGTGGTGGGTTTTCGGTGGCTCTGGGATATCTCCGATCTTCCCCTCATTCTCACCACTTCCCTCACCAACCTTGTCTGCCCCAAGCGCTTGTCCATCATAGCGCTTGTATGCCTCAATCATCATCCTGAGCTGAGGCTCATGACCAGACAACCAACCCATCATCTTCCTCAATTCATCATTCTCATCCTGCAAGCGATCAACATAGTGTGCAAGCTCCATATTCTTCACAGCATTTATTTCACAAGTAGAGCATGATGTAGGAATAGGAGCTTTCAGCTGAGCCTCTAGTGATCTAGCATAAACAAGTGAAACATCTAGCTTCTCATGCAAAACAGGACAAGAAGTGCAAGCACCAAGCAAGGAGGGCCTGGATTTCATCTCATCTAGCTCAACCCTAAGCACATCTAGTTCCTCGACCTTGGAGGCATACTTTTCCTTAAGCACAGTCAAATCACCAAGAAAAGTGGAACAATCAGTGCATTAAGGTTCATCGGTCACAATAGGAGCAGACTTAAGAGAATCTATTTGAGCCCTAGCATCAACAAGCAAAGATTCTAGCTCAACCACCTTCTCCTTAGCCTCTCCAAGCAAAGCCCTATACTCCCTCTTCTCCTTGTTGGTCTTTCTAAGCACATCATCACGGTTGTCAAGCAAATCATTCAACCTAGCATTCTCCGCTATCAAGAAGGATGGATCATTGTTTACCTCTTCCTCGGAGTCGGAGCCCGAGTCATCCTTGTTGCTCTTCTTGCTTGCGGAGCTATGTGCCATGCCGCAAAAGCCTTGGGCGGCGAAGCACAAGCCGTTGATGTTCTTGCTTGACCGCTTGCCCTTGTGCCGGTTCTCATCTTCATCACTTGAGCTCGATGAAGAGTAGCAGGAGCTTGAGTCGATGTCGCTCGCTCCGGCAACCATCGCCCGCTCCTTCTTCTTGTGACCGCCACTCCTCCTCGGCCTCCGCTCGGACTTGTTCTTGCCCTTGTGATCGTCCCTCGAGCGGTGCTTGTGGTCGGTCCTCGGACGGTGCTTGTGCTCGAGCTTCACCTCCATGGCTTCTGGGCACTCAGCGATAAAGTGCCCGTGCTTCCCGCACCGGTAGCACATGCCCGAGCTCCTCCGAGCGTTCTTCCGGTTCGTGTACATGCGCTCGAACCGCCTGCTCAGCAACGCGAGATCCTCCTCGCCAAGCACGTCAAACTCCTCATCTGGCATGGACACAAGACAAGACAAAGAAAAATGTCTCGAAGACATGTTAGCGTTAGTCCTTGATCTAGTCGCAAGAGCCAGACTATGAGGGTCAGTCGGGTTCTCGATCTTTGCACGCACCCCACGGTCCACCTCGGACGACTTGAGCTTGGAGAACAGCTCGTCCACCGTGAGGGTCTCATACTTCTCCGACTCAAGAATGGCCTCGACCTTCTCACTCCACACGGTACGATCCAGAGAGTGTAGGAGCTTGATAGCCCTGTCATGATCATCGTATGGGAGCACGGCCACATTAGCCCTCATGTTGTTCACAATCACCGTGAACCGCTGGAACATGGCATCTATGGACTCACCGGGGAGATGAGTGAAGTTCTCGTACTCTCTCCGGTAGGTCGCAAATAGCCGAGCCTGAACCTGAGCATTCCCAGCGTGAGCATTCTTCAGCTGCTCCCAAATCCTGGACGCCAAGTCCTTTGTCTGAACCCGATCGAATTCGGATTGACACAGAGCACGGTACAGGTAGTCGACCGCCTTGTTGTTGGCGTCGAACATGTCCCTCGATCCTGGAGCTAGGAAGTTCATCGGATGAACATAAGCTGTGTTCACCGTGACATCCCAAAGGATCTGACCCTTGCCGCGGAGGAAAGCAGCCATCCGCCTCTGCCACATCTGGTAGTTCTTACCATCAAAGTGTGGAGGACCCGAACCCCATTCCTGGTACGCCATCTTTGGATCTTAGACTGGTTAGAATCACGAAGATCCGTAACCGGCTCTGATACCAATTGAAGGACCGATTGGGCGACCAGAGAGGGGGGGAGTGAATGGGAGCCGATAAAAATTCTTTCCGAAGGATGAACTCGGCCTATGCCCCAAATTCACAACCTAGGATTCCCACACGAGTTTGCCAAGGTCGCGTAGTCACAACGGACCTACCAACCCTAGGAACAAACCCCAACTCAAAGCAACACGGAAGCGCAACTCAAGAAGCAAAGGACATAGACAATCTGCAGTGCCTGGGGCGGACGGTCCGCGGTGGCCGGGCGGACGGTCCGCGGGGACTAGGCGAACGGTCCACGAGACCACGGCGGACGGTCCGTAAAAACTTCCCGAACAACCAGTACTGCACCCCGAAATACGGACGGTCCGTACCCTACCCGCGGACGGTCCGAGGGTAACTTGTACCGCGCAGACAGTCCGGGATACCTGGGCGGACGGTCCGCAAACACCTTGCAACAAAATGCAACTTCTTCGACGGATCGAACCACGAACGCGCAAGAACAAGCGACGAACTGGACGAACACCAGGCCACGCGGAATGTCCGCGCCTACCACGCGGACTGTCCGCCAGGTGCGGACAGAGCAGCTCGAACCTGAAAACGAGAAGTCAACCCCTCCTATCCATCCATGGATCTCCCAAACAGCTTAAGCTCTTGAGGCAAGATTTGGGGGGGATGTGAAGCGTCCCTAGGAGATGCTATACCCCAAAACTTGAGACCTCAAACGAACTAAATCGTCGGGAATCGAATCGCAACCGAGCTCAACCAAAAAGCTAGGGTTCCAACCGAAATCCTTCAATCGGAGGCCAAATCCGGAGATTGGGGGGTCAAGAACAAGCACAAAGATGCACAAGACATCTATCCATGATCCCCACCAACAAATCCGAACCCAAACACCTCATAATCGAAGGCACAAGGCGCGCACAAAAATCCAACGAAAATAGCTTGAAAAAGACACGAAAATCACACGAGCCACAAGAAGGAAATCAACGCAACCATGAATGCTTACATACACTCGGAGGTCAGATTCTCTACAAAGCGGTGAAGAAAATCTACGCCTATGGAGCAAGGAAATGAGAAGCAGTCCAGATGGATGGTTTGCCCAGAAAACCCTAGAGCTATATATATGAGTCCCTCTGGGTTGGGCAAATGACCAAGCTACCCCTAGCACTTAAACTTAAGATACAAACCCCTCAGGGGCAAATAGGTCATGTAGCACTCCTCTTCATCGCACGGCCACACCTTCGCCGCAGTCCGCGTCCTCCCGACGCAAGCCCTGCGATCCCGCCACGTGTCCACCGGCATCGAAGCTTCTCGGCACGCCCGAATCCCGTCTCCACCCGCCGAGCATCCGGTCTTGGTTTTGTGGCTCAACCAAGTAACCCGACAGTTTTGTGGTGAACCGCCGCAAACCCCGCGTGCAGACTCCGGTCATGAGCCGCTACCCTGCACCGGCTCCGGTCGACGACTTCGTCTTGCTTTTCTTGCCACCATGCGGCCCGCACTTGACCCCGCTGGCCACCGGGTCCCTCGAGCCGAGCCTACTTGTCTCTCCACTCCTCGGAGGCCCCATAAGTCACCCGTCTTAAAGTGCAAATAAGACAGTTGTGAGAACCAAACATCCCTGACTTATTTTCACTTAAGTCCCCTAACTTATATGTCTCATAAGTTGCTCTACCTGACTTACTTGCACTTTTCCCCCTTCTACCCCGAGTGGAGCTTACTGACTTATAAGTCACTACAATCAAACAGGACTGACTTAATTCCAACTAACTTATAAGTCAGGTGACTTATGAAAACCAAACAGGGTCTAAGTTTGTTGTCTGAAATTTCCGGTGCCGACACTACTGGAAAAATGGTCATTTGTACCGGGCCTCAACCCTCATTTGTACCGGGTATTAAACCGGTACAAACTATCCGGGAATCACATTTGTACAAATGTGTGGATCCCATCCGTCCCCGTCGCCCCCACTCCCCCGTCCGTCTCTGACAATGTTTTCTTTCTTTCTTTTCTTTTTCTTCTTTCTTTTCGTTTTTACTTTTCTCTTTCTCTCATATCACCGATCTCATGTTCACAACAAGTCACAGATTTACACAACATAGATCACAACTCAAATCACCACAAGATTCACAATTTCACAAGATTTACAGCACTAAGATTCGATTCACAAATCCAACAAGTCACAAGAGATGAGGATCCACAAGTCCAATTCACATGAACAACAAACAAAAAACTCACATCTCACAAGAGCGAGGAACACCTAGCCATCAGCACACCACATAAGGCCACCGGGAAGGCGGGGACCCCGCGCCGGCCCCCGCCCCCGCCGGGAGGCCGCCGGAGTCCGCCCCCGCGCCGGCCAAGGGTGTCGGAACCTGCCTCCGCGTCGGGCACCGCCCCCACCGGAGTCCGCCTACGCACCGGGTGCGGCCCCTGCCGGGAGTCCGCCACCACGCCGGCCTCCAGGGCTTCGTCGGCCGAGGACGGCACCGCGCCGGCTTCCGCGATGGCCGCCGCCGCCGCGCCCGCGCCGGGAGGCCGCGCGTCGCCCCGAGCGCCGCCACCAGGCCTGCATGAGCACAGAGAAGAGAGGTAAGAGGATGAAATGAGAAAGAGATATGTGAGAAGGATAGAGATCGATAGAGATGAGATGAGAGGATAAGGGGAGAGAGAGGAGGGGTTGCATGAGGAAAAAACGAGGCGGACGCACAGAGGGTGACGGCGCCGCGTCTTTGACCCGGTACAAACGTCTGATTCTCACATTTATACCAGGGCATGAGAAGATCCGGTACAAATGTCCCCTCACGAGGGCACGTCGGGGCCTCTCCCTCCCCACCTAGTACAAATACCCTCATTTGTACCGGGGGCCAAAATACCTGGTACAAATAACAAATTGACTCAGGGACAAATGCCCGATTCTCTAGTAGTGTGACTACCTGTAAACGACAAATTTGCAATTTGTCACGCCGGGACAGGTTCACCTGTCAGAGACGTCGGCAGTAGAGGGTTGTAGCGGCGGATGGGAGCTGCCACAGCCGAAGGAGACATCGGGGCACGGAGGGAGCTCGCCGCCAATAGTGTTAGGGTTAGGATTCGGGTAGGGTTGGGTTGCTGGGCTTGGGCAACAGCCACCTGTGTTGTGGCTGTAGAAGGAGATCCTCCGGAGCGGATTGACAACGACATTAACGTGTGGGCCGTTAATTGGGCCTTCGGTAATGATTGACACAAACACACCTTAAAATTTTTGTCATTATGATATGTGGATTTATATTATCAAAACCGCATCATGCCTCTATTGTTTCAGTTGTCGTGCTATTATCAATTGTTTAGGTATAATCCGTCGCCGGTGATAAAGTCTGATGCTTTTCTGCTCCCACACATTTGAGCTAAAGGTTCTCTATGCGTCACATAGGCCTTGTGTTAGTAGTTTGGTTAGAAACTTACGAAAATTTACCGTAGCAATTGTAAATTGAAGATTAGAGAGCTATACATGATCTAATTATAAACTAATTACACAGATGGACGAAAAATCACGACACGAATCTATTAAACCTAATCAATCCGTCATGATATTGTTTATTGTAGCACAGTATTGTCTAATCATGACCTAATTAGGCTCAATATATTCGTTTCGTAATTTCACCCGAGGTTATGGATGGGTTTCATCATTAATTCACATTTAATACTCTTAATTAGTGTCCACAAGTTTGATGTGATAGGTGAATAGTGAAAAGTTGTCGAAAGGATAATTGATGATCTACTGAGTTTGGAATCCAAAATACTTCACCTCTTCTAAAAGGTATATGCCCGCGCGGCTACCGAGTTGGACTCAGAACCGTAGAGCTGGATGTTACAAAGACAAGACAAGTCTGTGACCGCGTGCGCATCTTCTAAGAAGTGTAGTATATATATGTTTACCCTTGTGCCCTAGCGTCATTGAATCATAGCGATCAATGAAGTATATATCTACCGTCGTCTCCACTTCTCCATCATCAGGAACTCGACACTGAGTGTTGTGTGGATGGTGGGGTGGCATGGTGGAGCTCGGGCAAGGGAGGCTAGAGCTATGGGTTGGACTTGCGGATCTACGAGTGATGGAGCTTTGGGCGGAGAAGGGGTGGCAGCGAGACCCTAGCGGCGGTGGAGATTCGGGCGATGCCAGCAAAACACTTTGGGTAGTGCCATGTGAGGGAGGGTCAAAGGTAGGGTGGATATCTCCCAAAAATCATGTGAATTTGAGGATTCAAATCGGCATCGCAAAAACGTCACCCTCGCACTTAGTTTTCTTTTACAGATCATGTAAATAGCAAACACTTTCTCACTTATAGGTCCTAACTAACTTATGTGTGAAGGTCCATGCGGTTTCTATTTGAATGCATGGATTCGAATGGGGTCGTGCATAGGTGGAGGTACCAAGCAAACCTGAGAGACGAAGGTCGCACCATGGAATCAATTAAGGGTGGAAACCAAAGAGGCGAAGGTCCCTATAGAAGAAAGGTCAAAGGCGTTGGGCATTTCCCCTGAAGAGAAAGCATGATCATTGATAGTATTTGTCAAGCAAAGGTCCTAGGGAAGAGGGGGTCACATTGTGAATGTGACTCCATTAACCGTTCAATTTGAGTTGTAACTTTTTTCACCAAAGTGTACAACATATTTCTAGAAATGTAGTGGTTGAGTAAGAGTAAAATCGACATGTAAAAGTTGGCTGATTACCAAAGTGTATAGCATATTCCAGGAATGTTGCAGTTGGAAATGGTTGGTTGAGATCCCTATAAAAGGGATCCACCCCCATATGAGGGTCCACATTTTGGAGAGTAATACAAGTTCTTGGAAGACCTTATTCCTCTTTTTTAGTATGTTCCTATATGAATGCTTGGTGAGGAGCTGCATGGCCCGCTTAGGAGTCATGCAACCGAGGCGATGGCCGAGGGCCCAGGGGAAAAGGGAGCCCCGGGAGCTGGTATTTACTAATGCCCCCCGACACTGCAGCCCTATCCTTTTGATGATAATGATCTATTCCACTCATTTTGCAAAAAAAAGTTGTCATGACAACTCATCAGAAGTTGATCTAGATGTAGTTTTCACTTATTCCAAACCAAAATTTTACCTATGTCTAAATGTCTATGTTGCATATTAGATCCTTCTAATTGTACCTATGAGCTAAGAGAAGTTTCTCAAAATTGAAAATACTGAAAGTTGTTGAGATCAACTATGATACAACAAAGATTAAATGGCTTAGTTATGTACAACATTGAGAAGGATATGTTGCCAACATCGATTTTGATAACGTTCTTAATGATTTTCCATCAAGAAATGTTCGAAGGAGTTTCATATTTAAGGATTGAAGCATCATTGCCGATGGAATCATGTGGCTCACATCGTTTTATTTTCTCCATATTTTGTATTGTACTATTGATGTGGTTCTTCAAGAATTAAGTATATATCATTAGTCCTTGTGTCCTCTTTTATTATATAACTAAAAATTTTGTATAAAGGGCCCATAATATCTTATTTGCTCGCAACCCTTAAAATTACAAAACCGGCCATGGGAGCTTCCTACGAACAAACATTTTGGCATCCACCATTCGTACTTGTAAAAAAATCCCCACAATGCCTCCAACTAAGAAAGGTAAGAAGGTGGCAAATTCGAGCAAGATGATACCATCAAGCCAAAAGTTCCCACAATGCCTCTAACTAAGAAAGGTAAGAAGGTTTGAAGGTGGCAAATTCGAGAAAGATGATACCTTCAAGCCAAGTGAATCTAGGAGATACCAACACAAGTCACGAAGAAAGCTTTCAGCATCAAGAGAATGTTGTGCAAAGTGAAAGAAAGGAATCACCTAACAACTTGACTGCTCATGGGATAGATATGACCATATTGAGGCAAGAAGCTGAGGAATTAAATCAGGTAGAGAAGAAAATGTTAGATCAATCTGCTACACAGAATAGGGCAGCCCAGGCAGCCAATACAATGCATCAAGCTAAGGAAGAAGTTAAAGATTACGAGCCTCTTTGGGAGGGCTTCTCCCGCAGCTCCAAAACCGGCTTCACATGAAGACCTCCCAAACGGTTATTTTTGGGGCGGCTCTGGAGCAGAAGCCCATTAAAACTCGGTCTCTGGAGCCATTCAGCCCGCAAGGAGCCACAAAAGACTGGCTTCGTCTGGCTCCAGCCCTCCCACTTGCGTTCCATCCTAAACTTTACCATCAAACTTGCAAAGAAAATTACGGGCATTGCCACCGCCAAAACAACCAGGCCCGATTCGATTCTCTTCCGTGCCCCCTGCGGACTCCTCC
The DNA here is from genome assembly GCA_036936925.1 of Cenchrus fungigraminus. Classification (NCBI taxonomy): domain Eukaryota; kingdom Viridiplantae; phylum Streptophyta; class Magnoliopsida; order Poales; family Poaceae; genus Cenchrus; species Cenchrus fungigraminus. The sequence goes on from CM072780.1 coordinate 77,157,183, forward strand.
CTCCCGTCTCTCTCTGCTCTCGCGAGACCTAGCGGCGGCGCATCGGCGGGATGAATCCCCTCCGGTGGCCCGGCAGGATGACGCGCAGGGAGACCCATTCGAGCAGCGAAATCGATGGATCTCCTCCCGCGGAAGACGATCTGGGTAACGGGGGTGGTAGAGGCTTTCCCTACAGGGCGGAGGGCACCCAGCGGCCGGGTGGATTTGCGCCGGCAAGCCACAGTGCGGCGGCGACGCTGCAAGCTTCAAGGAGGAGGGGCCGGGACCCGCTGTGGCCCAGGTCGCCGGCGGCCGCCCCAACAGGGCTCCCTGGTGCAGGGCCCGGCGTCCAGGTGTCCAGTGTGGGCACTGGGGCACCTGGTGGAGGGCCGTGCATGCCGACTGGCTTGCCGGATTGGTGGAGCAACCCAGCGGTGGCGGCGGCACTCGGGCCGGAGTGGCTCGCTAGCGTGTTGACTGCAGCGACGGCACCGGCTTCGACATCCATCAAGAACCATGCAGCCGGAGGAGAAGCAGAGGCAGCTGAAGGAGTCTCTGCTCGCCGACGAGGAGGACGTGGTGGCCGTGCACCTAGGCCGCGGGCAGCGGCTCGTGCTACCCCTGCTACCGTCGACATTGATCTGACCGATGCAATGTAAGAACATTTCCCCTGCTAGCAATTTTTAGATAATATTGGAGTGTCGTAGCATGCATTAGAATGTGAACATGGAATCCATTGTGTGCTAGCATTGTGTAGTAACTTGTTTTCAACTTATGTTAATGATATTCTTGGCAACAGAGAAGCTGATTGGTGTGATGAGAACACTAGAATAGTCATTGAGCTTTTTTGCAGACGAAGTGAACAAAGGAAATCGTGATACCACTCATTTGAGTAAAACCGGGTACACGAATATAATAACAAGGTTCAAGGATAGGACTGGGCTTCTGTATACTAGAAAACAGTTTAAGAACAAATGGGATAAACTGAAAGCTGATTACAGTATTTGGAAGCAACTCACTAAGGAGACTGGTTTAGGATGGAGTGCATCAGGATATTGTCATGACAGAGGCTTGGTGGAAGGAAACTGCAAAGGTATGTGGCTGAAAATGAGTTGTTTCATTATTGTCTTGCTTTGTTGTGTGACTGAAAATTATTTGTTCCATTACAGAAAATAAAAGGTTGTACCAGATTCAAGAATAGAGGCATACAGAATGAGGAGCAGTTGGAAAGTATGTTTGAAGACATTCGTAACACCGGTGATGACCATTGGTGTGCCTCTAGTGGTGTAGCACCCTCCCAATTCAGCCCACCAGCATCTTCCATTCATGTTGATTACCAAGATGAGGCTGTGAATGCAGATAATGATATTGAGCCAGAGGAGATAACACCTACAAGTGGAAAAGGGAAGAGAGGTAAAGGGATTGATAGCAACAAACACTACAAGAAAAACGCTGACTAGTGACGCAAAAAAAGGCCGTTTCTCGTCATAAACCACGATTAATGACGCCGGTTGTTACGAAAACGCTTCGTCATTAATCGAGCGTCACAAACCGCGATTAATGACGAGACCTTATTTCCCAGCGTCATGAGTTTAATGACGCGTGGAAATTCGTCTATACAATGCGTCATAACTTCGTTCCTGCAGCTTTGCCACGCTGGACAGAATCTGATGTGGCATCCGATGTGGTAGACCAAATGTGACAAATCGTATGCGTCATAAAACGAATTTGGCCCGTTTGTAGCTGGGTTGAGCCCAAAACTGTTCTTGTAGGCTGGCGTTGTTCATATAGCCCAAAAAAGATTTTGTTGGGCCCAATTGTAGCTTTTTCAGATGAAATCTGATTAGGGTGGGCCCATTTTGGTTGGTCGAGTCCAACAAGTGTGCACATTGTTGCGGCCTTCTGTGTCATGTTAATTTGAAAAAAAAATGACTTTTGGCCCAATTAAAAGTGGGCTAAGCCCACTGAAGGACAATATAAAATTAACTAATCATGCATCAGTATTAATGGATTTAATTTCAATTTTGATCATTTTTTGAATAATTCTGATCTGGTTGGCAAAATAGTAATCAACACATATTTCTTTATACAATAAAGCAAACTATTGTTTATTATCAAGCACGACCATATTGTTCATCACATATCACAAACTATTATAAGATAACAGTATCACAAGGAACATTGATTAACAAAGCTAAATCCAGTTCATAATCACAAGAGAAAGTGGAGATTTGATCTAATGATCTTAACCTCTTCATCTTTTACTGCTAAGTAGTAGACGAAGGAGGTCCTCACTGTCTTCGGTTAGCTTCTGCAACCTCTTAATCTCAGCAGACTGCATTTTCAGAGTTGATTCTGATTCTTCGGTCTTCTTCTTCAAGCTACATAACTCTTTCTGGTGAGCAACAAACCGTTGTCGAAGTTGTACCCCATCCTGATTGGGAGCGTCAACTCGCTCTTCATCAACAGTACTACATAAGGATTTGGTACCCATTCTTGAGTACTCGGCTGCCTCTGTTTTAATTTATTCGGGAAGAAGCATCATTGACTTGGTAGCTTCCATCTAGCAACAGTGGATCCCAAGTCAGATTAGGACCTTGTAATTGATTCGAACTAAGGAAACAAAGGTGTTAAGTTTGTTACCTTGGAGCAGATCTGAACAGGAGCGACTTCAGATGTTGACCCTTTGGCCCGCTGAAACAAGTACAAGAACAAGAGGTAAGGGTTGAGATCATTCGCAATCGGAAACAAAGGTGTTAAGTTTGTTACCTTGGAGCAGGTCTGAATAGGAGCGACTTCAGACGTTGACCCTTTTACCCACTGAAACAAGTACATGAACAAGAGGTAAGGGTTGAGATCATTCGCAATCGGAAACAAAGAAGGTGTTGAGTTTGTTACCTTGGAGCAGGTCTGAACAGGAGCGACTACAGATGTTGACCCTTTGGCCCGCTGAAACAAGTACAAGAACAAGAGATAAGGGTTGAGATCATTAGCAATCAGAAGCAATTTCATTTATTAAGTTCAATACGGTACATGAACGATCACACCCAATCCATCATCACCCAAGCACGCAACAAAAATATGGAAAGCCAAAAAACATGGGTAAGTAATATAATAATATCATCCTTTAATTTCTACAAACCTCAAATAAGTTGACTTGGAACAATCTCTTGCAATAGGGAACAGAAGATCCACAATCACCCAAGCATGCAACAACAATATTCAAAGGCAAAGAGCATGGGGAAGCAGTCCAATAATTTCATCCACAAATTTCTACAAACCTCAAATAAAATGACTTCAAACAAATTCTTGCGATAGGGTACAGTAGATACACAATCACCCAAGCATGCAACAACAATATTCAAAGGCAAAGAGCATGGGGAAGTAGTCCAATAATTTCATCTACAAATTTCTACAAACCTCAAATAAAATGACTTCTAACAAACTCTTGCGATAGGGTACAGTAGATCCACAATCACCCAAACATGAAAGAATATTATAGAAAGCCAAAGAGCATGGGGAAGCAATCTAATTCAATCGATCAATATAGGGAGGAGACCGCAGACCTGACGAATAGGACGGGAAGAAGGTGCTGAATGCCATCTCGATTTAGCAGCCCGACCTTGCGCCTTCAGCACGATGTTCTGCGCAACTGTTGCAGATCTGCGGCCGCCAGGGTGAGCCTCGGGGGAGCCGACGGAGCAACAAGTTTGAACCATCTTGCAGCTTCAAGGACGTTGCCGAGGAAGGTCACCGCTCGTAGCAGAGGAAGCCGTCGTCGGTAGCTAGGCCTCCGTTGCTGCTTCCACCGCAGATCTAGGTCTCTTCGGCGGTCGAGGAGAAGATCCCCTGATTTTGGAAAATTACCAGGAGGGAATTGGGAGATCTGGTTTCCCTCTTTGTTTTATATATATAAACGAGGAGGACCAGAAGGAGGAGCGGGGAATTCAAAATTTCAAGTCCCGCCTTTGTGGTCCAGAGCGGGAAACGAAAGACTTTGGATCAATGACCCAAACGTCAGTGACCCAAACGAAAGACCGCTTGGGTGTCGGACCCAAACGTCAGTGACCTTACGCAGAGAGGCAAGTTGTTGACTGGGTTGTCCGTGCCACCATGGATCATGGAATGGACAAACACACACAGGACTATACTCTACTTCATATTCACGTTAGACGGATGATCTGATATTCGCATTACAAATGTACTCACTGCAACAAAATAACGTACCGTTTCAACTGTTTATTACATGACTACAAAAACTTAAATAAAACATTAAAACTACAGGGGACCCTAGTACAACCCTTCAGGTAATCTTCTATGGAGATTGTGCATAAATTCGGGATGATCAGTGCATACAACCGCCCAATCATATGTGAGTATTCTGTGAGGAAAGATTCGCTCTAAGAGAGACATGCACTTGTCCTGCAATTGTGTGCAGTTAGCCTGAATTGCCCATCGTAGAAATGAAGTCACAGTTTCCTCGCTTGCCATGTCCCACATCTTTGACGCACAGTGCAGCTTCAACCTTTCGACTTGGTACATGTTGGCGACCGAGAGTAAATAAGGCCAGGCATTGGCAGGAGTGTCCCATAAATTAGCCTCCTCCGGGAGTAATCCTTCACTAGCATATTTGATCAGGACCGAGAAGCCATCAGGGTGTGTGTCAATAATTGTAACAGTTTCAGAGCTAGACTCCACTCCTGGGCCGTAGAGCATTGCCTCCATCACACAAGATACTTTCGCCACATCGGCACGTATCGCTCGTATCACCCGGCATTCCGCACCTACGTGGAACACAACTTCCACAGGGGCTTGGGCTGCAACACTTTCGCATATGCTTCTTTGCACTGATGGAGGAGGAACTTCAATGCAGTCGTCCTCCAGTACTGAAACAACACATGATATGTGTATGCGATCTTCACTAGATGTCACGCGCTCAATGTCATGATGCTCCATCAGACATTCAAATCCTCTTCCTTGTAGATCCCGATTAATGAACCAAACTTCTTTTGTAGCTTGAACTCGAAACGTATCATCTTCATCGTTTGGGTCTCCAGCCATCGCACGCAACAATACTCGCACCTACGTGGAAGCAGTCACAGGTTTGACAAACAATAACATAATACGACCGTATCGCCATGTGTGAGTGTGTGTCTTCATAGCAGCAATGAGACACGTATCATTTGGGATTTGTGCAGAGGAACGAGGACGACGGCAATGCCGTCTAGAACATCCATCCACTGATGATCATTCATACCTGTAGGATAGCAACGTAGTTTCCATTGACGGCCTCCCACCATGAACGTACCAGATTCCTTGAAGTTGCCCGCGGTTCGTTCGGTTTTCGCTTCCTGGCTTGAGACTGAGAAGTCGACTTGCATGGAAGGAATCATTTTAGCGTCTAAAGCCATTAACACAAATGGCCTACATTGATCGTCTCGTGCCTAAAGTGTCTCTTATATATTATAGTGGGAGTGAATGTGTCATTCCGAAACGTCTGTTCCTGGACATCAGTTACCACCCGGAATGGACGCGTCCCTTCAGAGCGGGTGTGGCCATGTTCGGGTCATGAACTTCCTGGTTCTAGTCCTTAAGTGCGATTCACAATGATCGACACGTCCGTTCAGAGGGGGTGTGCTGCGTGTGCACACAAGTTTGTCGGTTAACGCCCGGTGCTAGTGCTTAACTGCAATTCTCAATGATCGACACGTGGATCAACTTGTGAGAGCGTGTCGTTCCCAAACGCCCATTCGAGATGCCCTTCTGTGCTTATATGCATGTTAATATTACACACAAAAAACATATATTGCTATTCCAATTCCAGCTTATTCCGTTTTGGTCTTGTCACGTCAACAAGTTCATCACGTTTCTCAGTCTCCAAGGCCAGCGGGAATCATCAAGTGTGAATCCAGACCATTCGTAGACCTTTACAGTCACGACTCACGCAGCGTACCTGATCGAGGAGGACTTGTCAAGTCATCCCGCACCCTGCGTGTTGCAACGCAAGGACCATCTGATCCATCTGATTACAACGCCCAATCTTGTTCTCCAGATGCAATTGACACCTAAACCATTACATAAATAAACGGTAGAGAGTTGTCTCATTGTTGATGCGGCATGAGCTGACGCAGTGAGACAACCATTAGATGCAGCTGATGCGGCGTGATTTGTCCACGGGACTTTCTTGTGCTCTACAGAGAGGAAAGTCCGGAAGTAAACACATACCTAGACACGTCGGGCTCATCCGTAATACCCATCGTCCACACATGTAATCGATGCACGCCACTGAAGATTCTGACCTAGATAGATTCCTATCACGCGTAGGCCTGACTATATTCCGAGCATCTCACGTTTTCCTTAGTAACTTTAGCAATGCTACACCGAGCTCACGTGACCGCTGTAGTCCTTGATAAATAGGCGAGTGCAGCAGAGCGTTCTTGAAAGGCAAGGCCAACACTCATCGGTTCCCCGTCTTGCATTTCTCTACTTCAGTGGGATACAAGGGTGAGATCATTTTGTTGGCTAATCTTGTTTACTTTATGTATGCATGGTATCGAGACGGTCACATTGTTAGCTTATGTAGGGTTTGTTCTTCGTTTGTGTATGCAGTACGTGGGGAATGGCTGGGCAAGGAAGGGACGGAGCATGGAACTTGGAGGAGTCGGCGAAGGGGGAGCTGTCGGGCGCAATAGCACCTCACCGCCACCCGGTTCAGCCGTTGCCATCGGCACCGCAGCAGCACCCGGCCCCAATGGCACCTCCACTTCCGCTGGTATCGGCACCTCAGCAGCACCCGGCCCCAATGGCACCTCCATTTCCGCGGGCATCGGCACCTCAGCAACACCCGGGGGTGATGCCACCTCCAGTTCAGCCGCTGGCAACGGCAGCTCAGGATCAGCTGAACCTCATGGCACCACCTTTTCGCCCACGGCCCAGGCCGCCACCTCTGCTGTTGCCTGTTGAAATGCCACCCCTGTGGCCAGTGCTCATTGAACAAGATGAATCGCATGACCTGAAATGGTCTGTGTTGCTTTGGCTTCAGCAGGGCGGGCCCGCCCGTGTTTATCACGAAGGAATGTGGGTGTGGCCTTTTTGCCACAGGGGTCACAGGCAATGGACCATTCGTGACCTACTGTTACACGTGCATAACATCGCCATTTCGCCTGCCTGGATTTGGGATACAAGGGTGAGGCATCGCGCTTTGGAGGAGTATCTGATCCAGGAGACACGTTTTGCTGCACTCCGTGCAGCGGCTAGATTTCCATGAGCCCGTGATGGTAGTAGTATGAGCCGTGATGGTAGATGCTAGTAGTATGTGGTGATGGTAGTAGTATGAGCAGTGATAGTAGATGCTAGTAGTATGTGGTGATGGTAGTAGTATATGAGCCGTGATGGTAGATGCTAGTAGTATGTGGTGATGGTAGTAGTATGAGCCGTGATGGTAGATGTTAGTAGTATGTCGTTCAGAGTATGTCGCTGTAGTTCGAACTATAGTGGATCCATCTATCCTCGTGTGTAATCAATGCGTATGCATGCATTTGTGTCGTTTGTATTTGGATTGTGTTGTTTCTAATAAAAATGGTATTGTGTGTGTACTCCCTCGGTATAAATTCGTTGTATACAGAAAGTCCGTTCCATTGATTTCTTAAATACCGGAAGAACACAGACGAAAGTCCTGTTTGTAGTTTTCAGTCAGACCGGATTAAACTGTCACTGCTACGCAATGAGAAAACCAACATCTTACAAGGAAAAAACAGTAGTAGTAGTATTCAATCAGACCAGATGAACACAAGGCGAATCTTCGTTCTGCTTCTTCTACTCCTACTTCTACTAGTAGCAGTTACCACTAATCCACTAATCAAGGCGTCGCTTCTTTGTCGATGGTGCACACGGCCCCTTGTTGCAGCTGCTCACAGATGAGGATGTCGCTCTGTTGCCGCCGCCCGTGGAAGATGGTGGCGGACCTCCCAGGGCGCCGCCCGTGGATGAGGCCATCCCTCCAATGCCGCAACTCTTCTCTACTCGAAGGTGAAGGCCGATTGTTCTTTGTTGTTCTGGAGGAGAAAGAAGCTGAGGTGGTAGAATTAACTTTGCATTCATTCGTCGGGGACATTTGGCAGCCTATTCCGTGGGAGAGAGCTCCTGAGTTCCAGAATAAGATCATCTTGTTTGGTCCTGGCAAGTGCATTGTTACAGAAGAGGTATTGATCCAGACGTCAACACTACTCCGGCGATCCGCATTAAGCAGGTTCGTGGGGACTGGATTTGGTCACGAGGAACATGGCTGTTGCCTAGCTATCCATAATGAGGAACTTCGATTGTGTACCACCTGTAACGCAATTCAATGTACAAATATCTATATTATCATCCTTCGTCAATTATTTCACGCATATGTATGAGTTTGTACCACAATCACTGTAGGGAACAAGCAGTTACACATTCGATAATCAGGAAGGTCCTTCCCGCAAAACATCAACAGAGCGAACAAGTATCAAACATCATAAGATGGCATCTCACAGCTACTCATCACCACAAAGTTCACACCACCAACAAGTAGCAAATACCAAAATACAAGCATGATTAGCACCTCTAAACCGTCTACCTAGCAATAACACCACGAATCACATTATTCCTCATTGTTGTCCTTGCTGAGCGACCTCTTATATGAGGCTTGTCTCAGCAATTCCCTCACATTCTTCACCACAAGTGTTGCAGAATCCACGAGCTGCTTGACCGTCTGCAGCTCAGCGGCAGTCTCTTGAATCTCTCTCTTAGCCTTTGCACATTCTTCCTTCCACATCCTTGCCTCCCTTTCAGCTTTTAGGTACCTGTTGGCTTCACCCTTTTCTGTAGGAGACAACAGAGCATCATTTCTCATTTTCTTTCTCGTCTCAAACAGGTTATCGGTTACCTCCCCGTAGTATCGCGTTATCGTCTGCAGCTCAACTGCTTTGACATTGGCCTCCTCCTTAGCAGCTGTACATGCTTCTTTCCACGACCTTGCTTCCTCTTCTGCTTTTCCCTTCATTTCCATCAGTTTCTCTAGAACTTTTAGAGTCCTAATATCCCATTCAGGATCCATCCACCTAAACGACGCGCACTTCATGCCATTAGTCTGCAGTCACCGATTTCATTCATATAATTAGCGATTGACCACACTAACATCAAACACAGAAGCAACATTTATTAGAAGTGATACAGGTTATCGTTTACCTCACAGCAGCATACATATCGACGCCCAGGGTTGGCGCCTATCCAGTCATACCTCAGATGGACAGGCAACCCGTCCTTGCACTCGTTTTCATTAGGATCTATAACGATGACTTCACGAGGACCAGGCGTCGGCGATCTGGAGCTTTCGGAGTCTACTCCAAACACCTTTAAAATACATGAATATAGTCTGTTAACCCAGATCCCCAAATCCAGAATTCCCCTTAACTAGTATGACAGATCAAAGTAGCATGGCTAACCAGAGGACTCACCTGACCGGAGCGAGTCCTGCTTCTCTGTTCGCCGCTAAGGTCTCTACGATTCGCCATTCCCGCCACAGCCAACAGCAGATCTAAGCACCGACGCTAGCTCTAGTCTTTACCACAAGGTAAAGGAGCGTGGTGCCGGCGAGTCTCTTGCAGAGTTGCAGTAGTGTACGCCGCGTCGTCGAGAGAAATGAGATATATACACTTGTCTGCGGGAAAACTTTTTTTTGGCTGTCGCGCGCGTTTTTCTCCCGCCAACTTACCAGAACCGCTCCGTGCTATTGTTGGGGCAGACATGTCCAGTTTCCGGGCGCGCGGCGGCCGGACACGTGGAATAGTCGGCACTTGGAAACAAGCAGTTACACAATTATTTCTCAGGAAGGTCCTTCCTGCAAACTATCAAAAGGACGGACGATCTGATTTTGGATCAATCCAAACAAACAGCATCTTAGCTTTTCCTCCCTTTTTACCACTAGGAAGGTCCTCCTTGCGAAACATCAACAGGCCGGAGTTTCCTCAATCAAAACTTCCCCCTTCTCTATCTATTACCACCATACCTCCATTGTTCTTCCTCTACCTCCATTGCAATGCATATGAATTATGAATGGTGAGTATGCTCGAAACGAATGAGTTTGGATCTTCTACGGAGATTGTGCATAAATTCGGGATGATCAGTGCATACAACCGCCCAATCATATGTGAGTATTCTGTGAGGAAAGATTCGCTCTAAGAGAGACATGCACTTGTCCTGCAATTGTGTGCAGTTAGCCTGAATTGCCCATCGTAGAAATGAAGTCACAGTTTCCTCGCTTGCCATGTCCCACATCTTTGACGCACAGTGCAGCTTCAACCTTTCGACTTGGTACATGTCGGCGACCGAGAGTATATAAGGCCATGCATTGCGATTCACAATGATCGACACGTCCGTTCAGAGGGGATGTGCACACAAGTTCGTCGGTTAACGCCCGGTGCCAGTCGTTAACTGCAATTCTCAATGACCTCCAATGCAATGCGTATGAATTCCGAATGGTGAGTATGCTCGAATCAATTTGGAATAGATTAAACCAAATCGGCATAATAAGATGACATCTCATAGCAACTCATCACCATAAAGTTCACACCACCAGTCCACCAACAAGTAGCAAACATCATACGATGATCCGGTAGCCAACACTAAAACACAATCATGATACAAGTTTCACAATAATCATCACTACTCATTCATAATCATAACTCCATCTCATGTTTGGCCTCCTGCAGTTGTTCCTTCACCTTCTGCACCTCCTACCGTGAATTTTGTGGCCTTGCGGGACTCTCTTGCATTTCATAAAGTTCTTTCAGAAGATCTGGATGTCTCATCTCAGGGCGAGGACTCTATAGGATCTCGAAAGAGATTGAAAACATCATAGAACAATTAGCAGAAAAAGAGAAAGAGCTTCAGTACACACCTAAGGACAAGACAACTGAGGGCGGAGATCATTCTTCTTACCATATACATTGGAATAAAAGCGTCAATGAATGGGTAGGATATTGAGTTTGTTTGGTCAGTCTTTTCATTTAAATTTTCAAGAAGTTCGTTGTCAGTTGGACTGAAACGGGTACTAATAGGTAGGGGTACCCGTTTCAGTCCAACTGACAACGAACTTCTTGAACATTTAAAAGAAAAGACGGACCAAACAAACTCAATGTCCTACCCATTTATTGACGCTTTTATTCCAATGTCTATGGTAAGAAGAATAATCTCTGCCCTCAGTTTTCTTGTTCTTAGGTGTGTACTGAAGCTGTTTCTCTCTTTCAGCTAGTTGTTCTATCATGTTTTGGATCTCTTTGGAGATCCTAATAGAGTTCTCCCCCGAGACGAGGCATCCAGATCTTCTAAAATAACATTAAGATATTCTTGTAGAACTAAACTCATCCTTGGACAAAACTCATCTCGATCTGAAAAATAAACTCATCTCAGTCTATAAAAAACCTGAATCCCTTGAACCCAATTGTATGAGTACAGTAAAACAACCACCACACGCCACAAAACCTGGTTGTTTGCTACCTACATAAACTCAGCAAGAGCATGGAACCTATCGATCCATCAAACGTTGCAAATTGGAAACTAACTGAATCTAACACCTGTGAATTGTGCAAACGCTAACAATCGTGGCAGAATCCAGATGTCCCTTCAACGATCTGCAGCTCCGAAATAGTATCTTCAATCTACCAATTCATAAAACGATAAACCTATCAATCCTATCAATTGTGCACCTCCACAAAAATCCATAAAACGAGTGGCTTGAAGCACATCTAGAAGCTACTAAAATACAAAACCTACTGTAAGACGATGCAAATTGAAAACTAACTGAATCTAACATGAATTGTCTATAGCCTATCAACTTCTAACACCTATCGAAGTGCAAATCTAAAGGTACGATAATGCAATCTAAATCTACCAAATATGCTCATCAATCCTCCAGATCCCCAAATCTAGATATCCCCAACCCTAGTAAGATAGGGGAAAATATAGCGACTCAAACCAGAGGACCAACCTCGTCTTGTTGTCTCATCCTCTTGTTGCTGGGATGTGGCGGCGCAACCATCTTCCCTTCACCGCTAGGATCCGCCATTCCTACCACGAACTATTGCAGATCTGCGTAGCTGTAACATCCTAGAAAATGTTTGAATGCAAAATTGTGTAATTCAAAATTTTTGCTTTGATCATGAGTGCTTATGAAATAATATAAGGTTGTCTTCATTTCCTCTCCCCTTAAATCCTAGATTTATTTTAAGTCTAATAATAATTTTAGGACCTATAAAATGCTAGTGTGAGAAGTTGGATCTTCTTTGGAATTTATTTGGATTTTATTGGTTGAAGTTCAAATTTGAATTCCATTCAAATTTGAATTCTAAATCATGTAGGGAGTAGTTTAAGGAAAAACCCCCAACCTGCTGTTGGGCCTTGCACACGCCAACCAAGTCTGCTGAACCACCCTCATCTCCCTACCGTTCGCACCACACCACCTCGCACAGCCCGCCGGCCCATCATCCCGCGGCCCATGCGGCCTGCCCCTCCTTAAACACCGCCTATGTCGCAGACAAGTGGGGCCCAGCCGTCAGCCGCCACCTCACCCTCTCCTTTCTTCCCTTTTCCCCCTTTTCTTCTTCCCCGTTCTCATCGCGTCGCGCCGCCTTGGAAAGGACGCGTCCGTGCGGCCATGTCCGCCACCGCGGATGGCCTCCACGCGTCGCGAGCGCGATCATGCCGTCCAACCTACCTACCACCGCCTATATAATCGCCGCCGCGACCCCGAGCCCTAACCCTAGCCAGTTTGGGGTTCCCTTCCCCATTTCCACCGCTGGTGACGTCAGGGGGGGAGAAGTGGAGGAGAAGGAGGCGGGGAGGCCGTCTGAGGGAGCGCCGTCCGCTGTCGCCGCCGGAGCCGTCCGTGAGGAGGGAGCCGGACCTGCCGTCGCCGCGCACCCCTACTTCCTCTGCTTCCCCTCCTCCGGAATGATCCGCGCCGTCGCGTCTCTTCACCGTCGTTCCGCCGCCATCCCTGCAGTCCTAGGTGAGCACCGCCTGCCCTTCCTCCAGTGGCGCCTAGCCGTCGAGCCATGGACGCATATCGAGCCTTGTGCGCTCGCCGGCCTTGTGCACTGTGGATGAACCCGTGCTGCCCCGCGCCACCGCGCGTCCCGTCGTCGCTTGTGATGCCGGCCATCGAGCCGAGCCGGACGAACTTGCAGGTGCCGCTGCCTTCTCCACCGTGCGCGCGTCTTGCTGCTCTGAATCGATCGTTTGTCTCCCGAGCCGCCGTGCCGTACGCCGCCGCTCTGGCCCGCCGCCGTGGCCGAGCAGCCGATGCGCGCACGCGCTCTCACATGCACCCACCCGCGCACTCACGTGCACACGCACACCCGTGCACCCACGCACGCGCGCGCGCCCACCTGACAAGGCAAAGACCGGCCTTTGGCCGTCCTCGAACGAACCTCACCGGTGTTCCGTCCACCGCGCAGCGAGGCATCGCCACCGGGAAACCTTTCCGCCCCGGAAGAGCGAGTGCCAGAACGCCCTTGAGCCCGCGCACCCGTTCACGTGCACGCACACGCGGATCCTCACCGGCAACGGCCACCCCAGCCGCACCTCCGAGCCCCTCTGTTCTTTCCGCCGTGGCGAGCCGCGCGTATACACACGCACGTTCGCTCTACCGCGCGCCCGTGTGACCGAGCGCATGCGCACGCATCCACGCACATGCACACGAGCCACCACGCCGACACCGGCCACCCGAGCCGCGCTGCCGTGTTTCCCTCTGTCTCCACCGCCGCGCCGAGCCATGACCTCGCCGCCGCCGAGCCGGAGCCCGTCCAAGGCCCCTCTTTTCCTTTGCCCTTGTGCATCCCTGGGGTCCCCTCTTGCACGCCATGGCGCGTGAAGGTCGTGCATCGCTTCACCTCGCCGCCGGTGACTTTGTTCCCGTCCGCCGCTCCTTTGGGGCATTTCTTCGAGCACGTTTGTCCTCACCCAGAACTCAGTGGGGGAGGTGTTGCACATGCCGGCCCACACATGGCCTTGGCCGCAGCCGATATCCCCAGATCGTATGCGGCCAGCCAATCCTAACCTTTGGCACGCGCCGCAGAAGATCCCGGTCGGATCTTGTGCGCCCAGCCACGCGTGCTGCCATGTGGCCATGCAGCTAGCTTAGAGCTGGCTAGGTGGCGGCCATGCAGGCAGCTGTAGCTGGCCTGCAGCTAGCCTGTAGTTGGCTTAAAGATCTCTAGAGCTAGCCAGTAGTTAGCTTAAAGTTGATGCTATTGTATATGCATATTTTATTTCCAGAAAACTATTTTATCTTTGGAAAATCATAATAAATCCGTTCTAGCTCCGAAAAATATAAAACCTTTTCCGGAAATTCTCTAAAATCTTAAACTCCATGTAGGACTAGTGTTTGCTCTCTTTTGGCTCTTAATCGCTGTTCATTCGGAGTTAATTGCAATAGGATCGGTCTTTATTTCATTTTACGCGTTAATAGGAGCAGCTGGAGCCGGGGAGCTGAACCCGGAGTACGACTACGCCGACGACTACGCTGCTGAGGACTACCCGACCCCAGGTTCACGCCCGACTGATTCTGAATACCTATTAGGCATTGCTATGTAGTATGCTAGCGCTTTACTTTAAATGCATGTTGATGAACCTTGCACTGCCTTCTTTAATTACCCTGTCCTTGATTGCCCTACTACTACTACTACTATATATATAAGCGTGTATATATGCTGAGCTTCGTGATGCATGTGTTGGGATGGGAATAGTGGTTCTTGGCGTGAGTGGGGTAAAACCGGCAGGAGAAGGCGTTTTGGGTACTTTGGCGAGGGTGAGCTCGAAACAACCGATCTGGGATCGGGGACGGGGTGCACTCCTCAGTGTATCCCCACTTTTACGGTTTTCAGAGCCTAGGTGTTGGGGTTTTACTTGCACTTGGAGGACATGAGCTCACCCCGGTCTGAAACCGAGTGGGCCAACTGCTTCACGGGACTTTACGTACACACCACCTCGCCGAGCGTGGGGTTAGGGCCAAGTTGACCTCGGCAAGTGCAGAACCATACCTGCCAGCAGGATAGAGGGTATCAGTGGGGGAGAGGTGGGAGTGAGACCACCTTCTCTCAGTGCGTCGCCCGAGTGGCCACACGGGGGCATTTCACAGTTCCGGTGCAATTCCCTTTGCGGAGGGGGTCGCTTTGAGGGCCGGATGCAGGATGGGACCGTAACTACCGAGAGTTCGCACGGAAGGATGGGCTCGGTCGGCCGTACACCGGCCGGGTTCCATTCCGGGTTGGGTACAGGTGTACACGCTCTGCAGAGTTGTTCGATCTATAGCTATAGCCGCGTCCTCGGTCATGGACGAGCCCAGTGGATTGTTGGTTCTCATGTTTTGGGATTTCTACCTTCCCCCTGTAGTGAGAGTGTGGTGAGCCGTGGTTGCAGTCGAGGAGAGGAGAGTGGCTCCCTCTACCTCGCAGATCCGATTGCAATCATTGAGGTGCGAGGAGAGGAAGTTCTCGCATCGACCCTAGCTGGAGGTAGGTTGTGGAGACGGGGCCCTGGGTTACCAGGTGGTTTCGAGCTGTGTTGAGAGATTTGGGTTGGGATCTTGTTGGAGATATCTTGTTGTTACTCTGCTGCTGCTGCATAGGAAACCCGAGCTTCTACCTTATCTCTTTTCTTCCCTTTAGAAGTTAGGCCACTTAAAGCTGCATACAGTTGGTGACGTGGACCTATCCCACTCCTTGGGGATAGACTTTGGGTGTGCAGGGTACGAGTCCGACTTCGACAACAACGCCGACGGATGGTACGACTGAGGGATGCGTCGCTTCTCTCAAGGATGCCTGTGGGCGAGAAGAATAAAAGTTGGAGACCCTTCTGAGATGCTAGCTACCGCTGCGTAGAATTTCACTCTGATTCAGCCAAGAGGTTTGTAATGTGGTACTCCATAATGGACATGTAATAAATTATGTACTGATATTTGTGTGATGCGATGTATGGCTGTGTTTTACTATCTGTGATGCGTTCTGTACGCGATAGCCACTGATCCAGGGACTATCGCAAAGGTACAGTGATTCGGGTTTTCTTTACCGAAAATCCGGGGTTTTACAGTAGCAGAAGTCAAAAGTCTTTGCGAAGTCTGAGTGAAGTGTCTCGCCAGCCATTCAATACGTAATTATAGACTCAACTAAAACTTACATGTGGGACCTGGTCACAGTAAAGAATTCGCATGAACTATTAGAAGAGTTTCCCATATACCTATCACAACCAACAAGTGGTGCAGTGGTAAACAACACACCCTTGTTCCTTCAGGTCCCTGGTTCGAACCCATGCCATGGCAAATTATTTTTGCAACATTTCATGACCTATGCTTACACGTGGGACCCTGGAATTATTTATGACGACTTGGAACACTCTATTTTCGAAAAAATGCTTACATGTGGGACCCAACTGAATTTTATGACGACTTGGAACACTCTATTTTAAAATAATGCTTACATGTGGGACCAAAGTTGGTTTATGACGCCGCTGACATGGCTAAAATGCTTACATGTGGGACCCTGGAAAATTTTATGACGACTTGGAACACTCTATTTTCGAAAAAATGCTTACATGTGGGCCCTACTGAATTTTATGATGACTTGGAATACTCTATTTTTAAAATAATGCTTACATGTGGGGCCGATGTTGGTTTATGACGTTTTTTCAGAGCTTATGGCGTCACAAAACAACATGGAACAGGGAACGCCCGGCTACAGTACCAACCGTAATGACGAAAATTTTTTTGTCACTAAATTTGCTCGGAAGTGAAATATTATGACGAGATCATCCAGGAACGTCATAAATCAATGACGCTAAAATGTGGTTGTGTCACTAGTCAATGATTTTCTTGTAGTGAAAGGAAAGAAACCGAAGACAAGTACATGTCATTGGTTTCATGATCAGTTGGCCAAAATTGTGGAGATGAATGAGAGAACAACAGCTTCTTGTGAGTCAATTGCAAGGAGGGAGGACAATTTTGGTTGCTCTATCAAGGATGTCATGGCTTTGGTTAAGGAATGTGGTGCTGTTCCATCAACAAATGAACATTTCATAGCATCTATTGTTTTTACCAAAAGGTCTGAAAGAGAGATGTTTATGACCTTGGATACTCATCAAGAGAGATTTGAATGGTTGACAAGGAAGCATGAGTGGATGACATGAAATGATGTTTCTAAGTAGAAAGCATTCCTTTGCTTCTTCTGATGATGCTTCTTGGCATCATCAGTGTATCCTTTGAATTTGAGTTGTTTGTGATTTATTTGACATGTTGTTTTTCTGTTGATTCGCATGGTACAATTTTAATGAGTTGTAATAACTTTACTCTATGGTGTTTCATGATCACTTGTTGTAATAATGATACTATTTTAATGAGTGTTGTTTATCTCATGCACAGATCTGATTGTTCTTCTCATAAGAGTGGTGATAGTGGTTCTGGTGATGATTGGACTATGAGAACTATGTCATATATGAGGGCTGCTCAGAATAATCTATTTGCTACTGCTTTTGTTGCCTCCAACTATTTCATGACATATCATGATATGAAAGATCCTATAACTCCAATACAAAGTGGTTTTAGTTGGACTATGGAAAGACTTAATACTGGGAGGAGCCCTAGAATGTTCAGGATGGATTCACATCTATTTTACCAACTTCATGGTTTGCTAGTGAGTACCTATGGTCTCAGATCATCAATGCATATCAATTCTATGGAATCACTTGCTATGTTTCTTATTATATGTGGGCATGGTATGTCGAACAGTGCAATACAAGGAATTTTCAGCCATTCTGGGGAGACCGTTTGTAGAAAATTTGACGAGGTCTTGCATTGTGTGGTGGCTATGTGTGAGGACTACATAAGGCCAATTAATCCTAACTTTCGTACTACACACCAAAGAATTACTAATGATCGTAGGATGCTGCCATACTTTAAAGATTGCATTGGAGCTCTTGATGGTACTCACATTTTGGCAACACCACCTCCACATGATGTTGTTAGATACATTGGCAGAACTGGAAAAGCGACACAAAATGTTCTTGCTGTTGTTGATTTTGACTTGCGATTCACATATGCATCAATTGGACAACCTGGATCTATGCATGACACTAATGTGTTGTTTCATGCACTAAGGCATGATGAGGACACGTTTCCCCACCCCCAGCAGGTAGGATCATTGGTTCTACTCACAAGTCTGCACATGAAAATTATTCGCCAATAACTCATATATTTTTTTTTACTTTATTTTAGGAAAATATTATGTTGTTGACGCTGGATATCCAAATAAGCATGGATCCTTGGCACCATTCAAGGGTGCAAGGTATCATGTTCCAGATTGGAGGAGAGGTCCTGCTCCAAGTGGTGAGCATGAACACTTTAACCATTTGCATTCAAGTATTCGCAATGCGGTAGAGCGTGCTTTTGGTGTGTTGAAAATGAAGTGGAGATTACTTCTCAAGATGCCTAGTTTCCCAATGGAAAAGCAAAAGATGATTGTTGCTGCAACCATGTGCCTTCATAACTTCATTCGTGAGAACAGTGCGCAAGATAAACATTTTAACAAATGTGATCGGGATCCAGATTATGTGCCCACTATACCGGAAAGGTATACAAGAAGTCGACGGATCCAAAATGCAGGAGATACATCAACGCCAGAATCTAGTGATTTGTCTATGGATAGATTTCGTGATGACATTGCACGGGCAATATTTGTTTCTAGATCATCATGAGCATGTATTCATGGTTGTCTGATTTATGTGAGGATTGACTTTGTTTAAAAATCACCCTACTATTATGAGAAGACAAATTATTATTATCTACCCAATATTTCTATTTATTTATTTATTTTCACATGACTTAAAGGTTTAAACTCAATAGAAACATATAATTCAGCAAATAAACATGTGACATAGCAAAGGGCATATTGGACATTTCACCCCTTCTTTCTATTCATAAAAACCAGTGTGAAGCCGTTTTGCCAAACGTTTTCTAAATCAGCTCCAGCTCCACCAGAGAAGCCGCTCCACCAAAGGAGTCGGAGCCGGAGCCGTTTTGGGTGGAGCCGGAGCCCTCCCAAACAGGCCCTACATAATACACTTAGAGCTGGATCATCTCAAAAGAAGCCAAGCTTTAAACCAAAGAAAACCTGTTGAACCTTATCGTGAGGGCCAAAGCAATCATCATAATGTCATCTATGAACCAATCACGATGAATGAGTTAAAGTTTGGCCCTTCAACGCAAGAAAGTCACTTGGGTCAAACAAATGCAATTGCAGAAAATTCAATCAATTTTGAAGGCAGAGCCAAAGCAAATCATTTTGAAGTTGGACCTTCAATGCTTGTGTTGTCACCATCACAACCCAGGGAACCTCTCCTGATGTATGTGGCCGCATCCCAAATGTCATGCGAGAGTCCGATGCGTCCAAAGAGCATTTGTTTTCTAAACAAGCAAATGTGAAACACGATGCTTTTTTTCCAGGGAATTGCTTTACTTTTGTAATTGGAAATGGTTACATCGGTGTCGCCTCATTAAAAGAAAAATGTGAACACAGTGAGGATGGATCCTTTTTATAGGAAGCTCAACTGACTTTAACATATCCATTTTACCATTCTCCAACTGCCACGTCCTTGTAATATGCTATACAATCAATCAACTTTTACGTGCTGATTTTACCCTTACTCAACCACTGCATTTCAGGAATATGATGTACACTTTGGTAAAGAAAGAGTTACAACTTAAATTGAACATGTTACTCGAGTCAAGTTTGCAACATGACCCCCTCTTCTCTTGAGTAGGGCTAAAGATGGGGATGGTGCGGTTCAACCAAATGGTTCATTGAACCGACCCAGAAAATCGATTATAGTGGGCTCCTTTCTCGACCCATGAAGGCGCTTAGGGTCAGTGGATCAGCAATCAAAAAACCAAAGGATCGAGCGGTTCGATCCTTCCCGGCTTCCCCTTTGATTCAGCGGCGCCGGCGCCCATCGATCCGCCGCCCGTCGCTCCCAACCTTGCCACCTGGGTCGTGTGCAACCGCGGAGACAGTGCGAAAGTCGGCACTCGGCGGTGGCCGGTGGGCACGAACAAGCACTCGGCGCCGGCGCCGGCGACGCCCCGCGAGGAAGCTGGACAAGACGTCGGAGCCTACGGCAGTGGAGCAGATGGTCACCGCGGAGGCGTGCGTGGCCAAGGGGTGTCACCAGACTGAGCTAGCGAAGTGCATCAACGAAGGCGGCAAGGTGGCGACATGCCAGCTCCCCGTCGACCGTCGTGCTCCGCCGTCAAACGCCGATCACAGGCTGCCGACGCCGGCGTGCTCCGCCATGCTGTTGTCCTATCTTCAACCATTCGATTGGGTCAGTCGTAACGTTGACGACGAGCTAGGTACTCGATCAGCAGTTCACGGTGCCGCAAAGGCCGGGGTGGCATGGGCGGCAACCGACGCCGGCGACTGTGCTCCGGCATGGCCTCACGGCCCCACTTGCGTGCCAGCTTGGCGACGGCGGGCCGCCCGATGCTGGCATGCTGCGGCCTCGTTGTTGTAGGAATGTGACGGCGCCAGCGTCGGAGAATGCCAAGCACGCTGCTACTGCTAGAGTGCTAGCAATTAGTTGTACGCAGCAAGCAACGCATGCATGTGCGTAAAAAATTTATGGGTCGATCCAGTATATCCATTGGAGCATATGGTCCAAAGTAGCACTTAAAATGGATGGAGTGGTGCACCTTTCATGCATGAATGGTTCGATAGATAGTTTCAGGGTCGCTCCATGGAGCACCTACGCCCATCTTTAAGTAGGGCCTTGGACTACGCTTTTCTTTTTTGGCTTGGTTTGAGTAGGAATTTTGCTAGGTTGCTCTAACCTCACCCATTCTTTTTGCGCACATTATGTAATTTGAAAATATTTTGTAAAATGGAGAAGTGAAGCTCTATGCGCTCAGAGAAGTAGTTGCAAGTGTGGTCATTTCTTATTTTACCATGGCAAAATAGCCATTGCAGCCCCTCAACTTTCCATCAAAGATCAAATTCGTCCCTCAACTTCCAGAATGGCCAATCTAGTCCCCCCAACTTTTATTATTGGATCAAATATGTCCTTATACTAATATGGGGCTCCATGTTATCATTTAACTAATATGAAAAGTCTTTTTTGCCCTTGGTTCCTTCTTCCCCTTCTCAATTTCCACCCGAATTAACACAATATTATCCGAAAAATATAAGTATGACCATATATATTTACCGAGAGAGTATGAATATGTATATGGAGCATGTATACCATATCAAGAGTATATGACATGTGAACTTTAGAGTATATGTGCATACATCAAATTGTGTATGGTATGAAAGAATATGGACACATACAACTTGCATATCAAAATTTATTTCGTATGGGCACATTCACGATTTTAAAAAGTATTGTATTTTATGTCAGTTACTGTATGAGCACATTCACGATTTCGTATATGCAAATTTTACCTATATGAGCCAAGGGTAAAATGGAATTTTCACATTTGTCTCATACTAAGCTATAGCATCAGATCACCATAAGGATGAGTTTGACCCGAAAATAGAAGTTGAGGGAATAAATTGACCCATTTGAAAGTTGAAAGACAAACTTGATCCTTGGTAAAGATGTGCGTGGTTGACCCGTGGAGCGAACCGGACGCGAACCGTCGATCCATTAATATAATTAGGGGGCACCAGTTAATCTACTTGAGACGCGATTGGGCTTGTAGTCTAATGGTAGGACGGTTCAGTGGGACGCTACCCACCAGGGTTCAAATCCTGGTGCTCGCACCTTTTTCTGGATTTTCCAGGATTTACCGGCGTTATGCGTTACGTGGTAAGCGACGTTTCCGTCGACGACGAGGCGCCATTGGTGACTTCGGGAATCTCCAGATCTGCCGGTGCTCAGTCCTTCGGAGGTGCTCATTGGGGTGGGATTTGCGTACGTGTATTCATAGGGGTGAGTGTGCGTGCGTGTTGTGAGCGTCTGCATTGTACTGTGTAATTCTAAAAAAAATTAATCTACTTGAGACCCGCTACCTGACCCACGAGAACCAATGGATATGGTGGGTCGATCCATATTCTCGCGGCTGCTTGTTCGCAAGCAGTACTACTGAGGCCGCTGTCAAACCTGAATGGAGGCGCTGCTGCTCCAGCTCGCCGCAACGACCATGGCAGATGCAGCTACCGCAACGGCGAGCGTCACGTTGCCGGGTTGCAAGAGCAAATGCGGTGATGTGGACATCCAGTTCCCTTCGGCACCACCGCCGGCTACTACCGACCGAGCTTCAAGTTCATGGTGACCTGCCACCGGCACGGGCAACGATTATCGCAACGCCCGTCCTACGAAGCTTGTCCGCTTGTCCTGAGGAGCGAGAGCGACGGGCACCAGGTGCTGGAGATATCCATCCAGAATGACATGGTGCGCGTCAGCAGCACGGTCTTTTTCTTCAACGCCGGAGATAGCGCATGGCGCGGCTCGCCCTCGTCGCCCCTGCCGGTGGGCCGTTCGCGCTGTTCGCCGCTCGGAATCGCCTCTCGCATTGCGTGCGGCTTCCGCGGCATGGTGTGAAGGATGTCGCCGTCGTCCCCACTGCCAGTACCGCCGCATGAGGATGACGACGGCGCCGTTGCACCCTAGTCTGCACGGGGGTGTGGATCGAACCGCTCGACCCCGCGGATCGAACCGCTCGTCCCCGCGGATCGAACCGCTGACCCTGTGCTGCTTCATGGGTCAAAATTAGGGGCCATTAGAATCATTTGAATGGTTCGGTTCGGCGATCTAGTGGATCGACCCGCATCAAGCCCATCCTTAATCCGTTTGACGATTCGTCTTATTCAAAAAATTTGTGAAAATACTATTTAATATACTCCAGATGATAAAACATGTCATAACCAAATAAATAGTATTTTCATAAATTTTTTGAATAAGACGAATGGCCAAACGTGCACCACGAAAATCGAATAATGCTTATATTTTGGGACGGATGGAATATTAAATATCAAACGTCTAATGCATTTGCAATCAGTTGCTCACTAATGACATTTGTCAGCAGTCTGTGATCATGTTCACATGGGCACGAGGACAAAAGCAAATCGGTTGACTCAGGTCTGAACTCGAAGCTTTGGGGCCCAAGACGAAGCGTCCTTGAGCGCCCCCCAACAACCAATATTGAAGACAAAAAGCGCAAAAGCTCGGCGCGGGAAATCCCCAGACTGCCCCTGAGATTCCGCACCGAAACGGCAAAACCCCACCTGCTCGTCCGCCCCCCACTTCCTCCCCCTGTCTCGCTCACTTTCTCCTCCTCCCCGGCGGAAAACCCCACCCACCGACCAGCGATGGCCGCGCCGAGACCCCACTTCTCGCCGCACGCCGCCTTCGCCGGCGCCGCCGCCTCCTCCTCCGCCGGCACCGCCGATGCCGAGGCCGAGGCCGATCTCGTCGCCTTCCGCCTCCTCCTCCCGCCGTCCTTCTCCGACGCCGACACCATCCGCCTCTACGCCGCCGCGAACCCGCTGCGCCGCCGCACCGCCGCGCTGCAGGTACGCGTCGAGCCCCTCGACCCGGCCGCCGCGGGAGGCCGCGTCGTCGCCGCCGTCCTCGGCCCCGCCGGCCCCGTCCGCCGCGCCGAGGCGTCGTCCTCGTCCGGGGAGCCCCTCGCGCTCTCGCCCGCGCAGGAGGCGCTCGTCGCCGTCGTCGACGCCGGGGGGGCGCTCCACCGCGCCGGTGAGCAGGGGCCCCGCGGCCGCGTCTCGTGCCTGCTCCTCGTCGAGCCCGACCGGCTCGAGGCGGCCGCCGGGAGGGGCGTCCTGGGGAGGATCGCCCTGGAGGCCGGCGCCCACGTGCGCGTCGTGCCGCTGGAGGAGGCGGCGCCGCCGCCGCAGGGGCAGCCGCCCGAGGAGGTTGTGGAGGTATATCAACGATCTCTCTTCTACGATTTTAGCTACGCTGGTAGTTGTACGTGCTACTCTCGATGCTTTGCTCAATTGCTATTGTGCTCTGTGCATTTGTGAATCCTCCTTTTTTGGGGGACATGTGTGGTTGCATATTGGACGTGAGCTTACCTAGTGCAGTGTCGTGGAAATTTAAAAATGTTGGAACGTCTTTGTTTACATGAAGGGAGAGGGCCAGGGGAATCATACATAACTTCAACATAGAAAAATGCAACTTGCTCTAACGGTGCAGCTTGCTCTTTGCTTCCATATAAGTAGGGACTGTTGTTTGCTATGCAGCACGATTACCTTTGTGACATGATTCTGCTTATACTTGCACAATGTGGAACCGTGGAATTGATTGTCGTGCAATGTGCATGCGTGGTGTGCACAGGTACTAGCAATGCTTAGGATTTTGGATTTGTATGTTGTATGCTTTATTCCAGTGCGATATTAATTATTTTCTTGATCTTGACACATTTTGTTCTCGTTGCACTGTTTCTCACATATATTGTTTAGTTATGTATTCTTTCATAGGTGCTTTCTTATCACCTGCAATTACTGCATGAGTCCATAAGTCCATTTCTGTATTGTTGCAAGAAAAAAATGTGAACGAACCAGATAGCTAGTTATAGGTCTATAGGATCTAGGACAATGAATCACAGATAACGATCAGTATGTTCTTGCCTCACTTATTACTACTGTAGCAATGAGTAATCCATTTAACTTCTGGTTCTTCTGCTGCGAAACAAACTAGTGGGTAAAATGTTTAGGCACATCGTGACTCGTGATGGATTCGTGTTATGACCTTTTGGTTTTGAAAGTCAGTTTTGTGCATTTATAATGAGATGGTATGACTCTTACGCTGCTTATTACTGAAAGAATTATGATTTGCTACCCTACAGTTTTGGTCAGTGCCTTATTTTTCTTTATTTTTCAGATAACTGGCGATAGGACTTCTGTTAGGAAAGCTCTAGTTGCTTTGTCTAGCTGTCTTCAAGGTGATCAGCCAGTCGATGGCTCAACAACTTATGCTAACAAAGAAGGTTCAATGCTCCCATGGACATCTTCAGAAGTGCCTGAGCCTAATGTGGGAATCTCGTGCTCAGAGGCATCCACAGAGTTTGCACAAGGCAGTGTCCCTAAGACTGGTTGTCCTGAAGGTAATACAGGAGAAGTTCAAAGTAAAGGTCTTCAGCAAATTTCATTCAGACTTCTCTTGCCTGTCAATCTTGCTGGAGGTTTGATTGGCAAGAAAGGCTTGATTATCAAAGGTATTGAAGAGGAAACTGGTGCTTGTATTGATGTGAGTGCCCCTGTTAGTGGTTGCAGGGAGCGTGTGATAACAATTTGTGCCCTAGAGGTTTGATTTTGAACACTAAACGCTTCTTTTACCATTACTATTTGAGTATTTTCTCATTTAGAACCCGTTTTTAGCTGTTTGGTAGTTACGATAAAAATAACTGTTTTTGCAATGAAGTGGCTGTTCTACATCTCTCTATTTATACTTCTCATGACATTTAGTAAAGTTTGTTCATTGTAAATATTTGATTTCGGTTCCTTGCAGAAGCCAGACTCAGAATATCATATAGTGCAAAGCGCACTACTCCTTATATTTGACAGAATGATGGAGATGGAAAGCAACTCACGCTCAACATTTGAGAAGACATCTCAATTCTCAGCCAGGGCCCTTGTGCTGAAAACCCAACTTGATTGTTTAGTTGGTTTAGGTGGGTCTATAATCAAGGAAATGGTGAATGCAACAGGAGCAAGAATTCAGATATTGGATGATACAGATGTTCCAGATTGTGCCTCAAGCTTTGAACTAGTTGTACAGGCAAGCTTCCCCCCCCCCCCCCCCCCTTAAACAAAAGCATTACTATGCCATGTAATTCATTGAATTATGCAGTTTGGTAGTATTTATCTCTTCTATGCCATGTAATTCATTGAATTATGAACAAATAGCAGCTATTGCTAACGAACTCAACCTTCTGAATTTGTGATTCTGTGCTGTGATCATTTGGTATTTATGGTGCAGTTTGCAAATGAAAAGCTCCCATGTTTGAAATTTCATAAATATTTCTCATTTATTTGTTGTTCTTTTTTTAGTGACTACTCTGTTTCTTGAAAGTTTGCCTGTAAGATCCTTTATGTTTTATTTGCATTAGTTAACAAAATATTTGCACATGATTTGTTTCTCCATATAATGAATATGATTTGTAAATAAACTTTTTTTTTGGACAACTAGACTCCAAGAATGATATCGGTGCAGTAGTTCTTAGTGTTGGTGTTTACATTTGACTTGTGGAAGATCTAAGCTTTCCATGAAGGCCATTACTTTTCTGTGTTTTTTTCACATTTTTGTTCTTTTAACTCATGATTGAGATTTGTACTTATTGAGATTTATCATTGCTCCCTACAGATCACTGGGGAGGTAATGAATGTCAGGGATGCTTTATGCCTTGTTTGCTGGAAGCTGCGTAATCATGTTTTCTCCGACGGAACCGACTACAACAATGGCCATATTCCCTCTTCAGATATTGCTGAATCTAATGCAACCAGTCAGGCAAATATCTATTCAACAAGTCAATATTCAATGGACAATGCCCATAAGGTTGATCATGGACCCTATGGACCCTCTCTCAGTTATGGAATGGATTCTGTGGAAAAGACTTTCAGTTCTTTAGAGCTCAGTCCTTCAGAAATTCAGGTTATGTTCAAATAAAACTTTATTACTCCCTCCTTCCTTTTATATACATGGCATTGGTTAGTTTAATTTTGCCTATTGCACCATATTGATTTTTTTTTACATCTGGATTTTCCAAGGAAAGCCTTCTTTTGAGAACGTAAACATGAATGGAAGTAGCGTAGACCACACAAAAAAATGGATAGATAAGAACAAACCGATGTATATGATATATTATAGCTATGCAGCCTGTTTAGTTGGTTGGGATTATTTAAAATGAATGGGAATATAGGGGATGTTGGGTAATAAAGTTTCTCGTTTCATTCCTGAAGCTTGAGAGTTCTGAAGGGGATTGGAAGTTAGAAGGTCAACTCCAACCATTTTAAAACTCACAGGATGGGGCCGCTCCCAGAATTGATAGAGCTCTCCTTGCTGCGCGGCTGAGTTCTGGATGCTTGCTGGGGCAAACGATCTCAGTTTTGTGGTTGCCAATACTTCTCGCTGAGTGTTTGGACTTCTGGTCTGTTGGTCTTGGCGCTGGTAGTTTTTTCTGGCGCAAATGTAACTGGAAAGCCCAGTGGCTGGGGAGAAGTGTTGGATGTGTGCACACGCATGGTGTTTCTGTGTTCATGGGTGTGTCTTGGTGTGAGTGTGTTTTGTGTCTGTGTTTGTGTTCATGGCTATTTTGGCTTAACTCTCCTTTCTTCATGCAATGATATGCAGCTCTCCTGCATATTCAAGAAAAAAACTCATGGGATGGCTCATGGCTGACAACTGTTAGTGATTTTTCTATTCAAATAAATATGAATAGATCTCACCCCTTCATGGCAACTTATGCTTGCCAATTAAACTGCATATCAGATTGCCGATAATTTTCCAACTAAGTTTGAGAATAGAAATTAGTATTCCATGGTTAGTTCCACCATGAACTCCTATTACCCATACCAATTCTTTAACAACTATTGAAAATGGTGTTTGGAGTTATGACACAGGGAGTTTGAAGAGGTACTTAGCTTGGGAAATTGATTTTAGCCCCAAGTTCATTTGGCATAAGAGGTGGAAAATTTTGTGTAATTGATTTTAGATGGCAAGATAAGTTGGAAGTTAGTTATGACGGAGTATGAATGACCAGGATCTTTTGCTCCTTACTGACAGACAAATACATATTAGACATCATTACTTTCTCTCATTTTTAATCTTTCAGTTGCATGATAAATCTCCATTTCTTTCATAATATGACTTCTCGTCTGATTGTTTTGCTAGTTCTTCTGGAATCTATTAAATTGAAGCTAAGTCAGTGTGAACTCAGCCATTTTGTCACACAATGAGAAGTTAACCTAACTGACCTATACCAAGTCTGTGAAATTGGTAGCTGTGTCGAATTGATATGCTATTTCTAGCTGTAACTCCAATTCTGATTGAAGGGGCGGTTATACATGGAAACAACATATGTGGAAAGTAACAACTGACAACATGTGTGATCTGTCAGATTAAATGTACATTTAGGATGTTCTCCCTGAAATTAATCATATTTGTTTCTTAAGAAGACATTTGAGTTATGCACGAAGCTGAAACTTTATGTATTTTCAACACTAATGGTGCTCTCCTTTCACTTGGCATGTTTATACTCTACTACTGTATGAGATATTTTTATTTTGGTATCTCTTTCTATGTTCATATTAATTTTTTTTTGTGGCACTACTAAAGAAATTTTTGATAGCAGAAACCTGATAACGAGAATGGTGTCATGATCGACTATTCAGATAATGTGATCCAGAAGCATACTGAGTCGAATGGCATTGCAATCAACAACTTAAATCATGGAATTGTATTTCCAGTGGAAAACAATCTTGTGAGGTATTAGTGTTATCATTCTTTGTTGTTCGTTCTCTACTTACACTATAGTGTGTTATGAGGTTAACTTTGCTTCCAGATCAAAATCAGTAGTGTATTCTAGTGCATCAATTGTATGTCGTTTTAGTTGTTTTTTTGGAACTGAACACAGCGAGGGAGGCCCCCGCTGTGGAAAATTTTTGAAATCATAAGAAAAAGAGAAGTACTTACAAAGAGAAACAACAAAGCTAAGTGCTGAAAAGATAGAGAGAGAGAGGAGAGCTGCACCAGTTGAAAGCTTAAAGCTACATGAGAGAAACATGGAGAAGAGAGCTCTAAACAGATCTATCGAGCCATTCTAAAAAGAGGGTCTTTTGGGATTCTTTCGTTGTAGTTGTTACTTAGTAAATTCTGCATTAACTCCAGCGTAAATCTTTATCAATATGTGCTATTCTTGTAGGTATCCTTGTAACCACAAATTATTTTTGGTGAACAAGTAACTTTTTGTACTTTTTACCAGTATGATGGATACTACTATACATTTTTCCTGAAGTTCTGCTCTCAATACATTGATAGTTCTACAATCATCAAAAAGCTTTTCAACTCTAGCATGTGCATTGGTCATTACAAATTTACAATCAAAAGTGATGAACAAACCACAAGTTGCTTCACTTAAAGCTTCTGTATCCTTGAATTTTTTTTATTGCACCATTGACTGTGCATCAGCACCCTTCCACTTCTTTGATGACTATTTTTTATGGCTAGTAAATTTTATTAACTTGTGATTCTGGTTGCAGGGAAGTTCAGCATGCTGCGATAACAAGAATCACATATGAGACTGCTGTTTCTGGGAGCATCCTAAATCTTGTCAATGGAGAGAGTGGAAACAACCTGGCCCAGCTTACAGAGGTCTTACTGTGTGGCTTTTTAACTTTATATGTTTGTTACATTGCATTGATTGAGCTCTGAAATTTACGTTAAATCTTCATTGATACTTTTGAAATTTGTGTGTTGAGTTAATAAATCAAATGTTTTCAAGGATGAAAACAATACAAATTTCAGATAATTATAGTTGACACTTTTGATCCTTTTCTAATGAACGTACTTCCCTGCTTTGCATTAATAGTTAATTTGTACACGTTTTTTCATGTCAATTTGTTGAACCATGAGATGTATTGGGCTCCTTGATTTACAAAATATGACCCATGAGTAGAAAACTTCTTCCTCCGCCTCAAATTGTAAGTGTTGGAGTATAAGTGAATTGCCCACCTTTCCCCATCAGCTTAAGCTTTTGGGTTGAACTGGTTGGTGCATGCAACTCAATATGGTACCAGAGCCAGAGGTCTCGAGTTCTAGTCCTGGCGGGCGCGTTAATTAAAATAATTACAGCCCACTCCAATATCCACGTATGCGGCCTGGGGGAGCCTGCACGTGAGGGGGAGTGTTGGAGTATAAGTGAATTGCCCACCTTTCCCCATCAGCTTAAGCTTTTGGGTTGAACTGGTTGGTGCATGCAACTCAATAGTAAGGTGTTGTGGCTTTTTCTAATTTCTAGATTCATAGCTTTTGCTATGCACCTAAATATACGTTGTGTCTAGATACATAGTTAAGCCAAAACCCGCTACAATTTGTAACTGAAGGAATACTTACATATCTTATATTTGCTTGCTTCAAAATTTGTTTGGTACTAATCTGATCTATTCTTTT
The DNA here is from genome assembly GCA_036936925.1 of Cenchrus fungigraminus. NCBI lineage: Eukaryota > Viridiplantae > Streptophyta > Magnoliopsida > Poales > Poaceae > Cenchrus > Cenchrus fungigraminus. The sequence goes on from CM072780.1 coordinate 77,187,360, forward strand.
TGTATCCCAATTTCCTGCATCTCTGTGCCACCTGTTCCATTATCTAATTATTATTTCTTATTGTTGTCTTGGAAGTTATAACACTACTGAATTCTCTACTCTCTATAACCATTAATTTTGCGATTTGGTGACATGTTTACTGTCCATGTGAATTCAGATTTCCGGTGCAGACATTGCCGTCTACGACCCACCTTCCGAGGGGAACGAAGCTATGATCGTGGTATCTGGACCGCCGGATCAGGCACAGTCTGCGCAGCGCCTGCTCGTTGAGTTGATCCTACAGGGACAATGATGAGCGACTGTAGCGACAGCCAACAGACCTCTTGGGTGCGCAAGCTAACGTTGACGTGAGATAGTAGTTCCTGACGTATGTACACATTGATGTTCTCCGATGTATGGTGAGTCGGGTATGCAATGATGGCGGTGGAGGTGCAGAGTGTCCTTTTTGGTGGGCAACAACTGAATGTTATGATTGTAAAGCGTATTTGAATACTGCATCTGCATGGAGAGTTTAGAGCATTGGGAATTGGGATGCATTATGGACTCTTTATTTGCAGCAACCATGCGCCAACTGATACATTCTGTTCGTGCGTTACATGTCCAATTGCGTTCTGACTAATTTTAGCTCTCGCAACATCAGTGAAGCTAAGGTTAAAATCTTACTCCTTTTGTTTCAAGTTGTTGGTTGTTTTGGCTTTTCTAGATACTTATATTTTGTTATGAACACGGTTTTAAGTGCATTGGAGTATCAGAAAATGAAGTAGGGAAAATTCGTTTGATTGCCTATGTTCATGAAGTCAGAATGACAGTTCTTCCATGGCGTCCAAGAAGATCGTTTCATCTCTCTAGCTTGCTGGCTGATCACACATGCACTCGTTTGAAGATCACACGCCTCGTGCAGAGATAGAAAGGAAACAAGAGTCCAAGAGGCATGCATTTTTTTTTGTCATGCATGACACTTCTGTGTTGCGATACCCTTGCGCCTTGCATCTCTTTAGCAGGGACGCCACAGTTGATCCAAATGCATGCCCAATCCGCAGGATGTAAGAGAGATCAAAATGGCGAGGAAGTGATAAGATGGTGATTACCAACCATTATCGCTCAGATTTAGCTGGCCTCTACCTCCAACGGGTCGTGAGCTGCTTGTTGGAGGAAGAGATGGGAGTTGCAGCTTGGGATCCCGGGTGCATAGGGATGATGTGAGTTAACAGGGAAAGCAGGCGAAGGTGAAAGTAGCTTGGCGGTGATGTGGATGATACCAGGTAATGGGATATGCATATTTTGGGTCCGGAGCTAGGATTGGAAGCAAGAGGGGGGCGTACTGCTACAGTCCGCTTAACTTCGAACCCTTGCTTAAGTAAATGTAAATGGACTCGACTTATCTACGCCTGACAATAAACAAAGAGTATACAGTTTGCACTAGCAGCACCTGGGAAGCTAGAGGTCACGGACACGTTATACTGCACGCGCGAGCGCGTTTGAATGTAAAATTAAACGCAAGACCTTGGAAATGTTCCCTTTGCTCACTGGAAACGCAAGATCAGATCGTGCAGGCATCCTAGATAAACGTCCTGTCGGACGGGGGCTGGGCCAAGGAGTAGCGCCACCAGTGTTTTTTTAATGAACTAGAATGGTATTCCATGTAAGTAATTTTAGATGATAAATACAGAGTGACATGTCATCATAATTAATCAGCTGATCCAGAAAATAGTATTTACCTACTTGCATCCCTCGAGAGCCCTTGTTTGGGCTCGTTGCACAGTAATTTTCCCTCACAACCAATCTAACGTACAACTTATTGCGTAGTATTTTTCTCTCACAACTAATCTGCCGGCTTATACATTTAAAACCTGCCGAAAACTCGCGGAAAGAAGAGGTCAGAAAAATGATTTAGGATTTTTGGATTCTATCAATTTGAATATGTGAGGGCATTCTTATGAGGCACGAAATCTAGAGTTATTGTCTCTCCATATCAATTCAATGATAAAACAATCTGTGGATACACAGTCATTATACTTGTGCGTTAGTTCTTGTGTAATTAAGTTTGATAATAAAGCTCTCCATGCATATTATGGAGATTAATCCCCCGGAAATAGGATCTCTATCGTCCTAAATTTGGCAAACATGACACGACTGATAGACCGACCATCTCTCGCTCAAAGCTAGTACTAGAGCGGAGACCGGCGGCAACGCTCCTTCTTGATCTTGATGCAGTCTCGCGTTGAATTCCCGGTCATTCTCGACGACCAAACGGGAGGAATCTGCAACCGGCGATCAGCCGCAGTCACGAGAATATTGCAGAAGCTGGCGACCAACAAGAGGAGTACCATTCCAGCAGGAACTAATAAGCGCGCTTACTTGGTCGAGTTTGAGAGGTAATAAGTGACAATCTGCTGTTGCATTGCTTCCACAAAATTCAGGCACCTGCACAACGTCACAAAATTCAGGCACTTGCTCTTCATGTCGCTTGCTACAATTTTCAGGATTATAAGCCGTGCGGCATGGAAGGTGGTATCCACAAGGCAGAAAGCACAGAGTTCAGGGACTTGCTCTACCTGACGTCAAAGCAACCCTTCATCCTCCGCCTCGCCTTCTCCGCCGGCATCGGTGGCCTCCTCTTCGGCTATGACACAGGTCCCTCCCAACTCTCTCAGCATCTGCCTAATCCAACGTGCATTGCCCTGACGCATACTTCTCTACGCAGGCGTCATATCAGGAGCACTCTTGTACATTCGAGACGATTTCAAGCAGGTCGAGAAGAGCACCGTGCTGCAGGTATTTGATCCAATTCTTGCCATTTATTTCCTCGCCTCGCGGCACGAACAAATCAACCGCAATAAAACAATAAGCTAATCGTGGGATGCTGCAACAGGAGACGATTGTGAGCATGGCTGTCGCCGGGGCGATCGTCGGCGCGGGCGCTGGTGGTTGGATGAACGACCGGTTCGGGCGGCGGCCGTCGATCCTGATCGCCGACCTGCTCTTCCTGGCCGGCTCCATGGTCATGTGCTTCGCGCCGGCGCCCGCGGTGATCATCGTCGGCAGGGTCCTCGTCGGCCTCGGCGTCGGGATGGCCTCCATGACGTCGCCGCTCTACATCTCCGAGGCCTCCCCGGCGCGGATCCGCGGCGCGCTGGTCAGCACCAACGGCCTCCTCATCACGGCGGGGCAGTTCCTCTCCTACCTCATCAACCTCGCCTTCACCAAGGTGAGCGGCACGTGGCGGTGGATGCTCGGCGTCGCCGGCCTCCCCGCGCTCCTCCAGTTTGCGCTCATGCTCGCGCTGCCGGAGTCGCCGCGGTGGCTCTACCGGAACGACCGAAAGAGCGAGGCCGAGGGGATCATGCGGAGGCTGTACCCGCCGGAGGAGGTCGAGGCGGAGATCGAGGCTCTTCGGGCGTCGGTGGAGGCCGACATCGCCCACGGCGCCGGCGCCGGCACGCTCCGGGAGGCGCTCGGCAGCGTGGTGGTCCGGCGCGGCCTCACCGCCGGCGTGCTGTGCCAAGTGGCGCAGCAGCTTGTGGGCATCAACACCGTCATGTACTACAGCCCCACCATCGTGCAGCTCGCCGGGTTCGCGTCCAACAGCACGGCGCTGGCGCTGTCGCTCGTCACCTCGGGGCTCAACGCCGCCGGGTCCGTGGTAAGCATGTTCTTCGTCGACAAGGCCGGGCGGCGGCGGTTGATGCTGCTCAGCCTCGCCGGCATCGTGGCCTGCCTCGCCATGCTCAGCGGCGTCTTCTACGCCGTCGACAGCCACTCCCCGGACGTCAGCCTTTCCGGGACAGCGGCGCTGCTCGGCGCCAACGGGACGTGCCCGGAGTTCGCCTTCGCGGCCGCTGCCGGCGCGGAGTGGACCTGCACGCAGTGCCTCCGGGCCTCCTCTGACGACGCCGGGTGCGGCTTCTGCGCGGCCGCCGGCGACAAGCTCCTCCCCGGCGCGTGCCTCGCGGCGTCGGACGCGGCCCGGCGCGCGTGCCGCGGCGACGGGCGGCGCGAGTGGTACGCGCGCGGGTGCCCGAGCTCGTTCGGGTGGCTGGCACTGGTGGCGCTGGGTGCGTACATCGTGTGCTACTCGCCGGGGATGGGGAGCGTGCCGTGGCTCATCAACTCGGAGGTGTACCCGCTCCGGTTCCGGGGCGTCTGCGGCGGCGTCGCGGCGGTGGCCAACTGGGCGTCCAACCTGCTGGTGACGCAGACGTTCTTGAGCTTGACGCAGGCGCTCGGCACGGCGGGCACCTTCATGCTCTTCGGCGGCGTGTCGGCGGCGGCGTTCGTGCTGCTGTTCGCGCTCGTGCCGGAGACCAAGGGGCTCCAGTTCGAGGAGGTGGAGCAGATGATCGGGAGCAAGGACTACAGGGCGTGGAAGAAGTTCAACCCCAAGGGCCAAGGCCAAGTTATAGCCTTAAGCCATAGCTAGCTAACATAGCTCGTGACAACCATTGTCACCTAGCTAGATGGGCGCAAAGTACTCCCGTTAGTTCATATTTTTCAAAAGTGACTGTCGGAAATTTGTAAAGTATATATATTTATTAGCTTGGAAATATGAAAATCATACTTGTAGCTTTAGCTTAATCTGGGAAAGAAATTTCATAATCTGTCAAAAAAAGAAAATCAAAGTTACAAATAAATCAAAGTAGATTACTTGGAACGCGATTATTTGGCCCGAGGCTTCCAGCTTTTCAGTTCATTGTGGAGATTGGCCCTTAAAAGCTACCTATATCACTCCCTCATCTATGAGTGGTGGACTGCATAACCCACAACCTATGAAACAGTCTATATCACTCCTGAACTTTTCAAAACCGGTCAAATTACCCCTACAGCAGTTGAAATATCATAGTAAATCACAGAAAGATCATAAAATGGAAAATCAAATTGTGTTGGACTCCAAATGAGAAGATCTACACAGTGAACATATAATATTGAATGCTTGTACACTTTTCAAAAGCTACACGTTCATTGTGGGAAAGAAATTTCATAATCTGTAAAAAAAATCAAAGTTACAAATAAATCAAAGTAGATTACTTGGAACGCGATTATTTGGCCCGAGGTTTCCAGCTTTTCGTTCATTGTGGAGATTGGCCCTTAAAAGCTACCCGTTCTAAATGAAAAAATAAAACAAATAGTAGTAATTTAGGACGGAGAGAATACTGACAACGCTGGACCCTCCAAGAGACAAAAAGTATGACTGAAAAATTGAAGCCACACTTTACCATACCAAGCGAAATCACATTTTTGAAGCTACACTTTACCATGCAAGCAAAAGCACACCGTGACCTTCTTTTAGCTTCTAATATACATTTCAAAAGCGGGCCATTTTGTTTCAGCTTTAGGCTTCCAACCAGAAGCCGAAAGCTAAAAACTGAACAAACAAGGCCGTACAATTTATTGTACTCATATGAATTCATGGTACATTTGGTTTCGCGTCCCGTAAATGGGGAAACATGCAACCAATATTATTCAAGCTGTTTTCACCCTTGTGCTTTGCTCTCATTCACTAACCTTGTGTTTGGTTGGAGGAATGGAGCCAACCCGGTTGGAGCCGACCCACTTTTAGACAGTTTGGATGAGCCGAGGGAGCGGAGCGGCTTCAGAAGGGAATATTCGTCCCACATCCGGGTTCGCTCTGTCTGTCGAAATTCGAGGGACGGAGCCAACCCGTCCGGGTTCCGTCCTCGTCGTCTCGCCCGTCTCGTGGTCGTTGTCCGGCGGAGCTCGCACCCGCGGCGGAGGAGCACCCGCGGCGGAGGAAGGAGGGTTGCCCGCCATGGCACCACCGTGGAGGAAGGAGGGCCGCCCACCATGGCACTATCGTGCAGGAAGAAGATGACCGCCCGCCATGGCGCCGCCGTGGAGGAAGAAGACGGTCGCCCGCCATGGCGCTGCGGTAGAGGGAGGAGGGCCGCCCGCCATGGCGCCGCCCAGGCCGGTGGCGGCAGAGTTGGGTTGATGCTGATGACCGGGAAGGGGGCGTCACTGCCGCTGAGCTGGATGGTGCTCTGGGTCGTCGACATGGCAAGGCACGAGATTGGGTTGGAGATCCGAGCAAGAAGAACAGAGGAGAGTGGACTTGAGAAGCTGAGGATAAGATTGAAAAAAAATAAAAAGAAAAGGGGGAAACAAAAGGGAAGCATGAGAGTTTGACAGGTGGGGTCCATTGGTGACAGATGAGACCCGCACTGACGGTGTTATTTTGACATCCATCTCAGATTTTCAATTCCTTCATCTAAACAGAAATTAGAACGAACCCATCCCTAACAATAAAAAAATGAACTAAACATAGGAGGGGTTGAAGTCGTCCCCAAAACGAGTGTCAGAGCCCACTCCAACACACCCATCCCGCAACCAAACACACGGTAACACAATTCTCCGCTGCTCGGATCCGATCAGACAGCATAAGATATATGGAGACTGAACAGAGTGCACCCCATGTTTGATGTTTCTCATATTTAGGTAATAAATCTTTGATCATGTTTTTGGTACCATGCCATGTTCTAAACAAGAGAGGATGAGCTGAGGATTATTGTAAATACTTGGATTAGCCCATAATCAAATGGCTACCAGATGCTACTAGATAACTGGATCCCTAACAAAGGAGAAAAAGCAAGAATGCCAAACCCCTGACAATTGTGCTTGAGCTATCTTCTGAACCCTACATCATCCACATAACACGGGGATTCATCGGTACCGTGATGTGGATACTGTACAACTAACACTAGTTACACGCACTTGGCCAGGTTTGGAAAGTTCACATCTGTTCCCGCCAAAAGACAAACACGACTTAAGCTTGAAAACAACAGTCAGATCATCAAACCCATTTCATGGCAATGCTGGAGCGGAACCTGCTTGCAACTTCATTGGGTATCACTTGATTCTGAAACCAAAGGCCAGGACCATTAGTGATTTGTGCCATGCAATCATGAAACCGGTATCACCACAAGTGAAAGCCTTTCATAGATGTGCATACCTGTTTGCTTGGTTATTCCATTTTGACTGGTTTCTGGAACTTCCTTCGCAGTAGAAGATTCTGGAATCTCAGAAAATAACTTTGATCCTTCTGCTGAGGTTGAAGCATCAGTCGCCTTTTCTGTCCCTGGTACGCACTGTTGCTCGAGCATCATCTGAAGGCACTTCCCCTGTTCCTCAATTCTTAGCTGCAAACTTCTTTGAATCTGCAGTTCAAGACAAGGGTAGAACAAACATGAGGATAACATTAAGCAAGATTGTTACTATATAAGGAGTGGTCCATAAGGTTGAGAACCAACTACTCCCTCCGTCCCAAATTACTTGTTGTTTTGGCTTTTCTAGATGCATTCCTTTTGTTATGTATCTAGACATAAATATATATCTAGGTGCATAACAAATGAATGTATCTAGAAAAGTCAAAATGACAAGTAATTTGGAACGGAGGGAGTACTATATATCAGTTCTGCCTAGAAAAAAAAGATGTCCACCATAAAAGAAAATGGAGGTTAAATTTCTTGGGTAATTTTGCTGCAGGACACTGCTTAATGTTGGTATTTGCTAGTGGACACCGCTCGTTTTAACCTTTGCCGATGGACACCGTTCATCTCTTGTTATTTGCCGTAGCACATCTGAGGTATTATAATATTCATTTTGTGGTAAAACGATGAAGATAATTTTTAAAAATGACCTAACTACCCTTGCCAGCACCGGCCTGTTCCCCATCTGGCCGCACCCGAAGTCGGAGGCGCCGCCGCCACCCTAGATCGGCAATACCCCAGGCGACCGTGCGCGCGGCCACCCCAGGCGACTGCTGTTGGCCGGCGTCCACCCAAGCGCTGTTGCCCCCACCCCCAGATGCCGGCGTCGCAGGACTGCAGGCACGTCGCATCGGCTATTGGGGGCCTGAGCGCCGCGTCGAGGTCCTCGAGGAGATAGGCACCACGGCGCGCCCGACAGCCCCCGCCCTGCCCATCTCTGTCGCGCGGCCACCGCACACGACTGCTCTGTCCGTCCGCGGTGGCCTTGACCCCGGCCTCGACGAGCTTGCGTTCGAGGCAGCAGTTGCGGCCGTCGTCCGAGGCTGGCAGCTCCACTTGCGCCTGTCGCGTCCGCTTGGCGCTCGCCAGCTCCGCGTGCCGCCTCGCCCAGCGTACGGCAACAGCAGGCAAGGGCACCACCGCCCGCGCCGCTGCAGGACGGCGGGTCGGCGGCATGCCGGCATGCGCGCGGCGGAGGAGCCGGTGTGGAGGCCCTCCTCCCGTGCGGACAGCCGTCGTATTTCTCTCCTGGAGATCATCAGCGAGGTATCGTGGTTGACAGTGGCGATGGGGACGAGATGCTGAGGATGAGGACAGACCGACACAGGCAAGCTAACGAGATGAACGCAGAGACGGACGTAGGAAAACTAGCTTGTGGACCCCACTTTAATAAGGGTAAAATTGTCTTTTCGCACTTCATTGTTCCATGGATGGATATTCTATTGGCTGCAGTGTTTTGTGGCAAACTAGGATGAAAGAGGAGTGTCTTCCGGCAAAGATGGGAATGAGCGATGTCCTATGGCTAATATCACATTTCTACGATGTCCAGGAGCAAAATTCCCCAAATTTCTTCACCATTGTAACATGTTCCTATGTATATAGGTACTCCAAGAATTCGTTAAATAACAATTTACTGCACTATATACTAAAGCAACTATTGTTTTCGGCAATGGCATTGCTATTACCAGTAGGAATTCAAAATTGAAGTAAATCAAAACCGCAGCAGACTGACAGGACACTAGTTTTGCATGCAAAAGTTGGATTCAAAATCAGGCATCCTTAAATTACAAAATCAAGTTGCAAACCAAAAGAATGGCACAATAAAGTAACTGCATCTACCACCAGCTCTGAATCATATGGATTTTAGACCCTTCTGGCCCTCACTCCTTCAGAAAAAAGCATTAAAAGCATAATAATACCTCAAGTTGTTCATGAAGCCGCTTTTGAAGTTCTAACTGGAGACGAAGTGCTTCAGTGAGATCAAAACTCCTGCAGCACAGTAAAAGAACAAATGCTCAGGAACCCCTACCAAGAACTATGTAAATTTGAATGGCTATATAACTTGGTTAGAACGGTAACATATTCCCTATTTAAAAAACAACAAACAAGAAAAATAATGGAAATGGCAACTAAACAAATTGCAAATAACCATAATTACAGAGGACACTGCACCTGTTCATCAGAAGCAACTATTGTAGCACAATAAAACAACTAACTTCAGAACCCAAAACAATCAAGTAATTTAGGATGGCCATACAACTTGGTTAAATTAGCAAGATACTGCATGACTAAAAGGTAAAAATAGTAAACAAGAACGGAGACTAGCAGTTAGAATAAAGGCCAAACAACTGTTATTGTTGTGGACACTGCAATGACTGCACTGTTTAAGAGGTGCAGTTATGTGTCGAACCCACACAAAGCACATCCAAGGTAAAATCTGTGAAACTAGATATAAAACTTATTGTCACATTCACGAGGGAGAAGGAATCTGAAATTCATGAATATCTGTTCACATTCAGCTTGGAAACGGTCTTTAAAATGGTTGCGACTTAACCAGATTGAAGTGCGAACAAATTTCATTTATGTTTAACAATTTATCTATAAACTATTTATACTTTTGTTCCTGCAATTAAGTAAATAACGCAATTTTTAATGCCATCATTCATGTTTCTGCTGAAAATATGATTGTGATAGTAAGCAAGCTTCCAAATTGGGCATCATATAAGGGAAAACACAAGTTGCATCACTTTTCTCATTGTATTGATATAAATAACACGAAAACAAACTAAACATTGCACACTTACCCTTTCAGGTCAATAGATGGTATATCTTCTTTTGATGCCACCTTCTTTTCTGTAGAACCTGAAATTTTCAAATCCATGAACATGGTAAACTCTTGAAGAAATTGCAGAAAGAAGTACAAAGAAACAGAAAATATGGGAAGTGGAACATTTCAGACCTTCAGATAATTCTGGTCTGTATCGAGCTGTTCTGTACTTCTGAAAAATTAAGTTAAATCAAAATCAGATAGATTATATCTTTTCTACTATTTTCAGTAAGGAAAAAGCCCAAAATACTCCCCTGAAGTACAGTGAAAGTCCATATAACCCCCTAAACTATGTTTTGCTTTAATTTACCTTCTAAACTATGCTATTTGGTTCAACTTACCCTATAATGCAATTTGTCTTTTTTTCCTCCATACATAAGTTGAATTTTAATTTGAGACTTTGCAGGGTGGTAGTGGACATCATAATCTACATTTAAAAATATTTTAGATTTTTTTCATAATTATTTTTATATAATTTTGTATCTTAAGGATAAATTTATTATTAAATATTCTACCTTATCGAAATAATGATAAAACATTCATGATATATTTTTCTAAGATGTATTGTGGTGTCTGCTATCATCTTGCAAAATTTAAACGTAAGACTCCACTTGTGCATGGAGAAACAAAAAAGACAATGTATTAAGGGGTAAATTGAGCCAAATGGCATAGTTTAAGGAGTAATCTGAACAAAGAAATCCTTTAGTGGGTTATGCAGACTTTGGTTATACGGGGAGTAATTTGGGAGAGATCATTCAGACGTTTTCCTTTCAGTAATAACTAGAAATAAAGCTAACTATCAGACCTGAAGGTGACTTTTTACATGATAAATTGTCAAATTCTCCGCCTTCATCAGCTTCAACACACCTTTAGGAGTTGCTTCTGCGATAGTTTAAGAGAAATGTCAAAATGAAAATATATAATCACGAGAGATACAAGTTGTTTTCAAACAAAACGCACTTTCACTGCCACCAAGTTGATTGACAGCATCTACAAAGCGCTCATGAAGTTCAGGAGTCCATCTCATGCGCGCCTTGGCAGTATTGGAGCCAGCAGTGGGTGAGGGTGCCACAACTGCCATAGGTTCTCCAGGTTGAGACAAAACTATTTGTTGGGAAGCTGATTGGTGAACTGAGATGGATGATTGCGCAGGTGGTCCAACCTATGTGAAGCATAAATTAAGCAACACCCAATCCTAAGTAAAGCATATAAAGCTGGAAAAAAGTCGCATATAGATTATAAACAAAAAGAATAGGGATGTTAAGGTTAACAAAGAATGTAACCTAGCCAAGACAGGATTAATGCTTTCACTGCAAATTGAATGTTGCAGAAAATGAGCATGCCTTCAAGATCAAGTTCAGTCAACATGAAAAAATTCATATAAAATATGTATGTTGCATTGTTAAAAATGAACTGTAAGGCAGCAATGAGTACAGGCCAATTCAAGCAAAACAACTTGGCCATATTTGTTCTTGCCATTTGCAAACACAATAATTCAGCTCAGCAAACCTGGAGCTTGCTTCATTTTCCTAGTGAAATTCCTTGATGGAAGATTATACAAAAATCAAGCACAAGCCACTAGATCATAGGCAAGTCAACCCTGGCTGAGATTACGTGAGATTATTTAGATGAACACTAAATGCAGCTTAGTCAGCATGCCTGCTGCTTGGTTAAAACTTATAAGCAACCATGAAAAATATCAGGCAGATCCTGACAGCAGTTCATCTTGTGAAGCATATTGCTATATCCATATTCAAGCATTTGTGGACACTCCAGATGTCAAAAAACAACTTGCTCCAATGATATTCAGTTAAATATCCTTTACAGTCAAAGTCTAGTAAAATATAAAAATTTGCAGAAATTGTTTGTCTGGCAGGTCACTTGAGGTGAAGCTGATTAAAATTTATAGTAGCCTCCACTATCCCGAATTGAAAAGGAGCAGTGAAAGTAAACCCTTTTTGACTTCCGAGCACAATAATTTATGTATCACATATAGAATATAAACAAAAAAAAAACATGACAAGCAATAAGATTGCAAAGTATTGATTCACAGAACATCAACAGTATGATCACAGATTTGTTGGTCAATCATCAACTATCTGACAAGGATCACAACACAATGAACAAACTATACAGTTAGGTAATAATTAGCACAAATGTGAGTTCGCGTTTCCAAGTTTACCTGTTGAGTTTCTGCAGAAGCTGGGTTATCAGCAATGTCCTTCCAATCATCATTCATAAGTTCAGTCCACCATTCAGTTTGCTTAGTAAGATCCTCTGAAACTCCAAGAGAAGTGCTCACAGTCAAGTTATTACCACCAGGGACATCGCCAGAGTATCCAAGAATGCTATCAACCGGATCAGGGCACCAGGTTGGTCCAACATCTCTAGGAAAATCGGTCAAGGATGGTTCAAAGCCTCCATATTGTGATCCATAATTCAGCGTCGAAGAACTTGCAGTACTTGGTGCTTGAGAATTGTAAGGGTTGGGATTGGAGTATTGCTCAGGGTTTGAAACCGAAGAGAACCTTACAGCTGGGGGCGAACACAAAGGCCCAACAGATCCAGTACTGGAGTGAAACTGACCACGGATAGGAGCAACAGCATTTTGATGAGGTGGAAGTGGGGTGCTCCTTAGTTCTCTCTCTATCAAAACATTCTGGGAGTCCGGAAGCTTCGGGAAGCTCTCTTCCAGAGAGACTGGTATACAAGGCAGTGATGTTGGCACAGTTACAGGAACTCCAGAACTATAGAGCTGGTTGGTTCTTAATCTCTCCATCTACAAATGTGCACAAACTTCAGCTACCACCAACACAACGTTACTCCAGTATAACAATGCCCTTTCTATTGACTACTAAAATATGCTCCTCGCTTAGGATTACTGCATCTGCAATTAAGAAAAATCAATGATGTTTGTCACAACAAGAAAGCTGACCACATAAACTTGACCGATAAACTCAGCCAAGAAACTGATGAATCAAAATTTTCATTAATCCATCTATGGAGTAAACACTAAGCGGTCAGCCACCCTACGTTAGCCAAACAGTGTGACTACACAGTGGTGTAGACAAATATATCCGGCTATCAACTAGCGCAGCGTGTACACACCTACTAATCAAGGCCATTTTTGTAAACATAACGCCTATGGACACAAAATGAGCGAACACAACACACATTCCCAATCGAATTGAGCTGTAGAAAGACAGCAGCTAAAAGTCCTTCCACAGCATCAGGGAAGAACAGAGCCTGATATTCTAGATGGTCAAATAAGTTTATTACTCGGATAATATTCTGATTCTTCATCATGGCACTACAGCAGGCCAGCTAGCATCTATACTATCAGAAACTAAATGCACATCGTGTAAAATATTCCTAGACAATCTCAAAACCACTGAGAATTTATTTTATACATCTAAAGAAACACTAATCGAAGCACGGCCAAATTGAAAACACTCCAAATTCCACTCCCCATCGAGCACATGCTGCCTCGGACAATTTCACGCCCCGTAGGAATCCACTCGCCGATCTAAACCTAAACAAATCGCAGCACCCTGGACGCGCCAACGCGCCCGCCGGCAACCACACAACACAGAACCCGAATGGCTGAATCCCCAGCGCGAATTCGCACAGCCAGATGGGGGAACCCCAGCCGGAACAGAATCGAATCCCGATCCTAACCACGCGCGGAGGCGACAGGGAACTCGAGCCTCGGGCAGAGGGGATGCGTGCCTCACCTGAGCTAGCGGCGGCGCGTGGCGAGATCGGCGGGCGGGGTCGACGAGGAGGAGGAGGAGGGAGCTCGTGACTTCGTGAGCCGAATCCCGCGCCTGGCGTCCGTCCCCTTGTCCTCCCGACAGAGAGAGCTCGAGCGAGACGGGATGAGATGTGAGGTGGGAGGGGGAATGGAGGCGCAGGCGGCCTTTCGCGTGGTGGACTGGCCGCGCGAACCCGGGGCAGGGAACACCCCTCGCACGCCACCGACAGGCGGGGCCCACCCCGCGCGGGCCCGCGGCCGCCGTGGGTAGGGGGTAGAGGCGGCGGCGTGCGGGCGAGCGGTTTGCTGCGCTGATGGGAAAACGATTCTGTCAACTTGGGGGCGGGGCAGCGGGTGGGCCGGGTCCAGGTGGCGTAACGTGGGCCGGAGAGTGCGGGAGGGGTGGTGGGGCCACGTAGCAGTGGGAGGAGGTGCGGTGCACCGGGTGCGGGGGGTGGTTGACGGCGGGTGGTGAAGCTATTTTTGGGTTCCGTCTGGGCGGGCACAATTGGCACCGAGAAGGTCGGAGCGGGAGAGAGGCAAGTTGTCGCGGCCAAGTGTGGTTCGCCGCCACAGGGTGATGCAACTGGGATGAATGTATTATCTCTAAGAATTTATCAAATTTTACTTGATAAATCTTGTGTTTTGCCAATTTCTAACAAGATATGTCAAGTAAAAAAAGAGTTCATCTCCAACAATTTAGCATAATTCACTTGCCAAACTCAGATCTAACTTACATCAGGAATCTTGAGAGAAACAAAATTATGTTTATGCCCTTCCACCTCTTGAAAAACTTACGTCAGGAATCCTTCTCTATTCTCTATTTCTTTTTTCACCCTCCCACCTACAGCGAAACGCCGATGGCAACCACGATCCGCGCGCGCATATATGCGCGTGGGGAGGTGAGTTTTGCCAAGTTTCTATTTTTGCCAAGTTGTTTTGCCAAACTGTTGGAGGCCATTTTTTCTTGTTTTGCCAAAATTAGATGATGCCAAGTTGATTTGCTAAACTGTTGGAGTTGCTTATACCTTTTCTATTAGTATTTGCCAAAAATATTTCCAAACAGAAATTACAAATCTACATCTGTACAGCTGTTTGAAGGTGCCTTATCCCCAATTGAATGACAGTACGTACCTCATTTTTGCATCGTCATCATATCATAAAAAATTACAACTTTTTCGTACGAATTTGGATTGAGAAAAATTTACACAAAAACTATTGACCTCGATTAGACTAGAATTATAAAGTTTCAAAATTTCAATTTGAATCCATCTTGATGCTCAAAAGGTCGATATATTGTTCAGATCCAACATTTTAGATGTGAACATTGCATCCACCTTTAGGTGTCAAGAACTCAAGATGGCCTCGAATCAAAACATTTAGAACTGAAAATTGTAGATGTCGTAGAGACTACAATTTTTTTATATATTGCATCCCCATCAGAATTTTTTGTATGAAAAAGTTGAGAGCTTATGGCACGTACGAGCGTCGCTTTGCTGCTGCTCGGTTGAGCGCTGCGTTGCTTGGCAATTTGTACTATCTCCTAGCTCGTTATTTTGGACCTAGTTTTTTTTTATTGTTCTCTGATTAGCTGGAAAATGGTAGATCAACCCCATAGTGAGTTAAAAGTTTTACAATCGATAGAAAAATAGAACATTCCACGATGTAGAAATGGAAAACATCAATGTTGAAAATAGTGGGTTATTTCTTTTTAAGACGAGCAAAACATGTTTTTCATTAATAAGAGAAATACAAATACGCAACTTCAGAAAAATCTCCAAAGTGCAAAAGCATCCGCCAAACTCGAAGTACACATTGGTGGCAAAGCATCCACTGAACACGACGACAAAGCATATGCTAGTCTCGAAGTACGTAACAATGGCAAACATCCACCGAACAACACGACTACGACGACAAACCATCTGACAAAGCATTTAACTAATTTGATTTGATCACTTGAACCTTTAAACATGTGAAAGTACTTGACCAAATTTTGACATAATGATAAAACTTTCAATTGCATTAACAATGAAGTATATGTAGGAGGGTAAGGAGAGGTATCTCAAAGGAGAATATTGAGAGATATGGGTACCTCATGGGTCCCCATCGACTAAGGTCTCAGTCGTCCATGGCAGGTGGGTCCGGCCTATCAGACGACCTGCGGACCTGCAAGTGGGCCTAGCAGACCTTATCCGCGGCCCCGGAGATGACACCAAGTTTGGCGTGCAAGTCAAGACACTAGATGCGTTGCCAATCAGTCCGGATATTGCGGGATGCTTCCATGTTGTAACTGACCTGGGCTCAGAGCCCACCGACCTTGTAACCCTAGTCCGCCAGACTATATAAGGTGGCCTAGGACGTCTTCTTGAGGGCATCTCGGCTCCCGCGCACAGCAATACAAACCACCAAGAACTGAATGTAGGGTTTTACTCTCTGGAGGTCCGAAGTAGTACAAATCCCCGTGTTCCGTGTGGTCTTCGCATCGCCATTAGCGTTCTTAGTTCTCAATCTCTTCTCTACCTACAAATCAACCACGTGGGTACCCCTTGTGGATTGTCCAGATCCCAAAGTCTGACAACTATCGTGGATTTGAAGCTTGGGACACACATCTGGGTACTTCATGTAAAATACTTGTGACTTATGATGCACCACTATGTGAGTCTAGAATTATTTTTTGACCAACCATCCATGATGACTCATGATATGCCATAGATATACAGCGTAGTAACTTTAGATGTTTTTTTCTTATTTTATTAGGGTAGATAGCTATTTTCATCCTCAAACCAGTGAGACTCAGTTCGTCTCTAAATTTCCAATCCTTGAACTTTCATGTGAGTCTTAATTATGTCCTCTGTATTATATGTCACACCATGTTTGCTCCCTTGTCATCTAGTCAATTAGAGTTTCAAGTGGGCTTGATCTGCTCAGAACATCTGTTTTGATAGTTTACAGGCGAAATTGAGTTTCGATTGATAGTTTGAGAATGAAAACATGTTAGCTTTATGAAAGATTCATGCCATTACTAGTAAAATACTCTTTCTCGCAAACAAAGATGAAAACAAAACAAGCCATCTGAACATGAACAAGATAAACAACACTTGCATCAACATTTCCAACCAGCCTTCCTAGTACCAAAACATTCTTTTTAATGGCCTAAATTTCATTTAGAACTTTCTAATTAATAAAATTCAGTTGTGTTTAAAATCCAGCCTTCCTAGTTATTGAAATTATGTTTAAAATCCATCGGCATTCTGAAGCATAATTATGTTGTGAGTGTAGAGAGTCATTCCAATAGAAATATATGTTGTGATTGGTTGGGTGGCTACCAAGCTAACCTAATGTTAGAATCTTATATTTTGTTGTCGACAGCATCTCCAAGAGTGTTCAGTTTTTTCCTCCTCAAAATATGAAGACTTAGAACTCCTAAAAAGATTTTGGAAGGAATAATCGCTTTTATATATAAGACAACTTTATTTCAGAAACCCTATACTATTTGTAAATTATTATAACCGCATTTATATATTCTTTGTCTCTTGTACTTTTAGAACCCTTACATACTTTTTATTCTTGTTGTACCCTTCCACCTTTAGACTAGGCACTACTCCGAAGCGCGTAAATTACACGGAATCAGGTGATTTTTTCAGAATCCTAAAAGATTAGGAGGATGTATTAGGAGTTGTTGGAGAGATGTTTTTTTCTGATCTTACTAAAAATTAAGGATTATGAAGGGATTTAGGATACTCTTGGAAATGCTCAAGCCCAAGTAGCGGAAAGAAAGCCTTCTAAGTCAAGCTAACAAGAAGGTGTAAATGCTGCCAGGTCCAGGACCAAATCGTTATGTTTGCCACAGGCTCCAAGCCTCAAACCGTCCTGTCACTGAGCTCGAAGAGCTCAAGTCCATGACAGAGGGCTTCATAGCAAGGGCGGAGCCAGAGCTGGAAACTCCATTAAGCCCCACCGAAATCCCTCCAACAATTTTTAGCTATAGGTAAAGAAGAGGAAAAAGAAAATAGGGAGAAAGAAGAAGGAAGGGTGAATGAGCCCCCCCTGGCTCCTAGTCTGGCTTCGCCACTGTTCATAGCCACCTCACCTGTGCATCTTGATTTCAGATTGTTTCCTCGTTATGACTGGGGCCGAGAGATCGTGATGGATTCCTTCATTTATTTTTCACTTACCCTCTTCTCCTAAACACACAACACATTCAATTACTTTGTGGCTTGTTTCGCAATGCGGATTCTTGTCACACATGTTTGAAGAGGATTAAGGGCAACTGGGCAACTGAGCAAAATTTGTGAAGTTCAAACATGTTTAATTGGGTTTGGGGCCTCCTGTTGTCTAAAGCCTAACTAAACCATGTCCTAGCATAACTTGACTGTGGGCTTGGGCTTGGGGCCTAACTAAGCCATGTCCTAGCGTGGTTGGGTCTAAAGCCTAGCAACAAACAATCCCATAGTGTCTAACTAAAAAAAAGGAGAATTAGAAACAAATGTCATAGCAAGTAGCCATACAGCACAAATGAATTTCAGACTGTAACAAATTGTCCAACAGGTCATTCTGATACTCTAAAATTCACACAAGATTTGTTAAACCTTTTTCAGGTCACTATAATAACAAGTGAAAAGTTAAGGACCTTGGGTACAATTTACTCTTCTGATTAAACTATTTTTTGTTCAGAATTCTTACTGTCATAACCACAAAAGAAAACTCAATATTTGAACATATACAAAGTTAGATAACTCATAACTGGGTAACTTAAACCTTGTCATAAAAAGAGAAGATATATAGCTTCGTTCTTATGGAACAATCCATGGTAGTTCTTGCTAACCATACTATCAAACGCATTGCAAATATACCTCGTAGCAAACCAACAATTAATCACTATCTCCTCTTAAATGTTGGTGTGGCAAGGCCGCGCCATGGTTTTCTAGACTATTCTAATTGAGTAATTGTCGAACAAAGTTTTGTCCTCATTAATGAACTAAAATATGAATTATGAAAAGAATTTGGAGGGAGCACAAATCTTATCAGTAGCATTTTGTGAATTTTTTATACTAGCATCAGCGTAAGTACCAGAGCTGATGGATCACGTGGCTCAACCAGCTAGACAACCAACTAATGATCAACCAACCAACAAAAATATGCTTGTCCTTTGGCTCTTGCAATACCCTACGAAGCACCTGTATATATATACAAGCTTATCTGCCATCCGCTCTATATTTCTTACCACGGACGCTTATCCATCGGCAATGCAGTCTGCAACACAACACAACCCTACCGATCCAAAACTATAGGAAACTATATGAACCACATAAACTAGCTAGCTACTAGGAAGTAGGAATGGGAGGCATCGGCAAGTTTCTGACCACTTATGGGTAGGGTACTTCGTCAGGATTCTTTGTCAAACCATGCGACGAAGTCATGAAGGTAGATCAAGAACGGTCGACATACTATCCTCTAGGCGCCCAGCAGCCGACGGCTAAGGGTTCCGCTTCCTTCAACACCGGTGAGAAGCTTCGAAGAGGAGGCATGTTTTCTTAACTTCAGGCATGGAGTCCAGTGAGAATTGAATATCGGAATGCATCCAAATTGATTTGCCCTTACTACTCAACTGTTATATCCAGAGATCCATCTAGGTGTAGATCAGTGGGTTTTCACTTCAGAAGTTGAGATAAAACGTGGATCTTGAGGTTAATCGAGAGGGAGAGAGGAGAGGACAGAGAGAGAATTACCGTGGGGTATAGGTAGTAGAGGATGAACTCGTCGGTGCAGATGGAGTCCGTCGTCGCTGTGCAGTGCCGTGGAGATCCTCGGTGAAGCGCAGTGGTGACCGGCGGCGGCGGCGGAGCTTCCCGCCGCTCACAGCTCCCCCTGATCGGTGGGGCGAGTGGGACTCTCACAGGGTACTGTTCCTCGTGGCCCCCACCTCCCTTATATGGTGCTGCGCGACGGGGGGCCGCAACCCCAGTGGGTGGGCTCCCCCGATCAGGGAGCCGAGTCAAGGGCCCAGTTGGCCTACCCTTTGGGCCAACTGGTGGAGATCAACACTAACATTCTCCCCCTTGATCTCACCTTATGTTTCTTAACCTTCGGTTGGTATCCACTTCATCACAAATAAATATACCGAGCATGGGTCATCATAATTGTAATCACAATCAGATTAACCAGCCACAATACACTTATCCATTTTGAAAAGATCTTAACTTGGGCCCTCAGAAATCCAGAAATCATAGGCTCTACCATAAAACCCATGTCGACTGTGTGTTCTCTCAACACACTGGGTGGTAAACCTTTGGTAAGCGGATCCGCAAGTACTCACTTGGTACTCATATGCTCTATTCTTTCAAGAATGATTCTGGATTTTCTCCTTTGCAACATACAACTCATTTTCAATGTGTTTGGCAGTACACTTGATATGTTGCCCTTGGAGAGAAAATACTTGAATGGTATATTGCTGTTGTCTACCATTATCAACTCCGGGTAAAGGTTTCTTCAACCATTTAGCCTATTCTGTAGCCTCATATCATGCTAAACTTTGGGTATACATGACCCATGATATCACAACTATTTTGCTTTGGAGCTTTTCCACAATAAAACTCCAAGCTCGAGTGTTAGCTACTACTGTTGGCTTCACTAAACATCTCGCCAAAACTTTAGTTCTTTTTACTCACAACCTTTTGTGAGTACCTGCTCGTTTCACACTTACTTTTACTCACAATGTTTTGAGAGTACGTGTTTCTTTCTTACTTAGCATGAGGCTTACAACACTTTGCTAGATTGCAAAGTCTTTCTTTAATTCCATTCCAGTGATCTATAGCTGGATTGGGCTTTTGCCAAAAATATCCCAGATACTTAAGCTATGTCAGGGTAACATCCTTCTTGAGCATTGAGTCTGCTTCCAACAGCTGAAGCACATGGAACCACTTTCATTCGATCGATCTTAAATTGGTTACAGGAATACTAAAATTCCAAAACTATTATCCCTGACTTCAAATGAACAGGCATAGGCTGAATCGCATGCATACTATGTTTCTTTAGAATTCTTCTCTAAGTATGCTCTATGCGATAATCTTAATACCCCTTTACTTATATCTTAGTAAACTTCAATTTGTTAAACGATTGATACTTCACCGAGATATGTAAACTTGTAAGCTTTGAGGACAATATCTTCTTCGTCTGCAATAGCAGACTAACATCACTACTAGAGAGTAGGATGTCACCTACATACATGATGAGGAAAACACATTTCCAATTCTTAAACTTTGCATAAATGCAATTGTCGTCATGATTCCTACTAAAACCCAAAACTTACTTCGGGCAGCATCTTATTTGTTCTTTTCTTTCCATGACAAAACCTTTTGGGTCATGTCATGTAAATATCCTAATATCCTTTATTGGGGAACATTGCCTTCATTTTATGATTCCAAAGAATCCTCACATGAGAAAATGTCTCATTGTAACTTATTTCTTTTCTTGCATGAAGCCTCTTGACTTAAGTCGTGCATCATGTTTATTCTCATTGTCTTTGGAGTCATATAGTTTTGTAGACCCATTACAGTCCACTGTTTTGACTCCATTAACAACTTCTTCTAAATCCCAAAACAATGTTGGTATTTATCGATCTTATTTCATTTTCCAAGACATCTCATATGCGACAATGGTAACTATAGAATCCTGAAGGACAGGTTCCTCTTTTGCTTCTTGTTGCTACGAGAGGTACTGGACATGCCATGCTCCCCCACATGTGTGGCAATAAGTTTTCACAAGTGAAACAACAACACTAGCACCACAATGTTAGGCATTATTGGTGTAGTTACAACATGTAGTGAGAAAAAGACTTCTCAAAACAAATTTCTCAAGATACCACACTTTTTCTCATCATTTCATCATCTAGATGGAGTTAGGTCTCCGTGTACCATGCTCCCCCAGATTGTTCCATCTTTAGTAAAGATGTCGCATCATAAACTTTCTTATTTTGGGTTTGATCTGTCTTGATCAGTACATATACCGAGCGCCTACGCTATCTTCCTATCGGAAATATGAAAAATCCAGGAATTTAGCTGTTTCTTTCTTAAGGGTATCGAATATTATGACCGTTGAACTCCCCGTGACGGTCACAATTACTTAATAGATCATATCTTTTCTTTCAATGCATACTATGCATTTCCTCCAGTATAGGGATAATCTCTCCCCCTCGAAATATGACATAAACTTCAATGCCATAATTTCGAAACTTAAACAAAACATTTTGTGGACGAGGAGTCTTTCTTAACTTTCTTCATTCACACGATTGTGTCATGCAAACAAAGTTATTTCTTAACTCATATGGGAGCACTTTATTCCTCGTTGCACTTCAACAACTTAACAGAGTACATTATTTGCTAAACCTCTGCAAGTTAAACTCGCATATTTACTTACATAATGACTTGTATACAACTTTCTTTTGTCCTTTTACTTCATTTCAAAAAATGACTCCTTCTTAGCCACACTACACATTTAATATATGTGTCTTCCACCATTACTTACTTCACAACAAGCAACTCATTTAGAGTGCTCGCATTCGTTTACATAGAGTCAATTAATCAACTCTACACCTTCATATTTAGAAATGGTGTGCTTTTGGCATTTCTCCTCTTTTGGCATCAACCCTTGATTGCTTAATTTCCATGACACTATGGAAGTGCACGATCAATTCTGAGATAGCTTAAGAACTATCTCAAACATCTCTTGCAATGCAAGATATACTTAAAGAAAATGAGGGTTGTCTCGCTTCATCTTGCTACTGCATTAATTCTACATCACCTTTGGGCAGAAAATAGAATTAATGCATGAACTCATTACAATCTGTTTATAACATTGCCATTAACAACTTTGGTTGGAAAATGACAATATCATAAATAAATTCTTAAAAAATGGACTCCTGATGAGGACACCACTGTACTAGCTTGCCCCGCCACGCGAGTATGGACTTAAACTTTTCTCCGTCATGTGAGTGACCTCTATAAATACTTAAAATTGGCTTGTATTCACTCAGTAAATCCAGAAATAAATCTGGACCTTCTGCAATACACAACTTCAACAGATGTGAGTCAGTTAAACATGTGTTACATTCAGCCATTCTTCATTTGATCAATGTCCACAAATACATTCTGTCAGACCATTATTTAGAGAGAACACAGTCCCTCATGTAATGATCTTCTTTCTCTTGGAGTCATCATTAACTTCTCCTGTTAATACAGGATAATTCCTTCAAACTTCTCCTGTCATGCAGGATCAACTAGCATAAGCATTATGCTCAACTTCTCCCGTCATGCGGGATATCCTCTCAGGACACCGGAAGTGTTTGCCTAATTCTCTTAATACTCTGTTATACACATGTTTAATTTAACTTTGGTCAAAATTAAACATGCATCTTTACTTAACGCAATTCACATCATACTGTTTACAATAACATAAAAATTAGTCATGACGTGTAAAGGGTTCACTTAAACTTCATTTTCTGATTAAATTTTCCCTTTGGTTCCAACTTAATTAGAAAATTAATTGACTCATTAACAACGGAAACTGTTCATGAGAGAAAAAATTGAACACATTTTGGCATAAAAATGTCCAAACTTTGCTTAATTTAAACATTTCCATTCACAAACCCCAGCACTGTAGCCGAGTAATCTCATTCTTTGTCAGGAAACATCATTCTCATCTTTTCTCTCAAGTAAATATTGTATGCATTAACTTAACTTTGGTCGAAATTAAAACATGCAAAATTCTTCTACATTAGTTCTACATCACCTTTGGGCAGAAATAGAACTAATGCATGATATATAATACTGCTATCATCAACTTTGGTCAGAAGACAACAATATCATAATAAACTTTCAAATCTTAATAGGAAACATAATCATTATTACAGCGGAATCATGAAAAAACATGATAAAATCTACTTTTCAGAAGCACTTAATAAACTTTCCTTCATCAAGAGCGCATCTTGATCTTTATCTTCTCTCTGAAAATTGATCACTTTGATACAAAATTTATCAGAGATACAAACTTCAAACTTAAACTCATAAATAAAATTATAATATTGTTATCATCAACTTTGGTCAGAAAATAACAATATCATAATTAACTTTAAAAGAAATGTCTTTCTACTCCTCTAAATTTAATTAGAGGATAAAACCTTACTTTACAGCGGAAACTTGAGAAACAATTCATGAAAAACATGAATAACTTTACTTTCAGATGCATTTCTTATTCTCATATACTTTCTAAAAAAAATTACACCATTGGTTCAAATTGAATAGAGATAAAATTCATTCGAATTCGTTCAAAATATGCTTCTGAAAATAACTAAAACACTTCGCATGGTTCACTATGCAACAACTGTGCTTTGGCCCATATATGAAAAACAGCCTGCGGCCCTCTTGCGCCACTCGAAATAGTGTCTCAAACAAATCTGCATGCGGCCCACAACAAAAATGGCCCACGGCCACTCCTCATGCGCCAGCCTGGGCCCTTGGCCCAAAAACTCACGGGCGGGCCGGTGAAGTAGCCCAAGTGAAAGGACCTTGTGATGCCTAGAGGGAGGGGGGTGAATAGGATCACTTTAAAATTCTGCAAAAACTTAGCAGCGGATCAGGGACCGGAAGACCCGGCACGAGTGACCGGATGACCCGGGGGGTCCGGGTCACCCTGGCACTTGGGCCGGATCAACTAGCGCGCGAAGGTAGAGTACAATAAGCTATGGAAAACTTGAATTTGCAGAAAGTAAATGAATCAAACTTTGAGTATACGATGTAGATACCACCTGCAATCAAAGATTTTACAAGCAACAATACAAATATGGAGATCGATCCAAATATAGCTTCTAGGGTTAGAGGAGGGGAAGAACTCAAGCAAGCAAGAGACAAGCGAATTAATCCGAAGTTCACTCCCACAAAGGAAGCTACGTCTCCGTTGAGGATCCCACGAAAGGAGGGCTATCACCAAGAGCCGCTTTTCCTCATCCAATTTCCACAAAGGAAAATTGGTGCTCACTAAGAGAAATCCACAAAGAATGGGCAATACAAACGATCTCGGGTGCTCCACACGGAGAGGGCACTCAACGGGCGACGCCTAACCGTCTAGAAGCAAGCTTCAAGAGTAACAAACGCGAATCAATCAACCAAAGCCACCACAAGTGCTTCTTGAGAGGAAGGACTGAAGAGCTCTCACAAAGGGGATAAATCCTACACCTCAAAGGCCTCTCACACCCAAACCCTAGGAGGAATCCTTGCTTGGAGTGCTTGGAAGAGAGTTGGGAGAGAGGGATGAAGCTTGGGAGGTGTTTCAGTGGAAGGGGAGGCGGAACCCTAGAGAGGAGGAAGAAGGGGTATATATACCCGAGCCCCCCAAGCTAGCCGTTATGTGGCTCCTACGGCCTGGCCGGGTCAACCGGCACGGGTGGCCGGGTCACCCGGCACTCTCCAGAGCCGTCCCGGGTCGCCCGGCCACTCAGGCCGGTTGACCCGGTAGGGCTGGGAAAGCAAGGTTTCACTAAGACAAGGCTGATTTAGGTTTTTCTAATGATTTTTCTAGGGTTTACACTCTTAGAAAAGATGAGAGAAAGCCAAGAAGAGCACTTGTAGCAAGCCTCGACCAACCGACCACGTCCCTCTTTATAGTACGGTGTTTCCTAAACTCAAATTCAAACCAAAAATTAAAGTTAACTCACCGATTGAGCTTCAACACCATTCACAAGAAAATGAGGGCCTTCCTTTGAATGTTCACATTTATTTCTCTTTATCCCTGCACACACTTATTTGAACCATCAAATACCCAAATTATATTTGTCATTATCACCAAAATAATTAGGGGCCTAGATGCTTTTTCAATCTCCCCCTTTTTGGTGATTGATGACAACTATAATTTGAGCTCATAAGAGAGGAATAAAAATAAATGTTGTGTCCAATAATTTAGATGAAAACTCCCCCTAAATGTGTGCCTTTTCAAATAAAATGGCCTCAAATGCCAATAGCACATATTTAGATAGGGCTCCCCTTAAATTATTGCATACAACACAAGGTGCAAGGGTGTGATAAGCAATAATCCGTGATGCATATGACAAGTATATCACAACAATAAAGTGAGAAAATAACATGACATCAACCAACACATGCATCCCACATAACCATTAAGATCCTTACATCACACTAGCATAGATAAAAGTACCACAAATAAGTCTTACAAATAAAAGTTTGCACTTGGCACATCATCATCCATCACACCACACATAGTTCATTACATGTCCACTAGTTCTATTACATAAATAGCGATAAAAGATAGATAGGGGCTTCCATCCTCCAAATTCACTCCCCCTTTGGCAAGAAGCACCAAAAAGGGAGCTACTCCTCGTCGTCCTCGTCGTACTCCTCCTCACCTCCATAGTCCTCTTCTTCTTCTTCATCATCAACCGGGACCCAAGAGCCAATGTCCTCCCACGGATTTGGAACGGGAGATGGAGGATCAAAGGTTCTCATCTCATGCACTAGAGAATGTGGAAGATTGAGCCGAGCTGCCATCCCCTTTTGATTATTTTCTTGCCTATGTAGCTCTTGAGCCAACCACCGACGGTCGGCCTCACGCTCTCTAGCATCTTTGCGGAGCATGTTGAAGCAAGCAAACAATCCCTTGGCAAGAAAATTGAACTTCCCCTTCTTACCCCTATGAGCCCCACGAGAGTGAGAGGCACCTTCCATTGGAAGGGGATCATACGGACCCCTTGATGGTGGAGCTTGAGAGGAGGAGGCACCCGCATCAATAGGTCCATCAATGGGATACATGCCCGGATAGCGACCTCTAGCATCAATACCAGTCTGATGCTTACCAAGTCTAAAAGTTTGAACAAGCTTGCCTTTGCTAGTCTTGTAGTGCTCATGAACAACATCCGTCTTAAGATCAAGTTTAGTGGCATGCTTAACCATCATAAAGATATACGGTGCATAGTGACATCCACTAGAAGAAGTGTGTGAGCAAATGATAATCTCATTCCAAAGGAAATGGCAAGCATTGAACTTAGGTTGACCGGGAGCCATTTGATAAAGCAAATTTCTAGCTCTATGAGAGATGTTGTCGGAATCACCACCTCTAGGACAAAGAGTATACCTAAACAAGAGGTTGAGCATCTTGTAGTAGGGGGTGAGTCCACTAGTATGACCATAGTTGATATTTCCATAGGTACAATCATACATAAATCTCATTTTAGTCACTTCTAGCTCATCTCCACTATGAAGTTTGACAAGATCACTAGAGAATTGGTTTGTTGTGGTTGCACCTCTAAGTTTGAAAAGCATAGCAAACTCACTAACTGTGATTGAGAACCTCTTACCACCGAGGGTGAAGTGCATGGCATTCTCATCTTGATCAACATAAAGTGTGGCATAGAACTACGCCACCACCTCCTGAGAGTAGTCCGAGCGTAAGCCCATGAGATAAGCAATCCCCATGAACACGAGTGTGGACAGCCTGCATAGCCTCTTCAATAGGTGGAGTAAGATCAAGCAAGAAGGGCCAATCAATCCACTTCATCTCGGTTGTGATACGTCCCTTGGGTAGGATGGTTGACTCATACCAATCCGCTTGATGAGCAAGCCAAAACCGATCATCGCTGAAGAAAGACCTTTGGAGCCTTCTCGGGTCTTGAAAACGAAGTGGCCTCATGTCGGTCCCGGCCTTCATGTAGTTCACCAAAGGAGGGTCACGCCTTGTGCGCTCCGGAGGATGAACGGGAACAACCATCTGCACATAGAGAGACAGGTCCATGTCTTCATCATATCGATCTCCAACTTCATCGGCGGTACTTGCCCTCTTGGTCCTTGCACCAATGGTGGTGGTCCTCTTCTTGAGAATGGGGTTGCCGTCTTGACCACGACCATGACCATGAGCACGGGAAGGAGGAGCTTGAGGCTTGGTCCTCTTTTCATGCACATGAATACCATACTCTTCTCCCGATGAATGTTCCTCCTCCTCCTCACTTGATTCGGTGCGAATCTCCTTGCCATGAGTGCTCCTCTTCTCTCTACCCATCTGTACATAGACGAGATATGCAAGGAATTAGGATAGGTAACAAAGACCCTTTGAATCAGTGGTTCACTGGGTCACCCCGACCCTAGCCGGGTCAACCGACACGGGTGGCCGGGTCAACCGGCGGGGCGGGATGAACCCTAGAACGCTAGAATCAAAGGCGAGAGTGATATGATTGTTGGATTGAAATGAGATCATAGAGAGTTGTTCTAGAGCATAAATAGAAGCTATTGACTGAGGGAAATCATCAAGAACAAACTACATTGAGAGATCGGAAAATCCGGAGTTCGAATCGATTTTACCG
The DNA here is from genome assembly GCA_036936925.1 of Cenchrus fungigraminus. Taxonomy (NCBI): domain Eukaryota; kingdom Viridiplantae; phylum Streptophyta; class Magnoliopsida; order Poales; family Poaceae; genus Cenchrus; species Cenchrus fungigraminus. Next base: position 77,215,304 of record CM072780.1, read on the forward strand.
TTGGATTCCCGCGAAGTTTCCGGAAAACCCGAGGATGAAGAAGCACTTGAGAGGGAGGAGACTCCATTGCCCCAAACCACGGAGGAATCCCACAGATGAGAGGGGAAATCGCCTTGGGGCGGTCTTGGGGGGCGGCGGTGGTTCGGTGTGAGTGAGTGAGGAGTTAGGGTTGAGGACCCGCCGACCGCGGGCTTTTTATAGGTCTAGCGCAGGGGCTGGGTGACCCGGCACGGGTGGCCGGGCGACCTGGCAACCACCAGAGCCGCGCCGGGTCAGCTGGGTATCGGTGCCGGTTGACCCGCCTCCCCCACAGATTTCCCAAACAAGCAGATTTAGATAGGATGCTTTTTAATAAATGAGATATATATATATAGAGATAGATTGAGGGAAGATAAACCTATGAGTTAGATAAAGATATATGGATAGATAAGAAATTTTTCAAGATTTGAGATGGATAATAGAATTTAGCTAGTGAACATATAATAAACCCTTGACAACAAGTGACTAGCCACAATCAACAAACATAACAATAGTCACTCGAGCCAAGTATTTGATCCAAAGATCTCAAAATCCAAACTTTTGAAAAACTCACACAAATCAAGAAAAATAAAACATTTTCATATTAACTAGGCATCAATCAATTATGTACAATAAGTCAAGCCAAGTTACGAGAATCCAAGATATTTAGCTCACTTCTCAAAGCACAAAACCTTTGCTCATCTAGAGGCTTAGTGAAGATATCGGTAAGTTGCCTCTCGGTGCTCACATGACGTAGAGCAATATCTCCCTTAGCCTCATGATCCCTTAAGAAATGATGTCGAATATCTATGTGCTTTGTTCTAGAGTGTTGGACCGGATTGTTTGCTAGCTTGATGGCACTCTCATTGTCACACAAGAGTGGAATCTTACTAAACTCACAACCGTAATCACTCAACGTTTGCTTCATCCACAAAAGTTGTGCACAACAAGCACCAACCGCCACATATTCGGCTTCGGCCGTGGATAAAGCAAACGAATTTTGCTTCTTTGAGCTCCACGACACCAAAGACCTACCAAGAAATTGGCAAGTCCCGGTAGTGCTCTTTCGATCTACTTTGCAACCGGCATAGTCTGAATCGGAATAGCCAAGTAAATCAAAAGTGGAGCCCTTGGGATACCATAAGCCTAGGTTAGGAGTGTGTACCAAATATCTAAAGATTCTCTTAACGGCCATTAGATGACACTCCTTAGGATTGGCTTGAAATCTTGCACACATGCACACACTAAGCATTATATCGGGCCTAGATGCACAAAGGTAAAGGAGGGAGCCAATCATGGAACTAAAAATCGGGCCTAGATGCACAAAGGTAAAGGAGGGAGCCAATCATGGAACGAAATACCTTTTGATCGACCGACTTCCCTTCTTCATTGAGATCAAGATGTCCATTCAAAGCCATGGGAGTCTTGATAGGCTTGGAATCGGCCATGTCAAACCTCTTGAGCATATCCTTCACATACTTGGTTTGACACAAGAAAGTCCCTTCCTTTAATTGCTTGATTTGAAAACCAAAGAAGAACTTCAATTCACCCATCATAGACATCTCGAATCTCTTGGTCATGATCCTACTAAACTCTTCACAAAATTTATCATTAGTAGACCCAAATATAATGTCATCAACATAAATTTGGCAAATAAAGATATTTTTTCCATTTCTTTGAATGAAGAGAGGAGAATCGGCTTTGCCTATCTCAAAACCGTTCTTGAGAAGAAAATCCTTAAGGCATTCATACCATGCTCTAGGAGCTTGCTTAAGCCTATAGAGCACCTTATGGAGCTTGTACACATGGTTGGGAAATTTTGAATCTTCAAAGCCCGGTGGTTGCTCAACATAAACTTCCTCTTGGAGAGGCCCATTCAAAAATGCACTTTTCACATCCATTTGATGAAGCTTGAAATCATGATGAGTAGCATAGGACAAAAGGATACGAATTGACTCAAGCCTTGCTACCGGAGCATAGGTCTCTCCAAAGTCCAAGCCTTCAACTTGAGTGTAGCCTTTGCCAACGAGTCTTGCCTTGTTCTTTGTGACAACACCAAATTCATCTTGCTTGTTCCTAAAAACCCACCGATCACATTTTGCTTGGGTCTTGGCACCAACTCCCAGACTTCATTTCTCTTGAAGTTGTTCAACTCTTCCTCAATGGCAATAATCCAATCCGGGTCCTTAAGAGCTTGTTCCACACTAAGAGGTTCCAAAGAGGAAACAAACGAGTAAAATGCACAAAAATTTGACAATCTTGAGCGAGTTGTTACCCCTCTTTGAATACTCCCAAGTATGTTGTTGATGGGATGATCCCGTTGAACCATTTGATGTACTCTTGGGTGTGGTGCTTGAGATTGATGTTGAATGGGTCCATCATCATCATCTTCATCTTGTGAAGCTTCTTCATGAGCTTCACCACCTTGTTCTCCCCCTTGATCAAAGCCCCGTCCATGATCGTCACCATGAACTTGACTCTCTTCTTGATGAACTTGAGAACTTGGTGGTTCCACTCTTATTGATGATGATGGATCTTGATTGCTTGTGTCAACCGGAGCTTGAACTTGAACCTCGCGTGGCATCACTTCACCGGTCCCCATTCTAAAGATTGATACACTTGGGGGTTCTTCATCATCTACAAGGTTTTCACTAACTTGCTCTCGTTGAGAGCCGTTGGATTCATCAAATTTCACGTCTACCGTGGTCTCAACACAACCGGTGGTTTTTTTGAAAACACGATAGGCATGTTCGTTAGTTCCATAACCAATGAGAAAACCTTCATTAACCTTGGATGCAAACTTTGAGGCTTTAGGTTTCTTGTTAAGTATGAAACACTTACACCCAAAGATCCTAAAGTAGTGCCCACTCGGTTTCTTACCGGTGATGATTTCATAGGGGGTCTTGTTCAAGTACTTGTGGAGGTAGAGGCGGTTGGCGGCGTGGCATGCGGTGTTGATGGCTTCCGCCCAAAATGAGTCCAGAGTCTTGTATTCATCAAGTATTGTTCTTGCCGCTTCAATCAATGTACGGTTCTTTCTCTCAACGATGCCATTTTGTTGAGGTGTATATGGCGCGAAAAGTTCATGCTTGATGCCTTCTTCATCGAGGAACTCTTCAACTTGAGTGTTCCTAAACTCCGAGCCGTTGTCACTTCTTATGTTCTTGACCTTGAGCTCGAACTCATTTTGAACTCTCCTAATGAACTTCTTGACCACTCCCTTTGCTTCACTTTTATCTTGCAAAAAGAATACCCAAGTGAAACGGGAAAAGTCATCAACAATTACTAGACCATATTTGTTACCACCGATGCTTATGTAGGCAATTGGTCCAAACAAGTCCATGTGTAGTAGCTTCAACGGTCTTGATGAAGATAAGATGTTCTTGGCGGGATGATGCGCTCCAACTTGCTTCCTGGCTTGACAAGCACTACATAACCTATCTTTCTCAAAAACAATATTTGTTAGTCCTAGGATGTGCTCGTCCTTTTGAAGTTTGGTCAAGTTCCTCATGCCAACATGGGCTAGTCGGCGATGCCATAGCCAACCCAAGTCGGATTTTGCCACTAAGCAAGCCTTAGGGTCCACCTTCACTTTTGTGAAATCCACATGGTAAAGCTTTCCCCGTAGATGACCAGCAAAGACAATAGAGGAATCCTCCCTTCTGGAGACGGTCACACCCTCATGGGTAAAGAGACAATTGTAGCCTTTCTCACAAAGTTGTGAAACTGACAATAAGTTGTATCCTAACCCTTGAACATGATAAACATCTTCAATTGAATTAGTTGTTGAGATATCAATTTTACCTAGACCAACAACATCTCCTTGACCATTGTCTCCATATATGATAGTTTCCGTTGGTGTGTCATAATGATCAAGGGATGCAAATAAGCCTTCATCTCCGGTCATATGGTTAGTGGCACCACTATCAATCAACCATGCGCTTCCACCGGAGGAGTAGGCCTACAAAACAAGTTTAAGCTTTTGGTTTAGGTACCCAACATGATTTGGGTCCTTGGAGGTTAGAAGCATAAACTTTTGGAACCCACACACTCTTCCTCATAGCCTTCTTGGTGTAGGCTCCCACATACTTGACCACCATTTTACCATTGTGGTCCAAGGTCACAACATAGTCACACGTGTAGTTGGGAGAGGGCTTGTGTTCAACCACATTCTTCGATGCCTTAGGTGGTGAATTAACCCCACCATATCCTTTTGTGGTGTTCACAATCTTTGACTTGTCCTTTGTTGTGGTAGAGGTGGTGACTCCATGGGCAATGTCCATGATAGTGTTGAGGTAGCCTCCCTTGTTCCACAAGGGGATCTCATGCCCTTTCACCACCACCCTACCATTGACCTTGTTGTTCTTGTAGTGCCCAAGTCCTTGCTTGTCAACCACCTTAGGAATGGACTTGGCACCATTCTTGCCTTGAGTGATTAACATGTTCAATCGGGCTATCTCTTTGTCTTTGCTCTTGATTGTCTCCTCAAGCCTTGCATGGTTAGTCTTAAGAGCATTTACATCAACATTAGAGCAAATAGAACAACCTTTGCTAGTGGAGGCACTAGAGTCAAGTGTTGCCTTAGGATTGGCTTTGGTGCTTTCCCAAAGGGCACTATAGCTTGCTTCAAGATTTTTATGTTTATCCGACAAGCATGAGAAGCTTGTTTGAAGCTCACTATGAGTGACCTTTAGGGAAGCTAGAGATTCATTTGCCAAAGTGTAGTCCTTTGACATCCTCTTGTTGGTGTCATTGGCCAAGGACAAGTTCGTGGTCAACTTCTCCACCTTAGCCGCCTCTTCGGCAAGGCGTCTCTCTAGAGCAAGGTTTCTTTCCTTCTCAAGGATAAGCAAGTCTTCTTGCTCATGGAGAGACACTTTCTTTTTCTCTAATTTATCCAAAAGCCTTTTTATTTCTTTATAGCCCTTTTTACTAAATTGCTTTATCATGTTGGGCTCAATTTCTTTTTCATCATCTAGATCATCTATGTCACTAGGTGTGAATGAAGAAGAGGTGAGAGAGGATGAGGTGGTAGTTTCTTGTACCTTGCTCCCCCTTGCCATGAGGCAAAAGTGAGAGTGGTCCTCATCATCAGAGAAGTTGTTGAAGAGGCGTGGTGAAGATGACCCTTGTGCCATGGCGATAGTTGCCATGCCTTGCTTCTTCGGTTCTTCATCTTCGTCACTTGAGTCCCATTGTTGACCCACGTGAGCACGCCCTTGGTACTTGTTCTTGTACTCTTTGCTCTTCTCCTTGTATTTCTTCTCTTCCTCATTCTTGTTCTTGTTCTTGGGACACTCGGCAATGAAGTGTCCTTACTCTCCACACTCATAGCACTTCCGTTGAGACTTCTTCTTCCTTTCGTCACCGCCTTTCCTTGATGCCCTTGACTTCAAGAATTTCTTGTACTTCCTTATGGTAAAGGTGGTTTCTTCATCCGTGCTTCCTTCTTCACTAGTGTCTTCCTTCTTGGTCTTGGAAGTCCTTGGCTTCACTTCCACCACTTCACTAGAGCTAGCATTGAGGGCTAAGCTCTTGTTCATCTTCAAGCTTAGAGACTTTTCCACATCTTGACCAACTAGCTCTTGATGCAAAATCTCTCCAAGAAGTTGATTGGGGGTCATCTTGTAGTAGTTCGGATCCCTTCTTATCATGGCCACTAGGTTTTTGTCCTTCGGGGCAAAAGCTCTTAGCAACTTCTTTGTGACCTTGGAGTCTTCCCAATCAACACTTCCAAGAGCTCTAATATCCGAGACAAGGAGCATGAGCCTATCATACATTTCTCTCATGGTTTCTCCATCCTTCATGAAGAATAGCTCAAGCTCTCCGTTGATCAAGTCCATCTTCCCTTGCCTCACATGTTCGGTCCCCTCATGTGCTTCCTTGAGGGTGTCCCAAATCACCTTGGCAATTTGGATGTTCCGAACCTTGTTGAATTCTTGAGCACACAAGGATCCCGTGATGACTCTTGTTGCTTGCACATTGCGGTGGAGGTCTTGCTCATGTTCAAGTGTGAGGGCTTCTCCTTCGGCAGGGATTGTCACACCTACAACCACAATCTTCCAAGGAGAAGGGTGAAGCCCGTAAAGGTGCATTTGCATATCATAAGCCCATTTGGGATAGTCCTTCCCATCGAAATGAGGAGGCTTTCCCAAATGCACAGAATAGAATTTTTCGTTAGGATGATTGCTCGGAAATTGTGCGTAGTTGTGGGGCACTTCATGGAAGCCGGAGTGAGTGTATTTGGTTTGCTCCTTCTTGATCATCTTCTTGAGGAGCTTCTTGGCCATCTTCTTGGCCTTCTTCTTCTTCTTAGCCTTTCTTCTCTTCTTTGCCGCCATCCTTGCCGCATCATCACCATCCTTGACGTCTTCATCACTTGAGTCGGAGTCCGAGTCGGAGTCGGATGAAGAGTCATCGAAGCTCTCTCCGTTGGAACGGCTTGGAGCCTTCCCGGTGATGTCTTGGGCTGCCTTAAGCACTCTTTCTTGAGCTTTCTTGGCGGTGATTTCTTCAGCGGAATGGTTGTCTCTACTCCCCGACATCTTGATCCCTTAGCGGTTAAGCCTAAATCAAGGGATTAGGCTCTGATACCAATTGAAAGGACCTTGTGATGCCTAGAGGGGGGGGGTGAATAGGATCACTTTAAAATTCTGCAAAAACTTAGCAGCAGATCAGGGACTGGAAGACCCGGCACGAGTGACCGGATGACCCGGGGGGTCCGGGTCACCCTGGCACTTGGGTCGGATCAACCAGCGCGCAAAGGTAGAGTACAATAAGCTATGGAAAACTTGTATTTGCAGAAAGTAAATGAATCAAACTTTGCGTATACGATGTAGATACCACCTGCAACCAAAGATTTTACAAGCAACAACACAAATATGGAGATCGATCCAAATATAGCTTCTAGGGTTAGAGGAGGGGATGAACTCAAGCAAGCAAGAGACAAGCGAATTAATCCGAAGTTCACTCCCACAAAGGAAGCTACGTCTCCGTTGAGGATCCCACGAAGGGAGGGCTATCACCAAGAGCCGCTTTTCCTCATCCAATTTCCACAAAGGAAAATTGGTGCTCACTAAGAGAAATCCACAAAGGATGGGCAATACAAACGATCCCGGGTGTTCCACACGGAGAGGGCACTCAACGGGCGATGCCTAACCGTCTAGAAGCAAGCTTCAAGAGTAACAAACGCGAATCAATCAACCAAAGCCACCACAAGTGCTTCTTGAGAGGAAGGAGTGAAGAGCTCTCACAAAGGGGCTAAATCCTACACCTCAAAGGCCTCTCACACCCAAACCCTAGGAGGAATCCTTGCTTGGAGTGCTTGGAAGGGAGTTGGGAGAGAGTGATGAAGCTTGGGAGGTGTTTCAATGGAAAGGGAGGCGGAACCCTAGAGAGGAGGAAGAAGGGGTATATATACCCGAGCCCCCCAAGCTAGCCGTTATGTGGCTCCTACGGCCTGGCCGGGTCAACCGGCACGGGTGGCCGGGTCACCCGGCTCTCTCCAGAGCCGTCCCGGGTCGCCCGGCCACTCAGGCCGGTTGACCCGGTAGGGCTGGGAAAGCAAGGTTTCACTAAGACAAGGCTGATTTAGGTTTTTCTAATGATTTTTCTAGGGTTTACACTCTTAGAAAAGATGAGAGAAAGCCAAGAAGAGCACTTGTAGCAAGCCTCGACCAACCGACCACATCCCTCTTTATAGTACGGTGTTTCCTAAACTCAAATTCAAACCGAAAATTAAAGTTAACTCGCCGATTGAGCTTCAACACCATTCACAAGAAAATGAGGGCCTTCCTTTGAATGTTCACATTTATTTCTCTTTATCCCTGCACACACTTATTTGAACCATCAAATACCCAAATTATATTTGTCATTATCACCAAAATAATTAGGGGCCTAGATGCTCTTTCAATCTCCCTCTTTTTGGTGATTGATGACAACTATAATTTATCTCATAAGAGAGGAATAAAAAGAAATGTTGTGTCCAATAATTTAGATGAAAACTCCCCCTAAATGTGTGCCTTTTCAAATAAAATGGCCTCAAATGCCAATAGCACATATTTAGATAGGGCTCCCCCTAAATTATTGCTTACAACACAAGGTGCAAGGGTGTGATAAGCAATAATCTGTGATGCATATGACAAGTATATCACAACAGTAAAGTGAGAAAATAACATGACATCAACCAACACATGCATCCCACATAACCATTAAGATCCTTACATCACACTAGCATAGATAAAAGTACCACAAATAAGTCTTACAAATAAAAGTTTGCATTTGGCACATCATCATCCATCACACCACACATAGTTCATTACATGTCCACTAGTTCTATTACATAAATAGTGATAAAAGATAATAGGGGCTTCCATCCTCCAAATTCACTCCCCCTTTGGCAACAAGCACCAAAAAGGGAGCTACTCCTCGTCGTCCTCGTCGTACTCCTCCTCACCTCCATAGTCCTCTTCTTCTTCTTCATCATCAACCGGGACCCAAGAGCCAATGTCCTCCCACGGATTTGGAACGGGAGATGGAGGATCAAAGGTTCTCATCTCATGCACTGGAGAATGTGGAAGATTGAGCCGAGCTGCCATCCCCTTTTGATTCTTTTCTTGCCTATGTAGCTCTTGAGCCAACCACCGACGGTCGGCCTCACGCTCTCTAGCATCTTTGCGGAGCATGTTGAAGCAAGCAAACAATCCCTTGGCAAGAAAATTGAACTTCCCCTTCTTACCCCTAGGAGCCCCACGAGAGTGAGAGGCACCTTCCATTGGAAGGGGATCATACGGACCCCTTGATGGTGGAGCTTGAGAGGAGGAGGCACCCACATCAATAGGTCCACCAATGGGATACATGCCCGGATAGCGACCTCTAGCATCAATACCAGTCTGATGCTTACCTAGCCCATCCTTCTTTCCCCTTCCGCCTCCCTTTGCTCTGCCCTGGCTGCACAGCGGCAGCGGCGTGGAGACTGGCCCACAGCCGGCGTCTCGCCGGTGAGGATGGGGCGAGCGCCACCGGCACAAGGCCGCGGACGGCTCCCCTTTACTCCTCTGATCCTCCTTTGCCCTCCCCTCATTCTACTAGACTCGGTGAGATCCAGAGAGGAATCACCATCTATGGCTTCGCGAAGGTGCAAGGCGGCGGGTGGCTCTCTCGTGGCCGGCGGCTTGCCGGCGGCGGTGAGGGGGCAGCGCCGCCAGCACGAGGCTGCACCTCCCTCCTTTCTTCTTCTCTATCTTATCCTCCCCCGCTTCTTTAAGCGAACGCAAGATCCGAAGATGTTGTGCCCGCCCATGGCAACCGGAGGAAGTGGCGGCGTCACCGCTGGGCCCTTCGCCGGCGCGTGCGTTCGCTCTAGGGTGAGCGCGCCGCCGTCGAACGGCTTCACGACGATGCCCATCTTTGTCTGAGTCCGCCCCTGCAGACTGCGCGGCATCAAGCTTCAGCTCCTTTCCCGCATGGTGGCGGTGGTTACGCCGGCAGGGGTAAGACCAAAGGTAGGTCCTCCTCCCCATCGGCGTTTCTCGATCTAGGGTTAGGGTTTGGGGATCTTGACACGAATTTCTTCGATTTCTTCGATTCGAGATCGAATTCACCTTCATTTCTTTCTAATTCATGATCGAATCTTTCGGATCTGCTATTGATTTGCATCGATTTTATCCTCCAGGGGTACGCTGTCACGGCGACCCATCTTCCTCCCCCTCGCCTGTGGCGGCGGAGAAGGTTACAGACCCGCCTCTGCGGTGGTGCTCTACTCTTACCCCAACAACTCGATCTACACGCTAGATCGAGGCGTCTGATACCATTGTTATATCCAGAGATCCATTTAGGTGTAGATCAGTGGGTTTTCAGTTCAGAAGTTGAGATAAAACGTGGATCTTGAGGTTAACCGAGAGGGAGAGAGGAGAGGACAGAGAGAGAGAATTACCGTGGGGTATAGGTAGTAGAGGATGAACTCGTTGGTGCAGATGGAGTCCGTCGTCACTGTGCAGTGCCGTGGAGATGCTCGGTGAAGCATAGTGGTGACCGGCGGTGGCGGCGGAGCTTCCCGCCGCTCATAGCTCCCCCTGATCGGTGGGGCGAGTGGGACTCTCACAGGGTACTGTTCCTCGTGGCCCCCACCTCCCCCGATCAGGGAGCCGAGTCAAGGGCCCAGTTGGCCCACCCTTTGGGCCAACTAGTGGAGATCAACACTAACATCAACACGTCTCAGCTAGCTCCTCTGATTGGGAATTGGGATGCCACATACTGATCCTCTGTACGTATCCACTGTCACCGTGGAGCAACATCAGGGAGATGTTCTGTGTCATGACGGTACGGTGGTCCCGATGTGTCCCTGACTCTTTCTCTGAATGGCAGCGTAACCATGAATCATGCGAGCCACATCCTGGTAGAGATTACAAAATGTACGAGGTGAAAGAGTAGGAATTGGGGAATACTCTATGCATTACTCAGGCATAGTCAGTGTACATATATAGGCTAGGTGGGGAGTCGTGATAGACCGGCCCACGAGCCCGATTACATTCCAACACTCCCCCACAGTCGGAACTGGGAGCACCGCGAACATTAAGACTGGACCTAAACTCCGTGAAGACTGATGTCGGTAAACCTTTGGTGAAGACATCAACGTATTGGGACGTAGTGGGAACATGCAGGACGCGTACTTCACCGAAGGCGACTCATTCTCTGACGAAGTGTAGATCAATCTCGACATGCTTGGTTCGCTGATGCTGAACCGGATTGGTGGAGAGGTAGACGGCACTGACGTTATCACAATAGACCACGGTGGCGCGGCGAAGAGGATGATGAAGCTCCTGCAAAAGTTGGCGCAACCAGCAGGCTTCGGCGACACCATTCGCCACTGCTCGATATTCCGCCTCGGCACTAGACCTGGACACTGTAGGCTGACGTTTGGATGACCAGGAGATGAGATTGTCCCCGAGAAACACAGCGTAACCAGAGGTGGACTTGCGTGTGTCAGGACATCCCGCCCAATTAGCATCTGTGTCGACAGTAAGGTCAGCCGGTGTGGTCCGGTGCAGGTGGAGACCGAGGTCCAATGTGCCCTGAAGGTAGCGAAGAATCCGCTTCATAGCACCAAGATGAGGCCCCCGAGGGTAGTGCATATATAAACAGACCTTCTGAACAGCATACGCAATATCTGGACGGGGAAAGGTGAGATACTGTAAGGCACCAGCAATACTGCGATAGTGGGTAGGGTCGGCGACTTTGACACCATCAGCAGAGAGCTTGGCGTGGGTATCCACCGGGGTGGCGCATGGCTTTGAAAGGACCTTGATGCCGCCTAGAGGAGGGGGTTGAATAGGCGAGACGACCAAATAAAACTTTTCCCCTGAAACTTGAGCTTCCCTGGCGCTGGCGGTTAGACCGCCCCAGCCAGGCGGTTAGACCGCCCCTAGTGCACTGAGCACAGATGGGGCGGTTAGACTGGGTCAGGGGGCGGTTAGACCGCCTCCACCCAATGAACCTGCAAAAGACAATTCAAAGCTTCTCTTGACTTCTAACAAGAACCTAAGTTCTTGAGTGGCTCCTGTAGATGATCACAAGCAGAGTAATGATCCCTGCACTCAAAGACAAGCACACCCAAGTAGATCGAGCGGAAGCAAAGTAAATATGCTAGAAATCAAAACGAGTGAGGCAAACCACAAAGGAGAGACGAGGATTTGTTTCCCGAAGTTCACCGCCCACCAAGGAACGGCTACGTCTCCGTTGAGGAGCTTGTAAGGGAAATCTCCCACAAAAAGCCGGGTCTCTTTCAACCGCTTTCCTCCTTTCCACTAAGGTGATCTTTTTCACGAAGAGGCAAGATCACAGCCCTCACAAACTTGCCGCTGCTCACCACAACCTTGGGAGCTAGCCGGCGACGCCTAGCCGTCTAGGAGACGAACATCCAAGAGTAACGAATGCTTCAAAGGCTTTCCGACGTGAACCACAAGTGCTCAAGCTATGGGATGCTCTTGCTCAGCTCACAAAGGCTTAAACTCTCAACCCAACACTAGGATATGGCTTGAATTGCAAATCTCACAAAGAGAGGGTTGGGGAGTGTTTCTATAGCTTTGGCTTATGAAAAACAGCAGGGGGAGCACCTCAGCAACCCTAGAACCAGCAGCCCCAACAAGTGGAGCTCGTGGGGTACTTATACCCCTCACAAGGAAAACTAGCCGTTAGAACTCTGGCCAGGGCGGTTAGACCGCCTACCTCTGGCCAGTTTGAAAAACTAGCCGTTGGCCTGCCAGGGGCGGTTAGACCGCCCCCTGGGGCAGTTAGACCGCCTTGGGGCAGAGAGAGCCCAAAAACCCTTCTCTCTTCTTACAAGCACTCCAAGACGTGTTGGAGTGGCTAAGGTTGGGTTAGAGGTTTGTTAGACTACTCAGGAACTCTCCAAGGCCAATTCTCACTTAGGTCAACTAATGAGCACTTTCGATCTTTTGTCTTAGAGCTAGTGCTGCATCCCTCTTGATAGTACGGCATTCCTAAACTCAAGAATAAATATAAAACAGAGTCAACCACTTGAGCTTGTAGATCTTCAATCTTGCCATACTTTTGCAATTCCAACTTGAGGGCTTCCAACATAGCCGATGTCTTGAGCAAATCCATACTTGAGCTAGTGACTTAGGATTTTTCCCTTTAGCATAAGAATGCCCACTTTAATCCTTAAGTCACTCCATATTGCCAATCATAACTTATAGATGTGTTGCATTGCTTCCCTCGGTTAAGGCTTGGATATGATACTTGGAGACCCCACGGATGCTAGAACTTCACCTTAGCAAAACACTAATGGCGGTCGGGCCAAGACCCCAAAGATTGCTTAGTCCCTCACCCTAGTCACCTCGGTTGATCTCTTCATCACTTACCCAATCCACATTGAGTTAGGCTTTGCTTGATCCACAATTTGATCTTCATTTGAAATCACACTTCAAATGGTTGTTCTTGATTGACAATGAATATGCAAGCTTCCAATTAAGGACCATAAAATCTAAACTCATCCTTGTGTCCTCTTTCAATAACCATATGAAGCCTTGCACTTTAACTTGAGAGAATTACCAAATTTTCTTTTTAAGATCCCTTTTATTTTTAGTCAAGCTACCACAATCCTTGGAGACATGTAATTCATCTTCGCAAAATATCTCCAATATATAAATCCACTTATTTGATTGACATTAACCAATTTTGCACAAGGATCACACACTTGCTTGCCTTTAATTATTGTGAGCCAAATAATATCCATTTAAATAAACAACAATTGTAGCTCATGTATAAATAACAAAAACCTGCTCACAATCTTAGACAAATACATTAGTCCTTTAATCATTTTGTCATTCAATTCACCAAACTCCACTTAGGGGCCTAGATGCACTTTCAATCTCCCCCTTTTTGGTGATTGATGACAACTCGATTAAAGCTTACAAAAAAATTGTTTAAGCGCATTTTTAATTCTTAGATATAGCTGGAGCTCCCCCTTAATGTGTGCTTTGAATTTCAGAAATTGGCCTCAAATGCCAAAAGCACATATTAAGAAGAGAACCATGAGAGCTCCCCCTATATCTTAGAATCAGTGGAGTGCTAGACATGTGTGTGACAAAATAAAAATAAAACTGTGATGCATATGGCATGATAAGCATTCAACAAAGAGAAGTGTGTGTGCTGTTTGGGTAGGGGCGGTCAGACCGGGGTTGCAGGCCGGTTAGACCACCTCCCCTATTCAGCCTACACAAAACATTCACCAATTAATTCATGCATCACAAACTATCACAAATGTCACTTAAGATACATAGATAAGTTCTACACAACCAGTAGCACACATACAAATACTCAAGTCCACAAGATAAAGTAGAGATCTAATTATTACAGACCAACTCTCAACTCACAGGGGCAGGGCGGTTAGACCGCCTACCCCGGGCGGTTAGACCGCCCCCTGCAGAACAGCCACACTAGAAGATAAACACATTTGTTTTAATCCAATTCTTCTCCCCCTTTGTCATCAAGCATCCATAAAGGGCCTGGAGAAGATGGTGCTGCTGCCAAGTCACTGCTGCTGCCACCTATCCCAATTTTCCTCTCTGGTGTTTGGATCTTCAAATAGGCATACAAGAGAGAAATGAGATGTAAAGGAATTGGATATGGAAAAATTTCAGAATAGAAGATAGGAGTGATTTTTTTCCATACCATAGGATGGTGCAGGGCGATCAAAGAATTCATGTGAGGCACGAGCCGCCCATTCCTCATCTGGTGGAGGAGCAACCCAAGGTGGAGGAACAGTCGTGTCACCGTCAAACATAGAGTCAAAGCCAGTAGGTGGTGGAGGAGGAGGAGCCGAGGAGGAAGAAGCACCAATGTCTGATCCAAAGTTGCTTCCATACTGATAATAGAGATCCGAGTTAAGGAAGCTTTGCACCCTGTCTTCCACTGAGGGTATCTCAACCTCTGGAGGGGATGGTGAGATAGGAGACCTAGGAGGCTGAATACCAGCATGAATGTGAAGTGCCTTCATGGTATCCCTCATCTTCTTATCCTTCTTCCCCTTCTCTTGCTGAGCAACTTCTATATCTCTCTGTGATTTGCACATACCAAGGAAGATACTGATCAGTTTGCGAAGCGGGGAGCTATGCTTCCTCTCTTCCTGCCAGGGGCGGTCAGACCGCCCCTAGGCTGATAAGCCTCCCAGCTGCGCGGCGCCTCCCTTTCTTCAAAAATTTCTTGCTCCTCTTGTTGATCATCCTGTGGAGATGGGACTCCCACTGTCTTGCTGGGCTTTGGTTGGAAAGGGCGATGCTTTGTGTCATTAAGATAAGCTCTTTGTGTGACTTTCTTGATAGTGTAGCTAATGTAGGGACCATAGCTACACAACCTTTGTGGATTTTCTGAAGAATTCTTTTTTTCCTACCACAAAAAGTCACCAACATTAAACGCCGGCTCACCGGGCTTCATGGCAACCATCAAGTTCCTCTGAAAAGTAGTGATATCCGAAGTGTTGCCATCCCTAGGCGTGAGAGTCTTTCTGAATAAACGGTTGTGGATAGAATAGTATGTGTATAAACCCTTCACATGTCCCCAACTGTCCCTTGCATTCCTGGGATACATAAAAGCCATCCTCTTAGCCTCAAGTGGGCCCTCATCATGGAGCTTCCAGCGGAACCCATCATTTGGTATTCTGAACAAAGTGAGAAAACTAGAGAAAGAGAACTGAAAGTTTTCACCCTCAGTCATCCAATACATAGCCCTCTCACTTTGCCCATTCTCATTTAGCACATAGCCAAAATAAACTGTCGCATAAAACTAGGCGATGAGCTCCTTGTTCCAATGTTGCTTAAAGCCCATGAGGAGCTTAAGCCCTTTCTCCTCACAAGCCTGAATCACCTCATCAAAGATAGGATTATTCTTCCTCTCCATAAACTCCCAATCAACAAACTGAGCATCATTGGTGATTTTAGCCTTTCTACCAGTAATGATGGCTGTGGTGTAATAATCCTGTTGAAAAGTTGTCCAAAATCTGTAATCTGTAGCAGTCCTAGCTTCACCAGCCAGATTAACTCTTCTCAACTTTACCACAGTGTCCGCCATCCCTGCCTGATAATAATCAATAGGTCCTCTGTAAGAAGGATAGTTGGGCTCTCTGATATAAGGCCTACCAAGCTGATTACCACCCCTCTGACCCTCATCCTCATCCTCTTCCTCATCACTACCATCATCACTGTCATTACCTCCACCTACATCTCCCTGCTGACGCCGGCTGTCCTCAAAATTAAGAGTGGGATCCTCCACATCGTCATCACTATTCTCCACTATGTCACTCATCTCAATGTCATCACCATAATAAACAGGTGGTGTCTGCTGTCCTCTTGGCCTCAAGTTGTGTGTACTTGGACCGGTGGACGTCCCGGCGTCACCACTTCCTCTTTTCTTCCTTTTCTGAGTTTCGACACCCCTTGGCATAGCTGCTGTCCCTGGATCACAAGATGTGAAACAAAAGTGTATGAGAACGCAGGAACAAGATTGGCTAGAATGAGCATCAAGGCTCGGCAATCTAGAGCAATTGGCACAAAACTGACCAGGGCGGTTAGACCGCCCCTGTCAGGTTTGAGCCAATGGCTCTTTTCTGCCAAACACAGCAACACTGATGAAAGGATATGGAATTACTGTTCATGAGACGTCCCTAGATAAATGGAGATTAAGTATGCGCAGGAAAACAACTTTTAAGCCGGGCAAGCACAGGGCGGTTAGACCGCCCCGGGCTGCCAACCCTAATGTTGAGTTCATGACTAAATACTTAACAAAATTGAATCAAACTCTAGGTATGTCTTCTAGGGGTTGCCAGGTGATGTTCTACCAAAGGATATTCAAAACTACTCATGGAGTTGATAGATCGGGCAAAAACAAGAATTGAATACTTTTGGAGAGATGAAACCGAAATGAAATCCAATGAACCGGGTGGGGAACCGGTTCAGCCGCCTTAGGAGAGTAACTTCCACGGATTGGATTTGGTTTTTCGTGGAGAAACACTCAAATCACCATGGGAGGGGTGAGAGAGCTCGAGGAGGAGGAGAACCATGGGTTGGGGACGAATGGCTCCTGTTCTTGGTCGCTGGAGAGAGAAAGAGTGAAGGAGATAAGGATGTGGGGCTGTGGAGTCACGGGCAAAGGTAAAACAGTGTGGTCCATGGGACTTGGTCTGACCGGGTGTGGGGCCCGGTTAGACCGCCCCACCCCCCAGGCTGAGCAATCTGAGGGAAGGATAGGATTTCATCCCTCTTTTCCATTTAGACCCTTGGATGTCCTGAAATTGCGTTGTGGATGAATTTGAGGGCAGGGATAAAAACTGGGTAGGGCGGTTAGACCGCCCCTTACCCCGGTTAAACCGCCCCTGCCAAAAATTCAACCAGAGACCCTTTTTTGGTAGTTCCGAGGTGGGGTCGGAAGTACTGATGATTTCCTTAATTTTGACAGTGAGCTCTTATCGGTAGTTCCGCCCTAGGGTCGGTAGTTCCGAGGAACACTTTTCCAGCCTTAGAGAATTTGATCCTTGATTTCCACAGAATATTTGGATAAAAGATATATAGATGAATTTGATCCAAATTTCACAAATCTTAGAAGAACATGAGATAATCCAAAATAATTCACATTTTTTATTCTTCCAAGAATGAGAGAGAGAGAGATAAAGATATGGATAAAGAGATGAATTATGGACTTGAGTAAAATATCACCACTTGTGACTAGCCATCAACTAAACAAGGGGAACTATAGTCACAAATGGATCAATAGGGTCACGAAGACCAAGAACCAAATATTTTTCAAATTAAGCACACTTCCTACACATGCTAGTTGGATTTTCGAAAAATCTTTCCTATACCACAAAGTGCATGCATCCTCATCAAGTAAATCACCTCTTTAGTATATTTAGCTCATACCCTACTCAAGAGACATTCACACGACACCAAGTCGAGTTTATGCGAAGGTATCAACCAAATATATAGAGAGGCACACGAAAATTCACTTGAAGCAATTACATGCTAAGTTGGGCACACTAGCATGGTATAATGGCCTAGATGCATTTCGGTATTTAAAGAGGTTCATGAGGACATACCTTTGCCTTTGGACCATTTGAATTTGTGCATAAGTAAATTTATGGAAAGGCTAGCTCTTACTTGATTCTTTGAGATTTAATAGTGAAGTCAAGAGCTTGCTAATGATGCACAAAAACATGAGACTACAAGTTCACTAGAAGAAATTGTTAGTCCCACAAATGACACAACCTTTGAAGTAAGCTCCCCCTCAATTAGTGCTTACAGAATTTTGAATTTCTCGAACTTAGCACACAATTCAATTACAAACAAGGGAGATTGCTTCAAAGGTAGGTCTAGGCATAAAAAAGTTTATCAAATTGAACTATGCCAAGAATCTCACTACCATTGTCTTGAAATCACCAAATGTAGAAATTCAGCTCCATGTCGGGTCACCCGGGCCAAAGTGGTTGGGTCACCCGCCATCCTCCAGAGACGTCTAGGGTCACCCGGTCATAGGGGCCGGGTCACCCACCAAATGCCATTTCTGGGAGGCAGGCGGTTAGACCGCCCTGCCCTTTTAGGTCCTTTTGGTGATCTTTCGGCTCTTGTTCTTTGATAAGCCTCTTTAATACCTAAGTAACTCCCTGCAAAGTTTATCACAACAAATGCTCTTCTAGAGAGCCATTTGGAGCATCGAATGGTATGAGAGAATAAAATTATGAAAGTGTCAAGGTCACTTCCTCATGCTTCACAAACTTAGGTCTAGTGATCCATGAGTGTTCACAAAGAACTAAGAGTGACCAGGGCACAACCTTAAGTACTTGTTACCGAGATTGCATTGGTTGAGTGATTTTCACTTTCTAGTCCTTCTCATTGCAAGGTATCAAATGATGGATTCTTTCTTCATTGCCATGACTTCAATGCAACTCGATCAACCTACAAGCTCAGCAAGCACTTCTTGGTACCCAACACTCGTTGGGTCCTACAAGGTTAGTCACAAGATGCTTAGGAACCCAAATGGCCCTTGTACTAGTTTGAGGTGAACTAATCATCCTCATAGTACAAGTGCTAATCTTGTCATTCGCCGAAGGAAGAGGGCCGACCGCCGCGGGACGGCGAGAGGGAGTTCCCGACTCATCTTCGTCCTCGCCGCCGCCGAGTCGAGGCCTGCTGCACGGCGCCGCGAGGAGGGCGGGAGGGGGCACGTCGTGCAAGAGCTCCGCCTCGGGCAGCGTGTCCCGACCGGCCACGGCGCAGCGCGGGGAGGGCAGATCCGCTTCCGCGTGGCGATGGAGGTGAGCAGGGAGTGTGGCCCGAGCAACGGTGGCGGTGCGTGGGGAGAGGGTGGCGGCGGGGACGCCGGGATGGAGAAGAGCAGGGGGGCGAGAGGGGGCGGTGGGGGAGGGAATTAGGGTTCAGGGGCGAGCGGGTTGGGGGGTATTCTTTTTTTTACTCGCTAAACTGCTCATTCTTTATTCAACCGGAGAGACACTGAGGTCACGACCCACCAAATCGATTACAAAACTCGGGAGGGGATCATTCCAAATGATTGGAACGTCCGGGTCCCTAGCAAAGTCTGAATGAGCTAGCTCATGCGCACACTCGTTACATGAACGGGAAACAACACAAACATCAACTAAATTAAAGTGCAAATCTAGAAGATCGCGAGCTTCTTGATAGATGACGCCACCTGGGCTTTGATCATAGGAATCAGATCGAAGTGCCATGGCCAGGTTCGATGAATCCGTCTCGACAATGATCCTTGATATCCCAATATCCATGGCAGCATACAGTGCTGCGAGACAGGCTTCTCCTTCAGCAACTAGGGCATCGTGTACTGCAGATAAACGACCTGAGCCCGCCAGAACTCCCTGACCATTATTGTCCCTGATCACAAAACCCCAAGCTCCAGTTTTCTCATTTGCATTGAAAGCTCCATCGGTATTGATCTTTAATACATCTGGTGGCCGGGGGGGGTCCATCTCCTTTTCTCCTTCCTTGTAGTACAACGTTTATCTTTTTGCGAAAGATTCAGATGATCGACATCACCAGCCAACTCCATTGTTTTGTGTAGTACTTGTGCTATTGGACTTCCCTGTTCACCAGCATTAATCTTATTTCTCACATCCCACCACACCCAAAGGAAACTGATAACCATAGTCCGTTCTTTCTCTTCCATTTTCAGGATGTGGTTAAGCATGCAAGTGGGCACCCATTGGCTCAACTAGTGGCTGACCCAAACAATCCATTAATATTTTTTTGGTGTTTTGGGTTACACTGACCCATAACAACACTTATCCATGGGTCAACTAAAATCAACACCAATCCATTTACACTATAATACACTTCAAAAACCAAATCAATCCAAATCATTTACTCATTTTTTTTATCTCAAAACTAACAAAATCAGTTCAATTATCTAATTTTAAGGTCTAACTTTGGGTGTGGACCCCACATAAGGATTTGGCCTCATCAAGTTGCACGAAATGGCGGACTGTCATATTAAGCATCTCCAGCAAATTTCGGTCAAATCTGCTAAAATTTTATAGTGTGAACGCGAGCTTTTAATTCTAGAGTCCGGCTCTGGAGGTGGGTCCCACATATAGATTTGAGTTCACCGATTTGCACAGAGTAGCGGACTATCATATTAAGCATCTCCAGCAAATTTCGGTCAAATCCGATTAAATTTTATAGTGTGAACGCGAGCTTTTAATTCTAGGGTCCGGCTCTGGAGGTGGGTCCCACATATAGATTTGAGTTCACCGATTTGCACAGAGTAGCGGACTATCATATTAAGCATCTCCAGCAAATTTCGGTCAAATCCGCTTAAATTTTATAGTGTGAACGCGAGTTTTTAATTCTAAGGTCCGGCTCTATACGTGGGTCCCACATATAGATTTGACTTCACCGATTTGCACGGAGTAGCGGACTATTATATTAAGCAATCTCCAGCAACTTTCGATCAAATCCGCTAAAATTTTATAGTGTGGACAGGAGTTTTAAATTCCAAAGTTCGACTTTGGACGTAGGTCCCACATAGAGAGGAGGAGCTTGGGATGAGACCTTTATGTAGCAATTGGGTTACCCAAGTAACCCACAACGCTCAACACTACTTAACACCAAAGTTTTAGTGGGTCGACCCAATGGGTAATTACACCACTTTTTATCTTTTGGGTTTTGGGTCATTGGGTCAACCCACTAAAATGTGCATCCTTAGATGTGGTGCACAATCTCTTTTGTTGATGTCATTGTTAGTAGTTGTAGGCATACTACCTCCAAGTTCAGGGCCTGCCAGCATTTCATAACATGTTTGCACTTAAGAAAACAGTGCCCTCCATCCTCATTCAGTCGTTGGCATACAGGGCGTCTAGTATCCACATCCTTCACCCCTCGTTGAGCAATACTCATCCGTAGAGGCAAGCTGTTGTGTGCAAAGCGCCACAAAAATTGCTTAACTTTTGGTGCACATGAGATTTTCCATAGCTGCAGCCAGTCATAGTCATTTTTAGGATCTGGTAATGAGCTCGATGACCCCGCTTGCCTCTCCTTATCTTGCTCTCATTTATCCTCCAATACATGGTATGCAGACTTGATAGAAAAAAGTCCTTTTGGATCATAATGCCATGCAATGATATCCTCCCTGCCATGTTTAATCGGTATAGAAAAAATATGTTTTACATCTTCCTCCCAAAAAATGTCTTGAACCAACTCCACATCCCATCCTCCAGTTTGGGGATTAATCAATTCTGAAACTTTTGTCAGTATGGTATTTTGGCGTGGGGTGATTGGTCTTCTAGTAGTACCCCTTGGTATCCATGGATCAAGCCATATATTAATCTGATCACCATTACCAACTCGCCATATGATTCCCTCCTTGACAGCAACCAAACCTCGGATTATGCTGCGCTAAGAGTAAGAAATTCCCTTCTGTTCCTCGGCCTTTAACAGCTGGCCATCTGGATAGTATTTAGCCCGCAAAACTTGTGCACATAAAGAGGTAGGGTCTGTTAGCAGTCGCCAGCCCTGTCTAGCTAGCATGGCCAAATTGAATAGAGGGGGGTATTCGGTGGGGGGTAGGGTGGTGGGAGGGAGCCGGGTGTTCGTAAAAGTGGCTGGGGTGTTTGAAAAATCAAGTGTGAAAATAAAGTTTACATTGAGGACTATGTGCAAAATAAACCAACGCGTTCACTGTGTAATCCGGACGTGGTGGACTGATCCGCAATTTGCAGAAAATCGAAGGTATTTTTTGCAAAATGTCCAACCGCGGGGAGGGCGCCTGAGCCGATGTGTCGAGCAGGCGAAGAGCCACCGATGCCTGAATCGCTGAGGAGCCAAGAATCGGCAGTAGCTTTTAATATCTCCGATATCACTAGAGTAGATGCATCACCATTTGCTGGCACCGACGGGTCTTGTTGAAGTTATTGCTAAAATTTCCATGCTGGATGCAAACGAGAAGTCGATGGGGATGCATGTGAGAAATTGAATCCCCGGGATTGTGGGGTGGAAAGCATAGTCATCACATGAATGTTGGCCTTGTGAGGGGACCGACTTCCCCTCTTTAATGTGCGTTGAGTGACGGGGATCAAAATCAATTCCAACAATCATTGGCAATGCTACCTGTAGCTATATCATCCAGTGGATGCCTTGAAGAATTGTCGTTGTACATCTCCGGCCCGCTCATTCTCTCTGGGCCGAGGAATATGATGGCAAAGGTTTCAAAAACTTAATAAACCGGGGCACATCAAGGAGATACAAAGTGAAATTAGCGTAGTATTGGATATTTTGTTCATCATATATATGAACACCATGAACGTGAATCATACAGACAAAAATGGGCACCATATATATATCAATGAAAGAATAATCCCATTTTACTTAAAATTGGAGGGGACAACCTGCCTGCAAACCATGGGACGCACACACGCCCACGATGCTGTCCGGGACGCTCCCCTAACTTTTTTTTTTGCCAGGTCTGGTGCCCAAGGATTAGTTGGTTCATGCTAGTTCCAGTATAATGTTGCATCAAATGTGACGATGAATGAACGCTTGGTTGCTTGGCTGTTGTTCAGAAAGATCGCGCGACCCATGCACTGCATCGATCCTCTCTCTTCTCTGCCCATATGGCCACATTCATATGCTATCATAATTCCGTTACTCAAAGTGCTCTAGTAGCATTGGTGTCACATTAATTTTCTTTTGGAGAGAGGGGGAGAGCGATTGGGAGAGAAGAGAAGACGGAACTGCCGTCTCCAGAGGCCGACGATGCCACGATGCATAACTTGGTATGAGAAGTTAACAAAGATGCAAGAAACACACGGCTGATTACAGGGACTTTTCTGTTTTTTGAATTTTGTTTTTTAGTCTATTCTAAAAATAAGTTGTTGTGATTGGTTCGAGATCTTACCTTCTGAAAGGTAATGGAGTACCTTAGCATTGCCCATGGATTTAAAATTTGAATTGTACCATCAGAACTTAATTGAGACCTATACATACTGATTTACTTGAATAAAACCACTTTTAGCATAATGGTGAGAATGGAGATGTCAATGGAGCAGTCCAAGCACCCCAATTTATATGGTGAAACAATTACTAACCAAACTAATCATTTAGTGAACCATCAATACTAACCTCTACCTCATTCTAGTACTCTGTTCTGCTATTCTTTACTGAGGATCGTCCCAGAAAAAGAGAAAGATCAACTACCAAATACTCGATCTCAATCATGAAAGAGCAACTACTTGAATAAAAATGACACTTCTGCTGCAAGGACACTGACCCCATATATCTCGTGAAGCTCATCATGTAACTGACTTCAATTTATAGGACTTCACCCCCTTGCTATTACTTAGTCCCTGTCAGGTGACATATAAGTCAGTTATGAGTAGAAGGGGAAAAAATGCGACTTATGCAACTTTAAGTAGAGGCGGAGTAACTTATGATCTTATAAGTCAGGTGACTTATAAAGTAAATAAGTCAGAGTTGTCTAGTTCCCATAAGTGATTTATTTGCACTTTATTAAGTTAGGTGACTTATTATGGAACCAACCAGAGTTTAAGATATCTACTAGTCCAAACACTCCACTACTCGTCAGTTGCCACTCCAATTTGAAATTGCGATACCTTCAGCTCCAACCATCCATTGCATAACTCGCCCATTCGTAGATATGCACAGTAGCTACCAGCCAACTCGGAATTTGAGGTATTTCCAAATTTTCCAACCACCACGTCGAGACCTTTCACAAGCCTCAGGCCCCAGCTGGTTAGGGCACGTACAACGGCCGGCGATTTGCCGTCTGCGTGTTTCCAAATTTGCAACACGCCCCCCCCCCGCGCTCCATCCCATAGACGCCCTTGCCGTCTGCTCGCGAGAGGACGACCCGGGCGTGTGCTCCAAAGCGAAAAAGGTGGTGCCGACACGGTTGAACAGAGTGGGTCGTCGATCCACAGCAGAAGCTGGATTTGCCGCGGCCACGCATCTGTGCGGGAAGGTAGCGCCTGAATTCTTCATGTTCGCGCTGTTTTCCTCCTCTCATATAGCTGAATCTCCATCCCTCAATCTATCTCCAACCCTACATCATCTGCAGCAATGCGACGTGACCAGAGAAAGGCTGCTGCGATGCAGTAAAGGAAGGGGGTGGCGGTGGCAAAGGGTGTAAGGAATCGGATGCTTGTAGCCTAAGAGGGGGAGGGTGCTCTTATACGTCGCTTCAGTGACAAAAAAATCAACCCGACGCTGAAGGAAAGAGGCACCTGGAGGGGCTGGAGTGCATGCATGCAAAAGAAAACAAAAGTGATGACATCAGCCACATGCAACATTGATTGAAACTAAAAAATCTATAAATCACAAACCAAACATCAAAATTAAATTCCGATCACACCATTAGATTTCTGACAATAAAAACTTCGAAACAAGATCTACTTGACTATATTTTGACAAACTTTTTTATTCATATTTTTTAATTACGGTTATATATTCTGTTATCGCTAGAACAAAACGAATGAAGTGCCAGAACAAACGAGAATAACTGTCAGAACAAGTTTATATGTCATCCCGAACAACAAATATGGTATCAGAACAAGGGTCAGACACATGTTATTATTATAGACAGAACAAGATATTATTATAGCCAGAACAAGATATTACTATAGCCAGAACAAGTTTGTATGTCATCTCGAAAAAAAAAGGTGTCAGAACAAATGAGAACAACTGTTAGAACAAAATCCGATTATAGTCGGAACAATTTTGTGTGTCATTTCGAACAAAAACAAATGTAGTGTCAGAACAAATCAGAACAAGTTGTTATTACAGCCCGAACAAGATACTTATAGCCAGAACAACTTATTATTCTAGCGAGAATAAATTTACATCTCATCTCGAACAATAAAAATATTAATAGAGGGAAAAATATTAAAAAGGAAAGAATACAAAAAATAGAAACAGAAAAAAATAAAGTAGAAAGTAAAAAATGAATATCTAACTTAGTTAAAGGTCTCAGGTTCAAAACTCGTGATTGGTGGATTTTTTATTTTAACTACATATAAGCATGAGAAGAAAAAATAGAAGAAGAAAACCACAACGTAAAAGGAAGGGAAAAAGCGGAACATAAAAAACGAAGGAAAAAAGAAAAAAACCGGAGCAACATAAACAACCGAAGGAAAAACCGGAAGGGAAATGGAAAAGAAAAAACGAATGGGAAAGGAAAGAAAAACGGAAAACCAAAAAGGAAAAAAAAGAAAAAAAAGAAAAAACGAACGGGAAAGGAAAGAAAAACGGAAAACCAAAAAGGGAAAAAACAGAAAAAAAGCCGTACGCGGACGCAGCAGCTAACCGGGGAAACCAGAAAAGAAAAAAAAACGAAACGGACGCCGACGCCAGCAGCGAACCGGGGAAATCCATAAAAGAAAAAAAAACACGCGCACGCGAATGGCGCGATGGTGTGCTAAATTGTCGCTGAAGCGACATATAATATTCTCCAGAGGGGGAGAAGGTGAATTAGGCTTCTTAAAAACTTAACATATGGCTTCCACTATTTTGCATAAAGTAAACTAGATCAAGTCTATTTAGATGTGCAATCTAAGGTTGATCTATTGTGAACCCCTCATCCCAAAACAAGTTTTGTAACCTATAACCAATCCTAGCATGATACTACTCTAGGAAAGTAAAGGTAAGAAAGATTGCAAGAGAGTAATGCGGAAACGTAAAGAGGGATGAGAGGAAGCAAACTCTTGACACGTGATTTATCCTGTGGTATCGGTAGTCACTAAGCCACCCCTAGTCTACGTTGTTGATGCACTCACACAAGAGTATTGCTTCCCGGTCACCAAGTCTCTCCCAAGAGCACCACTTGACTCGCCACAAAGGCTCGCCACTTAGGCACTCGCCAAGCTCCCTTGGTTACCTTGATGCCGCCTCCACTAAGGAGCTTCTCTACTTAGGAAGGGGGTCTCCACGTCCCCCGCACAAAGTGTCCTCGTCACTCCACATCAAGCCGGAGGGTCGAAGACAATTGCCGGTGAGCCACTTAGGCCCCAAGGCTTCCGACGCACCTTGTATAACTTGATTCACTCAAGAATCACCTCACAAGGTTGGCACAACCTTGCACTCACTCAGCTCTAATCTAAGTGTATCACTAAGCACACACACAAAGCATGTGCAAGTCTATGGATGAGCAATTTAGCACTTGGATGGATTGGATATGATCTTCTAGGTGTCATGCACTCCTATGCACTTCCACACAATCTAGCAACCTCAAATGGGTGAGTGGAGGGGGTATAAATAGCCCAAGGCACCAAAAGAGCCATTGGCTAACGACTGCAGAAACTCGTACCGTCGGATGAACCGATGGTCCCTCTTTCCCACCGTCGGTTCATCCGGTGCCCCTCCACGTCATCTAGCCGTTGAATCCCGCTGACACAAATCATCCGACGCATACACGGACGGTCTCCTCACTTAGCCGTTGGTTCATCCGGTGCTGAAGGGTTCCGCGCCAAAATCTTACTGTTAGCATTTTCGTAGCCGTCGGATGAACCGATGCCTGACCGTCGGTTCATCTGGTGCTTAAGCTTTCGCATCCAGAACTTTACTGTGTTGCTTCTTCAAACCATCAGATAGACTGACGGTGCCCATCAATGGACCGTCGGTTCATCCGACACTTCCGTCTTCGCTGCTTTGACTTCAGTCAATCATTCGGCGCAACTAGCAAATGGATCGTCGGTTCATCTGACGGTACCTATTCACTTGAGACTTCTTGCAGTGTACCAAATACACCGACGCTTGCACCGACGCTTCTTCCTATGTACCGTCGGTTCATCCGACGGTGCCCTTTTTCTTCTTTTTCTTCCACGGTTTTGACCCTTGATATTTTTGCATCCATGGGACCTAGAAATGTCTGTAAGGACATGCTAAACAATTTGGTTAGTCCCATTGATCATGTTGTCATTAATCACCAAAATTAAACTTGAACAAATGCCTTATGAGGCCATGTTCGCTACAATGTGGATGGTGGCAAAGGGGGCGGCGGCGGCGGTAGCAAAGGGGATGGCGGCGGCGATGACAAAGGGGACGGTGTCGGTGTCCCCACCGTCAGAAGGTACTGCCAGTGCATTCCAATCCCCTGCGTCCTTCACCAGTGCTTCCACTTTCTGTTCCCAGTTTGATTGAGCGGCCGGCGATGGTGGTAGTCCGAATAGAGCTTTCTGGACCCAAGGATTTGGTGGTAGTCCGAATGGCCGTCCATCTATGCGTCATCAAGATTTTGATCCATCAACATGGTAACAAATTACTCTCAATTTCTCTCATTTTCCTCTAATTGGAGCACATATAGTAGTTGTGATTTTTCCTCCTCTAATTATCCTTGTTTGATTAACCTGTAAGAAATCTATGTGTAAGGATTTATAAGAGATGTTCAGATTCTGAAAGCTTTGCCATACTCTGTACCTTCTCATGGACTGCCTTTAACAAAAGTTCTCTACAGTCAGTTGTTGTTTGAGTTGCAGTTAACCAAGCAAATGAGGCAGCTTGCATATGACTGTTTTTACTTGTGATGCCATTTAGTACTTTGTGATTTTTGCTTAATAGTAGCATTAGAGAACAACTAGTAATTTTTTTATGCTTCTGAACTTTCCTGGACATGATTTTATAATTGACACGTATAATGATCCAACACCACCTGTTGGGTTCATAAATTTAATCAACAACCAGCCTCAAGTGTCTCACAATCATCACTTAGTTGGGGAGCCTTCTCATTTAGTACCATTCAAGCCGTCGCGACCTTTTGGCACTTCGCCATCACAGGAAGAAATAACAACCCCTTCGTTCATGACCGGTTAATGTCGACAGTGAGGATGAAGTTGTTAGGACTGAGAAACGCATCATGTGGACAGAAGAAGATGTTAGGCTGGTGAATTGCTTAATTCAGTTTGTTTTGTCAGTTATTGTTGTAATTCAGCCGCAGCACTTTAATACTTCCTATAAGATTTTAGATGAGCTCTTGGTTGCTTAATTCAGCGGACTCATCCCAAGGAGCAGATAGGAAGAATTACCGCTACTGGCTTGCTGTTATTGAGACATACAACCAGACTACTCTAGGCAATAGGAAAAGAAATCTTAAGCAAGCCAAGGACAGGTGGCACAAGATTAATAGGTGGACTATTTCAATGATGCTTATATTAAGGCTCAAAGAATTTTCAGTTGTGGATACAATGAGCAAATGTGGATTGAGAAGGCTCATGTCTTCTACATAGAAGACAACAAGAAGCTCAAACTCACCCATTTTATGTTGATGGATGTGTGGAAAATTGTAAGAAATGAAGCAAAGTGGATAGCATACAACAATGGCTTGAAACAAGCATGCAAAAGGAAGAGTTCAGATAAGGAGAATGAAGAAGAGGACATAGGCAACGTCGACTTGGAGGATGTGGAAGAAATCCCAAGACCAATAGGGCAAAAAGCAACTAAGAAGGCAGCACTTGTAAGGAAAGCTACAAAAGCCAACAATAAGGCCATTGATCCTGTAGACCTTGAGGAGATGAACACATTTCGTAAAGATGATGAACATGCAAAACGGCTGAAGGTCTTGGAAGTTCAATAAAAGCTATCATCTCAAAAGATTGATCAAGCAAAGCTTTCCCACCTAGCAGCAAAGGAGCAAAGGGAGGCAGCACATGCACAAAGGGAGGCAAGAAAAATTGGAAGTTGAAGCTAAGATGTTTGAGACATATAACAAGCTCTTAACATTAGATGTCTCATTGATGTCTGCTGAAGAGAAAAAAGATCATGCAAACAAAATGAAGTGTTTGAAGAAGAAAATATTTTCTAATTACAACTAAGGTTAGTGTTACCTTGGCAATATTTCCTGTCAGCTTGTTTTGTTTTTTCATCTATGAATGTGTAGTTTTTTTTACCTTGGCAGCATATTCTAGATGTTTAGGGCAAGCTATACTAATCTAAAGCATTTTAAAATACATTTAAAAATGGAGAGAATAACATTGTCTCAGTGATATTGTTAACTCTGTCCCATTCCTTTAAACTGGTATGAAACATGACATTTTCGCTAGTATTGATAAGATCAGACTTATCACCTATGAGTATGTGAACCATAGACCATTTGTATTGATTATATTAAACAGCATCACTTGTGAGGCTGTGAACCATAGCTCACGTGTCATGATTAATTTCCATGATACATGAATTAAGAACCAAGAACTTAAGTCTGTCTTTACTGAATTTGTACAACTGATTAATTGTTGGTTCTGTACTGAATTCTGTATTCCTATGCAGCCTGCAATACTTCCAATTCAGATCATAAGAATCGGGCAAATGGTTATCTTATGTGTCCCTGGAGGTATATTCAGCCACTAATGTAGTTTTAGCTTATGCGGCTTATTGTTTCTTAGTGCGAAGAATGAGGTCTGGACATGGCTGTGCCCAGCAACCTCGATAGAAATTCTGTAACATGCATTGTCCTTGTTGGTGAACTGTCTACTAGTATTTTTCATTTTTTTGTGAACTGTATGATTATGGGAATGGCAATAGCCATGTGTGAACTGAAATTCACCGTGTGAATGCTGTCTGTTCATTGTGTGAACTAAAACATTATGTGAACTGCCAACAGTACTGTGAATCTGAGAAGGCCATGTGCGTTGCAAAGGGTGCATGCCTTCCTGCCTCTTGAACTCTCGTGTATCTGTGTGTATAAATAATAGGTTCTGTTGTCAAATCTGTGTTCCATGGAGAGGGGGCAGCGCAGGATGTTCCTGTAGATGAGCATGAAGATGATGAACATGTACTACTATTTGTCCTTGTTGATGATGGAACTCTAGTACTGTTTACTATTTTATTCTATTCTCTTATGTCTTATTAAATTGTACTTTCATCCTCCAGGAAGAGGATACTGAATATCCATATGCCGATGGAGAGGAGATTGATCCTACAGATGTATATACTTTCGATGATTTTCTTGCTGAGTCCGAAAATTTGATTCATTTCAAAGAAAAATTGGTGACAAATTGAAGGCCAAAGCTGAAGTTGCATCTTCTGAACCACCAAGTCGTCGCCAACGTCAAAGTAGAACTCGTAGGTACATACCTAGAAATCGGGAAGCTGGTCATGATGATCTTATAGCTAACTACTTCTCTGCCAATCCTATATACACCGATGAGATGTTCCATAGAAGGTTTTGAATGAACAAGCCATTATTCCTTCGAATTGTTGTAGCCCTTAGTGATTGGGATCCGTTTTTTTACTCAAAGAGTGGATTCAACCGAAAGAGATGGCCACTCGCCTCTTCAAAAGTGCACCGCTGCCATTCGAATGCTGGCATATGGTTCGTCAGCTGACCAACTTGATGAGGTTTTGAAGATTGCTGCTAGCACGGCTTTGGAGTGCTTGGGGAAATTTGCTAAAGGGGTGATTGAATGTTTTGGTCTGGAGTATCTGCGCCCTCCTAGAGCTGATGAAGTAGAGAAAATCTTCCAAGAAAATGAGTCTCGTGGCTTCCCAGGACAGGCAGGAAGTATTGATTGTATGCATTGGCCGTGGCATAATTACCCTAAAGGTTGGGCTGGACAAATTATTAGTGGTAACAAAAAAGTTCCTACTATGATCCTTGAAGCGGTAGCATCACGTGACCTTTGCATATGGCATGCGTTTTTTGGTACCACTGAGGCCAATAATGATATAAATGTGCTGAATAAATCTCCACTATTCATTGATGTGATAAAAGGAGAAGCTCCAAGAGTTCAATTTGTTGTAAATGACACGACGTACTATCTTGTTGATGGAATATACCCCGAGTGGGCAGCCTTTGTGAAGACAATATCAAAGCAGCAAACAAAGAAACACAAATTATATGCGCAACATCAAGAAGGGTCAAGGAAGAATGTAGAGTGTGCATTTGGTGTGTTGCAATCCAGATTTGATATTGTACGTCGTCCAGCACGAATGTGGAAGCGGGTGATGTTGTTAACATAATGCAAGCTTGCGTCATCCTCCACACTATGATAGGTGAAGATGAAATGGACTTGGTTAAATTTCCATTGGATTTAAATGAGAACCTGAGTGCAACTATTGTCCTACCACCGGAAGTGAGTACAAATCGTAATCCTAATCCATGCTTCGCGTAGGTACTTACTAGAAACTCGGCTATACGTGCTCCTTCTACACATAAGCAACTCAAGATGGATTTAGTTGAGCACATATGGCAGCGTTATAGGTCTAAAGAAAATTAAATCTACATTGTAATGGTATTGCAACTTTACTATATCATATCATGTACTCGGAGAGCCTATTGATATAAATATATATTACATTAATGGTTTTAAAAGTATTTCATGTGAATTAATTTAATATCATGCATTATATCTCAATTGAGCATCAAAATGACTACAAAGATGAAATGTGCACATAATCACCATGATTTATGTGTCAAAAGATGAATTAAATGCCTTGCAGACAGACAAATAGACAAACCATTGTACAAGCTGTCTATTTATGTGTCTGTATAATCCAAGCAGAAATTGGAACTTGACTATGAGCTGATGGAGTGTGCAACATATGAGCTCCAAAGTCTGATTTTGGGTTCACACAGCTCTAATTCCTGGCTGTCTTGAGGATGTTGCAGTCTTGCATATATGTTCATGGTGTACCCCATTGCTGGAAAAGATGATGATAGGGATGGAACTTACATATTTACACTTACTTTTCATCATTTTTTCTATATATGTTTTGCATAGATCCTATTTCCTTTACACTAAAAACAAGAACAACATACACAAAGAAAATACTACATCCAACTACTAAGTGTTGCTTCTCTGTTTTTGTTGCATCCCGGACCTATCTTTTTTGCGAGGCTTTTACCTATAGGCAGAAGTCCATTTTTGACCATCGAACTATAGCCGAAGTTTGGTTTTAGCCATCGAACTCGAAAACCAGGAATCTTTAATTTGGCCATTAAACTCTCAAAACCGTTCACAATTGGCCATCTGACGGTTTTAGAGGGTGGTTTTGTTGACGTGGCTGCCACGTGGTGATGGGGCCCACATGTCAGCCCTCCTTCCTCCCCCCTTTCTCTTTCTTCTTTCCTCTCTCTCTTCCCTCCCCTGTTTTGGTGCTGGGCGCTGGCCGCTGGGTAGTTTGTGACTCTATGCTCGCTGCTGTTGGAGGCCGCCGACGCCGCTAGACCTCCATGCAGCCGCGTGGAGCTCGCCTCCGCCGACCGACTGCAGCCCGAGCGGATCTTGACCCCATCGTCCATGGCTGCGACCCAGGCAGAGGTCGGCCCGCCGGCCATGGCTGTGGCCCGGCTGGATCTCGCCCCCACCGGCCATGGCTGTGACCTGGACAGATCTAGCCCCGCCGGCCGTCGGCCATGGCTGCGGCCAGCGCGGAGGCACGACGGCGGCGAGGTAGGGGCGCGCCGCCGAAGGCTCAATGGCGGCAAGGCAGGAGGAGTCCCCACCGCAGGGCCCCTAGATCTTCGCCACAGGCGGCGCACGAGTTGGAGCAGGTGGGTGAGAGAGTTCACCGTTGAAGGGAGCTCAACGCGCTACCGAGGACGCTGGAGGCCACCTCGCCGTGGTGGGCTTGGCCCGACGTCCCCATCGGGCTCCACCTCGCCGCCGAGGTTCCCCTTCCTGCCGTTGAGGTCTGAGACTGATTCGTCCCTGATGAGCTCTGCGGGCTAGCGCGTGTAGTGGTGGACACAGGCCGTGTGGCCTCGACGAGGGCAACGACAATCATGGAGGTGTCGGTGGTGCCTCCCTCACCGGCGGTGGCGCGGAGTATCAGGGTCCTCCCTTCCTGGAAGATTCAGCGCGTGCAGCGGAGCACTGTGGTGCAGGGGCACCAGCAGAGACCAGTGTGTATGGGGCGCGGGGAGGAGTGGGGGTGGCGGCGGCCGGCGTCGGCGTGCAAGGGTCAGAGAAGAGTGGAATGTGAGAGAAGAAAGAGAGGAAGAGGAGAGAGGAAGAGGAAAGAGGAGTGCTTACATGTGGGCCCGTCGCCACGTGTCATCCACATCACCAAAACCACTCAGCGAAACCACCCGATGGTCAAATACGAACAGTTTTGAGAGTTGAGTGGCCAAAAATTTCTGGTTTTCGAGTTAGATGGCCAAAACCAAACTTCGGCTATAGTTCGATGGCCAAAAATGGACTTCTTCCTTACCTATATGCCATTATAAAAGATGGTGCCGACCTGTGTGCCACTAAAAAGATCGCTCGCACCTTTGTGCCATCGACCTAAACTTCTTTGCCCTCCACGCCATTCTGTCCGTGTTCCGTCCATTTTTCACCGCTTGGGAGCCCTTACATGTGGGACTAGGCAGGTAAAATGGTTATCATGCCCTTTGAGTCACTGCAAAGCGGGTCCCACTTGTCATTGCCTCCATCTTGCCCTTTGAGTGACAGCAAGTGGGTCCACTACGTGAAAACCTCAAATAGGTCACGCAGCATTTGTAACGGGTCCTTAACACCCGTTACATGCACCCACATATGTAACGGTTGTTGTTTGGCGCCTGTTACCCATAACCGCGGCAGGCCGACCCCGGGGTTGGCCTCCGCAACGCCCGTTACCAATGTGGACTTCTGGTAACGGGCTTCTTAAATGCCCGTTACATGAATTCTTTGTAACAGACGTTAAATCGAGTCCGTTACACAAGTTAAACCTATCGGTAACAGGCTCGTAAAGTCCGTTACACAAGTTAAACCTATCGGTAACGGGCTCGTAAAGTCTGTTACCGATCAATGCCCTATCGGTAACGGGCTGTTTAAGTCCGTTACTGATCACTACGTATTGGTAACGGGCTATAAAGTCCGTTACCGATGAGCATTTGACGCCCGTTACTAGTCTGAGAGCTCAATAATTAAAGTCTAATAGCACTCTTCACTGCCGTGAAGCGGAAGCGCGGCGGTAGTGAACAAATGAGACGGAGGTTTGTTAATCCGTGTCTCCTTTGTGAAGAAAGGAGACGGAGGTTTGTGAATCCTCGTCTCCTTTGAGTCTATCTTCATTGACAGGTCAGCTCGATCTCTCATTGCTTCCATTTTGACATACAAGCACAATCAACACACATATCTTTTGAGACAAAACAGACATCATAAGAGAGATAACTTGTCCACAAAGATGAAGATAACTTGTCCACAGGAATAAAGATAATTATTACAAAAAGTTAACTTGTCCATCAGGCTAGGACTTAACTTGTCCATCACATTATTTACTATGGTCGTGCTATCTGACCATACACATAAACAAAAGCATGCCCCTTGAAAATCCACAAAAGTATGGCTACTGACCCAGCACATCAACAAGCTTGAACTTCCTCATGCCCCATCAAGATTGGCTCTTTTTGCAGCCTCTTCGTAAGTAACCAAGGATTCTTGAAGCCCTTCGAGCGCGTCTTCAATGGGCTTGAGATTTTGTTCAGTAGTATACTTGTACCTCCTTATGTGCTTAGCCTTTTTGATGAGGATGTTCACTTCTTTCGTGATTTTTTCAAACTCAGGTTTCACATAATCCCAGACATTAAGGTTTAGAAGTAACTCAAGCTCTGCTCGCGACTCAAAGAGTTTTGCCTGAAACAGGGTTAAACATGGTATAAGAATAACATAGTTAATTCAGAACTAATTTGCCTCAGAACTTGGAGTAGTATAGGAACAATAATCATCGTAGGAAAATTATATAAGAACTTGAAAATTATCCTAGGCTTCATAGCAGGGTGTGACAAGTAAAAGCAGAACTTAGTTCAGAACTGATTTGCCTCAGAACTTGGTATAAGATCATGACAAGCAAGGAAGACATCATCATAGGCACTAACTTTATCAAGCTCAAGCTCAAGCTAGCTCAAGCTCCATCTATAGAACAAGTAAAAAGGCAGTGAGATTCAGAGAAACTTGCCTCGCCGTCGTCGTGGTCGTTGCCAGAGTCAGAGATGAGTGAAGGACCGATTAGGCGAACCAGAGAGGGGGGAGTGAATGGGAGCCGATAAAAATACTTCTCGAAGGAGATGGGAGCTCCAACAAGACGAACATGGCTTCCGAAACACTTCTCCGACTCAACTACCCAAGTTGGCCAAGACCACGCTGCCACTGAAGTGCAACTGGTCCCAGGAACCAACAACCACCTAAACCGACTCGAGAACGCAGCGGAACTAGCAACTCGAGCACCACTGGACTACACCGGTCAGGCCGGTGAGCAGCACCGGTCAGACCGGTCCCTGCTGGCAAAATCTGAGAACTTCCACAGAAGGCCTCTACACCGGTCAGGCCGGTGTAGCTCGCTGGTCAGACCGGTCCAAGCCAGGAAATCCCAAATCCACCAAACAGACCTACCGAGCTCCAAACAGGACCAAACTCGAAACAGCAGCAACACGAGACAACAGGGAACTCACCAAGATGTTCACCCGAGCAAAACTCAACAGCGAATCTGCATCGGTCAGACCGGTGTGAGGCACCGGTCAGGCCGGTGAGACCTGAGCTCTCGGGATGAACCGCACCCGCGAGTCAACTCCCCCAAATCCAACTCCCGATCTCCCGAATCCCTCCACGGTTTTGCACAAGACTTTGGGGATAGTAGGAACACCTCATGAGCACTCCATAGCCAAGATTTGGTCCACCAAAACTTGCCAAAATGAGAGGAATCGAAGAAATCCCAGCAAGAACGCCTCCAACCCTAGAGCCAAGAAAACCCCGAAATCGAGCCCCTTTGCTCACGAATTTGGGAGGGGAATCAAAGGGAAAAGAACCACGAAGGGTTCAAGCATACATACCCCACCAAATCCCAAAGAGAAAGGCCTCGAAATCGCTCCAAGAAAATCGCCAAGAAAGGGCTCAGAAAATCACCAAAAAGGAGAAACGGGAAAGACACATCCAAGCCTTGAGGAACCACGCCGAATCATCTATACATACCAAAGAGGTTCATACAAGGTCTAGCTTGCCGCCCGATCATCCTTCCCTCTCACAAGATCTCACCTTGAAGCTCTCAAGCTAGTCCTATGGAAATCCTAAGGAAAATAGGAAGGGAAAATAGGAAAACAAAATGAGATAGGGTTCCAAGAGGTGGCTGCCATCCTCTCACCACTTGGGTTATATGGAGGCAACCGAAAGACTAAAATACCCTTACTAGCTAACTAGGGATACAAGCCCCTCAAGGGCGAATTCGGAAATCTTTGTCTTCGCTCCATCGGACGGATGCCCAGCGACCGCAAGCTTGCTTAGCCTCGACGCAAGCCTTGCGATCCCGACGCGCGTCCTCCGCTTCGAAGTCTCCGGACTGCATCGTCGCACACCGGTCAGACCGGTGCTCCTCACCGGTCAGACCGGTACCCACCGGTCAGACCGGTCTGATGCTGCTGCACCTCCGTCTTCGGTTCTTCGGTCTTGGCTTTGTGGATCAACCAAGGAACCCAGTGGTTTTCTGGTGAACCACCGGAAACCCCGCGAACTCGGTGTAGCCTCCGCCAATCACCACTCATGACTCGGCTCCCACGTAGTCCCGGCTCGACCTTGGGTTTGAGGCTCAACCAAGAAACCGTCCATGACTTCATCTTGCCGTTCTTGCCACCATGCGGTCCGTACTTGACCCCGCTGGCCACCGGGTCCCTCGAACCAAGCCTACTTGTCTTCTCCACACCTAGAGGCCTCACCGGCAACGACCTTTCGCGCTTGTTCTTCACCTGCACCAACACCAGTCAAGCCGCAACCTGCACCTGCAATACTTACCCAAGAATCTGTCCACACCACGTTGTCAATCACTCATCACACCAGGAAGCGACCATCCACCGGTCCTCGAACCACACATGGCTCTCAATCTCCCCCTTGATGAGTGCATTGACAACACACACGTTTTGGTAACCAAAAAGAAAAGGAAAAGAAATGAAACAACTAAAAGAAACTCCAACAAGCGATCGAAAGCCAAAGAAAGGCAAAGAGCAAGATCACTTGAAGAAGACAAGTCTCGGACCCCTTAGGCAAGGGCAACGGCTCGACACATCCGAGACAAAACACGCTCAAGCAAAGAGCGCAAACCATCAATCCAAAGCTCGAAAACCACAAAGAGCTCCCCCTGCACACATGCAAGCTCCCCGTGAACCAATGCAACTCCCCCTGGACGAATGCATGCAAACCACCACTCAAAACAGAGCAGCTGCTTCAGCTTTGCTCTGACCGGTCAGACCGGTCAACCACACCGGTCAGACCGGTGTGCTAGATCGCCCAGCACCTGACACTCACACCGGGCAGACCGGTGTACCTCACCGGTCAGGCCGATGACCACCTGGGAAAAACTGGGAACTGCACGAGCTCAAAACTAGCTTGAAACCACTTGGAAACCTTCTAAATGCATGTAGCAAGCCAAAACATGCTCAAACTTCTCCCTCTTGTTGACAATGCATGAATCAAGCCAAAAATGCAAAAAATGCAACCTAGAGCTTCTCAAATAGACAAAATTCAACATAGGAAGCTACACATGTCCAAATGAGCAAGTTAGATAGTCTATAGCTTCGTAATGACATCAACTACATGATCACCAAGTTTCACAACCATTGGAGGAAGCTAAGATAGAATTGAGCAATTTTGCGAAAAAAAATTCCCTCTCATGAGCAAAGTCCTAAACATGAGCAAAACATGTCAAAATGGCAAAGCCACACAAACTTCAAGCTAGGACAACCATTCTAATCATAAGACCATCATAAACACCCACAAGCACCTCATGTCATGTCAAAGCCACCGAACCATGTGCCTACTTCTATATATGAGACTTCTCATTGGTAGGCATCATGCAACTGTTTAGCACCCAAAGCAAATTAAAATTAGCACATATGACAGGGGATCACATTTTTCAAGCAATTTACATTTCTTTTTCAGATTTGAAATTGGTACATGAAATGTCTTTGTGACAAAAAGGAACTTATGCCCCTCCACAAGATCAAGCATGGGGGCTAAACATTCATGATGGCAAATGAGCCTTTGGCCCCATATGATCAAAATAAGCTATCCAACCACAAATTAAGCATAGCCAAACCACTAAAACATGTCAAGATCATATAAAGATATTTACTCACAAGAGAGCATATATGAGACATTTTTCAAAAAACATAGCCATCAACCATGGATATAAATCAGGATCATCAAGAGCTAAGCCAAACTAACCATAGCTTACCAAACTAGCTCACAAGGACATATATATCATACCATGGTGAGCAAAGTATATAGGAGAAGCTTTTCCTACACAATGCATATGATACAAAATGCATGCAACCTAAGATACAAAGATGCCTATACATCATGTTACATATGCCATGCCAAATGCAAGAAATGCACAAAGGAAAGCTATACATATGCTACAAAGGAGCTCCCACACACCAACTCAAGAAATCAAACAAACACCAAGCTCCCCCCGCAAACGAGTGAAAGTTGCTTGATCTAGGGGTTTGGTGAAAATATCAGCTAGCTGGTCATGTGTGGGTACATGGATCAAAGAGATTTTTCCTTTCTCAACATTGTCTCTCAGGAAATGATACCTCACTTCTATGTGCTTGGTTTTGGAGTGAAGAACTGGGTTCTTTGCTACACTTATGGCACTGGTGCTATCACATTGAAGTGGGACATGGGTATACTCCTCACCAAAGTCACTCATGGTGTATGTGATCCAAAGGAGCTGAGAGCAACAACTAGCTGCAGCCACATACTCTGCCTCGGTAGTAGATTGAGCAACACTCGACTGTTTGCGGGAAGACCAAGACACCAAAGAAGTGCCCAAGAACTGGCAAGTCCCAGAAGTGGACTTCCTTTCCAACCGACACCCGGCAAAATCCGCGTCCGAAAATCCATGAAGAGCCAAAGAGGAAGACGCGGAGTACCAAAGGCCGAAGTCGGGAGTATGACGCAAATACCTGAAAATGTGCTTGACTGCTTGCCGATGCGAAGTCCTTGGAGACGCTTGAAAACGAGCACACAGACATACCGAGAATTGGATGTCCGGCCTCGTCGCCGTCAAGTACAGGAGTGACCCGATCATGCTCCGGTACTCCTTCTGGTCCATGTGTTCACCTTCCTCGTCCGCATCAAGAGCTGTGGTCATACTCATAGGCATCACCATGGCCTTGGAGTCCTCCATCTTGAACTTCCTCACAATGTCCTTGGTGTACTTAGCTTGGTGCACAAATGTTCCTTCCTTCGACTGCTTGATCTGGAGGCCGAGGAAGAACTGCAACTCACCCATCATGCTCATCTCAAATTCCCTGCTCATGTCTTCTGCAAACCTTGCAACAAGAGAGTTAGACGAGCCACCAAAGACAATATCATCCACGTATACCTGCACAATCAGGATATCTTTGCCCTGCCTGAGGAGAAACAAGGTCTGATCGACCTTCCCCATCTCAAACCCTCGCTCAAACAGGAACCCCCTCAACGTACCGTACCAAGCTCTAGGCGCCTGCTTCAACCCATACAGCGCCTTCCTCAACTTGTACACCCGGTGGGGGTACTTCTCACTCTCAAATTGGTTGCCTCACATACACTACTTCCTCCAAGACACCGCTTAGGAAAGCACTCTTCACATCCATTTGGTGCAATTTGAACCCTTTAGCCACGGAAAAGGCTAGAAGGATCCTAATCGCCTCCAAACGAGCTACATGAGCAAAGGTCTTCTCGTAGTCGATCCCCTCTTTCTGACTATACCCCTGAGCAACAAGCCTTAACTTGTTTCTCACCACTTCTCCTTTCTCTCCCTCTTTGTTCTTCCACACCCATTTTGTCCCAATCGGCTTACACCCTGGGAGAGGGTCAACCAACTCTCAAACTTGGTTCCTCTCGAAATTCTCTAACTCCTCATGCATCGAATTAACCCAATTATGATCAGATAGCGCGTGTCCAATGTCTTTAGGCTCAAAGGTGGCAACAAAAGCAGCATGAGCGAAATGAGAATTGTTCCGAACCCTCGACCGTGTAGTACGTTCATTCATGTCGCCGATGATCCTCGAAGCTGGGTGATCCATTTGCAATCGCCGGGGAGGTTCTCACCTTGATACTACCTCCCCCTCAACAGCAGCTTCGCCTTGATCTGGGTTTGTCGTTGTAGGTGTGGGAGAGGGTCCGTTCTCGATCGTCGTCGAAGTAGTAGGTACATGCTCAGCCGCGGGCACCACACCGCCATCTTCGTCATCTCCATGTTCATGCTCCTCCTCCTGGAAAATCTCCTCGCCAAGTTTGTCGTCACCTGCACACTCAAAAACAAGCTGACTACGTGGCTATGTCTCGTCGAAGGTTACCTCGCAAGTCTCCACGATTTGGTTAGTTTCAAGATTGAGCACACGAAATGCTCTAGAATGAGATGCGTAACCAAAGAAAATGACATCGACAGACCTAGCCTCGAACTTGTCCAACTTCTTCCCTTTCTTAAGAATGAAGCATTTACAACCAAAGAC
This sequence comes from Cenchrus fungigraminus, assembly GCA_036936925.1. Taxonomy (NCBI): domain Eukaryota; kingdom Viridiplantae; phylum Streptophyta; class Magnoliopsida; order Poales; family Poaceae; genus Cenchrus; species Cenchrus fungigraminus. Next base: position 77,255,768 of record CM072780.1, read on the forward strand.
ATGGAAGTGACTCACCTTGGGTGTGCACCCGTGCATCAACTCGTAACAAGTTTTCTTCTTGTGCACCCTGAGGTAGATCCTGTTCGACACATAGCACGCGGTATTGACCGCCTCAGCCCAGAACCTTCTCAGAGTCCTATGCTCGTCGAGCATCGTCCGAGCCATCTTGCACAAGGTCCTGTTTTACCTTTCCACCACGCCATTCTAGGGAGGCGTATACGGACTCGAAAACTGGTGTTCAAGACCCAAGTCATGGCAAAAGGTTTCGAAGCGAGAGTTTTTGAATTCCGAGCCATTGTCACTGCGGATCGCTCGTATGGCATCTCCGTGCCTCTCGTTCCTTAACCTCAAGACAAGATCTCGAACAAAACCAAACGTCTCCCCTTTCTCTTCAAGAAAGAACACCCACGCATACCGAGAGTAGTCGTCCACCACAACAAGGACATACCACTTCCCACCCGCAGATCGCACACGAGCTGGGCCAACAAGGTCCATATGGAGCAGCTCGCATGGACGCTCAGTCATCACATCGGTGAGAGGCGGGTGAGAAGAGGCTACCATCTTGGCATGCCTACACGGCGCACAAACCAACTCTTTTTCAAACCTCAACCGTGGCAATCCTCGGACCAAATTGAGTTTACTCAAGCGAGACAAAAGGTCAAAGCTCAAGTGACCCAACTTCCTATGCCACTTCCACAACTCACTCGAAGAACCAGCCAAAAAGCAACGCTCCACACCAGAAGATTGAGAGAAATTAGCTCGGAACACTTGACCCTCGGGAACGACCATGCAAACTAGGTCCCCTCGAGAATCTAAAATCCGAGAACCACTAGGCCGAAACAACACCTCAAAACCATCATCCAACAACTGGGACATAGAAAGCAAATTGAACCCCAGTGATTGAACAAGAGCAACACGCCTGAGAGTGACCTTGTCACTTACCTTGATCTCACCTTCTGAAAGCACACGCCCTCACCCATTGTCCCCAAAGGTGATGTATGTCCTGGACACCACTGGGACGAGACTTGAGAACCACCCCTTGTCTCCGGTCATATGCCTCGAGCAACCGGAGTCAATCAACCAAACGTTCCTCAAGTCTCCCACCTGAAATTCAAAAACGAGCACGTGAGTGAACAAACGACTCAGCACTGGGGTTAGTACCAAAAGAGTAAAACCAGTGCTGAGCCATTTGCTCCAAAGTGGGGTTAGCACAAACCATATCATCACGACTATCAAAGCTACCTCCACGAACACCACCACGGTAACCACTACGAGGGAACCAACCCTCTCTAGCTGGAGGAGGACGAAGGCCACGAAAGGAAGACCGTGGATCATTTCTCCTCTCCATCTCAAAGCTACGACTCCTCCCACCCTCGTATTGAGCACGAGGTGGAGAACGTCTAGCAAACTGACCACCTGCAAACTTTTCATGCCAACCACCAGAACCGCAACCACCTGAACCAAACCGAGCATCCTCACGAGCACGAAAACCAGACCGCTATCTTTCCAGACCTGCATCGGTCTGACCGGTGTAGCGCACCGGTCTGGCCGGTGTAGCTCGGCCAGCAGCACCACCTGCTACCTTCCGGTCTCCCCAAGCCGGAACCGTCCTCACAATCGCCTTGGCCCTGGGCATCTGCATACGAGGCTCAATTACACCATTGGAAGGGTGGTACTTGTCCTTGTTAGCCCACTCCTTTGCCATTCTCTCCTCACGCTTCCTCTTGAAGCAAAACTCGCCCTTGTGACCATCTCTACCACAATAGTCACAATGAAACCGCACGGGCTTAGGTTTAGGCTTGGGATGGGGCTGCTCACTTGGTTTCTCTCCACTCAGCTTCTCAACCGGTTTCTCCTCACTAGGCTTCACACCCTCTTTCCCAAAGAACACATTCCCCAAGTCACTCTTGAACTTGATGGGTTTTTGGAAATCATTTGTGGAGTGAGGGAATATGGGAGGATATGGGGTTGTGTCAAGTTTATTTTTCAGTGGGTTGGGCTTAGGAGCATAGGCATTTTTGTGGAAGGTTTTTGGTGGAGCTTTGATGTCACCAATCTTCTCTCCTCCCTCACCACTACACTCTCCAACCTTCTCCGAGCCAAGCGCTTGCCCATCATAGCGCTTGTATGCCTCTATCATCATCCTAAGCTGAGGTTCATGCCCCGACAACCAACCCATCATTTTCCTCAACTCATCATTCTCATCCTGCAAGCGATCCACATAGTGTGCAAGTTCCAGATTTTTCACAGCATGCACTTCACAAGTAGAGCAAGAAGTAGGAATAGGCTCTTTCAACTTAGCCTCAAGCGAAACAGTGTAAGTATGCATCTCATCAATCTTTCCATGCAAAATAGGGCAAGAAGTGCAAGTACCTAGCAAAGCAGGTCTAGACTTAAGCTCAGCCACTTCAACCCTAAGCACATCTAGTTCATCACAAGTAGAAGCATGCTTATCCTTAAGAGCAGTAAGATCAGCTAGGTACACAGAGCAATCACAGCAATCAATCTCATCAGAAACCACAGGAGAAGCCTTAAGCGAATAAATCTCAAGCTTAGCATCTAGGTTCTGGGTTTCTAGCTCAGCCACACGGTTCCTAGCATCTTCTAGTAAGGCCCTAAGCTCTTTCCTCATCTTCTTGGCCTCTCTAAGCATGTCATCACGATTATCAAGCAACTTGCCAAGACGCTCGTTCTCCTCACGCAAGAAGGGAAGCTCATCACGTACCTCATCTTCGGAGTCGGAGTCTGAGTCGCTCTGGTGACTCTTCTTGCTGCCGGAGCTACGAGCCATGCCGCAGAAGCCATCTCCCGCGAAGCAGCTCAACCCGCTCAAGTTCTTGGACGCCTTCTTGTTCTTTCATCGATCACCTTCATCTTCACTACTGCTCGAGCTCGAGGAAGAGTAGGCGGAGCTGGAGTCGACGTCACTCGCTCCGACTATCGCTCGGGCCTTCCTGCCGCAGCCGTCCTTCTTCCTCGACCGTCGCTCGTCCTTGTGCTTGTTCTTGTGCTTGTGATCGCACCTCGATCGGTACTTGCCGTCCTTGCTCGACCGGTGCTTGTAGCCGTCCTTGTAGCCGTCCTTGTTCTCTGTCTTCTCCGGGCAGTCGGCGACGAAGTGTCCTGGCTTGCCGCACTGAAAGCACGTCTGTGCTGTCCTCCTCGTGTTCACCCGGTTCTCGTGCAGCCTCTCGAACCGCCTGGTCAGCAACGCCAGCTCGTCCTCTCCAAGCATGTCGAACTCCTCGTCTGGCAAAGACATCAAAGAAGACAGAGAGTACATCCCGGAGGATGCGTTAGCATTAGACTTAGCCACTTTGCCACCGACGAGAGCAAGACTATGGGAGTCAGTCGGGCTCTCAAGACGGGCTGTCAAACCACGATCAACCTCAGCAGACTTGAGCTTCGAGAACAGCTCGTTCACCGTCAGAGTGGTGTACTTCTCAGACTCAAGAATGGCCTCAACCTTTCCATCCCACACGGTACGATCCAACGAGTGTAAGAGCTTCACAGCTCTATCATGGTCATCGTACGGGAGGACGTCGACGTTGGCCCTCATGTTGTTCACAACCACCGTGAACCGCTGGAACAAGGCATCAAAAGACTCACCGGGGAGATGAGTGAAGTTCTCGTACTCTCTCCGGTAAGTCGCATACAACCGTGCCTGAACCTCAGCATTCCCAGCATGAGCATTCTTCAGTTCCAACCAAATCCTACAAGCTAAGTCGTCTGTCTGAACCCGATCGAATTCGGACTGACACAGAGCATGAAACAAGTAGTCGTCCGCCTTGTTGTTGGCGTCGTGCATATCCCTCGATCCTGGAGCTAGGAAGTTAATCGGATGAACATAAGCTGTGTTCACCGTAACATCCCAAAGGATCTGACCCTTTCCGCGGAGGAACGCCGCCATCCGCCTCTGCCACATCTGGTAGTTCTTTCCATCGAAGTGCGGAGGACCCGAACCCTATTCCTGGTGCGCCATCTTTGGATCTTAGACTGGCTAGAGTCAATAAGGACCCGAACCGGCTCTGATACCAATTGAAGGACCAATTAGGCGAACCAGAGAGGGGGGGGGGGAGTGAATGGGAGCCGATAAAAATTCTTCTCGAAGGAGATGGGAGCTCCAACAAGACGAACACGGCTTCCGAAATACTTCTCCGACTCAACTACCCAAGTTGGCCAAGACCACGCAGCCACTGAAGTGCTACTGGTCCTAGGAACCAACAACCACCTAAACCGACTCGAGAACGAAGCAGAACTAGCAACTCGAGCACCACTGGACTACACCGGTCAGGCCGGTGAGCAGCACCGGTTAGACCGGTCCCTGCTGGCAAAATCTGAGAACTTCCACAGAAGGCCTGTACACCGGTCAGGCCGGTGTAGCTCGCCGGTCAGACCGGTCCAAGCCAGGAAATCCCAAATCCACCAAACAGACCTACCGAGCTCCAAACAGGACCAAACTCGAAACAGCAGCAACACGAGACAACAGGGAACTCACCAAGACGTTCACCCGAGCACAACTCAACAGCGAGTCTGCACCGGTCAGATCAGTGTGAGGCACCGGTCAGGCCAGTGTGACCTGAGCTCTCGGTATGAACAGCACCCGCGGGTCAACTCCCCCAAATCCAACTCCCGATCTCCCGAATCGCTCCACGGTTTTGCACAAGACTTTGGGGATAGTTGGAACACCTCATGGGCACTCCATAGCCAAGATTTGGTCCACCAAAACTTGCCAAAATGAGAGGAATCGAAGAAATCCCACCAAGAATGTCTCTAACCCTAGAGCTAAGAAAACCCCATAATCGAGCCCCTTTGCTCACGGATTTGGGAGGGGAATCAAAGGGAAAAGAACCACGAAGGGTTCAAGCATACATCCCCCACCAAATCCCAAAGAGAAAGGCCTCGGAATCGCTCCCGGAAAATCACCAAGAAAGGGCTCAGAAAATCAGCAAAAAGGAGAAACGGGAAAGACACATCCAAGCCTTGAGGAACCACACCGAATCATCTATACATACCAAAGAGGTTCATACATGGTCTAGCTTGCTGCCCGATCATCCTTCCCTCTCAAAAGATCTCACGTTGAAGCTCTCAAGCTAGTCCTACGGAAATCCTAAGGAAAATAGGAAGGGAAAATAGGAAAACAAAATGAGCTAGGGTTCCAAGAGGTGGCTGCCGACCTCTCACCACTTGGGTTATATGGAGGCAACCGAAAGACTAAAATACCCTTACTAGCTAACTTGGGATACAAGCCCCTCAAGGGCGAATTCGGAAATCTTTGTCTTCGCTCCATCGGACGGATGCCCAGCGACCACAAGCTTGCTTAGCCTTGACGCAAGCCTTACGATCCCGACGCGTGTCCTCCACTTCGAAGTCTCCGGACTGCGTCGTCGCACACCGGTCAGACCGGTCCGATGCTGCTGCACCTCCATCTTCGGTTCTTCGGTCTTGGCTTTGTGGATCAACCAAGGAACCCAGTGGTTTTCTGGTGAACCACCGGAAACCCCGCGAACTCGGTGTAGCCTCCGCCAATCACCACTCATGACTCGGCTCCCACGTAGTCCCGGCTCGACCTTGGTTTTGAGGCTCAACCAAGAAACCGTCCATGACTTCATCTTGCCGTTCTTGCCACCATGCGGCCCGCACTTGACCCCGCTGGCCACCGAGTCCCTCGAACCAAGCCTACTTGTCTTCTCCACACCTGGAGGCCTCACCGGCAACGACCTTTCGCGCTTGTTCTTCACCTGCACCAACACCAGTCAAGCCGCAACCTGCACCTGCAATACTTACCCAAGAATCAGTCCACACCATGTTGTCAATCACTCATCACACCAGGAAGCGACCATCCACCGGTCCTCGAACCACACATGGCTCTCAATGAGGTCCTCTACACCTTCGCCACTCCCTCGACCCCTCTTCGTCGTTGCCAGACACTTGTGCTCGCAAACGTGAGGCATTCGCCTCGCCCACTTCGCTACCCCCTCGCCGACACGCTCCTCCTTGCCGCTGCTTGGCCCCTCGTCGGAACCCGAGAGGATCCAGTCGACGCCCCTCGTCTCCGACATTGGGTTCACTCCACCGCCGCTTGGCCCCTCTCCGGCGCTCATCGTCGTCTCCCTCTTCGCCGCCATCTCGCCGGGACGCGCGCGGATCCAGTTGCGGCACCGCTTCGTGTTCCGGTTCTCCTCGATCCCGGGTGCGCGGGGTCGTCCGCTGGTTGGCCCCTCGCCCGTGCTGATCGTCGTCTCTGTCTCCACGCCTCCTCTCACGCCTCCTCTGCTCTTTTTTTAAGGAAAGTGCTGCGCTTATCCATTCGGAAAGAAGAAGGGGAGACGGAATGGGCCGGGGCGGTTGAATATTCATTTTCCAAAATGGATAGTCACTGCCGACGTGGGTTAGCAAACCCGCGTCGCTTTGTTGGCTGGTGCGCGGGCGGGCAACGGTTACCTTCTTTATACTAGGCTGCTGACACTAACGCGTGGGCCCGACACTTTTTTTTTGAAATGACACTTGCTTCCCTCAAAAATTAGGGCCCATAAAGCAGCACCTAAAAATTAATAAAAATACGAACAATTCATAGTTTTTTTAGAATCGAACAACTCATAGTTGGGCATTTGGTATTTTGAATAAAATATGAATAGTCACACGTCTCCTTGTGACCACATGTCTCTTTTGTGGCCAAGAGCTCTCCTGAGCGTACACGGGTTCCGAGGCATGTGACCGGCCGCCTCACGATTCACCGTCTTGTCAATATAAATCCCCGGCCGGCCAAGAACTTGGTCAACCGCGGCACCAAGAAAACCCCAGCACCACAGTCTCCGGTCACCAAGAAGTGAATCAAAGAGCTTCTTCTTCCTCAAGCGCACGCATGGCATCGTCAAGCGAGCCGTCCAGGAAGCGGGGGAGGAAGGAGGATGATGACGACGAAAGCTGCCGCCGTCGGCTCGTCAAGGAGGAGAAGGCGCTGGCGCCCGAGGAGCCCGAGGAGGTGCCGCCCCCCCCCCCCCGCCCGGTGAGCCCGAGGAGGTCCCGCCGCCCCCGCCCGACGTGCCCAAGGAGGTGCTGCCGCCCCCGCCCGCGGAGCCCGAGGAGGTGACGCCGCCCCGCACGAGGAGACGCCAGCGCCGCAGCCCGTGGAGGCCGTTTCTGCTCCTGCACTAACTGCTGACGAAGCCACTTGGTCAGTCAACTTGTTCCGCGAAGCTTTCAACAGGCTTTGACAGGTGGCCGTTCATCTCGGGGTCCCAGCACCCAATGATCCGCTGCAGAGGACCGTGAAGGATTACGCCTTCAAGATCCATATCTTGGCTGGGGACCTTGAGAGAGGCGTGCTCGCCCCCGTCGACGACGACGACGGTGACGATGGCAGCCTCGACGGCTCCGGCTCCGACTCCGACTCCGACGGTGGGGCTCCTCCGGCAATGACTACCTCTGCTTAATTAATGTGTTCCTCCTGTGTGTTTGTTCCTCTGTTCATGTGTTCCTCCTGTGTGTTTGTTGAACTAGTAGATCTAAGAGACGCGGGTAGATCAATCCATGTCTCCTATAACGCATTGCAATGTCTATGGCAGCAGCTTACAATGAATTGCAATGTCTGTGCCAGAAGTTTGGTACTTTGTTTGTGTCTATATATGCAGCAGTTTACAATGAATTGCAATGTGTATGCCAGAGTTATGCCAGAAGTTTGTTACTCTGTTTGTGTTAATCCGCGTCTCCTTTGCCTCGTGCTGCAATGAAATGTCAGCACAGATGAATTGATGAATTTTGTGACGTGTGACACATTAAGATTTGTGACCCAATTGTCATTCAATCCATTCTTCATTCATACATTTAAGTTTGTCATCTGTGACAAATTTTGCATTCTTCATCCACACAGATGAAGCAAAAGCACCACTTTTAAAATCAGAATTACTTCTTTGCAGCATATATCCCACAGTAAAGATCCAAATACTAGACAAACAACAGCCACAATAATCAAGTTCATCTTCCAGATCACGTTGTCCATCTTCTCCTCCAGTGCTTTCTTCCTCTGCTTGTCCTCCAGTGCTTGCCTCTGCTCGCCGCTCCCAATTTGACATTCCATTGAATCAACTACTTCATCGACCGCGTCTGCCCAGTTCGACAGTCGAAAAACATTGACGCCAGCATCCTTCAGCATCTGGAGATACTCCTTGTGGAAATGATAAAATCCACAATTCTTGGTGTACTACAGAATCAAAAGCACATAAGAACCCTAACTCAGATTTGGGAGACACAGCAGACTACTCACCGAGTTCCTTGCACACTTGAAATAAAGACGACTGTGGTTTTCACCTTCCTTCTGCGTCCGCCCCTCCACCACCCGAGCCATACCACAGTCCGGGCAAGGGACCAGTGGAGAGCCGCTTAGCTCACCGACTGGATCCAAGCTGATGGAGTGATTGTGGCTGCTCCGGCAACCTTGAACCCTGCTCCTCACACGTGCACCTCCAAACGAATCGGCGTAGTGCGACATGTGCGCGACGGCGGGGAAGGACGGGCGGGCGGCGGTGGTGGAGCTCAGATCGGGGAAGAAGAAGGGGGCCGAGGCCGGGGCGTATGGATATTCATTCGGCCAGGGGCACTTCGGACAATGGAGCACTTGTTGGCAACGAGGGTTAGTGTACCAGCGTCACTGGGGCGGATGCATATTCATTCGGCCAGGGGCATTTCGGATAATGGAGCACTTTTTGGTGATGAGGGTTAGTGTACCAGCGTCGCCGGGGCGGATGCATATTCATTGGCCAGGGGCATTTCGGACAATGGAGTACTTGTTAGAGATGAGGGTTAGTGTACTAGCGTCGCCGGGGCGGATAGATATTCATTCGGCCAGGGGCATTTCTGACCATGGAGCACTTATTGGCGACGAGGGTTAGTGTACCAGCGTCGCCGGGGCGGATGCATATTCATTAGGCTAGGGGCATTTCGGACAATAGAGCACTTGTTGGCGACGAGGGTTAGTCTACCCGCATCGCCTTTGTCGGTCGGGCAGGCAATGGCTATCTTTTTTATATAGGCTTCTGACGCTGACGCGTGGGCCCGACACTATTTTTTCTGAATTGAAACTTGCTTCCCTCAAATATTAGAGCCCATAAACAGCACCAAAAAATTTGAAAAAATATGAATAATTCATAGTTGGTAATTTAGTATTTGAATAAAATATCAACAGCCACACTTGTTCAACCAAATTTCTTAAAATTAGATTTTTTTATCTCTTGTTTACGATATAATAATTATAATAACGTCTTAGTGTGTTCTAAAAATTCTACAAATTGACTTGGCAACATAATTTAGGTCCCTAAGCTTGTCTACAAAAATTCAAATAGTTTCGAAAACGGAAGATTATACTTGTGTACAAATGTCTACATCTCTCACATAGTTTCTTAGAATGTTACTTCAACATTGAAGTTTTCCACACTTTAAAACATGTTCGAACTCATATGCATTTGGAATTTTAACATTACCTTATGTTCACCATAAGATTACGAAATGCAAAGTTTCATTAGTAATGATTGTGTAAAACAAATATTATTTCTTTGTTGTACTTATAAGGAACAAGATAAGGCGTATAAACAACATCCAAGAAATGGAATTACATACGAAAAAATGTCATAAATGAATAGATGTTGATTTTAGAAAAATTCAGAAACAAATATCATCAAATTTGGATTACGGATGACGGAGAAATACGTGATACAAAATTTGATTGCAGATTAAAAGGGGAAAAGCAAACTGTTCTTCATTCGAATAGACTTGGCCCCGCCCCTTCATTGGCGACGGGTGGTTGTTAATCATCGTATCATTTGCGCATCTGAACCTTTTTAATAAACGCTCTGCCCCGCCTTCCGCCTTCTATCCCCTTCTCTGGCTTCCGCCTTCCTCATCTTTGTCGCAGCCTCATCTCCGTCGCAGGGATGGCCCGCGACTCTAGGGGGAGGTTCTGCAAGGAGGAGGCCCCGCGGCCACGTCCCCGTCCGTCTTCCTCGGTGCTGTCCGCCGCCCCCGCCAAGAGAGTGAGGTTCCGCGGCGACGAAGAGGAGCCGTCCCAGCGCGCCGCCCCCGTGCGTCTTTCTCGACGCTCTATGGAAGAGGCCGGTTCTTCATCGGCCCGGGGGAGGAAGCCGTACATGCGCGCAAGGGCCAAGTTGGCGGACTCCAGCGACGCCCGCCATGGAGAGGTAGGGTTTTTTTCCTCAACGCGAAGGAAGAAGCGGTCCACGCGCATTGAGGTGAGCACAGACTCCTCCGGCGACGACCCGGGCAGAAGAGTGGTGGTAGACCTCATCTCCTCCGGTGACGACTCCGGCAACAACTCCGGTGACGACTCCGATAACAACTCCGGTGATGACTCTAGCAACAACTCCGGCGACGATTCTGAAGACCATGAGGCAAGTTCTGAAACCATCACGCACGATTTGTCCTTGTACCTTCACATCTTCACTGATCAATTGTTCTAATGCATCAATTTCCATTTGTTGTAGGAAGTTGCTGCACATGACATTGACAGGATTTGGACTGAAATCAACAAGCTCAAGGAATCAGCTGAAGAGAAACAGGCAAGTTTTGAAACCAGTTAGAGCTAAACAGCTTTCTTGTAAGTTACAACTGTTATGAAGCTTGCATCAATATAATTTTTTCCTTTGTTTTAGGAACGTGCTGTTACTCGGGATGATATTGACTACATCTGGAAAGGAATCGACAAGCAGGATGAGCAGCTTAAAGCCGCACGAAAGAGGCAGGAGATTGAACTTCTAAAGAAGAATGCTGAGCTGGCAGAAAGAGTTGCAAAACTAGAGACAAGGCTAGCTGAACTTGAGACAGCAGCACAAAAGAAGCCATCCTAGCTAACTAGTTCCCTTGCAGCTACAATCTAGTTTGGTGATGCGCCCAGCTGATGCAGTCTTATTTTGGTGATGTGCCCTGCTGATGCATGTCAGATGTGAATATGTTTGTTATGAGTTAGTTTGCTTGGTGATGTGAACTTGTGATGCATGTCATATTAGAGCCCATAACCAACACCTAAAAATTCGTAAAAAAATATGAAAAATTCATAGTTGGTAATTTAGTAATTGAATAAAATATCAACAGCCACACTTGTTTAACCAAATTTCTTAAAATTAGATTTTTTTATCTCATGTTTATGATATACTATACTAGTAGCAGAGTAGTACTTGACTACATTACTCGTTTTAAGGCCCACACAAGACCACTCGCGCTAGGTTAGTAGGGAAGGATGCCTCCCTCACGCAGTCTCCTCCCACTCTCCCCTCGCGCCGCCGCCGCCGCTTTCTCCCCCTCGCCTTCGTCCCCCTCACCTCCCCCCACACCACGACGCATGCTACACCCCTTCGTTGAGACGCGTGCCACACCACGCTCAGCGCGACACGTGCCACACCTCTGACAGCGAGATCTCTGGAGGAGGAGGGACCCAGCAGCGGCGACGACGACGACTAGAGGAGGGATCCAGTGACGACGGCGACGACGACGACTAGGAGGAGGAGAGATCCAGCCACGAGGTCGACGCGAGGACGAGGACGTGGCGGCGAACAAGCAGCGACGAGGAGTAGAGATCCCTCCGTTCCGACAGTGACAAGGTCAGTGGCGAATCTAGGATTTGAGTTTATGGTATGCCGCTCTAAAAATGTCTTATACAATTCGGTAAATCCATTCTACCAACTCGGTAATAATTGTAAAATTAACAACAATTCGGTGGGAATTGCAGGGTATGCCGTGGCTCCTTTGTATAAGTACATGTGGACATACTTAGCTGTTGATGGTATACATACTTAGCATGTCCCTTTAAACTGACTCTTATATTTGGTTTTGCTCTTGTTCCTATGTACATGTGCACATTCTCTCCAAGTTGAATAAGTACCTCATCAGCAACAGAGGCAGCCTGCATCTTCCTCTTTAAAATGGTAAGGTCGCATTGCCTGAACTAATTTTTTGTTACTGAATTTTGCATTTATGTTAATGGTTTACCATAGAACTAATGATATTATAGTGGGCTAAAGTAGTTACTGTAATTGTTTTCTTATGTTTTCTCATGCTTAGCTGTTAATCATGGTTAACTAAAAAAATGCTCTACTTGTCTCCTGTTGTAGCATGTCTCCTGGTAGAGCTAGCAGTATGGTCTGCTTTTTGTGCTATTCTTAGACACTGAGCTGACCTTTCTCAAAATCCCATGACTATTAATTCACAGGATAAATCTGACGAGGGCTATAGACCTGGGCCACAAGATGAAGAAGAGGGTTATGGCACTGCTAGTGCACAACAAGACCAGGTGGGTGGGGATCAGCGCCGAGGCAGAGCGCCAAGGACATCCACAAAGTGGCCAAGTGACACAATGATAGTCACTGAGGTCGACATAGGGGGGATGCCATTACCTTTGACTCAAAAGCGCAGGTTCAGGGCGCTTGCAGGGCTCGTTGCTAGACAAAAGATACCTTTGCACTTGCCAGAATTCAAAGAACTAAGCAATGATGAAAAGTGGGACTTGTTTGATAAGCATGTACAGAAACATTTAACATTCCAGGAAGGTGTGAAACCACATGCATTCAAGCTTTTTTGGAAGACGATAGCCAAGGCATGGAGACAATTCAGATTTCAGCTTAGGCGAGATTTTATCAGAAAACGACTTGAACCATTTACAAGGCACCCGTTTATCGTCCCGGAACAGTGGAAGGATTTCATGAAATAGGAGGAAACCGAGCAAGCCTCATCTGCTAGTGTCAAGTTCAAAGAACTCCGAAGCCGGAACACAAGCGAGCACAGAATGGGTCCAGCTGGTTATACTGTGAAACTAGAACAATGGGAGGAAGAGGACAGACAATTAGCTGCAGCTAAGATCCCCAACCCATATGACGCCTACCCTGACGATCGTTCCAAGAATTGGCTGCGAGCAAGGAGTAAGCTAGTGATTAAAGACCGTGTTGCCGTGATAGTGTTCAACAACAAAGAAACTGAAAAAGTGGCTGCAGACATCAAGGAGAAGAATGCATGTCCAGCTGGTTATACTGTGAAACTAGAACAATGGGAGGAAGAGGACAGACAATTAGCTGCAGCTAAGATCCCCAACCCATATGACGCCTACCCTGACGATCGTTCCAAGAATTGGCTGCGAGCAAGGAGTAAGCTAGTGATTAAAGACCGTGTTGCCGTGATAGTGTTCAACAACAAAGAAACTGAAAAAGTGGCTGCAGACATCAAGGAGAAGAATGCATGTGCAGAATCTTCAGGAATGGCAGGGCATAGGGAGTATGATGTGCTAAGTCAGTGCTTGGGCCGCCCTGAACAACCAGGTCACGTGCGTGGTGTCTCCAGCTACCAGGGCTGGAAGTATGGATGGCCTCAACACGCTTCCATGTACAGGAAGAGGAAGAGGACGAAGACCGACGCATCAGTTGATACGGAAAAGTTAAAGGAACAAATCAAGTAAGAACTGGTGGCTGAGATGCAGATGCAGAACATGCAGATGCAGAATAGTTTACTAAAGAGGTTGTGTTGTCACCAGTGTCCAATCGCGTAAGCCCTTCACCCGCCACACTGAAGAGCAGCTGTGTGTCCGCAGAAAATATAGGTTTGATCGATGGCAATGCAGAGTTGACGATGGAGGTGCACTGTGACGATCGTACATAGCAAGACCTTATAGGCATGTTGACTGAACCCACATACTGTGGCCTATGGATCACGTGGAATGGTCTTCAATGTGAGGCTGCAATTGGTCTTGTTCATCCAGAGCAGACCACGCTACATACAGTCCTGATTCATGAAGACTGTATTGTGGTTGAAGTGCTCTTTGTATATGATATCTTTGCGGATGAACTGGTGGAATACCCTCCTAATAATGAGGTGATGACACTACGACAAGCTAAAGGACAGAGGTTACAGTAGAGAAGGTGTCGGATTCACATCAAGGGACCACCAACATATAAATCTCCTTCACAGGCTATAGTACAGATTCCTTGTAGTTCACAGAGTACGGGACAGGTTCCTTCCTCACATGGTTCCTCACATCCTCCTCCTCCTCCTCCTCAATCCCCACATCCGCAAGATGTTCCATTCGGACCTCCTCCTCCTCGTCCTGAAGGACCAATTAGGCGAACCAGAGAGGGAGGGAGTGAATGGGAGCCGATAAAAATTCTTCTCGAAGGAGATGAGAACTCCAACAAGACGAACACGGCTTCCAAAACACGTCTCAGACTCAACTACCCAAGTTGGCCAAGACCACGCAGCCACTGAAGTGCTACTGGTCCTAAGAACCAACAACCACCTACACCGACTCGAGAACGCAGCGGAACTAGCAACTAGAGCACCACTGGACTACACCGGTCAGGCCGGTGAGCAACACCGGTCAGACCGGTCCCTGCTGGCAAACTCTGAGAACTTCCACAGAAGGCCCCTACACCAGTCAAGCCGAAGTAGCTCGCCGGTCAGACCGGTCCAAGCAAGGAAATCCCAAATCCACCAAACAGACCTACCAAGCTCCAAAACGAACCAAACTCGAAACAGCAGCAACACAAGACACCAGGGAACTCACCAAGACGTTCACCCGAGCAAAACTCAACCAAGAGTCTGCACTGGTCAGACCGTGAGAGGCACTGGTCAGGCTGGTGTGACCTGAGCTCTCGGGATGAACAGCGCCCGCGGGTCAACACCCCTAAATCCAACTCCCGATCTGTGATGCCCCAGGTTTTTAATTAGCATCATTAGTGCTAATGACCGAATCAACTGAGTCAAACCTATTGATGTTACCGTGGCCAACCTGGGTCATCACCTCGAAAACCCAGTCAACAATCACTAACGACCCTCTTGATCATGTCAACACACACTTGTGGTCAAACCTTGGTCAAAGGCATGGTCAAACCCCTAATGCTTTTGAACCCCTCTGGAACTTTTGCCGCGTTCTCAAATTTTCACTTAAACACTTCAAAATCGTCCAATATAAAAGTTGTTTGTCTTTTTGAGGGACACAATTTTCATAATTGGCGGCATTTGAGATTTTGAGTGGAAATTGGTGAAAATCTCAGTCAAACTTAGCTTTCACTGTTCACCGGCGCCTTGAAAACCAGCAACTTTGCCTGCAGTTTATGCTCAAACCATTGAGCAAAACAGGGGTCGGCCTTTGTAAAAGTTGTAGAGGGACCTTTGATCTACAACTTTGCTAATTGCACTTTAGTGCACTTCAGTTCAAGATTTTTGAGATATTCGCGGTCAAACTCGTGTAAATGGAACAAAAACTGGGTCATGCCGCGTCGCGCCGCGACGCCGCGCTCCAGCGCGCCGCGCCCGCGCACGCCGCCGCGTGGCGGCCGTCTGCCTCGGCGGTCGGGTCCCCCACGCCGCCCGCGCTGAGCCGCGCTTCCCGAGGCCTCGCGCACCCCGAGCAGCCTTGGAACCCGCGCCCTCGCCGCGTGTCGTCCGCCCGCGTGCTCGCCCCGACCGCGCTGCACGCCGGTCAGCCGCGCGCATCCCCGCGCCGGCCGGACCCCTCCCTCTTTTCCCTCCTGGTGTCGAAGCGAAGCTCCTCGTCGCCTATAAAGCCACCCACACCTCCCCTCGCGCGCGCACGCCCCCACCGTGCCTCCTTCCCCGCACGTGAGCCCGCCGCCGCACGCCATTAGAGTGCCGCCGCCGAGCTCCATCCTCCGCTCTCTTCCGTTGCCGGCCAACACCTCCAGCGCCACCCCTTGGTCACCGTCGACCTACCACTGCCACGCATTGCCCGGTATTGCCTCGCCCTCGCCAGAATTTCCACCCGCAGTGGCCGCCGGCGCGTTGCGCCGCCGTGCAAGCTCGCCGGAGCATCCCCGACCTCAACTCCGGCCACCAATCGCCCCTAGGTGAGTGGAATCGCACCCCTGGGCCGCTTGTTGTCCACCCCCGGCCCCACATCGAGCGGCGAACTCGCCGCCGCCGCCAAGGGCTGTTTTGTGAGAAAAGTTGCCTCGAGGGCATTTCTGTGAAGGATAGAAAGTTTCCAGGGACTCCAGTGTAAATAATTTCTTAAATTGTGAGTGGTGTTTTGCTGATTCTTGTAAAATTCATAGAAAATTGTACAAAAATACGAAAATTTCAAACTCAATTTTGTCGGATTGCTGGTGAAGAACCCTACAACTTTTTTAAAGCATGACCATACTTTTGCCTGGTAGTTTTTGTATGAAAAATAGAAGACTGTTAAACCTAGATCTGTTCTAGTTCAAAATCTACAAGTGCTCTGTAGCTGAATTTTGGATATGTTGTGTGACATGTCATGCCTAGCTTCTGTACCAAAAATTACACAAAGTTACTATGTAGATATTTTATTATGATTTGTTTTGTATTTATGCTGAATCTGACTAAATGATTTTTGTAGCTAAAAATAATCAGATTTTTGTGCTCCACTTCTGCATGTGATCTTGTTATGCCTAAATGCATCTCTGGTGAATTAATCATAATTTTATATCTGTCAAAAATATATAATCTTGTTTTATTCCTAATTTTCAATGTAAATGCATGGCTCAAGATCTAGAGTAGCTCTTGATGTGTTTGTTGTTTTCCTAGCTCAGTTTTGAGTCATAGAAACAGTGAGAAGAAGTTGGAATCTATTTGTTGTGTATTTATTTTTATATGCATTTATCTTGCTTGGGTAGCTAGATTTTGTTATTTTTGTTGTAATTAATTTATAGCCCATGTGAATGTGAAATCTTGTGTGCAGTGGCTTTATTTCAGTTAGTAGTGCTTCAAAAACACCCCACTGAATTTTATGCAATTTATTTATGAATAAAAGTTATGGAAGCCATTTAAAGCTTAATATTAAATTAAATTGGAAAATCACCACTTCCACACTAAATGACCCTATGTATGTGATGTAAATCATTTGAAAAAGCTTAAGACCAACCCCTTGCTGTTTGTGAAATTTAAATTAATTTATTTTTATAAATGTGTACACAGTCACTATCAAAAACAATAATTAATAAAGAACAACATATTGTTCCTTTATTGGAAGAGTATGCTGAATGTATGTTTATCTAGGTGAATGTGGTCAACCATGCACCCCATGGTTGTCATGTGTTATTTGTAATTAATTAAATTAAAAACCGTCAATTAAACCTTGCATTTGCATCCTCGTGTAGATCTTCCCGACGGTAGCTATACGCTCGTGCCGGAAGGAGGAGACGAATGTGCTATCAGTGAGCTGCAGTACGTGGACGTAGCTCAGGACCTGGACCAAAGTCCAGAAGGGCCCAAGGCCAACCTTGCCAGCGAAGGTAAGCCCCGGATCATTAACCCTTCTTTTAAAATTTTGCAATTACCTTTGCTATGATTGTGCATTTACGTTTCAGGAGTTGAATGAAACCCTAGATGCATGATCCCTAGGTACCTATGCTCTTTTACTAGTATGCTAGGTCGATAGCTGCTATGCTATAGGACCGGTACAAGACGAGTGATGTTCGTCACTCGCGAGAATATGTTCTTATGTTGGAATCATGAGATCTTTATAAATGGATTGCTCATGTGGTAAGAGCATGGGATTGGGCTCCGGTCCAGTGGCTTTCGTGGGCTAAGCTTTTGAACGTACTAAGCACTTGTCGGGAATGGGACCGGTAAGCCTAGTACCTTAATGAGACGGTGCGGGAACTTACTATTACTAATCTTGTGTAATCACCTGCCCGGCTAGCTACCGGGAGGTGGGTACATGTGTGAAGCTGGGTGCCTTGCGGGGTACGCCAGATAGCCGTGTACCCAGGACTGTAAGATTCGATCCCAAGCCGAGGACTTTTGGGAACCGCCTGGTGGTTGTCCATGTGAGGGCACCTACCGTGTGTTTAGGTTTACCTTGCAAGGTTATAAATCAATCGATTGTCGGCCTCTCACCGTTATCTAAGACTGCTTAATCAACTGGCCATGATATCCCTTACTGATGGAACTTTGTGAATATTACTGCTTGAATTAATTGTATTGTACAATTCTTGATTGAATTAGTTGGCACACTTAGAAATGGTAATTAACTAGAATTTTGAGCTAAAATATTGAAAGTAAGGACATACTCTTGTTGCTTTTCAGCAAAAGAACTCCACCGGCCAAAAAGTCTCTCATGTCTAGAGTTTGGTGATGTAGTTATCACCCGACGGTTAAGTCTTGCTGAGTATTAGTCTACTCAGTCTTGCTTTAAAAATGTTGTTGCAGGTGGTGTGGCCTGGTGAGTTTCCACCCGGCTGGGAGCTCGAATGGGTGGATGACGACGAGTGATGGCATCACGGACGGCCTCTTGTGGTGTCTATCATTTCGTAGTTTAATGTTTCCGCTGTTTTCGAACTCTGAACCTTTACTTATCATGTTGTGAACATTGGTTTGTAATAATTAACCCTTAGGGGTACAATTGGATTTAGTTTGTGTTGTACTCTGGACTCGCCTTCGCGTGCGTTTTAATGCATAAATGTTCGATCCTCTGTGTGAGTTCCAAGTGATTTACCGGGCGTTAACCCGGCAACTAACGACGGGATGATACTTTATTATTGCTTAACGACCACAGTGGATTGGTTTAGGCGATAGTACGATATTTTCCTGGGCGGGTTGTCACACGATCTTCCGAATCGCTCCACGGATTTCTGCAAGACTTCGGGGATCGTAGGAACACCTCATGGGCACTCCATAGCCAAGATTTGGTCCACCAAAACTTGCTAAATCGAGAGGAATCGAAGAAATCCCACCAAGAACGCCTCAAACCCTAGAGCCAAGACAACCCCAAAATCGAGCCCCTTTGCTCACGGATTTGGGAGGGGAATCAAAGGGAAAAGAACCACGAAGGGTTCAAGCATACATCCCCCACCAAATCCCAAAGAGAAAGACCTCGAAACCGCCACAAGAAATTCGCCAAGAAAGGGCTCCAAAAATCACCAAAAAGGAGAAACGGGAAAGACACATCCAAGCCTTGAGGAACCACGCCGAATCATCTATACATACCAAAGGGGTTCATACAAGGTCTAGCTTGCCGCCCGATCATCCTTCCCTCTCACAAGATCTCACCATGAAGCTCTCAAGCTAGTCCTATCGAAATCCTAAGGAAAATAGGAAGGGAAAATAGGAAAACAAAATGAGCTAGGGTTCCAAGAGATGGCTGCCATCCTCTCACCACTTGGGTTATATGGAGGCAACCGAAAGACTAAAATACCCTTACTAGCTAACTAGGGATACATGCCCCTCAAGGGCGAATTTAGAAGTCTTTGTCTTCGCACCATCGGACGGATGCCCAGTGACCGCAAACTTGCTTAGCCTCGACGCAAGCCTTGTGATCCCGACGCGTGTCCTCCGCTTCGAAGATTCCGGACTGCGTCGTCGCACACCGGTCAGACTGGTGCTCCTCACTGGTCAGACCGGTACCCACCGTTCAGACCGGTCAGACCGGTCCGATGGTGCTGCACCTCCGTCTTCGGTTCTTCGGTCTTGGCTTTGTGGATCAACCAAGGAACCCAGTGGTTTTCTGGTGAACCACCGGAAACCCCGCGAACTCGGTGTAGCCTCCGCCAATCACCACTCATGACTCGGCTCCCACGTAGTCCCGGCTCGACTTTGGTTTTGAGGTTCAACCAAGAAACCGTCCATGACTTCATCTTGCTGTTCTTGCCACCATGCGGCCCGCACTTGACCCCGCTGGCCACCGGGTCCCTCGAACCAAGCCTACTTGTCTTCTCCACACCTGGAGGCCTCACCAGCAACGACCTTTTGCGCTTGTTCTTCACCAGCACTAACACTAGTCAAGCCGCAACCTGCACCTGCAATACTTAGCCAAGAATCAGTCCACACCACGTTGTCAATCACTCATCACACTAGGAAGTGACCATCCACCGGTCCTCGAACCACACATGGCTCTCAATCTCCCCCTTGATGAGTGCATTGACAACATACACGTTTTGGTAACCAAGGAGAAAAGAAAAGAAAAGAAACGACTAAAAGAAACTCCAACAAGCGATCGAAAGCCAAAGAAAGGCAAAGAGCAAGATCACTTGAAGAAGACAAGTCTTGGACCCCTTAGGCAAGGGCAACGGCTCGACACATCCGAGACAAAACCATGCTCAAGCAAAGAGCACAAACCACCAATCCAAAGCTCGAAAACCACAAAGAGCTCCCCCTGCACACATGCAAGGTCCCCTGAACCAATGCAACTCCCCCTGGACGAATGCATGCAAACCACCTCGCAAGATAGAGCTGCTGCTTCAGCTTTGCTCTGACCGGTCAGCCCGGTCAACCACACCGGTCAGACCGGTGCGCTAGATCGCCCAGCACCTGGGAACTTACACCGGTCAGACCGTTGGAAGACACCGGTCAGGCCGATGACCATCTGGGAACTGCACGAGCTCAAAAATAGCTCGAAACCACTTGGAAACCTTCTAAATGCATGCAGCAAGCCAAAACATGCTCAAACTTCTCCCCCTTGTTGACAATGCATGAATCAAGCCAAAAATGCAAAAATTGCAACCTATAGCTTCTCAAATAATTAAAATTCAACATAGGATAATACACATGTCCAAATGAGCAAGTTAGATACTCTATAGCTTCGTAATGACATCAACTACATGATCACCAAGTTTCACAACCATTGGACGAAGCTAAGATAGAATTGAGTAATTTTGCGAAAATTTACCCTCTCATGAACAAAGTCCTAAACATGAGCAAAACATGTCAAAATGGCAAAGCCACACAAACTTCATGCTAGGACAACCATTCTAATCATAAGACCATCATAAACACCCACAAGCACCTCATGTCATGTCAAAGCCACCGAGCCATGTGCCTACTTCTATATATGAGACTTCTCATTGGTAGGCATCATGCAACGGTTTAGCACCCAAAGCAAATTAAAATTAGCACATATGACATGGGAGCACATTTTCCAAGCAATTTACATTTCATTTTCAGATTTGAAATTGGTACATGAAATGTCTTTGCGACAAAAAGGAACTGATGCCCCTCCACAAGATCAAGCATGGGGGCTAAACATTCATGATGGCAAATGAGCCTTTGGCCCCATATGATCAAAATAAGCTATCCAACCACAAATTAAGCATAGCCAAGCCACTAAAACATGTCAAGATCATATAAAGGCATTTACTCACAAGAGAGCATACATGTGACATTTTTCAAAAACATTGCCATCAACCATGGATATAAACCAAGATTATCAAGAGCTAAGCCAAACTAACCATAGCTTACCAAACTAGCTCACAAGGACATATATATCATACCATGGTGAACAATGTATATAGGAGAAGCTTTTCCTACACAATGCATATGATACAAAATGCATGCAACCTAAGATACAAAGATGGCTATACATCATGTTACATATGCCATGCCAAATGCAAGAAATGCACAAAGGAAAGCTATACATATGCTACAAAGGAGCTCCCACACACCAACTCAAGAAATCAAACAAACACCAAGCTCCCCCCCGCAAACGAGTGAAAGTTGCTTGATCTAGGGGTTTGGTGAAAATATCGGCTAGCTGGTCATGTGTGGGTACATGGATCAAAGAGATTTTTCCTTTCTCAACATTGTCTCTCAGGAAATGATACCTCACTTCTATGTGCTTGGTTTTAGAGTGAAGCACTGGGTTCTTTGCTACACTTATGGCACTGGTGCTGTCACATTGAAGTGGGACGTGGGTGTATTCCTCACCAAAGTCGCTCATGGTGTATGTGATCCAAAGGAGCTGAGAGCAACAACTAGCTACGGCCACATACTCTGAGTCGGTAGTGGATTGAGCAACACTCGACTGTTTACGGGAAGACCAAGACATCAAAGAAGAACCCAAGAACTGGCAAGTCCCAGAAGTGGACTTCCTATCCAACCGACACCCGGCAAAATCCGCGTCTGAAAAACCATGAAGAGCCAAAGAAGAAGACGCGGAGTACCAAAGGCCGAAGTCGGGAGTATGACGCAAATACCTGAATATGCGTTTGACTGCTTGCCGATGCGAAGTCCTTGGAGACGCTTGAAAATGAGCGCACAGACATACCGAGAATTGGATGTCCGGCCTCGTCGCCGTCAAGTAGAGGAGTGACCCGATCATGCTCCGGTACTCCTTCTGGTCCACGTGCTCACCTTCCTCGTCCGCATCAAGAGCTGTAGTCGTACTCATAGGCGTCGCCATGGCCTTGGAGTCCTCCATCTTGAACTTCCTCACAATGTCCTTGGTGTACTTTGCTTGGTGCACAAATGTTCCTTCCTTTGATTGCTTGATCTGGAGCCCGAGGAAGAACTGCAACTCACCCATCATGCTCATCTCAAATTTCCTGCTCATGTCTTCTGCAAACCTTGCAACAAGAGAGTTACACGAGCCACCAAAGACAATATCATCCACGTACACCTGCACAATCAGGATATCTTTGCCCTGCCTGAGGAGAAACAAGGTCTGATCGACCTTCCCCATCTCAAACCCTCTCTCAAACAGGAACCCCCTCAACCTACCATACCAAGCTCTAGGCGCCTGCTTCAACCCATACAACGCCTTCCTCAACTTGTACACCCGGTGGGGGTACTTCTCACTCTCAAACCCCGGTGGTTGCCTCACATACACTTCTTCCTCCAACACACCGTTCAGGAAAGCACTCTTCACGTCCATTTGGTGCAACTTGAACCCTTTAGCCACGGAAAAGGCTAGAAGGATCCTAATCGCCTCCAAACGAGCTACGGGAGCAAAGGTCTCCTCGTAGTCGATCCCCTCTTTCTGACTATACCCTTGCGCCACCAACCTCGACTTGTTTCTCACCACCTCTCCTTTCTCTCCCTCTTTGTTCTTCCACACCCATTTTGTCCCAATCGGCTTACACCCTGGGGGAGGGTCAACCAATTCCCAAACTTGGTTCCTCTCAAAATTCTCCAACTGCTCATGCATCGAATTAACCCAATTATGATCAGGTAGCGCGTGTCCAATGTCTTTGGGCTCAAAGGTGGCAACAAAAGCAGCATGAGCAAAATGAGAATTATTCCGAACCCTTGACCGTGTAGTACGTTCATTCATGTCGCCGATGATCCTCGAAGCTGGGTGATCCACTTGCACTCGCCGGGGAGGTTCTCGCCTTGATGCTACCTCCCCCTCAACAGCAGCTTCGCCTTGATCTGGGTTTGTCGTCGTAGGTGTGGGAGAGGGCCCGTTCTCGATCGTCGTCGAAGTAGTAGGTACATGCTCAGCCGCGGGCACCACACCGCCATCTTCATCATCTCCATGTTCATGCTCCTCCTCCTGGAAAATCTCCTCGCCAAGTTCGTCGTCACCTGCACACTCAAAAACAAGCTGACTACGTGGTTGTGTCTCGTCGAAAGTTACCTCGCAAGTCTCAATGATTTGGTTAGTTTCAAGATTGAGCACACGAAATGCTCTAGAATGAGATGCGTAACCAAAGAAAATGCCATTGACAGACCTAGCCTCGAACTTGTCCAACTTCTTCCCTTTCTTAAGAATGAAGCATTTACAACCAAAGACATGGAAGTGACTCACCTTGGGTGTGCGACCGTGCATCAACTCGTAACAGGTTTTCTTCTTGTGAACTCTGAGGTAGATCTTGTTCGACACATAGCACGCGGTATTGACCGCCTCAGCCCAGAACCTTCTCGGAGTCCTATGCTCGTCGAGCATCGTCCGAGCCATCTCGCACAAGGTCCTATTTTTCCTTTCCACCACGCCATTCTGGGGAGGCGTATACGGACTCAAAAACTGGTGTTCAAGACCCAAGTCATGGCAAAAGGTTTCGAAGCGAGAGTTTTTGAATTCCGAGCCATTGTCACTGCGGATCGCTCGTATGGCATCTCCGTGCCTCTCGTTTCTTAACCTTAAGACAAGATCTCGAACAAAACCAAACGTCTCCCCCTTCTCTTCAAGAAAGAACACCCACGCATACCGAGAGTAGTCGTCCACCACAAAAAGGACATACCACCTCCCACCCGCAGATCGCACACGAGCTGGGCCAACAAGGTCCATATGGAGCAGCTCGCATGGACGCTCAGTAATCACATTGGTGAGAGGCGGGTGAGAAGAGGCTACCATCTTGGCATGCCTACACAGCGCACAAACCAACTCTTTCTCAAACGTCAACCGTGGCAATCCTCGGACCAAATTGAGTTTACTCAAGCGAGACAAAAGGTCAAAGCTCAAGTGACCCAACTTCCTATGCCACTTCCACAACTCACTCGAAGAACCAGCCAAAAAGCAGCACTCCACACCAAAAGACTGAGAGAAATTAGCTCGGAACACTTGACCCTCGGGAACGACCATGCAAACTAGGTCCCCTCGAGAATCTAAAATCCGAGAACCACCAGGCCGAAACAACACCTCAAAACCCTCATCCAACAACTGGGACACAGAAAGCAAATTGAACCCCAGTGATTGAACAAGAGCAACACGCCTGAGAGTGACCTTGTCACTTACCTTGATCTCACCTTCTGAAAGCACACGCCCTCACCCATTGTCCCCAAAGGTGATGTATGTCCTGGACACCACCGGGACGAGACTTGAGAACCACCCCTTGTCCCCGGTCATATGCCTCGAGCAACCGGAGTCAATCGACCAAATGTTCCTCAAGTCTCCCACCTGAAATTCAAAAGCGAGCACGTGAGTGCACAAACGACTCAGCACTGGGGTTAGTACCAAAAGAGTAAAACCAGTGCCGAGCCATTTGCTCCAAAGTGGGGTTAGCACAAACCAAATCATCACGCCTATCAAAGCTACCACCATGAACACCACCACGGTAACCACTACGAGGGAACCAACCCTCTCTAGCTGGAGGAGGACGAAAACTACGAAAGGAAGACCGTGGACCGTTCCTCCTCTCCATCTCAAAGCTACGACTCCTCCCACCCTCGTATTGAGCACGAGGTGGAGAACGTCTAGCAAACTGACCACCTGCAGACTTTCCATACCAACCACGAGAACCACGACCACCTGAACCAAACCGAGCATCCTCACGAGCACGAAAACCAGACCGCTGTCTGTCCAGACCTGCACCGGTCAGACCAGTGTAGCGTACCGGTCTGACCGGTGTAGCTCGGCCAGCAGCACCACCTGCTACCTTCCAATGTCCCCAAGCCGGAACCGTCCTCACAATCGCCTTGGCCCTGGGCATCTGCATACGAGGCTCAAGTACACCATTGGAAGGGTGGTACTTGTCCTTGTTAGCCCACTCCTTTGCCATTCTCTCCTCACGCTTCCTCTTGAAGCAAAACTCGCCCTTGTGACCATCTCTCCCACAATAGTCACAATGAAAGCGCACGGGCTTAGGTTTAGCCATGGGATGGGGCTACTCACTTGGTTTCTCCCCACTCGGCTTCTCAACCGGTTTCTCCTCACTAGGCTTCACACCCTCTTTCCCAAAGAACTCATTCCCCAAGTCACTCTTGAACTTGATGGGTTTTTGGAAATCATTTGTTGAGTGGGGGAATATGGGAGGATCTGGGGTTGTATCAAGTTTGTTTTTCAGTGGGTTGGGCTTAGGAGCATAGGCATTTTTGTGGAAGGTTTTTGGTGGAGCTTGGATATCACCAATCTTCTCTCCTCCCTCACCACTACACTCTCCAACCTTCTCCGAACCAAGCGCTTGCCCATCATAGCGCTTGTATGCCTCTATCATCATCCTAAGCTGAGGTTCATGCCCCGACAACCAACCCATCATTTTTCTCAACTCATCATTCTCATCCTGCAAGCGATCCACATAGTGTGCAAGTTCCAGATTTTTCACAGCATGCACTTCACAAGTAGAGCAAGAAGTAGGAATAGGCTCTTTCAACTTAGCCTCAAGCGAAACAGTGTAAGCATGCATCTCATCAATCTTTCCATGCAAAACAGGGCAAGAAGTGCAAGCACCTAGCAAAGCAGGTCTAGACTTAAGCTCAGCCACTTCAACCCTAAGCACATCTAGTTCATCACAAGTAGAGACATGCATATCCTTAAGAGCAGCAAGATCAGCTAGGTACACAGAGCAATCACAGCAATCAATCTCATCAGAAACCACAGGAGAAGCCTTAAGCGAATCAATCTCAAGCTTAGCATCTGGGTTCTAGGTTTCTAGCTCAGCCACACGATTCCTAGCATCTTCTAGCGAGGCCCTAAGCTCTTTCCTCATCTTCTTGGCCTCTCTAAGCATGTCATCACGATTATCAAGCAACTTGCCAAGACGCTCGTTCTCCTCTCGTAAGAAGGGAAGCTCGTCACATACCTCATCCTCGGAGTCGGAGTCTGAGTCGCTCTGGTGACTCTTCTTGCTGCCGGAGCTACGAGCCATGCCGCAAAAGCCATCTCTCGCGTAGCAGCTCAGCCCGCTCAAGTTCTTGGATGACTTCTTGTTCTTGCGCCGATCACCTTCGTCTTCACTGCTACTCGAGCTCGAGGAAGAGTAGGCGAAGCTGGAGTCGACGTCGCTCGCTCCGACCATCGCTCGGGCCTTCCTGCCGCGGCCGTCCTTCTTCCTCGACCGTCACTCGTCCTTGTGCTTGTTCTTGTGCTTGTGATCGCGCCTTGATTGGTACTTGCCGTCCATCCTCGACCGGTTCTTGTAGCCGTCCTTGTTCTCCATCTTCTCCGGACAGTCGGCGATGAAGTGTCCTGGCTTGCCGCACTGAAAGCAGGTCCGTGGATTCTTCCTTGTGTTCACCCGGTTCTCGTGCAACCTCTCGAACCGCCTGGTCAGCAACGCCAGCTCGTCCTCTCCAAGCACGTCGAACTCCTCGTCTGGCAAAGACATCAAAGAAGACAGAGAGTACATCCTGGAGGATGTGTTGGCGTTAGACTTAGCCACTTTGCCACCGACAAGAGCAAGACTATGGGAGTCAGTCGGGCTCTCAAGATGGGCTGTGAAACCACGATCAACCTCAGCAGACTTGAGCTTAGAAAACAGCTCGTTCACCATCAGAGTGGTGTACTTCTCAGACTCAAGAATGGCCTCAACCTTTCCATCCCACACGGTACGATCCAGCGCGTTTAAGAGCTTCACAGCTCTATCATGGTCATCGTACGGGAGGACGTCGACATTGGCCCTCATGTTGTTCACAACCACCGTGAACCGCTGGAACAAGGCATCAATAGACTCACCGGGGAGATGAGTGAAGTTCTCGTACTCTCTTCGGTAAGTCGCATACAACTGTGCCTGAACCTCAGCATTCCCAGCATGAGCATTCTTCAGCTCCAACCAAATCCTACAAGCTAGGTCCTCTGTCTGAACCCGATCGAATTCGGATTGACACAGAGCACGAAACAAGTAGTCTACCGTCTTGTTGTTGGCGTCGTGCATGTCCCTCGATCCAGGAGCTAGGAAGTTAATCGGATGAACATAAGCTGCGTTCACCGTAACATCCCAAAGGATCTGACCCTTTCCGCGGAGGAACGCCGCCATCCGCCTCTGCCACATCTGGTAGTTCTTCCCATTGAAGTGCGGAGGACCCGAACCCCGTTCCTGGTACGCCATCTTTGGATCTTAGACTGGTTAGAATCACGAAGATCCGTAACCGGCTCTGATACTAATTGAAGGACCGATTAGGCGAACCAGAGGGGGGGAGTGAATGGGAGCCGATAAAAATTCTTCTCGAAGGAGATGAGAACCCCAACAAGACGAACACGGCTTCCAAAACACGTCTCCGACTCAACTACCCAAGTTGGCCAAGACCACGCAGCCACTGAAGTGCTGCTGGTCCTAAGAACCAACAACCACCTACACCGACTCGAGAACGCAGCGGAACTAGCAACTCGAGCACCACTGGACTACACCGGT
The DNA here is from genome assembly GCA_036936925.1 of Cenchrus fungigraminus. NCBI lineage: Eukaryota > Viridiplantae > Streptophyta > Magnoliopsida > Poales > Poaceae > Cenchrus > Cenchrus fungigraminus. The sequence continues at coordinate 77,283,520 of CM072780.1, forward strand.
CAGGCCGGTGAGCAACACCGGTCAGACCGGTCCCTACTGGCAAAATCTGAGAACTTCCACAGAAGGCCCCTATACCGGTCAGGCCGGTGTAGCTCGCCGGTCAGACCGGTCCAAGCCAGGAAATCCCAAATCCACCAAACAGACCTACCAAGCTTCAAAACGAACCAAACTCGAAACAGAAGCAACACAAGACACCAGGGAACTCACCAAGACGTTCACCCGTGCAAAACTCAACCAAGAGTCTGCACCGATCAGACCGGTGAGAGGCACCGGTCAGGCCGGTGTGACCTGAGCTCTCGGGATGAACAGTGCCCGTGGGTCAACACCCCTAAATTCAACTCTCGATCTCCCGAATCGCTCCACGGATTTGTGCAAGACTTTGGGGATAGTAGGAACCCCTCATGGGCACTCCATAGCCAAGATTTGGTCCACCAAAACTTGCTAAATCGAGAGGAATCGAAGAAATCCCACCAAGAACGCCTCTAACCCTAGAGCCAAGACAACCCCAAAATAGAGCCCTTTTGCTCACGGATTTGGGAGGGGAATCAAAGGGAAAAGAACCATGAAGGGTTCAAGCATACATCTCCCACCAAATCCCAAAGAGAAAGGCCTCGAAACCGCCACAAGAAATTCGCAAGAAAGAGCTCCGAAAATCACCAAAAAGGAGAAACGGGAAAGACACATCCAAGCCTTGAGGAACCACGCCGAATCATCTATACATACCAAAGAGGTTCATACAAGGTATAGCTTGCCGCCCGATCATCCTTCCCTCTCACAAGATCTCACCATGAAGCTCTCAAGCTAGTCCTATCGAAATCCTAAGGAAAATAGGAAGGGAAAATAGGAAAACAAAATGAGCTAGGGTTCCAAGAGATGGCTGCCATCCTCTCACCACTCGGGTTATATGGAGGCAACCGAAAGACTAAAATACCCTTACTAGCTAACTAGGGATACATGCCCCTCAAGGGCGAATTTAGAAGTCTTTGTCTTCGCACCATCGGACGGATGCCCAGCGACCGCAAACTTGCTTAGCCTCGACGCAAGCCTTGTGATCCCGACGCGTGTCATCCGCTTCGAAGATTTCGGACTGCGTCGTCGCACACCGGTCAGACCGGTGCTCCTCACTGGTCAGACCGGTACCCACCGGTCAGACCGGTCGGACCCACCGGTCAGACCGGTCCGATGCTGCTGCACCTCCGTCTTCGGTTCTTCGGTCTTGGCTTTGTGGGTCAACCAAGGAACCCAGTGGTTTTCTGGTGAACCACCGGAAACCCCGCAAACTCGGTGTAGCCTCCGCCAATCACCACTCATGACTCGGCTCCCACGTAGTCCCAGCTCGACCTTGGTTTTGAGGTTCAACCAAGAAACCGTCCATGACTTCATCTTGTCGTTCTTGCCACCATGCGGCCCGCACTTGACCCCGCTGGCCACCGGGTCCCTCGAACCAAGCCTACTTGTCTTCTCCACACCTGGAGGCCTCACCGGCAATGACATTTCGCTCTTGTTCTTCACCTGCACCAACACCAGTCAAGCCGCAACCTGCACCTGCAATACTTAGCCAAGAATCAGTCCACACCACGTTGTCAATCACTCATCACACTAGGAAGTGACCATCCACCGGTCCTCGAACCACACATGGCTCTCAACATACAGTCCCGATTCATGAAGACTGTATTGTGGTTGAAGTGCTATTTGTATAGATATCTTTGCGGATGAACTGGTGGAATACCCTCCTAATGACGAGGTGATGACACTACGACAAGCTAAAGGACAGAGGTTACAGTGGAGAAGGTGTCGGATTCACATCAAGGGACCACCAACATATAAATCTCCTTCACAGGCTACAGTACAGATTCCTTGTAGTTCACAGAGTATGGGACAGGTTCCTTCCTCACATGGTTCCCCACATCCTCCTCCTCCTCCTCCTCAATCTCCACATCCGCAAGATGTTCCATTCGGACCTCCTCCTCCTCGTCCTGAAAACTTGCATCCCCCCCTCTTCGTCATCTTGAAAACACAAAAAAACTTGCATCCCCACATCCGCAAGATACACCAAATATTCCATCCCCACCTACTACTAGTCCTGAAAAAACAGAAAAAGTTGCATCCCCACATCCACAAGAGACACCAAATATTCCATCCCCACCACCACCTCCTCCTCCTCCTCGTCCTCCTTCTCCTCCTCATGAAACAACAAAACCTACACCCCCAAACGAAAGTGCTCAAAACAATCATGCAGGTACATCTGGGCCTAATACCTCTATAATAGCTCCTAGTGAGACACCACTGTTACCAGGCAACCAGAGTGATGTGTTGGGTGGTGCTGATAAATCTGTTGACGACATTTCGAAGAAAGCTGTAGGTACATCTGGGCCCAATACCTCTGTAATAGCTCCTGGTGAGACACCACTAGGCAAGAAAGCCCTTGAGAAACCTTCAGCCATTTCAAATCAGCAAGGAAAGAAACATGCCGAAAATAAAATCTCTACACCACGTACAGCAGGCAAGAAATCCCTTGAGAAACCTTCAGCCATTTCAAAGCTGCAAGAAGAGAAACTTGCCAAATTAAAAGCTCTACACCACCTACAGCAGGCAAGCAAGCCCTTAAGAAACCTTCTTCAGCAATCTCAAAGCAGCAGGAAAAGAAAATTGCTGTAAATAAAACCTATAAGATGCCTACTAGAAAGCGATCTGAAAGAAACACCGAGAAGCATCCTTGGGCTATGACTAACCCAAAGCGATCTGAGAGAAACACCAAGAAGAATCCTTGGTCTATGACTAACCCAAAGCGATCTGAGAGAAACACCCAGAAGAATCCTTGGGCTATGGTTAACCCAAATTACAAATTCGAAAAGAGCCTTCTCAGTGATGATGATCTCAAAAAGGTTGCTCCTTGTACCAGAGAGCTCCACACATTCTACATGCAACGTGGTAAGTCAGATGATGATTCTCTGATTATGGTCGCACTTCGGCCCGGGACCAGTGCATGACCTAAGAGAGGAGAAGAATCATCAAACGGACACGAGCAAATACCTGTGCAACTCAGTGATTTGTACGATCTCTTCAACTTGGATGCTTTGGATCTGACACTTCTCCACTGCTTCATCATGTAAGTTGCTTGAAAATTTAATCTTCTTCTCACTAATCACTCTCTATCGAAATGTGCTTTTTGCCTCACATCATCTTTACCATGTATTTTGCCTCCTTACACTTTGTTTTTTCTTACTAACAGGAATATGGCTGTAGAAGTTGAGAAGACGGGCGCTGCAGTTGGCTTCCTTGATCCTGAATGCCTTTGCTCGACAACGTTGACCAGCACGGATGACACTCTTGCTTTCTCTGTGTCCTATATGCATAGTGCCTTCAGACTATATGCTAAAAAGAAACTCATCCTTACCGCTTATCTCAGTAGGAACTACTGGATTGCAGTGGCTATCGTTCCGAAGCAGCAGAAGGTCTACTATCTTGATTCATTGAAGAGAGTTAAGACTGATACTACCCCTTTCGAACAAATCATTAATGAGTAAGTTATTTCTTTCTTAACCTGCGGACATTCCTCAACAAACTGTGCAGAGTATATTAATTAATAGTGCCCTAACCATTGTTGCATGTTTCGTTGTAGGGGTTGGGAATGTTACTGCAGCAAAAAGAAGTTGCACCTTAGCACCTTGGAACATGTCAAAGATGTTAAGGTACATACCACTTATTTCCTTCCTGTGGAAGCTAGTACTAAAGCTTGAGTTTATTTCTTCTCGATCACCACTATTTTTCTTTGTACATTTATTGCAGTGCCACCAACAACCTGCTGAATCCAGACTCTGCGGCTTCTATTGTGCCTATCACATGCTTAAATTAAAAGATAGAGGCCCAGATATGGAGGTACTTTCTTGGGATCTTCATTTGTAAAACCTGCAACTGAGCATAGTTCTTGCTTATTAGCACTGCACATGTTTGGTAACCACCTATATATGTGTGCTGACTGGTGACATTGTTATATCCAGAGATTAGGGCTAGATGAGCATCCTCTCCACAAATCCACACTGGTCTATGTTCGTGAAAGAATTGCCACATTCCTCATGGAACAGGTGATCACAGTCGGAGGAAAATTTCATGCTGATGAAACTGTGTGGGCTCATATTATACATGGTGACTAGGAAATTTTTGCATTCCTCCTTGTCCCATGAATTTTGTGATATTGTTGTCAAGCTAGTTAACTATGACTATGATATTGTTGTCAAGCCAGTGATGCTTCTTTACTTGTGAGATGATGATAATGAATTTTGTCATATGATGCATGTGAATTATGTGGATTTCTGTGAATTTGGATGCTGGATCTAATTTATGTGAATTTAGTCATATCCTGGCTGGTTCCAGGATGCAGCCCCTGATGGCTGCCAAATCCTGGCTGGTTCCAGGATGCAGCCGGCAAGCGGGCAGCATGTTACTGTAGGGGTGGCCTACGTATCTGTAACAGGCGTTAATTAAAGCTCGTTACAAAAACTGATCAGTGAGTAACGGGCTTCATTCGGAACGCCTGTTACAAACATGCCAACAATGTAACGGGTAGCGTAAAAGCCCGTTACCAGTACTGACCGGTGGGCCCCAGAACTTGGCCCGTTCGTCAAGACAGAGGAGATGCAGGTTCACAATACGCGTCTCCGATGTTGATTTCACAGTAACGGCCTCTGTTTTGGTGCCCGTTACCAAAGTTCCCTGTGGGCCCAGAGAAACAGTCATTTTCAAGTCACCGGTGACTAGTTGTTGTTTCATGCCCGTTACGAATCCTAGTTGTGCTGAGACGCGCGTGAAATAGACGCGTCTCATTTCGTCGAGATATCAGAGACGCAGGTACACAACACGCGTCTCCGATGTTGAGTTACTGTAACGGGCTCTGTTTTGGTGCCCGTTACCGAAGTTCTCTGTGGGCCCAGAGAAACAGTCATTTCACGTGACCGGTGGCTAGTTGTGGTAACGGTCGTTGTTTGATGCTCGTTACGAATATGTGTTATCAGTAACGGGCATCTGCCCGTTACCTTTCTTGGCTCATTTGTAACACTTGATCGGTAACGGGCGTTTTGCCCGTTACGAAAGACAATCTATGCCCGTTACCAAAATGAGTTTTTCACATAGTGATCCCACCTGTCATTTTCTTTTCAATATTTTATTTTTTTCTTTTATCCTCTGCTTGTTCGCCGCGACAGCTTAGCAACTCACCCAACAATGCACCTGCAGCGGCCAGGGCAGAGCTCCCCCGCAGCAGCAGGAGCAGAGCTCTCTGCCCTAGCTTTTCCAATCTACTACTTCCTGTTCTTGGTTCGTCTTCGCGGTGTCTGAAGGTGTTCTAGGTGGCCATGCCGACCCTAGAGCAACCCTACGAGCGCTGCCCCGATGGGATCTTGCCCGGGAGACGTCCGGAGGTCTACTGCCGGGATCACCGGCGACCGGTCTGACCGGTCCACACCACTTGTTTGACCGGTGTTGACGCAGAGGTGCTGCGGTAGCTCCTTTGCGTGCTTGTTGACCCTTGAAAGGTGCCAAAAAATTGGTGACTCCGCTAGGGATCTTGGAGATCCTGGTTGCTATGACCAATTTGTCCAACTCCTGCGACATGTCTCGATGTGAGCTAGACAAGTGGCACATCATCGACTTCACAGATGAAGAGCTCTCACCTGAAGATCACCAAGCCATGGAGGACTTCATGAAGAAAAGGAGCGAACAAGATCGTCAAGCCGTAGAAGAACTCATGAAGGAAAAGGATGAAAAAGATCAACTTCACTTCTTGTCCCACTTCAAGAAGGATCGTCAAGGCAACGTGAATTGAAGAAGGTCAAGGATGTCACCTTCGACACTCCACCACCTGAGGTACCATCCAATGTGAGCAAAGATTATAGATCTCTAAAAGGGATCTTGCTGAATTAGCTTTTAATGGTTTATCATCCCATATTATAGAAAAACATGAAGGTCATGGATTTGTTGATGTTGCCCAAGTCTTCACAAGAGCTTTAGCTCAAGAAAGCTGAAGCAAAGACACTCGACTCAAATCTGATCATCCTAACATACATATGCTAGATTATGAATCTTCAGACGATGAGAGTAAAGAAGTGTGCATTGCTGAATTTACATGGTCACCTAATGATAAAGCAAACACTTGTGCTTCTCTTAAGCCGGCTCATAAGAGTCGGGATGAGATGAAATTTACTTTTGATTAGGCTAAGTGTGATAAAATATTTGATGAATTACTTAAGTTGGGTAAACTTAAAATACCTCACACCATACCGCCACTTGAACAATTAAAGAGACGTGCGGATTGTAAATTTCATCATTCTTTTTCTCATGCTACCAATGATTGTAATACTTTTCATCGGCAGATACAATCGGTCATTAATGAAGGTCGTTTCGTGTTCCATGAGATGCAAGTCGACGAAAATCCTTTCCCTGTTAATATTCTTGAAATGTCAAACCTAAGGTGCTTATTCAGCCAGATCAAGCCGAAAAGGCTAAGGGAAAGAATGTGATCATTGGAGAGCAAAGGCCTAAAAAGGTGATACTAAAGGAGATCTCCAAAGTTTCAGCAAAGACTCCAACGCTTGGGGGGGGGGGGGTAGGGCGACAACGCGTTGACTGGTCTAACCGGAGCTCAGGAAGGTCTGACTGGTGCATGATCGGTCCGACCAGTGTCCCAGACGGGTCTGACCGGTGACTCCACAAAAGTTTAAGGTGTCCCAAGTCCAATAAAATGCTAAGGCCGAGTTTTGAAGAACTCCTGGCCACGTATAAGTGGAAGGGGGTAGCTCAAAAATTAAGTAACTAGCTAAAAGGTGCAAAGGGCGTGAGAGCGCCACCAAGACGTGAAAAGCAACGAGGTATACATCACCAACAAGGTAATTTTTCTCCTGCACCATATCCTTGCTATTATTCATCTGCTGATTATAGTAGTATGTACATGAACTCGTATATGATTCAATATCCTATTACATACTCAAGTTATGGTGCATTGCAAAGGCCATTTGTTTACAATAGCAATCTGGTAAAAAAATAATGTGTGTACTACTATTAAACAAGGTGAGAATAGTGACAAGCAAAATTCTAAGGGTATGCAACCGAAGTGTTGTCCCTCAGGCTTGTCCCACTCTAAAAAAAAGAGATTGCAAAGACTGCGCAAACGAGGAGCGATGGAGCAACAAATTGAAGAGAAGCCAGCCAAGTCAACACATACCCGGAAGGAGTGGAGGCCGAAGCAGGTGTCAACCTTGACTTGAGCAAAACATGTATATGGCCGATGTTTTGTTAGACAGCATCCTAACTAGTTTTTAGTTTATTAGTATATTTTTTTGGCACGTATCCTTTGCCAAAAAAACTGGGGGCATAAGTTGACACTCAAATTTGCCACATAGCTGACCAAGCTGTAAGATCGATCTGGCCAGTGCCCGTAAGCGGTCTGACTGGTCTGGACGCTGTAGCTGGCCCGGCAAGCCACACCGGTATGACCGGTGTCCTTGACTGGTATGACCGGTGCCCCATGAGTCCGAGTTAAATCATTGAGTCATGATAGATTCGGCTTGTAAAAGGATTTCCTTGCGAGACAAGACCTCCTCATCCTATAAATATAAAGGGTTACGGCCGATAGAGGTTCATCATCCAATCGATCAAGTACATTTACCTTTCATTTTTCGTGTTTACTTTTATCTTTGCTCTAGTTTTTCCAATCTACTACTTGTTGTTCTGACGTCTGAAGGCGTTCTAGGTGGCCTTGACGACCATAGAGTAACCCTACATGCGCCGCCCTGACGGGATCTTGCCGGGTGACGTTCGGAGGTCTACCGCCAGGATCACCGGCCGCAGCCGGTCAGACCGGTGGTCCGGTCAGACCGGTGTCGACGCAAAGGTGCTGCGACAGCTCCTTTGTGTGCTTGTTGGCCCTTGAAAGGTGTGGTGCCAACAGGAAGTTCCTTCGTTGGTGTCATACCATGGAGGCACGTACGGAGCAATGCGTGGGTGGGAGGTTGTCCAAGGGTTGAACAATGCGGTGGTAAGGTTACTCAATATCTCCCATTCTGCATCTCCTTCGTGTAGTCCTTATTATGCCCTGTCTGATGCCACGGTACAGTCTGCAAGGTCGTGTTTGAAAGAATGCCTAAGATGAGGCCGCGGATCATCATTAGCAGGCGCCGACAATCACAAGAAGACTAGAATCGTCAGAGGTGGCTCGTCAGAGCAATGGACCGCCAGCGGCAGTCTAGCAGTTGCCCCCCATCCTGGTCCCGGCGACGTACGGGGCGGCGATGAGTGGATGTTGTTTGCCATTTGATGCCGATCAAGCATGCAGGACCGCGTGGTTGCCGGTAGCCGGAGAGGAGTGGAGGTAAACGTGAAGCACGCGGGGTGCGGGGACCCTGGCCGGACGCAGCGCTGGAAGGAATCTTTCGGTTTATCGGCAGCGCTGGGAGCCTGCGAGGAGTGCGAGGAGCACATGCATGGGCGGCCATCTGAATGTGTGGGGACACGTCGATACGACGATGCCGCTGCTGGCCTGCTTCAAAGCTCTCCGTAAACACGTGGAAACAAAGACTTATGCCATGCACTTCGTCATCAGTTGATGCAATTGTTAGCCAAAACCCGCTGAGTTGGTTGATTGGTTTCTCATCATGTTGGTTCCACTCAGCTTCAACTTAACCATAAGCGTCGTCCAACGTTCCCTTTGAACTCGGCAGATCCACCGTTCCCAGCTCGCTGCCTAATTCAGGAGCCGAGAGTGCAATATACCAATAAGTTTTTTAGAAGGAACATGTATTGATCTTAGCGTATTACATCGGTCTGTCTACAAACAGGACCCGAAAGAAAAGGAAAATTACAATGAAGTTCAAAACTCCTGTGCATCTTCCTCGAAGCCTTCAGCGATCCGTTCGTCGCCGCCGTCAAAGCCGCTTCCCAATCGTCGCCGGGCACTAGAGCCAAACTCCACAAAGTGGAGGCTGCAGAGGAGGGCTTACTGCTAGGCGAATCAGCCGAGTACGATGCCTCCCAGGCGCATCGGCCAACTCCAAAACCCACGACGCATCCTTCAATTCCACCGCTGGCAACCCGAGCAATGCTCAGATTTCCTACAAAGATCATCTTCCTTGAGATTAACAGGGTCAACAACATCATTACCTGGAAAAGACGACGATGCGCCGGCCCTCGACTCCTAGAGAGGTCTCCACAGCCTCTCCGTTGACGTCGGAGTAGATCGCTATCGGAGAACGGAAGAAGCTGGGAGAAATTATTTCTCTGCAACGTCGTCACTTCCGCATCGCCGACGCCGCCAGGAAAATCAAGCCGCAGAGGAGCCACGCTCCACCGGCAGAACCTAACTCCACAGTTGAGCATCGACGGCGAGCAAACTCTAAACTTAAAGGGACTCGATTGAAGACTCGATCTACTAAAAGATGGACCCCCGTCCCCCTGCCACCGGCTAGAAGGCCGGAGACGAGGAGGAACGGGGGCCAAAAACCTGGTGGCGGCGAGCAGGCACCCGGTGCCGGGCATTCCGCCCGTGTCGCCTCCCAGGCGACACGGGGAACGGTTCGGCCTTTGACTTTTTGACAGCTAAATCAGTACAGTTTTGTTTTCTCCCTCGGAGAATGAAAAGGATTTACGCCAGTATTCCAATAAGTGGTCAACAAAGAAGACTACACCGCCTCTGCTGCCAAGATTTCAATTTACTTTGTCTACTCCCTTCGTTACAAATTGTTCGATGAACGGAGGAAGTAGTACCTAACTGTCTATATATTGTTGTAAAAAATGTCTATATTGCTTATTTATAGAAAAACTTTTGAACAGACGAGAATGCTTGTGAATATGTGAACAGACTTCTTATGCCATGCACTTCATCATCAGTTGATGCAAGAGGTACTAAAAGAGCATTTAGTACCGGTCCGTTACACCGACCGTAACTAAATGCCACACCCACCGTTGCAACTTTTTCCTTTTTTCATTTCTTTTTAATTTTTTCTTATATTATTTTCTCAAACAATCACAGTTTGCAAAATCACATAACGGTGTTTTCCTTTTGGATTTATCACCTCGTCCACAAGAAATCCAAGTAGAGCTTCTAGAACAGCCAACATACGATCCTTCTCAATGAGTACGTCCACAATCATATCCTTCTCAATAGAAACATTTGTGCTAGCGGGTGCCTTATGTTGCCCGCCAGCACCGTGCCTTTGCAAAAACAACAATAACTTTTTAAAGCAGTAAAAAGTTGTCAAATCAAAAAGTTATAAACTACAAACTTTCATAACTTCTCAAGATGTACAACTTTTATTTTCATCATTTCTTCATTTGACAAAGTGGTAGTAATTTTTTTCACAAAATCTATATCTCTTATATAGTTTCAAGAAACTGTGTGAGAGGTGTATAAGATTTGTGAAGAATTTTACTACCACTATTCCGGATGAGAAAATGACCAAAATAAAAGTTGTTCATCTTCAAAAGTTATAGAACTTTGTAGTTGAACTATTTTTAATTTGCATTACTTTTGTCAAGGAAAAGTGCATCTGAATTTTTGAAATTTGAAGATTTGATTTTTTTTCAAACGTCCTCAAATGGAGAAACATTCAAAAATAAAAGTTGCAGATCTTGAGAAGTTATTAAACTTTGTACTTTATAACTTTTTAATTTGATATCATTCTGTCAACGAAAAACTAAATTTGAATCTCTCGAATTTGAAATTCAAATTTTGTAAATGACCTTGAATGGAGAAACTCCCAAAATGAAAGTTGTAGATCTCATAAATTTAAGAAACTTTGTAGTTGACAAGTTTTTAATTTGAATCTGTTTAGAGCCTAAAAAATGATTTACACTCTGTGTAATATAATATGAGTAGAATGAAAACTGGATATGAATGCATATGAGTGTGAGGTGTAGATGTAGAGGAGGCTTCGCGTGAGGGTGGAGGTCGCAGGTTTGAGTCTTGCCAACCGCGTAGCGGTGCGACTTTACGGGGACAAGTGGGTGGCTGGCCGGTGGGGTTTCTCCCAAAAAAAATATTTTTTTACTATTTATTTTGAGCTTTTTTGGCGCTGGCCGGAAAATCTTAGTGCTGGGGTGCTTAAGTCGCCCGCCAGCACTGAGGTCTCTATGCTGGCGGGCGGCACCCGCCAGCACAGAGACAATTTGTGCTGGCACAAGGTTGTTGGTGGGCGCTCCACCTGCCAGCAAAGACCCCTTTTAGCCGCTAGCACAAATCGTTTGTGGCCTAGTGTTAATCGGCTTATTGTACTTACAGTATAATCTATGGGGTTCATACTTTTTTTTAGAAGCAAAATGTATTGATCTTAGCACATTACACCGACCCGTTTACAAACGGGACCCCAAAGAAAAGGATAATTACAACAAAGTTCCAAACTCCTTATCATTTTCCTCCAAGCCCTCATGGATCCGTTCATCACCACCGCCAAAGCCGCTTCCCAATTGTCGCGGACACCAGAGCCAAACTCCACAAGGTGGATGCTACAGAGGAGTGCTTACTGTTAGGTGAATCAGCCGAGTACACTGCCTCCCAGGCGCATCGGCCAACTCCAGCATCCACGACGCTACCTGAAGAAGACGATGACATATGGGATTCGTACTTGTGAAAGTGTGTATGTGCGTACAGACATAGTATCCACATAAATTATTTCCTTCTTCTTGTCTGGAACACTATAATGGAGAAAAAAGTTATGAAATATTTGTGTAATAAAATTAAAATTCTCTATAGCTGAAGTTGTTATTTGGATGACGTACTGGAAAATTTGTTCTGAATTAAGAGTTTCTTTAAATTCACCACGGTTCTTACTAGTGAAATTTCTCCAAGCTCTGCGAATAAAATAATGAAAGATACAATGTTACTATGTTAGTAAAAGCAAACTATTGCATCAAAGAAAAAGGACATTTCTGTGGTCGATCATAATTAATACTAAATCACATTAACTAGGATAAATAGTAAAGGATCGAAAATGACAAGATGATAATAGCATTTACTAAAAGTTGTAAGTTAGTAGTATGCAATCCTTAAAATTCTGAAGCTGATTAGGAGAGGAAGTAGATTAGGAGATCAGCAGATGCAACAAATTAATTAATAAACATATGATAAATGGACATTTACAGACACCAGACGACGATAAGATCGATATTCAGGGTGTCTAGATGGTACACTTCATAAATATCTTTGAATCTTAATCATATCACCTTCTCGCCTTCACCGGCAAAATCATTCGGTCTAACAAGCATACCAAATAGCTCTCAGTCTTTCACTGACATCTTCATGTACCACTGATGAAATTCGTACATCTTAGTTGGCAACTTCTTTTCCAATTCTAGCCTGACCATTGGTTATTTTAGCTCAAAGGGCCATCTAGGTGCAAAATTTGTGTCCAGAGACGGCGGTTCAGCATCACCGAGAGCAACACCTAGAGGTATACATGCATATTCTACAAAACTAATGACCTTCACTGGCACTTCTGTAGACAAAACTACAAGAGCTCGTTCATCTGCATTGAGGCTGGAGGCTACGTAAGTCGACGACGATGCATCAATTTGACCTCCTCGTCTCTTCTTTTGTAAAGACTTGGTTAGTGAACGGTCACAGTTTGATTGTAATATTACCTTTCTCTTAGTTTCTTCCTTCATTCTAATGAAAAACTTGATTTTCTCCTAATCTACTTGTTCTTTTTGCAAGAGCTCCCTCTGGCGTCCTTTTTCACGCACATTCCCAAAAAAAGCGTCTTCTTCTTCTTGATCAACCTTGTCATTTTCTTCTATTATCTTTTCACATGCTAGGTTCCATTTAGTGGGCTCGAGCTTTTTTCCTCTTTTCCCTAGTTGTTTCTCCTTTGGTGGTTGCATTGGCTTGGAAGATTGTGTCTAGGACCTCTTTGGCACCTGCTTTGCAGTTGGTTGCTTTGACAGTGATTGGGGAGGGATGTCATCGTCATCGCTCGCACCTCCCAAATTGAATCTTTGGGGAGACAGTGAGAGAGCATGATTCGACGACGATGCCGGTGCTGATGACAGCACTGGAGATGATGGTGGCGGCTGTTGGGATCTCTCAGAGGGATTGATGCCTCGTTCTCAGGGAATATGAGGTAATGTTTGGGACATAATATGATAGCGTGAAGTGCATCCTTGAGTGTCGTTTACCGTCACCTCTTGGGATATCTAGCTCTAGGTCTTCAAATTCTATATCAGAAATCTCCTCCATACAAATTGAAGCATAGCCATGTGGATTCTGCATGCCATGGCTTGTACGTCTTGGCATGCATCTACGCAAACGCATTTCCGTACCCTACCTATATATGTAGAGAAATAATGAAGTTATTAAATTTTCGAGACATGCATCAATAATTGAACTAATTGCATGTACTACTTATATTTATACCTTAATTGTGATGTTTATCAAGTAGACAAAAGACACCACCATTTGCACCTCATCTGTCATGATGTAATTAGATAGACTCAACTTACCACTTGCTTGCTTAACAACAACCTAATTGTTAACAACTATTCAGATCCCCTCTACTACACTCTAGTTTATGTATGTATGCGTCAATTTCAGAATATTTCAACGAATCAATTTGTCCCCTTTAACTAGTCTCATCACACGGACATGACGTTTGAGAAGAAAGCGGTTAGCATGTATCAGAGTGTATTCAGGCTTGGAGCAACTCTCGATTGAACCCAAAAAAAAAAGCTGACGTGGACCTGAGCTGGACTTTGACCTTGATGATGTGGACCTACTACTCTAGCCTGATGTGGACCTCACCTGGACCTAGACCTGGCTGCGCAAAGCATGTGAGGACGGGGCAGGCTGGGTACGACGGCGGAGTGAACGTGACGCCTCAGCCAAAAGGCTCTAGATGCGGTGGGGATGGGGAAAGGCGTGGCGTTTGCGTGGCTGGACGGCGGCAGGTTAGCGACTGTGGCTGATTGACATCGCCTATGATGAGAGTGGTATGGATATTACCATTCGTTTATCTGACCGAAAGGTTCACACATTTAAATGGAATAGTAGGTATTCAAATCCGGACATTCAATATCTATGCTATGAAGTAACTAGTCATGAGATGTATTTTGCATTATAACGTGCCCACGACTAAATACTTCCGAAAAAAGGACACTAGCACCACGCCGCCGCCGCAGCTCTGGCTACCACCACCACCACATCCTCCGCCGCTATGGAAGTAGGAGGATGCCAAGACACCGCCGCCGCCACCTGTCAGAGAGGGAGGGAGATGTGTGTGTGTGTGTGTGTGAGAGAGAGAGAGAGAGAGAGAGTACCTGGAGCATAGGCGAATCTTGGAGAGGACGCCGGCCGCCATGGAGATCCGACGCCTCCGTCGCTGTTGACAGGAAGACGAGACCGAGCTCAGGCACCACCGTCGCCGACCGGAAGATGAGGCCGCACGCGGCCCCTTCCCCTACTCGCCCGAGCTCGGGGCTGCGCGGATCCAGGGCACCGAGGGTTGTCCCGCCGTGGGAGCCAGAGGAGGGAGGGGCGGCGGCGGCGGAGGCCCAAAGATGAGCCTGCGCGCGAAGCCCTCCCCTCTTCCTCCTCCGAGCTCGGGGCCGTGTGGATCTGGGGCGTCGGAAGCCATCCTATCGTGGTGGGAGGGGGCGGTGGTGGCAACCCGAAGATGAGGCTGCACACCATGATGTCGTAGCCCCGTGGCGTCGGGAGCCGTCCCGCCATAGGCCACAAGGATCTGCTGTGGCGGTGGCGGCGGGAGAGGGGGTGGCGCGGCGGGAGGGAGAAGAAGGGTGAGGGAGAGTGAGGGGCGTGAGGGGACCGGCGGGGGTGAGGGAGTATATAAGGTTTTCGTGGCCCATGGGGGCAAAGTGGCCCGGTTATTTTGCCTTATGTCGTCCTGTCCATGCACAGCAAAGAGTTCCTTTGCCGTATGTCTCACTTAGACCCATGCCAAATAATAAATTCTACAACAACAATTAAAATTATCAAATTAATTCTAAAAATTATGAAATATCAACATGACATAACTCATGTTGTAGATTGCGTGTAGGAAATTTTTTTGAATTCAAACTGAATTTTAAGGTCACTTTGTCTATAAATATAGTCACACACCTCTCAATCCTCTGAAACTTGTTCAGAAACATTTCGATAATTCTCTAAAACTTGTTTGGAAATGTTTCGATTTGTAAGCATCGTACATGACAAAATGTTCGAAACTCGCTCAATTTTTTTAACACAGTATCAACATATGATATCATGAGATATCGACAAATATCATGATTTGTAGACTTCATTTATTTTTTTTAGAATTTTAAATCATTCATCGCACGATAAAGTTTTTTTATTATACTTAATTCATAAAATGTTATTAAACAAGTTTGAAAAATTTCCGAAAAACACAAAATAATTAAGTTATGTTGTCTATTGCTTATAGAAAAAGTTTTGAAGTCAAAACCCGATTTGAATGTCACGTCACGAACAAATCTAACCATATACTTCTTAACTTTATGAAAATTCATCGAAGATGTTTCGGTTTCTAAGAATCATGTATGGTAAAATATGCGAAACTCACTCAATTTTTTACCACAACATCCACACATGATATCATGAGATATTGAGATATCTTATGATTTTTCAGACTCCATTTGCTTTTTAAAAATTTTTAAATTCATTCAGACGCACATGTGTGATCGTGTTTCCTAGACAAGATGTTGAAATTTTCTTTTCATTTCAGGTGTAAGAACTCAAATTGAGATAAATAACATGAATATAATTTTTTCACTCATTATATTTTTATTACTTGAATCACTTGTAGTTCAAATTTGACTTATTTCTAAAAACTTGCTTGAAATGCAATTAATTAGTTAAATGTAGCAAATGAATACAAAAATCTACCAAATTTTACCATAAATTATCACATGTTGTATGCATAGAGTAGAAAAAAATCAAGGTGAGTAAAAAGGGCGCACGACATTTGTTTTTAATTATTATACTTAATTTATTCAGGACGTGAAAGGGTGAAAAATACTTTTCCGTGCACAGAGAAAGAATGAGTTTGTCTCTTGCTTCGAAAAAATGCACGGCAAACAATGAATTTGCCGTGTGCTTTTTCTTCGCCGTGCGCCCTCTAAAAAGTGCACGACAAAACCATCGGTGCACAACAAATTGTCATTTTCCCGTGGTGTAAGACCACCCCCACGGACATTGTATTAAGAAAAAGACATTCTCACACAAGTCGAGAAAAATCCAGAACCCCTACCCGACCCATACATCATAGGGACTATTGCCCGTGAGGTAGCCATATGCTTTGGCGTGAGACAGACGAGGAGGTGTCCTTAATCCTAATCTGAAATTCACTCTCACGGAGAGTCGAACCTAAAACCCAAGGAGGTGACACTCAACCCTCTAACCAAGTCAACTAGAGGATCTTATTAGCCCTTAGGTAGTGAGCTAGTGAGCAAAATGTAACAATCTAGTAGGTTAACCAAGTCAGGAAGCGAACAGGTAAATAAGTACTAATATAATCCTGAAAAAAATATTTTCTGAGTCCACTTCATGACATGACCATGATTATTGCTTACAACCAGTTCCAATCGAGCGCCGAGCATGGAGTGGACAAGAGAAGCCAAACATGAAACGGGCTAGAAATTATGGTAAACGTGTGTTACTATCAGACAACAAGGACGAGCAAAATGGTTTCTCAGTCAATGTATCATTTAGTTTTGTTGACGCTTTTCTGATCGAAACACACGAGTGCGCTAGATCGTGCGGTCGTCGAAAATCACCTCGCCGACACTCTCAGCACGGGCCGGTCTAACGGCCTGGGGGGGCCGGTCTAACCTCCTTGGACAGGAGAAACGCCGAAAACCTAGATTCGCTACTCTAGGAGGGACCCCGTCGGGAACAGTGCGCCTAGGGTTGTCCTTATATCGGCAGGCCACTCAGAACTCCCTCAACCACCGTGGAGACGAAGGAGGAGAGCAATAGGGGTTGGAAAAGTTAGGGTTTGGAGGAAAAATAGTAAAATTGATAATGACGATTGGATGCCCTTCTCAATCGGCCACGACCCTTTATATTTATAAGGTGGGAGGTCTTGCCCTGCAAGCAACGCTTTACAACTCGTTATCAAGGCAAACTCCTAATTCTACTCAGACTCGGGGTGACCCGGTCTAACCGCCCCTGGGGGCGGTTAGACCGCCTGGCGGCTTCGTGCCGGACGGCTACAACACCCCAGTCAGACCACCCCTAAGACCCGGTCTAACCGGCCTGCATCGCCTGATCCAGCTTTTGCCAATTTTGAGTGTCAATATATGCCCTCCTGTTTTTTAGTAAAGCTTGCGTGCTAAAAAATAATCCTAAGGACGACACTACTGTTGTCGTCCATTTTGTGCTAAGGGTGATTTTCATAGAAACCGACCATGTATCCTTAAGCATCTTGCCATACACTTGGGTAGAATTTCTTCAATTATCTTCCATTAAGCGCCCTGGGTAGCTGCTGTCCTTGCAATGATTCCACCACATAAGAATTTCCGGAGCAAACTCTCACAATCTTGTATGGACCTTTCCAACTCGGAGACCACTTACCAAACTTGTTGCTCTTGGATCCTATAGGAAGAATAGTCTCCCAAACCAAATCTCCTACTTGAAAAGATTTAGCTTTTCGCTTCTTGTTGTACGCTCTAGCAACTCGCCTTTTATCCTTCCCAATTGCTTCTAAGGCCTCCAATCGCTTGTCGGTCACTTCATCAATGTTATCCATCATCAAAGCATAATATGTATCAATATTGAGATCGTTTTGCTTTGCAAGTCTATATGCGCCTAGATTCACCTCAACGGGCAAAACGGCATCTTGACCATACACAAGCTCAAAAGGAGTAACCTTAGTAGCACCATGTCTAGAGGTTCGACGTAGCATGTACCTTATGACGCCTTAGTGTCACGAATTTATACGTGTCATTAAACTCAAGACGCCGCGAAATAAGGTCTCGTCATTAATCGCGGTTTGTGACGCTCGATTAATGACGGAGCGTTTTCGTAACAACCGGCGTCATTAATCGCGGTTAATGACGAGAAACGGCCTTTTTTTGCATCACTAGTCGGCGTTTTTATTGTAGTGATTCATAGACACTA
This sequence comes from Cenchrus fungigraminus, assembly GCA_036936925.1. Lineage (NCBI taxonomy): Eukaryota > Viridiplantae > Streptophyta > Magnoliopsida > Poales > Poaceae > Cenchrus > Cenchrus fungigraminus. The sequence continues at coordinate 77,301,635 of CM072780.1, forward strand.
ACGCTAAGTTCTTTTGCTGTGAATCAGGGGCCCCGTTCTTGTTCTTCACCATTGTGTCGATTAGTCCTTTTGTGATCAGAACTTGAACCCCATACTCTTTTGTTTCAATTCATATTTGCAATTATTAGATTGCGTGTTTATCCTTTATTGCTTGTGTTCTCAATTCGCTTGCAGGGAAAGCCTTCGTGGCGAGGTCAATCAAGTTGTGCTTGGTTGATAACCAACGGAGCAGTGGTGTAACGGTTGCGGGGTCCGAATTGTGTTGATTTGAAGCCAAGATCGCCAACATCGAGTCTCCACCAATCGACATATCCATCTACCTCTCAGAAGATTGGGCCATCGCCTATCATCGGCCCCCGGGCACCTCCACTCAATCAGGTCTATCCTTGGCCTCTGTCGCTCTCATCCATCCTCCACCAGAACGCGGGAGCAACTATCGACACTGACGTAGGGATGAGCGCAGGGATGCACAACACTACAGCTGTCTCCTTCCCCGACCTCCTGTTCAGCGACAGCTCCAGGATGGCGGCAGCGGGCTCCCACTACGTGAAAAACTGACTTCTGTAACAGGCATAGATGGACTTTAGTAACGGACAAAGCTCCCGTTGCCGATCAAGCATTACAAATGAGCGAAGAAAGGTAATGGTCTAATGCCCGTTACTGATAACACGTATTCGTAATAGGCATCAAACAACGACCGTTGCCACAACTAGTCACCAGTCACGTAAAATGACTGTTTCTCTGTGCCCACTGGGACTTTGGCGGTCATCAACAATGGGCCTGTTACATGAACTCAACATCGGAGACGCGTGCTGTTACCCTGTGTCTCCTCCGTCTCGACGAAAGGAGACGCGTCTTTTGCACACGCGTCTCCTCTGTCTCGACGAAAGGAGACGCATTGTGTATACGCGCGTCTCCTCTGTCTCGAAGAAAGGAGACGCTTTCTGTCAATCCGCGTCTCCTCTGTCTCGACGAAAGGAGACCCTTGCTATCAACGCGCGTCTCCTCTATCTCGAAGAATGGAGACGCTTGCTATCAACGTGCATCTCCTCTGTCTCGACGAAAGGAGACACTTGCTGTGTACGCACGTCTCCTGTCTCTCGATGAAAGGAGATGCTTGCTATGTACGTGCGTCTCCTCTGTCTCGACTAAAGGGTCAACCTTTGGGGCCCACCGGTCAGTATTGGTAAAGAGCTTTTATGCTGCCCGTTACACTGTTGGCATACTTGAAACGAGCATTCCTTGTGAAGCTCGTTACTCGATGATGATTTTTGTAACGTCCTTTAATTAACACGCGTTACCGATACGTAGGCCACCCTACAGTAACCTGCCTATCTGGTGGCTGCATCTTGGAACCAGCTAGGATTTGGCAGCCACCACAGCAAGGATACATCACAAACACATTCTCATCACAAATACAGACAAGAAAGATCACATTTCTAGACAAGCAAGATCACATAAAGTTTGAAGTTACTCACCAAGGCTTATTTGGATGGAGTCATGAGAAAACTGCTTGAACTAGGCAAGAACATCTTACCTCAACCAAGCAAGACAAGTAGATTTCTCAAGCAACAACACCCGACTAAACAAGCCTGAATGCAACAAGTTTAAAGTTTCTGGCTATAATGAACTCACGGTGCACCATTATAGAAGTTGCCCTTTCGGTCGAGTGTCTCCTTAAGAATGTACTCGCACAACATCTCCCGGACCGACTTTAGATCTTCTGTAGAAACATTTACGGTAGCTTTAAAATCCTGCAAAATACAATAATTATGAGAATACAAGTAGAAATCAGTTTCTAAAATCAAATGGAGAACATGAGCAGAGACAAGGCTGAACATTATTATCTACTTACAACAACTTTCTTGATGTCAGGTATGTCATCAAGTTGTCTTAACATATTGAAAGCCACATGGAATCCACACAAAGAGGACCCTAATGGCTGCTGAGCGCACTGGATCGAGGTGCCAAAATGACAAGTTAATGCAGTACCAAATAGATATGAAAGGACAATAAAAAACCTCGGTCTTACATCGAGATTCGGTTTGTGCTTGAGTGTGGTTTTTGGTCTTTTCTTCTTGCCTTTCGTCACTCTGTCCTTTGCGCGTATATCAAAGGCCCTGCATGATCAGAAATACCGATTAGAAACACTAAGAGATTGAATTTTTGTGAACAAAACATACAAGATACTGACCAATCCACAATAGCTTTGACGTCCGTGAACTTTTACACGGGATGTTGTTTAGCAAAATCTAGATACCAAACCTTTTTGAACTTCATACAGATGATCAGTGTTACCCAGTGGCCAGTGTTGTAGGCACCCACCACGTAGTCATTCTTCATTGCATTTCCGATTGCTTGTACTACAAGGGCATACTGCTGAGAAATATTTGTGGAAGTGAAAATATGTGGATCCAAAAACCCAACATTGATCTGCATCTCTGCTGTCTTGTCCATCATTTTCCTACAAAAAATCAAATTGTTAGCATGCATCAACTTTGTGGTGAAAATTAAAGAAATATCTTTTTAGGTTTTAAGGGACTTACAATGTCCACAACCTCAAGAAGGTAACATGCAGAGCAGCCAGGGTTACAAGGTTATATACGCCACTGAATGCAATCTTTAACATTAAAGCACCACCACGTTGAAAGTAGTCTTGATCCACCTTTGCTGGAAAGACAAGTTTATCCTTACTGTGTTCCATGACGTAAGCATGCAACTTCGCACAATTTGGTCCAGTAGCCTCTAAGTCCGCTTCAGACAACATAGGTACACCAGGCTTGTATTTTGGATCCTATTTTGTCCAAATAACATAGTTAAGAATCTCATCTTTAGACAGAGGTTTCTTGGCCCGCTTCTCCTTCTGCGGTGGAGATTGCCTGGGCTCCTCGTCCTCCAGTTGCAGAGGCTGCTGTTGCATCTGCTGCTTAGGGGGAGATTGCCTGGGCTCCTCCTCCCCCTGTTGCAGAGGCTGCTGTTTTGTCTGTTGCTTATAAGGAGATTGACTGGGCTCCTCATCCTCCTGTTGCAGCTGCTGCTTAGGCGGAGTTTGCCCGGGCTCCTCCTGCTGTTGTCGACGCTCCTGCTGTGTAGTTTTGATGATCTACTGCGGCTGCTGCTGCTAAGCCTTCTCTTGTTGACGCTGAGCTGTAGTACCTCCTTCTGATATTGTACCCCTGCTACCTGTTGCGGCTTCGGGGTTGGGATGTCTCATCATGGGTGGTATAAGGATCCTATCCTTTGGCCATTGGATCCTTTGAATGAGAGCCTCAGCTAGGGTTGCTATGTCACCCCCCCACAACTGGTACAGGCAAAGGGTAGTGACCCGTATTGGCCCACACATAAGTAGGTTGCATAACAACATACCCATCCTACACCAGTACTGAATGGCAAGCCTTTTGAAATGGAAAGACTTTCACTAGTGCGAGCTCTACGTTATTCTCAGTGCCATCCAAAAGGCTGCACGCGGTTGGCTCTGTCAGCTTATCTATTGTGTCCAACATAGGTGATTGAATATCACTGTACACTTGATTCGCTTCGTCCTCGTTGACATGGCAACGGTCTTCCTCTCTGCCACATGCATATTCCTTCCTGTCATGTGCATCTTCTTCCTCGTTGCCATGCGCGTCTTCTTCCTCACTACTACTGACAGACGGTGGTAATCGAGAAGGATGAAGTATATTTTTCGGTATTTAAGTCTTACGCAGTGGATAACTCTTTCAAATGTTTCACCAACTAACTTGTCCACCATATCATCAGACCTCTTCTTCCTGTACATTCCAGCAAACTCTTCACCAAACCCTTTACCCCAGCCAAGTGAACTAGACACGCCTCTAACCCGACCTCGATGCTCTGGAGTCTCAAGTGCTACGGTGAGGATATCATTCTCCCTAACCCAGAGAAAGCACCATCGCTACCCTGAGTTGCAAGTGTTTTCACCCTATCTGCTACCCCCACCACCGCAGGGTTACTGAATGTTATGTCCCCGCTTCCTTTACTAGTGTTCTTCCTCTTTCCTACCCTTGCCCGCAGGTAAGGTCTCAAACGTCCAAGAAATTGGTCCCAAGGGTTCTATTTCCTTCTTCAACTAACTTTGCATCCTCTTTCTCCCACTCTTTCCTTTTACCATGATAACCTTTTCTACCCGTCTTGTGTGGCTTATTATGCAATGCTCTCTTTTGTTTCATCTCCTGGCTCGATTGCTGAAAAGAAGGAGAATTGGTTTCCTGCACAAACATGTCCCGGTATTGTTGCTGCCAAAAGGCATGCTTCGCAAAGGGAGGCTCCTCTTCGCTCATATTTTTTTTTCTTAAATGGGCCTTGAACCGTCGTTGCAAGGTTGCAATCTCTGATATAGCTGCCTTAATTGCCTTCTTGCGAATAGGTTCTTCCAGATTGGCTGGGTAATCTAGCCTTTCCTCTAAAACTATGAACAACTATTCCTTCTCAATTGGTTAGAGATCATCTATCGCCTTGTTGATTGACACCCTCTTCCGAGCAATGAGGCCACAGACTAATACAAATCTATCCCTCACAGCATCTGGGGTAGGCCAAAAATTGGCATCAAGTCCAGTTGCAGTCAACTTGTCTTCTGACCATTTGGTTTGTGTCCTTGACCCGCGGAATCGAGTACTACTCGCAGCAGTCTGTGCTGAGTGACCCTGTGAAAAAGGTTCACCGCCGATGTGTTGTGATGGTGCACTGGAGGTAGAGGAGTTTGTTGTTGTGGGAGACTGCATAGATGATATGTTATGTTGTCAGTAGAGTAACATAAGCAAGACTGAAAATCTAAACAAAATTCTTATTACATAAATTCTTATTCTCTGACAGGCAAAATAGCTGATATTAGACTATAAATCAGTACAAGTCTTAAACAAAATCAGCATAGACATGCACAATTCATATTTTACTTAATTAGCATACAGGGATAGGTGCTAACCATTTTGACAGGGACACAACAATATGCTTATTATATATCAAAGCAGAGACTAAATTCTTTCAACTGCTTCCTTATCCATCTTCAGTAGCGATGAATTGTGTGTTCCATACGTACATGCAACATGAGGATAAAGCAATCAGTTAGTATGATTATCACAGCAAAAAAACAATATGCAATCTAAATAAGCTACAAACATTTCTTTGTCCTAATGATTGAGTGAACATCGTAGTGCCACCACGCCAGGGATTACAGGGCACAAGCAATACAAAGGAAAATCGGTCATGCCCAAACCACTTTGGTGGATTTTTGTTGGCTATGCTTACACGGTTCCACCAATCATTAGGCCAAGGTACCATCGACAGCTTGCATACACACATCATGACACCAATAATAACAATATATATGATAGTAGTGAAACAACACTCACAACACATCATAGGACAGTCTAGTTATCACTAAATTATAAACCACTGTGATGCATTTCCCACTGACATTATGTGGCTGTCATAATTAAAGTATGCTAACATGTCCAAAGCATAAATGTCGATCTAGTACATTCAAAGCATAGCAGAATTAAAGTATGCATTAATCCTCAATGCTTTCCATGAATTTAGAATGGAAAAATTGGAGCACCAGGAACATGAAAATGAATTTCAACAATTCATATAGGCTCATCTGTTAGCAACAATTTATTCAAACAGACATGGAGCAACAAAATCCATCCATCAAATCCATAGTCAATCAATTAAAAATGAACTATCAATGCATGATGTACTAATGCGAGTAATTCCAGGATATTAATCCTATGCGAACTGACCCTAAACAACCGCAAAATAGCATGTCTCCCTAATCCATCTTGACAAGAATAACAGATTTGGTGGCCGAGCAGAGAGAGGGTGTTGGGGTTCAAGCAGGACTAACCTTTGTCGCAAATGAAGTAGTTGTTCTCGTGGTGGTCGGAGGGGTCGGATCCGCGTCGTCTTGTGGCCTGAGGTGGCAGGCTCGTCGTCGTGGCTGGGGATACCAGATCCGCATCATCATCTTTAGGTTGGCCGAGATGCCATCCGCACACCAGTAACCGCATCCTCATCACCGCCGTCACGCAGGGAGTGGTGGGGCTGGAGAAGAGTAGGGCTGCAATGGGGAGAGCAGCGAAGGCGAGCGGGGAGAGTGACAGCGACGACAAGGGCTGGAGAAGGAGCAGGGCGGCGGCAGGGAGAGTGCGGGCGTTGTAGATCTGTCTAGGGAGTAGCCGAATATGTCCCTTGAGGAACTGCGCGCGTAACTGTGTTTAAGGAAATTACTGGCGTGCCCTTGAATGGCTCTCTCGTGGAATTGGAATTCCATGGGCATTATAGTCAATATAGGTGGGAAATTTTGAACAACCCGCTCACGGTTTGTCTGCTGACGCTAACAATGGAGTGTCATTAGCGACTCGGGTTAGTGAACCCACGTCTCCTTTGTTGGCAGGTGGGTTCGGGTGGGCGGGCAGCGGTTAACTTTTTATATAGGCTGCTGACGCTGACGCGTGGGCCCGACACCATTTTTAAAAAATGAAACTTGCATGCCTCAAATATTAAAGCCCATAAAACAGCACCTAAAACTACATTAAAAATAACATCAATTCATATTTGGACATTTAGTATTTGAATAAAATATCAACAGTCACACTTGTGTGCCCAAAATTCTTATAATTTGTTTTTACATCCCGTGTTAATGATATAATAATTCTAATAACGCTTAATGTGCTCTACAAAATCTACAAATTGACTTGGCAACATAATTTGGGTACCTAAACTTGTCTTCAAAATTCCAAATGGTTTCGATGATGGAAGAATATACTTGTGTACAAATGTCTGCATCCCTCACATAGTTTCTTAGAATGTTGCTTGAACATTGAAGTTTTCCACACTTTGCAACATGTTCGAACTCATATACATTTGAAAATTTAACAAAACCTTGTGTTCACCTTAAGATTACGAAAATGCAAAGTTTCATTATTAATGGTTGTGGAAGACAAATATTATTTATATGTTCTACTTACAAAGAACAAGATAAGGCATATAAACATTGTTCAAGAAACGAAATATACACTAAACAATGAAATTAGTGAAAAGATGGTGATTTTAGAAAAAAATTAGATAAAAAAATCAAATTTGGACTAATTACGACGGAGAAATACATGTTACAAAATTTGATTGCAGATTAAAAGGAGAAATGCGAACTGTTCTTCATTCCAATAGAACTGGGCCCCACTGTCATTGGAGACGCAAGGCAGATAATCCGTGTCTCCTTTGCGCATCCAATCCACATCTCCTTCGCCCATCCAAATTGTTCTTCATTCCAATACAACAAAGGAGGAAGTAGAGGACACCGCCGCCCCCACCGTGCCCGCTTCGGTGGTTTTGACACCCAAGAGGCCACCCTGGGCCTCGTCGGTGGTAAATGAGACCACCGCAACCTTCGATTTGACTCACACACGTGACAAATCAAATCTTGTCTATCAAAAAACCGCCTAAAAACCGACATCCTGATTAAATCAAATCTGCATTTAGTAATATGTAATAATTTACATTCAAGATAGATAATTTTTATTGATGCTTGCGCCTACATCCCGATGTTCATCCTGCTAACAGCATACTCCACCGCGATGCTGAAGTTACGCATCCAGAGGTCGAACTCATGACGGATGCGACACTCGGTGCTGCAGCAGTGGATGATCTCTGAGGTCTCTGACCCGTAGCACCTACATCCCGTTGCCCAAATGCAGACGTGGGGATTCTGGATGGGCAGCAACGGATGAATGTCATCATCGTCATCACGAAGCCAGTACCACCACACAATGTTGCGGAGATCCCGGTGGACGAGGTAGCGCAGCCGCCGCAGGTTGTGGTTCTTCCACCGCCCATCAGGGGGTGACGGGCCGCTGCTGATTTCGTGGAGCAGTGCCATCGCTTCAGGGTCCGCAGGGTTGCAATGGTACTTCAGCATCGCTAAGAAGTACTTCGCACCGGAGTCTTTAGCAGCGGCATCTCTGACGAGCTTCAGACCCTTATCGGGATTCCGCCACCTCATCAACCTCTCCATCCCCTCGAAGCATAAGGCCTCCGGATGATTGGCCTCGTGGAAGCGCCGCTCAAAGCACGACCTGACGTAGCGATTCCGGCACACCTCACGAAGCTCACGCAATGACACATGCAGTAGTACCACATCGGAGTCGCAGATGCACCGGAAGGTGCCGCACACCTGATTACGAAGGATCAGGAAACGAATGATGGGCTCATCCTTGATGGAGTGGATGATGATCTGGGTGATCAGATCATCTAGTAGCAGCAGTATCAAGCACACCATGGCCATCAAGGATAAGGAGGAGAAATTGAAAGGCGACGGGGTTTGGAAATAAAAAGGCGACGCAGCCATCTAGAACAAATGTCTACATCTCACATAGTTTCCTAGAATGTTGTTTGAACATTGAAGTTTTCACACTTTGCAACATGTTCGAACTCATATACATTTGAAAATTTAACAAAACCTTGTGTTAACCTTAAGATTACAAAAATGCAAAGTTTCATTACATATGGTTGTGGAAAACAAATATTATTTATATGTTGTACTTATAAAGAACAAGATAAGGCATATAAACATTATTCAAGAAACGGAATATACACTAAACAATGAAATTAATGAAAAGATGGTGATTTTAGAAAAATTTAGAAAAAAAAATAATCAAATTTGGACTAATTACAATAGAGAAATACATGTTACAAAATTTGATTGTAGATTAAAAGGGGAAAAGCGAATTGTTCTTAATTTGAATAGAACTGGCCCCGCCCCCTCATTGGAGACGCGTGATTGGTAATCTGGATCTCCTTTGTTCCTCTTCCAAAAATTCACACAGATAATACGAGTAACATACAAAAGCTAATCCACTACTAGTTTCTTATTCCAATACTCCGTTCGAACTTAACCATTTCGCCGTTCCTTGCGGACGACTGATCGCCGCGCACCTGTGCCGGAGGCGACAGCGGTTCACCCCAAAAATGCCACGTCAAGGAGTGGATCGCACGCGCAGCCTTCTAGCGCAAAGGCAGACACCCCACGTTGCTCAGCCACCTCGACGTCGTCCTGCCGCCGCCTGCGACCCGCATGTACCGCTTCGCGGTGTCATCGGTGGTGGCACCACCCTTGTCCCTGTAGAGCAAGATGGCGTATAGATAGGCTGCCGCATCATGCCCATCCTCAGCGGCGCGACGGAGATCATTGCTTTCCCTATTTTCCATGAACACGGCTTTTATCCCGGAGAAGAAGCAAGCCCCCGGATTGCCGAGATGGGTAAGCATAGCAAGGGAGGCTATTTATTGGAGCCCCTCTGTTAGCCTTCTTCTTCTTGCCTCTGATCTCCACGGGCTCATTCTTGTCATCAGCATTATAATCATCTCCACCATCCTTTTTCCTCTTGTACCGATCACAGCCACACTGGCCACTTGTCAAGGTCTGCATAATCTCCACAGAACAATACACAACTTTTCTTGCATGCATGCATTTTTTCAACCTCTATTCCCAGAGGACATATTATCTTCTTCGCCTCATAGACAGACTCGGCTATTTGGTTTCCTTCGGGTAGCATGTCTCTAAGCACATCCAATAGATGTTTGAAACTTTTGTTGCTCCAACCATGATCTGCCTTAAGCTGCAGAAGTTTTAGATCACCAGAAAGGCGAGAGTACTTCTGGCAACCAGGATAGAGGGGTTTCTTTGAATCTTCAATGATCTGCTTCAGCCTCACTAATTCAGAAGGTGCGTACACTCGTTGAAACTCAACATCCCGCGCCATTTGATCAACATTGTGCACACGTTGCAACACCTCACCATCATTGAAGCCCCTAACTTCTTGATCAGTGATATCCTCAGGCCTCATCACATTAGGTGGGAATGGTTCATTTTCCTCAAAAACTCCACCTTCATCAAGGTCTTCATCATGGCATCGTGCTGCCCCTTCTTTAATAAGGCCGGTAGCATGGTGTCGCACTTCACCTTCATTTAGGCATCATGCTTCGAGTTCATTAAGGCCTTCCTCACCATGTTTATTCTAACACGTGTAATTTTTTGTGAAACCATGTGTGACCAAATGATGAAAAATTATTTCCTGTTGTTCGAAGTTATTCTGGTTGAGACAATCTATATAGGGGCAAAGCATTGCCTGAAGACCACTGTTTCTCATATCCGTCTCTGCTTGATTTAGAAAACCATTGACCCCACTTAAGACATTCTCACAATCTTCTTGGGGTTGTCTGTACATCCAAGGTCGAGCAGCAGCCGCCATCTGCAATTTTCATACATCAAATGAGCATAATTCATCACCAAAAACTGATAATATAAGAGGATTAGGATGGCTGAAGAATTTCAATAAAATGGGGCAATTTCCACCTAAATGAGGACTGTCTACGAGGCGAGCGCGCCCAAGGAGGAGGATTGGAGGCAACGTCGCGGCCACGGCGACGGCACGGAGGATGGCGCCGAGCCTGAGGGGGAGGACGGAGGCATCTGCTTTGGATGACGCCGCGGTCGACGTCCGCTGGCCCCTTTCACCGTCGAGCACGTAGCCGGCCAGCCTGCTATAGTGCCAGCTTTCTGAGGAGAGATAGCGGATCCTCAGAGCGCGCACAGCTAGCGGCGGTGAACGGGGCAGGCCGGCAAGGACTTCTGAGGAGAAAGAGCGAGTGGACTTATGAGGAGAGAGAGCGAGTGGCCTTCTGAGGAGAGAGAGCGAGTGTTGTCGGAACGCGAGTGGCCTTCTGAGGAGAGAGAGAGAGAGAGAGCGAGTGTTGTCGAAAGGCGAAGACAAATACGCGTAATAACAACGCGCATCTCCGATGTGAGGAAAAAGGAGACGTTGGGTGGCCGTCAAAGGAGACACGTCTTAACAAATGAGCATCTCAAATTGTGTCGCCGTCAAAGGAGACGCGTCTTAACAAACATGCGTCTCCAGTAAGAAAGTGATGGGTAACGGACTTTAAGGACCTTACCGATAGGTATCATTTTTGTAACGGATGCATTTTAACGTCTGTTACAAAGAATACATGTAACGGGTGTTATAAAGCCCGTTACCAGAAGTCCGCATTGGTAACGGGCGTTGTAGTGGCGAACCCCGTAGTCGGCCTGCCGCGCTTATGGGTAACGGGCGCCAAACAACAACCGTTACAGATATGGGTCCATGTAACAGGTGTTAAGGGTCCGTTACAAATGTTGCGTGACCTATTTGAGGTTTTCACGTAGTGAGGGGGCCCTTTTAGAGAAACACCACTCTGCTCCTCCTCTCTTACTTTTAGTTTTCAAGGTTAGAGAGTAGGCTAGAGTAGTTCTACTTCAGGTTCCAAGTCTTCTTTGGGATCCAGGTATGAGTGTTCTTATTCTTGTACTAGTTATTCAGCTATTTCATATATTTTTTTTGGAAACTATTCAACTATTTCATATAAAGTAATATTTGCATGCATAGGTGATGTTCTTGAGTTCATCATCTGTTCATCATTTAGAGGCTCGTGTTCATCATAAAACATGACCCTTTGATCCAGTTGAAGGATATTTTACCATGTGTTCTTTTTGTTTGTTCATAAGTTAGAGGCTTGTGTTCTTCGCGAACACGATCCTTTGATCTTATGATATGAAAGTCTCGTATCCGTTTATATGCATATAGTCTTTGTTTGATCTTGTTAGTTTCAATGTTCGCTTAAACAGTCGTTTAAACGGCCTATAAAATGGAAACAGATGTTCACTGTCTTGTTTAGCCTGTAAACGGACAATTAAACAGCCAGGCCGTTTACACGGTCATGGACATTGAAAAAACCGTCGAGACGGGCGACACGGTGACGAACAGATTTTTGTTGTGTTGTAAAAAACCGCTCAGTTTTGCAAAGCCTCTGGTGCGCGGCCTTCAGCAGCCTAGCTACCCTCCTCCCCCAGTCTTGTCTCGGACCCGTACCTGCAACCCATGAAGAACAGGGCTTGATCACGGTTTGCGTGCCCGCTGTTGCCATGCCAACGAAATCCACGCGTTTATTTTGTTAATTATGTTTGATTTGTGGCAAGTCAGTGGATTAGAGATTCAATTCAAGGGGGCGAGATTTTGGTGCCTGTATGCCCAAAAGCACAGTAGACGACTTCCCCAATTCCTTCATCGAGAGGATCATTTGCAAAGGCACCTCCTTGAGTCTAATAAGAACAACTCCAACAGCTTATGTAAAATATTAGTTAAATATAGAGTTTTACCTCTTTTGTATAATATAAAAAATCTTGTAAAACGTGGAGAAAACCAACAGCCTCTCCAAATGGTAATGTCTATAATTCAAATGGCGTCCACGTCAGCACCGCACGTACCAGGAGGCCGGCACACTCAATTCCTACTAAATACGGCAACTGACAAGCGGACCCCACAGGACAGAGGCGAAGTCAAAATCAGCCGGCCGCCGGTTTGACCGTCTGAATCCTCGCCGGCGGCGAGGTTCCGGCGAGGCAGAATAGGTCGGCGAGCATCCTCAAGGTGAGGGGTACCCATTCCTTATCTAAGATTGGCAGATGGGCGACCGGAGGCGGCTGGCAGCGTGTGGCGGCGGATGGCGAGGTGGGCGACAGCGGCGGCGCGACTGGAAACGATGAGGCGGCGGCTGGGAAGGCAGGGAGAGTGGAGGAGCTGGTGCGGGGGCAGTGAATCAGGCTTAGGCGAGGTCCTCTCCGCGCGCCGGCGGGCCACCGAGCTCCTCCTTGCGCGCGCCCCTGAGCTCCTCCCTTAGCCCGGTCGTTGGCACCCCTGTTCCTCCGCTTACGCCGGCGGTGCAGTCTGAGGAGGATAGGCGGAGGCTGCTTGATGTCGGGCACTCCCCTTCTCTTTGCTCCGGCGGGTGGGGCGAGCAGAGCGCGCGGGAGAGGCGGGCGGAACAGATGGAGCCGGATACCGAGCGGGAGAGGCTAGCCAAAGGTACCGAGCGAAGCTTCAGGTATAGCGAGCGAGGGATAGCGAGGGGGACTTTACAATGTCTGTTGGATCGAGTTTTTTTAGAATTTTTTCATTTTTTAGCTAGCCAAGCCAAGATAGCTAGGCTCTTCGAGTTGCTCTAAGAGGAATGCTAACATCTTCTTCATCATCATCTTCCATCACAACCCCTCTTTTCCTGTGCTTTGTCCAAACAAAATAGTTTGACACATGAATCCCCATTTGTATATATGATTGTAAATAATCTTTATCAATGTGTTCGAGTAATTCTTGTTATTCCTGTCCAAACAAAATAGCCTTCAACATCGGCTGGTGTGCTCAACTGGTGCTAAAGGTGCCCTGTGTGTTACTCCCGCCCGGTACTAAAGGGAGTCAAGGGGGCACCACGGGGTCGAAATTAAACTTCCGACAAAGTACTAATACATTTGCCCATGAATTATTATGTTTCTGAACAACTTTAATGCTAGGACTTCTTACATTTGCCGTATAAGCCTGTTCTTTTGAACGTGTAAGATGTTTCAAAGTAGATGAATAAAAAATCTATCTCTACACTTTAAGCTGCAAAAGGCTAATTTCGCAGAGGCAAAGGCAGCGAGCAAAACATAGTGAAAAAAGATAAGAGTATGAACTAGTTCCATTATTAGAACAATGTTACTAATCAGTATCCGTTAGGTGACAAATATAATCGTGGAATGAAAATCTATGGAGAATCACGCATGTCTTGCACCCATGGTCTGCCTTCTCTGCAACGCCTTGTACAGACGTAACCTCGGAGCCACGCTGCTGCTCATGTGACTCCATGTGTATTTCGTGCATGTCTGAATTGTAGTGTTACCTTTGTGCAGGCTTTGTTGGGTTTGGGACCATTCGATCCGTGATGACCCACCCACAACTAAAACATGCATTCATATTAAGCATATCTAGATCTAGATCTCCTAGAACCCCAACATGGATGGCAGCCCTACCCATCATCGTGACATCTGTAAATAGCCAGGTTCTCACACACACCTACAGCATCCCAACCCAAACTGAGTCAAGGTCACCACATTGCTTGCTCCCACAGTTCTCATTCACTCATGGCCGCAGACTCGCCTAAGCTTCCCCCAAAGTTCCAGATCAACAGTCTTGACGATGCATTCACCACCACGTTGAAGAAAAATGAACTCAAGATTAGCAACTTATATTTGCACCACGCCTACGTCGAGCCAAGCCTGACACATCTAACCATTCTGAGCCCTAATGGCCAACAACGTGGTTTCGGTGCCACTGTGTCCAACAACTGGGCGATACACGATGGGCCTGACCTCAGTAAAAATGTCATTGTTGCTCGAGCGCAAGGGCTCCACATGCAGAGTGGTAACTGGCACAATTCATTTACCATTGCATTTGAGATTGATGGGTGAGTGTTAACGCTGGAATGCCTTAAATTGCCTAGCTAGTTCATGAATCACAAAGGTAACATATATGCTGCATATATTCGTACATACAGGCTGAAGGATTCTACACTTCAAGTGATGGGACTGGGAGTTGACCAGGGTACTGACCAGTGGAGTATTGTGGGTGGGACTGGACAGCTTACTTTTGCACAAGGTTTCATCAACAAAAAACTGCATAAAGTAGTTGACACTGGGAACATTATTGAGCTTGACATTTATGCTATCTTCCAAACGAAGGTGAGGCCTGCATCCATAGGGCTGGTGTGCACAAAAGATCCCAGAAAATATGATCTTCTATTTTGTGAAAATATGATCTTACACACAGCTGTTTCATTTCCCTGCTTTAATAACTTAACCCTCCCATCACTCTTAAATTCCAGTATACATATACCAGAGATGGACCAAAGGGTGGGGACGCAGGACAGGCCCGTGAACCAAAACATGAACCTCGCCGCCTTGAGACCATCAAAATTGGCCATGGCGACGTCATTTATTCGATAGAGTACAGCTACCTTGACAAATATGGCGCCAAGCACACTGAAGGAAGACGGGGTTCACAAGGTTCCGAAACTGCCATAGTAAGTAAATCGTGACAATATAATATATGGTTTTTTATATTCAGCGTAACTTTACTGAAACCCATTTCAGTTCAAATGCTGAAACCCATTCCAGTAATTATTTTTGGCATGTGGCATTGTTGGACATCATGCATTGCTCCAGCTCATTTTTTTCCTTTGATGTAGATCGAGCTTGGTCCTAGTGAGTTTGTGCAAGAAGTCTCAGGAACGCTTGGCAAATACAAAAATACTCAATACACTGTTTTGTCATCACTGAAGATAGTCACAAATCTCCAGACACTGGGGCCATATGGTAAAGTAACATCCGAATCGCCTTTCAGTCTTCCTGAGAAGAAGGGTGGGAGTGTTGTGGGTTTCTTCGCTAGCACTGGAGAAGCAGTCGATGCACTTGGTGTTATTGTGCGTCAGTGAACTTTCAGTTACCAGCTTATTCGCCGCAATAATAAGATGTAGGGTTCCTGCTGGACCTACTTGTTTGCTAACCTTCAGACTCTTTCCCTTGTATGATTGTTGATTGAGAAATAATGTCCCCAGCGACAACTGTATTTCTGCAATCAGTTTGGTTTCATTCAATAATAAGTTCACTATATGTTTCATGATATTCTATTAATTCTCTGATGTCCCGAACAGTTTTCCATGTGTCTCAAACTCTCAAGTGGTCCATACATGTATAATGAGTGTGACGCAAAACAAGAAAAAAAAAATTCCTCCATGCATGCATCCCTTTGCTGTGTACCGATTGAACAAATGCATTTGATAATCTAGACGCACACATGCATGTTTGATGTTCATTTCTATGGGCAGGGGAAGTTTTTTTTAGGAAAAAAATCAACTTGGGGCTAACACTATCCTGTGAAGCTTCCGTGAACTGTTTTATGCTTTACATGTAAATTCCTAGCAACCACGTCGGTTTGAGTTTGATTCCAGGAAGTTGGGCTATTCCATTCCGTGAAGAATTTATTTATTAACTACTCCCTCCATTCCCAATTATAATTCATTTACAAAACTTAAAAATTTTCATTATCTCTTCAATTGATCTTGAGAATGCCAATATTAGCACAAATCATACGGAAATGCAAGTATGCAACTTGGTATTTAATTAGACAACTATTTATATTTCCTTGTACAGCTCGTTGGAAAATCTGCTGCCAAACCTAATTCATCACCTTTTGTTTTAAAAAATAAAGGATTTCATTTTAAGACTTCTCTAAGACTGTTTTGCGTACATCGAGACTAAGAAATTAATCCATGTAACGTTGAGTTGGACGCAGTGAAGTGTAGTTGCAAGGATCTGTTACCCGCTTCTCGCAGCGAAAATTCTACCGCACGCCGACAAGAACTTCGTAGTGCCGAAAACAAAATATAAGCAATACCAGGTCACTGTGACAGAAGAAATTGTGTGGCTGTCACGTCAAAAACCGCTCAATTTTGCAAAACCTCCGGTGGCACGGTGTGCTTCGGCATTCATCAGCCTGAGCTCCTCCCCCCATTCTTACCTCAGACCCGGAACCCAGTAAGAACATGGCTTGATCGCGGTTTGCGTGTCCACTGTTGCCATGCCAACAAAATCCGCACTTTAATTTTGTTAACCCAACTGCCAGCGCTCGGCGTCCGTTCCGGGTGTTTGCATTGGACGCCTGCGCAGCCGTCCCATTCGAAGCAGATTAGCCATCAGCCGTCAGATCGAAGTCCAAGCAATCGATGTTGCGTGCCACATTCAACATCAAGGGCCCTACCCCCTTCCTCTCAACACAACACCCAAACGACTCATGTTGCGACCATGTTGCGTGCAACATACAACATCAAGGGTCCTCCTCCATCCTCCCCTTTGACACAACACCCAACATCACATGTCTAAAACATCGAAACTCAACATCCGCAACATGAAAAATTAATGTTTGAACATCAAAATATGTTAAAATATTGATAATCATCCATAAAAAATGAGGTGCAAACTCGTTGCAACATATATTTCATGTTGATTGAAACATTCTCTCGATGAAAAATGCAACATTCATATAGCACACTTGCAACACACACGATGCACATATGCAACATCGATCAGGATCTATTTTTGCAACATCAGCATGAAAACATTTGCAACATATTTTTGAATCAACCGGAACACACGTGACACATTCACTTGCAACCTGTGCCAAACCTGGCAAAAAAAGAAAAAGAGGAGTATAAGCGGTGAAGGATGTACTCCCTCTGTCCCCATTTAAGTGTCGTTGGGGAGGTGGACTCAAGAATCAAGGTGAGCACCCAAAGACCTAGATACCCCTACGGTTACAATAATTGCTGTTTTGCAAAGTGCAGCTGCGTGAGAAAAATAAATGAGGACAGGTGCTAGTGCGGTAGCTGTACAACTACTTGAGCTGTAGGTGAGGACTCATATTACGGGACGGAAGCCTGTAGCGCCAACGACAGATGTTGCGGGACGGAGGGAGTAGGGGCCCAGGGGACTGAGGGACTCGCCGCCGGGAAGATTCCGAGGGGCTCGACCCCCGGGTGAGCTCCCGCGCTCAGCTGCCGGTGAGATCCGCACGGAAAAATGGGCTAGAGCTGCCCAAGGGTTGCGCAGTTGCGCTGCACACCTATGGCTGGAAGCGATTGAGAGAGGACCACCGCACGCCGGGAGAGAAGTGTGTCGGAGGACGCCGCACCATGGGGACGCGCCACCGCATGCAGAGGAAGGTGGTCCGGGGGGAGGCGTCGCGGGCTGCCTGCGGCCGTGCTAGACCCCGCTCCCGCCGCCGATTGCCAGGGCTGTGACTCGCCCTGCTCCGATCTACAATAGGTTGGTTGGTGCTAGCTTGTTGCATGCACCGAGAGAGAGAGAGAGTTGAACGGGATGAACACTGATGCGGTGGAGGGAGCGGCGAGGGGCAAGCACCACCGCCGATGCAGAAGCTGCGAGCTGCAAGCACTGCCATGGAGGAGTGGTCAACGGCGCCTGAATGGGTGAGACATCCTGTACAGGTACTACATGGCAAGCCTTTTAAAACGGAAAGACGTTCGCTAGTGCGAGCTCCACATTATTCCCGGTGACATCCAAAAGGCTCTGTCAGCTTATCTATTGTGTCCAGCATAGGTGATCGACTATCACTGCACAATTGATTCGCTTCGTCCTTGTTGACATGGCAACGGTCTTCCTCTCTGCCACACACATCTTCCTCGCTGTCATGCACATCTTCTTCCTCGCTGCCATGCGCATCTTCTTCCTCGCTGCCATGCGCATCTTCTTCCTCGCCGCTACTGACAGGCGGTGGTAATTGGGAAGGAAAAAGTATATTTTTCGGTATTTCGATGCCTGATAGTCTTAGACAATGGACAACTCTTTCAAATGTTTCACCAACTAACTTGTCCACCATATCATCAGACCTCTTGTTCCTCTTCTACCTGCACATTCCAGCAAACTCTTCACCAAACCCTTTACCCCAGCCAAGTGAACTAGACACGCCTCTAACCCGACCTCAATGCTTTGGAGTCTTAAGTGCTACGGTGAGGATACCATTCTCTCTAACCCCAGAGAAAGAACCATCACTACCCTAAGCTGCAAGTGTTTTCACCCTATCTGCTACCCCCACCACCGTAGGGTTACTGAAAGTTGTGTCCCCGCTTGCTTCACTAGTGTTCTTCCTCTTCCCCACCCTTGCCCGCAGATAAGGTCTCGAACGTCCAGGAAATTGGTCCCAAGGGTTCTGTTTTTGTAAGGAATCGTGTGCTCGTAGCCTAAGACGGGGAGGGGGTGAATTCAGCAACTTTAAACCTTAACCTATGGCTTTACTACTTTTGCATAAAGTAAACTAGATCAAATCTATCTATATGTGCAATCTAAGGTTGATCTAGTGTGAAACCATGATCCCAACACAAGTTTTGCAACCTATAGCCAATCCTAACATGATACTACTCTAGGAAAGTAAAGGCAAGCAAAGATTGTAATAGAGTAATGCGGATATGTAAAGAGGGATGAGAGGAAGCAAACTCTTGACACGCGATTTATCCCGTGGTATCGGTAGGCACTAAGCCACCCCTAGTCCACGTTGCTGAAGCACTCACACAAGAGTATTGCTTCCTGGTCACCAAGTCTCTCCCAAGAGCACCACTTGACTCACCACAAAGGCTCGCCACTTAGGCACTCGTCAAGCTCCCTTGGTCACCTTGATGCCGCCTCCACTAAGGAGCTTCTCCACTTAGGAAGGGGGTCTTCACGTCCCCCGCACAAAGTGTCCTCGCCACTCCACACCAAGCCGGAGGATCGAAAACGATTGCCGGTGAGCCACTTAGGCCCCAAGGCTTCCGACGCACCTTGTACAACTTGATTCACTCAAGAATCACCTCACAAGGTTGGCACAACCTTGCACTCACTCAGCTCTAAGCTAAGCCTAGCACTAAGCACACACACCAAGCATGTGCAAGACTATGGACTCCCACTCAATCCAGCAACCTCAAATGGGTGAGTGGAGGGGGTATAAATAGCCCAAGGCATCAAACTAGCCATTGGCTAAAAGCTGCTGAAAGTAGTACCATCGGATGATCCGACGCTATGCTTTTCCGGGCGTCGGTTCATCCGGTGCTACTACCCGTTGCCCTCCGCTGCACATGACTGTTGACACAAATCATCCAACACTATACTCCGACGCATTGTCAGTTCATCCGGTGCTGAAGGACTCCTCGCCAAAACCTTACTGTTAGCTTCTTCGTGACCATCGGATGGACCGACGCTTCTACTGACCATGGCGTCGGTTCATCCGGTGCTACTGAATCTGTCTTGGCGCGTCTCTGTCTTGATTCAAACTAGTCATCGGATAGACCGACGGTGCCCTCCAATGGACCGTCGGTTCATCTGACGCCTTCGTCTTCACTGCGTTTTCTTCTGAGAATCATCCGGCGCAACTACCAGATGGACCGTCAGTTCATCCGACAGTGCCAATTTATTCTAGCGTCTGTGCAGTGTACCAAGTGCTCTGACGTATACACCGACGCTTGTTCCAAGGTACCGTCGGTTCATCCAACGGTGTCTTTTCTTTTCTTTTCTTTGCTCGGTTTTGACCCTTGAAAAATAAACTATCATCTCATTTTGGCATGTGGTATTTTTGCATCTATGGGACCTAGAAATGTCTACAAGGACATGCTAAACAATATGGTTAGTCCCATTTATCATGTTGTCATGAATCACCAAAATCATACTCGAACTAATGGCATATGAGGCCATGTTCGCTACAGTTTTCCTTCTTCACCTAGCTTTGCATCCTCCTCCTCCTCCCACTCTTTCCTTTTACCACGATAACATTTGTTGCCCATCTTGTGTGTCTTTTTTTGCAATGCTCTCTTTTGTTTCATCTCTTGGCTCAATTGCTGAAATGAAGGAGAGTTGGTTTCCTACTCAAACATGTCCCAGTCTTGTTGCTGCGAAAAGGCATGCTTCACAAAGGGAGGCTCCTCTTCGCTCACATATTTTTTTTCTTAAATGGGCCTTGAACCGCCGTTGCAAGGTTGCAATCTCTGATATAGCTGCCTTAACTACCTTCTTGCGAATGGATTCTTCCAGATTGGCTGGGTAATCTAGCTTTTCCTCTAAAACTGTGAACAATTGTTCCTTCTCAATTGGTGAGAGATCATATACCGTCTTGTTGATTGACACCCTCTCGCGAGCAATGAGGTCACAGACCAATACAAATCTATCCCTCCCAACATCTGGGTTAGGCCAAAAATTGGCATCAAGTCCAGTTGCAGTCAACTTGTCTTCTAGCCATTTGGTTTGTGTCCTTGACACGTGGGATCGAGTACTACTCGCAGTAGTCTGTGCTGAGTGACCATGTGAAGAAGATTCACCGCCGATGGGTTGTGATGGTGCACTAGAGGTGGAGGAGTTTGTCGTTGTGGGAGACTGCATAGATAATATGTCAGGTTGTCAGTAGAGAAACATAAGCAAGACTGAAAATCTAAACAAAATTCTTATTTGATAAATTCTTATTCTTTGACAGGCAAAATAGCTGATATTATTAGACTAGAAATCAGAACAAGTCCAAAATAAAATCAGCATAGACATACATAATTCATATTTTACTTAATTAGCATACAGGGATAGCTGCTAACTATTTTGATAGGGACACAACAATATGCTTATTATATATCAAAGCAGAGACTAAATTCCTTCAACTACTTCTTTGTCCAACATCAGTAGCGATGAATTGTGTGTTCCATGTGTACATGCAACAAGAGGATAAAGCAATCAGTTAGTATGATTATCACAACAAAAAAACAATATGCAATCTAAATAAGCTACAATCAGTTCTTTGGCCTGATGATTGAGTGAACATCATAGTGCCACCACGTCGGGGATTATAGGGCACAAGCAATACGAAAGAAAATCGGCCATGCCCAAACCAGTCTGGTGGATTTTTGTTGGCTATACTTACATGGTTCAACCTATAATTAGGCCAAGGTACCATCAACAGCTTGCATACAAACATCATGACACCAACAATAACAATATATATGACAGTAAACAACACTCACAACACAACATAGGACAGTCTAGTTATCACTAAATTATAAATCACTGTGATGCATTTCAGGCTGACATTATGTGGCCATCAGAATTAAAGTATGCTGACAGGTCCAAAGCATAACTATCGATCTGGTACATTTAAAGCATAGCAGAATTAAAGTATGCATGAATCCTCAATGCTTTTCATGAATTTACAATGCAAAAATTGGAGCACCAGAAACATGAAAATGAATTTCAATAGTTCATATAAGTTCATCTGTTAGCAACAATTTATTCAAATAGACTTGGAGCAACAAAATCCATCCATCAAATCCATAGTCAATCAATTAAAAATGAACTATTAAGGCATGATGTACTAGTGCAGGCAATTCCAGGAGAATGATCCTATGTGAACTGACCCTAAACAACCGCAAAGTAGCAGGTCTCCCTAATCCACCTTGACAGAAATAGCAGATTGGGTGACCGAGCAGAGAGAGGGCATTGGGGTTCAAGCAGGACTAACCTTTGTCGTGAATGAAATAGTTGTTCTCGTGGTGGTCGGATGGGCCGGATTTGTGTCGGCCCGTGGCCTGAGGTGGCCGGCTCGTCGTCGTGGCCGGGGATGCCGGATCCGCGACACCGTCTTTAGGTTGGTCGGGACACCGTTCGCATGCCAGTAATCGCGTCCTCGTCACCGTCATCACGCAGGGAGCGGTGGGGCTGGAGAAGAGCAGGGCTGCAGCAGGGAGAGCGGCGAAGGCGAGCAGGGAGAGTGGCGACGAAGGCAAGAGCTGGAGAAGGAGCAGGGCGGCGGTTGGGAGAGTGCGGGCGTTGTGGATCTGTCTAGGGAGTAGCCGAATATGTCTCCTGAGGAACTGCACATGTAACTGTGCTTAAGGAAATTACTGGCGTGCCCTTGAACGGCTCTCTGGTGGAATTGGAATTCCATGGGCATTATATTCAATATAGGCGGGAAATTTTGAACAGCCCGCGTACGGTTTGCCTGCTAACGCTGACAATGGAGTGTCATTGGTAATGTGGGTTAGTGAACTCACGTCTCCTTTGTTGGCAGGTGGGTCCGGGTGGATGGGCAGCGGTTATGTTTTTATATAGATTGCTGACGCTGACGCGTGGGCCCGACACCATTTCTAAAATGAAACTTGCATCCCTCAAATATTAGAGCCCGTAAAACAGCACCTAAAACTTCATTAAAAATAACATCAATTCATATTTGCCCATTTAGTATTTGAATAAAATATCAACATTCACACTTGTGTGCCCAAAATTCTTTTAATTCGTTTTTACATCCCATGTTAATGATACAATAATTCTAATAACACTTAATGTGCTCTAAAAAATATACAAATTTACTTGGCAACATAATTTGGGTTCCTAAACTTGTATTTAAAATTTCAAATGGTTTCGATGAAGGAAGAATATACTTGTGTACAAATGTCTACATCTCTCACATAGTTTCCTAGAATGTTGTTTGAAGATTGAAGTTTTCCACACTTTGCAACATGTTCGAACTCATATACATTTGAAAATTTAACAAAACCTTGTGTTCACCTTAAGATTAAGAAAATGCAAAGTTTCATTACTAATGGTTGTGGAAAACAAATATTATTTATATGTTCTTCTTACAGAGAACAAGATAGGGCATATAAAAATTGTTCAAGAAACAGAATATACACTATACAACAAAATTAATGAAAATATGGTGATTTTAGAAAAATTTAGAAAAAAATAATCCAATTTGGACTAATTACGACGGAGAAATACATGTTACAAAATTTGATTGCAGATTAAAAGGGGAAAAGTGAGGACCTGTGTGGTTCGAGGACCGGTGGATGGTCGCTTCCAGGTGTGATGAGTGATTGACAACGTTGTGTGGACTAAATCTTGGCTAAGAATTGCAGGTGTAGGTTGCGGCTTGATTGGTGTCGGTGCATGTGAAGAATAAGCGCGAAAGGTCTATGTCAGTGGGCCTTCAGGTGTGGAGCAGACAAGTAGGCTTGGTTCGAGGGACCCGGTGGTCGACGTGGTCAAGTGCAGACTGCATGGTGGCAAGAACAGCAAGAGGAAGTCGTGTACGGTTTCTTGGTTGAGCCTAAAAACTATGGTCGAGCCGGGACGACCGTGGCGGCCAAGTCATGAGTGGAGATGGGCGTGAGGCTGCACCAAGTCCGCAGGGTTTGCAGTGGTTCACTACAAAACCACTGGGTTTCTCGGTCGAGCCACAAAACCGAGGCCAAAGACTCGACAAAAGAGGGGCGGCCACCTGGACATATACACCATGGAGGACGAGCCCGAGCGTCAAGCCTAAGACGTAAAACAAGGTAACTTTTCTATAAATAAATTTTCATTTTCTTTTCTTATTGTCATCGAGTGCTTTTCGCGGTTTTTAGCTAGACCTTTTCACCACATAGGCTAGTATGCACGAAACACAGAGGCCCGTAGAAGATGGGCCACGGGGGCCCAAAACCAGGGGGTAGGCCGGCCGACCCAGCATCCCTCTGCATCGGTTCATGCCCATCTTTTTCTGGGGCACGGCTCGGTTTATTTCCTATCTTTGCCGACCTTTTTAGCAACTACAATATTAGGAAGGGTAGGGTTTAGGCCGAGTTTTTCCCGAAGGAGTGGTGCTCTTCTTGTGGCAAGTTTCATTAGGTGTAGTAGCTAGCTTTCCTCTTGTACTCCTTGTAAAATTACGACGAGGACGTTGTAAGATCTAAGCGTGGGGGGGAGCTAGCTCTTTTAAATTTTTTTGCTCAAGTGGTGGAAGGTCAAGTCTTAAAGTCGTGTCAAGTTTGAGTCTAGTTTTTAAAATTTTTAGCTCGTGATGTGTCTTAAATTAGCGTTGAGTCAAGAAAAAGAAATAAAGAGTCTTATACATTTTGTGTCGTGCAAGTCTTTTGTTTCTTTTACTTGTTATGTCTTTCTTTTGTCCTTATTATTTGAGCATGAGCATTATGAATAATTGTTTACCGTGGTGCTTAGTGGAAGTTTACCTTTGAAAGTATCCATGCTCAACTTTGATCTAGGACCTTACTTTGGCTATGCTTTGAGTAATACTAATATTGGAGGTGTTTATTTCTGAAAATTATGAAAAACCCCTTGCAATGAAGGTTAGCGATTTCTTTCTCCAAGTTGAGAGGCAAGTCTATCCTATACAAGGCCTAAACTATATATATATATATATGTACTCCACCATAAGTGTTGTTTAGTATGATGAATTGGGTTAGGACTTTACTCTTTTGGGAGGTCTAATTTCGAGCAATGATCATGTCCTTGATGTTATATCTTTTATTGCTAGCCTCGTCATATATTCGGTAATGGGAACTTCACATTGAATGCCCCATACATCGCCGGATTCCATACCCGAAACCATAAACATCTTTTTATCATCTTATTCCTTGAACACAACCCATGTCCGAAGATTCATTCAATTTTTAGGTAAGGTTTTATTTAAAATTCAGATTGGTATTCATAGCAAAAAGATGGGCGAAAGGCTTCGGAATAGAAGATAAAGATGTGGAGGAAAGAAAAAAATATATATATGTATATGTGTGTGCACACACAAGAAGAAAAAAAAGAGAAGAAAGAAAAGAAAAAGAAAAGAGAGAAAAGAAAAGAAAAGAAAAAGAAAAGAGAGAAAAGAAAAGAGAGAAAAGAAAAGAAGAGAGAAAAAGAAAAAAAGAGAGAAAGATCCAAGGCAAGGCAAGAAGGATATAATGAGGGATGATAAGTCAAGTGAAGATCAAGAGAAGTGCGAGGAAGGATGCGATGATGTTGAGAACGAATCTTCGATATTCCATACCATGTGCAATCCCACATCAAGGACATCATTAGTGCCTTGAAGTCATTATTCTTTTTCCCTTTGCACATGTCCACCATTCTAAATCTTCTCATCCTTGATACCCTTACATTATGGTTTAACTCTCATGATCATTGGCTTGGAAGGTGAACAACCACTAGAGGATTTTCTTAGCTTGATAATATTTGTGCTAACCTCACTAGCCATACCTAAAGTTCCACCTTACATTATAAATGAGAGACTTATGGGAGGTGAGAGTTTATGAAATTATTTAGGATAGCCATTTTAAATGAGTGTCATGTGAGAACTTGGAGGAGGACTTTGTCTAATACTTTATGCAGGAATTTTATTTCTAAAAGCTTGTGAAAACCCTCCGATGGAAGTAAGAAAGTAAGTATGGTTGGAGATGAGGATCCTTAGTGAAAGGTATGAGTTGTGGGGTAAGTCTTGAGTTGGTAAATTTCTAAACACCCATGTTTACTTTATGACCTTTGTTTCATGTCTCTTATATTAAAGATGAATGATTGACTAACTTGTAAGGAAGGAATTGACGAAGCATGTTTCAACTCCTTGGATGAACAACTTGCGAGCGACTTGCTCGAGGACGAGCAAGATCTAAGCGTGGGGGGGTGTTGGTGGTCGATTTCCGTCAACCAAGAGCACTTGTTATGTTATGGTTTGAACTTCATTTTGGAACTGACCCGCCACTAGGCATACTAATGATATAACAAGTTCACCGTTGGATGTGCATTTTGGAGTATAGTGTTTTTGCAGGAATTCACGTATTAAATTAGGAAAGATGCAACTAGTTCAGAGAACATTTTGCAAGTCAATCAAGGAGCTCCGACCGTGTGTGAACTTGCCTCCAAAGGTGGCAAGGACCAATGTGCTTGAATGGAGAACTCCTAAGGACCGAGATGAAAAGACCGGAAGTTCATGCATAAAGATCCCTCAACTTGGTCGCGGAGATAACGACGTCCAAAGGCCACAATTGAAGGGGCCCATGATCCAAAATGCAAAAGATGAATCGTGTCACAAGATGGGCCAAAACTGGGCCTGGAAAGGCCCAGGCCGGTCGGCCCAGCCCTTTCTGGTGCCGGTTCGCGCGCCCCTTTCTTCGGTGTTAAGTACGTGGAACCCTAATCGCGTGGGCAAGCCGCCATTCGTCAGAGACGCCATCTAGTTCCTCAGAGCCGCCAAGGAAGAGAAGATCGACTAGGAGAGAAACCCTTGGGGGAGGATACTCGAGAGAGATCATTGCCAAGCCCAAGGGAGGTCGCCACGAGGAAGGAGGACGCCGAGAGCTTGCCACGGTGCCGCCGGAGTTGAAGGACAACGAGGATCCATCTTCATCGGAGGCATCCACCATCTCAACGGTGCCATGCCTAACGCCATGATGGGGTAAAGTCTTTCGTTTGTCCATGGAGTTGTAACGAAACTTGAAGTGTAGTCACCTATATATCTTGTTTGGATCATATGTCTATCATATCTCTTGTTGATGATGCTTAATGTTTAAGGCTAGCTACCGTGCTTTCGGGGTTGCTCCCGTAGATCGCGTCAACATACCGTGTTCATTAGGGTTAGTATCGATTACCTTCGCGTAGTGACATGTACGAGGGAAGGGAAAAGTCCAATCCTTGATCACACACCTAGATAGATTGGATCGGGGGTTTATAATGTTTTGGGTGATTGCATCTTCAAGTGCCTAGACTCCATGGGCATACATTCTTCATACTTGTGCACCTTTCATCTCTCTTTAACGTAATCTAGGGTTAGTTTGTCTTTACTTTATAGATTAATCTTTCTATCATAAGTCTTCAATCAACTAGATTAGTGTTAGGTTAAACGCTAGTAATCCCCTTGCTCCTTAGGTTGACAAGAACCTTAGGTTCTCCCGTAGGTGAAGAAGGGCATAGGAGATCCGTACGCTTGCGGATCGAAACTTCATACGAGTTTCACCTATCAACACCCGCCCCTCACCGATGTGATGACGAAGCGTCCATGCGAGCTACTCCATATGGACCTTGTTGGCCCAGCTCGTGTGCGATCTGCGGGTGGGAAGTGGTACGTCCTAGTTGTGGTGGACGACTACTCTCGGTATGCGTGGGTTTTCTTTCTGGAAGAGAAAGGGGAGACGTTTGGTTTTGTTCGAGATCTTGTCTTGAGGTTGAGGAATGAGAGGCACGGAGATGCCATACGAGCAATCCGCATTGACAATGGCTCGGAATTCAAAAACTCTCGCTTCGAAACCTTTTGCCATGACTTGGGTCTTGAACACCAGTTTTCGAGTCCGTATACGCCTCCCCAAAATGGCGTGGTGGAAAGGAAAAACAGAACCTTGTGCGATATGGCTCGGACGATGCTCGACGAGCATAGGACTCCGAGAAGGTTCTGGGCTGAGGCGGTCAATAACGCGTGCTATGTGTCCAACAGGATTTACCTCAGGGTGCACAAGAAGAAAACTTGCTATGAATTGATACACGGTCGCACACCCAAGGTGAGTCACTTCCATGTCTTTGGTTGTAAATGCTTTATTCTTAAGAAAGGGAAGAAGTTGGACAAGTTCGAGGCTAGGTCAGTCGATGGCATTTTCTTTGGTTACACATTTCATTCTAGAGCATTTCGAGTGCTCAATCTTGAAACTAACCAAATCGTGGAGACTTGCAAGGTAACCTTCGACGAGACACAGCCACGTAGTCAGCTTGTTTTTGAGTGTGCAGGTGACGATGAACTTGGCGAGTAGATCTTTCAGGAGGAGGAGCATGAACATGGAGATGATGAAGATGGCGGTGTGGTGCCCGTGGCTGAGCATGTACCTACTACTTCGACTACGATCGAGAACGGGCCCTCTCTGTGACGCCCCAGGTTTTTAATTAGCCTTATTAGTGCTAATGACCGAATCAACTGAGTCAAACCTGTTGACTCTAGTCAAACCTTGGTCAACCTGGGTCATCACCTCGAAAACCTAGTCAATAATCACTAATGACCCTCTTGATCAAGTCAATGCACCCTTGTGGTCAACCCTTGGTCAAAACCCTAGTCAAACCCATGTTGTCCTTGAACCCCCTCTGGAACTTTTGCCGCGTTCTTCGATTTTCACTTAAACACTTCAAAATCGACCAATATAAAAGTTGTTCGTCTTTTCGAGGGACACACTTTTCATAATTGGCGGCATTTGAGATTTGGAGTGGAAAATGGTGAAAGAGCTTGGTCAACGCCTTTAATTACTATTCATCAGCGCCAAGAAAACTGCAAACTTGGCGTGCAGTTTATGCAAATTCTGTTGATCTAAACCCCTATGAGCCATTCTAGGAGTTGTAGAGGGTAACTTGATCTACGACTTTGCTTATTAGCTCTCAGTGCTCTGTAGTTCAAATTTTTGGAGTTATTCGCAGTCGAACAGGGGCAAATGAATTAGAGGAGCCGACGTCGCGCCGGCCGGAACGCGCCGGGCGCGCCCACGCGCGCGCGCTGCCGCGTGGCGACCCCTGCGCCTCGGCGTCCGGGTCCCTCCCCGCGCCGCCCACGCAGTCCCACGCCGCCCGCGCATCCCTAGGTCGCACGCAGTCCAAGAGCCGCCTTGGATCCTGTGTCCCCACGCGTGTCGTCCCCTCGCACCGCGCCGCGCCGGACCCTACCCGTGCCATCCGCCGGCCGGCATCCTGCGTGCTTGCCGTGGCCGGGTCCCCCTGTACACCCTCTTTTGCTTCGAGGCTAAGCCTCCACACCCCCACACGCTGCTCGCCGCCTATTTAAGGTGCCGCACGTCCTCCTAGCGCGCGCCCGTGCTCCGCCGTGTGGCATTGCCGCCGCCGCACTCGAACTTCCCCTCTGCTCACCCCCGCAGTCGTGTGTTGGCCCTAACCTCTACCCTAGGACCCCCTAGAGCTCGAGCCGTCGCTTGTTGCGCCGCCGTGGCCGCCGTCTCGCCGGAAACCCAACTGCAGCGGCCGCCGCCACCGTGCGCCGCCGAGCGAGCTTGCCGGAGCACCCCCGACCTCAACTCCGGCCATCAATCGAGCCTAGGTGAGCTTAATCACGCGCCTACGCCGTTTGTTGCCCACGCCCGGCCCCACCTCGCCGCCGGCGAGCCCGCCGCCGCCGCCAAGGGCCTGCTTGTGAGAGGTTTTGACGTCGGGGGCGTTTTTGTTAGAGGCGAGGGCATAGTTGTGAATGATAATTTCTTTCCAGGGGCCTCGGTGAAAAGTGAATCTTCATTAGTGTATGTGTTTGGCTGATTCTTGTAAAATTCGTAGAAAATTGTAGAGAAATCAGAAAAATGCAAACTAAATTTTGTTGGATTCCTTGTGAATAACCCTAGAACTTTTGTAAAGCATGACCATACTTTTGCCCCTTAGTTTTTGCATGAAAAATAGAAAACTGTTAAACCTAAATCTATTGTAGTTCAAAATCTACAAGTGCTCTGTAGCTGAATTTTGGATATGTTGTGTGTTATGTCATTCCTAGCTTCTGTGCCAAAAATTGCACAAAGTTACTATGTAGACCTTTTAGTATGAATTGTTTTGTATTTATGATAAATCTATCTAAATGATTTTTGTAGCTAACAATATTTAGCTTTTTGTGCTTAGATTCTGCATGTGATCTTATTATGCCTAAATGCACCTCTGGTGAATTAATCACAATTTTGTATCTGACAAAAATATTTAATTTTTTTATGCATAATTTTCTATATAAATGCATAGCCCAAGATCTATAGTAGCTCTAGGTGTATCTATTGCATGCCTAGCTTAGTTTTGGACCAGAGGCCATGTGTGAGAAAGTTGGGATCCATTTGATGCTTATTTATTTTTGTATGCATTTCTCATGTTTTGGTAGCTAGATTTTGTTATTTTCGGTATAATTAATTGATAGCCTTGTGAATGTGAAATCTTGTGTGCAGTGGCTTTATTTCAGTTTGTAGTGCTTCTTAAAACACCCCACTGAATTTTATTAATTTATTTTATGAATAAAAACAATGGGAGCCAATTAAGCTTAATAGTAAAGTAATTTTGGAAAATCATCAACTCCATATCTAATGACCCTTTGTATGTGATGTTAATCTTGCTAAGAAACTAAGTGTCACCACCCTTGCTGTTTGTGAGATTTAAATTAATTTATTTACATAAATATGTACACAGTCACTATCAAAAAGAATAATTAATAAAGAACCCCATATTGTTCCTTTATTGGAAGAGTATGCTAAATGTGTGTTATCTAGGTGAATGTGGTCAACCATGCACCCCATGGTTGTCATGTGTTATTTGTAATTAATTAAATTAAAATCGTCAATTAAATCTTGCATTTGCATCCTCGTGTAGATCTTCCCGACGGTAGATATACGCTCGTGTCGGAAGGAGGAGACGAAGGTGCTGTCGATGAGCTGCAGTACGTGGACGTAGCTCAAGATCTAGACCAAAGTCCAGAAGGGCCCAAGGCCAACCTTGCCAGTGAAGGCAAGCCCCGGATCATTAACCCTTCTTCTTTTAAAATTATGCAATTACCTTTGCTATGATTGTGCATTTACGTTTCAGGAGTTGAATTGAAACCCTAGATGCATGATCCCTAGGTACCTTTGCTCTTTTACTAGTATGCTAGGTCGATAGCTGCTATGCTATAGGACCGGTACAAGTCGAGTGATGTTCGTCACTCGCGAGAATAGGTCCTTATGTTGGAATCATAAGATCTTTATAAATGGATTGCTCATGTGGTAAGAGCATGGGATTGGGCTCCGGTCCAGTGGCTTTCGTGGGCTAAGCTTTTGAACGTACTAAGCACTTGTCGGGAATGGGACCGGTAAGCGTAGTACCTTAACGAGACGGTGCGGGAACTTACTATTACTAATCTTGAGTAATCACCTGCCCGGCTAGCTACCGGGGGAGGTGGGTACATGTGTGAAGCTGGGTGCCTTGTGGGGTACGCCAGATAGCTGTGTACCCAGGACTGTAAGATTCGATCCCAAGCCGAGGACTTTTGGGAACCGCCTGGTGGTTGTCCATGTGAGGGCACCCTACCGTGTGTTTAGGTTTACCTTGCAAGGTTATAAATCAATCGATTGTAGTCCTCTCACCGTTATCTGAGACTGCTTAATCAACTGGCCATGATGTGACAACCCGCCCAGGAAAATACCGTACTATCGCCTAAACCAATCCACTTTGGTCATTAAGCAATAATAAAGTATCATCCTGTCGTTAGTTGCCGGGTTAACGCCCGGTAGATCACTTGGAATTTCATACAGAGGATCGACATATGCATTAAAACTCACGCGAAGGCGAGTCCAGAGTACAACACGAATTAAATCCAAATTATTACAAACCATCGTTCATGACAGGAAGTAAAGATTCAGAGTTCGGAAATCAGCGGAATAAAAATAAACTAGCGCAACGGTAACATCACAGGAGGCCGTCCGTGATGCCATCACACCTCGTCATCCACCCATCCCTGCTCCCAGCCGGGTGGATCTCACCAGATCAAACAACACCTGCAACAACAGTTTTAAAGCAAGGCTGAGTATACTAATACTCAGCAAGACTTAACCGTCGGGTGATAACTACATCACCAAACTCTAGACATGAGAGGCTTTTTGGCCGGTGGAGTTCTTTTGCTGAAAAGCAACAAAGAGTGCGTCCTTACTTTCAATATTTTAGCACAAATTCTAGTTGATTACCATTTCTAAGTGAGCCAACTAATTCAATCAAGAATTGTACAAACAATTAATTCAAGCAGTAGTATTCACAGAGTTCCATCAATAAGGGATATCATGGCCAGTTGATTAAGCAGTCTCAGATAACGGTGAGAGGCCGACAATCGATTGATTTAAACCTTGCAAGGTAGACCTAAACACACGGTAGGGTGCCCCCGCGAGGACAACCATCCAGGCGGTTCCCATCTTTCTTCGGGTCGGGATCAGACCTACAATCCTCGGTACAAGGCTTACTGGTACGTCCCGTCGGACCGCCCAGAATCGCACAGGTACCCACTGTCGCTGTTGCAGCAGGGGGACACATTATGTGTCCTAGGGGTAGCAGGGAAACGTTCCCTTGCCGTGTCCATCAGGTACTAGGCTTACCGGTCTCATTCCCGACAAGTGCTTAGTACATTCAAAAGCTTAGCCCACGAAAGCCACTGGACTGGAGCCCAAATCCCATGCTCTTACCACATGAGCAATCCATTTATAAAGATCTTATGATTCCAACATAAGAACCTATTCTCGCGAGTGACGAACATCACTCGACTTCTACCGGGTCCTATAGCATAGCAGCTATCGACCTAGCATACTAGTAAGATAGCATAGGTACCTAGGGATCATGCATCTAGGGTTTCATTCAACTCCTGCAACGTAAATGCGCAATCATAGCAAAGATCATTGCAAAATTTTAAAAACAGGGTTAATGATCCGGGGCTTGCCTTCGCTGGCAAGGTTGGCCTTGGGCCCTTCTGGACTTTGGTCCAGGCCTTGCTCTACAGCGACGTAGTGTACGTCTCCGTCAGCTCCTCCGTCTCCTCCTTCCGGCACAGGCGTACGGCTACCGTCGGGAAGATCTACACGAGGATGCAATGCAAGATTTAATTAACGATTTTTTAATTTAATTATTTGCAAACAACAAATGACAACCATGGGGTGCATGGTTGACCACATTCACCTAGATAAGAATACATTCAGCATACTCTTCCAAAAGGAACAATACGCGGTTCTTTATTATTTATTCTTTTTGACGGTGACTGTGTACACATTTATGTAAATGAATTAATTCAAATCACACAAACAGCAAGGGTTGGTTTTAAGCTTGTTAAAATGATTTACATCACACACATAGGGTCATTAAGGGTGTCGTTGGTGATTTTCCCATTTAATCTAAACATTCTGCTTTAATGGCCTTTATGGATTTTATTCACAAAACAATTTAATAAAAATTAGTGAGGGTGTTCCTAGAGCACATCAAGCCTATACAAGACTACTGCACACACAAATACACTTAGGATAGCTAAGAAATTAATAATACCGAAAATAACAAAAGCTAGCTACTAAAGCAAGCTAAAAGCATACAAAAATAAATACACATCAAAATCATTCAAATTTTCTCACACATGATCTCTGGTCTAAACTAAGCTTGGCATGCAACATAAACACCTAGAACTATTATAGATCTTGAAGTAATGCATTTACAAAAGAAATCAAGCATATTTCAGGAATAAATATTTATGACAATTATAAAATTGTGATTAATTCATCAGAGGTGCATTTTGGCATAACAAGACAACATGCAGAAGTTGGGAACAAAAATCTAATTATTTTTAGATACAAAAATCATTAGCATAGATTCTGCATAAATACAAAACAATTCATAATAAAATGTTTACAACATAACTTTGTGCAATTTTTGGTACAGGAGCTAGGAATGATATAACACACAACATATCCAAACCTCAGCTATAGAGGACTTGTAGATTTTGAGATACAACAGATCTAGGTTTTTCAGTCTCCTATTTTTCATGCAAAAACTAACAGGAAAAGCTATGGTCATGCTTTACAAAAGTTGTAGTGTTTTTCACAAGGAGTCCAACAAAATTGGGTTTGCATTTTTATGATTTTTCTATGATTTTCTATGCATTTTACAAGAATCAGCACAAAGCTTTCACTATTGAAGATTCTAACTTTCACTCAGGCCCCTGGAATTATCCAAATCTTCACAACCATGCCCTTAGTTCGCACAAAACACCCAGGAAAGAATGAAGGGGATGCAATGTGGTCCTTGGCCACTGGGGGCGGCGCGGCCGGCCAAAATCCAGCGGCTCCGGCGGCGGGGTCGGCCGGGGAAGGTGAGGAGGAGGACTAGGGGCTTACCGGCAACCGGTTTGTGGCCAGAGTCAGGGTCAGGGCGGCTCCGGTGACGGCGTGCGGCGGCGGCGGGCGGCGGCGGCCGCTGGAGCTTCTGCTCCAGCGAGGTCGCGACGCGGCTTGGTAAATGCGCGGCACGGGAGGCTCCAAGGGTCCCTAGGGGTGGCGTCTGGGCAGTTGGGGTGACACCGGAGGCGAGTGGAGGGGGAGCTCGGCGAGCGGCTTCCAGCGGCGCTCGGCGGTGGCAGGCGCGCTCACGCGAGGAGGCACGGCTAGCTGTCTTTATAGCCAGGGGAGCGCGAGGGGAGGCCGAACTTCGTCGCTAAGGATCCCCGGTGTTAATGCCGTGCGTACGACGGTCGGGCCTCGGCAGGCGCGCTCGGCAGAGGGACGCAGACGGACCGATGGACGCGACGGCGTGCGGCCGGGCGGCGAGTGAGGGCGCGGCGCGTTGCCGGGCCTGGGGTCCACCTATGTCGCGCGGAGCACGGCGCATGGACCGCCGGTCGCGGGCCCGCCTCGGCGCGTGAGTACGGCGGCGTACGGTGAGGCGCGGCGCGCGTGGGCGCGCTTTGGAGCGCGAGAGTGCGGCCGGCGTCGTGGTGTGCTGATACAACTCGCAGTAGCCCTGTTTGACTGAGAACAACTCAAGATTTTGAAACTGAAGTGCACTAAGTGGTAAATAGCAAAGTTGTAGATCAAAGACCCCTCTACAACTTTTACAAAGGCTGTCCTATGTTTTACTCAATGGTTTGAGCATAAACTGCAGGCAAAGTTGCTGGTTTTCCATGGCGCTGAAGAATAGTGAAAGCTGCAGTTGACCAGGTTTTTCACCCTTTTCCACTCAAAATTTGAAATGCCACCCAACATGAAAGTTGTGTCCCTCGAAAAACTGGACAACTTTTATATTGGGAGATTTTGAAGTGTTTAGGCGAAATTTGGGGAACGCGGCAAAAGTTCCGGAGGAAGGTCAAAGACATTGGGGTTTTGACCCACCTTTGTCTAGGGTTTGACCAAGTTTGACCACAAGTGTGTGTGTTGACTTGATCAAGAGGGTCATTAGGGCTTGTTGGCTCGGTTTTCGAGGTGCTGACCCAGGTTGACCATGGTTTGACTGGCGTCAACACGTTTGACTCGGTCATTAGCACTAATGGTGCTAATTAAAAACCTGGGGCGTCACACATGATATCCCTTAATGATGGAACTTTGTGAAAATTACTGCTTGAATTAATTGTATTGTACAATTCTTGATTGAATTAGTTGGCACACTTAGAAATGGTAATCAACTAGAATTTGTGCTAAAATATTGAAAGTAAGGACATACTCCTTGTTGCTTTTCAGCAAAAGAACTCCACCGGCCAAAAAGCCTCTCATGTCTAGAGTTTGGTGATGTAGTTATCACCCGACGGTTAAGTCTTGCTGAGTATTAGTATACTCAGCCTTGCTTTAAAAATGTGGTTGCAGGTGTTGTTTGACCTGGTGAGATTCCACCCGGCTGGGAGCTGGAATGGGTGGATGACGACGAGTGATGGCATCACAGACGGCCTCCTGTGATGTTTATCGTTTCGCTAGTTCATTTTATTTTGCTGTTTTCAAACTCTGAACCTTTACTCCTATCATGAACAATGGTTTGTAATAATAACCCTTAGGGGTACAATTTGGATTAAATTTGTGTTTGTACTCTGGACTCGCCTTCGTGTGAGTTTTAATGCATATGTTCGATCCTCTGTGTGATTTCCAAGTGATTTACCGGGTGTTAACCCGGCAACTAACGACGGGATGATACTTTATTATTGCTTAATGACCAAAGTGGATTGGTTCAGGCGATAGTACGGTATTTTCCTGGGTGGGTTGTCACACTCTCCCACACCTACAACGACAAACCCAGATCAAGGCGAAGCTGCTATTGAGGGGGAGGTAGCTTCAAGGCGAGACCCTCCCCGGTGAGTTCAAGTAGATCACCCAGCTTCGAGGATCATCGGCGACATCAATGAACGTACTACACGGTCGAGGGTTCGAAATAATTCTCACTTTGCTCATGCTGCTTTTGTTGCTACTTTTGAGCCCAAAGACATTGGACACGCGCTATCTGATCATAATTGGGTCAATTCGATGCATGAGGAGTTGGAGAATTTTGAGAGGAACCAAGTTTGGGAGTTGGTGGATCCTCCACCGGGGCGTAAGCCGATTGGGACAAAAATAGGTGTGGAAAAATAAAGAGGGAGAGAAAGGAGAGGTGGTGAGAAACAAGTCGAGGTTGGTGGCGCAAGGGTATAGTCAGAAAGAGGGGATCGACTACGAGGAGACCTTTGCTCCTGTAGCTTATTTGGAGGCGATTAGGATCCTTCCAGCCTTTTCCGTGGCTAAAGGGTTCAAATTGTACCAAATGGACGTGAAGAGTGTTTTCCTGAATGGTGTGTTGGAGGAAGAAGTGTATGTGAGGCAGCCTCCGGGGTTTGAGAGTGAGAAGTACCCCCACCGGGTGTACAAGTTGAGGAAGGCGTTGGATGGGTTGAAGCAGGCGCCTAGAACTTGGTACGGTAGGTTGAGGGGGTTCCTGTTTGAGAGAGGGTTTGAGATGGGGAAGGTCGATCAGACCTTATTTCTCCTCAGGCAGGGCAAAGAGATCCTGATTGTGTAGATATACGTGGATGATATTGTCTTTGGTGGCTCGTCTAACTCTTTGGTTGCATGGTTCGCAGAAGACATGAGCAGGGAATTTGAGATGAGCATGATGGGTGAGTTGCAGTTCTTCCTCTGCCTCCAGATCAAGCAGTCGAAGGAAGGAACATTCGTGCACCAAGCAAAGTACACCAAGGACATTGTCAGGAAGTTCAAGATGGAGGACTCCAAGGCCATGGCGACGCCTATGAGTACGACTACAGCTCTTGATGCAGACGAGGAAGGTGAGCACGTGGACCAGAAGGAGTACCGAAGCATGATCGGGTCACTCCTCTACTTGACGGCAACGAGGCCGGACATCCAATTCTCGGTATGTCTGTGCACTCATTTTCAAGCATCTCCAAGGACTTCGCATCGGCAAGCAGTCAAGCGCATATTCAGGTATTTGCGACATACTCCTGACTTCGGCCTTTGGTACTCCGCGTCTTCTTCTTTGGCTCTTCATGGATTTTCAGACGCGGATTTTGCCGGGTGTCAGTTGGATAGGAAGTCCACTTCTGGGACTTGCCAATTTTTGGGTTCCTCTTTGGTGTCTTGGTCTTCCCGCAAACAATCGAGTGTTGCTCAATCCACTACCGAGGCAGAGTATGTGGCCGCAGCTAGTTGTTGCTCTCAGCTCCTTTGGATCACATACACCATGAGTGACTTTGGTGAGGAATATACCCACGTCCCACTTCAATGTGATAGCACTAGTGCTATAAGTGTTGCAAAGAACCCAGTGCTCCATTCCAAAACCAAGCACATAGAAGTGAGGTATCATTTCCTGAGAGACAACGTAGAGAAAGGAAAAATCGCTTTGATCCATGTACCCACACATGACCAGCTAGCCGATATTTTCACCAAACCCCTAGATCAAGCAACTTTCACTCATTTGCGGGGGGAGCTTGGTGTTTGTTTGATTTCTTGAGTTGGTGTGTGGGAGCTCCTTTGTAGCATATGTATAGCTTTCCTTTGTGCATTTCTTGCATTTGGCATGGCATATGTAACATGATGTATAGGCATCAAGGTTTTTGATCGCGGGCTATAAAAAATAGCGGCGTCCTAGTCTGGTCGCTATTTGGCACCGCTA
Organism: Cenchrus fungigraminus; assembly: GCA_036936925.1. Lineage (NCBI taxonomy): Eukaryota > Viridiplantae > Streptophyta > Magnoliopsida > Poales > Poaceae > Cenchrus > Cenchrus fungigraminus. The sequence goes on from CM072780.1 coordinate 77,339,475, forward strand.
TAGCGCAGCTATGGCGCCGCTATAGCGGCAGCTATGTGCAGTAGTGCCAGCTTGTTGCTGCCGCTATAGCGCGCTAATTGATTGAAACAACAACAGCAACATGACAGTGTTGAACTAGCCTTAATAAGTTAATAATTCAAATAGCCATGACAATGGACAACAAAATATGATAAGTTCTCAACCTCAAAGAAAATACCAAATAGCCATGAAGGCATCAAGTCAACACTTGAAGTTGAAGTACATAAGCAAACAACCATGGACCACACAACCATAAAGTTCACAAATCACAATTCAAACAGCAACAGCCATGGTTATTGGCAACAGCCTAAAGTTTTTAATTACAGTCCACTTGCCTTGGTTTTTTTGCCTGAGCCTATAGCGCTAAAATAGCGGTGATATGACGCTATTCTGGAAAGCGGCGCAATAGCGCGATATAGCAGCAATAGCGCCGATAGCGCAAAAAAGAAGAATAGCTTCGCATCGAGAGCAACGGGCCGCTATAGCGCCGCTATTGCGCCGCTATAGCGCGCTATTTAAAACCTTGATAGGCATCTTTGTATCTTAGGTTGCATGCATTTTGTATCATATGCATTGTGTAGGAAAAGCTTCTCCTATATACATTGTTCACCATGGTATGATATATATGTCCTTGTGAGCTAGTTTGGTAAGTTATGATTAGTTTGGCTTAGCTCTTGATAATCTTGATTTATATCCATGGTTGATGGCTATGTTTTTGAAAAATGTAACATGTATGCTATCTTGTGAGTAAATGCCTTTATATGATCTTGACATGTTTTATTGGCTTGTCTATGCTTAATTTGTGGTTGGATCGCTTATTTTGATCATATGGGGCCAAAGGCTCATTTGCCATCATGAATGTTTAGCCCCCATGCTTTATCTTGTGGAGGGGCATAAGTTCCTTTTTGTCGCAAAGACATTTCATGTACCAAATATGAATCTGAAAATGAAATATAAATTGCTTGAAAAATGTGCTCCCATGTCATATGTGCTTAATTTAATTTGCTTCGGGTGCTAAACCGTTGCATGATGCCTACCAATGAGAAGTCTCATATATAGAAGTATGCACATGGCTCGGTGGCTTTGACATGACATGAGGTGCTTGTGGGTGTTTATGATGGTCTTATGCTTAGAATGGTGATCCTAGCATGAAGTTTGTGTGGCTTTGCCATTTTGATATGTTTTGCTCATGTTTAGGACTTTGCTCATGAGAGGGTGAATTTTCGCAAAATTGCTCAATTCTATCTTAGCTTCGTCCATTGGTTGTGGAAACTTGGTGATCATGTAGTTGATGTCATTACGAAGCTATAGAGTATCTAACTTGCTCATTTGGACATGTATAGCATCCTATGTTGAATTTTGTCTATTTGAGAAGCTCTAGGTTGCATTTTTCGCATTTTTGGCTTGATTCATGCATTGCCAACAAGGGGGAGAAGTTTGAGCATGTTTTGGCCTACTGAATGCATCTAGAAGGTTTCCAGGTGGTTTCGAGCCATTTCTGGGCTCTGTTGTGCACCGGTCAGACCGGTCAGAGTGCTGGCCCCTGTTCAGATGTTGGGCACCGATCTGACTGGTGGTGTTGACCGGTCAGACCGGTCAGAGCAAGGCTGAAGCAGCTGCTCTGTTTTGCAATGTGGTTTGCATGCATTGGTTCAGGGGGAGCTTGCATGTGTCCAGGGGGGCTCTTTGTGGTTTCTGAGCTTTGGTTTGTGGTTTGTGCTCTTTGTTTGAGCTAGTTTTTGTCTCGGTTGTGTCGAGCCGTTGCCCTTGCCTAAGGGGACCGAGACTTGTCTTCTTCAAGTGATCTTACTTTTTGCCTTTCCTTTGACTTTCGATCGCTTGGTTTCTGAGCAAAGGGGCTCGATTTTGGGGTTTTCTCCTCTCTAGGGTTAGAGGCGTTCTTAGTGGGATTTCTTCGATTCCTCTCGTTCTAGCAAGTTTTGGTGGACCAAATCCTGGCTATGGAGTGCCCATGAGGTGTTCCTACTATCCCCAAAGTCTTGTGCGAATCCGTGGAGCGTATCGGGAGATCGGGAGTTGGATTTGGAGGAGTTGACCCGCGGGTTGCTGTTCATCCCGAGCTGCCCAGGCGTGACCGGTCTGACCGGTGCTCTTGACTGGTCTGACCGGTGCAAGCCCTTTATGGGATTTGCCTCGGGTGAACGTCTTGGTGTGTTCCCTGTTGTCGTGTGTTGCTACTGGTCAGTTCTTGGCAGGTTTCGAGGAGTTTGGCTATGTTTTGTGTAGGGTTTTCTTCCCTTGCAGGTTGTGTTTTCTGAGGTAGTTTTGTTCCAGGGCCTAGAGGAGTCACTGAGGCTACCTGGAACGTTTTCTGTGCGGCTGCTGTATCCACCGGCCTGACCGGCTCTGTCCACCGGTCTGACCGGTGTCACCGGTCTGACCAGCGCAGGCCATCGGTCTGACCGGTGTAGCACAGGCAGCAAGCTGTGCAGGTTTCCGCTGTGAGTTTGGTGTGTTTGGTTTGGAAGGTTGTGTGTTGGTTCCTAGGACCAGTAGCACTCCAGTGGCTACGTGTTCTTAGCCAACTTGGGTAGTTGAGTCGGAGACGTGTTTGGTTGCCACGTTCATCTTGTTGGAGTAGCCATCTCCTTCGAGAAGAATTTTTATCGTCTCCCATTCACTCCCCCCTCTCTGGTCGCCAGGTTGCTTTGGCCCTTCACTTTCCTTTTACTCTGTCCAGAGAGGTTGCGATGAGCCGGGTTGTCATTGATGGTGGTGAACAACATGGCGCGCATTGTGAACTCCTCACGCTTGAACTCATCCCAAACCTCCTTCACACCAGGCTTCCACAGTATCTTCAAGTCATCAACTAGTGGCCTCAAGTAGACATCAATACGGTCGCCAGGTTGCTTTGGCCCGGAGACCAATATTGTCAGCATCATATATTTCAGTTTCTTGCATAGCCAGGGTGGAAGGTTGTACAATGACAGCACGACAGGCCAGGTGCTATGTGTTGAGCTCTGGTTACCGAATGGGGTCACGCCATCTGTGCTTATAGCAAACCGTATGCTCCTTATGTCTTCGTTAAACCACGGAAAGTGGTAATTAATGTTACCCCATTGTGCTGCATCTGCGGGGTGCCTAAACTTGCCTTCTTCCTCAAGCTTCTTTCGGCCTTCCTCATGCCAACACAAGAGTTGGGCCTCCTTTCGTGTTGCAAACCATCTTCTCAGCCGAGGAATGATGCAAAAATACCATGCCACCCTCACAAGAGCCCCTCTATTAGCCTTCTTCTTCTTGCCTCTGATTTCCACAGGCTCGTTCTCATCATCAGCATTATTATCATCTCCACCATCCTTTTTCCTCTTGTATCGATCACAGTCACACTTGGGGCACTTGTCAAGGTCTGCATAATCTCCACTGAACAATACACAATTGTTCTTACATGCATAGATTTTTTTCAACCTCTATTCCCAGAGGACAGATTATCTTCTTCGCCTCATAGACAGACTCTGCTATTTGGTTTTCTTCAGGTAGCATGTCTCTAAGCACATACAATAGATGTTTGAAACTTTTGTTGCTCCAACCAGGATCTGCCTTAAGCTGTAGAAGTTTTAGATCACCAGAAAGACGAGAGTACTTCTGGCAATCAGGATAGAGGGGTTTCTTTGAATCTTCAATGAACTGCTTCAGCCTTGCTAATTCAGAAGGTGTGTACACTCGTTGAAACTCAACATCCCGCAACATTTGATCAATATTGTGCACATGTTGCAACACCTCACCATCATCGAAACCCCTAACTTCTTGATCAGTGATATCCTCAGGCCTCATCACATTTGGTGGGAATGGTTCATTTTTCTCAAAAACTCCACCTTCATCAAGGTCTTCATCATGGTAGGTAGCATGGTGTCGCACTTCACCTTCATTTAGGCAGCCTGCTTCGAGTTCATTAAGGCCTTCCTCACCATGTTTATTTCAACACGTGTAATTTTTTGTGAAACCATGTGTGACCAAATGATGAAAAATGATTTCCCGTTGTCCGAATTTCTTCCGGTTGAGACAATCTATAAAGGGGCAAAGCATTGCCTGAACACCACAGTTTCTCATATCCGCCTCTGCTTGATTTAGAAAACCATTGACCCCGCTTAAGAAGTTCTCCCAAACTTCTTGGGGCTGTCTGTACATCCAAGCCCGAGCAGCAGCCGCCATCTGCATTTCATACACCAAATGAGCATAATTCCTCACAAAAAAACCGATAACATAAGAGGATTTGGACAGCTGAAGAATTTCAATAAAAAGGGGTAATTAATTTCCACCTTGACGAGGACTTTCTACGAGGAGAGCGCGGTCGAGGAGGAGGATCGGAGGCGGCATCGCGGCCGCGGCGACAACGCGGAGGACGGCGATGAACCCTAGGGGGAGGGGACACGGAGGCGTCTGCTATGGATGACGCTGCGGTCGACGTCCGCTGGCCCCTTTCGCCGTCGCGCACGCGGCCGGCCGAACTGCTACAGCGCCGACTTTCTGAGGAGAGAGAGCGCGATCCTCAGAGCGTGCGCAGCTGGCGGCGGCGAACGGGGCAGGCCGGCGGGGACTTCTGAGCAGAGAGATCGAGTGAGTGACCTTCTGAGGAGAGAGAGCGAGTGTTGTTGTCGGAACGGGAGTGGCCTTCTGTAGAGAGAGAGCGAGTGGTGTCGGAACGAGAAGACAGAGACGAGCAATAACAACGCGCGTCTCCGATTTGAGAAAAAAGGCGACCCTGGGTGGCAATCAAAGGAGACGAGTCCTATGAAATATGCGTATCCAATTGGGTCGCCAGCAAAGGAGACACATCCTAACAAACATGCGTCTCCAGTACGAAAGTTATCGGTAACAGACTTTATAGTCCGTTACCAATACGGCAGTGATCAGTAACGCACTTAAACAGCCTGTTACTGATAGGGCATTGATCAGTAACGGACTTTACGAGCCTGTTACCAATAGGTTTAACTTTTGTAACGGACTCGATTTAACGTCTGTTACAACGAATTCATGTAACGGGCGTTTAAGAAACCCGTTACCAGAAGTCCACATTGGTAACAGGCGTAGTGGAGGCAAACCCCGGAGTCGGCCTGCCGCGCTTATGGGTAACGGGCGCCAAACAACAACCGTTACAGATGTGGGTGCATGTAACGGGTGTTAAGGGCCCGTTACAAATGCTGCGTGACCTATTTGAGGTTTTCACGTAGTGCGGGCGACGCGGCCTCCGTGGTCGTGAGGCGCACGTGGGGCCGGGACACGCGGACACGGAAGGCACCAACAGGCGGGGGGAGGGGCAGGACCCCGAGGAGCGGACGATCGACGATTTCTTGTGATGTTTGTGAATTTGTTCTAGCGTTTCGTTATGATGTTCATGATTCAGTTATGGTGTGATGTTTTTGTGACTTTTTGTGATTTGTTTTCTTGTGACTTTGCAATCTTGTGCTGTGAATCTGAATGATTATGTGAATCTTGTGCTATTTGAATCTTGTGATGAGATGAGATTGAGAAAAGAAAAGAAGAAAAGAAAAGAAAAAAGAGGGGAACGGACGGGGACCGACAGCTGACAGAGAAGCACATTAGTATCAGGTGCACATTAGTACCGGTGGGCGCACCTGGTACAAATGTGTCCCCCCATTAGTACCTTGCAAGGGTGGAGCTGGGCTGCATTCACGCATAGGACGACTTAGTGGAGTTGATGGGCTAGCTACTGGGCCTTTGTTGCTATAGTGTTCAACAGTGTGGAGAATGTGGCCCAACACCTAGGGCCATGGACATACTGGCCCTAGGCGCTCCTCCCCCACTGAGTACCGGACGAACAATACCGGTTTGATACCCGGCACTAATGGGGGTTTAGAACCGGTACAAATATGTATTTCTCTATTAGTGGTTGCTAACTTCCAGGCTCACAGTGAAGACTAGATACGTCGTGTGTTTTTGTTTTGCCGTGAGCCTTGGTCATGACTCTCGGCAAACAAGCCGTTTGCCGTGAGCCCGAGATTTGGCTCACGGCAAATCCTGCGGCTCATGGTAACGGTGCGTTTTCGGTGAGCCCGAGATTTGGCTCACAGCAAATCCTGCGGCTCATGGTAACAGTGCGTTTTTCGGTAGTGATCAATGGCAGAGATCAGGAGCGGGCTCATGATGTTGACCGCGAACTTAGCCTATATTCGGCGACATCATCGAGCTTTTTTTTTGTTTTGGGACAAGCGACATCATCGAGCTGCGTTGGTCATGGGTGGCCTGCCTTGTACTACAGCCGTTTTCCATGCTGCCACCGTCACTACTACTTTGCCCAGGTCACTACTATATACTCTGTTGCGGCTCAAGGCTCGCATCCAATGGTTGTGCTGGTGTCCTAGCTCGGGACCGTGGCGTTGCCCATGGAGCTCTGCCTCGCAGCGGCATCCATGGACGATGGTAATTGTATATACTACCTGGAGAGGAATTATATAGGGAGTTGTTGGAGATGCAATCAGCAATTTCAAATTGCTATCATCAGGCATTGTCCTATGGGGATAAATGTTTTGAAATTCCTACATTTGCCCTATGCTTATGCAATCTTATCCTAAGGAAACAGAGTGGTGACCCAAAACATATCAGAATGTTGAATATATAAAGTTGAACCCAGTATAAATACATTGAATATGAAATCTCTACTTATATATAATATTAAAGCAAGGATCGCTTCTGCCCCATATTTTCGTCCGTCAGCCAGAACCGGGAAAAAAACCACGTGAACTGGGCGCACAAGATGCTAAACCGGAGAAAAAACACTCCAGAACCGGCCTAACCTGCAGTGCACCCAGAAAAACTGCGGCCCGCCACCCGCTCCGCAATGGACCCAGAAAACTGTGTGCTCCTTCGAGCCGAGCTGACCTCTGCCAAAAACAACGGTGGGCGGAAAAGAAAAACGGTGCCTAGATTCGAACACAGGAACTCCAAGTTTCTCAACAACAAGGCCAACCAACTGGACTACATCTTGTTTGCGCAATAAAATCATATTGTACAAGCCTACTACGTGCTCATGCATTTAGGATCAAGGACTACAAGCTGTCATACGCTAAAAAAAATTATATTAATTTTATTATCCTGATATTCAAAAATGCAACTCATAAAAGATGTACTTGTATGCATCAACACATAGCATTAAGTTTTTCCAAACTTTAAGAGCCACGTCTTTGCTTGATACAAAGTTTTTTCAAGAATATAACATCTTTTATGCTAAAGTAGAAATGTTATACAAGATAATGGATTATCGCACATTAAGCGGTATCTTTGCGAATTGGTCACACACTACTTGTGCTTCGAAATAGATCGGTGCCTACTAAGCCAAGCGCACTACACTCAACTAGCAGTTCATAAATTGTACAATTAGAAATGTGATCAAAATGAATACCACAATATCGTTGTATCTATTTTTTTAATCTAATTGTAGGTCATTTCAAAATTTCAAAATTATTTTCTTTTATTATGTATTTAGACGTAATATACATTTAGGTGCATAGAAAAATTTATGAACCTAAAAACGTGTAAGATCCACTAGTTTAATAAAAATATAAATGGTGACAGAAATACAAAAAATTTACGAGCTTCAAAAAATACTATTACCGTAGCAACGTACGGCACTTTGCTTCTGCCCAATTTTTTGATCCGTCCTGACAGCTGGGGCCCACATGTCGGTCTCGGTCTCTCGCTTTCCCCCACCGTACGCACTCGTACCCTCAGACGGAAAAGGTGCAGCAGAGAAAACGGGGCCGGCCGAAAAGAGCAGCACAGGCTGGAGGAGGGAGACAACGGGAGGGAGACCCCGCTCGCCTCGCGCCTCGCGCCACTGCTCGCCGGAGAAGAGGGGCCTCAGAGCTGCGCGACGCCACTCTCCGGCCTCTGTGCCGCCGTCGTAGAGCCGCGGGCCTCGGGCCGCGCGCGCCGCAGCTCTCCTGCCTCCGCGCCACCGCCGGAGATCCGCGCCCTCCGACCTCAAAGCGGTACGGGAGCGTCAGGGGGCGGCAGCGGCCTCGATCGAGGAGGAAAGAGAATGGTGCGTCGACGGCTGCTCGATGCGGCGGAGGAACGGAGCTGACGGCCGCAGCCGAGCAACAACAAAAGGGTGGTAGAGCCATACCTCTTGTGCTGCATCGCTCAACACCAGCCGACAACTCCGCGCTGCCCGCCGGCCACTGCGCCGTTCTCCTACCTTATCCACACTGCTCGCAAAGCCATCACGTCATGCTCCTTCCGTTGCCTTAGATGCCGGTCAACTCTTCATGCCCCTACGGCCCTACCCACCCCTCCATCCACTGCCCCCTGCGAAGTCAACCGCGAGAGAGACAGAGAAACATCCAGAGATGAGAGAAACGGCAGAGGCTGAGCGGATAAGTCACGGTGGAGAAGATTTTTTCCATTGCACTTTTACAGTTTAGCTCTTTCTAAAGATGTTGTTCACATAGAAGTCCTTTAGATAAGCACATCATAGACATGAAACATATAAAATCTTATTGTTTAGCCCTTGAATAGTATTGTATTTTATGCACAATACATTCTCTCTCACAAGCCACAAATGGCATATAGAGATCAAATTTGTGTTTGATCATCATGTTTTTAGTCCATACATAAAAAATAATTAGTTCATAGACAGCTTAACGGACAAGCCATTGTACGACTGTGTTGCTGTCTTTATTTGTCATGACATGTTTTGCAGACAACAGTCGTCTAAACTATTGTATGCCCTAATACTACTCCAAATGCATATTCTATTTGGGTTTTATTTTGGTTTGCACCTTTTGTTATTTAATAATTATATAGTCCTTACAATTTTTATTTTCTCACCTTCTCAACCCCAAAATTTATATTTCCTTACATTTAGTCCCTAAAGATAACAAATGAATTTTTAATTGAAGATGTTAGTTGGAGGTGGATAATAAATAAAACATGTGATTGTTGGATGTAGAGTAAATATATAGAGTAACGTGAGTGCGGAAGAAGTGGATGTGGAGTAAAGAATCTAAATGATGTGGCTAGAATATTCTTTTAGAGTAAAAATGTATAGTAATAGCAGTGTGGATAGTCTCAGACTATCCGTAATGCTCTCTCACATGGCGAACAATAAATGTAGCGTAAAAAATTGGCGTAGAAAATGCTGTAACGCGGAACGATACAAGCAACGACACCCAAAAGTAAACCCAACTTCACGACAAATCTAGCATAACACTTACGTTACGCCACAACATGCACCTTTCGTGAGGCAGAGCTTGGTTGCCGGGACATAACCGGAGATGATGTGGGGATCCCACGCCATCTCATCTAATATTACCTAACTAAATGTGTAATGCATTTCTTCATATGACAACGATATTAGCAATGACAGGGGTTCCACGACATCCGGTGACCAACCATACTCAAGGATCCTAAAGAATGTAGGAGGCAACGAGAAAGAGACTGATATGCACAACTATGCGACCAACAAAAGAATGAATTACTAAAAAGTGTCATGAAACTCGTCAGCAAAAGAAAATTATAGCGGACCTCACGTTCGAGCAAATTGTAGCAAGACATGCAAATGCTAGAGCATGTTAAACCAGAGCAAAGGCAAGCGATACGTGGTCGTCAGAGGTTCCTCTATGCAAACATGACAACTAAGCAAAATCAAGCAAAGAGAAATCGTGAAAAAGCACGTTGTGTGATACGTGTGAAATACTCCGAGTAAAAATCATATTGCCATAGTGAATCCTTTGTATGATACATCAAAGTCGGACTGAAGGACTTCGTCCTCAACGTGTTTGAAGTGTGAGAGCCTGATATAAGATTGAGAATGCATCAATTTTTATTGTTTTGTTTTATATTAGTATGTCTATAAAGGTTATATGACTCTACATAGCGTGGATTCATACCATCCAATAGGTGTAATTTATGCAGGGATTTTAAAAAATTTTGGAAATAATCAAGGTGATCCATAAATCAAGAATATCGTAAATTTTGATCATGTTTACTAAGACATGATATAAAAAAAATTTCTCCTCCCGTTGCAACGCACGGGCATAATTGCTAGTCTTTCTAAAATCCTGACTGAGTATGTTGGAATCAAGCCCTGAACTCTCGTCTCTCATGCACGAACGGAGGTTGAAGAAGAACAGTGCACGAACACAAGAAATTGAGGACGAACGCCCCGGCCGCCGCACGGCCTGTATGTTGGCGATCTTCTCGATTCAAATGGACTCGACTCAAGTTACACAGGATGTACATGGCCCCCTTTTGTAGCCCTATCTCGGCGATGCAGCGCCCACGCGACTCCCACCACGCTGATCTTCCTGCGCACGAATGCTCCCTGGAGACCCGGGCATTCCCGATCGTGAGCACCTACTCAAACGAGAGAACCGGTCTTTCCAGCATGATCTGTGGCCCGTCGCGCCCTCCGCCAAAGTCGCCAACTGCTACGTCTCGGCCATCTTGCTCCCTGCAACTCTCCTGCCAGCGCGCGCCGTACATCACGCTGGGCTTGACCCGGACACCGAACGTGAGCTTGCCATTCTGCTGGACCCGAACACGAGCACGTACTCATGCACCAGCAGATTTCCTAGACAAGCTAACGAACAGCCCTAAGAGACTAACAAGTTAAACAGAACGTGGCCATACCAACGTCCTAGACTCTAACTCATCCTAGACGATGGACGTAGACGCGAGCTCAAACACGCGCGCCATCGACGACTCATCCTGACACACGCCATGGACGCCCGCACGCACGCGGCGAACACGACGCCAACTCGAACGCGCGTACGCCACACGTGCGCGACACAGACACGACACACACACACACCACGGCCACGAACACCATGGCGTGGTTTATTCCAACATTCACCCCCTAAACCACGACACCGCCGCACGTCCTGCCCTACAGGAGCGCCGGTTCATCATCGGCGTTGCCGTACAACGCCTCCTCCTTCCTCGGCTTGGGGCACTCCCTGGAGAAGTGGCCGCGAATGCCACAGTTGAAGCACCACCCCTTGCCGGAGCTGCGACGACGCCCGCTTGCACCGGAACGGACGCTCGCCCCGTCGTCATCGTCGTGACGCCCGCCGTCTCCACGCTGGCGCGAACGAGCCTCCCACTGCGCGCGGGTGAGCAACAGTTGGTCACCGCCTCCCGTCTTGGCCACCGGCTCATCCTCGGCGTCCGCATCCTCCGCGACCTGGAGCTGGCCGACGAGCTCGTCCAGCGTCATCTTGTTGAGGTCGCCATGGATCTCGATCGACACCGCCACCTGCTTCAACCGCCTCGGGACGGCACGCAACACCTTCCTGACCACGCGTGAGTCACCCAGCACCTCCCCGAGGTCACCTAGGCGCGCGGTCAGGCGATCAACGCGCACCGCGAACTCCGCCACCGCCTCGCCGTCGCCGAAGCTCAGGAGCTCGAACTCCTTCATCAGCCGCTGCACGTTGGCCGCCTTCACACGGTCGTCGCCGCCATGCATCTTCCTCACGGAGGCCCAGGCCTCCTTCGCTGACTTCTTTACGGCGAGCCCGGCCTTCATCTCCGGCGGAACGCCACGGAGGATCGCGGCCAGCGCGCGCCGATCCTTAGCGCGGTCCTCGCTCTCCCCCTCCACCGCGTCCCACAACTCCAGGGCCTCCAGCGACCCCTGCATCACAAGAGACCACTCCTGGTAGCCCCCCTTGGTCAGCATCAGCAGCTCCACCACGCGGGAGCCGGGCACGCGCTCCGCGGCGGCGCCCGCGCTCGAACCGTCGCCCTTCAACGGAGATTCGCCGATCTTCATCTCCGGCAGCCTGGCTCTGGTACCAAGTGTTGGAATCAAGCCCTGAACTCTCGTCTCTCACGCACGAACGGAGGTAGAAGAAGAACAGTGCACGAACACAAGAAATTGAGGACGAACGCCCCGGCCGCCGCACGGCCTGTATGTTGGCGATCTTCTCGATTCAAATGGACTCGACTCAAGTTACACAGGATGTACATGGCCCCCCTTTTGTAGCCCTATCTCGGCGACGCAGCGCCCACGCGACTCCCACCACGCCGATCTTCCTGCGCACGAACGCTCCCTGGAGACCCGGGCATTCCCGATCGTGAGCACCTACTCAAACGAGAGAACCGGTCTTCCAGCATGATCTGTGGCCCGTCGCGCCCTCCGCCAAAGTTGCCAACTGCTACGTCTCGGCCATCTTGCTCCCTGCAACTCTCCTGCCAGCGCGCGCCGTACATCACGCTGGGCTTGACCCAGACACCGAACGTGAGCTTGCCATTCTGCTGGACCCGAACATGAGCACGTACTCGTGCACCAGCAGATTCCCTAGACAAGCTAACGAACAGCCCTAAGAGACTAACAAGTCAAACAGAATGTGGCCATACCAACGTCCTAGACTCTAACTCATCCTAGACGATGGACGTAGATGCGAGCTCGAACACGCGCGCCATCGACGACTCATCCTGACACACGCCATGGACGTCCGCACGCACGCGGCGAACACGACGCAAACTCGAACGCGCGTACGCCACACGCGCGAGACACAGACACGACACCCACACGCCACGGCCACGAACACCATGGCGTGGTTTATTCCAACAGAGTATGCAAGAACGAAAAATGAAGAAGAGGAACGATATTATTGCCAACAAAGAAAAACTTGATCCTTTTTGTTTTTAGATGTTTGCAGGACTGCAGGACCGGAAAGGCGAACCAGAGAGGGGGGAAGTGAATGGGAGCCGATAAAAATTCTACCCAAGAATTCGGCTTATGAACCCAAGATCACTCGGAGACCTCCGCGCACTTCTCTTGCCAAATCCACGTAGCCACTGAAGTGCTACTGGACCTAGGAGCAAGACCCACCAAAGAACTCTCGAAAACACGCAGCGAAAAACAACTCAAACACCTGCTGCCAGAGTAAAACTGATCAGGCCGGTTTCTCAAACCGGTCAGACCGATTTTGCAAGGGGAGAAAATGACTAAGTCACCCGAAACCGGTCAGACCTCTTTGCTAAACCGGTCAGACCGGTTTTGCTAGACTTAGCCAAAATCCAACACACCAAAACCGGTCAGACCTCTTTCCCAAACCGGTCACACCGGTTTCGCCCAGGTAGCTCAAACTCAAAATCCCAAAACTAGAGCAAACGAACTTGAAACTTGACGAAACTTGGACCAGAGCTTCTTCTACCAAAAGAGAACTTGTTCCCAGAAGATCTCCCCAAAAACACACCTTGGCCAAACCGGTCACCAAACCGGTCAGACCGGTTTTTCCAGGACAGCACGGGAAGAACTCAAACCGTGGGCCAAACTCAACCTTTCAACCAATCGATCTCCCGATTCACCCAACGGATTGCAGCGAAACTTTGGGGATGCCTGGGTCACATCATGGACGACCTATCCCTCAAAGGAATTCCACCAAAGCGCTCTCAATCATGGGGAATCGCAAATCTAGTGGCTCAACCTCAAGAACTCGGGCTCCACCAAAAACCCCCGAATCGGAGAGCTTTCCACGGGTTTGGAGGGGCAAGGTCACCAAGAAAAGAGGCACAAGGTCCTCATGTGTGACTCCCACAACAAATCCCGCAAAGAAACGCCCTCAAAATCCCTCCACGAAAATCGCCAAGAAAAGGCTCCGAAAATCACCAAAAAGGAAAAATGGGAGAGACACAATCAAGCCTTGAGGAACCACGCCGAATCATCTATACATACCATGAAGGTTCATACAAGGTCTAGCTTGCCTCCCGATCATCCATCCCTCTCTCAAGATCTCACCATGAAGCTCTCAAGCTAGTCTTAGAAATCCTAAGGAAAATAGGAAGGGAAAATAACAAAACAAAATGAGCTAGGGTTCCAAGAGATGGCTGCCATCCTCTCACCACTTGGGTTATATGGAGGCCAGCCGAAAGACGAAACTACCCCTATTACATAAACTAGGATACACGCCCACCAAGGGCACTTTGGGAAATTGTCGTCGTAACTCCATCGGACGGATGCCCGGCGACCGCACTTCGCTTAGCCTCGACGCAAGCCTTGAGATCCCGACGCGTGTCCTCCGCTTCGAAGCTTCCCGGCGCCCTGCGACCCCAAACCGGTCAGACCGGTTTCCCAAACCGGTCAGGCCGGTTTTGGCCTGACAGCCACGCCTAGTCTTCGGCCTCGGCTTTGTGGCTCAGCCGAGTAACCCAGTGGTTTTCTGGTGAACTACTGCAAACCCCGCGAACTTGATGTAGCCTCCGCCAATCACCACTCATGACTCGGCTCCCACGAAGTCTCGGCTCGACCTTGGTTTTGAGGCTCAACCAAGAAACCGTCCACGACTTCATCTTGCCGTTCTTGCCACCATGCGGTCCGCACTTGACCCTGCTGGCCACCGGGTCCCTCGAACCAAGCCTACTTGTCTTCTCCACACCTGGAGGCCTCCCTGGCAACGAACTTTCGCGTTTGTTCTTCACCTGCACCAACACCAGTCAAGCCGCAACCTGCACCTGCAATACTTAGCCAAGAATCAGTCCACACCACGTTGTCAATCACTCATCACGTCAGGAAGCGACCATCCACCGGTCCTCGAACCACACATGGTCCTCAAGGACACATATACACAAAGAAACCACCATAAAAAATTATTGCACATCTACACCAACACCGAATATATAAATAAGTTGAAATATAATCTAAAGTTACTATTACATCACCGGACAGTCCATGTCTTACAAACTGCAGTACAGAACATAATACACACATGCTGAGAATCATTATACGGGCAGCAATAAAACATCTTACACATCTCCGGGTCCTGCTAATACATCAAAGCACGTATGTTTTGCTGATACTAGTTTCAAAAACCATGTGAACAGAATTGGTTTTGATTCCCTAACTTCAATGATTACTTTGTTGCATTTTTCTTTCCCAGCTATCTTTCAAAATGACAAGTGCACTTGCTACACTCTCCATTGCTGGTCGCTCTTCAAAATTTTTGTTTAAGCACTTCATTGCTAGTATGCCAATTTCATCGAGGAGCTGGATATTCTCCTCTTGTGCAATCTCCTTGTCAAACATTGTCATTCCACTCTTATCTCGGTCATAAACTGTTTTGAACTCCACTGTCAGATGACTTTCACCAGATACAACGGGCTTTCTACAGATTAGTTCCAAGAGAACAACCCCAAAGCTATATACATCACTCTTCGTAGTTAAGCGTCTGTTGAGAATGGACATTGGATCCATATAATTTAAGCATCCAACTACTTGTTTCGTATACTGCTGGCCTGCCTTAAACATCTTGGATAACCCAAAATCTGAGATCTTTGGTACAAGCTCGCCATCTAGAAGTATGTTGCTTGGTTTGACATCAGCATGTTGTATTCCATTTTCTGTGTACGTGTGCATGTATGCTAATCCTTGAGCAGATCCAATTGCAATGTTCAAACGTGAATGTACTGGGAGCGGTTGGGGTTGTTGATTTTCATTACCATGGAGAATATCTTGAAGGCTCCCTTTTGCGGCATACTCATACACCAGCAACGGAAGATCCACTCTCAAGCAGCAGCCCAAGAGTTTGAGAATGTTCCTATGCATCATCCTTGATTGGATCTCTACTTCTTTCACAAATTCATCCTTTGTTTCTTCAGTTACCTCAATGGATTCTTTAACCGCCACATCAGTGTTGTCTGGAAGTGTCCCTTTGTGAACTTTACCAAAGCTTCCACAACCAAGATACTGTGCATTATTATCTGTTATGCTGTCTATTTCCTCCTTTGTGAAAATCATTAATGTTTTCACATTTTTAAGTATCTCGCTTCCATTCTTTTTTGCTATTGCTTCCAGTTCTCTCTTCTTTTCTTTCAGCTCTTTGTTCTTGAACATCAGCCAAATTCCAAGTAAAATCACTACAGATATGAATGTACCCACACTAATGCCTGCGAACAACATAAATATATGCATGAGTGTCATTACCACAACATAAACATATCATGCTGCAGATCTTCAGTGTGAAGATAGCGCTAGATAATGCTCCACCTAAGAAAGAAACAATATTTTTAATAGAAAATGAGAACTTAAAATTCCTAATTTAAAGCATTCACACATCAATTATCAGTTGGATCCCTACCGGATCTATATATATGCATGGGTTCACTCAGTGCATGGATTGATTCTTATTGTGGTGTTTCATTACTCCATGCTACCTGCTTACCATTGTTGGATACTATGGTGCACCGCCACTTTGTGCCTACGTTGACCTTGGAATGCGTGACCCGTCACATTGGGCAACCAGCTGGGCGAACTTTAGTTGAACTTGGTACTGCCAGATGAGGCGGCTGTCCCCTCTGGGCTCTGGCGCTACTGTCTTTATCAGAGTTTTCACCATTTGTTCACCTCCTCTACTTCCCCGTTTCTATCGCTCCTCGCGAAAAGGAGATTTTATTATCCTCGCCTTTGTTGAACACCCCCCCTCCCCCCCACTCTCTTGTGCCTCCTCACATCCCACCACCACCACCTCCTCCTCTTCATCCTACCTACTATACCACCTCAAGAATCCACAAGGCTCCTCGATGATCATTGGTTGGTGTGTGCTTGCACCTTCATTGCAGTGCTATTGTGTATGGGCGCAGCGTTGCTCAACATCGTCGGCCACTTCTGCACTCTGCATCTTCCATGATCAATGGGAGGATCAAGGTGGAGCTGGCAAATACAGTGGTGAGCTGGAACTCCACCAATCACAAATTTCATCTCACAAGCACGAGCACACTACAATTTCATCTCATTGGACCATCACACAAGTTTCCCAACCAATAAATTTTTACAATAATGTGATTCATAGCACATCAGTTTGATTTCATTTGCAACATACACTAGATTCACCGTAAAGGAAAACACAGACAAAAAAATACCAACCACCAGCCGCCGGCCCATGCCCGCCTGCGCCACGCCCACCGCGCGCTAACCAGTGGGGATCCGCGCCCGCGCCTAGCCGCCGGATGCCACTGTGTCGCGGTGTGCTATCCCGCGGGTGGCCGCACACGCACCTCATCGGGCCACCGCAAGCCACGTCGGGGAGGAGGCCGGCCTCGCCGGCTCGCCCACCCGCACCGTACCGCCTCACACCCAGACCATGGGGGCCGCTCCCGCGATGCGCTAGCCCGCGGGAAGCCACACGCGCACCTCACTGGGCAGCCGCCGCAAGCCTCACCAGGGAGGAGGCCGCCCTCATGTCTCGGCCATGGTGGCTATGCCTGCCCGCACCCTGCCCCTGTCGGCCGCACCTCCACCTGGCCGATCGAAGATAGCTGCGCATCCCCACCGGCAACTCCACCTACGCGCATGGAGAAGAAAGATAAGAAAGAGGATAGGAGGATATAAAAAACAGATAAGTGGAAGGCAGCGGGTGCGGTGATGTTTCCACCCGAGACTAAAGGGTCCCCTTTAGTCTCGGGTGGGAACACCACCCGAGATTAAAAGCTCCCACCAATAATTGTTGCTGCACAAGTCATTGGATGGGGGGGGGGCATTTAGTCTTGGTTGGTATTACCAAGCGAGACTAAAAGCAAGGTTCATTCGGAGCCATTCGAGGCCACGTCGATCCAGAGCCTTTAGTCCGGACTCCAAATTTCAGCCAAGACTAAAGGCCTGAACCAGGTCAGTTCTCTACTGGTGAACGGTGATCGTGGCGGGAGTTGTTTTGTGTCACCCATTGATGATGGAGTAGTGGTGGGCCTGACTATAGTTATTTTTTTATTTGTTAATAGGATTAGTATATTTGTGGGCAGACTGTCACTGAAACATTTTATTTGTAGTAGTGTTTTCTTAGTGGCGCACAGGAATGCTGCAACTGCAATGGATTATGGGCCATATTTGGAAATATCTTTTGTAGTATTGTCATTTATCTTTGTTTTCTTCACACTACCATGCTTGCAAAGGTCGGGAGCATGTGCAGTATTTTTACTCATCAGTTGGCCACTGGCGGCGACTATAATAAGTTGACTTTATTGGATGGATTTTGGGACTAGCTAGGCCTTCAGTCTAGGCCTTTCAGCCAGATTTCTTCCGCAACTAAGCTTTAAAAGACTTAATGATCGAGGGTTAGAAGAATGATTCCACTACAGTTAGCTTATGAGCTTATTCCCTCTATGGGCCCTAGAAAAGTTCTCCTTCCTTTCTTAGCCCTGGAAATATTTTCATTTCCTTCCCTATTTGACATTGGGTCTAACTTATCATTCCCTATTCGGCCTTCCATTGGGTTTTCCGTCCGGTTGCTGTTAAGTGCCCTGTGAAATGACATTTTTCCCTTACGGGCCCACCATCTTCTCTTCCCCTCCTCCCCTTTCTCCATGTCCATGCCTGCCGTAGCTAGCACCAGCGCAGTCGAGGTGGACTGAGCTACCGCACGACGACGCGAGCGCTCCCGTGCCGAGCTGCCATTCCACTTTGTGCGGTCGTCCGAAGGCGAGGAAGGAGGCAGAGGAGATCAGGTCCGTGTGAGGCTGCTTGCGGATATGTAAGAGCTGTCCCATGGCGAGGAGGAATTCCACCATGCGTGATCTTAGCACATTACATTGACCCTTTTACACCACTTTTTTTCTTCAATACATGGTGGAGTTCCTCCTCACCATGGGACGGTGCTAAGATCAATACATTTTCCTTTACAAAAAAAGTGGATGGTTTTATTTTTATTGTTTAGTAGAAACAAATGCAAGACACAAGTTGTCTACATATAATTTCATCAATCTGCTGTCATTAGGTCAGTGCCACCTCTCTAAAAAATGGTGCATGGCACTCTTGTATGATTAAACTCTTTTTGTGTTTAAACTAGCCTTATATAAATATATGCACACTTGACCATACTAATTAGATATTTGAATTTGATCTACGCAGGAAACAACATGAGGTGAGCTTGAAAATGTTCTTCAACATCAACCAAGTATCCTACCGGTAGCAAAATATGAGAACACATAAGAAGCATATGCTTGCAAAATAATGTAAAGAGAAGAACTGAAAAAGTATAGGCGGTACAGTGAAATGGTGTTAATCGGATGGAATTTCATGAATATAAACTATAAAAAGTTAAAATCGATTTCTGTTGCTGAGATAGGTTATATTATATGTTAACTATGGCAAGCATTGCTGAATGTCACTACTAGGGAATGAGGCTTTCGTCCCAGGGCAAAATTAACATTAGTACCGGTCCAGTTTGCCCACCGGTACTAATGTTCAAAGAACCGGTACTAATGTCCCGTGCCAAAAAGGAGGCGGCCGGAGCCATCTCGTGGCAAACATTAGTACCGGCTCTCATTGAGCACCGGTACTAATGTCTCACATTAGTACCGGTGCTCAATATGGGCCGGTACTAATGTGTGGGCGGGACATTAGTACCGGCCCTTATTAAGAGCCGGTACTAATGTAGCCACGGTAGTACCGGCTCTTAATAAGGGCCGGTACTAATGTCCAACGGCTATATCTCAGCTTCTTCCTCCTCCAGCCCCGCGAGCCCCCTTCTTCCTCCACTTCGAGCTCCTTCTTCTCCATGGCGCCCTAGAGGAGCTTTTGCCGGATTTGCGATCATTTTTCAACGATTTCACTCGTTGAAGTGGTCTAGAGGTTAGTTACTTCATCCTCCCATGATTCATGCTTATTTTCTTGAGTTTCATTGGTTGAAATAGGAGTATTTTAGCACTTTAAAATGTACTAAGAATAGAGAATTTTAGCACTTTGAAATAGGAGTATGTTCTAATAGAGTTGATTGAAATAGATGTGCTGTGTTTGTTGGATGAGATGTTCTATATGATGATACAAATTAATTTTTTTTGCATTATTTTTATAGAAATAAATATAATAAATGCTTTGAATGTACTTATTACGAAGAGAAATGACTGGAATATTAATATTAGAATTAGAGAAATAATTTATTTCTCAAAAAAATAGTTTGCTTATAATAATAATAATTTAAATTGAAATATAGTTTTCTCATTATAAAAAATGTTTTCGTCCCATGAAAAATATTTTCTTAAGAAATAAAGTTTCTTTATTAGGAAAAAGTTTTCTTCAATACCATCAAAATGGTTTTCTCATTAGAATAGTTATTTCTTAGTTAGAAAAATAATTTCCTCAATAGAAAAATAGTTTTCTTCATTAGAAAAATTGTTTGCTCATTAGAAATTTAGTAAAAAGTTTATATTTCATGTGGAATATGGATTTGAACACTATGAATTAGTGTAACACATATAATCTTGCACTTGTTACATGATAATAATATATTTTGTTCGGTTATATATTCTTTATTTGTAGATGGACCGACAATGGATGTACACCGACAAGAGAATATCCAATGAATTTTTTAATGGGCTTCGTGGATTTCTAGAAGTAGCAGAATCGAACAAGCCCCCGTCCGGTTTCATTATTTGTCCATGCAGAAAGTGCAGGAATTTGAAGGATTTCTCAACGACAAAGACTCTTCACGATCACTTATACAAATGGGGATTCATGCCAAACTATTTTGTTTGGACAAAGCATGGGGAGAGAGGGGTTATAATGGAAGATGATGAAGAAGAAGACGACAATATTCCTGATTGGACTCAAGAAGGTGCCTTTGCAATGGGAGATGATCCAATGGGTGAGGATGATGTTGCAATAATTGAGGGAGAGCATGAACAAGGAGAAGATGAGCCGCTTGATGATCTAGGTCAGGTGTTGCGAGAGCAGAAGGAAGATTGCGAAAAGGTGAAGGAGGCAAAGAAGTTTGACCGTATGTTAGAAGATCACAAGAAACCATTGTACCCAAATTGCAAAGAGGGGCACAAGAAGTTGGGTAGCACATTGGAAATGCTGCAGTGGAAGGCTAAACATGGAGTTTCTGACAAGGGCTTCGATGAGTTAATGATGATCGTAAAGGACATGCTTCCAGAGGAGAATGAATTGCCAGAGTCAACGTACGAAGCTAAAAAGGTCGTTTGTCCTCTGGGTTTGGAGGTTCAAAAGATACATGCATGCCCTAATGATTGTATCCTTTACCGAGGAAAAAAATATGAGAAATTGGAGGCTTGTCCTGTGTGCGGAGCACAGCGTTATAAGATCCCACGAGATGACCCTTACGATGTTGAGCGGGAGAAGCAGAAGAAGAAGAAGAAAATTCCTGCTAAGGTAATTTGGTACTTTCCAGTGATACCACGGCTGAAGCGTTTATTCAGGTGCAAGGCTAATGCAAAGTTGATACGTTGGCACAAAGAAGATCGTAAAGCAGATGACAAGATCAGACATCCCGCTGATGGGTCGCAGTGGAGACTAATTGATAGAGAATTCCCTGAGTTTGCAGAACACGCAAGGAACATTCGGTTTGGTTTAAGTACGGATGGATTCAATCCATTCGGTGAGTTCAGTAGTGGTCATAGCACTTGGCCTGTGACCTTATGCATATTCAACCTTCCGCCATGGCTGTGCATGAAAAAAAAGTTCATCATGATGCCAATAATCATCCAAGGCCCAAAGCAGTCAGTCAATGACATCGATGTTTATCTGAGACCGTTGGTTGAGGATCTTAAAATGTTATGGAAGAAAGAAGGTGTACCTGTGTGGGATGAGTACAAACAGGAGACCTTCAATCTACGAGCGTTGCTGTTTGTCACCATCAATGATTGGCCGACACTTGGTAATCTATCAGGACAAACAAACAAGGGATACCGAGCATGCACGCACTATTTAGATGATACTTGCAGTGTGTATCTAAAACACAGTAAAAAGATTGTGTATTTGGGCCATCGTTGATTTCTTCCTCCTAAGCACCCGTTAAGAGAAGAAGGAAAAAAACATTTTGAAGGTGTTGGAGAAAAACGTAAGAAGCCAGTGCACTGTGATGGTAAACTTGTATTTTCTATGGTGAAAGATTTGAAGGTAGTGTTCGGGAAGGCTTCTGGTGCCAAATCTGTTCTAAACGACAAGGATGGACGTGCACCCATGTGGAAGAAGATGTCGATATTTTGGGAGCTTCCTTATTGGGAAATCCTTGAGGTTCGCAATGCAATTGATGTGATGCATGTGATGAAGAATTTTTGCGTGAACTTTCTTGACCACCTAGGTGTATACGGAAAGTCAAAAGATACAGTTGAAGCTCGTCGGGATCTTAAATTTATGAAACAACGAAAAAGCCTCCATCCCGAAAAGAGGGAAAAAGGAAATTGGTTGGCCCCTGCTAGTTACACCCTCAGCAAGGAAGAGATGAAGATGATGTTTGATTGTTTGAACAGTATCAAGGTCCCGACTGGCTACTCCTCAAATATACAACGAATAATAAATTACAAAGAGAAAAAATTCATAAATCTGAAGGCTCATGATTGCCACGTGTTGATGACACAATTACTGCCTGTTGCACTGCGGGGTATTCTACCAGAGAATGTGAGATTGGCAGTCGTCAAGGTTTGTTCATTCCTCAACCAAATCTCTCAGAAGGCAATCCATCCAAAGAATCTAGTGTAGTTGCAGAAAGATGTCGTGCAATGCCTCGTCAGCTTTGAGATGATCTTTCCACCCTCTTTCCTTACTATCATGACCCACCTTCTAGTGCACCTAGTTGAAGAGATTTTTATCATAGGGCCTGTGTATTTACACAACATATTCCCTTTTGAGCGGTTGATGTCTAGTTACAAGAAGTATGTCCGTAACCGTGCTCATCCCGAAGGAAGCATCGCAAAGGGATATGCTACAGAGGAGGTGATTGAGTTTTGTGTCGACTTTATTGATGAGCTTGCTCCTATCGGACTCCCTGTATCACGCCATGAGGGTAGACTCAGGGAAAAGGGTACACTAGGGAAGAAAACTCGGATGGATATGGATGAAACGTTATTTCGTACAGCACATTCCTTTGTCCTGCAACAATCATCCCTAGTGGATTGCATGGCATTATTTTTGGATCACCATTACTCTCGTAACCAGGAGGGCACTTGCAATCATAAGATCCTTCATTATCACTGCAGACTCCGTTACAGCGAAACAGGTTTGGTCGAGCACATTCATCTATATCTGCAACAGGAAATTTTATATATCAAATGAAAATCACCATGCTACCTTTTTTTCGGCCCAAAATCACCACAAGACATTATTTACTTAAAAAATAGGAAATTTGATCCATTGTCACTACTATTTTAGTGCATGTAGGGGACGAACTGAAAATTAAACGATTTTTTGGAACATTAAAGATTTTCGAGTTTGGAGCAAAACCCAACATCTTCAAAAGCTTGACTTAACAGAAAACTCATAAGTAAAATTCCTGTTTTCTTTTTGTTTGAGTGAGATAGGATTACATAAAATTTTGAGAAAACGCCAGTTTTTGTTGAAATTACAATATGAACATACTGATCAGATACCCATTAACAAGAATCAACAGAAATATCCAACATAAGAAATAGCAAGATACCATCTTCACAACTCACACCGGTAGAAAACCAACCTTTGGTTTCCACTTTTGAGTCCCGGTTGAACTTTGGAGCCGGGACTAAAGGGTTTGAGGCGATGACGTGGTCTCAAAAGGCCGCGGACGCCCCCTAACCTTTAGTTTCGGTTGGTAATCCAACCGAGACAAAAAGGCTAGGCGTCCAACACTATTATACCGCAATCATTGGCGTCGGGCTTTAGTCCCGAATGATGTTCCCACCCGAGACTAAAGAGTACCCATTTAGTCTCGGGTGGAAACACCACTCGAGGACTTAATGTCTCCACCCATCGCACCCCCTCCTCTCTCTTCCTTATCTCTCTCTTCACTATCTCCTCCACCCACCCACCCCCAGCCATTCATATCTATCTTCTTTCTTTCTTCCCCATCTGATCTCTTCTCTCCTGCCTCCTTTCCCCAGGCACGCGGTATGGCCAGGCGCGGCACGCAGCGCCGCCAGCATGGAGGGCCGCCGGCGTGCGGCTCTGTCCTGGCGTGGAGGGCCGCCAATGCGCGACGCTGTCCGGGAAAGGGCACGTGGCTCCGGCGAGGCGCTCGGCTCTGGCGTAGCCAGGCGCGACCGGTCGGCCTCGCGAGTGCACATCCAGGGGCGCAGCCAGCCCCCGACTAGCGTCCGGCTCCCACGGCCAGTGGCACGGGCGGTGAAGAGGTGTGGCCAGCTAGCTAAGGCAAGATTTTTTTTGCTTTTATGTTTGATGAGTGAATCCTATATCGACAGAATTCATGTGTTGTGATGTGCAAACAGATTTTGTGCATTTGCAAGATGAATTTGGTGATGAAATTGTGAGAAGAATTTGTTGATGAATTTGTGAGATGTGTGCGATGTTTTGTGAGATAAACTTGTCATGAACCTTGCATGATGGAGTGAAGCTCGAGGTGGGTGGTGCAGCTGCAGGGAGCGGCTGGAGCTGACAGTGCAGACATCACAACAAGGAGGCTCTGTTGTTCATTTGGTTAAAGAGAGGTGGCAAGTATTCTTACTTTGACAAACATCGACAGTTCCTCCCTCTTGAGCATGAATTCAGACAAGATTCGAAGAACTTCACAAAAGGTGTGGTAGTTAATGACCCAACACTGCACATCATGACGGGTGCCGAGGTTCGTGCCCAGGTAGAGGCTCTCGTGCTCAAAGAAGGAGAAACTCGTTGTGAGGGATACGGTGTGCAACATGCCTGGGCTCAAAAGTCAGGCTTGTGGAGGCTACCCTATATGCAAGATCTTCTTCTTCCACATAACATTGATGTGATGCACACCGAAAAAAATTGGGGGGAGGCACTTTTGGGTACAATCATGGAATGGGCAGATAAGTCAAAGGACAACGTTAAGGCTAGAGTCGATCAAGAAGCATTATGCGATAGGCCAAAGCTAGCCATCCCGAAACCTGTAGCGGGCAAGACGTGGTCTCGGCCCAAGGTTGATTTTGTCCTGAAGAGGGATCAAAGGAAGGAAGTACTAGAATGGTTCAAAACGTTAATGTTCCCTGATGGGTATGCTGCGAATCTGAGGAGGGGGTGAACTTAGCTACTTTGCGAATACACGGACAGAAGAGTCATGACTACCACATATGGATCGAGCGGCTTCTTCCAGTGATGGTTTGAGGCTATCTACCTAAACATGTGTGGCAAGCGCTGGCAGAGTAGAGCTATTTCTTCTATCAGCTTTGTGCTAAGGAGTTATCTCTTGCCGTGATTGAAAAACTAGAAACAAATGCGCCTGTGTTGCTATGTAAGTTGGAGAAGATCTTTCCACTCGGCTTCTTCAATCCGATGCAGCATATGCTTTTGCACCTCCCGCGCGAGGCACGATTGGGGGGCGTGCAGAACCGTTGGTGCTATCCAATTGAGAGATGTCAAAAGTTTCTTCGATACAAAACTGGCAACAAAAACAAAATTGAAGCTTCCATTGCAGAGGCATACATTCTAGAGGAGGTGTCAAACTTCACAACTAAATATTATGCGGAGAACCTTCCCAGCGTGCATAACCCACCTCCTCGTTACAATGTTGGGGAAAATGATTCGAACCTCAGCCTTTTCCGAGGACAACTTGGAAGTGCAAGTCTTGGGAGGACCAAGTACTTACTGAATGAAGAGTGGTACACTATCATGATATATGTGTTGCGCAACCTTGCCGAAGTAAAGCCGTACATAGAGTAAGTTCTCAAGAAACCTCATTTTTTCCTTTCACGTAAGATCTCGCATCTTGGCTCTTTCTGCATCCAACCTCTTCTTCTTTTTGGGTGCAGTGAATTCTTTACGCAATACTGGCGTCATTCAAGGCCACCTACCGAGGAGGAGGAAGATACCCTACTTAGTGAGGGTAGACAAGATGCGCAGCACAATATCCCCGATTTCATATCTTGGTTCAAAAAGAAGGTAATTTTAAAAAAAGACACCTTCTTTGTAAGATCGTACTTAGCATGGCATGTCATGTATGATAACGAGCTATCCTCCCTGGTCTTGCAGGGGCAAATCGATTCGTCTATGAGTCCCGACTTGAGACAGGTTGCCGATGGTTGCGCCTATAGGGTCAAGTCATACGCCGCTTATGATGTGAATGGATATCACTTTCACACAAAAAGTCACGAGGACAGTCGGCCCAATCGAAGAACCACAAATTCTGGAGTTTGTATGACAACAGTCGATGGGTCCGAGTACTATGGAAGACTTGAAGAAATATACGAACTCGAGTTTCATGATTCCAAACCTCTGAAACCTGTCGTATTCAGGTGCCATTGGTTTGATCCTCTGGCTATGAGGCGAAACCCCAATCTTGGGCTAGTCGAAATTCGTCAGTCAACTGTGTACACAGGAGACGATGTCTATATCATGGCTCAACATGCCGCACAAGTTTATTATCTATCATACCCTTGCAGAAAAGACCAGCGTCTCCAGGGTTGGGATGTTGTGTACAAGGTTTCGCCACATAGTAAACTACCTGCCCCTGTCAATGAAGATTACAACCTACTAGACCCAAACACATATGCCAGTGAGTTCTTTCAAGAAGATGGGCTATAAGGGAGGTTTGAGATAGACTTAACCGAAGCGAACGGAATGGAAGTAGAGATGGATGATGCTGGAGAAGATGTTCATGATGAGGATGACTTACAATTACTTGAGCGATTAGGTTTGGGAAGTGATAGTGATGATAATGTCATTCCTCCTTTGGAGCACGGTGTTGAGGATATGGACATGCGTGATAGTGATGATGAGACATATGATCCAGCTAATACGGATCATGATGAGTATTTCTAAAACATGTAAGATCCATACCAATTATGACATTAATTTAATAGTTGTACTTACTACATTAATTATGTTTCTATTTAGTACTTCTACTCTTTGCTTTCTAACACATGTACTAATACTTGCTTTACTCTTTTTTTTGCAGTTGATTGAACGAAGATGCCTAGGGCGCGCGGTGGCAGGGGCGGAGGCGGCCTTGTAGCGCCCTTGATGGCTCCGAGACGGCTGAGGGCTCCGGGGCAGGTGGTAGGAGGGGTCGCAGGAGGTCACCCACTCCGGAGCGTGCACCTCCGTCTGGAGGAGGAGGGAGGGGTGGTCGCCGGAGGTCACCCACCCCCCTTGGTTCTTCGTTGTCTGGAGGGAGGGCGGGTCGCAAATCGCGTCCCTCTCCTGTGGTGCCACAGTTTGTGGATGATAGGGAGGAGAGTGATAGGGAGGAGGAGAGGCTGAGGCATAGGGAGGAGGATCTGGAGAGGGAGAGTGATGCGAACCCAGTAGGGTTTGTGGCCGATCTTTCGATGAGAGGCGTGGAGGATAACTTCGATCGGAGGAAACGACGTTCACGGCCTGACTACAACCTTCCAAGGATGCGCCTTAGCAACCGATACACCGTCTCCTATGGCTGTCACGATCTTGTGGAGCGCGTCAACCACCACTAGGGCACCCGTTCCTGCAAGCAATCGAAGAACAAGCAAGAACAAGTATAACAAGCAACTCAATTGCAAATGTGGAGATAGAAACCAATCTGATATCACCAAGTTGGGGTTCCGAATCAGGTAGAACGGGTGGTCTAGCCGACACACGCGTCTACAAGGAAGTAGCAATGGCTAAACTTACAACGAAACAAAACCCAATCTGTTTGTGACGACTATGGGGATATATGAGAGGATAGGGGCACGACCAGGACCTTGTGGGGGTCGTGCTCCAACCCTAGGACGCGCCCCTATGGGCTCCGACATGATACATGGGCCAACGGGCCAAAACCGGGCGACGTAGCACCTTGACAGATTCTGGACGTTCACTTGTTTCGACGATTCCCGTCGACTCAGATATTATTTTGACATGAGACCGGTGCCATTGGAAGCTCTATGAAATTATCTTTCCAACCATATAAAGAACGTCCCAAACGGAGTCCGTATGAGGTCGTGGCGTCCGTTTGAAGTTGGCCCAGTCATGCAGTCCGAATCTAGCTCCCAAAACGTGTTGGCCTTGATCTCTTTCCATCTTCGGGCCAAAAGTGACGTGGTGGCCTGGTGGAGGATGTGGGGAACACTTGGACTTGGCCCCCAATCAACCTCTTTGGTCCTCCATGCCTTCCATGTGTGTTGAGCACCCTTTTTGATCCACGTAAGTATTTCTGAAAATGACAACCAACAAACATCATAGTGCAGAAACAATTCATCAAATATAATGGATACAATGATGATAAGGAATCGGTTCACCTTAGAATAAAAACATGCTATTGTGGTCATATCCGAGACGGTGATGTCCTCATCATTCTCCCCTTCTTGGCTGCAAGTCGTCCTCGACTTGCTCCGGTGGCATCTAAAGGTCCTTACCTCGATGTTGAAACACGGAGCGACTTGTATACTGCAAATCGAGTACCAGCAATGCTCCTCTTCTTTGGGCTGACTCTGTTGCTTAAGAGAAAAACTAGAAGAACTTTGCAAGACATTGTTAGCTTTAGTGCAGCCTTCTATTTTATCATAGTCATATAACCCAAAAGGAGATTTCAGATCTGAGTAAATATAAATTCTATGCACCAAATATTCTCCTTTGGCATTATATTTGCCAATAAAGTGATATGTATGATCAGCCAAACATTTCAATTCAGAATACGCAAAAAGTTTCTCCTCTAAACAATTTAGATCACAAAGAACATCAAATTCAATATAACCTAGAGTATTCAAAGAAGACAACAATTTCAGTTCATCTTGTGCACAAGTAATAGGATGAAAAAGCTTTTCTTCAGCACATATGTATGGATCCAAACAAAAAGTATCACTCTTATTCACTACTTGTGGCATAGGAGTCAAAGAAACATCAGCACACAAGTCCTCTTTTTCACAGGGAACAGCAAGCAATTCGTCGTGTGACAAAATCAAATCAGCAGCAGGTTCCACAACTTGTTGCTCTTGATTAGCAAGCAGAGTGGACAAATTTCTAATGTTATGGGACACATCATTCTTGCAACTACTCACAGATGAAAGAATTTCCTTTTCAGCACTCACAGCAAGCCAAAACAATGAACCAATATTGTTGTATGATTTGTTAACTAACAAGGTTCGAATATCAGAATTGAGCCCTTTCATGAACCTACTCATATTATGTTCCCGACATTCTTGCAATCCACCAAAAATGACACAAATCTTAAAGGTATGATAGTATTCTTTGACAGTCCTACTACCTTGCTTCAAGTTGTCTAATTTTGCAAGCAAATAATTAGCATAATATTCAGGAACATATTCATCGCGGAAAAGCATTTTAAAATCTTTCCAAGTTTGTGGAACTTTGTTGTGCCTACAAATATGTTTCCAAGTAGTCAAAGCATAATTTGTTAAAGCACTAGAAGCAGCAAAAATCATTTGATGTTCAGTCAAGTCATACTTATCAAATTCTGCATCTACCTTAAGCTCCCATTCAATGTAGGTGTGAGGATCAAACATACCAGCATATAATGGCAAGTGCTGAATGATACCTTGAATGTGAGGGTCTAGCTTCAACAGCTCAAAAATCTCTATATCACCTGCCATGATTAGTAGAAAACAAGAAACACAAAATATTTTGTTTTCTCCTGTCAACTACTAGGATGTGTCAGGTGTAAATCTCTCAAACTCAACTTGTTCAAAACAAGCTCTTACAAGTTCTTACCATGCAAAACAGGATGGGACGGCAACCAACAAGACAACAACCTCGAAGATAGTGTATCGGTGCCGCAGCAACAAGACCTGTCAAGCTGTAGTCGAATATGTGGAGCTATAGGTGGGCTGATACAAGGAATGACTAGTACCACGTTAGTTTAAAAAAACAAGCTGAATAATCGTTCAACGGCGGCACAGTGCTGGTCCTAGGCTAAACCAAGCTAGAGACGTGAGCCTAGGCACAAAGGTAGTCACCAACAAAGACTAACTAGCACAGCACAAAGAACACAAAGGAATCAGCCCCAATTTTTTTTTCTTCCTCTCTCCTTTTCTTTCTTCTTTTTTTTACACCAATGCAGCAAGATCAAAATCTTTTCTCTCCTTTTTTTCTTTTTTTTTCTATTTCTTTCTTTCTCCCTTGCTGAAAAATTAAGACAAATCCGCACAAAAGGATGAGTTTACACAGATTGCAGATCGCTGATCTCTAGCACAATTGCGGAATGCTCAAAATGAATTTCGGGACAAGGCTAGATCCATTGGAAAGGTAACAAGATAAGCTTTCCAGATTGTATTTAAACACACGAATCGGACTTAAGATGAATCCGTGATGGCCAAAATGCAACAGCGATGTATATGATGACAATGGATCTCGTGGTGACAAAACGTGATAGAACTCAAAACTCTAAAGGATTAGACACTAAGACCAGCAACTCGACACAACCGATGCAACCGAAAACTCAACAAGCCCTAACTAAGTAGTACTAGTAAGGCTCAAAAAGTTAATAGGATTGCAGGTAAACTGATCTACTATTTTTTTTGGCTTTTCTGGACTATAGGAAAAATAAAAACAGCAATGGATTGATAGTCTCTCACCGATAAACCTCGCTCTGATTACCAACTGATGCGAACCCGCTAAGGTTTGTGGCCGATCTTTCGATGAGAGGCGTGGAGGATAACTTCGATCGGAGGAAACGACGTTCACGGCCCGACTACAACCTTCCAAGGATGCGCCTTAGCAACCGATACACCGTCTCCTATGGCTGTCACGATCTTGTGGAGCGCGTCAACCGCCACTAGGGCACCCGTTCCTGCAAGCAATCGAAGAACAAGCAAGAACAAGTATAACAAGCAACTCAATTGCAAATGTGGAGATAGAAACCAATCTGATATCACCAAGTTGGGGTTCCGAATCAGGTAGAACGGGTGGTCTAGCCGACACACGCGTCTACAAGGAAGTAGCAATGGCTAAACTTACAACGAAACAAAACCCAATCTGTTTGTGACGACTATGGGGATATATGAGAGGATAGGGGCACGACCAGGACCTTGTGGGGGTCGTGCTCCAACCCTAGGACGTGCCCCTATGGGCTCCGACATGATACATGGGCCAACGAGCCAAAACCGGGCGACGTAGCACCTTGACAGATTCTGGACGTTCACTTGTTTCGACGATTCCCGTCGACTCAGATATTATTTTGACATGAGACCGGTGCCATTGGAAGCTCTATGAAATTATCTTTCCAACCATATAAAGAACGTCCCAAACGGAGTCCGTATGAGGTCGTGGCGTCCGTTTGAAGTTGGCCCAGTCATGCAGTCCGAATCCAGCTCCCAAAACGTGTTGGTCTTGATCTCTTTCCATCTTCGGGCCAAAAGTGACATGGTGGCCTGGTGTAGGATGTGGGGAACACTTGGACTTGGCCCCCAATCAACCTCTTTGGTCCTCCATGCCTTCCATGTGTGTTGAGCACCCTTTTTGATCCACGTAAGTATTTCTGAAAATGACAACCAACAAACATCATAGTGCAGAAACTATTCATCAAATATAATGGATACAATGATGATAAGGAATCGGTTCACCTTAGAATAAAAACATGCTATTGTGGTCATATCCGAGACAGTGATGTCCTCATCAGAGAGGGAGAGTGGGAGTGGTGGTGAGGGAGAGGGAGAGGGAGAGGGAGAGGGGGAGGGGGGATGGGGAGCAGGGGGCTGGGAAGATCTGGTTGCGAGGCCCTTCGACGCTTCCGATGCATCCCATTCCTCTTGCGGAACGACCGATTATTGCACCTGAAGGGAAAAGGTAATTTACCAATGCTTTTTCATTGGTTACTTTGAGCTTTCACAATTGAAACTATTAATTTGTCTGAACCGATTTTGCAAGGGATGGAGGGAAGTTGCTCCAGGTCGTCACAAACATCTTCCCAATGGCATCCTCGGTATTTTGTGCAAGATTCACTGGCCTGGGTTGGTGGAGGTTGGGGACCGAGAGGACCTAGCAGAGACGTTTGACCACTACGTAAGCGCGACCGATCAAGATGATTGAGACGGCAGGAATTTCAATACCAAGGCCGGGCGTGTGGTAAACGAACTATGGGTAAGTTTTCCTCGCAAAACATTGCTTGTCTCAATACATCGCTTTTACTTTGCATATTCTTAAAGTATTGACAACACTTGAATATGCAGGATTTCTACAGATGTGAGGAGGGCTCTCTAGAAAGGGCGAATGAGGTGGCGAGGAATGCCTGTCAAAAGCTGGTGCATGGTATGATTTATGAGACGCGTGTGGGCACCATAGTGTTCTACTTCGCAAAGCACAAGAAAGAGAAAATCACCAAAGAGCAGGCAAGAAACGAGAAGCTGCCCAGAGAAGAATGGTTGAGGGTAAAGTACATTTCACTGCAATATTAACTTCTCATCATTCACGTATGATCAATTTGATATGGCATGCACTTGATGACGTGCAGGTGCCTCCGTGGTGGTGTAGCGGCAATCGGCGGGCTTGGGCAAGGCTGGTGGACAGGTGGCTTGACCCGGAGTGGGACAATTTGCACCTCGAGCGCCGGGAGCGGTGTTTGAAGATGTCAGGTCCGGCACACCATCAAGGCAACCTAAACCTAAGGCAATTTGCGGCTAGATGGGTACGTGAATTTATTTCTTTATTGTAATGCTCACAATTTTGCATTAGTTGTGATAATCTTGTTGTTTGTTGTAGTCTCGGTCACATCGTGGCCAGCCTTGCTCCCAGCTCGAGGCATATGCTTTGTCTCACAAGGGCAAGGCGACGTCGGACATCACCTACAATGAGGCAGATCCGCCTGAGGCGTACACCAACCCAATGATCCAGCCCCGCATCGTTCGGTACAACACGACGGCAAGGGAGGTCCATGGGCCAGAGTTCGATCCGAGGACGATGCCCCTTGATGGAGAAGTCATAATGAGGATCGGACACGGCAAGCAGCATGGTCGGTACTTTGTGGGCGACAGCATCCTCGACCCGGCCGAAGTTCCTAGTCTCCCGGTGGTGAAAGCTCGGAGCACGAGCTCAGCCCCGCCCGTACAGCGACGACCAACCGTTACTGAGTCCTTGCTGGAGACAGTCACAGTAATTAGAAGGCCGAACGGCAGAGGCAGCACTAGCAGATGCAGCAGTATGTCAAGGCCAATCAGCAGCAGATGCAACAGGTGCTTCAGTACATCCAAGGTCTTACTACGGTGATTGCTCAGACACAACCACAAGTGCAACTCCCTTCTCCACCTGGGCTCTTACTTTCTCCTAGACTGACTCAGAGTACTCCGGTGAGTTTGTTTCCCACTTGTCTTTCCATTTCTAGTAGTGACTTAGAGAGCTAAGCAACCTAGCTAGAATGACTT
The DNA here is from genome assembly GCA_036936925.1 of Cenchrus fungigraminus. Taxonomy (NCBI): domain Eukaryota; kingdom Viridiplantae; phylum Streptophyta; class Magnoliopsida; order Poales; family Poaceae; genus Cenchrus; species Cenchrus fungigraminus. The sequence goes on from CM072780.1 coordinate 77,372,640, forward strand.
AGAAACCTAGAATGACTTAGAAATGTAGTTTTATTCTCATAGTGATATAAACTTTCATTCTCACGGTGATATACTTAGAATGTTGTACTTCCATGTTTTTGACTTCAAATTTTGTGCAGAATATGTTGGCGGCATCGAATGATAGGCCGGCTGCACATGACATTTCACCGTCTCAGCGGCCTCCGTTGGTCCCCGTGAGTGGACCGTGGGGGCAAGCGCCTCACGAGTCTACTTACACGTGGCCGTCGTGGCCGCATGTTCTGCCGGGCATGGGGGTGCCGCCAACCGGCTCACCAGTTTACACATGGCCGCAGCCACCAGAGCACTCGCCGCAGCCAGGGCCGTCGCCGTAGGAGTGAGTTATGAACTTTACATGCATTTGGACTAGTGGTTGTGGACTTATGTTGCATTTGTGGACTTATGGACTTTAAACTTTCTGTGATGCCTATGTGAACTTATGTGATGGTTATGGTGATATTTGAACTGCCTGTGATGGTTATGGTGATATTTTAAACTGTCTGTGATGATTATGATGGTATTTGACCTGCCTTTGATGGTTATGGTGAGATTTGAACTGCCTGTGATGTTGTATCGAAATGTGAGGTGCCATATAAGGTTCTGGAAAAAAATAAAAAAACAAAAGGGGTACTTTGCTGTGAGCAAAAACCACAGCTCACGGCATAGGTAGCATCTATGCCGTGAGCTTCGACTTGTGCTCACGGCAAAGTGGTGTGACCTGGCAGCTGGGGATAGCCCCTATGCTGTCGGCAAGTAACTTGGCTCGTGGCACAGATGGCCTCTTTGCCGTGAGCTGGCAACCCGGCTCACGGCAACATGGGTGACGCCAGCTGCCATGTCGTAACCTTGTTGCCGTGAGCTGGCCAGCTGGCTCACGGCACAGATGGCCTCTTTGCCGTGAGCTGGCAACCCGGCTCACGGCACAGGTGGCTGACGCCAACTGCCACGTGTAGTCCCTTTGCCGTGAGCTCGCCGTCAGGCTCACGGCACAAAGAACCGTCAATATGCCTCACGTGAGTCCCGTTAAGCACCTTTGTCGTGAGCTACTGCACACTCACGGCACACATTTGCCGTGAGTCAACCTGCTGGCTCACGGCAACTATGTTGTTTGCCGACAGAACTGTACCGTGAGCCCTTTACCGGCGGCAACTCACGGCAAAGTGGTTGCCGTGAGTAGACCGTTCTTTGCCGTGAGGAACCGGCTCACGGCAAAGAGGCCGAATCCAGTAGTGTTTAGTGTGTGGACCGTGGGTATATATGCAAGGGTGGAGAGAATGTGAGATTGAGGAAGCCTGAAAGAATTAGAAACTGAGCTGAAAAGAGGAGCGGTGCCCATGCCTTAGTGCCACCTTGAGACGAGCAGACAGCCACATGGCTAATAATCTATGTTATTACTAATGGTGAATATAATCTATGTTAATTATGATGATTCCCACATTGGTTACCATTACTGGTGATAATAATATGCACAGTAATAAGATTCTTAGTTTCTGTATGTTGAACGAATGCATAAACATTTAATATCCTAATAAAGAGAGAAATTCAATTTGTTAATAAAATGTGTAAGTGTCTTATTACTGCTGCATCCGTTAGCAATGTAGGGGTTACCCTCGTAGCCTTTGCTGCAGTTGCAGATGTAGCCAGGGCCATTGGTAGAGTCGATGCACTCGCTGTTAGGGCTGGCACAAGCGTAACTGGACGTGTTTGCCGCCTGGGTGCAGGACATGGACGTGGTGCCGTTGTCACGGATGGCCCAGTCCATGACCAGCGGCATGGTCTGGTTCCTCGGCATGGTCGTTATACCTGAGCATTTTCAGCCCGGCCCGGCCCGGCCCGCGCCAGGCCCGCTCACGGACCTTACTGGACGGGCGTGGTCAGAGATCTTGAAGGTCGCGAAAATTTTTTTTGGCCCGAGCCCGGCCCGAAATGCTGTTTTTAGTTATTTTACACTATAAAATACGCAGGCGGCCCGCCCAAGCCCGGGCCCGGCCCGAGCCCGGCCCGAAAATTGAGGCTCGATGTGTCCAATGGGACGTTCATGAGCAGGATTTTCTCAGCCCGAAATAACAGAGATTTTTTTCGGCCCGGCCCGAACCCGGCCCGGCCCGCAAAATGCTCAGGTCTAATGGTCGTCAGGTCGGATGCTCGGAAAGTGTAGTGACCCTTCTCCACGATGAAGCCATAGTCGCATGGGCAGAAGGACTGGTCCGCTCTGGGCCATATGCTTTCATCCAAGAAGGTCATGGTGTTGTCGGTAAGGCCGGGTGGGATGTCGACGTGGCAGCAGCCAATGCCGGCGCAAGCACCGTCCTGCGGGTTGCTCGAGTCGTTGCTGTAGGCCACGCACCCCGTGTAGAACGAGTGCTTGGAGCGGCCAGGCTCCCCGCTTTTGGTGTAGGCTAAGGTGTTGCAGCCGAGGACGTAGAGTTCGTTGCTGCTGTTGGAGATGCGGAACACGCCATAGAAGGTTGCACCGCCGGCGAAGCTCTCGTTCCTGACCCCGCTGGAGTTGAAGCACTGATAGGCAACTGGGAGGCTCACCCGGGCTTCTGGCCGCGGCGCTACGTATAGGTTCAGCACCCGGATAGGCTGCCAGCTCGCTTTCGGCGGCACGGGATCCCGCCAAGTGCCCAGCACAGGTATGTCGCCGGCGCCGTCGTCCTTGTTGATGCACGAGATCTCGAAGCCTTTGCGGAAGCAGCCAGGAGCGCCGATGCCGAATGGGTACGGTATCTCCACTCCTCCGCAGCTTCCCTGGCAGCCCGGCAACACGTTAGCAGTGAGGCTCACGGCAGTGACCGCCATTGCTACTAGCAACAACATAGGCAACAGGAATGATGAATTCGACATGCCCATCGCTCCTGCCTTGGATGATCTCGATTAGTCACTGGCTGGATCGAATGGCAGCAGGTGTGGCTGATCTGACTGCCTTGCCCTGTAAAATATTCCAACAAAAGAAATCATATAGAGTAAGTAATAATGATAGGACTTGCAAAATACACGGTGACAAGCACCAGAAAATGTTGTGCTAGTGAGGCAGCTGTTTTTGGTACGGTTGGAAGCAAAAATGGTTACTTTCGGTTCACCGATTTTCGTTTTCAAATTATCAACCGCAAGACTCATAAATTGTATTGCAAGGAAATGGAAATGAAAATGCTAGTAATTCATGGATGTTGTGTGGAAACAATTTCACACTCCTCCCATATGTATCCGCATATTTCCCTTTAAGGAAGAAATTACAAATTTCGTTTTAAGTGCCTTGATTGTCGATTTACAAAATTACTAGTCTCACACAATATTGTATTTTAGGCATAACTAGTGTACTCCTAATGTACAAATAAATTATCTTGCAAAACCCTTATTCAAATTATTGCATTATTAAATCCTACTATGTCATATATTTTTTAAGAATGTTCATTTGTGATAACAAAAGAAGCTTATGTAAAAACTTCATTACAACTTCGTTAGGAAGAACGAAGTCTATTTTACTCCCTCAAACATTCACTTGGTCTGGTGGACCACTCGACGGGGTACCGGGAAACCACACGAAGATTACTTAGGGTGTAAATGCAATGGCAATTAATTAGGTGGAGGTTATTTTGTCTTGTGGCAGATTCCCGGACCCCGGAATCAGGGTCAATCGAGGTGGAGAAAGTGTTCGTCTCTCCAGACCCCTGGGATCGGGGTCAGGCGAGACGGAGGTTGTGCCCCCGCACGCCCCAGGGTCGGGGAGCATCATACGACCACCAAGGGGCGGCACCTCTTTTCCTCAATGGTGATACGTATCTGATACGCAATTTCTACCATCTCTGGATATATCTGGTGTAGATACCCGACACATTGTGTAATTCAAATCTTAGGAATGTGAGATTTGAGATTAATATTTTTCTGTTTCTTTTAAATTTGAATTCTACCATTTTAAATCTCTACAATTTCAATTCTCCAACTCTACTTGAAATGAGGCCAGTTTCAAATAAAAACTATTTTTGAATTCATTTGTGTTCCTTTATAGTATAACATGTGATTCAAAATTGATGTAAAATCCAATTCTGCTTGCAAGCTCGCCAACTACTGCCTTGCCTCGAGATATAGCAAGGTGAAGAAAGAAAGCAACAACGTTGCGCTTCATTAGCTACACATGCCGAAATTAATAAAGTCGTGGGCAATGGACTATGGAGCCTTGTAAAAGCTCTACGTTTCTTCCCAAAAAAGAAAAAAAAAACACAATGTCTACCAGCCTGCAACTGCAGTCATAGGGCAGATAGCGTGCCCTGAAAAAGTAGTTTGACCAGTAGACTCTGCTTTGGGTCACCCCTCGGCGGAAGAGGAGGTTTGGGCGGTTATCAAAGAGACGCCACTAGATACCTATATATACCACTATACCTATATATATGGCTATATACCGCAGGTGCAAGTTACGGTGCTATGCAATGCTATGCAATTAATCTCAACCGTCAGATTATTTCATTCTGTTCCTTTTGAAATAGTGGTATAGAGTGGTATGGCCACCGTAAAAAGAGCCCACCATATACTGTCTGTACCGCATTCGCATCAACACATGGTTGTGCAGCCCGCCAAATTAACATGGGCTGTGCATACAGTGAAAACAAGTCGTTCTAGTTAAATACAGTGAAAATAGAAGAGCTGGCGGATTACCTTCTAACTCTGGTAATCCTGCGTGTTCGAACTGGTCCGGCCCGAAAAGCATGACGGGGCAGCTGCTCCCTATTGCATGCAGTTTGCATTGCCGCTGCTCGTGTTTGAGATCACGAGTTCTTAGGTCGGTTTGATTGTTAGAACGAGACATGAATGTTTTTTGTGAGACTTTTTTACCAGAGGTGCTAATTAAAACGACATGCTTTTAGCGACCGAGGGAGTAATAAGTGGGGTATACACACCGTACCAAACAGTGCGCGGGAGGACGAGCAGTAGCTCGGATGGTGAGTCTTTTGCAGATGGGCAAGCCACCGACCCGCGTTCGAACCCCTCCGGGAGCGGGTTTAGCTCAGCGGGGATTTATTTCCCGGAAAAAACCCCTCTCCGGTGAAGCTAGGGTTCAGGGATTTTCTAAGTTGGAAGTTGACTTTCTTCTCTTAATGAAAACCGTGAGGTGATCTTACCCCCACCAGCTTAATTTTACCAAACAGTGTGCGGCGTAGATAATATATAATGCCTTCCCAACTGTGAAAGCATCGTGCATCAGAATGAGTGGCACTGTCGAACTCTTTCCACATATTCTAATCTCAGTTCGCTAAGTCCCTCACATAATATACTACATTACTACCTTATTACTACTTGACTTCATACCAGTCTTGCTCACAGCTAAGATAGGAATTAATACTGGTCAAGAATTTGGTCAACACAATGCATACATGAGTTCTTGACTGATAACAACAAAACTATCCTATGTCAGACATTTCCTTGCAACGAGGGTTGCTAAGACAAGGATAGTTTAACAATCAAAATAGTATGTTGTCAAAAAAAACAATCAAAATAGTAAAGACCTTTCTTGTGCACCATTCTCAGAAAGCCAGGCACATTAAACACAGGTATTACCTCTATTTTTAAATATATATGACCTTTAGGACAAGTATATTAGTTCAAAAATGAACTAGATAGTTTGTCCTAAATGTCGTATATTCATGGACCGAGGGAGTAGTAAATCGTCGACCTGGCGTAATAATGAACGAGGCGGTGTTACTTAATACCTGTGTTTAGGTGGAATCTGTTGGCCGCCCTTCTTCACCAGGAAGGAAACCCGTCGCCAACTCTCCAAGATATGAAATAATGGACTACGAACTTACGAAGCAAGCACCTGAGACGAGATTTTAGACATGCAGGTTACGAGGGGCGTCGCGGAAAGCCCCTCTTTGGCAGCTGGGTGGCTCTTTCCGGTCCTTCTTCAGGCTGAGTCCAACAATAAGAGGCAAAATGGAGAGGCAAACCTCCATTTGCCTCGCGTCCACAGTAGGCAGACGCAATCCATTTTTTTATCTATCCAACAACCAAGAGGCAAATGCAAATCCAATCCCAAACTCTGCCGCTGCTCCGTCGTCCGCGTGCCCGCGCGGCGCATCACGGGAGAGGCCGCCGCCGCCAAGGAGCTCGCGCCCGCCTACCAGGCCGCCGCCGCCGAGGCCGAACCGGTGGTGTGGAGGCTGCGACCCTCCAGTTCGCCGGAGGTCGCGCCCGCCGGAGGCGAGGAGGAAGCCGCCGCGGCCCTCCAGTTCGCCGGGGGGCGCGCCCGCCGGAGGCGAGGAGGAAGCTACCGCGGAACCGCCGCCGTCGTCCACCACGCGCAGATCGAGAGGCGTGGCCCGTCGAGGGGGAGGAGCCCGGCGGCGCGGGACCATGTCGGTCGTCGATTCGCGGCCTCGGCGCCTCCGCCTCGGCGCTCTTCCCCGACCGTCGAAGCTTCACCGGAGCTCCCCTCCCCTCCCGCCGTCGGCGGCGCATCAAGTTGCTCGGGGGCCCAGGGTCGTCGTCGGTGCCCGCAGGTCGCCGGGTCCCTACATCTCCGGCAGCTCCCCGCGACGAGCGTCCTTCCGGCGGGCGCGCGGTCTCCCACCCCCCTCCCGCCCCTCTCCCACGCGCAGCCGGCATTCTCCCTCCCTCTCCCGTGCAGATGCCTTAGGAAATATGCATCGCGGTCTGCCTTCTCTGTTGGAGAAGGATCCGAGCGAGCACAGTGCCGTCTGAGAGGCAAAAGTGCAAATGCTTTGCCTTGTTGGACTTAGCCTTAAGCTGGGGGGACGGGGAAAAAGAAGACGAGCGTAGGGCAGGCACACACCAATGTGGCCCGTGATCCCCAGTCGGAATTGCATTATTGCCTCAGCTTTACCGATCACCGAGGTGTGGGGACGTTAGGCTAGTCGCACCGCGCAGCTGTAAAAGGACCGGAACGGGAAAGAAGCAGGTGAATGCCCCGCACCGCAGACCTGCAACCACGCCTCTACAGTTCCGTTCGCTACAGGAAAGCTGGACAGACAGCGCTCCTCCGCGGCACCTGTATCCTCTCCACGTCTGAAACCGCTCCTCTCGCGCCATCCCTACGAAGAAGGGGAAGACAAGTGATTGTTGACGCCGGGGAGGCCAGCGGAGGATGCCGAGGCTGAGGAGCCCGCCGCTGGGAGGAGGAGGCCGGTCCCGGCGAGAGGGAGCCGTGGCAGTCGCCGGGAGGTGGCCGCGCCCGCCGGTGCGGAGGTTCCTCCTCGCCGCGTCGCCATGGATCCGCGCCCGTTTGCCGTCGGGGAGGAGAGCCGCGGGGACGACGAGCAGGGGGAGGAGGATGCGGTCGCCGCTGCCAGATCTTGGAGGAGACCGCCGGTGCCGGATCTTGGGGCGCGACGCAGCCTCGCGAGCAGCAGCACGGCACCCACAGGCAGCAGAGGCGCAGCTCTGCGAAGTGCGCCGGCGCGGCCAGGGCGGAAATGGCGAGGTCTGGCGCGGCTTCGCGGGCAGGGTGACGACGACGAGATCCGGCGCGGCCGCCGGTGGGAGGGATGGAGCCGCTACCGCCGGCGGGAGGGAGGAGCCGCGGGCGCCACCGGGAGGCAGCCGTGACCGCCGTTGCGGAGGAGGCCGAGGCAGAGCTCCCTCCTGCCGCGGCACCACAGGAGCTCCGCGTCACCATGGAGCCGTGCTCGTCCGCCGCCGGGGAGGGGAGCGCCGGGGACGACTGAAGGTCGGGCCCCCGCGCCGGAGGAGGAGCGAGGGAGGGGAGCCGCTGGCGTCGGCAGGGATGGAGGCCGCAGGGAGCTCCACGGGAAGGTGAGGAGAAAGAAAGACGCCACAGGGGCAGTTGGCTTTGTGGCCTTTGGCGTTTCGGATAGGGTTGGGACGGTCGCGGGGGGAAGAGCAGATCGGATCGGTAAAATCGTCCGACAGGTGGGCCATGCCCTCTATACAGGTGATTTTGGAGGCTGCGCGGTGCGACTAGCCTTAGGCACGTTGGCAAACAGGATACACGCATGCGCATATTTGTTGGCCACCATGGAAAGCTAGGTGAACCCCCGGCCCCAAGTCTCTGGACGCATCGGATGAAGGGATACGGGGAGGCTACGCTAGCACAAACAAAATTTTCCCCGTAAAACAGGAACTGCTGCTGTCAGAGATCACGGGATTACCACTAGACGCGCAGTTGCAGCGGAACCGTCTCGATGAAGACGAACGCGTCGAGGTAGCAGGCAGTGCAGTTGCTCACGTCCACCTTGTCCTTCACGTCCGGTTCGTCCTTGTGCTCCAAACGTAGCACCTCCAAGGTATCCACACGTACGGGGAAGGAACGCCGATCGTAGATGTACTAGCACCTCACGAACGATCACGAACTGGAGGATATATAGATGGAGGAGGGGCTGCAGAAATCACTATTCACCCACGGTTACTGTTCACCGCGGGGTTACTGTAGCTTCGCGACTACTGTAGCGGCGCGGCTACTGTAGCAAAATAGGTGATTAGGGTTTTCCTCTCTCCCCACCTTTGTATATATAGAGGTCACTAATGGACCTTTCAACCTTTGCGGCCCATTAAGACTACTGTAGCAAAATAGGTGATTAGGGTTTTCCTCTCTCCCCACCTTTGTATATATAGAGGTCACTAATGGACCTTTCAACCTTTGCGGCCCATTAAGACTCTAGTACCCTAATGGATCAAATCCATCAAGCCCATTAGTGGATCAAATCCAATTGGCTTTAGGGCATATATCCGACATCGGATGCCGGTCACTTGCATTGACGGGACGAGGTCTGGGGCCGCGACGTATGTACCCCAGCTTTGCAGGCAAGTTGAAGGGAAAATTGAACAAACTGGGAGGGAGGGCCTCACGGGCACAGTCTTTGTTTGTCTAATTGTCTTCTTGGATTCGGATTCCTGACATGTTTCTATTGAACCTGGAGCCCATTGATGCAAGTGGCTACACTCCATTGCTTTCGCAACTTGTATATGCGACTTTTGATGCATCGGATGTGCCGGTTGCACGGCCACACTCCACAGTGCAACATGTAGTGCTGCTGTTCTCTTTTTAAGTTCATGGAATGGAGGTTTTCTTTATAACTGTGGTTTACATATATTATATCACAGAAACAGCACAATAATGTTGTCACGGAGAGATCTCTTGTCATCGAGATAGATGGGTCTTGGTGCTCAAAACTGCCAAGTAACGTACCATGATGAAAACATCTATGATCCACTCAGTGTGTACTCCGATATATAGGACCAGACGGTTTTCTCTACATTTGGTAGATCGAATATGACACTTAAGGATTGATTGCTTCTGAGCCGTAAGATTGTACTGACCTTCACAGGGCCTAGGATGCAGGCGGGCCTGTCTGCAGACGCCTGCAGGGCAGCCGGCATCACCTGCACGCGCAAATTCAACGCTCTGCAGGAGCCCGCCAATCGGTTGCTCCTAACCTGCTTTGTCCCTGCTGGGTTATGCAGGGAATCGCAAGCAGGTTTTGCGGGTGCCTGCGGAGCCTGCGAGCTCCTGCCGATTCCAAGAAGCAGAGGGCGGTGCCACGAGTGGAAGCACGAGAGAAAGAGAGACCCGGTCGAATCCCTGCTCACCGAAGAAGGAGGCGTCGTGGCCCGCGGCCGCCGGGATTCGGCAGCGACATCTTGGCCTTGCCTCCGAGCTCGACCCGTGCCCCCGTCCAGGAGAGGTCAGGCAACCGCTGTCGAGAGGATAAACCAGGGGTAATCAATTTAGCTCCTAATCCCCCATCTACAAGACTAAGACGGCCCACGTCGCAACGGCCCAACATCAACTCCAGCAACGTAGCCCCACCGTCATCACCTAGCGTGAGTCTCGCGGCGCTTGAAAGGCCAGGCTCCGACTTAAGCCTTTGCCCCGCGCGACATAAGAAGGCACCCTAGCCCGGTGGCTACCTCGGGAGAGGACTCCGCCTCGCACGACCTAAGGCCCCGCCTCCTGCCACCAGGCGCTAGGGGCCCTGTCGAGAACCGCAATGTGGCGGGAGCGGCTCCGCACCGCCCGGGGGTGTGCCAGGGTCACCGGGCGGGAGAATCCATGTTGTCAGGCCATGATGAGATTCTCCGGCATGGGAGGGCCACTGCGGGGATGTCCCATCACCTAAATGCGCCACAGTGGCTAGCGACAGGCGAATCCTTCACAGATAAGCCATCGGACGGCGCGTTCCGACCAAGCGACCATCAGAGGCATGGTCGGGACTTGCACGGGAAGCCTCGATCTACCGAGTACACAAGACAGTAAGTTGAAGGGCAGCCGCCTCGGGTAGGGGCTGCCGCCTACGCCACCCTAGGAGGACTACCGCGTCTAGCCAGGCGTACGACGCCAATCAAAGACGGAGGTCCACACCGCGGCACTATTCTGACGACTATTCCAGCACTGTAGCAGGACATGATTTTACCACCTTATCCCTTGTACACCTGAACCCCTTGAACTATAAAAGGGGAAGCAGGTACCGTGAATGGGGCATCGGGCACAATCGGCTAACACTCACAGAAAACACACACGACCACACCACAAAAACACTCACTCAAGAGCACTACACGCTCTTCACCACCCTAAGAGACTTGGGACATGCTCCCTCCCTCGATCTAAGCTTGTACCCCCTACTACAAGCCCCTTAGGCATATAGAACACTCCCCAAACTGGACGTAGCCCCCCCCCCGCAGTACCTGAACCAGTATAACCCTTGTGTCTCTAGTCCCAACCGTCTGGATCCGACGCACGAACATACCAAAATTTACTTGCTGACGGTATCAAACCCCGACAACCGCCGACACTGGAGGCCGCCACGTCGTGCGGTGGCCCTACTCCTCCCCCGTATCACCGGATCCGGCCACCGCTGGAGCCCGGAGCAGCACGGTGGGCTGAATCCGGCCGCCGGCGAGGGGAGGAAGGGGACGGAGAGAGGCCAACAGCCGAGCGGCTGCTTCTCCCGCCATTGCAGGCGCGGGGAGGGAGGAGACGGGGGAGAGGGTGGTTGCGGTGGTGGTGGTCAGCACGGATGGGCGGCGGCGACACTCCGTCGTTTTTCTATTTTGCGAAAGCTCCTGTCGTTTGTTGCGTGAGGGGGGGGGACAACAGTGGAATTGGATGGAGTTGGTGACTCATGCATGCATGCAGGTGCTAGCAGGCTTTTGCAGGTAGTTACGGGCTTGGCAGATTTGCCTGTGAAAGCCCAGCTGGCCTAGCAGGCTTGCCTGCTAAAGCCCACAATAAAATTGCAACCGCCTACAGGCGCCCACTAAGCTTTTTTCACAGGCGGGCCTAGCAGGCTCGCTGGTGGGCCTACTGAAGAGGGGATGAACCAGGGGTAACCATCTTAACCCCTAAACCCCAAATCAAGAAGACTAATGGTGGGCCGTGTCAGCGGAGGCCCAACACCGACTGCCGGCAAGGCCAGGCCCAGCTCATTTCCTTTTAAGAATAGCAGCTTGGCCCCTCATCGCAGAGCCACCTCTGACTCAAGCAACCAACCCGGTTACCTCGGTGGAAGGCTCCGCCTCGCACGACCTAAGGCTCCTTCCGCCGTAATCCGACGTTCGGGGCCCCTCCAGGGGCGGACCACAACGTGGCGGAAGCTGCCCCGCGCCGCACGGGACGTGCAGCTACAGCGGAGCACGCGGATCTGCTCTGTCAGAGGCTCAGGTAATGATGAGATTTTCTCCCGACGTGGGAGGCGGACTGTCCCGGTGTCCCATCACCTGATATTGAACAGTGGCCAAGGACACACGAATCCTTCGCCTGCAAGACATCGAACAATGTGACCCGACCCATCAAGCATCAGAGGGAAGGTCGAGGCTTGCACGGGAAGCCCCGACCTAGCGTGACCAGCAGGCTCCTGGGTCGGAAAGAAGCCACCTCGGGACGGAGGCCGAAGCTACGCCGCCCTACGAAGGCTACCGATGCTAGGGCAGTGTACGGCGCCAACGGGAGACGAAGGCCCACGGCGTGGCACTGTTTTGGCACTGTTGCAGCACTGTAGCAGAACGGATTTTTACCATCTTAACCTTTGTACGCCGGCCCTCCTTGAACTATAAAAGGGGAGGTTGGCATAGAGACGAACTCGGCAAGACAAAAAACAACACACCACACTCACCGAGCATCAGCTGCTCTCACTCACATACAGAGACTTGGGACTTCTTCCCTCTCTCGACCTAAGCTTGTATCCCCTACTACAAGCCCCCTTGTGGGCATATAGAACACTTTCTCAAACTGGACGTAGGGCATCCCCTCGGTGCCTGAACCAGTATAATCTCGGTGTCTCTAAGCCCAACCATCTGGATCAGACGCACGATTCATACCAAAAATTACTTGCCGGCGGTATCAAATCCCGACAGTTGGCGCGCCAGGTAGGGGCACTTCGTGTGTCACGACGCCAAACAAGAGTCCGAATGGCCCATTCCGACGAACAGCCGGCGCGCACCACCGTGCTGCGTTTCGGCTCCCTGGACTTCGTTTTCGATGGTCCAGTCGAGTCGCCTGTTGGGACCGTGTTCTCCCGGTCCCAACCCGACATGCCTGCGCTGCCTTAGGGCCAGCTGCCTGAGGAGCCGCGGGCGGTGAAGTCTGCCGCTGATCGGGTCTGGGACCTGGTCGGTCACAACATGGCGGTCGCCCTAGGCCCAAACCCATCCCAGGAGCTCTTCCGCTTCGCGGCGTTCGCCACCTCCATGCTCGTGTTCGGGCTGTAGGAGGAGGAGACGCTGACCTGGGACGAGTTCAGGCTCTGCTACGACTCCGTGTACCCGGAGGGACAGACGTGGCTCCCCTGCGGCGGGGCGAAAGCTCCCGCCGCCACGGGAAACGCACGACCTGTCCCCTCGAGGGCTTCTCAGGTGAGCTGCGACGAGGCAGAGAGTGCGCCTCCCAGCGAGAAGGCGCCGACGCCTCACGACCCGAGGCGCGAGTGTTTCGTCCTCCAGCAGCAGCCTGACGTGGTCCACTCCGACAACTTCGACGACATCTCCGCGGAAGGTGAGCCCACATCACCTGACGTTTCCGCTAGCGGCGATCCTCTGCAGGACGAGTACGGCCGCGAGCGGCAGCAGGCACGCCTCGACGAGCTCGACGAGGCTCAGAAGGCTCTCGAGGACGAGCAGGCGAGGCTCCACCACGCGCTCAGCACAGAGGCCGCGGCGATGCCCGCGCGCGAGCGCGTGCAAGAGGTACGCCGCTGCATCATCGGCGACGTTCACGGGACTCCCGTCGCTAAACGGGACTCCCAGAACCACGCCGCGGCGACCGTACTCCTCCGGGCTGGCCCCGATCCAACGACCCCGGAGGAAAAGAAGCTCCGTCAGCACCTCTAAACACTCCTCAACGTGGCCGCCGAGCAGCAGCCGGAAAGTTCGGCGTCCCGGCGCCGTGAGGCACGGGCCCCAGACAAAGAATGCTCGATTCACCGCGGGTCCTCGTGCCCAACAGGGCAGCCGAACCGCGCGGAGAGCGTACGCTCGCCCGTCGGTCGCAAGGCCGACTCCAACCACAGGGCCCGAGGCGCATCCTCGACGCGCGGGGGGACGATGACCCGAGGCAGGTCGGACGGCGAACGCCGGCCGCGAAGGGAGTACAGCCGGAGGCGCGGGGGCCGCTACGACAACAGTGAGGATCGAAGCCGGAGTCCGACGCCCAACTCTCGAGGTCCGCGGGCTTTCGGCACCGATGTCCTCGCTGCAGCCCCTCCAGCTCGATATCGTGCCCCGACCACCGTCGTGAAGTACGATGGGGAGACCAACCCAAGAGCGTATGGCTTGAGGACTATCGCCTTGCCTGCCACAATGGCGGCGCAACCAGCGATCTATTCATCATCAAGAGCATCCCGCTATACCTCGCCGACTCGGCATGTACCTGGCTCGAGCACCTCCCTCGAGGGAGGACCAACAACTGGGTCGAGGTCCAGGACGCCTTCATAGGGCACTTCCAGGGTACCTACACGCGGCATGGCAATGCGTGCGAACTTCGCCATTGCCGGCAAAAGAAGGGTGAGAGTCTCCATGACTGCATTCGCCGCTTCTCCAAGCGTTGCGCTGAGCTCCCCAACACGGCCGACAACTAGGTCATCACCGCTTTCCAAGATGGTACCACGTGCGAGACCCTTGTCCATCGGATAGGGCGAGTCAAGCCGAAGACCATCCGCAAGCTCCTTGACCTGGCCACTGACCACGCCGACGGGGAGGAAGCCATCGCTTTCAGCAAGAGGAAGCCCGAGGAGGAGCAGGGTGAGGCTCCGGCCACTCGCTCGGAGAAGAAGAAGAAGAAAGAGCGCAAGCTCCGCAACAGCAACCTGGTGGCGGCGACCGACAAACGACCGTCCAAACCAAATGCCGGTCCCCCGAGGGATCACTTCGAGGAGATGCTTGAGGCACGTTGTCCTTACCACGAGACCCCGGTCAAGCACGCCATGAAGGACTGCAACCTCATGAAGAGATACCTTGGAGGGAAGAATAAGCCGCAAGACGTGGCCGATACCGGCGCCACCAAGAACGCCGAGCGCGACGATTTCCCCAAGGAAGATGGCGCTATCATGATGATTTTCGGCGGGACGCCCGCTCGCCCTCCGAGGCGTAAGCATAAGCGCATCATGCAGGAGATCTACCACACTGAGCTGGTCGTGCCTTCGTACCTTCGGTGGTCCGAGACGGCGGTCACGTACGACCGGGCGGATCACCCCGACCACATTCCACAGCTGGGGGCTTACCCCCCTCGTGGTGGCACCGCTCTTCGGCACCAAACGGGTGCACAAGGTGCTCATGGACAGAGGAAGCGGCCTCAACATCGTCTACATGTCCACCCTCGACAGCATGGGGATCCAGCGGTCTCAGCTCCACCCGTCTTCAACCCCATTCCACGGAGTCGTTCCCGGGAAGGAGGCGGTCCCGCTTGGACAAATCGACCTACCGGTCACCTTCGGCGACAAGGGGAATTTCCGCAAGAAAACGCTCACCTTCGAGGTTGTCAGCTTCCCGGGAACGTATCACGCGATCCTTGGGAGGCCGGCATACGCGAAGTTCATGGCGGTCCCCACTACACCTACCTCAAGCTGAAGATGCCCGGACCCAAGGGGGTCATCACCATCGACACCAAGTACCAACACGCTTTCGAGTGCGATGCTGAGTGCTTTCAGTTCGCAGAGGCCCTCATCCGCTCGGAGAGGATGGCCGCAGGAACTTCGGCTGGGAATCCCAACAACGACATCACGATGGTCGAATCGACCTAGACCAGCTACGTTGTCTCTACTCTTGCAATAGTACCGCGTACTGTTTTATGCTCATGATGAATAAAAGTGCCCGCCCTTTTTCCATTTTTCCATCATAAGCGCGACTTTTACCAAAAAGGTCTCTTGATGCGAGTGATCCTAAGCAACAAACCAGTTTACGGTCCTCGACCTAAAATCCTTCGTTGCTCGGGGGCTCCATCCAGGGGCAGCATGCCCCTCGAAAAACAAAAAGTCTTTTTTCCGAAAAAGCTTTCTTCGAGAAACACTCCGCTAGCTCAAAGAGCAAAAAGGAAGGAACCCGCAACCATCTGTCGACGCTCGGCCGAGTACTGACGCCTCCGCGGCTATACATGCAAGGTTCCACGAGCTACGTCTAGGATGGTTAGGTCGATCTCCTCGTGCCTCTGAAAGTTCAGTGGCAGGTGTTACCTCGACGACTCTTTTCTTAAAAAGTAACTCGATAGCCGACCTACCCGACCCTTCCGAAGATAGCTCGGGGGCTTTGGACCTACGGGATACCCCGACGCGACTACGCCCGGTCGACGCTCTCGAGTCCCTATGCTCCGGCAGCTACGGGACGGAGCAAGACCAGCAACGTCCTAAGGGAAGCCCTATTGGCTCGGAGACCCCTAGCCTCCTGACGAAAGGGAAAGGAAAAGGGATCGAGTGTCAAACTGAAAAAGAAAAAACCCCTTTGCTTAAGGAGGAAACATGCAAATTATTCATGACAGTAAGCCGCCGGTGCTACTAAACTGTTTTCTCCTGATCAGTGCTCATCATCGAGCCATCCCAGGTCCTCCATGGCAGCGACGGCTACCTTCCTGGCGAACTCAACACACCCCGCCAAGATCTGGGGGTAACGGTGGTCTTCATACCCGGGGGCCCATCCCTCTCCGAGCAGCTCGTGGTCCAGGTCGGGATAATGCGAAAGGAACATGGCCATGGCTCGGTGAACGAACTGCCGAGCCATAGCCATGCCCCGCGCGCGAGCGACGCCGCCGACCATCCCGAGGCACTCAACCAGGGACGACCCTTCGTCAACACCGATGCCCTCCAAAAGCTCCACGACGGCCTGGGTAAGAGCCCGGTGAGTTTCTTCCCATTGAAGGAGAGTCGCCCGGGCCGTGGCCGCAGCCGGGGATGACAGCTTCAGCGCGGCAGCCCTCTCTGCGAAAAAGGAAAAGGGTGAAAAATGCATCGACGAAGGGCACCATCGCGGTGAATTGCAATCGTAGCTCACCCGTCAAGCCATCAACGAGCAACGACACAAGCGCCGTCAGTTCCTCCTGCTTGGTGATGGCCTCATTCATCCAGGCGGCGTCGGCCGCCCCCCGATCCCGCAGAGCCTGCAGTTCCACGCAAGCAGCTACAACAACAAATAATCGTGGGTGAGCACACCAGCCCACAGGTCGAGCACCCAATCTGGAAGGGTCCACACCGGAGCACCAGCTTACCGGTCAGCTCCCTGTTGCGATCGGTGGCAACCGCCAGCAGCTGCCTCCGCTCGGCAACGGCAACACCAAGCTGGTCCTGCAGGGAGGCGTTCTGCTCTCGGGCAGACTCCAGGGCACAGGCAGAGCTCGTCGTGCCAGCGGTCAGCTCAGTCACCCGTGTCTCCAGCTCGGCCTGCTTCCGAGCCGCCTCCCGAGCGAAGGTGTCGAAGGCGGTCTGCGCTTGCTCCGCCTGGCACTGGGCCTCGGACAGCCTCGCCGCTGTCGCCGCCTTCTCCTCCTCGACGGTTGTCAACCGCTCCGCCGACAACGCACGAAGTAATGCCAGCTCCGCCTCTTTCCGTCCCACCTCCGCCTGAAGAGCTCCGATTGCCCCCCAAATCTCAGCCTGCTGGTGGATGAACCGGGACCGGGCATCACAGCGCGCCGCGAACCCCTGTCCAAGAAGCAACTCAAGAAAGAACAACAATGAGAAAAGTCAAGTGGGGTTGAAGCGAAATGGAAGGTGCAAGGCAAGAGACATACCATGGCAGCGGCGGCTACCTCCTCAGCTGAGGCCGCCTGATGGCAGATCGCGCGTCTAAGCCGTTCGGCTGAGGCGTGCTCCTCCTCGTCATCAATAACGAGCAGCATTCGGCCCGGGTCGTCACGGGCAGCAACCTGCAGCCTACGGCGAACATCTCCACCACTGGAAATGGGCACCAACGCTCCCCGGAGCTCGTCCGGCATGCCAGCGCCAGAGCCAGGCTGAGAGGACAGCGCAACAGCGGGAATTGAGCCAGAGAGTGGCACGAACACTGTGACCTCCATGCTCCCCCCCCTCATTCGGCCGATCGCCCTCTCCCTAGTGGAGAGTCCTGGCGTCGAGCCCCTCGCTCTGGGTTTCGGCGGTCGGGAGGACTCCCGCGGCAGGTGTAGCCACAACCGGGTCCTCCGGCGCGGACGTCGTCGGGTCCGCCTCAGCAGCGGCTGCGCGTAGTGTGACCTCAGGGGGCTCCGGCCCTCCAACGGTAATAGCGCCTAGCGCCGCCGCGTGTTCGCCGGCTGCGGAGCTCGAGATCTGTTGTCGCAGCCCCGCCTCGAACACCGCCAGCATCTCTGCAGACGGCAAAATGCAGGATGTCGCAACGCCGAGCTGCCGGAAGCCGTCGCTAGAGCTATCGCTCTTCCATAACGTCTCCCCGGCACCCTGACCAGCAGAGATTTTCCTGTCCGGCAGCACTGCAGGAGAAACTTCAGGAGCCGCCTGCGCCATCTCCGTCACCGTCGCGGCAACTTTCCGCACCGCGCGACGGAGGGATTTCTCCTGCGCTGGCACGAGCGTTCGACCACTTGGGAGCGTCCTGAGAGGACAAAAAACTCAGTGCTAGAATCTTCTGGCAATCAAGCACTGGGGGAGAATTGAAGCTCACCTCGTCGCAAGGACCCGGGCTTTCTTGGGCTCCGATGACGGCGGCCAGAACGAAGACCGCTTGCCACATGACGCGGCCGGGCGGTCACTCTGAGGAGAAATCGCCTCCTCGTCTCATCGCCGCTCCGACGTGGCCCCCGTGGCCGCAGATAGGAGAGACAACGAGGAGCGCTCCTCCTCAGCCAATGACGTTGGTGCGGGAGGTCGATGCATCTGACACTCCCGTGAGGACGACCGCGGCACGGGAGAAGCCGAGCCGCGACTCCTCTCCTCCCGCGATGGCTCACCGCGACCGGGCGACGCCCCACGATTGGTCCGGCTGGATCGCTCCGGCACCGAATCATGGGCACGGTCCCCATGGTGGTCGCTCCGGGAGGAAGGGTGCAGCGCCCTATCACGGGCGCCATCTCCTTCCCGACGTACCTCGGCGGGCCCCTGAGTGGCGGCGCCCGCCACCGTTGGACGCGGCGGAACGCCCGAGGTCGACGACGAGCAGCCCTCCGTCGGTTCTCCCGTCCAGTGGACCGCGGTCGTGGGCACCTCCTCTTCCTCATCGTCCTCATCGGAGGAGCCAGGCGGAGGATCACGGTCCTCGTCAGAGGAAACATCCTCATCGCCGGCGCGCCTCCGTCTCGTCCGGGCGTTATTCCGGTTGCGCTGAGCAACCTCCGCCGCTTTCCACGCCTCGTGGCGGTCCTTCCGCCTCTTGAGCCTGGCTGCGGTGATGCGTTTCTGCACCCTCTCCTCCGGCAGCGGCGTGGGGGCCACTGTCACGGTCCAGTTTCTAGCCTGCAGAAACGACATGTCAACTGTAAAAAAGGGGAAAGAGGGCAAGGCAAGACTAAACAAAACAGTCAGAGGCAGACTCACCAAGACCACCGTACCCGCGTCTGGAAGCATGGGGAGTAGGTCGGCCGGCGGCCACTCCGGGCCGTCGGGGACGGCCTGCCGCACCCGCCTTCGGACCTCGCCCACCGAGGGCAAGGGATCGGCGGTCACGGTTCCCACGAATGGGGCCCGTTCGGCGGTCATCTCAAACAGGCGGAGGGAGCACCGCCGCAACGACACGATTCCCCTCGCCAGGTAGCCTCCGATCACGGCTGCAAGGTCGACGCCGTGCCCCTGCAGCGCCTTGAGCGCCTAGAGACACCCAGAAAGCAATTTCTGGTGATCCTTCTTCAGGGGCCCGTCCGACCAGGCGTCCGGGGTCATGTCGTAGTAGCCGCCGGTGTAAACCGACAGCGAGCACTCGGGGTCGTTCTTCAGGTAGAACCACTCCGAATGCCAGCCGCTGTTCGAACTGGTGAGGGGGCCGGCCAGGTACTCCGACGACCTGTTCCGCTTCAGCCGAAAGGCGGCGCACCCGATTGTCGCCGGCCACCCCTCATCCTTCACGCAGACAAACCCGAAGAAGTAGCGGAAGAGGTGCCAGTGCGCCTCCACCCCAAGGTATCCCTCACACAGCGCCTCGAACGCCGCTAAATGTTGGACGCCGTTGGGGTTAAGGTGCTGGAGCTTGAGGCCGAAGGTCCACAGAATGGTACGGATGAACCGCCCCACCGGCACTGAGAACCCGCGTTCGTGGAAGGCGACGAATGAAACCACATACCCCGGTGGGGGCTGTGGGAAGTCCTCAAGCTTGGGCTTGATCCACTCCT
The DNA here is from genome assembly GCA_036936925.1 of Cenchrus fungigraminus. Taxonomy (NCBI): domain Eukaryota; kingdom Viridiplantae; phylum Streptophyta; class Magnoliopsida; order Poales; family Poaceae; genus Cenchrus; species Cenchrus fungigraminus. The sequence continues at coordinate 77,392,384 of CM072780.1, forward strand.
GCGCATCGATCAGGCGCGGGAGCAGCCCCGCATCGGCGAGACCAGTCAGCTTCACGAGGGAGACGGTGGAGCGCTGCCAGTTCGACATCACCGCGCACGGAGAAGGCTGGGGACGGCAGCGGGAGACTTGAATATGCTGAACCAGCGGCGCGCTGGGTCAGATGCCGGGTACGCAAGGAGAAAGAGACGGAAGCGAAGGATGAGATGGCAATTAACCACCGCCTTCCCGACTAAAATGGGGAAACGCGGGCCGGTTGGGGGTAATTCACTGCTCTGGCCCACTCATGGGTAGCAGGGGAGCGTCCCACCCAAGCTCTCTCTCTCTCTCTCTCTCTCTCTTCCTTTTTCCTTCGTATACGCGAATCCTGCCAGGCCTGACATCCCAGGAAAAGCAACCTCCGCCCCGGGCGGTGTTCGGCACGCTGACCGGGGTCGGTTGACAAAATAGCGCGGGGGATCACGTCAGAGGTGAAGGATTCCCTGACCTAACGCAATGTGCCCGACCTATCGACATGGTAAAAAGGTAAAAGGCGCGCCCCCAGCACTGAGCCAGGGAGCGACAATGTGCCTCGACCTAAGCACACTTCCCGCCCAGACGGCGGGACGAGCGGATTCATACGCAAGACATCCGCGGCGAGGTCTAGAGTGACTCGTTGCAGTCATCCATCGCCCGCGCGACCAAGAACAAGTCGACAAGACAGAGGTACGACTTAAAGAAGTTTACGGCCAAGTTTCAATTACGGAAAAGAAAAGAAAGATACAAGAAGGAGACGCCAATCACGAAGGATCGGCGCCCGCTTCGAGGCATATGCCTCACTCCGCCGGGGGGTCTGCCTGGCCTGGGGAGTTCGCCTCCTCAGAGCCGTCCTCCGACTCGCTGGACTCGTCTAGGACGGCAGCGCCCCAGGTCGTCACCGCAGGCCCCCGGTTCTCGAGGAGGGCGTCGATGTCCACCGACGGGAGGATGGCGTCGGCGTTGACGTTGAAGTACAAGGCCGACTCCTGACGCCGCCGCGGCCTCGTTCCCCGGGTCCACCCAACGGGGACCGTGCCAATGGAGCGGTCCAGGTCCTGGAGGTTCGCGGCGGCAAGACCGTATGTCGTCCCTTGATGCACCCCCACGATGACCGCTGCGTGGACGCGGCCCGGGAGTGCGCGGAGCTGGTCGTACAGCAGCGTCGGTTCCAGCCGCACCGCCGTCACGGCGACGCTGGCGGCGTCGCGGAGGTGGCCATAGACGACGCGAAGCTCGTTGAGCTCCTTCCTCGCCTTTTCTGCCTCCGCGGCGTGTAGGCCCGCAAGCTCCTCCTGACCTGCCCAACACCAAAAGAAGGGTGTCACGGACAACAACGACAATGCGACGAAAGAGGAATGAAAATAGGGTCGAGGGGCTCACCCATCGCCCGGCCGTGCGCATGGTCCGCGGCGTCCTGCGCCGCCTTGAGCTCCCGCTCGCCCCCCTCGAAGGCGGCCCTGAAGGCGGTGGCTACCTGCTGCATGAGCTCCAGCTCGCTTTCCAGCAACACAATGCGCTGCCGCGCGTCGTTCAGCTGGGTCTGGAGCTCAGCGGAAGGGTCAGCCCCGGCAGGGGCCCCGCCCTTGACGGCCATCGGAGGAACAGCCGACGCGGACGGGCCCACACCGGAGTCCGGAGACGTGAACATCCCAGTGCTAGCCACGCCGAGGGCCCTAATCCAGCACCCCATCGGCGCACCGTCTCTCGCGGCCTCCTGCTACGCCGCCCGACGGATCGCGGGTGGCGCCCTCGCCGAAGAGTCAAGCGAGCCCTCCGTCGAACGCTTCTCGCTGGCCATATGAACGTCAGGGGTTTGGAGAACGAGAACTCTGGCGGGATGAGGAGCGAGGGAGCAAAGAGGCAGCGTGAGAGGGAGGAAGAAGAAAGACGAGAGGTGCGTTCGCTCTGAGCCTTCCCCGGGGTTTTATAGCCGTGCGGCGCCCCGTGCGCAGCAGTTACCCGGAGGCGAGGAGACGTTCTCTCTCGCTCTTCACCTTCTCTCTCCCCCCCTCTCTGCTCTTCAACTCCCCATCACTCCGCCAGTCTCGGGGCACGATGCCCACCATCCCTGGGGAACCCCAAGGGTTTTCCCCCGACTTAACAAATGAAGGCGAATCGTTCGGCGGGATTCGAAACGGGCGTCGGCCAACCATAAGAGGCATCAAGATTCGGAGAACAAGGGGACAACTGCATTTTTTCGAAGCCCTGAGTTCTAAGATACAAGAAGGCGGCCAGACGGGCCGTGAACAAGTATCGTAACATAAAACACCACCGGCATGGCGGTGTTGCGTTTCCCGACAGGTCAGAGTTGAAGGAGCACCTCGCTGAACTCCCACAAACATCTGACGCGGCCGGAGACTCCCTGCGGGGACCAGGGAGATGGCCGGCGCCTCCACCGCGACTACCAAGACCCAGGAAGAAGACCAAGTTCCTAGGGTCGCACCCGAACAAGCTGCCGACGAAGCACTCAGGGAAGCGACCCCGGGTGTGCTGCAACAAACAGCAGGAAGAGGCGGTGGTGACGCGGACGCGGAGCGGCGGCTCACCTCGGTGCCCCCTCCCCTAGCACTCGACCCCCATGTCGCCGCAAGGGCTCGAGACGCAGGGCAGGAAAGGGTTGCCAAGAGCATGCCTCCCCATTCGCTGAACTCCCACCAACATCAGGAGGCTTGAAGGACGGCGCCACACTCAGGGGGACGAACCCCCCACGACCAGAGAAGTAGCTGCTTTCTTTCCCTCTCCATATGGCAACCATGGAGTCTCACCGGGGCGAAGTGGAGCTCCTTTTATAGGGCAGCAACGGCCCAACCACGCGAGGGGCACAGTGGACGCGGCTTAGCTTGCAAAACAAGCTAAAATAGCCCCCCCCCGCTAGGTGACGCATTGAAGACCCGCAGAGCCTCGCCATCACATCAGCAGAAGCCAGCCACAGTTCCCCGCGAGGCTGGGTCAAATCCACCGTTTGGCCACGACGGCCTCAAAAGGCGAGCCAGTACTCACGGTGGCTAAAAAATCACCCCATGGCAGAGTCCTCGACTCTACCACGGGCTCGGGGGGCCACACTCGGCGAGTGCGCTCGCGCGCCCTCACCGGACTAAGGAAGAAAAACAAAAACTCAACCTCTCTGATCCTAAGGGAGAAAACCGTTTCTTTTCCCCCTTAGGCTCGGGGGCTACTGAAGAGGGGATGAACCGGGGGTAACCATCTTAACCCCTAAACCCCAAATCAGGAATACTAATGGTGGGCCGCGTCAGCGGAGGCCCAACACCGATTGCCGGCAAGGCCAGGCCTAGCTCCTTTCCTTTTAAGAATAGCAGCTCGGCCCCCCATTGCAGAGCCACCTCCGACTCATGCAACCAACCCGGTTACCTCGGCGGAAGGCTCCGCCTCGCACGACATAAGGCTCCTTCCGCCGTAATCTGACGTCCGGGCCCCCCCAGGGGCGGACCGCAACGTGGCGGAAGCTGCCCCGCGCCCCACGGGACGTGCAGCTGCAACGGAGCACGCGGATCCGCTCTGTCAGAGGCTCAGGTAATGATGAGATTTTCTCCTGGCGTGGGAGGCGGACTGTCCCGGCGTGCCATCACCTGATATTGAACAGTGGCCAAGGACACGCGAATCCTTCGCCTGCAAGACATCGAACAACATGACCCGACCCATCAAGCATCAGAGGGAAGGTTGAGGCTTGCATGGGAAGCCCCGACCTAGCGTGACCAGCAGGCTCCTGGGTCGGAAAGAAGCCGCCTCGGGACGGAGGCCAAAGCTACGCCGCCCTACGAAGGCTACCGATGCTGGGGCAGTGTACGGCGCCAACGGGAGACGAAGGCCTACGGCGTGGCACTGTTCTGGCACTGTAGCAGAACGGGTTTTTACCATCTTAACCTTTGTACGCCGACCCTCCTTGAACTATAAAAGGGGAGGTTGGCATAGAGACGAACTCGGCAAGACAAAAAACAACACACCACACTCACCGAGCATCAGCTGCTCTCACTCACATACAGAGACTTGGGACTTCTTCCCTCTCTCGATCTAAGCTTGTATCCCCTACTACAAGCCCCCCTGTGGGCATATAGAACACTTTCCCGAACTGGGCATAGGGCATCCCCTCGGTGCCTGGACCAGTATAATCCCGGTGTCTCTAAGCCTAACCATCCGGATCAGACGCACGATTCATACCAAAAATTACTTGTCAGCGGTATAAAACCCCGACACCTGCGCCAACTTACATCTTTACACAGGGCTAAAGCATCGTATAACCACATGCATGTCAATTAATTTTGAATCTAGAGCTTAGCAACCATGACTTAAAAAGCTACGCAAGACACAGGCCCGAACATTAACTATTGCATCCGAAAATGCAGAACAGAATGTTAGTTCTCAGCACGAACTATCGTGGCCATCCATTTCCTCGTGAATCGGCGGCCAAGATTTTGCTAGCACGGCGTCGTGACCTTTGGCGCTGTGGGTACATAGCACGACGTTAAAGATCATGGCGCCGTGCTATTATACAACGGCGTCGTGATTTTTGGCGTCGTGCTTTTTGAAATAAATTCTCGACCGACGGATGCAACACTAAGTTGATGAACAGTTGCGATAGCTCGGGCTGAGAACACACGTCCCAAAATATTGCTTTACTATTGCGTCATCACAACTACGATAGATGACGGGCTCCCTGAGCAACAGTCGAGGAGTGAATTACCATGTCATCCTAGCTCCTATGAGATACCAACGTGATCTGGTCTAGGTTCATTGCTTGTAGTGTGGTCATAGGACGTGCTAGCATAATAGATGTGATATCTTTCAGTTGAGTTGCCTCTACTCAGTTTTTTTACAACACTACTCAGGTTTTTTTTACAAACATCAATCATTCATATCAGCAGCAAGAAGCTGCAAGCAACCAAACAGAGTGCATGGTTACAGAGGTCAGTGCCTGGAACATAGGACACTGAGTTTCATGGGCTCCATAGGAGCAATCTAAAGAGAAAGGCTGGTGAACCATGCTAGCAAGAGACACAGCAAGTCTGGCTAGGGAATCAGCCTCAAGGTTTTGTGCTCTATTTATCTTATACAATTTGGAGTGAATGGTAACAGATGAGGTATCATATTCTTGAGTGAAATTCTTCATTCTCCAATCTGGCGGGTTGCTGTGATCTTGGGACGAAAGGAACTGCACAAGCTGACTGCAATCTGAAAAGAATGAGACATTGGTGTAGCCCATGTTGACAGCTACTCGAGCTGCCAAAGCAAGTGCACCAGCTTCTGCCACAATTACCGAGGAGGCATTGTTGATGATGGCCTTGATATATAGCTTGTTCCCGGGAGCATCCTGCGAATTGGCAAACACAATTCCAACATCAGCCACCCTAGGTTGGGTGTCAGGTCCATCTGGGGTAATAGATGCGTCGGTATAGCAAGTAATAGAAGTGTGGCGGTTCAGCCGAGTTCCTTGAAGGAAGGTAGGAATAGGAACCAGTAGCCTGTCTGTTGTTGCAGTGCCATGTATGGTCTCCTGATTGGCAGCCTGATTGTTATCTGCATTTAAAGAATTCATACCTTGGGGAGTATCTGTAGCTGCAACAACGCCATTTGAATCGGTTGCATCAACATCATCTGTACCTACAGAAGGAGAAGATGTACCTTGGCGATTGGACCTGAGGGGAATCTTGTTTGCTTCTGTGTTGCTTTGTTTCTCACTTAGTGCACCCAAGTGGGAATGCATGTGGGCAGTAGCTGCTTGGTGTACCTGAGGGGGTGTCCAAGTTTTCCTCTGAAACCTGTTGGCATTACGAGCTTTCCAAATGTACCAAAGGGTGAACAAAGTTTTACAAAGTAAACCTTCAGAGGGGTTACTGGAGATGAGTGAAGGAATAGTCAGTTGAATGCCATCTTATTCTACTGGAATGTTGTTGGTGTGTATAGGTGGGTTAGCTGTAGCCCATACTGTAGCAAGCAAATTACATTGAAAGAACAAGTGCTGATCATTTTCAATATAACCACAGTAAGAGCAGTGTTGATCAATATGAGTGGAATACCTACCCGCGCGTTCACCTGTGGCAATTGCACGTCTGATTAGCCTCCAAGCAAAAGTTTTGAGAAGTGGGGGAATGGTTTTACTCTTCCAAACCTTTTGCAGAATGAGATTAGCGTCATGGCTAATACTTCTTGAGCCATGGGTGGGTAGGTGGTGCACCTGTTGTTTAGCTAGGAAATTATAGACAGATTTAGTAGTACAGAGACCATTTTTTGTCGGGATCCATCTGAGGATATCATCCCTTTCAGAGGTGACAACAGGCGTTGCTTCTATTACTTGCACGACCTCCTCGATGAAGGTAGAAGAGAGAAGCTGGTGATTCCAGTTGCGCGTACCTGGAAACCAGAGGTCACTAACCTTAGCTGGTAGACGCAAATTGACCACTGGCAGGAGAAGGTGGTCATGGATGTGATCCCAAGCCGGCATCCAAGGTGATGACCATATGGAGGAGTTGCCAGCGTGTATTTGGCAGGTTGTATTAGCTACAAGATGGTGTTTGACATGCATGATAGAAGACCAATAAATAGACCTGGAGGCCGTGTTAGGGGCGGTCCAGAAAGAGTCATTACGGTAATACTTGGCCTTAATAATAGCAGACAGGAAAGGGTTTTTATTATTATCAATATTCCAAGCCGAATGAACAATGAGGCTTTTATTAACCGTTTCCATATCTCTTATGCCAAGCCCGCCTTGTTCCTTAGGTTTGCATATATCATCCCAAGAGCGATAAGAAATGGGAGTTGTGTCCAACTCTTCCTGGACTCCAGCCCACCAAAATCTTCTAATGATGGTGTTAATCTTTTCAATAAAGGTTTTGGAGAGAAGAACAGTGGACATGTAATAAATGGGTATAGAAGCTGGCACTGATTTGATATATTGCAATCTATGGTTGAGCTTGTTGGCTTTGAGTTCCAAACTTGGCAATGAATTTGTTGTAAATAAAATTATAAGCTCTGTTCTTATCCCTATGACTGAAAATCATAGGATGTCCTAAGTGCATGGTATTAGGCTGAAGATTAGGAACAGGGAAGATACCTTTGATTTGGGTCCTAATGTGGTTGGGAACATTCTTGCTGAAATAAATAGAGGATTTTTGAAGGTTGGGAGTCTGACCTGATTTTTGACAAAATTCATAGAAAATAGTTTTAATAGCTTGAGCCTCCTCCAGGGTTGCCTTGCCACAGAGAATGAGATCATCTGCAAATAAGAGGGAGTGAATAGGAGGAGCTCCCACTCCCAGTGAGATTCCAGATAGGTTGTTATTGGTAAGGGTTCTTGCAGTCTAATAGAGAGTTCATTAATAGTAATTACAAAAAGATAGGGAGAGAGAGGACAGCCCTATCTCAACCCTCTTTGTGGATTGAAATAATTGGAAGGTTCATCATTAACAAGAACAGCTAAAGATGAAGTAGAAATGCAAGTATGAATCAGATTGATGAAGTTGTCATTAAAACCAATCATGTGAAGAGCATCTAAAATTAAAGTCCATTCTAGTATGTCAAAAGCTTTAGCTAGATCAATTTTTAGAAGGAAAGCATTAGAATTCCAACTTTTAAGATTAAAAGAATGGATAATCTCTTGAGTGATAATAATATTAGAGGAAATGTGTCTATGGGCAATAAAAGCAGATTGGGCCTGACTAACATAATTAGGGAGATGGTTTTTAACTCTGTTAGCCAAAGAAGTAAATATGATTTTATAGATGACATTGCACAAGCCAATAGGTCTATAATCTTGAGGAATAGTAAGATTACTCTTTTTGGGAATGAGAGAGATCAAGGTTCGATTAAGATCAGGATGCAAGGTAGCATGAGCGTAGAAATTTGTTACCACTTTGTAGATGTCATCCTTTGCCCAGTGCCAGGCAGATTTGTAGAAGGCTGCATTGAGACCATCAGGACCTGGAGCTGCATTACTGCGCATTTGTTTAATTATATCATGAATTTCTTTTAAGTCAGGAACAGAATAAGTAAATCTGAACAGATCATCTTCCTGCATGTTGGTACTGTCACTGTGATGAACAGGGAAAACAACCGTAGGTGGAGTGAAATCATGGGAAGAGCCCTGGAGATTATTGGTGTTGTTAGTAGAGAAAATATGTTGAAAGTAGTTAGTTAGGGTGGCAGCAAGTTGATCAGGAGTGGTGGAATGGGTACCATCGGGATTAATAAGGTGAGTAATTCTATTCTTTCTATTTCTTTTAATGATAGCGTGATGAAAAAAGTCAGTGTTTCTATCGCCTTTAACTGCCCAGGTCTTCTTGACGCGCTGGAGGTGGTAGGTTTCCTCTTTGGACATCAGGTTGTGGTGTTGTTCATGGAGCTGCTGCTATAAGTTGTGGTTCTGGAGAGAAGGGTGCAGATTTTGTTGAGCTAGAAGTTGGTTTTCAATGTGTGCAAGCAGGTCACTGTTCTTCGGTTTCTTTCTCCGCCATTTCCTAAGATCTGCAGCAAGAAACTTAGTTTTTTGTGAGAAATCACGCACAGAGGAGCGTTGCCAACTTTGTTTAGCAATATCATGATAATCTTGCTCCATTAACCACCAGTTTTCAAAACGAAAAGGTTTATTAACACGAGGTCTTTGAGAGTTTAGAACCGCAAGAATAGGAGCATGATCACTGTACATCATGGGAAGGTGGTAGATGGTAGTGGAGGGGAATATCAAGCACCATTCCGCATTTCCTAAACAACAGTCAAGCCTTTCATAAGTTGGAAAGGAGGAAAATCTCTTGTTAGTCCAAGTATAGGCTGGTCCATTATAGCCAAGATCAATAAAACCCACATTGTTTAACACAAGAGTTGAACTCATTAATATGGTGAACATCAGCTCTAGTGGGACCTGCTTTTTCATTAGCATGCATCAATTCATTTAGATCACCCATACAAAACATAGGTAAATTACTATTCTGATTAACAAAATCAAGCACTTGATCCCACATAGCTCTAGTGGTACGATGATGTGGGTCACCATAAATACACACCAAACCATAATGCCGCATACATGTTTTATTAGTACACAAGGCAAAGATGAAATTGTGGCTATGATCAACAACAGTAATGTCAACCTCATCATTCCAAATCAGCCATAGACCTCCCGATTGGCCTTGTGCTGGAACTACAAAAGCTTCGTTGTAATTAAACCTATTTTTAATGGTCGTTTTAGTGATGGAAGAATTCCTAGTTTCTAATATAAAACATACCTGAGCTTTGGTGGATTCTAGTAACCTAGCGAGGTGGGTCATGGTTGAACTTCGAAGACTGCCGCCCGAGCCTCGGCAGTTCCACGCCAGGTGTGTCATGACGCCAGCTTGGGGAGGGTGTTGAGGAAGATTGTCACGAGCAGAAGGGTGAGGTAGGTCATCGCTGTCACCTTGGTTTTGAAGAGGAGACCTCACCGACGCGACCTGAGGAAGAGTACTAGGGGCTGGTGTTGTGGAATGAGGAGGCATATGTGTGGTGGGGAGGTTGATTGAATTATCGATTGGGAACAACGTAGCGTGAGGTGAACGAAACGGAGTGGACATGGGGAAGGTGGCATGGGTCGGATCAGGAGGGTCGGAGGGCGGAGGAGGATCAGGGGGCACATCATCCACGGGAGAAGGAAGAGGAGCATCAGGTCCTTCACTGGCCATGGGGGGGAGCGGTAAAATGGAGTTCAGAACTGAGGCTAGAAAGGTAGAACTAGTTGGCTCATCTGCAGGATAAAGCATGGCAGCACGAGCACAGATCCACCAACTAAGATGCCCACCAACCAATCAAGGAAGAAGCAGATCAGGTCAGGGGAACACGAACCTGATCTGGACAGATCAGCTTTGAGGAACTCCGCAGCAGAGGCGATTCCGCCGGTATCCTGACCGGAAGAAACCACCGTCAGATTCTGTCCAAAAGGAGGGGGATCGGTAGAGCGTAGCAGGATTAGCAAATCTTGCAAAGATCGAGAAGATCAGACTCTATTACGCCTTTAGATCTGAAGATTTTGGAGAGGAAAGGGAGGAAGGAAGGTGGGTTACGGCATTCGCCTGATACTACAGAGAGCACGGGTCTCCAAGGAGCCTCTTGACAGTGGGCACGTTGGACTGTAGTACCATGAACCCCTGCATGGGAAGCGTAATATATATGGTCCAAGAAGGGACTTAATTACATTGAGCTCAGCTATGCTTGGGAACAAATACTGCGAGCGGCAAGTAGCTATAGAGGGATGCAGGAGTCAGGAGAGTGTCCAAGACCAGTATGAGATCAGTATGAAACCCTGTGGTTCAAATGGAAAATTCACGCATGGTCACACAAAGTCTGAGGCTCTGAGCACGCGAAATGAGCAAGTAGATTGAATCACACAATGCCCACAATTCAGATCTAAATGTATTAAAACGCGTGCGTTCTCTCTCAAAACGTCATTCCACGTCATTTACCAGTTCATAACCGTTGGTTCTCTCAGCGAACTAAATCTATAGCCATCCAATCTCTATTTTACACTTTCATCTAGACCCATATGGAACTGGTGAATTGCAGCAACCAATGAGGCTCTCTCGTACATGTGTTCTTTGTTCCCTCGTCTTCTTTCCGTTGATATCCATCGAAGTCCTTGCTGCCTGCCGGCGCTGCTCTACTCAAGGATCGGAGGCCTCGCCTGCAGCCCTGCAAAACGAATGGATGCCGCGAATGGGCTTGTAGTCCAATGATAGGACGGTCCAGTGGGACGTTACCCACCAAGGTTTAAATTCTGGTGCTCGCACCTTTTTCTGGATTTATTCCGGAATTTTCCGGCGTTATGCGATAAGTGGTAAGTGACGTTCCCGTCGACGACGAGGCGCCAGTGGTGACTTCGGGAATCTCCAGATCTGCCGGTGATCAGTCTTTCGGAAGTGCTCATAGGGGTAGAGTTTGCGTACGTGTGTTCATAGGGATGAGTGTGCGTACGTGTTGTGAGCGTCTGCGATGTACTGTGTAATTTTAAAAAAAACGAATGGATGCCAGCCTCAGCCTCGTCGTCAACAGCGCAGCCTCAGCTGCAAGTTGCACCTTTGGTACATCGAGTTAGTCCTCCATTGCTGCCACCATGAATAGCCATTTGTTAATTGTTATTCTATATATATTCTACTCCTTGAACAAACCCTGTTCACTAGATGCTTGATAAAATGCCTCAGAGAAGCATGTTTACCCTTTTACTTTCAAAATAAACTCCAAGCTCACCATATTTTTAACACTACCGGAAAATCACACTTTGACGTGTGTCCGAGACTTTGCCGTGCGATTTTTATCGGGTGCACAGCAAAGAGCTTCGTTGACGTGCTCTTTTTAGAGGGCGTACGGCAAAAAAAAAATGCACGACAAATTAGCTGTTTGTCGTGTCTTTTATTTTTTGCGACGCACGACAAACACAAGGGTTTGCCGTGCGTTTTTTGTGACGCACCGCACATCAATTATTTTTTTCCACCGTCCATTAGCCTCCCGCTGTGACCGTTAGTAACGAGAAGGGGCAGGTGATTTTTTTGTCCCCTTTGCCGTGTGCCAAAAAAAACACGCGGCAAAGATATATGTTTGCCGTGTGTTTTTAGTTTGGCGCACGACAAAGTTGTTTTCCATATATATGTCCTCCTATGTCCCAAATCCAAATGCCCCTCAAAACAAATTCTCCTCACTTTTAAATTGTTTCTACTTCATACATACAACATGTGATACTTCATGGTAAATTTTGGTAGATTCTTGTATTCATTTGCTATATTTAACTAATTAATTACATTTCAAGCATTTTTTGAAAAAAAAAGTCAAATTTGAACTACAAGTGATTGTTGAAATAATAGAATAAAATGAGTTAAAAAATTAATTCATGTTATTTAGCCTAATTTAAGACCTTTTCCATAAAATCAACAGAAATTTCAAACATCTTGACCAAGAAACACGACCATGATCATGTGTCCAAATGATTTAAAAATTCTAAAAAATGTAAATGAAGTTTGAAAATTATGAGATTTGTCTATATCTCATGATATCATGTGTGAAGGCTATGGTAAAATTTGAATGATGTTTACAAATTGAAACATCTCCGATGAAGTTTCAGAGTTAAGAAGTATATGGTTAGTTTTGGATTAAAAGTGATGATCAAATTTGAATTCAAAATTTTTTTCTGTAGGCAATAGACAACATAAGTTGTTCTATGCAAAATTTTGGTGTTTTTTGAAGCCTTTTGATAATTTTGATGTTTTTCTATGTAAAATTTTGGATTTTATTAAAAAAACCTTTGCCGTGCGTTTTTAGTTTGGCGCACGGCAAAGTTTTTTTCCATATATATGCTCTCCTAAGTCCCAAATTCAATGGCCCCTCAAAACAAATTCTCCTCACTTTGAAATTTTTTCTCCTCTATACATACAACATGTGATACTTCATGGTAAATTTCTGTTCGCATCATCTTTGTTGTACCATCTACCAAAACAATAATTTACTTCTACAAACTTCATAAGTGATTCAATTTAGCACAACATACTTTTGCATATTTCTTAAGTAACCAACTACATATTTATCAGAGCTTCCTTACAGGAGACCCATAGTGTCATCTATGCCCATAGTGTCATCTATGCAGAGTTGGCGGCTACTGCTTTGGCTGCAGTGGTACTACACAGGATAGACTGCCATCAAGTTTCATTTTTTTCAGATTGTGAGCAGTTGGTGCATCTCCTCGAGTCTGGAGACTACTCTGATCACCCTGATTGGAGGATGAAGACACTTATTCAGACTTTTGAAGACTACACTAGAGATAGACTGTCCCAAGTTCATAAAATAGATAGAACCTTAATTGCACAGATTCTTTAGCCATATTATTATTTTCTTCTCCTGCTGTGCCGCATCAAGATTATGTACCCACATGCTCATATGAGCATCATAATCAACAGTACCCTCTATTGGCAGCACTGTCCTCTGTACCCCTTGAACTCTCAAGGACTCTAGCAGCATCTTGCTGCCACTACGGGAAACCGGCCAGATGCCGAGTGTTTTCCTGTACGCCGAGTGTTGTCTGTCGGGCACTCGGCGACATACCTCTGGGCCAAGTGCCAGTTAGAAAACACTCGGTCTAAAGAAAACACTCGGCGTAAAGAGATCTTCACCGAGTGCCACCCTGAAAGCACTCGGTGAAGGCGACTGAGGCACTCGGGGACATAAAACACTCGGCATATACGACGTCCCACGTGACCCTCTACCCGTGCCACCATTTGTTAACAGACGACGTTATATATTCGTCAAGGGCTACGCCGAGTGTCTGGAACAAACACTCAGCGACTTAATGAAAGTTTGTTGTAAAAAAAAGTAACCAAAACCGTAGTCTAAAAAAATAACCAAAACCCCGGTGAATTTCCTTTCACTTACTTAGATATGCCAACTCGCGTCAATAAACTTACAATAAAATCCATAGAACTCAACTCCCTACTGTCGATGCAATTTACAGACAACACACCGAGTGATAGACCACCTGGTCTCCGAATTCTCCTCATGAGAATCATAGTCATGAGAATTCTCGACCACTGAACTAATAGTGCCACTATGCACCCGCCATTGTCGATGGGCCCACTGAAACAAGAATAACGTCACCATTGGTGACTCATTGTTGATGAGCATATCGTCTACCACTGAAAGAATGGGGTTAGCTAAATCTTGAAATAAATCCAAAAACATTTGACCACCAAGAGTCGGACATGGCGGTCAGTCAACATCATGTGGTGATGAAAATTCAAAGAAAAGTCAATTGAACCAAAATGTTTGCTTTGTGTCACTCTCTACCTTTGGTGGCTCTGTTCATGTCAATGCTATTCTTATTTTTTGTAACATGCTATTCAATAATGTGATTTTTGCAAACACAACAAGAGCAGCTAATTCTGATGATTAAACCCTTTCCACGTGTTTCATAGATGGGGAATTTTTAGGGTGCTTGTAATTAATGTGAATCATTTATCCGGTGAAATCTAATGGTGGTAATAGTAGATAGTACCAATAGTGTAGTACCAGGTAGTACTATATATTTTGGTGGATCCTGGATACTAACTCATACTACCTGGTACTACCTCATTAAATTAGCTGTGGAAACACTATCACTACAATGTACTACCTGGTACTTTCCAAGCACCGGAACAAAGCTCGTCAACTTTGTGGTATCATCTACTTATATATCTTTTTCGAAAGTAAGACAAGTGAAAAAAAAACGTCAAAGAAGACCACCATTGCAGAACCCTAACAGGTAACAGCATCACAAGCAGATAAACATCGAAGAAGGTAAAACCCAGCTGTTTCTCCAATTGAGGCTGGTGAAGCACTAACTCAAAATTATGGGAGGAGATAGAATCTCTGACCATGACATCTAATTCTTTTATAATAGAAGAGAGATTACATTTATTTATCAGTAGGATCGGTGGTCTTGGATACTTCAAAATATACGAAGTCTTCACCAAGTTGGCTAGCGGTTATATAAATTGGCCTTAGAGTCAAGAAGATCATGGCAAGGGATTACGCGTATCACCCAATTGTCCCTCCGTGGTTGTGGCCGCTGACTGCTGCCTTCTGATTTTCACTTCATGAAATGCAGCTTGAAGCGACTGAGTGCAAACAAAAAAATCTAAACTCTAAAGGACCCTTAATGTCCGCTTGGCTCGAGGACCCTTAAGAGCCGGCCCTGCTGGCCTATAAATTATTCGCAACGGTGGGGATATTTATGGTGGTTTCTATGTCTATTAATTATCTTGTCAACTAAGCGAAATGATGATGTGACAGCCTAATAATAAGGAAAGAGAGCACAAATCATAGATTGTTTCCTCATGGAGAAACAATATCTACTCTTGACCTAGTGCACAAGAAACTATAAATTTATCATTGGGAAGAAACCACTAGTTTTTTTGAGGTTAATGCAACACTCCCCACTGGTGAAATTGAAAGAGAGAAAGAGAAAACAATTATTACTCGAAGACATTACCACTGTGAAGTATAGTTTCTATAGATGATTTCTTGTGCTATGGAAATCGTGTTAGTTTTCTCCATTGGACTGTCCTTGTATACCAGCAAATTGAAGGTCGTGATAGGATTCCCAACCGTGTGCCTTGTACCAGCCTTATATTCAATTGTGCATTTATTCACGACCATGCCTTATACCAGCAACTGGCATATAAATTTAATCACCCCCTTGGAAAAAAGAAGGTCGTGATAGGATTCATTGGTAGTATTCACGTCATGGTTGCAAATAGCCCGCTATAGATTTAATATAGCTCCATTATACTATCTCCGTTCTTAAATATATGACGTTTAGAACAAGTAAATTAGTTCAAAACTGAACTAACTAGTTTGTCCTAAACGTCATATATTTATGGACGGATGGAGTAGCTTTTTGAGACGAGTACTGCAACGATATTGCAAATATTATTGTTAATGTCGCTAACTCCGCTATAGGAGGAGGATGTGTAATGTGTTGTCCAAGATGAATTGTCACCGCAGAAAGCGATGGTCAATTCATGCGGGCTCGGAGAAACGGATGCATTCACACAAGTTTATTTCCTCGAGACTTGTTAAGGATTACTAGAGGGACGATCCTTTATTTTGCTTACTAGGTGATACCCTGCGCGTTGCTGCGGGAATTTCTATAAAATTTGAAGATGTAATTTGAAAGTAGAAACAATAAAATGATTGCATCACAACTTTTTTTTTGCAAACAATGATGTAGATGAAAGCACATTGAGAGAGAACTACTTAGCAATTTGTATCATGGTACTCGCAAAGACTAACACAATGCATGCATGATTACTATTAGCCGCAGAAAATCGATAGAAGACATAAAATTCATTATTCTAGTTGATGGTGATGTGGATAGCTTGCATGTTGAGAGAAGATCTAGTGAATGGTGACGTGGACCTCTTGCATGTTGAGAGAAGTCTATTCATGATGTGTAGTGGGTCTCACCTATATAGTTGTTATAGATAGATTACAGACCCTCATGGATTTACAGCGGGATTGTCAATACGTTTCCGGTCAAATTGCCTAATTAATATACTGGACGATACGATATCCAAGGAAAAACAAGAGTTGAAAGCGGTCGAACTCGATATTGTTTTCACTTTCATATTTCAATACGAGTAAGGTTGGACGAAAAGCTCGAAGCTCGTTAGCTCACTCGAACTTGCTCGTTAGTGCCTCGGCTCGGCTCGTTATTTAATTTGAATCGAGTCGAGCTCAAGTTTTAGCTCGCTATGATAACGAGCCGAGCTCAAGCTGACTCGCGAGCCCTAACGAGCCAGTGCAGCAGCCAGCAAACGAGCAGGCAACCTAGAGTAGATTGAGTAGTAACTTTCTTAAGTACTAGATTGCTTGTTGGCTACTTAGTTTTGTAGTTTGTTGACTTGTAAAAATATTGTATTTGTTGATTTCATACTTACTTATTTGCTGTGATTTTTTCGAATTTATAACTACTAACGAGCTAGCTCACAAGCTTAACGAGCCAGCTCGAGCTTCTTCACGAGCCGAGCCGAGCTAGATTTCTAACTCGCTAAGATAACGAGCTATAACAAGTCGAGCCGAGCTCGATATCCCGCCCTACAGGAACAAAACTGAATACGATAAGGTCAAAAAAGAAAATGAAAACGAACCTACGGGATATCAAAAGATTCGAGAATGAAATGATTCGATCAGGAAAATCTCGAACATGGTCGGAATATGAAAAAGCAAAACGGGAATTCCATCGCGTAAAACCTAGTTAAGCATAACTACATGTGGGCCGACCACCAATAATCACCAACTAGAAACAACACGCGGCATTGCCGCGCTTGGGCCATTTCTAGGCCAGTGTGAATATCGGTATTTTGCTAAAAGAAATACATCGATAGTTTGATTAAGAAACTTTTTGACATTTTATCTTGCTAGAAAATATTGAGAAAGATGGGTGAAAGGGGTGCAGAGGTGAAATGGATTTGGGTGGCTATCATTGTCTCGTCTCGTGCGACGGCTCCTCTGTAATCTTATGCAATTTACTGCATTTTCAGTGAACAATCAAACAATTTTAGTGTATAATCCTTAAGTGCATCAATCTGCAAGGTATAAAAGTAAATTGAAGTGCTGGAAGCCTACATACTCCCTCCGGTTTGGTAAAAGAAGTCGTTTAGGACAGCGACACGGTCTCCAAAAACACAACTTTGACTTCTCTTTTCTATAAAAACATTTATTGAAAAGTTATATATGTATACTTTTATGAAAATGCTTTTCAAAACAAATCTATTGATATGATTTTCACATTTGTAAACTTAACGACCTAAAAGTTATTCATCATTTATATTCCCAATGTTTGACCCAAATCTTGTCCAAAACGACTTCTTTTACCAAACCGGAGGGAGTATGTAGTCAAGACCCATTATTACGAGTTGAACAGATTAGAAGAATAATATGGTGTACGAATTTCTCCATATATATTGGACAAGTTGCATCTTTCAACGCACATTTCTCTGTTGTTATTTGCATGATCCCAAGACAACAAAAGTATTGGAAGTCACAATCTTTTTACACTTAGAGTAAAGCAGGAAATTAGAAGCTTTTAACAATGATCTAATGTTGATTATTTCACTCAGAAAAATGGAGAAAATAGTGACATTCAGAACCTAGTAAATGCAAAAACCAATATGGAAAGTTCAGAGATAGTTTGAACAGATCATTGTTATAAATTAGGATGCGACTTGTGCTAAGGAGTCCATCGGATGTTCTGATTTCTACAAAATTGATAAGATGCCACAGAAAGTTGGAGGTAGTAAAACAAATTGTCTATTAGGACGTTGTAAGCATTAATAAACTGATGGACTGAGAACCGTTGTGCATACAGACCAATTAGCTGTTCATAACTGCTGCAATTGAATTGTAAACTAAAACATGTTTGGCTGATTATACTACTTCTTTATGTCCTTTCTGTATTTATACTTGGAGTGACTACTAAATAATTTAGAGGTCTAGCCTTTCACGCCATACCAATCCAATAATTCAAACTCTGTGGTAATACTAATATGCTACTTTCCAGTAAAATGCATCTTTAAGAACTTGTTCTAAGGTGTAATAATCAGTTAAAATTTTGTGGAGTGTAGGTACTATCGTAGGTGTAATATATATAACTTTTAGAATGGGCCATTGCTATTTCCTTTAAAAAAGGTAGTCTCTAGATCTTCAAATACAAAACAAAAAATATATATAGCTCTGTTTGCTTCGAAAAAATAGAAGATGTGGGACTATCTTATATACTCTTTTGTTCTTTCCCCCTTTTCCTCTACCGCTTGCATTTTGATGGATTAGAGAGATGTCACTCCAAATTGGGCAATGTAAAATAGTAGTACCATGTGTCCATGTCATCACTTGAAGATCACCATGCTGCTGCTGTAGAGGAGGTAGCGTAGGAGGCCTCTGCTGTAGGCGTGCGAGCACAGCCGCATGCACACCACAAGCGCAACAAGCAGTAGGCCAAAGCCCCGTAGCGCTGTTGGAGCCTTGCAAAATTGCAGGAGCCCACGCCAGAGACCAGGCAGATGCGGAGCTGATGATTGACGATGCTGGAATTACAGTGTTTCGGATGGGCATATCATCGAACACCAGGGGGGGTCCCTCGAGCTGTTGTAGCGCGGCGTTGAGTCGGAACGGCGACTGCAGCAGGCACGGTTGGGCAGAGTGATGAGGAGAAAAGAGGTGGCCCGGCGGCGAGATGACTCGGTGAAGGAAACATGGGCTCTCCTCGAGATCCCGCATCTGGAGCAACGTGGGCCCGGGGCGACGCTGGAGCTGGAAGAGCGCCGCGTCGCGCCCGCGGAGGGAGAAGCGCCAGTACGCGACTGGCCTCCGCTGCTTCTTGGGCGCCGGCGGCCTGCTGCGCAGCGGCAGCGAGTACCTGAACCAGGCGTCGCTGCAGGCCTCCGCCTCCGCCACCACCGCGTGGCACCAGGGGCCGGAGCCGGAGTCGCCGCGCCGCCGGAGTACTGCAGCTGCCTTCTTATTCGCCGACGGCGTGGCGGGAGCGTGGTGGCTTCCCACGGAGATGCGCCACCGGGGGAGATGCGGGAGGGAGATGCGTCGCGGGGGAGATGCGCCGTCGGGGTCGGGGCGCGGGGTTCCGGAGGATTCGCGAGTGCCCGGTTCGCACCTTAACAGGTGAGACCCGCGCGAAGCCCGATCGAACGGTTCATATTCCGAGCTTGCTGGATCCAACTGCTCGCGAGCTAACGGGCGACGTGGACCCGCTACCCGTTCGCGGTATTAGCCCGGAATACTAGTAACTAGAAAGTCCCGCGGCAACCGCGGGTGGCCAGTGGGTGGGGCCATTTTTCAAACAAGTACAATGGATACGTTGTAGTTTGTTTGCATTTCTATCGATCAGTCTCATATCTGATCCATGATGTCTTTGCCTATGGCACGTTTTCGCTTTGCCTCTTGCTAGTTCGTGCAACGTGCTACGGAGAAGATGTTTTAATTTTGATGTTACTTGATATAATGGGTCATATACGTCTCGATGAAGACGTTGTATTTAAGGATTTGAACCCAGAGCATGTGGTTATTGGTTTTGGTTCGGATCTAAAATGATGTGCTAAATACCAAAGCATGTCGATTTTGATTAGCATTAATTCAGTAAGATGACAAATTTGATTTATGTTTTATATTATGGAGGTTGATATGGAATTTAACTGTTTTTATTATTTTTTACAAAATTAATATGGTCCCAACGGAGTGTGTAAATTTTATCTTCATTAAGGGCCATAGTGAAAAATGGCTAAGTTTTTTTTAGCTACACATTATTGAACGATATATACAAATAGGCTCATAAACATGTTTGACATGATCTTGCACTCAGTTGCACAAAAGACCTTGGTCAAAGTTCAAATTCCCGGTCAAACCCTAGATCCATAAAAGCTGAAATGGTTTTCTTGTGCGTTCTCCAAATTTCACTATAGAAGTTCAAAATCGGCCAATATAAAAGTTCTTCGTTATCTCCGGGAACACATTTTTCATCATTGGCGGAAATTCAAATTTTGAGTGCAAAGCCGCGTAAACTCGAGATGAAGTTCCGGTGCACAGTAATTCCGGGCCGAGTTCTCCTGAAAGTTCAACGCATTTTTGACACAAATCCGTTGATCAAAACTTATGTCGCCCTTTGTGAAAGTTGTAGGTCTATAGTTCCTCTACAACTTTTATTTTTGGAGAATTTCAACTTAGTTGGCACTTTTTGGAGTAAATGAATTTCGAAGGCGAGCAAATGGACTGAAAAACCAGACGCGCTCGGCGCATCGCCCGCGCGTGCGCGCGCGCTCCCGCCGCGCAGGCTCGTCTACGTGGCATTTCCACGGCCGTCCGGCGTACGGACTCCTAGAGCCCGTCACTGTGGACTAAGGGGCGTGCCGTGGTGCCTCCGTCCGCAGCTGCGCCGTACACCGCGCCCACGCATGCCAGAGGGCCCAGCAGCGCCATGCGCCAGCCGCGCCGCCCACCAGCCGCACCGCAGGCATGCACGCGGGCCCCCTGTGCTCGGCCGGGTATATGGGAAGAGAGAGAGGGAAGCCGGCGCGTTTTCGTGGTCGCTTCGTCGCGCTCGCCCACCATCTCACGCTTCCGCGCGCCGCCGGGCTCGGGCGAAGCCGAGACAGGGCCATCACCGCGCGCCTTTGCCACCGCCGTCGCGTTTCGGCCTCAGCTCGCCCTCGTGCCCCCTTTCCTCTCCCACATCTTCTCCTGCACCTCCTCGACACCGCACCACCACAAAACCGACCGCCGGCCGCACCGTCGCCGGACACTGGCCGCCGCGGTGGGCGCCTGAGGCCTGTTCCGCCGTCGGCGCTCCACGACGTCGTCTCCGGCCCAAATCCGCCGCCAAGTGCCGGGTACAAGTGCGCAATGACCTCTTGGCCCGATTCCCGACGAGCTCCGGCCGAGGAGGCCGCCGCCGGCGAGGTCTCCCGGGCCTAGCGACCCAATTGCGATGTTTTACTTCTTTCCAGGGTTCGAATCGTAAACCAAGGGCCTTTTCGTAATTCTGAAACTTAAGTCAAGGGTCCCCCTGTAAATGTATCTTTAGGGTTTCAGCTGCAACTTCGAAAAATCATTAAAAATTGTAGAAAAATCATAAAAATGCAAATCTAATTTTGTTAGTTTCCTAGTGAATAAACCTACCTTTTCTAGAAAGGCTGTATAGGGTTTTTCTTTGTAGTTGTTGAATTCAAAATTCAAACTCAGTTTGAGGTGTTTTTAGTGTAGTTTAAAATATACACATGCTATGGAGTTGAATTTTGGATATGTTTCTCTTTATGGCATGTTTAGATTTGTGACCAAAGTTGGCATGAGTTTGATGTGTAGATTTTTAGTTATGATTTATGTAAGCTTTATACTAGATTAAGCTTGATGCTTTTTATAGCCCCTTTTAATAAACTTTTCCTTAAGCACAAGTGCACCCTAGGGCTTTGTCTTGATGAATAGTACCTCTGGTAGAATGGATATGATTTTAGGATGTGCTTTGGTATATGTTTTGGATTTAATCTTGTGTAGAGTGATAAATTAATAACTCAAAATATAAATAAGATCTATACTTGAGCCCTGGCCAGAAACTTATTTTTGACCTAGAGGATGGCTAGGAGAAAGTTGAGATCAAAAAGTTTAGTAAATCTTTTTATATGAATTAATGGTGATTTACTAGGCTAAAATTTGTCTTTTTTGTTTAAATTAATTTATAAATGATCTTAAGCTAGATTTTGGTTTGTGAGCTTAAAATAGGCATGTGTTGCTGTGTGCAAAAGCTTAGGGTCATTTGAAGTGTTTTTGATTTAATATGGATTTATGGTTGAAAGGCTTGTTTTATGTAATTAAATAAAGAAATGAATTTAAGGTGTCAAAATTGAGAAAGCTTGTCATGGTTCTGTTTTTGAATGTTTAATCACACTCCCTTACTGTTTTGTGAAGTTAAATACCTTAGTTTGCTTAAATATGTACACAGTCACCATCAAAATTAATCTTTAATTAACCTCTCACACCCAAGAATCATAGGTAAAGAATCATAGGTAAAGATAGATTCCCCTTCACAAAAGCTAAAATTAATTTTGACTACAACTAATACATAGTTATTTAGAGGCATCTTGTGGTACATGCATTTCCTTTGAAAAAAAGAAAGAAAAATAAAAACCCATCATTATCCTCTCGTGCAGATGCACTGCACGGCACGGGGAGATGCTAATCAGCGAGCGCGCGCTAAGACCGGGAGTAGCGATCGATCAGATAGCATTACCTTTCCTTTTCAGGTACATGCGGGCCCACCTAATCATTCTCTTTTGGCGTTTTTCTATGGGAGCACGGCTCCGCACACATGCACCCCCCATGCTGGTTTCTCTTTCCGCGCAAGCTGGCTGATTTTTTTTCTTTTCGCGCGAGAGGCCTGCTAGCACTCGCTCCAACAGCCCATTCCCCCATTCAACTTTCCATTTTGAGAAAAAACTACCTCTCACAATTTTTCACTTTTGAAATATATGTACATAAATTCAATGCATAATTTTTTTATGATAACTTATGTGTATAATTTTTTCGTAACAATAATTTATGCACATAAATTCTTTTCCAGCAATGAGTTGTGCGCATAACTTTTTCCTTGACGACAAGTTATGTGGATAACTTTTTCTCCAACAACGAGTTATGCGGATAACTTTTTTTTACTAAAGAAAATTTATGCACATAAATTTTTCTCTCTGGAAAAGTTATGTGCATAACTTTGTCCCTAACGTCGAGTTATGCGCATAACTTTTTTCTAACAACGAGTTATGTGCATAATGTTTGCCTAGCGACGAGTTATGCGCATAACTTTTTTTATTAACGACAAGTTTTGCGCATGATTTTCCCTAACGATGAGTTATGCGCACAATATTTTTCCTAAAAATAATTTATGTACATAACTTTTTTCTACAACAAATTGTGTGCATGCCTTATACATTTATATAATATTTACTTGGCATGAAAAAAACTGAAAATGAAGCAAAAACAAAAATCAGACCACAAGCACATGTGCGCCATGTGCAAAACTTGTACATATAATTTTCCAAATAAAAAATTCTATATATAATTTATACGACAAAAGCAAAATTTATACATATAAATTTTCCAATACAAAAATAATATAAATAATTTATGCTACAGAAGCAAAACTTGTACGTAATCAGATGGAAGAGAGAGTGTGTGAGCGCTGCAGGTAGCTAGGAAATGAAAACCAGTTAACTGGACGATAATGATAGTTGTGGGCCCCTACGTACTTGGTGGCATGAGGTTTCTGGGGGTTCTTGCTGGGAAAAAGTCTACATCACCATCCAACCTATGAGGGGTGGAGTACAGAACCCCCAACTTATGAAATGGTATATATCACCCCCTGAACTTTCTAAAACCGGTCAAATTACCCCCTAAGGCAATTTTAAAAAACCATAATAAATCATAGAAAAATCATAAAATGAAAAATCTAATTGTGTTGGACTCAAAATGAGTAGATCTATACAATAAACATATAATATGATATGCTTTAGTACAGTTTTTTATATCTATGAAGAAAAACATAGATCTAAAGCTACAACAAAAAATATATACTAAAGCATATCATATTATATGTTCATTGTATAGATCTACTCATTTGGAGTCCAACACAATTGGATTTTTCATTTTATGATTTTTCTGTGATTTACTATGATTTTTTGAAATTGTCTTAGGGGGTAATTTGACCTGTTTTAGAAAGTTCAGGGAGTGATATATACCATTTCATAGGTTGGGGGTTATGTAGTCCACCCCTCATAGGTTGGGGATGACGTAGACTTTTTCCGTTGTGAAGGAAACGCACTCGATGGTTGACGAGTAAAAAAAAAGAACGAAAGGCTTGTAGGGCCCGCACTTGTAGGAAGGCTTAGCTGGTCAGTAGGCGGTCGCTGGATGGGTAGAAAAGAGAGAGAGTAGGCCTGCGCACGTGGACAGAGCCGGTCGGATCGCGCGACTGCTGAATTGGTTTTTCGGCACGGCTAGCCTGCAACCTTATCTTCTCTCCTGGCCTGGAACACCGTCAAAGGAATCAAAAAAGGAATATGCTCCAGCTCCAGATCGACGACTCCAGTGTCGTAGAAGACCGAACCTTTGAGTAGGCGACATAGTCAACGGAATACAGCCAAAAACAATGCATTATTGTCCTAGCTTAACGTTAATTGCGAATTCGAACCTCTACATAGTAGAAGACGTCGTAGCAGAGTTGTTCTTGAGACTTGAGAGTTAGATCCATGGCAACGAAACCAGGAAAGGCCACCAAACACACGCCGCATCAGGCTGCTAGAGGCCGAGAGCATTCAGGCAGCCATGAGCATCGTCGGTTTTCTGGCCAGGAGCTTCTGAGAAGCCAAGAGTATCCTCCGAGACCCACGCCAAGACGCCAAGATGAGCACTTAAGGGGTTCATCAAGTGACCGATATTATTCAACAAAAGATCGTCCTTCCCGGAGCCAGCATCTGTTTGATAGTAAGTATTTATCAAAAGGTATAGCAGAGAAACTTCAGTTTCCGGTTCTGGATAATCCCAGGTACAAGAACAGGCTTCCATCTTCTGGTCATGGGCATGCTTCCAAGGGTAAGGAGGAACAGGAAGATTGTTGGTCTACTGCCGCACAAGTTTCAAGAAGGCTTGCGCAACTTCAATCTTGTACCCAGGAGGACTCCAGGAGCACAGATCAGTGGCTTCAATCTAGGAGTAGGAGCCATGCACCGCAGGAGTTTTCTACTAATAATAAGCAGCTTTCTAGAAGGCAAGAGCAGCCTGAGTATTCTACTCAAGTTACGTCCAGGAGCCAGAGGCATCTTCCCTATTCTGGCAACAAGCTGGAGATTTCTGAGAGTCAAGAGCAGCGTACGTATTTCCTTCAAAAAAAAAAGAGCAGCGTAGGTTGTCTAGCCATGATCTTTCGAGAAGAATGACAGGAAATCAGGTTTCTCGCCAAGGAGATACACATGCTAGAGAAAACAACACAGGTAGTACCTTACATTAGAAACTAAAAGATTTATTTATACTCTCAATTCTTACATTTTTTTTTTGACAACAGAACTCTTACATTCTTGGATTCATCACAAAACCGGTAGAGTTAATGTTGACAAATTTCACATTTTAGTTCACTACATAATAAGCCCATTTCCCATTTTAATTAACAACAATTTATGTTTAAAATTATGCCACATGACCTAACATGAATAGACAGAATCAATAGAGTATTAGCCAACTGATCTTATTAGAAATTTTAGAGTGCTTGAAATTATCGAAAGTTTTCCATCCGACAAAATATAACGATGGAAGTACCTAAAGGAAAGTAGCAGGAAGTACCAAAAATAATGAGAATTTATTATGACACCCTTTTAATCATGTGTAAATTATTGTTTTTTGTTTTGCTAAGAAGGATAAGAAGGCAAAGTACCACAGGTATACTTTCAAGTACCTTCCGGTACTTGTAAAGTGCCGTAACAAAGCTCAATAAATAATGATATATGACTCAAATTTATAAAAATAGTGAGTTTTTGTGGAATTGTATTTATTCTAATCTAGGCCCATTTCCAAACTGCATCTAGCTAATCTTGAAAATAGTGTGAGTTTATGTGACAGGAGTTTCACCCCCATGAAACACCTGTGTATCACAATTACTTAGTTCCTATAATCTAGGTAACTGTACAATGAAATTGTGTACTGAAACTAGCCTTATACATTTTATAGAGTAACCATGAAACTGTTCCTAATGGATTGTTTAGCTGCTGAGTTTGGAAATGACAGAAGATGCCCTTGTGCTTTTTTTTTATAATGTTATCAGTAACGGCAACTTTTCCTGCTATATATGGAAGCACTTTAGATTTTTAATCATTATTGCTCTTCCAGTTCTTAATAAAAAGAGTTAGGCTTCTTGAGGTATAGCAGATTCACTACTGGAGAATAATTATCACTGCTGATTTCATATATACAACCCATCACCGCCCGTTTTCACATCATGTGATAAGAGTAATAAATTGCACCCACAATACAACAAATTTTATAATTCTATTATTGTGATCCAACATTTACTTATAAACATTAGTGAAAATAACTAAATAAGTGTCTCTTTGCAGGATATCTCAAAGTGCTTGTTGTGCACGATGCCTCTACAGAACTAAAAGAGGCCCTCCTTCGTACAGGTCACCAACCGAGAGGCATATTCGGGCAAATTGGAGATAGGATCGATAATCATATCTACGACCTCATCGGGTGTGTAGCATATCTCAATCATATTCACGATCTTACTAGTAATTTAAGCTCGTCTTGGAGCTTCAAAGTTTTTTGTTAAAAAAAACTCTAGTCACAAACTCTAGTCAACAGTTGGATAGACTCCAATCATCAATTCATTATAGATTATAGATATAATAATCTAGGAATAAAGAACAACAAAGATATCATAAAAACGCTTGTAGTAATTTTGACACGTATGGGGTTGAACTGATACAAGTAGATTCTGTAACCACCCAAATATGCACCGCTCAGTTGTTTCAAGGAGCAAGCTCACATACACATAAAAATCTACTACACTTTCGTTCCCGCTTTGTGGCAAACGGTTAACCCAAAGATGCTATGGCTGGAGAATAAAGACTTATATAAGTTAATTTCAGCTCTACTCAACTAGCAAGGTGTGGTACTAGTCATGCGCAAACACACTCATGAACTGCCAGCCTCAACCAAATTAGTCTGAGTTTGTAACGCCAATCAGGACTAAAGGGTCACCTTTAGTCCCATTTGATATTACAAACCATGACTAAATAGGTCTCCGCAAAGTACAAGATTTAGATCCAAACTAAAGCCTCTTTAGACCCGAGTCTAAATATGTCTGAGATTTTTTGTTGAATATGGAAGGTAGTTTCTCTACTAGTGTGTCCCGTGCTGGTGCCATATGACTTGCCATTGTCCACTTAGAGCCACCACATCCCAAGCATCATATATATGTCGCACACTGACCCGTATGTGCCACCATGAGAGTTGGTTTTGATACCATTATGACATCCCATCTTTCGAAGCCGAACCGACCTCCAAACCATGAAAAGGATACCTTTGGCATTTGGTATGGAGAGAGTCCAGCGGACCACAAAAAAGACTGACCTTGATACTACACATTATTCTGTTATATGGTAATTTGACATTTGACAGCGTGCCAGACAAGAAGAACCGTAGTAACAACCATAGTAACAAATAACTAACAAGAATTGCTTCACCCGCATACGAGCATATATGCAAGTAATGGTGCACTCTTTCTTCACACATATACGAGCTTGTTTCTTGAATTTAAGAAGAATACCAAAAATCTGTTAATGACTTGTTCTATTAGAAAAATATTCATCAAAGAAAAATTTTCATCTCTAATCGTCCTCTTGAATCTTATGCAAGGGAATAATTGGCCAAGGCGCTTGACACTATTCGATGTAAACAGAGCCTGGTCCTCATAATTTGTAATAATTGGCCAGCACTCTTGAGTTTAATCAAAGTATTTTCCTTTAATTTGTAATAATCTTAGATTGACTTTTCAAACTCTGCATTTCACACATATTATCCTACTTTTATTGTTAACGACATCATGCCATCTTGTCACTGTATTCAAAGAGTTATGATTATTGGAAATACTCTGCATTCACTTACTCCTAATAACTACTGACGTCCTCACATCCTACTTCAAGTTATGAATCAGGCACTACAGGTACCATACCATACCTAGTTTCTTAATGCACACAAATGTTATTGTTGTCTATCAATCCCTGTGCGAACTGTGCATATATACACGAACGAAATTAGAAAGTTACTCAGTTGCCAAATGTACGTCGTTTTGGCTTTCCTACATAAACATATTGTATTATTTATATCATTATATAACCCTATGTTTAATGCATAGTAAGAACCCGTGTATCTATGAAGCCAAAACGTTCTATACTTTTCAAAGAAGGGAGTATTAAATATTTTTTAAGGAAAGATGACGCGAGGGAGAGGGGCTGCATTAGGCATGGTTACCGTTTGGGGGGGGGGGCGTCAAACATACGGGATTACGTTTTTCTCCCATTTCATTTTTGTAACCATCATTAATCTTAACTCCGAATAATATATTATATATTTGAGATGTCCACGGAATGCCATGAACAAGCTCTATGCTTTTCATGTCACTGAACCCCAATACGAGATCGAGATTCAAAAGTCAATTTTTCGTATCTCATACAAATGGAATATCAAACATTAACCCATATGTTATCCTACTTGCAAAGCTTACTTTACATTAAGTGGAATTCTAGTGATTTATAAAACAACCAACCATCAAACCTGAAACAACTACCACAAAATAGAAATTTCATGAGAGGCGGCAACCTATTTTCATGAGAGGATTTTACAACCTTTACAAAATAAAAATCATAACTCTGATGGAAAACTTCATGAGCATATCAGGTAGATCATTAAGAAAATGATTATTTTTGTGAAGGCTTTGAAGGAACTCTGATGAAAATTGGGAGGATTCCGTGAAGCTGTGTCCAAACTCTCTTCTTCTTCTTCTTCTTCTTTTTTTTTTTTTTTTGACAAACAATGTCCAAACTCTCATGAAATAGGTGGATTTGCATCAGCAATTTTCAGTCCGCGGGCTATATTGGTGGTTGTCTTCTATTCCCGTGGGCTTATTTTTGGTAAAAGCCCACTGACGCCAGCAAATTAAGTTGGTCCATCCCGCTTTGTGAGACCACTTGCTTTGTATTTCTTATGCGTTACAAAATTATAAATCCTCAAGCACACATATACTTTTTTAGAAAATGGAATATATCCTGCCTCTGCGATAAACACACACAACCAAGTTCTACATAGTTTTCAACTCAATAGTTGATCATTAAAAAAAAGAATACACAAGAAGAAACAATCATAAGCAATGTCTAATATTGCTTATCCATCCACTCTTGAAATGTGCAAAGCTTCAATTGCTCTGTGTCGAATGGACGGTCTCCCTTTGTATCCACACGAACAGCCGAGCACGAACAAGAAATGTTGTAACACCAGAAGTATCTTCACAACGATGGCTTCAAGAAGAACATGACGACAATGGCGCCATCGTCGTCGGCCAGAGTATATAGCTTGATTTTCACCTAGAGAATCAAAACATAGCCATGTATTTGGAGAAGTGCAATCGAAGTCTTCTCCAAGGAGGAAGTGGCAACCGCAGGCGTCACCGACTAATAAGCTTTCGTCGCAATCCCCATTCATGCGCCATGCAAGCAGCCCACTGTGTAGGAATGAATGCCTCACCGAGCTGCTGATGTTGCCGAGCACAACCGCGACTGCAGCCATCATTAGAGCTGATTGTTGGTCGCGCTAGACCAAGGTGTCGATGGACGATCCGGAGGGAGACCAGGGTGTCGATGGACGATCCAGATCTGAGTCGCTCCTGAAATTTGCAACACCGACGCTGGCAGCCAGCATTATGACCGGAGTAGCCATCCCACTGCAAGCAAAGGCACGAGAGAAGATTCATAGCACCAAGTAGCCACTAAATTCAGGAGAGCTATGCCTGGTTGTCAGAGAATGACCGCTGCGAAGTGCCCTCTCACGCGTGCTTTCGCAGCTCTTCAAAACGCCTTTGTGCTACAACCGTCGTGTCGGATCCCTATTGTAAGGAGCCGCCGCCAGATCACCACAAGAACCAGCATGCGTTCATCCGTCGTCGCACTGTGTCCTCCCTCTGTGGCCGTCATCGCTCCGCAGGGAAGGTCACCGAGGTGTCTTCACCCACGAGGCCATCGCAGGGAGGATCGTCGTCGTCGCTGCCGCCGCCGCTATGGTCGCCGCATAGTTCAATCTCCACCCCGATCTAGTGTGTGCATCCAAACTACACTGCGAGTGACCCCGCCGCCGCCATCCTAGGTAACTGCACAGGTTTCTGGCAGGCCTCCCTCCAGCGGCGGCAAGGGCAAGAGGAGGAGGCCTGGGTGGTGGCGGCTAGGGTGTGGGGTGCCTCCCGAGCCGCCCAATGACCCACATGCGAGAAATCCATGATCAATGATAAAAAATAGAACCAAAGGTCATCTAGCCTATTTGGTTAGAGGGGGCTGAGGTATGGTCGCAACTAGGAGACCCGGGTTCGATTCCTCGTTGCTTGGAGCGAATTTACGGGACTGATTTAAAAAAATACCCTCGTCGGTGAAGCTGGGGTTCGAAGATTTTCTAATAAGTCAGGATTCGGTTATCTTCTCTTAATGAAAACCGTGGGGCGGTCTTAACCACACCGGCTTAATTTCATAAAAGATAGAAGAGTCATCTAGTTAATTGGAAGGACAATGAGATGACATAAGGTTCCTCTCTACTTGCTATGGATTCAGGTAAACTCTCATATGTGTTCACGCTCCAGAGATACTTCCATAAATAAAGTGAGACTTGCTTCTCTAACAGCACTAATTTTTAATAAAGAGATACTTCCATAAATAAAGTGAGACTTGCTTCTCTAACAGCACTAATTTTTAATAAACATTAATTCATGATTAAGTGCTGAGCATGACTAATTAGGCAGCTAAATAAAAACAGACAAATAATTTTCTCATGAAAGTTCAACTCAAATGTTTAAACTATTTTTTGTAATGGTGTACAACAAAGGAAATTACACCAATATTTCAAGGAAAAAGTGTATTTTTCATCCCTCAAGTATTGCAAAAGTGTGGTATTCATCCTTCATGTTTCACTTGGTGCAAATCAATCCCTTAACTAACTAAATTGGTGCATTTATCATCCCTAACTTTGTTTAATGATGAATTGGTATCATATAATACAAGTTTAGGCCAACATTTATTTCTGTACTGTCATTATGCGAGAATGATATGAAGGATGGTATATCTAACTACAGGATTAACTCAACCCAAGTCTATACGACATATGTTCAGTTCTTGGCTTCGTAATCAAAATTGCAAGATTAGAGACTTGATTTGGGTGGGGATTGTTGTGTTATGCTGGGCAATTTGGAAAACTCGTAATGATATTATCTTTCACAGAATTAAATATAACTCGATTCTGCATGTTATTTTCAGGGGGCGTATTGGCTACCACTACGAGAAAATCGTTGACTAGTGACGCAACCACATTTTAGCGTCATTGATTTATGACGTTCCTGGCTGATCTCGTCATAATATTTCACTTCCGAGCAAATTTAGTGACAAAAAAAACTTTCGTCATAACGGTTGCTACTGTAGCCGAGCGTTCACTATTCCATACTTGTTTTGTGACGCCATAAGCTCCGCAATAGCGTCATAAACCAACTTTGGTCCCACATGTAAGCATTATTTTAAAAATAGAGCGTTCCAAGTCGTCATAAAATTTAGTTGGGTCCCACATGTAAGCATTTTTAGAAAATAGAGTGTTCCAAGTCGTCATAAAATTTTCCAGGGTCCCACATGTAAGCATTTTTGCCATGTCAGCGGCGTCATAAACCAACTTTGGTCTCACATGTAAGCATTTTTCGAAAATAGAGTGTTCCAAGTCGTCATAAATAGTTCCATGGTCCCACTCGAAGGGAAATTGTTTACATTGACCAAGTCCCACCTGTAAATTTTATGTGAGTCTTTAATATAAATCGGTAATTCGAAAGCGAAACGCTTCACTGCATTCGCAAAGACTCGACTTTTGCTACCCAGATCAGCAATTACAAGGTGAGACTTTTGGCAGGAATGGCGGATCCTAGCGGCGACGGGAAGATGGTTGTGCCGCCATATCCAAGCAACGAGAGGATGAAACAGCACAACGAGGTCAGTCCTCTCCTCTGGTTTGAGCCGCTATATGTTCCCTTATCTTCCTAGGTTTTGAGATATCGAGATTTAGGGATCTGGAGGATTGATGATCATATATGTTAGATTCAGATTTCATCACACTCTTAGATTTGCACTTCGAGTGGTGTTAGAAGCTGATAGGCTATAGACAATTCATAGGTGTTAGATTCAGTTAGTTTTCAATTTACATCATCTTACGATAGGTTCTTGTATTTTAGTAGCTTCCGGATGTTCTTCATGCCACTCGTTTTATAGATTTTTCTGAAGGTGCACAATTGATAGGATTGATAGATCCTTATATTTTCAATTTGCATCGTTTTATGGATTGATAGATTGAAGAGACTATCTCTGAGCTACAGACTGTGAAGGGGCATCTGGATTCTGTCATGATTCTTATCCTTTGCACAACTCATAGGTGTTAGATTCAGTTAGTTTTCAATTTGCATCGTTTGATGGATTTATAGGTTCTTGTATTCTACTCGCTTCTGCAGGAGCTTCAATCCACTGTCGCTGAGCTCCAGAAAGTGAAGAGAGACCTGCAAGACCAAGAGCAAGAGGCTGCACTATACAAGGACTTATATAAGCAATCGTTACAGCAGCTGGATGACTTGTCTCTGCTATTGTTACAACAGGAGAATGCTACGCTGAAAAAATTTAATGAGTTACAAAACGAACATACTGACGTGTTGAAAGTGGCTTGCAAATTGATGGAAGAGGCTAACCAAGAGAACCGCGAGAAGATATCCCAGTTGAAAAAATGTAACATGAAGTGTGAAGCTGCTAGTGTGAAGTTGCAGGAGGCCAGAAATGAGCTGGAGAAGTTCTAGCAATCTTAAAAAACATGTTTCTACCTCATCATCTTATGATGTTTTCTACTTGGTGGTGTGAACTTTATGGTGATGAGTGCTATAAGATTCCATCTTATTATGCTGATTTGGTTTAATCTGTTTCAAATTGAGTCGAGCATACTCACCATTCTGAATTAATTTTGCTGATGTTTTGCTGGTCCGTGATGTTGATGTTTTGATGGAAGGACCTTCCTAAGTAACGATCGCGAAACTGCTTGTTTCCTACTGTCGGTCACGAAATGTTGCAAAAACAATTTGCCATGGCAAGGGTTCGAACTAGAGACCTATAGGAACGAGACAACACTATCTACCACTGCACCACCTCTTGGTTGTGTCAATTTAATGAGAAACACTTTCCACCCTAACCACAGCACGGAGCGGTTGTTCTGATAAGTTGGCGGGAGAAAAGCCCGCGCTGTAGCAAAAAATAGTTTTCCCGCAGCCCGCTGCCCCGAAATGGGAAAACGAAGAACGGAGAGGCGAGTAGGCTACCAAAACGGATCATTCCGACAGTGATTTGCGACTTCCAACGGCTGCTCACTCCTACGGGTGCAACCTAGGTGATACTTGCTGCAGCGGCGTGTCAATCTGGTAAGTAATTTTGTGTTCAATCCGGAAAATTTCATTTCGCAGAATGTTCTCCTTTTCGATTCATTCTGTGGTCAGTACTTTTGAGTTGGATTCGCCAAAAACTTTCCAGATGGATAAACGCTGGATAACCGGTTGTACTGGTTTTACCACCGATCATGAGAAAGGGGTCCAGGATTTCTTGGTATTTCTTCGGACAAGATACGTTGAGGACGAATAAATACTATGCCCGTGTCGTCGATGCCTCAATAACTCTACAAGGACTATAGAGCGAATTGGAGTTCACTTACTTGTGAGTGGGATGGCAACCACTTACACTAGGTGGATCCATCATGGAGAAGCTTTGGAGGATATGGTTGACGATGATGCAAATGTACAGGATAACGCAATTCTGCCGGATGCAGAGGGGGATGTGGATAATGCAGCTCCACGGGATGGTGGTGATCAGGAAACGGTCTAGGAAAACCAATACATATCGGGTATGGAGGAGGATGAAGGCCCTGGAGACGATGGGATGTCTGAATTGATTGCTGACTTGGGCAAGGGTCAGGTGCTCGGTGAGAAAATGTATGAATTTGTAAAAGGAACATCTAAACCGTAAGGTGTCACCGACATCTTCATATGCACAATTTACATTTGTTGTGAAGTTACTTCATATAAAGTCTTCCAGTCGGATGAGCAACGTCGCATTCAATGTAACAATGAATTTGTTACAAAAAGGATTCTCAAAAGCATGTCTTCCAGACTCTTTCGATGCGGCAATGAAGTACATACGTTCCATGGGACTCGGCTACGAAAAAATCCATGTTTGCAAAAATAATTGTATATTGTTTCGCAAGGAGAAGTATGTCAAACTTGATGTGTGCCCAGTATGTTGTGAAGCGAATTCAAGATGGAAGGATGCAGACACCAACAAGCGCGTTCCTCAAAAGGTATTGAGGCATTTTCCGCTGATTTCCAGGCTGAAGAAGATGTTTCTTTCATCAAAAATAACAAAGGATGCACGATGGCACGAGTCGAAGCGAAAAACGATGAACAATGAGCTTAGCCATCCAGCTGATGGTGAGGCATGGAAAGAATTCAATAAAAGATGGAAAAAATTTGCAAAAGATGCTAGGAACCTTAGACTTGGTCTTGCAACTGATGATTTCAATCCATTTGGCAACATGAACAACTCATATGTATGTGGCCAGTATTTGTTGTGCCGTATAACATGCCACCATGGGTATGCATGGAAGAATCAAACTTCACGATGGCCTTATTGATCCCTGGGCCGAGTTCTCCATCAAAGGATTTTGATATCTTCATAGAACCTCTCGTCGAAGAGCTGCAGCAACTTTGGAAGGGTGTCTGGGCAATCGATGTTGTTGAGGGTAAAGGATTTAAACTGCGTGCTGCGGTTCTTTGGTGCATACATGATTATCCAGCATTGAGCACGTTGTATGGGCAAGTCACGAAAGGCTATTTTGTCTGTGTGCGTTGCGACAAGGATCCTTGCTCAAGGAGATTGAAGAACAAGATATGTTACATTGGGCATCGTCGTTTCCTTCCAACTGACCATCCATGGAGAAGAAAGAGAGCAGATTTTGATGGTACTGTTGAAAACCAAGAAAAGCCAGAGCAGTTTACCCATGAGGAGCGGAAGCAGCAACTGGAGAAGGTTAAAGACGTTCGACCAGGAAAGCATCCTCTACCTCAAGGAAAGAAAAGGAAGCGGGAATCCAGACAGTGCTGGAGCCGAAGGGTTTGTTTGTGGGACTTGCCGTACTGGTCATCTCTGAAGTTGGCACATAACCTTGATGTGATGCACACTGAGAAAAACATATGTGAAAACCTTATTGGAACGTTGCTTAAAATTGCTAGGAAGATAAAGGACACCATCAATGCTAGGGTTGATTTGGAAGAGATAGGCGTAAGATCAAATCTACACATGGTGGCAACTGAGGATGGTGAGTCATGCAAAATGCCAGAAGCTCTGTATGTACTTTCAAAAATGAAACAGAAGATGTTTTGTGATTTTATAAGTTCGGTGAAGTTCCCAGATGGATATGCTTCAAACTTAGCTAGGTGTATTGTTGCAGATGGATGCAAACTACAAATACTGAAAACTCATGATTGTCATATCCTACTCCAAAGGGTTTTGTCGGCTTGTCTTCGCGGTTTAGTGGACAAAGAGATATACACAGCTATTGCAAAATTAGGAAACTTCTTTCGGCAACTATGTTGCAAAACTCTGAAGTTGGATGTCTTGCAAAAACTGAAAACAGATATCCCAATAATTCTGTGCAAGCTTGAGAAAATTTTCCCTCCTACCTTCTTTGATGTTATGGTCCACTTAGTTGTCCATTTGCCTGAGGAAGCAATCCTGAGAGGTCCAGTACAATATGGATGGATGTATCCCGTCGAAAGAAGGCTATGCACATTGAAGCGTTCAGTGAGAAACCAAGCTAGGCCTGAAGGATCCATTGCAGAAGCATATGTTGCTAATGAGGCCTTGACATTTTGCTCTAGGTACTTCACGGCTGATGATGTGGCCACACGATTCAATCAGGTTGGAAGGAACAGAGAGAATGTTGATTTGTCTGTAGATGGAACATCCTGTTTCGATCATAATGTTCAAGTACTTGGAGCAGGGACCACTTGTTGGCTTGGGTCAAAGTACGACAAGGTGGTTTGGTATGTGCTAAACAATTGCGAAGAGGTGAAGCCATATATCAAGTAAGTAAATCACCATTGCAATGATATAACTACAATTATTTCGTTCTAACTTTGAGATGGTACTGCTTTGCACAGTGTTCAAGAATGAATTGAAAGTAAAAGGTGTGTCGGACGAGGATATTAATTGTCGAATTGCTACAGAATTTCGGCACTGGTTTAGATCGCATGTTAGTATTCATTTTTTTTGTTTGGTAGCTAGCTTATATTACCTTATGAGGACCTTTACATAAGACTATATTAAAAAAAACTATGGCTCTTCTGTACAGATTACAAACAATCCAGTGAGCGACGACAACCTATATGCATTATCAGCTGAACCAGACCGGCGAGCAAAAACTTATACAGCTTGTATTGTAGGCGGTGTCCGGTACCACACCAAGGCCCGAGAGGCAAATAGGAAGACACAGAACAGTGGAATCATAACTACAAGATCACATAAAGACATTAAAGAAATTGAGTTTTATGGTTCACTAAGAGACATTATTGAGCTGCGGTACAACTCAGGGCTTGACAGAGATCGAACTGTTGTTTTATTCCAGGTTGACTGGTATGATCTGGAAGGGACCAAGAAGGAACCGAAGATTAGAAATGATGGTTACTTCACAAGCGTCAATACTGAAGATTACTGGTACCAAGATGATCCCTACATTCTTGCTGAACAAGCAACGAAGATCTTTTACTTGCCAGACACCCTACTACAACACCCATGGAGAGTGGTGCAAAATTTTGAGCACAGACATTTGTGGAGTTATAATGAAAATGAGGAGGACATAGCTCCCACTGGTATGGTACTTGCATATCAAGATGATGAAATTGACCAAACCTTGCATGATGTTATACTTGATGATGGTCTCGATGATGGTTCGGAGGTTCCGGTGCCTATTACTGGCGAGGAGACTGTGGTTGCAGCCGCTGAAGTTGACGCAATTCGCCAGCAGGAGCTGTCTGATGTGGATGGATTCAATTCTGAAGATGAGGACGACAACACTCTATGGCAATACGTCGATGAAGATGAAAATGCTGCCGATGAAAGTGACGATGACTAGGATATCAAATCAGTAAATGTTTAAGTCGATCCGAACTGAAATCATGTGGACCTTATGATTTATATGTAATTTATATGTAGTTGAAGTGCACTTTCCTGAATATTAAACCTGCCATAGGTGCCTACTATCCGGTTCACTGTATTATGTAGCATCCGAACTTCCTGTTACGTCTTTACAAAATATACGATCGCGCATGGGGATGCCGATTATCCGGTACGTTGTATTATAAAACAACGGAACGTCCTGTTGGGCTACGTGATTGGTAGGTTAGAAAATATCCATTTCTTATCCTCTCCAATGTGGGCATAATCGAGTAGTATGCAACGTGACGTGCTCATGATCATGTAGTACTAGGCGAATCGAATCGACGAAGGAAGGGATGTGTTGATCTCCAATGTGGGCATGATCGAGGAGTATGCAACGTGACGAGCTCATGATCTTGTAGTACTAGGCGAACGAATCGACGAAGGAAGGGATGTGTTGATCTCCAATGTGGGCATGATCGAGTAGTATGCAACGTGACGTGCTCATGATCATGTAGTACTAGGCGAATCGAATCGACGAAGGAAGGGATGTGTTGATCTCTAATGTGGGCATGATCGAGAAGTTTGCAACGTGACGTGCTCATGATCATGTAGTACTAGGCGAATGAATCGACGAAAGAAGGGCTGTGTTGATCTCCAATGTGGGCATGATCGAGTAGTATGCAACATGACGTGCTCATGATCATGTAGTACTAGGCGAACGAATCGGCGAAGGAAGGGATGTGTTGATCTCCAATGTGGACATGATCGAGTAGTATGCAACGTGACGTGCTCATGATCATGTAGTACTAGGCGAATCGAATCGACAAAGGAAGGGATGTGTTGATCTCCAATGTGGGCATGATCGAGGAGTATGCAACGTGACGTGCTCATGATCATGTAGTACTAGGCAAACAAATCGACGAAGGAAGGGATGTGTTGATCTCCAATGTGGCCATGATCGAGTAGTATGCAACGTGACGTGCTCATGATCATGTAGTACTAGGCGAATCGAATCGAGGAAGGAAGGGATGTGTTGATCTCCAATGTGGGCATGATCGAGGAGTATGCAACGTGACGTGCTCATGATCATGTAGTACTTGGCGAACGAATCGACAAAGGAAGGGCTGTGTTGATCTCCAATGTGGCCATGATCGAGTAGTATGCAACGTGACGTGCTCATGATCATGTAGTACTAGGCGAACGAATCGACGAAGGAAGAGATGTGTTGATCTCCAATGTGGCCATGATCGAGTAGTATGTAACATGACGTGCTCATGATCATGTAGTACTAGGCGAATCGAATCGACGAAGGAAGGGATGTGTTGATCTCCAATGTGGGCATGATCGAGTAGTATGTAACGTGACGTGCTCATGATCATGTAGTACTAGGCGAATCGAATCGATGAAGGAAGAGATGTGTTGATATCCAATGTGGGCATGATCGACTAAGTATGCGAATGGATTGTCCGGTTCTTTGTATTATGTACGACAGGACCATCCTGTTATGACTTTAGTTGATGGGAGTGGGACAACTCTTGATACACAAGAATTGCCCACTGAAAGCCAAGCAACAGCAACCCACGATGAGAACATCATCGGCATGACGACTGCAGAAGGCAAGTCATTTGATCTCATATTCGAATGTCTTAATTACCAACCGAATAATTATTAACTTGTATGGCTATAACAAACTTGTTAGGTGACGCACGCCCTTCCAGAGCACAACAGGGGCCGCGGGATTTAACAATATTGGGCAGAGATCTGGACCGAATTAGCCGAGGCTTAAATGGCAAGATCCCTATACACATTCAAGAAGGGCTCAAACGCCTAGAGGCACCAATGCAAGCTGCAAAGTTTGAATCAGAAGGTGGGATCATAGTGCGTGGGCACATACCGATCCTTCCTAGCTGGAAGGACTACTAGCCAAAGAAGAACCAGCAAGATGGTGAAAAGACTGAAGACCATCTCAAGAACTACATGGGCAAACTAGCGGTGTGCATATGTCCACTCATCTACTACCATAGTTTTTTGCATCCATTCTTGTTATCCATTTTTCTGATAATTGTCTTGTGCTAGGGGCAACTAGACATTGACACCACCAGTGAGCCTGTAAGGGTGGTATGCACTGACATGCTGAAGTCGATACAGAGACAGGCGAGGTATCGCCTGAAGCAAAAGTACTTCAATGATGTTCCAGCAAATGCAGTTCCAACTAAATCTCCTGTGCCCAATCTGACCGACGCCCAATGGAAGGCACTGGTTAACATGTGGTCTTCCCTTGAGCACAGGGTATGATAGAACTTCAACTTGCCACTACCACATTTTCATGTACTTATATATTATTCTTAATCTTATTTCTTACACGAGTTCTTATTATTGTAAAGGTGAGGTGTAGTACAAACACCGGTAATCGAGGAAAGGTCAAGTACCATCAGAGCACGGGATCTCGAAGCTACATTGTACAAGCTAATCTTGTGGTAAGCAGATGAACAAGTCATGTTTTTGCTCTGTAGTTCATTTCATGAACCATTTTACAATGCTAGCACTTTGATAATTATGCCTGTTTTCGAAACATATTTAAAGGCAGAAGTATACTGCTGAAGGAGAAGGGCTAAGTCCACTTGATTATTTTAAGTCCTTCCACTGCAGCAAGAATGGCTTCACCGCTCCAGTACAGGCAGCCATTGTAAGTACTTGTCTGCTTTTGCATTTCTCTTTGCAACAATATTAGAAACATGTGTGACTATTTTATTTTAAACCTTTCATTTTATTTCCTTTTTTAGGCTCACATGGAACAAATTGTCGCTGAACCTCAAGGCGACCAACCAAGAAAGACTGCTGCTAAAGCAGTGGCGGAAATTGTCCAATCTACAACTTTTCGGGAGGTTGCTGGCATTCGCCCGCCCTACATGAAAAAGACTAGGGTTACTACTGCACTTCAGGTTCAGGAAATACGAGCTGGACTTAACAATGAGAAGCAAGGGGGGGCACAACTGCGGCAGAACATTGTTGAACAGGAGGCCAAGATGAGCGAACTGAGATTGAAGGCTCAAGAACAGGAGACAACATTGAAGTCTCAAACAGAAGCGCTTGAAGATTTGAAGAAGAGCACAACTGACATGCATAATCTGATCCAAGGCTTGATAAATTTCAGCCAGGTTTATCCTTCTCTCAACTGAAGTGTGGTCCTGGTGAACTTGTGTTGCTGATGACTTGTTGTATGTTGATTCGATTCGATGCTAACTTGATGTATATTGCACAATTGTACTGGTTGAACTATTCCCTGAATGTTGTGTGAATTATATGGAAGTGGGAAATGTTTTGTTTTGTTGTCTGATTATGTGCTGGCGATCAGCAGCAGCCAGAACAGTATACGGTGCCCTGCGAATTGCAATATGGGCTGATCTAAAAAAAACAATATGGGCCGAGGCCCAGGAAAGGCCCTATGGATAATTGCCCAAAATCAAATGTCCAAGCATAATGCAATATGGGCCAAGTTCGTTAGATTGCTAGGGCCCAAAATAAAATAGCCCAATATACTGTGCAACAAACATTTCGGGAATGGCCAAAAAAAATAACATGAAAACCTGAAACGGGCTAAAATTGGCCCAACAATATTAGGCGCACAAAGGCTCTTACATGGACCGGGCCTCAATTTGTGACGAACCGAAATCGTCATAACCCCCTGCCACGTCGGAGCCACGATGGATCTCGGTCCGACGTGGCATGTACCTTATGACGCCTTTGTGTTACCAATTTATACGCGTCATTAAACTCATGATACCGGGAAATAAGGTCTCGTCATTAATCGCGGTTTATGACGAGAAACGGTCTTTTTTTTGCGTCACTAGTCGGCATTTTTCTTGTAGTGTACGTTTCTGAGCGCAGCTGGAGCGTGATGAGCACAATAAGAACTTACTTTCTTTGTTGAGCACAAAGCTAGAAATGGTGTCTTTAGAACAGACCAACAGAGGATTGAAGCATTTATATCATTTGCTTTAATTCTTGTCGCTATATTTTGGGCTGATGTGCTCTTTGATAAAAAAAACCTTGTAATAATGGGTTGTATACGTCTCTTGACGTAGAGGCCGGATATTGTATCCATTATCTAAAAAAATGTAAATATGTAATCAACTTACTTATCAGCACTTGGTCACATCTAATGTTGAATTAAAAGTTTGATATGAATCAGTTCCGTCAAAAATTTCCCATAACTTTTTATTGGTGACCAATTTAAAAGATTTATTGAAATTTTCTTGTGAGGTTTATATATTCGACTTAGCATATTACTCTAAGTAGTTATTTTCAGATGACTACCTAAGCATAAACTATAATTAGATAGCACTGAACCATTGTTAAACCATTATTAAACTAAGGTGGGATGATAAATGCACCAATTTAGTTAGTTAAAGGATTGATTTGAACCGAATGAAACATAAGGGATGAATATCACACTTCTAAGATACTCGAAGGATGAAAAGTACACTTTTTCCATATTTTAATTGTATTAGTACCTTTTATAATAATCATTTTGTATATCTTGCAAATAAGATGTGTGGAGTATGTGATGGGTGTGATTGAAGGGGTGGATATGCACCCCCATAGTCTAGCTTCCCAGTGCCAAGTACTCCCTCCGTCAATGTTGGATATTATGCTCACAAGGAACAACGCAGAGACCAGAAAGTAGTTAATCTCAAACGTTGAAGCATCAACAACCATGTAAATTATTTAGCCCGTCCCCGTGAGCAAATGGGCCTAGCTGACGCATTGAAAACTGAAAATGCGAACGGCGCGGCAGCTATCGACCCGAGACAGAACGGATTACAACCAGAAATACATAGAACATTTCTGGATACTTTTTTCCTCATGCGCATATCAAACGTAACAGTGGGAGTATTCTCTAGAAAATAGCACGAACGTGTCTGTGCATGGGCGTCAAGAGAGGTGAGAAATTTCAGAGTGCTTGTTTTTTTTTACGAGCCGTCCATATGACGAAATCTAACGGTGGAAGTACCAGGAAGTACTAAGAAGTTTCTAGGAGGAAGTATTGGAAAGTACCAATCTAGTGGGACCCACAAATTTTTTTAATTAATATTGTTTTAATTCAGAAAGGATGTAAGAGTAATTTCGCATGGTGCAGCACTTGACATCGCCTCCTCCGATCCGAATACTGCCGCTGACCATGATGGGTCCTGCAACCGGCTTCTTTTGCCTGTTCTCTTTCTCTCCACTTCTCGATCTGAACCGGCTGCCGGGGGAGGCCTGCGTCGGTGAGGCACGAAGCTGCGATGGAGCTCCCAAGCCACGCAGGGAGGGCCCGAGGTAGGAGCGGGGCTCGCCCTCCTGCGGGGAGGTCGACGGCGGCAGCTCCGGCAAGCGGCACCCTCGGACGCGACATAAAGCTGTAGCGCGCCGGCGAGCAGCTCTCCAGTAGCGCGTGGCTCATCCGCAGCAGCGCAGCCAAGGGGGAGCTGCGGCACGCGGTCCCCGGCGGCAGCGGCGCGCTGCGGTCCCTGCAGGACTCCGTCGGTGAGGCACTGAGCGGCGGTGGATGTCTCACGCTGCACAGGGAGGGCACGAAGTGGTAGCGAGGCTCGCCCTCCGGCGGTGAGCTCGACGGCGGCGGCTGCGGTGAGCGCCACCCTCAGGCTCCCAAACGTTTCACACCGGAGTGTGAGAGACAGACGCTAGGGGAGGGACTCAGCGTGACACCGTTGACGGACGTGCTTCCGGGCGGGGGAGGTGACATCGCCGCCTCGGCGACCTGAAGGTTACAGAACAAGTACACCTCGAACCGGAGGGAGCAGCTCGCTCTGATGACCTGGCCACTCAGCCTCCCGTCGCAACATATCCGGACGTACCCGAGGGCACTGCTGAGGCAGCTGCTGCAGTCGTCGCCTCGTGGGCCGCTAGGTCCTGCGTGCACTGCGCCATGCCGTAGATGATCCTGGAGGACGGTACCGTGGTCGAGCCGTCCGCGAACATCCGCGGCGCGCGAGGCGTCGTCTTTGATCAGGTTGCTCATTAGCGCGCCGAGCCACGACATGAACCGTGCCTGCTCGGTCGAATTTGCACCGCCGGAGAAGCGGTCAGTAGAGGGAAGAGAGGACAAGAAGATTACCATAATACCCTTTTCTTAATTAGTTTAATGTTTCAATTAATTAGATGGTGGAAAAATCAAAAGACTTGATACTTCCTAGTACTTCCAAATACTTCATAAGTACCATAAAAAAACTCTTGTTGATATTTGATAAATGTTGTCTAGAAAAATATGGTGGATACTTATATTGTAGACTTTGCGTTATACGAAGCTATTAGTTCGGTTGCTGAATCGTACACTTATTTTATTGTTCATTCATGTTGGTAGGGTGCTTCAGACATATATAAACATATCTTGCCCCATATGCAGAGATTGAGAAACAACAAACAAGTAAGGTGTAAACCATGTGTGTGAGCATAGTGCTACATGTGGTAATTTCTGGATTATGTGTGCATGAGTGTAGAGTTATATTTGATTAGTAAGATTTGATTATGTGTGATTTGTATCTAGCAAATTGTGGTGAGTTGTAGGCCGCATATATATGCTCTGTTCCATGAACAGATTTAATATGTGTGGGGATCTGCATAGCTAAGGAATTATGATTTAACAAAATTCTGCATTTCTGTTCGGAAAATTACAGACTTGGCCTTGCTAATCTCAGTTAAGACAAACAGGGCAGTCTTGTCAATCTTAGTTAAGAAAATCTGCATCTCTTTGAAGAAAAAATTTATAGTTTTCTGTCAGACTCCCTGAGTTTGAGCTAACCCTGGTTTAAACTCCCTTCAAAAAATGATTAATATTGTTCGACATTTTTCTATATACTATGCTGCTTGAATGTTACATTTGTATATTGTTCATGTACGGCAAACTGGGTGCAGTGTATTACCATCTCCATTCTTTATTATATGATGTATAGATCATTTTTTGAGGTAACCAACGTCATATATTAAAAGATGGAGGGATTATTTCTGTTCTACCTTCACCCCAAATCACTTCTTTTAATGTCAATGTTAGCGGAGAATCAGAGATATATGTATTTCAATCAGCAAGGATATCAATTCATACTTAAAACTTATGTCGATTCATAAGAATCATCCATTTCTTCCCTCCCCGTCAATTGTATTCTACTCCAGTACAGCAATACAGAGTATACATCCTTCAAGATTATGACTGGATTATCAGAGTGGACGATTGAGTATCCAGCGTCTGTACATGGCAAAACACCTCTCCGGCTCGTACTCTGGCGCAGTATGCCCTCCACCCTGCAATGCAATTCCCATCCAATATGTTG
Organism: Cenchrus fungigraminus; assembly: GCA_036936925.1. NCBI lineage: Eukaryota > Viridiplantae > Streptophyta > Magnoliopsida > Poales > Poaceae > Cenchrus > Cenchrus fungigraminus. Next base: position 77,436,801 of record CM072780.1, read on the forward strand.
GCAGTAAGTAACAATCCCTCTTCTGAATCCAAGAAAACCGACATCAAAAGATCAGACTCGCATGCTCTACCTACCTTGATTGTGGCGAATGTCATGTTGTTGGAGTAGCTAATCGTGAATCTGCAAATCAAGAAATGAATCAATGATCCACCAAGAAATTAATCAGGTCATCAGGGCAAGCGTAAAACAAGCAGAGGGAAACAGAGGAAGGCAGAGAAAGACCCACCCGGCGGATTGGCCGCCCAGATGCCACGCCCTCCAGTCGTCAACAATGGAGAAGTTGAGCGACCTGACCCAGGCCTGCGTGCCCAGGTGCGGCACCAGCAGGTCATGGTCGCCGCTGCAACAATGGCGGGGAGCCACAGTTATGCCCATTCCATGAATCATGTGCCATTCCCTAACGGGAGCAGAGCATGGGGTATCAGTATCACCTGTACACCAGCGCGCGGTAGCCTCTGGACGTCAGGTTCCGGTGGTACTTGATGGCGCTGCCGACGTCGCCCGTGTAGGGCAAATCCCCATCATGGCACCTCACCCACTCGTCCTTAGTTCCCTGCTCATCAGTTCATGGCATTGTCGATCTCAATGTTAACATCGAAATGGCAAATCAACCACCTGTGGGGGAAATCATTTCCCTGCTGTGTAAGTTGCACGGGTAGCATCTCATCTCTTCTCACCTTCTTGATCCCAAGAGCTTCTCGGGTTCGCCTATCGTTGGCCCAATAATACGACAGGTAGTAGCCGTATGTCTGCAGCACATATAGGGAATTAACGAATGCACAGAATGGATGTCCTTTTTCTGCAAGGAGCAGAGATGTGGTGGACTCACAATGCAACCGAATGGTGGACGAGCTGGGGGGTGGTTCAGCTTCCCTACTCCCATCTCCTGCCTCAGGACCCTTCTGATGCCATCCGCGCTGTCCGTCTTGCTGTAAATGTTTGGTGCACCAGATGCGTAGACGCAATTGTCCAGCAGTATTTGGGCGTTCTGAACTTCGGAGATTAGCTGCATACATGAAGGGCAGTATCATCGTCACTTAAGTCATCTGGAACCAGCAATTTCAACCGAAATCAGTTGAAATGTATGTGACTCGACATCTCATCGAAATTCACAAGTACTACTTTAAATTAAACATCCATTTAGGAGAAGTGAAGAACTGTTCTTACATTGTTGAACTTATTCAGAGCCTGAGCACAGAGCGCATTTGAGGGGTTAATGTAGTCCAGTCCCTGGCAATTCCTCAATATCGTCTGCATGAACACAACAGAGCATCGCATTACAAAAAAAAAAAAAAAAAAAAAAGAGAGAGAGAGAGAGAGAGTAAAGAAACGCATGGGAGTGGGACAACGGGATGATGAGATTTTTTACGGTACACAATATCACCCTATACCACCGGTTGAAAAAGGACTCGTATGTAATAAAAAAGGACCTATATGTAAGGATCCGACGGTTGAGATTAATTCTGTACCACCGGTTTTTTTAGTGTGGTATGGGTGGTATGAGTAGTATATGAGTATTATCGGAAATATAAAAAATAATATTGTTATAATATATGAAATCAAGTCATTTTATGTAACCTTGGCAGCGGAAAAATATTTTCCAAATAATATACATCGAGCAAATTACCATTTTACCCATAGTAAAAAACCGAAAAAAAACCGATAATACTACCGTACTACCGTTGGGTGGTATTATGTACCGTAAAAAATCTCATGGATCAGATAAGTTAATTACCTCGTACAGTTGATCTGATATGATACCAACTCCATGAGCGTAAGGTACTCTAGAGCTATAATCGATAATCTCTCCAGTGCCCGGGTTACCCACTAGATAGCCCTAAGAGGACCGAGACAGCAAATGAACCAGCTTACAAGGTTAAGTCAGTGAGTAGAATGAAATAGCAATTTGCAAGGTAGGAGTATGTTCTTTGGGTAGTTGCAACTTGCAGTTATACTAGTTCAGAAATTCCATACAAGTAGCCTTTTTTGTTTGGGGGAAAAATTATGATGGATACCTTGAGATTGGGAAGGTCCCTCCTTCCTGCTTCAATACCTGAAGGGGATCAAGTGCAAGAAAAAAAAACTGATCACTACTTTGTTTTTTTAAGCAAACAACACAAAGCAATGACACTTTCACTGAACAAAGCAGGAATTATAAACAACTATAGTGTATAACCAACTATAAATTGAAGTGTCAGTTATATGTAGCAAATACTGAAAATCAATACCTTCTGAAATAATCTGTGCAAGAAACGGCGCAAGTTTTCCAGCGTAGGAGTCTCCACCAACATAGAAAGGACTCGTGAGGAACTCGGGATGATCACTAAACCACTGGATGCCGATCAAACATACAAACGATACAGCACAGCCATTAAGAGGAATACAATTAATTTGTGTCAGTATGGATTGCACCATATGATATATGCGCTAATAAGATTAATGAATAGCAAGAAGGGGACTATACTGTAGTACCTTGATGAGGAATTCATGTAGTTGCAGTGAGGATGAGATGTCTCCAACATCGTCGCCTTTAGGTTCTCTTGAGAAGGAAAATCCAGCACCAACCGGTGAATCGACAAATAAGATGTGCGACACCTGCGTGATCTAGCAGAGTGAGTGGCCTAACAATGCAGCAAGCACGTACTCCTATGTAGCAAGAGTAATGTCATGTGGTAGGCAAAGATTTCAAACCGTATAGATTTGAGGTTTTTTACGGTACACAATACCACCCAACGGTAGTATGGTGGTATTATCGATTTTTTTCAGTTTTTTACTATGGGTAAAATGGTAATTTGCTTATGTATATTATTTGAAAAAAATTCCCGCTGCCAAAGTTACATAAAAAGACTTGATTTCATATATTACAACAATATTATTTTTGTAATTTCCGATAATACCCATATACTACCGATACCACCTATGAATACAACCCATACCACACTAAAAAAACCGGTGGTACAGAATAAATCTCAACCGTCGGATCTTTACATATAGGTCATTTTCTATTACATACGAGTCCTTTTCAACCGGTGGTACAGTGTGGTATTGTGTACCGTAAAAAACCTCACAGATTTTAAACAAGATGAGAAGATGCCAAGAAAAGAAGAAACATATGCAAGATTTCTACAATATTGGTCTCTCCACTCGTTTTCCTTTGTGATGTAGTATTCAGTTTCGAAAGTCTTCAAGGTATAGCTAGCTTCAAGATGAAGAGTTAGTTTTTTATGCCTAGCACTAACATTATTAGATTATTAGTAGTTTGACGCCGCTCTCTAGAATTTCGAAAGGCTGGACATTTATCAAATGTACTGATGCCTGATGGAGCAAAAAATAGCAGAGAATCCGAGAGGATAAGGTGAGGACGTGGCCTCATCCTCCGTTGTCACTATAATACTACTACATTCTGATAAAGACAAGATGATGCTGTTCCTCACGGCCTGAATAGGCAGTGGTGATATGCATGCCTAGTGTCGCTGTCAGCCTGTCCTTGTTTTTGTAGAAGGAACTTTTTTTGAGAGAGATCGAGAACTTGAGACCTTGGACCACGAGTTTTGGTTGTATCGCAGGCGCGGCAGCGTGCCGTTGTAGGGCTCTAGGACGAACCTGATGGGGCCTGCGAGCGAGAGAAAAAAAAAATTCAACCGACTGCTGGGCAATCATCAATTCATCATCATCAGTTTTCTTCGATCGGTTGCTGCGTCTTACTACATGGAACTAATTAAGCAATCAAGATGATGTGTGCTGCGCGTGGCATGGCGTACCGATCTCGTAGGCGAGGCCGCTGAAGACGGAGCAGCGGTCGCCGCCGGTGAGCCAGAGGAGGAAAGGTGCGGCGGCGGCGGCGGCGGCGCCGGACTCGGAGGCGACGAAGTAGTAGAAGAGCTCGGCGCCGTTGTCCTTGTCCACCTCGACGTACCTTAGTTATTAATTGCCAGGAAGCATTCAGTTGTGGTTCACTTATTTGTAGCTTCAGAGCAGCAGCAGCAGCAGCTGGAAGAAGAAGAAGGCGCGGCACTGACCCGGTTTCGAGGTGGAAGGGGAGGAGCCCGTCGAAGCCAGGGAGGCGGGTCACCACCTTTCCGGAGCCGGAGACGATGGGGACCGAGGAGGCGAAGATGGCGACGACAAGCACGGCGACGAGGAAGCAACGACTAGAGCAGAGGCCGTGGCAGAGCGAGCCGAGCCCGCCTGGCCCGAGCAGGACGCGCCGCCGTGGACCTGCCGCCGCCGTCATCGAACGGTCAGGTAGCAGTCCAGTTCCGGAGCAACGACGCACTGAGCTGCTAGAACTAGCTGCTAGTTTCCCTGCCGCGATGGCGCATCAGAGCCAGCGACAGGAATGGTGGTGCTTGGGGATCGACGGCGAGACCAATGAGAGGCGGTAGCGGCCGGTAGACGACGTGGACACGACATGTACAGGGAAAAAGAGGATCGGTCAGCCAGCTATCAGTTAACAGAAGCTGCTCGTCGAGGCGAAAAATGTCCCTCCCTCATCCATCAGCAAGATCCGGCTACTGACTGTTGAGGCAAAAATCTATCGCCAACAACGGAACAAGAACTTATTTTTTCCTGAAAAAAAAGGAGAGAAAGGGAGGCAACGAGGACGATCGACGTCGCTGTCCCGCCGGTCCCCCGGCCGGTCATCCATCCATCCATGCGTCCATGTGCGCGGCCCGTCGCCGTCACCGCTGCCCTCAGCGCTGACACACGCGCGCGCGCGAGCGCACGGGGGAATCCTGTTCGTTGTCGCCCGTGGCCCGTGGGTGTGAGGCCGAGGCGGCAGCGGTTTCATCACGGCGCGTCTCCTGTAGCGGTAGGTGGTTTGCAACAGTTCCCAATTCGGCAGTTTTTCACCCGTCCAAAATCCAACCGACGGATTGGTCCCCGTCAAGCATCGCTCACCAACGAGCAGCGGGCCAGCCGACTGCGGACACACCACACCACCATCGCTGCTTCTCCCTCCCCCGCGTCGCCAGGCCTGGGCTCTAGGACGAACCTGATGTGGCCTGGCGTGGATGGATTCGCGAGCGAGAATTTTTTCTTTTTTTACATTTTTCTTTCCTCTTTTTTGCAAAAATATATGGTCCGTAACAAAATTTGCAAAACTATACATCTGGCGCCGTGGGGGACGGCGGCAGGGACCTACCGCCGTGCCCCGCAGCGGCGGTAGGAGGCGCGCGGTACTGTAGCGTCTTGCTACCGCCGTGGGGCACGGCGGTAGGGGTCCAGTCTCTTTTCAAAAATTTGTAATTTTTTTGTTTGAACTCGGATGGAGGTAAACTTTATATGAAAATTGTAGCTTTCGACGAGATCTACAACTTTGTAGTTCAAAGTTTTTCCATTTGAAGTCATTTTCATAGTCAAATAATCGATATACTATCTAGATCTCAGTTTTCATATTCAGATCTCAGTTTACGTTCAAAAAATTGTAACTTTTTTGCATGAACTCGGATGGAGGTAAACTTTATATGAAAATTGTAGCTTTCGACGAGATCTAAAATTTTGTAGTTCAAAGTTTTTCCATTTGAAGTCATTTTCATACTCAAATAATCGATACACTATTCAGATCTGAAGACTGCAAACTGAGATCTGTATAGTTTATCGATTATTTGACTATGAAGATGACTTCAAATGGAAAAACTTTGAACTACAAAGTTGTAGATCTCGTCGAAAGCTACAATTTTCATATAAAGTTTACCTCCATCCGAATTTAAACAAAAAAATTACAAATTTTTGAAAAGAGACTAGACCCCTACCGCCGTAGTGCTACAGTACTGCGCGCCTCCTACCGCCGTGGGGCACGGCGGTAGGTCTCTGCCGCCGTCCCCCACGGCGCCAGATGTATAGTTTTACAAATTTTTTTGCGGACCATATATTTTTGCAAAATTATTGTGGAAAAATGTAAAAAAAGAAAAAATTCCGCTCGCGACGGTGCGACAAGTAACTGAGGCCAGGCCACATCGCCAGCAGGCCGCATTGCGGGACGGAGGCAGAGTTTTGGGGCGCGGTGGCCCATGCAGCTAGCTGTGCCCATCGACCTCACCAAGAATTTTTTTTAAATATTTTTCCCCCTATTTTGCAAAAATAAATGGTCCGCCAGAAATTTTGCAAAACTATACATCTACCGCCGTGGCCCACGGCCAGACGTGGGCCCGTAGCGTGCGACGGACATACCGCCGTCGCCCACGGCGGTAGGGACATACTGCCGTGGGCTACGGCGGCAGGTCCTAGCGCCGTGGGCCACGGCGACAGCAGGCTTGGTACCGCCGTGCCCCACGGCGCTAGGAACTGCTCATTTAAGGCCGAAATTCAGCCGAAAATGTCATAATAATTCGAAAAAAAAGAAAGAGAGGGGGAAGAGGAGAAGGGAGTGAGGAGGAGGTGGTGAAGGTGCGAAGCTCTGCCGGTTTTTCGTCTCGTTAGAGGTAATACTCTGGTACTTAATAGTTTGAACTGTGATAATAGTAAAAATATAGTTTTAGTGTAGATCTGCTTAGTAAAAATATAGTTTTAGTGTAGACCTACATAGTAAAATTATAGTTTTAGTGTAGATGGATTAGTAAAATTATAGTTTTAGTGTAGCTCTGAGTAGATATATTTTGTAGTTGCAGATCCACTTGTTAATAGCGTTTTTTTTCATGCTGTCAGACATGTCGGATGCAATCAGTGTCAAGTTGTATTTCGGTAATGGGCAGATTAGATATGGTGAACATGGAGTTGACTTGTCCGAATTTAATTCGGTTGACCATGTGATTAGAAGAGCAGCCGAAAGAACATGGGGGTCCATTACCAACTTTTTTTATAGGGCATTCCATGTAGATGCAGAGCAACATGACTTGTCCATTATGGCTCTAATCAACAGGAGTGAGTCAGTATATTGGGAGCTTATGCCACTTCAAGGCACTGAACATTGGAGGAGTTATATCAAAACAGCATGTGAAATTGGTTTGCCTGTGATGTTGTTTATCCAAGTTGTTCATAAGGCTGGGTCTAGTAGTCAAGTGCATGAGGAGGGTAGTGCTGCTCACCAGGGTGAGGCTGAACTACAAGCAGGAGATGGTCCTGCAACTGAGCCACAAGGAGGAGATGGTGCTGCCACTGAGGCAGAAGAAGGAGATGGTGACACACCCTTTGAGGCCCGTGGTGAAATTGACGAGGGGGAAGTTAATGAAGAAGTACTCAGGCAGTACGAAATGGAGGCTGATGAGGATGAACGTGGGTTGGAAGAGGACTCCTCAGATGATGAGGATGACCCGCTAGTTCCAAGGGATTGGGACAGTTACAATTTCTCACAGCTATCTGTCAATCCTGGTGAGAATGTGTCCTGGGAGTATAGAGACAATCAGATTTATGTTGGCGCCATGTATAAGAGTGCAGTAGAGGTGAAGGATGCAGTGAAGAGGTGGGCCACCCTTACTCTGCAGAGAGAGTTCAGGGTAGTGAAGAGTTCTCCACACATATATGATGTACAATGTGTGAAGCCCAACTGTCCTTTTCGAGTGTATACTTCCGAGGGCAAGTGGAAAAATTACTGGGAGATCAGATCTGTTGTGGATCACACTTGTGTACTTGAGCAGCTAGATACAAGCCATCATAATTTGTCGGCCGGTTTTGTGGCCAGCCAGATGTTTGCTAAGATTGTGGAAAATCCTGCTTATGAGCCCAAGTCCATTATCTTGGCAATTGAGGAGAAATTTAGGTACCTGATAAGTTATGGTAAAGCATACATGGTGAAGAAGAAGGTAGTGGAGATGAGGTGGGGTACTTACGAAGCATCCTACGACAATCTGCCTCGATTGCTGAACACAATTACCACGCTCAATCCTGGTAGTTATTATGATATCAAGACTTATAATCTTGTGTTAAGGCCACGGAAGCAAGTATTGCAGCGGGCATTCTTAGCATTGGGTCCAACTACTGCTGCCTCCAAACAGTGTCGACCAGTCATTTGCATAGATGGCACATTCCTAACAGGAAAATACAAGGGCACAATCCTTACAGCTGTGGCTGCAGATGGCAACAATCAGTTGTTGCCATTGGCAATTGCTTTTGCAGAGGGAGAGAATGGTGACAGTTGGTATTGATTTCTTGAGAGATTGAAGCAGATGGTGGTGGGAGATGTGTCAGACGTGTGTGTGATACACGATAGACACAAAGGTATTTTGCAGGCCATTAATGACATCAAAGAATGTAGCCAAGAACGTCACAGAGCACCACAATGGCCAGATGTGCATAGCAGGTGGTGCATGAGGCATATGGCAGCAAACTTTCATAGCCAGTTCAAGAATAAAGAACTTACACAATTGTTCAAGCGCTTATGTTCGACCAATCAGGAGAAAAAGTTCTACGAGCTATGGCAAAAATTAGATGATCTGACGAAGAAAGCATCAGAAGAGATAGCTAAGAAGCCAATAAGTACTGAACCCGGGGAAGAGCCAGTTTCTCTGGAGGACGTGGGGCTAGATGCTCCAAATGTCAGAAGGAGAAGGGGACGTGCTGTGAAGACCTTCAGCCAGTGGATTCAGAATGAGCCTAAGGAGAAATGGTGTCTCCTGTTTGATAAGGGAGGTGTGAGGCATGGGATAATGACAACAAATTTTGCTGAGGTCTACAACGCGGTTTTGCGTGGTGCCAGAGCTCTCCCTCTTGTTGGTATCATTGAGTTCTTCTTGTACCGCACAATGAAGTACTTTCTTGAGCGTGCTACTGCAGCACATGCAGCTATGCAGGACTGTCAAAAGGTGTATTCAACATGGATGACTGAGTACTTGACCACAAAACAGAAGGCTACTCTTGCTCACAGAGCTTACCCACAACCTCTACGTCGTGATCCCGGCGAGGAAGTTAAGTGAAAATATCGGATAAATTGCCAGTCCAAATCACAAAAAGCGAATGGTGAAATAACAATACAACAAACAGTTATTGGGAATCAGACATGCTCATGCTCTTGCCAGAAGCCACTGCTGCTACACTACCCCTGCTCACATGTGATCGCTGCATGCCTTGCAACAAAGAATAACCATTGGGGTCGCTACGTGCCTAAATACTTTTTGAAGCAAACCATTCTAGACACTTGGAACCACACTATTGAGGGTTACCTGCATCTTGGAACTTTCACTCAAGACCCCAAAGACAGTGCGTTGTACATACCAAATCCAGATCCAACCATGTGCCAAGGTGTCGGTCGACGCAAGAAGAAGAGGATTAGGAACAACATGGATGAGGCTGAAGCTGGACCTCCGGTGCAGATATGCTCTAAGTGCAACAATCCAGGACACTCCTACAAGAAATGCACCGAAGCATCTTACTTTTCCACTGCCACTTCTCCAGCACCTTCAGCTAGTGCACGTGGACGTCGTTCCCGTCGCTACAACGAAGGAATGCAGTGATCGTACTTGTTTGTGCTACCGTGTTGTAATATTTGAAATACTTATGCATGTTATCGTCTTGTAATATTTGAACCATTTCATTTGGCAAGGTCTTGTAATATTTGAACTTATGCATGTTATCGTGTTGTAATAATTGAACTACCTTTTCATTTGCTTGTTGTTTTCTCCTTGCCGTCAAATTTATTATCATATCCTGTTATGTATTGTTCTCTAATTTCAAATGAAACATGTAATGAATTATCATATTTCTAATCTTTTTTGTAGGCTTTCAATGGCTTCCTCGGGTCCTGAGTTGGACTTGGAGTTGCTCACCAGTAGGAAGGACAAGGTTGCGGTGCCAAAGGGGATCCACACTCCTATGTGCTACTGCGGTGACAACTGTAAGCTTGTCAAGTGTAACGTTTTCGAGTACTGCTACGGGATGAGGTTCTTCATGTGCGTGAACTACGAGCATGACCCCCTCCCACCATGTCGCAATGTTAGACCAAAAGTAAGAACAAACTGCATTACTAAATAAATAATATGTCATTACTATTTTATTATGTGCTAACTTGTCTTTGAAAAAAGACTCCACCTCCTCTCTGTGATTTTATGCAGTGGCTAGATTGTGAGCAGTCCGAACAAGACAAGCGTTACGTCGAGGCGATGGGTCGTTCAGCACGTGAGACGTGGCAAAGGATGGTTGATGCAGAAAAACAAGAAGAAAAATGTAAGGAGCAGCAGGAGGAAATTCGCATTCGCCGGGAGATCAAAGAACGTGAAGCGGCCGCGGCCCGTGAAGCAGATAGAGAGAGGAAGAGGGAGAGAGCTCGCCGGGCTAAGGAAGCTGGGCCGGATGCTATGAGGAAGGGGAAATACCCCCGTTGTACCCAGTAGACGTAGAGTACTAGACGCCGAGTGCTACTGTATCCATAAAAAATTATGATTTCATTTCATCATTCTCTAGAGTCGGGTGTGTTTTCTGTGAGTCACTGCACCAAACAGTGAACACATAGGGTGTGTTTTCTGTGAGTCGCTGCACCAAACAGTGTACCTAGTACTAGGGTGTATTTCCTCCGAGTCACTGCCCGTTTTTCTTGCCTCGGATCGAATGGCCCACCATCCAGTCTGCTTTATTGCCTATATATATGTGAGCACTCTTCTCCAGTGTCACTTCACAACACAACACGCACCAATGAGTTCCTGGACTGGGGATGATGATGGCTCCCTCGGTCCAGCACTGTGGAGCCAGCAAGATCCAGAGTTCAACAGCAATTTTCCAGTCTTAGATAAGAGAGATTTCAAGATGTTAGAAAGTACGCACCAAATCAAACGGTAAACTGGCCAAGGTGTGCACACGGTGAGTTCTGTGTGATGCAGGTTTACCAGGGATGGAACAACTCTGGTCGACGCTTCTGGCATTGCTCACGAGCATGGGTAAGCAAAACTCCTTGACCTCTATCCTTCATCATTTTATGATTTACTAATGTAATCACGGTTTCTGCAGTACTCTGACCAACCAGATAACTGCGGTTTCGTGCAATGGGTGGATCCCCTAGCTATTGACCCGTATCAACAGTACATCAACTACCTCGAGGATGTTGTCATCTTCAACCTGAGGCAAGAGCTCGCGTCGGCATTGGCTTCTCCAGATCCGACATCTACCAACGACGACGACGGACCGGTGACCGGACCAATGGTGGTCAAGACGAACACCGGTTGTGAGGACGAGTTCTGCCGCTGTCCGTGCCACGAGAAGAAGGACAACACTCCACCAGTAACTCCACCCCCGCCACCGTCTGATCCAACTCCACCCCCGTCGGGGTACGGGTACTACATGCCCTCCCAGCACTCCGGCGGGTCTATGATGTCCAGGTTCTCCGAGTACTATTCGTACAACTAGACTACAAATGTTGTAATCGTTTATCTAAATTTCCTAAGGCACGTTAGGACTAGCAGCGGCACAAAGTTAGGGTACTTGTGTCGTACGTACCATTGCTTGTTTCTGTAATTCGTCGTTAAGTATCAATGCTTCAAAAAATTGAAATTTCCAAAAAAAAATCCTACCGCCGCCGTAGGGCACGGCGGTAGGTCCATACATACCGCCGTGGCCTACGGCGCTACCTGGAGGCCACGCTGCCACCTGACGGTAGGCTCCTACCGCCGTGCCGCACGGCGGTAGATCCCTAATGCCGTGGCCCACGGCGGTATGTGCCCTTGCCAGTGGGCCACGGCCCCTGCCGCCGTGCCGCACGGCGGTAGGACCCCTACCGCTGTGGGCCACGGCGGCAGATGTATAGTTTTGCAAAATTTCTGGCGGACCATTTATTTTTGCAAAATAGGGGGAAAATATATATAAAAAAATCCCTCACCAAAGATGCTTCATTTGTGACAAATATACTGGATGTGTAGATGATGCAGTAGTCAGTAGAGTTGGGTTGGCCGTGAATCCTTCTTGTTTATGTAGTAGTTTCACCCCTGATGCAGTGCTATATCAGTATCAGGGTTTATAGATATATAGTTTCTTTATTAACCTTGATAAAAAAAATCTTTGACTATTAAGGGCCCCTTTGGTAAGGTCTGTGGCTGAAATGACTTTGGTTGTGGATGTCTGGTGAACAACTTTTTCTATTGTAGCTTCTCTTTTTAGAAAAAAGTTTGGCAAAACAACTTCTCCTGACGGTCTAACATAGATAAAAGGACAAAATGTTTATAATGCTCTTATCTTTTCCAATTTTTATTTTCCATTTCTCTGTCCATTTAACCTGTCGGTCACTACCCTCCGGTCGGCCCCTAGCTTCGCATCGCCGTCAGTCCCCCAGCACCCACCCCGCACGTCACCGTCCTCTGGCCCAGCTCCTGCGCCACCACAGCTGTCCTCTGGCCAGCACCAACACCGCTTGTCGCCATCCGATTGCGCCTCTTCCTCCCCTTAGCCCACGCCGCTGTGCCCACCGCCAGCCTCCTCCTTCCCGCGGCCGGCGCGCCTAGCTCCTACCGCCGACTTGTGGCTCCCCTTCACGGGTCACGCCTGCCGTCGGAATGCCTGTAATCGTCTGCTAGCGCCCCTGAATCAAGTGGATGCCATGGTCGCGGCGCGCAAGGAAGCCCTCTGCTGGCCTTGAGGCGCGACCTCGCCGGGCCGTACGTGCGCCGCCACTGAAGCTCCTTGTGGGCCCCTGCTCGCTGGCCTGCTTTATCCGGGGCCCCTTCGAGGGGCTAGGACTAAGATGTCATCAAGCCGCAGGAGTCAATTTTTTTGGCTTCTCCTCCCTCAGTTGGCTCTAGCAACCGGATATTTTGGGGCTTCTTGCCAAAGACGTTCTGCATTCTACCGCTTGGCAGGGCTTCGGCTTCTGGTGGTGAAGAGAGTTCTTTTACGGTGTACAAAATTACTGGGTGGTAGTATGTAGTATAACCAGTTTTCCACTATAGGTAAAATAATAATTAGCACACAATATATTATTTGGAATTTTTTGCTCTGCTCCTCATCTCCCGTACGACACTCTCGCACCCCATTTTGGTATATTACAACAATATCATTTTGCATATTTCTAATCACGTCTCTATACTACACATACTACCTATGCACCAACGTAAAGGATTTGCAAGGTACTCAGGAGTCAGGACGGTCATTGAACCACTTCACGCCAATTGAACAAATATGCAACACAGGTATTGAGAATCAGTTAATTAGGGTTTATTAGATATATGCCATTGCAACTTTCACCATTTGGAGATATGCCATTACAATTCGTCTATTTAGAAATATGCCATTACAATTCAATGTTTGCTTGAGATGTGCCATTTTGTACGTATTTGACGATGTTGGATCCGTCTTTGATTCCTTTGGACCCACCCGAGGTCTACGTATTTCTGTATGATCCAAAATACCCCTGCAACCTCCCTTCTATGCGCTCAGTGACGTGTGGGATCCGGTTGTCAGGTTGTCTTCAACCTCCCGCCGTCCATGGAGTCCGAGCACCGGACGTGGGGGCCGACAAATTCCGCCCACGGGGAGCATCGTCGGGGTCAGGAGCGGGTCGTTCCTCTCCACCTGTCGGGGTTCTCAACCGCCAAGCAGTAAATTTGTATCGGATCGTGTGTCCGACCCGGATGGTTAGCACGAGAGACGCCGGGATTTAGACTGGTTCGGGCCTCCGAGGAGTAATACCCTACGTCCAGTATCGAGCTGTCGTGTTCTTGTGCTAGGGTTGTTTGTAGTAGAGGTTACAAACTTGTCGGGAGAGGGTATCGAGCCCAAGTCCCTGGGGTGTGAGGGTTCAGTTCGGCTGCCCTTGTGACGGTTGCCCTCCTCTCCCTTTTATAGACACAAGGGGGAGGGGCAAAAAGGGAAAATCAAGTAAAAGCTACAGTCCTAGCCGCTGGGATGTCTTCTCGCATGTCGCTGTCCGTCAGGGTGCATTGAAGAAGGGCTGAACTGCGTTGTCGTCGAGGCCGCCGCGTGGTTGGGCGGGGCTATTTATTTTGAGCACCTGGCGCTTCCTCCGAGCTCTTTGGTGCTGACTCAACCCGCCTGAGCACGGGATGAGCTCGCCACGTTAGGGCCTAACAGTAGGCCAGCACTAATCGTAGGGGGCATGCGAGTGCTTCTGATGGAGTTGGCGTGCTGCAGGGTCGGACGGGATGGCGCGTCGGGGGCTGCGCGGCCGAACAGTGCCGCATTACGGCTCTTATCAGAGCCGGCCGCCCGTGCGTACCGCCAGCTGGCATATTTGCATGGTGTGGGGAACTGGCGCCCCACGCGTCGTTGTGGGGAAGCTCGTGCGTCGGGGGTGGTGCCACGTTTGTGTGGACCGTGTCTTGGTCGGAGACGGAAACTGCTCGTGTGAACGAGCAGGTTGTCGGCGGCGAGGCAGAGACTCCTCGTGCGAGGCGGAGACTCCTCGTGCGAGGCGGACACTTGTCGGAGAAGCCTTTCTCTTAGCAGGAGACTTGTCGAAAAAACTTCCAACTAGTCGGAAGCAAGACGTCTTGCCAGTGATGGTCTTGACAGGGATCCTCAGTCCTCCTTATACTGAATCTTGACCTTCACATTGTCAATGGTGTCAGAAGACTCCACCTCGAGAGTGATTATCTCGCCGTCAAAGGGGGCCCTAATCTGGCCCCTCGTCAGTAGCCCCCGAGCCTGAGAGGGAGTCAAGGACTCGCACACAGGCTCAGACGAAAGGCGCCGTGACGATCTTTGCTCTTGGTCCTCTCGGTGGGTGCGCGCGAGCGCATACGCCGGATGTAGCCCCCGAGTCCACGAGTGAGTTTAAACTCGCTTGTGGGGTTTTGATCTTCAGTGGCGTTGTCGTGGTTCTAGGATCTTTTACCGAGGTGGTCGTGGCGGTCGTGGGAGTCGTGGAGGTTGTGGAGGTCGTGGCCGACGTGGTAGACGTGACGGCTTGAAAGGACGGAGCGTGGTCGGTTCAGATTCCCGGGCCCAGCGGGCATCGAGGCGTCGCGCAGGCGGGCGTCAGTTACCCCTGGGCGCGCGCGCGTGTGCAGGCATCTTTTCGGCGTGGCGGGCCCAGCATTTAAGGCCGGTGGCCACGCCCCTTCCTTTTTAACCGTGCACCGGCTGAGGATTCGAGACTTTTACCCTCCTGCCTTCTTCACTGCCATCGCCGCCTGCTTCCTTCGCCCTTTACGCCCACAGCGCCGCCGCCTCTTTCACCTGAGCCGCGCGTGAGAGCACGTCGTCGCCATGTCGAACTGGTCGCGCTCCAATGTGTCCCGCTCGATGCTGCACCATCTCGTCGCTGCAGGGTAGCTCCCCACGCTCACCGACGTCGAAGAATGGAGGGTGCCCGAGGAGGAGTCCGTGCCGCCCCCGCTGAGGGGGTACGTCGTCTCATTCGTGGTGTTCCACGAGCGTGGCTTCTCCATCCCCGCCGGGCGATTCATCCGGGCTGTACCTTTTGAGTACGGGCTCCAGCTCCAGCACCTCAACCCAAACAGCGTCCAGCAAATGGCTGCGTTCGAGGCGTTGTGCGAGGGGTACTTGGGGATCGGCACCCACTGGCACCTCTTCAAGTACTTCTTCATGTTCGCTTGCCTGAAGGATGGCCCCCTCCTGGCGACCATCGGTTGCGCCAACCTCCGGATGAAGCAGGGCAGGGGTGACAAGTACATTCCTTTCTCGCTGACGAGCTCCAACAGCGGTTGGCATAAGGGTTGGTTCTATCTCAAGAACGACCCTGAGCACGCGTTGCCGGAGTTCACCAGAGTCTTCATCGCCCAGGCGCCAAGAAGTTGGAGCGACGGGCCTCCGAAGGCGGAGCAGGAGAAGCTGCTCAAGGAGCACTGGGCGGCACTGGCCCGCTTCGCAAGGCCGGAGTCGACCTGGCGGCCGTCATCGGCCAGTACCACACCTGGGGGTCGTCCCGCTCCGGAGGCGGCCTCTTCGTCTCTGTGAGATGACAGCCAGGAGGGCCCCTTGGGCAGGGACCATGACCGCGCCCGAGCCACCTTCGCAGGAAGAGGTCCAGCGCCCCGTGTCGGTGGCCATTGGGAAGGCGTCCTACTCGTGGCCGCCGTCACAGCTCCTGCCGATGCTCCCCAACGAGGGGACCGAAAAGCTCGTAAGTGGTTTCTTCTTCCGATAAGTTCTCCGACTAGTTCGGTGTCTTTATCTGATTTGGATCTTCTCGGAATCTCTTACCGGTTGTTGGCTCTCTTCGCTTCCTTTTACTTTTAGCTGAGGAGCTCCCACCTCGGGCCCGCGAACCAAGCGGCCGTGAATAGGCGGAGGGCCGAGCGCAAGGCGCGACACAAGGAGAAGGAGATCGCCAAACGCGATCAGAACGACGGCCGCATCAAGCGCCGCAAAGTGGGGGAGGCCAACGTCTCCTCCAACGAAGATCCGTCGCCGTCGCCGCCGTGGAGTGGGGACGAGCCGAGCGCGGATGTCGACTGGAGCGGCATATCTGGATCGCCCCTTCCATCGCCACGCCGGGCGGCGGAGGTGAGCTCGACACGGCGGTCGGAGCCGGTCTCCCGCGAGAGGGGCGCGGGTTCCAACTCGCAGCCGGGGGCCAGCACCATCCGAGAGGATCAAAGGGTGACCCGCTCTCAGGCGGCCCCTGGTGGTTCACGCGCCTCCGAGGGGCGGAGTGATCCTCTGCGTTGGGACGATCCGCCCAGGCGGCCGGCGGATCGAGACTCTTCCTCCCGCCCCTCCTCTGTCGACGCCGAGCAACGGGACTCGAATTCCTTGAGGAGGCGTTTGTCGGCGAAGGCGAGGTCGACCCCGTCGGCGTCTGCACCGAGCGCGCCGCAAGGAGGGAACACGAGCATTCCCCAGCGGTGCCTCCAATCTCTAGTCATCCGCGGTGGCAGCGTCCCGGCCATGCAAGTTCCCCTCTCCGCTGGTGGGAGTCAGGAGTTGGCCTCTGGTGCGGCGGAGGTCGGGAGGGCAGCCCCCGAGTCGTCGAGGGATCGAAGCGCCGCTCCCAAGTCGTCGGGGGATCGAAGTGCAGCCCCAAAGTCGTCGGGGGGTGATGGGCCACCTCCCGCGCCAGCGGAGCGACGGGAGCCGGCCTCCGAGCTGTCGGGGGCCAAAAGGTCGGCCTCCGAGCCGGGCCCATCGGACAGGCCAGTCAAGCGGGTCCGCGTCCGGTCCACCATGTAAGCTCTTGCTCGCTATTCCTCATTGCTTTACTGTTCTTCGTCTTCACTTGTTTCTCATGTTTAACCCGCCCTTGTCTCAGTCATGCCGACACCGGCGTGCTCAGCCTCGCGCCACAGAAGCGCGCAGCGCTGGGCGCGCGCAACCCTCAGCCTGATCCCCGCCCGACGCCTCGTCCTGCTGAACCATCGGCGGGGCAGGCCGGGAGCGGGCCTACTGCGGCGAGCGAGGTCGTTGAGACAGCGACGGCTCCGCCGACGTCGGACGTCGGCAACTTGGCCGAGGGGCGGGCGGCCTCCGAGGCGTATGACGTCTAGGCGGCGATAGAGCCGCCGGTCGAGGCCACCGTTGGAGGCGGCGACACCCTGGCGGCGTCTTCCGAGAAGGTCGTGCCCTCACCACCATCTGCCGGCGGACATGAGATCGAGACACCGGCGGCGGTTGAAGCTTCGGCACCTGCGGTGTCGCAGGCGGGTGGAGACGTGGTGGAGGAGCTGGCAGCTAACGACGTGGCCGCCCGCCCCCGGGAGATCATCGACCTCGACGGGCCCAATTGTCGGGCGGCGATCCAACTAGCTTCGAGGCCGTGCTAGAGAGGTTCCTGGCGGGCCCGGAGGAGTCAGGGATCAAGGCTTCTGAGTCGGTCGTGCTCGGGACTGCGACCATAGCCGGAGCGGCGGAGCACGGCGACAGGGAAGCTGCGCTTGAAGCGACCGAGGCGGGGCAGGCGGAGCCGGGCCTGGTCGAAGCTGCCGGGGCTCCCGAAGCCCTAGTCTCAGTCGAGGTGGTCGAAGAGATCCTCGGGGAGTCCGCGGCTGACGCCGCGCTGGCCGCTGCCGCTGTATCCTTATCCCCCGCCGTAGTCGCGGGAGCGCTCGCCGCGAGTGCGCCGGAGCCATCGTCGCCCCGGCTCGCCGCCCCTGTCGTTGAAGCAGCACCCATCACAAGCCCGACTCGCCCGGTCCCGCTGGAACACGACGTCCTCGGGAGCGCCGCAGGAAGCGCCTTCCCGGAGATCCAAGAGGTCGGGGAGGGTTCAGGCGCGGGGCTGCTGCCGGTGGCGGAGGAGAACGACGCGCGGATTACCGACCTCGTGCGCTCCACGTGGGCGGCCACTTACGAGGCGGACGCACCCGACGACGAAGATGGGGAAGCCGCGGCCTGCCGCCGCCTCGAGTGAGGTCTCGGGTGGGCGCGTCGTGCGTTCGACGAGCTCATCCTCTCCGCGACGTCGGTGAGTCCCCTCGAACCGAGAGCTTAACCTTGTTTTTCCCATTCTTGTAAGTCTTGCAATTGTTGATCTCTTGCCCGGAACAGACGCTCTCGGAGTGCGGCGCAAGGAAGGCGCACACCATCAGGGAGCTCCGGGCGGAGCGGTCCCAGCTGGAGATGCAGCTGGCGGTTGCTCGGTTGGCCGCCGCCGGAGTGGTGGCGAATGAGGCCTCGTTGAACGCGACGCTCGAGGCTGCCATGAAGGCCGCGGAGGACCGTGCCACGGCCGCTCAGGCCGCGGCTACCAATGCTGCGACAGAGCGGGAATCTCTCAAGGCGAAGTTGGCCCAAGCGGAGGCTGCGGCTGAGGAGCTGCGGGCCGCTGTAACGACTGCCAACGAGGCCGCCGAGAAGGCCACCGCCGCAGCTGCCGCCACGGAATCCACCGCCCAGACCGCTGCCCAAGCCGCCGCCCAGGAGAAGACAACGCTCGAAACGAAAGTGGCCGGGCTGGAGCAAGACATGGCCACCGCCGGCGCGGACCTCCGGACGGCCAACAAGCAATTCTCCGAGGTGGCCAACAAGCTCCAGGACGCCACCGACGAGGTGACCCGGCTCCGGAACGCCAACTCCCAATTGGCGTAGGATATCGATGGTGAGTGGGCTTTGAATGTTGCCGTGGGTTTCTTTCTTTCCGTCGATTTTTGTCGGTGTTGATTCATCTTCTCGCGGTCATAGGGCTGCGCGCGACTCGCGCCGCGATGACTGTGAAGCTCACAGAAAAATCGCAGGAAGTGAACGCCGCCGAGCTCAAGATCATCGAGAAGGACGGGTCAATCAAGCGGTTGTCGGAGTAGCTTGAGAGTAAGTTCTCTTGATGCTGCCTCGCTCTTCTTTTCGCTCAACCGCGCCATATTTGTTCATTGCAACTTGTCGAGCCTTTTCAGAGATCAAGGCCGAGCTTGAGCAGTCCCGGATGGCCTAGGAACAGGTCAGGACTGAGCTCGAAGAGGTCAAGAACGCCCGGCGCGAGTCGGAGACGTCCCGGCGGGCGAGCATCATGGAACACGCCAAGCTCGAGAGACTTATTGGTCGGGTCCTGTCGGAGCTCGGGTTCCCGTCGGGCCGATACTCCCCGACGCGCTTGTGAAGCTAGTTGAGCGCCTCCTAGAAGTCGTCAAGGAACGGGAGCTATCAACTGCTCGGAAGGTGGTGCACCGGGTGCTCGCCATGTTCGACTCGCATTATCAAGGGTTGGACCGCACGGCGCTGAGCGGCGGCTGGGCCCCTGGCAGCTCTGACGACCACTCCGACCAACTTGATGAAGACTGCGCCTCCTTCGCCCGCGCCATGGCCGATGTCGCGATGAAGGACCTGGACCTGATTCCACGAGACACACCAGAAGACCAAGACGTCTCCAGGCCTTCACATTAGATGTGCCATACTTACATGTAGGCAGTTAAGAACAACTCGTATGTGTAACGCCTTGAACAGTTTTAAGTCGTTAAAAGCATGCTCGGAATTGTCACAGCTCAAATGTCCTCGAGTACCAAGGGGCGACCACAGCAATGAGTAGTAGAACTTAGGAACTTGAGGTGACCGAGCTTCACTCTGGAGCCGCGGGGGCATAGGAGTCGGAAAGCCCAGCCATCCCAAGCCACCAGGAGGTGCTACACGTTCGCAGCCCCTGAGCATTCGGGGAAGTTTGAAAAGTGACACACGTATTTTTCATTAGAAACGTTTTAGACCGGAGTCTGAGCGGTTGCCCGAGCGCTTTTGAAAAGGGTCGGATGAAAAACCCGTGGACTCAGACTGTGCTCGCAAGTCTTCGCACCGTAGCCGCGGAGGCGTAGGTGCTAGGAGCGTTGAACGAGCAGCAGTACCAAGCCCCGCGCGGGCCGCCATCCTTACTTCTCGCAAGGTCGAACCTTTCGTCAAAAAACCTCTCGCACGTGCGATCGGACGCGACATAGTTGTCGATTTTTGTTTTGAAAAAACGGAGAAAACGAAAGGAGGGCATCGTGCCCTGGGTAGCCCCCGAGCGGAGAGCATTTCTGCACAGGTGCATAGACGCTTGCCGCTCAGCCTTTGGAGAAGTTGCAACATATAAAAACATGGCAACCAAGAAGTTTACGAACTTATAGATATATGAACGAAGCATGCGGCATTTATTCACTGGTTTGTAAGATATGAACATTTACTCAAGGGTAAAACGGCCGCATGTGTTCGATGTTCCAAGCATTGGAGACGACTCGACCGTCCTCGTATCGGATCTTGAACGTTCCAGGTCGGAGTACTTGATCGACGATGAATGGCCCCTCCCATGGGGGCGTGAGTTTGTGTCGATCCTTGCTGCCTTGAACCCGTCGGAGGACTAGGTCCCTGACCTGGAACTCGCGGGCGTGCACGTTGCGCTCGTGGTAGCGTCGCAAGGCTTGTTGGTACTTGGCCGAGTGTAGCAGTGCCACGTCACGCGCCTCGTCGAGCTGGTCGATCGCATCCTCGAGCGCGACTTGATTGCCTTCCTTGGTATAAGCCCGTACTCTGGGACTGCCGTAGTCGATGTCCGTGGGGAGGACTGCTTCCGACCCGTGCACCATGAAGAACAACGTGAAGCCGGTTGCTCGATAAGGCGTGGTGCGCAGGCTCCAGAGAACGGATGGCAGCTCAGCTACCCATCTTGCTCGAAACTTCTCGAGGCGCTTGAAGATGCGAGGCTTCAATCCTTGCAGTAGCATGCCGTTTGCCCTTTCGACTTGTCTGTTCGTCTTCGGGTGCGCCACGGCGGACCAGTCCATGTGAATGTTGTTGTCGTCGCAGAAGTTGAGGAATTTCTTCCCCGTGAACTGGGTGCCGTTGTCGGTGATGATCGTGTTGGGTATGCCGAAGTGATAGATGATATCGGTGAAGAACGCTACGGTCTCCTCGGAGCGGACGTTCACGATGGGTCGAGCCTCGATCCACTTGGAGAACTTGTCGACCACCACGAGCAGATGTGTGAAGCCCCCGGGCGCTTGTCAGAGCGGCCCCACCACGTCGAGGTGCCACAGAGCAAAAGGCCATGTGATGGGGATGGTCTGAAGCGCTTGCGTCGGGAGGTGAGTTTGTCGAGCGTAGAACTGGCACCCTTCGCAGCACCGTACGATGTCCTTGGAGTCCGCCACCGCTGTGGGCCAGTAGAACCCTTGTCGGAAAGCCTTTCCGACAAGAGTTCTCGGACCGGCGTGATGTCTGCATGTTTCGGCATGGATTTCGTGAAGTAGCTCCTTGCCCTGATCTCCTAAGATGCATCGCATGAGTATGCCTGCCGCACCCCGCTAGTAGAGCTCACCCTCGATGAGGACGAACGCCTTAGCTCATCGCGCGATGCGGTGTGACTCCGTCTGGTCGGAGGGAAGTTTCCCTTCGACAAGCCACTCGAGGATGGGAAAGCGCCAATCAGGGTCCTCGAGGTTCAGCTCGGGCGGCTGGTCGATCTCCATGACTTCCGGCCCTTCGGGTTCTTTTGGCTTCTCCCCTTCGACGCGTACGGATGGTGCATGCTGGTCGCTCGCGAACACTCCGTGCGGTACAGGCTTGCGGCTTGACGCGGTCTTGGCGAGGACGTCTGCGGCCTTGTTGTAGTCGCGCAACACGTGGTGAAGCTCGAGCCCATGGAACTTGCCTTCCAACTCGCGCACGCCTGGCAGTACGCCGCCATCCTCGGATCAACACAATTTTTCTCTTTCATGACTTGATCCATGAAAAGCTCTGAGTCTCCTCTGATCTCGAGGCGGCGGATCCCGAGCTCGACCGCAATACGAAGGCTGTTGATGAGCGCCTCGTACTCGGCGATGTTGTTGGAGGCGGGGAAGTGAAGTCGGACCATGTACTCCATGCGCACGCCCAGAGGCGAGATGAAGACAAGGCCTACTCCCGCTCCTTCCTTCATGACCGAGCCGTCGAAGTACATCGTCCATGTCTCGTGCTCGATGGGTGCTGGCGGAGTTTGGATCTCCGTCCACTCAGCGACAAAGTCCGCCAGCACCTGCGACTTGATGGCACTGCGGGGCGCATATGAAATGTTCTGCCCCATCAGTTCGAGCGCCCACTTGGCTATCCTCCCTTCGGCCTCGGGGTTCCGGATCACCTCTCCGAGCGGGTATTTGGACACCACCGTGATGGGGTGCACGTCGAAGTAGTGGCAGAGCTTGCGCTTAGTGATCAAGACAGCGTACACGAGCTTTTGCATTTGGGAGTAACGAGTGTTTGAGTCAGAGAGTACCTCGCTCACGAAATAGACCGGGTGCTGCACCTTGAGTGACCTCCCGGCTTCTTCTCGTTCAACCACCAGCGCAGCGCTGACCACCTGGGTTGTCGCAGCGATGTACAGGAGCATCGGCTCTTCTGGCGCTGGAGCCGTGAGTATCGGTGGGCTCTTCAGGAGGTTCTTGAGGGAATCGAGCGCTTCCTGAGCCTCGGGCATCCACGCGAAGTGGTCGGACTTCTTCATTAGTCGATACAGCGGCAGGCTACGCTCCCCGAGTCGCGCTATGAAATGGCTGAGAGCCGCGAGGCAGCCCGTGACACGCTGTACGCCCTTTAGGTTTTGGATCGGCACCATGTCTGTGATGGCCGAGATCTTCTCAAGGTTACCTTCAATGCCGTGTTCCGACACGACAAAGCCAAGGAGCATACCCCTTGGGACCCCGAAAACGCACTTCTCGGGGTTAAGCTTCACCCCGTGCTCTCAGCTTCGCAAACACCTCCGTGAGGTCTGGGACTAGATCGCCAGTCTTTTTCGATTTGACCACGATGTCATCAACGTACGCCTCGATGATTCGTCCTATAAGGTCTTCAAAGACGCGTCGCATACATCTTTGGAATGTGACGCCCGCGTTTTTGAGCCCGAAGGGCATCGTCTTGTAACAGTAGGCGCCGAACGGAGTGATGAATGAAGTCACGAGTTGGTCCGCTATGCACATCGCTATCTGGTGGTACCCGGAGTACGCATCGAGAAAACAGAGGGTTTCGCACCCAGCTGTCGAATCGACTACCTGATCTATGCGAGGCAAAGGAAACGGATCCTTGGGACATGCCTTGTTAAGGCCCGTGTAGTCAACACACATCCTCCATTTCTTATTCTTCTTCTTTACAAGTACAGGGTTAGCAAGCCACTCGGGGTGGAATATTTCTCGGATGAACCCTGAACTAAGGAGCTTCTTGATCTCCTCGCCGATCGCCTTGCACTTCTCGTCGTTGAAGCGGCAGAGGCGTTGCTTCACCAGTTTTGATCCCGGCTTGATGTTCAGTTTGTGCTCGGCAACCTCCCTTGGGATTCCCTTCATGTCGGAGGGCTTCAATGCAAACACATCAAGGTTCGCTTTGAGGAAGTCGACGAGCGCGCTTTCCTATTTAGGATCGAGTGCCGTCCCGATACGGAGCGTGCGGCCATCATCGGAGACGGCCACATCCTTGACGTCCTTGGCGGGCTCGAAAGAGCAGGCCGCTCGCTTGGGCGACTCGGGGATGTCTTGGTCCTCGGAGGGAGGCTCGGCGTGGAGCCTCTCGGACCGGATCAGTGCCACCGCAAATTGGAAGCACCCAGCGTCGCCCTCGAATGCGCGCTGGAACGTAGTCCCCACCGTGATGATCCCCTTCGGACCGGGAATTTTCAACTTGAGGTACGTATAATTGGGCACGGCCATAAACTTCGCATATGCCGGCCTCCCAAGGATGGTGTGGTACGTCCCCGAGAACCCCACCACTTCGAAGGTGAGGGTTTTTGTTCGAAAGTTCTGCAACGTCCCAAACGTGACGGGCAGATCGATCTGCTCGATTGGGAGTGCCTCCATCCCAGGGACGACCCCATGGAATGGCGCGGTCGATGGCTGCAGCTTGGACCGCGGGATGCCCATGTCGTCAAGCGTCGACGCGTAGAGCACGTTAATGCCGCTCCCCCGTCCATCAGGACCTTGTGGATCCGTTTGGACCTGAACAGGGGAGCTACCACTAGTGGGTAAGCCCCCGGCTGCGGCACACGGTCGGGATGGTCCTTGCGGTCGAAGGTTATCGGAACCTCCGACCACTTCAGGTACGATGGCGTCGCGGACTCGACGTTGTAGACCCCACGCCGAATCAAGTTCTCTTGGCATCTTGAGGGTCGCGCTGGGGATCCGCCAAAGATCATGTGGACTGCCCCGTCCTCGCCCAGGTACTGGGCTCCCGCGTCATCGTCGTCGTTGTCGGGGAGAGGCGCAGCCTTCTTCTGCGGATCTGCCACCTTAGGCTTGAGCGTGCCGTTGACGTAGTTCTTCATCAAGCGGCAGTCCTTGAGCGCATGCTTGACGAGGACCTCGTGGTGGGTGCACGGGGCCTCCAAGAGCCTCTCGAAGTGGTCCTTCGGGGGGCCGGCCTTGGTTGGGTTGCTCTTGGGGCGTGAAGCCTTGCGCTCGACCGCCGCGACCAGGTTGTCGTCACGGTGACGCTTGTCGTTCTTTTTCTTCTTCTTGTGGTGCGAGGACGGCCCCTCGCCGTGGTCCACGACCTATTTTCCCTTGCCCTGTGGGGTGTTGAGGGTCGCCGCGACCGCCTCCTCGCCGTCCGCGTGGTTGGTCGCGATGTCGAGGAGTTCCCGAGTGGTTCGGGGAGTACGGCGCCCGAGTCGGTGGATGAGGGTGGTGCAGGTCGTGCCATTCTGGAACACCGAGATGGCGTCATTGTCCGTCGCGCCGGGGAGCTCGGTGCAGCGCTTGGAGAAGCGCCGGATGTAGTCGCGCAGACTTTCCCCCGGCTGCTGCTTGCAGTTTCGCAGCTCCCACTGCTTGCCGGGGCGGGCGTACGTGCCCTGGAAGTTGCCGACGAAGGTACGGCACAACTCCGTCCAATCGTTGATCTTGCCGCGGGGCAAGTGCTCGAGCCATGTCCGCGCGGAGTCACCGAGGTAGAGCGGCAGATTCTTGATGATGAAGAGGTCATCTGTCGCTCCGCCTGCGTGGCACGCGAGCCGGTAGTCCTCCAGCCACACGCTGGGGTTAGTCTCCCCGTCATATCTGGGGACGTTGGTTGGAGCCCAGAAACGTGAGGGGAACTTCGCATCCCGCACGCCCTGTCCAAAGGCCCGCGGACCCCTCTGGTCCGGCGACCAGCTGCGATCGCGGTCGTCGTCGCTGTCGTAGTGTCGTCCGCGTCCCCGGTCGTCATGTCGGCGCGAGCGGTGCTCGTCGCGGTGGTTGCGGTTGTTGCCATTGCCGTAGTTGTCGACGCTGGCGGCCCGGCGGCGAGCCTCGATGGTGTCCCGGGCGTCACGGTTAGGCTCGAGACGTTGCTTGACGGCCGACCCTCCGGCTCCGGCTCCGTCCCCGTGGCTCTGATGCCGCGAGGGGGATGGGTTCTGGCGGTGCACAGAGGGTGCCGCTCTCCCGTCGTGCGCCGACCGTTGGCATGACACGGATCTCACCGCTTGTTGTGCTGCCGCCGCCTCGAGGAGGGCCTTGAGCTGTTGCCGCACCCTCCTCTCCTCGGGGGTGGCTGCCTCCGGGCAGCCGCGCAGCAGCATCACCGCGGCTGTTAAGTTCTGCGACGCTCGCCTGAAGAGTGGCGGGGCGTCACCATCGACGTTCGCGCCCTCATTGGCGCGTCGGTTGTTGTCGGGTGCACGTCCACGAGCCGGCGGTGTCGGAGCACGGGCTTTGGACTGCTCGACGGCAGGACGTCGCTCCTGCCGCTCGCCGTCTCCGTCGCGGCGTTGCTCCCGCACCGGGACCTGCTGCTGGGCGGGTTGCAGGACGCGCGGCCCGTGGTCCTCCCCGAGCTCCTGGTGAAGGTTGGCCAGCTCTTCGTCGAGATGGCGTCTGGCCTCGGCGAGCTCATCGAGACGCGCCCTGCGCTGGGCGTCCGTGGCGCGATGATGCGGTGCCAGCTCCGCGTCGGTGGAGCTGCTTGAGCTCGACGCCACGCAAACGAAACACTCGCGCATGGGGTCACGCGCGGGTGTTGGAGGTGCCCTTCGGGTTGTTGCAGAGCCCGGGGTGGTGTAGGACGCTCGCAGCGCGTCCACGTAGGCCGTCACCGGGTCGTCCGGGAGGCCTTGCTATCCACGGGGGTACATGGTGGTGTACCGCTCCATGAAATCACCCCAGGCGAGCGGCTCGGCTCCGCTGGTCTGGAAGGCGAGGTCGGTGAGGTAGTAGGCGGCGAGCCTAAAACGCTCCTGCGTCAGGTTTGGCCCCAACATGGCCATGATCGTCTCGTCCGAGAAGCCCCGGACGAACACCGCGCGCCCCGCTGCCCCCGTCAAGGCGTTGGGGCGAGCTGGTCGGGTGAAGGTGCGCCCGACGACGGACTCCGCCGGCCCGGTGTAGATGAAGCCGAGGGAGCCAAAGCGCATGGTGGCCCCGGGAGTTAGCGAAACTCCGCGGCCCTCCATCCGGATCGTGGGTGGTGTTCGGCGAGACACACGATGTTCCCCTACCTGGCGCGCCAACTGTCGGGGTTCTCAACCGCCAAGCAGTAAATTTGTATCGGATCGTGTGTCCGACCCGGATGGTTAGCACGAGAGATGCCGGGATTTAGACTGGTTCGGGCCTCCGAGGAGTAATACCCTACATCCAGTATCGAGCTGCCATGTTTTTGTGCTAGGGTTGTTTGTAGTAGGGGTTACAAACTTGTCGGGAGAGGGTATCGAGCCCAAGTCCCTGGGGTGTGAGGGTTCAGTTCGTCAGCCCTTGTGACGGTTGCCCTCCTCTCCCTTTTATAGACGCAAGGGGAGAGGCAAAAAGGGGAAATCAAGTAAAAGCTACAGTCCTAGCCGCTGGGATGTCTTCTCGCACGTTGCTGTCCGTCGGGGTGCATTGAAGAGGGGCTGAACTGCGTTGTCGTCGAGGCCGCCGCGTGGCCGGGCGGGGCTGTTTATTTTGGGCACCTGGCGCTTCCTCCGAGCTCTTTGGTGCTGACTCAACCCGCCTAAGCACGGGATGAGCTCGCCACGTTAGGGCCTAACCGTAGGCCAGCGCTAATCGTAGGGGGCACTCAAGTGCTTCTGACGGAGTTGGCGTGCTGCAGGGTCGGACGGGACGGCGCGTCGGGGGCTGCGCGGCCGAACAGTGCCGCATTACGGCTCTTGTCAGAGCCGGCCGCCCGCGCGTGCCGCCAGCTGGCATATTTGCATAGCGTGGGGAGCTGGCACCCCACGCGTCGTTGTGGGGAAGCTCGTGCGTCGGGGGCGGTGACACATTTGTGTGGACCGTGTTTTGGTCGGAGACGGAAACTGCTCGTGCGATCGAGCAGGTTGTCGGAGGTGAGGCGGAGACTCCTCGTGCGAGGCGGAAACTCCTCGTGCGGGACGGAGACTTGTCGTGCGAGGCGAAGACTTGTCGGAGAAGCCTTTCTCTTAGCAGGAGACTTGTCGAGGAAGCTTCCAACTGGTCGGAAGCAAGACGTCTTGCTAGTGATGGTCTTGACAGGGATCCTCAGTCCTCCTTATACTGAATCTTGACCTTCACATTGTCAATGGTGTCAGAAGACTCCACCTCGAGAGTGATTATCTCGCGGTCAAAGGGGCCCTAATCTGGGCCCTCGTCACCACCCCTTCCGAAACGGACCTCGCCGCCGCCGAATCGAAGCTTGCCACATCCAAATCCAGGAGCACCTGTCCTTGCGGAGGCTCGCAGCCACCACCTCCAGGAGCTCCTTCTGCTTCACCTCCGAAGACACGAGCGCGGACACAAGCTGCCACCACCAAGGACACGAGGTGGGCAGCCTCTTCCTCTAGGTCGCCCGCCGGCGAGCAAGTCCTCGCCCTGGGCGCGGTGAGGTGGGAGGGCACCGGCGGCGGAGACCCCCAAGTGAGGTCGAGGATGGGAGTACGGTGGCGGTGGCGAGCGGCGGACAGAGCACGACGGCGCGGCAGCGGCGCACGCGCCGGACCGGGATGGCGCGGCGGTGGCTGGGTGGGGACGGGAAGGACACGAGGAAGAAGATGACATTTGGGGCCCACCAGTCAGTGATTGAAGGATACAGATGGAGTGGGGGGTATTTTGGTCCATACAAAAACAACAGAGTCAGTAGGTGGGTCCAATATCGTCAAATACGTACAAAATGGCACATTTCAAGCAAATATCAAATTGTAATGACATATTTCCAAATATACGAATTGTAATGGTATATCTTCAAAAGGCGAAAGTTGCAATGGCATATATCTAATAAATCCTTAATATTATATAGTTTGCATGATTGGTTGCGCTTGCGCCACAATGTATGTAGTAACTAGATTAAAGATAAGTAAGAATATGTGAAACCTGCGCGTAGATCGATTGAGTGACAAGGGAACACACAGAAACCTAGCTACTTTAGTGGCTACTGCCAATAAGGTTCGGAACATCCGAACAGGATAAATACATTATAATTCTTTTTTTTTGAAGACGCAGGAGAATACAATGTAATTCAAATAGATTTAATTTACAATTGTTCAATAACATGCATGAAGATATCCTAGTGCTAAGGTGAAAAGAGGGGGTGTTTGGGTGGGTCTCTCAGAGGCTTAGAATTATACTTCTTAATGTTGTCTAGGCTTTCTGAATATGATTCAGAGATATAAGAATGGCAAAAATCACAAAAAAAAAAGTGTAAACATAGGTTGCATCTTGCATGTTACTTGCTTATATAACAAATTAAATATGAACCATTAGGGCATCGACATAGTCTCCACTTACTTTGATTAACAATGCCTATGAAAAAACATTGTGAGTGAAATAGGTACTTCAACTTTTTCAAAATTCCTACCTAGATTTAAGAACCTTAGCCTTACATTATAATAGTTTCAGATTTAGGTGAAGGGGCTTGGAGGGGCTGTTCGGGCTTGCAACGGGCTGCGGCTTCGGCGTGGCACATCGTCGGCGACGACGGCGCGGGTGTGGACAACTTGTTTCATTTTCCTCTCCCATGTGGTCTGGGGTGGTGGTGTGCTGTGTTTGGGTGCGTTTGTTTACGTTTGGGGTTTGTTCGTGTGGTGGTGTCCGCTTCGACGCGTTATGTACCAATTGCTCTTCTTCTTAAATGACATAGCAGTGCTCTGCTTTTATTTTTTTTTTAAATTAGGTGATAGACTGAAAAAGTTTAGGTGATAGCCTTACAGTTAAGAACCCTAGTACATTTACTCAAAAAGTTTAGGTCCCTAGCCAATCTGCAGCTGCAGAGAAAGCAGAGTCACGACTGGCGTAGCTAGCGGCGAGATGTCAGATGTGGATCAATAATGCAATGCAACGGAAACGGTAGACCAGCCTTATTTAGCTCTCTGACAATGGGTCATTCTCAAGCAGGGTGCACGCAGGTATTCCTTTCCATATATTCGAGACAAAAAAAATGTTGCTAGCAAGCAAGAACTTGAATCTAAAAAATGCAACAAGAGACGAAGCAGGCTAGCTGGTTTGCACGCAGACACGACGGGAAGACGCGCCCCGTCTTGCTCGCTCAGCCGTCAGCGTCCCATTGATGTCTCAGTGTTTGGCCGCCCTCTGACACCTCAGTTTACTCTAACGAACGCGTAGTGACATTTTTCTTAGATTGCTACTCTTGAGCAGAACAAACAATTTTCAAATGCGAGAAAATAATAACAAACGAGACGATCTTACACGTGGGAAAGAATATTTGACATCACAAGGAACACGGCACAAGTACACAGGATTACACCTGACGGTCATATGGGGGGCAATTAGCTACCGCTATTTCGAACGGCTCCACGAATGCGTGAATCCCCACAGCTGCACAACAGAAAACGCCGGTGAGGTCAGCAATAAGGCGTGCCAGATCAAGCACAGAAAACGCCGGTAAGGTCAACAATAATTCGCACTACATGCAAGAGAAATGTGAAAATGGTGATTTTCTTGCTATTCACCCCCCGTCCTGAAATGTCTGGCAATAGTCCTCATTCATCATGCCCACAACCAAAACAGAGAACTATCAAGCCCAAGTTAACCTTAAGAGTTTAGTTGCAATATTGCACATATCAATGTGCATGGCCAATGTGGATCAAACCTACCTAAACTGAGCATCAAGAGAACCACTACAGAGGTTACAAACTCTACATCTCTACCTGGTCACAAAAGCATGCCACCAGTAACTTCGTCAAATATCTAAATCGGTTACATCAAATTTTAACAAAAGATTGTACATGTGCATTACAGAAACAAATTTATGACCGAAGTCCACATTTTTAACTCGAGCGTTTTAGTAAAAACACCCTTTCAATTTCTGCTGTGTTTCTTACATGTCATATTAATGAGTTGTGAACTGATATGACAATCGCATACAAACCTTCATGTATAACTCAAATTAAAAAACATCTTACCTCAACATTCTTTAGTTCAAAATCTGGAGTATATGCCAAGCATGAGTTTCCAAATGTATCGCATGACCCGCTGCTTCCATGTAACCTATTCAAACAGAATTTAGATACCATACGTACAGATACTGTTCTTCAAACAAGAGCCAAAATATGCCAATGTAAGACAAACTTACAGATCTTCATCAACACACAATGCGAAGCTTCCACCTCCTCCAAATGCCAAAGCATCTTTCAAGCACAAATAGTAGAATCTGTTTGCACCTGGATATGATTTCAAATAAGCTCTTTGGAAGAATAAAAATATTTTTATATTTCCAGTATAGCAACATTTCTGAAACAGGGGGATGTATATACAATGTAAGTTATTTTGAAACATATAGAGTTGTGTCATCAGATTGCCTCGTTATCTTGAAGGCTATATTAGCATGCATTTTAGTCTTCCTGCCCCCACTAACTAGTGGCTTGAATAAACTGGTATTTTGCAAGATGTCTAGGAACTGACTATGTTGAAATTAATGTTGACAAAGACTTGACATAATAGGAAAAGACTACTGGCCTGTGAAACAACTCAACACTTCCTTTGGATACTCATCACGAGCTACTCGTTCACATCCTTTTTTTTCTACAAATTGTTCTTACCAGTTGGTCTGAAAAGTCTTGGTTCACCATTTACCGTTGTGAACACAAACGTCTGGTTTGTTCCCTGGTCCATAAGAGCAGTAACGATAGTTACTATACAAGATGGATGAAACTTAGCAATCTTCATGCACATGCAGCATGGCTTGTAGTTATTATGCATGAGTGTAATGTGCAATTTCTTTATGGCTGGACCTGATATTTCCTTTTCTCCGTAGGCCGCAGAGGACAGTTCAATAAGCCACCAAACACAGCCCCTTTCATATCTCCAACAATCTAATGAAAGAGGTAATAGGAGGAACATCTTTAAAAACCAAACATGAATTTCACAAAAAAAGAATGCATGAGTAACAAACCCTTAAAATGGTAAATGTAAGTATATACTTGGACATACCAGTAGGCATGGACCCTGAACATTCTCACTTCTACGAAGAAGTGTTCTTAGAGATATCCCATGCTTCCAGGTGCTGCACTTCATTTGTTAAAAACAAGAAAGAATTAAAAAGTGTGCAGATAAGCATCAAAAAAAGTTATTTTCCGATAGAAAGCTGTAAGGATGACAGACTGATTAATATTTTACCTATATAGCAATACCCAGTGGCACCCCTTTAAGGTCCCAGGGAGAGAGGATTCAAAGAATGCAAACAGTTTTGGAGATACAAACATAGACTTTTCAGTTAGATAATGAAGAGTGCCAGCACAGTCTGAAGTAGATGTTTCTTCTTTTCCATTTGAGTTTTCCATGGATCTGTATGACTGATGGATCTGATTGTTACTAAAATCCCCATTCCTTTCTTCTCTTTCACTTTCAGACCCAGATTCCTCACTCAATTCCACTGGCAGCTCTTGCCATGTGAAATCACTCCCTCTCCATCTCTTAGGAAGTGATTCAGGAGGTAAGGGTCTCAAAGTCTCTGAAAAAGGTGGATTCTGCTCATGCCCCGAGTTTGAGGCTGGTAGAAGGGACAATACATAAGAAGATAATGATGATTTCTTGGGGGAAGTAAAATGTTCTGCTTGGAGAGATATTGCCTGAAAAAAATGCAGGTCACTATAACATCCGAAAAGCACAAAACAAAAGATGTGTTATCGAAACTAAAACAGATCAACAGTTATTGAAGAACTCAGTGACATCTGCAAACTAAAAGTACCAAAATTACAGATGAACCCCATATGCTATACATTCAAGTTAATTTTGATATCTCAACAAACATTGACAAATCATTTGATTTACCATAGAATGCAATGTTGTACACTAAAATGCTGAAATGGTAACTGGTATAGATACTGTGTCTATTAACTGCTCGAAATAACATAACTAGGAAACAAACTGGGATATCAACATGGACGGGCTGACCAATATGGGCGTTGCATAAGTAATACCCCTGTGCAATTGTATCAACAAAAACTAAGACATTTGAATGATGACCTTAAAGTTCAAGGGGTCTGATTTCAGACCAATGCATGGTTCATATGTCCCCTCACTGTACACAAACTTATTTGAACGGATACAACATTTCACTCTGATAAAGTGATAAGTGCAGTATTTGAGCTAACCCTACCAAGAATTTCAAGCATTTTTCTAAAAATGATTCATATCTGACGTGGGCCACAGATATCTCGTCATCATCCAGAGGTTGAGGACTGAGAGAATGACATATGAATTATTAAGAAAATTGATAGCATGATTAACCTGCACGGTAAACGCTCGAGCATCAAATAGAAGACGGGAATTTCGATAGTAAAAGAGGCAATGCCAATGGAACCAGCTGTGTTTAAGCATGCAAATGCACGTTGAAATATGCAAATGCAAAAGCAGCAGGGGGGAGCAAAACCACATGCTCCGTCTTAGCTTATCAGAAGACGCCATTGCAAGGAAGCTCATCTCGCCCAGGAAACCCAATTCCAAATCCGAATATAGTGATACAACCAGGAGATCAATCACCGAAGCAACAGCTACCGCCGAGCTACGTCATCCGCAATGCAGGTAATCCGTGAACGAGGAAGGTGAAAAATCGAATCTTTGGCCCTGATTCGACAGCACGGGTCCTCCAAGATCCCACCTTTCTCGCGAGATCCCAACCTCCCCCGCACCAACCACCGATCCAACAAAAAAAAAAGAAGCACAGAGATGGCACCGACACAATGCTATCCCCCGGGGCACGCCGGAGGGAGCACGGGGGCGAGGGAGGCAGATCTCACCTGCGTCGGCCCGACGGCGGCGGGGGCCGGGGAAGGGGAAACTGGGGAGTCCGCGAGGAGGCGGGCGAGGCGGTCCGCCACCCTCTCCTTCCACGCGAGCATCGGGCGCCTCGCACCTGCCAACCCCGTCCGCTCGCCCGCGGAACGCGGCTCGTGGACCGCGCCGCGCGAGGTGGTGGCGAAGCGAGAGCGCGCGACTCGGCGAGCGAGCGAGGACGGCGGGAGGACAAAGGGAGAGGAAAGGAAGGGGGAAGGGAGTTTTTATTACTCCCTCCGTCCCTAAATATAAGCATTTGTTGACTTTTTCCGTCTCTGTTTGACTGTTCGTCTTATTCAAAAAGTTTATGAAAATATTATTTATTTTGTTATGACATGTTTTATCATCGTATATATTTTAAGTATATCATAATTATTTTTCTATTATCATAAATTTTTTGAATAAGACGAACGGTCAAACGCGTATCACGGAAACCGGAAAATACTTATATTTAGGGACGGAGAGAGTACAAACCTGGCTGGTGGCGCACGCGGCACGCGTGGAACAACAAAGTTAGGCCTGGGCGCCTGGCACCGGCAGCAAGCCGCCGCCGCGACCGCACGCGGTTCACGGCACGGCAACGCACCAGGTGGGTCGGCGCGGTCGGACAAAACACGTCAGCGGTCAGCCGGTCACCGGCCAGCAGCAGCCGTCCAAGCAAAGCTGGACGGCGTGGAATGGAATGTGCGGTCAGCGATCGATCATCCAGCGCCGCTTGCTGCGGTGCTGGCCCCACAAGTCAAGTAATGCGGAAGGCGAGAAAAGATGCTTATACTGTTTTCACATTATGTGTGGAGTAGTTCAACCTTAATGCTTTTTTTTCATTATGCCTGCTAGTATGATTTTATATATACTCCCTATGTCTCACAAAGACTATTCATTTAGAAAAATCTAAGACATGTTAGTAGTTGTGACAAATAACCTTGTTACCTCTAATTAATCATGTATTGGAACTTGAAAAGAGACATCAAATAAGCGAAGAAGGTATGAGGTAAGAGCTGGGGTTTCCTAAGCAGCAGCAGCAGCATCTCATAAAGAATAGAATCTCCAATTCCCACAAATTCCCATATCTCTCATCCGCAAACGGATACACCTGGTCACCCAGATCTCCGTCACCATCACCTATCTCCATCTAGGGTCGGTGCGAGAACACCCACTCCTCGCACCTCAATGATTGCACTCGGATCCGCGAGGTAGAGGGAGCAACTCTCCTCTCCCCGAATACAACCACGGCTCACCAATCACACTCATCCTATAAGGGGGAAGGTAGAAATCCCAAAACGTAAGAGTCGGAGAAACAACGGGCATGTCCATAACCGAGGACGCGGCTATACGTATAGATCTAAACTCTGCAGAGCATGTACACCAGTACCCATCTCGGAATGGCACCCGACGGTAGCAAGTCGACCGAGCCCATCCTACCGAACGAACACCTAGGAGTTACGATTCCATCCTGCATTCGGGTCTCGATGCGGTCCTTCGCAAAGGTCCACCCCAGAACTGTGAAAATGCCCCCGTGTGGCCACACGGGGAGCGCCCAAAGGGAAGGGACTTCACCCTAACCCTCTCACTGATACCCTCTATCCTACTGGCAGGTATGGTATCGCACTTGCTAGGGTCGAACGGCCCTATCCCCACTCTCGGCGAGGTGGTGTGTACGAAAGTCCCGTGTAACAGGCGACCCACTCGGTTTCAGACCGGGGCGAGCTCATATCCTCCAAGTCATCACAAAAACCCCAACACCTGTGCTCCTAAAACAATGTACCCGCCATAGGCACTAAACTGGGCAACGTCCGAGAAGATGATCCCTGGCCCCCGATCCCAGATTAGGTTGTCTCGAGCTCACCCCCGCCAATATATCCCAAAACACCTTCTCCTGCCGGTTTTCCCAACACACGCCAAGAAACTACCACAATAAACCCACACATGCATCGCAAGCTCAGCGTATCATCACGCATATGTAAAGTAGTAGTAGTAGTAGTAGTAGTAGTAGTAGTAGGTCAATCAAGGACAAGTATGTAAAAGAGGCTCTGCACGGGTTCATCAAAACCATCACTATGCAGTAAGTAAAGCACTAGCAGTTCTAATAGCCATGCCTAATGGGCATTCAAAGAATGGTCGGGCGTGAACACCTGCGTGTAAGTAGTTGTCGTAGTTTCCGTAGCCGTACTTGATCTTCTGCCTTGTCTCCTCAGCTCCGGGAAAATCCTAGATTCGGAAATATAAATAAACAACGAGGATCTATTTGCAAATAAACTCCAAAGAGAAGCATTAAAGAACCAAATAAATCCAAACTAGCTACAAGCAGCACTAGCTTAATTTAAGGAAATCAGAGTAATTAGTTTTATATTAAAATAGTTTTAAACCACTAGCTTTGTCTACTAGAAAACAAGTTAGAGAGAAGGGTTAGTTCAAGGTTGGGTGGCCGATCAAAGGCTAAGGATCTTGGTGATTGCGCCTGCAAGGTATTAGCGCAACAGATAGGTGCAACGATGCGGAAACTCAGAGGATGAAGAGAGAGGAGTAAGGCGAAACGAGTTAGGCAAGGTATTATCAGAACAAGGTGTGCGGTGGCAGCACCGAGAGAAGGAAAGGATCGACTCGTGGTCGATAAAAGGATGGTGACGTAGCAAGACGTGCTCGGGAGCACGGTGGAGCAAGTGCTAGCAATACGACGATACACATGGTGTAGTAACTAGGTTGCAACGCGGGGTTGCCGCGCTTGAAGCAGATGCCTCTGCTCAAGGCACGGCCGTCCATCACGCACGGCCTTCCGGGTTACTAACGCTGGGTACGTCGCGTGCTACACGGCTCGATGCAAGGCAAAGAGAGAGCGGGTATGCGGGTTGCGGCGCAAGGTGGTGGAAGCAGTGCAAGCAAGGATGGCAGTGCGAACGCTTCTTGGGGAAGTCATCCCTGTCCATGGCAAGCTAGTGGCTAGTTGCGGGGATCCGGCGTCCCAGACCCACAATAGCGCAGTGGCGGGCATCGTCCACGAATTCTTCTCCAAGCATGCGGGGCAAAAGGGGTTCGGTTCAAGGGTGAGAGCGGATAAGGATAAGGTAGCAGCGAGCGTCTCGAAATTATGAAACCAACGCAAGTGGTTTCATAATTTTCGGAGCTCCGGATAATTAGTTATGAATTTTTAAAGAAAAAGGGATTTATAAAACATTTATTAAATCATTTATAAAGTCATAAAATAATTTTATTAAAATAATGCTGACGTCAGCATGATGTCAGCGATCAGTGGGTTAGTGGGCCGAAAGTGGGCCCAAAGTGTTAGTGGGCCAAAAGCGGCCCATCAGACTTGGCCCAACAGGCCCAGTGGACCAAGTCTACAGAACCTCCCTGAACTCCACTCTAGGGTTCGGCTGGGTAACCATTTGGATCAGATGGGCTTGCATGGGCCTTAACAAGCCGGCAGGCCACTGCAGGTCCACCTAAGGGTTTCGCTGGCGAAGTCCAGATTCGACCCCTGATCTCTACTGGGTGCTCAAATGCCCCCTGAACCATTCTGGGGTTCAGCGGTGCTCCCCGCTCCATGGGCGCGGCGTCGGCGCGTCCCGACGCGGCGCGCGGCGGCGGCGGCGCACGGCGCGTGGTGGCTCCAGGGCCTCTGGCGGCCAAGCGGTGCCAGGGTCAAGGTGGCTAGGGATAGGAGATCTCCCCGACGCGTTCTTGGCACTGAAATCGGGCCTCTACGGTCGGCGCGCGGCGCAACACAGCACGACGCACGGCGCGGTGCTCCGGGGTTGGCGCACGGCGGCGGGGTTTTGGTTGGCTAAAGGTGTGGCTTTTGTGTGCAAAGTTGCACAGCCAAGGGTTTCGGTGGTTCTGGTGACGAGGTCCCTGCAGGAAGCGGCTCGAAGGCCGGGCAAAAGCGGGCGGCGACTTCGGCCCGACAGCGCGGCGCACTTCGGCGGCGCTCGGCGACGTGGTGCCGTTGGGCGACAAAGGACGGGGTTTTTGGTTGCAAAAAGGAGGCGGCTTGGGTCCCTGCAAGGGCACGGGTCGAGGCCCGGTACACAGAGCGGCGGCGAGCTCAGAGCTCCATACGGCGGCGGGGCGGTCGGTCACCAAGCGCTGGAAGGCGCTTCCTCCAGTCATCACAGGCAGAAGAAACGACTAGAGGGAAAACAGGCGCGGGCACGGTACTCACGATGGGGCAACGGTGTAGTCGACGCCGGCTTGACGAAGACGGCGGCGCAGTGTTGGTGTTCATGGCGTTCCGGCCTTCCTCTGCTTCATCTCCCGCGATGGTGTTCCTGGAGTGGTGGAAGCAGCGACGCTCCCGAATTCCTCTGGTGGCGTCGGTGTCCAAGGCGTTGTACCAGTGGCGGCTTGACGAAGGTGTCCATGGCTTCACTCGCCGGGGGCGGCGTCCCTCTCCTCCCGGACGGCAGCAGCAGGTCATGATGAAGACGAAGGCGCGACAACGGCGTAGAGCTCCCAGGCGGCGCTCCAAAGCCCCACGGTGGCTCCAATTTCTTCCTGGTCGACACGGGCGGCCTCCTCCGGTGCGGCGCTCGGCCCCTCCTCCTTCCTCTGCTCCCCTTCTTCTCTTCTCTTCTCCTTTCTGCTCCTCCTCTGATTTTCCCCTCTCTGCTTCATTGGTCTTGTGGCGGCGCAAAAGGGAAAGAAAACCCCAAGGGGGCGGCTGCGCGAGGGGCGGCGGCGGCCTTGGGATCTTATAGCTCGAGGGCTAGGGTTCGCAGGGCGCCAGGTAGGTGCGCACGGCGGGACGGCCAGGATGCGGAGGACGGCGCGGTGCGGCTGGCGTGGCGCCCATCCACAACCTCCAGCGCAAAAGCGGAGGAGTGGGAGAGGGTCACGGGCACGCGCGGGAGGGGCCGCGTGTGCGCGCCAGCACGGACGGCCGGCGAGCGCGTCCCATCGCGAGCTCACGCGCCGCGCGCGTGCGTGCGTACGGACGGGAGGTAGGAGAAAGGGGAACAGGGAGGATGACAGGCGGGGTCCGGGTGGCAGCGTCTCAAGGGAAAGAGAGAGGGCGCGGGTGGCCGGCTGGGCTGGCTTGGCTGCTATGACGGGCCGGCTGCTGGGCCGACTTGGACTGCGGTGATGGGCTGACCTGAAGGGGCTCCGCGCGGGTGTGAGGGAGAGGTAGGTGGGCCGGCCCGGTTAGCTAGGTGGGTTGGGTTAAAAGCTCGGGGTGCACCCTGGTTTGCGAGGTAGAGGTTGAGGGGCACCCGAAGGACTTCAGCTGCTGAGGATAAGGCCCAAGTTAGTTGTTAGAGCTACAAATAGGTTTTGCAATATAGTTTGAAGTATAAGTTTGAATTTGAATCACTTTCAAATTCAAACACCACACAATTTGAACTCCAAATAAAATCCAAATCACAATTACACCTTAATTTGAAAATAATTTTATATGGTTTTATTTTATTTGGAATTTGAGTTGAGAGCTAGCAAATTGGGATAAAATTTGGGGACACACATGTTCAATCAAAAAGTTTTAAAATTTTGCGAAAATTCACTCATGGAAAAACATCCAAATTTCAGGGATGTTACATGGCCTCTCCTCGCCGCGGCCCGAGATCTACTTTTGCTACTTTTGCAACATTACAAGATCAGCTTTTGCAACATCAACACGAAATGATTGCAACATCCCTTCGAACCTCTTGAACACTCAAAATATACACTTGCAACATCTATTGAAACTGTGTCGCTCGCCATCGGTGCTGCCTGGAGCTCCTTCACCGGCCGGCGTGGGGAAGCCATGGCCCGCGGCTTGGACACGCCAACGGCGAGCTTCGCCCCTGGCTCGCCCGCCCGCCTAGTCGGGCGCGGGGCCGCTGGGGAGCCATGGACGCTCCTCGGCGCTCACGCGTCCGCCCCAACATGGCGGAGGAGATCCACCTGACACCCAACGCCGCGGCTCGCCCTCCTTGCGCGCGGAGCGAAGGAGCTCCTCCCGGCGGCCGGTATGCCCCGGCGTTCAGGCCCACAACCCGCGAGGAAGCAGAGAAGCCTCCCGTGAGAGGACAACGAGGAGGGGCGTGGTAGCAGGCCGTCGGCGTCGCGCCCAACCGGATCTCGACCTCGCTCGCTCGGCCCCGCTTGGGAGCTTCGCCTGGCCGCCGACGAGCCCCACGCAGAGGCGGCCACCGCACGCCCACGCGCCCCGAGGGAGCTCGCCCGCCCTCCTCCCTTGCCGCCGGCGAGCTCCTGCGTCATCCGCAGGAGCTCCACCTGGCCACCACGCGAGCTCCCGCACGGAGGAGGCCGCCTGTACACCCCGCGCATGGCCGCGCTGCCCGTCGGAGGAGAGGCCGGAGATGGGGTGGGGCCGCTCGCACCCGTCATCGCCGGAGGAGAGCTGGGGATTGGGGTAGGGCCGCCCGTGCCCCGTCACCACGGAGGAGCTCCCTCGGGTAGAGTGGCCACCCACCCGGGTGCGCGCCCGCAGGACAGATGATCCGTCGAGGTGTGCGAGCAGAACGAAGTTGCCGCTCCCGGCTCCCCCCGCGAGAAGATAAGATTGACCGTGAAAAAAAGGCCAGCGGCGTCAGAGTCCGGGCGCTAGCATCGGACGGGTTCGCGGCCATTAGATCCTAGGATGCTCAATCGTCAGCCATTAGATCTAAAGTCCACCGAGTACATGTTGCGAGCGTGTTGCGAGCGTGTTGCGAACGTGTTGCGAGCATGTTGCGAACGCGCTTACGTGCAACATCCAACATCAGGAGTCTTTCTTCCCCCTCCCCCCATGTTGCGACCATGTTACGACTATATTGCGACCATGTTGCGACCCGTGTTGCGTGCAACATCCAACATCAGGAGCCCTCTCCCCCTCCTCCTCGACACAAACCCAACATCACATGTCTGCAACATCGAAACTCAACATCCGCAACATTAAAATTTAATGTTTGCAACACCCAACAACAGGTGTCTGCAACATCGAGACTCGACATCCGCAACATCGAAAATTGATGTTTACAACATCAAAAATATTTAGATCTAATTTTGAAACATTCACATGGGACACTTGCAACATGCCAAGGACGCGGATGCAACATGTTCACAACGATTGAAACATAAACGAGAAACGATTACATCTCATGCAAACATCGATATAAAACCTATGCAACATCGATATGCAACTAATACAACATCTGTGAACAACAATTGCGACATTAAAAAATGATTGCAAACATGAACACCGATATCATTTACTGCAACACGAACGCAGATGCAAACATATGTAGACAATGATTGAAACATCTCTAGAAAACGATTGCAACATGACCGAGTACATTCATGCAACATTTGCAGACACCGATTGCAACTTCTCCGAACAACGATTGCAACATCACCGAGCTCCGCCCCGGGCTGCCGCGAGCTCGGCCCCTAGCTGTCGTGACCTCCTCGCTGCAGCAAAGGAGCCGAGGTGGTGGCGGGCCGCAGCAGCTCGCCTCACCGCCAGGACGAGAAGGAGGGGGCTGGTGTGGAGGTGAAGGGAGAACCTCCCGCCGACGCGCACAGGGAGCTCGACCGGCGGAGGGAGCGACGGGCAGGGCCGGCGCACGGCTCGCCCGCTCCCGGCCGCGGGGAGCGGCGGCGGGGGCTCGCCCGCCCTCCAGCCGCAGGGAGCCCCCGACGCGGGAGGACGGCGGCAGTCGGCGCAGGGCCGGCGCCGGGCTCGGGGAGGAAGGGAGGCGAGCCAGCGGAGAGGGGTCCTCGTCGTCGAGGAGCTCGTGAATCACCATCATGGCGGCGGGAAGGCGGTGGAGCGCCCCGACCACGACGAGCGGCGCCGGCGGCGGGTGCCCGATCTCCGCACACACACCACGGGAGGAGGCGAAACTGGAGGGAATGGAAAGGTGGAGCAGCGGGGATCACAGATCGGGGCTCGGTTCGGGCGGAGGTGACCGGAGGAGGGAGATCTGGCGGCGGCGGCGGCGGAGGGGCGCGCGGCTCGTTACTGGGCGTGGGAGCTGCGGCTTTTTTTTATTTCTCGCGATATAGGAGCGTGAGGCGCGTGGGAGCGTGGGAACGACGTCCGGGCGTCCGGACGCGTCGGACGCCCGGACGGAAGCATTAGTTTTGAAGATCTAGCTAAGGAATATGAAAAATGGATTTCGGAAGGGATGCAGGTATATACAAAACTAAGAATCACATAACAATAAAAGTTTCATGAATAACCGATTGGATGAGCATATATATAAAAACACTTGTATCTAAGTAGATGGAGCAAAACTGCAAATTGAGGGGTTGTAACACCCAAAATTTCATCACCTTAAAATAATGCTAGCAACATGGTCTAGATTTTATTTTCTAAGGACTAAATAATTTGACCCAAATAAAAATTGAACTTTAAATATTTAAACAACATTTAATTAATTTAGAATCACCAAGTGTTTGATGCATTCATGCCGTTGCATTAGTTTTTGTTTGGTTGTGTGCTTGAGTTTGCAAAACTTCCTAAACCTACCCTAAACCTTTTTCTCTCCATCTCTCTTTCTTTTTCAGCCCAGTGTCCCAGCTCTTCTCTCCCCTCCTCTTCCCTTTTCCCGCCGCCGGCCCACCTCTTGCTCGGGCCGTTTACCCTGCCGGCCAATCTGCCCTCCTCTCTCTCACCAGTCACCGACACCGCAGCCCCACCTGTCGGGTTCATCCCCTACCTCTAGTCGGTCGCATCCCATCACACTGCCACCACCCCTGCGCCCGTCCCTCTCCCGCGCCCCTCCATCTCATCCAC
Source organism: Cenchrus fungigraminus (assembly GCA_036936925.1). Classification (NCBI taxonomy): domain Eukaryota; kingdom Viridiplantae; phylum Streptophyta; class Magnoliopsida; order Poales; family Poaceae; genus Cenchrus; species Cenchrus fungigraminus. Next base: position 77,478,930 of record CM072780.1, read on the forward strand.
CGAGCGCGCTAATCAATGCGCAGTGGCGCACTCCCGCCACCATCTCGCCTCCTCCCTCAAGCAAAAGCTCCACCGAGCATTCATGGCCAGCCTCCACCGCCGGAGCTCCACCACGGTACTGCGCCCCTTTGTCTACCCCTCCTCACAGTATAATAGGCACACCCGAGCCCCCAGCCTCTCCCCACACCAGTCTCCCTGCTTCTCTCCCTCGCGCACAGCGCAATCGTCGTCGAAGTCCGAAGGCCACGGGAGCTCCGCCCGCGTCGATCTCCTTCCTCGTTGCCTCTCTGTAGCCAAGGAGTCCTCTCGGAGCTTCGTTTCAAGGAGAGGACGCCTTCCCTGTAGTTTCCTGTGTGTGTCTGCCTATGCCATCTGTCTTCCCCGTGTGCTCACTGGTCTTGAGCCCACCGCCGCCGCCCGTGGCGCCCCGTCCGCCGCTTTATCCGCCTCCTTATCCTCCTAGATAGGTTCGCAAACTCCCTAGCTTCATCTAGAACCTAGCCATATGCCAAACCGAGTCCAGGAGCTCGATTTTGAGGTTCTCCAGCGAGCTTCGCCGCCTAGCGCCGTTGCGCGCTGCCGCATTGCAGCCTCCCGCTTGCAGATCTGCGGCTCGGATCACCCCAAATCCCTGGGTCAAACCGTTCAGGTAACGGTCAACCCGAGCCGGCTGCTGTCGTTTTGCATAAGATACCCTAAGCTTCCTTGTTTTTGTGTGTGCTGTCCTATCAGTTCAAAAACCCTTTCTGTTAAGTCATGTTTTCCCCGTTTAGGCCCCTAAGATTTCTAGTTTTTCTCACCCACCTTTCTTAGCCGCCTGTTTTGCATCGAAGCCCCTCGGTTCTTTTGTAGTTTTAGGATTTAGCCCTTGTATCTTTTGGTTTAACCCCTGGAAGCCTACTTTTCTCGCAGTTAAGCCCCTAGACTTGGTATAGGGTGTAGCTTTAGTGTTTCTTATCCGTTTTAAGCGTTCTTGGTGTCCTCGCGATCGTCTCAGCAAGCTCGTTAGTTCTAGCAGTGTGCTTTAGTCTTTTAGATCTGTTCGGTGTACTATTTTATTTATTGTATGTTTTCATGTGTGATTGTAGATGACATGATGTTCGAGGAAGAGCAAGTGCAGAAGTTTGAAGAAGAGGATAGTAGCTTTTGGTTGGAGAAAAGCAAGTGACCCTAACCATCCTTCTACCTATGATTTAAACAAGAATACTATAAATTAATGAAAACATGGGGAAGGAGAACCACCTAGGAAAACAATGCATCCACAAGGACTATATGGTTCTGGTCTTGGATAATTAATTAGAGACCCTAGTTTGAAGTGGTCTTACAGAAAAGGGCAAAGAGGGGGAATGGAGTTGCAGGGTATAGCCCGGTCCTTTTGGGGTAGCGGTCTTTGCTAAGGTGCTGACCATTAGGGAGGGTTATGGTCCTCTCTGTTCTGAAACTCCAATGGGATACTTGTTACTGGGAATCTTTGTAGCGTACCTATGCAATCATACCTCGAAAGTGTGGTATTGTGCCTAACTAGCACAACATGGTTGGGTTCAAAGTTCTTCAGAACTTTTACGTGACTTGTGGTGAAAGTGCACAACCTCTATAGAGTGTAAAACTGATCGATCAGTCATGCTCACGGTCAAGAGTGGCCTGAACCCTCACATGATTAATTAAACTTAAAGATGGATTTAATTTGCTTTCCGGTTAACTTTTGTGGCCTTGCTGAGTACCAACCATAAGTGTACTCACCTTTGCTAAACCACTGCTCAGAAGAAGAAGATGTCGCAACCCTCAGGCCCCAGTCGATTGCCTATGAAGTTTGGAGCCTCTGTTTTCTGGATTCTGTTGTAAATCTCTGATAATTTCCTTTTTTTACGTGATATTATTTATGTTATTCACTAATGATGTCTATATGTATGAAACTAGATCCTGACATACATATAGGTAGCACTTGGTTTGTTTTGAAAACCGAGTGTGACAGGAGTGAAGCTAGCAAGGCAAATGTTCATTAGTGTTCTAGGTCCTGTTTGTTTGAGCTTTTTAGCATCTTCTTAGCGTGAAACACTAGAAGCTCAAACAAACAACAAGTTTCTTGTGTAGCTTCCGAAAAGTTGGAAGCCCAGAAAAGCTAAAGACATCTTATAAAAAAACTAGTACCGGCTTTCGAGAACTAAAAATCTAGCAACAACTGTTCAAAAAATTTGAAAAGCTGCAGCTCACAAACAAACTTACTCCTCACTTTGTCCATATCAAGGACCATACACATATATACATATACTTCATCTGTTTCAAATTATATGCGTCGATCTATGTATTTGAACATAACATATATCTATGTAAAAAGACCCAATAATTTTTTGATTTGAAACGATGGAGCGAGTAGGAGGAGCTTATGTCATTCCTCCAAATTCCTTGGTTCCAAAGTGGCACATACCTTTTCCCCTTCTTTTGTTTCCTCCCCCACCTTTTGCTGTATATATAAAACAGGCCGACACTTAGCGTTTAGCCCCTTTTTCCGTACCGCTGATGCCCTTGGCCTGCCGAAAGAAGCAGAGACGGCTACTGGATTTCGTTTACAATCACCATAACTCTGCATTAGGTCTAGCTCTCTACTCCCAACCGGCCAACCACAAACCTAAATTACGTTATCTCCCTCACTAACCTTGTTGCGGAGATAGCAAAAATAAACATGCCACGATTGCGATTTCCCCCCCTTTTTGAGAACAATAGCTTTTCAATTACTCAAATTCGACGATGTGAATTGTGAAGAGAGCAGTTCAGTTCAGGCAAGCATAGCGACAATGGCCGGCCCATTCAGGTTTTAAGTTTGCCGTTGCGGTCGGTGGGCATGGCATGTAGTGGAACGGTTCAACTGATGCGCACGCCTTGGGTTTCTTCTCCAATCTGACGATGAGTGTTTGTCTAGAAACATGCGGACAACGGCATAAATGGAATGGAGGGGAGCAGCCGATGAGCATATGGTCTGAAATCTGAATCCCAATGTGAGCAATTGTCAAAAATTAACGACATCAGCTTTATTTCGTTATAGGCGGTCAGCTCTGAAATCGTGTACCTCAGCGGGATGGACCGGGGGACCCAAAAAAATCCATGAAGGGGAATAGGGGATAATGTATCTTTATGCCAAAAGTATGTAGGACAAACAAAAAATTCTATCACTATGATCGTGAAAATTCACATCGACTTTTATTTCATGATGAGAAGTATAAGCAAAGAAATCTACCGAGGTTGCAGAAATTCAGTCTCCTTTGCTCTTGCTCTCTGCATGTCGTTGGGGGCTTGGGGCACGGTTTGATCACATTCTGGACCTCTACCTCAAACTGAAATCTTGTTCAGGGGCACGGAAGACACTATATGAAATCTTATTGGTTATTGCTGACTTGCTGTGCCTCTGATCTCGTTTTATGAACTGAAAAACATTGGGTTTTTTCTACATCTTACAAACAATCTGGTCCATCTCCAGTTCTGTACATACAACAGCTCCTCTTTTATAATGAAACGGTAGAGCACCTACCATAATTGCTCAAAAAAAGCTACTGGGTTTTCTAGAAAGGGGGAACAGAAAGGGCAATCAATACTATGCACGTTTGCAAGAGCCTTGAAATGTGCAATTGGTTGGTTCGTACATAACTACACATGTGCTGAAATCTTCGATCTCGTGCATTCCCCTCAGCTCATGTGCAGTGATCTCGTGCAGCGTTGTCAAACAGAAGGAACCACAGGTGTGGAAACACCACCCCACCTTGCAAAGTTGCAATCAATGATTCAGTCTGGTACGTTGAAACTTCTTTTGTGACAGATTAATTAGGCCACCTGATTAGGGCACTTGATCATTGCACTTACAGTTACAATTCACCAACACGTACTTATAAAGGGACGACTAAATTACCCGGCCTCAGCAGTACAAAAGACTCTGTACTTTGGCGCTTGTGGAGTTGTAGTGAAGATGGTATAACAATTACACCGAATTCTCTGGTTGACTACTGGTTCATATCCTACTGTCAGACACCTATAGGTTGTGCATGCACTTACACGCGCGCGTGAATAGGAGGTGTAATACATGGTGAAGCAGATCACAGTACTGATTACTGAACTGATCTGAATTATATATGTATCTCTCATCTTCTTTCAAGGGCTGAAGATCGAACTCAGTTGAGGTGATTGTTGTCCCTCTGAAGGGTGTACTGCACGTCAGGCAGCACCTGGAGAACTTCAGGATGCTCTGGCCAAGAAACAAGCACAAAAAGGTTAGTACAAGTTTCCAGTGTTCGGCTCCTGATTGGAAACTACCAAATTTACATGAATTTCTGTTGGAACACAGGAAAGAAGTTTGATTTTTCTAGGGACCGTACGTAAAAATTGCCCGCGCTCCAAGCGATATTGTTTATAACTTTATATACAGCAGAAGGAAGGGTAACTTCAATTATTAACTTGGTTATTGTTTGCTTAGTGGTGGTCCTCTTCTTGATCTTTTCACTTTTGAGAGGCTTGCAGTTGCAGAGTTGGGAACCGAAAGTATGCTTGTCTTCTTGAAAAGGAAGGCACAAGAATTAAAAGGAGAAACTTTCAAGCAAGGTTTCATCAGGTTCAGTTTTTACCACTCAATGAGTTACAGTACTTTTCAGCAAATCGAATTCAAGTCACCACGAACGAGTTAAAAAGTTAGATATAGCTACGGGTTCACACATAATATACATACTATATCTCTGTCAGTGTTTTACACTTCTCAGCCATTTGGCCGATGTCAAACGTAGCAATATAGTACTAATTGTAAACTACTGAAGCACGCGTTGCATTGACCTCGAAAATACCAAGAGGATTCCCCTCGCCTCTTGACTAAAATCTGTCAACAGGGCTTAAAAAACCCATCTTTTTTACGCCTTAGTTAACTGTAAACCATGGATTGACTCGATCATGTGCAGACCATGTGCATGGGATATCTTCATTTCTACAGTAAGGCACAGTCGATTAAGAAGACTCGACAGATTAATGCAACCCATTTGCCGAAGATTCTGCTGTGCGCACGACCCAAAAATCGAGGTTCTAGCATAGCATATACGGCTGCCGACACCGTGATCGAATTCGCACATCAACAAGAAACCAGCAGGCAATGGAATAATGGGATGGAACTCACTCTGCAACGCGGCGACCTGCGCCGGCGTGAGCTTGGCGGCGAACCCGCTGACGACCGTCTTGTAGCTGTACACCAGCGCCGCCTTGGCTCTCGCCTCGCTTTGCGATTCGCAACAACATTGAAACCAAATCAACAACGAGGAACAGCAAGATTTCGATGCCAATAATGCTTTGCAGCTCCGGCCTCCGACCCGGTTCGTACCTGCCGAGCGCGGCGGCGAGGATGCCCATCTGGTAGGCCTCGCAGTCGACGCCCTGGGCGGGGGGCCTCACCATCACCATGTACACGCTGGCCTGCTGCTGCTGCTTCTGCTGCGCGTGCTTGCCCTTGCGGCCCTCCCTGCCGGCGGCAGCGGCGTCGGCCGTGGCCACGGCGGCGGAGAGGAAGAGGACGGCGGCTAGCATGAGGAAGGCCGCCGCGGCGGCGGTGGGCGGACGCGTCGTCATCGTCGTCGCCATGGCAGGACGGCGCGCGATCTCGAGAGGGCGGGGATGAGATGAACAGAACAGAACAGGGGTGGTGGTGGCGCGCCGTGCGCAGTGGAATCGAAGGACTGGACGCGCTGGTTTCTTGCTTGCTGGGCGTGGCGGGAAGCAGAGAGCGACGGAGCCGGTGGCCGCTTATATAACCGCGGCGTCTTGTTCGGTACAAGTGGCGCGCCACGCACTCACCACAGTGCTGCTACTATTTCTGTAATTTCAAAGATTTCGAAAATAAGGCCGGGAGGAGCAGGTAACCGGCCGATGGAATCGTGATGTTTTCTCTTTTTTTTTTAATTCGAACTCAACATTCCTTGAAACAAGTTTAGTCTGTAATGAAGTACTACTTCCGTTCTTAAACATATGATATGACAACACCATTCACTTTTTTTCATTTATTAGATTATCATCTTTTTTGTAAGTACTTCCTCCGTTTACTTGTCGTTTGTTGTTTTGACTTTTCTGGATACTTTTCTTTTATTATGTAGACATAAATATATATCTAGGTGCATAACAAAAAGAATATATCCAGAAAAAGCAAAACGACAAGTAATTTGAAATGAAGGGAGTATTTGTGGAACTACATCAATCAGAAGTTGAATCCAAAGTGCTCTTGATGGTAGGCATAGTTTGTACTCATTTTAGATAAATGTGGTTGGTCAAAGTTTGAGTAAAAATTGTGTCATATATTGCAGTTGTCAAAAAAAAATTGTGTCATATATTTAAGAATGGGTGTAACATACCTTTATCATATTTTCTACTAAAATATCCTTTTATATAAAATGTAGCAGATTTAAAGGACTCTTAATATGAGTGAAAACTATGTTGGGTAACTGAGACTCCGAGAGTGATGCTCCACAGAACTACTACTTCCGCGATTCACATCTATATGTTGGTAAACTTTATTTACATTTTAGATGAGTTATTTCCAAATTTTCTAGAATATGATCCCATGACCTCTTATCGACATTTCTCATCAAGAATTAAATGCTAGGGGGTAACCAATAATGGACCGAACTCTGCACATGCCACAGCACAGCTTCCCTTTCTATGATGAGTGAGATATCCCTCTGGTTTGGTAAATGAAGTCGTTTTAGACAAGTTTGAGTCAAACATTGAGAATATAAATCATGAATAACTTTCAAGTCGTTGAGTTTGAAAATGTGAAAACTACATGAATTTATTTGTCTTGCAAAATACTTTCTTAAAAGTATACATATGTTAGCTTTTAATAAATATTTTTATATAAAAATAAGAAGTCAAAGTTGTACGTTGGAGACCATGTCATCCTAAACGACTTCGTTTAACAAACCAAAAGGAGTACATCAGATCACATATTAGGCAACTGTACAGGTTCGCCTAATTTCAGTTAAACCAAGAAACCAACTCAAAATTTCTCCATTCCGTACTTCTTCCTAGACGCATGCATAGCTTGGGACCCTAGGTGTCCTGTTCTTCCTTTTCACGCACACGGGCACCTATGGCATAGTTTGGCATGTGCCGTGCCCAAGTACAAGGCTGCACTTGTCCATTGCGTGCTCCATTTTTTACAAGAAAGGGAGAGATCAGGATTCTGCACGGTCACAGCTTGACAATTTTCTGTAAACTGCAGCACATGTGCTCTTGCTCTGGCCAGAAAGATAAGATCCATCGTTTATGAGTCGCCTCGATTTCCAAATATAAACGGCCAACGTTGACTCCTCACAGCATCAAGGATATACAGTATGAATTTAGTCATTTTTTTCGATAAAGGAAGCTTTATTAATTTTCAAGGTCATTACATCGAGATGATACAACGTCTTGAAAATACTCCCGGCCTCTGCATAACACGATGCACACAGCCAATTTAGTCATGTTGGGAAGAATCCACAGCAGACCAAACGTGCAACGAGGAAACCTTATGCACTCTTTTGCAAAGAACCATGCAGCGTAGTTAAGTTCAAAGGTGCTGTATGTATGGACCATCTTATTCACAGTTTTGGGCAGTATATATGTATTACAACAAACACTGGTTTCTGTTTCCGAAGGAGGAGTTGCCAATAAACCATTCAGGAAATTCCAGTTAAAGCTTTACACATCACAACCTTCAAACCCAGTCATTCTATATTGTCGGATACAGTCCAGCCCATGAGATGGTTTAAATCGAAGCCCTAATGTTTACACCACTCTATAACATACATGTATATGTATTACTCCCCAGCCAAACAGAAAACAGAGAGAGAAGAAGAGAACCCCACAACATATTGGGGGCCTGAAAGGAAGTACTCCACCTGCCTCTTATTTGGTTGCCTTCGCCTGATTCGCCGCGACCGACATGGCCCGAAGCCGTCCAGCAATCTCTGTGAACGCTGGGCGCTGTGCCGGATCAGGGGCCCAACACTGCTCCATGAGCTTTCTCCACTCAGGATCACATGTAGGTGGTACAAGTGGTCTCAGTGTGTTGTTTACAATGCCCCCTGCAAAAGGAATTCCAAAAGTTATGCCTGTGCTAACTGCCTGGAGGAACAACAAAGGCTAGGATCTGGGAAGAGGAACAAATTCACACGAGGGACAACATCTTCATCAGAAGACACAGATGACGTGCAAGGATAAATCAGAATATCAGGGCAAACCAGGGTGGAAGACTGAAGATGGTGAGACAAACAGGTGTATGACATTCCAATAAATTACAGAATCACGTCTTCATCGATTTGGCTAATGAACAATGAACAAAAATATTTAAGGCAAAATGAGGAAGATTATAATGGTTAAATAATACTTTTTTCCCTTGTGATCAAAATAATGTCGGAAGTTTCAAACACATCTAACATAGCATTTGAGCTGGCCCAAGCTATCTAGCCCCAGGCTGAAACCCAATTCTGAAATAATCTGTGTTCTTTCCTTAGCTCAACTATTAACTTATATTGCCTTTTTTGGTGCAAGATTCAACAGCCCATAACCACACTACTCATAATGTAGTTAAAAGAACGGTTATAGTTAAAACTTATTCTTTCCTATCAATTTACTGGTTACACTATTATCAACCTTCATGAAACTGAACCTCAACAGACATAAAAATAAATAAGGTATGATTGATGACTCAGGAAAGATCATTCTATCAAACTTAATAGAAAACATATGAGACCACCAGGAACATTCTCAAGTTTAAACAAACAATTTGTGAACAAATTGCAGGTTAACTGTATACCTATAATTGCGCCATAGTGCATATTGGCATATGGTTCTTCGCCAGTGAGGATTTCCCACAGAACAATACCAAAGGAAAACACATCAACCTGTACCAGTGGAAACAAACTCAGCACCTTAAATGCCACTGTTTCTATATATATACAACTGAAGTAGATATTGATATTATAGCCTCTCAAGTAAATGAATATAGTAAGAAAAGGATCACTGCATTTGGATGGCAAATTTCATGTGGATCACCTACCAAGTTTGGAACAATGGTAGGTTGGATGACCCATCACAAGTTGATCCCTTGAATTTAGGTGAAATGATTGTATTTCCTAGTTTTATACTAACCATGTGCAAATTATGTTTTTACCTTCTCTGACACCTTACTGCTGCTTCCATTTAGTAATTCTGGAGCCATCCATGGGAGTGTCCCCCTTACACCACCTGAAACCAGGGTATTTCTTTTTATTTTGGACAAGCCAAAGTCACCAACCTGTACAGAAATCATAAATTCAAAACATGAGTAGAATGTAAAGTAACTGAGAAAACAATTACGTAACACTATATATGGAAGTGATGCTCACTTTACATATGGGACGTGATTGATCTTTAAGATTTACGAGCAAGTTATCACACTTCAAATCGAAGTGCACAATATTTTTTGAGTGCAAATACTCCAGGCCGAATGCAGCATCCATTGCGATGATAAGCCGCTTGCGACGATCAAGGTATCTGTCCAGTAAGAAAAACATTTTGTTACACAATGTAAAGACTGACTGAAATAAAAACAGTCACAGTGATCAATTACTTGTCCTTGCGCTGCAAAACATGTCGAAGTGAGCCATTAACCATGAACTCAGTTACAGTTGCCAATGTACCACCTGGCCCATCTTTCACAACACCATAAAATGCCACAACATTTGGATGATGAAGCTTTGAAAGAATTTCAGCTTCTCGCCAGAATTCATGTGCCTAAACAACCAAGCAAGGATGATGAACTAGGTGTCAGTAAGCTAGTTTGAGCTCTGGTAGAAGTGGGGCCATATTAATCAGCATCTGGCCATGTAGTACCATGTCTAGTTTGGTGCATGTAGCAACTGTTAACACATGTCATTTCCATAAGATCCTAATATGGTCAAACAGTTGTTATACTGCACTAGTGCTGCAACCTTTCATCCAATGGCCTAGTGCCACATTTTGCATTACTCCAAAAATAATGGCTGTAAACTATAATGCAAGATGTACAGAAGTGGTGGTTCAGAACTTACTAGTCTTTCTAGCTCTGAAGACCGTCCTGTGAAGCAGCTTTTCTTTATCCTTTTAATGGCTACATCACTTCCCCTCCATTTTCCGTGGTACACAGTTCCAAATGTGCCTGAACCGAGTTCCCTAAGCTCTTCAAGGTCTTCATTCTTGATGATCTGTGGAAAGCTCCTATGTTTAGTACTCCAACAAGATCAAAAAGAAATTAATCAAAGACAATATGCCATTTCATTTTGACCAATTTAACAAACAAAAATTGAGAAAACAAAGAAAGAAATACACTATAAATCCTGGAACAGTTACACAAAAGGGGATAGTATGTATCAAGATTACTAAATGCTCGAATGCTCATTATAGTCCATTGGAATTATCAGTTCGGCGTGAGAAAACAAGGAAATGTTTCAGCAATGCAACTGATTACATAAAGAAGATTATAACAGTAATATAAAAATAAAAAATAACAGTAATATAAAAATAAGAAAACATTGATTTTTCCTCAAACACAGGAGAAGTACATGTCAGTTCATTAAGAAAAACAAAGAAATCATCCAAAAAACATGTAATCAACACCTCCGAGACAACTCCATAGTCTCAAGTGCATCACACATTCACTTTCCTCTCATGGATTCTTCTAAAGCTTTTTAATCCACATGTGTGACACCATGATTTCCCCCCTCAAATATGCAGGAGAGAACAACGAAAACAAATCCACACAATGCCACCCTTCTCTTAGATTGGTGCCTATCTATCATTTCCATTTAAAAGAGACGGCATATTGGAAATTAAAAGATAGTTGTTGCATAACAGAAAATAGCTGGTCTTGGTACCTTTGAGTGTGTTGAAATGAACCTTAGAAAGGAGGAGACTCAATTCAAGTATTTCTTATCAATCACACAACCTACTCTAAAATAGAGCACACTTAAAATTTAACACATAAAATGGGAATCTAACAAAACACTATCTGCAGTTTTTTTTTAGTCAAAAACATCTACAGTTACTAATGAATCACCAAAACAATAAGGTAGATAAAAAAGTTAATAAACTAAATCAGAACTGGCCACCACTTGGCATAATGTGTGGTACTGTTAAAGCAAAGTAGCACTAGTAGTTTGGCATGGGTTCCACGGCAAAAGACTAAACGACTACGGAGCAATCCATGAGGTTGGACATGAAACATCAAGTAGGGTTAAGTGGTTGACCAATCTCTGGGCCACATCAAGACTTGCTCCTAACTGTGACAGCCCACTCTGGTCTGCCTATTTGGAAGGGAAGTTTTGTCTAGATTTGTTTGAAGCGCATAATAGGCAGCCATTATAGTTTAGGTGCCACTAATAGACCTACTAAAACCTAACAATCTTATATGGAACCTTATATGGAAACGACAATAATCAAACTTAACCTCATCTCCCCTTGATGTGCTTGCTTCAGAAGCACCGTGGGCACATACTTTTGAATTAGACTACGCTTGACAAACTTGTCTCCCTGGATATGCCTGTTTTATTTACTCGGGCTTATAGGATAGTAAATTCTAGTGATCCTCTTCAAACGCAACCTAGAATGGCATCATGTGAAGAGTAGTTTGGAATGAAGGGTAGTAGCAGAATTCTGCCCCTTGAAGCCACTACAGTCAATGCCTTGGCTGATCTCTGCACAATCGGCGAAGGTAGATGGCTATGGTGCAAATGATGACCTTTGCGTTGTCTAGAGGAGATCACGTGAATCATGAGTTCTTGGTCCTCTATGAAGTTTCTTACAAGCATGGGCTCAAAATTGCACACTATGGAGTATGGGAGACCATGAAAGAGCACAATGTAGTCAAACAAACTAGAAGTGACCAAATTAGTGATGTTGGGGATGAACCAAAGCGATGAAGTCAGAATCTTTGGGATATGTCAATAATCATCATGTCGCAACCTTTTGAAAAACCCAATATAAAACAAAGCATGGTTTCCAAGGATCCAAAAACACTGTTCAGTCTAGTCGCGTTAGCAAAGGGTGAGCCTAGAGATAATAGATGCTTTTTCTATGCCTTCATGCCAGGTGTCAAGTGCTTCAACTAGTTTATAATCACAATGGGGCTCATGCGGCATACACATTTTCATTACTGTCCAGCATCACGTCATCCACCTTGGCCCAACCCTTATTGGCCTTTCCACCCAACCACCCACAATCACGATTCATGGCATCTTTTTTTTTTACGAAGAGTCAACAGGGGGCTAAGAGAGTCCACGTGAACGACTTCTTTTCTTCAAGGTGGGATTCCATGATACGGCAAGCAATCGACCTTGTTGCCAAGGACAGTGCTCCGGATACAAGTGAAAAGAAAGGGGTAGGGAACCACAACTGATTACAATCACAACACAAACGCACATCAAACAAAACAGCCATAAGAGGTACAAAGAACATGGGAGAAATATCTTGCTCTCTAGACGAGTAACCCTGTCATTCATTGCCAATTTTGCATCGAGGAAAAACCCAAGTGCGCATCGAGCACGAAGACAACCCCTTCACAAACAGATACCATGCACCTAGGTCACCCGATTCATGGCAAGAGACGTTGGCAGCAAACAAGGATTAACCTTGACCTTGAAAAACTTAGCACCCTTGCTTGGTCACATTTGCCTAAAACAAGCCACAAGCTTCTCAAGGTGCCAACCAATTCAGTGCACATCAACACGCTTGGAGGAAGACGGCCCAAAAGAAGGCAAGAAATAAGGGTGTGTTAGGTGGCCAGGCATAATCGGCCACGCCTCGTTTGCAGCAACGCCAAAGGTGCAGCACTAAAAATCCCTGAAGTTCGGCGAGAAAAACAACCGCAAAACAGCTCTATCATCAACCAAACAATTTCTCTAGCGTTGGCGCAGTCTTAGGCATGGCTAGTTGTGGCAAGCAACCAAGCACCCCCTAAGCAAAGGTAGCAATTTTGAATCCACTGGCAGCAGCCCCTCCCTCGCTTCTCCCTCATTTCTTCCCTCCCCCACCCAGCAGCCGACCGCCTCCCTCCCCCTCAGCACATCCACCGCCAGCAGCCCCTCCCTGCCATCTCCTTCAGCCGCACTGACCACCACCGCCGTGGGGGCACGGCCGAGAGCCGCACTGGCCGCCGCCAATGGGGCACTGAGGGGATTTATTTTTAATGGATTTGATCTGTGTGTATACATTTCTATGTGATGTAGTCATGAACTTTGGTGATTCCGGTAATGAATTTCTTTGATTCTTGCATCTTTGATTCAATTACTCCTCTATTGTCTTGGCCAGAAGCCCGGAACTAGCACAATAGTGCCAAGAGTGCCGTCATGCCGGCACAGCATGGCTAGGTCATCATGCCTGATAGTGTCGTGCCGTGCTGCCAGGTGGACCGTGGACCATCTGGCCATCTATAAACTCAAGGCTCCAGCCAGGGCAGTGCGGCTGCACAAGCCATGAGACATGCAGAGATGGTGAAGACAAGGAGTGAAACCAACAGGAAACACGGATTCCACAGCCAAGTGACAAATTAGGCAACTAGGAAGCCAGATCCAGTCAAACACAAATTAGGCAACTAGCAGCAGCACCATAAAAGCACATACGCTGAGCTGTTACCCATGGTGGTGTCCAGCCAGGTAGATCTTGTTTGTCTTTAGGAACAGGAGCACCAAAACAAGATCGATAAAGAGAAGAGAGGGGTGCATGGGATGGTGCTTATGTAGCTCAGAGCCCACTGCCATCGGAGCCAAAGTCAACCACGACGACAGATAGGAAGGTAGTGACAAGGGGTTAAGGTAGGCGGTGGCGTGATTGGAAGAGAATGGCCAGGAGGTCGCAGAAGGTTTTCACAAGAGCATGAAAGATGGTCTAGCTCGGAAGAGTTTCAGGTTTATAGCATAAAGGAAAAGTGATAATTGTGGCACGTGCAGCACAACATTTTGTTGTGCAACATCATGCCATCCACCTCGGCTCAAGTCTTCACCATCTCAGCATGCACAGTAATGATTTCAAGGTCTAGCCTTTTCAGCATAAGAGCCTAAAAGCTGTCCAAGTCAGGAGTAATTGGGTTTAAATCACAAAAGAAAGTGATAGCATCAAGTCGATGGACTGCTGTTATCTTGGTTGTAACAAAATTTTGTCCACTATCATGCCAAAAGGTTTTGCTCTTTGCAAATTTGGTGGAACGGGGAAGTAATTTCATATTTTACCCCCACACAATTGGATATCCATGCAGGTTTAGACACCATTGATTGACCTACCAAGTTTAACAAACTTAACTTTCAAAAGAAAGTCAACAATACTTAATAATCTGATCTCTAACTTAATAAATTAATCTCCCATTGAATCTTCTGATTTCAAGGCAAAGAAATTGGCTTGGCTGGTGTTATCATGGCTACTGTGGAAATTAGCTTGGGCCAACACTTTGTGCTGGTAATCTTCAATGAATACATCCACAACATCTACACATGACCACTTCTCTAAGCACGAAGGCTTGCTCTACGAATGATACAGCCATGGATGAAGTCCTTGGAGGTAACCTAGGCGCCTGTTTCGCAGAGCAGCCAGAGAAGCTTTCTAGAATCCAGGAGCAACTGTGTCAAACAGCGCACAGAGACACTTCATGCTTATTTCAACTTTTTTTATAAAGCATCATGTTTGCCATAATAAACTTCATCTTAACAAGCAAGAAATCTGGGGATACTTAGGCAAAGGAGAACAGGTTTTGGGTCTCATAGCAAATGTGATAAACCATCCAAGGACTTTAGAAGAAGGGACTTTACGTCACTGTTTCCTAATCTAATAAAATGGCACGACCTATAACCAAACAAATACATTTGGCCAGCAAATTAATTCAGAAAACCATCTATTACCCCTATCAAGCATACCGAGACTCTTTAGACTCGAACTGTTCTGAAGAATTCTTTTCTATGAGTAAAGAAAACAAAAGTCAATACATATTGGTTCAAGGGACTAGGGTCAAGGAACTGGGATAAATGTTCCAACCACCTTGGTTTTTGACATGAATTGCAAACGAAAATGGTAAGAATATGCCAAGACCTGGTTCGACCAGTTTGAGGACCTATCAGCCAATTTAGGGGCAAGAAATGACATATGTGGTCACATGCATAACCAAAAATCATCATAAAGTAAAAAAAAACTAGAAATAAATTGTATATAAAAGATGTTTTAACAAACAAGTTGGAACTTAACTAGTTACTCTTCATGACAATCCATTTTTCTATTTATATAGTTGGGCAAATTACATATTATAAAGCGGCAGGTCACCAGATCCATTGTTTTAGCTACAATTTTCACACCTTTCTGCTGCCTTGCTACGTTTCCACTTGTTTCGGAGTTCACTCAAGCCAAAAAATGTTTGGGGAATAATTTCCTGTGTATTCCTCCAACCCTAGAAGGGTGGGTATATAGAGTTAGCTATACATGGGCCTCTATGGGCTGTACACAGGCCATATGGGCCACTCACACATATATACACTAACACCCCCCGCAGTCTGGACTACCGGCGCAGCGGTGTACAAGACTGGCCAACAAAGAAAGAAACTCACACACAAGGCCCTCCCGTAGCCACAACCAGCCACTGGCTACGTTGAGGCTGGACCGAAACTCCGAGAAGGTCGAGGAGGGAAGACCCTTGGTGAAGATGTCAGCAAACTGGGAGGTGGTCGGTACATGAAGAACCCGAACATCACCGATAGCCACTCGGTCACGAACGAAGTGCAAGTCAATCTCCACATGCTTCGTCCGCTGATGCTGAACCGGGTTGGTGGAGAGGTACACGGCGCTGACGTTGTCGCAGTAGACGAGCGTGCTCTTGGCGAGCGGGCTGTGAAGCTCAGCCAAGAGCTGTCGGAGCCAGGACGCCTCAGCCACGCCGTTAGCAACAGCCCGGTACTCCGCCTCAGCACTGGAGTGAGAGACAACCGGCTGTCGCTTGGACGACCAGGAGATCAGGTTGCCGCCGAGGAAGACGGCATAACCTGAGGTAGAGCGGCGCGTGTCCGGGCACCCCGCCCAGTCAGCAGACGGAGACCGGTGGAGGACCAAGCCAAAGTCAACAGTGCCTCGGACGTAGCGAAGAAGGCGCTTCAGCGCAGCAAGGTGTGACTCCCGGGGATCATGCATATGGAGGCAGATCTGCTGGACAGCGTAGGTGAGATCCGGCCTGGTGAAAGTGAGGTACTGTAAGGCCCCAGCAAGACTCCTATAAGCAGTAGGATCAGCCACAGGATCACCCAGAGTAGCAGACAGCTTCGCCTGAGTGTCAACAGGCGTGGAGCAAGGCTTGCAATCAGTCATCCCGGCACGCTCCAGGATATCCAGGACATACTAGCGCTGGTGAAGGAGGAGACCAGTCTGACAGGGCTCAACTGTCACTCCCAAGAAGTGGTGAAGCTGACCCAGATCCTTCATAGCAAACTCCTGCTGAAGTGAGGTGATAATCCGCTGAAGCGGCTGTAGACTGGAGGCAGTCAGAACAATGTCATCAACGTAGAGGAGGTAGGCAACCCCATCAGCATGGTGATATATGAACAGCGAAGTATCTGACTTGGCCTCAACAAACCCCAGTGTCAGCAAGAAGGTGGCAAACCGAGAGTACCATGCCCGAGGAGCCTGCTTCAAACCATAGAGAGACTTGTTCAACCAGCAGACCAAATCCGGACACCTGGAGTCCACAAACCCTGCTGGCTGGCTGCAGTAGACTGTCTCGGTCAGAGTGCCATGAAGAAATGCATTCTTGACATCAAGCTGGTGCACGGGCCAAGACCGAGAGAGAGCCAAAGAGAGAACAGTGCGCACTGTAGCAGGCTTCACCAGGCTTCACCACTGGACTGAAAGTCTCATCATAGTCCACACCGGGACGCTGAGTGAACCCCCGAAGGACCCAACGCGCCTTGTAGCGCTCCAGAGTACCATCAGCACGACGCTTGATTGTCCAAATCCACTTGCCGGTCACCACATTGCAACCCGACGGACGTGGCACAAGGTCCCAAGTCTGGTTGGTAAGAAGAGCTCCGTACTCCTCTTCCATCGCACGACGCCAGTTCGGATCTGCCAGAGCCTCACGAACCGACGTCGGGATCGGAGAAAGCCGCGGCTCCCCCTCGGTGGCGGAGAGACCCCGCGGCCGAAGAACCCCGGCCGCCTGCCGGGTCACCATGGGATGGGTGTGGCGAGGATCCCAATGGATGACCGGCGGGTGGTACACGGCCGACTCCACTCGAGAGCGACGTGGTGGAGGCGGCGGCGGCGACGGAGGCGGTGTCGGTGACGGTGGTGGAGGAGGCGGAGCCGTGGAGCGGCGCCCATAGACATGGCGCACAGGAGGCACATAGTCTACGGGCACCGCTGGTGGAGGAGCCGGAGAAGGTAGCGGCGGTGGAGGCACCAGACGGCGCTGGTACACCTGCACGGGCTTGGTGTAGCGTGCAGATGGTGGCGGGGCCGCGCATGGCGCGGGAGGAGGCGCCGGAGCCGCGTGTGGCGCGGCGAGGGGCGCCGGGGGCACCGGGGCCGCGTGTGGCGCAGCGAGGGGCGCCGGGGCCACGCGTGGCGCGGCCGAAGGCACCAAGCCCACGTCAGGTGCGACGAATGGCACCGGAACCGCGGGTGGTGCAAGAGGAGGCCCAGGCGCCGCCGTAGGAGTCAGAGCCGTTGGTGTACCAGAAGAACCTGCTGGAAAAGGAAAAACAGAAACAAACAGCTGCACCACCAGGTCAGAAAACATGGACTCAATGTCAGGATCCGGAGTGGGTGTGGAGGAGGAAAAGAGGAAGTCCGACTCGTCAAACACAACATGTCGGGAGATAAGAACCCGACGAGAGGTGAGATCGTAGCAGCGGTACCCCTTATGGTCAGGGGAGTAACCAAGGAACACACAACGTGTCGAGCGAGGTGCGAGCTTATGAGGAGCAGTGGCAGCAAGATTCGGGTAGCAAGCGCACCCGAAGACACGAAGGTGAGTGTAAGTGGGAGGAGTACCGAAGAGAGCGTGGTGAGGAGTCGGAGCGGGAGAAGCGGTAGAAGGAAGACGGTTGAGAAGGTAGGTGGCGGTGTGAAGGCTCTCTGCCCAGAAGCGCGGGGGCAGGGAGGCCTGGATCAGAAGAGTGCGCATGACATCGTTCGTGGTCCGAATCATGCGCTCGGCCTTGCCGTTCTGTGGTGAAGTATACGGACAAGACATACGTAACTGAACACCTCAGGTGAGAAAGAAGGAGCGAGAGGTGGAGTTATCGAACTCACGACCGTTGTCGCACTGGACGGCCTTAACGGTGAGGCCGAACTGAGTGGACACCCAGGCAAAGAAGTAAAGAAGGGTGGGAAGGTGTCAGACTTGGCACGCAGAGGGAAGGTCCAGGAGTAGTTAGAGAAATCATCAATGATCACCAGATAATACTTATAACCAGAAATACTGAGTACAGGAGAAGTCCACAAATCACAGTGGATAAGATCAAAAGCATGCGAAGCATGCGAAGAAGAAGAAAAAGGAAGCCGAACATGACGGCCAAGCTGGCATGCCTGACAGAGGTGCTCAGCAGTAGTCCTAGTACAAGAGATATCTCCACTACGACTAATCTGAGCCAAAACATCTCGGCCGGGATGACCGAGGCGGCGGTGCCAGGTGGTGGAAGACGGTGTCACGGCGAGAGCAGCTGACGAGGAAGACGAAGGTGAAGTAGAGGCAGCGGAGACAGGAAGCCGAAGGGTGTAAAGGGGCCCGGTGCTGTCACATCGGAGGAGTGGACGCCCGGTAGCCAAATCCTTCACAGAAAGACCAGAAGTGTCAAACTCCACATAACAAGAATTGTCAGCTGTAAATTGACGAATAGAAAGAAGATTGTGAACCATCTGTGGAGCAACAAGGACATCAGAGAGACGAAAAGGACCGTGAGCAGTCCCCACAGAAGTGACCGGAAGACAAGAGCCATCACCGACCATGATGGAAGAAGGACAAGAGGGGTGAGGAGGTCGGACAGAAGAAAGGATACCCGCATCTGGAGTGGTGTGGTAAGAGGCACCCGAGTCGGCGATCCACTCGGTGCCAATGGGCGGCGTCAACCCCACAGTGCTGAAGGACTGCGCCAAGGCAGCCTGATCCCACCCCCCCCGGCCACGACGAGCTGGGCGGAGGGGGTGGAGTCCAGGTCGGCGCGTAGGAGGTAGCACTCGTGACCATGGCCGCCGGCTGGTGCGGGGAACGAGGCCCCCCTCCCTGACCCTGGTGGGGCCACATGGAGATACGCCCTGACCACGGGTTGGAGAAGGTCGGCCAGGGCGCACCGCCGGGAAGAGGAGCGAGAGGGGTCGGAGCCTGGGTGGGCGTCCCACGACCCCCACCACCGCGTCCTCGGCGACCTCGGCGACCCCCACGGCCCCCCCACCCCCGCTCGGCCCGGGGGGAGGAGCACCAAGGAGAGAGGCAGGCGGCGAGGTGGAGGACGGTGGTGGGGCAGCGACGAGTGCGCGAGAGGTGGAAGACGAAGCCGAAGACGTAGTCGAGGTAGGTGTGTGGAGGCCCCGGGTGAGCTCCTCCAGGGTGAGGGCATCACGGACCTCCAGGAAGGTGGGTGGCGGCCGCTGGTGCGTAAGCAGTGTCCGCACGGCCTCGTAGCTGCTGGGAAGGCCCCGCAGGACGTTGAGGACCAAGACGTGCTCCGGGACTGTGTACCCGAGGTCGCGAAGCCCATCAGCCGTGCTCTTCATCTTCCTGCAGTAGTCTGCCACGGACAGGTCACCCTGCTCGAGCGTGCGAAGCTCGGCGTCGAGCTGGAGGGCGCGTGTCTGAGCATTCCCGAGAAACTGAGTCTCGAGGGAAAGCCACATCACGCGCGCGGTGGGATCCGGAGTCCGCACGATGTCCTGGAGATCCAGGGAGATGGTCCCAGAGATCCAGGACATGGCGATGCTGTCGCGGCGTCGCCACGCCGGGTCGCGAGCACGGGCAGGAGTGTCGGAGAGGACGTGGCTGTCGAGAGCGTAGCGGCGGAGAACGAGGAGAATCTGGTCCCTCCATCGAGCGTAGGAGGTGGAGTTGGAGTCGAGGAGGACGGTGACCAGGTTCTTGATGTGCGGGACCCCGGCGGCCTGAAGGTGGAGGTAGGCGACCATGGGGTCGTCCGTGCCACCCGGGGGTCCAGCACCCGGCTGGAGCAGAGCCGTAGGCGGAGGCTGCTGGGAGGAGGCGAGGCGCTCCCCCGTAGAGGCGTGGAGGAAGCGCTCCGCCTCGGCGACCTGGCGAGCAAGAGCGTCAGCCGTGGTACGCTCGTGCTCCCAAGCGAGGGCAGCCACACGCACGCGCTCATCGGCGGCGGTGGCCGCGGTCTTGGCGCTCTCCAGGGCCGCAGCGAGGGCGCTGTCGGCGGCGGCGACAGAAGTGGGACGCGGCACCTGTCCCCGGAGGAAGGTGGTGGCGGAGAAGGGTCCAGCCACAGGGGGCAGCCCATAGCTGGGGAAGAGGGTGGCGCCGGGGCCGCCAAGCAGCAAGGTGCCGCTCGCGCCTACGGGACCAACACTGCTGCCTGGAGAAGCACCACCGGCAGGAGGAACCACGGCAGAGGTGGGGTCAGTGCTGCCCGTCGTGGCCAAGGTAGAGGGGCCAGGGAGGATGGCAGTCCCCTGACTCGCGGCTGCCCCGAAGATGCGAAGGGCGGCGGCCAGAGCATCAGGGCCGGCCGCGGCAATCGCGGCTGCAGTGGCAGGAGAGATGCCGTAGGCGGCGGCCAGGGCATCGGCGGCCCCCTGCGCAGCCAGGCCACCCACCTCGTGCGCGGCCAGGGGCTCGTCCGCGGCGTCCACCTCGGTGAGGCCGGCGTCCGCGCCTCCCGCGTCCGTGAGGGCGGGTGCAGCGGCGTCCGCGCCTCCTGCGCTGGCGTCCGCACCGCCCGCGGCCCCGCCCGCACCTCCCGCGCCCGCGCCTAGCCGCGCCGCGTGGAGGATGGCGTCGGCGGCGGCGGGATCGATGGTAGGCCGGGGCGAATCGACGAAGGCAGCAAGGGCGGCGGGGCGGCGGCGGTAGAGGACCGCGCGCGAGCGCGCCTGGGGCGGGTCGGCGAGCTGCGGCAGCGGCATAGGAGAGAGGGAGGAAGGAGGAGAGGGAAGGAGGCGGCGGCCAGCCCGCCATGGCAGGGGGGAGCAGGCGGCGGCGGCTGGCGGCAGTGCTCAGGGAAGGAGAAGGGAGGTGAGAGAGGAAACCCTAGCTGATACCATGTTTTGGGAATAATTTCCTGTGTATTCCTCCAACCCTAGAAGGGTGGGTATATAGAGTTAGCTATACATGGGCCTCTATGGGCTGTACACAGGCCATATGGGCCACTCACACATATATACACTAACAAAAAAACATGCTGGTTTGCCCACATACAGATACATGCCGGGCACAAACACAAGCATGAATCAGCACAAGGAGATAGTACTTCTAGAATACAACCAAGCACTCCTAATATGTAAAGGACATCACAACAAGGAAAGTGCATAAGCTTCTCTGAAAGCAAAAACTACTTATACCTGCAAGTATTCAAAATCAGTGTCCTTAAAGGAGGCATCCATGACTGGTCCAACAGCTCTAGCCTCTTCAGTCTTCTGTTCCTGAGACCATGTAAACAATCTAAAAATTAATGACTATCAACATCACAGAATATATAACACTTCAGACTTCCTTCCAGACACGCATACCTCGAAATCAGGATGAGATGGCATCATTTCACGCATATTTGTAAAAGGATTATCAACTTGGAACCCTTCAACATTCTTCATTGTTGTTGGAATGTCAATCTGTGATGAAATTAAACCTGGTGGTGAAATGCTAGAATCAACATTGGTGTGGCGAGCAGGAGTCACTTCCATGTGAATATCATTCTGAGGAGCCAAATTCTTCACATTAGTTGTATCATGCTCTAAGCAATCAAAGGGATAAGCTCCTTCCTCAATCTTTGCCAGATCTTGGGTCTCATCCTTTTGTGGAAACTCGTTTTGTGCAAGGTTTCTGAAGAATGACCACCGTTGGGGTTCATAATTAGGCATGTTTAAGCTATGGACAGGATCAATGAAAGGACTGGATGATTGTGCTGCAGAGTCAGCATTTGCAAAGAAATCAGAAAGAATGTCAGGGGAGGTCCTTTCTGTACCACCAGCGATGTCTCTATTCTGTGTGCTGGAGATAATAGGTTCCTTGTGTGAAACATCCACAGAGCTGGTGGATGGTACAACAGGATCACATTTAACATCAGTTGGCAATGTTGGCTTTGGAGCATCCCAACTAATATTATGTGGCATATCAGAATGACATCCCAGATGATTAGGTGCTTCTACGTCTTGTGGAGTTTCCTCATTGTGTTTACCTTTAGCAAGAACCTGTTCAGCTGCATGGGTAAGTTTATCCACATTTCGACTACTTGTGTTATCTGAGGACCTCTTTTCAGCAAACAGCTGTTCACTGAATGGAGAAGTTTGCTGTACAGTATTGGTAAATTCTTTCTCAAACTGTATGAGACTATCATCAACAGCTGGATCATTCAAATTTATTGCATGGGCAGATATATTTGTTTTTTCAGTCCCCTCAAAAGCAGAGTCAGTATTTTCTGCAATGTTTTCACTTGCAACACCAGACTGTGATTGACGAATTAGAAATTCAGGATTGAGTGAATCCTCAGATTTAGATAGCCTGTTCAGAAAGCCTTCTTGCTCCCTTGGAATCCTCTCAGAATGAAAGACTCGCCCAGGGTGAGGAGGTGGATTCTTATAGCTGTGGTCTGTCATGTCAACCTGAAAGTCAGAACAGCCAGATGCAAAAGCTCCACCAGAGTGGCGATCATCTTCACTGATATCTGAGCCCTGTGCTGTCGACCTAGCTCTTGGTGCGGTACAAGTCTCTAGACTCTTCACACTGTCACTTGGTTGAAGAGAAGATGTTACACCTTCTTGAACAGAAGCAGTAGGGGGGACTCCTGAAGCAGAAGATTCATGATGTGACGTATGACCACTCAGATTTTCAAGCGATTGAAAGTAATCTAGCTCATTATTTTGATGAGGCGTGTTACCAGAAACCCGTTTTTCCTCCTTCGACGTTTCTTTCTCAGCTTCCTGATAAGTCTGTTGATCAAGAGATCGCTGTGAAGTAGTTCCTGAGAAAGGCGCATACTGGGACGTATATCTATAATCAGAAGGTGTAGATAGAGGAATAGATATCTGGCCCTCAATGTCATAAAATCCATCAGCAGTAGCTGGATTAGCATAATTACCCTGCAAATTCTGCATCCCATGGCTATAGTACGAATGCAAATTTGCAGTATTATCACCGGATACAGTAGATGGTATTGGTCCTGAGAGCATCTCTTGAGGCACAAAAGTTGATGCACTCACTGCATGCAAATTTGAACCATCTCTGCTTGAGTTTACCGGCCTACTATCAGCATTGAGATTGATGAACTGATCAAACTCATTGAGGGACGCATTTACTCCTTGCCCACCTGATGAATTCACAGCTATTCCATCCATCCCGTTGATGGCAGCAACATACTGGATCCCGGAATCACTATCCATACTTCCCAGGCTGAAACTCATGTCATCATATTCAATAGAGGAAACGAGGAATATCCTAAGCTTCTGTGACCCATCAGCATTATCAAGAAAACCGCATTCTTCCATCATGTTTCTCAAGTCTTCATCATTTGAAACCGAAATCAAGGCATCAAGATCTTCACCGGGTAACTGATACTTGATAACATGGGGTTGATTAAATATGGCTGTTGTCTTCTGTTTAAGCTCCTGCCAGGAAATGTTCCTACTGATCCGAATTATATGTGTCTCACCACCGACATATCTAAGCTTTCCATCACTTGGTCGGGGTAATATTTTACCCCCAAAGCTGCAGAGAATTTTAATCGTCCTGGAAGTTTCTGAGACCTCAGAAGAAGCATAGCCACGGGACAGTCCCTGACTACTTCCTCCAGCAGATGGAACTCGTGGAACCGACGTACCTGACATGTGCCTTCTTCTGTTTTCATTTTCAGAAAAAGGTTTTCTTTCGACCTCATCTGGTTGATGAGTATCTGAGGTCAAAAATATTGATGCATCAAATCGAGTTTCAGCTCCTGCTCGATGGGCACCAAGGCTTACTCTAGAATCTTTGTGACTGGCAACAGAAGTGACATTCTGATTATGAGGCATACCAGGAACAGGATACTTCTTGGGTATAGCTCTCATAAATTCAAGAGAAAATTCCTCCCCAGTCTGAATTGAGTAATTAAGGACAGGCTTATTGGTGCCTGCAACAGGGTATTCTGGAACGGGATAATTGGTGCATGCTGAGCTGGAGGATCCACCACGCACAGAACCTTGGGCTGCATAGCGAGCATCATCTTTTCTAGGTTCCATCAAGCTGACTTGGCTAAATAATATGGATGAAACAGGATACACGATTCATTGTCACGCTATCTATTTAGCAGATACTGGTCCATTTCCCTCTATCCTTTTTATCTGACAAGCGAAGCAATGTGGCAGTAAGTAGGAGAACACAGAATACCAAGTACAATGTAGGTCAACCTACAGCCAAAAAGGAAACACAAGGATGATGCTTAATAAGAAGCACGAGACATAAATACCAGTCCAAGTATCGAGGTCAGAAACAAAGAATCGTGGATCCGTGTTGCGTGTGGCAGCAGGCTGAGTACAAAACCTTGGCAGAGCATGAATCGCACTGAAAATTAGTGATGATAAAAGAGGACCTAGAGAAAAACTACAGCAACACATTTAACCTACAAGCTCCCCAGGTGAACGACTGCAGCACAAATGTTGCTACGTGAGAATATGTGGATGACTAACAGCTTTATGACCCGCTCATACACTGGATTTGTGACAAGATTATTTTAAATTGGACAGTGGTACCCCAAAATCGCAATACTAGTTGCCACGAGGTACTTGTATCTTCTGATGTGCAGTGAAATGGCAAAATCAAATAGAAACAATTTATCTCATGAGCTAACATAGCAAACCCACTGAAAATTCCACGCAGGCCCCGTGCGGTGGTGCTGACTGTATCAACTGGTGAGAAGCAGAGCATGCTTATCCACCATCCCAAAGAAAACGAGGAAGGAAGGTACCAACAAGACAGAGCCCTGTTCTGCCAATAAACCACACCAATTACCCTACTCGCTGCCCCGAAATTTTAGAAATTTCCCCATGCCACATCAATTAGGTGCCCAAATGAACAATCAGGCAACCGGAGGGCTCCAAAAACTACCACCTGAGCTACGCAACCGCTAACGTGTTTCTACGATTAAAAAAAACAAAAAAAACAGCAAACGGATTAGCACCTGCTGGCACAACCAATCCAGTCGGGGGTCAACCCGCCCAGGCCAGGCGAGGCAAGGTAAGGAACCGACCAATCGAGGACCGGGGAGTAAAGAACTGACCGGCGGACGAGAAGACGGGGGCGCGCCCCCGACGGATTTGCGGTTCCTGTAGAGGAGGAGGAAGACGACGGACGGCCTGTGTGTGAAGTGCAGCAGCGACGGGAGCGGTCTGGGAAGGGGTTAGGGTTTGGATCGGAGCGGCGGGGGTGAGCTCGCTCGGGTGAAGCGGAGGCGACGGAGCGGGCTTGGGGTGGGAGGGTGGGGGTTCAGATTGCAGAGGAGGCCGGAGGAGAAAGAGAAAGGGAAAAGGAAAGGCAAGGGAAGGGGAGAGGAGAAGGATGCTGACTTCACGCGAGCGGGCGGCGGCGGTGCACTGCAACGCGCGAGTAGGGAGGGCCAGGGAGGAGGGAGGAGGAGGAGAGTGGAGCCCACCCGGATGACGTGGCTTGGCTGCCGCGTCACCCGTCGTCTGGTGCGTGGTGTCGACTTTTTTTTGTTTTATATTTTTTTTAAAAATGTATTTATCATCTCTTAAGTATTGCAAAAGTGTATCATTCATCCCTCGCATACCATTTAGTGTAATATCTGAAATGGTGCATTTATCATCCTCATCTTAGTCTAACAATGATTTAGTACCATATAATAGCATTTTAGACCATGTAATTATCTTGCTAATTATTGCTTAGTCACTTTTATGTTAGTTTAACCTCTATAATAATTGAGTGTAAATTAGTTTTATTATTTTTTTAGAAAAAATATAGAGTATCCAATTTAAAGGCTTTTTGCAAACTTTATATTTTTGACTTAGCATATTGCATCGCTAGGTAGAGATTATTGAGTATGTGACAAACTGTTAGTAGATTTCATGAAATCATTGTTAAACTATAAGACGGGATGATAAATACACCAAATTAATTCGTTAAGGGACTGATTTGCACTAAATAAAATATGAGGGGTGAATATCACACTATTGGAATACTTTAGAGATGAAAAATACACTTTCCTATTTTTTCAAAAAAAGAAAAAGGACCCTCAGGTTACACATCTTGGCGCCATTAGCTCTCAGCCGAGGTAAAAAAATCAGCGGTCCTTTCAATTTTAGAGCATCATTTTAAATATGCAAACTCACTTTAATTGCTCAACAATTGTTTTTCAATGTTCACTAAGGTTGATATATGTCATTTTGCATGTTGTTAACCACATCTTACATACAAAATTTTTCATAAAAAATTTTAAAGTGGGCTGATCGACACTATTTTCAGAGTTACGATTTTCATTTTGCCAACAGCCTTACTTTCGAATTGAGGCTCCAACTTAAATATGTAAACTCACTTCTTTTGATCAACAATTATTGTAAAATGTTAATTAAGATGCATATGTTCCATATTTCATGGTGTGGTCCGCGTCATACATACAAATTTCCTTATTAAACAAAATTCTATTTAGGCTAACTGACACTATTTATAAACTTACAATTTGTGGCCGCCTATATAAGAAATATCGTGAGTATGAAAACAGTGTCATTTAGCCCACTTCGAAATTATTTTATAGAGAATTTTTATATATGATGTGACCAACAACACACAAATGGAATTTATGAACCTTAATAAACATTTGACAACATTATTGATCAGGAAGAAGTGGGTTTACATATATAAATTGGAGCCTCAAAATTGAAAGTAAACGTGTCGGCAGATTGAAAAGTTTCTGAAAACAGTGTCAATCAATCCACTTTAAAATTCTTTTATGAAAAGTTTGTGTGTAAGATGTGTCCAACAACATGCAAAATGAAATCTATGAACCTTTATTAACATTTTATAACAGTTATTGATCAAGAAAAAGTGAGTATATATATTCAAATTGGGACTCTAAAATTGAAAGTACCGCTTGTTTTTGACGTCAACGCCAAAGCTCATAAGGCCCTGAGATGTGGAAGCTCAGCGCCACGGTTCATGACGCTGAGGTTAGGATATATTTTTTAAAATCTTTCTCCTAGTAGAGACATATTTGTGAAAACTTTTTAAAAGGGCTTAGAATTTTTTTTAAAAAAAAAGTCGGGTGCGGGGGTGCTCACCTGGAGGGTGGGTCCACCTGCGGAGTCAGTCAAGCGGGGAGAGGAGCCGGAGGAGTAGGTAGAGAGAGACTGCACTAGAGGAGCAGCAACCCGCCGCAACCGGCAAGGCACGCAACGCAAAAGCAAAGCAAAGAGGTGGGGTTGCTGTGCTGCGGCGCACGGCGGCAGTGTGGTAGGCGGTGGTGCGTGCGTCCATCTCATCTCGCGCCGGTTTGGTTACGGACTTTTGTCCCCGTCCAGCTTGTTTCAAGGCCGCAAAGATGCTTTTTTGGTTGGGGGATGAGGTGTTGGCGCTCGCAGTGGCACCTGCTGTTTAATATGATAGCCTCGCGCCATCGCAAACTGATTTTGTTCGGGTCTACCAACCAAATGATGTGTGGATAACAGTTATCAAGAAGACTACGGGTCTACGGCTATGATTAATTTTTTAACTCGGCTGTAGAGTGTAGTTTCTCTTTCTTGTGTTATTGACCTCGTAGTGTTTAAGGATTACTCCAACGTGTCATGTAAAATTTAAATGTGTATATCCAAAATGCGGATATAGTAAGTCAGATTTTATTCTCTGCCAAAAAAAAAGATTACTTACTAGTGAAAGCTGCTCCTCATTGTTGCCGGGGGCTGTGGGCTACCGCTCGGTGGCCGCGGACCGTTCAGCGGGATTCTTTCTGCACCGCAGCGGCCACCGCACCGCATTTCCAAACGCGACCTTATGCCAGTCTCAGTGGCAGGGTTATGGGTACACTTATCAAGTCCGCCACATCAGCTTTTCAGTTAGATGATCCTGTCACTCTCAATACACAGGGTCATGGGCACAATTTCATAGATAGAATGTAGTATTTAAATTTTGCATGTGTTGTGATCAAATGCAGGGTCATGTGCTCTCAGTGGGGGTTATAAGTATTGGTACCTGTGTCGACCTGGGGTCATCACCATGACCCTGAGATCTTCTCTTCCTTCATTTATTTGGTGTCATGTCATCAAAAAAGCCTATGTGGTAGTACATTAAATGTCGATGACCCTACCACTGAGACTGGCCTTAGGCTATGCGCACCGGCGTACTAGATAGGCTACTCCAGTACGCCTGTAGCAAAAATATCCCTGCAACGGGGTACAGGGAGCAGGACGCTAGGGCACCCCGGCGTCCTGTTTCACCTACTCCTGGCGTTGCTCCCCGGAAACGCCACAAACCCACATGGCGAGATGGGCCCGCATGCCCACGGTCCGGCGCACCATCCTCAACCACCTGACGGGGCGCAGCAAAGCAGCCAGGGGAAGCAGCCGGCGGTGGGCGCAAAAGAGAGAGGGGATGGTGGCCCGAGATCGCCGTCGAAGCGCTTAGCCCGTCCGCTGTCGTCCCTCCGAGGCCCGAGAGGCCGAGTGCGTCCGCTCCCCTGCTCCTCCGCCACCGAGATCCCCGCGCCGCTGGCACGCCCCTGGAGCCGCCCCGCACCTTCCGCATGCACACGCCGACCTGAGCTCGAGGCGGGGTGGAGAGGGGGAGTCCGGCCTTGGGGACAAAGGCCGCCACTTCTCCACCATAATGGAGCCCTGCAGCCGATGGCGAGGCGGAGGGGACGTGTCATAGGGGACCACCAGCGCCTCCGAGAGAGAGGCTGCCCGAGATCTCGCCGCCGCCACAAGCAGGAGCTGGAAGCCGCCCCGGGGATCTCATGCATTGGCTCCACCGCCGCAGATCCCTACTCCACACCGCCGCGCGCCAAGTCCACCACCATGGAGCCCTGCTCTTCTGCATCGGGGGAAGAAGAGAGCACGGGCTGGGGAGGGCGGAGGGAGCAGCGCGACGCCGATGCTGGGAAGGAGGAGGCGCCAGAAGGGAGGGAGCGCCCGACGACGTTGTCGTTGGGGAGGCGATGCGGGCGGAGTGAGCGAAGGAAGCAGAGACGGAGGGGAGGCAGCTCCACAGCTCGGCGCTAGATTCCCTGCTCTGGGTCACCCGTCGACACCAGATCCCCCTTCACCGTTGCACCTCTTCCCCTGCTCCGGGTCCTCCACCGCCACGATGCACTCCTGGGCCCTTGAAGAACGTGCCTTGCCTCGCCGGAGGAGGGAGCACAAGAGGGGCCGCCGGAGCCTTGCGCCTCGCAGGCGGAAGGAGCTGAAGAGGCCGGTGCCCACCTCCCCCGCCCAGGCCACTCTGTTGCCGCTTCGCCGTAGAACAGAGGAGGACGGGAGGGGCCGCGGGAAGAGAGAGAGGATGGGGGTGGGTGGTAGGGGTGGAGGGGAGGTAAAAAAGATTAAAAAACTGACATGTATGCACCGCAGTTGGTAATTGGTATGGAGTATGTATGAGATACTAGCTAGGTGATACCCCGCGCGTTGCTGCGAGAATTTTTTAAACAAAATTTTAAGGTGAAATGTGAAATTAGAAACACTAAAGTGATTGCATAGCAACATAACATTCGTTTGTAAACAACATTATATATGAAATCATGTTATTTTGTTGAGAGTGAATCATTCTAAAATGATTGATGCGACATGTATTTCAACTACAGGAATTTTGTGGTGTGCTACTCACACATATATGTTATTAGCCACAGAAAATCGGTTCAAGACATAAATAGATGGTTTGGTGGATGATGACATGACGTATAGTGGATGGTGACATGGCATATAGTGGGTTACAATGTGGAATGCTTGCATGTTGAGAGAAAGGGGTAGGACTTGTAGTGGGTACCGATTATATAGTTGTTTGTGATAAAGGATGACTTGTGCAGAAAAACTGGTACTGGATGGAAAAATCTCGATGACCATGCAAAATATTCTCTTTTAGGGGATGAATTTAGAATAAGACGAATGAGGCCCGACAGAGGTAGCAAATGAAGTCACTCGTATCCATTTCTTTGAAGATTGATGTCCGCTGCATCGATCAGAAAAACCATCGGTGCAGCTGACACCGATGAGGAACCTAGCTAGTTCAGGGGATCACAATCTAACCACTCGATAAGATTTAAATAAATATTCGATCATTTAGGCTACTTTGTAATAAGGAAAAAAATGAATATGTACCATTGAAAGTTAAGTCCCAACTGATTTATTTATTAAAAGGAAAAAAAGTAAAGTTTACATGCCTTTCACCAAACTGGTTAGTTCATGTCTATTGTTCCACTTACGGTTTTTTTTACAACAACATACTTATATATTAAGTAAGTAACCAAGTTACAGATCAGTCCTCGAAAGAAGAGATAATTACAAGAAGGTCCTTGGATCGGATAAACACTAGCACATCTAAGGTGATGGCGACGACGAACTCGCCAACGGAGGTCGCAGAGGCGCCAGAGGCGCATACACCACGATGGAAGCCGCACAGTGCGTCGGTTGAAGAAGGCTCGACGGAGTTGATGGAGAACACGCCGGTCGACCGAAGGATTGGTAGGAAACCATCACCGGAGGTAGATGAAACTCCAAATCGAATCCGGCGAGGGGGGCAACGAAGTCGTCGAGGCAAAGCTTGATGTAGTAGTGGCGATTGAAGTGTAGATCTGCAACTCCAGAGGTTGTTTTGACCGATAGAGGGGCGAAGGCGGGCGTCGGTGATGGCGGGATGGAGGTAGGAACACATATGCGTGTTCCGCGACAGCAAGCTTGCTACATCCTAGGTGGGGGTGGGGCGTCGGAACAACTGCCGATGTACGGCGAGGAGTCGGGAGCAGTAGCGGCATCGACGAGGACGACAAGCCGTATGCGGGTGTGCATCAGTGCGTTCAACAACGGCGAGCACGCATCCCAGATAGGGACGAGGCCGTCAGAACAACCACCGATGAAACGTGAGACGAGGGCAGCTGTGTCGGCCAAAGAGGAAGAGACCATGGTGGGGGGAAATGGGGGAACTGCTCGGATCCGACGAAGCAGGGGAAAGGGGAAGAAGATCCAAGCAGGGGCGGAGAGGAAGAGGAGGGGGATTTATTTTATTCAACCATACTATGGTGACGGAGACGGCGCCGACGCCGACAAGGAGCACAACGACGACAGCGGCGGCGGCAACCATGGAGGAAAGCCACAAAGGGCACAAGCACGAAGGCAAGCTTTACTAGTACTAGCTATACAAACAGAGACCGGGGTGGCCCCTCTCCCTACCCACTCCGGTGAGCTCGCCGGAGGTGGGAGGGAGGGGGCCGGGGAGATCTGAGTCTAGGGGTTCGGGCGTAGGCTTCCAGGGGGAGCTTTTGATGATTAAGTGGAGGACAAAGTTGAACTCTCCACATACAGTTGGGTTTTATAGGGAAAAAAAGGTATTTGTGTTTCACAAAAAGTTTGTTTATTTGCCCATGTCTATATTGCCCGTTGACAAATAAGGTACACATATACATTACTCATAAATTAATAAAAATTTAAAATTAGTTTTTAACCTAACAAAAGAACATAGGTCAAGTGGATAAGTGAATCAAATGAATATCATGGTCAAGAGTCCCACCCTCCTCCATGCCATTGGGGTATAGGGGGAGAAGGTAACTGTTTATGCTATTTCTATTGGTGACGTCAAATATTACAAACTAGGCCCTTGGATGTTACAGTCGAGTCTCTAACCTCCGCAAACAAGCCCTTAGACCCAATTCCATGCCTCTTTTACACACAAAAGGGGTCCCTAACCTTAGTCCACCTAAGACTCACCTCCAACATACTTTGTATAGGAATTCATTATCAAGTATAATTTAAAAGTGATTATGTACTCCTTAAGAAACCTTGGAAACACTTGCAGCAAGTATCCATCAGACCAACATGTAGTGTGTTTTTCAAATCCTTTAGAACTCAAGGAAAGGTGGATGCATGAATTTTTCAGCCTCCCCAAAAGGAGACATCCTCCTCGTATCAGTAAGGCATGGTTGCAGAATACACGATGCATATGTGATGGAAGAATCATGCCCCCGCCCCTAAAAGTAGAATCATGTACAGAAGATAGGAAAGTTGTACCTGTGATAGACAGCCCCACTTAATCACTATCATGTAAGGGTTAAGAGCAACTCCAACAGACCAGCTAAATTTTACTCACTATATTCTCATTTAGCTAGTTATTTAGCTAAGATGCACTCTTTATATCTGCTTGCATTCCAACACTAGTTAAAATGTTGCTTTTCATATCAAACTCTACTCTCTCTCTCCAATTCAATGACGCGTGGACCCCACCCCACAAGGCCACAACCTTATCTGCTCCTCTTCTACACCGTCGGATTCACGAACCAGAAAGCCATCCTAGGCTCCATCCTCACCGACGTGGTCAGCCTCGTGTCCATCGCCGTCGTCGGGCTGGCCGTCGACCGCTACGACCGCCGCTCCCTCCTCATGGTAGGGAGCGCAGTGCTGATCCTCTCCCTGGTGGCCATGGCGTGGATTTTCGGTGTGCAGCTGGGGACCAACGATGGGAAGGCCATGCCCCGTACGCGGTGGCGGTGGTGGCGCTGGTGTGTGTGTACACGGCAGGGTTCCCGAGATCAACACCGGGAACGGAAACTTCGAGATCAAAACTGGCCTCATTACGATGGTACAGGCTAGCCCATTCTGTGGCAAGCCTAATGAAGACGCGAGCGCCCATTTGCAATAGTTCCTGGAATTATGCAGCACCTTCACCATACGAGGAGTGGAGGAAGATGATATTCGTCTGCGACTGTTTCCATTCTCACTTCTGGGAAAGGCTAAGTAGTGGTTCTATGCGAACCGTGAGGAGATTAATACTTGGGCAAAATGCTCGGCGGCATTCCTCGCGAAGTTCTTTCCGTTGGGCAGAACCAATGCCCTTCGGGGGAGAATTTCAAGCTTCCAGCAAGCAGCGAATGAGAATATCCCGAAAGCTTGGGAGAGGCTTCAGGAGTACATCCTGGCTTGTCCCCATCATGGGATGGACAACTGGCTTATTCTACAGAGTTTCTATAATGGGCTGACTCTGACAGCCTGAGGCCATATTGATGCTGCTGCTGGAGGGGCTTTCTTCTCTCTTACTATTGATGAAGCAACCAAACTCATTGAGAAGATGGTCTCCAACCTAGGGTGGAGTGATGATCGACTCCAGCCACGTCAGAGGGGTACACATACCGTCAAGGAAGCGGATATGTTGCACGCCAAGATGGACCTGCTAATGAAAAGAATGGATGATCTGACCAATGAGAAGGCTGCCATGGCTGTCACTACTCAAGCTATGGATTCTCGCATGACTTGCGAAGTCTGTGGTGAAACTGGGCATTCAGGGAATTATTGCCCTACTACCCAGGAGGACGTGATGTACATGAACGGCAACAACAATGGTTATCATCCACAAGGAGGTCAAACGTGGAATCAATCACGCCCTTATTATTACGGAGGTAATCAAGGTAATTCTTTCAACCCCAACCAACCTTCCCTGAGAGATCTAGTTTTTGGGCAAGCTAAGATCAACGATAGTTTCAATAAGAAAACAGCTGCCTATGATAAGGCTTTGGAAAGCCTTAATGTTAAAATTGATAGCCTTTCATCTGCTCTTAAGAACCAGCTGAGCTTTAACAAAATGATAGAAACCCAATTGGCTCAATTAGCTGCTTTAGTTCCCTCTGTTGAAGACGAGAAGATTCCGGGGCAACCTGTGTCTTCTTGTGAAAATGTTTGTGCAGTGTCCACCGGATGGGGTAAGCCATCTGGGTGGTCACGAGCTACTGACATGCAGGGGAAGCCCATACAACAGGTTCTTGATCCATGGGAATCTTCAACCATTACACACAAGAAGGATCCTGGTTATCCGGCTATCACCTGCAAGATTTATTTTAGAAAGATCAAGAATGCTCTTTGTGACCTTGGTGCAAGTGTTAACCTCATGTCCAAGGCCTTGTTCGAACAATTGGGGTATCCAGCTCTGACTCCAACTGCAAAGACAGTCCAGCTTGCTAATTCATCGATCCGATATCCGGAGTGGATATTAGAGAACATATTGGTTTTTGCCCAAGGTTCATGCGTCTTCGCGGATTTCG
The DNA here is from genome assembly GCA_036936925.1 of Cenchrus fungigraminus. Classification (NCBI taxonomy): domain Eukaryota; kingdom Viridiplantae; phylum Streptophyta; class Magnoliopsida; order Poales; family Poaceae; genus Cenchrus; species Cenchrus fungigraminus. The sequence continues at coordinate 77,513,348 of CM072780.1, forward strand.
TGGTCCTTGATATGCAAGATGATGGGGGAATGCCTCTCATTCTTGGGAGACCTTTCCTTAGTAATGTCATTGCGAGGATCAATGTCGGATCCGGAACCATCCGTTTCTGCATTGGGAAGAAGAGTATGATGTTCCGCTTTCGAGCAACAGAGGAGCAGTGTTACACACTGCAGGGTACGAATGAGCAATCAGGGGAGTGGACGGAGCCACAACCCCAGCAACTTCCCACTACACCAGCTAAGCCAAAGAAAACACGGAAAGTGTGGCGGGAAGTAAAGAAGTCATCCCCATCTATTTCTCGGGAGCGGGGTGACGAATGGAATTGATCGACCGGAAAGTCTCGCTCTCAGACTTAAAATGATGAGTCCTTTCGCCAAAAGGTAAAATTGGTAGTTATCTCATATTTCCCTTTCCAAAATTTTATTTGATTTTTCTCAATGTATATTTGAATTTTCCAATCTTACATCTTCATGCTAGAATTTTTCCTAGCCAATTTCCCTTTCTAAATAAAAATTCTGAAAATGAAATTTTGAGTTAGAAAATCCTTAAAATTCATTTGAGCAAGATTTTGGGCGAATTTGGACCGGGACACCTAGGCAGGCCATCAAATAGCCGTTAGAGAGCCGTTGCAAAAGAATGGAGGCGAGCGGGCCCGAGGTGGGGTCGGCCGACCCAGGCCAACAGCTACTTCGGCCCCCTTCCTCCAACGGCTCCTAGCCGTTACACACGGCCCATGTCTCGGTGCCCGGCTCCATTGCCTATAAATACCAGGGGGTTTGAGGGGTTTCTTCACCCATTCACTCATGTCCATCACTCTCTTCCCCTCTTGCTCTTGCTCTTTGGTTTTCTTGGATTTCATGCTCAAGATTGAGGTGCCAAGTATTCTCTCCAAGTGTTGCTGAAATATTGAATATTGGTGGAGCAAGCTCGGTAAGGATTTCATTTCGGTTTCACTAACCCATCACCAAGTTGCTCGTGTTGTCCGATTGTTGTGCAAGATAAGTTGGGCCGCTAGTGCACTCCAGAAGTTGACTCGCTCACGCCGTTCACATGACGGGGGGAGCTCGTCTCGCCATTCCGAAGCTACACCAAGCCCAATGTCAACCGACTGTGAAGAAGAGGAAGAGGAAGAGCTACCCACGCCACAAGCCGAAGGAGTGTGCGCCGCCGACGCCGCCTTCATCGACTTGAGGGACGATCGCGAGAGACAAGCCTACGCTCTCATCAAGGACCGAGTCTTCGCCAACACCAAGGAGTTCGACCCGGACCTTCTTGAGAACACAGGTACGGACTCCGAGTTCGATTCCATTTGGCAAGCTCTAGGTTGGGAAGGTTTTGTCCCGGTTCAGGAGATCGGTTCTAGGCCTATCAGTGTCTCTGCACTCTTCAAGAGGATGCATCTGGTATTTCATTTCGATTTCATGGAGTTCCGTATCGAGTTTCATGGAAGAATCTTAGTTGCACCCTCTGTTTTCATCGTCGCTGCGCCATTTCTCTTGAGCAAGCTTATAGTGATTTTAATCGTGAAAGTTTTTGGGAAGAGCTCTCTGGTCGGCCTGTTCGCGGCAAGTTGACACCTCGATGCAACGATATCTTACATCCCACTCTCCGACTGTGGCACAAGTGGCTCGTCATCACCCTCTTTCCAAGAGATGATGTACGAACCGTGCGCACTGACGAGATGATGATCTTATATGCCGCGGTCAGACGGATCAAGATCTCCCCTGTTCAAGCTATGATTTGGTAGTGGTTGACGATTTTTAAGATGATGGGTTCTATTGAGTGTACGTCCTTGATTTCTTGCATCGTCACGAATCTTGGGGTTACGCAAGGGCCCAATGTGCCCTCCATTGCTAATCCCCGGACTCAGATCGATGAGGCTTATTTGACTCAGGGGCATATTCTTAAGAAGGGTTCAGATGATTCTTTGGTTTTCTTCTACCCTGGCCATACAAACCAAATTCGGTTACCTAACCCGGATTTTAGGTTGTACGACCGAGGGCCACTGACCGTTCCTCTCGAGGAACCTCGTCGTTCTAGTGTCTCTGGTGACATGGTTACTAGGAGTGCATCGAGGAGAGCAGCCAGAGCACAACAGCCGCCACCACAGCCATCTCTGCAGCTGTCGCCTCAGCCACAGCCTCAGCCTACCACACCTCCACCCGGTACATGGACCTCTACCGAGTACGTGCCTGGGGTTACTCCCGGATATGCTCCCGGTTGGGATCAGCCCATGTACCAGCAGGGTGCGAGTAGCTCGGCTTGGGCTAGTGCAGGTAGTGGCGAGTGGGCCATGCCTGTTGGTACTGCCTACGGAGATGCGACATCTTCATCGTCCGGGTTGCGCTCGTCCTCTCGTGGGGTTTCCCTCACGCAGCAGATAAGCGAGCTCAACATCCGAGTCGGCGACATGGAGGAGGCCGTGCACCAGCAAGCTGAGTCCACCCGGGACTGGCAGTGTATGTCTTGCGAGAGACTTCACGCCATCGAGCAGGCACATCAGCAGCAGATGGAGGAGCAGAGGGCTTACTACCGATGGATGGGATATCCCCCTCCACAGTAGTGAGCCTGAAGCTAGCTTGGGGGAGGACCCCCACTCAAGGGTAACTTGTATCTTCATTTATTTTCAGAATCTCAAATGATAAAAACACATAAAAATCTGCAAAATTAAAAAGACCAAAAATATTTATCTGCTTCCCTAAATTAGTTTGCTTTCATATGCGCGGTAAGAATGCTTTTGTTCTCCATGGTTGAAATGATGAATAGTTGCTCTGTTTATTCCTCTTGTATGCCTTGCTTACAACTTAGTACCCTATTTTAGTTTTGAGTTTGTTGGCTTGCATGATCAAACCTTAGCTTGAAACTTGTGGGTAGCAAAAATCATGACCTTTACCTAGGTTGTTGTGAGGTATGATATGGTATAATAGTTGCTATGAGCTAGTGCTAAGTGATGTTTGATTTCCGGAGTTTTCTTTTGAAAAATGATAAAATGATAAGTTCCTCAATGATGAGAAATTCCTATCCAAATCCATATGTAGATCCTAGCTTTTGTTAGCCTCCACATATGCTACTTGTTTTCTTCATTGAGTCTTGTCGAATTATTGTGACCCTCGGCGAGAAACTTGTCATGCTCCCAAAGATCAAGATCACGTACACAGCCTCTATATGCTAAACTTCTACACCGGAAGTTAGCACCCATCATTTCATCCATCCCCCATCCATTCCACAAATAAAGCTCCGTGTATTGTTCCATGATTACTCTCTCTCTCCAAAAAATATTCAGCAAGTACTATGAGCTATATATATATATATATATATATATATATAGGACAGGGATATTCACCACGCTATGTGGTGGATATTATTCACCACGCGCCGCCGTGACCACTAGGAGCTCCGGCAAGGTAAATTACTACTCACAGGTTTATTTCTTTGTTGATGTCAGTAGTAAAATCGATAGAAATTGCCATCACAGATCCGTTTTTGCCGTGCCTCATTAATTTTGTGTTTAATTGTTGCGGATCTGGCACCACGCACCGCTATGACTACCATGAGCTCCGCAGAGGTAAATTACTACTCACGGATTGGTTCTTTTGCGGACGCCAGTAGTAAAATCGATAGAAGTTGACTACAGCGATCCGTTTTTTGTGTTGACTGTTTAATTGCGAGTTTAATTGCAGCCGATCTGGCACCACGCGCCACCCTGCCTACCAGAAGCTCCTACGTGGTAAATTACTTCTTACAGGTAGTAAAATCGAAAGAAGTTGCCTGCACAGATCCGTTTTTGCGTTGACTGTTTAATTGTGGCGGATTTTGGTGCTAAAATTAGGGAGGAGTAATGACTGTGCTGCAAGATGTATCCGGAGGATGAGTCATGGGAGTTAAACCACCAAGGGGGAGTGATTTACTCATGAGTCCTGGAAGTAAATACATGAGGGGGTTGGGGGTTGTAATTTACGCAGTTTTATTCATGAGAAATAAAAAATCTTTAGTTCTTTCAGTTTCAGATGCCGGCGAGGTGTGGGGGAATAACGGTAACTAATCACTCTATTCGAACTGGCTTTGATTTTCTAACCTGAATTGGCTGCTTTCTGTTCAAAACTTTTTGTCGGATAAAATTTTCGCATTATCGAACAATGCAGAATGCAAGCAAGAAACATCCTTTGGCAGTGGCCACCGCCTGCAAGTAAGAATTTACGATTTGCATAGTTGCATGAAGGTTTCATGGGTAACCTGTTTTTGTGCTGCATAAGACATGATTGAGATTTTTTTTCTTACGACAAGCATTGAACGCGGCATTCCCGGTTGTGGTTCAATCAAGTAATTTATAGTGCACAAGAGGGATTTTAGGACGTGATTTAAGACTGACATACATGCTTGTATGATGAAAGATTTCAGTTTGGCTGGAGAGTTTTGAGTGAGCAATTTACGCAAGTTTACATGGCTAATTACTCTGTTCTTACGTATAAACTCAATTATAAAAAATATTCTCATTTCTTCAAGATTACTCCTTTCTTCTATAAAAGGAGTATTCTTCATGTATGTGGTCAATTTCTATGTTCGTAGATGTAAATCCAACTTTAGAAAAATTACTCCTAAGCCTCTAAAAACATTTTTGCTTGTGAAAATTACTACTTGATGTACAAGGTTACTCCTTTGGTCTATGAAATATTATTGCTAGAAATACTAGTACTCGGTAAGATAATAACTTGCATTTGTGAAACAAAGTAATATTAATAACAAGAACAGAACCGTAACAAGCAGATTAAATAGGCATAATCGAATTCACACTAAAAGCCACTAAACAAGCACTCCAGATGTTCACAAATCGATGTGGGAGTATAATTCCTCCTGATTATACCCTGAAAGGCGGAAACACCATGATGGCATGACCTTCACCATCCATCTCTGATTCTCTGCAGAAAATCAAACAGAGGAACCATGAAGTTCGCTATCTGTGTGCACATCGGAAATCAGAAGGCGACGGTGACGAGGCTAACCTGCAGCTCGCCGGGGAGGGAATCGCGAAAAGGCCTAGCGATTCACCAGATCGGATGATTCACCAGCGTGTCCTCGTGAATCGCACTGTCGGTGGAAACGAAGCAACACTGATGGAGTAGACTGCCGATTTATCAAAAAGGATTTAGACAAAATCAATCTTACTCTCTAGGAGTATCCTATCAGCCTGCATAAAGGAAAAATCTGAGATTTAGAATAAGATAATTTGTTTCAAACCCAACTGAAAATACTAATAGTTCTAGTTTACCAATCTAATGAACTCACAGGCGTTCAATGTCAGGGATGCACAAGGAAGGACTTACGTCCAGCAATGCATAGAGGAAGATGAAAGAGGGTGCCGCTTCCTCTGATGCCTGTGAGCCGTGGTCGCATCACCGAGATCCCGGGAGGGACTGAGGGTCAGTCCAAGGAGCAGGAAAGAGGACTATTTTATTTCCATTTAATGGCAGATTGAATGTGATCACAAACATCAGTGGGAATGGGATATTTATTAGGGAAGATTTTACGGTTTGGTCTAGGTATTTACAGTCACAGAGTATTTGATGATTCGCCGGACACCGGCGGAGCTCCGCCGTGATGCTGAATAGTATTCAACACGCAGGTTGGTATATATATATATATATATATATAAACTCACATGCTCAAAAGCATGTTAGAAAAAAAAGAAAAAAAAGGGGAATAAAGAGACATAACCTAAGTCTCAAAAATCTCAAAAGGAGAAGAGAGAATCATATGCAAAAAGGAGTTCATCATCCATCCACCATATACACACATGCACATCTTGATCAGGTGTATGACTTGTTGCTCCAAAGGATCCGGTTTTCGACTTACAATACATGAGAAACAGGTATGCCACATGTTTTCTCTACCTACAGCTCCACATATCAGCTTATTAGGAGTAGGTGGTGAAAGAAGGCAAATCAATGCCTTGGTGAGGAATCATACACAATGAGCGATCTGAGAGTATCATTTGAGGAACTTTGATTTCTTTGAAAAAACTTGCAAAACCTCAGGATTGATAACTGATCAAGTTACATGTGATAGTAATTTCTATACAACTATTCTATCTTTCAACCGCCCAAGGCAGGTGAAGTTACAAGCCCCATATCAATCGAGCATAAGGTAAGATTAATGCCAACTCATTCAATCCTTGATAGAGTACCTAGTTGTATGCTTGTCATGAATTAGGAATACAACATCATATCAACTCCTGATCAACCAACCTAAGTCCTTAGTGTCTTGCTCGGGACGAGCAAGAGGCTAGCTTGGGGGAGTTGTTGACGGTTATTAAGTGTTTACTTTTGCCGTCAATTTACTCATGAATAAAGGAGCAAGAGGCATTTCTTACACGCATTTTAGTTAAGAATAATGTAGTTCCACTTGTCCTTGGAGATCTTGTGGTGGTTGCAGGAAAATAAGTGCAAAAGAAGTAGCAAACTCACTTTCTATGATTCATGCCACATCACCTCGCCAAGGAGGGGCTGCCACCTCAGATGCCATGCATGCAAGACATGTCACCAATCCAAGGGAGGCAAGCCCCGACGAATCAGAGCGTGACACGTGGACTTCACATGGATCCATGGGCCCACCAGAGTGTCTAAACCACCTCAAGAACACGTGTACACCGGGGACCGACCTAAGGGCCCACAGGACACCACCCAGAGGAAACACACCCTGAGTGGGGCCCACAAGGGGTCGACTGACCCCACAGGTCGGCCGAACCGACCTTGAGCCCTCCACTCAGGGGCTTCCACGTGGTGTCTTCCCATTGGTCCTAAAGGCCATTCCCGGGGTGTTTGGCTCCTCTTGACGCCGGTGCTCAGCCTATAAATAGAAGGGGAGGGGGCTCATTCTTAGTGAACACATCTTACTACTCCTCTCTCACTTTTGGTTTCTAAGGCTAGGAGGTAGGCTAGAGTAGTTCTACTTCAGGTTCCAAGTCTACTTTGGGATCCAGGTATGAGTTCTCTTGTATCTTTATTTCTTTGTATGACTTTGCTCTACTTCAGTTATATGACTATTTCATATAAAGTTGTGCTTGTATACATCGGTGATTTGTTCATGTGTTCTTCACTTGTTCATCATTTAGAGGCTCATGTTCTTGATGAACAAGGCCTTTCGATCCAGTTGACAAGTGACTTACTCATGTTTTCGGTGTTTGTTCATAAGTTAGAGGCTCGTGTTCTTCACGAACACGATCCTTTGATCTGGTTGAATAGACATAGGAAAGCACAAATCCGTTTGTGTACCTAGCCTAGTTTGATCCAGTTAGATTCTATGTTCATGTTGTATGAAGTTCGTGCTTAAGCTATGGTACTCGGTGTAATTGGCCGGTTTATCTGGTGGCTCTGACCTGGGTCACAATAGCCCGGGCCGGTCAGAGTCCTGCTAACAACGTAAGTGTGGTGCTTCGGTTGCGTAGCTACGTTACTTATGAGTGTATCCCACGGTTTGTCTTGGGGTAGGTCGCGGTAGTGACAGCCGTTGAACCCTTCTGGAATCCCCCACGTTCGGATACGTTGTAGGAGTCTAAAGTCTAACAACTGGAGTCGTGCGCAAGCGACGTGGGAGGTTAGCTCCCCGTTTGTACCTGGGTGCTTAAGCCAACATTCATGCAATGCTAGTGTGTATCTAACTCGTCTTACTGACTTCATGTGTATAGTACCTTAGAACCTAGAACTAACTCGATGTTACCTCCTAAGCCTAGGACCTTTAGAGAGAGAGAGTGTTTGTGTGTTCACACTACCAACTTATTTATCATACCTTACCCCTGTACTTGAGTGTCTGGTTTGTTTCCGTCTATGATTTATACTTATTGCAACAGTGTTGAACTTGTTAATCCGCCCGGCCTTCCTTGGATTCGATACCCTTTCGAATACTCCTTTGGTGAAATGCTACAATGGTACTTCCATACGCTTGCGGACTCTTGTAATCGTTAGGATTACCATTTGGTCATTTCTAGCATCGTTGCTAGGGACTCCTAAACTTAGCATCGACGTTAAGAAATACGAACACCCCCCAGCCGATCATGGACGCTGGCCTTGCCCCCCAGCCGTTGATGAACTAGGACCCGTTGATTATTGAATTCACGGTGATCCTTAGTCATAGGCCTTCTATCAGTGAAGCAAATCCTTTTGGATGAGCTGCTATTATTGTAAGCCCCGTTGCACTCTAGACAATTCTCTGCTGTTGGTAATTTGATTCCTTCCTCCCAGCAGTATTTGAAGAACGAACATCTCCAATGTCCTTCATTGTGCCGCGCCCATTCTTCTCTCTCCTTTGTCTTCTCTTGTCGTCGCTGAAATTTGTTGATCAGCATCCGAGACATGACAGGCCGGCGTGGCTTTATGTCTTCTTCTTCAAGCAGCAACCCTTTTCCTTTAACATCTACAGCGGTTGCTTGTACCTTGTGATCAACAGCTCCTTTATTTTGAGCCGATTCCGACGTCAGCAACTTAACATGTGATGTGTCTTTGCTAGACACTTCAATTGTATTAGTTGGGAAGGGGTGCTGATCAATGTTCATCGGCTTTTCAGCTTTGGTAGGGGTTTCAAATTCAAGTTTCCCTTGCTCAATAGCTGATTGAATCTGCTATCTAGAGATCTTGCAATCATTGGTGTCGTGAGACGTTGCATTATGCCACTTGCAATACTTCATCCTTTTGAGCTCTTCTGCAGATGGTATGGTATGGAACTGGGAGAGTTTGATCTGCCTTTGCTGAAGCAACAAATCAAATATTTTATCGGCCTTAGTGATATCAAAGCCAAATCTTTCTGGTTCCTTTTTTACCAAAGGGACAGGATACTGTCTTTTTGCCTTTAACCCACTCTGCAAGCCCTATCATATTTTCTTCATCTTCTGAGTCAGAGCAATCTACATAAGAGATCTTCTTTTGGAAATTTCTCCTAGGCTCATAGGATTTTGTAGTCTCCTGACTCATCCGGCTGACTAACTGGCTGAGACTCTCGAAGTCATGTGATGCATATTTCTCCCTCAAGGTTGGCAAGAGCCCTTGAAATGCTAACTTAGCCAGCTGCTTATCTCCTAGATTCAAGCTGTAACATTTGTTTCTGACTTCTCTGAACCTCTGAACGAATCCAGCAACAGTCTGATCGTTCCTTTGCTTGAGTCTAGTCAGATCAGTGATCTTCATCTCATGAATGCCAAAGAAGAAATTATTGTGGAACTGTTGTTTCAAATCAGACTACTTGATGATGGAGTTGGCCGGCAGTGAAGTGAACCATGAAAATGCTGGCCCTGATAGAGATGAAGAGAACAATCGTATCCTGAGTGCATCAATATTCCCTGCTTCTCCAAACTGTATGATGAACCGAGTGATGTGCTCCATTGTGGATGTATCATCTTGCCCAGAGAATTTGGTGAATTCTAGCACCTTGAATCTTGGAGGGAAAGGTATCTGATCATAGCCAGATGGATACGGTGTTCTATACATGTAGATTTGCTACTTAGACTTTATCCCAAATTGCTTCTGCAGCGTCTCTGAAAGATGGTCAATCAACTCTTCCTTCAGATGAGACTTTAACTCGGCAGATATCTGTTCAATTGCTTGCACATCAGCCGATGGAGTTTCTGAAGGTTGTTCTTCGATCATTCTTGACTGTGGATTTGGCACTTCTGTCGATACCCTTGCTCCAGAAGAACTTTGCGTATTTGATTGACCCGTTACAGGTAGAGTCTGTCCGATCGGCTGTCCAGCCGATGGAGTTGGTTGATGCAGGTTCAACTGGCCCGAGCCGGCCAATTGATTCAGAAGCATATGCATCGTCTGTACAGGATCCATCTGCTGTGGTTGTGTTAATGGTTGCCTTGTTACCCCTTGATTGATTGGCTGTTGAGGCGATGATCTCACGTGTGTAACCGTACTTGCAACGGCGTTGTTTGTTGTAGTGGAGTAGTTTGTACAGGCATTCCTAAGATTGGCGGAGGAGCCGGTCTTTAAGGTGGAATATGAGCTTTTCTTTCCATTGGTATAACCATATGCGCATGAGCTAGACCTATCCTGACCCTTTCAAATGCCTTGTTCCCATGGTTGAAGTAAACAAACTCTACTCCTTCCTTAGTCATATGCATAGTCCCTGGAGTACCTCCAAACATAGCTTGATAAGACTCTGGATACTTCACTTCTGGAATTTCTTCAGGTTGGGGCTCAAGGAAATTTGAGATATCAGTCTCAAAGTGATTACGAGGCAAATCCCATCCTGAAAGTTTCCCATTCTGATCCCTCATTGCAGGATACTTTTGATGAGGATTCTGGACCGAGAATGTCTGATCCTGGACATTAGACTGTGCTGAATAAGTTTGAACTATTGGCACTGTAATAGCAAGATCTTTAGGTGCATCTCCAATATTCTGATTCTGAATCGGCTGGGGATCCGATGATGAATCAGGAGCAGTTGTGTTGACCTATGGAGATGGTGTAATCCCTACTGTTGGATCAGTAATCACCTGGGAAGCCGATTGAGCTTTTGGGAACATCAGAGGAGATCGCCCACGTTGAAAATATGCAGGCCCCACATATCCTTCGTCTGTTCCCTTCTTGAATGTCTCAATCAGACAATTCTGAATGGTATTGGTGAGGACTGTTGACTAATTGATCATAGTTTGATGCATAGCCTTATTCACCATGTCTTGAAGTCCTTCAGGATCAGCTGTAAAGGTGATATGTTGAGGCCCTGGAAGAGGATTCTTCTTGAAGACCCCACTTTTAGTCTGACCATATGAAGCCAAGCATAACTTTTCATATCGCTTCATGTGTGCTTCGAACTCGGCTTTATCTGCATCCTTTAGCTCATCTTTAGTGACTGGTTGAACGTTGCTCGGGTCAACTTCGGAATTCTTCGTGTTCTTAGACATTGTTGACTTTTTCGGGTCCCACCGGGTGTGGCAAAAGTGTGTTGACGCGAAAATAGGACGTCACCTCCGCGCGCAGCACACGTGACTCCCCGGTCTGTAGCGAGGCGTGCCAGCTAATCTGACCTGTTGATTTACAATGGAAAATATTAAGGATCGGCTACAGAACCGATGGGTCTTCAGTGACACGTGTACCTGTCAATCGGCCGATACAGAGAAGCGGGATCAGCAGGCTCGAAAGCAACCGAAGCGCGAATATGTATGTAAAGAGATCGGCTGGATCAGCCGATCGTGACGTCAGCACTTGAGAAGTCCTAAATCGGCTGCGGTAGTGAAAGCCGACGGGATCTAGATTGAGTAGGATAAATTGATGATAAAAGCTAAAACTATAAGAATTGGTACGAAAACTTGCAGATCTAGCTAATATCGGTAAGGGGTGAATAAAGAACTAGACGAAACCTCAGCGATGCGCCCGGAGGTTAAAGCCTAGGATTATTCGATAAAACGGTACTCACAAGCTTGTCTGAGGTCGATCGATGTAGCCCGACGAACTTGAAGGACGACGTTGAAGAAAAGAAAAACACAATGACGAAGTCGCCGAAAAGTAGATGCTGTAAATTGTAAAGGGTTTGCCCGGAGGCGGTTTGTTTGATATTGGTGTGTACACTTTTTCTGACCACGTAGGGTCGCTATTTATGTCCTGAGGACAACCCGACTCCTAGCCGATTACGGTATTGTTTACTTGCATCTAAAGAAAACGAACACTACTAAAAATAGAAATAGACTCATGCAAAAGTCAAACTCTCCTAAAACTTACTCTAACCCGTTGCCAATCGTAGACTGACCCGCCTCCGGCGTGCCTTGCCTTTGGCGTATCTCCTTGATTACTGCCTTCTTCCTCTCTATTGGCCGATTCCCCGGTTGACCATCGGCCGACCGGTTTGACCCGCCTATCTGTCGATAGATAGGGTTGGGCTGCCTTGACCATCGGCGGGCTCTGTTGGCTTCCTTCTTTTGCTTCAATCGGCCGATTGTACTGTCCTTCTATCGGCTATTCCTCCTTATCCTCTTCTTGACTTGTTTTTTCCAAAAACGGTGTCAACAGTACTTCACTCTACAACTTTTGTATTTTGAGGTTTTTGAGTTTAGTTCGAAATTTTGGGGTAAATCGCGGTCAAATAGGTGTTGACCGAAACTGAAAACTACTCATTGGCGCTCTGGAGCGCTGGCGCCAGCGCCACGGTTCCCCAGGGCCCAGACGCCGAGGGGGTGCATCCGCCACTTGGCAGGCGTGCGAGCGGCGGGACGGACCTTGTCCCTGACCCCATGACCACCGTGACTCCCCCAGGACGCCACACTGCTCGCGCCGTGCCGGGACCCCCTGTTTCCGCCTCCGCTGGATCGTGTCCCCCGCACGCCACACCGCCTATAAAAGGGGCCAACCTCGCCCTGCGCACATGCACCGCGCCGCCGCTCACCACTGCCGCCGCCCGCCATTGGAGTCCATGCGACAAGCTTCCTCTCCTGGACAACACCGTGACCACTAGAACTTTCCACCGCCTTCCTCCTGCACTACTAGCGCTTCCCCGCCCGCTTGTAGCCCAAGCCGAGCTGCCACCTCGCCGGAGGCCAGCCTCCAGCGGTCGTCACCGCCTTGCGCCACCGCCACCCCTCACCGGCCGCTCCTCCGCCCCAACCGAGCACGGGAATCGACCCCCGGTGAGTCCTAGGCCTTTCCCCACCTTTTCCCCGGTCAAGTGCGCCGACGGCCCGTCGGAATTTCGACTGAACCACTGTCGGCCATGGACAAGGACCCAATTGCAAGCCTGAGCTTTTGTTCAGGGTCCTTTGTGTGACGCCCCAGGTTTTCATTTAGGGTTAATTAACCCTAATGACCCAGTCAACCAAGTGAAACACGTTGACTTTGGTCTAAACCTTGGTCAACCTGGGTCATCACCTCGAAAACCTAGCCAACAATCACTAATGATCATCTTAAGCAAGTCAACACGCATTAGTGGTCAAACCCTAGTCAAATCTTGGTCAAAACCCCTAATGCCTTTGAACCTCTCTAGGACTTTTGCCGCGTTCTCCAAATTTCACTTAAACACTTCAAATTCTCCCAATAAAAAAGTTGTGTAGTTTTTCATGGGACACAACTTTCATGTTGAGTGGCATTTCAAATTTGAAGTGGAAATGGGTGTAAAACCTTGGTCAACGCCTCCAGGCACTATTCACTGGTGCTGAGCAAAGTTCAAAGTTTGCATGCAGTTTATGCAAAATAGGTTGAGATAAACACCCTAGAGCCATTGTAAAAGTTGTAGAGCATCGAATGATCTTCAACTTTGGTATAGGTCACTTGGGGCACTTCAGTTCAAAATTTTGGAGTAAACCTTGGTCAAACTATGCTAAACCGAATTTGAATCCCGCTGGTTCGCACCCACGCGCACGACGTCACCCCCGGCGCGCGACGCGTCTGCCGCTGTACCGCACGCCGAGGTTCCCCTCCGACCGCCGGTCCGTGCGCTGTGCCTTGGTCACTGTGCTTCGGGACGGTTGACGCGGTCTAGAGGCCGTAGGCCGGTGCCACGCGACGCGCCTGAACTCGCCGGCACGCGCATGCCGAGCAGCCGTTGGCCGGCGAACCTTTCCCCACGTCGCGTCGCCTGTAGCCATGCCGTGACCACGACTGCGGAGGAGACTTGGGCGGTTACCGCCTCTTGACGCCGCTCACGCCATAAAACCCCGCCTCTTTCCTCCTGCGTGAGCCACACACCGTCACCACCCGCCATGGTTGCCGCGCGAGCACCACCAGCTCGCTGGCTCGATTCGCCGCCCACCTGCCATCTCCCTCAAATTCCTTCCACCCGCGGCTCCACAACCTCCCAATAGACGCTCCCCACCTCTTCTCGTCGTCCCTAAGCCACAAAGACGACAGGCAATCGCAGATTTTCTGGACGCCCATGCCATGCGCGCCCGAGATCCACCTCACCGGTGACGTTGCCCTTCCGGCCATCATCATCGCCAACAAATGGCACAAACCGAACCACCGTGAGCTCCTGGTGCCTATGCTTCCGTCCGCTCCTTGTTTTAGCCTTGTTTCCGCGGATGTTCCCGTAGTTGCCGCCGGCCATGCGCCCCCATCCATGGCGCCCCTGTTTAGGGTTAGGTTTTCGGAAGAAAGAATAGGGGAGATATTGCCATAGGCGGAGGGGAGTGTGCCAGGGTAGCCTCTGGAGAAGGGGAGGACCCCACGGCACCGGCGCAGCCGCGCCATGGCCGCTGCCCATGCCAGGCAATGTCCTGTCAGGGGAAGAAGAAGAAGGGCAAGGGCACAATTGTGAGAGAAACAGAAAAACGGGGGGTTATGCATAAAAGTTGTGGAGTTATGTTTAGAGGTGGAAAAGTTCTAGGGGTTTGAGTATAAGATGACGGGGGTTAGCTGTAAGGTCGAGGCTATATCTGTGAAATAAGAATCTTTGCAGGGGTCTGCTCGTAAACTTGAAAGGGTCTATTTGTAAAACTTAATTTTCAGATCTTTACTCAATGGCTGAATCTTGTAAACTTCATATAAAATCGTAGAAAAATCTTAAAAATGCAAAACTAATTTTGTTGCTTTCTTTGTGAGTAGATCTACAACTTTTGCAAAGCATTGCTATACTATTGACTGATAGTTTTTGCATGGAAATTTGAAATCAGTTTAACCTGCTTTTATTGTAGTTCAAAATCTAAATGTGATCTCAAGCTGCATTTTGGATATGTTGTGAGAAATTCCATGTGTAGGATCTGCACCAAAATTTGCACAAAGTTGCTGAGTAAATCTTTTAATATGATTTATTTTGTATTTATGATGAATCTGCCTAAATGAATTTTATAGCCCAAAATTAATATATTTTTGTGCTCAACTTCTGGATATAGTCTTGAAATGGCTAGGTACACATTTTCTGATTTTATCATGATTTTAGGACTGATAGAAATATTTGTTCCTGATTTATGCTTGATTTTTAATCATAAATACTTAGCTCAAGATCTAAAGTAGCTCTTGATGTGTTTGTTGGTTTCCTAGCCTTTTTTAAGTCAGAGGTGGTGTAGGAGAAAATTTAGATCCAGAAGTGATGTATTTATTTTTGTATGTATTTATCTCATTTGTGGTAGCTAGAAATGTTATTTTTGGTGTATTTATTTTTTATAGCTCAAGCAAGTGTGCATGTGTGGTCAGTGGTGTAAAGTAGAGTTAGTGAGCTCAGTGAGCACCACCCATGGCTTTTTATAAATTATTTTGATGAATAAAAATGGAGAAGCCATTTTGCACTTAATAATAAGTTTAATTGGAAAACCCTCCCTACTATCTTTATGAACCCTATGAGTGTGTTATGGAAATGGTTTAGGAGCTGAAGATCACCCTCTTGCTATTTGTGAAACTAAATTAAATTTATTTATTTAAATGTGTACACAATCCCTATAAAGAGAAGCTTAATTGTTAAGGCACTTCATAATATTCTTTAAAAGGAAGAGTATGAGGAATATATTTTGTCAAGGTGAATATGGTCAACCATGTGCTTCTTGTTGTCATTTGTTGCTGTTTTTAATTAAATTAAATTAATTTCACCACTAATTATTGCATATGCATCCTCCGTGTAGAAGTTCCCGACGGTAGCTACACGCTCGTACCGGCTGACGAGGACGAGGGAGCAGGAGGAGACGTGCACTACGTGTCTGTAGATCAAGACCCGTACCAAAGTCCGGAAGTTTGTTTGACTGCTTGTGCTGACGAAGGCAAGCCCCGGTTTAAACATTAACCTATGTGTTTCTTTTAAGCTTCTGAATTTATCATTGCTTATCTATGTGCATTTACGTTCAGGAGTTGAATTGAAACCCTAGTTGCATGATCCTTAAGTACCTATGATCTTTTACTAGCATGCTAGGTCGCTAGTTGCTATGCTCTAAGGATCCGGTACAAGTCGAGTGATGTTCGTCACTCACGAGCATAGGATCTCCTTAATGGAATCACCATATTTATTAATGAATTGCTCATGTGGTAAGAGCATGGGATTTGGACTCCGGTCCAGTGGCTTCGTGGGTTAAGTGTTTGAACGTACTAAGCACTTGTCGGAAGTGGGCACGGTAAGCCTAGTACCTAAATGAGGCGGTACAGGATTTTACTATCACTAATCTTAGGGTTGCGGCCCCGGGCTCGCCACCTGAGTACATGCGTGAGGCTGGGTGACCTTGGTGGCGTAGCCCAGATAAACCTTGTACTTAAGACTGTGAGCTATTATTCCCAAACCGAAGAATGACGGGAACCGCCTGGTTGGTGAACTCTTAGTAAGGACACCTCCCGTGTGTTTAGGTCTACCTTGCAAGGTTTAAATCAATCGATTGTCAGCCCCTCACCGTTATCCGAGACTACTTAATCTAGTGGCCATGATATCCCTTAATGATGGAACTATGTGAATATTTCTGCGTGGATTAATTGTTTTGTACAATTCTTGATTGCATTAGTTGCTCATTATAGTAATGGTAAACTCACTAGAAATTGAGCTAAAATATTGAAAGTAAGGATCAATGATCCTAGTTGCTTTTCGGCAAAACAAACCCACCAGCCAAAAACCTTACATGTCTAGAGGTAACTTTTGACGGGTAAGTCTTGCTGAGTATTAGTATACTCAACCTTGCTATAATTGTTGTTTTCAGGTGAAGTTGTTTGGCCTGGAGAGATTCCACCCGGCTGGGAGCTGGAATGGGTGGATGATGACGAGTGATTGCATCATGGACGGCCTCCTATGATGCTTATCGTACCGTTAGTTAATTCCACTGTTTTAATAAACTCTGAACCATTTACCTTCAGGTCAAGGACCATGGTTTGTAATAATGGACCCTACGGGGAAGATTTACTTAATTTGTAAGGCACTCTGGACTCTCCTTCGCGGGAGTTTTAATGTATACATTTCGATCCTCTGTGTGTTTTTCAAGTGATTTACCGGGCTTTGACCCGGCAACACTCAACGTGATAGTTCTTTATTATCGCTTAATGACCAAATGGAGTGGTTTAGCCGATAGTATGGAATTATCTCGGATGGGGTTGTCACACTTTGTGTGAACTGAGGGCATATCTGTGAAAGCTGAAATCTGTCGAGGGGGCTAAGTTGAAAATAAATTCTTAAGTTTTGTTTCAAAAGGCAGAAAATTGTAAAAATCGTATAAAATTGTCAAAAAATCAGAAAAATGCAAAACCTATTTTGTTTGCTTCCTTATGATAAGATATACAACTTTTACAAAGCATGACTATACTTTTGACTGTTAGTTTTTGAATGAAAATTCAAACTCAGTTTGACCCACTTTAACCATGTCTGCCTGCTCTCTAAGTCGTTGTACGGGCTACGCCAGGCTCCACGAGCATGGTACACGAGCTTCGCGTCTTACCTTCGCTCCCTCGGCTTCGTCACAACCGGCTCGGACACTTCCCTGTTCGTGTTCCGGCGCGGTTCAGAGACGGCTTGGCTCCTCCTCTACGTCGACGACATTGTGCTCGCCACGTCCTCCATCGCGTTCTTACAGCACATTGTCCACGCCCTAAGCTCCGCGTTTGCCATGAAAGATCTCGGCCCACTCCACTACTTCCTCAACATTCAAGTTCGTCGCACCAAGGAGGGATTCTTCCTCCACCAGCAGCACTACGCCGAGGATGTTCTACAACGTGCTGGCATGCTTAATTGCAAGCTGGCCGCTACACCAGTGGATACGAAGGCCAAGATCTCAGCAACCGACGGCACACTCATGGAAAACAAGACGTTCTACCGCAGCATTGCCGGCGCTCTGCAGTACTTGGTGCTAACCCGACCGGACTTGGCTTATGTCGTGCAACAGGCGTGTCTTCACATGCACCAACCGAGAGACGTTCACTGGAACTTCATCAAGAGAATCCTGCGCTACGTTCGTGGCACCAGTGGTCATGGCATTCTCCTTCGAGCTTCCACCTCGACGGCTTTGACGGCCTACACCGACGCGGATTGGGCGGGCTGCCTGGACACGCGGCGTTCCACTTCAGGTTTTTGCGTCTTCCTTGGCGGCGCACTTGTATCCTCGTCTTCCAAACGCCAGGCCGTCGTCTCGCAATCATCAGCAAAGGCCGAGTACCGCGGAGTAGCCAACGCCGCGGTGGAATGTTGCTGGCTCAGGAATCTCCTCAGCGAGCTGCATCTTACCGTGGACAAGGCCAGTATCATCTTTTGCGACAACGTCTCGGCGGTCTACCTCTCCGACAACCCCGTCCACCACAAACGGACCAAGCACGTCGAGCTCGACATTCATTTCGTTCGGGAACACACTACACTAGGACAACTTCGAGTTCTACATGTGCCAACAAAGCTACGATTCGCCGACATCATGACTAAAGGATTGCCAGCACCTCTGTTCACAGAATTTAGAGACAGTCTTTGTGTCCAACCTTGTGACGCATCGACTGAGGGGGGGGTGTTAGCAAACTGAGTTAGCTAGTTGACCTATTCTTCAGGGTAGATAGAGTTAGCACTAACTTAGTCAATTCTGTTGGCTCAACAGCTTCTACAGCACGTTGGCCCGTCATTGTCGGACGGCCAATAGTGCTACGACACTTGTATAAATTGACCCGAGATGTTCAATGGAAACTTGTCGATTGATTCTCCTCAGCTTACAGGATCACACCCTTGCTCTTTTTTTGAAATTAATTTAATTTATTTGTATAGATGTGTACACAATCACCATCAAATTAAATGTTTAATCTTTCCAACACCACTATTTGTTTTATAGGAAGAATATGCTTAATATATTTTTTATCTAGGTGAATGTGACCAATCATACACTCCATGTTTGTTAATTAATGTATAGCACCAACTTACAGAAGTTCCACAATTAAATCGTGCAGGTACATTTCGTGTAGAACTTCCCGACGGTAGATACACTCTCGTGCCAGAAGGAGGAGAGGAAGGGGCTGACGGGAACGTGCACTACGTGGCAGTGGACCAAGACCTGGACCAAAGTCCAGAAGAGACCAAGGCTAGGTTTGCTGAAGAAGGCAAGCCCTGGATCATTAACCTATGTTTTATCTAAATTTATGCAACTATCTTTGCTTATCTATGTGCATTTACATTCAGGAGTTGAATTGAAACCCTAGTTGCATGCTTTCTAGGTACCTAGTCTCCTTTACTAGTATGATAGGTCGATAGTTGCTATGCTATAAGAACCCGGTACAAGTCGAGTGATGTTCGTCACTCGCGAGAATAGGTTCTTATGTTGAAATCATAAGATTTTTATAAATAGATTGCTCACGTGGTAAGAGTATGGGATTTGGGCTCCGGTCCAGTGGCTTTCGTGGGTTAAGTGCTTGAACGTACTAAGCACTTGTCAGGAATGAGACCGGTAAGCCTAATACCTGAAGGAGCTAGTGCGGGAACTTTGCGCTACTAATCTTAATGTGCGCCTCCAGGCTCGCCACCTGGGGTGCATGTGTGAGTCTGGATGATCTGTGTTACATAGTCCAGTAAGCCTTGTACCTAAGACTGTAACATTCGATCCTAATCCGAGGAATGATGGGAACCACCTGGTTGGTGAACTCTTTGTGAGGACACTCTTCCGTGTGTTTAGGTCCACCTTACAAGGTTATTAATCGATCGATCGTCGGCCTCTCACCGTTATCTGAAACTGCTTAATCAACTGGCCATTTGATCCCTTTATGATGGAACTATGTGAATATTGATGCTTGAATTAATTATATTGCACAACTCTTGCTTGCAATAGATTGCTAACTTAGTAATGGTTAATTCACTAGAATTTGAGCTAAAATATTGAAAGTAAGGATCTATGATTTTAGCTGTTTTTTAGCAAAACAAACTCACTAGTCAAAAACCTTGCATGTCTAGTGGTAATTTAATTTTTGGGACGGGTAAGTCTTGCTGAGTATTACTATACTCAGCCTTGCTATATTTGTTGTTTTCAGGTGAGAATGTTTAGCCTGAAGAAATACGCCCTGATTGGGAGCTACAGTGGGTGGATGATAACGAGAGATTGCATTATGGATGGCCTCCTATGATGTGTATCATATCACTTAGTTAATTTTCGTTGTTTTCGAACTCTGAACCTTTTATTATCGTGTCATGAACCAGAGTTTGTGATGACTAAACCCTTCGGGGTAGGTTTGGAGTCCAATTATGCAATGTACTCTGGACTCACCTTCGTGTGAGTTTTAATGCATATGTTCGATCTTTTGTTGCTATGTAAGTGATTTTACCGGGCTTGACCCGACAACAACGACGAGCTAATCCTGTGTTAGTGCTTAATGGTCAAAGTGGATTGATTTAGACACTAATACGGGATTATGTTGGGCGGGGTTGTTACAAATACACATAATAAAGGTGTAAAATGTGTTTGGTTGAACAAAATGTAACATAATCGGGATTACGGATGGTAACGAATTATGCTACAGCTGATTGTTTTCACCCATCCGCAAAACTGTTTACGGTGTGATCAAGGTCTCATTTGTAGCACTTCTCTCAGCTTGTTTTATTAACTTCTAAATATGCATCACATATTTGATTGCCATATGCATGAGGCTTCAAGAGAGATGTTGTCTTGTGAAGCCCTATGAATATACTACATTTGGTAAATGAAGGCACCCCATACCTATTAGCTGGCGGTAATCAGAACATAAACCATATCCTATTTAGGTTTTTTAAGTTTTCTAATAAAAACTGATGAACATGCGAGAACCAAGCATAGCTTGAGTGGGTAGCCAAGGTGGTAATAACCCATGTTTAACTTTCTGGATATGTTAATCTCAAAATCTAATGCCTTGTCTTCCATAAATGTTCACATAATAGTGTGTGTGTGTGTGGGGGGGGGGGGGGGTCAATTAATTTTTAGTATTTTAATCTATGAACTTCCTAACTGTTTAGTGGCCAAATGTTGCAGAACCTTCCAAGCAGCAAAGACATGCTGCTCCTCTGTGAGTGGCGCTCCTACTGCAAATCTCAAGATGAACTTGCCAGAAAGGACCTGTTCAGAGAGGGAGGGAGAAAACAGAGCACTATCAGTAGATGCACATACACAGCATTTCGTGAGGAGAAACAGAACTGAAGGATTCCCTGGGGACCCACAGTATGAGATATGAAGATCTTCCCGCTTGAGTTAGCAGCATCCATTAGGCCATAGTTTAGTTTGCGGCCATTGTCTTGGTCAGAGGCCAGGGGCAGAAGGCGGAAACAAACAAGCGAAAAGGTTCTTGGAGTCACTACCTGAATTATTGCAGTGAATTGGACATATCTCACAAGTTATGACGGCTGCCTTGAGTTTACTAGTACTGAAAAGTAGGTGGTTTCTGATTTATTTTTACCTCGAATCTTGAATCAGAGATAACAAGTTCTTCAAAATATTTGGCTAACTCTATATGCTTTCTGATATAGCTTTGCAGGTTTTCGACACCATAAAGCCTCAAGACCATCCATAACTTAAGTGATCTGAAACAGAAGCTCCTATTGGTAAGAGAAACTTATACATTTCATCACAATAATAACTGAAAAAGAACTGTAGGGAGTCACAAACACTGCATTAAGGATAGGAGGATTCTAGGCATCTCCATATGTTGGGGTAGACAGCATTAAATATAATATAGGATTTGTGAGATATTTTGGATGCTGTTGGAGGAGATCAAGATTAATAAACAATTTATAAACAAAATAAACATTAATAATTTATTTAGAATTGATAAAAATTATTGGTTTATCTCAAAAAAAGATAAAACTTATTGGTGGGAAATTCTACACACAGTAGCAAATTGACTGCCGAGTTCCTCTACTTATAAAAAACATGGTTAAAGGACTTCTAACTATAAAAATGGTTAAAGGACTTCTAACTATAAAAAAATTATAACTTACAATATTACCATGTATGCTATGATGATATCAATTAAATTCAATGGTAAAGGTAGCCACAAAAAGATCATGTTTACTCATCATGTAACCAAATAAATGGATGCAGGATGGCATTCCAATTCCAGAAACAAGGGGCGTGTTTGCGACCCTGGCCGAGGAGCTGCAAGTCCGCGTGTTTGCGCCTCTGGCCCGCGTTGGAGCTCGGCTCCCGGCGGCCGAAAACCACCCCCGCGCCTGGCTCCTGGGATACGCCGCTGGAGTTCGTTTCCTGGGAGCACGACTCGCTTGAGCACGGAGGGGCTCGCTTGAGCGCTGCAGGTGTGCTCATCTCACTTCCTCCTTCCCTCTCTCCTCCGCGGCAGCGCCGCAACCGCCGCACCTCCTCCTTCCCCCTCTCCGCCACGGCAGCTCGAGGCACTCGCCGGCCACGGCCATGGCGGCGGCGCGCGGCCACAACGACGACCAGGATGGCGGCCGGCTCGGACGCTTGCACAACGGCAGGGAGAGAGAAGAGGAGTCGCCGCCAGGAGCTCGTCGCCGTCGACGTCGCCAGGAGCACCTCGCCGTCGCAGCAGCCACGGGGATGCTCGATCCACCGGAGAAGGCGGAGCTCGTCCTCGCAGTCTCTATCGCGTCGCCTTGGGAAGCCCTGCGCCGCCGCGGACTGCCCCGAGCTCGGCCGGCGTGCGCCCGAGCAGGGGAGGGAGGAGCGCGCGGTGGGATGCCCTGCGCCGCCGGCTGCCAGGGAGGAGCGGCGAGGTGAGGGATGGCGGCTGGGGCTGGCCATGGTTGCTCACCGTGCGCCAAGTGCTTGATGAAATGCCTGTGAACCCCCGCTGGTGGTAAAGCTACCACGTCGCAGTGCAAGGTAGCCACACACCTCTCAGCCCGGCTGCCAATTTGATGGCAAACAACAACATCACTTGGGCCGGACTCATTTGGTACAGGACCGCAAACACGGTGCCTTGCACCGTCTGGACCAGGTCATTCCAGGCTTGGTCTGGTCGGGCCGGCCGAACCGTGGTGGTACAGGGTCGCAAACACGCCCCAAGATGAAACTGTTTTGACTTAGTACAGACATAAGAAAAGTAATAATACATATGAAAAATAGTAATATAAATTGTCTAATGGGTTTACCTAAAACGGCGTCCAAGTGGAATTTGCCAGTCTTTGAAATCAATAACAGAATTTGCTTGGGACGCCTGAAATTGTTAAATTGTAAGTAAACATTGGCTCCAGACAAATAATGAATTTATATAAAAATAGTATTGACTTCTCACCAAATTCTCTTTTAAAGTAAATAACTTTTCCATGGGCGTATTTTTTTATTAAATTGCAGTGCATCCCTTACTATTTATGAAATTCAATCGCGGTTGAAAATATGAACTTTAGTTTGTCCTATAAATTTGACTTAGATAGAATGTTTTTTCATTACCAACATTGTCACTCCAAAAATTGATATGTTTAAAATGTTTTTTGCATTACCAACATTGTGACCAAAGAAATTGCACTGAATGGTTCTTCACAAGGAAGTAGCACAAGTCTTAGGTTTGAAATCCACTGGCCTTGAACATTGCTAACATGTTGTGGGGGATAGACCCCCGGGTACCACTCGGATGGGCCTTAATGCCTCCTTCTAGAGGCAGGCGAAGGCCCACACGAGGGGACTCGGGACATGCATATGGATCAAGACGAAGCATCGCCCTGAAGAGATAGACTACTATAGATAGATTTAGTTAGAGTAGGAAAGATATGACTTGTACTCAAAGGCAATCAGATTCAATGTAACCAACTAGGATAGGGCCCCGCACGATCTGTAACCCTACCCCCAAACCTATACTCCCTCCATCCATTTATCCAAAGTCTATTTGTACTTGACTCAAAGACCAAGGAAGAGAAATAAAGTACCTCTCATCATTAATCTTCAGAGAAGCATGTGAGAGTAATTTATTGCTCGCACATATGCCAAAGCAATGATTTAGTGTTTTCCAATGCAAAATCACAAATAGGTCTTGCATAAATGGATTTTTCAGATTTCAAAATAGGCCTTGGATAGATGGATGGAGGGAGTATAAGGGCGGCAGCGACCCCCTACCGAAACAATTCCCATCTGCGCATTGTGCTACGGAATCAGAATACAACCGAGCACATGACGTAGGCTATTACGCCTATCCCTTTAGAAAATCACATCAGCTAGCTACAAGGAGTCCACATAAGATTTTGTCTGGAGGAGAGGTGTAAAGACAAGACAGAACTAGATGCACAAAAGACTAAACTTCTCACGTCAACATCATGGAGCAGACCAGCCCAGGTGCATGTAGGCCCTTATATAGCATTACACGCTTGGCCTATCATTGGTGTGTTTTGGGCCCTGCTGTAGGACTCTTGCAAATTGGGCCTTCAGCTGATATTGGTATGTGCATAGGGACTAATAATTAGTGCATGTCTAGTAGTGGTGTTGTGGACTAATTGCCTTGCTACCGCTACATGACATTCAACCGCAGAGCAGGACTTGTAAATTTCAAGTTACACCACATTATTTTGATGCATGATCAGCACCTTTTTGTTATTCACTATCTAAACCACAAATGATGCAGAAACAAAATCCGCAAACACTAGCTGATAATGGGACAGGATCTTAACCTTATTCTTGAGATACTCTGGATTCGTAGACAATGATTGTATAAGATAACTTCTGTCCTGTTGTGCATGATACAAACTTCCACGTTAGGAATATCATATTAATCATAGTCCTAGGAGCAGAATGAAGAAAAAAAGACCGCTAAAATAATCTACCTGCAATTTTAAAGTTGTTAGGGGAAAATTAGCCATAATTAGTGAGCTCAATGATCCAACAATTCAAGGAAACATAATATGGTAGTTACCTTCACCCATAGCAAGGAACAATCAAAGTTAGTCAGAAACCATTTATGAGCATTCATATTAAATGAATCCGCTTCTTCAATTCCATTCAAGTGATGTCGGTATTCGGGGCATATGCAGGCACTTCCCGCATAGGCTGCATCAATATGGAGCCAAATGTCATGGGCCTACAGGAATTGAATAAGTGAATACAGTATTTGATGAATGTGCATAGCCTATACCAAAAAAAATGATGTGTTCATTCAACCATAGAAATTGCACAATTTCTGTTCTAAATAAGATAACTAGTGGCAGAGTTAGTTGTAGACCAAATTTCCAGTGAAACATCCTGGACATTGGATGGTACTGGTTCCCATTAGAGAACTGAGACAATGTCAGGCTGTTGCTTAGCAAATTCAGACACAAAAATTACTTTAAAAACTGTAATAATTTCACACTAAAAGATTTTAAAACAATTTTATGAAGACATTTTTTCTTAATAAATATGATCTAAGTTCAGAATGAATACTGGAACTTGCATTATTTTGAACAGCATAAATATGCATATACTTGTGAGTATCTATCAGGGTTTTTGACAAAAGATCATAAATTTAACAAAATGCTATTTTGCCAATATTATTGAAATGGAAATGGAAATGGAAATGTTAGACATACAGATAGATTAAACATGTCAGTTCTATAAGGAAAAGTACAAACATCTAAAAACCATCTTAATACATAAGTTATATCCACCTTTGCTATTTGTCCTAGCTCAGGCAAGGGGTCCACAGCTGATGAAGATGTTGTGCCAACCTGCATTAAGTGTTTTTTATTTATTTCTAGAACAGAATGTTGCATACTTGCGTGCACTTGGGGGAAAATACAAGGCATGCTTTGCAAGTTACAAAATGTAAGCACACTTTTAAGCATTTTATAAACTGATATAAAACAAGATGTTGAGTAAATCAGAAGCAAATAGCAATACATAATGAACCAGAAGACGCTATCATTTATTACATGAGTCATGGATGTGCAATTGTACACGATTCAAGTTAAGGACATAAAAAGTAATTCAATACTAACTAGCAAATAGATGATTTCAACACAGTTTGAATCTATAAATTTCAGGTCTAAAGCTATCACCATATTTTTCAAGGGATCTCAATAATAGCAATCAACAAGAATGTTTTGTAGCATTACAAATAGATTAACTTGCGTAGCCTGCACCATGCCAGAAAAAAGTAATAACATTTTATTGCTGACGAAGATGACGGTTGATAATAAAAGTTATTCAATATGAGTAGCATGACCAATAAGATCAACTGACTTTTCATCTAGTAGCTGGCCGTGAATTACCAACATAGTAAATCAGAAAGTTTTCTCAAACTTCTCAATAGTCAAACTCACAAAAAGTATTCAGGTTCTACTCTAGGAAGTGGTGCATGTTACTTACTGTTGCACAGATGAAAAATGGTATCAAGCCAGATGACAAGTCTGTGGAAATGGCCTCAAAAATGGCTTCAGGTGCAACAGCATAGTTTTTATTGCAGTCAGCCTTCACCACTCTCACATTCTCTGGGAAAATCCCAGCGATCTATTAGCAGAAGTATGTCAGCTCAAAAAGCAGAAAACAAGTGCAAAACTTGACAAGCTTCGTTTGCAGTCCCTTTTTTTAAAGAACACAATGACCACCATGTGTCCAGAACAACATATATATAATCAGAAACTTTCCCTTAGAGAGTAGGTACTAGGTAGTTCATTTTATTCACAAGTGAGACTCACGTACCTGGCATGCCTTCTGCAGAGAAGCATGTGTCTGATCTGATGCATAAACTACTAGTTTTTCAAGAGATGTCTTCCCATGCTTCCTTAAAGTTCTGTCCCGTGCAGCCAAGAGTACAACAAGAACTGCTTCACTGGCAGTACCCTGGATTACACCTCCACCAAGTGCTGCAAAGTGGGAAACAACAAAAGTAACTCTGAATGTCATACTCCAGAAACATAAATATGCCACCTTATTTGTTCAAAAAATGAATATTGACAAATATTATCAGAAATAGCATATATCTATTATTTTCTATTAGTTCTCATTTCGCATATGTAAATAAAACATGTTATATCATCCTAACCCCCTTGTGACGATCCGATACATGTCATGTCAATGAAAATGAACTAACTAGAGCAAATATGTAAACTTGGGTCTCAATTATTTGAATGAACTTCCAAGAAAATACAAGAGATAGGGATGAGCATGGTAAAGACGAATACTAGGTGAATAGATAAATGTGCATCATTCACCAAGTATTGCTCTGCTCTTTTTTTCATTCTTCAGTGAAGAATTGAGTTATCTCTTGAAATTGTTCATGAACATACAATGTCTCACCTTATCTCTAGTGTTTGTTTTTTAGTTGTTATAAACCTGTTAGTCTATTCTTGAAAACTTGCAGCACTTGAACCCATTATCATAAATGACAACCCAAGGAATGAATGCAGCATCAAAAGCAATAATAAACTGTAGC
Source organism: Cenchrus fungigraminus (assembly GCA_036936925.1). Lineage (NCBI taxonomy): Eukaryota > Viridiplantae > Streptophyta > Magnoliopsida > Poales > Poaceae > Cenchrus > Cenchrus fungigraminus. The sequence continues at coordinate 77,540,521 of CM072780.1, forward strand.
GAACATGGCCTTATAAGCCATTTGTTCGAGTTTGATTTTGGTGATTAATGACAACATGATCAATGGGACTAACCAAATTGTTGAGCATGTCTTTGTAGGCATTCCTAGGTCCCATAGATATTACCACAAGTTAACATACCATGCCCAAGTTAACATGTCATACCACAAGTGGAGCGAAGTTAACATACCATTTATTGGTGAGACATATGCTGCAAATTATCAAATATCTACTAGAGGTTTGGTCTAAAACAACTACAAGAGCTATTATACACTTAGAACTGTGTAACAAAATACATCTCGCTGTTAGAGTTGTTCAGGGACTTACTCAGGCAACAAATGTGTCTCAGCCTACAAAGCTCTGCTATTGCTTGCTTGGATATGCTGATAATATTGGTTTGCATTTTATTCTTGACTTCAAGATAATGCTTGGGGGCAGTGAGTTGCCAAAATTTGCCTAAAGACAGGGTGCAGTGACCTTCAGCATTGAAAAGGATGGGGGCTCGGGACCTGGGTCTAATTTCAGCACCGTTAAGTGGACCTTGGCAGTGGGTGATGAGATAGGAGCACCAGGAATGATGAGAGACATGCCGAAAGTAGTTTATTATGTTACTGGTCTCCTGCTAATTGAGAATGGGCCTTCATAATTCATAGTTAAGTCTGTTAGGGTGGCTTTGCGTCAGTAGATATAAGATGGGCTTTTTGAGTTAACTTCAATTTCTTGAGAGGAGACGCACATTGTTTGGTGTTTGTTGCTGCCACGTTTTCTCTATTTTGTTTAATTTGCAGTGCATTCTAAGAGGATGCTTTGGCACCACCGACGAACAGAAGTAGATGTGAGAGCGTATCACCTCCTGAATCCACGTAACAGTCAGGATTATTGTATTTTTGGCACCACTATGTACGCATGCAGTCGTGTGTGGTCTAACCTAATTGGCACAACACTCGGTGCTACAGTATTAAAAGAGATCAATATGTTCCATGATGAGATAACGAAACATTTCAAACAGCACTCACACCATGCAACACAATGTTATTGAACGAGACTTACCACTTGACAGGAACTGACTTGGCAGGTTAAGCATTTTTGCAAACCAATCCAAGACAATAACCTCTAGCTCAGTTGCAGCAGGGGAGGTTACCCAACTGAATCCGACAATGTTAAAGGCTGCACTCAGCATCTCACCAAGGAAGCCAGCCGTGCTACTGTTGGAAGGATAATAGGCGAAATAGTTTGGACTTTGCCAGTGTGTAACTCCTGGCACTATCTTCTCCCGTATATCTGTGCAGCATTCACCACAAATCAGAACAGAGGAAGTATTGAAGGATTCTCTACGCTTGGCCGTGAAGTGAGTTCTAATAATGTTGCTCGAAAGTGGAACGAACGAAAACATTTACCATCAAAAAGGGCCTCCAACGTATCAGGTTTACTTGGAGCAGTATCTGGTAGAAGTTCCTTCAGATATCCTGGCTGCAGACAAATAAATTGCTCGGCCAATCACTATCAAAGCAAATCGGGTCGATTATGCTTTACAAAAGAACTGATCTCCCACAAAGCAATGGACAGCAAAGTTAACAGTTTTTACTATCGAATGCACTGTTAAATTCATAAAAAAAGTGTATTCCTTGAAAGAAACTATTGTATTTTCAAACACATTGAGCAGGGCTCATTCAAGTGACGGTTGAGATATTCAGAGTGCAGGGCAGGGGGGCGGCGTACCGCGTACGTGCCTGGACTTGGCTGAGGACGGGGAAGGTCTCGATGGATTTGTAGTAGTCGGCGACGAAATCCACCATCCGGTGGCCGCACTCCCGCAGCTGCTCCGCGTCCATCGGCCGCAGCCACTCGCCGCCGCCGCCGCCGCCGCCGCCTCCGCCGCCGCCACCACCATCGACTCCCCCATTGCTGCTCCCGCTCCCGTCCCTTGGCATGCAAAAACCGAACCAATCAAGAAATGGAGAAACAGGATCGAACAAGGCGAGAGGGTGAGATTCTACATGTGCTGCAGAGGATTCTGCGGCGAGATGGCAGGAACGGACGGGAGGAGGAGGAGGAGAAGGCGAGGCGCGAGGGAGATGGATGGTTTGGTATGCGGTGCCGGGTTCGTTTGCAGGATAGCGCCGCCCCCGGGAACGTTGAAGGCACAGCACACTACAAACGCTTCTTGGCATCACGTTCACAAATAAATCGTAGCATCTCTTTCTTTCTCCCAAATTTCAGAAAATGTGTTTTAAATAGGACTCGGTACATAAAGGGATGGGGGAAATTTTTGTTTAGCTCATGGTTGCACTGGGTTTGAATTGTTACATTTTTAACACTGTGCTGATAAAAAAACTCAAAAGGTGGACACTACACTTATTTTTCTATGGGCTTGGCCTATATAAATAATCTTTAATAAATCTCAAAGACCCATTAGTATTAAACACCCTCTATTAATCATGTATTGCTAATAAACGAAGGTATGAGGAGTGTTTTCCTCACTATAAATTAAACTAGTTGATACCCTGCGATATTTTGTGAAAATTTAAAAATAAAAATGTTAAAATGATTGCATGGTGTTGACGCCTTTCCGGAAATTGGTGTCAACACATGGAAACATTTTTTGAAATTTGAAAGCAGAAATGCCAAGATGATTTCTTTATGACAACCTTTTGCAAATGACAGTATACATAAAAATACATTTAGTTTGTGGAAATAGAACGACTATTAAATGATTGATCCTTCATGTATTTTTACGGTGGAAAACCTTGTTCGTTTGGCTAGTGGCTAGTGCTGATTTGTTCTGAGAGAAAAGTACTGCTGGCTGGTAGTTTGTGGCTGATTTGTTCTGAGAGAAAATTACTGCTTGCTGGTGGCAGATAAGCCAGATGAACAAGCTGAAATTACATGCATGAATGCTATTAGTTACAAAAAATCGATGAAAGTTTTAAATACATATTCCTAGATCAGGTGGGGTGCTTATGTTGAGAGAAATAGAAATCAATGCATTGTAGTGGGGGCTCATATATATTTATATAGATAGATAGATATAGAACCCCCCCCCCTCATGGCCTCATGGAAGCCGCATGAGCATGTTCGGCTTATCTCAACTCGACTTATCTCGGCTTATTTCCTCGCAAATAACACTATTCAATTTACCAGTTAAACTAAAAATATCCAACTGCACTACAGCGAATCAAGCCAGATGTTGATGGAATGGTGAAGTGCACTCTTGATTCTAAAGAAGTGATCTCTAACTTCAGCCCTGAAGGAAGCCTTCCACCGAGCAAAGCTAGGGGGCAAGTGCTTGAAGATGTAGCCATTTCTTTCATTCCAGATAGTCCAGGCGCCAATCATAAAGATTTCCATGAAGAAAGGTTGGCTAAACCTCTGCTTGGCCATGTAAATTTTATGATGAATATTAGCGTCCTCATCCCAAAAGATTCCAATGGCAAACCACCGACTCACTGAGGAAGGGCAATCAAAGAATAAATGCTCCATGGTTTCCTCCACCCCATTCTGGCAAAGCACACAATTGTAGCCATCCTCCAGGTATTTCTTTCGTCTCCTAAGCATGTTCCTAGTGTTTAGCTTGTCATTTAAAAGCAGCCAAGCAAATAGTTTCATTTTTGGGACACAACCGGATTTCCAAATCCAAATAACGGAATTTTCTGGATGGAGCTCTCTGAAACTGAACTGATAATACTTGCTAGAGGAATAGAGGCAACTCCCCCAAATGAAAGACCAAGTATCAATATCCTCCTGCTGAGGAGCAGGAAGTTCAGCAAAGCTGTTCTGCAGAAGGACGAATTCATTATAGGCTGCTCTTGACATGGGGATTCTAAAGTTCTCAAGGAGACTACCAGATTGTCTCATCTTCCAAAAAGAGATGTGAGGGTCTTTAGCAAATTCAAACAAATTAGGAAGTGTAGAAGAAAGAATTTCACCATTTATTAGATCACCCCAGAACTGATTGTGTCCCCTTTGGAAGGACAACAGAAAGCAATGACCCTGAAAATAATGTTAAGCCTGAGGATGTCCTTCCACCAAAAAAAGCCTTTTTCTTTTGCCAGATGAGGAACAATGTTACTATAATACTTGCTCCAGACCAGCTTGACCCACTGAACATCAACTTTTTTATAGAATTTATCCAAGTGTTTCAATAACAGGGTATCATTTTGCACACTTAAATTTATAACCCCCAAACCACCTTTGTCCTTCAGCATTCTGACCAGATCCCAAGCAGCAAGATTGTAACCTTTACTTCTGAATTCTTTTCCTCTCCATAAGCAATTCTTTCTATGCTTATCAATTATCTCAATGACAGTAACAGGCAGCTTTAGAGTACACATATAATAAGTAGGCAGAGAGGAGAGAACCAAGTTAACTAACTGCAGCCTACCAGCATGAGATAGAAATAAGGAAGAGGCTGTTGACGGTGAATTTCCGTCAACCTAGCCATGAGTTTACCTTTAATGTTGGCATTGATTTATTATTCTAACCACTGGAACTAACCCCCCGTATATAACAAGTTCACTCTTGCATGTCGATTTTAGAGTTTATTGTTTACGCAGGAAATCTACGCTAAAGAGGAGACTTTCGGGATAAGTTCATCAAGCACTTTGGAAGAAGATCATGAAGCCTGACAAGAGTCAAGACACGCGATGAACATGACTACAAATGACCCGAGAACTGAAGCATCAACATGCAAATCTTTAGGGACTCAACCAGAAAACAGCGAAGCTTGGATGGCAAGCATTCAAGCCTTAACCGCGAAGGAAACGACGTCAAAGGCCTACATGCAAGTGCATACAAATGGGGAATCGCGCGAGAAGCAACCGGGAGGAAGCCGGGGCCGAACTGGGCCGAAATGGGCCCAGGCCGGTCGGCCCAGGCCGGTTGGCCCAGCCCATTCCGAGCCCAGTTCGGCACCCCCTTTGACCTAGCCGCCCTTCAGACTATTTATAGTCCCCCTGCCAAGAGCCACGAAGGAATACATTCGTAATCCGCCGCCGAGGAGCAGAGAAGAAAAGGACACCATTCCAGAGAGGAGAGGGTCGAGATGGTTGACTAGGGTTCCCCTAGCCGGCGTGGGAACCTTGCATGGAAGACCACGTCGGAGTTCCAGGAGCTAGGATCAAGATCGAGGTAGGATCCCGGTGGTGATCTTGTCTATGTATTACTTCTATGTTGAATTAGTAGATTGAATCTGATTCTTAGCATCAAGTGCTTTCGTTGTGATTTTGTCTTCGTTTGGGTGTTTTCCTCCCCGATCTATCCCGCAGGTAGATTGCATAGGATGTTCTTGTAGCCATGGTGGCTAGAGGTGCATACCCGATCTACCAAACGTTTTCATCTTGTTCTTCTTGAACCCGCCGAGTAGTACCAACCCGTAAGATTATCCCCCGTAGTGACAGTACGGTAAAGGAGAAAAACGGGAGTCCTCGGAGTCGGAACGGGAGCCATGCTTTCAATGAGATTCGTTTTGCTACATTCTTCTTTACTTTGGAACTTCAACAAAAGACCCGATCCAATCTCTAGATTGGTTCTCCCCTCTCTTTCTCTTGCTACCTCCGGTGTTTAGTAGATTAGATGAGTTTTATGGTTCTTCCATAGATTAGATGCAAAACCCCTTTTCAAGATCAAAGTGTTTTCCGCTTATTAGATTGGATCTTGCGTTACACATTGTTCCACGGATTCGATACCTTGGGTTCACACTTAAGGGAAGAAGGGCCCCTTGGCTACGACGGAGGACTTGTCCGCTTGCAAGTCCAAACGAAGTTTGATATACATATAGACCGTCAACAGAGGTAGAGAGTCTTCTTTCAATTCTACAGATCAATGGAGCATAATCTTTGACAAGTGGTTTAGTGAGACCTAGGGGGAGACCCAAGTAAGTAAAGGGGAAAGTCCCAACAGAGCATCCAAAAGCAGAGGCAAGAGAGCTAGCTTGTTCTCGAGAGATGTTAATGGGCACCAGACATGACTTATGATAATTAACTTTGAGCCCACTAGAAAGGGTAACTTTGCGAAGAATTTCTTTAAGAAGGATGAGCTGCTCTTCATTGGCTTGCATGACCAGAATGGTATCATCAGCATATTGAACTACAGGAAAAGGAGTATTGGAATCCTGAGGAAAAGGGCGTGCAGATTTCCCATAGCATATTCATGATTGATCACACATTGAATCAAATCCGCAGCAATAGCAAACAACAAAGGGGAAAGGGGATCACCCTGCCTCACTCCTCTTTTGCACTTAAATTCTTTACCAGCAGTACCATTCAGCAAGACAGAGGAGGTAGCTGAACCAAAAAGATCAGTGATCCAGAGCAGCCACTTGTCAGGGAACCCTTTAGCCCTCAACATATCCGCAACAAAGAATGTTCAATCAAGTCAAAAGCCTTCTCAAAATCTAGTTTTAGCACAATAATCTCTCTTTTGGAGTGATGACACTGGTGTAGGTACTCAAAAGCCCATCCAAGGCAGTCCTGAATTGTTTTCCCTTTTATGAATCCATATTGATTCTCATGGACAATCTCTAAGATAACATTCTGCAATCTATTGGCCAAGAGTTACAGGTCAGCTTTGGAGCAGAGTTGACCAAAGAGATAGGCCTAAAATCATTGACAATCTCAGGATTGTCTTTCTTAGGGACAAGGGTAATGAAGGAGTAGTTGATACTCTTGAGATCAGCCTGGTGGTGGTAGAAATCCTCACAAAGCTTGTATATGTCATTCCTGATGATGTGCCAAGCTTTTTTGAAGAATGTGTTGTTGAAACCATCAGGACTAGGGGCTTTGTCATTGGGGAGATCCAGAACCGTGTTGTCAATTTCTTCCGTGCTGAAGGGAAGACAAGCCTTTTCTATTTTTTCTTGAGGCAGGGCTCTTCCCAACTTTTGGTTGGGTGTCTCTCTTTTGTTGTTATGCTGCTGTAATCCTTTTATTTGTTTAATATATGCTTGTTGCCGGGGGGCTTTGCCCCACGGTTTTCGCTCAAAAAATTTACCGGTTAAACACTATTCTTCCTATAGCTGAACAGAGTTAGGTGTTGCTTTTTTTACACTGTTGTGCCGCCACTGTAGTTTTTTCCACTCCGTTGCGTCGACGTGCTTCGTCCAATCTTGGCTTGTCTTATGCAATCCGCAACACGTCATCTCGGTACATGTGTCGTGTTCTGATCTTCTGAGTTAATTTTCTGACATCATGATTATGCTGTTTGTGGTACCTAGTCTCCATGAGTATCTAAACTCCTTTCCAATCCTTGTTTTTTAAGTAAGGTGAGAGGAATCTTTCTCCAACGACTCCTAATACATCCTCCTAATATTTTAGGATTTCGGAAAAATCACTTCATTTCACGTAATTCTACACGCTTCGCAGTGGTGCCTAATCTAAAGGTGGAAGGACACAGAAAGATTAAATAGTAGATAAAGGTTTCTGATGTAAATATCCAATAGAAAAAGAATATATACAAGCGGTTAGGATAATTAATTTTGAAATAGTGTATGATTTCTGATGTAAAATTGTCTTCTATACTTTAGGAGTTGATTATTAGGAACCCTTGGAGATGACTTTTTTATTCCTTCGATACTTTTGTAGAAGTTGTAAACCTTCATGCTTTTAGGAGAAAAAATTAGACACTCTTGGAGATGCTTTTTGCAAGTTAAGAATATCTCTTTGTTGTGGTTTACTTATTTTAGAAATTAATACATCAATTGTCTAATTCTGCAACAAGTACTATTTTCTTTTTCGCGTTGGGATTTGGGAAGCACGTCACATAGACCGTAAATGTGATGCGAAGACCTATATATGCTGGATGCTGGGTGAGAGACTTAAAAGTCAAATTGATAGATTAAACTTGGCTTTGCCTCGATAGCATATTTGTACTATATCACATATTCACAGTCCACGTGGAGTAAGTGGATTCTGAGATTTGTAACTCCCTCCTATTTAAGTTCGCCCGGCATCACTAGGAGATTTGCAACTATTTAAGTGGGCCAACTTATGTACTGCTCTGGGCTAGGTTTAAGTTTGGGCTGGACATAGATAGGCTAGCATGGTCAGATCTACTGGGCCCTTAGTTCAGTGTGATGACGTTGTTATTAGCATGAGCTACTATATGCACTGAATTCCTAATCTTTTCATGAGCGATACATTTTGTATGCACGTCGATGGATAAATTTTGAATCTTCAACTTTCTTTTCTTGTGACATTGTTTAGATCTTTAGTGGAAAACTTTTCACTTGTCACATCAGATATTTGGACACCAATTAAGAGTATTAAACACATACTAATTACAAAACTAATTACACAAATGGAGTGCATTTTGCTAGATGAATCTATTAAAGCTAATTAGTCTATGATTTGACAATGTGGTTCTACAGTAAATATGTATTAATCATGGATTAATTAGACTTAATAGATTCATCTCATAGTTTACACTCCATCTATATAATTAGTTTTATAATTAATCTATATCTAATACTTCTAATTAGTGTCAAACATCTGATGTGACCAGTGAAAAGTTTTCTCCATGTCATCTAAATAGGAAACATAGTACAAACCCAAACACTTACATAGGCATACTATACACACACTCACCCTAATGAACTACATTTGAGTGACTGGGTCCATATATGCTTCCAATAAAATAATAACGTCAGACAATTATCGAAATGAATCTAGAAAGGAAAAGTTTAAATTTACGCCCTTCAAGTATGGCAAAAGTCCAGATAATCTCTTAAATTATGTTTTGGTTTCAATTTACCTCCTAAAATATGCTACTTGATTCAACTTACCCCATAGTGCAATTTGTCATTTTTCTTCATGCACAAGTTGAATTTTAATTTGAGACTTTGTAGGGCGTTACATCATAATCCATACTAAAAACATATTTGATGAAATTTTCATCATTAGTTTTTAAATATTTCTGTATATTAAGGATAAATCTTGTTATTAAATATCTTACCCTATCAAAATAGTGATGAAAAATTCATGATATATATTTTTAAAATTTCTTATATTGTCTGCTATGAACTTACAAAATTTGAACTTAAAACTCCACTTGTGCATGGATAAATTAAAAAAAATACAAAATTGTGTTAAAGGGTTAATTGAACCAAATGGCATAGTTTAGGGGGTAAACTCAACCAAGAAATACTTTACAAGCGTTATCTAGACTTTGGTTATATTTGAGGAGAGTAATTTGGACTTTTTCCCTAGAAAGATAAAAGCACTCATGCCAAATCTTTAGCTCAAATCTAGGTGATCAGGTTCCACCATTAAGAACCTTAGCAGCTGACATATGCTTAGTTCAAAACTTGAGCACATTCTATTGAAAAAAATCTATTATGTTCTGGGTAAGTATGTATGCAAGCAAGTCTTGAAATAAACCGAAACATGCGCACACATCAATTCTCCATCACATAAAAGCAGCAACTCATACACAATAAATCTTTCAGGATTGAGCCATACTAACTCAAACCACAGAGTCAGTCACTATGCTCCAACACAATTTCACAAATCAGCTTTACTGTAATAAAGAAAGACATGTAAACACGGTAGCGAACTAGGATTGAGCTCTAGGGGACTCTCCACTCCTTCCTCCAACCGCCCCTTCTTCGTCCTCAAATTTGTAGACAGGCTCCATGAATTCCAGTTGGTAGGAGGGGCTCAAGCCCCCCCCCCCCACCGCTGGCTTTGTCACTAGGTAAACAAACTATTGCATCATATCCTGAGCATTAAACAACATACATGTAGTTAATGTGATTGTCTCTTCTATTTGTTCAATACTATGTGTGTTTAGGATTTTTAAAATTAAAACCTAAACTCAACAACTTATTATACTCCTTTAAAATAATTGCAACATAAAAATCTGATTCTTTCTAACTAATAGTATTTTTGTCTTTCCTTCACATTACAAATATTTAAATAAAATGTTGTAGGCAATGAAATTGCTTAACTTTGAAAATAGTGTTTAATGTTGCAATGCACAGTAGTAAACTAATAACTACTAGGTAAAGATGATAGAAAGTTAATCAAGTCTGCAACTGATTTTAATCCATCCCACACTCAGCTCCCTCGGTCCCACACTCCCTCCATCCCAAAAAAACATTTAGTTATGTATGTACACCTTGATAGAGGGATTATGTTCTTCTACTGCATTTTTCTAAATTTTTTTATATAGGTGAAAACATTTCAAATATTGCTGATAAAGTGATAAGGTGTTAGTGTTACATTATTAATCCTATTATTTGTCTAGCTTTCATAGGGAAGATGCCACACCACATGCCCTAAATATATAGCATTTGGTTGTTATTCCAAACCTAGTATTAGACTAACACTAATTCTGGTGAATGACCAAGCACTTGTGGTGGGATAGATCCAATTCCAACTTTTGGACAATGGCATTTCAAGGCACCACTTTGAATCTTGGACCCTAAATCCTAAATACCCTAAACCCTCTAGGTCCATTTTTGTATTGAGACAACCATTCATTTGTTATTTTTCTTTTCTTTTGAACAAAAAGTATCTAGTCCAAGTTTTTGTTTCACCGTTTGTAACATGATACAAATTAAAGCCCAAGGAAAACTCTAATACTAGGAGTATATTAAAAGGTAGAACTCGGAATATAGAGCAAATAGTGGAAAAATAAATGAGAAAGGATGAACACAACATTCTCTTGAGATTAACCATGCATTGTGTGGAAAAATGTATTTTTAATTACAATGCCACCCTATTTATAAGAAAGCAGAGCTGATGTAACATAGAACTTGAAAAATGTCCCAACCAATTTCTGCATTCCTAGAATATCTGACATTACATTTGACATTACACCACCTTTGTAACCCTTCGCATAATTAGGCTTTCTTTAGTCTTGGTTGAATGGTCGTGTTATTGAGTTGGGCCGTCTTTGGCATAATGTCATGGACATCTTGGTGCACACCATTTGAAGTATCTGCTCTTGCCCTTTGCCAACAAAGGCTGTAGTTCTTCATAGATTTGCTCCATCTTTGGTGAAAGACTTCGCCTCGGCACCCAAGTGGGGATCTTCATCATCGAGCTTATTCAGAACCCGTTGAGAGTCTCTTCATCCTCGAGCTTCACCTCGTGATCCTTTGCTCCTATATCCAGCTTATTTAGCCTCTAGCTAGCTTGAACACGAGCTTTTTTTCGAGGTTCGCCACATCAACCTGCAACAAAAAACCAAAGCCTTCGTTCGAGGTAGTTGACATGAGCCCGAAGGCCAATTCCCTAATAAAACTCTACTTATTACTGGGCTAGGACAATCCTCTAGTATATGGCATAAACAAAAATTTTAGAATATATTCTTTTGTTCCTTTTCTTGTAGTTCCTTTTCATCTTGCTCTTTTCTGGACCGCGTCTAATATATCTTAATGATCCCAAGACATGACATTATATATGTCTGTCTGGTGACTACATGTTGAGTGTTGGGATTTTGGAACCTCGCTCCTTAATAAGTAGAGAAAGTTGCTGAAGGGAACCCATAGACAAGGGCGGCCCTAGCTATGCCATAGCTAGAGAGAGCAATTTACAAATTTTGTATCTAGTTATTCTCTCTAGGTTAGGCAAATTGACATTAGTATGTATCTAGTCCTACCACACACAGGACCCTATCAGTGTGCCACATGAAATGCCTTTTAGCTTGGGCGGCCAAGAGTAATCAACGGTAGGATAGGTCTCTGCTTTTCCAATGCTTTAGTAATCGTTGGGTTGGCAATATATGAGCTAAACAGTTAGGTATCTTTGCATCCTAAGAACGTTATCTGTGATAACTGAGCTAATAAAACCGGGTGGATACCGGCCTATTGTGTGTAGTATATCGGCCGGTTTTAGCACGTTAGTATCAATTAGTTATCCAATTAGTTGTATTTTTTTATTTACAAACTGCTAATGAAATGCTCCATCTATGTTTATAAAGCATGATATGTCTTGGCACGGTGTTCCAAATAATAATTCAACATTTATATTATATTATATTGACCGTTGAAGAGTATATTTGATTACTAATCCAACCATATAAAATTTATATTATAAAAGTAAAATTTAATAGGTAAATTGTTGATCAAAGCTTGTAATTAAGTTTGAATCTGATACGTGTGAGCGCCTTATAAAAACAAACGGAGTGTGTAGCTACAGCTGTATCTCACTGCGGATCCTCGAGGAGGCTTCCGCTTAATGGTGTAGCCTACTATTTAAAACCTTTGGCCGCTGAAAAGCTAGCTAACTTGGGAGGGAAATTTTTTAATAGAGCCAAACCAAATGGGATCTCAACCGTGAACACGGACTTTCCAACTTGCAACCACATGAAGCTAAACTTGTCCTTTAGACCATGCACACTTAGCAAGACTCTTGAATTGAATGTAATTATTCTGATGGTGGCCTAATGCATTGGTAATGGCACTATGCTAACTCCCTAGCTTTTTATGGCATCAACTTTATGATCAGTACGAATGATTACGTGCATCTGATCGTGCATGGCCACATGGGTTTTGCAAGTACGATAGTGAAGGATCATTGAAATCATTGTTGGAACATGCATGCTCTCAAAAAGGTTAATTTGGCCCTACACTTTCTCTTTTGGCGCTAAGACTATCCTGCAGGTACCTGTGTTGGATCTTGAATTTCACGCACACTACTGTATTTGAATATCACCGTCAAAAAGCACTAGGCGGCACTACGGGAATAAGAGGGATTGCCGTGCGTCTGCGGCGCACGGCAAAGGCGATAAAGCGCACGGCAAAGGCTTTGCACGGCAGATAATTGCAAGGTAAAGGCACTTTGCCGTGCGTTTTTTATCGTCACGCACGGGAAAGCTTTGCCGTGCGCCGAAATTGACGCACGGCAAAGAATTTCGAAATCCAATTAAAAATTGCCGTGCGCCGAAATTGACGCACGGCAAACATTACAGAAAAAATAAAAAAAACAAAGGCCAGAGCCTCCCCGTCGCCGCCACCAGCAGCCCACCACCAGCTACTCCGGCCATCCGATCATTACAGAAAAAAATAAAAAAACAAAGGCCAGAGGCCTCCCCATCGCCGCCACCACCAGCTGCTCCGGCCATCCGCCGGGGAAGGGGATGGGCCGGCCGCGCAGTGCCGCCGCATTCGGCCTGCTGCCGAGCTCCATAGCTCCTCGCCCGGATCCGCCACCACCTGTACAGGAAGATGGAGATCAGAGAAGAAAACCTAGATCTGGGCGCCGAGGAGGGAGGAGAGGGAACGACGAACCTTGGCTGTAGGGATGAAAGTGGTACGGATATTATCCGTCCGACCGACCGACCGAAAGGGTGAGACACTCAAATGGTAAGACCGTATTCGAATCCGGACATTTAATATCCGTAACTATCCGTACCGTATTAGTATCCGAAAATTCAAAGTTGAATTTCTATGATCCAAATATGATGAATATCACTATTCGACAAAAAATATACTGTCCGTATCCGTATTCGATCCGAGAATTCAGTCCGAAAAAGAAAAATTATCTGTATCTGTATCCGCAGTATCCGTCCGTATCCGATCCGGTTTCATCCCTACTTGGCTGGATCTTGGAGAGGGAGGGTCGGGGAAGGAGATGCGGCGCCTAATCCGCCGCCGCGGCCAGGAGCTGGGGCCGCCGCGCCCAAGCGCTGGGGCTGCCGGCCGCTGCGGCCTCCTCCGCCGGCGCGCCCAGGGGCTGGGGCCGCTGGCCGCAACGCTCTCCTCCGCCGACGCGCCCAGGGGCTGGGGCCGCCGGCCGCAGCGCTCTCCTCCGCCGACGCGCCCAGGGGCTGGGGCTGCCGGCTGTCGCGACCTCCTCCACCGGCGCGGCCAGGGAGAGGATGGACGACGCGTCCTCCACCGCCAGATCCGGCTCCTCCGCCGGTGACGGTAGGGGATGGACGGGAGGCGCGGGCCGCGGCGACGGGAGGGGATGGACGGGAGGCGCGGGCCGCGGAGACTGGAGGAGAGGGACGGGATGCGCGGGGCAGCGGCGACGGGAGGGGAGGGACCTGTGGCGCCGGCCAGGCGAGATCTAGGAGGGGGCGGCGGGGGCGGAGGGAGATCGAGGAGGGGCCGGGGTCAGGGATGCGGGAGCGGCCAGGAGGTGGGTGAGGGAGATAGAGGAGGCTAGGGTTTCACGCTTATATACGGCGAACGGAGCGCCCCCCGCCGTCGGATGCCGCGGACGGCTGAGATCGAGGCGGGGAGGGGCGGGGGAGTGGGGCGCTGCGGGTGGGGCCGGCGGGGCCGCGGCCGGTGGGAGGCCTTTGCTGTGCGTTGACCTATAGGCGCACGGCAAACAATTTTCTTTGCCGTGGCAAAGACCTCTTTGACGTGCGTGTTTTGATAGGGCGCACGGCAAACAATTTTTTCAACAATTTTATAAAATTCATAAAAAATATCAAATAAATTTGAAAAAATTAGAAAATTAACACAAATTAAGTTATGTTATCCTAGTGCTTATAGAAACAAGTTTTGAAGTCAAAACGCAATTTAAAGGGCGCGTCGCTTACAAATCTAACCATATCTTTCGTAACTCTATGAAACTTCATCGGAGATGTCTCGATTTCTAACCATCATACATGACAAAATTTTCAAAACTCATTCATATTTTTACTACAGCCTTCGCATATGATATCATGAGATATGTACAGATCTCATAATTTTTAAACTTTATTTGTATTCTTTAGAATTTTCAAATCATTAGGACACATGATCATAGTCGTGTTTCCTAGTCAAGATGTTCAAATTTTCTTTTGATTTCATGAAAATAGTCATAAATTGGGCTAAATAACATGAATATCATTTTTCCACTCAATTTATTCTATTATTTGCATCACTTGTAATTCAAATTTGACTTCTTTAAAAAATTGCTTGAAATACAATTAATTAGTTAAATACAGCAAATGACTACAAGAATCTACCAAATTTTAACATGATGTATAACATGTTGTATGCATAGAGTTGAAAAAGATTTAAAGGTGAGGAGAGTTTTTTTAGGAGTAATTGAATTTGGGACTTAGGGAAAATACAAAAAAATATTTTGCCGTGCGCATGAAAGGAAGCGCACGGCAAACTCATGGGTTTGACGCGCGTCTAAGAAAAAACGCACGGCAAAGTTTTTTAAAAAACCGATATTTCATTTGATTGAAGTGTGGAAGACGGAAAAAAATACTTTGTCGTGCGTCGTGGAGAAAACGCACGTCAAACAAGATCTTTGCCGAGCGTTTTTTTCGAGCGCACGGCAAAGAGCTTGTTTGCCGTGCGTTTTTTCTTTGCCGTGCGCCCTATAAAAAACGCACGGCAAATAAGTTCTTTGCCGTGCGCCCGAAATAAAACGCACGGCAAAAATTTTGACGCACGACAAACACAGGTTTTCCCGTAGTGCGGTGTGCCTCTATTAGTCTTGCAGTAGGATGGTCCGCAAGCATACTTTGTATTCACGCTCGCAAATCTGAGTTCAAATTCTTTTTAGAATATCATAGTGTAATTAATTTCCACAAAGATACAACTGGACGCATTTTTGTTGCTGGCATGCGTGCGGCTCAATCTTGCCTATCCAGAGAGGAAAAAAACATTAGCATATAGGAATTGGTGGCATATATTTGAATTTTATAGGTGCACACAATTTGCAATATTTTCTTACTAAAAGTTGCATAAGAGTGGCATAAAGTTTCATAAGGGCACCCCGTTATTTCCCGTTTTATGATCTTTTCCTAGGATTTTCAACTGTAGCGACCCGGGGAGTTCTATTAGGACAGTCCCAATGGTCAGTTTCTTGGAGTAGTATCCAAGAAAAATTAATGTTAATGGAAACTATCCTCTCCAACCCAAAGTTTCTACATCAATCATTGTACAGTGAATACACTTAAATGCACTGTGGAAAGGAGAGAGATCTGCTGTGCCAAAACTTTCTCAGTCTCCATCCTTGTCTCCGCAAGTCTAGCACCGGCTACAAGCCCGTTCCCAATCTTCCCAAGCCAACCGCTGCTCAAATAAAAATTCTGCAAGCCGATGGCCTAGATGCAGTCCGGCCGGCCGTTGCTCGCGGGCGAGCTGGTTCAGGCTACTGGCCTACGGCCACCGCCTCGCCTCCGGTGCGTCCCGATGCCCGCTCCCCTCCGTCTCCTTCCGGGCACGCCGGCGAGCAGATCGCAGCCCGCCCAGCCAGACCGCGGAGCTCGACTGAGGTCAGCCTCGCCGAGTTCGCCGGCAACGGAGGTCGCGGTCTGCCTCGGCCGCGCTGCAGCTCCCTGCCCCCGCGCCAGCCTCGCTCGCCCCACGCCGGCGGCCGGCGAGTCGGCATCGCGCGGGATGGAGATGCGCCCGCGCCGTCGCCGGGAGGAGCAGGGACCCCTGGCGGAGGAGCCCGCACGCCCGGACACCTGACCTCGTCTTCCTGCTCCGACGGTCCGGCATCCCCTGGACGCAGTTGCTCTCCGCTTCGAAGGCATCCCTCACTCCCTTCCTCAGATCTCGATGTGGCGCAAGCTCCCGGCGACGCGCCGCCGACGGCGGCCGGTGCGGCGCACAGTTCAAGGCGGACCGCGGACCTCGCGCAGCTCTCTGCCGCCATAGCGGCACGGGAGGACCTGGCCCCTTCTGGCGAGCCCTTCTCCTCCCGCTTCTCGTCTTGGAGGCACCGTGAGCCCTTCTCCCGCCTCCTCCTCTGCTCGGCGGCGGCATGCAGGTACGCGCGACAGCCAAGCGCGAGCACGAGCGCGGACGGCGTGCGGGTGCAGCGCACCGGATCCGGAGGAAGACCTTGGGAAGAGGTCGTTTCTTCCCAACGCGGCCGGCACAAGATGTCCCACCTGGCAAGCCTGTACTTGTATTTTTTATTAGAGCCATGCCAGAAAAATCTTGATATGAAATGATCAAGTTTTTTAAGAACTCCCTTAGGGATCTCAAAGAAGGACATCATGAACATAGGAAGGCTACTTAACACTGAGTTAAGCAGAACCAATCTCCCCCCATAGGATAGGTATTTTGCATTCCAACATGAGAGGTTTTGCTGAAAGCGCTCTTCAACTTTACTCCATTCAGAATTAAGGAGTTGTCTATGGTGCATCGGGATACCTAAATACCTGAATGGGTAAGCCCCCAAATTACATCCAAAGAGAGAAGTATAGAAAGACTCCATCTCTTTGGCTGCACCATAGCAGAAAATTTCACTCTTGTGGAAATTAATCTTCAGCCCCGAAAGCTGCTCAAAAGCACACAAAAGGAGCTTAAGATTTTTTTGCTTGCTCAAGGTCATGGTCTATGAAGATAATGGTGTCGTCTGCATATTGCAAAATCGATAGACCATCATCGACTAGATGGGGTATCACACCTCTTACTTGTCCAGCCACCTTCGCTCGATTAATAAGTAGAGCTAGCATGTCCGCGACAATATTAAACAAGATAGGTGACATAGGATCACCTTGTCTTAGCCCCCTTTTCGTTTGGAAGTATGGGCCAATGTCATCATTAACCTTGATTCCCACACTCTCTCCCGGTACCATGTTTTGAATCCATCTGCACCACCTAGGTGAGAAGCCTTTCATGCGTAAAGTCTGCTGGAGGAATGACCATTTAACCTTATCATAGGCCTTTTCAAAGTCAATCTTAAAAATAACTCCATTAGATTTTTGGTATGAAGTTCATGGATGGTCTCGTGTAGAATAACAACACCTTCCATAATATTCCTACCAGGCATGAAGGCAGTTTGAGTTTGGCTCACCACAGTTTTTGCCACTTTATTCAGCCTGTTAGTTCCAACTTTTGTAAAAATCTTGAAACTAACGTTGAGGACACAAATGGGTCTATATTGCTGAATCTTAGTGGCGTTCTCAATTTTTGAAATTAAAGTAATGATCCCAAAATTGAGGCTAAAGAGATCTAGAGTCTCCTTGTGGAACTCATGAAATAGAGCCAAAAGGTCCTCTTTGATCACCCCCAAAAGACCTGATAGAATTCAGCCGGGAAACCATCCGGTCCAGGAGCCTTATTATGCTCCATTTGGAAGATTGCCTCTCTCACCTCGTATTCAGTGAAATCGGCAATGAGGCTCTCATTTTCCTCAGGAGATACTTGTGGGATATCACTAATCTGATCCTCCATTAAGGCGATTTCAGTCTGTTCTGGGGTCCCAAACAGATTTTTGTAATAATTAGTAATGTGTCTTTTGAGGTGGTCCACGCTAACAACAACGCCTTGGTCATCTTCAAGTCTATAAATATGTTGTTTCCGGTGTTTGCCATTGGCCACAAGGTGAAAAAACCTTGTATTAGCATCACCTTCCAAGAGCGTTTTGACTTTTGCCCTCTCATACCACTTAAGCTCCTCCTCCCTCAAGAAGGAGACTAACCGCTCTTTAAGATAGTGCTTTTAAGTTGATCTCCTGATCAGTGAGCATATCGTTTTCTGCCTTTTTATCAAGATTATGCAGAAGAGTTAGAAGAGTTTTTTTCTCTTTTTTATAAGAGTCAGCCGTATCAGATGCCCACCCTCTAAGATATTGTCTGAGCCTACGGATCTTTGATTGCCACCGCTCTAGTGGACAAGATCCCGAGTCTACAGATCGCCAAATATTTGCAACCATATCATAGAAACCCTCCCGTAGAAGCCATCCCCTTTCAAATCTAAAGGGTCTGGTTCCGGACTGGTGAGTGGAAGTGCCTGTGGATATGACTAGGGGGGTATGATCTGAAATGTTTCGATCTCTAGCTTCCACCCTGGTCAGAGGGAAATGAGCTTCCCATTCCGTACTGGCTAAAACTCGATCAAGTTTTTCGTAGGTCGGATTATCCCCGGAACCCGCCCAAGTGTATTGGCGGCCTGTCATGACAATTTCCCTAAGATCAAGGGACTCAATAACAGCATTAAAAAGGGATGGCCATTTGTGATCAAAGACTCCACTGCTTTTGTCCTCGGGCTTTCGCATAATATTAAAATCCCTACCAATGAGAAAAGGAAGGTTCTCCTTTGAGCAGGTATTAGCGATTTCGGCTAGAAAAGCACCTTTGTTTTGTACTTGTGCTGGTCCATAAATAGAATATAGGACAAATTTAAAGTCAGTTGGCTTGTATCTAAGGGTGAATTTCACATAGAAATCCCCCTCATCAATGGCACCAATATCAAACGCACCAAGATCTACCCCTAGCAAGATGCCACCTGATCTACCATGGAGAGCCATAGCATGCCATAGAAAATCACGTCCAGCACAAAGATTTTTGAGGACATGATCGGGAAAGGACTCGCGACCAGTTTCAGAGAGAGCAATAAAATTAATCTGCTCCTCTTTAACTAGTTCAGCCAAAAATCTATGTCTAGCCAAGTCTGCAAGACCTCTGCTATTCCAGAATACCCCTTTCATTTTATAGTAATCTTTGAAGGAGTTTTTGGCTTTTTGGGAAGTTTGCCTTTTCTCGGCTTTTTGGCATTATTATATTTTTTCTTACGACTAATAGGAGAGAGATCTAGAATATGATCATTCTCTGTATCAAGCAAGCTCTCATTTAAATTTCCACAAGCGTGGTTGAGAACTTCCTCCAGTCTTTCTTCCCTTTCGTCATCACTTATTAGACTCGTAGTTTTTACTTTAATATTTTTGTTTGCGCTAAGTACTAGTTGTCGGTGTTAGGATTAGTCCCGACACTAACTAGTAAGTTACGCTGTGATCAGCTTCTCGATGGTCGGTGCAAATGACAACACAGGGGACACGAGTTTATCCTGGTTCCGACTGTGGGGTCGTACGTCCAGCAGATTGGCGCGTGCGTGCTGTATTGACTCGCACCGGTGGTGCCTGTAGAGGGGGGCTACAAGCAAGGTGGGAGAGGAGGAGAGGCCTCCAAGTCCCTGCTAAGTGATTGAGGTAAAATGCCAATATCGATGGGAACGAGAATGCGAGTGAGAGTGAGTGTGAAGCGATGATGTCGTCCTCTCCCCCCTGGCGGCCGGGTGACCGCCTCCTCCTTTTATAGACCAAGGGGAGGCGGCTTACAAATGTGCCGCACGGGGTTTTACACAGTATCGTGGTACTGGTGCACAGTGTTCGCGATTTGATGGTGTCCTGGCGTCTCAACACTTGCCGGTGTCGTGGTGGCTATCCGATGGTCGGGGAATAGCTTCGAGGGTAGCTTGCTCGGCGTGCGCGTCCAACTGCCGTTTGTGCACCCGTTCGAGGGTCTTGCTGACGGGGGCGCCCGGTGCTGTACAGGGCCCGACGTGGCGGCATCCCATCGAAGCATGGCCGCACAGCACCGGGGGATGGCAGCATAGCGCCCGGGATGGTGCCACAGGGTCAGGGATGTCCGCACAGCGCTGGTGCTGATCGCACGGACTCTGGGCGAGTCGCACAGCGCCCGGGATGGCCGGGCGGCGCCGCAGCTAGCGGAGGGGACGCGGCGCACGTCGCTCGTACGGCGGCGCCGGTCGGTGTGCGCACCAAGTCGCTACCCGTACACCCTTCGAGGATGATCCATGCTCTTTCGAGGGTCTCGATGGCGGGAGCGCCCATGCCGTACAGGGGCCGGCGTGGTGGCGTCCCATCGTAACAGGGCTCCACAGTGCCGGGGATGGCTGCACAGCGCTGGGGATGGCTGCACAGCGTTGGGAGGTGACGGAGGTGACGCGCCTCGCCGGCCTTGCGCCACGGCGTCGCCCCAGGCGGGCGGGAAATTGGGGGCCGTACCCCTCTCGAGGGTGCCGCCGTCCTCTTTCGAGGGGCGCGACGTGGAGGAGGTACGGGAGTAGGCGGCACAGTATCTCGGAATGACACCGGCCATCCCGCGCGGCACCCGCACAGCGCCGGGGATGGCTGCACAGTGCGGGTTGGCCGAACAGCGCCGGGATCTGATTCCCAGGCGGTGTCAGAGGGCCGGCGTGGCGTGGATTTGCCTTTGACCCGGGCTCCCGTGACGCGCCAGAGCATTTAATGCTCCGGTCGTGGGAGCAGGCACGGTGTCGCGGATCAGAGGAGGCCTCGAGCGAGGCGTAAACACGCTCGAGGGGGGTTAAGCCCTCGAGCGAGGCGGACACTCGCCCGAGGGGGCGTCAGGCCCTCGAGCGAGGCGGAAGATTCGCGACGCAGCGCCCGGCCCTCGAGCGGGTCGGAGGTTTGCTCGAGGAGCGCCGGGAGTCGACTGTTCGTTGGGCCGGTGAGGCTTTTTGGGCCGTGGGCCCTGCCCTGGGCCGCTGTCGTGCGTGGTGTGGTTTGCTCGTTTGCTTTCGTTATTTTTCGAAAAAGGGGTGATTTCCCCCATCATTAGGGGACCCCCGTGGCTGTCCCCGACAGTAGCCCCCGAGCCTTTGCAACAGAATCCGCAGGAACTTGCAAAGGCTGGTGCTTTCTGATGGGACTTTCTTCCCACCTGAGCGTTGTGATGTTCCGTGGGGGCACGCTAGCGCACCCGCGGGTGTAGCCCCCGAAGCCTTGGAGGAGTGTGTGCATTCCTGCAAGGTTTTTTCGCAGCGTGCGGCCGGTGCGCGAGGTGTTTATTTCAGCCGGCCTCGGCGTTATTTCAGCCGGCCTCGGCAGTGCCATGCGCGTGTACCGGTATTTGCTTGCGTTCGGGTACGTCCAGGAGGTGTAGCCGTGCGTCGAGCCCCCGAGCCTGGGCCCACTCAAGGCGATCGGGGCGAGCTCTCCGACTTGTCTGTGCGCCCTTTCGCCGCCCCTTCGCGGGGCGGAGGGGTGAGGTGCTCATGACTCCCATCGAACGGGTCGCGAATCATGGGTTCCTCGTCGAGCTGTTAGCGGGTAGTTCAAGTGGACGTCCGTGCCTCGTTCGATAAGGGTCGGCTCGTGGTCCGGAGACACGTCCATAAGATCACTCACGCGGGTGTGCTAGGCAGGGCTCGGTCTCGTTTGATTGGGACCGAGGGCGCGGAAGCTCTCCCTCGGTAGGATCCCTCGACTAGCTGCCCTCGTTGGCCTTGAACACGAACTATGGGGCGCCCCCGAGCTCGCGAGCTCGGGGTCAGGCTCGAATGCGCACGCCCTGGTCGTCCCTGACTCTGTCAATCTGAGGCGCCTGTTCGAACCCTTCGAGGGTCAGGCTTCGAACCTCTGATTAGTAGGGCCTTTGCGGGGTGGCACTAAAATGCCCCAGTCTTGGCTTGATCTGTGGAGCCTGCTGGGCTGTGGTCGAGCCGACCCTTGAGCCACTGATCAGTAAATCCCCGCTCGAGGGGCATCTGCGGCGCCTACCCTCGACGGGCAGTTTTGGGACCGCTGATCAGTAAATCCCCGCTCGAGGGGCATCTGCGGCGCCCACCCTCGACGGGCAGGTCTTGGAACCGCTGATCAGTAAACGCAGCGTTCGAGGGGCTCGGCCCTCGAGTTCGTTCGGTGGGCCGTGGCTCTGCCCTTTTTAGATCTGGGCATCGATCGCACCCGCGAGGGGTCGGTCCTCGAGCTCTTGGCTCTAGTCTCGTGAGTGGGTCATCCTTGCTCGGGAAGGAAACCCAGCCATTTAATGGGCGCAGATCGTGGGCGCCGATCGTGCGAAGCGGGCGCGCCTTTTCAGGCGGTGCACCGCAGTCGTCGTGGGCGACGTGGGGGGGTGGACGGGACGGGACGCCGTGCCCCTTCGGTTATTGTGTCGTAGTGATAGCGGGCGCGCGTTTGTACGACCGTTTCGGCGCGGCGGGCCCCGCACGTCAGCGACGTGGGGCGCCGTTCGCATTAATCGGTGCTGTGTGCGGAGTTTTCGGGGGCGTTGCTCCCCTAGATTCTATAAATCGTGGGGGGAGGTAGGGGCGAGGTCCCTTACCTTACCATTCGCATCCAGCCCCGCACGCAGCTCGTCTTCCTCTCGGCCGTGCGCTCCGCCGCTTCGGATCTTCTCGCGTTCTTTGCGCTTCCGTCGCCACCCTTGCTTCTCGCTCTCGTCCTCCATGGCCCCTCCGGTTCGAGTGGTGGAGCCTTTCCCGTGGCCCCAGTCGACGGTGACGCCGCTGGTGCTGAACGAGCTGGTGAACGGTGGGCAGTTGATGCCGGCCGGCGACGGCCCATACCCGGCGTGGATGGTCCCGCCGGCGTCGGATAGGGAGCCCAACCCTCCGCACGGCTACGTTGTCAGCTTCGCCCGTCTCCACGAGCGCGGCTTCGCCGCCCCGGCGAGCCGGTTTATGCGGGGGCTGTGCCACCACTACGGGGTGGAGCTGCACAACTTCGCCCCCAACGCCATCTCGCAGGCGGCTGCCTTCGTCGCCGTCTGCGAGGGATTTCTGGGGATCCCGGCGAACTGGGACCTCTGGGTCCACCTCTTTCGCGGCGAGCTCCACACCCTTGCTACGGCCGAGAAGGGGACGCGCCGGGCGGTTCGCGCCGGCGGCCTTACGCTCGCACTGCGGGACGCGCGCAAGGAGCTGTACCCGCTGTGCACCATGACCTCCAACAACGCGGACTGGGAGAAGGGGTGGTTCTACCTCCGCAACGACGGCGTTGGCCTTCCACCGTACACCGGGAAGGTGCTGATGGGGAAGTCCGACGCCTGGTTTCACGGCGTGTCGCCCCCGTCGCGACAACGAAGGTTGGAGTCCCTGACCTCCGCCCTGCGCCAGCTGGCGGACGCCGGGCTGGGGGTGGCTTCGATCATCGCCAACTTCCACCGCCGGCGGGTCATTCCCCTCATGGAGAGGGAGCTCTGCATCTTCGAGATGAGTGATGCGGCCAACCTCACGTCGCTGGCGCGCTCACGGCTGCTGTAGGAGCCTCTCCCCAAGGGGTATGCGGCCACGCGGGCGAGGCGCGCAATCAACCTCAAGGTGGTGCCGCATACTGACGACGACCTTTGGTCGTTCGCGATGCTCCCCGACGCCGAGCCGGTGAGCACCGTTTTTTCTTCTTTGATTCTTGTTTCGCGTTTTTTCTTCGTCCTGACAATTCCTGCCCACAGCTGGTGACCGTCCAGGCCTCCCGATCGGACCCGCCAACGCCTCGGTCTCAGGCCGCCGGTCGCGCCACGCAGCAGCGGGAGCGGGACCGGGCGGCCCTCGCGAAGGAGAGAAGGATCAGGCGGCAGAAGCGCCTTGATCAGTACAATGAGGAATACCGGCTGCGTGAGCAGCAAGGTCTCTCTCCCCCACCGGTGCTGGAGAACTCGTCCTCGGACGAGGAGGAGAGCGACGGGGAGCGGCCCATCTCTAGTAGGTGGGAACCCGCGGCGCCCCCATCCCCGCGGGTCGAGGGGGCGGCCGCGGAATCGACCCTCGAGGCGGGCACGGTGCCGCCCGTCACCGGGTCGTCGGTGGAGGTGCCAGCGGGCACCGTGGAGGCGCCGGTGAGCGCAGTGGAGGTGCCCCCCAGTCCTCGAGGAAGAGGAAGCGGGGCTTCTCCAGTTTGAGGTAAGTAGCAACGTTTTCCACATGCCCTCGATTTCGAGAAACAGCCGCTCATCCCCCCTTTTCATTTCGTCGTCAGGGCGTCGCCGGCCGTCCCCGATCTCGCGCCCACCAAGGCGCTCAAATTGAGGATGTCTTTGACGACTGGGCGGCGCTCGGAGAGGGTGCCACGGGCGGCGGTGAGCATGGCAACGGCGGGCGATCCATCACGCACCCCGACCGCGGCCGCGGGGTCGCAGCAGGAGGTGGCGGTGGCGGCCGCGACGCCGCAGCAGGCGCTGGTGCTCCGCGACCCTCACCAAGGGCGCGGGCTGGCTCATTCGGAGAGCCGGTCCATCAGGGGCCGCGAGGCGGCCGGGGCCCCTGATGGTGGTGCCCCTACGAGGGGCCGGTCGAGGAGGTCGTCCGGGCCAGCCCCCGGGCCTACGACCGAGGTGCTAGTGATGCGGGCTGACGGCTGCGTGATGTCGCAGCGGCCGGCGCACGACGCCGGGGCGTCGACGTCTCGTGCCGCGCCGCCAGCATCTAACGCCGCCACGTCGCAGTCGGAACAGGGGTTGCGTCCCCCCGGGGTGCCGCGTACCTTGATCGACGAGGCCCAGGCCGAGCAGGTGCTGTGGCAGGAGTTCCGCGAGCACGGCACCTCCCTCAACGCTGCGCTGGCCGAGGCGCTCCGTCTCCACGAGGGTCGGTCGTTCCAGCTCTTCGAGGTGAGCGTTTTTGCTTGGTTGGAGTTCATTTTCTCGTTTGTTTCCCGTTCGAGTGTTTCACGTTCTGATTCCTCTCTCCGCCCTTCGGTTGATGCTCGTAGGAGCTGCAGGGCCAGGCGCGCGAGAAGTACAGCCGCCTCTCCTAGTTGAGCTCGAGCCTTGACTGGTACCGGGGGCAGTACGAGGCCTTGGACGCCCTGGTGGAGGCCCTGCAGACGGACAACGGCTGGCTGGAGTACCGGCTAATGGCCGTGCAGGACGCGCTCCTGGACCAGCGTGCTCTGACCGCGGAGGGCGCCACCGCGGTCGACAGAGTGAAGGCCGTGCTCCTAAAGAAGGAGGGGGTGCTGACGACAGCGGACGGCGAGCTGCAGAAGGCGCGCGCTGCCCTGGCCGAGGCGCAGACCTTACTGGCACAGAAAGAGACTGCCCTCGTCGAGGCGCAGACCCAGCTCCAGCAAGACCGCACCACCCTCGAGGGGGCGAGATCCTGGCAGGCTCAGGCCGAGCAGAAGGCCCAGGAGGCCGAAAAGCTGAGCGCTGATCTGCAGGAGAAGGTCACGTCGCTTGCCGCGGTGGAGGATCAGCTTCGTCAAGAGCGGAGCGCACGTCAGCAGGCAGAGGGCCAGCTCCAGCAAGAGCGGTCCGCCCTCGCGGAGGCTCAGGCCGCCCTCCAGCGCGAGCGCTCGGCTCGTGAGGAAGCGCAAGGCCAGCTCCAGCGGGAGCGCACCACGCTGGGGGAGGTTCGAGCCGCGCTCTAGCTCCAGGATTCAGAGGTCACGCGGCTCAAAGGGGAGTTGGTCCAGGAGGCCGTGTCGTTCGAGGAGCTGCGGCAGGCTAGCGAGGAGAAGGACGCCACTATCCTCGAGCTGCAGCAGGCGGCTGAGACCGTGCGCGCGGCCCTCGATACAGAGAAGAAGCAGGTCGAGGGTAAGTCGCCTCTCTCGGATTCTTCGTTTGTTGCTTGGGTTCGTCGAGATCCGCTCTCAACTTATTCGTCTTCCGTTTTTTCAGGCTTACGGGCTGCTCTCGGGACATCAGCGACGCAGGCGGAGGTGCTCCAGGCGGCTTACAATTCCTCCCAGCAGGAGTTAGGGGTCCTGCAGGAGGCAGCCCTCGAGGCATGCCAGAGTATCGACGAGGGCAACGGACAAGTCGGGAGCACGGTGGCGAGTCGCCTCCGAGCCTTAGGCGGCCACGTCGCCCGGCGTATGCGAGGTGCGCTCCGCCTGGGGATCCAGAAGACCCTTGGCGTGGTGCAGTCGCACTACCGGGTTAACCTTGCGGCGCTGGCTACGGGCTACATTATCGCTGACGACCTTGACGATGATGGTGCTGAGGCCGAGGCGAGCCGCCTGGACGCGCTTGCTGCTTCTGCCGCCGACATCCTCACCGACGACTTCGCAGAAATCCTCTTCCCGGAAGCTCCTCCCGCCGGGCCCCTCGAGCCCTGAAAGCAGCTGGGCACTCAGGCCCTTAGATTGTAGTTAGGAATCGAGCCTCGTGGCTTTATGTAATAAACACAATTTGCTTAAAGTACTTGTAAGCTTAAGTGCTATTTCGTTTTTTGTGATTGCGTCGTTCCGTCTCTTCCTGTCGTTTAGGCGAATTTCAGCTGGAATCATTCGTTTTCGCGAGTAGCACTTAGGCAAAGTGGTGAGGGGGAAGGGCCGTATCCTACCGCGAGGCATAGGCTATCCCCGACTCACCCGTCTTCGTCCTTTGGTTATTCGCGTCCTGCGTCATTTCGCTCAAATTCCCAGGTCAAGACGTACTTGGCGCTTTTGAAGTAAAGATTTTTTGCGAAAATTGTGAAAAAATGGGACCGTTTTAGGGGGGGTTCCCCCCGTAGTAGCCCCCGAGGTGGACTTGGTTTTCGGGGGGAAAACCGAGTCGCCCTTGACTTTATCGCAAAGAAAACTTTACATTTGTACAGCCGACTGGGGCGTCGGATATGCGCAAAAAGACTTGGAAATCCTTTCTAAGGGTAGAAGCGACGTAGCTGTTGGATGTTCCAAGCGTTGGTGAAGACTTCGCCTTGCTCGTTCGCCAGCTTGTACGTGCCGGGCTTGAGCACCTTGGCGACGATGTAGGGCCCCTCCCATGGTGGTGACAGCTTGTGGCGGCCTCGGTTGTCCTGACGCAGCCTTAGCACTAGGTTGCCCTCGTTGAGGTCTCGGCGCCGGACTTTCTGAGCTTCATATCGCCTAAGCGCCTGCTGGTATCTTGCCGATTGCATCATGGCCACGTCACGGGCTTCGTCTATTTGATCCAGCGAGTCTTCGCGAGCTCGCTGGTTCGAACCTTCATCGTAGCCCTTAATCTTGGGCGATCCGTATTCCAAGTCCGCGGGGAGAACGGCCTCTGCACCATAGACTAGGAAAAACGGCGTGAATCCCGTGGCTCTGCTCGGAGTGGTCCTGAGGCTCCAAATGACCGCTGGGAGCTCCTGAAGCCATTTCCGGCCGGACTTGTTCAGTCTGTCGAAGATCCTGGGCTTGAGGCCTTGTAAAATCATGCCATTGGCACGTTCCACCTGGCCGTTAGTCTGTGGGTGTGCGACAGCCGCCCAGTCCACGCGGATGTGGTGGTTGTCGCAGAACTCCAGGAATTTCCTGCCGGTGAATTGGGAGCCATTGTCGGTGATGATGGAGTTCGGCACTCCGAACCTGTGGATGATATCGGTGAAGAATGTCACGGCTTGCTCCGATCTGAGGTTGGTGATCGGGCGTGCCTCGATCCATTTGGAGAACTTGTCCACGGCAACCAGCAGGCGGGTATAGCCCCCGGGCGCCTTTCGCAAGGGCCCGACAATGTCTAATCCCCACACGGCAAAGGGCCATGTGACGGGTATGGTCTGTAGGGTGTGAGCAGGGAGAAGGGTCCTACGCGCGTAGAACTGGCACCCCTCGCAGGTGCGCACGACCTCGCTGGCGTCGGCAACCGCTGTGGGCCAGTAGAAGCCCTGACGGAACGCGTTGCCCACGAGGGTGCGCGGTGCCGCGTGATGGCCGCACATGCCTGCGTGGATGTCACGGATGAGTTCCCGGCCGTGGGGAATGGGAATGCACCGCTGCAGGATGCTGGACGCGGCGCGCTTGTACAGCTCGCCATCAATCACGGCGAACGACTTGGCTTTCCTGGCGATGCGCCTAGCTTCGGTTCGATCTGAGGGGAGTTCCCCTCGATCGATCCAGGCGAGGTACTTGGCTCGCCAATCCTCCGCTCGGGGGGTCGGCTCGATTTCCATGGCCTCGGCTTCGTCCGCACCGTACCCCTCGAGTAGGGAGAGTACGAACGCCTCGTTCGAGGGGTCCTCGTCCATGGGTTCCGCACCCGCTGGACTCGAGGGAGCCCCCGAGGGTTCCTCCTGATTCGAGGGGGCTGGACTGAGGTCGACGGATGGTTTGGCGATATCTCGCGCGAAAACGTTCGGGGGAACGGTGATTCGCCCCGACGCGATCTTAGCGAGCTCGTCCGCCTCCTCGTTGTACTTGCGGGGGATGTGATTGAGCTCGATGCCGTAGAACTTGTCCTCGAGGGCGCGTACGGCGTTGCAATAAGCCTCCATCTTCTCGTCGTGGCAGCTCGCATTCTTCATGACCTGATCGATTACGAGCTGCGAGTCTCCCCTGATGTCGAGGCGCTTGATGCCGGTCTCGATGGCGATTCGGAGGCCACAGAGGAGGGCCTCGTACTCCGCCATGTTGTTTGATGCGGGGAAATGCAAGCGCACTGCATACCTCATGTGTTCCCCGAGGGGCGAGATGAAGAGCAGGCCCGCGCCCGCTCCGGTTTTCATCACCGACCCGTCGAAATAGAGGGTCCAGCATTCGGCCTGGATCTGCAATGGGGGCAGCTGTGTGTCCGTCCACTCGGCGACGAAATCCGCGAGGATCTGAGACTTGATTGCCTTGCGCGGCGCGTAGGTGAGCGTCTCGCCCATGAGCTCTACGGACCATTTTGCGACCCTGCCCGCAGCGTCCGGGTTACGGATGATCTCTCCCAACGGGAATGATGAGACCGCCGTGACCGGATGGGCTTCGAAGTAGTGCCGCAGCTTGCGCCGCGCGAGCACCACTGCGTAGAGCAGCTTCTGGATCTGGGGATACCGCGCCTTGGTCTCGGACAACACTTCGCTGATATAGTACACCGGTCTTTGAACTGGTAGGGCGTGCCCTTCCTCTGCTCGCTCTACGACGATGACCGCGCTGACCACCTGGGTGGTTGCCGCGACGTAGAGGTACAGAGGCTCGCCTCCTTGAGGTGGCGTGAGGATTGGTGCGTGTGCGAGCGTCGCCTTGAGCTTGTCGAGTGCCTCCTGGGCCTCAACCGTCCAGGAGAAGCGTTCGTGCTTCTTCAGGAGTCGGTAGAGGGGCAGTCCCTTCTCGCCAAGCCGGGAGATGAAACGGCTCAAGGCAGCCAGGCAGCCCAACACCTTCTGCACCCCTTTTAGGTCTCGAATCGGGCCCATTCGGTCGAGGGCGGAAACCTTCTCGGGGTTGGGCTCGATTCCCCGCTGGGAAACAATGTATCCCAGCAGCATGCCACGCGGCACCCCGAAGACACACTTCTCGGGGTTGAGTTTCACCCCGTTTGCCCGCAGGCAATCGAACGCAACGCGTAAATCGATAATCAGGTCGTCCGCCTTCCTGGTTTTGACGACAATGTCATCTACGTATGCCTCTACGGTCCGCCCGATGTGGTCTCCGAAAACGTGCTGCATACACCGCTGGTACGTAGCGCCCGCGTTTCGGAGGCCAAATGGCATTGTTACGTAGCAAAACATGCCGAACGGTGTGATGAAAGAGGTCGCGAGTTGGTCGGACTCCTTCATCTTTATTTGGTGGTAGCCCGAATAGGCATCAAGGAAACATAAGAGTTCACACCCCGCAGTGGAATCTACGATTTGATCGATTCGTGGCAAAGGAAAAGGAACTTTGGGACATGCTTTATTTAGACCGGTGTAATCTACACACATCCTCCACTTCCCATTCTTTTTCTTAACTAGTACAGGGTTAGCCAGCCACGTTGGGTGGAAAACTTCCTTGATGAATCCGACCTCGAGGAGCTTCCGCAGCTCCACTCCGATCGCGCGGCGCCTTTCTTCATCAAAGCGCCGCAGCCGCTGTTGCACGGCTCTGGAGTGAGGTAGGATGTCAAGGGAGTGCTCGGCGACCTCCCTCGGGATGCCTGGCATGTCCGAGGGGCTCCACGCGAAGATGTCGGCGTTGGCGCGGAGAAAGTCGATGAGCACCACTTCCTATTTCGGGTCGAGGGTGGAACTGACCCTCAACACCTTACCCTCGGGGGCGGCAGGGTCGAGGGGCACCTCCTTCGTTTGTTCGGCAGCCTCGAAACTACCCACGTGTTTGGCAGAGGAGTCGGGGCCCTCGTTGGCCAGCTTCTCCATGTCCGCGACAAGTGTTTCGTCGAGCGCCAGGGCCTCAGCGTGCTCGACGCACTCGACGTCGCAGTCGAATGCGTGCTCGATCGACGAGCCCACGGTGATGACGCCTTTTGGCCCCGGCATCTTCATCTTGAGGTAAGTGTAGTTCGGGACCGCCATGAACTTAGCATAACACGAACGCCCAAGGATGGCGTGGTACGCGTCCCGGAACCCTACCACCTCAATGGTGAGGACCTCCTTGCGGAAGTTGTCCGGTGTGCCGAACCAGACCGGCAGGTCGATCTGCCCGAGGGGCTGGACGCGCTTGCCCGGCGCGACGCCATGGAACGGCGCCGTGCTGGGCCGCAGCTGGTCCAACCATTTCCCCATCAGCCGTAGAGTGTGAGCGTAGAGGATGTTGAGGCTGCTGCCGCCGTCCATCAGCACCTTGGAGAACCACGCGTTGCCGATGATGGGATCGACGACCAACGGGTACTGGCCCGGGTTGGGGATGCGGTTTGGGTGATCCTTGCGGCTGAAGGTGATGGCGTCCTCCGACCAATCAAGGAAGGAAGGAGGAGCCCTCTCCGCGGCGAGGACCTCGTGCCGCTCTCGCTTGCGCCGGCTGGTGGACATGTCCACCGTCGGTCCCCCGAAGATGAAGAAGACGTTCTCCACCGCGGGGAAGCCGTCAGCGTCTCCGTCACCCCCGTCCTTCTTGGCCTCGTCCTCCTTCGCGGCGACGCGGCGGTAGTACTTCTTGAGCATGTCGCACTGCTCGAGGGTGTGGTTGACTGGGGTCTTGTGGTACGGGCAGGGCTTCTTCAACATATCGTCGAATACGTCGGGGCCTCGAGGGGCCCCTCGAGGGCCCTTACGGGCAGGGTCAACGGCGAGGGCCTCGTCGTCCTCGCCGCGCCCGTGCGTACGTGCGTCATGGTGGGGCTTCTTGCCCTTCTTGCCCCGCTTCTGTTTCTTCGCGGGCTCCTTGGACTTGCTGCCCTCCGCGGGCGCGTCGTCCAAGCGCTTTCCTTTCTTGCCGTCGAAAATGGCCCCCACTGCCTCCTCTCCGGAGGCGAAGCTGGTGGCGATGTCGAACAGCTCGTTGGAGTCGACAGGCGGGCTCCTCCCGAGCTCGCGCACGAGGTCCCGACATGTCGTGCCTTCGAGGAAGGCGTGCACAATCTCGGACTGAGCAACGCTCGGGAGCTCAGTATAGCGCTTTGAAAAGCGCCGTATGAAGTCCCGGAGCGATTCGCCGGGCTTCTGAGTGCACGCCCGCAGGTCCCAGGAGTTCCCAGGGCGCACGTATGTGCCCTGGAAGTTCCCCACGAACGTGCGGACCAAGTCGTCCCAGCTGTGGATCTGGCTGGGTGGCAGGTGCTCGAGCCATGTTCTGGCCGAGTCCGCAAGGTGCAGCGGCAGATTGCGGATGATCACCGCATCGGTGGTGGCTCCGCCCAGCTGGCAAGCCAGACGGTAGTCGTTGAGCCACACACGAGGGTCCGTCTCCCCCGTGTACTTGTCGATGGTAGTGGGCTGGCGGAAGCGCTGGGGGAAACTCGCCGCACGGATCTCCCGGCTGAACACTCGGGTTCCCGGGGGTTCCGGTGTTGGCGAGCAGTCCTCTCGGCTGTCGTAGCGACCACCTCGTCGAGGGTGGTAGCCCGCCGCCGCTCGTGCCTCCGCGTCGCCCTTTTGCTTGGCGTTCAGGACGTTGCGGGCGTCGCCGTCGTGGGCTTGGCCGCGCGTGTCAAGGATCTGCTCCTTGACAGGCGTCCTGTCCCGGTTTGCCGGCTGGCCCGCCGCGCCGTCGGCGTGGACGGATGGCTCCTGGCCCTGCACGCCGCCGTCACCCCGCGCGCTGGACTGGTTGCGCATGCGGGACGCGGAGCTCTCGGCCTACTGCACGGCCGCTTGCTCGATGAGAGTCTGCGCCTCGCGGCGCAGGTTACGTGCCTCTGGCGTCGATGGCTCGGGCATGGCCCGAAGTAGTATCGCCACCGCGATGAGTTTTTGGCTGGCACGAAGTGGCGTGTGTGGGTTGTCCACGTCAAAGTTGGCATTGATGCGCTCGCAGGCTTGCTTCCCGGCTTCTCGGGCGCGTTCGCCGCGCGCCGAGGCTTCCCCTGCGATGGTTGCACGCAGGAGCCGCACCTGCCGGTACTCTTCCGCGAGCTTTGCCTCGAGCTCGCGCGCCTGGGCCAGCTGCGCATTGATATCTGCATTGGCCGCTGGTGGGGCCGGTGGCGGGTTCGGTTCCGGATGCTGGGCCGCGTTCCCGTCGACCGCTCCGTTTGCGCCGTCAGCTTGCTCGTTGGCGGCGACAACGAAGCACTCGCGCGAGGGATCATAGCTCCCTTCGCTGGAGTCGTCGGAGCAACCGAACCAGTAGTCCGCGGCGTCAAGGAACCACCGGAAGACCACAGGGTCCGGTACGCCGGAGAAGTCCCACTCTGCATAGCCATGCGAGGTTGAGGGCGGCAGTTCGCTGGGCGAGCCGTGGTACGACTCGTCGTTGGTGGTGGCGATGAGGTTCCGGACTGACAGCAAGTGATGGCCCGGGAGATCCTCGTACGCGGCCATGTCGGTGCTGACGGATGAGGCATACGCCGCAGTAGGGTTGCGCATCCCGTGGGGAAACTGCGGCCCCGCGGCCGCGTGCTCCCCCGCAGGGTGCGCCGCCGTGTCGCTCGGCGGGGGCGCGTCATTCCGGGCCGCCTCGCGTGTTGCCCGGTGTCGCTCCGTGCGCGCCTGGCGCGAGCGCTGACCTGGGCGTTTGCGGCGCCGGGATGTCGAGGCGCTCGCGGCAGCCACCTGGGTGGGTGCCGGAGCGTCAGTAGCAGGCGTGACGGGCATTGGGCCCGGCCCAGTCGACCGCCACGGGTGAAGTTCGTCGAAGTTGGTGAGGCGCATGAGGTAGCCGTTCCCTGTGGCCTGAAAGTTCAGGCTCCCAAACCGGATTTCGAATCCAGCAGGGAGAGGGTCCGAGCTGCCCATGGCGTACCTCTGGGACGTCATCTCGGTACGAATCACCATCGAGAATGCTGGTGAGGAGTCGATCACAGCGCGAGGGCCCCCTACCTGGCGTGCCAACTGTCGGTGTTAGGATTAGTCCCGACACTAACTAGTAAGTTACGCTGTGATCAGCTTCTCGATGGTCGGTGCAAATGACAACACA
This sequence comes from Cenchrus fungigraminus, assembly GCA_036936925.1. Lineage (NCBI taxonomy): Eukaryota > Viridiplantae > Streptophyta > Magnoliopsida > Poales > Poaceae > Cenchrus > Cenchrus fungigraminus. The sequence continues at coordinate 77,574,112 of CM072780.1, forward strand.
GGGGACACGAGTTTATCCTGGTTCCGACCGTGGGGTCGTACGTCCAGCAGATTGGCGCGTGCGCGCTGTATTGACTCGCACCGGTGGTGCCTGTAGAGGGGGCTACAAGCAAGGCGGGAGAGGAGGAGATGCCTCCAAGTCCCTGCTAAGTGATTGAGGCAAAATGCCAATATCGATGGGAACGAGAATGCGAGTGAGAGTGAGTGTGAAGCGATGATGTCGTCCTCTCCCCCCCCCCTGGCGGCCGGGTGACCGCCTCCTCCTTTTATAGACCAAGGGGAGGCGGCTTACAAATGTGCCGCACGGGGTTTTACACAGTATCGTGGTACTGGTGCACAGTGTTCGCGATTTGATGGTGTCCTAGCATCTCAACACTTGCCGGTGTCGTGGTGGCTATCCGATGGTCGGGGAATAGCTTCGAGGGTAGCTTGCTCGGCGTGCGCGTCCAACTGCCGTTTGTGCACCCGTTCGAGGGTCTTGCTGACGGGGGCGCCCGGTGCTGTACAGGGCCCGGCGTGGCGGCATCCCATCGAAGCATGGCCGCACAGCACCGGGGGATGGCAGCATAGCGCCCGGGATGGTGCCACAGGGTCAGGGATGTCCGCACAGCGCTGGTGCTGATCGCACGGACTCTGGGCGAGTCGCACAGCGCCCGGGATGGCCGGGCGGCGCCGCAGCTAGCGGAGGGGACGCGGCGCACGTCGCTCGTACGGCGGCGCCGGTCGGTGTGCGCACCAAGTCGCTGCCCGTACACCCTTCGAGGATGATCCATGCTCTTTCGAGGGTCTCGATGGCGGGAGCGCCCATGCCGTACAGGGGCCGGCGTGGTGGTGTCCCATCGTAACAGGGCTCCATAGCGCCGGGGATGGCTGCACAGCACTGGGGATGGCTGCACAGCGCTGGGAGGTGACGGAGGTGACGCGCCTCGCCGGCCTTGCGCCACGGCGTCACCCCAGGCGGGCGGGGAATTGGGGGCCGTACCCCTCTCGAGAGTGCCGCCGTCCTCTTTCGAGGGGCGCGACGTGGAGGAGGTACGGGAGTAGGCGGCACAGTATCTCGAAATGACACCGGCCATCCCGCGCGGCACCCGCACAGCGCCGGGGATGGCTGCACAGTGCGGGTTGGCCGAACAGCACCGGGATCTGATTCCCAGGCGGTGTCAGAGGGTCGGCGTGGCGTGGATTTACCTTTGACCCGGGCTCCCGCGACGCGCCAGAGCATTTAATGCTCCGGTCGTGGGAGCAGGCACGGTGTCGCGGATCAGAGGAGGCCTCGAGTGAGGCGTAAACACGCTCGAGGGGGGTTAAGCCCTCGAGCGAGGCGGACACTCGCCCGAGGGGGCGTCAGGCCCTCGAGCGAGGCGGAAGATTCGCGACGCAGAGCCCGGCCCTCGAGCGGGTCGGAGGTTTGCTCGAGGAGCGCCAGGAGTCGACTGTTCGTTGGGCCGGTGAGGCTTTTTGGGCCGTGGGCCCTGCCCTGGGCCGCTGTCGTGCGTGGTGTGGTTTGCTCGTTTGATTTCGTTATTTTTCGAAAAAGGGGTGATTTCCCCCATCATTAGGGGACCCCCGTGACTGTCCCCGACACTAGTCTATCTACCTCTAAGTTTTTAATAAAAGCAACATCTGAGGTAGCTAAGTTGATGCCTATCCTACCAAGGTTTGAAATAATATGGGAATCTGAAAAGCTAGAAAAGGAAGTACCTTCGAGGTTCTTTTTCTTTGCCGGTCGTTCCGTCTTGCGTAGGATATGTTCATCCGCCTTTCCCGCATTCCTGCTGCTTCGGCGAAGTGTCTTAGGTGCGCCCACCTCAGAAGGAGTAGGAGTAGGCGGCGCCACCAGTGGTACCGTCACGGACGTAGTGAGGTTGTCCACCTCACTCAGTGGCTCCCCCACAATAAGTGGGGCGGCCCCCTCAATGGTAGCAGCGACATCATCCGCGGCCACCTCCTCTATACGTGCATTGGGGAGGGAATCATCCCCTCCTGCAGCAGCATCGAGGGACAGCACCTCCTCCGAAGCTGATGCGGTCTTCACTCCCGTGGCGTCTGTCTCCCCTCTCTCCAGCGTGGAGGGGGACAGAAACCACCGCAGGGCCCCCCGCAGTGAATAGCGGGGCGGCCACCACCAGAGTCCCTGCATCCTGTACCGAAGAAAGAGGGGGTGTAGGCGTAATACCTACAGAGATATCTCGGATGTTAACATGTCGCTTTTTTATGTGACGAGCGAGGGTATTAATGTTCATGAGAAATTTAATTTGATCCTTCACCAAGTTGGAAAATACCACCCAATTATAGATGTCGATCATGTGGTCCCAGCTCCACATGGCATCTACTTAATGGATGTATTTTTTTTCCAACTTACACACATCTTCGCGACGGTACTAAGCCAAGTTTCTAACCCAACCACATGGCGGGAACTCACGCGAAAGCACATCCCTATTCGAGCATGGTGCAATACCGGCCACTTTCACAGTAAATTCACTTAGGAGAGGTGAGCTTCGTTCATATATTGCAACTTGCAACTAACACACAAAAGGGGATTGACATGATCAGTTCTTGATCTTATTGAATCGCTAGGATTTCCAACTAATCGAAGAAGTTAAGCTTTTGTGTCAAGTTCATAATATCTCCATATGCTGTATTATTCGTGATTAGTGGTCAAAGTTGGAAATGCAAATGATCGATTAAAGCCCATGCCATGATGACACTGCTAGTTTATAAACTATCACATCAAAGCCTGCAGTCTGCTTTGGTTGGTAGCTTCGTGCCACCACCCAGCATTTTCAGATGAGGATCTCTGTTCGCTGAAAGGATTCATGCATGACTCCCGAAGTATCTGTTTGTTGTTGTGAGGGAATCATTGCAGATCGCCTCTCTCATGTTTCAACTCTTCCAATCATGGCCTTTGAGACCATCATGCATGCAATGGGCTAGCTGTAAGCATTTGTATTCTTCTTGTTTGTTCTTGCAAGGACTCCATCATGTCACTGTTACAATCAAATAATACTATTCCGATCCCAGCAAGAAAGAGGAAGGTTTTAATTTAGATTTTCGAATATTATATATGTGTATGCACCAGAAATTCATCACTTGAAAGTTTGACTCAAAATGTGTTGGGATACATCGTTTTCCAAGCTGCAAGCAACATAACTTCCCCCTTAACCACCGTCCACGGGGTTAGCTTGTTGCTGTGGGCTTGAAAAGGACATGGACAGCCAAGTGCAAGTAGCCACAGAATAAACGAATTGAAATACCAAGTGTGGATGTGTGTTGGTGGATAATACCGATGATAAGTGATGCAAGAGGAATGTCCCTTTGCCATTTGTACGCTGCGTGCAGTGCAGTTGAAAGCTCCGCATTGAAGCCGCGGAACGCGGATTGGCAGATGTGGATATCTCAAAGGTTCTGAAAAACCGCCGAGAGGCGGCCGACAAACCCAAAACTTGAAGTTCTAGTTTTCTAAATTGATAAATACCATGTGGTCAATTTGGCTATTTTTTATGTGTGTTAACTAAGGCTCGCTATTTGCATTTGAAATTGTGAATGTAGAATTTTTTTTTAAAAAAAAAGGTCAGCGTTGTAAGAGAATTTAAGTTGGGACACCATAAGTTGGTTAAACTTCATTTTTCATCTCATAAACGTTAAGAAGGCTTTGGTATATGTGCATTTTGTTTTAGGCAACAAGTATATAGATAGTTACATGCATACTATTTCATTGCTATTATTCCACCAAGCGAATTCGACTGTTTTTCCACATGCCATAGCACCCATGCTGGAGTGAGCAATTGAAAGTTTCATACCATCAATATCATGGTTCACATCAAGATGGCTGCTCCCCCTCCCTCGCGCCAACCCTCAAAGTGACTATAATTGATAGGCTAGCTCTACCTATGAATCCAAGTTGCATCCATAACCCAATTGGGATGAATTGCTTTTACTTAATTAGCCCCCATGCCATCCCTCTAGCGGGAGTGCGACATTCATTCAGAAAAGAACTATGGTGAGAAATCATTAGAGACGGGTAAAAATTGCTTGACCGGTCGAGGCCAGGTAAAAATCATTAGAGTCAGGTTAATTAAGGTTTTCACAAACTGCATATGCTCATTGTGTTCAAATTGATCAGACAGCAATGTTTTCAAATAATTGCGATCAAGAAAAGAAAAATGTTTCAAAGATCTTATAGGTAATAATTTTCCAATAAATTGAGTCAAGAGATCATTGTACTAAGCACACTGCACCATAATTCCAATTGCCCCCAGATCATTGTACTAAGCAGCACACAGCATAATTCCAATTGCCCCCAATGATCCGAAAACGACCAGTCGGATCGATCGGTCGATCGATCAATCATCCCCGCGCAGAGCTAGCTAGCTCCATCGCGGTCATCCCGATTGAATGCACTTGGTGGTGTGTGACAGATGGCCAGCCTCTTGGCGTGTAGCAGTTGCCAATGGCGCCACACACTGCATGATAAGATCACCACTGAATGCGCATCTCCTATGTTGAGCACGACTGACAGATGTATATGTGCAGTGGATGTGTGTGTGTGTGCGCGCGCGCTAGGGTCAAGCAAGCAGCACTCCACGCTGGCACCGAGAGCTAGCTATAAGGGCAATTTGGCCACTGTCGTTGCCGTGACGCGTGATCGCTCGTGGACGCAATGATCCCCGGCGTCAAAAATCTGTTCGCGTTGGGGGGTGTGTCCACGGGTTCTCGTCCAAGGGGTTGACTGTTGAAGCATCATGTTACCCAACATGGGGTGTTATGGATGGTTGGATGCACGGACGATCATGCACCGGCACGTACAATGGGTCGGACGAAGCTACTGCTAAGCTGGTCACGCCCTAATAGCTACCAACCAGCCATAGCTGCTCGTACGTTTACACTGCCCTGTTCATCTTTTGGTGTCTTTAATTTTGTAGTACTGCTCATCATTTGTTTTATTTTAGTTGATTGGATCCTTAAACATTATTGCCTTGCTTTAATTTGTAAGGGCTGTGGTGAAGTACTTTTCTCATTTGGCCATTGACTCGTTCTTCTGATCTGCTATAGTCACTTTTCTCAACAATTGGACTAGCGCCTAGTCAGCATCATCACTACCACCCTAAGTCTCCCTAAAACGTTTATTAGCTCCTCACTCAACCTAAGTATGCCTAATTTAAACTGCGAGGCTCGTTACCTCCTTTTGGGTGCATCCCTATATATGCGTCCTCAAGAAACAATATCTCGTGATTGGTAACACAATAACCACCACACCATGCACTTTGCCCCCAACAACGGTTGTGCCTCACTCTACCATTGCTCTTGAGCCCCTCCCTCTATAGGTGCACCCCCCCCCCCTCCCCCCTCCAAAATGAACTTGAACCTTAACATGCTGTTTGGTTTGAGGACTATATGACGTTTGGTACAGTGAGGTAGCCTCACTCTACCAATGAATTTGATGTTTGGTAGTACATCTATCGTCTTCTCGCTGTTCATTTTTTTTGTTTGGTGTGGGAAACAGAATGAGTTGAACCCATGATAGCACCTCACCTATCTATAACGGTAGGTTCCTCGAACCAAACACACCCTTAGCTTTAAGCTTCTCCGAGAGCACCGCCAACGGCTATAGAGGGGCACGACGAGCCAACACCACCAGAAACAAAAATCAAAATTAAAGAAACCGACTTAAGGAAAATGGTAAACTTTTCGACGACGGGCGCAGCGCAAACCATCAGCAATGCAAACTCGTAGTGCCGAAGAATTCTCTATTGCATACAAGTGCTGAAAAAATGAGCAAACCACTTTGGTACATTTGGAAGCACTGCACCCCTGGAAAGTGGGAGAGTTCCAATGTACTTTGCGCCATGGCCTCCTGGATCGACCGATACCAGAAAGCTAGCAGCGCAGCCGAATTTTCTATAGCACGCACGCACCCAATTTTTTCTTTATTTCTTTCTCTAACTAGGAAAATGCCCGTGCGTTGCTACGGGCATAAAAATTGAGTAATCCAATCACATGTATTTAGAAAGAACACATGTATTTAGACAAACAAATACAATACCAAATCAGTTCAGAGCATAGACCCGGAAACTATGAGCAGGTACATGTGCACAACCAAGCAATTAACTGGTATCATCGTACTTACACATAATAAATTAATAATGCTCTGTAACGCCCATAACTGTATACAAATTTAAACAGTGGTGCTTAGCTTTAGAATTGCCTGTGCAATAATGAGTCAAACCTCCATGAAGTTCACTGTGCCCGATATGAGACGACTCCTCACAGTGCAGTCATGGTCCTTTTTCTTGAATATGCGTACAATCAATTATCCAGCACAAAGGAAATGAAATTATTATTACCTGCAAAAACAACGTGACTGAACCTGCAAAAATCAATTATTTTTGTATATAAATCAGGACCAATCTTGCAAACACGTAGGAAGTACAGATAAGGCTAGGCGTAAATAATATAATGTACCATTTGAATGAGTTCCAGTTGCTTCAAAACCAACCAGCACTGCACCTTTCAATTCATATGGATATTTCAGATATTGTCATAACCAGCTTTGTTGTAAGTGCAGTGGTGTAAATGAAGGCATTGAACTGCCAGGAATTATGAACTTTCAATTTTAAAGAGGACAAATTGCACTGAATTTTCAATTTATATTACACGCTTAGGGCAAGCTATGATCTATGATGAGTATAGCTATTCCTACTGAATTGATGGATCTACAATATAAAAGACAGTAGAGAAAACAACATGGCACTTTTTTGCCAATCATGAATTTTTCTGGAAAAAACAAAAATGATCTATGGTGAGTATAGCTATTCCTACTGAATTGATGGGTCCACAATATAAAAGACAGAAGAGAAAACAACATGGCACTTTTTTGCCAATCATGAATTTTTCTGGAAAAAACAAAATTTTGGATGCACCAGAGTAATCACGAGAGCTTACCTTTCTATCATTTTTCACATTAACCGTTAGTACCCTCTTCGTGTACTCTGTGCATGTTTAGAAAAAAAATGTTACCGACAAACACATGATCTGCACATTTCAGGGCACATACAATACTAAAAGATTAGAAAATAAATATCAGGAAAATGAGAGAGGTGCCTACTTTTGTCTGCTCACAGAGTTACCACAGGTCATTGTCCTTCCTCACAATGGCCATGACCTGTAAAATTGAAAGTAACCAAGAGACCCAGAGCTCCCTGCTATTTACCATACTTCAATGCACATTTGTTTGAATAAGATAGAACCATTTCAGGATAAAGAGAAGGCCCAAGCATCACATAGCATCACCATAAACCAGAAAGGGAAGACAGGGCGTTGAGATCATGGGGCTGGGGAAAACGGATCAGCGAAGCGGGTAAAGAGGGAGGGCAGACGCAAGTGAGGACCATGGGATGACACAGGGAGGAGCACAGGGAAGAAACTGTGGCAGCTGCGCGCCCGTCGGGAGTGGAGTGGAGGATGGGAGGGCGCGGCGGCGGCGTGAGGACGTGAGGGCGCCCAGGGAGTGAAGGACGGGCGGCGGCGGCGTGAGGACGGAGGCCGCGGGATTGAGGGAGGGCGAAGAGAGGATGGGGGGAGGGCGCAGCTTCGGCAGGATAGGGGGAGGGGGCCGCGGAGGCGCGGAGGATTGTGAAGAATGAAGACACAACCCAATGCTCCAACTCTACAATGTAATAAAATTTAGGCAGCACATTCTACTTTGTTCATATGATAGAAAATGGAGAAAAATCATCTCAAAAATTTCCCTATAATGAAGTTATCGAAAAGCAGGACTGGTGTGAATGTTGTTTTCCTTATCACAATAAAAATCAAGCGGTTTTGCCTAACTTTAAGAGAGAAAAGATATTTACCTGCGAGAAATGGTGCAATTCTCCACCGTGTAGCGACTCCTCAAGCTTCTTCTTCATGACCCATTTTCCTCAGGTCACCACGCCTCAGCACCCGCAGCCACAACATCACCACTGCAGCAGGATCCATATCTATGTAGTGCTTCCTAGTACAAACTCATAATAATTCAATAGACAGAATGTGCAATATACCAGGAAAATTGTTTGGTCATTCAATAATCACCCAGGACTACACATTGAACTTCCTAGTAGAAAATCTCAGCTAACATTGGGTACATGTATTCTCAAGAAGATGACATGGAAAATGAGCATGATTAGCATCAGCTCACACTGCAGGCAGAGCAAAACATCCATGCGTGAAGATTCCCATGCTTCAGGTCCCTCATGCTCACTGGTCAACTAAACCTGAACAAGTTGTTTCCAGATAAGGAAATCAAGAAGGTAAGTATAACGGTTCCAAATAGAAGCGATATCTTTAACACATCAACAGCTCTTATTCTAGGAGGCCACGACAGCCCCCATGTCCAAATGTGATCTTCTTGAATCAAAATCATACATGTGCCCAGCAAGGTTACCAAGGGTGAACCCTCCAGTCCAATTGTATAAATTTGAGTGATGCCCATGGGTACCTGAAGTTTCTTTTGGATCTCCAAGGTGATGAAAACAAATCTTTCCTTGTTTGCACGGAGCCGATGCAACTGATGGCATCCTGCAAGCAAATGAACATATTACAATAAGTAGCACCTAAATGCAAGAGATATAGAGAACACATAATTCAGATTGGTGAAGAACCTCCCAACACAGTGAAAGTGACTGTTGTCATTCTGTTTTATCATACAATGAGATGAAAATGAAATCATTTGAGGTGATAATTTTATGACCGAAATAGAGCATTTTTGTCATAAACTTGAGAAATCAGTATCTATATAGATGATCTTTTGAACGTTCATACACATTTTTAAGTGTTTATCAGTGATAGTAGGATAATCTGAAACCCCTAGGATAATCAAATTAAAGGTAGTGAAAATGATAATTGCATGACCAAAAATAAGAGTAACAACTGATAACCTAGTGACTTTTGCATTCAGCTGTTACCTCTCTGATGGTGGTGTTTGACAGGTATTCAAAAGAATTTGCGACCACTCTTTATTTTTCACAGGATCCATCGACAAATAATCTGAGATTCTAACAACTGTATATCACACAAGTGAATACAAATTAAAGAGGCATAGAACAAAGAGTTAAGCAAACTGTATAAGAAAAAATGCTACTTGCAGAGTAAAAGGCGTGCTGAATTAATCAAATAACCAAACATATCGGCCTCCTGAACAGATGAGCAACTTACAGAAGAAAACTTTCCTACATGATGGGCTTCATTGATGCTTCAGAGATTTGCAACAGAAACCCATTTTGCAAGCCTTCTCTCCTGTAAAGAAAAACCAACAAAATATTTTTTTTATTTTTAAGAACTAAGTGGCTAACACAAATTTCAGCCATGGGTGCAGATTTTGTTTTTCCATTATGAAAACCCAATCTTGATGGGGGAAAGGAAAATCTATATGAAGCAATCAAAACATATTGAATTGGCAAGGAGATAAAATTGAGGAATTGAGTCGTATGATGAACATGGGATGCAGTAAAAAAATGAGCCTTGTATTGTGGTGGTGCTGCTGGTGCCGCTGAACAGGATGAGTGGATGACCAAGAAAGGGCCAATCAAGATTAGGTGTTGGGAAATCAACAAACAGACCCGATAGCTTATTTGCTAGCAGCAAGCGTTCTAGCCAAACACCAACCATGATAAATGTATACAGCTAGCTGAAACAAGGATTAGCTCCTGTAAAAATATTTATGCCACTGATCTTGGCAAGGGCCACTGCCCCTGCTGCTACGCAGACCTCCGCCCAGCAGATCGGTGATGAGGCAAGTCATTGGAGGGCATCGCCTGTACCATAGGAAAACATATATGGACCTTTCAGATCAGGACCTCTGGGCACCAAACCCTCATGAATGGATTAGATAGAGAAAAATCAAGGCAATGCGCCTCCGAGATCGAGACCTTTCAGATCAGGACCTCCGGGCACCAAACCTTTCAGATCTGCTTGAGACGGACGTGGCACGGTGGATGATGAGCCAGCGCCCTCCAAGCACTCGGCGTCCCGCTCTGGAGGAGGATTGGGTACGGTGGTGGCGGAGAGGACCATGGACGACAACGTGTAGAGGACCGGGTACGGCGGCGGTGCAGATGACTGGTATGGTGGTGGGCGGGGAGGCACTGGCTGCGGCGGATGTCGCGGGAGGGCAAGCGACGCGGGAGTGAGAAGGGGGGGACAACGATGCCGCGAGGGCGACATTCGGCGTCGATGCCACGGGAGGGGAAGCGACGTGGGGGCGAGCTGAGGGCGGACGGCGCGGTGACGCGATGTTGAGCGCGGACGACATGATCCACTGGGTGGGGTGGTGCCGTGCTCGATGGCGGAGGCGGAGGCGTCACCAGGGTAGAGTAGAGGGGGGCATCAGGGTTTGATTTGATTTGAAGGGGGTGGGATGGGAACGTGGGGGAGGGGAGGGAGGGCCGGAGGGGGCAGACGCAGTGTGGGGGCGGGGTGCGAGAGTCAAGAGGCGGACGCGCGGGGTTGGGGAGGGCGGACGCACGGGAGGCGGAAAAAGTACCATCAACTTTTTTTCTCCACTTCATTCTTTTTAGGAGTAGAGATTCATTCTCTGCAACGCCGGGTGTGGTAGTAACCATTAATCTATTTGCTAGTGCTCGCTGCCTTTCCGAAAGGTAGTTGCCTTGGGGTGCTGTGTGCGTAATTAACTTAAATTAATTACCTCTCACTCACCAATTAATAAGCTACTACTATTACACTATTAATTACCACAACATAGCTTGTTGATCAACCTTTTTTTTATTTAATTGGGATAATATGCTAGCTAGGGTAAAAGTGGGAAAAAAAATCAGCCAAGCAAATGCCAGTGCGCCGCCCCCCAGTAATTATGGGATTCTTCCCATGCTTCAGCTAGTAAAGCTTGTATTTCACTTGCTCTCGGTTAATCTTAAAAAATTAGTAGCTCGACAAAACTAGGTCGTCACTGTAAAATAGTTGGAGCACTAACGATTATTTGGCTTCTAGAAGTGTCATACATATCAAGTAACCCCTCCAGCTTGGTAAAAGAAGTCGTTTTGGACAAGATTTTGGTCAAACAATAGGAATATAAATGATGATTAACTTTTAAGTCGTCATATCAATATACTACCTCCGTTTCAGAATATAGGTACTTCTGACATTCAAATTTTGTCTCATAATAGCTATTTATGAGTTCTCAAGTGGGTTATTTGATATGGGAGGTCTAAAATGCCCACCTTGCATGCAAATCAATTATGGCATGCAGATTTGCATGCAAGTCTGCCACAAATTAAATAGGAAGGGTATAACTATCCTATTAATTAGCATATGAAAATTAAGGAAGGGTAATATGAACTTTTATTCTACATCTTTAATTTGTCTAAAAACTCTAGGAATAGCTATATTCTGAAACGGAGGGAGTATTTGTTTTCGAAATCATTTTTCATAAAAATATACATATATAACTTTTCAATAAATATTTTTATAGAAAATAGAAGTCAAAGTGGTGTATTGGAGACCGTATCACTGTCCTAAACGACTTGTTTTACCAAACCGGAGGGAGTATGTTCCTCAGTAAAATTTATGGAAATGGAAATTAAAAATAATCTCTTTAGATGAACTTGAAAATAATCGGTACACGGCGTGTTCCACTTCTTTTGCCAGCCAGCCTTCAAACCTGACCAGTTTCAGGAGACACAATCTGAAAATTGGAGACACAAGTTCAAACCCTGGCTATACCAACCGGCAGGAATCCCCTAACTTGCTTGAGGTGCTAAACTGCATGCCTTCAGCGGGCTTCAAGTCAAACGTCTTTCAACTTGATTATTCAATGCCACAAAACGTGTTGGTTGAACGCGTAGAAAGCCTTTACTTGGTTGTAAAAGTTATAATTAAGTACTCCCTCCATACTCATAAAACATGTCGTTTTGGACAAGATTTTAGTCAAACATTGGGAATATAAACCATGAGTAACTTTTAAATTGTTGAGTTTGAAAATGTGAAAACTACATGAATAAATTTGTCTTGCAAAATACTTTCATAAAAGTATAGTTATGTTAGTTTTTAATAAATACTTTTATAAAAATAAGAAGTCAAAGTTATGTATTGGAGACCCTGTCCTAAACGACATGTTTTATGAGTATGGAGGGAGTACTTGGTTATTATAAATGGACAATGTGCACATATGTTGTGTGTGTAGTTAGGGATGCAAGTTATTTATTTCTGGATTATTCAGTCATAGACCCAAAATTTAATTCGCTCTTTTGATTTATCATTTCTGTTTATTTTTGGGGTGTAGTATGACCTAAAGTGGAAGTGGAACTAGCCATCGGTGTCACTACTTGCATCCCCTTGTTGTCGAAAAAATAATTAAGTATAAATTATATATGGCTCTTAACATTTGATGATAATATAAGTATGTTACAATTTGCAAGATAGCTTACAGTCTGATGAGCTGTTGAGTTGGAGAGAGAATCAGCCGCCATGCTTGGAATCAATACCGTGGATTGAAGGATTATGGCATGCATGACGCACGCAGCATTAGCTTTCCAGACCAAGTGGTTCAGATGGGAGCTCATATTCTCTCTATCTCAATTTAGTATAGCCCCTCATCATCCGTGTTATTGCTAAGATACCTAATTCCTTTTGATGCAAGAATGTGCCCACATAACGACGAGAGTCCACACATGCTCATCAGGGGAGCACTATGTGCGCAAGTGTTTGCATAAAACCATATATAGGGATAAATTATATATCCCTCCACTCCAGCAGGATGTACTTCACAATATATCAAATTGTCAATCACACCTGATCGATGTACTGTAGTGGAGCTGCCTTAACCATTTCTTAAGTTAATGCCACATCATCCAAGTGATAAGATGAGGGAATGTAGGCCGATCGTCTCTTTATTAGCTAAGTGATAGTGAAAGAAATGACTCGAGTCTTGTTTTTTCTTTTCTTTTCTTTTAAAAAGAAGAAGATAAAGGTCAAGAGGGCAATTTTATATCTTGTATGCCTTATTAAAATGATAATTATTCCAGAGACAATAATGCATTGTAGAAATCTTGTCCTAAGTACTGTGTCTCAAGCTTATAATAAGTTTTTTTTTGAGAAGTTAAGAAGAGGTGCTAAAATTGGAGCTTAATTTGTACTCTCAATTATACTCTGTATTATCTATGAATGACTTGCTCTGCTTACTATTATGTGGTAAGGATAAAGAAAAAGAAGAAGTTGAGAATGAAACAATTAAATCTAAGGCATGGCGCGATGCTGGCAAGGGAAACCAAACTGCTGGCATGGCAATGGCATGGCACGATGTGAGGCTGAAAATATCCTCCACTTGCAAACTGGATCGAGTTTTAATTAGATGTGGAAGAATATCTCGATCCACTTGCAATACTTTACAATTATCTGAAATTTCCACGCTAACAAGTTCCCGCCGGCCAGTAACGGAGACGGCGCGGCCGGCACAAGAGATTGGAGACGACCAGCCGGCCGGCAGATCGGAAAGCATGCAGTGGATCGTCCTCTCTCTCTCAAGGGTTTCAAACTTGAATACCTAATGGAGTTTATACATAATATATATGTATACTAGCATCATGCCCGTGCGTTGCTACGGGTTGTAATAAAATTCTGAACATACAAATATGATACTGATGTACATCATGCTCCCTACTATTTCAACTCACTAAGACTCATAAGTATTAACGTTTTTAAGTGTCTAAATGAGCACGACACAATATTGATAATTTTTACTCTCGTTAAGCATGCACAGACATAGTGACAACAAAGCTAAATGACGTACATGTGCTCTGCATGCAACCTCACTTTTGAAAGTGGCTGTGCGTTGCTACGGGCATCCAAATATTTAAAATGAATCCAATTTCCCTAGCGCAATGCAGGTTTTAGAATGGCCATATTTCCCCTCTTTTTCCTTTTTTTATTTTCCCCTCTTTTTATTTTTTTCATTTTTTTATTAGTATAGATAGTAAAATGCACGTGCGACACGCAAGTGTTTTCCAAATATTTGGTAAACAAAAGATTTTATTCATAAAAATTCCAATAAATAATTTACTGCCATGTAAACAAAACATTTTATTTATAAAACATTCCTCGTCGATGCCACGCCCGTGGCTGCTGGCTTCGCGGTCGCCACCGCCGCCGATGCGCGCTGGTCTTCCTTGCCGCTGATGAACGACGGACTCTGGCGCCAAGAATAATCCTTTACAATGTCGCACTGGATCCGGATCTCGGCGACGAACCAGTACAACGCGGGCATCATCGTCCCTTCATGCCTCGGAGCACGAGCTGCTCTCGTCACCTCACGAGACGACGAGCCCGGCCGTCTCTCTGATCGCCAGGGGCTTTCTTACAAAAAGGACCATCACATAGATGGTCAAAAAGACACGTTGTACTTGCCCAAGGCCCAAGGGCATGTACAGCCCTTAGACATCAACTCGTCTGTAGAATCTCCAATTGCGTATACAGACAGATACACATATAGTTCATACAACTCATAGACGGGAAGGTCGTCTGTAAGCTGTTTAATGCTTTTTGTATACCATTGCATTTGTGTATACCATTGTGTGATCATTTGATAGAAAATGTATCAAACAAATAAATAAGGGAAACATGGTTATAACATTTTTTCTTTTTATTTATTTATTATTTTCATTCTTTGTTTTTCTTTTTTCTCCCCTCTTTTTCCTTTTTTTATTTTCCCCTCTTATACATTCACGGATTCACCACATCCACTTCTCCTCTGCCTTCAGAACACGCCGCCGTGGGCGACGCGTCCCCGACGAGGGCCGGCGCGCACGGGTCAACTACGTCGGGGTGCACATCGCTGTCGTCGCCACGCCCGCGCCAGGCACGAGGCTCAGCATCATGGCGCTTGACACCTTGAGGGATGACGCCTTGCTTGCTGCCATGGCAGCTTCCCCTCCCTCTCCTCTGTCCCTGTCCGTATACGCCGGCCAAATCCTCCCTACTGCCTCCACCAAAATCAAATCCCCTCCACCCAAGCGTCTGTCACCTTCCCAGCTCTGCCGTGAGCCACTCGCCGCCGCTGGCCATGGCCCATGCGGTTGGGGATTGAAGTCGCAGCGGAAGGCGGGGCTCAGCAGCCGCGGCGGCGCTCGCGGCGGCCGGGCCGGAGCTGCCCGCCAAGGTGCTCGCGGTGGCGTCGCGGCACCCCTGGCCAGCCAGCGGCGGAGCCAGCCAGCGCGGCAACCGCTTCCAGCTCCTCCTCGGTCTCGAGCTCCGCCTGGAGCTCAGGCGGAGGTCGGCGCAGCGCGCGGAGGCGGCAGGCCACCATCGCGCACGACGTGGAGCAGTGGTACGTGGGCGGACGATACAGCCGCTGCTGGACGCCGCGTGCAGCGTGCTTAGCTTTCCAAAAGACGAGGAATAATGTGTTTTTATTTTCGTTTTTTTTCTCTCACTTTCCCGGTGGTGGCTTTCCTCCCGATTTCCGCTGGGAATTGAACGAACCCCCCGGCCGAGCGAGCGAGAGTCAAGAACACTATACACCCATGCGTAGGCTTGCACGGTGCCCATGCAACCGCTTGCGGCTGCTTATGCAAGCTCCATGCCATCCATTGACAATTTCGTTTCTCGTTCTACATATTGAGTCATTGAGACCCATATATTGAGACCTCATAAGAGGTTACTTACTTGGAAGCGAGGTTTTGATTTTCGCTTGCTAGTTCTCAAGGTCATATGTTTTTTTCCATATGTCAAACATTCCATTTCTTCTCTATGCTGCAAGAGGAATTAATTATGTGCATAGACACACAAATCTTACGGGATAATATAACATCAGAAATGTATATATGTCACTCTCTTTACACCATCATGTTTGTGAAAACTCACATGTTTATTTTTTCCATGCTTTATCACCTAGCTCGAAATGCCATTTCCCCCACTAAATTTGTCTAGAACCAATTGTAGCGATTCCAACTTTTTTTTTCTTGATGAAGAAGGCGTGGGCATGCGTGGCCATATACATCACAGAAACCCCTATAAAGATTCAACCAGGGACGGAGGCAGCGAGGGGGTTGAGGGGGCTACTCCTAGGTTGAACCCGATAATCGCCCTGTTCGTTTGGCTTATCAACCATCAGCCAGCAGTACTTTTCTCTCAGAACAAATCAGTCATCAGCAATCAGCCAGCAGTACTTTTCTCTCAGAACAAATCAGCACCAGCCACCAGCCAAACGAACAGGCTGCATCAGCGAATAACCCGTGACACTCTTACCACCGTGCCCCGAAACGGGATCAAAGCCAGCAAACTATATCGTGCCAAATTACCAAGCAATTGGATTAATTCCACCGATTGGAATGCATATCCCACTACTACTGGCAAAATGAACTTTCACCCAAAACCTTAGGGCAGTCCCAATGGCCGGTTTCTTGAAACAGAATCCAAAACGAGTTAATGCTAATAGAAATCATCCTCTCCAACCTATGGTTTCTATACCAATTATTGTGTAGTGAAAAAATTAAATTCAGTACAGAAATAAGATAGATCCTTTGTGGCAAAATTTCACTCCCTCTTTCCTTCTTAGTCTCTTCCTTCCTTATCCAGACCGCCGGACCTCTCTCACCTCGTTGTCCTCGCCCGCCCCGCCGGGAGGCACGCACGCACGCGGATTGGCCCCGCGGTGCCTCCAGGAGGAGCAAGGACCAGCGGAGGGGCGGAGGAGGAGCAGCGGCGGGGAGCTCGCGCGGGAGGACTGGCGCAGCGGATCCGACCGCCGACATAGAGGAGGTGGCGGTCGGCTCCTCCCTTGCTATGTCGTTCCGGCCACCGAGCTCGTCCCCGGCGTCAGCCATGGGTCATCGGCGGGAGTGCTCGCGGCGGCCCGAGCTCGCTGGCCGTGGCTCGTCCGCCGGAGCCGTGGCAGCCTAAGGTTGCCCGCCAGGCGCGCGGTGGCCGGGGGCGCGCCCGCCTGGCCGCGGCGGCCGGAGCTCGCCGGCAGGGGCGCGCTCGCAGGGCAGCACGCACCGGATCCGGATGATTCCCTTGGGAAGGGGTCGTTTCTTCCCAACGGGATTTCTCTGGTTTCTTGCTGTCTCGGTACTAGTGAGGACGTCGTTTCCAGGTGTAGAAGTCGTTTTCTTCCTATTTCCCTCTCTTTCTTCATTAACTCTTGTGCCACATCAGCAAAATAGTGAGCTGTCATGGGTAATTAATGAAGATGGAGACTACAATAAATTTGTCATTGGGACTGCCCTTAGTACAGCGGTTCACTTTTGGATATTAATGTGAACATCAGTACCGAAACTAGCTAGTGTGCCAATAATAAAAACCCCTGTTAGGTGCTGCTGTACTCGTTATCATGCATGGTCGTTCGATTCGACCGTGTCTAACTCGGCGCACGAACGATTCTCTTCTCTTCTCTATGTACACCGGCCGGAGCTAGAAAAGGCACGCGCATGCAGCGTAGTGTGTAGTACTAATTAAGCTCGATCACCCCCGCGGCGGAACCAGATTCGGCTTTCGCCGTGGCGGGAAATAAGTAATCGCGCGCGCGCGACCCCGGCCTTACACACACCACCACCTCCACCATGCTGTTGCTGTCCTTGTCAACTTCTCCTTCGTCCTCCCCCCCAGCGGCCTATTTAAACCCCATGAGTGCAACCCCCTGCCTCCTACACTACTACACAGCCATCCATCCATCTGACCATCATCATCTCCCTAGCTAGCTTCCTTCCTCTGCGCTGCGCCCATCCATCCCTCTCGCATCCTCGTGTTGACACCGTCGTCGTCGTCGCCGTCTAGCTAGACAGGAGGGAGAAAGAGGGGAATTCGATCATCTATCATCACACAACGCTAAGCTAAGCTAAGCTAAGCCAAGCCAAGCAGGGACGACTATGGCAGCAGCGGCGGCGGCGGCGAGCCGGGTGGTGTGGGTGAACGGGCCGATCGTGGTGGGCGCCGGGCCGGCGGGGCTGTCGGTGGCGGCGTGCCTCCGCGCGTGGGGCGTGCCGTCGGTGGTGCTCGACCGCGCCGACTGCGTCGCCTCCCTGTGGCAGCGCCGCACCTACGACCGACTCCGCCTCCACCTGCCCCGCCACTTCTGCGAGCTACCCGGGATGCCGTTCCCGGACCACTACCCGGAGTACCCCACCAAGCGCCAGTTCGTCGACTACCTCGAGGCCTACGCGGCGCGCGCCGGCGTCGAGCCCCGTTTCAACCAGGCCGTCACCTCCGCGCGCTACGACGCCGCCGCGGGGCTCTGGCGGGTGCACGCCGAGGACGTCTCCCCCTCCCCCTCCGCCTCCGCCGGCGACGCCACCGAGTACATCGGCCGCTGGCTCGTCGTCGCCACGGGCGAGAACGCCGAGCACGTCGTGCCCGACTTCGACGGCGCCGACGAGTTCGCCGGCCCCGTCAACCACGTCTCCGAGTACAAGTCCGGCGAGGCCTACCGCGGCAAGCGCGTCCTCGTCGTCGGCTGCGGCAACTCCGGCATGGAGGTCTGCCTCGACCTCTGCGACCACAATGCCTTCCCCGCCATGGTCGTCCGGGACTCGGTGAGCACCCTATGTCTCCTTCAACGCGCACGCACACACACACTTATATATTTATATATATACATATATGCATATCTACAAGTAATTCGCGTATGTGCTGACTCGACCGCTCTTCTCCTTGTCGACAAGAAGGTGCACGTCCTGCCGCGTGAGATGTTCGGCGTCGCGACCTTCTCCATCGCCATCCTCCTCCTCCGCTTCCTGCCGCTGTGGCTGGTCGACACGATCCTCGTCGTCCTGGCGCGCCTCTTCCTCGGCAACCTCGAGAAGCTCGGCATCCACCGCCCCTCCGGCGCCGGCCCGCTGGAGCTCAAGAACACCAGGGGCAGGACGCCGGTGCTCGACATCGGCGCGCTCGCCAGGATCCGCTCCGGCGACATCGAGATCGTGCCGGGGATCAGGAGGTTCTTCCGCGGCGGCGCCGAGCTCGTCGACGGCCGCCGCGTCGCCGCCGACGCGGTCATCCTCGCCACCGGCTACCACAGCAACGTCCCTCAGTGGCTCAAGGTACGGCACGCACACACCTCATCATTATTAACTTATCGCGCACCTGCTGCTGCATGTCGCATCCGCCGTAGTGGGTCACTTTTCATTTCGCAACAACAAGCTCGAACTGAATGGAAAAAAGGTAGGGGAGAGAGGAGAAATTCTCTATGCTAGCAGCAGCTAAGCAATTAACATTTAATCAACACTTGGTGAGAGGACAAAGCGTGGTGTATTGTACCGAAAAGGGCCCGGAAAAAAGGCTGGATAATGATGCCTAACAAAGTAGGGCTTTCTAATGCTAATTTGACAGTTCCAAAGCTGTTAGGTAGTACTAAAAGTGCCAACCCCCATTCCTCTAAATACTTTATCGCATTACTATCGTAAATAAAATAAAAAAGCTCATCATATGTCATCTGATTGAGCCTTAATCTCTTGTGATGTTCAGGGGAGTGACTTCTTCACCCAGGAAGGGTACCCCAGGGTGCCGTTCCCAGACGGCTGGAAGGGGGAGTCAGGGCTCTACTCCGTTGGCTTCACCAGGAGAGGCCTCTCCGGCGTCTCCTCCGACGCCGTCAAGGTCGCGCAGGACATCGCCAAGGAATGGGATCAGCAAACCTCCACAACATTATGATGGATGGATGGATTGCCGATGACAATCGTTAACTGCTGATGGACCTCCTAACTTCACATATCTTGCCATCGAATCGGTGCATGTCCAATAAAGCTCGACACAATCTGGCCAACGATTGTCCAGCCACAAGTTGAGAGACACACGACCCATCTCGGAGCAGAGAAGAAGTTCAGGGAAGCCATAAACCAAGAAACAGAGGACGATCCAGTGGTGCCAGAAACAAAACTTCAAGAGTGTAGTGGATGATGCTTCGTCAACGATGGCGGGGAGGCCGGATTGTGCGCATCAAGTAGCAGAGCCCAGATTTTGCTGTACCCATGGGCCCTTATATATGTACAGAGTGTTGTGTAGTAAAGTTGTGTATAGTACTCCTAGTGGTTGGTAGAGTGTTAGAAAAGTTGACATGCATGTGTACTACCTTGATGTTTATGTATGAACTTGACAATGAGAATGACATATTCTATTTGTAACCTTCTTTGCAGTAACAGCTCCAGTTCAAGCTGTGGTTCTCGTTCTGTTTGGACTATGTTTCCATACTCTATGAAAACAGGAAAAGGAAACAGAGTTTCCAAGATGAAACATAAACATAAACAATTTTCATATCAATTTGTTTATAATCTTCAGGATGCATAAATATATCAAACGAATATGAAGATTGGTTCTCCACCACCGTCAGGGATTTCATATTTCAACTTTTGTAAAGTATCTTGCAGGATTGAAGTATACTAGTCCGAACTGCTAGTCTGTCTCCATCCTCCAACAAAAGTTCATCTATAGTTTTACTGTAATATTCAATAAAGCAGGACTGAAAATAAAGTATCTTCTCATATTTTGAGCATCCAGTGGCATACATGTCATTATCTAGAAAAAAGAATCATACTGTAGCTAGTTAGCGAGATTTGCATCACATCTGCTCATTATATTGCTTGTGTGTTTAACATATGTTGGATCGTTAAAAGTTATTATTGAAGTTGACGACTTTGGCAGAAAAGGGACGATTGATCTATAGAGCATAAGTTCCTGAAGAATTTCATATGATTTTTTTAGTACGGTAAGAACCTATGTGTGTTTCTAAAATTGCATATGGGGCATGCTGTTTTTTGGTTTTATTGGAACGGGTGGCAGGAGTTCTGCCCATCCATTAAAAAGAGAAACGAAGCTTAACAAAGTACAACACCCGGTCCCAAATAGACTCATTGAAATGTGCCCTCCTTTTTATGGTGCCCGAACTTTAAATCTACCTTTGTTGCAGTGAAAGAATATCAACATCATTGCAATGGAATCCATGGATTGCAGTTGTCCTCAAGTCTACTAATTTACATTACTTTGGACGGCAGGGAATAAGTTTCAACACTAGTCACCATTTATGGTGGCAAATCAATTAGAGAACACCGGATCTCATCTGTGACAGTAATTCTATCGCTTGACATTTTTGAAAGAGAAATGATGACATAGGTGCGCACGTTTAAAAAAAAACCCAAAAATTGTGGCATAATGGAGATAAAATATCTCACCTACTCCCCCTGTCCCGTGAAGAATGCAATCCTAACATTTGAAAGAATCCCACAAATAGTGCAATTCTAGAAAATGGATCTAATTACTTGCCTAATTTAGTAATCAGATCTGATTTGCATGTCAAAACTTTCTGCATGTGGCTAAAAAATAGGGGTACTAGAGTCTTTTCGTGACACCACTAATCTGTTCTAGAAAAACTAGAATTGCACTTTTAATGAGACGGAGGGGGTATATGTAAGGCTAGAGAACTATTCTAAGATTAACTTGCTTTAACAACCTCGATCTTGAATACTATGTTTACGAGCTAAGACAACTAATCCCCAATTGGCTCCCACCCTCTCACACTGTATTTACCGAGAATTTTAAAGCTCACTCGAGGTTTGACCGCTAGTCACCAAGTTCCTAGGCTGATAGAGTTTAGGATTGCACTTGATTTAGGGAACGATTTGATAAGTCTGCAACAGAATTGTTGCTGTTTTTCTAGAACGTGCTAGAACGGGGACAATGTACATTCCGGGGATGATGGACGCGGAATTGTTCTACATTTTAGCCAAACTCAGAGCTCACCGACTTCAATGGACAATTTTAGAATTGAAATTAGATGTCAAGCTTTTTTTGAGCCAACCTCAAACCCCAACACCTTTATAAAACACCTTCCCAATGGCGTGTTTGGAAGGGCTTCTAGAACTGATTCTCTGCTGAATCCAGTAGGAGCTATGCCAAACAGTTTTTCAAATAAGTAGTCCTTTGCTGATTATGTGGAGTAATTATTTAAAATAAACTAAGAGGCTAGAGTCGAAAAAGTAGTTTCACCCGATTCTGTGAAGTGATTGTCATATGATTCTAAGAGCTTTAGGCAAAGCACCAAAGAGAATCACCTAGACCTGCAGAATCACTTGTACCGGAGAATCAACTCCCGTACAAAATCAGATGAAGCTCTACCAGACAGACCCTCGTGAAAACTTCAGCTTCGACCGCGCCATCACCGTAGCATGGCCTTCTTGCACAGCAGCACTTGCATAACAGCCCTTCGGTTGAATTCATCGTGCCGGAATAGCATGCTAATTAAGCATGTGCAAGATAATTCCCCACGCTTGCAACACAATCGGATTCCAAAGCACATCCTATTAATTCTCGGGTACGTCGTAGAGTACGCGTGCTGAAACTGAACCCCCGCACAAAGAGCTTGACCACAGCAGATCGATCGAGGTCACCCACACCACACATCACGCTCCGTAGCTAGCTATCGACGGCGTTATGGCTGTAGACCCCGCCCTTCTCGCAGCAGGACGCCCACGGGAAAACGATCTCTCTCCTCCGGGGGAGAGAGCGCGCTACTATAGCGCTTGTTCCCATCGCTCGGCGTGTCGCTCTCCGCGGCCACGGGCGGGGCCGCCGGGAAGGATCGCCGATTCTACCGTCGTTTTCCGGGACATCAACGGCTTAGCTGTAGCGAATTCAATTGGGCGAGAGGCGACCCCTCCGGGGAGCTGACGGCTGAGATCGAGCTAGCTGAGCTTCCGCGACCGGATATCGGACGCCAACGTCGTCGACCGCTGCACGCCGCGCGCGCAGCACGTAGTACAATGCACCACACCACCACGGTGTGCAAGTGGTGTTGGCTTCGGCGGGTTCGGGAGGCCGTGGCGCGATCCGCCATGGAAACAAAAGGTTTTTCTAATAACCGAAGCGCACGGAGCACCATACTGTCGATGCGACGTTGAGGATGGATTGGATAGATGCATGACGACGGATGGGTCCTGCTCCTGCTCCTGCGTGGACTTGAAGCCTCAAGCCCCTCGCCGGAGTCCGCTTCCTGCCTGCAACTGCAGCAGAAGGTTCCTCACCCACTGCCACGACAAGGCCGCTGCCTGGCCATCCACCCGCACTGTGCTCGGATTCTCGGACGCTCAAGCGTGTCACGTGCGAGTGTCCGTACGCACGGGTAGGCCCCGCCGGATACACTAGAGTACGTACTACTACGTCGTACTGTATCCCAGGTCCATCCATGGGACCTCGTCTCCCATCATCCTACGCCTCACGTACGACGACGCATCTCGCAGCTGATCGACCGATCGACGCGTCACTGTGCGCGCATGGATCCTACGCGTCTGCCGCGTGGCGCTGCGCTGGGGTGCTGGCTGCCGGGGAGGAGAGTACGAAGGCAAGATCCATGGCCTGCTGCTCCGCTCGCGTCGCATCCGACTTTCACTGTGCCAAACATGGCCAGCCCATCCGATCTCCATGTGGTCCAGATCGCAATTCTCTCTCGCATTAGTACTGATCACCTCATCAACCTTTAAACAGGGGTCAAGCCTCAAGGAAGGAAGGGGCGGAAGGACACTGTCAGGTAACTATTGTGGCGAGAACATTGAAGGTGGCTCCACAGGGCCGCCGATTCCCCGGGACATTCCTTTTCACTGATCCGAAAGGCGGGTTGCGTTCATGCACGGCGCGGTACGCTGTGCAGACTCTCTTCCCCACTGCTTGTCACCAATCAATCATCGGACTGTTGGTTGCCACGAGGCCTACATGTTCTTGGGCACCTGGCAGTCAGTCGCCGGATGTTTACGGCGCCATCTCGCCATCGGAACAACAGCACAGGGTGGTCGATGCCGACGACGACCCATCCGTTCCATCGTCGTACATAACCAGCCAGCCAGCCTTGCACACAATGAGGCTAGGTATCATTCGGGGGTATGGTACGAACATGTAGTCGCCCATACGGATAATACCATGGATGGATGAAGTGGGTGCGTGCTGCCAAGCGCGTACGGACAGGAGCAAGCAATGATGACGGCCGAGGAGGCGCGGAGGAGAGCCCGGCGCCAGCCATCCCACGGCCGTGCCACCGGAAGCGGAACAGGGACGATGTCCGCGCGCGTACCCGTCCCGTCCAGCGAGCGCGGCGACCCATCTCGCTGGCCGCGACAGCGACGGCCCCGATGAAGCCCGATCCGTCCGGTCTCGCCGGGGAGGGGGCCCGCGCCGGGGAACAATAAATTCAAATCACCGCGCCTCCCCGGCCGTCGCCGTCAGCTGCACCAGGGCCCGAGAACGACGGCGCCAGCCAGCCGCTCTCCCACGGCCTCCATGTGACCGGCACATGACCAACCCCGACATGGCGCGAGGTGAGCACCTCCGCTCCAACGGAGGCGAGCCGCGGAGGAGCGAGCCCCCGAACCTCGCCCCTGTCACCGTTGGAGAACAACCGCGCCGCGCCGGGGAAGAAACCACGGTAAACAAGGAAGACGTGCACGCCGTCGGTCGGCCGGCCGATCAGACCAGCCGGCGCCTCGGCACGGCCACAGCGGCCGTGCACCCATCCGGACGAGCAGCTTGATTGGCTACGAGCGAGCGAGGGGCGCGTACCTTGGGATCCAACAGTGACAGTGGATCCCATCCACGTGAGATCTTCATGGGCGGGGGAGGGGCCCCGGCCGAGCTTAATGGCGCGAGGTACAACAAGTCCATGATTGGCTGGTTATCAGTGCCCTGTCAAGTCCCACATCAACAATTACTTCCACGAGAGCAACGGCCGAGACCAGGCTACCACACCGCATGACATGGCGCCCATATGTTACCACCAGGTAGACTGTATAGTACGTAACAATGAGGTTGATTTTTATTTTCCATCAGGGGACAAAAGAAAAACACTGCTACCCAAACAAGCCGTTAAAAAAGGGCCACAGAGAACGAACAGCAAACCGCGTACCAGCGAATCCGCATGTAGAGTACTGGACCTTCCTGTTGCTACCTTCCCTCCCAAGAATTACGCTGTTCCACATGATGAGCAGATTTATCAGTCGGCATTAGGAACACATTTATATATCAAGCAAGTCAAGACCAAAGCAGGGACGCACAGCTCACCAGTGGATAACACAATGCGCCCCGGAGAGCTACACGCGGTGCGGTTGGAGCTTTGCAATCATGTATTTAATGGCTAATCATCATGCCATTAGCATGCCGCCATCTTTTAAGATGGGAGAACCTGCCTACAAAAGGGATATAGCAGCCCTACACAGGGCGCTGCTAATGACCGGAGGAGGGGAACAATTATGATGCAGCACCAACAACGATCCCCCAACGAAAGGCTACAGCGCCCCGAGCCGTTCCAGTCAGGGGGCTTGCTTAATTCCAAGATGACACGCCTCTGCACCCATGTGATCGCGAGGACCTAACCAACAAACATGGGAAGCGGAGGGAGCAGTCTTCGCGATCATAGTGAGATCTCAATCCAGTGAGTCATGATATTCTGGAAAGGGTCGCAGGACCAAACCTGCTGTCACCTCTGAAAGTGAACAAGCCTGCTCATCGAATAAGGAAATGGCTGATGGATCCACATGGAGAGGCTGTTCATGGACAGAATCGGAGCAAAGATCAACTCCCTGACGCCAGACACGAGCATTGCATAGGAAGGACATGAGATATGAACCAAGATATGATCATAGATTCACTCTCAAGACTTCCATGATCTGTCTGTTCATCAAATACCCCTGGAATCATAGCCAAACTTGTCGGTGAGAACATTGTTACAATCAAACAATATCATGACCAGATGTGCTACAATTAGAAACAAGCAAAGATAATTGTACTGCTAGGCTTATATGGAAAGATAAAATGCCACTCCATGATGTCATAGCAAATTAGCAATGTAGGACATGTAGTTTTTCCCCCCCTTCAGCGGTATCAGAAACACACACTTAAAACTATCCACCAGCACCAAAATTTCACAGAAAAGTATAATTTGATGTATGCATTGCATGAGGTTAGCTGCTCTAGTGTTCATAAAAATATGGGCTGCATTGTTTTCCTTCCTGGAAGAATGGTTGCAAATTATGTGTTACATTGTTTTCCTTCGTGATCATCAGGCCCTTGAAATGATTATTACTATTAGATCTCATCTGAAAAATGACACACACCAAAGATAGTCGCAAAATGCCAAAAAAAAAAAGCAATCTTTACCAAGAGATTTCAGACTATGAAAGAGTGATCTATTCTAAAGGTGCCATTTACAAATTGTGGTCCTAGAGGCTAATATGCTTAATGCTAGAAGAAAGTAAAGGATCATATCCAGCACATGTATCATTGCTTTAAGGCAAACCAAGTGTTAGGCCGTTAGGAACTTCTATCTATATAGAGTATGGGCATATGGGTGCATAGTGTATAACAAACTATGCTGAATGGCTGGTTATCATTTGCCCATCACATCTTACATAATGCTAGATGTGTGATGGCAACTGAAATACAAATAAATGGACAGGTCGTATTTCGAATACATCTCTTGTTAAGGACTTCTAAGACCTTTGAACAAACACAAATACATTCTGTATACCCAGCAAAATTTACAAATTAACAGTGGTTTACTTCTATTTGCATAGGAAGGCATGTCATACCATGTGCTAGTTACATTTCTCAAATGCTCTTCAGATTGTTTCTCTTCCACCATGTGTACTACAAACAACTATGAGTACCATGTACAAATGGTTGCAGAACATACAACTGAGCACCAATATCATATACAAACAGCACATATGGAAGGAAAATGAACCATCTAGCAGTAGCTATAGTACATGTGTTTGCAATTCGCTTATAAACAACTTACCATCAACTACTTATCCTACATGTGCAAGTGGAGAGAAGTGGAAGTTAATTGGTCATGATCAAGCAGTTGGGGCCTTGGGGGTCAAATGAGTTGAGAAATATTTTGTATCAGGAAGTTAAACAAACCATAGCCATTCCCAGAATCTTTCCTATCCTTCACAAGCACTAGCAACTATTTCGGATTGATGCACAATAAAGAAGTTGTACAATTCAGTATCTTTATTATCTATGTATCTGCTATTTGAAAACTAATTAACAACAATACACATAGACCACAAGATTTAAACGCAGGAAAACAATTGCAGTAGTAACAGGTATTACCTCTGGATGTGATACTTTATGTTTCTTTAGCTATGATGTGATATAAGTATAAACATAGGCATTGGTCCAACGTTAAGTCACAGGCTGAAAACCATAACATTGTATAGTAATCATATTTATGTTTCTTTAGCTATGATGTGATATAAGTATAAACATAGGCATTGGTCCAATGTTAAGTCACAGGCTGAAAACCATAACATTGTATAGTAATCATAAACTCTTCGTAGAGATTTCACTACATGAGGGAGTCAAGTTTTTCATTTAAGGAATCAAAAGCTTTGTCAATACACCTCTATCACTTTTAATCAAGGACCATGCACTGCATTTCTTGTTACATCACTTCAAGATTGCACTTTGCTGAAGATGTCTACAAGATAACATTGGCAGATTCCTTGAAGTTCTTAGTAAACAAAAGCTGTGCGCTTAACCTACTACACCACTTAAATTAGTTTAGCTGCCGATCAGCCACTAATATCAAGCAAAGAATAATCAAAATGTATATTGAACAACTGTGAAAAGAACGTAATCACATATTTCTAATACAAGCAGAGTGACGAAGTTGCAAGATCTCTAACCTACTAAGTGTACGAATAATTAGACATAAATTTAATTACAGCACAACATGAATACGAATATGCTAATGATCAAATCATTCATGGTGATACTCAGTTGCACACACATTAGTGCACATCATAATCCACAGAAGATCATCCAAGGTGGCATGATAACTTACCATCCTGATACCATCTAAATATTTTTTTGAAGGAAACAAAAAAGAAAGACGAATGTTGCCACAGTGCTGGCTTAAATGTATCACATGTTATAGTCCAAGGTAGTATATGGCATAATACATGTGACTATGTGAGCAGTAAAAAGAAATGGACGCAAAAACGCTCAAAGACCTGCAGGCTGGGAGATGGGGCTTAGAACATAGCATGCTTACCACCAATGGTTTGGCTGGCTCCTATGACACAAAACATGATATCGTTTTTTATTTTGCCGAACCAACAGTCCAACTGGTAAATTGTCAGTAAGACCAAAGAAGACTAAACCAAGAGCCCGAACAGTTTATTCAAGTATGGTTCTATGTTCTTACAAATTTGCGTATACAGTGTGCCAACAGATATAGACATGTCATATGTTGAATCTATGCTGCCTATAATATTAAATGAAGTGATAAGTGGTTTAAGAATTACAGTGGAATCCACATGCACGCTATATATTATTTAGCACCACAAATGATCTCTTGCTTATATACATGATTTTGTAAGGCCCAGGAGCCAAATCACAACTATACAAATTACAATGTGTGTCAAACTGACAATAAATGCCTTCCAAGTGGAGTGTTCTAGAATCCAGAACCAATGTTTGGATTTAAATATTATGTGGAAGAAATCAGAAAAGGAAGAGGTGGTTGAGATTTGAAAGTGGACGGGAGGTTTTCACAATCCATTTTGTTGCATTCATTTTGTAGTACCCAGTATCTTATCTTCAGAATCAAACATTTTAATTTGAATGGAATGTCTTCATTAATAAGGTAGACTTGATATGCACTAGCCAAATTAAATGTCACCAGCAAGCTTGGCGGTCTATGGGCCTGGTAGACCTGAGCTCCTTTCCCTGACATGCTGCATAATGCTCCATTATTCTGGTCAATATTATTTCCGACCAGAATGTTCATGCAAATATCACTGCAGTATTGGACCAAAAACCTTCCTGGACATTTTTAACGAAAAAAAGAGTAGTCCTGATTCTGATAGCTTATGGTACAAAAGCATGGGCCATTTTAGTTGTATAAGTTAAACATAATTAAAGATGTGTCATAAGATTCGGTTCATGCAAGTTTATTTCTTAGTTGATTGGTCAATACACGCAACCTTTAAACAATAGGCGCCATTTAAAAATAGTAAAGAACTTGTAATGAACTAACAACCAGATATAAATACTATGTCTCCAAGATATAAATACTCTTTATCTCCATGGAATTAAACACAACATCAGATATATGAGTGTCATTTCATTTCTCTGGTAGTAAATTAATTTGGGAACAGAATTCACCAAGGGGGCGTTTGGTTAGCTGCACGAAGTCCAACCAGGCTGGTGGGATGCGACCTCACGCTGATTGCTTGCCTGGACGGAGAGCTGGGCCTGTCCCCGTGGATGCAAAATAGCACGCACAGCCTGGCTCCCAGGAAGCGAGTTCTATTTCCGTTTCCCGCGAGCCTGGCTCGCTGCATGCGGGTTAGCTTACAACTAATGACAGTATTAGTACATAATTAGTATATATTAAGTAATATTAGTGTTTTTGAAGGGTATTAAAACTTGATAAGGTGAACTAAGAGGTACTAGAATATATTTATACAAAATAAATATTATTATAACACTTGTTTTGATTTTTTAGTCTCATGCAACCTTTCTCATGCGAGCAACCAAACATATTCTACTTATAGCCTGGCTGGATACATACAATCAACCAATCGAACTGTTGTTGCATCTGTTGAGCCTGGTCGAGAAGAGCCTGGCTCCCATATGCGAGCCAGGCTATATTCAGCAGGAAACCAAACGCCCCCCAAGCAAATAGGATAAGAGAATGCACAGTGTTTGAATTTCATTGTCATATGCATGGCAACAAGCAAGTGTACTAAAACATGTTGGTTAAAAAATAAATTTCATAACCATGGCCCTTGTGAGGGCACTACACTGAAAACCAATTGCAGATGCAAGTTAGGATGGACCAGAAAAATTATATATTTCTTTTTGTTTGCACAAACAAAGAAGTAAAGAACATGCACCATCACTTTGAGGAAATGTTTCACATGCTTGTACCACTTATGCAGATGTTGATAGTAAGAACATGATATGAGCATAAGATTTTTTGCCCTCTTGCAGTTCCATTACGATTTCATTCAATCTGGTTTAACAACAATTATCCTGATTTACGTTAGGTCCAACCTAGATATGCAGATTCACAGCCAAGCAAATCTTGAACCAGTCAACTAATTGTCATCCAGGCAAAGTCAAAAGTTCTACTAGTAGGTTGGAACTGACAAGGCCACACAACCATTTATGCAGATTCACAAAGTTGACTTTTGTGAATCCATTACCAAGATCTCTTACAAGCATCATCCAATCATTGTTAGTTCCGCTAAGCAACACACTTCAATCATACCCCCTACTTGTGAAAGAATGAAGCAAACCATATCAAACATCAGCAAAGAAAACTGAGATACGGGTCTCAGCCAGTCGGGAATCAGGGGATCAGTTACAGAACTAGATGGCAAGTTGTCTCGAGCGTTTATACGAGGTATGGCATGTCAATGGTGCTGGAACATCAAGATATTAATGTTTCACAGTAGTTTCAAAAAGGAGAAAAGTGCATTTTTGACCATCTAACTATCGTCTAAGTTTGGTTTTGGTCATTCAACTCCAAAATCAGGATACTTAGGTTCGCCCGCTCTCCCGTGTGGCACCCCCAGAACCTGTGTGGCGTTGGGCTGGGGCTCGCCCGCTGGCGCCTTGGGAGGCTGTGGGGCGCGGGTGCGGGCACAGTGTGGTGAAGGAGCAGGAGAGGGGAGGGAGGGAGAAGAAAGAAAAAGAAGAGGGGAGAGAGATAAGGAGCTGCCATACTCCCACATGTCGTCCACGCAAGTGAAACCATTAACCAAAACAGCCTGATGGTCAAATGTGAACGGTTTTGATAGTTGAATGATTGAAGATTACTGGTTTTGGAGTTGGATTGACCAAAACCAAACTCAGGCTATAGTTCTATAATAAAAAATGGACTTCTTCCTTTGAAAACAATTGAACACAAAGTTAGCCTCGTGCACTCTCGTCTTGCAACTTGATTGTCTATGCGTTGTTCAACTAGGCACAAATCTTCACCATTTTCTGTTGCACTAACTCATCATAAGGCCTATAAACTAGTTAACATCAGTAGTCACATGGTCAACCCCGCATCCAAATTCAATCAGCCACTTCACCAGCAGATAGTGTATTTTGCCAACATGCAGCTAAACACTTTTTTTCTTGTTGCTCTGATTTCAATTTGTGCGCCAGAGAAAAAGGAGAATAGGACACACATTCAATAAGCAGAAACAAAGAAAGCAATTAAACTATACTAGAGTTGGTTAAGGTAATCTGAAATGGTGCTAACTGCTAACATAGTAAATTTAGAAAAAAAACAATCTCCATGGAACAAGAACATAATTGCGAAGTTGTTAAAAATATCTAAGTATAGATGTTTGTTCTAGAGATGACAATATATAAATTTAAGCATATTGTTTAAGAAACTGCAGATATAAGATAAACATGCCAGCTTGGGGAAACCTCTTGTACGCTTAAGATTCCTTGTTCTAATATACATGTATAATTTAGCTTCATATATATGGAGAAAAAACAAAGTATGAATCAATTAAATATTCTCTATATCTCAAAACATAGATGTATAAAAAGCAAAATATTTACCTGGAGAACATGGAAAGAGTGGATATTGCAGACACTTTGACACTATAGAAGGCACAATTGTTGTTTAAAGGCTCCAACAGTAGATGTGTCACCTATAAATTTACAAGTATGGAGTATTGCAGATCTGAAATTGTAGCTTCAATACACCGTGTACCAGCAATGTGAGTGATCTGATGCAATCGCCTTCCGGGGAGCAGCCATCTAAAATGTACACATTCGATCAGAAGTGTTGAAATGACATCCATAAGTCACTCACTGAAAAGCCATCCGTAAATCACTCAAAAAAGCATTGTTAACTTATGTTTGATTTAGCCAACTACGACCAGTTTTCTTCTTCAGTGACCCCTGATTAATTGTATTCCTTACTCGCTCAACAAGATTCCACTTTCTTGAAGAGGCATTTACGTTAGAAACTGCAACAAGATTTGATGGTTTTCCTTCTCCCAGTCTAAGAAGGGACTTGGAGGCCAAATCTTGAATCTCTTTGTTGCTGTGTGTTACAGAGGCATCCAAAAGTGCTCCCCAAACACTAGGTCCTGGTTCTACGCTCATTGACTTTATAAAGTCCAAGGCATGGTCAAGGTGCCCAAATCGACCAAGTAAATCAACAATGCAGGCACACATCTCCTCAGTGGGCTGAACCCCATGATCCTTTACTATGGAGTTGTATATATTAAGGCCCTTCAAAACCAAGCCCACACGGCAACACGCTGAAAGAACACCCAGGCCAACTATACTGTCAGGTTTAACCCCAGAGGAAAGCATATGATCGAATAAACCAACTGCTTCCACACCCATACCATGAATGCCATAACCTAAAATCATTGCACCCCATGAGATCACATCTTTGCACCAGCTGGTATCATCAAAGACCCGCCTTGCATAATGCAAGGCCCCACACTTTGAGTAGGTATTAATCAAAGTATTGTTCAGTGACACATCCCCATACATCGCCATCCTCACCGCGAAACCATGCACCTGCTTCCCTTCTGCTAAGGCCGAGAGGGCCTCAACAGCCGAGAGCACACTGATCAGGGCGACTGTGTTCGGTAGGATGCCATCGATCCGCCACATTGCTCGGAATGCATCAACTGCGCACTCAAACATCTCATTCTCTGTGTACCCTCCCACCAAGGCGGTCCAGGAAACAACGTTCCTCTGCTCCATCCCGTTGAGAACTGTGTGCGCAAGGTCCGTGCGGCCGACCCTGCAGTACATGGACACGAGGCCGCTGCTGACATGGAAATCACCCTCCCTGCACATCCCAGTCCTCAAGGCGTAGCAATGCAGCTCCCTGCCCAGGCGGGCGGACGGGCACGCGGGCAGCACAGCAGAGACAGTGAACCTGTCGGGCGCACACCCATCCACGACCATCCGCCGGACGAGGCCCCACACGCCCTCATCCGCTGCGCCAGGCGAGTGCGAGTGCGAGATGAGGGTGTTGTAGGAGGAAGCGGTGCGCGCGGGCATTTCGTCGAACAGGCGGCGCGCGAGGCCCGGCCGGGGAACGGGAGGGCGGAGGTAGAGGCGGAGGAGGGAGTTGGCGAGGACGGGGTCGGCGTGGAGGAGGCCGAGGCGGAGGGCGAAGGCGTGGAAGGCTTCCGCGGCGGCGACGGAGGGGAGGGAGGAGGTGAGCGCGGAGAGGGTGAAGGCGTCGGGGCGGCGGCGCGGCAGGAGGCGTCGGCGGAATAGGTGGAGCGGGAGGTGCGCGTGCGAGGGGTCCACGGTGGCGGCGAGCGAGGAGAGGAGGGAGTTAAAGACGGGCAGCGGGACGCCGGCCGGGTCCGCGAGCACGGCGGCCAGGCGGGACGCCACGGCCGCCGGGAGCGGCCGCATTGGTGGTGGTCCTGAGGAAGAGGAACAAGGCGGGCGGGCGGGCGCGGAGGTTGAGATTTGGCCATTTGGGCAAAGCGTTGGGCTCGTCCGGCTGAAAATGAACTTTACGTACCGCTCCATGAACTCCCTGGGGGGGGGGTACAACGCATACGTCGCCATGTACCCCCGTGGGCAGCCTGACCTAACCGTCGGGTTCTCTACCGTCGGACAGTAAATTTGTATCGATGGTGTGTCAGACCCGGATGGTTAGCACAGGAGATAACGGGGTTTATACTGGTTCGGACCTCCGAGGAGTAATACCCTACGTCTAGTGTCGAGCTGTCGTGTTCCCGTGCTAGGGTTGTTTGTAGTAGGGGTTACAAACTGGTCGGGAGAGGGTGTCGAGCCCAAGTCCCTGAGTGTGGGTGTTCGGTTCGTCAGCCCTTGTGACGATTGCCCTCCTCTCCCTTTTATAGACGCAAGGGGGAGGGGCAAAAAGGGAAATAAAAGAAAAATTACAGTGTTGGCTGTTGGGATGTCCTCTCGCGCGTCGCTGTCCGTCAGGGCGCATTGAAGAGGAGCCGCGCTATGTTGTCGTCGAGGCCGCCGCGCGGCCGGGCGGGGCTGTTCACTTTGGGACGCCTGGCGCTTCCTCCGAGTAGTTTGGTGCTGACTCAACCCGCCTGAGCACGAGATGAGCTCGCCACGTTAAGGCCTAACCGTAGGCCAGTGTTAATCGTAGGGGGCACTCGAGTGCCTCGGTCGGAGTTGGCGTGCTGCAGGGTCGGATGTGACGGCGAGTTGATGGCCGCGCGGCTGGGCAGAGCAGCATTAAGGCTCCTGTCAGAGTCGACCGCCCGCGCGTGCCGCCAGCTGGTGCGCTTGCATGGTATGGGGAACCGGCTTCCCACGCGTCGTAGCGGAAGAGTTCGCATGCTGAGACCGCGCCACGTGGTATGGGCCGCGTCTTGTTCGGAGACGGAGAGTGCTCGTGCGAACGAGCTGGTTGTCGTGCGAGGCAGAGACTTGTCGTGCGAGATTCCTCTAGTAGGAAATTTGTCGGAGAAGTTCCCAACTAGTCGGGAATAAGACGTCTTGCCAGTGATGGTCTTGACAGGGGTCCTTGGTCCTCCTCGTCTTGAATCTTGGCCTTCACGTTGTCAATGGTGTCAGAGGACTCCACCTCAAAAGTGATTATCTCGCCGTCAAAGGGGGCCCTAATCTGGACCCTCGTCAGTAGCCCCCGAGCCTGAGAGGGAGTCAAGGACTCGCACACAGGCTCAGATAAAAGGCATTTTGTCGATTCTTGCTCTTGATCTTCTCGGTGGGTGCGCGCGAGCGCATCCGCCGGATGTAGCCCCCAAGCTCACGAGTGAGTTGTAGACTCGCTTGTGGGGTTTTAATTTTCAGTGGCTTTGTCGTGGTTCTGGGTCGTTCTGTCGAGGTGGTCGTGGAGGTCGTGGCCGTCATGGGCGTCGTGGAGGTTGCGGGAGCCGCGTGAATCGTGGAAGTCGTGGCCGACGTGGCGGATGAGACAGTTTGAAAAGATGGAGTGGGGGCCGGTTCGGGTACCTGGGCCCAGCGTGAATCGAGGCGTCGCGCAGGCGGGCGCTGGTTACGTCGGGGCGCGTGCGCGTGGGCTGGCGTCTCTTCGGCGTGGCGGGCCCAGCATTCAGGGCTGCTGGCCGCGCCCCTTCCTTTTTAACCACAGGCTGGCGGAAAGTTTGGGACTTTTACTCCCTCACCTTTTCCTCTGCTCTCGCCGCCTGCCTCTTTCGCTCCTCACGCCCGCAGCGCCGCCACCACTTTTGCCCGAGTCGTGCGCGAAAGTTCGCCGTCGCCATGTCGAACTGGTCGCGCTCCAACGTGTCCCGCACGATGCTGCACCGCCTCGTCGCCGCCGGGCAGCTCCCTCCGCTCACCGACGTTGTGGAGTGGAAGGTGCCCGGGGAGGAGTCCGTGCCGCGCCCGCTGAAGGGGTACGTCGTCTCGTTCGTGGCCTTCCACAAGCGCGGCTTCTCCGTTCCCGCCGGGCGGTTCATCCGGGCGGTCCTCTTCGAGTACGAGCTCCAGCTGCAGCACCTCAACCCGAACAGCGTCTAGCAGATGACGGCGTTCGAGGCGCTGTGCGAGGGGTACCTGGGGATCAGTGCCCACTGGCACCTCTTCAGGTACTTCTTCATGTTTGCGTGTTTGAAGGACGGCCCCATCGCGGCGACCATCGGCTGCGCCAATCTTCGGATGAAGTAGGGCCAGGGCAGCAAGTACATCCCCTCCTCGCTGACCAGCTCCAATAGCGGCTGGCACAAGGGGTGGTTCTACCTTAGGAACGACCCCGAGTTCGCGCTGCCGGCGTTCACCGGGAACTCCATCGGGCAAGCGCCGAGGAGTTGGACCGATGGCCCTCCGAAGGCGGAGCAGAAGAGGATGTTCCAGGAGCATTGGGCGCTGCTGGCCCGTCTTCGCGACGCCGAGGTCGACCTGGCGGCCGTCATTGGCCAGTACCACGCCCGGGGGGTCGTCCCGCTCCGGAGGCGGCCACTGCGCCTCTGCGAGATGACAGCCAGGAGGGCCCGTCACTGCGCCCGAGCTGCCGTCGTCGACCGAGATCCAGCGCCGCGTGTCGGTGGCCATCGGGAGATCGACCCTCGAATGGCCACCGTCGCAGCTTCTTCCGATGCTCCCCCACGAGGGGACAGAAAAATTTGTAAGTGATTTCCTCTTCCGACAAGTTTTCTGATCGGTTTGGTGTCTTCAATCGTTTTTGATCTTCTCGGAGGTCCTTGACGACCATTAACTCCCTCACTCCTTGTTCTTCCAGTTGAAGTGCTCCCACCTCGTGCCCGCGAAGGCGCCTCTCCCGGAGGAGGCGATCTTCAAGCGCAACCAAGCGGACGCGGAAAGGCGAAGGGCCGAGCGCAAACGGCAGCACAAGGAGAAAGAGATCGCCAAGCGCGATCGGAACGACGACCGCATCAAGCGCCGCAAAGCGGGGGAGCGCAACATCTCCTCCAATGAAGACCCGTCGCCGTCGCTGTCGTGGAGCGGAGACGAGCCAAGCATGGCGGTTGACTGGAGCGACATGTCCGGGTCGCCCTCGCCTTCGCCACGCCGGGCAGTGGAGGTGAGCTCATCGCGGCGCCCAGAGCCAGCTGCCCGTGAGAAGGGCGCGGGCTCGAGCTCGCAGTCGGAGGCCCGCCCCGCCCGAGAAGATCAGAGAGTGACCCACTCTCAGGCGGCACCTGGCGGCCCGCGCGCCTCCGAGGGGCGGAGAGATCCTCCACACCGGGATGACCTGCCCAAGCGGCCGGCGGAGCACGAGCCTTCCCCCCGCCATCTCTACGACGGCTCCGACCGCCCGGACTTGGACTCCTTGAAGAGGCGTTCGTCGTCCAGGATGAGGTCGGCCACGCCGGCGTCCACACCGAGCGCGCCGCAAGGAGGGGACACGAGCGCCCCCCAACGACGCCTCCAGTCCCTCGTCATTCGCAGCGGCGGCACCCCGGCCGTGCAAGTCCCCCTCTCCACCGGTGAGAGTCGGGAGCCGGCCTCTGGTGCGGCAGAGGTCGGGAAGACAGCCCCCGAGCCGTCGAGGGCTCGAAGCACTACCCCCAAGCCGTCGGGGGATTGAAGTGCCGCCCCCCAGTCGTCGGGGGTGACAAATCAACTCCTGCGCCAATGGAGCGTCGGGAGCCAGCCCTCGAGCTGGCGGGGGCCAAGAGATCAGCCCCCGAGTCGGGCCCATCAAATAGGCCTGCGAAGCGGGTTCGCGTGCGATCCTCCATGTGAGTTCTCGTTTGCCACTCTTTGTTGTTTCTTTGTTCTTCTCTTGCTTCTTATCTTCAACTCGTGTTATCTTCAGTCGCGCCAACACCGGCGTGCTCAGCCTTGCGCCCTTGAAGCGCATAGCGCTGGGCGCGCGTGGCCCGCAGTCTGAGCCCCGCCTGTCGCCTCCCTACGCCGAACCATTAGCGAAGCAGGACGGGAGCGGGTTGGTCGTGGCGACCGAAGTGGTCGAGTCCGCGGTACCCCCGCCGGCACCGGATGCCGGCAACTCATCTGAGGGGATGGCGACCCCAGGAGCGGACATTATCCAGGCGGTGGCTGAGCCGCAAGTCGAGGGCACCGCGGGAGGTGGTGATGTCGGGACGGCACCTTCCGAGGAGATCGTGCTCCTGCCATCATCGGCCGTTGAGCGCGAGGTCGAGGTGCCGGCGGCGGCAGAAACTTTAGTGCCGGAGGCGGATGGGGACGCGGCGGAGGCGTCGGCAGCCGACGCCACGGCTGCCCACCTCCGCGAAGTCATTGACCTCGACGTGCCTGACCTCTCGGGCACCGACACGACCATCTTTGAAGCCGCATTGGAGCGGTTGTTGTCGGACCCGGAGGAGTCGCAGGTTGAGGCCTCTGGGTCTGCTGCGCCCGGGGCGGCAACCACGGCAGGAGCGGCGGAAGCCGTCGAGAAGGAGCTCGCGCTTGATGCGGCCGCAGCGGTGCAGCCGGGGCCGGGCTTGGTCGGAGCTGCTGGGGCCGCCGAGGCCTCAGCCACATTGGAGGCGACCGAGGAGGTTCTCGGCGAGCCTGTGGCCGGTGCAGGGCTGGCTCATGCCGCCACTCTGTCCCCTGCCGCAGTCGCGGAGTCGGCCGCGGCAAGTGCACCGGAGTCGTCGCCACCCCGGTCTGCCATCCCCACCACCGAGGCGGCGGCCGTCGTAAGCCCAACTCTTCCAGCCCCCCAGGAACGCGACGTCCCCGGGAGCTCTGTGGGAGCCGCCTCGCTGGAGATTCAAGAGGTCGGGGAAGGCTCGGGTGCAGATCTGCTGCCGGAACCCGAGGTGGGCGAAGCACGGATCACCGACCTTGCTCGCTCCACCTGGGCGGCCGCTTTCGAGGCGGGCGCGTCCGACGACGAGGACGAGGAGGCCGAGGCCTGCCGCAGCCTCGAGCGGGGTCTCTTGTGGGCGCGTCGTGCATTTGATTAGCTCATCCTCCCCGCGACGACGGTAAGTTGCTTCAAACTGGTAGCTTGTTCTCGTCTTTTTGTCATCGTGAATCTTGTGATCGAGTCATCCTTGCCCGGAGCAGATGCTCGCGGGGTCCGGCAGAAGGAGAGTGCGCACCATCGACGAGCTCCGAGCGGAGAAGTCCCAGCTGGAGATGCAGCTGGTGGTCGCCCGTGTGGCCGCCGCCGGGGCGGTGGCGAGTGAGGCGTCGACGAGGGCTGCGCTTGAGGCCGCCCAGAAGTCCACGGAAGGTCGTGCCACGGCTGCACAGGCCGCGGCTGCCACCGCCGTGACGGAGCGGGAGTCCCTCAAGGCGAGGCTGACCCAGGCGGAGGCGAAGATCGAGGAGTTGCGGACCACCGTGGCGACCGCCAATGATGTCGCCGACAGGGCCACAGCTGCCGCTGCTGCTGCCGAAACTGCCGCCCATGCCGCCGCCCAGGCAGCCGCCCAGGAGAAAACGACGCTTGAGTCGAAGGTGGCGGAACTGGGGGAAGAGCTGGTTGCGGCCGGAGCGGACCTCAGGACGGCTAATTGCCAGTTTTTCGAGGTGACCAACAAGCTCCAGGAGGCCACCGAGGAGGCGACCCGGCTCCGAGAGGACAACTCCAAGTTGTCGCAGGATGTCAACGATGAGGCTTGATGCCTCCAGCTGCAAACTCCTCCCCTCTTGTTCATTCTGGTCGGTATTGACTCATCTTCTCGGGGTGTCAGGGCTACGCGCATATCGCGCCGGGATGACCACGAAGCTCGCGGAGAAGACACAGGAGGTCAACGCCGCCCTGCTCAAAATCCTCGAGAAAGACGGCTCGATCAAACAGCTGTCGGAGCAGCTTGAGAGTAAGTTCCCTTGATCGTGCGTCACTCTTCTCTCCGACTAGGTTGCGCCGCATTCGTTGACAGCAACTTGTCGACCTTTCCAAAGATCAAGACTGAGCTCGAGCAGTCCTAGATGGCCCGGGAGCAGGTCGCGGTCGAGCTCGAGCAGGCCAAGACCGCGCAGCGCGAGTCGGAGACGTCCCGCAGGGCGAGCATCTTGGATCATGCCAAGCTCGGCAGGGCTATTGGCAAGGTCATGTCGGAGCTCGGTATTCCCGGCGGGCCGGTGCTCGCCGAGAGGCTTCTGGAAGAGGTCGGACGC
Source organism: Cenchrus fungigraminus (assembly GCA_036936925.1). Lineage (NCBI taxonomy): Eukaryota > Viridiplantae > Streptophyta > Magnoliopsida > Poales > Poaceae > Cenchrus > Cenchrus fungigraminus. The sequence goes on from CM072780.1 coordinate 77,613,609, forward strand.
CTTCCGGAGGTGATCAAGGAGCGGGAACTGTCAACCGCTCGGAGGGTGGTGCACCGGGTGCTCGCCATGTTCGACTCGCACTACCAGGGGTTGGACCGCACGGCACTGAGCGGCGGCTGGGCCCCCAGCATCTCTGACGCTCACAGCGACCAGCTCGAGGAAGACTGCACCGCCTTCGCCCGCGACATGGCCGACTCCGCCTTGAAGGACCTGGACCTGCTGCCAAGAGACGCACCAGAAGACCCAGAGAGCTCCAGGCCTTCGTCTTAGATGTATCATTCTTAGAAGTATGTATTTTAAGAACAGTTCGTATGCGTAACACCATGAACAGCATCATGTTATCGAGAACCTGTTCAAAAAGTGTTACAGCTCGAACACTCCTGAGCGCCCAGGGTCGACTGCAATAATGTGTAGTAGACCTTAGGAGTTTGAGATGACCAAGCTCTACTCTGGAGCCGCGGGGGCGTAAGAGTCGAGAAGCTCGGCCGTCTCGAACCGCTAAGAGGTGCCACGCGTTCGCAGCCCCCGAGCACTTGGGGAAGTTCGAGAAGTAACTTACGAGATTTTGTCGTCAAAAGCGTTTTAGACCGGAGTCTGGGCGGTTGCTCGAACGCTGTTGAAAAGAGGTCGGACGAAGACCTGAGAACTCGAGTTGTGCTCGCAAGTCTTCGCACCGTAGCCGCAGAGGCGTAGGCGCTAGGAACGTTAAACGAGCAGCAACGTCGTGCCCCACGCAGGACATCGTCTTTACTTCTCGCAAGGTCGAGCCTTCTGCCAAAAAACCTTTCGCCCGTGCGATCGGTTACGACATAGATGTCGGATTTTGTTTTGAAAAATTGTGAAAAACAGAAGGAGGGCATCGTGCCCTGGGTAGCCCCTGAGGGGGGAGCGTTCCGGCACGGGTGCGGGGGCGCTCGCCGCTCAGCCTTTAGAAAAGTTGCGACATACGGAAATATGGCAACCAAGAAGTTTTCGAACTTATAGACATATGAACAAAGCATGCGGCATTTATTCAATGATTTATAAGATTTGAACATTTACTCAAGGGTAAAATGGCCACAGATGCTCGATGTTCCACGCGTTGGAGACGACCCGTCCGTCCTCGTATCGGATCTTGAATGTTCCGGGTCGGAGTACCTGGTGGACGATGAATGGCCCCTCCCAAGGGGGCGAGGGCTTGTGTCGATCCTTGCTGCCTTGAACTCGTCGGAGGACCAGATCCCCGACTTGGAACTCGTGGGTGCGTATGTTGCGCTCGTGGTAGCGTCGTAGAGCTTGTTGATACTTGGCGGAGCGTAGGAGTGCCACATCGTGCGCCTCATTGAGCTGGTCGATCGCGTCCTCGAGTGCAACTTGGTTGCCTTCCTCAGTATAGGCTCGTACTCGTGGACTGCCATAGTCGATGTCCGTAGGTAGGACCACTTCCGACCCGTGCACCATGAAGAACGGCGTGAAGCCGGTTGCTCGGCAAGGCGTGGTGCGCAGGCTCCAGAGAACAGATGGCAGCTCGGCCACCCACCTTGCTCGGAACTTCTCGAGGCGCTTGAAGATGCGAGGTTTTAGGCCTTGTAGGATCATGCCGTTTGCCCTCTCGACTTGTCCGTTCGTCTTTGGGTGTGCTACGGCCGACCAGTCCACACGAATGTTGTTATCATCGCAAAAGTTGAGGAATTTCTTCCCCGTGAACTGGGTTCTATTGTCGGTGATGATCGTGTTGGGTATGCCGAAGCGATAGATGATGTCGGTGAAGAACGCTACGGCCTCCTCGGAGCGGACGTTCACGATGGGTCGAGCTTCGATCCATTTGGAGAACTTGTCGACCGCTACGAGGAGATGCGTGAAGCCCCCGGGCGCTTGTTGGAGCAGCCCCACCATGTCGAGGTGCCACACAGCAAAGGGCCATGTGATGGGGATGGTTTGAAGCGCTTGCGCCGGGAGGTGAGTTTGTCGGGCGTAGAACTGACACCTCTCGCAACGACGCACGATGTCCTTGGAGTCCGCCACCGCTGTGGGCCAGTAGAAACCTTGTCGGAAAGCTTTTCCGACAAGAGTCCTCGGGCCGGCGTGGTGTCCGCACGTGCCGGCGTGGATCTCGCGAAGCAGTTCCTTGCCTTGATCTCCGAGGATGCACCGCATGAGTATGCCCGCTGCGCCTCGTTTGTAGAGCTCGCCCTCGATGAGGACGAACGTTTTGGCTCATCGCATGATGCGGCGTGCCTCCGTCTGGTCGGAGGGCAGCTTCCCCTCGACAAGCCACTCAAGGATAGGAAAGCGCCAATCCGGGTCCTCAAGGTTCAGCTCGGGCGGCTGGTCGATCTCCATGACTTCTGGTCCCTCAGGCTCCGGTGGATTCTCCCCTTCAACACGTACAGAGGGTGCGTGTTGGTCGCTCGCGAAGACCCCATGCGGTACTGGCTTGCGGCTCGATGCGGTCTTAGCGAGGACGTCTGCAGCCTTGTTGTAGTCGCGCAGCACGTGATGAAGCTCGAGCCCGTGGAACTTGCCTTCCAGCTCATGAACGGCCTGGCGGTACGCCGCCATCTTCGGATCAACACAGTTTTTCTCCTTCATGACTTGGTCCACGACAAGCTCCGAATCTCCTCTGATCTCGAGACGGCGGATCCCGAGCTCGATCGCTATTCGGAGGCCGTTGATGAGCGCTTCGTACTCGGCGACGTTGTCGGAGGCCAGGAAATGTAGTCGGACCATGTGCTCCATGCACACTCCCAGAGGCGAGATGAAGACAAGGCCTACACCCGCTCCTTCTTTCATGACCGAGCCGTCGAAGTACATTGTCCACGTCTCGTGCTCGATGGGTGCCGGCAGTGTTTGGACCTCCGTCCACTCCGCGACAAAGTCCGCCAGCACCTGGGACTTGATGGCGCTTCGAGGTGCGTACGAGATGTTCGGCCCCATCAGCTCGAGCGCCCACTTGGCTATCCTTCCTTCGGCCTCGGGGTTCTGGATGACCTCCCCGAGCGGGTACTTGGACACCACTGTGATGGGGTGTGCGTCGAAGTAGTGGCGGAGCTTGCGCTTGGTCATCAAGACAGCGTACACGAGTTTTTGCATTTGTGAGTAGCGAGTCTTGGAGTCGGATAATACTTCGCTCACGAAGTATACTGGGCGCTGCACCTTGAGCGACCTTCCGGGTTCTTCTCGTTCGACCACCAGCGCAGCGCTGACCACCTGGGTGGTCGCGGCGATGTACAGGAGCATCGGTTCTTCAGGCGCCGGAGTCGTGAGGATCGGTGGACTCTTGAGCATGTTCTTGAGGGACTCGAGCGCTTCCTGAGCTTCGGGAGTCCACGTGAAGTGGTCGGATTTCTTCATTAGACGGTACAGCGGTAGGCTGCGCTCTCCGAGTCACGCTATAAAGCGGCTAAGAGCCGCGAGGCAGCCCGTGACACGATGTACGCCCTTCAAGTTTTGGATCGGCTCCATGTCCGTGATGGCCGAGATCTTCTCGGGGTTAGCTTCAATGTCGCGTTCCGACACGACAAAGCCGATGAGCATGCCCCTTGGAACCCCGAAAACGCACTTCTCGGGGTTAAGCTTTACCCCTTGTTCTCTCAGCTTCGCGAACACCTCCGTGAGGTCTGGGATTAGATCGCCGGTCTTTTTCGACTTGACCACGATGTCGTCGACGTACGCCTCGATGACGCGTCCTATAAGTTCTCCGAAGACGCGTCGCATGCATCTTGGGAAGGCAGTGCCCATATTTTTGAGCCCAAAGGGCACCGTCTTGTAGCAATAAGCGCCAAACGGAGTGATGAATGAGGTCGCAAGTTGGTCCGCTATGCACATCGCTATCTGGTGGTACCCAGAGTACGCATCGAGAAAACAGAGGGTTTCGCACCCAGCTGTCGAATCGACTACCTGATCTATGCGAGGCAAAGGAAATGGATCCTTAGGACATGCCTTGTTAAGGCCCGTATAGTCAACACACATCCTCCATTTCTTATTCTTCTTCTTTACAAGTACAGGGTTTGCAAGCCACTCGGGGTGGAATACTTCTCGGATGAACCCTGAACTAAGGAGCTTCTTGATCTCCTCGCCAATCGCCTTGCACTTCTCGTCGTTGAAGCGGCGCAGGTGTTGTTTCACCGGTTTCGATCCCGGCTTGATGTTTAATTTGTGCTCGGCAACCTCTCTCGAGATCCCCTTCATGTCGGAGGGTTTCCACGTGAACACATCGAGGTTCGCTTTGAGGAAGTCGACGAGCGCGCTTTCCTATTTAGGATCGAGCGCCGTCCTGATACGGAGCGTACGGCCGTCGTCGGAGACAGCCGCATCCTTGACGTCCTTGGCGGGCTCAAAAGAGCAGGCTGCTCGCTTGGACGACTCGAGGATATCCTGATCCTCGGAGGGAGGCTCGGCGCGGAGCCTCTCAGACCGAATCAGTGCCTCCGCAAACTGGAAGCACTCAGCGTCGCACTCGAATGCGCGCTGGTACGTAGCCCTACTGTGATGATCCCCTTCGGACCGGGAATCTTCAGCTTCAGGTACGTATAGTTGGGCACGGCCATGAACTTCGCGTAAGCTGGCCTCCCGAGGATGGCGTGGTACGTCCCCGAGAACCCCACCACTTCGAAGGTGAGGGTTTCTGTGCGAAAATTTTGCAGGTCCCCGAACGTAACGGGCAGATCGATCTGCCCGATCGGGAGAGCCTCCATCCCAGGGACGACCCCATGGAACGGTGCGGTCGACGGCCGCAGCTTGGACCGCGGGATGCCCATGTCGTCAAGCGTCGACGCGGAGAGCACGTTGATCCCGCTTCCCCCGTCCATCAGGATCTTGTGGATCCGTTTGGACTTGAACAGAGGGGCTACCACTAGTGGGTAGGATCCCGGTTGCGACACGCGGTCGGGATGGTCCTTGCGGTCGAAGGTTATCGGAACCTCCGACCACTTCAGATAGGACGGCGTCGCGGACTCAGTGTTGAGGACTTCACGTCGGATCAGCTTCTCGTGGCATCTTGATGAGGGTCGCGCTGGGGACCCGCCAAAGATCATGTGGACTGCCCCGTCCTCGCCTGGGTACCGAGCCTCTGCGTCGTCGTCGTCGTCATCGTTGTCGGGAGGCGGCGCGGCCTTCTTTGGTGGATCTACCGCCCTTGGCTTGAGGGTGCTGTTGACGTAGTTCTTGATCAAACGGCAGTCCTTGAGTGCGTGCTTCACGGGAACCTCGTGGTGGGGCACGGTGCATCCAGGAGCTTCTCGAAATGGCCCTTCGGAAGTCCAGCCTTGGCGGGTTGCTCTTGGGCCGCGTCGCCTTGCGCTCAACTGCTGCGACGAGGTTGTTATCACGCCGTCGCTTGTCGCTTTTCTTCTTCTTTTTGAAACGTGAGGACGTCCCCTCGCCATGGTCCACGACTTGTTTTCCCTTCCCCTGGGGGGTGTTGAGGGTCGCCGCCACCGCCTCCTCGCCGTCCGCGTGGTTGCTCGCGATGTCGAGGAGCTCCCGAGTAGTTCGGGACGTGCGGCGCCCGAGTCGATGAATGAGGGAGGTGCAGGTCGTGCTGTTGTAAAACGCCGAGATGACGTCGTTGTCCGTTGCGCCGGGAAGCTCAGTGCAGCGCTTGGAGAAGCGCCGGATGTACTCGCGCAGGCTCTCCCCTGGCTTCTGCTTGCAGTTTCGCAGCTCCCACTGCTTGCCGGGGTGAGCGTACGTGCCCTGGAAGTTGCCGACGAAAACCCGGCGTAGGTCGGTCCAGTCGTTGATCTCGCCATAGGGCAAGTGCTTGAGCCATGTCCGCGCAGAGTCGCCGAGGTAGAGCGGCAGGTTCTTGATGATGAAGAGGTCATCTGTCGCTCCACCCGCGTGGCACGCGAGCCGGTAATCCTCCAGCCACACGCTGGGGTTGGTGTCCCCGTCGTACCTGGGGACATTGGTCAGAGCTCGGAAGCGCGAGGGGAACCTCGCGTCCTGCACGCCCTGCCCGAAGGCCCGCGGGCCCCTCTGGTTCGGCGACCAGCTGCGGTCGCGGTCGTCGTCGCTGTCGTAGCGCCTTCCGCGCCCCCGATCGTCGTGTCGGCACGGTTGGTGCGCGTCACGACGGTTGCGGTTGTCACCGTCACGGTGGTTGTCGACGCTTGCGGCCCGTCGACGAGCCTCGATGGTGTCCCGGGCGTCGCGGTTGGGCCCGAGATGGCTCTTGACCACTGATGCAGCGGCCCCGGCCCCATCTCTGTGGTTCTGATGTCGAGAGGGGGGCGGGTCTGGGTGATGCGCGGAGGGCGCCGCTCCTCGGTCTCGCGACGACCGCTGGCGCGGGGCAGAACTTTCCGCCTGCTGTGCCGCCGCCGCTTCGAGTAGCGCCTTGAGCTGTTGGCGCACTCGTCTCTCCTCAGAGGTAGCTGCCTCCGGGCAGCCGCGCCGCAGCATGGCCGCCGCGGCTAGGTTCTGCGACGCCCGCCTAAAGAGCGGCGGGGCGTCACCGTCGGCGTTGGCGTCGACGTTCGCGCCCTCGTTGGCGCGTCGGTTGTTGTCGCGTGCACGTCCTCGAGCCGACGGCGTCGGGGCGCGGGCTCTGGACTGCTCGGTGGCAGGACGACGTTCCTGCCGCTCACCGTTTCCCTCACGGCGTTGCTCCTGCACCGGGACCTGCTGCGGGGCCGGTGGCGGGTTACGGGGCCCGCCGTCCTCCCCGAGCTCCTGGTGAAGGTTGGCCAGCTCCTCGTCAAGCTGGCGCCTGGCCTCGGCGAGCTCGTCGAGGCGCGCCCTGCGCTGGGCATTGGTGGCGCGGTGGCGCGGTGCCGGCTCCGGGTCGGTGGAGCTGCTTGAGTCCGTGGCCACGCAGACGAAGCACTCGCGCGTGGGGTCGCGCACACGTGTCGATGGTGCCCTCCGAGCTGTCGCGGAGCCCGGAGCGGCGTAGGTCGCTCATAGGTCGTTCACGTAGGCCGTCACCGGGTCGTCCGGGAGGCCTGGCTGCCCACGGGGGTATATGGCGACGTACCGCTCCATGAACTCCCCCCAGGCGAGTGGCTCGGCCCCGCTGGCCTGGAAGGTGAGGTCGGTGAGGTAGTAGGCGGCGAGCCTAAAACACTCCTGCGTTGGGTTAGGCCCCAACATGGTCATGATCGTCTCGTCCGAGAAGCCTCGGACAAACGCCGCGCGTCCCGCTGCCCCCGTCAGGACGTTGGGACGGGCTGGTCGGGCGAAGGTACGCCCGACGACGGGCTCCACCGGCCCGGTGTAGACGAAGCCGAGGGAGCCGAACCGCATGGTGGCCCCAGGGGTTAGCGAAACCCTGCGGCCCTCCATCTGGGTTGTCGGTGAAGTTCGTCGAGACACACGATGTGCCCCTACCTGGCGCGTCAACGGTCGGGGTTCTCTACCGCCGGACAGTAAATTTGTATCGATCGTGTGTCAGACCCGGATGGTTAGCACAGGAGACAACGGGGTTTATACTGGTTCGGGCCTCCGAGGAGTAATAGCCTACGTCCAGTGTCGAGCTGCCGTGTGTCCCGTGCTAGGGTTGTTTGTAGTAGGGGTTACAAACTGGTCGGGAGAGGGTGTCGAGCCCAAGTCCCTGAGTGTGGGTGTTCGGTTCGTCAGCCGTTATGATGGTTGCCCTCCTCTCCCTTTTATAGACGCAAGGGGGAGGGGCAAAAAGGGAAATAAAAGAAAAGTTAGGCCAGTCTCAGTGGGAAGGGTCATGAGAGGGTCATGAGCATTAAATTTCCTGCCACATCAGCAAATTTATGAGGAGAGAGAATGGGGAATGTCATGGAATGAGAGAGGAGGGTCATCACCATGAGGGTCATCACCATGACCTTCCACTGGCACGGTTCTTAAGGTTCCAGTCTTGGTAACTGTGTGATGACCTCCTCCATTGAGACTGGCCTTACAGTGTTGGCTGCTGGGATGTCCTCTAGTGCGTTGCTGTCCGTTAGGGCGCATTGAAGAGGAGCCGCGCTTTGTTGTCGTCGAGGCCGCCGCGCGGCCGGGCGGGGCTGTTCACTTTGGGACGCCTGGCGCTTCCTCCGAGTAGTTTGGTGCTGACTCAACCCGCCTGAGCACGGGATGAGCTCGCCACGTTAAGGCCTAACCGTAGGCCAGTGTTAATCGTAGGGGGCACTCGAGTGCCTCGGTCGGAGTTGACGTGCTGCAGGGTCGGATGTGACGGCGAGTTGATAGCCGCGCGGCTGGGCAGAGCTGCATTAAGGCTTCTGTCAGAGTCGACCGCCCGCGCGTGCCGCCAGCTGGTGCGCTTGCATGGCATGGGGAACCGGCGTCCCACGCGTCGTAGCGGAAGAGTTCGCGTGCTGAGACTGCGCCGCGTGGTATGGGCCGCGTCTTGTTCGGAGACGGAGAGTGCTCGTGCGAACGAGCTGGCTGTCGTGCGAGGCGGAGACTTGTCGTGCGAGGCGGAGACTTGTCGTGCGAGCTTCCTCTAGTAGGAAACTTGTCGGAGAAGTTCCCAACTAGTTGGGAATAAGACGTCTTGCCAGTGATGGTCTTGACAGGGGTACTTGTCCCTCCTCGTCTTGAATCTTGATCTTCACATTGTCAATGGTGTCAGAGGACTCCACCTCAAGAGTGATTATCTCGCCGTCAAAGAGGGCCCTAATCTGGGCCCTCGTCAGTTGGTTTAATGATAAATTTACTAACATTAATTTTATGTTATTAGACTTTATGATTATTTCTCTATTCGCTGGCAAAATTTAAAATGTTTGACTTTGAAAAAGTCTAAACGTAACTATATTTTGGAACCGAGGAAGTACTATTGACCTTGTAAAAATGGAGAGAGATATGAAATGCAGTTGGCTAATTCATGGTGAAGCTTATTTCTAGATAAAGGAAAGAGTTTCGGCCTCTGCAACCGCGCACAGCTAAATTCGTGGTGAAAGTAAGTTCGTTCAAATCTCTAAGTTAACATTTGGAAGATACTTTCACTCGTAAGCACTTGCCCCTGTTTGGAACCGCGCAAGAAAAAACGCTTCTCAGAAATGTATAGATATTGAAATAACGCTTCTCAACGAGCTTCTCTGTTTTAGTATAAACTAGCAAAATGCCCGTGCGTTGTTACGATCATATTAATTATATTTTAAAAAACTCATTAATTTTTTAGAATCCCAGTACAAACGCAAACACTCTCACATACAAGCACGCAAACCTACACACAAAACACACATGCAACCCTACACACCTATGAGTACCCCCGAAAGACCGAAGAACCGACAAATTCTCGAGATTCACGAAGTCGCCACTGGTGCCTCTCTATTGAGAAGCACGTCGCCGAAAGATTAGTGCCAGTTAAATCAAATTCCCGAGGTTCACGAAGCCACCACTGACGTCTCGCTATTGAGAAGCACGCCGCCGAAAGAATAGTGTCAGTTAAATCTTGGAACAAATCCACGAAGTCACCACTGATGCCTCTCTATTGAGAAGCACGTTGCCGAAAGATTAGTGCCAGTTAAATCAAATTCCCGAGGTTCACGAAGTCACCAATGGTGCCTCGCTATTGAGAAGCACACCGCCGAAAGATTAGTGTCAGTTAAATCTTGGAATAAATCCAGGAAAATGCGAGCATCAGTGCCGAGTCGAGGACTCGAAGCCTAGTGGATATGTTCCATCACAAGAAACCTTAACAGTTGAGCTACGCTCAGTTCGTATAAAACTCATTAACTTTTTAATCTCTATTACCCATTTTTTTTGCACTAAGTTGATATTTGTTGTACAATCAATGACTTTTCTATTTAACATATTTTGAGTTTGTACAATCAATGACTTTTCTATTTAACATATTTTGAGTTTGACTGCTAGACAAAAAAGAAATACAATCATATTTTACCATACAATATAACATCTCTAATTTCAATTTTTAATCCAAATCAACAATAGTGACTATATGTCTATATTTCACATGTGATTTGACCTAGCACGCACTCTAAATAGCGCACATGCATTATATCCGGTAGGCGTGCAACTGTTTTGTAAGCGCAAGGAGCAAGCCCTAGGCATCGGATCCTGCCTTTGCACATTTTTGTGATTTTTTCCCTTCCCTTCTCTGCGCACGGACGTAAGTTGCCTCCGGTTCAGTCTGATTTTCAGCGGTTTCCGTCCGGTTCAGTTTGGTTTCTCGCCCCTGCGTTGGTTTCCTTCCGGTTCAGTCCGGCTTTTCATCCCTGCGCTGATTTGCTTCCGGTTTTTAACCGTACTCTCCTAGGAATCGGACGACCGACCAAAATTTCAGGCAGAAACGGTCCTTGCTTTAATATTAGGTAGAGATGGAGGTGGGAGGAAAAGCGCAACCAAAAAAAAGCTACGAAAAGTACACTATTTGGCTTCTAGTTTCAGGTTATTTTGGTCATAAGTTGTTCGAAACAGGACCAACAATAAAATATTTGTTTGATTAAACTTCCTGACAGATTCTTCACACAAATAAAAAGTCAGAACTTCAAATAAACAGCGTATTTCTTGTGCAGCTTCTGAAAAGCTAAAAGCTTAGAAAATCCGAATTTATGTGGAAAGGTGGAAGGTTCAGTTTGATGAGCCTTTCTAGCACGAGCCTTTAGTAACTTTTTGAGCTCAAAAAGTTAAACACATATTTTAAAAGCTAGTATTAGATTTTCAGATCAGAAGCAACAACAAATTTTTTAAGAAAAGCTCAAAATCTGTAGCTCAATCTAACAGGGCAAAGTACAGTAGTACTTCATCGACATCGGATCAGTAGTACAGTAGTATCGTAAAGGCATTTGGCTGTGCATATGGGTGTGTTCACAAGGTGAATGTACGCCACATGAGTCGTGAGTATCTAATTTTCCTTATTTTCCCCCAGATAATGATCATGAATTCGCTCATGAGTCATGAGTAATCGTCGCCATCACTGGCGGCAGGAGATGGCACCACTTTCCTTTGGCTCTCCCGGTGAGAGTCGTCAGAGGCAGCACACTACACTGTCAGTACAAGCTGTACTGGCTCCCCGTGCCCAACGGCTGCAGTACGCGTACTGCGGCAAGCGGCGAGCGCGCGACGAAGTACAAGAAGAGAGCGCGCCGCCAATATAATCTTGGAGATCTCTGTCAGTGTCAGTACGATCGCCGGCCGGCCACTAGGCAAGTCTATAGCGATAGCGTTTGGTCCTGTGCCATTGCTCTGCTGACTGCTCTGTCCCGGCGCCCTTCGCCCGAGCTCCGACGACGGAGGAGAGGGAAGAAGAGCACGCAAACGCAATGCAAGGGAGCTCCTGCAGGGGCGAGCTGGGAACACATGCCGTTGCCGGGCGCGGTCGCCGCCGCCGCCGCGCATGTGTTCTCAGGTCGCCCCCGCCGGGCCCTCCTTGCCGCCGCCGCCGCTGGCTGCACGGACGGCCGGAGGCCCACGACGACGACGAGGAGGAGGAGCAGCTGCGGGCAGCGCACTTACGTACGTCCGTCTTGCCGCTTCTCTCCTCCTTCTCTGTACATTGCCGTGATCTGGTCGAGTTTGGGACTTTGGGGATCCGGCCGTCGGCCGCGTCGATCGCGTTCACTCATCAACCTGTCAGCAGCTGCTGCCACCGTTGCAGTTGCCGAGCTTGCAGCACACGTTACAAAATCACGAAGAAAAGAAAATCGAAAACATAACATCCGCATAATCTGAATGGGTACAGAATTTACCACCAAAAACAATGGGTACATAACTATATATAGAGGCTCTGTGTACCTTTTGGTGTCTGGGGAAAGCTCCTGATGAAGAAATACGAGGAATAGCTACACAACATCTCAATGATTTTAAAAACCAATTTTTAACCAATAGGAACATGACCCGTCAACGAACTAAAAACGGAAATTCACCCGAATGGATTCAAGAGCGGTTTGACAACCAATTATCACCCACATTTCAGCCAATAGCCAACATCTGAATGGTTTCAAGAGTGGCTCTGCATTTTCTGTAAATTTAAAAGTTTAGGTTTTATTTTAAAAAACCATAAATATTTTATTTCAAATCTGAATATGTAACCAATATGCTGGTCCTATTTGGCATTATTTAAATCTCGGTTTGCTTATGTTCGTGTGTTTTGTTATGAGCATTAAAACACTAGGAATAGTAACAAATATGATGCAAAGTACTTCAAATAGAATACCAACAAATAGCCTATATTTTTAGAAAATTTCTTGTACCAACTTATTTTGAATTTGAGATGAACTAGGTATGAGTTTTTTTATTAAATCATTTTTATAACTAGTAAAAAAAAAGCAAACCCACCCTCGAAAATCACCCAAATGGCAAAATTTATCCGGTTTTGGTAGTTGAAAATCAAACTTCTGGTATAGTTGAATAAATTTGAGTTTGACTTCTCCCGGAAGCGAATTAAACAAATCTGAAATGAAAAATTATAAAAAAAACAGGTAGGAGCTTCTTTAGCTAACTTCAGTAAATAAATACTGGACAAAAAAACTGAATATACAACAATAATTTACAACAGAAATCATAGGGCAACAAGGAATTCCGAATGAATACACGTAACCAAAATCGGCAACAAGGAATTCCGAATGAATACACGTAACCAAGATCACTTGGATTTTGGACCGATGAAACAAAGACTCGTCACAAAATTGTGAAAAGAAAAAACTGAACATGCAATCCATGGACCATTATCAGGCCTATTGTATGTACCCGGCCCAGGGTGAGTGACTGATTTGCTTATTTGCATCACTGGGCCTTAACAGCTGCGAGCTGCCACGAAATGGTGATGATGGACGTGTATGGATGAAGTTAATGACAAAAACTGAAGGCATACGTGGCGGTAAAAAGCAAAAAAAAAAAATCCTAGAGAAATACGTAGCAGTATGCAACTGGGTGGCCAAACAATGATCTGTCGATATCGTGAGAAGTAGGATGACGAAACTATAAATTTCAGATCAAGTAAAAATAAGCTAAGGCCCAACGTACTCCTTGTATACTTTTCCGTAGCTTTTTGTGAAATTGAAACAAAACAAATTCCTGACTGCTATGTAACTTTTGCAACTGAATGGAATTTCAAAGGGACCTATCCCGGGATCTCAGGCCGCTCTCGCTGGTCCTGTCCGAATGAAAGAAATCCTGGTCGAATGCTGCGTCACAATTGCATACTCCGTCAGGCCAGCGCAGACACGCTCGCTTTCATCACAATCGAGCATTATTAGCATAAAGTAATAATACCTATCATTGTTGATAGCAATCAGCTTCAGTGTTTCACAGCAAGTTGACCCCAAAGAAGGATTGATTTTTCTCCTACGCCGACGTCTTAAGTGTTTGTCTTCCGGTGCTGCAGCTGAATCAAAACCTCACAAAGAAGTGCCTCAATTATGCTAAAAAAAGTGCCTCAATTCCAGCATTCTGCTCTCAAATCCATCCAACTTTTCTCTATCCACCTGTCACATCGAGTCATATTTTCTCTCACAACACGCGGTTCAATACAGTATTTTTTCTATTTCAGCGTTATTTATACACACAATTTGCGGAATACTCCCTCCGGTTTGGTAAACAAAGTCGTTTAAGACAGCGACGCGGTCTCCAAAGTACAACTTTGACTTTCTATTTTTACAAAAATAATTATTAAAAACTACATAAGTATACTTTTATGAAAGTATTTTACAAGGCAAATCTACTCACGTAGTTTTCACATTTCCAAACTCAACGACTTAAAAGTTATTCATGATTTATATTCCCAATATTTGACCCAAACCTTGTCTAAAATGATTTATTTTACCAAATCAGAGGGAGTATATCTTATATATTTTTCGAATAAAAGAATATATCCTATATGACGGGTCACAACAAAGCCTAGCTACCCGCTGCTCCCCCAGTCCCTAGAGACGTCACCATATGAGCGAGTAGCCCTGCTTCCAAGCTAGTAGTGACTTAAAGATAATGAATCACGTGCCCCTTCCAAAGCTACTATGTGTTTGCGTGTGGTGTGGTCCCACTAGTATTAGAGAAGAACCCCGTTATCCCAACAACAGTGGATCCAAGACGACTGATTTTTGTTGCGAATATGATGAGCATTGGGTGAACTGATGCATATTCCTCACTTTGGCAGCCTACGAGCCCCAACAACAAATTACTTCCTCGCCTATAAAAAATGTGCAACTCATGTGCAGTAGTAAAGAAAATCGCTTCTCCCTTGTAAATGGCTCCAAAATCTGCTCCGTTTTTTGTAAACTTGATAGCCAGCATATGGGGCAATTTTCTTTTCATTTTGCTTGTAAATCGGCTCTTTTGACATCCTGGTTTTGCAACTTTTTTTTTTGTCTCTGTGGGGCCAGAACCGTACATTTTCTTCAATTTACCGGCTTTTCTCTTGCATAGTCTACTATTTTTTTGGATTTTTGTATCCGCTTTCTCTCGATCAATACCAGGCACATAACAGAAAAAAGCGGTTTTTATATGAAATTTTATAGCCTCAACTCTCTTCCACATATCCACTAAATTATCAACTTCAAGTTTTTTATGTAGACTGGCAACTTGATTAGCATTTTAACTAGATTTATTACGAAAACTATACTACGATAATATATAAATTCTTTCATTCAATAATACCATATATTCTTTGTACTCAATGTTGAAACTTAAGATAAATTCCAGATAAACCTAATTATATATTATGATAAGAGGATGTTATTAGCTCCTAATCCTACAAGCTAGTGAGCTTTGTCACTAAAAGTTGTAATCCAGAGGTGCCAGCTAATAATGGGGGCATGTGGCCTGTTTATAAATTCCCCAGCAGTCGTGAGGACAAAGGAGGGGTTCAAAACTTCAAATCAAATCCTGGGAGAAAGGGATGCATCTTTGACCTGATAAACAAGACGAGAGAGCTGAGAAAGTAGCTTGGAAGGAGATAAGACCCGGGAAAGTCTCTCACTATCTCTCTCCCTATGGCTTTGTTTGGTTCCAGTTGTTACTTTTTTAACACCTCCTTTGACCGTTAATTAAGAGTATTAAATAAAGTCAGTTTACAAAACTAACTCCACAACCCCCGGTTAAATCGCGAGACGAATCTAATGAGGCCTTTAATCGCATGATTAGAGAATAATTACTGTAGCATTACTGTAGTAAATCATGGATTAATTAGGCTCATTAGATTCGTCGCGTAAAGTTGCACTCATCTGTGAAAAGGTTCTGTAAATAGACTTCATTTGGTACTCTATGCATGCAAGATTCTCATGTGTTAGAAAACTATTACCTGTAACCAAACAAGGCCTATATATGTTACCTGGAATCCGGTGCAAACATCTGTCCTAAGAGCCGGGCCAAATCTAGATTACATGTTTTTTTGTCTCTTGTCGCTTTCTCTGGAGTGACGACTGCACATTGCCTGCAAACAATATTAGGAGTCGATGGATAGTCCTCTTAATTTGATTGAATCCCGGATTAGACTACATGTCTTGGAGCTGCTGTGGGCTGGGGCCAAGACCAAATAAAGTCGGCAGCAGTGTCGTGTAGCAGACTATGCGATATGGCCGATGAGAAGACTGAGGGCCTGTTTGGCAGGCCTCCGGCTCCTCCGAAAACGGCTCCGGTTCTGACTCCTTCGGTGGAGCGGTTTTTTGATGGAGCTGAAGCTATTTTGGAAAATGTTTGGCAAAACGGCTTCACCTGTTAGATTGATGTTGTAAAATGTCTAAATTACCCTTCACTATATTTTTCTTTTTTTTCTTTTTTCCTTCTCATTTTCTCCTTTTCTTTTTTTTTCTCTCCCCCTCCCTCCCTTATCCGCCGCCCGCCTCCCCCTCCCAGTCCATTCTCTCCCCCGTCTCGCTCCCTCCGCCATGCCGCCACCTCCACCCGCGCCTCCTGCCGTCGCCCTGGAGCCCGCCGTCAGCCCCCTCCTCGCGGCCCGCGCCTCCTTCCGCCCGTCACCGCGCCGAGCTGTTTTGGGACACTGGCCTTTAGTCCCGGGTGGTGTTTCCACCCGTGACAAAAAGGATACCCCTTTTGTCACGGGTGGAAACACCACCTGTGACTAAAGGTCTTTTTGCCCACCACGACTCCACTTCTCTCTCCCTTATCTTCTCCCACCAGTCAACTCCTCCTCCATCTCCTCTCATTTTCAATCTTCTCATCTCTTTCCTCTTCTCTTGCATGCAGAACTGCAGATGGAGCCTGGGGCGCGCCCGCCGGCCCGGGGCGGCGCGGGGCGCTGCCTCCAGCCCGAGGTGCGGCCGCCCGGGGGGTCCGCAGCAGGCCGGCGCAGGGCGCGGCCGCTGGCCCAAGGCGCGGCCGTCCGTATGCGCGGGCGCAGGCCGGCGCGGGGCGCGGCTGCCGGCCCGAGGCGCGGGGCGCGGCCGCAGGCGGGGCCGCCCGCCGCCGCTGGGCGCAGCCGTCGGCGTGGTGCGGCGCGGGGGGGCCGGTGCTGCGGCCTGCACGGCGCGGGCGGCCAGGTGCTGCGGTTCTGATTTTTTTTTTGTCTGTGAATCATTTGTGTGTTAAGGAATTCTATGTTGTGATGTGCGAAAGAATCTTGTGAGATGGATTTGTGAGATAAATTCGTGTTATGAATTTGTAGATGATTTGTGAGATGAACTTGAATGAATTTGTGTGATTTTATATGTGAATGGTGTAGTGAAATTGAACCCATTCCTGTGAGTGGTGTAGTGAAATTGAACTTGTTTTTGATGGAATTGAACTTGTTCTTGTTGGAGTTGGGAGTTGAAGTTGGAGCCGACGGAGCTGGAGCTGGCAGTAGATGCCAGCTTCTGCTGGGCTTTTTTTTTTTATTTCCTAAAAACCCTTTAGTCCCGGTTGGTATTACCAACCGAGACTAAAGGCCCCATTTAGTCCCGGTTGCTCACCCGGGACTAAAGGGGGGGCCTTTTGTCTCTCATCATTAGTCCCGGTTGGACATGAGAGACCTATTCCCTTTACCAACCGGGACTAAAGCCCCCCTCTCTACCAGTGCTTCTTCCATGCTAATTACTTATCACATTTAATGAAACTGAGGTTTATATGAGATACGGATCTTCCGACCCTCGTGTCGTCTCCCCCGAGGTGACTCGAGGGACCCCGACCCCCCCCCCCCCCCGCCCAGCCGGACGGCCGCCGCCGCCCTCTCCATCGCCGGCGGCGGCGACCGGCGTCAGCACTGCACAACTGGTGCTCCTGCGCCCCTCCTTCTTCCTCCCTCTCCCCACACCACCAACGCTGTACGTGGTCGCTCCTTCGATTCGTCGGCGGGACGCGCCTCCCCGGTACCGGCTTTGGCCTCGGCGCGGTTCCGTGCCTCGGCGGCGCTCCCCTCCTCGCTCCGGCCTCCCTCACCGCCCGCCGCCTCGGGGCCAACCCTAGATCTGGCTGGGTGGGCCGCCGGCGTCCCCCGCCTGCCTCGGTGTTGGGCCCACTGCCTAGGGCCAACCCTAGATTGTGGGCCCGGCGGCGCCGGTCCCTCCCTCCGCGCCGTCGCCGCCGACATCCTTCGCCACACTCCACTGGCGCGGGCACGACACGGATCTTCGGTGGCTCCTCGCGGTTCCCCGTTCAGCCCGAGCGCCGTTTTGGAGCCGGTGCCGCCGCTCGTCGCCGGCGCCGGTCGGGCCGCGGTTGTGGCTGTCGATGCTTCTGGTGGTCGCGTTCTTGGTCGTCCGTCACCATCCCTCGGTGTCGCCCTCCGTCATTCCCCTTCCTCGCTCCTTGGGCTACCCTGAACCCTAGATCTGGGCGGGTCGATCCCGGCGGCGCGGGCGTCCCCTTCTCCAGCTCCATCGCCGCTACGGCTGCCTTCTTTTCCATCTTCGCTCCATTCCCTCCCTCCTTCCTCCTCCGCCGCCTCCTGTCGGCGGTTCTGGCTGCGCTGTGCTCTGCTCCCAGCTGGTTTCCGGTGTGCGCCGCCTCTTCTTCAACACTGACGGGCCGCGTCGGGCGCCGGCCCTGACGCCACCTCTGCTCGGCTACCGCTCCCCGGCTGGCTCAGGCGGGCCGGGTGCCCCCTCTTCTTCTTCGTCATCGATCTTCGCTGTGGTTTGATCGTCTTGGGTCGTTGGCTGGTCGCTGGGCTGCTGTTGTTCCTCATTGTTCTCGCGCCACGGTTGCACGCCATCTTTCCATCAGTTCATCTCTCTTCCAAGCCTCAAGGTCTGCTGCTTGGAGTTGGATTTGGAGCCTGGCGAAAGCCTCGCCCGATTTCCGTCGGTGCTGGCAACGGTTGCGTTCTCAACGTAGTTTTCCTTGCTGGAGGCGTTGTCATTTGGCTCAAAGTCCATTTGGCCTGCAAGGTGAAAGCTTGGTCTGCTCCGGTAGACGGACGATGGCGGCGTTCTCGTCGTTCCCTCCCTGGTGGCATCGTCCTGCATGGCATCCTAGCTCGGCCCTCTTTGGCTTCTAGGATTTGGGCTTCCGGTGATGGTGCGTGTGCTCTTGGCGTTCTGTTGTGCAGCAGGCGACGCTCCTTTGTTATCTCTAGATCCCGCTTTGGTAGTGGTGTGGGCTTCTTTCTTTCCTGTGTTGTTAGGTCGCTTGTTAAGCTTGTATCTTTTCTTTCTGGCGCTTATTCCCCCGAAACCGCTTTGTGTATCTTTGTTCTCTCCTCTTAATGAAAAACGTGCTTTGGACGTCTAAAAAAAATGTTTATATGAGTACGAGGATGATCAATGGCACAAGAGTAGAGACGAGAGGGATACCTGCCGCCCGCCCCGCCCCGCCGCTGCGCATACACATATGCAAATTGAATTTACTTACAATAAATTCCTGACTCTGGCCACGATGACATATGATGTTGGAATACATTGTACGTTATCAGGGAATGGTATGCATTCGTGAACAAACTTGTGTTGTTTGTTGTATCATTATGAATTTATTGAATTGGTTTTTGCTACACGAGCCTGTCATAAAATGCAATTGCAAATAGTCCACCCCCTAGTCGATATTCTCATACAACGAGTTGGTTAAAAAAAAGACAATGCACAAACAATAAAAAATGATGAAAAAGTCCAAATTACTACCTCAAGTATGGCCAAAGTTTGGATAACCCCTAAAGTATTTCTTGATTTATTTAACCCCCTAAACTATACCATTTGGTTCAATTTACCCCTTAACACAATTTATCTTTTTTTATTTCTCCATGCACAAGTGCAATTTTAAGTTCAAAATTTGCAAAGTGATAGTAGACAACATAAGGCATGTTAAAAAATATATCATGAATTTTTGTCACTATTTTGATAGGTAGAATATTTAAGAATAAAATTTATCGTGGAGATACAAAACTATATAAAAACTTTGATGAAAAAATCATAAAATTTTTTCTAATATAGATTATTGTGTCCACTACCAATCTCAAATTAAAATTCAACTTGTGTATGGAGAAACAAAAATGACAAATTACATGGTGAGGTAAATTGAACCAAGTAGCTAACTTTAGGGGGTAAATTAAACCAAAACATGATTTAAGGGGTTATTTGAACTTTTGCTATACTTGAGGGTAGTATTTTGGACTTTTCCAAAATGATAAAATGGTTTAGGTAGTGGAATCAACTATTTGGGCCGAAAAGCTTTTGGTTGTTCCAGCAAACACTCTATGCAGCTGGTGACGCTCCTCAACTCAAGGTATCCCCTTGATCTCCCAGATTGGAGAATGTCTCCCCTCATTCAGATGTTCCAAAATTACACTAGAGATAGGGGCTCCCAAGTTCTGAAAATTGCTAGAAATTTTAACTGTATTGCAAACTCTATAGCTCGTTTAGCTTTCTCTTCTCTAGATTTGCAGTATCCTAATTATGTACCCTCTTGCTCGTATAAGCATCTTGATCAACAGTGCCCTCTCATAGCTGCATTGTCCTCTGTACCCCTTGATTCTTCAAGGGTTCTAGCAGCCTCGTGCTGCTAATTAATGAAAACTTCTTGTCAAAAAAAAACTATTTAGGCTGAAAAGTTTTTGGTTGTTCCAGCAAACACTTCTATTCGCAGTAAAATTTCCCAGAAAATTTCGTCAAGGCAGCCAACCTATTTTACCAGTCTAGTTGGTTTTGGCAGCTCATATGTTGCCTTTGCTTCATCAATTTGTCCTGATTTTGGCACGCCGTTTTCTTTTCTTTGCTAAAAAGATTTGGTGACAATCATCACATTGATCAGCAGCACATGGCTGCTTTTGGATCTCGGAAATCGCGGTGCAGGTCTTCTCGCCTCCATTTAACAATGAACAAATCCACACAAATCTGATGAGTTTACTGGTAAAGGGCGACATCTATCTAAACTTGGGCTAATCTCAATCCCCTCTGTAATCATGGCGCGAAGTACTCAAACCCTAGCTGCAAATTAACGTCCCGGGACAATAATGCTTTCGCTCTGCCTGCTTGCACTCGGTAGCTGCTACGCCCACACTACCTTCCGGGTTCCCACTTTGTGAGTTTGTTGGCAACTTACACGACTAGCCGGTGCTGATGTGTTACGAGAGAAAAATACCGCTGACGAGTTGGCGGTTGGTGCTGTTGCTAATTTGGTGTGAGAGAAAAGTACCGCTGGCTAGTGGTTGATAAGAACTGACGAATAAAGCGTTGGCATGCATTGTTTCACTCCTTTTCTTAGTCTTCTTATTATAGGCTTATATTATCCAAACTTCTGAAATCAATTTCCTTACTCTATCTTTTTCTTTAAAAAAGCCCAGGACAAATCCATATATCGGCATATCTCTGTGTTGCTGCCCCATTGGGCACAGCTATACGGAGTAGATTTGTTTAAACAAGCAAGAAATTGAGGGGGTGAAATAGGAAAAAAATAAATATTCAGCGTCTGACGCTCAGGGACCACCCTGGATCAAGGCCCATGTGAGACGGTGACATCGCCCACACACACACGCGAAGGCTGCCCAGCTAGATCCAGACAACCATACGCATCCGATTCCATTTTCAAGTAAAAATCAAGCAAACCATTTCTATTTTCTCACGTATTTTACCAAACTAAAAGGTAGTATAATTTTTTTAAAAAAAAGAGTTTTTCTGTGTAACTCTTTCTACTGCTGCAGCATGCAGGATATGGCTGAGAGCAGCAAGGATATGTGTGCCCTTTTCTTCTTTTTTTAATCCTCTTCTGGGCTGCTGGCTCTGGGAGTACATCGCCAAATAATTCGTGTAATGCTGCCCAAATTATTCGGTGGTCCAGAGCCCCGCCGTGGGGCCTAGAAAAATGATACCGGTATGATCGGGTAATAAACGATCAACCTTTTTACACTTTTCCTGGCAACCTGTGATCTGCCATCCGCTTCTTTATTGCTTTTTCTTTGCACACAATTTTCTACCTGAAAGTACGGGTTCCTAGCTGCAGTATTTTTGGGAAAAAGGGCTAACTTTGCAAACTTGTGCGGAAATAGATGGGTTTGTTTTCGGACGAGGATCGAGCTTGACATATGAAGGGAATTTAGCAAATTGAGTTGGAGGGCGGAGGTAAACATGCGAATCACTACGAATTACAAGTGCTTTTCATTTGTCCATTGATGGAGTAAATACTAAGCCATAAATAAGTTGAGTTGGCAGTAGTTTTTTTTTTGGTCCAAAACATGAAATGGCAACATAGATATTGTGGGTGTTGTAGAGCACAATCTTATTCTTTTTTTGACATTTTCATAACGTTCTAGAATTCGCATAAGGCAATGACGTAGGGAAAAAGGTAGTCGAGATGAACGGTTTCACCAACCACGATTGTTGTTGCACAGGGTTGCTACTCTTTATGAAACAATGTTGTACTCCGTAACCGTCGAGGGGCTTGAGGGAACAAAAAGTAGGGACCATAGGTTCTAAGCTCCTCGGCTTTCGAAACATACCGGCAGGTGATATTTACGCGCATGAAACAAAACAAATCGAGCAATTAGTATGTGCCTTTGTCGCCAACATGTAAAAATGTTGGCACCAGCAAAGCACGACAGCTTCGAGTATGAATTTGTTGTCGTTTTCCCGCGTCACACCAGTAACCATCGTTCAAGAGTCCCGGACTCTTGCTTCAAAAACCGCCCCACGAATCATGCATCACAAATTGATAGTACTCTTGATGTCGTATTCGTATCATTTGCAACTCTTAACATCTTAGGGGCACCAAGAAGCCCTTCTAATTTCCCCGTTAAGTAAACAAAATTACCGTCACACTGAAGTGAAAACACATCACGTCTTTGAAAACACCGGACATGTATATGAGCTAGGTGAGGCCGAGACACACCACAGAGCCAGCACCAGTGTGTCCATCCACCGGCTGGACTTCACTCTCCTCTCTACTCCTGCAGAGGTGTGGGTGGGCACAAGCATGACGCGCTACAAAATCCAAAATGCTCCAACCAATCATAAAACGCCGATTAAACCAGCGATTAATCAGCGGCGTAAATCGCAGGAGGGGAACAAAAACGGTTCCGCTTTTGCGGAAGGAACGGAAGAAATGTGTAGAGAGAGAAAACGAGGAGAGAGAGGGGCGAGGAGAAAACAAAATTCTTCCCCCTTCCTTTCCCCTTTGCTCACTTTTCAATCTCAGTCACACCTCCCTCCCCCCATTGCAAGGCTGCTCTTCTGCTGTCCTCTCCCTCCGTCCCCTCCTCTCTCTAGAGATTCCAATACTTTCCTCTGTTCCTGGGCAAAAGCCCATCATGAGGTGAGAGGGTAGGGGACTGCCCATCAGCGGAGGCGCTGCCCAGTCTACTCTAGGCTGGGGTCTGGAGGGAGAAGACGCGGGGAGCAATACAACAGCGTCGAGGGAGGAGAGAGAAAGGGGAGCAGAGAACCCAAAGAGGCAAGGCAAGCAAGGAGGGAGAAGCCCCAAGATTGAGGGCGAACTGGTAAGCAAGAAAGGAATCTCCTTTTCCCGTTGCTTGGTATCATTGGGCCATTGATTTCGCCTTCCATCTCTCGCTCAATTCCTTGCCTCCGCTGCTGCCGCAGATCAGGTCCGAGGAGGAGGAGTAGGAGGCGCCGCTGCCGTCTCTCGGATTCGCTCCGCCGTTTCTTGAGGGCGGGGTGGGAGGTTGGTTTGTTTGGTTGGTTGGTTCGCCGGCGCCGCGGATGGCCGGCGTGGACGCGGCGAGGTACGCGCACAGCCCGGCGCACCACGCCGTGGCGGCGCGGGACCACGCCGCGCTGCGCCGCGTGCTGGACGCGCTCCCGCGGGGCCGCCGGCCCGAGGAGATCCGGACCGAGGCGGACTCCGTCGCCGAGGAGGCCCGCGCCGAGGCCGTCTCGGCGGTCGTCGACCGCCGCGACGTGCCGGGCCGGGAGACGCCGCTCCACCTCGCCGTGCGCCTCGGCGACGTCGCGGCGGTCGAGATGCTCATGGCGGCGGGCGCCGACTGGAGCCTGCAGAACGAGCAGGGGTGGAGCGCGCTGCAGGAGGCCATCTGCGCGCGCGAGGAGGCCCTGGCGCGCGTCATCGTGCGCCACTACCAGCCGCTCGCCTGGGCCAAGTGGTGCCGCCGCCTGCCCCGCGTCGTCGCCGCCATGCGCCGGATGAGGGACTTCTACATGGAGATCACCTTCCACTTCGAGAGCTCCGTCATCCCCTTCATCTCCCGCATCGCGCCCTCCGACACCTACAGGGTCTGGAAGCGCGGCGCCAACCTCCGTGCCGACATGACGCTCGCCGGCTTCGATGGCTTTAAGATCCAGCGCTCTGACCAGACCATACTCTTCCTCGGGGAGGGCTCCGAGGATGGCAAGGTGCCGCCAGGGTCACTGTTGATGATCAACCACAAAGACAAGGAGATTATGAACGCGCTGGAGGGGGCAGGTGCACCGGCCTCAGAGGCAGAGGTCCAGCAGGAGGTCACCGCAATGTCGCAGACTAACATCTTCCGCCCAGGGATTGATGTCACCCAAGCGGTGCTGCTCCCACAGCTCACATGGCGGCGCCAGGAGCGTGCGGAGGCGGTTGGCCCATGGAAGGCCAAGGTGTATGACATGCACCATGTGGTGGTCAGCGTCAAGTCAAGGAGGGTACCGGGGGCGATGACGGATGAGGAATTCTTCTCAGCTTGCAATGACAATGATACGGAGAGTGAGGGGTTTGATGATGTTCTGACTGAGGAGGAGAAGAAGCAGTTGGAGGTTGCGCTAAAAATGGAGTCTCCAGATGCTGGTGGTGAAGACCAGTCTGACTCATTTGCTGGCCCTCGGCATAGTTGCTTTGAGCCGAGGGAGAGGGAGATACCAATTGAGGACTTGAGCGTTTCTGGAAATGGAGAGAGTAAGCATGATAAGAAAGGTTGGTTTGGTAATTGGGGAAAGAGAAGTCAGGTTAGCAAACCAGAGGGGGTGAAGAAGATGGCACCTCCAAGGAGTTCTCTCTGTGTAGATGAGAAGGTGAGTGACCTCCTTGTTGAATCGCCATCAAATGTACAAACAAGACCAGGGAGGCATTCGGTAGATGTAGTCAGACCAAATGACAACAGAAGGATCAGGGAAAGGGATAGTAGGAGGCATGCTACTTCCGCAGAGAATGAGCATAGACGCAAAGAAGGTTCAAAAGAAAGTGAGTATAAGAAAGGCCTAAGGCCTGTGCTCTGGCTCTCTCCAAACTTCCCTCTTCGGACTGAGGAGCTCCTGCCATTACTTGATATTCTTGCAAACAAGGTGAAGGCAATCCGTCGTTTGAGGGATCTACTTACAACAAAATTGCCTCCAGGAACATTCCCAGTCAAGGTATGGCCTGACCTTTGTATTTATCGTAATGCTTCTTACACTTTACCATGATTACGATACCCCACTTTGTGTCAGTTTTTAAGGTTAGGAAGGTAACCATTTTTTAGATTAATTACCTTAGGTAGTTGTAGACATCTGCTATTACAGAACTATTAGAGAACCACCTAGCAGTTGTCAACATATGGTACCTCTGACTGTTATCTGTTTGTAGATGATTGCGGTTCTTCTCTTTTATAAATTCTTGAATTGGTATCTTTTGTGGGCACATTGAACTGTGCTGTTGATAACATTTAATAATGCTATTTTTTTGTATTTGTATATGTTTACAGCGTGCATGAAACATATGCACTTTAAGTTAAAACTGATTCTAGCTGTTTGTTATAACGCTATGACACTTGTAACCATGTAACTTGCAGTCTCTATGGTAGTTGACTTCAAAAGGAGAGATTTTCCTGTATTTCCAAGTTCTCTACTTTTCTAGATGTTTGACATGTCCTGATATTAATGAATATCTAGCACATCATATTTGGACAACCCCTTTTTGTTTGTTTAGTACTGATCAAATGCAGCGACATTGCCACTTTCAGCGTCCCTGGGAAAATGTTTAAGGTTCTGATAACTGTCGTCTGCTTTATTCCATATGATTAGGTCCACTGCCACTGTAGTAAATTTCTGTGCTTAGGGTTACGATGCCTAAAATTCTCTCCTTTGTTTGTGACTAGCTACAGTATTCTGTTTGGAAGTTTTGCCTGTTACGTTCACCTGAATATTTCCAAATTTTGTACTGCCAAGTGCCGAGACAAAACCTTTTGCCATAGTCAGCTCATAAGCATGATTTTGGACTGTAGAAATATGCTACGCATTCCATGAGTAATTATTATCTTTAGACGGATACACAATTCAGAAACACTACTATCTAAACTACAAGAATTTTGAATCACAATGAATAATATGGCACTTTGTTTTATACTGTAGTCTGTAAGGTATGTTACATACACACAACATGACCATTTTCTGATTTTTGTTTATTACGTTTCACATAACATTCATTTTGACATAAGGGGTGTGCGTGTGGTGTGCGCATGTGTAAAGTTCAGATACTATACTACCACTTGTACTTTGAAGATAAGGCCATCTCAAAAGAAAAACATCTCATTTTAACAGACCTGTTATTTGTGTTTGTCCTATTTCCATTTGTATTTATGCTTGCTTTGTCTTCAAGGGAACTATCTGGAACCTCAGACTTAAGTTGAAAGCCTTGGGAATAGGCTATTTTAGATCTTCATACAAACAAATGATTGATCACCACATAGGCACATATGTAGTTAACTGCAAATTGTAATCTATATCTTAGCTAAACAGTGTCTGTGTTGGCACACAGTACATTGAAATCCAGATTAATATAAATTTAAATCTACAGTGTGCTGTAGGATTTGTTAGCTGAGTCATTAGAGATACTACATACCTACCTTAGGTATCACATTCGTTGGTCTCAAAATTATCTAAAGTTGGTTGTCTCGAGAAAGGTTTAGGTACTCATCATTTTCAACTAGAATGGTTATTGGTGCAGCTCACATGGCTACCAAATAGGGAGCATTAGCTGAAGATTTGACTTTTGTTCGAAAGGGCGATAGGAAAGTCAATCTAGGGGAAGGAGTAGATGAGTGAAATAGGATATAAAAAGGTTGAAACAAGTCATAAGAAAATTCTACCCTCTAGCATTATCCACACTTTGCTTACTAATTTGTTAAGATTATGGTTTACTACCGTCTAGTGTTATCCATTCATTTGTTAATTTGCAGGGTTCTCTTAGATGCTTGTCCTTCACATTATTTGTTCCTTCAGAAGTGTATGTTTGCTTTTTGTAAACAACATGTTGCACTTCCATGTGACAGCACACGTTGGAAATGGGTGGTAGAATCTAGTACACTGGTCCAAGTACAAAAGAAAATGATATAAGAACATAGGAGAGTCTGTACTGATACATTTGTTTGGATTTCAGTTTTGAATTCAAGGGAATTCATCTTAGGTATATGTGACATTATGCATTCAATCAGATGACTTCTGTTCTTGATATAATTGTTTTATGTAAGATAAAACAGAGACAGTAAGAACTGTACATGTTTATATTGATTAAATGAATGGACCCCTTTAGTTGACTACTGCAGAGTTCCTTCTTGTTGAATATTAGTTGTTTCTTGTATTCATAATGCTTTCTGTCCCAGTGTAATAATGACTATTTTGATCCAATAACATGTTTTCTTTTTCTTCTCAGGTCGCCATTCCTGTTGTACCTACGATCAGAGTGCTTGTGACATTCACAAAATTTGAAGAACTACAGCCACTAGAGGAGTTTAGCACACCACCCTCTAGTCCTGACAGCAGCAAGAGCCCAGCAGTACAGCCTTCTTCAAGTTCCTGGATTCAGTGGATCAAGGCTCCTTACCGCCAGAACTTCTCGACAGCAGGCCCCAGCAGTCGTGTGGAGGACATCCAGGACCCGTTTGCCATTCCTTCAGATTACGTCTGGACGACGCCCGAAGAGAAGAAAAAGAAGACACAGGAAACCAAGAACAAGTCGAAGAAAGGCAGGAACGGATCGTAGGTAGATGATAGCATCGGGTGGGGGTGGGGGTTTTAAGTTGTGTTGAGGGTGAAATGGGCTATACTCGTCGGATTTAACAGAAGGGATGAGTGGAAGGTCTGGAGATTTCGGCCAGTGTCTGATGTCGAATGTCGAGAAGCAACCGCTTGTCTTCTTTCATTGTGTTAACAGAAATTTGTTGTCAACATTCTTTCGTTTAACCTGAATCGTTTCGGTCCCGATTGTTACTGCAATCTATCGGTAGATTTTTTGGCTGGTGGTGGCTTCTGATATTGCTGGTGTGTTTAAAGTTACTGCCATGGCGCTGCATCTTTACCCTGCGACCAGCCATCGATGCCCCCTTATTGCTGTATGTTTGGATGGTACGAATTCGTGTCAGATTGTGTCCTGCCTTGCGGGACTCTTTTCCACGAATGCACAGCCTTGTGTCTTCTGCATGAATTCTAAACTTGATAATGTAAGGAAGACATGGAGGACGCCGCTCGAGCGAGACTCGGTGCCGTAAGTCACATGACTTACCAGTCACTGACGTGTGGGCCCCACGGTCTGCGGGCCCACACGTCAGTGACTGGTAAGTCACGTGACGTACGTCACTGAATCTTTCTCCGACGCCGCTGGGGGCAGTACGACGCTAATATATTTGTTAAGGTCCTCCGCTAGTGTTATCAACCAGCGGTCTCACATGAACAAGTACTGAACATATGACAGATTTGATATATGTACAATGTAATAGTCGTCGATAGTGTATTAATAAACAAAATTCAGGAAATAAAAATTGGATCAAAGCAACAATCGCTATGCAAATGTTTACATTGGCCGGCTATCAGTTACAGGTAGACCATTTTTCACAGATGAATCAAGATGCAGCAGCAGGAACATAGCAGAACGGGCAACCATCGAGACAGCGTCCATCAACTGCATGGCAGCTCTTCCACGAGTTTCGGTACCTACACCGGCGTCTCCAAGATGCAAAAAAAAAAAAAAAACAACAACAACAACAGTGTCCGAATTACAAGGCCTAGAACACTTGGCATTCTATGACCTACCTGACTGCAAAATCGCCCATTTCATAACTTGTGGCGCAAAGCCTGGCTGGATCAACATTCACTTACAGAAATGGGCAAACTTTCAGCTAGATAATTTACAGACATGTACATATGAGTTCAGTAGCAGTAGCCATGACACAAAAAGGGTTTAGACTGAAACTATGCGCCTGCTACACCCGACAAACTTCCTACAGCAGTAAACATCATACTTCATAGGTGAGTGCATCTTGAAAATTGGCCAAGCCACCTAGGTTATCACCCAACATATACAGTTGTTGATGACAATGAGTTGTAGCTTGTCCCCTCCTTAATTATTGGACTGAAACAAAAAGGATTACCATAAATTTAGGAGTTTTAAAACTTATTACAATAAAGAACTATATCGCAATTAGCTAATTTTACAGGAAAAGGGACAAATGATAGAAAGACTGAAGGTGTGAACAAACATCGAATGACAACCCTCTAGCTCTATTAATGAAAATCATCACTTCTGGACCAGCACAAGTTGCGACAAAATACAGTTTCTTTAAAAATAAAAGAGCATCTGAATATAATGTGGGACAAATGACCCTTACTTTTCCAGAAATTATGTTAAGTATATGCTACCCAAAATGTACAGAAATTATTTTTTACAGGCTATGAAGCAGTCTCCTGCATGATTATGTTAAGTATCAATTTTTCATACACAGATGTACAAGGTATTTTTCTTACATGTCCCCAAAACAAACAAGTTTTATTCATCAGCTAAATCTGACAACAATGTGTGCAGTGACACTACAGAACTTCAGTAACAACTAAATTTGAAAACCATAACACAACTTTTGGCAAACATGGAAGTAGTTAACCAGTTAATAATTGACAATTATGTCTTTCAGTGCAGAGCACATGAACAAAAAGAAATTTTTGTCACTTGCAAGTACCGGAATCATATTACACATAAATAGTAGGAAAACTGACAACCCCATGTCATTATGTATAACTAGCCAAAGTGCATGCAAAACCAGTGTCTAGGTGGGGCCGGGGTTCGGGGATTTTCTTGGCCTGCGTGAGGCCTTCTTCTTACATTGAAATACCCAGAGGGTGGCTTGCCCCTCACAGGTCAAGTTTTTTAAAAATATATAGAAATGGATAAATTTGTGTATGTTTAAAAAAAATGTACAAGTGTCAGTGGCATATGCATACACAGGTACCAATGGATCATTCATGATAAATGAGTGGAGGAATAAAGAGTGGCTGGAGATAGAATTAGCTCGAAATAGACATCAGATGTGAGTGAACATGGGTTAGTTGGGTGGTCACAAAAATATGAAACAAAAAAACAGAGAACATTACTTTGCGACAGAAGATAACTGAACCTGTGTCAACTTGGTTTCTTTGGCTGCTGACCAAAGGAAACAGAAATATTTTGTTCATGAAGCAGCAGAAGACAACAACTCCCACTATTAGCTACAGCTCATTGAGCCACGGCGATTGTTAGCACTACAACTTTCAGAAGCCCAACATGAAAGGAAGTGTCGAATTAAATTTTCTAATCTTAGCTGCTACAAAGTTTTCTTCTGTAGAAAGCCATATATAGCTTGCTCCAAAGTCCAACAAATTTCTTTCATTTATTTGCACCAAAAAAAATCCCAAACTCTCTAGTGTATCTAGTGATCAGTGATCTGCACAGATTATCTAAGCTCAAGACATTCTCAGACCCAGTATTTGTTCATATTATGTCTTTGTATGCTCACAAAAGAATGAATGCTGCATTCACTTGTACTGTACTTTGTACATGTTGCCATCAATCCATCATCACCATCTAAATAGATGATATATGGCTTTTGGTTTATAATAGGTACATTCAGCGATTCATCAAAATGTTCACTTGTTCAGGGCTATAAGCTACAGTAATAGCATTCTAATCAATGACTTTTCTGCAGGATGCCACCAGCTAACCCTAGTGGTTAGCATAAGGATCCAGGGGATCAACTAAATAGCTACGATCGTGTTTTCCTAACCTATAGGCAGAGTAGGCATGTCCCAGTTCATAAAATTGGCAGAGTAGTGTCCCAGTTCATAAAATTGTGAAAGTAATAACAGGAGAATGAACTAGCAATGGTCATGATACTTGGAGATGGCCACATAATGGCTATGGAATAAAAATATAAAATTATCAAATTAATTAGTGGTAAAGAATCAAAGTCACGTCACTATGAAATATGCTGACATACTAGCAAGGGCCATGGCTGCACACAAGCGAACTCACGCTTGGTAAATGAAAGATATCTACTATTCACGGATTTATGAACTTAAAGCACCAAATCAGCAATGAGGTGGAGAAATCAGACTAACTAGAGGCAAAACTATGCAACACTACTAGTCTAGATCTGAGTACATGATGAAACAAAATACAAAACTTGAAGTACGCATGAAACTCAGTCGCAAAGATAAGCAATTTTTTAAGGAAATTATGAGTATCTACTTCCAAGGAAAAAAGAAATCAAATCACATGAAGAATCAAGAGAATTACCAGAAGAGGAATTCAGTAAGTGGTTGGCTTGATGATCCCCAAGTGAAGTATTATGAAAACTTCAGAGAAGAAACAGAAACAAAAGAGAGCATAGCCTTCTAAATAGGAATTCCATCTACATGGTTAACTTTCCGACCCATTCCTCAATCATTCCATAGTCAATGCTTAGTTCCCTCAATGGTGGAATGTTCTCCATGGCAAAGATCATGAGGTGGGGGTAAGACGCATTGTAATGATCATACAGCACAAACTGGACAAACACGTTTGGACTGCAACTATGGCTGAAATAACATGCCACATTCCTTGCCCTCGACACATCAATTGCAAAGTTTAACTCAGGAAGAGTAGGATAGTCTGGCGCCACATACTCAGGATTCACATCAGATATATCACCCCAATCCAACCACCTCGGAGGGAACCTATTTGGACGCACTAAGCAATCACCATTCGCGGCCACAATCTCTGATTGCTGCTGAGTAAGGACAATCCCGCTGAATTCACAAATGAATGCCCCTGCCTTAATAAGATCCAAAGATCGAACTCCCCACCCTGTCTCCCTTGATCGGAACACTTCAAGCCTATGCTGAAGCCCCTTCTGACTAACCCTGTTGGGACAACTAGGTGGACACCTGCAGTATGGCCCACATTCATATACCAGAGGTTTGCCTCGCAGCAGGGCTCCAGTCTTATCATATGCAAATTCGCCTCCATTCCTCCCTGCACAGTTGCATCCAATTGAGCAACTCCCAGCGCAATCACACCCACCACCGCCCTCAGCAAACTTCCCTTGGACAGCAGAGGTAGGAAATATTGGCCGTGCAAGGTACTCGAATAAGAGTGGGTCACGGTCATCGTCGACATCATTATAAAGTGCGACTGGCATGAGCTCTCGGCCCATGGAAATATCAAAGCTCAAATACCCTGTTGGCCTTACAGCAAACACATCCACCTTGATCTGTTCAGCTAATCGATAATTCACAGTACCCATGGGTTCTTGTCCCTCAATGCGCAGCATTTTGAATTTATAAACACCAAAACCAGATTTGCCACGGTCGAGCCAGTAGTCCACAACCCTGTAGAGGCCATCATAGAAATATACCTTGCCGACAGGGCTGAGTCTTGACTTGACAGCACGAATTACACGGATCTCAATACCGTAAGCCATGCTGCGCTCGAGAGCAAGATTGCCACTCTCCAACTTCTGGTCGACACAATGCTTGTGAAGGTTGGGATCACGGCCACCATGACCGGTGTACACAAGTACATCGCCATGGTCATCATCATCCTCATATCCACCAGACACGATTATAGATGTGGCTATAGGCTCCCCGGAGGCAGATTTCCCCGCAGTTACGTAGTCGATTCCTGCCTGCACCTGGCCATGGAGGCCAAGCACGCAGAGCTCCATGCGGAAAAAGAAGGCGTCGCCCACCGAGATCCCGGGCAACGGCCCCACGATGCGGCGGTCGCGGTTGAGCCAGAGGTCGTGGTCCATCATGAGCGCCGCGGCGCGCAGGTCCGCGCGGACGCGGCGCCGGTCGACACCGCCGCCGTAACCGTTAACGCCAGCAAGGCCGAGGGACTCGGCGCGCTCGTCGTCCCTGAGCAGTAGCCCGCGGAGGCACTCGAAGGTGATGCGCGCCCGGCGCACGAGGTCGCGGAAGTAGATCTGGTCCCGCACGCCGAGCGAGGAGACCCGCACGAGCTCCGACGACCGCGGCCGGCGCTTCTTCACGACGGACCCGGACCCGGGCTCCACCACCGAGGGCGCGGTAGCCGCCGGCGCCGGCGCCGGGACGATCGCCCCGGTACCCCCAGACGAGAGGTAGAGGCTCGCGAGGCGGTAGTACTCACGGAGGAGCGCGTCCTCGTCGGGGTTCGGCGGCAGCGCCTGCAGCGGCGTCATCACCGGCGCCGACGACAGGTCGGGCGTCTCCGGCGGCGGAGGCGCAAAGGCCGGCGTCTGGACCGGGGGCGCAGGCAGGGGCAGGGGCCCGCGCTCCGGCGACGCCGGCTCCGACTTGGGTTCCTTCTTGAGGAACGGCAAGAAGTTGAGGTCGATGGAGTCGGACGAACCTGCCGGAGAAGACAGCGACGACGACGACGGCGAGGATTCCTCCACCTCCATTTCCGCAACGAAAATCCCCCCTGCCCGACTTCCTCGCCGCCTCCTCCGCCCTGATATTCCCCCAAACCCTCGCGGCGGGCGCTTGACGGAGATGGCGAGGTGGATTGGGGAGGAAGGCGGGCGAGGGCGGTTGGGGAGTGGAGGATTTTCACCAACTGGTGGCGGGTGAATGAAATGGCGGAGGGAGGGAGCGAGGGAAAGGGTGCAAAATCTCCGAAATGGAGCGCCCTTTTCCAGAGGTCGAAGGAAATGCGAAATTTTTGGGGAGGGCAGGACAACAACAGAACTCTAAAAAGTCTGTGGGGGACGCACCTCCTCGTGCTCTTCACAGTCACTGACAAGCAGGCCCGATAAGCAATAGATGAGCGTTCCAAGAGAGAGGAGGCTTTAATGATGGTTGCTACCTCGGGAGAGGTGCAGGGTTAATTCGGGTATATCACCAACTTTGACTCGGTACGGTCACCGCCAACCACCGGTGAGGGACCGAGTCAGAAGTTTTTAATTCGGGTATATCATCAACTTTGACTCGGTATCGTCACCGCCAACCACCGGTGATGAACCGAGTCAAAAGCTCCTAAATTGCGTATTAAAACAGACAATTCCGATACAAGAAATAAGTTATTAACAATTAAGTATTTTAAACGATAATCAAACATTAAAGACGGATGGTTATTAAGTAGTGCAGCGGAAGGGTGATTAATTCATATGTTCTTATATGTTATGCTTATCACTTCTATTTTTACATAGAAAATAGCAGGCGGCTAGATTAGAAGTTTCGCAACAAATTGATCATTTTTTCTTCGTAAGGTTTTGATAGCATGGATATTTGAAATTCACCTCAACATGCTTACATAATATGTTTTGGGATTTAAGAATGTCCATTAGTTAGACATGATCATCTAATTAACAAGAGCCCAAACTGTTTGCAAATAATGTACTCTATTGTGTTTTTAAAGAAAATCCTCTTGCAACTTAAAATTTTAATGTTATTCATTAATATTTTTTTATCTCTTTGTATATCAATTTCTCTATTAGTTTCCCTCTCTTATGAACTTTTCTTGCTAACATTTTCCATGATCATAAAGGTTACAGTTTGAGGTAGATGTGGCTTACTCTAAGTCTAATTTTGTTCTTTTTCTACTTTTGTTCATATTAGAGAGTGGACTTTGGGTTTGGGCACCATTGCTAAATGCTATCTTGGGTACTCGATCAATTCATTTTTAGTAGCGGCATTAGTATCTTAAAAGTTAAACTTCTTGTTGATCACAATTATTGAAATTATATGTATACTTACAACTTGGTATATATACACATTTATATGACTAACATCACATTTAAAAATATTTTTGACATGACATTGATTTTGTAGAAAATAGTATATACATTAAGATAAATTGACACTCAAAATATGCACCTAAAGACTTTTTAAAATCCTACACTTGCTAAATTTGAATGGAGGAGATAAGTCTTTCAATCATGCCTCCTAGAAAGATGCATGTGGTTAATCAGCTCATGCAAATCTAAACAAAGAAGGATTTTTAACAATTATTAAATAAGGTGTAGCCTCTACCACATATGAGTATATGACATCACCGATTCCTAGAGTATGTTTCGATCCATTAGTATTAATTGTTGGTTTAGCTGCTATGGACCCAACTTGACCTAACTATTAGCCAACAACTGGTCGTCAATTCTTGGAACCATGGGAGGTCCACATGGGTCCACATCAATTCTTAGGACCATTACAGGTCCACATGGGTCCATACCTTCCAAGTCCCTAAATTTATCTTACTTTTTTTAACTGTAACAAAAATGCATACATGAACAAGATGTTGGCAACTATCAGCGCGCTAATATGATACAAGTACATGGATCAGTTGTAGCTCCTCCCTTAAAGTATTCTTCCAAGGTTTATCAATCCGCGAAACATATAATAATGCAAGAACTACTTCAACTAGCATTGTTAGTATGGTCTTTGTTTATGAGCAGATCTGATGTAATAATAAATGAGCAAGAGGTAACCAATCTAAAGCAACCTAGACTATGCATATGTTTTAATTCTGAGAAAGATAGCAAAACAAGACAAATGTGATGCTCAATCAAAAGCATCTTTAAATCTACACCTTCAGTCTGGCTCTCGAAACCTCCACCTTACACAATGCAAAGTAGATCATGTCACGACCTCCTCTATCACGGTAAGCAATTTAAGGCACGAACATAAGAGCATGTCATACTCATAGGTAGATGAGGCATGCAAATCTAGTCACCATGACCACACATGAACATCATATTCTATCTATCATCAATCATAGATTGAAAACAAGCAAAACCAATAAAGCATAAAACCATAAAAGGAAACACAACACTCAGATCACTAAAGAAGTGGAACACATATTATTTTACCATGAATGATTATACATCACCATATCTCCACCAGAATTCTATCTTGATCTATAGATCATAGTACTAGAACTTTGATGTGGATCTTCCTCACAGGGTTCCCATGTTAGCTAGGGCTTAGCTACGCTAAACACTAGACAATTGCACAGTCCTCAGATCTCCAAAGTGGTGTCCCTCATGCTTTCTCATCTACTTACCGTCGAATACATCGAGATTATTCTGTGTCCCAATAGAGAATGGAGGTGTACATAGATTGGAAGACTCATGGTTAAAATGGGAAGTGGGGGTGGTTGAGGCTGATTGCATGGCTCTTCCTTCTGGCCTCTTGCACCTGGAAGTCCTATCTATTTTGCGGAAGAAATGGTTCAACTCACCTTCTATGGTTTGAGATTGCTGCAAAATCCAATCAACGAGTGAGATCAGAGTTGAAGTGGAGTGCACTATTGGGGTGGATCTGGACACGTGTCCCGTATGTGCTCTACTGGGATTTTTTAATCTAAAACTTGGATCTCATTTTTTTTCACAAATTGTAAATTAGTTTTGAATTCTATTTAAACTAATGTGTTCCTAAAAATTAATGTAACATAATGAGATCCAATATGGCTATGTTTTGTTGTATTATTAAAAATTAACATGTTATGAACAATCTCAATATTTTTTAATGTAAAATTTTTTATTGACGCCAAAATGTTGAGCAAAAAAATGGTGGTGAACATAAAAAAAATTGAAGGGTGTACAAAAATGTAGAGTAAAAATGTTGGCAAATGTAAAAAATAAAGAAAAATGTTAATACAAGTAAAATATTGGTCAACATAAAAAATGTTGGTGGTAATTAAGACAATTGCTTTATATAATATTGATGAATGTCAATAAATATTGATGGACGTCTAAAAATGTTGTACATGTGCATGTTAGCATGCTAATTGTGAACTGCAAGCACAAGGATAAGTTGTAACCATTCCCTCAGAGTACTCCTCGAGGTTTATTAATTCGTGGAACTTATAGTACAAGATCCATTTTAACTAGCATTGTTATTATGAACTTGATGTTGAGGGGTGAATCAAATCCAATTTACTAAGCTTATACACATAGATAATACATAGAACAGAGGGAACTAAACTAGAGAAATATATACTATGCACAATACAACAGAGTGAACTAAACTAGAGCAATATATACTCGCAAGTTGTAATTCTAAGCATGGATAGCAAAGCAATACGTATACGATCTTAGCAAAAGGATCTTTAAATTTACCTCGAATCTGGCTCTGAAAATCCCTCATCTTACACAAGAAAGATCTTGTCATGATCCCCTCTATCAACACATGCAAATTAAGGGTACAATCAAAATAATATGTTATACTCATTGGTAGATCAGGCATGCAAATCCAGTCACCATGACCACAAGAACATCCTAAACCATCTATCAGCAATCATAGATTGAAAAGCAAGCAAACCTAAAAGAGCATAAAACCATAGAATGGATGCATAGATCACAAAGAACAAGATCTATTATTTTACCATGAATGATTGTACATTAAAAGATCACCACCGGGATCCTACCTCGATCTTGATGATCCTAGCTCCAGAACTCTGATGTGGATCTTCCTCGCTAGATTCCCATGTCAGTAGGGACTTAACTATACACCAATCCTTGACAATGCCACGACCCTCGGCTCTCCAAAAGAGGTGTCCCTCTCAAGCTCCTTTCTGCTTCTGTGCTGCCTCACGTCGAGTGTGTCATCTTGAATATGGTGTTCAGTGGAAGCTCAGAGTATTTGTAGTTTGGAGGACCCATGGCTTAAATTGGAAGGTGAGGGGAGGGAGGTTTATAGTTTGCGCAAATTTAAGTGGATAAGAACT
This sequence comes from Cenchrus fungigraminus, assembly GCA_036936925.1. Lineage (NCBI taxonomy): Eukaryota > Viridiplantae > Streptophyta > Magnoliopsida > Poales > Poaceae > Cenchrus > Cenchrus fungigraminus. The sequence goes on from CM072780.1 coordinate 77,650,731, forward strand.
GTAAACGTGGATATATTTGGAGCAAATTTTAATATCTTAGTGTAACTATATTATGAATCAGGGGGGTATTGCATAAAAAATTACACTAGTAATGATTTATTATTTATTATGGTCTATGAAGAGTATCTTGGCCCCCTAAGTGGGTTTTGGTGATTTAATGACACACGCTTAAGTGGCTATTGATTTATCTAGTGTATGAGCAAAAATTAAAATTGTATGTGGCATCAAGTGTTATTCATTGACTATGCAAAAAGGAAGTGATGCTACAAAGGGTTCCTATGAAGACTTATTTATTTTATATTTTGAATTTGAGTCCTAGGAACGCCGTACTATAAAGAGGGACAGAAAATGTATCTTCCAAGAGTTGAAAAGGTGCTCTAGTTATCAAAACAAAACCTACGAGAGACACCTTTGCACCAACATGTTCACGGGGTTAACTTTTTGGGTGCTGACCTTGGAAGGTCGGAGTTTTCGGGTTTTTCCTGGAGTCTCCGGACTTCCCGGAGTTTCCGGGGTTTTCCCGGATATTCCGGGTCTTAGAGCTGTAACGGCTCTTTTCTGGGTGAGGGGGTATAAAAGCCTCCTCCACCCTTTCCCTTCTCTCACTCTTGCCCATTTCGACCTGCAACACTCAGAACTCATTCACTCCCCTCTTTACTCCCCTTGGCCTTGGTTTGGTGAGATTTGTTGGGGATTTAAGGAGGGATTGAGAGCAAGAGCTTGGAGAGTGCTAGTGAGCTGATTTCCCATCTCTAGAGCACCTCGTTCTTCGCTTGGTTGGCACATTTCGTGTTTGTTACTCTTGGAGCTTTGAGCTCCTAGCCGGCTAGGCGTTGCCTTGGAGCATCCAAAGGTTTGTGGCTGTCCAAGAAGGTTTGTATCACCCCGAAATTGAGTAAGTAACTCTAGCTTGATCTTTGTGGTCGCTAGAGGGAGGAAAGCGACCTAGGTGTAAAGGTCCACCCTTTGTGGGTTCCTCAACGGAGACGTAGACCTCAAGGTGTGAGGTTGAACTCCGGTAACAAATCCTTGTGTCTCTTGTGCTTGTTGCTCTTGTTGTATGCTTGTATACCTCTTGAGCTCTATTCTAGGGTTTGGTGCCGATCTACTCCGAGTTAAGGTTTCTGCAAGTTTTAGGTGGATAAACAGGCTTGTCTCATCCCAGTGCATAACCTATTTTCACATATCTATGTTTGAGCAAGTTTAATTTCTGTCGATTTGATTCCCCCCTTCGTAGACCCGGACAATCCGGACATTTTCCCGGATTCACCGGATTTCCCGGAGTATCCGGAAAAATATCCGGAAACTCCGGACCTGGACTGACAGTTAGTGTAAAAGTTTGTAAATTTCAGGTTCGACTATTCACCCCTCCTCTAGTCGACATCTTGATCCTTTCAGTCTATGCAACGATTAAATAGATACACCCTCACTTGTAATCTATATCTATATATAACCTATATAGATACACCCCACTAGAAATCATTTTACTCTAATTTCTCTACGACCACGTTAATCCGCGTCACTTCTACTGTCCTTACCGTCAGTTCATCAATGTCCTCTAAAATCCATCCGTCGACGTACCATCCCCTCATCCTCCACTAGACCACTAGCATCAATCATAATGATCATAACCTCAACCATAATCCTCCACTAATAGCATCAACCATAATGGTCATAAAACCATAATGATCATAACTTGGCTGCCACTATTGATGACTTTTCAACTCGTCGCCTGACTTCTTTGCTCCCTTCTGTAAGTATAAAAGGCGCTCAGCCTCTCCTTTTCTCCTATATAGTTTCCCACTCTATCTTGCCCTCTAGAGTTGATGTTATCTTCTTCGAGTAAGGGCACTCCCAACCCAGACTCTAAGGTAGAGTCTATAGTCATTAATTATACCGCCACATAAGTAATTTGCTGATGTGGCAAGCAATTTAATGATGAGAGAGGGGTGGAAATATAGAAACTAAGTCTAAGTTAGACACCAAGTCTATGCGCAAAATGAGGCCTGTTCGGATCCCGTGTGGCTGCCCACATACTCAACGTGTCTGTTTATTTAATAAAATGGTAGCAGAAGATCTGAGAGGAAAGTTACATAGACTCCATAATACAAAATCGACATTGGAGACTATGGTTTCTCGTGATAGAGTCTTCAACATATAGACTTTGTGGGTAGTCTGGGTTGGGAGTGCCCTAAGAAAGTTGTGCGCCAATATCTCAAGTATGTACAACACCACCAGTGCTACCAGAACAAAATGAGCCATTGTCGAAGCTTGCTCCATTATTGCAGTCATCGACATCTACCATTAGTAGGTCTTTACAAACTATTTTTATAATACAATGTCCTATTATAATAGGATACAAACAAACACTATCACTACTTTTTTAGTGACAAATTAGCTGCAAAAGCTCTCTCGAATCACGTAACAACATGCAAAGAATCACCTAGTTTAACACAAAAGAAAAGCACAACTTGACCGGTGGAGGCACATATAACTCCAACCACAAGGGTCCAAATCGGAATATAGCTATATTTATATTTTTTTCTAAAGTCAAACATTTTCAATTTTGATTGCAAACAGAGAAATAATCATAGAGGTTAATAGCATAAAAATTATGTTTGTAGATCTATCTTGGAACCAACAATTGTAATATGTAACATTTTTATTTGAAATAAAATATTTTTAGAGCTATTGATGGTTAGAATTAAAAAGAGTTGACTTTTGAAAAAGTTAAATATAAATATATTTTGCAAGGGAGAGAGTTTGTCCAAATCATGCTTGGTTATATTTACATGTTGTGCAGTACTTCATATAGAATTTAGTGGTCGTTTAGGACAGAATTGTCCTTACCAAGAAATCATTAATTAAGGAGTATTTCCATGTTTGCCCTTATTAGGCTGGGTCCAACAGCATAGGCAATTCCATTTTTGCATCACCGATAGGAACTGTGCATCACGAAAACGTTCTCCAACAGACTATGCAAATGTGCGATGCACTTTGCCTTTGAGGAGAGAGGAGAGGTAAAAATACATCTCCTCTCTCCTCGAATGCATTTGGCCAGCGGCGTGGGCGAGCGCTGGGGGCGGCGGCGCGGGGTGAGCGCGGTGCGAAGGAGCGCCGGTGGGTGGCGAGCGCGGTGGAGGATCGCCGGCGTGAGTGGAGCACGAAGGTGCTCACCTTGAGTTTGCCGGCCACCGCGGCGATCTTGTCTGGGTTGCGGCCCACGACGTGCAGGCCGTGTCTTCCTCCTCTCCGGCAGAGCTGTTGCCTCTCCCCCTCCTTGTCGTCTTCCTCGCAGTCGGAGCAGGGCAGCCGGAGCAGGGGAGGCTTGGCGTGGGGCTGGTCGGCTCCCCTTCTTGCCGCTGTTGAACCAGATCCGGCGACGGGGGCACAGCTGCACGGGAAATTGCCGCCGGATTAGAACCGCCGGCGGAGGGAGGGCGGAGCTCCGCCGCCGCGCCGGGGGAGAGCGCCGAGGCTGCCGTCTCCGAGCCCGCTCTGTCGCGCCGCCGTTTCCTCCCGTACCCGCTGCGCTCCTCCACCGCCTCCGCGCCGCTGAGCCCCTCCACCGCCCAGCGCACGGTGCTGCCCCTCCTCCCCTGTCGCAGACTCGCTCCGGCCTCCATGCGCTGGGAGAAGGGAGCTCCGGGCCAATAACTGCGCGAGGCGAGGCCAGGGAGCTCTGGGCCAGGGAGCGCGCGCGAGGTGGGTACGAGCGACGGTGCGCGCGGAGCGGTGGTGGAGCGAGCGGCGCGAGGCGACGCGCGGGGCGGCGACCAAGGAGCTCGGCTGATGGGGGCGATGCGGGTGGCCCTGGCCGACGCGTTTTGCCTATCCAAAATGCAGGACTTGTTGGAGTTGTCAATTTTTACCATCGGTGCCCTTCACTGTACACATGAGGCAAAACGCGTTTTACCTCTCCAAAATACATGTTCTTGTTGGACTTAGCCTTAGACAGGGCTGCGGGTATCCTCTAGGCAAAAATCGTTCGTAGCGAACTGGTTAGGTGGCTGCATGTCGAGGGATAAAGTTTATAATGGCCCGGATCACATGAGAAAAAAGGAAGGAGATAGAGGGTTTGTTAGCCGAACTATCAGAGTATACAGTGCTTACATGTAATTTATCACAAAAGAAAAGCATAACTTGACTGGTGGATGTACATCGACAATACAAGTAACTCCAACCACAAAGGTCCAAATCAGAGGCTTGGTTATCTTTATGTACTCCCTCCGTATCGAAATACTTGTCGCTATTAATTTTTTTCTACAACTTTGACCATTCGTCTTATTAAAAAAATTTGCAAATACAATTTATTTTGTTTGCTATATAATTTATTGTTGTATGTATTTTAAGTTTGACTTATCGTTTTACATATTTGCGATAATTGTTTGAATAAGACGAATGGTCAAAGTTGCAAGAAAAAGTCAACGGCGACAAATATTGCGATACGGAGGGAGTACTATGCAATGAAAGAAATAACATAATTTTTTAATAAAAAAGTCGTCTATGTGATTTTACTTTTTCGAAAACAAAGGAGGAGGTCCGCGCTTGGTGCTTGGCGGATGCCAAATATTTTATAACGTTTTGGGCGCGTGACTAGTCTTATTTAGACCTTTTACCGAGTTTTCTCTCTTGTATTTTTCTGACATTGCTCTTCACCTTTGTTAATACTCCCTCCGGTCGTGTATCCATGTCGTTTCAGACAAGAAAGCTAGCACAAAATAAACTAGTTTCTAGTGTTTGAACGTCAAATAAAAAGGAACGAAAGGAGGTAGTATATGAACGGCAGGATCTGCCGGTTCATTTTCAAAAAGAAATACACGTTCTACGGGTACACTGTGGACACGTATGCTCCCGTTAAATTAAGCTATATAAGTTGATTTATGCATGGCGTACGTTATGTAGGGATCGGTGGATATAGCCAGTAGCGATTTCACAATTTATTCCAAACTATCTCGGAATATTTGACAGGTGATTATTCCTTCACCTGTATTTGAAATTCATTGTCAGCTCTTTACATACTTCTTTGGCATCATAGAAACAAATGTGAAATTGTGCAAAATGGTAAGAGAAGAGCACCTTAAAGTCAGCTGGGATCTGAACGACTGCGAAGAAGAAATAGCACAGCACAAAAGATAAAGGCACGCTTCTGTTCGGTTATGTAACTGCTACACTCGCTTCTGCTGAAAGTGCAAACGGAGTTAGCAGACACAATCGGAAACTTGTAGGAATTTACTTTTTTTTAGAGAAGGAGAGCTTAGTTGAGTGACAGAAAACTGGCGCAAATTTTGAAATAAAGGGGAGGATGGTTTGTTCTTGAAACGTGTCGAAACATCGCCATAGTGTAACTTGACACAAAAATAATCACCTACACTAACCTGCAACAAGAACTCAGAATCCAGAGACTATATTGGACCGTGTGTGAATTTCATAAAAACAAAGATTCTACGACAAATCAAACGATGGGCCATTGGTATTCTCGACGTGGATGAGATGCTTTGAGAAAATCATCATGTTAATAGACGGAGAAAACTTTTAAGAAAATTTGATTGCTAGGATGGCAGGCAACGAAACCATTCAGAAGCTGTGCGCTCACACTGTATCTGATCAAACATTTATCTGCATGTTCACTTGTTGGAGTGGAGAGATTCTGCATTGTCAGATTTCGAACCACTACTGGAGCAGGTTTGGGTAGTCTGCCTTGTCGGCCTCCAAAATTGCGCAATCTGCTCCAGCCTGCAGGTCTTGAGGCAGCAGAACTGGATGGTGCCAGACAGCATGTGAAGGGAGCCTGCAAGCTGTAGTAACAGCTTGCAGCCGCTTTAAATGTAACCGTATTAGTTGTCAAAAAAAATGTAACCGTATTGATAATTTCATGGCCTACTCGTTTTCCTTTCAAGGATGTTTGGTTTCATGAATTAAATTTTGGTCCCTATCCTATCGGATATTTAGATCCTACGAATAAGGGCACTCCCAATGGGCATTAATGATGATTTCTATCAACATTAAATGGAGTGCTACGTAAGCAAAAAAGATGATGTGGCAGATCCATAAATAAAGAAAGAGAGTCACATCTAAGGAAATCGTTTCTTGGTTGAGAAACGGCGTCCTCCCTCGAATCGAGGCAGCCAGAAACGAAGAAAACGCCGTTGGGGAGAAACCGCTGGTTTCCTGGCGCTTACCGGGCCTTCCCGCACGCACGCGCCGCTACCCCGTGCGCTGGCCGCCGCATCCGCCCGCCTGCTCGCCGGTCGACGTCGCGCTGCGCTCACCCCTCCGCCCGCGCGCTCGCCGGCCGACGCCGCGCCCGCGAGCTCGCCGGCCCGCATCCGCCCGCCTGCTCGCCGGCCGACGCTGCGCCGCGCTCGCCGGCCCGCATCCGCCCGCCTGCTCGCCGGCCGACGCTGCGCGCGAGCGCGCCGGCCCGCAACGCCGCGCTCGCCGGCCGACGCGCGCCCGCGAGCTCACCGGCCTACATCCGCCCGCCTGCTCGCCGGACGACGCCGCCCCACGCTCGCCCCTCCGCCCGTGCGCTCGCCGGCCGACGCCACGCCGCGCCGCGCCAGTCCCACGCCGCTCTGCCCGCAACGCCCGCCCGCTTGCTGCAGCAGGCCGTTGACCTCGGCGAGGAGCAGGCCGCCGTGCGGGCTCGCTGTCCGCCGCGCGGGCTCGCCGTCTGCCGCGCGTCGCCGGCGGCCGCGCTGCCTGCTCGTCGTCTGTTGCGCGCTCGCCGGCGGCTGCGCTACCTGCTCGCATCTTGAGTTTGGGAGAAAATCAGAGGAGAGAGAGAGAGACTCAGATGGATAAGAAAAGTATAAATTAAGTGTAGCATTAAATATGAGAAGAAACTCCCATTGTGTAGGATAGTTTCTACATATGAATTTTTGCTTAGGTGGCATTCTTGGACTTCACACATGGTTTCTACTATAGGGACTGCGCTAAGACTGATTAATCCATTAGCATATTTATTGTGTAATGGATTTTATAATTAGGAGCATATGAAGATTTATAATGTGATAAAGACTAAACTTTAGTCAGACGCACATGTGGTGCGGTGGTTGCGTCTCCCGCTATGGAAACGAACCGAGCAGGCACTACTAGAGAATCGCAGATATATCCCAGGGTCATTTTTTGATTTGTACCGGGTATTTTATGCTCCGGTACAAATAACTACATTTGTACCGGTTGGAGGCACCAACCGGTACAAATACCCTCTCACAAGGTCTCGCCGGCGTCATCTCCCACCCACCCAGTACAAATGCCACACATTTGTACCGAGCGGTGGCTCCGACCGGTACAAATGTGAGGCTATTACATTTGTACCGGTCGTAGCCACAGACCGGTACAAATGTGAGCACATTTGTACTGGGTCTTGTTATGGCCCGGTACAGGTATGCAACGGCTATTTCCCCCCCTCCTTCCCCCTGCCTGAGCCCCCCTCCCCACTCTTCTTCTTCCTCTCTCCAACTCGAGCTCCCCCTCCCCCAATGGCGCCCTAGGGAGTTTTTGCCCGATTTGCGACGATTTCTCCACGATTTGACTCATTGAAGTAAGTAGTGTAGAGGTTAGTTACTTCATTCTACCTTCATTTACGGTTGCCATTTTAAGTAATATTCTTTGTACTTAGAGTATTTATAATTACATTCCCAAATGTGATAAGAATGGTGGTTTTTATTATTTAGATGCATATTGGTCTATGTTTTAATAGAAAAGAAAGTGTCATGTTAGATGTATGAGATGTTGTGTGTCACGATAGATTTTTTATCAATTTATTTAATTATATTGAAAATTAGTTTACTCAATTGATTTAATCATGAGAAAATTGGTTTCTTTATTAGAAAATTAGTTTTCATCAGAAAATTGATATGTTTATTAGGAAAGTAGTTTCCTTATTAGAAATTTAGTATCGGGTCATTAGAAAATTGATATCTTCGATAGAAAACTAGTTTCCTTAATACAAAATTAGTTCTCATTATATTTTTGTGTATTAAGAGAAAAAATAGTATTTCATAGTTTAGTCTTTCACTAGTATTTAATAATTAGGTATAATTGATATTAAATTTTAAATTTCATAATTTAGTTCTTCACATTTTTAGCATATGTACAAATAAGCAGCTAGTGGGAGTTGGGATGGTTGTTTAGGTAGAAATTATTAAATATAATTCAATGCATATTTTAGGTAAAACAATGGCAAGTCACTTTTTTGGGCCTGGTGGCGGCCGTCGAGGTGGCCTTGGTCCTCGTCCTCCACGGGTACACTTCACTCATGGCATCATTAACTTGCCTATCGGTGATCGACGTCAAGGATCTGCTCCAAACATAGTAATATTCTTTCCCTCTGTAAATTGGAATTTTATAACAAGAATAATAATTTTCATTTCATAACATGGAGAATATCGATCATATGAAGTGGTTCCGACATGTTCTCGATAATATTGGTGGTACCCCTCCTGTTGTACAATGTGCGATTGTCGGTCCAAACAACACCATTCAATTAAAAATCTCTTTTGACATACCTGTTCGAGGACCATTTCGCTCCTCACTGTCATCAGAAGCCCCACTCCAATGCTATCGATTGTTGAGTGAGGTAACCCTTCACCGTTTAAGAGGACTTATGAAAGGACCGTCGTTCAGAAGTGCTTAGAACAACTTAGCGCTAATGGGTACTTTCTGCCAGATTACTCTTATTTTCTAATCAAGACACTCGAGGAGGGAGAAAGTGTGACCACGACCGCAGAGAGACGTTGTCGCCTGAATCGTAATGACATGGTATGGAGCATAGAAATGTAATTGAGCATTTTTTTATTTAACTACTTGTGCTACATTTTTTAACATTCGTATTTTTCTTAACTTTAGAATATCTTTGGTGAAATCTTCACGGCAATGAGTTTTCATGCAATTCTAGAGCAAGTGTGCGATGTTTTGGGATTTTTTTACGTGGAACCAAATCCAGAACGCACAAGAGATGGTAAGTTCCAGGCTCATCTTTCATTTTGTCCACCGTATCAATTCAACTCTCCACTGTTTGAGATTTATGGAAGTCCATGTGACCGTGAGTGTGAAGCTAAAGAGAGTGCACTAATTCATGCTCTAGCATATATTAGTGAAGTTCTGGACTTCAAGATTGGAGACTTCAACTATATGGATTACCTGTTTAAGAAAAATGGAGGATCGGTATGAAATATGTGTTGTGCGTGGATGTACCTTATGTTAAGACTTAAGTATTGATGTACTTTTTAATTTATGTGGTTTTGATGAACTTGTTGTCTTTGTTAATTTAGACTTAAGTATTGATGTACCCTTTTATTTCTATGGATTTGAAGTTGTCGTGTTTATTAAGATCGACTTAAGTATTGATGTACCCTCTTATCCCTTGAATGCCTAATTACTTGTGAGTTTTGAAATACGTGTGAAATCGATCCGAGATCGGGTCAACATGGTCTACAAGAGTGTCAAGCCACTATATACTATTCACTAGTCAATTTTTGTAACTATATCTTAATAAAAATAGTAACCATATTATAATTTAAAATAATAATTTCACGTAGAAATATACACGATCTCTTAGACGATGCAGATGTATAATAAGTTTCATAACTTTGTCATCATGTAACCAAGAAACTATTTTCAGTAGTCAATCATTTTATCTAGCTCCGATCCTCCCATTAATAGTAACCATATCATTTTTTGTAGCTTCATTAAATATAACAAATGAACTACCAAATTAAAAGTAAACAAAATGAAATGCACATATTCAACATGGTTTACAAGTGTCAAGCCACTGTGTACTATTCACTAGTCAATTTTTGTAACTATATCTTAATAAAAATAGTAACCATATCAATTTTTTAAACTTCAATAAATATAAAATAATAATTTTACGTACAAATATACACGAGCAAGACCAAATCATGATTACCATATTAATAACATTAGATGTTGTACTTAAGGAGGATTTTGCATGAAAAGAAAAAAATTATTTGTAGTTGTTGCAGTGAAGCAAAAAATAATGCCCATTAGAAGATATTACTCGTTAATGATAATAAAATTGTCATTTTGATTGTTGAATGTATTATTGCCTAGTATATATGAAAAGTAAGAATACTAAGATTATTCTGCTATTTTTTGCGTTGTATACAATTTATAATAAATAAACTAGAAATTTAGGATATTTAAAGTAAATTAAAAGGGAAAACAATGAAAAGCACATTTGTACCGGACCTCCTCTTGCCCCGGTACAAATGTGCTTTTCGTTATGGCGCGAAACGAAAAGCACATTTGTACCGGGGCAAGAGTAGGCCCGGTACAAATGTGAGCATTTGTAGCAGGGCAAGAGGTGCCCCGGTACAAATGAGGACATTTGTACCGGGGCCAGTTATGCCCCGGTACAAATGTGGTGGGGATATATATGCCCCGACCCCTTCTCCTCCCCTTCTTCCTCGTCTCGGCCCCGATTTGCATCATCGTCGCCGCCGCCTCATCAGTCGTCATCCTCGCCGCCTCCCCATCGATCGCCGGCCACATCCCGCGCTCCCCGCCGGCATTTCCACCTCCCTCCTCCCCGCGCCTCCCTCTCTCGTCCACTCCGCCGCACCGCTCCGTGCCGACACTCGCCTCAGCACCGCCGCGCCGCCCTCCCCGCCGTCGCCGCCCACGTACGCCGTCCGCCGCCCACCCCGCCGTCGCCGGCCGTCCCCGCGCCGCCCGCCGTCCGCCCGCTCCACGCGCTGTCCACCGCCGTCCGGATTCGCCCGCCCCCGGTCGGATCCAGGCCGCCCCTCGCGCCCGTCGTCGCTGCCGTCCGGCATCCCCGCCATCCGGGCCGTCCGCCCCGACCGTCGTCGTCCCCCCGACCGCCGCCGTCCGCGCCGCATCTTCCTGTTCGCACCGTCGTTCGCGCCGCTGCGCCGCCGTCCGCCGTCGTCGTCTGCCTGCTCCCTGCGCTCCCACGCCGGAGGGTAAAGCCCCGGCGCCGCCCGTCGTCCCTCATTGGGGGCACGTCAGCCCGTTGGTGGCTGACGTCAGTCCCTTTTTTTTCTATTTCTATGATTTATAATTTAGTGTATTTAGTTTAATATTTTGAAATTAAATTTCATTTAGATTTTGTTAAAGATTTAAATTTATATGTACATGTTAGAATTTAAATAGAATTACTAGATGTAAATGTTATTTAGATTTATATCTAGATTTAGAATTTCTTCACTACATTTAGAATTACATTAATATTTAGACTTAGATTTAGATGTAAATATTATTTAGAATTAAATTTAAATTTAGTTTCGCTCGACTCGACACGCTCGACACACGACTTGCTCGACACACTCGACACGACACGTTAGACTCGCTCGACACGTTTGATTCTCTCGACATGACACTTTCGACTCGCCCGACATGCTCGACACGTTAGACTCCGCTCGATATGTTTTTGACTCGCTCGACAAGACCTCGACACGACACGTTAGACTCGCTCGACACGTTCGATTCACACGACACGACACTACTGACTCGCCCAACATGCTCGACACGCTCGACACGACACTACACGTTAGACACACTAGACACGTTAGACTCGCTCGACACGCTAGAAAATTAGTTACTTCAATAGAAAATTAGTTTCTTCATTAGAAAATTAGTTACTTCATTAGAAAATTAGTACAAGCAATCGCAAGAAACCGCCAAGATGATTGAAACTAACACCATCAATGCATAAAAAAAGAGAGAATTTCATAAGCTTGGGTCTGGAGGTTAGAAGGTGGCTATGCCCTAATGGGATAAGATGGAACATGATTGTATTGCACGTGGACTCATACCGGCAACTATAGATTGGCCCGAACGAGCAAGGACTTATTATTATGCACATGGTGGCACGATCAATTCTGAAGATGGAATATTAGTACCGGGCGACCAAATAAGAGAGATTGTGACAAGACTTGTTGAATTGATCCGCATGATTGCTGAAGGAACATTTGTGCCTGATCGAGAGAGAGACGAACTTAGTGATGCAATAGGCACTAAAGAACACGGTGGGCGTTGCCGAGGCAAAAGTGCAGTTCCATAGAAACTCGCATGGCGTGAGGAAATTGACTCCTATAAAAGTCACAAAAGGTCTAAGGACCAACAACAACGACAACTAAGAGAGTTGCAAGATCGCGTAATCAGAACCGAGGCAAGAATGGAGCAAATCATTGACGAGCGTGTGGCTCTTGCTCTTAGCAAACAATCATCTCATCAGGAAGGTCCTACTGATGAAATGAGCCCAACTACTGAAGGGAAAAGCAGCGTCGCTTCAACAGAACATGCACCAACAGCCATAGAAGCAGCAGCAGCAGCAGCATTTGAAGCACCAAACCCAGGCTCACCAGAAAATCGGCCACACTGGCCTGTGGATGACATCACTGTGAGGTCAGCGTGTGAGCTTCTCGATGTTTGCAGAAACAAGAAGCTTGTGGTGGCTCATGGCGTCGCTGAAAAAACTGTAGAAGGGGATAGCATTACGGGCCACCATCGTGGAATTGAATATTACGCCAGAGTTTTTGTGGCCGAGTGGTCGATGGTTGGGCAGACTTGGAGCTGGAGGTACTGGGGCCTAATGGGGAAGAGGTTCTTCAAGATGTTGTGCATACTTGGATTTTTTTGGCCCAAAGCTCACATAAGGATTACGCAACAACTACCTTCTCCTCCAGCTGACGATCAACTACCACACTCACCAGCCGCCATGCCTGAACGCGACGATCAACTACCGCATTCACCAGTTGCAAGGGCAGAGCGCAGCATGAGTCTTGTAGTTGACAGGGATCCAAGCGAGAGTCCACCTCCTTCTCCACCTCCTGCACATGTTAAAGGCAAGGGCAAGGGTAAGCGACAAGCTCCTCCTCCTCCGCCTCCAAAGAAGGAGAAGAAACCCAAGCAGAAGAAGCCTTCACCAAAACTTGCTTATGACAAGACAGAGGAGGAACTTGACGAGGCAGTTGAGGAAGAATTGAATAGACAGATATTCAAAGCTCCCAAGCCTCCAGTTGAGAAACCAATTGACCGGGTCAAATTTCATCGTTTCATGAGGAAAATGGAGGAGGAAAGAAGAAAAAAACTAGATGATGATCTTCCCAAGCCATTGAGTGACTACGACCGGCAAGTACTCAAGACTCAACGAGGGAAGAAGAAACCTTCATCTAAAGTTCCACAACTTGGTACCCAGTCGAAACAATCTATCCCCGACCTCAAGGTGCTTTCAACATTTGACCAGCAAGTGTCTGAATTTAACAAAGACACAGGTCTGACTGCAGCTCAAATTCGAGGGGAGGATGCAATCCCAACTCATGAAGGGACATATAGGGCAACTAGACCACTTACACCATATGAGCAACAATTGTTTGATTTTGCCAAATCATCGGGTCTGACTACAGCACAACTTCTAGGGGAGGAGGAAATTGCAAAGCATAAAGGGGCAAATAGACCGGAGTATGTGCCTGGGCGTGAGCTTGTGTGGTCGCAATTGCTCCAGTATCTTCCAACGAGGATGTATGAATTGCACAAGTGGCACATGTTCCAAGCTGCCAGCGGGATGGAGATGCTCTATGTTCGCATTGAGGACCATCATTATTTCCGTGGGCAACAAGTCTTCACTATTCCAATGGAGGAATTCTGGTTCCTATTCAATATGGATGCACTTGACGTCTCATTCGCCAGTTGCTGGACTCTGTAAGTGTTTATTCTACTATAAATTAAAAATCAATGCTCTAGGCACTTTATCACATATCTAAACTTCTATATTTTTTGTGTCATACAGTTTTGAGATGCAACGTACCAGGAGGAAAGGGAGTGTGGGCTACATGCAGCCTGTTCGTTTGACTGGTGGCTGGTGGCTAGTGCTGATTTGTTCTGAGAGAAAAGTACTGTTGGCTGGTTGCTGGTGGCTGGTTAGTTCTGAGAGAAAGGTACTGCTGGCTGGTGGCTGATAAGCCAAACGAACAGGGGGATGGATCCTTTGATGATAACTAAGACCACTCTCAAACTTAATAAGAGGGAAACACTTAATCACATCATCAACTATCTAGACAAACACCATGATAAGGCTTGCATAGAGCTGCCATACAACTTCGGGTGAGCAACATGTATCTCATCTCCTTATCTTTTTCAAAAATTACATTGCATATTTTAAGAAACTAATACTTCTCTGCATCTATGGACAGCTTCCACTGGATTCTCTTTAGTTTTTGTATGACGCGAAGCAAGGTCTTTGTGTTCGACTCTTTGTACAAGACTACAGATAAAAGAAGATATCAAGATGTCGTAGAGTTGATTAAAAATGCATGGACTTGTCTTTGTGATAAGTACCCCGGAAAGTTCCGCAAAAACCTTTATGTTCACTATGATTGGCCAGTACGTGTCTTTGCTTATTCTTCAATTCTTACATTACAATAAAAAATTATTTCATGACTTGGTTTTCCCATATGTGCAGGTCATGATGCAGCCTTCTGGCACCAATCTATGTGGATATTATGTGTGTGAGTTCATGCACCGTTTTACAACCTGCGTTGATGGTGGCAACTTCGAAGAGAAGGTGCGTGCACACACAATTGCGACTACACATGTAGTTCTTATTAATTGTTCATATTCTCTGATCCGGTTCTTATTCTTTTGTTCATATTCTTTGGTAGATTTCCAGCATCAAGGAAACATTCCTCGAGACAGAACAAATCCGATTGATACAAGAACAATTATGTGGATTTCTTCTAGACGAGGTTATTAATCCAGGGGGAGAGTTTTATGCTAACTTATCCTCCATTGTTAGTATACCAGCGACGATCGGGGAAGGAACAAGTCAGAACATGAAGGAAGCATCTGGAAGCAAAGACAAAGGCCAAGCATCTGCAAGCAAAGACAAAGGCCAAGCATTTGGAAGCAAAAAATAAACTCTGCTAACATTTCATCCAATGTATATTATTAATCTAAATTTCAGTGCGCACAAAATGCTAATGTATAATATTATTTCCAAAGTTCTTCATTTTCAGGATGTGAGATGATATATTCTACATGCATTCGGATATATTTATTTGTATAATATTAGAGATAATATTATACAAATAAATATATAAGAATGTATGTAGAATATTATCTCAAATATAACATTTTATATGCCACACGACTTTATATTACAGCGTATTATGATTAGTATTAGTACTTTAAGCAAATACGTTAGAGAAAAGAAAAACAAAAAACAAAAAAAATAATCATTTGTACCGGGTGGTACCTCCACCCGGTACAAATGCCCCCCTGCCACGTCGCCGGGTGGAGGGCACATTTGTACCGGGCCGGGGCTCCGCCCAGTACAAATGTGTGGCATTTGTACCGGGTATTTCGCCCGGTACAAATGCTCGACCACATTTGTACCGGATGGTTTGTACCGGTTCAATACCCGGTACAAATGAGGGTTTTGAACCGGTACAAAAGGCCGTTTTTCCAGTAGTGAGGGCTCGAACCCTACTCCTGCAGGCTTAGGCCTTCTTAAGGCCGGGGGCATAAGCCACCCCTTCGTCTAAAAAAACTTTAGTCAGTAGATCCAAACACTTAGCACAATATTGCTAAGGCAAGACCACGTCATCAAGTTTAGTTTAGCAAAATTCACTCCAACATAAGGAACCGCCCGAGCTCCCACCGATCTAGATTTCCGCCGGCCCCCTCCCTGCTGTCTCCGGCGGCCTCGCCCTAGCGGGAAGGGAACGGGGCCCCTCCGGTCTTCCCCCCTTTAGTACCTCGTAGTAGTCCAATTTACCTTCGTGTTTGTGCCTTCATGGCTTCGTCCTGGCCCGTCGTCGCCTCCTTCGCCGGTGTCGTCGCCGGGGTCTTCCTCGTCGTCGCCACCGTCGACCTCCAGGTTAGTGGTAATAAAATAACTCCGTCATCCACCTTTGCAGATCTCCTCCCCTTCTTTTCCCCCACCCGCCACCGCCGCCGAGATATGCCCTTTCGGTCTCATACTTCACCACCGCTCGCTCCCCTATCTGTTCAGCGGCCTCTTGTCCTGCTACTCTTCTTCTTCACTCGGCAACTTCCCCTCTGATGCTGGTATGAGTCCTCCGCCTCCACTTGGGACCCTGGTTCGTGTTTCTTCAATCTCCGGCAACGACAACACTTGAATCCTTCGGTTGCCGGTGTATGTCGTCCTCGTCGGCACGACCGTCCCTTCAACAACCGACGCTTTGCGCGGTCCGTCCATCCCGGAGTAAGCATCATGCTCGAAGCCCCTGCGCCATTTTGCCGGTGGCCATGTCTTCACCAACACCTCCGACGAAGTTGTTCCCCTTTCTAGAAGTTGCATGACTTTGTTGTAATTAAGATCTCCTTTGAGGTCTTCTTTGTAACTTGGCCGCTGAATTAATATAATATATGTGTTGTTGTAAAAAAACAATGCTACTAGATAGTGTGTGAATAGTGTCACGTTAGATGAATGTCAGGAGGAGCGCGAGCTAGTGAGAGCTGCACCAAACACGCCTTTCTTTCCTATGGTAAGCAGTCACATCATGTTGCAGATTTTTTTCTTGACACTTGTAGCTTTCTCTGTATGCTGGTGCTCCGTTAGCATGACTTTGGTTGGGCAAATTCACCTAACTTTTCTCTATTCAGCCGTCACATCGTGTTACATCTTCTCTCACATCATGCGGTTTATGACAATTTTTTTCTATTTCAGCACTATTCGTACACGCAATTTGTCCAACTAAATGGGGCCAGCCGTATGGCACCATTATGATTTCCTTTCTGTCTCTTCATAGCACCACATAAAACAAACCCTTGAGGTATTTTTCAAACAGATCTATTTCAGGTACAATTAATGTCAATTGCCGATTATTTTTATATAGTCTAGTACTGTATAAGTAAAAAAGTATTTAAAATATCTTTTTGATGCAAAGCTTCATGAACCTTTAGGGGCTTCGTTTGAATTGGAGTAAATCCAACACATGATTTTAAATTGAAAGCAAGGATTTTCTGTTCAAATATTTTCTTAAAGACCGTGCTTCTGCAGAGATCCAATGCCCTGGTTGATATTGGTCAAGCGAGTCTGCAATAACATGGCGCCGCTTTCCGCAATGGCGGGGCCTCTCATCATCCTCTCACATGCAATGTGTCACTGTGTGTTGTTGCCTCGCAAGTCACAACAACCTAAACTAGGTGAATTCCCCGCGCGTTGCTGCGGGATGTGTTGCTCAATTTTGTATAATTATTTTTTAATGTACTTCGGAAAGAATGAAATTTTGAGAAAATTTTTAATGAATATTTGATACACTTGAGAAAGAGTGCGCAGTCATAATTTAGACAATTACAAAGTAAAAGGGAAGCTTGTGGTTGCAGTTCAGGCATTTTGTCGAACACATTCAAAGCGAGGTGGGTGGCAGCCGTGTTGTGGTAGAAAGGCATTAGCTTGGATGGATGGCTCACCGATAGGCTCGACGAGCTTCAAGGCGATGCAGGGAGGCGTCGGGGGTCGTGGCAGTGAGGCTGGGCTGTCTTGATGCATGGGCAGCAGACCGACGTCGTAGTGAGCTCGCGGTTCCCCTACTCAATAGGGATGCACTCTTCCGTATTGCGATCGCCAGTGTCGCCGTCCACGGTAGCAACTCCGGTCCAACGTTGGCGCGGTCGTCGTTGTTCCCAGCGTGACACCTTCAGCTTGGCATGCGCGGCATCATCCTCATCCTCTTCTCTGCTCTCATCAGGTCAACGCTCTCTAAGCAGCCACAAGCCAATCTCGATTTTTTCTCCCTAGGCGTTAGTTCTTCCACCAGATTCCCAATCCTATGCCCGACACAACTAGCACCTACAGGCCAGCACCTAGCAGGTGGTTGCTCCTTCCTTCCCCACCATCCGGCCTACAGATCAGGAAGGGGCGCTAGTAGCTTGAGCGAGGCGAGGTAGCGGAGGAGAGGCACGAGCTGGGGGCGATTATGGAGACAGGCAAGGTGGAGGCGAGAGGAGGTGAGGCGGTGGCGAACATGAGAGGTGGTTGTAGTGGGGAGGTGAGGCAGTGGCGGCGGCCTTCAAGGCGCAACGCGTGGAGAAGGCGATAGGGTGGCGCGGTGGGGAGGCGGCGGGTGGGGTGGGAGGCGAGGTGCGGTGGTGGGCAGGCGAGGGGGCAAGTGGTGGGTGCCGGCGGGATTAAGGCGCAACGGGAACAACACAGGGTGGAGATGACGTGGCTAGGCTGAGAGTTGAGAGAAATCAGGCTGAGACTTTTAGTGGGTCTCACCTATAGTTGTTATATAGATGAGGCCTTTCTGGGAAAGCATCTACACAAATTCTTGTTGTTTTATCTTGGTAGCGGTGGCTTCTACTCCTTCCATCCCGCAAAGAGTGTCACTTTGAATTTGTCCTAAGTCAAACTATTTTAAGTTTAACCAAGTTTATATAACAATATATCCATGTTTTTTATGTCTAACAAGTTTCTTTAGATTCATTATGAAATAAATTTTCATAGTATATCCATTTATTGTTATAATATTGATACTCTTCATTCTAAATTTGGTCAAATGTACAATAGTTTGATAGAGAAGAAATCAAAATGGATACTATGTACGAGATGAAGGGAGTCGGTGTTTGTGGCGGTTTAGCATGAACCGTTCTAGATGACAAGGCAACGGGTTCTGGCGCAAGCAAGTAATCTAGGTGAAGAATCGACAATGGGCTGTCTTCCACGAGCATCTCTAGTGGTTTCTCTTTCGACATCTCATTTTCTTGGCTAGATTCCATCACAAAAATGACTGACGGAAAAATGAGGCTTCACTAGATCTCCTTCCCCAAACTCATTATTTATCAACTTATCATGCACCTACTCTGACATAAAGAAATGGGACATCCCTCCGTCCCTCTTATTCTTTTCTCAGGTGATCCTCCTCATTCGATCGACATCACTTGTAGTTAGAGCATCTTCAAGAGCTTCTTTATCTTTACCTTTACCTTTCTATTTTACTCTCTATTTGAGTTGGCAAAAAGATTCCTCTCCATACTAAGTTGCTCACTCCAATTGACTCCCCATTTCTCACTCTTCAAATTACAAAGACTACCTTCAACACACACACGCGCGCGTGTGGGTTTCACACGTCACCCCCTTCTTTATCCTTCCGGCCTCTCTCCCCACACTCACCCTTCCCCCCTCTCATCTCCGCTCTGCGACAAGGGGTAGCGACAATGTAGCGAACATGGCCCCATTTGCCATTTGTTCGAGTTGTTTTTGGTGATTCATGCTAACACAAGTAATGAGACTAACCACATTGTCTAGCGTGTCTTTGTAGGCATTCCTAGGTCCCATGGATATTACCACATGTTAACATATCATACCCAAGTTAACATGTCATACCACAAGTTAACATACCATGCACATGTTAAGTTACTTATAGCAAAAATGAGGACTTAGTATATATTTTGGGGCTATAAGTGATGGCATGTTAAGTATGTTAAGTTGAAGCAAAGATCCAAGTTGAAGACGCGAAGAAAAGGAAGGAAAAAGACACCGTCGGATGAACCGATGGTACCATCGGTGCAAGCGTCGGAGCACTTGGTACACTGCGCAGAGGCTGGAATCAATTTGACACCGTCGGATGATCCGACGGTCCTTCTTGTAGATGCGCCGGATGAATTGAAGAAGCAAAGCAGCGAAGTTGATAGCGTCGGATGAACCGACGGTCCATTGGAGGGAACCGTCGGTCTATCCGATGGTCACGTTTGAACAAGACAGAGACGCGTCAAGATCAACGCAGTAGCACCGGATGAACCGACGGGTCAGCAGCGGTTCATCCGATGGTCTCGTGGAAGCTAACAGTAAGGTTTTGGCCGCGGGGTCTTCAGCACCGGATGATCTGACGCACCGTCGGTGTATAGCGTCGGAGCAGTTGTGTCAGCAGATCTTCAACGGCTAAGTGATGTGGAGGGTACCGGATGAACCGACGTCTAGAAAAAACATAGCAACGGTTCATCCGACGCTACCTTTTTCAGTGGCCGTTAGCCAACGGCTCTTTGGATGCCTTGGACTATTTATACCCCCTCCACTCACCCATTTGAGGTTGCTGGATTGTGTGGAAGTGCAGAGGAGTGCAAGACACCTAGAAGATCATATCCAATCCATCCAAGTGCTTAATTGCCCATCCATAGACTTGCATATGCTTAGTGTATGTGCTTAGTTCTAGGCTTAGCTTAGAGCTGAGTGAGTGCAAGGTTGTGCCAACCTTGTGAGGTGATTCTTGAGTGAATCAAGTTGTACAAGGTGCGCCGAAAGCCTTGGGGCCTAAGTGGCTCACCGGCAATCGTCATCGACCCTCCGGCTTGGTGTGGAGCGGCGAGGACACTTTGTGCGGGGGACGTGGAGACCCCCTTCCTTGGTGGAGAAGCTCCTTAGTGGAGGCGGCATCAAGGTGACCAAGGGAGCTTGGCGAGTGCCTAAGTGGCGAGCCTTTGTGGCGAGTCAAGTGGTGCTCTTGGGAGAGACTTGGTGACCGGGAAGTAATACTCTTGTGTGAGTGCTTCAACAACGTGGACTAGGGGTGGCTTAGTGCCTACCGATACCACAAGATAAATCGCGTGTCAAGAGTTTGCTTCCTCTCATCCCCTTTACGTTTCCGCGTTTACTCTCTTGCAATCTTTGTTTGCCTTTACTTTCCTAGAGTAGTTTCATGCTAGGATTGGCTATAGGTTGCAAACCTTGTTTTGGGATGGGAGTTTCACACTAGAACAACCATAGTTGCACATCTAGATAGTATGTTCTAGTTTATCTTTGTGTAAAAATAGTGAAGCCATAGGTCAAAGTTTTTAGTTTGCCTAATTCACCCCTCCCTCTCTTAGGCTACGAGCATCCGATTCCTTACAGACAACGATGCGAGGAGCTCCAGTGGGACTCCCCTCTCCCAAATCCGGGTACCACTCCCTCCTCTGTCTCGGGCATCGGCCATGTGAGGCATCCTCGGGTATGGAGTTGTGGGCGCTGGGGCTCAGGGGAGTATAGGCGGCACCGAGCACAAGGGAGGTGACGACAACACTGAGCACAGAGAAGGTGGTGGCGGCGGGCCCTCCTCGCGTGGCTCCTTCCCGCTGGTGCCTGTGTCCACTGCCATGGGATGTCATGCGAGTGGGGCAAACATTTGGTAAGGTAGTTTGGCCAGCGAGACTGATTGACTTCCCAAGTTTGACCAGGTTGAGGCTCAATTTGGAGAGCGAGATGGGATAACAAGGACAATGAGGAAGGTGTTGTAGCACAATTTTGATATGGAGTTGACTTGGAAAGTCATTTGGCAACTCTCTTGAAGATGCTCTTACCAATGTTGCCACTGCAAGCTGCCCCACACACCATCCTCCTACCATTAGCCTAGGACCTAGATGATCATGTTTCACCATGGTCGTACCATCCGATATTATCCCATCTGGTATTATCCTTCATTGGACCATCCATCTCTTGTCAAGACTACATAGACTGTGAAAGAGTCTCTAGCCTAGAGCACCTAAATAACACCTACCGGATCCAGATTCGACTCCTCATGAGAGTAAATTAAACAGGACTAATAAATATAAAAAATAGTTAGGAGCTTCCTCTGATGATCAGTAAAAAGAAAACTACGTGGGCTTGATTGGTTTGCACCAAGACTGAGCCAGACTGCCAAGATGCACTTTGTGTTGGTTTGGTTGGTTGTAAGCTCATCTCAGCTTGGCTGGCGCATGCAAAAGGTGCCATCGAGCTCGGCTCTTAGGAAACGCAGATGAGGTCCATTTTCTGCAGGCCTGAATCGGCGGGTGCAGATGATCTCCCACAAATGATGATGTCAAGCGAGTGGTAGATTTATATTAAGTGATGTTAGCATCTTTTAGAGATGATCAACATCAAATGAGGTAAACTAAGAAAAATAAAACAAAATAAACATTAGTGTAGTACTTAATTTTACGAGTTTCCACCCGAGACTTAAAAACCCGCATCAATAATTGTTGCCACACCCGTCTTTGGACGCCGAGCCTTTAGTCTCAGTTGGTATGTAGGCCGCCGGCGCAAGGCGAAGGAGGTCACTGACGCGGGCCGTAGGAGGTCGCTAACACGGGGCATCGGCGCGACAGCCAGGTCTGCTAAGCAGCGCGGGGCTGGTGGCGCGACATCGACGAGTTCGTGAGTTCGTTTTTTTCGATTTGGATTCGTGTCTGCATCTTTTGTGTGCGAATGAATCAAACTCATAGAGTATGTGTATGCTGTGAATTGATTTATAAGATTTTCACTAGATGAACTTGTGGAAAAACTTGTGTTAATTGTGTCAGAGCTCAAGTGGAGGATTGACCATTTTGGTGGAATTGAAAATGTTCTTGGTAGAATTAATCTTTTTGAGTTGGAGCTGGAGCTGGCAGCAGGCGCACGGGGCGGACCTTTTCTTTATTTTTAAAACCCTTTTAATCCCTTTTAGTCCTGGTTGCTCATCGGGACTAGGGGGAGGAGGGCTTTTATCTCTCACCATTTGTCTCGGTTGGACCTTAGAGCCTTACATGATTCTTACCAATCGGAACTAAAGGCTGGGGCTCTAGTACCATTGTGTGACATGTTCTGCGGATAACCAAACAATTTGTGTGCGTAGCCGGGCTAGATGATACATTGCTTGGTGTGGGAGCCCGAATACGAGGTAGGCTGAGCTCCACAACAAAACAATTACACCCTATAGAGAAAATGTGGAAAAGAAAAACCCGCTAACGAATTAGTCCTCATGTTAGGGTGAATTTTGAAGTATATTAAATGCTGGGGGATATTGGAAATAAGGTTTTAGGGTCATCCGATATCAGAGATTATTGACTACTGAGAATTGGAAAACAACTAGAGGTGCTCCAACTTCATTTGCTGCTGTGATCCATTTTTCTGCAGCAATGTTTTTTTTTGCTCTTTCACCATTTTCAGTTTTTTTAGATTACTGTAGTAGGATATCTATCGTCTCTACAGTAATACGACCCAATATAGATAGGAATTACGGTCAGCTTTGCAGGCCCATGAGGAGGGGTCCATCACCCGGAAATCCTATATATCTTCCGGAAGTTAGGAAGCAAACGAACTATAAAGCCAAACAATAGCTCACCAGCCCAACAACATGAACCCTAGCACCACCCTCTTCTTCCTCCCGACCCGACCCCTGAAGCCGCCGGTCGCCGCCGGCCTTCCCGTGCGCGCCGCCCGCCATTGCCGGCCTCTCGGAGCGCGCGCTGGCCTCCGCCGCCACCGGCGCGCCCCTCTGCGGCCTCCCGCGCACCCCATCGCATCTCCTCGCGCGCCCTGCGCGCGGCCATGGCCCCTTGCTCCGCGGCGCGGCGGGCTGCGCCTCCGGGGGGGAGCTCGCACGGCTGCCGTCGGCGCGGGGCTTCGCCGGAGCTCGGCTCGAGCTCGACTGCCGCCGGCCCGGCGCTACCGCGCTCCCGCGCGCTGGCGCGTCGAGCGCGCGGTCGCCGCCGGCCTCTCTGATTTTTTTTTCAAAAATGTGGTAAACAAATGTTGGTGCCAAAATTGATGCAACATTGTTGTAAAATGTTGACGAAAAATGACTAAAAATGTTGAATTTTTCTAGAAAAAGTGTTGTCCAACATTTCTGAAAAATGTTGCAACATTTCGCAAAATGTTGACAAAAAATAGTTGACGAAACCAACATTTCTTAAAAATGTTGTAACATTTCTTAAAAATGTTGTAACATTTCTGAAAAAAGTTGGAAGAAGTCTAAAAAAATGGAGAAAAATGTTGTCCAACATTTTTAAAATTGTTGCAACATTTAAAAATATTGACAAAAAATAGTTGACGAAACCAACATTCTTTAAAAATGTTGGAACATTTCTGAAAGATGTTTGAAGAAGCCTCCAGAAAAAGTGTTGTCCAACATTTCTTTAAAATGTTGAAAGAACCCTCCAGAAAAATGTTAACTAAAAAAATGTTGGAACATTTCTAAAATATTGACGAAAAATTACTAGAAACGGTGAAGAAAAAAATGTTGTAACATTTTTGAAAAATATTAAAATATTTT
This sequence comes from Cenchrus fungigraminus, assembly GCA_036936925.1. Classification (NCBI taxonomy): domain Eukaryota; kingdom Viridiplantae; phylum Streptophyta; class Magnoliopsida; order Poales; family Poaceae; genus Cenchrus; species Cenchrus fungigraminus. The sequence goes on from CM072780.1 coordinate 77,674,739, forward strand.
TAATTTAATAATCATTAAGTAGGTTGATAAGAAAATAAAAAACATCATTTACATGAGTTTTAGTAGACTAGAAGTTCACGTACTTATCTATCTTCCGGAAGCGAGCTCCCCCGTCATCATCACCCACCGAAGGGTTCATAGAGTGGCCCAACGGCCCCTCCAACAACCGGTCCGCCGCCAGATTGCCCGCTTGTCCCCCCGGCCGCTCCACGCCGCCGCCGCCACAGCACGCGAAGCCTTCCGGCGCCGAAAATGGGCCACGGCGAGGGGGAGCGCGAGCACGACGGCGATGACCTCTCCGCCGACGACTTTTCCTGGAGCGACGGGCTCTGGTCCGACGACGACGAGGTGGGAGAGTTTTGGCGCCTTTGCCCCCCCGAATATATTTTTTTGGCTCGCGGCGTTCCAATTTTGAGCAAGTTTCGGGGGTTTCGGGTGGGCTGCAGGAGTCGGTGTCGTTCGATGACAGCGGCGAGGGCTCCGGGTCCGACGCCGAGTCTGACGAGGCGGCCGCAGAAGAGAGCGACTCGTCGGAGGATGAGGTGAGGCATTCGCTTTGTCAGTGTTTGAGTTGCTTAACCTGCTGATTCACAGGCTGGTTCGGTGGCGTGTTGCTCGCTTGAGTATTTGAGGTTAAATTTAGCTTCTCGTTACTGTTTCTGAGTTGCTGAAGCCGCGAATTGCTGCTCCGTGTTGCTTGCCTGAGTATGTGTTACTATTGTTTGCAGGTGGCGCCAAGGAACACCGTGGGGGACGTGCCTCTCGAGTGGTACAAGGACGAGGAGCACATTGGGTACGACATTGATGGAAGGAAGATCAAGAAGCGCGATAGGGAGGGCCGCATCGAAGCCTACCTCAGGAACGCGGATGATGCTAAGAATTGGTAAAGCTTGAGCTTGCTCCGTAGCAGTCAATCAGCTTTCATCAATTTGAATAACTGTTGAATGGTTGAATGATTAAGCTTGATAATGGCCCCACGGCAATGGCGTGTGTTTATGTTGCCACAGATTTTTTGTTTGCTATGGTTTTCTCAGTGGTTGGTAACCCCACAGGAATTTTATAAGGTGAAAAATAACATCAGCGTATTGCAGACAAGTTGCCCTGGAACTTATCAAGCTCACATTGGAAGCTATTTTCTAATATACACATCTTGAGTCTTGCTGAGCTAATTGCTCCCTTGTATTTGTAGTGTGTTAGGATTTACAATTTATGGCCAACATTGTGTTCTTGGAGACTGCAGACTTAAAACATCTATGGGCTTATACATGAGAGTTCCCACATTAAAGATTCTGTTTACCCTTACAGTTTGGACTCTATGATATTTTCAGTGGTAATCCTTGTTTGCACCCCAGCCCAGTTACGGTGGTTCGTGTGGTCTAAATGTTTAGTGTTGGGATTAGATCCATTGAGGCTTTATGATGTATTGACGTGTAGAGCAATAGAAAATATAAACTTAACATCGAAATGTAGCAGCTCTAGGTTGATCGTTTGGGGTGAAGCGAGGATGAAAGCCAAAGAGTTACTACTTGTTTGTAGGCCCATCCATAGTCACAAAGTTTTCGGGTCGAATGGGTCGAGGAACGGGGTCGTGGATCGAGGGTCGATACTTTTGAGTGAGTTTTACAAGGCGGGGACGAAAATGACCCCGCGTTCCCGGGTCGGGATCGACGTTCTCGGGTCGAGGGTCGATGCCATCGACCCTGTTTTATGTGACTATGGGCCCATCCTGTGTGGGGGTTGGGCCTTAGCATTTTGATAGAGCCTAGGGCATCACTTCACATATTTTTGTTCAGTCTACCTTGCTACTTTGGCTTTCTTCTTACTTAATGCAATGATGTGTGGATCTCCTGCATATTCGTGGAAAAAAATGCTATCAACAAGGCTTAGTTACCTGATGTTTCTGTACATATATAAATCTCGCAACAGGATATAGAGTGTAATAGTACTTGAAATCATTTTCATTCAATATAGCTGCATGCCATTTCTGTACATTTATAGTTTTTTTCTAAGAACATGCAATAAGGACATTTATTACAATCATTTTGATTCAGTGCTCCAGACTATATACACTCTAGGTATCTTTCAGAAAATGCTTGGACCTCTTGAAACCATAACTATTAAAATATGGACAATTTGTATCTCCCTGTGCCTAACAGATGTATCTGGTTGTTTTACCTTTACCTTGTACCAGTACCATTTCCCGTATCTTTACACTTTGTACCATTTGGATTTTTTTGCTTGATTATTAACCTCATAACTTTTATTCCCCACAAAATGTAGGAGAAAGATCTATGATGAGTATAATGATGAGGAGGTTCAGATTACAAAGGAAGAGGCTAAGATAATTAGTAGATTATTAAAGGGAAAGACTCCACATGCCAATGTTGATCCATATCCAGTATGTACTTCCATCCTTATGTATTATATATTTACTCAATGTAAGTGTATATGTTAAATAAATGATCAAGTGGCCTAGTATTATCTTTGTGGCTGACTGAAAAGACATGCAAGTGATTTCATTAAAACTTTAATGAGAACTCAATCTGTTATTAGCTTAAGTACTATGCGAAAATGCTGGCTGATTCTTTGCTGACATATGGCCAGTGCATAACTTTTTTTCCTCTGATAATAACCTTTAGTTTTTCTGATAATAACCTTTACAGATATACATGGTTTTGAATTTGATATCCATGGTGTTAATGAATGCTGTCCAGATTTATGCAAATGAATTGTTCTTTTACAGTTCAATGATTTCCTTTTTTTCCCGGTCCATATGTTTATAATACATGGATGCAACATACTGACTGACTTTTATTTGTTAGGATTATGTTGATTGGTTTGAATATGAGGATAAAGGTCATCCGCTTTCTAGTGCCCCTGAGCCAAAGAGGCGGTTCGTGCCTTCAAAGTGGGAACAGAAGAAGGTATATTTGTGCATTTCATCACCCTTCTGTTATATTAGATCAGTTTTTATTGATCTGGCTGCTTGGATGAATGTTCAAGTATTGAGTTCTTTGCAGATCTCTATATACTGATTCATTGAAATAATTGACCCCATTGAGCATGATCTAATGAATAGTCACGAGTTAAATATAAAATTCGTTAAATACTCCCTCTGTCCCAGAATATAGCTTTGTTAAGCATTCAAAATTTGTCCCAGATATAACAACCTTTAGAGGTTCCACTCCACTTTTTACATATGAATGACAAAAATACCCTCGTTCCCTTATCCCCTCACGCGTCGAAGGAATTGCTGCCCGACATGCAGCAAGTGTTGGCGTGAGCTGTTTTGTTATTTTATTGGTGCATGCAACTAGGGATTTATTGGAGCTGTAAAATTTTTCCCATTTCGTGGATGCATGCACCAAAACTAGCAACTAGCACTGTGCATGCAGGAATCACGTGGTCAAGTGGAAAGCATGTGACTGTAGCAGCTGTATTTGATCAAGTGAGGGTATATTAGACTTTTTTGGTCCCTTCTTAATCTGTCTGAAAATATCTTAACGAAGCTTTATTTTGGGACGGAGGGAGTATCACTTTTTTTATTCCAGCATTTCAAAGGTTCGGCACCTTGCTGATAAAATAAACATTACCTATGCGCTGGTTACGCACTTGGTGATTCTGATGTCCTGCCACACTGATTATGGTGGTAATCAGCATGTCTTGCTGGTGGTGTGGTCCAAGTCTATCAATAGCATAGGATTACACGTTTTTTTTTTAAAAATATAGTCACACTTGCTATCACTCACTGTGGCCTGGAAGGTATTTGGTTGCCTAGGCAGTACCTAAGTATCTCCTTGCTAGCTGGCAACCTTTATCAATCCTTGGATCTAACAGGATAAACACCACCTGACAGGCTTCCAGGTGGTGGTGGTGGCTAGGGATGAGAGGGTAGACTATTGATGGTTGAAAACCCATGAAATAGATGGCTAGTGAGGGGTGGAACTGGATCATTTCATTGTCCGAGTTGGAGTATAAGTGAATTGCCCACCTTTCCCCATCAGCTTAAGCTTTTGGGTTGAACTGGTTGGTGCATGCAACTCAATAAGGAATACACAGGATTCATTTCCCTAACAGTCCATTCTCAATTGTAATCTTATCTTCTAATATCAACAGCAGTATCTGATTTAATTAGAGTTGAGCCTGATTGTTTGGGATCAATTCCTTTCCACATGACATGCTGCAGACCAGCTAGGGCCTCCCATCTTTGAAAGTACCAATATTTAGGAAGTACTCCCTCCGTATCGAAATACTTGTCGTCATTGACATTTTTCTACAACTTTGACCATTCGTCTTATTCAAAAAATTGTGCAAGTACTATTTATTTTGTTTGCTATATGCTTTATTGTTGTATGTATTTTAAGTTTGACTTATCATTTCACATGTTTGCGACAATTTTTTGAATAAGACGAATGGTCAAAGTTGAAAGAAAAGTCAACGGCGACAAATATTTCGATACGGAGGGAGTAACAAGTTAATAGCATTATGACTGAGTTATGCATTCACTAGTGTTGTGATTGAGTGACGATTCACTAGTGAATTTGTGAACTGACATAACTTACTGTTATTGTGTTGTGTAGCTTCTTTTTTGTTTTAACAGGACAAATTTCGCGTTGACTTTTTTTTTTTGTGGATATTCTCTCTTGAACTGTGTGAATTCATTTGCACCTTCCATCAGAAATTTGAGCTCATGTGTTCTGGTGGCAGGTTGTTAAACTTGTAAGAGCCATTCGTAATGGATGGATAAAGTTTGATAAGCCAAAGGAGGAAACCAACTTATATCTATTGTGGGGAGATGAAACTGATACAGCAGATAATAAGCGGCAAGGCTTGAGCTACATTCCAGCTCCTAAACCTAATTTACCAGGTATTTTGTCATACCCTTTTTCAGAACTAGTCACGTCTATAATAATCATTTATAAATTGTTAGAGCATATTTTCATTGAGTGTTTGTACATGTTTTTGAATTTCTATTCATTCTTCATTTTGTATTCAGGTCATGAAGAGTCCTATAATCCTTCTGTTGAATACATTCCTACACAAGGGGAAATAGATTCATACCAGCTTATGTATGAGGAGGATCGTCCGAAGTTTATTCCAAAACGGTATTATATTTGTCATTCTTCTTTTTTCTTGCCCATTATCTTGTATTGTCTAAAGTATTTTGACATTTAAGTTCTGTACTTCACCAGATTTGAGTCCCTTCGAAGTGTACCTGCATATGAGAAGGCACTGAGGGAAGGTTTTGATCGATGTCTAGATCTGTATCTATGTCCAAGAACCCGCAAAAAGCGTGTAAGTAGATATGCTATTTTGATACCACCTATTTCTTTGAAAAACACTATTTGTCTCTAATTTGGGCCAATCACTTGACAACTCCATAGATAAATATTGATCCTGAGTCACTGAAGCCCAAGTTACCAAGTAAAAAGGATTTGAGGCCATACCCAAAAACTTGTTACCTTGAGTTCAAGGGCCATGAGGGTCCTGTGAAATCAGTTTCAGTTGAAATGACTGGGCAGTGGCTTGCATCTGGTATGTACTGTTGATATTTTTCTATATATTTTTTAATAATGTTGTTTTCTGTATTGGCCTGATTATACATGCACATAATGGTCTGATACTCAATTGGGTTGATATTTGCTAATGCACTGCATAGTCTTAAGCTGCTTTTTAAAAATCACTGCAATTGTTAAGATGCCCCTAAAATCAAGGGCTGTGCTTGGGTACGCATGGAATATTGGGTAAGCTGCGGCATATAGGGTTAATTGCCGCGAGCTTGTTTCTCTGCTTTAGAAGATCATTTCATAACCTGAGTGTGCCAACATCAAGTTACAATTGCTGTTTTTCTGAAGGTTCTTCCGATGGTACAATTCGTGTTTGGGAGGTTGAAACTGGTCGCTGTCTTAAAGTTTGGAATGTCGGAGGTGATGTCCGTCATATTGCCTGGAATCCTGCACCTGACAGGCCTATTCTTGCTGCTATTGTGTAAGCATTTTGATATTCTAGCATGTTTCCTATCTGTAAGCTTTAATTATTCTTGTCACACATTTTATTTGGCACAGAGAACATGACCTGCTACTTATTAATGCTGGGGTGGGGAGTGAAGAAGTGCAAATTAGGGCAAAAGAGCTCCTGCAAATTGGCGAAATGGTTCCTCAAGATGATACTGGTGCGTTGAATTGTTAGGCAATCAATGTTTCCATTGTATAGACTTTTTCCGTCTTCTGAAACACTATTGTATTATTATATTGCAGATGGTAAGAAACCAGCTGTGAGGTGGATGAAGCACGAAAAACTGGATGGAATCACCTTGATTCATCATAAGGTCTTGTACCAGATTTTTACTTCAATTTTGTTTCCCTTTGAACTTAATATCTTGTTTTGCTTGCTTACGAATCTATTTCGTGTTTAGGCTGTCTCAAATGTGGACTGGCATTTTAGGGGTGATTACTTCACCACAGTTGCGCCTCGTGATATCCTTTATGAATCATGTTTATTGATTTTGTTTTATTTCCATATTTTCTGTTTTTTTTGTAAGTGTGGCCCCTCTCTATGTGCTTTTAGTTATGTTCACATGCTTGGTCACATTGAATGTTGTGGGCCAATGATACGACACCTTTAATTTACCCATCTAGTTGGACACCTTAATTCCTTTGTACGCGATACAAAAGCTGTATTGTTGCATCAGCTCTCGAAAAAGCACTCGCACCATCCTTTCCGGAAACTGCCAGGCCTTCCTGTTGCGGCAACATTCCATCCAAGTCAGAAGATGTTCTTTGTTGCTACTAAGAAGTTCATTCAGGTTTATGATCTCCAAAAGGCACAGTTGGTAAAGAAACTGGAGTCAGGTCTCCGTGAGATTTCCTCCATCTCGATCCATCCTGGTGGTAGGTCACAAGTCAGCTTGATAGTATTTTTTTTAAAATTTTGATTTTTTTCCAAGGACTTGCTTTTAACTAATTGTACCTGTTGGTAGGTTAATATTAATTTGATTCTATACGTATTGTGATTATTTTGCATTTCTTTTTTGTAGGTGATAATGTTATTGTGGGAAGCAAAGATGGCAAGCTATGCTGGTTTGATACTGACCTATCTACACGACCATACAAAACTCTCAAGTATGATTCTTCTCTTTTGAATCCCCTTTCTTTGAAAGAAAAAGACGTATTTTTTCAAGATCTCTATATGCAGCAAAGGTTACCAATATAGACACTCTTAAATTCTTTGCATGGTATATGAATCTTCCTATGGGTATGGATGCTGGAATTCCATTTCCCTGGAAAAATAATGGAAATGAATATTCAGATGAATCTTATAAGCTGATTTTCATGTGTTCCACGTCCTTTAAATAAGTGTAGATTTCCCATGTGGATGTTTGGTGATCCTAATTTCCTCAGTCCAAATATATTGATTAATCTGTTGTAATGTTGGTAAAATATGGTGTTTTGCTGCCTGGATGGTGTGGTTACTGCTTGCACTCTTACAATTGTCAATCAACATCTTTCATGTGTCCACTGCATCGTGAAGGTCAAAGTAATATTTTTTGATGTAAAATTTCCACAGTTCTATTTGGCAATCTTGTCTTAGATTCTCTTGCTGCTTTTTTCATTTAGAAATACTGGTAACTTATTTGCTAATTTTCAGGACCCACTCCAAGGATATTACCAGTGTTACTTTTCACAGAAAGTACCCTCTTTTTGCCTCATCCTCCGAGGATTGTACTGCCTATGTATGTCATGGAATGGTCTATTCTGATCTTAACGAGAACCCACTTATTGTACCATTGGAAATTCTTCGTGGCCATTCTAGTTCAGATGGAAGAGGTATGCATGCCATTGGTTCAATAATTTCAATCTTTTCATCTAGATTTTTGTTCACACGCATATATTTTTTCTCGTCTTCATTGCTGCGGTTCAGATACTGTTTTTAAACCCAGCTATGAGGCTACAGCATTACATATGGTTCTTTTTTGTAGGGAAACTTGTAGAATCAATATAGTTGTAATTCCTGTTCGATTAAAATAGTTGTATCTGTTACTAATATTTGTCAATTGGATCGAGCGCCAATAGTTTTCTTGTAGAATTAATATAGTTGTAATTCTTGTTCGATTAAAATAGTTGCATCTGTTACTAATATTTGTCAATTGGATCGAGCGCCAATAGTTTTCTTGTGGGTAGCGCTGTCATTCCTGTTCGATTAAAATAGTTGCATCTGTTACTAATATTTGTCAGTTGGATCGAGCGCCAATAGTTTTCTTGGGGTGCCTCACTCTGAGTGCAAGGATGATATGCATGGCATGACAAACCATGAACTTGCTATTTTTTGCGGAATAGAGAGATTCTGTTAGGTTATGATTTATACATCGATACAGGTTCGCTCTGCTGCTCTCCAGATATCTCAAAGGCAATACTTAACCACTTTTCTGGGTTTGCAGGGGTTTTGGACTGCAAGTTCCATCCAAAACAGCCTTGGTTGTTCACTGCTGGTGCTGACTCCGTGATTAGACTATATTGCGACTAAGCAATCCAGCAAGGATGATGATACATGATTTTACCAGGCAATGACTTGTGGGCTGTCTATGGGCCTCAGGTACATCGATGATTGCTAATTTCTGGTACGAAATCCCTAACTGAAGCCTCGGTAACGTTACCAATGGATCAGTGATGTGTGAAGCATTCAGTTTTGATAGCAGTTTTGATTCGGATGAGTGGTGGATCTTTGTTTATGCCTACTTTTGAAGAGAGACATCCATGAGGGGCAGGGTCTTCAGAGTCTGAACATTCTGTCAGGTGTAACAGGAACTCGTAAAGAACACTCTGAACTACCCACAAACTCAATGATAGTGGTTTGGCAGCATTTGAAAATTTCAAGTCTCGGGCCTCACCTGTTGTTCCAGAAGGCAGTAATTAATTAGTGCTGTCACACAGATCATAGAGTAGGTTGCTACATATATTTTTTTTTCTGCTATGTGAAAGCTGAAACTAGCAGATGTAAGAACTGGAGTAATTTGGTGGCGTTGTAATATCGCTCAATCTGTACCATGGTCTTGTAATACTGAATGCTGGTCGCCATGCTCCACCAAAGCCTGAGCTAGTATGTATTGAGTTTCCAGCATCGTGCAAAACTGCAAACGGTGCTTGGGAAGATCAAGGTTTATGTGCACGCATGTACAAAATCACAAGAAAAGAGTACAACAATTCAAGGGCAGGAGATTATTGAGTCCACTGTGAAGCAAGCAGCAAAGCAATTACATAATGGTTACAGAGATTTTAGCTATCACACACACGCACAAGATCTTGTGATGCCACCACAGCAGCTTCACATCCTCATTTCACAACTACCGACCACACGGGAGCACGGAGGCCATTGAGAGGCAGCCAGCCTCACTCATTTCACCTCCTGGATCTCGTCCAAGGCGTAGTTGTTGGTGGATACGCCGGCATAGTTCACCTTGTTGAACCGCACCACCACCGGGTAGCGGGTGTTTGGGTCCTGCACAGACAAATCAGATGCTCAATTTTTATCACCTTTTCCGGGTTCATTGCTAAGATAATTGAACAGCCTGAAACCGAAATGCTCTAGGAGAGTAATGAGTTTAGTCCCTATGCTATAGAATTTTTCGATGGTATGCACTCTTGTGTTCTAATGGGGGTCTTTGGTTGGAGAGGTGTAATAAGATTTATAGTAACCTGATCAACCGTGACGACGTTGCCAATCCCGTTGTACCAGTAGGACTCCCTCCTCAGGATCTTCACCTGGCGATCATCACAAGAATTGGAGAGAGGGTGAGTGAGATTCTGACACAATGGATTGCATGAATATTGGAAGTTGGAGGTTGAAAACTGATGGTACTAACCTTGGCGCCCCTCTTGGGCCCGATCGGCGGCGGCTTGTCGGCCTTGGTCTTGGTGGCCACGCCGCCCTCCGCTTCCGCCGCGGGCGCCGGCTCGGCGGCGGCCTCCTCCTCGGCCCGCACCACGAGCCTCTTTCCCAGCCTGTTGGGCACCGCCGCGAAGCTGACGCGGCCGCTGCCGTTGCCGCTCATGCCGGCGGCGGGCACGCCGGCGGCCAGCATGAACCGCGAGGTGGCCGACGCCATGTTGGTGCTCGCCATGGATTGGTGGCACTGGCACACGCGCGCGCTCCCTGCTGCTGAGGTGTGTGTGTCGCGACTCGCGAGCTCGCCTTGGATGGAGAGAGAGTGAGTGATGAGAGGGTGTAATGGCCTCAAATTGCATGGGCGCGGATTATCCCCAGCCGGCGCGGCGGGCGCCCCCGGTCGATTCCACCCACTGGCTGCCCGCCACATGGCATATCTTATCCGTGGGATGGATTCGGTTCCTGGTGCCGGTGCCACTCTGCCACAAGATTTTTGGTGTATGCATGCTTTTGATCCTTGATCCTGTGTATGTTTTGCTGCTCGGGGTTATCATGGTGGGGTCTAGTATAAAGTCATGGCAGATATAGCGGCTGTTGGGGGTACTTGCACAACTTTCTTTTCCACGGTGGAAAACAAAATGTTCCGGTCTCATCACTGATGTATACAGCTATTTTTATTTTGTATATCATGAGGGGGTCTATCTAGTATACATTAGTGAGAGAGAGAGGTAGTCGTACAGTTATAAACAATGTTGCAAATCGCGGGTTATAGAGTTTAGCGAAGTCCTTTCGGAAAAGTTATAAGAGCTATAGCAGAAGCTATAGCCTTTAGTGGTATGCAAAAAAGGTAACAAAATTTAGACCTAAACATTATTAATTTCATAAATTTCATATCATATTTCATATATATACACGTAGGCATTAGTGAAAACATAAGTAAATCAGCCGCGATTCAAAAGATAATTCATAAATCATAACTCATAGTTCAAAAATGGAAAAAATTCATTTTTGACCATTCAACTTTTGCCAAAGTTTGATTTTGACCATCGAACTTCAAAATCGGGTATTTTTGGCCATCCAAGTATCAAAACTGTTCAAATTTGGTCATTGGGTTGTTTTGATGGGTGGTTTTAAGTTTTTATATTTATAATTTAGTCTTTAGATCTTCAAATGATTATTAATTTTCGCTCGTACCTCTGATGTAGGTGAATTCTTGCGGTCACAGGTTCGTAACGGTGAGCTTTAACTTTTAAAATGTTATTTATATTATTTTATCATTATTTGTTATATTATTCTTATGTTATTGCGTAAAAAACAACAATTTTAGGAAAAAATGAAAAAATAGTTACAAAATAATATGAACAACATTTTAAAAGATAAAACTCATCGTTATAAACACATGACCACAAAAATCACTTAGATCGAAGATATGAGAAAAAATAGAAATCATTATAAGATCCAATGACTATTGGTCCTTGGATCTTAAAATGATTACTATTTTTTTCTTGTATCTCTAATTTAAGTTATTCTTATGGTCATGTGCTTGTAACCATGAGTTTTATCTTTTAAAAAATTGTTTACATTATTTTGTAAATGATTATTTTACTTTTCTTATATTGTTGTTTTTACACAACAACATAAAAATAATGTAATAAATTGAAATAAAATAGTATAAAGAATATTTTAAAAGATAAAACTCACCGTTATGAATACATGACCTCAAGAATCACCAAAATCGGAGGTACGGGAAAAAAATAGTAATCATTTGAAGATCTAAGGACTAAATTGTAAGTATAAAAACTTAAAATCACCCACCCAAATTTGGACGGTTTTGATAGTTGGATGTCAAAAGATACCCGGTTTTGGAGTTCGATAGCCAAAACTAATCTTTGACAAAAGTTAAGGACCTATTTGGGAGCACTCTGCTCCACTAAATTTGGCTCCACTCCATAAAAAAAATACATAAACACCTCAACTAGCTCCACTCCACTCCATAAAAAATTAGTTCCACTCCACTTTTTTTGAGCTTCTCAAGAGGTGCTCCACCAATTCTTGGAGTTGGTAGAGTTGGAGAAAAATTACCCACCGTGCCATAAAAAAAACGATTCGCTTCTTATTTGACCGGTCGGTCTCTTCTTCCTTGCGACCCGAGCGCCACCCCTGCTTCACCCCGCGCCGCCGCGGAGATGCGCCGCGGCGCTACGCCGGGATGCGCGCCGACCGCGGTGTGGCCGGCGGCGCGCCCCGCCTCCCTCCCCCCTTCTTGCCGGCGGCTGAGCTAGCTAGCCCCGCGTGCCCTCTCCGGCGGCTGTCGTTGACCTCCCTCTCGTCCCCTGCTCAATCCTTCTGTGGGCCGCCCCATCCCCTCATCCATGGCCGACGCGGCGAGCGCGGAGGCTGGGAGGAGCTCCGGCAACAGCGCCGCGAGCTCCGTGCCCAGCTCGCCGTCGAGGCCCTGCTCGATGAGAAGGCGTCGGGCTCCTCGATCTGTGGCCGGACCCGCCGGATCCTGCATCTCCCTGCTCTCCCTCGCCGCGGACGTCGCCGGCGCGGGCCCCCGCTTGGATGCGCTCCCTGCGCTCCGGGGCGCCGTGTGCGAGGCCATCCGGGTCGCCGGCCTGCTCCTCGCGTTTCTCGAGGCCGTCTGCGACGACGACGGCGCGCCGCTGCCGGAGGCCGCCGTGCTCGTGCTCCCGGAGCTGCACGTGGTGCTCCAGAAGCTACGGCTCCTCCTCGCCTACTGCGGCCGGTCGGCCCGCAACAACTAGCTCACCAAATCGAAAGCTTGCGTTTGCGCCATCGAACCAAGCATGCTCTCGCCTTCCTTTCCCCCGACCCCAGCCACCACTGCCTCAAATCGCCCACGGAGACGGAGTAGCTAGCTAGGTGTCCATTTCCGAGCAAACACCTGCCGTTGCCTGTTGGGATACTGTAATTCGGGCAGGATCCATCGATATCCCTCCGCCCGTCGTCTCGAGTCATCGTCGGCTCGTCGCCATGGACGCGGGAGTCCGGTTCGCGCTCGTGATCGTCGCCACCGTCGCCTGCACCAACGCCGTCGCGCCGGGGCCGGGACGCCGCCTCCCGTGGCCGCTCCCCCTCCTAGCCTTCGTCCTGTGGCTCGTCGCCAGCTCCGTGGTCGTCTTCCCCCCGCGCTGCCACCACGGCGACATCTAATCGGTCAGCACCACTGGCCGGCGGACTGCCCCGGCGTGAATGTTGTCCCGTCGTGCATGTCCGCGTGGGACGGGAGGGAGGCGGTGGTCTCGCGCTGCGGCCGAACCCAGAGCACGCGGGGAAGTGAAGAGAGTTAAGAGGTGGAGTGGAGCTAAAGAATACCCAAACATAATGAAATGTTGGAGTGGAGTGGTGTAGAGTTAGTGGAGTGGAGCTACTATTTTAGAAGTGGAGTGCTCCCAAACATGTCATAAATGGTTAAAGATGGATTTTTTCCTTCATAAATCTCAAGTATATAAGTACGTAGCACAATCATAGCGGTGGTAAGCTATTGAATTTAGCGAAGCTATTTCATGATATAGCGGAGTTAGCGGCATTAGTGGTAAAATTTGCAATATCGTAGCGGCGCATGTCTCAAAAAGCTATAGCAGAGCTATATCGAAGATATAACGAATACCAAATGTTTCGGGCTCGATCTACACCGTGATGTACGTACTTGGCTATTTTTATATTTTGTGCATTATTTGTATCAAAGGATAAAGATTAGAAATTAAGCATCAATGTTATCAAGAAACTTATTCTCTCCATTTTTCTAAATATATGACTCCGTTAACTTTTTGCCTTAAATTTTGATAAAACATTTATTTAATAAACTAGTTAAATAAAGTAAAATGAGTATTGTGATGTCTTCTTCAAAAGTACTTTGGATTTAATTTGTTGATTTATCTATAATCATAAATATTAATATAGAATGAATAGTCAAATGACTGAAAACAAGTCAATGATGCCATATATTTTAAAATGAATTAGTACTTGGTATCCATTAAAATATTAACCATGTGGAATATAGGAGAATTCCCTTTATTCCTAAAAAAACTATTATGCTAATGAGCAATGATATGAGTCTTAATATTAATGACGACATGTAAATATTGAGTTAATTCATTTTAATATAACTAACTACTTTAATTCCAATATGGTTAATCGTATTATTTTTAATATTTTACTTCATGTACTTATGGATGAAATTTTTATTATAGATTTTCCTTGCTTTATAAATTTTAAATTCCATCAAAGTATACTTATTTATTTATAGTTTTATTGATTTATATATATATAATTATTAAAGTGTTTGTAGATAAATATGCTTGACAAGTTTTTTTTACATGTATTATATATAGTCACACTTTAATACCTATATGTTTGGTCATTTTGTTGTTATAAGACCATAATAATAACAAATGGATACAAGTTATCTTTCAAATCAAGTAAATATCCGAATAACGAATCCATATTTAAGCTATCCATATTGTATTTTAATTCAAGAATACTTGGATTAATATTCGTATTCAAAATATCTAGATTCATATCCATATTCAAGTTATGATATATGATTAAAAGACATCCGAATTCCACACACAATCTGAATGCCGTCCCTAATATCTCTCCCACGGCCCAAATGAAACTTAGCAACAATGTTTGTGGGCCTATCTTCTAAAAAATGTTCGTGGGTACATCACCTCCCATGCTTCATTGGGCCACTAATGGATCAGTTTCTAGTAGGAAAAAGTGTTTTCACCATCCCTCAACTATCATCGAAGTTTGACTTACATCCCTCAGCCGCAAAACCAGCTATTTGGCATCCTTCAACTTCCAAACCCGTTCGTTTTGGGTCCCTCACTGGTTTTGAGGATGATTTTGTATGACGTGGCAGTGGGCCCCACATGCCGGTTCCCCAATTTCTTCCCCTAAACCCGTTGCCGCTGGTGGAGGAGGGGGGCGGGATGCGGGAAGCGGGGAGGGGAAGAAATTGGGGGAACCGACATGTGGGACCCACTCCTAACATGTGGGGCCCACTGCCACATCATACAAAACCACCCTCAAAACCAGCAAGGGACCCAAAACGGACGGATTTGGAAGTTGAAGGACGCCAGATAACTGATTTTGTGGTTGAGGGATGTAAGTCAAACTTCGATGATAGTTGAGGGACGGTGAAAACACTTTTTCCTTTCTAGTATAACGTGCAAATACTACTGGTTGGTCCAAAGTGGAGCAAAATTAAAATGCAAATATCTCGTGATGGTCAAATGAGCTATGACCCACGACTGTTCATGGAATTGCTGAGATCAATGACCTTGCTAACTCTATTTCATTTGAAGTTTTGGAACTTTCATGCTTTTCTTGGGACTTTGATGTAGCTGGCCCAAATTTGAGGAGTGTCATCATTAGATACCATCAACCTAGTGATACTAGATTTTTTTTTGTCTGTTTTCCACTACAATTTGTGTTGGAGAATTATAAGCTATATCAAAATAGCATTTTGAAACCCATGGCTATGCTATCAATGATATAAACTCTTCTGTTTCATTTTTTTCAAATTGATCTTAATAGTTAAATACCATTTTACGCTAAAATATGTCACCTTTTGGTTTGATTTGTGTTACGAAGTATAGCCGTATCGTTAGCACACGAGCAATATACTAGTCATGAATAACTTTTAAGTCGTTGAGTTTGGAAATGTGAAAACTACTTTAATGGATTTGTCTTGCAAAATACATTCATAAAAGCAAGGTTTTAAATAGCGCGCTATAGCGGCGCAATAGCGGCCCATAGCTCTCGACGCGAAGCTATTCTTCTTTTTTGCGCTATCGACGCTATTGCCGCTATATCGTGCTATTGCGCCGCTATTCCAGAATAGCGTCATATTGCCGCTATTTTGCCGCTATAGGCTCAGGCAAAAACAAACCAAGGTAAGTGGACTGTAATTAAAAACTTTAGGTTGTTGCCAATAACCATGGCTGTTGCTGTTTGAATTGTGATTTGTGAACTTTATAGTTGTGTGGTCCATGGTTGTTTGCTTATGTACTTCAACTTCAAGTGTTGACTTGATGCCTTCATGGCTATTTGGTATTTGCTTTGAGGTAGAGAACTTGTCATATTATGTTGTCCATTGTCATGGCTATTTGAATTATTAAATTATTAAGGCTAGTTCAACACTGTTATGTTGTTGTTGCTGTTTCAATCAAATAGCGCGCTATAGCGGCGCAATAGCGGCGTCAGCAAGCTAGCTCTACTGCACATAGTTGCCGCTATAGTGGCGCTATAGCGGCGCAATAGCGCCAAATAACGGCCAGACTAGGACGCCGCTATTTTCCATAGCCCGTGATAAAAAACCTTGCATAGAAGTATACATATGTTAGTTTTTAATAAATACGTACTTTTATAAAAATAAGAAGTCAACGTTGTACTTTGGAGGCCGTGTCGCTGTTCTAAAGTACTTCTTTTACCAAACTATAGGGAGTATTGCGTTTCAGGAGCAACCTGATTGATTTAGTGCTATGGGGCAGCAGAGCTACTGATTTTGATGCTTGAACTGTGCATTCAATTGGCCTACAAGATTAAGTGCTGCCAGCTTATTGTTTCCCTCTTTTCACATGAAGTCTGAATTTGTTGCGTGTTTTTAATGGGAAAATTGGTCTCATAGCATCGAAAGATCGCGATATCCGTGAAATACCATCGAAAGATCGTTGCTCCGGAAAATACCATTAAAAGGTTCGACCGTCACCGGAAAATACCATTCCGTGACGTCTCTGTGTAAATGCTCTCAACGCCGTTACTCTTGTACATCTCGTTCCCAGTTCGGCAGTACAAAGGCCGTTCCTTCTTCTTCTGTAGCTCCTGCCCCTTCAAATCTCAGGGCACCGCCTGCCCAGGTTCGCCGCTTGCCTTCCTCTGCACCAAGCTAGCAGAGCGCAGCATAGCGGACGAGCAGAGGCCAGCACCAGCGCGGCTCCGGTGGCGCAGTCCCGGCAAATGGAGCAACAGTCCGTTCTCGGTGCGGTCCCGTACTCCCGTCCCCAGTGAGTTGTACGGCGACGGCGGCGACGGAGCGGCCAGGATTCAGCCCCTGCGAATCAAGCAGCAGGCTAGCAGCAACACCTGCGGCACGACCCGGCGAATCCGGCGCCTGGTGCGGTGCGGGCCTCGGCGACCCACCGGTGGCCGGATCTATGGCGGGGCGCCCCAGCGCAGGGACCCCACGCGGCGGCGTGGAGGTGCGTTCGCTCGCCGGAGCGAGGCGGCGCACAGTCGGAGCTAGCGTCTCGTGCAGCCCCGGACTACCGGCGCAGGACTAGGACCCAGGCGAGGCGGGCTAGCCGGAGTACGGTACCGCCGTCTCTTTCGCCCAGCGGCGCTCCCGCTCACCTGCTCCTCCTCCTCGTCGTCGTCCTCGAGCACCGGCGACGGCAAGAGGAGTCGCATCGACGCCGGCGATCCAGAGCGACCAGCTTCTCCTCCGCCACGGCCCTGTTCGCGTTCTCGCATGCTGCTGGAGTGCGGGTCCTACTGGAGCGGCGCACTCGTCTGTCTGTCTCAGCAAGGAGAAGGAGACGAGGTTGACGGAGTGGACGGCAAACGTGACAGAGTGCTATTTTCAGGTGACGGTTGATCCTTTCGATGGTATTTTACGGAGCAACAATCTTTCGGTGGCATTTCGCGGATATAGCAATCTTTCGGTGCTATGAGACCAATTTTCCCTTTCTTAATTGGCATGTGTAAAATTTTTTCTTCCTGCAGATGAAAATACTGTGTATCAATGAGATTCGTGGAATTGAGAGCTTCTTTGACAGGTATAGTTAGCTTCCTCAAACATGTCGCAATAAACTATGTTGTCATTCTGCTCCTTGCACTGTATTGTTAGAATGATCCATGCTCTTCATATAGGATCTATGACACTCAGCCAAATTGAGTGGATATCGGCAGGTGATTAGTTCAGGCATCTTGAGCAGTAGAAAGATCTTAAAGAGATTGTTCTGCAGCTTAGAGATTTTTACTTTACTGTGTATTGTAGGGCTCTAGATATCAATGCACCGTTACTATTTGAAGAATGAACAACCAACGATGGTGGTTCTCATCTTGCATGAAATGCCATAGAACTTCTGTTGCAAATGGGAACCACAACCAGTATAAATGTTCTGGTGGATGTCCATGTACAACAGCTGAACCAAAGTAGAAGTACAATATGCAAAATTTTATTCTGTTTTTCACTGTTTTTCACTGCGCACTTATCTTCGTTTGTTCATAAAACCGAATGAAAAAATATGTGCAGGTATCGTTTATCTCTTGTTGGAACTATTACTGCTGAGTTTGTTCTTTTTGGAAGATTTGCAAAGATAGATCATTGGTAAACCTGTAATGTCCCTAATTTGCTTTGCGAGTGAGAATCAGTTTGATTCTCATAATGACAGTAAATTTGTTGGCATCCTCCCTAAACTAGCTACATTTGGTATCACATGAGTTTACTGTCTCCGTGTCTGGCACTCAAAAGAGCATCACTAGCGAAATATTCCTTTCAGTCAAATGGGATTGTCACGATCTATGTGTAGCAAACATGGCCTCATATACCATTAGTTCGAGTATGATTTTGGTGATTCATGACAACATGATCAATGAGACTAACCATATTGTTTAGCATGTCTTTGTAGACATTTCTAGGTCCCAAGGATGCAAGAATATACCACATGTCAAAATGAGAAGATAGTTTATTTTTCAAGGGTCAAAATCATGGAAGAAAAGGAAGGAAATTGACACCGTCGGATGAACCGACGGTACCATCGGTGCATAGCGTCGGAGTACTTGGTACACTGCGCAGAAGGCCAAACTCAACTGGCACCGTCGGATGAACCGACGGTCCATATTCTACACGCGTCGGATGAATGGAAGAAATGAAGCAGCAGAAGACAGTAGCACCGGATGAACCGACGGTCTATCCGACACTCAGTTTGAATCAAGACAGAGACACGCCAAGACTGGAGCTTCAGCACCGGATGAACCGACGGTAGAGCAGCGGTTCATCCGACGGTCACAAAGATGCTAACATAGACATTTTGGCGAGGAGTTCTTCAACATCGGATGATCCGACGCACCGTCGGTGTATAGCGTCGGAGCATTTGTGTCAGTAGAGCTGCAACGGCTAAGTGACGTGGAGGGCACCGGATGAACCGATGCCTAGGAAAAGCATAGCATCGGTTCATCCGACGCTACCTTTTTCTGTGGCCGTTAGCCAACAACTCTTTGGATGCCTTGTGCTATTTATACCCCCTCCACTCACCCATTTGAGGTTGCTGGATTGTGTGGAAGTGTAGAGGAGGGCAAGACACCTAGAAGATCATATCCAATCCATCCAAGTGCTAAATTGCTCATCTATTGACTTGCACATGCTTTGTGTGTGTGCTTAGTGATAGGCTTAGCTTAGAGCTGAGTGAGTGCGAGGTTGTGCCAACCTTGTGAGGTGATTCTAAAGTGAATCAAGGTGTATAAGGTCTGCCGGAAGCCTTGGGGCCTAAGTAGCTCACCGGCAACCGTCTTTGACCCTCCGGCTTGGTGTGGAGTGACGAGGACACTTTGTGCGGGGGACGTGGAGACCCCCTTCCTAAGTGGAGAAACTCCTTAGTGGAGGCGGCATCAAGGTGACCAAGGGAGCTTGACGAGTGTCTAAGTGGCGAGCCTTTGTGGCGAGTCAAGTGGTGCTCTTGGGAGAGACTTGGTGACCGGGAAGCAATACTCTTGTGTGAGTGCTTCAACAACGTGGACTAGGGGTGGCTTAGTGCCTACCGATACCACGGGATAAATCGTGTGTCAAGAGTTTGCTTCCTCTCATCCCTCTTTACGTTTCCGCATTACTCTCTTGCAATCTTTGCTTGCCTTTACTTTCCTAGAGTAGTATCATGCTAGAATTGACTATAGGTTGCAAAACTTGTTTTCGGATGGGAGTTTCACACTAGAACAACCTTAGTTGCACATCTAGATAGTATGTTCTAGTTTTATCTTATGCAAAAGTAGTGAAGCCATAGGATAAGTCTTTTAAGTTGCCTAATTCACCCCCACTTAGGCTACGAGCATCCGATTCCTTACACTATGGAAAACAAGCCTACACTCCGAACATAATTCTTTGAAGTCTGAACTATGTTGGGTAGCCCATTCATCATACCATAGGATGCCGCTGCTTCCTTTTACTCCATATAATGGGCTTACCAGCAACGTGCAAACGTGGGTTCTGAAAAAGAATAAATAGAGCATATGTCATTTTAGTGAGCAAGTACTGTGCAGGGATGCATACATGTGTATGCAGGTCTGTACTTGTATCCCATGTTAACTGAAAATGACATGCAGCACAAAGTGGACACAGGTTGTTCTAATGCATATGAATTAAAGTACCAGAATCCTCAAAAATATAAACATCATTTTACATATTGATGTACTAGAACACCAACACTAAGTAGACAGAAATTGTACGTTGGACAAACTGATCCTCGGTGAACAGAGTCAAATTTATTGATCGGCAAACAGAGTCAATACACGATCGAGCGTCAGAACATACCACGCGTCAAAGTTGTGCGCCGACACCCCTACGACTTTGCATTGCGAAACACAGTACATCCCGCAACTAAGGTAGAGACGAGAAGAACTAGAGCCACTGCATTCAAAGTGGCGACCTTGCGCAGTTGTTCTTTAAGTCCTTGAGCACACCGGTCTTGCAGGAATCACAGTCGAAGCACAGCTGAAGCTGTTGTTTGCTCAAAAAATGGTAGGGCTTCATGGGATTTGCCGGGGTAGGAGGGGCTTGAGCCCCCCCCCCCCCCCCCGCCCCGGTGCTGCCTACGGCACTGGTTAGCACACACTGCTTATTGGTCCACCTCCAAAGCATCTTACCTGCTGCACCAATTACTATTTAAGTACAAATTTTTTTTTGACCTCTTCCATGTTGCAGTACTACTTTGGATATACATATACTCTATCTGTTTTTAAATATATGATATTTAGGACAAGCTAATCAATTTAAAAATGAATCAAGTAGCTTGTCTGAAACGCCTACTTAGAAACATGAGTATTGTTTATTATATATTTTTATTATGTATTTTAATCCCTTTTTTCTATTCCTTTACTGCAGGCGGTACAAAAGTTGATTGGCGAGAGGAGTTTGAAGGTATTGTCCATTAGCGGGCACAAACATTTCAAAAGAGAGTTGCTACAGCATTGCATGACTTTATCAAACTTACTGGCTCAGAAACAAACTTGAGGCTCTTCTGCAGGTTAACTCTTGATGGTGTGGGAGTAGACCTGAGCATTTTTCGGGCCGGGCCGGGTTCGGGCCGGGCCGAAAAAAAATTCTGTTATTTCGGGCCGAAAAAATCCTGCCCATGACCATCCCACTGGACGCGTCGGGCCTCAATTTTCGGGCCGGGCTCGGGCCGGGCCCGGGCCTGGGCGGGCCGCCCGCGTATTTTACAGTGTAAAACAACTAAAAACAGCATTTCGGGCCGGACTCGGGCCAAAAAAAATTTTCGCGGGCTTCAAGATCTCTGGCCACGCCCGTCCAGTAAGGTTCGTGGGCGGGCCTGGCGCGGGCCGGGCCCGGGCCGGGCCGGGCTCAAAATGCTCAGGTATATGTGGGAGTTTGACTGGTTGGCACCCACCCGAACTGCCGTCCACCTCCTCTGGGCTCTGGCCGCTGTCCCGAGCAGAGAGAGGAAGAGCACACCAGAAAGCACAAGCTGCACAACCAGATAAAAAAAAATCAAACCACAATGAGACACGAGATTTAACATGGAAAGCCCTCCCAACATGAGAGGGGAAAACCACAGACGTCAGCCAGCAAGAACTTCACTATGCTCGGAGTTCGGTTACAAACGCCAAACGGCGACGGCTTACAAGAAGTCGAGATAATCCATCTCCAATGAAAACCCTAATAGGATTATATGACCCGTACCGTACCGCGGGAGGCGTTACTCCCCTCCCCCCGCACCCCGAGTCGCGACCTGGCCTCCGGCGTGTTACCGGGCCTCCGCTTCGCTCCGCCAGAAGTTGACCTTTATCTTGCGCACATCAAATTTGGATCATCATTCAACAAACTCCACTTTTAGACAAATTCCTTCTTGTAGTATAAACCAAAGAACCTTCATCCAGAACACATCAAAAGAAACAAAATAATTCTGACGCCAAACAGCCTCTTGGGCTAATCAATTATACCAACTAAGCTTGAGCAAAGCTCAAACTTAGCACCAGGAACTGGCTTTGTCAACATATCAACTGGATTATTATGAGTGCTTATCTTGCATACCTTTACCTTACCCAATTCGATCTCATCTCGAATATAATGGTACTTGATCTCAATGTGCTTTGTCCTGATATGGAATATATGATCTTAGTAAGATAAATAGCACTTTGACTATCAAAAAACAGGTTAATGCAAGAATCAACTCCACAAAGCTCAGCATACAATCCTTTTAACCAAATCAACTCCTTGCATGCTTCAGCAATAGCCATGTACTCTGCTTCAGTAGTGGACAAAGCAACAACAGGCAGCAAAACAACCTTCCAACTCACAGCACAACTTGCTAGGGAGTGGAGCCATCATGGGACGCCAAATCCGATGATGTAGGTGTGGTCGCGGTCGCTGTGCAGTCGACGGAGGAGACGCCGCGGCCCACAGATAGGAGGCGCGTGGGCGCCAGAGACGACGCTGCGAGTGGTGTGGCTGCGAAGTTGACAGCTGGGGCCGCACGTGGTAGTGCGACAAGGCTCGGGGGGTCGGTCCTAGGAACAAGGCCGTGTGTAATGAGCGAAGGAGACGAGGCCGCGATGTTGATGATGGTGACGAAGTTGCGCGTGACGTGGAAGATCCCAGAGGCGAGACCGCAGGCGCAGGCGCAACAACCGGGGTGGCTGCAGCCCACGACAAAGATGAAGATGGTGATGGCGCAGGGAATGCTGGTGCAGGGACAGAGCCAGCCGGTGAAGATGGAGGTGTTGACGACGACAACAGAGTTGCAAGACCGAAGCGGAGATGGATGGCATCGTGGAGACACGTTTGGCCCACCCGGAAGGAGGAGAGTCCCTCCTTGATGGTGGTCAGCATGGCTGTCAGCTCGCCCAACGACTTCTTCAGCTCCGCGGCGTCGGCCGTGTTGCTCATGGTGGCGGTGGCACAGACGGGTGGGATGGGTGGGAATTACTGTGGCGTAGGGGAAGGAGATTGGCTCTGAATACCAAATGATATGAACTAGATTATTTGACTGGACTGAGCAGGATAGATCGGCTACTCGCCCTCCCGGGGGAGGCTCTGAGATGCGCTTCTTGATCTATTTTCTGCTTGTTTAACCCTAGGACTCATGACTGCCTTTTATAGACACAAGACACCTAACAAATCTAATCCAAATCTAACAAATCTTATCTTATCTGCTAACAAACTAATCCTTATCCGAGTAGTGGGCCCAGGCCCAGGGCCGGTCCCACGACCATAACACAAACTATGTATAATCATCTTGTTGTTATAAGAACATAAAAAAAACAAAGGGATACAATCTATCTTTCACATATATCGAGCGTGCACATATGAATATTCAATAATGCATAAGAAAATTCCACGGATAAGTACCAGCAAAAATTGCATCACAACTAATAAAATAAAATACCAATGTACCCGATTTCCGCAATTCCACTGTTAAAAAACATAACATAACACTTAAGAAACCATGATTACCTCACTATTGGAAATCACGAAGCTGCCAGCACATATATTCCTCAAAAGGCAGCAGAGTGTGGAACAGAATTACAGCTTATATGGTGAATCTGAGCATTGTTTTCATTTGCTGACAACACACTACTATGTACTACTGACTGCATGCTTACACGGGAGGAAGCATGCGAAAATTTTGAATCTTTTTGAATTTGAATTGCTGGAAAATTTTGCTTTTTTCCGCTTCCCTAAATTCTTCTTCCGTGTGCTCATGCATACGCACGTAGTCTTTAGGGACCTCCTGTGCGTGCGCGCGAACCCTTCTGACCTCAAAAATCAAACGGCACTCTAGTACGTCCTTGCTTGGTTTCTCTTCCTCATCAGTATCATGGAAAATTTCGTACTTAAATCAAGTCCACTAAGTCTACAAGGAGATCTGAAAAACTTTTCATAAGTGCCATTAGTGGCGAATCCAGAATCGAAGATAAGGAGGGGCTCATCAACCCATCCTTCTTCTTCCTCCCTTTTTTTCCTTTTTCTCTTCTTCCTCCTCTCTATTCCTCCTCTTCTCCTTCATTCATGATCTCAAATTGTTGGAGGGGCTTAGGAGGGGCTCCATGGGGTTTCCAGCGGTAGGGGGGCTTGCGCCCCACCCGACCCACCGCTGGATTCGCCCCTGCTCGTTGCTCCAGCGCGAACAGTTGGGGTTGATGTCATTGGTAATTAGCTCGGAGTTTGGCATCACCCAGTATGTCTCGTTTACGTACACGAAGCCACATGACGTGAGCAGGCTTCAAGCAGGATGACTGCAGTCAACAGTAAACATCAGTTTAACTGCACGACCATTCTGTCTGAGTTTGAACGTAACACATAGTAATGTAAGATATCGTATCTACAGAAACAATCAAACAATTCAAGAACGTAAAAGCAGGAAAAGCAAACCAAGATACTCAAGACAGTTAGAGAATTATCAACCAACTGTTTCTGTACTTAAGGGCAACTCCTGCAGAATTATCAGCACCATTACATTACGCGATGTAAAACAGAACTGTTGGCAATTTGCAGCTGCCCAGCAGCTGCTACACTACCCAAGTGAGCTCTCAGCTCACCCTTTGCCCAGGTAGAGGTAGAAGATGAGAGCGAGAGAATACAACACACACACCAACTCCAGTGCACAAATGCTTTTGGTGGTGCTGCTGAACTGCTGAGAGCTACTGCTACAATCTACTATATACATAGCAAAGTCAGCTCTAGGTACAAACTAGAATGAGTACTATAAGGTAGAAATAATAAGTTATGCATTTTTGAAGTTAAAACTCATTTCTGAAATTAAATAAGTATTCGCAACAGACAGAAACTAGCTACAAGCATCTACAAGCTTGCTGCAGGGCAGCTGCAAGCTGCCACACCACGTAGAGACCGGAGGGGCTATAGGCTGACTGCATGATTAGAGAATGATTACTCACTATTAGGAATTGACCTTTAGAGCACCAATTTTTTTTTGCAACACTACGTATTTGGTTGTAATATTTAGTTTTATAGCAACCAACATATTAATGGGTTGCGATATCTGGATCTTATGACCACAAAAAATGTGGGTTGCGTCTGTTGAAATATTCGTTGCAACAAGTTAGTGTTAATGCCACGGTGAAAAAGGTGGTTGCCTTTATGGGTACCTATTGCCACAACTAATTGTGCATTGCAATAGTATCGATTTAGTGTTGCGATAGATGTGTGTTTCTTGCCACGAATAATTATTTGGTTGCGAATAGGCATGTCTAAGGCCACGATGAAAGAACGTTGTCTACAACATAACCTTTTGTTGCAATAGCTCATGTGGCTATTGCATTCAGCAAGCACTTCGTTGCATTTGATGTGTGTTTGTTGCCATGAACATTTAGTTGGTTGCGAATAGGCATGCTTGTGGCCACGATGAAATAATGTTGTTTAAAATTTAACCTTTGTTGCAATAGCTCACATGACTATTGCATCCAGCAAATAGTTCATTGCATTTGATGTGCATTTGTTGCCACGAACATTTAGTTGGTTGCTATTTTGCCTACTTGTGGCCACGATGAAATAACATTGTCTAAAACTTAACCTGTGTTGCGATAGCTCATGTGCCTGTTGCATCAAGAAAACAAATCATTGCGTTTGATGTGTGTTTGTTGCCATGAATATTTAGTTGGTTGCAATTATGCATGCTTGTGGACACGATGAAATAACGTTGTCTAAAACTTAACCTTTGTTGCGATAGCTCATGTGCCTGTTGCATCGAGAAAACAAATCGTTGCATCAATTAGCTTCTATTGCTACCAATGAATTATGTGAATTCTTTTCTTGTATACTTTGGAAACTAAATTATTTTTTTACTATTTTAATTGTTGGTATGACTACACATTAGGAAGTAATCTGTTTCTTTCGTTTTTTTACTAAATATTGTACAACACCTACCACCACTTTTTTAAAATAACCACCATAGTTTATTACTAATATTTTCACATTGGCTACTTACACGTATCAAGTATCACTTTCATACAACCTTATACAAACAGAACTCTTTAACATCAGAACAAAATAAAATAATTATCTTTGCAGCATCAAACATTTATTATTTATTCAACCTCCAATACATGAAGTAGCTTTGCAACAAAAAAGATAAAATTATCAATTGGAGGCACTAATAACTAATAGTGCCTGGCCTAAGAACAGTTCCATAACCTCTTCATGTATAGTTCAGTTGTGCTTCTAATAATCTTCTTCTTCATCCGGATTCCTTGAATATGCAAATTTCTGATCACACTGATTGCACAATAGAAACTACAAGCCGATTGCTACTCTGAAGCACTTGAAAGCTCACTGCTCTGCCACTATAATAAGAAAAAACAAAGTTAACATACAGTTGGTGTCCAGCTGGAAATTGAGATCTAGTAATGCTGAGTTTAAATACATCTTGCTTATCTAACCTGGACAAAATTTGTGCAAAATAACGAAAAGGAACCTGAGCAGAAAAAAAAAATGCTATGTAACCTTCTAGATGGACACTATTGAACCAGGGTGAGTAAAGGTATTAAACACATCTATATATGAAGATAAAACTAGTGCTCTATTGGTGTTTGGCTTCTCTGACCAACATCTCTTTTAAATCAGTAATAATGTAATAAATAGAATGAAGAGATGAACAAATATATATGCTCTATATATGTACTGAATTCCTGAACACGTACGAGCTTATAGGCTTAAACGTATCTGCATATTTAAGGAGAATGTACTATATACAATCAAAATGAGTCATGTTATGAAAAATGAATTCAGTTTGCACATTAGAGTAGACTGTAATATGAAGTCAACTTACCATCTATAGATCTTGGGAAGCAAACATACACATTCATCAGTTAGTCCTCATGGTCCTGTGTAGGTCTTTCTACTCTTACCAATTCACAGAGGTCTGCAGAACAGACACCAAGAGGTCATCATCAAACAGGACTGGGACAAAAATATAAACAATCATATCTACCATTATTCGATGTCTGCCTGGGTTAGAAAATTGATCGGTAGATGGAGTGTACTCATACTACCTGTCTTTACCTGGTAGTTGGCCTACTCATCATACTACAAGAGTACCTGTCTTTACCTGTAGTAGGGGACCTGGGTTAACATGGCAAGATTTATTATCTTGCAAATGGTTCAAGAAATCTCCAAATACATAATACGATGTAAAAAATAATAGTCTACCTGCTCATACTGCCCCTGATACCCGAACCTAAGAATGCACTTCTAGTTCTATATTGCAATTATAGCTTCAACCACACATTCCATCCCATGATGGGTTCAGAATAATTTATTTTGCTTGCCTGTAGTTTCTGTTGAAGGAAAAACTAGATCGTTGCTCAGAAAGGTAGGGATAAATTAGTATACCGTTCCTTGAAGAGGAATATACAACAGAGAACAGGGATTCGCAAGGAGAGGGCCCTATCTGGGGCAGACTGGAGTTCAAGATCGAGACCGTGATGGTGAGCAGGTAGTTCATCGATCTACCTGCGCCCGCAGTGTAGGTCGTGGTCGCCGGCGTCGATCTGGGCGCTGAGTCTAGTTTATCCATACGCCCGCACCGGCAGGTCGTGGTTGTCTGCATCGATCTGGAATTGGGTGGAGATCCTCCCGAAAGCTGGAGAGAGGCGAAGGAGAGAGGTAGTGGCGAGGGGTGGCGTGGGAGGACGGGGAGCGGCAGCGGCTCAGGAGGATGGGGGACGACGACCGCGAAGGAGGAAGAGAAGCAGCAGCCGGTGGGAATGGGTGGACCTGCGAACTGGAGGGCGAGCGGGTCCAGCCAGACGGTGGCCGCGGGGCAGCGTCGGAAGGAAGGGTCGGCGTCAGAGGCAGGGCGGCCATCGAAGCGAGGGCGGGTTGGGAGGGGGTCATGGAGTGGCGGCGAGTGGCGGAGGCCATATGGAGTGGGGTCACCAAGGTGGAAAATGGATTTGGACTAGGTTTGGCAGTGCCAAATTATCATTCTACCCTTACCTAAGTGAAGAGGTTCTAGAATGTGTATGGACAAAAATATCATTTCGCATCTAAAATTTGGTTGCAGCGGGATGACGCCCGCTAAAGTTTTCGGTGCAGCGGGAGATGCACGCACCCACATGAATATTTCCATTTTTTATGATACTAAATAACATTAGGATCGAATTTTGGGATACTAAACGAATTCAAATGAAAATGTCGTCAACAACAAAATTGTAGAAATCATCAAAATCTACAATTATTATTTGGGCCAACTTTTCATTTGTTAAATTTTGAATGATTCAAATTTGGATTTTTAAATTTTGACGACCCCAAACAAGTTTTCGAAGTCCTAAATGGTCTCAAACGAAAAAGTTATGAATACCCAAAATTTTGACGGCTCCAAACAAGTCAAATTTTGAATTTTAAAACAATGACACATTCACGCTAGTATTTCCATTTGAAACCATTTAGAGTGTCAAATACTAGCGTGAAGGTGTCATTCTTTTAAAATTCAAAGTGACCTCGGATGAAAAACTTTTGAATACAAAGGTGTTAGAACTCATTAAAATCTACAATCTTTATATAGATCATTTTTCCATTTGATAAAGTGTTAGTAAACACTACTCACAAAATCATAGATCTCACATAGAGTTTATGAAACTATGTGAGAGACTTGTCCATTTAGAACTACACCTTCCTAAAACTTTCTCAGATGCAAAGATGACATAAATAAAGTTTGTAGATCTTGATTAGTTATGAATTTTGTGTATTCCTGACTTTCCAAGATGAGACCGTCTAGGGCTTCGAAAACTAGTTTGGAGGTTTTAAAATTTAAAAATCCAAAATTTGACTCATCCAAAATTCGTCAAATGAAAATTTGACCTAAATACCAAATATAGATCTTGATGAGTTTAACAAACTTGGTATTCATGATGTTTCCATTTGAAACAATTTAGGGTACCAAATACTAGCGTGAAGGTGTCATTGTTTTAAATTTCAAAGTTTGACTTGGTCAAACCTTATCAAACTTTGACCTCGGATGAAAATTTTTTGAATACAAAGATGTTAGAACTCATCAAGATATACAATCTTTATATAGGTCATTTTTCCGTTTGAGAAAGTGTTTGTAAACGCAAGTCACGAAAACATGGATGTGACATAGATCAATTTTGAATTAAACTTTTATAACACTTTCTCAAATGCAAAAATGACCTAAATAAATTTTGTAGATCTTGATGAGTTGTGAATTTTGGGTATTCATGACTTTTCAAGTTGAGACCATCTAGAGATTCGAAAACGAGTTTGGAGGAGTTAAAATTTAAGAATCTAAAATTTGACTGGTTCAAATTTCGTCAAATGAAAAGTTGGCCAAAACACCAAATGTAGATCTTGATGAGTTTAACAAACACTATACCACAGCACCTCTATACCAACGGATGTTAGTCGTTATAAGTAGGATAGTACCGAGCAACCATTCGTCGGTATAGCTTATTAATGGACTGTCCGTCGATATATCAAATTATAACAAGCAACTATTAGTCGGTATATTAATTTTGATGTGCCTTTGAACCATCCGTCGGCACAACTCAATA
The DNA here is from genome assembly GCA_036936925.1 of Cenchrus fungigraminus. Taxonomy (NCBI): domain Eukaryota; kingdom Viridiplantae; phylum Streptophyta; class Magnoliopsida; order Poales; family Poaceae; genus Cenchrus; species Cenchrus fungigraminus. The sequence goes on from CM072780.1 coordinate 77,704,415, forward strand.
TATAATTCGAACTGTCGTCGGTATACATGTACCAGGCCCAATTTGCTCGTGGTATTTTAATTAATAGCATATGTTTGCATGTTAATCACTATTTCTTATATCTTTTTATATGGCTTGTTTTTCCACATAAATGAAGAATAAAAAATATCAAATATGTTAAAAAAATTTGAAACTCATAACTTCATTTGAATTGTAGAAAATATCAAATATGTTCAAAAAATTTGAAACTCCTACATGCCAACTTAAATGTTGTTTACTAAATTTAGAAACTCTATTTGCATACTTAAGATAATTTATTTTATTTACATGTTACTTCATAAGAGTGCCTTAATTAGGTGAAAATGATGAAAAAAAACTAAACATGCCACAAATGGGCCCTTTTTGGCCCACCCACGTAACATGTCGGCCCAGTTCTTTCTAGCCGTTGATGCATCCGATCCGATGGTTGCTGGCTCTTTGAAGCCCTAGTCCTCCTCCGCATCCCCCGCCGCACACCCGCACCCTATCCACACAGCACAACCGCCGCCTTCATCCCATCGATCCAATCCTCTCCCCTCCCTTGCCCACCTCCGTCCGTGGCGGCTCCGCCGCTCCAAGCCGCCTCCAGGCTGTCGGTCCCACTGCGCCGCAGTCCCGCACCCCCACCGGGACTCTGCATCGTCGGCCCCATACCTGCGACGAGCCTCCACGATGCTGGTCCCGCGTCTCTGCCGGGCTTACACGTCTCTGCCGCACCGCCGATCCTGCGCCCCCGCCGAGCCTTTGCACCGCCCGCCCCGCGCCCTTGATGGGCATCCATTCGTGGGGATTCCTATCTGAGTCAGGGACGCGATCTACTTCGTCTGCCAGAGGAGGCCGAGATTGCCTCCACCCCACCGGCACTTGGAATCAACTCTCTGTCGTGCTCCTCACCCACCACGAGAAGCAAGCACTAGGTAGCCTGTACTCCCCCCTTCCCTTGCTGTGGTGCCGTGAGAAACACAGAAGTCTAGTCATGGATACTGATTGGTTTTCATTCTTGGAACAACCAGCACTTCCATAAATTTGTTGAAAAATTTCGTAGATCTGAACAAGCAGAGTGTTGCAGCCATATTTTGTAGATCTGAACCGGCTCTTGGTGCTTGAATCGACTTATCCCAGGCTGCCGCTTCTCTTCGTGCAGCTCCCCTACCATGTTTTTGCTTATAGAATGTGAAAAAGGGGTAAAATGGATTGGTTATTGATGCCGCAGGAACAGAAGATTTGGACCAGGATTGGGTTCGGCAAAAACAACAAAGGAAGCTTACTGGCTCACCGAGCATTCTAAGCTGGAGTGCGCAGTTGAAGCTATGCCCTGCTAAGCTAACCTCTGCGCTTCTATTTGCATCTAATTGTTCCTTCCTTAGGATTCCGTAAAATATTAGTAATCAGCTAGTTTCCCACGGGTGTGACACTAGAGATGTTATTTTAGTACTGACGTTTCCATGCCCACACAGTATGCTTAAGTATGCTTTCCATTTGAACTATAGAATGTAGTATGTTTGTGTGAAGCCTTGTTATAGTAATTAGCATGCCCTTTAATTTAGTAATCTTTGCTCTTCTGATTGTGAGCATATTCTGATCATTGATATGGTTGTTAGATTTCCAAATTAAATTTATTTGCCGAGCTTCAATCACAAATGAATGACACATGTTGGCTTGCTGATTTTTCCTTTTTATTGTCATTGAGAATACATTCTGAATCCTGGTGTCCTGAGACTACTTTCATTATTGGGTGCCCTACATTTTTGAAATGTGTGATTTTGCCTCTTGTTTCATAGTTTTGTAGGCTGTGGATGCGATAGTGTCAAGGTCTCTAGGAGACTTATTTTATTTTCATGTGCGCAATATCCAGGTGATGCTTATATTAGTAGCTTCGTCTCTGTTTGCTTGCCTCTGGTACAATTGAACCTGACAGCAGTAGCTTGTGGCAAGAAGCTCGGCTTCTTTCATATATGAGAATTGTTCTTGCCTCTTTTACAATTGAACCTGACATAGCTTGGTTCAGATAAGCACTATCTAAGTTCCCATGTTTCATGTGTAGACACTCCTGTTCATTGTATATTTGTACATTAGGTTCAGGCTGCTAGCTTCTTATTTTAGTCCACTACTCTGGATACGTGGATTGCTTGTTGATGCATTTGGATTCATTAATTGACCCTGTGCTTACCGATGATTTTCTATTCTGTTGGTTCTTGGCAGACGAAGTCAGAAGGACAGGCCAACAAGATGTTTTCTGACAGATGATGTTAGGGCCTTAGGGGTAGATTGAATTCCAACTAAATTTAGGTTAGTTATTATTGAACTTCTGAATCAAAGCAAACTATACATGTGCTGCCCCCTTCAATCTAGAGATAGGATCAAGTAAAAGGTACCACTAATTGACAATTTTTTACAACCATGACTGAACATGCAATTATTGAGCGTTGAACTGAACCAAGCCAAATTATCCCATATTGCTACATAACAAAGCCACCCTTGCAGTATGCATCATAGGCCTAATAGGTATGAGAGCAGTTTTACATAACTTATATTAGAATATGGAATTATATTTGCTCATGTGCCTACAATCTACTGAATTTGATATGACAAAGGAACATCTAATATTGTTGAATTTTACGACTTAAACTTTCCTTATCTTATCTATTTAGCTTCTGTGTTTGAATGTCATTCTTAGTTACTGATTATGTTGGTTTCTTCATGCTTAGCTTCAAGATCAGTACTGGTGGCAGGATAATAACTGATAGACATTAGTTTTAGCGGGGTTTGTTCTAAAATCACTTCTGGACAGAAAGAAGATTTCTTCTATCCATCTACTGATGTCCTGGGCTACTCTATGACTCCCAGCAAGTAACGATTGTTGGATGCTTACTATACACTAGTTTTTGTTTTTTTAGAAAATTGGTAGGGGAGCCTCCTACGGCTCTACCTATTTTTTTCATAATATAAAATTGTTGGAAGGGACACTCCAAATTACAGTGATTGCACAGGGCTTATGCGGGCCTGTAGTCTGTAGAAGATGGTGATTAATATGTTGTGAGCATGAGGGAGACTTGCCTGTTCTTTATCGTCTCAGGTAATTGCATAGCCATCCTTTCTATAATTGCTAATTACTCCATTAATTTAATCATATATATTTTCATGATTCGCAGAGAAACTCAGACAGCCAAAACAATTAGAGATAGCTTCCATGGCTTACTGTTGATGGGCGGCCAACAAGAATGACAAGTAACAAAGATGCTTATTTATGATGGTGAAGCTGATGGGTGATGGAGCAATCAGGGAACTAATTTTTAGATCCATTTATTATATGCTAAACAATGTTGTGAACTTAGTTAAATATGATGTCTTTATTTTGTTAGTTGTGGTCATGTTCTTTTAAGAAGAGTTCTGGTCATTATCTGTTATTTTGGTTTGAGACAATTTTAAATAATGAATCTATCAGTTATTAAATGTGATGTGCATGCTGTGCAATTGATTTATAAACTACTACTCAAATTCCCCTCGTTGCGATAGAATAATAGACAACCATTAATTTTGGTTGCAATATGCATTATTGCGATGAATTTTATGTGTTGCATTATCATGTCATCTATTGCCACCAACAATTGTTTGTTGCATGTGCCCTCTATTACCACCGACTCAAATTCGTTGCAAGTTCCATATATTACCTCGAAGACTAGTTCGTTGCATTATCATATCATCTATTGCCATCAACAATTGTTTGTTGCATCTGACCTCTATTACCACCAACACAAATTCGTTGCAACATATTCGAAGACTAGTTCGTTGCATTACCATACCATCTATTGCCACCATATCTGATATGTTGCAAAAGCATTGTAATGCAATGGATCACAATTCGTGGTAATATGACCATATGCCCACGTAGTTTTGGAGTGGCAATACTTTTCTATTGCAACACATTCGTTCATGGCAATCATGAAATATTGCATCCTAGTGTTTGGTCGCAATAAAACCTTAGGCAACCAATGTAATCGTTGCAATATTTAATCTTGCAACCAAATATTGGTTGCATTTCCTTTTTTGTTCGTTGCCATATTTGTTATTACAACCAAGTATTGGTTGCATTAGGCTTTTTTTGCGTTGCAATATTTTTTTCTAGCAACGAACTATTGGTTGCAGTAGGGTTTTTTGGTCATTGCATTAGCAAAATCTGTTGCAACGTAACATCTTATGGTTGCCTCAGGCTATTACACCGTTCCAATTGCAACCATCTGTCGACCACCAGACTTCGATGCAACTGATTCCAGATGCAACCAAAACAGTCATATTGCAACCATATATAGGCGTTGGCCAAGGCCTGATTCCTAGTAGTGACTGTAGTATTACTGTAGTGAATCTTTAATTAATAATATTCATTAGATTCGTCGCGTAAAGTTGTACTCCCTCCTTTCGTTTTTCTAAGGCGTTTCACGTTTTTTCACCTTTCTAACTTATGTAGGGCGTGTCATGGGAATCCCCTCACCTTCTACCTCGGTACCTTGGTAAATTAAGTGATGTGATTCAATCAAACCAAAAGGAATGCAAGGGTAATTCAATAGAACCAATAGAAATCCAAGGATGGCTTGCATGCAGGCATGCAAAGGGTCGCAATTACTTCCTCAATTAACACAAGCGCATGAGATCTTTTCTACCTTGGTCTCTGCACCACACCGTGATCCGCCTTAGAAATGAGAAGGGAGGGAGTGCTCATCTGTAAAAAGGTTTTGCAAATAGACTATATTTAGTACTTCATGCAAGCAAGATTCCCTAGACGCAAAAAGTTGCGCCCGAGAACCAAACAGGACCCTGTGGCTGCTTTCGAGGCGCAGAGATCTTTTGTGTTTGTGGATCGGTGTGGCTGCGGCTGTCTGTGATCTGCTGTTAGGCTGGCCAAAGGCCACATCTTGGACGCGCAATAGGTGTTTGACGATATGCCTTAAAGACATACCGAGGTGGTAAGACATGGCCGACGACGGCGGCCAACAAGTCAAACACAGCGGTGAGGCTTGGGTGGTCTAAGGGTGCGCCTAGCATCCACCGCATCCCAAACGACAACTCATTTCAGGGGGGAAGGAGAAGGAGAAAGGGGAACAGGAGAGGTGGTGGTTGGCAGGTAGGGCTGGACGCCGAGCCAGCTCGGCTTAGCTCGACTCGGCTTGGTATGGCTCGTTAAGGTAACGAGCCAGCTCGGCTCGGCTTGTTAACAAAACGAGCAAAAAGGTTGGCTCAACTTGGCTCGTTAGTAGCTCGAGTTAGCTCGTTAGACTTGCAAGCTATATGTAAATTTGAAATTAACATATGAGCGTATGTAAATTATTTTAAAATAATAATTATAAAGTTGTAAATGATAAAATTAGTAACACATGGAGCACTTAGAAAAGTTTAGCATAGATTCAATGGCTCCGCTCAACTTTGATAGCTCAGTTTCTATGTTGAAATTAGAACTTTCTAGCTTGTTTGGCTCGCGAGTAGCTTGCGAGCTGGCTCAAGCCAGCTCGTTAACAAAATGAGGAAAAACAGTTGCTCGACTCGTTAAAAAATTGATCGAGCCAAGCCGAGTCGAGCCAAGCTATGAACGAGTCGAACCAGTTCACGAGTTTGTGGCTCATGGTCCAGCCCTACTGGCCGGCAAGGTCCACTTGGCATTGGCGGCAGCTAGCAGGCCTGCGGCCTGGTGAACAGGATGGGCTGGCGGCGAGATTATAAAAGGCCGGCGAGATTAGAGGCCAGATCAGGCTGGGCTCTAGGTGGGTTTAGTTTAGGTCTAAGTTAGTTAGGCGATTGGCTTTAATTCAAATCTGAATCTAACTAAATTGCTGGAAATTGAATCGAAGGGTCTCTGCTGCCAAGTCAGTGGTCCTTTTAGTACCGCAAACAAATCAGGAACAAGAAAAAGATCTGCGGAACAATCTCCTCCAACAAACTACAGAGGGAACAAGTGGATCTAAGAAATGGGGGCTGGCAAGAAAAGAAAACACACACACAAAAGAAGAAGGTGACGAGGAAATTGGGGAAAGAGTGAAGATGCTCACCTGGATGGGTGTTAAAGTATCTCCAAGAGTTTGCCAAATTTTATTTGGCAAATCTTGTGTTTTACCAACTTCTAAAAAAGATATGCCAAGAAAAAAGTTCATCTCCAACAGTTTGGCATAATTCACTTGCCAAATCCAGATCTAACTTACATCAGGACCCTGAGAGAAAAACAAAATTATGTTATGCCCTTCCACCTTTTGAAAACTTACATCAACAACTATGAGATAGAAACAAAATTATTTTTATGTTTTTCCACCTCTTCTGCTACGGAAGGATGCGTCGCGGATACGCGCACATATATGCGCGCGCCGAGGGGAGGGATGCCGTGTTGCTATTGATGCCAAGTTGTTTTGTCAAACTGTTGGAGGCTAATTTTTCATGTTTTGCCAAAATTAGATGGATGCCATGCTAAAATAGCAAACTGTTGGAGTTGCTCTCTGGATGCGAGCGTAGAACATCTCCGTCGTCTCGTCTTCAGGCATGCCCATGTTGGGTTCCGTGCCGATCTCTTCATGCTGGCGTAGTTAGGGCCGTTGTCGCGGAGGCAGGACCTGATGACTTTCCAGTGTTTCTCACCCACGACGTGGTCGCGGAGCCAGCCGCGATCGTCGGAGAGTCGGTACTCGACGAAGCATCGGTTCATCATGACCTGGCCGTCGCCATGGTAGTCGGTGACCGCGAAGGCGAAGACTACGAGGCCGAACATCAGTACGACGACGCCGAAGAGGACGAATAGGTAGATCCGTAGATGCGGAGGAGCAGAGTCTGGCGGGAGCACGTCCCCATGAAGCCCACGAGCGACGTCACCATGAGGACGAGCCTCGCCACGCAGGGGCGTAGCCAGGATTTCAACATAGGGTGCTGAGCCGGCCGCAATGGTATAAGTGAGAAATATACGACATGACACATGCTAACTCAAATCGAGCATCGATACTAAGTAAATCAACATGAGTTGCACAATGCACCATACAATTGTCTACTAATTAGATTCAAAGGATAACAAAATAAGGTACCATGTGACATATATGATATGTTGGAGCAATGGAGCATATGAGACTTACATGAATGGTTGCATCTCCATTAACTTGATCATTGTTGACATTGGGATTTTCTCTAGCAGGAACCGGTTTAAACCAACTATATATGGTTCTTGTCCTATTCATCTTGGCTAACACAATGACCAAAGCAAAAGGATTGAAAATGCATTCTGCAATTTGGGGGAAAAACAAAAGGATCATGTTGTTCAATTTAATAATTAGGAAATAAGTCAAACGCAAATAAGTTGATTAATTTAATTAACCCCTATCTATTTATCCCCACCCGTCACCTGATCAGTCAAATTGCAATTGGATAAGAAGAAATCATACCTAGAGTGTTGCAGCATGCGGTAGGGAGGGCGGTGCGCGTTGGCAAGGAGAGGCGTCTGGTGACCTGCACGGCGTGCGGCAGGCGCCGGCGTGCAGCTTGCGGTGCATTGCTGCATGTCGGGGTGTCAGTCGGCGGAAGTCAACATGACAGATTACGATTCGATGTTGAAATATTAAGCAATTTCTAGATTAAAACCTTAATATATATCATGACGAATTGAACAACCAGATTAAGCATATTTAGCAAACTCATATCACATATCATAGCAACTAGTGTAAGCATGATTCGTACACTAGACAGATTAAGAATGATGAGCAAATAAAACCACAATAAAGTGAGAGTGTATCCAAAGGCGGGGCGATTGCCGGGGCAACCAATGCGCCGTTATCCTCTGGATTAGTCATACTAATCATGGGAGGACCTTAGTCGATGTAGTCGTACAGTGTCGATGCAGGAAGATGTAGTAGTGTAGTCCCTCGAACGGCCGTCATGAAGTAGATGAAGTAGTCGTTTGGGAGCAGTCGCGCGAAGAGCGCTTCCTAAAAACCTTATTCGCCTTCTCCCGGTGCAGGATCGCAAAGACGACGGTTCCGGAGACCTGCTCACCCGGTTGCTGGTGCACGCAAACGATCGGGCTGGAGTCTTAGCGACGACAACGTAGTAGCGAGAAGAGGCAAAATATTATTTTTACTACTTTAGGATTTTCTAATTGAACCTCCCAATTATAGTTTTTGTTCTGTCTTTCCTCAGGAGGATTGGTACAAGTATATTGGGAGGAAAACTTCCTACCTCCATATCAATTAGTAATATGGTACTAACTGATGTTGCACCTCCCACCTCTACTAATGGGCTTAAACATTAAACTCATTATGGAACACAAATATTGGGTCTTTGAGATTTATTAGAATTGCTTCATATGAATTTTATTTAGGGGAACTATTCATATATAAATTCTAACAACCCCCACCAAATTTCAAATGCCCATTTAGAGATTTGCCTATTCTCACTACTGTTTGATATACTAGTGTTTTGGCAGAGACTGTTAAGTTGAACATCCGCCTAGAACTTCAAGCTACACTTATCCACAACTTGAACAATGGACTACGCCTTGAATTGCAAGTTTTGTGTGAACAAACTTTACTCAAAGCCAAACTAGTACTTGGCTGCCAGTAGCCTTACCCCGTGGGTGGAGCATATACGTTGTACTCCTTAGTCTTGTCGGGGACAGCCGTAAGGGTCCCCTAAAAAACCGGGGGAAACCCATTCACTTTCGCAAAGACTAAAACACAAACGAATTCACAAACCTAAACGCGCTCAAGATAGTCACGGCCCAGCGGCCGGGCCCACAGCCCTGGTGGCCCCAGCGGCCCACCAGAGCAGTCGGCCCAGCCACCCCCGGGCGAAACTCCGCTTCGCTCGAGGGGCGCAGCGCCACGAGACCCCGCCTCGCTCGAGGGTTGGTCGCCCCACCCCCCGGGTGAAACTCCGCCTCGCTCGAGGGTCGGTCGCCCCCTTGGGTGAGATTCCGTCTCGCTCGAGGCCCTCACAGGCTCGCCGCCCCTGCACCTGCTCCCCCGACAGGGGCGTTCAGCGTTCTAACACTTGCAGGCGCCTGGGTCAAAGACGAATCCGCGCCATGCCATCCCTCTGACACGCCCGGGAATCATATCCCGGCGCTGTTCTGCCAACTCTCCCGATGAGGCCACCCACTCGGCAAGGCCAGTGTCAGCTCCGCGACACTGCCCCACCCACTCGGCAAGGCCAGGGTCAGCTCCGCGACACTGCGCCACCCACTCTCGTACGGCCAACGCGCCGCACCCTCGAAAGAGGACAGCGGAACCCTCGAAGCGGGGACGGACGCCTGCTCCGCGCCACACCATGACGCCGGACCAGTAAGGCGCGTCACCTCCATCACCGTCGGTCCTGCGCGGCCATCCCCGCCATCACGACGCCATCCCGGGCACTGCTGCGCCATCCCTGACGCTGTGGGAATGCGGGGCGACAAGACACCGCCACGACCGCGGCTGTGCCCCTTGCGACCTCCCGTCAGCCGCACCCTCGAGTCAACGTACGGACGACGACCACACGGAAAGTTCCTACGCTGCCACCCTCGAAGCCGCTCCTGGGCAGGTGCAGGGCACGCCGCGACGCTCCGCCGGAAGCAAGATTCGCCAGGACGGCCGTCCACTCCGTTGCACTGTCTGCCATGCCATCACACGTAGCCAGAACAGTGCGGCACGCCTGTAAACTGCCTCCTCCTTGACCTATAAAAGGAGGGGCAGTCCCCTGGCCGCAAGAGGAGAGAGGACAGAGAGCACTAACCCACACGCTTTCTGCCTTCACTACGATATTGGCCCTTGCCTCAATCAAAACCTCAGGGACCTGGAGGTCCAGCCTCCTCTCCCACCCCGCTTGTAGCTCCCCTCTGCAAGCACCACGGTGCAACGCAATACAGTGCCTCGAGCACGCCACTGCTGGACGTACGGCCCCGGCCGGAACCAGGATAAACTTGTGTCCCCTGTGTTGTCGTTGGCACCGACCATCGAGAAGCCGATCACAGCGTAACTCACTAGTTAGTGTCGGGACTACTTTCCGCACCGACAGTTGGCGCGCCAGGTAGGGGACCCTCGCGCTGTGATCAACCCCTCACCCGCACTCTCGATGGTGATTCGTACCGAGATGACGTCCCAGAGATACGCCATGGGCAGCTCGGACCCTCTCCCCGCTGGATTCGAAATCTGGTTTGGGAGCCTGAACTTCCAGGCTACAGGGAACGGCTACCTCATGCGCCTCACCAACTTCGATGAGCTCCACCCGTGGCGGTCGACTGGGCCGGGCCCAATGCCCGCCACGCCTGCTACTGACGCTCCGGCACCCACCCGGGCGGCTGCCGCGAGCGCCTCGACGCCCCGACGCCGCAAACGCCCCGGTCAGCGCTCGCGCCAGGCGCGCACGGAGCGACGCCGGGCGACACGCGAGGCGGCCCGGAACGACGCGCCCCCACCAAGCGGCGCGGTGGCGCACCCTGCGGGGGAGCACATGGCCGCGGGGCCGCAGTTTCCCCACGGGATGCGCAACCCTGCTGCGGCGTATGCCTCATCCGTCAGCACCGATATGGCCGCGTACGAGGATCTCCCGGGCCATCACTTGCTGTCGATCCGGAACCTCATCGCCACCACCAACGACGAGTCGTACCATGGCTCGCCCAGCGAACTGCCGCCCTCAACTTCGCATGGCTACGCAGAGTGGGACTTCTCCGGTGTACCGGACCCTGTGGTCTTCCGGCGATTCCTTGATGCCGCGGACTACTGGTTCGGTTGCTCCGACGACTCCAGCGAGGGGAGTTACGATCCCTCGCGCGAGTGCTTCGTTGTCATCGCCAACGAGCAAGACGGCGCAAACGGAGCGGGCGACGGGAGCGCGGCCCAGCATCCGGAGCCGAACCCGCCACCGGCCCCACCAGCGGGCAATGCGGACATCAATGCGCAGCTGGCCCAGGCACGCGAGCTCGAGGCGAAGCTCGCGGAAGAGTACCGGCAGGTGCGGCTCCTGCGTGCAACTATCGCAGGGGAAGCCTCGGCGCGCGGCGAACGCGCCCGAGACGCCGGGAAGCAAGCCTGCGAGCGCATCAACGCCAACTTCAATGTGGACGACCCACACACGCCACTTCGTGCCAGCCAAAAACTCATCGCGGCGGCAACACTACTTCGGGCCATGCCCGAGCCATCGACGCCCGAGGCACGTAACCTGCGCCGCGAGGCGCAGACTCTCATCGAGCAAGCGGCCGTGCAGCAGGCCGAGAGCTCCGCGTCCCGCATGCGCAACCAGTCCAGCGCGCGGGGCGACGGTGGCGCGAAGGACCAGGAGGCGTCCGTCCACGCGGACGGCGCGGCGGAGCAGCCGCCAAACCAGGGCAAGACGCCTGTCAAGGAGCGGATCCTTGACACGCGCGGCGAGGCCCACGACGGAGACGCCCGCAACGTCCTGAACGCCAAGCGAAAGGGCGACGCGGAGGCGCGAGCGGCGGCAGGCTACCACCCTCGACGAGGTGGTCGCTACGACAGCCGAGAGGACCGCTCGCCAACGCCGGAACCCCCGGGAACCCGAGTGTTCAGTCGGGAAATCCGTGCGGCGAGTTTCCCCCAGCGTTTCCGCCAGCCCACCACCATCGACAAGTACACGGGGGAGACGGACCCTCGTGTGTGGCTCAACGACTACCGTCTGGCTTGTCAGCTGGGCGGAGCCACCACCGATGCGGTGATCATCCGCAATCTGCCGCTGCACCTTGCGGACTCGGCCAGAACATGGCTCGAGCACCTACCGCCCAGCCAGATCCACAGCTGGGATGACTTAGTGCGCACGTTCGTGGGGAACTTCCAGGGCACATATGTGCGCCCTGGGAACTCCTGGGACCTACGAGCGTGCGCCCAGAAGCCCGGCGAGTCGCTCCGGGACTTCATACGGCGCTTTTCAAAGCGCTGTACTGAGCTCCCGAGCGTTGCTCAGTCCGAGATCGTGCACGCCTTCCTTGAAGGCACGACCTGTCGGGACCTCGTGCGCGAGCTCGGGAGGAGCCCGCCGGTCGACTCCAACGAGCTGTTCGACATCGCCACCAGCTTCGCCTCCGGAGAGGAGGCAGTGGGTGCCATTTTCGACGGCAAGAAGGGCAAGCGCGCGGACGACGCGCCCGCGGAGGGCAGCAAGTCCAAGGAGCCCCAGCACAAGCACAAGCGGGGCAAGAAGGGCAAGAAGCCGCGCCACGAGACGCGCGCGCAGGGACACGACAACGGCGGGGACGAGGCCCTCGCAGTTGACCCGGCTCGAAAGGGCCCTCGAGGGACTCCTCGAGGCCCCGGCGTATTCGACGATATGTTGAAGAAGCCCTGCCCGTACCACAAGACCCCAGTCAACCACACACTTGAGCAGTGCGACATGCTCAAGAAGTACTACCGCCGCGTCGCCGCGAGGGAGGACGAGGCCAAGAAGGACGGGGGTGGCGGAGACGCTGACGGCTTCCCTGCGGTGGAGAACGTCTTCTTCATCTTCGGGGGACCGACGGTGGACATGTCCACCAATCGGCGCAAGCGAGAGCGGCACGAGGTCCTCGCCGCGGAGAGGGCACCTCCTTCCTTCCTCGATTGGTCGGAGGACGCCATCACCTTCAGCCGCGAGGACCACCCGAACCGCATCCCCAACCCGGGCCAGTACCCGTTGGTCGTCGATCCCATCATCGGCAACGCGCGGTTTTCCAAGGTGCTGATGGACGGCGGCAGCAGCCTCAACATCCTCTACGCCCACACCCTACGACTGATGGGGATTGGGTTGGACCAGCTGCGGCCCAGCACGGCGCCGTTCCACGGCGTCGCGCCAGGCAAGCGCGTCCAGCCCCTCGGGCAGATCGACCTACCAGTCTGGTTCGGCACACCGGACAACTTCCGCAAGGAAGTCCTCACCTTTGAGGTAGTGGGGTTCCGGGGCGCGTACCACGCCATCCTTGGCCGTCCGTGCTATGCCAAGTTCATGGCGGTCCCGAACTACACTTACCTCAAGATGAAGATGCCGGGGCCAAAAGGCGTAATCACCGTGGGCTCGTCGATCGAGCACGCATTCGACTGTGACGTCGAGTGCGTCGAGCACGCTGAGGCCCTGGCGCTCGACGAAACGTTTGTCGCAGACGTGGAGAAGCTGGCCAACGAGGGCCCCGACTCCTCCGCCAAGCACGCGGGCAGTTTCGAGGCTGCCGAACAAACGAAGGAGGTGCCCCTCGACCCTGCAGCCCCCGAGGGCAAGGTGTTGAGGGTCAGTTCCACCCTCGACCCGAAATAGGAAGTGGTGCTCGTCGACTTTCTCCGCGCCAACGCCGATATCTTCGCGTGGAGTCCCTCGGATATGCCAGGCATCCCGAGGGAGGTCGCCGAGCACTCCCTTGATATCCTACCTCACTCCCGAGCCGTGCAACAACGGCTCCGCCGCTTTGACGAAGAGCGGCGCCGGGCGATCGGAGCGGAGCTGCGGAAGCTCCTCGAGGCCGGGTTCATCAAGGAAGTTTTTCACCCTACGTGGCTAGCTAATCCTGTACTAGTCAAGAAAAAGAATGGGAAGTGGCGGATGTGTGTAGATTACACTAGTTTGAATAAAGCATGTCCCAAAGTTCCTTTTCCTTTGCCACGAATCGATCAAATCGTTGACTCAACCGCAGGGTGTGAACTATTGTGTTTCCTCGATGCCTATTCCGGGTACCACCAAATAAAGATGAAGGAGTCCGACCAGCTTGCAACTTCGTTCATCACGCCGTTCGGAATGTTCTGCTACGTAACGATGCCGTTTGGCCTCCGAAACGCGGGCGCTACATACCAGCGATGTATGCAGCACGTTTTCGGAGACCACATCGGGCGAACCGTTGAGGCTTACGTAGATGACATAGTCGTGAAAACCAGGAAGGCGGACGACCTGGTTAGCGACCTGCGCGTGGCATTCGATTGCCTGCGAGCCAACGGGGTGAAGCTGAACCCCGAGAAGTGCGTCTTCGGAGTGCCGCGGGGCATGCTGCTAGGATACATAGTTTCCCAGCGGGGCATCGAGCCCAACCCCGAGAAGGTCGCGGCCCTCGAACGGATGGGCGTGATTCGAGACCTCAAGGGGGTCCAGAAGGTGTTGGGGTGCCTTGCCGCCTTGAGCCGCTTCATCTCGCGGCTCGGCGAGAAGGGATTACCCCTCTACCGACTCCTGAAGAAACACGAGCGCTTCTCCTGGACCGTCGAGGCCCAGGAGGCGCTTGACAAACTCAAGGCGACGCTCACCCACGCGCCAATCTTAACGCCGCCCCAGAACCACGAGCCTCTGTACCTCTACGTCGCCGCGACCACTCAGGTGGTCAGCGCCGTCATCGTGGTGGAGCGTACGGAGGAGGGGCACGCCCTGCCAGTCCAGAGGCCCGTGTACTACATCAGCGAAGTGCTATCCGAGACCAAGGCACGGTACCCACAGATCCAGAAGCTGCTCTACGCAGTAGTGCTCGCGCGGCGCAAGCTCCGGCACTACTTCGAGGCCCACCCGGTCACGGTGGTCTCCTCGTTTCCGTTGGGTGAGATCATCCGCAACCCGGACGCGACGGGCAGAATCGCCAAGTGGTCTGTGGAATTGATGGGCGAGACGCTCGCTTATGCGCCGCGCAAGGCAATCAAGTCCCAAATCCTGGCGGATTTCGTCGCCGAATGGACGGACACACAACTGCCGCCGCCGCAAATCCAGGCCGAATGCTGGACCCTCTACTTCGACGGGTCGGTGATGAAAACAGGGGCAGGCGCGGGCCTGCTCTTCCTCTCACCCCTCGGGGAGCACATGAGATACGCGGTACGCCTGCATTTCCCCGCGTCGAACAACATGGCGGAGTACGAGGCCCTTCTTTGCGGCCTCCGAATCGCCATCGAGACAGGCATCAAACGCCTCGACGTCAGGGGGGACTCGCAGCTCGTGATTGACCAAGTTATGAAGAATGCGAGTTGCCACGACGACAAAATGGAGGCCTACCGCAACGCCGTACGAGCTCTCGAGGACAAGTTCTACGGCCTCGAGCTTAACCACGTACCCCGCAGGTACAACGAGGAGGCGGACGAACTCGCAAAAATCGCGTCGGGCCGAATCACCGTCCCCCCGAACGTTTTTGCACGAGACGTCGCCAGGCCGTCCGTCAACCTCGAATCGACACCCTCGAGTCAAGAGGAACCCTCGGGGGCTCCCTCGAACCCAGCGGGCGCGGAACCCATGAATGAAGACCCCACGAACGAGGCGTTTGTGCTCTCCTTGCTCGAGGGCTACGGTGCGGCCGAAGCCATGGACACGGAGCCAGCCCCCCGCGCGGAGGACTGGCGGGCCAAGTACCTCGCCTGGATGGAGCAAGGGGAGCTTCCCTCGGATCGGTCCGAGGCCAGACGCATCGCCAGGAAGGCCAAGTCATTCGCCCTCGTCGACGGCGAGCTGTACAAGCGCGCTGCGTCAAGCGTCCTGCAGCGGTGCATACCCATCCCCCAGGGGCGCGAGCTCCTTCGGGACATCCACGCGGGCGTGTGTGGCCACCACGCGGCGCCACGCACCCTCGTGGGCAACGCGTTTCGCCAGGGCTTCTATTGGCCTACCGCGGTTGCTGATGCCAGCGAGATCGTGCGCACCTGCGAAGGGTGCCAGTTTTACGCCCGCAAGACCAATCTCCCGGCGCATGCCCTCCAGACGATCCCCATCACGTGGCCTTTTGCCGTGTGGGGGCTGGACATTGTCGGGCCCCTACGAAGGGCGCCCGGGGGCTACATGCACCTGCTAGTCGCCATTGACAAGTTCTCCAAGTGGGTCGAAACGCGCCCAATCACGAATCTCAGGGCAGAGCAGGCCGTAATATTCTTCACCGACATCATCCACCGGTTTGGGGTGCCTAACTCCATCATCACCGACAACGGGCCCCAGTTCACCGGCAGGAAGTTCCTGGAATTCTGCGACAAGCACCACATCCGCGTGGACTGGGCGGCCGTCGCGCACCCACAGACCAATGGTCAAGTGGAGCGGGCCAATGGCATGATCCTACAAGGCCTCAAGCCCAGAATTTTCGACAGACTGAACAAGTCTGGCCGGAAATGGCTCCAGGAGCTGCCGGCGGTCGTATGGAGCCTCAGAACCACTCCGAGCAGGGCCACGGGATTCACCCCGTTCTTCCTCGTCTATGGCGCGGAGGCCGTCCTCCCCACGGATCTGGAATACGGGTCCCCCAGAGTCACGAGCTACGACGAGGGCACCAACCAGCGAGCCCGCGAGGACTCACTGGATCAGTTGGACGAAGCCCGCACTGTGGCCCTGATGCATTCAGCAAGATACCAGCAGGCTCTGAGGCGGCACCAGGCCCGGAAGGTACGACGCCGAGACTTCGACGAAGGGGACCTAGTCCTAAGGCTACGCCAAGACAATCGAGGCCGCCACAAGCTATCGCCCCCATGGGAGGGACCCTACATCGTTGTCAAAGTGCTCAAGCCCGGCACCTACAAGCTGGCCAACGAGGACGGCGAGGAACTCACCAACGCTTGGAACATCCAACAGCTACGTCGCTTCTACCCTTAGAAAGAATTTCCAAGTATTTCTTGTCATTACATACCCAACACCCCAGTTGGCTGTAATTTCCATCAGATTAATAAAAGCTGAAGGGCGACTTGGTTTTCTCCCGAAGACCAAATCCCCCTCGGGGGCTACTGTGGGGGCGTCCCCCCCAAAAAATGGTCCCATTTTTTCGCAAAATTCGCCGCAAATGTGCTAAGTATGCCTCGACCCAAACTTTGGGTGAACCCACGCGGGACGCGAGTGGCCAAAGGGCGAAGACGCGCGAGTCGGGGATAGCCCACGCCTCCGGCAGGATACGGCCCTTCCCCCTCGCCACTTTGCCTATGAGCTACCCGTGCGAACGAAAACCTTCCCAGCCAGGGTTCGCCTAAGAAAGCGGAGAGGCAGAACAACACAATTGCCGAAATAAACAACGAGTTTTTCAACTTACAAACATTGAAGCGTTTTAAACAGCGAATGTTTACTACAACAGCCGCGCGGCTCGAATTCTAACATCAAAAACATAAAGGGCACAAACGCCCAATGGTCTTCAGGCTTGGGGGCCGCCAGCCGGGGGAGCGTCCGGGAAGAGGAAGTCCATGAAGTCCTCGGCGAGGATGTCGGCGGCAGGAGCAGCGAGCGCATCCGCACGGTTCATCGCCACCTCGTCGTCAACGCCAACGGGAACGACGTAGCCCGTGGAAACGGCCTCGAGGTCGACCTGGTAGTGGGAAGCCACCACGCCAAGAGCTTTCTGAACTCCCAGGTAAAGGGCGCGGCGCACGCGCTGGGTAACATGCCCGCCGAGGGCGCGGAGGCGACTCGCCATCGAGCTCCCAGCCTGCACTTCGCCCTCTTCGACCCCCTGGCACGCCTCGAGGGCGGCGGCCCGCAGCTCCTCCAGCTCCTGCTGTGAGGTGTTGTAGGCCGCCTGGAGGGACTCCGCCTGGGTCGTCGAGTTCCCAAGAGCGTTCCGCAGGCCTGAAACCCGTGAACGAAAAACAAAAATTGAGAGCGGATCCCAAGCGAACCAAATCGACATACAAAATGCGAAGAGAGGCGACTCACCTTCAACCTGTTTCTTCTCCGTATCGAGGGCCTTGCGCGCGACTTCGGCCCCCTGCCGCAGGCTAAGGACCGTAGCTTCCTGCTCCACGACAGCCTGGCGCAGGTCCTCGTAGGAGACGCTGAGCTGGTTCAGCTCCCCATCGAGCCGCGAGACTTCTTCGTCCCGTTGCTTGAGGGTCGCTTGCGCCCCCTCGAGTGCGGCGCGCTCCTGCTGAAGGAGACCCTGGGCCTCTTCCCGTGCCAGGCGCTCGCGCTCGAGGGCGGCCCGAGCCTCAGCGAGGGCGGTTCGCTCCTGCTGGAGCTGAACGTCCGCCTGCCGGCGCGCGTCCCGCTCCCGCTGAAGCTGCTCCCCCGCCGACGCAAGGGAGGCGGCCTGGTCCGCCAGGCTGGCCCTCAGCTGCTCGGCCTCCTTGGCCCTTCCCTCGGCCTGGCTCTGCCAAGACCGTGCTCCCTCGAGGGTTGCACGGTCCCGTTCGAGCTGGGCGCGAATCGCGGCCACCTCCGTCTCCCACTCTGCCGCCACGGTCTGCATCGCGGCTGCGTCCTCGCGCGCCTTCCGCAGCGCCTCGTCCCGCTCCAGGAGCGCAGTCCGCACCTTCGCGACCGCAGAAACACCTTCCGCAGCCTGGGCGTCCTGCTCCAGGAGCTCGTCCCGCACTGCCTGAAGCCGGTACTCCAGCCACCCGTTGTCAGTCCGCAGGGCCTCGACAAGGGCGTCAAGAGCGTCGTATTGATCCCGGTACCAGTTGCGCTCGGTGCTCAGCCGGTCGAGGCGGCCGTACTTCTCCCGGGCTTGACCCTCCAATTCCTGCCACCGGCAGACAAGGCGGAAGAGAGTTTGAGTCGGAAAAAGCGCGAACGCGGGAGAGACGACGGGGGAAGAAACTCCGAAATCCAACAGAAGAGACGCGTACCTGGAAAATCCGCCACGCAGGACCCCCGTGGATCCGCAGCGCCTCGTCCAGCGCGTTGTTGAGCGAGGCGCCGTGGTCGCGGAACTCTTGCCACAGCACCTGCTCGGCCAGGGCCTCGAGGCAGAGGGCCGACGGCGCGCTGGCTTGCTCCCGCTCCCGCTCCGCACGCGCCGCGGCGCCGTCGGGGGCAGGAGGGCCGGCACGAGACGACGAGGCCTCGGCGCCATGCGCCGAGGGCTGCGACATCACGCAGCCATCTTCCCGCATCACCAACACCCCCGCCGTGGGCTCGGGGGCTGGCGCGGGCCAGTTCTCCCATTGGCCCCATCCAGGCGGAGGCGCGTCATCGTCATGGATCTCCACCACGGCCGCCTGACCACCCGCCGCCGGCACAGGCAGAGGCCGGACCGTCGGCGCGGCGGTTGCCGCTGTCGTAGCCGCCGCCGCGGCCGTCGCCTCCTGCTGCGGCTCCGTGGCCACGGCCGCGCTGCGTGGTGGCTCGCCCGTCATCGCCGCGCTCCCGGCCGCCCGTGGCGCCCTCGACGAGCGCCGCCTCGTGGGTACGGACGCATCCGACCTGAGCGCTTTAGCAGGCGCGAGGGCGGGAACGGTCGGCGCCACCCTGCGAACACGGAGACAAACAACTGAGCTCCAGCCCCTCGAAACCGGAACGTCTGGAGGAGCGACTGCTTACCTCAAGGTGGAGAAACCTCGCTTCCTCTTCCTCAAGGGTTCAGCGGGCGCTGCTGTGGCGCTCGTGGTCGCCACCACGGCGCTCCCAGACACTTCCGCGGCACGCGCTGGTGCTTCCGCAACGCGCGCCGCCTCGTCCACGAACCGCCCGGCGGCGGGCGCTTCCGCGCCCACCACGGGCGCCTGCTCCTCTGCCGCCTCTGCGGCTCTCGGTGAGGGGGTCGAGGGATTCCACCTCTCGGGGAGGGGGCGCCGCCCCCCGTCGCTTCCCTCTTCTTCCTCCTCTCCCGACGACGAATTCCCCGGAGTCGCCGGGGAAGAGAGTCCCTGCTGCTCGCGCAGCCGATACTCCTCGTCCCGCTGCTCCCGACGCTCCCGCCGCCGGATTCTCTTCTCCTTCCTGCGCGCCGCCCGCTCCTGCTCCCGCCGCTGCGTGGCGCGGGCAACCGCTCGAGCTCGGGGCGTGGGCGGGTCCGACCGCGAGGCATCCACGGTCACCATCTGCTAAAAGGCGACTGTCAAAACCATGCTGGTACGTTGCAGGGGAACGAGAAAGGGAGGAAGGCCTACTCACCGCCGGGGCGTCGGGGAGCATAACGAACGACCAGAGGTCGTCGTTGCTGTGTCGGCCGGCCTTGAGGCTGATGGCGCGCCTCGCCCTCGTGGCCGCGTATTCCCGAGCGAGGCGCTCATTCAGGAACCGCGAGCGCGCCAACGACGTAGGGTTGGCCGCCTCGCTCATCTCGTAAATACGGAGCTCCCTCTCCATGAGGGGAACGATCCGCCGGTGGTGGAGGTTCGCGAGGACCGAAGCCGCCCCCAACCCGGCATCCGCCAGGCTCTTCAACGCGGTTAGGAGCGAATCCAACCGCGCCTGGTGCGAAGAAGGGGACACGCCGTGGTGCCAGGAGTCGGCCTTCTCCTTCAGCACCTTGCCGGTGTAGGGGGGAAGGCCGGCGCCGTCGTTGCGGAGGTAGAACCACCCCCGCTCCCATTCCGAGTTGTTAGATGTCATCGTGCAGGGGATGTATAACTCCTTGCGCGAATCCCGCAACGAGACCGACAGGCCGCCGGCGCGCACCGCCCGGCGCACCCGTGCCTCGGGCGTAGCGAGCGTATGCAGCTCCGCGCGGAAGAGATGGACCCAGAGATCCCAGTTCACTGGGATCCCCAGGAATCCCTCGCAGACGCCAACGAAGGTGGCCGCCTGCGAAATCGCATTGGGGGCGAAGTTGTGCAGCTCCACCCCGTAGTGGTGGCACAGTCCGCGCATGAAGCGGCTCGCCGGCGCGGCGAAGCCGCGCTCATGGTGCCGGATGAAGCTGACGACGTAGCCGTACGGCGGGTTGGGCTCCCGGTCCGTCGCCGGCGGAACGATCCACGCCGAGGGCTGCCCCTCCACGTTCGGCGCCAGCTGGCCGCTGTTCACGAGCTCGCTCAGGGCGAGCTTCGTCACCGTCGAGCGGCTCCACGGCAGCGGATCCAGCACCGTGATCGGCTGGGGGGGAGCCATTGCGATTGACAGCGGCGCACGAAGACGAAGCTAGCGGCGGGCGAAACGAAAGGGCGGCGGCGCTAAGTAACGAGGTAAGGAACTTCCGCCTCCCTCTACTTGGATTTATAGATCTAAGGGAGCCACGCTCCCCAAACCGCGCGCCGCGCGCATTAACTGCAGGCGGCTGCATCTACCACTGACAAGCGGGGGCCACCGCACCGTAACAGCCGGTCGCGCGCGCACGCGCGATCATTACGGCGCGACAACCGAAGAGCCGCAGCGGGCCGTCACGGCCGCCCACCTCGCCCACTACGCGCGCGGCCGCGACGCCTGAAAAGGCGCGCCCGCGACGCACGACTTAAGCCACAACTGTGGGCATTTAAACGGCCTAGTCCCTTACTGCGTAAGTGTGACCCTCGCACGGCCCGAGCCCAGTGCTCGAAAAACCAGACCCTCGAAGGGTGCGATTACTGACCAGTGGCCTCGAGGCCCGCTCGGTGAAAGCGGGCGCCACGGGTGCCCTCGATTCTAGAGGATTACTGATCAGCAGCTCGGGGGTCGACTCGACCGCGAACCCACGAATCCTGCAGATGCAATCGAGACGGGGGCACGTAGCTGCCACCCCGCAATGGCCCTACTAATCAGGGGTTCGAAGCCTGACCCTCGAAGGGTCCGAACAGGCGCCCCAGATCAACAGAGTCAGGGACGACGAGGGCGCGCGCATTCGAGACTGTCCTCGAGCTCACCAGCTCGAGGGCGCCCCACATGTCGTATTCAAGAGCCAACGAGGGCAGCTAGTCGAGGGATCCCATCGAGGGAGAGCTTCCGCGCCCTCGGTCCCCAGCGAACGGGACCGAGCCCTGCCTAGCAAACCCACGTAAGCGCTTTCATGGACGAGTCTCCGGACCACGAGCCAACCCTTATCGAACGGGGCATGGGCGTCCACTTGAATCACCCGATAACAGCTCGAAGAGGAACCCGCAATTCGCGACCCGCTCGATGGGAGTTGTGGACACCTCACCCCCCGTCCCGCGGAGGGACGGCGAGGGAACGTACCAACAAGTCGGAGAGCCCGCCCCGATCGCCTCGAACGGGCCCAGGCTCGGGGGCTCGACGCGTGGCTACACCTCCTGGATACGCACCGAACGCACGCGAACGTCGGCACGTGCGTGCGGCACCGCCGAGGCCGGCTGAAATACCGCCGAGGCCGGCTGAAATAAACGCCTCGCACAAATGACGACGCTGCGAAAAAACCTTGAAGGAGTACACACACTCCTCCAAGGCTTCGGGGGCTAGACCCGCGGGTCCGCTAGCGCGCCCCCACGGAATAGCACGGCAATCAGGAGGGAAGAAGGTCCCATCAGCAAGCGTCAGCATCTGCGGGATCCTAACGGATACACCCGCAGATGCTCGGGGGCTACTGTCGGGGACAGCCGTAAGGGTCCCCTAAAAAACCGGGGGAAACCCATTCACTTTCGCAAAGACTAAAACACAAACGAATTCACAAACCTAAACGCGCTCAAGATAGTCACGGCCCAGCGGCCGGGCCCACAGCCCTGGTGGCCCCAGCGGCCCACCAGAGCAGTCGGCCCAGCCACCCCCGGGCGAAACTCCGCTTCGCTCGAGGGGCGCAGCGCCACGAGACCCCGCCTCGCTCGAGGGTTGGTCGCCCCACCCCCCGGGTGAAACTCCGCCTCGCTCGAGGGTCGGTCGCCCCCTTGGGTGAGATTCCGTCTCGCTCGAGGCCCTCACAGGCTCGCCGCCCCTGCACCTGCTCCCCCGACAGGGGCGTTCAGCGTTCTAACACTTGCAGGCGCCTGGGTCAAAGACGAATCCGCGCCATGCCATCCCTCTGACACGCCCGGGAATCATATCCCGGCGCTGTTCTGCCAACTCTCCCGATGAGGCCACCCACTCGGCAAGGCCAGTGTCAGCTCCGCGACACTGCGCCACCCACTCGGCAAGGCCAGGGTCAGCTCCGCGACACTGCGCCACCCACTCTCGTACGGCCAACGCGCCGCACCCTCGAAAGAGGACAGCGGAACCCTCGAAGCGGGGACGGACGCCTGCTCCGCGCCACACCATGACGCCGGACCAGTAAGGCGCGTCACCTCCATCACCGTCGGTCCTGCGCGGCCATCCCCGCCATCACGACGCCATCCCGGGCACTGCTGCGCCATCCCTGACGCTGTGGGAATGCGGGGCGACAAGACACCGCCACGACCGCGGCTGTGCCCCTTGCGACCTCCCGTCAGCCGCACCCTCGAGTCAACGTACGGACGACGACCACACGGAAAGTTCCTACGCTGCCACCCTCGAAGCCGCTCCTGGGCAGGTGCAGGGCACGCCGCGACGCTCCGCCGGAAGCAAGATTCGCCAGGACGGCCGTCCACTCCGTTGCACTGTCTGCCATGCCATCACACGTAGCCAGAACAGTGCGGCACGCCTGTAAACTGCCTCCTCCTTGACCTATAAAAGGAGGGGCAGTCCCCTGGCCGCAAGAGGAGAGAGGACAGAGAGCACTAACCCACACGCTTTCTGCCTTCACTACGATATTGGCCCTTGCCTCAATCAAAACCTCAGGGACCTGGAGGTCCAGCCTCCTCTCCCACCCCGCTTGTAGCTCCCCTCTGCAAGCACCACGGTGCAACGCAATACAGTGCCTCGAGCACGCCACTGCTGGACGTACGGCCCCGGCCGGAACCAGGATAAACTTGTGTCCCCTGTGTTGTCGTTGGCACCGACCATCGAGAAGCCGATCACAGCGTAACTCACTAGTTAGTGTCGGGACTACTTTCCGCACCGACAAGTCTCTTCATGAGTTTTCTAGAGATCACCCAAGTCTAATAGACTGTGATGTTTAACAGTCAAGCTCATATAGGTATGTTCTTTCAAGAATGCTCTGTAGGACAACATCTTCACTCGTTAAAGTTAATAGAACATAATAAGGCATTATCGCCAACCTACCACACAGTGCCTCATTGCTCTGAGAGTATTGCATCTTCACATAGAGAGGGTTATCATTATACTCTCCTCAGTTTACCAATAGCTTGTTCTTCCCAGGTCCTTAGTCACGGGATCTCCGATCAAAAAGGTTGGGTTACTACTACTGTAAACTCACATGGGTCTCATACCCATCTCCCTAGATGCAATTTCTGTGATAGCCCTTTTGTAAAGGGATCTGCCAGGTTTTTATCTGTTTGTATATAAGATACAGTAATTACTCCGGAGTTTCTCAACTTCCTGACAATCTTCAAATATCTTTTAACGTGTCTTGTTGACTTCACATTATCCTTAGCACTATTCACTTTAGTGATCCTGTTTGATTATCACAGTTCATAAGGATAGCCGGTATTGATTTCTCAACCACCGACAAGTCAGACAAGAGCTCACGCAGCCACTCTGCCTCTGCAGATGCTGTATCCAAAGCTGTAAGTTCAACTTCCATGGTTGATTTAGTCAAAATAGTCTGTTTGAAAGACCTCCATGACACTGTGCCACCTTCAAGAGTAAAGACATACCCACTAGTGGCGTAGGATCAATATCAGAAATCCAGTTCGCATCACTATATCCCTCTAGCACAGTTGGTTGCCCGGAATAGTGAATCCCAGAGCTCATCGTACCTTTAAGATAACACAAGACCCTTTCTAGTGCATGCCAATGATCATCACCCGGGTTGGACATGTACCTACTCAATTTGCTCACAGCAAAAGAGATATCTGGTCTGGTTGCGCTAACAAGATAGATGAGTGAACCAACAATTTGAGATTACTTCAATTGATCTCTGGTATTCTTCTTGTTCTTTCGCAAAGTCACACTAGGATCATAAGGTGTTGGAGAAGGCTTGCTGTCCATATAGCCAAAATGGCTCAAGACCTTCTCAATATAGTGAGATTGTGATAGAGTAATCCCACTCTCTTCCTTAATCAACTTGATGTTTAAAATTACATTAGCTTCTCCTAGATCTTTCATGTCAAGAACGACTTAACTTCATTTATAATATCCAAGTTTGTTCCAAAAATTAGAATATCATCAACATATAAGCATAGTATAACAAAATGACCCCCACCATGTCGATAATACACACACCTATAAGCTTCATTAACAACATAGCCCGCACTAGTTAAAGTAGTGTCAAACTTCTCATGACATTGTTTATGTGCTTGTTTTAAGCCATACAAAGATTTCAATAATTTGCACACCTTATGCTCTTCACCTTTTACTACAAACCCATCAGGCTGATCCATATAAATCTCCTCATCCAACTCTCCATTAAGAAAAGCTGTCTTCACATCCATCTGATGGACGATCATACCATATGAGGCAGCCAAGGATAGTAGTACTCGAATAGTGGTCATTCTAGCAACAGGTGAATAAGTATCAAAGAAATCTTCGCCTTCCTTTTGAGTATAACCCTTAGACACAAGTCGAGCGTTGTACTTGTCAATAGTACCGTCAGACCTAAGCTTCTTTTTGAACACTCACTTACAACCAATTGGTTTACAACCAAATGGTAGTTCAGATAGCTCCCAAGTTCGATTAGAAAGAATCGAGTCCATCTCACTACGAACTGCTTCTTTCCAATCATCTACATCTGGAGACGCATATGCCTCTATTATAGAGGTAGGAGTATCATCCCCAAGGTACACAATGAAATCATCACCAAAAGATTTTGCAATCCTTTGTCTCTTGTTCCTCACAGGAACTTCATTGTCATCCTTCTCAAGTAGTTGCTCAAACGACTCAAAGAGAGACTCGATAGGTATAATATTATCATGAGCTATTTTAATAGAAAATTTAGCATTACTACGCATATCTTTCATAGGAAAAATATTCTCAAAAAAAGTAGCATCACGAGATTCAAAAATTGTATCAACATGCATATCAGAAACTTCAGATTTTACTACTAAAAATCTATAAGCAATGCTATTGTGAGCATATCCTAGAAAGACACAATCTACCGTCTTTGGTCCAAGCTTACGCTTCTTTGTAATTGGACATTGACTTTCGCCAAGCATCCCCACGTGCGCAAGTATGAAAGTGATGGTTTCCTTCCAACCCAAATCTCGTATGGTGTTGTCTCTTTACTTTTGTTCGGAATTCTATTCAGGACATGACTTGCAGTCAATATAGCTCTCCCCACCATGCCTTAGATAAACCAGCAGTATCTAACATGGCGTTCACCAAGTCAGTTAACGTGCAGTTTTTCCTCTCGGCAATCCCATTAGATTCAGGAGAATAGGGGGGTGTCCTCTCGTGAATAATATCATGTTCGGCACAAAACTCATCAAAAGTTATAGGAAAATACTCACCACCACGATATGACCTTAGACGTTTACTCTTTATTTCTAGTTGATTTTCAGCTTCAGCCTTAAAGATTTTAAAGTAGTCTAATGCCTCATCTTCAGTTTTCAGCAAGTAAACGTACCAATATCTAGAGGCATCATCAATTAACATCACGAAATATCTCTTTCCACCTTTAGTCAACACACCATTCATCTCGCATAGATTAGAATGTATGAGTTCTAGAGGTTCCAAGTGTCTCTCCTCCGCTGCCTTGTGAGGCTTTCGAGGTTGCTTAGATTGCACACAACTATGACACTTAGAACCTTTGGCAATGGTGTAATCTAGTATTAACCACAGGCTAGACAAATGTGACATCAAACCAAAATTCACATGACATAAACGTGAATGCCAAACACTCGAATTATCATTAATTGTGCCACAAATATGATTGACTGACTTACTACAAAAATCTGCTAAACTTAGGCGGAATAAGCCTCCACAATCATAGCCTTTACCAATAAATTGTCCATGCTTGGACATAACTACTTTATTGGACTCTAACACTATCTTAAAACCATCTCTCAATAAAAGAGAAACACTAACAAGATTCTTGCAAATAGTGGGGACATGCTGCACGTTCTTCAGCTGCACGATCTTGCCCGAAGCAAACTTCAGATCTACCGTACCAACACCACAAATAGAAGCATGTGATCCGTTCCCCATCAGGATAGAAGAACCTTGGAGCAATTGGTAAGAAGAAAACAAAGAGACGTCAGCACACACGTGAATATTAGCACCGTATCAAGCCACCAACTAGGTGATTGAAACACCGAAAGTACGATAGGAAGACTACGGTCCGCATGCTTTGGACAATCCTTAGCAAAATGACCTAGTTCTCCACAAGTGAAACAAGACATCTCAGACATATCTTTCTTCTTCTTCTTGAAGGTAGTAGTTGCTTTGGCATTGAAAGGTTGTTGTTTCCCCTTTCCTTTGTTCTTGCCTTTGTAGACAAAGTGGGCACTATGATCCCATAGAGGATTTGCGTCTCGTATATGCATCATTGAATCAAACAGATGATTCAAAAGCACATTACGCACAACTCCCACAAAGATATCATTGGCTCTCTAGAATTTCCTCAGATCTTCATCAGAGATGTCTCCCTCGAGTAAGCCATCTTTGACCCAGAAAACTTCCATGGCAGTAAGCCAATCTGTGATCTTAACAGACGACCTCTTAAAGTGCTCACCAGAGAATTTCTCCGGCCTCAGTGCATCAACGAAACTAGCCATATGTACTGGAAAAGACCTATTATAAGGTTTTTGGATTGTTGAAATATTAGGCAATTTCCAGATTAAAACCTTAATATATATCATGTCGAACTGAACAACTAGATTAAACATGTTTAGCAAACTCGTATCACATATCATAGCAACTAGTGTAAGCTTGATTCGTACACTAGATAGATTAAGAATGATGAACAAATAAAACCACAATAAAGTGAGAGTGTACCCAAAGGCGGGGTGATTGCCGGGGGCAACCGATGCACCGTTATCCTCTGGATTAGTCATACTAATCGTGGGAGGCCGCCAGGAAGTAGATGAAGTAGTCGTTTGGGAGTAGTCGCGCGAAGAGTGCTTCCAAAAAACCTTATTCGCATTCTCCCGGTGCAGAATCGCAAAGACGATGGTTCTGGAGACCTGCTCACCCGGTTGCTGGTGCACGCAAACGATCGGGCTGGAGTCTTGGCGACGGCGGCGCAGCAGCGAGAAGAGGCAAAATATTATTTTTACTACTTTAGGATTTTCTAATTGAAACTCCCAATTGTAGTTTTTATTATGACTTTCCTCAGGAGGATTGATACAAATATATAGGGAGGAAAACTCCCTAACTCCATATCAACTAGCAATATGGTACTAATTGATGTTACACCTCCCACATCTACTAACGGGCTTACACATTAAACCCATTATGTGTTAGAATTTATATATGAATAGTTCCCCTAAATAAAATTCATATGAAGAAATTCTAATAAATCTCAAAGGCCCAATCCGATCCGATACGCTGCGGATACGGATACATTGTGGATACACCTCGGATACGTATCCAGACCATACTAGAAATTGTGGATACGTCAAGACAGGGTGAAGAGTACATGCAAAGAAGTGCGGCCAAGAGAAGAAGCGCGTGACCTTCGAAGATATACCCGCGCGAAGTGTGACGAGTCGCGGTGAAGACGAAGTTCAAAATGCGCCGAGGCGAAGTGCCGAAGAAGTCTTGAAAGCGAGCGAAGATAAGACCACAAGGAAAGAGCAGGAGAGGCTCAGGCTGAGTAAGAAGACTAGCGAAGATCGGGCTGCCATGAGAGCAGACACGTAGACTGACAGAGTGTAAAGTGAACATCTGTAAAGCGTGTGAGTACGGGCCCTGCGAGGTTACCGAAATACCCCTGAGATGCTTCGCACAATGTGAAAAAGCGATGGCAGGTGTTGTAAAGCGTAATTGTTGCGGACCTATAAAAGGACCCGACGGTAATGGAATGGGGGCGATTGGAAGGCGGCTGAGTTTCATTACACTCAGTCGAGTTCGAGTTACCGTTCTTCGGTGTTTTTAGTGTTTTTCCTTTGCTTAGTTCATTTCGACTGTTGGCCTCTTTGGGGAAGATTTTTATCCCAACAGTTAAGGCGCCCACCGTGTTCTGTCCCAGCCATGCCACCGAAGAAGCTACCGAAGATCCCGCAATCACATGCAAACAGAGCGACCGATGATCCGTCGGAAGCAGAGAGCGAAAACCCTAGAGAGAGACAGATACCAGACATCACAAACAGAACAAGAGACATGGTCCTAAGTCCACATAATCACAGGGGCGGAGAAGATCAAGAACGAGAAGCCGAAGATGTAGCAGAAGGGCCTAGTGGATGCGGGGGTCGAAGATGAGGACATCGCTTCGCTGAGAAGAATCGAAGAAAGACTTGCTGCGAAGATGAGAGAAAGAACAATGCCACCAAATATCTGAACAAGAGCTCAAGCAGAGGCCGCCATCCTCAGGGCGAAAGAAATACAGAACGAAGATCCAGCACAAGAAAAAGCCAAGTACAATGAGATGTTGCAACAAGTCAAGAAAAAGAGAATGTTACTGCAGCAACTGCAGGAAGACGAAGAACAACAAGCCATAAGAAGCAAAACACTACAACTCCAAGAGCAAATGGCACTTCTACAGGTCAAATTGAACTCTCTTCAGCAACAAGAACAGACCCAGCAACCTCGCAAAACACAAGGGCAAAGCAAAAAATGAAGACCCATAATCATTGACGAAGAAACTTATGAAGACGAGGATGAGAATGATGAAGGCTCCTGGTATTATGACTCAGACGAAGAGGCGTATGTGGAACATAGGCCACAAAAGAGATACAGAGAAGTGTTCTCGAGCAAGGTGAAACCCGCTTCTCCTCTTTCATTAGAGCTCGAAAAGGCAGAATGGCCACCGAAGTTCAAGTTACCCGCATCTTTGCCGGGGTACGATGGCGAGTCAGAGCCAAGACAGTTCCTCCAGAAATACACCGGGGCAATATCTTCAGGTGGGGGAGATGATGTAGCAATGGCAAGAGCTATGATAATGGCTTTAAAAGGCTCAGCTTAATAGTGGTACGCTTCGTTACCAAAAGGAAGCATCAGATCATGGGAACAGCTACGACAAAGAATAAAGAACAACTTTCAGGGGTACCAACCTCAAGATCTCACTTCAGGTGATCTTCACCTCATAAAGCAAGGAGATAAAGAACCACTGCAAGAGTATATCAAGAGGTTTGCCAAAACTAGAGCTAAAGCACCACATGTACAAGCCACATCTGTAATTGATGCAGCAATAGATGGTCTCTAGGTAGGACCTTGTGGAGAGTATCTAGACTAAAGAAGACCCAAAACGGAGAAGATGTTGTTTGACATAATGCAAGAATACTGCAAATTAGATAGAGGCAAGCAGCGAAGAATAGATGAATATAACAAAAGAAAGAACCAAGCGAAGTCTCAAGCAGAATGGGGAAATAGGCCTCAGAGCAATCAAGGACCTTCGACGAGATCGAACTTCTACAACAGAAACAATGTAAACAACATTTCAGGGAACAATTCACAAATGGCATCTTCAGCAGCCACAAGAAGCAGAGGCCAAAATTCTGGCAGAGGCCCACCACCTCAGTCTGTATGTTCTTTGCATGGCATCAACAAAATGCACTGGTCTTATGAATGCAGAACTTTACTTTGAAGAAGCAGATTGAAGAAGACAAGAAGAGAACAACATAGAGTCAAGCGAAGACGGTCAATCATACATCCTCAGTGGCACCTTCGATGGCTCAGAGTTCAATGCAAAACTGGCAACCATACATTGCGCAACCATGCTTGCAACAAATGCCATTCCCACCACCACCAATGTTCAACCCAAACATGATGCAATTACAACAACAAAGCACTGCATCATGTCAGCCAAAACCAGAGCCCACTCACCAGGCACCTTCGCAGGCCAATCAAAACAGAGACGACGAAGATCGCTACCGAAGAATGAACATAATCAATGCTATAACAGGTGGGTGCAATTCACCCGGCATTGAACCGGCAAAAGACCGAACCAGAGCCTCTACCGGTCCGGTTCACTTAAAAGACCGTCCATGCAATCGAACCGGTAAAAACCGCTTGAACCGACCGGTTTTTTATGGAACCGGCGAACCGGGCGGTTCCCTTCGAACCGGAACGGTTTTGTTCCTTGTCCTTGAATTAGTCTGTTATCTCTGATGTTGGGCCAACCAAAGGCCCAGAGCCCAAGCAGCGAGCACCGACCCGTCTGCTCTTAAATCCCACACACGCAGTTGCTCACCCACGGCGGCGGCGGCGGATCGCAAAATGCGGCGGCGGGATCCCGATTCGCGAGTAGGGCAGCGCCACAGCGGGTCGGCGGAGCGTCGCAAGCAGGTAGTGCCTGCCGTTTCCGCTCCCACATCTCTTGCGAGCCTTCTCATTCTTCACCAGTTGTGATCGCGGAACCTCATTCTATGGTGCTCTGCTCGTTCTTCACCGGCAGAGACCTCTCATCCTTCAGACCCTAACTCTGTTACCATTCTTCACCTGCAGCAGGCCTAGCACAGGGCAGGTCGCAATCTCGCAAACGCTCCTCGTGGTGGCGTGAGTGCGTGACCACCGCACAACACATAAGGCTCAAGTAGAATGGGTGACTTAGTGAGTGTCCAAACTCCATACTAATATGATTTGATCTGCTTGTGTTAGTGTGTGGCTTGGACGGGCATTAGTGTAGAGGTGGAGATCCAGCCAAATTAGGATCTTTGTAAGATGATTTTTCTTATTACCTGACTCTTTATTAATGTTGTCAAATTGTACTCTTTGCTGCGAAGTGTAAACTTGTCCATGTTTGCATATTTAAAATTGGAAATGCGGTTGTGAAATTGTATGCTTGCTATTTGAATTTTTTGTTTGATATTGAATACTTGAACAATTGAACTTGGAGTGTAACTACCATGTAATGTGTTGTTTAAGAGCTTATTTTCCCAGTGGTTAGCTCAACTATGTAATATATTATATCATATCAATATCATCAATTCATTGGTATATAGACCAGTTCAAATGTATTTGCGGCCGGTTCGCTTGAACGGTTCAATGTTATCGAATCAGTGGTTCAACCGGTTCATAACAGTTGAACCATTGAACCGAGACCTCCACCGGTTCGATTACCGGTCCGGTCCTAATAACTATGTATACAATGCTCTCTTTTGTTTCATCTCTTGGCTCAATTGCTGAAATGAAGGAGATTTGGTTTCCTGCACAAACATGTCCCAGTCTTGTTGCTGCAAAAAGGCATGCTTCACAAAGGGAGGCTCCTCTTCGCTCACATATTTTTTCTTAAATGGGCCTTGAACCGCCGTTGCAAGGTTCTAATCTCTGATATAGCTGCCTTAACTGCCTTCTTGCGAACAGATTATTCCAGATTGGCTGGGTAATCTAGCTTTTCCTCTAAAACTGTGAACAGATGTTCCTTCTCAATTGGTGAGAGATCATAAACCGCCTTGTTGATTGACACCCTTTCCCGACCAATGAGGCCACCGACCAATACAAATCTATCCCTCGCAGCATCTGGGGTAGGCCAAAAATTGGCATCAAGTCCAGTTGCAGTCAACTTGTCTTCTGGCCATTTGGTTTGTGTCCTTGACCCGCGGGATCGAGTACTACTCGCAGCAGTCTATGCTGAGTGACCCTGTGAAGAAGGTTCACCGCCGATGGGCTGTGATGGTGCACTGGAGGTAGAGGAGTTTGTTGTTGTGGGAGACTGCATAGATGATATGTCATGTTGTCAGTAGAGTAACATAAGCAAGACTGAAAATCTAGACAAAATTCTTATTAGATAAATTCTTTTTCTCTGACAGGCAAAATAGCTGATATTAGACTAGAAATCATTACAAGTCGTAAATAAAATCAACATAGACATACACAGTTCATATTTTACTTAATTAGCATACAGGGATATGTGCTAACCATTTTGACAGAAACACAACAATATGTTTATATATCAAAGCAGAGAATAAATTCCTTCAACTGCTTCCTTGTCCAACTTCAGCAGCGATGGATTGTGTGTTCCATGTGTACATGCAACATGAGGATAAAGCAATCATGACATTATATATGATAGTAGTGAAACAACACTCATAACACATCATGACACCAACAATAACAATATATATGACAGTAGTGAAACAATTAACACTCACAACAAAGCATAGGACAGTCTAGTTATCACTACATTATAAACCATTGCAATGCATTTCCCACTGACATTATATGGCCATCAGAATTAAACTATGCTAATAGGTCCAAAGCATAACTATCGATCTGGTACATTCAAAGCATAGCAGAATTAAAGTATGCTAACAGGTCCAAAGCACAACTATCGATCTGGTACATTCAAAGCATAACAGAATTAAAGTATGCATTAATTCTCGATGCTTTTCATGAATTTATAGTGCAAAAATTGTAGCATCAGGAACATGAAAATGAATTTCAATAGTTCATATAACTTCATCTGTTAGCAACAATTTATTCAAACAGACTTGGAGCAACAAAATCCATCCATCAAATCCACAGTCAATCAATTAAAAATGAACTATTAAGGCATGTCTCCCTAATCCACCTTGACATGAATATATAGCAGATTGGGTGGCCGAGCAGAGAGAGGGCGTTGGGTGTTCAAGCAGGACTAACCTCTGTCGCGAATGAAGTAGTTGTTCTCGTGATGGTCGGAGGGGCCGGATCCACGTCGGCTCGTGGCCTGAGGTGGCCGGCTCGTCGTCGTGGCCGGGGATGACGGATCCGCGTCACCGTCTTTAGGTTGGCCGGGAAACCGTCCGCACGCTAGTAACCGCGTCCTCGTCACAGTTGTCACGCAGGGAGCGGTGGGGCTGGAGAAGAGCAGGGTTGCGATGGGGAGTGAGCGGCGAAGGCGAGCGGGGAGTGTGGCGGCGACGACTAGGGCAGGAGAAGGAGCAGGGTAGCGGCAGGGAGAGTGTGGGCGTTGTGGATCTGTCCAGCGAGTAGCCGAATATGAACTGCGCGCGTAACTGTGTTTAAGGAAATTACTGGCGTGCCCTTGAACGGCTGTCTAGTGGAATTGGAATTCCATGGGCATTATAGTCAATATAGGTGGGAAATTTTGAACTTCCCGCGCACGGTTTGCCTACTGACGCTGACGCGTGGGCCAGTGTCATTGGCGACGCTGGTTAGTGAACCCGCATCGCCTTTGTTGGCAGTTGGGTCCGGGCGAGCGGGCAGCAGTTATCTTTTTATTTTGGCTGCTGACGCAGACGCGTGGGCCGACCACTATTTTTTTTCGAATGAAACTTTCTTCCCTAAAATATTAGAGCCCATAAAACAACACCTAAAAAATCATAAAAATACAAAAAATTCATATTTGGACATTTAGTATTTGAATAAAATATCAACAGTCACACTTGTGTGCCCAAGATTCTTAGAATTCGTTTTTACATCCCATGTTAATGAAGTAATAATTCTAATAACATCTAATGTGCTCTAAAAAATCTACAAATTGACTTGGCAACATAATTTGGTTACCTAGACTTGTCTTCAAAATTTCAAATGGTTTCGATGAAGGAATAATATACTTGTGTACAAATATGTACATCTCTCACATAGTTTCCTAGAATGTTCCTTGAACATTGAAGTTTTCCACACTTTGCAACATGTTCGAACCCATATGCATTTGAAAACTTAACAAAACCTGGTGTTCACCTTAAGATTACGAAAATGCAAAGTTTCATTACAGGAGGTGTGGAAAACAAATATTATTTATATGTTGTACTTACATAGAACAAGATAAGGCATATAAACATTGTTCAAGAAATAGAATATACACTAAACAATGAAATTAATGAAAATATGGTGATTTTAGAAAACTTTAGAAAAAAATAATCAAATTTGGACTAATTACGATGGAGAAATACATGTTACAAAGTTTGATTGCAGATTAAAAAGGGAAATGCTGTCGGTGACGCGGGACGAATAAACTATTCTTCATTCTCCAATAGAACAAAGGAGGAAGCAGAGGGCACCGCCACCTGCCGCTGCCCCCACCATGCCCGCTTCGGCGGTTTTGACACCCAAGAGGGCACCCTAGGCCTCGTCGGCGGCAAATGAGACCACCGCAACCTCCGATTTGACTCACAAACGTGACAAATCAAATAATCTTGTCTATCAAAAACCAATTAAAAACTGGCATCCCGATAAAATCAAATCCGCGTTTAGTAATATCTAATAATTTACATTCAAGATAGATAATGTTCGTTGATGCTTGCGCCTACATCCCGATGTTCATCCTGCTGACGGCGTACTCCACGGCGACGCTGAAGTTACGCGTCCAGAGGTCGAACTCATGACGGATGCGACAGTCGGCGCTGCAGTAGTGGATGATCTCTGAGGTCTCCGGCCCGTAGCGCCTACATCCCGCTGCCCAAATGCAGACGTGGGGATTCTGGATGGGCAGCAACGGAATGTCGTCATCGCCGTCACCAAGCCAGTACCACCACGCAATGTTCTCAAGATCCCGTTTGACGAAGTAGCGCAGCCGCCGCAGGTTGTGGTTCTTCCACCGCCCGTCAGGGGGCGACGGGCCGCCACTGATTTCGTGGAGCAGTGCCATGGCTTCGGGGTCCGCTGAGTTGCAATAGTACTTCAGCATTGCTAAGAAGTACTTCGCACCAGAGTCTTTAGCAGTGGCATCTCCGACGAGCTTCAGACCCTTATCGGGATTCTGCCGCCGCATCAACCTCTCCATCCCCTCGAAGCATAAGGCCTCCGGATGATTGGCCTCACGGAATCGCCACTCAAAGCACGACTGACGTAGTGATTCCTGCACACCTAACGAAGCTCACACAGCGACACGTGCAGTAGTACCTCATCGGAGTTGCAGATGCACCGGAAGGTGCCGCAGATCTGATTACGAAGGTTCAGAAAACGAATGACGGGCTCATCCTTGATGGAGTGGATGATGATCTGAGTGATAAGATCATCTAGCTGCAGCAGCATCAAGCACACCACGACCATCAAGGAGAAGGGGAGGAAATAGAAAAGTGACGGGGTTTGGAAATTGAAAGGCGACGATGTTGAAACTGAAAGGCGATGGGGTTTGGACATTGAAAATGGTGACTCGACCATCTAGAACAATATATGGAAATTGAAAAGGTGCCGCAGTTTGGCTGCTGACGCTGATGAGTGGGCCCGACACCATTTCCCCTGCCCCTTCACCTTCCTGCGTAATTGAAAGGTGACATGTGTTTTTGGACGGTTTTGCGCCTGAAACGGAGCCCGAGCCGCCGTAGTGGCACTAGTGGAGTTGTGGGTGGGGGCAGAGGCGCCTGACGGTTCCGCGTCTTGTCAATATAACTCCCCTGCCTTCCCCTGCTTTCCCCTGCTTCTTCCACAAGCTTATCATCTGTTTTGCTTCTTCTTCCTCCTCGCGATCCACCCCTACAAATCTCCGGTCACCGAGAGATCACGAAGGAGGAGATGGCGTCGAGTGCCCCGTCGCTGGCGAAGCGGGGACGAATGGAGGACGACGACGATGAAAGCCGCCGTCGGAGGAAGTTGGAGAAGGGGAAGGAGCCGGCGACCAAGGACGCCGATGAGGAACTGTTCGGCGACGACACTAAGTTCATCATCGACCTGCTCAGGAGCACGTTCAGAAAGCTTCAAGATGTTGGTGAGGCCTTCGACATCAAGGCGCCTCATAAAGTGGACAAGGACCCGAGCGTGAAGGGTCTCACCTTCAAGATCCACGGGTTGGCTGAAAAGCTCGAGAACCTCCCCGTGGTCAAGCGGGCTGGCCGCCACTTCGACTTCGACGACGGCAGCTCCGACGGTTACGACGGTAGCCACGGCGGCTCCAACGGCTCCGACAGCAGCCACGGCGGTGACGACGGCGGGACTCCGACAGCGGCGACCGACTAATTGATAGATTCCTCTACCATGTATAGTAATAATGTGCGTGTGTATTTGTGTCTTCGTCAGGTTGTTGGACATGAACAACTTAGTTTGTTTGTCGTTCATGAACTGCTTAGTTAATTAGTTTGGTTGTTGGATTTTGTATGTCATGAACTCGATCTAATTGATGCGAGTAGATCCATCCGCGTCTCCTATAATATCTGTTCACCCTGTTGTGATGAACTCGAGATCCGTTGTGATGAACTTGAGATCTGTTGTGATGAATTAGATCTTAGAGACAATGGATAGTCATTGCCAACGTGGGTTAGCGAACCTGCATTGCCTTTGTTGGCAGTTGGGTCCGGGCGGGCAGGCAACGGTTATCTTTTTTATATTGGCTGCTGATGCTGACGTGTGGGCCCGTCACTATTTTTTGGAATGAAACTTGCTTCCCTAAAATATTAGAGCCATAAAACAGCACCTAAAAATAATAAAAATACGAACAATTCATATTTGGACATTTAGTATTTTAATAAAATATCAACAGTCACACTTGTGTGCCCAAAATTCTTATAATTCGTTTTTACATCCCATGGTAATGATATAATAATTCTAATAACATCTAATGTGCTCTAAAAAAAATCTACAAATTGACTTGGCAACATAATTTGGGTACCTAAACTTGTCTTCAAAATTTCAAATGGTCTCGATGAAGGAATAATATACTTGTGTACAAATGTCTATATCTGTCACATAGTTTCCTAGAATGTTGTTTGAACATTGAAGTTTTCCACACTTTGCAACATGTTCGAACTCATATGCATTTGAAAACTTAACAAAACCTTGTGTTCACCTTAAGCTTACGAAATGCAAAGTTTCATCACTAATGGTTGTGTAAAACAAATATTATTTATGTTGTTGTACTTACAAAGAACAAAATAAGGCATATACATTATTCAAGAAACGAAATATACACAAAACAATAAAATTAATGAAAAGATGGTGATTTTAGAAAAATTTAGAAAAAAAATCAAATTTGGACTAATTACGACGAAGAAATACATGTTACAACATTTGATTGCAGATTAAAAGGAGAAATGCGAACTGCTCTTCATTCGAATAGAACTTGGCCCCACAGTCATTGGCGACATGGGACTGATAACCCGCGTCGGCTTTGCTGCTCTTACAAAAATTTACACAGATAATACGAGCAACATACAAAAGCTAATCCACTACTGATTTCCTATTCCAATACTCCGTTCGAACTTCACCATTTCGCGGCGGAGCGTACAGTCTTCGCTGCAAAACAGAGAAATTCCAAGACATCCTTTATCCACACCGCAGCCGCCGCCGTTGCCTGCGCACAGCGGATCGCCGCGCACCTGTGCTGGAGGCGGCATCGGTTCACCCCAAATGCGCCACGTCGAGGAGTGGATCGCACGTGCGGCCTTCTCGCGTAAAGGCAGACACCCCTCGTTGCTCAGCCATCTCGACGTCGTACTGCCGCCGCCCGCGACCAGCCTCATGTGCCGCTTCGCAGTGTTGTTGGCGGCGGCACCGCCATTGTCCCTGTAGAGCAAGATGGTGTATAGATAGGCCGCCGCATCGTGCCTACCCTCGGTAGCGCGCCGGAGATCATTGCTTTCCCTGTTTTGCAAGAGCACGGCTTTGATCCCGGAGAAGAAGCAAGCCTCCAGATTCCCGAGATCAGTCAGCATAGCAAGGAAGGCTTTGTAGGTGGTGGGGTCCCACAAATCTCATCTCTTATCCCCTCTATCGACAAACACCGACCGACATCGCGGTGGCCGCACACGCGGCGCATGGTCGAGCAAGTACCGCATAGGCTGCGGAGGTCAGCCAAGGGCCACTCCGAGGTCACACCGACGCGCGCCGCAATCTCAATGCGGAGGTCTTGAGGGAGGTCCAGCAGCGACGGCTGGTGCCGCCTGCTTCTTCCCGGCATGCTATTCATCTCCGGTCGGGAATGGTGATGATGAGGAGTAGGCAGTTGCTATTTTTTCGTGGGTAGATGAAGGGGCAGGGGATCTAAATTATTTTGGAAGGAGAAGATACAGGAGATTTGTTTCCAAACACGGTTTAAGTATGCAATGGAGACGACGTTTGGCTAATCCGCGCATCCTTTAATGCTCTATTGCAGACGATGTTTGGCTAATCCGTGTATCCTTTAATTCTACATTGGAGATGACGTTTGGTTAATCTACGTATCCTTTAATTCTACATTGGAATCACTGCCTCTGCTCTTAGCCATTGACTGGGCAACTGTTTCCCCCTTGACTGGATCTGGCATCAATTTCTTGGGAACCTTCCCGTTTCCTGTGTTTTTGATCTTATCCCTTCCTCTTTTTTTTTGACAACCAATCTTATCCCTTGTTTTTTCTATAAAAAGGGACTGATGCCTAGCTGTCCTCCTCACTTGCTTCGTTCTTCTCTAGATCTTGATCTAGCTATGGCACAAAGAATAGATCTTGTAGGGTGCAAGCTTTTGCTTTTCTATCTTCTTCCTCCTCCTCGTTCTCTTAGTTGCTAGAAGAATTCTTGTGATATGGGTGATTGGGTTGCTCATCCCTCTAGCACAGCTACTAGAAAAATCATTGTGATATATTTCCTTGTGATTTGGCATCAGGTGTCAGGAGAGAGTAGCCCAGAACATCTGCATCAGGAAGAACAAGCCGACGGAAAGATCAGGTCTGGGGAGAGAAGCCCAACCCCACTACTGTATCTTTCTCGTCAAATTTGCGCTTCCTTTTGCTTTCCCTCCTCCAGGAGGAGGATTTTTGAAGGGATATGTTTCCACCCTCTGCTGTATCTTTCTCTTCTGCTCACTTGTAAGCATGAAGAAGAGCAAGCGGACGGGAAGGTCGCAGAATCTGGAGCATATCTCGTCAAACTTATGTTTCCTTTTGAAGGGATATGTTCTCCCCTTCTGCTGTATTTTCCTCACTTGTAAGCATGAAGAAGAACAAGCCACCGGGAACATCTCTTTTGCTTAGTTTAGATCTATATATGTTCCTCATCCTGGTAGTGCCTAGTGATGACGAACATAGATGGCCGCTTTGTAACCTTCTGATGTATCAATGATGACTGTAATCTGTGTGTGTGATTTTGCATCTTAAGAGACATGCTTGTGTGATTATATACTTGTGTGATTATCTGTGTGCAGTCCAATTATTTGTATGATTTACCTGCTCACTTCCAAGCATGAAGAAGAACAAGCCGACGGGGGTTGGCTAATCTGCATCTCTTTTGATGTAATCTGTGTGAGTGATTTCGCATCTCTTGCCCATAACAAAGGCGACGTGAGTTGCCTAATCCTTGTCTCTTTTACATTAACGCCTGTTACTAATGATAATAATGTCAGCAGCCTACAACATCCTGCATTACAAAAAGGATTCAAATTCCACCAATACATCACATCCTTTATATTACAAAACGGTTTCCATTTCCACCAATAGACACATCCTGCATTACAAAAAGGATTCAGTAGAAATCAGGCTTGCTTTTTCTTCCTTGATTTCTGTATACGGATTTTTTCACTATGGTCACTTAGCAAGTACGGTGTTTTGTTAGTTCCCAAGAGTCGGGGCTTGTATGAAGTGTTAAAGGATGGAATTTCGTCAAACCGGTTGTATTCCTCCTCCTCAACAACATTTTCAACCTCAATAATCCTTTTTTCCAAGCAGAACCACAAACCAGTTCTTCTTTGCAAGGTCAGGTACATAGAACACTTGCTCAACATCGTTGGCAAAGACAAACGGTTCATTTTTGTAACCAAAGACTCGGTGATCAACACTAACATAACCATGTTTGTCCTTGCTCACATCTATCTTCCCATTGGTGACCCATCTACACCGAAACAAGGCTAGCTTCAATCCTACATAATCAAGCTCCCATATCTCCTCCATTTGACCATAATATGTGTCTGTCTCCTTGTCATCAACATCATCACTATCGTCGACGACGGCTCGTACACGCACACCACTATTTTGATAGATGCTCTTTTATCCTGGGCCATGGTGTAGAATGTGTATCCATTGATATCCATTGCTTGGTATTTTGTAATAGTGAACAATGGCCCCACTGCTAGATTCCTTATCTCGTCGGTTATTACAGCATTGCTGCATGTCTCGACATAATCTCGGAGCCACCTGCTGAAACCTTGCATGTGCATCTTTGCAAAGAAAGCTCTACCACGGTCAGGGTTGTCTTGACGTAGTTGTCACTTGTGCTCATTGGCAAACGGTGTAATCAGGTGCAGCTGTTGTATCACGGTGAAATGAGCCTTTTGGAAGGCATCTGGTTCCGGAGTGACTGACTTTTTCCCCAGGGTCCCAACACCTGAAAGCCTACCTTCATGCCATGAGCGAGGCACACTAATGGGGTTGTGGGGGTCCATATAACCCATGGCCCACTCCACTGCTTCAATAGTCTCGTAGCCACGAACAATGGCTCCCTCCAGAAATAACCGGTTATGTACCAATGATTTCAAGAATCCAAAGAACCTCTCATATGGAAACATCTGATGAAGGTAAGATGGACCAAGGTACCAGATCTCCCTCGCGAGGTGTGCTGTTAGATGCAGCATGAGATCAAAGAATGATGGTGGGAAGGTAACTTCAAGCAGGCATAGGGTCTCGAAATGCCTCCTCTCTAAGTCCAATAGTTTTTCCTCATCAATCACCTTCTGTTCTATTGCATTGAAGAATAAACACAAGCTCGTGACCGCATCGTGAACCAGTTCTGTCTTGATACCTCTAAGTGCAACAGGAAGAAGAGCTGTCATCAACACATGGCAATCATGAGATTTCATCAAGGTCCGTCCCCGTCTCTATTTCCTCTGCATAGAGCTCTGGCCTAATGCCCAGATCTTTAAGATCCTCCCTTGCATTTGTATGATCTTTTCCTTTGGACTTCTGTTGTAGCAATGTTCCACAAGTAACTTCACACACATTCTTCTTGACGTGCATGTTGTCAATCGAATGACGCACATCCAATATCGTCCAATACTCTAGCCTTCTTCTTCTTCTTCTTCTTCTTCTTCTTCTTCTTCTTCTTCTTCTTCTTCTTCTTCTTCTTCTTCTTCTTCTTCCTCCTCCTCCTCCTCCTCCTCCTCCTTCTTTTGCCAAGGGTTTTTTCAGTCAGTTTGGGTAACTCGATAGTTTTGATGTCCTTTACTTTCAAGTGGACCAGATCTCCAGTCACATGCAACGGCGCCTCTCGATCCTCTTTTTCCCCATTAAACTGACAATCCATGGCCCGATATGGATGATTCTTGCTGAGGAAACGACGGTGCCCAATAAATACGTATTTCTTTGAATGTCTTAGCCACACTGCGCAAGTATCTTCCAAGCAGTGTGGGCAAGCTGCACCTTTCCTTTTACTCTGGCCAGAGAGGTTGCGATGAGCCGGGTTGTCGTTGATGGTGGTGAACAACATGGCGCGCATTGTGAACTCCTCACACTTGAACTCATCCCAAACCTCCTTCACACCAGGCTTCCACAGTATATTCAAGTCATCAACTAGTGGCCTCAAGTAGACATCAATATGGTCGCCAGGTTGCTTTGGCCCGGAGACCAATATTGTCAGCATCATATATTTCTGTTTCTTGCATAGCCAGGGTGGAAGGTTGTACGACGACAGCACGACAGGCCAAGTGCTATGTGTTGAGCTCTGGTTACCGAATGGGTTCACGCCATCTGTGCTCATAGCAAACCGTATGCTCCTTTTGTCTTCGTTAAACCACGAAAAGTGGTTATTAATGGTACCCCATTGTGCTGCATCTGCGGGGTGCCTAAACTTGCCTTCTTCCTTAAGCTTCTTCCGGCCTTCCTCATGCCAACGCAAGAGTTGGGCCTCCTTTCGTGTTGCGAACCATCTTCTCAGCCGAGGAATGATGCAAAAATACCATGCCACCCTCATAGGAGCCCCTCTGTTAGCCTTCTTCTTCTTACCTCTGATCTCCGCAGGCTCATTCTCGTCATCAGCATTATTATCATCTCCACCGTCCTTTTTCCTCTTGTACCGATCACAGCCACACTTGGGGCACTTGTCAAGGTCTGCATAATCTCCACGGAACAATACACAACTATTCTTGCATGCATGGATTTTTTCAACCTCTATTCCTAGAGGACAGATTATCTTCTTCGCCTCAAAGACAGACTCTGCTATTTGGTTTCCTTTAGGTAGCATGTCTCTAAGCACATCCAATAGATGTTTGAAACTTTTGTTGCTCCAACCATGATCTGCCTTAAGCTGCAAAAGTTTTAGATCACTAGAAAGGTGAGAGTACTTCTGGCAATCAGGATAGAGGGGTTTCTTTGAATCTTCAATGAACTGCTTCAGCCTCGCTAATTCAGAAGGTGTGTACACTCGTTGAAACTCAACATCCCGCAATATTTGATCAACATTGTGCACACGTTGCAACACCTCACCATCATCGAAGCCCCTAACTTCTTGATCAGTGATATCCTCAGGCCTCATCACATTTGGTGGGAATGGTTCATTTTCCTCAAAAACTCCACCTTCATCAAGGTCTTCATCATGGTCGGTAGCATGGTGTCGCACTTCACCTTCATTTAGGCTGCCTGCTTCGAGTTCATTAAGGCCTTCCTCACCATGTTTATTCCAACACGTGTAATTTTTTGTGAAACCACATGTGACCAAATGATGAAAAATGATTTCCCATTGTCCGAATTTCTTCTGGTTGAGAAAATCTATATAGGGGCAAAGCATTGCCTGAACACCACGTTTTCTCATATCCACCTCTGCTTGATTTAGAAAACCATTGACCCCGCTTAAGAAATTCTCCCAATATTCTTGGGGCTGTCTGTACATCCAAGCCCGAGCAGCAGCCGCCATCTGCATTCCATACACCAAATGAGCATAATTCATCACACAAAAAAACCGATAACATAAGAGGATTAGGACA
This sequence comes from Cenchrus fungigraminus, assembly GCA_036936925.1. Classification (NCBI taxonomy): domain Eukaryota; kingdom Viridiplantae; phylum Streptophyta; class Magnoliopsida; order Poales; family Poaceae; genus Cenchrus; species Cenchrus fungigraminus. The sequence goes on from CM072780.1 coordinate 77,747,808, forward strand.
ACTGAAGAATTTCAATAAAAGGAGGCAATTAATTTCCACTTTGACGAGGACTTTCTACGAGGCGAGCGCGGCCGAGGAGGAGGATCGAAGGCGGCGTCGCGGCCGCGGCGACAGCGCGGAGGACGGCACCGAGCCCCACGGGGAGGGGACACGGAGGCGTCTGCTTTGGATGACACCGCGGTCGATGTCCACTGGCCCCTTTCGCCATCACGCACACGCCCGGGCGGCCTGCTGCAGCGCCGACTTTCTAAGGAGAGAGAGCGCGATCCTCAGAGCGCGTGTAGTTCGCGGCGGCGAACGGGGCAGGCCGGCGGGGACTTCTGAGGAGAGATATCGGGCGAGTGACCTTCTGAGGAGAGAGAGCGAGTGTTGTTGTCGGAACGGGAGTGGCCTTCTGAGGAGAGAGAGCGAGTGGTGTCAGAAGGAGAAGACAGAGACGCGCAATAACAACACGCATCTCCGATGTGAGAAAAAAGGCGACCCTGGGTGGCAATCAAAGGAGACGAGTCCTAAGAAATGATCGTATCCAATTGGGTCGCCATCAAAGGAGACACATCCTAACAAACATGCGTCTCCAGTATGAAAGTTATCAGTAACGAACTTTATAGCCCGTTACCAATACGGCAGTGATCAGTAACGGACTTAAACAGCCTGTTACCGATAGGGCATTGATCGGTAACGGACTTTACGAGCCTGTTACCAATAGGTTTAACTTTTGTAACGGACTCGCTTTAACGTCCGTTACAACGAATTCATGTAACGGGCGTTTAAGAAGCCCGTTACCAGAAGTCCACATTGGTAATGGGCGTAGTGGAGGCAAACCCCGGGGTCGGCCTGCCGGGCTTATGGGTAACAGGCGCCAAACAACAACCGTTACAGATGTGGGTGCATGTAACGGGTGTTAAGGGCCCGTTACAAATGCTACGTGACCTATTTGAGGTTTTCACGTAGTGCATAGTCCATAAGAAGATCATGAACTTTTTTACAGATAGGCTCCACATGACGCTCAATTTCATCGCAGTAGGTCTCATGCTTCGAAGTGAGGGTAGCATGCGCCTGTTGAAGCTCAGAAAGCTCGACAACCTTAGCATCATACAACCTTTGCAGACCTTCGGCCTTTCTCTTCTCATCCTCCGCAGTAGAAGCCAAATGACGAAGTTCAGTCAGCTGAAGTTCCAGTTCAGCATTCTTCTTCACTAGTTCATCCTTCTCCTTAACAACTTCAAGGCACTTGTTCTCTGACTCCAGTGTAGAAGAGAGATAAGTCTTTTCAGCTTGAAGAGCTTTCACAATGTCAATTTCCTTGGTGAGTGCAGTGGCAGAGGTCTTCTCAGAAAGTTGACGGGACCGAAGATCAGCACGGCATCGGCGTTGAGCAGCGCGGCAAGCCAAGAAGGATTTCATACTTAGATCCTGTGCTTGATATAAAATTTCTTCGGCACTTTCCTTGCTGAGCTCGTCCTCCATGATGGGAAAGCCAAAGCTATCACCAGCCTCTTGAAGCAAGGTGCGCTTGCAATCTTCACTACAGTACTGGAGCACCTTGCGCATAGAATCACCGAAGATGCGAGCGTTAGGTTTCATGCCAAGGCGCTGGGCAACAACACTGGGTGACTCATTACTAACAAATACACCACCACTTCGTGTGTCACTCTCAGTTTCCGACGAAGAGCTGTCGCTTTGTTCCACGCGAGCCAAAGTTTTATGATGAATAGCTGAAACAACTTTACTGCCACCGGGAACTTCAGTAGCAGAAGGCACCACAACTTCAACAACCGAAGGTGGAGGGACAGGAGTCTTGTCTTTCGCAGATCTGGCTCGAGGAGCGCAATCTTCATCGCTCTCAGGTTCAGGCTCACTGTAGCTAATATTGAGGGGATCAGCAAGTGTAGCACTAGAAACAGCACCAGGAGAAAGAGAAGTAATATCTATTATCTCTTTGGGCCGGTCAACCGAAGGAGCTTCAATATTTGTACTAGAACCGACAACAACCTCAGGAGGATTTGTCTCAGTGTCACTCTTAGAATGATCAGACTCTTCGGGGCTGGAAGACACAACTTCAGAGGTCGCCGCACGAGAAGTTTTCTGATGCTTTGAAACATTGCGACCAGTACCACGGCCACGGTGCATCTTAATTGTCTTCGGGCGCGCCGAAGGGGCTGCAACTTCGGAGCTCCCTTGACCACCCTTCTTCGCAGCACGCTTCACTTGCGCTGTGCGTCGGCCAACGGTGACCATGCGATGACCAGCATGAATGTTAAAGAAAAAGAAGAGATGGTTGTCTCGGGTACCACCAAGACGTTCTTGAATCTCAGCATCTTCTCTGGTGGAGATGGGCCCAAGAATTTCATTGGCCTTCGCCTCAATCTCAGCAACATTGATATCTACACAATAGAATAAAAGCAAAGAATCAATAAAAACTGTAAACTAAAAGAAGATAGAAACATAAAAGAAATAAGAGGTGGGTACCGTTCTTCTCCAAGTGGAAGCTTCGGGTGAAGTCCGGGATCTTGATAGGAGAAGCCAAGTCGTTCCAAGCGACAATGGACCACCCGACACGAACAGGGAACACCTTCGCACCAATATATTCTTCAACCAGATCACGAGTTGCATAGGTCTTCGCTAGCTCTTGGAAAGTAGTGAGAAAAAGGTGATCCGCGTCACCATCCTCGTAGGCAGTGCCAACGCCCTTAGGCAGATTCTCAAATTGAGTGCAGACAAGAGGAAGCTCCTCATCTTCAACGGTGTGGTAAAGCCAGTAATGATTCCAATTTTCATCCCACTTGTTCTTATAGCAGACAACTGGAACTTCGGTATCACTGCGATATTTGAAGTTCAGAGAAGCAAATTGCGCTTCTTCGCGAACTAGAGCACCATCAACGAGTCGCTCTATCTTTAAAGGCTGATGATGAACTGTATGAGTTGTAACAAAGTTGGCAGCAGTGGGAGCCACACCCATTGTCTTGCAGGACCACATGTACACGCTGAGCCAGAGAATGGCATTAGGAGTGGGATGATGAAGATACATCCCAAAGTTGCGAAGGATGGAGACAATAGCACCATCAAGAGGGAAGCGAAGTCCAGCTGTGAACAGATCGCGGAAAACTACCACTTCGTTGGGACGAGGTGTTGGAACAGTATCAGAGCCAGGGGCTCTACCCTTTGCTTCCTTGATATAGCCAGAGGTCACGTACTCAGCTAACAGACCTTCGGAAACTTTGCTCCGACCGAAGACAAAAGTAGCCGGAGGCCTATCGACTTTGGGAGCCATCACCTCAAAGAAGTAGAGAAGACAAGAAAGAAAACTACACGAGTAAGAAAGAACAATAAGAAACTGAAGCGAAGAAAGGAATACAAAAAGAGAAGGAGGAGAAGATACCAAGGAAGCGAAGGCAACGAAGGCAGAGCAGAAAGCTTTAGCACCCGCGAAGGCAAAGGTCAAGCAGCAAAGATTTTACCGCGGTGAAAACAACCTCGGGCGAGGTCGAACCTTATATAGGCTGCTAAAGGAGGAAATCTCGAAGATCATGTAGCGCATAACGTGGTGAAAATCCACGACCATCAACATGAGGTGGCGAAAATCACGGAGCTTCGTGGATAAAGATGCAAAACAGTAATAATAATAAAAAAGGATAAGATCTGGGGATGAGCCGAAGAGGGAAGGCGCTTTGGAGCGAAACATTTTCACCCGTCACGAAGAGGTTTTGCTAGTTTGGCTTGTCCTTGGTTAAAACCCTCACTAGCAAGGGGCTGATTGTTGGGGTAAATATTTCACAACTAACCCCTCCCCTATATCTTCGGTTCATCGGAGAAGAGCGGGATCTGGATCGGTTCTTGCCTTGGCTATTTCAGGAAATGATCAAAGGTCCGGCAAGCGAAGATCAGGGGTAGCTCGACGGGCGAAGATGGGGCGAAGTTCAGGATCTTCGATCGCGGGGGCAAGGTCCGCACGCGAAGGCACGGCGAAGGAGTTGCCGCGAGGGCGCGTCAAGACAGGGTGAAGAGTACACGCGAAGAAGTGCGGCCAAGAGAAGAAGCGCGTGACCTTCGAAGATATAACCCGTGCGAAGTCTGACGAGTCGCGGTGAAGACGGAGTTCAAAATGCGTCGAGGCGAAGTGCTGAAGAAGTCTCGAAGGCGAGCGAAGATTAGACCACAAGGAAAGAGCAGGAGAGGCTCAGGCCGAGTAAGAAGACTAGCGAAGATCGGGCTGCCATGAGAGCAGACACGTAGACTGACAGAGTGTAAAGTGAACATCTGTAAAGCGTGTGAGTATGGGCCCTGCGAGGTTACCGAAATACCCCTGAGATGCTTCACACAATGTGAAAAAGCGATGGCAGGTGTTGTAAAGCGTAATTGTTACGGGCCTATAAAAGGGACCTGACGGTAATGGAATGGGGGCGATTGGAAGGCAGCTGAGTTTCATTACACTCAGTCGAGTTCGAGTTACCGTTCTTCGCTGTTTTTAATGTTTTTCTTTGCTTAGTTCATTTTGACTGTTGGCCCCTCTTCGCGGGAGATTTTTATCCCAACACTCATGTCAATAATGAAAAAATTAGAGCCTAGAGCTATTAAATGTCCTTTTCTTGGTTATGGTTTGGGAGCTAAAGGATATAAGTTATGGAATCCTGAAACAGGAAAGACTTTCATGAGCAGGAGTGGTGTTTTTGAATCTGTGATGTCTAATGATAGTTTGCCCTCAAATCATGTTCCAAATAATTTTGATTAAGAGCTGCAGCATATCAGCATGCAGGTGGAGCATGTGGATGATGAGGAAGGTGTGCAGGTGCAGCAACATATGCATGATGATACAGGTGAGTAGGTGGAGCTGCTTGTGGATGACCAGGAAAATGAAGTTGTTGATAATGAGGCTCATGATGATGATGTTCAACACTTACCCCCTCTTTTGCAGCTAGATGATGATTTGCCTATTGCTACTCGCAAGTCTAAGAGGGGTTGTGAATGACCATGTCGTCTTATGAAGGAGTGTAACATGATTTATTATGCTTTGAGTTGTGCTGAACAGGTTGATAACAGTTATGAGCCAGCCACATATTCTGAAGCCGTTGCTTGCAGTGACCGTGAGAAGTGGATTGCAGCTATGCAGGATGAGATGCAGTCTCTGGAGAAGAACTACACGTGGGATGTTGTTCCTTTGCCTAAGGGTAAGAAGCCTATTCGCTGCAAGTGGATCTTCAAGAGAAAGGATGGTTTATCTCCTAGCGAGCCTCCAAAGTATAAGGGAATGTTAGTTGCAAAAGGCTTTAGTCGAATTCCTGGTGTTGATTATAATGATGTGTTCTCTCCAGTTGTGTAATGCACAGTTCAATTCGCACTTTCTTTTGTATTGTTGCTGCACATGATCTTGAGCTTGAGCAGTTAGATGTGAAGACTGCATTTTTACATGAAGAGCTTGAGGAGGATATTTACATGGACCAGCCTGAGGGGTTCATAGAGCCTGTCAAGGAGAATTATGTCTGCAAGTTGAAGAGATCCTTATATGGTTTGAAATAGTCTCCCCGTCAGTGGTATAAGAGGTTTGATTCATTTATGTTGTCACATGGCTTTAAGAGATCTAAATATGATAGCTCTGTTTACATCAAGCATGTTAATGGATCACCTGTATACTTGCTGTTATATCTATTACTAGTATTCCTGGTCAATACCGAGGTTAGGGAGTGTAGCCATGTCGCCACCTGCTCCCGGCCGTCGGATCGGTCGCGCGAACAGGCAAGATCGAACAATCATCGGTCCTTATGCAAAAAACACCCTGACCTTTTGTAGAATCAACCTGTTGTTCAAATAAAGATCTCGGGCCCCTGAGCAACGACGCGGCGGTCGAGCAGCACGCCCCAGCAGCTCCTCGAGCAGCCGCCGCATCTGGAGTGATAGCCCGCAGAGGGAGAATAGCAGGGGAGGAGAAAGGGATGATAGCGCAGAGCAGATCAAGGGGCAGAGAAGACATAAGAGGAGACAAAGGAGGAAAAAGGGGCGCCACTAAGAGCAGTGACCTTGATGCGGCTCCCGCTCTACCTCGACATCAAGGGCGAGCTCGGGCACACCACGACCAGGAATGAGGAGGAGCACCCCGGAACGATTGAACCACCTGCAAAGGGTGGAGCCCATGCCGCCACTGCCGTTAAATAGACCAGGCTCCCCGCGCCTCCAGCTCCACCGTCACCGCAGGCTGCGCCACGGTCCGCGGTCCTGTCCAGTGCCAGGGAGCAGCGCACCGCCATGCCGTAGCTCACCCGCCAATGAGGCCGCACGCTGCCAGTCCGCGCTCGTCGTGTGACGCCGGAGGAGATGCTGCTCCACCCCGTGGCGCCACTCCCCATATCGCGGTTGCGAGCGTCCTCACCGCCCGATGGCGGGGCAACTGCTTTACCCCGCGAAGGCCCACCCCATTGTGTCTCACATGGGGACTTGCTTCCTCACTCCTCCAGCAGGAGCCCACAGGCCGCAGCGCCCGCCACCGCTCCACCCATGGATCCATCGATGGAGTGGAAGAAAGGAAAGAGAGAAAAGGAAGGAAAAAAGAAAAAGTTGAGATGTGAAGATAAGGCCAAAGACTCATGCGGTGGACGGTGGGGAACGCAAAACCAATTTGGCGAGTGCGCGCCGCGAGCGAGCGATTCTCGTCCGTCAGTCCGTGGGAGTGTCCACGTGGGTGGGTCCCGCTGCTTGGGTCCGGACGCGGAATACTAGTATGGTTTTAAGTTTGACCGTGAGCAGACTCCCTACCTGCAGGCTGTAGCTGCCTGATAGCTCACGCTATGCACATCGAGAGCTGAGCTGCTGAGGTCAGTATTGCCTCGGTAGCATAAATTGTGTCAATAATTTATATTAAAAATTATATACATAAATTTGCTTCTCTCACATCAATTATGTATATAAATTTTTTATTTGAAAGTTATACACATAAGTTTTACTTCTCTTGCATAAGTTATGTGTATAAATTTTACTTCTCTCGTATAAATTATATATATATTATTTGAAAAGTTGTACATATAAGTTGTTTTGCTTCTTTCACATAAGTTGTACATAAATTTTTTATTTGAAAAGTCATACAAATAAGTTTTGTTTCTCTCGCATAAGTTATGTATATAAGTTTTGCTTCTCTCACATAAATTATATATATTATTTGAAAAATTATACACATAAGTTTTGCCTCTTTCACATAAGTTATATACATAAATTTTTCTTCTCTTGCATAAATTATATATATATTATTAATTGAAAAGTTATATACATAAGTTTTGTTTCTTCCGCATAAGTTATATACATATCTTTTTATTTTGAAAAAAATCATAGACATAAGTTTTTGTTTCCGAGTAATTTTTTTGACTACAAAATTTGTATAGTTAACTTCGTAATTATTTAAGATGCACTAGATGGCGGTGGGTGGTGGTCACGTGCAACCCCCTGTTAGGTGCGTGTGCGTCCCGCTGCGAAAGCTGAAAAAAAGAGAAAATGTCGCGCACGGAAAGAGAAAGATCGTAAGACCGTTGATTATGGCTGGGTTGGCTTCCGGTTCTGCGCGTGATAAAAATCGATCGCTCAGGACGCACGTGCACTAATTAGATAAGCCCTTGATTATGGCTGGGTTGGCTTCCGGTTCTGCGCGTGATAAAAATCGATCGCTCAGGACGCGCGTGCGCTAATTAGATAAGCCCCGGTGGGGAACAGAAGAAATATCAGCAGCATGGGTCCCACGCAGGTTAAAAGAAGATTGGAGAAAGATGCAAGAGTCCCGTCGACCGAAGGGCTCCTGAACCACAAATTCAATCTATTTTTTCCAAACCTCTCATTCGGTACGGAGTATAGCTGTAATAACATCTAAAAGCTTGAATATATAGATTCCGATTATATCCCCAACATTACTTTGAAAAGTTCAGGAGATGTTTAAACACTAATTAAAATCATCAAATGAAGATTAATGACAACACTCATTTCGTAAGTTCTGGTTAAATTTTCAAACTAATCTAAGTCTAATTAGGTCATAATTAGACAATGTCATGCTACAGCAAGCAATTTGTAATAACAGATTAATATCCTTAAATTTTCTTACCGATTTAAACGGGACTGAAATGTTCCACAAACACGACAATGCTTGAGAATTCCGGTCGAGAAAAAATATGAATAGCCTACAACAGAAGCATATGGACCACACAACACGAGTAGGAGCAACGATTACAGGATTCATATTATTGTCATAGAAACAAAAAAAAACAGTTCAATTCCACACCTAGCTACACAATGTAAAATTTAAATCAAATTTGTTGTCCTACTGAATTAGAGGTAAACAAATTTCACATATTTTTATATTCAGCATATCAATTCATAGCCCAAATTGATAACCATCGTGCTTCTGGTTCAAACTTGGGGTTTGCCAGCATGCAACCACATATATGACATATTATATCAAATACTATGAAAATTATATCATCTTCTCCCGTAGCATGATACACGAAACGAGTTGGATGTCAATAAAAAAATGTGATACAACGAGGCACAACGAGGATCGAAAAATGAACATTATCTACACATGCAATAAAAAAACTACTACACAATTGGACTTTTATTAAAAAGGTCCTACCACTGGTCTTTCGCGGCAACACCGCGAGTCTTTCTAGTGTTGATGATATGCTGATTGCTGCCAAGAGCAGCAAAGACATCACTATGTTGAAGAAATTGTTGAGTAGTGAGTTCGACATGAAGGACCTTGGTGCAGCTAACCGTGTGTTTGGTTGGAGAGTGGCGGGAGCGGAGCCGACCCTCGTTTTGGGGACGGCTCCAACCCGTCTCATGTTTGGTTGGAAATGTTGGGTTGGAGTGGCTCCGACCCTCTTTTTTGTTTGGTTGGAGGAATGAGATGTGGAATGGATGGTAGATTTCACTCCGTTAGTGGGACCCACATGTCATAGGGCTTAGGATTTTAGTGGGTTCCACATGTCATGCATTCTCTCTTCTTCATCCTCATCCCCACGCCTCCATCCCCATTCCTCTGTTCATCCTCATCCCCACGCGACGGCGGACGAGCTCGCGATCTCGAGCAGCTCGCCATACCTGGCGGCGAGCCAGTCCTTGAAGGGGAGGCGGTCGACCTGGAGTTGCATCCCGAGCTTCTCCGTGGCGAACAGCCTCTGCTCCATCAATCTCAATGGCGGTCGACCTGGAGTTGCAGGTCGTGCTCGTGCGGCCGCGAGATTTGCCGCCGCGGGCACGAGTTCCGCCCGCGAGATTCGCCGCCGCGGGCACGAGCCCCGCTCGTCGTCGCGACACAGATCCCAAGCAGGGGTCAGCGCAGAAGCTCCACCGCCCTGGGCCACCACCGCGCGCCGCCGGGGGTACCTGCCGCCCAAGCGCACGCCACTAGCTCGCGACGGGAGGTCGCCCGGGCCACCACCGCGCGCCGTCGAGGGTCCCTGCCGCCCAAGCCCAAGCCACCAGCTCGCGACGGGAGGTCGCCCGGGCCACCACCGCGCGTCGCCGGGAGAGCTCACCCCGGCTGGTCTCGGGCTCGAGCTGAGATGCAAGGTGCGAGACGGAAGGGAGACGGGAGAGAGACGCTAGAGAGAAACGGGAGCAGAGTGGCTCCGTCCCTCGAACTCAGAGGGACAGAGCAAACCCGCATCTTGGGGGTATATTCCCCCTGGAGCCGCTCTGCTCCCGCCACTCCCCATCCAAACAGCCGCGGGAGCGGATCGGCTCCGCTCCGCTCCGCTCCCGCCACTCCCCAACTAAACACACGGTAAGAAAATTCTAGGTATGGAAATTACTAGAGACAAAAGCTGGTTTATTATTTCTTAGTCAGCATGCTTACATTGAGAAGGTCCATCAACGTTTCAACATGCATGATGCAAAGCCTGTTAGTACTTCTATTGCACCACATTTTAAATTATCTGCTGAACAGTGTGCTAGTTTAGATAAGGATATTGAATACATGTCAAAAGTTCCGTATTGCAGTGCTATTGGTTCTTTAATGTATGCTATGGTTTGCTCTCATCCGGATTTATCATATGCTATGAGTGTCGGGGTTTGATACCGCCGGCGAGTAAATTTCACGGATTGCGCATCGGGCCTCGGATGGTTGCGCAAAAGGACACAATGATTTATACTGGTTTGGGCCTCTGGAGAGTAATACCCTACGTCCAGTTCGTGTTGCTCATGTTATTTGCACTAGTTTGTAGTAGGGGTTACAGATCGGTCGGGAGAGGGAGCCGGTTGTTGATGGTCGTTAAGTCCCTATTTTTGACCCTCAACTTTGAACAAAATTCACTCCATCAAAGCTTGCATAATAGCTGTAGGGTTATAAACTAACGGATTCCACAAGCATTGGTGAATATTTGGATGCAAGTCATAATGAGACATTATAGCACAAATAAAGCATCTTGACAAACAACCTCAAATGCTTAGTTTGATAGCACCATTGCGAAGTTCTTGTCGAGATGATCGAAATGGAGTTTTGGTTCACCCAATTTCGAGTTCGGATGCAGAAATTATGCCTCCCAGAAGATTGTGACACGAGACGTGTCGAGGGTAGGTGCGGCCGAACCAACTAGGTTCGGCCAGACCTATCAACCTCCTCCGATCAACACTAAACTTTGCAAATGCCTCTACACTTAGCATAATATCCAAGGGGACCAAGTCAATGGGCCAAACACAACAAAAGTTGGTTCGGTCGTACCTCCTAGGTCCAGCCGCACCAACTAGGTCCGGCCGCACCACCAAAAATCCTCCTCTTGGGTCCATGTCACTACCAAACCCGTGAACAAGTCACCAATGAACGAGAAGCATTGATTTCAAAAGGCTAAGGTTGGAAGCACTTAGATCGATGGACCCACACTTAACCGCCACAACCGCCATCAAGGAGTGATCCTGGACGTCCCTCAACACCGTCGGTGCATCCCACGGCCACTGGGTAGGGTCGGCCGCACCTCTAGGTACGGCCGCACCTATGAACCGGTGAATCAGGCAAAACCGAGCTGGGAACCGATGTGCAACCGACCAAGGATCAGTGATCAGAGCCGGCCAAGTCCATAGGCGGTGGATCACAGGGCTGGCCGCACCTGGAGATACGACCGCACCTCCTTGCTCGCCACTCTAGCTCCCTCTCGCCTACAAGTACCCCCTCCTGTAGCCACCGACCCATTGGGGCTATAAATAGTCCCCGACACTTCATAGAAGACACAAGGTGCATTGAAGCAAGTGGCGGAGCCCTCCACAGATTAGTATCTAGACAGTAGGGAGAGAGAGTTGAGATGTGAGTGTTGAAGTAGAAGCCGGAGTGTCGGTCCTCTTCTTCTTCTTCGTGTACCTCGGCGGGTGCGGTACAACAACAGTCGTCCACACCTGGGATACTTTGTAAGTTTGGATCTGTGAGTAATCAAGGCTCAGTTCATATTCTTGTTCGCTCTTAGGTTCTTCGATTACTGTTTAGTAGCTTTGCTGCTTTACCGTGATTGCTTTACTTTAGCGCGGAGCAAAGTAGTGCTTGGTTAGTGTAGACACGGTGTCTAGACTCTCCAGTACATTGGATTGCCGCCTTGATCAACGGACTGTGTGGTACCCTAGGGGGGTGACAGCTCCGGACGGGCTTTGTAATCCACCACGTTAGTTCAGGGGGGGTAGGAATACGACATCAGAGCCCCCTTCTCATCCTTTTCTGTGGCTCTTTTCCCTCTTGCCCCGACGAGCGACAAGACTTGACTTGAGTCTACCGTGATTCTAAAGATCCTTGATTTCCTTAGCTTATCCCCTCTCTACCCGAAATCTTCCTTGCCTCTTTACCCTTCGTCGACATATCCCCTGGACAAATTAGTTCAGGTTCGCTACACTTCTCGTTCCCCGTGGAAATCGATACCTTGGAATACTCCCGGGTGAAAGCTACAACGGTATCCTTGCGCTTGCGGATTTAACTGTGATCGTATAGTATACCAACAAGCTTTCTGGTGCCGTTGTCAGGGATATAAACCTGGTGGCAATGGTAGCAAGTGTCAACAAGCTTTCTGGTGCCATTGTCGGGGATATAAACCTGGTGGTGACGCTAGCAAGTGTCAACAAGCTTTCTGGCGCCGTTGCTGGGGAACGGTAGCTGTTCTGATCCCGAATCTAGTTCGTCCGTGTATCACCCCATCTATCATATGGATTCAAATCCAACCCTTTTTGATTTTTCTGCTCCAAAGGGAGAGCATTTGGAGCCTCCACCTTCATCACATTCAATTGAAACATCTAGCTATGAGCTACGTCCCGGCTTCATAGCTACGGTCCGAGAGCATTGCTTCTCCGGAGATAAGGATGAAAGTCCCTATTCTCACCTGCGCAAGTTCGAACAACTTTGTTCGTGTCTTGTGATCACAAGAATGAGTCCAGATTCCTTAAAGTGGAAACTCTTTCCATTTTCATTAACGGGGAGAGCCAAACAATGGTATTCGCTCTGTGTGAGAAGTATGAAGGGAGACTGGGAAATTTTACGAAAGACTTTCTGTCTAACATTGTTCCCTACTCCCCAAGTAGTTAAACTCTGACGAGAGGTCCTCTGTTTTGAGCAACAGGAGACCGAATCTCTAGGAGTCGCATGGGCAAGATTCACAAAAATTGTAGATTCTGGGTCGGACCTTGGTATCGCGGAACCCATTCTTTTGCAACATTTTCGCGACGGTCTTGGACCAGAGTCAGCAATTTTCTTAGACTCTTCTTCCAGAGGATCTTTCACTCACCTCACATTGTCTGAGTGTAAGGACATTCTAACAAAAATCCTTGAAAATACCCCTTACACGGGAGTTTATGATGAATTCCCGGATGAGGAAGAGATCATTCAGGAAGGGCACATGCCCAACACTCTCTCGGAACCAAAAACCATAGAGGAGGAACCGGTCCTACAAAAACTTGAATCCACAAACACCCATCCTCCTCTTACCAAAACATGGTTCACAGGGGAACCTTTCCAACCTTATCAAGAGTTCGATGATCCCTCGTGTGACTTCGTCTTTGAATACTATGACAAACTATTTGTTAAACATTGGACGGAGAAGTACTTACCAAGAAGGGAAAAAGATCCAAACCATTAGAGAGAAGAAGTCAACTTACCCAACCCAGAAGAGGTGAAAAGACGGAGAGAAAGATTGGAATATATCTCCACAATCAGTAGCCGGGAATGGTTGAGAGAAGCAGAAGGCATGGATCAAGCCATCCAGCTTTATCCCGAGCTAAAGTCACTGTCGTGCCAAGTAGGAAACCTCTCTTACCAGGATGTGATCTACGACCCTAGGGTCGGAATCAATATCATTCCTAAATCTTTAGTATTAGAGGTTTTTCCCGACGAACCCCTCTCTTTCTCTCAGAAGCGTCTCCAATGGATTTCGGGTCAAACCATAGAGATTGAGGGAATCCTTAGAGTCATTCGAAGAAAGATTGGAGAGTATGAGATCTTCCTAGATTATCATATATTTGACATCCCAAAAGGAGATCCACCCTTCATTCTCATCGGAAGACCCATTGAAGGGGTATTGAGTAGTGCGCTCGACCAAGAAAAGCAAACATATCATCTTGAGGTTTGAGATACACTTCTCCAATGTCATAGACATGAGGTCAACCAAGAACATATGTGGTCTATGGACATTGTTGAGGCATTGACTTTGGATTCAGATAAAGGACTCGAGCATGAAGGTTTTACACTAGAGGGATCACAAATCCCATGCTCACATCAAAAGTTTCTAGAGTTATCAAACCCCATTGCCTATGACCTTTACGAAACCTACAACCTACTCATTTTCCTTGTGCATGCTAACTTTGAAAGGAAGGTTTTAGATGCTTTTGTTTATCATAAACATTGCAAATTTCATGGTCATTTCTGGTACTAACCTTGCAGCTAGAACTACGATGAAGGAAGTTCCATTATCTCGATTGGCTGCAAGATGAAGGTTCCTCATGGTCGAGCTTATGACCAAAAACAAAGCACTATCGGGAGATAGCCCGAGTAATCATTTAGATTTCCTTTGCAAATAAAAGCAAGAGCATGTCTTTAGGGTAGCTTGTCCTTTGGGTATTTTTGGTCGCTAACCGTTTCAGGTGGAGATTGAGAGGACCGATGGATAGGCGATGCCTAAAAACATGAGAGCTACACCAACTACAACACCGAGGTACATGGTGAGAGAATATTATGAAGGGAGCTTGAACTCCGCACACTTGAGTTGTGTTGCCTAGCAATGCAAATCCGAGTGTGGGGGAGATATGTGAGTATCCCGAGTAAGTTTCTCTCATACTAAATCTTATTTTGGTTTGAATATGGTGTTGGTTCTTGCATCTTGCTCTCTTAAAAAAACACAAAAGTATTTGAATTTGAATAAATACTTCCTAGCTCTTCGGCTAGCGGAGCCACCCTTTTTGTTTCCATCTTTTTCTTTGAATAATAACACCAGGTACAAGAGCTAGTGTGGGGGAGATCTCTCAGGCTCGTCGAAACACACAATTGAGATCTCCCACCATGGTGCCGCACAACACCGACTACGCTAAATCAATGAGGGATAAGGTAAGTGCACTTGAGCAAGTTAGTCACCCTTATGGTTTGGCCGAATCACTAGTTATCCACCTCATTCCCTATTTTCTTCAAAAGCGACGGTATGTGCACCCCTACTTCTCTACTTTTGGAATCATGAGTTTAAATGGGCCTTCAATCTGATCATATAAACCAAACTCAATTGAATCAACATGCTCCCAATGCTCGACATGTTTCATATGGTTGGCTTGCATATGTTTTATTCCATACTTATTATTTTGATGCGTGTGGACAACATATCTTTAGGAAACCATACTTATCTAAGTAGTTGATGTTTGAGATATGGTCTGGTGAAATGATCTTCACTCCAAATATTTGAGTTCTTGGGAAATTTATTTGAAAATTTTGAAAACCCTTTGCAAAGCTCCTCTTTGATATGCCAAGTCCTACCAAAGCCATATGATGAGACATCTTGAAAACCTCATACACATATGCTACTTGTCATTGCATTGAGCTTTGTCAAATTGTTGTGACCCTTGTGAGAATTCTTTTCATGCTTTCATGATCAAGATACACGTACACACCAATATCCTCCTTGCTATGCTCAGATGAGAGCTAGCATTGTACATTTGTACCATCTATCCATTCCACAAAAATAAAGCTCCATACTATGTGTTGATCTCTCTCTCTCTCTCTCTCTCTCTCTCCTAGTTAATATTACAGAAAGAGACATGGTTATAGAAAAACAAAATATGGACACATGAAGGTCCAAGTGAAAAAAACAAGAAAACAAAAGTTGGACACATGAAGGTCCAAGAAAAAAAAGAAAGATAGCCATGTCCACAAAAGAGTTTAAAATAGAGAGAGAGGATCATACAAAAAGGAGTTATAACAAATCAGATGGTAATAACTAGCACCCATTTCGGGCCTAGTGTACACCTTACCATCATCACAACATTCATCATATACATATATGGTAATATCTAGCACCCATTCTGGGCCTAGTATCCACCTTACCATATCCATCATATCCCTACACATGCACATCTTGATCTGATTGTATGACTTGATTTTCTCCTTGGATTTGGTTTTTGACTTTGCAATATATGTGATGCAAGTATGCCTCATCTTTATACCCTACCCTGAGCTCCATATATAGCCATCATTAGACGTAGGTTGAAGAAAGGAAATCTAATGCCTTGGTGAGGACTATACACATTGAGCAATTTGAGAGAATCAAATAAGGAGCGAAGCAAGGTTTATTTTGAAAACTTATTGAAAAAATTCCAAGCTACTTGACATGAAGAGTAGAAGTGATTTGATTCAAGATCGTTCCATTCCTCAAGTACCCAAGATGGCATGATAGACACCTCAAAGTTCACAAGTGCAAGGTATGGTTCGGAATATCTCTTATGCTCGCTTCATACCATTGGAATTTTTGTTTTCACCTTGGTCCTTAACCTTTACTCGAGGACGAGCAAAGGGCCAAGTGTGGGGGGTGTGTTGATGGCCGTTAAGTCCCTATTTTCGACCCTCAACTTTGAACAAAATTCACAAAATCAAAGATTGCATCATAGTAGTAGGGTTATAAACTAACGGATTTCACGAGCTTTGGTGAATATTTGGATGCAGGTCATAATGAGACATTATAGCACAAATAAAGCATCTTGAAAAACAACCTCAAATTCTTAGTTTGATAGCACCATTGTGAAGTTCTCGTCGAGATGATCGAAATGGAGTTTTGGTTCACCCAATTCGGAGTCCGGATGCAGAAATTATGCCTTCCGGAAGATTGTGACATGACACGTGTCGGGGGGTAGGTGGGTTCGGCCAGACATATCAACCTCCTTCGATCAACACCAAACTTTGCCAAATGCCTCTACACTTAGCATAATATCCAAGGGGACCAAATCCATGGGCCAGACACCACAAAAGTTGGTCTGGCCGCACCAACGAGGTCCGGCCGCACCACCCCAAATCCTCCTCTCGGGTCCATGTCACTACCAATCCCATGAACAAGTCACCAATGAACGAGAAGTGTTGATTTCAAAAGGCTAAGGTTGGAAGCACTTGGATCGATGGACCCACACTTAACCGCCACAACTGCCATCAAGGAGTGAGCCTGGACGTCCCTCAACACTGTCGGAGCATCACACGACCACTAGGTAGGGCCGGCCGCACCTATGAACCAGTGAATCAGGTGAATCCGAGCTGGGAACCGACGTGCACCCGACCAAGGATCAGTGATCAGGGCCATCCAAGTCCATAGGCGGTGGATCACAGGGCCGGCCGCACCTGGAGATACGGTCGAACCTCCTTGCTCGCCACTTTGGCTCCCTCTCGCCTACAAGTACCCCCTCTTGCAGCCACCACCCATTGGGGCTATAAATAGTCCCCGACACTTCATAGAAGACACAAGGTGCATTGAAGAAGTGGCAGAGCCCTTCACAAATTAGTATCTAGACAGTAGGGAGAGAGAGTTGAGATGTGAGTGTTGAAGTAGAAGCCGGAGTGTCGGTCCTCTTCTTCTTCTTCTTGTACCTCGGCGGGTATGGTACAACTACGGTTGTCCACACCCGAGATACTTTGTAAATCTGGATCCATGAGTTATCATGTCTCAATTCATATTCTTATTCGCTCTTAGGTTCTTCGATTACTGTTTAGTAGCTTTGCTGCTTTACCGTGATTGCTTTGCTTTAGCGCGGAGCAAAGTAGTGCTTGGTTATTGTAGACGCGGTGTCTAGACTCTCCAGTACCTTGGATTACCGCCTTGATCAACGGACTGTGTGGTACCCTAGGGAGGTGACAGCTCTGGACGGGCTTTGTAATCCACCACTTTAGTTCAGGGGTTAGGAATACGACATCAGAGCCCCCTTCTCATCCTTTTTCGTGGCTCTTTTCCCTCTGGCCCCAACGAGTGAGGACCAGAGCGTCTGAGGACCGGTGATTGGTCGCTTCTTGGTGTGATGAGTGATTGATAACGTGGTGTGGACTGACTCTTGGCTGAGTATTGCAGGTGCAGGTTGCGGCTTGATTTGCGTTGGCGTAGTTGAAGAGCGGGCGCGAAAGGTCTTAGCCTGTGTGGCCTCCGAGGAGTGGAGAGACAAGTAGGCTCAGCTTGATGGACCCGGTGTCCAAACAGGATCAAGTGCGGGCCGCATGGTGGCAAGAAAAGCAAGACGAAGTCGTGTACGATTTCTTGGTTGAGCCTCAAAACCAAGGTCGAGCCGGTGCAAGGTAGCGGCCAAGTCATTGAATGGGGCAAGACCGAGTAGACCGTCCGGGAGCCGGAGGTGAAAGGCTTGGCGGGCCCGATGCTTGGCGAGGTGAGGCTGTGCCTTGCATGCGGGGTTTTCGGTAGTTCACCATAAAACTGTCGGGTTCCTCGGTTGCTCCACAAAGCCGAGCACGATGGTTTGTTGGTTTGGCCACAAAACCAACACCGAGCTGGGACAACGTGGCGGCCAAGTCATGAGTGGGATTGGCGTGGAGGCTGCACCGAGTCTGAGGGGTTTGCGGCGGTTCACCACAAAACCGTCGGGGTTACTTGGTTGAGCCACAAAACCAAGACCGGAGGCACAGCGGGCGGAGACGGGATCCGGGCGTGTCGAGAAGCTTCGAAGCGGGCGACACGTAGCATGATCGAGGTGCTTGCATTGGGAGGACACGAAGGCCCGGTGTATGCACGGTCGTCCGATGGAGAACTTCATGTGTTGACCAAAATGCCCCTGTGAGGCCTTGTATTGTATCTCCTAGTGTAGGGGCACTTTGATCTTTTTCGGTGGGCCTATATATAGGAGGAGGGGGCTGAATTTTCAGCCAACTCTTTGGCTAGAGGTGGGAGTGCTCTTTCATTTTGGGGTGCTCTTGGGGAGAGAGGGAGAGAGGTGTGAGTGGCTCTTTGTTTGAGCTTTTTGCCATCCAAGATTTCTGATCCTTGTGAGTGGCTTGTAACCGGATTTGGCTAAGATATTCATAGTGAAATCTTCCTTCTCAATCTCGTGCCAAATCCTTTGCTCCCGGCGTTTTTCTTTTTCTGCGATTTTCGGGGTCCTTTTTGGAGGATTTTCGTTCGTCGCTTGATTCGTCGATTTGAGGGCGTTTCTCTCCGGATTTCTTTGAGGAGATCATGGGTGAGTGCCTCGTGCCTCTTTGTGGATGATCTTGACCCCTCAAACATCGGATTTGGCCTTCGATTCATTGACTTTCGGATGAACCCTAGGTCATAGTGTTCTTGGCAAGGATTCACGATTCTGGGAGTTGTAAGGAGTTTGAGGCCGAAATTTTTGGGGGCATATCCTCTCCTTGGGGTGTTCATCATCTCCCCAAAATTTCGTCTCAAGACTCCAAGTGGTTTGGGAGATCCATTGATCGAAAGTTTGGTGCGAATTCGCGGGCAGTTTTCTGGGCTGTCCCGGGTGATCCGGACACTAGTGGCCAGGTGACCCGAAGGGGGTAGGTTGACCCAAACACTTGTGGCCGGGTGACCCGGTGCGGCTCTGGAAGGCTCAGGGTGACTCGGACACTTGTGTCCGGTTGACCCGGTAGGTCTCAGCCTTCCTCTTTGTTGCTCGAGCTCTTTTGTGCTTGCTTCCGCTTTGCTTCCTACCCTTTCAAGCTTTGTTCCTAAGGTCTCGAGAGAGGTTTGTGTGTGCTCCCACTTGTTCGTGTGTGACCCTCCGAGTTGCGATTGGGATATAGGCCGAGTTCTTTTGAGAAAGAATTTTTATCAGCTCCCATTCACTCCCCCCCTCTGGTCGCCAATCCGGTCCTTCAATTGGTATCAGAGCTTGGTTACGGATCACTCCACCTTAACCAGCTTTGTGATCCATAGGGTGACAGAGAAAAGTGCTTTTGCTTGCGGCTTTGGTTTGTGCGTTTTGAGCTTGCTTTCAACTAATCCTAACCGGTGCTTTGAGTATGGCACCAAACACTTCTTCTTGTGTGTCTTTGTCTTCAGAGATTGATGTGATGGAGTTTGCATCGGGAGATGACCACAAGTGGAGACGGAAGTGTGAGGAGTTGAAGGAAGATAAGGAAGCAATGGCGGTGATGCGGCTTTTGGTGGCTCAAGAAGATGATCTCCAAGATAAGCTTATCAAGAGAAGCAAAGTGAAGCTCTCCCAAGGTATCATTGGTTTGTTCACTCGTCTTTGTGCTTATGGCGAGATGGTTGTTGAGCTTAAGAACTCTCCTTCGCCATGCAAATCTTGTGATGCCTTGTGTGCTGAAAATGAGAAGCTAAAACATGAAACTAGTTGTCGCAATAAGCATGTTGAAGCTCTTAGAAGAGCATTTGACAATCTTGATTTTGAGAATGATGAATTGAGATCATCTCTTGCTAACTTGCAATCTGAAATTGACTTGTTGAAATCTAATGCTTTAATGCCATGCAACTCTTGTGTTGCTTTGAATATTGATCTTGATGTGGCTAGAAGTAAGATTGCTTTGTTAGAATCAAGTGCTTCCCTACCATGTGTTTCTTGTGTGTCTTTGCATGCTGAAATTAACGAACTAAAATTGACTCACACCACATGTGTAGATGAACTTGAGCATGCTAGGGCTGAAATTTGTGATATGAAATCCATGCCTTGTAGCAAGTGCTCTTTGTTGCTTGTTGAGGATGCTTGCCATACTTCTTGTGATAAGGTCGATGCTTTGTTAGATGTAAATGATGTTGCTTGTTCGTGTGATTTCATTTGCACATCATGCATTGATTTGGAAAATGAAGTTTTGGCTTTGAAAAAGATGCGCGAGGATATGAGCACCAAGTTGGTTGAGCATGATTAGATGAGTGCCAACCTTGAGAAAGAAAATGAACTCTTGCGTACCACATATGCTAAATGCATTGAAGAGGAAATCGATAATTGAGAAATATGACATGTGGTACTTGTGAGCACCTCAAGTCTCAAAATGAGGTTTTGCGCACAAGGTGCAAGAGTCATTGTGCTAAGGGTTTGGATTCTCGCTTTTCTTGTCACTCCAATGTTGATGCTTCTAAATTTGCTTCTTCTCAACCGGAGTTGACTTCTTCTCTTGAGCGTGAGTCTTTGGATGGTGGTAAGTGTGCTAGTGCTTTGGATAGCTATCCCATAGCTACTCCTAAGCTTGTTGCTTCTTCCGGTATTTCCCAAGATGATTCCAATGGCAAGGGTGCTTCTCACTTCTTTGGAACTCATATTTCCAAACCGAGGTTCCATTGCACCTTTTGCAAGAAAGATGGGCATACCGTGGAGTTTTGCTTTCGTCGTGTCAAGCACGAGTGACGTGTGCATGCCAAAGCTTTTAAGAAGCCACGTGGCCTTTCCCATGCCACGTGTGATTCTAATGTGGGCACCAAGTCGAGTGTTGAGGTTGATGCTTCTTGCTCTAAGTCCCAAGGGACTTCTCACTTACAAGAGAATGGTGTTTTGTCCACACGGACTGTGCCTCCCGATAGGCCTTTGTACCATTGCTCTCATTGTGGGAAGGATGGGCATCAAGAGAGCTTTTGCTACCGCCGAGCAAGGAGAATACGGCGAGTTGGTGCTTCTAGGCCTTTGGTTGTTCATAGCCCTTCTCATGGCATGAACACTTGTGAGCCTAAGAAGGCACAATTTGTGGACGGGTTTTATGACACTCTTTCTAGTGAGTTAGGCCATGCTCGTGGACATGCTTCTAGTGCTTCTTGTGTTGGTCCGCGACATGTTTGCCGTGGTGCTAGTGTTGGTTTTTCTCCTACAACCTCGGAGGATCTTTGCCTTTTTTCTCATGGTAGCACTCGTTCTTCTTCTCGGGTTGCTCCTTTGAGGCATGGTTCCAAGAGTGCTCGGAAACCTTTGCATTTGAACCGGCATTTGCATCATGCTAACTCACATGATAAGTTGAGTGCATCACTTATCCGTGTGACCAAGTATTGGATTCCCAAGTATGTGCTTGCTAACCCTTTGGGATCCAAGACTCGGTCTTTTTCGTCTCCTTGTGTGTAGGTATGGAGACGCAGTTGGAGAACATGAGCTCGATGGTACTTGATCTTTTGTCCGTGAGGTGATCAAGAAATGATGGTTCTCCACACCGCTTTGAATGGCTCTTGAAAGCCTTTGTACACATGTATAGTGAGTTTTCCTTTGCTCCTTGTACTCACTTGTATACTTGTTGCATGCTTTGCTCTTGTGTCATGCTTGTGTATAAACCATGGTAGGCTAGCCACTTTGTTCATGATAGCTTTGTGATCTTGTATACCTATCTTGCTATCCTTTGAATGATATTGTGGTAGATGATATTTATGAACTTCATGTCATGCTTTATCATTGTTCTTGTGTGGCTATGTCATGTTGTTCATCCATATCATTTTTGTCTAGCTCCATGGTATCCTCCCTTGTTAGCATGTTTGCCCCCTCATGTATATCTTGTCATGCTAGCTTTGTAATATATGTGTTGAGCTTTCCTTGTGGCTTTGGCTTGTCTTGTCTTCGGGTTGTGTTTTGCTTCTTCTCTTCATTTGGGTTAGAGATTTTGTTTTGCTCTTTCTTTTCGTAGCTTTTGCTTGCTAGTTGGCTTTGGTTGAGGGGGAGCTTGGCTTATCGATGGGAATTTGGTTTCCAGAGTTGGCCTTAGCTTTTGGTTGCCATTTGTGATCTTTCAATTGGTATCCTTTCTATGGTACTCAATTGAGATCTTTGGAGCTTTTATTTGGTTGGTGTGTTAAGTCTGGTGGTGTTGAGTTTGTGTTGGTATTTGTTAAGCCTACAGAAATATTATGATGGATAATCCGCAAGCGCACGGATACCGGTGAGCATTCCACCCGGGAGAGGGTTTTAAATATCGAATCCACAGGGAGAATGGTAAAGAGAGTATCTGAGGTATATAACTAATCAACTGAGTAGCTATCAAGGACTAACAGAAAGAGAGATAAGGAAAACTTAAGGATGTCTGGTTCTTATCCTCACAAGCTATGTCTTTATTGCTCTTATGGGGTGATTGTCTGAAGGCACACTTAGTAAAGGGAACCTCCCGAGAATCTATGGGGGAGTCCTACGGTTTCTATAGACGGGAGGTGGACTACGAAGGACTCAATGGTGCTGTCACCACCACGATCTACCACACGATCCGGAATATAGAAGGCATTCACAAGCTAGCTAGTCTAAGCACCACGCTTACACTAAACATGCAACTTTAATTCAAGAGCGACAGGAATTAAAGTACTCAAAGAGTTATGAACCGTAAGAACAATAAAAACAATGGTGCTCACTTGAATAAGAAGTCGATCTTTCCCGTAAGGTCTCAGGATCGGGCTCCAATGGAGTGATCCCAGAGGTAGAAGATGAAGAGGAGACACCGACAGGTCCGGGCCTTCCTTCAGCTTCGCCTCAACCGCTCTCTAATCCTCTCGAACAAGATTAGCCAGGTCTAATTAGACCGTGGATCTAATCTCTCAACTTGATACTAACTCTCCAACTCTAATTCTAATCTAGAGCTCTAATCTCAGGTAGGCATGGAGGATCTGATAGAATGAGTTGCCCTCTGCCCTGGGGTCAGGGGGTCTGCTTATATAGTCCAGAGGAGATGACGTGCACCGTAGGATCAAACCGACCTAAACATGTGGTTTAGATTGATCTTCATAGGTGGTGGAGGAACATTCCAGAAGCCGGGCCCATTTGGCGCCAGGGGGTGGCCGATCGGCCCCACCACTGGGCCGGTCGGTCTGGTGTGGGCCCCATTCGGGGTCCACTTCGGCCAGGTGGGTCCTTGATCCTTCTAGATGCTTCTTTTTTAGGTGCTAAGTCACGTTGAGTTCCGGAGCCTTCTGGAGTCTTCTAGAGAGGTTTTCTTGCATATTTTCTGAATAGTCCCTGCAAATTCATAAATTCACCAAAACTCGTGAAAATTGTTAATATAAACCCTAATAAGGTGATCTAATCATATTTTAGTCCTTTTTCCAGCAAATGTGAGGGATAAAATTCATAGATAAAATGTGTCAACAAACTCCCCCACACTTAGGCTTTTACTCGTCCTCGATAAAAGGATGGTTTACAACCGTGTAGACAAGAATCAACATAATTATACTCCTTAGTCATATCTGTACTTAGGGAACATCTGAATATAGCTAGAAACAGATCACCTTTATTTCTCAAATCTAGTCAATGGAGAGTTTCTGAATAAGTTTTGGAAAGGAAATGCAGCCTTGCTTACTCCTTTGTGATACTCTCAAATTTTAGAATGTAAAGATATAGCAGACTTACCTTGCATATATTGCTGGCTCAAAATCTGTATCCATGCAGAGGCCTGTCATAGGTCGTAGATCAAGATATGTGCGTGTGTCAAATTTTAAAAACCACTGCTCTGACTTTAGAATCTTCTGTCTTTTCCCATCTTTTTTAGAACAAGGTATCCATCTATTTTGTGGAGAGTTGGGTTCTACTCACCCTCGGACACGCGTCCATTATTACTCTCTCACTTATTTTTTTTATAGAGAAGTGGGCCCTACTCACCCTCGGACACATGTCCATTATTCTTCTCTTTTTTATGCCTTTTTCTTTTCTGAGAGGGGGGTTCTTCTGACCCGTAGAACACTTGTCCATTTTCTCCTCTCCCTCACTTTTCTCTCCACTCATAATAATAATTTTTTTTCTTTTCTTTCTTTGGCTTTTTCTCTCTTCTCTTTTTTTAGCTGTACCCTTTCATGATATGGGAGACAGAGATCAAAAATCTTAGAGCATAGATACTTTAGTGAAAGCAGTGTACGTGATCTTGATCATAGACTTAGATAAAACTTCAACATAGCTCTAGATTTGACAAAGCTCAATACAAGTAAGCAGCATTTAATCAAATTTATTTTCAATGAAAGCTCTGCTGGGATATATTATTGATCACAAAGGAGAAACTTAGCTAATGATTTTTTTATTTTAAGTACTCTCCATAGACAAGATAAAAGAAAGATGGTTCTCATTATTCTAACTTTATTCTGATCATCCCAAAAGTAATAAATATTTCTAAGAGCATAAACATGTGAAACTTTATCTTTTAGGTTATCAGGACATTTTAGCAAGGCATCTTTGTTCAAATCGAAACGGAAAGCAATTTGTAAAAATTTAAAAAGTTCAGGAAGCAAACCGAGCGGTGGACGAGATGTGGCCGAACTGGGTTCTGCCGTGGTTCGTCGTGCGAGTCGTTTGATCATGCTTTTTCCATTGTTCTTGATGCCGTTTGGTCATCTATTCTTCTCCCCCACACTTGTTTTCTGTTATCTTGCATGCACAGTATGGTGGAGACAAAAACATATCCAGAAAATATATATAGGCAAAGATAGCTCAACTTGTGGAATACTTCTTTATTAAAAGAGAGAGCACTTTATTAAACAACTCTAAAGCGAACTAAAGCAAACTAACTAACTCGAACTAACTATCACTAATGTGCTCTCTAACTAAGGTGTTTACACAGGACGCTTGCCCTTCTTAAGGTCGCGGCTATGATCTTCCTCATCGTCCCTACGTTTCTTTGACTCTAACAGCTTAAGGACAGTCTTGGTGAGGGAAGCGTTGACGCGATGGATCTCTTTGCAAGTTTCAGCCAGGCTTGCTACTTCCTGCGCTAGCTCAGCTACGGTCTTCCGGGTCTTCTGTTTCTGCGGCATCCGCTGGCTGGCTTTGAAGACTGGGATTCTCTTGATCTGAGGTTCCTTGGCACGAACTCCATCGATGGTGACACGGCTTGAGGAGGTGGTGTACTTGTGCACCCTTGTGTTGCCAAACTTGTCCATGCGCACATCAACGAGTCGCTCTCCATCCCTTGGTTTCTTCAGATCCATGTAGCTAGGAACACAGATCAGCTTCTTCTGAGCTGCTTCGCGACGGCGATCGTACGGCTGAGCGTACATCGCCTGCCTGCTTTCTGTAGGCGGTGGCGGCGAACGTGGACGGCTAAGCGAGAACAGCGAGAGAGGGAGGTGATCAGGAGGCAAGGAGGCTAGCGGCTTTGCTTCCTTCTCGAAAGGAACAACCGCCTTGGCTTCAAAGCTAAAGGGGACAAGCTGCTTGTCGGCCATTGCTGCTACTTGGAGGCTTTGGGATGAGGAAAAGGTGGGGGTCTGCCCCTGCTTATATATCGGTCACAGACTTGCAGAGGGGGTTGACCAGGTTTGGAAAGGCTGCGGAAAATCTCGTAAAAGATCCCCGAACCAGTTTTTCAAAACCCTAACACCTTAGAGATAGCGTGGACGAAAGCTGACGGCGAATGGCGGTGGGCAGGGCCCGATCGGCCCAGTTAGGGGGCCGATCGGTCCCCTACCAGGGCGCCTCGCGGAGATCTTCGGCGCAGGGTGCTCTAACCGTGTGCTGATCCCTTAAAACCTTAAGATGGCCCATTACGGCCTAAAATTAATATTCGTTGGTAAGCAAAGGAAATCTATCTCATCCAAATCCTCAGACTCCTTATTGGGCTCTAAAAATATTTTAAGGCGTTGACCATTTACCTTGAATAACGTACCTTCGTCGTCTTGAAGAGTGACGGCTCCGTGTGACGATGAATTCACTACCTTGTATGGTCCTTCCCACTTGCTTCGTAGCTTTCCGTGCCCAAAGAGTCGTACCCTGGAGTTAAAAAGTAATACCTGATCGCCTGGGTTGAATTCTTTTTTTATGATTCTCTTATCGTGCCGCCTCTTGGTTCTTTCCTTGTAAATCTTGGCACTGTGATACGCCTTCTCTCTCCATTCTTCTAGCTCGGACAGTTGCATTTTTCGTTTTGTTCCGGCTGCTTCAAAGTCCATGTTCCATCTCTTTATTGCCCAATGAGCCTTGAATTCTAGCTCAACCGGCAAATGACATGTCTTCCCGTAGACCAGTTGGTAGGGAGACATTCCAATGGGGGTTTTATAAGCTGTCCGATAAGCCCAAAGTGCTTCGGGTAGCTTGTCTTTCCATTTTATCCCCATTTGGTCCACTGTCTTCTGTAGAATGTTCTTGATCTGCTTATTGGACGTCTCTGCTTGACCACTTGTTTGCGGGTGGTAAGGAGTAGCGACATTGTGCTGGATCCCATGGTTCATGAGGTATTTCTCGAAGCGCTTGTCGATGAAATGAGACCCTCCATCACTTATCACTAACCTTGGCGTACCGAATCTTGGAAATATTGTCTCTTCAAACATTCTTATTGAGCTTTTGTGGTCAGCAGTTCTGCATGGCAGGGCTTCAACCCATTTGGAGACATAGTCAACTGCCACTAAGATGTACTCAAATTTTCTGGATTTTGGGAATGGTCCCATGTAGTCAATTCCCCAGACATCAAAGAGCTCGATCTGAAGGTTGGTTGTTAGTGGCATGGCATTTCTGGAATTGATGTTCCCGTGCCTCTGACAAGAGTTGCACCTTCGTACGAAATCTTTTGTGTCTTGATACATGGTTGGCCAGAAAAATCCGCTTTGCCAGATCTTTGCATGTGTGCGGAAAGCTCCATAATGACCTCCATATGGTGATGAGTGGCACTTCTCAATGATCTTCATTCCTTCTTCTGCTGGTACACACCTCCTGAGTAACCCGTCAGAGCATACTCGAAAAAGGTATGGTTCATCCCACAGGTGATGGTGACTCTTGTAAATAAGCTTTTTCTTGTCGGCTCCTGGTCATACATACCCTGCAACCATAAAATTAACAATATTTGCATACCAGGGGTCTGACCGGGCGATCCGATAGAGCATGTCGTCCCTCATTGCATCATTGATGGGTAGTTCCTGTGGTTTCTCAAAATACATTCTAGACAAATGATCGGTAACAAAATTTTCTACTCCCTTCTTATCTTTTATTTCTAAGTCAAATTCTTGGAGAAGCAGAATCCATCTTATTAATCTAGGTTTAGCATCTTTCTTAGTGAGCAAATATTTTAAAGCAGCATGATCAGTGTAAACAATAACTTTTGCTCCTACTAAGTAAGATCTAAACTTGTCAATGGCATAAACAACAGCTAGCAGTTCTTTTTCAGTTGTGGCATAATTGAGTTGAGGTCCTGTCAAAGTTTTACTAGCATAAGCAATGGCATGATGTTTCTTGTCTTTTGTTTGCCCCAAAACAGCCCCCACAGCATAATCACTTGCATCACACATAATTTCAAAAGGTAAAGACCAATCAGGGGGTTGTATAATGGGTGCAGAAATAAGAGCATTTTTTAGAGTTTCAAAAGATTTAAGACAAGCATCATCAAAGTCAAAAGGAACATCTTTGGCAAGCAAGTTTGTAAGAGTTCTAGCAATATGAGAAAAATCTTTTATAAACCTTCTATAGAAACCAGCATGGCCAAGAAAACTTCTGATTCCCTTGACATTAATAGGTGGAGGTAGCTGTTCAATTACTTCTATTCTAGCTCTATCTACCTCAATTCCTCTTTCAGAAATTAGATGGCCTAGCACTATTCCTTCTATAACCATGAAATGACATTTTTCCCAATTAAGGACTAAGTGCTTTTCTTCACATCTTTGCAAAACCTTATCCAAGTTTTCTAGACAATCATCAAAAGTTTTTCCATAAACAGAAAAATCATCCATGAAAACTTCCATGATCTCTTCAATCATATCAGAGAATATAGACATCATGCATCTTTGAAAAGAAGCTGGAGCATTACATAGCCCAAAAGACATTCTACGATAAGCATAAGTTCCATAAGGGCATGTAAAAGTGGTTTTGCTCTGGTCACTGGGATGGATTGGGATTTGGTGATATCCAGAATATCCATCAAGAAAGCAAAAGAAAGAGTGATTTGCCAACCGCTCTAACATTTCATCAATGAAGGGTAGTGGAAAGTGATCTTTCCTTGTGGCTTTGTTGTGTTTTCTATAATCTATGCACATACGCCAACCAGTGACGGTTCTCTGAGGAATTAATTCATTCTTCTCATTTTTTACAACTGTCATGCCTCCCTTTTTAGGCACAACTTGCACGGGGCTCACCCACTCACTATGTGGCACAGGATATATAATCCCGGTGTGTAAGAGTTTCAGAACTTCTTTCTTCACTACCTCTCTCATCGCATTGTTAAGTCTTCGTTGTGGCTCTCTAGATGGTAGAACATCAGGGTCTGTAGGAATGCGATGAGTGCAAAGGGCAGGACTGATGCCCTTAAGGTCTTGGAGCGAGTAGCCAAAGGCTGAGCGATGTTTTTCTAAGATGGTTATCAGCCTATGAGTCTCTTCCTGAGTGAGTTGGTCATTAATGATCACAGGAGACTCAGAATCATTGTGCAAAAAGGCATATCTAAGACCAGGTGGTAAAGGTTTAAGCTCAATGGGAGGTCTCGCGGGTTCCTCGGTTTCATCGAGGGGCTCAGATTCTGTAGGATTTTCTTCTTCCTCCTCGATGAAGAATTCAGTGACATCTTCTTGATTGGATTCTATGAAATGTTCTAGAGATGCTTCATTCACCTCTTCCATTGGGTCAGGTTCAGGACTGGGTTCGGTCTTAGTATGGATCGAATGTGAGAAGTGTAAGGGAACTTTAATGGTTTTGCCTAGGCAAACATCAAGTTTCCCTGTGTGTCCTTCTTTAAGGAGTTTTTCTAAAGGATAGCCTATTAAAAGATCAAACTCCTTAATATCACAAATGTGAAAGCTCAGGTGAATTGTCATGTCGTAAACTGAAACAGGTAAGACATAGAGAATTCCCGAACTTTGAATAATCTGTCCTGAGGAGCACTTTAATAATTTCGTTGTGGGAGATAATGGCTTGTTTTTGATAAACTGAAGGAAAAAGGATAAGGCCATTATATTGATTCCCACAACTGGATTATAAAGGGCATCAAAGGGGGTTCCATTGATTGTACATTGAATTGGTATAGAAGGTGAATCCAAATGGACTATATCAGAGGAAAGCTCTGACTCTTCCAACCATTCCCCACTCATGATGGATGCAAGCTCCACAGTGCGTTCTCTTGAGAAGGTTTGCTCAAAAGAGTCTATCTTCTCATGTGAAGAAGATGTATGCTTTCGAGGCATCTTCTCTTTATGATATTTCGAGGTGTTTCCATAATCGGAAAATAAATCATCCTCGATATCATTTATAAAATCAGGTAGAGGAATTTCTTCCCGTGGTGATTCTATATGTTGGATAGCTATAGGTTGAGATGTTTCTGGCATAGGTTCTGGTGTAGCTATCTCTGGAATCTCTTCTAAAGTTTTCTCTTCTAAAGGACCATCATTAGTGCTAGCTAGAATGTTGTCTAGGACAGTTCTAGCTCCACTAGATGTAAGGTGTATGAATGATCCATGAGAGGAGGTATTCAAATAGGCTCTAGATTCCTTATTAAGACCAATATAGAAGTGTTGAAGGAGAATATGGTCTTGAAGGCTTAGATCTGGTCCGGATTTGCAAAGAAGTTCAAAATGTTTCCAGGATGAACTCATAGACTCATTATCCCCCTGTTTGAAGGATATGATCTTGATTCTAAGGTCGACTACTTTGGATAAGGGATAAAAATCCATGCAGAAATCTGCACGGAGAGTTCCCCAATCGCCTTTCATCTTCTCTTTGGTTCGGTCGTGCCATTGGCGAGCTTTTCCTTTCAGAGTGAATGGAAAAAGCTTCCAACGGATAGTCTCATCTGACATACCCTCAATGTGCAGGCAGTCACAAGTTTGCTCAAACTGTTGGAGATGATGATAAGGGTCTTCGTCTTCTATTCCTAAGAAAGTGTTGGTTTGGACCATCTCTATTAACCGTGGGCGCAGCTCAAAGGCATCAGCTAGGATTGGTTTCGATGATGGCATAGGCCTAAGGCTGAGCTCTGAGGGTGCCGAAAAATCTTTGATAAGGGTGGTGTCCATAAGGACAGTAGGTAATCTAAAACTAAAAAGAAAAAAGAAAGATACCAGATTAGTTATACTCGAAGAGTTTTCTCTTAACCGTTCTCCCCGGCAACAGCGCCAGAAATGCTTGTTGGTATTTGTTAAGCCTATAGAAATATTATGATGGATAATACGCAAGCGCACGGATACCGGTGAGCATTCCACCCGGGAGAGGGTTTTAAATATCGAATCCACAGGGAGAATGGTAAAGAGAGTATCTGAGGTATATAACTAATCAACTGAGTAGCTATCAAGGACTGGACAGAAAGAGAGATAAGGAAAACTTAAGGATGTCTGGTTCTTATCCTCACAAGCTATGTCTTTATTGCTCTTATGGGGTGATTGTCTGAAGGCACACTTAGTAAAGGGAACCTCCCGAGAATCTATGGGGGAGTCCTACGATTTCTATAGACGGGAGGTGGACTACGAAGGACTCAATGGTGCTGTCACCACCACGATCTACCACACGATCCGGAATATAGAAGGCATTCACAAGCTAGCTAGTCTAAGTACCATGCTTACACTAAACATGCAACTTTAATTCAAGAGCGACAGGAATTAAAGTACTCAAAGAGTTATGAATCGTAAGAACAATAAAAACAATGGTGCTCACTTGAATAAGAAGTCGATCTTTCCCGTAAGGTCTCAGGATCGGGCTCCAATGGAGTAATCCCAGAGGTAGAAGATGAAGAGGAGACACCAACAGGTCCGGGCCTTCCTTCAGCTTCGCCTCAACCGCTCTCTAATCCTCTCGAACAAGATTAGCTAGGTCTAATTAGACCGTGGATCTAATCTCTCAACTTGATACTAACTCTCCAACTCTAATTCTAATCTAGAGCTCTAATCTCAGGTAGGCATGGAGGATCTGATAGAATGAGTTGCCCTCTGCCCTGGGGTCAGGGGGTCTGCTTATATAGTCCAGAGGAGATGACGTGCACCGTAGGATCAAACCGACCTAAACATGTGGTTTAGATTGATGTTCATAGGCGGTGGAGGAACATTCCAGAAGCCGGGCCCATTTGGCGCCAGGGGGTGGCCGACCGGCCCCACCACTGGGCCGGTCGGTCTGGTGTGGGCCCCATTCGGGATCCACTTCGGCCAGGTGGGTCCTTGATCCTTCTAGATGCTTCTTTTTTAGGTGCTAAGTCACGTTGAGTTCCGGAGCCTTCTGGAGTCTTCTAGAGAGATTTTCTTGCATATTTTCTGAATAGTCCCTGCAAAGTCATAAATTCACCAAAACTCGTGGAAATTGTTAATATAAACCCTAATAAGGTGATCTAATCATATTTTAGTCCTTTTTCCAGCAAATGTGAGGGATAAAATTCATAGATAAAATGTGTCAACAGTTTGCTGGACGCTCTCCACCTCGTGGTCGATACAAGTATGGGAGGGGTCGCAGTTTTGAGTTTCAGAGGGACTACGGACCACGCTTTCCTTTTCGTGGTGCTCGTACTCCTCCAGCGAGACGGGAGTGGTTTCCCCGTGGTGGTTCCAGCTTTGCTAGGCGTGATAGGATGGATTTTGCTAACCCCACTTTTGAGCAAATGGCTCGGCACTGGTTTGACTCTTTTTGTGCTAACCCCAGTGTTGAGTCGGTTGCTCGTTCTCGCTCTTGATTTTGATTTTGCAGGTGGGAGGCTTGGAGGACTTTTGGTGGATCGACTCCGAAGGCTAGCGGCACATGACCGGAGATCGAAGGTGGCCCTCCAGCCTCACCCCGGTGATGTCGAAGGAGAACATCACTTTCGGGGATGATGGACGAGAGTCAGTGATCAAGGTAAGTATATTTGAGACTTTGAGGTGTGTGGCTCTCGGTAAGCCACTTGTTCTCTTTTGCTCTTTGCCCTATCATGTGTATTTAGGATGAGCTTTGTATGCTCTTTGATCCTAGTGCATGTATTTAGGGGGAGCATGAAAGTCTTGTGCTCTTTGCCCTATATCATGTATTTAGGGTGAGCTTTGTATGCTCTTTGGCCCTAGGACATGTGTTTAGGGGGAGCTTGTGAGTTTTGTGCTCTTTTACCTTTTTTGAGTTCGGGTTAGGCATCTCATGTACATATGCATATTGCATGGTTCAGTCATGTCACATATCATTTTCAGCATCTTTTTATCATAGACTGCATTTGCATTATATGCTTTGGCGGATGTGCTTCTCTCATATACATTAATCACCGTGATATGTTGGATATGAACTTATGATCATGCTTGTGAGCTCTTATGATGTGTAGCTATGCTCTTGACAAGCTTTGGATGTGTATGCATGTGAATGGCTTATTTTTGTGAAAATGCTATATATGATCCTCTCTTGTGAGTTGAATGCCTTTCATGCTCAAATTGTGCTCATATGGCTATATCTTGTTTAATTTGTGCTTGGGTATCATGCTCTTTTCATTTGGGGTCAAAGACCCGCTTGTCATCATGAATGTTTAGCCTGCATTTTATCTCATGGAGAAGCCTAAGCTTCTTTTTGCCGCAAAGGCACTTCATGTACCATGCTTAATCTTGCAAATGAAATTGGTATCTTGAAATGTCTATGCTTGAAAAATGCTTCCATGCTGTATGTGCTTTAAATTCCTTACTTGGGTGCTAAACCGTTGCATGATGTCTACCATTGAGAAGTCTCATGTTTAGAAGTGGACACATGGCTCGGTGGCTTTGACATGACATGAGGTAGTCTGTAGGTGTTTGTGATGACCTTTTGATAAGATCTTGTAACCTCGCATGAAGTTTGTGAGCTATATGTTGTTTGTGCTCATTTTGGCCATGTTGAGGTCCTATGCTCATGAGAGTGAATTTTTGTTGAAAAATGCTTCAATTTGATGCTAGCCATGTCATATGTATACATGTCTTTGCTCTCTTGTTGGCGATGCTTATACGGATGTTTGAGCCTTCTTGTATGCTCTATGTTTCATTTCTAGCATATTATTGTGCGCATTGTCTATTTGAGAAGCTCATGCTCTTTTTAGCCTTGATTCATGCATTACCAACAAGGGGGAGAAAATGTGCATCCAATTCATAACAATGGGGAGAAATGCACTTTGTGGAGAGTTTTTGCATCAAGGGGGGGGCGGGGAAGATGGATACTCAGTTCAGGGGGAGAACTTGAGTTTTGCACGCATTTGTTCAGGGAGAGCTTGCATTCATGCTTTGGGAGCTCTCTCTGTCACCTGGATTTGCTTTGTGCTTTGCTCTTTTGCCGATGGTGTCGAGCCCTTTTGCCTCACCTTGAGGAGTAGGCATTTTGAGCGTTTTGTCTTGCTTGTGTTGGGCCGTTGCCCTTGCCTTAGGGGACCGAGACTTTCTGTCTCAAGTGATCTTGTTTTGGCTTTTGTTCGGCTTTTGATCACTTGTTTGAGTTCTTTGTTCGTTTCTTTTCTGTTTCTTTCTTTTATGAATTGGTGACTATGTGTGTTGTCAATGCACTCATCAAGGGGGAGATTGAGGACCGGAGCGTCTGAGGACCGGTGAATGGTCGCTCCTTGGTGTGATGAGTGATTGATAACGTGGTGTGGACTGACTCTTGGCTGAGTATTGCAGGTGCAGGTTGTGGCTTGATTTGCGTTGGTGCATGTGAAGAGCGGGCGCGAAAGGTCTTAGCCTGTGTGGCCTCCAAGGAGTGGAGAGACAAGTAGGCTCGGCTCGATGGACCCGGTAGCCGAACGGGATCAAGTGCGGGCCGCATGGTGGCAAGAAAAGCAAGATGAAGTTGTGTACGGTTTCTTGGTTGAGCCTCAAAACCAAGGTCGAGCCGGTGCAAGGTAGCGGCCAAGTCATTGAATGGGGCAAGACCGAGTAGACCGTCCGGGAGCCGGAGGTGAAAGGCTTGGCGGGCCCGATGCTTGGCGAGGTGAGGCTGCGCCTTGCATGCGGGGTTTTTGGCAATTCACCAGAAAACTGTCGGGTTCCTCGGTTGCTCCACAAAGTCAAGCATGACGGTTTGTTGGTTTGGCCACAAAACCAACACCGAGCCGGGACGACGTGGCGGCCAAGTCATGTGTGGGATTGGCGTGGAGGCTGCACCGAGTCTGCGGGGTTTGCGGTGGTTCACCACAAAACCGTCGGGGTTACTTGGTTGAGCCACAAAACCAAGACCGGAGACTCGGCGAGCGGAGACGGGATCCGGGTGCGTCTTGAAGCTTCGAAGCGGGCGACACGTAGCATGATCGAGGTGCTTGTGTTGGGAGGACGTGAAGGCCCGGTGGATGCACGGTCGTCCGATGGAGAACTTCATGTGTTGACCAAAATGCCCCTGTGAGGGCTTGTATTGTATCTCCTAGTGTAGGGGCACTTCGGTCTTTTCCGGAGGGCCTATATATAGGAGGAGGGGACTGAATTTTCAGCCAACTCCTTGGCTAGAGGTGGGAGTGCTCTTTCATTTTGGGGTGCTCTTGGGGAGAGAGGGAGAGAGGTGTGAGTGGCTCTTTGTTTGAGCTTTTTGCCATCCAAGATTTCTGATCCTTGTGAGTGGCTTGTAACCGGATTTGGCTAAGATATTCATAGTGAAATCTTCCTTCTCAATCTCGTGCCAAATCCTTTGCTCCCGGCGTTTTTCTTTTTCTGCGATTTTCGGGGTCCTTTTTGGAGGATTTTCGTTCGTCGCTTGATTCATCGATTTGAGGGTGTTTCTCTCCGGATTTCTTTGAGGGGATCATGGGTGAGTGCCTTGTGCCTCTGGAACGCTCAGGGTGACCCGGTGCGGCTCTGGAAGGCTCAGGGTGACCCGGACACTTGTGGCCGGTTGACCCGGTAGGTTTGAGCCTTCCTCTTTGTTGCTCGAGCTCTTTTGTGCTTGCTTCCGCTTTGCTTCCTACCCTTTCAAGCTTTGTTCCTAAGGTCTCGAGAGAGGTTTGTGTGTGCTCCCACTTGTTCGTGTGTGACCCTCCGAGTTGCAATTGGGATATAGGCCGAGTTCTTTTGAGAAAGAATTTTTATCGGCTCCCATTCACTCCCCCCCTCTCTGGTCGCCAATCCGGTCCTTCAACGAGCGACAAGACTTGACTTGAGTCTACTGGGATTCTAAAGATCCTTCATTTCCTCAGCTTATCCCCTCTCTACCCGAAATCTCCCTTGCCTCTTTACCCTTCCTCGTCATATCCCCTGGACAAATTAGTTCAGGTTCGCTACACTTCTCGTTCCCCGTGGAAATCGATACCTTGGAATACTCCCGGGTGAAAGCTACAACAGTATCCGTGCGCTTGCAGATTTATCAGTGATCGTATAGGATACCAACAAGCTTTCTGGCGCCGTTGCCGGGGATATAAACCTGGTGGTGACGCTAGCAAGTGTCAACACCAGTCCCAAGTCCCTAGTATGTGGCTTGAGGAAGAAGAAGAAAAATCAGAGGAAGAGCTCTTCCCGAGGGGAGGAAGGAAGTTGAAGAGAGGAGTCCCTTGCCCTTGCCAAGGGCTGCTTTCCCTTCTATACATCAAGGGAAGCTTACAAGCTAAGAAACGATGTGTGTGTGTGAGAGAGAGAGAGAGCCCGTAGGCACTGGGAGGGGGAAGAAAATGCCTCACACCTTATCCTTGCATGCATGCATGCATGCGCACTCAAGTGGTGAGAGACTTTGTTTATTTTGAGTTGCTCATGTGTGCATGACTCTTTCATGCCCACTGCCGCAAGCTAAGGCCGGGTCCCGGCTCTTGTTCATATGCATCCATGCGCACTTGAGTGGTGAGAGGTGGCCTCCTTGCTGCATAGCCGCGGGCCCCACCTTAGGTATGTAGGTGTCCTATTTGATGTAGACTTGCCGCCAATCCTGATGTGCTGCTTCTCCCATTACGCAAGGCTTGGAGGAGAAGAAAAGAGGACGCAGGGGTGGAAGTCTTTTTATCCATGTCACGGGCCCTGTTGTCCTGGCTTCCTGTGGATGACGTCAGGGATCTGCGAGTTGTTGTAGATGTTGTGGGTATTTATTACAGAGCTCCTATATGGCCCAGAATGGGTTGAGTAGTTCGACGGAGGTTGCCTGGGCGAGTCGGGGTCTTCTCAGAGCGTCCCTTAGTCGAGAAGCAACTGCTAGTCGGAGACGAAGCTTTAGGTCGTGCGAATCTCCAGTGCAGCAGGGTGAGAGCGGTACCGGTGGACCCGTGTACGTATGGTGCAGGCCGACCCGTTTCATATTAGCCGCGGGTCCCACTCGCTGCGGGACCCTCTGGATCACGCGTCAGGGTATTAAGGGCGCTGATGGTCACCCCTAATCTAGCCCCTCAACAGTAGCCCTGAGTCTGATGGGGAGTCAAGGACTCGCCTTCAGGGTCATCGGTCGTGGACATTAGGTTGGAGTTTTTGTCCATTCCGGTGGGGGCGCGCAAGCGCACCCGCCGGGTGTAGCCCCCGAGCCTATGAGCGAGTTGTAGACTCAGTCATAGGATTAGCATTTCGATGCTGGAGTGACGTGTCGGGCGTCGTTGACTCGATTGCAGGTCTGAGTATTGTTTTTGTCGGGGGCGGCGTAGCCCTCGAGCTTATAAGGGAAAGATGAACTTGTCCAGAAACCCCATACAATGCGGGGTGTAGTCAAGGGGTCAGTTCACCCTTTTTCGTGTTTCCCTTGCGCATCCTTTTCAACAAGGAGGAAAGGTTAGGTGACGTCAGGGCTCGCCCTGTTGGCCAAGCTTGGCACTCGGTGAGCTGCAGGCGTGCGAGTTCGAGTGAAGCCCAACATCCCGTCCGTAGGGTTCCGGATGGATCAGCTGGCGATCGACTTCAGGCTCTTGGTGGTGAGATCATATAGTTACCGAGCCCTTTCGCTCGATGGGGTGCGCAGGGGTGGTTGTTCAACCCTTCGTTGGGCCAGCCTTCGAACACCTTGTAGGCAGCTGTCGTGTTAATCGCAGAAGTCGCGCGTTTCTCGTGTTCTCCCTCGCGCATCCTTTTCAACAAGGAGGAGGGGTGAGCATCGCCACAACTTACCTCGGTAGCCGAGTTGTGGTGCTCTGTGAGCTACAAACGGGTTGGTTTGAGTAAGACCCGGATCCCGTTCACAGGGTCCGTACAGGATCAGGTGGTGATAGGTCTTATTAATCGCTGCGGGTTTCTCATCTAGTTCCGGAGTTGTTCGACCGATTCCGGTGGCACGCTACCTCCCTTGCGATAGGGAAACCATGAGATTACCTCGTCAGGGACTCGAATACAGATCAGAATGCCCTAGGTGGTCGGCCACCTGGGGACTGGGCGCTGGGGGGGCCACTCCTTTTTGTCCCTCGCTTTGGTACCGGTAGCGGCTGTCGAACCCTTCGTTGGGCCAGCCTTCGAACTACATACGCCTGTTTGTGGTTGTTGGGCCATTTCGCGGCCCATGGCCCGCTTTGTTCCTCTGGGACATCGGTCCGTCGAAGGAGACGAGCGGTCATCGAGTGCGAGTGGACCCATTGATGGTCGTGAGTATGCGGTGCCAGCCCCCGAGCGTAGAGCTGCGAGGGGCTGTTAGGGCCGTCGGAAACACATTGCATGGTCATTGCGGAACTCAGGACCCGAGCGTGAGGGCTAAGCAGTCGTCATTATTGTGTTAATGAATCGTAAAGAATGTCATTTTTCGAGAGTCTGTTTGTTTGATAATGATGGGAGGTATGCCAAAAAATTCCTAATCACGATTAAATTTTAAGCGGCTTATTGCCTTAGTCGAAAAGACTTCCAGTTTAATAATTTATGAAAAAGGAGTTATCGCCGTGTTGAGGGATTCAGAATCGAAGACAACGAGTTTTCATTTTGGACCCTCACGAAAACCTCTTGCTATGCAAAGCCTTTCGTTACGTGATAATGAAGCCCACAAAATCATCCAACTTCCCTTTTTTCACGGCATCAAAGTTTTCATTGGGTGCCCTTCGTCGTCCGAAAAAGCACAAGCATCAGGGAAGTTTACTTTTTCTAACCACGGTTTGGCACTATAGGTTTTTTTGAAGACGAAACCCATGGATTGAATCCTCATATCAAGGGAAATCTTTGCCTCGTTTCCGCTTTGGTTTCATCTACACTAACAATTTGTTTTCCACGTTTTGCTCAACGAATGTTTTCAGGTAACATTATTGACCAGACGAAGGGCATCTCCGAATCGAAGGCCTTCACCCGACAGGCGCACGTGCTTATGCCGGAAAAAGCGCCACAGAATGCGGTGCGAAATCATGAAAGTGCCGATTACAAGAAGACCCGATGGAGAGATCCCAAATTTACCCTAGTACATTCTAGTTTGATTCGTTTTTACACAAGGCTATTCTTGGAATGTAAAAGTCTGTTCGTCTCCCTATAAAAGGAGGCCGACCGACGCGTGTAAAGGGGATCGACTTTTAAGAGTTACACTGTTCGAGTTTTTGTTCTACACCTTTCGTGTCTTCTATTTGAGTTGTTTCCTTCATTGTTCGTGTTAGGAGTCACTGTAGCACAACACACCGGCCAACCCTTCTTTAGCGTCAAGGTAGCAAAGTCCGAGCTGGTACGCGAAGGCCGGTTGTGTTGGTGAGCAAAGGAACCGTATCCGCTGGGGCGTAGGCTTCTCGCATTCTGACCAGTTGGACCTGACTCGCTTCACCGCAACTTGAGTTCTGATCTTGACGCGAGCAAAGGGGTCGGTCGGAAAGGTTTTCGCAAAAACGTTGTTTCCCGACCCTTTTCTCATGTCAGTGCGGTGGAAATCGATTCTGTGAATGGGAGGAACTGCCTGTACTAGTGAGCGAGGGAGCCATAGCCGTTGGGGCGTAGGTTTCTCGCAGTCCGACTAGTTTGACCTGACTCTTCCTATCATAGTTCGTTTTCTGACCTTATCGCTCGAATAAGGGTCGGGGGTGACTAGCTTTAATCGAAAGAACTAGTAAACTTGCATTGTGCGAAAATGAGGGTACGGATGACGTAGCTATTTTGGCGTTTCGTGCGTCGGGGATGTTCTTGCCGCCGGTGGTCCGGGAACCATAGTGATCGTCACGGACCCGGTCGAGGCGGTTGTCGGGAGACTGCTGGTGCCGCTCATTGTTGTTATTGTTGTAGGCGGTGCTACGATCCGTCGGCAGCTAGTAGAAGGGTGACGGGGACAAGGTACAATGAGGGACGTCGGTACGACCATTTGTCGCAGGTTGATGTGATCCACTGCGTCGTTCGGAACGGCTCCATCTCCATTGGCGTGGTGAACTGATGACACAGTAGTTCATAACCTGCTCCACAATAACCAAGGTACTGGGAGGATAATTAGTTATTTGTTAGGATGGTAATCTCCCGAGAGTTGTCTTCTGCCTTCGAGTAGTTTCTCGAGGGTACTCGTTCGCACAACTTGTTGTTCCATCTCCAACCAATTTTTCCGAGCAGGCTGGTTCGCACGACCTACGCCTCTGTCTTCGACTTAGTTCGCATGAGTACCTCTATAGGGGAGGTGCAGACCGTGGAGGGAGTGTCGTTGGTCCGGGCTGGAGGCTTTCCGACCACCGCGCAGCAGTCGCGCCCTGCTGAGCGTGGTGGCTGGAGAGAGCACCGCGCCGTCGGCCGCGGCAGTCCGACGCGGAAAAAAAGGGGCGCACCGTCAGTCATCTTCCGCGCGTCGTGGAGACGAAGGGGTGCCGCACCGCCGTGAGAGCCTGTGTGGTTCGAGGACCGGTGGATGGTCGCTATCTGGTGTGATGAGAGATTGACAACGTGGTTGGACTGACTCTTGGCTAAGTATTGCAAGTGCAGGTTGCGGCTTGATTGGTG
The DNA here is from genome assembly GCA_036936925.1 of Cenchrus fungigraminus. Lineage (NCBI taxonomy): Eukaryota > Viridiplantae > Streptophyta > Magnoliopsida > Poales > Poaceae > Cenchrus > Cenchrus fungigraminus. The sequence continues at coordinate 77,787,788 of CM072780.1, forward strand.
TCGGTGCAGGTGAAGAACAAGCGCGAAAGGCCGATGCCGGTGAGGCCTCCAGGTGTGGAGCAGACAAGTAGGCTTGGTTTGAGGGACCCGGTGGCCGACGGAGTCAAGTGCGGACCGCATGGTGGCAAGAACAGCGAGACGAAGTCGTGGACGGTTTCTTGGTTGAGTCTCAAAACCAAGGTCGAGCCGGGACGACGTGGGAGCCGAGTCATGAGTGGTGATTGGCGGAGGCTACACCGAGTTTGTGGGGTTTGCAGTGGTTCACCAGAAAACAATTGGGTTACTCAGTTGAGCCACAAAACCGAGGCCGAAGACTCGACGAGGAGGGGTGTTGACGACTGTTAAGTACCACTTTTACACCGTCAACTCCTGCATAAAATAAATAAAAAGTGAGCATCAACACTAGGATAGTGCTTTATACTGACAATCTCCACAAGTGTTGGTGTTTCTAGCTTTTGTTGCAGGGCACAACGAAATACGTGCTAAATGGTACAGTTGAGAGCAACTGATCTAATGGCTTATATAGGACGTCATCATAAACAATCTGAAATGCCAATTTAGACTGCACCATTGCGACGAGCTCATCGAGATGATCGAAATGGATATATTATTTGCCTACATCGGAGTTCGTATGCACGAGATATGAAATAAACAAACAAGGGATAGATGACGTCACCAGGGCCTACACCTCGTCACGCAGGACCCACCAGCGGGGCCCACACCTGGCGCGGGTCCATGCCACATCAGCAGCATGGGGCGCATGGGTAAGTATGGCTGCAATGGGTAGCTTCCCAGAAGCTTACACCGAAAGATTCAGTAGCTTACGCAGGAAGGAAGCCGCCTCAAGCTCCTTCTCATGCAAGATACATCAACTTAGCCCCCACTCCTCTTCGCCATGTGTAACCACCCTACTGGTGGCGCCCATGGCAGCCAAGGGGGCTCCTCCTACTCTCCTTGGCCCATAAATAGAAGTGGAGGGGGTAGAGAATAGGACACACAACTCCTCTCCTCCTCTCTCATTTTCTCCCTTGAGAGGAGAGGCTCTCCTCTCCTCCTTCTAGAGTGTAAGTGTGGAGTAGTTGATTAGATCAAAGCTAGGGAGAGAGTGAGAGGTATGTACCTCTATGGATGCTTGTTCTTCAATTAGAGTAAAGTGAGTATTTCTGCATTTTCTATTTAGACTAAAGTGCAAGTGATATGTTCTTGTGTTCTTCACCTGTTCATCATTTAGAGGCACGTGTTCTTCACGAACACGCTTCCTCAATCTAATTGATTAGGTGCACAAGTTTGTATCCCGTTTGTATGACTAGTCTATTAGAATAAAGTGGAATGCTTGCATGCTCTGATTAGAATAAAGTGTGTTCATGATTCCTTTCTAATAGTTTATGCTAGGTTGCATAAGTAGTCTTTTTCCTCTGCTAGTGCGTAGATCCTGGGTTTATGCGTTCGTCTGCTGCAAATCGTTCGTATACGTTGGAAGCAAAGTAGGGGATCGAGTGCTCTCTTGTATGCATTTAGTATAAGCTAGTAGTACCTATAGTGAGTGAGATCAGTTCTCTTCCATGGTCATAGTTCTATTAGTACAGGGTGGCGTAGTCTGTTGGCTATGGTAGTAACCACAGCGTGGACGTTGTGACACGCTACCGGTTATCATCCTTCCGACTTATCCCAAGGTTAGGTAGAGGCAGTCCAGGAGGTGGTGACAGCCCTTCTGGCCCTCGTTGATGCTCCGCAGCTGGATATAGTCAGAGCTCGTTCCACATAGATCCGTGTACTCGAGTTGCCTGTTAAGTCAGGGCTATCGGTACCCTAAGCCAAGTTCTATCTAGAGATCGACCTTTAATCTCATCTATAGTGCTATCTTTAGGAATCCTCTCAATCCTTGCCTTTTATCTGGGTGTGTCCTTGGACCGACTATACGAAGTTAGTACACACACGTTCCCTTGGATTCGATACCCTTGGAATACTCTGAGGTGAAAGCTACAATGGTATCCGTGCGCTTGCGGATTTATTCGTGTGTCGCTAAAATACCCAACAAGCTTTCTGGCGCCGTTGCCGGGGAACGGTTGCTGTATCTATCTTCGTACCTTGTGGTCCTCGTATCTTTTCATTTTCCTTTATTCTACCTTTACCCCCGTTACCCATGGAGAGGCCATCCTTTCACGACCTCTCCACCTCAACTTACGAGTTCAATGATCCATCAACGTCTTCATCCAACCATGAACTTCATTTCCACATTATGGGCATGGTTCAGGATCGACCCTTCTTTGGAGTGATCAATGAAGACCCCTACTTTCATTTGGAAGAATTCGAGGAACTGTGTTCGCGTCTGGTTCTCCCAAGCATGACACAGGAATCCATAAGGTGGAAATTGTTCCCCCTCTCTCTGTCAGAAAGGGCGGAGCAATGCGAGACTGACACTGTAAAAAGTGTAAATGGTGATTGGGGCAAACTTCGAGATAACTTTTGCAACTCATTCTCTCTCATGGAGAGGACGGTGCAATGGTACACTCATATGGGCTCTCTCCCAGGGGATATTCTCGAGTTCGAACAATTAGAGGAGTCTATAGGAGCAGAGTGGGCTAGGTTCATACGCCTTTGTGCATCTGGACCCGGCTCATTTCTACCCGATGATGTCTTGCTTTATGCATTTTGCATGGGTTTAGACATGGACGCTGCCCAAGATCTTGACATCACTGCTGGAGGTTCGTTTGCACACAAAACTCTAGTCGAAGGAAGGGAAATCCTAGATAGCCTCTTAGGAAACTCTTCCCTTCTTACCTACCATAACGAACCCCGCCAAGAATCAGAGTCGATCTATGAGAGTCTCAACAGCTGAACCTGAGCCTTTGACTTCCACATCCCAAGATTCGGTTGTTGAGCCCTCTCCCGAACCAAGAATAGTGGAGGAAGAAGAAATTCAGCCTCCAGAGTTCCTCTATCGCTTCGAGGATGATCCTTCTGAAAATCTCAAAAACACCTCAAATTCTTTAGATGCCCAACTAAGGGAGGAGCCCTCTTCTATCCAAGTCCAATCAGACACAAATCTTTTGACAGAACCTTCCCCGAGACCTACGGTACCTCCCTTGCCTCCTGATCCTCCAAACGAAACATCTATCATGGAGTCCTTGGAGAAGAAGTGGTCGACTGGAGTGCGAAACTTTTCCGAAGCACTTTGGATTTGTTCACCCTCTACGATCATTTCTTGTTCCATAAGGGGAATTATCGTAGAAGCCCATCTTAACCCCACTATGGAGGTTAATGTTATGCCATGGCACCTAGCGTACACTCTGTTGGGCAATGTTACGCTAAGACCATCCGACAAGCTCCTCAAGAGTTGTCCCTCCGAACACATTCTTGAGTGTCGGGGGGTTGCATGTGTCGTGCCACTCCTAGTAGACAAGATCAAGGTTAATCTAGACTTCCACATCTTTGATGTCCATGATCTTGATCTCCTCCTAGGCTCCCCTATAGAAAAACTTCTCGACGCATCTCGAGGGAGCCTAGATGAAAAGCTTAGGGAATCCGCTTCTGCCACAACTCCCTTGTTCTCAGAAAGTTCTATGGCGGAGCCTCTTCCCAAGCAAAACCCGCTTGAGGAGATGATGCATGTATCTCCGCTCGCATCGTCTGAGCCCGTTCTCGTTGAGTTTGTAGAATTTTCTACTCCTCAAGAGTACGACTCGGAAGATCCTCTTCACCTTTGTGAAGGCGAACGATCCTTATCACCCTCGATCAAGTTTGAGCCTCTTTCCGCTGGCCCATATCATGTAGCTCTCGACCTTGATCGAGAATCAACATCGGTCTTACTCGATGAATCTCTCGAGATGGAGAATTCATGGGCCATGGAAATCTATGAGGCACCGACTTTGGAGTCCAAGGGGAAGGATTCCACGGACAAGCATGGTAGCTTCACTCTTGATATACCATATACCACCTAAACCATGCTTGCATCATGCTTCTCCAGAGTCGGCTATGCTCGGTGCACTAGGCACACACGAGGACTACAACTGCCTTTTAGTCCTCTTTTGCTCAACATTTAGAAGGTTGGTTGCAGATGCATATGTTTACCATAAGCATTGCAGATTTCGTGTATGCTGTTGACGGTGAATTTCCGTCAACCTAGAGTACTTGTTATACATTGGTTTCGATTAAGATTTGCAACTAACCCGCCACTAGGCATACTAATGATATAACAAGTTCACTTGTGAATGTGGTATTTGGAGTATGTTGTTTACGTAGGATTTAGGCACTAAAAGGAGCACTTCCGGGAGAAGTTCAATGAGCACTTTATGAGAGGATCATGAAGCCCGGCACAAGTCAACACTCGAGGTGAACATGACTCCAAATGACCCAAGGACCACAACGTGAAGGCACAAAACTCCAGGGACCTGAACAGAAGATGCTGAAGCTTGCGCGACAAGGAGCTCTATCTAAACCGTGGAGAAGACGACGTCAAGGGCCCACATGCAGAAGGGAGCAAGTCAACAATTGACCGAGAAGCGTCGGGGAGCGAAACGGGGCCGAACCGGGCTGAAACGGGCCTGGGCCGGTCGGCCCAGGCCGGTCGGCCTGGCCTATTTCGGGCCCGGTTCGCGATGCCCTTTGACCTAGGTGTTTCTCTATAAATTACATCTGCCTCTGTCGGCCGCCACATCCATCCATTCATCAGAGAGCCGCCGACACGAAGGAGAAGCACCGGAAGGAAGACGACGGCCGCGGCAAGTCCTCGAAGTCGTCTAGGAGATGGCCTAGGCCTACCCTAGCCGCCATGGCCGCCTTGCACGGTTGAGTCATGGCGGAGTTCCAGAGCTAGTTGAGGTCATCAATGGTATGTACTCGGTGGAGATGATCTAAACGCATTTATTATGTGAGTAAAGTACTTCATGTCATCTGATCTTTTAGCGACTCGATTCCTCCTTTTATGATTTTGCTCTCGCTTGGCTATGCTTCGTCTTCAATCTATTCTATAGATAGATTGCTTGGGGTGCTCTTGTAGTCATGGTGGCTAGAGGTGCATACCGGATCGACCAAGTGTTTTCAACTTGTTCCTCTCGAACTCGCCCTAGGCTAACCCGCACGAATATGAGTGCGTTGTGACAGGACGGTGGCTCCAAAAGGCGGGCGTCTTCGGAATCGGACCGGAGGATAGTAGTTTAAAGATGGCTTTGGATGAGATGCATGTCGCGCTTGCTCTTTTGGCTAGAACTACGACTAGAAGACGATAGGCCTTAGTTTCCCTTGCTTGCTCCTTACCTTGTCGACATTCATGGATGCGATCAACCTTATGCTATAACTCATATATCTTTAAGGTTTATCTTCTTATGCAATCAATGCTTCGTGTTAGGTTAGATCGATAGGTTAGATGGATAGCCTTAGGAGTTTGCTTCCGATCCGTGGATTGACAAATCTAGGGAGGACCCTCCTTGGTGAAAAAGGCACCAAGTCACCCGTATGCTTGCGGTGAACTTGAGCACGGTTTTGCACCATCAACAAGCCCATTTTTCTGGCGCCGTTGCCAGGGATCGGCAACTCAAACCCTAGGGTGATCCATCTATCTCTTTGACTAACCCTAATTTCTATTATTGCATATATGCTTGCTTTCTTGTTTGTGTCCTTGAAAGTAGGCGAAAAGCTAGACACAAGACGTTCGAGAAGTTCACAATCCACTCCGACAAGATGATGACTACATCAAGATTCACTCTTTAGTGGTAGGTGCTAACTTTTGTTAGTGGCCCATCATCCGCTATTGAGTCCACACCCTACACGAGCGATGATAAACAAGGTATGTCAATGTGTCAATTAAAGTTTTAAGACTAATGTTTCGTGGAGGTTTGTTTGTCCAAGCAATAGGTGTTGGAAGCAATCACATTGCGAAAGAATCACTTTGGCTAAAGCAAAATCATGAAGAAGATACACCATTGCCATCATGCTACTCGCTAATCCAGCAATGGCGATGACTTCAAGCCGAAGGAGACGCGACGTAACGCCCCGGAGACCACAAGATCAAGGTCGTCAACATCTTCGGATCGATTCGGAAGAAGTCTATGTTTGCATCAATCTCTGCACAACCTCAAGGGAGAACAACAGGATATCTTTGGATATTTAGAAGCCCCATGAAGTTACGCTTCCAACGAACCAAGAGTCAGGTCAATCGGAGGTTCCTACAAGCGGATATGACTGAATTACCGAAGGTTGCGCGTTCTGAAATTTTCTGGACAGCATGCAAGAGCGGAAACAAAACGGCCATAGCTCCCTCATTTGGGCTCCGATTAAGATGAATGAGTACCCGTTGGAAAGGTAATTTTATAAAGTTTTCAATGGAATAATATTTTGGTATATGTTCTGTTATGTACATAGGGGAAAATCCATGAAAAAGAGACAGCAGCAACACGATGAGAACAAGATAGTGGAGATGAGGACGACGACAACGAAGAGGAGCTTGGGCAATGCTTCCATTAGACCACACAAGATGAAATTCAGAAGTTTGGAACAAAACAAAGACCCCAAGAGCATTGGCAAAAGAAGGCACAAGTTGGCAACATCCGACGCTAGGAGATGTTAGAAGCAAATCACAATGGATTACACACAAATGATGGCATCCAATGGCGCGGATACTCTGGGCTCTCACACGAAGGATCATGGAGTTACATGAAGATATTTGAGACATGTGTGAAGTCCCGCAAATGAATAAGAAGAGTGAGTCCACACAAGGCAACCTTGATGATGTGTGGCACGAATGAAGGAATTGCGAAAAGACAATGCAAGCCACCGATCATTGAAGATTGTTTACTTTCAACTCCGAGAGACCACTCACGATGAAAAGCTGGAAGGCCAAGGTACAAATTAACCTCTCAAGATACTTTTGGAGCTGATAATATTCCTTTGATATATCTATGATTCATATCCATTAGTGAGGTTGATTCAATTCTATGCCTTGTTCTTATGATGATCATGATAGGCTAGAATTTCTTGAGAGTGATAAAGAGGCTTTGTTGTGCTTAAACTTTGTTACATGCCTAATAAACCTTTTCCTAATGAGAGCTTAGCACTGAGCAAGAAAACTTATGCTACAATTAATCACAACTTACTTTGTCATAAATTGTGGTTATGGATGTGTTTGTTTGTGATATGATTTGTAAATCTTGGACTTGCTTTGTTGTCGGTCAAGTTAGTGACCTTAAAAGAGCAAATTGTGGGAGAAATCCCAAGTTTCACTAACCATGCAGGGCATTAAACATAAATTAAGAGGAAAGAAGTCATACCCAAAGGAATTGCAAACCCGTGCATCACCGTCACCAAACCTCAAAAACAGACATCACTGTTTTCATCAATTTTGAGGACCTGGTCAGACATGTTCAAGGAAGAAAGAGTTGAAAATCAGAAGCTCCATCAAGTGCCGGTTCCAACGCATCTAGGATCGATGAATTTGAAGACCCGTACAAGGAGATATGGCAAAAACATTGAGCGATGTGCAGTCTGAAATCAGCTTTGGACAGATTGCAGCGCCGGAGTAGAACAGGCATAACTCACTCGATCGGAGTCCGTTGGGGGTGAATAAATACTTGATGGAAAGACAATTTCATGCGCCACGCATGGAAGCTATTGTTTTCTACATGGTCTGATCTGGACAGAGAGGAAAATTTGTGCAAGAAGAGGCAGCGATAAAGTGCGATGGAGAAGGTGATGATGATGATGCAAGGAGACGATTGGGCAAGCCTCTCATCGAGCATAAGTGATCGTGTCAAGCATGGAGAGTGGATCAAGGCTGCATGAACACCTTCAAATCTTGCATGAAGGATCATGGCTCCGCAACAACAAGAAGGTATGTGAGAAAGTCGAGCTCTACGACTTTAAATGAAGCGCTTTGCAGGAGGCAACCCGATTTTTATTTATATATATTCATGACCGTCTACATTGTGCTCTTTAATCGAACCATCAAGTAACATTGTACCATTGCTCTAATAAAAACCACAACACCATGTTGTATGTTCTAATTGCTATTGAGGGAGCGCTTTGTTATTTGATCTTGGAAAACTTGTAGACCTTTTTGTGTGCCTATTAGAGTTTAGAGTCTTTTTCTTTTGTGTCTTTTTAGAGAGATATATGAAGTTGGTACCATCCTTTGATTCTAAACTTGTGGCTAGTTTTTTTAGGCTAACATTTGTTTTTGTTTTAGACCACCGCATATCATGTCATATCATTTTGTTCATCCACCTTGCATCGCACTGTATGTTTGATTTGATCTAACATTTTGTCCAACCAACCTAAGCCTTCCTATAACCTCCACCAAAAACCATAGCCAATAAAGGTAGGATTACTTGAGTTGACCGGGGGCTGTCACCCTCCGGGTCGGCCAAGTCTACCCCTATCTAACTAAAAAGACGACGGTGCTTTGATGATTATGGCCGACCACCATACTTTTCGGGGTGAATCATGCTCTAGCCCCGTAGAACTCATCGTCATAAACTTTGACTAGCCTCCCTATAAAACCCTTAGGAAAACTTCCCTTACCTATAGACATCCTAAAACCATAGGTTTGTAGAAAGACTCTAGCACCACCTTAGATAGAATTTCTATGCTTGACTTCCCCCTCTTCAAAACTCCTTTTGAGCCAAAAATATAGGATACCCATAACCTACCCTTAAACCTTGTTAGTTTGGTTGATTGATTCTTTTTGATGGGTGACTTCCTTATTGACAATGCTTACTTCGTATGAAGTGTGAGATCAAGATTTGTCCTTTGCTTATTGTAGACCACATCGAAAGTATTTTTCAAACCTTGCTAATGCTTGTTTGTGCTAACTTTTTGCATTTGCATTTTGCATCCATCTCTTTGTCATCATTCACTTTATGTTAGCTTGGGACCTTTTTGTGAAGCTTTATGATGAATGCTTTCATATCTATGTTAATGCTTGTCGACATGCGTTACTACTTTTTGCAATCTTGTGAAAACATGGTGTTTAGACATGATTGGAGACCACCATCATTTAGTCTTATATCCCGAGCTATCATGTTGCATTGGTTGGTTTATAAACTTAGCAATGCGCCCTACTTTTCTTGCACTATAAAGAATTGTTGATCTTGGGATGAACATGGTGTTTTGACCTTGGTTAATAAATCTCTATGGGAATAGAAAGTTTGGCAACCACTTTGTAAGCATGGAGCTTAGAATTTGGTGTAAACATTATTTTGTTTTTATACCATCATATCATTTGCATGCACCCATTAGGATTTTCGCTTGATTAACTATGCCACAAGTGAAGATCTTAGGGATCTCATGGTTTGTTGGCATAGGGTGAGTATTCCCGACCATCACCTCGGGAGTACTTTGTGCATTATAGTTATTTTGCAGGCATGGCGAATCACTCCCATGAGTTCGTAATAAAAGTTGAAATCAAGATCATCAACACCTCCAAAATCCCGAAAGGAGCACTGCTGTTTTCATCAAGATTAAGCACATGTTCAGAGATGTACAAAAGGGGAAAATTGGATATTCAAGTGCCCCATTAAGTCTACTTTCCAATGCATCAAGAATCAACATTTTAGGAGACCCGTGCAAGAAGTTACAACCAAATCTTTGGGCGTCACACATTCTGAAATCAGCCGGGACAGCTTGCACCAACAAAGTAAAAACGGCGTAACTATCTTGTTCGGAGTCCGATCGGGATGAATGGCCACTCGTTGGAAAGATAATTTCAAGAACTTTGCAATGGAGCGATGATTCAGTACATACTCAGTTCTGGAAGTAGAAGAAAAACTCATGGAAGATGAACCAGCGATAAGGGACAACATGGAAGGAGGAGAAGATGGGATGAGAAACAATTGGGATCAAGGCTCGTGGCAAAGGGCGGATATTGAAGGATGAACAAAGGCAACAATGTGATGATGATCTTCTCGCATGGCGGTAGGACTTCAAGAATTTTAAGATGGTTCATCATCTTCCGTGCCTAGCAACATGCTAAGCATGGGGGAAGACTTGGTGGACGAAAGAAGACCACATGGAGTTCAAGGATCACGGTTGCTGCGGATGCCGATCTTCCTTCTTCCATGCTAGGCAAAATGCTTAAGCATGGGGGAGGGCACGCTACATCACAAGCATCAAAGGACGGTAACAATTCCTCAACCCTCTCTTTGTCCTTGTCTTTCTAAATGCTTGTATATATGTATATGCCTTCAACAACCTTAGATGCAACTTTTGTATGTCTCTCTTGTTAAATAACATGGCTTCTAGGAGTACAACCTAGTTTTTGTTTTTGTTTATTGTCATCACCTTGTGCTCACCATGATGAAATAATTTTGGCTTGATCTTGCTCGTTGATATATGATGACCGTTGCCGCTTTGTTTAAACTTTGTGCTTGTTTATGCATGATTAAGATATTTCTCTCTCTAATACAAATCTGAAATTAATTAAATGCTAGCTTAATCTTTTGTGGAGGTCATGATAAAAATAAAGACCCATGGTTTCTTTTATGCTCTCAACTTTGGATGGGTCGAAGGACATATTACTTTTTGCTTTTAAAAGTCATGCTAACCTTGTCATTAATACCTCTTGCATTTTGCTCTACCTATCCAAAGCCTTATATATTGAGTGCAACCATAGATTACAAGAGTTATTGTTGGGTGAATTGATTCAAGGCTCGATTCTCTGGCTCGTGACTAAGAAGCTGGTCATTCCGTTTTTTGCGTAACTTATCTTTTGCTAGCCTATTCTATCTGTGCATTGTGAGCTCCCACATCGGAAGTTTTGCAAACCTCGCCGGATATCCACCCTTTAAACCAACATCATCTTTTGTGTTAACCTCCTTGACCTACCTATCACTTGAGTATGGAGATGACACGTCACAAGAAGGTGCTTCAAAGGGAAGATTCAAGTTCCCTCTCATCAAGACATCCGGTACCTACCTTAACACCACTTCCTCTTTGCTCGGGTACGAGCAAACATCCAAGCATGGGGGAGGAGGTAGGTACTATGCAAATTAGAGTTCTAGGGGAGATAAAAAAATGAAAAAGATGAGAGGAGAAAATAAAAAAAATTCAAAGCACCTCGCACCGGTCAAAGGAAAAAGAAAAAAAAAGAAGGGAGAAAAAGAAAAAGAAAGAAAAGAGAGAGTAATAATAATCTCCCCCGGTTCTCTAGTTGCTTAAGGATTTTTCAATGACTTCAAGATCAAGACCCATACTCATTTTTCCAATCATGTGCAATCCGATAATGAGGACTTCGTTGGGGCCTCGGGATCATTCTTTGCCATTTGCACATGTCCACCTATCTAAAAGTGTGAGTTCTTTCTCTCCCCCTCCTTGTGAACATTATTTTTCCAATGACCTTTTTGACGAGTCATGATAAGTCCATGAGAAGCTTGCCTTGTTTTGATAATAGTCTCGACTTTAACATCTTAGTAGGGATAAAAACTTTCCTATGAGCTCCAAATAAAACCCTTCCACCTACAAACATGAGAGGGAAAGGATATAGACCAAGTAGGCTTGAGAGAATTGTGAGATGAGACAGTTCATGAGCAAGATGCAAGAAGGTTTAAATTTTTGTACTTGGTTTAGCTCTTTTATTCACCTCATTCTTCACTTCAAAAGTTTCTAAGACCTATTCGAATTTTGTGGAGCATAATTGATTACTTGTGGAAAGAGCTTAAATTATATCTACCCTCCATAGAGATGAAAGCTAGTTACATTATGGAATTTTAAAAAATATAAACTTGGAGAGCATTATGCTTTCTCATGTGTGATCAAGTGCAGGGTATGAACAATGAAAGGAAATGCTGATATCCATTGAAAACTTACTTGAGGACGAGCAAGGTTTAAGCATGGGGGAGATGTTGACGGTGAATTTCCGTCAACCTAGAGTACTTGTTATACATTGGTTTCGATTATGATTTGCAACTAACCCGCCACTAGGCATACTAATGATGTAACAAGTTCACTTGTGAATGTGGTATTTGGAGTATGTTGTTTACGCAGGATTTAGGCACTAAAAGGAGCACTTCCAGGAGAAGTTCAATGAGCACTTTATGAGAGGATCATGAAGCCCGGCACAAGTCAACACTCGAGGTGAACATGACTCCAAATGACCCAAGGACCACAACGTGAAGGCACAAAACTCCAGGGACCTGAACAGAAGATGCTGAAGCTTGCGCGACAAGGAGCTCTATCTAAACCGTGGAGAAGACGACGCCAAGGGCCCACATGCAGAAGGGAGCAAGTCAACAATTGACCGAGAAGCATCGGGGAGTGAAACAGGGCCGAAACGAGCCTGGGCCGGTCGGCCCAGGCCGGCCGGCCTGGCCTGTTTTGGGCCCGGTTCGCGATGCCCTTTGACCTAGGTGTTTCTCTATAAATTGCCTCTGCCTCCGTCGGCCGCCACATCCATCCATTCATCAGAGAGTCGCTGACACGAAGGAGAAGCACCGGAAGGAAGACGACGGCCGCGGCAAGTCCTCGAAGTCGTCTAGGAGATGGCCTAGGCCTACCCTAGCCGCCATGGCCGCCTTGCACGGTTGAGCCATGGCGGAGTTCCGGAGCTAGTTGAGGTCATCAATGGTATGTACTCGGTGGAGATGATCTAAACACATTTATTATGTGAGTAAAGTACTTCATGTCATCCGATCTTTTAGCGACTCGATTCCTCCTTTTATGATTTTGCTCTCGCTTGGCTATGCTTCGTCTTCAATCTATTCTATAGATAGATTGCTTGGGGTGCTCTTGTAGTCATGGTTGCTAGAGGTGCATACCGGATCGACCAAGTGTTTTCAACTTATTCCTCTCGAACTCACCCTAGGCTAACCCACACGAATAGGAGTGCGTTGTGACAGGACGGTGGCTCCAAAAGGCGGGCGTCTTCGGAATCAGACCTGAGGATAGTAGTTTAAAGATGGCTTTGGATGAGATGCATGTCGCGCTTGTTCTTTTGGCTAGAACTACGACTTGAAGACGATAGGCCTTAGTTTCCCTTGCTTGCTCCTTACCTTGTCGACGTTCATGGATGCGATCAACCTTATGCTATAACTCATATATCTTTAAGGTTTATCTTCTTATGCAATCAATGCTTCCTGTTAGGTTAGATCGATAGGTTAGATGGATAGCCTTAGGAGTTTGCTTCCGATCCTTGGATTGACAAATCAAGGGAGGACCCTCCTTGGTGAAAAAGGCACCAAGTCACCCGTATGCTTGCGGTGAACTTGAGCACGGTTTTGCACCGTCAACATATGCATTGTGGCACTAACCTTGCAGCTGAAGCTTCACTGATACATCAACAATTGGTGGTGAGACGAGAATGACATCACCAACAATAGCTGCAGGAAGAAGTTCCCATGGTCGAGCTTATGACCGTAAACAAAGCACTACCTGGAGATAGCCTGGAATAGCATAGGTTTGTTTTATTTCCCTTTTCAAATAAAAAGCAAGAGCATGTTTTTAGAATAAGGTTGTCCTTCGGGTATTTTCGGTAGCTAACCTTTCAGGTGGAGATTGAAAAGAATGATGGACAGGTGATGCCTAAGAACATGTGAGCTACATCACTACTACACCTTTATAAGTTTTTGTTGAGAGAACATTTACAAAAGGAAGCTTGATCTCCACACACTTGAGTTTTGTTGTCTAGCAATGCAAACTTCAAGTGTGGGGGAGGCATGTGACCATCCTGAGTAAAGTTCCTCTCATCCAAATCTTATCTCAAGTCTCTTGCCCAGTTAGGTACGTCTTGCTTTTGACATTAAACAAAGCCCTTTCGGAGGTTGCCCGATGTTCACCATCTTATGCTCTTGTTTATGTCCCTTTGAAAATAGCTTGATCATGCTTTCATACTTCCTTTATCTATCTTTGTAATGCTATGGTTTGAGTGCATGTTTAGCTACATGCTTTCATAGGTTGTTTTAAATTAAGCATGGTACTTAGGTTAAAACTGTCTTCTTCAATCAAACAAGACATGGTGTCGAGTTTAATTGATGAACCTTATAGTATATGCTTTCATGGATATTGGTTGTATATGCGGACTAACCCTTGTAGGAATTTTCGAATCCAAATGGGGTAAGTCATGGAGCTTGATTTCAAAGTGAAGGTAAGCCAAGGCATGCTAGCCTTGTTTGAGCTATCTCATGGTGAATTTATATTTGAATTTGAATAAAGGCTCCCTGGTTCTCGAACCAGTAGAGTCCCTCTTTTTTTTCCTATTTTGTTTGAAGACAGCACCAGGTACATGAACAAGTGTGGGGGAGATCTCCCAAGCTTATCATCGACATACACACTTGAGATCTCCCACACAGGTGTTGCACAACATCGACTGCGCTTTCATGACAAGGGACAAGGTAAACTAGAGTGATCCGTCTGCCCCATGGGTCAGCTGAACAACCACTAGTCTTCCTTGTTTCTCATATTCTTCAGGAGCGATGGTATGTGCACCCTTTATCTCACTCTCTTTGATTCATGGGTTTGAATGAGTTTCAATTCTTATCTGCTAAAATCAAACTCATGGAATCATGCTCTACATGTTTTACGTGTTCCCTGTGGTTGGCTTGCATATGTTTTATTCCTGACTTATCATCTTGATGCTCGTGAACAAATATCATTAGGGAACTCATGCTCATCTAAGTAGTTGATGTCTGAAATATAGTTTGATGATATGATCTTCTCTCTAAATGTTTGAGTGCTTGGGAATTTATATAAAGAAACTGAAAACCCTTTGCAAAGCTCCTCTTTGATATGCCGAAGTCCAACCAAAGCCATATGATGAGTTATTCTTGAAAACTTTATACTCATATGTTGCTTGTCATTGCATTGAGCTTTGTCAAATTGTTGTGACCCTTGTGAGAATTCTTTTCATGCTTTCACAATCAAGATTCATGTGCACTCCGTTTTCCCCTTGCTATGCTTCTACACTGGAAGTTAGCATTGTATCATCCATCCATTCCACAAAATAAAGCTCCATGTTTGGTGTGATCTCTCTCTCCAAAGTATCCATGAAAAAGGGCATGGGCTATGCAAAAAAAACCATGCTCAAGGGCATAGGTGAAAAAAAACCCATGCTCAAAGCATGAAGAAAAAAGAGAGATAGCCCATGTCCAAAAGAAAGAAGAAAAAGGAGAGAGATGTGATCACGCAAAAAGGAGTTCCAATAATTTTTATGGTAATAACTAGTACCTGTTCCAGACCTAGTGTCCACCTTACCATCACCACAACATTCATCACATATATGGTAATATCTAGCACCCATTCCGGGCCTAGTATCCACCTTACCATATCCATCACATCCATACACATGCACATCTTGATCTGATTGTATGAATTGTTTTTCTCCTCGAATCTAGTTTTTGACTTTGCAATACGTGTGATGCAAGTATGCTTTATCTTTTATCCTACCCTGAGCTCCACATATAGCCATCATTAGAAGTAGGATGAAAGAAAGGCAAATCTAATGCCTTAGTGAGGACATATACACATTGAGTGATCTGAGAGAATCAAACGAGGAGCTAAGCAAAGTTTGTTTTGAAAATTATTGCAAAACCCCAAGTTGACATAATGAGTAGAAGTGATTTGGTTCATGACCGTTCCATTCCTCAACTACCCAAGATGGCATGATAGACACTCCACAGAGTTCACAAGTCCAAGGTATGGTTTGGAATATCTCCTATGCTCGCTTCATACCTTTGGTTATCATGTTTCACCTTGATTTGTTCTCCCTTCACTCGGGGATGAGCAAAGGTCAAGTGTGGGGGTGTTGTTGACGGCTGTTAAGTACCACTTTTACACCGTCAACTCCTGCATAAAATAAATAAAAAGTGAGCATCAACACTAGGATAGGGCTTTATACTGACAATCTCCACAAGTGTTGGTGTTTCTAGCTTTTGTTGCAGGGCACACCGAAATACATGCTAAATGGTACAGTTGAGAGCAACTGATCTAATAGCTTATATAGGACGTCATCATAAACAACCTGAAATGTCAATTTAGACTGCACCATTGTGACGAGCTCGTCGAGACGATCGAAATGGATATATTATTTGCCTATATCGGAGTTCGTATGCACGAGATATGAAATAAACAAACAAGGGATAGATGACATCACATGGGCCCACACCTCGTCACGCAGGACCCACCAGCGGGGCCCACACCTGGCGCGGGTCCACGCCACATCAGCAGCATGGGGCGGATGGGTAAGTATGGCTGCAATGGGTAGCTTCCCAGAAGCTTACACCGCAAGATTCAGTAGCTTACGCAGGAAGGAAGCTGCCTCAAGCTCCTTCTCATGCAAGATACATCAACTTAGCCCCCACTCCTCTTCGCCATGTGTCACCACCCTCAAGCTCCTTCTCATGCAAGATACATCAACTTAGCCCCCACTCCTCTTCGCCATGTGTCACCACCCTCCTCGTGGCGCCCATGGCAGCCAAGGGGGCTCCTCCTACTCTCCTTGGCCCATAAATAGAAGTGGAGGGGGTAGAGAATAGGACACACAACTCCTCTCCTCCTCTCTCATTTTCTCTCTTGAGAGGAGAGGCTCTCCTCTCCTCCTTCTAGAGTGTAAGTGTGGAGTAGTTGATTAGATCAAAGCTAGGGAGAGAGTGAGAGGTATGTACCTCTATGGATGCTTGTTCTTCAATTAGAGTAAAGTGAGTATTTCTGCATTTTCTATTTAGACTAAAGTGCAAGTGATATGTTCTTGTGTTCTTCACCTGTTCATCATTTAGAGGCACGTGTTCTTCATGAACACGCTTCCTCGATCTAGTTGATTAGGTGCACAAGTTTGTATCCCGTTTGTATGACTAGTCTATTAGAATAAAGTGGAATGCTTGCATGCTCTGATTAGAATAAAGTGTGTTCATGATTCCTTTCTAATAGTTTATGCTAGGATGCATGAGTAGTCTTTTTCCTCTGCTAGCGTGTAGATCCTGGGTTTATGCGTTCGTCTGCTGCAAGTCGTTCGTATACGTTGGAAGCATAGTACGGGATCGAGTGCTCTCTTGTATGCATTTAGTATAAGCTAGTAGTACCTATAGTGAGTGAGATCAGTTCTCTTCCGTGGTCGTAGTTCTATTAGTACAGGGTGGCGTAGTCTGTTGGCTACGGCAGTAACCACAGCATGGACGTTGTGACACGCTACCGGTTATCATCCGTTCGGCTTATCCCAAGGTTAGGTAGAGGCAGTCCAGGAGGTGGTGACAGCCCTTCTGGCCCTCGTTGATCCTCCGCAGCTGGATATAGTCAGAGCTTGTTCCACATAGATCCGCGTACTGGAGTCGCCTATTAAGTTAGGGCTATCGGTACCCTAAGCCAAGTTCTATCTAGAGATCGACCTTTAATCTCATCTATAGTGCTATCTTTATGAATCCTCTCAATCCTTGTCTTTTATCTGGGTGTGTCCTTGGACCGACTATACGAAGTTAGTACACACACGTTCCCTTGGATTCGATACCCTTGGAATACTCTGAGGTGAAAGCTACAACGGTATCCGTGCGCTTGCGGATTTATTCGTGTGTCGCTAAAATACACAACAAGGGGTGACCACCCAGGCCGGTTGAACCGCCCAGGAGGGGCGGTCAGACCGCCTGGGCCGGTCTGACCGCCCAGGGGGGCAGTCTGACCGCCCGGGTCGCAGCTGCCGAGAAGCTTCGAAGCAGAGGACACGCGGCATGATCGCAAGAGTTGCGTTGGAGCTACGCAGGCTTGCGGTGGATGCACATCCGTCCGATGGTGCTAAATTGAAGACTTCCAAAATTGCCCTTGAGGGGCTTGTATCCCTAGTTCGCTTGTAGGTGTAGTTTAGTCTTTTGGGTGCCTCCATATAAACACTTGGTGGGATGGATGGCAGCCAACTCTTGGAACCCTAGCTCATTTTCTTTTGCTATTTTCCTTTCCTATTTACCTTAGGATTTTCTAGGACTAGCTTGAGAGCTTCATGGTGAGATCTTGAGAGAGGGATGGATGACCGGGTGGCAAGCTAGACCTTGTATGAACCTTCATGATATGTATAGATGATTCGACATGGTTCCTCAAGGCCTTGTGTTGCCACTCCCATTTTCCTTTTTGGTGATTTTCGGAGCTCTTTCTTATGATTTTCGTGGCCGAGTTTTGAAGGCGATTTCTTGCGGGATTCTTGTTGGGTGTCACGTATGAGGACCTTGTGCCTCTTTGCTTGGTGACTTTGCCCCAAGAACTCCCTTGAATCGACCTCGATTTGGTGGTTTTTCGAGTTGCTCGAGTTCATGACCTAAAGGACCAAGATCCGCGATTCCCTTTGATTGAGAGCGTTTCGGTGCAATTCCTTTGGTGGAGAGGTTGCCTAGGAGGTAACCCAGGTATCCCCGAAGTTTCGCTGCAATCCGTGGGGTGAATCGGGAGATTGGGCGATGGGAAGTTGAGGGTTAACCCACGGCTAGGTTTTCTGGGAGGGGCGGTCTAACCGCCCTGGGTCTCCTAGGTGGAAGTTTTGGTTTCGTCAGATTTTCCTTTGTGAGTTTGTTCGCCTTGATCTGAGGAGCGTTCTGGTGAAATCTTGGCTCGTTTCAATGCTGTTTGCTAGGTGTTCTTGCCTTGAGTTCGTTGCTGGGTACAGGAGGTTAGACCGCCCCTGGTAGCCAGTCTAACCACCCCTAGGAATGGGGTGAAGTTTTGGTTTTTGCCAAGATTCTCTGGTAGCTTGCTTGGCCTTGACCAGAGGATTCTGTGGGTGAAACAGTGGAGATTTTTGGAGCTCGGAAGAAGGTTTTCAGAGGATTTCTTGGTTACCAGGTGGAGGCGGTCTAACCGCCCCCAATACCCGGTCTAACCGCCCCCTCCAGGTAGAGTGCTTCCGAGTTCGTTCCACTACCGTGTGTGTGTAGAAGTTGTGCCTGCAGGTAGGGTTTGTTCCTAGGACCAGTAGCACTTCAGTGGCTACGTGGTTTTGGCAAACGGAAGGTTGTGTGCGGAGCGTGTGATTTTGGGTACCTGACCGAGTTCATCTTGTTGGAGAAGTCATCTCCTTCGAGAAGAATTTTTATCGGCTCCCATTCACTCCCCCCTCTCTGGTCGCTAGTTCGGTCCTTCAAGTGGTATCAAAGCCAGTTACGGGTCTTTATTGACTCTAACCAGTCTAAGATCCAAAGATGGTGTACCAGGAACGGGGATCGGGTCCTTCGCACTTTGATGGGAAAAACTACCAGGTGTGGCAGAGGCGGATGGCAGCTTTCCTCCGTGGCAAGGGTCAGATCCTTTGGGATGTTATGGTGAACATAGCTTATGTTCATTCAATTAACTTCCTTGCTCCAGGATCGAGGGACATGCACGACGCCAACAATAAGGCGGTCGACTACTTGTTTCGTGCTCTGTGTCAATCCGAATTCGATTAGGTTTAGACAGAGGACTTGGCTTGTAGGATTTGGGAGCAATTGAAGGATGCTCACACTGGAAATGCTCAGGTTCAGGCTCGGATGTATACGACTTACCGGAGAGAGTACGAGGACTTCTCTCATCTCCCCAGTGAGTCAATTGATGCCTTGTTCCAGCGGTTCACGGTAGTTATGAACAACATGAGGGCCAATGTGGCCGCGCTCCCGTACAATGACCATGACAGAGCCGTGAAGCTCTTGCATGCGCTGGATTGTACAGTATGGGAGGGAAAGGTCGAGGCCATTCTTGAGTCAGAGAAGTATGACACTCTGACGGTTAATGAGCTGTTCTCTAAGCTCAAGTCAGTTGATGTCGATCGTGGTGTGACAGCCTGTCTTGAGAGCCCGACTGACTCCCGTAGTCTTGCTCTCGCAGTGGCTCAAGTGCTAAGTCCAACGCTAACCCATCCTCTAGGATGTACTCTCTGTCTTCCTTGATGTCTTTGCCAGATGAGGAGTTCGACGTGCTTGGAGAGAACGAGCTGGCGCTGTTGACTAGGAAGTTCGAGAGGTTGCACGAGAACTGGGTGAACACAAGGAGGACCACACGAACATGCTTCCAGTGCGGAAAGCCAGGACACTTCATCGTCGACTGTCCGGAGAAGATGGAGAACAAGGACGGCTACAAGCACCGATCGAGGATGGAGAACAAGCACCGATCGAGGCGCGATCACAAACACAAGCACAAGAACAAGGATGAGCGGAGATCGAGGAAGAAGGATGGCCACGGCAAGAAGGCCCGAGCGATGGTCGAAGCAAGCGACATCGACTCCAGCTCCGCCTACTCTACCTCGAGCTCCAGTAGTAGCGAAGATGAAGATGATCAGCGCAAGAGCAAGAAGGCATGCAAGAACTTGAGCGGGCTGAGCTGCTTCGCGTGTGATGGCTTCTGCGGCATGGCACACAGCTCCGGCAGCAAGAAGAGCGAGAAGGATGACTCAGACTCCGACTCTGAGGATGAGGTACGTGATGAGCTTTCCTTCTTGCGCTAGGAAAATGAGGAGCTTGGCAAGTTGCTTGATAACCGTGATGACATGGTTAGAGAGGCTAAGAAAATGAGGAAAGAGCTTAGGGACTCGCTTGAAGATGCTAGGAACAGAGTAGCTGAGCTAGAAACACAGAACCTTGATGCTAAACTTGAGATAGATTCGCTTAAGGCTTCACCTGTTGTTTCTGATGAGGTTGATTGTGGTGATTGCTCTGTTTTCCTAGCTGATCTTACTGCTCTTAAGGAAAAAGCATGCCTCCAAGTGTGAGGAACTAGATGTGCTTAGGGTTGAAGTGGCTGAGCTCAAGTCTAGACCTGCTTTGCTAGGTGCTTGCACTTCTTGTCCTGTATTACATGGAAAGTTGGCTGAGTCTCATGCTTACATTGTTTCGCTTGAGGCTGATATGAAAGCACATGTTCCTACTTCCTGCTCTACTTGTGAATTGCATGCTGTAAAGAATCTGGAACTTGCACATTATGTTGATCGCTTGCAGGATGAAAATGATGAGCCGAGGAAGTGTTTGAGTTGGTTGTCGGGTCAGGAGCCTCAGCTTGGTATCATGATAGCGGCTTTCAAACGCTATGATGGTCAGGCACTTGGGGCTGACAAAATTGGAGAGAGCAGTGGTGAGGGAGATGAGAAAGTTGGAGAGATCCATATCCCACCACAAACAACTCACAAGAACAAGTTTGAGCCCAAGCCGAACCATCTCAGAAACAAACTTGACACAACTCCAGATCCACCTGTGTTCCCTCCCCAAACAAACAAGTTCCAAAAACCGGTGAGATTTGTGAATCCTAAGGGAGATGTGGTTGGAGAGAAGAAGGGAGAGAAGCCAAGTGAGCAGTCTCAACCGAAGCCTAAACCAAAACCCATCCGATTCTATTATCGGTATTGTGGTAGAGATAGTCACAAGGATGAGTTTTGCTTCAAGAGGAAGCGTGAGGAGAGGATGGTTAAGGAGTAGGCTAACAAGGACAGGTACCACCCATCTCATGGTGTGCCTGAGCCTCGTATGCCACTGCCCAGGGGTAAGGCGATTGTGAGAAGCATTCTGGCATGGGGAGACACGAGTTCCCGTAGCCGAGGAGGTTTTCTGGAGAGGGCGGTCAGACCAGCCTGGAAGGGCGGTCAGACCGGTCCTGCCCAGACGGGGCCGGTTAGACCGGCCTGGCTAGGCGGTCAGATCGCCCCCCCAGAATTCTGGGCGGTTTGGTTTTCGAGGTGGCGATGCAAGTGGTTTCAGTTCTGGTGGTCGTGGTTCTGGTGGTTGGCATGGTGAGTCTAGTGGTGTTGAGTTTGCTAGGCGTTCTCCACCTTGTGCTCAATACGAGGGTAGGAGTCATAGCTTTGAGTCTCAGAGGAGTAGCAGTCCACGGTCTTCCTTTCGTGGTTTTCGTTCTCCTCCAGCGAGATAGGGGTGGTTCCCTTGTGGTGGTTCCTGTGGTGGCTTTCGTGGTGGTTGCTTTGGTAGGCGTGATGATTTGGATTGTGCTAACCCCACTTTGGAGCAGATGGCTCAGCACTGGTTTTACTCTTTTGGTACTAACCCTAGTGCTGAGTTGTTTGTTCGCTCACGTGCTCGTTTTTGAATTTCAGGTGGGAGACTTGAGGATCGTTTGGTTGATTGACTCCGGGTGCTCGAGGCATATGACCAGAGACAAGGGGTGGTTCTCAAGTCTCGTCCCGGTGGTGTCCAAGACATACATCACCTTTGGAGACAATGGGCGAGGACGTGTGTTTTCAGAAGGTGAGATTAAGGTAAGTGACAAGGTCACTCTCAGGCGTGTTGCTCTTGTTCAATCGCTCGGGTTCAATTTGCTTTCCATGTCCCAGCTTTTGGATGAGGGTTTTGATGTGTTGTTTCGTCCTGGTGGTTCTCGTATTTTGGATTCTCGAGGGGATCTTGTCTGCATGGTCGTTCCCGAGGGTCAAATCTTCCAAGCGGATTTCTCTCAGTCTTCTAGTGTGTCTCGTTGCTTTTTGGCTAGTTTGTTGAATGAGTTGTGGAAGTGGCATAGGAAGTTGGGTCACTTAAGCTTTGACCTTTTGTCTCGCTTGAGTAAGCTCAATTTGGTCCGAGGATTGCCACAGTTGAGGTTTGAGAAAGAGTTGGTTTGTGCGCCGTGTAGGCATGCATAGATGGTAGCCTCTTCCCATCCGCCCCTCACTGATATGATGACGGAGCGTCCATGCGAGCTGCTCCATATGGACCTTGTTGGCCCAGCTCGTGTGCGATCTGTGGGTGGGAAGTGGTACGTTCTAGTTGTGGTGGATGACTACTCTCGGTATGCTTGGGTCTTCTTTTTGGAGGAGAAGGGCGAGACATTTGGTTTTGTTCGAGATCTTGTCTTGAGGTTGAATAACGAGAGGCATAGAGATGCCATACGAGCGATTCGCAGTGACAATGGCTCGGAATTTAAAAACTCACATTTCGAAACCTTTTGCCAGGACTTGGGTCTTGAACACCAGTTTTCGAGTCCGTATACGCCTCCCCAGAATGGCGTGGTGGAAAGGAAAAACAGAACCTTGTGTGAGATGGCCCGGACGATGCTCAATGAGCATAGGACTCCGAGGAGGTTCTGGGCTGAGGCGGCCAATACCGCGTGCTATGTGTCGAACATGATTTTTCTTCGAGCTTTCAAGAAGAAGACGTGCTATGAGATGATGCACGGGCACACTCCCAAGGTGAGTAATCTCCATGTGTTTGGATGCAAATGCTTTATTCGGGAAGAAGGGCAAGAATTTGGATAAGTTTGAGGCTAGGTCTGTCGATGGTATTTTCTTTGGTTATGCTACTCACTCTAGAGCGTTTCGTGTGCTCAACTTGGAAACTAACCAAAGTGTGGAGACTTGCGAGGTTACCTTCGACGAGACACAGCCACGTAGCTCTCTTGTCTTTGATTATGCAGGTGATGATGAGCTTGGCGAGGAGATCTTTCAGGAGGAGGAGCATGAACATGGAGATGATGAAGATGGTGGTGTAGCGCCCGCGACTGAACATGTACCTACTACTTCGACTACGATCGAGGACGGGCCCTCTCCTACACCTACAACGACATGCCGAGATCAAGGAGAAGCTGTTGCTGAGGGGGAGGTAGCTTCAAGGCAAGAACCTCCCCGGCGAGTACAAGTGGATCATCCAGCTTCGAGGATCATCGGGGACATCAACGAACACACTACACGGTCGAGGTTTTGGAAGAACTCTCACTTTGCCCATGCAGCTTTTGTTGCTACTTTCGAGCCCAAAGACATTGGACATGCGCTATCTGATCACAATTGGGTAAATTCTATGCATGAGGAGTCAGAGAATTTTGAGAGAAACCAAGTTTGGGAGTTAGTGGAGCCTCCACCAGGTTGTAAGCCTATTGGGACAAAATGAGTGTGGAAAAACAAAGAGGGAGAGAAAGGAGAAGTGGTGAGAAACAAGTCGAGGTTGGTAGCACAAGGGTATAGTCAAAAAGAGGGGATCGACTACGAGGAGACCTTTGCTCTCGTAGCCTGTTTGGAGGCGATTAGGATCCTTCTAGCCTTTTCCGTGGCTAAAGGGTTCAAATTGTACCAAATGGACGTGAAGAGTGCTTTCCTGAACGGTGTGTTGGAGGAAGAAGTGTGTGTGAGGCAACCACCGGGGTTTGAGAGCGAGAAGTACCCCCACAGGGTGTACAAGTTGAGGAAGGCGCTGTATGGGTTGAAGCAGGCGTCTAGAGCTTGGTATGGTAGGTTGAGGGGGTTCCTGTTTGAGAGAGGTTTTGAGATGGGGAAGGTAGATCAGACTCTGTTTCTTCTCAGGCAGGGCAAGGACATCCTAATTGTTTGTACGTGGATGATATTGTCTTTGGTGGCTCGTCTAACTCTTTTGTTGTAAGGTTTGCAGAAGACATGAGCAGGGAATTCGAGATGAGCATGATGAGTGAGTTGCAGTTCTTCCTCAGCCTCTAGATCAAGCAGTCGAAGGAAGGAACATTTGTGCACCAAGCCAAGTACACCAAGAACATAGTAAGGAAGTTCAAGATGGAGGACTCCAATGCCATGATGACGCCGATGAGTACGACTACAGTGCGGACGAGGAAGGTGAACACGTGGACCAGAAGGAGTACCGAAGCATGATCGGGTCACTCCTGTACTTGACGGCGACGAGGCCGGACATCCAATTCTCGATATGTCTGTGCGCTCGTTTTCAAGCGTCTACAAGGACTTCGCATCGGCAGGCAGTCAAGCGCATATTCAGGTATTTGCGATACACTCCCGACTTCGGCCTTTGGTACTCCGCGTCTTCTTCTTTGGCGCTTCATGATTTTTCAGACACGGTTAGACAAGCAGAAAATAGATCAAGAGGAGCAAATAATCCTCTTTTGTTTAGATCGGGAGGGCGAGTAGCCGATCTATCCTGCTAAGTCTAATCAAATAATCTAGTTCATTTCAGCTTGTATCCAAATATTCCTCTTTTGTTTATAGGGTTCTGCTCCGGCCACCTCGAGTCCTACAGGAGCAAACTTGATGTCTTGATAGACCTCGGGGACCAGGTGCCAATCCCTCACCAGGAGGTCCAGATCGACGACGGCCCCTAAGGATTCAACTTTTGGTTGCTCCCTCCCAAACTATCGGTGAGTTCCCCAAATGAACAAAAATTCTTCATATTTGCTGGTTCAGCTAGCATTCTGTCTGAGAGAGCCAGTTTGATGGCTCACCACCTGACTTGATGATGTGGAGTTATTTTTTCTAGTTTGGGAGCATTTGGATGCCAGACGATTTTGGAGTTAGTTCTCTGATTTTGTGAAAGCCCCCGCATGATTTTTTTAGTTTCCACCAGTATGAAGATGCAATGACGTACTCCTAGACACTAGACAGCATATATATCTTCAGAAGGTTGCACACTCCATGTTCATTAGGATTAGGTTGCATGGGTGTGCTTCTATCGTTTTTAATTGTATACATATGGAGTAAAGGCGGAATAATTCGGTGAGTTCCCCATGAACAAAAATTCTTCAGGTTTGCTGGTTCAGCTAGTGTTCTGTCTGAGAGAGGCAGTTTATTTTATTTCATTGGTTGTGATGCAATTTCTGCTGGTACTTATCCGCAGAATTTGCTTATGCATTGAATATTCATGTACATGATAGTAGGGTCACTGGTTTTACTTATTTCTCGATCCAATGTAGGAAGCTATTTTTTCTTTAATTTGTCTATCCTGAAGAATGTAACATCAGGTGAGAGAACTGAAGGTCCTGAAAGAACATATGCTTGAGCTTCCCCAAGGTCACCCTAGTGAGGTAGCCCCAGCCCTCTCGCAGAACCGCCGCCGCCCCCGCGTCGCCGAGGGCGACACGAGCGGCACTGCGTGTGGCCGGCCACCGGCTCCTTCTCCACCACCGTTGTTGGTCACCCTCCCTTCCCACCTCCGGCATATCGTTGGGGGTCGAAGGGAGTGGGGATCCATCTCTCCCAATAGCCTCACATAGGTCGAGTCTATGTTAGGGTTAGGGTTCTCCATACTGCGTTTTGCGGTATGAGAGATTTGTTTCCTCCTTTTCTTCTCCGGCAACGGTGGAGAGATAGGGTGGATTGGTTTTCTCCATGGCAGCTCCGATGAAGGTGGTGGCAGCATCTACGTCAACAACTTTCTTGAAACCGCGACATGGAGATTTAGGTTTCCGGATGGCGACATCGAGGCGGAGATGGTGTCGTCGTTGTGGAATAATTTTCTCCGGCCACTTCTCCGTTTTGTCGTGGTTAGATCCAACCACGGTAAAAGGCTTGTGAGAATAAATCTGTCCCCTGAGCTGATGTCGGTCAGTCTTGGGTCGGATAGATTGGGATCAGTCTCTTTTCTTCATTGGTGGCAGAAAGATGAAGAAGAAAGACACATGAAGGAAGAAGAAGATTGTGCTCGGTCCAGCCTACAGGGATGTTGGTCGCTGTTCTTTGGGCGCTTGTTCTCAGCCTTCTTGCTCAGTGTATGCCTATGCGGCCTTCTATTTGATTTTTTTACACAGGTTTGAGATTGAGATTTGGAGCTGTCTAGAGTGTGAGTACATTGAAAGGGTTATGTGTAACTTACTGATGTACTCAACTTTGATATAATACAATTCTTCCTTTGATCTCAAAAAAAAAAAAGAACATATGCTTGAGTTCAGGTGCACCTGTTGGTAATGGTGAGAATTAGTTATAGTTTATCAGGTGAATGTTGTAGTTACCAGGGTGTACTGGGCTTCATTTTTTATTTCATAAAGATGTTTTCAAGGTCAAGGTATTTTTTTAGGCTATATACAGTACGAGTCGGAGTCGGTCACCGGCCCTGGACCTGGAGCAGCATTCCCTACCGTCTCGCAGTTCACGCTCGAACAAGCACATGCAAGACAATTGGGCAGGAAAAGATTAAACTTAAACATAATTTGATATACTTATGCGGCAGGGAAAAGAGTAAATTTCAAAAATAATTTTGATCAGCCAGATCCAGCCCTCCATGGT
Organism: Cenchrus fungigraminus; assembly: GCA_036936925.1. Taxonomy (NCBI): domain Eukaryota; kingdom Viridiplantae; phylum Streptophyta; class Magnoliopsida; order Poales; family Poaceae; genus Cenchrus; species Cenchrus fungigraminus. The sequence continues at coordinate 77,814,618 of CM072780.1, forward strand.
CCATATATACATATATATATGTGCAAGCATCTGCATGTAGAATTCCTATTCAGTTTGATCACGTCCAATTGCCTTTCTACTGCTCACTCAACACCCATGCTGAATTGTTGAGAGCTCTCTCTCTATTTTTTTTCTGAGTATACACAGAAGAGCTGTGTATCTTTATATTAAGAAGAGAGGATATATGTTTTTACAATGCAGAGGTTACAAATGTCAGGAGACTATACGGCGAAGGCTGACAAGTGACAACCAAGTATTAACACGAATCCTAGGCAGCAACGGAGCTAGCAGGACCGAATTGCACTGCTGCAGCGGGTGGGGGGAGTAGGACGGAGCGTGTTACCTGGCACGGTGCGGCACGGCCCAGTCTCATCGGCAGTACAAAAGGCACTAGATGCATATATTGGCTGACAGTGGACGGATTTGCTTCAAGGAGTATGGCAAGCAGAAAATTTACATTGCTCGGCAAGATCAATTCGACATTCCAAATGGGGAAGAACTTGAGGAGATGAAGAAAGCAAATGCCAAGTTGCAGGAAGAACTTGTAGATCAAAAGAAAGAAATTAGTGAGGTTCAATCTGGTAGCAGGTTCCAAATTCCAATTCTTACCTTCATCTTTTTAGTGGTCTATCAAATGCAGTATGCAATGGTCATGTTTTGATGATATCTAAATTTAAATCTTGTACAGAGGTACGAGGTTTGCAGTCAAACTTGACGCTGGCAGAGATTAAGTCGAAGGAGACTAAATTACAAAGCGAAGTACGTGCATATACATTGTTCCCTTCCGCTCCTTACTGTGTCTGTTCCTTCGGACCTGTTGTAATTACATACAGGTTCATATTTGTTTAGGTCCAGGAAATGGAAGAGAAACTCAATAAATTGTGGAGTGGTGTCATCTTGGTGAAACCTGAGGACAAGAAGATAATTGAGGATTATTTTGCCGAAAAAGTTAACCAACGGAGATAACGGAAGAGGATGTTCAAGGAGCTTTGGGATAATATTACTGAGAATAGCCCAAAAGATCAGAAAAAAATTAAGGTTTCTGCTGCATTTCCCCTCTCTCCTTATACCCTTTGATTGCACTTGGAACTTACCCTTCCTGTTGCTGCTATGTGCCATCTAGCTATTCATGATGCTGATGAACAATATGCATCTGCAGGAGGAGCTTGGTCTTGAGTATGACGAAGATGTCGATGTGAACCTGCAGTCTTACAATGAAATGCTGGCAAGTCTCAACAAAAGGCAAAAGTTTTTTCACTGATGTAGCGTGAGAGTATCTACATCTCAAGTCAGAAGGAATTTAATGTTTTTACTGCAATCCCCTCTATCCTTTTAACCTTTGATTGCAGTTGGGATTTACCTGTCCTGTTGCTGCATCTAGCTATTCATGATGCTGATGAACAATATGCATCTGCAGGAAGATGAGGAAGACTTACACACATGCTAGCAAGTCTCAACAAAAGGCGAAAAATGTCTCGCTGACGTAGAATGAGAGTATCCAAGTCAAAAATCAGTTACAGAAGTTTTACCAACTACTACATATTTCATGGTTCTGCTGTTTCTTGCAGTTTCTTGAGCTGAGATGTTCCAGATAGATGATGTTGTCTTCTGTTAATATTTACTCCCCCCGTCCATTTATATATGAGGCTCATCAGTTCATTTTTAAGGTAGCTGGCGTTATATATATAGATGGACGGAGGTAGTAATTATTTGTTGCCTTAGGAGTATTCTGGTGGGTAAACTGCAGTGCTTGTGTCACACCCGGCCCAATCTGGATGACCCATGTGTGGCTCATGAGCGCAAGTGCGCGTGTTTAGTGCCACATTGTTATTTGAGCAAGGGTGGAGCTAACTTATAAGCCTTTGTCCACCAGTCATAACACCGTCGGGTTAACCTTTTTACACTAAGCGAGGACGAAAGTGTAAGCAGGGTGCTATGTGTACGTGTGCTTGCCCCTACGGAAGGGCTGAGTGGTGCGGCTTTGGTGGGCGAGATGTTATAGCTTGGCAGGCTTGTTTTTTTTTAAAGAAACAGGAGGGGTAAGGCCCCTACTGAAATGAAATTAAATATGGAAGTTCTGAGAATACATCATGGAAAAGAAAACCAAAGACCAAAGAGAAAAGGAAGAAGCGGGGAAGAAAAGAGAAGGGGAGATTACATAGTCTGTAACCGATGGGTCAATGTTGTGAAAAATTCAATCATTTCTAACTGTCCAAATACTCCATGCCATCAAGATGATAATCTCCATGAAGAACGTTACACCCAACTTCCGTCTCATTCTATTGAAGATATGTGAGACTGACCGAGATGTTGGGACTAATGCACCAATAGACTGCCAACATGCTTTTGCAAAATTGCACCTCAAGAAAAGATGTGGCATTGTTTCCAGCTTCTGCAGAATGCACAGATCACAGGTACTGCTATCAATTTCCATATTTTTCCTTGTCAGCAAATCTCTAGTGCTTAGCCTATCCTTAAGGAGCAGTCAAAAAAAGACTTCATGTTTCATCTGGCACTTAGATTTCCAAAGCCACGAGTAGATAGGATGAACATGTCGGTGTCCAATCAGAGCTTTATAAGCCTTGGAGGTGGAGAAGATGGCCGATCCCCAGTTGTATAACCAAGTGTTAGAGTCACATGTCAAGGGCTCATTTACCACCCTGTACCGTAGCTCTGAAAGCTGATCATGGGCTTGAATTGAAAGAGGTAAGTTGAAGTTTGAGGCAAAGTCGTGGAGAGAGGTTGCACCGAGGAAAGTGATGTTGGGTTTCTTTGCAAAGGAAAATAGCTCAGGATAGGCCTGTGCCGGAATATGATCACCCCATTTATCTTTCTAGAAAAGAACTGTTGATCCATCTCCAATGATAGCTGAAGCAAGACCTTTGAATTTGTCTAGTATCTTGACTATATCCCTCCACCAAAAGGAGCCTTTCTTATGATGCCCTGGCAATTTACCATTGGTGTAGTAATTATCCCATACCAATTTGACCCAGCGTATATCCGCTTTAGAGAAGAATTTGTGCAGGTATTTGAGGAGCATGGCATCATTATGAGTGGAGAGGTTGATCACCCCAACACCCCCCTGTTTCTTAGGTAAGCATACCAATGGCCAGGCAGCCTTACACGATTGTTTAGAGTTCAAATCAGAGCCTCTCCAGAGACAATGTTTCATGTAACGGTCCAGCTGCTCAATAACTCCTTTGTGCAATTTGATGGTGGCCACGGAGTATACTGCTAAAGAGGAGAAGACCGAATTAACTAATTCCAATTTGCCAGCTTGTGAAAGGAAGATGGAGGTGCAAGTGAGCCTCTTCTCAATTTTCTGCATGAGGGGCAAGAAGTCTTGAATGCTTGGTTTAGTTGTCCCTAATGGAAGACCCAAGTAGGTAAAGGGAAGAGATCCCTTTTGGCAAGCAAAGATTGTAGATAATTCCTCAAGTCTCTCCTTTGAGATATTCAATGGAACCATAACTGTTTTGTTACAATTAACTTTTAATTAACCCAGTAGAATCAACAAAGGAGTGCAGAAGGTTTTTAACGAAAAGAAGCTGAGTGGGGCATGCCTCCAACACTAAAATGGTATCATCTATGTACTGGACTATAGGAAAATCAGATCCTGCTCGCTGAGGGATGGGCATATTCAGAAGTCCTCTATCTTTTGCATCAACAATCAAAGTCTACATGAGGTCAGCTGCAAGCACAAAAAGAAGAGGGGATAGAGGGTCTCCTTGTCTCACTCCCCTTCGACAGTGAAATACCTTCCCAGGAACACTATTTAGCAAGACTGAGGAAGTCCCAGAACCCAAGATCTCTTTAATTCATCTTATCCATTTCTCACCAAAATCCTCGTGCTTCATGATTCCTAGGATAGCTTGATGTTCAATCTTATCGAAGGCTTTTTCAAAGTCCAATTTTAAGATAACCATCTCCTTCTTTGAAGATTTGCAAATATGCAGGAATTCAAAAGCCCATGCCAGGCAGTCATGTATAGATCTTGTTCTGATGAAGCCGTATTGATTTGCATGAATAAGTCTTAGGATAACCTGTTGGAGTCTTTCTGCTAGGAGTTTGGTTAAAAGCTTGATTGAGGAATTTAATAGAGAAATGGGTCTGAACTCACCCACACCTGAGGGGTCTTCACATTTGGGGATGAGGGTGATATAGGAAGAATTAATGCTTCTGAGGCACAGATTACCTTCAAAGAAATCCTCACATAATTTATTGAAATCCTCAGCGATAAGGGGCCAACATTTCTTAAGAAATTCACCATTAAAACCATCTGGGCATGGGGAGCTCTGCCACTACCTTATCAATTTCTTCTTTGGTAAATGGATTTTCTAGCCAAGTCAGGTCATTATCCCTCTCAAGGAGACTTTGGAGGTCAAAATACATATGTGAGAATTCTGAAATGCCCATTCTGTTCTTAAAGGAGGACCAGAGAAGTTCAGCTTTTTCATCATGGTGAAAGACAGCTTGCCCCGCTTGGCAGGCTTGTTAATCCTGCAAGCAATGATATTTAATATAGATTTTGTACCAGTTTAGTGACAGCAAATTCTCCATCCTCTTTAATGTATCTACAAACAACGCATCCTTCAGCAATATACGCTGATGATTTTGCAACCTGCTTATAATTTGGAAACGAATCAAATGTCCCTTTTCCTTTTTTTTTGTCATTTACATTACATTTATGGCATGAGTATATGTCATAGGATCTAAGTACAGGCATATATATAGCGAAATTCCAACTAAATATATTGAGATCAAGATACCATCTCCTCTGTTGCCATTTCGTTGCAGCTAAAATCCCCACTTAGTTCTGACCGATGTGGGCTTGCCCCTGGCAGGCTCGTGGTGTTTCAGTTCGTTCACTGCAACGTTGCCGTGATTCGCCTCGTCCTCCTGCAGGATCTCAATCTCTGAACTGTAATTCCGGGCATGTCCAATCTTCTCAGATGCCTTTCCATCAAGCATCTCGACTTCCTTCTGATGATCCACCCGCGTGGTTCCAGTCTTCCCCCGGTCGCCTGGTGGGCCACTGGAATCCCCACGCGAGAGCTCCATAGCTGCCTACGCCGCTGCCACCCATCACCGCTGCACCACATCCCTATCCGTCACACACCACGCGAGACCTCTCATGATTATATTGGAGGAGATGAGATCGGCGGCGTGAGAAGATGGGATCGGCAGCAGGCTGCCGTGAGAGAGGCGACGGTTCGGCGGCGCGCGGGGCTGATAGTATAGATGTCCATTCGGGCCGCCCGGCCCTAGCCCGGGCTCAGGTGGCCCGCTAAACTTCGTGTCAGGCCAGCCTGACACTAATTCCCACCATGTCGTGTCGTGCCCGCCCACGGGCTGTGCCGACGGCCCAAGCCCGGGCCTGTCATGCCGTTTTGTGCCGGGCCAGCCCGCATTAGCCTGACCCTATGCGTGCCCCCGGGCGGCCCGACGCCCGCGCTGCTGCTGGAGCTCTATGCGCTGGCACGCTGCCACAAGGAAGCAGAGGGATGTTTGGTGGGGTGGGAGTGGGAGAGAAGGAGAAGGGAGGACAGAGCAGCGCCGAGCCGACGGTGGATTGGAGATATGGACTGGAGGGTTGGCCGGCGGACGGCGGGCAGCGGCGGCGGAGGGGAGGACCGCGCGGCGGCGGCGGTGTAGGGGAGGACCGAGCGGCAGCGGCTGAGGATTGGAAGGTCAAGAGGCGCTGGCGGAGGGGAGGATAGTGCGGCAGCGGCTTAGGATTGGAAGGTAAACGACGTCAGCGGAGGGGAGGATAGTGCGGCAGGCCGACGGCCATCGAAGCCTCAGAGCATGTGGAGGCAGAGAGACCGAGAGAGAGGGGGGTCTCGGAGAGGATCGTCATTGTGGGATGGGGGGCGCGGAGACGGGGGTCCGGGTGTCTTGCGGTGGGCGGCGGCGGCGGCTGTGAGGTGTTGGGTGTTAGACTGTTAGGGTTTGCATTTCTGCTGTGAGAATATATATGCGGTGGGGTTTTTGCGGGCTGCTGACGGGCCGGACACCTTTTACGGGTTGTGTCGTGCCGCCCGGCGTGCCGGCATGGCAGCCCACGACCTGCATAAGCTAGCGGCTCAGGCCAGCACGGACCCAAAGAACACCGTGTCGTGCAGGGTTCGTTACTAGGCCAGAAACGATTTGTCCTGACGGCTAAAACTGGTCTTTGCTGGTAGGCGCAACACCCACCAGCAACTTTGAGCCAGTAGAAATGGCTCTTTGTGCTGGCGGGCGCTTATGCCAACCGCCAGCACAGAGGCATTCTGTGCTGGCAGTTCTCTATGCCGCCCGCCAGCACAGATGCCTTCTGTGCTGGCGGATACTTATACCGCCCGCCTGAGAAAGGGTTTTCCCCATTTTGTTATATAATTCCACATAATCGTTTATTATCTGTATATAATTCGTCATTTTCGTTTATTATTTGTATTTGGCCGCTATATTCGCCCGTATTTTTTAATATTTGTATTTGTAGGCCAAATTCACCTGAATTTATTATTATTTGTATTTAACCGCCAAATTCAAATATGTCTGTCAACCACATAATCCAAACTAGAATATAATAATATATACATAAGTCACATTACTAAAAAACATCGTACATAATAGATAACCCTAGGACACCATCTACGTAACCTTTCTGCATCGTTCAAACTCAACACTCCTTCGTTATCGAAGAATTCTCCATCCTCATGTCAAATCTCACGTAGGACGAACCTCACCATGTCCGCACAAATGTTGTCGATTTACTTATCACCAAGCTGCCCCCTCGATCCCTTGATGGTAGCCATCTGCACGTAAACACAATAAATGAAGATTATTATGCATTACTATTAGGATGATAATTAGCACATGGTTGTGTATAAACAAGAGGCTTACGTCTTCAGGATTTGTACAGTACCTCCCATTATTTATCAAAACCTCACACATGTAATATCCACATAGAGCACTGCCAGGAGGTTATTTGTAGCACTACAAACAAATAAAAATGATCGGTTCTTATTAACAAAAGTGTACAACTCTGATAAAAACCAAGTTGTTATTATGTTCTTACCCATTTGGCATGTTGTACCAACAATTTTGCCCTATTTTGAGGGTGTTGCCCACCATTGATTATGTATAGCCTATACGCACTTTAAGGATACACGCAATATTGATTATTGCAATGAGTTGTCTTACTTTTCTACAATGTTAATGAATTGCCGGTAAGAATCTTCTTTATAGTGTAATTAATGAGTCGTAGACCCCCATCGATCCACGCTTCGGACAGATGTGTAAGCAAATGAAATGGTCTCTGCATTAAATTAAAATAATTAGTGTAAATAAACCACAGAATATATCTATTTATACATATCTAGTTATTAGAACATCTTACTGAAAATTGGAAGCACACATGATAGAATCCTTATCATGTTGTTTCTTCATTGTCTTTACAATGTATACAGCCGCCTCATGATGTTTAGTTGTTTGGTATTTCTTTATTATAGCATCTTTCTCCTCTTGTGTCTTTGCTTAATTGTTCGTCGATTTCCTTTCTTAGTTGACCTGACATTACGAATGTGTACTGTAGCTCGCTTACTAGTTGCGGGTCAAGGTATGCTACCTTCCACCTCCCATTTGTCTTCCTTTCATCAAACGCTTGCATCCTTCAAATTTTTTTGCTTAGGATGGTTACAAAAATACATATGGATTTGAATAAATTTGTATGTGCTATAGGGATGTTGACTTACATGCACCAAATAGTGACGAGATTGATGTCGAGGCGTTCTTGACGGTACATCACGTGCAAATCATTGAAATCGATTACAAGCTTCGGTGGTATAGGGCTACTGAACACCCATGTTGGGACATTCGTGGTGAAAGTGTGAATGCCTTGCTTCATGGCGTGCATGATCCATCCATGCAGCTTCATCAATTCCGACGGCCCTTCGCTCAGTTGCCACCAATAACAGAATGGTTTGCCATGCTCATACCTGTCGGGCACCTCATCCTACACAAAGAAATTTAGTTGCTCCTCCTTTTGCTTTTGAAAAGAGGCGCGGGTTACAGTTTTTTCAGCTGGTACCTTCTTGAGTACTTGAACATCTGATGATTTTTTACAGGATGCTGGAGCCGGTTTAGGTTTATTCTTCAGTACTTTTAAGAATATGTCAACATCAGATGATTTCATCTTTGGTTCATATGAGTTTATCATCTGGTGTATTACTTGCCTCTTGGTTGGTGGAGATGGCAGAGGAGACGGTGGTCTTGGTACAGTGTCACCATTATCTACAGATTTCGGTGATGATACCTCTTCATCGAGAGTTTCTTGGATTGGTGATAGTGACATGTTGTTCTCATTGTTACCTCCCTGCTCCCCACCCATCGTAGGTTGTTCAGTGTTCTCGACGACTGCAACATATGAATCTTGGGGGGTACTGTCGGGCATACACCCTGGGTACCCATGCAAGGAAGGATGAAGACGGACTCCTACTAGAATTCTCATGTAATCCTACTAGGACTCGTTCCGTGTAATCCTACTAGGACTCCTACCTTGTAACCGACTAGGAACCCGCCCCCTGGACTATATAAAGGAGGGCCGGGTACCTAGGAGGACAACTCAACCAACCCAACACCAAGCGCAGTGCGTCATACTTGATACCCCAAACAGGACGTAGGACTCGCTACTCTGGCAGGCCGAACCTGTATAAATCTTGTGTCCCGTGTCCTTGTGCATACCTTCGAGTTCCAGGTCTAGCGATCCCCACCAAAATCATCTACCTCGGGTACCCCCTTGGTAGGTTGCCGGGTTAAAACACCGACAGCTGGCGCGCCAGGTAGGGGTGATCGTCATGATCACTGGCGGATTCGAAGGACCTCGTCATCAAAAAAATCAATCTCTCCAAGCTGATCGTCAGGATCAGATTCATCTCGAGCTCCCTCGGTGACTCGTCGAATCAGCACTCATCGTTACGGAATCAACAACAATTATTTTTTCTGTTCGGGATCTCAACTCACTGGGGTGATCGTCAAGATCATCGGGCGAATTCGAAGAACTTCATTATCAAGATCAATCAATTCGGCATGGCGTGGACCTATCGGCGGCTCAATATCCTTCGGCTTCGGTCAAATCACCAATTTGATCAGGTCATGTTGACGAGCCAAAACATGCCGCCTCGGTGTGCGGGAGGCCGCGTCTGCAAGTCGTATTTTTTCTTGAGCGATGAAACAGAGTCTGGCTAGGAAATAATTTTCCAGTCGAGTTCGAAGCAGAACAGAGCACCCGACGTCGTTACCAAGTCCGAACCGAAGCCAATCCGAAGCTGATCGCTAGTCCGAACCACGGTTCAGCGTCCCTGTTTCTATTGGAAATTTGATTTCGAGGAAAATACTACTCATACACCGAACCACGTGCGGATCAAGCAATCAAGACCGGGCTGCTCCACGTCAAGGCTGCCTCAGTCAACTCCAAAAGCACCATCTTTGCTATGCTCGCACGTGGAGACTTGAAGTGCAATTTTAGGGAAATCAGCTACACGCACACAAAGGTGCACCAGGGAAGCTCCAAGGCCTCCACTTGATGCACACCGAAGATGTATGCGAGCGTGGCTACGTCGCCTTTGGCCGCACGGGCTCTACGTCAACCTTGTTGTGTGTTGCGACTACTCGTCTCCCGGTCGCACCGGCTCTACATCGACTACGTCGTGCGCCACGAGTACTTGTCTCCCGGCTGCAGCGGTTCTACTTCAACTATGCCGCGCGTCTGGTTGCCTCGGCTCCTCGCGTAGATCGTCATCGACTACTTCAACTACGCAGCGCGTTCGGGTGCCTCGGCTCCTCGCGCAGCTCGTCGTCGACTACTTCGCCTATGCCATGCGTCTCGCACTTGCTTGATCTCGACTACTCGTCGCCTGGTTGCACCGGCTCTATTACGCCTATGCCGTGCATCCGGACGCACCGTCTCGCCGCTCGACTACTCACCAGTTCTACATCAACCACGTTGTGCGCCGCGACTACTCGTCTCCTGGCTGCAGCGACTCTACATCAACCATGTCGTGCGCCGCGACTACTCATCCCACGGCAACACCGGCTCTACCTCGACGACTCCGTGCGCCGTGACTACTCGTCTGCTTGGCGTCAACTACTCAGCTTGACTAGTTTTCCAAACTAGTCGAGAACGGTTGTCACGCCTCCAACAACTAGTCAGAATCAACTCTGACTAGTCAACTTCAGCAACAACCCGTCGCGGCTCCATTACCGACCGCCACGACTTCATCTACAAGTCCGCACTGGCGGCAACAGCTAAGTCATTTATTTAAATGATTACCTTTTTCTTTTCTTGGCTTGTTTTCCTCATCATGCAGGACAACATGCCGACTACTCATTCGTGTACGCTTCTCGGCAAGTTTTCACGAGAGCTACACTCTGCTGACTACTCTTGGGGTACATCGATCAAGTCAACACGAGCCTACTTCATCAACTCGGGGGCTGTCCCAACGAGGCAGCTTCTAAAGTCCGCTCCGCGCGGCAATCTAAAGTCGACTTCTAAAGTCGCATTCTAAAGTCCGCTCCGCGCGGCAACTTAATGTCGACTCCAGTCGCACCTTCGCCTGCTTCGGCGGCATACTGCGTGTGTAAACTTCGATGGAACCTAGCTGTAAGTGGCCCTCGCGTCCTGGCAATGATGGTCCCTAGCTGCACGTGGTCTTCATGCTCTGTACCATGGGTTTCGTACCCTAAGTACTCGCGCACCATACTATGGGTCCAAGCAGGGTTTTTTTACCAACCGGTAAACGATTACCACCGACCGGCGGTAAGGGTATACCGCAACGGTATAAACGGTTACCGCTATTTACCGCTTGAATTCAAATTTTCAAACAAAAAGCTTAGTGCAATCGGTTTTTTTCGGTATACCGAGCGGTAAGAGCGATAACAGGACCGGTTAGAGCGGTAAAAATGGTTACCGGTGGATTTTTTGTTTTTTGTTTTCTTTTTGCTTCAATAAATCAAATTTTGGCATGATTTATGCACATATTAATGTAAAAAGACCACACCAAAGCAACAATACATAATCATGCATATAAATAGCTTAGGAATAATAGGGATATTTTGTTCCCCAGACGTTTGGGCCTAATGGGCCGACCTGGTTTTTTTCTTTTTCTTTTTCTGTTGAACTTCTAATGGCTATAAAAAATACTAAATGCACTCATTTTTGAAAAAAAATTGAAATCATTAGATTCTATAAATCATGAAGTATTTTTAGGAATTTTTGTAGCATTTTCTTTATTTAAATTTGAATTTTTTTGAATCCTAGCGGTTTTGACCGGCCGGTACCGTTACCGTGCCGCAGCGGTAAAAACGGTAACCACGGTAACCGCTGCGGTAACAGTTGGTAAAAAAACCCTGGGTCCAAGTACCCTAAGTACTCCAGGGTCCAGCTTTTACAGCTACCTAATGGATCCTTAGCTGTAAGTGGCCTACAGGTCCTAGCGACTACTTAGCTGTAAGCGGCCTACGAGTCCTAGGGACTACTCAACTGTAAGCGGCCTACGGGTCCTAGCGACTACTCATCTGTGTAAGCTTCTCGGCGGGTTTTCATGAGAGCTACACCCTGCCGACTACTCTTGGGATATATCGACCAAACCGCCACAAGCTTACTACACTGAATCTCGGGGGCTTCGGCCACGAATTTGGTATACTAAGTTTCGGTTGCTCCACCACGAGTTCGGTACATTACATCACGGGGGCTCTAGCCACGGCTTTGGATGTACCGAGTTTCGGATGTCACAATGGTTGTATCCCAAGAAGGCAATCTCAAACCCGCTCTAGCGGCAACCGTACCATGGGTCCAAGTACCCTAAGTACTCATGCTCCGTACCATGGGTTTCGTACCTTAAGTACTTTTTTTTGAGCGAACGCTGTGGGGAAAAGCCCCCCAGCAACTTTAATTAACTCAAAAACAAGAGTACACGACTTACAAGTTTACAAACAGCGAGCCCAACCAGCAGTTGGGAAGCTAAGGGAAGAGGAACAGGAGAGCAGAACCTAAACAGTCAAGGAGGAAAAAGGGATAGAAGGGGGACTGGATTACAGGGTGTTTAGCCAACTCAAGATCGAACTATGATAGCAACTCTTAATTCTGACAAGATGATCAGCAACCGTACTCTTGAACAATGCCTTCCAATTGGAGACGCACGGCGGTCTGTTGTTGAAAATAAGGGCATTTCTTTCTTTCCACAAGCATCAGGCCCCAATCAGGAAGATCTCCATGAAGAAAGGCATGTGAAAATTCTCCTTAGCCAAATATAGGTTTTGATGAATGTTGGAGTGACCATCCCATACCAATGCTAAACCATCGACAGACAGCAGATGTGCAATGTAAGAAAAGGTGCTCAGCAGTCTCTTCAATGCCTTCATGACACATGACACAATGGTATCCTTCTTGCAGGACCTTCTTTCTCCTTCTCAACATATTTCTTGTGTTAATTCTGTCAACTAATAGCAGCCAGCCAAAAAATTTGATCTTAGGCACACACTTTGTCCTCCAGATCCACACAACTGACTTCTTCGGGAAGACATTCTGGAATTGGAACAAATAATACTTATGTGAAGAGTATTTCTGCTGCCCCCATATAAAGGTCCAAACATCATTAGCATCATCCTCGCTACTAGACAGAGAAGGCAATTCAATCTGAAGATCCAAAAACTCATTGTAGGCTGGCCTGGTCATTGGGATCTTGAAACAATCAAGAAGGTTTGGAGAAGACTTCAGGTTCCAGAGAGAAGCTTTGGGATTAATAGCAAACTGGAAAAGGTTGGGATAGCAGTCACTATGGATTTTCCCATTAATAAGATCATCCCAAAACCCAATGGTGTCCCCTTTACCAGGGGTACAGAGGGCCACACCTCTGAACTGAGTGTTTAACCGAAGAATATCTTTCCACCAAAAGGATCCTTTTTCTCTAGCCAGGTGGGGGACAGAGTTCACATAATATTTTCTCCAAATAAGCTGAACCCACTGAACATCAGCCTTACTGTAAAACTTATCAAGCTGTTTGAGCAAGAGGGCATCATTGTGAACAGTGAGGTTAATGACACCAAGCCCCCCTTTATCTTTGGGCCTTCTAACCAGATCCTAGGCAGCAAGGTTATAGCCTTTACTCTTAAAATCCCTTCCCCTCCATAAGCAATTTTTCCTATATTTATCTATAAACTCAATGACCCCAGGGGGGAGCTTAAGAGAGCACAAGAAGTAGGTAGGCAGTGAAGAAAACACAGAGTTAACAAGCTGAAGCCTCCCAGCATAAGAAAGATATTGGGATGTAGCTGACATTCTCCTTTCAATTCAACAGATGAGTGGGGCATAATCCTTTATCAAGGGTTTTGTCAGACCAATGGGCAAGCCAAGATATGTGAAAGGGAAAGAGCCAACAACACATCCAATCATAGCAGCAAGGGAGCAGGCTCTTTCATGTTCAGTATTAATTGGAACCAAGCAAGATTTGTGAAAGTTCACTTTTAGGCCACAAGAGAGTTCAAGCTTATGGAGAATTTTTTAAGAGCCACCAGTTGGGAATCACAAGCCTTCATAATTAGGATGGTGTCATCAGTATATTGGATCACTAGAAAAGGGGTATCAGGGTGTTGAGGGAAAGGGGGGAGAAGAACACCCTGATCAAAAGCTTGATTAATAACCATCTGAAGAATGTCAGCACCAATGGCAAAAATAAGTGGGGAGAGAGGGTCCCCTTGCCTAACCCCCCTTTTACATTTGAATTCCTTGCCAGTAGTGCCATTCAGGAGCACAGAGGTACTAGCAGATGCCAGAAGAGACTGAACCCATTTGATCCATCTTGGGGGAAAACCTTTAGCTTCAAGCATTTTTAGAATGGCATCATGCTCAATCAGATCAAAAGCTTTTTCAAAGTCAAGCTTCAGGATGATGATTTCTCTCTTAGATTGGTGGCATTGATGGAGAAATTCAAAAGCCCAGCCCAAACAATCCTGAATGGTCCTTCCCTTAATAAAACCATATTGATTTTTATGAATAATTTGCAGGGCCACAGATTGAAGTCTATTTGCTAGAAGCTTTGCAATCAGTTTGGGAGAGGAGTTCATAAGGGAAATTGGCCTGAAATCATGAACAGTTTCTGGATTATCTTTTTTGGGGACAAGAGTGATGTAAGAATAGTTGATGCAATTGATGTCCACCTGATGGTCATAGAAATCCATGCAAAGCTTGTAAAACTCATGCCTAATGATGGGCCAGGCTTTTTTGAAAAATAAATTATTGAACCCATCAGGCCCAGGAGCCTTGTCAGTGGGGAGATCCAAAACAACAGCATCAATTTCCGCTTGACTAAAAGGGAGATCCAGATGAGCAAGGGCATCTGGGTTGGGCTGAATAATGGTATGTAAGTCAAACTGCATGGTGATAGGTACAGAGGTACCCAGTCTTCTTTTAAACTCATTGAAAAAGAGAGCACTCTTCTCACTATGGTCAGAGACCATTCTACCAGTATCATCAGCAATCTGGCAGATCACATTCTTTCTATATCTTTCAGATGCCATGGCATGGAAGAACTTCGTGTTTTCATCCCCAAACTGCATGAGTCTCTGAGTGAATCTCTGCATCCAATATGCTTTTTGCATGGCAAGAAGATTCAGGAGATGGGATTTAACAATCTTCCTGAAGGCAGCTTCATGGGAATTTAGAAATCTAATTTCTTCCAGCTTATCAAGGAAAGCAATGGTAAGGTTACAGTTGGTGATCAGTCTGGAAAGGTTCGAGAGACCCTTAGCCCATTGTTTAAGAAATCTTCTGACCAGCTTGAATTTTGCACTAATGGTCTGAGCTAAATTGTTGGAATTGACTAGGATTTTCCAAGCATTCGTTATCTGCTCTAAACAGTTGGGATGGTTAAACCAAAAAATTTCAAAATGAAATATGTTGGCTTTTGGGATATTTGTGCCAATCTGGATTTTGCATGGGAGATGATCAGAGGTGATTCTTGCTAGGGGTAGCACCAAAGAGTGAGGATACTGTGTTGTCCAAGCCACAGAGGTGAAAAACCAGTCAACTTGCTCAAGAAGAGGAGTCTCATGCATGTTACTCCAAGTGAAACTTTGCCCTTTGAGTGGAAGCTCAATAAGACCAAGGTGGCTAATGATGCTATTAAAGACAAGAGTATCGTTAAAATTTCCACCCGATCGGTTTCTATTATCCTCAGATCTATAAAAATTGAAATCCCCAATGAGGAGCCATAAGTCATCATCATCAATGTCCAGGTGGTATAACCAGTTAACAAAATTATCTCTAGTCGGCTGCCTGCAAGGGCCATACACCACCACAAGGGTCCAGGTATCAAGATTGTGTGCAGAGGTGACCTGCAGTCTAATAGCAAAAGAATGCTTTTCTAGGGTGCTCATGGAGAAGAAATTTGAAGCCCAACACACAAGAATACCGCCTGAAGCACCGACCGAAGGACAGAAATCAAATTTGTCAAACTTCTTAGGGGCAAAGTTTCTAATAAACTGCAGATCAAAAGATTCTTTCTTAGTATCTTGAAGACAGAAAATATTGGCATTACTTTCCTCAGTTTTATTCCTAATTGGCTCCGACTTTTCTTTATCATTCAGTCCTCGGACATTCCAGCACAAAATGTTCCAAGACCTACTATCCATTAAGGAAAACAATAAAGGAAAGCAAGAGAAAGCATCGGGCACAGCCACCAAAGCAACACCATTCCAGGAGTAGACAATTGATATAGCCAGCAAAACATCAGCATAGAACCACTTAAAACAACTTAGATTATCAATTCTGCCAATAATAAGATCAGCCAAAAGCCCCCACCAGAGTTTAGACAAGCAAGAATAAGCAGATCACTGCAGGGCCACAACAGTCACAAAAGCAGAGAGGCTCCACCCCATCATAGAATAAAAAAATATATAACCCATTGATCACTCATCAGAGGGGGGTAACAGGGTGGACAAGTTCAGCTCCACAGGAGGAACTCCACAGAACTCATTTCCCAGAGCCACCAAGAGAGGGGCATGGATGGCTTCAACTTCCCAGTCTTCATTCATTTCTTGTTCCAAGCTCCTAGTGACAATAGCAGTCTTGAGGTCTTCAACCTTCGAGAAACCTACAGTTTGACAGAAGCTCCTTTTTTCCTTCTCGGCTCATTGTCAAGCTGGATGTGCTCAACCTGAATGTTCTGTCAAAGCCTGGAACTCCTTCTGACCTCATCATCAACAATTGGGGTTTTGCCTCTGGTCTTTCTCTTGTTTGTAGGAGGGGGAGATGACATAGCTAGGAGCACATTGATAGGGACAGCATTGTCAACCAGTAGTTCCTTAGATTCACTAGGCTCACCAATGACCCCATGCCCATGAGTGTCAGAACTAGCATCCATAGTATTGATCTGAGAGCAGTTTGAGGCCTGTGAATCAGCAATAGTCATCTCAACTGAGGCACGGAGCATACTGTAGTCAGGGGCACTGATGAGCTGGAGCCGGGCTCTCCCACTGTTAGAGGAACTAGATGCTTCTGTATTATTTCCCCAACTAGGATTGTCCACTCTGTAAAACCAATTGCTGGGCACAAACCAAGACTCGAGAGCAGAATTCCAGAGATAGGCCGACACAGGAGATTTGAGGGGCAGCACAGCTTGAATCTCATGAGCCTTTTGGGTCAATTCCTGGATCAACATTTCCACTGACGGACTTGGGCCAAAATTCTGATGCAATTCGAGTCGAGAGGCGAGTTGTCTGAACAGGAAGTCATTGTCGAATTGAAGTGATGCAAGGTGAGGGATGACAGCAGCTCTATTGGCAGACCCATCAGCAGGAAGAGGAAGTTCAAGAGTAACAGGGGTGCCTTGAGCTCTGAAGAAAGCAGATGTATCACTGCTGACAGACTGACTGTCCTGGGGAACTTCAGGGTGCATCATCAACCCATTGGCAACCTCTTCTGCAACAGCATTATTTGCAAGGTTATTGACCATCTGTAGCTCATTGTCATCAACCAGCTCACCTTCCTGCTGCAGCCACTGATCCCAACCATTGTTCTGCGCAGGGGGTGGGGGAGGGGGAGCCTCCTAGCCATGATCTTCATTGACATGCTGCACCTCCTGCAGATCACCAACATTTTCAAAGTGCCCCGGGAGATTATCATCTAGGTTAACAAGGCCAGAGTTGTCATCTTCCGGATGAGGATTACCATTGGGGGGGATAGGGTCCTCATCCCCAGCAAGCACATCATTCTGTTGGCTGTCAAGCACAAAGACAGGCACGGTCCATGAATTGCCGCTGTCAGCAACAGCTCCACTCTCCGAAATGACCACACTCCTAGGAAGCCTGCAGACAAGAGTGACCATGCAACGAAGCAAGATCTTGGAGCGGAACCTAGAGTTGTCTGTCCAGGTGATCACAGAACCAAACAAACCCACAGCCTGGTTGATAATGTCCCTGGTCTGAAAATCAAGCGGAAAAGCAAGAAACATTACCCAGCAGGTTCTAGTGAACAGACAGCTTCGCAAGTTGATTCCCTGGTCATTCTCAACAACCGTAATTTCACGAGCAGCATCTAACTGAAGAGGACTCATGTTGATCATAGCTTGGCGAGCAATGGGCGATGGGAATTGCACGAGCGCAAGCCCCAGCGGAGAGGGGCAGCAAGATCGGAATCTGATACGATGCACATCCTCAAAGAAAGCCAGCACTTCATCGATGACATCATAGAGTTGATCTGCTTGAGGAGGGGGGTTAACAGAGACGATAGCATACTCATCATGCCGGCGCGGCGGGGCGGCGGCGATGACGATCCTTCCCCTCGCCGGCCGAGCCCAATCTTCCACATTCATCCCCTCAGGGACGAAATGCGTCAGGTCCACTCCAAAGTTCACCATGCTAGCGTCTTCTTGCTCGAGCCAGGAGGGAGAGGGGCAGTCGCAATGGAGCACCGACTCCGAGGAAAGCGTGGGGTTTTCTATAGCAAATGGCCGATTTGGGGGAGGAACACTGTGCTTCCCAACCCCATTAACGGTGGAAGGCGGAGACCCTTCGCATTCTGGGCTGGACTGAGCATTCATCTTCTCACCATTCGGGCAGGGACGAGGCCCATTAGCATCAAAGTCCTTACAACTCATGTTAGGCCCATTTGGGCAACCCGAATTCTTGGGCCTCCAAAAGATTCTGGGCTTACTCTTGGTCAAGCAGGATTTGAAAGTGTGCCCGTAATAAAAGCAGGCGGCGCATTGGATTTTTGATCGACAAGAGTATCTGCTGTGATTAAGGCCAAAGCAATGGCTGCAGCCACCCATCTTGAGAATGCGATTAGTCACTAAGAAGGACTTGAATGAGCCTTTAACCGGCTGGAGCTTCAAGGCATCGGATACCGAGCCAAATTGCCAGCTGGCAGCTGTAGATTCAAACTGAAAATAGTTGGAGGACGAAAACTGAGAAGAACTCCTATTAGAACTGCCATGAACAGCCGTAGTGCCATTGCTAGATTGATCATTCAAGTTTTCCGCAAAAACTCCTTCAGCAGGACTGTCACAATCATCTTCAGAACAAATCTTATGAGGAGTAGTCTCCTTGATAGGACTATCATTAACAAAAGATTTTCTGAGAATACCGTTAGGCTTGAAGCCTTTATGAACAAGTTCATCAGTAGGTAATTCAAAGCAAAAAGAACCAAATTTGATAACATTCGGAGGAACAACAGAAGAGGCAGGGCCTTGGATCAAACGCTCGGCAAAACGAACTTTTTTCTTCTGCAGAGATTGACGAGCAATCTTCTTCTGTCTTTTGGAAGGAACCTTAGACCAGCGTTTCCTCTTCTTCTTCCCAGAGACGCTTCTCACGCTCCCAATGGGGGGCACCATTGCTCCACAGATGAAAATAAACATCAAAAGATTTACCAATAACCCTATAGAGTTTGTAAACAGCAAACCCCACAGCTTTGCATGAAACCGAGAAACGGTAATGATTATGACTTTGATATTCAACTTGAAATCCTTCTTAAGATCCACCCAAACAAGATTGCAACGTCAGAGCCACTGAATCTTCATTCAACTGGAACAGATACCTCCGAAAAGTTACCAAAAGCCAAAAATGGTTTCCCTGTGGTGAGCGAGCATGGATCCTTTGGCCTGTCGAGCGGTAGAGCTCATTCTCAAAACGAAGACCAATATCAAAGTCAAGCAAATCTGTGGCGAGCGCCATCAAGAACTCAACCAAAAACAGCCCGAAAACTCAACAAGAGTACCAACTCTCCAGCCAAAAGAGGCACAAACCAACAACCACCAATGCAGCAGGGGAGGAGAAAGACGACAGGGAAGGCCTGGGAGATGAAGATCCAGCAAGGCATGGCTAGGGCTCACCATTGTATGCCGGAGCAATGGAGGAGAGCGAGGTCGGGGGCTCCCAGGGTAGCGCCATCCTTTTTCATCATGTGGCCTAAGAGGGTGCAATTTGATGTACCCTAAGTACTTGCGCTCTATACCATGGGTCCTAGTACCCTAAGTACTCAAGTCGACTTCAACAGTCGCACCTAACCCCACTCCGGTGGCAAAAGTCGACACTAACGGTCGCAATCTTAAAGCCCACTCCAGTGGCAAAAGTCGACGCTAACGGTCCCAATCTTAAGCCCACTCCGGTGGCACAAGTCGACGCTAACGGTCGCACCCAAGCCCACTCCGGTGGCACAAGTCGACTTCTATAGTCGCAATCTCAAGTCGACTTCAACGGTCGCAATCTTAAGCCCGCTCCGGCGGCAAAACTACTCGTTTTCTCTGATTTTTCATTCGCTTTGGCTTTCCAGAAAGTGCTTTTCATTTTTTGCAACTTAAGTCCACCCCACGTGGCACAAAGTCGACTACCGTAGTCGCATCTAAAGTCCGCTCCACGCGGCAATCTAAAGTCGACTTCTAAAGTCGCATATCAAAGTCCGCTCCACGTGGCAACTAAAGTTGACTTCGGTTTTCAAGTTGCATCTCAAAGTCCGCTTCGCGTGGCACAAAGTCGACTTTGGTTTTCAAGTCGCATTCTAAAATCCGCTTTGCCGGCATCTAAAGTCAACTTCGGTCGCATCTAAAGTCCAGTGTGCCGGCATCTAAAGTCGACTTCAGATGCATCTAAAGTCCGCTCTGACGGCACGGCTACTTCTCAAGCTCCATGGCTCGATGCTAAATTACTACTTGAAAACTCTCCAGCTCAGCGGCTGCATTGAAATTACTACTCTAGAACAACTCTAGCAGACTTCGCTGGCTCTCAGGCTCAGGGGCTCTACAACAACAACAACTCGACGTGGCTCATACGGCTCTCTTATCTCGGGGGCTACACGCTGCAAGAGTACTCGGATGATGGCTTTCGCGAACACTGAAGACCCTTGGATTGATTACCTAATCATTTCAAGGCTCGAACACCCATCATTCAATTTTTTCAAGATGGAAGACTCAGAATCAAGATTGACCCTCAGCTAGAGTCCACAACTCAACCTAAGGCTCCGGGGCTACTCCATATGGAGTGCAATTTTGCAATCGCACTTCCATATAATCTCGACTTCAAGACTGATGAGCTGGACCAGCTTCCAGCCTCGTGGCAGTTCAAGTACTATTAAAGACTTCCCCAAGCAGCACTCGAGGACGCTCAAGAATTACTCGAAGGGGCTTCAAGACTACTCGAACTACTACTCTCGACTACAACGTGCTCGGGGGCTTGTCGGGCATACACCCAGGGTACCCATGCAAGGAAGGATGAAGACAGACTCCTACTAGAATTCTCCTGTAATCCTACTAGGACTCGTTCTGTGTAATCCTACTAGGACTCCTACCTTGTAATCGACTAGGAACCTGCCCTCTAAACTATATAAAAGAGGGCTGGGTACCTAGGAGGACAACTCAACCAACCCAACACCAAGCGCAGGGCGCCATACTTGATACCACAAACAGGACGTAGGGCTCGCTACTCTAGTAGCCCGAACCTGTATAAATCTTATATCCCGTGTCCTTGCGCATACCTTCGAGTTACAGGTCTGGCGATCCCGACCACAATCATCTACCTCGGGTACCCCCTTGGTAGGTTGCCGGGTTAAAACACTAACAGGTACTCGTTCTTGGCTAGGCTGTAAGGGATTTTGTGATGCATTAAGAATGATATCTTGGCGATGCCACAGTATGTATTGGTTCCTCACAACACTGAGAAGCTCGATCCCATCACCAGTAGGGATATCAATCTCGCATGACTCATCAGACACCAAAAGAACTTGCACCCATGCGTACTCTGGCGGTGGTGGATTCAGAAACACATGACCCATTAGTGTCATGGCTGTTGCAACTTCTCGAAACTTATCATGTTTTCTTCCATATGGAATAACCAACTTGCATGGTGTATCCTCTACAATGTCATCAACAGGATACCTGGTGTTAGCAATAGAACCAACACCACTTGGACCCGCGATGGTTCCAATCTGGGCAAGCAGCATGTTTGGAAGAACCTGTCCAAGACCACCGGATATTGCATTCTCTGCACTAGGTCCGATTGAAACCTGTTGTTGTATGAAGAAGCCTAGCAACTCTTTCTTGGCGATTTCTCTCATCTTGTCTTTAAGGCCCTTCTTATAACTGTCCCGCTTCTTATAACTTGCTCGGTGTTCACGAAATGCTTTACCCTAGAGCAAGGTAGATGACATCCCTCGAACACGGCCAGAGTGCTCAAGCATTCCGATCGCGACGGTTAGCATATCTTTCTCTTTGTCGGGCCTGAAAAGACCTTTCTTTTGCATTTCTGCATATTCTTCCAGCTTCTCAAAAATTTGTTCTGTTGTGGGCTTCTCGAATGTAACCTTGCCGTCAGGTGCTACAGTCGGAATTCGAGCAAGCCACCAATTCCTGCTGCGCTCATTCATGCCTTCAAACAACACTGGTAAACCAGCTACCCTCCTTTCTTCTTCCTCTTGCCTCCATTTTGCCAACTCGGCAGCATATCCTCCCGAACCCAAGTGATGGGGGTTCTCAACAGCTTTCATAGCCTCCTCCTTTTGTTGGACACTCAGAGCTGCTACTTATACCATCTTCTTCTGTTCTACGAATTCTTCCCACATTGCTAGTGGAATGTTACCATACACAGCCCTAGCATCCTTGCCTTTTTGAACAAATTCAGTATTAAGCACAGACCACCAATTCTTAAGAGCTCTTCCACAGAGGCCCTCAACAAAAGTTCTAGCTGCGTTATCCGTTCCTTCTGGAAAAGCAAACTTTTCTTTCACTTTGGCCCATAATACATCAGCCTTTGGCACATTCTTCCAATTACTAGTTGTGATCCAAGACATCAATTGGTCCCTCACAATTGCACCAACGATGTTCCGAATCCTAGCAGCTATACCCTCAAGTTGTATGGGCTCGCCTTTGTCACCCAACTGTTCTATCACAAGTTGTCCTCTCTCAGGGATCTGGTTTCTTCTTCTTTGCCCACGTTTCCTTTTCGGGTTACTACTAAAAGTAGTAGTACCCGAAGGTTGTGGTACTGAAACTTCTGCCTGTTGGGCAACAATGGTAGATGCTCTATGTGGTGGGGATCACTCATCATTATACACATAAAACATTATTTAAAGTATATCTTAATTTGAACAACAAACATTATTTTTAGTGAATGTGCATGCAGACCTCATTATCGCTTGGTTCGTAAACAAAATCATCGTCATCAGGACGCCTACGAGGCCATGGTTCACTTGGTTCGTACTCAGATGAAGTTTCATAGTCTCCAATTATAGCTCTATCACCAGAATCCTCCTCACTGGATTCGACACTGTTATCAATTGATCATAGATAATTTATAATTCCTCCATACATATTTATACATTATATTTAAACTAAATCCATAGTCCTATAATACAAAAATAAAATTTCCAATCCATACATATTTATACATTTCTATTATAGGTATTTTAATTAAATCCATAGTCCTATGATATAATTTATAATTCCTCCATACATATTTATACATTATATTAGGTACTTGTTTTTTTAATACAAATCTAGTTAAATTTAATCCATAGTCCTATAATTCAAAAAATAAAATTTCTAGTTCAATAATTGTATAGTCCATAATACATATTTGTATAGTACATAGTCCATAGTTCCATATACACAAATTTCTAGTTAAATAATCCATAGTTCATATTTATATAGAATTCTATTATCCATAATCCATAGTCAATAATCCATAATCCACAATCCACAATTGCATTTTGAAAAGAAGAAAAAAAACAAACCGGCGATGCTCCTTGGGGGGAGCCGTCGTCGCAGCGCCGCCAGTCCCGTCCCCGGCCTCGATGCGTCTCGTGGGGACGTGGGCAGGAGACGCCACTCACGGAGAAGAAGAGGCAGCGGTGGCGACCCGGGGAGCCGTTGGCGGCAGTTGGTGGGCGGAGGACTCGTCGTCGGCGGTTGGGGAAGCGGGCGGCGGGGAGGACGTCATCCTGCTCGAGGAGGAGGGGTGGTGGTGCTCGGGGAGGACGACCGGGCGCACAAGGAGGAGGGGCGGTGGCGCTCGGGGACGACAGGGCGCTCGGGGAGGAGGTCGGTGGTGGTCGCGGCCTTGCGGAGGACGGTGGGGCACTTAGGGAGGACGGCGGGGCACTCGGGGAGGAGGAGGCGGCGCTTGGGGAGGACGGCGCCAAAATTTGGCAGCCTGACGGCGTCATTTCGTTTTCGCGCCGGGGACTTAGAAAAATTTCAGGCCTTGGCGCTACATATAGAGGAACTCAACACTGGCGGGCCGCATAAGTCGTCCGCCAGCAGTGTGGCTCAGCTCTAGCGAACGCTTAAGACGCCCGCCAGCAGTGAGCATTAACGCTGGCGGGTGTCTTAAGCGCCTGCCAGCACAATGGATATCAAAAAACTAAAAAAATTTGAAATCGTGCCTAAAAAAGTTCAAAATTGATTGAAACTTCCAAGAGTCTCCTAAAATGTTTGAATTTAAATATAAGATGTGTCTTCTCTAATAAAAAAGTTCTGGTTTGAAAAAGTTAATTCAAATGGGACTCTAGGGTCAAACACCTAATGAGTTATAGGTTGATTGCACCCTAGAGTCCCATTTGAACTAACTTTTTCAAATCAGAACTTTTTTATAAGAGAACACACCTCCCATATTTAAATTCAATCATTTTAGGAGACGCTTGGAAGTTTCAATCAATTTGAACTTTTTTTGGAACGATTTCAATTTTTTTCGAAATCAACTGTGCTGGCGGGCGCTTAAGACACCCGCCAGCGCCAGCACTGATGATCACAGCTGGCGGGTGTCTTAAGTGCCCGCGAGCACATTCGATTTTGAAAAATTGAAAAAATTTGAAATCATGCCTAAAAAGTTCAAAATTGATTGAAACTTCTGAGAGTCTTCTAAAATGTTTGAATTTAAATATAGGAGGTGTGCTATCTTATAAAAAAAGTTCTGGTTTGAAAAAGTTAGTTCAAATGGGACTCTTAGGGTCAAACACCTAATGAGTTATAGGTTGTTTGACCCTAGAGTCCCATTTGAACTAACTTTTTCAAATTAGAACTTTTTTATAAGAGAACACACCTCCCATATTTAAATTCAAATATTTTAGGAGACTCTCGGAAGTTTCAATCAATTTTGAACTTTTTTAGGCATGATTTCAAAAATTTTCAATTCTTTTGAAATCCACTGTGTTGATGATCACTACTGGGGGCGTCTTAAATGCCTGCCAGCACAGTGGCTGTTTAAACCTAGAGTCCTAAAAAATTGGAAGAAGTCCATTTTTGGCCACCGAACTATTGTCAAAGTTTGGTTTTGACCATCGAACGCGAAAACCAGGAATTTTTGGCCATCGAACTCTTGAAACCGTTCACTTTTGGCCATCCGACGGTTTTGCAAGGTGGTTTCACTGACATGGCTGCCACGTGGTGGCGGGCCCACATGTCAACACCATCTCTCCTCCCTCTTCTCTCCTCTCCTTCCCCCTCTCTTCTCCTCTCTCCTGCCTCTTCTCCTCTCTCCTTCTCCTGCGGCCAACCCCGCACCTCCGGCTGCCCCTGTGCCTCCCGGCGACGGCGGAGCTCAAGCTCGCTTGGCGGCGCTGCCCGCAGCAGAGCTCGAACTCACTGGTCGGCCTCACTAGCCCGCGACAAAGCTCTAGCTCAGTCCTGGCGGCGCTAGCATGTGGCAGAGCCCGATCGTGGTGGGGTGCGCCCCCTACCCCTTGTTGCCGTCGGCTCTGGTGGAGCAGGGCACCACGACGCGAGCAGATGAGTAGGAGCATGCCTCCTCTGCCCCGGTGCGCCAGCCCTTCCCCTGCTCGGAGGACGATGACGGCTCGAGCGTGGCCGTCCTCCTGGCGCAGCGAGGCCGGATCCGGAGCACCGCCGGGTTGGAGTTTGGAGGCGGCGGGAGCAAAGCGGCGTCCATCCTCCGACGGTGGGCCTCCTCTCCCTCCAAGCTCCATGACGCAGTGAAGCTCGACAGCTGGATCTCGATTCTCGTGGAACTCGCACGTGTGGCTCCTGGTGGCGGCGGCGACTTCCCTCCTCCCCGTGCTTGGAGCTCGTCCTCCTCACCCCCTCCCTTACCGCGCTTCGAAGCACCCAGCGGAGGGCTCGAGCTCCACCGTGGGCCAGTGCGGCTGGCCTGGGGCCAGTGTGGCCGGCCGGCGAGCCCGAGCTCCCCGGGGGCCGGGCGAGCTTGAGCTCCACCGTCGCTGCAAAGCGCGGGGGATGGACGCCGGCGGAGGAGAGAGGAGAAGAGAGAGAGCAAGGGAGAGGAGATGAGAGAAGAGGGAGGAGAGATAGGGCTGACATGTGGGCCCGCCGCCATGTGGCAGCTATGTCAGCGAAACCACCTTGCAAAACCGCCGGATGACCAAAAGTGAACGGTTTCAAGAGTTTGATGGCCAAAGATTCCTGATATTCGTGTTCGATGGTCGAAACCAAAGTTTGACAATAGTTCGATGGCCAAAAATGGACTTTTTCCTAAAAAAATTTGCTCATGGTGCTTAGGCCAGTCTCAGTGGTAGTTTCATAGACACTGTTACCAAGAGAGCCACATCAGCTTTTCAATTGGATGAAATTGTCACAGTTTCATATGCATAGGCGCAACATTTAAGTTTCGAATTGTGTTGTGATCATTTGTGCCATTGAAACTATGTAGCCTTTTGTATAGTAGAACAAGGTGGCATTTCAATTAACTTCTAAATTCGTACAATATTAAATATTTATTTGCATATATGAACACAATTACACCCCGTTTATCTCAAAGCTGTAGATATATTTTCAAGAAGGTTTGTTCCAAATATTTTATAATTTTTTGGTAACACGATGGATCACTACAAAAATAGATCAAGTAATTAAGAAAAATGAAGCTGCTTGCGTCCCTGTCCCTGTGATTCGGCAGGCCTTTTTTGGGCTGGGCCTTGCCTGCAATAACATGGCATGGGAGGGCTTCTGGCCGGAGCTGATAATCCATGGTTAGTCAGAACTCTAATCCTCAATCCATGGAGAAAAGACAACAGTTTCAGAGATGAAAGGTCTCTGGAGAAAAAAACTTAAGATAAGGAACTCCGGCCACTGCTACCTAGATACGCCTCCGTCCAAGATACGACCACCAGATACATCCAGATATCTCCAGATGTGCGGATTAACCAGCTGCAGAGGAAGTGCTGATGCCGCCGGCAACCTGCGATGCGGATCTCCATCGGTGGGACATCTCACCGGCACCGCCGGCATGCTCGTGGAGGGGTGGACTGGGAGGAGTCTAGCGGGCGAATTTGGAGAAAAGAAGTGAGGGATTGCGCACCAATCTGAAGGGAAGGTTCAGCGATTTCGCGGGCGGGCGCGGGAGCAGGGGGAGGGGGAGGCGGTGCCGGTGCCGGTGCCGGCGGGAGTACGAGATCCGGCGATGAAACGATGAGCTCTCAGTGCGCGTTTCACGCGGATAACATTGTCTTGGTAACCGGAGCTTGGCCGTGTCGTGGTGATGACACTCTACTTTTCTCTTTCACCATTGAATATCATGTCAAGTTAGCAAATTGTTGATATGTCCAACAATTAAATGTGATGAAATCCTCTCATGAAACTCCATTGAGACTGGCCTAAATGTGGTGGGGTTTTAGCCACGGCTAACGGGGAAGGCACAACTGTACCAGTCTGAATAATCTTCTGGTACAAATGGCTACGCATTAGTACCTAGTTGTCTTCTCGCCAGGTACTAATGGACGCCTGGGGCATTAGTACCGCGTCTCGACACAACCCGATACTAATGTGACACTTTAGTACCGAGCCTAGGTCCCTCAGGGGGCACGTCGGGACTCTCCCTTTCCACCAGGTATGCTAATGCACCCATTAGTACCGGGTGCAAAACTACCCGGTACTAATAGGATTCGAGACGCATGATATAAAGTTCAATCTCCAGTAGCGATGTGTGGCCAGACTAGTATGCTTATAGGGAAGGAATCACTCCTACTTTTCTATCTATTACTATAAAGATCTTAAAAAAATTGAAAATAATCCGTACATAGAGTCACACCTCCGATCCATACCTCTCTGAGAGGTTCCACCAAACAGTCTATAGTTTGCCCACATACACCAGCACGGCAGCACCCCGGAGGGGCGGCGGGTAGGCAAGAACATATATATTTATATCCCTATCCTTCTCCCTTCTCGTTTTTCCTCATCGTCGACTCTTCATTGTTGTTCCCCGTTTCGTTTTTGTCCTTCTTCCGTTGGTCGTTCGTCTCTTCAAGTTGTTCCTCGGCTAACGTCTCTGTCGTCTGATGTAACCTGCTGAGGCTAATAACTGTGCATCCATTTCTTTGTTTCTGCAGGCAAATACTTTTGCTAGCTATTGCTATACAGTCCTCCATCAATGGCGATGCCTGATCGTTGCTCCAACACAAGTGATTAGATGAAGACTAAGTTGCTTTCAATCGCTCTGGATCCAAGGATATCTTGGAAATTCCTTTCCAACTGCAATTAAAAACATGTGAGCGAGGCAAAAGAAGAGATCCGTGGAAGGGCATATGAGAACACTTATATGAAGCCAACCTTTCAGCATTATAGTGAGTCATGCTCAATCAATCGGTATATGAAACTAGGACTACATATTGAAGCTGAAAAGGGAAAGAACAAGTATTGAAGCTTGGCTAAAATGAAAAGTTGGAAAATGGAAAAGGCACAATACCACAACAACTGTTGAAAACGTTGCAAAGTTAACTATAAGAGCTTCAAGTATCTTCAGGCCAAAATATGAAAAAGGCATCAACCAGAGCATTACAGATAGTAACACAAATAAAATTGGTTATATTTGAATATAACCAATTTTAAAATTGGTTATATGAAGTCCGTGGTCAAGTGAAGTGTATACTCATATCGTAATTTCATTGTATTTTCCTTGCTATATATACCAGCGCAAATATGAGTATGCATCAGACTGTTTGCTTCATTCTCGCTCAGCAAATATAGCAAATAGAAGTGTGCATGTGAGAGATAATATGATACTGTTCCCTAATGATTTGGAAGAAAATTACATCACATATTCAGTCAGTTATGCTAGACATAGTTTTCACTACAAGTCAAAATACACTACTAGTCACATGTGAAACAAATGACTACAATTAGACATATACTTGGCCACCACACATACATAATTTTTATTTTATGCTATCATCTCGAGTTTTCCACGACTACATCTCCGAAACAAGCCAAGGCATAAATGAAAAACCATCTCGCGTCCTGTGCCTACTACGACTCACGGACGAGACGTCGGCTTCGGCGGCGTGGCTGCATGGAGGAGGCGTCGTCGTCGGCATGGGCGTGGGCGGATGGGAGGAGGTGGCGGCGGCGGCGACAACGAGGATCAAGCGGCGCCGGCGGGGAAGATAATCTGCATAGGCGCTAACGCGGAGGCGGCGGTCGCCGGTGGGAGGGGAGGCCACGCGGCACCGCTAGGACCCCCAAAAGTGTGAATCATTGCAAGCTCACGGCGAGCGGTCAAGCTTTCATACGCCGCGATGACGTCTGCCGCCGCCACCGGAATAGCGCCGCCGGGCTGCGCGCCATGTCCGGTGGCAGGGGCGCCGCCGCCCTCCTCCAGGTCGAGGTCGTTGTCGACGGCGTCGGCGGCCTTTAGGGCCGGCCCTAGGGGGTAGGCAGCGGGTGCGACAGCCGAGGGCCCAAGCCCATATATGTATACAATACGTATACATGTGTATACTATGAAAATCGGCGGTCCATGAGCTCAATCGGCAACATTGTTCACATGACGGATGCCTCACGGCTCGTGATACTCGAACGGCCGCCAAACCCCATCTCCCGAGTCTCTAAGAGACGCGACACAAAGATAGGCGTGGACCCCTTGCAGAGTCAAGGGTGCTCTCGGCGCGCGCCGGCAGCGGGGCAGCGTAGCGATCAAATTTTGATTTGCGATCTGATCGCACCATCCGCCCATCATGAGGACAACAATCACTCAGGAACATCCTGAACTTCAACTGCAAATCTCCGAACTTCGATCAATTTAATCATTCAGGTTTTAATCTACATTATTCCTCGATAATTATCAAATATATGTATATATAATTTTATATAAGGTCTAGACTCAGGACTGTCGTGACGAGTTCGCCCGAGGGCAGTGGCGAATCCAGGATCTATGGAGAGGGGGAGGGCTCATTTTCTTCCTTCTCCTCCTCCTCCCCTCTTTTTCTTCTTCTTCCTCCTCTCTTCCTTCTTCCTCTTCTCATTCGTGACTCAAATTTGTTAGGGGGCTCAGGGGCTCCAAAGGACAGCATGGGGTGTGGGGGTGGGGGGGTGCACCAGCCCCCACGCTGGATCCACTCCTGCCCGAGGGCCCTCAAAATCCTAGGGTCGGCACTGGGCCTTGGCCGTCCGGTCCCCCCACCTCCACCACACTGCGAACACTGCCGAGACGGCAAGAAAGAGGAGCCCTAAGAGCACTAGTACTGCCGCGAAGACGAAGTTATCATTGGGACTCATCCTCTCGCGCGCGTGGCTGCCTAGCGGTTAGCTAGCTGTGGCAGGAAGGCGAGAAAGGGGTGTCAAGGCACCTACCTTATGGGGGGTAGGCCACTCAAGTTTAGTACCACCTTGCCTAGAAAAGGGGGCCATGACCACCTTATAAGGGAGAGCATCCCTCTCCCACCAGTCCGGGCTTTTGGGAGGTAATGGGACTCTTGCCTTATAAGTGGGCTGTGAGCGCATGAACGTCCGAATCTATGGTAGAGAGTTGGGCTGAATTGAGTGTTTGCTAACATCTGGTATCAGAGCCTGGTTCCGCCTTATGGGGGTGGTACCGGGGTCACCACCTTATGGGGAGTGGGATGTCAAGGCACCTACCTTATGGGGGTAGGCCACTCAAGTTTAGTACCACCTTGCCTAGAGAAGGGGGCCATGACCACCTTAGAGCAACTCCAACAACCTCTTTATTTTTGTTAGTTAAATTTGAAGTTTTAGCCCTTTGTAAAAATAGAAGACTTCATAATTCTATGGAATGATCCAACAGACTTTTGAAATTGATCTCTCTATAATGAGTGGAGCCCACATGTCATCCTTACCCACCTCACCCACCCACCTTATCCATCCCCTCCACCACACGCACTGGGCCATGGTCCTTCGATCCCCTCCACCACGCTCTAGTGGTCTGGCCCCTGGCCATGGCGAGGCTGGGCGCCGCCACCGCCGCTGCCGAGCGCAACCGGAGCCGGTCCTTGGGTTGCCTCACCGCGGGTACGACGACTGCCCTCGGGGCGTGTGGAGGTGGGTGACCCCGGCATCCATGGCTGGAGTCGGCGCGGCGAGCTCCACGGCGCCCCCATGGATGGCACCGACGGGGCGAGCTCCGTACGTAGGGCCCATGGTATAAAAACACCGACAGCCAGTGCCCATGGCCGACGGAGGCAAGCACACAAAGGGAAGGAGGCAGGCGAGCTCGGCGACGCCCTCCCTGGCCAACGCCGTCAGGGCGAGCTCCGCACGCACCGCGGACCGCCGGCGGGGCGAGCACAAAGGGTCGGATGCAGGCAAACTCTGTGGCGCCCTCCATGGCCGCGCTAGCGGGACCTCTCCAGTCCCCACGCACCGCGGCTGGCCGGTGCGTCCTCCGCGAGCCGCGGCAGCCCGGCGTGGCTCGGTGTCCCCCCTCCTCCACCTCCCCACGCGCGCGGCCGGCGACGCAGGCGTCGGAGCATCCTCCCGTTGCGCCTCCTCCACCTCACCGCACCGAGGGCGGTCGTCGCGGCTCGGCTTCCTCCTCCATCTCCCCATGGCGCAGGCCGGCCGGCGCGTCTCGACGTCGTCCTCCACCTCATCGGGACGCGGGCGGGCGGCGACGTATCCCCTCGGCAGCCCGACAACATCGTCTTCCACCCCCCGCGAGGCCGCGATGCAGCGCGGCGCGGCACGGCCGAGCAAGGCAATGAGCGAGACCTCACCCGCGAAGGCCGGAGGGTGGGACCATGCGCGGAATCCAGCAAGATTGCGAGCGGGACTGCCTCGCCATACATCGCGAGCGGAGGGGGGCGAATGGCGAGGGAGATCGCGAGTTCGGTTTTTACCGAGGCTGTTGGACCGTGAGTTTGTTGTATTTCTCTATCTTTTACCGATGGAAAAGGTTTTAAAGAAGCTGTTGGAGTTGCTCTTATAAGGGAGAACATCCCTCTCCCACCAGTCCGGGCTTTTGGAAGGTAATGGGTCTCTTGCCTTATAAGTAGGCCGTGAGCGCATGAACGTCCGAATCTATCGTAGAGAGTTGGGCTGAATTGAGTGGTTGCTAACAAGGGGTAGCAAGGCACTTTATATGTCGCAGAGAATGATCAAGAAGAGAAGACGAGCGAGAGAAGTGAGCGCCTGGCAGTTGGAACACCCTGCAGCTACCTACCGGAATGGCTGGTGGTACGAGGAATGGCAGATAGTGGCGCAGAGGCTAGGGGGTCTTTTTATTGTTTGTTCTATACAGCGGCGGATCGGGGGGGGGGGCTCCAGCCCCCCTACCACCCTGGATCCAATGGTAATCCTCCATGTTTTCCATAGAAATTTTGAGGAGGAAGAAGGAGGAAGAGGAAGAAGGAGGGAGGAGGAAGAAGATGAAGGAGAGCCCCCCTACCACCCAATCCTAGATTCGCTACTGGTTCTATACTTCTATCCAAGGTTGTTATGGCATCGGTTCTATACTTCTATCACTTGCCGCCGTGTTGGCCAACCTAGCTACCACGTACAGTAGACATACAACCCCCTCTTTTAGCTCACACACACGTTGCCTAATTAACCTAGCTATTCCAACTTCCACATCATCACGTTCCCTCTCTCCCTGTTTCTTTATGTGCTCCATGGAGAACTAAGATAATACATACTGTCGGATTATGGTCCCCACAAGTCATCGAGATTGGTGCCGGAGAAAAATACAGGGATTATGTCCCATCGTCGGCAGGCGTATCTGATTTCATACGTTCGGTGGTTCCCGTAAAATACAATACTTGTGCGGCATAAAAGCTAGGCATTCCGGCTGGCCTCCGCCTGATCCCTTCCATTTCAAATTTCGAAAGCTCGCAGCTCTGGTCTCCCTTTCTTCCTCCTCTCGTCAGGACAGAGAGGTACATGTTCGTCGATGGAACCTGAACCATTCTGTATCTTGGAGATTCAGAGACCGGAAGCACAAAATGCTGGCGGATCTGAGTCCTAGTCTAGGTGGTTTGGTGATGATGTTGTGGGCGGGGAAGGGGGAGGGTGAAGGGCGGGCGGAAGGTGCTTATTTTCGAGGACGGAAGCTTCGAAGATTGGTGAAGGTTTCAGACGGTGGAGCAATGGAAGAGATGATGGTCGGCAAGCAATTGAAGTGTCCTTGACCAAACAGGGGAGGTACGTGTGTGTTTGATTTGCAACGAGTGCTTTTATTTTCCTAAAAAAAGTCTAAATTACTCTCCTTAAGTATAACCAAAGCCTAATACCCCCCCCTAAATTATATATGTTGATTTTGTTTACACCCTAATCTATACCATTTCGTTTACCAACCAACCCGGTTGTTAAGAACAATTTTTGGTACTTGGTACCTATGGAAAATCATAGATCCAATTTTACCTGTTATTCTCGTACATGAAAATAAAGATGTTAACAAAATAAAAAGGTATGGGTAGAGAAGTAGTAACAAAATATGAGGAGAATGAAGGGTACATATAGTGAAAAACCCAATGATTTAGTGCCACACTGGAAAAATGATATTAATGAAATACTACTATAGTAAAAAAGCATACCAGCAGCATATCAATTCAAAAATCTTTACCAATGATAAGCTGTAAAAGGAAAAAAGAAATTGGGTGGAGCTGGGAAAAAGAAAATTAGTAACATGCTCTTATATCTAATGATTGGATATATTCATCAAACAAAACGATGCCAACATGTACCATGCTGATATTTGTATGAAATTCAAAATCCACCAATTAAGTGTGTTTACTAAATATACAATTAGAGACGGAAAAAAAACTTTGTGGAAGACTAACAAGGCATTTAGGATAAGCAACTTGGTGATTCCTTGTTCCACGCTAACAGTGCCTGTAACTTCATAGTACTTGTGCAATGCAACCTACGGTCAAAAATGAAATGTATGAGCTCGAGTGCAAGGATTTGTATTAACAGTGAAAAATAAGTAAATGTTCTGTAAGAAGATGTATATATTTAGTTAGTTTGGCCGCCAGATTTGAAAAAAATGAAATTGGGCAAGTTCACAGTATCTGGGGAGCTTGGGGGACAGCATTGGACTGAAATACTTACTTTGCACGGCTGAGCTGCAATCTCATGACGTCACTGCCCTTCCTGCGTCAGCAAAAAAAAAAAAGAATGACCATTCATGCATGGCAAAAAAAAAAGAGGGGGGGGGGGGGGGCGTGATTTGTAATTAAAGTGAAACAAATAAAACGATACCAAGCCCTTGCATCAATGGCTCCAGTGGAATCATAGGTAGTGAAGTCAGTGAACCTATCCTGCTCTTTGATCTCCGTCACCATTCCAAGTACCCGTACCTGCAAATATTGGAAATTACTACACCAGTGATTTAGAAAAAAAATGGAATTTAAAGGGCTTGGAACAAAGATAGAAGACTAAGAGCAACTCCAGCCGTAGCCTCCAAAATGAGGGCCTCTAAAAACCATTTGCAAGTCCAATTTAAAAAATAGAGGCCCAGAATTTAGATCTCAACTCCAGCAGGACACTCAACTTGGGCCTCTATTTTTTATGTGGACCCCATCTCCCAGGTCTATCCCCCTCTCTTCCCCACGCGCGGACGCACCCTGCCTCGCCGCGACGCCGGCGCCCTTCGTCTCGGCTGCCTCATCGTCCGCCGGCGCATTGAAGCATTTCCTCGAACACCGGTAGAGCATGTGAGCAAACAAATAATGAGGACAAAACGGGAGGCTGGAGAAGAGATTTGATGCTATCCGGCAATGGCGACCTGGCAGAGCTCCTCCGCGCGCTGCTGCATCCTGCATGCTGGTGCAGCTGGCCGCGGCCGTGGGGGCTTCTGGACGCGCCGTTGCAGCTGGCCACGGCTGCCAGGGACGCCGCACCGTACTGCGGCTGGGGAGCGGCGTAGGGCGCCGCGATGCTGGGGCCGGCGGCAGGGTAGGCTGTCACCGGCTCGCCGGCCTTTGATGGCTTGCCCGAGGCTGGCGGGTAGGCGGATGAGGGCGGGTAGGCGGTTGCCGGCTCGCCGGCCTTTGCCGGCTTGGCCGAGGCTGGCGGGTAGCCGGATGGGGGTGGGTACGCGGTTGCCGGCGCGTCGGCCTTGCCGGTGGGCGGATAGGCAGCAGCGGGAGGCGGGTACGCGTCAGCCTTGGCGGACGGCGGGTAGGCGGTGGGAGGCGGGTACGCGTCGGTCTTGGCCGCCGGTGAGTACGCCGAGGGAGGCGGGTACGCATCGGCCTTGCCTGCCGCTGCCGGCGGGTAGGCAGCGGCGGTGTAGGCGGAGTGGGCGGGGGTGGGAGTGGGGCCGTACCCAGCGGCCGATTGGGTGGTGACCTCGCTGAGCTTGTACGACAAGTTGAGGACCCCCTGGGGCTTGCCGGAGGAGATCTTGCGGACCTGGTAGGCGACGAACTTGGCGGGGACGGGGCCGTCGGGTGCGCCGGAGAGGAGCTCGGAGAGCGGGATGTGCACCTCGCCGACGTCGCGGTCGCCGAGGGCGTGCTCGGCGCGGAGAAGGACGTGGAGGGAGCCGGCGCCGCCGGCGGGGACGGTGAAGCGGAGCGTGGCGTTCCAGGTCGGGTTCCGGCCGCCGGCGCGGTCGGGCTGGACCCGCTGCCGCGACCGCGGGTCGCCGGAGAGCGACACCACGGCATAGACCTCCATCTTGGAGAGCAGGTTCACCTCCTTGAGGTCCTTGGCCGAGATCAGCGTCAGCTCCAGCGTCCTCGTCGCCATGGCTGCTGCTGCTGCTGCTGAGAGATCCCGCGGATGGATTTCTTCGGTGTGGAGACGGCGAGAGAGTGGATTGGTTCTTGGAAATTTGTTGATCGGTGTGTGTGTGCGAGCGTGCCGGATCGCAAATTCGCAGAGAGACTTGTGGGGATTGATTGTTTTGACGGCAGCACAAAGCCTGTGCTGCTGCAGATGGCTGCGGCCGCCGGTGGCGCCGCACCGAGCTCCTGCAGCTGGCCGCGGCCCGCGGGGGCGCCGGCTGCTTCTCTCCGCGCGCCGTCGCTGCAGCTGGCCGCGGCCGCCGGTGCAGGAGCGGTGCAGGGACGGCGAGGACGGCACGGTGCAGGAATGGCGCGAGGACGGCGACGACGAGTCGACGAGCACGGCGTCGGAGCGGTGAGGGAGGGGCGTGGGTGCGCGAGGGTAGGTGGACCGGAGGGCACGCGGAGGGGGCGGCGGTGCACCATGGCGAAGAAGGGTGCCGGAGGAGCACCACCACGGCAGCCATGGCTCGGCGGCGATGTGCAGAGGGAGGACGGGGCGACTGGTCGGGAAGAAGTGAGGAGAGGAAAAGGAAAGAAAAAAATGGTGGGACCCACGTTTGGAGGGGGATTTGGAGGGCCTCCAAGAATGGAGGGTGAGAGGGGGGATTTGGAGGGGTATGCAAAATGGAGGCTTGTTTAGAGGCCCTGCTGGAGATGGATTTTTGCACCAAACCTCCAAATTTTGGAGTAGAGGCCCATATGGAGGCCCCCGCTGGAGATGCTCTAACAGTGAAAACTTGAGTCGAGTTAATTACAAAACGACCCTTGTGCCGCGGCAAAAAAAACACAGTCCATCACTTGTTTTATAGTGACGTTCATTAAGCAAGGTGAGCATCTGATCTGCTGCGATGCACTACGCGTAGTGCCGCGCGCTAGCTGATTGATCCATTAATAATGTAAATGCAACTAGTTGAGGTGACGAGGAGCAGAGTAAAACAACAAAACCAGATGTTTTGATAGACAGCATTGATGCTGTAGGCACAAACCATGTCTCTCTCTATATAGTACGGGCGTGTCTTTGCTTGTGAAACAAGTCCAATAAAAAAAGAAACTTGGAGTTGAAGGCACAATTTGAACGCGCTGGTAAATTAGACACAAGAGGAGCTCTCTAGATTACATACTGGTTACCAAATACGAGACTATTAGCACTGCCAAACAGGTTATTAGTTAATTGACAGGCAACAGAAATATGCAACAACAGTATCTTTTTTTTTTAGAAAAAGGTTTTACCCTGCTTTTAAGAAAGCAAATCAGTTTTTGGATACAGACTACGGGACACTACATCCTGCTGGGGTTACCAGCTTAACAAGCAAAGGACTAAGCAACAAACGACTGGAAAGGACTTCCCTCAAACGAAAAGCCAGGCAAACAGACACCAGCCTGCAGAAGAGCTGAAAGAGGAGCACGCAGCTCAAACAAACGGACTCAAAGACTAAACAAAATACTAAACATCAAACAAAGACGTCTTCTGGAGCTCATCATTTCTTTGTCTTGAGGAACTCCGTCGCCCATCCTCTGACTTGGGCCATCCATGCGTCTAGGAGTTCCTGGTCAGCGCCCCCCAGCCGTGCCCACCATCTCTGCACACACTGCATGTATTGATTTTAAAGAAAATGTCAGCTGGAGATTTGGGAAACACCCCCTCAATTGCCATCTTGTTGTGAGTGTTCCAGATAGACCATAAGACTATGGCGAAGACGAAAATTTTCAAAATACAATCTTTGCCTCCTAGCGGCAGCCAAACCCCTAAGAAGTCTTCTAGGTTGCCTGGGGCTCTCTCCCACCCTTGAGCATCCCGTAAGCTCTCCCAAATAAACTTTGCAACCGGGCAGGAAAAGAACAGGTGATCTGCGCTTTTCGTTTTCCTGTAGACTACACATCTCACATCCCCCTTCTATTTCATCCTCCTCAATGCCTCCCCTGTCTGAACTCTATCTTGGAGGACCAACCACATAAAAACTTTAACCTTAGTTGGCAGTTTGCTCTTCCATATGTGCTTCATCCACATAACAACAGTATCTCGGTTACATATTTGATATAAATTGATCATGACTAAATAGAGCTATCGAATTCAGGGGGACCACGCTCCGTCTACCTTTAAGCTCGGGAAAGCTTGCTTCTCCTACAATTGTTAATAGCAAAAATCAATGAAATGGTTATTAAAGAAAATTATCATCATGCAGAGCACATGACATTCAAAAGTTGAAATGAACAAAACTTACCCCTTGAACGATACATGGAAGGGGCTCCAACAGTAAACGATGTCTTAGGGGTTCGATCAAACCTCAAATCTGAAAGTGATGTATAAAAAGATATTTTTAAAGTCAATGTGCAGTTCTAATCACCAGAAAAATGTGGTATGTATTGGCAAATTCAAGAATGAAAAACGAATGTGACCCATACTAGAAATAACAATTACCAATGTAACGACACATCGGGGGCTCATTCATGGACGCGTCCGGTGAAATCACAATAAAACTATGGGAGAGAATATCGATATTCCTAGATTGCACATCCGGGCTGCGACCAGGGGTGTGATTCGGAGAACTACACCGAACATTGAAACTCCTGTGTAGACCTGAGCATTCCACGGGTCGGGCCGGGTTCGGGCCGGGCCGAAAAAAAACTCGGGTTTTTTCGGGCCGAGAAAATCCTGCCTATGACCGTCCCATGGGACGTGTCGGGCCTCAGTTTTCGGGCCGGGCCCGGGCTTGGGCGGGCCACCCGCGCATTTTATAGTGTAAAGTAACTAAAAACAGTATTTCGGGCCGGGCTCGGGCCAAAAAAAATTTTCGCGGGCTTCAAGATCTCTGCCCACGCCCGCCCAGTAAGATCCGTGGGCGGGCCTGGCGCGGGCCGGGTCGGGCCGGGCTAAAAATGCTCAGGTATACTCCTGTGAAAACAAATTTGTCAAAATAATATATAATTAGCTTGTGTTACATATAAAACTGACACAAACTTGAAAAATTAGAATAAAAGACTATTAATAGATGCACAATTATGTCATTCGAAAAAATTACGTGCCATCTGTTTCTGAACCTGATTTTAGGACAGTGTCTCCAGTCATACAACACCCTACGACTTCATCATTTCCCTGTAAAAAAACAAACGTCTATAGCAATAAGAGGGTTTATATAATAGCATTTAATTGAAAGAAAAAGGAATCTAAAAGTAATCAACTGAAGTGACATTTATGTGAAAAATAAACGTGCAAGAAAAATCACCTGAGGAACCTCCGATGAATTCTGAGACAAAAGGCGAAAAACAAATCCCTCCTCCATTACATGTAAGCCTTTGGAATTAAAATTGGCAATGATTGGACGACTCAAATTACTAGGCACGGGTTTCTGACATAAGTACTCATGAAAATATGGGATTTAGAGACGTGTGATCCCGAAATAAAAAATTGGGAAAATAGCAAGAGTACCATGAGAATTGTTGTGCACCCTGAAATGTCGATGCGGTTATTAGCACAGTCGGCACGCAGCGAGTTCCGTACATTCCTGGCAGCTCTATGTGATTTGATGTTGATAAGAGCATGTACTACATGATCGGTGATTTGTTTGCTTCTGGTGCCAGCTCTCGGTGCAAGATACGATGCAACCGCCGTCAGTACCAACAGTACAACACAAAAAGAACACTCCATGTTTTTGTCCATGTGTGGTAGTGGTACCCTATTAACACCCTTCTCGCCCTGGTAACGGAAAGTGTGGGTTTTGGATAACCATGCGACAACATTCTAGCAAGTTCTTTCCTAATCGGTCTATGATCAACACCTTTGGGAGCTACCACCTTCTTAGAAACAACCTTCCAGCTGACAAGAGATGCAACTATGTGTCTATCAAACTCTGAAGAAAAACGGGTTGCCTCAAATAATAACCCAGAATCAGGATTAAGGTTTCGTAGCAACCATGCTCCTACAGGTTTGGAAGGCCTGTATTCTAAAGGACACATCTCCAAACAACCAAAACCAACCTCCTCCGCGAGAGCACGTTGCCTACCACCCATTGCATGTACAATCTTTGAGAGGTGATTACCGGTCAGATCAGAGTCAACAAACCTCTTTTTTTTTAAGAATTACACAGTATAACGCAGACGCTCATAACACGCACGCACACTCACCCCTATGAACACATGTACGCAAACCCTACTCCTATGAGCACATCCGAAGGACTGAGCACGCACCGACCCAAGAATGACATAAAACGATTTAGTTTAGGCGTTGCCGGTAGTGCTGTGTTTTCTTCGGTTGGTATTCCTCTAACCATGTTGGTCGTTGTTGTTGTAGTTTACCTTTTTCGAGTTGTTCTTGGTTGTTTCTCCGCACATTAGGGGTTCTCCTAAAGTTGCTTAGCTGTAATTCTCTTCTTCTTAGTGAAAAACATGCTATGCAGGTCTTAAAAAAATAAAACAATCTAGTATTAGCCCTAATAATTAGTGTCCTCCAGTAGTACTTATGCAAATGAAATGGGACAAGAAATGGTGTGTGTGTGTGGGGGGGGGGGCAATGGATCTACAAGCAGTGTGCTTTTTTTAAAACATGCAAAGCACATTTTCATTAAGAGAAGAGAATGAGTTACAACGAAACGACTTTAGGAGGAACCTAACAGGGTACAAAGCACCGAAACCACAAAAACAAGATGAGAGCACTCTCACACACTACCATCAAACAAAAAGAAGCTAAGGTCTAGGGGGGCCTGCCGAACAAAGAAGCGCCAAGAACACACGCCCCGTCACCGGGACCTAAAACCTAGAACCCCGAGAAGCCCGAGCGAGGATGCCATGCAGGACAATGCCACCAAGGAGGGAACGACGAGAGCACCGCCATCGCCCGTCTTCCACGAAGGAGCAGACCGGGTTTTCACCTTGCAGGCCAAATGGACATGAAACCACAACGACAACGCCTCCAGCGAGGAAGACTACATTGACGAACGCAACAGTTGTCGGCACCGATGGAGGTCGGGCAAAGGCTTTCGCCAAGCTTCAAAACCAACTCCAAGCAGCAGAACTAGAGGCTTAGATCGTAGGCGTGCCCCAGTGGAAAGAAACAACGTGACATCTAAGGCACGAGGGGAACGACGAACAGCAGCAGGCCACCAACCGGACGACGATCCAAAGCAGCTAGCAGCATCAAAGACCGGTGACGATCAGGGGAGAGGAGTTGGGGCTTCATCCGCAGCAACGTTAGCAGAAGGGATGCCGGGATCCGCAGATGGACCTCCCGCAGAAGGAGGAGCGCCTTCCGAGGTGGAGCCACCAGGGAAGGGGTGCAGACGGGGAGGAGGGTCGCCATCGGGGCACCAGCCACGCCGTCGGAGCCGGAGCTGGCGCAGAGGCGAAGGAGGGGGGCGGTCGGAAGAGACGAAGTGCTAGCGGCCAGCAGCGCAGCACGTCGGCGGCGGCAGCCTCCCCTCCTCCCCGTGTCGACAGCGGCGATGGCTACAAGAGGAGGGGCCGCGACCACCGGGTGCCGGCGGGGAGGAGGGGGGCCGTCGCCACCGGGAAGGAGTCATCGAGGAGGTGGGGCGCAAATTGAGGAGGAGCCGTGCCTGCCGGCGAGGGGAGCCGCGGCCACCGGCACGATGAGGCGGAGGAAGAGGCGGCCGCGAGCCCTGAAGCGTCGGAGAGTAGTGTCTGCGGCCGCCGGAAGGAGGGTCGGGGGAGCCATGGCCGCCGCGGAGGGGAGGGATGCAATCGAGGTAGGAGGCGGGCTAGGCGGTGCTGGATGGGGGGGGTGAGGCGCGGCGGAGACGACGGGGCGATGACGGCCGCGGCCGCGGAAGACGAGGTGGCGGCGGACGAGGCGACGACGACCGCAGCGGAGACGAGGCTATGGAGGCCGCAGCGGAGGCGACGAGGCAGCAGCAGGGTGAGA
Source organism: Cenchrus fungigraminus (assembly GCA_036936925.1). Classification (NCBI taxonomy): domain Eukaryota; kingdom Viridiplantae; phylum Streptophyta; class Magnoliopsida; order Poales; family Poaceae; genus Cenchrus; species Cenchrus fungigraminus. The sequence continues at coordinate 77,855,951 of CM072780.1, forward strand.
TCCGGCACCCAGCCAGGACCACCCCTAGCAGCCCACGGTGGTCGTAGGCGGTGCACGCCGGGAGCAGGAGGGGCCCCCCGTGCAGATCCGGTCGCACCTCGACGTGCCGCCGCCCGTCGCCGGCGCGGTGAGAAGGAGAGGGCTCCGCTGGCACCGGAGGATCGCGCGCCGCTCCAACCTCCCGGAGGCAAACCCCAGATCTAGATCTAGGGTTGAAAAGGGGGGAGATAGAGGAGGGGACGAGGCACGCAAGGAGGCGGGGTGGGGGAGGTCGCCGGCCACGGGCGCGCGCCGACGCAGGCTGGGTCAGGGGAGGAAGGATAGCTACTGACGACCCAGGAAACGACCTCGAGGTGGTGGTGCGGAGAGAGAGGGAGAGGGAGAGAAAGAGGGAGAAGAAGAGAAAGAGGAGGACGTGCCGGCCGCCGCCACCGACGATGACGGCAGCGGCGGCCGGAGGGAGCTGCGGCTGCGGGAGGGTTGGGCGGCGCATCGGGGAGCCCACGGGTCGCCCCCCGCAACGAGCGACGTGAGGGAGACGAGTCTGCAGGGATCCAAGCAGTGTGCTTTTATTGGGTCAAGTTGAAGCAGCAGCATCGCTGGAGGATCTGACAAAATCATTGAAGCGTATGTGTGGTGGAAAAAAGGTACACCTTCTTGCAGCCCAAGTTTCAACGACGCCCCTACCAGGACGCACTACTAGAGAATCAGACATTTGTCCCTGGCCCGTTTTTTATTTGTACCGGGTATTTTTGGCCCCGGTACAAATTATAGCATTTGTACCGGGTGGAGCCACCGTCCGGTACAAATGCCCCCTCACAGGGGCGAGTCGGGGCCTCCTCCAACCCACCCAATACAAATGCCTCACATTTATACCGGGTGGTGGCTCCGACCGGTACAAATGTGGTTTGTATAGGGTGGGAATACGCCCCGGTACAAATGTGGTGATATTTGTACCGGGGCGTGATCCCACCCGGTACGAATGTAGACCTCTCATCCTCTTGCTTCCCACGCACCCAACACTTAGAAAATATCACCTCCATCCCGGACTCATCCCTCTCTCTCCTATTCTCTTCTATCTCAATCCCATCTAACTCTCTCTCCCTCTCTCCTCTCGCAGGTGCGGGCATGCCCCAGGAGTGCTCTCCCTGGCGGTGGGCGGGCGCAGCGGGGAGCCGCGGGAGGCCAGGCACGGGGGCGGTGGGCTCCGCCCGTCACGGGGGCCAGTGGCCAGCGCGGGGCGGCAGCCTGAGGAGCGGCGCGGGGCAGCGGCCTGAGGAGCACGAAGTTAGGGTTCCTCTTCTTTAATTTCATTCTTGATGTGATTTTTGATGAATTCATTCTCAGTTTATTGCTAGATGTTGTATTTTTTGAGAAACCGAGAGGATGAATGTGTGTAAAGATCTTAGCGATTCTTATTCTTGTGGATGTGTTCTTGTGATTCTTGTTTACTGTAAGATGTGGATATGTGTGATTGTGAATGGAAAGATTGAAAATCTGTGTGATTGTGATATTTGTGAATGTGGTTGAGAAGAGAAAAAGGAAAGGAAAAGAAAATAGAGGGGAAAAAAAGAAAAGAGGACGAGAACGGCAGGAGACGGCGACGGAAGGTGACGACGGTGCTCACACACATTTGTACCGGGGTTTGTTACCACCTGGTACAAATGTGAACATTTGTACACATTTGTACCGGATGGTTTGTACTGGGTGGATACCCGGTACAAATGAGGGTTACCACCCGGTACAAATGCCTGTTTTTCTTGAGATAGAAGAGAATAGGAGAGAGAGGGATGAGTCCGGGATGGAGGTGATATTTTCTAAGTGCGTGGGAAGCGAGAGGACGAGAGGTCTACATTCGTACCGGGTGGGATCACGCCCCGGTACAAATATCGCCACATTTGTACCGGGGTGTATTCCCACCCGGTACAAACCACATTTATACCGGTCGGAGCCACCACCCGGTATAAATGTGAGGCATTTGTACCGGGTGGGTTGGAGGAGGCCCCGACTCGCCCTATGAGGGGGCATTTGTACCGGACGGTGGCTCCACCCGGTACAAATGCTATTATTTGTACCGGGGCAAAAAATATCCGGTACAAATAAAAAACGGGCCAGAGACAAATGCCTGATTATCTAGTAGTGATTGTGGGTGCCGCTCAAGAAAAGAACCAAGATCACGACCAATCAAAATAGCGAGCGAAAGCACACGACCACGGAAGAAAATGTGATCCTGAAAATGACTGAACATGACTAAACCAAATTCATTTATCTCAGCCTAATACGACATAGCAAATTAATTTTCGACACATCAAATTTGGAACTCCAGAACATGATTCGTTGAGCTTCTTGTTCCAACTAGCACTCCATAAAAATCAAGAACCCATGCATCCAGTACAAGGCCAAGGAGCTCAACAAAAACTAAAACAGCTAATAACATTGCCATGATACGCAGTGAGTGACCAATCTCTATCGCGCGATCCACTCCATTGGATGGAACGCCACATTTTCAGAACTTGGCAATAACCTTCTCCCCCTCGAATGAGACCTCCAGCTGCAACGCCAGATGGAGCTTGTTTCCTGGGTAGCACGACTTTGTAGAGAACATGGCCTCATATGCCATTAGTTCGAGTTTGATTTTGGTGATTAATGACACAATGATCAATGTGACTAACCATATTGTTTAGCATGTCTTTGTAGACATTTCTAAGTTCCAAGGATGCAAAAATACCACATGTCAAAACCGTGGAAAAAAGGAAGGAATTTGACACTGTCGGATGAACCGACGGTACCATCGGTGCATAGCGTCGGTGTAGTTGGTACACTGCGCAGCGACTAGAATCAACCTGACACCGTCGGATGATCCGACGGTCTATATCCTAGTTGCGTCGGATGAATTGAAGAAGAGAAGCCGCGAAGACAGCAGTGTCGGATGAACCGACGGTCCATTGGAGGGAACCGTCGGTCTATCCGATGATCACATTTGAATAAGACAGAGACGCGCCAAGATGAAGCCTTAAGCACCGGATGAACCGACGGGTGTGCAGCGGTTCATCCGACGGTCGCGTGGAAACTAACAGTAAGGTTTTGGTCGCGAGGTCTTCAATTCTCGATGGGGCATTCAACAACGCGTCAGCGCCCTCCAATTCCCTTCATTCCTCTGGTAACAACCGCCACCATCACTCCACCTTCAAGCCACCATTAATGGCCGGCCTCCTCTTTAATCCTCCTTGGAAGCTTCTTGCGCACGCGAAACTGTCGCCCCTGTACTCCTCCACCAGTAACTGCACGCCATCATGGACATCAATGGCCGCCACCATTTCACTTCCATGGCGTGGCACTGCCCCCTTCCTCTTCCTTCCTCGCTCTATAAAGAGATGCCCGAGCCCCGCACCCCTGCTGCTCCACTTTGTCCCGCCTGCGCAAGCGCTAGCTGCTGCATCCAACACCATCACCACTCTAGCCAAGGTAGAGCCGCGCGTCGTTGCCGGTCTGCCGCTCGTTTCGCCGTCCAGGGTCACCGCCGGAGTAGGCCAAGACCACCAGGATTTTCAGCACGTCGAGCCACAGCTCCGCCACCGTCCATCGATGCCCGCTTGTCGCTGGGACACCGCCGGCCACGCGTACCCGAGCCGGCTGCCGTCATCCGTCACCCTGGCCGAGTCCGGTCACCTCGTCGTCCGTCGCTGCCAAACCCACAGACGACGCCACCGTAAGTATCGTCGAGTCGAACCGCAACTGTTCGATCCGCCAGATCCTGTCACAGTTTCCTTGCCGGAAGAGCACGCCCGTGTGAAGACCGCCGTCCATGCCGCATCCATCGTAGTCGGCCGCCTGCAAGCTTTCTGGCCGCTGCACCATCTCCCTGTCGCCGTACACTAACGACCGAACCTGCAGCTTGAAGTCCCGAGCTACTGTCCGCCGTCACTGTCATCTGCTCCAAAAGCCGCCGTTCACCTTATCTTCCGCCCGCTGGTGAGCACGTCGTCAATCTGATCCTGAGGTCCCTCTGTTTTATCTCGCTCTCCAGGAAAGGATTCACCATCTCCCTCGATTCCGTGTGAGCAGACTCGCTGCTGCTGTGCTCCGGCAAGGATGGTCGCTGAAGGTACTGCTGCAGTTGCATTTCGCCGCCGATGACATAGTTGGAGTCTCATCGTTTCAGTGTCGAGCTATCCCCAATGCTCATTCCTCATCAGCTCCACGCTGTTCACCATCAGTCACCATATCAGAGGCCCTGTTTGGATCCATAGGTTAGAGATAGTTTGGGCTAGTTTAGCACCAACTAGCCCTAAAAGATCCAAACAGGTGGGGTTAGATTTGGTTAGATGGAACTATTCTACCCAAAAAAACTATCACACTCATGAGGTGCTAATTGGGACTAGTTCTCATGGGGCCCACTGCTTTCTCCCTCCCTCCGACCGCCGCACGGGATCCGCATGCGCTGTGCACTTTCCCATCGTCGTCGCGATTTCCGCCCCATCCGCCGTCGGCCCCCAGCGGCGACGCGCCGCCAGCCCTGGGGACGCCGTCGTGCCGCTCCACGTCCGCTTCACCTCCGTGCTCTACGGCGTTGACTGGGGCTCCATCCCGCTCTCCGTCGATGACGACGAGTCCGACGCCGGCATCGCCAAGGGCGCCACGTGCGCGCGACCGCCGCCTCCGGGGAGGAGCACGAGCCCGAGGAGGCGAAGAAGAAAAAGCGGGAGGAGGACTTCGAAGCCTTCACCTCCGCCAAGGCGCAGGACCTCGCGCAGCCGCTCGTCCCGCGCTCGGTGGCCTGTCTGCCCGCCGGGAGTCCCTCCGTCCGCCGTCCTTTCGACAAGCAGGTACGTCGCGTCGCGGTCGTCCGGTTCCACGGCGTCACAAGATGCGGCCGGCCGTGGGGGAGGAAGGGAAGGAGCTCGGCCGCGCAAATCGAGGAGGCCCATGCTCTTCAGTCGCTGTCGCCGTCGGCGCAGGAGCTCCTGCTCCTCCACCTGCTCGATCCGCCGGCAGAGAAGACAGAACTCGTCCACTGGCAGTCGTCCGCCGTGTCGGCGAAGTGCAGCGAGCCCGACCACGGGTAGCGGCGGCGGTCGTCGTCGGCCCACCCCAGCAGGAGGATCCTCACCGCCGTCGAGGCCTTGCTCGTCAGGAAGCTCTGCGTGCGTCTCCATTCTCCAACGCCCTCTGGACTGAAGCTCTTTCAGTTACCTGCACGATCTTGCACACCATGTAGTGTCCCTCCTTGCTCCGTGCGTTGGTGGCAGGAGCTGTCACCACCATGACGAGGACCTCGACAGGCAGGAGGCGCAATCCCATATTGTTCCTAGTGACAATTTGCTGCCCTTTGAATCGAGCTGGAAGGCCGCCTGAGACGTGCGCCGCCAGCAGCCGGAACGTGCACTCGCACGGCTCCACCACCATCACGCCGGAGTTGAACCGGCTACCGTCGTTCCCCGTCGCGTTCACCTCCGGCATCCCGAACAGCGGCTCCATCGGTCGCTGCACCAGCAGGTCGGCGTCGAGGAAGATGACACGGTCCTACTCCGTCAGCGTCCACAGCCAGAACGTCCCGCGACGCCCGCGGGTTCCGGATCCGCCGGATCGCCCGCACCTTCCACCCGGCCGCCTCCAGCGCGCCACGGTGCCGCGCGCCGATCGTCTCGTCCACCAGCGACACCATGTCGCGCCCCGACCCCGCCAAGGGCCTCGAACGGCATGGCGAGCTTGCAGGAACCCACGGGGAGGGCGAGCTTCCGGTTCAGGTCGTCGGCGTCCGGCCTGTACAGCCACACGTCGCCGTCTCGCGCCACCTCGTCCCGGCACCTGAATAGGTTCGGGGCCGGGAAGCACCGGGTCACCACGAGCACGTGCGCCGCCGCCGCCCCGCGCCGCCGTCCGTGGCGCGCGGCGAGGCGCGCCGCGGCCAGGTGCAGGTGCAGCCGTGCCACGATCCTCCTCGACGGCTCCTTTGCGGCACCGGCCTGCCGTCGCACACCTACCCCTTGGAGCAGAGGATCTCCACGCCGAGGAAGCAGAGGATCACCACGCCGAGGGAGCCAATCCTTGCGCCCAGGCACGCCGGCTGACCTTGCTCGTCGCCACCGTCGGGAGAGGGCGCAACGCCCGCTTGCCCGCTCACCGTACGCTGCCTGTTGGCCGACCGCCATGCCGGAGAGGGAGCCCGGAGAGGAGAGGGAAAACTGGGAAGATGGTTGATGGTTTAGATGAGACAAATAATTGGAAAAATGTATTTATTGTCAATCTAATCATGTCATCTAAACACCTTTAGTGTTAAAGTTAATTTAGGGTTAGAGCTAGAGTTAGAAATTAACTCTAACTCTATCCTTGTTAGAGTATCCAAACAGGGCCAGAGTTCAGAGGTGAGAAGCTTCATGCTAGTCTAATTCTATTTCTGTTCAAGCGTGTTCATCACTAGCATGTTGTCTTTCATTCTCACGCCAGCCACCACATGCACGTGCAGTAGCTGCTGCATGAATGCAAACTTGTGTTATTCTTGCTAATCGTCCTCACGATGCTTACTTATAGTTTTCATCATTTGCCATGCACTCTGATCAGGAACCGAAGGCTGCCAATATCTTTCGATCTGTCTACCATCGCGGACTGGTGAGACTATAGTGCTGCCTGCTCCGTTTATATCGATCATCATGATCTCAAAACCAATGTCATGCATCATGTTAAACGATGACCAGAAGCTAGCTGCAAGCATGCATGCAGACCCAGCATTAGCACGCAAACTGACACTACAAGAAATCCTGCGGTCTATGACGAAATTCCCATGACGTTTTTTTATTTCGTCATAGATCACACTGCATCTATGACAAACAGTCAGATTTCGTCATAGATTTGCAGTGCTGGATATGAAGCCCGATATGAAGTCCAAACACTATGACGTTGTGCCAATTTCGTCATAGATTTCGTCACAGATCACACTGCATCCATGACAACAGTCAGATTTCGTCATAGATTAGCAGTGTTGGATATGAAGCCCGATATGAAGTCCAAACACTATGACGTTGCGCCAATTTCGTCATAATTCGACCCATGATGTGTTTCAACACTTCGTCATGATCAATAAATTTTAAAAAAAACTTTCATGTAATGTGTGAAAAGAAATTCATCAATAAATTAAAAAAACTTCATGTCTTAGAGAAATTAGGAAGGAAATAAAGAAATGTACAAAATAGTAATTAAATGTGTATATTTAGGTAAAGAAAAATCGAAAATTCAAAAATATAGTTCTGTAGGAATGTGTAGATAAGGAAAAATACAAAAAAAATTGATGCCCAAGGGAATAGAACCCAAAATCTAGAGCCTCCAAAGGAGGTAACCTACAACTAGGCTAATGATTCGTTTCTTTTCTTTCCAAGTACTTTAGTATTATATATGTTTTTTTTGTGTGGAAAATATGATGTATATAACCACGTCGCCACCCATCAGGTCCCTGTCCGCGGTGGCCACGTCACCCGACCGCGACCGCCACACGCGAGATCACACCGCCAGTCCAAGTCACCGGTCGCCAACAAATTCGACAAAAAAAACGGCAAGACCACGGCTTCGAACCCGGGCCTTTAGGCACCACAAAAGTGTGGTCCAACCATAGGGCTTTGATACGGTTTGTGGCTATAGAGGGATTTAAAATTTATTTATACAGTATTACTAATTTATTTGAATAACGGCAAAAATAGATGCACATCATGAGAATCGAACACGAGACCTTAAGTCTGGATGAAGGATCACCTTACCACTGCACCACAGCGCTGTTTACGGCCTGTGTCGTCATACAGAAGTATATTACCTTCTTCAACTATGGCACGTGGTTGCATTATCAATTTCTTGTTTTAATCTAGAATTTAAATTGTATATGGTATTTCTCATTTATGAAGACTTCAAGTTTGATGATTCTTTTTTTAGATTTTTTTCTAAAATCACACCTTTTCATTTAATGGTGGTTTTTATATGTTAATTGCAAAGTCTTATACTTTCCGTATAATATGTTTCCTTCCAACTTAATAAAAACATGTGTTTTTCATGATAAATACTAATATAATTTAAAATGATCTAATGTTATGGTCAACATGATTCGGTATCCAAAATTTAGGTGCATATGAGTTCGTTCATGTTATGAGGTGTTCAAAATTTGGATATTATTCTTTTATACTATGAGGTAATTTCGATATAAAAGTTTGAATTGCCCCTAGAAGACAATTGTATTTTTCATCACTATTTAAGAAATGGGCTAGAATGAAGCATATGCGCCTAAATATATATTTTTTCAATTTTTTTTAATCTTATTAGAGGTGCTCATAGTTCAACTTGGAATTATTTTCGGTAAACATGCAGAAATTCATTTAAATGATAAAAAATAGTAAATCTATTTGAAAATTCTTGAAACTCCTAGGTGACAACTTATATGTTGTTTGTTATGTGTAAAAAATATATTTGAGGCATATAAGATAACGATTTTGCAACTTACTTCACAAGGGTGTATTCATTAACGATTTAAAAAATAGAAAAATAACTTTTTTGCACAACAAGTGCTAATTTAAATCAACAAATGTTAATAGGATGTTAAAAGTAAGGTTATGTTCAATTTTGAAGTACGTTTGAGTCTAAATATGTTATAAGGTATTCAAATCTTGAAGTTTGAGTTGAGTTGTATGAAACAATGTGATGAACTATCTAGTTTATGAACAATGTATACTTCAATTTTTACAAAATCTTATGAAACTTTTTTTCAAGCTTGTACATTCATATAATGACTCTATGCCAATTTACATAATTTTTTGAGAAGTTTTAGATATTATTATCATTATTTTATAATAAGATGGCTAATAGAAGTTTGAATTTTCCCTATATGTCAATTGAATTTTTCGTCAATTTCCTAGATGTGGGATAGAATAGACCATAGAAGTAAGAAGTAAGAAGCAGATATGGCTATTTGCTCCTTGTACAATTGCTCTAGATCATTCGATATCATGTGATTGCATATTCATTTTGTTCTAGATTTTAATCTTTTTGTGTATCTAAAAGAAACATGGTGATCCATTGGTGTGAAACAGTTGCGACTTCATATCCATTTTGTTCAAATGAGCATGTTGTTCTGTCATGTTTTAAAAAAGGGATAATTATCTATAACATTAGTTCTGAATGTACCAATAAATGGATGACTTGTCAATGCAATTGCAGGAACCACAACATGTAAGGATAAGAGACAAAGAGGAGATGTAGTATGCTGAGGTCAAGGTGAAACTGGAGCTTTTGATGCTAGATGAATATATATATATATATGTGCCATAGTACCTATATGTTGTTCTGGTGCTGTGTGAATGTGCCATTGTGAATCTGTTGTGATGCTTGATGAAACCATGCATGTGATGGCTCTGTAATTGTAACACCCCAGGTGTTTAATAAAGATAAATACCTCTTTTAGTTGTGTTAATCAAGGTTAAATAGCTCCTAATCATGTTTGACATGTCTTGTCACACTTTTGCACAAATGACCTTGGTCAAAGTTACAATTTCCTGGTCAAACCCCTTTTGATTCTAAAGAGCTGATTTGGTTTTCTTCCGTGTTCTCCAAATTTTGCTATAGAAGTTCAAAATCGGCCAATATAAAAGTTCTTCATTATTTCCGGGAACACATTTTTCATAATTGGCGCACATTCCAATTTTGAGTGCAAAGCCGCTTAAATTCGAGTTAAACGCGCTGCGCACAGTAATCCGGGGCCGAGATTTCTGGCATCTTCAATGCGTTTTTCCCACAAAACCGTTGATCAAAACATATGTCGCCCTTTGTGAAAGTTGTAGGTCTATAGCTCCTCTACAACTTTTAGTTTTGGATATTTTTGAGTGTGTTGACACTTTTTGGAGTTTCATAATTTTGTAACCGGGCTCACGAAGTTAGTTTGGACGACGACGTCGCGAACTCAACGCCAGAGCACGCGCGCGCCGGCGTTGTTCTCACTGCCACGTGTCGTGCCGCGCGGTTCCCGGCGTACGGACGCCTCGGTGCCTCCGTGGTGGACCAAGTCGTGACCGTGGTACCTCCGCTTTGCCGTTTCGCCATACACCGCGCCCACGCACGCGAGCCAGAGAACCGGCCGCGCCACGTGCTCGCCGCGCAGCCCACCAGCCGGCGCCGTGGCCTTCTCGCGCGCATGCAGGCCGCCACTTGGCCGCATTGGAGGCTTAAGGCCCTGCGATTGTGTGCTTGTCCGTCCGCCCACGCCTGCTCGCCCTGTTTCGCTCCCGCACGCAGGATGCAAACGAGCAGAGCGCCGCCGCGCCCCATTGCTGCGCCGCCACCGAGCTCGCCTGTCCGCTCCAGTTCAGCACCGCTCGGCCACTCCTACCCTTCCCCTGGGTCGCCTCCACTCCTCCACGCCACCGCCGGCCTGCCGGACGGCGCCGTCGCCGCCCAGGCACGGCCGCAGCGGACAGGAAGGAGCCGCGCCGGCGCGAGCACCCGGCGAGGCCACTCCCGGTTCGGCCACCGTCTTCAAACCCTTCCTTGCTCCTCCCCGGCGCCGCCAAGACGCCGCTGGACTCGCCGAACGCACCGCCACTGGTCACCGGCGGGAGCAGCGGGCGCCCAGGGAGCGCCACGCCGCCGGCCGTCGCCGCCGCCGTCTCCAGCCCGGCCAAGGCCGCGTTTCCCCCTAGTAAGGTCCGTAACAGCCCCTGGTGGCCTTCCCCGGCCAAGTCCGGTGCTCACCGGCCGGAATTCCGGCCGCCGGTGAGGCCAATCCGCCCCAAGGATCACATTGCAAGAATTTGATTCTTGTCAGGGTGTTTTGTGCAAAAGAAGGGCATATCTGTGATTTAGGAAAATTTTCCCGAGGGTCCCTCTGTAAAAGTACATTAGGGTTTTCAGCTGTACCTTGTAAAATCCGTAGAAAATTGTAGAAAAATCAGAAAAATGCAAATCCAATTTTGTTGGGTTCCTGGTGAAGAAACCTACCTTTTCTAGAAAGGCTATATAGGGTTTTTCTGTTTAGTTTTTGAATTAACAATTCAAACTCTTTTTAATGTGTTTTTAGTGTAGTTTAAAATATACACATGATATGGAGTTGAATTTTGGATATGTTGCTCTTCATGGCATGTCTAGATTTGTGACCAAAGTTGGCATGATTTTGATGTGTAGATTTTCACTTATGTTTTATGTAAGCTTTATGCTAGTTTAAGCTTGATGCTTTTTATAGCCCCTTTAATAAATTTTTTTTTTAAGCACCAGTGCACCCTAGGGCTTTGTCTTGATGAATAGTGCCTATGGTAGAATGGATGTGATTTTAGGATGTGTTTTGATATGTGTTTTGGATTTAATCTTGTGTAGGAGTTTAAATTCAAATTTTCAAAAATAAATTGAATCTGAACCTATACTTTGGCCAGAGGCTTAGATTTGACATGTATGACTTGTAAGAGAAAGTTGAGATCAAAAAGTTTAGTAAATCTTTTTATATGAATTAATGGTGATTTACTAGGCTGAAATTTTGTCTTTTTCGTATAAATTAATTTATAAAGGTTCTTAATCTAAATTTTGGTGTGTGAGCTTAGAATAGATATATGATGATGTGTGCAGAAGCTTAGATTTATTTGAAGTGTTTTTGATTTTATATGGATTTATGGTTGAAATGCTTGTTTTATGTATTTAAATAAAGAAATGGAATTTTAAAGTGTTAAATTGTGAAAACATGTTATACTTCTGTTTTTGAATGTTCAACACACCTCCTTGCTGTTTAGTGAAGTTAAATAATTTATTTTGCTCAAATATGTACACAGTCACCATCAAAAGTTAACCTTAATTAATGCATGTGCATAAACGTGTAGATCTTCCCGACGGGACGTACACGCTTACTCAGGAGGAGGAGGGATCCGCTAGTGGTGAGCTGAATCAAGTTAGTAGGCAGCAAGACCTGGACCAAAGTCCAGAAGAGCCCAAGGCTAGTGTTAGTGTTGAGTCAGAGGAAGGCAAGCACCGACTTCATCTAACCTTTTTGGTTTAAAAGTTCATATCTTTTACATTTCAGTATTTATTGTTTACTTGTGCATTTAAGTTTCAGGAGTTGCTTTGAAACCTAGATGCATGATCCTTAGGACTCCTATACTCTTTTACTAGTATGATAGGAACGCTAGTGCCATGCTCTAAGGACACGGTACAAGTCGAGTAATGACTCATTGCTCGCGAGATATAGGATGCTTATGTTGGAATCATAAGTTGGATAAATTGACTCGCTCATGTGGTAAGAGCAATGGGTTCGGTCTCGACCGAGTAGCATGGTGCTGGTCTAAGCTATTGAACGTACCAAGTGCTTGTCGGGAATGGGACCGGTAAGCCTAGTACCTAATGAACCAGTGCGGGGACTTTATCGTTACTACTCCTGAGATGCTTCTCCCGGTTTGCTCCCGGTAGTGCAAGTGTGATCCTGGACGTGCCGTGTGAGGGCGTTCCAGTAACCTTGTACTTAGGACTGTTGCGCCTGTCCCTAATCTGAGGAATGACGGGAACCGCCTGGTTGGGGTAGACACTGCACTTGGTCTACCTTCTTCCGTGTATCTTGGGTTTACCTTGCAAGGATATAAATCGATCGATCGTCGGTCACTCGCCGTTATCTGAGTCGGCTTGACCACTGGCTACCCCATGTTTATTTATGGAACTTTTCGGATTAATATTGATGGATGATTAATCTTGTTTGTACAACCATGCTTGTTTAGCTAGGTGCTTACCTAGAATGGTTAACATACTAGAACTTGAGCTAAAATTTGAAAGTAAGGATCAACTCTTAGTTGTTTTTTTGGCAAAACAAACCCACCAGCCAAAAAGCCTTGCATGTCTAGCTGGGTCTTTTATTTTGTCGGGTAAGTCTTGCTGAGTATTAGTATACTCAGCCTTGTTTTTGTTGTTGTTTTCAGGTAATCCCATCTGGCCTGGTTCCATCCCAGATGGTTGGGAACTTGAATGGGAGAACGATGATGAGGAGTGATATGCATGGATGGCCTCCTGTGTATATCATGCGTGTAGTTTACTTTCCGCTGTCTAAACTCTGAACCATGTTTACTTTTATGTATGAAAAACCTGGTTTGTAATAATGTTGAACTTGTGAACCTTTTATGTAATGTAATGTTGTACTCTGGTCCCGCCTTCGTGTGGGCTTAGCGCATATCAGCGATCCTGTTGTATGTGATTTACCGGGCATGCCCCGGCGGAAGCGACTTAATAATTCTTTATTATTGCTTAATGGCCATGTGGACCGGCTTAGGCGATAATACGGAATTATTTTGGGCGGTTCTGTCACAGTAATTTCCTGTAATTATGTGTATCATAGGTTCTAATGTGTATTATTGTAAGTGGGCTTAAATTTTGGCAAATTATGGTGGGCTTAAGTTATAGTGAAATAATTGGCCTAATATAGGCCCATCATTCAATTGTGCATGTGGTGATGACGTCATTAGTGCCATGTCATCTGCCACATGGCTACCATCTGCCACGTGGCAGCCTCGACATTTGCCACGTGGTCGCCTCGTCATCTGCCATGTGGCCGCTATGTCATCTTTCATGTCGGCCATGTCATCTGTGTCGCCATGTCATCTGCCACGTGGCAGCCACGTCATTAACTACCACGTCATCAATTTCCATGTCATTTGCCACATCCTCGTCCACGTCAGCAGCCAACTCATCTCTACAAGTGACGTGGCAAGTTAATCTATGACAATCACTTTCGTCACAGATTTTGGGCTTCGGGCTGGGTTCAATGGGCTTTACACCAATCTATGACGACTTGAGAACGTCATGGATCATGCTAATCTATGACGAAAATGTTAGTTCGTCACGACGCTTAATCTGTGACGCTCAATACATGACGATCTGAAATTTCGTCATAAATGTCGTTTTATGACGAAATTTTGATGATCCGTGACGAAAATCGACCGTCATGGATCGCAGGATTTTTTGTAGTGTGATGGCGTGCATGTGCTTCATGTTCATGTAGACTAAACATAATCAACAAACTAGTGTAATTCACGTATCTGTTCATTGCTTGCTTGATGATGTGAGCATGACATCATGCTTATGTCATATATATTCCTTTCCTTCAAAAAGCTAGCATATTATATAGATATCTATCTAGCCAGTAATCTAAGTCATATCTCTATCTACTCTTTGCTTTGTAAATCTTCTTCCCTGGTCTTTCCAATCTACACACAGTTAAGGACGATTAGATCCCTAATCTTTTTTTAATCTATATATCTCACGTGTTAGCCGTTTAAGCTCGTTCTCGTTGCGTTAGTTTCGTCTCACAATAATATACACGCTAGTCATGATGCTTACCCTAAAATGTGTTTTAAGAATTTTATCTCGAATTAATTTGATTAATACCTTTGGAATGTCATTTCTCAATAATAATTGATTAGGACCTAATAACGATTTTCTTATTTAAATATTAAATTTGCTAATACATAGTAACATTGTTTTCTAATAAAATCTATCTACAACTACGCTTCGGCTTTTTCATAATATAAATGTTAAATTGATTAATATTTATCCAATTTGCTTTCTAAATAAAATCTACATAGGTTGTACTCGGCTTTATTAATCAAATATTAATTTGACTAATATGAATATAAATATGTTTTTGAATTAAATTTGTTTAGTCCAACTCGAAATATAAAGTACAGGCTTAGATGTTTTACATGCTTCTTCTAAAACTAAATGTTTAATTTGCATAAATCACACTTCAATAATTACAAATAAAATTGGACTAAGTTATACATCGTTCTTTTATATATAAATATAATTTTCTTAATTATAAATAGGGTATTTCTCTGAAATAACCTACGCTCATGGTTTTATTTATTCAATTAAAATATATCAAGCATATAGTCTTTGTGTGTTATAATCCAAATCTCTCGATAGATGTACCTTTTCAATGATAGTTCCGTTCTTAGCATTTCTTGCGTTTGGGTTCCTAGAACCAAACCCTGTTCCCTTTTGAAGCCTTTCTTGACTAGTGTATTGTTCTTAGTTGTTCTTGTTTGTCTGCTTTGCATGTTTGTGCCGATGTTTGCTTCGAGTAGAAGAGCTGTTGTTCGGAAGACTTGAAGATCAAGAGTATCAAAGAGCAAGAGTGGAAGAACATCAGAGTAGTTTTTTTTGTTGGAGAGAGGCAAGTGGTCTTCTCCCCCTGCATGATTCTACTTGTCCCATATAATTGCATAATAATTAAGTTTACATTTATTCTGATATTGCATTAAATTGACGGGAACACCTTTTAAGGACATACCTAGACTTTTACCCATAATCCTTGGAACAACCCGGTTTAATAAATCTTTTGGGTAGACAAATGCTTAGTTTCTTAACTCGGGTTGGATAAAAATGGTTTTTCATGACAAAGGCTTGTATGTTTAGTAATGATGCTTTTGGTAATACAAGATCATATGATTTAATCGGAATATGGAGAACCACCTAAGAAAACATGTGCAACCACAGTGTCATATGGCTCTGACCTTAGCCAATTAATTAGGTGTGCGATTGAGCTGATGACCTTATCCGAAAGGAGCAGAGGGAGATCCGGGTTGTAGGGGTATAGCCCGGTCCTTTTGGGGTAGCAGCCTTTGCTAAGGTGCTGACCACTAGGGAGGGTTATGGTCTGCCCTGATCTGTAGCTATGCGGGTTGTTGGTCTTTTGCATGTCTTTGTAAAGGTTTCGTAGCGTCCCTATGCAATCATACCTCGGAAGTGTGGTATTGTGCCTGATCATTACAGCATGGTTGGGTTCAAAGTTCTTCGGAACTTTTACGCGAGCTGTGGGTAAAGTGTACAACCTCTGCAGAGTGTAAAACTTATCGATCAGCCGTGCTCACGGTTATGAGCGGCTTGGACCCTCACATGATAATCAAACTTAAAGATGTAAGTAAATCATGGTTTCCTTATGGTTTTGAGATGAGATGTTTTTAAATGCTTAAGTGGGTTGGTATATAGTAACTAGGTGCTTGTTAATTAAAACTTGACGAACATTAAAATGCTAACCGTTGTAAACCTTAGCCTATCCTTGTGGCCTTGCATCTTCCCCCACTTGCTGAGTACCAACCATAAGTGTACTCATCCTTGCTAAACCGCTGCTCAGAAAAGAAGAAGAAGGTGTATGAAGTCCAGAAGATGGTGCTAGGCGTACGAAACCCCCAGTCGATTGCCTGTGAAGTTTGGAGCCTTTGCGTCCTAGGATTCTGCTGTAAATATCTGATAATATTTTTTCTTTACGTGATATTGTTTCTGTTATTCACTAATGATGTCACTATATGTATGGAACTAGATCCTGGCATACATATAGGTAGCACTTGGTTTGTTTTGGAAACCGGGTGTGACACCAGACGGCGTGGACGATCCTTGCCCCCCATGTCCAGAAGCTTTGACAGTGATCTTGAAAGTCTCTCTGCCATCAGGGGTCTTTTCATATGCCACTTCTCTTGTCTATTCTTTTCCCCTCAAATCAGGCTTAGCTTCCCCGAACACCACGTTCTTACCTTTGGTAGCTTCGGCTTGATGTGGCCGAACCAAAACCTTGGGCTGCTGTAACTCCATGGTATTGATAGGGAAAGGTTGCTTGTCCACTTGCATATCATGAAGCATCAAACGACCTTCATTAATGGCCGGTTGAATCTGACGACGAAACACATTGCAATCGTTAGTGGCATGAGAATAAGAATTATGAAACTTACAATATGCACGTCGATTAATTTCATCAAGTGGAGGCATAGTATGAGAAATTTTAATGTTTCCAAGCTTAAGTAATTCATCAAAAATACGATCGCATTTAGAAACATCAAAAGTAAATTTTAGTTCTTCTTGCCGACCTTTAGTAGCCGGCTTAAGAGATGCACAAGAACTAGCTTTAGATTTTGAAGGCCACACAAATTCAGCAACATAAACCTCATTCTCGTCGTCTGAACTATCAGAATCATATTCAATCATATGTACATTAGACCGACGAGGCTTAGAGTGTTTTTTTCCTTATTCAGTTTTAATTCTTGTGCCATACCTCTAACTAGCACATTAGCAAGAGTATGAAATTCTATACCTTCTAATCTATCTCTAATAGCAGGTCTTAATCCTTTAGCAGCTAGATCAGCAAGGTCAGAATCAGTAAGAGACAAATTAAAACAACGGTTTTTAACTTCTTTAAAGCGTTTAAGGTAATCGGAAACCGACTCCTCTTTACTTTGCCTAAGGGATGTTAAATCTGTCAATTTTAATTGATAGCTCCCACTAAAGAAGTGGTCATGAAACTTTTGCTCTAATTGATCCCAAGAATAAATAGAGTTGGGAGCTAATGAAGAGAACCAAGCAAAAGTGGTACCAGTTAAAGACAATGAAAACTAGCGAACTTTTAAAGAATTAAAGGTACCAGCTTCACCTAGTTGAGCAGTATATTGGCTAATGTGTTCCCAGGTTGTGCGGTTGTCATCACCACTAAATTTAACAAAGTCGGGCATACGCCAACCGGGGGGAAAGCCACATAATCAAAATCAGCACTATATTGTTTTTGATACAACCTAGTATTACCCATATCAACACCGAGTTTGTTTCTCATCATGTTAGCTATTGCTTCCTTAAATTGAGCCAATTCGTTCCTAGCAGCTAACTGAGATCGCATTGCAGCTGATGTTAAGTTACTCACAGGGGGTTGATTAGGATTTTGCATGCGATGCAAGTCGGTAAACACATCATTAGGTACACCATAAGATGGAGCAACGTTAGGAATAGGTGGCGATGTGTGAGCTATTGTGCTATACATTGGTGGAACAGTACCATAAGGATGATTTTGACTCTGAACCAATGTACTAGGCACAACCGACAAAGGCAACGGCTGATCCGGGACCATGACCATCTGTCCAGACAGGGCGGTTGAACCGGCCTGGGGGGGCGGTTTAACCGGGGTCGGCTTGGGTGATGGCAATTGTCCCGGATAAAACCCCGTCAGCATACCATACACAGGAGCTTCAAGTGAAGCTTCTGGTACTGCTGATGTGGTTGAATGTAGAACCCCTTGTGAATCTACTTGAGGGACATTATCATCATATATATTATTAATAACACGATTACCCTCTACTTTTTCAAGGCGAGTAATAACACTAGCAATCAAACTATTCTGATCGTTAAACGCACGTTCAAATCTATCGGAAATATTAGAAAATTGCATAACTAGATCAGCGGGAGGTGTTTGACTTACAGTGGGTATTACCTCAACCTTGTCTTTGTTCAACTTGATCGCTGTCAACTCGAAATCTTGAGCAATTGTCACCTTGCCTGAACGATCCTTCTTGGCGCCAGAGAGAAACTGCTGCTTGATGTATTCTTGAAGCTCCGTGTACTTCCTCTATTCTTCCTCGCTGAGTTCCTCGATATTCACCATGATCACGTTGTTCTTGTCGAGATCACAACATGCTCCCATGCAAAGATCGAAAGATCGGTTGTAAAAAACAGATCGTTCCCCAGCAGAGTCACCAAAAGTGTGTTGACGCTTTTTCTGGTCGAACACACGAGTGCGCTAGATCGCACGGTCGTCGGAAATCCACTCGCCGAACCGCCCAGCACGGGCTGGTCTAACCGCCTGGGGGGGGGGGCGGTCAAACCGCCTTGTACAGGAGGCACGTCGAAAACCTAGATTTGCTGCTCCGGGAGGGACCCCGTCAGGAACAGTGCACCAAGGGTTGTCCTGAGATCGGCATGCCACTCAGAACTCCCTCAACTGCCGTGGAGACGAAGGAGGAGAGCAATGGTGGCTTGGAAAAGTTAGGGTTTGGAGAAAATAAGGTAAAATAGATAAAGACGATTGGATCATCCTTCTCAATCGGCCACGACCCTTTATATTTATAGGGTGGGAGGACTTGCCCTGCAAACAAAGCTTTACAACTCGAAATCAAGTCAAACTCCTAATTCTACTCAAACTCGGGGTGACCCGGTTAGACCGCCCCCTAGGGGCGGTTAGACCACCTGGCGGTCTCGTGCCGGACTGGCTACAGGGCACCCCGGTCAGACCGCCCTGGTGACCCGGTCTGACCGCCCTGGTGACCCGGTCTGACCGGCCTGCCTAGCCTGAGTCGGCTTTTGCCAAATTTGAGTGTCAACAGTAACCTGCCGAGGCTAATAATTGTGCATCCATTTCTTTGTTAATCGTTCAGATTCACTGATAAATCGTTCATGTTTTAATCTACATTGTTCCTCGATAATTATCAAATATATGTATATATAATTCTATATAAGGTCTAGACTCAGGACCGTCGTGACGAGTTCGCCCGAGGGCAGCGGCGAATCCAGGATCTATGGAGAGGGGGAGGGCTCATTTTCTTCCTTCTCCTCCTCCTCCCCTCTTTTTCTTCTTCTTCCTCCTCTCTTCCTTCTTCCTCTTCTCATTCATGACTCAAAATTGCTAGGGGGCTCGGGGGCTCCAAAGGACAGCATGGGGTTGGGGGGGGCACCAGCCCCCACGCTGGATCCACCCCTGCCCAAGGGCCCTCAAAATCCTAGGGCCGGCACTGGGCCTTGGCCGTCCGGTCCCCCCACCTCCACCACACTGCGAACGCTGCCGAGACGGCAAGAAAGAGGAGCCCTAAGAGCACTAGTACTGCCGCGAAGACGAAGTTATCATTGGGGCTCATCCTCTCGCGCGCGTGGCTGCCTGGCGGTTAGCTAGCTGTGGCAGGAAGGCGAGAAAGGGGTGTCAAGGCACCTACCTTATGAGCGGTAGGCCACTCAAGTTTAGTACCACCTTACCTAGAGAAGGGGGCCATGACCACCTTATAAGGGAGAGCATCCCTCTCCCACCAGTCCGGGCTTTTGGGAGCTAATGGGCCTCTTGCCTTATAAGTGGGTCGTGAGCGCATGAACGTCCGAATCTATGGTAGAGAGTTGGGCTGAATTGAGTACTTGCTAACATCTGGTATCAGAGCCTGGTTCCGCCTTATGGGGGGTGGTGCCGGGGTCACCACCTTATGGGGGTGGGATGTCAAGGCACCTACCTTATGGGGGGTAGGCCACTCAAGTTTAGTACCACCTTGCCTAGGGGTGATGACCACCTTATAAGGGAGAGCATCCCTCTCCCACCAGTCCGGGCTTTTGGAAGGTAATGGGCCTTTTGCCTTATAAGTGGGTCGTGAGCGCATGAACGTCCGAATCTATGGTAGAGAGTTAGGTTGAATTGAGTGGTTGCTAACAAGGGGCAGCAAGGCACTTTATATGTCGCAGAGAATGATCAAGAAGAGAAGACGAGCGAGAGAAGTGAGCGTCTGGCTTTTCAGCACGCAGTTTGGAACACCCTGCAACTACCTACCGGAATGGCTGGTGGTACGAGGAATGGCAGATAGTAGAGGCTAGGGGTCTTTTTATTGTTTGTTCTATACTTCTATCCAAGGTTGTTATGGCATCGGTTCTATACTTCTATCACTTGCCGCCGTGTTGGCCAACCTAGCTACCACGTACAGTAGGCATACAACCCCCTCTTTCAGCTCACACACACGTTGCCTAATTAACCTAGCTATTCCAACTTCCACATCATCACGTTCCCTCTCTCCTGTTTCTTTATGTGCTCCATGGAGAACTAAGATAATACATACCGTCGGATTATGGTCCCCACAAGTCATCGAGATTGGTGCCGGAGAAAAATACAGGGATTATGTCCCATCGTCGGCAGGCGTATCTGATTTCATACGTTCGGCGGTTCCCGTAAAATACAGTAGTTGTGCGGCATAAAAGCTAGGCATTCCGTCTGGCCTCCGCCTGATCCCTTCCATTTCAAATTTCGAAAGCTCGCAGCTCTGGTCTCCCTTTCTTCCTCCTCTCGTCGGGACAGAGAGGTACATGTTCGTCGATGGAACCTGAACCATTCTGTATCTTGGAGATTTAGAGACCGGAAGCACAACATGCCGGCGGATCTGAGTCCTAGTCTAGGTGGTTTGGTGATGATGTTGTGGGCGGGGAAGGGGGAGGGTGAAGGGCGGGCGGAAGGTGCTTATTTTCGAGGACGGAAGCTTCGAAGATTGGTGAAGGTTTCAGACGGTGGAGCAATGGAAGAGATGATGGTCGGCAAGCGATTTAAGTGTCCTTGACCAAACAGGGGAGGTGTGTGTGTGTTTGATTTGCAACGAGTGCTTTTATTTTTCTAAGAAAAAAGTCTAAATTACTCTCCTTAAGTATAACCAAAGCCTAATACGCCCCCCCCTAAATTATATGTTGATTTTGTTTACACCCTAATCTATGCCATTTCGTTTACCAACCAACCCGGTTGTTAAGAACAATTTTTGGTACTTGGTACCTATGGAAAATCATAGATCCAATTGTACCTGTTATTCTCGTACATGCAAATAAAGATGTTAACAAAATAAAAAGGTATGGGTAGAGTAGTAACAAAATATGAGGAGAACGAAGGGTACATATAGTGAAAAACCCAATGATTTAGTGCCACACTGGAAAAATGATATTAATGAAATACTACTATAGTAAAAAAGCATACCAGCAGCATATCAATTCAAAAATCTTTACCAATGATAAGCTGTAAAAGGAAAAAGAAATTGGGTGGAGCTGGGAAAAAGAAAATTAGTAACATGCTCTTATATCTAATGATTGGATATATTCATCAAACAAAACGATGCCAACATGTACCATGCTGATATTTGTATGAAATTCAAAATCCACCAATTAAGTGTGTTTACTAAATATACAATTAGAGACGGAAAAAAACTTTGTGGAAGACTAACAAGGCATTGAGGATAAGAAACTTGGTGATTCCTTGTTCCACGCTAACAGTGCCTGTAACTTCATAGTACTTGTGCAATGCAACCTACGGTCAAAAATGAAATGTATGAGCTCGAGTGCAAGGATTTGTATTAACAGTGAAAAATAAGTAAATGTTCTGTAAGAAGATGTATATATTTAGTTAGTTTGGCCGCCAGATTTGAAAAAAATGAAATTGGGCAAGTTCACAGTATCTGGGGAGCTTGGGGGACAGCATTGGACTGAAATACTTACTTTGCACGGCTGAGCTGCAATCTCATGACGTCACTGCCCTTCCTGCGTCAGCAAAAAAAAAAAAAAGAAGGAATGACCATTCATGCATGGCAAAAAAAAAAAAAAAGAGGGGGGGGGGTGTTTGTAATTAAAGTGAAACAAATAAAACGAGAATAGATTACCAAGCCCTTGCATCAATGGCTCCAGTGGAGTCATAGGTAGTGAAATCAGTGAACCTATCCTGCTCTTGGATCTCCGTCACCATTCCAAGTACCCGTACCTGCAAATATTGGAAATTACTACACCAGTGATTTAGAAAAAAAAATGGAAATTAAAGGGCTTGGAACAAAGATAGAAGACTAACAGTGAAAACTTGAGTCGAGTTAATTACAAAACGACCCTTGTGCCGCGGCAAAGAAACACAGTCCATCACTTGTTTTATAGTGACGTTCATTAAGCAAGGTGAGCATCTGATCTTGGATACAGACTCCGGGACACCACATCCTGCTGGGGTTACCAGCTTAACAAGCAAAGGACTAAGCAACAAACGACTGGAAAGGACTTCCCTCAAACGAAAAGCCGGGCAAACAGACACCAGCCTGCAGAAGAGCTAAAAGAGGAGCACACGCAGCTCAAACAAACGGACTCAAAGACTAAACAAAATACTAAACATCAAACAAAGACGTCTTCTGTAGCTCGTCCTTTCTTTGTCTTGAGGAACTCCGTCGCCCATCCTCTGACTTGGGCCAGCCATGCGTCTAGGAGTTCCTGGTCAGCGCACCCCCTCAATCGCCATCTTGTTGCGAGTGTTCCAGATAGACCATAAGACTATGGCGAAGACGAAAATTTTCAAAGTACAATCTTTGCCTCCTAGCGGCAGCCAAACCCCTAAGAAGTCTTCTAGGTTGCCTGGGGCTCTCTCCCACCCTTGAGCAACCCGTAAGCTCCCCCAAATAAACTTTGCAACCGGGCAGGAAAAGAACAGGTGACCTGCGCTTTCCGTTTTCATGCAGACTACATATCTCGCATCCCCCTTCTATTTCATCCTCCTCAATGCCTCCCCTGTCTGAACTCTATCTTGGAGGACCAACCACATAAAAACTTTAACCTTAGTTGGCAGTTTGCTCTTCCATATGTGCTTCATCCACATAACAACACTATCTCAGTTACATATTTGATATAAATTGATCATGACTAAATAGAGCTATCGAATTCAGGGGGGCCACCACTACGTGACAAAGAGACATTGGTAATGGGCACCAACTGCCATTGGTAACGGGCATCGCGCCCGTTACCGAGCAAGCGTTACAAATAGCCCAACATCGGTAACGGGCAAATGCCCGTTACCAATAATAGAAATTGGTAACGGGCATAGAATGCTGCCCGTTACCAATAAGAGACATTGGTAACGGGCATAGAATGCTGCCCGTTACCAGTGTTTGTTATTGGTAACGGGCAGCATTCTATGCCCGTTACCAATGTGAAATTGAAAAGAAAAAAAAAGAAAACAAATGCTATGCTTTCTTTATTTTACATACATACGTGTACAATCAGATCTCAACTTTACACATAGGTACATCTGTTCATACATCTGTATGTGCTCATACAACATAGTACATCTGTTCATATAGGAACAAACAAGAGCAAAAGATGAACATATGAAGATAAGCTACACTATTGATGTCTCAGTTTCTCACTGATGAGATGTGCATACCTCACTGATAAAGTCCCACTTTTCATCACTGAGAATTAACCTCTACATCCCCATCATCATATAAAACCTAGACTCCAAAATGCATGATGAAAACACTCAGTTCTCAGTTTCTCTCTAAAAAGCTACACTGTTTGAACATATGAACATATGAAGATAAGCTACACTGTTGATGTCTCAGTTTCTCTCAAACAGAACATATGAAAGCTATGACTTTGTAAAGAAAATTACACTAGATGATTAGATCATTAGCAACAATGCAACAAGGCCACAGGTCACTAACAGATAATTAAATTATGCAAGATAAGTGACAAATGATGGAACCTGATTTTTAAGAACAAATAAAATGTTGTTATCCTTCCAAGACAAGCAGATAAGTGAAGAGCAAGACATATAAGATTATTCAGACAACAAAACATACAAGAATCAGTTACTCCTTTGGAGCAGTGACACAACACTATGAATTAACCTTCCAACACAAGAAAAGATTCTAATTGAGATCATTGCAGTTTCATTATCCAGCAGTAGTTAACATAGATTCAATCAAACATAGTGCATGAATATAGCAGTCAACTCAAACGCCAAAACAGATCTATCTACAGGATGGTTGGAAATTTTACCCAGATGCAGAGATGGCGGCCAATGTGCCTGGGGGATGAACGTGTGGTGAGTTGTTCGAGGTCCTTTGCGACGACCATCTCGGCACTAGGGTCCCTTCTTCTACAACGATATCAAGTTTCACTCAGGATTAAACATCTTATGTACAAAATAAAGGATTAAACATCTTGTGGGATTTAACTTCTTGTGTAAATTGTAGTGTTATGATTACTTTCACTATGTGCAGAAGAGTAAACTGTCATCGTGTGACTTAGTTGTGCCCACTCCAGGTAATACAATGTTGTTTCATAATTTCAGAAATAGTCTCTCTTACAATGCTAATACTACTCAGAAACCGTAGGCATAGAACACCTAAATGAGAAACTCAAGCATTTTGCTGGCCACAAGCACGTGGATAGATGTATGGGATTTGATACAATTAGAGGTCGAAAGTGCTAAAAGTACCTTGTCAATAGTTTGGTTCTGCCTGCATACAATGTTAGCACTCCCAATTTCTCCTGAGGTTGAGAACTTGACGCCCTCCTCAGTCACCAAGATGACAACTACAACAATAGATGGCAAGTGTTTAAGCTACAAGAACTAGAACCAACTATGCACAATAGTAACAAATAGATTGCTGCATAAACCAACAAAAACGATCTATGTACCAGTGTCGCCGATGCTTCATCTCGAAATTGGCAATTTCATCTTGCTCTGTCCATTCACAAAACAAAATAATCATGGCCAGGGATAAGATAAAAGGCACTAGCAGCAGCGACAAGCAAATACACAAAAGTTCTCCTACAAGAAAGAAAGAAAAACGACTTACAGAATTTCAGTATTGAAGGGGAAAAAAGTTAGTACTAACCTAGCAGTTGTGTGTACCGAAAACTTGGATTAACTTATATTTCTAGTTAACTTCAGTCATAAACAAGACAGTGATGTTCACTGATATGATGAGTGATGACCAAAACATTAATCAAAGTTCTTTTCTGGTGTCAAGCAAGTTAGCATTCAAATTCACAAATCTAGTTCACCAATCACATTTCATATTAGGGAAAGACTAGCCATGTTCACAGTGGCAAAACATTTAGATAGCAACTAACAGTAATTGAGGGAGTTCAAGAACAGAGAGTTCAAGAGAGTGAAGGCTATCCAAATAGCGCCGCAATTTGCATATTGCTTTCATACTAGTCAACATTAAACTTGTTCCAGGTATAAAGGGGCTCAAATTCCATAGTCCTTTATCATTTCCTGTTTATTTCTTACCAAACTCTAACATGCCACCCTAACCTTCACTACAAGAAACTATTTAATCTGTGACGAACTTTCTGCGACGTTCTCATAAAACATCACGAAGAACACTACGTCTGTGACGTATTCCTGTTTTTCGTCACGGATGTGCACTGATGGATATTGAAGCCCAGAACACTGTGACGATTTGTTAAATTCGTCGTGATTCTACGACGTATTCCTGTTTTTCGTCACAGATGTGCACTGATGGATATTGAAGCCCAGACCACTGCGACGATTTGTTAAATTCGTCGCGATTCGGCCCACAACGCTATGACGTTACAACACATTCGTCGCGATCAACAAATTTAAAAATAGTCATATTATGAATGGAAAAATCGATATATTGAAAACAAATCTCAAAAAAACAATAAAAAAGAGAGACAAAGCTTGGAACTGAACCTCAAGTAGACCTAAAACCACACGTACCATTGAGCTACAAGTCTTACTATGTACTCTTTTGATCTTAAACTTATTTGTACACGGATTTCTTCCCTGGCCGCCACATCCCTGCCACATCACCTGCCCACATACGCCACGTCAAGTGCCGATTCATTCCAGCCAGCCACGGCCGCACCCCAGCCAGCCCCGGCCGGCCGCGCCCCGGCCAGCCAGCCACGGCCGCACCCCGGCCACGGCCGCACCCCAGCCAGCTGCGGCCGGCCGCGCCCAGCCCGGCTGGGTCACCCGGCCACATCAGCCAGCTACGACCGCGCCCCAGCCAGCCCCGGCCGGCCGCGTCCCGGCCACGGCCGCACCCCAGCTAGCCGTGGCCGGCCGCGCCCAGCCCGCCCTGGTCACCCGGCAAAATATAAAAAAAAGAAAAAAATTGCGCTGCAAAGAATCGAACCCGCGACCTCAAACTTAGGGAGCACAACTCCCACCACTAGGCCACTCCACCAGTTGTAGTCACTTCGGGATAGTTTTCTTTATATACAGTTTTGTAACCGAGACAAAAAAATGGAAAATGGGGCGTGGATGGGACTCGAACCCAGGTGGCGGAGACAAGGTTGCAGCGCCTTACCACGGCGCTACGACCACGTTGGTGATTTATAATGGCAAGTTTACTTCATATACAATGCGATGGAGCTTCAGGACCACGTGGCAGCACTGTGTTGGTCGAGTTGCTTCGCAGGGACCACGTGGCGCACGGTGAGCTCGTTTCCCCCCTCGTTTTTTCTTTTTAATCTACAATTAAAATTTGAAACTAGTGTTTCCCGGTCATAGTAACTCCAAATTCATTGATTCTTTTTTCTATTTTTTTTGTAAAATCACGATCTTTCATGTAATATCGTTCGTTTGCATATTAATAGCTATTTCATTTATCTTTTTTATACAACTTCTTTTCTTGTACTGAAAGAGAATAAATAAAAGATATTTTTTGCATAACAAATGGTAACATAAGTTCATATTTTCTAATGTTATGATACACATAAGGTTGTAGCCAAGTTTGAGATTCATACGACTTTGAAAATGTAAATCACCACTCAAATCTCAAAGTTTGTGTTGAGTTATTAGAAACTATGTCAGAGATGTATCCATTTGTGAGCAATGTATGTCGTCACTTCCTTGAAATCACTTAAATTTTTTATGGCAAGATTGTGGACCAAAAACATGTTGTTATGCCAATTTGTAGAATTTTTTGACCAAATTCAAATATTATTGTGATTATTATGTTGTACTTTTGACATAAAAGTTTGAATGTTCCTTATAACTCAAATTGAATTTGTCATCAATCTCCAAAACATGGCCTATAATGGAACATAGAAGCCTAAATATGATTTTGTAAAATTTTTCTAATTTTATTGGAGGTACACATAGGTCAACTTGGAATTACTTTTGGTAAGCATGCAGAAATTCAATTAAATGATAGAAAATAGCAAATCTATTCAAAAATTCTGAAACTCCTAGATTACAACTTATTTGTTGTCTGCTACATGTGAAAAATGGATTGGTGGTATTTAAGACAACTAAATTTTGAGTTATTTGAAAGTGTGTATTATTTAGGTGTTTAAAAAAATAGAAAAAAACTTTTTTGCACAACAAGTGGTAGTGTAAATTCATATTTTATCATACTAAGACTAAAATAAGATTGTGACCAAAATTTAGCTGCATACGACTTCAACAATGTTATGAGGTGTTCAGACTTCAAAGGTCTGAGTATAGTTATAAGAAACTATGTGAGAGATGTTCCTGAATGTGAACATCTATAATCTCACTTTATTAAAACCATCTGATTTTTTTACAGCAAGATTATATGCTTAAAATATGGTTCCAAGTCAATTTGTAAAATGCTTTGAACAAATTTAAGTATTATTATCATTATCCTATGATAGTTTGAAGATTAATGGTTGAATTAAATCTAACAAACAATTTCATTTTTCATCTATCTTTTGGACATGGGCTATAATCAAACATATGAGTCTAAATATAAAATTTTTCATATTTTTTGAATTTATTATGTGGTACACACAGTTCAAATTTGAACTATACATTTAAATCTGAAGAAATTCATTTAAACTGTTAAAAATAGTAAACTAGTGAGTAATTTTTTTGGAACTTCTAAAGAACAACTTATTTGTAATATATTGTATACAAAAAATACAATGATGTATATAAGACAATTATTTTTGTGTGTTACATTACAATGGTGCAATAAAAAGAAAAAGAAAAAGAAAAATGTTAAGTAGAGAAGCCCATACCGGCCCAAATAGCCCAACTATTTCGGACCGTCGATCGTCCATCCGATGGTTCCAATCGCGTTTCCATGGTATATAATGTCCTACATCCTGTCCCAAACCCTACCTCCTCCCACACCCCTCCCGCATCGGGCCGCCACGCCCGCCTCCTCGCTTTCCCCTCCCTCGCACCCTCTCGCACCACAGCGGCGACGCAGCCTCCACACCGGCCGCAACCCTCTCCAGCCCTCCTCCCCTCCGCCGCTCCCTCTCTCTCGAGCCTATCTACCACACACATCGCGACCCCCTCCGTCCCTGATGCCCATCGGATCGGTACCTCCATCACCACTCGCCCGCGCACCGTCCTCAGATCTACTGTGCGAGCGAGGGCGGCCGGGCACAAGGACGCCATCGAGGCCACCCCAGCCCCGATCTCGCCGCCCCCGCCGGCCCCTTCTCCTTTCTCCGCGTCCATCGCACCTACTCCTGATCCCACCCCCCGCTTCCTCGTCGCCCTCCTCCCCCCGCGCCGTCCCTTCGCGGCTCTGATTCTGGTCCCCGTCTCGTGCCGGTCTCGCCATGGGGAAGAGTGAGTTTCTCTTGACGCCGATCGATTGGTGGTGTTTTGTCATGGGAGGGTACTGGTTCTGATTGGTGATTTGGGGGCGGACTTGGGGGGTTTGTTTGTGCAGGCAAGAAGAGCAAGACCCGTGGCGGCGGGGACGACCTGCTTGACAGCAGCGACGCCGATAGCTTGGGCTCCTCGTCCACCGCGCTGTCGGATCTCTCCATCTCGTACGCCACCGAGCACGTCAACTCGCAGGAGTTCATCCTCGATAAGTACATCGACGACCTCTACGAAAAGAGGTGGGGATTCCCCCTCTAGCCTTCTCTAACATGTATCCTTCCTTGTGATTGTTTGCTGTTCCGATGCTGGTGGTGTCATAGGCATTTCTGTATGGGTGATGTTTACTTCCTATTTATTTCATAGGATGAGGCATTGTATTCTAACTGCTTGACCCATCAGCTACCAGTTGTCTTCATGTCTTGGTAGTTTGTTTTTGTCGATTGTCCGCATGATGCTCGCTACATGGCCCAGTGTGGGACTATTCTTTACTCTACTTAATTGTCACCGTATGTAGTTTTATCTTCCAAGTGTTTGGTCTACTTTGCAAGTTCCCCGTGTTACAAACTCACGATAGTTTGTCATTTGTACTTTTCCGTAACTAATTATTTTGGGGTTACCGGTATTGGATAGTGTATTTATTGTGGACGAAAGTTGCATATCCCCCTTGCTTCATGGTGGGATTTCCGCCATTGGCTGGAAATTTATAGGAAGCAATTTATGACAGTAGACTATCCTTCATGTTTTTTTGTTAATCTGGCTTCTCAGAATTCCTTTGCCTTTCATTTCACATTTACGCTATATCATGTTTAGCATAATGAACCTTGCTGTTTTCATGTTAGAATGAACGAACCATTGACTTGATCACTATAGAAATACTGAAGGCCACTCGATTCTTGGATGGAAATGCATCCTAGATGTTCAGCATTTCTAGTACTTTATTGTTTAAGTGAGATCTGAAATTATTTGAATGAGTAAAAGAATGTAGTCTCTCACCATAATAATATCAAATGCATCATGAACCTTGCTGTTTTCATGTTTTCCTAGACTTGGACTTGGATTTGCTTTGCTGTTGTGCTAATTTCCTGCATAGTACTATTGGCCTTTTGCACTTGAAGTGTTTGATGAAATGCCTGTTAGCTCGATATCATTTCTTCTTGTAAGCTTACAAATTATTTGTAATTAACACCTGTTGCTTAAGCTTTCCTTCAACGGAACTGAAAAATGCTTTCCTATCTTTGCAACCCCTCTGATCAGTGCCACATATTAATGCTTTCACAGTGTGACAGTTCGAATGCCCCACTTAGATGAATTTCTAATGTGCTAATCAGGATTCTTAGTTGCCATTGATGTTACATGTGTTGTATGTACTTTTAATTTGCTATTTGTTATTGCATTGCTGTGATCCTAATTGTACTTTGAATAGTTCCTTTAATTTGCTTTCATGTTTAGTCTAACCAAAGTGCTGGTGCACTTGCTGAATAATGTGAGCCTTTTGCAGTGATAAAAATCCTACACCTCCTGGTGGCATGTGCCCTTGCTGAATAATGTTTCAAGAGGAAGTTGTTTTCTGATTACCAAGGTGAGTGTTGCAGATAGCTGTTGTCAAATCCAGTTTTCTGAATCAGATATTGAGACACTTGAATATATTTAGATATCTCTATCAGTTTCACAATCTGTTCTTTTCCCCTGTTGATTGCGTTTTATGCATTTCAGCAGATGGATAATTCAAGGCACACAGGCTGGTGGACCTGCAGATGAGCAATTGGATGAAAAGTAGTATCAGCTGCAGCCCCTAACAAGTAGTTAGAATTAAAGGAGACCTTATATGCTATGCTGGACTGCTAGTGATGATAGATTAGCAAAATGTGTGTGATCGGTTTGATGTGATTCTGAATTAAATTATATATGTGATGCTACCGTTTGTTTGTTGGCCAGAAACTGGTTTCTATTAATTTTGGCCTATAATTTTTGCTATTGATTGGGCTGAAATTTGTTACTGTTGAGTAAATGGGCTGGAAAAATGGATGTAATCTGGTGGGCTGGTCTTGTTGGGCCACCTTGGTGATGACGTCAACATTGCAACATCAACTGCCATGTCATTGTCCTTGTAGGCAGCCACGTCATCATCATTGTAGGCAGCCATGTCATCGTCATTGTAGGCAGCCACGTCATCGTCCATGTAGGCAGCCACGTCATCGTCCATGTAGGCAGCCACATCATCGTCCACGTAGGTAGCCACGTCATCATCCAAGTAGGCGCCATGTCATCGTTCAAGTCAGCAGCAATCGTGACGATTTATTTTGTCACGGATAGTGGGCTTGGGGTTGGGTTGCATGGGCTTCGGGCTACTCCGTGACGATCTAAATACGTCACGGATTGCGACGTTTATTAAGAAACGTCAGCGGATTTAATCAATGACGCTCATTCCATCACGAAAGTTTAAAACGTCACGGACACTGATTTGCGACGAATTTTTGACGATCCGCGACAGAATGATTGCGTCATGGATTAAATAGTTTCTTGTAGTGCTTGTAGCTGATTGTATTACAGAGGACGAACATCTCCACTAAATTCGCATGAAACAAACAAGCACCCGAACAAAAGGAGAATGAGAGCCAGAAATCACGCATCAGAATGAGCGGGATGGCCTCCTGCCCTATCGGGGTTGCCTTGACATGCAGATTGAGCGGAGGGGATCAATTTCAGATCGATTAACTTACTGTTGCTGTGGATCAGATCGAGGCCCAGCGGCGCTCCATCTGCTTCTGGGGACGAGAGGAATCGAAGCTGAAGCTCGATCTACGCCTCGATCTACACCTGGAGACGACAGATCGAGGCCTGGCAGTGCTCGATCTGCGATGTCGACGCCAAACGGGGAAGGCCGGCGGAGGGCGCCTCGCCGCGCGCGGATCTCCGCAGCCTGCTCCTCGTGCTAGCCGGAGATGGGGAGGTGGGGAGGAGGAGTGCCACCGGAGATGCGGATCTCCTCCTCACCCTTGCGCTGGCCGGAGAAGAGGGGATGGACGGGGAGAGGGAGACGCCGCTACCTCGCGCCCGCGTCGTTACCGCCACAGCGCCGCCTCAACATCGAGCTCCTCGACCGGGGACGAGATGGGGAAGGAGGGAGGAGGGGAGGGAGG
Organism: Cenchrus fungigraminus; assembly: GCA_036936925.1. NCBI lineage: Eukaryota > Viridiplantae > Streptophyta > Magnoliopsida > Poales > Poaceae > Cenchrus > Cenchrus fungigraminus. The sequence goes on from CM072780.1 coordinate 77,887,997, forward strand.
GTGGGCTCCAGGGGCCGGCGACGGCGGAGGTCGGAGCGCTGGCGGAGGGAACGAGGGAGCGAGGGAGAATGGGAGGGTCGGTCAGACGACGCGAGGGGGGCGGGTGGGTAGTGGGCGCACGGCCGGACGCGAGGGAAATTAACAGGATTAGAGTAAAATTTCGGGTCCGCGAATCATATTCGTAACGGACGTTACGTGGCCTGTTACCGCAAATATTAGATGTAACGGGTATTAATTAATAGCCGTTACCAATAAGGTTGGACTGCCTTCCGTAGATTTTAAAGGTAACGACCGTAGACTATTGGTAACGGGCATTATTTGACGCCCATTACTGATCTGAATCTTGTAACGAACATTGTACGCCCGTTACTAATGTCGCGTGACCTATTTGAGGTTTTCACGTAGTGCACGCTCGGTCTCCTTGAAGCTCGGGAAAGCTTGCTTCTCCTACAATTGTTAATTGCAAAAATCAATGAAATGGTTATTAAAGAAAATTATCATCATGCAGAGCACATGACATTCAAAAGTTGAAATGAACAAAACTTACCCCTTGAACGATACATGGAAGGGGCTCCAACAGCAAACGATGTCTTAGGGGTTCGATCAAACCTCAAATCTGAAAGTGATGTATAAAAAGATATTTTTAAAGTCAACGTGCAGTTCTAATCACCAGAAAAATGTGGTATTTATTGGCAAATTCAAGAATGAAAAACGAATGTGACCCATACTAGAAATAACAATTACCAATGGAACGACACATCGGGGGCTCATTCATGGACGCGTCCGGTGAAATCACAATAAAACTATGGGAGAGAATATCGATATTCCTAGATTGCACATCCGGGCTGCGACCAGGGGTGTGATTCGGAGAACTACACCGAACATTGGAAACTCCTGTGAAAACAAATTTGTCAAAATAATAATTAGCTTGTGTTACATATAAAACTGACACAAACTTGAAAAATTACAATAAAAGACTATTAATAGATGCACAATTATGTCATACGAAAAAATTACGTACCATCTGTTTCTGAACCTGATTTTAGGACAGTGTCTGCAGTCATACAACACCCTACGACTTCGTCATTTCCCTGTAAAAAAACAAACGTCTATACCAATAAGAGGGTTTATATAATAGCATTTAATTGAAAGAAAAAGGAATCTAAAAGTAATCAACTGAAGTGACATTTATGTGAAAAATAAACGTGCAAGAAAAATCACCTGAGGAACCTCCGATGAATTCTGAGAAAAAAGGCGAAAAACAAATAATGCTTCCTCCATTACATGTAAGCCTTTGGAATTAAAATTGGCAATGATTGGACGACTCAAATTACTAGGCACGGGTTTCTGACATAAGTACTCATGAAAATATGGGATTTAGAGACGTGTGATCCAGAAATAAAAAATTGGGAAAATAGCAAGAGTACCATGAGAATTGTTGTGCACCCTGAAATGTCGATGCGGTTATTAGCACAGTCGGCATGCAGCGAGTTCCGTACATTCCTGGCAGCTCTCGGTGATTTGATGTTGATAAGAGCATGTACTACATGATCGGTGATTTGTTTGCTTCTGGTGCCAGCTCTCGGTGCAAGATACGATGCAACCGCCGTCAGTACCAATAGTACAACACAAAAAGAACACTCCATGTTTTTGTCCATGTGTGGTAGTGGTAGTGGTACCCTATTAACACCCTTCTCGCCCTGGTAACGGAAAGTGTGGGTTTTGGATAACCATGCGACAACATTCTAGCAAGTTCTTCCCTAATCGGTCTATGATCAACACCTTTGGGAGCTACCACCTACTTAGAAACAACCTTCCAGCTGACAAGAGATGCAACTACGTGTCTATCAAACTTGGAAGAAAAACGGGTTGCCTCAAATAATAACCCAGAATCAGGATTAAGGTTTCGTAGCAACCATGCTCCTACAGGTTTGGAAGGCCTGTATTCTAAAGGACACATCTCCAAACAACCAAAACCAACCTCCTCCGCGAGAGCACGTTGCCTACCACCCATTGCATGTACAATCTTTGAGAGGTGATTACCGGTAAGATCAGAGTCAACAAACCTCTTTTTTTTTAAGAATTACATAATATAACGCAGACACTCACAACACGCACGCACACTCACCCCTATGAACACATGTACGCAAACCCTACCCCTATGAGTAACTCCGAAGGACTGAGCACGGACCGACCCAAGAATGACATAAAACGATCTAGTTTAGGCGTTGCCGGTAGTGCTGTGTTTTCTTCGGTTGGTATTCCTCTGACCATGTTGGTTGTTGTTGTTGTAGTTTACCTTTTTCGAGTTGTTCTTGGCTGTTTCTCCACGCATTAGGGGTTCTCCTAAAGTTTCTTAGCTGTAATTCTCTTCTTCTTAGTGAAAAACATGCTATGCACGTCTTAAAAAAATAAAACAATCTAGTATTAGCCCTAATAATTAGTGTCCTCTGGTAGTACTTATGCAAATGAAATGGGACAAGAAATGGTGTGTGTGTGTGGGGGGGGGGGGGGAGGGGCAATGGATCTACAAGCAGTGTGCTTTTTTTAAAACATGCAAAGCACATTTTCATTAAGAGAAGAGAATGAGTTACAACGAAATGACTTTAGGAGGAACCTAACAGGGTACAAAGCACCGAAACCACAAAAACAAGATGAGAGCACTCTCACACACTACCATCAAACAGAAAGAAGCTAAGGTCTAGGGGGGCCTGCCGAACAAAGAACACACGCCCCGTCACCGGGAGCTAAAACCTAGAACCCCGAGAAGCCCGAGCGAGGATGCCATGCAGGACAATGCCACCAAGAAGGGAACGACGAGAGCACCGCCATCGCCCGTCTTCCATGAAGGAGCAGACCGGGTTTTCACCTTGCAGGCCAAATGGACATGAAATCACAACGACAACGCCTCCAGCGAGGAAGACTACGTTGACGAACGCAGCAGTTGTCGGCACTGATGGAGGTCGGGCAAAGGCTTTCGCCAAGCTTCAAAACCAACTCCAAGCAGCAGAACTAGAGGCTTAGATCGTAGGCGTACCCCGGTGGAAAGAAATAACATGTCATCTAAGGCGCGAGGGGAACGACGAACAGCAGCAGGCCACCAACCGGATGATGACCCAAAGCAGCTAGCAGCATCAAAGACCGGCGATGATTAGGGGAGAGGAGTAGGGGCTTCATCCGCAGCAGTGTCAGCAGGAGAAGGGATGCCGGGATCCGCAGATGGCCCTCCCGCAGAAGGAGGAGTGCCTTCCGAGGTGGAGCCACCAGGGAAGGGGCGCAGACGGGGAGGAGGGTCACCATCGGGGCACCAGCCACGCCGTCGGGCCCGGAGCTGGCGCAGAGGCGAAGGAGGAGGGCCGGCGGCCGGTGGTTGGGCGGAGGCGGTGAAGAAGAAACCGGCGGTCGGCAGAGACGAAGTGCTAGCGGCCGGCAGCCTCCCCTCCTCCCCGCGTCGACAGCGGCGATGGCTACAGGAGGAGGGGCCGCGGCCACCGGGTGCCGGCAGGGAGGAGGGGGGCCGTCGCCACCGGGAAGGAGTCGTCGAGGAGGTGGGGCGCAAACTGAGGAGGAGCCGTGCCTGCCGGCGAGGGGAGCCGCGGCCACCGACACGATGAGGCAGAGGAAGAGGCGGCCGCGAGCCCTGAAGCGTCAGAGAGTAGGGTATGCGGCCGCCGGAAGGAGGGTCGGGGGAGCCATAGCTGCCGCGGAGGGGAGGGACGCTATCGAGGTAGGAGGTGGGCTAGGCAGTGCTGAACGGGGGGGGGAGGGCGAGGCGCGGCGGAGACGACGGGGTGACAACGGCCGCGGCCGCGGAAGACGAGGTGACGGCGGACGAGGTGACGACGGCCGCGGCGGAGACGAGGCTACGGAGGCCACAGCGGAGGTGACGAGGCAGCGGCAGGGTGAGATCTGGCACCCAGCCAGGACCACCCCTAGCAGCCCACGGTGGTCGTAGGTGGTGCACGCCGGGAGCAAGAGGGGCCCACCCCCCGCGCAGATCCGGTCGCACCTCGAGGTGCCGCCGCCCGTCGCCGGCGCGGTGAGAAGGAGAGGGCTCCGCTGGCACCAGAGGATCGCGCGCCGCTCCAACCTCCCGGAGGCAAACCCCAGATCCAGACCTAGAGTTGAAAAGGGGGGGAGAGGAGGGACGAGGCGCGCAAGGAGGCGGGGCGGGCAGGTCGCCAGCCACGGGCGCGTGCCGATGCAGGCTGGGTCAGGGGAGGAAGGATAGCTGCTGACGACCCAGGAAACGACCTCGAGGTGGTGGTGGGAGAGAGAGGGAGAGGGAGAGAAAGAGGGACAAGAAGAGAAAAGAGGAGGATGTGCCGGCCGCCGCCACTGACGAAGACGGCAGCGGCGGCCGGAGGGAGCTGCGGCTGCGGGAGGGTTGGGCGGCGCGTTGGGGAGCCCTCGGGTCGTCCCCCGCAGCGAGTGACGCGAGGGAGACGAGTCCGCAGGGATCCAAGCAGTGTGCTTTTATGGGGTCAAGTTGAAGCAGCAGCATCGCTGGAGGATCTGACAAAATCATTGAAGCTTATGTGTGGTGGAAAAAAGGTACACTTGCAGCCCAAGTTTCAACGACGCCCCTACCAGGATGCACTACTAGAGAATCAGACATTTGTCCCTGGCACGTTTTTTTATTTGTACCGGGTATTTTTGGCCCTGGTACAAATAATAGCATTTGTACCGGGTGGAGCCACCGTCCGGTACAAATGCCCCCTCACAGGGGCGAGTCGGGGCCTCCTCCAACCCACCCGATACAAATGCCTCACATTTATACCGGGTGGTGGCTCCGACCGGTACAAATGTGGTTTGTACAGGGTGGGAATACGCCCCGGTACAAATGTGTTGATATTTGTACCGGGGCGTGATCCCACCCGGTACGAATGTAGACCTCTCGTCCTCTCGCTTCCCACGCACCCAACACTTAGAAAATATCACCTCCATCCCGGACTCATCCCTCTCTCTCCTATTCTCTTCTATCTCAATCCCATCTAACTCCCTCTCCCTCTCTCCTCTCGCAGGCGCGGGCACGCCCTAGGAGGGCTCTCCCCGGCGGTGGGCGGGCGCAGCGGGGAGCCGCGGGAGGCCAGGCACGGGGGCGGTGGGCTCCGCCCGTCGCGGGGGCCAGCGGCCGGCGCGTTGCGGCGGCCGGCGCGGCCTCCCGGCAGAGGGGCCAGCGGCCGGCCGGCGCGGCCACCCGGGAGAGGGGCCAGCGGCCGGCCGGCGCGGGGCGGCAGCCTGAGGAGCAGCGCGGGGCAGTGGCCTGAGGAGCACGAAGTTAGGGTTCCTCTTCTTTAATTTCATTCTTGATGTGATTTTTGATGAATTCATTCTCAGTTTATTGCTAGATGTTGTATTTTTTGAGAAACCGAGAGGATGAATGTGTGTAAAGATCTTAGCGATTTTTATTCTTGTGGATGTGTTCTTGTGATTCTTGTTTACTGTAAGATGTGGATATGTGTGATTGTGAATGGAAAGATTGAAAATCTGTGTGATTGTGATATTTGTGAATGTGGTTGAGAAGAGAAAAAGGAAAGGAAAAGAAAATAGAGGGGAAAAAAAAGAAAAGAGGACGAGAACGGCAAGAGACGACGACGGAAGGTGACGGCGGTGCTCACACACATTTGTACCGGGGTTTGTTACCACCTGGTACAAATGTGAACATTTGTACCGGGTGGGATACCCGGTACAAATGTGAGTTCACATTTGTACCGGATGGTTTGTACTGAGTGGATACCTGGTACAAATAAGGGTTACCACCTGGTACAAATGCCTGTTTTTCTTGAGATAGAAGAGAATAGGAGAGAGAGGGATGAGTTCGGGATGGGGGTGATATTTTCTAAGTGCGTGGGAAGCGAGAGGACGAGAGGTCTACATTCGTACCGGGTGGGATCACGCCCCGGTACAAATATCGCCACATTTGTACCGGGGTGTATTCCCACCCGGTACAAACCACATTTATACCGGTCGGAGCCACCACCCGGTATAAATGTGAGGCATTTGTACCGGGTGGGTTGGAGGAGGCCCCGACTCGCCCTGTGAGGGGGCATTTGTACCGGACGGTGGCTCCACCCGGTACAAATGCTATTATTTGTACCGGGGCTAAAAATATTCGGTACAAATAAAAAACGAGCTAGGGACAAATGCCCGATTATCTAGTAGTGATTGTGGGTGCCGCTCAAGAAAAGAACCAAGATCACGACCAGTCAAAATAGGGAGCGAAAGGGAAGAAAATGTGATCCTGAAAATGAATGAACATGACTAAACCAAATTCATTTATCTCAGCCTAATACGACACAGCAAATTAATTTTCGACGCATCAAATTTGGAACTCCAGAACGTGATTCGTTGAGCTTCTTGTTCCAACTAGCACTCACTTCATAAAAATTAAGAACCCATGCATCCAGTACAAGGCCAAGGAGCTCAGCAAACACTAAAACACCTAATAACATTGCCATGATACGCAGTGAGTGACCAATCTCTGTCGCGCGATCCACTCCATATATTGGATCGAACGCCACATTTTCAGAACTTGGCAATAACCTTCTCCCCCTCGAATGAGACCTCCAGCTGCAACGCCAGATGGAGCTTGTTTCCTGGGCAGCACAACGTCAATATATCCATCGCGATGTTATGGACATGCATGGTTTAATAACAAAAGATGAACAGAAGGACACGAGATCAATGGGAGTTCCGGCCCCTTCCGACGCTCCATGCTACGGCCTGAAGCTCGAGAGGCAGATGAGCAAGCCATTAAGACAGAACTCTGCGTGCTACGCCTGGATTGAGGAGTGCGAGTGGTGTGTGGCTGAAAAGCGAAACTTCCCCCGGCAAGGACGACGAGACACCTACTTTGACCTCTCCTAGCCTACGATACCTGCTCTCAGTCGATGGCATTTTAAATAATTAAACATCTTCCGGGTCCAAATTTTCACACACATCATTTCTGACCTAAAACTAGTCTACACACAACACAAATAGATCATGGGCCTTTCTAGATTTTAAACTATGCAATTACATTTAAAACTAAGCATAACTCAAGAATAAATACTTCCAACAATTATAAAATCAACATAAATTCACCATAGGTGAATCTAGGCATTTCAAGACTATATACAGATGTTGAGCATAGAAATCTATTTATTCTTAGCTACAAAAATCAATAAGGAAGATCTAACATAAATACAAGATAAATCATATTAAAAGATCTACTAATTAACTTTGTGCAATTTTTGGTCCAGAGCCTACAGATGGCATTGCTAACATCATATCCATAGTTCAGCTCGAGATCACATCTAGGTTTTGAACTACAACAAAAGTAGGTCAAACTGAATTTGAATTTTAGTTCACAAACTATTAGTCAAAAGTATGGTCAGGCTTTGCAAAAGTGGTAGATCTAGTCACAAGTAAACCAACAAAATTGGTTTTGCAGTTCTATGATTTTTCTGCGATTTTCTAGGATTTTTCTAAGATCTTGTCAAAATACACTTAAAAAGGAAGAATCTATTTGCTAAGGGTCCCTGAAAAGTTTTTATTCTTCACAACCATGACCTCGGTTTGCATTTAAGCCCCTGTAAAGGTCTTTGACCTTGCAATGTGGTCCCTGACCACGGCCGTCGGCGGGGACCACCAGATTCCGGCGAGGTGGTGGCCGGAATAGGTGGGGAGAGGGTAGGGGAGCCTCTAAGACTCACCTAGGGTTCGGTTTGTGCCCGGAGTTGGGGCGGAAACGCGCCCGACAAGCTAGGGGGCTCGGCGGCGCCAGGCGGCGGCGACCGCTGCGGGGAGGGGGGTGCCGGCGAGGTGGCGACTCGGTCAAGAAAGGGGCGGCTCGGGAGGCTGCGGTGGGAGGTTACTGCGGTGCTGGCCTGCTCAAAACCGCAGGTGGTGGCTTGGGACGGGGAGCTCATCATGCGGCCTCTAATGGCGAGCGACGGCAGTTCTGGCCGGCAGGGCCAACGAGCACGCACACAGGGCGAGTGCGACTCCGTTTTATAGGCGAAGGTGGGGAGATTGACTTCACGACTAAAGCTTGGCAGCCACGGTGGAATTATGGCGTGCAGGGGACACAGCCCGGCGGCGATGGGAAAACAGGGGGGTCCGGTACAGCGGCACGGTGCGTGGCGTGCTGGAATTGGCGGCAGCCGGGGCCGGAGACAGGGGCACACGACCTACCACTTTGTGCCTGCCACGTGGTGCACCAGCTGTCGGCGTCCGGGTCCCGGGGCGACCTGGCCGCAGCGCACGCGGGCGCCGGTCGGCGCGGGAGCGTGACCCCGGCGCGCCAGATCGCGAGAGGAGGCCAGTCAACGGGGTTTTGACTGTGTTTTGCTCCAAGAAGTTGAACTGTGCGCCAAAAACTTTGAATACGAAATTTGTAGATGGTACAAAGGGCTACAACTTCTGTAAAGGTCGATAGGTGTTTCGGGGAAAGAATCGACCACGAATGTGTGGTGAAAAACAGGATTTTCTCAACCCCAGCTACTGTTCATAACAGCTTTGACGAAGTTTTTAGGCTTCTTCCACTTAGAATTTGAAATGCCACCAATTGAATGAAATGTGTTCTCGGAGATAACGAACAACTTTCATATTGGTCGATTTTGAAGTGCTTAAGAGAAATTTGGAGAACGTGGCAAAAGTTCTAGAAAGGTTCATGGACATTAGGGGTTTTGACCATGCTGACTAGGGTTTTGACCATGCTAATGATGGTTGACTTGGTTAAGGAGGTAATTAGCACTAAATAACACTGATAAAAACCCTGGGGCGTCACAGCAGGCCGACATGGACTTCTGAGGGGAGAGAGCGAGTGACCTTATGAGGAGAGAGAGCGAGTGTTGTCGGAATGCGAGTGGCCTTCTGAGGAGAGAGAGCAAGTGGTGTCGGAAGGCGAAGACAGAGACACGCGTCTCCGATGTGAGAAAAATGGCGACGCTGGGTGGCAATCAAAGGAGACGCTTCTTAACAAATGAGCGTATCCAATTGGGTCGCCATCAAAGGAGACACGTCCTAACAAACATGCATCTCCAGTACGAAAGTTATCGGTAACATACTTTATAGCTGGTTACCGATACAACAATGATCAGTAATGGACTTAAAGAGCCCTTTACCAATAGGATATTGATTGGTAACGGATTTTACGAGCCCGTTACCGATAGGTTTAACTTTTGTAACAGACTCGTTTTAACGTCTGTTACAAAAAATTCATGTAAAGGGTGTTTAAGAAGCCCGTTACCAGAAGTCCTCGGCCTGTCGCGCTTATGGGTAACGAGCGCCAAACAACAACCGTTACAGATATGGGTGCATGTGACGAGTGTTAAGGGCCCGTTACAAATGTTGCGTGACCTATTTGAGGTTTTCACGTAGTGTTAATTTCTCACTTGGCAGCAGGGCTTAATGGCTCCGTCATCGACGTGTTGATCATGGTGCCCAGGCAATGAGGCTAGCTGGAGGGATAACTTATATGTTGCATGCTTGCAAACAACACACTGGGGCAAAGAGATGTCATCCCACTGTGTGTTTTTGCCACAAATAAAGAACGTTGCTGCTAGCGCCCGGACGTCTGATCCGGGTGCTAGCAATAGACGGGCACGCAACCGTTGGATGGGAGGGGATCAGACGGACGCATACGCCTCTCTTTCTTATCCGCTCGCACCCCGACTCTCTTCGGTCCTTCTTATCCACACATGCATGGCAGGCAGCCGCTCATTCTTATCCACACACCCGTGTGTCGCAATCCCACACACAGATGCCGCACTGTTGCAGGCGCCTCTCCTCCCTTCCTTCCCGCGCCCCCCTACCCACTGTTGCCATGCGTGCCTCTGAGGTCGGGCGGACGACGTGCAACCCCGCAACATCCGATTTATGTTGCGTGGAACATTCAAATCTATATGAAACATCTCAATAAAAATGCAACATCCAGATTAAAAACATGCAATATCTGTCTAAAATACATGCAACATTACAACATTTAGATCTACTCGGATGGCACCGAACGAAGCATCTCAAATCGTGAATGCAACATTCACAAATTACAGAAGAAACATCACAAAATTGTTGTTGAAATATTGCAAGAACATGTTGCAACATCTCAAAATGTCAATTGAAACATCAAATAAGCACAACTACAACATCATGAAAATCACCAGATTGGGGGGGACATCGGTCGTCGGCGTCCGGTAGGCGTGGAGGAGGAGGAGGATAGTGAGTTGCCTGGAGGAGCTCGCTTGCGGGGAGCGCGGAGGTGGGGATCTTGCCAACCGCCGCCCGGAGCTCCTCCGCCCACCGGGAAGGGAGCAGCGTCCCGCGCGCTTGATCGAGGCACGGCCACGAATATCCGACGGCCGCCCGAGCCAGAGGAGCTCCTCCTCGATCGGAGCCGCAAGGCAGCGCAGGTCCCCCCCGAAACAGGGACGGAGGGGAGCGCGCTCGCCGACGCCGGGCTTGGGGACGGAGGGGTGCTACTCTCCAACACCGGGCTCGGGGGCGGATGGGTGTCAGCATCTCGGGGGAGTAGGGGGCCGCGCCAGGACGCGGGGAGGGGCAACTGGCACACGGTGGAGCAACCCCCTAACCGACGGAGCATCGGAGGCGGCACCTCTGGTGAGCGCTGAATGGTATACGAGGGAAGAAAAGGATAAGACGGAATTAAATAGGCTGCCATGTAAGCAATTTTGTTGATGTGGCAGTGTATTAATGAAGAGAGAGGTAAAAAAAACCCATCGCCCCCGTGTCGCCTCCTGGGCGGCACGGGCGGAACCGCCGGCGGGTGTGCTCGCCGCCGCCGACACCACAGCGCTGGCCCCCGTCTGCCCTCGTCCCCGGCCTCCTAGCCGGTGGTAAGGGGAGCGGGGGTCCATCCCTTTAGTAGATCGAGTCTCAATCGAGTCCATCTAGGTCTAGGGTTTGCTCGTCGCCGATGTTCGGCGGTGGAGTTAGGTTTTGCCGGTGGAGCGTGGCTCCTCTGCAGCTTGGTTTTCCTGGCGGCGTCGGTGATGCGGAAGCGACGGTGTTGCAGAGGAATAATTTCTCCCAACTTCTTCCGTTCTCCGATGGCGATCTACTCCGACGTCAACGGAGAGGTTGGGGAGACCTGTCCAGGAGTCGAGGGCTGGCGCATCGTCGTCTTCAGGTGATGATGCTGTTGACCCTGTTAATCTCGAGGAAGATGATCTTTGGTGAAAATCTGAGCTTTGCTCGGGTTGCCGGCGGTGGAATCGAAGGATGCGTCGTGGGTACCGGAGTTGGCCGATGTGCCTGGGAGGCAGTGTACTCGGCCGATTCGCCTAGAAGTAAGCCCTCCTCTGCGGCCTCCACCTTGTGGAGATTGGCTCTGGTGCCCGGCGACGATTGGGAAGCGGATTCGGCGGCGGTGACGAACGGATCTCTGAAGGCTTCGAGGAAGATGAATAGGAGTTTTATACTTCTTTGTAATTTTCCTTTTCTTTGGGGTCCTGTTTGTAAAAGGACCGGTGTAATACGCTAAGATGAATGCATCTCCCTTCTCAAAAAAAAATGAAGAGAGAGGTAAAATGAGTTTCATGAGGATGAAACACTCTCTACACAATTACCTAGACAACTTGTGTCTTGCATGCAACTTAGAAAACAACAATAGATGAAACTATGCATTGAGAGGGAGGTGTTTCATTATAGTTTCAAACGTTTTTAGATGATGTGTCACCCTAGGTAATCGTGTTCATGACATCTCCACTGAGAATGGCCTTATGTCCCTGTTAGCTCCCTAGTCCGATGTCTGGTTCATGGTTCATTAATTGTCAGGATATGTGGATGAAAATTAGTACTGCACAAAAGAGGGCATAGAATGCAAACAAACTAACAAACAAATCTGTTGATAGTGTTTTGGGTCGCAGTAAATCAATAATGCATGCCACGTGGAACCAATCTATTTTGTGTCTTAATGGCTCTAGTCACTCGATGGACTCTCCGCAGCAGCATCGGGCTTATCGATGAACATTCCAGAATACTTGTCAGGCTTGCCGACACAATTCATGTGTGTGTACTGTTGGCAGACACTGGTTTCCCGCTTGTTGAAGTCCTGATTCTAGATGGCGTTCAGCCTTGAGATCCAAGCATGTAGTATGTACTTGGGTCATGCCAAGAACAAGCATCATAAGTTTCCCTGATGCCACCTATTCGAAGAGCATGTGTCTAGTATTGTAGTTCTCGATCAGGGTCCTTTGTGTGGTTCATGGTGAGGACATGTGGATTAATATTCAAACTAGTGGATCGACTACTTGAGAGAGGACATAGGTTGTGGAGTTTATGGTGTGTGATAGGATTGGGTATTTATGATAGGGTAGCTATATGATAACCATCCATCTCTTTTATGGCTTGAAATCCAAGTACCATGCACTATTTATAAACCCACTAGGCATGAGTTATTTCATCTTCTCACGCTCCTAGTAGCTGGGTTTTCACAGAACGGTCTCCTAGTAGCTGAGTTTTTGACAGAACGATGATCATTTTCCTTCTATCATTTTTTAAGCCTAACAAGTGTGTCCTCTGTGAGGGGTATTGGGGATTTTTTTGAGGTTGAAATTGTTTTTGAAAGTTTTGGACCCTTATAGTGTATATGGGAACAGATTCACTTAGCTTTTACCTAACCATAATATATTAAGACAAATGAGAATGGTATGCATAATAATAGTTTCTCTTCAAACGTACTTTGTTGCTTTCCCGCATGCAATTTAAAGAAATAGAGGAAGCAACATATGTCATTCAAATTAAATAGGTTTAATATAATGCCAGTTGTGTTCGTCGTCAGACAGCTTCTGCTGCTTTTTGTAGTACTCATGCCATCCATGTCATATGCACGCTGACTTGCGCACTCGAAACTAGATGTCAACTTGGAATACACACGGAAGCTCAATGTTCAGTCAAGATTGGTATGCGTGATTTCTGTTTGGTCACAAGCATTCACACACATCAGCAAAGCTGCAAAGGCAATACTCACCCTCCAATACTGATGGTGTCCCTCCCGGGTGAGAGTTTCACGGCCTTTGCTAGTTTGCTTGTAAGCTAGTCGTTCTTCGCCACGTAAGTGTGTTGTTTATCTTTGCTAATTTGTTCGTAAACCTAGCCGTCCTCCATCACGTAAGTGTAGAAGCTATCCTCTCGAATGATCAATTCAAGCAAACCCTTGGACACCGGTCTGACCGGCACGCCTGACCAGTCTGACCGGTCACGATAGTGACTAGCTCTTCGGTCTGTTCGCGACCCGCACACTCTAGTGCTCTTGTGTGCTGATCCTAAAAAGGCGTCAACAAATTGGCAACTCCGCTAGGGAAAGTGCTCTTGTGTGCTGACCCTTGAAGGGCCGAACTGGCGACCAGAGAGGGGGGAGTGAATGGGAGCCGATAAAAAATTATTGTCGATGGAGATGACTTCTCCAACAAGACGGACACGGTTAACCAAAACACGTCTCCGACTCGACTACCCAAGTTGGCCAAGACCACGTAGCCACTGGAGTGCTACTGATCCTAGTGTTGACGCCTTTCAGGGCCAACACACGAGAGCACTAGAGAGTGCGGGCCGCGGACGGAGCGAAGAGCAAAGATGCCACCGGGAACGGTCAGACCGGTCAGGCGCACCGGTCAGACCGGTGTCCTAGTGATGAGTCCGGCCCAGGTGGGGTTGGATGGAAAGCCCGACACACCGGTCCAGCTTCAGATATGCACAATCTGGCCTCCGCAAATCCTGCTTCAGGTACACACGACCTGGCCCCCAAGATTCCAGCTTCAGATACGTACAATCTGGCCCCCGTAACCTTAGCACCGGCAGCCGAAATAACGACACACCGATCCGGTCGAAGCATGACACACCGATCCGGCTACAGCACCACTAGGGCCTCCTGCTGCGCCTCGGCAACCTTAGCACCATACTCCTCTGCAACCTTAGCACCGCACTCCGACGCACCTCTCGGGGAAAGGCCCAATCGCCCCAAAAGACTAGTCTAATAGGGGAAGGGTGGCTCTCCCTTTTAAGGTGACTTCCTCCTCCCAAGCTAAGCAAGGTGGGATAATGAGGCTCACACGGTCGCCGCCCGACTACAACTGGGCTTCAGCCCATGTTGCGTCTTTGCCAACGGGTAATAGTGGAGGAAGATGTCCTCATCATTCTCCCCTTCTTAACAAGGGCCCAGCTCTGATACCAAATGATGAGTCCGGCCCAGGTGGGGCTGGATGGAAAGCCCGACACACCGGTCCAGCTTCAGTTATGCACGATCTGGCCCCCGCAAATCCGGCTTCAGGTACACACGACCTGGCCCCCAAGATTCCAGCTTCAGATACGTACAATCTGGCCCCCGTAACCTTAGCACCGGCAGCCGAAATAACGACACACCGATCCGGCCGAAGCATGACACACCGATCCGGCTACAGCGCCACTAGGGCCTCCTGCTGCGCCTCGGCAACCTTAGCACCATACTCCTCTGCAACCTTAGCACCGCACTCCGACGCACCTCTCGGGGAAAGGCCCAATCGCCCCAAAAGACTAGTCTAATAGGGGAAGGGTGGCTCTCCCTTTTAAGGTGACTTCCTCCTCCCAAGCTAAGCAAGGTGGGATAATGAGGCTCACACGGTCGCCGCCCGACTACATCTGGGCTTCGGCCCATGTTGCGTCTTTGCCAACGGGTAATAGTGGAGCAAGATGTCCTCATCACCTAGGGTTTGCCTAACTCGAGCATTCAGGAGGGTAAATACCACACTTACGTGATAGAAGACGGCTAGGTTTACGAGCAAACCAGCAAAGAGATAATCAACGCACTTACGTGGCGAAGAACGACTAGTTTACGAGCAAACTAGCAAAGACCGTCGAAGCTCTCGCCCGGGAGGGACCCCGTCAGGGCGTGGACGTCGCCGGCGTGCCCTAGGTCGACCAGCAGGACCTAGGACATCATCTCAGGTCGTGGAGATCAAGAGACGAGAAGCATCGAGGTTGGAAAAGGTGTTGAGAGGATAAAAAGTAGATGTAATTGATAGATTCGATTGTCTCTCCCTCAATCGGCCATGACCCTTCATAAATAAAGGGTAGGGAGGTCTTGCCCCAATATGAGTCGAAACCTATACAAATACAGTGTCGAAATACAACTCCTAACTCGAATTTGGCTGCGAGCACCGGTCAGACCGTCGGACACCACCGGTCAGACCGGTCAGGCGTAGAGCTGGTTCTTGCCAGGACCATAACTCCCTCATCCGGACTCCGAACTGGATGTTCTAAATATGCATTTCGATCATCTCGACGAGATCTACGTAATGCTGAAGTCCAATTGGCATTTTGAGTACTTTGGTCTGACCGGTGGGCGTGAAAGGTCAGACCGGTCAAGACTGTTGAAGGGGCCATATGGCCAATAACTGATCGGATCAGTTGGCCTTGTCCTAGTAGCCAGATCAGCCACTTTTGACTATGAATATATGATCCAAATGTCCATCTTGATCATCTTGGCAAATAGTTCATCTTGATAACTCGAACCCGTGACTTGACTTGATTTGGCATTGCTACAAGTGTGTGATTGTTCCTTTCAATGAAATCATATCTAGAATATCCAAGATGAACCCCCTGTCCTGCAAAATGCATATCCAAGCCAAACTAGCAAAATATCAAGGATTAGCACTAAATTGGCACTTCTAGCCTTTAGCCTCACATATCTCGAACCTTGCCACTTTTGGGTGCGAACATATGCCCCCCCTGTTTCTTGGTAAAGCTTGCGTACCAAGAAATACTCATCAGCACCAAAAATGTATTGGAACAATGTTGAGCACAAGCGTAACAAACAAGTTTCACTTTTAAAGGACGATAACATCTATTGGCCATACTACTTGATTTTGTCCAATATGAAGATTTCAACTTGTTGCTGCCATTTATACACATTGTGTGAGTGAAACAAGCCTGAGTACACACTCCCTCGGCTTTGGATGTTTGAAATATTATTTCAAAATCATTCTCACACCTGTAAGCTATTGTGAATGCATAAAGCGACCAAATTGCTATAATGTCAATTGGTCTTTGCAATTCTCCTCAAATCGACAATGAAGAGTAATAGAAATATCGCATCCACAAATTATTCCAACTAGAAATAAATAACGTGAGTAATCGGCTCAAAAAATGAATATAACACAATTACCTTGTAATTGATGATAGCCGGATTACTTTTCAACCATCTTTGTTTGTTCTCGACTTAATCCTGCCAATATATCTCAGATTATGTTAACAGTCGCCAACAAACTTTATCCAAGCGTCAATCTTGGCTTCAACATATTTTGAAATTTGGACAGCCAAACCAACAGCCATACCGGTCCGACCGGTGACAAGGATCGGTTAGACCAGTCACTGACGGTCAGACCGATCGAGGTGGCGGTCAGACAGGTCCATTCAGGATATGCTCTCTGATTACTAAACATCGGCCCTTTTTCATGAAAATGTCTTTCGGACACAATAGCCTGATGTTCATTGTTTGAAAGTTCTAATCCTGAATTCTCATGTCTAGATAAAATAGATGTTATAAAATTAAGATAACCTTCTAGACATATACTAAGAAAAATATATATAGTGACTCATTTAATGTAAATACTTGTTGCACCTCTGGTAATGAGTCACTAAATGCCTTTGCATGATTCTACAACTATGGATCCTCGAATTGAGCCTTTTGAGAAATCTTGGAAGCCGATTTAGTAAATAGAAACTCTAAAAAGGTAAATTACTCTTTTTGCTTAAGTATTGCCCCCCCGAGCACTTAAGGCACCAAAAAGGTTATAAGCAACCTATTATCGGGAAGTTATCACTTTAGGACGATGATCTAAGAGATTCATCGGCCATGTATGTTGTCAAAGACGATAATTCAATATCATCCATAAAGAATTCATCCATAAGAATATGCACAATCGAAATAATAGAGTAGAGATATATAAATTCAGAAATTAAAACCATCTCTAAGAACTAAATATTTCAGTTTTTGCAGATTAATCAATATGCATAGTAATTTGGTGATAACCCTCTATGATATAAAGATGATCCATGTGCAACCCAAGGACCAAAATAAGAGTATGAGGGATAATTAAGTATATCTAAGGATGAATTCCAAAACATAGGCATATGTGGCATTTGTAAAGCAAACAGACTAGGTAATGACCAATAATTTTGATGATTTGGTGCAAACCTCAATTTTGAAGACTGTTTCTCATATCCTTTCTTCTCCTTCAACTGCGTTGCACCTTTTGCTTGATCATCACCCGTGCCTTGAGTCCGAATGCTTCCTTTAGGAATCCATGACATGCCTTTCTTCCTCAGCTCTTTAGCACTAAGCTTTTGGAACTCCTTCTTCCGCCAATTTGATAAACCAAGCGGATGGCTTGGCTTTGCTTCATTTTTGGACAGCAGCGCTCCTCCCTTGTTTTTTGACCTCTTCAACTTCTTTTGCTCAGATTTGGCACTTGGAAAATCAACAACTGATTTTTCCCTCTCTTTGCCATTAGTAGCCGAAGCGCTCAACACATTAATCGGCTTTTTGTTAACTGAATTCAGATCTGAACTTTTATCTTTGCGACCATCTCTTTTCACTCGGTAAACTTGCTTGACAACGTTTTTCTTGTTTTCAGAACTAGACCGATCTTTATACTCAAAATGGTCACTTTCAACATACAGCTACCTTGCACGTGATGGCCGCCTTGGAGCTGCATACTCAACATGATATGGTCTGAAATATGAAGGAGTATGTGCCCATGAATCACTCCACCCCCATGATGAATAAGGATGAGCACTAGTGGGATATGGAGCATATGAAACCGGCATTGATGGCTCAAAAGGAAAATATGATGCTGCTGATTGAAAACCTTGTCTTTGCCGATTCCAATTCCCAGAATTATGCTTAGGAGGCAATCTTGATGATTTAACTTTATTTGACCGATTAGCACGCTTGGCCTCATTGTCTTTTTGATACTTAGCCAGAAGTTCGTCAAAAGTGAGCTTCGGCCTTTTACCATTGTGCTTGACATGGTCTTTACCTCCATTAGCTACAGGATGTTCAGATTTGGACATCCCTGATTTTTTCACACTAGCACCGGTCAGACCTTTGGGCTGCACCGGTCTGACCTGTGGGTCACCGGTCTGACCTTTGGGTTGCACCGGTCTGACCTGTGCCTCCAGAACAGGAAGAGTAACATGTTCCTGTCTCGATGAAGAAAAATCCTTTTGCCCCCCAGTAAATTCCGGGATTTTGATAGGCTCATCGTCTTCGAAAATTGCTTGATCTTGCAAGTTATGAACGATGTCCTTCTCAACACTTGGGAGCTTTGAATCTTCCTCTTTGGCAATTAAATTTGGATCCTCGGATAAATCGGTTGATGCTAACCGATTTAATGATCCTTTGCCATCAAAACCAATTGTATCCAACTGGTCATCCTCTCGTGTTTGAGCAAACCTCAATCATCCAGTATCAATGGCCGATTGTATGAACTGACGAAAAATATTGCAATCACTAGTATTATGATTAAAAGAATTATGCCGCTTGCAATATTTTCGATCTTCTAACTCGGGAGGTGATGGACTAACTTTGTGATCAAAGAGTTTAATAAAATTATTCTCTAGCAAGATATCAAATAAATTATCACACAAAGTTAAATTAAAGGTGTACTTTATTTTGTCCAACCGATGCTTTTGTGGAGAAGGCTTTAAGGCTAAGCAAACGAACGGTTCAGACTTCTCATCAACCCATTCGGCTATACCTTTCTTTGCATTTCTCATACCCAATACTTTAAAGTTGGTCACTATATTAGCATCAGACTTCACAATGGCTCTCGATTTTGATTTCTTACTTTTAAGTCCAGAATAACCATAAGCACACCATGAAGAGAAAAACTTTGACAATGACGATGTAGAAAGTTTAAATGTCAAAGTATTTTTATCATTAGCCTTTTTAATTTTAACAATGCATTGGCTGGTAGAATCTAAAGGCATGCTATCACTAACAAGTAAATCATCCTCAATCGATCCCTTAGAATTATTCATGATAGAATCACTAATAAATGAATTAACTGAAAATATAGGATCTGATTTGGAATTACTTGCAAAGCGTACCTTGTCAAATATTTTGGAGAGGCGAGGAACTTTGATGTGGATTGTGTCGTACTTCTCCTCTTGACGGCAGCCGACTGTCATACTCCGCATGGACCGGTCAGACCGGTGTAGGTGGCCGGTTAGACCGGTGCCTCCTGGGTTGCTGGGAATCACCTCTCGTCGACATGCCATTGATCCTTTCCCGCCTCCTTTGTCTTGGTTTTCAATAGTCTGATGTCCTAACTTTTTCTCAGCCTGAACTTGTCGGTTAGTAGCATGATAATCGCTAGTAAAATGTATGACAACTCCGGCTTCAGGAAAATCAAGCATGGTTGTTTTATTTTGCTTGACATTCTCTTTTACAGCTAGGCTTGGCTCTTTTAATAGAACAGATTTAGAATGAAAATCTGAATCGTTCTTCTTTTCACACTCATGTGTCAATGCAATAAGCTCCTTAAGTTCAGATTTCCCTTTTATCAATGCAGCCAAGTCTGCTTTAATGCTAGCAATTTCAGCATACCAAGCATCAGATTTATACTCTAGAGGTGCATATGTCTTTGCTGAATTTTCATTAATTTGGCTAGAGTTATTAGAAACATTTAGAGCCAAATCATGATTATTAGCATTTGCATGTGGTGCTGAAAAATTAGATGCAACCTCTACTCGAGTGTCCTGTTGTGTAGCATATGATGATTGAGTACAACTGGCCTGATAGCTAGAATTAGCATGTCCAATTTTCTCGTTTTGTTCTTTTATACTTAATTTATATGCCATAGCTTTCACAAACACTTCATCAAGCGAATTAAATTTTATATCTCTCAACCAATCTCTAAGGGATGATTTTAAACCTCTAAAAGCAAGATAAGCTAGATCTGAATCGGAAAAAGGTAAATTAAAGCATCGATTCTTTATTTCTTTGAATCGTTCTAAATAATTAAAAACCAATTCATCTCTACCTTGCTGAATATTACAGAGATCAGTTGCACATGATGTTTGAGAATAACTGGCCCGATGGCTAGAATTAGCATAGCCAATTTTCTCATTCACCAGCATGTTTTGTGATGTAATCACATATCCTGCCGATGAATAAATAGATGAAACACCTTGCTGAAAATTAGTAGAATTACTAGCATGTGGTGTTCCATAAGAATTGGCCAAACTCACCATGTTAGTGTGGCCTTGATACATGTTAACCGACTTTTGAACTTGTTGTACAGCCGGTGTGTGAGAGTAATGTTATATGTTGCTAGTATCATTAAAATTCATAGCATGCATATTTTCTAACAATGGCTTTTGCATATCAAATTCAAAATTATAATTTGCATAATTAAAACCATCTGAACAAGTACTAGCTGATGCAATATGCCTACTAGTATCAAATCTAGCAACATCAATATAAGGATTCATGGTACTTGCAAAATAACT
The DNA here is from genome assembly GCA_036936925.1 of Cenchrus fungigraminus. Taxonomy (NCBI): domain Eukaryota; kingdom Viridiplantae; phylum Streptophyta; class Magnoliopsida; order Poales; family Poaceae; genus Cenchrus; species Cenchrus fungigraminus. The sequence continues at coordinate 77,908,490 of CM072780.1, forward strand.
ATTAACATTAGACATAGGCAATGTATTTGCAAATTGTACCTTGGGCTCGTTGTAGATGAATTGATGCGTTGTATATGGATAGCCCGCCATATTAAGTATTGATGCTTCAGATCTTGTAATATAGATAAATCCAGATATCCTCGAAAATCCAAGCAATCAATGACCAAAGTCTCGCTTCTCTTCTAATATTCAATATGTAGCAGCAAGCAAGACATGATGCAAATGGCTTGAACAGCCTGATGCAAAGTCACAAATGTAGATGCAATCGGTCCCAAAAGACCAGATTCAACAACAATAGCGAATCAAAGTAATAGATCAAAACGGCTAGGGTCGATAGAACGGTTTGAGCAACCTGATCTTTCTTCCCCAGCGGAGTCGATAATTTGTTGACGCCTTTCAGGGCCAACACACGAGAAGACTAGAGAGTGCGGGCCGCGAACAGAGCGAAGAGCAAAGATGCCGCCAGGACTGGTCAGACCGGTCAGGCGCACCAGTCAGACCAGTGTCCTAGGGTTTGCCTAACTCGAGAGTTCTGGAGGGTAAATACCACACTTACGTGATGGAGGACGGCTAGGTTTACGAGCAAACCAGCAAAGAGATAACCAACTCACTTACGTGGTGAAGAACGACTAGTTTATGAGGAAACTAGCAAAGACCGTCGAAGCTCTCGCCCGAGAGGGACCCCGTCAGGGCGTGGACGTCGCCGGCGTGCCCTAGGTCGACCAGCAGGCCCTAGGACATCATCTCAGGTCGTGGAGATCAAGAGACGAGAAGCATGGAGGTTGGAAAAGGTGTTGAGAGGATAAAAAGTAGATGTAATTGATAGATTCGATTGTCTCTCCCTCAATCGGCCATGGCCTTTCATAAATAAAGGGTGGGGAGGTCTTGCCCCAGTAGGAGTCAAATCCTATACAAATACCGTGTCGAAATACAACTCCTAACTCGGATTTGGCTGCGAGCACCGGTCAGACCGTCGGACACCACCGGTCAGACCGGTCAGGCACAGGGCTGGTTCTTGCCAGGACCATAACTCCCTCATCCGGACTCCGAACCGGACGTTCCACGTATGCATTTTGATCATCTCGACGATTTCTACACAATGGTGAAGTGCAATTGGCATTTTGAGCACTTTGGTCTGACCGGTCTGACCGGTGGGGGTGAAAGGTCAGACTGCTGAATGGGCCATATGGCCAATAACTGATCAGATCAGTTGGCCTTGTCCTAGTAGCCAGATCAGCCACTTTTGACTATGAATATATGATCCAAATGTCCATCTTGATCATCTTGATAAATAGTTCATCTTGATAACTCGAACCCGTGACTTGACTTGATTTGGCATTGCTACAAGTGTGTGATCGTTCCTTTCAATGAAATCATATCCAGAATATCCAAGATGAACCCCCTGTCCTGCAAAATGCATATCCAAGCCAAACTAGCAAAATATCAAGGATTAGCACTAAATTGGCACTTCTAGCTTTTAGCCTCACATATCTCGAACCTTGCCACTTTTGGGTGCGAACACCTAGGAACCAACAACTCAACTAACTGAGACACTCACTCCAAACACACAGCGGAAAACTGCACAGCCTGCTGTCTGTGCCACACCGGTCAGACCGATGGCTCCTGCCGGTCAGACCGATGGCACCGGTTAGACTGGTGGATCCTGCCGGTCAGGCTGGTGACAGCAACAGCTGCACAGCAAAGTTCCAGGAAGCCTCAGTGACGCCTCTAGGCCCTGGAACAAACACCACCTCCAAAACTCAAACTGAAGGAGAAGAAAACCCTTCACAAAACCTAGCAAAACTCCTTGAAACTTGCCAAGAACTGACCAGCAACACCCCAGTCCAAAGACACACGAATTAGGCAGTTCACCCGAGGCAAATCCCACAGGGACCCTACACCAGTCAGACCGGTCACATGCACCGGTCAGACCGGTCGGGCCTGGGCAGCTCGGGATGAACAGCAACCCGCGGGTCAACTCCTCCAAATCCAAATCCCGATCTCCCGATTCGCTCCACGGATTCGCACAAGACTTTGGGGATCGTAGGAGTACCTCATGGGCATTCCATAGCCACGATTTGGTCTACCAAAACTTGCTAAATCAAGAGGAATCGAGGGATTTCCACCAAGAATGCCTCTAACCCTAGAGCGAAGAAAACCCCAAAATCGAGCACCTTTACTCACAGATTTGGGAGGGGAATCACAAGGAAAAGAACCACGAAGGGTTCATGCATACACCCTCCACCAAAACCCAAAGAGAAAGGCCTCAAAACCACCGCAAGAAAATCACTAAGAAAAGGCTCTGAAAATCACCAAAAAGGGAAAATGGGAGAGACACAGTCAAGCCTTGAGGAACCACGTCGAATCATCTATACATACCATGAAGGTTCATACAAGGTCTAGCTTGCCTCCCGATCATCCATCCCTCTCTCAAGATCTCACCATGAAGCTCTCAAGCTAGTCCTAGAAAATCTTAAGGAAAATAGGAAGAGGAAAATAGCAAAACAAAATGAGCTAGGGTTCCAAGAGATGGCTGCCATCCTCTCACCACTTGGGTTATATGGAGGCAACCGAAAGACGAAACTACCCCTATTACATAAAACTAGGATACACGCCCCGTAAGATACTCGTCGTAGCACCATCGGACGGATGCCTGGCGACCGCAACCTTGCTTAGCCTCGACGCAAGAATCACGATCCCGACGCGTGTCCTCCGCTTCGAAGCCTCCGGAAGCCATCATCGCACACCGGTCAGACCGGTGTCCTCCACCGGTCAGACCGGTCAGACCCACCGGTCAGACTGGTCTGATGCTGCTGCACCTCCGTCTTCGGTCTTGGCTTTGTGGATCAACCAAGGAACCCATTGGTTTTCTTGTGAACCACTAGAAACCCCGCGAACTTGGTGTGGCCTCCGCCAATCTCCACTCATGACTTGGCCCCCACGAAGTCCCGGCTCGATCTTGGCTTTGAAGCTCAACCAAGGAACCGTCCACGACTTCGTCTTGCTGTTCTTGCCACCATGCGGCCCGCACTTGACCCCGCTGGCCACCGGGTCCCTCGAACCAAGCCTACTTGTCTTCTCCACACCTGGAGGCCTCACCAGCAACGACCTTTCGCGCTTGTTCTTCACCTGCACCAACACCAGTCAAGCCGCAACCTGCACCTGCAATACTTAGCCAAGAGTCAGTCCACACAACGTTGTCAATCACTCATCACACCAGGAAGCGACCATCCACCGATCCTCGAACCACACAGGTCCTCATCCCTAAAAAGGCGTCAACAAATTGGCGACTCTGCTGGGGAAGAAAGATCTGCTTTCTCAAATCGTTCTACCAAATTGATCTATTATTTGACTTGCCAACTATAGTTGAATCTAGTGTTTCAGCACTCATTCCATCTATAATTGTGGCATTGCATCAGGCTCCTCAAGCTGTTTGCATTGTGTCTTGCTTGCTACTACATATTGAAGACTAGAAGAGAAGAGAGAGTTTGGTCATTAATTCCTTGGATTATTTGGATTTATCTATATTTCAAGATCTGCAGCATCAAGACTTATCATGGCGGGCTATTCGATCATACACTTCACATTAGTCCTATTACCACAAGTCCAAGGTACAATTTGCAAATACATTACCTATGTTTAATAGTTATTTTCCAAGTACCACAAACTCTCATGTTGATGTTGCTAGATATGATACTAGTAGGCATATTTCATCGCCTAGTAATTATTCAGATGGTGTTAATTATGGAAATTGTGATTTTGAATTTAATATGCAAAAGCCATTGTTAAATACTATTCATGCTTTGAATTTTAATGATACTAGCAACATACAACATTACTCTCACACACCGGCTGTACAACAAGTTCAAGAGTCAGTTAACATGTATAATCAAGGCCAAACTAACACGGTGAGTTCGGCCAATTTGTATGCAACATCACATGCTAGTAATTCTACTAATTTTCAGCAAGGTGTTTCATCTATTTATTGATCGGTTGGAAATTCACAATATGTGATTACACCACAAAACATGTCGGTGAATGAGAAAATTTGCTATGCTAATTCTAGCTATCTGACTAGTTATTCTAAACCATCATATGCTACACAAATTACTAATAGAAAGGAGGTTGTACCTAAAATTTCAACACCATATGTGCTAATAATCATAATTTGGCTCAAAGTGTTATTCATACCCATAGCCAAATTAATGGGAATTCAGCAAACACATTGGTAAATGAGGGAATTGGCCATGCTAATTCTAGCCATCAAGCCAATTATTCTCAAACATCATGTGCAACTAATCTATATAGTATTCAGCAAAGTAGCGATGAATCAGTTTCTCATTACATAAGATGATTACAAAAAACCAAATAGCACTTTTCTAATTTATCAATTTCTGATATGAACCTTGCTGATATATATCTAAAAGGCTTAAGGTTATCTATTAGAGATAGAATAGATGGCTCTGATTTTCTTTCGGTTGGACAATTGCAAGTAAGAGCCTTGATTGTGGAGCTCCGGATGACGAAACAGAAAAAGAACGATTCAGATTTGAGCAATAGTTTGGTTATTACAACAACTGAACCAAGATTGCATTATCTGAATTTGTTGTACTAAAAGAGTCGTGATTAGCTGCATAAGAGCATGTTAGTCAAGAGAAAACAGCCATGCTTGATGTTCTTGAAGCTGGATTTGTCGTATATTTTACTAGCAATTATCATGCTACTAAGCGACAAGTTCAGGCTAAGAAAAGTTTAGAACATCAAACTTTTGAAAACAAAAACAAAGGATTCGAGAAAGAATCATTAGCATGTCGACACGAGGTGATTTCAAGTAACCCTGGAGGTACCGGTCTAACCGATCCCGTACACCGATCTGACCGGTCCAGGCAGAGTATGACTGTGGGTTGCCGACAAGAGGAGAAGTACGACAACATCCACATTAAAGTTTCTTGCCTGTCCAATGCATTTAATAAGGTATGTTTTGCAAGTAATTCCCAATTAGATCATGAATTTTCAATTAATTCATTTATTAGTAATTCTATCCTAAATAATGCTAAGAGGCCGATTGAGGATGGTAATTTACTTGCTAGTATACCTTTCGATTCCATCAGGCAATGCATTGTGAAGATTTAAAAGGCTAATCATAAAAATACCTTGACATTTAAATTTGCTACATCATCAGTCAAAGTTTTTCTCTTGATGGTGTGCTTTATGGATATTCTGGACTTAAAAGCAAGAGATCAAAGCCAAGAGCCATTGTGAAGTCCGATGCTAATATAGTGATCAACTCTAAATCATCAGACATGAGAAGTGCAAAGAAAGGTGTAGCCGAATGGGTCAACGAGAAATCTGAACCATTCGTTTGCTTAGCCTTAAAGCCTTCTCCACAAAAGCATCAGTTGGAGAAAATAAAGTACACCTTTGATCTGACCTTGTGTGATAATTTATTTGATATCTTGCTAGAGAATAATTTTCTTAAAACTCTCTGATTACAAAGTCAGTTCATCACCTCTTCAGCTAGGAGATAAAAAATATTGCGAGTGGCATAATTCTTTTAATCATAATACTATTGATTGCAATACTTTTCACCTATTTATACAATCAACCATTAATAATAGACGATTGAGATTTTCTCAGACACAAGAGTATGACGAGTCGGCTACAATTGGTTTTGACGGCAAAGAATCATTAAATCGGTTAGCATCACCTGATTTATCCAAAGATTCAGATTTAATTGCCAAAGAAGAAGATTCGACGCTCCCGAGTGATGAGAAAGACATCGTCCATAACTTGCAAGATCAAGCGATTTTTTAGGACGATGAGCCTATCAAAATCTCGGAATTTACTAGGGGCAAAAGGATTTTTCTTCTTCAAATGAAGAACCTACTACTCCTACTGTACTGGAGGAACATGTCAGACAGGTGCAGTCAATAGGTCTGACCTGTGCGGACCGACAGGTCAGACCGGTCCCGGTCTGAAAAATCCAAAGATGTCCAAATATATACATCTTGAGGTAAATGGAGGTAAAGACCACGTCAAGAATGATGGTGAAAAGCCGAAGGTCACTTTTGATGAACTTCTGGGTAAATATCAAAAAGAAAATGAGGTTTAGCGTGCTAATCGGTCCAACAATGAAGTCATCAAAATTGCCTCCTAGACATAATTCTAGGAATTGGAATCGGCAAAGAATGGGTTTTCAGCCAGCAGCATCATATTCGCCTTTTGAGTCATCAATGCCAATTTCATATGCTCCATGTCCCACTAGTGCTCATCCTTATTCACCATGGGGGTGGAGTGATTCATGGGCACATACTCCTTCATATTTCAGACCATATCACTGTGGGTATGCTGCTCCAAGACGACCATCACGTGCAAGGCAGCCATATGTTGAAAGTGACCATTTTGAGTATAAAGGTCTAGTGCTCAAAACAAGAAAAATGTTGTCAAGCAAGTTTACCGAGTAAAAAGAGATGGTCGGAAAGATAAGAGTTCAGATCTGAATTTTGATAATCAAAAGCCAATGAATGTGTTGAGAACTTTGGCTACTAATGACAAATGGAGGGAAAAATCAGTCGTTGATCCTCCAAGTGCCGAATCTGAACAAAAGAAGTTGAAGAAGTCAAAAAATAAGAAAAGAGCATTGTTGCCCAGAACTGAAGCAAAGCCAAGTTGTCCACTTGGTTTAACAAATTGGCAGAAAAAGGAGCTAAAAAAGCTTAGTGCTCAAGAGTTGAGGAAGAAAGGCATGGGATGGGTTCCTAAAGGAAGCATTCAGACTCAGAACCAGGATGATGTTGAAGCAAAAGGTGCGGCACATTTGAAGGAGAAGAAAAGATATGGAAGACGACCTTCAAAATTGAGGTTTGCACCGAATCATCAAATTTATTGGTCATTGCCTCATCCATTTGATTTACAAATACCATATATGCCCATGTCATGGAATTCATCCTTAGATATGTTTGGTTATCCCTTACATTATTATTTTGATCCTTGGTTATATGGGTATTTATACTCTAGAGGGTTATCACCAAATTGTTCTTCATATTGATTAAATTTGCAAAAGCCGAAATATTTAGTTCTTATAGATGTTTTTAATTTTTGAATTTATATATCTCTACTCTTTTTATTTCAGTTGTGCATATTCTAATGGATGGATTCTTTATGGATGATATTGAATTATCGTCCTTGACAACATACATGGCTGATGAATCTCTTTGATCATCATCCTAAAGTCATAGCTTCCCAATGAAAGGTTTCTTATGACCTTTTTGGTACTTTAAGTGCTCGGGGGCAAGACTTTAACAAAAAGAGTAATTTGCCACTATGGAGTTTCTGTTTACTAAATCGGCTTGCAAAATTTCTCAGAATAATGGTGCTGTCCTTATTTCACCAAATGGTGATGTTTTGAGATTTTTAGCCGAATGGTGTATTTAGCTTGGATTAACAAACCAAATATGAAAATTTTCTATTCGGCCTAGATTTGGGGATCCATGGTTGTAGAATCATGCAAGGCATTTAGTGACTCATTACTAGAGGTACAACAAGTATTTACATTAAAATGAGTCACTAGATATTTTCTTAGTATATGTTTAGAATGTCATCACAATTTTATAACATCTAATATGCATAAATAAATAAAATCAGGATTAGCACTCTAAAGCTATGAGCATCAGGCCATGATGTCCAAAAGACATTCTGATGGAAGAAGGCCGATGTTCAGTAATGTGGAGTGCACATCCCGGACAGACCAGTCTGACTGCCTATCGCGACCGGTCTGACCGGTGTGGCTGCTACTTTGGCTATTAAGATTTCAGAAATTGTTGAAGCCAAAATCAGCAATTAGAGAAAATTTGTTGTTGGCCACTAGCATAATCTGAGATGCATTGAAACAATAAGTCGAGAACAAACAAGAAGGGTTCAAGATGACGGGAAGGCCAGAAGGTTTTTGGTACCATATGTGGAAATGACTTCCGAGGGAGTTCAATTTGGAACTATGGCTACATGATATGATCTAATCTTACTCTTTCTTTCCTTTCTTCTATATAAAATCTTGTTTCAAATTAATATATATATATATAACCAGTAGGTGGAACGACCCTCTCATTTTCATAAAAAAACTATGCACTTGCAATGAACAGACCTTGGAACAACTATCACCACAATATGCTTTTCTGCATATATTGGTCACTTTTAGCGAACGGCATAACCGTCTGGGACTGGAACGCGCACGACGATCTGCGCGTCTCTTCGGCTGTTTGTGCTACCCCAACCTCACCACGACTGCACCACATAAACTCGCGCCACGCTCCATCGCTTGTGTCTTCACAGGGTACCTGAGCGACCAACGTGGCTACCGTTGCTTCGACATCGAGTCTCGACGCATGTACACCTACCAGCATGTAGTCTTCGACGAGCAGACGTTTCCCTTCCGCCGATCGCCTTCACCACCACCAGAGTACGACGACGACTCACCGCTGGCTCTGGGTGCAGCACCTTCACGTACGACACCACCTCCTCGACGTACACAATCGCCGGAACGCCCGCAGGTGCACACGGCGCTGCCCCAACAACCCCGCCATCTACCGAGTGCACGTCACGTTCGAAGAACGTCATGCCCACGCCTGCAGGCTGGCTGCAGCATCGTCTTCGACCAACGGCTCAGCACCGGCAAGTACAAGCTCTCCATTGTAGCAAACATGGCCCCATTTGCCATTTGTTCGAGTTGATTTTGGTGATTCATGCTAACACAAGTAATGGGACTAACCACATTGTCTAGCATATCTTTGTAGGCATTCCTAGGTCCCATGGATGTTACCACAAGTTAACATACCATGCCCAAGTTAACATACCAAGCCTGAGTTAACATGTCATACCACAAGTTAAAATACCATGCACATGTTAACTTGTTCATAGCAAAAATGAGGACTTAGTACATATTTTGGGGCTATAAGTGATGGCATGTTAAGTATGTTAAGTTGAAGCAAAGAAACAAGTTGAAGATGCAAAGAAACAGCAAAAATACACCGTCGGATGATCCGACGGTCCTCCTTCTAGATGCGTTGGACGATTGGAAGAAGACAGCTCACAGGGATCAGCAGCACCAGATGAACCGACGCCTTGTTGGTTGAAGCGTCGGTCTATCTAATGCCTTGTTTGAATCAAAACAGAGACGCGCCAAGACAAATGCAGCAGCACCGGATGAACCGACGGGTCAGCAGCGGTTCATCCGATGGTCCTTGAATTCAAGACAGTAAGTAGCGAGCAGAAGAGGCTTCAGCACCGGATGAACCGACGGGTCAGCAGCGGTTCATCCGACGGTATCAGGACAGCCAACAGAAGGTTTTTGGCAGCAAAGTCTTAAGCACCGGATGATCCAACGATGCATCGGTGCAAAGCGTCAGAACAGTTGTGTCAGCAGAGCTGCAACGGCTAAGTGACGTGGAGGGCACCGGTTGAACCAACGCCTAGGAAAAGCATAGCATCGGTTCATCCGACGCTACCTTTTTCTGTGGTCGTTAGCCAACGGCTCTTTAGATGCCTTGGGCTATTTATACCCCCTCCGCTTACCCATTTGAGGGGGCTGGATTATGTGGAAGTGCAGAGGAGTGCAAGACATCTAAAAGATCATATCCAATCCACCCAAGTGCTAAATTGCTCATCCATAGACTTGCACATGCTTTGTGTGTGTGTGCTTAGTGCTAGGCTTAGCTTAGAGCTGAGTGAGTGCAAGGTTGTGCCAACCTTGTGAGGTGATTCTTGAGTGAATCAAGTTGTACAAGGTGCGTCGGAAGCCTTGGGGCCTAAGTGGCTCACCGGCAATCGTCTTCGACCCTCTGGCTTGGTGTGGAGTGGCGAGGACACTTTGTGCAGGGGACGTGGAGACCCCCTTCCTAAGTGGAGAAGCTCCTTAGTGGAGGCGGCATCAAGGTGACCAAGGGAGCTTGGCGAGTGCCTAAGTGGCAAGCCTTTGTGGCGAGTCAAGTGGTGCTCTTGGGAGAGACTTGGTGACCGGGAAGCAATACTCTTGTGTGAGTGCTTCAACAACGTGGACTAGGGGTGGCTTAGTGCCTACCGATACCACGGGATAAATCGCGTGTCAAGAGTTTGCTTCCTCTCATCTCTCTTTACGTTTCTGCATTACTCTCTTGCAATCTTTGCTTGCCTTTACTTTCTTAGAGTAGTATCATGCTAGGATTGGCTATAGGTTGCAAAACTTGTTTTGGGATGGGAGTTTCACACTAGAACAAACATAGTTGCACATCTAGGTAGTATGTTCTAGTTTTACTTTATGTAAAAGTAGTGAAGCCATAGGTTAAGGTTTTAAGTTGCCTAATTCACCCCTCCTCCTCTTAGGCTACGAGCATCTGATTCCTTACATCCATCCATGTCGTGCTCGTTGCCAATGACCATGCTGCAGTCAACGGTCACGACCACAAGTCCACCCGCTTCACCGGCTACGCCATCAACATGCCACTCATGCCTCCACAGCCGCATACACCAGTTCCTGCGGTGCCCCTCCACCTCAAAACTTCCAGCCACGACACAACATGATCACCCGCTCCGAAGCAGGGATTTTCCAGCCCAACCCATGCTATGCTCTCGCAGCTACTGTACCCACGCCCATACCTGCCTCTGTGCGTACTGCACTCAAAGAACCCAACTGGGTGGCCGCCATGGCCCATGAGTTCTCTGCCCTCCAGCGCAATCAGACCTGGACACTGGTCGATCACCCTCCGGGTGCCAAGGTCATCGCCGGCAAATGGGTATTCACTCACAAGTACGGAGCGGATGGCGAATTGGCATACTACAAGGCTCGATGGGTTCTCCATGGAGATCTTCAGCGCGCCGGCGTGGACTTCGGTGGACCTTCATGCCGGTGGTCAAGCCGACCACAATCCGCACGGTCCTCACACTCATCGCCTCCAAGTGGTGGACAGTGCACCAACTCGATGTCTCCAATGCCTTCCTCCACAACACTCTCAACGAGCGGGTGTACTGCCAACAGCCCGTCGGCTTCGTCGACCCGGATAGACCCGACGCTATGTGCCTGCTCTCGCGCTCCCTCTACGGGCTATGACAAGCACCACATGCTTGGTTCAACCAGTTCATGGAGTTCATCACGTCTATTGGCTTCATGCAGAGCTGCTCCGACTCATTGCTGTTCATCTTGCGCACGGCGGCTAGGACGGCGTTCCTGCTCATCTTTGTCGATGACAAGGTGTTGTCCGCCTCAAGCACCGGCCTCCTGCAAGCCATCAGTGCCAAGCTCTGATATGCTTTTGCCATCATGGAAGTGGGGCCTCTCGAGTACTTCCTCGGCATTGACATCAAGTGTTCGCGTGAGGGCTTCTTCCTGTCGCATGCTAACTGCATCGACGATCTCCTGCAGCGTGCCGGCATGGCAAACTGCAAGGCCGCCAGTACACCTATTGATACAAAACCCAAAGCATCTGTGGAGGAAGCAACGCTGCTAAAGGACGGCACATTCTACAGGAGCATGGCCAGAGCTCTGCAGTACCTCACCGTGACCCACCCTGACATCGCGTTTGCCGTTCAACAGGTGTGCTTGCACATGCATGCACCCCGTGACATTGAAGGACCGAACTGGTGACCAGAGAGGGGGGGAGTGAATGGGAGCGGATAAAAAATTTTCTCGAAGGAGATGTCTTCTCCAACAAGACGAACTTGGTTGGGTACCCAAAATCACACGCTCCACAGACTACCTTCTGTTTGCCAAGACCACGCAGTCACTGGAGTGCTACTGGTCCTAGGAGCAAACAACCCTTCTAACCAAAGCTTCTTCACACACATCATAGCAGAAACAACACGAAGCCTATCTGCCCGAGCAGGGGCGGTCAGACCGCATGTAGGGGGCGGTTAGACCACCTGTGCCTGGCAACCAGAAAACCACCGAAAAAACACTCTCCTGAGCTCCAAGACTCTCCACGGTTTCAGCTACAAGATCCTCTGGTCAAGGCCAAGCTAGCTACAACAAAATCTTGGCGAAAACAAGAATTTCACTGAACAAGCCTAGGGCAGTTAGACCTCCTCCTTGGGGCGGTCTAACCTCTTGTACACAGCAAGCAACTCCTCCACGGAAAACCCTGCAAAAGGGCTCAAAACCAACCAAGATTTCACCAGAACGCTCCTCTAGTCAAGACGAACAAACTCATAGAGGGAAATCCGGCAAAACAAAAACTTCGACCTGGAAGACCCAGGGCGGTTAGACCACCCCACTATAGCGGTTAGACCGCCCTACCGAGAAAACCTGGTCGCGGGTCAACCCTCAACTTCCCATCGCCCAATCTCCCGATCCACCCCACGGATTGCGGCGAAACTTCGGGGATAGCTGGGTTACCTCCTGGGAACCTCTCAACCAAAGGAAATCCACCAAAATGCTCTCAATCAAAGGGAATCATGAATCTTGGCTCTCTAGGTCATGAACTCAAGGAACTCGAAAAACCACCAAATCAAAGCTGTTTCAGGGGGATTGCTGGGGCAAGGTGACCAAGCAAAGAGGCACAAGGTCCTCATACGTTACACCCAATAAGAATCCCGCATGAAAATGCCTCCACAACTTCACCATGAATTTCCCAAGAAAAAGCTCCGAAAATCACCAAAAAAGGGAAAAATGTCGGGAGACAAAAGGACACAAGATGAACCACGTCGAATCTTCTATACATATCATGAAGGTTCATACAAGATCTAGCAAGCGCCTCGAACATCCATCCGTCTCACAAGATCTCACCATGAAGCTCTCATGCTAGTCTAGAGGAAAACTAGAAAGGGAAAACTAGAGAAACAAATGAACAAATAAATGAACTAGGGTTCCAAGAGTTGGCTACCATCCCACCTCTCACAAGTTTATATGGGGGCAACCGAAAGACTAAAATACCCCTACTAACATAAAAGAGATACACGCCCCCGAAGGGCAATCTGGGAAGTCTTCATCTCAGCACCATCGGACGGATGTGCATCCACCGCAAGCCTGCGTAGCACCAACGCAACTCTTGCGATCATGCCGCGTGTCCTCCGCTTCGAAGTATCTCGACGCTGCGGCCAGGGCGGTCAGACCACCCCTCCTGGGCGGTCAGACCGCCCCACCTGGGCGGTTAGACCGGCCTGGGTGGCCGCCCCTCCTCGTCGAGTCTTTGACCTCGGTTTTGCGGTTGAACCGAGAAACACAGTGGTTTTGTGGTGAACCACTGGAAACCCCGCGGACTTGGTGTGGCCTCCTGCCAATCTCTACTCATGACTTGGCCCCCACTGTTGTCCCGGCTCGACCTTGGTTTTGAGGCTCAACCAAGAAACTGTCCACGACTTCGTCTTGCTGTTCTTGCCACCATGCAGTCCGCACTTGACCCCGTCGGCCACCGGGTCACTCGAACCAAGCCTACTTGTCTGCTCCACACCTGGAGGCCCACCGACATAGACCTTTCGTGCTTGTTCTTCACCTGCACAGACACCAATCAAGCTACAACCTGCACCTGCAATACTTAGCCAAGAGTCAGTCCACACAAAGTTGTCAATCACTCATCACATTGGGAAGCGACCATCCACCGGTCCTTGAACCACACATGCTCTCAGACATCCACCTCGCCATGCTCAAGAAGATGTTGCGCTATATCAAGGGTACACCGCACCTGGGAGTTCTACTATGCGCCACGACATCGCTCACGTTCACGGCGTACACCGACGCAGACTGGGCCGACTATCCGGACACCAGACGCTCTACGTCGGGATTTTGCGTCTTCCTCGGTGACTCACTCATGTCCTGGTCCTCCAAGCGGCAGGCAATCATGTCATGTTCAAGCGCCGAGGCTGAGTACCGCGACATGGCCAATGCTGTCGCGGAATGTTCCTGGCTGCGCAACCTCCTCAGCGAGCTCCACTGCAAGGTCAACAAGGCGACAATGTCTCAATGGTGTGCATGTCACGCAACCCCGCCCACCACAAGAACACCAAGCATATCGAGGTCGACATCCACTTCGTTCAAGAGAAGGTCGCTGTGAGACATGGGTACCCCTGCATCCCCACCGACCAGGCTCACGGTCGTCCCCGACAGGTGGGTCCGGCCTACCAGAAGACCAGCCGACCTGTCAGTAGGCCTGCCCGACCTGACATGTGGGCCCGAAGACGAGAAGACAACTTGGCGTGCAAGAGAAGGCAGTCCAGACAGATTAAGGCAGCTCGGATAAGCTTTCCATGTTGTAACCGACTAGAGATAGGTTTCCCTGTTGTAAGCAACTTGGACTCCGGTCCACCGACCTTGTCCGTCGCCCAATATAAGGCAGGCAAGGGTGTCCCTCAGGGACATCGAAGACAACTCACAGACCACCTCCACCTTTGCCACAGGTCACCATGTAATCTCGCCAAGCCAGCAATACAAACCGAAGAACTGGACGTAGGGTTTGACTCTCCAGAGGCCCGAACCAGTATAAAATTGCCTTGTCCCTTGTGTCTCGCCATGATTTCCGTGTGCTACTCTAGCATAACCATCGCGTTCTTAGCTCCCGATCTCCCCGTCGAACAAATAAACCACCGGGGTTAACCCCCTGTGGACAGCTCAGACCTAAACCTGTGACAGTTGGCGCGCCAGGTAGGGGTGGATTGAGAGCTCTTCGTGCAGCGTGATGGTAGCTCGCTCTGACGACCTCTTCCGCGATGACACGACGGATTTCTTGCGCGCGCCCACCCGCCCAAGCCCTACGACAGCATCGTCTTCGACGGATTCATCATCACTACGTACACGTTGCCCAGTTGATTTTTCAAGTCGGCGGATTTGATTCTATCAGTGACGATCTTGTCGATCCACGTGACGGCACACGTCCTTGTGCCGTAGTCCCTGCACTGCGGGAAGTATGCAGCCCGACCGATTCCTGCGTCCTCCTCTGCACGTCGACATGCATGCGGCCAACAAAATCAATCTGCTAGATGGATACACAGGGAATATTTTATTCTACTTCTTTTCTTTCTTTACTACTATATCCGATCTCTATTTCAATTGATTTGCAAGGATTAATTCTAATCTGTTGTTTCTTTTACGTGATGTGCATGCATGGTCATCCATGTGGATGTGGTCAACTCGTCGAGCACCGGCGTCGGATCGGCGTGCCCACTTCCTGTTGTTCCTGTAGCCAGCACCGCCGTCGACCATGATGCATTTGCATGCGGCCAGCTGCATGCGGCGTGTAAAATCAAACTACGGCTTGCGTGATGGAGTCTTGCTCGATCACGAGTCGTCTTGCTGGACCATGGCCACACCTACATCGACAATGAGATCGCCAGCCACTACAGTGCCATGCACCGTGTACCGTTGCCTCGGCAGATTTGCACCGCCGGCCTCTTCAGCGTTGACGTCTCGAGTCCGACAGCAGGACAATGACCTCGGCTCGTCACGCAAGCTAAGTTTTATTTACAATTAAATATTTCTACGACTTCAATTTATTTCGTAGACCTGCTCTACATGCTTTTGTCTGCTCTTCCGACCTCTCCCCCTCGACATGCTCGGGGGCTTGGCAATGCCAACACGTAGGTCGCTAGACCTGATGGTTCAAATTTTTTATCTTGTGCTATATTCTCCTCCCCCTCGACACGCTCGGGGGCTTGGCCATGCCAATCTAAGGGTCGCAAGACCTGTGGGGTCTATCCGTTTTATGTGTGTTCTTCCTTTAACTGCTTGACTCTCGTTATGAGTATTCGATGTTGTGTGGTTGCAAAACCTGAGTCCCAGACTCCTCCCTGTGCGTCGGCTACATCTAAGGCTCCCTGCTGAGCATTGTAGAGGGGTGAAACACTTTGCAGCCTCAGAGCTTTCGAGTCCGCATAATGTGTGCCTTACACGATAAGGGGCATACCTCTTCAAACAAAACATAGCACAAGGTGAAGGACCAAAACTGGCGATCAGAGAGGGGGGGAGTGAATGGGAGCCGATAAAAATTCTTCTCGAAGGAGACGGACACTCCAACAAGACGAACACGGCAACCAAGCACGTCTCCGACTCAACTACCCAAGTTGGTCAAGACCACGTAGCCACTGGAGTGCTACTAGTTCTAGGAACCAACACACAGCCTTCCGAACCAAAACTCACCAACACGCACAACGGAAACTTGCACGGCTTGCTGCCAGTGCTACACCGGTCAGACCGATGGCCTGCGCCGGTCAGACCGGTGACACCGGTCAGACCGGTGGACAACGCCGGTCAGGCCGGTGGCTACAGCAGCCGCACAGCAAACATTCCAGGAAGCCTCAGTGACTTCTCTAGGCCCTGGAACAAAAACCACTCCCAAAACACGACCCGCAAGGAAGAAGAACCCATCACAAAGCCTAGCAAAACAACTCCAAACAAGCCAAGAACTGACCAGCAGGACCACGGGACAAAACCACACGAACACAGTAGTTCCCCGAGACAAAACCCACCAGGGGCTCGCACCGATCTGACCAGTCAAGAGCACCGGTCAGACCGGTCACGCCTGGGCAGCTCGGGATGAACAGCGCCCACGGGTCAACTCCCCCAAATCCAACTCCTGATCTCCCGAATCGCTCCACGGATTTGCGCAAGACTTTGGGGATAGTAGGAACACCTCATGGGCACTCAATAGCCAAGATTTAGTCCACCAAAACTTGCTAAATCTAGAGGAATCGAAGAAATCCCACCAAGACCGCCTCTAACCCTAGAGCCAAGAAAACCCCAAAAACGAGCCCCTTTGCTCACAGATTTGGGAGGGGAATCAAAGGGAAAAGAACCACGAAGGGTTCAAGCATACATCCCCCACCAAATCCCAAAGAGAAAGGCCTCGAAATCGCTCTAAGAAAATCGCCAAGAAGGGGCTCCGAAAATCACCAAAAAGGAGAAACGGGAAAGACACATCCAAGCCTTGAGGAACCACGCCGAATCATCTATACATACCAAAGAGGTTCATACAAGGTCTAGCTTGCGGCCCTATCATCCTTCCCTCTCACAAGATCTCACCATGAAGCTCTCAAGCTAGTCCTACGAAAATCCTCAGGAAAATAGGAAGGGAAAAATAGGAAAACAAAATGAGCTAGGGTTCCAAGAGATGGCTGCCATCCTCTCACCACTTGGGTTATATGGAGGCAACCGAAAGACTAAAATACCCTTACTAGCAAACTAGGGATACATGCCCCTCAAGGGCGAATTTGGAAGTCTTTGTCTTCGCACCATCGGACGGATGCCCAGCGACCGCAAACTTGCTTAGCCTCGACGCAAGCCTTGCGATCCCGACGTGTGTCCTCCACTTCGAAGATTCCGGACTGCGTCGTCACACACCGGTCAGACCGGTGCTCCTCACCGGTCAGACCGGTACCCACAGGTCAGACCGGTCAGACCCACAGGTCAGACCGGTCAGACCCACTGGTCAGACCGGTCCATTGCTGCTGCACCTCCGTCTTCGGTTCTTCGGTCTTGGCTTTGTGGATCAACCAAGGAACCCAGTGGTTTTCTGGTGAACCACCGGAAATCCCGCGAACTCGGTGTAGCCTCCGCCAATCACCACTCATGACTCGGCTCCCACGTAGTCCCGGCTCGACTTTGGTTTTGAGGCTCAACCAAGAAACCGTCCACGACTTCATCTTGCCGTTCTTGCCACCATGCGGCCCGCACTTGACCCCGCTGGCCACCGGGTCCCTCGAACCAAGCCTACTTGTCTTCTCCACACCTGGAGGCCTCACCGGCAACGACCTTTCGCGCTTGTTCTTCACCTGCACCAACACCAGTCAAGCCGCAACCTGCACCTGCAATACTTAGCCAAGAATCAGTCCACACCACGTTATCAATCACTCATCACACCAGGAAGCGACCATCCACCGGTCCTCGAACCACACATGGCTCTCAATCTCCCCCTTGATGAGTGCATTGACAACACACACGTTTTGGTAACCAAAGAGAAAAAGGAAAAGAAAAGAAACGACTAAAAGAAACTCCAACAAGCGATCGAAAGCCAAAGAAAGGCAAAGAGCAAGATCACTTGAAGAAGACAAGTCTCGGACCCCTTAGGCAAGGGCAACAGCTCGACACATCCGAAACAAAACCATGCTCAAGCAAAGAGCACAAACCACCGATCCAAAGCTCGAAAACCACAAAGAGCTCCCCCTGCACACATGCAAGCTCCCCCTGAACCAATGCAACTTCCCTTGGACAAATGCATGCAAACCACAACGCAAAATAGGGCAGCTGCTTCAGCTCAGCTCTGACCGTTCAGACCGGTTAACACCACCGGTCAGACCGGTGCCCAACATCTGAACAGGGCCAGCACTCTGACCGGTCAGACCGGTGACCTCGACCGGTCAGACCGGTGCACAACAGAGCCCAGAAAAGGCTCGAAACCACCTGGAAACCTTCTAGGTGCATTCAGTAGGCCATAACATGCTCAAACTTCTCTCCCTTGTTGACAATGCATGAATCAAGCCAAAAATGTGAAAAATGCAACCTAGAGCTTCTCAAATAGACAAAATTCAACATAGGATGCTACACATGTCCAAATGAGCAAGTTAGATACTCTATAGCTTCGTAATGACATCAACTACATGATCACCAAGTTTCACAACCATTGGGCGAAGCTAAGATAGAATTGAGCAATTTTGCGAAAATTTACCCTCTCATGAGCAAAGTCCTAAACATGAGCAAAACATGTCAAAATGGCAAAGCCACACAAACTTCATGCTAGGACAACAATTCTAAGCATAAGACCATCATAAACACCCACAAGCACCTCATGTCATGTCAAAGCCACCGAGCCATGTGCCTACTTCTATATATGAGACTTCTCATTGGTAGGCATAATGCAACGGTTTAGCACCCAAAGCAAATTAAATTAAGCACATATGACATGGGAGCACATTTTCCAAGCAATTTACATTCCATTTTCAGATTTGAAATTGGTACGTGAAATGTCTTTGCGACAAAAAGGAACTTATGACCCTCCACAAGATCAAGCATGGGGGCTAAACATTCATGATGACAAATGAGCCTTTGGCCCCATATGATCAAAATAAGCTATCCAACCACAAATTAAGCATAGCCAAGCCACTAAAACATGTCAAGATCATATAAAGGCATTTACTCACAAGAGAGCATACATGTGACATTTTTCAAAAACATAGCCATCAACCATGGATATAAACCAAGATCATCAAGAGCTAAGCCAAACTAACCATAGCTTACCAAACTAGCTCACAAAGACATATACATCATACCATGGTGAACAATGTATATAGGAGAAGTTTTTCCTAAATAATGCATATGATACAAAATGCATGCAACCTAAGATACAAAGATGCATATACGTCATGTTACATATGCCATGCCAAAAGCAAGAAATGCACAAAGGAAAGCTATACATATGCTACAAAGAAGCTCCCACACACCAACTCAAGAAATCTAGCACACACCAAGTTCCCCCCACAAACGAGTGAAAGTTGCTTGATCTAGGGGTTTGGTAAAAATATCGGCTAGCTGGTCATCTGTGGGTACATGGATCAAAGCTATCTTCCCTTTCTCTACGTTGTCTCTCAGGAAATGATACCTCACTTCTATGTGCTTGGTTTTGGAATGAAGCACTGGGTTCTTTGCAACACTTATGGCACTGGTGCTGTCACATTGAAGTGGGACATGGGTATACTCCTCACCAAAATCACTCATGGTGTATGTGATCCAAAGGAGCTGAGAGCAACAACTAGCTGCGGTCACATACTCTGCCTCGGTAGTGGATTGAGCAACACTCGACTGTTTGCGGGAAGACCAAGAAACCGAAGAAGAACCCAAAAACTGGCAAGTCCCAGAAGTGGACTTCCTATCCAACCGACACCCGGCAAAATCCACATCCAAAAATCCATGAAGAGCCAAAGAAGAAGACGCGGAGTACCAAAGGCCGAAGTCGGGAGTATGACGCAAATACCTAAAAATGCGCTTGACCGCTTGCCGATGCGAAGTCCTTGGAGACGCTTGAAAACGAGCGCACAGACATACCGAGAATTGGATGTCCGGCCTCGTCGCCGTCAGGTAGAGAAGTGACCCGATCTCTGGTACTCCTTCTGGTCCACATGCTCACCTTCCTCGTCCGCATCAAGAGCTGTAGTCGTACTCATAGGCGTCGCCATGGGCTTGGAGTCCTCCATCTTGAACTTCCTCACAATGTTCTTGGTGTACTTTGCTTGGTGCACAAATGTTCCTTCCTTTGATTGCTTGATCTGGAGCCCAAGGAAGAACTGCAACTAACACATCATGCTCATCTCAAATTCCCTGCTCATGTCTTCTGCAAACTTTGCAACAAGAGAGTTAGACGAGCCACCAAAGACAATATCATCCACGTACACCTGCACAATCAGGATATCTCTGCCCTGCCTGAGAAGAAACAAGGTCTGATCGACCTTCCCTATCTCAAAGTCTCGCTCAAACAGGAACCCCCTAAACCTACCATACCAAGCTCTAGGCGCCTGCTTCAACCCATACAGCACCTTCCTCAACTTGTACACCCTGTGGGGGTACTTCTCACTCTCAAACCCTGGTGGTTGCCTCACATACACTTCTTCCTCCAATACACCTATTAGGAAGGCACTCTTCACATCTATTTGGTGCAACTTGAACCCTTTAGCCACGGAAAAGGCTAGAAGGATCCTAATCGCCTCCAAACGAGCTACGGGAGCAAAGGTCTCCTCGCAGTCGATCCCCTCTTTCTGACTATACCCCTGAGCAACAAGCCTTGACTTGTTTCTCACCACTTCTCCTTTCTCTCCCTCTTTGTTCTTCCACACCCATTTTGTCCCAATCGGCTTACACCCTGGGGGAGGGTCAACCAACACCCAAACTTGGTTCCTCTCGAAATTCTCCAACTCCTCATGCATCGAATTAACCCAATTATGATCAGATAGCGCGTGTCCAATGTCTTTGGGCTCAAAGGTGGCAACAAAAGCAGCATGAGCGAAATGAGAATTGTTCCGAACCCTCGACCATGTAGTACGTTCATTCATGTCGCCGATGATTCTCGAAGCTGGGTGATCCACTTGCACTCGCCGGGGAGGTTCTCGCCTTGATGCTACCTCCCCCTCAACAGCAGCTTCGCCTTGATCTGGGTTTGTCGTTGTAGGTGTGGTAGAGGGCCCGTCCTCGATCATCGTCGATGTAGTAGGTACATGTTCAGCCGCGGGCACCACACCGCCATCTTCATCATCTCCATGTTCATGCTCCTCCTCCTGGAAAATTTCCTCACCAAGTTCGTCGTCACCTGCACACTCAAAAACAAGCTGACTACGTCGCTGTGTCTCGTCGAAGGTTACCTCGCAAGTCTCCACGATTTGGTTAGTTTCAAGATTGAGCACACGAAATGCTCTAGAATGAGATGCATAACCAAAGAAAATACCATCGACCGACCTAGCCTCGAACTTGTCCAACTTCTTCCCTTTCTTAAGAATGAAGCATTTACAACCAAAGACATGG
Organism: Cenchrus fungigraminus; assembly: GCA_036936925.1. Classification (NCBI taxonomy): domain Eukaryota; kingdom Viridiplantae; phylum Streptophyta; class Magnoliopsida; order Poales; family Poaceae; genus Cenchrus; species Cenchrus fungigraminus. The sequence continues at coordinate 77,929,944 of CM072780.1, forward strand.
AAGTGACTCACCTTGGGTGTGCGACCGTGCATCAACTCGTAACAGGTTTTCTTCTTGTGAACTCTGAGGTAGATCCTGTTCGACACATAGCACGCAGTATTGACCGCCTCAGCCCAGAACCTTCTCGGAGTCCTATGCTCGTCGAGCATCGTTCGAGCCATCTCGCACAAGGTCCTGTTTTTCCTTTCCACCACACCATTCTGGGGAGGCGTATACGGACTCGAAAACTGGTGTTCAAGACCCAAGGCATGGCAAAAGGTTTCGAAGCGAGAGTTTTTGAATTCTGAGCCATTGTCACTGCGGATCGCTCGTATGGCATCTCCGTGCCTCTCGTTTCTTAACCTCAAGACAAGATCTCGAACAAAACCAAACGTCTCCCCTTTCTCCTCAAGAAAGAACACCCACGCATACCGAGAGTAGTCGTCCACCACAACAAGGATGTACCACTTCCCACCCTCAGATCGCACACAAGCTGAGCCAACAAGGTCCATATGGAGCAGCTCGCATGGACACTCAGTCATCACATCGGTGAGAGGCGGGTGAGAAGAGGCTACCATCTTGGCATGCCTACACGGTGCACAAACCAACTCTTTCTCAAACCTCAACCGTGGCAATCCTCGGACCAAATTGAGTTTACTCAAGCGAGACAAAAGGTCAAAGCTCAAGTGACCCAACTTCCTATGCCACTTCCACAACTCACTCGAAGAACCAGCCAAAAAGCAACACTCCACACCAGAAGACTGAGAGAAATCAGCTCGGAACACTTGACCCTCGGGAACGACCATGCAAACTAGGTCACCTCGAGAATCTAAAATCCGAGAACCACCAGGCCGAAACAACACCTCAAAGCCCTCATCCAACAACTGGGACACAGAAAGCAAATTGAACCCCAGCGATTGAACAAGAGCAACACGCCTGAGAGTGACCTTGTCACTTACCTTGATCTCACCTTCTGAAAGCACACGCCCTCGCCCATTATCCCCAAAGGTGATGTATGTCCTAGACACCACCGGGACGAGACTTGAGAACCACCCCTTGTCTCCGGTCATATGCCTCGAGCAACCGGAGTTAATCAACCAAACGTTCCTCAAGTCTCCCACATGAAATTCAAAAACGAGCACGTGAGTGAACAAACGACTCAGCACTGGGGTTAGTACCAAAAGAGTAAAACCAGTACCGAGCCATTTGCTCCAAAGTGGGGTTAGCACAATCCAAAGCATCTCTCCTATCAAAGCTACCTCCACGAACACCACCACGGTAACCACTACGAGGGAACCAACCCTCTCTAGCTGGAGGAGGACGAAAGCCACGAAAGGAAGACCGTGGACCGTTCCTCCTCTCCATCTCAAAGCTACGACTCCTCCCACCCTCGTATTGAGCACGAGGTGGAGAACGTCTAGCAAACTGACCACCTGCAGACTTTCCATACCAACCACCAGAACCACGACCACCTGAACCAAACCGAGCCTCCTCACGAGCACGAAAACCAGACCCCTGTCTGCCCAGACCTGCACCGGTCTGACCGGTGTGGTGCACCGGTCTGACCGGTGTAGCTCGGCCAGCAGCACCACCTGCTGCCTTCCGGTCTCCCCAAGCCGGAACTGTCCTCACAATCGCCTTGGCCCTGGGCATCTGCATACGAGGCTCAAGTACACCATTGGAAGGGTGGTACTTGTCCTTTTTGGCCCACTCCTTTGCCATTCTCTCCTCACGCTTCCTCTTGAAGCAAAACTCGCCCTTGTGACCATCTCTCCCACAATAGTCACAATGAAACCGCACGGGCTTAGGTTTAGGCTTGGGATGGGGCTGTTCACTTGGTTTCTCTCCACTCGGCTTCTCAACCGGTTTCTCCTCACTAGGCTTCACACCCTCTTTCCCAAAGAACACATTCCCCAAGTCTCTTGAACTTGATGGGTTTTTGGAAATCATTTGTGGAGTGAGGGGATATGGGAGGATCTGGGGTTGTGTCAAGTTTGTTTTTCAGTGGGTTGGGCTTAGGAGCATAGGCATTTTTGTGGAAGGTTTTTGGTGGAGCTTTGATGTCACCAATCTTCTCTCCTCCCTCACCACTACACTCTCCAACTTTCTCCGAACCAAGCGCTTGCCCATCATAGCACTTGTATGCCTATATCATCATCCTAAGCTAAGGTTCATGCCCTGACAACCAACCCATCATTTTCCTCAACTCATCATTCTCATCCTGCAAGCGATCCACATAGTGTGCAAGTTCCAGATTTTTCACAGCATGCACTTCACAAGTAGAGCAAGAAGTAGGAATAGTCTCTTTCAACTTAGCCTCAAGCGAAATAGTGTAAGCATGCATCTCATCAATCTTTCCATGCAAAACAGGGCAAGAAGTGCAAGCACCTAGCAAAGCAGGTCTAGACTTAAGCTTAGCCACTTCAACCCTAAGCACATCTAGTTCATTACAAGTAGAAGCATGATTATCCTTAAGAGCAGAAAGATCAGCTAGGTACACAGAGCAATCACAGCAATCAATCTCATCAGAAACCACAGGGGAAGCCTTAAGCGAGTCAATCTCAAGCTTAGCATCTAGGTTCTGGGTTTCTAGCTCAGCCACACGGTTCCTAGCATCTTCTAGTGAGGCCCTAAGCTCTTTCCTCATCTTCTTGGCCTCTCTAAGCATGTCATCACGATTATCAAGCAACTTGCCAAGACGCTCGTTCTCCTCACGCAAGAAGGGAAGCTCGTCATGTAACTCATCCTCAGAGTCGGAGTCCGAGTCGCTCTGGTGACTCTTCTTGCTGCCGGAGCTATGAGCCATGCCGCAGAAGCCATCTCCCGCGAAGCAGCTCAACCCGCTCAAGTTCTTGGACGCCTTCTTGTTCTTGCGCCGATCACCTTCATCTTCGCTGCTACTCGAGCTCGAGGAAGAGTAGACGGAGCTGGAGTCGACGTCGCTCGCTCAGACCATCGCTTGGGCCTTCCTGCCACGGCCATCCTTCTTCCTCGACCGTCGCTCGTCCTTGTGCTTGTTCTTGTGCTTGTGATCACACCTCGATCGGTACTTGCTGTCCTTGCTCGACCGATGCTTGTAGCCGTCCTTGTAGCCGTCCTTGTTCTCCGTCTTCTCCGGGCAGTCAGCGACGAAGTGTCCTGGCTTGCCGCACTGAAAGCACGTCCGTGCTGTCCTTCTCGTGTTCACCCAGTTCTCGTGCAGCCTCTCGAACCGCCTGGTTAGCAACTCCAGCTCGTCCTCTCCAAGCACGTCGAACTCCTCGTTTGGCAAAGACATCAAAGAAGACAACGAGTACATCCTGGAGGATGCGTGAGCGTTAGACTTAGCCACTTTGCCACCGACGAGAGCAAGACTATGGGAGTCAGTCAGGCTCTCAAGACGGGCTGTCAAACCATGATCAACCTCAGCAGACTTGAGCTTTGAGAACAGCTCGTTCACCGTCAGAGTGGTGTACTTCTCAGACTCAAGAATGGCCTCGACCTTTCCATCCCACACGGTACGATCCAGTGCGTGTTAGAGCTTCACAGCTCTATCATGGTCATCGTACGGGAGGACGTCGACATTGGCCCTCATGTTGTTCACAACCACCATGAACTGCTGGAACAAGGCATCAATAGACTCACCGGGGAGATGAGTGAAGTTCGCGTACTCTCTCCGGTAAGTCGCATACAACCGTGCCTGAACATCCGCATTCCCAGCATGAGCATTCTTCAGCTCCAACCAAATCCTGCACGCCAAGTCCTCTGTCTGAACCCGATCGAATTCGGATTGACACAGAGCACGGTACAGGTAGTCGACCGCCTTGTTGTTGGCGTCGAACATGTCCCTCGATCCTGGAGCAAGGAAGTTCACAGGATGAACATAAGCTGTGTTCACCGTGACATCCCAAAGGATTTGACCCTTTCCGCGGAGGAACGCTGCCATCCGCCTCGGCCACATCTGGTAGTTCTTCCCATCGAAGTGCGGAGGACCCGAACCCCGTTCCTGGTACGCCATCTTTGGATCTTAGACTGGCTCGAGTCAATAAAGACCCGAACCGGCTCTGATACCAATTGAACGACCAAAACTGGTGACCAGAGAGGGGGGGAGTGAATGGGAGCCGATAAAAATTCTTCTCGAAGGAGACGGACACTCCAACAAGACGAACATGACAACCAAGCACGTCTCCGACTCAACTACCCAAGTTGGTCAAGACCACGTAGCCACTGGAGTGCTACTGGTCCTAGGAACCAACACACAGCCTTCTGAACCAAAACTCACCAACACGCACAGCGGAAACTTGCACGGCTTGCTGCCAGTGCTACACCGGTCAGACCGATGGCCTGCGCCGGTCAGACCGGTGACACCAGTCAGACCGGTGGACAGCGCCAGTCAGGCCGGTGGCTACAGCAGCCGCACAGCAAACGTTCCAGGAAGTCTCAGTGACTTCTCTAGGCCCTGGAACAAAAACCACTCCCAAAACACGACCTGCAAGGAAGAAGAACCCTTCACAAAGCCTAGCAAAACAACTCCAAACAAGCCAAGAACTGACCAGTAGGACCACTGGACAAAACCACACGAACACGGTAGTTCCCCGAGACAAAACCCACCAGGGGCTCGCACCGGTCAGACCGGTCAAGAGCACCGGTCAGACCGGTCACGCCTGGGCAGCTCGGGATGAACAACGCCCGCGGGTCAACTCCCCCAAATCCAACTCCCGATCTCCCGAATCGCTCCACGGATTTGTGCAAGACTTTGGGGATAGTAGGAACACCTCATGGGCACTCCATAGCCAAGATTTGGTCCACCAAAACTTGCTAAATCGAGAGGAATCGAAGAAATCCCACCAAGACCGCCTCTAACCCTAGAGCCAAGAAAACCCCAAAAACGAGCCCCTTTGCTCACGGATTTGGGAGGGGAATCAAAGGGAAAAGAACCACGAAGGGTTCAAGCATACATCCCCCACCAAATCCCAAAGAGAAAGGCCTCGAAATCGCTCCAAGAAAATCGCCAAGAAGGGGCTCCGAAAATCACCAAAAAGGAGAAACAGGAAAGACACATCCAAGCCTTGAGGAACCACGCCGTATCATCTATACATACCAAAGAGGTTCATACAAGGTCTAGCTTGCCGCCCGATCATCCTTCCCTCTCACAAGATCTCACCATGAAGCTCTCAAGCTAGTCCTATGAAAATCCTAAAGAAAATAGGAAGGGAAAAATAGGAAAACAAAATGAGCTAGGGTTCCAAGAGATGGCTGCCATCCTCTCACCACTTGGGTTATAAGGAGGCAACCGAAAGAATAAAATACCCTTACTAGCTAACTAGGGATACATGCCCCTCAAGGGCGAATTTGGAAGTCTTTGTCTTCGCACCATCGGACGGATGCCTAGCGACCGCAAACTTGCTTAGCCTCGACGCAAGCCTTGTGATCCCGACGCGTGTCCTCCGCTTCGAAGATTTCGGACTGCGTCGTCACACACCGGTCAGACCGGTGCTCCTCACCGGTCAGACCGGTACCCACCGGTCAGACCGCTCCGATGCTGTTGCACCTCCATCTTCGGTTCTTCGGTCTTGACTTTGTGGATCAACCAAGGAACCCAGTGGTTTTCTGGTGAACCACTGGAAACCCCGCGAACTCGGTATAGCCTCCACCAATCACCACTCATGACTCGGCTCCCACGTAGTCCCGGCTCGACCTTGGTTTTGAGGCTCAACCAAGAAACCGTCCACGACTTCATCTTGCCGTTCTTACCACCATGCGGCCCGCACTTGACCCCGCTGGCCACCGGGTCCCTCGAACCAAGCCTACTTGTCTTCTCCACACCTGGAGGCCTCACCGGCAACGACCTTTCGCGCTTGTTCTTCACCTGCACCAACACCAGTCAAGCCGCAACCTGCACCTGCAATACTTAGCCAAGAATCAGTCCACACCACGTTGTCAATCACTCATCACACCAGGAAGCGACCATCCACCGGTCCTCGAACCACACATGGCTCTCACAAGGGACCAGCCCTTTGCTCCGTGGTCACTTTCGTCAGGTCGCTAGACCCTTCTCTGGCTCCGTCGTCGCTCTCGTCAGGTCGGTAGACCTTCCTCCTACTCTGTCGTCAGCTTCGTCAGGTCGCTAGACCTTCCTCCGGCTCTGTCGACGCTCTCGTCGGGTCGCTAGACTTCCTCCGGCTCCGTCGTCGCTCTCGTCGGGTCGCTAGACCTTCCTTCGGTGTTTTCGTCGTCGCCTTCGTCAGGTCGCTAGACCTACCTCCTTGCGGCTCTGTCGTCGTCTGCTTCAGGTCGGCGGACCTCCTGGTGTCTCCATCGTCGCTGTCGTCAGGTCACTAGACCTTCCTCCAGTGTTTTCGTCGTTGCCTGCTTTAGGTCGCTAGACCTCCTTGCGGTTCCGTCGTCATCATCAGGTCGTTAGACCTTCCTCCGGCTCCGTCGTTACCCTCATCAGGTCGCTAGACCTTCCAACGGCTCCGTCGTCACCTTTTGTCAGGTCGCTAGACCTCCCTGCGGCTCCGTCGTCGCCTTCTCCAGTTCGGAAGACCTCCTCAGCGACTTCGTTCTTCTAGCTCCAAGAGCTTCTACAATTTTGCATCCTATGTTCTGGTGGACGGTTGCATGCCCACGGCATGGCTGGAATTCTACTCTGCGACCTCATAGCTCAACAATGCTCGGTGCTTGCCTCCTTCAGTCTTATGGTGCTATTTATAGCCAGAGCCAGGCCTTGTGCAGCCGGTGAAATGATGACACTGTTACCACGTGATCGAGAGTGGGCAGTTTGTCATTTTCTGGGTGGCAAGGGAATCTCCGACCACTGTTGACCTGTGAACCTGCAGTCTACGGAGAGATAAGCCTGACTCTGTGTCAGAGGGCCCTGCGCCTCGCTACAACTACGGATGACGACGACGATTACACGCAACCTTCACGGCTCTGCGTCTTTATTCCACCCGCTAGGCTCTGCGTCCTGGTGCACCCGCTATGGCTCTACATGTAAACGGACCTATTCCAATCAGCTTATATTTCTGTTTCCTGAGCAGAATGGTCGTAGGTTCGATTAAAGACCTTCCGGGGTAGGCGTGCCTCACTGCTCTACCAGATCCGTCTGGGCGCCTGGAGTCCAGATCCATCACGTCTACGATTTTGTCGGGCCCCCGCGGTCAGTGTGCCTATTGCTGAGGTCGTCAATACCTTGGTGTATGGCTCCGCTGGATGATTAGCAGTTATGCTGGTCGTCTGGGCACCAAAATGACCTCCCTGAGGTCGGCGTGCCTTTGTACTTAGGTCTTGCAATACCTCGGTATGTCTACGGCTCTGCCAACCTAGTTGGGCGCCCTGGATGCATGACCTTCCTGAGGTCGGTGTGCTTTTATAGCCCTGCCAGCCTGCTCTGGACACCCAGGAATTTTACATACGGGATGAAGGACTCCCTGTGGGGTGTGCGCTTAATGGCCCTGCCAAGTATCTCCGGATGCTTGGGCGCTTTTGATTTTGAGACCTTCTTGAGGTAGGCATGCCTCGGGTGGCTCTGCTAGACTCTCTGCAGCCATGCAGGATATCTGGGTGTCTCTACACTCCATTCGTTCAAGATCAATATCTTCCTGCGGCTTCATCGTTGACCGCTTCGACCACCATAGAAGATCTCTTCATGCGCCGCGCCTTTCAAGATCCTACTGGGTATCCTCGGATACTGGACATTGTTGATTTGAGGCCTCTTTGAGGTCGGCACGCCTAGAATGCCTCCTTGAGGTCGGCCCTGCTAGACTCCTTGCAACTATGCTAGGAGGTCTGGGTGTCTCTACACTTCGTTCGATCAAGACCAACATCTCTTCGCGACTCCGTCGGCGTCGACTTCGTCAGGTCGCTAGACCTCTCTCCAGCTCCGGCGTCGCCTTTGGCGAACCTTCCTGGTGGCTCCGTCGTCGTCGGATTGAGGTCGGCGGACCTCTCGGCGTCTTCGTCATCGTCGTCTTCAAGCCGGCGAACCTCCCTGCGGCTCCGTCGTCGCCTTCGTCAGGTCACTAGACCTCCCTACGGCTCTGTCGTCGCCTTCGTCAGGTCACTAGACCTCCCTACGGCTCCGTTGTCGCCTTCGTCAGGTCGCTAGACCTTCTGGCAACTCCGTCACCGCCTTTCTTTTTTTTCTTTTTTGGATCATCATACCGGCCATCCTGCCCGTCACGATGCTCGGATACTACTCTATGAGTGCGTCCTTGACGCCCTCTGAAATTTTTCACCGCCGTTTCGATCTATTGGAAGCCTGCTTTCTATAGGTCGTCACTCGACCTCTCTGCGTTCGGCAAGATTACAAACAGGTCGGCTGCTAAGTTGATTGGTTTCTCTTTCTGTAGGACCGACGTGCACGCTATTCATCCTGTCGATAGCTCTATGACTTCGTCATGACCTTCTAAGGTCGCTGCGCCTACACATCGCTCGGGGGCTTATGAGACATGGGTACCCCTGTATCCCCACCGACCAGGCTGACGGCCGTCCCCGACAGGTGGGTCCAGCCTACCAAAAGACTCGCCGACCTGTCAGTAGGCCTGCCCGACCTGACATGTGGGCCCGAAGATGAGAAGACAACTTGGCGTGCAAGACAAGGTAGTCCAGTCAGATTAAGGCAGCTCGGATAAGCTTTCCATGTTGTAACCGACTAGAGATAGATTTCCCTGTTGTAACCGACTTGGACTCCGGTCCACCGACCTTGTCCGTCGCCCAATATAAGGCGGGCAAGGGTGTCCCTCAAGGACATCGAAGACAACTCACAGACCACCTCCACCTTCGCCACAGGTCACCATGTAATCTCGCCACGCCAGCAATACAAACCGAAGAACTGGACGTAGGGTTTTACTCTCCGGAGGCCCGAACTAGTATAAAATCGCCTTGTCCCTTGTGTCTCGCCGTGATTTCCGTGTGCTACGCTAGCATAACCATCGCGTTCTTAGCTCCCGATCTCCCCGACGAACAAATAAACCACCGAGGTTAACCCCCTGTGGACTGCTCAGACCTAAACCTCTGACAGTCGCCATTGGAGAAATTCGAGTTGCTCACGTACCAACGACGCAACAGCTAGCGGACTTTTCACAAAGGGCTTGCCTATGGTAGTGTACAACGACTTTAGATGCAGCCTCTGCATCGACATCAACGGCACTGCATCTGTGGGGGTGTTAGCAAACAGCTTAACCATCTGGAACTGGAACGTGCACGACGCAGACGCCACGGACTCGCGCACGACGCACTCGCCGTGGCCGCTCTGGAACTCCGCGCCCGCATGGCTCGGGAGCGATACCCGCCATGGCGGTTAGCCCCGCAGGGGTCTTGTACACTATATATTGTAAGTACTCGGATGCTCGTTAGCCTAAGAGGGGGAGGGGTGAATTAGGCAATCTAAAAACCTTAACCTATGGCTTCACTATTTTTGCATAAATATAAACTAGAACATACTATCTAGATGTGCAACTAGGGTTGTTCTAGTGTGAAACTCCCATCCCAAAACAAGGTTTGCAACCTATAGCCAATCCTAGCAAGATACTACTCTATGAAAGTAAAGGCAAGCAAAGATTGCAATAGAGTAAATGCGGAAACGTAAAGGGGATGAGAGAAAGCAAACTCTTAACACGTGATTTATCCCGTGGTATCGGTAGGCACTAAGCCACCCCTAGTCCACGTTGTTGAAGCACTCACACAAGAGTATTGCTTCCCGGTCACTAAGTCTCTCCCAAGAGCACCACTTGACTCGCCACAAAGGCTCGCCACTTAGGCACTCGCCAAGCTCCCTTGGTCACCTTGATGCCACCTCCACTAAGGAGCTTCTCCACCAAGGAAGGGAGTCTCCATGTCCCCCGCACAAAGTGTCCTCGCCACTCCACACCAAGCCGGAGGGTCGAAGACGATTGCCGGTGAGCCACTTAGGCCCCAAGGCTTCCGGCGCACCTTGTACACTTGATTCACTCAAGAATCACCTCACAAGGTTGGCACAACCTTGCACTCACTCAGCTCTAAGCTAAGCCTAGCACTAAGCACATACACTAAGCATATGCAAGTCTATGGATGAGCAATTAAGCACTTGGATGGATTGGATATGATCTTCTAGGTGTCTTGCACTCCTCTGCACTTCTACACAATCCAGCCACCTCAAATGGGTGAGTGGAGGGGGTATAAATAGCCCAAGGCACTCAGCTAGCCGTTGGCTAACGGCCACTGAAAAAGGTAGCGTCGGATGAACCGATGCTATGCTTTTCCAGGGTGTCGGTTCATCCGGTGCCCTCCACGTCACTTAGCCGTTGCAGCTCTGCTGACACAACTGTTCCGACGCTATATACCGACGGTGCGTCGGTTCATCTGGTGCTGAAGACCTCACGGCCAAAACGTCTCTGTATGCTGCTTCGTGACTGTCGGATAGACCGATGCTTCCACTTGACCAAGGCGTCAGTTCATCCGGTGCTGAAGGGTTCGTCTTGGCGCGTCTCTGTCTTGTTCAAATTTGGTCATCGGATAGACCGACGGTTCGGTCCAATGGCTCGTCGGTTCATCCGGCGCTTCTGTCTTCGCGGCTTCAGCTCTGCAACTCGTCCGACGCAACTAGAATGTGGGCCGTCGGTTCATCCGACGGTGTCATTTCCTGTTTTCTTGCGTCTTTGACTTTGGTTCAACTTGCCACCTCTTGGAGTCATCTTACCACTGTTGTATAACCTTGAAAAATAGACTATCTTCTGAATTTGGCATGTGGTATTTTGGCTTTAATTGTGGTTACATCCATGGGACCTATAAATGCCTACAAGGACATGCTAGATAATATGGTTAGTCACATTGATCATGTTGTCATGAATCATCAAAATCATACTCGAACTAATGGCATATGAGGTCATGTTCGCTACATATATGTAATTCACCATTGATCAATGAAGATTGATCGAGGGTTGACCTCCATTGCTTCTTCTTCCTTGAACCTTCTTCTTCTACAGTCACTTACTGAACGGTCGGAGCGTTCGTTATTGGTCCCCAGCTCGATGTCATAGACAAGCTAGGCAGGCAGCCACACGAAGCGTACTGGCAATGCTCTGTCGTCCCGTTTGCATCTGGTGGGGCTATTTGTTGGCAATGCCCAGCTGGCCGGACTATTTGTTGACAATGCCAGATTGCTTATATCCCTTTGCTTGCTCTTCATTATCTTTGACGAGAGGATAACAATCTGCCAGCATTGTAAGTCTGTCCAAGCACAGTACTATAGAAAATTATGGCCGTAGGTTGAGCAATCAATGGCCTTCTCTATCTTCATTTTTCGGTGAGTGGACGTGTACGGGATATACCTAACTTCATTCAGATAAGAAGGCTTGACAAATCAGCTCCACTAACAGTACGTTCTCTAGAGGAGTATAAATGTTACCTCGGAGATGAGCAGTATTCAGATGTTTTGTGTAGACTTTCTGCCGCTGAGGAAAACTAAGCAATCCGACCCCTCTAGCTCTCCAAAGCAATCATGAAGATAGAATATGATTTTCATATGGCCGAAGGGGAAAGGGAAGGAGAATGGAGCTACTCAAAGAATTCTAGGCGACAAGTGATCATTCTCCCCGTTTCGTGAATGCAACCATTTCCTTTGTGCAATATGCATTTGTCATTCTGCATGTAACAAGTAGAAATTATGTAGGAATCTATCTGCACCATTTTGGAATTCACTACATGAAACGTGAGCAGTCTATAGAACACTAATACTTTTTCATTTTCTGTGATTCTAAGAACTATGATTTTTTTCTTGTTGCATGGTGCCAGGAAATTGTTATACGCGAGACTAAGCCCATCATTGAGAATGCCACGAAAGAAGTATACATGGCTCTACTACCCAAGACCATGATCATTGTCGACCTAGGATGCTCTGCGGGACCAAACACATTGCTCTTTATGTCCAATGTCATAGGTGCCATAGCCGATCAGTGTAAGTCTAGTGAAGGTGATCCTGTGGAACTTCAGTTCTTCCTAAATGACCTTCCAGGTAATGACTTCAATGAACTCTTCCGGGCGATCCAAAAGTTTGAACTGTGCGGTATGAGTACGATGGATCAACCAGGACACGTCCCACCTTTGTGCTACATTTCTGGGTTACCAGGATCGTATTACAACAGGCTTTTACCTCGTCAAAGCGTGCATCTCTTCCACTCGTCATACTGTCTTCACTGGCGCTCCCAGGTGTTTATCTCAATCCTTACAAGAGGTTATTTATGTGTGTCTGTACTCTCTACATCTGAAATTATATATTGTTTTGACTCTTCTAGATTCATAATTTCATAGGTAGTATTACATATCTAGATATATAGTATAACCGAGTCCATAACAAAATCTATGAATCCGAAAAGGTCAAAATGACATATAATCTCTTTTGCGTAGAATTTGGGACGGATGGAGTATTAATATTCCATGCAGTTCTGAATATAATATGTCTATAATCTTGTTCTCTAAGAAAATGGCATGTATACATGTAGGTACCCGAGGGACTGGACACATCAAAAGAAGAAGCTTACCTAAACAAAGATTATATTTACATCACAAATATCACAACACCTGTTATTGTGAAACAATTCCAAAAGCAGTTCCATAAGGACTTCTCCCTCTTCTTGAAGCTGCGCCACGAAGAACTCGTATATGGAGGGAAGATGGTTCTTATATTTCTTGGGAGGAAAGATGAAGATGTATACAGTGGAGATCTCAATCAACTTTTTGGATTGGTTGCAAGGTCCCTGCAGTCTCTTGTTCTGAAGGTAACTACTATATGTAAAATTGTGGTTGAAATTATTCTAGCTTTAATTTAATTTCTTTTTAAGTCCTTCAAAGGCATTATGAAACAAGAACAAAAATTTTGTTTGTAATAGGGTCTGGTGGAGAAGGAAAAACTAGAATCCTTCTATCTACCCGTCTATGGGCCATCAGTTGCTGAAGTCAAGGAAGTAGTCATACAAAGCAATATTTTCAGCATGGATGAGATCAAGCTATTCGAGGCAAACTGGGATCCTTTTGATGATTCAGAAGGTGGTGATGTTCTCGATAGTGCCTGCAGTAGCATGAATGTTGCTAAGTGTATTAGATCAGTGCTGAAGTCGTTGATTATATGCCATTTTGGAGAAACCATACTTGATCCATTGTTTATGGAGTTTGCAAGCCTTGTTGCTAAGCACCTTGAAGAGGAGAAGACCAAGTTTGCAGTCATCACCATGACCTTGAAGAAAATATATTAGAGATCTAGCGGTGTTATTTTCTCTTATTTCTGATGTTCAGATAGCAAAATATACTTTCGTTTGCTCTGCTTGTGGACAAAAATAATTATGGTTTGTAAGATGTAATTTCGTCGGCCATCATCTGGTAAAATGTGTAATTATGTAGTAAAATATACCTACATGTTGTGGGCAGCTGATAATTATGTAGTAAAATGGGTGAACTGCTACATGTATCTGATCATATAATAAGGTTATTTGGCTTCGTTGGACGCACCAATTGTTTGTAATTAAAAATGTTGATTGAAATGTTATCCAAGTCACAAATGAACACACGAGTAGTTCTGCTGGTGTTGCAAATTTTTGCGGTGCAAATCGTCCGTTGGGAAAAGCAGTAAGCAGCCAAACGGTTAATTCATTGCCATTTAAAATGCTTGTTAAAATTTGATTCTAAATGTATTTAATTCATTTCCATAATAATGTGAGAAGGCTACAAAGTCTCTTGAATAAATGGAAAATACTATTTGCAAAGCAGCTAACTCATGCTTATTTCTTAAATGTCTCACGGAAAACATGGAGGTGCACGCGTGGTGCCCGCAGTAGACTGTGGGGCACCAACAATAAGAGAAGCTAGCTTTGTCCATTTACAAGTGGCATGCCTAATTGTTTGGTATTCGTTCTATTCAAAGCATGTAACAAGCCGCTACAGAACGTCACCTAAAGAAGTCCTTCGCTGCATACACCACCTAACGGCAGTGTTTATGAAGAACGCAGCACCTCGGAGATGAGAGCAGTGTTCAGATGTGTTATATAAACATTCTGCTGCTAATAAGAAAAGCAATTTGACCTCTAACGGTTCATAGCAATCATGAAGATATATAGAATACAGTCTTCATATGGCCGAAGGGGGAGGAGAATGTAGCTACTCTGAAGAATTCTAGTTGTCAAGTGATTATTCTCCCCCTTTTTCTTGGTTGCAAGAATTCCTTGTTCAGTATGTATTTGTCATGCTTCAAGTACCAAGTTTATAAGCAATCATGTTTGATATATGCAACATTTACTAATTAAAAACCATGGAAACACTATTTGTAATTTAATATGGAGGATTTTAACAATGGATTGAAAAATATTAGAGCTCTCGAATTATACTGTGAAAAGATATGAAGTACCACATGTTAGGGCTCCCAAATTATACTGGTGGTTCTCCATACTACTAGTGCATGTTTTAGTGATATACAATTAATCTTAACCGTTGGATACTTTCATACCGGTCTTTTTCAATTAGTAGTATAGGGTGGTATGGTGCACCGTAAAAGAGCTCATAATTTAACATGGAGGATTTTAACAATGGATTGAAAAATTAGATCTCCCTAATTATACTGGGGAAAGATATGAAGTACCTCTAGACAAAAGTATTAATTAGGTCACGACTAGAGAATCAACCTTTTATACCGGTCAGAGCCCCCTCTTTAGTACCGGACAGCGGACCGGTACCACCTGGAAGGTAACAAATGCCACACCATTTAGTACCGGTCAAGCTGCCCGGTACACGTGGCATTTAGTACCGGTCCGCAACATCGGCCAGTACTAAAAGACTGTGCGTCCCAATGCAGCAGGTTCTTTTTTCTTATTCTTTTACTTCCCTTTTCTCACTTTCTTCTCGTTTTTCTTTTCCCACACGAATCACAATTATCACACGCACAAGAATAACAATCACGAGTCTTGAACTATTACATCCACAACTTGATAATAAAAAAATCTAAACTCCCTTGGTAGGGCACTATTACGATTTTGCACATTAGTGCCCTACTTGATGCCCGGCGGCGGCGGCGGTGGTGGCAGGGACTCCCAGCGCCCACCTTAGAGGTCGGCGACAGCGATGGCCCGAGGCCTCCCGCACCCTCCTCGCGGACGGCAGTGATGGGCCCGAGGCCACCAACACCCTCCTCATGGGCCAGGGGGTGGCGGTCGAGGCGTCCTATGCCCTCCTCATGGGTCGGCAGGGTGTCGGTCGAGCCCCCCCCCCGCCCTCCTCGGGGTGTCAGTGAAGCTCGGGGCATCTCACACTCTCCTTAGGGTGGTCGGATGCTGTACGTGGAGTGGAGAAAAAAAATTGGAAGGTAAAAGGAGATTTTTTTTGTCTACTTTCCAGTGTGCCTTATGAAGCAAGTCTTCTCTGTGTGACATTTGTAGGCACACAACAAAGCTATGCCTTTGCCGTGTGCCGCTAGAAGGCACACAACAAAGCTTAATGGCCGCAGCTGATTTGTAACGGAAGTTGCCTGCGGAAGTGGGGGGAGGGAAAAAATATTGCTTGGCCGACGAAGCACGACTTCGCCATGTGTAAAAAAGAACACACGGCGAAGCGTGAATTTGCCGTGTGTTTTTTGTCGCCGTTTTTTGTCGCCATGTGTCAAAATTACACACGGCAAAAGGCCTCTTTGTTTGTGCCCGACAAAAACACATGGCGAACTATCGGGTACATAGCAAAATACGATTTTCCATTGTGCTAGGAAGGAATTATTTGATATGGTAGATTCGATGGTTCCGTTGGGTGTGGCTGATAGATGACCAGAAATCCCGAAGTTTTGTAGCTCACGGCAACATGACAGATTTGTCATTTCTGAGAAGCCAAGTCACCCGTTCCACCAATTTATTTGTTCAGGCTCCGATCTGAACATAGCCTAAAGTATACCGTGCCAACCAGACTACTGAACATGATTTTAATGTGCTAGTAGTAGTCACCACCAAAGGCACCACGTCAACCAATCTTTCGAGTCTGTGTCGACGGCTCCACTTCTTGTCATCTACTTTATGTCAATTTCTGAATTAGGACTCGATCATACGAGATTACGAGGCCCACAGCCCGAGTGATAAAATGACAGTTTTGTCAGGAACGCATGCGCACATCTTCCTTTAATTTGCTACATTCACCACCTAAGGCCAGTCTCAATGGGAGGGTCATAAGCATTAAATAAGGTGTCACATATGAAAAAAAGATGACATGGCATGATATTTAATAGGATAGAAAGGAAATCAGGGTCGTCCTCATGACCCTGGGTCGGCGCGGAGTCCTAGGAATAACACCCCCATGACCCTCCCACTGAGACAAGTTGACAAAATTTTTAAGCACAATTGACCAACTAACATGCAACAATTAAATATGTACATGAACCTATAAAATATTGCTATGACCCTGTGCATTGAGAGAGGGTAGGTCATCCCGCAAACCAATACAGTAAAGATGATGTGTCATTCTTGAAAACTCCCCCATGACCTCTTCCACTGAGACTGGCCTAATGGACGTAATTGCTTGTGGTTGATATTAATACTTCAAAATTTTCCTTCCCATTGCATATGTTTTGATGGTTGTCCATGGTTTTTTTTAACCTTTGGTGACTGAGAAAAAACATGGCCCACGGAAAACAAATGAGAACGTAGCTGACCATGCCAATAACATACTACATCCATTTATAAATGTATCGAACATCATTAACCTTTTTCATTCGTTTCATTACTCATCTTTTTATAAAGGATTTTTTGGTGATTTTACCCCTAGTCTTTGAGTATTTGCCCCTGTTTTGACTGTTAACTAGGCGCAAAATCGCATTGACTTGCAAATTGTCGAAGGCAAAATCACAATTACACATCAAAATAGGGGTAATATATTTTACAAGTAGACAAATCTACAAGTTAAATCTAAAACACTTTTGGCACAACAATAGATATAGTAATGGTACTCATTTTACTTTATCTAACAAATTTATTCAGTATATTTGTTGTTGGTCAAAGTTTTAGTACAAAGTCCGGCGTCCTTTTTATCAGATGGTACACATTCCAAATCCATAAATGTGTGTGCAAATGCATCTTGAATTGTTGGAGTTGCATGGGCCGTCTTCCTTCTCGTGCCGTGGGCCCTGGCCGTGTGCAACGTTAATCTACATTTTTGGCGGAACGGCTCAATATTGCCTTCGTCGTGTATAATCGAGGCCGCGTGATCAAACGAAACAATGTGGTTGCAAGCGTAAATGAAACAAAATTTCAGTCCAGAGCGCCTGTAGCGCAGTGGCGCGACTCCGGTTGGGTTGTTGCCACTCGTAGAGCGGGAGGTTTTTGTATGCCTTTTAGTCTCCATTCTATTTTGGAGTCGGGACTAAAGGCCTTTCGTCGACGTAGTCTGAAATGGGTGTTGTAGCAGGCCCCCTTTAGTCCCGGTTAGTATTACCAACTGTGACAAAAGGGGGGCTCCCAACGGCTCTATCCGGCAATTATTGCCCCCGGACTTCAGTCCGGTCGGGTGGTGTTACGAACCGAGACTAAAGCATTAGTCCAAGCTGGTGTTACGACCCGAGACTAAAGGGGTATTAGTCTAGGGTGGTGTTATGACTACTCTTTAGTCTCGGGTGGTAACACCAGCCGGGACTAATGGCCGGCCTCCATATATATAACCGTACCTCCTTCATCCTGCCACTCGAGTCATTGTTCACCGTAGTCACTCACCCGCGAGCTCAAGCTCCTCCTTTCCATGGCGACTCAAGCCTAGGGTGTTGCTGCGAATTTTTTCTTCAATAATTTGTGAAGATTTCACTACTCCAAAGTGTTGTCAAGGTTGGAATCTTCATCCTCCCTTCATTTGTTATAATTAAATTTTGTTTTATGGTTTAGAGATGGAGAAAATAGAAATTTTAATTTGTAGCTAGGTAGGAGGAGCTTAGACAAATGAGATTTTGTATATAAACGTGAAAATGTAGTTAGGATGGTGAAAGGATCAATGCAAGTGGCCTAGAGGGGATGAATAGGCCTGTAAAACAAATTCAACCAATTTCTGCCAAATTCTGCCCAGACCCCGGAACCTTCGGGTTTTTCCCTGGAACCTCCGGGAAAATGCACTTCGGTGTATTTTGCTGGAGCTTTTGGGAAAAAGAACTTCAGTCGATTTGCTGCGGATAAAATGTTAGAGAGCAAATAGAGAGCAGGAAATTGGTTACAAATACTTAGAGATAGAGCCTAACCACACTAGCAACCTTAGGGTTAAAGAGATAGCAAGAAACCTAGCAAACCCTAATAGATCTAGTGAGCAAATAACCTAGATAGAGCAAACAACAACATATGAAAGGTAAAGCACAAGAGACAACAATTTATCTCGTGGTTCAGCTCACCACAAAGGTTGGCTTACATCCACGTTGTTGAGGTTAGCCACAAAGGCTATGGAATCTCTCTAGATCCACTCCTCTCTCACACCTATCACCAAGGTAATAGATGGAGGGTTTCCACTAAGCAAGTGAGGGTAATACAAACTTCTTGGAGCTTCCACAATCGATTGGAGAGCTTCCAAGCAACCTCTAACCGTCTAGGGGCAAGGCTCCAAGAGTAAAAGATCCACCAAGTGCTCAAGAACACAAGAAGGGGCTTGGATTAGCTTTTTCTCACAAGGAAACACTCCACACTTGAATGCTAGGGTTGGATTTGGATTCAAGTAGGTGGGAGTCAATGCTTGGGAGAGAAGGGGAGCAAATGCAACTGTTCAGCGCTGGGAGGAAGAAGAAGACCGTTGGGAGACAAGGGGGTATAAATACCCTCAGATCTAGAACAGCAACGGCTTTTTTCGAAAACCCGGAACCTCCGGGAAAGGCGAATTTCAGCAGGCTGTCTTGGGAGCAGCTCGGAACTTCCGGGAAAAACTCAGAGGTTCCGGGAAAGGTGGGAACAAGCCTAAGACAGCTAGCTGATAGGTCATATGTGGCTGAGATGATTTTGGTTTTAGAGAAGATCTTCAAGCACTTGGTTTCATCCATGTGTTGGGTATTTTAGCAACACACGAATAAATCCGCAAGCGTACGGATACCGTTGTAGCTTTCACCTCAGAGTATTCCAAGGGTATCGAATCCAAGGGAAAGTGTGTGTACTAACTTCGTATAGTCAGTCCAAGGACACACCCAGATAAGAGGTAAGGATAGAGAGAGGATTCCTATGGAGAGCTCTAAAGATGAGGTTAAAGGTCGATCTCTCAAGAACTTGCTTCGGGCACCGGCTAACCCCTGATCTGTCAGGAGACTCCGGCCTACGGATCTAAGACGAACCTCAACCTGCACTATATCCGAATGTGGAGGATTTCAAAGGATCAACAAGGCTGTCACCACCTGCGATCTACCTCTACCAATCTGTGGGATATAGGGCAAACGAAGGATAACCCTTAGCCTAGACACCACGTCTACGCTACTGATTACTACCGTAGCCTGACTACGCTATCCCGCGGTGCGTAGCAACCTACGGCACTCTATATTAAATATAGAGCGACGAACCCGCAAGGAGGAGAACTGATCTCACTCAACTATAGGTACTACTAGCTTATGCTAACGGCATATGAGAGAGCACTCGGTCCCGAACTAAGCTTCCAACGTATACGAACGACTTGCAGCAGACGAACGTATAAATCCAGGATCTACGCACTAGCAGAGGAAAAATGCTACTCATGCAACCTAGCATAAACTATTAGAAAGGAATCAAGAACACACTTTATTCTAATCAGAGCATGCAAGCATATCCACTTTAGTCTAAATGAAGAACATGCATACAAACGGATATGAGCACTTATGGACTTATGCTACAAGATCGAAAGGTTGTGTTCGCGAAGAACACAAGCCTCTAAATCAAGAACAAACGAAGAACACAAGAACATATCACCTATGCATGAAAGCTACTTTAGTCTAAATAGAAAATGCGGAAATACTTACTTTACTCTAATTGAAGAACAAGCATCCATACAAATACAACTCTCTCTCTCTCACTCTCCCTACTCTCTAATCTACCAAGGAGAGGCCTCTCCTTTGAAGGGAAGCTCTCATCCTTGGATGAAGTGGTGAAGTGTGTCCTATTCTCTACCCCCTCCCCTCATATTTATAGGCCAAGAGGAGCTCCCTAGGCTGCCTTGGGCGCCACCAAAGGACCAATGAGGTGGTGACACGTGGCGCAGAGGAGTGGGGGTCAAGTTGGTGAATCTTCCTTGAGAAGGAGCTGCAGGCTTTCGGGCGGATATTCGGGCATACACCTGGCACCGCCTTTGGCTCGTCACGACAAGACGACACGTGGAAGGGCGGCGCGAGAGGCCTCAGAGTGGGTTCGGCCGACCTAGGGGATCGGCCGATCCCGGGGTGGCCCCGATCGCGCCGGTTTTCGTCCAGGTGACTGCCAGGTGGGTCCCAAGGTGGGTATGGGGGTGTTTGCGTTGTTTCTAGCCCGTTATCTCGTGGTTGTGGGCCCTTGGATCCGTGTGCTTGCTCCTGATTGGTCGAGAGTGTGCTTCTTTGGATTGGTGAGGTGTCATGGCCACGTGGGCGCCTGTGTGGCAGCACATCGCCATGTGGCCTGGTGTGGGTCCCACCGGGTCCACATGATGTCTTGTGCGTATCTCTCTCATCCGGGCTCCGATGTATGCAAATGATATATCCATTTCGATCGTCTCGATGAGCCCGTTGCAATGGTGCAGACCAATTTGGCATTTGAGATTGTTTATGATGATGCCATATCTATGCCATTGGTTTACTTGCTCTCAACTATGCCATTCCATGTGCATTTACATGTGTCCTGCAACAAAAGATAGAAACACCAACACTTGTGGAAATTGTCAGTATAAACCCCTATTCTAGTGTTGATGATCACTTTCCATTTATATTATGCAGGAATTGACGGCATAAAAGTGGTACTTAACAGCCGTCAACAACACCCCCACACTTGACCTTTGCTCGTCCCGAGTGAAGGGAGAACAAATCAAGGTGAGACATGATATCCAGAGGTATGAAGCAAGCATAAGAGATATTCCAAACCATACCTTGTACTTGTGAACTTTGTGAAGTGTCTATCATGCCATCTTGGGTAGTTGAGGAGTGGAACGGTCATGAATCAAATCACCTCTGCTCACCATGTCAAGAAACTTGGGGTTTTGCAATAAATTTTCAAAACAAACCTTTGCTTAGCTCCTCATCTGACTCTCTCAAATCGCTCAATGTGTATATGTCCTCACCAAGGCATTAGATTTGCCTTTCTTTCATCCTACTTTTAATGATGGCTATATGTGGAGCTCAGGGTAGGATAAAAGATAAAGCATACTTGCATCATATCTATTGCAAAGTCAAAAACCAGATCCACGGAGAAAAACAATTCATACAATCGGATCAAGATGTGCACGTGTATTGATGTGATGGATATGGTAAGGTGGATACTAGGCCCGAAATGGGTGCTGGATATTACCATATATATGATGAATGTTGTGGTGATGGTAAGGTAGACTCTAGGCCCGGAACGGGTGCTAGTTATTACCATTAAATTTATTGGAACTCCTTTTTGCGTGATCACATCTCTCTCCTTTTCCTTCTTTATTTTGGACATGGGCTATCCTTCTCTCTTTTTTCATGCCTTAGGCATTTTTTTCACTCATGCTTTGAGCATGGTGTCTTTTTTCCTCTTTTTTTCTTTCTCTTTTTTTTCATAGCACATGTCTCTTTTTTTCAACAATACTTTTGGAGTGAGAGAGGTCACACCACACATGGAGCTTTATTTTTATGGAATGGATCAATGATACAATGCTAACTTCTAGTGTAGAAGTATAGCAAGGGGATATGGTGGTGCACATGAATCTTGATCATGAAAGCATGAAAAGAATTCTCACAAGGGTCACAACAATTTGACAAAGCTCAATGCAATAACAAGCAGCATATGAGTATAAAGTTTTCAACTAAAAACATCATATGGCTTTGGTAGGACTATGGCATATCAAAGAGGAGCTTTGCAAAGGGTTTTCGATTTTTTCAAATAAAATTCCCAAGCACTCAAACAATTAGAGAGAAGGTCATATCATCAAACCATATCTCAAACACCGACTACTTAGATGAGCATGAGTTCCCTAATGATATTTGTTCAGAAGCAACAAGATGATAAGTAAGGAATAAAACATATGCAAGCCAACCATAGAAAACATGTAAAGCAGGTAGATCTTGATTCCAAGAGTTTGATCGATTTAGTAGATAAGGATTGAAACTCATACATACTCATGAATCAAAGAGAGTGAGATAAAGGGTGCACATACCATCGCTCCAGAAGAATATGAGAAACAAGGAAAATCAGTGGTGGTTTAGCTTACCCATGGGGCAGACGGATCACTCTAGTTTACCTTGTCCCTTGTCATGAAAGCGCAGTCGATGTTGTGCAATGCCTGTGTGGGAGATCTCAAGTGTGTTTGTCGGTGATAAGCATGGGAGAACTCCCCCACACTTGTTCTTATACCTGGTGCTGTCTTCAAACAAAATGGGAAAGAAACAAAAGAGGGACTCTACTGGCTCGAGAACCAGGGAGCCTTTATTCAAATTCAAAATAAATTCACCATGAGACCTATCTCAAACAAGGCTGTCATGCGTTGGCTTACCTTCCCTTTTGAATCAAGCTCGGTGACTTACCCCATTTGGATTCGAAATTCCTGCAAGGGTTAGTCTGCATATACAACCAGTATCCATGCAAGCATTAACTATAAGGTTCATCAATCAAACTCGACCCCATGTCTTGTTTGATTGAAGAAGACAGTTTTAACCTAAGCACCATGCTTAATTTAAAACAGCCTATGAATGCACGTAGCTAAACATGCACTCAAACCATAGCATTACGAACATAGATAAAGGAAGCATGAAAGCATGATCAAGCTATTCCAAAGGGACATAAACATAAGGAAAAGATGGTGAACATCGGGCAACCTCCCGGAAGGGCTTTGTTTAAAGTTTAAAGCAGGACGTACCTAACTGGGCAAGAAGCGAGAGCTAACATCATCTCCAAACCCGGATAAGATTTGGATGAGAGGAACTTTACTCAAGATGCTCACATACCTCTCCCACACTTGAAGTTTGCATTGCTAAGCAGCTAAACTCAAGTGTGTGGGGATCAAGCTTCCTCTTGTAAATGTTCCCTCACCAAAAACTTAGCAAGGTATTGTAGTTGGTGTAGCTCACATGTCCTTAGGCATCACCTGTCCACCGTTCTTTTCAATCTCCACCTGAAAGGTTAGCGACCAAAAATACTCGAAGGACAACCTTATCCTAAAATCATGCTCTTGCTTTTTATTTGAAAAAAGGGAAATAAAACTAACCTAATCCAGGCTATCTCCTGGTAGTGCTTTCTTTACGGTCATAAGCTCGACCCTGGGAACTTCCTTCCTGCAGCTATCAATGGTGATGTCATTCCCGTCTCACCACCGATTGTTGATGTGTCATCGAAGCTTTAGCTGCAAGGTTAGTGCCACAATGCATACACGAAATCTGCAATGCTTACGGTAAACATATGCATCTACAACCATCCTTCTAAACTTTTTACATGAGAGGACCAAAAGGCAGTTATAGTCCTCGTGTGTGCCTAGTGCACCGAGCATAGCTGACTCTGGAGAAGCCTGATGCGAGCATGGTTTAGGTGGTAAATCAAGAATGAAGCTACCATGCTCATCAATGGAATCCTTTCCTCCGGGCTCCAGAGTCGGCGCCTCATAAGTTTCCATGGCCCATGAATTCTCCATCTCAAGAGATTCATCGTGGAAGCTCGATGTTGATTCTCGATCAAGGTCGAGAGCAACATAGTATGGGCCAGTAGGAAGAGGCTCAAACTTGGTCGAGAGTGATGATGATCGTTCGCCTTCACAAAGATGAAGAGGGTCTTCCGAGGCACACTCTTTAGTAGAAAATTCTACAACCTCAGTGAGAATGGGCTCGGACGATGCGAACGGAGATACATGCATCATCTCCTCGAGTGGGTTTTGCTTGGGAAGAGGCTTCTCCATAGAACTTTCTGTAAACAAGGGAGTGGTGGCAGAAGCGGTTTCCCTAAGCTTTTCATCTAGACTCCCTAAAGGTGTGGTGTGGAGTTTCTCTAATGGGAAGCCTAGGAGAAGATCAAAATCCATGATGTCATAGATATAAAAATCTAAGCACACCTCAATTTTGTTTATGATGATGGGCACATCCCTAGCGATCCCCTGACATGGAAAATAGTAGCCCCACTTAGGACTTTTGAAATATCTATGAGTCGGGGTCAGGGGCTTGTTACCCACAAGAGTATCCATAAGGTACTCCGACATGACGCAAGCCCCGACAGTAGGGTCATGAACAACTTCTATGACATTTCCTCTCATGGAACAAGGGATAGTCGTGGAGGTTGAGCTAACCCAAATTGCTTTGGAAGTACACTCTAACTCCTTTGACCAATCTACTGTGGATTCCCGATTGGAAACTTCATCGAGGGCCTCATAAGGGCACATCGATGCCGTAGGCTTCTCGTTCCTAGGATGATTTGAGGCGTTTATGATGTCTTTGTAAGGATCATTCTCGAATCGAAAAGCGAACTCCGAAAGTTGAATCTCTTCTTCCTTCGGTGTTCGTAGTTCGGGAAAGGGCTCAACAGTCAAATATTGTGATGTGGAAACCGTAGGTTCAGGTTCGGCTATTGAGACACTCTCATGGCTTGAATCTGATTCCTGGTGGGGTTCATTATGGTCGGTAGGGAAGAAAGAGTTCTCTAAGAAACTGTCTAGGATTGCTCTTCCTTCCACTAGAGTTTTGTGTGCAAACGAACCTCCAGCAGCGATGTCAAGATCTTGGGCAGTGTCCATGTCTAAACTCATGCAAAATGCGTAAAGCAAGACATCATCGGGTAGAAATGAGCTGGGTCCAGATGCACAACGGCGTATGAACCTAGCCCACGCTGCTCCTATAGACTCCTCCTCTAATTGTTCGAACTCGAGAATATCCCCTGGGAGAGAGGCCATATGAGTATACCATTGCACCGTCCTCTCCACCAGAGAGAATGAGTTGCAAAAGTTATCTCGAAGTTTGCCCCAATCACCATTTACACCTTTTACAGTGTCAATGTACCATTGCTCCGCCCTTTCTGACAGAGAGAGGGGGAACAACTTCCACCTTATGGATTCCTGTGTCATGCCTGGGAGAACCAGACGCGAACACAGTTCCTCGAATTCTTCCAAATGAAAGTAGGGGTCTTCATTGATCGCTCCAAAGAAGGGTCGATCCTGAACTATGCCCATAATGTGGAAATGAAGTTCGTGGTTGGATGAAGACGTTGATGGATCATTGAACTCATAAGTTGAGGCGGAGAGGTCGTAAAAGGATGGCCTCTCCATGGGTAACGGGGGTAAAGGTAGAAACAAAGAAAAACAAAAGATACGAGGACCACTCGGTACGAAGATAGATACAGCAACCGTTCCCCGGCAACGGCGCCAGAAATCTTCTTAGGTATTTTAGCGACACATGAATAAATCCACAAGCGCACGGATACCGTTGTAGCTTTCACCTCAGAGTATTCCAAGGGTATCTAATCCAAGGGAACGTGTGTGTACTAACTTCGTATAGTCAGTCCAAGGACACACCCAGATAAGAGGTAAGGATAGAGAGAGGATTCCTATGGAGAGCTCTACAGATGAGGTTAAAGGTCGATCTCTCAAGAACTTGCTTCGAGCACCGGCTAACCCCTGATCTGTCAGGAGACTCCGGCCTACGGATCTAAGATGAACCTCAACCTGCACTATATCCGAATGTGGAGGATTTCAAAGGATCCACAGGGCTGTCACCACCTGCGATCTACCTCTACCAATCCGTGGGATATAGGGCAAACGAAGGATAACCCTTAGCCTAGACACCACGTCTACGCTACTGATTACTACCGTAGCCTGACTACGCTATCCCGCGGTGCGTAGCAACCTACGGCACTCTATATTAAATATAGAGCGACGAACCCGCAAGGAGGAGAACTGATCTCACTCAACTATAGGTACTACTAGCTTATGCTAACGGCATATGAGAGAGCACTCGGTCCCGTACTAAGCTTCCAACGTATACGAACGACTTGCAGCAGACGAACGTATAAACCCAGGATCTACGCACTAGCAGAGGAAAAATGCTACTCATGCAACCTAGCATAAACTATTAGAAAGGAATCAAGAACACACTTTATTCTAATCAGAGCATGCAAGCATATCCACTTTAGTCTAAATGAAGAACATGCATACAAACGGATATGAGCACTTATGGACTTATGCTACAAGATCGAAAGGTTGTGTTCGCGAAGAACACAAGCCTCTAAATCAAGAACAAACGAAGAACACAAGAACATATCACCTATGCATGAAAGCTACTTTAGTCTAAATAGAAAATGCGGAAATACTTACTTTACTCTAATTGAAGAACAAGCATCCATACAAATACAACTCTCTCTCTCTCTCACTCTCCCTACTCTCTAATCTACCAAGGAGAGGCCTCTCCTTTGAAGGGAAGCTCTCATCCTTGGATGAAGTGGTGAAGTGTGTCCTATTCTCTACCCCCTCCCCTCATATTTATAGGCCAAGAGGAGCTCCCTAGGCTGCCTTGGGCGCCACCAAAGGACCAATGAGGTGGTGACACGTGGCACAGAGGAGTGGGGGTCAAGTTGGTGAATCTTCCTTGAGAAGGAGCTGCAGGCTTTCGGGCGGATATTCGGGCATACACCTGGCACCGCCTTTGGCTCGTCACGACAAGACGACACGTGGAAGGGCGGCGCGAGAGGCCTCAGAGTGGGTTCGGCCGACCTAGGGGATCGGCCGATCCCGGGGTGGCCCCGATCACGCCGGTTTTCGTCCAGGTGACTGCCAGGTGGGTCCCAAGGTGGGTATGGGGGTGTTTGCGTTGTTTCTAGCCCGTTATCTCGTGGTTGTGGGCCCTTGGATCCGCGTGCTTGCTCCTGATTGGTCGAGAGTGTGCTTCTTTGGATTGGTGATGTGTCATGGCCACGTGGGCGCCTGTGTGGCAGCACGTCGCCACGTGGCCTGGTGTGGGTCCCACCGGGTCCACATGATGTCTTGTGCATATCTCTCTCATCCAGGCTCCGATGTATGCAAGTGATATATCCATTTCGATCGTCTCGACGAGCCCATTGCAATGGTGCAGACCAATTTGGCATTTGAGATTGTTTATGATGATGTCATATCTATGCCATTGGTTTACTTGCTCTCAACTATGCCATTCCATGTGCATTTACATGTGTCCTGCAACAAAAGATAGAAACACCAACACTTGTGGAAATTGTCAGTATAAACCCCTATTCTAGTGTGGATGATCACTTTCCATTTATATTATGCAGGAATTGACGGCATAAAAGTGGTACTTAACAGCCGTCAACACCATGCTACTATTAGTATCCCTCTTGATAGTACGGCTTTTCCTATACTCAAATTCAAAATATAAAATGAATTTAAAGCTTGTCTTGAGCCCTAGGAAGCCTCTTCAAACAATGAGGGGTCACCTTTCTTTCCTTTTCACCTTTCTTCAACTCTAAACCTGTCACTCATACTTAAAAGCTCATTAGACCTTTAATTAAGTGGTCAACATCACCAAAACCCACTTAGGGGCTTGATTGCACTTACAATCTCCCCCTTTTTGGTAAATGTTGACAACGTAATTAAAACATACATTTAATTGATAAGATTGAGCTTTTGATGGTTTGAATACAAGGCTCCCCCTTAATGTATGCCTTTCTCCTTTTGAATAGAGAGGGAATGTCCCTTCAAGACATGTAGACATACATTATGAGCATGTGTAGCAACTGCAGTGTATTCAACTCATCGTGGGGTGCAAAGAAAGGTGTAACATGTAAACGTGATGCATATGACATATAAGATTCAAGCAGGAGACTGGCTGTGCCCAGACCCCGGAACCTCCGGGAAAAACTCGGAACCTCCAGGTTCTGGTCCAGACCCCGGAACCTCCAGGAAAATCCCAGAACCTCCGGACTCTGGCACCACAGCAGTCTTAACAATCAACACAGGTAAGAATTAACATAGAACTAAATAGGAACTAGATATAAAAGATCATGACAAGCAATTCTAGTCCTATTACAGCATCACAGATTTTTAAAGTTTTCAAATCCCAGACCATGACCTTGTCCAACTCTTGCCAACAGAGGCAAGCCACAAGTAAGTACCATAGTTATTACAGACCAGAGATAAAAGAGTTCAGCTGACAAAGAATAAAAACAAAGCAGCAACAACTTCTCTCACAACTCACAAAAGCAACAGCAGCTAGCACAGATCATGATCTTCAAATTCATCTCAATCTTCCTTCTCCCCTTTGTCAACATGTTAACAAAAAGGAAAGAAGAAAGAGAGGAAGTAGAGCTCCTAGACCTGGTCAGCTTCACTCCAGCCACTCCTCATCAGTGTCCTCGGAACCAAGGTCTTCATCTTCATCAGATGGGGGACGCCTACCACGGCCGGCAACTCCTTTGACGCCCTTCCTGATACCCCTTGGTGTGGACTTGGTCTTGGTCCTCATCTTTTGGAGCTTGGCACTGAGAGGTACCTCATCATCACTAGGCTCCTGCTGAGGGGCTTCTTCTTCACTAGACGAGAAGTCATCAAAGAAGATGGGAGGAGGAGGAATGGACTGAGCAGGTAGACCATTATGGGACAGCAGCCTATTGATATCCTTCCTGGCCTCATAAGCCTGAGTGGCAGAGTAAGTGCACAAGGAGAGGGTGTTTCTGATCAACTCTTTCATTTTCTTGAAAGTGGAGTCCTTCTTCTTGGGTCGGCTGGGTCTAGCTTCAGGATCATGAGCAGCAGATTTGTTTGCTGAGTCAAGGTATGCCTGGACAGCTGTATCTGTCTTCTGGTGCTGCCATTGCTTGACCTGGTAAGAACAGTGCTCACAGTCTTTCTTGAAGATATAGCCAGTGACCAACTCAATGATGTACATCACATAGGGTGCATAAGGGAAGTTGTCCACTCCATTTTCCATGCTTGTGATCAGATCATACCAAATAAATTTGCTGACAGAAAAAGGAGCAGCACCAGGGAGCATCCTAGCTAGCAGATTGGGGGCAAAACTCCTAAGAGAAGTGGAGTCACTACCACCCTTTGGATATATGGTCTGCCTAAGTAAGTTGTTCAGCACATAGTACACTGGTTTCAGCCCCAATGTGGTTCCCTGAGCCATCTCATCCAAGATGTATGCATCTGCAATTTGATGATTCTTCATGTGATTTTCAAAGTTTATGGTGTGCCTTTCCCTGTCCTCCTTGCCGAAGCCCAGCAGTCTAGAAAATGTCACAAAATCAATCTTGTAGTGCACTCCCTCTGTCATCCAATGTATGGTGTCCACAATGCTGTCATAATAGAAAGTGGCATGAAACTGAGCAATTATTTCAGCATTCCAGTCATACTTGAAACCCATCAAATCCTTCATCTGGTACTTGTTGACCACCTCAAGCACCTCCTCCACCTCTGGCCTGTCAAAGTTCTCAAAGTGCTGCCAGTCCACCCACTGCATCTTTTTGATCCTAGGCTTGCTCAAACAGACAGATGAATAATAGAAATAGTGGAACAATGACCAGAACCTCTTGTCAATGCCCGCATGCTTGGGTTGAGTATAGGGATTTTCATCTCTAGCTAACTTGACTTGAACAGAAGATCCTTCATAATTCTGATACTCTAGCTGTAGGGAACTGTCATACTTGGTAGGAGGCCTTTTCTTGGGAAAAAGGGTGTAGTGCACAACGTAGGAGGAGTCAATCTCACCAGGCTTAACAGCAGCAGTCACCTCAATAGGTATGGTCTTGCCCTGTCTGCCCCCATTGTCATCAGGGTGCTGTCCAATTAGTGACCCTCTGCCCCCTGAGATGCTGCCTGAACCTCTACCCCTGTTAGGTGTGGACTTCTTGGGAGCAACCTGCCTGACAGCAATGTTATAGGCCTCCTCTCCCTCTGAATCTTCATAGGGGATAGCCCTCTTGTCCTTTCTCTTGGAGGAGTCCCCAGTCATCTGATCATTAGATGTGATAGATAGTAAGAAGGAGATGACTAACTGACTAAGCAACAACTGTGGTACTATCCATTTGAACTTTGAATCAAAGTCACTGCATCTGTTGTTGCAGAGCCCGGAACCTCTGGGGATAATCCCGGAACCTCCGAGCTATATGCAATTTCAGAACTGTGAAGTCTGATTCAACTTTCAAGTGAATTCTACCACAATGTACTTCAATCAATCATACTGAAGAGCATCTAGAAGTATGTCTACACAAGATTTGGCTCCTAGAACTGAGGGAAAAGATAGATCTGACAGATTTACGGTTAGGTTTTACCTTGGATTCGAGACTGGGAGGAGAGAAAGGAAATGCCTATGAAGCTTTTGACACCGAGGACGTAGCCCAGAGGCCCTCTCTAGGTCACAGTGTGACCTAGTGGTGCTGGAGTCAGCCTACCAGATCTGGTCTGGAGTGCAATGGCTGGATCCCCTGCTTCACAAGCAAGATCCTTCGAGACAGCAAGGAGAGGGACGAGATGTTGGAGATGAGGAGTGCGGCTTCCTTCTTGAACTTCTCCTTGTCTGCGAGCGGCTGCAACCGTCGAACTGGATCCCGTGGCTGCCCGAGCACCTCCCCCTTCTACAACCTTCAGCACGGACGAGTGATGAGCACGGCACCACACGTACCAGAGCTTGACCGACGATGGCCGGCCCGGGCGGCAGCGGCGGCGGTGCACGGTGGAGAGATTAGGCGGCGGCGCACGGGTGCGAGAGAGAGAGAGAGAGAGAGAGAGGCAGGCGGAGATGAGCGGTGAAAAGAGAGATCTACTACGGTGAATGGATAGGGTTGAACGGGGAAGTTACCCTAGGGGTAAAAGATAAGGTCCATGGAACATTCCCTTTTTGATCCTCTTTTGACTCCTTGTTGACTGTCAACTGCTTAAAGTCCGGAACCTCTGAGGTCCATACCCGGAACCTCCGCGCTGTGCAACCTGTTACTGAATCCTGATGGCTTTGACAGATAAAGGTCCAGAACCTCCGGTGAATTCCCGGAACCTCCAAAGACTAGAGCCAGTGACAGAGAGCTTGTTGTTCTTCAAAGATTGGGCACTTTTTCTAGATTTAACTCTTAGGTTATGGACTCCTTGTCCCAATTGGCTAGTAAACAAACAATCAACACACAGCTATAGCCTCTTGGAACAAGTTGGGATAAAAATAGATTTTGAAACACATGTATTTAAGTTTTTCAAAAGATTTTCAGCAGAGCATCAAATCAACCAAGGTGTGCTACAAATCAAACCACGCAATGAGAATCAAGTATATTTAGCTCATTTCTCAAACTGCAAAACCTTGACTCATCGAGAGGTTTAGTGAAGATATCGGCTAGTTGTTTTTCGGTGCTCACATGACTTAGAGCGACATCTCCTTTGGTTTCGTGGTCTCTCAAGAAGTGATGACGGATGTCTATATGTTTTGTATGGGAGTGACAAATCGGGTTGTTTGCAAGTTTTATGGCACTTTCATTGTCACACAAAAGTGGGATATGGGTAAAGTGATATCCGTAATCCTTTAGGGTTTGCTTCATCCAAAGTAGTTGAGCACAACAAGCGCCGGCTGCAACATACTCGGCCTCGGCGGTGGAAAGGGCTACTGAGTTTTGCTTTTTAGAACTCCAAGACACTAGAGACCTACCAAGGAATTGGCAAGTCCCCGATGTACTCTTTCTATCTACCTTGCAACCAGCATAATTGAAATCCGAATAGCCAAGTAGATCGAAAGTGGAGCCCTTAGGATACCATAAGCCAAGGTTAGGGGTATGCACTAAATATCTCAAGATTCTCTTTACGGCCATGAGATGGCACTCTTTCGGGTTAGCTTGAAATCTAGCACACATGCACACACTAAGCATAATATCCGGCCTAGATGCACATAAGTAAAGGAGAGAGCCGATCATGGAGCGATATACCTTTTGGTCCACGGATTTTCCTTCTTCATTGAGGTCCAAGTGTCCATTGGTAGGCATTGGAGTCTTGATGGGCTTGGCCTTGTCCATGTCAAACTTCCTGAGCATATCTCGTGTGTATTTGGTTTGACATATGAACGTCCCTTCCTTTGCTTGTTTGATTTGAAATCCAAGAAAGAACTTGAGCTCACCCATCATGGACATCTCAAACCTTTTTGTCATCACCCTACTAAACTCTTCACAAAAAGCTTCATTAGTACTACCAAATATAATGTCATCGACATATATTTGGCACACAAAAATATGACCATCAACTTTTCTAGTAAAGAGAGTAGCATCAGCTTTGCCTATCTCAAAGCCTTGCTTGAGCAAGAATTCCTTAAGGCATTCATACCATGCTCTTGGTGCTTGCTTAAGCCCATAGAGCGACCTACGAAGTTTGTAAACATGATTAGGACGCTTGGGATCTTCAAAACCCGGTGGTTGCTCAACATAGACTTCTTCGGAGAGTGGTCCATTGAGAAATGCACTCTTGACATCCATTTGATATAGCTTGAAGTCATGATGGGCAGCGAAAGCGAGTAAAAACCGAATTGCTTCAAGTCTTGCTACCGGTGCATATATTTCTCCAAAGTCTAGTCCTTCAACTTGAGTGTACCCTTGAGCAACCAATCTTGTTTTGTTCCTAATCACAATCCCAAACTCATCCTGCTTGTTTCGAAAGACCCATTTGGTGCCAATGATGTTCGTCTTTGATCTTTCCACCAACTCCCACACTTTATTTCTTTCAAAGTTGTTCAACTCCTCTTGCATGGCCACCACTCAATCCGGATCCTCAAGAGCTTGCTCTACCTTGATAGGTTCAAAAGAGGAAACAAACGAGTAAAATGCGCAAAAATTTTTAAGACGAGATCGTGTTGTTACCCCTCTCCTTATGCTCCCAAGGATATTGTCAACGGGATGATCCCGTTGTATGACTTGATGTATACAGGGATGTGATGGTCCAAGAGGTTGGTGTAGAGGTTGGTCTTCATCATTTTCATCAGCTTGAGGCTCAGATGTACTTGCTTGAGCAGCCTCTTGATGATCTGATTGCTGGTTCACAGTGTCTTGTAGTGCTGAGCTCCCAGACCCCAGAACCTCCGGAGCTTTTCCCGGAGGTTGGGTTCCAGCAGCATTTCCCGGAACCTCCGGGGAATTCCTCGGAACCTCCGAAGTCTGCTCTTCTGCAGAACCAGTGACCTTTTGCCCTTCGAGTGGTGTTGAAGCTTGGAGTTGTTCTTCATCTTCTTCTTGTGCTTCAACTGGTCTAACATCACCTATGGTCAATTGCTTGATTGCTTCACAAGATGGCTTCTCATTACCTACAACATTTAAGTCAACTTGCTCCACTTGAGAGCCATTAGATTCATCAAAGGTCAAATCTACCGTGACTTCAATCCTCCCGGTGGTTAGATTGAAGACTCGGTAAGCATGCTCATTTGGACCATAACCAAGAAGAAATCCTTCATCAACCTTTGGTGCAAACTTAGAAGTTCGGGGCCTCTTGTTTAGAATGAAACATTTACACCCAAACACTCTAAAGTAAGACACCTTAGGCTTTTTACCGGTGATGAGCTCATAGGAGGTCTTCTTGTGAAACTTGTGAAGATAAAGGCGATTGATAGCATGGCAAGCCGTGTTGATAGCTTCGGCCCAAAAGATGTCTTGAGTCTTGTACTCGTCCAACATGGTTCTTGCCATCTCAATAAGAGTCCAGTTCTTCCTCTCAACCACCCCATTTTGTTGAGGGGTATATGGAGCTGAAAATTCATGCTTGATGCCCTCTTCATCAAGAAATTCTTCAACATTTGTGTTGCGGAATTCGGAGCCATTGTCACTTCTCACTTTCTTGATAGGTAGCTCGAACTCCCTTTGTGCTCTTCTTATAAATGTCTTCACTTTTCCTTGTACCTCACTCTTATCAAACAAAAAGAACACCCACGTGAAGCGAGAATAATCATCAACAATAACCAAGCCATATTTATTACCACCAATACTTATGTAGGCCACCGGTCCAAATAGATCCATGTGAATGAGCTCCAACGGGCTTGATGTAGTGAGGATGCTATTTGGTGGGTGAGGTGCTCCTACTTGCTTTTCGGCTTGGCATGCTTTACATATCCTATCTTTCTCAAAATGCACATTTGTTAGTCCAAGGATGTGTTCATCTTTCAAAAGTTTGGCCAAGTTCCTCATGCCAACATGGGCTAGTCAGCGATACCATAGCCAACCCATGCTAGATTTTGCCACTAAACACGTCTTGGGAGAAACTTGCTTTTGTTGAGATCAACTAGGTAAAGCCTCCCCCTCAAGCGACCCGTAAGGACAATAGAGGAATCCTCCCTTCTTATGATGGACACACCCTTATCCGAAAAGTGACAATCAAAACCAATCTCACTTAGTTATGAAACTGATAATAGATTGTAACCCAACGGATCAACATGAAGAACATTGGTAATTGAATATTTTTGAGAGATAGGGATATCACCTACACCGATGACTTCTCCTTTTGTATCCCCTCCATAAGCAATAGTTTCTCTTGGTCCTTCCAGCTAGAGGTAGGATGAGAACATACTCTTTTCTCTGATCATATGATGTGTACATCCACTATCAAGCACCTAACTTGATCCACCGGAGGAGTATGCCTACAAAACAATTTAGTTCCTTCTTTTAGGTCCCCAATTTGACTTGGGGCCTTCCACGTTAGCAACCAAAACTTTAGGAACCCATAGAGATCTTTTCACATATATATTTGACTCATTTCCAACATACGTGGCAACAACTTTACCAACGTTGTTGCATCTCAACACGTAGCTAGGAGGTATGTCACTAGATGCATGAGCCTTGTTCTTGTTGGGGGACAAGTTCCTTCTAGGCATGATTGGATGGTTTTGGACCTGCAGACGAGTGTTAGATGCCTTGTGAACATGTTGGTGTTGAGCCTTGCCTTTCTTCTTGGTTCTGTCCTTGCAGACCCCGGAACCTCCGGGTTCTCCTGACTGTGTGGCGCGAGGCTTCCAGACTCCGGAACCTCCGGGCTTTGAGCTTGGAACCTCCGGGGTCTGGGTGAACAGAAACCCTGTACTCTTGAACTCTAGGCATTCCTTTTCTTTGATGATCTTTCTTTCATTAGTCTTGCCACCTTCAATATAGCCAAAACTAGGTTTCTCACTTTTCTCCATTATTTTTCTCTTGGGGGCCTTTCCTTTCTTGTTCCCTCACTCATGCATCCCCTAGCTATGATTGAGTTTAGCCTAGCAATTTCCTTTTTCATAGCTTCCATGTTAGCAAGGTTAGTAGCATGAGATTCAAGATCAATATTGCAGCATCTATCACAGCCCTTGCTAGTAGAAGCACTAGAGTCACCCTTTACCTTCGAAGGATGTGAGGTGCTACTCCAAAGAAGACTATATTGCTCCTCAAGCTCTTCATTCCTCGACTTGAGAGAATTGCATTGAGCTTGAGAGGCAGCAAGGTCTTCCTTGAGAGTAGCTATGACGCTCTCCGCTTGGCTAACTTCCAAATGCAAAGCCTCAAGCTCACTTCTTTCGGATGTAAGACTGTCTTGGGTTTTCTCTAGTTCCACTACTAACTTAGCCATAAAGTCTCTAGATTGCTTATCCATATCACTAACAAGTTGGTTTACTTCTTCATCACTAGAGTCCATTTCCGACTCATCACTAGCTGGAGGAGAGGGTTTTGAGCTAGTTTTTACCTTCTCACCCTTGGCCATGAAGCAACGGATGGATGTGTTTTCTTCATCATCGGTTAGGTTGTCAAACAATCTTGAAGTGGAAGGAAGCTTCTTGATAGCCACGGTTTCAACTTTCTTCCCTTCCCCTTCACTAGAGCTCTCATCTCCGGAATTCCATTCATGACCAATATGAGCTTCTCCATCATAGTTTCTTCTCTTGTGATGTGGTTTTTTATCTTTCTTGTAGCTTCCTTTGCCTTTGTCATTCTTGTTTTCTCTCTTCTCAATGGGGCAATCCGCAATGAAGTGTTCGGTGCTTCCACAATTGTAGCAAGTTCTCTTTTTCTTGTTAGGGAACTTCCTCTTGGCAAACTTGTAGCCTTGCTTCTTCAAGCCCTTCTTGTATGTCTTCATGAACAAGGCCATATCCCCAATCTCAATATGAGGGCTTTCATCTTCATCTTCACTTGAGTCACTTGTAGAGCTCTCTACTTCCACTTTCTTTGATTTTGACTTGGAAGGCTTGGATGAAGTAGAGTACTTGGATGAAGTAGTGGGCTTGCTTGACTTGTTGGCATGGAGAGCAACATCTTTGACTTTTAAGTTGTTCAACCTAGC
Source organism: Cenchrus fungigraminus (assembly GCA_036936925.1). Classification (NCBI taxonomy): domain Eukaryota; kingdom Viridiplantae; phylum Streptophyta; class Magnoliopsida; order Poales; family Poaceae; genus Cenchrus; species Cenchrus fungigraminus. The sequence continues at coordinate 77,966,244 of CM072780.1, forward strand.
TTCTAGCTCACCAATCTTCTTTCTATGTTGGATTTCCTTGTCCATAAGCTCATGAGTAAGAATTCTCCCAAGAACATCATTTGGAGAGAACTCCTCAAATCTCTTCTTCTCTCTAATCAAGGTGACTAGAGTGGGATTTCTTGAGCAAAGGCCTCCAGCATCACCTTCACAACAAAGTGGTCATCCAACTCATCACCACCTAAACCTCTTATCTTCCCAACTATGACCATCAATCTATCAAACATCTCTTGCGGCCCTTCTCAATCAAAGATAGTGAACCTATTAAGTTCGGCCAACAATATGTTGATCTTGGACTTCTTAACCTTGTCAACACCTTCATGAGCAATATGGAGGATGTCCCAAATCTCTTTGGCAATCTCTAGTCCACTGACCCGATTGTACTCTTGAGCACTCAAGGCACTAAGGAGTATGCTTATAGCTTGAGCATTCTTCCTAATGTTGCGACGATCACGTGGTGTGAGGTTTCCAAAGTCTTCAGAATCATCAAAACCTACACACACAATGTTCCACAACTACAAACTCAAATCGGTTAGATAAGCTTTCATCATATGCTTCCATTTAGCAAAGTTAGTCCCATCAAATTGGGGTAACTTGCCAATGGGTATAGTCACATCATCCTTAGATTTAGTCTCCAAAGAATCATAGTTAAAGGATATGCTTCTATAGTCATTCTTGGACTTGGCCTTGACCTTGGGCTTGAGTGTTCTCTTGGGAATTCTTGTGTCGTAGTACTCATCATCCCCATCTCCATTCTCACTAGATGAAGATGATGATGAGGATGATGAAGATGGTGATGGAGATGGTGAAGGTGTTCTCTTTCTTCTCTTCTTTTCCTCCTTCTTCTTTTTCTTCTTCTTTTCTTGCTTGCTGTCCTCTTTCTTCTTTTCATCTTCTTTCTCTTTCTTCTTGTCCTCTCTCTTGTTTTTCTTGCTGTTGTCCTTGGAACTCTCCTTTACTGCCTTCTTGAGCTTGTCAAACTTCTCTTGGGCTGATGTGTTGCCAACCTCCGAGGCATCACCATCAACCTCGCTTGGTATGTCTTCAAACTCCTCTTCTTCTTGCTTGTCGTCACCACTTGCCATATCCTCACACGGTTAAGTGTTAACAAGGATAACCAGCTCTGATACCAATTGAAAGGATCAATGCAAGTGGCCTAGAGGGGGGGTGAATAGACCTGCAAAACAAATTCAACCAATTTCTACCAAATTCTGCCCAGACCCCGGAACCTCTGGGTTTTTCCCTGGAACCTCCGGGAAAATGCACTTCGGTGTATTTTGCTGGAGCTTTTGGGAAAAAAGAACTTCTGTCGATTTGCTGCGGATAAAAGGTTAGAGAGCAAATAGAGAGCAGGAAATTGGTTACAAATACTTAGAGATAGAGCCTAACCACACTAGCAACCTTAGGGTTAAAGAGATAGCAAGAAACCTAGCAAACCCTAATAGATCTAGTGAGCAAACAACCTAGATAGAGCAAACAACAACATATGAAAGGTAAAGCACAAGGGACAACAATTTATCCCGTGGTTCAGCTCACCACAAAGGTTGGCTTACATCCACGTTGTTGAGGTTAGCCACAAAGGCTATGGAATCTCTCTAGATCCACTCCTCTCTCACACCTATCACCAAGGTAATAGATGGAGGGTTTCCACTAAGCAAGTGAGGGTAATACAAACTTCTTGGAGCTTCCACAATCGATTGGAGAGCTTCCAAGCAACCTCTAGCCGTCTAGGGGCAAGGCTCCAAGAGTAAAAGATCCACCAAGGAGCTAGGGTTCCACCAAGTGCTCAAGAACACAAGAAGGGGCTTGGATTAGCTTTTTCTCACAAGGAATCACTCCACACTTGAATGCTAGGGTTGGATTTGGATTCAAGTAGGTGGGAGTCAATGCTTGGGAGAGAAGGGGAGCAAATGCAACTGTTCAGCGCTGGGAGGAAGAAGAAGACCGTTGGGAGACAAGGGGGTATAAATACTCTCAGATCTGGAACAACAACGGCTCTTTTCGAAAACCCGGAACCTCCGGGCCAGATCCCGAAACCTCCGGGAAAGGTGAATTTCAGCAGGCTGTCTTGGGAGCAGCTCGGAACTTCCAGGAAAAACTCAGAGGTTCCGGGAAAGGTGGGAACAAGGCTAAGATAGCTAGCTGATAGGTCATATGTGGCTGAGATGATTTTGGTTTTAGAGAAGATCTTCAAGCACTTGGTTTCATCCATGCTACTATTAGTATCCCTCTTGATAGTACGGCTTTTCCTATACTCAAATTCAAAATATAAAATGAATTTAAAGCTTGTCTTGAGCCCTAGGAAGCCTCTTCAAACAATGAGGGGTCACCTTTCTTTTCTTTTCACCTTTCTTCAACTCTAAACCTGTCACTCATACTTAAAAGCTCATTAGACCTTTAATTAAGTGGACAACATCACCAAAACCCACTTAGGGGCTTGATTGTACTTACAGATGGTACTTTCATTAAATTTGTATTAAGCTTTCTCTTATTTTCTTGTTTTTCATATAGAGAGAAAATTGAATTTTACTTGTACATATAGTTTATAAAATATATGCTCATAAAGAAAATAATAGACATACAGAAAATGTACTAGGTATTTCTATTCTTTCATCCTTTAGAAATGCTTTTATTTCTAGGTAGCTATAGGAGGAAATAGAAGATTAAATTGTTTTATTAAGTATTTTTTATTTTTATATAGAATAAATGTAAGCATTTTCTTATTTTTCTTGTTTTTGATACACAGCCCCACGTCCTAGCTAGCTACAGTCGAACATCTCTGGCTAGGTGGGGACGCAGCTCAAAGATGTTGGGCTATAGCTAGATAGGAGATGTAGAGCACGGTGTGATGTAGTACTGTAAGTAGGAGAGCCAGGTGTATATGATGGTGAGCTGAGACTGTTGTAGTTCCCGGAGAATCTGGGTCGTCTGAGTCGCTGGTTCATAAAGGTTATGTACATTAGTAATAGTGTTGAATTCTATCCCCTTTTGTTTTTCTATTTACGCACATATTGAATCCAATACATATATATATATATAAACTAACCCTACTTTTTGTGAATAATGTGTGTTATTTTGATTTGGATATAATTTGAGTTAACAATGTCGTCGTGAAGTGGCGTTGGTAATGACGCCCGTGGCCGTGGCATAGTCCGTCACCTTGGCGGGCATTGTGGCCGTGGAGGTCTTGGTGGCGGTGTTTGGGAGGACCCGTTGCCTCGACGTCTAGGATTGCACTTTCACCGTGAGATTACCTTGCAAATGGGTGATCCGGCACGTGTAGCCAACATGGTAATATAATAATTGAAATTAATTTGCTTTACATAAAACTTTTTTCATTTCACATGGAAAATCTATAATTTTAGTTACATATATATAATTATTGTAGGTTATCAACAATATCAGATGGCTCAGAGGTATTATCGATGATATGAGTGGTACTCCTCCTACAGTGCAAACTGAGCGTGTTGATGAGAACATGGCAAGAGAGAGAGAGAGTGTGTGTGTGTGTGTATATATAGGATAAATCCATTCTACTCCCGGGTGTAGCTACTCCCACGTTCAAAAAAGCACTTTGCGTATGTGTACATACCCATTTATCAATTGGAGTATGTAAATATACCTAAAATAAGATTTATCAAAGTGATAACCATGAAAAAATTTGAGTGGAACTCGTAATTTTTTGCATCTTGTGATATATGTCATTTCCTATAGAGAAACAGGAGTATGTTCACAAACCGTATATTTCCTCATATATAAAAAGAGGATATGTCCACATACCACTTTTAAAAATCAAGTATGTGTACATACTTGTTTTATAAACCTCAAGTATGCAAAGATACCCTATAGTTTGTGAGATACAAATATGGGAGTAGCTACTCCCGGGAGTAGAAAAAACTCGGCGGTGGTGGTGATTCAAGAGGGGGCGGCGGCGAGGGTATCCGGCGGCGGCCGTGGGGGGCTCTCAACCTGCACGCGTGCTGTGCATCCCCACCCCTCCGCGAGCCCCAGCAGGCTCCCTGCCCTTCATCGGGAGGCAGATCGGAGGCGAGGCGGTGCGTGGGAGGCTGCAATGTTGCGCCGTCAGGAAGGGTCAGTCGAGGAGCGCACACCGGTGAGCATCTCCCCACCCGTACTATTTTGTTTCTGGGGCTCCATGGATGTGCTAGGTTTTCAATTTTTTGTTGGATTTTTCTTCAAATCAGGGTCATGGTGCACGGTGATCACTTGGTCACGAAACGAGAGCAGCAATGTGAAATTAGGGTGAGCTCCGCGCCCCTCGGCACACCTTCATCCCATCATTTTCTTCCAATTTTTGTTATCTCTGCAAAGTTTTTTTGGGACATACAATTCATGGATGGTATTTGTATGTTTCAATGGACATTACTGGATAGTTCATGTACTTGTAGCGGAAGTGTGAGTGTGACTACTGAACACTACACATTTTACTAAGGAGTTAGTCCTAGGAGACATGTTAGCATTTTGGCTTCAGTAATTGATTAGCACTCATCGTTTTTGTTTGTCAAAATGCTCACTTATCCGCCAGTAATTGGTTAATGGAGTAAATTCATTTTTTAATTCAGTAACTCATAATTCAAGTAATTTAGGGTTCATTTTTTTAGTTCAGTAACTCATAATTTAAGGGATGAGGATGGTGCAGTAATTGGAAAGTATATCAAGTAGCCCCGATTATCCAATTTCTAGATTGTCATTGATTTTTATCATGTAATCTGTGCAACTTAGTGAAAGTATTTGAAGAATGTTAATCTAGTAATCTAGTATTTCATCCAGCACCCTCATTAATTAAGTTAGTGAAGTAATTAAGTAACAGGATTGAGGATGACAATTTTTTAGTACCATACATTTTTTGGAGCCTCAAATTTGACCTCCATTGCGCCCCATTTCATTTTGTTCAGTAATCATCTTGAACTACTTACTAAACACAATAAGCCTCCAGTAATCATCCCTTTTCTTTTTTTTTATTGACTTGATGAAAGTTACTGACACAAAAGTCCATTGATCCACCACACCCCATTGACCCATGTGGATCATGGTACCACTAAAACAGGGACCACTTTTTAATTTTACTGATTTGAAGTTCAATATACCTGTAAGTTACAGGAGCAATAAAAGGGCTCATAAGCGAACTAGAGATAAGATTGAGATAGTGCATCATGCAGGTCCTTTGCTTGCGCGCTCATGAATTATAGTTCACGCAGATTAAAAGCGAACTAACATGTAAGTGCATTTTAAGTTTTCCAACTTTTTCTTGCAGATTGAAATCAATAGCTTCTTACAGTTCTATGGTCCAAAGGATCCTGCATCGATAGGAGCCCCAAGCCTCCAATATATCATCTTATATAATTGTCTTCCCTTTTTGCAAGTTTAGTGATTACTGTACACCCGATGCATTTTACTGACGAGTTAGTTTTGTGAGCATTTTGTTTTCAGAATACGGTAGCTGTAAAATGGTCATGATGTCTACGACTAGCACCATGGAAGCATTGCACAGTATTTTTGCCAAAATCTATAAACCTCCATTAGTAGTTCAGTAATACATTTTTTTTAAAAAAAATCACTGTCTGTTAGCACTTTTGTTCACAAGAAATCCTTGTGTCTTTGCTGTCCGGTACCTTTAACCATTAGGAATCTGGTTCCGCAAAGGATTCTCTCTGTTTTTTTTTTTTGCAATATAGTTTTATGTGATATTTTTAGAAGTCCTTTTACAACAGTAGTTTATGCAACCATTTTTTTGCTTTAGTAATAGCTAAGGTCAGTAATATATTTTTCATTTCAGCATTTTTAGCAGTAGCACCATGTTAGTGCACCCACAACAATGGCCCAAGTCCCTACACCCCGCTAGTAATTCGGTAATATCTTTTTTATATTTTTCTTGCGTGCATATCTTAATGAACCCTGTCTCAAACCTTTTTTTGTTGGTTTTTAATGTACTGAGCTTACTAGTCATTTTTCATGTGAAACATTAATTGGCTTACTAGTTAATAATGTTGAATATGTCTAAAATTTGTCCACACGGCGCACCAGTGAGCATCCCATGTGATTTTTGGGCATGTAGTTACTGGATTATGCAGTTTATTTTCTCTACTTTGTTATCTAGGTAATGTTCCATTCAGTAATTTTTTATAATCATGCAGTAATCTTGTAGTGCAATAATGATTCAGTAATAATCATATAACCATTCATCATTTTGATATTTCATTAACCACTCCAACCATTCTTCTCCTAGAGATATTCGGTGAGTCAGTAATCAACAATCATATATCATTTTCGGTAACTTAGTAATTTTGTATCAATATTGATAATTTAGTAAATCGGTAAATTAGTAAATCCTTGTAACCATTTCATCATTTGATATTTCAGTAATTGAAACCTTTCTCGTCCTTGCAGCTTCCACAATGAAAGAGTTGCGCATGCTTTTGCAAATTTGTGTTGCTGGATGTGCATTCTAGGAGATCACTGGGTCGGCATGAAGGATTGCCATGAAGGAGAAATGCATTTCTAACCATTTATTTGTCCATCTACTTGGTCAGGGTTTTGAATATGTGCAGCCATATTGATCTTAAAGCTGTTGTTTGGAAATTGATGTAAAATATCTGTATCTTGAAGATGTTCAGAGTTGTTTCTCACAGCTGTTGTATTAGCTCCTTGTAAAATAGACAGATTATTCGATGTTTGGTAAGATTACACTCTTGGTTGTCCTTTCCTAATTTGTAATCTTAAACGATCTCAACAACGAAACATGTTCATTAGTAGTATTTTTAAAAAAAATAGTTATAACCATTTTTGTTCTTTTTTCCTATTCTTTCTTATGGGAAACCTAGCAACCCTTGCATATGCTCTTTAGAATTCGCATGCATCATCAACCATCTTAAAGTGCATCTCATAGTTCGGAATAACTATGAATTCAGAATACAACAATAAGAGAGTAGTTCAGTATTTTGCAAAAAAATAGGGGGCTCTTGATAAGTTATTCTTCAGTATGTATCCAGTAATCAGTATCTCAGTAATCCCTAATGCCTTCACATTCGACAACCATAACTGCAATCCAGTAACCTAGTATCTCAGTAATCTCTTGACACTGCCATTCAGGAACAAGTATCTCAGTACTATCTTCTATTCATCCTCTTCCTGCTCGCCGCCCTATCACGAGGTCATTCAATTCATACTAATTATCTCCCATAAGCTTCAGGATAGGGCAATTACTGAGAGAGATCTAGTGACAGAGAAATTGTTTAACAACACTTAATTTACAACACAATTAGTGAGAGAGAAATTGCTTTGATCTCAGGAAAACAACAGGGGATGCATGCCGCATTAGATTGGTCAACTCCTATCAGGCATTCAGGCTGCAGGACGCTCAACTGCAGATCGATTTTTTCGTGGGATTTGAGCTCTAGCTCACCGCCCTGCACGCTGAAGACGGTTCGCGGCATCGTCTTCCCAATCGGGATCCGGTGCTCGCAGGTCGCCTGCCTTTCATCACGTGCTCGCCGGCCACCCGCATGTGTGGCTGTAGCCTCGCGCGCACCCAACAGCTTAGTGAAATCACGAATTCACGATTCAGATCGAGATTTGAGCTGGAGCTCATGCCTCATGCACGCCGCCGCTCGCCGGTCATGGGCCTCCCGGGGTGCCTCCCCGCGCCGCTGCTGCCTGTCGGCCAGCCCCCGCGCCCCGCGCAACACGCGCTCTGAGCGCCGCCGCAGCCCCACGCCGTCGACGTTTCGGGCGCGCGCTCTCCGCTGGCTTGCTCTCATGGGCACCCTGCACCCATGTGCTGCCGCAGACGCCCTGCTCACGTCGCCGTGCTTGGCCGCTCGCCGCGCCCTCACGCCCAGCTCGCCGCGGGCCGCCATCGATCTGCCCGCGCCGCAGCGCCCCCAGCTCGCCGCGGCCCGCGGGCCGCCGCCGATCCGCCCGCGTCGCAGCACTCCCAGCTCGCCACGGGCCGCCGCCGATCCGCCCGCGTCCCAGCGCCCCCAGCTTGCCGCAGGCCGCCACCGAAGGCCCCGCTCCTCGCCAGCTCGTGCTCGGCACTCGCGTCGCTCCGCGCGAGCGCGCCGCTCGCGCCTCGCGCTCGCGGGGGAAGAAGCTCGGTTGGGGATGGGTGCGGGAGCGGGAGGCGCCTGCTAAACGGGTCAGGTGAGGAGGAGGTGGGATCCGGTTTGTTAGCCTGGATGGTACGGTAGATGGGGTTGGGTGTAGAACAGCGCTGCCCTATACTCCCTCCGTCCCAATATATGTGCACTTGTAGCATTCAAATGAACAAATTAGCACCAATGTGAAATTACTTTACTACCCCTACTTAATGCTTTGCTGCGCAAGTCACAGGCGAGTGACCAGGGGTATCTGGAAGGATCACGGAAGCATAGCTGGACAGGTAAGGAGACGCGTGGCGTACTTCTACCGGTGTCTCTTTTTACAGGGAAGCTGTGTGCTTCTTTTTTTAAATTAAGAAATGGAAGCAAGCTGGTACGGTTGGGATCCCTCGGCCAATGCACAAACGGATAGTTGCACTTAATTTGGGAAAAAATTTAAACATCAGGAGTGCATTTAAAGTGGGACGGAGGGAGTATGTATGTATGTGTGTGTATATATATGGTCATATAGAATAACTTATTTTATGGTCGGGTCAGCTGGCCGCACCAGCTCTACCAATCTGGGCAGCAGCGCGTCCCTTTCCTAACTAGCTGGGTGGTTAATTTCAAGAGTAATGAGCACTAATTATTTAAACCACGCTGACTGAGGGAGCCATTTACTAGTCAGCGGCTGAGGCAACCGGACTTAGCTAGAGAAAACAGTCACGAACAATTACAGAGTCCACTAAAATAGCGGTGTTATTTACTGCAATACATGCGCGTACCCATTATTTTTTTGTCTGTACGTGCATATGAGAGAGCACTAAAGTACAAGATATTACGAGAAAACATGAACAGTATTCTCTAAAATATGCCTACTAGTACACAACACATTACTGGAATTTAGCGTAACCTAGTTACGAGAATTGGAATGGATCTTTACCATAATTAGGATAGGCGATTACCACAATTTAGCATCAAGATAATTTGAGGAACTAGTTCCTATTGTGAGTATACGTATCTAAGATGAAATAGTTACGAGAATTCATATTAGTGTGTATTATAAAATAGATGCGAGGTCACGTATTCTAATAAATCAATTATAAATTCCGTTGTTGACTTTACAGTGTCAAGCGACTCATAAACTAGTAAATCATATACAATACAAGGTCATAGATTGTAGTAAATCACCGCAAAAAATCTTGTAAAATATTAGTACCTCAACAAGGGCATAGATTCTAATAAATTATTTACTTTGGTAACTTTGGATTCTGGTAATTGCCTGACCATTTACTATAGTTTAACATATATACACACTAACATTTCCCAACACATGGATGTTGCAGGAACGTGTCCTCTCATTGTAACCTGTTCTTGCATGGACAGGAATTAAAATTCCCAAAATCACCGTCAGCTAATTAACGTGCAATGATTACTCGTGGACTCGGCCACATGCAGCCATGAAGTAAAAGGTGCTGGTCATTAAAACGAAACAATGGAGGGTTAGGGATGGAAACGGATAGTAATTCGGATACCATTTTTTAGCTGTTCTTTTTTTATTTTAGCTAAATTAGACATAATATTTTGTATCCAAAAATTTATATTCTTGTTCTTGGCATTGTGCTTGTTAAGATTCATACAAAATAAACCCCAAATGTGTGCTATATTTTGATCAAATGATGAAAAGAAATTCGGATTCGGATACGGATGTTTTTTCACCTTTTCCTCTATCGAAAGCAAATAATCCATAAAAAAATTGTAGCTAATTTTTTTATTTTTTTCAGTAATTAACTGGTTATAATACATAAAAAATTAGCACCAAATTTATTTTATTGTGATCTAAAAAAATCAATCTATGATACAATTCGGATGTTTTAGTTCCATCCCTATGGAGGGTAGTGCTAGCTCGCGCCGGTTGACATGGATAGACCAGGAGGTGGTGTGGTCAGCTGGCCCGGTCATAGAATAAGCTATTCTATGACCGGTTACGGAGTAATAATTCTCTCTATATATATATATATATATATATAAAAGTCATCCGATCGACGGGCAAGCACATCTGGGTGATCCCGCTTACCAGACGGTGGACAAATGTGAGAAGTCACGTCGTTACTTTGGCAGGCCACGACGCCACGTCAGGCCATCGGCGCATGGCTCATGTAGCTCTTGGATTTCAAATGTGAAGGCAGGACAACGGACTGACACACCCACACATGCATGGCATGACACAGTGACACCTGTATTAGTTGTTTAAAAAATAAAAAGGGCTATTGCATTCTTACCCTAACTTTGAATGCTAATTGTGATTTTACCCTCACTTTGTTCGTCAGTGCATTTTTACCCTCACTTTTTGAAAACGAAGCTTCTGTTTACCCTCATTCTTAACACCGTTAGTAGCTGGTTGAATAAAAGACCGAAAACAAATAAAAGAACTCTTCCCAATCTGGCGAAAAGACGTGAATACCCCTTATCCACCGCAAGCCGCCACTCGCTAGCCGCCGCCGCGCCCTCACCAGTACACACGCCGGCAGCCGGCCCCTCTCCTCCGCGCACACGGCGCCTGGCCACCGCACGCCGGCCTCTCCACGCGAACCACGCGCCGCGGACGTCAACGCCGCCATCGCCTCAGCACTACCGCTGCAACCGCACTGCCGCCGGTGCCGTGCCGCCCTCTCCCATTGTCTGTGCCTGCCTCCTCTTCGCGCACGTCTTTAACTCCTACGTCACCTCAGCACCACCACCGCTCAGAAGCCACGCCTGGCCCCGGCGAGCCATTAATGGCGAGCCGTTGAGCTGCTGGCACAGCTCCGCCCTCGCCGCCTATAAAATCCCCCGTCGAGCTCGCAGTATCGCCACCACCAGCCCGCTGAAGCCCTGCTCCCAATCCGCCCCGCTCCGCCAGCCATCCCCTCCACCTTGCCTCTGTTCTGCTCGAGCACGAGCAGCACTGCGCCCTCACCGATCTCCCTCTCCGAGCTGTCCCTGCCCGAGGTGAGCCCAAGCCGAGCTTCCCTATCCACTCCTCTCTCTTCCCATACCCTTGGATTTGGAAACGGGAGTCGGAATCGCCGTTTCGGCCGAGCTAGCTCTGGCCGCTGCCATGGCGGCGGTGGACGAACCAGACGCCTCTGTTCTGTCCTGTGCCCATCTCCTCTCTCCATTTTCCCTTTATTCCAGTCAGCCAGCTCACAAATAAACATCAAGGGTACTCCGTCCCAGACTAGTCGAAAGGCCCCAAAGCAATCCAGATCAATCACATTTAGTCTCATAATTGTATCATATTTATTTAAGAAAGGGGTGAGGGTGGAAGACGAAACTGCCATGTGGGCCCCGCACGTCAGCGGCAGCAGTGAGAAGAGCAAGCTTGTCCATGTAAAGTGGTCCCACATGTGGTCAAATAGGGGTAAAATCACAATATTCTAATAAAAGTAGGGGTATATTCGCAAGGGCAAATCTGTCTTTTGTCAATATTTTTAACGCCGTTACATAGTCTTCACGGAGTAGGGGTAAATGGAAGCTTCGTTCTCAAAAAGTGAGGGTAAAAATGCACTGACGAACAAAGTGGGGTAAAATCACAATTGGTATTCAAAGTTGGGGCAAAAACGCAATAGCCCCAAATAAAAACTATGTGGCAGTACACCCAAACTCACCACCTCTGGTAGTGGTAGACTAATAGGATTCGCCTTTTCATTCAGTATTACAAGGACGTAGAATAGTAACATTTTGTGCAACAACCAATAAACATGAATATTATACTACAAAACTGCTTAGCCACGGTTAGTTTTTTTCAAACCATATTTTTCCCGCATGATGGGTATGCTTTTTTTCCACATTAAATTATTTGTGATGCTATTTTTCCATGATGGGTAATGCATTTTCCACATTAAATATTCATGCTGTTATTTTTTTTGTGATTTTCCGCATGATGGCCATGTCTTTTTTTCACATTTAATTATTCATGATGCTATCTTTTCCAGGATGGGTATAGTACTTGTTTCACATTATATTATTCACAAAATGAAGTTAAAAAAACTCAAGGACTACTAGACTACTAGTATGGCCGGTGTTAGGTCATGCGCATAGCCTCTAGCCTCTACCTGCCTACGAATAGATGGCACAAATTAACATCCAGTACTACTAGTATTTTTTTTATACGCATTCTTCTCCTTCTAATATGACGCGACAGAACTCCTACCTTATTTTTAAAAAAAATACTACTAGCATTTTATCAAGAGTGTTCCATGGTCCACTCATTAAAGGCCACAGGACACTGTCACAGTGTTCCATGGTCTTCCATGGTCCACTCATTAAAGGCTACAGGACACTGTCACAGTGTTCCATGGTCCACTCATTAGCTCCTACTGCTACTGGTGGACGGAAACTGCTAGCGTTGCCATGAGGAAAAAATAAACAACTCCTAGGGACCACTAGAGTCACAGACCTACTCCCTCCGTCTCTTATTGATGGTCGTCCGGGAAGTATGTCTGTGAGGGGAAACACTGTTCTTTGACGACCAACAAAAAAGGGACGGAGGGAGTACCACATACCGGAGTGCTTTTGCTTGTGCTTGTCCATGCACTCCGTAGGAGTACGTTGCAGAAGCCACTTGGGCCGCGGCCGGTGTCAGGCATTCATCAGTCCTGTCGTCGCCTGGATGCAGCCATGCATGACGGAGGAGAGAGCATGCAAAGGAAAAAGACATACTGTTGTGGTGTTCGCCGTTGGTTGCGCAGCTGCCGGCGTGAGCAACACCTAACGCCATTGCAACCATTCGATGACGCCAAACGTTGCCGTCAAACACGTGGCCGCACCAGACTTCATGGGTAGCTACGACGCAGGGGAGGGTATCTACCACCGGTGAGAGCAAATCCTCTCTGATATATATATATATATATATATATATATATATATATATATATATATATATATATATATATATATATATATATATATATATATATATATATATATATACTAGTAAAGAGCACGTGCGTCACGCACGTGTTTTTAAAAAATACTTATTAAAAAGTTGTTTCATATTATTTTATATTCATAATAAACACGCATTTTTCAAACTTAAATACATAGAAAACCAATAGATGAAAACATGATTGTGTCTATAATATCGTAAGTAGAGCGGACACAAGGCACAACATATGTGTTTTCCGTAATTACTATTGTGTATGTTTCTCTACAAATGCTGAACAAATAAAGCAATATTTACTATTCTAAATGTCCACATCATTATGATTATTTTTTATATATGTAGCGATGGTTTATTGGTATTAGTAAAATAAGATATTAATCACTCTAACATATAGCTTGCGTAGAAAGCAAAGTATGTTGATTTCACAAGACATTTAGTAAAGTGTACATGCGACACACACGTATTTAAAAGATAATACAGGGCTTTAAATTTAAATTCTTCGTGGTTCAAACATTAGTCAAATGTATACATAATATATTTCCTTTTTAGTATGTATATAACCTGTATACAATCTGTCAAAAAGTGTAGTGAAAATATCTTAGTTTTTTTTTGCCAGAACTAAAAGAGAAACCAAAAATCACACCAATTGGTTTTGCTAAGCATAAACATTTACTGGTCATCCTCATGACATTGGCACATCGTGCTTTTATTCCTTTCTGCTCACTAATTGGTTTCACCAAGTATAAGCATTCATCGTTTGTTCCTCTATACTTTGTGACATCTTTTATTTTCTTCCAAACTGCAAGCTCTATCATGTGGTTCATCATAATGGCCACACATATGGCATATAATCAAAGGATATTTTCTTCATGATTATACTTAGAAATAGAACGAGCCACCCCTTCTCATCCTCGAGCTCGAGTTTGAAGCCTCCACCGCCGCAGTCAGGTTGTTCTTCACCAGCCCACCTCCGGCAAGAAGGGAAGCAAGATGCTTCCCAGACTCCTCGCCAAAGAATCAGCTTTTGAAGTATATATATCTATCTATACTAAAAACAACAAGTTATTTTGAAAACTTTTCTCACTCAAATCGGGGCCACCGTACCCCTCACACCGGACCCACATGTCATATATTTGGAGGAGTGGATAGGGTGGAAGACCCATATAATCGCAATTTGGAGAGCGTTTGTGCCAAAAACGAATTATTTTTCTCGCCTAGAGGTTTTCTACCCACCACGTACTCGCGTGAGACCCACCCACCCCGGAAAAAATATTATATCCGGCGTGTCACACAGAGCCTAACGTGCGACACCGACCAGGATTCGAACGTGTGTGCCCCACAACCCCAATCCAGAGCAGGCTCGCCCGTTGTCGAACCGAACAGGAGCCGCAAACAAGCCGACTAACGCCAATGTAGCATCTATCATACCGACATGCAATTTACACTTCACCTTTGCACCCAATGCTGAAGATACCATGTGTTGGATGGATTTACATATTTGGGCTTATTAATTTGCCATTCTCGTTTGAGTGGTTTGTACCTAGGGGTGGTAACGAGCCCTTCATTTTGTACTAAGAAGTTTAAGGATCGGGCCCTATAAGGATCGGGTCATATTTCTATTCAATTTTGAACTAAAAATAAAAGGGTCTAGTTGGATTGTGAAGGATGCATTAGGGTCATAACCCATTACCACCCCTATTTGTACCCATCCAAGTAGAGTCCAAACCCGTGGGGACACTCAAATATATACCATGTTAAAATTTACGTTTTCTCAAATTATTATTTTATTTGCTAATAATGTGGGCCGCGGTAATAAATTACATCAATGACGTCGTGGCAACCATTGACTGTTGAGATTTTTTTTTGCATTATTATAAAAATACCGCAAGGCGTGGTTACCTAATAAAAAGCTAAAGGATCGGAGAAGCACTATCTGCATCTAGGTACGTGAGGCGTGGCCGTCATGGTTGCCTCGTTGGGCAGGAGTCGTGTCCGGGATGGATAAAAAATCCGGACCGCCATGTGTGATCGTGACGACATCATCCACGATTCTGCTTGTTCCATCGCTGGACTCCTGCCTGTTGGGGCACCGGACGGGCGGTGGGTACATGAGGCGGGTAGAGACATCGTGGTGACAAAAACATTAGTGTTTTGGCAGAAACACTCTCCAAATTGCGATTTTTTGGTACTTCATAGTCCTTCCACCCTATCCACTTCCAAAAACATATGACGGGCGGGTCCGGCGTGAGGGGTAAGGTGGACCCGATTTGGGTGAGAAAAGTTTTCAATTGTCTTCGCTCCTTATAGTATAGATATATATATATATACTGTATGTATATTATGCACCTGGGTGCAGTCGATATTAAGAATGCACCCGGCCAATTTCCGCGCCTGGTGTTGGCGCACCCATCCTCGTGCGTGTGCGCCCGCGCTAGAACCCGCACCCGCACGCCGCACGCGCAGCAAACCAGCATATGGCTGCCCGCTGTGGGGGCCCCACATAACCTTATCATCATTTTGCAGCTTCTTCATCCCGTTCATTTCTTATCTCCCGATCCAGATCACAGCTTGAAGCTTCCTCTCCGCGTGTGAGGTCGAGGACGGCGGCGCGTGCCCACGTACGCGGCGGGACGGTGCGGTCTCCGTAGAGCAGCTCCTCCAGTGGCGCACGGCGAGCTCGGAGCCTCGGACGCAAGCGTGATGCGGAGTGCCAGCGCTCCCCATCGGGAAGCGTCGGCGCCAGGCGAGGCGAGCTCGGCCCGCTGAGAGTGGCGGGGCGTGGCACCCCGGCAAGCCTCGCCAGGGAGCACCCCTGCCGCCGTGCTGCGAGGACTCCGCGTGCCTACAGGACGCGCCTCCACAGGTCTCCTCACGCACAAGTGCCCGCGCTCTACTCGGATGAGAAGACGAAATGGGTGGGAGCTTTCTCGGATCCATCTTCGCTGGTGCTGCCATGGAGGTTCGAGCATGGTGAGCCACGCCCCCTCCGCCTCTCCCACTGCTTTGGCTGTCTCCAGCGAGGAGAAATCCGGATCCGGACAAGGAGTACCTAGATCTGGGGGACGAGCAAGCTTTGACATCTAGTGCTGTTTTTCAGGGCGGCGAATCCTGGTGGTTTCTAGCAGTGGTGCGGCAGCAATGTTACTAGTCAACGAGGGCAAGGAAGCAGGTATGATTTCAGAGGGTTGATGTGTAGAGATTATATTGGACCAGACAATAAGAGAAATTACAGGCCCGCTGATTTTACTAGAACATGCATTGGCCATTTGACCACCTAGATCCTACTCGTATTTGCCCTGCTACTCGTGAAGCTTCGTTCCTATATATAGGGCTCACACTTTTCTGGTCACGAAAATAAGGCAATTTGAATTCCATGTGTAATATCTCCTCTCACTGTTCCAGGGAGCATTCTGGAAGAGCGGCACATTATTACTAATTAGTAGATAATTACATGGTATAGTGTAGATCTTTGCTGGATATAATAGTGTAGAATTAATCCTGTAACTGACTCTATTCTTGGCCTAATGTAGAAACTAGGCTACTGCAGAATTTGCAATTGATGTGTCTCCATGGTTGCAATTAGCCTTATGTGGTGGTTAGGGTTATGGTTAACAATTGTTTTATTTTGTATGATTTACAATTGCAATGTATCCATGGTTGCAAACTGTCGCATGTCTTGTTTTGGTGGGTTTTTTCTTTTTGGTTTTTGCAAGTATTGATTAAAGATTGGATACAGACATCAATGCACCGACCACCGATCAATGGTTGTGAAATCTTCCTAATGGTTAGTCCCTTCCCCATTACTATGCCAATTTTATTCATGCACTTTTTATATATCATTACAACTATGCACATATACATTGTAGTTTTGTTTTTTGTTGCGACCGACTCATGGCACTGGTGGCAATTTGGTTTAATTTGACATTTTTTATCAAATTTCAAGCCACATTCATGTGCATTGCAGTTGTACCCTATACATAATAGTAACTATTTTAGTAGTTTCGTTTGCAACTAGCCCATGGTACCAATGACAATTCAGTCCACTTTGACTGACACATTCATGTGTGTTGGAACTGTTACACAATAGTAATTGGTTTAGATTTATGTATGGCAACTAGCCCATTGCATAAGTGGCAATTCATTTCCAAATTTTGCATCGGGTTGCTGCTGCCACGCCTTCCGGGTGGATTTGCGATATGCGTTATTTTTTTTTTGCTACAACTAGGGTTTGAATCATGTGTATTTTTGACAGCTAAGGGCTTGTGTGGATCTCACCGGGAAGTGAGCCGTGTCGTGCGAGCACATCTCTACGCTCTAGTCATCTGATCCATTTCTAGGTCAGTCTCTATTCAATCTCTTGCAACTTTTGCATGTTGTTTTTTTTTTGCAAAATGTGACCCCCCAAGGATTTCTTCTAACCATTGATGTCGTGGTACTCTGTAGCAATTTGGGTTATTAGGCTGTGACCAGATCTGTTTTAGTGTTGCAAATGTTTTTGCAATTTGTGTTGTTATTTGCTTATATACCAGGAAGGGGGTGGTTACTATCATGATCAGCAATGGGGGTTAATTTATTTTTTATATTTTGGACTGCAATCTAGATGTGTCTAGTGTTGCAAATGCACGGCAACACTGGTTGCAATCTGCTTAGATGTGTCCAGTGTTGCATGCACGGCATCACTGGTTACAATCTGTTGGACGCAGTGTCATTGTGATGATTTAGCAATTGGGTTATTTTTTATTAGACTGCTAATCAGATGTGTATAGCATTACTATAATGATTTTTGCAATCGAGGGGTTCTGACTGCAATTCAGATGTGTTTTAATGTTATAAGAATTATTTCTACGAGATACTAAGAGTCAAATGTTAGTATTGGTCACCATGTCAAGTTTGACCGTGCCTTATATCCAGAGATGGAGGGAGTATGTGTTACTATTGGGTTGTTGTGTGTTATCAATTGGTGTTGACTGCAAATTTCAAATGTGATTAGCGTTGGAAATGATGTTTTTAAATGCCAACTGCTGTACCCCCACATCTGTCTTTGTTGTAGTCAGCAACACGCTGATGTTTCAATTACCACCACAGATGTGTTGCAATCTGACACTTTTTTGTGCAATTTTGTGTTCTCAGTGTGCGTCTAAATTTGTATGCAGAAGCAGTAGCCACTTCAAATGTTGGAATCCAGCATGCTTTCCTCGCTAGACCACACGGAACTAGAGACGGTGCGGCCTCCCACTCCTGATTTGATCGAAGTCGAAGCCCACACGAGTGGAGGAGGCCTCCTGTCACCAAGCATCGTTGTCGATTTCTGAGCGCATCCGCCATCTCGCGCCCTCGTCCTTCCATCGCAAGGCAAGTCGTCAATCTCGTCTGTAGCCTTTTTCTGATATTAGTTTCTATTCAATCACTGATCATTATTTTAAGGTGCTGACTCCAAGTACACTATTTCATTAATCAGTTCTTATTTACAAGATCAAATGAATTTAATTAATTTTGCATCATTTACCAATATATTACCTAGAGGGCTATTGAGGGCGATTGTTAACAGAACCAAATCCTGGGATCTGCAAATAAGCAGTTATTTTAGGTGATAGATTTCAAGTGAAATATTAGCCAGTGTAGTAAGTAGTACTTCACTATTCATGTTCATATAACTTACGAATATACTTGTTATGTACTTTCAGAGATGGTGGAAGAAGTGAGTGTTCGCCAGCAAAAGGGACCCTATCTTCTGAAACATGAATTGTTTGACCTTTGAATCACAGAATAGAATGACATGTAAGTTTTAAAACTCTTGCCTCTCCATTCGTAAGCCAGCTGTTGAACAACTCCTCTCGGTCTTCTCTGAAACTTTGTGACATGTTCCTGAACCCCAACATCTCCATACTTGGTGCTACCGCCACACCCATAGAGTTCTTCATCATCGCCTTGAAGAAGAATCTCCTTGTAGGTGTTCAGACAGGGCCCTGCCCTCCATCTCCATGAACCTCCTCTCGGTTCAACCTCCCCTCTCCTCATGAAACTAGCACTTGACCAGATTGATAATAGGAGTCCTGAAAAGCTGTCTTGGTTGGTCCTTCACGTCTGATTATGAACCTTCATGTACTATGGTCCCCTAGTCAAATTATGTACCTTGGCATTGCTCAAAAAAGATTATGTAGCTTGACACTTATTTGTGTTTATGCTTTCATTTTGCAGTTGTTTTATTTTTTCAGAGTTAATGTGAATGAGGTCTATGGTGCCCACTACTTCTGATGATATGAGACCTTTAGGTAATTGATCTTTTCTCCTATATTCCAGTTGCTAACTGTTACCTGTTCTGTCAGCATTATCAGTTTGTTAACTTAGAGAAGTAGATAGTAGTGATTGATGATCCTTTGGTGTGGTGTGTTGGCATTATAGAGGCGGAGGCTTCATCTCCTTGGAGAATCTGTTGTACTTTGCAATGAATTACCCTGTTGAGTGCAAACCATTGTTTTCAGTGCTATTGCTCTTTTGTCACATGCTTTTTCTGTTATGATTATCGGTACTTATAGGCTTGACCGCTTGAGGCTACGATGTACTCCAGTCTTCATCACTTCTGTTTAGAGTATGACAAGCATAACGTAGATGGCTTGCTTGAACTTATTATTTGCAGAGTTACTAAATAAAATGTGGCACGTATTGCTATTTTCTTTGCTGTGAATGTCTATTATTTCGTTGTTATTACCTAGTATCTTTCATATGGCTTAGCTAACTCAGCAACTTGGTTTCATTTTTTGTTGCAACTGGCCCATAGCACCAGTTGCAATTTTGGTTTAAATTGACTGAATTTTTTAATCAGAGCTCAAACCATGTGTTGTAACTGTGCCCTGATACATAGTAGTAATTGTTTTAGTAGTTTTGTTGCAACTAGCCCATGGCACTAGTGGCAGTTTTGTCTTATCGACCTCATGTAGTAATTGGGTTACTACAGAACTTGCAATTGTTATGTCTACATGGTTGCAATTGACCTCATGTGGTGGTTAGGGTTGTGGTTAGCAGCGTATGTTTTATGCATTCCATTTTTTTCTTAATTAGTAGATCTAAAAAAATAGAACAATATTAACCACACACAGCACACAGCAGGCAGTATACAATCTCCAATCTGAGAGTTATCATTATCCAATAAACAAATACTAAATTAATAAGGATTAGAATCGGTAAGCTCAGACAGCTGAAACGTTCAACCTGTTTAGTTCATGAGATCAATCAATGAATAAAGCAGAGAAGACTCCTAAACCTGAATGGCTATCGTCTATCGGTCGATGGCCTTGTAGAGGACGCAGGTGACGTACTTGGAGTGGAACCTGTGAGTGTGTCCGAGTGCCACCAGCGGCTGCGAACCCCAGCCTTTCTCGATGTAGAGGTAGTCGAGGATGACGTGCCTCGGCCTCGCGCAGCAGCCTTTAGCTTCTTCCGAGGAGCTCCGTGAGTTGAGCACGCCGAGGTAGAGCTGAGCCGGCAGCTGAGGAGGCTCCTTTGCAAACTTCTTTTCTCCGGGAACATGGAAACTGTAGCTGGATTCTGGGGAGGGCAGAGCCATGAGCTCAGATACACTTTCCACGCTTTCAGGAATGAAATCCTGCATCAACATGACAGACAACACAAGCAGGTATGTAGCAGACAAAACTCCGCCAACGAATTGACACAAGGTATGAAGCAGAATATACTTACATGGACATGTACTAGGTTCACAATCTGGCCCGTGTGGTCTGTTTCCCAGAGAAGATCAGGTATAAATCTTCTTTCTCCGTCTACAGTGAATCTGTAACGGTGAACTCCAGATGAAAGCATCAGCAGAATGGTGTGATCTTTTCCAGATTTTTCGACAGGTTTCCTGCGACGTAGACGTATATTTATCAAACTCTCTTCTATCGACATATTATACATAAAGTATCAGGCATTGCATAAATCTCTTGTCCATTGCATTGGTTTAGATCTAGTGTTACAATTGTTCCATTGCATCAGTGGCAATTCATTTCACTTTTGACTTATTTTTTATCGGGGCTCAACCCACAAACTTATATGTGTTGCAACCTGTCCATATACATAGTTGTAGTTGGTTTAGATTTATTGTTGCAACTAGATCTTGCATATCATTAGAATTCACTTCATTTTTTTACTAGAAATTTAGCAAAAAACAGACACCCTTTCTCATTACCTATCCGCCCCATTTAGTAATTTATTTTAAGGTTGTGTTGCAACTGGCCCACTGTAACACTTGCAATTGGCTTTAGTTTTTTACCTCATTTTTTTCTTTTCAATAACAGACGAAACTGCATGTGCTACCAACTGTCATTTTTTTATACATGTAGATGCTATTTTTGTTGATAACCTGCAGGCTGCAGCACAATTGTGCTGCCCCGATGTACTTTTCTGTAGACCAAGACAATTGATACAATATCAAGGATGGATAATATGAGTCCCCTTGTTGCAAAGTGCTGTAGTTGCAATTGACCTCGGTGCTTTGGTCATAATAATTAAATTTCCTAATTGAAATTGGTCTAGTTGTAATAATAAGTTGGCCGATTACAATTAGCACTAGCTTGCAGCCACTTAAGTGGTCCGGTTGCACTCTAGTGTTTTTGTAATTAGATTATTGTTCTAGTTGCAACTGAAGGATGTGATTAGTTGCAATTGCTTGAATTTGTAACAAGATTAGGGCTCTGGTTGGAATTATGTGATATGTGCACATTTTTCTTATGTGGTTGTAATTGGGTTATTTTCCAAGTTGCAATGGGAACACGTGACCTGTCGCAATTGTCCTAGTTGCAACTTGCCACTAGGTTGTACTACATTTTAGTAGTCGATAATTACAGAGAATGTAGTTTCATGTTTTTATATAGTTTTTTGCAAACTTTGTCAAAAGATGGTCATTATGGATCTCATTGTGATTGCTATATTTTTCTCCCGAACATGCTTCAAACAATTTTAAAATTAGATTATTGTTTGAAAAGATACACCATTTTAAAATTTTGAACTAACTAAATAATCCTACAATTTTTTGTCTACGAAATTCTCCAACTATTTTTTGTTGTTGTATGCGAATATGTGGGTCCGGTGACAGTCGTGGTGAACTTGTCACTGGTGGTCAACGTGGGAAGGGACTCCAGGCTCGCTTGTTTCAAAAAAAAAAGACTCCGGGCTCGCACGTGAAGCGTAGCGCGAGGGGTGGGTTTGGACATGCGCCAGGTGGGCGCGCGAGCCGCACGGAGTCGGGGGCGCGTGGGACAGGCGCGCGCCGGGTTAGCCGGGTGAGACTCGCGGAGGGTCTGTGCATCTGTAGTAGACAATGCACCTGGGTGCATTTTAGTCTCGTCATATATATATATATATACATATATCGGAAATAACGAGCTACCACCGGTGGTACCTAACCACCCATGGGGGGCTGCTACCCGAGCCCTATGCAACCATCCGATTCCCAGGCAAGGGCATCCATGCGTTGCCTCTCGGCACACGGAGACAAAAGGGCCAACATGCACGACGTCAGGAAAAGCGTGCCGCCGTCACCTCCTGTGAAGTCCTCCGCTAGGCGTGTCAGAGCAAGAAGGCGCAGCCCAGGACCACAACACCACATAGCTCACGGGCCAGACACTGCAGCATGCTTTTTACGTACGTGGCACAGCCGGGCCTGATTTAGATGGCTAAAGTTTCTAAACTTTTTTCCACTCTCTCCATCACATCACATTAAATACGCCAAAAGACATATGTTCGGAGTATTAAATATAGGTAAAAAAAATAATTAATTACACAGTTTGGATGTCCTTTGCGACACGAATCTTTTGAGCCTAGTTAGGTCATGGTAGGATAATATTTACCACAAACAAACGAAATGTGCTACAGTGTGCTACAGGAGTTCCAGCAGTTAAATTTACAAATTTTTCAACCAACTCAACAAGGCCCTAGAAAGTACCCCTTTTCTCTTCGGTGGCAGTCCTCCGTATCCGATGGGTGTCAGGGCACGCGTGTGTTTGCAAGGCAGCATGCTAGTAGTTTTCGTCCACGGTCCAGTAGTAGTACTCCCTCCGTCCCGATATATGTGCACTTGTAGCATTCAAATGAACAAATTAGCACCAATGTGAAATTACTTTACTACCCCTACTTAATGCTTTGCTGCGCAAGTCACTGGCGAGTGACCAGGGGTATCTGGAAGGATCACGGAAGCATAGCTGGACAGGTAAGGAGACGCGTGGCGTACTTCTACCGGTGTCTCTTTTTACAGGGAAGCTGTGTGCTTCTTTTTTTAAATTAAGAAATGGAAGCAAGCTGGTACGGTTGGGATCCCTCGGCCAATGCACAAACGGATAGTTGCACTTAATTTGGGAAAAAATTTAAACACAGGAGTGCATTTAAAGTGGGACGGAGGGAGTAGGAGCTAATGAGTGGACCATGGAACACTGTGGCAGTGTCCGGTAGCCTCTAATGAGTGGACCATGGAACACTCTTTGCAAAATGCTACTAGTAGTACTGGATGTTAACTTGTGCCATCTATTCGTAGGCAGGTAGAGGCTAGAGGCTATGCGCATGACCTGACACCGGCCATACTAGTACTCCTTGAGTTTTCTTAACTTCATTTTGTGAATAATTTAACGTGAAAAAGTATACCCATCCGGGAAAAGATAGCATCACGAATAATTAAATGTGAAAAAAGACATAGCCATCATGCGGGAAATCAGAAAAAAAATAATTTAATGTGGAAAATGCATTACCCATCATGGAAAAATAGCATCACGAATAATTTAATGTGGAAAAAAAGCATACCCATCATGCGGGAAAAATATGGTTCGAAAGAAACTAACCGTGGCTAAGCAGTTTTGTAGTATAATATTCATGTTTACTGGTTGTTGTACAAAATGTTTGGGTGTATATTATTCTACGTCCTTGTAATACTGAATCAAAAGGTGAATCCTATTAACCTACCACTACCAGAGGTGGTGAGTTTGGGTGTACTGCCACATAGTTTTTCGTTTTTAAACAACTAACAGAGGTGTCACTATGTCATGTCATGCATGTGTGGGTGTGTCAGTCTGTGGTCCTGCCTTCACATTTGAAATCCTAGGGACCACTAGAGGCTACCGGACACTGTCCCAGACCTAGTAGCACATACCGGAGTGCTTTTGCATGCACTCCGTAGGAGTACGTTGCAGAAGCCACTTGCGCCGCGGCCGGTGTCAGGGCATTCACCAGCGGTTCCAAGCTGCTGCGGAACGCGATGCAAAGAGACCACACGGTCCTGCAGCCCCTAGATGCTCTAACGGCCGTTAAAAGAGGCGTGTTTGGTTGGTGCGGCTAAACTTTAGCCGGTCCAAATTAACAAGTTTGACCACTAATTAGAGGTATTAAATAAAGTTATTTTACAAAATTGCCTCCACAACCCTCGGGCTAAATCGCGAGACGAGTCTAATGAGGCCTTTGACCGCATGATTAGAGGATGATTACTGTAGCATCACTGTAGCAAATCATGGATTAATTAAGCTCATTAGATTCGTCACGCAAAGTTGCACTCATCTGTGAAAAGATTTTGTAAATAAACTTCATTTGGTACTTCATGCACGCAAGATTCCTCGAGACTAAAATTTAGTCTCTAACAAACAAACACGGCCCTGATGAGGACGCGGGCAGCTACCAGTCTACCACCGGGTGGGAGGTAGGTAGCACCGGGTGTAGCAAATCCACTCTTTATATATATATATATATATATATATATATATATATATATATATATATATGTCGGGATATTCACCACGCTGCGTGGTGAATATTATTCAACGCGCACGGCGGAGGAGTCGTCGGAGTTCAGGCAGCCCAATTAATCACGAATTTACTCCGTTCTCATCTCACGTAGTAAAAACCTGCATGCGTTTCAATGTTTCATCCGTTTTAATGCGCCCCTATTTTAATTGATCTATACGTGGCGAATTGATTGCTGGTGATCCTGGCTCCGCCTCATGCTCCGCCATATCTTTACTGCCCGTTGCTGGCCGCGATTATTTGGTGTGCGTCCTCTACGAGATCGAATATGCAACGATGGCGGCACAGCGGTGCTGCCGGCGCATGCATTATGGCGACGTCTGGAGAAGTAGACCGCTGAATGGCAGTCGTGTGCGCGTGCATGGTGCTCTGGCCTCCATGATCTCGACACCATCCCTACACTGTGCTGCATCGAGTAGGACGAAGCCCGTAGCTTTGGTTCCATAGGTCACGACGAGAGGGGGACAAGAAGCTAATAGCTTTGGTACCATATATTTTTTACGTGTCTTAATTTTTCATATTTACTACATGATTTAAATTTCTGGTCAAGCTGTTGACGAAAACAATACGCACGTTGACAACTTCCAATATTCAGTGAATTTAGATTGGCGATTTAGTAAACTTAATTGCGACAGATTTCAGGTGCAGCTAATCCTTGCACAATTACCGGGTACGTACTAGCGTTGTTGCGAGATTGCAGGGAGATTTCACCAGCAACATACTCTTTTGCATGCATGAATCACCCTTCAAAGAGTACAACACTCATAGTACTCTTCAGAAGTATTTTTGATTTCTTGGAGGAGTAAGGATCTCTCTGCCACGTTAAAAATATTTTGCAGAACATGGAGTGTTTAGTAGCCACTGAAAAGATTGCATCTGAGTAGGGAATATCCTATAGACCCAACATTAGTTTAAAAAGTACCCAACAACGAAGAGTTAGTTGGTCTGTTGAGTTTGGAGCCATTTAAAAGGGAGTATTGTACTCCTCTTTTGTGAATTGTAGTATTATATACCGAATTTTATGAATAACACTATGGCACTATGTACGGGTCAAATGAAAATTATTATGACACAATTCATTGGAATCAATACATTTGTACAAATACACTCGATTAAAATCAATTTCAAGGTTCAGATGTCAATTGCAAACATTAGGATGTTTTTTATTCTAATTCCACAGTAGTAATTCCTGCAACAGTAAAATCAAGGTTTGACCGAGGAACACTCTATTTTACAGTTCTGTGCCTAATTTGGCCAATCAAAACATGAATAATACTTAACGCATGCCGCCAGGGCCAGCCATGACCAGAGCTCTCGTGAAGAAAAAATCCTACGCGTCCATTTTAATGTCTGTTGGTAATAATCATGATTATTTAGATTTATATGTCTATTTTTGATGTCTGTTTTAAGGGCCGAACTAATTGGTATTGATTGCTGGCTAGACTTGCGCGATCCTCATTGACCACGAACTGACATGTGGATGCAAAATTCTTTTCAGCATGCACGGAAGGTCCACAACAATTAACTTAAATAGTAAAAAGAGAAAAAGTTATCATGGTGGTAGTTAGTGCTTGCATCTGCACCAGCTATATACCTGAGCATTTTTGGCCCGGCCCACTAACCCGGCCCGCCCACGGACCTTTTTGGAGTCCGCGAAAAAAAATCTTGGCCCGAGCCCAGTTCGTAATGCTGTTTTTAGCTCTTTTACACTATAAAGTGTGCGGGCGGCCCGCCCAAGCCCGGGCCCGGCCCGAGC
Organism: Cenchrus fungigraminus; assembly: GCA_036936925.1. NCBI lineage: Eukaryota > Viridiplantae > Streptophyta > Magnoliopsida > Poales > Poaceae > Cenchrus > Cenchrus fungigraminus. The sequence continues at coordinate 77,992,819 of CM072780.1, forward strand.
CCAGCCCGAAAATTGAGGCCCAACACATCCTATGGGACGGTCATGGGCTGGATTTTCTCAACCCGAAAAACCCAGATTTTTTTCCGGCCCGACCCGTGAAATGCTCAGGTCTAACCAGCTAGGATGGGCCAGATTTGGGAGTACTATTTAGGATAGAGTACAGTTATTTGCTGGATTCAAAATATTTTATGATTGCAAACAAACACTGGATATTTTCTCCATTTAAGGTAGTAATAATGGTAGCGGAATAAGTTTCAAACTTTATAAATGTAGCTTTCAGATCTAACAAGGAATTCCATGCATTGCCCTTATTCAATTGATGTTCCGGTCATCAGCTCAAGCAGAGGCATCCGATCCTGCAACGTTCTATTTTGCTTCTCCAGAAGTTGAGCAAGGTTACCTGTCCATTAGAAACAAGATACCAAACTGCATTGATGATGCATTATTGTTTCATGGAAGAAATCAATGAAGAAAACATAGAGTAATTAGTCACGAGAAAAAAGGTAATTTGGAAGCAAAGGAGTAATTTTTATATTCTCTTTGTTTGCCCATATGGAGTAAATTGTCAGAGAAACAAGTACATGGACGACTACACAGGCATATGAAAGGAGTAACCGGACATCAAAACGGGTGGTTTTGCTATGGAGTAATTTTCTATGTATTTTATTTTTTCCTGGACAATGAGTAATTTTGTATGCCACTATTATGCTGACATCCTTCTAGGCGTCGCCTTCATAGCCCCTCGGCATGGCTCCGGCAAGCTCACGAGGGCACATAAATACTACATTTTGTTCTCATGGAGTAAAATCGTCAAAGATCTGAAAAAGGAATCCATGAAAAGGAATTTACTAACTCTTGTCATGAAAAGTAATCCATGAAAGTTAGAACATCAAGCAAATCATATCACGGTTCCTATAGGTCAAATTAGAATAGCAAGAAAATATTCATATCTAAATCTAATAAATGGAAAGAAATGCTAGGATCTGTACGTACCAATTCCTCCTATCTTTGAGAGTTTACAACCTGCATACGAGATGGAAACACCTGCATGATTTTGCATTAGTCACTTCAAATAAACAAACTACTAGGCATGTGGGTAAAAAATGAATCGAGAGTGAAGAAAAAATGCCAACCAAAATCAGAATATCGAGATCGTAGACTTCATGCGTACCTTGGCTGAGCCGCCGCTGGGGCTAGGGCTGGACCTGAGAGGTTGATGTGTGAATGGACGCGCCGCCGCCCTCCATGCCCTGCTCCGTCTCACATGGATTTGGTCGCGCCGCCGGCGACGATTGCCGGCCTGGATGTTCGCCCAACGTAGATGTGTGGGAGAGCTGTGTGTGCATGCCACCGCTGATGCCGAGGAGAGAGAGGGGCTGCTGCACACAAGTGATTTTTTAATGTCATTTTTTAATGCCACCGCCGATGCCACCACCAATCATAATTAATGTCATTTTTTTCAACATTTGAAATTTGAATCCAAGTGAACACAAGTGACACATGCCACCTAACGCATGCACACATATAAAATGTGACTTCACTAATCAATCAAGCATATAAAAGTATTGAAGTTCTTTCCTTTCATCTAACAAATAGTATCTATGATTTGTACACAAACATATACCTATTCCAAAACTCAGGTCAAATCAGTGAGGGGCGATCATAGAAATATGAGAAGAAAACCAGCGACATAATTATGATTCCGATAACAAATAGCTACGCAGATACATATATATGGTGGCAACAAGCATATATACCTTTCTATAATGACATATAAACCTACATCCATTGTGATTGTTATCAATTAATAACCATCCACACAGCAAGATCATGCAACCTAAAAAATCAGCTACTGCAGAAAAACACAGTTACTAGAGGAGTTCGAGTTTGATTTCCTTTAGAGAACAAGAACAAACTTGAACTCTTTCAATTTAAACTTCAACGGAAAAGGAAATCAAATTTTAAACTTTAAAGGAAATGGAAAGAACTTGAACACTTTATATGACTCAGTTGATTTGTGAAGTCACATTTTAAATGCAAACGTGTCGTTCGGGCCATGCAAACCTGTCGTCTAGGTCATACAAACCTGTAACAGATAGTATATATGCTCGTATGCTAGCACATGTATGATCAACAACTAAGATGCAAACAAAGGTAGTATTGCAGGCAACAGATAGTATCTATGATCTAACAAGATTCAAACAGATAGTATCTATGATCAAACAAGATTCAAAATTCTTAGCAAGCATACATCTCTATGTAGGAAAGATTCCACTTTTTTCAATTAAAATCGAAGGCATAGAAACAACAGGACCAAATCATATAAACCTACATCTCAACATAAGTGATGCACAAAGGTGCATGGGAAATGCATGTAAACATGGAACAAACTACTGTCATCTAAACCAATAATATTTGCCAATTAGATACATGCATCAGAAAGAAGTATATATGCTACAGCACACAGGTATATATAATTTGTATGATAAGATCTTGTCATCTCCATTGCACATCACAAGAACTCAATATCTCCAGAAAAAAGATGAAGAATAAACTAGTGAGGATGGGATGAAATCATGTAGCACGTGCACGTTCATATATCTCAAGCATAGAAAATCACCCAACGTTCATATATCTGAAGCATATAAATCAGAAGTGTGCAAACATATGCATAGAAATCACCCAACGTTCATATGCATATAAATCAGAAAGAAATGCATTTTTTCCAATAGTGCAAGAACAAGTAGGTGAGTGTGCTGTTAATAACATGAATCCTGGTGGAGAGGAGCCATCTAGCAAAAAAAAGGGATCATACATACATTCAGAGTAGGACAGAAGACAGGAGCTGCCGGGCTGCTGGAGGAGCTCGCCATCATGCCTGCATCCGAGCTCACCACGTGCTGGAGGAGCTCCCCAGACCTCAAATCGAAGCCAGCTGAAACTGAATCAAACAATTAGAGTTTTGGATTTTAAAAACAAACAAAAAATTGATTAAAAACATATATACATGCATGCACATATCAACAAATTTGATTCCATAATGGAAAAAAGCTTGAACCAAAATTTCTATGCTCCTTTCTCCTTTGGATTTGTACACAAACATATATATTATTCCAAAACGCAGGCCAAATCAGCGAGGGCAATCATAGAAATATGAGAGGAAAATCACCTAAACAATTAGATGATTCCAATCACAAATACCTACGCAGCTACAAGCATAGATACCTTTCTACAATGGCATATAAACCGTTTCTCTCACAAAAATTTGGATCAGTGAAGCTCATGTAACACGGCCACACATGAGCATAGGACAAAAATTGAATTTTATGCCAAAAGTAACAAATGAGGGAAAATCATGTTTCTATGATTCCATAGAAACCTGAACCATAGAAACCTTTCTGCAATGGCATATATACCTACAGGAAGGCCATGCAGCGTAGAAACATGAAAGTCAGGAACATGATAGCACATATGAAGCAATTAGCATGACGTAGCGTCTGCCTCAGGAACATATCCTAACTGATGGAATCATAGAAAGCAGTGTTGGCAGCTTAAGAGGAATTTAGTCGAACAGCTTACCTGCACAGGCTGTCTAGTCGATTCGAGCCATTTGGGTGGTGGCAGCGCCGGTTTCGTCAGTGAGCAGCGCCGACGACGGGGAAGTTGAGATCCCCGCAACAAATGGGCCCGCCGCTGCCGCGTGCTCGCCGAGGAGGTCGGTCCGGCGGTGGCTGTTGCCTGCGTCCACGCTCCTCGACGCCAGGAAGCCGCGCCGAGCCAGGATCCGTGCCGGGAAGCCGCGCCGATGTGCTCCACGCGGGGAGGTCGCCGGTCCCCTACGGGGAGCTCGCCGGGAGGGGAAGTGGGAGGTCGCCCGGTCTTCCTCGTCGCTGCTAGACACGGGGAAGTCGTCGCCGGTCCTGCGCAGAGAGCTTGCTGGGGGGCGCTCCCGCTGTCGCCGCTTGCTCCCACAAGAGGAGGTCGACAGCTTGCCGGCGCTCATCGCGTCCGCGGTGTCCTCGCCGTGCACGCCGTCGCGAGCTCCAGCGTGGGGAGGTCGCTGGTCCAGTGCGCCGCTCCCTCCTGGAGGCAGTTCGCCAGGATCTACGCCGCGCCGAGGCAGGATCCGCGCCGGGAGCTCGCTGGTACCGACGCCGTTCGCCGGGGGTCCCGCCTCGATCTGCGCTGCCGACGAGGGAGGAGGGGGCGGATCCGGCGCGGTGGACGGAGGCCGGCGACAGATCGGAGGAGGGGCGGCGCCGGCGTGGTGGGCTGCAGCCGGAGGAGGGGCGACGCCGGCGCCGGCACGCCGGGATGCGGCTGTGAGGATGGGGTGGGTGGGGGCCGTGGCGGGATTTTGGAATAAAGAGGGAGGGGAGGGGGGGGGAGATTTTTGCTATTTTGACTACAAAAGCGACAGACTTCTCTAAAATGACCACCAGACACTGGGCTTCTCTAAAATGATCACGAATCTGTTGTTCCATACGTTAGAATGACCACAGCAGCTGTTTAACAGTTTTTGCTGTTATTTAGAGCTAAATAGCTACGGCAAAAGACCAAACTACCCTTGAATCCAATGAATCGCCATCCGCTCCCGACGAAAAAAAATTCTCTCGGTTCTCTCTCTCACCCTCTCCCGTCCGCGGCGGCGCACGCGCGCCGAGCTCGCCCGCGGCTACGCACGCACGCGCGCAGGGCCGAGCTCGCCCGCGGCGGCGCACGCACGCGCGCAGGGCCGAGCTCGCCCGCGGCGGCGCACGCACGCGAGGCGGAGCTGGCCCGCGGCGGCGCGCGCGGGGCCGAGCTCGCCCGCGGTGGCGCACGCACGCGCGCAGGGCTGAGCTCGCCCGCGGCGGCGCACGCACGCGCGGCGGAGCTGGCCCGCGGCGGCGCACGCACGCGAAGCGGAGCTCGCCAGCGGCGGCGCACGCGCGCAGGGCCGAGCTCGCCCGCGGCGGCGCACGCACGCAGGAGGGACGGCGGCGGCCCAAGCAGTAGGGGCCGCGCCCGGATCTGGACGGGACGCGGCGCGAGGAGGCTATCCGCGCCGTGGACCACGCCTCCGGCCGCCTCCGCGCCGTGCCCGCCATCACTGGCCGGACCCCGCCGCTCCCGCTCCTCCTCTGCGCCCTCCTCCTCGCGTCTGGTTCTGGCCGTCGCGGGCGGGGCGGCGGCGGCCGTCGTCACGGGTGGAGCGCTGTGGGCCGCGGCCGCAGTGGGAGCGGGCGGCGCCGGCGCCGGAGACGACGCCATCCCTCGCGGCGGCAGAACGGGATCTCGAGGAAGAAGACGAAGCGAGAGAGAAAGGGGTAGTTTGGCCATTCAAGTGGAGAAAAGTTAACAAAATGATTACAAAAATTCTTAAACTGAGATTTGGTCATTCCGCAGTATGGACAACGGATTCGTGATCATTTTGAAGAAGCCCAACGTCCGGTGGTCATTTTAGAGAAGCCCAGCACTTTCGTGGTCAAAATAGCAAAAATCTCGAGGGGGGGTTGGGGTGGGCCAGGTGGCTCGGGGGGGAGCGGTGGGCGATTTGAAATGGTGGGGAATCAGGGAGGAGTGGGAGGGGGTAGAGATAAGGTGGGTCCCGTGCGCGCACATGGATGGCAGGACGCTAGGGGTTGCCGGTTGGGTTGGACCATGTGGGTGGCTGGTTGGCTGGGGCTTCTAATAATTATTGGAAGCCCTAGGCTCCTAATATATATACTCTCTATATATATAAGATTTTTTATTTATTCTTAATTAATTGGTTTATGTTACATATATATTTTGAACTTTCATAAGGTTATTATATCTCATCATCATCTGATTGTGTGCAGGATCACTCTGGTTCTACCTATGCTTCAATTAGCTTTCGTGCGATTCTTAATCAAGTCGTGGAAAGAGTTGGGGTGGATTACTATGGTGGATAGCCGTTTTTCACCAACAATTGGAAGAGTCAAGCAATTCTAACTTTATACAAGCTAGTAGAACCCGAGGCTCCATTGTTTGATGATTGCAGTGCTATTTGTGACGGTCCTTCGGAAGCGGAGGAGAGTGCACTAGTACGCGCTCTAGCTTATTTTGAGGGAGTTCTAGGCTAGACGATTGCAGACATTAACCATATTTCATATCTACAAGCGCATTATGCTTAGTAACATTATGCATGCATGGATCAGGCTTTGTACCGTACCGTATTATATGATCTTGTATTAATTAGCTAGCTATGTGAACCTTTATGAACTTATTAATTATTATTAATTAGCTACTTTATTATGAATTCATGTATTGTCTTCAAATCATCAACATGTTCAGTAAGCATGTTTATTATTTTGAGTTGGTTTGGTACTATTTTCAATTTAATTGAATTTGCGCTTAGAGGGATTCTGACGAATACCATGCATTCAGACATATATTGCACTACCTCCAGTACCGATAGGAGCAAGCTGCCCAAGCATAGTATTTTCAGTGACACCTCTAAGGAGGTCAGCTCCAGCATATATATACTAGCTCTTAGACACCTTTTCCGGAGAGTAAGAGAGAGAATGTCGACATCTTGTTTGAACAGCTTGCTCCGTCGGTACTGGAGGTTACATGCTCTATATATACTTGAAACACATATCTATGAACTCACGTATTGTTTTCAAATCATCAACATGTTAAGCATGTTTATCATTCTGAGTTGATTTGGTACTATTTTCAATGTAATTGAATTTGCGCTTAGGGATTCTAATGAATACCATGCATTCAGACATATATTGCACTACCTCCAGTACCGATTGGAGCAAGCTGCCCAAGCATGATGATTTCAGTGACACCTCTCAGGAGGTCAGCTCCAGCATATATATACTAGCTCTTAGACACCTTTTCCAGAGAGTGAGAGAGAGAGAATGTCGACACCTTTCTTGAACAGCATGCTCCGTCGGTACTGGAGGTTACGTGCGCTATATATGTCAGCTTCTAGCATTTAAACCAGTACTTGAAACACATATTTATGAACTCACGTATTGTCTTCAAATCATAAAGATGTTCAGTAAGCATGTTTATCATTCTGAGTTGGTTTGGTACTATTTTCAATGTAATTGAATTTGCGCTTAGGGATTCTGATGAATACCATGCATTCAGACATATATTGCACTACCTCTAGTGCCGATTGGAGCAAGCTGCCCAAGCATAATGTTTTCAGTGACACCTCTCAGGAGGTCAGCTTCAGCATATATATATACTAGCTCTCTTAGACACCTTTTTCAGAGAGTGAGAGACAGAATGTCGACATCTTGCTAGAACAGCTTGCTCCGTCGGTACTGGAGGTTACGCGCGCTATATATGTCAGCTTCTAGCATTTAAACCAGTACTTGAAACACATATCTATGAACTCACGTATAGTCTTCAAATCATCAACATGTTCACGAAGTACTCACCAATTTTGAGATTTTTCTGAGTTGGTTTACTATTATTTTCAATTTAATTTATTTTCCGCACGACATCACCTGGTAATTAAACGTTGACCTGAGTCCACCCATGAAAAGATCCGGAATGGTGTCAAACTTTGACACAAAGTCATTTATCAGTCGATTCAATTAATGATGCATTAGCTGACTCAATTGAGTTTTTTTTAGTTATTTCAAATGAAGCATGCCTGCTTGCCCAACATTTGGAACATATATATGAAAATTGTAAACGAAAATTAGAAAGAATTATTTCAACTCTTGAATTAATATGTGCATAGAAAAGTAGGTATTTTTTGTTCTTAACTTAATATAATTTTGCATGGCACAAATATTTTAATTAACGATTTTTTTAAATGTTCCAAGCAAAAGGAATGAGAAAAATGAGGAAGGAAAAGAGAAATGTTAACTTCCCGTGCAAAATTGTGTTTTAGTCCCGAGTGGTGTTACCAGCCGAGACAAAAGGACCCCCTTTGTCTCGGGTGGTAACACCACCTTGGACTAAAAGGTGAAAACTTGCCTTTAGGGGGCTCCCGCGCGAAACACTCCTTTTGTCACGGGTCGTAACACTACCCGTGACAAAAGGGGGGGGGCCTTTAGTCTCGGGTCGTAACACAACCCGGGACTAAAGGGGCTTTTGTCTCGATTGGAAACTCCACCCGAGACAAAAGGGGTGGGTATATAAGCCGCCTCGCCTTCCAGATCGGCACTTAGACGTATTTTGCCCAAATCGCCACCTTGTCTCCGTCGTCGTTGCAGCTGTCACCGCTCCTCCTCACCTCGTCCCTCCCCGACGTGCGCCGCCGTGCCCCTCCCCGACACGCCCCTCCCGGACACGCGGCCCCACCCCGACGGGCCGCCCCACCCCGGCGCGCGCGCCTCGCCGTCCTCTCCCGCCGCCGGTCGGCTCGGCCGACGTCCACGCGCCCCACGCGGCCCCACCCCGACGTGTCATCGCGTGGCCCTCCCCGATGCGCATCTCCTCCCCGACACGTTGTCCTCCCCGCCGTGGCGCCGGCCGGCGGCGTCCCCCTCCCTCCACGCGCCGCCCCTTCACGACCCTACCAGCTGGCCAACCTAACCGGTACGCCGCGCCGCCGCCGCTTGCCGGGGGCCCCTGTGTGGCCGCCGATCGGTGTGCGTGCATGCGCCGATGGCCGGCCGGGCCGCGCGAACGCTAGGGTTTTGCCTTGCTGACGCAAGCCCGTGTAATGCTTGTGTGAGCAAGCATTTTTATTTAATTTTTAGTTTATTTGATTTAGTTTATCAATTGATATGTATAGTTATAAAAACTTCGTAGATATGCATGAAAAAAATTAAATTTATAGGAATGGAAAGAAAATTTAATTAGAAATAAATCATATATATATATAGGGCGAGGCTAAAATGCAACAAGGTGCATTCTGTATAGCAAATGCACAGACCCCGTGATTGCAACCAATTACCACATCTGGACTAGACCAATTGCAACTCTGTCACCATACTAATTGCAACTCGACGGAAAATCATTTTGTACAACAAATGTACAGACTCTCGCAGTTACAAATGTGTGACTTACATCGATTGCAACTAGATGGACTTATAATTGGATGCGGACCGATAGCAATTGGACCTAATTAGTTGTAACTAGGTGCTGAATCTGCGTGTAAACCAATTGCAACCGCGAGACTAGACCAACTGCAACTATGATACTGTACTAATTGCAACGTGACGGAACTAATTGCAACAGTTTTGACCCGTTGCAACTTCCTACTGGATTCGAAACAATTGCTACTCGACTAGACCTGGTTGCAACCCGATGCGAACCAATTGCAACTAGAGTCGGTCTAGGTTGCAACTGAGTAAAAATCAATTGAAATCAGGGTGGGTGCATTTTCTATACAAAATGCACCCATGTGCATTATAGCGAAACACTATAAACACTATATATATATAGAGAGAGAGAGAGTTGTAATGCTTTGTATATATTTTTGTATATATATAGTCATACATATAAATTTATTAGTTTCGACACCTACGACTATGGACCAAATTCTTATTTGTGTATTTGAGTTCTTAATGTTCTTAATTGTTTTCTAATACACAATTTCATAGTTTGATAGTTCCGAACCCGACGACTGCTGCGTCGGCTCGAACAAGTGACTTCCCGTCACCTCCCGTCATTCTCCCACACGGCACCGCCGTCGACAAGCATCGTTCGTCCACCAGTTAGTAGAAATATTTCGACTTAGTTTAATGGAAAATTCTTGTTTATTCCAGAAATTCATAGTAAATTCATAGTAAAATTCTTGTTTATTCTAGAAATTCATATAATCTTGTTGTTTTTTTCCAAAAATTCATACAATATTGTTGTTTATTCTAGAAATTCAAATAAAATTCTTGTTTATTCAAGATATTCTTAGTAAATTCTTTTTATTCCAGAAATTCATAGAAACATCTTGATTATTCCAGAAATTCTTAGAAAATTGTTGTTTATTCTAAAAATTCAAAAAAAATTCTTGTTTATTCCAGAAATTCATAGAAACTTCTTGCTCTTCCAGAAATTCATAGCAAATTCTTGTTTATTCCAGAAATTCTTAGAAAATACTTATTTATTCCAGATGGATGACAATAATGATAACCTTACGGCCAACATTATCACTAGTGGTACAAATACCATTGCAAGCTTCACCGATGAGGAGTGTAGTCAGGCGGACATGTTCTTGAACATACCTCCGACTGAGGAGGATGCCGCCCCCATCGAGGACACAACAGCAAATAATGAGGACAATGCTGGAAACAATGAGGTAAGTCTTGTGAATGATAGTATGGAATGTTCCCACGAGGTATATATATATATCTCATGCATTAAGTTCATAATTATTATTTCTCTAACCTCTATTCTTACATAATTAATTAAATAACGAATCTGCAACTCATAGGCTTCATGCTCAACATAAAAAAAGACAAAGAGAGGGCGTACACAAGTACTCACCGGCCATGTCATGTATCATATCACAGAAGTGTCAGAGGTTGGTCAACCATGTGCTCCAAAAAAGATCAAGGACATGTATGTGTCGCAGTGCGGGGCCATTGTAACGTGCCCATCAGCTACAGAGAATGGAAGGAAAAAGCAGATAATCCACATGTGGTTCCAGACTCAGTGAAAAATTTGTTGTGGGATGAGATCCTAAAACACTTCACACTTCCTGAAGGTGTTGAACCAAACGATGTGAAGCGTTGGACTCTCAAGAGGATGGCAACTCAATTTCAGAAGTCCAAACAATAACTGGATAAAGATTATATCAAGAAGAATCGAACTCCAAATTGGATTGAATATCCCAAGTTAAAAGAACACTGGACGTCCTTTGTGGAATACAAGAAAAATGAAGATTTCGCCAAGGTGAGTGCACGAGGGAAGAAAAGTCGTGGTAAGAAGGGGCACGACCATCATCTTGGTCGAGGTGGTTACGCACTTGCAGTTCCCAAGTGGCGGAAGATGGAAGAAGACCTTCTCGCACAAGGTACCATACCAGCTGTCTATGAGTGGCCCGAGCGAGTGAAGAATTGGTATTGTGCTCATGAAGGCACAATTAACTCTGAAGATGGTATCCTTGAATTCCCACCCTCATTATGAGAGGCTGCACTTAAAATATTGAAAATAATTGAAGATGTCAAAGCGGGGAGAGTGAAGGTTGATGGAGAGATGGATGAGCTCACTATGGCGCTCAGGAGTCCAGAACACCCAGGGCGTTGCAGGGGCTACGGGGTGGTACCGTGGAAATTTTCCTTTAGCGGAGACTTTGCCACCTATCGAAGCCACAGAAGAAGAAGAGAGCGCGAAGAGGAGGAACGGTGCCAAGTGATATAGCAAAGACTTAAAGAACATGAAGAAAACATGACAGCAGAGATTGAACGGCGAGTGGCCGCCACAATAAATGAGATGGCCCAATCTGGAGGACTACCCCAAGTACAAGTGGATCCTTCTGCTCGCAAAAGCAGTTGTGCTTCCACAGAGGTCCCCGAAGAGCAAAGGGCAATAGAAGGAGTTCAAGTGGACCCTGTGGATGACATCTGTTGGTGCACCCCATGTGAGCTACACAAGCCATTCGGCAACATCAAAATGAAGGTATGTATAATTCATGCTATTGTTAGCTCAATAATTGATGCATATGACTTAGAAATTTCTGGACATACATTCACAATGACGGTATAATTCATGCTAATAACTAATTAATTATTATTTTTCTACATATATATAGGTGGCAGACGGAAGTGCTTTTGCACATTTTCCAGGATAGACAAGCCACGACATTCCGATTCCACCTGGCTACGCCTTAGTTAGTGTAGAGAACATTTGTCAACCTGCTTTTGAGGAGCTAGAGCTAGATATCCCAGGAGGTGATGGGGAAAAGACACTTAAGGATGCGCTACATTGTATCATATTATGGCCAAAACGTTACATTGTCATAATCCGTGTGAACGATGGATCTCTGAGAGATCCCCTGGAGCCTCCACAATCAACTCCGGGGCCGTCATCACTACCTGCTCGTCACCTTCTCCGCAAGAACCATACAATCCGGGAGAAGAGAGCTCCAGCGATCACGATGAGTCCAGCGACGATCACGATGATGACATCCCTCCCAATTCACCTTAGCAACAATCGGCCGCAGAGCATGCGCCACAGAGGTCTCAAGCACAATCTTGCAAGTCGGTGCAACCACCAAAGAAAAAATGACCAGCAAAGAAAAAGCCCGATCCAACGAAACTACCATGGGAGAGGACAGAAGAAGAAACAGATGCGATTTCAAAATAAGAAGTCGTGGATTGGTTTGCAAAACTGAGAGAAGATCGTCAACGTGAACGGCTGGAGGCCAAAAAAAATAAAGGTCGTCCGCAGAGACGCAAGACTTTCATACGCGAGAAGGAAGAAAGCAGGAGAAGGGTAGAGTTGAAAACGGACTATGACCGTTCGATGGACAAGTCTTATCAAAAGAAGAGATGACAAGGGTCGCCGAATAGTTACATCGAGCAAATACCTGCGTCAACGTCGAGGACTACCACAAACAAGAACAAGGAGAAGCAAATAGATGCATCGACGACGAATTCGACTGACTTTTTTGCAGGCCTCAGTGCAGAAGAACAAGCAGCTCTTGAAAACATGTCTGAAGAACAACTGGCTCATGTCATTGAATTTTATGAACAAACAGGGATGCCTGTTTGTGGTATTCTCGGCCTTCAAGACCTACCAGTGGATAAAAATTGCATACCTCGATGGCGCTTTGAGCTAGGACAACCTTTAGTGAAGCCATAATTGGTCAACAAGCTCCCAATTAAGATGCGCAGATTTCGTGATTAGCACTTGAAGAAGTCAGCTGATGACCTGGAGATGTTTGGTATGCTCGTGAGACCTGAAGATTTTGCCCTTCAAAACGAGAAGGTGTTCTGGCTCTAATTCAATGATATCTATGAAGTTTACCATATGGACGCCGTGAATACCGATCTTATGATGGCCTAGTGTCTGTAAGTGCATATATTTTCATATGTTTATTAATAAATTTATTACATTTGTCGATCTACTAATTAACATTTGGCTTTCTTTTTATGTAGCCTGCAACTTACTGAGATGCGAAGGAAGGGTTATTGTTGACGCTCCTTAGCCTCACTACTAAGTTTGCACTCACGGCGACGGTGCCAGAAATGCCTGTTGGCACTCGCTAGCATCGCTACCGGGTTTGTACCCCTAGTAATGGGGCTAGGGAACGTCTTTGGTAAAACACACGTCACAGAAAGGTCCGCAAGCGCACGGATTACCATTGTAGCACTTCACGCGGTGGTATTCGGGTTATCGTATTTATATTTTCCCAAGGGAGGCACTACGGCAAAGATGATCGGATAAACAATGGAGAGTAACAAGACTCGGTAAAGAGCTATAGCGGGGGTAACGAATAAAGATATTCGGGGATAACTTGACACACACAAGGAGATATTGATAAAGGGTTAGAGAGGACCTAGAGAGCTGGGAGGACAACGAGACGAGAAAGGATCCTAACACAATCTATCTATTCTTGTCAACTCTAGGTAAAGAACTAAGGCAAAGGATAACCACGGCAAGCTAAACTCAACAAGCTCTTCTAGTGCTGTAGGGGTATGCAAAGCCGCGCTCTCGGACTGGGATGAGAAGGGAGAACGACGACGTGCTGAATCCTACCGGCCCGAACTAACGTGGTGGACTACAAAGCCCGTCCGGAGCTGTCACCTCCTTAGGGTACCACAACTATTCCGTTGAACGGGACACCAATCTAAGACAAAGGTAAGCTCTGAGCACCGCGCTCACAACAAACCAAAGAACCTTTCCCCGGATATCACGAAGGAAGGTCTCTCTCTTTGATGAACCACCGAAGATCAAGAGAAGAACGACCACAACACTATAGGGTTCAAGAGAGCTATGCTAACCAAGATTAAACTAACTTTAGTCTAAACCAAGAATAAAGCTTCTAGAGCAAAGTAAAAGCTGAATGTAATTGACTCAAAAAGTAAGATAGAAAGATAACTTTAATTGTACTTGAGTCTAAACAAAGAAAGGATACAAGAGTAGTACCAGAACCCTGAAGAAGACTCCTCCGGAACCCCGAGACTAGCTCGACTCGACTCTAACTCCCAAGCTACACTAATCCTACTCTAAGTGAACAAAAGAGAGAAATGGAGATGCTCCTGCGTTGTGTGTCCAATCCAGCGAGTGTGCGGTGCCTTTTATAGGCAAGGGAGGTCGGTGGAGCGCAGGGGGGCCACACCCCAGGTGCGGCCAGCTCACTAGGTGCGGCCGGCCCTGTGATGTGTCGCCACTCGCCTTGGATGCCCCTGATTACTACTCCTTAGGCGGTTGTAGGTCAGCTCCTTGGGTCGGTTTCGCCTGGCACGCCAATTGATAGGTGCGGTCGGCCCTCTAGGTGCGGCCGGCCCTACCCCGTGCCGTGTGATGCACCGACCGTGTTAGGGGACGCCTAGGATTGCCTCTGGATGATGGTTGTGGCGGTTGAGCGAGCGGATAAGTGGACCCATTGATCCAAGTGATCCTAGCCTCCAGCATTTGATCAAACCGACGTTTCTTCAGTGAATCTTGCTCGTCCAAGTTGTGCTCGAGGGAGAGGGGGTGTCCTGGACTAGAGACACGCCACGGGGCAGGGCCGGCCGCACCTGCAGGGCCGGCCGGACCAGGTGGTTCGGCTGTGCCTTGCACGTGTGGTGTGTTGGTCCCAAATTCTCCCAAAATGTGTACCTGCCTATGAAAATCACAACACAACTCATGGAACTTTATTAGTACTAAAAATGTGCATGAAACTTGTCATATACTCCTCTCGAACCCGAGGTTTTGACGGTCAAATTTTTATTGTAAGGACCATCAACAAACTCCCCCAAGCTAAACGTTTGCTCGTCCTCGAGCAAAGCCTATACTTGGCCTCGGTGGATCAGGAGTTGCATGATGTTACCACTCGGCAAGTACCTATGCACAAATCCATGTTCTACTTGCTATTTGAAAAGATTGGTATGAGAGAAACTTAGCCTTATTTTACCTGTGGGGCTTGTAACTTTTCACCTTGCCTTCAGAGGTTGAAAGGTAGAATGGCTTTGACTTTGCATCACTCGCTCTTCTCTTTTCTGGATCCTATCTCGGAGTTTTGAAATTTTTGCAAAGAAAGACAAGGTTCCTCGGATGGTTCCCTCGATCGCTCAAGTGGTATTTGTTACCTCACCAAAGGCTTTTGAGCGAGCCTCAACTTCCTACTCTATGGCTTGTATGTGGAGCTTTGGGTAGGATAAGCATGAGACTCACGTGTGCCTCATGATGTTGTTGAGCCAAAGACCGGATCCAAGAAGAAACTAGTCATGCAACTTGATCGAGATTGTGCAAGTGTGTGGAATAGTTTTGTTTGTTTTTCTAAGTACTCCTTGCTTTGAGATTCTCCTCTTGCTTTTATTTTGGAGGGGGGTCATGCTTCATCATTTTTTTTCTATGCTCTTTGATTGGAGCACCCTTTTTTTTCTATGCTTTTTGAACATATACTTGTTTTTTTTTTCTTTTGATGACCCCTCTCTCCTTTTGCAAGAATACAAGAAGAGAAATCTCTTTGGAACTTTGGAGTTTTTATTTTTGGTGGATGGATGGCATGTTTCGCGTAACTCCCGGTGTGGAAGTTAGCATATATATGTGGGTGTACGTGATCTCGATCATGGGAGTACGAAAAGATTCTACCAAGGGTCACAACAATTTGGTAAAACTCAATGGGTCACAAGCAAGCATATGTAGAAGGTTTATACTTTGATATCGACATATGGCTTTGGTAGGTGATATGACCATTGAGGAACTTGTCTTGTTTTATTTTCAAAAGAAAATCATTTGAGATTTTCACCATACTATGAGATAGAGCAAGATCAACATTGTCTCACCATATCATACTAGTCAACACCCTAGGTTTGGTCACAAGCTTTTGCTTCCCACAAAGTTTTATTTCAGGCTCTTATCTCAAAATATACCAATAAATTCAAATGCTCCTAGAGCACAAAGTTGTACACTAGGTTCTTGCAAAGTTTTAACATAGCAACTATTCATCATTTCCAAAGTGAGGGTATAGACAAGATTTCAAGTGCACATGGTTGAAGGAAATATTTTTGTTGTTTTCTTTTATTCAAATGTGGTAAACATGATGTTGAAAATTTGTTTGGATGGACATACCTTCCTTGATTGAAAATGGGGTCTCCCCCAAGCTAATTTTTGGCTACCTGGTTGGCGTGTCTTCATTTTGGTGATGAGTTGAGCACTTGGAAGCTTGTAGTGGTTGGCTTGATGGATTCGTGGAAGATCATAGGTACGGCCGTGTCACTAGGTTCGGCCGGCCCTACCCCATTTGCTCCAAGCACTTGTGTCCCCTCCTGTAAACATCCTACACAAAAATTTTGTCGAGGGGAGGTACGGTCCTACCTCTAGGTTCGGCCGTATCACCAAAAATCTCCAAAACTGCTTTTCTAAGTCTTGTTTACTTACTAATGCAATGGTGAAATTAAATTTGAAATTTAAATATGCTTGATGCACGAAATAAAATGTAGGAAGGGAAATATGAGATAAATACTGGTTTACCTCACGGTGAGGGCTCGTAGTTTAGAGTCCGTGAGCGGGACTCCTCCGTTTGCTCAATTGATCTTGGATTCGTCCGGCCCCGGAGTGGAAGACTCGGACGATGCTCTCTTCACACGCCACACCTTCTTTGTTTTCTTCGGTGGCACTGAAGTCGGTGAGGCTTTAGCGGGGGTGTTTTTGGTTTCCGTCTCCTTTTCCCCCTTAGCCTTGTTGATTGCCTTTGGCTTCTTTGGTTGGTGGCACCCTTTGAATGCTTTGTCTTGCTCCCAATGCTTCCTCATCGTTGCGATGAGGCTATCTACTTTGGGCTTGGTCAGGGCTACCTTCTCTTTCTTGTATTGGGGCCGTGGCTTCCTCCACTCCCTAGAGTCCTCATCTTGCACTAGGTAACATTGCTCTTCTTTTGCTTGGAATTTGAATGTCATGTTTCTTCGCCCTATGTGGAATTGAATCTTTTCGGCTCCGACATCAATCCTTGCATTGACATCCCTTAGGAACAGTCGCCCAAGAATAAGTGGCATTTCTCCATCATCTTGTGTGTCGAGGACCATGAAATCCGCAAAGACGTAGGAGCCTTTGACATTCACCAAGAGATTTTCCACTGCGCCCTCTAGATATTTAATCAATAAGTCGGCGAGTTGGACTGTCATCATTTTCGGAGAGAGAGAGCAGGATATCCTAACTCCTCAAACATGGCCTTGGACATGAGGTTGACACTCGCACCAAGGTCACAAAGAGCATTCTTGATCTTTTGATAGTAGATCGTGCATGTGATAGCCGGATATCCATTGTCTTTCCTGTGCAAGACTACTGATTCCTCCCATGGGTCTTAGATTTGGTGTATGAGCTTCCCTACATGGTTAGGTGCATACATCCTCCTAGATGGCTTACCCCATCTGGTGGATACAACGCTAACATTTTCTCGGGTAGGCTCGGGTTGCCCCGGGATTCCACCCGACTCGGAAGAAGGTAAAGAAGCAGCAAGTTGAGTTTCTATCATTTTATTAAAGCTTAGCTGATTCTTCATAGCAGTAGTGAAGGATTCTATGGTGGAATTTAAATTTTCAAGAACTTTATCATAGGCGGCTAGCTTCTTGTTTAAGTTTTCATTAATTCTAGCTTGGCCAAAGACAAGATCCTCAATGGAGGGCTGATTATTGAAATTGTTAGAATAATTACCTCCATTTTGATTGTTGAACGGGAAGTTGGGCCTCGAGTTCTACCCTTGATTGTTGTAGTTGTTGTTGCCATTGTTGATGAAGCTATCTTCTTCCCTTGTCTCGGGACAATCATTTCCCGAATGACCCACATTACCGCAAACCTAGCACGTCATGCGAGCGTCCATAATCTTGGCGGTCTCCATATTGCTTGGTGCCTCCAATTTCTTCATTAGGAGGTCCATCTTGGCGGCGAGCATGTCGATTCCATCGACTTGGTGTACGCCGCGGTTATAGGGTTGGAGACGATCTCCATCCCAACCTTGGTTTGCCACCATCTTCTTGATCAATTCCTTGGCGGCGGGTACTTGTAGCAAGAAGAAGGCTCCTCCAGCGGCTGCATCTAGGTGCTCACGGGCGGTACGCTTGAGCCCGTGGTAGAAGGTTTGAATTAAGAACCACCCCTGCATGCCATGATGCAGGCACGCGGTGATGTACTCCTGGAGACATTCCCATACTTCCGGGATACTCTCATCATTCTGCTGCTGGAAGCCCGAAATTCTAGCGCGGAGGGCATTGGTTTTGCCCACCGGGAAGAACTTTGCGAGAAATGCCTTAGAGCACTTATCCCATGTGTTGATGGCATCTCACTCCGCATAAAACCATTGCTTCACCTTCCCGAGCAATGAGAACGGGAATAGGCAAAGACGAATTGCGTCGTCCGTCACTCCACGGATAGTGAAAGTCCTGCACACCTCCAGGAAATGCTGGAGATGTGCATTGGCATCTTCATTCGGCTTGCCGCAGAACGGACTAGCTTGAACCATGTTGATCAACGCCGGCTTGAGTTCAAAGTTTCCTTCTCCCACCGTCACGTTCGGTCCGGTAGGGACATTGGTGTTGGAGGGAGCGGAAAAATCGCGAATCGTCCTCTCGGCCATCGGTGCTGACGAGGTGCTGTCTACGGGATCGACGGTGTTTGTCTCTTGACTCGAGAGAAACCTCTGAGGAATGAGGACACAAGGTCGCACTCTCCTCACAAGTGACTCCGGATTGTCGTGAAAATTGGACGGTAGGTCGAAACCGGTCATGCACTACTCTGCATACACGAGAGTAGAGCAAGGGTAAACCCGCTTAAATAGCGGTTCACCGAACCTGGATAACTCTACCACTAAGTTTAAACGATATCTTTTGCCTATTACCTCCCCGGCAACAGTGCCAGAAATGCTTGTTGACGCTCCTTAGCCTCACTACTAAATTTGCACTCACGGCGATGACGCCAGAAATGCCTGTTGGCACTCGCTAGCATTGCTACCGGGTTTGTACCCCTAGTAATGGGGCTAGGGAACGTCTTTGGTAAAACACACGTCACAGAATGGTCCGCAAGCGCACGGATTACCATTGTAGCACTTCACCCGGTGGTATTTGGGTTATCGTATTTATATTTTCCCAAGGGAGGCACTACGGCAAAGATGATTGGATAAACGGTGGAGAGTAACAAGACTCGGTAAAGAGCTATAGCGGGGGTAACGAATAAAGATATTCGGGGATAACTTGACACACACAAGGAGATCTTGATAAAGGGTTAGAGAGGACCTAGAGAGCTGGGAGGACAACGAGACGAGAAAGGATCCTAACACAATCTATCTATTCTTGTCAACTCTAGGTAAAGAACTAAGGCAAAGGATAACCACGGCAAGCTAAACTCAACAAACTCTTCTAGTGCTGCAGGGGCATGCAAAGCCGCGCTCTCGAACTGGGATGAGAAGGGACAACGACGACGCGCTGAATCCTACCGGCCCGAACTAACATGGTGGACTACAAAGCCCGTCCGGAGCTGTCACCTCCTTAGGGTACCACAACTATTCCGTTGAATGGGACACCAATCTAAGGCTAAGGTAAGCTCTGAGCACCGCGCTCACAACGAACCAAAGAACCTTTCCCCGGATATCACGAAGGAAGGTCTCTCTCTTCGATGAACCACCGAAGATCAAGCGAAGAATGACCACAACACTATAGGGTTCAAGAGAGCTATGCTAACCAAGATTAAACTAACTTTAGTCTAAACCAAGAATAAAGCTTCTAGAGCAAAGTAAAAGCTGAATGTAATTGACTCGAAAAGTAAGATAGAAAGATAACTTTAATTGTACTTGAGTCTAAACAAAGAAAGGATACAAGAGTAGTACCGGAACCCTAAAGAGGACTCCTCCGGAACCCCGAGACTAGCTCGACTCGACTCTAACTCCCAAGCTACACTAATCCTACTCTAAGTGAACCAAAGAGAGAACTGGAGATGCTCCTGCGTTGTGTGTCCAATCCAGCGAGTGTGAGGTGCCTTTTATAGGCAAGGGAGTTCGGTGGAGCACAGGGGGGGCCACACCCCAGGTGCGACCGGCTCACTAGGTGCGGCCGGCTGTTGGTATTTCTTAACCTCACCACTATGGCACCGGGTTAGCGTGAGTGTGTAAGAAACACCCAGGTACACTGACGAGTGCCAACGAATCCGCAAGCGCACAGATACACCGTTGTAGCACTTCACCTTAGGAGTATTCCCAAGGGTATCGAATCCAAGGAACGGTGTGTACTACCTCCTAGCCTAGCTATGGTCCAAGGATACAACTCTATAGGATGAGATGAAGATGGAGAGGATCCTGCTGATAGTGGGCAGAGTTGAGAACAGTCTCTCGGTTAGGAACTCTCGTTTCGGACACCGGACCCTCCTGGCTATAACAGTTGGTTCACGGCAAATGGTTGCCTACACCTGTATCCGGACGTGGGGGATTCCGTAAGGGTCCAACGGCTGTCCCTACCGCTGCCTACCCCAAGACAAACCGTGGGATACAGGGCAATCGAAGGATAATTCGTCGTCTAGACACCACGTCTACACCACCGGTTACTACTATAGCACGGCTACGTCTGTCGACCTGTAACAACACAATGGCACTCCATATGAAGACGGAGCGACGAACCCACGAGAGAGAGACCAGAACTCACCCTGGTAACCACTATCTAAACAAGGATCACAGAAGGACTTTGGTCTAAACTAGAATGCAGGAGCATCCACTTTACTCTAATTGGACTAGCAGGCATACAAACGAAATTAGCAACTTATGAACTACACCAGAAGATCAAAGGCTAAGCTCATGAAGAACACAAGCCTCTAAATCATGAACAAGTGAAGAACACAAGAACTATTCACCTATGCATGAATACTACTTTAGTCTAAACAGGAAATGCAGAAATACTCACTTTATTCTAAATGAAGAACGAAGCATCCATAGAGATACAAAGGAGAGGCCTCTCCTTTGAAGGGAAGCTCTCATCCTTGGATGGAGTGGTGTGTCTCATTTCTTACCCCCTCCCCTTCTATTTATAGGCCAAGGTACCGGCGAGAGAACAGCTTGGGCACCTGGGAATCCACTGTAGGACCAATCACCGAGCACCACGTGGAAGCAGATGCCGATCCGTGGCAAGGTCGGTTCGGCCGACCTGGCCCTGCCACGTCTCGCGCTGTGCTTTCTCCCAGTGACTGACATGTGGTCCCTTATGACGGTTCCCGGTGTATGGGTCGGTTGGAGGCGGTTTGCTCTGGTTGTGGGCCCTTGAATCCTTGTGCTGAACACGTGGCTGCGTCTGATTCGTCGGGAGGTGCTTCTCTTGGATTGATGAGGTGTCATGGACACATGGCATCCTGTATGCCAGCACGTCACCACGTGGCCTGGTGTGGGTCCCACCAGGTCCATGATATAGTGTGATCTTATCTTGTGCATATCTCTTTCATCCGAGCTCTGAAGTATACAAATGATATATCCATTTCGATCGTATCGACGAGCCCGTCACAATGGTGCAGTCCAAATTGGCATTTGGGACTGTTTATGATGATGCCATATTCATGCCATTAATGCACTTGCTCTCAGCTATATCATTTCATGTGTATTTTGGCTTGTCCTGCATCAAAAGCTAGAAACACCAACACTTGTGGAAATTGTCAGTATAAAGAGCTATCCTAGTGTTGATGATCATTTTCCATTTATTTTATGCAGCAGTTGACAACATAAAAGTGGTACTTAACAACCGTCAACAACTAAATATCTAGGGAGTGGTACTTAACAACCGTCAACAACCCCCACACTTGACCTTTGCTCGTCCCGAGTAAAGGGAGAACAAATCGAATGGGACATGATATCTAGGGATATGAAGCGAGCATAAGAGATATTCCAAACCATACCTCGTACTTGCGAACTTTGTGGAGTGTCTATCATGCTATCTTGGGCAGTTGAGGAACGGAACGGTCATGAATCAAATCACTTCTACTCATCATGTCAAGTTACTTGGGGTTTTGCAATAAGTTTTTCAAAACAAACCTTGCTTAGCTCCTCATTTGATTCTCTCAGGTCGCTCAATGTGTATAAGTCCTTACCAAGGCATTAGAACTGCCTTTCTTCATCCTACTTCTAATGATGGCTATATGTGGAGCTCGGGGTAGGATAAAAGATAAAGCATACTTGTTTCACATATATTGCAAAGTCAAAAACCGGATCCAAGAAGAAAATCAAATCAATCAGATCAAGATGTGCACGTGTATGTGTATGATGATTATGGTAAGGTGGATGCTAGGCCCGGAACGGTTCCAGATATTACCATACATGATGAAATGCTACGGTGATGGTAAGGTGGACACTAGCCCCGGAGTAGGTACTAGTTATTATTACCATCTAAAATATGAAACTCCTTTTTGCATGATTTTCTCCTCTCTCCTTCTTGAAACATTTGAGACATGGGCTATCTTCTCTTTCTTTTTTTTTCTTTTTTTTTCTTTTTTTGGTCATGCTTTTTGAGCATGCCTTTCTCTTTTTTTTTCTTTTTGCATAGCCCAGTCTCCTTTGGAGATATTTGGAGAGGGGTAAATCATGGAACAATGCACGAAGCTTTATTCGGTGGAACAAATAGATGATACAAATGCTAACTTCCAGTGTAGAAGCATAGCAAGGGGAAATGATGGTGTGCACAAAAATCTTGATCATGAAAGCATGAAAAGAACTCTCACAAGGGTCACAACAATTTGACAAAGCTCAATGCAATAACAAGCAGCATATGAGTATAAGGTTTTCAACTAGAACACCATATGACTTTGGTAGGACTATGGCATATCAAAGATGAGCTTTGCAAAGAGTTTTCAGATTTTTCAAATAAAATCCCAAGCACTCAAGCATTAAGAGAGAAGATCATATCATCACACCGTATCTCAAACACCAACTACTTAGATAAACATGAGTTCCCTAATGATATTTGTTCACAAGCATCAAGATAAAGAGTAAGGAATAAAACATATGCAAGCCAACCACAGGAATCATGTAGAGCAAGCAGAGTGCCATTATTTGAGTTTGATTTATTGGATAAGAGTTGAAGATCATTCAGACTTATAGGTAGAGAGAGTGAGATGAAGGGTGCACATACCATCGCTCCTGAAGGATATGGGAAACAAGGAAGTCTAGTGGTGATTTGGCTAACCCGTGGGGTAGCCATCTCACTCTAGTTTACCTTGTCCTTGTCATGAAGGTGTAGTCGATGTCGTGCAGCCTTTTGTGTTGGAGTTCTCAAATGGGTATGTTGATGATGAGCTTGAGAGAACTCCCCTACACTGGTGCTTGTACTGGTGCTGTTCTTCAAACAAAAGTGGAAACAAAAAGATGGACTCTACTGGTTTGCGAACCATAGAGCCTTTATTCGAAAGCAAATATTTTTGGTTTTTTTTATCATCACCATGTCATCTGCTCAGGCAAGGTTAGATCAATATTGCATTCCATAAACAAAGGAGGATATACTTACCTTGGACCTTCAAGAGGTCAAATGCACCTCATTTGTATGTCGTGCAACATGAATCCAAACCTTTACTTACCTTCCCATTTGAATCTAACTTGATGACTTGCCCGTTTGAATTTGACGATTATCTGCAGGGGTTAGTGCACATACATGCAACCAAGATCTTATGAAAACATAACTCTAAGATTCATCAATCAAAACTCAACACCATGTCTTGTTTTGATTGATGAAGACAGTTTTAACCTAAGCACCATGCTTAATTTGAAATAGTCTATGAATATGCGCGTATACTCACACATTCAAACCAGAGCATATGAACACAGATAAAGGAAACATGCAAGCATAATCAAACTATTTTCAAAGGGAACATAAGCATGAGCATATGACGGTGAACATCGGGCAACCTCCCGGAAGGGCTCTGTTTAAAGTCAAAAGCAGGACTTACCTAGCTAATCAGCAAGATGAAAGAGCTTACATCTTCTCCACATTATGATAAGACTTGGCATGAACAGAAACTTTACTTGGGATGCCCACATACCTCCCCCACACTTGAAGTTTGCATTGCTAAGCAACAAAACTCAAGTGTGTGGAGATCAAGCTTCCCTTGTAAACGTTCCTTTACCAGAATCTTACCACAATGTTGTAGTTGATGTAGCTCACATGTTCTTAGGCATCACCTGTCCACCGTTCTTTTTAATCCTCACCTGAAAGGTTAGCGACCAAAAATACCCGAAGGACAACTTTATCTTAAAAACATGTTCTTGCTTTTATTCGAAAGGGGAAATAAAACCTATGCTAATCCAGGCTATCTCCTGGTAGTGCTTTGTTTATGCAAGGTCATAATCTCGACCAGGGGAACTTCGTCTTGCAGCTATCATTGGTGGTGTCGTTCCCGTCTCACCACCAATCTTGGATGTATTAGTGAAGCTTTAGCTGCAAGGTTAGTGCCACAGTGCACACACGAAATCTGATATGCTTATGGTAAACATATGCATCCACAATAATCAACCTTCTAAGCATTCTGCAATAGAGGACCAGAAGGTGGTTGTAGCCCCTATGTGTGGTGAGTGCACTAAGCATGGCTGACTCTGGAGAGGGATTATGCGAGCATGGTTCATAAGGTATATCAAGGATGAAGCTACCATGCTCGTCAGTGGGATCCTTTCCTATGAATTCCAGAGTCGGTGCCTCATAAGATTCCATGGCCCATGAGTCCTCTCCCTCAAGAGATTTATCATGAAAGCTCAATATCGACTCTCGATCATGATCGAAAGCAACAAAATACGGGCCAGCGGGAAGAGGCTCAAACTTGGTCGAGAGGGATGATAATCGTTCGCCTTCACAAAAGTGAAGAGAATCTTCCGAGTCATTCTCATGAGGAGTAGGAAAGCCTACAACCTCAATGAGAACGGGCTCGGATGATGCGAACGGAGATACATGCATCCCCTTCTCGAGAGGGTCTTGCTTGGGAAGAGGATTTGCTAGTGGAGGTCCTGGACCTGTGATAGAAGTGGAGAAATCGGATTCCCTAAGCTTATGATCTAGGATCCCTTGAGTTTTATCAAGAAATTCATCCAATGGGAAGCCTAGGAGAAGATCAAAATCCATGATGTCATAGATATGAAAATCTAAGCACACCTCGATCTCGTCTATGATGATCGGCACGTCCCTAGCAATCCCTCGACATGGGAAAAGGTAGTTCCACTTAGGACTTTGGAAATATCTGTCAGTCGGGGTGAGGGGCATGTCACCCACCAAAGTGTCCAGAAGGACCTCCGGTATGATGCAAGCTCCAGCAGTAGGGTCATGAACAGCATCTACGGTGTTTCCCCTCATGGAACAGTGGATGGTCGTGGAAATCGAGCTAACCCGAATTGCTTCGGAAGTAGGCTTTGATTTCTGAGGCGACCAATCCACTATGGTCCCATGATTCCAAACTTCATCGAGGACCCCATAAAGGTCTATCGATGCCGTAGGATTCTCGTGCCTATAGTGATTCGAGGTATTTATAATGTCTCTGGAACAATCATCCTCGAATACGTGAGAGAACTCCGAAGGTTGAATCTCTTCTTCCTTCGGTGTTCGCGGTTCGGGAGAAGGCTCTCTAGATGAATCATAGGATGTGCAGGGTCGAAGCTCAAATTCATCTATTAAGAGACTCTCTTGGATTGACTCTAATTCCTGGTGGGGTTCGTTGTGATTGGTATGGGAAGAAGAGGCTTCTAAGAAGAATTCTAGGATCTCTCTTCTTTCCTTTGTGGATTGATGTTCGAACAAACCTCCAGCTAGAAGGTCGAGCTCTTGTGCGGATTCCAAGTCTATATGCATGTAAAAGATGTTCGTTGAAACGTCGTCAGATATAGACAAGTCTGAGCTAGATGTCAAGAGGCTTGAGAACCTAGCCCAGGCTGCACCTACGGACTCCATCTCCAATTGCTCAAAGTCGAAGAGGTCGAACGGTAGAGATTTTATATATTCCGGATGGGAGAACGAGTAACAGAAGTTATCTCGTAGTTCTTCCCAACTGTTCACACTACCTACTGTGAGAGTGTACCATTGTTCCGCCCTATCTACAAGGGAGAAGGGGAACAATTTCCACCTCAAAGTTTCCTGTGTCATGCCCAACACAAGTAGGCCTGAACACAGTCCTTCAAACTCCTCTACATGAGCATGAGGATTATCGCTAATCGCTCCAGAGAAGGATCGATTTCGAACCATGGCTATAAAGCCAGGACCGAGTTCGCAGCAAGATGAGGAAGTTGATGGTTGCTCTAAGACGAACTCGCCCCTAGGGGTAGAGAGGCTTTGACAGGAAGGCATCTCAATGGGTAGCGGGGGTAAAGGTAGAATTCAAGAAAACGAAAAAGATAGATACGAGGACCACTAGGTTCGAAGATAGATACGGCAACTGTTCCCCGGCAACGGCGCCAGAAATGCTTTTTGGTATTTCTTAACCTCACCACTATGGCGCCAAGTTAGTGTGAGCCTGTAAGAAACACCCGGGTACACTGACAAGTGCGAACGAATCCGCTAGCGCACAGATACACCATTGTAGCACTTCACCTTAGGAGTATTCCCAAGGGTATCGAATCCAAGGAACGGTGTGTACTACCTCCTAGCCTAGCTATGGTCCAAGGACACAACTCTATAGGATGAGATGAAGATGGAGAGGATCCTGCTGATAGTGGGCAGAGTTGAGAACAGTCTCTCGGTTAGGAACTCTCGTTTCGGACACCGGACCCTCCTGTCTATAACAGTTGGTTCACGGAAAATGGTTGCCTACACCTGTATCCGGACGTGGGGGATTCCGTAAGGGTCCAACAGCTGTCACTACCGCGACCTACGCCAAGACAAACCGTGGGATACAGGGCAATCGAAGGATAACCCGTCGTCTAGACGCCACGTCTACACCACCGGTTACTACTATAGCACGGCTACGTCTGTCGACCCGTAATAACACTATAGCACCTCATACGAAGACGGAGCGACAAACCCACGAGAGAGAGAGACCAGAACTCGCCTTGGT
Organism: Cenchrus fungigraminus; assembly: GCA_036936925.1. Lineage (NCBI taxonomy): Eukaryota > Viridiplantae > Streptophyta > Magnoliopsida > Poales > Poaceae > Cenchrus > Cenchrus fungigraminus. The sequence continues at coordinate 78,019,870 of CM072780.1, forward strand.
AACCACTATCTAAACAAGGATCACGGAAGGACTTTGGTCTAAACTAGAATACAGGAGCATCCACTTTACTCTAATTGGACTAGCAGGCATACAAATGGAATTAACAACTTATGAACTACACCAGAAGATCAAAGGCTAAGCTCATGAAGAACACAAGCCTCTAAATCATGAACAAGTGAAGAACACAAGAACTATTCACCTATGCATGAATACTACTTTAGTCTAAATAGGAAATGCAGAAATGCTCACTTTATTCTAAATGAAGAACGAAGCATCCATAGGGATACAAACCCCTCTCCCACTCCCCTACTCTCTAATCTACCAAGGAGAGGCCTCTCCTTTGAAGGGAAGCTCTCATCCTTGGATGGAGTGGTGTGTCTCATTTCTTACCCCCTCCCCTTCTATTTATAGGCCAAGGTACCGGCGAGAGAACAGCTTGGGCACCTGGGAATCCACTGTAGGACCAATCACCGAGCACCACGTAGAAGCAGATGGCGATCCGTGGCAAGGTCGGTTCGGCTGATCCAAGGGTTCGACCGACCTGGCCCTGCCACGTCTCGCGCTGTGCTTTCTCCCAGTGACTGACATGTGGTCCCTTATGACGGTTCCCGGTGTATGGGTCGGTTGGAGGCGGTTAGCTCTGGTTGTGGGCCCTTGAATCCTTGTGCTGAACACGTGGCGGCGTCTGATTCGTTGGGAGGTGATTCTCTTGGATTGATGAGGTGTCATGGACACATGGCATCCTGTATGCCAGCATGTCGCCACGTGGCCTGGTGTGGGTCCCACCGGGCCCATGATATAGTGTGATCTTATCTTGTGCATATCTCTTTCATCCGAGCTCCGAAGTATACAAATGATATGTCCATTTCGATCATCTCGATGAGCCTGTCACAATGGTGCAGTCTAAATTGGCATTTGAGACTGTTTATGATGATGCCATATTCATGCCATTAATGCACTTGCTCTCAGCTATATCATTTCATGTGTATTTTGGCCTGTCCTGCATCAAAAGCTAGAAACACCAACACTTGTGGAAATTGTCAGTATAAAGAGCTATCCTAGTATTGATGATCACTTTCCATTTATTTTATGCAGGAGTTGACAACATAAAAGTGGTACTTAACAACCGTCAACACCGGCCCTGTGATGTGCCGCCTCTCGCCTTGGGCGCCCCTGATTACTGCTCCTGAGGCGGTTGTAGGTCGGCTCCTTGGGTCGGTTTCACCCAGCACGCCAATTGATAGGTGCGACCGGCCCTACCCCGTGCCGTGTGATGCACCGATCGTGTTAGGGGACGCCTAGGATTGCCTCTGGATGACGGTTGTGGCGGTTGAGCGAGCAGATAAGTGGACCCATTGATCCAAGTGATCCTAGCCTCCACCATTTGATCAAACCGACGTTTCTTCAGTGCATCTTGCTCGTCCAAGTTGTGCTCGAGGGAGAGGGGGTGTCCTGGACCAGAGACACGCCATGGGGCAGGGCCGGCCATACCTGGCAGGGCTGGCCGCACCTGCCAGGCCGGCCGCACCTGTAGGGCTGGCCGGACCAGGTGGTTCGGCCGTGCCTTGCACGTGTGGTGTGTTGGTCCCAAATTCTCCCAAAATGTGTACCTGCCTATGAAAATCACAACACAACTTGTCGAACTTTATTAGTACTAAAAATGTGCATGAAACTTGTCATATACTCCTCTCGAACCCGAGGTTTTGACGGTCAAATTTTTGTTGTAAGGACCGTCAACAGTTATTCAAATGTTGCTTTCATGGACCCATCAAAAGTTAACCAACAGGAGATCCAGGACTAACAAAAAACAACAATCGAGACAATTTTTAGGACCTTAAATGAGTTTCATTACAAGAATTGTATACTACTGCCTTACAACTTCAAATAAGTATGATTATCATCTAATTATCCTTGTTAATTCTATTTAGTCAATTCTAATCTTTATGAGCATGCATACAGTTTCTACTGGGTTGTAGTGATAATCACTGTCGACAAAAGCAGCATCAATGTGTGGGATTCATTGAGAAAAGATCCCTCACAATACCAAGATCTTCAAGAAGTATTTCACGAGTAATAATTCTATCTAAGACATTTTCTTTAATGCAATATATATATTTAGCTTTTATACTAGCACCGTATCTTTTATTATTTTCCCTCAGAGCTTGGACCATGTTCATTGCAAAACACCGAGGACCATTTCGACCAACAATTAGATGGGTCACTAATTTTCTGCTACGTAATCCAAACAACAACTTCAGATTGGGAATATTTAAAATGTATAACACTAGTATTTCATAATCTGTTCCCCTCTCCACTTTAGTGTTTGAGACAGGAACCAAGAAAAATTTATGCGGGTACTATGTCTGTGAGCACATAACACTTTCGCTTCAAACTTGACAGATTATAGTGTAAGTAAAATAAACCTATTATAATAATACATCATTTTAACCTCTTTTATATATTTAATCATTCGGTGTAATATATTAACCTATTTGCAAATTACAGAAGATTATAAACAGGGACGCACTCATTGAGAAGGATCGTCTATTGGCAATTCAAGAAGCTCTCATGGGATTCCTCATGGATGAGGTGGTTGATCCAAAAGGAAAACATTTTTATGACAACCATCCAATTGACTGAGACTCACCTCCCAGGAAAGTTGAGACTAGAAATTTGAACTGAATGATATTTTGATGTATATATACTATAGGGTTTATTGATGTATATATACTAGTTTAAGAAAATATTATTTTTTTGATGCGAATAAAATATTATGTGTATATACATTTATAAGTTTATATATGTAGATATATAGGTTTATATATATGTCTAAGTGCGTATATGGTATATATATATAGACAGGTATACATAGATACAAGTGCAAATACGTATATGTACATATACGGGTGGACAACAATTAGAATATACGCTCAAATTGAAAATAACAACAAAAAAGAGACGAGACCCTTTAGTCACGGTTGGTATTACCAACTGAGACTAAAGGGGGTGGCCGCAGGTGCTGGCGTGCCCCCCATTTAGTCTCGGTTCGTAATACGAACAGGGACTAAAGGGGACCCCTTTAGTCCAGGTTCGTTCACCCAGGACTAGGGGGAGGGCTTTTGTCTCTCATCATTAGTCCCGATTGGACATGAGAGACCTAAGGCCTCTACCAACCGGGACTAAAAGCCCTCTCCCTACCAGTGTGCACTGAGTTATAATTGATATGTCAGTACAAACAGCAGCAAAGCAGCAACTAGCTGTAGCTGCTGGTCCCAAGACTCCATCAGGGGTTAAAACGCATCCTCTTTGCACCTTGTAGCATTATACAAGACATAAAAACCTTGACTAGCTATTTACCACTACAAGAACTAATAAGCCTACTAATCATATGATAGTTCGATCCATTAGCCTTGCTGCAATAAACATTAGCCTTCCATTTCAAAACCTGAAACATATATACACAAATATGAACGGTAGATTCAGATTGATTAGCAGTAGAAGATAGCTATTGTTGACGTTTGCGCCTTGTTTGTTTGGCTTATCAGCCTCCAGCCAACAATACTTTTCTCTCAGAACAAACCAGCCACCAACAACCAGCCATCGATACTTTTCTCTTAGAATAAATCAGCACCAGCCACCAGCCAAACGAACAGGCTGTGCGGGCCGCGAATTGACGGACCGAGAGCAGAGTCGTTGCCAAGATCGGTCAGACCGATCAGAGCCACCAGTCTGACCGGTGTCCTAGGGTTTGCGTGAATCGATTGTTCGAGAGGATAACTACCACGCTTATTACGTGATGGAGGGTGGTTAGGTTTGCGCGCAAACCAGCAAAGAGATAACCAATGCACTTACGTGGCGAAGAACGACCAGTTTACAAGCGAACTAGAAAAGACCGTCGAAGCTATTGCCCGGGAGGGACGACATGGACATAACCGGCGTACCCTTGGTCATCCAGTAGGCCCTAGGACGCCATCTCTGGTTGTCGAGATCAGAAGAAGGACAACATGGAGGTTGGAAAATAAAGGTGGTAAGAGGGAAAAAGTGGAAGTAGTAGTTTGATTCGACCGTGATCCCCACAATCAGCCATGGTCGTTCATAAATATAGGGTGGGGAGGTCTTGCCCCAGTAGGAGTCGAAGCCTATAGAAATCCCTTGTCAAAATACAACTCCTAACCGGGATTTGACAGGGCGCACGGGTCAGACCGTCGGGCGCCACCGGTCACACCAGTCAGCACAGGGCTGACTCTTGCCAGAGTCATAGCTCTCTCATCCGGACTCCTAATTGGACGTTCCACATATATATCTTTCTCTACTCGACAAGAGCTATCCATTCATGAACTCCAAACTGCGTTTTAAGCATTTTGATCACACAGGTCTGACCGGTGTGGGTGATAGGTCTGACCGGTCGTCCTTCCAGCTAAATTGGCTACAGACCAACAACTGATCAAGTTAATTGACCTTCATCATATGAGCCAGATCAGCTACTTATAACTTAATGTGATCCATATGCCCATCTTGATCTTCTTGATAGAAGCTTCATCTTGGTACATTTGAACTCATGATTTGACTTCGTATTGGCGTTGCTCCAAGTGTGTCCTAGTCCCTCTCAATGAAATCACATCCAGAATATCCAAGACAAACACCCTATTCTGTGAAATGCATATCCAAGCCAAACTAGCAAAGCAACAAGGGTTAGTACTAAATTGGCAATTCTAGCATTAACCTTATACATATCTTGTACCGTGCTATTTTTTAGTGCAAACATATATATGCCCACCTTTTTCTTAGTAAAGCTTGCGTACCAAGAAATACTTATATTAGCCCCAAACCATGCAGGAACAATGTTGAACACAAGCATAGCAAACAAGTTTCACTTTTTAAGAATGATAACACCTATCAGCCATATTACTTGATTTTGTCTAATATGAAGAATTTCAACTTGTTGTTGCTGTTCATGCATTTTATGTGAGCAATACAAACCTGAGTACTCATTATCTTGGCTAGGACTCCTCAAATACTAATTCAAAGTCGTCCTCACAATTGTAAACTATTGTGAATGCATAAAAGCGGCCAAATTGATATAATGTCAATTAGTCTTTTCAATACTTCTCAAATTGACAATGGAGAAGGATGGAAAAATTCAAAATTGCCTCCACAAAGTATTTTAACCAAAAATATATAAAGTGAGTAATAAGCTCAAAAAGTGAATACAACACAATTAACTTGTAATTGAGACAGACAGATTACTCTTGAACCATTCTTGTTTGTCCTCAGCTAATCCGTACAATGCTTCTCAAATTATGCTAATAGCCAACAACAAACTTTCTGTAAGTGCTAATCTTTGCTTGAACAAGCTCTGAAACCTTAGAAGCCAAAACAGCCCCTACACCGGTCAGACCGGTCATAAAGGTCGGTTAGACCATGATGAGGACATTCCCGCCAATGATACATCCCCGACATCGACATCATCACTACCTCAACAGGATTCAATTCCTCTCGCTGGTCCTATTACTCGTGCTCGTGCTCGCCAACTAAATAATCAAGTAAGTTCCCTCCTTAGTTCATATACACCATGTTTAGATTGTGGAGACATGTGCACTATTGGTTTGCTTAGGAATCATGGAGAAGAGCGACTCGGAAAAGGATTCGGGTCGACTGGATTCGGACTGCAGCACAGCACCAACTTCTGACAGACGCCACGGTCGCATACGGAGTCGGATTGGAGCGTTCAAGTACTTCCTGGAACCGTGTTGAAGTTAACTTTCATATGGATCCAGACTCATGCCCATATCTGTCCTGAGGTGTCCGCAATCTACAAATTATTGACTGGAGGTCTTTCTGTCCAGGGTGCTGCGCCACCGTATTTTGGCCCAATGGGCCGTGTATCAAGTTGGGTCCATTAGGGACGCGTCCTAGGGTTGGAGCACGACCCCTGCCCCCTTGTGGTCGTCCTCCCCCTTTCATATACTCCTTATCCGCCGTCGAGAACACTTGGATTTTGTTTAGATCAAGTTTAGCCTTCGCTACTTGCTTGTAAGCGCGCGTGCTGGTCCAGCCGCCCGTCTTCGAGTCTTCGGAACCCCACATCGTTTGAGATTGAGTTTGAGATTGAAACCTTCATTCCCATCTAGTAATTTTCAGTACTTGTTCAATACTTGTTCTTGCTAGTTCTCGATTGCTTGCAGGACGAGTGCCCTAGCGGCTGGTGACGCGACCCACACGATCGCGGTAGCGGAGGAGGTGTATCGGTTGCAAGGGTGCAGTCTTTGGAAGGCTGTAGTCAGGCCGAGAGCGTCTCCTCGTTATCAATCAACTTATCTTCGCCTCTCATCGAAAGATTGGGCACAAACCCTACTGGGTTCGTATCAGTTGGTAATCAGAGCAAGGTTTTCGGTGAGAGACTTTCCGCATACTTTCCAAAATTTTTTTTTCTCTTCCTATAGTCCATAAAAAGCCAAAAAAATTAGTAGATCAGTTTTGTTTCCGCAATCCCATAACACATTTGAGCCATACTAGCACTGCTAGGGTAGGGCTTGTTGAGTTTTCGGTTGCACCGGTTTGTGTCGAGTTGCTGGTCTTAGTTTTAGTCTTTTAGAGTTTCGAGTTCTTGTCACATTTCTGTCACAGTTGTGCACTCCCATTTTGATCCTGTGTTGGCTGTGCTAAGTACTCTGTGTGATCAAGTCCGAACAGGAATCAATCTATAAACCCCACGCTCGTTAGTGGGATGGTGAAGACCGAAGCCACTTCGTGTTGAAGTTTGAGTTGTACTCGGTTTGGTGGCTGCTTTGTGTTGCCATATATTGCTACGAATCACTTGTTCATATATTTTGTCATCATCACGAAAGATAGCAGTGGATCATATCTATCTCTAGTTGTCCTCTCCTCGTTTATACCATATTTTAGTTTCGGCTTACTCTAGAGAGAGAGAGAGAAAAGGGGTACCCTTGTGTTTTTCTGGAAAAGTTTGTATGGTAATTGGCTCTTTAGGAGTCCCTTTGTTCATATATTCAGTTTTGAGGATCCCCTGAAAAAAAAGAAAAAAAGGAAAAAAAAGAAAAAAAAAGAAAAAGAGAAAAGGGGCTGATCTTTGTGTTTAAAGTGAGCTGTTCATATTTCCAGTGGTGCGCTGTGACTTCGTTTGTGTCTAGGCTCGCGTCTCTAGCACAGTCTAGACTAGGACCAGCACAGTACCACCGTTGAACGATTATTCAGCTTGCTTTTTATCTAACGTGGTGCTAGTCATTCCTTGTTCCAGCCCACCTATAGCTCCACATATTCGACTACAACCTGACAGGTTTTGTTGCTTCTGGCACCGATACACTTCACTCTGTGGTTGCAGACTTGTGGTGGCCGTCCCCTCCTGTTGGGCAAGGTAAGAATTGGTAAGAGCTTGTATAACAAGTCGAGAATGAGCGTCTTACTGTAGCTACATCCTATTAGCTGTAGGAATTTTTTTTTCTCTTGCACTTGTTTTCTTTGTTTTCACCATGGCAGGATCAGATGAAGAAGAAGTCAACAAAATTCCACAGTCTCGTCGGACTAAGGGGATCATACAACACTTCGAGAGGCTAGTGAAGACGCACAACGAAGGCATTGATAATGACTTGCTGGTGACGAATGATAAGATTGGGCAATTGGAGGCCGCACAGATCACGAACAACAACAGGCTTGCAGGGATGGAGGCATCAGTGGCTCGTATGGACAAGAGTCTTGGTAAACTCTTGAAGCGATTTGATGATCTGCATTCTAAGAGTTTGGAGATGGCAAGAAGGAAGACAACAAGGACGACAAGGATGACGGATTTGATGGTGATTGGGACGCATATGGTGGAGACACTGAAGTCGACGATCACAACCGAGGTCGGCTACATCGTAATCGTCGAGGTATGGGCGGTAATCGTCGACGTGATTTGCATGGTAATGATGATGCTTTCAGTAAGATTAAATTTAAGATACCTCCTTTTGATGGCAAATATGATCCTGATGCTTACATTACTTGGGAAATTGCTGTTGATCAAAAGTTTGCATGCCATGAATTTCCTGAAACTACACGTGTTAGGGCTGCTACGAGCGAGTTCACTGATTTTGCTTCTATTTGGTGGATAGAGTATGGCAAGAAAAATCCTACTAACATACCACACACTTGGGATGCTTTGAAACGGGTCATGCGGGCTAGATTTGTTCCTTCTTACTATGCACGTTACCTATTACATAAGTTGCAACAATTGAGACAAGGTACTAAATCTGTGGAAGAATATTTTCAGGAATTACAAATGGGTATGCTGCGTTGTAATATAGAGGAGAGTGAGGAATCTGCTATTGCTAGATTTGTGGGTGGACTAAATAGAGAAATTCAGGACATCCTTGCTTATAAAGATTATAATACTGTAACGAAATGTTTCCATCTTGCTTGTAAAGCTGAACGGGAAGTGCAGGGACGACGTGGTGCCAAGCCTAACATTTTTGCAGGGCGATCCACATCATGGCAGCAGCGTTCATCCACTTCCATGACCACACCAAACCGATCAGCACCACCACCATCCTCCTCCGACAAACCACGTGGTGTGACTAAAAATTCAGCAACCAAATCTGCCCAGAAACCAGCCACTAGTGCATCGTCAGTTGCCTCCACAGGTAGAACAAGGGATGTTCAGTGCCATCGATGCAAGGGTTATGGACACGTACAACATGACTGTCCTAGCAAACGTGTTTTGGTGGTAAAGGAAGATGGTGGGTATTCTTCAGCTAGTGATTTTGATGACGATACACTTGTTTTGCTTGCGGCTGACGATGCAGGTAGAGAAGAGCCACCTGACGAACAGATTGGTCCAGACAATGCTGACCATTATGAGAGTCTTATTGTGCAGCGTGTGCTTAGTGCACAAATGGAGAAGGGGGAGCAAAATCAGCGGCACACATTGTTCCAAACAAAGTGTGTCATTCAAGAACGTTCTTGTCGCTTGATCGTTGATGGGGGGAGTTGTAATAACTTGGCTAGCAGCGACATGGTGGAGAAGCTTGCACTTTCAACCACACCACACCCACATCCATATTACATTCGATGGCTGAACAATAGTGGTAAGGTAAAGGTAACAAGGCTGGTACGAATTAGTTTTTCTATTGGTTCATACCATGATCTTGTTGAGTGTGATGTTGTGCCTATGGAAGCTTGTCATATTCTACTAGGTAGACCTTGGCAGTTTGACACAGATTGTTTGCATCATGGTAGATCAAATCAGTATTCTCTCATGCACAATGATAAGAAAATTTCGTTGCTTCCTATGTCTCCTGAGGCTATTGTGCGTGATGATATTGCTAAAGCTGCAAAAGCTAAAATTGAGAACAATAAAAATCTGAAATCTGTTGGTAATAATAACGATGGGATACAATTGAAAAGTCATTGTTTGCTTGCTACTAAATCTGATATTAATGAATTAATTGCTTCCACTTCTGTTGCCTATGCTTTGGTATGCAAGGATGCTTTGATTTCACTTCAAGATATGCAACATTCTTTGCCTCCTGCTGTTGCTAACATTTTGCAGGAGTACTCTGATGTTTTTCCAAGTGAGATACCAGCGGGGCTGCCACCTATACGAGGGATTGAGCACCAAATTGATCTTATTCCGGGGGCTTCCTTGCCCAACCGTGCACCATACAGGACAAATCCGGAGGAGACAAAAGAAATTTAGCGACAAGTGCAAGAACTACTCGACAAAGGTTATGTGCGTGAGTCTCTTAGTCCTTGTGCTGTTCCAGTTATTTTGGTGCCTAAGAAAGATGGAACATGGCGTATGTGTGTTGATTGTAGAGCTATTAATAATATCACTATTCGCTATCGACATCCTATTCCACATTTAGATGATATGCTTGATGAATTGAGTGGTGCTATTGTGTTCTCTAAGGTTGATTTGCGTAGTGGGTATCACCAGATTCGTATGAAATTGGGAGATGAATGGAAAACTGCTTTCAAGACTAAGTTTGGTTTATATGAGTGGTTAGTCATGCCTTTTGGGTTAACTAATGCACCTAGCACTTTCATGAGATTAATGAACGAGGTTTTGCGTGCTTTTATTGGGAAATTTGTTGTAGTCTACTTTGATGATATATTGATCTACAGCAAATCTATGGATGAACATCTTGATCATTTGCGTGCTGTTTTCAATGCTTTACGAGATGCACGTTTGTTTGGTAACCTTGAGAAGTGCACCTTTTGCACCGATCGAGTGTCGTTTCTTGGCTATGTTGTGACTCCACAGGGAATTGAGGTTGATCAAGCCAAGGTAGAAGCTATAAAAGGGTGGCCTGTACCAACGAGTCTCACACATGTACGGAGTTTCCTAGGACTTGCTGGATTCTATCGCAGGTTTGTGAAGGATTTCAGCACCATTGCTGCACCAATGAATGAGCTTACAAAGAAGGGAGTGCCTTTTAGTTGGGGAAGAAAACAAGAGAACGCCTTCAACATTTTGAAAGATAAGTTGACACATGCACCTCTCCTCCAACTCCCTGATTTTAGTAAGACTTTTGAGCTTGAATGTGATGCTAGTGGAATTGGATTGGGTGGTGTTTTGTTGCAAGAAAGAAAACCGGTTGCGTATTTTAGTGAAAAATTGAGCGGTCCAGTTCTGAATTATTCCACTTATGATAAAGAATTGTATGCTCTTGTTCGATGTTTGGAAACATGGCAGCATTATTTGTGGCCCAAAGAGTTTGTTATTCATTCTGATCATGAATCTTTGAAACATATTCGTAGTCAAGGAAAACTGAACCGTAGGCACGCTAAGTGGGTTGATTTTATTGAATCTTTTCCTTATGTTATTAAGCACAAGAAAGGGAAAGAGAATATCATCGCTGATGCTTTGTCTAGGAGATATGCTTTGCTGAATCAACTTGATTACAAGATCTTTGGCCTAGAAACAATTAAAGAACATTATATTAACGATGCTCATTTTAAAGATGTATTGCTGCATTGCAAAGATGGAAAAGGATGGAACAAATTCATCATTAGTGATGGGTTTGTGTTTAGAGCTAACAAGCTATGCATTCCAGCTAGCTCCGTTCGTTTGTTGTTGTTGCAGGAAGCGCATGGAGGTGGTTTGATGGGACATTTTGGAGCCAAAAAGACGATGGACATTCTTGCTGGCCATTTCTTTTGGCGCCAGATGAGGAAAGATGTAGAGAGGTTTGTTGCTCGATGTGCGACATGTCAAAAGGCTAAGTCACGTTTAAATCCACACGGTTTATATTTACCTCTTCCTGTTCCTATTGCTCCTTGGGAAGATATTTCTATGGATTTTGTGTTGGGTTTGCCAAGGACTAGGAAGGGTCGTGATAGTGTGTTTGTGGTTGTTGATAGATTTTCTAAGATGGCACACTTCATACCATGTCATAAAACTGATGATGCTTCAAATATTGCTGATTTGTTCTTTAGAGAAGTTGTTCGCTTGCATGGCGTGCCCAATACCATTGTTTCTGATCGTGATGCTAAGTTTCTTAGTTATTTCTGGAAAACTTTGTGGGCTAAGTTGGGTACTAAGCTTTTGTTCTCTACTACATGTCATCCCCAAACTGATGGTCAAACTGAAGTTATGAATAGAACCTTGTCTACTATGTTAAGGGCTGTGTTAAAGAACAATATTAAGATGTGGGAAGAATGCATACCTCATATTGAATTTGCTTACAATCGTTCGTTGCATTCTACTACAAAGATGTGCCCATTCCAGATTGTATATGGTTTCTTGCCTCGTGCTCCTATTGATTTAATGCCTTTGCCAGCCTCTGAGAACCTAAATTTTGAAGCTACTAAACGTGCTGAATTGATGTTAAAGCTGCATGAAACAACAAAAACAAACATAGAGGGCATGAATGCTAAGTACAAGCTTGCTGGTGATAAAGGTAGAAAGGACTTAAAATTTGAACCTGGAGACTTAGTATGGTTACATTTGAGGAAGGAGAGGTTTCCTGAATTGCGTAAATCTAAATTATTGCCTAGGGCTGATGGACCGTTTAAAGTGGTAGAAAGGATTAATGACAATGCATACAAACTCGATCTACTTGCAGATTTTGGGGTTAGTCCCACATTTAACATTGCATGTTTGAAGCCATATTTGGGAGAAGAAGATGAGCTTGAGTCGAGGACGACTCAAATGCAAGAAGGGGAGGATGATGAGGACATTCCCGCCAATGATACATCCCCGACATCGACATCATCACTACCTCAACAGGATTCAATTCCTCTCGCTGGTCCTATTACTCGTGCTCGTGCTCGCCAACTAAATAATCAAGTAAGTTCCCTCCTTAGTTCATATACACCATGTTTAGATTGTGGAGACATGTGCACTATTGGTTTGCTTAGGAATCATGGAGAAGAGCGACTCGGAAAAGGATTCGGGTCGGCTGGATTCGGACTGCAGCACAACACCAACTTCTGACAGACGCCACGGTCGCATACGGAGTCGGATTGGAGCGTTCAAGTACTTCCTGGAACCGTGTTGAAGTTAACTTTCATATGGATCTGGACTCATGCCCATATCTGTCCTGAGGTGTCCGGAATCTACAAATTATTGACTGGAGGTCTTTCTGTCTAGGGTGCTGCGCCACCGTATTTTGGCCCAATGGGCCGTGTATCAAGTTGGGTCCATTAGGGACGCGTCCTAGGGTTGGATCACGACCCCTGCCCCCTTGTGGTCATCCTCCCCCTTTCATATACTCCTTAGCCGCCGTCGAGAACACTTGGGTTTTGTTTAGATCAAGTTTAGCCTTCGCTACTTGCTTGTAAGCGCGTGTGCTGGTCCAGCCGCCCGTCTTCGAGTCTTCGGAACCCCACATCGTTTGAGATTGAGTTTGAGATTGAAACCTTCATTCCCATCTAGTAATTTTCAGTACTTGTTCAGTACTTGTTCTTGCTAGTTCTCGATTGCTTGCAGGCCGAGTGCCCTAGCGGCCGGTGACGCGACCCACACGATCGCGGCAGCGGAGGAGATGTATCGGTTGCAAGGGTGCAGTCTTTGGAAGGCTGTAGTCGGGCCGAGAGCGTCTCCTCGTTATCAATCGACTTATCTTCGCCTCTCATCGAAAGATTGGGCACAAACCCTACTGGGTTCGTATCAGACCGGTCACTGACAGTTAGATTGGTCGCGGTGGTGGTTAGACCAGTCCATTCATGATGTGCTCTCTGATATTTGCTAAACAACGACCTCTCTTATCCAAATGTCTCTTCAAACATTACAACTTGATGTTTTGTATTCCAGAGTGTTGATCCTGAATTTTTAGTCTCGAAACATTATGTATATATGTCACACCCTGAAATTTCTAATTTCAGGATGTGAATAGAAAGAATAATTAAACAGCAATTTTCCCATAATTAAAAAATTTTCCAACATTTATTTTCTTCACAGGGAACATAGTATAGGAAGCATTGTTTGATTTCTAAATTAAATAAAATGATTATGTGAGTGTTGCATTCATGTCTCTGCATCTTAGTGTTTTTGAGTGAAAATGGTTTTTAAATGCGCTTAGGTGCTGACCAAACCCTTCCGAGAATTTTTCGGATTTTTCTGGAATTTATTCTCACTTTTCCCGAGCTTATTCTATTTATTAGAAGGCTCTAAAATATTTTTCATGAGCTCCATATACATTATTTGGATTGTTCATACTCCAATCTATCTCTGGGAATTTTCCTGGAATTTTGGGAATTTTCTGAGTATTTTTCGTGCCTTTAAAATAATTTCTAGATTTTCTGGAATTGTTTTCGCATTAAAAATAAATTCGGAAAAATAAAAAGAAAACCATCCCTTTCCTCCTGGGCCGAGCCCATAGGCCCGACCCAGTCCACACCAGCCCAGTTGCCAGGCCCGCCAAGGCCCATCGGCCAGGCAGAGCCATGGCCATGGCCACCGCCGCCTCCTTGGCGTGCGCGCCACGCCGGCCTAGGGTTTCGCACCCTATAAAGGGCGAGCAATCGACCCCGCACGCCCCCTGCTGCCTCCGCTGCCCTGCGCCGCGCTTCGCCCTGATCTGTGCTGCGTGCCGCCGTCAGCTAAGCCGGAGCTGCAAGCCGCCGCTGCCGAGTGCCTCCTCCACCATCTTCTGGAGCTAGCCAGCACCACAACGAGGTCCGCGACGCCGAGCCACGCCCGGCGATCATCTTCTCATCACGAACGGACCCTTGGAGCGCCGACACGGCTAGAGGTCGAGCCGTCTGCCGCCGTGGCATCTCGCCGCTGATTCGCCGGACGAGGACGCAACTAGAGCAGGGGAGCTCTCCCACTAGCTCGCCCGCGCCACGCCGAAGCCGACGCACCTCTCCCCGGCGCCGGAGGTCCGCCGGAGCGCCGCTGTGACGAGAAGCCCGTGCGCCGCACCCGAAGCAGAGCATCGTCGTCGGCCGGCCGATTCGTTGCAAGTGCCGCACGTCGAAGCAAGGGAACACTACCGCCGCTACTCGTCATCATCTGCTCGTGGCCGGAGCACCACCGGACAGTGGCTCCAGAGACGGCCTTCTCCATCCGCCATCCGCAGTCTCCGCAGAAATCCGGCCATCTCACGTCCTCCTAGCTGCTGGTGAGCACATCCCTCAGACCCTCTCGCCATCCTCTCGGTTTTCAACCTCACGGCCATCCTCCCCCAACCGGAACGCCGCCGATTTGGAACGGCCAGGGACCCGGACCTTCTGTCCGCCGGCCATGGCCGTTCTGAAGAAAGCCGTGGTCTTCAAGTTGTAGATAAGGTGGTTTTCCCTTTAGGTCCCCAGGTTTTCTCCAAACCAAAGCTTAATATCATGTGTCTTGCAACTCTCTCAGATAACCCCCTACAGAAATCCCACCTTTCACACATAAATCCAACCGAGCTCTTTTTCAGATCTAACCCTGTCCTTTATCCTTTTCGCGAGCACTGTTGGATGTGCCTTGTCAATCTTATCAGCCAGTCCCTGTTGTCTAGTGTTAATCTCGTTTAAGTCCTTACAATCTTGTTTAACCCATAGTTTACATGTTTTAGATCCGTTTTAATTGGTTCAAGTTGCATTAGGTTCACAATGATATGAAGTAAACGTTAGTAGTGAGTTCTCATGTTTGTTTTCTGAAAATTATTTTGATATTAATTTTGTTTAATGCCTAGTTTACATGCTTCTTTTAATTAAAAGCTATATAGTGTTCTACATCGTTTCGCAATAAATTTTAATTTGATTAATGTTCATTTCATGTGCTTTTGTAAGTAAAATTTAAGTAGAGCTATACCTCGATTTTTCATAAACCAAATGTTAATTTGCTTAATATTTAATTAACTTTTCTAATTAAAAGTTGATTAGGTTTTACACCGGCTTTTATAGATAAACATTAACTTGATTAATGATTACATGCATATGTTTTCTAAATAAAATTTGTTTAGCTCAACATGGCATATGTTTCAATTCGATTAGTTGTTCTAACCTTTTCTAAAGTAAAGCATGTAATTGGTATAATTTATACATAAATATTTATAAATAAAATTTGACTAGGTTCTTACTTCGATCTTTGCAAATAAAATGTAATTTGCATTAATGTCAGCATAGGGTATTTTGTTTTTGAAATATCCTTTACATTTGTTTTGCTAATTAAAATGAACCCAAGCTTATAGTCTTTTATGTTCATAAATGAAATCGATCGTTAGACGTTCTTTATCTCAGTATCTCTTTTGATCAAGTCTATCTGAAGCTCTAAATCTTTCTAGTGTTAGCTCAAGCTCAAACCATGTGCAGCTAATCAGATCTTTCCCTTCTAAGCATGATCTGTGTGCTTAGGTGATCCATAGAATCGAGCCTATCCTTTAGTGCGATATTTTAAAGTTTTTCTTTTGATTGGTGTATTGTTCTTAGTTTGCTTGTTTGTTTGCTTTGTATACTTGTGCTGATGATTGATGCGCATAGAGTGAACGCTGTTCGAGAGCTTTGGAGAGCTTGAAGGTGAAGACACTCTGAGCAACAATATTACTTCGGTTAAAGGCAAGTGTGTCCTTGTTCTTTTGTCCTAATAACTATATTTAATCACTTTGCATATGCCTTGCATTAATTTTGATGGGCTCCTATTAAGGATAATGACTAGCATTCTTTTTACCATTGCCTTGCATAACTGGGGTTGTTTAATTAATTTGATGGTAGATGTTGCTTAGCTTGCTCAACTGGGTTGGTAATAATCAACATGATTACCTTTTATGCTCTATGTTCCTTTATGTTAATTTTAATACAAGATCACAATGATTAATCGGAACATGGAGAATCACCCAGGAAAACAGTACAACCACAAGACATATGGCTCTGTCTTGGCTGAATAATTAGAAACCTTGGTGTTGTAGTGATCTTACCCAAAAGGGGCCAATGGGGAGGCGTTGTTGGGGTATAGACCTGCTCTAGCGGGGAGTTGGGTTTGTTCATTTATTCTGGGTATTGATCCGCTAGGGAGCTTTATGCCCTGCTTCGTCCTGAAACCTAGTGGGTTGCTGCACATTGGGGAATCTTTGTAAAGGCCTCGTAGCGTCCCTATGCAGCCACACCTCGGTAGTGTGGTATTGTGCCTACTTTTGCACAGCGTGGTTGGGTCCAAAACTCTTCGGAGTTTTTACGTGACTTGTGGGTGAAGATGTACAACCTCTGCAGAGTGTAAAACTGACTAGTTAGCCGTGCTCACGGTCAAGAGCGGCCTAGACCCTCACATGATAATTGAACTTGAAGATGGACTTAAACTGTGATTATGGCTATGCTTGCCATATTCTTATGGTGTATCTCTTACCTTTATGCTTAATTGTGGGATGGTATATACTTACACTTTATTAGTAATCAGGTGTTAATAAAATTTGACCAACTAAAAGTGCTTAATGCAGTCAACCTGTCAGCCTTTCCTTGTTTAAGCCTTGTTTCTGTATTCACTTATATGTCACTATATGTATGAAAATAGATCCTGGCATACATATAGTTATGCACTTGGCTTTCTTTGGAAAAACAGGTGTGACAATATAAAATTGAGATAATTCTCTAGACATTTAGTAAGAAAACATTTAGTGACCCATTTAAACATAAATGCTTGCTTAAGCCACAACGTAGATGGATTGCTTCCGGTGATGCTCATTCCTAGCCGGCAACACTACCTGAGGACGGGTGTTTGCTGTGCGCCAGCGGTGCATGGCAAAGGCCGGAAAAACGCACGGCAATGGCTTTGTTGTGCGTTTTTTAACCCGGCACATGACAAAGGCCACTCGACAACGATTAGCATAATTTATAATTCAATGTTTACAATAAAAAATGATTGAGTCTACCTTGTTTTTGTATAATTAAATATAACTTGCCTAATTCTAATACAAGGTATTTCTTTTGGAAATATTCTATTTACATATTTTCTTATTAAAACATATGGAGACATAGTTCTTTGTTGTTTGATAATAATCTCTCGATATCTTTGTCTTTCAATCTTAGTTGTGTTCTCATCGTTGCGTGACCCTAGAATTGAGCCTATCGTTTAGTGCGTTCTTTTAAGCTTTTCTTTGATTGGTGTATTGTTCTTAGTTGTACTTTCTTGTTCTCTTTGTATGGTTGTTCCAGATGTTTTCTTCGAGTAGAAGGTTGTTATTTGAAGTTTGAAGATACAGAGTTTCGAGAAAGCAAGAGCTGAAGAGTAGTAAGATTAGCTCTTCATTGGAGAAAGGGAAATATCCCTAACCACCCTTCTACCTATACTTATTTACAAGAATACAATGTATTAATTGGAATATGGAGAACCACCTAGGAAAGAAGTACAACCATAAGGACTGTATGTCTCTGGTGTTGGCTAATTTTAGAACTCTTAGTGTGTGGTATGGTTTAACTGAAAGAGGAGAGGGGGTGACGGTAGTTGGTGTGTAGCCCGACCCGACCTAATTGCTTATAGAGTTCGGTGCCTCCGTTTCCAAAATTGAGCTTAATAACTCTGATGGACTTGTAAGTTTTATTTATGTTCTTTATGTCATACTAGTATAGATGCACGTGCAACACGCACGTGGTATGTGATAGTTTGACAATCAATAGTTTCAAATTCTAACTACATATTAGTAGTCAATATTTTTAATTATTACAATAAGGGTTTTATAATTTGTTTTCTAAATAACAAATATTTAGAACACATATATGATGACTCATGAGTTTGCATACATGGATGGAACCACAAAATGCATAGCTTGCACGTTGAGCGACAATTGTTGATGCCTGACCTCCTTTGCAATATATTCATGTGGCATTTCTTCAACTGCGTGCCTCTGGATGCGGACTGTGCTACGACATTGTAATGTCAAGATATGACTGGAAGTTGGTGGTCAAATTGAAGTTGTAGGTCACCTTAAATGCCCTATGCAGCGGACATGGAGTCCTTGACAGAAGAAACATAAGACAAAAAGAACAAAATTGAGCTAGTTGATATGCATCGGACCTAATCGACAGGCTACTTCCGTTCGTATATATAAATTATGATAGCCTCTACACCTATAGTATATAGGCCATTTAGCAGTGCTTGGGTGCTCATCCACCAATGGGCAACAAGCATACATACACCTGATGTGTTTCTTATTTATCATTTTCATTTTAGAGCATGCCCCTTTTTTTGAACCGAAACCAACAAAGAAGAAATGTCAAGCCTTTGTAAATCAAGTCATTCCTTGTTGTGGCCTTTGTTGGCATCGCCAAGTTTGTCCTTGTATCAATGTGTTTAAGCTAAAAAAAAAAGAAAAACAGTGTTTGCCTTAATAAGGATATCTGCATTGGATGTTCCATTGGACCTTATTGCGCTTTGATTTTGTACAGCATGCCTGATTTTAGGCTACAACTAATAATCGGGGTGCTAAATGATGATACCTGTTGAGCTAGAGTGTCCGCTGAAGGCAACACCTGCTAATGATTAGGTTAATCCCACTAACAATTAGAAGGGCTCACATAATTATCTGCAGTTTGAGTTCTTATGGGATTGTTTTTATTCCAGTTTACGAATATGCCTGTATCCGTGATGACAACAAACAAATCCCCTGAGGCATCCTTTAATCCATGTCAATATGCAGTATCAGCATAGAAAAAAATGCAGTATCAAAATGTTAGGATAGGAATCAAGCAAAAACATAATTGTCAATCCTAATCTCATCAAATGCTAGCTTCCTTAGCCGAGGTTGTAGCTGATTAGAAGCAGGTTGTACCTAAAAAAACCTTCACTATTCACTTTCTGACAATTTTGCGATGTTACTGAGTTCCATCCAGACTTCCACCACCATGATATTTCAATCACATCTCTGTAGTAAAAAAAAACTTCAGGTTTGATAATCTGTAAGAATTGACAATTAAATTGTATAGTCTTGCCGTTCAACAACAGTTGGAGTAAGGTTTCAGAAACAAAGAAAAAAAGGATAATCAATTGATACTGTTGGAGTGTTGGAACGTAGGAATTGACTGAGAATTCTGATCTCTAGTAACATCAGGGATACACACATAGCCAATAAGAAGTGCTTTTAATCACCCATTGATATAGCTGGTGAATTCTTGAACTCGACATAGCTAGCGAATTACTGACACCTTTTCAGGTTTCTGTTAGTGGAAATCGAGAAAATTAGAACCATGCAAGGATGAAGAGCATCCAGCAGGGAGCAAAAGCAAAGAAAACTGCTAACTGAAATAACTCTGCTTATAACAGGACCATATCATCATTCTGACTGGGTGACAGTTCCAGGCTTGGTTACTCAACAAGGTGAATGTTGTCATGCTGCACACGGGTGATCAAATGCAAGCATGCAAAGATACTCAGGCGTACTGATGAACAAATGCAAATAGATGCTATGTCGAGCGAGGTGTTGACTGACCAAGCCTACAAGTATCCACTGTCCAGAGATTGCAAACATCTGTAGTTTTATCTGCAACACAAGCAGCGAGTAATATTGTACATTAGCAAAATTCTCTGCCAGTACAATTCTCTGATCACTTCGACAAAATTCTGCAATTAAATCATCATGGTCGCAAATAGAGCTCGTGGCTGGCTGGTGCTGCACATGATGGCATTTGATAACTGAATCAAAATTCGTCATGTTCGAATTCAGTTTGATCCTAGTACCGCAGATCAAGGAGCAGAGAACACACCAGTTCCATTGGCGCTGGAGAGGAGCAGAGAGCCGCGCCGTTGCCGTCTACGACGACCTGGCTGTGGTAGCCGAAGAGGGAGCGGACCAACTCTTCCTCCACCTCGCCGCCACCGCACCGCCTTCGCTCCTCCATCGTCAACCTTGCTCGCTCCGCGTCACGTGCGGTCCGTGCCGGCCGCACGGGCACCGCTGGCTTGGGGACGAATGGAGGGGAGGGAGAAGCGCAATAGCGTCTCCGGCACCAGGCCCTTGGCCGACGGCATGCCAGCCATCGCGTACCCGCTCGCCTCCGCCAGCTCCACGAAGGCATCGCTGGGGATGGGATTTGGGAGGTGATATTGTTTCGTTTTTTGGTGGGAGTTGGAGTTCGAGCTACGAAGGAAAAGAGCAGCGGGATGCCCTCATGATCAACTTGGACATTGCGCGTGGGGTACGGTGCTGGGTACAACCGGCGGGTAAGAAAGCACATAGGTGAGAAAAGTTTGCGATTTTTAACAGAAACGCTCTCCAAATTGCGATTCTATGGGTCTACCACCCTATCCACTTCCCAAAATAGATGACGGGTGGGTCTGGCGTGAGGGGTATGGTGAACCCGAATTGGGTGAGAAATATTTTTCAAATAATTCGATCTTTATAGTATAGATACTGTTACTGTTATTCACTTATGTCAACTATGACCGTGTTTGGAGAAATAGCCTAGAGCTATTTTGAGGGCTAAAGTTTAGCCAAGAAAATAACCCTCCAATGAAATAGCCCTCAAGTTGTTTGGATTTAAGGGCTATTTAGGTTATTTGACCTTTAATTCAAAGATACATCCTACCATCTACCAGGGAAACATACATTCCACCAAGTTGTGTTTCAGCACACTCTGCACTAGCAAATTTCCTAATACACACTACACTAGCAGATTTCTTAATACACTCTGCACTTCTAGATGCTGAAGCTTACATACAGGCAACACTGCTAGATCAATAGATAGTACGAGTATTTTATGATCTCTCCACCAATCCACATGACATGACAACAACACTAATCCAAACTTCACAGAATCTCATTTTTAGCTGCCAAGTTCTTAATGAACCAGAGGATAAGAGATATTATCTAACCAATTTTATCGGGAGATTGCCGATTCGCCATATAGATAGTTTGTTTAGAAAGGGAGATCCGGAGGCAATGAGGCTTGATTTTAGAAAGCTACGTTGCTGAATGAACGAGGGGATCAAAAGGCACCATGGCAATCTGTTATATAAAAGAATTAGTAATTACCAAGCTAGTTCTAGCAAGCCTTGTCAACCTTGAGGCATCCTGATACCGATGTTCCTCTATTGCACTCTGCAGGAATCGACAAGAGCGAGGGCAATCAAACAGATTAAATACAGTAGTTAGCACATCCTAATCCAAA
Organism: Cenchrus fungigraminus; assembly: GCA_036936925.1. NCBI lineage: Eukaryota > Viridiplantae > Streptophyta > Magnoliopsida > Poales > Poaceae > Cenchrus > Cenchrus fungigraminus. The sequence goes on from CM072780.1 coordinate 78,041,389, forward strand.
TCTGTGGGAAATGAATCTAGAACATAAGAGCTAACGCGTCTCAGTCAAATCGGTGATGAAATAGGAAATCAGGCATATAACGGGCCTTGAGCTCGGCCATGACGTGGGCGACAGCGTCGTCACCGATGGCCTCGAGGATAGCCCTCTTGAGCTTGGCGGCCTCGGCGAAGTGGGCGAGAGCAGGAGCGTATCATTAGATTGATTCAATTAGCGGCTCGGAGGTGATGAATCGGCGATTACCTAGAGGAGGGACACGTAGCTCTCGGCCTATTCAACCTCGTCGAAGTGGCGGTTCCATCGGGTCCAGTCCCAGGTGGAGGGCGACGACGCCGAGGAGGAGCAGGAGGAGGAGGAGGAGGCGGTGCAGAAGCAGCAGCCGGCAGCGCGGCAGGCGGGGTGGCGGATGGCGGGCGCGCAGCGGAGGGCGGCGAGCGACGGGCCGGGACAGTGTTGAGGGGCGGGTGCACCACCGGCGGCGTGGCGCACGCGGTGGCCGCGGGGGACATGGCGATGGGTGGGTGGGGAACACATCGGCGTGGGTGCGGGGAGGCGGCGTCGTAGTCGAACTAGTTGACCATTGCCTCATCGGTGTCGATGAGCTTGTTGACGACCTCCATGAGGGACGCGACGGTGGTGGCTCCGGACTCGTGAATCTTCTCAAAGATCTTGCGATCCTTGATACCTTTCTTGTAGCTGTCGACGACTTGGTCGTCTCTGATGCCTACGCAGGTGTTGCGGTTCTCGAAGAACCGGTTGGTGTAATCACGGAGCCGCTCCTTGGGCTTCATGATGATCCTCCCGAGGTTGAAGGCGTTTCCGGGGCGATTGTAGGTCGCCTGGAAGTTCGACGTGAAGGCCTGGGACAGGTCGGCCCAGGAGTTGATGCTGCCAGCCGGGAGGTTGTTAAGCCAGAGTGACGGGGCATCACCTATCACCAGCAGGAAGTATCCCGCCATGTGGTTGAAGTTGCCGTCGGCTGCTTTAACGGCGACGTAGTAGGTCGACAGCCAGATGTTGGGGTCGAAGCGTCTGTCGTACTTCTGGATGTTGGGCTTGAAGTTGCCGGGGTAGACCACCGACCTAAGGTGAGGAGCCAATGCGGGGAAGGCCGTGATGGCTATGTTGTCGACGGCGCCACCAGCTTGAGTGCCACCCCTGCTTTGTGCGGGGACAATGACCTGGGATCGTGGCTGGCGATCTGGATTGGGAGCGACAACCTCCGGGTTGCTGTACTCCGCCTCTTAGCCTGCGCGATGCCTGTTTTCGACGTCGTGGCGGTCGCGCTCCTCGCGCTCCATGATGCGGTGAACAGCACCAGGGGGGCTGTACTCACGGTCATACTCCGCATGGCGTCGCAACTACGCTCCTCGCGCTCGCAGTGACGCTGGTCGATGTAGCTGCGGGCGTCGCGAGCACGCCTGTTGTTGTCGAAGTTGTCGCGGAGGTCGCCGTCCTTGGCACCGTTAGCCCAACCTCGGGGCTGATCGGGGTTGTGCTGGTCGACCTCCTCCTGGATGGGAGGAAGGTTGCTGCGCTTGGGTCGATTAGATCGACTACGCGAGTGGTGGCTAGATGACGACGCGTCAGACTTGGCGGCCGTGCTTTTCTCCTCCACCAGGGCCGTGGCCACCCGAAGGTAGGCCATGGCCGCTTCGGCTTCGGGCGTGAGGTCGGCCTGCTGGAGACGTGCTATGGCAGCACCCAGGTTGGCCTGGGGGCTGTTGAACGTCGATAGCCCTGCTTCTTCGAATTCGAGGCGAAGATCTCAGGCGTAGGGAGGGACCACACGGTGCTGCTCGTCCGCACATCGCTGGGTACGGTTGGCATTCGCCTGGATCCGCACTGCCTCCTCAGAGTCCGTCGGGCCGTGGCGCGGTGGTTCGTTTTCAGAAACCACGAGCACCCGACGGAAGATGGAGCCCGAGCCATTGGGGGAGACGTGGACCCGGACCTTCTGGAACTCACCGCAGTCCGGGGATGGGGGAGCTCGTGTGGTGCAGGGGTGTCGCTCCTGGTCGATCCTTTTCCGCAGACGACAACCACGGAGGGTATGCCTTGCACCCTTGTGGTAGGTGCAGGGTACATCGAGCGGATCACGACGGGCGCGAGGCTCGGGCTTTGGTATGCCTTGTGCCCTTGTGGTAGGGCAGGGTACATCGAGCGGATCACGGCGGGCGTGAGGCTCGGGCTTTAGGCGGCAAGCGGGTCGCCACCCAGATTGGATCTGGGAGGGGTTTGGTCCTCTAGCGAGCATAGATGTCGGCGGAAGGTCGCAGACCGAAGGGGAAGGTCCCATGACGCGGCGCCGTCCCCGTCGAGCGCTGGCCTCGTTTGCAGATCTGGAGGGTGTCCTCCATCATGCTGATGACGTGCTCTATTCCCTTAACAAGGTCATAGGGTTTGGGCGGGTGGGCCTCCATCACTAGATCAAAAATGGGGGTGGTGACAGGCATAGCAGCGACCTGTCCTGCGGCCGCCGAGGAGGTCACGGTCGCCGGAACAAGTGAGGTCGCCGTGAAGGAGCCGAAGCAGATCTCCACGGGGTTGGCGAGGATGGCTGCCATACTTGCCGGGAAGACGACACCAGATCGGGCCACCATGCTACACAGCGAGTTCCTGATCGACCCTACCTGGCACGCCAACTATCAGGGGGTGAGACCTGGACAGATCTGCTAGGGGGCTACCCAAGCAGTTTGTAGGTAAATGAGAGGATCGGGAACTAAGAGCGTAGGTGGTAGTTCGCGTATGGAACTCGGAACACGGCAAGAATGGCGATGGACACAGGGGTTTAGATTGGTTCGGGCATCCGGAGAGTGAAACCCTACGTCTAGTATGAGGTGGAATTATGCGAAGAGGTCAAGTCCCCTTGGATGCAGTCCTAGGCCGCCTTATATGGATGACGGGCTAGGGTTTCCATTTGAGGTCGGTGGACCCTCATCGGAGTCGGTTACAAAATGGGAAGGCCATCTGCCCAGATTAGAGGGGGTATCCCGCAATCTGCGGACCTACAGGCAGCGCCAGGCCACGATCTAATAGCCTGCCTTGCACTCCAAGTCCCGCGGATCCTCCAAGATCTAGATAAGGTCATCCGGAGTCTTCCAAGGCCATCGGCTTGTGGATAATGTCCTCGGGCCCACCTGCAGGTCGGTGGGGACCCATGGGTACCCATGTCTCTCAGGTGGAGGCTCCACTAACTCCGAAACTTGGTTTCTCTCAAAATTCTCTAACTCCTCATGCATAGAATTTACCCAATTGTGATCAGATAGTGCGTGTCCAATGTCTTTGGGCTCAAAAGTAGCAACAAAAGCAGCATGGGCAAAGTGAGAGTTATTCTGAAACCTCGACCGTGTAGTGCGTTCGTTGATGTCCCCGATGATCCTCGAAGCTGGATGATCCACTTGTACTCACCGGGGAGGTTCTCGCCTTGAAGCTACCTCCCCCTCAGCAATAGCTTCTCCTTGATCTTGGCATGTCATCGTAGGTGTAAGAGAGGGCCCGTCCTCGATCATAGTCGAAGTAGGTACATGTTCAGCCGTGGGCGCCACACCACCATCTTCATCATCTCCATGTTCATGCTCCTCCTGCTGAAAGATCTCCTTGCCAAGCTCATCATCACCTGCACAATCAAAGACCAAAGAGCTACGTGTTTGTGTCTCGTCGAAGGTAACCTCGTAAGTCTCCACGATTTTGTTAGTTTTCAAGTTTAGCACACGAAATGCTCTAGAGTGAGTGGCATAACTAAAGAAAATACCATCGACCGACCTAGCCTCAAACTTATCTAGATTCTTTCCCTTTTTCAGAATAGAGCATTTGCATCTGAACACATGGAAATGACTCACCTTGGGAGTGTGACCGTGCATCATCTCATAGCATGTCTTCTTCTTGAAGGCTCAGAGAAAAATCCTGTTCGACACATAGCACGTGGTTGACCGCCTCAGCCCAGAACCTCCTCGGAGTCCTAAGTTCATCGAGCATCGTCCGAGCCATCTCACACAGGGTTCTGTTTTTTCCTTTCCACCACGCCAAGACATCTCCGTGCCTCTCATTCTTCAACCTCAAGACAAGATCTTGAACAAAACCAAACGTCTACCCTTTCTCCTCCAAAAAGAAGACCCAAGCATACCGAGAGTAGTCATCCACCACAACTAGGATGTACCACTTCCCACCCACAGATCACACACGAGCTAGGCCAACAAGGTCCATATGGAGCAGCTCGCATGGATGCTCCGTCATCACATCAGTGAGGGGCGGATGGGAAGAGGCTACCATCTTGGCATGCCTACACGGCGCACAAACCAACTCTTTCTCAAACTTCAAGCGTGGCAATCCTCGGACCAAATTGAGTTTACTCAAGCGAGACAAAAGGTTAAAGCTTAGGTGACCCAACTTCCTATGCCACTTCCACAACTCACTCGAAGAACCAGCCAAAAAGCAATGAGCCACACCAGAAGACTAAGAGAAATCCGCCCGGAAAATTTGACCCTCGGAACAACCATGCAAACAAGGTCCCTGTTGGGTATTTAGCGTCACACAAATAAATTCGCAAGCGCACGGATACCGTTGTAGCTTTCACCTCAGAGTATTCCAAGGGTATCGAATCCAAGGGAACGTGTGTGTACTACCTTCGTACAGTCGGTCCAAGGACACCAAGCCCCTGCTTGGGTAGAGAGATGATGGGGTGCTCGGTTCTAGGGGGTACAAGCTGCAAAGGATCTCGCTTCGGACACCGGACCCTCCTGGCTATAATAGTCGGTTCACGGCAAAGGGTTGCCTACACCTGTATCCGAACGTGGGGGATTCCATAAGGGTCCAACAGCTGTCACTACCGCGGCCTACCCCAAGACAAACCGTGGGATACAGGGCAATCGAAGGATAACCCGTAGTCTAGACACCACGTCTACACCACCGATTACTACTATAATACGACTACGTCTAGGCACTCCCGTAGCATACTATAGCACTCCGTATAAATACGGAGCGACGAACCCGCGAGAAAGGCCAGACCTTGCCCATCATTGAACCAAGGTGGCGCGAGGTCAAACGACTAAGCACCAATTAATGTATTCCAATAAGATCTAATGAGATAACTCACACAAACGGAATGCAGAATTATTCATCTAATCAACAAGATCAAAGGATCGTGACATGAAGAACACGAGCCTCTAAATGATGAACAGACGAAGAACTCAAGAACATATCACCCATGCATGAATATCACTTTAGTCTAAAAGGGAAATACAGAAATACTCACTTTGCTCTAAATGAAGAACAAATGGGAGTCTCACCCACACCACCACCTGCATAGCACCTACACCTAACTACACATGGAGAGGTCTCACCTCTCCAAGTGAGGAAATGAGAGAGGGGAGAACTTGGGATGTGTCTCTATTCCTACCCCCTCTCCTCCTATTTATAGGCCCGGGCCACCGCGTGAGAACACCCTAAGCACTACAGGAATGCAACCAGGAACCAACCAGAGACCACCACGTGGAAGGCCGAGATGAACCGACATACATCGGTTCGGCCGATCCTGGGGTTGACCGACCCCAGGGTGGCCCCACTCTCCTTGTGCTTTCTCCAGGTGGCTGGCAGGTGGGTCCCCATGACGGTTCCAGGTGTACACGTGGTTTGGAGGCGGTTTGCTCGGGTTGTGGGCCCTTGAATCCTTGTGCTGAACACGTGGCAACGTCTGATTCGTCGGGCCTCTTTCCCTTGGATTGGCGACATCAGCAATCCATGGCACTTTGCATGGCAGCCTCTCATTGGCTGGGATAAGGAGGCTTGGATCGATGAGGTGGATGGATAAGGTGTGCTTTTGCTCTATTTCTTGTGCTAAGTACCTGCATTCAGATATACATCGCCACTTGTGGAATTTGTCAGTATAAGCTCCTATTCTAGTGTTGATGATCACTTTCCGTTTATTCTATGCAGGTATGGACGGCCTAAAAGTGGTACTTAACAGCCGTCAACAACTCCCCCACACTTGACCTTTGCTCGTCCTGAGTAAAGGGAGTCAGATCAAGGTGGTACATGATATCCAAAGGTATGAAGCTAGCATAAGAGATATTCCAAATCATACCTTGCACTTGTGAACTATGTGGAGTGTCTATCATGCCGTCTTGGGTGGTTGAAGAATGGAATGGTCATGAATCAAGTCACTCCTGCTCATCATGTCAAGTAACTTGGGGTTTTGCAATGATTTTCAAAATAAACCTTGCTTAGCTCCTCATTTGATTCTCTCAGATCGCACAATGTGTATATATGTCCTCACCAAGGCATTTGATTTGCCTTTCTTTCATCCTACTTCTAATGATGGCTATATGTGGAGCTCAGGGTAGGATAAAGATAAAGCATACTTGCATCACATATATTGCAAAGTCAAAAACTGGATCCAAGGAGAAAAGCAATTCATACAATCAGATCAAGATGTGCACGTGTATGGATATGATAGGTATGATAAGGTGTATACTAGGCCCGGAATGGGTTCTAGATATTACCATACATGATGAAATACTGTGGTGATGGTAAGGTGGATACTAGCCCCGGAGTAGGTACTAGTTATTACCATCATATGATGAATGACCTGAATGACTCCATTGCATGATTTTCTCTCTCATATATATGAAAAAGTCTTATGAGAACATGGCTATCCTCTTCTCTTTTTTTTATGGACCTTCATGTGCCCACATTTTTTTTCTTCCTTTTTTTATAACTGAGGGACCTTCATGTGTCCCCTTTTTTAGATAGCCATGCCTCTTTACAAAATACTTGAGGAGAGAGAAATAAATGCATATGATGGAGCATTTATGTAGGTGAATAGATGAATGATACAATGCTAACTTCCAGAGTAGAAGCATAGCAAGGGGGGAATGGTGGTGTGCACATGAATCTTGATCATGAAAGCATGGAAAGAATTCTCATAGGGTCACAAAATTTGACAAAGCTCAATGCAACAAGAAGCAGCATATGAGTATAAGGTTTTCAACTGGAACATCATATGGCTTTGGTAGGACTGTGACATATCAAAGAGGAGCTTTGCAAAAGGGTTTTCAGATTTTTTTTTCAAATAAGAATCCCAAGCACTCAAACATTTAGAGCGAAGGTCATATCATCAAACCATATCACAAACATCAACTACTTAGATGGGCATGAGTTCCCTAATGATATTTGTTCACAAGCATCAAGACAATGAGTAAGGAATAAAACATACGCAAGCCAACCACAGGAACCATGTAGAGCAAGCTGAGCACCATTATTTGAGTTTGATTTACTAGATAAGAATTGAACATCATTCAAACTCATGGGTAGAGAGAGTGAGATAAGGGTGCACATACCATCGCTCCTGAAGGATAAAGGGAACAAGGAAGACTAGTGGTGGTTTGGCTGACCTGAGGGGTAGCCAGCTCACTCTAGTTTACCTTGTTCTCGTCATGAAGGTGTAGTCGATGTCATGCAACCCTTGTGTGGAAGTTCTCAAGTGAATACGTTGATGATGAGCTTGAGAGAACTCCCCCATACTGGTGCTTGTACTGGTGTGTTCTTTGAGCAAAAAGTGAAAACAAAAGATGGACTCCACTAGTTTGAGAATCACAGAGCCTTTATTCAAAAGCAAATATTTTTGGGGTTTTTATTTTATTTTATTGTCACCATGTCATTTGCTCGAACAAGGTTAGATCAAGATTACACTTCATACGCAAAGGGGAATATACTTACCTTGGACCTTTGAGAGGTCATATGTACCACCTTTGCATGTTGTGCAATATGAATCTGACGCCTTAACTTACCTTCCCATTTGAATTTAGCTCAATGACTTACCCATTCAAATTTGACAATTTTCTGCAGGGGTTAGTCCACATACATGCAACCAAAATCTATGAAATTATAACTCCAAGGTTCATCAATCAAAACTCGACACCATGTCTTGTTTTGACTGAAGAAGACAGTTTTAACCTAAGCACCGCGCTTAATTTAAAACAACCTATGAATGTAGATGTGCATGAACATTCAAACCAGAGCATATGAACAAAGATAAAAGGAAACATGCAGGCATGATCAAGCTATCTTCAAAAGGGACATAAGCTTGAACATACAACGGTGAACCTCGGGCAACCTCCCGGAAGGGCTTTGTTTAATGTCAAAAGCAGGACTTACCTAGCTAGTGGGCAAGATGCAAGAGCTTACATCATCTTCACACCAGGATGAGATTTGGTAGAGGAGGAACTTTACTCAGGATGCTCACATACCTCCCCCACACTTGAAGTTCTCATTGCTAGGCAACAAAACTCAAGTGTGTGGAGATCAAGCTTCCTTTTGTAAACGTTCTCCCACCAAAGCTTACCTTAGGTGTTGCATATGATGCAGCTCACATGTTCGTAAGCGTCACCTATCCATCTTTCTTTTCAATCTCCACCTGAAAGGTTAGTAACCAAAAATACCTGTCGGGGACAGCCATAGGGGATCCCCTAACCACGGGGGAAGCCACCCTTTCCAAAATAATAATAATAATAATAATAATAATAATAATAATAATAATAATAATAATAATAATAATAATAATAATAATAGAAAACACTTTCCAAATCAAGCCCCGACCAGGGCACAAACAAAGCCCATAGCCTGCTGCGGCCCAACGGCCTTCACGGCCCACCAAGAGGACACACCGGCCGCCCTCGAGCGGATCTCCGCCTCACTCGAGGGTCAACACCCCTCGAGTGGGTCTCCGCCTTGCTCAAGGCTCCTGCCCCTCGGTTCAAGGCATTTCAACCACTCCTCCCGACCAAGGCATTAAAGGCCCCGTCACATCAAGGATGCCACGGTCAAGGGCCGAATCCCCGCCACGCCGATTCCCTGACACCGCCCGGGAGTCTGCCCCCGGTCCTGTGCAGCCATACCGCCCCTATGCCACCTTCCCGGGCACTGTGCGCACACTACGCGAGCACTGTTCGCTCGTTGTGCGGAGAGGCCGGGTCATTCCCAAGTGTTGTGCTACCCGCTCCCGTCCTTCCTCCCCACCGCGCCCCTCGAACGGGCTCGGCGACACCCTCGAAAGGCGTACGACCGCCGACCTAACGCCCGCACGGGACGGCGCCGTGACGCAAGATGAGCGGGGCACGTCCCTTCCATCACCTCCAACCCCGGGCGGCCATCCCTGGCTCTGTTTCTGCCATTCCAGGCGCCGCGGGGCCATCCCTGACGCTGTGGAGACCTGTTCTGACGGGACGCCGCAACGCCAGCCCCTGTGCAACACGAGTTCTCCCGTCAGCCAAACCCTCGAATCGGGGTACGGACGACAGCCAGACATGGGTACCTGCAGGATGACCCTCGAAGCCGCCTCCGAATAAGCGCAGGGGCCGCCACGACACATGCCAGGACCAGGATTCGCCAGGACGGCCTTCAAATCGCAGGCACTGTATGCCGGTACCACGACACTGCTCAAAAAGCCACGCGGCGTGCTTGTAGGCTGCCTCCCCTTGGTCTATAAAAGGAGGAGATGGCCGCCCAGCCGCAGGCATCGCACAACAACACGCTGACTCGCATTCACAACCACGTTCACGCTGATATTGGCACTTTGCCTCAATCAACCAGCCGGGACTTGGAGGACTCTCCTCCTCTCCCACCTAGCTTGTAGCCCCCCCTCTACAGGCACCCCCGGTGCATCACAATACAGCGCGCACACGCAACCTGCTGGACGTACGGCCTCGTGGCCAGAACCAGGATAAATCCATGTCCTTGCATTGCTTAGCACCGACCATCGAGAGACTGATCACAGCGTATTTCACTAGTTAGTGTCGGGGCTAATCTCAACACCGACAGTTGGCGCGCCAGGTAGGGGGCTCCGCGCTGTGATCGACTCCTCACCAGCAGTCTCGATGGTAATTCGTACTGAGATGACGTCCCAGAGGTACGCCATGGGGAGCTCCGACCCCTTCCCAGCTGGATTCGAAATCCGGTTCGGGAGCCTGAACTTTCAGGCCACGGGGAATGGCTACCTCATGCGCCTCACCAACCGAGATGAGCTCCACCCTTGGCGATCGATCGGGCCAGGCCCGATGCCCGCCACGTCAGCGTCAGATGCCCCGGTGCCAGCACTGGCAGCAGCAGCGGCCGCCTCGACGTCACAACACCGTAGGCGCTCAGGTCAGCGCTCGCGCCAGGCGCGCATGGAACGGTGCCGGGCAGCACGCGCTGCAGCAAGGAGGGACGCACCTCCGCCAATGGACACGACGGCGCCTTCCGTCGGTGGACACGCGGTCGCGGGGCCACAATTCCCCCATAGGATGCGCAACTCCGCCGCGACGTACGCCTCATCTATCAGCACCGACATGGCCGCGTACGAAGACCTCCCGGGCCACCATCTGCTTTCGATCCGGAACCTCATCGCCACCACCAACGACGAGTCGTACCACGGCTCGGCCAGCGAATTGCCACCCGCAACCTCGCACGGGTACGCGGAGTGGGACTTCTCTGGCGTACCGGACCCTGTGATGTTCTGGCGGTTCCTCGACGCCGCGGACTACTGGTTCGGCTGCTCTGACGACTCCAGCGAAGGGAGCTACGATCCTGCACACGAGTGCTTCGTTGTCGCCATCAACAAACACGCCGACGGAGCGGACGGAGCGGGCGACGGGGACGCGCCCCAAGACACCGAGCGAAATCCGTCACCAGCCCCGCCAGCGGGCAACGCGGACATTGCTGCGCAGCTAGCTCAAGCACGCGAGCTCGAGGCTAAGCTCGCAGAGGAATACTGGTAGGTGCGGCTCTTACGTGCCACCATCGCGGGGGAAGCCTCGGCGCGCGGTGAACGCGCCCGAGAAGCAGGGAGGCAAGCCCGCGAGTGCATCAACGCCGACTTCAATGTCGACGACCCGCACACGCCACCCTGACCCAGCCAAAAGCTCATTGCGGCAGCGACATTACTTCGGGCCATGCCCGAGCCGTCGACACCGGAGGCATGCAACCTGCGCCGCGAGGCGCAGGCCCTCATCGAGCAGGGTGCCGTACAACAAGCTGAGAGCTCCGCGTCCCGCATGCGCAACCAGTCCAGCGCGCGGGGTGGCGACGGCGCACCAGACCAGGAGGCATCAGTCCACACCCCACGGGGCGCAGCGGGACAGCCAGCGAACCAAGGCAGGACGCCTGTCAGGGAGCGGATCCTCGACACGCGCGGCCAGGCTCAGGACGGGGACGCTCGCAACATCCTGAACGCCAGGAGAAGGGGGGACGCAGAGGCACGAGCGGCAGCAGGCTACCACCCTCGACGTGGTGGTCGCTACGACAGCCAGGAAGATCGCTCCCTGACACCGGAACCCCCGGGGACCCGCGTGTTCAGCCGGGAGATCCGCACGGCGAACATCCCCCAGCGCTTCCGCCAGACCACGACCATCACCAAGTACACGGGGGAGACGGACCCTCGAGTATGGCTCAACGACTACCGCCTGGCTTGCCAGTTGGGCGGTGCCACCAACGACACTGTGATCATCCGTAACCTACCGCTACACCTCGCAGACTCCGCCTGGACATGGCTTGAGCATCTGCCGGCCAGTCAGATTCACAGCTGGGAGGACCTGGTCCGCACATTCGTAGGAAACTTCCAAGGCACGTATGTGCGCCCCGGGAACTCCAGGGACCTGCGAGGGTGCACCCAGAAACCCGGTGAGTCCCTCCGGGACTTCATACGGCGCTTCTCCAAGCGCTGCACCGAGCTTCCAAGCGTCGCCCAGTCTGAGATTGTGCATGCCTTCCTCGAGGGCACGACCTGCCGGGACCTTGTGCGCGAGCTTGGGAGGACCCCGCCGGTCGACTCCAATGAGTTATTCAACATCGCCACCAGCTTCGCCTCTGGAGAAGAGGCAGTGGGGACGATTTTCGACGGCAAGAAGAGCAAACGCGCGGAGGACGCGCCCGTGGAGGGCAGCAAGTCCAAGGAACCCGCGAAGAAGCAAAAGCGGGGCAAGAAGGGCAAAAAGCCCCAGTGCGACGCGCGCGCGCAGGGGCGCGGCGAGGACGACGACGAGGCCCTCGCGGTCGACCTTGCACGCAAGGGTGCTTGAGGCCCCCCTCGAGGCCCCGGCATGTTCGATGACATGCTGAAGAAGCCCTGTCCGTACCACAAGACCCTAGTCAACCACACCCTCGAGCAATGCGACATGCTCAAAAAATACTACAGCCGCGTCGCCGCAAAGGAGGATGAAGCCAAGAAGGATGGGGGTGACGGGGGCACCGACGGTTTCCCTACCGTGGAGAACGTCTTCCTCATCTTCGGAGGACCGACGGTGGACATGTCCACCAGCCAGCGCAAGCACGAGCGGCACGAGGTCCTCGCCGTGGAAAAGGCCCCTCCTTCCTTCCTCAACTGGTCGGAGGAGGCCATCACCTTCACCCGCAAAGACCACCCGAACCGCATCCCCAGTCCGGGCCAATACCCGCTGGTCGTCAATCCCGTCATCGGCAACTCACGATTCTCCAAGGTGGTGATGGACGGCGGCAGCAGCCTCAACATCCTGTACGCCCACACCCTGCGGCTAATGGGGATTGGTCTGGATCAGCTGCGGCCCAGCACGACACCGTTCCATGGTGTCATGTCGGGCAAGCGCGTCCAGCCCCTCGGGCAGATCAACCTGCCCGTCTGGTTCGGCACGCCAGACAACTTCCGCAAGGAGACCCTCACCTTCGAGGTGGTGGGGTTTCGGGGCGCGTACCATGCCATCCTCGAGCGTCCATGCTATGCCAAATTCATGGCGGTCCCGAACTACACGCACCTCAAGATGAAGATGCCAGGGCCAAAGGGCGTCATCACGGTGGGCTCATCGATCGAGCACGCGTTCGACTGTGATGTCGAGTGCGTCGAGCACGCCGAGGCGCTCGCGCTAGACGAATCGCTCGTTGCGGACATGGAGAAGCTGGCCAACGAGGGCCTCGACTCCCCCACCAAGCACGCGGGCAGTTTCGAGGCTGCCGAGCAGACCAAGGAGGTGCCCCTCGACCCTGCTGCCCCCGAAGGCAAGGCGTTGAGGGTCAGTTCTACCCTCGACCCGAAATAGGAAGTGGTGCTCGTCGACTTTCTCCGCGCCAACGCAAATATCTTTGCGTGGAGCCCCTCGGACATGCTGGGCATTCCGAGGGAGGTCGCCCAGCACTCTCTTGACATCCTACCTCACTCCAGGGCTGTGCAACAGCACCTGCGACGCTTTGACGATGAGTGGCGCCAGGGCCGGATTCATCAAGGAAGTGTTCCACCCCGAGTGGCTTGCTAACCCCGTACTAGTTAAGAAAAAGAATGGGAAGTGGCGGATGTGTGTAGATTACACCGGATTAAATAAAGCATGTCCTAAGGTTCCTTTTCCTTTGCCTTGAATCGATCAAATTGTGGATTCTACTGCGGGGTGCGAGCTCCTATGTTTCCTTAATGCCTATTCGGGCTACCACCAAATAAAGATGAAAGAGTCCGACCAACTCGCGACTTCTTTCATCACACCTTTCGGCATGTTTTGCTACGTAACGATGCAATTTGGTCTTCGAAACGCCGGGGCTACATACCAGCGATGTATGCAACACGTTTTCGGGGATCACATCGGGCGGACCGTGGAGGCATACGTAGACGACATTGTCGTTAAGATCAGGAAGGCAGATGACCTGGTTAACGATTTGCGCATAGCATTCGACTGCCTGCGGGCGAACGGGGTGAAGTTGAACCCCGAGAAGTGAGTCTTTGGGGTGTCGCGCGGCATGCTGTTGGGCTTCATTGTCTCCCAGCGGGGCATCGAGCCCAACCCCAAAAAGGTTTCGGCCCTCGATCGGATGGGGCCAGTACAGGACCTAAAGGGAGTGCAGAAGGTGTTGGGTTGCCTGGCGGCTCTGAGCCGCTTCATCTCGCGCCTCGGCGAGAAAGGTTTGCCCCTCCACCGGCTCTTGAGGAAGCACGAACGCTTTTCCTGGACCGTCGAGGCCCAGGAAGCCCCTCGACAAGCTGAAGGCGACGCTCGCCCACACGCCGATCCTCACGCCGCCCCGAGATGGTTAACCTCTGTACCTCTACGTCGCGGCGACCACCCAGGTGGTCAGTGCGGTCATCATTGTGGAGAGAACAGAGGAAGGTCACGCCCTACCAGTCCAAAGACCGGTGTACTACATCAGCGAGGTATTGTCCGAAACCAAGGCGCGATACCCACAGATCCAAAAGCTGCTCTATACGGTGGTGCTCGCGCGGCGCAAGCTGCAGCACTACTTCGAGGCCCATTCGGTCACTGTGGTCTCGTCTTCCCCATTGGGAGAAATAGTCCGCAACCCGGACGCCTCGGGTAGAATCGCGAAATGGTCCGTGGAACTCATGGGTGAAACCCTCACCTACGCGCCGCGCAAAGCGATCAAATCCCAGATCTTGGCGGACTTTGTCGCTGAATGGACCGATACTCAGCTGCCCCCGATGCAGATCCAGGCTGAGTGTTGGACCCTCTACTTCGACGGGTCGGTAATGAAAACCGGCGCGGGCGCGGGCCTGCTCTTCGTTTCGCCCCTCGGAGAGCACATGAGGTACGTGGTACGCTTGCATTTCCCCGTGTCAAATAACATGGCAGAGTACGAGGCCCTCCTCTGCGGCCTCCGAATCGCCATCGAAACCGGCGTCAAGCGCCTCGACGTCAGGGAGGATTCGCAGCTGGTGATCGATCAAGTCATGAAAAACGCAAGTTGCCACGACGAGAAGATGGAGGCTTTCTGCAACGCCGTCCACGCACTCGAAGATAAATTCTACGGCATCGAGCTCAACCACGTCCTGCGCAAGTACAACGAGGAGGCGGACGAACTGGCGAAGATCGCGTCTGGACGAATCACCGTCCCTCCGAACATCTTTGCCCGCGACCTCGCCAAACCTTTCGTCGACCTTAGCAAAGCCTCCCCAAATCCAAAAGAACCCTCGGGGGCTCCCTCGAAGCCTGCGGGTGCGGAACCCATGGACGAGGACCCCTCGAACGAGGAATTTGTGCTCTCCCTACTCGAGGGGTACAGGGTTGACGAAGCCGAGGCTATGGAGATCGATAAGGCCCTTCCCGCGGGGGACTGGCAGAGCAAGTACCTCGCCTGGATCGATCGAGGGGAACTACCCTCAGACCGAACCGAGGCAAGGCGCATCGCCTGAAGGGCCAAGTTGTTCACCATGATTAGCGGCGAACTGTACAAGCGTGGCGCATCAGGAATTCTACAACGGTGCATCCCCATCCCCGAAGGCCGCGAGCTGATTCGGGACATCCACGCGGGCGTATGCGGCCACCACGCGGCGCCGCGCACCCTCGTGGGCAACGCATTCCGCCAAGGCTTCTACTGGCCCACGGCGATCGCCGACACCGACGAGGTCGTGCGCACCTGCGAAGGGTGCCAGTTCTATGCCTGCAAGACACACCTTCCGGCTCACGCCCTCCAGACCATACCCATCACGTGGCCGTTCGCCGTGTGGGGATTAGACATCGTCGGGCCCCTGCGGAAGGCGCCCGGGGGCTTCACACACCTATTGGTCGCAATCGACAAGTTTTCGAAGTGGATCGAGGCACGCCCTATCACCAACCTCAGGTCCGAGCAGGCTGTATCGTTCTTTACTGACATCATCCACAGGTTCGGGGTGCCAAACTCCATTATCACCGACAACGGTACCCAGTTTACAGGCAGGATGTTCCTGGAGTTCTGCGACAAATACCACATCCGCGTGGATTGGGCAGCCGTCGCACACCCACAGACCAACGGCCAGGTGGAACGTGCCAACGGCATGATTCTACAAGGCCTCAAGCCCAGGATCTTTGACAAACTGAACAAGTTCGGCAGGAAATGGATTCAAGAATTATCGTCGGTCGTTTGGAGCCTTAGAACCACCCCGAGCAGAGCCACGGGGTTTACGCCGTTCTTCCTCGTCTATGGCGCGGAGGCCGTCCTCCCCACAGATCTGGAATACGGGTCCCCTAGACTCAGGGCCTATTAGGAAAGCCTGAATCAGCAGGCACGCGAAGACTCGCTGGACCAGGCGGACAAGGCTTGCGACGTGGCAATGATGCACTCGGCAAGGTACCAACAGTCACTCCGGCGATACCAAACCCAAAAAATCTGACGCAGGAACTTCAGCGAGGGCGACCTAGTGCTGAGGTTACGACAAGACAACCGGGGCCGACACAAGCTGTCGCCGCCGTGGGAAGGGCCTTACGTCGTCGTCGAGGTGCTCAAGCCCGGCATGTAAAAGCTAGCAAACGAGAAGGGCGAAGTCCTCACCAACGCTTGGAACATACAACAGCTACGTCGCTTCTACCCTTAGATTTCCAAGTTTCTTTCGCATTCGAAATAATAAATAAAAAGGGCAACTCAGTTTTACCTCGACCAGGGCCTCGACACAAACCAAGTCCCCCTCGGGGGCTACGACGGGGGGTTCCCCCCCGGAGTGTACCGATTTTCTTTCGCAAAAACACTTTCTTTCTCTCCTTCTTTCAAAAAATGTCAAAATGTTACACCTCGAGCATTTGGGAGAACAGAGGCCAAGCGCGAACTAACTAAGCCGAGGGCCGGCCAAGCCGAGGGACCGCTGACGCCTCCGAGAGGATAAGCATCCCCCTCGCTACCCTACGGCTAAGTTGGCTCGTGAGCGTTAACTCCTTGGCCGAAATTCCCCCGAAAGGCCCGAGGAAAACAAGACAACATACGAGATAGAACTCACAAATAGACTTATGCACAGCTTAATGTATTGTTTACACAAACGATTGACATTCATCCGAATTCTCTAACAAAATACTAACGGGCCTCGAGGCCCGAGTCCTCAGGGAGCGCGGGGGCTTGGAGCGGCGGCGGCTTCACCCTCAGCGGTGTTGGGGAACAGGTCCACCTCGAACATGTCAGCAAGGGCCGCGGCGGGCTCCGCCATGGACGCATCAACCGCCCTCACCGCTTCGAGCTCAGCATCTTCACCTACGACGTCTTCAGGGAAGACGTAGCCATCCCGCAGCAGACCAAAGTCGAGGATGTAGTGGGTCGAGGTCAGCCCCAAAGTCTTCTGGACGCCGAGTCGAAGGGCACCGCGCAGGTGCTCAGTGACCCGGCCACCCAGGGACCGCAGGCGGCTCGCTATCGAGCTACCCGAGGTTTGACCCTCAGCCCCCTCGAGTTCGCGGCACACTTCGAGAGTAGTGGCCTCCAGGGTCTTGAGCTCGCCCTGAGCTTCGTTGTAGGCGACCTGGAGGGATTGCATCTCCCCTGAAGGGTCTGCCGAGCTCTTCTGCAGCTCTGCGACACCAAGACAAATATCAAGCCTCGGAAGAGCGTAACAAAGAACCAAAACGGTTGAAAGACGAGACTTACCCTCGGCTCGCATTTTCTCGGTCTCAAGTGCGGCCCGCGCGGCGTTAACATCCCGATGGAGCTGGGAGATTGAGGCATCGCGCTGCTGAATCGTGTCCCTCGCTCCTCGCGCGCGAGCTGGAGCAGGGATTGGGCCTCCTGGAGAGCGACGCCCATCTGCTCAATCTCCCGGGCTTTTTCTGCAGCCTGAGAGAGCTGGGCTCGCACCTCCTCGAGCGCCTTGTGCTCCCGCTCAAGTTGAGCCTAAGCCTCGGCGAGAGCCGTGTCCTTCAACACGAGCTGAGACTGCGCCGCCTCACGGGCGGTGCGCTCCTCGGCGAGCTGGCCCTCCACAGCCGTCAGCGCGTCACCCTTCTCCTTCAGGGCAGCAGCGAGCCCCTCAGCCTGCCGGGCCTTCTACTCGGCCTGAGCGAGGCGCGCCTGCACTTCCTCCAGCGACATACGCTCGCGCTCGGCGCGAGCCTGCGCTTCAGCAAGGGCAGTGTCCTTCAGCGCGAGCTGGGACCTCGCCTCGCTCAGCGCCGCGCGCTCCTGCTGAAGCCCCCCCCTCTTTGCCCTGCAGTGCGGCGCCGAGCTGCTCGGCCTCCTTGGCCTTCTGCTCCGCAGCGGTGCAGTGGGCGTCGCGTTCCCCCTCTGCACGACACAGCTCGCCCTTCTTTGCTTCGAGGCTCGCCTTTGCCTCGTACATCTCGTCGCGAAGGCACTCCATCACCGGGCCCAGGTGCTCATTCTCCCAGCACGCCGCCTCATGCTCGTCGTGGAGTTTGGCGAGGAAGGAGATTTTGTCCCCCGTGTCGCCCCATAGCCGCTACCAAAACAAATAACATGGAAAGGACTCAGACGAGGCATAACCAAGAGAGGAAAAAAGGAAAGCAAGGGGGGGCGACGGGACTAGTGTGCGAACCCGGAACAGCGACGCCGCCACGTCTTTCTGAAGCCTCGAGGCCTCGCAAAGCAGGTTTTGAACTTGGGATCCCACCTCGAGGAAATCCCTCCAATCAAGAAACTCTGCGTGCGAACGCTCTACTGTATCCAAGGGGACGTAGGGGTGATCCAGCCCCGTGCACCAATCACCAGGGAACTCATCGTAGTTGCGCTGGCGCGACGACGACGCGCCGACCCCCTACGGGCCGACCCCCTGCGATGGCGCTCCAGACGCGTGCTCGAGCGAAGCATCCCCCCGCACCCCGTCATCCTCCACCAGAGTCCCATCCCGCGGGACGGCCACATCCGCCATGAGTGGGACCTCTCCTGCACCGCTCGTTCGAGGGGCTCCACCCCTCGAACCACCTCCTGCCCTGGACGTGGCCACGCGGGCCCGCTCCTCCCCTCGCGGAACGTCTTGCGATGCCGCCAACTGAAAGGAAGACGCCGTCACTAGCGCCGGCCGCGACGACCTCGCCGAGCGAGGCCGCATCGCGCGGACCGCATCACGCGCCTCCAGCCTCAGCGCCTTGGTTGGCGCCAACTCAGGCGCGATGGGGCCGCCGGCGCGGCTGGAGAAAAGGAAAGGGGGAAATCAGGGTCTCGATCAAGTAAAATTAAAAGAGATGAACACGATACGACACTTACCGTCGGGATGACACCTAACACTTGCGCTTCTTCGAGGCCTATGTGGGCGGCGCACCCCCCGCGCCGGGCGCACTCCCCGTCACGGTGCCCTCGCCAGCTGATGTGGCGCCCGCCTCGAAGGCCGACGCAGCGCGGGCTGAACAGCCGCCTCCTTGCCCTTGGCCCCCGAGGCCAAAGGCACTTCATCTTCTTCATCCTCCCTCTCCAGCTCAGACCAGACGATGCTGGCGTCGCTGCCGCTGCTCGTATCCTCCGGGGTTGGCGGAAGGGGGAGGCCTTCTTTCTCCCACTGCACCCACTCCAGGTTGTGCGCCTGGCGGCGCTCCTCGCGCCTCTTCTTCTTCGCCTTATTAGCGTCCGCCTTCGCCCTCACCTCCCGCTGCTTCTCACGGTTTGCGGCATGGGAGTTGGGCATAGGGGGATCCGAACTAAAGGCGCTCGTCTCCATCTCCGGCTGCCAGCACCGCAGGTGTCAAGAATCGAACCTCGAAGTCGAAACCAAACCGAAAGTTAGGAAGATTGGCAGAAATCCCTTACCAATGCGATGAACCCGTCGTCAGGCCGCATTCGGGGCGACCATAACACCTCATCGGGGTCGCACAGCATCTTCCTGGTCTCCACCGCGCGCCTCGCCCTTTGAGCCGCGTAGATCGGGGCGAGGGGCTCGGTCAGCAGCCGCGACCGCGCCAGCGCGTCGGGGTCCGCGCCCTCCGTCATCCCATAGATTGGGAGCGCCCTCTCCATGAGGGGAATCACCCGCCGCTGGTGGCACTGCGCGAGGACGGCTGCCGCGGTCAGCCCCACGTCGGTCAGGGTCTTCAACGCCTTCAGGTAGGTGTTGACGCAAAAATAGGACATCACCCTTGCGCGCAACACACGTGACTCCCCAGTCTGTTGCGAGGCGTGCCTGCCAATCTGACCTGTTGATTGACAATGGAAAATCGGCTAGAGAGCTAATGGATCTTCAGTAGTGTGTGTATCTGCCAATCGGCCGATACAGTAAAACGGGATCGGCAGGCTCGAAAGCAGCTGAAGTGTAAATATGTGTAGAAAGATCGGCCAAGACAGCCGATCGTGACGTCAGCACTCGAATAAATCTAAGCCGGCTGTGAGAACAGATGATATTTTAAGATAATAAAAGCCGACGAGAGCTAAATCGAGCTGGATAGATGGGTGATAAAAGCTAAAGAAACAAGAATAAACTTGCTAATCTAGCTGGTATCGATAAATTGTGAATAAATCTAGACGAAACCACAGCGATACGCCCGGAGGTTAAAGCCTAGATATTATTCGGTAAAGCGGAACTCACCAGCAAGCCGGAGATCGAAGCGATGCAGCCCGACGAGTTTGCGAGAACTCGTGAAAGAGAAAAGGTACGAAGGCGAAGTCGCCGAAAAGTAGATGCGGTAAAGTAGATGCAATAATTGGTAAAGGGGTGCCCAGAGGCGGTTTTGATATTGATCGTGTGATGATTGATACAATAGCCGGGGGCTTATATTTATACCCTGGGCTTAGACTCCCTCTGCCGAAAGGGCTCAAGCTTCCTACTTACAAGATTCCTAGTAGGTTACGCCAACTAATCTATGCAAACTCTCCTAATAATATATTAAGATACATTGACTCTATAAATTCCCTTGTGTAGAGTCATTCTTGATTAAGCTTCCTCTGGACTTGTCTATGAATAGACAAGGCTGCATATAGATACTTGGATTCCTCCCACGTCTAGCATACGATGTGCTGTAGAATCCATGTTATATATGCATGTTGGCTCTTCCTTCCTGACGTCATCTGGGCTTTCCCTTCTTTACTCTATTTCCTTTAATCAACCCGGTCTGCATTATTAACTCTGGACTCCATGTTGCACAGGTACCAAGTCCCCTTGTTCACGTAACCCTCCATATGGGGACATGCTCCTCTTTCCAGATTTATTGTTTGACCATCATTTACTTGGCAGCTTTGCACATTGATTTCCCTGGAACGTGTAAGCAATCGGCTAGTTAAAATATCTTCTGAACATTCCATTATTTGTCAACAGCTGATTATCCTCCTTTCCTTATTCACAGTCACTTTTCTTGATCATGACACGAGCTGGCCATCACCATACATGTATATTTAGCACTTTCGTAAGAACGTTCGGGTCCTTGGTCTTTTGCTGATTAATCAATCCGGCCACAACTCCTTCTTTAACTAACTCATGTATCACCTTCCAATGCATGTACGTACACAGCACCTATCTCCATGTACATCTATGCAGCTCCATGCATCATTGTTTGCAAAACCATCGACTCCCGCCGATCACGTGGCTCCTTTTGTGCTTCCTTCAAGCCAATATCCTTTTGACTCTGGATTTGGTCAAAATCCAGTGTCAACACAAGCCCCCCAGTTTCGGAGTATGAAGTATTCATGCTTCGAAATTCTTAAGTCCGGAACCTCTATTTCTTGATTGATGCAAACTGCTCCACGAATTTAATATCCCAACTTTCCGGCGCATAGCTCTGATCGATGAACAGACACCGTGTTAGCGTAGATGTTGAAATCTCCTCCCTCTAGTCCCGGCTCATCTCAGCATTGTTCCTTCATCAGCAGCATGGGCATTAGCAGAGATGTTGGCAGTAGTAACTTCATCTTGCAATCGCTGGTCTTTGCTCCCAATAATAATTACTAGCTTGGGTCCTCGAGTGGCCTCCATTGAACCTAATCTCGAACATATAATGGCCAATTGTCTGGGCAATAGGCCCTAGTTCAATATGTAATCTCATCAGACTGCTTGGGCCGGCCGAAGAAAGTAATCAGCCATAGGCTTTGTGCTTATCCGGTGAGTATATGTACACGTATCAACACATAGTAAGTAACACTATGTAGCCTCCTTGGTTTGGTTCTGCAGCTCTGTCCATGAATATTTTGGCATTCATCTTCATGGTGTTCACCGCAGCAAGACACGTTGCATAGGCAATCCGGTAGCAAAAGAACCGAGAATCCTCCACCGTCGCTGCAACTTCTGTACCTTGAGCCTTCCGTGTCGGACTGTCACTGGTTTTGAATGGGATTTTCTTGATCCGACCGTGCAACTTCTATTACCGGCATCCGTGTGACGCGTGTAGCTAATATCGTTGTTGTCCCCCCATGCCAATACCTGGTCTTATCTGTAACAGTTTACACCGACCACTTCATCACCACTATCTCGTCACCTTCCAGCAATAATGCGACCTCGTTGTCGTCTCAAACCACTCTCCGGCAGCAATGCTGGCGGAGGTATTTACCTTGGTGGCAGCATTTTCGGGTACCTTCATGGTATTGGAGCTTGTCTTTTGAACAACCGACGGCCTCGTCATAATCTCTGCAGTATCCCTTAGTATGTAGCAACTTGCAGTGGCTCGCTGCCGGGCACGGGTGTCATGTTTCATGACAGATGCAGGACTCCACATTCCTTTGTAGTTGACTTGGCCACCAGACGATTCCTCTGCTCGGTTGTTCCTCCATCGGTTAGCTTGTACTGGCAGCCAGTGCATTGTGTATGTCTTACATATCAGCTCAACTCCATTACCAATACTCGATCGGCATATATGTTTTTCTTCAATTTCCCTTTCTCAGCATCCATTGGTTGTTCATCATTACTGAAATTACCCTAAGGCGAAATATCTCCTGAGCCAAAATATCCCCCGAGCAATCTCATCCGTGACCATTCAGGGAGGATACCAATCCCAGCTAATGTCAATCTGTCCACACGGTATCTGACATCCCCCTTTTTTTTATTGCAACTTCTTTGAATATAATAATAGCCACTAATCTTCTGATCTGAGCATCAGCTTTAATCTTCTAGTCCCTTGGACGTGCGTCACCCTTTTCATCGGCTTGAACTCTCGGCCATCGCGACCTCACTGTGACAAGGGTATAATAGTACCTTCATTGGCACCTCCATCATATCAGCACAGAGGTGGTATGCACAATAGTCCTGCTCCATCTTCCTGCTGACGTGCTCTGTGGTCTATTCATCATTAGCCCTTATGTCTACAGCAGTGAGACACGTTGCACAGCGGATTTGGTAATAGATCAATTTACTGAAGGTTCCCATCTTGTCTCCTCTGGCCGATAGCCTATAGCCTCATCGGCTCATGTGGACACATGTTGATTAGTTGCTTGGCAACAATACCTATATTTGGCCACAAATAATATTGTTGCAGGGACCTATGAATGGTCAATTTTCCACCATGTGCTTGGTTGAGTAATTAAAAACATGATGGTACTTCCCATGCTCTTGTATATCTTCTATCGGCCGCCCACAAGATCAGAGTGAACTCCATCAGATTCAATTACTACAATTGGCATCTTCCGATCTGCTATCTTCTTCATTGTCTCTATCAGCTATTACAGCCATGCTCAGCCATCGAAGCGAAATAAAATTCTTGGAGGCAGCCTGAATTTTCCAGATCATGATTTTCCAATGAACCCATCTTCTATTTTGCATTTGTGAGAATTTGTATCGGCTCCCTTGCATACCATTGCTGAATTTTGACTTCTTCCATTATTAGTCCTATGTACAGCAAACAGAAAACATGGGTTCTGAATTTGTATGCAGCCGATTTTGACAAATCATAAATAAATCGGCAATCGTAGAGAAATCATAAATCGGCTCATAAATAATGTCGACTTTGATCCTGCAATCTTCATTGCTTCCCTATTAGCAGCGCTATGGCATCCTAAGCTTTTTTGGAACCATGCCCGTCATTAGCTTGGAACTGGATTTCTTGAACCGGCTTCTTAACTTTGTACTGGCAGCTGTACATCCTTTCACAGTGTTGTCAGCGCTGTGTCTTTGTAGATGTCAAGGTACCTAGCCAGTATAACTACAAGCTGTGTCGGCTATTCCTCTTTGCCTTCTTGATCGCCAGAGATCATCTTTGTTAGCTGTAGGCCAAATAAATACTCTCTAACCGAGTTAGTTGCAGGACAACATGTATAGAGGATTCTTTTACTCAAATCGGCCGTGTCTCCTCGGCTAGCGGCGGAACTACAGGCAGCCGATATATCTTGTGCGCCGATATGACCTTGTTAGCTTTCATCATCGACTTTGCAATTTCCATGTGTTCCATCGGTCAATTTTTAATCTAAGTACTGATTCTGTACTCCAGAAAATAATTCATTGGCCAGCCTCTTCATCATCTCATAACAAGAAAACACATATCCAATATTAGTCTGAGTCTTCATGTTGTCACCAACTCCCTTGAGTATCGAGCTTTATCGGCCTTGTGGCCTCGTCGGCGGTGGTGATGGCAGTAGTGGTGTCTTCTTGTTGCATCAACCTGGCAACCTAGCGATGATGTCATAATGTAAGTGAAGAGGTTAGCTCCAGCGATCTGACGAAATTTGAGCTGATGATCATGACTTTCCATCAGAGTTTCTGCATTTTAAATTGATGACCTCCATTGGCTTCTCTGCGAAGCAGCAGAGATTGGCTCCCTTTGCTAAGCAAATAGATGATCAATCACTTGATGAAGAGTTAATTATCCATCTTGCGCCTCCCCCTTGGCTTTTCTCTTGTTTTTTCTGTTGGAGTTGCA
This sequence comes from Cenchrus fungigraminus, assembly GCA_036936925.1. Classification (NCBI taxonomy): domain Eukaryota; kingdom Viridiplantae; phylum Streptophyta; class Magnoliopsida; order Poales; family Poaceae; genus Cenchrus; species Cenchrus fungigraminus. The sequence goes on from CM072780.1 coordinate 78,065,844, forward strand.
GCAATGGCCATGCTTTGCGCTGATCAGAAAAACAAACTTATTCGCCGATCTTCTGCCAATAGTCGGATCCTTGAAGTTGCATTGTCAGTGGCTGTACTGTGCTTATTTGGTGCTAGTACAATCTATGATAAATGCCTCGGAGCACTTTCATCGTTGAGCAAAAATGATGCTTGTGCATATTAGCAACCAACGAAGTGCGCTGATATCTATCAGATAATTCTTATTTTAATATTATGCCAACATATTCTAGGCCAATCATCCATTCTGAACAATGTTGTAACTTAAGCTTCATCGGCCGTTCTGTCATTAGCTTGAATGCATGAATAACCGCTGTAGCAGCAACCACCCATCAGCCGATGCAGGCATCCACTGACTGCAATTGAAAATTGGTTCATTGGTCTCTTGACCGTCTTCTGCCACCTCCGTCAGTAGTGATAATGTCGGTGATTCCATTAAAAAACTAATTTCATCCATCAAGCCTCCTTACTCTTGGTGTCACCTTTTCTTTGTACAGGATTCTAAATAGCAACTTCCGTTTGTACGTAGCTTATGTAGAACCCCCTTTAACGCATAGCAGGTGCCAATTTCTAACTGTGTCTTCTTCGCTCATGGTCATTTTGGCTTCACCTGCAGCTTTATGTCCTGTAGCCTTCTGAAAGTATCATACCTAAGTAGGGTTCCTTGAGCTTCAAAACGATGTTGAACCAGCTATATTTCAAAACACAGCAACAGAAGTCCTGTGTGCTGCTCCCCTGTTTTTCTTCCGTAACAGAACTCTCTCGGATTAATGATGTACTAAGATCTGTCGTTGGCTTCATCCATCAGCTTCATTAGGAAATAGCCATCGACTCTTATTATTTTAAATCATCATTAATGCACTCATCATCTTCTATACGAGAGGTTGGATGTGAGTCGCCAATAGTAAACAAAAAAGTCAAGCTAGCCGATTGTGCTCTGCCAAATGTCAACATCGGCTGATAACTTAACTGCCATCGGCTGAAAAATTTCGTAAAATAAGCCAATCCCTGGATGTACATGATTTAATATTCAATGAGTGCCGAATTAATATACTCCACTTTCCTGCCAGGCAACTTGTCTCTCTCTCTCTCTCTCTTTTGTTTGGCCGATATATCTTGCTGATTGCTGCACGAACAAATATCTTATGCCTCCTTGAACAGCTTCTTTTTATTATCCATTTAATATCGGCAGAAATAATTATTGCTCAATCAATCCCAGTCGAATTTCTTCAAATCTTTATGGATCCTTAAATATTCTAAGACAGCTTTGTTCAACATCTGCCAATTCCATTGGCCAAGTTAAAACAACTATTCGTATCCTCTAGGGCCTCTTCCATGATTAACTTGGCACACGATCCACCTAGAATAAATAGGTGATAGACACGTCTTGTCGGCTTTTGACATTCACTATGTTGTTCTTGTCCACCTGGGTCCCATGGAAAATAATCTTCAGGTGGCCGATGCTTCAGGGTGATATCACTCGCCTCCCATGGAAAGTATACTCCAACCAGCCGATACTTTTGTGAAGCAATTTCCGGCTCTTGATTGCCTGGCTCCCATGGAAAATAAACTCCAAGCAGCCGATTCTCCTGAGAAATACTTTCGGGCGACGGGCAATAAATAATCTGAGAAGTCGTCTCTTGTCCAACTTCTGCCATCCATCCATCGGCTGCTTCATCTTTCTTTAATGGCTCGCCAGCTTGTTTTTCTCTACCTTTGTAGTTGGCCGGGATTTCTTCCACGTGAATTTGCTCAGAGCTACTTTTCCCCTTCATGCTGGCTTCCATTCTGAGATTCTTTAACTAGGATCTGCACCTCGTGATCTGAATTTCTCAACTCATCAATCATCTGTGAAGTCAAAGTCTCAGGGTCACACACTCCATCTTGGCCATTTACCTGGACCATGTTTTTTTGGCAATATGTTTATGTCAACTTCCGTCCGCTGCACAACATCAATAGCCGATTGGACCTGTTGACGCATTACTAACTGTGGTTGGTGAGCAATCGGCTGTGGACTCAGCTTTAGCTGTAAAGCCGATATCGATTCTTGTGACCAATAATTTCTTGTTTGTTGTGGCTGAGCTGATAGCTGGGAAAATTGTAGCCCCCCAGGCCAAGATTTTTGAGCCATTGATTGTGGCTGTTCAACCATCAACCGATGTTCTCTAGCTTGTGTCTGATGAATTTCTGATTGACATGACTGAGCCGATAGTTGTCTGAATGGAACCAGTGGCCGTGATGTCCGCTTATTGCTTGCTTGTAATTGCTGAACCTCCTACTGATTTTCAACAGCTCGTAGTTGGCACTTTTCAGATTCTTGAGTCATCAATGGTGCCATGTGAATTTTATGTTGTGGGAGGTGCATCATCGATTCAGCCGCAACTTGTGGATGATAGTTTCTGAACTGATGAGACTGAAGTGCAGGAACTTGTTGCTGGTAGTTTCCCAACTGCTGAGGCTGAGCTGATAGCTGGGAAAATTGCCGCAGTTGAGAAGCTAACATATGCCCCTGCGTATGGAAGCCACCAGGCTGTTGTAGATGTAATGTCAGCTGAGAAGCCGATATCTGATCTTGGTAGCTGGCTGGGTGCATTGATGTAGTAACCAACGGTGACGTAGCAGGATACACAGGCGCCACTTGATTAAGAATCCCTTGATAGTATGCAGGCGTCACTGTGCTAGCCGCTAATCCCAGCTGTTGACAGTATGGTCCCAAGTAGCCCTGTTGATGAACATGAGAGAATGCACCCTTAATTGCTTCACTTACGATGCTCATCAATACTTCAGACTGATTATCCATGGCGCGCTGTAAGCATTTATTGAACACCTCTTGATTCATCGTGGATATTTTCTTCGTGTTCCACCAGGCGATATGATAATCGGGATTTGATATCGTGTCCCACCGGGCGTGCCAAAAGTGTGTTGACGCAAAAATAGGACGTCACCCTTGCGCGCAACACACGTGACTCCCCGGTCTGTTGCGAGGCGTGCCAGCCAATCTGACCTGTTGATTGACAATGGAAAATCGGCTAGAGAGCCAATGGATCTTCAGTAGTGTGTGTATCTGCCAATCGGCCGATACAGTAAAACGGGATCGGCAGGCTCGAAAGCAGCTGAAGTGTAAATATGTGCAGAAAGATCGGCCAAGACAGCCGATCGTGACGTCAGCACTCGAATAAATCTAAGCCGGCTGTGAGAACAGATGATATTTTAAGATAATAAAAGCCGACGAGATCTAAATCGAGTAGGATAGATGAGTGATAAAAGCTAAAGAAACAAGAATAAACTTGCTAATCTAGCTGATATCGATAAATTGTGAATAAATCTAGACGAAACCACAGCGATACGCCCGGAGGTTAAAGCCTAGATATTATTCGGTAAAGCGGAACTCACCAGCAAGCCGGAGATCGAAGCGATGCAGCACGACGAGTTTGCGAGAACTCGTGAAAGAGAAAAGGTACGAAGGCGAAGTCGCCGAAAAGTAGATGCGGTAAAGTAGATGCAGTAAAGTAGATGCAATAATTGGTAAAGGGGTGCCCGGAGGCGGTTTTGATATTGATCGTGTGATGATTGATACAATAGCCGGGGGCTTATATTTATACCCTGGGCTTAGACTCCCTCTCCCGAAAGGGCTCAAGCTTCCTACTTACAAGATTCCTAGTAGGTTACGCCAACTAATCTATGCAAACTCTCCTAATAATATATTAAGATACATTGACTCTATAAATTCCCTTGTGTAGAGTCATTCTTGATTAAGCTTCCTCTGGACTTGTCTATGAATAGACAAGGCTGCATCTAGATACTTGGACTCCTCCCACGTCTAGCATACGATGTGCTGTAGAATCCATGTTATATATGCATGTTGGCTCTTCCTTCCTGACGTCATCTGGGCTTTCCCTTCTTTACTCTATTTCCTTTAATCAACCCGGTCTGCATTATTAACTCTGGACTCCATGTTGCACAGGTACCAAGTCCCCTTGTTCACGTAACCCTCCATATGGGGACATGCTCCTCTTTCCAGATTTATTGTTTGACCATCATTTACTTGGCAGCTTTGCACATTGATTTCCCTGGAACGTGTAAGCAATCGGCTAGTTAAAATATCTTCTGAACATTCCATTATTTGTCAACAGCTGATTATCCTCCTTTCCTTATTCACAGTCACTTTTCTTGATCATGACACGAGCTCGCCATCACCATACATGTATATTTAGCACTTTCGTAAGAACGTTCTGGTCCTTGGTCTTTTGCTGATTAATCAATCTGGCCACAACTCCTTCTTTAACTAACTCCTGTATAGGGATGAAAGTGATGTGGATAATTTCCGCATCCGATCTGAATCCGAATTATGCGAATATGGAGAAGAGTTTTTGATATCCATGCGGATGTAGATAATCCGAATCCAATTGTGTGCGGATGCGGATTAGGATATGGTGTTAGTGATATCCGACGGATATGGATTATCCGATAATTGAACGCGGATAATCCGAGATCTATAATAGGATAACCGACTACTATGACAGCCTAATACAGCCTGTACACTATGACTTTTTACATATACACAATTTTTTAGCCCACAAAATTTTAGCTATATATATAGTATGTGCACGTGCATCAAAAACCCTAACCGCAATCCTGCGTAGAGCATCATTTGTCACCATTTGAAACTTAATATAAGCATGTATTATCCGACTATATTAATCCGCATCCACTCCGAGACCGATCCGACTCCGCACCATATCCGACATCCGAAAAAATCCGCATCCGTAACCGCATCTGTGTAATATCCGCTCCGCTCCACATCCGACAAAAAAATATGGACGTGGATGTGGTAAAGGTCTTATCCGATCCGATCCGATCCGCTTTCATCCCTACTCCTGTATCACCTTCCAATGCTTGTATGTACACAGCACCTATCTCCATGTACATCTATGCAGCTCCATGCATCATTGTTTGCAAAACCATCGAGTCCCGCCGATCACGTGGCTCCTTTTGTGCTTCCTTCAAGCCAATATCCTTTTGACTCTGGATTTGGTCAAAATCCGGTGTCAACAGTAGGGCGCCAGCTTCGCCCTCCGCACGGGGTCCGACACCCCCGGTCCCCAGTGGAACGGGCGGTGGTCCAGAACCTTGCCGGTGTAAGGCGGGAGGTTATCGCCGTCATTGCGAAGGTAGAACCACTCCCTGTCCCACTCTGCATTGTTGCTCGTCATGGTGCAGGGCGGGTACACGCCAACCCCCTTCCCCCGCAGCGCAAATGTGAGCCCGCCGGCGTGAACAGGCTGACGCTTACCCTTGCCGCCGGCCGCCAGCGTGAAGAGCTCGCCCCGGAAGAGGTGGAGCCATAGGTCCCAGGAGACGGGGACGCCCAGGAAGCCCTCACAGGCACCGACGAAGGTCGCCGCCTGCGAGATGGCGTTGGGGAAAAATTGTGCAACTCCACACCGTAGTGGTAGCACAGCCCCCGCATGAACCGGCCGGCGGGAGCACTGAACCCCCGCTCGTGCAAACGGACGAAGCTCACCACGTATCCCGCCGGGGGCTGCGGCTCTTGATGTCGCGCCGGCGGAACGATCCACGCCGGCCTGCTCGGGTCGGTGTTAGCCGTCAGTTGCCCAGCGGCAACAAGCCCTTGGAGGAGGTGCGCGTCCACATTGGACCGACCCCACGGCCCGACCTCCAAGTACTCGACCATGGCGAACGTGGAGCGGAAGGTGAGTGCGGGGGCGGAGGCTGCGAGTGGGCGCGGGCTCTGGAGGCGAGAGGAAGGAGAAGGCGAGTGCGAAACGAGCGAAATAGCCAAGGTAAAACTCTCGTCCACCCGCTGTTTTTTATAATGGGAAGGGGCGGGGAGATCGAACGGACGGGGCCGGGGCGCGCGGCCGCAGTTAATGCGATGGATGTCGCCCGGGCCCCACTATCCCGAAATCACCGCGCGCACGCGCAGGCGCCATCATTACGGCGCAGTAAAAACGCGAACCGCCGCGCGGTACCCCCACATCGCCTAAAAAGGCGTGCGCGGCGCTCTCCCGAAACGCCACGTAGGCCACGACCCCGCACGTGTGGCTGACCCGAGTCCACAGCTGAAAACGAAGGGACGGGGGATCCCTTCCACGAGAAGGAGCCCCCGTGGGTCCCAACGAACAGGGGACAGAGGCCTGACCCCTCGATGGGCCCCTAACGGGCGGCTCGAGGGGTCAGAGGCGGCCTCAAACGTGTTTGCTCGAGATGGCCCTCGAAAGTGCGGGTTGAAGAGCTCCTGACGCCTCGTCCCGAAGCTCTTACTGATCAGTGGCTTGGAGCTCGGCCCGCAAAGGGTTTTGTGAGCGCCACAGATGCGCCTCCTAACGAGGCACAACTGACCAGTGGTTCGAAGCTCGGCCCAATGGGGGTGTGTCGGGCGCCACAGGTCGACCAAAGACAGGGCCGCACGAGCGCACCCCGCTAGGCCCCTACTGATCAGGAATCCGAGTCCTGGCCTGCGAAGGGTTCGAATGGGCGTTTCAGATCAACAAAGTCAGGGACGACCAGGGCGTGCGCGACCGAGCCAATCCCCGAACTCAAGAGTTTTGGGGGCGCCCAATAGTTCGTGTTCAAGGCCAGACAAGGGCAGCTAGTCGAGGGATCCCATCGAGGGAGAGCTTCCGCGCCCTCGGTCCTCATCGAACGGGACCGAGCCCTGCCTAGCACACCCATGCAAAGTGCTCCCATGGGCATGTCCCCGGACCACGAGCCGACCCTTATCGAACGGGGCACGGACGTCCACTTGAATTACCCGCTAGCAGCTCAACGAAGCGTCCGTGACTCGTGGCCCGTTCGATGGGAAGCATGGACCGTCTCGCCCCTCCCCCCTGCGGAAGGGTGGCGAGGGATGCACGAATAAGTCGAAGAGTTCACCCCGATCGCCCCAAACGGGCCCGGGCTCGGGGGCTCGTCGCACGGCTACACCTTCTGGATGTGCCTGAAAAAAGCCACGTCCCCCCTCGAAGGCAGTGAGCGAACCCTCTGGGGTTCTTCCCAGACGTGGTCAACGCCGCTCCGCACGCGTAAGATCGCCAAGGCCGACTGAAACATCGCCGAGGCCGGCTGAAACAAACGCTCCACGGACCGGTAGCTCGGTGTAAAAACCTTGCACAAGTGCACACACTCCTCCAAGGCTTCGGGGGCTACACCCGCGGGTGCGCTAGCACGCCCACACGGAACGTTACACACATCCAGAGGGGAAGAAAGTCCTACAGAAAGCTTCAGCCTTTGCGGAATCCTCTAAATTATCCCTGCAAAGGCTCGGGGGCTACTGTTGGGGACAGCCATAGGGGATCCCCTAACCACGGGGGAAACCACCCTTTCCGAAAAAATGATAATAATAATAGAAAACACTTTCCAAATCAAGCCCCGGCCAGGGCACAAACAAAGCCCATAGCCTGCTGCGGCCCAACGGCCTTCACGGCCCACCAAGAGGACACACCGGCCGCCCTCGAGCGAACTTCTGCCTCGCTCGAGGGTTGGATACCCCTCGAGCGGATCTCCGCCTCGCTCGAGGGTCAGCACCCCTCGAGTGGGTCTCCGCCTCGCTCGAGGCTCCCGCCCCTCGGTTCAAGGCATTTCAACCAGTCCTCCCGACCAAGGCATTAAATGCCTCGTCACATCAAGGACGCCACGGTCAAGGGCCGAATCCCCGCCACGCCGATTCCCTGACACCGCCCGGGAGTCTACCCCCGGTCCTGTGCAGCCATACCGCCCCTGTGCCACCTTCTCAGGCACTCTGCGGGCACTACGCGAGCACTGTTCGCTCGCTGTGCGGAGAGGTCGGGTCATTCCCAAGTGATGTGCTACCCGCTCCCGTCCTTCCTCCCCACCGCGCCCCTCGAACGGGCCCGGCGACACCCTCGAAAGGTGTACGACCACCGACCTAACGCCCGCACGGGACGGCGCCGTGATGCAAGATGAGCGGGGCACGTCCCTTCCATCACCTCCAACCCCGGGCGGCCATCCCTGGCTCTATTTCCGCCATTCCAGGCACCGTGGGGCCATCCCCGACGCTGTGGAGACTTGTTCTGACGGGACGACGCCACGCTAGCCCCTATGCAACACGAGTTCTCTCGTCAGCCAAACCCTCGAATCGGGGTACGGATGACAGCCAGACATGGGTACCTGCAGGATGACCCTCGAAGCCGCCTCCGGATAAGTGCAGGGGCCGCCACGACGCATGCCAGGACCAGGATTCGCCAGGACGACCTTCAAATCGCAGGCACTGTATGCCGGTACCACGACACTGCTCAAAAAGCCACGCGGCATGCTTGTAGGCCGCCTCCCCTTGGTCTATAAAAGGAGGAGATGGCCTCCCAGCCGCGGGCATCGCACAACAACACACTGACTCGCATTCACAACCACGTTCACGCCGATATTGGCACTTTGCCTCAATCAACCAGCCGGGACTTGGAGGACTCTCCTCCTCTCCCACCTAGCTTGTAGCCCCCCTCTACAGGCACCCCCGGTGCATCTCAATACAGCACGCACGCGCAACCTGCTGGACGTACGACCCCGTGGCCGGAACCAGGATAAATCCGTGTCCTTGCATTGCTTAGCACCGACCATCGAGAGACTGATCACAACGTATTTCTCTAGTTAGTGTCGGGGATAATCTCAACACCGACAATACCCGAAGAACAACTTACCCTAAAAACATGTTCTTGCTTTTATTCGAAAGGGAAATAAAACCTATGCTAATCCAGGCTATCTCCAGGTAGTGCTTTGTTTATCACGGTCATAAGCTCGACCATGGGAGATTTCTCTTGCAGCCACATTGGTGGTGTCCTTCCCATCTCACCACCAATCATTGATGAATCAGTGAAGCTCTAGCTGCAAGGTTAGTGCCATATACGAACACGAGTCCAAAAGATAGCAAAGCTTAAAAGCAGACATGATCATTCCAGGGAGACTAAGACAGCTCCTGGGACGATCACGGGACTCGAGAAGCTATAGCACTAGGGTGAACCTCGGAGACGGAAGGTTGAGCACTGAGGCTAGCGCTCTCGCAACTGATCTCCGACTGAACTCAGCTCAGGAAAATACTCGGCCTCCAAAAGAGGATAGAGTAGAAACTCGAACGGCCGGCGTACGTTCAGGAGCTAGAGTTCGGGTGAAGGGTGAGGTTAAGCTCATCCTTCCTTAGGTAGATGGACCGATGTTCTCATCAAAACGATGATCCATCCTGGGTCTAGCCTAAGCTTCCAATAGGAGGTTATGGATAAGCTTGGAAAGTGCAACTCCCATTGGGCATCGATCAAGTCAAGCATAAAGTATGAAGTTTAAGCTTCTCCTGACTGATCGGCATTGATCGATGGGCTTAAGATATGACGTGAATGTAATCCATTCGATCGGTAAATGATCATGCTCCTTTGGTCTGATAAATGAATCCGCTGGATTATAAAGCAGAGACCGATGTCTTGGTTTATACAAAACTTCAGTGCAAGGCACTTCAGCTCAAACCTCAACGTAGGAACATGATAGGCCAATCGTACTCTCCTTAGGAGATCATAACTAGGATCAGACAAGTCATCCCGGCCGAGAATGATTCATCCTTTCCTAATTACTCTCTCCATCCTCCCACGAGACAAGGTCTCAGGGAGAAGGTCTAAGAAGAGGTACGAGAGGGGAACCCAAGGGTAGACTCTGCGCTAAGCAATCTTTCCCTTAGATTCCTGCTAATCAGGAATGGTATCTTCAGTCAGAGCTTAAAGCCTCAGCTCGGCCGATGATGTATCTAGGGGGCTCAACATTTCCTCTTACGGGCACCTCATCGACCTGGATGCAAAGGGAGTTGAAATCCCAGAGGTTTTCCATGATCTCTTTTCCCTCAACAGTGTCTAAGTGCACAAAGAGCCTTCAGAGAGAGCATTAAGCCGCATGGCATCGTCCTTCCGTAACCCATACCAAAAGCGCTGAAGTAGCTTCCGGTCGGGAACGTGGAGGACTGGGCAATCTTCTGCCAAAAAGGTGAAGTGATCCCATACCATTCCTAGCGATTCCTCCTCACCTTGTTCGAGACTGAGAATCCTTATCCCCAACGAGATGACACGTCGTATCGGGAAGAATCGGGAGCAGTAAGCTGCTCTCAAATTTTCCCAAGTGAGGTAGTATCTACCAAAACAACGGTGCCAATCCCGTGCTTCCCCAGAGAGGGATAGCGGGAAAAATTCCCTTTTCCGAGCATCCAATGATTCTTCGAGTTCACTCGGAGTTTCAATCAGACACTCGTAGTCTCTCACATGATCGAGGGGGTTCTCATGAATTGACCCCGAGAAGGAAAGATCCTGAATTAGCTTCATGAGAGAGGGGTGAATCCGACAGCCAGATGAAAGAATGAGTTCTGACAGGGGTTGCTCTGAGGGTTCACTCCTCGAAGGTGGAAGGTGTTTACAAGGATAACCTTCCAAGGGTAGCGGGGCTAAAGGTAGAAGTAAAGAAAACAGAAAAGGATATCTCAAAGAGTAACGGGGGTAGAGGTAGAAGAAAACGAAAAAGATACATACGAGGACCACTAGGTTCGAAGATAGATACAACAACCGTCCTCGGCAATGGCGCCAGAAAGCTTGTTGGGTATTTTAGCGTCACACGAATAAATCCGCAAGCGCACGGATACCATTGTAGCTTTCACCTCAGAGTATTCCAAGGGTATCGAATCCAAGGGAACGTGTGTGTACTACCTTCGTACAGTCGGTCCAAGGACACCAAGCCCCTGCTTGGGTAGAGAGATGATGGGGTGCTCGGTTCTAGGGGGGTACAAGCTGCAAAGGATCTCGCTTTGGACACCGGACCTCCTGGCTATAACAGTCGGTTCACGGCAAAGGGTTGCCTACACCTGTATCCGAACGTGGGGGATTCCATAAGGGTCCAACGGCTGTCACTACCGCGGCCTACACCAAGACAAACCGTGAGATACAGGGCAATCGAAGGATAACCCGTAGTCTAGACACCACGTCTACACCACCGATTACTACTATAATACGACTACGTCTAGGCACTCCCGTAGCATACTATAGCACTCCGTATAAATACGAAGTGACGAACCCGCGAGAAAGGCCAGACCTTGCCCATCATTGAACCAAGGTGGCACGAGGTCAAACGACTAAGCACCAATTAATGTATTCCAATAAGATCTAATGAGATAATTCACACAAACGGAATGCAGAATTATTCATCTAATCAACAAGATCAAAGGATCGTGACATGAAGAACACGAGCCTCTAAATGATGAACAGACGAAGAACTCAAGAACATATCACCCATGCATGAATATCACTTTAGTCTAAAAGGGAAATACAGAAATACTCACTTTGCTCTAAATGAAGAACAAATGGGAGTCTCACCCACACCACCACCTGCATAGCACCTACACCTAACTACACATGGAGAGGTCTCATCTCTCCAAGTGAGGAAATGAGAGAGGGGAGAACTTGGGATGTGTCTCTATTCCTACCCCCTCTCCTTCTATTTATAGGCCCGGGCCACCGCGCGAGAACACCCCAAGCACTCCAGGAATGCAACTAGGAACCAACCAGAGACCACCACGTGGAAGGCCGAGATGAACCGACATAATGTCGGTTCGGCCGATCCTGGGGTCGGCTGACTCCAGGGTGGCCCCACTCGCCTTGTGCTTTCTCCAGGTGGCTGGCAGGTGGGTCCCCATGACGGTTCCAGGTGTACACGTGGTTTGGAGGCGGTTTGCTCGGGTTGTGGGCCCTTGAATCCTTGTGCTGAGCACGTGGCGACGTCTGATTCGTCGGGCCTCTTTCCCCTGGATTGGTGACATCATCAACCCGTGGCACTTTGCATGGCAGCCTCTCATTGGCTGGGATAAGGAGGCTTGGATCGATGAGGTGGATGGATAAGGTGTGCTTTTGCTCTATTTCTTGTGCTAAGTACCTGCTTTCAGATATACATCGCCACTTGTGGAATTTGTCAGTATAAGCTCCTATTCTAGTGTTGATGATCACTTTCCGTTTATTCTATGCAGGTATTGACGGCCTAAAAGTGGTACTTAACAGCCGTCAACAGTCCCCTCAAGAATCCAAAATCCGAGAACCACCAGGCCAAAACAACACCTCAAAACCCTCATCCAAAAGCTGGGACATGGAAAGCAAATTGAACCCGAGCGATTGAACAAGAGCAACACGCCTGAGAGTGACCTTGTCACTTACCTTAATCTCACCTTCTGAAAGCACACATCCTCACCCATTGTCCCCAAAAGTGATGTATGTCTTGGACACCACCGGGACGAAACTTGAGAACCACCCCTTGTCTCCGATCTTATGCCTCGAGCAACCGGAGTCGATCAGCCAAACGTTCATCAAGTCTCCCACCTGAAATTCATAAACGAGCACATGAGCGAACAAACGACTCAGCACTAGGGTTAGTACCAAAAGAGTAAAACCAGTGCTGAGCCATCTGCTCCAAAATGGGGTTAGCACAATCCATATCATCACGCCTACCAAAGCTACCACCATGAGAACCACCACTAGGGAACCACCTCTGACTCACTGGAGGAGTACGAGAGCCACGAAAGGACGACCGTAGCTCATCTCCAACTTAAAACTACGACCTCTCCCAGACTCGTATCGACCATGAGGAGGAGAATGTCTAGCAAACTCGACACCACCAGACTGACCACGCCAACCACCAGAACCACGACCACCAAAACTGAAACCACTTGCATCGCCACCTCGAAAACCAAACCACCCAGAAATCTGGGGGGCGGTCTAACCGCCTAGCCAGGTCGGTCTAACCACCCCCCTCTAGGCAGGGCTGGTCTGACCGCCCCTCTAGGCCGGTCTGACCACCCTCTCCAGAAAACCCCCTCGGCTACGGGAACTCGCATCTCCCCATGCTGGAATGCTTCTCACAATCGCCTTACCCCTAGGCAGTGGCATACAAGGCTCAGGCACACCATGAGATGGGTGGTACCTGTCCTTGTTCGCCCACTCCTTAGCCATCCTCTCCTCATGCTTCCTCTTGAAGCAAAACTCATCCTTGTGACCATCTCTACCACAATACCCACAATGAAATCAAATGGGTTTTGGTTTAGGCTTGGGTTGGGGCTGCTCACTTGGCTTTTCTCCCTTCTTCTCTCCAACCACATCTCCCTTGGGATTCACAAATCTCACCGGTTTTTGTAAGTTGTTTGTTTGGGGAGGAAATACAGGTGGATCCGGAGTTGTGTCAAGTTTGTTACTGAGATGGTTAGGCTTAGGCTCAAACTTGTTCTTGTGTGTGGTTTGTGGTGGGATAGGAATCTCTCCAACTTTCTCATCTATCTCACCACTGCTCTCTCCAATTTTGTCAGCCCCAAGTGCTTGACCATCATAGCGTTTGAAAGCCGCTATCATGATACCAAGTTGAGGCTCCTGACCAGACAACCAACTCAAGTACTTCCTTAACTCATCATTTTCATCCTGCAAGAGATCAACAAAATATGCAAGTTCCAGATTTTTCACAGCATGCAATTCACAAGTAGAGCAGGAAGTAGGAATCAGAAGTTTCAAATCAGCCTCAAGTGAAACAATGCGAGCACGCAATTCAGCAATCTTTCCATGCAACACAGGACAGGACGTCCAAGCACCTAGCAAAGAGGGTCTAGATTGCAGCTCAGCCAATTCAACCCTAAGCACATCTAGGTCCTCACACTTTGAGGCATGCTTTTCCTTAAGAGCAATAAGATCAGCTACGAACACAGAGCAATCAGCACAATCAACCTCATCAGAAACAACAGGTGACGCCTTAAGCGAGTCAATCTCAAGTTTAGCATCAATATTCTGTGTTTCTAGTTCAGCAACTCTAGTCCTAGCATCTTCAAGCGAGGCCCTAAGCTCCTTCCTCATTTTCTTAGCCTCTCTAAGCATGTCATCACGATTATCAAGCAATTTTCCTAGCTCCTCATTTTCCTGGCGCAAGAAGGAAAGCTCATCACGTACCTCATCCTCGGAGTCAGTGTCCGAGTCGTCCTTCTGACTCTTCTTGCTGCCGGAGCTGTGTGCCATGCCACAGAAGTCGTCTCATGCAAAGCAGCTCAACCCGCTCAAGTTCTTGGTCCCCTTTCTTGCTCTTGCACCGATCACCTTCATGTTCGCTGCTACTGGAGCTTGAGGTAGAGTGGGCGGAGCTGGAGTCGATGTCGCTTGCTCCGACCATCGCTCGGGCCTTCTTGCCGTGGCCGTCCTTCTTCCTCGATCTCCGCTCATCCTTGTTCCTGTCCTTGTGCTTGTGATCGCGCCTCGACCGGTGCTTGTTCTCCGTCCTCGATCGGTGCTTGTAGCTGTCCTTGTTCTCCATCTTCTCCGGACAGTCGGTGACGAAGTGTCCTGGCTTGCCGCACAGGAAGCATGTCTGTGTGTTCCTCCTTGTGTTCACCCAGTTCTCGTGCATCCTCTCGAACCTCCTGGTCAACAGCACCAGCTCGTCCTCTCCAAGCACGTCGAACTCCTCATCTGGCAAAGACATCAAGGAGGACAAAGAGTACATCCGAGAGGATGGGTTAGCATTAGACTTAGCACCTGAGCCACCGACGAGAGCAAGACTATGGGAATCAGTCGGGCTCTCAAGACGGGCTGTCACACCACGATCCACCTCAGCTGACTTGAGCTTAGAGAACAGCTCGTCTACCGTCAGAGTGTCATACTTCTCAGACTCAAGAATGGCCTCGACCTTTCCATCCCAAATTGTACGATCCAGCGAGTGCAAGAGCTTCACAGCTCTGTCATGATCATCGTATGGGAGCACGACCACATTGGCCCTCATGTTTTTCACAATCACCGTGAACCGCTGGAACATGGTGTCAATTGACTCACCGGGGAGATGAGTGAAATTCTCGTACTCTCTCCGGTAAGTTGCGTACAACCGAGCCTGAACCTGAGCGTTTCCAGCGTGAGCATTCTTCAACTGCTCCCAAATCCTACAAGCCAAGTCCTCTGTCTGAACCCGATCGAATTCGGATTGACACAGAGCACGAAACAAGTAGTCGACCACCTTGTTGTTGGCGTCGTGCATGTCCCTCGATCCTAGAGCAAGGAAGTTAATTGGATGAACATAAGTTGTGTTCACCGTAACATCCCAAAGGATCTGACCCTTGCCGCGGAGGAACGCAGCCATCAGCCTTTGCCACATCTGGTAGTTCTTTCCATCAAAGTGCAGAGGACCCGATCCCCGTTCCTAGTGCGCCATCTTTGGATCTTAGACTGGTTAGAGTCCCGAAAGACCCGTAACCGGCCCTGATACCACTTGAAGGACCGAACTAGCGACCAGAGAGGTGGGGGGGACTGAATGGGAGCCGATAAAAATTCTTCTCGAAGGAGATGACTTCTCTAACAAGATGAACATGGTCGGGTACCCAAAATCACACGCTCCGCACGCAACCTTCCGTTTGCCAAAACCACGTAGCCACTAAAGTGCTACTGGTCCTAGGAACAAACCCCACCTGCAGGCACAGCTTCTACACACACGGCAACGGAACGAACTCAGAAGCTGCCTGCCTGGAGGGGGCGGTTAGACCGGGTATGGGGGGCGGTTAGACCGCCTCCACCTGGTAACCAAGAAATCCTCTGAAACACCTCTTCCGAGCTCTAAAACTCTCCATGGTTTCAACCACGGAATCCTCTGGTCAAGGCCAAGCTAGCTACCAGAAAATCTCGGGGAAAGCAAGAACTTCATCCAGGGGCCTAGGGGCGGTTAAACCGGCTCAAGGGGGGCGGTTTAACCTCCTGTACCCAGCGAGAAACACAAGTCAAGAACTCCTAGCAAACAACACCAAAACGAGCCAAGATTTCACTAGAACGCTCCTCTGATCAAGGCGAACAAACACACAGAGGAAAATCCGGCAAAACCAAAACTTTCACCTGGGAGACCCAGGGCGGTTAGACCGCCCCCCTATGGTGGTTAGACCGCCCCTCCCAGAAAAACTGGCCGCGGGTCAATGTTGCCAGCTGTTAAGTACCGCTTTTACACCGTCAACTTCTGCATAAAACAAATAAAAAGTGAGCATCAACACTAGGATAGGGGTTTATACTGACAATTTCCACAAGTGTTGTTGTTTCCATCTTTTGTTGCAGGACACATTAAAATGCGCATGGAATGATATAGGTGAGAGCAAGTGATCCAATGGCTTATATAGGACGTCATCACAAACAGTGTCAAATGCCAAATTGGACTCCACCATTGCGACGTGCTCGTTGAGAAGATCAAAATAGATATATTATTTCTATGCATCGGAGTCCGGATGAAGGAGATATGAAATAAATAAACAATCAAGAGCTGCTGACGTCATAGGGACCCACCTGCCGTACCTCATCCGCATGGGTGCAACCGAGAGCAGCCACGTGGTGACACGAGACTAGCCACTGGGCCGCGCCGCGACGCGTCGCAGGCGCGCGCGAGGGACCCAAGCGGGCCACGTGCCATGCCAGCACTGGCCGCGGGAGGCGCGTCTCCCCGCCCGCACATGCGCGCGCACGAGTCCTCCCTGCCTGCCACGCGTTGCTACGGGGCTGGCGCAAGCGGCTGCCGTGCGGGGGCAAAGCGCGGGCGCGGGCGGGTGAACCTTCGGCCGGGACACGTGGCACCCACGGAGTGGCGCGCCCGAGTCGGTTGGCCGGTCTGCCGATCTTTTCCTCCGGTTGGACGCCCAGATCACTCGGTTCAGCGACGCAAAGACCGGTTCGGCTCCGGTTCACCCACCTAGGTCCGGTTCTTGCCCGGTTTTCGCCTCCACCGCCTTAAGCACCTTCCATATCATGCTACACAGTCTAGGTGGCGCGTGGAGAGCAGCAGAATGGGGGGAGAAGCACTTGTCCCTTGCCTATAAATATGAGGGGAGGGGTAAGAATAGAGACACACCACTTCACCCAAGGATAAGAGCTTCCCTTCAAAGTAGAGGCCTCTCCTTGGTAGATTAGAGAGTAGGAGAGTGAGAGAGAGTTGTATCTCTATGGATGCTTGTTCTTCAGTTAGAGTAAAGTAAGTATTTCCGCATTTCCTATTTAGACTAAAGTAGCATTCATACATAGGTGATATGTTCTTGAGTTCTTTGATTGTTCTTGATTTAGAGGCTTGTGTTCTTTGAACACTACCTTTCGATCTTGTAGCATAAGTTCGTAAGTGTTCATATCCATTTGTATGCATGTTCGTCATTTAGAATAAAGTGGATATGCTTGCATGCTCTGATTAGAATAAAGTGTGTTCGTGATTCCTTTCTAATAGTTTATGCCAGGTTGCATGAGTAGCCTTTTTCCTCTGCTAGTGTGTAGATCCTGGATTTATGCGTTCGTCTACTGCAAGTCGTTCCTATATGTTGGAAGCATAGTACGGGACCGAGTGCTCTCTCGTATGCCTTTAGTATAAGCTAGTAGTACCTATAGTGAGTGAGATCAGTTCTTTTCCGTGGTCGTAGTTCTATTAGTACAGGGTGTCGTAGTCCGTTGGCTACTGCAGTAACCACAGCATGGACGTTGTGACACGCTACCGGTTATCATCCGTTCGGCTCATCCCAAGGTTAGGTAGAGGTAGTCCAGGAGGTGGTGACAGCCCTTCTGGCCCTCGTTGATCCTCCGCAGCTGGATATTGTCAGAGCTTGTTCCACATAGATCCTCGTACCGGAGGGCTATCGGTACCCTAAGCCAAGTTCTATCTAGAGATCGACCTTTAATCTCATCTATAGTACTATCTTTAGGAATCCTCTCTATCCTTGCATCTTATCTGGGTGTGTCCTTAGACCGACTGTACGAAGTTAGTACACACACGTTCCCTTGGATTCGATACTCTTGGAATACTCTGAGGTGAAAGCTACAACGATATCCGTGCGCTTGCGGATTTATTTGTGTGACGCTAAAATACCCAACAGTCAACCTCCCATCACCCGATCTCCTGATTCACCCCACGGATTGCGGCAAAACTTCGGGGATACCTGGGTTACCTCCTGGGCAACCTCTCCACCAAAGGAATTCCACCGAAACACTCTCAATCAAAGGGAATCGCGGATCTTGGCCCTCTAGGTCATGAACTCGAGCAACTCGAAACACCACCAAATCGAGGTCGGTTCAAGGGAGTTCTTGGGGTAAAGTCACCAACCAAAGAGGCACAAGGTCCTCATACGTGACACCCAACAAGAATCCCGCAAGAAATTGCCCTCAAAACTCCGCCACAAAAATCACAAGAAAGAGCTCCGAAAATCACCAAAAAGGAAAACGGGAGAGGCAACACAAGGCCTTGAGGAACCACGCCGAATCATCTATACATATCATGAAGGTTCATACAAGGTCTAGCTTGCCACCCGGTCATCCATCCCTCTCTCAAGATCTCACATGGAGCTCTCAAGCTAGTCCTAGAAAAACTAAGGAAAATAGCAAACGAAAATAACAAAGGGAAATGAGCTAGAGTTCCAAGAGTTGGCTGCCAACCATCCCACCAAGTGTTTATATGGGGGCAACCAAAAGACTAAACTACCCTTACTAGATAACTAGGGATACATGCCCCTCAAGGGCAAATTTGGAAGTCTTCAGATTAGCACCATCGGACGGATGCGTATCCACCGCAAGCCTGCGTAGCTCCAACGCAACTCTTCAGATCATGCCGCGTGTCCTCCGCTTCGAAGCTTCTCGGCGGCTGCGACCCGGGCGGTCAGACCGCCCCCCTGGGCAGTTAGACCGGCCCCGGGCGGTCTGACCGCCCGTCCTAGGCGGTTCAACCAGCCTGGGTGGCCGCACCTCCTCGTCGAGTCTTCGGACTCGGTTTTGTGGCTCAACCGAGTAACCTAGTGGTTTTCTGGTGAACCGCTGCAAACCCTGCGAACTCGGTGTAGCCTCCGCCAATCACCACTTATGACTCGGCTTCCACGTCGTCCTGGCTCGACCTTGGTTTTGAGGCTCAACCAAGAAACCGTCCACGACTTCGTCTTGCTGTTCTTGCCACCATGCGGTCAGCACTTGACCCCGTAGGCCACCAGGTCCCTTGAACCAAGCCTACTTGTCTGCTCCACACCTGGAGGCCTCACCGGCATCGAC
Source organism: Cenchrus fungigraminus (assembly GCA_036936925.1). Lineage (NCBI taxonomy): Eukaryota > Viridiplantae > Streptophyta > Magnoliopsida > Poales > Poaceae > Cenchrus > Cenchrus fungigraminus. Next base: position 78,084,907 of record CM072780.1, read on the forward strand.
CTTTCGCGCTTGTTCTTCACCTGCACCGACACCAATCAAACAGCAACCTGCACCTGCAATACTTAGCCAAGAGTCAGTCCACACCACGTTGTCAATCACTCATCACACCAGGAAGCGACCATCCACTGGTCCTCGAATCACACAGGCTCTCAGAGACCAACCCTGAAACCATAGCTCATGATTTTGATCCTGAAGATCACAAGTCGGTCCTGAAGACTTGACCCGAGCATCAACCGTTGTCCTCTTTTTCCTTGGTGAATTTTTTCCCATTAGGTTTTCTCATGCAAGGTTTTTAACAAGGCAACATGTGCGACATAAGCAAGGCCTGTGATGTACTATTTTCTCCTACCTTTTTTCCCACTGGGTTTTTTGAGGGGAGTTTTTAACGAGGCATACACATGGCATATAATTGGCCAAGGGGGAGTGTTATGAATTATGATTAATGTGGCCAATTAATGAAGTGTGTTGGAGAGAAAGAGGATGGAGACATGGGAGAGCAATTAGTGTTGTATTTACTCCTCCTTTTACCCCTCTATATATAGAGAGGGGTTACCCCTTGTACATTGCTGATCTATCTAGTGAATGAGAAACAACTCCTCCCTCTTCTGTGTGCTTGTTCTTGTTCCTGTGTGTGTTCTAAGTGCTCTGACTGTGTGTGTTCTAAGTGCTCTGAGAAACTCGATTTCTAACGGTTCTCTCTATTTTCTCACCATGCATGTGTAATACTAGAACATGTTCCAAGGAAGACATTGCTCCAAGGAGCCGACTAACTCTAGAACATGTTTTCCCAATGCCCCTCACTCCGATGCACCTTATACCTTATCTAAGATCTAGCTTAGTGTTTTAGGAATTTGATATCACAATTATTTTTTAATAAAAAAGAATTGTGATCGCAAATTAACGCACGAGGATGTAACATCAATGAAAAACATGTGGGATGCGCATGGGACAACGTAAGGCAAGAGGTTGATCGTCTAATCTCTACCTAATAATAATATATATAATAATATCTCTACCTAATATTAAAGCACGAACTGCTTCTGCCTGTTTTTTTCGTCTGTCCTGACAGCTTGGGCCCACCTATCAGAGGATATGTCTCTCGCCGCGTTTCTCTCGTTCCCGTCCAGCCTGTCTGTCTCTCTCTTTTCCCCTGCCGCCGCGCCTCCCGTCCTGCCGCCGCGCCTCCCGTCCTCCCGATTCTCCCGGGTCCCTCCCTCTCCCAGCACCAGCGCAGCGGCCATGGCGGTCAGCGGCCGCTCACTTCCCCCGCCACCATGTCCCTCCCGTCCTTCTGTTTCTCCAGGGCGCCTCCCTCTCCCGCCACCTGCACAGCGGCCATGGCGGCCGGCGGCCATGGTTCTCACTATGCCCGGCGGCCGGCCATGGTTGTCTCCTTCCCCACCCCTTCTCATTATCAGATCCGGAAGCGTCCTTTGACCCGCTCACATCACTGAATCTGAGAGAACACCCAGCGATGGCCTAGAGCAAGAGAACCGTCTTGTAAACATCCAAAAACAAAAAAACAAATCCCCAAATCAATGGCAAATTCATCGACAAAATAAACAATTTCAGATCGACAAAACCCAAACTAAAATCAAAGCTGGTTTCGGCACTTACCCTCCTCCATCGCAGTCCCCAAGAAGTTTAGCACGCCTACACGCAGAGACATCGGGTTGTGGTGCGCCGCCGACAACGCTGCATCAGTACAAGACACTAGATCAGTGCCCTACAACGAAGACGAGCACAGGCCGCTGCGGCGAGCTACGGGCCCGAGCGAGATCCGCCGCACGCGCGCCGGCGCGGGTGAGCACCGCCGTGGACGAGGGCTGCCGCAAGCGAGCGCCGCCGCGGAGCTCCGCCGTGGACGAGGAATGCCGCGGGCGAACGCCGTCGCGCGCAAGCCGCCGCGGCGAGCTCCGCGCCAGAGCGAGCTCCGCCGCGCGCGGGCTGGCGCGGGCGAGCGCCACCGCGCTTCGGCCGCCGTGGGCAAGAACTGCCGCGAGCGAGCGCCGCCGTGAGCCATGGCCGGGCCCATGCGACGCGGACGCAAGCGTGGCAGGTTCTATCCCGATGGAGCGTGGTTGTGGGCCAAGAAAGTGAAACTCGATTGAACTTTTTTTCACTAATAATTTGGAGTTGGGAGGCTAGGCTCTTTCTCAATTAATCCAAGTAACAGGAAGTTAAAAAAAAAGTAAAAATAGAAGGTACATCGAGATAATAAACATAGTGCGATGAATGGAATAAAGCAAATAAAAATTGTATCAGATCCTGTTTATGGGTTGGACTCGATGGTGTGTCGCTCTTGCTGATTTCAGAACCTGTAAGTTTCATGAAAACTCATCTTGAGGACCTGGTCAATTCATTTTTCCTCAATGTGCACATAACCTAATGTAAAAATTTTTATCTATTTTACCAAAAATTTTGACAACTAAATGGGGAATCAAACTCAAACCGATATAGTAATATGTCTTATCTGTAGCAACGCACGAGCATTATGCTAGTAATATTAAAGCAAGGATTGCTTCTGCTTTTTTTTGTCCGTCCTGACAAGTGGGGCCCGCATGTCAGAGGCTGGCACGGTTTCGTGCGGGGCTGTGTGCATTGGAAAAATCCCGCAGGAAACTAACGGAAGCCGGCACGGTTCTCTTGGCGGAGAGAGGACCTCCGGTATCGACGGACTTGGCGCCTGCTGCGGGCCCCGCGCACCCGACCCCGCCCTCGTACCCCTGCTCGGAAGGCGCGTCGGAGCTGCTGCAAGGCCGCCGCCGGAGAGGAGGGGCCGGCCGCCACCTCCACCACGGCGAGGCCTCCGCCGCCTAGCAGGGACGTGCAGCGACCGGTGCGCCCGAAGGGGTCTCCAGATCGACAACCCGACTGCAGGAGGAAGAGGATGGGTCCTGCCAGAGAGGAGGGCCGCCGGAAAGGCGTGGTTGCTAACGCGCGAGCTGAAAAGACAGAGCTTGCTCGAGCTCCTTGTCCGCCGGCGCGTGAGCTTCCTCGGGCCCCTCGTCGCTGGTCACGGCCAGGAGGACGCCGAGCTTGAGCAGCAGCAGCTCGCCGCACACCGGCGGCACCGCGACAACACCCTGTGCTGCCATCCGAATCAGAGTCGAATTCACAGGAGGCAAAGCGAGGGGCCTTTGCGCGGGCCTTTCGGGCGCGAATGCCATTGCTGAGGGGCTCCTGCTAGGCGCGGTAGCCGTCGGGAGGGGCCGTGCGCCGGGAGGAATCAGCTCCGCCGCCTGGAGTTCGCGACTCGCAATTTTCCCAATAGAAAATATCTCGTGGTCCCTTCTGGAGAAGACTGGGCTCGTCCACCGATAGGGCCAAAAAAAAAGGAAATGAAGTGAAAAAGAGAAAAAAAAGGAAAAAGAGAGGAGAAAAGAGGAAAGAAAAAAAGGAAAGAAGAAGAGGGGAGAAGATAAGGAGATGTGGTAGAAAAAACACAAGGAGTTTAAAAACACAACTGATATTCACCATAGCAATGCACGAGCATTTTTAAAAATAATAAAAATAAATATATTGGTAAAATTTAAAAACTCAAGGAGTTTAGAAAACACAACTGATAAATTCAAGGCAACGCTGGAGAGGCACGGATGACAGCAGACGAGGTCGGGTGGTGTGTGCGTAATTGGAACATCACTATTAGAAAAATTGAGGTCGTGTAGATGATAGTGAGACTCAAGAGGTATGGACGAAGGCGGATAAGGTTAGAATTGTGCGGGTGACGGGAACACGATGAGGTCAGAAAGCTGCGGGTGCGGTGGGGTCGACAGTCTCGCGAGTGAAATGTTTTCTCCCGTTGCAACGCACGGGCATAGTTGCTAGTATATAGTAATAACTAGTACTGTAGAAATTGGCCATACGGAGTTAATAAAGTGCCCAACATGTGTGGTAGGGGATTTGTTAGATTATCCCAAACATTCTTACACATCAGTGCTCCTAACCAAGACAGAAGCACCAACAACATTTAGCTTACAACTAGTTACTCGTCAAGTAGTGTTTGAATTACAGTATATGAAATGTTGCTAGCGGCGACGGCGGTGGTGGGTGTGGCGGCGCACGCGGCCAACCCGGCCGCATACACGATTGTAGGATGCGGCGGCCTCCAATTGGTCGTGTGGCAGCGGACGCGGTGGTCCATCCCCTCTCGATCTCTCTCTTCGGGCGTTGGGGTAGATGCTTTCCAGCGGCGGCAGTCGGATCCGGCCCGCCGTGGCGCTCCGGGCTCCGGTGGCGCCCGGATCCAGTGCTGCGGTGGCGGCCGGGGCGGGGCCGGGTCAGCTGGGCAGCTGCGGCGGCAGAGGCTGCAGCCGGCGGGCCGGCTCCTCGCCCTTGCTGGTGTCGTGGCAGAGGGAGGCGGCGGCGTGGAGCGGAAGGAGTCTGGAGGAGCAGGAGGGGCGTGCGTTTGGGGGAGGAAGGGGTCTCCCCCAGGTTTGGAGAGGAGAGGGAGTTCCCGAAAATTTACAGAGTTGTTTACGAGACACTGTTGCGGTTGATTTTGGATTCAATATCCTCTATATCAGGGGTACAGGATCGTTTAGAGAACATTGATGCGGATAGCCTAAGTACATGGTACAGGCAAGCATGAGGTATATGAAATTTAGAGAAACTCACTATGTTCTCTCTATTTTCTCACCATGCATCTGAAATACTAGGTCCGGTTCCATCTGAAGACGTCGCTGCAAGGAGCCGACTAACTCTAGAACATGTTTTCCCAATGCCCCTCACTCCCATGGCAGACTGTATTGAGTCTGGCATCCATACCGGTGCTCCTTATACCTTATCTAAGGTCTAGCTTAGTATATATATATATAGCAATAACTAGTACTGTAGAAATTGGCCATACGGAGTTAATAAAGTGGCCAACATGTGTGGTAGGGGATTTGTTAGCTTATCCCAAACATTCTTACACATCAGTGCTCCCAGCCAAGACAGAAGCACCAACGAGACATTTAGCTTACAACTAGCTAGTTACTCCGTCAAGTAGTGTTTGAATTACAGTAGATGAAATGTTGCTGGCTTTAATCGCTGTACGTTGCATGAATTCGATCAGAGTTTATAAATTCAGTATTCCTAAATGTGTAGATGATCACACTCGTACACCGCTTCCAACAGAAATCCTAAATGGGCGTTAAGATGCACTGATGTATGCATGTTGTGTAATATACTTGCCGAACAAAGAAACAATCACCGTGAGTGAGTATTCCTAATACCACTTATTCCGAAGCATTCTTGTCTCTGTTAATAGATCCCAGGCCTTCTTCATATGGTTCATGTTAGATTAAATGGGCCTAGAGCCATTTATTACAATAATGAAAGAATTAAAGCTCATTTATTTAATGCTAGGGAAAAGTGAGAAATACCGCATAGGTATTTGAGGAGTCTCCCATCCAACTTATGAGATAGCCTTTCGGTACACCTCTTGTGAAGTTGAATAAAGGAGATAGACGTGCCACACGCGCGCTCGCTCGCCTCGCCGAGCTGGGCCGTGGGCGTGCCGTGATGTGTTGCGGCTTAACTGCGACCGTTACTGAGCCTTAACCATGGCGCCTTAACCGCGACCGTTATTACCCGAGGCGCCTTAACCGTGACGTCCAGGTTCATCCCCCGCGTCTGTCCGCCTATATAAGACGCGCCCTCCTCCTCCTGCTCGAATTGCCAATTCACACTCAGGTACTCCTGTTCAGGAAACCTCTCCCTCTCTCCCTCTTTGCTGCTTCCTGCTCGGGATAGGCGGGCGATAAGGTTTTTGGGGGGCGTCTTCACGCGACTGCTCGCTCCCGTACGACTACTCCATCTACATCGACTCCGAACGACTACTTCGTCTACAGCCGGGTCTTCACTGCGATCATCTTCCTGCACCGAATTAGTACGGCTACATCGACTGAGGTTACTCTACGATCAGTATGACTGATCCAAGTGATATCGGAACGTCGGGTGACGCCGTCACCCTACCTTCCACGGAGTACATTCTTAAACTAGTATTCATGTTTATTAGTTGTATAATCGTGAATATATTTATGTTTAATTGTTGTTTAAACATAAACATTTGCACATGGATTGTTTCACTCACCGTAATATTGAAATGTCTATTTAATTATGGAATTAAAATATACTGGAATATTACCTATCATCTAACAATCCAAAAACCTTATTATGTTGATAGGAATATGTTTGGTGCTACTAGCTTTGCAAATGCAATTAAACCAAAGCCTTTTGATGGTTCCAACTTTAAGAGGTGGCGTGAGTGGGCCACCCTGTGGCTCACCGCCATGAACGTGATGTACGTCATCACCGGAAAAGCTCCCCAGGGTGTCTCGGAGGAAAAGTTCAATTCAGATGATAATCTGTTCCGGAGTGCCGTCATCAGCGTTTTGGTTGATAACCTGGTGGACACCTATCTCCGTAACAAGACGGGGAATGACATTTGGGAGGCTCTTGAGGCTCAGTACGGAGCTTCTGACGCCGGCGGTGAGCTGTACGTAATGGAACAGTTCCTAGACTACAGGATGGTTGAAGACCGTCCTGTGGTGGAACAGGCCCATGAAGTACAGGCGCTGGCTAAGGAGCTTGAAAACTACAGCAAAGAGGCCCCATGTGTGTTGCCCGACAAGTTTGTGGCTGGAGCAATTATCACTAAGCTGCCACATTCTTGGAGGGACTTTGCTACCTCTCTAAAACATAAGAAAAAGGAATTCACTTTTGATGACCTTATTGCGACTCTTGATGTTGAAGAGAAGGCGAGAGCAAAGGACACACGTGGAAAGGCAATAGCCGGCTCCTCAAGCGCAAACTTTATGCAGAGGGGCAATCCCAAGTTCCAGAACAACCAGAACAAGAGGAAGAAGCCTTCACAGAACCCGCCCAAGGCTAAGCAAGCCGACGGGCCTGATAAGAAGAAGAGAAAGCCGGGGGGTGCTTGCTACACATGTGGCAGTCCGGATCACTTTGCTGCAAAGTGCCCGGATCGCAAGGATCGCAAGGCCCCCAAGACAGTGAACATGGTTGTTAGCGAGGGTGGAGGAACACCAGGGTACGGTAATTTCTTACCTACAGTTCTTTCAGTATGTTCTTCACCAGAGTGGTGGATAGACACCGGTGCTAATATTCATGTATGTGCTGACATTTCTATGTTTTCTTCTTACCAGGTCGGGGGGACTACATCCTTGTTGATGGGGAATGGTGCCCATGCACGTGTTCTTGGTGCTGGTACGGTCATTCTGAAGTTCACTTCGGGGAAGACCATACAATTGAAGAATGTGCAGCATGTACCTACCATCAAGAAGAATCTAGTCAGCGGGTCTCTACTGTGTAGAGACGATTTTAAGTTAGTCTTTGAGTCGAATAAATGTATTATTTCTAAGTTTGGTACCTTTGTTGGAAAAGGCTATGATAGCGGAGCCTTGTTCCGCTTTTCTTTATTGTTCGATGATAATGTCGTGAACCATGTGATGAATGATGAATCAGATGTTTGGCATTCGAGGCTTTGTCATGTTAATTTTGGTTGTATGATGCGCTTAGCTAGTTTGAGTTTAATTCCAAAGTTTACCTCTGTCAAAAATTCTAAATGCCACGTATGTGTTGAGTCAAAACAAACTCGCAAGCCACATAAGGCAGCTGAGGCGAGAAACTTGGCACCTCTAGAATTAGTTCATTCCGATCTGAGCGAAATGAACGGTGTGTTGACAAAGGGTGGTAAAAGATATTTCATGACTTTGATAGACGATAGCACTAGATTTTGTTACATCTACTTGTTAAAATCAAAAGATGAAGCGTTACATTACTTTAAGATCTATAAAGCTGAAGTAGAAAATCAACTTGAGAGAAAAATTAAACACCTAAGGTCTGATCGAGGTGGCGAATACTTTTCTAATACTTTTGATTCATTCTGTGAGGAACACGGTATCGTTCATGAGAGGACACCGCCTTATTCACCCTAATCCAATGAGATTGCTGAAAGAAAGAACCGCACGCTGACTGACTTGGTGAATGCCATGTTAGAAACCGCGGGACTATCTAAGGAATGGTGGGGTGAGGTGATACTGACGGCCTGTCATGTCCTGAACCGTGTGCCTATGAAGAATAAGGAAGTAACACCATTCGAGGAATGGGAGAAGAAGAGGCTAACTCTTTCATATTTGCGCACTTGGGGTTGCTTGGCCAAAGTCAGTGTGCCAATCACCAAGAAACGTAAACTTGGACCAAAGATGATGGACTGTGTCTTTCTGGGTTATGGTTTTCACAGCGTCGGATATAGATTCTTGGTAGTAAGATCTGGAGTGCCTGACTTGCTTGTCGGCACAATTATGGAGTCCAGAGACGCTACATTCTTTGAGAATATTTTTCCAATGAGAGATGAAACAAGTTCATCTAGGCAAGAGTCTGTAGAGAAGGACGACTCCACCAAGCCGATGGAACTCAATGAGCCTACACTTATTGAGCATCTTGAGGAGGATAACAATGAGGCTCCTAGGAGGAGCAAGAGACAAAGGACAGAGAAATCCTTTGGAGATGATTTAATTGTATACCTCGTGGATGACACTCCCAAGACCATTGCAGAGGCCTACTCTTCAACTGATGCTGACTATTGGAAGGAAGCAGTGAGGAGTGAAATGGACTCTATCATGTCAAATGGAACTTGGGAGGTTGTTGAGCGTCCTTACGGGTGCAAACCCGTGGGATGCAAATGGGTGCTCAAAAAGAAGCTTAGGCTTGATGGTACTATTGATAAGTACAAGGCTAGACTTGTGGCCAAGGGTTACACCCAAAAGGAAGGAGAAGACTTCTTTGATACTTACTCACCAGTCGCTCGATTGACTACCATAAGAGTACTACTTTCTCTGGCAGCCTCTCATGGTCTTCTCGTTCATCAGATGGACGTTAAGACAACTTTCCTAAATGGAGAGTTGGAAGAGGAGATCTATATGGATCAGCCGGAAGGATTTGTAGTAAAGGGTCAAGAAAGAATGGTGTGTAAGCTGGTGAAGTCTCTCTATGGCCTCAAGCAAGCACCTAAGCAATGGCATGATAAGTTCGACAGAACTTTGACATCTGTTGGCTTTGTTACAAACGAAGCTGACAAATGTGTGTACTATCGCTATGGTGGGGGCGAAGGAGTGATTTTGTGTCTGTATGTAGATGACATACTTATCTTTGGCACGAGCCTTGAAGTGATCAAGGAGGTCAAAGACTTTCTATCTCAAAAGTTTGAGATCAAGGATTTGGGAGAGGCTGATGTTATCCTTAACATAAAGCTGATAAAGGGAGAAAATGGTAGGGTGACTCTGTCACAGACTCACTATGTTGAGAAGATGCTAAGTCGATTTGGCTACAGCAACTCTAAACCCGCACCAACTCCTTACGACACCAGCTTGGTTCTAAGGAAGAACCTGAGGATAATGGTGGATCAGCTGAGATACTCCCAGATCATTGGTTCACTGATGTATCTGGTTAGCGCCACAAGACCTGACATTGCATATGCAGTTAGTAAACTGAGCCGGTTTGTTTCAAACCCAGGCAGTGAACACTGGCGTGCTCTTGAGAGGATAATGCGCTATCTAGTAGGCACAATGAACTATGGCATTCACTATTCCGGAGACCCCAAAGTCTTGAAGGGATATAGTGATGCAAACTAGATTTCTGATGTTGATAAGTTAAAGGCCACAAGTGGATATGTGTTCACACTTAGAGGTGGCGCTGTTTCCTGGAAGTCTTGCAAGCAGACCATTCTAACCAGGTCAACAATGGAAGCAGAACTCGCAGCATTGGATACTGCCACTGTCGAGGCCGAGTGGCTTCATGAACTCCTAATGGACTTGCCGATAGTTGAAAAACCGATACCGGCAATTCTAATGAACTGTGATAATCAAACGATGATTGTCAAGGTGAACAGTTCAAAGGACAACATGAAGTCATCTAGGCATGTCAAGAGGCGGTTGAAGTCTGTCAGGAAATTGAGAAACACCGATGTCATAGCTTTGGATTACATCCATACGTCTAAGAACCTGGCAGATCAATTTACAAAGGGTTTATCACGTATTGTGATAGATAATGCATCTATGGAACTAGGCTTGAGACCCACGTGTGTTTTTCCATAGTGGAAACCTGTCTTATGTGATCGGAGATCCCGTGAATTAAGATGGTGAAACAAGCTATGGTTTGACTGAGAGGAGAACCTTTGAGAAGGCTCGGTTCATGAAAAGATGCATTTCTCTTCAAAACTGTATGGCAGGCTGGTATGTATACCTTAATGTGCTCCAAGTGGCTTTCATGAAACAAGGTAGTTGTTTCTTTGAAGCAAAGACATAGTCCTACAGTATGTCTTGAAGGAACACACCTATATGAGTATCGACTACTTGTCATAGTCTATGAGATTTGGGTGATCTCTAGAAAACTCATGAAGAGGCACGAAGTGTGACCCATAAGCTCCAACCCGCGGGGATGCTATGTGCAGCCAAGTATCAGTAGAGGGCTCTAGACAAGCTTAGATGCACAAAACTGGCAATTCAAGGCATAGTCCATTGTTCAGTTGCAAAATAAGTGTAACTTGAGTTCCTGGTGGATGTTCAACTTAACAGTCTCCATCGCAGTACTGGTATATCGAAAACAAAAGAGAAAATGAGAGCATTTCCAATGTGGCTTATAATTCTTGGTGGGGATTGTTAGATTAAATGGTCCTAGAGCCATTTATTACAATAATGAAAGAATTAAAGCCCATTTATTTAATACTAGGGAAAAGTGAGAAATACCGCATGGGTATTTGAGCAGTCTCCCATCCAACTTATGAGGTAGCCTTTCGGTATACCTCTTGTGAAGTTGAATAAAGGAGATAGGCGTGCCACACGTGCGCGCGCGCTCGCTCGCCTCGCCAAGCCGGGCCGAGGCCGTGGGCGTCGGCGTGGGCGTGACGTGACGTGACGTGACGTGTCGTGACGAGCGTGCGGTGCGGTGCAGTGCGGACGGACGGACGGATGGACGTGATGTGTTGCGGGGCGGGAGCATCTTTTTGCTGTTGGCTGTTGGAAAGGAATAATGGCTCCTTAACTGCGACCGTTACTGAGCCTTAACCATGGCGCCTTAACCGCGACCGTTACTACCCGAGACGCCTTAACCGCGACGTCTAGGTTCATCCCCCCGCGCCTGTCCGCCTATATAAGACGCCCCTCATCCTCCTGCTCGAATTGCCAATTCACACTCAGGTACTCCAGTTCAGGAGACCTCTCCCTCTCTCCCTCTTTGCTTCTTCTTTTGCATTCCTATCGCCTGCACCGCGCGCACGGTACCGGCGAGAGCAGAGCCTCCGGAACCTCGTCCTGCTGCTGAGATCCTGCTCGGGATAGGCGGGCGATAAAGTTTTTGGGGAGCGTCTTCACGCGACTGCTCGCTCCCGTACGACTACTTCCTCTACATCGACTCCGAACAACTACTCCATCTACATCGACTCCGAACGACTACTTCGTCTACAGCCGGGTCTTCATTGCGATCATCTTCCTGCATCGAATTCGTACGACTACATCGACTGAGGTCACTCTACGATCAGTATGATTGATCAAAGTGACATCGGAACGTCGAGTGACGCCGTCACCCTACCTTCCACGGGGTACATTCTTAAACTAGTATTCATGTTTATTAGTTGTATAATCATGAATATATTTATGTTTAATTGTTGTTTAAACATAAACATTTGCACATGGATTGTTTCACTCACCGTAATATTGAAATGTCTATTTAATTATGGAATTAAAATATACCGGAATATTACCTATCATCTAACAATCCAAAAATCTTATTATGTTGATAGGAATATGTTTGGTGCTACTAGCTTTGCAAATGCAATTAAACCAAAGCCTTTTGATGGTTCCAACTTTAAGAGGTGGCGTGAGTTGGCCACCCTGTGGCTCACCGCCATGAACGTGATGTACGTCATCACCGGAAAAGCTCCCGAGGGTGTCTTGGAGGAAAAGTTCAATTCAGATGATAATCTGTTCCGGAGCGCCGTCATCAACGTTTTGGTTGATAACCTGGTGGACACCTATCTCCGTAACAAGACGGGGAAGGACATTTGGGAGGCTCTTGAGGCTCAGTACGGAGCTTCTGACGCCGGTGGTGAGCTGTACATAATGGAACAGTTCCTAGACTACAGGATGGTTGAAGACCGTCCTGTGGTGGAACAGACCCATGAAGTACAGGCGCTGGCTAAGGAGCTTGAAAACTACAGCAAAGAGGCCCCATGTGTGTTGCCCGACAAGTTTGTGGCTGGAGCAATTATCACTAAGCTGCCACATTCTTGAAGGGACTTTGCTACCTCTCTAAAACATAAGAGAAAGGAATTCACTTTTGATGACCTTATTACGACTTTTGATGTTGAAGAGAAGACGAGAGCAAAGGACACACGTGGAAAGACAATAGCCGGCTCCTCAAGATGCACGGATATATGCATGTTGTGTAATATACTTGCTGAACAAAGAAACAATCACCGTGAGTGAGTATTCCTAATACCACTTATTCCGAAGCATTCTTGTCTCTGTTAATAGATCCCAGGCCTTCTTCATATGGTTCATCACTTCATTGTCAAGGTTGTTTGTCAATTTAATCATCGGTTCAAGTGTTTGTTTCTTCTCGTAATATATAATCGTCCACCTTTTTGCTTCAAACCAAATTTCATTTTCCATGTCTAAAGGAAGCATGACACATTACTCAAATTTACCAGAGGATTTCCATGTCAAGTTGCCAACCTTCGTTGACAAACCCAGCTTGACATCAGAACTAATGGGCTCACCAATCCATGAGATTATGCATGTGCACCAGCCGAGTTAAAAGTGCAACAGGCGAACAAGAAGCGGTTTCCAGTGACGGCTGCTACTCGATCAAAAGTACAACATTCAACGGAGACCATGGTTTCCAATGCCACCCGTTCTCGAAGGCAATTAACATTGTGCGGAAATAACTTCACATAGACTGCATTAACTGGCTGGCTCCCTCATCGTTTGGAGTTTTCCAAGGTGCAGGCAGCATCATGAAAATGATCAAAGAAAGAGAAATACTAGTACAGTGTTTAGCAAGATGGAAGATGTGAACCCAGAGTCAAGAGTTGGCGGAACATGAGCCATCTCATATGCTGTGGGGTGCAGGCTGCCTGCCATATACCTCAAGCCGTGGGGACTGGGGAGTCGTAAGAGAGCTGCGTAGGCTGCCCCACATTGGAATGATTCGTGCTGCACTGCCCAGCATGACGCAAAGAATTCAGTCGTTGCAGTGATTAGTATTCATTTGTAAGCCTGCCTGATTCTAATGCTTATGTTTATGTATATATAATATTGTTGAGTTATCTTTCGTATGTTTAGTGTGCATTGGTATATACTTACATTGTAATAATTATGTCGCTAATTAATAAAAGTTGACAAACTAAATTGTTTATTGCAGTCAATATAATACTCGCTAACCTTACTCAGCTCACAGGCTAATAATAGGTGCCACTTCTTAATTCATTATCGAGCTTGTGATTTTGCCGGCCAGGAACTAAACACATCCGTGCTACAGCCGTGCGAAAGAAGAAAGCGCCACAGGCAAACGTGGAGCAGGAATCGCCCAATCCAGAAGCACCAATCAGTATTACATACGTATATGGTAAGCGGCATGAGGAATTAAAAGCCATATGCAAGCCATCGAGAGCCGGTCGTGAACGACATCTGTTCTGCATCAAAGGGTGGAGGAGTTTGGCAATCACGCAATAGTTTTGCATGCAGGCAACAAAAATACAAGATACGATATAATCATGAGTTGCTATATATGTTAACCAATCTGGTTGCCATCTCTACCTAATATATATATATATATATATATTTATATTATTAAAGCAAGGAATGTTTCTGTCCAAAATTTTCGTACGTCCTGACAGGTGGGTCCCACCTGTCAGAGGGCTATCTCTCTTCCCCGTCGGCTGCGCGCCTCCCTACTCTTCCTTCCGTCCGATCCCCTCTCTCGTCCGCTTAAAAGTTGATTGGAACTCAAAACAGAAGACGACCTCAACTCGAACGAGATGAAATATATAGAAACGGAAGAGGAAAAAAGGAAAAGCATCCAAATCGAAGGCGAAGAACATCCTAGACAACCGAGATTGCCAGAGAAGTTGCGCAGCTCACCAACGACGTTACGCCTGTGCTCGTGATTTGAGGCTGCGGCGGATGTCCAGCAGAAAGGGGAAGAAGGTGCGGCCGCCGGTCATGGTGTCGTACACGCACATGTCAAACCAATGCTTGGAGGAGCACCGCCGCCTGTTGACCTCACGCCGCTCACGACCTCATGTTGACAGCGCCGCTGCGGCGAACGAAGAGGGTGAGGTGGTTCTTGGCAAACGAACGGCGTCCGACATCTTTATGAAGTTGAGGAGACAGAGATTCAAAAGACATTCATGGAGTAATACGGTAATTCTCGAGGGACAATAAGAAAGAACAATAAGACACACCATGATTTAAAGGGGGCGACCAATATCTATTCTCGAGGGACGGTGGAACAGGCTTTCCTGGTGCGCCGCCGTGGGTGCTATGCTCAAGTGCGAAGCTCGCCGTCAGCCTCCTTGGTACATAGACAATGGCGGGGGATGCAAAGAGAAGGGAGTTGAGAGAGCAGACACCTAGAACGAGCGGCGAGAAAGATAAGAAAAGAGACTGAGCGGACGGCCTCTCTCCTCACGTCGCGATCGATGCACCATGTACGAGGCAGAGCTCCGCGTGGCCATCTACCCCTCCACGCGTCGTGGTGGGCCTGCCAGGTGCCAGCACTGCTGGCTGAACCGGTTCATGTGTACTCGGCGTTGTGCGCTGTCTCGGGCAACAGCAAAGACTCCACCAAGCAATTTCTGCTGCACTCGGCGCATGGCTACGTGGTGCACCCTGCCAGCAAAACAATGTCCGAAAGCCTGCTTTTGGATGGGAAAAAAATCTCCAGCCTCCTTGATGCGTGGAATTGCTGGAATATCATCTAGACAAGGTGTTATTCGTTTTTGGATTATTCAAGCTTTTATTTATTTGAATAAGTCCAAAAATTTTAAAATAAAAGAGATGAAAGTGACCATCCACGAGTCATATTTTCACCAATGGAACTCCAAGAGCTTTTAAAATAGTTGCGCTGATGGATTTCATTTTTTTTATAACTTTGATTTTAGAATAATAAATTGGATCGTAAAATTAGTTAAGCTATCACCCGGGCTTTGTGCATTATGTATTAGCCTAGGATGTGGATAGTTTTGTTCTCCCGTTGCAAAGCACGGGCATTGTGCTAGTCACTATTAAAAAAGGGGTTCTTTTATGGTGGACCATACCACCCTATACCACTGTTAGAAAATGACCAATATGAAAGGATCCGACGACTGAGATTAATTGTATACCACCATAACTTGCACCTGTAGTATCGGGTGGTATACATAAGTGGTATAGGGGTATTATTAGAAGTTTTATCTCGGTGCCATAAACGAAACATATGATTTCTTCATTTCAATTTTTTTTCATTTCCCTCTAGTGATATGGCCAAATTTTTTTCAAATTTCAAATGGAAATTTTCATTTCAAATTTTAAAAATGAAATTTTCAATTTTTTCATTTCAAATTTCAAAAACGAAAATTTTCATTTTTTTTCATTTCAAATTTCAAAAACGAAAATTTTCAAATTTTTCATTTCAATTTTTCGTGGCATATTTCAAAATTTTTCATTTCCCTTTGATGGTATGGCCAAAATTTTTCAAATTTCAATTCACATTTCAAAATCGAATTTTTTGTTCAATTTTTCCCATTTCCCTCTGGTGGTATGGCCAAAATTTTCAAAATTCAAAAACAAAAATTTTCAATTCAAATTTTAGAAACAAAAAAATTCAAATTTTTTCATTTCAAATTTTTCTTGTGGCATAAACTATTTTTTTTCTCGGCCCGAGGTTGCCAAATTTGTTAAAAGATTGCAAAAATTACCTATTTACCCTTACCAAAAATAACCATATACTGTATACACTGGTAGAGAGAGGACCTTCAGTCCCGGTTGGTAAGGGGTATAGGTCTCTCAAGTCCAACCGGGACTAATGATGAGAGACAAAAGGGGGGGTCCTTTAGTCCCGGGTGAAGGAACCGGGACTAAAGGGGGGCCTTTAGTCACGGTTGGTAATACCAACCGGGACTAAAGGGGGGGCACGCCAGCGTCAAAATTTTTTTGAAAATCCCCGGGATGCCCTCACACAAGTCACGTGATTTTTCACGCGAAATATACGCGTGCGCGGGTGCAGGGATTCGAACTCGTGACCTCTAGCCTCGCGCGTCGCTTCCTCACCATCTCACCTACACAGCACATCTGACTGAGTAGAGGATGCTATCCTCTTATAGTAACTCGTGGGAGACCCTTTAGTCCCGGTTGGTAACACCACCCGTGACAAAAGACCCCCCTTTAGTCTGGGTTGGTGTTACCAACCGTGACAAAAGGATCACCTCCTTTAGTCTAGGTTCGTGTTACGAACAGTGACAAAGGGGGGCCTCTAGTCTCAATTCGTAACACGAACCTAGCCTAAAGGGGTGACCCTTTTGTCACGGTTCGTAACACGAACCTAGACTAAAGGGGGGTCTTTTGTCACTGTTGGTGTTATCAACCCGGACTAAAGGGGGTGAGCACTCATGGCATTAGTGACCACGTCGATGAAACCTCTTTAGTCTCAGCTCCAAAGTTGAACCAGGACTAAAGGGGCGTACTAAAGCCTTTTGTCTACCAGTGATAGCACCCTTTGGTGGTATGGTCCACCGTAAAAGATGCCCTAAAAAAGTTGTAGGCGTGTCTTTGCTTTAGGGTCGGACCACTAGCAGTTAATGGCATTAGCTAGCACGGGCAGCTAATGGCTTCTACAAACTATTCTAGCTCCAAAAGCAGGAATGGTTCGCTGATCCGCCTCTGTAAATGCTGTTTCTACTGGTCATTAAAATAAGTAATGCATCTAAACTAGCATAATAACCAATATCTATCTAAAGTTAAGAACCAGCAAAAGGCCTGATGTTGGATGGTAAAATTTTGGAGCCGGTCTGTTCGCTTGGCTGGTTGCTGGTGGCTGGTGCTGGTTTGTTCTGAGAGAAAAGTACTGCTGGCTGGTTGCTGGTGGCTGATTTTTTCTGAGAGAAAAGTACTGCTGACTGGTGGCTGATAAGCCAGACGAACAGGGCGAGGCCAATCGTCGCCCGATCCGACACACGTGAATGGTGACATAATGCAGAACTCAACCATCAAGCACTGCAAGGCCTAACACTTGGTGACCATGAACGAGCCCCTACCACATCCCTCAAGGGGGACCGTAGCTTCCTGATGCCTCCCATTCTCAAAGCCAAGATTGAACACTCAAACACTTCGCATGCATTAGCTAACTTACTACAAACTATGGCAGGTGGTAGCATGTGGAAATATGATCAGTGGGAGAGCAAAAGTAAGCTATAGGTGGAATATGTATCAACTGAGAAATGAGGTAAAATTCGGAGGGGTAATATATATAGAAGCAGCACAACTAGGAAACTAGTTGGCAAAGTTGCCATCTCTTGGACTACCCATGTGCTCCATGTTAGCAGCTCAGACCTATCTAGTACAGTCACATGTGATTGACGTTTGACAGTTTTTGTAGTGCAGTCATGTCATCGATGTCATAGTGCACGTGGGGATGATGACTAGAGATAAAGAGTTATAGTCCTGTTTAGATACTACTACCTCCGTTCTTAAATATATGACACCATTGACTTTTTCGTTCATTTGACTATTCGTCTTTTCTACAAATATTTTAGCAAATTGATTAACTAACAAGTTAAATCTAAAGTACATTAGATAATAGATGTAATGATATACATTTTGCTTTAGTTAACTAATTTGTTCAATATATATTAGTGGTCAAAGTTGGAGTAAAAAGTCAACGGTGTCACATATTTAAGAACCTAGGTAGTAGGTGGCTAAATTTTAGTTCATGATGTTTAGATACTAATTAGCAATATTACATATATGCTAATTATGAAACTAATTGCACAAATAGAGGCTAATTCATGAGAGGAACCTATAAAGCCTAATTACTCCATGATGTACTAATTAGGCTTAATAGATTCATCTTGTAAATTAGCCTATGACTTCTGCCATTAGTTTTATAATTATTACATATTTAATCCTTCTTATTAGCATCTGAACATTCAATGTCATGAAAGCTAAACTTTGGCCGAGTATCAAAACACGCCCGAGTAACTGGTTTACAATGATCAAAGTAGTGAATAGAATACATGTGTTGGTAGGTCGAGCTCAAATATATAGTAGTCCTACTCCATGTGGACCCCAAAAAATTTATCTGCATTTCATTCATGCCTTTTATCTCTGCTAAAAAATGGCATTTTTCTGATGTGTGGACCATTGACTAGGATTTAGCTATCTATATCAATGAGTGATGTTATGGTGCTTGAAATTTCCTCCCATTTCCTCTCATTTCCTCCACCAAAAGTATTTTCCTCCCGCAAAGGGTAATTTGGTCATTTCGCGTTTGTAGGTCGTCCCCCAAACCCGCGCCCCCCGCGGCCCGACCCACGTCCGCCCCCTCAGACGACACGCACGCATCACGTGAACCAAGAGGCGAACCAGAGGCGAACACCATAGACTGCGGCGACGGCTCCTCCGGCGAGGATCCCGAACGGCGGCCCTCCCTCACGCCTCCCTGCTCCGTAGCCAACACAGCCCTCATCTCTCGCTCCCTCCAGCTCCCGCCGGCGCCCTCGCAAGGCGTCGCACCGGTGGCCCTGCCGTGCCACCGCCTCAGGACGCCATCGACTTCTCCCTGCCTCACCAGACGACGAGCCCCGGTGGCAAGGCAGGTCGTCACGGCGACACCGACACAGTCTTCTTGCCTCAAGCGCCCATCCCCATCGGACCCTGTTCTTCTCGCCGGTGAGTGAAGCAACCACGCCTTTCTCCTCATCTCAACCGTGCTTTTTAGGGTTTCTTGATTCATGAATAAGAACCTTGCAGATGTAGTATTTCTTGATTCATTTACAAGTTATTGATCTAGTGTAGGCACCCCTTATAGATAGATGTAGTATTTCTTGATTCGTTTACTAGATCTTGTAGATGTAGGTGCCAAATTAGTTGTTGAAGTCATACTCCAAATTACTAGATCTTGCAGGCAGCAACACTTGCTCTGAATTCTTTTCTTTTCAGGCGGAAATGTCCAATGATGATTCTTTGCTAGAGTACAATCAAATAGTTATGAAAATGTTTAACAGTGAGGATGAAGGATTTCAGTTTTATAACGACTACGCTTATGAGAAGGGATTTAGTGTGAGGAAGGATTACTGCGAGTGGGACAGGGACCTGAATGAGAGGAACCTTCGCAAGTTTGTTTGCAGTAGTGAAGGTTTCCGCACAGAGAAGCACCTTAGGAGGGAGATCAAGTTGCGGTGGTCGCGGAATGTCACTCGCTTTGGTTGCTGTGCTAAATTTGTGATTGCACTGGATTATGACACAGAGCAGTGGTATGTGAAGGATTTCATCAACGAACACAACCATCCGATGATTCCACCAGACCTTTCTTGTTTCCTGCGTTCTCACAGAAAAATTACTGATGAGCAGAAAGCAGAGATTGTGCATATGCAGGTTTCTGGAATCCGCAAACACCAGATAATGGATAGTATGCTGAAGCGGCATGGTGGTTATGATAAGGTTGGATTTACAGTAAGGGACCTTTACAATTTCTGCCATCGCAATAAGTTGCAGATGCTCTCCGCCGGTGATGCCCAAACAATCATGAATTACTTGATAGCTCAGAAACGTAGAGATCCAGATTTCCATTTCGACCACAAGAGAGATAGGGGAGGGCATATGACGGGAGTGCTTTGGTGCGACTTCCAATCTCAGATGGATTATAGAGCATTTGGTGATGTCGTCGTATTTGATGGCACTTACAAAACCAATAAATACAACCTGCCTCTTGTTCCTTTTGTTGGGGTGAATCATCATAAAAGCACAGTTATTTTTGCTTGTGGAATTGTTGCTCATGAGGATACTCAGTCCTATGTGTGGCTGCTTAGGGCATTCACTAAAGCCATGTCTCAGAAACATCCGGTATCTGTGATCACCGACGGAGACCTTGCTATGCAAAATGCAATCAGTATTGTGTGGCCGAATGCATCGCATAGGCTATGCGGATGGCATATTGAGAATAACATTGTGAGTAATATTAAGGACGATGATGTGAAGGAAGGGATTAGGTGCTTTCTTTATGATCGTTGCTCTATAGAAGAGATTGAGTTGAAATGGATAGTTTTCTTGAAGAAGCATGAGGTCACAGATGAGAACTCGTGGCTATATCAAATGTATGAGAGGAGGGAATCCTGGTGCGCTGCGTATCATGCTAGTAAGCGCTATTTAGGATTGAGGAGCAACCAGCGTAGCGAGAGCCTACACTCTAGGATCCAGTTTAATCTAGATCGGAAAATGACACTGGTAGAGCTGTTTCAACACTTTGACAACTGTCTTGTAAAGCTGCGCACTAGAGAAGCGACTCTGTATTTTGTATCCAATTACAAGCCATGCTTGGAACTAGATGCTTCATTTTTTGTGCATGAGGCTGCAAAAAGGTTCACGACAAGTGTTTTTTATGATGATGTGCTGTACAGTCTGAAAGCAGCCGAGAAGTGTTATTTGATTGAGGAAATGGATAGCTATGACATTGTTGTGTATAAAGTTGCAAGGGTTGATAAAGGAGAAAAACGATACTCTGTGAGTTGTGACATATGTGTTGATGAGGATAAGGTCAAGGAAATTTCATGTTCTTGTCTAAAGTTATAGTCCCTTGGAACCCCATGCTCACACATCTTCTTTGTGTTGGGCTATCGCGAAGAAAGTAAGCTTCCAGACTGCTGTGTTTTGGAAAGGTGGACGATGGGTGCCAAGCGTGGATTTCCTCCTACAAGGAAGAGCACAATGTATGACTATTCTGATAGCGTACAGAGGTACAATGACCTACACAATATCGATCGAACGGCAGCCTTCGCAGCAGCTCAATCACAAGAAGCATTTGAACGGCTCAAACGCGTTCTTGAAGAGGAAGCTGCTATGATTCCTGGAAATATAGGAGAGGGTGGACGCAAGACGTTTGGTCCTGTGCTCCCACAAGCCCTGGATGTTGATTCTGTGGAGTGTTGCAATGTATTAGATCCCATACGCGTGCCTGGCAGAGGGGCCTCGAAGAAAAACTTGAAGTCAAGTTCAGATAAATCTGACAAACATTGTACCCTATGTAAAGATCGGGGTCACAATCGGCGAACATGCTACTTGAGAGATGAGGTAAGCTAAGAGTAATTGTGATCAAAGTTTAAAATTGATTGTCTGTGAGCCATGTGTACTTTTTGCTAATGTCCCTCTTCATTTGTAGGATAAAATGCTCCCTGAGGATGTGTTGGATAAATGATTCGGCAAAGGTATACATTCCAACAAAATTCTAGATTCCTGTATATGACTTCTCTTTCTCCAGTACCTATGGATTCTTGTTTGGCTTCATGAAATCAAGCTGAGTTTGTGGGGGCGAGTTATGTTCTTGGCAAATTTCATTCTCTTAATAATTGTCATTGTTCCTGCCTTCATTGTGCCTATTTTTTGTGGCTTTTTTTTATGAGTGATTGCTGTATCGATTGTTCAACTCTTTCTGAGCCAAGATAAGATTTAACTACGATTGGGTCATTAACCTGGTCAGAGCAGTTCTGAAGCATTCGGATGGATCATGGTACTCAATAAAAGCACTCGGATGATGCTAAAAGCACTCGGATGAAGCTAAAAACGTAGTCGGATGAAGCTAAAAGCACTCGGATGAAGCTAAAATCACTCGAACGACGCTAAAATTGTAACCAAGCGGTTCACTCCAAGAGTCTTTGTAACCTTTGCAATGCGGAATTTATCATTTGACATGTGGATCATGTTTTCGTTTCGGTCGCTGCATTTCTTGTTGATTGAGAGTGCAAAAGGAACGTTAACATACTGTTGTTACGTTAACATGTGATGTATGGATCGGCAAGTTACCATGACATGGAAAACAACATATTGTCGGCAAGTTAACATGCCATAACATGTCAATGTATAAGCTAACGTAACATAACATGCCATAACATAACATAACATGTCACAGATAGGCGCCACATTGTAGCTAGCGCGCCGCCAAGTTAACATAGCATGTCAAGTTAACATGCATAACATTGGTTAACATAACATGTCAAGTTAACATATCATTGTTTAAATTGCAATGTCACAGAGACTCGACGCATTTTAGTTACCGTGCCGTCAAGTTAACATACCACGTCAAGTTAACATACCGCGTCAAGTTAACATACCATGTTAGCATGTCCCTTCTACTATACCCAAGTAGCCTATCCATGGTTTTTAAAAAAAACATTTCATGACAATGTTAGTGGTCACAAGCTGACTCTTCATTCATAACTAACAGCATGAAGCTGTTAAAACCATTACAATGTTAAAGGTTACAAGCTGGAGTGCACACAAAAGAGGGCACCCATGAGAATGTCTCAGATTACTGCATAATGTGGAAAGACACTTGTAGCAACTGAGTCTGCCATCTGGTTTTGAGCTCTGGGTATGTTGTGGACTCTGGAGAAACCTGTCAAAAAGGCAACAATAGACTGGGAAAAGGGTTTGGTGCTCCAATCCGGTGCATCAGAGGGATTAGCTGCATTGATACAGTTTGCAAACTGATTATTAGTGAAGAATTGGGTGTATTGGAGACCCATGATAACGTTGAAGTCCATTCCAATGTTGGACCATAAAACCTCACTATTTACTATTTTTTAGTTGAACTGGAGCTTATACTGGTATCTGGTTGAACTTTTTGTTTTAGTTACTTGTACAGTGTATAGAATCCCTAACAGATCAGCAGGAGATGCAAGAAATGGGATAGAAATTCAATGAATACCCCTGGGAATGGATGGGGCTTACAAAGAGAAACATATAGGCTGGCCCGGGAAGAGCAGTACAAAAACTTTTCATACCTAATTCTGGGGAAATAGCAATGAAGGTACACCCTATAATCCAACTTACTTTACATAGGAAAAAGTACCCATCACATTGTGTGTTATTCTGGTGTTCAAGCAGGCATGCAAATATACTGAGATGAGGGGAACATATTACGAATTCAGACAAAATACTAGATGAGTGAAATCTACTATCTCACACTTTCAGCAGAAGCACCCAGAAAGCTTATTTTAAGGATTTTCTCATACTCAGATCAGTACCATGGCTAATATGCAAAGAACGATCAAGCTTTTCATTGACATGCATGATTGAATTGTGATCACCCATACAAAACATATGCATAAAGCGATTAAGTGTGACAAAGTTCAACACATGGTCCCAATATTACATTAGTGGATTGGTGATGAGGATCACCATATATACAGACTAGTCCATACTGCTGATTACTTGCTTAATTTGTACACAACTAGCAAAGACCTCCTGATTGGCCTTGAGATGGAACATAGCATACCTGAGATTTCCTAAATAGTAACAGGCGGGGAAGATGCTTCAGTGTCGAACTTGTGCCGCCTGAGCCTCGGCAGTTCCAGGCGAGGTGTGTCTTGGCGCCTCGGCAGTTCCAGCCTGAGCCTGACCCTGACCCGAACCTGATCCATCAATCATGTCCCACAACAAGGACCCCAGCACCATGCAGGTCTTGATGAAGAACACCACCTGGACTCTGATCACCAAGATCGGCTTGGGGGAAAGGGTGAAGAGGGAGTACATCAAGATCCAAAAAAAACCGGTCGAGGTTCCGCTGAGCAACAAGACCATCAGGAACTGGCGCAACCACTGGTTGAGCAGCGACTGTGCCGGCCGGGAAGTAGAGATGGGCAGCAGGGGGACCATGTTGCGCCGGACCCATCGCCGACGAATGGGCGCCCAAAGCCTCTCCCATTTAATCGCCAGAATAGAGGCGAGTGCAATGGCAACGGCTGTCCGGAGAGGACTCCTGACAAAATTGTGTACCTCAATGGAGCGGCCCAGCGTAACCCACTGTCCCAAAAAGGGAGCGGATATCTCGACCACCTGAGCTGTGCTCCATCCCCCCAGAGAGAATACCGAAAGTGACCTTTGTGATGCGGGGTAGGGGATCTACCTCTAGGGGCGGCGGCGGCGGCGGAGACTGCTGAGTCGACGGCGGTGGCAGAGGAGACTGGTCAAGCAGCAGGGGGGTCTAGGCGAGCCTCCTCGCGCTTGCGCCGGCGTCGGCACCCCTAGATGCGGGGGCCGACATCGATGCGACCGCCATCGTCTCCTCCTCGTTGACCTGGCGGCCGGTCAACGTCGATGGCGCGGATTTGAGGAGGGGGATCTCGGGGGGAGCTGAGGGCGCAGATCTGCCGTGAGATGGTGGTCAACCCGTGGAGGAGTGCGCAGGAGATGAGGGTTCGGAAGGCCGAGGTGGGGGAGCTCAGGGTGTAGGGGCACGGGGGCGACCTGATGCGGGTGGATCTGCGGGAGCACTGCCTCCAGGTGGGATTCCGCCATGGATAGGAGGATGCAGTGGAGGAGGATTGAGACGAGGAGATGAAGGAGGACGGGGAAGAGGTGGAGTTGCAGGCCGCGGAGGAAGGGGATTGAGACGGGTGAACTGCAATGGTGCGGAAGGAGGAAGTGGAGAGGGATGAGTGAGAGTTGGCGTAGGAAGAAATCCCGACGGCGAGGAGAGGTGATGGATATTTGGGAGCCTTCTGAGAGTTTCGCCATTGGAATGGTGCTTGCGCTGCATCCTCGCTCAACTGCAACATATTGGTAGACTTCTGAGAGTTTCGCCATTGGAATGGTGCTTGCGCTGCATCCTCGCTCAACTGCAACATAGGAGTATTTGTGGGCCCATTATACGAGAGAGGATTATAAATATCTGGGTCTAGGGCATGCACGGGCGCATCTGAGGGTCCCTCTTCAATTACCTTTTTGCCCTTATCATCCTGACAGGGCGCGGCGGAGATGGGCCCTGTTGTGAATGGGAGTAAGGCTGAGGTGGCCTGGCACTGGCACGGTCGGTCAGGCCCAGCCCTTCTCTGACAACTTTTTAACACCAAATCTTTGTTCTAACACCAGCATAATCACATTTACGATATAAATTAAATAAGAAAGGATTCCCTATCAAATTCGCCGCACCTCCACAATTACTAACACTTGCACACATTGCTTGATTACCCAAACATATAAGGATGAATGATTGGTAAAGAACACGAAATCTTTGTTCTAACACACGCATCTTAAATAAATATAAGATAATCAAACTTCAACCGAACTTAATGGAAAGGCATAACACACTTTGTCCAATTTCGAACAAAAAGATAATGCAACCTAACAAGTTTGTAACCCACGCCTAGTTGAACAAGGAAAGCTGCTTAGATGCCGTCACAACTGTGCCCACTTCTCCGTCATCTTAGTACTCCATGCACGTCATGTCCTGCATTAAGTTGTTGACATGTTATTGGTTGTATTAAGGGGAATATTTGTGAATAGAAACCAATACTCACTTCTTCAGGTCCCACTATGTAGAGATGACAAATCTTGGTATTATCATGAGCGAGCACCATTTCATTCACCTCTTCTTGTCCTTCAATCTTTATTAACCCATACCCAATTGATAGGCTACTCCCTCCTGTAGTGGGATTCATGTAGTACAAGTCTGCGCCTCCGTTGTATCCAAAAGGTCTCAAAGCGTCTGACATCACTATCCAATCAATAGTAGTGGCTAGATGTACAATGGTAAACATGCCAATTTTACCTTCTTCCCTATTGTCATAGTACTTGTTCAGATCCGGATAAAGTTCCTTCACTGTGTGCACCTTAAATCACATTACAACATCCTGGATGTATATAGATTACACGAATAAATATCATTTGGCTGATAGGAGTTTGTAAACATTAAGAAAGAAAAAAATTTACACATACTGAACCACATTCGTTGTCCATTAACATACGCAGGTTCCATTTCGATATGCAGATTTCATCTTCATCCTGAAAGGGCAAATGTTGAGGTGGCTATCTATACAATACATAATATTAATATTATAAAATAAAATACTCTGGTGGGTACCTCGAATTCCTTATTGCTAGGGACCTCCTGTTGTTCAATCAAGGGGATCAAGTTCTGAATCATACCTTCAACATAGAGATGTCATTCTCCAACTCTTGGAAATGTATCATTGCCTGGTTGGTGAAGGTATCAATACTTCGTTCGTGTTTTTGTATGATCTCATCTTTTTCTGTACGGGTCTTCTGCAAGACATTATGTGCAATAGCACGTTCATGTTCTTTCAATCCGTCAAAGAGAGCACGGTGTTCCTGTAGCGCTTTCTTCAACTGGGCAGCATGTTCTTTTTCAATTCTTCTGGCTACTTCAGAAAGCTCTTTCTCCTGTTCTTTTTCCAACTGGTCACGCACATCACTCATGTCTTTGTCAGTTTTTTCTTGTTCCTTCATCTTGTGGATGTAAGATCTGGTTAGTTCAAGCATGACCTTGGAATACTCATCGTCAAATTCCTTCTTGCGTATGGTTGCCTTCTCCTCGATCTCTTGGAGGGACCTCTTAACTTGATCCATGACACCTAGCAATTTACAACATAGAATAAGTTATATGGAAAAAATAAAATTAAAAAGCAACAACAAAAAACCGTGCAGAAGCATCCAGATCCATCGTTCTAAGTACAACCCTAGCAACGCACATCCAGTGCCTAGTGCCATAATCTAAAACAAGTCAGTATGACCGTGTTTTCTAAATAAACATTAATAAAATTGTACTTGAAAACAAGTATGTACTTATTTAATAATGTACTTGATCCAAGCAGTATGGTGATCTAACGTTGCTCTACTACGCACGGTAATCAATCATTGGAAAGGCCACTGGTAACCCCACTGAATACAAAATTTTCAGGATAAAAAATTAACCCAAGCATTGTATTTGCATTGTTTAAACGTCGTAGGTAACATTACTGTTTTTCCTTTTGTAGATTCGAACTTGAAGACTTTGAAAAGAATTAGATCCCAGATGTAAACTATACGGAAGATTGCTCACCTCGCAATGTATGACGTGGAATGGGTCTCGTAGCCGGCAACACCGTCAAAGCGGAGATCAGAGGCGGAGGCAGTGGCTTGGGGTCGACCTCCAAGTGCGTCGGCTAGGGTGGTGCACGGGCTAGGTCTAGGGCTACTGGCGGCGACCTTTATAATGTTCGGCTAAAAGAAGGAAGGCCGGGCCAAATGGAGAATGATAGGTGGGAGAGACAAAGGCGGTGAGTCTACCTAAAAAAATAGACAGAGGCGGCGAGTTGTGGGGTGCATTCGGCAACCGTCTTGGTTAGGAGTGCGGGAAAGGGGCACGGAAAACGCGCATGAGAAACTACACCGAGATAATAGGGGGTGAGGGGTGCAGTTAATCTCGGAAACAAATCAGGGGGGCAACACGGCTGAACATTTTTGGAATGTTTGCAAAACGGGTGCGGAAACCGCGCGTGAGAAACTTAGCACTATCCGCAATTAATCATAAGATGCAACATGCAAAGTAGCAAGAAGAGTTGAAACAAATTCATCTCCAAAGCGGATTAACACGAAAGTACTCGGACATACTAGCCCTTAAGTGCAGACAAATACTAATTGTTTTTCCACCACTTTTACATGGTCAAAGCACCAGTCGCAGGGGCGCCATCATCATCGTCGTCGTCATTGTCTGGAGACACCACGTCGTCGGCCAGCTTGTTCGCCACATCCTTCACCTCCACGTGCAGTTCCCTGATGCGCGTAGTGGTGGTGCCATGCACGTAGCCGCCCATTATCCTGTTCAAATCCATGGCCGGGTAGAGGGACTTGAAGATGGCCAGCACATGGGTGGTGCTCGCCAAGCTGATCCTCCAGATGTACTCATGAAGCCGGTCCGGGAGCTGCTGCAGCGGCTCCAGCATGCTGACTTGGTGCGGTCTGGGATCTCCAAACTAAAGAGGCTCTGAGGGCTGCGC
Organism: Cenchrus fungigraminus; assembly: GCA_036936925.1. Lineage (NCBI taxonomy): Eukaryota > Viridiplantae > Streptophyta > Magnoliopsida > Poales > Poaceae > Cenchrus > Cenchrus fungigraminus. The sequence continues at coordinate 78,112,937 of CM072780.1, forward strand.
CACCGGCACCAGCTCGTCGACCAGTGGCCGAATAGCGTCCTCAAGCGCATCAGCTCGAGTGCGCTCGGACTGCATGCGCGCCTCAAGATCTGCAAATTGGGCAAGGATTTTGTGCCGATATGCTATTTTCAGGTCAGCAGTACATACAATCAGGCAATTAAAGACCCATGGTGATGCACTCACCAGTGAACATCTTCTTCACCGTGGAAGCCTCGGTGGAGTACTCCTCGACCTTGGCCGTGAGCGCCTTGGCCTTGTCCACCAGAGCCTTTGCCTCCTCAGCAGCCTTGGCACGCTCCTCCTTTCGAGCTGCGGCCTCCGCCTCTTGTGCTAAAATGCATGACAAGTCAACCACAGGAACCACTCGGGATGGTTGAGAACACTCGGCTGATCAGGTACTCACCTTTCCGGAGGGCTTCCGCCTCTTCGCGTGACGCGGCAGCAGCAAGCCTGGCCGTAGCGGTGTTGCGGCGCAGTTGCTCGAGCTCCTTGCTGGACACTGCCCGCTTCTCGCTCGCCTGCTCCTCCAGACGTCGCACCCGAGCCCGCAGAGTTTTGTTCTCCTCATAGCTGGAGGCCATCTTATCCAGCACATCGCTCTTTCGAGTGGATCGGGTAACCACGCTCTGTGACATACGACATGCTAAAACACTTTCTGTCAACAAAAATGACCCAAAAATCAAGCTTCGGTACTCACCTTGGTGATACGAGTGGCCTCCGACAATGCCTTCACCAGTTTTTGGCTCTCGGTGGTGTCGTTCTCTGCGTCGTCAAGGAACTCCCCCGCCACATCATTATAGATGTAGGCTATGCGCATCTGTCGCGGTGGAGATTGCTCCTGCTGCCTCGGCGCCCGATGGATCTCCTCTATCTGTGCCGTCCCCGAGTGCTCCAAAGCACTCGGCTGAGGCATGGCCTCTCTCTGTGCCATCCCCGAGTGCTCCAAAGCACTCGGCTGAGGCATGGCCGGGGAGATAGATGGCGTGGCCACATCCCCCTCATGAATAGGATCGTCAGATGCTTCCCTGTGCAAAAAGATACACACACAACACAACATTTCATCACACAATATATACACAAGAACAAGGTAGCTGGATCGCGCAGTGTTACTTACTGGGTTGAGACGCGGATCTTAGTGCTCTGCCGGAACAAGCCAGCAAGCGGCGCCCACCGCTTTCTGCTGCCTGCGCCACTCCCCGCGCTCTCCGCGTCCGCAGCCGTTTTCACAGGACTCGGCGCAGATCGCCCCAGCAGCGGCGGCGTCTGGGTGGCCGCCCCAGCAACGGCGGCGTCTCGCAGCGGAAGAGTAGGCGAAGTAGTGCGTTGAGACGACGGAGAGGGCGAAGATTGGCGGACTGGCGTCTGTGAAGTTGGAGAAGATTGAAGAGAAGGTCGAGGGGAAGGAAGAAGAGGCTCACCCAGCACCTCCTCGGGCGCCGCCTGCTCCCTGAGTGGCGAGTGCACCGCGGTCTCCTGCCACAGTGGATCTGCGCACGGCAGGTCCTCCCAGTCCTCCTCCTCCGAGTCGTCTGGGATCACCAGCTTACGCCGTTTCACCGGCCTCAGCTTCAGCGAGCCGGGTGGCGCCCGTCACACCTCCGGCCTCTTGGTGACCTTGGGCTCCTTCCCCTTCGCCGCGGTCTTGCTGCCGCCTCCTGCATCACCACTCTGCGGCTCGGTCGCCTTTGCGCGCTCCATCTCCTCGAGCCCCCGCAGCCTCCCGGTCTTGGTGTCCTTCCCCTGGACGGTGTGCGGCAACGGAGCCTCCGAGGTGAACGCCTGACGGGCCTTTCAAACAAGAGACATTTTATCAAACATCTGGCAGGCATAATGTCCAATGCCCCTATGGGCGAATCCAGGAAGCTCGAAAGGAAACTCACCTCTGGCCGTGGCCGTGCAAGGTTGAACGGCGGCGGCGCCCCGCGGGAGGTAATGTGCGTCCCGGTCGTGAAGCACAAGCGGATCCGGTCCAGTAGCTCCTCGGCCAGAGCCGGCTCCGGCACCTCACGCGTCGTGTCATAGTCCGGACCGGCGTAGTCGTACGCGAAGTGCACGCGGTCCTTCAGCGGCTGCAGGCGACGGCTGGCATAGTTGATCATCACCGCCACGCCGGTCAGGCCTCTCACCCGTAGATCGCGGATGAGCGGCAACAGTTCCCGCACCTGCGACATCGCCTGGTCGCCGGGATCTTGATCCCAGTGCTTGCCTGAAACGGGGCGGCAGTCGACGTCGCACGGGACCCGCGGCTTGTGGTTGTCCATGTAGAACCACTCGTTATGCCATCCCTTGTTAGAGGACTTAAGGGGCACGGAAATGTACTCTGCAGAATGTTTCTGCTTGAGCTGAAATCCGGCCCCACCGACCACCTTCGGGCTCTTGTCGCTCGGGTGACTCTTGAGGCAGAAGAAGTAGTAGAAGAGTTCGAAATGGGGAGCGATGCCGAGGTACGCCTCGCAGAGATTCATGAAGATGGCGATGTGAAGAATGGAGTTAGGGTTGAGATTGCACAGCTGTAACCCGAAGTAGTAGAGGATGCCGCGGACGAAGGGATGAGTCGGGAGGCCGAGCCCCCGTAGGAAAGCCCACTCGAAGACGACCGCCTGCGTCATCTCCGGTGTCGGGAACTCCTCCCCGGCCGCAAGAAGCCACACGCCAGTCGCCTTGTCTGGGAGGACTCCCTCCCAGATGAGCCGGTTGAGGCGCTCCTCGGTGCAGATCGAGGGCACCCACTCCTCGTCGCGGACGGGCGGCGACGGCGGCTGCGGAGGCGGTGGCGTGGGTGACGGCGACCTCGCCGGCTTAGATCCGTGCCTCAACTTCATCCGTTGCCCCTACTTCGGACTCATCGCCGTCGCAGGCTACGCGCCGACGCAGCGACTCACTCCCTAGCTACGCGGCGGCGGAGGCAGCGGCGGATCTGGATCTAGGGTTTCCCCTGGCCGGAACTCAAGAATCAGCGGCGGAGTGAGATTGAAGAACACGGGCAGAGCTAGCAAGAGCAGCAATGGAGGTGCGTGCGTGGTTTCCTATGGAATGCGAAGCGGTTCACGTCGCTGGCCTGCTCACGCCTTAAATGCGAATGACGGAAAGGGGAAAGTGGCGGGCCCTGCCCGTCCAATCACCCCGCCACGTTCGCGGACGGTGCGGTTCGGTTTCTCAAGAGATGGATGTGCGCATTGACTGGCCTCCACACGCTTTCAAGCCTCGGGGATGACTGTACACAGTCCGCTTTCTATGAGAGTGTGTGAACCAAATCCTCTGCAGTTGGTCCCTCTGCCATTGGGTCCCTATCACGTGGGCCTGGCCCCGCACGTCAATGTCCCAATGGCAGACACCCAACGGCAGGCGAGCCTCGTCGGTGTAAATCACGGGTCTAATCAAGGGGGGATCTCTCGACCTCCCAGCAACCGCGAGACAAGGACCAAACCACTCGGCTGCGCTGCAAAACCAGATAGATGAAGGAATGGGTCATTAACCTGGTCAGAAGCATTCGGATGGAGCATGGTACTCCATAAAAGCACTCGGACGAAGCTAAAAGCACTCGGATCACTCTCAACAAAACAACATGCTCGTCGTGTGAATGCGCGTTGTGATTGGTTGCCAGAAGTTCAACACACAAAAATCATGCAGTCAAGACGCCACTAAGTGTGTGTAAATTATGAACCTACATAGGCTGATAAGGGCTTTTAGGAGTTTTCCTTTTGCACCCATCCGTTTGCTAACGCGAGCAGAGATAGCTTCTGGAGTGAAATCTTCCCTCACAGTACGAGGAGCACTGGCAACTGTTCTCCTCAAGGGTTTTGCTCTTTTTCTAGATGCAACTCCTGCTCCATTTGAAGTTCCTTGAGCAACTCCTGTAACTGTTGCGGCTCCATCATCAACCATAGTCTTTCACAGCCGTCCTCGTGGTCTTTTCGTCTTAGATTTTTCTGAGGCTGCATTTGCTTCTTCTTTGCTTCGAGTTCCCGTTACCACAGGATCGTCTACATCACTATCCTCTCGATGCCCGACTCCTTCTTCCGGGTATTCCAACAAGTAGGCTTCCTTCTATGTAATCATGAACACAACATGTTAAACAAGATTATTTGATGACGCAAGGAACAAGCTGCGTAAACATTTTTTTAACAAATGTAGTAAATGCACATACCGTGATAGGTTTTTCGTATGATTCCAAACGACGTCTATTGCGATCAGAATGTAGCAGCTTCGTGCATATCCTGTAGCAAAAACTTTCCATTTGCCGCTGTACATGAGAAATGTAGTGCACATAGTCACATAACACCTTTCATTGCAATTTGTATAAATTTTTGAATTGAAAAAAAACTCTAAGACTCACACTTGTGAATTCATGAGCCAGTTTCTCTCCATCCCATGCCAGAATATATTGTATTACGAATGCCGCACATGTAAAACTGCAACGTTGTACCATAACATGAGTAACTGAATTACATCGTTAATATACAAAATGAAAAGAGTACCTGTTGGCTTGTCTCAGGATTTGTAGATATGGTAGTATTCGCCAGTCGCGAATGTCAAATGGAATCTCAAATTTAACCCATCCTTTCTTGGACGAATAGTCAACGCAAGACTGTATGCTTTCCACCTACAGCGAATGGGTACATACATGTGAAGTTTGATCATGTTCTCGTCCATGAGTACATAAAAGTTGCTACATATACTTACCAATGTCTTCTCTTTTTCTTCATCTCGCATGCCTTAAGATTCAAGAATCTGTACCTGTTCCTTTTCAAAGTTTAGGACCAGGAGACCCCAGTGGTTGCCATTAATGTTCATTGGAGCGAAGACCTGTTGAAAGATGTATGAATGCATGGCTTCAAACCAAAAAGGAAATCATGAGACACTAACACAGATAAATACACAAAACAAAATCAATATTGCATACCAAATGTTTTCCCACACATTTTTCCGCTATACGCTTCATATACTTTTCACTTATCCCCCGTTCTGGTTGCGTCAACTTTTGAACATCAAACGTTTGTATGAATGACGTTGAGTCATTCTCAATGTTGCTGAAATGGACATATGTATTAATTACCTGCAAAATGTGGATTAAGTAAATATTAGGTGTGCGCATGTGTTTACTGACGACATGGATGTGAAAGAATATTACCTCTCCAAATATAAACTGCTCTGAGACATTTCCGACCAATTCTCTCGCTTTAAGCGAGTGGTCGTCTATGTATACAACCACAGCGTCCTCGTAACTCTGAACTAAGAACTTGGCAGCTTCTCTGTCAACTGGTCCTATATTGTAATCGTTGTCGATAATTGGCTCTCTTCGTTTGAGTCCCGTTTTAGGGGGGTCGCCGTGCTGCTTCATGGTCGTATCATTTTTGGAAATGCCTGGTTCAGCATATATTTTATCCTTCGCCACTTGGAAATGTGTGCGTGGCGTTTTCTGCAATTGGTGATGTTTTTCGATTACAAAGTATCATTTCTATCGTGAAACACGAACAATGATAAAACAAGTGAACATACAATACCTCAACATATGTAGATGAAGGCATATGTTGTGGAGCATGGGCAGTTTGAGGTGTCGTTTGCTCTATAAGTTTGCCCAATAGGTCATGGAGTTCCTGTTAGTTGAGACATTGCTGAAGGTTAAAGCATTATAGTACGTTAAATTGAATAATATCACGCTGGTTACCTGCAACTCCGTTCGTGTTTGTTCCTGATCTGCGTGTACCTTAGCTTCTAGCCTATTGAACCTATCTTCCAGGATGTTGTCATTTCTAAACAAAGCAAATTCCTTCTTCTGTTCCAGAATCTTCTTATCCTGTTTGTGTTCTAATTCAAGAAGCTTCTGCTCCACATCTAGTTTAAGCTCAAATTTCGTTGCTTTCATCCAATGTTCAAGGCTTTGCGCCTGCAAATTAACTAAATTGTGAATTAACCACACAAATGAAATACGACACTTAAACATATGTCATACTTACTTCTAGGTTGCTGCTTGGACCCTCGTGTGCGTAATTTGCTTTTTTCGCTCCTGACACAGTTGCTTCTCGTTTTTCTTTGGTTTGTGAAGTGACAGCCAAATTAAGCTATAAACAATTGAACTAGTTAAAGATGTGCGTAACAACAGAACCGCCTATATATGTGCTATGTTTGGAAACTTACCGTTCCATTCTTCAACCTTCCATTCTCCCAAGCAATTTGTCGACGCTTGGCATTTTCTTCATCCCAGAAGACCATAACTGGTGGTTGGGTTCTCCTTTCATCAGCATAGTTGATGTGATAACAGTCGTCCATGCTAACTCGCTCATAGTACCAAAACTATTTAAAAAATAAGCACATAAGTATGTCAAAAAATAAACATTATTTAAAGAGTTTGATGTACAGCAAAGAACTCACCTGTTGAAGAACCAAATTACCCTTCAGGGTTCTTCCCTCATTCTTGAAAGTAGAGATTGCTTCTAATAGATAATTCAGAGTAAATTGGCCCCAGTTGAAATGTCGAATTTGTTGTACATCTCTAACAACTTCTATATAGCTCGCACTGATGGAGGTCCCTGTGGGTGATGCTATGATGACACCAATCGTGAACAAGACGAAGGCTCTCAGAAAGTCTTCGTCCGCAGGTCGATCTTTGTGAAGCATGTTTTCCAGCCCTGCTAGCTCGAGCTTGTGGTTATCACTGCTTGCAAACCTATTGAAAAGTTCAGTGACCACAGTTTCATTTTCACTCTTCGGTTTTCTGTTTATATGTTGCGTTACATCATTGCCTCCAGTCTCGAGTCCCATTATATGGTGCACATCATCCAAAGCAACCCTAACCACTTGACCTAATATCATGAAACCTTGGTCGCTGGTGTCGTATGCATCTACAATGTCCTGTATCATTTGTTTCCTCAAAGCGACATTAGGCATTTGAAGTAGTCCACCAAAGCCAATAGACTCAATAGCGTCTATGTGCGGTTTAGAATCCTTGAAATTTGCCACGGCTTTATAAAATCTCGTAGGAGAGTGCGTCAAACGCATCTTACCGTGCTGCAGCAACCAGTTGGCGAGGCTAAGTTGCTATAAAAAAATAGGCAACATAAAGGAAAATAAAACTTCATACCGTGCTGATGGACCCATCGTGGTCGTTGTTAGTGCGATACTTGCTACCATTCGCACCTGCATAAATGTTACAAACGAGAAATCTTCAATTTGGCATCACGGGAGAACCCAAAATCACACCATTTTATTGTACCATGCAAAGAAAATAGTACCCACCCCGCTCCAAACTTCATCATGTACAACCCGATCCCACAAATGCAATCATGCTTTCCTAGCATAAACCTCAGATTATACCCATTGAAAACCCATTACGGAGCCTAAACCTGTTTGCTGCACCTAAACCCTCCACACAAGCAGACGAGCTCCACACGATGGCCGTGCTGCTCTCCGCCCTCCCTGTGCTCCTCGTGGCCGCAGCGCTGCGAGGGATTTGCCGATGAGGCCGTCAACTCGTCGCCGCCGCCGTTCGCCGGATCCTACCAACTAAAACCACTAACACCAATCCAACGTACCTCTCCCATTATTGTTGATCGGCGTAGTGGGCGTCCGCTCTCCAGCTCCTGATGTCTCCATGGTTCCTGGGCCGTGTACTAGATCGCAGAGCAACGGAGAGAGAAATGACGAACAACAGGCGGCTTCTGTAGTAAGGAAAAGAGAAATTTAGATCCTATAATTATGGGTCAATTTGACGTAAGATACGCCGCCAAATCCCGCGCACGGTTTCTCCCTCGACACACACACACCTCCCACGTCGCGCCCAAATGGGCTTTTGCTTCGAAGAAAGTCCTATTTACCTCCCTGAATGGTGCGCCGAGGACTTGTTTCGTCTCTCGACTCCAAAATCATGTGTTATCTCTTCTCGAACATCCTACAGTAAGATAAGTAAAAAAATGTAAAAACTTGCATGGACACACCATTTTGGTTTGTAGTCACGATAAAATATTCAATTGATTCTGACAAAGTGGTGGTGCACACCCTCACAACTGCATACATATCCCACTACGACCAACGTTACTATGTCATATATGTCGCCACATGTGATATGTGTACGACAACTATCTCCAAATCTTTTGTAAATTTACTAGGATGTACATGGAGACAAACTAAGATGTCGTGTGCACATTACATAAGTAAATAAGTCGAATTGTTATCAAACACAAGCAAACTTATTGATGAACACGGATGATAGTTTGATAAACAGAACATCAAAGTTACTTGTCATGTGGCCACTTAGGGCACTAGTACCTAAAGTATTACCGAGTTTTAACAAGCCACATTGCACTGATCATATATAATTACAAGCAAAAGCAACCAAGCATAACAAAAGGCATCCTTCTCAATCCTTGCTCTCATTCTTCTTCAGTTCCTTCACTGCCTTCTTCAGTTTAAGAATGGCCTTGTCATACCCCTTACCCATCTCCTCCAGCATGCGGATCTTGATACTATTCTTGGTGTTCCTTTCCTCCAGTTCCTCCACCTTGTCCATCAACTCTTTATTCAGTACTTTGAGCTCATTGTTGGCGTAGTTGCAACAGAAGCAATCCTGACATGTCATAAACAGGAACATGAATTAGTACACATCGTCGTTCCTTTTTAGGCACATGAAATGCTGAATTTTATTGTTAGAGTAATTGAACAATATGAACTGAAAAAGCCTTAGATTGAACCTTGTGCACGGCCGACGAGGATGAGGAACCGGCGGCGCCCTTGGGAGTGACCGTCTCGAAGCCTGGTGGGACATCATGTCCGATGTCGACGGTGCCGGCGGCACCCTTGGGATTGACCATCTCGAAGCCCGGTGGGACATCAGGTACCATGTTCTCAATGCCGGCGGCGGCCTCCCCCGGCGGAACCCCTTCAACGCTGGCAGCGGTGCCGGAGGCGGCCGAGGCCCTGGTGAACCTACCAGACAACGGGTCGCTCCTCTGGTTCCTCTCATGGCTGGACCGAGCCTTGTTCTTCTTCCCCTCCTTTGTCATCTTCCCGGCGCCGGCGACTACGAGGTCGCAAGGGTCCCGAGGTGGTGGCCGACGCGCCGGCGCAAGCAGATGACTCGAGGTGATGGCGGACGCGGCGGCGGAAGCGGAGTAGACGAGGAGGCGGTTATTAGATGAAATGATGCGGCGGGATGGTAAAATTAGGGGGTCATTGTCACGAATTAGGGATATGCCTGTAACCATCGCACGGGTTTTCTCCCTTGACACATCCCACGTCACGCACAACTGACCTGTGGCCCAACTCGACGGCCCATCACATTCTCCTGGCCTTTTGCTTTGAAACAAGTCCTACCTACCTCCCTCGACTCCAAAACCAGCTGTTCTAGCTCCTCGAACCTCCTACCATAAATTTTAAAACACCCAAACCTAAGTACAAAAATCTGAAAGTTTTTTTGATAACTTATTTTGGTGTATGATCATGACATAAAAATGTCAGATGATTTTGAGAATGTTGGTCACACACATCCTTCATGTGATTTGCTCATGGAGACAAACTAAGATGATGTGTGCATATGTGCAATTTTGCAGAACAATTTTTCCTTTTTATTTTGTAAATTTTAGTTGATTTACTAAAGCATAAAATTTAAAATTCCCTAAGCTAAGTAGAAAAATCTAAAACTTTCATGGACAAACCATTTTGTTGTATATACATGAAACAAAAGTTTCAATTAATTATGACAAAGTGGTGATACACATCCTCATGACTGCAAACATGTCTCACCACGACCAATGTGACTATGTGAGAGATGCCGTACAACTATCTCGAAATCCTTCACAACCAAGAACATGTCTCACATAGATTCATGTGACTTCAGTGAGAGTCGTTCATGGGTGTGATGGATGCGTAGTGTAACTTTGACATAATCACAAAACTTCATGTGGTTTGCTCATGGAGACAAACTAAGATGATCTGTGCATATGTGCAATTTTGCAGAACAATTTTTCCTTTTTATTTTGTAAATTTTAGTTGATTTACTAAAGCATAAATTTTAAAATTCCCTAAGCTAAGTAGAAAAATCTAAAACTTCCATGGACAAACCATTTTGGTGTATATACATGAAACAAAAGTTTAATTGATTCTGACAAAGTGGTGCTACACTTCCTCACGACTGCATACATGTCTCACTGCGACCAATGTGACTATGTGAGAGATGTCATATATATATGTGTACCACAACTATCTCCAAATCATCTGAAACTTGGCTAGGATGTTCATGGATCCAAAATGAGGTGTCTATGCAAAAAAAAATTATAGGACATAGAGAAAAAATAAAAAACAAATAATTTAAAACAAATAATGTTCAAAAAATATCCTCCCCTAGGTTTCGAACCTGGGAGTCGGGGGTTTAGAGTTAGTGGGTCCTACCATTGGACTATGTAAGTAAGTTGGGTAATGACATAGATATATTATATTTAAACATAAACTCTTTTAAAAATTGAATAAGAGCTATGGTGGCCACCTGTCAGCACCGTTTTATTATATTCTCCTCCTCCACCGAGTGCTCGCGGGAGCCAAAACCGCAGTACCGTTCTAGTAGGGCCCTCTCTTGGGAGTGAAACCGTCCCTGTGATTATCGTTATCCTTCACTGCCACGAAGTTTTCAGTCGCGATTACAGGGCGCCTGACCACGCTCCTAGCCCCACCACCCCCGCTTCTCCCGCAAATATTATAGGATCAGAAGCAACTTACATGGAATCGGCGGCGGCCATATCGTAATTTTAGGATCCTTCCTATTTTGTTGAGCCCGGCATCGCCCTACCATGATATAAGGTGGGAAGCCACGTCGGTTGCGCCCATTCCCCTACGCACTCCCATCTCTCTCCTGCATCCCCAAATCCCACGCACCTCCCATCTCTCATGCCCACAGATCGATATGGCAGATGCCCGCAAACAACAGAGCACAATCTTTCAGGGGCTACGCCCTCCCCCATGCAGTAAGTGCATAAGCCGATGCCAGCATTACTTATGCCCTAACTGTGCAATATATCTCTCTCCATGTAAATCTCCAATCGGTGGCCTTGGAAACCCGAACGCGATGTGCTGCAACTGCTGGTGCGCAGAGGTACGCAGATGCGTCATGGGTTGTAATCTCTCGGATTCGAGTTCCGACGACGACGTCTCAGATTATGAGGTAATCTTCTGGCAAATCAACATTGACTTTTGTACTACACAATCCACATGCCACATTACTACTTCTAATTTGTTGCATAGGCATTAGGTTTTTCACGTTAAGTTTCCTCTTCTCAGTCACAGAAATTGCAGATGCTTAAAAGGAAGGCCCGGGCTACAAAAAAGAAGCTTGCTGCTATGAAAAATGAACAAATCTACCACGCAAGGCAGATTTACAAAATGTCCCAGACTATTGCTGATCTCAAAAAGACTATTGCTGATCTCAGAAGGATGGTTGAAGCCAGGCCTGCCCACATTTAGAAGCAATGGCAAGTTAGTGTCTCACATTGAATTACTTCTGTACCACTTTGTGGCTTGTTTGTTTCCTTTGCTCAAACGATGTTGATATTCAGTATCATGATACTTGGTTTGCAGGTTGTCGACTGATGCATGGAGCTCTCGCCCACCAACCCGTTGCAGTCAGTAGGGAAGTCTTCTTCAATGTCGTCAGCCTATCTCGGCGTTGCTGCTGACGCTGCGCGTTGGCCTCTAGACGCTGTCTCTTCCTCTACATGTAGCAGTAGTAGTTCCTCTAGATGCCTTGGCTGTTGAGTGATATGTTATAAATTTCCTTGGTCTTGTGAGACAGAAGCATGACAATTTATAAAATATTTTTTTGAACTATTCAGTTTAAGTTCTGGAAACTTGTGCTGCAGCCATATGGTACCTTAAAGCTGCTGCAACTTGCCTTGGAAGAAAATATCTGTCACATGGAACATTTTCTGGCGAAACAAAGGGTTTGTAGCTAGATCACACTGTATGACAAAACAACGTTCAGGTTTTGTGGTTATATAGTAATTTTATTCTCTTAATAATTTTCATTCTTCCTGCCTTCATTGTGCCTATTTTGTTTCTGGCTTTTTTCACGGAGTGTTTGCTGTATCGAGTGTTCAACTCTAACTGAACCAAGATAAAACCTAACAAGGACTGGGTCATTAACCTGGTCAGACCAGTTCTGAAGCATTCGGATGGATCATAGTACTAAATAAAAGCACTCGGACGAAGCTAAAAGCACTCGGGTGTAAAAGCACTCGGGTGTACAAGCACTCAGACAAAGCGTTGCACAAGTTAGACAAACGATGTGGGACTAAACTCCCACCCACAAGCAATTTTTGGTGTAACCATATGTTTTCTGATATGGTACCTTTCAAATGGTGCAACTTGAGAATTTTTACATGTATACATGCCTTGCTGTTGAGTTTCTTGCATCGATGATAATATCTGTCACATGAAACATTTTATGGCGAACAAAAAACGAAATGACAACAAATAACAAAAAAGGATGACAAACATAGAAAAAGGGGCAATAGGGTCAGGTGCCACATGTCTGGGATCAACCTAACGAGGAAAACAGAATCACTTGACTACTAAAGGAAATGTGTTGGTAATTTCAATCCAGTTGGCAAGCCTTTCTATATAAGTTAGGTAGCATCCATCTGGGAAGGCGAGGTGGTACTATCTGTGGTACTATCTCCCGCGCCAGAAAGGTTTCTTGTCATTCGGGCCGCATTGGGCGGATTTCATGAACAATTTCAAACCAGACTAACAATGGGCCCAATCGGGAAGCGGGAGCGCGCCGCATTAGTCCCTGACATGTGGGGCCCACGTGTCGGCACCCATCCTAACGTTATGTTCTTCGCTGAGTTCATGTAATTCCACTCTTTTTGTTTTTGATTCGTATTTAAAATTTCAAACTTGTTTTTCTTCATCTTCCGAACTCCAAATGAGTTGATTTTTTTCCTACAAACTTTTAAAAGCACTCTCTACCAACTAAACGCATTCCATTTAGCTTTCAAAGTTACATTATACATTAATAATGAAAACCATTTAGTGGTGACTTTTTTATTTTCTCAAATTTTTTCTAAAGTCGCAATCGAAACGAAATTTGTCCTAATTTTTTTTGTAATGACTTACCTTGTTCATAGACACAAGAACAATTTTTTGTAACTAATTTGCAAATGTTTACATTTGATTTGATTCATCTCATTGTATGCTTGTGTTCAAGTTTCATATCACATGTAGCTCGGTATCCCTTTAGAATACATTTTTGTTCTCGAAATAAAAAAAATATCTAAAAATATAAGCATGATAGGGATGGTTTGAAACCTCTACACAACAATTTTGAGTTCAAAATTCAATATATTTTTTGAAATAAAAATAGTCAAATTAATTCAAAAAAGCATTTTAAATTTATTATTTTTGTATCTCCCAAAATAGTTTTGATTTGAATGCGAATTTAGGTATACAGATCTGTTACATTCATGAGGAACTGCACCAATTTTGGTTCTTTTTTTTCAAATGTTAATCTATGTACAAGGTTTAAAAATTCATGGAATGATTTTGAATTGAGTCACTGGCATGTGGGGCCGTCAATTGATTTACGTCTTCTTGACACGGAAACGTACTTTGGTACTCTCAAAGACAGGTGGGACCTCCTCGGCTCCTCTCGTCCCATCCGTGCCCACAAGTTCCTGCCGAGTTCCCCCTTTCTCCTCCCCGTTCCAGTTAGGGTTTCGCCGCCGCCAGTTAGGGTTTCGCCGCCGCCGCTTCCGCCTCCATCTCGAAGATGGGCAAGGTTGGGAAGAACCATGGCCACTCAGGACGCGCCTCTCGACAAAAGCGGGACACATCCGGTAAGTTCACCCGGGGATCCGGCGTCGAGCTGGCGCCTGAGGCCAACGCGGGCCGGGAGATCCCCTCCACCGCCGAGCGCGCGCCTGAGGCCAGCGCGGGACGGGAGATCCCCTCCGCCTTCTAGCGCGCGCTGAGAGCCATCGCGCGGCGGGAGATGTGCTCTGGCTACGGCGTCGTGGCGAAGAAGACCATGGCCGGCGCCACCGCGTCCTCGTCCTTGTCGCCGGAGCACAATGTGAGTACGATTTTTCTCCACCACTTTCCCTCTCTAATCTGCGTCCCACTATAATCTTCGGCTAGGTTAGGGTTCCGGATTAGTGTTCCGGATTATTGTTATTGAGGGGTTGTGTCCTCATTCTCCATCTGATGTAATATATAAAATGCTTTTTTGCATGCAGCTAAGAGCAGAAGAGCAAAGCAAGTTGGACGCCGGGGTGGCGCGAGTCACAGAATGGCTGATGCAATTTCAGGAGAGTCCGAAGGAAAAACCACCGGTCGAGGACATCTTCTGAAAGGAGTGTAGGGGATTTAGCTTGTGCTGTTTGTATGATCCGTTTTAGGCTTTCCTGTTTTTGTAAGCTTTGTCTAGTATCAGCCCTGGTTTTCTCTCAGTGGTCTTTATGTGCTAGAATCTGTAAGCTGGCAACCCCATTGTGTGTGAACTCGTGGCGAAACCTGTACTCTCTTATATGCTATAAGCAGTGCTTTTGTAACAGATGGTCGATGCTTGTGGTTGTTGCTGCAGTCGAGAAGGCAACAAACAACAAGTAGTGCTTTTGTGTTGACTGTGTCTGTAAATAGGGATGAAATTCCAGTAGTTATGTGAACTACTTCTTCTGAATCACGTACTGATGTTCAGTATGTTAAATACTTGTGGTTTCAGCTGGTGAATGGAATTGTCTGTGTCTGACATTTTACAGTTTTGATCTTTTGATGTGAAATACCTACGATATTTGGATCAGCTTGTACATATGAAAATTTTTACATGTATACATGCCTTGGCTGTTGAGTTGCTTGCTGTATCAAGTGCTCAACTCTGACTGAACCAAGATAAAATTTAACAAGGACTGGGTCATTAACCTGGTCAGACCAGTTCTGAAGCATTCGAATGGATCATGGTACTCAATAAAAGCACTCGGACGAAGCTAAAACCATGCATGTACAAATGCCCGAAATTAGATGATATTTGTCGTTGAGATTGTACAAATAGTTGTGTCAGGCAATTGGTGCCTGATGAATCTCAAAAGGATATCATTCTGTCTGTTTGTTACTAGATAGATCAGCAGTCGTCGATCTGATGCCTTTCCCTGTACCAGTCCACAAAGCCACAAATTTAGGTTTCTTTACTAATGTATAAACACTACCATTTCAGCACCAGCTACAAACAATTATGTTTCCACAACGTCACAGGTGAGATCGATCATCAGAGATAAACATAAGAAGGCAGATCTACCAACATCACCTAACAAAAGCTCATCACATGGTACCTCACTTCATACTGCAATCTATCACATAATTTGCAGTGTTCATTCAGCTGCAAAAACTGAATTCATGACCCATGGATCACTTCACATTCAATCAGCATAATTCATGGCATCAATATACTTCAATGCCAGTCACACTGAATGCAATTACTATTCAAATGATATGTATTGTTTTGCAGAGTAATTCAGTTAACCAGAACAAGAACAGACACAAAATTCATTAACCATGTCATTCCTTTACATGATCTATGCAGCATAATAGACAGTATTTGCCATCCATTTATGGTTTTCTACAGTCACAATGACTGAATCACCGGGTCTGTACACCTCCTTATGTCTCTGCAGCTTCAATGTTGGGGATAATTGCTGCTTGGCAGCTGAAGGGACCTTCTAATCTTCTAACCATCCAGCACTTTTCATGAAACAAAGCCCTTGCGGGAGTTGAAGTTTCAGTAGCTCTAATATGACAGATTCTTCCACCACTCCATGAGAGCAGGATAATACAGGTCAAGCCATCAGTGAAGCCATCCTGAGCCCCTGAAATTTCAATGTGCCATGCAAGTTGAGCTTACAAGTTATGTGAAAATGGGAGCAAAGATTGAACAACTTTTCATCATGCAATGCTAATTGTAAACCTGTACTACACGACCATCTGCTCTTGAAAACATCTAAGCAACTGTCTGCATCTTCTATCAAAGCATTCATGAGACATTATCAAGTTGCAATTCAGGGAGTTGGTTGTGAGGAGGGGCAGTAGTGGTAACCTCTGGATCCGCTGGCATAGAGCCGCTCGACCAGGGGCGCCGGATGGGAGCAAGGCGGTCGCCGGGGGGGGGGGGACTTTGCTGCTTGGAGGAAGGAAACGGCCTGGATCTGCAGGGCTGGCGGGGGATGGAGCCGCGCCGGCCCTCGGCCTTGCCCCGCCGCGACGGAGAGGCACCCGCCGCCGCCGTCTCCGCTCGACCGTGTGCAAGAGGAAGAAGGGGAGGGAGAGGTCGCTTGTGCTCCACTTAGGTGGAGGCTGGCCGGAGCTGCGGACTGCGGCCATCCCCACTTGCGGTGCCCTCCGTCTGCCGGCGGTGGCGAGGACCTGTCGCCCTCCGTCTGCCGGCGGCGGCGAACTGAAGCAAACCCTAACCATCTAAAAAAGAAAAAACTTTAGTAAACGAGTTATACATCTCAACTATATTACTAAAAACATTATTTTCACGTTTATGAAGTGACCATTATACACTTGTTCAAAAATAAGAACCACAAAACTGCAATTAATGTCATCTCTTAATCCCCACATTTGTGGAGGAAATGGGAGGAAAATTTTTCCTCCTAGGCCCACTCGTCATAGAGATAGGAGGAGGAAAATTTTTCCTCCTAGGCCCACTGACGAGTGGGCCTAGGAGGAAAAATTTTCCTCCATTCCATTTCCTCCTAGCCTCATAGCCGTCCGATCGACTGCTCTCGGACGACGTGAGCCAATCATTTTTTCCCCAAGGATAATAAAATTTTTCCTATATCAATATAGTACTCGGGTAAACACTGGACTCAAATGCCATATAAGAATGATACGAACAAATTTTACTTCTCATGTTTTTAAAGTGATGCCCCAGCCTGGTAAACACTTTCATTTTCAACTGCTGCGCCTTCCAAATCCGTGCATTTGTTTGGAAATGCACCTTTTATTGGATTTGAGGCAGGCTGTATTGTTTGCTTATTTGATGAAAGAGCATAAGTGCTGAAAAGTGTTGTTTAAACCAAGAGGAAGAATGGTAGTATGTGATGTGCACAGTGAGACATCACATACTTAATCACTCTAACTAGAAAATGAGCAAAAGCATGTCTCGCATAGATACCGTTACTCAGTGTTTGGTTTGTCCCGTGGTAACAGACTCCTGCTGTTAACTGATACAAGCTTATACAAAGTGTTTACCGCTCTGGTTGTAGCATAATCAGATACGTCGCCGTCTCCATCTCTTTGCTCGATTCTGCGGCACCGCACGCTTCATCCGGGACAGCGCTTGGCAGAAGGAGCAGCACGTCCGTCCTTGACACCAAATCCCTTGCCTCTGCCTCCCCCATCCATCCATCTCTTTTTAGATGGAGGTGCCATGCGCAGCTGTAGCAAGGTCTCTTGGTTTTGGAGCAGTGAGTTCCATTTTTTTATTTGGACTAGATTATTGGTGCTCCAGTGATGTGTCCTCCAAGAACATACTAACGCATCCATCCATCTCTGATCTAGATTTTGTTTCATTTTTTTATTTGGACAGGATTATTGGTGCTTGTGTGCTGCAGAGATTGAGGAGTTTTTGCTTCTGCATTTTGTCAAGGATGTACATATGGAATGGTTTTCATCTCTAGTTGCTGCGGGGATTTTTCTTCTAGCTGGACTTCTTCCCCTTCATATATCCCTACCTTGGATAATGAGTATTATTTCTTTAGTAGGTACAATAACACTCTTCTTAGGAGCCACTTTAGCTCTTGCTCAGAGAGATATTAAAAGAAGCTTAGCCAATTCTACAGTGTCTCAATTGGGTTGTATGATGTTAGGTCTTGGTAAAGGTTCTTATGAAGGTGCTTTATTCCATTTGGTCATGCATGCTTATTTGAAAGCTTTATTGTTCTTAGGATCCAGATCCGTTATTCATTCAATGGAACCTCTTGTTGGATATTCACCAGATTAAAGTCAGAATTTGGTTCTTATGAGTGGTTAATTTAAGGAAATATGTTCCAATTACAAGAACTAATTATTTTTTCATGTGGTGCAATTTTTCTTTGTGGTATTCCACCTCTTGCTTGCTTTTGGTCCAAAGATGAAATCCTTAGTAATAGCTGGTTGTATTCACCTTTTTTAATAATAACCTCGTTTACTACAGGATTAACTGCATTTTATATGTTTCGGATATATTTACTTACTTTTGATGGGTATTTACGTGTTCATTTTCATTATCATTATGGGGGAAAAGGCATATCCGAATGAGTCAATAGAGATTTTATTTTATCAACAAAGAAGGATGGAGTTTCTTTTTTTCACAAAATAGACCTCAAATTCCTGATAATACAAGAAATAAGATAGGATCCTTTAGTACTCCCTTGGGGGCTAAAACCACTTTTTTCTATGCTATTTCCTCTTCTTATATTACTGCTTTTTACTTTGTTCATTGGAGCTATAGGAATCCATTTTGATAATGAAAATAAAGGGTAATGGAATATCAGAGTTAACCATGTTATCAAAGTGGCTAACTCCTTTAGTAAACTCTTTTCAAGAAAGTTCTAAGTCTTCTATAAATTTCACTAACCAAACATGTTTAGACTATCTCCAGCAGAGATCTGCATCTTCATGCCGCAAAACACTCTATGAAGAAAAGAGAGAGAAAAAAATCTCCCTCAAAAAGAGCCGCTTCCAGCGGCCGATGCACATCCCTTCACGCATCGGCCACGGCAGTTGGCTCCCGCCGCCGAGCGGAGGGGAGCAGCGAGCAGAGGGGAGGAGCGAGGCGGAGCAGCGAACGGAGGGGAGGAGCGAGGCGGAGCAGCGAGCGGAGGGGTCAACGTGCCGCTGCGCAAATCCTCGAGGAAGTGGCTCACCGGCGCCGCAGCTCCCTGCAGGTCGTCGATCTGGCGGGCGGCGTGGCCCTGGATGCTGTTTGACTCCTCCTCCCGGCCTCCGCTGCCGGAGAGCCCGAGATCAGCGCCGCTGTCCGGATCCCGCTGCCCTGCACCTGCGACCCGGTGGATGGCGCCGCCGTGATGCACTTTGCCTACAATGTCGCCAAGGGGGACGAGCCGTCCAGCATCGCTGCCAAGTTCGGGGTGAACGAGCAGACGCTGCGGAATCTGAATAAGATCACCGCTGACCCCAAGAGCCTCCAGCATGGTCAGATTCTGGATGTCCCCCTTGCTCGAGGAGGGCGAGCGGCAGCCGATGCAGGGGAGGGAGGACGCGCCTCTGTTGGGTATTTTAGCGACACACGAAATAAATCTGCAAGCGCACGGATACCGTTGTAGCTGAATCCAAGGGAATGTGTGTGCACTAACTTCGTATAGTCGGTCCAAGGACACACCCAGATAAGAGGCAAGGATAGAGAGGATTCCTAAAGATAGCACTATAGATGAGATTAAATGTCGATCTCTAGATAGAACTTGGCTTAGGGTACCGATAGCCCTAACTTAACAGGCGACTCCGGTACGCGGATCTATGTGGAACGGAGCTCTGACTATATCCAGCCGCGGAGGATCAACGAGGGCCAGAAAGGCTGTCACCACCTCCTGGACTGCCTCTACCTAACCTTGGGATAAGCCGAACGGATGATAACCGGTAGCGTGTCACAACGTCCATGCTGTGGTTACTGCCGTAGCCAACGGACTACGGCACCCTGTACTAATAGAACTACGACCACGGAAGAGAACTGATCTCACTCACTATAGGTACTACTAGCTTATGCTAAAGGCATACGAGAGAGCACTCGGTCCCATACTAAGCTTCCAACGTATACAAACAACTTGCAGCAGACGAATGTATAAACCCAGGATCTAAGCACTAGTAGAGGAAAAAGGCTACTCATACAACCTAGCATAAACTATTAGAAAGGAATCATGAACACACTTTATTCTAATCAGAGTATGCAAGCATTCCACTTTATTCTAATAGGCTAGTCATACAAACGGGATACAAACTTATGCACCTAATCAACTAGATCGAGGAGGCGTGTTCGTGAAGAACACGTGCCTCTAAATGATGAACAGGCGAAGAACACAAGAACATATCACTTGCACTTTAGTCTAAATAGAAAATGCAGAAATACTCATTTTACTTTAATTGAAGAACGAGCATCCATAGAGGTACATACCTTCACTCTCTCCCCAGCTTTCATCTAATCAACTACTCCACACTTACACTCTAGAAGGAGGAGAGGAGAGCCTCTCCTCTCAAGAGAGAAAATGAGAGAGGAGGAGAGGAGTTGTGTGTCCTATTCTCTACCCCCTCCACTTCTATTTATAGGCCAAGGAGAGTAGGAGGAGCCCCCAAGGCTGCCATGGGCGCCACCTATAGGGTGGTGACACGTGGCGCTGAGGAGTGGGGGCCAAGTTGCTGTATCTTGCGTGAGAAGGAGCTTGAGGTGGCTTCCTTCCTGCGTAAGCTACTGAATCTTGCGGTGTAAGCTTCTGGGAAGCTACCCATTGCAGCCACACTTGTCCATGCGCCCCATGCTGCTGATGTGGTGTGGACCCGCGCCAGGTGTGGACCCCGCTGGTGGGTCCTGCGTGACGAGGTGTTGGCCCCAGGTGACGTCATCTATCCTTTGTTTGTTTATTTCATATCTCGTGCATACGAACTCCGATGTAGGCAAATAATTTATCCATTTCGATCGTTTTGATGAGATCATCGCAATGGTGCAATCTAAATTGGCATTTGAGGTTGTTTATGATGACGCCCTTTATAAGCCATTGCTTTGCTTGTTCTCAACTGCACCATTTAGTACGTATTTCGTAGTGTCCTGCAACAAAAGCTAGAAACACCAACACTTGTGGAGATTGTCAGTATAAAGCCCTATCCTAGTGTTGATGCTCACTTATTATTTATTTTATGCAGGAGTTGACGGTGTAAAAGCAGTACTTAACAACCGTCAACAACACCCCCACACTTGACCTTTGCCCGTCCCGAGTGAAGGGAGAACAAATCAAGTGGGACATGATATCCGAAGGTATGAAGCAAGCATAAGAGATATTCCAAACCATACCTTGTACTTGTGAACTTTGTGGAGTGTCTATCATGCCATCTTGGGTAGTTGAGGAATGGAAAAGTCATGAATCGAATCACCTCCGCTCATCATGTCAAGTAACTTGGGGTTTTGCAATAAGTTTTCAAAACAAACCTTGCTTAGCTCCCCATTTGATTCTCTCGGATCGCTCAATGTCTATATGTCCTCACCAAGGCATTAGATTTGCCTTTCTTTCATCCTACTTCTAATGATGGCTATATGTGGAGCTTCGGGTAGGATAAAGATAAAGCATACTTGCATCACATCTATTGCAAAGTCAAAAACCGGATCTAACACTACAAGGTTTTCCCCCTGTTGCAACACAACTCTTAGGCAACACCACAAATTTGGTTGCAATAGGGGGGTACTATGGCACCGAAACAGTGATTTGGTTGTAATATGTGTGTCTATTGCTACACAAAATTTGAGTTGCAATATTTATTTTTTGTGTTGCAACAGGTTGACGCTAATGCACCCATTATGAGGATTTGTGTTGCATTTGGTTGGAAATACTGCTACCCCATTTCTGCATTGCATTAGCATTTCGTGTGTTGCAATAGAAAGTTGCTATGGCCACCATACTAGGGTTGGTTGCGTTTGAATGGCTATATCGCAACGTCTTATTTGGGTTGCACATATATCTTTGCGTTGTTGCAATAGGTTGACGCTAATGCACCCATTATGAGGATTTGTGTTGCATTTGGTTGGAAATAGTGCTACCCCATTTCTGCGTTGCGTTAGCATTTCGTGTGTTGCAATAGAAAGTCGCTATGGCCACCATACTAGGGTTGGTTGTGTTTGAACGGCTATATCGCAACGTCATATTTGGGTTGCAAATATATCTTTGCGTTGTTGCAATACATGGAGGGCTATTGCTTCGTTTCTAGCCTCAAGATGCAATATCGTGTACGTATTGCCACGAAATTTGTTTTGATGAAATTTTTTTTTGTGATATGGGGCTGTAGGGAAATTTAAAATGTGATTTAATAGGTAAATGTTATTACGAAAAATATGAATTTTAACAATATGGTATAGACTATAGGTACCATGAAAAAAAAGAGAGGATTTGTTTAGATGAAATTTTTTTGTGCTATGGGGCTGTAGGGCTAAGCCAGGCCACAACAGGCTCAACCGGCGAGCGTAAAGCCCAACGAGCGGGAGCCCGAGTGGGCCGGCCAGCCCATTAAGCCCCATAGCACATGTAGCAAGCAGTAGTGGATGATGGCAATTCGGAGTATGAGAGCGCTGCACACCTCCCCTTTTAAGCAGGGATACCCCCTTCTCAGTTTCCGGGGTGGCACTAAAGGTCCCGGAGTGCGATGCCGCTGCAAAGAAGCCAAATGGGCCGGTGAGAGTAATAAAAACAAGGATGGGCCGGCCCAAATCATCTATAACCTTAAGCTCCCCACCCCCAATACCCTTCAGCTCCCCCATCCCCCTCGACTGCTCCGACCGACGCCTCCACATCGAGATGCCCCGCATCGAGGTTTCCCCGGCGGCGAGCGGCAACAGCGGCCGGAGTGGCCGCATCGAGGCTTCCCAGGCCAGCGGCAGCCGTGGACGGAGGGGCCGCAGCGCCGCAACGCAGCCGAGCGGCGGCCGCCGCAGGCGGGGCCGCATCGAGGGGATCCAGGCGAGCGGCGGCGGCGGACGGCGGGGCTGCATCGAGGGTTTGCAGGCGAGTGGCGGCGGCGGACGGAGGGGCCACAGCGCCGCCACGCAGAAGCGCGATGCATGCGGGCGATTCCAGTCTACCACACCGCCGACCTCGTCGTCCTCCAGTACAGTCGGCGGCACCCCAACCTCGTCGTCCTCCGGTACGCACGGCGCCGCCACCTCCTCCTCGTCGTCCGATGGCCCGCATCGCCAAGTCGATCCATCCAGTAGGGGTAAGCAGGCCCTAGTCGGATGCAAGTGGTCCAGAAGTGAAGTGAGGTACACTGCCCTGCCCTCTTTGACTTTCCATGAATCAGGTGACTCCTTTTGCAATTAGAAAAATGTTAGTGGTTCATAGAAATCAAATTTTCATACTAGATAATGATAATTGGGTTTTTGTGTGGATCCATCTCACCTCATACTAGATAATGATAATGATAATTGACTTGATTTCTTGCCATCTTTTGCTGTGAATCTGACCTATGTACATTTGATCACATTGCTCAAAACAAAGCTAGCCAAATCAAGTTAGTTTGCGCAGGCTGTCCCAATTAGTAGGTTAGGCCTTTTCTGGCAGCTAGTAGGGGGATCAACCTTTCTTCCTTCTTTCTTGTTTATAAGTGAAGTAGTATCAGCCTAGAGGTCATATGATGCAACGTAAAAAGTTTATCCATGTGTTTGCTTATAAATATGTACAAAATTAAATCTTTCTAAGTTCATCACCCTCAGTTGAAACTTAATTTAGTTTGTAGACAAAAAAGATTTGTTGTATTCAACCATTGTGTTCTCCTTTTTCTACAGTATAACAACCACATAAACTTTTGAGTTTGAATTGAATACATTTGCCTGCCAAGTATTCTGGTCATCCAGGAATGCTTGAGAAAGTTTGGCTCCATCTTTTTTACTTTCTGTCTTGTAGTTTGGCTCCATGCAAATGACAACGCACCATATGTTCCTGAGATGCTTCAGTTGCTTCAGTTATATTTATCAGCCTGCCTGCGTGCTTGGAGTTGTAGCGAATGCTTTGTTGTCAATGTATTTAATATGATTTGAGAGATGTGATTACTGATGCAGAATCAGATGTTAATTTCTTCTGTTTGATGGGCTGCATTTAGGTTTAGATAAATATTTGCTAATGAATCTGGAAATGGCAAATGAGGTGAGATGGAACCTGTGTACCATATCTCCATAGTTTTGTGATGATGAACCTGTGTATTACCAGGAGAGAGTTGTGAACTTATATGCTCAAATATTTAATAGTTAGACCTTTAATTGCTTTTACTCTTTTTCACAAGGCTGATTGTTGTATGTGATTTGCACACACTAATTTTTTTATTGGTATGCTTTGATTCATCACGGGTAAATTGGTATACAATATCAGTCAAGAGATTGAATAGGCTGTTTTAAACAAATCTGAAAAACAACAAATTGTTTTGTTTGGTCAGGCTAGTGAACACTTCTAATCAGGTGAGGATCATCATTCCGGACTCGGATGATGAGCAGCACAACAGCAAGAAACCGTCGCCATCGAAAGCTTCGGGATCATCAAAAAGAAAGGTGCATTTTTTGATTATATGGCTGCATTGGCCACTGCTGTTCTAACACATTTCATGTTAGTAACTTGTGTTTGTTGCCTGCTGTAGGAAATGCCCTTGCGCCAAATGGTTCAGCAGCTGAAGGATCGCTATGATGATTTGTGTGAGGAGATTGAGAACCTAAGCCTGCACATTGATGGAACGCAGGAAGACATGGAGATGACCCTGAAGGAATTCACGGAGACTGTTGCTGACAAGTTAGAAGATATGGAGAAGAAGATCCGCAAGGTTCAGGATAAAGTCAATCGCAAGTAGTAGTAAAGGCTTAGTACGTAGCATAACCAGGTCCTAGGTGGATGTTATGCAGATGTTGGTTAATGGTCTAAATATGGTTGTGTATGTGGCAACATCTAAGTAATAACTTCGAACCTCTATATCGTAATTGTAGTACTTCGTCTAAGTATGGTTGTGTGCTAAAACTTATATATATGGCTGTTCGTATGTCTATATGTGTTTGGATCTGGATGAGCCCTTGCAAAATATTTTAACTTATGAGTGACACAAATTGAAATCTGCTGGGTCCTGTCATGCATTTTTGGAGTAACCATCTGTCTGATTTCAGAATTGCGACATGCTATTGTTTATGCTAGACTAATGTATATTCACAGATCTTTATGATCAACAATCTGGAGTAATTTTGTGATCAACAATCTGGTGCATACTTAAATTTGTGATCAACAATTTGGAGACCCTTCACTAGAACTCCTGAATTTTGTGTATTATAGTTAGCCTCTATAGTAGCCGATCGGAAAAAAATCATGAATTACGCATCTGTTGAAAACCCGAGCCACATAATGGGGACCCTGTGAAAGGTCATAATACGTACAACCTCAGAATTATTGCAACGAGGTATTTCTTGGTTGCACTGTAATTTGTCTATCGCGACGCTTATGCAGGAGATCAAAACGACGATCAGATAGGGACTCATCGGGACCGTTCCAAAATTCCAAGTCTTCGACGACGTCAGTCTCCATCAAGATCTCCACGACGACGTCTAGGTCTCCATCTAGATCGATCTCCACGACGTACGTATAGATCTCCACGGTGATCAATCAACATCTGTGCGGTGCCACAGCCGGTACTGTTGTCTTGATCTCGTATATATCTTCGTTCCCTGTGTATATATGCATATTGCTATATCATGATCTAGGTCGTTTGAAACATGAATGCAGATTAATGGCATCACACGAAGATCGGAGTTGGATGCGCTTGCCTCGACACTCAGCGGATTGGCAGAACAATTTCTGATCTTTTTTTCAAACCTTTACCGCCGCATCAGCGCGAGGTCGATCTATTACGTGCCCATGTACTATATGTCAATGCATGATCAGACATGACACCGTGTTTCCCATTCAAATTCATTTAGTGACTAGAGGGTTTGCTGATTGTTTCATCGATGATGGTATCATTCAAGGCCACTAATACTTCATCAGCTGAGGGTCGTGTGAATCATGATGTCACTCCTGATCTCAATAATCATGATGCACAACCTATAGCTGATGATACAACACCTTATTTTGGAGAAGATGATGAAGAAGACGGTTGTGATGATAACCCTGCTGCCACTAATACTCTGATTAGAAACATTATCAGTGGCACTATACATCATGGACAAACCAAAGATGATGAGGAGGGAGATAAGCGAGCATAGGTTTTTTTGAAACTATTAGACCAGGCAAAGAAGGAATTGTATCCAGGATGCAAAAATGCAACTAAGGTCTCTTTTATCGTGGAGCTTTTTCAGATAAAGTGCATGTATGGCTTAAGTAACGCGGCGTTGGAGGCCATACTTAAGCTCTTTGGAAAGGTTCTCCCTAAAGGGCATTGTATTCCTGACTCCTTGGATAAAGTGCAAAGGGTGGTTTGAGACCTGGGCTTGGACTATGTCAAGATACACGCATGTGAAAATGATTGTGTGTTATTTTTTGAGCAATACGCAAATCTGGAGACATGTCCCATTTGTAAGCAGTCAAGGTGGAAAGTTGTAGAAAAAACCTGTGGTAATAATGACAGTGCAGTTGGTGCTACTACTGTTAAGAAGCAGTTACCAGTTAAGATCCTACGCTACTTTCCTCTTATTCCTCGGCTGCAAAGAATGTATATGTCAAAGCAAATGTCAGAGGATATACAGTGGCACAAGAAAGAATTGGTGAACGATGGGAAAATGCGTCCCCCACTGACTCAAAGGCATGGAAGCACGTGGATTCAGAGTTTAAATGGTTTTCAGAAAAAGGAGGTCGTAATGTTAGGTTGGGTCTTGCTTCTGATGGGTTCAATCCCTTTGGCATGCAAAGTCTTACATACTCCATATGGCCTGTCATCCTGATACCTTACAATTTGCCTCCATGATTGTGTCAGAAACAATCTAACTGGATCTTGTCAATGTTGATACCTGGTCCAAAATCTCCTGGAATGGATACAGATGTATATTTGAGGCCCCTTATACTAGAGCTCAAGGAGCTTTGGAATAATGGTGTTAAAACAAGAGATGCAGGGACTAAGAAGAATTTTACATTGCACGCTATCCTTCTTTGGACAATTAATGACTTCCCAGCTTATGCTATGCTGTCTGGTTGGAGCACTAAAGGAAAGTTTGCATGTCCATACTACCACAAACATACTGACTATTTGTGGTTGAAACATGGGAAGAAGCACTGCTACATGGCACATCGACGTTTCTTGCCCCCTGACCATCCATGGCGCAACAACGCGGTCAGCTTCAACAACAAGGTCGAAACCAGGGAGGCACCAGAACCACTATCTGGTGCACAGGTACTTGAGCAGTATGATACTTTTGAACAAGTACAATTTGGAAAGACCTTGTTATCAAAAAAAGGAAACGTGACGAAGACAACAGATGGCACAACTGGAGGAAGAAGAGTATTATTTAGCTCCCTTACTGGTCTTCTTTGCTCATCAGGCATAACTTAGATGTCATGCACATTGAGAAAAATATATGCGAGAGCATACTAGGCACTCTGCTTAAATTGGACGGCAAATGTAAGGACGGGGAGAATGCCCGGCTTGACATGGAGCATCTACGGATACGACCAGATCAGCACCCTGTGATTAAAGATGATAAGTATACCTTGCCATCAGCCTTGTACAAGTTAGATAAGGATGCCAGGGAAAGTTTGTGTAAATTTCTATATGGAGTGAAGAGGCCTGATGGGGTTTCCTCAAATATAAGAAGATGTGTTGACGTAAAGTCACGTAAGGTGTCTGGCTTGAAAACTCATGATTACCATCTAATTCTATAGAAACTTTTACCCTTAGTGGTGCGTAGGATTTTGCCAGAAGCTGTTGTCATCAGATTGATTCAGCTTAGTAATTTCTTTGATGCACTATGTTCAAAGGAACTAGTGGAAGCAAAATTGGACAGGCTAAGCTGTTCAATTAGGGAGGCTGTTTGTCGACTTGAGATGGTATTCCCACCTGCATTTTTTGATATCATGATCCATTTGCCTGTTCATCTAGCTGAAGAAGCTAAACTTGGGGGGCCAGTGTGTTACAGATGGATGTACCCAGTGGAGCGGTACCTACGCACTGTGAAAGGATATGTGAGGAACAAGGCTCACCCTGAAGGTTCAATTGCTGAGGGATACATACTCGAGGAGTGCCTTACATTCTGCTCAAGATTCTTGGACGTGGACACCAAAGAGAATCGTGTTGATCGACATGAAACAGTTACTGTAAATGAGCCACCATCTGGTTTGAGCATTTTTTCTGAAATGGATTACAAATTTTTGATCACCTCTGATTGCAACATGATTAATCTTAAGTTCACAAGTGGAATATTGCTGTTCATGTCTTGATTTCTTAATTCAGGATCTTGGGCCGAAGGTGACTTATGAGTTCAACTTCGCACGAGTTAGCCTATTCGTGGAATGCAATGACGACAACGACGATGAGCTCTGCCTCCCGGGCTCCAACCGAACACGTCCTACTGATGCCGAGGTATTACCTTCATTCCCTATGTTGACTATGTTCAGTTTCATTCAAATTTTGATGTACTTATCACATTGATAATGCATTGTAAAACCATTTCAGATTGAGGCTAAGGTGGAGGACCTCCGGCTGGCGCTGAAGCGCTGGGCACTCCCGTAGGCACGCCTGCAAGGAATGATAGATAGCTTTTGTGTAGTGAACTACTCCCTCATGAACATCTAGATCTGATGAATGAGGATTTTGTGTAATGACCTTGTATAATGGCATTACTTTAGTGGCAATATATGGTAGCTAGTGAATGCTAGTATTATTATTACCCTTGATCATCCTTGTGATTGCAGATGTGTTATCCATTTGCTCGCAAGAAATTAATTTACTTTAATTTAAAACAGCAACACATGACAACAAGAAGCACATGGTTGACCATATTCACCTTGACAAAATATATTCATCATCCTCTTCCTTTTAAAGAATATTATGAAGTGCTTTATTATTTATTCTTCTCTTTATAGTGATTGTGTACATCACTTCTGGATCTAATTTTTCTCCTACATCACCTCTGACCTAAAACAAGGCTAGGAAACCAACAAATACACAAGAGCCATTTTAGATCTTGAACTAGGCATTTATGATTAAAACCAAGCATAAATCAGGAATAAATATTTCTATCAGTCCTAAAATCATGATCAAAACAGTAAAGGTGCATCTAGGCATTTCAAGACTATACTCAGAAGTGGAGCTCAAAAATCTATTTAATTTTTGCTACAAAAATCATTAAGTCAGAAAATAGCATAAATACAAGATAAATCATAATAAAAGATTTACTCAGTAACTTTGTGCAAATTTTGGTGCAGAGCCTACACATGGTATCTACAACAACATATCCAAAGTTCAGCTTGAGATCACAAGTAGATTTTGAACTACAAGAAAAGTAGGCCAAACTGATTTCAATTTTTCATGCAAAAACTATTAGTCAAAAGTAGTGTCATGCTTTGCAAACGATGTAGGTATGCTCACAGGGAAACCAACAAAATTGGTTTTACATTTTTCCTATTTTTCTGTGATTTCATATGAATTTTCCAAGATCTGGACCTATGGGTGAAAAGGTTAAGAATCTACTTGCAACTCAACCCTTAGAAAGATTAAACTTTTCATAGATATGCCCTTGACGTTTCTACAGGGGTCCCTACAAATCTGTGACCTTCACAACTCTTCCCTCGGCGGCGGGGGCGAGCTCGCCGCCGGTGAGGTAGGGCCGGAGCAGGCAAACAAGCGACGGGGAGGTGCGATTGGACTCACCCTGAGTCGATTGGTGTAGGTGGCTCGGCCGGAGGGGCTCCGACAAGCGGCGGCGGCGAGGTAGCGGCGGCGCGGTCGCCTCGGTTCGGTTTCCGGCTAATGTGGGGAAAGAGCTAGGCCATGGGTGGCGGTGGAGGGTGGAGTGGGTCCTAGGGACGAGCTCTGAGGCACGGGTTGGTCACGAACGTGAGCGGAGGGAAGGTTCACCGGCAGCGGTGCTAATGGTGGACAGCGGCAGTGGGCGAGCTCGCGCGAGGAGAAGGCAGTGGGGGTTTAAATAGGCGGAGCGGCATGGAGAGGCGGTTTCGCCCGCCTTCGTCGTCTACAGGGGTCGCGGCATGGTCCTTAGGCGGTGGGTTTTCTGGCGCCTCGATGTGCGGGCTCGGGGGTACGGCGGCCAGGGCCGACGCGGAACGTGCACGGCGGCATCGTGCGCCGACGTTCTCGGCTTGGTTTCATTTCGAGGTACCCCTGTTTGACTGGCAAAAACTCGACTTTTTGTAACAGAAGTGATTTAAGAGCTCTATACCAAAGTTGTAGATCTACAATCCCTCTACAACTTTTACAAAGGTTGGTGTGTGTTTTGATCAACGGTTTTAGCATGAACTGCTGGCCAAGTTGGGGATTTTCTTAGCGCCCGGGAACAGGAACTGATGGCATTGACCAGGCTGTTAAAGCTTTTTCTTATAATATTTTTTGTACTCGGGGTGGAGCCAACCATCACCAGCGTTGGAGGAAGCCGGCGGCGAGAGCGAGGCGGAGATTACGAAATAGCTATAATCCTGGAACAGAGATTGGGGAGAAATCAGGTGGAAAGGGGGCGACAGATATCCCCATTCGACCGAGTTGTGGGTCCGACCTGTCGGCAGAGTTGTGGGTCCCACCTGTCGGCGCCCAGATTGTGATGTGTTCTTGAGTTCTTCATGGACCTAATTAACTTGATTCTTTGATTCGTAATCACAGCTACAAACTTGTTTAGATTTCACAAATGACGTCCAAATCAGGAAATTTTTTTTCATACATTCTTATAAAACAATAATCTAGCTCATGGTGTCCACTACATCTCATGTTAGTATGTTTCAACAATCGTAATTAAGAAATACAACAATTCAAAACTAGAATCAAGATTTTCAAATAGTAGATGATGTCAAATGGAAAGTGATGAATAACAAAGTTTCATTGCTCATCGAGATGAACAATCTTTATTTTGGTCGGTCTTTCATTTGACGAATTGGTACTATCATGTAGTACAAAATTGACATGTCTCCAACCAAGTTTCTTAAACTATGTGAGTTAACCTAGGATTAATGAACAATGTGTAGTACCACTTCGTCAAATGAAAATCCGACCAAAATAAAGATTGTTCATCTCGACGAGCTATGAAACTTTGGTATTCATCTCTTTTCCATTTGACATCATCTACTGTTTGAAAATCTTGATTCTAGTTTTGAATTGTTCTATTTCTTAATTATGATTGCTGAAGCATACTCACATGAGATGCAGTGTACACCATGAGCTTGATTATTGTTTTCTAAGTATGTAGGAAAAAATTTTCCTGATTTGGATGTCATTTGTGAAATCTAAACAAGTTTGTAGCTATGATTATACGAATCAAAGAATCAAGTTAATTAGGTCCATGAAGAACTCAAGAACACATCACAATCTAGGCGCCGACAGGTGGGACCCACAACTCTGTGATTACGTGTCCTCCCTAAGAAAGCGCAATTTTCTTAAACCCAATATACCCTGGGACTCCCCTAATTCAATTAGCAACTTGATCTGGCGGCGGCGGTTCTTCTCCATCTCCCCAGACATCTCGCCTTCATCTTCTACCTCATCCTCGCCAGGGAGCACAGCCTCGCACATCCAATCAGCCCCTGCGTGTGACGAACTGCAATCACTCCATGGAAAAGGTCGCCGCGGCACGCTACGAGGCGTCGAGGCTAGTGGAACTGCCGACGGAGCTGACGATTGACATCGTCTTCCGAGTTGTGGCTCAGTTAGAGGACGCCATGGACACTGCGTGAAAACCTCAAATAGGTCACACAGCATTTGTAACGGGCCCTTAACACCCGTTACATGCACCCATATCTGTAACGGTTGTTGTTTGGTGCCCGTTACAGATAAGCGCGGCAGGCCGACCCCGGGGTTGGCCTCCACAACGCCCGTTACCAATGTGGACTTCTGGTAATGGGCTTCTTAAATGCCCGTTACATGAATTCGTTGTAACGGACGTAAAATCGAGTCCGTTACAAAAGTTAAACCTATCGGTAACGGGCTTGTAAAGTCCGTTACCGATCAATGCCCTATCAGTAACGGGCTGTTTAAGTCCGTTACTGATCACTATCGTATTGGTAACGGGCTATAAAGTCTGTTACCGATAATTTCGTACTGGAGACGCATGCTTGTTACGATGCGTCTCCTTTGCTGGCGACCTAATTGGATACGCTTGTGTCGCCTTTTTTCTCTCATCGGAGACGCATGTTGTTATTGCTCGCCTCTGTCTTCTCCTTCCGACACCACTCGCTCTCTCTCCGCAGAAGGCCACTCCCGTTCCGACAACAACACTCGCTCTCTCTCCTCAGAAGGTCACTCGCTCGATCTCTCTGCTCAGATGCCCCTGCCGGCCTGTCCCGTTCGCCGCCGCCAGCTGCACGCGCTCTGAGGATCACGCTTAATTTCTCTCCTCAGAAAGCCGACGCTGCAGCAGGCCGGCCGGCCGCGTGCGCGACGGCGAAAGGGGCCAGCGGACGTCGACCGCGGCGTCATCCAAAGCAGACGCCTCTGTCTCCCCTCCCCCTGGGGCTCGGCACCGTCCTCCGTGCTGTCGCCGCGGCCGCAACTCCGCCTCCGATCCTCCTCCTCGGCCGCGCTTGCCTCGTAGAAAGTCCTCGTCAAGGTGGAAATTAATTGCCCCCTTTTATTGAAATTCTTCAGTTGTCCTAATCCTCTTGTGTTATCGGTTTTTTTGTGTGATGAATTATGCTCATTTGGTGTATGGAATGCAGATGGCATCTGCTGCTCGGGCTTGGATGTACAGACAGCCCCAAGAAGATTGGGAGAATTTCTTAAGCGGGGTCAATGGTTTTCTAAATCAAGCAGAGGCGGATATGAGAAACCGGGGTGTTCAAGCAATTCTTTGCCCCTGTATAGATTGTCTCAACCAGAAGAAATTTGCACAACGGGAAATCATTTTTCATCATTTGGTCACACGTGGTTTCACAAAAAATTACACGTGTTGGAATAAACATGGTGAGGAAGGCCTTAATGAACTCAAAGCAGGCTGCCTAAATGAAGGTGAAGTGTGACACCATGCTACCGACCATGATGAAGACCTTGATGACGGTGGAGTTTTTGAGGAAAATGAACCATTATTCCCACCAAATGTGATGAGGCCTGAGGATATCACTGATCAAGAAGTTAGGGGCTTCGATGATGGTGAGGTGATGCAACATGTGCACAATGTTGATCAAATGTTGCGGGATGTTGAGTTTCAACGAGTGTACACACCTTCTGAATTAGCGAGGCTGAAGCAGTTCATTGAAGATTCAAAGAAACCCCTCTATCCTGATTGCCAGAAGTACTCTCGCCTTTCTGGTGATCTAAAACTTCTGCAGCTTAAGGCAGATCATGGTTGGAGCAACAAAAGTTTCAAACATCTATTGGATGCGCTTAGAGACATGCTACCTGAAGGAAACCAAATAGCAGAGTCTGTCTATGAGGCGAAGAAGATAATCTGTCCTCTGGGAATAGAGGTTGAAAAAATCTATGCATGCAAGAACAGTTGTGTATTGTTCCGTGGAGATTATGTAGACCTTGACAGGTGCCCCAAGTGTGGCTATGATCGGTACAAGAGGAAAAAGGATGGTGGAGATGATAATAATGCTGATGACGAGAACGAGCCCGGCGAGATCAGAGGCAAGAAGAAGAAGGCTAACAGAGGGGCTCCTGTGAGGGTGGCATGGTATTTTTGCATCATTCCTCGGCTGAGAAGATGGTTCGCAACACGAAAGGAGGCCCAACTCTTGCATTGGCATGACGAAGGCCGAAAAGAGCTTAAGAAAGATGGCAAGTTTAGGCACCCCGCAGATGCAGCACAATGGGGTAACATTAATAACCACTTCCCGTGGTTTGATGAAGACGTAAGGAGCATACGGTTTGCTATGAGCACAGATGGTGTGAACCCATTCGGTAACCAGAGCTCAACACATAGCACCTGGCCTGTCGTGCTGTCGTTGTACAACCTTCCACCCTGGCTATGCAAGAAACAGAAATATATGATGCTGACAATATTGGTCTCCGGGCCAAAGCAACCTGGCGACCGTATTGATGTCTACTTGAGGCCACTAGTTGATGACTTGAAGATACTGTGGAAGCCTGGTGTGAAGGAGGTTTGGGATGAGTACAAGTGTGAGGAGTTCACAATGCGCGCCATGTTGTTCACCACCATCAACGACAACCCGGCTCATCGCAACCTCTTTGGCCAGAGTAAAAGGAAAGGTGCAGCTTGCCCACACTGCTTGGAAGATACTTACGCAGTATGGCTAAGACATTCAAAGAAATACGTATTTATGGGGCACCATCGTTTCCTCGGCAAGAAACATCCATACCGGGCCATGGATTGTCAGTTTAATAGGGAAAAGGAGAATCGAGAGGCGCCGTTGCATGTGACTGGAGATCTGGTCCACTTGAAAGTCAAGGACGTCAAAACTATCGAGGAGTTACCCAAACTGACTGAAAAAACCCTTGGCAAAAGAAAGAAACGAGATGGTGAAGAAGAAGAAGAAGGAATGTGGAACAAGAAATCAATTCTATGGGAGCTAGAGTATTGGCCGATGTTGGATGTGCGTCATTCGATTGACAACATGCACGTCAAGAAGAATGTGTGTGAAGCTACTTGTGGAACATTGCTACAACAGAAGTCCAAAGGAAAAGATCATAAAAATGCAAGGGAGGATCTTAAAGAACTGGGCATTAGGCCGGAGCTCTATGCAGAGGAAACAGAGATGGGGACGAACCTTCCCGTTGCTGCAACCACCTTGTCAAAG
The DNA here is from genome assembly GCA_036936925.1 of Cenchrus fungigraminus. Lineage (NCBI taxonomy): Eukaryota > Viridiplantae > Streptophyta > Magnoliopsida > Poales > Poaceae > Cenchrus > Cenchrus fungigraminus. The sequence continues at coordinate 78,147,541 of CM072780.1, forward strand.
GCAGAGAGAAAAGAATTCTGTCAGTTTTTGCATGATTTGAAAGTACCTTCAGGCTACTCATCAAACTTCAAGAGGCTAGTGTCGGTGAAGGACATGAAAATGAATTTCAACTTGATGAAATCTCATGATTGCCATGTGTTGATGACAGCTCTTCTTCCTGTTGCACTTAGAGGTATCAAGACAGAACTGGTTCGCAATGCGGTCACGAGCTTGTGTTTATTCTTCAATGCAATAGAACAGAAGGTGATTGATGAGGAAAAACTATTGGACTTAGAGAGGAGGCATTTCGAGACCCTATGCCTGCTTGAAGCTACCTTCCCACCATCATTCTTTGATCTCATGCTGCATCTAACAGCACACCTCGCGAGGGAAATCTGGTTCCTTGGCCCATCTTACCTTCATCAGATGTTTCCATATGAGAGGTTCTATGGATTCCTGAAATCATTGGTACATAACCGGTTATTTCTGGAGGGATCCATTGTTCGTGGCTACGAGACCATCGAAGCAGTGGAGTGGGCCATGGGTTATATGGACCCCCAAAACCCCATTGGTGTGCCTCGCTCACGGCATGAAGGTAGGCTTTCAGGTGTTGGGACCCTGGGGAAAAAGTCAGTCACTCCGGAACCAGATGCCTTCCAAAAGGCTCATTTCACCGTGATACAACAACTGCACCTAATTACACCGTTTGCCAATGAGCACAAGTGACAACTACGTGAAGACAACCCTGACTGTGGTAGGGCTTGGCTTGCAAAGATGCACATGCAAGGTTTCAGCAGGTGGCTCTGAGATTATGTCGAGACATGCAGCAATAATGTTGTAATAACTGACGAGATAAGGAATCTAGCAGCGGGGCCATTGTTCACTGTTACAAGATACCAAGCAATGGATATCAATGGATACACGTTCTACACCATGGCCCAGGATAAAAAGAGCTTCTATCAAAATAGTGGTGTGCGTGTACGGGCTGTCGTCGACGACAGTCATGATGATGATGACACGGAGACAGACACATATTATGGTCAAATAGAGGAGATATGGGAGCTTGATTATGTAGGATTGAAGGTAGCCTTGTTTCGGTGTAGATGGGTCACCAATGGGAAGAGAGCTGTGAGCAAGGACAAATATGGTTATGTTAGTGTTGATCTCCGGGTCTTTGGTTACAAAAACGAACCGTTTGTCTTCGCCAACGATGTTGAGCAAGTGTTCTATGTACCTGACCTTGCAAAGAAGAACTGGTCTGTGGTTATGCCTGAAAAAAAGGATTGTTGGGGTTGAAAATGTTGTTGAGGAGGAGGAATACAACCTGTTTGACGAAATTCCATCCTTTGACACTTCATACAAGCCCCGACTCTTGGGAACTAACAAAACACAGTACTTGCGAAGTGACCATAGTGAAAAAATCCATATACAGAAATCAAGGAAGAAAAAGCAAGCCTGATTTCTGCTGAATCCTTTTTGTAATGCAGGATGTGTCTATTGGTGGAAATGGAATCCGTTTTGTAATATAAAGGATGTGATGTATTGGTGGAATTTGAATCCTTTTTGTAATATATAGGATGTGGTGGAATTTGAAACATTTTTGTAATATATTCTGCTTCAGTTCAGTAAGTATGTTGCAGGCTGCTTCAGTTCAGTAACGGGCATTAATATCAAAGAGACGAGGATTAGCCAACCCGCGTCGCCTTTGTTACGGGCAAGAGACGAGGATTAACCAACCCGCGTCGCCTTTGTTATGGGCAAGATATGCGAAATCACACACACAGATTACATCAAAAGAGACGCGGATTAGCCAGCCCCCGTCGGCTTGTTCTTCTTCATGCTTGCAAGTGAGTAGGTAAATCATACAAAAAATTGTACTGCACACAGATAATCACACAAGCATGTCTCTTGAGATGCAAAATCACACACACACAGATTACAGTCATCATTTATACATCAGAAGGTTACAAAGCGGCCATCTATGTTCATCATCACTAGGCACTACCAGGATGAGGAACATAGATCTAAACTAAGCAAAAGAGATATACTTCCGTTGGCTTGTTCTTCATGACGAGATATGCAAAATCACACACACAGATTACAGTTATCATTGGTACATCAGATAGGGAGGCCTCGGGATCTTGGCCAGCTCGGCAGCCTCGAACTCGCGTCCGGCTCCAGCTGAATCTCCGGCCGGCCAGAGGTAGAAGACCACTGCGGTGGTGGGTGCTGACTTGGCGATGTTGAGGCTCAAAGGTCGATCTTGCTCGCCTTCCCTGCCCGTCGGTCGATCGTCGGAGGTGAAGAGGAAGGAGGCTGTCGTCGGCTTGTTCTTCATGACGAGATATGCTCCAGATTCTGGCTTCTTCTTCATGCTTACAAGTGAGCACAAGAGAAAGATACAGAGAGGGTGGAAACATATCCCTTCAAAAATCCTCCTCCTGGAGGAGAGAAAGCAAAAGGAAGTGCAAGTTTGACGGGAAAGCTGCAGCAGGATGGTTCTGGCTTTCCGTCGGCTTGTTCTTCCTGATGCCAGGAGGTTCTGGGCTACCTTCCCCCGACAGCTGATATATCACAAGGATTTTTCTAGCAGCTGTGCTAGAGGGATGAGCAACCCAATCACCCATATCACAAGAATTCTTCTAGCAACTGAGAGAACGAGGAGGAGGAAGAAGAGAGAAAAGCAAAAGCTTGCGCCCTACAAGATCTATTCTTTGTGCCATAGCTAGATCTAGATCTAGAGAAGAAGGAAGCAAGTGAGGAGGACCGATAGGTGTCGGTGCCTTTTTATAGCAAAAACAAGGAAGGGATAACATCGGTTGTAAAAAAAAGAGAGGAAGGGATAAGATCAAGAGCACAGGAAACGGAAAGGTTCCCAAGAAATTGATGCCAGATCCGGTCAATGGGGAAACAGTTGCCCAGTCAATGGCTGAGAGCAGAGGTAGTGATTCCAATGTAGAATTAAATGATACACAGATTAACCAAATGTCGTCTCCAATGTACTCCCTCCGTCCCATAAAAGATGCAATTCTCACATCCCGAGGAGTCAAACTATATGAAAAACTACTAACAATTACAAAATAAAACATGCAATTCTCACATCTGGAGGAGTATATTTTTTATAAAAAAGTTATTTCAAGACATAAATGCTAATATTTTTTGCTATAAACTTGGTCAAAGTTGTAATAGTTTGACTGGCACGTTTCCCATAACTGCATGTTTTTTGGGACAGAGGGAGTAGAATTAAAGCATACACGGATTAACCAAACGTCGTCTACAATGGAGAATTAAAGGATACGGAGTACGCGGATTAGCCAAACGTCGTCTCCATTGCTTACTTAAACCGTGTTTGGAAACAAATCTGCTGTATCTTCTCCTTCCAAAATAATTTAGATCCCCTGCCCCTTCATCTACCCGCGAAAAACAGCAACTGCCTACTCCTCATCGTCACCATTCCCGGCCGGAGATGAATAGCATGCCGGGAAGAAGCAGGCGGCACCAGCCGTCGCCGCTGCGGACCTCCCTCAAGACCTCCGCATTGAGATTGCGGCGCGCGTCGGTGCGACCTCGGAGCGGCCCTTGGCTGACCTCCGCAGCCTACGCGGTACTTGCTCGACCATGCGCCGCGTGTGCGGCCACGGCGACGTCGGCCGGCGTTTGTCGATAGAGGGGATACGAGATGAGATTTCTTGGGTGTGGGACCCCACCGCCTACAAAGCCTTCCTTGCTATGCTGACCGATCTCGGGAATCCGGAGGCTTGCTTCTTCTCCGGGATCAAAGCCGTCTTCATGGAAAACAGGGGATGCAATGATCTCCGGTGCGCCGCCGAGGGTGGGCACGATGCGGCGGCCTATCTATACGCCATCTTGCTCTACAGGAACAATGGCGGTGCCGCCGCTGACGACACCGCGAAGCGGTACAAGAGGCGGGTCGCGGGCGGCGGCAGTACGACGTCGAGATTGCTGAGCAATGAGGGGTGTCTGCCTTTGCGCGAGAAGGCCACGCGTGCGATCCACTCCTCGACTTGGCGCATTTGGGGTGAACTGCTGCCGCCTCCGGCACAGGTGCGCGGCGATCAGCCGTGCGCAGGCAACGGCGGCGGCTGCGGCATGGATAAAGGATGGCTTGGAATTTCTCTGTTTTGCAGCGAAGACTGTAGGCTCCGCCGCGAAATGGTGAAGTTCGAACGGAGTATTGGAATAGGAAATCAGTAGTGGATTAGCTTTTGTAGGTTGCTCGTATTATCTGTGTAAAATTTTGGAAGAGTAGCAAAGCCGACGCGGGTTATCAGTCCCGTGTCGCTAATGACTGTGGGGCCCAGTTCTATTCGAATGAATAACAGTTCACATTTCTCCTTTTAATCTGCAATCAAATGTTGTAACAAGTATTTCTTTGTCGTAATTAGTCCAAATTTGAAAAAAAAATTCTAAATTTTTCTAAAATCACCATCCTTTCATTAATTTTATTGTTTAGTGTATATTCGGTTTCTTGAATAATGTTTATATGCCTTATTTAATTCTTTGTAAGTACAACATATAAATAATATTTGTTTTACACAACCATTAGTGATGAAACTTTGCATTTCATAAGCTTAAGGTGAACACAAGGTTTTGTTAAGTTTTCAAATGCATATGAGTTCGAACATGTTACAAAGTGTGGAAAACTTCAATGTTCAAGCAACATTCTAGGAAACTAAGTGAGAGATGTAGACATTTGTACACAAGTATATTATTCCTTCATCGATACCATTTGAAATTTTGAAGACAAGTTTAGGTACCCAAATTATGTTGCCAAGTCAATTTGTAGATTTTTTAGAGCAAATTTGATGTTCTTAGAATTATTATATAATTACCATGGGGTGTAAAAACGAAATATAAGAATTTTGGGCACACAAGTGTGACTGTTGATATTTTATTCAAATACTAAATGTCCACATATGAATTGTTCGTATTTTATGATTTTTTAGGTGCTGTTTTATGGGCTCTAATATTTTAGGGAAGCAAGTTTCATTCCAAAAAAAATAGTGACGGGCCCACGCGTCAGCGTGAGCAGCCAATATAAAAAAGATAATCGTTGCCTGCCCGCCCGGACCCAACTGCCAACAAATACGATGCGGGTTCACTAACCATCGTCGCCAATGACACTGGCCCACGCGTCAGCAGACTAACCCGCGTCGGCAATGACTATCCATTGTCTCTAAGATCTAATTCATCACAACAGATCTCCAGTTCATCACAACAGATCTCCAGTTCATCACAACAGATCTCCAGTTCCTCACAACAGAACACAGTTCATCACAACGCGGATGGATCTACTCGCGTCTATTAGATCGAGTTCAAGACATACAAAATCTAACAACCAAACTAATTAACTAAGCAGTTCATGATCGACAGACAAACTAAGCAGTTCATGTCCAACAACCTGACGAAGACACAAAAGCACACACACATTATTACTAATTGGTAGAGGAGTCTATCAATTAGTCGGAGTCCTGCCGTCGTCACCGCCGTGGCTGCTGTCGGAGCCGTCGTCGCCGCTGTGGCTGCCGTCGGAGCCATCGTCACCGCCGTGGCTTCCGTCAGAGCCGTCGCCGCCGTCATCGAAGACGAAGTGAAGGCCAGCCCGCTTGACCACGGGGAGCTTCTCGAGCCTCTCCGCCAACCCGTGGATCCTGAAGGCGAGACCCTTTACGCTCGGGTCCTTGTCCACTTCATGATGCGCCTTGATGTTGAAGGCCGCGCCAACATCTTCAAGCTTTCTGAAGGCGCTCTTGAGCAGGTCGACGGCGAACTTGGTGTCGTCGAAGAACGGTTCCTCATCAGCGTCCTTGGTCGCCGGCTCCTTCCTCTTCTCCAACTTCCTCCGACGGCGGCTTTTGTCGTCGTCGTCCTCCCTTCGCCCCCGCTTCACCGGCGGCGGACCCCTCGGCGCCATCTCCTCCTTCGTGATCTCTCGGTGACCGAAAATTTTGTAGTGGTGGATCGCGAGGAGGAAGAAGAAGCGAGATAAGCTTATGGAAGAAGCAGGGGAAAGCAGGGGAAGGTAGGGGAGTTATATTGACAAGACGTGGAACCGTCAGGTGCCTCTGCCCCCACCCACAACTCCACTGCTGCCAGTACGTGCCACTCAATTGCGCCTCGGGCTCCGTTTCGGGCGCAAAACCGTCCAAAACCACGCGTCGCCTTTCAATTACGCGGGAAGGAGAAGGGGCAGGGGCAATGATGTCGGCCCACTCGTCTGCGGCAGCAGCCAAACTACAGCACCTTTTCAATTTCCATTTATTGTTTTAGATGGTCGAGGCGCCTTCTTCAACTTCAACCCTCGTCGCCTTCAACTTCAACTCTCATCGCCAACTTCAACCCTCGTCGCCTTTCAATTTCCAAACCCCGTCGCTTTTCTATTTCCTCCCCATCTCCTTGATGGCCGCGATGTGCTTGATGCAGCTGCTGCCAGATGATCTTGTCACCCAGATCATCATCCACTCCATCAAGGATGAGCCCGTCTTCCATTTTCTGAACCTTTGCAATAAAATCTGCAGCACCTTCCGGCGCATCTGCGACTCCGATGAGGTACTACTGCACGTGTCGCTGTATGATCTTCGTCGGGTGATCAAGAATCGCTATGTCAGGTCGTGCTTTGAGCGGCGCTTCCGCGAGGCCAATCATCCGGAGACATTATGCTTCGAGGGGATGGAGAGGTTGATGAGGCGGCGGAACCCCGATAAGGGTCTGAAGCTCATCGGAGATGCCGCTGCTGAAGACTCCGGTGCCAAGTACTTCTTAGCGATGCTGAAGTACCGTTGCAACCCGACGGACCCCGAAACCATGGCACTGCTCCAGGAAATCAGCGGCGACCCGTCGCCCCCTGACGGGCGGTGGAAGAACCACAACCTGCGGCTGCTGCGCTACCTCGTCAACCAGGATCTCGAGAACATTGCATGGTGGTACTGGCTTGATGACGGCGACGACGACATTTCGTTGCTGCCCGTCCAGCATCCCCACATCTGCATTTGGGCAGCGGGATGTAGGCGCTACGGGCTGGATACCAAAGAGATCATCCACTACTGCAACACCGAGTGTCGCATCTGTCATGAGTTCGAGCTCTGGACGCGTAACTTCCGCCCCGCCGTGGAGTACACCGTCAGCAGGATGAACATCGGGATGTAGGCGCAAGCATCAATGAACATTATCTATCTTGAATGTAAATTATTAGATATTACTAAACGCGGATTTGATTTTATCAGGATGTCGATTTTTAATCGGTTTTTGATAGACAACATTTGATTTGTCACGTTTGTGAGTCAAATCGAAGGTTGCGGTGGTCTCATTTGCCACCGACGAGGCCTAGGATGCCCTCTTGGGTGTCAAAACCGCCGAAGCGGGCACGGCGGGGGCGGCGGCGGGGGCGGCAGCGGGCGGCGGTGCCCTCTGCCTCCTCCTTTGTTCTATTGGAGAATGAAGAATAGTTTATCCGTCCCGCGTCGCCGACGGCATTTCTCTTTTTGATCCGCAATCAAATTTTGTAACATGTATTTCTCCGTCGTAATTAGTCCAAATTTGATTATTTTTTTCTACAATTTTCTAAAATCATCGTGTTTTCATTATTTTTATTGTTTAGTGTATATTCCGTTTCTTGAACAATGTTTATATGCCTTATCTTGTTCTATGTAAGTACAACATATAAATAATATTTGTTTTCCACACCTCCTGTGATGAAACTTTGCATTTTTGTAATCTTAAGGTGAACCACAAGGTTTTGTTAAGTTTCCAAATGCATATGAGTTCGAACATGTTGCAAAGTGTGGAAAACTTCAATGTTCAAGGAACAATCTAGGAAACTATGTGAGAGATGTAGATATTTGTACACAAGTATATTATTCCTTCATCGAAACCATTTGAAATTTTGAAGACAAGTTTAGGTACCCAAATTATGTTGCCAAGTCAATTTGTAAATTTTTTAGAGCACACTAGATGTTATTAGAATTATTACATCATTAACATGGGATGTAAAAACGAATTCTAAGAATCTTGGGCACACAAGTGTGACTGTTGATATTTTATTCAAATACTAAATGTCCAAATACGAATTGTTCATATTTTTATGATTTTTAGGTGTTGTTTTATGGGCTCTAATATTTTAGGGAAGCACGTTTCATTCGAAAAAAACAGTGCCTGGCCCACGCGTCAGCGTCAGCAGCCAAAATAAAAAGATAACCGTTGCCCGCCTGCCGGACCCAACTGCCAACAAAGGTGATGCGGGTTCACTAACCATCGTCGCCAACGACACTGGCCCACGCGTCAGCGTCAGCAGGCAAACCGTGCGCGGGCTGCTCAAAATTTCCCACCTATATTGACTATAATGCCCATGGAATTCCAATTCCACCAGAGAGCTGTCAAGGGCACGCCAGTAATTTCCTTAAACACAATCACGCACGCAGTTCATATTCGGCTCCTCGCTAGACAGATCCACAACACCCGCACTCTCCCCACCGCCGCCGCCACTCTCCCCGCTCGCCTTCGCCGCTCTCTCCCCGCTCGCCTTCGCCGCTCTCTCCCCGCCGCAGCCCTGCTCTTCTCCAGCCCCACCGCTCCCTGCGTGATGACGGTGACGAGGACGCGGTTACTGGCGTGCGGACGGCTTCTCAGCCAACCTAAAGACGGTTGACGCGGATCCGTCATCCCCAGCTACGACGACGAGCCGGCCGCCTCAGGCCACGAGCCGACGTGGATCCGGCCCCTCCGACCATCACGAGAACAACTACTTCATTCGCGACAGAGGTTAGTCCTACTTGAACCCCCAATGCCCTCTCTCTGCTCGGCCACCAAATCTGCTATATATTCATGTCAATGTGGATTAGGGAGACATGCCTTGATAGTTCATCTTTAATTGATTGACTGTGGATTTGATGGATGGATTTTTTTGGTCCAAGTCTGTTTGAATAAATTGTTGCTAACAGATGAAGTTATATGAACTGTTGAAATTCATTTTCATATTCCTGGTGCTACAATTTTTGCACTGTAAATTCATGAAAAGCATTGAGGATGTTAGCATACTTTAATTCTGCTATGCTTTGAATGTACCAGATCGACAATTATGCTTTGGACTTGTTAGAATACTTTAATTCTGCTATGCTTTGAATGTACCAGATCGACAGTTATGCTTTGGACCTGTTAGCATATTTTAATTCTGATGTCCACATAATGTCAGTGGGAATTGCATCGCAGTGGTTTATAATGTAGTCCACCCAAACTGCTATATATTCATGTCAAGGTGGATTAGGGAGACATGCCTTAATAGTTCATCTTCAATTGATTGACTGTGGATTTGATGGATGGATTTTGTTGCTCCAAGTCTGTTTGAATAAATTGTAGCTAACAGATGAAGTTATATGAACTGTTGAAATTCATTTTCATGTTCCTGGTGCTACAATTTTTGCACTGTAAATTCATGAAAAGCATAAAGGATGTTAGCATACTTTAATTCTGCTATGCTTTGAATGTACCAGATCAACAGTTATGCTTTGGACCTGTTAGCATACTTTAATTCTGATGGCCACATAATGTCAGTGGGAATTGCATCGCAGTGGTTTATAATGTAGTGATAACTAGACTGTCCTATGCTTTGTTGTGAGTGTTAATTGTTTCACTATTGTCATATATATTGTTATTGTTAGTGTCATGATGTGTTGTGAGTGTTGTTTCACTACTGTCATATATAATGTCATGACCATTGCTTTATCCTCTTGTTGCATGTACACATGGAACACACAATCCATCGCTGCTGAAGTTGGACAAGGAAGCAGTTGAAGGAATTTATTCTCTGCTTTGATATATAAGCATATTGTTGTGTCCCTGTCAAAATGGTTAGCACCTATCCCTGTATGCTAATTAAGTAAAATATGAACTGTGTATGTCTATGCTGATTTTATTTACGACTTGTAATGATTTCTAGTGTAATATCAGCTATTTTGACTGTTAGAGAAAACGAATTTATCTAATAAGAATTTTGTTTAGATTTTCAGTCTTGCTTATGTTGCTCTACTGAAAACCTGACATATCATCTATGCAGTCTCCCACAACAACAAACTCCTCTACCTCCAGTGCACCATCACAGCCCATCGTCGGTGAACCTTCTTCACAGGGTCACTCAGCACAGACTGCTGCAAGTAGTACTCGATCCCGCGGGTCAAGGACACAAACCAAATGGCCAGAAGACAAGTTGACTGCAACTGGACTTGATGCCAATTTTTGGCCTACCCTAGATGCTGCGAGGGATAGATTTGTATTGGTCTGGGGTCTCATTGCTCGGGAGAGGGTGTCAATCAACAAGGCGGTTGATGATCTCTCACCAATTGAGAAGGACCATCTGTTCACAGTTTTAGAGGAAAAGCTAGATTACCCAGCCAATCTGGAAGAATCTGTTCGCAAGAAGGTAGTTAAGGCAGCTATATCAGAGATTGGAACCTTGCAACGGCGGTTCAAGGCCCATTTAAGAAAAAATATGTGAGCGAAGAGGAGACTCCCTTTGTGAAGCATGCCTTTTTGCAGCAACAAGACTGGGACATGTTTGTGCAGGAAACCAATTCTCCTTCATTTCAGAAATTGAGCCAGGAGATGAAACAAAAGAGAGCATTGCATAATAAGCCACACAAGACGGGCAAAAAAGGTTATCGTGGTAAAAGGAAAGAGTGGGAGGAGGAGGATGCAAAGCTAGCTGCAGAAGGAAAACAGAACCCTTGGGACCAATTTCCTGGACGTTCGAGACCTTATCTGCGGGCAAGGGTAGGGAAGAAGAGGAAGAATACTAGTGAAGGAAGCGGGGGCATAACATTCAGTAACCCTGCGGTGGTGGGGGTAGCAGATAGGGTGAAAACACTTGCAGCTCATGGTAGCGATGATTCTTTCTCTGGGGTTAGGGAGGATGATATCCTCACCGCAACACTTGAGACTCCAGAGCATTGAGGTCGGGTCCGAGGCATGTCTAGTTCACTTGGCTGGGGTAAAGGGTTTGGTGAAGAGTTCGCTGGAATGTACAGGAAGAAGAGGAGGAACAAGAGGTCTGATGCTCATGATATGATGGACATAACATTTAAATCAGTTGTCCATGCTCTAAGACTATCAGGCATCGAAATACCAAAAAATGCACTTCTTCCTTCCCAATTACCAGCGCCTGTCAGTAGCAGCGAGGAAGAAGATGTGCATGGCAGCGAGGAAGAAGATGCGCATGACCGCGAGGAAGAACATGCGCATGACAGCGAGGAAGATGCGTGTGGCAGAGAGCAAGACCATTGGAATGCCAATGAGGACGAAGCGAATCAAGTGCACAGTGATAGTCGATCACCTATGCTGGACACAATAGATAAGCTGATAGAGCCAACCGCGTGCAGCCTTTTGGATGGCACCGGGATTAATGTGGAGCTCGCACTAGCGAAAGTCTTTCCATTTCAAAAGGCTTGCCATTCAGTACCGGTGCAGGATGGGTATGTTGTGGTGCAACCTACTTATGTGTGGGCCAATGCGGGTCACTACCCTCTTCCTGTACCAATTGATGGGGGTGACATAGCAACCCTAGCTGAGGCTCTCGTTCAAAGGATCCACTGGCCAAAGGACAGGATCCTTATACCACCCATGACGAGACATACCAACCCTGAAGCCGCAACAGGTAGCAGGGGTACAGCATCAGATGGAGGTACTGCAGCTCAGTGTCAGCAAGAGAAGGCTCAACAGCAGCAGCAGATCAGCAAAACTACGCAGCAGGAGCGTCGACAACAGCCGGAGGAGCCCAGGCAAACTCCGCCTAAGCAGTAGCTGCAACATGCGGATAAGCAACAGACGAAACAGCAGCCTCTCCAGCAGCAGGAGCGTCGACAACAGCCGGAGGAGCCCAGGCAAACTCCGCCTAAGCAGCAGCTACAACATGAGGATAAGCAACAGACGAAACAGCAGCCTCTCCAGCAGCAGGAGCGTCGACAACAGCCGGAGGAGCCTAGGCAAACTCCGCCTAAGCAGCAGCTGCAACATGAGGATAAGCAACGGACAAAACAGCAGCCTCTCCAGCAGCAGAAGGAGGAGCGCAGGCAATCTCCCCCTAAGCAGCAGATGCAACATGTACAACAGCCTCTGCAACAGGAGGAGGAGCCCAGGCAATCTCCACTGCAGAAGGGGAACCAGGCTAGGAAACCTCTGTCTAAAGATGAGATTCTTAACTGTATTATTGGGACAGAACAGGAACGACCAAAATACAAGCCTGGTGCACCTATGTTGTCAGAAGCAAACTTAAAGGCTGCTGGACCAAATTGTGCCAGGTTGCATGCTTACGTCATGGAACACAGTAAAGATAAACTTGCCTTTCCAGCAAAGGTGGATCAAGACTACTTTAAAGGTGGTGGTGGTGCTTTAATGTTAAACATTGCATTCAGTAGCGTGTATAACCTTATAACCCTGGCTTCTCTGGATGTTACCTTCTTGAGGTTGTGGACATTGTAAGTCCCTTAAAACCTAAAAAGATATTTCTTTAATTTTGACCACAAAGTTCATGCATGCTAACAATTTGATTTTTTATAGGAAAATGATGGACAAGGCAGCGGAGATGTAGATCAGTGTTGGGTTTTTAGATCCAGATTTTTTTACTTCCACAAATATTTCTCAGCATTCTGGCCTTGTTACCAAAGCAATCTCAAATGCAATGAACAACGACTACGTGGTGGGTGCCTACTGCACTAGCCACTGGGTAACAGTGATCATCTGTATGAAGTTTAAAGAGGTTTGGTATCTAGATTCTGCTAAACAACATCCCCCGCTAAAGTTCTCAGACCTCAAACCTGTTGTAGACTGGTCAGTATCTTGTAGGTTTTGTTCACAAAAATTCAATCTCTTAGTGTTTCTAATCGGTATTGCTGACCATGCAGGGCCTTTGGTACAGTATCTTGTAGGTTTTGTTCACAAAAATTCAATCTCTTAGTGTTTCTAATTAGTATTGCTGATCATGCAGGGCCTTTGGTGAACATGCACAGGACGGAGTGACGAAAGGAAAGAAAAAAAAAAGCCAAAAGCCATACTCAAGCACAAAACAAATCTCCATGTAAGACCGAGGTTTTTTTATGGTCCCTTCTTACCTATTTGGTACTGCATTAACTTGTCATTTTGGTACCTCGATGCAGTGTGCTCAGCAGCCATGGGGGTCCTCTTTGTGTGGATTCCATGTGGCATTCCATATGTTAAGACTACTCGATGACATACCTGACATCAAGAAGGCTGCTGTAAGTAGATAATAATGCTCAACCTTGTCTCTGCTCATATTCTCCATCTGATTTTAGAAACTGATTTCTACTTGTATTCTCATAAATGATTGTATTTTGCAGGATTTCAAATCTGCTGTAGATGTTTCCACAGAAGATCTAAAGCGTGTCCGAGAGATGCTGTGCGAGTACATTCTTAAGGAGACCATCGACCGAAAGGGCAACTTCTACAATGGTGCACCGTGAGTTCATTGTAGCTAGAAACTTGAAACTCATTCAGTCTTCTTTAGTCAGGTGATGTTGCCTGAGAAACCTGCTTGGCTTGCTTGGTTGGGGTCAGATGCTGCCTGGTTCAGGCAGTTTTCTCATGACTCCATCCAAACAAGCCCTCATGAGAGTAACTTGAAACTTGATGTGATCCTAGCTTGTCTATAAATGTGATCTTGCTTGTCTATAAATGTGATCTTGATGTGAGAATGTGTTTGTGATGTCTCCTTGCTGTGGTGGCTGCCATATCCTGGCTAATTCCAGGATGGCAGGATGCAGCCCCTGATGGCTGCCAAATCCTAGCTGGTTCCAGGATGCAGCCGGCAAGCAGGCAGGTTACTGTAGGGCTGACCTACGTATCTGTAACGGGCGTTAATTAAAGCTCGTTACAAACACTGATCAGTGAGTAACGGGCTTCATTCGGAATGCCCATTACAAACATGCCAACAATGTAACGGGCAGCGTAAAAGCCCATTACCAATACTGACCGGTGGGCCCCAGAACTTGGCCTGTTCGTCGAGATAGAGGAGACGCAGGTTGACAGAACGCGTCTCCTTTAGTCGAGAGACAGCAGACGCGTGTGAAAACAGATGCGCCTCATTTCGTCGAGACAGAGGAGACGCAGGTTCACAGTACGCGTCTCCGATGTTAAGTTCACAGTAATAGGCTCTGTTTTGGTGCCTGTTACCAAAGTTCCCTGTGGGCCCAGAGAAACAGCCATTTCACGTGACCGGTGACTAGTTGTGGTAACGGTCGTTGTTTGATGCCCGTTACGAATCCTAGATGTGCTGAGACGCACGTGAAATAGACGCGTCTCATTTCGTCTAGATAGAGGAGATGCAGGTACACAGCAGGCGTCTCTGATATTGAGCTACTCTAACAGGCTCTGTTTTGGTGCCCGTTACCAAAGTTCCCTGTGGGCCCAGAGAAATAGCCATTTCACGTGACCGGTGGCTAGTTGTGGTAACGGTCGTTGTTTGATGCCCGTTACGAATATGTGTTATCAGTAACGGGCATCTGCCCGTTACCTTTCTTGGCTCATTTGTAACACTTGATCGGTAACGGGCGCTTTGCCCGTTACGAAAGGCAATCTATGCCCGTTACCAAAGTGAGTTTTTCACGTAGTGGGAGGATCTCCGCAACCTGCGCGCAACATGCAAGGCAATGTGCGTGGTGTGCAGCGCCGCCACGGTCGAACGACGCCTACCCCTGAAACGTGTCCTGCAGCATCGATTCAACCTCGGCCCAGATTTTCGCGCGGCGCTCATCACCACACTGGCCACTATCAGCAACCCGAAGGCCTTGTTCTGCAGCGGGTTGTGGCTCGCATTATTGGGGAACAAGCGTGGCGTAATCATGTCGTGCCTCGACCAGCTAAGGCACGCCACAGAGGCGGGCCACAAGGTATCGATGTACACCCTCACCCTCTTCCTCTACAGGCCCAACAGCGGCGAGGCGGACGACGACGAGGCCCGGCGGCTCCTGTGCTTGGTCGAGGGACCCGAAGAGGGGGCGACGACGCTTCCTTGGAAAAACTTGACTTGTACAAAACGCTGCTCCAGGATCATTTCAACGACGTGGCACTTACGGCCGTCGGCGGCGGTTGCCGTGCCGCCGGTGCCGGCGCCCGTACCTCGCCAGGACAATTTTCAGTGTGCAGGTCGCGGGTGTGGCAACCACGCAGGATGGCATGCTTCGTACTCGTGGCGTAGGTTCTACAGCGAGGAGTGTAAGATCCGGAACGAGTGTGATTGGTTCTTCTTCACACTCAAGGAAGCGTTTAATGTGATCTGGTACAAGGTAAAAAGTTTGTGATTGCTGATATGTTTTGATTAATTTGTTCCAGACATGATGCACCATAAAAGACATTCAGGATTTCAGTTTAGATGTTTGCTTTCTTTCTTGTCTGCTACTCATCAGGAATTCACTTTACATCTGGAATTCTTATGTTCTGAAACTTCAGCTGACTGCTAAAAATTCTTTCAGTTCACAGCATTTCAGTTATCAGGAATTCAATTGTTCTGACAGTTCGGCGAATGCTTTCTTTTTTTCAGGAAATTTATCTG
Organism: Cenchrus fungigraminus; assembly: GCA_036936925.1. Lineage (NCBI taxonomy): Eukaryota > Viridiplantae > Streptophyta > Magnoliopsida > Poales > Poaceae > Cenchrus > Cenchrus fungigraminus. Next base: position 78,163,091 of record CM072780.1, read on the forward strand.
GCACTGAGGAGGGACCTTGCGGAGAGGCTTTGGCGTCATTTTATGCAGAACTTTGAAGAAATCTAGCAAATAAACTTGAAGCATGTCTCTGAAGTTGTGTCTTTGGTCGATGTGTCTCTCAACTTGTGTCGACGTGGAGCATGTTTTTGATGATCCTTAATTGCTGTGGTGTCATCGTGGCTCAGGAAGCCTATGTGTAAACTCAGTCCTCATATATCGTACGCACTGGCTTCCGATCTTTATGTTGGTTACTTAATTTGTGTGATGCATGTTACTCTGGTACGAAATTGATGTGAGGAATGTTATTCTGCTAAAGTTGGTGGAAACATGATATTTAAAATTTACTTTGACCACAAAAACTTTTCTATAAGCAATATACAATAACATGTGTCATCTTGTGCAGTTACATAGTAAACAAGAAGTAAACTAGTATAACTTATATAAAACTATATTTATAAAACTTGATTATGTTCAACGCATCGTCTTTACAAATATATATAAAACTGAGTGGGACCCACTTGTCAGCGGGACACACGAAAACGCACCCCTCAAATACGCCAAGCGTTCAGAAAATTTGGTAGCCAACGATTTGGAATGTGGCGCCAGTTTTTCCATCCGAAATATTTAACAAAGGCCCAAACTACCGTGCTACCATGACTGGGGGCACCACGTTGTTGCGAAACACCAGGTTATTAGAGTAGTTAGTCGTGTGTCTTTAGTTTCCCTCCCTAATCCCCTCGCAAAACCAATCTACATCTCGGTCAGTTAGGGGCCAGGTAGTCAACGACGACCGGCGCCGCCGCCAAGCTGCTTCTCGCCTTACATGAGGATGCCGACATCCAGCGAGGCGGCAAGGGTGACCCCTTCGTCGTCTTAAGCGTTGCGCACACCTTCGTCGGCGATGCTACCTCTAATGTTCACACCGACCTCTGGTACGGCGACTGCTGAACTTCCCCGCAGCATGTCCACTAGGGCTAGGGCAACGACTGCGCTCTATGGGTCATCACCTTCGTCCAAAAGAGCATCACAAGGTTCGGGCGACGCAGAAGCAATCGTCGACGGCCTAGATGCAGACCAAGATGTGGTACCTTCGTCTCAGGATGAGACGACCGAGGCCAGGTACGCTGTTTCCGCGTTCGATCTTTCCCCTCGTACTGCCACCTATATTTCATGCATTTGTGCACGCACTGCTACCCTAGATTTCATGCATTTGTTCACATGATTTGCACACCAAATTTCTTCAAATTATTGAAATGACATCGATGAATGCGCAGATCAAAAGATGAGCAGATTTGGAAAGGGTAGAGATGGGGAGGCAGATAAAAAACATACATGTAAACCTCTTGGGAAACAAATCACCCTGGAAACCATAAACAAGTTGAAATGGGGTATCGGAACAGGGACTTGGTTTACTACAAGACTAGAATTCCTGAATCTCCTGCGGAAGCAACACTCACTGAGATCGACTACGATGTCGATGTAGCAAAAATGAAAAAGATTCACGAGGAGGAGATGGTGATCAGCTTAGTTGTATCCAGAGAGCCAATACCTAAAAACCATACCATGCCCATAACACCATTGAAATCCAAAAGTGTTTCCACACATGATGATGAGGATGAAGAAGTCAAAGAATCTGAATTAGATGAATACAAAGTTTGGCTAGCTGCACTGCATAAAGAGAAGAAAGCCTTGGGTAAGATATGGTACAGCCCAATATTTGTATATATATACTCATGATTTTGCAGTTCACTCACATGATTGAAATTAATTATGGATCCTTTTTCAGAATTAAAAGACATATTCAGGGAGGACACAATCGACACATACCAAGAATACCTGAATGTTGCAGGACTACTTGATGACATCGGTAATATCCCTCTCCTAATTGGCAAGCAAATTACCATTCTTTGTCGGACTACAAATTATGCTAGCTCATCATGCCACAAAATTGTCTGCAGAACGGTATGTGGACCCCACCTTTATTTTGCAACATAGGCATGACATGAACCCAACACCTCCAGTGCAGCCTCCATCTCATGCTCGGCGTTGGAAACAACAGGAGCAAGGAGATGGTAACTTGTGTTTATTAGAAATTACCTGTCTATGCATAGTATGTTTTTTTGTGGGTATTATTACATTTTGTTCCCATGGAATAGGCTCACAAAATGTGAAAAAAAGAGGACGCGGTCCCGTAAGAGCCTTGAAGGTAATCGCCAAGAGAATCAAGGCGGGCAAACAGCAGTTGGACATTCAATTCTCAAAACATGGAGGACCGGTAGGTAATAACTACCGCTCATTCATTGATGAAGTAGTCATGTATACAAGGAAAAGGACGCCAGTCAATTTGGAGTGAAACTGTGGAAACATGTCAAGAAAGAAGTCAAAGACGCAATAGCAACTGATGTATTGGTAATCATAAACTTTGCTTTTGAATACAATTCAATTATAAACTAACGTAACAACTCACATAGTATTTGCATGCTATTGTGATTATATAATAGGCAAAGTGGGACATGGAGGATAATGTTGATTCAAGGGAAAAGATATGGGACATTGCTAAGGAGCGTTACAAAGGATGGCGTTCAACTTTCAGTGCTACGGTCAGGACATACGACAGCTACCACCAGAGAATGTTACATAAGCCTAAAGAATTAGATATTGTTGAATGGCACTATCTGTTGAAGTATTTCAGTACTGCTAAATCCAAGGTTTGTTCCACATTATTACTATTACTGAGCAATACATTTTTCATACAAATGACAATGTCTGAGTCTTTAAGATTATTGTTGAAATCTTGACATTCTATAGGAAAGGAGTGCACAAAATTCTGCGATTCGAGGCTAACAAATGACAAGACATTTGTCAGGTTGTAAGCCTTATTCTCAGCGCAGCTATGAGAAGGTAATAACTGGAGAAGCACATCTCCAATCTGTCTTGCAGGATGAATAACTAATTTGTTATGTTCTTGGCTTAACAGAGAGACCCAGAAACTTGTGAAGATCCCGATGATATGGAACTTTGGTGGTTAAATCACACTAAGCATGGGGAATGGACAGATGAACAATCTAAAAATGTCTATGTGAGTTCTCAATGAATGTGTACATACATTACTATACATAGTCCATGCAATTATAGAATGCAAGCAATTTCTTGTTCAACTAATTCCTCCATCTGTGCCTTGTAAATGTTAGGACAAAGCAAGCAGCGTTATTGCTGAGGCGGAATCAAATGCAGAGAACAACTTTGTTTCCCAAAAGGAAAAAAATGAGATGTTCCAGAAGGCATACAAGGAAGTCACAAAGTGCAAATCAACCAAGTTGCATGGTAATGGGTACCTGGCAAAAAACCAAACTAGAAGGCAGCTGCTCAATGCGGAACGGCAGGAACAAATTCCTAGGGAAGAGCTACAGCATCAGGAACATGTCGAGCTCATGGACGCATTTGGGCTGCTACAAGAAAAAATGTCAACATGGGAAGATGAAACAGAAGCAGAAAGGAGAGAACATGCACGACAACTTGAAGAAAGTAACAAGAAAAGGGAGGCTGATCTACAACAGCTTAGGCAAGAGTTCCTATCAATGCTGCAAGCAGAAAATGGACATGCACAATTTCCACAGGTACTGGTCAAGCTAGTTGCATGAATGACTTTCTTTCCTTAGGTTCTATATCTGAATGTCTGTATCCTTTCATAGATTGTCCTGCCAACATCTGTCCAACCAAACAATAGTGTCACTGAATCTACCGACGTGGCGGCGGCTGCATCAATCACCTAGCAAAACAACAATGTCACTGAATCTGCAGACGTGGTGGCGGCTTCATCAATCACTACAACTGGAAATGTAAAGACAGACTCCAGGAATGTGCTCTCTTCTACTTAGGTTGTTCCTGAATTCACAACTTTTTACTACTACATATCATCAGTTACTGATAAAATGACGCCTAATCTTTTCCTTCCAAATGATTGGTTCATAGGAGAAAGAATCTGAAGTCGTTGCTAAACAAGTCATTCGCAAAACCAGAAGTACTAAAGCTGTTAACAATCCTGAAGCACAATCCGCTGTCCCCCCCCTCGTTAAACAAATTTCATCTCAACAGCTACAGGTACAAGCTGTACAAAGGAGACGACAAAGCACCAAAAAGACATGAGGTGACATTTTTGCAACTCCTCTTCCTGCTGTGAATGTAATTCATGTTTCAGCTGTCAAATTGTGTTTATGGTTGTGATAATTATTTGATGTCATTCGGATAATTTTATGAATCGCAATCAAACTTTGGTTTGCTACATGCTGTTGTTGCACAAATTCCAATATTAGAGATTATTTGATTCTAGCTTAAAAATGTTGTTGATTCTTTTCAGGAGACTAAGCCATGTCGAATCGAGCAAACAGGTGATGCGAGCTCCTTGCATTGAAGTCACCCTTTGCTGATCAAGTGTTGGGATCCTCTCGAAGTCACCATTTTCTGACCAAGATCTTCATTTCCTATCAAATTAGCCTACTATGTGTTGAAACAATGTCCCGTCCGAAACTTTTCAGTATTTCAGTACTTCATGTGTCATGTAATAACTTGGTGGATGGTTGAATGTTGTTTCATGAACTATAAATGCGTAATTATATATACCTGATGATGTTATTTAATGTTTCAAATTATTGCTGCTATATAAATGAGCGTAGCAGAATACACCTTTCGTTGCAAAGGATAAATCATCCTATCACAACCCGTGTTTTTCGTTGCCAAAAATGAACGTGGCAATAGTAAGGTGCACTTGTAGCAACCCTGTATCATGGTGGTAACAGAGACATGAACTTTTGGCAACCAAACCATTTTCGACGTTGCAAATGATAAGTCATCCTTTCACAACCCTTATTTTTCGTTGCCAAAACGAAACGTGGCAATAGTAAGTTCAATTTGCAGCAACCCTGTATCATGGTGGTAATAGAGACTTGAACTTTTGGCAACCCAACCATTTTCGAAGCAATAATAGAGGACACATCTTACAACCAAGCAAACTATGTGGCAATAGAGTGCCAAACCTATTGCCTCCATCCTATATATGTTGGTTGTATAGAATGTTACACCTATAACAACCATCCATATGCTGCGCGGCAATAGAGGATACCACCTATAGCAACGTAACCAATTTCGTGGCAATAGACAATACTACCTATAGCATCAAAATCAAAATTTTTTGGTAATACATGAAATCACATATTGCACCCAAATAACTTTCGTGGTAATAGAGGTGGTTCCCCCTATAGCAACCAGAAACAGAGCGTAGCAATATATTACTTTGCAACGAAAGATTTTAAAAATTGCAATGCATTGTGTACGATGCAATTGCACCTATGGCAACACCAGATACGTCGCAATAGAATAATTTGCAACCAACACGAGCACGGTCTAAAATGCTAGTTGCAACGCCGCATTGCGTTGCAATAGAAAAAACTTTTGCAACCACAAAAAGACCACGGTTGCTACAGGCTAATGCAACGCGGCCTTTCGCATCACATGGTTGACGAAAAAAATTGGTTGCAATTGCGGCTATTGCAACCAAATATGGCATATTGCAACACATTTCGTGTGTTGCATTAGGGAGAAAATCTAGTAGTGCAAGGAAAAAAATAATTCACACAATCAGATCAAGATGTGCACGTGTATGGATGTGATGGATATGGTAAGGTGGATACTAGGCCCGGAATGGGTGCTAGATATTACCATATAATTTATTGGAACTCCTTTTTGCATGATTCATCTCTTTCCTTTTTTTCTTTTGGACATGGGCTATCCCTTCTTTCTTTTTTTTCTCTTTTTTTTACTTTAACTAGCCCATGTCTCTTCCTTTTTTTCATATACTTTTTGAGAGAGAGAGACCACATCACATATGGAGCCTTATTTTGTGAAACAAATGGAAGATACAATGCTAACTTCTGGTGTAGAAGCATAGCAAGGGGAAAATGGTGGTGTGCACATGGATCTTGATCATGAAAGCATGAAAAGAATTCTCACAAAGGTCACAACAATTTGACAAAGCTCAATGCAATAACAAGGACCATATGAGAATAAGGTTTTCAACTAAAAACATCATATGACTTTGGTAGGACTATGGCATATCAAAGAGGAGCTTTGCAAAGGGTTTTCAAGTTTTCAAATAAAATTCCCAAGCACTCAAACAATTAGAGAGAAGGTCATATCATCAAACCATATCACAAACACCAACTACTTAGATGAGCATGAGTTCCCTAATGATATGTGTTCACAAGCATCAAGATGATAAGTATGGAATAAAACATATGCAAGCCAACCATAGGAAACACGTAGAGCAGGTAGAGCACGATTCCAAGAGTTTGATTTAGCAGATAAGAATTGAAACTCATTCAAACTCATGAATCAAAAAGAGTGAGATAAAGGGTGCACATACCATCGCTCCGGAAGAATATGAGAAACAAAGATGACTAGTGGTGGTTCAGCTGACCCATGGGGCAGCCGGCTTACTCTAGTTTACCTTGTCCCTTGTCATGAAAGCACAGTCAATGTTGTGCAACACCTGTGTGGGAGATCTCAAGTGTGTATGTCGATAATAAGCTTGGGAGATCTCCCCCACACTTGTTCATGTACCTGGTGTTGTCTTCAAACGAAATGGGAAAAGCAAAAGAGGGACTCTACTGGTTCAAGAACCATGGAGCCTTTATTCAAATTCAAAAATAAGTTCACCATGAGACCTAGCTCAAACAAGGCTGGCATGCCCTGGCTTACCTTCCCACTTGAATCAAGCTCGATGACTTACCCCATTTGGATTCGAAAATTCCTACAAAGGTTAGTCCGCACATACAACAAATATCCATGAAAGCATATACTATAAGGTTCATCAATCAAACTCGACACCAGGTCTTGTTTGATTGAAGAAGACAGTTTTAACCTAAGCACCATGCTTAATTTAAAACAACCTATGAAAGCACGTAGCTAAACATGCACTCAAACCATAGCATTACAAACATAGATAAAGGAAGCATGAAAGCATGGTCAAGCTATTCCAAAGGGACATAAACATAAGCATAAGATGGTGAACATCGGGCAACCTCCCGAAAGGGCTTTGTTTAATGTCAAAAGCAGGACGTACCTAACTAGGCAAGATGCAAGAGCTAACATCATCTCCAAACCAGGATAAGATTTGGTATGAGAGGAACTTTACTCGAGATGCTCACTTACCTCCCCCACATTTGAAGTTTGCATTGCTAGGCAACAAGACTCAAGTGTGTGGAGATGAAGCTTCCTTTTGTAAATGTTCCCTCACCGAAAACTTACTGAAGTGTTGAAGTTGATGTAGCTCACATCTTCTTAGGAATCACTTATCCACCATTCTTATTCTCAATCTCAACCTGAAAGGTTAGCGACAGAAAATACCCGAAGCAGAACCTTATCCTAAAACATGATCTTGCTCTTTATTTGAAAAGGGAAATAGAATCTAACCTAATCCAGGCTATCTCCTGGTAGTGCTTTGTTTACGATCATAAGCTCGACCATGGGAACTTCTTCCTGCAGCTATCATTGGTGATGTCATTCCCGTCTCACCACCAATTGTTGATGTATCATTGAAGCTTCAGCTGCAAGGTTAGTGCCACAGTGCATACACGAAATCTGCAATGCTTATGGTAGACATATGCATCTACAACCATCCTTCTAAAATTTTTACAGGAGAGGACCATAAGGCGGTTGTAGTCCTCGTGCGTGCTCAGTGCACTAAGCATGGCTGACTCTAGAGAGGCATGATGCAAGCATGGTTCATGTGGTGTATCAAGAATGAAGCTACCATGCTCATCAATGGAATCCTTTCCTTTGGACTCCAGAGTCGGTGCCTCGATCTCCATGGCCCATGAATTCTCCATCTCAGGAGGTTCATCGTGTGAGATCGATGTTTATTCTCGATCAAGGTCGAGAGCAACGTGATATGGGCCAATGGGAAGAAGCTCAAACTCGATCGAGGGTGATGAGGATCGTTCGCCTTCACAAAGGTGAAGAGGATCTTCCGAGTCGTACTCTTGAGGAGTAGAAAATTCCACAACCTCAATGACAACGGGCTCGGAGGATGTGAACGGATATACATGCCTCATTTCCTCGAGCGAGTTTTGCTTGGGAAGAGGCTTCTCCATAGAATTCTCTGAAAACAAGGGAACGATGGCAGAAGAGACTTCCCTAAGCTTTTCATCCAGGCTCCCTCGGGATGCATCAAGAAGTTTTTCTACTGGGCAGCCTAGGAGGAGATCAAGATCGAGGACATCAAAGATGTGGAAGTCTAGATTAACCTTGATCTTGTCTATCATGAGTGGCACAGCACTTGCGATCCCCCGACATTCAAGAATGTGTCCGGAGGGACAACTCTTGAGCAGCTTATCGAAAGTTCTTAGCGTAACAATGCCCAACAAAGTGTACACTTGGTGCCATGGCATAATATTAACCTCCATTGTGGAGTTAAGATGGGCTTCTACGATATATCCTTTTATGGAACAAGAAATGATCGTAGAGGGTGAACAAATCCAAAGTGCTTCGGAAAAGTTTCCCACTCCAGTCAACCACTTCTTCTCCATGGCCTCCATGATAGATGTTTCACTTGGAGGATTAGGAGGCAAAGGAGGTACCGTAGGCCTAGGGGAAGGTTCTGTCAAAGGATTTATGTCTGATTGGACTTGGACAGAAGAGGGCTCCTCCCCTAGTTGGGTATCTAAAGAATCCGAGGTGTTCTTGAGATTTCCAAAAGGATCATCCTCGAATCGATGATAGAACTTTGGAGGTTGAATTTCTTCTTCCTCCATTGTTCCTGGCTCGGGAGAGGGTTCAATAGACGATTCTTGGGATGTGGAAGTCGAACGCTCAGATTCGGATGTTGAGAGACTCTCATGGATCGAATCTGATTCCTGGCGGGGTTCGTTATGGTTGGTAGGGAAGAAAGAGTTTTCTAAGAGGCTGTCTAGGATTGCTCTTCCTTCCACTAGAGTTTTGTGTGCAAACAAACCTCCAGCAGCGATGTCAAGATCTTGGGCAGCATCCATGTCTAAACCCATGCAAAATACGTAAAGCAACACATCATCGGGTAGAAATGATCCGGGTCCAGGTGCACAAAGGCGTATGAACCTAGCCCACGCTGCTCCTATAGACTCCTCCTCTAATTGTTTGAACTCGAGAATATCCCTTAGGAGAGAGGCCATATGAGTGTACCATTGCACCGTCCTCTCCACGAGAGAGAATGAGTTGCAAAAGTTATCTCAAAGTTTGCCCCAATCACCATTTATACTTTTTACAGTGTCAGAGTACCATTGCTCCGCCCTTTCTGACAGAGAGAGGGGGAACAACTTCCACCTTATGGATTCCTATGTCATGCCTGGGAGAACCAGACGCGAACACAGTTCCTCGAATTCTTCCAAATGAAAGTAGGGGTCTTCATTGATCGCTCCAAAGAAGGGTCGATCCTGAACCATGCCCATAATGTGGAAATGAAGTTCATGGTCGGATGTGGAAGTTGATGGATCATTGAACTCATAAGTTGAGGCGGAGAGGTCGTGAAAGGATGGCCTCTCCATGGGTAACAGGGGTAAAGGTAGAATAAAGGAAAATGAAAAGATACGAGGACCACTGGGTACGAAGATAGATACAACAACCGTTCCCCGGCAACAGCGCCAGATTGCTTGTTGGGTATTTTAGCGACACACGAAATAAATCCGCAAGCGCACGGATACCGTTGTAGCTTTCACCTCAGAGTATTCCAAGGGTATCGAATCCAAGGGAACGTGTGTGCACTAACTTCGTATAGTCGGTCCAAGGACACACCCAGACAAGAGGCAAGGATAGAGAGGATTCCTAAAGATAGCACTATAGATGAGATTAAAGGTCGATCTCTAGATAGAACTTGGCTTAGGGTACCGATAGCCCTAACTTAACAGGCGACTCCGGTACGTGGATCTATGTGGAACGGAGCTTTGACTATATCCAGCCGCGGAGGATCAACGAGGGCCAGAAGGGCTGTCACCACCTCCTGGACTGCCTCTACCTAACCTTGGGATAAGCCGAACGAATGATAATCGGTAGCGTGTCACAATGTACACGCTGTGGTTACTGCCGTAGCCAACAGACTACGGCACCCTGTACTAATAGAACTACGACCACGGAAGAGAACTGATCTCACTCACTATAGGTACTACTAGCTTATGCTAAAGGCATACGAGGGAGCACTCGGTCCCATACTAAGCTTCCAACGTATACGAACGACTTGCAGCAGACGAACGTATAAACCCAGGATCTAAGCACTAGCAGAGGAAAAGGCTACTCATGCAACCTAGCATAAACTATTAGAAAGGAATCATGAACACACTTTATTCTAATCAGAGTATGCAAGCATTCCACTTTATTCTAATAGGCTAGTCATACAAACAGGATACAAACTTGTGCACCTAATCAACTAGATTGAGGAGGTGTGTTCGTGAAGAACACGTGCCTCTAAATGACGAACAGGCGAAGAACACAAGAACATATCACTTGCACTTTAGTCTAAATAGAAAATGCAGAAATACTCACTTTACTCTAATTGAAGAACGAGCATCCATAGAGGTACATACCTTCACTCTCTCCCTAGCTTTGATCTAATCAACTACTCCACACTTACACTCTAGAAGGAGGAGAGGAGAGCCTCTCCTCTCAAGAGAGAAAATGAGAGAGGAGGAGAGGAGTTGTGTGTCCTATTCTCTACCCCCTCCACTTCTATTTATAGGCCAAGGAGAGTAGGAGGAGCCCCCAAGGCTGCCATGGGTGCCACCTATAGGGTGGTGACACATGGTGCTGAGGAGTGGGGGCCAAGTTGCTGTATCTTGCGTGAGAAGGAGCTTGAGGTGGCTTCCTTCCTGCGTAAGCTACTGAATCTTGCGGTGTAAGCTTCTGGGAAGCTACCCATTGCAGCCACACTTGTCCATGCACCCCATGCTGCTGATGTGGCATGGACCCGCACCAGGTGTGGGCCCCACTGGTGGGTCCTGCGTGACGAGGTGTGGGCCCCAGGTGACGTCATCTATCCTTTGTTTGTTTATTTCATATCTCGTGCATACGAACTCCGATGTAGGTAAATAATATATCCATTTCGATCGTTTCGACGAGCTCATCGTAATGGTGCAATTTAAATTGGCATTTGAGGTTGTTTATGATGACGCCCTTTATAAGCCATTGCTTTGCTTGTTCTCAACTGCACCATTTAGTACGTATTTCGGAGTGTCCTGCAACAAAAGCTAGAAACACCAACACTTGTGGAGATTGTCAGTATAAAGCCATATCCTAGTGTTGATGCTCACTTTTTATTTATTTTATGCAGGAGTTGACGGTGTAAAAGCAGTACTCCCTCAGGATCCTTTTACTTGACGCCGGTAGTAGAAATAGGAATGAGTCAGAATACTTGTCGTTGGTAGTAATGGATCAGAGAATTTCCGTTTTTTTTGCCCCTGGTTGAACTCGCATCCCCTTCGAAAAAAAAAATCGATAACTTAAGAAATATGACATGTGGTACTTATGAGCGCCTCAAATCTGAAAATGAGGTTTTGCGCACAAGGTGCAAGAGTCTTTGTGCCAAGGGTTTGGATTCTCACTTTTCTTGTCACTCCGATGTTGATGCTTCTAAATTTGCTTCTTCTCAACCGGAGTCGACTTCTTCTCTTGAGCGTGAGTCTTTGGATGGTGGCAAGTGTGCTAGTGCTTTGGATAGCTCTTTCATAGCTACTCCTATGCTTGTTGCTTCCTCTGGTGTTGCCCAAGATGTGTCCGATGGCAAAGGTGCTTCTCACATTTTTGGAACTCATGCTCCTAAACCGAAGTTCCAATGCACCTTTTGCAAGAAGGATGGGCATACCGTTGACTTTTGCTTTCGCCGTGTCAAGCACGAGCGACGTGTGCGTGCCAAAGCTTTTAAGAAGCCACATAGCCTCTCTCATGGCACGTGTGATTCTAATGTTGGCACCAAGTCGAGTGTTGAGGTTGATGCTTCTTGCTCTAAGTCCCAAGGGACTTCTCACTTACAAGAGAATGGTGATTCGTCCACTCGGACCGTGCCTCCCTATAGGCCTTTGTACCATTGCTCTCATTGTGGGAAGGATGGGCATCAAGAGAGTTTTTGCTACCGCCGGGCAAGGAGAATGCGGCGTGCCAGTGATTCTAGGCCTTTGGTTGTTCATAGTCCTTTTCATGGCATGGACACTTGTGCGCCTAAGAAGGCACAATTTGTTGACGGGTTTTATGACACTCTTTCTAGTGAGTTAGACCATGCTCGTGGACATTCTTCTAGTGCTTCTTGTGTTGGTCTGCAACATGTATGACCAAAATGCCCCTGTGAGGGCTTGTGTTGTAACTCCTAGTGTAGGGGTACTTCGGTAATTTTTCAGAGGACCTATATATAGGAGGAGTGGCTGAATTTAAGCCAACTCTTTGGCTAGAGGTGGTGTGCTCTTTCATTTTGGAGTGCTTTGGGAGAGAGGGAGAGAGGAGAGAGTGGCTCTTTGATTGGAGCTTTTTGCCATCCTAGATTTGTGCTTCTAGGAGTGGCTTGTAATCGATTGGACAAGATATTCATAGTGAATTCTTCCTTCTAATCTTGTGCCAATTTTTCTATCCCCCAATTCCTTTTGTTGCATTTTCGGAACTATTTTGTGCTATTTTCGTGCTTGGTTCGATTTGTCGTTTCTAGGGCATTTTGGCTCGGATTTCTTTGAGGGGATCATGGTGAGTGCCTTGTGCCTCTTTGTGGATGATCTAGACCCCTCAAACGTCGGGAATTGCTTAGAAATCGAAGGTTTTTGGTTGTGCACGAGTTCATGCAGGTGTTCCCCTAGATGTGTGATTCCTCACGATTTAGATGGTTTGAGGCCGAAATTTTTGGGGCATAGCTTCACCTAGTGACGCTTCTACTTTCCCCAAAGTTTGGTTGCAATCCGTTGGTTGAATCGGGAGATCTGGTGAAGGGGGTGAGAGGGTTGACCCGCGGGTGAGTTTCTGGGTGTTTTGTTCATGGCCCACGGACAGTCCGCAAGGTGGCCTCGGACAGTCCGCGAGGAATTTAGATTTGCCAGTTCATCCGTGTTCTTCGCGAAAGATTTTTAGAAAATCAATTTGGCCTTTTGCGGACAGTCCGCGAGCGTGGTGTGGACAGTCCGCGACTTCCGTTTTTCGTCACTTTTCTCTGGTGATTTTTTGGACGGTCCGAGTGACCTGTACGGACGTTCTGTGACACTGGCGGACAGTCCGTGCGTGGACTAGAATAGGCTGTAGTCTTTGGAGGTTCGGGTGGCTTTTACAGACGGTCTGCAAGCCATGCGCGTACAGTCCGCCTGGGTGCCGCGGACGGTCCGTGTCTACTGTGCGGACAGTCCGCCCTGGCTTAGGCAGACGAGGTTTGAACTTGTTCCTCAAGTTGTGCTTCCACTACTTGATTCATTCTTGCTTGTTCCTAGGGTTGGTAGGTCCGTTGTGACTACGCTACCTTGACAAGCTTGTGAGGAACATTCGGAGTTTGGTTTGGGACATAGGCCGAGTTCCATCCTTCGAGAAGAATTTTTATCGGCTCCCATTCACTCCCTCCCCCTCTCTGGTCGCCTATTCGATCCTTCACCCCCTTTAGTACCACACAAACGACCGGTATCACTTGGGTGGTACTAAATACCACACTAAATGGCTTTGCCCCCAAATAAGTAAAGAAAAAATGACAAATATCTAGGAGCCCTCCGCACATGACGTCTCTAGCCAAAAGTCACAAGAATTTCAAGCTTTGTAGACTGTTGTCGGTCGATTTTCGTACACCTATCTATGAGTTTACCGTCAACATTTGCACATATTTGATATCCTAACTAATGGTACTAACCCCCTTGATATAACAAGTTCGCACTCGCATGTGGTTTTTGGAGTATGTTGTTTACGTAGGATTTAAGCGCTTAAAGGAGTACTTTCGGGTAAACTTCATCAAGCACTTTATGAGAAGATCAAGAAGTACGACACAAGTCAAGACACGAAGTGAACAAGACTCCAAATGACCCCAAGGACCGAAGCATGAAGCCGTAAAACTCCAGGGACCTGAACAGAAGATGCAGGAACTTGTGCGACAAGTACCCTTACCTAAACCGCGAAGAAGACGATGTCAAGGGCCCACATGCAGAATGGTGCAAATCAACAATTGGACGAGAAGCGTCGGGGAGTGAGACGGGGCCAAACCGGGTCGAAACAGGCCTGGGCCGGTCGGCCAACCCTATTCTGAGCCTAGTTTGGCGCCCCCTTTGACCTAGACGCTCCCGGTCCATTTAAAGCCTCTATACCCCGAAGGGCCGCCGCATCCATTCACCAGAGAGCCGCCAAATCGAAGGAGACAAGCCGAAGGAAGCTGACGGCCGCTGCAAGTCCTCGAGTTGCCTAGGAGATGGCCTAGGCCATGCCCTAGCCGCCATGGTTGGCCCTACGTGGTGAAGCCATGGTGGAGTTCCGGATCCATGCCTTGCATTCATCAAGGCAATTGTACACTCTACATTCGATGGTAATATAAATCATGTCTTTTCCTTAATTTGATCTACTTCGATGTATGCTTATTCATATGTGTAGCTAGCATATGCCCTTAGTAGGAATGGAGTAATTATGGTGGTTAGTCTATATCTTGCGAACACATCGAAGTGGTGCACAGACCTAGGTGCACGCACTTGAGAGTCATTCGGTGTTGAATACCTTCGCATAGTGATAGTATGAGGGGAGGGAAAGCTCCAAGCAAACGTGTAATGTTGAGCAGGGTCGATGGCATGTACCATGGGAGCTGTTGCGCTGCCTACCAAGAGGAGGAGCTACGAATAAGAGCGCTTGGTAGGGCGTTTGAGGTAAAGCTTTGGGGAACCTTAGGCGTCAACACGCACCTTGCAAGGATGTCCTTGTAAAAGTTCTTAGAGACAACTATTTATCATGGTAGGAGTTTAGATTGGTTTGTCACCTTGGCCGGAGCGGCGACTAGAAGACGGTAGGCTAGGGTTATCTTTGGTTATGACCTTTATGGCTAGGTGGATGTGATCCATACATCCTTTCATGTTTGTATGTTTAATCTTTATGCAATCAACACTTCATGTTAGGTTAGACCAGTAGGTTAGATGGAGAACCCTAGGTAGTTTGCTTCCGATCCACAGTTTGATATCTTGGGTCACCCGCAAGTGAAGAAGGGCGACACATGATCCTTACGCTTGCGGATCGAAACGCGACACGTGATTCAACCATCAACAAGCCCCTTTTTCTGGCGCCGTTGCCGGGGATTGGAACTCGAACCCTAAGGAGATCTATCTTTCTTTTTAACTAATCCTAATTTTATTATTACATATATCCTGTGTTTCTTGTTTGTGTCCTCGAATGCAGGTAAAACCTTGACACAAAGCTATCGAGAAGTTTTCAACATTCGGACTTCGACAAGTCCAACCTCGCTCAACCAAGTCAATGGCTACATGAATATTTGCTCTTTAGTGGTAGGTGTTAACTTTGGTTAGTGGCCGAACATCCGCTATCGAGCCCACACCCAAAGCAAACGAAGATGAACAAGGTATGCCTTTATGTCAATTAAGTTTTTAGACTAATGCCTTTTGGAGGTTTGTTTGCTCGAGTTATAGCTTTCGAAAACAACAATGCCCATGCAGCAATGGTAATGATTTTTGAAGCCAAGAGATGCGTGACATGGTGCCCTAAAAGTCTATAAGATGACCACACGTACATCTCCTGGTCGACGATAGACGAAAAGATAATGATGTCATCAAGATATTTTGCACAAACTCAGCAGAAAACAAGATGATATATTTGGATTTTCAGAAGACTCACGAAGTTACGCTTCCAATGAGTCAAGAATCAAGTCAATCGGAGGTTCCTACAAGCGGATATGGCCGAATCACCGAAGGTTGCACGTCCTGAATTCTGGACAGCAAGCAAAACTAAAGTGAAACAGCCATAGCTCCCTCATTCGGACTCCGATTAAGATGAATGACTACCGATTGGAAAGGTAATTTTATAAATTTTGAATAGAGAAATATTTTGGTATATGTTCTATTATGTACACTGGGGAAAATCCACGAAGAAGAGGCAGCAGCAAGGCGATGACAACAAGATACAGGAGATGGGCATGATGACGATAATTAGAAGATGGGGCAACGGTTCCACAACGCATACATGATCAAATTCAGGAGCTAAGGACAGAAACAAAACCCTCCAGAGCATGGATAAATGAAGACACAAGGGGCACCACTCAACACACGATGATGTTGGAAGTGAACCACGACGGATTCCCAAAAAGTAACATCAAGCTGCATGGCTACTTTGGATTCTCGCACAAAGAACCATCGCTTCACAACATTAAAAAGGTATGTGAGAAAGTCAAGCTCTATGACTTTAAATGAAGTGCTTTGCGGCAGGTAACCCGATCTTTTTATATATCTATATAAACTATGACAATCTACATTGCGCTCTTTATTTGAAAACTTCAAGTAACATTGTACCATTGCTCTAATAAATGTCACAACCACATGTTGTATGCTTTGATAGATATTGAGGGAGCACTTTGCCACTTGATTTTGGAAAACATGTAGACCACCTTTTTTGTGTGCTTACTAGTGTTTACAGTCTTTTTCTTTGTGTCTTTTTAGAGAGAAATATGAAGCATGATCCCCTTTGATTCTAAACTTGTGGCTAGTTAACTTAGTTTAACTTTCATTTTGGTTTAGATCACCACCATACCATGTCATGTCTTTTTGTTCATTTATCTCATGTTGCACTTCATTCCACATTGTTCTCCACCCTTGCATTGTGTTGCATGTTGCATCTCATTTTTATCACCCATTTTGTGAAAAAAAAATCAACTTTGCCTAAACCTTCCTATCAAACCACACTTAGCACCCAAGCCAACAAAGGAAGGATGGACTTGTGTCAATTCGACCAAGTCTATCTCTATCCCTTTTCTAATTAAAATTTTGACTAGCCTCATCCTAAACCCTTAGGGAAAACCCATCATACCTTTAGTAATTCTAAAACCATAGGTTTGCTTTCATCCAAAAATCTAACCCTTGTTTTCTTTTCTTCTTTTTAAAAACCACCTTAGATAGATTTTCTTCACTTGACTTGTCTTTTCAAAATTCTTGTCTTAAGACAAAAATATAGGAGGCCCATAAGCCTTACCTTAAAACCTTTGTTAGCATGTTTGATCAGGTCTTTTGATAAAAGATTTTGTTGTCAAGGCTCTACCTATCATAAAGTGACTTGCTTGTCTTTATTGAGGAACGACATCGAAGGCCTTTGTAAACATTGCTGACCCTTTTTTCTAACACCTTTGCATTTGCATTTTACATCAACCCCTTTGTTCAATCATGCATTGGTTAGCTTGGCTTCTTCACGAAACTTTTTGACGAATGCTTTATTTCCATGATAATGCTTCACGTGTGGCATTTTCTTTTGCAATCTTGTGTAATCATGGTGTTTATACATGATTGGAGACCCACGTCATTCAGTTTTATATACCTGCTATCATATTGTATTGGTTGGTTTATAAACTTCGCAATGCGCCCTACTTCTCTTACACTATAAAGAATTACTAATCTTGGGATAAGCATGGTGTTTTGACCTTGGTTAATAAATCTTTTAGGTGATGGAGAAGTTTGGCAACCACTTTGTAAGCATGGAGCTTAGAATTTGGTTTAAACATTGTTTTTTTTCTATATCCCTTCCTTTCATTTGCATTTTCACCTACACACACGTACACACATTAGGCTCTTATTTTTCTTTTTACTAGGTAAGCTATGCCACAAGTTAAGACCTTAGGGATGTTATTGGTTTGTTGGCAATTGTTTCTACCCCCCGACCATCATCCCGGGAGTAGAATGTGCATTTGATTTGTTTTGCAGGCATGGCGAAGTGTTCCCGTGAGTTCTTGACCAATTGCAATCAAGATCGTTAGTCATCTACAAGGCTTGAGAGGGAAGTCGTTCTTTCCATCAAGGTTTGAGGATGTGTTCAGAAATGTACAATGGAAGAAAAGTTGAAAATCAGAAGCTCCATCAAGTTACGATTCCAACACATCCAAGTTCGATGAATTTGAAGACCCGTACAAGGAGATATGGCAGAAACATTGGGCGCTGCACATTCTGAAAATTACAGATTGCATCGCCGGAGTAAAAAGGGAACAACTCTCTTGTTTGGAACCTGTTTCATGCGAATGATGGCTCGTTGGAAAGATAATTTCATGGACTTTGATCTGGAGTGGTGTTTCAGTACATTTTCTGTCCTGGAAATAGAAGAAAAATCTGTGGAAGATGAAGCAGCAACAAGAAGGATGAGGATGTAGGTGATGATGGTTTGATGGAGGATTGGATCCATAGCTTGATGATAATAAGAAGAAGTTGAAGGACAAGTGAGGTAACAAAGGCAAAAAAGTGAAGATTATTTTCAAACACATGGCGATAGGACTCCAAGAATTACGAGCGATTCAAGTTCTTCCACACTTAGCAACATGCTAAGCATGGGGGACGATTTGAGGGACGAAAAGGGAAAGGCCACGTGGAGTACAAGGATCACCTTCACCACAAGATGCTCATCATTCTTTTTCCATGCTAAGCACAATGTTTAAGCATGGGGGAGGCCACACTACACTTCACTACGAGCATCGAAAAGGACGGTAACTCGCCCTTAACTTTATCTTTGTTTAACTCCTTCTAAATCCTTGCACATATATGCTTTCAACCATAAACAACCTTTGTATTTATCTCTCAATCAATAACATGGCTACTAGGAGGACAACCTAGGTTTGTTAGTTTTATTCTTCAATAAATAAATCACCATCACTTTTGAGCTTACCATGATGATATCATTTCTATGCCTTGCTTATGGAAAAGTGATGAAAGTTGCCGCTTTGTTTTACTTGCATGATGTTGTATATGACTTGACTTTTTGCTCTCTATTAAAAGGAACTTAAATTGATTAAATACCAGCTCTTTCATTTGTGGAGGTTAAATGACTAATTTTTTTTAGACCCACAATCTCTATCTTGCTCTTTGATTTAAGTTTACTAATGACCTATGCCTTGTACTTGTTTTATTCAAATTTATTATGCTATCTACATTTGTGAATCTCTTGCAAGGTTCTACCTACCAAAGCCTATACACATACAACTTCTTTCATGATGTAACCTTTAGTTCGCAAACTTATATCTTGATGAGTTCGATTAGGATTGATTTATGTGGTACGAGACTAATAAGTTGGTCATTCCTTTGTGTATCTTTTTCATGCTAGCCATTCTTGTCTATGCATTGTGAGTTTCTACACTAGAAATTTCACAAACTTCGCTGGGCATCCACCCTAAATCCAACACATCTTTTTGTGATTACCTCCTTGACCACAACCCAAATTGAGTATGGATGATCTTTCGATGAATTTTCTGAAGATTTTCTGGCAAGATTTCAAGACATATAACATATGGAGGGACTCATCAATGCACCCAAGATCATGCAGAGTTTCGACATGGAGGATGCCCCTGAAGATTTCAAAAGATTTATAAAGGAACACAAGGATTTTGTACTTCTCTAGCAGCCATAGGTCCCCTCACTTCTATGCTCGAGGACGAGCAATCATTTAAGCATGGGGGAGGATGAGCAATCTAGTGTTGATGATGCTTTGATGCTTAAGGTTTGCCACCGTGCTTTTTCGGGAGTATAGATCTCACTACTCCCGTAGACCCCTTCAACACACTGTGATCATCATAGAGGACTGCTATAGCAAGTACTATGTTGCTTAAAAGTTCAGAGGAGCATAAAAAATGATGAATAACAAAAGGAAAAAAGAGAAGAAAAAAGAATGAATGATGAATGAAAAAAAAGAAGAAAGAAAAAATAGGAAAAGAAAAAACAAAAGAGAAAAGTAAAAATGCTCCTTAGTTCTTTTTAGCTTTCATTTAAATCTTGGAGAGCTTTGAAGACAAGTCTATACTCAATCTTTTCCAACCATGTGCAATCCGATAACGAGAACTTCATTCGTGTCTCGGGATCACCCATTTGCCACTTGCACATGTCCACCTTTCTAAATGTGTGTGTTACATCTCTCTCTCTCTCTCTCCCCAACATTTATTTTCCATGACCTTTTTGACTAGTCTCGGTGATTCCAATAGATCTCTCTCTTAGTTTGACAATATTTCAAGTATAATGTTTTGCTAGGTTTGTCTTTACCTACCAAGCTCCACATAAGCTTTCCACTTTCATATATGAGTAGAATAGGTTGAGAATAATCTAGTGTAGGCTTGAGTGACTTGATGAGATGAGTGTTTCCATGAGCTTTTGCAAAAGAACCTCACTTATGTTAGATGTGCAAGTTTTTGAAAACTCTTCATGATGCAACAATGTAAAGGTTTGAAGTTTGCTTAAGTTTGGGAGCACTATATTTGTTTTATTGTGGCATGTTCTTTAATGCTAGTCTATCTTCCATGATGAAGTAGCCGGTCAAAACTTGAACCTTAAATGCTAAATACTTGAGAGAGAAATATGTCTTGTTGTGTATAACTAAGTGCAAGGAAGACATTGAAGGGCAACGCTGATTTCCAAGTTAAGCAAAGATCTTGGGCTTGCTCAAGGAAGAGCAAGGTTTAAGCATGGGGGTATATTGACGGTCGATTTTGGTACACTTAGCTATGAGTTTACTGTCAACATTTGCACATATTTGATATCCTAACTAATGGTACTAACCCCTTTGATATAACAAGTTCGCACTCACATGTGGTTTTTGTAGTATGTTGTTTACGCAGGATTTAAGCGCTTAAAGGAGTACTTTCGGGTAAACTTAATCAAGCACTTTATGAGAAGATCATGAAGTCTGACGCAAGTCAACACATGAAGTGAACAAGACTCCAAATGACCCAAGGACCGAAGCATGAAGCCGTAAAACTCCAGGGACCTGAACAGAAGACGTAGGAACTTGCGCGACAAGAAGCGTCGGAACTTGCGTGACAAGAAGTGTCGGGGAGCGAGACAGAGCCGAACCGGGCTGAAACAGGCCTGGGCCGGTCGACCCACCCTGTTCTAAGCCTAGTTCAGGGCCCCCTTTGACCTAGACGCTCCTCGGTCAATTTAAAGCTTCTATACCCCGAAGGGCCGCCGCATCCATTCACCAGAGAGCCGCCAAATCGAAGGAGACAAGCCGAAGGAAGCTGATGGCCACCGCAAGTCCTCGAGTTGCCTAGAAGATAGCCTAGGCCATGCCCTAGCCGCCATGGTTGGCCCTATGTGGTGAAGCCATGGTGGAGTTCCGGAGCCATGCCTTGCATTCATCAAGGCAATTGTACACTCTACATTCGATGGTGATATAAATCATGTCTTTTCCTTACTTTGATCTACTTCGATGCATGCTTATTCATATGTGTAGCTAGCATATGCCCTTAGTAGGAATAGAGTAATCATGGTGGTTAGTCTATATCTTGCGGACACATCGGAGTGGTGCACGGACCTAGGTGCACGCACTTGAGAGTCGTTCGGTGTTGAATACCTTCGCGTAGTGACAGTACGAGGGGAGGGAAAGCTCCGAGCAAACGTGTAATGTTGAGTAGGATTGATGGCAAGTACCATGGGAGCCGTTGCATGGCCTACTGTTGGTATTTCTTAACCTCGAGGCTAAGTTATGAGTTCCTAGCAACGATGCCAGAAATAACCAAATGGTAATCCTAACGATTACAAGAGTCCGCAAGCGCACGGAAGTACCATTGTAGCATTTCCCCAAAGGAGTATTCCAAAGGGTATCGAATCCAAGGAAGGCTGGGCGGATTAACAAGTTCAACACTATTGCAATGAGTATAAATCATAGACGGAAACAAACCAGACACTCGAGTACAGGGATAAGATATGATAGATAAGTTGGTAGTGTGAACACACAAACACACTCTCTCTAAAGGTCCTAGGCTTAGGAGGCAACATACGAGTTAGTTCTAGGTTCTAAGGTATTAAACACACAAAGTTAGTCAGACAAGTTAGATACACACTAGCATTGCATGACTGCTGGCTCAAGCACCTAGGTACAAACGGGGAGCTAACCTCCCGCGTCGCTTACGCACGACTCCGGTTGTTAGACTTTAGACTCCTACAGCGTATCCGAACGTGGGGGATTCCAGAAGGGTCCAACGGCTGTCACCACCGCGGCCTACCCCAAGACAAACCGTGGGATACACTCATAAGCAACGTAGCTACGCAACCCAAGCACCACGCTTACATTGTTAGCAGGACCCTGACCGACCCGGGCTATTGTGACTCAGGTCAGAGCCGCCAGATAAACCGGCCAATTACACTGAGTACCGTAGCTTGAGCACAAACTTCATACAACACAAACATGGGATCTAACTAGATCAAACTAGGCTAGGTACACAAACGGATTTGTGCTTTCCTATGTCTATTCAACAGGATCAAAGGGTTGTGTTCGTGAAGAACACGAGCCTCTAACTTATGAACAAACACCAAAAATATGTGTAAGTCACTCGTCAACTGGATCGAAAGGCCTTGTTCATCAAGAACATGAGCCTCTAAATGATGAACAAGCGAAGAACACATGAACAAATCACCCATGTATACAAGCACAACTTTATATGAAATAGCTGAATAACTGAAGTAGATCAAAGTCATATAATAAAATAAAGATACAAGAGAACTCATACCTAGATCCCAAAGTAGACTTGGAACCTGAAGTAGAACTACTCTAGCCTACCTCCTAGCCTTAGAAACCAAAAGTGAGAGAGGAGGAGTAAGGTGTGTTGGTAAGAAATGAACCCCCACCCCTTCTATTTATAGGCCTGAGCACCGGCGTCAAGATGAGTGAAACACCCCGGGGATGGCCTCTATGACCAATAGGCAAGCACCACGTGGAAGCCCGGGATCAGCCGACCCAAGGTCGGTTCGGCCGATCCAAGGGTCGGCCGACCCTAGGTGGGCCCCCCTCGGGGTGTGCTTCCTCGGGGTGGCTGTCCTGTGGGCCCTTAAGTCGGTCCCCGGTGTACACATGCACTTGAGGCAGTTTAGGCGCTCTGGTGGGCCCATGGATCCATGTGAAGTCCATGTGTCACGCTATGATTCGTCGGGGCTTACCTCCCTTGGATTGGTGACATGGCTTGCATGCATGGCACTTGAGGTGGCAGCCACTCCTAGGCTGAGGTGACGTGGCATGAATCATAGAAGGTGAGTTTGCCACTTTTTTATGCTTATTTTCCTGCAATCACATAATCTCCAAGGACAAGTGGAACTACATTATTCTTAACTAAAATGCGTGTAAGAAATGCCTCTTGCTCCTTTATTCATGAGTAAATTGACGGCTAAAGTAAGCACTTAACAGCCGTCAACACCTACCAAGAGGAGGAGCTACGAGTAAGAGCGCTTGGTAGGGCGTTTGAGGTAAAGCTTTGGGGAACCTTAGGCGTCAACACGCACCTTGCAAGGACGTCCATGGGAAAGTTCTTAGAGACGACTATTTATCATGGTAGGAGTAGATTGGTTTGTCACCTTGGCCGCAGCGGCGACTAGAGGACGGTAGGCTAGGGTTATCTTTGGTTGTGCACATTTTTGTCTAGGTGGATGTGATCCATATATCCTTTCATGTTTGTATGTTTAATCTTTATGCAATCAACACTTCATGTTAGGTTAGACCGGTAGGTTAGATGGAGAACCTTAGGTAGTTTGCATCTAATCCACGGTTCGATATCTTGGGTCACCCCCGAGTGAAGAAGGGCGACACGTGTTTCAACCGTCAACATAGACGCAAGTGCGAGTCGTGGGATTCGAACCCATGACCTTAAGCCTCGCGCAAAACTCCCATACCGTCTAACCTACACAGCACATCTAAACTAAGAGAGATGTATTTTCCTTATGTAGTAACCCGTGGACTGACATTTAGTATCGATCGGTAACACCGACCTATATTAAATACCACAATTTAGTACTGGTCAGTGTTATTGACCAGTGCTAAATGGTCTCGTCCATTTACTATCGGTCGGTGTCATTTAGTACCGGTCGGTGTTATTAACCAGTACTAAATAGTCTTCGCGGACAAAAAATCTCTACCTAGTACTAGTTTTGCTCTTTAATTAGTACTGGCCGCAATTGCGACAAGCACTAACGTGTTGGACGAAAGATCCTTTTTCTATTAGTGTATTCTGGCTACGAAAAGTAGGGACGACTAGTCATATTGATAACCACCATTTCTACAGGTTGTAAACGAAAGTTTAGTAGTGCATCCAAACTTGCATGATAACCACCAACATCTAAAATCAAGCAGCAGCATGAGGCCCGATGTCACATGGAACTTTATGGGGAATAGAGCAGATGAACGGACGAGCTTCTTCTGGTTTCCTATGTTGGACTTTTGACCTTCTAGCTTGGTTGGCTCATTAGCAGCTCACGAGCTGGCTCGAGCTAGCTTGAGCTAGCTCGTTAGTGGAATGAGCCAAAATTGTTGCTCAGCTTGTTAAAAAAATCCACCGAGCCGAGCTGAGCCGAGCCGAGCTGCGATTGAGTTGAGCTGGCTCATGAATTACTGGCTTAGCATCCAACCCTAGTGACATGGTAGTGAGCTCATCCGTCAAACACTACAAGGCCTAAATGTTAGAGACCATGACTCTACCGTACCCCTAGAACATCCCTCAAGGCCGACCCTAGTTTTCTGATGCCTCCCGTTCTCAAACCAAGATGGAATGCTCCAAACATTTTGCATGTATTAGCTAACTTATTACAAACTATAAGAGGTGTAGGTAGCATGTGGAAATACGGAGTATGATCAATGGAAAAGGAATATATATATATATAGTAAGCTAGGTGAAATATATATCAACTGAGAAATGAGATAAAATTGGGTGGCGTAATTATTAATATATATAGAAGCAGTACAACTAGGCAAATAGTTGGCAAAGTTGCCATCTCTTGGGCTACCCACGTGCTCCGTGTTAGCAGCTCAGACCTATCAAGTGTAGTCACATGTGATTGATGTTTGACAGTTTTTGTTGTGCTGTCATGTCATCAATGTCATAGTGTACGTGGTGATGATGAGTAGAGGTAACGAGTTAAGGTCCTGTTAAGATACTAGTAAGTGGCTAAACTTTAGTTTCTTGTCACATCGGACGTTTGAATACTAATTAGGATCACTAAATGTATGCTAATTAAAACTAATTCCATAGATAGAGGCTAATTCGTGAAACGAATATATCCACTACAAGAAACTATTTAATCCGTGACAGAATCATTCTGTCACGGATCATTGAAAATTCGTCGCAAATCAGTATCCGTGACGATTTAAATTTTCGTAGTGGAATGGGCGTCATTGATTAAATCGATCGACGTTTCTTAAAAAACGTCGCGGATTGAAGCGATCCGTGACAATCTTTTATCGTCGCAGAACAGCCCGAAGCCCAGTTAGCCCAGTTCAAAGCCCAGTTTTCGTGACGAAAATAACCGTCGCGGATTGTGCTGATATGGACGATGACGTGGCTGCTACGTGGACGATGACATGGCTGCTACGTGGACGATGACGTGGCTGCTACATGGACAATGACATGGCTGCTACATGGACGATGACGTGGTAGATGACATGGCCATTGATGGCGTCATCAAGGTGGTTTTTTTTACCAGCAGGACCAGCCCACTAAATTCTACATACACAGCCCATGTAAAATAAAATTTGCCCACTAAATTTCAACCATTTTTCCACCACATTTCATTCAACAGTAAGCAATTAGAGCCTAATTTATAGAACAATTAACATCCCAATCTTAACAGTATGCAATTCCAGTCCACAAGTAACAACATCAAGCCCACAAGTAAAGGCATTACATATGTTCTCATTCAGAATTAAAAAAAAACAGATCACATGCATTTGTTAATCACTAGCAGTCAAGCATAGAAAATCAGGTCTCCTCTTTCCTTCTAACTGCTTGTTACTGGATGCAGCTAATCCTTATCCAATCACTTCTAGTGGCTTGCTCCTTGCTGCACCTGATTCTCGCCCTGAAAGAGCACATTGCCAAATACGAGTCAGAGCTCAGTTCTCAAATATTATGTGTCACAGGTGCTTTTAGTACTCAACTAGATTCTTAGGAAATACTTCTTAGATTCGTTCCATGCTAAACCAGTCCACTCTATCCTATTAGTTTACCCATCATTATATTAGTATAGAGCCTGCACATCAGGAATACTAGCATCTCAAATTCAAAGCAACCAGTCATCAGGAATAAGTAGTCATCGTGAATAACTAGTATACAGAAAACCATTGAACTAGACACATTTGAGATTGGAAACTAGACACGAAAACCATTGAACTATGCATATGGACACACTCACACATACAGAAATTGATGCATATATAGAAAATCAACACTTTCATTCTAAAGCAGGAGCAAGGAACTGTTTCGCCTTCAAAGACATTCCACAAAACAGACACTGCATATCCAATTCAAGAACAAAATTGATTTATGCATTTGTTATAAGTGATGGTACTGGCAGGCACTCAAACATCCAGTTAGCTTATGTAAAAGGATCATCACAATTGAATTGTGTTGCCCTGGAATCAAAGAGTACATATGTCCCAATTGTTGCAGTTTCTGTATTCAGTAGATCGTAGCTAATATACATTGTGAATGCGGATGTACGTATCGTCACGAGGACTGCTGCACTCACAGAAAAATGTACACAAAGGTTGTTGCATCTACATATATAGTACCAGTATTTTGCTAGTTCCAATCTTTTCAGATCAGAGCAGGAGCACAGGTTTCTACATCAAGATGCTACTAGCTACTAAAAAATCCATACAATTCAGAAATCCACATGGTAACCGTACAATTCAGAAATCCATCTCAATCACTTCACATCTCAGACATTTAATGGCTCAACCGGGTCAAACATTTAAGCATGAGATAGATCGAGGAGGACCTGTGTGAAGGAGTGGCTCGCGAGTATCTCCGGCCTCCTGATTCTTTTGCCGCCCTTCTCTTCCTTTTTCCCTTGCAGATCCTGCTCTTCCACCGCAAATCCTTCAGATTTCCTCCTCCTACTTCGCTGCCTTGCAAAAGAACCGATCTAGGGTTAGAGGAGAAAGGATTTGAGAGAAGGATGGGGAGGGAGGAAGATATCAATGACTCTGTCACGTTCGGGAGATGGAAAGACCGGCGGCGGGATGGGGAAGAGAGGGGACGAGGGGGACGGCGGTGGGGGGACAGGCGCGTACCTGCAGCGGACGAGGACCTGCACGTTGACCACCTTCTCCCTATCGTGCCGCGACGACATGGCAAGCGCGGCGGCGAAGGGGATGCGGCGGGCGGCGGCCATGAGGAGCGGGTGAGGAGATTTATGCAGCCTTGCCTCGCCGTCCCAGGCCGTCCCTAGCGGTGAGCTTCGACCTGGAGATCCGCCTAGACGCAACCTCCGACGCCGGGCCTGGCCTGCAGGCGGAGCTCGCCCGAGGAGCGGCCGCCCTCACCTCGTGCCACCACGCTGGGCTTGAGCTTCGCTGGGCTGGCCGCATCGGGCACAGGGAGCAACGGCAGGCGGATCTGAGGAAGAGAGAGGAGGGGAAGGTGGGCATCGTGGATCTGAGGGAGGGAGAGGAGGTGAAGGTAGGTAGTGGGTTGGGGAGAGGGAGAGGCCGAGAGGGGGCGGCGGCCGGGTCTGCGAAGGGAGAGGGAGGCCGAAAGTGGGGAGGAGGGGAGGCGGAGGCGGAGGACGGATGCGGGCGGTGCGAGGAGGAGCAGTGGCTAGGGTTTGGTCTGGAGAGAGCAGTGTTGACGCCTGTTAACGTATACTTTTATATGTCAACTAAACATGGAAAAGGACTAAAAATTAATTAGATCACCTTGTTAGGGTTTACACTAACATATTTCCATGAGTTTTGGTGAAGTTGTGATTTGCAGGGACTAAATAGGAAAACAGCAGGATTAGCGAGACATACGACTCCAAAGACGTGTCCCAATCGTACTCCGATCCAACTCCTACAAAAGAGCAACCTAGAAGTACTTCAAAGGAAGAATCAAAGTACAACATTGCGAAGAGCTCGTCGAGATGATCGAAACGGATATATCATTTGCCATATTCGGAGTCCAGAATCAGAAGATATTCGTCGCAGAGCGGGGTTCGGTAAAACGGGCATAACTTCATCATCCGGACTCCGTTTGACGCAAATTATAGTTTTTCGGAAACGGCACGACGACGCGCACGCACCCACCAAAGATGGGCCTGAAGCTCCACAGTGGGAGACCGACCGGCCTCCTTACAGGGCCGATCGGTCTGGCCCTGCTGCCAAACGGGCCCCGCTTATGGTATGTTCCAGAAGGTTCCTCCACCGACCTATAAAACCTCATCTTGGCCGTAGATCAAGGTCGGTTGGATCGTATGGTGGCAAGGCACCTCCTCAGGACTATATAAACAGACCCCAGACCCCCTGGTTCAATCATCTTCTCATTAGCTATCTATAGAGCAAAAGTTAGGGTTTCATATTAGAAGAGAGAGATCCCTCTAGTTGTCTAGTTCAACTAGTTCTAGTTCTAGATCTAGTTCTTCTAGTTCATCTAGTTGTAAGATCAAGGAGAGAGGTGAGGAGAAAGCTGGAGATCCGGACCTGTCGGATCTTCATCAACATTGTACATCTACAGCAACTAGTTCGTTCTTCAGCAATCTCCAGGTTCTTTATTTATTAATTCTAAGTTCTCTATTTATTTATTTTCATTCAGTTTTTACTTTAAGTTTATTTATTAGATTCCCGCTTGCATCAAGTGCTCTAGTCTTTGCAACGCTAGAGTAGTAATCTTTAGATTAGGCGTGGTGCTTAGTCTAGTGGTTACCTGGAATTGCACCCAATCCCACGGATAGTTAGTGGTAGCCCTAGGTGGTGACAGCCCTGACGGCCGACGTATTCCACCACGTTCGGATTGGTGTTTGTAGGACCGTAGTTGGAGCTTCCTAGCCCCCTTCTCATCCCTTTCCGCGGCTAGTGTTCTGATGTCCCAATATAAATAAACATAAGAGTATCTCAGATTTTTTAGATCGATTAGAGGCTTTAGAAACAATCTCTCTCTCTCCCAACATCATCAAACTTTTCGTAGGACGTTCTAAACTCTTTCTAGTACACTTCACGTTCCCCGTGGAAATCGATACTCTGGAATACTCCCGGGTGAAGGCTACATCGGTATCCGTGTGCTTGCGGATTTTTCTGTTTGCGTTAATAAATACCAACAAGCTTTCTGGCGCCGTTGCCGGGGAACGGTAGCTGTGCTAGTTTAGAATCAAGTTCGTCCGTTTATTCTTTTTCTTTTTACCACCTTTCTCATACCACCATCATGGATTCCACTCCTATTTATAAACTTTCCGCTCCAAAGGGCGAACTACTAGAGCCACCAAAATCATCACATCCAATTCTTACAGATGGCTACGAGATTCGCCCTGCTTTCATAGCAATGGTTCGGGAACAAACTTTCTCGGGAAAAGAAGGCGAAAATCCATATGTCCACCTTCGAGAATTTGAGCAATTGTGTTCATGCTTGAATATTCCTGGCATGAAACATGAGACCCTAAAATGGAAACTATTTTCGTTCTCTCTTTCTAAGAGAGCGAAACAATGGTATGCTCATAATTCTAGAAGTGTGAACGGAAATTGGGAGGAACTTCGAGACAAATTTTGTCTTGCTTTCTTCCCTACTTCTCAAATTATCACTCTTCATCTTGAAATTCTGAATTTTAAACAAAAAGAGAAAGAAACCGTAGGAGCAGCTTGGGCAAGATTTTCAAATTTAATCTCATCTGGCCCAGATTTGTCTTTGCCTGACCAAGTCCTTTTACAACACTTCCATTATGGCCTTAGCAAAGAAGCTGCCCTATTCCTCGATACATCTTCTGGAGGATCATTTTCACATATGACCGTTAGTGAGGGAAAAGTTATCCTTGAAAAAATTCTTGAAAACACCCCATACATTGGCATCTATGATGAATTCCCCGAAGAAGAAGTCGAGCCAAGCCCAGAACCATTAGAGGAGGAACATGCAACCGAATTAGAAATTCCAATTGACTCATCTAGTAATTTAGTTGTCGAGGAACCTCTCGAAAAGGGAACGCAAACCCAACTAGAGGATGATGAACCATCTCCTCTAGAGCTTCCCTTTGCATTTGAGGAAGATATCTTTGAAGATTATGGAAACACCTCAAATTTTCCTATTCAAGCGAGACCTCTAGAAAAGACCACTCCATCTGATCCGCAGGAAGAAACGGTTAGCATAGAACATATCAAAAGTCTTTCTGCAATTATGAGTTATGAATGGTTGACCGAAGCGGAGTTATCACCTGAGGTAGCTCGAATCACCTCCCCTTCAACCATTCTCTTATGCCAAATTAGAGGGTCTGCTAGAGAAGTCCACTACAATCCTTCAGTCGGGACAAACATAATTTCAAAGGAGTTAGCCGATACTCTTTATCCCGACACGTCCTTAACTCCATCTCAAAAACTTTTACATGGTCCAACAGGATTTATTCTTGAAAGCCATGGAGTTTTAAGGATAGTTCCTGTTAGAATCAACAACTCTGAGATATATCTAGATTTTCATATTTATGACATCTCAGAGATTCCTCTCTTGATTGGCAGACCAATCATGAGGCTTCTACAGGAAAAACCACTACGAGGTCATTTAGACTTCAATGTTGGGAATTCCACTATGACTATTCCTCTTGCCCGATCTACAAACACAATAGTGGAACCCAAACCTAAGCAAGACCTTATTGAGGAGGCCTTAATGGCGTCTTTAGAAGAAATGGTCCAACCATCCTTCGACGTCGAACACTTCATTGAAGAAGAGGACGAGTTTGCAGAACCCATTGAGCTAGACCAAAATGAGAAACCTCCACCTCCTTCAATAGAGTTGAAACCTCTTCCTCCTGGTTTGAAATATGTCTTCCTACACAATAATCGACAAACCCCAGTAATCATCAGTGACAAACTTTCAAAAGAAGAAACACAAAAACTCGTCACTGTTCTTGAAAGACATAGATCAGCCATAGGCTACTCACTCGAAGACCTCAAGGGCATTAGTCCTGCTCTCTGCACTCACCGCATCCCTATCGATCCTAATTGCACACCTTCAAGGGAGCCACAGCGCAGACTTAACAACGCTATGCGAGACGTTGTCAAGAAAGAGGTCCTTAAGCTCCTACACGTTGGGATTATTTACCCTGTGCCACATAGCGAGTGGGTTAGTCCTGTCCAAGTAGTGCCAAAGAAGGGAGGAATGATGGTTGTTAGGAATGAGAAGAACGAACTCATCCCTCAACGAGTTATCACTGGCTGGCGTATGTGCATTGATTATAGAAAACTCAATAAGGCTACAAAGAAAGATCACTTCCCGTTACCCTTCATTGATGAAATGTTGGAACGGCTTGCAAAGCACTCTTTCTTTTGTTTCCTTGATGGTTATTCTGGGTATCATCAAATCCCAATCCACCCTGATGACCAAAGTAAGACCACTTTTACATGCCCGTATGGAACTTACGCATACCGACGAATGTCGTTCGGGTTATGCAATGCTCCGGCTTCCTTCCAACGGTGCATGATGTCTATTTTCTCTGATATGATCGAGAAAATCGTGGAGGTATTCATGGACGATTTCACCGTCTATGGAAAAACCTTCGACGATTGTTTGGAGAATTTAGATAAAGTCTTACAACGGTGTGAAGAAAATTCCTTAGTCCTGAACTGGGAGAAATGTCATTTTATGGTCCGGGAAGGAATAGTGCTAGGACACAAGGTGTCCGAATGTGGTATAGAAGTGGATAGAGCAAAGATTGAAGTTATTGAACAACTTCCACCTCCCACGAATGTGAAAGAAATCCGTAGCTTTCTGGGACATGCAGGGTTCTATAGGCGCTTTATTAAAGACTTCTCTCAAATCGCTAGACCCCTGACTAGTCTCTTAGCTAAAGATGCACCTTTCATCTTTACTGATGAGTGCCATGAATCTTTTCAAATCCTTAAGAAGGCACTCATTTCAGCTCCAATCATTCAACCACCTGATTGGAATATTCCTTTTGAGATCAAGTGTGATGCTAGCGACTTTGCGGTTGGTGCTGTTTTAGGCCAAACCAAGGATAAGAAGCATTATGCCATATCCTATGCTAGCAAAACCTTGTCTGGACCACAGCTCAATTATGCCACAACTGAAAAAGAGCTATTGGCTGTTGTCTTTGCTATAGACAAGTTTAGATCTTACTTAGTGGGGGCAAAGGTAATTGTTTATACCGATCATGCTGCTCTTAAGTACCTCCTCACTAAGAAAGATGCTAAGCCTAGGCTAATTCGATGGATTCTTCTACTCCAAGAGTTTGATATTGAAATTAGAGATAAAAAGGGAGTAGAGAATTCAGTAGCCGACCACTTGTCTAGGCTACAACATAAGGAAAAACACGATCTACCCATAAATGACTACCTAAGGGATGACACCCTGCTCAAGATAACACACTCCGATCCATGGTATGCAGACATCGTGAACTTTATAGTCATGGGCTATGTCCCACCTGGTGCAGACAAAAGAAAGTTAATCCATGAGAGTCGTTTGCATCTATGGGATGAGCCATACATTTTTCGAGTTTGCGCCGATGGATTGTTGAGAAGATGTGTCCCTAAGGCTGAGGCAATTCAAATTATGGAAAGATGTCATGCTTCACCATATGGAGGACATTATGGATCATTCCGGACACATGCCAAGATATGGCAGAGTGGCTTTTTCTGGCCAACGATGTATGCAGATACAAAGGAGTTTGTCAGGAGATGCCACCGATGCCAAAAACATGGAAACATTAATACAGAAAAATCATAAAATAGAAAATCCAATTGTGTTGGAATCCAAATGAGTAGATCTATACAGTGAACATATAATATGGTACGCTTTAATACATTTCTTTTATTGTTGTGAAGAAAAATACAGATCAGTTGTGACGAAAAGTATAGATCTAAAGCTACAACACAACAAATGTACTAAAATACACTATATTAGAAAAATGTACTAATATCGTTTCTCAAAACAATGATATCTTTCCCTCCTTATCAGTAAAATCCTAAATTGCATTGCATGAGATGATTTATGAAAATGTCTTTCCCTCCTTCTTATCAGAAAAATCCTAAATTGTATTGCATGATTTGATTTATGATGAAAATGTCGAGGTACAGCAAAATATTAGAGAGAGACGTGCACTCATCCTTCCACCGCCCGCGTCTGCAAGGCCGCCCGATCGATGGCTTTTGCCTCAATGGTTCCTCCTCAGCCGTCCAAAGTTTTTTTATATAAATAAAACTAATAAAAAGGAAAGAAAAACAAGGGGCACTTTCAGTTCCGGCCGGCTCGCCCGCTTGTCTGGTCTGCGGTGGTCCCGCAGGTTCACACCGCGGTCGCACCCCTTCTCCCCTCTTTCTTCCCCCCTCCATCCACCCCACTCCAGTTCACTCGAGCACGCATCACCAGCGCCACCCCCTCCTCCTCCTCCTCCGTCGCCGGGGCCGGCACGGGCGGGAGGATTCATACCTCCGACCGGAACTAGATTGGGTTCTCCGTTCGTCGCTGGTAAGGAATCCATCCCTGACGCGCTTCTTCATCGGATTGATTGATTGATTGGTTGCTTCCTTCCCTTCCCGTGTTGGGGGGAGATTAGTTTGGTTTCGAATAGGCCCTTGCTGCGTGCCCCTCGAATCCAAGCCTCCCTCCCTTTCCTGCGGCGGATGCTCCTCCAGTCCATCCAATTCAAATATTCAACCCAATCCGCTCCGGGGTTGTTGGATTTGCTTGCTTGGTCGCTGCGTGGCGAATTAGTTTCCCTTTTTCGATTGTTTTGGGGCCGGCGGGTGGTGGAGACCCCGGAGACCGCCGCCTGGCGATAGTGCAGGTACTGGCTCTCCCGATTGAGGAATTTTTTTTCCTCGAATCTCCACGCGCTTCTGGAGAAAGGCTGGCTGAAAGCGACCCGCGTCCCTGCACTCAATCACTCGCCTCAACAATAACTGGAATGGATAGCCCCAAACCCAACCTGAAAGGGTTATATATAGAACGGTACTGCTAGCTTTGTTCAAGTTATTTTGAAAGCAGCAAGTACTACCGGTGTCCTATTTATCCCAACAAGTTTGTTGTTTGTTGGCGCATTGAAAAGAGGTAAGGCCTTCGTCCTACTTGGTGTGTTGAGAATGGACTGGTGGTGATGGTTGTGTTGTACCCCAGTCCCTAGTGGCAGAGTGATTGCAGTAGCTGGGTACGATGAATGCCTTCTTTCTGAAGTTACTATCTATGGCTAACTCCCTTTTTTGTGTTTTGCTGCATGGGCTGAAGTGGTGAGCAGGCATGAGGCAGTGGTTTTGTTGTAACTGCCACGTTGATGATGAGGAAGATGGGCACAAGGATCAGTCCAAGGCTCAGAGTACTAAGATAGACCGTACGTTGCTTACATCCGATGCTTGCCTTTTGTTTTCCTCTATATTGTGTATTGTGAATTACAGTGCAACAATGAACTAGTTGCTCATATTCAGTTTTAATAGTAGCCGAAAACAATTTTCTGGCCATTCACCAAAAGTTTCCCGTTTTTAATATGAATCAGATTGCTGCTAGATGCACATACAGTTAACGTAGATTCATATGTTACTTTGGAGACAGATAGTGACTTGATTAATGTTGTTTCCTACATCAAATTGATGTAGACCAAATTCATAGATGCCATAATGGTTGCTCTCATATCAAATGTATGCATTGGGTAGACAAAGAAGTATTGGACCACCATTCCTCTATTTTATGTCATACATGCTACTTTTGGCCTTTGGGCTACACCTTTCTTTTTAAGGGCACCAATTCACATTTTGCTCACAATACATATCTATTACTACTTCCTTGTTTCTGAAAGTGTTATTCCTTGTCTCATATATGACTCCCTTGGTTCTCTATTTAAACGGAAGTTCCAAGGTGTTCTGCTGCAATCATATTCAAAATTACATCATTTACATGTTGATTCTTGGCTGATTTAGTTTTTATCTTTTCAGCGAAGCAGAAATCTTCGAAGCCTCCTGTTAGTCAACCTGTGCCAGAGATCTCCCCTCCTACAATTGATGTCCCTGAATTGTCATTAGATGACTTGAAAGAAAAGGCTGATAATTTTGGATCAAGTGCTCTGATTGGTGAAGGTTCTTACGGACGAGTATATCATGCCACATTGGATGATGGGAGGCAAGCAGCACTTAAAAAACTTGATGCATCTGAAAATGAACCTAATGATGAGTTCTTGAAACAGGTGAGTACCCACAGGACATGAAGTTTCTTGTTTTTTTTATGTTCATATTCTGCATACCATGATGATGTGAGAAGGGAAAAGCATGAAATAATGTATAATGTTTCTGTGTTGCAGGTCTCATTGGCATCAAAGCTAAAACATGACAATCTTGTTGAGATGTTGGGTTACTGTGTGAATGGAAATTACCGTATACTAGCATATGAATTTGCAACCATGGGTTCGCTTCATGATGTTTTGCATGGTAAGGCGTTAAGCAGTTAGTATCATATTCATGCCACATGTGTATCTAGTATATTCTTTAGGGTGTCATGCTCATATGTAATGGACCTCCTTCATATTCCTTTATACAACAGGAAGAAAAGGTGTTCAAGGTGCACAGCCTGGACCTGTGCTTGACTGGATGCAGAGGGTCAAAATTGCTATTGAGGCTGCAAAAGGCATAGAATATCTGCATGAGAAGGTTCAGCCTTCAATCATCCATCGGGACATCAGATCAAGCAATGTGCTGCTGTTTGAGGACTTCAAGGCAAAAATTGCAGACTTCAATCTTTTAAATCAAGCACCAGATATGGCAGCTCGCCTCCATTCAACTCGTGTTTTGGGAACTTTTGGATATCATGCACCAGAGTAATTCTCTAATACCCTAAATCATAATAATGCTTTCCTGTGTAGCACATTTATTTTCATTAATGTTACTCACTGCAATTTTTCAGTCATAGTTCATATCTCTTGAACTAGCTATAATATTGTAGCATTTGCGTTAGTTTTGTTACACCCTAACTGTTGGTTTAATGATTTATACTTTTTAGTGATTTAACTGGTAGTTTGTGTTCATATTATTGGCTATATATCTTCCCACGCTCATCTGGTTGATTGCTATGGATGAAAAGACATTTTTATTTGTAAAATATAATACTGGTTGTTCTGTTACTTATCATATTTCAAAGTCCTTCTGTGGCACTTGAGAAGCACACAAGCTGATGCACGTCTTTTTCTTAAAAAACCATATTACAAACCCATGATATACAGCATCTACTGAAAGATATGGCTACCGTAACTAGTACTCTTCATCATTCTGTTGAGCAGAAAACGATTTCTGTACAATGGTTACACGAAATGCGGAACATCTCATGGATCTTTTCCAATATGTAACTAATGCTTGGTAATATGAATCAAGTATAGGTGAATGTATGTGTAACTGTATTACATGCTAGTAAACTGAGGGTCACTTTTGTTGCCTACAATCATTTGCGTATGTAGCTATGGATAAAAGCCTAGGGCTTCCCCCCAGGTGTCATCTATGTACATAATTACACATTGACTTATACCTTCCTATGAGGATACACATTGGCTTGTACTTGCCTACTTGACATCATGTGCTTGTAATACTTGCATTTGCAGGTATAAAGATTTATGACCTTGACCTTAACATTTTTAGAACCATCAGTTCAATTAATAAAGCTGCACCTTGGCTTGGTAGATGACCAGTCTTATTTGGAATGTTATGACAGACCTTAGTTGTCTATACATATGTCTCAAACCATTTAGGGCTACATATCTAAAATACCTACTCACCACCACGATATATGAATGAGGCAATGACTGTCTAGGTTATTTTGTCTAAGCCACCACAGTTTTCAGTAGTGATTTCCCATTATATATTACATCAATTTCACTCCGCTTAAATTGGGTATCTCATTATATTTTGAGATAGCTATGAAGTTACTTGAACTTTCATCTGCATGCAACGGTTGCTTCAATTGCACCACCATAGGGATTGTTTTTACTTTGTACACTGGTTATACTCACTGAGGCAATGGTAATTTATTACAATAAGCAATCAGAGTAGTTTTTGGTGAATTAACATCAAATATTGAATTCCATGTGGAACCAAGTATTGAACCTGAACTTCTGCTGATGTTCGGGCCTGTAGTCTCTCTTTTATCAACAATATTTCAAAAGTACCAACATTCTACCCAGCTGCCTTCTACGTTTGGCCCAAACACTACTGGATACATGCTTGAGTGAATATTTCATATAAAAATGTTGAACAACTACACCATTGTGTCAAAAGAATGTATTCTGTCTTCCTGGCAAGCCACCGGAATATGTTATCGTCCATATGCTATCCAATTTCCTACCCAACTTGTTACAAAAACTGCATTTAGTACACATTGTGGAGCCTTTACAGAACTTAGCATTGCAAGCTAAATTAGTGTCATTTTATTGGTCAACAACGTACTTATACCTATTGAACAACCTTTTATTGCATCCACACTTTTCCTGGTGGTTTTCCCTATATGGAATGTTACCATGTCAGGATTCACTCACATAATTTCTTGATGAAAATTTGAGAGGCTCACCACCTACTTCATTGCATTTTCTTGATTTTAATAGCATGCCTAAGATAATATGGGCTATGTATCATTCATGCATTATTGCATTCTTTTGCGATCCAGGATACTGACATTCCTTTTCTTTGTGTAGTATAGGAAAAATTATGTTACGTAGAGGCATTTAAATATCAAAATTACGTTAGGTAGAGGCATTTAAATTATTGCATTCTTTTTTTTTACCGAAGTCAGCAGGGAAAACCCTATCTATTTTTTAATAAAGTTTTATTCCAGCCCCTTTTAATTTGCTCCCACATGGAATTGAACCCGTGCCTGCTGGGTGTTACTCAGCTACTCTAACCACTAGGCTAGAGACCCTCTCAAGTTATCTTTAAATTGTGTGGGGGTGCTTGGCTGTACTTATATTTGTTTTGCCCTTGATTGATTGCTTTTGCTTGACTATATTTGTCAATCTGTTCGTAATCGTCAATGTTCCATGCTTGGTAACTATTATTTAGTCAAGTAATGGTAGGGTTACAGTAATATAAATATAGCAACATCAATGATCTCTGTTGGAATATTGCAGTAACAATATTATTTGTATTCTCTGCATGAATTATGAAATTTTAAAATCCCTGCTTTTTGTAGCTGCCTTTCTAAATTTGGTGCTACTTGGTACAGATATGCTATGACTGGCCAGCTGACACAGAAAAGCGATGTCTATAGCTTTGGTGTAGTCCTTTTAGAACTTTTGACTGGAAGGAAACCAGTAGATCACACAATGCCTCGAGGACAACAAAGTTTAGTCACTTGGGTAAGTCATTTTGCTAACAGGCTGAAGAATGGTTACTTGTGTACAGTCCAGTATAATATATTACCCCCTGTCAAGGGCTCTATGCATCAACTGGTATAATTGAAGCATAAAATGTAGAAAAAATAGGGGTGCGAGAAAGCATAGCGCCATTTACAAGATATGTTATATGTAATGGTTACCATGTTGGCATGCATACGGAGTAGTAACGTGTTTGATTTTTATTATTGACATCATGGTACTAATTTATTAGATAGCCAGGACTGGATACTGCTATTGCCTTACTGAAATGTTTCTCCAAAATAGCCTAGCGGGTTAGAGGTTACTTGGGAAATTGGTTTACTCATTTAATTGAGATAAAACTAAACCGAAACAAATGGATCTAGTATTGGGTCCTATCCATCAACTAATTAGTATCTGGGTACCAAATTGTACTGAAGTGAGAAGTATCTGGTAAGAAATCAGGGAGAATACCCCAGATAATAAAAGGTAGGCAAATATCCTTTGCTTACTTCTTTATGTACATTTCTCTCTCAGGCTACTCCAAGATTAAGTGAAGACAAGGTCAAGCAATGTGTAGATCCCAGGTTGAAGGGAGAATATCCTCCAAAGGGAGTTGCTAAGGTCACCCTTTCCCCCCTACAACTCATGTCACTGAATGGCTGAAATGATGATATTTTACATTCAGTTTGGGCATCCAAATTCCTAATGAGCATGCCATTATTGACATAATTTCTTCTGAATCACCTGCAGCTCGCTGCAGTGGCAGCTTTATGCGTGCAATATGAAGCTGAGTTCAGGCCCAACATGAGCATCGTTGTGAAGGCGCTTTCTCCCCTCCTTCAACAAAGACCCACACCAACTGCCTCAGAGCCAGCCCCGGAACCTGCGAGCTGAGACCAGTCCCTCTCAGCACAAGCCATCTCGGAATCAAGCACATTCTGTGTGTAATTGAGAGTGTTTTGGATGTTGGTTTTGTAGCGTTCCCAATTGGATAAAGCATACATGAAGTTGCCCCTGCCCTTTCGTGGACACCGACTAGCGAGGCTCGCTGCTTTTATATTGGCGTCGTACAATGGTATGTAGGAGGGTCGAAGTTTTCTTTTCCATTTATTTACCAACTCTGTAGGTTTAAGGGAGGGAGCCATGTTTGGAAGAAAAGAGTGATTTTCCGTCTGCTGCATGAT
The DNA here is from genome assembly GCA_036936925.1 of Cenchrus fungigraminus. Classification (NCBI taxonomy): domain Eukaryota; kingdom Viridiplantae; phylum Streptophyta; class Magnoliopsida; order Poales; family Poaceae; genus Cenchrus; species Cenchrus fungigraminus. The sequence goes on from CM072780.1 coordinate 78,202,734, forward strand.
ATCATTGCTACATTTGAACTTGTTGACACCTTCTCCGGGATCAACAAGTGCGCGGAGAAAGCTCGCTGCAGCTTCTCTGTGCAGGGCGGTCAGACCGCCTATGTAGGGCGGTTAGACCGGGGTGCCGGATGAACCGGCGGTAGACCTACGAACGTCGGCTCGGGAGGGACCCCGTCGGAGTTGATGCACGTAGGGTTACTCTAGGGTCGGCATGCCACCTAGAACGCCTTCGGACGTCACGGAGACGAAGGAAGAACAACAAGTAATAGATTGGAAAAGCTAAGGCAAAGAGATGAAAGTAAAGACAAAACGATAAAGAGCAGATGTGTTTGATCGATTGGATACCCTCAATCGGTCGTTACCCTTTATATTTATATAGGGAGGGGAGGTCTTGCCCCATTAGGAGTCGAAACTCTTACAAAACCGTGTCTATACATCTTCTAACTCGGATTTGACTGGACAGGGTCATCTAACCACGTAAGGGAGGCGGTCTAACCGCCTATGTGACGTGCAGATCTTCCCGAAGTCATATCTCTCATCCGGACTCCGAATTGGACGTTCCATATATGGATCTTGATCTACTCGACGAGAACTATCCAATAGTGAAGTCCAAATTGCCTTTTGAGGACTTTGACCAGGGCGGTCTGATCGGGTGGGCCCACCAGTTAGACCGGCCTACCTAGTCTTGCCAATTTTGGGTGTCAACGTATGCCCCCTTGTTTTATGGCAAAGCTTGCATGCCAGAAAACATCTATAATGATTAAAATTGGCAGAAAACGATGATTAACAATACGTCTATATTTTACTCCTAAGGGCGATAATTGCTTTATCGGCCATGAACTTGCTATGAACTCATGGAACAACTTGCTTTAGCCTCCATGCCTACTTAGTAGTTGTTGACCTTGCCGGTGTGACCACTGTAGGTTGCTCCATTGATCTTTGCTTTCGCATCCGCTACAATCTCCTCTTTTGAGTGCGGGATAAGCCTGAGGGACACCACCTCGGCTGCATACCCTTAGAATTTTGCTCGTTGCTACCCTCACCTTGCTTGATAGTAGCACATACATTATTTTTGACCAGATTGCTGTTGTAAGCGATCGTTCTTTGCAATGTACCATAATTTGGATGTGCAATAGGATATTGAATCATATATAGTTTCATGTACATGCTACTATAATCGGCAGGTGAGTAATAACAATGATAATACCAAGAACATGGTGTAACTGATCCAAGCAAAATTACCTTGTTGGTGATGCATACTTTCTCGCTTCTCATGTCTCGGTGGTGCTTTTTCGCCCTTAGCACCTATTGGCTGATTTCTTCGCTTCCTTGCAGCTCCCTTCCTCTTATATATTTGGCCAGGAGTTCTTCAAAACTCGGCTTTACCTTTCTCTTGGGAGCATCTCCATTTTTTCTAGAAATAGCGGTCAGACCGCCCCGGGACGCGGTTAGACTGCCCTGTGACGTGGTTAGACCGCCCCGAGACCCGGTTAGACTGCCCTGGGCAGTGGCTCGACGCACCGTCGGCCTTTTCTAAATTGCCTTGCCCCCAAGCGTTGAAGCCTTCGCTGCAACCTTGGGGATCTCCTCCAGTGACAACTTCTCATCGGGCCTTTGCTATCCAATGATTATATTCTTCCCCTTAGCCTTCTCGGCTTGATCTGGCCGAATGAGTACCTTGGGATTTAGCAACTCAAGAGTCTTCATAAAAGCATTAGCAGGGAAAGGATTTTGGTCGACTTGCATCTTATGAAGTACTAAACGATCTTCATTAATGGCCGATTGTATTTGCCGACGAGAACTATTACAATCATTAGTTACATGAGAATAAGAATGATGAAATTTACAATATGCACGCTTCTTTATTTCATCAAGTGGTGCCAAAGTGTGAGATATTTTAATCTTACCAAATTTTAATAATTCATCAAAGATCCTATCACACTTAGCCACGTCAAAAGTGAATTTTATTTCATCTTGCCGACTCTTATGGGCCGGCTTGAGAGAAGTAAAAGTATTTGCTTTATCATCAGATGACCATGTAAATTCAGCAGCATATACTTCTTAACTCTCATCGTCCGAAGATTCATAATCTAGCATATGCATGTTAGGACGATCAAATTTGAGCCGAGTGTCTTTGCTTCGGCTTTCATGAGCTAAAGCTCTTGTCAAGACTTGGGCAACATTAATAAATTCATGACCTTCTAATTTTTCTCTAATATGGGATCGTGAACCATTAAAAACTAATTCAGCAAGATCCCTTTCAGAGATAACAAGATTATAACAACGGTTTTTGGTTTCTCTAAACCTTCTAATATAATGAGTAACAGGTTCATCATGCTTTTGTCTAACCGATGTTAAATGACTCAACCTTAACTTATTATCTCCGCTATAAAAGTGATCATGAAATTTTTGTTCTAATTGTTCCCAAGTACGAATAGAGTTAACAGGTAATGAAGCAAACCATGAAAAAGCATTGCCAGTTAAAGATAAAGAAAATAAACGTACTCTTATTTCTTCTATGGCACTAACTTCTCCTAGTTGAGCAAGATATTGACTAACATGCTCCCAAGTAGTTTTGCTATCATCCCCATTAAACTTCACAAATTCAAGACAACGCCAGCCAATAGGATAGGGAACCGAATCAAAACTAGAAGGATACGGTTTTCGATATGAAATTTTTTTATTTTTTTACTTCTATCCCATAGTCATCCCTCATTTGTTTAGCAAGATTAGCATTAAACCTATCGATGACTTCTTGGATGGTGGTTGTCATTGGCGTGGTAGAAGCATTCGATTGCAACACATTCGGCTGTGTGTATGAGCCAGAAGCATTACGTTGCAAACGACTATTAAATTGGGCATTAGTTGCGAAACCATACGCAGTGCCCGTTTCAAACGGAATCATAATTGGAATACCTTGAGCTATTGATGTATTCCCATCGGATCGGCTAGAAGCAGCCTGAACGGAAGGAATAGGAACCTCTGTTCCGGAGACGAGGGATATAGCACCATAACACCAGGACCAGTCTGACCGGTAGTACCAAGCGGTCTAACCGGTCTGTTCTGGCCAGCGGCAAGGAGCAAACAACGGAGTGCTCATCCTAAAAACGCACTGCGAGCACCAGGCGGTGGCTAGAGACACGGTCCTAGACAGCTTCGCGGTGCTAGTATTTTTTTTATTACGATATTGACGAAATTCCCCTAGAGAAGGATAAAAAAAATAAAAAACATCAGGTGGACGAAATTCCCCTAGTGATTGCATAGAGAGCATCATTAGTCCAGTATAGAAGAATCTATGCGGAAGCGAATGCACATTGACCATGATATAAATGGCGGCTTAGATGGTAGTTGAACGTGCTTGCACCATTTTCCTGACTTCTTCGAAAGCACTCAGAGTCGCCATTTAGGATTAACAACAAGCCAACAAATTCTTTCATGCTATCTGTATATATATATGCTAGCACTTGTTATCAGGGTCACAGGCAACATCATATACATTGAAGGCCACAATGTCATCCCCAGCAATGTCCTCCAAGCTTCTTGTCTTGCTCTGTATGGTATTGGTCTCTCTCGCCATAATTTTACAGGGCGTGTCCGCTGCAAGAGATCTCCCCTACAATTGGCATGGTAATAAATCTTTCTTTTAACTCCTTTCCAGTCCATATTCTATTTTAGAAATTTTAGCATACTTGAAAAAAAATGAGAGTCATCTCCATTTGGAGAAATCTAAAGGTTAAAACAAAGGAACTACCTTGGAATAGATACAGAGAAGTACCACAGACTTTTTTCTGCGACCAAGTACCAAAAATACTTCGTAAGTTTTTAATTATATTTTTATATAAGATGGTGGACAGTAATCAGAGAAAAAATTACTCGCCGTAAAGGAGCTTGTCTTTTACATATAAATTTTCGGTGTCCTACGGGTAAAAAATTATCTGTCAGTGCTAAACTGGCCATTAGGTACGAGTCGTGCACATGCACATGACCCCAAATTTTGTAGAGTCCTAGTTCTAGAAAAAAATTGTTGAAGTGAATACTTTATTTATCTCAGTATGGCTCTTCGTCGTGCATACAACTAGAAAATTGCTCATTTATACTGGATTTTGCAACTGGTACAGCAAAATCGAGACTAAAAGACTCTACTTTAAGTATAGGGTCGTCTCTTCTATAGGGTCCTTAGTTTAGTATTGGTACTATTGGGTTTATGGCCAAAATTGATAGAAAAATATTTCAAATCCCAACTATGCATGCCTACACAGCTGCAGACAAGTCACATATTTTTTCACACATAAATATGCTCGAGCATTCAACCTCAAAACTTCAAGCCTGGTCATGGTTGCTTTTCCCTGTTAAACTTTAGATGACATATGTTTGGACACTAATTATGAGTGTTAAGATTAGGCTAATTACACGTATGCAGGTTAATTCACAAGATGAATTTATTAAGCATAAGAAGGTCGTGATTTTACCTTTTAATTATCATCTGAACATTCGCTGCCACATGTTGTAAACTTTCTTACCATCCCACCTTCCCAACACAATTAAGTTGACCAAGGGATGCTTTCCATTCAAACTCACTCGTGGGTGACCTTTAAATATTGGGTCGTAACAAGAACTAATGCTTTTCTGTATTATCAAATGGTATCATTAAGCCTTGAAGGCCTTTGGTACCAGTTAATAACATCAACCTATACAAATGCTAGTATATTAGTATCTTTGGTATCATTAACCAGGGGCGGGCCCAGGATTTGAGGTTTGGGTATTCAAAATTTTGAAGGGTGAAAAAAATCTTTGCTAGCCTAGAGTATTGATTTATAGCACATGATTAAATACCAAAATAAGATTGGGAAGTGAGCCATTTGAGCCCAAGAGTCAATATGAGATTGGTAAGTCTATTTTGTGAGGTTATTTTCTATTTTTGATACATATACATGTTATGTACTATGTGTATAATTTTTTTTGCCAAATTTTTTGGGTATTCAACTGAATACCCATGCATCAATACTAGGCCCGCCCCTGTCATTAACCCTTTTGATTTCTTGGTGATGGTTAGGACGAACATCATTGTCTCGTCTTTTTGTTGGATCTTAGTGCTCTTTGTAATGGACAGCTATATGTATCTACCGATACAGAGGCTGAAACATTAATTCATATTCCCCTTTTTTAAAAAAATATTAGTACGGACTGGTAGACCTCCGAGGCCTTCCATCAAGGTTGGATCCATTACATACTAATGCTAGCATCGAGTATGGGGCACAACTTTGGTTCATATATTTGAGTATATTTGGGTTCTAACATTTGAGGTGTATTGAAATGGATTTGTCTAGTAGTGTGGAAACATTTTTGTAACCCACCAACTTTGTCCCTCGCTCCATAATTGACACCCATGTGGATTGAAATGGATTCCTCTATTAGTGATGAAACATATTTGTAACCCACCAACTTGGTCCCTCAACTCCGTATTTGAAATCCATGCGTCTTATGCAAACAATCGCCCATATTCCTTGGAAGGTTTATCATAATCTTCATTGTTAGATACACCAACTTGCAACTTGACATGTATAGGGCAAAGTTGATTCAATGATTTCCTACATTCGGTAATACCCAGACAAAAGAGTGACTTTTTGAACAAAATATCATGCAAGGGTCAGCAATTATTAAATCTTCAAATCCCTCCATCTGTTTATTTGGATTTTTCATTATTACTACACATAAATAGCAAGGCAACAACAATAATCTACTAGAAATTGAAACTTATTAATATCATTTTTCATTGCAGCTAGCCGTGGTTATGGTGGCAGTAACTACGGGTACGGTGGTGGCAAGATGCATGTTCGCACTCCAGATCACTACTAGAAAATGATCTTTCGTCACCTATATTAGTACCTGTCACATTTTGATTCTCTGTGTAAATTTGGGCGTCCCCAAAGGTCTTTTAGTACCGATATTGAAGGCCAGTTCTCCCGCTATGGCTTCTCCTTGATGAATGATGACGTCTACATCATTGCATCAAGCATATATGTTCAGTTCAAATACTCTTTCTGTTCCTCATTATATTTGTATACCAATTTGTGAAATACCCAATGTCACAATATATTCGCATGTTCATGTTGATAGTTTTAAACAATTGGAACTTTGTACTAGATGTGATGTTTGGAAAAGAATCTCTGTGCATATTGTAATGATGGCAAGGTGATTACACGAGTGGATAACCTATCTACACTATAAAGATTTAGTTCTTTTGGACATATTGCTCACCCAGTTATACTCACCACCCGGCGCCTGCGGTAGCAAGACAGAGAAAGAGAAAGAGGTGACTGATAAATGGACCCACTTAAAGATAAAATTGTCAATTTAACTGTCCATTTGACACCGTTAGACAAAAAACTGGACAGAATGGCATGGAGGGAAAAAGAGTTAGTGTCGATGGCACCAGGGCATGAACGAATTTTTTAGCGGCACACAGGTCAAGTGCATCGTTTTTTAATGCCATGCGTGCCCACAGTTTTGACAATCAAACGTAAGTAAGTGTTAAGAGAAGGTAATGAAGGCGACAAATGATATGCGTGACACAACACAAATCCACCACGAAATTATAGCATCATCAGCAATATGGTAACATACAAGCAGTATAGTTACACAAAAACAAACATAAACATCTATCTGACATTTGGGTCTGGAATATTACATAACCCAATGAGTGGCAACAATCTTGCACGTCAATTACTCCCTTCTCCAAGAAACAACTTCTGTATCTTTGATTTTCCACTGCTGCTTAACAAACAGGGTGTCTATCTGAAACAAAAAAAACAGAAGAATGCCAACTTGATTTATGGTTGCTTTTGGATTTATAAAATAAAAAGAAAATAGGAAATAAAAATATTTAGCCCCTTATGCTAGCATCAGTGTATCCTAAATTTGATAAGCAAAACAATATTTTAACTAAAAAAGTAATAGAATATCAATTTGCAGTGTATACCTCAAGCCAACTAATTAAAGTGACCATCAATTTGCAAAATATTACTCCGTAAGAAAACTTACATAACAATTAGAATAAAAAATCAATGACTTTATGGCCTCATGACTCTATTTTCAATTTCCAGCGGCTGCCAACCAGAAAATGTTGATTTTATGACTACAGAAAAATGCAAAGCAGGATAACTCAGTTAAGATATAGTAGGCAGATATACACCTTGATAAGTTTGAAGCATATCCATCTGGGAACTTCACGAAACTTATAAAATCACAAAACAACTTCTGTTTCTTTTTTGAAAGTACGTACGGAGCTTCTGGCATTTTGCATGACTCACCATCATCAGTTGCCACCATGTGTAGATTTGATCTAACGCCCATCTCTTCCAAATCAACCCTAGCATTCATGATGTCCTTTGTCTTCCCAGCAATTTTAAGCAACGTTCCAATAAGGTTTTCGCATATGTTTTTCTCAATGTGCATCACATCAAGGTTATGTGCCAGCTTCAGAGATGACCAATACGACAAGTCCCAAAAACCAACCCTTCGGCTCTAGCACTGTCCAGATTCCCGCTTCCTTTTCTTACCTTGTGAGGACTGGAGCGTCCGAGGACCGGTGGATGGTCGCTCCCTGGTGTGATGAGTGATTGACAACGTGGTGTGGACTGACTCTTGGCCGAGTATTGCAGGTGCAAGTTGCGGCTTGATTTGCGTTGGTGCAGGTGAAGAGTAGGCGTGAAAGGTCTTAGCCTTGCGGGGCCTCCGAGGAGTGGAGAGACAAGTAGGCTTGGCTCGATGGACCCGGTGGCCGAACGGGATCAAGTGTGGGCCGCATGGTGGCAAGAAAAGCAAAACGAAGTCGTGGACTTGAGCCAGTGCAGGGTAGCGGCTCACAACCGGAGTCTGCATGCGGGGTTTGTGGCGGTTCACCACAAAATCGCTGAGTTACTTGGTTGGGCCACAAAACCAATACCGGAGGTTCGACGGGCAGAGATGGGATCCGGGCGCGCCGAGAAGCTTCGATGTCGGGTGACACGTGGCGGGATCGCGAGGCTTGTGTCGGGAGGACGCGGAATGCGGCGTAGGCGTGGCCGCCCGATGAGAAATACCAAGTCTTGACCATATTGCCCCTGAGGGGTGTGTATCTCATTTTATGTTCTAGGGGTAGCTTGGTCATTTGCCCCACCCGGAGAGACTTCATATATATAGCTCTAGGGTTGCATGGAAACTCATCCATTCAGACTGCTTCCTAATTCCTTTGCTCTGTAGGCTAGATTTTTGTTGACGGCTGTTAAGTACCTATTTTAAGGCCGTCAATTCCTGCATTTTACCACAAGAACCATGCATCCACAGTAGAATAGGAGCTTATACTGATGAATTCCACCAGTGGCAATGCAAAGATGAATGCAGGTATTTAGCACAAGAAAAGAGAAGAAAGCACACCTCCATGATCCAAGCAATTCAGGCTCAGCCAATAAAAGGCTGCCATGTAGGCATCCGTTGGATCCATGACGTCATCAATCCATGGGAAGAAGACCCGACGAATCAGGAGCCGCCACGTGTGTGTCACATGGATCCTATGGCCCACCTACGCGTCCAAACCGCCTCAAATCCACGTGGGCACCCAGAACCGCCTTAAGGACCCACCTGACAGCCACCTGGAGAAAGCACAGCCAGGACGGGCCCACCTAGGGGTCGGCCGACCCCTCGGCTCATCCTGGCCTTCCACGTGTGAGCTCCTGGTTGGTTCCTTGTCACATTCCGAGGGTGCTCGCGGTGTCTCATGAAGTTGTCCAGCCCCTATAAATAGAAGAGAGGCGGGGGGGGGGTAAGAAGAGAACAACACACTTGAAGGCAACTTCTCACCTTTGTGTCCTTCTCCCATCTCCTCCTCTCTTGGTTGAGGTGAAACCTCACCTCACCATGGGGGTGTGTGTGTGTGGAGGATCTAGCCTAGGTGGTGCTAGGTAGAGAGGGAGTGTGTGTGGGTGAGTAGAGGTGAGATGGTGATGATCCGTTCATCAGCCATCATCCCCTTGTACCTCGTGGATGATGTCGTTCTTCATTCAGACTAAAGTGAGTATTTCAGTATATTCCAATTAGACTAAAGTAGCATTCATGCATAGGTGATATGTTCTTGTGTTCTTCATCCGTTCTTGATCTTAGGCTTGTGTTCTAGTTGAACCATTCCTTTCGATCCTGTGGAGAAGATGCATAAGTTGTTTATCTGTTTGTATGACTGCTCATCAATTAGAATATAGTGGATGCTCATGCATATCTGATTTAGATCAAAGTATCATTCATATCTCCTATTGCCTATTTGATTCCAAGATGAGTGAGACCTAGCCCGTACTCGCGGGTTCATCGCTCCGTATTTATACGGAGTGCTATAGTGTTGCTACGGGATGTCAGACGTAGTCGTGCTATAGTAGTGATCGGTGGTGTAGACGTGGTGTCTAGACTGTGGGTTATCCTTCGTTTGCCCCGTATCCCACGGATTGATAGGGGTAGGCCGCGGTAGTGACAGCCGTTGGACCCTTTGTACTCCCCCACGTTCAGATACGGTGTAGAGCTTTCGGCCAGAACCGACCTGTTATATCCAGGAGTGAACTGGTGCCCGAAGCGAGTGTCCTTATCTCGAGCTTGCGCCCTTCTAGAATCAATACCCATAGGAGACCCCTCATCTCCCAATCTACCTCAGCAGGGATCCTGTGTCCTTGGATAGTCATTCGTAGAGCTCCCCTTTTGTTCCTTGGATTCGATACCCTTTGGAATACTCATTAGGTGAAGTGCTACAACAGTATATCCGTGCGCTTGCGGATTCGTTCGAACCCGTAGGTATACCCAGGTGATTCTTGCGCTCACGCTATCCCAGCGCCGTAGTGGTGACATTTAGAAATACCAACAATTTTCTTCATGATTTTGTAGAGATTCTGACCTCTAGTTGTATGGAAGCATTCATGGTTGCGTCGATTTCCTTCCCTTGGCCCGAGTGATTTTCGTGTCTTTTTCGAGCAATTTTCGTGGGTTTTTTGTGTGTGGCTTGACTCGCGGATTTGGAGGCGTTTCTGTTCGGATTTCTTTGAGGGGATCATAGATAGATGTCTTATGCATCTTTGTTCTTTATCTTGACCCCTCCAACACTGGATTGGGCCTCCGACTCACGGATTTCGGTTGGAACCCTAGGCTTTTGTTTGAGCACGGTAGAATCTCGATTCCTCTCGTCTCAATGGGTTTGAGGCTACAAATTCGTAGGGATAGCATCTCCTAGAGATGCTTCATCTTCCCCAATGATTTGGTAGCAATCCTTTAGTTGATTTGAGAGATCGGGTGAAGGGAAGGAGGAGTTGACCTTCAAAGGGTCGAGGTCGGGCTGTTCTGTCCGCATTTGGCAGACGGTCCGCGAGCCCCGTGCGGACGGTCCGCGAGCCCCGTGCAGACGGTCCGCGAGGAACCAGCAGGTCAGGCGCTCGTCGTGTTCTTCGCGTGTTCTTGCGAATCGTCTGTTCGATCTGTTGAGTTGGGTGGTTTTGGTTGCAAAAAGTTTTGCGGACAGTCCGTGAGAAAGGTTCGGACAGTCCGTTCTCGTCGGACGGTCTGCAAGTTCGTGGCGGACGGTCTGTGTTTCTCGCCGCACTACTGGAGGTTTGGGAGGCAATTTCGGACAGTCCGCCCCCTTCCCGCGGACAGTCCACCCGGACTCTGCGAACAGTCCGCCCCCTCCATACGGACGGTCTGCCCGGTGCCCCGCAGATTGCTTAAGTCCTTTGCTTCTTTAGTTGTGCATCCGCTTCGGTTTGAGTTGGGACTTGTTCCTAGGGTTGGTAGGTCCGTCGTGACTATGTGACATTGGAAAGCTTGTGTGGGAACCCTCGGTTGTGATTTTGGGGCAGAGTCGAGTTCATCTCTTCGGAGAAGAATTTTTCTCGGCTCCCATTCACTCCCCCCCTCTCTGGTTGCCTAATCGGTCCTTCACCTTGAGGTAGAGGATGCTTTCCCGGTCTAACATCTTTAACCTTGAGGTGGTGTACTGGTAAGCAATGTTCTGTTGGTCCTGTAGGTCTTCAGTTTGATCCCTCGCGATGGCAAATTATTTTTGCAACATTTTGATGGGGCACTAGAGGTTGGGCTCCAGCTATTTGAACTTACATGTGGGACAAGGTTGGTTTATACTGTTGCTTCAACTTACATGTGGGACAAAAGTTGGTTTATAACGCTGCTGGAGCTTATGGCATCACAAAACTAGCTTGGAATAGGGAATGCTCGACTATAATACCAACTGTTATGATGAAAGTTTTTTTTGTCACTAAATTTACTCAGAAGTAAAATATTATGCAGAGATCAGCCAGGAACATCATAAATCAATGACGCTAAAATGTGGTTGCGTTACTAGTCAACGTTTTACTTGTAGTGGATGACGACACTCGGTACTAGAACCCCCCATTTAGTCATTGGTCGAAACCCCTTTAATACCGGGTGGAGGGAATCCCAGTACTACAGGAGCACATTAGTGCCAGGCAGAGACAAGCCCCGGTACAAAATCCTGAGCCCTGCACACCCACACGCGCGAAGACATTAAGTGCACGCCTCTCCTGTCCGTAACTCTCCCATCTTTTTCTCCACTCTCATTCTTTCATCTTCTCACCTCCCTCTCTATCTTCTCTTATCTTGAGGGGCACAAACTAGCCGACAGGAGCTAACGGACCGGATCCAGCTGCGTGGGAGGGCGGAGGTGACGCCGAGGACCAGAGCCGCAGGCACGACTGGCAAGAGCCGGCCTAGAGGTGTGTGGCCTCAGCCTCCGCACGGCATAGGAGGGGGGCCAGGGCGGCGACATCGGCCACGCACGGGCGCGGGAGGCCAGTGGGCAAGGCACCAATTCGAGAGCTGTCAGGCATACTGCTCCACGGGGCCAGGCTGGGAGCCGCCGGCGTGGCGCAAGCTGCTCCGTGGGCGGCAGAGGGAGCGGTTGCCGGGGCCAGTATTCTTGTGTTCTTCACCGATTCTGGTGATTCTTGTACCGATTCTTATGTATTCTTGTGATTCTTGCGCCGATTCTTTGAATATATTCTTGTGATTCTTGGTGTGCTTGGTGTAATATTTGTGATTGTCAATATATGTTTGTGGATATGTATGTATGTGTGATTGTTGATCTTTGATCTGTATGTATGTGTGTAGATTGCTGGTCTATTTGAATGAGATGACAAACAATTGGAGAAAAGAAAAATAAAAGAAAATGAGAAAAACAAAAAGGAATGGATGGGGACAGTGATGGACGGCAGATGGACGGACAGATGGGTAGTGTACTGGGTGTTGTTGACACCCGGTACTAAAGCTCCTTTAGTACTGGGTAAACTACCTGGTACTAATGCCCCTCCCCTTTAGTACCGACATGGCAATATCTGTTCAACACTTGGTACAAAAGAGGGGTTTGGACCCGGTACTGAAGGTTGTTTCCTAGTAGTGGTCATCCCTCCTTTATAGTTTAGAGGGCGGGTTCTTAGTCGGTTACAAGGTAGGAGTCCTAGTAGGATTACATGGTAGGAGACCTAGTAGGAATACATGGGAATTCTAGTAGGAGCCCGCGTTCTTCTTTCCTTGCAGGTACACAGGGTGTATGCCCGACACATAGTTTCATATAATACAAGTTAAACTAATAATTTGAAGGTTGCATAATTCTAAACATATTTGCACTACACACTACAAAATTGAACACAATCTTGTGTTCACATTAATACTGCAAATACAAATTACATTATCACTTACTATGCAAAATGTTTTTATATTCTTTTTGTTCTACCTGGTGGAAGAAAACAAGTCATAAGATAAAGATCCAACAAATTGTAATTTGAATAAAAAACAAATGACATTAAATGTAAGAGCATGATTTTAGAAAAGTTCAGAAAAAACTATTAAATTTTGAATTTTCATAAAAAAAGAAATACCATGTACAAGTTTTAATTTGAACAAGTGGTTAGCGACGGTTGAATTCGGCTAGCGCAACCTTCTTCGACTTTTCGGACCCGGACCTAGTGGGAAGTGGGAACTTGACCTAGGATGCTAACAGGTCAAAATCCTACTTCACTGTTGCACTGCCAGCCCAGCAGTGCTGCTAGGTACTTATGGATAAAATAAAAAATAGAATTAATGTTATGAAAATTTTGGAGTGTTTGAAAAAAATGGGAACCCTAGCTCCATCTTATGAAATTGAATAGTGGAAAGAAAGAAAGTACCGTGAAGTACCTAAAGAGAAGCATGAAGAGGTACCAATTTGGTGGGACTAAGTCCGCTTTCTTTCTACCTTATAGGTACCCGAGGTGTATGCCCGACAAGCCCCCGAGCACTTTGTATTTGAGAGTAGCAAGTTCGAGTAGTCTTGAAGCTTCTTTGAGTAGTTCTTGATCGTCTCGAGTACTACTGGCTGATAGCAGTCTTTATTAGTTCTCAAACTGCTAAGAGGTTGGAATGTGCTCCAACTCATCTGTCTTGAAGTCGAGATCCTCCGCATTAAGGAATTATATGGAAGTTCAATTGCGAAATCACACTCCATATGGAGTAGCCCCCGAGCCTTAGGTTGAGTCATGGACTCTGGATGAGGGTCGATCTTAAAACTACATCTTCTGTCTTGAAAAAATTGACTGATGTGTGTAGCTTAGCAGCCTTCGAGCCTTGAAATGATTAGGTAATCAATCCAAGGGTCTTAATGTTTCGGAAGTCATTATTCGAGTACTCTTGCAGCGTCTAGCCCCTGAGCTTTGTGTGCTAGGTGAGTTATATGAGCCATGTCGAGTAGTGATTTAAGCGCAGCCCCCGAGTTTTAGAGTGAGCGGAGCCTTCTGAAGTTGTCTCCGAGTAGTAAACTAGCGTCGAGCCGTCAAGCTTGAGAGGTAGCGGAGACAACTCGTGCCATCCTCAATTAGAAATTTGGCATTGAGCCCTTGAATTTGGGAACTAGCCGTGTCGTTGGAGGTACACGAAGCATCTTGGAGCGCCATAGTTGAAACTTGACCTTAACTGCGATTGGAGTTAGCCTTTGCCATCGGAGCGGACTTTAGATGCGATTGGAGTCGACTTTTGCCATCAGAGCGAACTTTAGATGCAACCAGAGTAGACTTTTTCCTTCAGAGTGGACTTTAGATGCGACCGAAGTTGACTTTTGCCGCTGGTGTGGACTTTAAATGTGTCCGAAGTCGACTTTTGTTGCCGGAGCGGACTTTATATGCGAATGAAGTCGAATTTTGTACTTAAAGCCAAGTATGAAACCCTTTGATGAGTAGTATGTAGGGCCAAGTATGAAACCTATAATGCAAAGCTGGAAAGCCAAAAACGAATAGCACTCTTCGAAAACCAAAAACGAAAGGAAAGCCAGAAAAACAAAAAGTACTTGGTGCCACGTATGGAACCTGTAGTTTTGCCGTCGGAGCAGACTTAGGTGCGACCGGAGTTGGCTTGAGTACTTAGGGCCAAGTATGAAACACTCTTATGAGTAGGAGGGAGGGAGGGAGGGAGGGAGGGAGAGAGAGAGAGAGAGAGAGAGAGAGAGATTCCTCGTAAAGTTCTCTGTGAGACTTTTCCGCATAGTGGAGCGCATGATTGCGCATGAAGTGTATCTCTGGAGGGTAGTTCCCATCGTGAGGCATACACAAATAGGTAGTTGACATGTCTGCCTTTTTGCGAGGCGAGAGTGCGACTGTGCATAGAATGTGCATCCTTATGGTATAGGCATTGTGAGCCTCCAGTATTTAGTATATGAATGTGTGGCTATCACTGCCATAACTCAATATACTCAACATGTGTCGAAGCCTCCAAAACTCAGTATAACAAAGTCGTGGCTGTAGCCCCCAAAATGTGGTGTACCAAACCCATGGCGGAGCCTTTAAAACTCAATGTGCCAAATCTGTGGCCATAGCCCCCGTGATTCGACGTACAAAGCTCATGGTGGAGCCTCTGAAACTCAGTGTGCCAAATCCGTGACTGTAGCCCCCATGATTCGATGTACTCCCTTCGTCCCAAAATAAACGCATTTGGAGGACTAGGCACGCAAATCAAGGTGGGTGCGAAATTACGAAAATGCCCTTGCAAATATCTAACTCCGACATCTGGCAGGATCCCGCTCGCTGGCCCCGATCTCCCCGCGACGGGGCGACGCCCGCGTGCTGCCACCCTCCGGCTCCGGCTTCCGCTCCCGCCACCAGTGCGACAGTCGAGGCTTGTGACCGCTTCTGCTCCGGTGTCCGGCGGTGTGGCGAGGGCCTGGACACCACGCCCCCTACCTACCCCAATTGCACTCGCCGGCGTCGCCGCCCCCCCTAGACGCCGACGAGCTCTGGATTGACGGCCTCGCTTCCTCGACGCGGCGCCGTGCCCCCACCGCGACTGCCGAGCTTTGAGCCCCCACGATGCCGGCGCATCGAGCTGGCTGTGGGTACCTACCGCCGCTGGCAACAAATGCGAGGTGGAGCACTAGATGGGGACAACCAAACAGGGCACAGAGAAATGCGCAAATGGAAGGATTGCTGAGGGCAGAGGAGATTAGAACACATGCAGAAGGAAGGGGAGGGAGCTAAGTCATCGCCGGAAGTAGGGATTGCTGGGGCACAGGAGATCTAGAACACATGCAAAAAGAAGGGGAGGGAGCTCAGGCATCGCCGGAAGCAGGTGTGCTAAATGCGACTATGCGAGGCAATAATCCGAGGCAGAGCGATGAGAGGGTGGTGGGGAAGAAGTTGGAACGAGCAGCAGAAGGACCGAGAACGTTTCAGAATTTTTTGTGCGGAGGATCGCCGACGGCCGACAGGGGATTTCTAGGAGGTTTCGATTTTTTTTCAAATGGACCCACGTGCACAGCTACTCGAATCGGAACACATGGCATGACTGCAGCTTGTGTACGTGGACACCTAGCGCTATTATGCGGTTAATATGGGAAAATTTTGAATGCTTTAAGTGCACTTAAATTGGGACGGAGGGAGTACGAAGCTCGTGGCGGAGCCTCCCAAACTTAGTGCACCAAACGCGTGGTTGTAGCACCCGTAGTTGATGGAGTAAGCCCATGGTGATTTGGTCGATACTCCCTAAGGACAGACGACATGGTGTAGCTCTGAGGGTGAGTACCCATTGAGAAGCGTAGATAAATAAGTAGTCGTTTGAGACTTTGTCAACTGTAAGCGAGAATAGCACGTGTTGTGCGCAGTGCCTCCTTAGGGTGTAGTCATTGTGCTCCTCCAGTACTCAGTACATGAAACGTCGTGGCAGAGAGCCGCCTAATTTGGTGTACCAAGCCTGTGACAGTCGGTCATCATGCCCCAATAAAAGCTGGCAAAGTGTAGCCTTGAGGGCAAGCACCGTTGAGAGGCAAACACAAATAAGTAGTCTTCAGCGTGTTGTCCTGCATGCACATAACAAGCCAAAGAAAAGATTATTATTGAAATAAGTTACTTAGCTTGGTTCGTGACGAGTGTCGACGAAGCTGTGGTGGTTGGTGATGGAGCCACGACGGTTATTGCTGAAGTCGACTAGTCGGAGTGGGTTCCGACCAGTTGGTGGGGGCGTGGTAGCCATTCTCGACTATTTTTCTAACCGAAATTAGTCGAGAGGAGTAGTCGAAGTGGTCGTACTCGATGTAGTAATACTTGTGTATGTCTGTTGTGTACTTGGAGCAAAAATCTTGGAGCTTCGTGGTGTATCTCTGTGTGGTTGTAGTGAAAAATAAATTGTACTCCATGTCTTCATGTGTGTGGGCAACTGGTTCCAACAGGTTGATTTTTTAATCGCGTGAAGAAAAGGATGTAGTCCATGCTCCTAGGGATGAAAGTGGTACGAATACTATCTGTCCGCCCATCCGACCGAAAGGGTCCGACACTCAAATGGTAAGATCGTATCTGAATCCAAGCATTCCATGTCCATACTCATCTGTACCATATTGATATCCAGATATTCAAAGTTGGATTTCTAAGATCTGAATATGTTGAATATCACTATTCGACACATCATGATCTATTCGTATCCAAATTCGATCCGAAAAAACTATATGTATCTGTATCGCAGTAACCATTTGTATCCAATCCGTTTTCATCGCTACATGCTCCGCTCGGTCTGTTTCGTCCTGAAGTGCGTGCGTGGGACGTCCCCATAGGTCTGGACTCTGAAGCTTTCGGCGACTTGGACATAGACGGACACAAGCATCTTGAACCAAATTTGTTTTGGACTCGGCGACTTCTCCTGCCGTACAACAACACACGGAATTAGACAGATCACATAAACAATCTGTCTGGGAAAGAAAATGGCGAGTTGTCGATTTGCCGTGCCGCCAAATAGATTGAGCTTGATAAGCGATGTCCTTCAAATTTGCCCGATGATCTCGACGATCACGCCTACCTGGCGCTCCAAATGTCGGCTTTTTATGTTCGTCAGCCTACCAAGAGGGTACCCAAGGTAGTAGATTGTGCAGTAGGGATCATGAGACCTGGAACCCGAAGGCTAAAGCGAGAATACGATACACAAATTTATACAAGTTCGGGCCGCCAGAGTAGCGTAATACCCTACGTCTTGTTTGGGGTGTGTATATTGCACCCTGCACTGGGTGTTGGCCTACCGATCTAGTTGCACCCACTACTAGAGAATCGACCTTTGATCCTGGGGATCCAAGACAATTATGACATGGTATTTTTGCACTCGGTACTAAAGGATGCATTTGTACCTGGTGTGAAGGTAGAACCCAGAGACCCCCCTCTCGTGACCCCCTTTAGTACCGAGTGAAAACGACACTCGGTACTAAAAACCCCCATTTAGTTACTGGTCAAAACCCCTTTAATACCGAGCGGAGGGAATCCCCGGTACTACAGGAGCACATTAGTGCTAGGCAGAGACAAGCCCCGGTACCAAATCCTGAGCGCTGCGCACCCACACGCGCGAAGGCGTTAAGTGCACGCCTCTCCTGTCTGCTCCTCTCCCATCTTTTGCTCCACTCTCATTCTCTCATCTTCACAAATGACATTAAATGTAAGAGCATGATTTTAGAAAAGTTCACAAAAAACTATTAAAATTTGAATTTTCATAAAAAAGAAATACCATGTATACAAGTTTTAATTTCAACAAGTGGATTAGCGACGGTTGAATTTCGGCTAGGGCAACCTTCTTCGACTTTTCGGACCCGGACCTAGTGGGAAGTGGGAACTGGACCTGGGATGCTAACAGGCTAAAATTCTACTTCACTGTTACACTGCCAGCCCAGCAGCGCTGCTAGGTACTTACGTAGAAAAGAAAAAATAGCATTAATGTTATGAGAAATTTTGGAGTGTTTGATAAAATGGGAACCCTAGCTCCATCCTATGAAATTGAATAGTGGAAAGAAAGAAAGTACGGTGAAGTACCTAAAGAGAAGCACAAAGGGGTACCAATTTGGTGGGACAAAGTGCCAAAAATAGTGAAAATTTTCTATTCTATTACACCCTGTTAGTTATGTATAAATATATTTAATTATTTTAAAGAAGAATTAGAAAGTAATACCTGCACGTACCATTGTTAAAAAGTACTGTAAGGAATTTAACACATTCAGATTGTATCAAAAATATCATGGAAAGGCCACTATACGTACTAATTTAAACTAAGATATCAAATTATCAAATAATTTTAATAAAATGCAGAAACATACTTAAAATACAAATTTTGTGTAAACTGTATTTCCATTATAAAATATATTTGAAATGTATTTAGATATAGAAGTCCAACAACTTTATGATGCTTGCCAGTTGTGGTGGAAACAGAAGAAAGTTTGTCACAGATGACATTGGAATAGTTTATGACAATTTCTAATTGATCTTAGCACGAAGTTTAAATTTTTGTCACAAACTATAACTGAAGATAGAAAACATCTTAAATGGGGAATTGCATTACATGACAACCTTCTAATATGTTGTCACAAGCAGGTCATGTGTTGTAGTGCTAGCACAGTATGTACTTAATAGACCGGACACGCATAATTACCTAACAAATATCTACAGGATGTACAACTAGTCAACTACTCATCCATACTGTCTAAGTCACTGACGTTGTGCCCGGCGCCGGCCGACGCCTTCTCCTCCGCGACGACGCCTGTATCGTCGCTTGGGCAGACGGCCGCCGTGGCGGCTAGCTAGCTCCTTCTCACAGACAAGCCTGTTCGGGCAGCCATCGTTGTCAACGACTCAGAACGCCTTCTCCTTCAGCTTCTCTGGAGTGCAGCTGGCATATCCGCCGTCGCCGTGGTCCACCGGGACAAGCCTTTTTGGCCAGTCCGACACGGTATCTCCGCCGCCGCCGTTGTGGTCATGTCCAGTCTGCCAAGGCGCCATGGGACGCGGCCAGGCCACCGTCACATCCGAGTGCAGCCACACGTTCCACCTCCGCTGCTTCGGTGCCCCGTCTGTGGCGCGTGGTGGCGCGACGAGGTGTCCGTGGCGCTGCCGCTGCCACTCAACCCCACTTCCTCGCCGCCACGGCCACCATTGTTCCATTCACCTGCCACAAACACTTCCACGTGCGCCGTTCAGGTTCCGCCCCTTATCCTGGCCCTCCCCGTTCCCGTTCGACGTTTTCGAACCGCAACCGCCGTCGGCGGACACGGCACGCCCCGTCTTCACAATGACGACGAACCGGTGGAGTGGCCACTCGACGGCCGCGACACCAACCAGCGTCAAGGAGCGAACAACGGAGTGCTCATCCTAAAAACGCACTGTGAGCACCAGGCGGTGGCTAGAGACACGGTCCTAGACAGCTTCGCGGTGCTAGTATTTTTTTTGTTATGATAAAAAACATCAGGTGGACGAAATTCCCCTAGTGATTGCATAGAGAGCATCATTAGTCCAGTATGAAAGAAGAATCTATGCGGAAGCGAATGCACATTGACCATGATATAAATTGCGGCTTAGATGGTAGTTGAACGTGCTTGCACCATTTTCCTGCCAATCTTGACTTCTTCGAAAGCACTCAGAGAGTCAGAGTCGCCATTTAGGATTAACAACAAGCCAACAAATTCTTTCATGCTATCTGTATATATATATGCTAGCACTTGTTATCAGCGTCACAGGCAACATCATATACATTGAAGGCCACAATGTCATCCCCAGCAATGTCCTCCAAGCTTCTTGTCTTGCTCTGTATGGTATTGGTCTCTCTCGCCATAATTTTACAGGGCGTGTCCGCTGCAAGAGATCTCCCCTACGATTGGCATGGTAATAAATCTTTCTTTTAACTCCTTTCCAGTCCATATTCTATTTTAGAAATTTTAGCATACTTGAAAAAAAATGAGAGTCATCTCCATTTGGAGAAATCTAAAGGTTAAAACAAAGGAACTACCTTGGAATAGATACAGAGAAGTACCACAGACTTTTTTCTGCGACCAAGTACCAAAAATACTTCGTAAGTTTTTAATTATATTTTTATATAAGATGGTGGACAGTAATCAGAGAAAAAATTACTCGCCGTAAAGGAGCTTGTCTTTTACATATAAATTTTCGGTGTCCTACGGGTAAAAAAATTATCTGTCAGTGCTAAACTGGCCATCAGGTACGAGTCGTGCACATGCACATGACCCCAAATTTTGTAGAGTCCTAGTTCTAGAAAAAAATTGTTGAAGTGAATACTTTATTTATCTCAGTATGGATCTTCGTCGTGCATACAACTAGAAAATTGCTCATTTATACTGGTTTTGCAACTGGTACAGCAAAATCGAGACTAAAAGACTCTGCTTTAAGTATAGGGTCGTCTCTTCTATAGGGTCCTTAGTTTAGTATCGGTACTATTGGGTTTCATGGCCAAAATTATTGATAGAAAAATATTTCAAATACCAACTATGCATGCCTACACAGCTGCAGACAAGTCACATATTTTTTCACACATAAATATGCTCGAGCATTCAACCTCAAAACTTCAAGCCTGGTCATGGTTGCTTTTCCCTGTTAAACTTTAGATGACATATGTTTGGACACTAATTATGAGTGTTCAGATTAGACTAATTACACGTATGAAGGTTAATTCACAAGATGAATTTATTAAGCATAAGAAGGTCATGATTTTACCTTCTAATTATCATCTGAACATTCGATGCCACATGTTGTAAACTTTCTTACCATCCCACCTTCCCAACACAATTAAGTTGACCAAGGGATGCTTTCCATTCAAACTCACTCGTGGGTGACCTTTAAATATTGGGTCGTAACAAGAACTAATGCTTTTCTGTATTATCAAATGGTATCATTAAGCCTTGAAGGCCTTTGGTACCAGTTAATAACATCAACCTATACAAATGCTAGTATCTTTGTATCTTTGGTATCATTAACCCTTTTGATTTCTTGGTGATGGTTAGGACGAACATCATTGTCTCGTCTTTTTGTTGGATCTTAGTGCTCTTTGTAATGGACAGCTATATGTATCTACCGATACAGAGGCTGAAACATTAATTCATATTTCCCTTTTTAAAAAAAATATTAGTACGGGCTGGTAGACCTCCGAGGCCTTCCATCAAGGTTGGATCCATTACATACTAATGCTAGCATCGAGTATGGGGCACAACTTTGGTTCGTATATTAGAGTATATTTGGGTTCTAATATTTGAGGTGTATTGAAATGGATTTGTCTAGTAGTGTGGAAACATTTTTGTAACCCACCAACTTTGTCCCTCGCTCCATAATTGACACCCATGTGGATTGAAATGGATTCCTCTATTAGTGATGAAACATACTTGTAACCCGCCAACTTGGTCCCTCAACTCCGTATTTGAAATCCATGCGTCTTATGCAAACAATCGCCCATATTCCTTGGAAGGTTTATCATAATCTTCATTGTTAGATACACCAACTTGCAACTTGACATGTATAGGGCAAAGTTGATTCAATGATTTCCTACATTCGGTAATACCCAGACAAAAGAGTGACTTTTTGAACAAAATATCATGCAAGGATCAGCAAATATTAAATCTTCAAATCCCTCCATCTGTTTATTTGGATTTTTCATTATTACTACACATAAATAGCAAGGCAACAACAATAATCTACTAGAAATTGAAACTTATTAATATCATTTTTTATTGCAGCTAGCCGTGGTTATGGTGGCAGTAACTACGGGTACGGTGGTGGCAAGATGCATGTTCGCACTCCAGATCACTACTAGAAAACGATATTTCGTCACCTATATTAGTACCTGTCACATTTTGATTCTCTGTGTAAATTTGGGCATCCCCGAAGGTCTTTTAGTACCGATATTGAAGGCCAGTTCTCCCGCTATGGCTTCTCCTTGATGAATGATGACGTCTACATCGTTGCATCAAGCATATATGTTCAGTTCAAATACTCTTTATATTCCTCATTATATTTGTATACCAATTTGTGAAATACCCAATGTTTAAGAAAACTTACATAACAATTAGAATACAAAATCAATGACTTTATGGCCTCATGACTCTATTTTCAATTTCCAGCGGCTGCCAACCAGAAAATGTCAATTTTATGACTACAGAAAAATGCAAAGCAGTATAACTCATTTAAGATATAGTAGGCTGATATACACCTTGATAAGTTTGAAGCATATCTATCTGAGAACTTCACCAAACTTACAAAATCACAAACAGCTTCTGTACCTTTTTTGAAAGTACATACGAAGCTTCTGGCATTTTGCACGACTCACCATCATCAGTTGCCACCATGTGTAGATTTGATCTAACGCCCATCTCTTCCAAATCAACCCTAGCATTGATGGTGTCCTTTGTCTTCCCAGCAATTTTAAGCAACGTTCCAATAAGGTTTTCGCATATGTTTTTCTCAATGTGCATCACATCAAGGTTATGTGCCAGCTTCAGAGATGACCAATACGACAAGTCCCAAAAACCAACCCTTCGGCTCTAGCACTGACCAGATTCCCGCTTCATTTTCTTTCCTTGTGATGACTGGAGAGTCCGAGGACCGGTGGATGGTCACTCCCTGGTGTGATGAGTGATTAACAATGTGGTGTGGACTGATTCTTGGTCGAGTATTGCTTGTGCAAGTTGCGGCTTGATTTGCATTGGTGCAGGTGAAGAGCAGGCGCGAAAGGTCTTAGCCTTGCGGGGCTTCCGAGGAGTGGAGAGACAAGTAGGCTTGGCTCGATAGACCCGGTGGCCGAATGGGATCAAGTGCGGGCTGCATGGTGGAAAGAAAAGCAAAACGAAGTCGTGGACTTGAGTCGGTGCAGGGTAGCGGCTCACAACCAGAGTCTGCACACGGGGTTTGCGGCGGTTCTCCACAAAATCGTCGGCCTCCGACTCACGGATTTCGGTTGGAACCCTAGGCTTTTGTTTGAGCAAGGTAGAATCTCGATTCCTCTCATCTCAGTGGGTTTGAGGCTACAAATTCGTAGGGATAGCATCTCCTAGAGACACTTCATCTTCCCCTATGATTTGGTAGCAATCCTTTGGTTGATTCGAGAGATCAGGTGAAGGGAAGGAGGAGTTGACCTTCAAAGGGTCGAGCGGGTCGAGCTCGAGCTGTTCTGTCTGCGCCTGGTGGACGGTCCGCGAGGCCCGTGTGGACGGTCCACGAGGAGCTAGCAGTTCTGGCACTCGTCGTGTTCTTCACGTGTTCTTGTGAGTCGTCTGTTCGATCTGTTGAGTTGGGTGGTTTTGGTTGTAAGAAGTTTTGCGCACGGTCCGTGAGCAAGGTTCGGACAGTCTGTTCTCGTCGGACGGTCTGCTGGTTCGTGGCGGACGGTCTGTTTTTCTCGGTGCACTACTGGAGGTTGAGGAGGCAATTTTGGACAGTTTGCCCCCTACCCGCGGACAGTCCGCCCCCTCCATGCGGACGGTCTGCTCGGTGCCTCGCAGATTGCTTAAGTCCTTGCTTCTTGAGTTGTGCTTCTGCTTTGGTTTGAGTTGGGACTTGTTCCTAGGGTTGGTAGGTTCATCGTGACTATGTGACCTTGGCAAGCTCGTGTGGGAACCCTTGGTTGTGATTTTGGGGCATAGTCGAGTTCATCTCTTCGGAGAAGAATTTTTATCAGCTGCCATTCACTCCTCCCTTCTCTGGTCGCCTAATCGGTCCTTCACCTTGAGGTAGAGGATGCCTTCCTGGTCTAACGTCTTTAACCTTGAGGTGGTGTACTAGTAAGCAATGTTCTGTTGTACCTGTATGTCTTCCGTTTGATCCCTCGTGATGGCGAATTATTTTTGCAACATTTCGATGGGGCGCTAGCAGTTGGGCTCCAGATGTTTGAACTTACATGTGGGACCAAGGTTGGTTTATACTACTGCTTCAACTGACATGTGGGACAAAAGTTGGTTTATAATGCTGTTGTGGAGCTTATGGTGTCACAAAACTATCTTGGAATAGGGAATCCTCGACTACAGGACCAACCGTTATGACGAAAGTTATTTTTGTCACTAAATTTATTCGGAAGTAAAATATTATGACGAGATCAGCTAGGAACATATAAATCAATGACGCTAAAATATGATTGCGTCACTAGTCAACGTTTTACTTGTAGTGGATGATGACACTCGGTACTCGAACCCCCCATTTAGTTACTGGTCGAAACCCCTTTAATACCGGGTGGAGGGAATCCCTGGTACTACAGGAGCACATTAGTGCCAGGCAGAGACAAGCCCCGGTACAAAATCCTGAGCGTTGCGCACCCACACGCGCGAAGGCGTTTAGTGCACGCCTCTCGTGTCCGCTCCTCTCCCATCTTTTTATCCACTCTCATTCTTTCATCTTCTCACCTCCCTCTCTATCTTCTCTTATCTTGAGGGGCACAAACTGGCTAACGGGAGCTAACGGACCGGATCCAGCTGCACGGCTGGGCGGAGGCGACGCCGAGGACCAGAGCCGCGGGCGCGACTAGCAAGAGCCGGCCTAGAGACGCATGGCCTCGGCATCCGCGCGGCATAGGAGGGGGGCCAGGGTGGCGACGTCAGCCACGCACGGGCGCGGGAGGCTAGTGGGCAAGGCACCAAGCCGAGAGCCGTCAGGCAGGCTGCTCCGCGGGGCCAGGCTGGGAGCCACCGGCGTGGCGCAAGCTGCTCCGTGGCCGGCAGAGAGAGCGGGTGTCGGGGCCAGTATTCTTGTGTTTTTCACCGATTCTTGTGATTCTTGTACCGATTCTTATGTATTCTTGTGATTCTTGCACCGATTCTTTGTATATATTCTTGTGATTCTTGATGTGCTTGGTGTAAGATTTGTGATTGTCAATATATGTTTGTCGATATGTATGTATGTATGTGTGATTGTTGATGGTGGATCTGTATGTATGTGTGTTGATTGTGGGTCTATTTGAATGAGATGAGAAACAATTGGAGAAAAGAAAAAATAAAAAAAATGAGAAAAACAAAAAGGAACGGATGGGGCGGTGATGGACGGCCAATGGACGGACGGATGGGCAGTGTACTGGGTGGTGTTGACACCCGGTACAGTCTTGGTGGGACTAAGTGTGAAAAATAGTGAAAAATTTCTATTCTATTATACCCTGTTAGTTATGCATAAATATATTTAATTATTTTTTTAGAAGAATTACAAAGTTAATTACCTGCAAGTACCATTGTTAAAAAGTACTGTAAGCAATTTTACATAATCAGATTGTATCAAAAATATCATGGAAAAGCCACTACAGGTACTAATTTAATCTAAGATATCAAATTATCAAATAATTTTAATAAAATGCAGAAACATACTTAAAATACAATTTTTATGTAAACTGTAAGTCAATTATAAAATATATTTGAAATGTATTTAGATATAAAAGTCCAACAAATTTATGATGCTTGCCAGTTGTGGTGGAAACAGAAGAAAGTTTGTCACCGATGACATTGGAATAGTTTATGACAATTTCTAATTGATCTTAGCGCCAACTTCAAATTTTTGTCATAAACTATAACTGAAGATAGAAAACATCTTAAATAGGGAATTGCATTATTACATGACAACCTTCTAATATGTTGTCACAAGGTCATGTGTTGTAGTGCTAGCACAGTATGTACTAATAGACCGGACATGCATATAATCACCTAGCAAATATCTGTTAGAAGATAGGCAATATTTCGGTATATTTTAATTCCATAATTAAATAGACATTTCAATATTACGGTGAGTGAAACAATCCATGTGCAAGTGATTATGTTTAAACAACAATTAAACATAAAAATATTCATGATTATACAACTAATAAACATGAACACTAGTTTGAGAAAGTACCCCGTGGAAGGTAAGGTGACGGAGTCACCCGACTTTCCGCTATCACTCGGATCAGTCATACTGATCGTAGAGTGACCTCAATCGATGTAGCCATACGAAGTCGGTGCAGGTAGATGATCGCAGTGAAGACCCGGCTCCCGGCTGTAGACGAAGTAGTCGTATGGGAGCGAGCAGTCGCGTGAAGACGCTCCCCAAAAACCTTATCGCCCGCCTATCCCGAGCAAGATCTCAGCTGCAGGACGAGGTTCCGGAGGCTCTGCTCTCGCCGGTACCGTTCGCGCGGTGCAAGCGATGCGAATGCGAAAAGAAGCAGCAAACAGAGGGAGAGAGGGAGAGGTCTCCTGAACAGGAATACCTTAGTGTGAATTGGCAATCTGAGCAGGAGGAGGAGGGGCGTCTTATATAGGCGAGCAGGTGCGAGGGGGGAAGAACCTGGACGTCACGGTTAATGCTCCTCAGGCAGTAACGGTTGAGGTTAAGGCTCAGTAACTGTCGCGGTTTAAGGTGCCATGGTTAAGGTCCAGTAATGGTCGCGGTTAAGGCACCATTATTCCTCTCCAACAGCAAAAAGATGCTCCGCCCCACACCGCACCGCCCGCTCTTCTCGACACGTCACGCCCACGCCCACGCCCACGGCCTCGGCCCGGCTCGGCGAGGCGAGCGAGCGCGCGCGCGCGTGTGGCACGCCTATCTCTTTTATTCAACTTCACAAGAGGTGTACCGAAAGGCTACCTCATAAGTTGGATAGGAGACTCCTCAAATACCCATACGGTATTTCTCTCTTTTCCCTAGCATTAAACAAATGGGATTTAATTCTTTCATTATTATAATAAATGGCTCTAGGCCCATTTATTATAACAATCCCCACCAAGAATTTTAAGCCACATTGGAAATGATCTCATCTTCCCTTTTGTTTTCGATATACCAGTACTAGATGGAGACTGTTAAGTTGAACATCCACCAGGAACTCAAGTTACACTTATTTGCAACTGAACAATGGACTTTGCCTTGAATTGTCAGTTTTGTGCATCTAAGTTTGGCTAGAGCCCTTTACTGATACTTGGTTGCACATAGCATCCCCGCGGGTTGGAGCTTATGGGTCACACTCCGTGCCTCTTCATGAGTTTTCTAGAGATCACCCAAATCTCATAGACTATGACCAGTAGTCGATACTCATATAGGTGTGTTCCTTCAAGACATACTGTAGGACTATGTCTTTGCTTCAGAGAAACAACTACCTTGTTTCATGAAAGCCACTTGGAGCACATTAAGGTATACATACCAGCCTGCCATACAGTTTTGAAGAGAAATGCATCTTTCCATGAACCGAGCCTTCTCAAAGGTTCTCTTCTCTCAGTTAAACTATAGCTTGTTTCACCATCTTAATTCACGGGATCTCCGATCACATAAGACAGGTTTCCACTATGGAAAAACTCACGTGGGTCTCAAGCCCAGTTCCATATATGCATTATCTATCACAATACGTGATAGACCCTTTGTAAATTGATCTGTCAGGTTCTTAGACGTATGGATGTA
Source organism: Cenchrus fungigraminus (assembly GCA_036936925.1). Taxonomy (NCBI): domain Eukaryota; kingdom Viridiplantae; phylum Streptophyta; class Magnoliopsida; order Poales; family Poaceae; genus Cenchrus; species Cenchrus fungigraminus. The sequence continues at coordinate 78,230,432 of CM072780.1, forward strand.
ATCCAAAGCTATGACACCGGTGTTTCTCAATTTCCTGACAGATTTCAACCGCCTCTTGACATGCCTGGATGACTTCATGTTGTCCTTTGAACTGTTCACCTTGACAATCACAGTTCATTAGAATTGCCGGTATCGGTTTTTCAACTATCGGCAAGTCCATTAGGAGTTCACGAAGCCACTCGGCCTCTACAGTGGCAGTATCCAATGCTGCGAGTTCTGCTTCCATTGTTGACCTGGTTAGAATGGTCTGCTTGCAAGACTTCCAGGAAACAGCGCCACCTCCAAGTGTGAACACATATCCACTTGTGGCCTTTAACTCATTAGCATCAGAAATCCAGTTTGAATCACTATATCCCTCCAAGACTTTGGGGTCTTCAGAATAGTGAATGCCATAGTTCATTGTGCCCACTAGATAGCGCATTACCCGCTCGAGAGCACGCCAGTGTTCACTGCCCGGGTTTGAAACAAACCGGCTCAGTTTACTAACTGCATATGCAATGTCAGGTCTCGTGGCGCTAGCCAGATACATCAGTGAACCAATGATCTGGGAGTATCTCAGCTGATCTACCATTATCCTTAGGTTCTTCCTTAGAACCAAGCTGGCATCGTAAGGAGTTGGTGCGGGTTTAGAGTTGCTGTAGCCAAACCGACTTAGCATCTTCTCAACATAGTGAGTCTGTGACAGAGTCACCTCACCATTTTCTCCCTTTATCAGCTTTATGTTAAGGATAACATCAACCTCTCCCAAATCCTTCATCTCAAACTTTTGAGATAAAAAGTCTTTGACCTCCTTGATCACTTAAAGGTTCGTGCCAAAGATAAGTATGTCATCTACATACAGACACAAAATCACTCCTTCGCCCCCACCATAGCGATAGTACACACATTTGTCAGCTTCGTTTGTAACAAAGCCAACAGATGTCAAAGTTCTGTCGAACTTATCATGCCATTGCTTAGGTGCTTGCTTGAGGCCATAGAGAGACTTCACCAGCTTACACACCATTCTTTCTTGACCCTTTACTACAAATCCTTCTGGCTGATCCATATAGATCTCCTCTTCCAACTCTCCATTTAGGAAAGCTGTCTTAACGTCCATCTGATGAACGAGAAGACCATGAGAGGCTGCCAGAGAAAGTAGTACTCTTATGGTAGTCAATCGAGCGACTGGTGAGTAAGTATCAAAGAAGTCTTCTCCTTCCTTTTGGGTGTAACCCTTGGCCACAACTCTAGCCTTGTACTTATCAATAGTACCATCAGGCCTAATCTTCTTTTTGAGCACCCATTTGCATCCCACGGGTTTGCACCCGTAAGGACGTTCAACAACCTCCCAAGTTCCATTTGACATGATAGAGTCCATTTCACTCCTCACTGCTTCCTTCCAATAGTCAGCATCAGGTGAAGAGTAGGCCTCTGCAATGGTCTTGGTAGTGTCATCCATGAGGTATATGATGAAATCGTCTCCAAAGGATTTCTCTGTCCTTTGTCTCTTGCTCCTCCTAGGAGCCTCATCATTATCCTCCTCAGGATGCTCAATAAATGTAGGCTCATTGAGTTCCATCGGCTTGGTGGAGTCATCCTTCTCGACAGACTCTTGCCTAGATGAACTTGTTTCATCTCTCATTGGAAAAATATTCTCAAAGAATGTAGCGTCTCTGGACTCCATAATTGTGCCGACAAGCAAGTCAGGCACTCCAGATCTTACTACCAAGAATCTATATCCGACGCTGTGAAAAGCATACCCCAGAAAGACACAGTCCACCGTCTTTGGTCCAAGTTTACGTTTCTTAGTGATTGGCACACTGATTTTGGCCAAGCAACCCCAAGTGCGTAAATATGAAAGAGTTAGCCTCTTCTTCTCCCATTCCTCGAATGGTGTTACTTCCTTATTCTTCATAGGCACACGGTTCAGGACATGACAGGCCGTCAGTATTGCCTCACCCCACCATTCCTTAGATAGTCCCGCGGTTTCTAACATGGCATTCACCAAGTCAGTCAGCGTGCGGTTCTTTCTTTCGGCAATCCCATTGGATTGGGGTGAATAAGGCGGTGTCCTCTCATGAACAATACCGTGTTCCTCACAGAATGAATCAAAAGTATTAGAGAAGCATTCGCCACCTCGATCAGACCTTAGGTGTTTAATCTTTCTCTCAAGTTGATTTTCTACTTCAGCTTTATAGATCTTAAAGTAATGTAACGCTTCATCTTTTGATTTTAACAAGTAGATGTAACAAAATCTAGTACTATCGTCTATCAAAGTCATGAAATATCTTTTACCACCCTTTGTCAACACACTGTTCATTTCGCTCAGATCGGAATGAACTAATTCTAGAGGTGCCAAGTTTCTCGCCTCAGCAGTCTTATGTGGCTTGCGAGTTTGTTTCGATTCAACACATACGTGACACTTAGAATTTTTGACAGAGGTAAACTTTGGAATTAAACTCAAACTAGCTAAGCGCATCATACAACCAAAATTAACATGACAAAGCCTCAAATGCCAAACATTTGATTCATCATTCATCACATGGTTCACAACGTTATCATCGAACAATAAAGAAAAGCGGAACAAGCCTCCGCTGTCATAGCCTTTTCCAACAAAGGTACCAAACTTAGAAATGATACATTTATTTGACTCAAAGACTAATTTAAAACCATCTCTACACAGTAGAGACCCGACGACTAGATTCTTCTTGATGGTAGGTACATGCTGCACATTCTTCAATTGTATGGTCTTCCCCGAAGAGAACTTCAGAGTGACCGTACCAGCACCAAGAACACGCGCATGGGCACCATTCCCCATCAACAAGGATGTAGTCCCCCCGACCCCGTAAGAAGAAAACATAGAAATGCCAGTACATACATGAATATTAGCACCGGTGTCTATCCACCACTCTAGTGAAGAACATATTGAAAGAACTGTAGGTAAGAAATTATCATACCCCGATGTTCCTCCACCCTCGCTAACAACCATGTTTGCTGTCTTGGGGGCCTTGCGGTCTTTGCGATCCGGGCACTTTGCAGCAAAGTGATCCGGACTGCCACATGTATAGCAAGCACCCCCCCGACTTTCTCTTCTTCTTATTAGGCCCGTCGGCTTCCTTAGCCTTGGGCGGGTTTTGTGAAGGCTTCTTTCTCTTGTTCTGGTTGTTTTGGAACTTGGGATTGCCCCTCTGCACAAAGTTTGCGCTTGAGGAGCCGGCTATTGCCTTTCCACGTGTGTCCTTTGCTCTCGCCTTCTCTTCAACATCAAGAGTCGCAATAAGGTCATCAAAAGTGAATTCCTTTCTCTTGTGTTTTAGAGAGGTAGCAAAATCCCTCCAAGAATGTGACAGCTTAGTGATAATTGCTCCTGCCACAAACTTGTCGGGCAACACACATGGGGCCTCTTTGCTATAGTTTTTAAGCTCTTTAGCCAGCGCCTGTACTTCATGGGCCTGTTCCACCACAGAATGGTCTTCAACCATCCTGTAGTCTAGGAACTGTTCCATTACGTACAGCTCACCGCCGGCGTCAGAAGCTCCGTACTGAGCCTCAAGAGCCTCCCAAATGTCCTTCCCCGTCTTTCTCTGGAGATAGGTGTCCACCAGGTTATCAACCAGAACGCTGATGACGGCACCCCGGAACAGATTATCATCTGAATTGAATTTTTCCTCCGAGACACCCTCGGGAGCTTTTCCGGTGATGACGTACATCACGTTCATGGCGGTGAGCCACAGGGTGGCCAACTCACGCCACCTCTTAAAGTTGGAACCATCAAAAGGCTTTGGTTTAATTGCATTTGCAAAGCTAGTTGCACCAAACATATTCCTCAACATTATAAGGTTTTTGGATTGTTAGAAGATAGGCAATATTTCGGTATATTTTAATTCCATAATTAAATAGACATTTCAATATTACGGTGAGTGAAACAATCCATGTGCAAGTGTTTATGTTTAAACAATAATTAAACATAAAAATATTCATGATTATACAACTAATAAACATGAACACTAGTTTGAGAAAGTACCCCGTGGAAGGTAAGGTGACGGAGTCAACCGACTTTCCGCTATCACTCGGATCAGTCATACTGATCGTAGAGTGACCTCAATCGATGTAACCGTACGAAGTCGGTACAGGTAGATGATAGTAGTGAAGACCCGGCTCCCGGCTGTAGACGAAGTAGTCGTACGTAGTCGATGTAGAGGAAGTAGTCGTACGGGAGCGAGCAGTCGCGTGAAGACGCTCCCCAAAAACCTTATCGCCCGCCTATCCCGAGCAGGATCTCAGCTGCAGGACGAGGTTCCGGAGGCTCTGCTCTCGCCGGTACCGTGCGCGCGGTGCAAGCGATGGGAATGCGAAAAGAAGCAGCAAACAGAGGGAGAGAGGGAGAGGTCTATCGTGCACGCGGTGCAAGCGATGGGAATGCGAAAAGAAGCAGCAATCAGAGGGAGAGAGGGAGAGGTCTCCTGAACAGAATACCTTAGTGTGAATTGGCAATCACGTCACGGCCTGGCCTCGGCCCGGCTCGGCGAGGCGAGCGAGCGCGCGCGCGCGCGTGGCACGTCTATCTCTTTTATTCAACTTCACAAGAGGTGTACCGAAAGGCTACCTCATAAGTTGGATAGAAGACTCCTCAAATACCCATACGGTATTTCTCTCTTTTCCCTAGCATTAAACAAATAGGCTTTAATTCTTTCATTATTATAATAAATGGCTCTAGGCCCATTTATTCTAACAATATCTACATGATGTACAACAACTCATCCATACTGTCTAAGCACTTTTTATTATGATACTGAATCTAACTAGAGAACGATTAAAAAAAATGAAAGGCGTCAAGTAGATGAAATTCCCCTAATGACTGCATAGAGAGCATCATCAGTCGGGTATATGAAAGAAGAATCTGTGCGGAAGCGACTGCACATTGACCATGATATAAATGGCGGCTTAGATGGTAGTTGAACGTGCTTGCACCATTTTCCTGCCAATCTTGACTTCTTCGAAAGCACTCAGAGTCGCCATTTAGGATTAACAACAAGCCAACAAATGCTTGTGCCGCAGTTTCAGTCATTGTAACAAGTAGCTGTCCTCCATGCTATCTGTGTATATATATGCCGCTAGCACTTATTATCAGCGTCACAGGCAAGAGGCAGCATCATATACATTGAGGGCTACAATGTCATCCCCAGCAATGTCCTCCAAGCTTCTTGTCTTGCTCTGTATGGTATTGGTCTCTCTCGCCATAATTTTACAGGGCGTGTCCGCTGCAAGAGATCTCCCCTACGATTGGCATGGTAATAAATCTTTCTTTTAACTCCTTTCCAGTCCATATTCTATTTTAGAAATTTTAGCATACTTGAAAAAAAATGAGAGTCATCTCCATTTGGAGAAATCTAAAGGTTAAAACAAAGGAACTACCTTGGAATAGATACAGAGAAGTACCACAGACTTTTTTCTGCGACCAAGTACCAAAAATACTTCGTAAGTTTTTAATTATATTTTTATATAAGATGGTGGACAGTAATCAGAGAAAAAATTACTCGCCGCAAAGGAGCTTGTCTTTTACATATAAATTTTCGGTGTCCTACGGGTAAAAAATTATCTGTCAGTGCTAAACTGGCCATCATGTACGAGTCGTGCACATGCACATGACCCCAAATTTTGTAGAGTCCTAGTTTTAGAAAAAAATTGTTGAAGTGTATACTTTATTTATCTCAGTATGGATCTTTGTCGTGCATACAACTAGAAAATTGCTCATTTATACTGGGTTTTCCAACTGGTACAGCAAAATCGAGACTAAGACTCTGCTTTAAGTATAGGGTCGTCTCTTCTATAGGGTCCTTAGTTTAGTATCGGTACTATTGGGTTTCATGGCCAAAATTGATAGAAAAATATTTCAAATCCCAACTATGCAAGCCTACACAGCTGCAGACAAGTCACATAGTTTTTCACACATAAATATGCTCGAGCATTCAACCTCAAAACTTCAAGCCTGGTCATGGTTGCTTTTCCCTGTTAAACTTTAGATGACATATGTTTGGATACTAATTATGAGTGTTAAGATTAGCCTAATTACACGTATGCAGGTTAATTCACAAGAAGAATTTATTAAGCATAAGAAGTTCATGATTTTACCTTCTAATTATCATCTGAACATTCGATGTCACATGTTTTAAACTTTCTTACCATCCCACCTTCCCAACACAATTAACTTGACCAAGGGATGCTTTCCATTCAAACTCACTGGTGGGTGACCTTTAAATATTGGGTCGTAACAAGAACTAATGCTTTTCTGTATTATCAAATGGTATCATTAAGCCTTGAAGGCCTTTGGTACCAGTTAATAATAACATCAACCTATACAAATGCTAGTATATTAGTATCTTTGGTATCATTAACCCTTTTGATTTCTTGGTGATGGTTAGGACGAACATCACTGTCTCGTCTCTTTGTTGGATCTTAGTGCTCTTTGTAATGGACAGCTATATGTATCTACCGATACAGAGGCTGAAATATTAATTCATATTCCCCTTTTTTTTTAAAAATATTAGTACGGGCTGGTAGACCTCCGAGGCCTTCCATCAAGGTTGGATCCATTACATACTAATGCTAGCATCGAGTATGGGGCACAACTTTGGTTCGTATATTTGAGTATATTTGGGTTCTAATATTTGAGGTGTATTGAAATGGATTTGTCTAGTTGCGTGGAAACATTTTTGTAACCCACCAACTTTGTCCCTCGCTCCATAATTGACACCCATGTGGATTGAAATGGATTCCTCTATTAGTGATGAAACATTCTTGTAACCCACCAACTTGGTCCCTCAACTCCATATTTGAAATCCATGAGTCTTATGCAAACAATAGCCCATATTCCTTGGAAGGTTTATCTTAATCTTCATTGTTAGATACACCAACTTGCAACTTGACATGTATAGGGCAAAGTTGATTCAATGATTTCCTACATTCGGTAATACCCAAACAAAAGAGTGACTTTTTGAACAAAATATCATGCAAGGGTCAGAAAATATTAAATCTTCAAATCCCTCCATCTATTTATTTGGATTTTTCATTATTACTACACATAAATAGCAAGGCAACAACAATAATCTACTAGAAATTGAAACTTATTAATATAATTTTTTATTGCAGCTAGCCGTGGTTATGGTGGCAGTAACTACGGGTACGGTGGTGGCAAGATGCATGTTCGCACTCCAGATCACTACTAGAAAACGATCTTTCGTCACCTATATTAGTACCTGTCACATTTTTATTCTCTGTGTAAATTTGGGCGTCCCCGAAGGTCTTTTAGTACCGATATTGAAGGCCAGTTCTCCCGCTATGGCTTCTCCTTGATGAATGATGACGTCTACATCATTGCATCAAGCATATATGTTCAGTTCAAATACTCTTTATATTCCTCATTATATTTGTATACCAATTTGTGAAATACCAAATGTGACAATATATTCGCATGTTCAAGTTGATAGTTTTAAACAATTGGAACTTTGTACTAGATGTGATGTTTGGAAAAGAATCTCTGTGCATATTGTAATGATGGCAAGGTGATTACACGAGTGGATAACCTATCTACAGTATAAAGATTTTGTTCTTTTGGACATATTGCTCACCCAGTTATCCTCACCACCCGGCGCCTGCAGTAGCAAGACAGAGAAGGAGAAAGAGGTGACTGATAAATGGACCCACTTAAAGATAAAATTGTCAATTTAACTGTCCATTTGACACCGTTAGACAAAAAACTAGACAGAATGGCATGGAGGGCAAAAGAGTTAGTGTCGATGGCACCAGGGTATGATCGAATTTTTTAGCGACACACAGGTCAAGTGCATCGTTTTTTAATGCCATGCGTGCCCACAGTTTTGACAATCAAACGTAAGTAAATGTTGAGAGAAGGTAATGAAGGCGACAAATGATATGCGTAACACAGGACAAATCCACCACGAAATTATAGCATCATCAGCAATATGGTAACATACAAGCAGTATAGTTACACAAAAAAATCATAAACATCTATCTGACATTTGGGTCAGGAATATTACATAACCCAATGAGTGGCAACAATCTTGCACGCCAATTACTCCCTTCTCCAAGAAACAACTTCTGTATCTTTGATTTTCCGCTGCTGCTTAACAAACGGGGTGTCTATCTGAAACAAAAAAAACAGAAAAATGCCAACTTGATTTATGGTTGCTTCTTATTTAGCCCCTTATGCTAGCATCAGTGTATCCTAAATTTGATAGGCAAAACAATATTTTAACTAAAAAAAGTAATAGAATATCAGTTTGCAGTGTATACTTCAAGCCAACTAATTAAAGTGACCATCAATTTGCAAAATATTACTCTTTAAGAAAACTTACATAACAACTAGAATAAAAAATCAATGACTTTATGGCCTCATGACTCTATTTTCAATTTCCAGCGGCTGCCAACCAGAAAATGTCGATTTTATGACTACAGAAAAATGCAAAGCAGCATGACTCAGTTAAGATATAGTAGGCATATATACTCCTTGATAAGTTTGAAGCATATCCATCTGAGAACTTCACCGAACTTGTAAAATCACAAAACAACTTCTGTTTCTTTTTTGAAAGGACATACGGAGCTTCTGGCATTTTGCATGACTCACCATCATCAGTTGCCACCATGTGTAGATTCGATCTAACGCTCATCTCTTCCAAATCAACCCTAGCATTGATGGTGTCCTTTGTCTTCCCAGCAATTTTAAGCAACGTTCCAATAAGGTTTTCGCATATGTTTTTCTCAATGTGCATCACATCAAGGTTATGTGCCAGCTTCAGAGACGACCAATACGACAAGTCCCAAAAACCAACCCTTCAGCTCTAGCACTGTCTAGATTTCCGCTTCCTTTTCTTACCTTGTGAGGACCGGAGCGTCCGAGGACCGGTGGATGGTCGCTCCCTGGTGTGATGAGTGATTGACAACATGGTGTGGGACTGACTCTTGGCTGAGTATTGCAGGTGCAAGTTGCGGCTTGATTTGAGTTGGTGCAGGTGAAGAGTAGGCGTGAAAGGTCTTAGCCTTGCGGGGCCTCCAAGGAGTGGAGAGACAAGTAGGCTTGGCTCGATGGACCCGGTGGCCGAACGGGATCAAGTGCGGGCCGCATGGTAGCAAGAAAAGCAAAACGAAGTCGTGGACTTGAGTCGGTGCAGGGTAGCTGCTCACAACCGGAGTCTGCACGCAGGGTTTGTGGTGGTTCACCACAAAATCGTCGAGTTACTTGGTTGGGCCACAAAACCAAGACCGTAGGCTAGGCGGGCAGAGACGGGATCCGGGCGCGCTGAGAATCTTCGATGTCGGGTGACGCGGCGGGATCGCGGGGCTTGGGTCGGGAGGACGCGGAATGTGGCGAAGGCGTGGCCGCTCGATGAGAAATACCAAGTCTTGACCATCTTGCCCCTGAGGGGTGTGTATCTCATTTTATGTTCTAGGGGTAGCATGGTCATTTGCCCTACCCGAAGAGACTTCATATATATAGCTCTAGGGTTGCATGACAACTCATCCATTCAGACTGCTTCCTAATTCCTTTGCTCTGTAGGCTAGATTTTCTTCATGATTTTGTAGAGATTCTGACCTTTAGTTGTATGGAAGCATTCATGGCTGCGTCGATTTCATTCTCTTGGCTCGAGTGATTTTCGTGTCTTTTTCGAGCTATTTTCGTCGATTTTTTGTACGTGGCTTCATTCGCGGATATGGAGGCGTTTCTGTTCAGATTTTTTTAGGGGATCCTAGATAGATGTCTTATGCATCTTTCTTCTTGATCTTGACCCCTCAAACACCGGATTGGGCCTCTGACTCACGGATTTCGGTTGGAACCCTAGGCTTTTGTTTGAGCACGGTAGAATCTCGATTCCTCTCATCTCAATGGGTTTCAGGCTACAAATTCGTAGGGATAGTCCGTTCTCGTCGGACGGTCTGCAGGTTCGTGGCGGACGGTCTATTTTTCTCAGTGCACTACTGGAGGTTCGGGTGGCAATTTCGGACAGTCCGCCCCCTACCCGCGGACAGTCCGCCCCCTCCATGCGGACAGTCCGCCCGGTGCCACGTAGATTGCTTAAGTCCTTTGCTTCTTGAGTTGTGCATCCACTTCGGTTTGAGTTGTGACTTGTTGCTAGGGTTGGTAGGTCCGTCGTGACTATGTGACCTTGCAAAGCTCGTGAGGGAACCCTTGGTTGTGATTTTGGGGCATAGTCGAGTTCATCTCTTCGGAGAAGAATTTTTATCGGCTCCCATTCACTCCCTCCCCCCCTTCTTTGGTCGCCTAATCGGTCCTTCACCTTGAGGTAGAGGATGCTTTCCCGGTTTAACATCTTTAACCTTGAGGTGGTGTACTGGTAAGCAATGTTCTGTTGTTCCTGTAGGTCTTCAGTTTGATCCCTCGTGATGGCAAATTATTTTTGCAACATTTCAATGGGGTGCTAGCGGTTGGGCTCCAGCTCTTTGAACTTACATGTGGGACCAAGGTTGGTTTATACTGCTGCTTCAACTTACATGTGGGACAAAAGTTGGTTTATGACGCTGTTGCGGAGCTTATGGCGTCACAAAACTAGCTTGGAATAGGGAATGCTCGACTACAGTACCAACTGTTATGACGAAAGTTTTTTTGTCACTAAATTTACTCGGAAGTAAAATATTATGAAGAGATCAGCCAGGAACATCATAAATCAATGATGCTAAAATGTGGTTGCATCACTAGTCAACGTTTTACTTGTAGTGGATGACGACACTTGGTAGTAGAACCCCCCATTTAGTTACTGGTCGAAACCCATTTAATACCGGGTGGAGGGAATCCCCGGTACTACAGGAGCACATTAGTGCCAGGCAGAGACAAGCCCCGGTACAAAATCCTGAGCACTGCGCACCCACACGCACGAAGGCGTTAAGTGCACGCCTCTCCTGTCCGCTCCTCTCCCATCCTTTTCTCCACTCTCATTCTTTCATCTTCTCACCTCCCTCTCTATCTTCTCTTATCTTGAGGAGCAAAAACTGGCCGACGGGAGCTAACGAACCGGATCCAACTACGTGGGAGAGCGGAGGTGACGCCCAGGACCAGTGCCGCATGCGCGACTGGCAAGAGTCGGCCTAGAGGCACGCGGCCTCGGCCTCCTCACGGCATAGGAGGGGGCCAGGGCGGCGACGTCATGCACGCACAGGCGCGGGAGGCCAGTGGGCAAAGCGCCAATCCGAGAGTCGTCAGGCAGACGGCTCCGTGGGGCCAGGCTGGGAGCTGCCGGCGTGGCGCAAGCTGCTCCGTGGGCAGCAGAGGGAGTGGGTGTCGAGGCCAGTATTCTTGTGTTCTTCACCGATTCTTGTGATTCTTGTACTGATTCATATGTATTCTTGTGATTCTTGCACCGATTCTTTGTATATGTTCTTGTGATTCATGATGTGCTTGGTGTAAGATTTGTTATTGTCAATATATGTTTGTGGATATGTATGTATGTGTGATTGTTGATCGTTTATCTGTATGTATGTGTGTTGATTGTGGGTCTATTTGAATGAGATGACAAACAATTGGAGAAAAGAAAAATAAAAGAAAATGAGAAGACAAAAAGGAACGGATGGGGACGGTAATGGACGACAGATGGACGGACAGATGGGCAGTGTACTGGGTATTGTTGACACCCGGTACTAAAGCTCCTTCAGTACCGGGTAAACCACCCGGTACTAATGCCCCTCCCCTTTAGTACCGACATGGCAATATCTGTTCAACACTTGGTACAAAAGAGGGGTTTGGACCCAGTACTGAAGGTTGTTTCCTAGTAGTGGTCGTCCCTCCTTTATAGTTTAGAGGGCGGGTTCTTAGTCGGTTACAAGGTAGGAGTCCTAGTAGGATTACATGGTAGGAGACCTAGTAGGAATAAATGGGAATTCTAGTAGGAGTCCGCCTTCTTCTTTCCTTGCAGGTACACAAGGTGTATGCCCGACACATAGTTTCATATAATACAAGTTAGACTAATAATTTGAAGGTTGCATAATTCAAAACATATCCGAACTACACACTACAAAATTCAACACAATCTTGTGTTCACATTAATACTGCAAATACAAATTACATTATCACTTACTATGCAAAATGTTTTTATATTCTTTTTGTAGTACCTGGTGGAAGAAAACAAGTCATAAGATAAAGATCCAACAAATTGTAATATGAATAAAAAACAAATGACATTAAATGTAACAACATGATTTTAGAAAAGTTCAATTTTCATAAAAAAAAATACCATGTACAAGTTTTAATTTGAACAAGTGGATTAGCGACGGTTGAATTTCGGCTAGCGCAACCTTCTTCAACTTTTCGGACCCGGACCTAGTGGGAAGTGGGAACTGGACCTAGGATGCTAACAGGCTAAAATCCTACTTCATTGTTGCACTGCCAGCCCAGCAGTGCTGCTAGGTACTTATGGAGAAAATAAAAAATAGCATTAATGTTATGAGCAATTTTGGAGTGTTTGAAGAAAATGGGAACCCTAGCTCCATCTTATGAAATTGAATAGTGGAAAGAAAGAAAGTACCATGATGTACCTAAAGAGAAGCATGAAGAGGTACCAATTTGGTGGGACTAAGTCCGCTTTCTTCCTTCCTTATAGGTACCCGAGGTGTATGCCCGACAAGCCTCCGAGCACTTTGTATTTGAGAGTAGCAAGTTCGAGTAGTCTTGAAGCTTTTTTGAGTAGTTCTTGATCATCTCGAGTACTACTGGCTGATAGCAGTCTTTATTAGTGCTCAAACTGCTAAGAGGCTGGAATGTGCTCCAGCTCATCTGTCTTGAAGTCGAGATCCTCCGCGTTGAGGAATTATATGGAAGTTCAATTGCGAAATCGCACTCCATATGGAGTAGCCCCTGAGCCTTAGGTTGAGTCATGGACTCTGGATGAGGGTCAATCTTAAATCTACATCTTCCGTCTTGAAAAAATCGACTGATGTGTGTAGCTTAGCAGCCTTCGAGCCTTGAAATGATTAGGTAATCAATCCAAGGGTCTTAATGTTTGCGGAAGTCATCATTCGAGTACTCTTGCAGCGCCTAGCCCCTAAGCTTTGTGTGCCAGGTGAGTTATATGAGCCATGTCGAGTAGTGATTTAAGCACAGCCCCCGAGTTTTAGAGCGAGCGGAGCCTTCTGAAGTTGTCTCCGAGTAGTAAATTGGCGTCGAGCCGTCAAGCTTGAGAGGTAGCGGAGACAACTCGAGTCATCCTCAATTAGAAATTTGGCATTGAGCCCTTGAATTTGGGAACTAGCCGTGTCTTTGGAGGTACACGAAGCATCTTGGAGCGCCATAGCTGAAACTTGACCTTAAGTGCGATTGGAGTTAGCCGTTGCCACTGGAGTGGACTTTAGATGCAACCAGAGTAGACTTTTTCCATCAGAGTGGACTTTAGATGCAACCAGAGTAGACTTTTTCCATCAGAGTGGACTTTAGATGCGACCGAAGTCGATTTTTGCCGCTGGTGTGGACTTTAAATGTGTCCGAAGTCAACTTTTGCTGCCGGAGCGGACTTTATATGCGATTGAAGTCGAATTTTGTACTTAAAGCCAAGTATGAAACCCTTTGATGAGTAGTACGTAGGGCCAAGTATGAGACCTGTAATGCAAACCTGGAAAGCCAAAAACGAATAGCACTCTTCGAAAACCAAAAACGAATGGATAGCCAGAAAAACAAAAAGTACATGGGGCCACGTATGGAACCTGTAGTTTTGCCGCCGGAGCAGACATAGGTGCGACCGGAGTCGGCTTGAGTACTTAGGGCCAAGTATGAAAACCTCTTATGAGTAGGAGAGAGAGAGAGAGAGAGAGATTCCTCATAAAGTTCTCTATGAGACTTTTCCGCATAGCAGAGCACATGATTGCGCATGAAGTGTAGCTCTGGAGGGTAGTTCCGATTGTGAGGCATACACAAATATGTCGTTGACATGTCCTTTTGGCGAGGCGAGAGTGCGACTGCGCATAGAATGTGCATCCTTATGGTATAGCCATTGTGAGCCTCCAGTATTTAGTATATGAATGTGTGGCTATCACTGCCATAACTCAATATACTCAACATGTGCTGAAGCCTCCAAAACTTAGTATAACAAAGTCATGGCTGTAGCCCACAAAATGTGGTGTACCAAACCCATGGAGGAGCCTCTAAAACTCAATGTGCCTAATCCATGGCCATAGCCCTCATGATTCGACGTACAAAGCTCATGGTGGAGCCTCTGAAACTCAGTGTGCTAAATCTGTGACTGTAGCCCCCATGATTCGATATACAAAGCTCGTGGCGGAGCCTCCGAAACTTAGTGCACCAAACTCGTGGTTGTAGCACCCGTTGTTGATGGAGTAAGCCCATGGTGATTTGGTCGATACTCCATAAGGACAGACGACATGGTGTAGCTCTAAGGGTGAGTACCCATTGAGCAGCGTAAACAAATAAGTAGTCGTTTGAGACTTTGTCATCTGTAAGCGAGAATAGCACGTGTTGTGCGCAGTGCCTCCTTAGGGTGTAGTCATTGTGCTCCTCCAGTACTCAGTACATGAAATGTCGTGGCAGAGAGCCGCCTAATTTGGTGTACCAAGCCTGTGACAGTCGGTCATCATGCCCCAACAAAAGCTGGCAAAGTGTAGCCTTGAGGGCAAGCACCGTCGAGAGGCAAACACAAATAAGTAGTCTTCAATGTGTTGTCCTGCATGCACATAACAAGCCAAAGAAAAGATTATTATTGACTTAAGTGACTTATCTTGGTTCGTGACGAGTGTCGACGTAGCCGTGGCGGTTGGTGATGGAGCGACGACGGTTATTGCTGAAGTCGACTAGTCGGAGTGGGTTCCGACTAGTTCTTGGGGGCATGGTAGCCGCTCTCAACTATTTTTCTGACCAAAAGTAGCCGAGAGTAGTAGTCGAAGTGGTCGTACTCGATGTAGTAATACTTGTGTACATCTGTTGTGTACTTGGAGCGAAAATCTTGGAGCTTCCTGGTGTATCTCTATGTGGTTCTAGTGAAAAACCAATTGTACTCCATGTCTTCATGTGTGTGGGGCACTGGTTCCAACAGGTTGATTTTTTAATCGCGTGAAGAAAAGGATGTAGTCCATGCTCCTAAGGATGAAAGTGGTATGAATACTATCTGTCTGTCCATCCGACCGAAAGGGTCCGACACTCAAATGGTAAGATCGTATCTGAATCCAAGCATTCCATATCCATACTCATCTATACCATATTCATATCCAGATATTCAAAGTTGGATTTCTAAGATCTGAATATGATGAATATCACTATTCGACACATCATAATCTATTCGTATCCGAATTCGATCCGAGAAAAATAACTATATGTATCTGTATCGCAGATCCATTTGTATCCAATCCGTTTTCATCACTACATGCTTCGCTCGGTCTGTTTCGTCTTGAAGTGCGTGCGTGGGACGTCCCCATAGGTCTGGACTCTGAAGCTTTCGGCGACTTGGACACAGACGGACACACATCTTGAACCGAATTTGTTTTGGACTCGGCGACTTCTCCTGCCGTACAACAACACACGGAATTAGACGGATCACATAAACAAATCTGCCTGGGAAAGAAAATGGCGAGTTGTCGATTTGCCGTGCCGCCAAATAGATTGAGCTTGATAATTGATGTCCTTCAAATTCGCCCGATGATCTCGACAATCACGCCAACATAGCCCTCCAAATGTCGGCTTTTTATGTTAGTCAGCCTACCAAGAGGGTACCCAAGGTAGTAGGTTGTGCAGTGGGGATCGTGAGACCTGGAACCCGAAGGTTAAAGCGAGAATACGAGACACAGATTTATACAAGTTCGGGCCGCCAGAGTAGCGTAATACCCTACGTCCTGTTTGGGGTGTGTATATTGCACTCTGCACTTGGTGTTGGCCTACCGATCTAGTTGCACCCACTAGTAGAGAATCGACCTTTGGTCCTGGGGCTCCAAGACAATTATTACAGGGTATTTTTGCACTCGGTACTAAAGGATGCATTAGTACCGGGTGTGAAGGCAGAACCCCGAGACCCCCCTCTTGTGACCCCCTTTAGTACCGAGTGAAAATGACACTCGGTACTAAAAAACCCCCATTTAGTTCATGGTCAAAACCCCTTTAATACCGAGTGGAGGGAATCCCCGGTACTACAGGAGCACATTAGTGCTAGGCAGAGACAAGCCCCGGTACCAAATCCTGAGCGCTGCGCACCCACACACGCGAAGGCGTTAAGTGCACGCCTCTCCTGTTTGCTCCTCTCCCATCTTTTTCTCCACTCTCATTCTGTCATCTTCACACCTCTCTCTCTTTCTTCTCTTATCTTGAGTTGCACAAACTGGCTGACGGGAGTTAGCAGATTGGATCCAGCTGCCGGGGGGGGGGGGGGTGGGGGCGAAGGTAGCGCTGAGGACTAGAGCCGCGAGTGCGGCTAGGCAAGAGCCGGCCTAGAGGCGCGTGGCCTCATCCTCCGTGTGGCATAGGAGGGGGCCTGGCTGGGAGCCGCCGGCGTGGCGCAAGCTGCTCCGCGGGCGACTGAGGGAGAGGGTGTCGGGTTGAGTATTCTTGTGTTCTTCACCGATTATTGTGATTCTTGTACCGATTCTTACGTATTCTTGTGATTCTTGCACTGATTCTTTGTATATATTCTTGCGATTCTTGATGTGCTTGGTGTAAGATTTGTGATTGTCAATATATGTTTGTGTATATGTATGTATGTGTGATTGTTGATCGTGGATCTGTATGTATGTGTGTTGATTGTGGATCTATTTGAATGATATGAGAAACAATTGGAGAAAAGAAAAATAAAAGAAAATGAGAAAAAGAAAAAGGAACGGATGGGGACGGTGATGGATGGCGGATGGACTGGCGGATGGGTAGTGTACCGGGTGTTGTTGACACCTGGTACTAAAGCTCCTTTAGTACCAGGTAAACTACCCCGCACTAATGCCCCTCCCCTTTAGTACCGACGTGGCAATATCTGTTCAACACCTGGTACTAAAGGGGGGTTCTTAGTCGGTTACAAGATTGGAGTTCTAGTAGGATTACATAGTGGGAGACCTAGTAGGAATTTAGGGGAATTCTAGTAGGAGTCCACCTTCTTCTTTCCTTGCAGGTATCCAGGGTGTATGCCCGACACATAGTTTCATATAATACAAGTTAAACTAATAATTTGAAGGTTGCATAATTCAAAACATATACGAACTACACACTACAAAATTGAACACAATCTTGTGTTCACATTAATACTGCAAATACAAATTACATTATCACTTACTATGCAAAATGTTTTTATATTCTTTTTTGTTCTACCTGGTGGAAGGAAACAAGTCATAAGATAAAGATCCAACAAATTGTAATTTGTATAAAAAAACAAATGACATTAAATGTAAGAGCATGATTTTAGTGAAGTTCAGAAAAAACTATTAACATTTGAATTTTCATAAAAAAGAAATACTATGTATACAAGTTTTAATTTCAACAAGTGGATTAGCGAGGGTTGAATTTCGGCTAGGGCAACCTTCTTCGACTTTTCGGACCCGGACCTAGTGGGAAGTGGGAACTGGACCTGGGATGCTAACAGCCTAAAATTCTACTCCCTCCGTTTCAAAATACTTCACTGTTACACTGCCAGCCCAGCAGCTCTGCTAGGTACTTACGTAGAAAAGAAAAAATAGCATTAATGTTATGAGAAATTTTGGAGTGTTTGATAAAATGGGAACCCTAACTCCATCCGATGAAATTAAATAGTGGAAAGAAAGAAAGAAAGAAAGTACAGTGAAGTACCTAAAGAGAAGCACGAAGAGGTACCAATTTGGTGGGACCAAGTGCCAAAAATAGTGAAAAAATTCTATTCTATTATACCCTATTAGTTATGTCTAAATATATTTAATTATTTTTAAGAAAAATTAGAAAGTAATACCTGCAGGTACCATTGTTAAAAATTACGGTAAGCAATTTAACACATTCAGATTGTATCAAAAATATCATGGAAAGGCCACTATAGGTACTAATTTAAACTAATATATCAAATTATCAAATAATTTTAATAAAATGCAGAAACATACTTAAAATAAAAATTTTGTGTAAACTGTATTTCCATTATAAAATATATTTGAAATGTATTTAGATATAGAAGTCCAACAACTTTATGATGCTTGCCAGTTGTGGTGGAAACAGAAGAAAGTTTGTCACAGATGACATTGGAATAGTTTATGACAATTTCTAATTGATCTTAGCACGAAGTTTAAATTTTTGTCACAAACTATAACTGAAGATAGAAAACATCTTAAATGGGGAATTGCATTACATGACAACCTTCTAATATGTTGTCACAAGCAGGTCATGTGTTGTAGTCCTAGCACAGTATGTACTTAATAGACCGGACATGCATAATTACCTAACAAATATCTACAGGATGTACAACTAGTCAACTACTCATCCATACTGTCTAAGTCACTGACGCTGTGCCCGGCGCCGGCCGACGCCTTCTCCTCCGCGACGCCGCCTGCATCGTCGCTTGGGCAGACGGCCGCGGCGGCGGCTAGCTCTTTCTCACAAACAGGCCTGTTCGGGCAGCCATCGTCGTCAACGACTCAGAACGCCTTCTCCTTCAGCTTCACTGGAGCGCAGCCGGCATCTCCGCCGTCGCCGTGGTCCACCGGGACAAGAATTTTTGGCCAGTCCGACACGGTATCTCCCGCCGCTGCCGTTGTGGTCATGTCTAGTCTGCCAAGGCGCCATGGAACGCGGCCAGGCCACCGTCACATCCGAGTGCAGCCACACGTTCCACCTCCGTTGCTTCGGTGCCCCGTCTGTGGCGCGCGGTGGCGCGACGAGGTGACCGTGGCGCTGCCGCTGCCACTCAACCCCACTTCCTCACCGCCACGGCCACCATTGTTCCATTCACCTGCCACAAACACTTCCACGCCGTTCAGGTTCCGCCCCTTATCCTGACCCTCCCCGTTCCAGTTCGACGTTTTCGAACCGCAACCACCGTTGGTGGACACGGCACGCCCCGTCTTCAATGACGACGAACCGGTGGAGTGGCCACTCGACAGCCGCGACACCGCCCAGCGGCAAGGAGCGAACAACGGAGGGCTCGTCCTTAAAACGCACTGCGAGCACCAGGCGGTGGCTAGTATTTATTATGATATTGAATCTAACTAGAGAAGGATAAAAAAAATAAAAAACAACAGGTGGACGAAATTCCCCTAGTGATTGCATAGAGAGCATCATTAGTCCAGTATGAAAGAAGAATCTATGCGGAAGCGAATGCACATTGACCATGATATAAATGGCGGCTTAGATGGTAGTTGAACGTGCTTGCACCATTTTCCTGCCAATCTTGACTTCTTCGAAAGCACTCAGAGAGTCAGAGTCGCCATTTAGGATTAACAACAAGCCAACAAATTCTTTCATGCTATCTGTATATATATATGCTAGCACTTGTTATCAGCGTCACAGGCAACATCATATAAATTGAAGGCCACAATGTCATCCCCAGCAATGTCCTCCAAGCTTCTTGTCTTGCTCTGTATGGTATTGGTCTCTCTCGCCATAATTTTACAGGGCGTGTCCGCTGCAAGAGATCTCCCCTACGATTGGCATGGTAATAAATCTTTCTTTTAACTCCTTTCCAGCCCATATTCTATTTTAGAAATTTTAGCATACTTGAAAAAAAATGAGAGTCATCTCCATTTGGAGAAATCTAAAGGTTAAAACAAAGGAACTACCTTGGAATAGATACAGAGAAGTACCACAGACTTTTTTCTGCGACCAAGTACCAAAAATACTTCGTAAGTTTTTAATTATATTTTTATATAAGATGGTGGACAGTAATCAGAGAAAAAATTACTCGCCGTAAAGGAGCTTGTCTTTTACATATAAATTTTCGGTGTCCTACGGGTAAAAAATTATCTGTCAGTGCTAAACTGGCCATCAGGTACGAGTTGTGCACATGCACATGACCCCAAATTTTGTAGAGTCCTAGTTCTAGAAAAAAATTGTTGAAGTGAATACTTTATTTATCTCAGTATGGATCTTCGTCGTGCATACAACTAGAAAATTGCTCATTTATACTGGATTTTGCAACTGGTACAGTAAAATCGAGACTAAAAGACTCTGCTTTAAGTATAGGGTCGTCTCTTCTATAGGGTCCTTAGTTTAGTATCGGTACTATTGGGTTTCATGGCAAAAATTGATAGAAAAATATTTCAAATACCAACTATGCATGCCTACACAGCTGCAGACAAGTCACATATTTTTTCACACATAAATATGCTCGAGCATTCAACCTCAAAACTTCAAGCCTGGTCATGGTTGCTTTTCCCTGTTAAACTTTAGATGACATATGTTTGGACACTAATTATGAGTGTTAAGATTAGCCTAATTACACGTATGCAGGTTAATTCACAAGAAGAATTTATTAAGCATAAGAAGTTCATGATTTTACCTTCTAATTATCATCTAAACATTCGATGTCACATGTTTTAAACTTTCTTACCATCCCACCTTCCCAACACAATTAACTTGACCAAGGGATGCTTTCCATTCAAACTCACTCGTGGGTGACCTTTAAATATTGGGTCGTAACAAGAATTAATGCTTTTCTGTATTATCAAATGGTATCATTAAGCCTTGAAGGCCTTTGGTACCAGTTAATAATAACATCAACCAATACAAATGCTAGTATATTAGTATCTTTGGTATCATTAACCCTTTTGATTTCTTGGTGATGGTTAGGACGAACATCATTGTCTCGTCTCTTTGTTGGATCTTAGTGCTCTTTGTAATGGACAGCTATACGCATCTACCGATACAGAGGCTGAAATATTAATTCATATTCCCCTTTTTTAAAAAAAATATTAGTACGGGCTGGTAGACCTCCGAGGCCTTTCATCAAGGTTGGATCCATTACATACTAATGCGAGCATCGAGTATGGGGCACAACTTTGGTTCGTATATTTGAGTATATTTGGGTTCTAATATTTGAGGTGTATTGAAATGGATTTGTCTAGTTGTGTGGAAACATTTTTGTAACCCACCAACTTTGTCCCTCGCTCCACAATTGACACCCATGTGGATTGAAATGGATTCCTCTATTAGTGATCAAACATTCTTGTAACCCACCAACTTGGTCCCTCAACTCCATATTCGAAATCCATGCGTCTTATGCAAACAATAGCCCATATTCCTTGGAAGGTTTATCATAATCTTCATTGTTAGATACACCAACTTGCAACTTGACATGTATAGGGCAAAGTTGATTCAATGATTTCCTACATTCGGTAATACCCAGACAAAAGAGTGACTTTTTGAACAAAATATCATGCAAGGGTCAGAAAATATTAAATCTTCAAATCCCTCCATCTATTTATTTGGATTTTTCATTATTACTACACATAAATACGAAGGCAACAACAATAATCTACTATAAATTGAAACTTATTAATATAATTTTTTATTGCAGCTAGCCGTGGTTATGGTGGCAATAACTACGGTTACGGTGGTGGCAAGATGCATGTTCGCACTCCAGATCACTACTAGAAAACGATCTTTTGTCACCTATATTAGTACCTGTCACATTTTTATTCTCTGTGTAAATTTGGGCGTCCCCGAAGGTCTTTTAGTACCGATATTGAAGGCCAGTTCTCCCGCTATGGCTTTCCTTGATGAATGATGATGTCTACATCATTGCATCAAGCATATATGTTCAGTTCAAATACTCTTTCTATTCCTCATTATATTTGTATACCAATTTGTGAAATACCCAATGTTACAATATATTCGCATGTTCAAGTTGATAGTTTTAAACAATTGGAACTTTGTACTAGATGTGATGTTTGGAAAAGAATCTCTGTGCAAATTGTAATGATGGCAAGGTGATTACACGAGTGGATAACCTATCTACAGTATAAAGATTTAGTTCTTTTGGACATATTGCTCACCCAGTTATACTCACCACCCGGCACCTGCGGTAGCAAGACAGAGAAAGAGAAAGAGGTGACTGATAAATAGACCCACTTAAAGATAAAATTGTCAATTTAACTGTCCATTTGACACCGTTAGCCAAAAAACTAGACAGAATGGCATGGAGGGCAATAGAGTTAGTGTTGATGGCACCACGGTATGATCGAATTTTTTAGCGGCACACAGGTCAAGTGCATCGTTTTTTAATGCCATGCGTGCCCACAGTTTTGACAATCAAATGTAAGTAAATGTTAAGAGAAGGTAATTAAGGCGACAAATGATATGCGTGACACATGACAAATCCACCACGAAATTATAGCATCATCAGCAATATGGTAACATACAAGCAGTATAGTTACACAAAAAAAATCATAAACATCTATCTGACATTTGGGTCAGGAATATTACATAACCCAATGAGTGGCAACAATCTTGCACGCCAAGTACTCCCTTCTCCAAGAAACAACTTCTGTATCTTTGATTTTCCGCTGCTGCTTAACAAACGGGGTGTCCATCTGAAACAAAAAAAAACAGAAGAATGCCAACTTGATTTATGGTTGCTTCTGGATTTATAAAATGAAAAGCAAATAGGAAATAAAAAATTTTAGGCCCTTATGCTAGCATCAGTGTATCCTAAATTTGATAGGCAAAACAATATTTTAACTAAAAAAAGTAATAGAATATTAATTTGCAGTGTATACCTCAAGCCAACTAATTAAAGTGACCATCAATTTGCAAAATATTACTCTTTAAGAAAACTTACATAACAATTAGAATAAAAAATCAATGACTTTATGGCCTCATGACTCTATTTTCAATTTCTAGCGGCTGCCAACCAGAAAATGTCGATTTTATGACTACAGAAAAATGCAAAGCAGTATAACTCAGTTAAAATATAGTAGGCATATATACACCTTGATAAGTTTGAAGCATATCCATCTGAGAACTTCACCAAACTTATAAAATCACAAAACATCTTCTGTTTCTTTTTTGAAAGTACATACGGAGCTTCTGGTATTTTGCATGACTCACCATCATCAGTTGCCACCATGTGTTGATTTGATCTAACGCTCTTCTCTTCCAAATCAACCCTAGCATTGATGGTATCCTTTGTCTTCCCAGCAATTTTAAGCAACGTTCTAATAAGGTTTTCGCATATGTTTTTCTCAATGTGCATCACATCAAGGTTATGTGCCAGCTTCAGAGATGACCAATACGACAAGTCCTAAAAACCAACCCTTCGGGTCTAGCACTGTCCAGATTTCCGCTTCCTTGTCTTACCTTGTGAGGACCAGAGCGTCCGAGGACCGGTGGATGGTCGCTCCCTGGTGTGATGAGTGATTGACAACGTGGTGTGGACTGACTCTTGGCCGAGTATTGCAAGTGCAAGTTGCGGCTTGATTTGCGTTGGTGCAGGTGAAGAGTAGGCGTGAAAGGTCTTAGCCTTGCGGCGCCTCCGAGGAGTGGAGAGACAAGTAGACTTGGCTCGATGGACTTGGTGGCCGAACGGGATCAAGTGTGGGCCGCATGGTAGCAAGAAAAGCAAAACGAAGTCGTGGACTTGAGCCGGTGCAGGGTAGCTGTAACATCTCGGATTTTTCCGGAATGTTAATGTTTGCAAAAATGTGAATTTCAAAAATTTTTGGATGAATGTGAGTGCTTAATTAATTTATAAGGTTGTCTTCCTTGTTTCTTCCCTAAATTCCTAGATTTATTTTGAGCAAAATAATAAAGTTTAGGGTTATAAATGCTAGTGTGAGAACTTTGAAGTTTAATGGATTTATTTGGATCTTATTTGAGCGTGGTTCAAATTTGAATTCTAAATTCAAATTTGATTTGTGTGTGTATAAGGATAATAGAAAATAGGAAAACACCCTAAGTTGTTGGGCCTTAACCTCACCCATACATGTTTGCCAGACGTCCTTGAGCTCATCGTTAAGTCATCGAACCTCCCCAACCTATCCAGCCCGCTTGCTCTTTCGGCCCGCTAGGCCTACCAGTTTCCAAACCGCTGCCTGTGTCCATGACACCCGGGTCCCGCTCATCAGCCACCTCCTATCCTGTTTTTCTCCTTCCTCCCGTGACGCTCGCACGTCGTGCGACAGCGACGGGCACCACGGCGCACCACGAGCTCGGGCCCCTCCATGGCCGCCGCAGATCCCAGCCACGTGCCCCACGCGCCGCATCCGCCGTTCCTCTGGAGCCCCAAACCCTAGGCTGGCCGCCCTATAAAGACTCCATCCGCCGCCGCCTGGGGGAATTTTTCCCCAAATTCGCCGCCACCAGAGAAAGGAGTAGGAGGGAGAAGAAGGAAGGGGGCGCAGGAGTGGGGGAGGGGACCGTGCTGCTGCCCTGGGCGTCGAGGAGCCCTGGACGTCGGCGCCATGACGCCCAACCTGGAGCCGCCACACTGTTGTTCGTGAAGAGGAAGGAGGCTTGGAGGAGAAGAAGAGAAGAGGAAGAGGGAGCCGGGGGCGCTGCGCCGCAGAGCTGAACCACGCCGTCAACATCGCTGCCGTGCGTCCGTGCGCCTTGAAGCCGGAGGCCACCGTGTGCCGCGCCGTGAAGACCGGGGAGTCGAGCCGAGCAGACGCCGTCACCGTTCCCGGGTTGTCCGTGCGCGAACATCGACGTTGCCTCGCGCCGCCGTGCTGAAGCCCGGAGTCCGCCCGTGGGAGCCGCCGGGACGCCGGAGGTTGCTGTGTACCGCGCCGCCCGGGACCTCCATGCTCGACGCCAAGGACCTGGAGCACCGGCCTTCGAACCCGTCGACCACGCCTTCACGCTCGCCATGGTGAGCGCTGCCCTCCTCAATTCATCCCCTATCTTGTGCACGATGAAACGGTGGACCAAGCTGCCACCTTGCTCCTGTCTCTGAAACCGGCCTTCGTGCCGAGTTCGATGCCTGCAGGGTTCGAGCCAGTGGCTTGGCAATCGCCAAGCTGCGACCTCCTATCCTCGACCAAGAGCACGCGCACAAGGTGCTTGATGGTATGGGCCAACCAAGCCGCTGTCTTCATCCTCATCGCCCTTGACGTGTCCGTCGAATTGCCTGAACCAGCAGCACCGATCTGTTTCCAGCACCGCCGTCTCTGCTCCGCGTCTTCACCGCCATCCACCACCGCAACCAGAACCTCAAGGTGAGCACCGTCGTCCCCCTCGCTGCTGTGGAACCCGGCCTTCGAGCCGAGGGGAAAAATCGGGCCTTGCCCGTGGTGATGTGCTCTACTCTGGTTGAACCGCACCGCTGCCACCGCGCGACCGCCGACGCTTGTGTGCCGACCATCGAGTCGAGCCTTACGCCTGCAGGTGCCGCTGCCGACGATCCGCGCGCGCTCCCCGCTTGACCTTTATGTCCTTCTCGCCGTCGAGTGCGCCGCCCTGCTTGAGTCGCCGTCGCGGTTAAACCGCCGGCTTGCACACGCGTGCACGCACGCGCAGGGAGGCGGAAGGTTTTGCCTTTAGCTCGCCATACCCAGCTGAACCGCCGCTCCTTCCGTGTCTCGTTGTCGTGCGCTCACCGGGTTGAGGTGCCGCCGTGTGCTTTGTACACGCGTCGTCACCCAGCTCGCCGCCGAGGTCAAGCCGTTGGCTTGCGCACGCTCACACGCTTGGAGGCAAGGCCTTGCCTTTAGGGGCTCTTAGCCACACTCGTGCACATCCTGGCGCGCTTATGCGCCGGTGCGAGCACACCAACAACCTAAACGCAGCACCGCCGCTCTGGTGTTTCACCGTCGTGCGAGCTGCGCCCAGAAACCGACCAAGGCTCCACCTTTAACCGTGCTGTCCTCTGTCGAGCTCGCGCAAGGTCGAGCTGTCGCCTTTGTCCGTCCCGCCTGGAGCTCGCCGCCGAGGGTCTCCCTTTGGCATACACCCGCGAGCGCCAGCATGAACCTGTGCACACGTTTGTCCACACGCACGCACGCGAGCAAGCACACCGGCGCTGACACCCCAGTCAGCGACGCCGTCCTGCTTTGCTTCGCCGCCTGGAAACCAGTCGCCGCCGTTGAGCTGGATTCCGGCCAATGACCGAGCCTTTCTGTGCCAAGTCCGAAACCATAGGTGCATCCCTAAGCTACCTGAAGCTCTTTTAATCTCTCAGTCGGCCTTCCAATCTTTCCCCGCTAATCTTTTCCTAGTACTCTGGAATTTCATAAATGAGTTATGGAATTATTTCTGACTCTTCGAATTAATCATTTGCAATTGATTCGATTTCGGGGAGCAAGCTATAAATTCGTTGGATAAGGCCTCTCACGAGCTCATTTGAATTATGACGGTGTTTTCCGGCTTCTCGGGTTAATACTTTGTTAGTTAACTCATTCCCGGAAAAATAGTCTAATTCATTTGTTCCCGTCCCGCGAAGTAAACTGCTATCAATTTATTTTGCTTGCAGCTGCTCCCTTCTCCTCCCTCGTCAAAGCAACCAGGCACAGCAAGCACATATCCTTTTTTTCCACCGAGCTTTAGTCTTTGAACCATGTGTCTGTTGTGTCCCTTCCTTTAGCTGTTCTTCTCCACCGAAGCAACAAGAGGACCTCCCCTCTTCTTTGCGCTCCACAGATCTGCAACCACCGCTCATCTCCTCTCTGTTTTTGCTTCCCCCGAAGCAAACCAGCAACTTGAACTCCACCTCCTACCAGCCAACAATCTTCTCTCCCCCAAAATCAACTAGCAGCATCTTGGCCATTCCCTGATTCTTGCATCGAGCAAGCAAACAACAAGCAGCAGCTGCTGCGTGTGCACCCGTCCATCCTTGTTCCCCTCCTGCTGTTCATGCAAGAAACAAAGCAGCAACAATCCTCCTCTCTCCCATCTCTTTTCTTTTTTCCCCCAACAACAACTCCCTCATCCATCGACCTGCAGCAAGCAAGCAGTAACCCAGCTATTTTCTTCCCCCACCGAACAGCACCACCCTTTCCTTTTTCTCCCATCAAGCTAGCAGCTGCTGCAGTGAGGCAGATGCACAATGTCCTGAGAGTTGAGAGTTGTACTCAACGTGAGGTGCAAGCTTGGGACCATTCGAGCTGCCGATGGTATGAGTTCACCTGAACCATGCAGCTGGTATGTGCTCACCTTTGGTTCCCTGAACCTACCGCTACAACCGTAAGCCTTCAGCCTAATCCATCACCATCTAACCTCTGTTTGGTGAAGCCCTCGCCTCCTTGCTGTTGCCCAGCGTGCGTGCACGCCACAGCTAAGTCGCGGGTACCACCATGATGCTGTCTCGCATATTAGTGCTGTAAGGCTACACTTTTAGCCACGCTGCCGGCCAGCACCATGTCTGCACGCAGCCCGGAATGTCGGCCTGCTGCTCTGCTGTCCAAGCCAAGCCGCCTCCTTTTTTCCTCTTGGGTGAACTACCTAATCGACCGTTCTCACCATCCTTGAAGCTAGCCTGTGTTGGCGTGCCCTTGAGTTGGTAGGCGCTGCCGTGACACTCGCTGCTGGCGAACAGCACGCCAGCTGCGGCCATGCTGTCCAGCCACCTTGTTTCAAGACCTTCAGCCAGACCTAAGACCGGTCTTTTTCCAATCGCCAAAGCCAGCAGTACCACCTCCACCTCTATCATATCCAAGTCTGCTGGCATCTAGATAGCAAGCAAGGTGCGGCCAGTGCAAAAACTAGCAAGCTGACCATGATCTCTTCTGTTCTTGCCACTAAACTTACAAGCTGCTATTCCTAAACCAAGCACATGCTAGTCCAACCTGAACCTCAGCTTACTTGAGCATTGCTTGCCTCCGGCTATGCATGCTTTGCTGATCATTAGGTTGTGTCGCTGGTGCATGACCACCGGTCTTTCGAGCCACTCAAGCTTCCTGCTGCGGTCGTGCCACGTCTTCGTCGTGGACAGCGCGTGCACTAACTAAACTAGCAGCCTTACCATGGATAAATCCATCCTTGCCACCTTTCTGCCATGTTTCAGCTTGAGCCAAGTTTCTTAACCACACCACCTCGCTTCTAGCTGATCCGTCCTGCTTAATCTCTCAAATCTTACCAAAGGGGCCTACGGACTTACCGCTTGGTCCCATCTGGCATACGGGACCCACAGGGTAACTTGTGGGGTCCAGACGACCTTTGACCTGTCCCTTTTGACTTGGTCAACAATGATCGTTGACTAGACAACTTACCATGCATGTCCAGTCCCAAAACCTAGCCTGTGGTTCTCTAATATGCTGACTTGTGTTTGGTGTGCTTTATCGCAATTAATTAAACTCATAAAATCTTTCTTTATTTGGAAATCAATATTAAAGTGATCCTACCTTAGAAAAATATGAAATCGATTTCTTTATTCTTCTAAAATCATGAAGCACCCGTTAGACTAGCTTTTGGAGTAATTTGGTTCTTTATTGCTTCTCTTTGGAGTTTATTTGCAATTAGCTTCGGTATTTATTTGTATTTGCGAATCTAGGATTTCCCGGAGCTGAGGAGGCGAGCCAGAAGATCAAGTACGACTACGGAATCTACGACGTCTACTTGCACACAGGTGTTCACGCCCCACCCTCTTTGAATGCCCATTAGGCATGACTATTTTAGAACTGCTAGTGCTTTATTTAATGCATAGAGATGAATATGATGAACCCATGCATAGCCTCTTTGACATACTTGTCCTTGATTGACCTACTACTACTGTTTACTTAAGCTAGATGTTGTGCTGAGCTTGCTATGCATGTGTTGGGACTATTGTGGTAGTTTCTTGGCGTGTGTTGGGAAAACCGGCAGGAGAAGGCGTTTTGGGATATTTTGGCGGGGGTGAGCTCGAGACAACCTGATCTGGGATCGGGGGCCAGGGATCGTCTTCTCGGACGTTGCCCAGTTTGGTACCTATGGCGGGTACACCGTTTTAGGAGCACAGGTGTTGGGGATTTTGTGATGACTTGGAGGATATGAGCTCGCCCCGGTCTGAAACCGAGTGGGTCGCCTGTTACACGGGACTTTCGTACACACCACCTCGCCGAGAGTGGGGATAGGGCCGTTCGACCCTAGCAAGTGCGGTACCATACCTGCCAGCAGGATAGCGGGGTATCAGTGGGGGAGAGGTGGGAGTGAGTCCACCCTCTCAGTGCGACTCCCGTGTGGCCACACGGGGGCATTTTCACAGTTCTGGGGTGGTCTTCTGCGGGGGACCGCATCGAGACCCGGATGCAGGATGGAATCGTAACTCCTAGGTGTTCGTCCGGTAGGATGGGCTTGGTTGGCTGATCACCGCCGGGTACCATTCCGAGATGGGTACTGGTGTACACGCTCTGCAGAGTTTAGATCTATACGTATAGCTGCGTCCTCGGTTATGGACATGCCCGTTGTTTCTCCGACTCTTACGTTTTGGGATTTCTACCTCCCCCTTATAGGATGAGTGTATGGTGAGTCGTGGTTGTACTCGGGGAGAGGGGAGTTGCTCCCTCTGCCTCGCGGATCCGAGTGCAATCATTGAGGTGCGAGGAGTGGGAGTTCTCGCACCGTCCCTAGATGGAGATAGGACTTGGTGACGGTGATCTGGGTGACCAGGTGTAACCATTTGTGGCTGAGTGATATGGGAATTGGTGGGATTTGGAGATATTATTCCATTTATGCTGCTGCCACTGTTTAGGAAAACTCTTGCCTACTCCTTGACTACTTTTTATACCCTTAGCTTTAGGTCACTTAAAGCTTGCATACGGTTGGTGACGTGAACCTATCCCATTCCTTGGGGATAGTCTGTGAGTGTGCAGGATTGGACTTGGAGCGAAAGTCCAATTATGAAGAATCCATGGAGAAAGGGTTACGTTGCTTCGCTCAAGGATGCCTGTGGTGAAGATTGAAGATGAAGACTTGAAGCTCTAGCTACCGCTACGCAGGATTTCCACTTGTCGCTTAGCCCGAGGGGCTTGTACTAAAATTCGTATACCGAGTTGTTTCGGATGTAAATATTCTATGATGTACTCTGATTTCGTTGTATGGAAATGATATTATACTGTAATGAGTTCTGTACGTGATAGCCACTGATCCAGGGACTATCACAAGGGTACAGGGAGTCGGGTTTTTGTTCACCGAAAGCCCGGGTCGTTACAGTAGCGGCTCACAACCGGAGTCTGCACGCGGTGTTTGTGGCGGTTCACCACAAAATTGTCGAGTTACTTGGTTGGGCCACAAAACCAAGACCGGAGGCTAGGTGGGCAGAGACGGGATCCGGGCGCGCCGAGAAGCTTCGATGTTGGGTGACACGCGGCGGGATCGCGGGGCTTGCGTCGGGAGGACGCGAAATGCGGCGAAGGCGTGGCCACCCGATGAGAAATACCATGTCTTGACCATCTTGCCCCTGAGGGCTGTGTATCTCATTTTATGTTCTAGGGGTAGCTTGGTCATTTGCCCCACTCGGAGAGACTTCATATATATAGCTCTAGGGTTGCATGGCCACTCATCCATTCAGACTGCTTCCTAATTCCTTTGCTCTATAGGCTAGATTTTCTTCATGATTTTGTAGAGATTCTGACCTCTAGTTGTATGGAAGTATTCATGGCTGCGTTGATTTCCTTCTCTTGGCTCGAGTGATTTTCGTGTCTTTTTCGAGCTATTTTCATGGGTTTTTTGTGCGTGGCTTGATTTGCGGATTTGGAGGTGTTTCTGTTCGGATTTATTTGAGGGGATCATGGATAGATGTCTTATGCATCTTTGTTCTTGATCTTGACCCCTCAAACACCGAATTGGGCCTCTGACTCACGGATTTCGGTTGGAACCCTAGGCTTTTGTTTGAGCACGGTAGAATCTCGATTCCTCTCATCTCAATGGGTTTGAGGCTACAAATTGGTAGGGATAGCATCTCCTAGAGATGCTTCATCTTCCCCTATGATTTGGTAGCAATCCTTTAGTTGATTCGAGAGATCGGGTGAAGTGAAGGAGGAGTTGACCTTCAAAGGGTCGAGGTCGGGCTGTTCTGTCTGCGCTTGGCGAACGGTCCGCGAGCCCCGTGCGGACGGTGCGTGAGGAGCCAGCAGGTCAGGCGCTCGTCGTGTTCTTCGCGTGTTATTGCGAGTTGTCTGTTCGATCCGTTGAGTTGGGTGGTTTTGGTTGCAAAAAGTTTTGCGGACAGTCTGTGAGCAAGGTTCGGATAGTCCGTTCTCGTCGGACGGTCTGCAGGTTCGTGGCGGACGGTCTGTTTTTCTCAGTGCACTACTGGAGGTTCGGGTGGCAATTTCAGACAGTCCGCCCCCTACCCGCGGACAGTCCGCCCGGACTCCGCGGACAGTCCGCCCCCTCCATGCGGACGGTCCGCCCGGTGCCCCGTAGATTGCTTAAGTCATTTGCTTCTTGAGTTGTGCATCCGCTTCGGTTTGAGTTGTGACTTGATCCTAGGGTTGGTAGGTCCGTCGTGACTATGTGACCATGGAAAGCTCGTGAGGGAACCCTTGGTTGTGATTTTGGGGCATAGTCGAGTTCATCTCTTCGGAGAAGAATTTTTATCGGCTCCCATTCACTCCCCCCCTCTGGTCACCTAATCGGTCCTTCACCTTGAGGTAGAGGATGCTTTCCCGGTTTAACATCTTTAACCTTGAGGTGGTGTACTGGTAAGCAATGTTCTGTTGTTCCTGTAGATCTTCAGTTTGATCCCTCGCGATGGCAAATTATTTTTGCAACATTTCAATGGGGTGCTAGCGGTTGGGCTCCAGCTCTTTGAACTTACATGTGGGACCAAGGTTGGTTTATACTGCTGCTTCAACTTACATGTGGGATAAAAGTTGGTTTATGACGCTGTTGCGGAGCTTATGGCGTCACAAAACTAGCTTGGAATAGGGAATGCTCGACTACAGTATCAACTGTTTTGACGAAAGTTTTTTTTGTCACTAAATTTACTCGGAAGTAAAATATTATGAAGAGATCAGCCAAGAACGTCATAAATCAATGATGCTAAAATGTGGTTGCGTCACTAGTCAATGTTTTACTTGTAGTGGATGACGACACTCGGTAGTAGAACCCCCCCATTTAGTTACTGCTCGAAACCCATTTAATACCGGGTGAAGGGAATCCCCGGTACTACTGGAGCACATTAGTGCCAGACAGAGACAAGCCCCGGTACAAAATCCTGAGCGCGGTGCACCCACACGCACGAAGGCGTTAAGTGCACGCCTCTCCTGTCTGCTCCTCTCCCATCCTTTTCTCCACTCTCATTCTTTCATCTTCTCACCTCCCTCTCTATCTTCTCTTATCTTGAGGAGCAAAAACTGGCCGACGGGAGCTAACGGACCGGATCCAGCTGCGTGCGAGGGCGGAGGTGACGCCCAGGACCAGAGCCGCAGGCGCGACTGGCAAGAGTCGGCCAGGGCAGCGACGTCGTCCATGCACGGGCGCGGGAGGCTAGTGGGCAAGGCGCCAATCCGAGAGCCATCAGGCAGACCACTCCGCGGGGCCAGGCTGGGAGCCACCGGCGTGGCGCAAGCTGCTTCGTGGGCAGCAGAGGGAGCGGGTGTCGGGGCCAGTATTCTTGTGTTCTTGACCGATTCTTGTGATTCTTGTATCGATTCTTATGTATTCTTGTGATTCTTGCACCGATTCTTTGTATATATTCTTGTGATTCTTGATGTGCTTGGTGTAAGATTTGTTATTGTCAATATATGTTTGTGGATATGTATGTATGTGTGATTGTTGATCGTTTATCTGTATGTATGTGTGTTGATTGTGGGTCTATTTGAATGAGATGACAAAAAATTGGAGAAAAGAAAAATAAAAGAAAATGAGAAAAACAAAAAGGAACGGATGGGGTCGGTGATGGACGGCAGATGGACGGACAGATGGGCAGTGTACTAGGTGTTGTTAACACCCGGTACTGAAGCTCCTTTAGTACCGGGTAAACTACCCGGTACTAATGCCCCTCCACTTTAGTACCGACATGGCAATATCTCTTCAACACTTGGTACTAAAGAGGGGTTTGGACCCGGTACTGAAGGTTATTTCCTAGTAGTGGTCGTCCCTCCTTTATAGTTTAGAGGGCGGGTTCTTAGTCGGTTACAAGGTAGGAGTCCTAGTAGGATTACACGGTAGGAGACCTAGTAGGAATACATGGGAATTCTAGTAGGAGCCCGCGTTCTTCTTTCCTTGCAGGAACACAGGGTGTATGCCCGACACATAGTTTCATATAATTCAAGTTAAACTAATAATTTGAAGGTTGCATAATTCAAAACATATCCGAACTACACACTACAAAATTCAACACAATCTTGTGTTCACACTAATACTGCAAATACAAATTACATTATCACTTACTATGCAAAATGTTTTTATATTCTTTTTGTACTACCTGGTGGAAGAAAACAAGTCATAAGATAAAGATCCAACAAATTGTAATTTGAATAAAAAACAAATGACATTAAATGTAAGAGCATGATTTTAGAAAAGTTCAGAAAAAACTATTAGATTTTGAATTTTCATAAAAAAAGAAATACCATGTACAAGTTTTAATTTCAACAAGTGGATTAGCGACGGTTGAATTTCGGCTAGCGCAACCTTCTTTGACTTTTCGGACCCGGACCTAGTGGGAAGTGGGAACTGGACCTAGGATGCTAACAGGCCAAAATCCTACTTCACTGTTGCACTGCCAGCCCTACAGTGCTGCTAGGTACTTATGGAGAAAATAAAAAATAACATTAATGTTATGAGAAATTTTGGAGTGTTTGAAGAAAATGGGAACCCTAGCTCCATCTTATGAAATTGAATAGTGGAGAGAATGAAAGTACCGTGAAGTACCTAAAGAGAAGCATGAAGAGGTACCAATTTGGTGGGACTAAGTCCGCTTTCTTCCTTCCTTATAGGTACCCGAGGTGTATGCCCGACAAGCCCCCAAGCACTTTGTATTTGAGCTCGAGTACTACTGGCTGATAGCAGTCTTTGTTAGTGCTCAAACTGCTAAGAGGCTGGAATGTGCTCCAGCTCATCTGTCTTGAAGTCGAGATCCTCCGCGTTGAGGAATTATATGGAAGTTCAATTGCGAAATCGCACTCCATATGGAGTATCCCCCGAGCTTTAGGTTGAGTCATGGACTATGGATGAGGGTCAATCTTAAATCTACATCTTCCGTCTTGAAAAAATCGACTGATGTGTGTAGCTTAGCAGCCTTGAAATGATTAGGTAATCAATCCAAGGGTCTTAATGTTTGCGGAAGTCATCATTCGAGTACTCTTGCAGCGTCTAGCCCCTGAGCTTTGTGTGCTAGGTGAGTTATCTGAGCCATGTCGAGTAGTGATTTAAGCGCAGCCCCTGAGTTTTAGAGTCAGCGGAGCCTTCTGAAGTTGTCTCCGAGTAGTAAATTGGCGTCGAGCCGTCAAGCTTGAGAGGTAGCGGAGACAACTCGAGTCATCCTCAATTAGAAATTTAGCATTGAGCCCTTGAATTTGGGAACTAGCCGTGTCATTGGAGGTACACGATGCATCTTGTTGCGCCATAGCTGAAACTTGACCTTAAGTGCGATTGGATTTAGCCTTTGCCACCGGAGCGGACTTTAGATGCGATGTAGTAATACTTGTGTACATCTGTTGTGTACTTGGAGCTTCCGGGTGTATCTCTGTGTGGTTCCACTGAAAAACTAATTGTACTCCATGTCTTCATGTGTGTGGGGCACTGGTTCCAACAGGTTGATTTTTTAATCGCGTGAAGAAACGGATGTAGTCCTGTTGACGGTCCTTACAACAAAAATTTGACCGTCAAAACCTCGTGTTCTAGAGGAGTATATGACAAGTTTCATACACATTTTTAGTACTAATAAGGTTCCACGAGTTGTGTTGTGAATTTCATAGGCAGGTACACATTTTGGGAGAATTTGGGACCAACACGCCACATGTGCCAGGCACGGCCTAACCACCTGGTCCGGCCGAACCTGCAGGTGCGGCCGGCCCTGCAGGTGCGGCCGGCCCTACCAGGTGCGGCCAGCCCTGCCCTGTGGCACGACCCTAGTCCAAAGCACCCCCACTCCCACGAGCACAACTTGGACGAGTGTGATTCACTGAAGAAATGTCGGTTTGATCAAATGGTGGAGGCTAGGATCACTTGGATCAATGGGTCCACTTATCCGATCGCTCAACCACCACAACCGTCATCCAGAGGCGATCCTAGG
The DNA here is from genome assembly GCA_036936925.1 of Cenchrus fungigraminus. Taxonomy (NCBI): domain Eukaryota; kingdom Viridiplantae; phylum Streptophyta; class Magnoliopsida; order Poales; family Poaceae; genus Cenchrus; species Cenchrus fungigraminus. Next base: position 78,265,456 of record CM072780.1, read on the forward strand.
CATTTCCTAACACGGTCGGTGCATCACACGGCATGGGGTAGGGCCGGCCGCACCTATTACTTAGCGTGCCGGGCGAAACCGACCCAAGGAGCCGACCTACAACCGCCTCAGGAGCAGTGATCAGGAGCGTCCAAGGCGAGAGGCGGCACATCCTAGGGCTGGCCGTGCCTAGAGAGCCGGCCGCACTTAGATATTCCCCCCTGCGCTCCACCGACCTCCCTTGCCTATAAAAGGCACCTCCCACTCGCTGGAATGGACACACAACGCAGGAGCATCTCCATTTCTCTCTATCGTTCACTTAGAGTAGGATTAGTGTAGCTTGGGAGTTAGAGTCGAGTCGAGTCGAGCTAGTCTCGGGGTTCCGGAGGAGTCTTCTTCAGAGGTCCGGTACTACTCTTGTATCCTTTCTTTGTTTAGACTCAAGTACAATTCAAGTTATCTTTCTATCTTACCTTTCGAGTCAATTACATTCAGCTTTTACTTTACTCTAGAAGCTCTATTCTTGGTTTAGACTAAAGTTAGTTTAATCTTGGTTAGTGTAGCTCTCTTGAACCCTATAGTGTTGTGGTCGTTCTTCGCTTGATCTTCTACCGAGTACATTTGTGCTTAGTAGCGGAGAGAGACCTTCCTTCGTGATATCCGGGGAAAGGTTCTTTGGTTCGTTGTGAGCGCGGTGCTCAGAGCTTGCCTTAGTCTTAGATTGGTGTCCCGTTCAACGGAATAGTTGTGGTACCTTAGGGAGGTGACAGCTCCGGACGTGCTCAGTAGTCCACCACGTTAGTTCGGGCCGGTAGGATTCAGCGCGTCGTCGTTCTCCCTTCTCATCCCAGTTCGAGAGCGCGGCTTTGCATGCCCTTGCAGCACTAGAAGAGCTTGTCGAGTTTAGCTTGCCTTGGTTATCCTTTGCCTTAGTTCTTTACCTAGAGTTGACAAGAATAGATAGATTGTGTTAGGATCCTTTCTCGTCTCGTTGTCCTCCCAACTCAATAGGTCCTCTCTAACTCTTTATCAAGATCTCCTTGTGTGTGTCAAGTTATCCCCGAATATCTTTATTCGTTACCCCCCGCTATAGCTCTTTACCGAGTCTTGTTTCTCTCCACCATTTATCTGATCATCTTTGCCGTAGTGCTTCCCTTGGGAAAATATAAATACGATAACCTGAATACCACCGGGTGAATGTGGAGACCGCCAAGATTATGGACGCTCGCATGACGTGCGAGGTTTACGGTAATGTGGGTCATTCGGGAAATGATTGTCCCGAGACAAGGGAAGAAGCCAGCTTCATCAACAATGGCAACAACAACGGGTTCCACAACAACAACTACAACAATCAAGGGTGGAACTCAAAGCCCAACTTCCCGTTCAACAATCAAAATGGAGGTAATTATTCCAACAATTTCAATAATCAGCCCTCCATTAGAGATCTTGTCTTTGGCCAAGATAAAATTAATTAAAACTTAAACAAGAAGCTAGCCGCCAATGATAAAGTTCTTGAAAATTTGAATTCCACTATCGAATCCTTCACTACTGCTATGAAGAATCAGCTAAGCTTTAATAAAATGATAGGAACTCAACTTGCTCAGCTTGCTGCTTCTTTACCTTCTTCTGAGTCGGGTGGAATCCCGGGGCAACCCGAGCCTACCCGAGAGAATGTTAGCATTGTATCCACCAGATGGGGTAAGCCATCTAGGAGGGTGTATGCACCTAACCATGTAGGGAAGCTCATACATCAAATCCAAGACCCATGGGAGGAATCAGTAGTCTTGCACAGGAAAGACAATGGATATCCGGCTATCACATGCACGATCTACTATCAAAAGATCAAGAATGCTCTTTGTGACCTTGGTGCGAGTGTCAACCTCATGTCCAAGGCCATGTTTGAGGAGTTAGGATATCCTGCTCTCTCTCCGACAATGATGACAGTCCAACTTGCCGACTCATCGATTAAATATCCAGAGGGCATAGTGGAAAATCTCTTGGTGAATGTCAAAGGTTCTTATGTCTTTGCAGATTTCGTGGTCCTCGACACACAAGATGATGGAGAAATGCCGCTTATTCTCGGGTGACCATTCCTAAGAGATGTCAATGCAAGGATTGATGTCGGAGCTGGAAAGATTCAATTCTGCATAGGGCGAAGAAACATGACATTCAAATTTCAAGCAAAAGAAGAGCAATGTTACTAGTGCAAGATGAGGAATCTAGGGAGTGGAGGAAGCAACGGCCCCAATACAAGAAAGAGAAGGTGGCCCCGACCAAGCCCAAGGTGGATAGTCTCATTGCCACGATGAGGAAACGTTGGGAACAAGACAAAGCATCAAAAGGGCGCCACCAAACAAGGAAGCCGAAGGCAATCAACACGGCTAAGGGGGAAAAGAAGACGGAAACCAAAAACACCCCCGCTAAAGCCTCACCGACTTCAGCGCCACCGAAGAAAACAAAGAGGGTGTGGCGTGTGAAGGAAGCATCATCCGAGTCTTCCACTCCGAGACCGGATGAATCCAAGATCAATTAAGCAGACGGAGGAGTCCCGCTCACAGACTCTAAAATACGAGCCCTCAACGTAAGGTAAACCGGTATTTATCTCATATTTCCCTTCCAACATTTTATTTCGTGCATCAAGCATGTTTAAATTTCAAATTTGATTTCACCATTGCATTAGTAAGTAAACAAGACATAGAAAAACAGTTTTGGAGATTTTTGGTGATACGGCTGTACCTCCCCTCGACAAAATTTTTTGTAGAATGTTTACAGGAGGGGACACGAGTGCTTGGAGCAAATGGATTAGGGCCGGCCAAACCCAGTGGTACGGCCGTACCTATGATCTTCCACGAATCTATCAAACCAACTACTACAAGCTTCCAAGTGCTCAACTCATCACCGAAATGAAGACACGCCAACCAGGTAGCCAAAAATTAGCTTGGGAGAGACCCCATTTTCAATCAAGGAAGGTATGTCCATCCAAACCAATTTTCAACATGTTGTTTATCACATTTGAATAAAAGAAAAATAACAAAAATATTTGCTTCAACCATGTGCACTTGAAATCTTGTCTATATCCTCACTTTGGAAGTGATGAATAGTTGTTATGTTAAAACTTTGCAAGAACCTAGTGTACAACCTTGTGCTCTATGAGCATTTGAATTTGTTGGTATATTATGAGACAAGAGCCTGAAGTAAAACTTTGTGGGAAGCAAATGCTTATGACCAAACCTAGGGTGTTGACTAGTATGATATGGTGAGACAATGTTGATCTTGCTCTATCTCATAGTATGGTGAAAATCTCGGATGTTTTCTTTTGAGAAAATAAAACAAGACAAGTTCCTCAATGGTCGTATCACCTACCAAAGCCATATGTCGATATCAATGTACAAACCTTCTACATATGCTTGCTTGTGACCCATTGAGTTTTGCCAAATTGTAGTGACCCTTGGTAGAATCTTTTCATGCTCCCATGATCGAGATCACGTACACCCACATATACAAGCTAACTTCCACACCGGGAGTTACGCAAAACATGCCATCCACCCACCAAAAATAAATACTCCAAAGTTCGCCATCTCCTCAATCTCCAGGCCATCAGGAACGAAGGGAGTAGGATCCACAGCGGAGTTCGCCATCTCCTCCTCCGATTGAGTTTCTTGGGAGGAAACTTGGCAGCAATGGAGCACGGATTTCGAGGCGGGAGACACCGGAGTGGCACTGGGGTTTTCTGGAGGTGGAGGATTTGGGGGAGGAATACTGTAGGCCTCCGTCGACTGAAATGCCTCCTCCGACCCCTGAGCTTCCGACCTCTAAAATATTGAGAGAAGGGAGGGTGAGGATGAGTACGCAACACGATGAAAAAATATTTGACAGAAATATTTTGGAGCGTGGATATTTTTTTGACCCGCGACTACTTTTGTCCCCACATTGAACTGGTAAGTGGACCCTCCTTGAAGGGTACAAGAATAAAATTCTAGATGAGAAATATAACCTATATAGAAGCACCTCCACTAACAATCATTAATTGTATATCTCTAATTGATTAGCTATAAAAATAGGACTACTCAGTTAATCATTAGCTACATATCTTTTCCTTTTTTATTTCCTAAATAGAGCCAATCAATTACCGACCCTAGAAACCCAAATTAGTTATAATTATTTTTTAATTAAATTATTTATTTTCAAAATAGAGAGAACCGATTACAAGCTCATTTATAAGGTATGATATTTTAACCAGTACACAAATGTTATTTTTGTTTTAACGAAATAAATTTCGTAAATATATAACCAAGAACACCAGTTCAATCATATGGAAACTTGAAAAGTACAGTTAATAGAATAATATTGGTACATCAGAAAACTTTGCTTGTTGACTCAAAACTTCTCATGTCACATAAGAGCAACTCTCGCAATAGCCTGAACTTAGAGCCCCTACTTTTTTTAGTAGGGATGTCCCAACTTGTTGGGGCTGTTGATTTACCCTCCAACTCCAGCAATATCTCCTTTTTTTTTACAACAAGCAATATCTCCTTTTTTGAAGCCCATATTCTCATATGACATGTAGGTCCCACCTAGCAATGGGTCTGTTCCTCTAGTATTATCCCTCCCGACCCTTTGTCTCTCGGCGGCGCTAGATGCATGAGCGAAGGCGCATGGAGCAAGAGAAGGGGTGACACACGATCCCCGTAGCGGCACTCCGACCAGCCCACGCGAATGCACATGGAGCAGGGACAGGGGGCGCTGGCTGGCCCGCACGTGGAGCAGGGCAACTTCGGGCGGTGGACGCCGCCGTGGCAGGGGACCTTCAGGTGGCGGCGGAGGGGAAGTCCGGCAAAGGCTGCGAAAGGGGAGATCCGGCCGGTGACTGTGACAGGGAAGCAAATTAAAGGACGACCATCCACTTCCACCACAAAGTTGCTCAGGCTCACCCCCTTTTGATTCAGCCCGGAGTTGCTCGGGATGGCTGTGGCTTTCGGCATGGAGGAGATGCAGACATGTGCATTGGGCGGCGCTCGGTTCTTGCTTGGCGCGGGCAGCTTGCAATGGCCAACGACCGAATAGGGAGGCCGCTACACACCTGTGTGAGAAGGGGCTCGAGGGAAGAATTTGGGTGCCACCCGCAGGGAGTCTGCTGGAGTTCCTTTTCTCCTTTTGACCCCACTTTTTGAGTTGGGGGCCCGGTCAAGGAGTCTGCTGGAGTTCGTTTTTCTCCTTTCGGCCGGCACCACTTTTTGAGTTGGGCTCAAATAGAGGGTCTGCTGGACTTGCTCTAAAAATTAACAGTTCCCTAGATTCTTTAATATTTCGCAAAATCTAAACGGAGAGGCTTCTCCATTTAGGCTTAAATAGAGAGCCCTTCCAGGTTACTTCCTGTGACACAAAAGCTACTTCATACGACACAAAATTACTTTCTGCGACACAAAGTTACTTCCTTCGACACAAAGTTACTTCCTTCTATGTGCTTCTTTCTGTTGAGTGAAGTAATTTGTGTCGTAGGAAGTAACCTGAGAGGGCTCTCCATGTATGAATAAAAGTTACTTCCTGCTATGTGCTTCTTTCTGTTGAGAGAAGTAATTTTGTGTCGCAGGAAGTAACCTGGGAGGGCTCTCCATTTAAGCCTGAATGGAGAGGCCTCTGCCTCCTAGTTCATAAAAGAATCCGTTCATATACACAGAATAAGTTAATCGAATGTTATTGGGGAAGGGGTGATGGTAGATGTCCCTCTCAAGGTCATTCTAGAGACTACTTAAAGCAAGCAGTAACGTTTGGTTCAGAATTTGTAACGTTAACGTAAACATAATTAAAAATGTCGGTAATGATTATTACAAAATAACATATTAGAAAAACTGTAACAGATTACAAAAATTGTTTGGTTCCAACCGTGTATCTATATACTATGAACCAAACACTACCAAACATCGACTCAACTCCGCTTCCTATGAAGTTTCTTAGCCATCCAAAGGACAATGAGCAAACTTAGCATCTTGAGTGCAGCACCAATCTCATGCCTGCCGACACGGCAGTATAAAAAAAAGTAAATCTTGTGATGAAACTCCACAGGGCAGTTCTTAGAACTCCTAAATCTTCAACCAATCAATGAAGTATCAATGCTTTGCTTTTCCCTGAGACATGCATTGCAACTCATAGGGTAAACGTTGTTATAAAAAATGGCGTAAAACGACAAGAAGTAAAGAGATCAAACCGTAAGGAGACACGAGATTTAACGTGGAAAACCCCCTCAACACGAGAGGGAAAACCACGGGCGCCAGCCAGCAAGCAACTTCACTATGATCGGAGTCCGGTTACAAACGCCAACGGCGGCGGCTTACAAGAAGTAGAATGAATCCATCTCCAATGGAAAACCCTAACGGGGTTATATGACCCGTACCGTTTAAATCAGTATTCTATCTCCGACCCTAGCCTTCGGCCGGGCCTCCGCTACGCTTCGTCAGAAGTTGGCCTTTATGTTGTGCACATAGAATTTGGATCATCATTCAACAAACTCCATCTTGAGATAAATTTCTTCTTGTAGCATCAACAAAGAACCTTCATCCTGAACACATCAAAAGAAACAAAATAGTTCTAGCGCCAAACAGCCTCTTAGGCTAATTAATTATACCAACTAAGCTTGAGCAAAGCTCAAACTTAGCAATAGGAACTGGCTTTGTCAACATATCAGCTGCATTATTATGAGTGCTTATCTTGCATACCTTTAGCTTACCCTTTTCAATCTCATCTCGAGCATAATGGTACTTGATCTCAATATGTTTTGTCCTAGCATGGAACATCTTATCTTTAGTAAGATAAATTGCACTTTGACTATCAGAAAACAGGTTAATGCAAGAATCAACTCCACAAAGCTCAGCATACAATCCCTTTAACCAAATCAACTCCTTGCATGCTTCAGCAATAGCCATGTACTCTGCCTCAGTAGTGGACAATGAAACAATAGGCTGCAAAACAACCTTCTAACTCACAGCACAACTGCCAACAGTAAACACATAACCTGTGAGCGATCTTCGCCTGTCCAAATCACCAGCATAATCTGAATCCACATATCCAATAAGTCCCTTAGTTGTCCTGCCAAACTACAAACAATGATCTGCCGTCCCTCTGAGAAACCTGAAAATCCACTAAACTGCCCTCCAGTGTTCTTTACCAGGATTAGACATATATCCGCTAACTATACTCATAGCATAAGATAAATCCAGACGAGAGCAAACCATAGCATACATCAAAGAACCAACAGCACTGCAATACATAACTTTTGACATGTATTCAATATCCTCATCTGAGCTAGCACACTGCTCAGCAGACAATTTAAAATGCGGTGCAATAGGAGTACTAATAGGCTGTGCATCATGCATGTTGAAACGGTGAAGGACCTTCTCAATGTAAGCATGCTGACTAAGAAACAATAAACCAGCTTTCCTGTCTCTAGTAATTTCCATACCTATAATTTTCTTAGTCGCACCAAGGTCCTTCATCTCGAACTCACTACTCAACAATTTCTTCAACGTAGTGATCTCTTTCTTGCTCTTGGCAGCAATCAACATATCATCAACATATAACAGCAAGTATATAGGTGATCCATTAACATGCTTGATATAAACACAGCTATCATATTTAGATCTCTTAAAGCCATGTGACAACATAAATGAATCAAACCTCTTATACCACTGACGGGGAGACTGTTTCAAACCATACAAGGATCTCTTCAACTTACAGACATAATTCTCCTTGCCAGGCACTATGAACCCCTCAGGCTGGTCCATGTAAATCTCCTCCTCAAGCTCTCCATGTAAAAATGCAGTCTTCACATCTAACTGCTCAAACTCAAGATCATGTGCAACAACAATACTAAAGAAAGTGTGAATCGAACTATGCTTAACAACTGGAGAGAACACATCATTATAATCAACACCAAGAATCTGACTGAAGCCTTTAGCAACTAACCTTCCCTTATACTTTGGAGGCTCACACGGAGATAAACCCTCCTTTCTCTTGTAGATCCACTTGCAGCGAACATGCTTCTTACCCTTAGGCAAAGGAACAACATCCCACGTGCAGTTCTTCTCCAAAGACTGCATCTCATATTGCATACTGCAATCCACTTCTCACGGTCACTGCAAGCAATGGCTTCAGAATATGTGGCTGGCTCATAACTGCTATCAACCTGTTCAGCACAACTCAAAGCATAATAAATCATGTTACACTCCTTAATAAGACGACGTGGTCGTCCACAACCCCTCTTAGACTTGCGAGTAGCAATGGGCAAATCTCATCTAGCTGCAAAACAGGGGGTAAGTGCTGAACATCATCAACATGAGCCTCATTATCAACACCTTCATTTTCCTGGTCATCCACAGGCGCCTCCACCTGCACACCTGCATCATCATGCACATGTTGCTGCACCTGCACACCTTCCTCATCATCCACATGCTCCACCTACACGCTGATATGCTGCAGCTCTTTATCAAAATTATCTGGAACATGATCTGAGGTCAAATTGTCATTAAACATCACAGATTCATTGAAAACAACAATACTGCTCATGAAAGTCTTTCCTGTTTCGGGATTCCACAACTTATATCCTTTAACTCCCGAACCATAACCAAGAAAAAGACATTTAATAGCTCTAGGCTCTAATTTTCCATTATCAACATGAGCATAAGCAGTGCAGCCAAAAACTTTCAACTGTGAGTAATCAGCGGGTGTGCCAGACCATACCTCAATAGGTGTTTTCTTATTAAGTGGGATAGAAGGCGACCTGTTTATCAAGTAGCATGCGGTGTTAGCAGCTTCAGCCCAGAAACGCTTGTTCATCTTAGTGTTGGACAGCATGCAACGGGCCTTCGAGATGATGGTCCTGTTCATGCGCTCAGCCACACCGTTTTGCTGAGGAGTATACGGTATGGTGTGGTGCCTGACAATGCCTTCCTGCCTGCAATAATCATTAAACGCAGCAGAACAAAATTCTCCACTATTATCAGTACGAAGCACCTTCACCTTTCTATCAGTTTGCCTTTCTATCATCACTTTCCAATCTTTAAATGCAGCAAAGGTATCATCTTTATTTTTCAGAAAGTAAAGCCATACTTTTCTAGAGTAGTCATCAATAATAGTAAGCATGTAACGAGCACCACCATAAGAAGGCTTACGAGAAGGACCCCATAAGTCAGCATGTACATAATCAAGAGTACCTTTGGTGGTATGAACAGCGGTATTGAACTTTACCCTTTTATGCTTCCCGAAAATACAGTGCTCACAGAACTTCTTGCTACTCAACATACAGCCCTCCAGTAGGTTTCTCTTCATTAATTCTACCATACCAAGTTCACTCATATGTCCAAGACGCATATGCCAAAGGTTAGTCTTACAAGGTTTATCATCAGTAACAACAGCAGCAGCGGAAATAGAACCATGTAAAGTACTACCTCGAAGGACATATAACTTAGCAGAATTCATATCACCTACCAAACAAACAAGGGAACCTTTTGATACCTTCAAAACTCCGCCTGAACCAGAGTATTTAAATCCTTCTGCATCAAGTGTGTTGAGAGAAATCAAATTTCTGGTCATCCCTGGTATGTATCTCACATTCTGCAGCGTGCATGTCATGCCATCATGAGCCTTGATCTGAGCTGAGTCGACACCCACAATGTCACATGGGTTGTAGTCTCCCATATGCACAACATCTCCTTTCTTCACAGGCTTAAATGAACTAAACCAATCTCTGTTAGTGCAGATATGAAATGAACATGCAGAATCAAGTATCCACTCTTCATTACCAGAAACACAACCAGCAAGAACTACTAGACAATCTCCAGAATCTGAAGCAGCACCGGTGACAACAGATGCCTTACCATCAGGATTATTCTTTCTGTTCTCCTTGTTCTTTAGTTTCCAACACTCATCAATAAAATGTGTTTTCTTTTTGCAATACTTACAGAACTTCTTGGGCGGTCTGGACTTTGAACATCCTCTACCTTCTTGGCTCTTGTAGCGATCATTGCCTTCATTGGAGGATCTCTGCTCGGACCTGCCTCTCACTTGCAAAGCATCGCCCTTGGAGGACAACCCATCAGAATGCACCATGCCTTTCATCTTCTCCCTGGATTGGAGGGCCTCATAAACATCCGAGACGGTTAGTTCATCACGGCTCAAAAGTATGGTGTCACGAAAAGATGCAAACGAACTGGGCAGAGAGCATAACAGTAAGAGGCCTAAATCTTCATCCTCATACTTAACCTCCATCAACACTACGTCAGCAACAATTTCCTTGAAAACAGATATGTGGCTTAACACCGAACCACCCTCCTCCATCTTAAGCGTGAACAGCTTCATCTTCATATGCATCTTACTGGTTAGATCCTTTGACATACAGATCATTTCCAGTTTCAACCAGAGTGCTGCAGCAGTTTCTTCCTGCAGACATTCTTGCAGTATATCATTAGATAGATGAAGCTGAATTAAAGACAGAGCCTTACGATCCTTGCGCTTCTCCTCTTCGGTCCAATCTTTGGACGCCTTACCACCGAACTTTTCCAGCGCCTCATCAAGGTCATGAGTTTGCGCCAGAACAGCCCGCATCTTCACTTGCCACAGCGAGAACCTCGTCTTGTAATCCAACAGCGGTAGATCGAACTTCATCGTCGACGACATCAAGGAACCCTAGTCTGGAACAGGCTCTGATACCACTTGTTATAAACAATGGCGTAAAACGACGAGAAGTAAAGAGATCGAACCGCAAGGAGACACGAGATTTAACGTGGAAAACCCCCTCAACACAAGAGGGAAAAACCACAGGCGCCAGCCAGCAAGCAACTTCACTATGATCGGAGTTCGGTTACAAACGCCAACGGCAGCGGCTTACAAGAAGTAGAATGAATCCATCTCCAATGGAAAACCCTACCGGGGTTATATGACCCGTACCGTTTAAATCAGTATTCTACCTCCGGCCCTAGCCTTCGGCCGGGCCTCTGCTACGCTCCAACAGAAGTTGGCCTTTATCTTGTGCACATAGAATTTGAATCATCATTCAACAAACGTAAGACAAACAAAAAAAAAATTAGAAAATGCAATTTTCTGTATATCATTCCATGATTGTTGCAACGGAAAGCATCCGTTGAAAGAAAGATCTATAACTAAAAAGCTGGGAGGTGATCAAAGGAACAACCTATGTGTATGATATTGCTGCATTTACTAAATTACTAAACACATTGATCATCCAAACATAAGTGACAGTTATCACCTATAAGAAAATGTGGAATCTGCACATCATAGATGTTTGATATCTAATGCCAGTTCAGAACAATTTGAGCAGTTAAGACTTGATGGCGATAAGGAACAGACACAAAACTACCAAAAGGGTCAAACTTAAACCAGATTTTAGCTGATTAACCACATACCATGACAAGGTAGATCAATATTTCTGAACCATAATTAAGAAATTATAGGTGCATCCATACAAGAAATGCAGAGAAGCCCAGGAAAATAATTTGTCTATTTTTTTCCAAGAAAAACAGGGTGTTGCTTGTTGGTCTTCACACAGAGAATTGACCTTGTACTCCTATTTGGGATAATAGCCTTCCTTGGAGAATTTTCCAACTTTGTCCATAACTGAGTAATATCCGAGATCACATGTTGAAGAGATGCCAAAATTGATAAGATATCTTGAATTATTTTGATAAGTTTGGCAGAGAGTTTGATTAAAAATGGATGTGCACTTCCTTTAGAGACGTAATAACAATCATTCAGTAATTCCTATGCTGGAACATAGAGTTAGATGCTCATCTATTCAATTTAGAATGTATAAAACCATAAACAAGGCTAACTTATTTATGAGAGAAACTTCATCAAACACTTATTCCGCTGCGTATAATTTTCCACACAATCTGTTCACTCATATATTCAGCAGCAAAAGAATCCGTTGGCAATAATTTAATTATCAGTTTCCTTTTTCTCACAAAGGCATTTTCTCATAGTATTTTCTAGTTTGTTTTTATCAACAGCATAATCAATGTTCTTTGGCAAAGAGAAAACAATAGATTTCCTTTTCCCAAACCGCACAATATTTAGCCATTGTTCTTCTAGGAACAAACAACATAGAATTAACACCAGTATGAGAAAATGTGTTACCCATGTTTGTAGACCTTGCCAGATCTTTCCTGGAGGAAATTTCCTGGGTCCTGTTTGCAGTTTATCTCTCCAGTTGATGTGTTATTCGCAACCCATAGCCACAGGTTCCATCTTTATTTGGTTAGTTAAATTGACTATTCAAATAAAAAATAACTCCTCCAGTACAGTTACTTTTTCTCCTCAATAGGCGTAAAGATCATGGCCAATATAAGTCAACCTTCCTGCAGATGAATATGCAGTTTTCATCTTCCTGCAAACGAACCTTTGGCATTTGTCTGCAATATTAATATAACCATGTGAAGTCCAGGAGGAATTACTGGTTGGATTGATGAGGTACACAGAATTCCACATTTGAAATCTATAAAACTTATATAGGTGAGACCCACTAAGAATGGCGGTGGCGGTGGAGATGTTCGGCAACCTCAACACTATGTCCATGGAGGAGCTCGTCGGCCGGCTGCAGGTGGCGGAGGACGCCGACGCTGAGGAGCAGGAGGCAACCAACGGAGGCCACACCGAGAAGCTGCTGCTCACTAAGGAGCAGTGGGAGGCGAGGCGGCGCCAGCGTGGCAAGGAGCGCGCGCACGGCGGTGGCGCGCGTCGCGGCGGCGGCGAGAAGGGCGATGGTCGCGGCGGCGAGCGCGACGACGACGACGATGGAACCAGCACGTGCTCGGGGCGCAGCAGGAGCCGCTACCGAGGGAGATGCTTCAAGTGCGGGGAGCGCGGGCACCAGGCGAAGTACTGCCCGCGGAAGAAAAAGGAGGCGGCGCTGATGTGCGACGTCGAAGAGGAGGCGACGCTGCTGTGAAGATCATTCCGCCGTGTCGCATTTAGGGAGAGATTGTTGGAATAAACACGTCACGGATGTGTTCCTGGCGTGAGCGTCTGTGTGCCGGCGGAGTAGCTGCGGCAAGGTCGAGTCGTGAACACGTTGTATCGCGTCGGTGTGTGTACGTCAGGGCTCTGTACGTGTGGTGCGTCACGTACACAAGTCCAGGGAGTATACGAGTGTGTGTCACGTACAAGTCTAGGAGCAGGACGTGTGCATGCTTGTTGTACCGTTGCTGATGTGTAGATAGAGTCGTAGGCAGTTAGGAGGTCTAGGTGTGCGTGGTGCCGATCTGCATGTAGATGGCCGAGTCGTCCGGGAGAGCAAATGGCTCACGATGACGTCGTGCGGGTCATGCGGATCATGGCAGGAAGGCCCAACGTGGAGGCGTGCTCCTGGCAAGTTGTGGCCTATTTGTAGCCCCTGCGCTCCTCTGTTCTACGGTGCCGAGTCCAGTTTATTCAATAGAAGCCAAGATACAGGCCGGTGTGTTCGGCCGTGGCGTTCGTCGCCAACAAATCTTTGTGCGTGTGTCCCTCGCCGGAGTTCAGGTGCTCCCAAGTGTGAGTGAGAGTGAGGGCTTGGCCAACACGAATTGTTAGAAAATAATCACGCCATGGTCTGTTCCGGGCGTGCGTAGGTCCGTGTGTGTGACGATCGCGTCGTGTTCGTGCGTGTGGGCGCCTGCAGGATGGCTGCGGCGAGGTCGGGCGCGGCTGTGACGCGATCTCGGTCCAGCCCGGTGTGCGTGAGGATTTGGCTCCGCCCCTGGTGCGTTGTGATCAAGTCGTAGGTAGTTAGGATGGAGTCGGAGTCTGTTGGAGTACGTGGTGTGCGTGGCGCGGGTCCTGCGGATGAAGCCGCCGTGGCCGGTACGAGTAGTGGCTCGTGGCCATCGCTGAGCGCGTTCCATGGTGGATGTGGCGCAGTGGCCGGTACGAGAGAGGTGAGGTGCTTGCTGCGGGAACGTGTGTTCCCGGCCAAGGCCAACAATTGGTATCAAGAGCCTGGTCGCGATGGGGCAGGGCGACGATGACGACAGTTCGAGCACGGGTGTCGCCGTGGTGCGCGGCGCACCCAACTCCGGCATGGTGGAGCTGCCGCTGCTGACCAAAGGGAATTACCAGGAGTGGTCTTTGGTCACGCAGGTTTCACTGGAGGCGCTGGAGCTGTGGGATGTTATCGAGGCCGCGAGCAAGGACCGCGCCAAGGATTGCCGGGCGCTGGCCGCGATCCTCCGCGGCGTTCCACCGGAGATGAGGGCCGGGCTCGCCGTGAAGAAATCGGCGAAGGAGGCCTGGGACTCCGTGAAGAAGATGCGCGGTGGCGACAATCGCGTGAAGGCGGCCAACGTGCAGCGCCTGATGAAGGAGTTCGAGCTCCTGAGCTTCCGCGACGGCGAGACGGTGGCGGACTTCGCCATGCGCGTTGATCGACTGACCGCGCGGCTGGGAGATCACGGGGAGGTGCTGGACGACTCCCACGTGGTGAGGAAGGTGCTGCGTGCCGTCCCGAGACGGTTGAGGCAGGTGGCGGTCTCCATCGAGATCCATGGCGACCTCGATGCCATGACGCTGGACGAGCTCGTCGGGCAGCTCCAGGTCGCGGAGGATGCGGACGCCGAGGACGAGCCGGCGGCCAAGGGCGGGAGCGGCGATCAGCTGCTGCTCACCAAGGGCCAATGGGAGGCTCGTTCGCACCAGCACGGTGGCAGCGGGCGTCGCGGTGGCAGCGGCCATGGAGGCGGCGACGACGACGACGACGACGGCGGGAGCAGCACGAGCTCAGGCCGTGGGGGGAGTCGCTACCGTGGCCGGTGCTTCGACTGCGGCGCACGCGGGCACATGGCGAGGGAATGCCCGAAGAAGAAGCGGGAGAAGGCGCTGCTCTGCGACGTCGACGAGGAGGCGACGCTCCTGTGACGTTCATCTCCACCATGTCATGTTTAGGGGGAGATTGTTAGAAAATAATCACGCCATGGTCTGTTCCGGGCGTGCGTGGGTCCGTGTGTGTGACGATCGCGTCGTGTTTGTGCGCGTGGGCGCCTGCATGTTTCCATTAGCGAAAGCATCTGATTCATGCTCAATAGAGGTCGGTCCAAGGAAGGAGTAACCAGTTGTTTTGAGTATGAGCAATACAGCCGAGGGATCATAAATAACCAGATTTTAAAGTTGAGGGATGGCAGATACCTAATTGTTACATATGAGAGATGTGAGCAGGAAGACAAAAAGATGAACATGAGCTCTTCGAAATGGTTTGTACAGTGGCAATTTGTTATCCTGGCTATACGGTGGTTATCCTGAGGCTGATTTTGCTAATCTGGCTCTATGCTCATGTTAAATCAAGCCTATTTATAATGAGAGG
Source organism: Cenchrus fungigraminus (assembly GCA_036936925.1). Lineage (NCBI taxonomy): Eukaryota > Viridiplantae > Streptophyta > Magnoliopsida > Poales > Poaceae > Cenchrus > Cenchrus fungigraminus. The sequence goes on from CM072780.1 coordinate 78,280,775, forward strand.
AGCGCAGATGGATATTGTGAGTTTATTAGCTAATGGGGGCTGTTTGATTAGTTACTTGATGAGGTTGCAAACTTGCAAGCACATTATGTGGTTTCTAGCAATTACAGAATTATCTTGCAGACAATAGTCCATTATATGTTTTGTAGTGCTTAGTTTTACTGTCAGTTCTGATATGAAAGGACATACTGCTAGATAGCGGTCCTTAAAGTTGGTTGCTGATTGTGTGGGCGATATGAAGGTTGAGTCGGCTAGATAACAAACTCTCTTCAAATTTAGTTTTTACCGATTATTGTTGTGTAAACAATCTTTATTGTCCTCATTTATCTATCAAGCAAAATATGATTTACCTTCATGTAAAAAAGGTTCAAATTTTCACTATTTTTCCAAATACATCAAATAATCATTAAAAAAATATATCAAAATTTCATTGTTTTCCCAAATGCATCCAATAATCATTGAAAATTAAGCGACATATCCCGCAGCAACGCGCGGGGATTCACCTAGTTAAACATATATATGACACCGGCTAGCTCAAAATTGAGCTGATCAGCATCATATCATATATGAACGGACGGAGGGAATAGAACTAAAAACTCATCATGGTAGTTTTCCTGGATGCAGGCAAAATTCTTTTAAAACTTAAGTGATTGGCTGATTGCTCATTAGTTGCCAGCAAAACATACCAGGCCTGAATCACTCTTAATTTTAAAAGCTTGCTAATTGTCATGAGAAATGTTTATTATATTGTTGGTAGTGCGAATAGACTTACCCTTATCTTAGAACCATGAAGTGTCATAGTGCAATAGACCTATCATTCTCCTAGAATCAGGAATTGACATTTGATCTATATGTCAGCACCACTTTGCTACAATTGTTGCAGGACATCCCAATCAAGAAACCCAGAAAAATCCAAGATGTTGGCTGTCAAAAGAATTGAAACCCTCGACCCATTAGCTTTGCAAACTTGCGCAAAATCTGCAGTTTCCAAAAGGATATATTTAGTGAGTTGATAGCTAGTAAGAAGCTAAATCAAACAATGTAAAGTGTGGGGTGATATATGATCCATTCCTTCCAAAACGATATATTTGGTGAGTTGATAGCTAGTAAGAAGCTAAATCAAACAATGTAAAGTGTGGGGTGATATATGATCCATTCCAAAACATCATGCTTAGGAATATAGATGTACAAATTTTTGTTGCACAAAACCTATATCTCATAGTAAAACTTTCAACAAGGCTAACAACTGCTATCAAGTGTCAGACGACGACACATCAATTCATCAAGCGTACGTATGTGACATTCCAGAATAAGCATATGATGATGTAAAAACATGCTCCTTACCCAGCAACTTGGTCACCAACATACCATGGTCGCCAGTCATCTATGATGGTCAAGTTTAGGTATCTAAACCACACTTGTGTCGCCACTGCGTGGTAAATTCGTTAGGCAAGCAGTAGATGAGCACCTTCTCCTGGTTCTGGAACGGCAACGCCACATAGCCAGCAGTCGAAGAGCATGGGCGGCGGCCATCACCACCATGGCCCGTGTCGGACAGCCACAGCCGCCGCACGTCGTGTCGGGCTTCAAGGTGCGTAGCCACCCGTCATCAGCGTCAGAGCACGTCAGCAGTGAGGAGGTTGAGGACGCCATGATGACCGTCGCCACTCCGGTGCGCCGTGCACTGCAGACCAGCGCAGAGGCCTATCAGAGAAACAATGATCGGCGCTTCTGAATCCTGTAGATATTTCGCAAATGAGAACTGTTTTTTTAAACAAAACATTTATAAAAATGGTGCTAAAGAAGTAATAAAATTTTAATTACACAGGAAGAGCTTACTAATTGTCCTGAGAGATGTTTATATTGCCGGTAGTGCAAATATAGAACCAGGAGGTGTCATAGTGCAATAGGCCTATCATTATCCTAGAACCAGAAACTGGCACCTGATCTATACATTAGTAGAACCAGGAACTGACATCTGACATATGTCAGCACCACTTTGCTACAATTGTTGTAGGACATCCCAATCAAAGAACCTTGAAAAATCCAAGATTTATGTGCAGCCACTCATTACAAAAGTATCAGAAGCCAGCAATTTAAATAAACAGACAATCTGAAATATGAGAATATTACTCAAAAAAATTAAAAAGATTAATGTGCTGAAAAATAGCTATTTATGAATAACCAAGAAAACATTTCGTAGAGTACTAACAAAGATACAAAGTTCAGAACACTGCTCACACACACAAAAAAAAAACTCTTCGGCAAACACTGAATGGTAGCAACGAAGAATAGTTCCTTGGTCTGTGTGACTTGATTTCCAGAAGGAACAACACTCAATGAGTTTTCCTCTTGTGGAAGCTAGATAGAGATATTTCATATTTACCTCTTTTCTCACAATGCATGCTTATTACATGAGATCTTACCTTAAAGGTCAGAGGGATCCATCCCTTGTTGCACAACAATAAGAGCGTTTATGCTTCTAGTAGACATCTCTGACTCTACAACCAAAATTGCTTGGCCCAGAAAAAAATTATAAGTTTCTGAATGAAAGATGTGTCATTGTTTTTTTTTTGAAGAGTAGCTTCATTCTCATGCGGTGAGGAACAGGATCTCAATAACATAATGGAGATTCAATGTCTGCCATAACCCTCACCTTTAATAAACAGTCAAGCAAATCCAAGAGAAATAGAATGGTGCCAACTGAAAAACTCGAAACTTCTAGAAGAAAAATATCTCGCAGTGCAACTTATCAACACCTAAAAATAATGTTCAAATTGGCTCATGTACCTGAACAAACGGTGCAGGCATTTGATGATAATCATAGGAAGTCAAGCCTCCTCACTGCAGCTTGTTTGAGAATGTTAACAAAACTAACCAAATCCTTGTCAGAGAGCCTTTGTACACCAAGATCACAAAGTAGAGGGGGCATGGATTGCAACCATCACTCCAAGATCATTGTCACAGAGCCTCTGCACAATAAGACGCACCACTACTCAGAATCTCACATAGGCCTTTTTGCTGCAGTTAAAGATCAGAAAAGTTACTTAATCTTTCATTTTTGTAAGAAGGAAAGTAAACACGGGCAGGTGAAAACAAAATCCTTCTCTGGGAGCCCATGATATTTGGTCCAAAATTGCAACCCATCACTGGCTAAAATATCTAAAATGGCAATAGCCTAAACATCCGAGGCATGCAATACACATGGAGTGACATATTGGCAGTAGACTGAGACAAAGTTATACGGAGCTAATAATGCACTGTCAACACAAGCTATTCTGCTATCATCACAAGTTATTCTGCTATGATCACGTATCAATAGAAAAAACATGGATTTCATCAAAACAAATGATTACTGTCCACGAACCTATTTCTGAACCAATAACATGGACTGGACTTCACAATATATGCTGACAACACTGAAGAGGAATGTGTTTCTTGATTGATCAACAGAGACCGAAAAGTATGTAGCAAAATTAATTAGCTTTTCACTATGAACGAACCTCTGATTTCAGATGGCACTCGCTCTTCTCCGCGGCGCTCAATGGGAGCACGTTGATGGCAGTTACCTCCGTGACACAGCCCGTCAAGCATTGTCTCGCTCGTGCTGCCCCAGAACGCATCGGTGGTGGCGATCGTTGACCAGCCACGGCTTTCCTATATGGTGCTTGGTGGTTGGCATCAGCTGGTGGAGTGAATAAAGTTTCAGTATGTATTAATTTGAACTGGAAACCTGGAGCAGATAATATTCACCAATATGATAATAAAACAAAAATGAATGCTGTTGACACCCAAAATTGGCAAGACTACGTAGGCCGGTCTAACCGGGGGTCCCACCCGGTCAAACCTCCATGGACAAAGTCCTCAAAACGCAATTTGGACTTCACCATTGGATAGGACTCGTCGAGTAGATCAAGATCCATATATAGAACGTCCAAATCAGAGGCCGGATGAGGGAGATATGGCTTCCAGAAGGTCTGCACGTCGGGCACGCGGTTAGACCGCGTCCCTAGGCCGGTTAGACCGCCCTACCCTGCCAAATACGAGTTAGGAGTTGTATTTTGACACGCCTTTGTAAGAGTTTCGACTCCTAATGGGGCAAGACCTCCCCTCCCTATAAATATAAAGGGCCATGGCCGATTCAAGAGATCCACAATCGAATCTACCAATTACACTTTTATCTTTTTACCTTTCTTTCCCTTTACTTTTCCAACCCCATGTTCTGTTCCTTTACTACCTCCGCAGTATGAGAGAACGTCCTAGCTGGCCTGCCGAGCCTAGGACAACCCAAGGTGCGCCTACCCCGACGGGGTCCCTCCCGGGCGGGCGTTCGTTGGTCTCTCACCGGTGAACCCGGCGACCCCGGTCTGACCGCCCCTGCAACGCGGTCTGACCGCCCTACGTGGAGGCACTGCAAGGAGCTCCTCCGCATGCTTGTTGGCTCCGGAAAGGCGTTAACAAATTGGCGACTCCACTGGGGAACGAGAAATCTGGTTATTATGGCCGATCTATCAAGCTCCAACAATTTGATGGCACTTGAAGGATTACCTGAAGATCTACGTAAGGACATCATCCAGAACATACGTCGTCACTGTTATCAAATAACAGAACAAGGTGTCCTCATGATGGAGATTGATTCCATCAACGAGTTGAGGATGTACGATCTACCAAAGCATAGTAAGTCCATATCTAATCTTATACGTGGTTTGCTTACATTTGTGGATGATTTACTTAATAGAAAAAATAGTGTAGATCTGATTCCCATTAATCAAGAGTCGGTTTCTGAAAAGCCGCCTATTGATATGCCTAATCCTTGCAAAACCTTGCCAAATTGTGATGTTGTTGGTCAAGAAACAAGTCGGCCGTCTCTAGTCGAAATTGTTGACCTAAAATCCCCTAACAAGAGCATAGAGGCTACATCTAGTACTTCGACGCTCGGGGGGCAACAAAACAAAGGCAACGGTGCTGGTTACGCTGTGACCGGTCTGACCGGTGTCCGAACCGGTCTGACCGGTGCCCAAACCGGTCTAACTGGGGGGGCAACCCGGTCTAACCGCCTCATCTAGGGTTTCACAAAATAAATCAAAACCAAAGATGGTTAAACCCAAAAAGCCTGAGATTGCTGTTTGGAAAACAATTGAATCTAAAAGTCATCATAAGCATCAAAGAGAAAAGCCGAAGCTCAATGAAAAACTTCCGGCTAAGTCTCAAAGACAAAATAATGTCAATGGTGCTAGTCGGTCTAAAAATTCTAAACGCCCAAAACCTTCTCCTAGAGAGAAGTTCCAGAACAAGAATCGGCAATGGAGTAACTCTCACAAATCAATGTCGTTTCCTCCATATGGATCATCAATGCCATGGGAACCTTACTTTAATATGCATTATTTTTGTCCTCCATGATATTATAATTCGTACATGCCGTCTCTTCCTAGATATTTTTGTCCAAACTATATTACTTATAGAGAGCAGGCAATTAGTGAGCCATCACCTATGCGTAATGACCGTTTTGATCATAAGAATCGGTCAACACAGAAAAATAAGCGCAAGGTGATTAAACAAGTCTATCGTGTCAAAAAAGATGGTAGATTAAATAAAAATTCAGATTTGACATTAGACATAGAAAAGCCGCATATTGAAAAAATCATCGGCTAGTTCTACTGATCAAATTGCCCCCAATGATAAGCATGTGTCAAAAAATATAGTTGAGCAAAAATCATGTTCGGCTAGGGGGCAAGATAACCTTAAAGTGGTTGGTTCTGATGGAACCGGTCTGACCGGTGACCCGACCGGTCTAACCGGTCATGCCAAAAATTTTGGTAGAGCCCAGAGTGTCATACCAAACAGTCAGGTGATGAGAAAGAAGCCAAGTTTTGCTGAATTGTTGCATAAATATCAGAGGATAGCCGAGCATAAGCAAAACAATCGGTTAGGAGGGCAAAGGTGGAATTCTTCATCACCAAAAGCAAAGAAGCATCGACGGTCATCACATTGGTCTTCATCATTTATTCCATCGATGCATGTGCCATGGACTACATATTCAGGTATAAATAATTATAGTCCATACTTTTGGTATAATCCTTGGTTTTCTTTTTACAACTATCAATATGCTTGTGGTACACCAAGGAGTTACAATTGGCCGCCATGGCCAAATCAGAGTTTCAATTGTTAGATTTGCTGTTCGGAAAGCCGAAATATTAGTTTTATACATATTGTAATTACTAGGATTTAATTTCAGTTACAACAGCATCCATATATAGTTTACGTATGGGCGATGCATTGTTGATCATCGTCTTCAGCCAATTTTGATCATTGTGAATGTTTTTTGGCATGCAAGCTTTGCCATAAAACAGGGGGGCATATGTTGACACCCAAAATTGGCAAGACTACGTAGGCCGGTCTAACTGGGGGTCCCACCCGGTCAAACTGCCATAGACAAAGTCCTCAAAAGGCAATTTGGACTTCACCATTGGATAGGACTCATCGAGTAGATCAAGATCCATATATAGAACGTCCAAATCAGAGTCCGGATGAGGGAGATATGACTTCCGGAAGGTCTGCACGTCGGGCACGCGGTTAGACCGCGTCCCTAGGCCGGTTAGACCGCCCTATCCTGCCAAATACGAGTTAGGAGTTGTATTTTGACACACCTTTGTAAGAGTTTCGACTCCTAATGGGGCAAGACCTCCCCTCCCTATAAATATAAAGGGCCATGGCCGATTGAAGAGATCCACAATCGAATCTACCAATTACACTTTTATCTTTTTACCTTTCTTTCCCTTTACTTTTCCAACCCCATGTTCTGTTCCTCTACTACCTCCGCGGTATGAGAGGACGTCCTAGCTGGCCTGCCGAGCCTAGGACAACCCAAGGTGCGCCTGCCCCGACGGGGTCCCTCCCGGCCGGGCGTTCGTTGGTCTCTCGCCGGTGAACCCGGCGACCCCGGTCTGACCGCCCCTGCAACGCGGTCTGACTGCCCTACGTGGAGGCGCTGCAAGGAACTCCTCCGCATGCTTGTTGGCTCCAGAAAAGTGTCAACAAATGCATATCAATTTGAAGTTTGAAGCTAAATATCTGGGCCTTCCTACCCCCGATGGACGACAGAAAAAAGAGAGGTTCTAGCCACTCTGGGAGCGTATGGGCAAACGTATGGTGCTCTGGACAGAGAAGCATCTCTCCGTTGCAGCAAAGGAGGTATTGATTAAAGCGGTGGCTCAAGCAATTCCAACGTACACCATGAGTATCTTCCACTTGTCTGATTCTTTTTGCGAGGAACTCTCACTGGATTGCATGGGACAAGTTCACTCGATGCAAAAGCCGGGGCGGTTTGGGCTTCAGGGACCTTCAGGTGTTTAACAAAGCTTTGCTTGCTAGGCAGGTTTGGCGGCTAATTGAATTTCCTGACAGTTTGTGTGCCCGCTTGATGAAAGCAAAATACTATCCCAATGGTGATCTTTTGGACACTGCCTTCCCTTCGCAAACATCACCGACGTGGAAGGCACTAGTGCATGGCTTGGAACTCGTCAAGAGGGGAGCCATTTGGCGTGTAGCCGACGGAAGGAAGATCAAAATTTGGTGACATCAGTGGCTGCTAAGAGGATGGTCCTTCAGGCCGTCAAGAAGTAAGAGGCCGTGCAGACTTAAATGGGTTGCTCAGCTTATTGATGAGGATACAAAGGAATGGAACCAAGAGACGCTAGACAGATTCTTCCAGAGCTATGACATTGAGGAAATTGTTAAGATTAAGTTACCAAGAAGGGTAGAAGAGGACTTTGTCGCGTGGCATTACGATAAGACAGGTTGCTTTACTGTCCGTAGCGCGTATCGGCTGGGTATGGACCTGCGTGATCTGGGGGCTATGGCAAGTTCCAGTTCTAGAGTGGACGGAGACGGCCAATTTGGAAGAAACTCTGGCGGCTGCCAATTCCCCATAAGATCAGAGTGTTTGCCTAGAGGGTGGCTCACAATGGGCTAGCGACCCAAGCAAATAAAAAATCAAGGAGAATGGAAGTGTTGAATACCTGCAATATATGCGGAGGAGTGGAGGACGTATACCATGCAATCGTCCAATGTCCGCATGCTAGGAGCCTGCGACTCGCAATGAGAGATAAATGGCCCCTCCCAGCTGAGGAAGATCTGAAGTTTTCTGGTCATGAGTAGCTGCTCTTGTTGATCAACAGGCTTCATGCTGAGATGGTGAGTCATCTGATCCTCATCTTGTGGAGAGCCTGGTTCATCCGCAATGAGCTCACACACTAGAACAGGAAGTTGTCCATCACTGGTTCAGTAAAGTTTCTGACAGACTACTGGGATACACTGTGTGACGTCCGACAACAGGCCACTCTGGACCTGAAAGGCAAAAGGCCAGCTAACTCTGAACAGCAGCCTGCAGGGGTTGCCCATCAGATGGTGACACGAGGGTGGGAGGCACCTGGTGCTGGTGTAATCAAGATCAATGTCGATGGTGCTTTTTCAGAGGATGGACAGGCGGGCTATGGCGTGGTGATGCGTGACGAGAAGGGTGACATCTTGCTCTCAGCTTGGGGGACCATCAACCACGCCGCTAGTGCTGAGGAGGTGGAATTGATCGCTTGCAAGGAAGGCGTGAAGCTGGCTGCAGGCTGGGCGCCCGGACCGGCCATCCTGGAGTCGGATTGCTTGGCTGCGATAAGCCTCCTCCAGAATCCTGAAGCTCAGAGATCCCCGGCGACCTTCATCATTAAGGAGACCGTGCAAAGAGCAGCAGAGCTGCCTTCGTTTAGTTTCAAACATGTAAAGAGAGAGCAGAATAGTGTGGCGCATGAGTTAGCACAAATTGCTAGGAGGTTGTCCCATAATGCTGTATGGCACAACCGAGTCCCAAATTGTGTTGAGCATCTGATTGCTCGAGATTGTAAAACTCTATCCGAGTAATCAATAAAGCGCTCTCTTTACCCGCAAACAAAAATTGTATTCACCTGGAGCTCAAAGGCATCGACAATCTTCTACCTCATGATCTGTTTCCCTCGTCTCCTTTGGTGGATGCTATGGTCGTGGGACCGGCCCTAGGCCTGGGCCCACTACTCGGATAAGGATTAGTTTGTTAGTAGATTAGATAATATTAGTTTAGATTTGGATAAGATCTATTAGATGGTTTGTTAGGCCCGTAGTGTGGCAAAGACGTCGTTGAAGGACTGCAGGAGCCGCTCCAGGAATGATAGCTCTCTACCACAAACACAGTGGAGGCAGACCGTCGGCGGAATGTCAGTGTGCGTGGAGCCGATGCCCTTCCATAGCATGCGCCGGCTGTGGTGCTAGAACGCCATGCACAAATCGTCTAAGTCCCACAAGATGGGTCCGAGGGTGCGGAGGTACTTCACACAAAGGACCATGTCATAGCTATCTAGTGGGATGGCATAGCAGCCGACGGCAAAGTGTTTGTCACCAATGTGAATGGCGACGTCGTGGGCCAGGCCGCAGCAAGCCACCCGATCGTTGTTGGCGACCACCACGTGTGCGCTATGGTTGTCCTCGAATTGAAGGCTGACGTCGGCCGGAGTCGAGGATCAGAGGGCCGTGAGGACATGGTTGCTGCCGACGGAAATGTGCAGCTGCATGGTGTTGTCCGAGCGGATGCCCGTGATGGTGTTGAAGGACATCAAAGGCTCCTTGTCCACGGTCGTCGTGGGTTCGTCCATCAGATTGGGGGCGCCGTCGTCGTAGTCGGTAACCTCGAGGTAGAACAGGAGCTGGCACTTGTGCCCGAGGACGTATGGCTCATCTCAGTTATGGCAGAGTCCTTGGCAGCAGCGTGCCGCCATTTCCATGGGCGAGAGGCGAAGGAACGACAGTGTGGGCGCCAGCCGGCGGTGGTGCTGACGTCGCAGTCGGGACCGGCAACTGTGGCGGGCGCGCCTAGGCGTGCGGTGGACGTGGCACGCCTAGTGCTGGTTGTGTGGCGGCATGGCGTTCGTAGGCGTGTGCCAATGCCATGTCGCGCAAGTCTCGGGGAGGAGGGGTTGGAGCTCGACATCGATGTGGATCGCATTGGGGAGGCCACCAGTGAAGAGATGCACATGTTGTGCCTAGGTGGATTTTCGGTGAGGAAAATCCGAACCCCTGTACCCTTGCGATAATCCCTGGATCAGTCGCTATCGCATACAGAACTCATAATAGACGATATATCACAGCCATACATCGAAACACACAAATATAAGCTTTTATGTAACAGACCGGGTTTTAGCAAGGTGTAAATTTTCGAAAAATTTAAAACTTTTTGTTTGTTGTTGTGTGCTACCAAATTTTAAACCAAATTGCTAGTCTCTCTCCTAAATTCGCCACAAATAAAACCAAATATAAAAATATAAATTCAAATTATGGTAACATATGTGAGTTGGATTTTTCTGGATTTTATTTTGGAGTTAATTGTGTGCTGTTTGAATTTGAAAGTAATTCAAATTCAAACAATAATTCAAATCTATTTTCAAACTAATTTCAATACACTAACAGCTAACTTGGGCCTGATCCCTTTCATCGAAGTCCGCTGGAGATCCCTTAGCTCTTTAGCTCAAACCCTCAAACGACCCCGATCTTCTGCCGGCCCACCTAACCTAGCTGTCCGGCCCACACCGTAGCAGCCCAGCAGCCCACTAGAGCTTTCCCCTCTCTTTCTCTCTATGACCGGTGGGACCCCTCTGTCATCCCCTCACTCATCCTCTCCCTCACCTTTTCCCCCTATACTCTCGACCGCGCCGCGCCGCCCCGCGCCCTACGCGCGCGATGGGACGGCCGGGGGTGAGCTGGCACGCATGTCAAGCCCGTGCGCGCGCCCGCGACCCAGTCCAGGATGATCCGCAGGAGGAAATGACCTCTTTGCCCTTGCTGGTGATGCTAAAGGAGCACTGGCGGCCACTGGTGGCCGGCCACGTCGCCGCCCCGAGAGTCTCCACCAATTGGGACGCTGCGGCCGCCAAATTGCCCTCGGACCGCCTTGACCGAGCCCCCTTTTGAAGGAGCCCAAACCCTAGCCGCCTCTCACCTACCCAGTTGGGGTTTTCCCCCTTTCTCTGTTTCGCCGCCGCAAGGAAGAAGAAGGAGGGGAAGTGGAGGAGGAGTGGAGGGGGAAGAAGGAGAAGCCGTGCGCCGCATCACCGCTGGCGCGCCGAAGCTGGAGGCCGTCCGTGATCGAGAAGAGCCGGAGCTATCGCCGCTTGAGGAGGAGGACGTCCGCGTCGGGAGGGAGCCGGAGCAGAGTAGGGACCTCACCGTTGTGTACACCTGCGCCGAGCTGCTGTCTTCACCAAGCTGGCCACACCTACACCATCGCCCCAACGTGAGCGCCACCGCCACCTTTTCTCCCTTGTCTCGCGTCCCCTTGTTCCCTGTTGCCTGTGAGCGTGCCTTCGTGCCGCTAAGTTCCTGAGCTCGTCGCCGTTTCCCCATGTCCGGCCTTCGAGCCGTGAACCTGTGCAGGAGCCCGTTAAATGACCGGGTGCTGCTGTGCCGAGCGCCTTCGCGCGCAAAGGCCAATCCTTGACCTTCGGCCACCATCCGCGCCTGCCGTCGGCACCTCGTCGCCGCCGCGCCGAGACCCGGCCGTAGAGGCCAAGCTGGTGCCTGGGTCGGGCCAACGCCCGTGTGACGTCGCCAGGGAGCCGCTAACCTATCTGCTCTGCTTGTCGTAAACCTCGCCGCCCTGTTGCCGTTTCGTTCGCGCCGCCGCGTCCCTGCGCCGAAGCGCCGCTCGCCGCGCCCGCGTTTCTGTGAATCGGCCTTCGCACCGTGCTGCTCTTGGTGCAGGTGACCGCGCACGTGAAAGCAAGGTCGAGCGCACCCCAGCGCTGAGGCCAATGGGTGGCCTTTGGCTGCCCTGCACCGTGCCGCCGGGACGCCGTCGTCGTGCTGAGCAGAGCCGTGCCTCGCGGCCGAACCGCATCACGCTGCGCTTGGGTGCCTCTGTGTACTCGCGCGCATGCTTTGGACCTCACCCATAACCTAGCAGCCGTCCCGAGCCGCCGCCTTGACCTGTTCCACCTCGCCGTCGCTGCCGGATGCACGCCGTCACCGCCGGGCACCGCGCTCCAGAGCGCCGTGCGACGGCATGGGTATCGGTGAACCCCAGTAAAGCTTGAGGTGCACGAGTGATCCCTAGGTTAGTTCGAGGACCCGTGTTAGACTTCAGAGAACAAAAACCCAGGACATGGGCTACCAGCTTGGGCTATGGCCCGTTAAGGCCTGCTTGAGCCCGATTGGAACCCATCAACGCCTGTGCAGTAGAGTTCAGGGAGGTTTTGTGGACTTCGTCCACTAGGCCTATTGGGCTAGGTCCAATGGGCCACTTTCGGCCCAATGGCACTTTCGGCCCAATAACGGCCCACTAACTCCCTGACCGCTGACGTCATGCTGACGTCAGCATGTTTTTAATAAAAAATCCTTTTTGATTTAGTAAAGGTTTTAATAAATGTTTTATAAACCCTTTTTCTTTCGAAAAATCATAACTATTTCTAGGAAGCTCAGAAAAATATGAAACCAACTACTATAATTTCGTAATTTTGAAACCTTTCTGTTTGTAGCTAGTTTGTGATCTTTTGGGCTTTCTAAAAAGAGGTTTCTATTTGGAGTTATTGCTTAGTTGTGTACCGTTGTCTTACGCGCGTCGAATCTTGTGCATCCAGGCCCGAGCTTCGACCCGGAGGATCCCGAGGACCCCAGCTACACCGACAAGGACTACGTGAACGACGACCGCTACGCAGGTGTCATGTCACTCCCAACCATGTAGATCCCATGTTTGCTGTTAGATGCTAGTGCTTTAAATTCATATATGCATTGCTTTGTTGGATTGCATAGCCATTTGTTTAGCCATGCCTTGATGTTTGATATATCCTATTTCCTTGCTTTACCTACCTTGGGACTAGCTACAGACCCCTAGCTAGTCCCTTAGACTCACTATCCATACTTTTATTGCTCTGGAATATGGATGGTATTCTGGGTTTGGACTGAGATGTGGGAGATCTCGGTGTGTTCTAGCGTGAGTTCTGGGTGTGTTTTCCCTTGACGTGTTACTGGCAGGAGCGAGCCTTATGGTTACTTGTGAACGCCTAACTAGGGGAGATGCGACCTGGTCTCTCACCGCTAGCGGCGTGTCGGATTGGGTGGAGTTGTTGAGGTGCTCGCTCCCTGCCCTTAAGGACCGATCGTCAGTTGACCTTGCTTCTTTGGACTACTTTCATACGTACCGTCCGCCCTGTTATGGGCGGGGGTGCGGGGCGAGACTAGTAGTGGACAGCATTCAGCCTGTAGGAGGATCGGTGTGATCGTGCGAGGAGGTGATGTGTTCCCCCTGAGAAGACGTCGCCCCGAGATTGGCCCGGGGATGGTTCCACAGCTTCGAGGCCCAAGGCTGGGTGATGTGTTCCCCAGTTGCAGACGAGTCAGGCTCGAAGAAATAGGAGAGTGCTATCCACTTACTAGGACTCAATCTGTATGGTAGAGTTTGGGACGGTTGATCCCCGTTTTGGTTCTATTCGAGCGGGTACAGATGTACAACCTCTGCAGAGTGTTTAAACCTATAGCTATAGTCCGTGTCCACTGGTTATGGACAGTCCACAGATCTATCACCTGACTAGACTCTTGTGCTTCTTCTCTCCCCGAGTGAGTGAGCCCGGCTTTGGCCGTTGAGATGTGGGGATAGGAGCAGGCGGGCCCCACATCGCAGATGAGAGTTGGGAGCTGGATCGTGGGTTTGATTCAGTGCTTTGGTGTTGGATTCCTTGTTGAGGGGTTTTGACCCCGGAGGCGTTGGCCTCAGAGGTGTGGACCTCGGAGGTGTGAACCTCCCTGAGGTGTTGACCTCGCTGCTTTTATGCTTACCTTTGAATGTTGCTTCCGCGCTGCTGCTTTGCTACAACTTTCTACAGCCCAATATAGGTTTTATATCCTGCATAGTAGTATCAACCACCGCTTTTGCTCTTTGTTGGGAAGCTGACATGACCTACCCGCTTATTGGGTAGATCCTGGTGTTTCTAACGCAGAGCCAGACTACGACTTCGAGATCGATAGATGGGAAGACTAGGGCTGGTTCTTCGCTCGAGCTGCCTGAGGAGTTGGCGTCGACTTTGCTTCATGTGCTTCGCTGCGTAGGATTTTACCTTGTTTGTTTCAGTCCTGATGGCCTTGTACCCGGCATGTGCCGAAGAGATGTACTCTGATTCATGTAATAAATAAATGTTATTATTATATTCCTTCTCTTTTTCTTGTGTTGTATGGATTTTGGTATTACTGAGACAGGGATTACACGTGGTAGCCTTTCTGGGACTACCACGGGGGTGCAGAGAGTCGGGTTTCCGTTCGCGGAAATTCGGTTCGTTTCATTTTAATTTATTACAAATCCATTATGGAGTACAACATTACAAGCCTATTGGCTGAATCAGAGTAAAAAGTCCATGCAGCGGTAGCTAGCATCCTAGAAGAGTCTCCATCTTTTATTCTTCTCACCCACAGGCATCCTTGAGCACAGCGATGTCTCCCTCAGTCGTACCACCCATCGGCGTTGTTGTCGTAGTCGGACTCGTACCCTGCAAAACCAAAGTCTATCCCTAAGGAATGGGATAGGTCCATGTCACCAACTGTATGCAGCTTTAAGTGGCCTAACTCTAAAGGGTAAGAAAAGTGACAAGGTAAAGGCTCAGGTTTCCTATGCAGCAGCAGCGAAGCATAAAAATAAACATCTCCATATAAGTCCCAACCCATACTCTCAGCACAACTCGGGAACACCTGGTACCCTAGGGACCCGACTCCACAACCTATCTCCATCTAGGGTCGATGCGAGAACTTCCTCTCCTCGCACCTCAATGATTACAATCGGATCTGCGAGGTAGAGGGAGCAACTCTCCTCTCCCCGACTGCAACCACGGCTCACCACACTCTCAAACTACAGGGGGAGGTAGAAATCCCAAAACATGAGGAACGAACATGTCGCAAGGTTTGTCCATGACCGAGGACGCGGCTATACGTATAGATCAGAAACTCTGCAGAGCGTGTACACCTGGACCCAACTCAGAATGGCACCCAGTCGGTGTACAGCTGACTGAGCCCATCCTACCGTGCGAACTCTCGGTAGTTACGGTTCCACCGTGCATCCAGGCCTCAAAGCGATCCCTCGCAAAGGACAGCACCGGAACTGTGAAATGCTCCCGTGTGGCCACACGGGAGACGCTCCGGGAGAAGATGGGCCCTCACCCACTTCTCCCCCACGGATACCCTCTATCCTGCTGGCAGGTATGGTACCACACTTGCCGAGCTCAACCCGGCCCTATCCCCACTCTCGGTGAGGTGATGTGTACGAAAATCCTATTGACAAGTTGATCCACTCACTTTCAGACCGGGGCAAGCTCATGTCCTCCATACGTATCATAATCCCCAACACATGTGCTCCAAAAACCATAAAAGCGGGGATGCACTGAGGAGTACATCCCCATCCCCGATCCCAAATCGGTTGTTTCGAGCTCACCCCCGCCAAAGTACCCAAAACGCCTTCTCCTGCCGGTTTTTACCCACACACGCCAAGAACCACTATAGCCCTCCCAATACATGCATCACGAAGCTCAGCGTATATACACACTTATATATAACATAGTAGTAGTAGTAGGGCAATCAAGGACAGGATAAATAAAGAAGGCTATGCAAGGTTCATCATCATCATGTAAGTGAGTAAAGCGCTAGCATACTACATAGCAATGCCTAATAGGAATTTCAAAATCAGTCGGGCGTGAACCTGCGGGTGGGTAGTCGTCGGCGACGTAGTCGTCGGTGTAGTCGTACTCCGAGCTCAGCTCTCCGGCTCCGGCTGCTCCTAGAATCGCATAAATAAAATAAACACAGATCCTAGTTGCAATTAACTCCAAATGAAAAGCCATTAAGAACCAAAAGAGAGCAAACACTAACCTATCAAAGAGTTTAAGATTTTAGAAGAGTTTTGGAAAAGGTTTTATAATTTTCGGAGCCAAAATGGATTTACTAGGATTTTTCAAAGGTAAAATACATTTCTGAAATCAAATTACGCATCCACAATACACTAGTTATAGGCTGGCTCTAGCTGTCTTTAAGCTGACTGCAGGCTGATTGCTGGCTAGCTACAGCTGCACACGTTGGCTGCCAACTAGGTGGCTTAAGGGTGTGTTTGGCACAGCTCCACGCAACTCCAAATCTGAAAAACCAACTCCAGTCCAAGTTTTTCCAGCCAAACACAACCAGCTCCAGGGGCTCCACCATGGATCTGCTCCAAAAAAACAGTGAATCTAGCTCCAGATCCACGAATTTGGTGGAGTGTCTCAGGGGGTGCTCCACCAACTCAAGTCTTGTGGAGTTGGAAGAAATTACCCACCACTGCAACTGGTAAGTGAAAAAACGATTCGTTCTAATTTTTTCTCCCCCACGCGTCGCCCTGCCTCCGCCCGTGGCCGCGCCCGCACTACCTGTGGCGAGCTCTCCCTCGCGCCGCCCACCGGCGGCAAGGCCGCGCCTGCCCGCCGACGGCGAGGCTATGTGCTCCCCAGCGAGGTCCTCCGCCCCGGCGAGGTCACGCGCCGACCTGGCCGTGCCCCGCGAGATCCTCTTCCCCGGCGAAGTTCGGACCCGGCCGCGACGACGCTGCTCCACTACCTCACGGACACCGGCGACGTCGCCATCTACTGCTCCACCACCAGCGACAACGACGGCGTCTGGTTCGATGTCACAGAGACCCATGCAGCCGCTCGCAGCCTCGCCAATCGATGTGGAGGTTCGCAGCGGTGAGATTCGAGCGGCGCGGCACGCGGGATTTGGTCGGCGGGTGGCGCGGCAGAGGGATTCGGCCGGCAGCGGCACCTCTCCGACCGGCTCCCACCCCTTTACCGCTGCCGCGAACGCCGCCCCGCCCACCCGTGTCTGCCCTGCGCCATGGCCGCCGGTCGGGGTGCCGCGAGGCCGTCCGCATCCGCCAGCCGCGAGCGCCGCAGACCGGGAGCGCAGAGGCCGGGCGGCGATGGCAGGCCATCGCCGAGGCCTAGGCCGGGCGCGAGCGGAGGAGATCCACCGGTGCGCGGCACCTGCCCCGGCCCTGAGGCCGTCGCTTCCTGCTGCTACCTCATCGGCTCGCTGCGCCCGCCGTGCCCTACCGCGCCGGCAAGGTTGCCTGCCCGCCCGGCGAGGCCGCCGCGCCCGTTGCGCCGGGGATGGCGAGGTCGCCTGCTCATCCGGCGGTAAGGCCCCGCCCCGGCGAGGTCACCTGCTCCTCCGGCGGTGTGCATCACATATACACGAAGGAAGAAGAGGAGTTTTTTCTTTTTTTATTCTCCTGACATGTGGACCCTAGATGTCATAGGTATGATTGGAAATCTGGAGCTATACCAAACACTTTACTGGATCTCAAATCCATGGTGGAGTTGCTCCGCGGTGGAGCTACGCGGATCTGCAGCTCTAGAGCTATTTTTTCAGAGCCGGAGCTCTGCCAAACACACCCTAAAGCCAGTTGCAACCCACGCAGCTGCTGGTGTGGCCGGTGCACGGGATCCAGCTGCGGCACGGATCTGTGCGGGCAGTCGTATGGCTTGGCTGTGGTTGGCTAGATGCAAAATATCTTGCAAATCCGGTGCGGCATCCTGGTGGTGTGGTTGTGTGTGAGTGAGACAACCCCACTGGGTTTTGGGTAGCTCGCAAGGTGTTCGGTGCTTTGCTCCAAAGGAGCGGCGGAGCGGCAAAGGGTTGGCCGGCGGTGGCTTTCACGGTGGCCGGCAAACAGGTGCGACGGCGAGGTTCGGGACAACCAAAAGAAACTTCTAGGGTGGCAAAAGGGTAAGGCTTTGAGCCAGTCAGGGCACAGCTCGCACGGCGGTGAGGGTCCCTAAGGAGGTGTGCGCATAGACGAGTCGATGGCCAGGTTCCCCTTGCGTGCGCATGCCGATGCGTGCAAATCTGATGGTGCTCTCGGCGCGGGTAAAAACGACGCCTTCACCTCCTTGCACGCGCGCGCGCACAAGCCGGTGGCTTGGCCACGGCGGCAAGCTCGGCGGGGCCAGGATTCAAAGGCGGGGCCTTGCCCCTTTCCTGGACTGCGCACGCGCGGGCACGAGGTCAACCTCGACCGCGTCACAACAGCAGGGCGACATGCGGGCGTGAGGTCAAGGCGCGGCCGGGAACGGCCGGTGCTCACGACTTGATGCGGCGAGTGCACGACGGTTGGGACAAACAGAGGCGACGGTCAAGCGGTGGTGCGCGCGCGCGGTCGACGGCAGCAGCACCTGCAGGCATAAGGCACGGCTCGATGGCCGGCACACAGATGACGGCGGTCGCGCGGCGGCGCTGAGCAGAGCAGGAACAAGTCGGGTTTTGGTCCCACGGGCTTGTCCCGTTTCTCCCTCCTCAGGACGAAGGCCGGTTCCACGGCTAGGAGGGGAACACGGTGCTCACCTATGGCCGTTGGATGCGGTGGTGAGGCAGCAATGAGGAAGACGTGGCAGCGGAACAGCTCGGAGCAGAGGAAGCAGGGGTCGCCGCAGCTTGGCGCATGGGCGGCTTGACTTCGCAGCAGCTCCTTCCCCACGGACGGCATCGGTCTTCCCGGCGGACGATGGCAGCTCCCACGGGCGGCTTCCCCGCCTCCTCCTCCTTCCCCCTCCTTCTACCCAGACGTCAGTGGTGGCAGATTTAGGGGAAAACACTACGTGAAAAACTCACTTTGGTAACGGGCATAGATTGCCTTTCGTAACGGGCAAAGCGCTCGTTACCGATAAAGTGTTACAAATGAGCCAAGAAAGGTAACAGGCAGATGCCCGTTACTGATAACACATATTCGTAACGGGCATCAAACAACGACCATTACCAAAACTAGCCACCGGTCACGTGAAATGGCTGTTTCTCTGGGCCCACAGAGAACTTTGGTAACGGGCACCCAAACAGAGCCCGTTACAGTAACTCAACATCGGAGACACGTGCTGTGTACCTGCGTCTCCAATATCTCGACGAAATGAGACGCGTCTATTTCACGCGTGTCTCAGCACAACTAGGATTCGTAACGGGCATGAAACAACAAACGTTACCACAACTAGTCACCGGTCACGTGAAAATGACTGTTTCTCTGGGCCCACAGGGAACTTTGGTAACGGGCACCAAAATAGATCCCGTTACTGTGAAATCAACATCGGAGACGCGTGCTGTGAACCTGCGTCTCCTCTGTCTTGACGAACGGGCCAAGTTCTGGGGCCCACCGGTCAGTACTGGTAACGGGCTTTTACGCTGCCCATTACATTGTTGGCATGTTTGTAACGGGCGTTCCGAATGAAGCCCATTACTCACTGATCAGTGTTTGTAACGAGCTTTAATTAACACCCGTTACAGATATGTAGGCCACCCCTACAGTAACCTGCTGCCTGCTTGCCGGCTGCATCCTGGAACCAGCCAGGATATGACTAAATTCACAGAAATTAGATCCAGCATCCAAATTCACAGAAATCCACATAATTCACATGCATCATATGACAAAATTCAGCATCATCATCTCACAAGTAAAGAAGCATCACTGGCTTGACAACAATATCACAGCCATAGTTAACTAGCTTGACAACAATATCACAAAATTCATGGGACAATGAGGAATGCAAAAATTTCCTAAGAACCATGTATAATATGAGCCCACACAGTTTCATCAGCATGAAATTTTCCTCTGACTGTGATCACCTGTTCCATGAGGAATGTGGCAATTCTTTCATGAACATAGACCAGCGTGGATTTGTGGAGAGGATGCTCATCTTGCCCTAATCTCTGGATATTACAATGTCACCAGTCAGCACACATATATAGGTGGTTACCAAACATGTGCAGTGCTAATAAGCAAGAACTGTGCTCAGTTGCAGGTTTTACAAATGAAGATCCCAAGAAAGTACCTCCATATATGGGCCTCTATCTTTTAATTTAAGCATGTGATAGGCACAATAGAAGCCGCAAAGTTTGGATTCAGCAGGTTGTTGGTGGCACTGCAATAAATGTACAAAGAAAAATAGTGGTGATCGAGAAGAAATAAACTCAAGCTTTAGTACTAGCTTCCACAGGAAGGAAATAAGTGGTATGTACCTTAACATCTTTGACATGTTCCAAGGTGCTAAGGCGCAACTTCTTTTAGCCGCAGTAACGTTCCCAACCCCTACAACGAAACATGCAACAATGGTTAGGGCACTATTAATTAATATACTCTGCACAGTTTGTTGAGGAACATCCGCAGGTTAAGAAAGAAATAAGTTACTCATTAATGATTTGTTCGAAAGGGGTAGTATCAGTCTTAACTCTCTTCAATGAATCAAGATAGTAGACCTTCTGCTGCTTCGAAACGATCACCACTGCAATCCAGTGGTTCCTACTGAGATAAGCGGTAAGGATGAGTTTCTTTTTAGCATATAGTCTGAAGGCACTGTGCATATAGGACACAGAGAAAGCAAGAGTGTCATCCATGCTGGTCAACATTGTCGAGCAAAGGCATTCAGGATCAAGGAAGCCAACTGCAGCACTCGTCTTCTCAACTTCTACAGCCATATTCCTATTAGTAAGAAAAAACAAAGTGTAAGGAGGCAAAATACATGGTAAAGATGATGTGAGGCAAAAAGTACATTTCGATAGAGAATGATTAGTGATAAGCAGATTAAATTTTCAAGCAACTTACAGGATGAAGCAGCGGAGAAGTACCAGATCCAAAGCATCCAAGTTGAAGAGATCGTACAAATCACTGAGTGGCACAGGTATCTGCTCGAGTCCGTTTGACGATTCGTCTCCTCTCTTAGGCCATGCATTGGTCCCGGGCCGAAGTGTGACCATAATCAGAGAATCATCATCTGACTTACCACGTTGCATGTAGAATGTGTGGAGCTCTCTGGTACAAGGAGCAGCCTTTTTGAGATCATCATCACTGAGAAGGCTCTTTCCGAATTTGTAATTTGGGTTAACCATAGCCCAAGGATTCTTCTGCGTGTTTCTCTCAGATCGCTTTGGGTTAGTCATAGACCAAGGATTCTTCTTGGTGTTTCTCTCAGATCGCTTTGGGTTAGTCATAGCCCAAGGATGCTTCTCGGTGTTTTTCTCAGATCGCTTTCTAGTAGGCATCTTAGAGGTTTTATTTACAGCAATTTTCTTTTCTTGCTGCTTTGAGATGGCTGAATAAGGTTTCTTAAGGGCTTGCTTGCCTGCTGTAGGTGGTGTAGAGCTTTTATTTTTGGCAAGTTTCTCTTCTTGCAGCTTTGAAATGGCTGAAGGTTTCTCAAGGGATTTCTTGCCTGCTGTACGTGGTATAGAGATTTTATTTTCGGCAAGTTTCTTTCCTTGCTGATTTGAAATGGCTGAAGGTTTCTCAAGAGCTTTCTTGCCTAGTGGTGTCTCACCAGGAGCTATTACATAGGTATTGGGCCCAGATGTACCTACAGCTTTCTTCGAAATGTCGTCGACAGATTTATCAGCACCAGCCAACACATCACTCTGGTTGCCTGGTAACAGTGGTGTCTCACCAGGAGCTATTACAGAGGTATTAGGCCCAGATGTACCTGCTTTGGCATGATTGTTTTGAGCACTTTTGTTTGGGGGTGTAGGTTTTGTTGTTTCATGAGGAGGAGAAGGAGGAAGAGGAGGAGGAGGTGGTGGTGGTGGTGGGGATGGAATATTTGGTGTCTCTTGCGGATGTGGGGATGCAAGTTTTTCTATTTTTTCAGGACTAGTAGTAGGTGGGGATGGAATATTTGGTGTATCTTGCGGATGTGGGGATGCAAGTTTTTCTGTGTTTTCAGGATGACGAGGAGGTGGGGATGCAAGTTTTTCAGGACGAGGAGGAGGAGGTCCGAATGGAACACCTTGCGGATGTGGGGATTGAGGAGGAGGAGGAGGAGGAGGAGGATGTGGGCAACCATGTGAGGAAGGAACCTGTACCGTACTCTGTGAACTACAAGGAATCTCTACCGTAGCCTGTGAACGAGATTTACATGTTGGTGCTCCCTTGATGTGAATCCGACACCTTCTCCACTGTAACCTCTGTCCTTCAGCTTGTCCGAGTTTCATCACCTCGTCATTAGGAGGGTATTCCACCAGTTCATCCGCAAAGATAGTATATACAGTGAGCACTTCAACCACAACACAGTCTTCATGAATCGGGACTGTTTGTAGCGTAGTCTGCTCTGGATGAACAAGACCAATTGCAGCCTCACATTCAAGACCCCTCCACGTGATCCATAGGCCACAGTGTGTGGGTTCCGTCCACATGCCTATAAGGTCTTCCTGTGTACGATCGTCACAGCGCACCTCTGTCGCCAACTCTGCAGTGCCATCGATCAAACCTACATTATCTGCAGACGCACAGCTGCTCTTCAGTGTGGCGGGTGAAGGGCTTGCGCGATTGGACACTGGTGACAACACCATCTGGTGACAACACCACCTCTGCATCTGCATCTCAGCCACCAGTTCTTGCTTGATTTGTTCCTTTATCTTTTCTGTATCAACTGATGTGTCGGTCTTCGTCCTCTTCCTATACATGGAAGCGTGTTGAGGCCATGCATACTTCCAGCCCTGGTAGCTGGAGACACCACGCACGCGACCTGGTTGTTCAGGGCGGCCTAAGCACTGACTTAGCACATTATACTCCCTCTGCCTTGCCATTCCTGAATATTCTGCACATGCAATCTTCTCCTTGATGTGTGCAGCCAATTTTTCTGCCTCTTTGTTGTTGAACACTATCACGGCAACACGGTCTTTAATCACTAGCTTACTCCTTGCTCGCAGCCATTCTTGGAACGATCGTCAGGGTAGGCGTCATATGGGTTGGGGATACCAGCTGCAGCTAATTGTCTGTCCTCTTCCTCCCATTGTTCTAGTTTCACAGTATAACTAGCTGGACCCATATTGTGCTCGCTTGTGTTCCGGCTTCGGAGTTCTTTGAGCTTGACACTAACAAATGAGGCTTGCTCGGTTTCCTCCTGTTTCATGAACTCCTTCCACTGTTCCGGGACGATAAACGGGTGCCTTGTAAATGGCTTAAGTCCATTTCTGATAAAATCTCGCCTAAGCTGAAATCTGAATTGTCTCCATGCCTTGGCTGCCGTCTTCCAGAAAAGCTTGAATGCCTGCGGTTTCACGCCTTCCTGGAACTTCAAGTGTTTCTGCACATGCTTATCAAACAAGTCCCACTTTTCATCATTGCTTAGTTCTTTGAATTCTGGCAAGTGCAAAGGTATCTTTTGTCTAGCAATGAGCCCCGCAAGCGCCCAGAACCTGCGCTTTTTAGTCAATGGTACTGGCATCCCCCCTATGTCGACCTCAGTGACTATCATTGTGTCACTTAGCCACTTTGTGGATGTCCTTGGCGCTCTACCTCAGCGCTGAGCCCCACCCACCTGGTCTTGTTGTGCACTAGCAGTGCCATAACCCTCTTCTTCATCTTGTGGCCCAAGTCTATAGTCCTCGTCAGATTTATCCTGTGAATTAATAGTCAAGGGAATTACAGTAACTACTTTAGCCCACTGTAATATCATTGGTTCTTGGTAAACCATTAACATAAATGCAAAATTCAGTAACCAAAAAATTAGTTCAGGCAATGCGACCTTACCATTTTAAAGAGGAAGATGCAGGCTGCCTCTGTTGCTGATGAGGTACTTATTCAACTTGGAGAGAATGTGCACATGTACATAGGAACAAGAGCAAAACCAAATATAAGAGTCAATCTAAAGGGAAATGCTAAGTATGTATACCATCAACAGCTAAGTATGTCCACATGTACTTATACAAAGGAGCCACGGCATACCCTGCAATTCCCACAAGTACAAGTATATTTATACGCATTTATATAAAAAGAAAAGCATACGCACGCATATGTTGTATACTTGATTATCTGAACGCATGTGTGCTGCATACGCTCGCTTGGCCTAATTGCATAAACTCGAGCAAATATACCAAATTACGTTGTTAATTTTATAGTTATTACTGAATTGTTGTTAATTTTACAATTATTACCGAGTTGGTAGAATGCATTTACTAAATTGTATACGACATTTTTAGAGTGGCATACCATAAACTCAAATCCTAGATTCACCACTGACCTTGTCACTGTCGGAGCGGAGGGATCTCTACTCCTCGTCGCTGCCTGCTTGCCGCCACGTCCTCGTCCTCGCGTCGACCTCGTGGCTGGATCCCTCCTCCTCCTCCTAGTCGTCGTCGTCGCTGGATCCCTCCTCTAGTCGTCGTCATCGTCACCGCTGCTGGGTCCCTCCTCCTCCAGATCTCGCTGTCAGAGGTGTGGTGTGCGTCGCACCGAGCGTGGTGTGGTGCACGTCTCAGCGAAGGGGTGTAGCGTGCGTCGCGGCGTGGGGGAGGTGAGGGGGACGAAGGCGAGGGGGAGAAAGCGGCGGCGGCGGCGCGAGGGGAGAGTGGGAGGAGACTGCGTGAAGGAGGCGTCCTTCCCTACTAACCTAGCGCGAGTGGGCTTGTGTGGGCCTTAAAACGAGTAATGTAGTCAAGTACTACTCTGCTATTATATCATAAACATGAGATAAAAAAATCTAATTTTAAGAAATTTGGTTAAACAAGTGTGGCTGTTGATATTTTATTCATATACTAAATTACCAACTATGAATTTTTCGTATTTTTTACGAATTTTTAGGTGCTGTTTATGGGCTCTAATATGACATGCATCACAAGTTCACATCACCAAGCAAACAAGTGTGACTGTTGATATAGCATCACATCACATGTTCACATATGACATGCATCACAAGTTCACATCACCAAGCAAACTAACTCATAACAAACATATTCACATCTGACATGCATCAACAGGGCACATAACCAAAATAAGACTGCATCAGCTGGGCGCATCACCAAACTAGATTGTAGCTGCAAGGGAACTAGTTAGCTAGATGGCTTCTTTTGTGCTGCTGCCTCAAGTTCAGCTATCCTTGTCTCTAGTTTTGCAACTCTTTCTGCCAGCTCAGCATTCTTCTTTAGAAGTTCAATCTCCTGCCTCTTTTGTGCAGCTTTAAGCTGCTCATCCTGCTTGTCGATTCCTTTCCAGATGTAGTCAATGTCATCCCGAGTAACAGCACGTTCCTAAAACAAAGGAAAATTATATTGATGCAAGCTTCATAACAGTTGTAACTTCTTACAAGAAAGCTGTTTAGCTCTAACTGGTTTCAAAACTTGCCTGCTTCTCTTCAGCTGATTCCTTGAGCTTGTTGATTTCAGTCCAAATCCTGTCAATGTCATGTGCAGCAACTTCCTACAACAAATGGAAATTGATGCATTAGAACAATTGATCAGTGAAGATGTGAAGGTACAAGGACAAATCGTGTGTGATGGTTTCAGAACTTGCCTCGTGGTCTTCAGAATCGTCGCCGGAGTTGTTGCCAGAGCCGTTGCCAGAGTCGTCGCCGGAGTTGTTGCCGGAGTCGTCGCCGGAGGAGATGAGGTCTACCACCACTCTTCTGCCCGGGTCGTCGCCGGAGGAGTCCGCGCTCACCTCAATGCGCGTGGACCGCTTCTTCCTTCGCGTCGAGGAAAAAAACCCTGCCTCTCCATGGCGGGCGTCGCTGGAGTCCGCCAACTTGGCCCTTGCGCGCGTGTACGGCTTCCTCCCCCGGGCCGACGAAGAACCGGCCTCTTCCATGGAGCACCGAGGAAGACGCACGGGGGCGGCGCGCTGGGACGGCTCCTCTTCATCACCACGGAACCTCACTCTCTTGGCGGGGGCGGCGGACAGCACCGAGGAAGATGGACAGGGACGTGGCCGCGGAGCCTCCTCCTTGCAGAACCTCCCCCTAGAGTCGCGGGCCATCCTTGCGACGGAGACGAGGCTGCGACGGAGACGAGGAAGGCGGAAGCCGGAGAAGGGGATAGAAGGCGGAAGGTGGGGCGGAGCGTTTATTAAAAAGGTTCGGATGCGCAAATAATACGATGATTAACAACCACCCGTCGCCAATGAAGGGGCGGGGCCAGGTCTATTCGAATGAAGAACAGTTTGCTTTTCCCCTTTTAATCTGCAATCAAATTTTGTATCACGTATTTCTCCGTCATCCGTAATCCAAATTTGATGATATTTGTTTCTGAATTTTTCTAAAATCAACATCTATTCATTTATGACATTTTTCGTATGTAATTCCATTTGGATGTTGTTTATACGCCTTATCTTGTTCCTTATAAGTACAACATAGAAATAATATTTGTTTTACACAACCATTACTAATGAAACTTTGCATTTCGTAATCTTATGGTGAACATAAGGTTATGTTAAAATTTCAAAAGCATATGAGTTCGAACATGTTTTAAAGTGTGCAAAACTTCAATGTTGAAGTAACATTCTAAGAAACTATGTGAGAGATGTAGACATTTGTACACAAGTATAATCTTCTGTTTTCGAAACCATTTGAATTTTTGTAGACAAGCTTAGGGACCTAAATTATGTTGCCAAGTTAATTTGTAGAATTTTTAGAACACACTAAGACGTTATTATAATTATTATATCGTAAACAAGAGATAAAAATCTAATTTTAAGAAATTTGGTTAAACAAGTGTGGCTGTTGATATTTTATTCAAATACTAAATTACCAACTGTGAATTGTTCGTATTTTTTATGATTTTTTTGGTGCTGTTTATGGGCTCTAATATTTGAGGGAAGCAAGTTTCAATTCAGAAAAAATAGTGTCGGGCCCACGCGTCAGCATCAGAAGCCTATATAAAAAAAGATAACCGTTGCCTGCCCGACCGACAAAGGCGATGCGGGTAGACTAACCCGCGTCGCCAACAAGTGCTCCATTGTCCGAAATGCCCCTGACCGAATGAATATGCATCTGCCCCGGCGACGCTGGTACACTAACCCTCGTCGCCAACAAGTGCTCCATTGTCTGAAAAGCCGCTGGCCAAATGAATATGCATCCGCCCCGGCGACGCTGGTACACTAACCCTCGTCGCCAACCAGTGCTCCATTGTCCGAAATGCCCCTGGCTGAATGAATATCCATACGCCCCGGCCCCGGCCTCGGCCCCCTTCTTCTTCTCCGATCTGAGCTCCACCGCCGCCGCCCGCCCGTCCTTCCCCGCCGTCGCGCACATGTCGCACTACGCCGATTCGTCTGGAGGTGCACGTGCGAGGAGCAGGGTTCAAGGTTGCCGGAGCAGTCGCAATCACTCCATCGGCTTGGATCCAGTCGGTGAGCTAAGCGGCTTTCCACTGGTCCCTTGCCCGGACTGTGGTATGGCTCGGGTGGTGGAGGGGCGGACGCAGAAGGAAGGTGAAAAGGAACTCGGTGAGTAGTCTGTTGTGTCTCCCAAATCTGAGTTAGGGTTCTTATGTGCTTTTGATTCTGCAGTACACCAAGAATTGTGGATTTTATCGTTTCCACAAGGAGTATCTCCAGATGCTGAAGGATGCTGGCATCATTGTTTTTCGACCGTCGAACTGGGCAGACACTGTCGATGAAGTAGTTGATTCAGTGGAATGTCAAATTGGGAGCGGCGAGCAGAGGCAAGCACTGGACAAGCAGAGGAAGAAAGCACTGGAGGAGAAGATGGACAATGTGATCTGGAAGATGAACTTGATTATTGTGGCTATTTTTTGTGTAGTATTCGGATGTTTACTAGGGATGTATGCTGCAAAGAAGTAATTTTGATGTTAAAAGTGGTGCTTTTGCTTCATCTGTGTGGATGAAGAATGAAAAATTTATCACAGATGACAAACTTAAATGTATGAATGAAGAATGGATGAAATGACAATTGGGTCATAAATCTTAATGTGTCACACATCACAAAATTCATCAATTCATCTGTGCTGACATTTCATTGCAGCACGAGGCAAAGGAGACGCGGATTAACACAAACAGAGTAATTAACAAACTTCTGGTATAACTCTGGCATACACATTGCAATTCATTGTAAACTGCTGCCATATAATGACACAAACAGAGTAACAAACTTTTGGCATACACATTGCAATTCATGTAAGCTGCTGCCATAGACATTGCAATGCGTTATAGGAGACATGAATTGATCTACCCGCGTCTCTTAGATCTACTAGTTCATCACAAGTTCAACATACACACAGGAGGAACATATTAACACAGGATCTACTAGTTCATCACAAGTTCAACAAACACACAGGAGGAACACATTAACAGAGGAACAAATTAATTAAGCAGAGGTAGTCGCCGCCGGAGGAGCCCGAGCCGGAGCCGGAGCCGTCGAGGCTGCCATCGTCACCGCCGTCGTCGTCGACGGGGGCGAGCACGCCTCTCTCAAGGTCCCCAGCCAAGATATGGATCTTGAAGGCGTAATCCTTCACGGTCCTCTGCAGCGGATCATTGCGTGCTGGGACCCCGAGACGAACGGCCACCTGTCGAAGCCTGTTGAAAGCTTCGCGGAACAAGTTGACTGACCAAGTGGCTTCGTCAGCAGTTAGTGCAGGAGCAACAGCCTCCACGGGCTGCGGTGTCGGCGCCTCCTCGGGCTCATTGGGCGGGGGCGGCGGCACCTCCTCGGGCTCCTCATCGGGTGCCAGCGCCGTCCCCTCCTTGACGAGCCGATGGCGGCGGCTTTCGTCGTCATCATCCTCCTCCCTCCCCCGCTTCCTGGATGGCTCTGACGATGCCATGTGCGCGCTTGAGGAAGAAGAAGCTCTTGGATTCACTTCTTGGTGACCGGAGACGGTGGTGCTGGGGTTTTCTTAGTGCCGCGGTTGACGAAGTTCTTGGCCGGCCGGGGATTTATATTGACAAGACGGGGAACCGTCAGGCGGCCGGTCACGCACCTCGGAACCCGTGTATGCTCAGGAGAGTTCTTGGCCACAAAAGAGACATGTGGTCACAAGAAGACGTGTGACTGTTCATATTTTATTCAAATACCAAATGCCCAACTATGAGTTGTTCGATTCTCAAAAACAAACTATGAATTGTTCGTATTTTTATTACTTTTTAGGTGCAGTTTTATGGGCCTTAATTTTTGAGGGAAGCAAGTGTCATTTCAAAAAAAAAGTGTCGGGCCCACACGTCAGCGTCAGCAGCCTAGTATAAAGAAGGTAATCGTTGCCCGCCCGCACACCAGCCAACAAAGCGACGCGGGTTTGCTAACCCGCGTCGGCAGTGACTATCCATTTTGCAAAATGAATATTCAACCGCCCCGACCCATTCCGTCTCCCGACTCTCCCTTCTTCTTTCGAATGGATAAGCGCAGCACTTTCCTTAAAAAAGCGCAGCACACGACGCTTTCCTCATTTCTCGCTGGGGTGAGAGGAGGCGTGGAGACAGAGACGACGCTGAGCGCCGGCGAGGGGCCAAGCAGCAGACGACCCTGCGCACCCGGGATCGAGGAGAATCGGAACGCGAAGCGGTGCCGCAACTGGATCCGCGCACGTGCCGGTGAGATGGTGGCGAAGAGGGAGACGACGATGAGCGCCGGAGAGGGGCCAAGCGGCGGTGGAGTGAACCCAATGCCGGAGACGAGGGTCCTCGACTGGATCCTCTCGGGTTCCGACGAGGGGCCAAGCAGCGGCAAGGAGGAGCGTGCCGGCGAGGGGGTAGCGAAGTGGGCAAGGCGCCTGCCTCACGTCTGTGAGCACAAGTGTCTGGCAACGACGAAGAGGGGTCAAGGGAGCGGCGAAGGTGTAGAGGACCTCATCTCTGACTCTGGCAACGACCACGACGACGGCGAGGCAAGTTTCTCTGAATCTCACTGCCTTTTTACTTGTTCTATAGATGGAGCTTGAGCTTGATAAAGTTAGTTCCTATGATGATGTCTTCCATGCTTGTCATGATCTTATACCAAGTTCTGAGGTAAATCAGTTCTGAACTAAGTTCTGCTTTTACTTGTCACCCTGCTATGAAGCCTAGGATAATTTTCAATTTCTTATATAATTTTCCTATGATGATTACTGTTCCTATACTGCTCCAAGTTCTGAGGCAAATTTGTTCTGAATTAACTATGTTATTCTTATACCATGTTTAACCCTGTTTCAGGCAAAACTCTATGAGTCGCGAGCAGAGCTTGAGTTACTTCTAAACCTTAATGTCTGGGATTATGTGAAACCTGAGTTTGAAAAAATCACGAAAGAAGTGAACATCCTCATCAAAAAGGCTAAGCACATAAGGAGGTACAAGTATACTACTGAACAAAATCTTCAGCCCATTGGAGATGCGCTTGAAGGGCTTCAAGAATCCTTGGTTGCTTACGAAGAGGCTGCAAAAAGAGCCAATCTTGATGGGGCATGAGGAAGTTCAAGCTTGTTGATGTGCAGGGTCAGATAGACATACTTTTGTGGATGTTCAAGGGGCATGATTTTGTTGATGTGTATGGTCAGATAGCACGTCCCATAGTAAATAATTAATGTGATGGACAAGTTAAGTCCTAACCTGATGGACAAGTTAAGTTAACTGTTTGTAATAATTATTCTTTATTCCTGTGGACAAGTTATCTTCATCTATGTGGACAAGTTATCTCTCTTATGATGTCTATTTTGTCTCAAAAGATATATGTGTTGATTGTGTCTGTATGTCGAAATGGAAGCAATGAGAGATCGAGCTGACCTGTCGATGAAGACAGACTCAAAGGAGACGCAGATTCACAAAACTCTGTCTCCTTTCTTCACAAAGGAGACACGGATTAACAAACCTCCATCTCCTTTGTTCACTGCCGCCGCGCTCCTGCTTCACGGTAGTGAAGAGTGATATTAGACTTTAATTATTGAGCTCTCAGTCTAGTAACGGGCGTCAAATGGTCATCGTTAATGGACACTAAAGCCGGTTACCGATACGGCAGCGATCAGTAACGGACATAAAGGGCCCGTTACCGACAGGGCATTGATCGGTAACGGACTTTACAAGGCCGTTACTGATAGCTTTAACTGTTGTAACGGACTCGATTTAACGTCCGTTACAACGAATTCATGTAACGGGCGTTTAAGAAGCCTGTTACCAGAAGTCCACATTGGTAACAGGCGTAGTGGAGGCCAACCCCGGGGTCGGCCTGCCACGCTTTTGGGTAACGGGTGCCAAACAACAACCGTTACAGATGTGGGTGCATGTAACGGGTGTTAAGGGCCCGTTACAAATGCTGCGTGATCTATTTGAGGTTTTCACATAGTGAAATCCCCAGGCGGCTAGGGTTAGGGATTGGCCGTGGCGGCGGTTCTTATAGGCACGGATAGTTGGCTCGGGTGGCGGAATGTGACGCGGGATGCGACGCGGGACGCGTGGTTCGCATCCGCAGAGGCCGCCGTGGCTGCACGGCCAAGCTCGGCCGAGCTGGCGGGCTGCAGCTGGCTGTGCATGGGGGAAAGGGGAAAAGGTGAGAAAGAAGAGAGAGATGTGGCAGCTGACCGGTGGGGTCCGGTTGTAAGCGGCACAAGCGACCGGAAAGGGTTGGCAGGCCTACACGGGCCGAAAGCCTGTCGGGCCGGCGGGAACTTCGGGAGGTCCGGTGAACTCAACGGGGAGATTAGGGACCTCCGGCGGATTTCTCTGGCGAGGTTAAGGCCCAAAGTTGGGTTAAGATTTTTCCTATTTTCCTATTTACCTTGCAGCTATATGATTCCCCACACAAATAAAATCCAAATAAATCCAATGAACTCCAAAATTCTCACACTAACATTTTATAAGTCCTAAATTTATTATTTAGCTCAAAAATAAATTTAGGAAATTAGGGAAGAGGCAAAGAAGACATCTTTATAATTTAGTTATGCACTCAACTTCAATCCAAAATTTTAAAATTCACATTTTTGCATTCATAAACATTCTGAAAAAATTCGGGGATGTTACAGTGAGATAGCTCTAGCATGGGCCATCCGCATCTAGAAAGACTTCATGTACTCATCAGTGGTGTCGTGGAAGGGAAGCCGGGCCAGATCGGCGAGGTGGTTGAGTCCCGGGCCCGGCACGAGGCACTGCTGGCATTGCGCCTTGAACTGCGCCCAACCCATGTCGCCGGTGTCACGTTCCGGCATGAAATACTAGTGTTGGGGCGATGCCGGTCATGTGGAAGGACGCTAGCCACACCTTGTCAGCCTCCCGGGTGCGCTGCGCTCGGAAGAAGTGATCGCACCGATTGAGCCAGCCAAGCAGATCGTTATGGTCGTCGAACATTGTGAAGGATATCTTCTGGTAGCGCACGATGCCGACGCTGTCGACTTGGTCCTTTGGGAACCCTTGCTGGATCGGTGGCAGCTCGGAGAAGTTGGGGATTTGCGACGGGAGTGGGGGAAATTGATCTGGGTGATGGGCACCAACGAGCCCACCACTTAGTAGCATGTTCCCGTTCCCGTCCCCGGAACCAGAACGTTCCCGGAACGAGGAACAACACTTACGAAGGATTTTTACACTAAATTGTTCCCGGAACGTTCACGTTCCCGGTCCGGAACAAAGGAACATGGAACGAGGAACGTGGCCACGTTCCACGTTCCCGGCTTCGAAGGCCCACCACCGTCGAATGGACGATGAGGGATTCTGTGGATGCGGCGAGCAGGTGCTCGTACCCGGGCATCCTGTTGAGGGGGGACGTGGACGAATGCGCCGCGCCGTACGTCGGGGGCAAGATCCAAAGCCCCCAAGTCCAGAAATGCAGGTGGCGAATTGGCCCACCTAGGGCTGCAGGTCATAGATGGCCATAGTCAGGGTGTCGAGTGCCGCCATGGGAACGGCAGTGGACGGTGACGCGGAGATGGACGAGATGCCAAAGGATGGCGGCGGAACAGAGGATACCAGTGGTATGGTGGTGGATGGCTGCAACGGGGCGGTGGTCATGGCAATGCTAGCGGCGGTGGTGTTCCCGGACATCGTGCCTGGCAATACTGATACCAGATTGTTATGTCTGTTGCTAACGCTGGGTAGGAAGTAGTCATAGTGTGTTGGAGGGCATGGCTTGGGCTCTCGGCGATGGCGCGGGTGCGACGCCGGCGGCCGGCGTCGAGAACGTGAGGAGGCGAGAGCAGAGAGGCAGGGGCACAGGAGAGATTGATCTCAATCTCCAGCTGAATCTATCTCTATACTATAAGGAGCGAAGACAATTGAAAACTTTTCTCACCCAATTCGGGCCCACCTTACCCCTCACACCGGACCCACCCGTAAGGTTGTATGATGACCAAAAAGGTGGAACGACCATAGAAATCGCAATTTGGGGAGGGTTTCTGCCAAAAACATAATTTTTTTTATCACCCACGTACGTTGTACCCGCCCTCCATACCCATGTCGGGCCCACCCCGTGTCGGGTCAGCGCCCCACGCTACACCGCGTTGTGGAACACGAACAGATCGCCCGCGGATAGCACCCTGGCGAAGAGTGTCCCGTCGGCGGCAAGGAAGCCTGCGCGCATCTCACCCTGGATCAGCGGCGCGCAGGTGCGTGTGCGGCGATTTGATCCCGCCGGGCGCCAGGTCGAAGTGTGCCATGGCGGCCAGCGAGTTGAGATCCAGCACAACACGCGCGTCCACGAGGGTCACCTTGGAGCCGAACGCGTTGGACGTGTCACCGGCGACGTGGGGGCCGGCCAAGGTGAAGTCGCCGGTGGTACAATTGATTCTCTTCTTCTTTCAGATTGCCCGAGAAGGCCATTTGTTCATGCCCACCGAACCACGACACGGAGGTCCGTCACCGACCGGCCGGCGGGCGCCCGCCACGGCGCGCCGCACCAAGGGACACCAGCACCTGTGTTCTGCGGAGTAAGCCCTGCTTGCACCGAACTTACCGGGCCAGCAGCTCGCCTGACGCCGCGTCGCAGGGCTTCGCCTCTAGCACGGCGCCGGGGATCCGCGGTGGGAACCCGCGCAGCTGCGAGCGCAGGAAGTAGAGCACCAGCTTGTCCTCCGTCGGGTCGAACCCGTCAACACCGGCCGTCTGGTGCTCCACTCCGCCCTCCGTTTCTACCCCGACGCTCAAATTCACCTCCTCATCATCCATCCAACAAGACAACAAATGAAGCACATAGGCGTTTGTTGTCAGCCGGAATCCCGACCCGACGGCCCCTTGGGCTCCGACCACTGTCGGTCACTCTGTCAACGCAGAACAGAAGATTGTTCCGGCTGACATGTCAGCACACAACAGTTCAGGTTCAGATTGGCGTATGGGAGCTTTAGAACTCCATCATCAGGTTAGCCATTGCCATCGTCGCCGGGTTGCTAAGCAGTGTTCAAACACCCAATCATGGCGAGACAGAGAACCAGAGATTGTTCCTATAGAGCATTGCGAGTCCAACACCTGCAGGGTGGTCTGGTCAAAGCAACATACAGTACTGAGCTGAGTAGCTTACCCTAGCTCACATGGAAATATAATAGCTCAAGAAAAATTACATAAGGCATTCCGCCGTTACTGAAGATGAACCAGTTCCCGATATCACAAGCATGGAGATAGTTGTACCTTCAGAGAATAAGCGTGTATGAATATGTGCACACCTCCTGAAAATTTGCAGGATTCTAACTGCAGTTGACAAGCAGCATGAAGTTTTGTGGGGAATGGTAATCTTACAACTGATCGATTTCGTTATGCAGTTATCCCCTTTCTTAATCACTTTTTTCCGAACAAAGTTTCTCATTCTTTTACAGGGCTTGCATTCAGCAAAACAACATCTTGTCTATCTGTATCCGATGGAATGCTTCTCTACGCATGCAGGAAGGAACTACGATATGACAATCAGGTTAGGTCTCCATATTTCACCTACCCCTCTTCTACAACCGTTACTCCATAAAGTGTTCAAAATTCAGCAGAGATTTTTTTTTTTGGCTGCTGCTGCTCCAGAGCTTCTGAATTTTTCTTTCAAATTCCTGTTATCTCATGAGTGGTCAAAAATTGTGAGATTCTTGTAATTCTCCTAATTTTTTTATGTTTCCGCTGGATGAAAAGATGCAAAACGGGTGAAGATTCTTGCACTGATAATTAAGATTCAAGCATAAATTGTGGATGGTTCATTATCAAATGTGGTATAGATAATTACGAATCATGTAGAGCCATTCAAGTTTGCTGCTTGCAGTTTGTGCCCAAGGTAAAGATGATTTTTGTGTTGTGTTTTATTATAGATCGAACGCATAGGTATGTTTCATTGTTGCGTGCTGAAAGCATTAAAGGAAAATAGTATTGAATTCAATAAATATGGCATTATTGCTATAATTAAAATTCAAATAAGAAATTACCTGTTCAAACATGTACCATTGATGCCTCACATGTTTTGAGCTGATATCTTATTAGCTTCTGGTGGATGCAATAGGCACACATGATTGATGTTATCTGTAACAACTTCACCCTCTATTGCCTTCACACATGAAAATCTCGACTGTCCCATGCCTTCATTTGTCTAATCTCATCTTATATTCAATTAGCTTTAGATAAAATGGATTTATTTATTTGCATGTTTCGGACTGCATATTTATTGATGTTCTGAATTTACACTATACTAACTTGGCATCTGTATTGTTAATGTTAATTTGTTATGCTTATATCTTTTTAATCTACCAGTAAAACTATCATGGGTTAGCTGATTGATTGATACCTTGTTTTTTTAGTCCCCTGGTTAGAGATTCTTTTTTTATATGTTGGTCATGTCAAGTAAACTGATGTTACCTGAACTAGATGCGGAAAGCCCAGGAGCCATGTCGATGTTAGGCTATCAGTTGGAAGAAATTCACTGCAATTCCATAATGCATACAAACATAACATGGAAAATGTAGTCATGTAAGAATGGTACAATTGCAAAAAAAACTATAATAGAATGATTGATACATAGTATTTTGTTTTTTACAGTATCAGGTTATTTTTAAAATTCCAATTCAGAGTTCAAACGACTTGGTAAGGGCTTATCTTTGCCACTAAGTTATGTTCAATTGCTGTCGTAAAGCAAATTTATAAATTTATATATCATCTGTCTCCCCCTGTATGCAGTACAATCTGAGGAAGAAATTCACAGTTTGGTGGCAATTGCTCTGAAAAGCAAGTGGCTAATGAAGAGTAGTTGGAAATCTGTTGGCCTCTTTGAAGGCATATATTCGCGATCTTCAATCGGCATCGTCGGGTTCTACAAGGAGCTCGAATTCATGCTCTATATTTCAACTATCTCCAACAAGCTTTGGATCCCTGTCAAGTTTGTTTCATGCACTGTTGTTTGCTACTTTGCTTGAGTGGGTTGATTGCGCTTGGATATTTCAGAGCAATATAATGTCATTGGACATTCACAACATGTTGTTAATCTTAGGTGCTAGACAGTGGATACGCTTCATGGTCCAGCTGGAAGGCTCTGCCTCTTCAGGATGAACGTGGCCTATTCTTGTGGATAAGTTTATTGGAAACAAGAAATATATGATTTTGTACTTTCCAAGAGTTTCAAGGCGATGTCAATAATCTTCTAGACCAAATGCACCAACTTTGCAAACATGTATGCAAAAATCTATGTTTTGAAACAATTTGTATGTGCTTGTTCTTAATAATAAAGGATGACAGGTGGTCTCTCCATATTTAGCCTTTGTATCACAATAGTGTATTTTTAAGATTTTAGATTAAAAAATTATTATAATATTTATCTTAACACGTGCGTGCAGCACGTGCATTTTACTAGTATATATACTATAAGGAGCGAAGACAATTGAAAATTTTTCTCACCCAATTCGGGCCCGCCTTACCCCTCACGCCGGACCCACCCATCAGGTTGCATGATGAAAAAAGGTGAAACAACCATAGAAATCGTAATTTGGGGAGCGTTTCTGCTAAAAAACTAATTATTTTGTCACTGTCATGTCATGTACCCACCTTATACCCACCGGTTTGGGAAAAGAGTGCCTTGGGTTTTTTTCCATCCGGCACACAAGTCGTATTAGACCAGGATGTTCGCACCCAAAATTGGCAGGGCTGGTCTGACCGGTCTGACCTGTGGGTCCCACCGGTCAGACCGGTGTGGTAAAAGTTCACAAAATACAAATTGGACTTCACCATTGGATAGGTCTCGTCGAGTAGATCAAGATTAATATGTGGAACGTCCAAATCGGAGTCTGGATGAGGGAGATACGACTTCTCCAAGATGTACACGCCGGGTGCACCGGTCTGACCGGTGCCCGTGACCGGTCTGACCGGTGACCCCCGATTCCGAGCCAAATTGAGGAGTCCTGGTAGATTAGGCTTGTAAAAGGATTTCCTTGCGGGGCAAGACCTCCCCACCCTATAAATATAAAGGGCCACGGCCGATTGAGGGATATATCACAATCGAATCTATCAATTTATCTTTTATCGTATTTACCTTTTCTTCCTCGTTCCCTTACTTTTCCAACCCCTACCATGCTGTTCTTCCTTCGTCTCCGCGACGTCTGAAGACGTCCTAGCTGGCCTGCCGAGCCTAGGACAACCCTGCGTGCACCGCCCCGACGGGATCCTACCCGGGTGACGTTCGTTGGTCTCTCGCCGGATCTTCCCGGCGACACCGGTCTGACCGGTGACCCACACCGGTCTGACCGGTACGGCGTGGAGGCGCTGCAAGGAGCTCCTCCACGTGCTTGTTGGCTCCAAAAGGTGTCAACAAATTGGTGACTCCGCTGGGGAATGAAGATCTGGCTATCATGGCTGATCTATCAGACCTTAGCGTTAAGTTATGCGAGGAATACACGAGAGAGCGTTGCTTGGCAGATAAAAGATTGTTCCTGTACTGTTTTCGCAAGACGGAGCTAGGTGTCATCCGGATTAAGGAGTGGCGGCTACCATCCACCATCGACACGTTGAAAGAGATGCAATCCGCAGGTAACTTATCTGATGAACTATCCGAATTTGTGAATTATTATCTTAAATCTTTGATTGATAAAGAGGATAGTTCAGAGTCAATTCTTGTTAATACAGAGTCGGTTGTTGAGAAGCTGACTAATGATATTATCAATCCTTGCAAAACCTTGCCAAATTGCGATGTTGTTGGTCAAGAAACAAGTCGGCCGTCTCTAGCCGAAATTGTAGACCTAAAATCCCCTAGCAAGAGCATAGAGGTTACATCTAGTACTTCGACGCTCGGGGGGCAACAAAACAAAGGCAACGGTGCCGGTTGCGCCGCGACCGGTCTGACCAGTGCCCGCACCGGTCTGACCGGTGCCCAAATCGGTCCAACCGGGGGGCAACCCGGTCTAACCGCCTCATCTAGGGTTTCGCAAAATAAATCTAAACCAAAGATGGTTAAGCCGAAAAAACCCGAGATTGGTGTTTGGAAAAAAGTTGAATCCAAATACCGTCATAAGCATCAAAGAGAAAAGCTGAAGTCTAATGAGAAACTTCCGGCTAAGTCTCAAAGACAAAATAATGTCAATGGTGCTAGTCGGTCCAAAAATTCTAAACACCCAAAACCTTCTCCTAGAGAGAAGTTCCATAACGAGAATCGGCAATGGAGTAACTCCCACAAATCAATGCCGTTTTCTCCATATGGATCATCAATGCCTATGCCATGGGAACCTTACTTTAATATGCATTATTTTTGTCCTCCATGGTATTATAATTCATATATGCCGTCTCCTGGTTATTTTTGTCCAAATTATATTACCCATAGGGAGCCGGTAATTAATGAGCCATCACCTATGCGTAATGACCGTTTTGATCATAAAAATCGGTCAACACAGAAAAATAAGCGCAAGGTGATCAAACAAGTCTATCGTGTCAAAAAGGACGGTAGATTAAATAAAAATTCAGATTTGACACTAGACATAGAAAAGCCGACTATTGAAAAATCATCGGCTAGTTCTACTGATCAAATTGTCCCCAATGATGAGCATGTCGCAAATAATTTAGCTGAACAACAATCATGTTCGGCTGGGGGGCAACATGATCATAAAGTGGTCGGTTCTCAAGGCACCGGTCTAACCGGTGTCCTCACCAGTTTGACTGATTTCGCCAGAAAATCTGGTAGAGCCGAGAGTATCCCGCCAAACAGCAAGGTGGTGAAGAAGAAGCCAAGTTTTGCTGAGTTATTGCATAAATATCAAAGGATAGCCGAGCAAAAGCAAAACAATCGGTTAGGAGAGCAAAGGTGGAATTCTTCATCACCAAAAGCAAAGAAGCATCGACGGTCATCACATTGGTCTTCATCATTTATTCCATCGATGCATGTGCCATGGACTCCATATTCAGGTATAAATAATTATAGTCCATACTTTTGGTATAATCCTTGGTTTTCTTTTTACAACTATCAATATGCTTGTGATGCACCAAGGAGTTACAATTGGCCGCCATGGCCAAATCAGAGCTTCAATTGTTAGATTTGCTGTTCGGAAAGCCGAAATAGTAGTTTTATACATATTGTAATTACTAAGATTCAATTTCGGTTACAGTAGCATCCATATAGAGTTTACATATGGGCGATGCACATTGATCATCGTCTTCAGCCAATTTTGATCTTTGTGAATGTTTTCTGGCACACAAGCTTTACCAGAAAACAGGAGGGCATATGTTCGCACCCAAAATTGGCAGGGCTGGTCTGACCGGTCTGACCTGTGGGTCCCACCGGTCAGACCGGTGTGGTAAAAGTTCACAAAATACAAATTGGACTTCACCATTGGATAGGTCTCGTCGAGTAAATCAAGATTAATATGTGGAACGTCCAAATCGGAGTCCGGATGAGGGAGATACGACTTCTCCAAGATGTACACGCCGGGTGCACCGGTCTGACCGGTGCCCATGACCGGTCTGACCGGTGACCCCCGATTCCGAGCCAAATTGA
Source organism: Cenchrus fungigraminus (assembly GCA_036936925.1). Classification (NCBI taxonomy): domain Eukaryota; kingdom Viridiplantae; phylum Streptophyta; class Magnoliopsida; order Poales; family Poaceae; genus Cenchrus; species Cenchrus fungigraminus. The sequence goes on from CM072780.1 coordinate 78,320,434, forward strand.
GGAGTCCTGGTAGATTAGGCTTGTAAAAGGATTTCCTTGCGGGGCAAGACCTCCCCACCCTATAAATATAAAGGGCCACGGCCAATTGAGGGATATATCACAATTGAATCTATCAATTTATCTTTTATCGTATTTACCTTTTCTTCCTCGTTCCCTTACTTTTCCAACCCCTACCATGTTGTTCTTCCTTCGTCTCCGCGACGTCTGAAGACGTCCTAGCTGGCCTGCCGAGCCTAGGACAACCCTGCGTGCGCCGCCCCGACGGGATCCTGCCCGGGCGACGTTCGTTGGTCTCTCGCCGGATCTTCCCGGCGACACCGGTCTAACCGGTGACCCACACCGGTGGTGACCCACACCGGTCTGACCGGTACAGCGTGGAGGCGCTGCAAGGAGCTCCTCCGCGTGCTTGTTGGCTCCAAAAGGTGTCAACACAGGAAAACCGTCGTAGCGAGCGCTTTATTTTTTCCACGTCCCGCCCACAACTCATACCGTACCAGGAAACCATCGTGGCCAAGCTTTATTTTATTGTTTTCACATGCAGATCGGGTCTCACTTTTTTGTTAACTGGGTTCACAAAATTAACAAATTCAGTTAGACATAAGACTAGAGAATTTTGTTGCCACAAATGGAAGGAAGGTGTCCACGGCCAGATCGATCAAGCAGGATGAGAAGAATATGGCCCGGCAATGGTGCGGCCCAACAAAGTTTCGTATACAAAACAAATTAAATGTAGTACCAATGTTATGGATACATTGCCGATTTTGGCAGAACTCTCGACACTTCGATATATGGTTCTATGTACATTAGGATCGCGCCGTGTCTTGCTACGGACATACTAATTTGATCAAAATAATCATCTATCTATCTACATCTATATACTATAAAGATTGAAAATAATTGAAAATGTTTCTCACCCAATTCGGGTCCATAGCACCTCTCATGTCGGACCCACCTGTCGGGTAATTAGGGAAGTGGATAGGGTGCAAACTCATAGAAATCTATACTATAAGGAGCGAAGACAATTGAAAACTTTTCTCACCCAAATCTGGCCCGCCATACCCCTCACGCCGGACCCACTCGTCATATGTTTTTCGAAGTGGATAGGGTGGAAGGACTATGAAGTACCAAAAAATCGTAATTTGGGGAGCGTTTCTGCCAAAAAGCTAATGTTTTTGTCACCCGGCCTCTCCTTACCCACCCTCCCGTACCCGCTGGGCCCACCAATTAATCCACCGGTCTGCAGGGTTAAACACCGAAGTAAAACGGCCGCCCGGGAAAAAGGAAGAAAACCGCAACCCACGTAAACCGGCCGGAGGAAACCGGAACTCCCTCCCCCCTGAACCGCGCACGTGGGGGAGAAGAAAAGAAGCCGAAGTCCTCCCCTGAACCGCGCACGTGGCGGAGAAGTAAAGAAGTTGGAGACCCTTCTAAAAAAATGTTCTCAGGCCTCAGGGGTGACGTTCGAACCCAGGCCAGAACTTGTTAATTGACAAGAATATTACCACCACAGCAGCACGTTGTATGTGTTCCAAACAAATTTCATTTCATTTGTATAGATTAGCATTAGTATAAATTTCTTAGCTTGCAGAGATGGTTTGTGTAAGTAATGGTAGGCTTAGTTAGCAAATATTAGAGATCAGGATTATCTAACGGCTTCAAAACAACAAAATATATCCTATAAGAGCGAGTTCTTTTGAAAACAATTCTCACCTAATTTGAGCCCGTTTTACCCCTCACACTGAACCCGCCTGTCAATTAATTGGGGAGTGTAAGATATAGGGTGGAAGACACATAGAATCGCAATTTGGAGAGCCTTTCTGCCAAAAACGAACTGTTTTTCTCACCCGTGTCCGCTATACCCGCCCGCCTATACCCGTCGGGCCCACCAATTAATCGCGTCGATTCAGCAATTGAAAAAAACCTCGCTGCGTGTGACAACCCGCCCAGGAAAATACCGTACTATCGCCTAAACCAATCCACTTTGGCCATTAAGCGACAGTAAAGTATCATCCCGTCGTTAGTTGCCGGGTTAACACCCGGTAAATCACTTGGAATTCACATAGAGGATCGAACATATGCATTATAACTCACACGAAGGCGAGTCCAGAGTACAGTACACAAATTAAATCCAAATTACCCCTAAGGGTTTAATTATTGAGAGCCAGGTGTGGTTCGAGGACCGGTGGATGGTTGCTTCCTGGTGTGATGAGTGATTGACAACGTGGTGTGGACTGATTCTTGGCTAAGTATTGCAGGTGCAGGTTGCGGCTTGACTGGTGCAGGTGCAGGTGAAGAACAAGCGCGAAAGGTCGTTGCCGGTGAGGCCTCCAGGTGTGGAGAAGACAAGTAGGCTTGGTTCGAGGGACCCGGTGGCCAGCGGGGTCAAGTGCGGGCCGCATGGTGGCAAGAACGGCAAGATGAAGTCATGGACGGTTTCTTGGTTGAGCCTCAAAACCAAGGTCGAGCCGAGACTACGTGGGAGCCGAGTCATGAGTGGTGATTGGCGGAGGCTACACCGAGTTCGCGGGGTTTCCGGTGGTTCACCAGAAAATCACTGGGTTCCTTGGTTGATCCACAAAGCCAAGACCGAAGAACCGAAGACGGAGGTGCAGCAGCTCCAGACCGGTCTGACCGGTCTGACTGGTGTGCGACGACGCAGTCTGGAATCTTCGAAGCGGAGAACACGCGTCGGGATCGCAAGGCTTGCGTCGAGGCTAAGCAAGTTTGCGGTCGCTGGGCATCCGTCCGATGGAGCGAAGACAAAGATTTCCGAATTCGCCCTTGAGGGGCATGTATCCCTAGTTAGCTAGTAAGGGTATTTTCGTCTTTCGGTTGCCTCCATATAACCCAAGTGGTGAGAGGATGGCAGCCATCTCTTGGAACCCTAGCTCATTTGGTTTTCCTATTTTCCTTCCTTTTTTCTTAGGATTTTCGTAGGACTAGCTTGAGAGCTTCATGGTGAGATCTTATGAGAGGGAAGGATGATCGGGCGGCAAGCTAGACCATGTATGAACCTCTTTGGTATGTATAGATGATTCGGCGTGGTTCCTCAAGGCTTGGATGTGTCTTTCCTGTTTCTCCTTTTTGGTGATTTTCGGAGCCCTTTCTTGGCGATTTTCTTGGAGCGATTTCGATGCCTTTCTCTTTGGGATTTGGTGGGGGATGTATGCATGAACCCTTCGTGGTTCTTTTCCCTTTGATTCCCCTCCCAAATCCGTGAGCAAAGGGGCTCGATTTTGGGGTTTTCGTGGCTCTAGGGTTAGAGGTGTTCTTGGTGGGATTTCTTCGATTCCTCTTGATTTGACAAGTTTTGGTGGACCAAATCTTGGCTATGGAGTACCCATGAGGTGTTCCTACTATCCCCAAAGTCTTTTGCAAAACCGTGGAGCGAATCGGGAGATCGGGAGTTGGATTTGGGGGAGTTGACTCGCGGGCGCTGTTCATCCCGAGCTGCCCAGGCGCGACCGGTCTGACCGGTGCTCTTGACCGGTCTGACCAGTGCTAGCCCTTGGTGGGTTTTTGTCTTGGGGAACAGCCTTGTCCGTGTGGTTTTGTCCTGTGGTTCTGCTGGTCAGTTCTTGGCGTGTTTGGAGTTGTTTTGCTAGGTTTTGTGAGGGGTTCTTCTTACTTCCAGGTTGTGTTTCAGAGGTGGTTTTTGTTCCAGGGCCTAGAGGAGTCACTGAGGCTTCCTGGAACGTTTGCTGTGCGGCTGCTGTAGCCACCGGCCTGACCGGCGCTGTCCACCGGTCTGACCGGCGTAGGTCATCGGTGTGACCGGTGTAGCACTTCAGCAAGCCGTGCAAGTTTCCGCTGTGTGTTTTGGTGAGTTCTGGCTCGGAGGGTTGAGTGTTGGTTCCTAGGACCAGTAGCACTCCAGTGGCTTTGTGGTCTTGGCCAACTTGGGTAGTTGGGTCGGAGACGTGATTTGGAAGCCGTGTTCGTCTTGTTGGAGTTCTCATCTCCTTCGAGAAGAATTTTTATCGGCTCCCATTCACTCCCCCCCTCTCTGGTTCGCCTAATCGGTCCTTCAATTGGTATCAGAGCCGGTTCGAGTCTTTATTGACTCTTACCAGACTAAGATCCAAAGATGGCTTACCAGGAACGGGGTTCGGGTCCTCCGCACTTCGATGGGAAGAACTACCAGATGTGGCAAAGGCGGATGGCGGCGTTCCTCCGCGGAAAGGGTCAGATCCTTTGGGATGTCACGGTGAACACAGCTTATGTTCATCCGATGAACTTCCTTGCTCCAGGATCGAGGGATATGTTCGAAGCCAACAACAAGGCTGTCGACTACTTGTTTCGTGCTCTGTGTCAGCCTGAATTCGATCGGGTTCAGACAGAGGACTTAGCTTGTAGGATTTGGGAGCAGTTGAAGGATGCTCATGCTGGGAATGCTCAGGTTCAGGCTCGGATGTACGCGACTTACCGGAGAGAGTACGAGAACTTCACTCATCTCCCCGGCGAGTTCGTCGATGCCCTTTTCCAGCGATTTACGGTCGTTGTGAACAACATGAGAGCCAATGTGGACATCCTCCCATACAATGATCATGATAGAGCCGTGAAGCTCTTGCACTCGTTGGATCGTACCGTATGGTACGGGAAGTTTGAGGCTATTGTTGAGTCCGAGAAGTATGACACCTTGACGGTGAACGAGCTGTTCTCGAAGCTCAAGTCGGCTGAGTTGGACCGTGGTATGACAGCCAAGATCGAGAGCCCGACTGATTCTCATAGTCTCGCTCTCGTTAGTGGCAAAGGAGCTAAGTCTAACGCTAACGCATCCTCCAGGATGTACTCTCTGTCTTTTTTGATGTCTTTGTCAAACGAGGAGTTCGACGTGCTTGGAGAGGACGAGTTGGCGTTGCTGACCAGGCGGTTCGAGAGGCTGCACGAGAACCGGGTGAACACGAGGAGGACAGCACGGACGTGCTTTCAGTGCGGCAAGCTAGGACACTTCGTCGCCGACTGCCCGGAGAAGATGGAGAACAAGGACGGCTACAAGGACGGCTACAGGCACCGGTCTAGCAAGGATGGCAAGTACCGATCGAGGTGCGATCACAAGCACAAGAATAAGCACAAGGACGAGCGACGGTCGAGGAAGAAGGACGGCCGCGGCAGGAAGGCCCGAGCGATGGTCGGAGCGAGCGACGTCGACTCCAGCTCCGCCTACTCTTCCTCGAGCTCGAGTAGCAGTGAAGATGAAGGTGATCGGCGCAAGAACAAGAAGTCATCCAGGAACTTGAGCGGGTTGAGCTGCTTCGCGGGAGATGGCTTCTGCGGCATGGCCCGTAGCTCCGGCAGCAAGAAGAGCCACCAGAGTGACTCGGACACTGACTCCGAGGATGAGGTATGTGATGAGCTCTCTTCTTTGCGCAAGGAGAATGATGAGTTGGTTGACTTGCTTGATAACCGCGATCACATGCTTAGAGAGGCCAAGAAGATGAGGAAAGAGCTTAGGGCCTCACTAGAAGATGCTAGGAACCGTGTGGCTGAGCTAGAAATTGTAACACCCTAATTTTCCATCACCAAAATAATGTAAGCAACATGGTGTTTAGTTTTTGTTTTCTAAGGATAAATAAATTATCAATTAAATTTGGCTCTAAAATATTTAAACATCATTTTGAATAATTTTAGAAGCAATAAGTGCTTGTGCATCATATTTTGAAGTGCATGGCTTATGTTGCTTGTGTGAAGTTTTAAAGGTTTTAAAACTAGTTTGAAAGTTTTTAAAATGATTTGAAAATTTTGAAAAAGGTTTGTAGTGTTTAGATTTTGAAAAGTGTTTAGAGTTTGAAAAGGTTTTGAAAAAAAGTTTAAAAAAAAAGAAAAGAAAACCCCAAACCCTTCACCCCTCCCCTTCCTTCTCACCTGAGCAGCCCAGCTCGCCTCCGCCGGCCCAACTCTCTTCCCCCTCTTTCTTTTTTCCTTTTCACGCAGGCCGCCGGCCCAACTTCTTCTTCTGGCCCATCTCCCTGCGCCAGCCCGTTTACCTCTCCTCTCCCTTCTCTCGCTGACGTGCCGGGCCCGCATGTCGGCTTCATCTTCTCCCTCAGCCCCTCCTCTGTTTTCACCCGCTGCTGTGCCGCGCCGGTCACCGCGGCCATCCTGGCGCCCCTCGCGCTCCCCTCTTCACTCCCCCTCATCAAGGCGCGGTGAAGCCCTCCATTCACTCCCCCTCCTTAATCCCCTTCGGTTTCCCCTAAACAAGTGCTCCCTTGAATGCTTTGAAGCCGCCGGCGTCCGCCATGGCAATTGAAGGCCATTGCCCCGGTCGTCGATCCTTCTCCCTCTCCCCGACCTATAAAGGGCAAGGTAAAGCCCCTGTCTCACCCTTTCGCACGCGTACACACTCCCGCACCTCTCTTTCCCCGTGCGCGTGTCGCCGTTCGCCGGGTTGTCGCCGGCCACCTCGGTAAGCCATGGCCGCCGCCCCTGTTTTGCATCCATCGGCCCTCCCTCACCTCTCCCTCCCTCGCACGCACAGGTACACCAGGGTCCCATCGCGATGCCCAGGAGCACGCGACCGAGGCCGCAACCACCTTCCTGGCGAGCGCCCGTGATCCCATCCGCCGCCCAAGCTCGAACCCGCCGACGTCGATCCACCTCGCCGTGCCTCCTCGCCGCCGGTGAAGGACTCTCTCTTTCCCTCTCTTTTTCCTCTCTGGTGATGCGCCCGACGCTCATTGAGCCCCCCTTGCACCAGGTCTTCGTCGCCGTCGCCTCCTGGGGCTCCTGTCCCCGTCTGCCGGAGCGCCGCCCCGAGCTAGCCGCCGTCGCCGATCCTCGCCACCGCAACCTCTTCCTCGCCGGCAAGCTCGTCTTCTCCGTCTCTGTGTGGTGAGCATCACCTTCCCGTCGTCTCTTGGCTCGTGAGCACACCGTAGCACCGGCGCTCGCACGCCGGCGAGGCCCGCGCCGCCCCCTTTCGGTGTAGGTCGTCACGGTCGCCGGAGCTGCCGTCTTTGTGGCCTTGATGTGTTCGCGAGCACCCCAGCTACGTTTTGAACCCGCGCATGCATGTTTTAAGGCCCCACAGCTCGATCTAGGGCCGCGCCGGCGAGCCTTCCGCCGTGCGCCGCCGCCTCCGGCTCGCTCGCCGCCGCGCTCCCGCATGCGGACCACCCTGGCCATCCGATCGCCAGCGGGCGGTCCATATTAGATCGGGGTGTAACCCCTTCGGCCGGTCTACCGTGGACCCGTGGACCGTGGTCCACGGCGCGGTTCATGGCTGCGTCAGCGCCGCGTCAGCCGCCCCGGCCAGTCACAGCGTGCCACGTAGCGCCACGTCAGCTAATCCACCGCCGTCAGCCGCCGCTTTGCACAAAAGCCCCTGTCCTTTCTAATATCACAACCATGCCCTTCCACCTATTAGAATCCTTACACATAAGTCCCTGTTTTTATGATCTAGCCCCTGAAGTCTTTAGATTCCTTCACCAGAGGTCATTTTCACTCCTTTTTGCACATAAACCCCTCTGTTTATATGTATAATCATGTTTTAGCCCCTGGTTTCCTGCAGTTAAGCCCCTGGAAGTCCTTTTTCTTCACAGAAAAGCCCCTGAACCTTGTTTTAGCTATATCTTTTCCGTCTTTTATCCGTTTTAAGCGTTCTTGGTGTCCATGCGACCGTCTTTTCAAGCCCGGCAGTTTCAGAACCTTGTTTTGGCTGTATCTTTTGCGTTTTAGCTCCGTTTCTACCGTTTCAAGTTGCGTTAGGTTCAAATCAACTCAAACTACGTGATAGGACCAATGTTGAACATGTTCTTTGTTTTATAATTTATTTAAAATAATAAATATGATTAAATCCTTATATACATATGCTTTTCTAATTAAAATCTAATTAGAAGTTTAACACGTGTTTTCATAAGAAAGTTAATATGATTAATATTAATTAAATATTTCTTATAATTAAAAGTTAATTAGATGTACACCTTGGTTTTCATAATAAAACTTAAATTGACTAATGATTATGCAATTTGCTTTCTAATAAAAGGCAACATAGGCTATATCTCGAGTTTTCATAATTAAATGTTAATTTGATTAATATGAATATAAATGTGTTTTTAAGTTATAATTTGATTAGAATAACTCGAAATATAAAGATAAACGCTTAGATGCTTTTACATGCTTCTTTTAAATTAAATGTTTAATTTGCATAAATCATACTTGAATATTTATAAATAAAATTGGACTAGGTTTACATCGTCTTTTAAATACAAATATAACTTGCTTAATTATAAATAGGGTATTTCTCTGAAATAACCTATGCACATCTTTATTCAATTAAAATATACCAAGCACATAGCTAGCTCTTGTTTGTGATCATCCAAAGCTCCCGATAGTTCCTAATGCTTTTGTGTTCGTGTTTCTAGAGCCAACCCTTGTTCTCTTTTTAAGCTTTTCATGCTTGGTGTATTATTTTGTTTATTGTATGCTTTCTTGTGTGCTCGTAGACATCGTGCCAGTTTCAAGTGAGCAACCAGTTAAAGTGGATCAAGAGCAAGTTTTTGAAGAAGAAGAATCCCAGTGTTTAAGCAAGGAAGGCAAGTGGATTTCCCCCTCTACATATTCTTTTTGAACCTATATAACTGCATGTTTAAACAATATTTACTTTTACTTGTTGCTATGCATTAATTTGATGGGAAATTACCTTTTTAAGGACATGACTAGATTTTATCCCTTTACCTTGGACAACCCTTTTAAATAAATGTTTTGGGTAGAAATGCTTAGTTGCTATAACTTGGGATGGTTAAAATGAATCTTTTACAATATGATGAATGTTGATCATGATAACTTTGGTGATATATATGTGTGTGCTTATGGTTAATAACAAGATCATATGGTTTAATCGGAACATGGAGAACCACCCAGGAAAACAGTGCAACCACAGTCCATATGGCTCTGGCTTAGCCAATTAATTAGGTGTGTGATTGTACTGGTGACCTTATCCGAAAGGAACACAGGGGGCTCGGGGTTGCAGGGGTATAGCCCGGTCCTCTTGGCCACAGCCTTTGCTAAGGTGCTGTCCACTAGGGAGGGTTATGGTCCACCCTGAGCTGTAACTGTCGTGGGTTGTTGGTCTTCTGCATATCTTTGTAAAGGCTTCGTAGCGTCCCTATGCAATCACACCTCGGAAGTGTGGTATTGTGCCTGATCAGCACATGCGTGGTTGGGTTCAAAGTTCTTCAGAACTTTTACGCGAGCTGTGGTGAAAGTGTACAACCTCTGCAGAGTGTAAAACTGATCGATCAGCCGTGCTCACGGTCAAGAGCGGCCTGGACCCTCACATGATAATCAAACATAAAGATGGAATTAAATCGTGGTTTTCATATGGTTCTGAGATGAGATGCTTTCCTAAATGCTTAAGTGGGTTGGTATAAACTTACACCTAGTAAATAGGTGTTTGCTAATAAAATTTAACCAACATTAAAAATGCTAATCGCTGTAAAGCTTACCCTATCCTTGATAGCCTTGCATCTTCCCCCACTTGCTGAGCTCCAACCATAAGTGTGCTCACCCTTGCTTACCGCTGTTCAGAGGAGAACAATGGAGAAGAGTACTTCAGCGACTACGATGAGTTCTGAGGCTTGCGTGCCCCCAGTCATGTGCCCGTGGAAGATGAAGATGGAGTCGCGTCTTCATAGTTATCGTTTGATCGTTGTAAAGACCTTCGAGTCTAACGTCTGAGTGTAATAAAGAGATAATGTAATGGTTTAACTCTTGTACGTTTTTATTGCTGTTTATCGATATTTCACTCATGACGTCTATCATATGTGTGTAAACTTGATCCTGGTGCACATATGAGATGCATTTGGTTTTCTTTGGAAAATCAGGTGTGACAGAAACCCAGAACCTAGATGCTAAGCTTGAGATTGATTCGCTTAAGGCTTCTCCTGTGGTTTCTGATGAGATTGGTTGCTGTGATTGCTCTGTGTACCTAGCTGATCTCACTGCTCTTAAGGATAAGCATGCTTCTACTTGTGAAGAACTAGATATGCTTAGGGTTGAAGTGGCTGAGCTTAAGTCTAGACCTGCTTTGCTAGGTGCTTGCACTTCTTGCCCTGTTTTGCATGGAAAGATTGATGAGATGCATGTTTACACTGTTTCGCTTGAGGCTAAGTTGAAAGAGCCTATTCCCACTTCTTGCTCTACTTGTGAATTGCATGCGGTTAAGAATTTGGAGCTTGCACATTATGTTGATCGCTTGCAGGATGAGAATGATGAGCTGAGAAAATGTATGAGCTGGTTGTCGGGTCAGGAGCCTCAGCTTGGTATCATGATAGCGGCTTTCAAACGCTATGATGGTCAGGCACTTGGGGCTGACAAGCTTGGAGAGAACAGTGGTGAGGGAGTTGAGGGAGTTGGAGAGATTCCTATCCCACCACCAAACAGACACAAGAACAAGTTTGAGCCCAAGCCTAACCATCTCAGAAACAAACTTGACACTACTCCAGATCCACCCATATTTCCTCACCTAACAAATGATTTCCAAAAACCGGTGAAGTTTGTGAGCCCAAAGGAAGGTGAGGAAGGAGAGAAGAAGGGTGAGAAGCCGAGTGGGCAGCCCCAACCCAAGCCAAAGCCTAAGCCACAGCCCATAAAGTTCCATTGTGGGTATTGTGGGAGAGATGGTCATAAGGATGAGTTTTGCTTCAAGAGGAAGCGTAAGGAGAGAATGGCTAGAGAGTGGGCTAACAAGGACAGGTACCACCCCTCTAATGGTGTACCTGAGCCTCGTATGCATATGCCCAGGGCCAAGGCAATTGTGAGGACGGTTCCGGCTTGGGGAGACCGGAAGGCTGCAGGTGTTGCTGCTGGCCGAGCTACACCGGTCAGACCGGTGTACTACACCGGTCAGACCGGTGCAGGTCTGGGCAGACAGCGAGTCGGGTTTCGTGCTCGTGAGGATGCTCAGTTTGGTTCTGGAGGTCGTGGTTCTGGTGATTGGTCTGGAAAGTTTGCAGGTGGTCAGTTTGCTAGGCGTTCTCCACCTCGTGCTCAATACGGGGGTGGGAGGAGTCGTAGCTTTGAGATGGAGAGGAGGAACGATCCACGGTTTTCCTTTCGTGGCTTTCATCCTCCTCCAGCTAGAGAGGGCTGGTTCCCTCGAAGTGGTTACCGTGGTGGTGTTTGTGGTGGTAGCTTTGATAGGCGTGATGATTTGGTTTGTGCTAACCCCACTTTGGAGCAAATGGCTCGGCACTGGTTTTACTCTTTTGGTACTAACCCCAGTGCTGAGTCGTTTGTTCACTCACGTGCTCGCTTTTGAATTTCAGGTGGGAGACTTGAAGAACATTTCGTTGATTGACTCCGGTTGCTCGAGGCATATGACCGGAGACAAGGGGTGGTTCTCAAGTCTCGTCCCGGTAGTGACAAAGAAGTACATCACCTTTGGGGACAATGGGCGAGGGTGTGTGCTGTCAGAAGGTGAGATTAAGATAAGTGACAAGATCACTCTCAGGCGTGTTGCTCTTGTTCAATCGCTTGGATACAATTTGCTTTCTGTGTCCCAGTTGTTGGATGAGGGTTTTGAGGTGTTGTTTCGGCCTGGTGGTTCTCGGATTTTAGATTCTCGGGGGGATCTTGTTTGCATGGTCGTTCCCGAGGGTCAAGTGTTCCGAGCTGATTTTTCTCAGTCTTCTGGTGTGGAGCGTTGCTTCTTGGCTGGTTCTTCGAGTGAGTTGTGGAAGTGGCATAGGAAGTTGGGTCACTTGAGCTTTGACCTTTTGTCTCGCTTGAGTAAACTCAATTTGGTCCGAGGATTGCCACGGTTGAGGTTTGAGAAAGAGTTGGTTTGTGCGCCGTGTAGGCATGCCAAGATGGTAGCCTCTTCTCACCCGCCTCTCACCGATGTGATGACTGAGCGTCCATGCGAGCTGCTCCATATGGACCTTGTTGGCCCAGCTCGTGCGCGATCTGCGGGTGGGAAGTGGTATGTCCTTGTTGTGGTGGACGACTACTCTCGGTATGCGTGGGTGTTCTTTCTTGAGGAGAAAGGGAAGACGTTTGGTTTTGTTCGAGATCTTGTCTTGAGGTTAAGAAACGAGAGGCACGGAGATGCCATACAAGCGATCCGCGGTGACAATGGCTCGGAATTCAAAAACTCTCGCTTCGAAACCTTTTGCCATGACTTGGGTCTTGAACACCAGTTTTCGAGTCCGTATACGCCTCCCCAGAATGGCGTGGTGGAAAGGAAAAATAGGACCTTATGCGAGATGGCTCGGACAATGCTCGACGAGCATAGGACTCCGAGAAGGTTCTGGGCTGAGGCGGTCAATACCGCGTGCTATGTGTCGAATAGGATCTACCTCAGGGTTCACAAGAAGAAAACCTGTTACGAGTTGATGCACGGTCGCACACCCAAGGTGAGTCACTTCCATGTCTTTGGTTGTAAATGCTTCATTCTGAAGAAAGGGAAGAAGTTGGACAAGATCGAGGCTAGGTCTGTCGATGGCATTTTCTTTGGTTATGCGTCTCATTCTAGAGCATTTCGTGTGCTCAATCTTGAAACTAACCAAATCGTGGAGACTTGCGAGGTAACCTTCGACGAGACACAGCCACGTAGTCAGCTTGTTTTTGAGTGTGCAAGTGACGACGAACTTGGCGAGGAGATCTTTCAGGAGGAGGAGCATGAACATGGAGATGATGAAGATGGCGGTGTGGTGCCCGCGGCTGAACATGTACCTACTACTTCGACGACGATCGAGAATGGACCCTCTCCCACACCTTCAACGACAAATCCAGATCAAGGCGAAGCTGCTGTTGAGGGGGAGGTAGCATCAAGGCGAGAACCTCCCCGGCGAGTGCAAGTGGATCACCCAGCTTCGAGAATCATCGGCGACATGAATGAACGTACTACACGGTCGAGGGTTCGGAACAATTCTCATTTCGCTCATGCTGCTTTTGTTGCCACCTTTGAGCCCAAAGACATTGGACACGCATTATCTGATCATAATTGGGTTAACTCGATGCATGAGGAGTTGGAGAATTTTGAGAGGAACCAAGTTTGGGTGTTGGTTGACCCTCCCCCAGGGTGTAAGCCGATTGGGACAAAATGGGTGTGGAAAAATAAAGAGGGAGAGAAAGGAGAAGTGGTGAGGAACAAGTCGAGACTTGTTGCTCAGGGGTACAGTCAGAAAGAGGGGATCGACTACGAGGAGACTTTCACTCCTGTAGCTCGTTTGGAGGCGATCAGGATCCTTCTAGCCTTTTCCGTGGCTAAAGGGTTCAAGTTGTACCAGATGGATGTGAAGAGTGCTTTTCTGAACGGTGTGTTGGAGGAAGAGGTGTTTGTGAGGCAACCACCGGGGTTTGAGAGTGAGAAGTACCCCCACCGGGTGTACAAGTTGAGGAAGGCGCTGTATGGGTTGAAGCAGGCGCCTAGAGCTTGGTATGGTAGGTTGAGGGGGTTCCTGTTTGAGAGAGGGTTTGAGATGGGGAAGGTCGACCAGACCTTGTTTCTCCTCAGGCAGGGCAGAGATATCCTGATTGTGCAGGTATACGTGGATGATATTGTCTTTGGTGGCTCGTCTAACTCTCTTATTGCAAGGTTTGCAGAAGACATGAGCAGCGAATTTGAGATGAGCATGATGGGCGAGTTGCAGTTCTTCCTTGGGCTACAAATCAAGTAATCAAAGGAAGGAACATTTGTGCACCAAGCTAAGTACACCAAGGACATTGTGAGGAAGTTCAAGATGGAGGACTCCAAGGCCATGGCGACGCCTATGAGTACGACTACAGCTCTTGATGCGGACGAGGAAGGTGAACATGTGGACCAGAAGGAGTACCGGAGCATGATCGGGTCACTCCTCTACTTGACGGCGACGAGGCCGGACATCCAATTCTCGGTGTGTCTGTGCGCTCGTTTTCAAGCGTCTCCGAGGACTTCGCATCGGCAAGCAGTCAAGTGCATTTTCAGGTACTTGCGACACACTCCCGACTTCGGCCTTTGGTACTCTGCGTCTTCTTCTTTGGCGCTTCATGGATTTTCAGACGCTGATTTTGCCGGGTGTCGGTTGGATAGGAAGTCCACTTCTGGGACTTGCCAGTTCTTGGGTTCTTCTTTGGTGTCTTGGTCTTCCCGCAAACAGTTGAGTGTTGCTCAATCCACTACCGAGGCAGAGTATGTGGCCGCAGCTAGTTGTTGCTCTCAGCTCCTTTGGATCACATACACCATGAGTGACTTTGGTGAGGAGTATACCCATGTCCCACTTCAATGTGATAGCACCAGTGCCATAAGCGTTGCAAAGAACCCAGTGCTCCATTCCAAAACCAAGCACATAGAAGTGAGGTATCATTTTCTGAGAGACAACGTAGAGAAAGGAAAAATCGCTTTGATCCATGTACCCACACATGACCAACTAGCCGATATTTTCACAAAACCCCTAGATCAAGCAACTTTCACTCATTTGCGGGGGGAGCTTGGTGTTTGTTTGATTTCTTGAGTTGGCGTGTGGGAGCTCCTTTGTAGCATATGTATAGCTTTCCTTTGTGCATTTCTTGCATTTGGCATGGCATATGTAACATGATGTATAGGCATCTTTGTATCTTAGGTTGCATGCATTTTGTATCATATGCATTGTTTAGGAAAGGCTTCTCCTATATACATTGTTCACCATGGAATGATATATATGTCTTTGTGAGCTAATTAGGTAAGCTATGATTAGTTTGGCTTAGCTCTTGATAATCTTGATTTATATCCATGGTTGATGGCTATGCTTTTGAAAAATGTCACTTGTATGCTCTCTTGTGAGTAAATGCCTTTACATGATCTTGACATGTTTTTGTGGCTTGGCTATGCTTAATTTGTGGTTGGATAGCTTATTTTGATCATATGGGGCCAAAGGCTCATTTGCCACCATGAATGTTTAGCCCCCATGCTTCATCTTGTGGAGGGGCATAAGTTCCTTTTTGTCGCAAAGACATTTTATGTACCAAATATGAATCTGAAAATAAAATATAAATTGCTTGGAAAATGTGCTCCCATGTCATATGTGCTAATTTTAATTTGCTTTGGGTACTAAATCGTTGCATGATGCCAACCAATGAGAAGTCTCATATATAGAAGTAGGCACATGGCTCGGTGGCTTTGACATGACATGACGTGCTTGTGGGTGTTTATGATGGTCTTATGCTTAGAATGGTTGTCCTAGCATGAAGTTTGTGTGGCTTTGCCATTTTGACATGTTTTGCTCATGTTTAGGACTTTGCTCATGAGAGGGTGATTTTTCGTAAAATTGCTCAATTCTATCTTAGCTTCGCCCAATGGTTGTGAAACTTGGTGGTCTTGTAGTTGATGTCATTACGAAGCTATAGAGTATCTAACTTGCTCATTTGGACATGTGTAGCATCCCTTGTTGAATTTTGTCTATTTGAGAAGCTTTAGGTTGCATTTTTTGCATTTTTGGCTTGATTCATGCATTGTCAACAAGGGGGAGAAGTTTGAGCATGTTTTGGCCTACTGAATGCATCTAGATGGTTTTCAGGTGGTTTCGAGCCATTTTTGGGCTCTGTTGTGCACCGGTCTGACCGGTTGATGTCACCGGTCTGACCAGTCAGAGTGCTGGTCCTGTTCACATGTTGAGCACCGGCCTGACCGGTGGTGTCGACCGGTCTGACCGGTCAGAGCTGAGCTGTTGCAGCTGCTCTGTTTCGTGAAGTGGCTCGCATGCATTCGTCCAGGGGGAGTTGCATTGGTTCAGGGGGAGCTTGCATGTGTGCAGGGGGAGCTCTTTGTGGTTTTTCGAACTTTGGATTGGTGGTTTGTGCTCTTTGCTTGAGTATGGTTTTGTCTCGGATGTGTCGAGCCGTTGCCCTTGCCTAAGGGGTCCGAGACTTGTCTTCTTCAAGTGATCTTGCTCTTTGCCTTTCTTTGGCTTTCGATCGCTTGTTGGAGTTTCTTTTAGTCGTTTCTTTTCTTTTCCTTTTCTCTTGGTTACCAAAACGTGTGTGTTGTCAATGCACTCATCAAGGGGGAGATTGAGAGCCAGGTGTGGTTCAAGGACCGGTGGATGGTTGCTTCCTGGTGTGATGAGTGATTGACAACGTGGTGTGGACTGATTCTTGGCTAAGTATTGCAGGTGCAGGTTGCGGCTTGACTGGTGCAGGTGCAGGTGAAGAACAAGCGCGAAAGGTCGTTGCCGGTGAGGCCTCCAGGTGTGGAGAAGACAAGTAGGCTTGGTTCGAGGGACCCGGTGGCCAGCGGGGTCAAGTGCGGGCCGCATGGTGGCAAGAACGGCAAGATGAAGTCATGGACGGTTTCTTGGTTGAGCCTCAAAACCAAGGTCGAGCCGGGACTACGTGGGAGCCGAGTCATGAGTGGTGATTGGCGGAGGCTACACCGAGTTCGCGGGGTTTCCGGTGGTTCACCAGAAAACCACTGGGTTCCTTGGTTGATCCACAAAGCCAAGACCGAAGAACCGAAGACGGAGGTGCAGCAGCTCCAGACCGGTCTGACCGGTGGGTCTGACCGGTCTGACCAGTGGGTACCGGTCTGACCGGTGAGGAGCACCGGTCTGACCGGTGTGCGATGACGCAGTCCGGAATCTTCGAAGCGGAGGACACGCGTCGGGATCGCAAGGCTTGCGTCGAGGCTAAGCAAGTTTGCGGTCGCTGGGCATCCGTCCGATGGAGCGAAGACAAAGATTTCCGAATTCGCCCTTGAGGGTCATGTATCCCTAGTTAGCTAGTAAGGGTATTTTCATCTTTCGGTTGCCTCCATATAACCCAAGTGGTGAGAGGATGGCAGCCATCTCTTGGAACCCTAGCTCATTTGGTTTTCCTATTTTCCTTCCTATTTTCTTAGGATTTTCGTAGGACTAGCTTGAGAGCTTCATGGTGAGATCTTGTGAGAGGGAAGGATGATCGGGCGGCAAGCTAGACCTTGTATGAACCTCTTTGGTATGTATAGATGATTCGGCGTGGTTCCTCAAGGCTTGAATGTGTCTTTCCCGTTTCTCCTTTTTGGTGATTTTCGGAGCCCTTTCTTGGCGATTTTCTTGGAGCGATTTCGAGGCCTTTCTCTTTGGGATTTGGTGGGAGAAGTATGCATGAACCCTTCGTGGTTCTTTTCCCTTTGATTCCCCTCCCAAATCCGTGAGCAAAGGGGCTCGATTTTGGGGTTTTCGTGGCTCTAGGGTTAGAGGTGTTCTTGGTGGGATTTCTTCGATTCCTCTTGATTTGACAAGTTTTGGTGGACCAAATCTTGGCTATGGAGTACCCATGAGGTGTTCCTACTATCCCCAAAGTCTTGTGCAAAACTGTGGAGCGAATCGGGAGATCGGGAGTTGGATTTGGGGGAGTTGACTCGCGGGCGTTGTTCATCCCGAGCTGCCCAGGCGCGACCGGTCTGACCGGTGCTCTTGACCGGTCTGACCGGTGCTAGCCCTTGGTGGGTTTTTGTCTCGGGGAATAGCCTTGTCCGTGTGGTTTTGTCCCGTGGTTCTGCTGGTCAGTTCTTGGCGTGTTTGGAGTTGTTTTGCTAGGTTTTGTGAGGGGTTCTTCTTACTTCCAGGTTGTGTTTCGGAGGTGGTTTTTGTTCCAGGGCCTAAAGGAGTCACTGAGGCTTCCTGGAACGTTTGCTGTGCGGCTGCTGTAGCCACCGGCCTGACCGGCGCTGTCCACCGGTCTGACCGGCGCAGGTCATCGGTCTGACCGGTGTAGCACAGGCAGCAAGCCGTGCAAGTTTCCGCTGTGTGTTTTGGTGAGTTCTGGCTCGGAGGGTTGAGTGTTGGTTCCTAGGACCAGTAGCACTCCAGTGGCTGCGTGGTCTTGGCCAACTTGGGTAGTTGGGTCGGAGACGTGATTTGGAAGCCGTGTTCGTCTTGTTGGAGTTCTCATCTCCTTCGAGAAGAATTTTTATCGACTCCCATTCACTCCCCCCCTCTCTGGTTCGCCTAATCGGTCCTTCAATTATTACAAATCACTGTTCACGACATGACCAGTAAAAGTTCAGAGTTCGAAAAACAGCAGAAATTAAACTACGATACGATAGACATCACAGGAGGCCGTCCGTGATGCCATCACTCGTCGTCATCCACCCATTCCAGCTCCCAGCCGGGTGGAATCTCACCAGGCCAAACAACACCTGCAACAACATTTTAAAAGCAAGACTGAGTATACTGATACTCAGCAAGACTTAACCGTCGGGTGATAACTACATCACCACACTCTAGACATGAGAGGCTTTTTGGCCGGTGGAGTTCTTTTGCTGAAAAGCAACAAAAAGCATGTCCTTACTTTCAATATTTTAGCACCAAATTCTAGTTGATTACCATTTCTAAGTGTGCCAACTAATTCAATCAAGAATTGTACAATACAATTAATTCAAGCAGTAATATTCACAAAGTTCCATCGTTAAGGGATATCATGGCCAGTTGATTAAGCAGTCTCAGATAACGGTGAGAGACCGACAATCGATTGATTAAATCCTTGCAAGGTAAACCTAAACACACGTTAGGTGCCCCCACATGGACAACCACCAGGCGGTTCCCGTCGATCTTCAGCTCGGGATCGGAACCTACATCCATTGGTACAAGGTTTACTGGATCGCTCCCACACGAACGTCCAGACTCACGCAGGTACCACACTCTTGCAAGCAGGGGGACACATCCTTATGCCCCAGGGTAGTAGGGAAAGGTTCCCTTGCCGCGTCAATCGGGTACTAGGCTTACCGGTCCCATTCCCGACAAGTGTTTAGTACGTTCAAAAGCTTAGCCCACGAAAGCCACTGGACCGGAGCCCAATCCCATGCTCTTACCACATGAGCAATCCATTTATCAAGATCTTATGATTCCAACATAAGAACCTATTCTCGTGAGTGACGAACATCACTCGACTTGTACCGGTCCTATAGCATAGCAGCTATCGACCTAACATACTAGTAAAAGACATAGGTACCTAGGGATCATGCATCTAGGGTTTCAATTCAACTCCTGAAACGTAAATGCACAATCATATCAAACATAATTGCATAATTTTAAAAGAAGGGTTAATGATCCGGGGCTTGCCTTCTCTGGCAAGGTTGGCCTTGGGCCCTTCTGGACTTTGGTCCAGGTCCTGAGCTACGTCCACGTACTGCAGCTCACCGACAGCACCTTCGTCTCCTCCTTCCGGCACGAGCGTATATCTACCGTCGGAAAGATCTACACGAGGATGCAAATGCAAGATTTAATTGGCAGTTTCAATTTAATTAATTACAAACAACACATGACAACCATGGGGTGCATGGTTGACCACATTCACCTAGATAAACATACATTTAGCATACTCTTCCAAAAAGGAACAATATGTTGTTCTTTATTAATTATTCTTTTGATAGTGACTATGTACATATTTATGTAAATAAATTAATCTAAATTCACAAACAGCAAGGGGTGGTGACATTTAGCTTCTTAGCAAGATTAACATCACATACAAAGGGTCATTAGGGGTGTAGTTGGAGGCTTTCCAAAATTAACTTATTAATAAGCTTTAAATGGCCTCCTTAGCTTTTATTCATAAAATAAATTAATAATATTCAGTGGAAGTGTTTATGAAGCACTACAAACCTATACAAAGCCACTGCACACACATGCACACTTAGGAGAGCTATGAAATTAAATATACCGAAAAAGACAAAAGCTAGCTACCAAAACATGATAAATGCATACAAAAATAAATAAGCATCAAAAGGATCCCAACTTTCTCACACATGGCCTCTGGTCCAAAACTGAGCTAGGCATGCAACATATACACCTAGAGCTACTATGGATCTTGAGCTATGCAATTACAAAGAAAATTAGCCATAAAACAAGATTAAATATTTCTGTCAGATATCAAATTGTGATTAATTCACCAGAGATGCATTTAGGCATAAAACGATCACATACAGAAGTTGAGCACAAAAATCTAATTATTTTTAGCTACAAAAATCATTTAGACAGATTCAGCATAAATACAAAACAAATCATAATAAAAGATCTACACAGTAACTTTGTGTAATTTTTGGTACAGAATCTAGGAATGATATTACACACAACATATCCAAAATTCAGCGCAAGAGCACTTGTAGATTTTGAACTACAACAGATCTAGGTTTAACAGTTTTCTATTTGTCATGCAAAAACTATCACTCAAAAGTATGGTCATGCTTTGTAAAAGTTGTAGGGTTCTTCACCAGAAAACCCACAAAATTGAGTTTGAATTTTTATGATTTTTCTACAATTTTCTACGAATTTTACAAGAATCAGCATAAAGTCTAATACTATTTAAGAAACTACTTTACAAGCAAGCCCGTGGAAACTTTCTATTTCTCACAGATATGCCCCTAGTTCACACAAAAACCCCCGGAAAGAAAAGTAACCCAGCAATTAGGTCCTCGGGGTAGGCCGCCGGCGATCCTTGCCGGATTCCGGCGAGGGGGGCGGCGAGCTGAGGCGGGGAAGGCGCGGGAGATGGTGTGAGGCTCACCGCGGCTCGATTTGTGTGCTCGTTTGGGGCGGGGAGGCCGGCGGCGAGCTCGCGCGGCGGAGCAGGGCGGCGGCGACCGCTGCGACCTGATTTCCGGCGAGACTGCGGCGTGGCCCGGGCAATGCGTGATGGCTCGAGCTTCAGTAGGACCTAGGGAGGAGCCTAGGGCGGTTGGGCGGCGCCGGAAGCGAGCGGAGGGGGAGCTTGGCTACGGCGGCGTCGATGGCGTGCGGCGCCGCTCGGGTTAGGCGGCGCAGCGTGCACCCGCGCGAGGGGAAGGGTGACGGCCTTTTATAGCTGGGCTCCCCTTTGCTTCGAAGCGACAAGGAAGGGCGAGGGGGACCCGGACGCGCGCAGGCACGCAGGACGGCGGCCGGCGGCCGACGGACGGCACGGGCGAGGTCCGGCGCGGCGCGGCGGGGACGCGGCACGGGGCGGGCGCAGGCTCCAAGGCGCCTCGGTGCGACCGTAGCCTCGACATGCTGGCCTCGGGGCGTGGACGTCGAGGGGTGGCGAGGCGACACGCGGCGGACGCGCGCGCGCAGGCGCGGCGCGCTGGGCGCGACGTCGCGGCGCGGCTCTGATCCAATCCCGATTAGCACTGTTTGACTGCGAAAAACTCCAAATTTTGGAACTAAAGTGCGCTAAGGAACCTATACCAAAGTTGTAGATCTACTAGCCCTCTACAACTTTTGCAAAGGCCAACAGGTGTTTTGATCAACGGTTTTTGCATGATCTGGTGGCCAAGTTGGAGTTTTTCTTGGCGCCGGTGAACAGGAGCTACTGACGTTGACCACAGATTTACACCATTTTCCACTTCGAATTTGAAATGCCACCCAAAAGTAAAGTTGTGTCCCTCGAAAAACTGGACAACTTTTATATTGGGAGATTTTGAAGTGTTTAGGTGAAATTTGGAGAACGCGACAAAAGTTCCCAAGGAGGTCCAAAGACAACAGGGGTTTTGACTAGGTTTGACTATGCCTTTGACCAAGGTTTGACCACAAGGGTGTGTTGACTCGATTAAGAGGGTCATTAGGGATTGTTGGCGAGGTTTTCGAGGTGATGACCCAGGTTGACCAAGGTTTGACTAACGTCAACAGTGTTTGACTCGGTTGATTCGGTCATTAGCACTAATGATGCTAATTAAAAACCTGAGGCGTCACACTGCGCACCCGCCCGTGAGCCGCCAGCCCGGCGGTGCGGCTCCTCGGTCTCCACCCTCCGTCGGTCATGCGCCTCGATGACGCCTTCCGATCCGCCACCAAGCGCCCAGCCACTCCCTTTCTCCCTCCCAAGCTCTCCACCGCCTCCACCATAGTCGTCGCCATCGCCGTCCACCTGCCGTTGTCGATCTCTCTCTGTGCGCCACCATAGCCCAAGGTGAGGAGAGCAACGGATCCCTTGTCGCCCTCTCGACTTTGCCCCTCTCCCCGGCCGCCGGCCAGCCGGCCACCCCCTGTTCGCCTCCTCTGTTTTCTCATCATCCCGTGAGGTCGCGGTGTCAACACATGGCAACTTTGCCATAAGCCCCTCCCTCTTTTCTATTTCCACCCACAGCCCGTCCTCACTCCCTCTATTTCCTTTCCACCAAAACGACCTGAACACTTGAAGTTTTCACAAATAGGTCCCTACCACCTTTAATTACCCCCTAAACACCGCCTTTGACTTATCATGTTATGCACCTAATTGATCCGAATCGATGTCAAATTTCACCACGCCTTTCCTAGCAATGTTAAATCCCTTCCCCTCGCTGCACACCCACCTGCCCGAGCCGCTCCCCGCGTGATGCGGATCCTCTGCCGAGGCATAGCGGCGAGCTCTGTCGTCGATCTCAAATTTCACCACACCTTTCTCGGGATTGTTGAAGTTTGAATAAATAGTATAGATAGCATAGCAAAAATATAATATTGAACATATATATATATATATAGCTAAGGTTGTTATTGATTTTGTATCTCGAGTATGAAAATAATTGCTTCATTATATCATAAATTTATGGCATGCGTGTGTCGCGCGGGCATTGTAAACTTTTTATAAATATATAAAAAATAAAATCTATCCTATACTATAAAGAGCGAGTTTTTTGAAAACTTCTTTCACCAAATTTGGGCCCGCTTTACCTCTCACGCTGGACCCACCTGTCATTTAATTGGAGAGTGGATAAGGTGGGAGACTCATAGATCGCAATTTGGAGAACGTTTCTGCCAAAAACGAATTGTTTTTCTTGCCCACCCCACGTGTACCCAGCCGCCCATACCCACATCGGGCCCACGCCCACCCAAATGGGACGGTCCCGTACTCGTTTTGCGTTTTTTCCGTCGGGACCTCCATGGCAAGGGAGAGGTCAGCGCTGCTGCTCAAGGTCGCCGAGGCCCGCCATCGTCGATGGAATAGCAAATCGAGGCCGAGGATGGTGGGGAGGTCCAGGTGCCATCGCTGTAGAGCAGGGGAAGGCCGCAGCTGCACCCCGCGCCGACCACCTCCTAGCGGTGGAGAGGAAGCAGGGGAGGTGCTGCGTGACCCCATTGCTTGCCGCGCAAAGGGAGCAGGGGAGGCCGCCACGAATTAAGCCTCGTCCGCGCCCCTGGCCTCGCGCCATCGCGTCCTCCTGCCGACTTGCTACTTGCGCCATCGCGCCCTCCCGCGCGGAGCTAAACCTCCTGCTCCCCGCCGCACTCCGCCTCCGCCGCCAGGATCCACTGCGTCGAGCGCGGGCCGCCGACCCAGAGAGGAGGAGGGTCCAGACTCGCAGTCTTTGTGTGCAGCCGAGAGACAAGCGGTGCGGGCCGTTGGTTGGGAGAGAGGGACCAAATCCATCGTTCGCCGCGCCCCTCCCTCGTCGTGCCGTTGACCATCCGTGAACTCCCAGGCGTGCTCCCGCCCGCTCGGCTGAGGTAGAGAATAATGCCGCCGAGGAGAGTACTAGGCCTGCTGCTCCCAGAGTCCACAGGGCTGGCTCGGCGTCGAGGAGGTGGTCGCGCAACGGGACTGAGGGGAATGTGGTCAGAGACTCACTGTTGGCGGCGAATCGAGACAGCAGGCGAGCTCTGGTCGGCGGTGTCTCGCAGCTGGGGAATGGCGTTTCCGCGATGGTGTGATGAGTGGTGGCGGTGTTTGGTGGTCGGACGTGGTAGAGAAAGAGGTGCAGGCGGTGGGTGCGGCGGTGATTTGTGGGAGACAGCCGGAAGACGGCGGATTTGGCCGGTGGGGCAACTGGACCCAGGCTCCGTTCTGCATCTTTGACCGATGGAAGAAGAAAGAAACTAGAGAGCGAAAGAGAGAGATAGCATAGGCCGACACAACTTTGGAAAGGATAAGGCCCAGGAAGAAAAAAAAATTGTACGAAGAGTCCCTTGTTTAGCGTCCATTTACTCAAATATTTCACCAAGTATCTATCACATCAATCTTTGGACACTAATTAGGAGTATTAAATGTGGATTAATGACAAAACTCATTGCACAACCCTACCTTAATTTTCGAGGCGAATCTAACGAGCTTAATTATGTCATGATTAGACAACGTCATGCTACAGTAACCAATCTCTAATGACGAGTTAATTAGGCTTAATGGATTCGTCTCGAGATTTCCCGTCCATCCATATAATTAGTTTTGTAAGTAGTCTACGTTTATTACCCCTAATAGACCTTGAAAGAGACTTCCAAATTTTTCACTCTCGAACTAAACAGGGCTTTAATAGAAATTTAACTAGGCTCTTGGAGTTGCTCTTACACGGGTAGGAGATGCTATTTTGCCAAATATTTTTCCAACTAGACAAGCCACATATAGAAAAGGCTGCTTCACTAACACAGCCGGAGCCGTTTCAGCCACAACCACAGTGGTGTAAAATGCACACTTTGTCCACCAACAGAGAGGAAAAGTAGAGAAAAAATTTAAAAAATTAAAGAGGAGAAAAAGTTAATGTTAAAATAAATTATTCGCTAACCTATAATTAGAGTGATTGTGTTTGAATAACCATTCTAAATGTTTGTTTAATGAAAAATGTGTTTGTTAAAATGAAATAATAGGGACTTAACGTAACAATTGTCAAGTATAACAAATGAATTTATTCACTTGCAGCTTAAAATGTAAACACATCTTAGTATACTAGGTGATACCCCCACACGTTGCTGCGGAATTGTTAAACAAAATTTTAAGGTAAAATGTGAAAGTAGAAACACCAAAAGTGATTGCATGGCAACATTCGTTTGTAAACAACATTATATATGAAATCATGTTATTTTGTTGAGAGTGAATCGTTCTAAAATGATTGATCCGACATGTATTTCAACTGCAAGAATTTTGTGGTGTGCTACTCACAAATATATGCTATTAGTCACAGAAAATCGGTTGAAGACATAAATAGATGGTTTGGTGAATGATGACATGACGTATAGTGGATGGTAACATGGCATATAGTGGGTTATGATGTGGAATGCTTGCATGTTGAGAGAAATGGGGGTACGAATTGTAGTGGGTACCGATTATATAGTTGTTTATGATTCAATAAGACATACATGAATCATTAGTAATATGTTTTTTTGAGATCATCATTAGTAATATGTTGATAGAGAGTAATTTGTGTTCAACAAATATGCTATTTGCCACATCATGGTAGTTTCTGATTTTTTTTTGAATAATTCGTGTGTCATAGCATGTTCGTGTGTTTAAACACGTGCGTGTCGCACGTGCATATTACTAGTAACAATTTAAAGAGTGTTTCTGTCAAAAGCGTAATATTTTTGTCACCCAACATTGCCCTAACCACCCCGCGTCAGACCGACCCGCGCCGCACCCATGTCGGACCCATCGTGCCGCCGCGCAACGACCCCCTTGCGCCGTTGTAGACCAACACATACCTTGATCCAATTCCTGTTTTTTCCATTTAAATAAACTATAATTCCTCAATTTTATTTTTTTTAGCACCGCAGATGCCAAATGAAATTACCCATTAGAATAATTTAGAATTTTTTCTTATTTTATATCTAACGCACCTTTGACCATTCTTTGTTTTGATTACATGGGAGCAGACAATTGGTACAGTCAAATAATTATTCTCTTTTATTTAAAATCATTTATATATATATTTCTCTCTATATATATATATGATTTTTAAAAAAGAGGATGCAATTTATGTTTAGTCCATAATCGCTTTCCCTGACCAGACTCTCCGCAAGACAAATGCTTATCTATTTTATCTAATTGTTCTTTACAAGAGACCATTAAGATACAAATTTAGCTTCAATTTTGATTATCAGAAGCTATTACTGATAAAGTCACATGCAATATGCAATTTATGGTTTTAAATATCCAAATGTACCAAAACATTAATAAATATACATTGTTGTAAATAATATATCAATGCTACTCTATTTTATCAAAGTAAAATGTAAATTATATATTTATTTTTAAAAATATGTGCGTGTCCCACATGCATCTATGCTATAAGGAGTGAAGACAATTGAAAATTTTTCTCACTCAAATCGTAAGGAAGACAATTGAAAACTTTTCTAACCCAAATCGGGTCCGCCGTACCCCTCACACCGGACCCACCTGTCATATGTTTGTAGGAGTGGATAGGGTGGAAGCACTATGAAAGGATCGAAAAATCTCAATTTGGAGAGCGTTTCTGCCAAAAACGAATTGTTTTTGTTACCCGACGTCATCTTACCCACCCACCAGTACCCACATCGGGTCCACACACCCGCGCCCCATGCCTCTCCACCTCGATTACCTTCGTATGGACCACCACACCGCCAGAACTCGTCCCTGCCACGTTCCTCTCCCGGCCCTCACCAGAAGTCTTCTCCATTGCGGCGCTTGCTTCTCTCACGTGCGGAGCTCCCTAGCACATGCACGTTAATCACCGTGACTTAGAATAGGAAGCTTATTTCCTTTTCCTTATGGTCAATCCTGTCGTTATTTTGTTTTCTATACTGCTTGTATCCCACCGTGTACGATTTCTCCTTTTGAGCTGCCTCCAAGCTGTATCCGGTATTTTGGTTGTGATAAGGGGCATCCATTGCGGTGGCTCGTCGTGGTGGGACGCCTCGATCGAAGACGGAGACCAGCCTCCATGGCCGACTTGCCAATCCACCCCAGCGCACACAGATGTCTCCAAGTCCACCTTGCCGGCCAGCGCATCGGCAACGCAACGAGCAGGCTGATATCGCAGTAAACTGAAGGCAAGGTCAGGCCCTCCATGGTCCATGCTATCCTCGATTCCTTTTTTGTTTGACCTTTTTGAGGTTTACAATTTACAATTCCAATATCTGTTTATTTTCAGTATCTTTTCGCCACCATCGGCAATCGCACTGCTAACTTTCTAACGATCTTGGCTAGCTACTATGGTGCTTGATGTTCCTGGTCGATTTCTCTGTTTAGCACATGCTTAGTTTGACACCAAGGTAATCTTTTGTGCCTCCTCAAGACCAAATTGGTCAATGCTACATATGATTAGTGTAATAAACCAAGATCGAGGATTAGTCTCATCGCTTTCATCTCACCAGGAGAGGAAAGGTACTCCATACCGTTCCTGTTTTTTCTGTGTGTGTTTTCCTTCTATGATTTTTTTATTACAATGTGGTGCACCGAACTTTAATTTGAATATCACAGCTCTTCTGATGACAAGGCACAATGCATGCATCCACACACTTGTTTGCATTTTCCGATAGTAAATAATTAATTCATACACTGTTTTCCAGTTAAATGTGTGTGAGCACTGAAAAGCTCTACTTTCGCACGATTTTAACTGGGAAAGATATAGGAGAATACATCAGAATATAGTTCTTATAAATATATTTTTCTTATATGTTTCTATGCCTGTGATAATCGATCAATGACTCGATAATTCATTCATGAGCGTGTGCAATGTAATGGTCTGACTGGTTGTCGTCCCTCTGTTCTTGATTATAGTTCCTGAAGGTTGCGGGCTACCTTCTCGACGTGCCGGTGAACCTTTTCTCACAACAATAGTTATATAGGGTTTAGATTCTGTATGCACTAGGTGCATGATCACACCAGTGCAAGTGTGGTAATTCAATAATTTTACATGCATGCTATAATAATGTAATACTTCAATTCTTTGAGCCAAAGTGAATTGTCAATCTACTATGATCATAATTTCGTTTTCCATTTTCCAGTAAACTAGGACATGCACCATTCTAAGAGACTTGCATGAGGCTTGTGCATGCAGACTTTTCCATGTGGTGATGTGGATCAGGTATTGCTGATAAGTTTACTGAAGCAAAGATGCTACATTTTATTTATAGGGAACGATTGCCCGGATGTTGATGGGTGGATTGTCTTTTTATGGAGATCCACAAAATGTTTTCATTCATGTTGAGTAATAGATGAAGATTATTTGAATATTTCAAATCTAGGAAATGCAGTTCTATTTCAAATATTGCACCTTTACATTTCAGGTTTGGAAGCCATTGATGTAGCTGCTATGCAAATGATGCAGAGCTAATACATATAGAAATTTGTAGAATTCAAGATCTGGAAACGCAGTTCTGTCTTGCCTTCAACTGAACATTAACAAGTGCTTCATGACCTGCTGGGATGCCCAACTGAAGGTAAGTATCTTCCTTTTGAGGTGGTGATTGGTAGGAAATAAAGCAATCATAGGGAGAGAATTAATGTGTGGGGATTGTAGATGCTCGAATTTGGAAAACTCAAGTATGATCAAGAGAGAAAACTGACTCAAGGTGTCCATCGGATGAGGGAATATACAAGATCAATATTGATGTAATGTTCTCTACCAAGTCCATAGGTTAAGTATTTTTATTAAATGTTGTTTCTTAAATCACGTGTGTGTCGCACGTGCACCTTACTAGTCTCATTAAGGAAGTGTTCAGGCCTAAATAGCCAATCTCCTAACAAACTTGTAAAACAAATCTAATCTCAAAGGATCTAAACAACCAACAGAAATCCCTAATCTTCCGGGGGCAACGCGCTCGGCGTGGCAGCTGCCGCGTCGAGCGCCTTGTAGCGGTGCTGGTACACGCGGCCCACCATAACAAACATCACCATCATTGAAAATAAGACTGGCCTACATGTTCTTATTTCGAGATGGAAACTGTGTGTATCAACCATTATTCTATACTTGAAGTCTAAACGCCTCTTTAATAAATCACATAACAGGTACATTACATATGCCAAGTAATGGAATAGGACAGATAAACTATTTTAAAGAGCAGTTAGCAGTGGCCACATTTTATATAACCAGTGTGTGCCATTTCTTGTTAAGCTAGAGGAACGAGGAGTCCTTATCTTTTAGTAGAATTTGCAATAACATCAAGACATTAAAAAGTCAACACAATATCAGGCTTGTAACATTTAATAGGAAAATCTACCTGCCTACATTAATGGATCTTCAAATTTTACCTATCATTTGGAATATAAACATAACTGTAATTCACATTTTCGTACATGCCAATAAACCATGGCTGAATTCAAAAGCATAGTGACAACAGTTGAAGCATAAAAGCTGCATTTGCCCGCAATTTGAACGATAAGCAAGCACCTAAATGTGATTGCAGTGGTCCAGTGGCATTCCTCGTTGCTTACTTGCTTCTCTTTCTACCCTGCACCGAAATAAAAAACCAAAAATTGCATAAACACTAAGAGCAACTCCAAGAGACTAGCTATCTTGACTTGACTAGCTAAAAAATGAAAAAAAATCAACAAAAACATCATTCCAACAGACTAGCCAAACACCCCGCTAGCTATCCTCACTAGCTAAACTTGTGCCTTCGCTAACCAAAGATGGCTAGCGCCCTCTGCTAGCTATCCTTCACGGCCCCACCACCTCCCACGCGGTCCCCTCCAGCTCCCACCTCCCTCGTGCGGCTGACACGTGGGCCTAGTTGTGGGATAGCTAGTCATTTTAGCTAGTCTGCTGGAAGAAGAGGAAATATAGATGAAGAATACTAGCTAAATGACTAGCTAAATGTGAATTTAGCTAGTCTAATTTAGTGAGTCTCTTGGAGTTGCTCTAAGATTGGAAAAAGAGTAAAGTGTACAGCCGGTCCTTAAACTATCGCGGGTGTGTCATCTCGATCCATGAACTCTCAAACTGACCGTTTAGGTCCTCAAACTTGTTAGGTTGTGTCATCTCGGTCCCTAAACTTGCAAGTCACCTATTTAGGTCCTCAAATTTATTTTGTTGTGTCATCTTGGACCCCAAACTTAATTTTGAATCTCATCTGAGTCAAATCAAGGCAATCTAAAAGCATTAAATAACAAATAGTTCATAATTTTTTCATACGAACTCGAATGAAGACAAATTTTATATCAAAATTGCAGCCCTCAAAGTGGTCTACAACTTTGCAATTGAAAAGTTTTTGAATTAAAACTGTTTAGGGTCCCCTAATATTGTTGTATGTTTATAGATTTTGAAATTTGAAATTTAAAATTATCAAACAATTTTGGATTTTGACATGGTCTATATGAAATCAATACGATCTATAACTTTATTGTTGAAAAGTTTTTTATTTGAAGTCGTTTAATCGTAAAATTTTATTTTAAATTTCAAATTTCAAAATCTATAAACATACAACAATATTTTGGGACCCTAAATAGTTTTAGTTCAAAAAATTTCAACTACAAATTGTATATCACGTTGAGCGCTACAATTTTGATATAATGTTTGTCTTCGTTCTTGTGTGAAGAAACTATGAATTATTTTTTGATATAAAGTTTCTAGATCGCTCTGTTTTAGTCCAGCTGAGACTCAAAACCAAAATTGGGGACCGGAGTGATACAAGTGAAGAAGTTTGGGGACGCAAACGGGTGACTTGCAAGTTTAGGGACTGGGATGACACAACTGAACAAGTTTGAGGACCTAAATGGTCAATTTGAGAGATCATGGACCGGATGACACACCCGTGATAGTTTTGGGACCGGTCGTACACTTTACTCTTGGAAAAATAAATAACCTGCTGAAGCCAAGAACATAACAAAGGGATTGATCTGACCACATTGATCCATGTTTTGTGCTACCATAGTTGCTTCGTTATCTTCTCTCACAAAAGCGGGTGGGACAGCAACACCAGCTTAGCCTACACGGATATCGAGTCAGGAGCAAGTATACGGAGCTTAAAGATTCAGAGTTGCCTAACGATTCAGAGTACACCACACGACTCCAAATCTACCCAATTTGAAGCTCACGAAGCCCACACTTCCCTCGTAGTGTAGCGCGACAACCAAAATCAAAGTAGAGGCAGAATCACTATGGGACACGATGGGGGAAAGAAGGCAGAGGAAGGAACTGGAGTGGTCGTGTCGTGGCCTGTTGGGAGTGACTCGTCGTTGTTGACGGCAGTTAAGTACCACTTTTAGGCCGTCAACTCCTGCATAAAATACTTTAAAAGTGAGCATCAACACTAGGATAGGGGTTTATACTGACAATTTCCACAAGTGTTGTTGTTTCCATCTTTTGTTGCAGGAGACATTAAAATGCATATGAAATGATAGAGTTGAGAGTAAGCAAACCAATGGCATGAATATAGCATCATCATAAACAATCCCAAATGCCAAATTGGATTGCACTATTGCGACGGGCTCGTCGAGACGATCGAAATAGACATATCATTTGACTAATTTGGAGTTCGGATGCAAAAGATATTAAAGGAACAATATATTGTGGGATGCTGACGTCATCACGACGTCAGCACCCGTCGCTGCACACATCCGTGTGGGAGGGGTCCAAGGGTGACCATGTGGCGGACGGCGAGTGGCCGCCAAGAGCACGCGCGCCTCACCGTGTGCGGGAGGCGGGCGCCTGGACGGGCCACGCGGCGCGTCGCGAATGGCCGTCGTCCCCCTAGGGTCCGGTTTTCTTCCGGTTTTCACCTCCACCGCCTCAAGCACCTTCCAACGTATGCTACAGTACCGTGGATCCCCCATTTCCTCCCTCCAGGTGGCGCAAGATAGGGGCAAAATGAGGGAGAAACACCTCCAAACTCCTACCTCCCTTTGCCTATAAATAGAAGGAGAGGGGGGTAAGAATAGGGATACACCATCTCACCCAAGGATGAGAGCTTCCCTTCAAAGGAGAGGCCTCTCCTTGGTAGATTAGAGAATAGGATTGTGAGAGAGGGATTTGTATCTCTATGGATGCTTCGTTCTTCAATTAGAGTAAAGTGAGTATTTCTGCATTTTCTATTTAGACTAAAGTGTTATTCATACTTGAGTGATATGTTCTTGTGTTCTTCGCCTGTTCATCATTTAGAGGCGTGTGTTCTTCACGAACATGCCCTCTCGATCTAGTTGATTAGGTGCACAAGTTTGTAAATAAAAGTTTATACCATCAGTCGCTGACGAAACTGAATAACTAAGTCTGAAAAAGACTTGAGAGGCCCACTTTGAGCTATTGGACAAAAAAAAGTGAAGGATATTTTAAATTGAGCTCAAATATTGAACTCCATAGTGTTTTCGGCTCAACGATGCTAACTGACGAACAGTTTCTTAAGGTTCAGAAAGAACTCAGTTTCTGCCAAGGTTCAGAGACAATTATCTACAAATTCGTTGACTGTTGCAACAAAAGTCCAATCTATAGGTTGTAGCTGATTGAATTGACTTTAATCTATACTATAAGGAGCGAAGACAATTGAAAACTTTTCTCACTCAAATCGGGCCTACCGTACCCCTCACGTCGGACCCACCTGTCTTATGTTTTTGGGAGTGGATAGGGTGGAAGGACTATGAAGTACCAAAAAATCACAATTTGGAGATCGTTTCTGCCAAAAATGAATTGTTTTTCTCACCCACGCATGCATACCCACATATTGTACCCTCTTGTGGACCCGTCCGCTAGCTAAACTATTGAGTCTCGATCGACCGATGCATTGCCTTTCGACCGTCGACCGCTGGTTAAACCCTCGACCAACTAACGTACGAAACCGAGCTAAACTCGAACTGGCACGTACGTAACCAAGCCATACTCAAATGCCGGAAGTTATTATACATACAGTAGAGCTAGGTGGACCCTGTAGTCCGTCGTCCCTTGCATAACTTTTCCATGGAATCGTAGCATAGTGGAATCACCGAAATCACCGGCCGGCGGCCGCCGACCATCTCACGCTGTCGATCTACGCCGCCACGTCGCCATCTCCATCCTACAACTCGAGTACTCGACGTCGATCACGCACTGAGGTGAAGAAGTAGCTTTCCCACAAAGCCCCATATATTTTCTCGCTAGCTATGTACCACATGCTCCTGCACCGGTTCCTATCATTATGGCGCACCACGTAGGAGCTTCTTGTGCGTGGCAGAATTGAAGCGTCCCCGTGCATGGTAGGTGACGCGATTTACTGAAGTCATCACCGCGAGTAGTACTATTGCCTATGACGACCTCGTCGATGCCGATGGTCGATGAGGCAGCAGCTCAGGTCGACTCATGGGAAGTACTGTGTGTATCATAGGCGTAGTCGGAGACTCGAATCGGAGTCCGTGGTGGATGAGCGAACAATTAATGATCCAAACTACCCTAATAAGGTTGATGATGCCTGGCGGCACATGTATGCTAGGTAGTGAGTGCATGAGCCTTGGGCCTGATCTGTTGAGTTCAATTGGTTGAAGTATCTATTCTTATATCGACTCCATTATCCATTATTAGTAGGCACACACAAGTTGAATATAGGTTGTTCACATGTAAGTGAGTGATTGCTCGTTTGCTCCAGATGATTCGTTGGTTACAAGAGAAAAAGTGAAAAAGATCGATAAGGGTTGGATTTTATGTCTGCTATGCACAAACGATTGATCATATATACTCACGAGAGGTGCACCGGATTGCCGTATATGCATGAGATCGATGTTGGCCTTCATGTGAGGTCATCATTGGATATACTATACCTGCATGCACATGCATATCTACATATAGAATGGCACTCTTAGTAATCAATGTCTGCAGTGTAACAAAAGCTTGTTTTAAACGAATAACATCCATGTTGCCGCGTCAGCAATTGGTACAATGAGGCCAATGATCAATCAATTTAAGGACACATATGCAATGTTAATAATGTATGTATATGGCAGCTTTCTTTCTTCTTTTTACATGTACAAATAATGCTATGTACTTTGTAGGTGTCTCCTTCGAAACAATCCGACGACTGCAGTCGTCTGTTAAGAGCTACTACCATTACAAGTAATACTTTATTCATCAACCATTTTATCTATAAATGGTCAATGCTTCTGGTACTACTTAGCTTAATTAATGCTTATTTTACTTCTTTAGATGGTGACATCATTAACAATGAAAATGGTTCCACCGCATCAAGTGACCAGCCACCACTGAACGTAAGAGGCAGCAAGAAAGAGACCGATACTTAGAACTGTCTAAAGAGCAAAAGGATGAGTTGCTAAAAAAAGCCTCGTGAAGCTTGTCAACAAAAGAAAGTTATAGCTGAACACTATGGTCAGATAGGGTCGGGACAATTTGTGCAAGAAGAATTACTATCCACACCCAAGCAAATTGAAGTAAGACGTGCAAATGCGAGAGCACGTTATGCAACATTAACACTTGAGCAAAGGCAGGCGATACATCATCAGAGATTACGCTCGTACTCGATGGTAAAAATCTATGTTTGGGCATTGAGCTTATATCATATCATATCATATCTATCTTTGTATGATCAGCAAATTTTATTTTGTGCAGAAGAAGAATTGGTAGTACAATAATAATTTCTAATGAAATGTAACTTCCACAGGCATGAACAACGGGGCTAATCATTATGATGCACGTAGACCGGGTATTTGGGAGCCAGATGAGGACGGCATTGCTTTAGAAGGTTAGCTCAGCTTCTATTTCATTATTGCGAATTTGAGAAAAAAGTGGTACTATAACAATTGGTATTATACCGTACTGCTTGTCTTCCATGGCAGAGGAGGATCTAGACTGCCACCAACCTAATGAGGGCTGCCTATTCGTATTATACCGTACTGCTTGTCTTCCATGGCAGATCGAGGAGGATCTAGACTGCCACCAACCTAATAAGGGCTGCCTAGAAAATTATAGGGTATTCATTCCATGATGAGGGCCCTTTCAGTCCCATAAAATTTTGGGGGAAAATTTCAGAGGTCCCTATTAGAGGTAATAAACATAGACTAATTATGAAACTAATTACATGAATGGACGAGAAATCACAAGACAAATCCACTAAGCGTAATTAATCCACCATTAGATATTTATTTACTGTAGCATGCCGTTGTCTAATCATAACATAATTAGGCTCGATTTGAGCTGGTTGTTATGGAATGAGTTTTGTCATTAACCCACGTCTAATACTCCTATTTAGTGTCTCAAGTTCGATGTGATGGGTGGTTGTAGAAATTTCCGGGAACTAAATTGAGAGCGAATTCAAAAAGAGGGAACTCTCACACGCATTTCATTAGGTCGGTCTCCTGACGCGCGCGATACCCCTCACCGAAGCCCAGCAGATCCAGCTGTTCCTCGCCGGCCTACAAGATCCCCGACGTGCAGCTCCAGGGACCGCAATCACTGGAGATTGCCATGAGTCTCGCCCGTGCTCATGAACGCCGGGAGCAAGTGGTTCCGCAGCAAGCAGCCGCGGCGGCCGCGCAGTAGCGCCCCGCCCGCCCGCCACCAGGTCGCGCCCTCCTTCCGGTGCCCGCTCCTGTGCTGGCCCTTCCCGCACCGGGCTCGGGATCTTCATCAGCATCGCCCAGCACGCCCCAGCGCCAAGCTCTGCCGACGTCTGGCATGGTCACGGTCGCCGGCCGCACCGTCTGCCGCCTCTCGCCGGAGCAAATTGACGAGCGCCGCCGGAACGGCCAATGCTTCAACTGTGACGAAAAGTACGTTAGGGGCCACAACCGCACAATCACCAAGCTATCCCACCTCGAGATACATGACGCCGACGAAGACGACCCTGAGACAGAGCCACCGGAGGAGCCGCGCATCTCCTTGCTCGCCATAGCCGATGTCCGTACCCACGACACGATGCAAGTGGTGGTCTGCTTCGGCGCCGTCACCGTCAACGCCCTGCTCGACTCCGGCTCCACCCACAACTTCGTGTCGACGCCCGCGGCGGCGCACTACGGCCTCTGCTTCATCCCCCGCACCAACATCAACGTCACCGTCGCCAACGGCGACAAGGTGCCAGCCGCGGGTGTCTTCCGCGACGCCGCGTTCACCATTGACGGTGAGGTGTTCTGCGCCGATTTCTTCGTCCTCCCCCTCGGCGGCTACAATATGGTGCTCGGGACAGATTGGTTGGCCACTCTGGGGCCAATTCTTTGGGATTTCGGCCGCAACGTCATGTCTTTCTGGCGCCACAACCACCACGTGCGCTGGCACGGTGTTGCCGGGCCGGGAGCGCCCCAGCTCCGCATCTGCTCCATCGAGGCCTCCAAAGAGCTGCTCGACCTCCTGCTCGTGGAATTCAACGACGTCTTCGCCACGCTGACAGGGCTACCACCACAACGCACCAGAGATCATCGCATTCATCTACTGCTTGAGACGGCGCCGGTGGCCGTCCGCCCCTACCGTTATCCTCAGCTCCAAAAAGATGAGCTCGAACGGCAGTGCAGCATCTTGGAGCAGTAAGGCGTCATCCGGCGCAGCACCTCAGCGTTCTCCGCACCGGTGCTCTTGGTGAAGAAGGCTGACGGCACATGGCATCTATGTGTGGACTATAGAGCCCTCAATGACCGCACAGTGAAGAACAAATTCTCCATACCCGTCGTCGAGGAGCTGCTGGATGAGCTGTGTGGGGCGACGTTCTTCACTAAGCTTGATCTCCGTTCAGGCTATCATCAAGTCCTTATGCACCCTGCTGACATCGAGAAGACGACATTCCGCACACATGACGACCTCTATGAGTTCTTGGTGAGGTCATTCGGTCTCACGAACGCCCCGTCGACGTTCCAAGCGCTGATGAACGACGTGCTATGGCCCCTCCTCTGGCAGTTCATCCTGGTCTTTTTTGACGACATTTTGATATTCAGCAACTCTTGGGCAGAGCATCTGTGACACCTACGCGAAGTCCTCTTAGTGATGCGAGCCAACCAGCTGTTCTTGAAGCTCTCCAAGTGCTCCTTCGGCGAACCCTCTGTTGCTTACCTGGGCCATGTCGTCTCCAGCACATGTGTTGCCATGGATGTCAGCAAGATTCAGGCCATTACGGAGTGGCCGCGCCCCCACTCAGTTCGAGCTCTGCGCGGTCTCTTGGGGCTCGCCGGCTACTACCGTCGCTTCATCAAGGACTTCGGGACAATTGCGGCGCCTCTAACGAGCCTTCTTAAGCGCGACACGTACCAGTGGACGGACGTCGCTAAGGCTGCATTCAGCGCACTCAAGCAAGCTCTCACCACAGCGCCGGCCCTCACCCTGCCAGACTTCGACAAGACATTTATTGTCGAGTGTGATGCATCCGGATCTGGGATTAGGGCAGTCCTTCACCAAGCTGACGGTGCCATCGAGTTCTTCAGTCGGGCACTCCCTCCCCGACACCGCGGCCTCGCAACTTATGAGCGAGAATTGATCGGGCTGTCACAAGCAGTGCGACATTGGCGTCCCTATCTTTGGGGCAGGGCTTTCATCGTCCGCACGGATCACCAGCCGCTAAAGTACATCCTCGACCAACAACTGGCGACGATTCCACAGAACCATTGGGTAAGCAAGGTTCTAGGCTTTGATTTCTCCATTGAGTATAAACCTAGGCGCATGAACGTCGTCACCGACGCTCTGTCCCACCGCGATGCTCCGGAGCCGCTGCTGCACGCCATCTCGTCGCCATCATTCGACCTTCTCGAAGACATCAAGCAGGCAGCAACAGATGATGAGGAACTACGCAGCCTGCATGACCAGATCACAGCTGGAACACTTGGTGCCACCTGGACAAAGGTGGATGGGTTGGTTCTCTACCAAAATCGCATATATGTACCTGTCAGTTTTCCGTTCCTGCCGGCTATACTCTCTGCAGTCCATGATGACAACCACGAGGGGATTTAGCGCACGCTCCGTCGCCTGCACCGGGACTTCCATGTACCATCGGCGAGGAAGATTGTGCAGGACTTTGTTCGCGCGTGTGTGGTTTGCCAGAAAACAAGACAGAGCTAATGCATCCAGGCGGCCTCCTCCAGCCCCTTTCAGTTCCAACAGCAGTGTGACAAGACATTAGCATTGATTTCGTGGAAGGACTACCTAAGATCGCTGGCAAGTCTGTCATCCTCACAGTGGTTGATCGGTTCTCCAAGTACATTCATTTCATTCCACTTGGGCATCCTTATATAGCTGAGTCAGTGGCATGGGTGTTCTTTGGGGAGATTGTTCGCCTCCATGGCATTCCAGTTTCAATTGTCTCGGATCGTGACCCAGTTTTCACTTCTACATTCTGGCGATCCCTGTTCAAGGCATATGGGTCCTCCCTATTGATGAGCTCGGCATTCCACCCTCAGACGGACGGACAGACAGAGGCCGTTAACAAAGCCATTGGCATGTACTCGAGGTGTCTCACGGGTGATCGACCGCGGCAATGGCTCCGGTGGCTTCCGTGGGCCGAATACATTTATAATACGGCTTACCACACAGCACTACTGGAGACTCCCTTTCATGTGGTTTATGGCCGTGATCCACCTACTCTTCGCTCTTATGATGCTAGTGAAGTTCGCCAAACTCCAGTATGATCGTCGCCACCATGCAGTCACATTTGCTGTTGGTGATTAGGCCTGGTTACGCTTGCATCACCACCCTCATGGCTCCTTGGCGTCCTCATCTTCAGGCAAGCTTCGTCAGAGGTACTTCAGGCCATATCAGATTGTGGAGGAGATCAATTCAGTGGCTTTTCGTCTAGCTCTGCCTCCAGGTACTCGGTTGCACAATGTGTTTCATGTGGGCCTCTTGAAGAATTTGTCCCGTTCGTTGAGATAGAGGAGACGTGGGTTGACAGAACGCGTCTCCTTTAGTCGAGAGACAGCAGACGCGCGTGAAAATAGATGTGTCTCATTTCGTCGAGACAGAGGAGACGCAGGTTCACAGCACACGTCTCTGATGTTGAGTTCGCAGTAACGGGCTCTGTTTTGGTGCCTGTTACCAAAGTTCCCTGTGGGCCCAGAGAAATAGACATTTCACGTGACCGGTGACTAGTTGTGGTAACGGTTGTTGTTTGATGCCCGTTACTAATCCTAGCTGTGCTGAGACACGTGTGAAATAGACGCGTCTCATTTGGTCGAGACAGAGGAGATGCATGTTTACAGCACGGCTCTCCGATGTTGACTTGATGTAACAGGCTTTGTTTTGGTGCCCGTTACTAAAGTTCCCTGTGGGCCCAGAGAAACAGCCATTTCACGTGACCGGTGGCTAGTTGTGGTAACGGTCGTTGTTTGATGCCCGTTACGAATATGTGTTATCAGTAACGGGCATGAGCCCGTTACCTTTCTTCGCTCATTTGTAACACATGATCAGTAATGGGCGCTTTGCCCGTTACTAAAGGCAATCTATGCTCGTTACCAAAGTGAGTTTTCACGTAGTGGGAGTGCGTGGTGGGGCCAGCCTCCTCCCCCACGGTCGTCCTCTGCTCCTCCTCCCTTGCTTCTTCCTGATCTACGGACTGCGGGAGTGTGATGGAAGGAACAACTTTCCGTATGCCCCATACGTGATGTATGTCATTGAGATGGTTAGTGGTCTGAGTTTTCCAAAGGACTGTGTTCATAAATCTTATCAGTTGGCCTCCTGGAGCCACAAGCAAAAGGAAAATGTGCTCAAGTCTCTCCATGAAGAATCCACACCTGCTATCGACTCCTCTGAAGTTGGTCCTAGCAGTAGCAAGGAAAGGTCTAAGAGCAAGAAATTAAGAGCCATGGTAAGGGACCTCTTCTCAGTGTGTAGGTACATAGCCACTCAAGTGTATGAGACAAGAAAAGATGTAAACAAGCTGTTGAACCATGCTGGCTTTGCTGCACCAGTTCCTATTCTTCCTCCCTCTTTCTTTGTTGACAGCACCACTAGTGAGGAATAAGAGCATCAGGATGTGCCTGAAGATGACGAGCCCCTCATTGCTCGGATGCGCTCTGCCAAGGGTCCCAAAATTGGCACAAGGAAAACCCTCAGCTCCAAGATCCCTAAGCCACATGGCAAGGATGCCACCTCTGACTCTGAGACTGAGGAAGATGACACTGCTGTACATGTGTCTGACACAGAGACTGAATGGAGTGAGGATGAGTGAAGCAGTTGTCCAGGTTCAAGTTTTCCATTCCTCTCTTTCCTTTTTCTTCCCTTTTTGCTATCTGTTGACAAAGGGGGAGAGTAAAGAAAGATTGAGATGCATTCTCTGAGAAGAACCTGTGTTGTTGGTTGCTGGTTCTATCTTTTGTTTTTGTGAGATGTGAGAGTGCCAACACCTCTCTGAACTTAATCTCTGATCTGGTCTGTAAATATTTGGGTTGCCTCTGTTGGCAAGCCATGATGGATGGTTGTGGACATCTTTATGGGATTGAAAACTTTTAAAACTGTGTGATGTGATGTAATAGGACTAGATGAGCATGCCTTGTTTATTTATAATCTAGATCCTGTTATTTGCTAGTCTATTGTTGTTAATCTTTGCCTGCCTGTGATGATTGTTGGAGCTGTTGTGTTCCAGAATGCAGAGGTTCTATGAATTTTCACAGAGGTTCTGCGTTGCAGAAGTTCTGCATATTTTCACAGAGGTTCTGCAGTCTGGACACAGCTGACTCTCTGATTAATTCTATCTGTCATATGCATCACGGCTTGTAT
The DNA here is from genome assembly GCA_036936925.1 of Cenchrus fungigraminus. Classification (NCBI taxonomy): domain Eukaryota; kingdom Viridiplantae; phylum Streptophyta; class Magnoliopsida; order Poales; family Poaceae; genus Cenchrus; species Cenchrus fungigraminus. The sequence goes on from CM072780.1 coordinate 78,360,611, forward strand.
GTTACACAGTTCTTTTGCACCCCACGATGAAACGAATACATGGTATCTTGTTTTTACTTACTCTCAATATATGCAAACATGTGTTGATACATTTCATCTCTATTCAAAATGAGAAATGCATATATTGAGGGGGAGACTAGTATTCTTTTCATCAAAAGCTCAATCTTTTCAATTAAATGTAAGCTTTAATTGGGTTGTCAACATCTACCAAAAAGGGGGAGATTGTAAGTGTAATCAAGCCCTAAGTGGGTTTTGGTGATGTTGACCACACAATTAGAGGACTAATGAGCTTTTGAGTGTATGTGACAGGTTACTACTCTACCATAGGTGCAAAAGAGAAAATGGAGACCCCTAATTTAAAAAGAGAAGGTTTCCTTTGGCTCAAGTTGAGTTTAATTCATTTTATATTTCGAAATTGAGTTTAGGACAAGCCGTACTATCAAGGGGGATTCTAATAGTGGGTTGGGTGAAACCAAGTGCATAAAAAACCTCTTCCAACAATCTTCAACCCAGCCACAAAAGATCTGTCAGCCTGCTGTTCTTTTCCTGCAGAACGCAGAAGGTCTGCGAATTTTCGCAGAGGTTCTGCGTTTGTCAGTTTCAGGCTGCTGTGTTCTGTCAGTCGTTCCAAAACGTAGAAGTTCTGCATTTAAACGCAGAAGTTCTGCGTTTTCATTTATAGCCGTTGCAGCTCAGATCTGAGGAGTATTTATTCTCCACTGTGACCCAACGGTCATCTTCTTCTTCTCCACTGCTGCAAACCGCCCCAAGCTCTCTCTCTCTCTCTTGCTCTTGCATTGAATCCCACCTACTCCATTCCAAATCCAAGCACTTCATTGAAGGATTGGGTGATTCCTTGTGAGATTGAGCTAGGGATTCCCCGTCTTGAGTTCTTGTGCACTTGGTGAAACCCTAGCCTACTTGGTGGATCTTTTACTCTTGGAGCCTTGCTCCTAGACGGCTAGAGGTTGCTTGGAAGCTCTCCAATCTTCGTGTGGAAGCTCCAAGAAGTTTGTATTACCCCTTTGTGATTAGTGGAACCCTCCATCTATTGCTTTGGTAATAGGTGTGAGAGAGGAGTGGATTGAAAGAGATCCCATAGCCTTTGTGGCTTACCTCAACAACATGGATGTAGGCAAGCCTTTGTGGCGAGCTGAACCACGGGATAAATCGTGTCTCTTGTGCTTTAATTTCATATATATCTTGCTAGCTCGGTTTTAGCTTGTTCCTACTTGTTCATCTAGGGTTTGTCTTCGATCTCTCTAGGGACGAGTTTGGAAGGAGTCCAAGTTGTTGTATCCTCAATTCATCTTCTTACTAACCTTTCCATTGCTCTAGATCTGTTTTATACTCAGTAATCCGCAGCAGCTCTGGTGCAGGTTCCAGAACGCAGAAGTTCTGCGAAAAAACGCAGAGGTTCTGCGGTCTGGCAGTGAAGTTGCAAGAAAATTTTAAATTTGTTTTGCAGGCCTATTCACCCCCCCCCCCTCTAGGCCACTTGCCTTGATCCTAACAAGTGGTATCAGAGCAGGTTATCCTCCGTAGCACCTAATCGTGTGAGGGTATGGCAAGTGGAGAAGAAAGGCCCGAAGAAGATGAAGAGTTTGAAGATATTCCCATTAGGGATGAAGCTGAAGCATCCGAGGTAGAAGTGGATTCTACCTCTACTCATGAGAAGCTCAACAAGCTTAAGAAGGTTATGAAGGATGGCAGCAAGGAAGAAAAGAAAAAGAAAGAGAAGAAGAAAGAAGAGAAGAAGAAGAAAGAGATGAAGAAAGAAGAGAAGAAGAAGAAGAAGAAGAAGAAGAAGAAGAAGAAGAAGAAGAAGGAACCATCACCGCCACCATCATCTTCATCCTCATCATCATCATCATCCTCATCGTCGTCTAGTGAGAATGAAGATGGAGATGATGAGTACTATAGGACAAGAATACCCAAGAGATCCCTCAAGGCCAAGCCTAAGCCCAAGAAGGCTTATGGAAGCGTATCCTTTAACTATGATTCATTGAATACCTCTTCTAAGGATAACTTCACCATTCCCGTTGGCAAATTGCCCCAATTTGATGGGACCAACTTTGCCAAGTGGAAGCACTTGATGAAGGCCTATCTAACCGACTTAAACTTGGAGTTGTGGAATGTTGTGTGTGTAGGTTTTGATGACCTCGAAGACTATGAGAAGCTTACACCACGTGATTGCCGCAACATAAGAAGAAATGCATAAGCCACAAGCATTCTCCTAAGTGCATTGAGTCCACAAGAGTACAATAGAGTATGTAACTTGGAGATTGCCAAGGAGATATGGGACACTCTCCTTATTGCTCATGAGGGTGTTGACATAGTGAAGAAGTCCAATATAAGCATCTTAATGGCTCAACTCAATCGGTTCTCTATAATGGAAGGTGAAGGGCCTCAAGAGATGTTTGATAGGTTGATGGTCATAGTTGGTAAAATAAGAGGCTTGGGTGGTGAAGAGTTAGATGATCACTATGTGGTGAATGTGATGTTGGAGGCATTTGCTCCAAGGAACCCTACTCTAGTCACCTTGATTAGAGAGAAGAAAAGATTTGAGGAATTCTCACCAAATGATGTTCTTGGGAGGATTCTCACACATGAGCTCATGGACATGGAAATACAACAAAGGAGGAAGTTTGGAGAGCTAGAGGCTAAGATGAACAACTTGAAAGTCAAAGATGTTGCTCTCCAAGCCTACAAGTCAAGCAAGCCCTCTACTTCATCCAAGCCCTCCAAGTCAAAATCAAAGAAGGTTGAAGTAGAGAGCTCCACAAGTGACTCAAGTGAAGATGAGGATGAAGGTCCTCATATTGAGATTGGGGATATGGCTTTGTTCATGAAGACATATAAAAGAGGCTTGAAAAAGCAAGGCTACAAGTTCACCAAGAGAAGGTTCCCCAACAAGAAAAAGAGAACTTGCTACAATTGTGGAAGCACGGAGCACTTTATTGCGGATTGCCCTAATGAGAAGAAAGAGGGCAAGTATGACAAGAACAACAAGAATAAAGTGCACAACAAGAAAGATCAAAAGACACATCACAAGAGGAAGAACTATGGTGGAGAAGCCCATATTGGTCATGAATGGAACTCCGGTGATGAAGACTCTAGTGATGGAGAGGAGAAGAAAGTTGCAACCGTTGCCATCAAGAAGCTCTCCTCTACATCAAAGCTATTCACAAACTTGACCGATGATGAAGAGGGCACAACCATTCATTGTCTCATGGCTAAGGGTGAGAAGGTAAAATCAAAATCAAAATCCCCTCCTCCACCTAGTGCTGCCAAGGTTCAGAGACAATTATCTACAAATTCGTTGACTGTTGCAACAAAAGTCCAATCTATAGGTTGTAGCTGATTGAATTGACTTTAATTGTGGTTAAAAGCTCGATTTGGATTGGAGTTCGGATTTGGGGAGAAATCATCAAAGGACGGTGGAGTTACTTCCAGGACATCTGCTCGCCTGCCTGCTTGCGACGGAGAACAGGCGCAGGGAGGCCGTCGAGGATGGCGAGGTGGCGGCGGCGCCGGTAGTTAGAGAGACCCATGGGAGATGGCGACGGCAGGATCCCTAGCCTCGAGGAGGGACGTGAGGCGGAGGAGGTTCCCTTCGAACGCGCCGCCGGCGGCGAATGTGCCTGCGCCAGAGCACGACGTTGTTGGTGCCTCCATCACCGCGACAGCCGGAGAAGAAGTTGCGAGACGCACGAAAAGTAATGCGGTGGAGGCCTGCCGGTGGCTGGCACATGCGGAGGCTGGGGCGCCCCTCCTTTGGCCGACCAGCGTGCAGAGCACGTGGAGGCTGGAGGTCCCGCTGGGACACGTTGCCAGCGGAGCCCAGCCTCCCATGGCTACGCATGGCCTCCCGCTCCCGGGGTATGGTGGCCAGCGGGGCTGGACCTCCTGAGGACTGTGGTGTATGGGGGAGTAGGGGATAAGCAGGGAGGGTCGCGACGACGAAGCAGGGAGAGAGAAGCTCGGGGTGCTGCAGACGCATCCTCCTGCATTCGCAGGTTCAGCACACGAGTCCACATGTCGGCGCCATTTGCATGGAGATGCCCTTGTGGTTCTCTCTCAGTGGATTCGGCCGGCGGCTCCTCGCCGGCGCCGGTTGCCGGATCCAGCGCCCTCCCCCCCTCTCTCTCTCTCGGGCGCATCCGGCCGGCGTTGGGTCCTGCCTTCGCGGCGGAGCCAGCAGGGGAAGCCGCCAGCGCACCGATACGATGGCGTAGTAGTGGCCCGCGGTCAACGCGAGGGTAGGCGGCGGTGGCGCACGGGGGATCTGGCACCAGAGAGCAGCACAGCAGCGGGACCCTGAGGCCGGTCCACCTCCCGGTGCTGGCGCAGGTAACCCACGCCGGCCTCCTCCCGGTGACTGCGGCTCGACGGAGCAAGGGCCCGCGGCTCGGCGGCGGCACGCAAGCGCGAGGCGCCCTCTCTGCGGGACTGGATGCGGTGGTAGAGGTAGGGGCCACGGGTGAGCACGCCGGCCCTCCGCCCCCTCCCTCTCCACTCCCCCCGGGCACGGGTCGGCGGCGACGGCACAGAGCATGGCAAAGGAAGGGCGCGGCAGGGAGGGAGAGGAGGGGTGGCACAAAGCAGGAGGGAGAGAGAGAGGATAAGGATCACATGTGTGGTGCGGCAGAAAGCGGAGGGGGCGACACGGGCTGCACCGCTACAGGTGGAGGGACCCACACACCGTGGTTCCGGCGGCAAAATGAGAAGGGGCGGAACCAAGTGGGTGGCGACGTTGCCCTTACGGTCTTTTTAGGGGTAGAGATAGCAAATGACCAAATCGAGAAGCTAGTGTATCAAACGGAGAAGATGAGGTGTGTCCGGCGGCAAGGTGTTCACCGGACTCACCACGCACCGAGGCCAGATGACCGCTGCTTTCTCCTAGCGTGGAGCCGCTGGCAGCACAGGGTCGCCACCGCTCGGACGCCGAGCCGCCGGGCGCCATCACGGGCTGAATACCGCCGCCAGTGGGCGTCGCACTGCACGAGTCTGCAGCAGGGCGTGCAGGGCGCGGGCTCACTAGACCTTTGGCAGGCTGCGCACTGGCAACGGCCATGGCTCTGCACGACGGTCCCTCTTGAACGATTGCCGCCGCCAAGCTTGAGCTCCACCAACGGAATCCGCCGCACACCCGCCAAATCCGCCTCTGACCTCGCCAAATCCGACCGGTGAGTCCTCGCCAAAGCCTCTTCCCCAGCGAGCTCGGTGGGGCGCGGAGGAGCCAGGTGAGGGCAGGCCTCCAAATTTTGGCAGCGGCGACGGCCGCTCTGTGCGCGGGAGATAGGCGATGCGGGACGGAGCCGCGCGCGCGAGACGGAAAGGGAGCGTGCGGGTGGGACGGGGTCGGTGGAGTGTAGCGAAAGGAGGAGATCCGGGCCGGCGTACGGGATCTGTCGACTCACGTGGGCCTCTCTAACTCGAGTCTTCTGGAGTCCTGCGGCATCGATGTCTGTGTCAACACGAAGTCTAGATAAGAAACGGAGTATCTCTTCAATAACTTAACTGCAGTGCCACATCAGCAAAAAAAAGCTAATAAATGAACATAGACTCTATGATAGAGTTTGGATTGGGAGTGCCCTAATAACCCTTCATAATCGGATGGGTTACTGAGTAGAATTAATTATATGCATACACACTTATAATAATTGTCGAACCTATTAGTCTTTCTTATTCTCGAGCATCGATAGTGGGAGTAAATGATCATTTTGTTAGCTAGGCCAGAAGATATTATGAGAGCATTTATTGTATTGTCCGAAAGCTAAATGAATATTTTTTATGAGATAAATTTTGAAGACTAAATGAAGAGTCTTTATGGGATAAATTTTGTATTGGAGAGTGATTGTGTCTCATCTTACTAAAAATTAAGCATTAGGAAGGAATTTAAGGTACTGAATGGTACTCCCTCCATCCCACAAAGACTGTTAGTTTAGAAAATTTAGGACATACTAGTTGTGGCAAGTGACCATACTACTCATAATTAATCTGCTTGGTTTTCTGAATTCTGAATAAATGAAGTGCATTGGAACCAGAGAAAAAACACAAATTGATCATTTCATTGGCTCTATGCACTTCTCAATGTACTTTTTTTATTGGGATAAAGTATTGCTTTAATTAGACTAGTTCCACTACAAGCTAAATGAACATTATTTGTGAGACAAAATTTGAAAGCTAAATGAACACCCGGACGGAGGGAGTACAGTCAAAGAGCAAACCCAATGCATTTGGACCGGGACAAAAGCTTATCTATCCTTTGCCTGGAGCAACCAACCACGCCGATCGGAGAGGTGGGAGTCACCGTCTCAAAGAGTTCCTTCCTCTTGAAGCGAACTTCTCCTCTCCCTCGTTTCCTCCGCCTTCCTCCTCGGGGGCCCTCCCTCTCTCCCTGCCGGCGATCTCGCCGGCGACGAGAAGGGCAGGGTGCCCCACCCCCCACCAGTGTAGATCTACTAGTATTTAGGTTTATAGTTGCCTTTATGGCTATCGCCCACAGTGGTAAGTACCGCCATGGTTGCGCCGCCGCCGCCGTCGTCGCCGGTCTTCTTGGCCACCTCGTCATCGTCGCCGCCGCCGCCCAGGTGTGTTTAAATAATCTATCCCCACTCCTCCGCCTAGTGGATCTCGTCACCTATCCGCCTCCGCCGCTCCTTCCACCTCGCCCCGGAGATCCGCTCGTCACCGATTCGCCTTCTCCACCGCTTCTCTTCACCACCAAGACCAAGCAGCCTCTACAACTTCAGATCTGTGGCCGCCTCAGCACATGCCCACCGGGAGAAGGCCTGAAGAACCCACCTCCACCGGGGAACCGACTTCGAGATCCATTTACCGCTGGCGACGAGAAGCCTCCACATCCGTCGGTCGCTCGGTGTGCTCTTCCTCAACATCTCGGTTGGCCCCTCTACAACCGACGCAAGGCGCGGTTTCTCCACCCTGCTGTTCTCGCCGCTGGCGATACCTCAGCTCACCGCCGGCGTGTTCTTCACCGGCCGTTTCTAGGTGGAATCAGTGTAGCTCTGGTCCAAGGACCTCTTTGTAATACGACCTTCTTGGAAGGATCGTTTTGTAATATGGCCGCTTAATATATATAAAGTGTTTTTAGTCAAAAAAAATGCATTTGGACCAAGCAGTCTATAGTTGTGACAAACTTCACAGCGCTCTGGGTCAAAAAACTTCACAATGCTCAACCCAAAAGCAGGCAGTATGGGTGGGCCATTGATAGAGGAAAGCAAGAGAGATAGGAGAGAAGGGAAATAAATTGTTTGTTTTAATTTTTTTATGGGCAGTCCATATGTTTATGGGAAGTTTTTGCTATGAGCTGCGATATGAATCACCCCCACAATGTTTCAGGTAGGTTTCATGAAATATTTTTTGTGCACGTTGTGATAGCCCCAAAGCTAGAACAAATGCTTTCAAGCAGACGTAAAATTTCAAGCGTGGAAAACGTTGAGACGGGAGAAAAATAACAACATAGGAGTATCATAGAATTTGGAAGGTCACAAACTATGCAAAGTTGAATCTATAGTGCGTCTGGTCAACATTCATAGTAACTTCACTCGAACGGCGTACAGACGCTCTTCCCGAGCCGTGTCAACACAAACACAACACCCCAACCGTCCCTGCACTCCATAAAAAGTTGGACTTCGGGGCTCCGCCAGCGTTCCACCAAGAGCACAAATCCAACCAGATCACCATGCAAAACCTCACCGAGGTCGCGCGCTCGAAGAACCTCCTGCTCAAGGTGGAAGGCCATTCGGTGACCACGGCCATGGGCGGCGGCGAGTTCATCAAGTCCAGCTGCGCCCCAAGGACCACTGGGCCGTCTGCCACCGGCCGGTGACGCTCAAGCTCGTCCTTCTCTCCGAGCCCCACGCCGGCAACGTCAAGGCCAAGCTCTGCTGCCGCCTTGTGGATCCCGCCAGGAGGCTGCCGCCGTCCGAGGAGAAGAGCGTCACGCACAAGTTCCACCGCGCGGGGGACTACTCCGGCCCCGCCGTGCTCACGGCGAGGGAGGAGCTGGAAGCGTCCGGCTACCTCGTCGACGACGCCTACACGGTGCAATGCACCATCGCCGTGCTCAAAGAAGTACCACCGAGGAGCTCAACGGCGGCCGACGACGACCGCCGGCCGGAATCTGAGTTACCGTCGCCGGACCTGCTCCGGCACCTGCGCGAGCTCATGCACGAGGGAACCGGCGCGGACGTCACGTTCCTCGTGTCCGGCAGCAAGACGTTTGCCGCGCACAGGGCCGTTCTCGCCGCGAGATCGCCGGTGTTCAAGGCCGAGTTGTTCGGGGGGATGAAGGAGGGGTCCTCGTCGTCCCAGCACGTCGTCGAGGTCGAGGACATGGAGCCGGCGGTCTTCAAGGCCCTGCTGGGCTTCATCTACACCGACACCGTGCCGGAGCTCGACCGGCTAGCAGCGGAGGAAGCGGTGGCGATGGCGCAGCATCTGCTGGCCGGTGCGGACAGGTACGGGCTCGACAGGCTGAAGCTGGTCTGCGAGGGGAAGCTCTCCGATTGGGTCACCGTCGGCACGGCGGCGACCACGCTGGCGTTGGCGGAGCAGCACCATTGCCCGCAGCTCAAGGAAAGGTGCGTGGAGTTCATCGCTGGATACCTTGATGCCGTCTTGGAGACGGAGGGTTACAAGCATCTGGAGGCAAGCTGCCCCTCGGTGCTCACTGACATTTGTTGAAAGATATATTGTAATACGACTCAATCTGTTGAGATCGTGACGGATATGGCTGCGTCCATAACAACTTGATGTGCAAGGTTAATATCTAATAGAAGATATTGTTAGCTAGAGATAAACTATCTTGTCACACAAGATGTAAACAAACTCTCTTGTAAATCTATTGACCAATTCGGTCCATATAAACACGCAGCCGTGGGATGCCAAGGTAGGCAACCACGTTCCCACATTTTGTTACATGGTAATCAGAGCCTCTTCTTCCTAAAATACATCTACAACTTTCCAACCCTAGCCATGGCTTCCTCCTCCTCCAACCTGCCGCACTCTCCCTTTGGTCCCATCGTCGCAGAGAAGTTAACCAGGGAAAACTTTGTGCTGTGGAAGGCGCAGTTCCTTCCGGGAGTCCGCGGAGCCCAGGCCATGGGTTACCTTGACGGAACCACCCCGGAACCGTCCAAGACCTTGACCGTCGAGAAGGACGGCAAGCCTGAAGAAGTGACGAACCCGGCGCATGAGACATGGGTCAGCACCGACCAGAAGCTGCTCGGTCATCTGCTCAACTCCGTCTCCAAGGATGTACTTGTTCAGGTTGCCACGTTGGCAACTTCGGCCGAGGTTTGGGCAGCTCTCCAAACGAGCTTTGCTGCCTCCTCACGCGCGCGGGTTACAAACCTGCGTCTGCAACTCGCCAATCTGAAGAAGGGGGACATGAAGATGGCGGACTACTTCGCCAAGATGAAGAGCATCCGTGACGAGATTGCATCTACTGGTAAAGTCATTGATGAAGATGAGATGGTTGGCTTTATCCTTAATGGTCTTGATTTCGATTACAACCCCGTTGTTTCATCTGTACTTGGCCGCACTGACCCCATCACGCTGAGCGAGCTCTATGCTCAACTGATGGCCTATGATCTTCGTCTGGATATGTTTCGTGGAAAAGAAGCAGACGGCCAGTTTCAGTCTTCAGCAAATACAGCGTCTTGTGGACGCAGTGGTCCTCGTGGTCGCGGCTACCGTGGTGGAGCGGCCGTGGCAATGGTGGACGCAACGGAGGTGGTCGTGGTGGTGTGAACCACGACAATTCCAAGCAAGGGAGCTCACGCAAGGCCCCCTGCCAGATCTGCACCAAGACTGGTCATGAAGCTCGTGATTGCTGGTACCGTTACGATGACGATGACGAGTACTAGCACAAGACCGCAGGAGCTGCCGCCACAGGATATGGGGTCGACACCAACTGGTATGCAGACAGTGGTGCAACCGATCACATCATCGGCGAACTTGAGAAGATGACTGTCCGCGACAAGTACAGCGGGCAAGATCAGGTGCATACGGCCAGCGGAGCAGGTATGAAAATTAGTAACATCGGTCATTCGGTTTTGCATACCCCAAATAGAAACTTACATCTTAAGAATATTCTGCATGTGCCTAACGCCAACAAAAGCTTGCTTTCTGTTCATCACCTTGCTTCCGATAATGATGCTTTCTTTGAGTTTCATCCAAATTTCTTTTCTATAAAGGATCGGGCCACGAAGCAAATTCTGCATCAAGGAAGGTGTAAGAGAGGGCTCTACCCTCTTGCATCTCAGTCGTCGAGTCCTAGTTCTACCAAGCAAGCATATGGCATCAATAAAGTGTCATCATCCCGGTGGCACAGTCATCTGGGTCACCCAGCTTATCCTATAGTCCAGCGTGTCCTTAGGGATAATAAAATTCCGTGTGAAAGTATTCCTAGTCATGAGTCCATTTGTGACTCGTGTCAAAGGGCTAAGAGTCATCAATTACCTTATGGTAGATCGAACAGTGTTTCTAGTTCTCCTTTGGAGCTCGTTTATTCCGATGTTTGGGGTCCTGCTCCCGTTTCAGTGGGCAGACATGCATATTATGTGAGTTTCATCGATGACTTTAGCAAGTACACTTGGATCTACCTTATCAAGCATAAATCCGATGTCTTTCAATTTTTCAAAAACTTTCAGAATCTAGTTGAGCGAAAATTTGACAAGTAAATTATCTCTATGCAAACTGACTGGGGAGGAGAATACGAAAAATTAAATTCCTTCTTTCAGCGGATAGGAATAGCACATCGTGTCTCCTGTCCTCATGCGCACCAGCAAAATGGGGCACCTGAACGCAAGCATCGTCATATTGTTGAGGTTGGCCTAGCCTTGCTTGCAAATGCCTCCATGCCTCTAAAGTTTTGGGATGAAGCTTTCTTGACCGCAACATATCTTATAAATATTCTTCCCAGTAAGGTTATCAACTATAGCACCCCTGCTGAGCTTCTTCTTCATGAAAAACCTGACTACACGTCCTTGCGCATCTTTGGATGCGCATGCTGGCCAAATCTTCGGCCTTTCAATACCCGCAAACTTGCTTTTCGATCCATCCGGTGTGTTTTTCTGGGATATAGCTCTCTCCATAAAGGGTTCAAATGTCTCGAACCATCTTCTGGTCGAGTGTATATTTCTCGTGATGTCGTTTTCGACGAAACTGTGTTCCCTTTTAGTGAGCTACACTCAAATGCAGGGGTCCGCTTACGGCAAGAAATCCTTCTTCTCCCAAATCATATTCTAAATCTGGGGGATGCACTACCTAATTCTGATGTTACTAATGATCAACCTAGTTCTCAGAATGTTTTGCAGGACACAGAAAAAAATCCGGCGCAATTTGATGATCATTTGATGCAAAATACATGTGATGGCGGGGTGTACCTAGCACCCGTCCCTGGCGTCCGATCCGAGGTAGATACGGCAGCAGCTCCAGATGCGTCAGGCGGCTCCCGATCCCAGGAGGATATGGCAGTGCCGTCCGCTGCGCCGTCAGCTGCCTCTCCGCGCGTGCCGCATGGGCAGACCGGATCACCTGCGCCCCCGACCGGATCCTCTGCGGTCGCATCTCCACCACGGTCTTCTGCCACGTCGCCGACTTCTCCGCCTGGGGGGGACACCACCGAGATCGAGGCGGATCCGGCAGCTGCGTCAGGAGCCGGTGCTGCAGCGGGATCCTCTACACCAGGCGGATCTCCTGTGCTGCCTGCATCAACAAATCCTCCTTCGCCAGAAGTTTAGCGTCCTAGAACTCAATTACAAAGTGGTATAATAAAGCCCAAACAATTCACTGATGGTACAATTAGATATGGAAATTTGTGTTCTACAGGGGAGCCTCAGTCTTTGCAAGAAGCCCTCGATGATACAAATTGGAAGAAAGCAATGGAGGAAGAATATGCAGCTCTTCTCAAGAATGGCACTTGGCATCTTGTGCCGGTCAAGCCAGGTATGAATCTTATTGATTGCAAATGGGTCTTTAAGATCAAAAGAAAGGCAGACGGATCAATTGATAGATACAAAGGTAGACTAGTAGCAAAGGGGTATAAGCAACAATATGGTATAGATTATGAAGATACATTTAGCCCAGTTGTTAAAATTGCTACTGTTCGTCTAGTTCTATCTTTGGCTGTTGCAAGGGGTTGGTGTCTACGACAGTTAGATGTACAGAATGTGTTTCTTCATGGTGTTCTGGGAGAAGAAGTATATATGAAACAACCTCCTGGTTTTGAGACTAGAAGCACTTCACATCTTGTTTGTAAACTAGACAAAGCTCTTTATGGTCTTAAACAAGCTCCTCGAGCATGGTATTCCAGATTGAGTACGAAGCTAATTGCCCTTGGTTTTAAAGCATCAAGATCAGACACTTCCTTGTTTATCTATCAGAAAGGAGGAGTAAGTATTTACATGCTTATCTATGTGGATGATATAATTGTTACTGCCTCCTCGCAAGAAGCTGTTGCAGCTTTGCTTCGAGATCTCAAGAAAGAATTTGCACTCAAGGACCTGGGAGATTTGCATTATTTTCTAGGTATTGAGGTAAAGAGAAACGAGCAAGGAATTGTTTTGTCACAAAGCAAATATGCTAGAGATATTATGTCTCGAGTTGGGATGACAAAGTGTAAGCCATCATCAACACCGTTACCTGCTACAGAGAAATTGTCAAGGTTTGAAGGGGAGCCCTTGGGCGTTAATGATAGCACAAGGTACAGAAGTATTGTAGGTGCCCTACAATACCTCACCTTGACACGACATGATCTTGCATTTGCTGTTAACAAGGTTTGTCAATTTCTCCATGCTCCAACAAGCATTCATTGGGTTTCAGTTAAGCGGATTCTTAGATATGTTAAGTTCACAATTGATCTTGGTCTAACAATCCCGAAGAGGAACTCGTTTCTTGTGAGTGCATTCTCAGATGCTGACTGGGCAGGAAGTGTTGATGATAGGCGATCTACAGGAGGTTTTGCCATCTTCTTTGGTTCAAGCCTTATATCCTGGAGTGCACGCAAACAAGCAACAGTAGCTCGGTCAAGCACTGAAGCGGAATATAAAGCAATGGAAAATGCCACAGCTGAGGTAATCTGGCTGGAATCTCTGCTCAATGAACTTGGTGTACGGTTAAGGGCTTCACCATGCCTATGGTGTGACAATCTAGGTGCAACATACTTATCTGCTAATCCAGTATTTCATGCAAGAGCTAAACACATAGAAATTGATTTTCACTTTGTTCGAGAACGAGTTGCACAGAAACAATTGCAGGTTCGATTGATTGCATCCAGAGATCAGCTTGCAGATGGTTTCACTAAAGCTCTCCCAAGCTACAAGTTCGAAGAGTTCAAGCACAATCTTAATCTCCAGTAGTATGAGAGTTTAGATTGAGGGAGGGTGTTGAAAGATATATTGTAATACGACTCAATCTGTTGAGGTCGTGACGGATATGGCTGCGTCCATAACAACTTGATGTGCAAGGTTAATCTCTAATAGAAGATATTGTTAGCTAGAGATAAACTACCTTGTCACACAAGATGTAAACAAACTCTCTTGTAAATCTATTGACCAATTCGGTCCATATAAACACGCAGCCGTGGGATGCCAAGGTAGGCAACCACGTTCCCACATTTTGTTACAACATTCTCAAGACTGCGCGTGGGCGTGGCTCGGGAACAAAATGAAGACATGTGTCGTGCCTGTTAAATGGTCGCAAGGTTTGATGGAAGTATGGGACTTCGTTTCTGATTCTTTATGCTTCAGCTATATCTTGAGTTCTCTGTTTTTTCAGGACTGTATTTTTCAGCTTTTTATTGCTAAAATAGCCATTTTAATCCTGCAATTATATATGCTTCTGAGAGTGTCTACAATTAGGGGTGGGCATAAAACCCGAACCCCGAACCCGAAATACCCGAACCCGCACCCGAAATACCCGAAATCTAGGAAACCCGAACTACCCTCGGGTAGCAATTTTGTTAACCCGAACATATTATGGGTAATTCGGGTTTTGGCCCACGGTACCCGAATAACCCGAGTGACCCGATTTTCAGCCCAATACTGACTTTTAGCCCACACTCATAGAGCTATACCACACAGCCCATTACAGAAAGCCCATATAAACAACTAACCCTAGCCTCCACCAGCAGTCATCTCCTCCCTCCCTCACGCAGTCACGCCGCCCCCAGCCACATCTCGCGAGACAAGAGCACGAACGAGAGCAGTCGACATCCTGATCTTCCTATGCCGCATTCGGATTCCCGTCCTGGTTCCTCTCCGCCTCCCTCTAGAGCTCCCTCTCTACCTCCCTCAGTCCCTCTCCAAGTCTCCATCTCCCTCTATTAGCTCTGTACCTACCTCTCCGACCTTGCAAGAATGAAGAATGGATTGCGTGCATCTGTTGCTTTGATCTAGTCTCCTCCTCTAAGCTTCTTTAATCCAATCCACTCCAAGTCAATTACTCCACAGGTGCAACTGAGGGTAGGAACGAATCACATTGCAGAGCTTAGGATGAGAAGTACCTGCACCGTGGCTAGTGGTGGCAGGCCGACAGAAAGAAGAAGGCAACAAAGCGCTGCTAATCTCCTCCCTGTGGTGTCTATCGGGTAAATCGGGGAACCCCGAACCCGAACCCGATTTCTCGGGTACCCGAAATGTCGGGTTTTCATTTGTTCGGGCAATGTTCGGGTGCCAGTTCCCATTACCCGAATTTCCAGAAACCCGATTTACCCGACCCGAAATTTTCGGGTAACCCGAATGCCCACCCCTATCTACAATGATCTAGCTTAGAGCCAGATGAATCCATTTTATTACTTAAACAACGCAACAAGTATGAGACTAGCGTGACTGCGTGAAGTGAAGAGCTAGTCTCGCTCACTTTTCGATGCAGCTTTCCCTCCGTCAAAACTGCTGCTCACTCCATCTCAAATTACTCGTCGTCTTGACTTTTTACTTTTTAAAATACATTTATTTTGTTATGCACCTAGATATATATTATGTCTAGATACATAACAAAAGGAATGTATTTAGAAAAGGAAAACGATAAATACTTTGAAATAATTTGAAATGTAGGGAGTATCATTTACAAAAGGACTCACATCAACTATATGCTATCAACATGTCGAAGGGCACTCCACCAGGCCAGGCACACAGACTGTGCTGGCACAATAGACTGGAGTATCAACTAACTTATACTGTTGGAGACGCTCTGAGGGTCACGTTCCTAAACTTCCGTTTACTTTCATTGTTGGTACGGTTAAACTCAACCTCACGCTCTCTATTATTTTAGCACGAGGGTATTGTGAAAAGTCATGCTTACCTTTCCCTTGTTCTTCCGGTACTCAATTTCCAAAATCCATCGATCTGCCGTACACAAGCAAATCCATCTGCCGTACGTGATATTAATTGAACAGACCAAAATCATCAGCCACAAATAAATCCAGCAGTGAAATGAACTTATTTTTTAAACCAGCAACTGCCCTGTTCTGGAGAAAATCTGGCAGTCAGGGTAAGTTCGATCAACCGTATATGTTTCACCGAGACAGAGTTCACATTTCAAAGTTGAAGTTAATTGACTTAAGCTCCCTACCTCTGCTATGAAGTCTTGGGTATGCAGTGGGTCGTTGATCTGTATGGGCATGCTCAAGTGTTCTTGTATTTCTCCACTTCAACTGCATACTGGCTGTATCCACAACAAGGTTCTCGTATTAGGCCTGAATGGGCTGAAAATTGATGAGATCAACATTCGGCCCGGCCTTAAACGAAATCAAACCGGGCAGTCAAATTCAGCCCGATTTGAATTTTCAGGTTAGCCCAAGGATCAGACCAGCCCACTGATATATCTTTCTCAAGTACTATAAAAACCATCAAGCCACCATAAAAATCCGAATATGTTTCCAAAGCTACAGGCAGTACATAGGCAGTCCATAGCAAGTGCAATCTACTATCGGCCTCCGACCCTCCGTGCTCTTCAGGCTTTGAGGTTTGAGCACCTGCTATGCTCATCGGTGATTGGTGAACAGCCGCTGCATCGCTGTTGTGGAGGAGCAGGGAGACGACGATGCGGCAGTCGCAGGGCAGCATAGGCATAGGGCTGTCCTGCCAGCACGGAGGCCGCTCGACGTCGCGAATGTCGCAGCACACGCCGCCGGGTTCTGATTTTTCTTCGAAGCTAGGTCCCCAGTTGTTTCTGGGCCTCCGTGGGCCAGGATTGAAGTTACTGCATCAACATTTTGGCCGGCCTGCCGCACAAAATACCTACAAAACGCTATAGCTGGCAGCTACGTCGTTAATCTTGTTTAGCGCGCGTATAGTAGCTGCCGTAGCGGCAAAGTGGTCAATAGCTTAGCGTCGACCCTCCAAAACGCTATAGCTTCGCTTCAGCGACGCTATATGCCGCTATTTAAAATTGGACACAGCTAATTTACAGCCGGTTGTAAATTAGACTATCCTACGGCCGGGCAATTTTCGGACTACGTTGATTAGAAAAAGGAGGTTGCTTTCCTTTTTAATCATTAGCCCATGTGAACGTGTCAGAAAAAGGAAATGCACAGGTCTGCCTTTTTCGAAAACCAATTTGGCAGCTTTTGAACAGAAACGCAAATAAAATCATACAGCGAGCACATGACACAGAAAAAATTGCCCATAACAAAAAAATGCACAGTACAGAATCACATATCTCATCATGTGCAAAATACAGGAACCTAATCTGCCAAAATTAAGGTTCATAATAGGTTAAATTACGCAATAAATTTGTCACACCCTCCTATGCTTAACCCAAATATACAACATCATGAACGAAATTGAATGTCATGATTCATGGGATTGCGCGGACATCTCACAGATGGGTTACTACCTGCATAATAAATGATCTTCTTTCATGGCCTACAATACAATGAAGAAAAAATAACAAATTAGTTAGGATGTACATAGCACATAATAAAATGGACAAACTAAGAAAAAAATTTATGTATCCTGATAATCAAAAATAAGACAGCAAAAATTGCATTAGCAAATTATCTTTTTGCTTGTTTGTAAACAACAAAATGGCAAACTAAAAGTATTACTTTGCCCCCAGCTGATAACAGTGATCTGCTTAAGTATACTTTGACTAACCGAAAATTGTACTTTCCCTAGCTCACACAAATATCACACTGTCATTATCATTATCTATCATGAACTCCAGTTTTAAAAAAGCAAATAGTCAACAAAGCAATGAAGCAGATGTACCTGGTACGTGCATGAATGGCCTCTACACGCGGTGCTAGGGGAGTCCATGAGCGGCGGCGGCGCTAGGAGAGTCCGAGCGGCGGTGTCGGATCGTGATGCCGGGAAACGAACCGGCGCGCGTGGGTGCGTGCGTCTGGGCTGGTAATTAGGGGAAGGGGGTTATTGCAAAACTGCATCGATTAGGGGGTCTTGTGGGCAGGTTTTTTGCAAAAGTAGCACACCTCTCTCCTCAACCTTTGGATCTAGATCCAACGTCGGTGATCGGAGTTTCCATAATTTGCACAGCTACCCTGGTTTCCACCTGATACACTCCTACATGTAAACGAGTCAATTCAGCAAAACCACAGCTTGTACGAGCACTCCATCTGCATGCATGCTTTCTGCTGTGCTCCTCTGGCGTTCTAGTAGTTTATAGTTTGCTGACAAAACAGCAGCTCATATATAGCTGCAGCAGCACACTATCTGTGCACAACATGC
Source organism: Cenchrus fungigraminus (assembly GCA_036936925.1). Lineage (NCBI taxonomy): Eukaryota > Viridiplantae > Streptophyta > Magnoliopsida > Poales > Poaceae > Cenchrus > Cenchrus fungigraminus. The sequence goes on from CM072780.1 coordinate 78,378,331, forward strand.
AGTGTAATGCTTTCTAAGAGTTGGTTTTTGCACTCATATAAACTGGATTGTGAAAAGCATACAGTTTCAGTGGTATGTGTGCTAAGTTGGTGTTGAATCGAGATTGCAGACATACCTCTTTCCCAGGCAAGAATTTAGACTTCCACTTGGTGTCATTTTCTTCATGCGTAAACCATTTGTATGTGAGAAGCTTCCAGATATTGGGCATATCTTTTTCATTGAAATTGCAAACTTTGCGTCCATCCCAATATTCAGCATGCATCAGCATATGGAAGCTGCAATCGTGGCTGCAAAATGGATACGCAAGAAAATAACAGATCATGATTGATTGGGTGGGTTTGACAGGATAGGCGCAAAGAAACACAGCAGGGGTGATGAAGATCAGATTATACTGCAGAAAAATAAGTACCAACAAACTAGTTCTATGTCTAGTACAGTTGTCTGATTAACAGAATCCTACATGCTGCTATGGATACATGGCATTCCAAAATAATGAGATGTTTCAGTCAACTTGCTGCTAGCAAAACTGCTAAACTGAAAAATTATGATTGAAAATGTTGAACTGATAGAGATGAAAAAGGTTGTACATACTTGTTCTGAGCTGGGATGCTGATAGGGACGATTTCGTAGTTTTCAATAACTACTTTTGATTCTGAGTAGTATTCACTCCAAAGGTGCTTGATTGATTCCACTATTTCATCGCAGCAAGTCCTTAGGGTGCCGTCTTCAAGTGTTCTCATGGAGTCAAGGACTTCAAACCTTGAATTGCGTATGTTGAACCAAGAGGTTTTTGACCTTGATAACTTGCAGTACAGGGAACATGGCCTGCAAATATTTTGTTGCTGTTTTAGAAAGAAAGAAAATGCAGATATTGCAGATATGTTGCAGATAAATAGTGAAAGAGCAAAAGTATTGCATATGCTGCAGATCTTGATTAACGCGCCTAAACTAAACACAGCTAGTAGAAATAGACTCAAACTGGCAGATTAAAAGGCATATCAAATTTCATTGAACACTACATTTCTACAGGATAGGTTGCAATAGGCATTTTTTATGCTGTTTTATATACAAGTCAAGGACCAAGTGGAAGAAATGATACTTTTGCCTAACTAATAACAATACTTTGCTTACTCAATAGAAATATTTTGCGTATCTAAGTATAATAACTTGCCTAACCCAATGCAGATATTGCAGATGCACGTAAAATAGTGAAAAAAGAAAGCAAAAGGGTTTCTAAAACTTAACCCAACAAGCAGAATAGACTATTACATCAGACTGAACTATGCCTAAGAAACTATCATTGCATTAGCAGCCTAAAAAGAAAGGAATAGACAAAAAGGGGATGATCCCAGCAAAAAAACAGGGGCGTGGCTAGTTTACAAACGGCTGTAAACCAATGTCCGTCCACACTAGTATTATCTGCCACTGTTGCTGTTGGACGTGCACATCCAGACAGTAACTTCACCTGTCCGAATAAAACACAAACAGGCTGCTGAGTTTAAAAAATTTGTATCTTTCTAAACAAGAATCAAAACTAAAATTAGATTGCACCACCGTGTTAGTCTCAACGAAATCTTTAAAAAGATCTCACTTCAATATCATATTTTTCTCATTTCAGTACCAAGCAATTTTGTTAAAACATGAACACATGTTATAATAAACTCATACGCAATTTAGAAGAGATATATAAAAAAAATAACATCATTTAGAAAGCATCATAGTTTCTTAACTGAGCAGAAGGATAGAGTAGTGCGTAGAGGAGAAAAAAGTGTCATAGTTCTTCAGTGAGAAAAAGGAGAGCGGTGAGCAGAAGAGGGCAGCGACCATGCAAAACTACGATGCATTCCTAGTATCAAATTCACCAGGCAGGTATGCACGGGAGAAGGAAAAAGCAGGAGGAGATCGAGGCTGGACGAACCCGTCAGTGGCGGCAGGGGTACGAGCGAGCTCAATGCTAATTCATGGCTCCGATCAAATAACAATTAATGTAATTGAAAATCTGAAAACCTTGCTTGCTGTAGTGCTAAGTTGTTTATTAGAAACCATATTATTGCTTAAAATAATTTGATTGCCTAATCAAATCCATGTTATTGCCTAAAAACCTTGCTGGAGGAAAGCACGTCCCATAACGTAATTTGATTTGAAAAAGAACTTTGACTCAATTTGAAAAGCATGTCCCATAACATACGAAGGGAAAAACAGATACCAACTTGGAAAGCATATTTGTGTAAACATGAGAAAAATTCACAAAGATTCAGCCGTATGGTACCACTACTAATTTGTTGTATATAAGAACTTTTATTGCCTAATGAAATATATTATTTGCCTATTTAGAACTATATTATTGCCTATCTTGAACCATATTATTGCCTAACCAGTAATACTAGTGGAAAACTCCCAGAAGTGAAAGTGTTCTGACCACTCGAGAGAGTCACGAAGTTTGTCCCCGTGGTGCTGCACGACACAGGACGGGGATGCGGCCCTTGCGAGCTCTCTATGCCATCGGGGGCCACCTTGTGGTCGCAGGTCCTTTGTCTGAAGCCACCGTTGTGCATTCAAGCATGAGGGCCGACGCCGTAGACCGTGGAGGTCACCGCACAGGCCTATACGAGGGTCGCTGCAGCGCAGGCCATTGCATCGAAACCTCTATTGTATCAGCAATGTCAAAAAAAAATTATGCCTATACATCCATCTAATTAATATATCTGTACAGTATATGGATTAAGTTGTTTTTTAAACTAGCTAAACTGGAGCCTTAATGGTGCTGATTTGAGTACTCAAGAACGCTAAGTTGTATAACTGATTTGATAGCCAGTCTGGAAAGTCGAAAAAACAACCATATTCATACTGCTTGTGTTTCAACTAAATATTAATGTGGTACATGCATCCCAAACAAAAAAGGGTAAAAACCACAAATTACACTATTGTGTTAACATGAATCACAAAAAACCAGCTGGGGCTGTCTGTACAAAAATAATGAAGTATGTGCATTTAAACAACAGTTCAGGATGTGTTGAGCTAGTGCTTAGAAAAGGGTACTAGTTTAATTAGCATGAAGTGAGCTCCTACTACTGAGTTACTATTGAGCTTATCATGCATGTACTGTTAACAAGTAGGGACACTAGAAAAAAATGTACCACATTTGTCTGCGATCGTCGAACTGGTTCCTGCTTCTTCTATTTAGGCATTGTTTGAGTTATCTAGTGGACACTTCAATCTGATGTATCATGAGAGCCGAGAAAAGCAGCCCACCCTGCCAAAGTTCATACATAAAAAACCAAAAACAGACGATCAGATTTACAGATGGTCAGGTTTACAGAAAGAAGGTACAAAATATTTTTTAAAAATAACAGTAACAAAGCCAGAAGCTGGTGGAGTTGTGTGCATCGGAGCCTCGGAGGAGCCACCACAACCGAGAATTACAGGGTATATGGGGGTAAAGTCCCACCCATACCACATACCAACTCCGGTGGTTTTTTATGACTCCAAAATAAAAGACTTACACAACCCAGCACCCCAGCTAAAAAAGTTAAACTTGAAATGAAATACATATTCATGAACTGCTAAAAAATATTTTAGACATAATTGATATCTATGTTTTTTCTCTGGTTACTTGAGTTACTTTTGAAATAAGCTAAATTGATGGTTAATTGTTGCTAATTTGAGTACTGAAGAATGTTAAGTTGATATTCAAAGTATTTAAGAGAGGGTGATATAAAAAATGACATAAGATAAAAAGAAAAAGACAGAAGGTACTGGAGCTTCATTAACGGAAATGTTAGGCCATCATTGGACCATTCAACACATGCCTCCATGTTTTTCTTAAAAAATGAAAAATAGATATGGGGCAAGTGCACAATCACGACTGTCAGACACTAGTGTACGGGGGTGACTCCTACTCAAGCCATCTTTATAATACTCATGGTATAGAGTAAATTTGAAAAATCAGAATATTATACCATGCACTACAGTTGGTAGGAACCAAAATATTTTGAGTTTGAACAAATAATTTGCTCATTCTGTTAGATACATAAAACAACAAATTCAATGTCTCATCCATAAATGACAGCCTTAGCTATAGAACTGAAGTAACAGGAGGGCCTAAAGGCACAGTAACAATGTATTCAATTCCTGAATCTGACGAACCACCTGAGCATACTAACATAACCAATTTCCAGTTACGGAAGCCTTACTTTGAAGCTTAAAACAACCCAGAGGTCCATATAGTTACCGCAATTCAGTTTCCGGGAAAACAAAATTAGTAGTTTAACACCATCTAGTGGATTGGGGATTTTGAACGGAGGTAACGCTCACCTCCCCAACAGCCACCTCCAGGGTTTCGGTGAAGAACCACCCAAACGAATCCATCCAATCTGACAAACTCTTCGGGATCCACCTATCAAAGTCAAGCAAACAAATAGCGTAATCAGCGAGAGATACATGAGAGGCAGGCAGGGGCCAACTGATCATCAATGCTCACCATGGGTGCAGGCCGAAGCAGGGGGCGATGGCTGGGTGATCCTCAGCCACCTACTTCACCAGGTGCCAGTCCTGCGCATAAATTAGGAGAGCAGTGAGCAGGGACAGGGAGTCCGTGCACGCCCTGGAGGTGGCCGCGCGAGCCTCTGTGGGAGCTGCCGCCACAGGCTCCCGCCAGGGTCCGCTGTCACGCGCACCTCGGAGGCCGCCTCTGCCTCCCGAGGGGGCTCCGCCGCACGACCTCGCCGACGAGATGCCGAAGCGCGCCCTAGCCGGGGGGCACTGTCGTGCGCTCGTTGCCGGAGGGCACGAAGGAGGGGTGGGGATGAGGCAGGCTCCGGTACGACCTCTGCCTCGGCCGGGGGCTCTAGGGACTCAGGGCGGCTCCGAATCGGCGGCTGCGGCGGAGGGGTCAGCGGGGATGGGTAGTGGTGGCGTACCTGCTGCGCTTGCCCCCGTCGCGACGCTTGGAGGAGGGAGGGATGGAGGCGGCGGAGGAGGCGGTGGTGTTGAGGTGCTCCTCGGAGGCCTCCAGGGCGGCGTGGATGCAATCGTGCTGCGAGAAGCAAATCCACCGCGTCCAGAACCGAGAGGGAGAGAGGAGAAATGGATGGGGTTTGGGAAGAATGTGAGGACACGGGTGGGGGAACGGATAAAGGTTATTGCGGGAGAGCTGTGTGGGCTGCGGCTGTGCGATCTGCAAGTTTACAGCCGACTGGTAACTAGTCATTGGGTTTAAAATTATGTTTCGCAGGGACAAAGAAAATGTGTTGTATTTCAAAATCAGGTTGATTTCAATCAAATTTCTTTAAAAAAATGATGTGAAGTCCAATCGGTTCTTGTTTGAAATTCTCAAATTTCGTCCAATTCAGTTGGAAATATTTCAGCCCCTGCACAATTATTCATCTAGGAGAAGAAGAAGAAGTCAGATGACGCAAGCCGGCGCTATCCCTATCGATCCAAATACCATTCGAAAACGTACCCAACCGCCTGCTGCCAAAACGTACCCAACCTACGGCGGAGCTCGCTGCTGCTCCCGGTCTCTCTCGTCACCTGACACGTGTGGGGCAAGCAGCGACGTATAGTATTTACGTGATGGTACCAGTGGAGGAGAGTATACACCGGCGGCGCAAAGTGCAGAGCCGGCCGGGTCGTTCAGCCGGATCCGCCGCCGGCGTCAATCGGCGCCTCTCGATCGCTCACAGGAGGAAAGCATCCATACCAGGAGTTTCTTTTTTCCCCCGAACAACTCCTCCATCCCAACAGTTTTACTAGTACAAGCGGTCCGTAATTTTTGGAGGACCGTTATTCCTCTTCTGTTTTTTCTCACTCCCTCCGCCTGCGCCGCTCGTCGCCTGACGTGTGTCCTGTGTGGTGGGGTCCAGCCGCGCGAGGCAACGGAAAAGGATTCACGAGCCGTCCTTATCGGGACCCCACACCCGCACCCGCCGGAGTACCCTGGACCGAGGAGAGGCAGAGAGCTCACGCTCAACAGTCGCTCAACTACTGGGGGTCACTGTGGAGTGGGGAGAGCGCGAGAAGGCCATAGCGACGGGCCAGAGAAAAGAAACGTCTGTCCCCGTCTCCTCGCCAACGCCCGTTCCCTTCCACACGGAAGCGGCCAAACCCGCGGGCCCTCCGGGGTTTTTTTTATTCCCCTGGCCGTACCTTCCCGAGTTCCCGTCCATCACTCTACTCCACGCTCGAAACCCGGCCTTCAAGAGTTTTGCTACTCTGGTAAAAATTCGGAGTGCACAAATTCGTTGCAGAAACCACCGGCGGAGCTTCGTCCAAAAAAACATCGAGAGAGCGAGGACCGCCATCACCGCGCGGTAAACAAGCGCCGGATGTTGGAAGTTCCAGTCACGATCGATTGGCTCTCATTCGGCAGGAAGACCCAAGTTTGAACATGCCATTTATATTGTCAGCGCAAGTAAGAACGAAGTAAATGCTTGGTTCCTGGGTTGATCTAGTTTTTTCCATTCACCCGTGCCTGTCACGTCCGCTAATCCATTTTACTATCCCAGAGGGCATAGAACCGCTGGCAACACAACAACGTGCTCTTCGCGTCACGTTTCACAAATGTTCGCGGCCAACTTCTTATAGGTGTTAACATTAACCGTACCATAGCAGCAGATCTAGACGGGTGATCCCTTAATACATTAAGATAATAGAGCTTTGGATCAAGATCTACAACCACTAACACTACTGACGAAAAGAACTGAGAGAGAGAGAGAGAGAGAGAGAGAGGAGGGTGCAGACCATCGGCGGCGGGTTGAGGAGCGGACGGAGGCCATCTCATCGGTCGTGGTCACAGGGGCGGTCGCGGTTTGACGTAGGGGATGCAGTGGCGGTTCCGGCTCGGTGACGGGGTCGGTTCGGACGGCATGCAGATCTCCCGGCGATTGCAGCGACGGCGAGTGATGAGGGACAACGGCGGCGGCGGCGGTGGAGCTTCCCGCCACTCCAATGCTCCCTCGGGTCAGTTAGGGTTTGTAGGTGGGGTGTGTGGTGGCGCAAGTGAACCTCGTTCTTCGTGCCGTGACCCCCTCTATATAGCACTGTGCGATGGGGGCCCACCAACCGTGAATTGGTTGGACGTCCCCACCAGGGCACGAGACCGAGCCCGTTACGACCTTTGGACCGTAACGGATGAGAGATCGAACTCACAATAGGGATCGAGTCATAATGATAAGGTTCTATACGCAAGTAAAGATTATTATATAGCAGTTCTTTTATTTTAGAATAAATTTGCTCTACAAATTAGCACAAAATCTGTCGAACAGAGTTGACTGGAATCGTGACAATGATATTGTATATTGATATAACTATATTAATATCAAACACCTTATATACTTTCATTTCCATCTTGAAATTTAAGATACTCTGAGAGCTAATCACTGTCGGTTCATCTTAAAAAATACAAGGGATTATGAACTAATATGTATTTATTTATCAATACTGATTTGACAGACAGGTTTGTTATGATATGAAAAATATCATATGTTCATTCATACAGAAGATTTGTTACGAGAGAAGGTTACTACAGAAAAAATGTATACACATTAGTACGAAAGAGTTGTTATTAGAGAAAAATATTTAAAATGTTAAAAAACGAAACTTTTGGACCTCGAAATAGAAGTTGAAATGCATATACTACCAGGGAAGGTGAGGCCAAAGCAACACGGGCACGGTCCCCAAACGACGAGACCACCGAAGCAGCACGGCCTCTCTCGGGGTTCCAGAAGTGTCTCCGCCTCTCCCGCCCGCCCGACCCCGCATCGCGCCCCGCGCGCTTCTTCTTCCACTCCCTCTCCGGCTCTCCCTCCTCCAAAGCCCAAGCCAGCCACCACATCGCCACCACCACACGCCTCCCCTCCGCGCTCCTCGCCTCCCTTCGCATTCCCTCTCCGCCCGCCCGGACCGTGGGAGCCGGCAGAATGCTCTGCCTCTCGCCATGCGCGCCGCACCTCCACCACCGCCTCCCCGCGCCCGCGCGGCACGCCGCCGCAACCTCCACCTCCTGCAAGACCCCGCGGGGTCTCGGCGTGGCGCTATGCCTCCGGACGCCGACGACGCCCGAGGACCGGCGGCAGAGGCGCCGGGTCGCCAGGCTCCGGGACGCCTCCGCCCCGGCCGCGCCACCGCCGGCCCTGAAGCCGCCGGAGACCGCGCCGGCGCCCGCGCCCGTGGCGTCTGCACGCCCGTGGACGCCCGCGGCGGAGCAGCGCGGACGGCTGCGGGAGATGCGGCGGGTGTGGTGGGTGTGCGGGGTCGGCTACTGGGTGCAGGGGTTCCGCTGCTTCCCGTGGCTGGCGCTCAACTTCCACCTCGCCCGGGGGCTCGGCCTCAGCCCCGCCGCGCTGCAGCTCGTGCAGAACGCCGGGACGCTCCCGCTCGTCGCCAAGCCGCTCTTCGGGGTACTCTCCGACGCCGTCTACGTCGGACGCGCGCACCGCCTCCCCTACATCTCCATTGGAGGTACGCAGCTTTTCTTCCCGTCATTTCGTTTCAGCCAATTTCCATTCCTCATGTTCTTGCGGCTCCATTCCTCATGTTCCTGTGTTCGTTATTTTGAGTTTCCTCTATGAAATCAATGGAATTGGTTGCATGTCCGTCAGGGGGAAGATATTCTCGGATCTTCATCTCGCGTCATAGTCCAATGTCCTTTTGATATGTCGTGAGGAAATGAGAATGAGATTTAATAAATTTTAGCTGTGGAAAATTCTGGGCCGCTGAAACACACTGAAAGGGACAGCTATTTCACGTCTCTTTCTGCAATTGCGAACGCCCTGGTCATTGGAGCTCAACAACTGCAGTCAATTTGACATTACAATGCTGCTTAGGTTGTAACCATCTGATTGTCAGATTAAAAACATGATAAAGCACTTGAAAGCTACTGCTGTTTAATACACCTTAGTGTTTCGTACATGAACCGGGTGCCTTGTTCCATTGGCAATGGTATCATGCCCAGCACCTTTGCTTGTTGTTGCACCTATTCAGTAAAAGAAGAGTCTTAGAAAGGGACATGTTTGCCCTTCAGCCCTTGGGATCGAACTGTTCGCTTTCCTTGCTGACACGTGCTTCGATTTTGTTGCTAGTCACACTTTTTTTTTTAAAGTGGACTAGTCACACATTTCATGCCTTGCCAGTTGCCAAGTTGGTTAATCCAACAGGTTACCCTTATTCCTGTGGTGCTTGAATCTTGATGCAGAGACGTGCGATTTACTTGCACTACTAGTCACACAATTTGAGCTTTGGTAAGCTGGTATTCTGATAATGGCCCCCAATTCTGTGGTGTCTATGAGAATATGCTGGTGGGACTGTATCTTCAGGACCACAAGTCCACAAACCACTGAAAGCTACTAACGTTAGATTTACCTAGGCTGCCCCATCAACGCTACTCAACTCATACAGCATTTGTGCGTCACAATGTTGTTGTTGCCATGCTATGATATGATATGGACGGATTCTTGAGATGCATCCCCCAGCACAAAAGATTAGAAGCCAAGTGAAATACTGTTATGATTTTCACTCATATTATTTATACTTTCTGGGCACATCCTTCATTTGCTTTACTCTTCTATCTTCTATTTTTGAGAAATTAATGAGTGGTACAATCAATATATGCCCATATTAAGAAATTGCAAGCCACCTGCTTTAGGAGCTCTCCAACAAAAGAAAAAACCAACAAAGTTATTCAGTGGTCATTACAATAGAAAAAATATTTTAGCGAATTATTTTACAATATTTTTGTTGATTTCTGTAGTTTGTATTGTTGAAGTGATTGAGTGTCAAAGGCAAAGAGATATGTTGCTCGATTAACTTGAATAACTCTGTCTACTTTCAGCATTACTGCAGCTTATTGCTTGGGGAACACTTGCCATCATTCCAGTCACAGGCGACACATTTCCAACCCAAATGGCCTGCATTCTCATCGGGAATCTCGGAGCATCTGTCACAGAAGTTGTAAGTGATGCTGTTGTCACAGAGTTCAGTAGAACTCAGAAGGCTGGTGTACTACAGTCATACGCATTCATAGCCCTGGCTGCAGGATCTCTACTAGGGAACTTGTCTGGTGGTTATGTTCTGCTGAAAACACAGGAACCAAAGATCATGTTCACGGCTTTCTCAGTTCTACTTGGTTTCCAACTGGCACTATCCCTCAGTACAAAAGAGACACTGCCAAGCACTCCACGAAACACCAGAAGTCGTCGTGTCAGAAGCTCATTGGCAGTAAATCTCCGCAAGCAATTCTCAAACTTGATGACAGTAATCAGGGAGGAGAGGATCTTCTACCCTCTTACATGGATCATGACATCGTTTGCTGTTGTGCCTATTCTTTCTGGAACTATGTTCTGCTTTCAGACACAGTATCTAAAGCTTGATCCATCAATTATTGGTCTATCAAAAGTCGTGGGACAAATCATGGTTCTATCTCTAACTGTCCTCTACAATCGATATCTTAAAACAATCCCTTTGAGGCACCTTATTGCTGGAGTTCAGATGCTATATGCCGTGGCAGTTCTATCGGATTTGGTCCTAGTGAAACAAATAAACCTTATGCTAGGGATACCAAACGAGATCCATGTGCTTTGTTTCTCAGCTCTTGCGGAAGCAATTGCTCAGTTCAAGGTCCTGCCGTTCTCTGTTTTGCTGTCAAGTCTCTGCCCACCTGGTTGCGAAGGTTCTCTGTTCGCCTTCTTCACATCTGGACTGGTGTTTTCAGCAATAGTAAGTGGAGTATTCGGTGTTGGATTGTCCACCCTAATTGGTGTGACCTCTGTGGACTACTCAAACTTGCCTTTGGGTATTCTGCTGCAAAGTTTGGCTGCACTGCTTCCATTGGGATGGATATCCTTTGTACCTGAAAAATGGAATGCTGATGAGAAGGTTGTGATGCAAAGATGATCAAAGTGGTGCTCTGACCATCGAAAGCACAAGGCAATGTTCTATAGTCCTGTTAGATAATGACACAATATAGAGGAATGTCGCTCACCCAGTCAACAACACTGAGTGAGATTACATGTATATAGTATAGGTCCGTAGATTCCCTTCAATCGGAATAGTCCTTCCGATTACTGTACATCTGTAACACGGAATAGCACTTATGCTTCCTGCGGATTATAACACAAAGGTTGCATTGAATTAGTCTCGTTGCGAAAGGAAATTTGATAAACAAATTGCTCCCATCACTCGACTGAAGATTTTGATCCTTCACATGCACGTGTTCCCAACTTCCCATACAATTGAATCTGAAGTGGACGCCCTGATTCAGCCACTCTCTTGAAAATTTTCTTTATAATGTTGATTCTCCAATACAGAGCAAGCTCTGCATGCCATTCCGAACTCATTGAAGCGCCAAAATTCCTATTCTGTATTGCAAACTTTTGTTTTTGTCCATTTGCCAGCGGAGCAAAAGAAAGTTGAATTTGCATGAACTCGTTCAACTCATTTTGAGAAAATGTATTGAAATTGCGTCTATGTTAGGTTTCGGAATTAAAATACGTTTTTATTTTATAGTTCGATTTTGAATTACAATCAAATTAAACCCCACTAAAAAAGTTCAAATACATACTTAATAACCATGCAAAGTCCTCTTTTCCTGTTAGGCAATGACCGTGTAGAGCAATGTCGTTCACCCAGGCAACAAACATTGAGTAGAAGACTAGTACTTTGCGCGCGCCCATGCGCGCGAGTTGTCTTTGTACTATGAAGAGGTACTGTGAATATCTGTAGCAAAAAAGAAGTGCAGTAAACATTGATGAAGAGATATTGTGAAAAGCTATACCAAAAATAAGAAATGCAATAAATATTTACCTACCAACCATTCTGCCGTTCTTGGAATTATAAAAAAACTTGACCTGCGAGGGGCAAGCCGCCCCCCGAGCATACTGATAAGACCATGAGTCACATGTTGAAGCTCCAAAAATCAATATCACTTAACTCAATTTGAAATACATGTCAGCCGGCACCATGATGATCCAGGCTATTATCCGTACTGCATCAATCATTAAGTATTGATTTTACTATGAAGCTAGTTATTTTGAGGGAGACAGGGTAAAAATTTCAAAAGCCCAAACCATCAAGAAAATAAGAAATGAAGATGGCACATATATTTCAGGGAAGACGAAGAGCTATGGTGGACCCGCAACAGTATTGATGGAAAGAATGTTTCTTTATAATTCTTTGTTCTGTGATCCATCGTAATGCTGATAAGTGATAAGTGAGCTTTGTTCTTAGATGGACAATTGATAGACTATGTATTTGCAACAGAAGCAACGCTGATATTATGGAATCTCTGATAATATTGAAAATTAGGTTATGATGGTAAGCTGCATCGCGAAATGTACAATCAGAATTAGTAGTATGTTTTAAGTGTCATCAATAGCACAACCAACAAGGTATTTGTGATAGATTCTGAATAACTGTAGCAGGTAGGACTAATGAGAAGTGAAATTTACAAAATGAACAACTTTCACAAGCTCACATGGCAGGAAATGTGTCCATTTGTTTGAAGCTGTAGGCATGTGTTATTTTTCAAGCTGTAGGTGTGTGTTATCTAACAGGTTTTAGTTATGGTGTATTATCACCGAATGACACTATGGGAAGTTGATAACATCGACAGCAATATAGAATAAACCCCTGAAAATCTATAATATGTAGGAATGGCTAACATGCTTATTTGACTCTTCAAAAGCACTGATCTTAGTTATTATATCCACTAAATATGTTGAGGAATATTTTAACTAATGTGAGAAAATTATGGCAAATAATGACATAGGTGGAGAACACAAATGGAAACATTGATTTGTTCATCATTTAATTAGTATGAACTTTATTTCTTACAAATCAAATCAAAAGGAAGAAAAGCTTAGGTTTAGCAAGGCAAATAAATGCTTACACTTCGACAAGGTTGTGAAGCTCTATAGAATACAATAGGCAAGAAGCATACTGAGCCTAGGATCTGTCTCTCCATTCTGGTTCCTGCACAAATGAACTCGATAGATTATAATGAAAATGCAAACTAAATAGTGAGGCATCTTCACAGCCATGTGAAACAAAATCCTAAGGAATTGGAGATGTTGTGTCCTGCCTGGCTGGTACCAAAAAAAAATAAAAGTAGAAATTCTATTAGGAAGCGCTACGCTTGCATACTAACAACTCAACAGAAAAATATTCCTATTGATTGCATTTAAGAACAGAAGGCTAACAGAATGGTTGAATCATTATTCTTCCCAACAATTGTAGAATGATTTATAAATAAAATCAAGACTATTAAGAAGAATACATAAGCATCCAGTAGAAAGTAAAACCTATAAATATCATAGATTTCACAAGGCATAATGTTTTCTTTACAAATATAACCTAATCAAATTTAACTTCTCACCTTCCATCTGTCACTCAGGCTGCGAAACCAATCATGTTCTTCAGCATTCTTGACAGGTTCTAACAACCCCTTGCGTATGGAATAACCAAGCCAAGAGTCCCCAATCGACACAATATCAGCTACCATTGCAGATTTCGGCTTAACTTGACCCAATTCCATACATTGTGATATCTCAGAGAATATCACGGGGGTGTTTGGATGGAGGGGTAAATGGAAAAAATGGGGCACATTTACCCCAAAAGTGCCAAACATATGGGGTAAATGTGGTGGGGCAAATATGTAGTCCCCTCTAATTTCATTTACCCCTCAAAAGTGTTAAATTGGGGTAAATTTGCGGTAAATTTACCCCAACATATCCAAACATGCCCAACATCAAGATTAGCACGGAGCTCGGAGTTCAATTTGATCCTCTTGCGCTGGGCATTAATGAAATCCTACGAGCACCAGAAAAACATATCAGAAAATCTGATAACATACACCATACCATGCTTCGTTACTCCCATGAACTTATAAAATTATGCAACGCCATGAATTTTCTAATGTGACAACGGGAGATGCTTTGCTTATGGTGGATGAGGAAGACCGGACCTTAATCCATGCGGGAGAGAAGGAGACGCGGAACGTGACGACCCAAAGGGGCACCGAGAGCGCGTAGGTCTTGGTCTTCCACTTCTGCAGTGCAGCCTCCCACTCCTGGTCCTCCTCCTCCTGCGTCGCCTCAACAGCCTCGGCCGTCATCGCGGGGAGCGGCGGTGCCGGCGCGAGAGCTCGGGCGCAGGAGGGGAAGAGAAACAGGAGCGAGCACACGGCTAGCTGGAGCACCAGCGTCGTTGCGGCGTTCGGGCAGACTGGACTGCTGGCAACGTGAGGAGACGCGCGCGTGGGGGGGGGCGTCAGCGCAAGGCGGCGGACACAGGGGCGGGCGCGGCTGCGAGCCTTGTGCGGCACAGCCGCGCCGGCCGCCCGGTCATCCCCGCGCATCGCCTGCTGCCGTGGCTGCACCGCGGCCTGGAGCGGACCCTGTGACGAAACCACGCCGCTGGCGTCAGCTCGGCCAGACGCGACAGCGATTCGGGTCGGGGGGAAGAGGAGAAGAGGAAGGAGGCGCGGCGAGGATCTGCCGGTGGTGGGTGGCCAGCGGGGCCGGGCTCGGGGCGGGGCACGGGCGGGAGGTGCCCGGCTCGGGGCGGGGCACGGGCGGGAGGATAGGTAGGAACGGGCGGGGTCGAGAAGTTTCTGGCGAAAGGTTGAATGAGGACCTCGGGTTAGATTTCACAAAAATTTGAGGGTCTAAATGCAAAATGTTCGTGGACATTGCTGCATCCTGACCGTCGGATCGCGATCGGACGGTCGGAATCATTTGCGCCGACGTGGACACGCTGAGAGCGCGCCGACCGCGCCTCCTTTCATAAGGAGAGATACATGCACCCTCTAGCTTTTTCTAAAATTACTCCCATCACTAAACTACGATTTTGATGCTTCACTTGCAAGTGTTCCCATGCCTTTGGATTCTAAACGGACTCTCAGACACAACCTCTCTACCTCTCCCGAAAGATCAACGTATAGGCTTGTTGGATATATGCCCTAGAGCCAAATGGATTGGATCCACTAATAGGATCTATTAGGGTACTAGAGTCTTAATGGGCCGCAAACGTTGAAAGACCCATTAGTGGCCTCTGTATATACAAAGGCGGGGAGAGTGGAAAACCCTAATCATCTATTGCTACAGTAGCCGCGGTGCAACAGTAACCCCGCGCCTCTACAGTAACCCACGGTGAACAGTACCGCAGGTGAATAGTGATTTCTGCAGCCCCTCCTCCGTCTATATCCTCCGGTTCGTGATCGTTCGTGAGGTGCTAGTACATCTACGATCGACGTTCCTTCCCCGTACGTGTGGATACCTTGAAGGTGCTACGTTTGGAGCGCAAGAACGAACCGCACGTGAAGGACCAGGTGGACGTGAGCAACTGCACTGCCTGCTACCCTCGACGCGTTCGTCTACATGGAGACGGTTCCGCTGCATCTGCGCGTCTAGTGGTAATCCCGTGATCTATAACAGCAGTAATTCCTGGTTTATGGGGTAGAAAAATTTTGTTTTGCGCTAGCGTAGCCACCCCGTATCCCTTCAGCGCTATCAGAGCCGTAGCTACTAAGTTTTAGATTCGGGATGTGTGCGTATGGAGATATGCAGATGTAGATCAAAGTTTTGATCGGTTTCGTGTTCTTGCCGTGATGGTCGTGTAACGAATTACTCCTACCGGTCGGAATTCCGCCATCGGAGTTAAGTGATACACGTAAATCCAGTCACAACGAGAAGGAGATCAATTGGATTGGTCGAATCGAAGCTAGGTCAAGTGCCAAGCGCATGGGATGCGTGGCGGCGGCAGATTGGATCTACTACCGGCTCGAGAAAAATCAGAAAACATGTTGTTCGGTAAAACAGTCATAACTTTTCGTGGTTAACTCGGATGAAGACGTTTTCTATACGAAAATTGATCTACAGAAAATTTTACACATGTGATAAACCAGCTTTGCTGGTCTCAGCGAAATTAGATTTGCCAAATTCGGCTTGCAAGATGTTTTTTCGGGTGTTTTAAGTTTGGACGTCGGAATTGCGATAGTCTGTTTTGCAGGTTTTGTGATCAGTATGGCCTATATGTGTATGTGATGCATGTGTGTAATTTTTTCGTGACCTGCGTGTCACGTGTACGACAATACGGCTGGAGCTACATGTATTGTCAAAATTAATGTAATGGTTTGCATACCAATTTGTGATGATCTAATGTGCGATTGTGTAACTTTCATTACTAGCACGCGTTAGATAGTTCTTGGAGGACTCATCACATGGAGGATGGCACACACAGATCATGGAGATGGAGATCAACATGATGTACAGGTCAATGGAGATGGAGATCACCATGTGATAATGGGCCATACTGTGTTACAACTGTGTGAATGTCGTTTTTACCGTTCTACTTTTACATGCGACAATAGTTAACTTCTTGCGTGTGATGTTACGAGTAGAACGATCCCTTTGGAATTTTAAGTTAACATGCCCTCCCAACACTTGCCACCGTCCCATGTCTCGTACAATTAGTGGTGGGTCTATGAAATTAGGGTGCCACTAGTTTTCCTTGACTAGACGGATTTGTATCGGATACTTACACTACGTGAAAAACTCACTTTGGTAACGGGCATAGATTGCCTTTAGTAACGGGCAAAGCGCTCGTTACCGATCAAGTGTATGAGCCAAGAAAGGTAACGGGCAGATACCCGTTACTGATAACACATATTCGTAACGGGCATCAAACAACGACCGTTACCACAACTAGCCACCGGTCACGTGAAATGACTGTTTCTCTGGGCCCACAGGAAACTTTGGTAACGGACACCAAAACAGAGCCCGTTACAGTAGCTCAACATCAGAGACGCTTGTTGTGTACCTGCGTCTCCTCTATCTAGACGAAATGAGACGCGTCTATTTCACGCGCGTCTCAGCACATCTAGGATTCGTAACGGGCATCAAACTACAACTGTTACCACAACTAGTCACTGGTCACGTGAAATGACTGTTTCTCTGGGCCCACAGGGAACTTTGGTAACGGGCACGAAAACAGAGCCCGTTACTGTGAACTCAACATCGGAGACGCGTTCTGTGAACCTGCGTCTCCTCTCTCTCGACGAAATGAGACGCATCTGTTTCCACGCGCGTCTACTGTCTCTCGACTAAAGGAAACACGTGCTTTCAACCCGCATCTCCTCTATCTCGACGAACGGACCAAGTCCTGGGGCCCACCGGTCAGTACTGGTAACAGGCTTTTACACTGCCCGTTACATTGTTGGCATGTTTGTAACGGGCTTTCCGAATGAAGCCTGTTACTCACTGATCAGTGTTTGTAATGAGTTTTAATTAACGCCCGTTACAGATACGTAGGCCACCCCTACAGTAACCTGCCTGCTTGCCGGCTGCATCCTGGAACTAGCCAGGATTTGGCAGCCATCAGGGGCTGCATCCTGCCATCCTGGAACCAGCCAGGATATGGCAGCCACCACAGTAAGGAGACATCACAAACACATTCTCACATCACAGATATAGGCAAGCAAGATCACATTTATAGATAAGCTAGGATCACATCAAGTTTCAAGTTACTCTCATTAGGGCTTGTTTGGATGGAGTCATGAGAAAACTGCCTGAACCAGGCAGCATCTGACCCCAACCAAGCAAGCCAAGCAGGTTCCTCAGGCAACAACACCTGACAAAAGAAGACTGAATGAGTTTCAAGTTTCTGGCTACAATGAACTCACGGTGCACCATTATAGAAGTTGCCCTTTCAGTTGATGGTCTACTTAAGAATGTACTCGCACAGCATCTCACGGACACGCTTTAGATCTTCTGTGAAAATATCTACAACAGCTTTGTAATCCTGCAAAATACAATCATTTATGAGAATACAAGTAGAAATCAGTTTCTAAAATCAGATGGAGAATATGAGCAGAGACAAGGTTGAGCATTATTATCTACTTACAGCAGCCTTCTTGATGTCAAGTATGTCATCGAGTAGTCTTAACATATGGAATGCCACATGGAATCCACACAAAGAGGACCACCATGGCTGCTGAGCACACTGCATCGAGGTACCAAAATGACAAGTTAATGCAGTACCAAATAGGTAAGAAGGGACCATAAAAAACCTCGGTCTTACATCGAGATTTGTTTTATGCTTGAGTGTGGCTTTTGACTTTTTTTTTCTTTCCTTTCGTCACTCCGTCCTGTGCATGATCACCAAAGGCCCTGCATGATCAGCAATACCGATTATAAACACTAAGAGATTGAATTTTTGTGAACAAAACCTACAAGATACTGTACCAAAGGCCCTGCATGGTCAGCAATACCGATTAGAAACACTAAGAGATTGAATTTTTGTGAACAAAACCTACAAGATACTGACCAGTTCACAACAGATTTGAGGTCTGAGAACTTTAGCGGGGGATGTTGTTTAGCAGAATCTAGATACCAAACCTCTTTGAACTTCATACAGATGATCACTGTTACCCAGTGGCTAGTGTAGTAGGCACCCACCACATAGTCGTTGTTCATTGCATTTGCGATTGCTTTGGTAACAAGGCCAGAATGCTGAGAAATATTTGTGGAAGCAATAAAACCTGGATCTAAAAACCCAACACTGATCTGCATCTCTGCTGCCTTGTCCATCATTTTCCTACAAAAAATCAAATTGTTAGCATGCATGAACTTTGTGGTCAAAATTAAAGAAATATCTTTTTAGGTTTTAAGGGAATTACAATGTCCACAACCTCAAGAAGGTAACATCCAGAGAAGCCAGGGTTATAAGGTTATACATGTTACTGAATGCAATGTTTAACATTAAAGCACCACCACCACCTTTAAAGTAGTGTTGATCCACCTTTGCTGGATAGGCAAGTTTATCCTTACTGTGTTCTATGACGTAAGCATGCAACCTGACACAATTTGGTCCAGCAGCCTCTAAGTTTGCTTCTGACAACATAGGTGCACCAGACTTGTATTTTGGTCGTTACTGTTCTGTCCCAATAATACAGTTTAGAATCTCATCTTTAAACAGAGGTTTACTGGCCTGGTTCCCCTTCTGCAGTGGAGATTGCATGGGCTCCTCCTCCTGTTGCAGAGGCTGCTGTACATGTTGCATCTGCTGCTTAGGGGGAGATTGCCTTCGCTCCTCCTCCTGCTACTGGAGAGGCTGCTGTTTCATCTGTTGCTTATCCTCATGTTGCAGCTGCTGCTTAGGCGGAGTTTGCCTTGGCTCCTCCGGCTGTTGTCGACGCTCCTGCTACGTAGTTTTGCTGATCTGCTGCTGCTGCTGCTGTTGAGCCTTCTCTTGCTGACACTGAGCTGCAGTACCTCCATCTGATGTTGTACCCCTGCTACCTGTTGCGGCTTCAGGGTTGCGATGTCTCGTCATGAGTGGTATAAGGATCTTGTCCTTTGGCCATTAGATCCTTTGAACGAGAGCCTCAGCTAGGGTTGCTATGTCACCCCCATCAATTGGTACAGGCAGTGGGTAGTGACCCGCATTGGCCCACACATAAGTAGGTTGCACCACAACATACCCATCCTGCACCGATACTGAATGGCAAGCCTTTTGAAATGGAAAGACTTTCGCTAGTGCGAGCTCCACATTAATCCCGGTGCCATCCAAAAGGCTGCACGCGATTGGCTCTGTCAGCTTATCTATTGTGTTCAGCATAGGTGATCGACTATCACTGTGCACTTGATTCGCTTCGTCCTCGTTGGCATTCCAATGGTCTTGCTCTCTGCCACACGCATCTTCCTCGCTGTCATGCGCATGTTCTTCCTCGCGGTCATGCGCATCTTCTTCCTCGCTGCCATGCACGTCTTCTTCCTCGCTGCTACTGACAGGCGCTGGTAATTGGAAAGGAAGAAGTACATTTTCGGTATTTCGATGCCTGATAGTCTTAGAGCATGGACAACTGATTTAAATGTTATGTCCATCATATCATGAGCATCAGACCTCTTGTTCCTCCTCTTCTTCCTGTACATTCTAGCAAACTCTTCACCAAACCCTTTACCCCAGCCAAGTGAACTAGACACGCCTCGGACCCGACCTCGATGCTCTGGAGTCTCAAGTGCTGCGGTGAGGATATCATCCTCCCTAACCCCAGAGAAAGAACCATTGCTACCCTGAGGTGCAAGTGTTTTCACCCTATCTGCTACCCCTACCACCGTAGGGTTACTAAATGTTATGCCCCCGCTTCCTTCACTAGTATTCTTCCTCTTCTTCCCTACCCTTGCCCGCAGATAAGGTCTCGAACGTCCAGAAAATTGGTCCCAAGGGTTCTGTTTTCCTTCTGCAGCTAGCTTTGCATCCTCCTCCTCCCACTCTTTCCTTTTACCACGATAACCTTTTCTGCCTGTCTTGTGTGGCTTATTATGCAATGCTCTATTTTGTTTCATCTCCTGGCTCAATTGCTGAAATGAAGGAGAATTGGTTTCCTGCACAAACATGTCCCAGTCTTGTTGCTGCAAAAAGGCATGCTTCACAAAGGGAGTCTCCTCTTCGCTAACATATTTTTTTTCTTAAATGGGCCTTGAACCGCCGTTGAAAGGTTCCAATCTCTGATATAGCTGCCTTAGCTGCCTTCTTGCGAACAGATTCTTCCAGATTGGCTGGGTAATCTAGCTTTTTCTCTAAAACTGTGAACAGATGTTCCTTCTCAATTGGTGAGAGATCATCAACCGCCTTGTTGATTGACACCCTCTCCCGAGCAATAAGGCCACAGACCAATACAAATCTATCCCTCGCAGTATCTGGGGTAGGCCAAAAATTGGCACCAAGTCCAGTTGCAGTCAACTTGTCTTCTGGCCATTTGGTTTGTGTCATTGACCCGCGGGATCGAGTACTACTCGCAGCAGTCTGTGCTGAGTGACCCTATGAAGAAGGTTCACCGCCGATGGGCTGTGATGGTGCACTGGAGGTAGAGGAGTTTGTTGTTGTGGGAGACTGCATAGATGATATGTCAGGTTGTCAGTAGAGCAACATAAGCAAGACTGAAAATCTAAACAAAATTCTTATTAGATAAATTAGTTTTCTCTGACAGGCAAAATAGCTGATATTACACTAGAAATCATTACAAGTTGTAAATAAAATCAGCATAGACATACACAGTTCATATTTTACTTAATTAGCATACAGGGATAGGTGCTAACCATTTTGACAGGGACACAATAATATGCTTATATATCAAAGCAACGAATAAATTCCTTCAACTGCTTACTTGTCCAACTTCAGCAGCGATGGAGTGTGTGTTCCATGTGTACATGCAACAAGAGGATAAAACAATCATGACATTATATATGACAGTAGTGAAACAACACTCACAACACATCATGACACCAACAATAACAATATATATGATAGTAGTGAAACAATTAACACTCACAACAAAGCATAGGACAGTCTAGTTATCACTACATTAAAAACCACTGCGATGCAATTCCCACTGACATTATGTGGCCATCAGAATTAAAGTATGCTAACAGGTACAAAACATAACTGTCGATCTGGTACATTCAAAGCATAGCAAAATTAAAGTATGCTAACATCCTCAATACTTTTCATGAATTTACAGTGCAAAAATTATAGCACTAGGAACATGAAAATGAACTTCAACAGTTCATATAACTTCATCTGTTTGCAACAATTTATTCAAACAGACTTGGAGCAACAAAATCCATCCATCAAATCCACAGTCAATCAATTAAAAATAAACTATTAAGGCATGTCTCTCTAATCCACCTTGACATGAATATATAGCAGATTGGGTGGACTACATTATAAACCACTGTGATGCAATTCCCACTGACATTATGTGGCCATCAGAATTAAAGTATGCTAACAGGTCCAAAGCATTACTGTCGATCTGGTACATTCAAAGCATAGCAGAATTAAAGTATGCTAACAGGTCCAAAGCATAACTGTCGATCTGGTACATTCAAAGCATAGCAGAATTAAAGTATGCTAACATCCTCAATGCTTTTCTTGAATTTACAATGCAAAAATTGTAGCACCAGGAACATGAAAATGAATTTCAACAGTTCATATAACTTCATCTGTTAGCAACAATTTATTCAAACAGACTTGGAGCAACAAAATCCATCCATCAAATCCATAGTCAATCAATTAAAAATGAACTATCAAGGTATGTCTCCCTAATCCACATTGACATGAATATATAGCAGATTTGGTGGCCGAGCAGAGAGAGGGCGTTGGGGGTTCAAGCAGGACTAACCTCTGTCGCGAATGAAGTAGTTGTTCTTGTGATAGTCGGAGGGGTCGGATCCACGTCGGCTCGTGGCCTGAGGTGGCTGGCTCGTCGTCGTGGTCGGGGATGATGGATCCGTGTCGACCGCGTCCTCGTCACCGTCGTCACGCAGGGAGCGGTGGGGCTAGAGAAGAGCAGGGCTGCGGTGGGGAGAGAGCGGCGAAGGCGAGCGGGGAGAGTGGCGACGGCGGTGGGGAGAGTGCGGGCGTTGTGGATCTGTCTAGCGAGGAGCCAAATATGTCCCCTGAGGAACTGCGTGCATAACTATGTTTAAGGAAATTACTGGCGTGCCCTTGATGGCTCTCTGGTGGAATTGGAATTCTATGGGCATTATAGTCAATATAGGTGGGAAATTTTGAGCAGCCCGCGCACGGTTTGCCTGCTGACGCTGACGCGTGGGCCAGTGTCATTGGCGACGATGGTTAGTGAACCCGCATCGCCTTTGTTGGCAGTTGGGTCCGGCGGGCGGGCAGCGGTTATCTTTTTATTTTGGCTGCTGACGCTGATGCGTGGGCCAGCCACTATTTTTTTCGAATGAAACGTGGTTCCCTAGAATATTATAGCCCATAAAACAACACCTAAAAAATCATAAAAATACGAATAATTCATATTTGGACATTTAGTATTTGAATAAAATATCAACAGTCACACTTGTGTGCCCAAGATTCTTAGAATTCGTTTTTACATCCCATGTTAATGATGTAATAATTCTAATAACATCTAGTGTGCTCTAAAAAATCTACAAATTGACTTGGCAACATAATTTGGGTACCTAGACTTGTCTTCAAAATTTCAAATGGTTTCGATGAAGAAATAATATACTTGTGTACAAATATCTACATCTCTCACATAGTTTCCTAAAATGTTCCTTGAACATTGAAGTTTTCCACACTTTGCAACATGTTCGAACTCATATGCATTTGAAAACTTAACAAAACCTTGTATTCACCTTAAGATTACGAAAATGCAAAGTTTCATTACAGGAGTTGTGGAAAACAAATATTATTTATATGTTGTACTTACATAGAACAAGATAAGGCATATAAACATTGTTCAAGAAACGGAATATACACTAAATAATGAAATTAATGAAAACACGGTGATTTTAGAAAACTGTAGAAAAAAATAATCAAATTTGGACTAATTACGACGGAGAAATACATGTTACAAAATTTGATTGCAGATTAAAAAGAGAAATGCCGTCGGCGACACGGGACGGATAAACTGTTCTTCATTCTCCAATAGAACAAAGGAGGAAGCAGAGGGCACCGCCGCCGCCCCCGCCGTGCCCGCTTCGGCGGTTTTGACACCCAAGAGGGCATCCTAGGCCGCGTCGGCGGCAAATGAGACCACCACAACCTTCGATTTGACTCACAAATGTGCAAAATCTAATCTTGTCTATCAAAAACCGATTAAAAACCGACATCCCGATAAAATCAAATCCGCGTTTAGTAATATCTAATAATTTACATTCAAGATAGATAATGTTCATTGATGCTTGCGCCTACATCCTGATGTTCATCCTGCTGACACGTACTCCACGGCGGTGTTGAAGTTACGCGTCCAGAGGTCGAACTCATGACGGATGCGACACTCGGCGCTGCAGTAGTGGATGATCTCTGAGGTCTCCAGCCCATAGCGCCTACATCCTACTGCCCAAATGCAGACGTGGGGATTCTGGATGGGCAGCAACGAAATGTCGTCGTCACCGTCACCAAGCCAGTACCACCACGCAATGTTCTCGAGATCCCGGTTGACGAGGTAGCGCAGCCGCCGCAGGTTGTGGTTCTTCCACCGCCCGTCAGGGGGCGACGGGCCGCCACTGATTTCCTGGAGTAGTGCCATGGCTTCGGGGTCCGCAGGGTTGCAACAGTACTTCAGCATCGCTAAGAAGTACTTGGCACCGAAGTCTTCAGCAGCGACATCTCCGATGAGCTTCAGACCCTTATCGGGGTTCCGCCGCCTCATCAACCTCTCCATCCCCTCGAAGCATAATACCTCCGGATGATTGGCCTCACAGAAGCGCCGCTCAAAGGACGACCTGACGTAGCGATTCTTGCACACCCGATGAAGATCACGCAGTGACACGTGCAGTAGTACCTCATCGGAGTTGCAGATGCGCCGGAAGGTGCCGCAGATTTTATTATGAAGGTTCAGAAAATGGATGACGGGCTCATCCTTGATGGAGTGGATGACGATCTGGGTGACAAGATCTTCTGGCAGCAGCTGCATCAAACACACCGCGGCCATCAAGAAGAAGGGGAGGAAATAGAAAAGCGACGGGGTTTGGAAATTGAAAGGCGACGAGGGTTGAAGTTGAAGTCTACGAGGGTTGAAGTTGGCGACGAGGGTTGAAGTTGAAGGCGACGTGGGGGTTGAAGTTGAAGAAGGCGACTCGGCCATCTAAAACAATAAATGGAAATTGAAAAGGCACCGCAGTTTCGTTGCTGCCGCTGACGAGTGGGCCCGACATCATTGCCCTGCCCCTTCACCTTCCCGCGTAATTGAAAGGTGACACGTGGTTTTGGACGGTTTTGCGCCCGAAACGGAGCCCGATACGCAATTGAGTGGCACGTACTGGCAGTAGTGGAGTAGTGGGTGGGGGCAGAGGCGTCTGACGGTTCCGCGTCTTGTCAATATAGCTCCCCTGCCTACCCCTGCTTCTTCCATAAGCTTATCACCAAATCTTCTTCTTCCTCCTCGCGATCCACCATTACAAATCTTCGGTCACCGAGAGATCACCAAAGAGGAGATGGCGTCGAGGAGCCCGCCGCCGGCGAAGCGGGGACGACGGGAGGACGACGACGACGAAATCCGCCGTCGGAGGAAGTTGGAGAAGGGGAAGGAGCCAGTGACCAAGGACGCTGACGAGAAACCGTTCTTCGACAACACTAAGTTCGCCGTCGACCTGCTCAGGAGCGCCTTCAGAAAGCTTCAAGATGTTGGCGAGGCCTTCGACATCAAGGCACCTCATGAAGTGGACAAGGACCCGAGCGTGAAGGGTCTCACCTTCAGGATCCACGGGTTGGCTGAGAAGCTCGAGAACCTCCCCGTGGTCAAGCGGGCTGGCCGCCACTTCGTCTTCGACGACGGCGGCTCCTCCGACGGCAGCCATAGCGGTGACGACGGCTCCGACGGCAGCCACGGCGGCGACGACGGCGGGACTCCGACGGCGGCGACTGACTAAATGATAGACTCCTCTACCATGTATAGTAATAATGTGTGTGTGTGTTTGTGTCTTCGTCAGGTTGTTGGACATGAACTACTTAGTTTGTTTGTCGAGCATGAACTGCTTAGTTAATTAGTTTGGTTGTTGGATTTTGTATGTCATCAACTCGATCTAATAGACGCGAGTAGATCCATCCACGTCTCTTATAATATGTGTTCTGTTGTGATGAACTGGAGATCTGTTGTGATGAACAGGAGATCTGTTGTGATGAACAGGAGATCTGTTGTGATGAACTGGAGATCTGTTGTGATGAATTAGATCTTAGAGACAATGGATAGTCATTGCCGACGCGGGTTAGCCTGTTGACGCTGACGCTGACGTGTGGGCCAGTGTCATTGGCGACGAGGGTTAGTGAACCCGCATCGCCTTTGTTGGCAGTTGGGTCCGGGCGGGCAGGCAACGGTTATCTTTTTTATATTAGCTGCTGACGCTGACGCGTGGGCCCGTCACTATTTTTTTTGGAATGAAACTTGCTTTCCTAAAATATTAGAGCCCATAAAACAGCACCTAAAAAATCATAAAAATACGAACAATTCATATTTGGACATTTAGTATTTGAATAAAATATCAACAGTCACACTTGTGTGCCCAAAATTCTTATATTTCGTTTTTACACCCCATGGTAATTATATAATAATTCTAATAACATCAAATTTGCTCTAAAAAGTCTACAAATTGACTTGGCAATATAATTTGGGTACCTAAACTTGTCTTCAAAATTTCAAATGGTATCAATGAAGGAATAATATACTTGTGTACAAATGTCTACATCTCTCACATAGTTTCCTAGAATGTTGCTTGAACATTGAAGTTTTCCACACTTTGCAACATGTTCGAACTCATATGCATTTGAAAACTTAACAAAGCCTTGTGTTCACCTTAAGCTTACGAAATGCAAAGTTTCATCACTAATGGTTGTGTAAAACAAATATTATTTATATGTTGTACTTACAAAGAACAAAATAAGGTATATAAACATTATTCAAGAAACAGAATATACACTAAACAATAAAATTAATGAAAAGATGGTGATTTTAGAAAAATTTAGAAAAAAAAAATCAAATTTGGACTAGTTACGACGAAGAAATACATGTTACAACATTTGATTGCAGATTAAAAGGAGAAATGTGAACTGTTCTTCATTCGAATAGAACTGGGCCCCACAGTCATTAGCGACACGGGACTGATAACCCACGTCGGCTTTGCTGCTCTTCCAAAATTTTACACAGTTAATACGAGCAACATACAAAAGCTAATCCACTACTGATTTCCTATTCCAATACTCCGTTCGAACTTCACCATTTCGCAGTGGAGCATACAGTCTTCGCTGCAAAATAGAGAAATCCAAGCCATCCTTTATCCACACCGTAGCAGCCGCCGTTGCCTGCGCACGGCTGATCGCCGCACACCTGTGCCGGAGGTGGTAGCGGTTCACCCCAAATGTGCCAAGTCGAGGAGTGGATCGCACGCGCGGCCTTCTCGCGCAAAGGCAGACACCCCTCGTTGCTCAGCTATCTCGACGTCGTACTGCCGCCGCCCGCGACCCGCCTCATGTACCACTTCGCGGTGTCATCAGCAGCAGCACCGCCATTGTCCCTGTAGAGCAAGATGGCGTATAGATAGGCCGCCGCATCGTGCCCACCCTCGGTGGCGCGCCGGAGATCATTGCATCCCCTGTTTTCCATGAAGACGGCTTTGATCCCGGAGAAGAAGCAAGCCTCCGGATTCCCGAGATCGGTCAGCATAGCAAGGAAGGCTTTGTAGGCAGTGGGGTCCCACACCCAAGAAATCTCATCTCTTATCCCCTCTATCGACAAATGCCGGCTGACGTCGCCGTGGCCGCACACGCGGCGCATGGTCGAGCAAGTACCGCGTAGGCTGCGGAGGTCAGCCAAGGGCCGCTCTGAGGTCGCACTGACACGCGCCGCAATCTCAATGTGGAGGTCTTGAGGGAGGTCTAGCAGTGACGACGGCTGGTGCCGCCTGCTTCTTCTCTGCATGCTATTCATCTCCGGTCGGGAATGGTGACGATGAGGAGTAGGCAGTTGCTGTTTTTTAGCGGGTAGATGAAGGGGCAGGGGATCTAAATTATTTTGGAAGGAGAAGATACAGGAGATTTGTTTCCAAACACAGTTTACATATTCAATGGAGACGACATTTGGTTAATCCGCGTATCCTTTAATTCTCCATTGCAGACGACGTTTGGCTAATTCGCGTACTATCCTTTAATTCTACATTGGAGACGATGTTTGGTTAATCCGCGTATCACTTAATTCTACATTGGAATCACTGCCTCTGCTCTCTGCCATTGACTGGGCAACTGTTTCCCCATTGACCGGATCTGGCATCAATTTCTTGGGAACCTTCCCGTTTCCTGTGCTCTTGATCTTATCCCTTCCTCTTTTTTTTGACAACCGATCTTATCCCTTCCTTGTTTTTGCTATAAAGGCACCGACGCCTATCGGTCCTCCTCACTTGCTTCCTTCTTCTCTAGATCTAGATCTAGCTATGGCACAAAGAATAGATCTTGTAGGCCGCAAGCTTTTGCTTTTCTCTCTTCTTCCTCCTCCTCATTCTCTCAGTTGCTAGAAGAATTCTTGTGATATGGGTGACTGGGTTGCTCATCCCTCTAGCACAGCTGCTAGAAAAATCCTTGTGATATATCAGCTGTCGGGGGAAGGTAGCCCAGAATCTCCTGGCATCAGGAAGAACAAGCCGACGGAAAGATCAGGTCTGGGGAGAGAAGCCCAAAACCATCTTGCTGTAGCTTTCTCGTCAAACTTGCGCTTCCTTTTGCTTTCCCCTTCTCCTCCAGGGGAAGAATTTTTGAAGGGATATGTTTCCACCCTCTGCTGTATCTTTCTCTTGTGCTCACTTGTAAGCATGAAGAAGAAGCCAGAATCTGAAGCATGTCTCATCAAGAAGAACAAGCCGACGGCGGCCTCCTTTCTCTTCACCTCCGACGATCGACCGACGGGCAGGGAAGGAGTAAGATCGAACTTTGAGCCTCAACATCACCAAGTCAGCACCCACCACTGCAGTGGTCTTCTACCTCTGGCCGGCCGGAGACTCAGCTGGAGCCGGACGCGAGTTCGAGGCTGCCGAGCTGGCCAAGATCCCGAGGCCTCCCTATCTGATGTATCAATGATGACTGCAATCTGTGTGTGTGATTTTGCATCTCAAAAGACATGCTTGTGTGATTATCTGTGTGCAGTCCAATTTTTTGTATGATTTACCTATTCACTTGCAAGCATGAAGAAGAACAAGCCGACGAAAGTATATCTCTTTTGCTTAGTTTAGATCTATGTTCCTCATCCTGGTAGTGCCTAGTGATGATGAACATAGATGGCCGCTTTGTAACCTTCTGATGTATCAATGATGACTGTAATCTGTGTGTGTGATTTTGCATCTCAAGAGACATGCTTGTGTGATTATCTGTGTGCAGTCCAATTTTTTGTATGATTTACCTACTCACTTGCAAGCATGAAGAAGAACAAGCCGACGGGGGCTGGCTAATCTGCGTCTCTTTTGATGTAATATGTGTGTGTGATTTCGCATCTCTTGCCCATAACAAAGGTGACGTGGGTTGGTTAATCCTCGTCTCTTGCCCATAACAAAGGCGACGCGGGTTGGCTAATCCTCGTCTCTTTTATATTAACGTCCGTTACTGAACTGAAGCAGCCTGCAACATACTTACTGAACTGAAGCAGAATATAAACAGAATATATATAGTATCTTAGGCATAATATATTACAAAAAGGTTTCAAATTCCACCACATCCTATATATTACAAAAAGGATTCAAATTCCACCAATACATCACATCCTTTATATTACAAAACGGATTCCATTTCTACCAATAGACACATCCTGCATTACAAAAAGGATTCAGCAAAAATCAGGTATGCTTTTTCTTCTTTGATTTCTGTATATAGATTTTTTTCACTATGGTCGCTTCGCAAATACGGTGTTTTATTAGTTCCCAAGAGTCGGGGCTTGTATGAAGTGTCAAAGAATGTAATTTCGTCAAACTGGTTGTATTCCTCCTCCTCAACAACATTTTCAACCCCAACAATCCTTTTTTTTCTAGGCATAACCACAGACCAGTTCTTCTTTGCAAGGTCAGGTACATAGAACACTTGCTCAACATCGTTGGCGAAGACAAACGGTTCGTTTTTGTAACCAAAGACCCGGAGATCAACACTAACATAACCATATTTGTCCTTGCTCACAGCTCTCTTCCCATTGGTGACCCATCTACACTGAAACAAGGCTACCTTCAATCCTACATAATCAAGCTCCCATATCTCCTCTATTTGACCATAATATGTGTCTGTCTCCGTGTCGTCATCATCATGACTGTCGTCGACGACGGCCCGTACACGCACACCACTATTTTGATAGACGCTCTTTTTATCCTGGGCCATGGTGTAGAATGTGTATCCATTGATATCCATTGCTTGGTATCTTGTAACAGTGAACAATGGCCCCGCTGCTAGATTCCTTATCTCGTCGGTTATTACAGCATTATTGCTGCATGTCTCGACCTAATCTCGGAGTCACCTGCTGAAACCTTGCATGTGCATCTTTGCAAGCCAAGCCCTACCACGGTCAGGGTTGTCTTCACGTAGTTGTCGCTTGTGCTCATTGGTAAACGGTGTAATTAGGTGCAGCTGTTGTATCACGGTGAAATGAGCCTTTTGGAAGGTATCTGGTTCCGGAGTGACTGACTTTTTCCCCAGGGTCCCAACACCTGAAAGCCTACCTTCATGCCGTAAGCGAAGCACACCAATGGGGTTTTGGGGGTCCATATAACCCATGGCCCACTCCACTGCTTCGATGGTCTCGTAGCCACGAACAATGGCTCCCTCCGGAAATAACCGGTTATGTACCAATGATTTTAGGAATCCATAGAACCTCTCATATGGAAACATCTGATGAAGGTAAGATGGCCAAGGAACCAGATTTCCCTCGCGAGGTGTGCTGTTAGATGCAGCATGAGATCAAAGAATGATGGTGGGAAGGTAGCTTCAAGCGGGCATAGGGTCTCGAAATACCTCCTCTCTAAGTCCAATAGTTTTTCCTCATGAATCACCTTCTGTTCTATTGCATTGAAGAATAAACACAAGCTCGTGACCGCGTCGTGAACCAGTTCTGTCTTGATATCTCTAAGTGCAACAGGAAGAAGAGTTGTCATCAACACATGGCAATCATGAGATTTCATTAAGTTGAAATTCATTTTCATGTCCTTCACCGACACTAGCCTCTTGAAGTTTGATGAGTAGCCTGAAGGTACTTTCAAATCATGCAAAAACTGACAGAATTCTTTTCTCTCTGCCTTTGATAAGGTGGTTGCAGCAACGGGAAGGTCCGTCCCCGTCTTTATTTCCTCTGCATAGAGCTCCAGCCTAATGCCCAGTTCTTTAAGATCCTCCCTTGCATTTTTATGATCTTTTCCTTTGGACTACTGTTGTAGCAATGTTCCACAAGTAGCTTCACACACATTTTTCTTGACGTGCATGTTGTCAATCGAATGACACACATCCAACATCGACCAATACTCTAGCTCCCATAGAATTGATTTCTTTCAACATTCCTTCTTCTTCTTCTTCACCATCTCGTTTCTTTCTTTTGCCAAGGGTTTTTTCAATCAGTTTGGGTAACTCCTCGATAGTTTTGACGTCCTTGACTTTCAAGTAGACCAGATCTCCAGTCACATGCAACGGCGCCTCTCGATTCTCCTTTTCCCCATTAAACTGACAATCCATGGCCTGGTATGGATGTTCCTTTCCAAGGAAACGACGGTGCCCCATAAATACATATTTCTTTGAATGTCTTAGCCATACTGCGCAGGGATCTTCCAAGCAGTGTGGGCAAGCTGTACCTTTCCTTTTACTCTGGCCAGAGAGGTTGCGATGAGCCGGGTTGTCGTTGATAGTGGTGAACAACATGGCGCGCATTGTGAACTCCTCACGCTTGTACTCATCCCAAACCCCCTTCACACCAGGCTTCCACAGTATCTTCAAGTCATCAACTAGTGGCCTCAAGTAGACATCAATACAGTCGCCAGGTTGCTTTGGCCCGAAGACCAATATTGTCAGCATCATATATTTTTGTTTCTTGCATAGCCAGGGTGGAAGGTTGTACAACGACAGCACGACAGGCCAGGTGCTATGTGTTGAGCTCTGGTTACCGAATGGGTTCATGCCATCTGTGCTCATAGCAAACCGTATGCTCCTTACGTCTTCGTCAAACCACGAAAAGTGGTTATTAATGTTACCACATTGTGCTGCATCTGCGGGGTGTCTAAACTTGCCATCTTGCTTAAGCTCCTTTCGGCCTTCGTCATGCCAACGTAAGAGTTGGGCCTCCTTTCGTGTTGCGAACCATCTTCTCAGCCGAGGAATGATGCAAAAATACCATGCCACCCTCACAGGAGCCCCTCTGTTAGCCTTCTTCTTCTTGCCTCTGATCTCGCCGGGCTCGTTCTCGTCATCAGCATTATTATCATGTCCACCATCCTTTTTCCTCTTGTACCGATCATAGCCACACTTGGGGCACTTGTCAAGGTCTGCATAATCTCCACGGAACAATACACAACTATTCTTGCATGCATGGATTTTTTCAACCTCTATTCCCAGAGGACAGATTATCTTCTTCGCCTCATAGATAGACTCTGCTATTTGGTTTCCTTCAGGTAGCATGTCTCTAAGCACATCCAATAGATGTTTGAAACTTTTGTTGCTCCAACCATGATCTGCCTTAAGCTGCAGAAGTTTTAGATCACCAGAAAGGCGAGAGTACTTCTGGCAATCAGGATAGATGGGTTTCTTTGAATCATCAATGAACTGCTTTAGCCTCGCTAATTCAGAAGGTGTGTACACTCGTTGAAACTCAACATCTCGTAACATTTGATCAACATTGTGCACACGTTGCAACACCTCACCATCATCGAAGCCCCTAACTTCTTGATCAGTGATATCCTCAGGCCTCATCACATTTGGTGGGAATAATGGTTCATTTTCCTCAAAAACTCCACCGTCATCAAGGTCTTCATCATGGTCGGTAGCATGGTGTCGCACTTCGCCTTCATTTAGGCAGCCTGCTTCGAGTTCATTAAGGCCTTCCTCACCATGTTTATTCCAACACGTGTAATTTTTTGTGAAACCACGTGTGACCAAATGATGAAAAATGATTTCCCGTTGTGCGAATTTCTTCTAGTTGAGACAATCTATACAGGGGCAGATCATTACCTGAACACCACGGTTTCTCATATCCGCATCTGCTTGATTTAGAAAACCATTGACCCCGCTTAAGAAATTCTCCCAATCTTCTTGGGGCTGTCTGTACATCCAAGCCCGAGCAGCACACGTCATCTGCATTCCATACACTAAATGAGCATAATTCATCAAAAAAACTAATAACATAAGAGGATTAGGACAGCTGAAGAATTTCAATAAAAGGGGGCAATTAATTTCCACCTTGACGAGGACTTTCTATGAGGCGAGCGCGGCCGAGAAGGAGGATCAGAGGCGGCGTCGCGGCCACGGCGATAGCGCGGAGGACGGCACCGAGCCCCGGGGGAGGGGACACGGAGGCATCAGCTTTGGATGACGCCGCGGTCGACGTCCGCTGGCCCCTTTCGCCGTCGCGCACGCGGCCGGCCGGCCTGCTGCAGCGCTGGCTTTCTGAGGAGAGAAATTAAGCGCGATCCTCAGAGCGCGCGCTGCTGGCGACGGCGAATGGGGCAGGCCGGCGGGGACATCTGAGCAGAGAGATCGAGTGAGTGACCTTCTGATGAGAGAGAGCGAGTGTTGTTGCCAGAACGGGAGTGGCCTTCTGCGGAGAGAGAGCGAGTGGTGTCCGAAGGAGAAGACAGAGACGTGCAATAACAACTTGCGTCTCTGATGTGAGAAAAAAGGCGACCCTGGGTGGCAATCAAAGGAGACGAGTCCTAAGAAACGAGCGTATCCAATTGGGTCGCCAGCAAAGGAGACGTATCCTAACAAGCATGCGTCTCCAGTACGAAATTATCGGTAACGGACTTTATAGCCCGTTACCAATATGGCAGTGATTAGTAACGGATTTAAACAGCCCGTTACCGATAGAGCATTGATCGGTAACGGACTTTACGAGCCCATTACCGATAGGTTTAACTTTTGTAACGGACTCGATTTAACATCCGTTACAAAGAATTCATGTAACGGGTGCTTAAGAAGACCGTTACCAGAAGTCCACATTGGTAACGAGCGTAGTGGAGGCCGAACCCCGGGGTCGGCCTGCCGCACTTATGGGTAACGGGCGCCAAACAACAGCCGTTACAGATGTGGGTGCATGTAACAGGTGTTAAGGTCCCGTTACAAATGCTGCGTGACCTATTTGAGGTTTTCACGTAGTGTTACACGCATAAGTGTTGGTTTGCTTATCAAAGTCATCTTAACGGTTAAGGACTTTGGGGCATAAAGGTTGGGAGCCTAAACATAGAGATGTCACCTAACAACAGGAGTCATATGTGATATGATTAGCAAAGAGTTGCTTACTGATCTACCTTGTCTACTAGCGGTGACGCAAAAGCTCACTAGTAGACTTGTTAGTTGTGGATTCTGAATCACCAAGTATCAACGTGGGGATATTGATTTTAGTGGGAGTAAATTATTTTATTTTACTCAGTCATTGATATTTTTTCTTAGTATTTTGCATTTATTATTTTGTTGTAGATGGCACCTAGTAAGGAATTTTCTTTGCGTACAATCCTTGAGAAGGACAAGTTGAATGGAACGAACTATACGGATTGGATCCGTAACCTGAGAATTATTCTCAAGGCTGAGAAAAAGGAAGAGGTTCTAGACACCCCTTTACCAGAGGAGCCTGATGAAAATGCAACACTCGCTGAAAAGAACGCTTACAAGAAGGCATGGGATGTCGATCTTGAAGTGGGCTGCCTTATGCTTGCGTGTATGGAACCTGACTTGCAAATGCAGTTTGAGTCAGTCCATGTGCACGATATGGTCGTGGCACTCAAAGATATGTTCGCCACACAGGCTAGGACTGAAAGGTTCAATGTCTCTAAAGCCTTTGTGGAGTGCAAGTTGGTAGAAGGTACGCCAGTAGGACCACATGTAATCAAAATGGTTGGTTACGTTCAGAGGTTGGAGAAGCTAGGCTTCCCACTGGGCAAGGAGTTGTCCACTGACTTCATTCTCACGTCTCTTCTGCCTAGCTATGGGAACTTCATCTCGAACTACCATATGCATGGGGCGGAGAAGGGCTTGAATGAATTGTGTGGTATGCTAAAGATAGCAGAGAGTGACATCAAGAAAGGTGCTGGCAGCAGTCATGTGATGGCGATCCAAAACAAGCCGACCTTTAAAAGGAAGGGCAATTCTTGGAAGAAGAAAGGCAAGGCCAAGGATAAGATCCCCATGCCAAACCAGGCGCCCAAGGCTAGTCCAGCTGCCAAGGCTGAATGTTTTCATTGTAAGGAAATTGGTCATTGGAAAAGAAACTGCAAGCTGTACCTAGCTTCTTTGAAAAACAAGGGAAGTAAGGGTACTTCCACTTCGTGTACACTTCATGTTCACGTTACAGATCATATTTTCCTCGCTGATACTGTTATTAATTCTTGGGTATTTGATACCGGATTGGTTGCTCACATTTGCAATTCGATACAGGGAATGATAAGAAGTAGAAGCGTGAAAAGAGGAGAAGTTGATTTCCGCGTGGGCAATAATGCAAGAGTTGCTGCGTTGACCGTCGGGATGATGCAACTCCACCTCCCGTCAGGATTTATTATGGAGTTGAGTAATTGTTATCTTGTTCCTAGTTTGAGTTGAAACATTTTATCCCCTTCATGTTTGATGAAGGATGGTTATTCATTTGCGAGTGAAAACAATGGTTGTGTGATCTCTAAGGATAATATGTTTGTGGCTTGTGCATCCATTGTGAATGGCTTATTTGTTTTAAATCTTGATGATTCACCTATCTGTAACATAAGTGCTAAAAGGTCTCGACCTAATGATTTGAGTCCTACCTACATATGGCATTGTCGTTTGGGTCACATCAGTGAAAAGCGCATGAAGAAGCTCCATAACGATGGACTTTTAACTTCGTTTGATTTTGAATCCTACGAGACATGTGAAGCTTGTTTGCTAGGCAAGATGACCAAGATGCCTTTCTCAGGTTTTCCTGAGAGAGCCTCAGACTTACTGGAACTCATACATACGGATGTGTGCGGACCAATGAGTACGACAGCTAGAGGTGGATACCAATACTTCATAACGTTCACTGATGATTTAAGTAGATATGGTTATGTCTATTTAATGAAGCACAAGTCTGAAACTTTTGAAAAGTTCAAAGAATTTCAGAGTGAAGTAGAAAATCAATGTGGCAAGAAAATCAAGACCTTGTGATCTGATCGTGGAGGTGAGTATTTGAGCCACGAGTTTAGCAGTCATCTAAAGAGTTGCGGAATTATTCCACAACTTACGCCACCTGGAACACCTCAGAGAAACGGTGTATCCGAGCGACGTAATCGAACCTTGTTAGACATGGTCCGAACAATGATGAGCCAGTCGGACCTACCGTTATCATTTTGGGGTTATGCTCTAGAAACCGCAGCTTTCACTTTAAATAGGGTACCTTCTAAGTCCGTAGTTAAGACACCATATGAGATGTGGACTGGTAAGACTCCCAGTTTGTCTTTTATGAAAATTTGGGGTTGTGAGGTTTATGTCAAGAAACTTCAATCAGATAAATTAATACCCAAATCGGACAAGTGCATATTCGTGGGATATCCAAAGGAAACCTTGGGATATTATTTCTACAACCGATCGGAAGGCAAAGTGTTTGTCGCCCAGAATGGTGTTTTCTTAGAGAAAGAGTTTCTTAAAAGAGAGAAATGTAGACAGAAGGTGTATCTTGAAGAAGTTTAAGATGAGCCGCTTGGGCAAGATTTCACAAGTGATGCTAATGTAGCTGAACGAGTTGAGATGCCCGTGGTAAGAGAAGCACCACCACAACCACGAAGGTCTGAAAGGGCACGTCGCGCAACTGATAAGCTCAATCTCATGATCACGGGAGAGCGCGACATATTGTTGTTAGACAATGATGAACCTATGACATATGCGGAAGCAATGATGGACCCAGATTCTGAGAAATGGCAAAATGCCATGAGATCCGAAATAGATTCCATGGGTGACAATCAAGTTTGGAACTTGGTTGACCCGCCAGATGGTGTTAAACCCATAGAGTGTAAATGGGTCTATAAGAAGAAGAGAGACATGGAGGGAAATGTTCACATCTATAAAGCTCGACTTGTTACAAAAGGTTTTCGACAAGTTCAAGGAGTTGACTACGACGAGACATTCTCGCCCGTAGCGATGCTTAAATCTATTCGAATCATTCTAGCTATAGCTGCATATTTCGATTATGAGATATGGCAGATGGATGTCAAAACAGCTTTCCTAAATGGGAATTTGATTGAGGATGTGTATATGACACAACCTGAGGGATTTGTTGATCCAACCAATGCTGGAAAGGTGTGCAAACTTCAAAAGTCCATTTATGGATTGAAGCAGGCATCTCGGAGTTGGAACCTTCACTTTGATGAAGTGGTCAAAGGGTTTGGCTTCATTCAGAATGAAGAAGAGCCTTGTGTTTACAAGAAGGCAAGTGGAAGCTCTGTAGTATTTCTAATCTTGTATGTGGATGACATATTGCTGATTGGAAATGACATTCCTATGCTTGAGGCCGCTAAGACCTCATTGAAAATAGTTTTTCGATAAAGGACTTAGGTGAGGCGGCATACATTTTGGGCATCAAAATCTATAGAGATAGATCAAAAAAGCTTATAGGATTAAGCCAAGACACTTACATTGATAAAGTGTTGAAAAGGTTCAACATGGAAGAGGCGAAGAAAGGGTTCTTGCCTATGTCACATGGCATACATCTTAGCAAGACTCAGTGTCCTTTGACTACTGATGAGAGGGAACGCATGAGTAGAATACCATATGCTTCATCCATCGGATCTATTATGTATGCAATGATATGTACACATCCAGATATTTCGTATGCGCATAGTGTTACAAGCAGATACCAATATGATCCAGGTGAGGGTCACTGGACAGCAGTTAAAAATGTTTTTAAGTACTTAAGAAGGACTAAAGGCATGTTCCTAGTCTATGGTGGTGAGGAGGAGCTCGTTGTAACGGGTTACACTGATGCTAGTTTCCAAACTGGCCAAGATGATTCAAAGTCGCAATCAGGATCCGTATTTACGATAAACGGTGGTGCTGTGAGCTGGAAGAGTTCCAAGCAGGAGACAGTGGTTGATTCTACAACAGAAGCCGAGTACATCGCGACTTCGGAAGCTGCAAAGGAGGGTGTTTGGATAAGGAAGTTCCTTTCTGAACTTGGCGTGTTTCCGAGTGTCTCTAGCCCATTGGATCTTTACTGTGACAACAATGGGGGCTATTACGCAAGCAAAGGAGCCAAGGAACCACCAAAAGAATAAACATGTACTGCGGAAATTTCATCTGATATGAGAGATCGTTAAACGAGGTGATATCAAGATATGCAAAGTACACACGGATTTGAATGTTGCAGATCCTTTGACAAAACCCCTTCCACAGCCTAAGCATGAGACGCACATGACAGCTATGGGTATTAGATACATTCTAGATTAGCTCAAGTGCAAGTCGAAGAATGTTAGAAATATGTCCTATAAGGAATCATAGAGATGATTATATTTCATTGTATCCATGACACTTTGTTCTTTTATTGAATATCCATGAAAGGCGACTTGTATTTGATTGGCAATTATGTGAATTGTTTGTGAAACTCTTTTACTTGTATGGTTATTCAAAAGTTGTCCCTAGTATGAGTTAATGACTAGCACATGTATTAGTTGATGACTATGTTTCACAAGTCATGAACATGGAGATGTATAACTAATAATGTGTGCACATGTATGACATGGGGCTGGACTGACCCAATTTGAGACTTTGTTATGTAGTTCTCTGTTTACACAACGTATACGCTATGTCCTTAGACTTGAGATTGTCGCATGTACTCAAGATGTGAATTGACCTACTTAGCGGCTATCAACCGCTACTCCGTAACTGGGTAGTCATTAAGGTGGCTTTCGGGTTTGTCAGGAAGCATGCTGTGAGGCATGGTCAATCAAGATGAAATTTGCCCCTCTCTACTTGAGAGAGATATCTTTGGGCCCCTCGAGTGACCGGATCAAGAAATGCATGGTCGTGTTGGGTTAAGAGTTAACCCCTTTTAAAGGATCCGAATTACGGTATCGAGAAAGAGAGGTCAGTTTGGAGCTAGACCAAATATCGTGAGACAAAGGGAATTACATGTATGAAACGATGTGTGGTTCGTCTGATAAGATCTTTACGTATGCATAGGAGTTGACACGTCTTGCTAGAGGCCGCTATCAACTATTGGTCGAGTAGGAGTGCTCGGGCCATGTCTATGTGTGCGTGAACCATAGGGTCACACACTTAAGGGGTTTGGAACATTAGAAAGCTTGTGTATGTGATTGTCTCTAGTGCAAGTGGGAGACTGTTGAATATATGCCCTAGAGCCAATTGGATTGGATCCACTAATGGGCTTGATGGATTTGATCAATTAGGGTATTAGAGTCTTAATAGGTCGCAAAGGTTGAAAGGCCCATTAGTGACCTCTATATATACAAAGGTGGGGAGAGGGGAAAACCCTAATCATCTATTTGCTACAGTAACCCATGGTGAACAGTACCGCAGGTGAATAGTGATTTCTGCAGCCCCTCCTCCATCTATATCCTCCAGTTCGTGATCGTTCGTGAGGTGCTAGTACATCTACGATCGACGTTCCTTCCCTGTACGTGTGGATACCTTGGAGGTGCTACGTTTGGAGCGCAAGGACGAACCGCACGTGAAGGACCAGGTGGACGTGAGCAACTGCACTGCCTGCTACCCTCGACGCGTTCGTCTACATCGAGACGGTTCCGTTGCATCTGCGCGTCTAGTGGTAATCCCGTGATCTATAACAGCAGTAGTTCCTAGTTTATGGGGTAGAAAAATTTTATTTTGCGCTAGCGTAGCCACCCCGTATCCCTTCAAGCCCCTCTCTCAACTGTATAGGCCGCTCTCCATCCAATTTGAAATGTTGAAAGCTCAAGTAATTCATATTTTGGATTGCAATTATTTTCGTTCGATTGCGTGTGGAACAAATTAATTTCTTTAATCTGAATGTAATTCTTCTGACATTTGCACGAACTCGTTCCAGTCATTTTGATAACTTTTACCATGTTTGATTGAAATTGGATGGAGGTTTGCAGAACAAATGATGGGAATTGAATGGAAGACATATGAAGGCCTGGGCCCATTTTAGTGTGGTAGATGGGTTGGTTCATTAGGTGGACTTCGGCCCAGGTTATGTTTAGGTATTAAAAAAACGTTATTATTTTGTAAACTTTAAATAAGATTCTAATCAACCATGCATCATGTTCTAAACTTATGTACATCTTCGTTTATTATTTGACTTTTAATTTACGGTGGAATAGAGAAAGCTGGGACTTGAGTTCATTACAATTTACAACAAGTCAACAACAAAACAGGATGATAAGGCTAGTCTCAATAGAAGTTTCACGAAGGATTTCATAAGCATTAATTATTATGTCACATTGCTTATGTGGTAAGATATTTATCAGGATAGAAGGGAGAGTTTCATCATACTCCCTCCTGACACTCCATCTATTTATCCAAGACCTATTTTGAAATCTAAAAAATCCATTTATGCAATGCCCACTTATGTTTTTGTCGGTCTGCTTGTCTAGCTTATCAAGTCAACAGTACTTTTCTCTCAGAACAAACCAACCACCACGCAACATTACTTTTCTCTCCGAACAAATCAACATCAACAACCAACCACTAGCCAAACGAACAGACTTGTGAGCAGTAAATTCCTCTCACATATTTCTCATGGGATTAATGACGGATGGACTTTATTTTTTTCCTTAGTCTTTGAGTCAAGTACAAATGAGTCTTTGATAAATGGATGAAGGGAGTATCTGAGAGAAGTATCATCACCATGAAACTTGGCACAATTACCTGGTTCACAATTAAAGTAACTGCAACAAGACTGGCCTAATACAAAGTACAACAGGATCAAGCTTTTTCCTTTTTTTAGCATACGGGGATCGAGGCTGTGAGGCACAGATTCCACTACTGCAACAAGACTGGCCTAATACAAAGTACAACAGGATCAAGCTTTTTCCTTTTTTTAGCATACGGGGATCGAGGCTGTGAGGCACAGATTCCACTACTGAAATGAGACTGGCCTAATACAAAGTACAACGGGATCAAGCTTTTTTTCCTTAGTCTTTGATTCACACGTAAGACAGCAACACAGGTGGCGAGGCAGATCTACGCTGATCGCCGTATTTGTGTGCCAATGTCGGTGGCATCGAGGCCATGCAGCGGCAGCGTCGCCCAGCGCAATGATGGGATTCAATCAATTTGTTGACCATATGGTTCAAGTGGAACATATTTTATGTAACCGAATACTCTCTCCATCTCTAAATATCGTTTGCCGCTTCGGAAGAAACAATTTTGACTAATTTTATATTAAAAAATTTAATATCCATGATACATAATTAGTATCATTGGAAAAATATTTTAATCTAGTTTTTTAACAAAATTATTTGAATACACATTGTACGTATTTTTTACAAATCGAGTTAAACTTGTGACACGCACACTAATAATGATATTTATTTAGGGACGGAAAGAGTACTCCACACGGCAACAACAAATCAATCACGCAAGTTGTGACCGAACCAGCTGATCTGACTGTTGTCGTACCTACAAATTGGAGGTTGTGGAACGAAACTCATAAGAAAAACCCTAAAATATGAAAATGCAACAAAATCAGATAAATATTTTCATTTTAGTACAAATTTAATATTATTTGGTATTTCTTATAAGAGAAATTTTATAGTGCTTATTTTGTTATGAGCCGTCCATCCAACGAAATCCAACTGTGGAAGTACCAAGAAGTTTCTATGAAGAAATACTAGCAAGTACCAATTGGGACCCACACAAATTTTAATTAATATTTTTTAATTCATAAAGGTTATATGAGTAATTTTGTATAGCTCCCGTTTTATGTCTCAATGTAGCAGCGGCTGGCCATGCGTCGGGAGGCAGCGGCGGAGAGGCGAGCAGTGGCACGGGGATCGGAGGTGGCACGATGGCGCAGTTGTGGCATGGCCGCTGCTGCTCATTTTCTGGCGAAGCAAGGGATCGTTCGGGGCAACGAGGTGGCCTGGGAGCTGCAGGGGAGCAGGATGGAGGCGTTGGTGGGGCGGGTTGGCGATGGGGATGGTCGGAAGGTGGTGCTCCGCGGCGACGCCAACGGTGGACAGCGGAGGGCTTGAGCGCGGAAAGCTCCGGGCTTCCTGCCACTTTATAGATGGTCAGGGTGACGGGGAGGGACACGAGCGCAGAGTCATTACCACTACCGGAATCCCCGCCTTTGCCGAGAGCAAGATGCTCTCGGCAAAGACCCCTTTCCCCTCGGCAGAGCCTTTGTTCACCCCTGATTTAGCTGCTGCACAATGGACGCAGTTATCTCAGTTACTAGCTCTTGAGATGAGGATGATCAATGGGTTTACATTTGGGGATCACAACATTTCAGCCCTAATAAAGCATACCTGCAACTTCAGGGTTCCAGCTCACCCAGTTTTTAAGTGGATGTGGAAATAAGCAAGCTATAGGGGTCGACATAAAAGAAGTGTCCTGGATGATTATAGTTGTGCCTTATGCAATTCTGACATTGAAGAAACTATGGAACATTTTTTCTTCTCCTGTCCTTTTAGCCAGTGGTGTTGGAGACTGTTGTGCATTAAATGAGCATGTTGAG
Organism: Cenchrus fungigraminus; assembly: GCA_036936925.1. Lineage (NCBI taxonomy): Eukaryota > Viridiplantae > Streptophyta > Magnoliopsida > Poales > Poaceae > Cenchrus > Cenchrus fungigraminus. The sequence continues at coordinate 78,420,680 of CM072780.1, forward strand.
TTGTTGACTAATCGTATGAGTTCAACACTAACAGGATCGATATTCAGATTTCCTTGTTAGTAGTTAAAAGCTAGAGGGCGGCCATAGATTTCGTTCATGCATGCACTTGGAGAGCATCACTGGCAGACCCAAGCCCCGGCCACCCTGAGCCAGGGTTTTAATTACCGTTGGTAACCGGCCGGTTTACCGCGGTAACCGGTGTTACCGGACCGGTAACGGTACTGACCGGTTACCAACCGGTGGTTTTCAAATTTTTTGAATTTGTATTCAAAAAATTAAAAAATTAAAAAAAATTCTAAAAATACTTCAAGGTGTGTAGAATCTAATGGTGTCAAAATTTTTCAAATATTAGTTCATTTAGTATTTTTTGCGGACATTAGAAGTTCAACCAAAAAAGAAAAAGAAAAAAATCCAGCCGGTTAAACTTGTAATGCCAGCAAAAAAAAAACTAAATGCACTAATATTTGAAAATTTTTGACACCATTAGATTCCACACACCTTTTTCAATTTTTTAATTCAAATTTGAAAACATACCAAATTCTTCATTGATTCGGTAATTTGTGTTTACCGACCGGTTACCGCCGCAACCGGTCCGGTATACCGTTATTACCGACCGGTATACCGGTAGCAACCATACAAAGAGCACCGGTAATTTGCTTTTTCAACCGGTAATCGTCGCAACCGGTTCGGTATACCGTTATTACCGAACGGTATACCGGTCGCTACAGATTGAATAGAGAGTTTTGTTTGAGAATTTGAATTTGAGCGGTAATTAGCAGTAACCGCGGTATACCGTTACCGCTCAGCGGCGGTAGCACCGCAACGGTCGGTAATTAAAACACTGCCCTGAGCACATGGCCGGGCTCCTTGGCGCCAATGTTGACTAGGTCCAAATGTGGAGTAGCATATTCATATGTGATGAGAAGTATAACTCTTTGTTCAGTTAATTAATCGCCCAGGCTCCTAGAGATATCTGGGTCCGCCACTAGAGCATAATCTTTTGTTTGCTGCGCAGTACAGTACTAAGGAATCTCTCGTTTTCTGTTCCTGATCAAAACAACAAATTAATATAAAAGTAGAGCTGCAGTATGTTCAGTAAACTATGCTCTCGTGAGATGCCTACGCCACTGGCTTAAGTTGACAACCCAACTATTTATTTCTAAGAACATGCTCTGCTCTCTTCGTTTCAAATCCTAGACCGTTTTGGCAAATTTAGATTCATAGTTGTTATTATGTATCTAGATACAAGTATATATCTAGATGTATAACAAAAAATAGAAATTTTAAAATTACAAAATGATCTACAATTTGGAACAGAAGAAGTAGTTTCTAAAACACTACCTATGTTGGTTGATACTTGTTCACATAACATATTTATAAAACTTGGATATATAGTCTTTTTGTGAAACTAGCTACTTCTTAAAACATCATAAACAATCGTAGTTTGTGACCAAAATGTGAAACCTATCAAATTTTTGTTAAGGGATGGAGTACATATACATATATAATTTGGTACTCCTACTATACACTATAAGTAAATAAACCTATATCAAATAAAGAGGAATTTTGCATGTATGGCCGGCGGGTGGTGGGAACTTGATGTCACATGCTTCGTCCATGAGATGTGGGAACTCCACATCAGTTCTGAATACAATAGTACATCTATGAGATACGGATGATGATTCGATCACTGCAGAGTTGACCACATCTCAGATGATTCGATCACTCCGCTGTATTCTCTTATGCTCTTTCACACCTTCTGTGCCTTCAGAGTTGAGATACATAGCAGCTAGCCCACCGGATGGATGTAATGTATTGGGGATTGGATCGGATAAAAACAGCTTTCACCTGCAACTCTTTCCTCTCTGTTCTACTATATAACTTTCACTCTGTCTGTCTCTGTCTGTCTGTGTAAAATGTTTTCTTTTATATGTCTTAGTGTGCTAAAAGCTGAGGCCTAGAGTTCCTTCCTACACATTCTCTGCTTTCTTCCACCTTCCTCTCCCATCCTCTTCATTCGCACATATATACCCGGCCTCCTTCCATTCTCCTCCATGTTCATCCCCCACAAAAGCTAGAACATGAATGAGATGGACACCAAGAAGCCTTACATAGTAGCAATCATCATACAGGTCATTTACACTGGTATGTTCGTCATCCTCAAGGCGGCCTTCAACCAGGGGTTTAACACCTTCGTCTTCACCTTCTACTGCCAGGCAGCGGCAACAGTCTTGCTTCTGCCTATTGCTATTTTTCGTGAAAGGTAACCAACTCACAAATAGTGACTTGTAAGTAAGTTGGGGTGGTGCAAGGAAATTAGTGACTTGAGATCACCTGGTTTCAGATCCTTATGCACACTGAAGTTTCTTTTGTTCAATTCACAGGAAAAATATGCGTTCTATGTCGTCTGGATTGCTCTTGAAGCTTTTCTTATGTGCCTTAATCGGGTATATGTCTATAATGCTGTTTTCCGTTGCAAAGATGGCACATGTAGTGTATATTTACAAGCTTGTGCATATATCTAGTTGGGTACTAGTGTTTCTATGCTACTGGTATATTGTTTCAAGAATTCAAGATGCATATTATATATAACTAACCGTGCGTCCATTACGCCATTTGCAGAAACACATGTGCCATAAATCTACTGAATTTAGCACTAAGGTTCACCTCAGCAACCGTGCAAACAGCAATTAGCAATTCCAAACCTGTCAGCATCTTCTGCTTAGCCTTGCTATTAAGGTACACTACTACTATATGAGTATATGACCGGCCTATTGATATAGATAATACAATTCAATTGCATTTACTTACTAGTACCAAATGCTGTTTGTTAATTGAATTATGTGCAGGATGGAGGTGGTGAAACTGAAAAGCGCATATGGCATAGCCAAGGTAACCGGTATAGCGCTCTGCCTCGCAGGAGTTTTCCTCATCGCCTTCTTTGCTGGGCCATCATTAAGCCCTGTAAACCATCACCATGCATTCCACCACAGTGGTCAGACTTCCTCAGTTCCTGCGGGGCAGGCCACATGGATCAAAGGGACATTCCTCAAGCTCCTCGGTGACATGATATGGTCTCTGTGGATCATCTTGCAGGTCTGTTCATGGTAGTCAATCTATGCATTAGATGGTTGGTATGTACATGATAGAATTGCAAACAAGCAAGTTATGTATTCTGTATCACAAACATAATTATGTATTCGTCCACTGTATGCAGGCTGCCCTGTTGAAGGAGTACCCCAACAAGATGCTTGTAACTGTAACACAGTCCGTTTTCAGCACAGCGCAGTTGTTCGTAGTGGCAGCCGTGGCCGAAAGGGACTTCTCAAAGTGGAAGCTTGGGCTAGACATCAGCTTGCTCGCCGTTCTATACACTGTAATAATTATATATTGCACTTCTTATGCATCGACTACTTCAATCCAAAAGTTTAAAGTGATGGGAAATTCACTTCAATAGTTCTCACTAATAAACTAATAAAGTCCGTACTTTTATCATATATAAAAATAGCTTGCATTGCAACAACCATCTAGACCTTGTACAAGGACAGGAGAACTGTGGTAACATGGAGCAAATAAGAAACTTGACGGTTTCCTTCTTGATACTTGGGTGGTTTAACCCAGGGATTTGCAGTTTCTGGAGTGTGCAGCTACCTCCAAGTATGGTGCACGGAAATGAAAGGCCCCGTCTTCCTCGCGATGTGGTTTCCCCTCTGCTTCGTCTTGACAATCTTCTGCTCCTCATTCTTCTTGGGGGAGATTGTTCGTCTTGGAAGGTAAATAACAAGCAAATATTTTTACAGATAGAGGAGACGAGTTTGCATCGATTGTTCATGAATGAATGCATCCACAACTGTGGATAATCTTCTTGCTGACTGTTTTACTCGATCACTGCTGGCAGCATTTTGGGCGGGATCCTTCTTATTGGAGGACTTTACAGTGTATTGTGGGCTAAAAGCAAGGAGACTAAGATTGAGCCATGTAGCGAGGTGAACCCGGTGGACAGTGAAAAGGACGAGGAAGAGCAGAAGGAACCTGAGGTACATCATGAGGATGGCAGCGGAAAGCATGATGAGCAAGAAACATCAGCATATAAGGTTGAACAAGTGTGATCCATTGACCCACAGAAGGCTAGCTCGTGCTCATGAGTCATGCACATTAGATCAGGCATGGATCAACGTACATAACGCATGTCCTGGCCAGAGAGAGACTCTCGAAATGTTGCTTATCTTGCACAGACTTGTGCTACTTGATAGTTAACTACCCCCTTCATTCCAAATTACTATTTGTTTTGAAACGAAGAGTAATTTAGGACAGAGAGAGTAATTAATTAGAAGTCTTGACATTTCTTTGTTGCACCCCCAAGTCGTTATGTGTATGCATGTGAATCAAGAAAATATGCCTTTTTCTCTCAGTATCTTTCAAATGCATGAGCTGGTATTTGTTTTTCCTTTTTATCAAGATGTCAATATCATTTCCTCATTTTTTCTGTTTTTAAAAAAAGCAACCAAGCTCCGTGAACATAATCTGCCATATTGTTCTGTAGGGACAACATAAGCAACCAGGTCGGACATAAGCAACTAGGTTGGAACTACCACTTCGCTGCAAGTGAAAAGAGCCAAACAAGTATATCAAATTACTATGCAGAATAATCCTTTCAGCCAGCATTGCACAGGACAATAATATTACTATGATAAGTTGAAAGAGTGCATTCTACTGAAGTCTACAATTCCCACAGAAAATATGCACAATTGACTTATGAAAGAGAGAAGATGAATCAGAGAGGAGAGGAAGAGATTTATCTACACACTAGTTTGTCAGTTCATATGAAAGTTGTCGCCATCAGGACTTTACAGACACACACTTTCCCTAAATAAAGACAGGTTCATAACCAGCACATATTAGAATGTAAATGAGTAAGGCATGAAAGAACCGATGCATGAATAACTAAAAGTAAATATATAAATATACGTAGGTAGTCAATATTTGTGATTACTTAATACTCATGCTTACATTTTCAGGCCTCTCTACTGCTATCACACATATTTTCATCTATCAAAATCATCAATGTTGGATGGCATCAATGTGGTACAAATTGCAACAAAAAATAGGATCTGTTAAATGACTAAAACAAGTAATAAATATTTGGCAATTTATCACTTAATGCAACCCGACTATTAGACTATAACCATACAGGAGCAACAAGAAGTCGTAACCTAAATGTGCACATATCAGAATCCAGACCAATAGACAGATCTTGCACAAACTAGTTCCATATGTGCAATTTCACTAACTACACAAGACTAATCTGCTACTTTCTAATAACTAACTACACAAATCGTCAATCTCCATAATAATTTTGGTAGGAAACTGTTAGTGTAAACTTGTGTGCAAATAAACACTACAAAAAAGCAATGCATCCCCAATTTTATCTCTGCAAAATTCCAAATCATTGATTCCCCATCCACAAGGCTCTCAGCCTCACGAATCCAAACCCTAAGCCCCAGCCCAACACTATCTGACGGGAGCACAGGAAGATAGGTTGGGCGCTAGGAAGCGGGCTTACTGAGTGGTAGTTGCTGAAGCTAGCGCGGGGGTGGCTACGAGCATCGTCCTCCTTGTCGTCATCGATGTTGTCGTCCAACTCCTGGTGGCAGTGGCGGAGCTACAACGCAGGGCGCCCAGGCCAAGGCCCTATTCGTGGCCCAACAAAGCTTACAACCACTCCTTAATATTTGGCCCAAAGATTAAGTGTTGATGCAGGCCAAGCTAAAAATTTGGGTCCTGAAAGGAGAAAGCATGCACTTGCAAGAGTGAGGCTAAATTTACGCGCTAGCAGTCATAAGCAAAAGCTGGCTCCGCCACTGCCTGGTGGCACTGTTGCGACTGCTCTGGAGCTAGTCCTCGTCAACGACCTCACCTGAAAAAGAGATGTGAGGGGCCGAGGTAGATCTGGAGAAGAGGAGCAGATGTGAGGGACCTCTAGTCTTCTTACCATCGTCGGCAAACAGGAGTGAGGTGGCAGGGGTGGGAGGAGGCAGGCTCGCACCCCTGCGGGGCTCGCGCTCGCGTGTGGGGTCGGGAGGAGCAAGGCGGCCATAGAGGACGACCACTCCCCGGATACTCCACGCTAGCAAGAGCCCCATAGGAGAATGGAAAGCTCTCGAAATGGAGAACGCGGTGGTGTGACATGCATAACCTGATTCATGGATTTGGAGGTAGGATTTGAGACAGGAAGAAGATTATTAGTTTCTCTGTTATTTCTGTTGTTCGAACGTGAGGAGAGAGAGAGAGAGAGGTGGACACAGAGGAGGGAGGGGTGTGAGGGCGTGTGATGGACGTGAGGGATGAGGGGGTGCGGCGGATGCGAGAGCTAAGAAAACTGTATGTAATCAAAAGTTCGGGTGTGACTCCTCCTATCAGTAACGGACCATGTTTTGTTCGTTACATCTGAGTTTATTGGTAATGGGCTACCGTTACCTATAAGACTCATTAGGATTTTTCAGCATTGAGAAATCCAATTGGTAACGGGCATTGTTTGTGGTCCGTTAGTAGAAATATTTTAGTAACTGATATTGTTTGTCTATTACCGATGTCGCGTGACCTATTTGAGATTTTCACATAGTGTATCCCTCTTGGGCCTGGTTCAGTTGTTTTAGAATACTTGAAATCGTTCAGGGGCAGGATCGAATCCCCTTCCTTCAGTCGATCCTGATCTGCTTCAAATCCTCTTCAGAAACCATTTCAATCCCATAAAAAAATTGTTTGGCTGGAATGGCTTGAAACGGGCCGCTCAAATCCACCTAGAATGGGCCCAGGAACAGGCCATCCGAGGACGAGGCCGAAATACCTGACAATGAACCATCATACCAGTTAGTTAGTTAGTCAAGTTGACTAAACCAAGTCGGGCCTAAGTTAAGATATTAAAAAAAAAGTAATGATGCAACTCCTGTCTTCCGTTTGGGCCGCCCTCGGTTTTGTTGTCAAGCCTGTGTGGGGCGGGGGCTCCTATATCGCTTCCGGAAGATGGATAAGGCTACGAACTTCCAACCCATCAAAGTTTATTCAAATGATGTTTTTTATTTTTCCACCAGCTCACTTCATGACTATTAAATTAAAATGTTACAACATTTTTTTAACATTTTTAGTAATTTTTCGTCAACATTTTACAAAATGTTTTAACATTTTTGGGACCAACATTTTTTGAGGCTTGTTCCAACATTTTTCAGCAATGTTGCAACATTTTCAAGAAATGTTAGCTTGGTCAACTATTTTTTGTCAATACTTTGCAAAATGTTGCAACATTTTTTAAGAAATGTTGGACAACATTTTTCTTCATCTTTTTTTTCAGGCTTCTTCCAACATTTTTCAGAATGTTACAACATTTTTAAAAAATATTGGTTTCGTCAACTATTTTTTGTCAACATTTCAAAAAATGTTGTAACATTTTTTGAAAATGTTGGACAACATTTTTTAGAGCTCTCTCCAATGTTCCAACATTTTTTAAAAATGTTGATTCTGTCAACAGTTTTTTGTCAACATTTTTCAAAATGAAAAAATGTTGGACAATGGTCTCTCCGCACCGACGGCAGAGCGCGGCACGCCGGGCGGCCGCGGCGGTGGTGGAGCTCAGCGCACGCAGCCATGGCGCGCGACCGGAGCTCGGCGCTTGCAGCCATGGCGCGCGGCTCGGTCGACCCTGGCCGAGGAGCACCCGACCGGCCATGGCTGCGGCATGGGGGCGGCGGCTAGCCGGCCATCCATGGCCGAGCACGGCCTCCACCCCGGCGCAGGGAGGCCAGCCTTCCCAGGCGGCGCGGCGCGAAAGAGGTGCGGCGGGCGGCGGGGAGGCACTCATGTGGCCGGGGAGGGTGGCAGGGAGGTGCGCCGATGGTGGTGGTGGCCTAGGTGGTCGAGGAGGAGCTCCCGCGCGACGGCGGCGCATCGATGACGACGACAGGCAGTGTGGGGCGCGGCCGTGCGGGGGTAGAGGAAGGAGGGGAATGAGATAGGGTTTGGTGATTTGGGCTTTTATTGGGCTGTTGGTGGGTTTATAGTTCAATAAGTTTCTACCTTCCAATTCACTAAAGCTCATCTAAATGTATGTTTTTTATTTTTTGATCAGCCCACTTCAAGACTATTAAATTAAAAATGTTCCAACATTTTTAAAAAATGTTACAATATTTTTTCTTTAACATTTCTAGTCATTTTTTGTCAACATTTTACAAATGTTGCAACATTTTTTGGACCAACATTTTTTTAATCAACATTTTTTTTGGCTTCTTCCAACATTTTTCAGAAATGTTACAACATTTTTAATCAACATTTTTTTTGGCTTCTTCCACCATTTTTTGTGTGTTTTCGTTAACATTTTACAAAAATGTTGCAATATTTTTGGGACCAACATTTTTTTAATCAACATTTTTTTGCTTCTTCTAACATTTTCCGAAAAGTTACAACATTTTTTGGCTTCTTCCAACATTTTACAAAATGTTTCGACATTCTTGGAAAAATATTTCGACATTCTTTTTTGCTTTTCCAGAACGGTTTTGTTTGCTCTCTATCTTCGTTTAATTAAGGAACAACATTTTGGTCCGGTTTGTTGACCTTTGTCTGCATTCCAGGAATAAAATATTTATGTATATAGTGAATCATGTCATATTGCACCTGATGGGTGAATAACTTTTGATATTGATCCAAGGGGAAGCTAGCTAATCTCATCAGATCAAAATGGGAACCCTTATTTGCTTTGCCATAATGGCTTTGATTGGTCGATCTGTAAGCCGAGCACCTCTTGCAGGTAATGATACTCCCCCTCCCCTCTTCGTTCTTCCTGCTGCTAGATGGGTGATACTGCAAACAAAGTAGTTCAAAGTTAAACACATTATTATGCATTCCTTCTTTGTTTACCCAAAACAAATTAGTTCATTTGATTTCATGAGATCTTCATTTCAACATATGGTGTCCTATCATCCCAAGCAGTCACCACATTGATTTATAGTTTATTAAACGAACTCTCTCAAATCCCGCAGCAACGCGCGGGGAATCACTTAGTCTCTTTTAATTCTCCCCCCAATCTTTTATCTTCTCTCTATTCTTATCTCCTCCTGCTCCATCTCCTCTCCCTCTCTCCCCATCTCCTTGGTCAGCGGTGCGTAGCCTAGGGCCAGCGGTGCGGAGCCTGGGTGGCAGATGGCGCGGAGCCCCCGAGTCGTGGAGCTCACACCAGCTTCCAGGTCGCCTTCAACGCGAGGCATGGACATGCGCTGACTTCTGGGCCGCCTCCGGCGCGCGGCACGGCCAGCCTCCTGGCAGCGCAGGCACAGTGCGCCAGCAATGCGGACAGTCCCCTCTCTACAAGCTTCCTACCCCTCCATCAGGGTAGTTTTTGTTCAATTTGTTTCTCATTTTTGTGAGATCGAACTCATGTGGGTTTCTGATTTTTGCGATATTGAACTCATGTGAGGTTAACTTGTGTGATATGCTTTGTGAGATGAACTTAGATGTGAATGTGATGAACTTGTGTGATGTTTAATTTTGTGAGACGAACTTGTGTGATGCTTTCTGAGATGAACTTTGGATGAACTCATGTGATTTAGATTTGTGCTTGATAGAGGCGAACTGCAGGGGCAGCGGTGGGAGCTGGGCAGTGGTTGGCTTTTATTTTTTGTTTTCTCGATACTCTTTAGTCTCGGTTCATATACCCGGGACTAACAGAGGGACATTTTTCCTCTCCAGTTTAGTCCCGGTTGGACTATAGGTTCTTAAGGGCCTTTCCAATCGAGACTAAATGCTGGCTCTCTACCAGTGGTACATAGAAATGTCTCCGCCTTAATGCTGTTGTCTGGAACGAAATGACATCATGGTTGTCGCCCTCATCTTAAGCAGAGTCGTCATGAAGGAAATGAATCATGCAGTGTCGTCAAGGCACCCCAAATGAATATAAGGGGACATGGCTCGTGAGTCACTTTCATTGCACTATGACTTATTACTCCAACCAGGAGAGCCATTTTTCAGATGCAAATAGACGTTTGCCTCACATGCACAGTATCTTGGGTTTCCTTTGCATCGCGATGTCTCTAAGAGCCATTCATTTCTTCAGCATCCGCACCTGCTCCTTACGTCCTCGCCTCCCCATCTTAGCAGCCGGCCCGCTCCTCTAAAAGATATCAAATATATTCAAGATGAGGTATGTATTATAGTCTATGGAAAGATGGATGCTAAATATATCTAAATCCGTACTTTTAGATACTTACATTTATTTTTTGGCAAGATAGAAGATATCATATCTCTCTAGCCCAAAGATATCAAATATAACCATCAAGAATTAAGATAACATATTTTAAGGTTGCATATGAGGTTGGCATTGCACTATATATATGTGATATACTCACCCTCGTTGCTGAAACAAAAGATTAGCAATATTCTTTTCTTCATGGCCTCCGTTGGGATACGAATGACTAGGATTGTGTACTTGGCTGCTGCTTTATTCTTGGTTCTTGCGACGACGCCAACAACTTTCCTACCTTGCCAAGCTGGAGGCTGTACGCACCACTAATTTAGCTTACTCTGCGTTATTCTTTTTATCAAATGAGGATCATCAGTTAGTGGGACCAAATAATCTTATTTAACTTGATATTGTGCTGCATGTGGGCATAGGCTGCCCTGGAGGGATAAAGGAGAAATGCTACAGCAGAAAAACACCCTGCATAGATGATATATGCAAAGCTTATTGCAAATCACGAGGACACGAGATGGAAGGTGGATATTGTGTTCAAAGAAATAATGGCTACGAGTGCTGCTGTAAACTTTAATTAATGCAACCATGCATGTTCCAGAAAGTTAAATAAGATAATTCTCAATGTAAACTTTCATGGTGTTGTTTCAGTGTTCCTAAGACTGCTACATCATGTAAAATGAAATGAAACATGGCTTGAAGATGTTGCTTCTGAATATATCCTGTTTCAAATCAATAAAAAAAATTACTCGGTGGTTTAGGCAGTAAATGGTAATATGGACTGGCGGCATCAACAAAACTAGCTACAGGTACTGAAAATGACTTATAATAAGGTTTTTGGATTGTTAAAATATTAGGCAATTTCCAGATTAAAACCATAATATAAACAACTAGATTAAGCATGTGTAGCATACTAACATGATTCAAAATTATATCACAGATCATGGAAACTAGTGTAAGCACAACTCGAACACTAGATAGATTGGACATATTGAACATGACGAACAATAAGATTAGATCACAGAAATAATACCTATTGCTGGTGTTTGTAGTTGACAGCTTGATGGAGAGGTGCCCGAAGTTGAAACCGAGGTCATCGAGATCGCTGTCTCTATCTTCGATTAGTGGTGGCAGAAGACTTCGAATCGACTGACGAAGACGATGTCTGGACTTAGCGCCCCTTGTTCTTGACGGAAGACGGGCCGTGATGAGGTTTGGAGCAGTCGTGCAGAGAGCGCTTCCCAAAAACCTTATCCGCCTTCTCCTGGTGCAGGATCGTAAAGACGACAGTTCCGGAGACCTGCTCACCCGGTCGTTGGTGCACGCCTGCGATCGGGCTGGAGTCTTGGCGACGGCGGCACAGCAGCGAGAAGAGGCAAAACTCTAGCTTTCAATGATATATCTTTTAGCGTGGTCGGTGGTCTGCTTATATTGTCCAGGTAAACCGACCTCCAACTTCAACTAGCAAGGTGGCACTATTAGGAATTTCTGAATTTGTTATTGGGCCAAGCCCATATACAACATAAATTCCAACAATCCCCCACCAGATCTCAAATACTCATCAGGAGCTATTTAAGTGGAAAATTTAACATCGTTACGCATATCTTTTATAGGAAATATATTCTCAAAAAATGTAACATCACGAGATTAAAAAATTGTATCAACATGCATATTAGAAACTTCAGATTTTACTACTAAAAATCTATAAGAAATGCTATTGTGAGCATATCCTAGAAAGACACAATCTATAGTCTTTGGTCCAAGCTTACGCTTATTTGTAATTGGAACATGGATTTTGCCAAGCAACACCACGTGTGCAAGTATGAAAGTGATGGTTTCCTTCCAACCCAAATCTCATATGGTGTTTTCTCTTTATTTTTGTTTGGAATTCTATTCAGGACATGACCCGGGCGGAGCCACAGGGAGGGCGCGCAGGGGCTGGCCCCCTGTGCTGCATTAAGATCCCTTATGTGTAGAAGTTTTTTTATTACTTTTGCTAATAAACAGTGATCACAATTCACAAATTACCCCCAAACAATCAGCCCAACAGGCCAGGTCATAACTGATCACACATGCTACTAGCATGCAGTACAACATTACAACTAAATGACCCCTTCCCAACTTTCTAATTTATTTTCCAACCATTAGATGATAGATGTTTCATCTTCTCAATTCTTTTGGACACTGAGCCAAAAAAAAAACAATTCATTAAGATCCAATTGGGAAAAATCATATAATTGACATGTAGTTTTCTTATATTTTTTTTATCTTTTCTATTTCATTCTATTTTGAAGCAAACTTGACCCAAATACAATTTTCTTTATGCCATCACACCTAACCTTTGCCAATGCAAGTGTGGCAATGAATTTTGAAACCATCTATGGCAAAAGAAATCTTGGCACAATTTTTTTTGTCTCAATGACATGTAGAGCTCAAAAAATCTTACCAAATGTTAGTTGTTCAACCAAATACTTGTCAATTTTTGTAAAACTTGCCAAATATTAAATGTGGAAAATTGTGACTAGGAACCAAACGACCACTATAATAGAAACACACTATTGGTGTCTGTATTATATTAGAATTTTAAGAAAAAAATTATTATGAGATCGTTTTCTGCTTAGTGTCTTGGCCCCCCCTCCTAAGGTTAAATCCTGGCTACGCCCCTGGACATGACTTGCAGTCAATATAGCTCCCCCCCAACCATGCCTTAGATAAACCAGCAGTACCTAACATGGTGTTCACCAAGTCAGTCAACGTGCGACTTTTCCTCTCGGCAACCCCATTAGATTCAGGAGGATAGGCAGGTGTCCTCTCGTGAATAATACCATGTTCTACACAAAACTCATCAAATGTTTAGGAAAATATTCACCACCACGATCTGACCTTAGACGTTTAATCTTTCTTTCTATTTGATTTTCAGCTTCGGCCTTAAAGATTTTAAAGTAGTTTAATGCCTCATCTTTAGTTTTCAGCAAGTAAGCATAGCAATATCTAGAAGCATCATCAATTAGTGTCATGAAATATCTCTTTCCACCTTTAGTCAACATACCATTCATCTCGCGGAGATCAGAATGTATGAGTTCTAGAGATGCTAAATGTCTCTCCTCCACTGCCTTGTGAGGCTTTCGAGGTTGATTAGATTGCACACAACTATGGCACTTATAACCTTTGGCAATGGTGAAATCTGGTATTAACCGCAAGCTAGATAAATGTGACATCAAACCCAAATTCACATGACATAAATGAAAATGCCAAACACTCGAATTATCATTAATTGTGCCACAAATATGATTGACTGACTTATTACAAAAATCTGCTAGCCGGTACAAGCCTCCGCAATCATAGCCTTTACCAATAAATTGTCCATGCTTAGATATAACTACTTTATTGGACTCTAACACTACCTTAAACCATCTCTTAATAGAAGAGAAACACTAACAAGATTCTTGCGAATAGTAGGGACATGTTGCACGTTCTTCAGCTGCACAATCTTCCCTGAAGTAAACTTCAGATCAACCGTACCAACACCACGAACAGAAGCATGTGATTTGTTCCCCGTCAGGACAGAATAACATTGGAGCCCCTAGTAAGAAGAAAATAAAGAGACGTCAGCACACACATGAATGTTAGCACATGGATCAAGCCACCAACTAGGTGATTGAAACACTGAAAGTACGGTAGAAAAATTACCATAACCGTCATCAGCATTAGATGCGGTCACGAGGTTGACCCTTTTCTCTTTATGGTCCGCACGCTTTGGACAATCCTTAGCAAAATGTCCAAGTTCACCAGAAGTGAAGCAAGGCATCTCAGACTTTTCTTTCTTCTTCTTCTTGAAGGTAGTAGTTGCTTTGTTGTTGAAAGATTGTTGTTTCCCCTTTCCTTTGTTCTTGCCTTTGAAATTTCTCTAGACAAAGTGGGCCCTAAGATTTTCCTCACCCCCCTTCTCAGTATTGTCTTTAGCCCGAGCCTTCTCCTCAACATTAAGTGATTGAATCAAGTTTTCAACCGATATTTTCTGTCTCTTGGGTTTAAGGCTTGTGGCGAAATTCCTCCATGGAGAGGGAAACTTTGCAATAATGCAACCAGTCACAACTTCATCGGGAATAACATACTTAAGGAGTTCAAGTTCCTTAGCTAGGCGGTTGTATCTCATGAGCTTTCTCGACTATAGATTTGTTTGCAACCATATTGTAGTCATGAAAGCTCTCCATGATGTACAATTCCTTGCCTGCATCTGAAAGACCATATATAGGTAGTGTTCAGATGATCCCACAGAGTCTTTGTGTCTCGTATATGCATCATTGAATCAAGAAAACGATCTGAAAGCACAATACACATAGCTCCCACAAAGATATCATTGGCTTTCTGGAATTTACTCTGATCTTCATCAGAGATGTTTCCCTCAGGTAAGCCAACTTTGACCCAGAAAACATCCATGACAGTAAGCCAATCTGTGACCTTAACAGACCAGCTCTTAAAGTGCGCACCAGAGAATTTCTCCGGCCTCAGCGCATCAACAAAACTAGACATAGGTACTGAAAAAGACCAATAATAAGGTTTTTGGATTGTTAAAATATTAGTCAATTTCCAGATTAAAACTATAATATTCATGACGAATTGAAAACTAGATCAAGCATGTGTAGAATACTAACTTGATTCAAAATTATATCACAGATCATGGCAACTAGTGTAAGCACAACTCGTACACTAGATAGATTGAACAGATTGAACATGACGAACAATAAGATTAGATCACGGAAATAATACCTACTGCTGGTGTTTGTAGATGACAGTGTGATGGAGAGGTTCCCGAAGTTGAAACCGAGGTTGTCGAGATTGTTGTCTCTATCTTCGATTAGTGGTGGCAGAAGACTTCGAATCGACTAACGAAGACGATGTCTGGACTTAGCGCCCCTTGTTCTTGACGGAAGACGGGCCGTGATGAGGATGGGAGCAGTCGTGCAGAGAGCGCTTCCCAAAAACCTTATTCGCCTTCTCCCGGTGCAGGATCGCAAAGACTATGGTTCTGGAGACCTGCTCGTCCGGTCGCTAGTGCACGCGAACGATCGGGTTGGAGTCTTGACGACGGCGGTGCAGCAACGAGAAGAGGCAAAACTCTAGCTTTCAATGATATATCTTTTAGCGTGGCTGGTGGTCTGCTTATATTGTCCAGGTAAACCGACCTCCACCTTAAACTAGCAAGGTGGCACTAAAGGATTTCCACTAGAGGATTTTACAGTGTTCCG
This sequence comes from Cenchrus fungigraminus, assembly GCA_036936925.1. NCBI lineage: Eukaryota > Viridiplantae > Streptophyta > Magnoliopsida > Poales > Poaceae > Cenchrus > Cenchrus fungigraminus. The sequence continues at coordinate 78,436,163 of CM072780.1, forward strand.
TGGGATAAAAGTAAGGAGATAGTAGTGATTGAACCATGCAGGAATGCGGATATGACATTGATGAGTGTAATTGAAAATGGCAGCTTCACCCGCCACAGTGCCGCCTGCCATACAGATGCTGGCTAGGAGCACCAAAATGTACTAAACGTTAAGGGAAACCCCAGCCATCTTGCATTGCCCATGGGGTCATGGTGACCACCATCAAGCCAATGTGTGGCTACAAGAATCAAGAAGACACTATTCACCATGGAAGATGTTTGCCGGAAGGTCCCTGGCAAAGAATGTGCCCACGTCGTCGCCCGTGAATCCGTGATGGCTAGTCCGACCAGGAAGACCACCGCTGTCACACCCGGTTGCCAAAACAAAACCAAGTGCTACCTATATGTATGCCAGGATCTAGTTCTATACATATAGTGACATCATTAGTGAATAACAGAAACAATATCACGTAAAGAAAAAGAGATTATCAGAGATCTACAGCAGAATCCTGGGAAGCAAAGGCTCCAAACTTCACAGGCAATCGATTGGGGGTTGTGTACGCCTAGCACCATCTTCTGGACATCATACATCTTCTTCTTCTTCTGAGCAGCGGTTTAGCAAGGATGAGTACACTTATGGTTGGTACTCAGCAAGTGGGGGAAAGATGCAAGGCTATCAAGGATAGGCTAAGGTTTTGCAGCGGTTAGAATTTTAATGTTGGTCAAATTTTATTAGCAAGCACCTATTTACTAGATGTAAGTTCATGCCAGCCCACTTAAACATTTAGAAACATCTCATCTCAAAACCACAAGAAACCACGATTTAATTCCATCTTTAAGTTTGATTATCATGTGAGGGTCCAAGCCGCTCTTGACCGTGAGCACAGCTGTTCGATCAGTTTTACACTCTGCAGAGGTTGTATACTTTACCCACAGCTCGCGTAAAAGTTCCGAAGAACTTTGAACCCAACCATGTTGTGCTAATCAGGCACAATACCACACTTCCGAGATGTGATTGCATAGGGACGCTACGAAGCCTTTACAAAGGCATGCAAAAGACCAACGACCTGCATAGTTACAGATCAGGGCGGACCATAACCCTCCCTAGTAGTCAGCACCTTAGCAAAGGCTGCTACCCCCAAAAGGACTGGGCTATTCCCCTGCAACCCGGATCCTCTCTGCTCCTTTCGGATAAGGTTATCAGTTCAATCGCACACCTAATTAATTGGCTAAGCTAGAGCCATATGGACTGTGGTTGTACTGTTTTCTTGGGTGGTTCTCCATGTTCCATTTAAATAGAGTGATCTTGTATTAACCAAAACCATGATCATTAAGCATAAAAGCCTTTGTCTAGGAAAAACCATTTTTATCCAACCTGGGTTAAGCAACTAAGCAATAGCCAACCCAAAAGCATTTATTAAATCGGGTTGTTCCAAGGGTTATGTGTAAAAGTCTAGATATGTCCTTAAAAAGTATTCCCGTCAAGTTTATGCAAAGCATTAATAAATGTAAACTTAATTACCATGCAATTATATAGGACAAATAGAACATGCAAGGGGAGAAGACCACTTGCCTTTCTCCAACAAAAACTACTCGTGTTCTTCTGCTCTTGCTCTTTGATACTCTTGATCTTCAAGACTTCCGAACAATAGCTCGATCTTCTACTCGAAGCAAACATCGAGCACAAACATGCAAAGCAGACAAACAAGAACGACTAAGAACAATACACCAATCAAGAAAGGCTTCAAAAGGGAACAGGGTTTGGTTCTAGGAACGCAAACGCAAGAAACGCTAAGAACGGAACTATCGTTGAAAAGGCACATCTATCGAGAGATTTGGATTATAACACACAAAAGGCTATATCCTTGATATATTTTAAATGAATAAAGTCATGTGCATAGGTTATTTCTGAGAAATACCCTATTTAGAATTAACCAAGTTATATTTATATATAAAAGGTAACGTAAACTTAGTCCAACTTTATTTATAAATATTCAAGTAGGATTTATGCAAATTAAACATTTAATTTAGAAGAAGCATGTAAAGCATCTACGCGCATAACTTTATGTTTTGAGTTCAACTAAGCAAATTATAATTCAAAATACATTTATATTGATCTTAGTCAAATTAACATTTGATTAGGAAAAACTCGAGATAGCATATGTTGCTTTTATTTAGAAAGCAAATTGAATATACATTAATCAATTTAAGTTTGGCTATGAAAACTGATGTACAACTCTAAATAGATTTTATTAGAAAACAAACTTAATAGACATTAGTCAAATTAATATTTACTTATGAAAACCGTCATGTAGATCCTAATCAAATGTTATTAAGAAAAGACATTTCCATACGCATTACTCAAATTAATTTAGAATAAATTCTCAAAACACATTTTAGGGTAAGCATCATGCCTAGCGTGCATTTTATTGTGAGAAGAAACTACCGCAACAAGAACCCAAACTACCGCAACAAGAACCCACTTAAACGGGCTAGAATGTGAGATCCAAGGATTAAACAAGGTTTATTAGGGATCTAATCGTCCTTAACTGTATGTAGATTGGAAAGACCAGAGAAGAAGATTTATAAAGCAAAGAGTAGATAGAGATATGGCTTAGATTACTGGCTAGATAGATATCTATACAATATGCTGGCTTTTTGAAGGAAAGGAATATATATGACATAAGCATGATGTCATGCTCACATCATCAAGCAAGGAATGAACAGATACGTGAATTACACTAGTTTGTTGATTATGTTTAGTCTACAGGAACATGAAGCACATGCACGCCATCAGTTTGCGTGCTAATGCTGGGTCTGCATGCATTCTTGCAGCTAGCTTCTGGTCATCGTTAAAGACAGTGGCGAAGCCAGGATTTCAATGTAGGGGGGTGAGCAAACCATAAGCTACTATGTCGAACCAAAGTTCAAAAATTTCAGCCGAAATTTCGCAAACTTCGGTCTTTTTTTTATGGTGAGTGAAAACACTATTTATCCAAAAATTCATTCGCTTTATCAAAGATTCACATTTTAATCAAAATTTTGGTCGAAAATTCACGAAAAATGGCATCAGAAAAAAAAGGGGCATCTCTACAGCAAGTCCAGACCGTAGGCTTCTGGCTCCGGCGGCCGTCCGGGGCGCCGACCCTTGCACTGCTGGTCTGCCGGCTGCCCGACCTCCCTCTGGCGCTCGCGCGGTGCTTGGAACCTCGCGCTGCTCCTGCAGGCTGCCGCGCCGCGCCACCTCTCCTGAGTCCTGACCCGCCGGGCGCCGGCCGTCGGCCGTCTAGGGTTTAGACCGCCGATCCGCCGCCGTCGCTCCTCAACTCGCAACGGACGGAACGGAGAGCAGAATAGCAGATTGCCAATGCTGTATGTGTGTGTTGTGGACTCAAGAGTAATTGCGGAATGGGCCGGTGGCACCTTGGGCCTTGGTTTTTTGGTCTGTTAAATAGGATAGATAGAATTTTTTTATTTTTTATATTTATTTTTTCACGATTTTACGAAAATAAATAGCGGATCCGAAAATTTACAAAAGTAGCCTCCAACCACCGTGGTAAATGGCGGTAGGGACCTACCGCTACTGGGAACGGCGGTAGGGGTACTGTAGCACCCTTACGGACGTTTCAATTGGCCGTTGGTACAGTAACCCGCCGCGGGTACTGTAGCGAGTTCCTGCCGGACAGTTTCTCTTCAAAAATTATAACTTTTTGGTTTGAACTCGGATGAGGATAAAATTTATATAAAAATTGTAGCTTTCAACGAGATCTACAACTTTGTAGTTCAAACTTTTTTCATTTGAAGTCATCTTAGGACTCAAAAAATCGATATACTATCCAGATCTGGATACCGTAAACTGAGATGCGCAGTCGCACATTACTGGTCTGCTGGCCCATCTATCGCGAAACGCATCGTCTTCAACCGAGAATGTATCTGGTACTCCCACTCTCTCATGTACTCCCATGCTCCTCTAATTAATAACTCATAATAAATATCATGAAAAATACAATGAAAAATATGAATGGATGAAGAACACAATGATTCATGTTCGTACAAAGTTTCAAGTTGAACAAAAATTTGTGCAAAGAGAAATAAAAAATACAAATTCAGCATGCTAACGGGTCGGATGCATTATTCATCTGGACCCGCAAACCCGCATGTATTCATATGTAGATTTGTCTTTTTTGTTTCTCCATGCACAAATTCTTGTTGAACCTGAAACTTTTCATGAACATACTTCATTGTCTGATGTACCCATTTATATTTTTGGTTGATTTTTTCATGTATTTTTTAGTGAACTATTAATCACGGGAGCATGGGAGTATACAAGAGTGTGGGAGCACATGATACGTTCTCGTCTTCAACCTCCAGACCCTCCTGAGCAAATGCATCCATGGCAGAAATTTTAGGAGGGGCTAAGGGGGGGCTTCAGGGGTTCCGTGGTGGTAGGAGGGCTCTAGCCCCACCCACCCCACTGCTAGATCCGCCACTGGTTAAAGAGGATGCATGACATTGGTTTTGAAAAGGATGATCAAGATGATATAAACGGAGCAGGCAGCACTAGTCTCTCACCAGTGCGCGATGGTAGACGGTTGATGGACAGCAGATCAAAAGATATTGGCAGACTTCAGTTCCTGACCAGAGTGCATGGCAAATGATGAAAACTATAAGTAAGCATTGTGAGGTCGATCAGCAAGAATAACACAAGTTTGCATGCATGCAGCAGCTACTACATGTGCATGTGGTGGCTGGCGTGAGAATGAAAGACAACATGCCAGTGATGAACACGCTTGAACAGAAATAGAATTAGACTAGCATGAAGCTTCTGACATCTGACATGGTGACTGATCGTGAACAGCGTGGAGCTGATGAGGAATGAGCATTGGGGATAGCTTGAGTTGTGTTGTGAGAGATCAAACGAGTTCAAGGTTCGCCGGAACATCCAGAACGTCGGCTGGAACCTGACAATTGGCATCAGAGCCGTTAGAGATCCCCGGGCGCCGTGACCTCACCGCAGAAGCAGGCGGTCGCCGACGACAACTCCGGCAAGTCCCGAAGCCCGTCGCCGTCCAAATCCGGGAGCCCACCGTCGTCCAAGTTCGGGAACACTCCGCCACCGAAGGACAGGGACAAGAAGCTCAAGAGCGTGCGATCACCAACTCCGTCGAAGCACCGGTCCACCCGTTCGCCATCACGTCCGCGCGCCCGTGGTCGCCAACCGCGCGAGATCGTCGTCGAGCGCGTGTTCCGCGAGTCCGGCGGCTCGAACAAGTGGCCACAGTTGACCAAGACCAACTACAACACTTGGTCGTTGTTGATGAAGCTGAAGATGGAGGCACGCGATCTCTAGGAGGCCGTCGACACCGGTGACATCGACTTCCACGACGACCGCACCACCCTTGATGCGATCTGCAGTGCTGTTCCGGAGGAGATGGTGCCCACGCTAGTGACCAAGCCATCAGCCAGGGACGCATGGGAGGCAATCAAGACCATGCGCATCGGCGACGATCGGATGCGCAAGTCCACAGCACAGACCGTCCGCGCCGAGTACGAGGAGATCAAGTTCAAGGAGGGTGAGTCCATGGAGGATTTCTCGCTCCGTCTAACCAACCTCGTGCAGCGCCTAGCCTCCTTGGAGACCCGGAGCCCCAGCACAAAGTGGTGCGCAAGTACCTGCGCGTCGCAAAGCCCCGGTTCAAACAGCTCATCGTCTCCATCGAGACCCTCCTCGACATCGACACCCTGTTGGTGGAGGAGGTCACCGGCCGCCTACAAGCGGGCGCTGATGATGAACCAGAAGCGCCCAAGACAGTCAACGGTAAGCTGCTCATGACGCAGGAAGAGTGGCTGGAGAAATACAAGGCGGACTTCGGCCGCGGCGGATCGAGCTCCGGCGGGCGCGGCGGCAAGCCTCGCGGTAGAGGGAGCGAGCGTCAGGGGGGACACAGTGACACACGGGCCGGGAATACCACGGGCCACACTGCTTACAACCTTGACGCTTGCAAGGCCTACGGGAAGAAAGGCCACTGGGCCAAGGACTGCAGGAGCAAGCCCAAGGAGCAGCAAGCCCACGTGGCCCAAGATGACGAGCCTACTCTCCTACTCGCCATCGTGTTGACCTCGCAGGAGGAGAGCTCATTCACCTCTGAGTCGCCGCCGCATCCACCCCAGTCGATCCCGCCGCCGATGAACCTCTTCGGCCAACTCCACCTCACCAAGAAGGTCTTCGTCGCGCTTGATGCCTCTGGTGACCAGAATCCGAAGCAATGGATTCTCGACACCGGTGCGTCCAACCACATGTCTGGGTCGCACGCGACATTCGCCGACCTGGACACCAGCGTCGCCGGATCCGTACGATTCGGGGACGGCTCCGTCACGAGGATCGAGGGCCTCGGCACTGTGGTCTACTCCTGCAAGAACGGGGAACACAAGATGCTCTCCAATGTCTACTACCTCCTGCGCCTCACCGCCAACATCATCTCCGTCGGTCAGCTCGACGAGAGCGGATACCAGGTGCTGGTGGAAGATGGGTGATGCGCGTTCGAGACGAGGAAAGACGCCTGCTCGCGAAGATCCACCGCAACCCTGGGCGGCTGTATGTGCTCGACATCGACATTGCACAACCAGTTTGCTTAGCGGCGCACTCCGACGACACCGGCTGGATTTGGCACACGCAGTTCAGGCATCTTCATTTTGCCGCACTCCGGAAGATGGTGAGGGAGGAGGTCGTGCGAGGTCTCCCACAGCTCACTCAAGTGGAGCAGCTGTGCGAGGTCTGCCTGGCCGGGAAGTAGAGGCGCTCGCCATTCCCACAGAAGGCGCTCCAGTGATCAACTGAAGTGCTCCAACTACTACACGGTGACCTGTGCAGTCCAATTTCACCCCCAACTCCAAGTGGTAACAAGTATTTCCTCCTGTTGGTAGATGATTACTCACGTTACATGTGGGTGTCATTGCTGCCGACCAAGGATGTTGCTCCCATGGCGATCAAGAACATCCAAGCGGCAGTAGAGAGGAAGGCAGGCAAGAAGCTGCTCGCACTTCGCACGGATCGTGGAGGAGAATTCATGGCGGCAAAATTCAACCAGTACTGTGCTGAGCTGGGGGTGCATCGAGAGATCACAGCCCCATACTCACCTCAACAGAATGGGGCCGTGGAGAGGCGCAATCAAAGCGCCGTCGGAACGGCGCGAAGTTGCTAAAGGCCAAGAACTTGCTCGGTGTGTTCTGGGGAGAATCGTCGTACGAATTGTGGACAGGGAGCACTCCGAGCGTGCACCACCTCCGCACGTTCGGGTGTGTCGCCCATGTGAAGGTCACGGCGCCGCACCAAAAGAAGCTCGACGACCGCAGCCGGCGTATGATTTTCGTCGGCTACGAACTGGGCTCCATGGCATACCGTGTCTACGAACCAGCAACCCGACGTGTGCACATCAGCCGGGATGTCGTCTTCGATGAAGGGGCACAGTGGGCATGGCCCACCGGACATGAAGAAGCCGAGGATTTCGTCATCGAGGATCGAGCCGGCGACGAGCCAGTTGTGGTCACCACGACCACACATGTCGTCTCGACATCGTCTCCTTCACCAACACCTTCCCCGGCCACACCAGTCCAGGGAACATCGTCGTTCCCCGCTCAAGCCTCAGCAGCTCCAGGTGGGATGCCGAGCCCGGCGCCACTCCAGAACGTGGAGTTCGCCACGCCACTAAACGACGATGACACGGACGAGTACCTCGATGCTGAGCACGACAATGACGCACGCCTCCGATATCTCCGCATCGACAACGTTCTGGGCCCGTCATCGCCACCGGTCTATGCAGACCGCGCCACCGTGGATCAGGTGGATCACTTGATGTTGGCGTGAGACGTCGAGCCCGCGTCGTACGAGGAAGCGCTGCGCCACGAGTGTTGGCGCCTCGCCATGCTCGATGAGATGACCTCAATCGAGGCCAGTGGTACATGGAAGCTAACAGACCTTCCACCAGGAGCTCGAGCAATAGGCCTCAAGTGGGTCTTCAAAGTAAAGAAAGACGCTGCCAGAATTGTCACCAAGCACAAGGGTCGGCTCGTCGCTAAAGGCTATGTACAACGCCAAGGGATCGACTTCGACGAGGTTTACGCTCCAGTGGCACGTCTTGAGTCCGTTCGGCTGCTACTCGCTCTTGCTGCTAGTGAGGGGTGGATAGTGCATCATATGGACGTCAAGACCGCGTTCTTGAATGGAGAACTGCTGGAGGAAGTCTACGTCGAGCAGCCTCCAGGATTCATTCTCAGGGGGCATGAACATCAAGTCCTTCGTCTCGTCAAAGCGCTGTATGGTCTGCACCAAGCCCCCATAGCATGGTACGCCAAGCTCGATGAATCGTTGATCAAGCTTGGTTTCACCAGGAGTGGATCCGAACATGTTGTCTACTTCCGAGGGACAGGGTCACGCCGTCTAGTCGTGGGAGTTTATGTTGACGACCTCGTGATCACTGGTGCTGACCAAGAAGACATTGACAGGTTCAATACTGAGATGCATTCAACCTTCAAGATGAGTGATCTTGGACTTCTGAACTACTATCTTGGACTGGAGGTCAAGCAGATGAAGGAGGGCATCACAGTCTGCCAAAGCGCCTATGCTGCCAAGATACTAGAGACGGCTGATCTGAGCACTTGCAAGCCAAGCTGCACACCAATGGAGCCTCGCTTAAAACTCAGTAAGTTAAGCTCTGCACCTGCTGTAGATGCAACTTTCTATAGAAGTATTGTGGGGTCTTTGCGCTACCTGGTAAACACAAGACCAGATTTGGCATTTTCGGTGGGATACATCAGTCGTTTCATGGAGAATCCCACAACTGAGCATCTAATGGCAGTGAAGAGGGTGCTTCGGTATGTTGCTGGCACTTTGAGTTATGGGTGTCACTACAGGAGAAAGGGAGATGCTCGACTGGTGGGTTACAGCGATAGTGACCTTGCCGGCGACATAGACTCAAGGAAGAGCACTTCAGGAGTCTTCTTCTTCCTCGGAGGGAACATAGTTACCTGGCAATCTGACAAGCAAAAGATTGTAGCTCTGTCATCATGTGAGGCAGAATACATTGCAGGAACAACAGCAGCTTGTCAGGGAATTTGGCTGTCTCGACTGCTAGCAGAACTGAAAGGAAAAAGGGCCAAGACATTCGAACTAAACATTGATAATCAGTCTGCAGTAGCGCTCAGCAAAAACCCAGTTTTCATGACAGAAGCAAGCACATTGAGTTGAGGTTTCACTTCATCCGTGAATGCATCGAGAAGAATCGGGTCAAGGTTCAGTACATCAGTACTTCAGAGCAACTGGCAAACATTCTTACCAAGCCTCTGGGGCGTGTTCGTTTCACTGAGCTGCGTTCCAGGATTGGTATGATAGATGTAAAAGACATGCACAAGAATTAGGAGGAGATTTGTTAGTAATCTAGCACATGTCATGGCTTAGTTAGAGTTGCATGTTTTCAGTTAAAGTAGTTAGCATGCGCGTGAGCTCCGACTTGTGGCGGCCGCACGCATAGGAGGCCGTGACGTGAGACTCGCTCAGCCACGACCTGGGCACTCGAACGTGGAGAGCATCGCGGAGGCGTGGGGATGGACACGCTGAACGCCCGCGTCGTGAACGTCCCGTTCGGGCCGCTTCGTTCGTTCGTTTTCAATAAAGAGGAAGAGAAACGGAAAACGCTGCGCTCTTTTGGCAGCACAACTCTTTGCCTTCGTGTTCCAAGTGTCCACTTCGTTCGCGTTGAGTTGTGAGAGATCAAACGAGTTCAAGGTTCGCCGGAACATCCAGAACGCCGGCTGGAACCTGACAATCAGCAGCGAGCAGCAACGGCAGCAGTACCTTCAGCGACCATCCTTGCCGGAGCACGGCAGCAGCGAGTCTGCTGACACGGAATCGGGGAAGATGGTGAATCCTTTCCTGGAGAGCGAGATAAAACAGAGGGACCTCATGATCAGATTGACGACATGCTCACCAGCGGGCGGAAGATAAGGTGAACGGCGGCTTTTGGAGCAGATGACGGTGACGGCGGGCAGTAGCTCGGGACTTCAAGCTGCAGGTTCGGTCCCCGGTGCCCGGCAACAGGGAGATGGTGCAGTGGCCAGAAAACTTGCAGGCGGCAGAGACGATGATGGCTGCGCCATGGTCGGCGGTCTTCACGTACAAGCATAGTTATTTGAACTGGACCGGACAGGCGGTCGGACCGGTAAAAGACCGAACCAGGACCTCCTGCGGCTCGGTTCGCTTAAAAGATCGTCCCTGCAATCGAACCGGCCGGTTTTTCATGGAACCGGCGAACCGGACGGTTCTATACGAATCGGAACGGTTTTTGTTCTCGCCCTGTTTACTGATTTTTTTTCAAATATTTTCCCCCTATTTTGCAAAAATAAATGGTCCGCCAGAAATTTTGCAAAACTATACATCTGCCGCCGTGGCCCACGGCGGTAGGGGTCCTACCGCCGTGCGGCACGGCGGCAGGGGCCGTGGCCCACTGGCAAGGGCACATACCGCCATGCGGCACGGCGGTAGGAGCCTACTGCCAGGCGGCAGCGTGGGCTCCAGGTAGCGCCGTAGGCCACGGCGGAATGTATGGACCTACCGTCGTACCCTACGGCGGTAGGAATTTTTTTTTTTGTAAATTTCAATTTTTTGAAGCATTGATACTTAACGACGAATTACAGAAACAAGCAATGGCACGTACGACACAAGTACCCTAACTTTGTGCCGCTGCTAGTCCTAACGTGCCTTAGGGAATTTAGATAAACGATTACAACATTTGTACTCTAGTTGTACGAATAGTACCCGGAGAACCCGGACGAATAGTAAACTATAATTTTACTATGCAGGTCTACACTAAAACTATATTTTTACTAAGCAGATCTACACTAAAACTATATATTTACTAAGCAGATCTACACTAAAACTATATTTTTACTATTATCACAGTTCAAACTATTAAGTACCAGAGTATTACCTCTAACGAGACGAAAAACCGGCAGAGCTTCGCACCTTCACCACCTCCTCCTCACTCCCTTCTCCTCTTCCCCCTCTCTTTCTTTTTTTCGAATTATTATGACATTTTCGGCTGAATTTCGGCCTTAAATGGGCAGTTCCTAGCGCTGTGGGACACGACGGTACCAGGCCTGCTGCCGTCGTGGCCCACAGCACTAGGACCTGCCGCCGTAGCCCACGGCGGTATGTCCCTACCGCCGTGGGCGACGGCGGTATGTCCGTCGCACGCTACGGGCCCACGTCTGGCCGTGGGCCATGGCCCCTGCCGCCGTGCCGCACGGCGGTAGGACCCTACCACCGTGGGCCACGGCGGCAGATGTATAGTTTTGCAAAATTTCTGACGGACCATTTTTTTTTGCAAAATAGGGAAAAAATATAAAAAAAATTCCTGTTTACTCATATTCTCTCTCGCATTGGCCCAACTAAAAAAGGCCCAGCCCAAAAGCTCTGTGCTCTGCTCTCAATCATGACTCGCGAGCAGACAGAGGACGTTGTTTCTCCTCCCGCATCTCCTGCAGCGCCCCTGCCAGTTCTTCGGTGAGCAGTAGCCGGCGGCGCATCTCAGGCTCGAGGCGCTACCGCGCTAGCCTGGAGGCGAGCAAGCCGGCGGCGCATCAGGAGGCAAGCATGCCGGCGGCGTCCATTTCTCCCCATCTTTGCTGCTCGCTCGTCGATCCCCATCTATTATTCCATTATTCACCGGATGCGGACGATCCACGCGTGCCTGTTCTTCATCTGCCTGTTATATCGGTTAGTAACTCAGCATCCAGACTAAAATGATTCGATTTGCAGTGTCATCGTCATGCATCTGTCAATGTTTTAGTACTTGATAGTTAATGGACCACTGAATACTTGAATTTCACAACATAGATTCAATAGTTGCCTTGAGCTAGTTCTAAATTATAAATTTCTAGTTGCTTACTGCTCCACGGAATTAACTTGCGCATGTTAGAGTTGTATGCTTGTACTCTCTCTTCCTCACTATTGATTTTTTTTCTCTCATTCAGTGGATTCATGGGAGACTCCAACTCCAGTGACAGTCACACAAACAGAACACCTAGTGGCTAGTGACAGTCACACAAACAGAACACCTAGTGGCTGGTGTGGCAGCAACGCAGCAGCAGAGCAAAGACTATAAATTGTGTTATTTATGAGCATACGTTTCCTATGATAATTAAAATATGTACTTAATGATCACCATAATATGGCACCGGTTCACAGTAACTGTGGCCGGTTCACTCTAACGGTTCATAGTTATCGAACCGGCGGTTCAACCGGTCCATAACGGTTGAACCAATGAACCATTGAACTGAGGGTCTCACCGGTTCGATTACCGGTCCGGTTCAAATAACTATGCGTACAAGGGCATGCTGATCCGGTACGCAATCGGTTCAAATAACTATGCGAGACAGGGAAAACAAGAGAGGGAGGCGAGGGGGTCGCAGGACGCAGGGGCTCTACCTCGAGCTTTATAGGTCCGTAAGGTGGTGAGGGAAGTGGAGCCGGCCGGCACTGGTGGGGAGGAGGAAACGGCCGGCCACTGATGGCGAGATTGATGAGGCGGCCATTGATGGTGATTATGGTGGACACGTTACTGATGGAGGAGTGAAGAGGCGACGATTTCGTGTGCTGGCGCATGCATGCGTGGGAGGTGAGCAAACTCGACAATTAACTGGCCGATGGAGGTGGAGCGTTTACTGGAGGAAGAGAAGGTGAGCAGCACCATTAATGGCGTGATGGACATGGAGGTGGAGTGTGTTACTGTTGAAAGGGGAGGGGAACAGAGAGGGACGACGCTGTGTGCGTGAGACCCTGGCAAGCGGCGTGCTACGTAGGCACGTAGCTCAACTGTGAAGCCGTCACAGGCAGGCAACGACGTGAACAGGCGTCGGGCATGCGGGCGCAAGGCCGGGAGGTGGGGCACGCGGCGGCGGCAGCCGCAGGCGCACAAGCGTGTACGAGCACGAGGCAGTGCTGGCCGGAGATGAGAGGTGGCAGTTCTGAAGTTACGAACTAAGGAAGGGGAACAGACGGGGCAGCGTCGTGACGATGAATGCTGCACCGAGCATTGAAGACGAGTGAGGACGATGACATCACGAGAGAGAGAAAAGTCACGGGGAGTCGGGATGACAAGCGGCTCGGGCACAGGCGGTCGGCGCGTGATCGGTGGTGGCTGGGCGCGGGGTGGACTCGATCCGTACGGAGGAGATGGTAGATGGGCTTGACAGGAAGGACCCGGCTGTTGGCGAGAATAAGAGGGAGAAGGGGGTGAACTGGGCCAACGAAAGGAGGTGGGCCAGTGGAGAAAAACGGGTCGGACGAGCTGAGCTCCTGCTCTGTCGGCAAGACCGAGCTGAGGCTTCTAGGTCGATCGGAAGAAAGTGAAAGGCCGGGTTGGGCTAAAAAGAGAGAAAAATGGAGAGATATAGAAGGGTTTGATCTTTTTATGATTTTGAAAACACCAATTCAAACAAAAACAAATGCAACTAAAAATAAAATAACACTCATAGAATCATTTTATTTAATTTAGAAAACCAGTCAATAGTTTTCCTTAACTAAATTTTTTGTATTGAAAATAAATGTTGCGCAAATTTTAAAATTATGAGAAATGATTGCTTAATTATTCTTCCTAATAACATCCTGAAATCGGAAAATTTCAGGGTGTTACAACCGCTGGTGATCTTCTCGGATGTGGTTTGCCCAACCTTGTCATCACCATCCTTAGAATACCTTGGAAACCACACGGTGTCGGTGTTTTAACCCGGCAACCTACCAAGGGGAGCACCCGAGGTAGATGTTTGTGGTCTCGCCGAGATCGGGAACTCGAAGGAGAGACACGTGGCACACAATTTAGACAGGTTCGGGTCGCGAGGTGCGTAATACCCTACGTCATGTATGCTGCGTAGCTCTGGATTGATCGGGTGTGTTTACAAGATGATGCGGATGAAGAGATAGGGGTCCCTGCCTCGCCTTATATAGTCTGGGAGGCAGGGTTACAAGTCGGTTTGACAGAGGAATACTAGTTGTGTACGGCTAGGAGTACTCTACATGGATCCGGACATGTCTAGCTTCCTAACCGAGTACTAGTCCTCCGTAAGCCTTGCTCTTCACGCCATTAGGTGCCGTGCAGCCCAAGTCGGGTAGTCCCAGGGGCCCACGCAGTAGTCGGTCCTGATACCCACCTGAGTAGTGGGCCCAGGGATGTCCGTACGACAAGGCCCCGAGTACTTTGTAGTCGAGCAGGATATCTTCGAGTAGTCTTGATGGCCTTGGCGAGTAGTCCTTGAGCGTCCCCGAGTTCCACAAGCCGAAAGTCCTCAAGAATGCTTGAATTATCCCGAGGCTGGAAGGTACTCCAGCTGATCTTTGAGTAGTCTTGAAGTCTTCTCGAGTAATCCCCAAGCGTCCTCGAGTGCTTCTCTCAAAGGTCTTCAATAGTACTCGTGTTGTCTTGATGAAAAACCATATGGAAAATGCGATTCGGAGAATCGCATTCCATATGGAATGTAGCCCCCGAGCCTTAGGTCGAATCGCAGATTCAAGCTGAGGGTCAATCTGAAGTTCTGTCAATCTTATCACGAAAAATCCGGAGAAAAACCCGAAGGACACGTGGCACGGAGCCCCCGAGCCTTGAGTCGAGTACTTTCTCTCGAATTGAAGGGTCATCTTGACTGTAGAATGTGTCCTGAATGGGATCTCGATCTGGTGTAGCCCACTGAGTCCGTCAGATGTAGTCGAGCCCCCGAGACTAGGGGTGGATAACGAGCGAGCTGAGCTCGGCTCGGCTCGGCTCGTTGCAGCTCATTACCTAAACGAGCTGGCTCGGCTCGGCTCGTTTACGTAACGAGCAGAAAAGCCAGCTCGGCTCGGCTCGGTCCAGCTCGCGAGCCAGCTCGAGCAGCTCGCGAGCCCGTGTAGTAACAATATCACAGATAAAATCAATAGATGAATTTAGAAATTCAATCAATAACAAATGTTTATCTCCTCCCGAATCTAATAAAGTTTCACAAATTAAAGCCAAATCAATTGAGCAACCTCTGCAATCCCATAGTTTCTCCAATCTTAAAATACTAGTCTACCAATAACTAGCAACGAGCGAGAACATAAGAGGGAAGATCCGAGACATACACCACATAGCATCCATGTGCTAAGAAGAAATAGAAATGAAATCAAGAGAATTAAATAACGGAGAACAAATTAAAGGAACAACTAAGCTTCCTGGATGAGAGTTGACGCCCGTCAGGCGGTCCTGCTCATGCCCGTGCAGCATCTCCCCTGCTGCTTTGCCACCGTCACAGCAAAGGATAGAGCCTGCATCACAGCAGCGGCCTTGAACTCGTCTCACTAAGGCCTCCAGCCGTGGGTTTGATGGGATGGTCGCTGACGAGCTCCATGAGCTGAGGAACTTTGTGTCTGGGGCTCTGGGCGAGTGGGCATCAGGCGAGATGGTATGGAGGACGGACAGCTGCGCGACAGCATGAGGGAGCGGGGGCGGCGATGGCGGCCGCAGCCCGCAGTAGACGCGGATCTGTGGATGCAAATCTTGGGGTGGGACTGTAGAAGAGTGGATAAGGTTTTGGACGAGAGGAGTCAGGAGCGGTGGACTCGGAGGAGCGGTGGGCTGGCTTTGGCTCTGCCCGCTGCCCCGCTCCGCTCGTGGGCTGCCAGCAAGACTACTGTGTTTCCTCGGCTCGTTCAGCTCGCGAGCGGCTCGCGAGCCGGCTCGAACTCGCTCGTTATGCTAACGAGCAAAAATCCATGCTCGGCTCGTTACAAAATTGCACCGAGCCGAGCCGAGCCGAGCTGGCCACGAGTCGAATGAGCTAACGAGCTATGAGCATTTTGTCCAGCCCTACCCGAGACTGAGAGCATCGAGTACTGAAATATGAAGAGTCAGGCTGCCGCCGCTGAGTCACCCGCCTGGTGCTTATCCACCCGTTCGGAACTGAGCCGCCCGATGGCTTATAAATAACCGGTGAACCCCTTAGGGTTTTTCACTCCCAGCGGTTGCATTCCTCTTGGATTAGATCTGAGTGACTGCCCCCTCTGCTCTTCTGCTGCCGCCGCCGCCGCAAAGTAGATTAGATCTACATTCGTCTGCCGCCGTAGTCCGCCCGCCTCTGCAACCCCCGAGCGAATGCGAGTGAAGACACCTGTAACTTGGAGGATGAAGGCGCCCCCAGTGAAGAGCTCGAAGACCGACGCGTCGAAGAAGAGGAGCCGTGATGAGGTCGGGGATGCCGGCCAGTCGTCGTCGTTGCCGCCCTCCTCCCCTCGCCCCAATCCGACGAAGGAGTGGAAGAAAGCGAAGCTGAAGACCGAGGACCTCCTTGCCCTGGTCAACAGCGGATTCCTTCACGAGAAGGAAATGGATCTGTGGCGCACCGCCACTGGCGACCCATACCCGATGGAGAAGAACCCGGACGAGATTCCGATGTTCGCGCGGTTCGTGGAGCGTGGACTTGCGCCGCCGGCCAGCGACTTCTTCAAGGGGATGCTCAGATACTATGGCATCGAGTACCTCAACCTCAACCCCAACGGTATCTTCCACGTCTCCATCTTCGTGCACTTCTGCGAAGCATTTGTGGGGATCAAGCCCCACTGGATCTTGTTCCGGAAATTCTTCCGGCTGAAGCCGCAGCCAAGCACGGATGACCCGCAGGTAGCCGGAGGTGCCGGGATTCAGATGCGCGAAGACGCCGCCGGGCAATACTTCTCGTACAAGTTGATTGACTCCAATCAGGACTAGAAGGCAAAGTGGTTCTACATCAGCAACCACCACCCCGAGCTGCCGAAGCCCAGCGGCCGTCAGCCGAAACACGCGCCGTGGTGGAACACAGAGCCCACCATGCAGGAAGGTCTTCAGCTACCTCTGCTGCTGAAGAAAATCAAGGCCTTGCGGGAGGCCGAACTGAGGGCCGAGCACATGGCCTTCAGTTTTATGAAGAGGAGGGTGCAGCCACTGATGGCGCGAGACACCCTCGGGTACCAGTACACCGGCGACGAAGATACGTCCCGGATGCCCGGCGAGGAGATTGAAGATGATGTCATCATCGAGAGGCTGGGCAGGATCTTCAAGGACATGCCTCCATATACGCCCTGCCCGGTGCCGGAGTACTCCGCGGCACGGCTGCCAAATCAGGTCAGTAGTCGTGGCATAAGCCCCCGAGTACTGATTTGCTTGATGTAGTCGTACTCATGCTTGCTTGGTGTTGTAGGACGATGTGAAGAAGTACGTCTCCGTCCCGCCCTCCCCTCCACGACTTGAGGGAGAAGCGCACGGGAAGGCGGAACCTAAGACAAAGGAGCGCCGCGAAGTTGGTGAAGGCGATGATGCCGTCGTTATTGAGGACAGCTCCGATGACGAGGATGAGGACACACTGCAGCAGCGGTTCCAACTCCGTTCGCGGTTCAGCCGAGCTGGGATGCCGCACATCCCGGTCATTGAGAAGCCATCCAGCCTGGAGGCCAGCTTGCCGGCGCCCCCCAGGAAGCCGCGCAACGTGGCGCGGAAACACGCCGTAAAGAAGTTGAAGCTGTCGGAGGCCACCAGACAAGAGGTGAGTACCACGACTAGAGTAGTCGAGTACTACCGAGTTGTAGTCTGTTGCTGACTATTTGACTTGTATTGTTGCAGGACATCCCCTCCTCGGACCTCGCTGACCAGGGCGAGGAGGATGTCTGGGATACTGTGGGGGCGACGGCTGAGAGAAGCACTAGCCCACCTCCAGCTACTGAAGATGTTGTGCCAGAAGGGGCACAACAGCAAACCGGCGCCATGGAAGTGCAAGCGTCGGTTGAAGAAGTACAGGACCCTCCTCCAGCTGCGGCCGTGGCCGTTGAGCAGCCAGAGGAGAGGGTAGAAGAGCCTCCTGTCGAGGCCGGAGCCGCTAGCGAAGGTGGCATCGTGGATATTGCCAGCATACTAGGCGCTCCGACCGTCACCGTAGTGCGGTCTACTCTGTAAGTTCCCTGAACTCTTGAGTAGTCACGTAGTCGTCAAGTTCGTGTTGTTGACTTGGTACTTCATGATGTAGGAAATCCACGGACTTGTCGTGGGATGGAGGGGGGGAGACTAACGCTCCGGCCGATGGAGAAGACCGCTCGGCGGAGGTGCGAGAACCCACGCCACCACCACAGGCTGATGCCACGGTGGAGCCGATGCTTGAAGAGGCTACCCTGGTTGAGGGTATGCTTCCTGCCACCACGAGTAGTTATTATGGAGGGTAGTCGTAGCCGTTTACTGACTTGTTGAATTGATCCTGGCAGGAGCACAAGCCGAGGGAGCTACGATCCCCGAGGCAGTGGCCATGGAGATGGCTGCTGTGGAGACGGTGGCCATAGAGCCGGTTGTCGAGGCGGCGACAGCAACAGCTCCCGGGCCGAGGACTACGGTAGCCCCCGAGCCGAGCGCGGAAGCGCAGGTTGATCCGCACCCCGAGGCGAGTACTGACGTCATCGTCCGTGAGGCGGTGATAGAAGAAGTTGCGCCGCTTCGCTCGGCGCCCATGCCAGAGACGGGATCTTCAAGCCGCGGAGGTCTCGAGTTGCTAGAGGACAATCTGGTTGACCCGGCCGTCGTGTCTCTGAGCATGGAGTCATGGCGCCGCACAGAGCAATAGGTCAAGGTACGTTGCGGGTACCCTTAGTAGTCTTGCCTTGTTGAGTACTGATTACAGCGACACAGAAGCATTGACCGTTCTGTCTTGCGCAGGATGTGGTGGAGAGGTCCCGCCAGAAGTCTGAACTTCTGAAGGGGTGCGGCGACACAGTTCTCCGCGCCGAAGGTTTGGAGCAGGAGCTGGACAAGTCGAAGAAACATGCGGCACTGCTCCAATCCAAGCTTGATGGTGCCTTCGCCCAGTACCACAACGAGGTACAGGAGATGCAGGCGAAGAGGGACGACCTGATCCGGAAGAACAAGTCGTTGCGCTAGAAGAACAAAGGTGTGTCTTCCGCCGACACCACCGAGTACTTATTGTAGTACTTGTGAGCATTCTGACACTGTGATGAGTTGTCTGCAGATCTTGAGGTGAAAGTTGACCAGCTGAAGGCATCTGAAACGGACCTCAAGAACATCGTGTACCGCGAGACCGACAAGAGAGAGGTACTTGAGTACGAGTACGCCAAGTTGCGCCATGAGTGTATCACGCACATGGAGCTCCGCGAAGCCTCAGATCGTGACCTTGTGAACTGTTATAAATCTCTGCAGAAGCTCAATGAAGACTGCGAGAAGCTTCGAGGTCAGCTGAAGGAACTCGAAGAGGCTGCGCTGCCCATCGCAAGATTGTTGGTACCCCATCCAGGCGGACCGAAGATAGCCCCACTGGTAGACAGGCTAAAGGAAGCCCCCAGGCGTCTGGTGATGTACGTCAAGCATCTGGCGAAGTCCATACCCAACCAGGTGCTTGCGTACATGAAGTCGTACTTCCCGAAGGCGCCGGTGGATGTGGTGGTTGGCGGTCTTGCGGCGAACTGCACAGATGAGCAGTACAAGACCCTCCTGAAGGAGATGGCGCCCATCGCGGAGCAAGTGGCAGAGAAGCTGAATCTCCAGTAGATGTACCTGTAGAGGTAGCTTCGAGTAGTTGATGTAAGACAAACAGAGTAGTCGGAGACTTGTTTGAAATATCAATGAAATTTGTCCACTGCTTGTATTTGTAATGAGTACTCGTTGCCGCCACTTGCAGCGAAGTGTGCGGAGTACCAAGCCGTGAGAGAAGTGGTGAGTAGTAGTACTCAGTAGGATGTGCCTAGTTAGAAGGCACAGTAAACAAGTTGAGTAGAACCAAACTTTATTACTGATGAAGAAGGACACCTGGATGGCTAGGGTCGTTACAAATGAGTAGTCGCCAGGACCTGTAGGCCGCCTACGGCTAAGTGATTGCTAGGGCCCTTGAGCCGCTTACAGCTGGAGATCTGTTAGTAGCCGTATAGGCTGGATCTAGGGAGTACATGGTCCGTAGACCGTCGCCAGAGTCCTTCTGCTCTGTGCGGCCTAGGATCCGTTAGTAGCCGTTGACGCTGGATCTTAGATAAGAGTAGTCCGGAGACTTGTGCTAGGACCGAGAGGCCGCTTACAGCGAAGAGTCCGTGAGTAGCCGTATAGGCTGGACCCGTAGATGAGTAGTCGAGCGACTACGCGTAGAAGCGACACAGCTGGTCGACGTTCCACGAGTTGCTGATGTCGTCACCTTCAAGTGTTTGGAGGCGATATGAGCCTGGTCCGGTCACCTTGGAGACTGAGAAGGGACCTTCCCATGGCGAGCTGAGCTTGTGTAGTCCGTCCGTGTTCTGGATGCGACGGAGGACTAGATCGCCGACGTTGAAGGCGCGTTCCTTGACGTTGTGATCATAGTAGCGTCGGATACCCTCTAGGTACCTTGCTGACTGGACGAGGGCAGCGCAGCGGGCTTCTTCGAGGCTGTCGATATCAACCTGTCGACTGTCTTCTGAGATGCCTTCATCGTATTGTT
The DNA here is from genome assembly GCA_036936925.1 of Cenchrus fungigraminus. Lineage (NCBI taxonomy): Eukaryota > Viridiplantae > Streptophyta > Magnoliopsida > Poales > Poaceae > Cenchrus > Cenchrus fungigraminus. The sequence goes on from CM072780.1 coordinate 78,456,637, forward strand.
CTACTGCCGGGGATTCCCACATCACGTCGGCGGGTAGAATAGCTTCGGAGCCGTAGACCAGGAAGTAGGGCGACTGCCCTGTTGGCTTGGTAGGTTGAGTACGAAGCCCCCAGAGTGCATTGGGTAGTTTCTTGATCCACTTGCCTCCTTTGGTGTTAGCTGCGTCGTGCAATCGCTTCTTGAGGGCGTCGAGTACCATCCCGTTGGTGCGCTCAACTTGACCGTTGGCGCGCGGGTGGGCGACTGAGACGTACCGGACGTTGATCCCACTGTTCTCGCAGTATTCCTAGAACTGATGGTTGTCGAAGTTAGAACCCAAGTCTGTGATGATGCGATGGGGTAGCCCGTAGCGATGCACGAGTTCATCCAAGAAATCGAGTACTCTGTCGGCCTTTGGGCAGGTAACCGGCTTGACTTCGATCCACTTAGTGAACTTGTCGATGGCCACCAAAACTCTGTTGAATCCTCCTGGCGCAGTTGGCAGAGGCCCAATCATGTCGAGCCCCCAGTAGGCAAAGGGCCAGGTTGGTGGTATGGTGACTAGCTTGTAGGCCGAGACGTGTTGCTGCTTGGCGAAGAATTGACATCCTTGGCACCTTCTGACGAGTTCTTCAGCGTCGGCCAGAGTTGTGGGCCAGTAGAAAGGTCGTCGGAAGGCTTTGCTCACCAACGTGCGAGAAGACGCGTGGTTGCCGCAGACGCCCTTGTGGATCTCCTCAAGATGTCCTTGCCTTCATCCTGAGGTATGCACTTCATGAGTACTCCAGAAGTGGCATCCTGCCTGTAGAGCTTGTCTCCGACTAGAATGTAGGTCTTGGCTCGGCGGATGAGTTGTTCGGCCTTGTTCTTGTCGGAGGGGACCTTCTGCTCGCAGATGTAGTCGATGAAGGGTTTTCTCCAGTCCACATCGATCATCATGACCTCCTGACCAGGCTGTGGTGGCACATGGTCAGTGGTCATTGGCGCCGGCTCCGGGATGGATGGCGCGTGAAGCTCGTGGACGAAGACTCCGACGGGTACTTGTGCGCGAGTAAAGCCAAGCTTCGACAGGACGTCCGCTGCAACGTTGTTGTCGCGGATGACGTGGTGGAACTCGAGACCATAGAATTTGTTCTCGAGCTTGCGGACTTCAAGACAGTAGGCGTCCATGTTTTCCTTGTTGCGATCCCAAGACTTGTTGACTTGGTTGATGACCACTGCGGAGTCGCCGTAGACTAGTAGTCGCTTGATGCCTAGTGAGATTGCAAGGCGGAGCCCATGCAGTAGGGCTTCGTACTCGGCTTCGTTGTTTGAGACCTTCCAGAAGATCTGCAGGACATACTTGAGTTATTCGCCCTTTGGAGAAATCAGGAGTACTCCTGCACCCGCGCCTTCGAGCTTGAGTGAGCGTCGAAGTACATCACCCAGTGCTCTGGCCGCTCTGTTGGAGTTGGTAGCTGATTCTCCCGCCACTCTACCACGAAGTCGACTAGTGCTTGAGACTTGATAGCGGTGCGTGGCTTGAAGTCGATGTTAAGGGCGCCCAGTTCAACCACCCATTTGGAGATTCTTCCAGTAGCATCTTGATTATGGAGTATGTCACCGAGCGGGTAGTCGGTGATGACGATGATCGAGTACTCCTGGAAGTAGTGTCGTAGCTTCCGCGAGGTGATGAGTACTGCATAGAGTAGCTTCTAGACCGGTTGGTACCGTGCCTTGGACTCGGACAGGACCTCGCTGACGAAGTAGATTAGTTGCTGGACTGAGTAGGCGTGGCCTTCTTCCTGCCGCTCGACGACGATGGCAGTACTGACCACATGAGTAGTCGCAGTGAGGTAGAGCAGTAGCTGCTCCTTTTTGCGAGGAGCCGTGAGGATCGGTGGCTTTGACAGAAAGTCTTTAAGCTGCGTCAGAGCTTGATCAGCCTCCGCGGTCCACACAAACTTCTCTTGGTGCTTGAGTAGCTTGAAGAAGGGTAGTCCCCGTTCTCTGAGCTTCGAGATAAATCTGTTCAAGGCCGCCATGCACCCGGACAGCTTCTGGACATCCTTGATGCAGGTTGGAGCTTTCATATTGGTGATGGCGGAGATCTTCTCAGGATTGGCTTCGATGCCGCGATGGCTGATGATGAAGCCGAGTAGTTTCCCCGAAGGTACGCCGAAGACGCACTTGTTGGGGTTGAGCTTCCACTGGTACTCTCGCAGAGATGCGAAGGTCTCTTCAAGATCGGCGATGAGCGTGTCTGAGTTTCTGGTCTTGACGACCACGTCATCCACATAGGCTTCGACGTTCTTGTTGAGCTGCTTCTTGAAGCAGGCCTGGATAGCTCGTTGGTAGGTAGCGCCGGCGTTCTTCAACCCGAACGACATTGTCGTGTAGCAGTAGCCGCCGAACAGGGTGATAAACGCGGTCTTCTCCTGGTCTTCTTCCTTGATAGCGATCTGGTGGTACCCGGAGTAGCAGTCGAGGAAGCAGAGCAGGTCACAGCCTGCCGTGGAGTCAATGACTTGATCAATCCGTGGCAACCCGAAGGGGTCCTTGGGGCAGTGCTTGTTGAGATCGGTGTAGTCGACGCACATCCTCCACTCGTTCGTGTTCTTCTTGCGGACGAGGACGAGGTTGGCGAGCCACTCAGGATGGAAGACTTCTCGGATCAAGCCAGCCGTGAGTAGTTTGGCGAGTTCCTTCTTGATGGCATCCCGTCGGTCGTCAGCAAAGCGGCGGAGGTGTTGTCGCTTGGGGGTAGCTTTAGGGTCGACGTTGAGTGAGTGCTCAATCAGCCTCCTGGGCACACCTGGCATGTCCGCTGGCTTCCACGCGAAGATGTCTCGGTTAGCCCGAAGGAAGCTGACGAGCGCGTCTTCCTATTTCGGGTCGAGCCCCGCGCCGATCATGGTAGTCTTGCTGATGTCGCCCGTCCCGAGGTCAATGGCCTTCACCTGTAGTTCCTCTGTTGGCTGAGGCTTGTTTGCGGTGTCGGTCTTCTCAGGTATCTCGAGTTCGGTTGGCGCAAGCTTCTTGGACGCAGCGAAGATTTCCATCATTGCGTTGGGTACTTGATTGGTTGCTGCGAGTTCCACGGCTTCGGTGTCGCAGTCGTAAGAAATTTTCAAGTCCCCTTGCAGCGTGAGTACTCCGGCAGGACTTGGCATTTTGAGTACCAAGTAGGTGTAGTGAGGGACCGTCATGAACTTGGCGATGGCTGGTCTGCCGAGGATGGCATGGTAGGAAGTTTCGAAGTCCGCAACCTCGAACTTGATGTACTCGGTGCGGTAGTTCTCCCTTGTCTCTCCGAAGGTAACTGGCAGGACCACTGAGCCAAGTGGGATAGCCGCGTTACCCGGGACGATGCTGTAGAAAGGCGACGCGCTCTTGGTGAGCATGTCGGTGATGTCGAGTTTCATCTTCTTCAAGGTTTTGGTGAAGAGGACGTTGAGTTCGCTCCCGCCGTCTATGAGTACCTTGGTGAGTCTGGAGCCCGCGACTACTGGTTTCAGGACGAGTGGGAAACGTCCTGGCTCGGAGAAGCTTGTCCATTGATCCGCGCGGGAGAAGGTGATGGGTACCTCCGACCACCATAGAGGTGTCGGCACCGCTGGTTCAATGTTCAAGACTTCCCGTAGAGTGAGCTTCTGAGATCGTCTGGTGGGTAGTCCGCCGAAGAGGACATTCACCGTCTTGTCAGGTTCTTGGAAGTCGTCGTTGCCTTCGTCGACTTTCTTCTTGCTCTTTTTGTCGTGAGGAGGCCGTGGCTCGGGAATATCCTTTAGTGCTCGCCGGAGTTGGTAGCACTGGTCGGTTGTGTGATTACCATCCAGGTGCCACGGGCACTTCTCTTTGAGCAAGTCTCTGAAGCCACCGGAGGTCTTTTTGGAGCTGTCCTTCGCAGGGCGTTGTATAGCCGCGACTGTGTTGCCTGGCTTGCGCTTGCGGTTAGGACCCGAGTAGTTGTTGTTGCGACACCCTTGATCCTTGTTGCTGTTGTTGCCGCCCGTGTTATTTTTGCTCTTGCCGCGAATGGAGTCGTACTTGGCGTTCGCCTTGTCCTCTTCGTCGGCCCATGAAGTGATCATGTCTTTGAGCTTGGTGATAGAACTCGAGCGACGGCGACCGAAGTTTTCGAAGGTGCGACGGTGGTAGAGCCCGTCTTGGAAGAGGTCGATGACTTCTTTGTCGGTGACGTCGACTACAGTCGCGCGCTTGTCGAAAAAGTGGCGCATGTACTGGCGGAGGGTCTCGCCTTGCTCCTGCTTGACCATCGCCAGATCCATGCGAGTACCCGAGCGTCCCATGGCACCCGCGAAGTTGCTGGTGAACTGAGCCTTCAGCTGGTCCCACTTGTCGAGCGACTCGAGCCATGTGAGTGGGGCTTGGTCCAGACAGAAGGGGAAGTAGAGCCACTTGGTGTCGTTGTCGCCACCAGCGTTTTTGATGGCCAGGGCATAGCACCTGAGCCACTGAATTGGGTTTTGCTTCGCGTCGTACTTGGTGATCCCAAGAGGTTTGAATTTCTTGGGAAGGAGCAGTTCGCGAAGTCATGCGGAGTAGGCGGGGAAGCCGTCGCTGACTTCAGTAGTCTTCTTGGCGCGGCAGATCTCGTCGATTCTGTGGCGGGCATCGTAGTCGCCACGAGCATTGCCGGTGACGTGGCTGTTCGCGTGGCCTTGGCCTCCGCGATCGCCGCCGCCACCACCGTCGCCGCTTGGTGCTCCTGCAGAAGCTCTGGAGCGATTGGGAGTTGGCTGTTGTTCGCCACGGACGCGGTTGCATCCGCCATCTGTTGGGGTACGGCTGTGACTAGTGGCTTCGTGGTTTCCGGCTCCGGTGGTTCTGTTGTTGACCCGCATGAAGTAGGCGTCCTCAGCAAGCTTGGCGATGAGTTCGCCTGCGCGGTGCCCCTGAGCTGTCCGTGCTATCATGGTGATAGACATGAGGCATTGCTCAGGGGTGGTGTGTACCCAGTTCTCGACTTGGTCCATAGCCTCTGTGAGGTTCCGGATGGGAAAAGCTTCTCGGAGGCGCTTGCGTCGATCAGCTCGTTTTCTTTGCGTTCGCGCTGAGCATTTTTGGCATCAGTAGTCTCATCTGCGGGTGTATTGGCTGATACCTCGTCTTCTGAGATGTCTTCAAGGTAGCGATCAACTTGGTTGTTTGAGGTTCCAGCTTCCCCGGCTGCCATGAATACTTCACGATCGGCATGCAGAGTCCGGAGTCGGTGGTCGCCACCTCGGTTGGCGTGTGCTCTTCCTCGGTCGGAGTCAGCGGTGTCCCCTCTTGGAAGGGGAGTGCTCGAGGTAGGCGACACAGCGTGAGTTGTCGTTGATCAGGTCTGCGGGCTTGCGGTCGGGCCAGTAGACGAATCTGCCGGTAGGAGTAGACGTGATGACCAAGCCAGCAGCAGGACCTGACAACGGTTCCTCAATGGCGTTGAGCTCAGACTCGGACTCGATCGGAGTGAGACCGAAGTCAAACTCGTAGGAGGAGTCCGAGTTGTAGTCGGGGACAGTGTTGGAGTCCGAGGAGTACTTGGAGGCGATCTTCTTGCCGGCCCGTCGCGAGGTGAGTGCTTCCGCGTAGGCTTTGCTAGAGTTGTAAAGGCCGTACGGGAAGTTCTCGTGGGGGAGGACCGGTTCTCACGATGGCTCAGGAGCCATCTCGCGCGGTTCAATCCAGGGCGACGTCGAGTTCGACTTGGAGGTGGATCCAGGCTCGAAGTCAACGACTTGATTGCAGAGCGAAAATTCGTCGAATTTCTCGACGAGTTGACCCGTGATGGCTTCGGGAAGCGTCACGAGTCCGGTCTCCGGGTCCGGGGTCATGGTGAGGTAGCGCTGGAACGATCCAGCGCCGTCGGCGGTGCAGACCCAGGAGCCGAAGACGAAGGTGTCGCCGCGGTTGAAGGCGGCGGTTGGCTTGATGACGATTGAAGCCGTCGAGTTCGCCATGTGATCTTCGGCGAGATCCCCTACCTGGCGCGCCAGCTGTCGGTGTTTTAACCCGGCAACCTACCAAGGGGAGTACCCGAGGTAGATGTTTGTGGCCTCGCCGAGATCGGGAACTCGAAGGAGAGACACGTGTCACACAATTTAGACAGGTTCGGGCCGCGAGGTGCGTAATACCCTACGTCTTGTATGCTGTGTAGCTCTGGATTGATTGAGTGTGTTTACAAGATGATGCGGATGAAGAGGTAGGGGTCCCTACCTCGCCTTATATAGTCTGGGAGGCAGGGTTACAAGTCGGTTTGACAGAGGAATACTAGTCGTGTACGGCTAGGAGTACTCTACATGGATCCGGACATGTCTAGCTTCCTAACCGAGTACTAGTCCTCCGTAAGCCTTGCGCTTCACGCCATCAGGTGCCGTGCAACCCAAGTCGGGTAGTCCCAGGGGCCACGCAGTAGTCGGTCATGATACCCACCTGAGTAGTGGGCCCAGAGATGTCCGTACGACACACAGCAAAATGAGTTTCGATAATTCAGTGTGGCCAGGCCAAATCATACATGGAACACACATGTGGAAAGAAACGATTTACGGATCGCACGCACCTCACAAATTTGGCAGGTCGATCTTGTCAGGAGTATCAGAAGCAGCATGAGAAATGATGCGATCTCAAACACATGTATCTACGTCAGAGAAGACATTTGGTCGAAGCGACCGGTGTGCTGGAGCCATAAGTTCAACCTCTTAACCTCCATCAAACCCCAAGCCCAGAATGCGGCGAGAACGCTAAACAGAAGAGAGCAGGTAAAGCGTCGGATTCTAAAAACTCCCATGATAACCAGAAGCCCGAGATTGATCACCGTGAACATGATGGCCAGAGCCTCCACAAGTTCAGCAGCATCGGCGGCCATCCTGGGACTTTCTCCTTGGATACCTGCAGCACAATAAGTTGCCAGCAAGGGAACAGGGGAAGTTGCAATATATATAGAAGTTCTTGTTTTTGGTTGGCTGCAGCCTGCAGAAGTGTCAATCTGCATAACTACGAAGAATGTTCTTAGCGCGGAGCCGCGGACCATAACTAAAGAGGGGAATAATGTATTAATGTGGTCTGATGTGTGAGGTATGGTTTTATTTTTAACTTGAGACCAGATCCTACGAAACTGAATGGACTGATTCCTGGTGACCGATAAAAGATGTTGCTTTTCGTTGGAAACTTAGTGCTACTTATACATTTGAGCCTCAGAAGTTCTCTTTGCAGGCGTGTGAAGACGTGGATGAAAATAACATGGCTACAAATCGATGCTTTGGCATGCCATAATATATCACAAGGTAATGTCAAGTTGTCATGAAGCAGGTTACCATTCGAACTCCCGACCTGCCCCCCCCCCCACGTCATCCCCCACTCGAGCGACTCGGGGGCAACACCGCCGCCCCCCACCTCGCCTCCCCTCACCTCGTCCCCGCCGGAGGTGGGCAACCGGAAAAAACGGCACGACCCCCCTAGGATGGCGGAGGCGGGGCATCTCCACCCGGCTGCCCACGGCGCGTCGTGGTGAGGGGGACTCCCTGTGGCGGCACGGCGGCCCCCGGTGCGGCCTCGGCCGCCGGCGGCGGCGCTGCCCCCTCCTCCGTCGGATCCGGGGGTGGGGCCCCAGATCTACTGCGCACCCACCCCCTCGCGAGGTTCCTTGCCCCCACTCCGCCTCCCCCCCTTCTTCCCTGTCAGGCTGCTGCTGTGGACGCCGCCGGCCACGTCCATCGGATCTAGGCTTGTGGCGCCCAGATCCGGCACCGGCTCCCCTTTCCCGGCGTAGCCCAGGCTGCTGGGGCCCCCTATGGTCCCTGAGCCGGGAGCTCCTGGGGGTCGGATCTCGCCTCGGCCGGACGAGCTCCTTCTTGTTGCTGCTACTCCTCGTCGGTTCGCCGGACTGCGCCTCCACACTAGGGATGGCAGCAGGTCGGGTAAGTGCGGGTATGGCATTTACCCGCCCGCGAGCATACCCGCGCCATCGTCCTTTACCCGCCCGCGAGCATGCCCGCGGGTAAAAACTCTTGCCCGTATCTGCACCCGCGGATATCCGCGGGTATCGGGTTTACCCGCAACCCGCAGAGAGACAGCATGTTCATTCATTTCAAGGCCAGGGAGAAGGACCGCTGCCACCGTCGTACGCCGCCGCGGAGGAAGAGGTGGCGGCCGCCGTCCGTCGTAGGCCGCCGCGCCACGGGCAAATAGGTGGCCACCGTTGGAGGGTGCCACGTCGTGGAGTAAGAGGTAGCAGTCGTCGTCGTAGGCCGCCGCCCGCCGCGCCGTAGATCCCGTCAGGGGAGAAGATGTCGTGCCTGTCGCCGGTGTCGACCAAGAATGGGAGGGGCGCACGGGCCATGACCGCCGCCCGCCGGTGGGAGAGGATGGAGGGGCGGCGGCGCCGCCGGATCCCGCGCCCGCCGTCTCTTCCGCCGCCGGATTCAAGAGAGAGAGGGGGAGGGAGGCAGCTGGGGCGGGCGGCAGAGGGCGCGGGAGCGAGGGGCGACGAGCCATGGAGGGCGAGGAGCTGGAGGGGTGAGGGGGTGATGGCCGGCCGACCGTCGGCGGGGCGCAGATGCGCTGCCCTTGTGCCGTCGCGACGAGAGAGAGAGAGACGAGATAGAGAGGGGGCCGGCGGCCAAAAAGGCAGAGGATAGGATAAAGGCGGGGCCGCGGTTAACTAGGGTTTCTTCAGTGGGCTTGGGCCATATTTGCTGGGCCTTATATACCATGCGGGTAACGGGCATGCCCGCGGGTGAAGTTTCGTGCCCGTTAGCTGCCCGCGGGCGAAATTTGCTGCCCGTATCCGCGCCCGCGGGCGGAATTTGCTGCCCGTACCCTTACCCGTCGGGTCGGGTATCCGCGGGTAAAACTGCCATCCCTACTCCACACCTCCGGTGAGGCTCTGTTGCTGCCCTATGTCTTGCCGCGCAGGCCATTGGGGTGGCTAGGCCATGGCCGTCGGGGCATAGCGGTGTAAGGGCCCTGTGGACTCCGGCACTTTGTCGGCTCTGCTGTGTGCAAGAGGCAACCGCCGCTGCAATCGTCTTGGCAGCCGCAGTTGTAGGCACACAACGCAATGGCTGCTCTCTTCGCCTAGGTTGCACTTTGGTGCATGGTGCTCTCACTCACCTGGGGGCTCAAGTGGTCGCGATGCGAGATGCCCGCGGTGACGCGCTTGCCGTTCGTCACACCATGTCTTCAGTTGTGGCCACCATTGTGGACGACCGCGGTGGCGGCGCGGGTACCCCCTTCCTTGAGGTGCTTCGTCTCCCTGCTTGGTGCCCATTTGCTGAAGCTTTACCTTGGAGATGTTGGAAATGTGCGACGAAAGTACCACGCTCGGTGCGTGGGAGGTGCCCCTACCTCTGCACAATCCCACTCCCTTGATGTTCCTGGGCTTGCTCGCCGCCTTGCAACTGTTGTTGGTGGTGGATTTCCACTGAAAGCGTCGCACCCGGTGCGCGGGGAGGTTCTTGCCTCCGCTTCAATCCATCGCCGAGTTGACTTGCAGCTTTTTGTCCTCCGCAGCTCTGTGTGTCTGTGAGTGCTTCGTGTCTCTCTCAGTGCTTGTCTGATCTTGGGCTTGATATGCCCTTGGTGCCTGGCCTCCTCCATGGCTTGGCAAGTGTCCTTCCTCGGCACCTCTGCTCCGTCGACGCGCTCCTGTTGGTGTTGTCATCCCATCTTATGCCGGTAACTTCTATCTACCGATCTGCCATTCCCCCTCAAGGTTTCCTCCCCTTGGGCGGCGTTGGACAGTGGTAGGCGGTGGAGCCCGGATGTGCGCCCTGGTGTCACCACCACTGTCAAAGGAGATCGTCATGTCTGGTGAAGCCTTGGCTTGCGTACCCTTCACCGCCATTAGTCCCCTTTCCGTTGACCGGCCCTCACAGGGAGGGTATCATCGGATCGGCGTAGCTATGAGGGGTGGTACGAGCGTGCAATGGTCTTTGTTTTGTCAGTGAGTATGTCGCTTGATGGATTCATGATCCGATGATCGGGAGTTGTCTTTCATCATGTGTCATAGATGGTCCCAGATCTGTGTCCTCTCTCATGTTTGTTGTGTTCTTTTCCTTTTTTCCTTGGATGTGTACAATTATATCCCTTGCTTCATGTACCTGTGGTTTGCCACATTTAATGAAATGTTCAGACCGGCTTCTTGCCGGTCGTAGCCCCTTCAAAAAAAAGTTGTAATGAAGGAAATGAATCATGTAGTGTCGTCAAGGCACCCCAAATGAATATAAGGGGACATGACTGGCATCACTTTCGTTGCATTACGACTTACTCCAACCAGGAGAGCCATTTTTCAGATGCAAATGGATGTTTGCCTCGCATGCATAGTATCTTGCGGTTCCTTTGCATCGCGATGTCTCTAAAAGCAATTGCATTTCTTCGGCATCCGCACCCGCTCCTTGACCTCCACGCCTCCCCATCCCTACAGCTGGCCCGCTCCTCTAAAAGATATATCAAATATATTCAAGATGAGGTATGCATTATAGTCTATGGAAAGATGCTAAATATATCTAAATCGGTACGTTTAGATACTTTTTTGTGCAAGACAGAAGATATCATATCTCTCTAGCCCAAAGATATCAAATATAACCATAAGGAATTAACATAACATATTTTAAGGCCGCATCTGAGGTTGGCATTGCGCTATATATATGTGATATACTCACCCTCGTTGCAGAAACAAAAGATTAGCAACATTCTTTTCTTCCTGGCCTCCGTCGGGATACGATCATACGAACGACTAGGATTGTGTACTTGGCTGCTGCTTTATTCTTGGTTCTTGCGGCCACGCCAACAACTTTCCTACCTTGCCAAGCTGGAGGCTGTACGCACCACTAATTTTGCTTACTCCCTCTGTCTTAAAAAGAATGTCATCCTAGAAATTTTAGGACAGATTATTAAGGAGGTGAAATGACCTTAATTGCCCCTGTTTATTTGCCATATTTAGTGTTAATTGATTGTTGCATGCCCACATGCACATGCAGACATGCCAAATTAAGTAAAAGGACATGCTTTTTGGGACAAATTTTGAATCCTAAAACGTCATTCTTTTTGGGACGGAGGGAGTACTCTGCGTTATTCCTTTTATCAAATTATATAAGATCAGATAGTGCGACCAAATAGTTTTATTTGACTTGTACTGTGCTGCATGTTGATAGGCATAGGCTGCCCTGGAGGGATAAGGAAGCAATGCTACAGCAGAAACCCACCCTGCGTAGTTACTTTGTGCAAAGTTTATTGCGCATCACTAGGACACAAGGCGGAAGGTGGATATTGTGTTAAAAGAAAAGATGGCGAGGAGTGCTGCTGTAAACTTTAATAAGATAATTCTCAATGTAAACTTTCATGGTGTTGTTTCTGAAATGAAACATGGGTTGATGATGTTGCTTCTGAATATATCCTGTTTCAAATCCTTAAAAATAATACTCGGTGGTTTAGGCAGTACATGGTAATAAGGACTGGCGGCATTTCCTTTAGATGTCTCAACTAAATTAAGTAGTTTTAGCCCAGTTGTTATATAGGGTAGTTCTTTCAGTTCCAGCAACTGTTTCTGAAATGAAGAAGAACCTTGTTGAATGAAGAAGAACCTTGTTGTTTACATAAAAATACGTAAACTTCGGTCTAGAACTTTGATTACTTGAGATAAAATTAGGAAATAATGATCCACTCTTCTTGCTGCTTGTGTGAATCAAACCAAATGGTCAGGGTCTCAGGAATTCATAGTCACTGGGATTGGCAACTGCCTGCAAAAGTATGCCTGGAGATGAAAGGCCCTGTCTTTGTCAATACCTGGTTCCCTCTCTGCTTTCTCTTGACAATGTTCTGCTCCTCATTCTTCCTTGGGGAGATTGTTCACCTCAGAAGGTAACTAGGAACGATCATTGTACTGGGACCACATGCGCTTCATCTATCCTTAATGAATAATGGATACATGTGGAACCGCCAACAATAATCTTCACTTATTTTCTCTTTCTTACTGGAAGCATTTTAGGTGGAATCCTTCTGATTGGAGGACTTTACAGTGTTCTGTGGGCTAAAAGTAAGGAGATAGTAGTGATTGAACCATGCAGCAATGCGGATATAACATTGATGAGTGTAATTGGAAACGGCAGCTTTACGAGCTGCGGTGCCGCCTGTCATACAGATGCTGGCCAGGAGCACCAAAATGTACTAAACTTTAAGGGAAACCCCAGCCATCTTGCACTGCCCACGGGGTCACGGTGACCACCAATGGGTGGCTACAAGAATCAAGAAGACACTATTTACCATAGAAGATGTTTGCCGGAAGGTCTCTGGCAAAGAAAGCGCTCACGCCGTAGCCGTGAATCCGAGATGGCTAGTCTGACCAGGAAGAACACCGCTGGCGATCTTCCCGGGTGTGGTTTGCCCAACCTTGTCATCACCATCCTTAGGCTCAGTCTCAGTGCAAGGTTTCATCGCACTGTTACCAATGTTGCCATATGCCCATATCATCTATGAAATGAGATGAAACTGTCACTCTCAGTGCATGATTTCATTGCACAATTTCATAGAGAGCATAGATCATTTAATTTTCACATAAAGTTATGATCTAATGTGTCTTGTGATGAACAATAACATTCTTAGTGCAAGTTTCATGGGAATTTCATGAACTTGATAACTATGCCAGTTGGGTTTCATAGTGATGAAACCCTCCTCGTCTCTCTCCTCTTAATTATGCTGCCAAGTCAGCAAAACTGATGATGTGGCGTACTATTTAATGTCATGAAATCTCTCATGAAACTCCCACTGACTGCCCTTAGAATACCTTGGAAACCACACGACAAAATGAGGTTTCAATAATTCAGTGTGGCCAGGCCAAATCATACATGGAACACACATGTGGAAAGAAATGATTTACAGATCGCACGCACCTCGCCAAATTTGGCAGATCAATCAGGTCAGCAGTATCAGAAGCAGCATGAGAAATGATGCGATCTCAAACACATGTATCTGCGTCAGAGAAAACATTTGGTCGAAGCGACCGGTGCGCTGGAGCCAGAAGTTCAACCTCTTAACCTCCATCAAACCCCAAGCCCAGAATGCGGCGAGAACGCTAAACAGAAGAGAGCAGGTAAAGCGTCTGATTCTGAAAACCCCCACGGTAACCAGAAGCCCAAGATTGATCACCGTGAACATGATGGCCAGCGCCTCCACAAGTTCAGCAGCATCGGCGGCCATCCTGGGATTTTCTCCTTGGATACCTGCAGCACAATAAGTTGCCAGCAAGGGAACAGGGGAAGTTGCAATATATAGAACTTCTGTATTTGGTTGGCTGCAGGCCTGCAGCCTGCAGGAAGTGCCTTCACCACGAAGAACGTTCTTGGCGCGGACCATAACTAAAAAACTTGAGACCAGATCCTACGAAACTGAATGGACTGATTCCTGGTGACCGATAAAAGATGTTGCTTTTCATTGGAAGCTTAGTGCTACTTATACATTTGAGGCTCAGAAGTTCTCTTTGCAAGCGTGTGAAGACGTGGATGAAAATGACATGGCTACAAATCGATGCTTTGGCATGCCATAATATATCACAAGGTAATGTCAAGTTGTCAACTCTAAATTTTTATTTGGATGCTGGCCCAGAAATTCTCTTTGCAGTTGTATGTGCAGATGGAGGAGGTAAGAAGACCTGGCCAAGATTTCTTTAAAAAAAACTGGCTATATTCTACAAGCCGATGGTTCGCACCCAGAATTCAAAAAAAAAAAAACAAAAAAGTCGCCCCGATCATGGGCCATCCACTGCTCTTTTATCCAAAATATTGTAGAAATGTTGGTTTTGCTTATATGATACACAGTCCAATAGCTTACTGGGCCTAATTAACCCAATTTTTATAGATTCGAACGCAGGAAAAAGACTTCAGTCTGTTTCGGCTGGGCTGTAGCAACGATTTTTTTTATTTTAACCTTTTATAATCTAAATTTTAAAAATAACTCCTCCCAAACTAAAATTCTAAGAACCAGCCATTTTGGTCGTGCCAAAAATTTTAGTTTGGGAGGAGTATTTTTAAAATTTTAGATTAAAAAAGGGTTCAAATAAAAAAAATCTTGCAGCAACATCTCACTGCTGCCAGTTTTTTGTTTTTTAAAAGAAAAACTTGCTCAAGTAATACAGCCGATCAGCTGCAGCAATAGCAGAAGCGAACAGTTTTTATGATTTTTATTTGTTGTTCTAATCTATATATCCAACAATCTTTACTACATTACGATTATACATGTTTATTCATCCTTGAATATTGTCTTAAAGCATCCACAAAAAAAAAATCTTAAAGTTGGTTCAATGGTCCGTGAAATCTAAATAAACATTTTGAATAAACTAATTCAACATTTCATATGAAAATGTTGAACATATGATTCAAAGTGCCAAGTTAGTATATTCACGATGTTGATTATAATAAAAAGAAGTTTAAATGTATGTATTCTGGACCTCATTATGTTGCGTTTATTCTAGATAAGATAACACGACGTAGTTCAAATGAAATTGAGAATGGACTCATGATTTGAGAGAGAAATGCATTTTATGTTGAGATTCAAAAATAAATAATCACCTACCGGTGCCCCAATCAATGTGTGCCACATATCATGCACACAATTTGTTAGATTTGTTCCAACATCTTATCACAGGCTCACAGCCATCCGTTAACTATACATGGTACTACTCACCTAAAAATATAAAATACCTGAAGGAATGGCTCAAATCTTGTGAAAGATGAATGAATTCCAAAGGCTTAAATGTGGGACCTCATAAGTCATAACTATCTTGTCGCAGTTTCCCTACATATTACACAAAATTATTAGTGCAAACAATACACGTAATAGACACTTTTTTATCTTTTATTTTTTACTCTAATCCCTATACCGAAAAATGTTTAATGGACTATAAGTTTGTATGTTGCCTCAAGATTTTTGTCAACTCTGATTTAACAATGTGTGAAACCTAGTCTATATTTAAATTTAAATATAAGTTCACCATTTTTTATCAAAATGTTGAAATATATTCAAACTGTTGGACGCATATATTCTAAATGTTGAAGGACACTCTGGATGTTGATTTTTTACAAACAAAAAAAATTGAAAAGTACTCTCATTGTGTGTTTCATTTTCTAAATACATGGTGTTTCAAATGGAATTGAAAATGGACTCACAATGAAGCAGATAACATGGCAGTGCTTGTAGCTAGCTGCGTTAAAGAAATCCACTAGATTCTCATTCTCCGTAAGCTGGCCATCCATCCATGGGTAATATTCCAATCATTGAGCCCCACTCACACTAACCGAGAATAATTAAAAAAAAAGCCCATCACACTCTGCAAGGTTATCTCACTGTAATCACGGTCTGATGCTTTAAAGAATGGAACCTTCCGATCAAACCACACTTTCATCACTACCTACCGTGCTTTTAGTCAGAAGAATATGATATGTTGATTGCATTAGGTTAATCGCTCACTGACAGCAACGGAACAGAGGCAGCACCATGCTGCTGCTGCCTCCTCCCCAAAAGCACAGCTCAATTTGCACACTCTTGCTGCTGCTGCTGTGTCAGCACTCCAGCATCAGGTGAAGCACCAAGGGATGATGGGCCACCAAATGATGGGCCAAGGCGGGGAGCACGCGCCAGGAAGCCAAATATGCGTTTCGCCGGCCCAAGCTGGGTTGTGGGGTGAATGCTTGTAAACGAGTAGCAGTATTTATACTGAGTAGCGCGAGAGAGGAAGGCATCATTTGTGTAAACTTTATCACCAACTTTATTCTCAAGGAACCTTCCTCTGCTCTATATTCTCCTATTCCTGTTCTTCCTCTTCCTCTCGATCCCCAATTCCTGCTACTTCTATCCCCGCTATCTAGCTGTGCTAACAAATTGGTATCAGATTCGTTCGGTTCTGGGTCAGTACCTACTGGTTCCATCGATTGGATTGGTAATCGGATTTGGTAGGCGTAATCGAATTCATCCGTCGTGTGTGAACTCGATTCCTGTAATTCCAATCTCCTTCTCCACATCCCCACTATACTCGCATCCAAAAACGCCTGGGCGCCATGAATCCTGACACCAAGATGATCCTCGATGAGCTTCGGAAGAACGACACCAAGTGGGAGCAGCACTTTTCTGACCTCGACGCCAAGTGGGATCGCCAGATCTCCGAGGCTGGTGTCAAGGTCGAGGAGCGGATCAGCGCCCTCGAGAAGAATTCCAGGAAGGACGATCAATTGGAGGATCGCCTCAACGCCCTCGAGAAGGTGGCCGCCTCCTATGAGGATTGGTAACCATCGGCGGAGGGAACGCTGGATGATGTGAAGCTCGCGGTGCGCAAGCTCAACAAGCACCTGGAGAGGGTCGTCATCGACCACGCGCCTTCCAAATCCGACGGCATCTTCAAGCTGCCGGAGTCGGCGTCCGCGCGCCCATCTACCGGAGTCAACGCCGACGGGCCTTATGGCCATCGTGATGATAATCGTCACCGGGAGGATGGGTATGGGTCTGTTATGGCTGTGCTCCATCCCCCGGTCAAGGGTGCGTCCAATTCCTCCTCCCCACTACCTAATTCCTTTACTGCAAATTGGCCTAGTAATGGATCTCGTGGGTGTGGCTGGGGTTCTGGTACTGGTAAATTGCCGAAGCTCCCATTTCCTGTGTTTGATGGCGACAATCCTAGACACTGGATCCATAGAGTTGAAGATTATTTTGATTTGTATGGGGTGGAACCGTATAGATGGATTAAGCTAGCTACCATGAACTTCTCTCCTGCTGCGGCACGATGGTTGCCCTCAGTAGAGAAGAGATTACATTCCTGTTCTTGGGATGAATTTCGTACGCTGTTATTGGATAGGTTTGGTAGGGAGCATCATGAGTTGCTGGTTCGCCAACTATTGAGCATTAAGCAAACAGATCTTGTGTCGGAGTACGTGGATCGTTTTGCTGTGTTAGTAGATCAACTGTCTGCATATAACAATCAGTCTGATCCATTGTATTATATCATGAGATTCATTGATGGCCTGCGTGAAGACCTTCGCGCTCCTATTCTTATTCAGCGTCGTACCAGCTTGGATTCTGCTTTTGTTCTGGCTCAATTGTAGGAGGAGGTGTCGTCTTCCACAAGACGCAAAGAGTTCCGGAAGCAGGATTTCTCTTCCAAGCAAAGTACAGCTACTCCATGGGCTCTACCTCCACCTCCAGCACGATATGACAAGTCAAGCAACTTGTCTGCTGAGGATCGTCGCGCTACTGAAGCCGCTCGCGCCAAGCCGAGTACTGAAGACCGTCTGGCAGCTCTTCGGGCTACTCGTCGTGCGCAAGGCCTCTGCCAGCATTGTGCAGAGAAGTGGACAAGAGGGCATAAGTGTGCAAACAAAATTCAATTACATGCCTTACAAGAGGTGCTGGAAATATTTCAGTCCACAGAGGTTACTGATGAGAATGAGGCTAACAGTGAACATGGTGATCAATTGTTTGCTGTGTCTATTGCTGCTGTTACTGGTGTTCCTGCTACTAGAACTCTGTGTCTGCAGGGAGTTATTCAGAACCAGCCTATCAGAATATTGGTGGACTCTGGCAGTACCCATTCTTTTATCAGTGCAGCAGTGGCATCCCAGTTGCAGGGAACATCTAGTCTGCCAACTCCTGTCAAAGTTCAAATTACAGATGGTAATATATTGAACTGCTCTACTCAGTTACAACAAGCCTTATGGTCTATAGGTCACTATCACTTTCAATCTGACCTCAAGATCCTACCTCTGGGCACTTATGACATGATACTGGGGCTGGACTGGCTTGATCAATATAGCCCAATGAAGGTTCACTAGAAGCACAAGTGGCTGTCAATTCCATACCAAGATTCACAAATCACCCTGTTTGGTGAAAATGTTGAACTTCTTGTAGGGTCTGTGATTCAAGTTTGCACTGTGGACATTGTTGCTAATTCTTCTGTGGAAGTGAAGTTCCCTACTGAGATCCAGCAACTGATTGATGAATTTGCAACACTATTTGATGTGCCTACTGATCTTCCTCCTGCCAGGTCCTGTGATCACACAATTCCCTTGGTTGAGGGTGCTGCACCAGTTCATGTCAGACCTTAAAGATATGCTCCTCTCTTGAAAACTGAAATTGAGAAACAGGTTCAAGAAATGTTGCAGAATGGAATCATACAAAAGAGTTCTAGCCCATTCTCCTCTTTTGTGATCTTGGTCAAGAAGAAAGATAACACATGGAGGTTCTGTGTGGATTATAGACACCTGAATGCAATCACTATTAAGGGGAAGTATCCAGTACCAGTAATTGATGAATTCCTAGATGAATTGTCCAAGGCTACCTAGTTTACCAAGTTGGATCTGAGGGCAGGGTTCCACCAGATCAGACTCAAGCCAGGGGAAGAATTAACTGCATTTCAGACTCATTGTGGCCACTATGAACTCAGAGTCATGGCTTTTGGGCTAACAGGGCTCCTGGTACCTTCCAAGGTGCAATGAACTCTACCCTTGCACCTTATTTAAGGATCTTTGTGTTGGTATTTTTTGATGATATCCTAATATATAGCAAAACCTTGGAAGAGCATCTAGTTCATATTAGACTGGTATTTGAATTGCTTGTCAAAGATCAATGGAAGATTAAACTGTCTAAATGCACTTTTGCACAAAGGGAAATTCACTATTTGGGGCATGTCATCAGTGAAAAAGGGGTAGCAACTGATCCTCTGAAAATTGAAGCCATTGTTCAATGGCCAACCCCAAAGAATGTGAAGGAGTTACGAAGCTTCTTAGGGCTAGCTGGATATTATCGAAAATTTGTCAGATACTTTGGGGTCATTGCTAAGCCTCTTACTGATCTCTTGAAGAAGGGTACAGTGTTTGTATGGACAGTTGTGCATGATAAGTCCTTCTCAGCTTTGCAGTCTGCCTTGTGCAATTCCCCTGTGCTTGCATTACCCGACTTCTCCAAAGTATTTTGCATTGAGACAGATGCTAGTGGTCTTGGAGTAGGTGCAGTTTTATTGCAGGAGGGTCACCCCTTGGCATTTATCAGTAAAGCCTTGGGTCCTAAATCCTTGGGTTTATCTGCTTATGAGAAGGAATACATGACTATCTTAATTGCAGTACAACACTAGAGGCAGTATCTTCAACATGGGGAGTTTCTCATATATACTGATCAAAGAAGCTTGTGTCAGTTGAATGAACAAAGACTCCATACCCCTTGGCAACAGAAGGTGTTTACCAAGTTGCTTGGCCTGCAGTATAGGATCATTTACAAACAAGGAACTGACAATCGGGTTGCTGATGCCCTATCCAGGAAATCATCTCATTTATCTCAGTGTGCAGCATTGTCAGTGGTCACCCCTAAGTGGGAAGAAGTCATCACTGGATATGATCTAGACACTACAACTCAGGCTATCATAGCTCAATTGTCCATTGATGCTGGTGCTGTGCCACATTATACTCTCCAGGGTGGGTTGTTAAGATTCAAGAATAGAATCTGGATAGGTGCCAACCCTACCTTACAAAAGAAGTTGCTGCAAGCATGTCACAACAGTGCCTTAGGGGGTCACTCTGGGATACCAGTCACATATGTTAGAATGAAAAAGTTATTTGCTTGGAAAGGCATGAAGAAATCTGTGAAGGAATTTATCCAAGAATGTCTGACTTGTCATCAAGCTAAACCAGACAGGTCCAAATTGCCTGGCCTTCTTCAGCCGTTGCCAGTGCCTTCAGTAGCATGGCAAATCATCTCCTTGGACTTTGTGGAAGGTCTTCCCCAATCTGGTTCTGCTAAGAGCAACTCCAGTAATAGCCCCTAATCAAGCCCCCTACTTTACTGAGTAGGGGCTCCCCCAACTTTTTGGGGGCTTAGATTTAGGCTTCAACTCCAGCAATAGCCCCAATCGCTGAGCCCCTACTTTGCTATGACATGTGGGACTCTTTTGTCAGTGACTCAAGTTTCTTATCCACCTCCCCGCATCTTCTCTCTCCCAACTCTCCTCTGTTCTTCCTCCCCAGCTTCTCGTTCTCTCCCCATCTCCAGTCAACGACGCGGGAGCACCCGAGCATCGGGCGGCCGACGGTGGCGCAGGAGCTCTGACGGCTCGTCGTTGCCCACGGCTCCAGGCGCAGGGAGGGGACGCACTCCCGTCGGCCAGGGCGGTCCTCGCCGTCGCCCACGGCTCCAGGCGCAGGGAGGGCCGCGGGGGGTGCTTGGGGGTGGCGGCGGGAGGGAGGCGGTGCAGAGCAGCGCCCGCGGAGCTCCGGCCAGGTACGAAGGTGGCGCCCGAGCGGATCTGCACGGAGGCGGCACAGAGGAGGAGCAGCGCCGACGCTGGTGGAGGGGACCGAGTGGCGCCGATAGAGCTTCAGGCTCATTGATTCGATGGTCGGCCGACCAGTGGGCAGCGCAACATCGTCGATTCGCCGGCGGCCCGGCTCCTCGTGCACGGGGATGGCTTGCCTCGTCGATTCGCCGGCGGCCCAGCTCTTCTTGCGCGACAGCCTTGTTGATTCACCGGCAGCTCGGCTCCTCATGCGCGAGGAGGCGACGCAGCGGGTGCTCCGGCGTCCCGATGGGCGGCGGCGCAACACCGGACAGCAAGCGGCGGCGGAGAAAGAGGTGGCGGCGTTGGCGTCTGTAGCAGCGCGGGAGGGAGGAACGGCCCAACTGTCGAGTAGGGGGCTCCCCAGCCACCTGCGGGAGAAGGGGCCGGAGGGGGCAATTTGGGTGCCCCCCTAGAATAGGTGCCCCAGTTGGGGGCCTGCTAGAGTGCGGTTTTTTGCTCTCGGCCCCTACTTTATGAGTAGGGGCTTGAATAGGGGGACTGCTGGAGTTGCTCTAACTGCATTCTGGTAGTGGTAGATTCATTTACCAAGTATGGACATTTTCTTCCCATGAAGCATCCTTTCACAGCTCAAGGAGTGGCTATAATATTCCTGGATAACATTTATAAGTTACATGGGCTTCCCTCAGTTATTATTTCAGACAGGGATAGAATTTTCACCAGCCAGTTTTGGAAGGAACTCTTCAAGTTGGCTGGAGTTGAATTGCATATGAGTTCCAGCTATCACCCTCAAACTGATGGGCAGACAGAGAGGTTGAATCAAACCATGGAAATTTACCTTCGTTGTTTTGTCAACGCCTGCCCTTCTAAATGGCTCCAACTACTCTCACTGGCTGAGTATTAGTACAATACTTGCACTCATTCTACCACTCGACTCACTCCATTTGCTGCTCTTTATGGTTATGAACCAAAACACTTTGGGGTTTCAGCAGCTAATGCAGTGGAGTCACCGGATCTGCTTACTTGGGTTCAGGAGAGGGAAGTTATCACTGATCTGATACAGCAGCATCTTCACCGTGCTAAACTCCGTATGAAAAAGCAAGCTGACCAGCATCGGTCTGAAAGGCAATTTGCTGTAGGAGATCAAGTCTTTGTGAAGCTTCAGCCTTATGTGCAGTCTTCTCTTGCTCGTCGCGCTAACCAGAAGCTGTCGTTTAAGTTCTTTGGGCCCTTTCCTATTCTGCAGCGTGTGGGTCAAGTGGCATACAAGCTTCAACTTCCTGACAATGCATCCATCTATCCGGTGTTTCATGTCTCCCAGTTGAAGCATGCGGTTCTCAATCAGTCCAAGGTTTCCTCTCAGCTTCCATCTGACATTGAACTTCCTCGTATACTCGAACAGGTATTGCAACAGAGGACTGTATCTCGTGGCGTTCGTCAAGTTGACCAAGTACTGATCAAGTGGTCTCAGTGGCCTGTGGATATGGCTACCTGGGAGGATTTGGAGGATCTTCGCTGTCGTTTCCCAAAAGCACCCGCTTGGGGTCAAGCGGAGTTTCAAGGAGGGGGGATTGTCAGCACTCCAGCATCAGGTGAAGCACCAAGGGATGATGGGCCACCAAATGATGGGCCAAGGCGGGGAGCACGCGCCAGGAAGCCAAATATGCGTTTCGCCGGCCCAAGCTGGGTTGTGGGGTGAATGCTTGTAAACGAGTAGCAGTATTTATACTGAGTAGCGCGAGAGAGGAAGGCATCATTTGTGTAAACTTTATCACCAGCTTTATTCTCAAGGAACCTTCCTCTGCTCTATATTCTCCTATTCCTGTTCTTCCTCTTCCTCTCGATCCCCAATTCCTGCTACTTCTATCCCCGCTATCTAGCTGTGCTAACATGCTGGTCCTTCAAATCTGGCTATACATGCTAGAGAATATAGAACATTTTCTTTTTCCTGAACAGTTTTCTCAATCTTGTTTCAGAGAGAGAAAGAGGATATGGATCACATGTTTGTTTGGGAGTCATGCATGCCAGCTGCAAGCACGTGGCAAACATGTGCGTGCAATCCTCTCAAGCTGTTGGGGACAGGGGAAACGACAGAGAAGCTCTCTGCTTCAGGGTGCCTTGCTTGCTTGCTTCCCAGTGCATGCTCCAAAGACACGCCGGTCCACTACAGTCTACAGGCTGTGCCACAACTTTTGTTCTCAACAGAATGAGCATGGATATGGTACAATTATTCGGTTTCTAAGTTAATAATTCAAATCGGCACTGGACAATTTGGATAGATTACAAAAAAGTATTGTTTGTGCAAAGTGACATGAAGGATAAACTTTCCTACTCCCGTTGTGTTAGACCCGCAGCCTATTCGTTTGGCTGGTGTCTGGTGCTGGTTTGTTCTGAAAGAAAAGTAATACTGACTGGTTGTTCTGAGAGAAAAGTACTGCTACCTGGTGGTTGATAAGCCAAGCGAACAGGGCGCCAAATGACAGTAAACCGTGCAGAGTGATGATGGAGGGGTAACACTGACCTTGGATTCTTGGGATCACATACTGTTAGGGTCTGACACCGGGTGATTTGGATCGGGCAACAGATCCGGTGATTTTGGACTGGAACTGGACGCATCGACATTTAAAAAAAAACCTGCTTAGGTCATAGTGCAGGTTGAATGTCACCATCTTAAAAACAACAATATATTAATATAACGCAGTAGTGTTATGAACTGATAGAGTCCGCATTCTGAAGATTGAGAGAGAGGACATGCTCCATGAGCGAGAAAGGGGCAAAGTGTCGGCCAGATCCTAGTGATGGACGTGCTGCACTGAGCGTGTGGGCCGTGTGGCTGGAGATAGGGCGGCTAGAGACAGTCTTGACAGTGTAATTAGAGCCTACCAAGGGATCCAAAGATGCTACAAATGTTTTGCTAGCTTACAGAAAACAAACTATAACTATACAAAACAATGAAAGATCAACAACAACTGAGATTGAAGAAAGATATGGTAGTGCAAATTTTTGTAGATAATGGAAATAAATCTGGCCAATGCGAGAATCGCGCACAGCAAAGTTCTTACAAAATTATCAAACTCAGCAGCTGAATACAAATAAAAAAATAGAAGAACCCACATAAAAAGAAGTAAACATAAGCAATATCTATTTAAAAAAACTGGACCTGCAGGGAGTAAGACCACCCCACGGCATTGTATTAAGAAGAAGAAGACCTTCTCACACATATCGAGAAAATCTTCGAACCCCTGTCCCACCCATACACAGCGGCACCGCAACACCCGTGAGATTAGGCTGACCTTAGACCTGTGTTGTGATGACAATATCGTAATGACCTCCATAGCCTTTGCTCGCCAAATAGATGAACTTCTTTGTGTTCTCATGCTGCATCAATCATCAATATAATATTGCAGCAATATGTTCTCATGAAGGTAGCCATGAATCTGAACTACCCATCGTAACATGAGACATCAAAACACCATATGGATCTCCAAGACGATGGCTTCGACAAGAACCACGACGCTAACACGTCGTCTCGCCAGTCCGATTAATGGACAAAGTTTTCACCCTGAGAACCAAACACAATAGTATAATGACGTAACGAAAGTCGCCTCCAAGAAGGAAACGACGCCATGGGCATCTTCGACTAAGCTTTCTCCTTCACCTCCACTGGACAACCGCGGTGAGAGACACCTCATGATCATGCAAGCAGCAATAAAGCACGACACTTAAATCTGCACCGAGTACAATCACTGTTGACATGAACAGAACTACTAGCACCTATGCCAACACTTGAGAACTGCTGTCGTTGAAGATCTCGCAACAATAGGCCACCACCATGATGCGTCCAGAGGACCCATGGCCACCTCCAATTACGGAGGGATGGAAGGGTGGCGGCAGCTGGGTGTTAGCCGATATGTGGGCAGATCAGAGCCGCCCCGACCATGAAGCGCCGCCCGCAGCAACGATAGATCGCGGTGCCCCAGATGGATGGAGCGGCGGCTCACTCCGCAACGCCGAACGGGCTCCTCGGCATGAGGACCCCCTGGCAGCGCGGATCCCTTGGCGCGGGAGGGCGGCTCGAGGTTGATCCCCGATGGGCGACCTCCCGCAGCGGCGTGAATTTGTATTCCCAGCAAGCGACAAGGGCTCCCTAGTGTGCGAGCCCCACACGGGACGACTCAATCGAAATCACGCAGATCCAGATCCAGACCAAGAAAGGTCAGCTCCAGCATGTGCGGGCCGACGATTGTCCTCACTGGTGACAACCATGGCGACCTTGAAGATGGGAGATAGAGGAAAGGAGGAGCGAGGGAAGGGAAGGAGGAAGCGAAGGGGACCAGCTTCGACCCTGTCGCGGCCACTGGTGCAAGGATTCGGGGGTGGCAGCGGAGATGGGTATCGCCCCCGAGCTGCCAGGGCAGGGGTTTTTTTACCCCTACCGGTCCAACCGAGTTAACTGGTGTAACTGGTTGGTAATCGGTCTTACCAGTCTGGTTAGCCAGTTCTCCCAGGTCGGTAACCACCGGTAAGCAGTGACGGAGCTAGGCCTTGTTGTTGATGTCAGCTGACATCGACGATTTCTAAAAAATCAGTAGGAAATCAGTATTCATCCATAGAGCTGACATCAACGTAGAGATGACATTGGTGACTGTGGCGGCTGGCTCCACCCTTGCCGGTAAGACTGGTTACCACCGGTAAAGAAACCCTGCGAAGGGAGGCGACGCGGGTCCGCCTAATTATTCTGCCAATGAATAATAAAGTGCAAATGAAAAATAAAATATGTGAAGCAATAACTTTATTGAATCACATGTGCTTGCTGCTTCCACGAGGTAGAACAAAACTGCATATTTCACAAGTACTCAACTACTCACATAGGTTGGTCACAAGTTCACAACCATGTGGGTCCACTACTGACCGGAACAGCAGCTCCGTCCGGCTTCGGCTTCGGCGCCCGCTAACGCTGCAGCTGTAAACTTATGATTTCGGAACTCAGAAAACATAAAATGCACTACAATTTAAAACGAAAAGAGTAGCAGCTGCAGTGAGCATACCATTTAGGTCGCTTTGCATTGCATTCTTTGACGGAGATCGAACTGAACCATGCTGCAATTATTCTTAGGGCAGTCCCTATGGTACTCCCTGCCTTCTCGTTTAAAAGACGCGCACGTATAACAAGATTCAAACTTTACAATCTTTGACTACTAATTTACTCATCATATTTTTTGTTTTGTAATGTAAATTTGACATGGTTGAATTGGTATTCAAATGTAGTTTCTAATGATTATACGTTCATAACCACAAATAAAATAATATAAGAGAAATTAGTGGTCAAAGTATAGTTTGGAAGACCGTGTCGTGTCTGCCCGTGCCTTATAAACGAGAAAGGAGGGAGTAGAAACTAAGCACGATGTCCAAGAGAAATACATCATCAAATTTCATCTCTAGAAACTGCATCTTACAATGGAAGAAGTCTTCGTGCAATAAATTTCAGATTCTCTCTCTCCCTTGTCTCTTTCCCCTCCCGCACTCATCTTGCTCCACGCCAGGTGACATCTCCCCGTGGTCAGTGGCCGACGGGCGGCGGCGCTGGCGGGCGCTAGATCCTGCGGCGGCGGGCGCGAGCTGTGCCGCGCGCGAGCTCCCGTGGCGGCGTTGGCAGGCTCCCGTGGCGGCGGGGCGAGATCCGCGGCGGCGTTGGCAGGCTCCCGCGACGACAGCGCACACGAGCTCCTGCAGCGGCGCTGGCAGGCGCGGGCACGGCGCGCGGCGTGACAGTCGTGGCTGCGCGGGCACGGCGGGCAGGGCGCCACCGGCCGCGGCGGGCACAGCGTGCGGCGGCCGTGGACATCGGGGCTGCTCGGGCACACCGGGCGGGGCGCAGACGGCGCAGACGAGCAGGGCTGGCGGCGAGCGCGAGGAGCTTCGCTTTCCTACGCGCGGCGGCAGGCGAGCTCCCGCGCGCGACGGCGGGGCGGAGCGAGCCCATTCGGCGACCTGCGAGCCCTGGCGGTCGACGGCCGGGGGAGCGCACGGCGACCTTGCAGTGGAGGCGGGCGAGCGCTCGTGGTGGTCGGCGGGATGGAAACGACTGGTTTCCTCCCAACGCTAAAATCGTCGGCGTATATTGCCTCGTTGCAAGAGTGGAAGTCGTTTCTCAGGGTAGAAACCGTTTCCTCGATTTTTCTCCTTTTTCTTCACTAGTAAGGTGCACGTGCGACACGCGCGTGTTTTTAGAAAATTATTATTGAGCATTTGTTATTTTTTTGAAACATGTATAGTAGTACCAATTTATTTTATTCAACTAAGAGATAATTTAGCGCTTGTTATTGTTGTGCACTTGTTAAGTACATTTGTAACAAAAGATTTGTTGACGGTACTAAAAACAACAAAGTCTCACATAGGAGTATTTGATTTTCTTGGTGCAATAGTACATTCATGCAACAATGCCCTCGTGGCACACACATGTATATTTTTCACATGATAATATTTAAAATTTTGATATAATGGAACAAACCTTTTTACACTCAAGACACAAATCTGTAAGAAAACAGATCCAAAAACAAAGCATAGGGTCAATCTTATATCTTAGCTATGCTAACCTGTAGCAGCAACTCTTGAGTATTCAAAGGTAGATCCTGATAACTGGTGCCTCAGTGCCCCTCTAAGCATTTGTGGAACCCTTCTGTTTTGATTACAAGCTGGACCGGGGGGTGCAAGCGGCTGGTTATGGCATTCATCATGCAGCTCTGCATGTAAACTATCATAGGTATGTGTGATAACGTGTGCATTAAACTAACATATGGCGGGTAATTCAAATAAATTGTGATCACTAATTTGTGGTTGAGCTCGTGCATTCATTCTTGCCTTCCATTAAATGAAGTAGCCCTAAGAATTTTTAAAAATCGGCATCGGCTGTTCACAAATGAGGGTCCAGGTGCTGCATATCAGATCTTTAGTTTTTGTGTCCAGTTGGATCTGCTTTGGGTATGCCAAGCTTCTAGAATGATTAGATTTGTTCCCGCATAACATAAGTTCTGCTAATCATGTAGCAAGCCTATATTTTTTCTGGTGTATAGCATACATCGTCATCTGTTTTGATCATCTCCTTTTTTTACTGCAGATGTGAAGTGATATGTGAAGTTGGATGAATGGCACTAATATGCGTACTACAGTGCTCCAGTTTGACAATTTCGGAATTGTGTGCTCCATTCCAGCAACAAGCTAAAGGAAAATTTGAGTTAAACTGACTAGTGTGGAGGGTCAACTGCTTTTCTGATGGTGGATCAACTGATGAAGGCAGAAACTTCCTGCTTTTTTGCTAGGAAATCTTTGAGCAACAAGTCAGGTAAAAAGATGTATATATATTCTTGCTGCCAAATTACAAAGGATGGGTTGCTCATCAAGATGGTGATCATGTTATTACTGCCTGCTTGCTTCTTTTAAAAAAATTACCCATGCTGTAGACCAGTCATGCCCCTCAATTTATCTTAGCATGTATGGACTGGCTAGCACCCTCCTAAGTTTTCAAAAATTTGCAGCATTATTCACATTGCTTTCTTAGAAAGTTTCTAAGAAACCTGTCTGTTCTATGTTGCTATAACCCTTGATGTTTCCCAGCATTGGAGCAGAATAATCAGACAATTTTCCAATGACCTATTCTACCTGTTGGCGGTACCTTGTTTTTTAAAGTTAGAAAAGAAGAAAGAATGGCATAGATAATCAGAAAGCTTTTTAATGGCCTATTCCTATTGGCAGTACATTGTTTTTTATAATGATAGAAAAGAAGAAATAATTTAATTTAATTTAATTTAATTTGTTCAGCCACTTGGATTGATTTGCTTGCTCTGAGTGTACATGACTTGCACACAACTGTTTCAAAACTTTTATTCAGAGTGAGGCACAAGTCTATTCAGTCGACTTTCCTTCTGCGGCACCAAGACTTGGGGGCTTTGTTTTTACCAGCATCAGTAGATTGGCTAAGCGAACACGCAGGTTAAATAGATGGGAACAATTGAAGTAGGCACTATGTGAAAGTGATCTTGCAGGCTCAAATTCATGTATTGAATATTGATGCTTTTATTTCCTTAAATCCAAATCAGTTGAAGTTGTGATATGCTGACATTGTGCTCTTTAAAAACTTTTCTTGCTGAACAACATATAAATAAGGTCAGTATAATTGAATGCTGGTCAAAGGGACTTACAATCATAGTTTCCATTTGAATGTGTACATCTAAAGTTGGCAAAAAAAATATTACTAAGTTATGAGTTTCATTTTATTTTGAGTGCTTTTTTGAAGAAACACATGTTTAGGTTATGATATTCTTTTATTGCCCGTAGCAACGCACGGGTACATTCCTAGTTAATCTGATTACTATAGTTGAAGTGAGAAAGAAATATATTGTTATAAGCTGCAATAAGCAAGCTCACAAAATGAATTGAGTTAGGATAAACATTTAACTCAAATTAAAAAAACACTCACATGAGCAAGGAATTAATTCGTGACCAGGGATCTGCAACTGTTAATCTCAATGGAATACCATAGCATTTAAATAGTACGCTCAAACCAATTGCAATTTGCAACCTATTTACATGGGAAGATGACCATATGCCTAATTATCTAGAAATACACCTACTGTTTTGGGAGAGTACAGAGAAAAACCGAAAAAGGAGACTGCATGGGAGGAGAGAGGATGTGAATCACCTTGGCCTGATGGGTGGCAAGCAGGCTCGGCCTAGACGAGTGCAACATATGACATGCACCACCTTGGCCTGATGGACGGTATAATAGGGAATAACGAGCCAATGTATCACCTATAAAGAAAATAAAGAGCAAAAAAGTTGCCTAATGCCCCGGTGCCACCTTAAAAAGTTGCAGGCACAAATCAGAGTATACATTCTTAATCTGTTACTTTGAGTTGTCAAAAAATTCTGATAATCCAAAAATGAAACCCAAAGTACAATAAAAAATCTAGATTGATGTCAGAAAATAAATAAACTGTAAGTGACTGTGTTGCTAGCATTACTAAGCTAAAACATGAAAATTTTAGGCTACAAGTTAATCCTATCAATAGGACCTCAACCTGATATCTGAAATTGCACTTAAGTTAAGGTCGATATGAATTGGGTGTTCTGTATTGAGGACTTCAAATCTGAAACACATGCATCACAACATTGGCTATCCGTAGTTGAAGTAATGAATGTTATTGTTTCATAGAAATTTCAGGAAATCATGAGAAAAGGTGTTCTTGGCAACAAAAATCTCACAACACAAAAAATCCAAATTCAGATGTGGTGGAGGGTAAAATTAAATCAATCCAACTTCAAAAGGGAACTAAAGATATATAGATAGAATTAGGATGGGGGTAAAAATCTCACATATCAGTGGAGCTTGAGCATGTCATAATTGTTGGTACTTGGTGCATCGCACAGTCTGCACCTGTCTCTTGTCTCTTCTCTACTCCTTGTGCACTGAAGGTTCCTAAAATCATATCAAAAGTCCCAAATCATTACACACGCCATGTATTTTTGTTGTACACCTCAGAAGCCCTTGAGAAGTAAAATTGACCATAATGTTGCCATCTAATTGGCCAATGCCACATCAAATAGTCAAATCAAGTAGTATGCATTTGCCACATCAAGTATTCTGCATCTCAAGTAGGAGTTAACAAAAGCAACATAGGATAATATAAATAAATTCCAACAAGTGTAGCCCCGTGATCGATCATACAAACAAATATATCAATTGGTCATGCCTGATGCAATCAGTTCATTGCTTCACATGTGTAGTCTATTCACCTTCACATACAGCTTACAAGATCATTGAACGTATATGCACAGGTTGTTCGTGACTTCGTGCATCAAGTTGTTACCTTTCTCCAACGCCACCTGCCAGGGAGGAGGAGAGGACAGACTCGAGAGGGGTGGCGCCGCCGTTGCCTAATCCATCTGTTGATGGGGTCATGTCCGCCGGAGCCGTCATCAATCTCTCCCCATGGAGGAGAGGGGTCGCCACAGGCATCTCAACTGATGTACCGGCTCCGTGCACCCCGGGCACTCCAGCCATGTCGAAGATGGATGGGCTCGTCGAAGATGCTCACGCCCTGGAACCCTAGCCAACGTCGGCGATCAAATCCGGCCTGCGGTGGTCCTCTTTGCGCTCGTTGGTGCTTGGTCGGGAAGGAGGAGGAGTCGGCTCGCCGACACCCACGCGGAGGAGGAGGCAGCCTGCACTCACGCAGAGGAGGAGAAGGAGGCGGTGGCTCGCTGGTGCCCGCACAGAGGAGGAGGATCCGGGTCGGCAAAGGGGGAGGCGGCGCGGGGAGGTGGGGGAGGCAAAGTGAGACGACACGAAAGAAGGGAAAGGAACGGGGCAGAACGTGATTGACCGGGGAAAGGAACGGGGCAGAACGTGATTGACAGGGGCCGGTCGGGGACGCGTATGCGGCCGGGTAAGGTGAGCGCACAGGTGGGCCCAGCGGGTATGCGTGGGGTGGGTGAGAAAAACAATTCGTTTTTGTCAGAAACGCTCTCCAAATTGCGATTTTTTGGTACTTCATAATCCTTCCACCCTATCCACTTCCAAAAACATATGACGGGTGGGTCCGGCGTGAGGGGTAAGGTGGACCCGATTTGGGTGAGAAAAGTTTTCAATTGTCTTCGCTCCTTATAGTATAGATTTATTAGCATGCCACATCATCTTTTTGCTGAGCTGACATCTCATTTATTAGAGATAGAAACTGCAATTAATTCCCCGTTGGGAGTGCCCTCAGCTGCAGTAATCAGTGGCACACTAGTTTTTTTAATGGATGGCACGGCTAGTTTGCACGAGCGAGGACACGCGCACACAGTGATACAGGCAATAAATCTACGACTAGTTGAGGGCGGGCTCGTGAATCCGCGGCCAATCGCGCACGTATAGCAGCGTGCAAGCGTACACGTACCACTGCACCAGTTCGGTGGCCCAATCTAGTCGGCCGGGCGGTCCGGTTGCTTGGTCGGGAGATCACGTGGTGCCACATTTTTTTAAGGACTTGGCTAAATCACAGTCGGCTGTCATATAAGCTAGCGGACAGCCGGCTGTTTTTTTTTCAAATTTGACATTACGGTACCAGGCCCACTAGCGTAATAAAAAATTCTCGGTACCAGGCCCACGTGCGCGCCCCGGCCTGCGGCTCGTTCCACATGCGCCCGGCCTGCGGTAGAAAACATCGTGCCAGCGTCAGCGAAAAAACAGTACAAAAATACAGTTGGCTGTGGCATCACTCCCTGGCAGCGTTAAGCGCCGAGCAGCAGATTCGCCCAGCTGATTTGGACGGGGATTCCAGGCAAAAATCCCCCAAAAATCAAGAGATTAACAAGAAGAAATAAGGCAATCTACAGGTACGTTCAGGCAACGATCCACATCTGTACCTTGATCCAGTTTTCACTACACTGACAAAAACTCAAAAAAAAAACAAGGGGACGACCACCCGGTGCAAATCACAAAGCTTTCTGTTGCCAGTATTCACAAGCTTTCCTCCCAGTATTCAACACATCACACGTGATTTTTGGTTCTTTTTTTTGGTTGCCTGCATCATTTGGATCAGTTGTTGATTCCTGCTTTCCATAGTAGCAAGTTGTATCTTCTCCACCCTACCTGCATATGTGCATCTTGTATCTTCTCACCCTACCAGCATATGTACATAAACTGGATATGTGCATCTTGTATCTTCTCACCCCTGCCTGACTTCACTTGCTCATCTGCGACAACAGAAAAACCAAAAAAAAGGATGGTTATTAATTGTTTGCTAGATTTGAATACTAACATGACTTCAGATTAGTACATTATAACTCAATAAAAACTGAATTGACTCTGGCAATGTATGCAGTATGAATTACATATTTGCCCAGATTAGTACATTAGCATGCCTTCTTTTTTATTATTTTCCTGGATGTTAGGCTTAATTAAGTTGCATTATATAGTAGCATATTCAATGAAGTGCAAAGAAAAGGTTTGCATAATAATAGCAGAGTACTCTTAGGACTCCACATCTTTCATTTTGGTCTTTAGACATGAAACCCTGAACTGCAGATTATAGTTGCATAGCAAAAAGTACTATAATGGCTTCATTTTATTATTTTTCTGGATCCTAAATTGAATTAAGTTTCATAAACATTGGGTGCATAAAAAAATATTCACTTGCCAATCTGTGCAATTTTGTCCCTCCCACCTCCTAGCTGCTTGTAAATTCACTTGCAAAAAGTCTGCAAAAACAGAGGAAGCAACCATATGGTTAGTTGACACAATGCTGCAGGAAAGGGGAAAAAAGAAAAAAAAAGATATGGTGATTGCTGGAAACCATAGTTGGCTAGATTGCTATACAAACATGCCTGCATGTTTTTGTTTCCCTGGCTGGTAAAATGAATTAAGTTTCATGACACTATATATATACAACAGTTTATATGGTAACATAGTTGGTCAGATTAGTATATTAACATGCCTTCATGTTTTTATTCTTTTGGCTCTTTATACCTAAACCCATGTTCTACTTTTAATCTTTGGTTGATTAAGTTGCTTTTTCAATCATCAGAATTTGTGGCTAAAATATGCTGATTTGTGTACCAAACAATACTAAGTTGCTGTCCAACAACACATGCTATACTTGAAGCTAGTTGTACTTGTATATATATGGTTGTATGAAAATTATGCTATAGTTAATTACCTAAAAGACCATGCAGAATACAAGAGATAGAAGTAAGCGTATGACTGAATACGCTTACAAAAATGATCCTGTTGCTATTCACGTATGCACGGACATGACGTTAACACATCCAACTGCACACAGAAAATCTGAATTGAACCAGATCACGCGACCAGAGAATACGTCCTGCTCGATGCCCAACAGGATCCAGTACTCAGAGAGAGAGAGAGAGAGAGAAGAATGCCCAGCAGGATCCCAGATGCGTCCGTGCCACGCTCCTGGCGCGGCATGCTTGATTGAGCAAGACAAAATCTGGCGATCCCAGCTAGCTCTGCAGGAAAAGCCTCCTAAACAACTCACTAATCATTATGATCCCTCCTGCCCATCATCACCCGGAGTTCAGTTTTGGAAAAATGGGTTGGTTACACCAGCATAGCTCAAAGACAGACATAGCATAATGGTGGTTTTGTAACTCGCACCAAAACGATTTCACCAAATATCAAAAGACACTAACAAAAATACTATGATTAGATTTAGCTTTACATTATGCAGAGTTACTTATTAGGATCAGTCACAGTAGTCTGGTTTAAGTGTATAGTTATTTTCAAAGCTTGTTAAAATGTTTTTGGTATACATATTGTCATTACTTTATGCAAAAACATTTCATATACGGTTTAGGTATGCATTTAGCTATATGCAAAAAATATTTTAAGCATATTACTGTGTTTTTATTTCTAGTTGAATTAGTTGCTTTTGGCATCCAATTAAATTGATGGCTAATTACTGGTAATTTGCATACAGAATAAGATTAAGTTGCTAATTTTAAAGCTTCATAAGCCTATAAGGTAATGCCTGTTCATCCCTATGAATATGTGGAAAACCATACAACCCTATGATAAATTAGCCTCACAGACCTAAATACTTGTCAAAACCCTTGCATTATTCAGTTACTTCAATGGTGTAGTAAAACATGAAACTACACAAATTTAATTCTTAGCTATACACCCAAAATGAACACAATTGCATCGCTGAAAGTCTGCCATGAATCAACTGGCACAGACAACCTAAAAGGGGATCCATCCCCAGATCCACGGGAGGAATGACCAAGGTCTACAACGCACGGGAACATGAGAGCAGGAGAACCACTAAAGGATTGAATAGGGTGAAGAAAGGAGTACATGTTCAATGGGGCAGCCATGGACGAACCTTCGCTGGAGCGACCTGCCGCACGCACGTCGAGGAAGAAGGGGCCGGGCCGGGAAGGAGCTGGCCCGTCGCTGCTCTGCTCAAGTAAGTTCGCGCGACGCCAGGAAGCAGCCGACCCAATGCTGTTGTGCTCCGGGGACCGCCTCCACCGGGTCGGGGAGGGAGCCGCCGCCTCGGGCCCCTCCGGGAACCGCCGCGCCTGGGTCAACGCAGCGCCGCCTGCCTCGATCCGCGGGAAAGGGGGCAGCCTTCGCCCGATCCGCTCGTGGGAAGAGGAAGGAGAGGGTGGCCAGCGGCCGGATCCGGTCGGGGGGCAAGGCGCCGTGCCGAGATTTGGCCGGGATTTGGAGCGCGTAGTTCGTCGCCGGGCAGAGGAGCTCAAGCGCAGGGGAGAGTTTACGAAACCCTAGGCAGCGAGAGAGGGCAGGGGTCAGGTGAGGGGCGAGAAGAGGAGGATCCTAGGAGGCCTCACCTTGCCGGCGCAGTGGCTGCGGGGGAGCTCGCCGGGGGGACGCCATTGCCGCGCCCCGCACTGCCGCGAGCGCCGCCCTCGGTGTCGCCATCCGCAGCGAATGGAGAGAGAGAAGAGCGCGACGGAACGGATGCAAGGAATGAAGCCCTGGGGCCTGGGGGCATGCGTGCGGACGTGGTGAGATAAGGTAAGCCCCTCGCGGTTGTGATTTTTTTCTCCCTACAGCCTGATGCAACGAAGTCTTTACCTTTTTTTAATTGTAGCCTTGTAATTGCAATTATTTAGTAGCGAATCCATGTTGCTGTCACGGGACCGCAGCGCACGGACCTGCCTCTCCGCGCTGCCGCCCCCCAGCGCCCATGCATCTAAGGATGGATATGGATGTCCGAAAATCCGAATTATCTATATTTGTATTTGTTACAAATGTTAATATGGAATTCGTATTTGTATTCATTGTTAATATGAATGTCAAATGGATGTATTCGAATCCAATTTTCAACAATATCCGCTATTTATTAATAGATATATTATTTTCAATAAGATATCTATTATGTAACATGATTTGATCAACTATAAAACCATTGACCAATGAAATTGATACTCGCTATGACTCTATGCTATAAATTGAGCAAGTATTCGAATGCGAATTCGAATTTAAAATATCCGTTTTGTATTCGTATTTGTATCCGAATTTGAATTAAAATGTGGTAAATAGTGACATCCGAATTCGTATATGTGTGTATCCAATATGAATCCATCCCTACATGCATCCATCTCTCTTCCTCGTCTCTGCCGTGCAAAACTCCATCTGATAAGATTTGCTTAGCTCCATGCTAATAATCTTCATTTGTACTGCTTCCACGTACACTTTTCCGACCCCTACTGAGCCGCGCCCGTCATGTCGCTATTTTGTTATGACGACAATATTGGTACTACCACACTAGCGTCACCAGGACACACCTCTGCCGTCTCTTCTGACACTAATTGATGAATTTATCTTAATTATTGGTACGCAACAACACAAGTTAATAATAGAGCTTGCTCGAACCGAGAATTAATACTACTTTTGTTCTCAAATATATAAGGTTTAGAACAAGCTAGAGTACCTTATTTAGGACTTGTTGGATGAATTTCATTTCAAATAAGAATCGGGAGACAGTCATTCTCTGACAAACCTTGCCATTATCCATTCGCTGTTGATCCGACCATTCATCTTGTTAAGCCCTCTTCATCGGTAGGAGATGGTGCTAGCTCAAAAGAGCATGAGAGTAGAAAGAAAGGAGGGCAGATCAGAGCGCAGTCAGAGAGCTCGTTGTTGGGAGATGTGCGAGCTAGCGCGGAGAGAAGCGCTAGCGCGTTGCTCACCGAATAAATAGTGTTCGAGCTGGTTTAGAGATGGTGCTGGAGGAGGCCTTTAGATGCTCTTGGAGTATAATTTTTTTTCAGAAATAGAAAAATAATATAATCATCTATCTCCACACATCACCAAACAACCACGCTAAGACCGACTCCAGCTATGGCAAACGTTTTTTTTTTTGCCTCTCGCTGATGTACTGTTCATGGATGCATCCCTTCCAACAGATGATGCAAACCAGAAGGCAAAATGCAAAACGAGGAGAGAGGCGATGCAAATTTACACTCCCTCTCTCCTCGAATGCATATGCGTCCGCGGGCAGGCGAGCAGGACTGCAGGAGTGGTCGACGGGGCCAGGCGGTGGCGTCGGCAGCCGGTCGAGGTCCAACGGCGTCCTTGAGCGGCGAAGAAATCGGTGCCTGCCCGCCCTCCCTTCCGTCGCCGGCGAGTCGCCCCTCCAAAGCACGGCACCCTCCCTCTCCAGATCCGTCGCCGAGGTCGGGCACGGTAGGCCTGACCGTCGGGGTTGGAGCCAGTTGGTCACCTGCACCGCTGGGTATCGCCGCCTCGCTCCGCCGGGGTCGCGCCAAGGCCAAGGCCGGCACCGTTGGGGTTGGCCCCATATCCATCCCCATTCCTCTCCAAGCCTCTTCTTCGTCCTCCCCCACGGCGTATGGCGGATGCTGCTACGACCGCCTCCCGAGCGACGACGATAGCGCTGAGGAGCTCCAGCAGCGTCGTGTGCCGCCCCGCCATCGCCCACCGCCGGTGAGGTACCCATGGGCCATGGTGGCGGCGCTCAGATCTAGTGACGGATGCGGTGGAGAAGGGGAGTAGCTCGCCAAGTCGCCGGTGGTGGAGGAGGAGTGGTTCTGGTGGCAGAGGGGAGGAGAGGGGAGAGGGGCCCGGCCCCGCAACCGACGGCGAAGGGGAAGAAAGGGGGAGGAGAGGGGAGCGGAGGGGATTTGGTTGTGTAAGTTGTTGCACTGTGATGTTGGAGATGAGAAATTTTACTTGTGTTGTGCGTGATGCAAATATGAGAATGCCTCCCTCAATTTGCATTTGCTGTTGGACTCAGTCTAAGGTTCGTTATGGCCTTATGGGGAGAGCAAAAATAAAATCACGCATGCATTTCCACGCATCACAATTCACAAAACGCATTGCTCACGCCTTCCTCACGCGCACTGCTCTAATCAAGCCTTGCTAACCTCTCCATAAACACCTTTTGGGTCAGCATCCTAGTACATACGTGCGCTGCTGCCATCCATTTAATCAAATCCAATTAGTTTGTTAGCGCTGCCGTGCGGGTCGTCCCGGCCTGACGTGTGCCGCTCCTACGAATACCAACCCAAACCCGACGGACCCCCTCACCTACCGCCCGTTTTTGTCATCATCTCCTCCGCAGGAGGGCCGAACCGGCCGTTGGTTCGTGCGTTCCTCTCACGACTCACTCCTCTCCGGTCATCATCGTCGGCATCATGGTCTCTATCCCCCTCCGCTCACGAGCACTCCCCAACTCACCACCAGCTCCTGATCCTCACTCCATCCACCGCCTAGATTCTACGTGAGACATGAGTGTGATATCATTCTCCTTCATTTTTCACAATCCAAATTAATCCAAATTATTTTTAACTCAAAATCGTATATTATTCGATTCTTATATAATCCTCGTTCATTTTTTCACAATCTAACTTAATTTAAATTATTTTTAACTCAAACTTGTATATTGTCCAATCTTTCTAAAGTCCGATCCTTAAATTTGCTATTAGAAGATCTTGTACCATAATCAATCACCCGCGAACGATCGGTAGTCACACACCGACCCTGATCGATGATCCGATGAGCAACCGTTTCGATCTTTCTCACTCACGAAGAAAGTTAAACAAAGGAAAAGGAAAGAATATATCGCTGCAATTATGCGCGGCGGTTACGTTGCTAACACCAATGATTCCGCGCGTACTATCATCCACCACATTTGTCTGCCGCTGCCTGCCTGCTGGAAGCAGGATTTTTTTTACCGACCGTTACCGCAATTTATACCGCGGTTACCGCTCTTACCGCTGCGGTCCGGTATAAAAAAACCGTGGTAAAAAGTATTATACCGAACCTATCAAACCGGTGCCAACGGTTTACCGCTCGGTTTGTGCGGTTTATCGCTCGGTTTTTATTCCTCGTACCAACAGCTCTTACCACCGTAAAAAAAACCCTGCCTGGAAGTGGCGGCGCACAGTGCTCGATCGCTGCTCGGAGAAGCAGAGCTGGAGCTGGTAGTGTGGTAGTGCGTGGTGGGGAGTGAGCCCTCTTCTCTTTCCTTATTTTTTTCTTTGAGAAGGAAGCAACAGCAATAGGGGCACGCACGCATGTGTCGCTGGCGTGCGCAGCTCGGTTGCGTGGTGGTTACACGACGACTGCAGGCTGATCGCTCGATCGATCGATCGACCAGCCGGCCGGTCGACACTTTACGTATCTTTCCGGGTGTTCTCCGATTCCATAACGCAAGAGGAATCATTGGGCGCGAGGCCAGCCGGCCATCAGCAGCGAACCCGCCACTGCCCCCACTTGCGCTCTCTCTCTCTCACACACAGACCGCAGGATTCTTCCACAAGTCATTACCGGTTTCGGGGAATTTCGCTTTTGTTTTATTGCTCTTAATTTCTTTTCTTTTTTTTGCGAGGAGCTCTTAATTTCTTTTTAGCTTGGGGATCCACTGATTCTGGTCGCACTCGATCACCGTATGACACTCCGTTATTTGAAGTTCCCCTTCCTCCTAGAATCCGTTTTTTTTTTACATGATGACCGTCAATAGCTTGGGAATAATCTCTCTACGTCGTTTCTCTTGTGAGAGTTTTTTTTTTGTACATGATGACCGTCAATAGCTTCAGAGTGCCACGAGCGTCCTTCGCGATCCACAAGTGTAAATCCAGATTCACCCATAATCGGTCTTTGATTAATATATGTTGGAGGCCTTTTTCTTTAATATGGTCCATTTTTATGTGATGATTTCACAATTCTTTTGGACCACAATCACTTTTCCCGTCCCAATATACTGGTCTTTTGCAATCTTATTTTTCAGGGTGGGCCTTTTCACTTTCACCCCAAACTAGTCAACAATTTTATTGTAAATAAAACATTGTAGTCAATTTGTTATTTATTTGAAGCCTACTACTATTAATTTAAAATCTAGAAAATATATAATGGACTAATATTTTCTAAATGTATATATAAAAGTATATAAAAATAGGGTTAATTGGATCCATGCCGTTATAACTTCGTTGTTTTTGAAGTACGCCATTACTATTCAAGAAACTATGACAGTGCCATTGCAATTTTGCATATGTTTGAGATACGCCATTATGTACGCTTTGAGACCACCTGAGCCTGCTGTCAGGTGTATAGAAGGGTACTGTATATTCATATGGACAGGATTGCCCCTTGAGCTTTCTCCTTCCCCCTCTATCATTTCACTGACGTGTGGGACCCGCACGTGAGGTCTTCTTCAACCTCTTGCCACCGTTTTCCCCTCTGGCTGGCGCTTGCCGAGGGCCGGACGCCGCCTGAACCCGCCGCGCCCTGGCTATCCCCCTACCTCCTGCTCCTCTGCTCTCTCCCTCTCACCTCCTCGCCGACCCTCTCTCTCTCTCTCTGGGATGGGTGCGCGTGTGCCGCCCCTGGCACGAGAGGAGCTCTGGGATCCGCCCCTGGCACGGGAGGTGCGTGTGCTCCATCCTCTCTACGAGATCGAGCATGGGCCGGCGGATCGAGCAGCGCCGCCCCTCCCTCCCCGACGGACCTCCCTCTTCCCCACGCCGCCGGCCCTAGAATCTCCACCGACCGCGGGGATTCGATCCGGCGGCGGTGGCGCGCGCGCCCCTCCTTTCTGACGTCGACGGTGGTGGGAGGCGGAAGACCCGCGGTGGCGCTAGATGCTGCTCCGACCTCGCCTGCTCATGGTGGCCGGCGGAGCAGGGGAGCGCGACGGAGGAGCGGGAATCGACGACGACCCTTCCTCTCGAGCTCCTCTTTTACTGCCCGGATCCCGGCGGCGGGGAAGGCCTCCTTTGCCAGCGAGAGCATCTGGGGGAGCTTGACGGCGAGCTCTGCACCGGCCGCGAGGCGGGGTGCCTCCTCCCTCCAATCTAGTCCCTGCGTGCGTCTCCTGCAGAGACGGCGGGAGGTTGAAGAAGCTCTGACGTGTGGGACCCACACGTCAGTGAAATGAGATAGAGAGAAAGAGAAATCTGAGCAGGGGTAATTTTGTCCATACGAATATACAATACCCCTCTATACACCTGACAGTGGGCCCAAATGGTCTCCATGTGTACATAATGGCGTATCTCAAACATCTGCAAAATTGTAATGGCAGTGGTATAGTTTCGTGAATAGTAATGGTGTACTTCAAAAATAGTGAAGTTATAATGGCACATATCCAATTAACCCATAAAAATATGATGCCAATTCCTAGGTCAAATACGAATATAACACTTTTACAAATCTTACACTTCAGTTTAGAAAAAATATAATTTCTTTAATGTTTTATAGAAAATAGATTAGTTTGCACAGAAGATAAGGACATATCAGCTTAGGAAATATGATACTCTAGTGATAAAAAAATATTTGAAGGAGTAGGGGCATCTTTTCATGCCTTCTACCTCTCGAAGTTCAAGTTCTTTTACGTTTGAATAGAGTAAAGTAGATCCTCCTATCACCTAAAAAAAAGTAGATCTTCCTCCACATAATGTCCAATGGTTACATTAAATTTCTAGCTTCTAGGGCAGATTATTGGGTCTAAGTTTTTGGCATGTGACTACAACTGGTGTAATGCAACATCAATTTTGGAGTAGTGTAAACATTTTTTCAATCATTAAATCATATATCAATAAATGAACATTTCACGAGGAATAGATACCAAAACAAATATGAATTATTGGTGCCTTGGTTCCCTAGTCGTTATGGTATTTTTAATAGCTAAATATTATTTTATCCTACGTTCTTCATTGCAACCAAGTAATATATTCCTCTAGATGTATATTTGAGATATAGTCATGAACTAATAAGATTAAATCTTTGGTCAACATATATCGCAAAAAAAATCTTTGGTCATCAATGGACATTTCATAATACCGAATAAATATGGGTTGTTGTGGTATTGTTTTTATGTTTGTCTTTGTATTTTGGCGCTAGCACTAACTCTATTTTGTTTGTTACCATCATCTAGCCTAATAATATTTTCTTGGTATATCATTGGGATTAAGGCATGGATCGTTAAGATAGAGAAACAACTGCTAGTCTTTGGCATTTTGGTTACAACATGATAATGCGGTGTCATATCTTTGGAGTAGAGTTAGAAGTGATGGAAAATTAACATTTTGCAAGAAAATAGTTTACATAATAAATACAAGCTGCTTGTGGTAGCACTCTTCTCAGATGTTCCATATTTCGGTGCTAGTGCTAAGTACTATTTTGTCCAACTACTCAATATTTTTAGTAAAACATAGGAAAACATTATATTTTTGCAATACTTTTTATATAAAGCCACTATTCATTTAAAGTTTGGAAAATATATAATGGATCAATATTTTTAAACATGTAGTTGTATATCAAAATATGACGGCAATTCCTAGGTCTTATATAAATATAACATTTTTTATGAATCCTACAATTTTTTTCAAAATTTAGAAAAATATTTAAATTGTTACTAGATTTAATATTATGTTTATAGAAAGAAATTTCCCACATTTAGCCTTTATGTAAGTCTTTGACATAAGCTTAGGATATACTGGGTATGATGTTCTGGTAAGAAAAAAAATAAAGGAGAAGGGGCATCTTTTTCATGCCTTTTTCCTTGAAGTTCCACACATTTACCCAATTGTTAGATTAAATTTCTACCGTAGATTATTGGGTCCATGTTTTTTGGCATGTGACTACAACAATGTAGTGCAACATCAAATTTGGAGCAATGTAAACATTGTTCCTTCATTAAATCATGAATCAACAAATGAACATTTCATGGGAAATAGATAACTCTGTAAATATGTGTTGACGGTGAATTTCCGTCAACCTAGCCATGAGTTTACCTTCGGTGTTGGCATGAATTTTATATCTTATCCATTGGTACTAACCCCCTGGATATAACAAGTTCGTTCGTGCATGTTTGTTTTGGAGTTTGATGTTTATGCAGGAATTTAGCGTTGAAAGCAAGACTTCCGGGTAAAATTCATCAAGCATCTCGTGACAAGACCTTGAAGCCCGGTACAAGTCAAGCAATGAAGTGAACATGACTCCAAAAAGCTCAAGGACCAACCCGTGAAGACAGAAAACTCCGAGGACCTGAACAGAAAATGCTGAATCTTGCGGGACAAGGAGCTTCATCTAAACCGCGGAGAAACTGACGTCAAGGGCCCACATACAGAAGGGAGAAACTTCTAGAAGACACGGGAAGCATCACCGAGGAAGGCGGCCACGAAATGGGCCAGAATGGGCCCAGGCCGGTCGGCCCAGGCCGGCCGGCCTGGCCCATTTCTGGGTCCATTCGTCGCCCCCTTTGACCTAGCCGCCTCTCGGACTATTTATAGCCCCCTGGCCAAGAGCCACGTATCAACTCATTCGTCATTCGCCGCCGAGGAGCAGAGAAGAGAGAGACACCATTCCGGAGAGGAGAGGGTCGAGCTAGTTGTCTAGGGTTTCCCTAGCCGACGTGGGAATCTTGCAAGGAAGACCACGTCGGAGTTCCAGGAGCTAGGAGCAAGATCAAGGTAGGATCCCGGTGGTGATCTTGTTCATGTATCATGTATTATGTTGAATTATCAAGTTGCAATCCGATTTCTAGCGATCAAGTGCTTCTTCTACGACTTTGATTTCAATTGGCTTTTCTTACTTTAAGATCTATTCTCGAGATAGATCATAGAGGGTGTTCTTGTAGCCGTGGTGGCTAGAAGTGCATACCTGACCTCCCAAGAGATTTCAACTTGTCCATTAGACTCGCCCTAGGCTAACCCGCACGAATAGGAGTGCATTGTGACAGAACGGTGGCTCCAAAAGGTGGGCGTCTTCGGAGTTGGACGGGAAGCCGCGATTTAAAGAAGCTTTTTATGAGATTCGACTTGGCTATTTCTTCTTTGTTTGGAACTTCAACAAGAGCTTGATCCAATCTCTCTAGATTGGTTTTTCCTATCCCTCTCTATCTCTTGCTACCTCCGGTTTTCATAGATTAGATTCGTTTTTATGATGTTCTTTAGATTAGATGCAAAAGCTTTCCCCTTCGAAGATCTAAGTGTTTTCGGCTTTAATAGATAGGTTCTTGCATCACACATTTGTTCCACGGATTCGATATCTTGGGTTCACACTTGAGGGAAGAAGGGTCCCTTGGCTACGACGGAGGACTTATCCGCTTGCAAGTCCAAACGAAATTGGATACGCATATACACCGTCAACAATATGATATATCGTATTGGTGCCCTTGGTTCCCTAGTCGTTATGGTATTTTTAACTATTATTTAATCCTAAGTTCACCATTGCAACCAAGGAATATTTCTCTTGATGTATCTTTGAGATGTAGTCATGAACTAATACGATGAAATCTTTCGCCTAAAGAAGACGAAAAACTTTGGTCATCAAAGGATATTTCAAAATAAAAATAAATACCAAAATAAATATGAATTGTCGTGGTATTGTTTTTTCCATTTTTTTCCGTAATTTGGCGCTTGTGCTGACTACTTTATTTTTTGTTATCGTCACCTAGCCTAATATTATTTTCTAGATATATCATTGGGATCAAAGGCATAGAATCAATAAGATCGAGCAATAGTGTTAGACAAAAATCGTGTTAGTCTTCTTTGTCTGCCTTCTTAATTTGGCGCTAGCGCTGACAACTATTTTGTTTGTTAACATCACCTAGCCTAATAATATGTTTTAGATATATCATCAGGATTAAAAGCATGGATGGATAAGGTCGAGCAATGGTCAATAGTCTTCTTTGGCATTTTTGTTACAACATGATACTGCGTTGTCATCCCTTTGGAGCAGAGTCAGTAGTGATGGACAATTAACATTTTGCAAGAAAATAGATTACGTAGTAAATATGGGCTGCTAGCGGTACCGCTCTTCTGGGATGTTTCTTATTTTGGCGCTAGCGCTGACTACTGTGTTCGTCGCCGTAGTCTAATACTCCCTCCATATCATTATATTTGTCGCCGCTAGCTCAAAACCGAAACGCTCAAAATATTTGACGTCGTTAGGATATCGCGAATTTATTTCTCCTTTTTTGCCTCTGGGTCAGCGCATAATCTTATAACTGAGACATGCTAGTCAACGAGCGGCTGGATAAGGAGGGCGTGCGGTTGGGGCGAGGGCGGCGTACCATCCTAGCGGCTACGAAGACGATTGAGAACATCTATGATTCCTGAGGGCAAAAAAAAAAAAGTACTTTCATGCCTTCCTTAATTTCCACATGGTCGGAAACGTCAATTAAAAGGATATGGAGGGAGTAATATTTTCACCGATATATCGTCAAGGTATAGCCATACGCGGATAAGGCGTTTTAGTAGCTTTTAATCCAACACATCCTCTACCTCAAAATTACACACAATGTGCACGATATAAACC
The DNA here is from genome assembly GCA_036936925.1 of Cenchrus fungigraminus. Classification (NCBI taxonomy): domain Eukaryota; kingdom Viridiplantae; phylum Streptophyta; class Magnoliopsida; order Poales; family Poaceae; genus Cenchrus; species Cenchrus fungigraminus. Next base: position 78,501,174 of record CM072780.1, read on the forward strand.
TCTCCTCCAAAGTTGAGATGATTTCTCTCCTTCTCTTGGTTGGTTTTCCATTCCCTGGACTAGATTGACCTCTTGCCATTTCAACGTTCCGTGGCCCACATCATGACAGCTGGGATTTGTGACGCGGCACGCTTTTAATTTCTTTTTTTCCGCAGCTCTTTCTTGCCAAATTACCTCCCATTTGTTCAACCTTCGTTAGTTGGCGCGGCCCTTTCCTTGGCCGTCTTTTCCTTTTCTTTTTCGGCACCCCTGTTTTTTTTTTCCTACTCCCACCGACACTTCCTCTGCTTCTCCTTCTCCCCCAATTTTTCTTTAAAAATCCCCCGCTCGCTAATCCCCCGTCTCACCGACGCTGCCGCATTTCCCTCCCTCCTCGTCTTCTTCCTCTTCCTCGGCGCGGCGCGGCGCGGCGCGGAGCCCGGTGAAAACCGCCCGGATGAGGATCTGCTGCTAGAGCGAGAGGAACCAGTGTCCTGCGACTGCGTCAGCGGCGGCGGCGGGGGAAGGGGAGGAGGCGATGGAGGCGAGCGCCGGGCTGGTCGCCGGCTCGCACAACCGGAACGAGCTCGTCGTCATCCGCCGCGACGGCGATCCCGGGGTACGTGCTTCTGCGTGCGCGCTTCAGTTCCCCGCTGGCCAGCGAGCGTTACGGTGCTGATTTTTGTTTTTCTTTTCCTCTCCCGAATTTTTTTTTGGGGGGCGGGCGTGTGTGTCTGCAGCCGAAGCCGCTGCGGCAGCCCAACGGGCAGGTGTGCCAGATTTGCGGCGACGACGTCGGCCTCGCCCCCGGCGGGGAGCCCTTCGTGGCCTGCAACGAGTGCGCCTTCCCCGTCTGCCGGGACTGCTACGAGTACGAGCGCCGGGAGGGAACGCAGAACTGCCCCCAGTGCAAGACCCGGTACAAGCGTCTCAAGGGTGAGTGCCCCCCAACCGCGTCCGCCGGAATGCAGCTCCGCCCCGGCGGCGAATTCTAAACTGTTTAGCTTCAGTCGCCTCACTGAATTTCGGTTTTTCAGGCTGCGCGCGCGTGCCCGGGGATGAGGAAGAGGACGGCGTCGACGACCTGGAGAACGAGTTCAACTGGGACGGCAACGAGTCGCAGTACGGCGCCGAGTCACTCCATGGACACATGACCTACGGCCGTGGAGGTGACTTCAATGGCGTCCAGCAGCCTTTCCAGCTGAACCCCAATGTTCCGCTCCTCACCAACGGGCAGATGGTACTGCTGAATCAGAGTTTCGCTGCTACTCTGTTAAACCTGTACTATTGCGCTCTTGTTTTACCAGTTACTCAACACAACTTGTTTCGGGTTGTGTTTGCAGGTGGATGATATCCCGCCGGAGCAGCACGCTCTGGTCCCGTCTTTCATGGGCGGTGGGGGCAAGAGGATCCACCCACTTCCATATGCGGATCCCAGTTTACCTGGTGCGTGTTTGGATGATCACCAACCATAATTCAGTTATGATGATGGTGCTCTGAACACAATCAATTAACACTCCTATGTGTTTGCAGTGCAACCAAGGTCCATGGACCCATCCAAGGATCTTGCTGCGTATGGGTATGGTAGTGTTGCTTGGAAAGAGAGGATGGAGAGCTGGAAGCAGAAGCAGGAGAGGATGCACCAGATGAGGAATGATGGTGGTGGTGATGATGGGGATGACCCTGATCTTCCACTGTATGACCCTCAAATCTTGTTTGACCTTTGTTAGTTTTGTGCTTCTTTATTGTTGTGTTATTTGGTTGAATGTATCGGTCAAACTTGAAATTCCATTGTCCATGCTCTGTTCAGGATACCATTTTTTTCTTGCCGTATTTATCTAGGACAGAGCACAGAACTAGAACTCACTCTACCAATTTTCATAGTAAATTGAAAGAAATGGGTGAACATGTATTTTTCTAGTTTTGCATTTGTTTACATTAATGAAGGATGGTAGTGCACTATTTGTCAGCTAGTTTTTATGTGTTTATCTGCTTGTATCCTTTACTGCATGTTACTTTCCATTGGTATTTGCAAGAGCAGATTTTTTGCTATGTGTTATAAGACTGACGTACTAACTGCTAGCTGAATTTTCTTTCTTTACCAGAATGGATGAAGCAAGACAACCGCTGTCCCGGAAAATTCCGCTTCCATCAAGCCAGATTAATCCATATAGAATGATTATCATTATTCGGCTTGTGGTTTTGGGGTTCTTCTTCCACTATCGAGTGATGCATCCGGTGAATGATGCATTTGCTCTGTGGCTTATATCTGTTATCTGTGAAATCTGGTTTGCCATGTCTTGGATCCTTGATCAATTCCCAAAATGGTTCCCTATTGAGAGAGAGACTTACCTAGACCGGTTGTCACTGAGGTTGGTTGCTATTGCCCTCTAGTAATCATTGCCTTCACTTCTTCACGTTGTTATGTGACTAATTGCTTGTCTGGATAGGTTCGACAAGGAAGGCCAGCCATCTCAACTTGCTCCAATTGATTTCTTTGTCAGTACAGTTGATCCATTAAAGGAACCTCCTTTGGTCACAGCAAATACTGTTCTATCTATCCTTGCGGTGGATTATCCAGTTGATAAGGTTTCCTGCTATGTTTCTGATGATGGTGCTGCAATGCTAACATTTGAAGCATTGTCTGAAACATCTGAATTTGCAAAGAAATGGGTTCCTTTCTGCAAAAGGTACAGTATTGAACCTCGTGCTCCAGAGTGGTACTTCCAACAGAAGATAGACTACTTGAAAGATAAGGTGGCAGCAAGCTTTGTTAGGGAAAGGAGAGCAATGAAGGTGCCTTATTTGTCCTCTTCTTTGATACACTGCTTTGGTACATTTTTGTTAAGAGTATGTTAATTAAACCAAGATTGCATTTCTTTTTTCAGAGAGAGTATGAGGAATTCAAGGTCAGAATCAATGCCTTGGTTGCTAAAGCCCAGAAAGTTCCTGAAGAAGGATGGACAATGCAAGATGGAACCCCCTGGCCTGGAAACAATGTCCGTGACCATCCCGGAATGATTCAGGTAAGCCTTATGGTTTGTTGCTACTATTACATAGTACTTATCTTGGCCTGCTATGCCCATCTATTTATTTTCCTTTCACTTTATCACGGTGAAAGTAACTTTTCTGTAAAAATAGGTCTTTCTTGGCCAAAGTGGAGGTCTTGATTGTGAGGGAAACGAGCTACCACGATTGGTTTATGTCTCAAGAGAAAAACGTCCGGGCTATAACCATCATAAGAAAGCTGGTGCTATGAATGCGCTGGTAATTATTGCACCTTGCAATCGTTTGTTTGTCTATCTTCTATACTTCGTGAGATGCAATGAATTTAGTTGTTTTTTTTTTGTCTGTATCACAGGTCCGAGTCTCTGCTGTACTAACAAATGCTCCCTATATGTTGAACTTGGATTGTGATCACTACATCAACAACAGTAAAGCTATAAAGGAAGCAATGTGTTTTATGATGGATCCCTTACTAGGAAAGAAGGTTTGCTATGTGCAGTTCCCTCAAAGATTTGACGGGATTGATCGTCATGACCGATATGCTAATAGGAATGTCGTCTTTTTCGATGTGAGATTTGACATTCAATTTCTGAGATGTTTGGTTGTCTATGTGATTCATTTTCCTTGATAATTTTTTTTACTGAAATTTGTGTTGCGCAGATCAACATGAAAGGTTTGGATGGTATTCAAGGCCCAATCTATGTTGGTACTGGATGTGTATTTAGAAGGCAGGCATTATATGGTTATGATGCCCCTAAATCTAAGAAGCCACCATCAAGGACTTGCAACTGCTGGCCAAAGTGGTGCTTTTGCTGTTGCTGCAGTGGTAACAGAAAGCACAAGAAGAAGACTACCAAACCCAAAACAGAGAAGAAAAAGAGATTATTATTTTTCAAGAAAGAAGAAAATCAATCCCCTGCATATGCTCTTGGTGAAATTGATGAAGCTGCTCCAGGTAACTATGAACTTTCAAAGAAACATTTGATTTGTTCTTAGACCAATATCTTCATTGCAATGCGCATATCTAATCTTGCATTTTTTCCTCTAGGAGCTGACAATGAAAAGGCTGGTATTGTAAATCAACAAAAATTAGAAAAGAAATTTGGCCAGTCCTCTGTTTTTGTTACATCCACCCTTCTTGAGAATGGTGGGACCTTGAAGAGTGCAAGTCCAGCTTCTCTTTTGAAAGAAGCCATCCATGTCATTAGTTGTGGATATGAAGACAAGACTGACTGGGGAAAAGAGGTAAAGTCCAGAGTTTTGTGGTTGTTATTTGTTGATGAGTTAAACATATGTTACATAGTAAATCATATAATAATTTTTTCAGATTGGCTGGATCTATGGATCAGTTACCGAAGATATTCTAACTGGCTTCAAGATGCATTGTCATGGTTGGCGGTCAATTTACTGCATCCCTAAACGGCCCGCGTTCAAAGGTTCTGCTCCTCTGAATCTCTCAGATCGTCTTCACCAGGTTCTTCGGTGGGCTCTTGGGTCTATTGAAATTTTCTTCAGCAATCATTGCCCTCTTTGGTATGGGTATGGTGGTGGTTTGAAATTTTTGGAAAGGTTTTCCTACATCAATTCCATTGTATATCCTTGGACGTCTATTCCCCTCTTGGCTTACTGTACATTGCCTGCCATCTGTTTGCTGACGGGGAAATTTATCACTCCAGAGGTAAAGTCTTATTCAACTATAATTCTGTATGGTGTGGCACTATAGAATACGTGAGCCTTACCTTTACTGTTTCATCTCTTGCAGCTAAACAATGCTGCCAGCCTTTGGTTCATGTCACTTTTCATCTGCATTTTTGCCACAAGCATCCTAGAGATGAGATGGAGTGGTGTTGGCATTGATGATTGGTGGAGGAATGAGCAATTTTGGGTCATTGGAGGTGTGTCCTCGCATCTCTTTGCTGTGTTCCAAGGACTTCTCAAGGTCATAGCTGGTGTAGATACAAGCTTCACTGTGACATCAAAGGGTGGTGACGATGAAGAGTTCTCAGAGCTGTATACATTCAAATGGACAACCTTACTGATACCTCCCACCACTCTGCTCCTGTTGAACTTCATTGGTGTGGTTGCTGGTGTTTCGAATGCTATCAATAACGGATATGAATCATGGGGTCCTCTCTTCGGGAAGCTGTTCTTTGCATTTTGGGTGATCGTGCATCTGTATCCATTCCTGAAAGGTTTGGTTGGAAGGCAAAACAGGACCCCAACAATTGTTATCGTCTGGTCCATTCTGCTGGCTTCAATCTTCTCACTCCTTTGGGTCCGTGTCGATCCTTTCCTTGCAAAGAATGATGGCCCGCTTCTTGAGGAGTGCGGTTTGGATTGCAATTAGGAGGTCAGCATATCAGCTCCCCCATCACCAATGCTTGAAGAGATATTTACAATGCCCCCTATGTAGATAGACATGACATGTCTCATTTCTTTTGATCCATGGTGGTAGCTCGGCCTCATGTCTTGAGATATACTGCAGAGAGAATGGAGGCTGGAGCAATCCTTGTGCAGTTGGGCCGTGAAATACAGCAAATGCAAGTATTTGATTGTTCAGCATTCTTTATTGGGCACAAAATTGATTGGGTGAGAAAGGTCTGCACTGCTCCCATGTACAAACTTGGTTCTGAATAAGGCAGGCTGGAATGCATCTGCCAGTGGAACAGAGCAACATGCACAGTATTTATGCGGCGAATCGTGTGTGCCTGCCCATTGAAGGGCTTGCTCATTACACGTTCGTCTATATATACTAGAAAAACAGAATATTAGTGGTTAGTTTCTATAGTTAAAAGTGTGTAAACTGTAAAGGTGTGTTTTTGTCGTGTACTGTAATCGTCGCAGTTTGTTTTCGTGGCATTTTTGTCATAGAGGAAAAGTTGTAAGGATGAATGTGGTTAGATACAAGCAATATATTGCTGGGATTTCTGCTTACTGTGTCAAGGTAAAGAAAAATAAGCGCAGCATGGCAGTGGCAGATTTCCGAGGAAAGCAGGTATAAATTAAATCAGCGAATGCCAGGGGAATTACAGCAGAAGCAAAAGCCAATATGGGCGAACTCTAGCTTACACACCAAGTCTATACTATTGATCACAGCTCTAGCTTCGACCAGACTTCGTCTAAAGACTCGAAGTTCTTAGAATAGAATGCTACCACAAGGACAGCGAATTCATAAGCGAATAATCACAAACAAAAGTGTAAATTTACCGAGACTCACCATCGTAGATGAACTTGGACACTTGCTCAAGTGTTTCATAATTTTCGTATCCGTTGAGGTACAAGTTGAGGGAGGCTGGCATGTCCAACTCTGAATTTCTTCCTCACACACTCCTAACTCCTATCCTGATCTATTCTAAAGGAGCTTCCTCTCCTCTAGGATGTTGTGTGAGTGAATTGGATGATTTGGTGGAGGGGTAGGAGGCCTCCTTTTTATAGGGGTGTAGGGGGCGGTTCACAGGAGAATTAACGGTGAAATCTTCCATGATCAACAATGATTTGTGCAGGAGATTCTTAGCACCAAAAGTTGGTGCGCCCGACACCTATGGTGGTTCGGTCGAACCAGCTCTGACCCAAGTGGCAACTGACTTTGGCTAGTGGAACCCTTGTGCCTTGTTCCTTGTATCGGGTGTTTGCATTGATTTGGCATGGTTTGCCTCCTTGGTTGTGGACCTTCTTCCTAGGTAGTGTGAGCTTGACTAAATGTTATGTTTCTTCTTCTCTTTAGCCCACTTCTTCTCTTTATTCATACTTAGGTCCCTGCATACACAACTTCATCAAAACTTGTGGAGATAGTTAGCAATAAACCTCTAAGCCTATGTTAGTGAACATTTTCTTGTTATTTATGAATAATGTTGGCGGTATATTTTTGAGTTAAGGACCACCAACAATTATGACTAGTTTTAGAGTCTGGACACTCACTGGATCCACTACTTTTGGAACATTAGTTTATATAGTTTTTGCACTGGAAATGCTTACTACAAAGGAATACAGTATAGAATATTGTATAAGTGATGTATCTTGATGATGACCGAGCTCTCATCCATGGTGTTTCGTTAAAAATCCAATATTCCTCCAAAACTTTGTTGATCCAATTAGTCTACTAAATTTGGGAGTACCAAGAATATGTCTATTTCTAACTAATTCAAAAAAATGTCTTGTTCAAGCCATATATTGAATTGTACCAAAAAATTTAAAGCAATAAATGACCCTTTATTTTTTCTATGCAATAAAATAAATCCCTTTCAATTTGTATGTATAGAAAGAAAATGATTTGTTGATTGTGCACTTGACAAAAAAATTAGGGGTTCCAATATGGATGTGTTTTGTTTCCGTTTTCTCCAAATAAAGATGTTTTCCTAGTACAACCTCTTAAATCTCTGAGGAGGCATAAGTTTCCATCCTTACATGCCCTTGGCCCGGCATCTGAGATGAAAATGTCAATCGAAAGGCAATGAACATGCAAAATGATCAAATTACCAATGACTTCGAAATGACGTTGACCGTGCAACACCATAAAGAAAAGCTTTCAGTTTTTTGCAATTTTTATTGTGTTAAAATTTGAAATCTTCAACTAAGGATGCATTTTATTTCAAAGATGTATAAAATTGTAGAAAATATAAAGTAATCATTGATATTAGTGATGTTTTTAAATCTTCAATGCATTATTTTTGCTCTCTTTACAATAATTTCATTTTATATTTTGATTCCAGGACCAATGTGCATTGTAATATCGTTGATAACATAGCCTTTTGCAAACAAAGAAAGCACAGCTGGTGAGGTTTGTTGTGGTTGAATATACTAATTAGATTCAAGTTTTAAACCCAGTGCTAGTGCTCGAATGTTTCTAGTTTTTTTTAGTATTTTACAGGCACCATTCTTTCAGTGGTATGCAATATGTCTGTCAATAGCGAGGCACCAATGGTAGATTCAATAATCTCGAGGATGTATCTCGGTTCTTCAACAGTGATTCATTGGAAAAGTATCCATTCCTTTTCATAAGCATCAATATTATCGTTAAATTTTATATGAAGGGTGGATTTACAATGTAGTCTTTAATAGACAACCTAAATTTTACATTATGTTCCAAAGTAGTGGATACAGACAATGGAGCAAATTAAAGGACCTTTTCATAAAGAAAAATGTAATAATTTGTCGAGTCTACTAGTATAGCTTCTAACTGGGGCAATTAGTTGGTAATTAATTTATGCTTAAGATTAACATGCATCAATTATTATTAAAATTTATATGAAAGGTAGATATAGTTTGTAGTCTTTAATAGAATAAAATTTACATTAAGTTCCAAAGAAGTGGATACAAACAATGGGACAAATTAAAGGACCTTTTCAATAAATAAAAATGATATTTTCTTGCATGATTTGTCCAATCAACTAGTATAGCTTCTAAATGGGGCAACCCATAAATATATCATTAATACAGGTAGAAGTATACACATTTCAAATTAGTTGATGTCTATTGCTAATTAGTTTATTTTTGCTATCATGTTATTTTGCTGAAATTTTTATCAAAATCACAAACCAAACAAACCAATATTCCAAGGTATTCCAAAATCCCAGAAAAAATGAAGGCCAGCCATATGATTGTCGTTAGTCTTGCCCTTCTTGTCCTATCCTTAGGTACTCATGTGGTCACATGCTTTATTTCATCATTTCATTATTATATTGCCTAATTTATAAAATTATGTGAGCCAACCTTGGTAATAGTATAAATATAACACATACATAAATATCTAATTGCATGATTTTCACTATTCATACATACATATATGCTGACTTGGGCTACAAAGGAAGATGGATCGCCTGACAGCTTCATGGTTGTACTAATTCCTAATCCATGCACAAACATAACGGTGTGCACAAATTTTTGCAACATCAACAACCCTGGCACAGCCAACCCTGATGTCCAATGTAGTCCTACAAATGTAAATGTACGTTCTGCTAATATTCTCTTTTTTTTTTGCGAGGAACGTTCTGCTAATATTCTATGGGCAGCCCATAGTGAACATCCGCTAGTTTAATAATTAAAATCAGTAGTGCAAGAAGTTATGAAATGAAAATGCATTTAAAATTCAAGATAAGAAAGCTGTTGTGTGATCCGATTTTAAAATACAAGAGAAGTTGTAAGGATGAATGTAGTTTGATACAAACAATATATTGCATTATTGCTAGGATTTCTTCTTACTGTATCGAGGTAGAAAAAAAGAAAGTTTGCTGTCAGGAGAAAGATAAACGCAGCATGAGCCATCCTCTAGCTGAGTTGGTTAGATGGAGTGGATGACACTGCCTAAGTCCTGGGTTCGACTCCTCGTGGCAGCGAATTTCAGGCTAGGGTTAAAAAAATCCCCTCGAAAAATCCACACCAAAGCATATGGGAGGTTTTCTCTGTGAAGTAACAACGCATGAGGATCCCTGATCCGGTTCCCTTCCCTCCCGACAGCAGATGAGACGTGAGGAAGATGTAGAGATCGCCCGTATCCCTTCCCAATAGCGCCCGAGATTACCACACAGAAGACAATGTAGATGGAACTTGTTCTCTCTTATTCATAATAGATGGGTATACGTTCCTTTATATAGTCTTGACCCTCCAGGGGTATATTTGGTATGAGCCCATAATTATCCCTAGGGTTAGGGATTTCTAAACACTCCCCCTTGGGCGAATACCGCAATCAACTCATGCCTCATTAAAACTCCTTAAAACCCAGTGGAAAAAATATAGAGAAAGAGTGCATAGTGTCGCTAAATATATTGCACATGTTGCCTCATTAAAAACCACTTATGAGAAACTTCAAGAAAACTCACACATGGGGAAAAGAGTACAACAAGTGTCTTCAAGACAATTTATAATCTTCGGGATTATGAAAATCAGGATCTTCGGGACCCGTGAATAAGAACAACTTTTCAGGGGCGGTCTCCCCCTGAATCCTGCAAATCCCTTAGTCGTCTCATGCCAATACCACGCACACACTTTGTGAATGTAGTAAACGGTAAAGACTTAGTAAACAAATCAGCTAGATTGTCACATGACCGGACTTCCAAAATATTCACCTCGCCCTGCTTCTGGAGTTCGTGAGGAAAGAAAAATTTAGGACCTATATGCTTGGTCAGATTACTTTTAATGTAACATGTTTGCATTTGTGCAACACATGCTGCATTATCCTCATAGATAATTGTGGGAGTTTCAATGCTACTAAGACCACACAACTTCTGGATATGGTTAGTCATTCGGCACAGCCAAACACATTCACGTGCGGCTTCATATAATGCAATAATCTCAGTGTGGTTTGTAGATGTTGCTACTAAAGTTTGCTTGCTCGATCGCCAGGATACAGCAGTGCCTCCACAAAGAAACACGAAACCAGTTTGTGATATTGCATCATGTGGATCGGACAGATATCCAACATCTGCGTACCCTACCAATCTTAAGTCAGTATTCTTCCGAAAAAATAGACCGAGATCTTCGGTACCTTTGACGTATCTAAGTATTGTCTTAACACCTACCCAATGTCTTTTGGTTGGGTTTGCACTATGACGAGCTAGCAAATTTACCCCGAAAGCAATATCAGGTATTGTGCAATTTGCAAGATACATTAGTGCTCCAATGGCACTCAAATACGGAACTTCAGGTCCTAAAGGTTCCTCGTTATCACTTTTTGGTCTAAATGGGTCTTTATCTTTCTCAAGTGATCTGACAACCATAGGTGTCTTTAGAGGATGAGCCTTTGACATATTAAATCTTTCCAGAACCTTTCTCGTGTAGGCTGACTGGTGTACAAAAATTCCTCCAGGGAGATGCTCGATCTGTAGGCCCAAGAAAAACTTGGTTTTACCCAAGTCTTTCATTTCAAACTCCTCCTTGAGGTAGGTTCTCGCCTCCTCAATATCCTCTGCACAACCTATTATGTTTATGTCATCAACATAGACTGAGATGATACAAAAACCCTTCTGAGATTTCCTAATAAATACACAAGGGGAATCAGCGTTATTAATATATCCCTTCTTCAGGAGGAAATCACTTAGCCAGTTGTACCACATCCGACCAGACTGTTTAAGCCCGTACAACGCCCTCTGCAACTTGACGCTGTACATATTGCGATTTGTTTTAGAATCCGGAATTTTCAGTCCATCTGGAACTTTCATATAAATTTCCGAATCCAGCGACCCATACAGGTATGCGGTCACTACGTCCATCATTTGCATTTTTAAGTTTAAACCTGCTGCCATAGATATTAAATATCGGAACTTTATGCCACTCATAACCGGAGAATATGTTTCATCGTAATCGATGTCGGGTCTCTGCGTGAACCCTTGTGCTACAAGTTTCGCTTTGTATCTCACCACCACATTGTTTTCGTCCCTCTTTCGGACAAATACCCATTTGTATCCTACAGGGAATACATTTGGGGGTGTGCGGACGACTGGCCCGAATACTTGCCTCTTAGAAAGCGAGCGCAATTCTGTCTCTATCGCTTCTTTCCATTTGAGCCAATCTGAGTGCTTCTGACACTCTGCCATGGACTTTGGTTCAGGATCCTCAATCGCATCAGCGATCTTAGAGACAAAATTAATGTCGACATCTGTAGTCTTTCTATTATATAGTTCTCCAGATTCAGCATAATTTATTGAAATTTCTTCAATTGAATCATCCGGCTTATCATTATTTCCCAAATTACTTGAGCCTGGTTGTTCCGTTGTCCTTGTGCTGTTATCTGAATTTGTGCGCACAGTTGCACTAGGACTCTCACCTTCAAGGTGTGTCTCTACTGGGACAACTGAATGGGGTGCAATGCATTCTCTCTGGCAACCTGCCTTTGCGGGCGTCCCCGCTTGGCTCGTACCGAGTCATCCGGATTACCTCTCCCCTTTTTCCTAGGATTGGGTACTTGGTTAGAGTTCATGCCCTCTAGGGGTATTTCCACTCTCTCCGGTGCATTAGCCGCAGGAATATGCGATTTTGACACTCCTCTTATATCAGTAAATGCGTCTGGCAAATTATTTGCTAATTGTTGCAGGTTTATTATTCTTTGAACTTCAAGTTTGGTATCTTTAGTGCGTGGATCAAGCGATTGGATGCTACTGGCACTCCATTCTATTTCTCGGCATTGTTTATGATTAAGGTACAAACCTCCCCCTAATGTCGGGAAATGTTCTTCATCGAAGATACTATCAGCGTAACGAGCCGTAAACAGATCTCCAGTTTTAGGCTCTAAATATTTGATTATGGACAGAGTTTCATAACCAACATATATCCCCAACTTCTGGTGAGGTCCCATAGTTGTACGCTGGGGTGGTGATATCAACACATATACATCACAACCAAACTTTCGCAGATGGGAAATCATGGGTTCTTGTCCACGCGCTAATTGATGAGGGGAAGCAGAGTGGTATGTAGATGGTCTATATTGGATTAAGGCAGCAACGTGCAACATAGCATGTCCCCAACAACTGGTGGGAAGACTGCTATCTTGTAGAAGTGGTCTGGCAATTAATTTTATTCTTTTTATTAAAGATTCAGCAAGTCCATTTTGTGTGTGCATGTGAGGCACTGTTGGTATTTCTTAACCTCACCACTAGTGGCGCATCTAGCGTGAGCGTGTAAGGAACACCCGGGTACACTGACGGGTGCGAACGAATCCGCAAGCGTACGGATACACCGTTGTAGCACTTCACCTTAGGAGTATTCCCAAGGGTATCGAATCCAAGGAATGGTGTGTACTACCTTCTACCCTAGGAGAACGGTCCAAGGACACAACTGTATAAACAGGATGAAGATGAAAAGAATCCCGCTGATAGTGGGCAGAGTTGAGAACAGTCTCTCGGTTAGGGACTCTCGTTTCGGACACCGGGCCCTCCTGGCTATAACAGTCGGTTCACGGCAAATAGTTGCCTACACCTGTATCCGGATGTGGGGGATTCCAGAAGGGTCCAACGGCTGTCACTACCGCGGCCTACCCAAGACAAACTGTGGGATACAGGGCAATCGAAGGATAACCCGTCGTCTAGACACCACGTCTACACCACCGGTTACTACTATAGCACGGCTACGTCTGTCGACCCGTAACAACACTATAGCACTCTGTACGAAGACGGAGCGACGAACCCACGAGGGAGAGACCGGAACTCACTCAGGTAACCGCTATCTAAAACAAGGATCACGGAAGGACTTTGGTCTAAACTAGAATGTATGAGCATCCACTTTACTCTAATTGGACTAGCAGGCATACAAACGGAATTAACAACTTATGAACTACACCAGAAGATCAAAGGCTAAGCTCATGAAGAACACAAGCCTCTAAATCATGAACAAGTGAAGAACACAAGAGCTATTCACCTATGCGAGGAGCCACTTTAGTCTAAATAGAGAATGCCGAAATACTCACTTTATTCTAAATGAAGAACAGAAGCTTCCGTAGAGATACAAATCCCTCTCTCCCTCTCCTATTCTCTAATCTACCAAGGAGAGACCTCTCCTTTGAAGGGAAGCTCTCATCCTTGGGTGAGATGGTGTGTCCCTATTCTAACCCCCTCCCCTTCTATTTATAGGCCAGAGCATCGGCGCGAGAACACCCCGAGCACCCCCGGAATGCGCTTAGGATCCACCGAGGAGACGACACGTGGAAGATGGGCGTGAACCGCAACCGCCTTAAGGTGGGGTCGGCCGACCTGTGGGGTCGGCCGATCCCGGGTTGGCTCTGATCGCGCCGCCTTTCGTCTGGGTGACTGCCAGGTGGGTCCCAAGGTCGGTATGGGGGTGTTTGCGGTGTTTCTAGCCCGTTTCCGTGGGGAAGTGGGCCCTTGGATCCGTGTACTGCCTCCTGATTGGTCGAAGGTGTGTTTCCTTGGATCGATGAGGTGTCATGGACACGTGGGCACCTGTGTGCCAGCACGTCGCCACGTGGCTTGGTGTGGGTCCCACCGAGCCCACATGATGTCCTGTGCATCTCTCTCATCCGGGCTCCGATGTATGCAAATGATATATCCATTTCGATCGTCTTGACGAGCCCGTCACAATGGTGCAGTCCAAATGGGCATTTGGGACTGTTTATGATGATGCCATATTCATGTCATTAATTTACTTGCTCTCAATTGCATCATTCCATGTGCATTTCGATGTGTCCTGCAACAAAAGATAGAAACACCAACACTTGTGGAAATTGTCTGTATAAACCCCTATTCTAGTGTTGATGAACACTTTCCGTTTATTCTATGCGGGTATTGACGGCCTAAAAGTGGTACTTAATAGCCGTCAACAGGCACAGAATGCTCTACATTTATACCGAGGGAAAGACAAAAGTCATTAAATGCTTTTGAGGTAAACTCTCCAGCACTATCCATCCTAATTGCTCGTATGCGGTTGTCCGGGAAACTAGCACACAATCAGATGATCTGGGCAATAAGCTTTGCAAAAGCGTGGTTCCGCGTAGACAACAGGCATACGTGGCTCCACCTTGTAGAAGCATCTATAAGGACCATAAAATACCTAAATGGCCCTGACAGGGGGTGAATAGGACCACATATGTCACCTTGGATTCTCTCCAGGAAACCCAATGACTCAGTTTTTATCTTTAGGTAAGAGGGTTTAGTTATTAATTTTCCTTTAGCACAAGACACGCATAGAAAGTCTTTAGGAATTTGTGTGGTTCTAATGCCATGACCAGTAGAGCTTTTTATGATGTTTCGCATCATCCTTAATCCAGGTTGTCCGAGCCTTTCATGCCATATAGTAAAAGACTCAGGATTTTTTAAATATAGTTGACATCACAATATATTCTTGAGGGGGCTTAATTTTTGTGTAGTACAGTCCGGAGGAGGTGCCCAACGCTTTTTCTACCACTTTGGTCTCACATTCGTCTGATGCTGTGATATGAAGGTATTCAGCACAATTTTCACAAGCAGTTGTAATGTTGTAGCCACTACGACGAATATCCTTAAATGTGAGGAGAGTACGTACAGCCCCTAGGTACAAAAATGCTTCTTCTATGAAGATGCTAGTATTATTAGGGAGCACCACAACAGCTCTACTGGAGCCTACGATGTGGCCATTGCTACGGCAATCGTAGTAATATTTTCAGTCTTTTTCCGCAGTGTCTGAAAATATTTCGTCTCTCGAAGTA
The DNA here is from genome assembly GCA_036936925.1 of Cenchrus fungigraminus. Lineage (NCBI taxonomy): Eukaryota > Viridiplantae > Streptophyta > Magnoliopsida > Poales > Poaceae > Cenchrus > Cenchrus fungigraminus. Next base: position 78,516,286 of record CM072780.1, read on the forward strand.
TGGAATTTGTGGCAGCGCTATCAACTAGGCAATATTCTTCTCCGGCCTCCATTGAAGGAAAGTACGACTCTTGTTCTATTAAATAAAGTACTAATTCAATTCATCATGCGTAATGAATAAAAAAAATAAGCGAACAAGAGAGAGATAATTAAAATAATACTATCAATCAAATCATTCACGCCGATAGTTCAACCAAAAAACTATATAAAAAAGAGTTGCCCATCAGGAGCAATTATTACATCACGACCATATTTGTTCTTCTGGAAATAAAACACACTAGCTAATAGTATCTAGGTAAATGACTGCAACGGGAACTATTCCAAGTCGAGGAGATCCTCATCCTCAAGGTCGAGGTCATCATCACCCAAATGGACGTCTTCACCTCCCGTCGGGGCATCGCTTGCAGCAATAGGATCGACATCCATAGCTGCTGTTTCAGCAAGTTGCTTCGAAGGATCTAATGGCTCCGAGAGGTGCAATCCAGTGTTGGAATCTACAACAGCCTGGACAAAATGTGCCTCTGGATTCTGGTGCTTCTTCCACTCTTGTTAAAGCTCAATCAAGTGTGGCTCGGCACTGCAAGTACGGGACTAATGCTTCTGGGATCCACAGCGAAAACATCCCACATTTGAATGCTTTCCCCCATTTGCATCGCCTTTGGGGCCCTTCGGGGACTTGCCTTTACCATTGCCATTGTGCTTCTGGCCTCCATTCACGTGCTTCTTAAACTTTCCACCTTTTGGCCCTTGCTGACCATGCTTTTGGCCCTTGTTTCTGAAAGGACCCTTACCCTTGCTGTTGTGAAAACTGGCATGTGCTTCAGGTTGTGCCTGTGTCCCAGTAGGGCGCATGTTGAAGTTCTTCATCAAGAGCTCATTCTGAACCTCGGCAGCAAGTAACACATTAACGAGATCATAGTACTTCATGTACTTGTTGTTGCGATACTGCTGCTGGAGTACCATATTAGAGGGATGGAAAGTCTCGAGAGTTTTATCGATCATCTCGAGCTCAGTGACAACTTGGCCACAGAAGCGAAGCTGAGCCATGATACGGTGAATTGCAGTGTTATATGTCTCGACGGTCTTGTAGTCAAGGAAACGGAGTTGGGCCCAATCACGCCTAGCCTGTGGAAGGAGCACCGCCTTCTGCTTGCCGAAGTGCTCCTGAAGCTTCGACCACAATACCAGGGGGTCTCGCACCTCCAGGTACTCCATCTTCAGGGCGGGGTGGATGTGATGCCTCAGGAAGATGCAGGCTTTTGCCTTCTCATGGAGCGGCGGAGCAGGGACACCGGCAGCAAGCCTGGCGAGTGTGGAAGTCAGTTGCATCGCCTCCAGGTGGAACTCGCAGTCGAGTGCCCATGTCTGGTAGTTCTTGCCGTTCAGCTCAAGAACCTTAAACTCCGTCTTGCCATCACCTATATTCATGCAAATTAACTTCCGGTAAATATGTATGAAAAATTATTTAAAGCCGTGCAGACAGGTCGTATTAAAATGCTTTGTAAAAAGAATTTCTGCTAAGTATTAAAAACGTTGGTAAAAAAAACAATGCAGAAACAAAGCAACGTAAAAGCAGCCAACAGAGCTGAGGCGACATTGCTAGTTGGCCATCAGGGCCCTGGCAGCGGCGACGCCAGATAGTCTACATGACTGCAACGTCTATGCAGAAAAACGATTTTCTAGGGTACGACTTCAGGCAGTACTGTGTACACGTTGGCGTACATGCATGGCATGCTGGTGGGTTGGCCAACAGAATATACGCCGGCGTACATGCATAGCATGCTGGGGTGGCCGGCGTCAGAATCCAGATCGACAGGAAAGCTGACGAAAAAATCATCCAATCTATTAATAGATCGATTGAACTAGCCATGAAACCAATCTACCAAGGTTGTATATTGCATTGCTAGGTTACTTGAAGGAAATAAAACATCCGATCCAGATTGAATCTTGTACACAAAAAAATTAGACAATCTAGACTAGCAAAGATATCCGATCTAGACATTAAAGAAGAAACCGAACTAGATTGCATCTGCTTCTTTGCTAACAACGTAAAAACAAAAACAATCTACAGGTTGCATCGATACAATCTAAAAACCATCTATCGCACGTACTCGTCGGGAGTAGTGCCGAGTTGCTCGTTGGTGCGGCCTGCGCAGCATGGTCGCTACACGCGCAAAGCTCTCACGAGGTACCTTCTGTCATATGGGCAGCGGCGTGGCGCGGTATGACATACAAGTTTCAGAATAAACTAGCTAGAGATCGACCTAGAGCTTGGAAACTAACCATGGACGAAAAACGATCGATCTAACATGCTAAAGTTTACCGAAAAGCCATCTAGATTGAAAACGAAAATCAATCTGCCGAGGGATGGATCCATCACGGGGATCAACAAAAGCATACCGTCGTTGACGAGTAGTGGTAGAGCGTGCTGATGACGTGTGAAGTAACAACGCAGTTGAGGATCCCTGATCCGGTTCCCTTCCCTCCCAACAGCAGATGAGACGTGAGGAAGATGTAGAGATCACCCGTATCCCTTCCCAATAGCGCCCGAGATTAGCACACAGGAGACAATGTAGATGGAACTTGTTCTCTCTTGTTCATAATAGATGGGTTTTTTCGATAAGGGAAGCTTTTTATTAAATTTCAAGGTCATCACATCGAGTTGATACAATGTCTTGAAATAATCCCGACCTCTGCATAGCGTGATGCACACAGTCTAAAAAGATGAGAGAAACCCAAAACACTTTAATGACAATCAATTCGAGACTAGACTGCCACCCATGTGCCTGGGTAAAGAACTCCTTGACCACCTGTGCCAAATGTAGCGATGCCGCAACAACCAAATCCTTTGAGGTTGGCTTCTGTAATATAGCCCATGTACGGAGCAAGTGTATAATTGAGTAGATAACCTGCAGTGGAAAAGTGTTATGTTTGTTCCTGAAAATGATATCATTTCTGCATAACCACAACGACCAGCAAGTAGCAGCCGCTCCTAGCAGAATTAGCGGTTTCAAATCTTTTCAAGACCCCATAGCCAACTCCCAAACATATTGGACACACTACAAGGTTGAGACAAGCCTAAAGCCGCATGAATCATAGACCATACTGCCTGAGCAAAACGACAGTTAAAGAAAAGGTGTTGAATTGTTTCATCTTTGTGGCAGAAACAACAAACTTTGCTTCCTTGCCAACTGCGCTTTGCTAAATTATCTTTTGTTAGATTACTCCTCTTTGCAAGTACCACATAAAGATCTTTATTTTCAAAGGGGCTTTTAATTTCCACAGGCGCTTGTTTAGGTTGGGGATGTCACTATGAATCATTGCCAAGTAATGAGATTTCACTGAGAACTGTCCATTTGGATGTAGGTTCCATCGAAACTCATCAGATTCCTGACTTAGCACAATGTTAGCAAGACGTGGAACTAGATCGTTCCATGTTGTTAACTTGCAGCCTATGAGATCTCTTCGCCAAGAAATATTTAAGGGTGAGGTGCTGAAGACTTGTGCAACTGTATCCTGTTTGTGTCGAGCTATGTTATACAAACTAGGATATTGTTCTCACAGTGTTGAATTTCCCAACCATTTGTCTTCCCAGAACCTGACCTGTGAACCATCCTTAATTAAGAAAGTACCAAAACGTAGAAACTCATTTTAAACCTTCATCAGGCTAGCCCAAAAGCGTGTGAGTCTCCGCTTTTCCATTGCACTTGTGAAAGTGGATTAGACCCCAGATACTTGTTACGTAAGAGTTGTTGCCAAGTCCCATCTGTTGTGAGTAGTTGAAACAACCATTTGCTGAGAAGCGCTTTATTTTTTATGTCTAAGTCATGAATTCCTAGACCCCCTTGATCCTTGGGTTGACACAATATACTCCATTTGGCAAGACGATACTTTCGTCGTTCGCCATCACTTTGCCAAAAAAATCTTGATCGAAAGTAGTCTAGTTTTTTAAGTACCCCTCTTGGGATCGCAAAGAAAGACATCATATACATAGGTAAGCTACTGAGCATTGAGTTAATCAGCGTTAGTCGGCCTCCTGTAGAAAGGTGTTTACCTTTCCAACTGCTGAGTCTTTTCTCAAAACGTCCTTCTACTCTTTTCCAATTTGCATTTGATAGTGTCCTATAATGTATAGGAATACTCATATACTTCATTGGAAGAGCTCCTGGGTTGCAGCCAAATAGTTCAGTATACTGATCAATTGATTCTTGCGCTTCTCCAAAGCAGAAAAGTTCACTTTTATGGAAATTTATTTTAAGCCCCGAAAGTTGCTCGAAGGCACAAAGCAATAGCTTCATGTTACGTGCTTTATCCAGGTCATGGTCCATAAAAAGAATTGTATTGTCAGCATATTGTAAAATAGATAACCCGTCATCAACTAGATGTGGTACTATTCCACTGATCTGACCATCAGCTTTGGCTCTGTTTATTAAGACCAGTAGCATGTCAACCACAATGTTAAACAATATAGGGGATAAAGGGTCCCCTTGTCGAAGGCCTTTCCTAGTTTGGAAATATGACCCGACATCCTCATTAACATTAACTGCTGCACTACCCCCAAAACAAAAGATTCAACCCAAGAAATCCACTTGGGCGAGAAACCTTTCATTCGTAGAGTTTGCATTAGGAATGGCCATCGTACTTTGTCATATGCTTTCTCAAAATCAATTTTGAAGATGACACCAGACTGTTTTTTCTTGTGTAACTCATGTATGGTTTCATGTAAAATAACGACACCCTCTAGGATGTTACGTCCTCGCATGAAAGCTGTTTGAGTTGGGCTAATTAGATGATCTGCAATCACATTAACTCTATTAGTAGCCACTTTCGTAAAGATCTTAAAACTAACATTCAACAAGCAAATGAGTCTATATTGTTGTATTTGATTTGCTTCGTGGACTTTGGGGATAAGCGTTATTACTCCGAAATTGAGACTAAAAAGTGGTAAGGTTCCCGTATGCAATTCATGGAACATCTACAATAAGTCTCCTTTGATGACATCCCAAAACTTTTGATAAAACTCATCTGGAAAGCCATCAGGACCTGGTGCTTTATTATGTTCCATATGAAAAATTGCATCCCGAACCTCTTTCTCTGTGAAGGGTGTTGTGAGGAAATTATTTTCTGTTGAGGTGACCTGAGAGATGTCTTCTATCCGAGACTCATCTAAAGTGAATGAATTTCCTTCAGGTTCACCAAATAAGTCTTTATAGAACTTAGTAATATAAGCTTTCAGATTAGCTTGTCCCTCAATTATGCCATTCTCTTGCTCCAGGGAAAATATCCTTTTTTTTCCGATGTTTGCCATTGGCAACCATTTGGAAATATCTAGTATTGTTGTCCCCTAGAAGAGTATCTGTCACCTTAGCTCGTTGGTAATATTTGATTTCCTCTTCCCGGAGCAGCTTTGTTAGTTGTTCTCGAGCATGTATCAGATCATCATGTTCTGATTCTGTCAAAGTACGGGTTTCTGCAGCAATGTCTAATTCATTGATCGTATTTTGCAGAGATGATTTTTGTTGTTTGTAAATTCCATCTGTATGAGATGCCCATCCGCGGAGATGTCGGCGTAAGGCACTCATCTTTTTGTTCCATCGTTGCACTGAATTTTTTCCGGAAACTGGCTTATTCCATATTTCCACCACTATGTCGTGAAAGTCCTCACGAGAGAACCAACTAAGTTCCAGTTTGAACTGTCTTATGTTCCCTTTATAAGCAAACATCCCCGTGTCTAGCAATAAGGGTGTGTGGTCCGATACACCTCTATCTAGAGCATGTATGGTCACCAGTGGGTATTTAAATTCCCATTCCGTAGTCATTAAAGCTCTGTCCAGCTTTTCATAGGTTGGGTTAGGCAAAGAGTTTGCCCACGTGAATTGACGACCCGTCAAGTCAATTTTCCTAAGATCAAAACTATCAATGACAACATTAAATAGGAAAGGCCATCGGTTATTATATCTATCATTATTCTTCTCCTTACTATTTCTCATGATATTAAAGTCCCCACCAATAAGAGTCGGCAATGGATGTTGACAAGTCCGTACTAGTTCTGACAGAAAGCTAGATTTGAACTCATCTTGAGCTGGTCCATATACAGCCATTAGGATCCATTTAAACCTATCAATTTTATTGCATAGATGGAATTTGATAAAAAATTCTCCTTCTACAATTAGTGACAAGTCCAAAATACTCACGTTCACTCCAAGGAGAATCCCTCCTGACCTTCCTCGTGGAGGAAGACAGTGCCAAACGAAATCTGCCCCTCCAGAAAGGCGAGCAAGATTCGTCTTTGACATGTCTTGCTTCCCAGTCTCTATGACAGCAACAAAATCTAAACAATGTTCCTTGATTGCATCCACAATGTAGCGGTATTTAGCCAAGTCCGATAGACCTCTGCTATTCCAAAAAAAGCCTTTCATGGAGAAACTGAGTGGGTTGATTTTTTTTCCTTTCTTACGTTCTTTATTATTCTTTTTTGATTTTAACTTAGATTTTCGACCGGTCACCATGAGGTCACAAACTTTTGTGTCCAGGTCCATATCATCTAAGCCTACATCTGAGATATCCTTCACCAAGTGATCGAGTAGGGCACTATAAGATTCAATGTCCTCATCATCACTAGCATCAAAAGGATTCAAGGAATTTTCTTGATCTATATTTTTTGAGGTTGTTTTCTTTTTTATGTTTGGTGACACAGTCAACCTGTCTACATCTATTCGTCTTAAGGCATTGATGGATAAGTTTACACTCTTGCTGTTACTACCCAGAAAGAAACCCAGTCTTTTTAAATTGGTTTCACATTTATCGCTAGGTATGGAAGCTATTGAAATAGCAGGGCAATAATTAATTGTACCTGGCAACATGATGTGTGGAGTCGAAGTTGACACTGGTGACATGTTGATGTCCACCTCCGTCCTGTTCTCCATTGGCCCATCCAAGTTGCGCACAGCAGCACGCTTCATCGCTCTAACAAGCACATCCTCATCTGCAGGAGATATTCCATCAGTTGACGAAACTGCATTAGAGCGTGAGCTACGCCTTTTACCATCATAATATACAGACCCAACTAGTTGCTGAGTTTCTGTACCTGATGGTGTCTGGTCGAGGCCTGAGTCTAGTGTTGCTGTCCTTGCCATCCCTGAAAATTCCTCAGTAGACATGCGGCATTTTGTATGCTCATGTAGGCCATCTGTTGCATTTTCATCCATCATGTTCCCATGGGAGATAAAAACATTTGATGTGGCAGCAAGCTGTGTCCCACTACAAGAAAATCATTGACTAGTGACGCAACCACATTTTAGCGTTATTGATGTATGACGTTCCTGGCTGATCTCGTCATAATATTTCACTTCCGAGCAAATTTAGTGCCAAATTTTTTTTCGTCATTACGGTTGGTACTGTAGCCGGGCGTTCCCTGTTCCATGCTGTTTTGTGACGCCATAAGCTCTGGAAAAAACGTCATAAACCAACATCAGTCCCACATGTAAGCATTATTTTAAAAACAGAGTGTTCCAAGTCGTCCTAAAATTCAGTAGGGTCCCACATGTAAGCATTCTTTCGAAATTAGAGTGTTCCAAGTCATAAAATTTTCTAGGGTCCCACATGTAAGCATTTTTGCCAGGTCAGCGGCGTCATAAACCAACTTTGGTCCCACATGTAAGCATTATTTTAAAATAGAGTGTTCCAAATCGTCATAAAATTCAGTTGGGTCCCACATGTAAGCATTTTCGTCAGATCAGCGGAGGCTAGGTCACGAAATGTTGCAAAAATAATTTGCCATGGCATGGGTTCGAACCAGGGACCTGAAGGAACAAGGCTGTGCTGTTTACCACTGCACCACTTCTTGGTTGTGCATGTTTTATGGGAAACTCAGCTAATAGTTCATGCGAATTCTTTACTGTGACCAGGTCCCACATGTAAGTTTCAGTTGAGTCTATAATTGCCTATCGAATGGTTGGCGAGATGCTTCACTCAGACTTCGCAAAGACTTTCAACTTCTGCTACGCAGTTCTGCAACGACGGCTTGTGGTAGGAATGGAGAATCCTAGCAGCGATGAGAGGGTGAGTTATGAGGCACCTCCTGGCTACCAGTACCTGAGTCAGTACGACAAGGTCAGTCTTCTGGTTTGAGCCACTACATTTTCTCCTACAACCTAGGGATGGAGATTTCTAGATTTGGGGATCTTGCGGATTGATGAGCATATATAAATACAGTTGATTCAGATTTCTTTGTACCCTCAGATTTGTACTTCGATTGGTGTTAGAAGTTGATAGGCTATTGACAATTCATAGGTGTTAGATTTAGTTAGTTTTCAATTTGCATTAGATTGATTGGTTGTTGTATTTTACTAGCTTCTGGAGTTGGCTCGGTCCACTGATTTCGTTACATCAGGCCCTCCTGATGCTGATCTTATCCTTGTGGATCGCTATAACAAGTGCGAGCATGGGTATGCTATCCTTGTCAAGGAACCCTTGTGCAGCCTTGGGCGCTGGTATGGAATCTACGGTCAGGTAGACTTATAGTACTTGTACTCTTGATGTCAGTGTTGCAAATGGATAATTGTATGAACATGTATGTATTTGGTGTCTACAGCCTGAAGAACAATGATGTGGGATGTTTATTTGGATTGATCCTCAATGGGATGCTAGGACTACTGCTGTTCTGGATAGGCTGACAAAGGTTGTTGAAAATGGTCGAGAGGAAGCAAGTGATTTGAAGGAAGACTGTGAAATTGCTAACTAGCAGCTTGAAGCTACTGTCGCTGAGTTGAACAAGGTTAAGGCAAAGCTGGAATGGGTTGAGAAGGAGAAGGAATCGATTCTTTGCGAGTTAAATAAAAATAGGTAGTTACGATTATTATGAAACTTGTTGCTTGTTGATGTTTAACTACTGGTTGTTGCTCACTTCATAGTGATGAACGGCCCTGAATGACATGTAGTGTTATGAAACTTGTTGCTGCTGCTGATGTTTACTTCAGATTATGCAAACGACAAAGGGAACAACAATGGGTAGGATCACAAGAAGCTCGCAAGAAGCTTGAAGCTACTTCTCCGCAGAAGCTGCAGGATGGAGCTATGGAAGGAGAATCAACACCTACAAATGTAATTGATGTTTAGTTCTTGAGTGTTGAGAATGGTCATGAGTTGATGGAACTTGTTGCTACTTGGTGTTGTGAACTTTGTGGTCGTGAGTTGAGAAACTTGATGCTACTTGATCATAATTATGTTTGCTACTTGGTGTTGTGAACTTTGTGGTCATGAGTTGATATTTTGTTGGAAGGACCTTCCTGAGTAACGATCACGAAACTGCTTATTTCCTACTGTCGTTCCAAGTCATCATAAAATGGAGGTCCCACATGTAAGCATTTTCGCTAGGTCACGAAATGTTGCAAAAACAACTTACCATTGCAAGGGTTTGAACTAAGGACCTATAGGAACAAGACTGCGTTGCTTACCACTGCACCACTTCTTGGTTCTGTCATTTTAACAAGAAACACTTTCCTTATGGTTTGTAAGGTGAATCTTTAATATAAATCAGTAATTCGCAGGCGAAAGGCTTCACTGCCTTCGCAAAGACTCTCGACTTTTGCTACGCACAGATCTGCAATGGCTCGTGGCAGGAATGGCGGATCCTAGAGGCGACGGGAAGATGGTTCCGCCGCCACCTTCCAGCTACAAGAAGCTGAAACGGCTCGACAAGGTCAGTTCTCTGGTTTGAGCCACTATATTTTTCCCTATCGTCCCAGGGATTTCTAGATTTGGGGTTCTAATGGATTGATGAGCATATACACTAGAATCAGATTTCATCGTACCCTCATATTTGCACTTCGTTTGGTGTTACAACTTGATAGGCTATAGACAATTCATAGGTGTTAGATTCAGTTAGTTTTCAGTTTGCATCGTTTGATGGATTGATAGGTTCTTGTATTTTACTAGCTTGTAGAGGTGCTTGAAGCCACTAAAGCTGGGCTGCAGGAGGTGAAGAGAGACCTGCAAGAACAAGAAGGCAGAGAACTCATGGCGCAGCAAGAGGCTGTAAAATACAAGGAGCTGTGTCAGGAAATTTTAAATACAACTATGCAAGAGATGAGGAAATTCAACGAGATGGCTAACCAATTGTTACATGAACAATTGCAACAGACCAACAACTACAAGGAGTTGTGTGCCCATATGTTACGCCGGGACAATGCCTTATTGAAACAAATAGGTGAGATTCTTGACGAAGAGTCGAAAGACCTGGTACTGGACAGGAAGGCAAAACCTGAAGAGGAGGCAAGGTCATGGAAGGAAGAATGCGCAAAGGCTAACATCAATCTTAAAGCAACTACCACTGAGCTGGAAGACGTGAAGGGAAAGCTGAAACATGCCATCGATGCGATGGAAGTGTATAAGCAATCGGTTGAGCAGCTAGTTATCGAGATCGAGAAGGAGAAGCAATCGATACAACAGAGTGTTATCCAGATGGAGAAGGAGAAGCAATGGATACTGCGCGAGAAAGATAAAAATAGGTAGTGCTTGATTATTATGAAACTTGTTCTTTGTTGATGTTTAATTATTGGTTGTTCCTCCTGATCATAATACGTAGTGTTATAAAACTTGTTGGTGCTTATATTTTCTTTAGGTCAGCCAAGCGAAAAAGGGATCAACAATGGGAAGGATCCTCAGAAGCTACTGCCGCTGAGCTGCAGAAGGTGAAGGGACAGCTGCAGGATGGAGCTATGGAAGGAGAATCAACGTCTACAAATGTAAATTGATGATCAGTTCTTATCGTTATGATTACAAATAGGTGGTTATGAGTATTTTGAAAATTGTAATGATGATCATCCAATGATGTTTGCTACTTGGTGTTGTGAACTTTGTGGTCATGAGTTAAGAAACTTGTTGCTTCTTCGTGTGATGATCATCCTATGATGTTTGCTACTTGGTGTTGTAACTTGTTGCTACTTGGTGTTGTGAACTTTGTGGTCATAAGTTGAGAAACTTGTTGCTACCTGATCATAATATGATGTTTGCTGCTCGGTGGACGGCAAAGTTCCGATCTGTTGATGTTTTGTTGGAAGGACCTTCCTGAGGAACGATCGTGAAACTGCTTTTTTCCTACTGTGGTTCCAACTCGTCATAAAATTTAATAAGTCCCACAAGTCAGTCTGATAAAAAAACAGAGGAAAATTAAAAGGATAACTATGTCAATAGCAGGGGTCGAACCCGCGGCCAACGGCTATATCAACCGCATACCCTGCAAGGGGCTTGCCAGCACGCTCCTGTGGGTCGTTGTGGCACATATCTAGCCTAGAGGCATTGGTGCGCAGATCTACAACCCGCGGCGGGAATGGCGGATCCTCGCATCGAAGGGAGGAGAGTGAGCTACAGTCAGGTCAGTACCCTGTTTTGTGCCTCTGCTTTCCCCTTTCGTCAGAGGGAAGTGATATTTGGAATTGGGGATTTCGGTTGAAGCACGATTGTTGTTACAAGTTGATTGATAGGCTTTAGTTTAGAAAGTGCAAAACTAAGCATTGATTTCAAGTTGCAATGAATTTTTTTGAAGCATCTGTGTACTCTAGCATCTTCTTCCATTTGTAGTTACTGCTCGGAGACATCTTCCTGCAATAGTAGCCATTGGCATCCTAAAGACAAGTGCAAACACGGGTTGAGAGTTGTGGTGAAGTATGCTTGGACCTTTCTCAACCCTGGCCGCCAGTTTGCTGGCTGCCCAAAGGTAATGGCTAGTTGGCTACCTGCTTATGTGGTGCCTGTGGTCAACGGCTATTGCTAATGGGTCGTTTAATTTGAAGGAACAAAAAGAGCAATGCGATTACTTCTGCTGGATTGATCCAGAATGGGATGAAAGGTCGTATGCTGTTATGCTGAAGCTCATGAAGAAGAAAGCGAAAGCTGAAGAGGATGCAAAGCAGTGAGAGGAGAATTGGGAAAAGCTAACTGTGAGCTTAGAGAGATTAGGAATGAGCTCAAAATAGCGCGACAAAAACTTCAGAAGGCTACCACCGAGCTGAAGTCAATTGGGAATTATAGGCACAATGTCAAACTCGCGCATGTGCTGCTTGCTTTATTTGTTGTTTTCGCGGGAATGGCGGGATTGATGCTCGGTGGTAAGGCTAATTAGATGTCTCGATCATGTATTCTGCAAGTGTCACATTGGTATTGTGAACAATGTGTTGATCATGTATTCTGAACATTGTGCCCTATGCTTCTGAGCATTGTACTGATGATGTATTGCCAAAATCGACCAAGAAATGCGTGACAGTTAGTATCCACCATATTGTACTGACCATTTAGTCCGACCTATTCACATTTCCAAGAACGTAATTTCTGTTAGGTTCGCCAATAGTCATAATGAATTATTATTGTTATCCTGAAATCAACGGAGCAGCAGCGAAGGTTGTTTTGGGTGGCGAAGGAGCGGTGAATTTACTGTAAATGCGGAGAAAGGAACGGTGGATTTGTTGTAAATGGGGCATTGATCGACTTCTTCCGCCTGGGATACAGAAAACATTTTTACAATTGCATCTCCTCCTCTCGGAAGGAAGATCCGTGAGAGTACAGTGCTCTCTTCCAAGTCTCTGTATCAATTTGAATGTGCATTTGACCTGGCACTCTGATGTTTGATCAAACTATTTTCAGGACACCGGTAGATCAGTAATCATGTCGTCGAGGCGGTTGCCGTTATCGCTGGTGGTGCTCCCTACAGAGGTGAACATTGACATCGCCGACCACCTCGCTGTGACCTCGGAGCGGGCCATGGACGACCTCCGTAGCCTACGGGTGACCCGCTGGGAGATGCGTCACGTGTGCAACAACGCGGCTGTTGGTCGGCGCGTGGTGCTAGAGCGATTTGCCGTCGAGCTGCAGTGGAATGACCGCAAGGGCTACGACGCCCTCCTCGATTGCCTGACCCGCATAAGAAACCCGGAGGCATGTTTCCTCTCCAAGATGGACATCCTGTTCGGGGAAAACTACAGCTCCCGGTCATCCATTGCCAGCCGCTCGGCCATTGATGTCAAGTGCGTCCGCCGCGTCGACTGTGCCGGAGAGCTCAGGGGCACAGACGTTCCTGTCCCTGCTCGAAAGGCCGGCGGTGTTGCCAGCCGCTCGGCCCCCGATGTTGGACCCGTTCCTGCTCGACGGCGAGGCGGTGCCTTTGATTCTCGACGACCCAGACTGGATGAAAAGATAATTGCCAACAATAACAAGTGTCACTTTGCTGTAATGCTTATTAGTGTATGATCAGAGAACTCTGTTTCCTCCTATGGAGTACTTTGGATGGATGTTCGTTCGAAAAATGTGAACCTATTTTGCCAACAAATCAACAAATAATTTAGTCCGGTCTTGTCACTTTTTCTTAACAGTAACATCCGCCCGTTGCCATCCTCGTGCCACAACTTCCCATGGAAGGTGGTTGCCATCATCAAGAGATCACAAACGTGTTGGTCATACGGCGCGGGGACCCGCACATCAGCCCCTCAACGGTGGAAGATGAATGGAAGCCACTCTAGAGTCAAGACTCAAGAGGTGCCCGTTGCTTACCTTCTCACCGAAGCGGTACAACTTCCCAGGCAAGGCGAGTAACTCCACATAAATCGCCATTCCTACCCCCCACCATCGGCGTCCTCGCCAGTTTCGAACCACGCTACCACTTCCCAAACACTCGCGCCTCACTCCAACCCGGCCGACGCAATGAAGCGATCAGGCTCCCCGTCGCGCCGGCTATCCCCCACCGGTTCCCCGTCGCGCCGGCTATCCCCCACTGGCTCCCCGTCACGCCGGCTCTCACCCTCGCCCTTCGACCGATCCTCCGGCGCAACATCCTCTTCGCACGCCCGTGACTGGGTGCCGCTGCGCGACGGCCAGCACTTCGCCCGCATGTTGACAGAGGCGCTGTGGGGCCACATCCACGGCACGCCGCCGCCGTGCTCCGACGCCGCCAACGTCGACCCGCCGCCACCGAGCTCTGACGCCGCCAACGTCGACCTGCCGTCGCTCGTCGGCGGTTTCCCAAGAGCCGGTGGTGGCTCGCCGGCGGATTCCCAGCCTCCTCCACCGTCGCTGCCGCCGCCCTCCGACGACGCCAACGTCGACCCGCCGTCGATCACCGGCGCGTTGCCAGGAGCAGCTGGTGTCTCGCCGGCGGATATCCAGCCTCCTCCACCATCGCCGCCTCGAAAGCTGAAGTTTACAGTTACCCTTCCTGCTGGTGAGTTTGACTCTGACTCTGACTCCCAAGCTGACACAGACTTGTCTGAGGACCGTTTCCACGGCTACATCCCTCCGGTCCCCCGGGGCGATGCTTTGCGCGTCTTCCGGCGCGTCAACGGCACGTACGGGTGCCCTGTCTGCCCCAACCTTATGCACCGGTGGCGTAAGCTGAATGAGGTCAAGGACCATGTCCTTGGGATGGCCAGGTCTGCACCCCTGAGGGAGAACTACAAGAAGAAGTGGAGCCGCCACCGCGTCGTGGCCAGGAATGAGGGATGGATGGAGTAGATGGAGTGAGGGAGCCGCGCCGGTGGAAGATCTATGCTGTTATGTTATCCGTGATGTTAATTAGTATCTTTAGATTTCGTTGGAACATTGTCTTATGTATGTGAACTTTGTGATGTTATGTTATCAGTGATGTTAATTAGTATCGTTAGATTTCGTTGGAACATTGTCTTATGTATGTGGAAATTGTGATGTTTAATTAGTCACTTTAGAATGGACTATGTTTCCTACTTTGGATGGATGTTCGTTCGAATAATGCGATCGTATTTTCCTAATAACAATTCAATGAACCATTTAGTTCGGTCCGGTCACTTTTGCAAATCAGTAAGATCCGGCCGTAGTCATTCTATTTTGCCCACAAAATCAACACTGAATTTAGTCCGGTCTGGTCACCTTTTCTTATCAGTAACATCCGGCCGTAGCCTTCCTCGATAGGCCGAGGCGCCCGTTGCCTAATTTCATGGAAGCTTGCCACAAGCCACTCGATCTAGAGGCCTGTTGCTTAGCTTGTCACATAAGCTTGCACAACTTCTCATGGAATCTGGCCATTGTATTCCTACCACCATCGGCGTCCTTGCCAGTTCCGAACCACTCTACCCATAGTTCTCTTCCCAAACATTCACGTTTCAGTCCTACTGCCCATCCGACACAATGAAGCAATCAGTCTCCCCCAGACACACAGAGCTCAGGCGCAATGCCGTACCCGCCCCTGCTCGTCGGTCTGGCGGTGTTACCAGCCTCTCGCCCACCGCCTCCTCAGGAGCCGAATCCGGGTCCTGGTTGTCACCGCGCGACCTCCACTTCATCCGCTCCTACTTAGAGTGGCAAGGGCGTCAATTCCATGGCACGGAGCCGCCCCGCTGCGACGCCGCCAACGTCGACCCGCCAATGCCCGGAGCCGCTGGTACGTCGTCGGCGGATTCCCAGCCTCCTCCACCACTTGCAGAGTTGGACTCCGACTCCAATTCCGACTCTAACTCCGACACCCAAACTGACATAGACCATCTTAAGACCTTTGCTCTACGCGTCTTCCGGCGCACTACCAACACCTACGGGTGCCCTATCTGCCCCAACCGTATGCACCGGTGGAGGAACCTGAATGAGATCAAGGACCACGTCCTTGGGATGGCCAAGTCTGAGGCCCTGAGGGAGGACAACATGAAGAAGTGGAGCCGCCACCGCGTCCTGGCCAGAAACGAGGGATGGATGTAGATGGAGTGAGTGAGCCGCGCCAATGGAAGACCAATGCCGATATGTTATCTGTGATGTTAGTTAGTATCTTTAGATTTCGTGGGAACATTGTCTTATGTATGTGAACATCGTGATGTTAATTAGTAACTTTACATTTCCATGAAACATGGTCTCATGTGTTGTCCGGCCTGTTCGTGTTTCGTAGACAAGAACATTCGCTCTTATTGTACTTATACATGATTGTGTTTCCTAGCTTGACACATTTTTTTTCGAATCGAGGGCATCCCCCATTTCCATTGCAACAGCGGAAATACCGAACAAGTCACAAAATAGGGATAAAAGAGGAGTTCACTGGCCCTTGACTCGCCCTAACCTACCTTGACTAAAGCTAGATTAGGACAACGATCGCCCCTAGGACTCCCAGGGAGAGTAAGCATCACCAGACAACGAGTCTGAACATCATCACAAGTTTCCAACCCAAAACATAGCACCACTAGACAGACCTACACCAACATCTGCCAATCGCTTGACAATGTCAGTTTCCTAGCTTGACACAAGATCTGGAGAAGTTGAAGATCAATATTGGACGATTAATAAGAAATAGCAATGTGATCGTTGCTCACCTTGACCAAATTCTAAACAAGCATCTGGTTATTGCCAAACATCCAAAATGCTAATGCATCCCTAACCCAAACCATGTTTGTAAATTTGGTTATTGTTTATTTGTTGATCAATCCCCTTGTTTGAAGTTGTTTATGCTTTGTTTCCCTGACCATCTCTGTTCCTTGTCTCCCTATAAATGTTATCCTATTTTATCGCTCTCATAAACTATGAAATCATAGATCACCTTTGCCCAAAATCAAAACAAGCATCTTTTACAGGTCCTGAAAAATTTGTGTTTTCTATATATTTTTCTAGACCGAAACATCCGGTCTGTTAATGCATCCCATATCCGAACATCCGGTTTAATGGTAGTAAACAGTTCATCTCTGCATGTTGAAGTGCTTGTAAATATAGTTTGCTCCAAATTCACTAAGATTACAAATTTACATAGTTCTTTTCTTTGCAAAAGACCGTTACATTATTAGAGATCGAGGCGCCTCCTTGCATTAGCGTGATACAACTCCCGAAGAGACACCCCGACTTTCCCTGAAACTGAGATCTATTAATATACCGGACTCTCCCAACTCCCTCCATTGCCTTGTCTCAAACTCTCTTTCCCCCAGAAAACCACAACCACCATGCCTTCTTCTCCGATTCGACTTCCCGCCTCCCCGTTCCCTTCCAACCCCTCCTCCATCAGGACACCACCCAACTCCCCCCAACCAAGCGCATGCGAGCCATCTGAGCCCTCCTTGAGTGAATCTGATGTAAAAAACATGGAAAGGCAGGAGAGCGAGGACAGTGAGGATGAGTACGACTACGTGGAAGAGGATGAAGAGGAAGAGGAAGAGGAAGAAGAAGAGGATGATGAAGAGACGTGGGCGGCCATTGAGAAGAAGCGATTGGCGGCCAAGAAGAGGAAGCGGGTGGAGGCCAAGAAGAGGAATCAATAGACAGAGGCGTTTGTGAGGCAGCTTTTGAAGGATGACAAGGCCAGTAAGCTTGATTCGTTCAAGGACATTCCGTTGACGAAGAAGAAGAAGAAGGGTGCGGAGGAGGAGGAGGTGGACTCGAAGAGGACCAAGAAGAAGATGGACCTCGGTGCTGGTCCTTCAAATGCCGGCCCCGCCAATCCCGGTCCCATGGCTCCCCTAGCCATTGAAGCTCTCTCGACGCCAGAGTCATCGGGGAACTCCTCGGAGGGCTCGTCTTAGATTACTCGGATTTGAGTTTTCTTTTTCACTTTCAAATAGGTGGTCTTGTGGATGGAAAGATCAATTGTATGTTTTCTTTTGGATGGAAAAGATTGATCCCCTGTTTTCCTGCTTTGTGAATCTTGTAGTGGTAGGAAAATCCCTTGTATCCCCTGTTATCGATGAAGAACATGGGTGTTCTTTTCCATGATCGCCTTCCTTGCTTCAGTGGATTTCCCTGGTCATGATGCGTTGCCATAGTCTGAGATGTAATGTCTTGTCATGTGATATTTTATTCTTATCCCACCGCACCGCATTGCAGATACACACGTAAATGATGACCGATTTTACAAATTTACCGTTTGACTAAATTCACCGTTTTGCCAAGAATATACAGAACGTAAATGATGGTCACCTTGTGTTGAAAGTAAATTGCTTTGTGTATTGTGTTAGATTGGAGATTCTTCTCTTACCTTGGCCGCTCTAGATGCAGTTACTGATTTGTAACACAACTTAATAGATGAGCCATGCTTAGAAAGTAATTTACTTTGTTTATTGTCTTAGATTTCAGATCCTTCTCTTACCTTGACCGCTCTTGATCCAGTTCCTGGTTTGTAACTTTTTGTGCAGGGCCTAGCATCCCACTCCTGCATTGCTGAGATTCAATCACATGTCGTGGTATGTAATAGAATGCATGGTTATCCTGCTATTTTATTCTTAGGATTATTCTTAAGTTTATTTGCTTGCTTCGTTTAAGGTTCAAGTTTGACTTCTCCTTTCATTTTTTAGGCTCAAATGTTGAGGACAATCCTTGTGGTTCAAACATCAAATTCTTGTCCCTCCAATGTGAAGTCAAAGCCATTCATTGATTACATGCCTCGTGATTATCCAGCTTTCGCTACATGCTCAAGACCTGAAGTTTCGTTGGGAGGGCTTGATGCAGCTGCTGACCTTAGTGAAATCTTTGTTGAACAGGACCAAGTTTTGACAGACTTGAAGATCAAGGCAGAAGCATCAGATGTAGTAATGAAAGTGCAGACTGATGAGATTGAGAGGTTGAAGAAACAAGTAGAAACAACTGAGACCCTCCTTCGTCAACTGCTAAGCTCGCGCCTTGGGTAAGGCCACTGTGTTTCTTAGTCTTCTGCTTGTGTCCTCCCAGCTAGTTGTGCTGGTTTGTGAGTACGGAGCTTTGTTATCTTAGTGGGTTCTATTTCAATATATACCAGCTTTATTTGTGAGCATGGAGATATAATGTGTATTGGTTTGTGAGCTCCTACTTACAATCTGCTTGTGGTTGTTCTGTGTTCATTGATGATAATGTGTCATGTGTGATCCGAAATATTAATTTGTATCAGTGGTATGGAAATATTATCTGTGATGTCAATTACTTAATTGATTAGCATGTAATATGAGATTGAATTATATTTAATTAAGCGCTACATGGAGTGCAGCCCAAAATAACACGGAAAAAATATGTGGGCATGCCCCCTCGGCCCATTATTTTTTTTACGAATTCAAAAACGATTTATTAATAAAATGGGCCGTATCAAAAATGACGTCAGCAAATGGTGGGTTGGGTCCAATATCAGTTGGGCCTTAATCATTTTATGACGTCATCGAATATTGAACTCAATCCAACCAGTACTGAACCAAAACAAATTAATGACGAATGCAATTATTGGGCTTGGTCATACTAAAACCGGACCTAAAACATTCTATGACGACCTCGATTATTGGGTCGGTCCAACCAGAATTAGGCCTAAATGTGTCTATAACGACAATAATTATTGGGCTCCATCCAACCATAAATAGGCCTTAAACATTCTATGACGCAAACAATATTGGGCTCCATCCAACCTTAATAAAGCCTAAAACTAGTTTATGACGAAAGAAACATTGGGCTCAGCTTAACATTAAGTGGGCCAAATTCAATCTATGACGACAACGTATTTGGACCTTGGCCCGTCAAAATATGGGCTGAATTCACTTAATGACGAAACGGTTTGTCACAAAACGCCGTGCCACATCAGATTTTGATCCGACGTGGCATGTACCTTATGACGACTTTGTGTTACGAATTTATACGTGTCATTAAACTCATGACGCCGGGAAATAAGGTCTCGTCATTAATCGCGGTTTGTGACGCTCGATTAAGGACGGAGCGTTTTCGTAACAACCGGCATCATTAATCACGGTTTATGACGAGAAACGGACTTTTTTTGCGTCACTAGTCGGCGTTTTTCTTGTAGGGTCCCTATATTACCTGAGACTGGAGCAGCTGGTGCTGAGTAACCGTTGCCTGGGCCACTGAGCTCCACTGGTTGGTGCTCGAGCTGGGCATCCATTGGCAAGGGCTTGTTGCCCGAGGGAGTCTCTCCCAAAGTGCTGGTTGGCGTCCCTGTATCACCCATAGGCTCAAGCGTAATTTTTGAGCCTAAATTTTCAACCAATTCAGCATCTGCAATTCTTGGCTGCATCGTTTCTTGTCCCTTGCTCATAGTGTTCGAAGCTCTGCGTGGTGTAACAACAATTTTTGGTAATGGTGATTTTCCAACCCAAAACACTAAAGGTTTTGGTGGAGGTGCCGGGCGATTTTTACCAAAAGGAGTAAGTGCAAATTGCATTGGAGCAGGGCCAGCGCCAGAAGCACCTTGGGCTGAATTATTTGTAGTTGTGTTTTTCGATTTTTCACTTGCTTGTCTATATCTCCAGGCCCATGTGTTCTGTCCTCTTCTAGTCCCTTGTCATCTCCGTCAGAAGTATATTGGATGGGTGGTGATGGCACTGCTGGCTGGAAGCTGATTATATCCTTCCTTCCCAAAGACAACGTCAGTTGTGTGTGGTAGCTGTCCTTTATTCAGCATCCCTACTAGGACTCTGATGACTCCTTTCTTTCTATAAGTGAGCATGTCGACCTCCACCGTTGCTCCTATGACAGTGCCTAATGCCCAGAAAGCAAGGTAATGTCTCCATGCATGAGGAACACCCTTGATATGCACCCAAACTTCATCAAGATGATATGCCGGAATGATATCTCTAGCATCCAGCCATTCCGATATTGTCAAAGTAACACCGTGGCTCTTCAAACGGAATTCAACATCAGCCATACGCTTCAGTTCTTCGTCTGAAGGAAAGACCACCAAGTATGAGTCCTCACCGTGTGGAAGGGCCTCCCATCTCCAGTCTGCACGGGTGAGTTTTGCGAGCTCTGCTTGTACACTGTGAGCATCCAACTCACCACCCGTCACTTTGACCAAAGCTGTAGGTGCCGGCTCTGGAGTTTCTAGCTTAAAATCGAACTCAGGCATTGAAAGAAAACCCATCTCAGTTTTTGCTGAACCAAAGAGTGAAGCAGTTGGCTTTGACATTTTCAACAGAGGACACTTAGCTGATAAATGCGCATTTTTCTTATTGCAAACAACACAATCTAAGTCAGCCCTGCAAATTTCAGCCGTGTGCCCAGTGCATTTGCACTTCCAACAAAAAGGAGGACGTGGTTTCTTTGCCTTCCCTGATCCTACATCACTAGATAAACCTTGCTGATGATCTGCGGCCCCATGGGGAGCATGCTGTGATAGCTCTGTATCGGACCGCCCAGCTTGTGGTGCCCCAACAGGAACATACCTCTGATGTGTGTGCTCCCGATCGAGGTTATTGTGTGCAGGTCCATGGCCACCACGACCAGTACTGGTTACTCCGCGGCCAGCCCCATATCCGCCTCGGCCATGCCCTGATCCACGATCATGGCGGTAGGGACGGTTTTGTTGGTCATGAGCGTTCCTCCCTGGTGAGCCATTCCGATTTTGCTGAGGGTGGCGAGGAGGCACATGACGACTTGGTGGTGGTGGTGGTTGCCTAGCCGCCATGGCGGCGTACGAAGGGTGAACGATGGCGGCGGTGTGAGCGATGGCGGCGACGTGTGTGGAAGGGTGGATTAGGTTGCGTGGGCTGTGGGGAATTCCACACGGTATCTGATCTGTGGGCCTAGGATGAAAAGGAATTTTCCTTTTTTGTAGGTCCAATCTTGACCGACCATAATTCTTTGCCTTCTCAATTAGCTCCGCTTTGGTTGGGTAGCAACCATCGATGGCATTCAAATTTTGAAATGCCCGCTGATCATGTGATCCTGCCGAAAAGTTCGCCAATGGAGGCATGAACGCCGCCAGGGAAACAGTCGTCGTTTTTCGCCGTGGCAAAGGCCCCTTCCAAGGACGGATCAAGCATCGACGATGAACATCACCACCTCGAGGCTTTGAACAGACTTCCTGGCCGGCGACAACACAGGGCTTTCCCTGGTCCGTGGCAGTAGGATTAGGTTCAGTTTGCCTGATAGTCTCCTTTGGGGATGCAGACGATTGGCACTCCAGTTCATGCTGCTCCCACCAGCGAGACCCTTTTGGGAATCCGATTTGGTTCCAAGAATCTTCACAAATTTCTGCATCAGATTTGGGTTGTTTTACAGTTACCTCATCTGAACTGACTTCGTGGTACTCCGGCGATGTCGATTGCTTGGCGACATAGTCGTAGTCTTGTGGCACGTCGAGGCCGGCAAGTAGAGCAGATTCCACGCAGACCGCCGGCAGCGTCTCGATCCCGAAGTCCTCGCCATTGTCGATGTGACCCTCGTCATCGAAGAGATCCACCTCGGACTCCTCCTCCACCTGGACGAGTCCTCCGCCGGAGTCGCCGTTGGTTGGTGGTGAGGGACGAGGCGCGAGGGTAAGACGGCGCCGGCGGCGATCACCGTCACCCTCGGCGGTGTCCTTAGTCTCGGCGCTCATCCTAGCCTCCACTCGACCTTGTCATGTCCTCATAATAATAGATGGGTATATGTTCCTTTATACAGTCTTGACCATCCAGGGGTATATTTGGTATGAGCCCATAATTATCCCTAGGGTTAGGGATTTCTCAACATTCTCGACCTGTGTGAGAAGGTCTTCTTCTTAATATAGGGAGTGTCTACCCGTGTCTTTGGTGTTGCAAGGTGTGCAATCACCCGGGCAATCAGATTTGCTGAAACACCTGTTTTTGATGCTAAAAAAATCAGGTGTTGGAGGGGTGCCCATCACCCGAATTTGGAGAGCATCAGATTGTGATCTGATGTAAGGATTTGACAGAAATAATAATCATAAAGGCCATAATAAAGGATTGAAGATAGAAATTCAACAGAAAAATAATCAGAATTCATATTAAATGATTAAAGACACAAATTCCACAAAAATAATAATAAGATTTTTAGATATAATAAACAGCATACGAAAACAAAACTTCAAAGTTGGCATATTAAAGGAAAATTAAACAACAAAACATATTTTTTCTATGGTTAGTCAAACAACAAATAATTTTGGGATAGTGGAAATCCCTCATATTCAAACCTAGCATTCAAAACATACACAGAGTTAAAATTACAGAACATCAAAATTAAATTTACAGTTGCACTATCACTGTAAGTTAGTCAGTAATGTAGTGTAAATTATAAAGAAGTTTTCAAGGATTGACAATAACGGGTTCGTGGTCGATCATCTCAGGTGTGACTATCCAAGCTTATCAGGTGGAGCGTAAATGCTACTATAGAGAAATTTTGTGCTTGTGATTTTACAAATTAATTTGTTTTTTCCGATTCCAAAGAAGCGTGAGAATAATTGGCACGAAATCAAAGAAACATCCATCATGCATGTACAGGATGGCTGATTCATCGTCGTCATCATGTAGCTCTGTGCTGCTCTCTTGAATCATCCTCGGTCCGGCCAGTCGGCCTTCGCGGCGGTGAGGTCCGGCACCACGCGCACGTGGACCTATAGCTGATCAGGACAGAGTCGAAAAAAGACTAAGGACAGAGTGGACCCAACAGCAAAGATGAACAGACAGGAAAAGATCCAACACACAGAGAAGAACCGAAGACATGATCGTATGGTGTAAAAATCGGGTGATACGTCCCCTTAAAACACCTAATATAATGCCGTGGGGGTGGTCTTACCCCCCACAAGTCGAGTTTTTTTTAATACTAGGGTCCTGCCCGTGCGTTGCTACGGGCTATGAAAAATTGTTAAAATAAAAAATATGGTACTGATATTAACAACATACTATTTTACATCTCGCGAAGATTTATAAGTATAAACTTTCACATAATAATGTCAAAATGAGCATGGCACATAGCATTGCAAAATTTTCAGCTCCCACAGCAATGAACTTAGACACGAACATAGTGACAACATAGGTAACTGACACCACCACATTGTATACAGAGTCACTTATGAGATGTTGTCAACGACAAAGGTTTCAGACCAATTTATCCTGAAGCCTCATGAGATGTTGTCAACGACAAAGGTTTCAGACCAATTTATCCTGAAGCTTGCAGTAACTTTTCCATCCACATTTACACAAGCTGGATGCTAATGTCATGGAAATTTAGGAAAAAGGCATTGGCCTGAATGAGTCAATGTGTGAGGTGTAACAAAATTTCTACAGTACAGAACATTTCCCTATTGCTATAATTTTTTGAAGGAAAAATAGAGAGCAGATGAGGCATTGGCGCATTGCTCCTTGTCTATTGTCTAAAATTGCTTTTTCTGCATATGGTGCATATGGGAAATAGTCATTAGTTGCAGTTGCAAAATCCAATATTGGTGCAATCCATACTTTTTCCTTCCACTTGTCCCCAATAATACAGCAAGGTGCAACAATTCTTTTAACCCCTTAGACATGTTTCCTGTGAAAATAACAATGCAAAGTGCATTAACATCTAGGAGGATTTGAAGGATGAACACCTTGACCTTAGTCACCTGACTAATGAGGCAAAGCAATGATATAAATGATAAATAGGAAAAAAAATCCTAGTCGTGGATCAGATAACACATTTATAATAGTTTAGAAAATTGAAATGAGTATCCTAGAAAATGAATATTTGCTATTTAATTTCTTGTCTGAAACTTGATAAATATAGATATTAACATACTATAACATGCAAAAGAACATAGAAAGTGTTGCGACATATGACAGGAAAGAATTAGTGATTGACTGCAAAATAGGCTGAGTGTAGTGTGTACAATATCAGTAGGCTTGTTCTGCTGATACTGTCCTTTTCAATTCAACAACCCTCTCCAGAGTTTTCCTGATCCCAGTCCTTCATAATTTCTAGCAATAACAAATAGCATATGAAACTATACAAAACCATTTGAATTGAAGAAGGTGATAGACCAATCAATGTTTGTCCAATACCTGCACCACACTTGTCGTGTCCGTGTAGATACTAATCTTCTCACTTCCTGGATGTTCTGGTCTTGTAAAAACTTGCACTTTCCTTATGGCACTGGCCAACCTAGAAGAACTCACACTATTGACTGGGGGTCAACACCTGCAGAGCATAATTTGAGGCATTAGCATCTGCCGGACTGTCACCGGATACCAATTGATGTTGATAATATTGCGCAGACCACTTCACTACTAAAAATGACATTGAATGGAACTATCTGGCACTCATTTCATGCACATTTAAATCGATACGAACTATGCAGCAATGTATAGGATAGGATCAGAGGATCAACATGTCTGAAAAGTATAGGAGTGACCTCTTACATCAAGCTTATAGTGCTTCTCAAAGCTAATTGACCCATCTCAAGATATCAAATAAGAACAGAGATAGAGCTGCTCAAATATCAAATAAGAACAGAGGTAGAGCTGGTCAAATATTAAATAAGAACAAAGATAGAGATACTAAAGAAACGCCTGGTGCAGATACTTTGAAGCCAAGCTGGAGTGCTTGACTGAGAGATGTTGTGTGCCCATCATTTATGGCATCAGTCTTGAAGATAGAGCTAGTGATATGGTTAAATGTTCACCTTTCCTTCTTCTCAAACTTAGTATTGGTGTCATGTACTATAGTCTGAATGCCTGCCCCTCAAACAAATACATCACTACTCATTTGGATGTGTCAAACACGTGCATTTTATATTACTCCAGATAAAATGATATTCTTACTGTCCTCTCAGCTAAGGATTTAATCACAGTCAATTGTTTAGCTAAAGAATTTACTTAAGAGAACTCAGTTATAGAAAATCCAATTGGAATTTTCTAAAATGGAGCTACAATGGCAAACTGTGAAGCACAATGAATGCTCAAAAAAATTGTGAAGCACAATGGCAAACTCTGGAGGAAAGGAACCAAACAGAATAACATACATCACCTTCATTTTTCTACCAAGGCTTTAGTGTTAGCCTTAAAGCAGATCTTAACCACACTTTTTTCTGCCTTGTGGTTGAGAATGTTTCAAAAATGGTATGTTAAGCAATGAACAAACCTTGATTGCAATTTTATATGGTAAAGAATACATTGTAGAGAGGATGCACAACAAGCAAGCAAAACAATAGCATTGATATATTACACAAAACCTGTTATTATTGCAATTTATATGATTGCAAATAAACAAATTAAAAGTAATTAAATCATTATCATTGTACCTTTTCGACCTTGTTTAGATGCTGGAGGTGTATCCATGCCCATACTGGCATTCCATCAAGCGGTATTGGGAGATTCCAGAGCCAGTTACCACCACCACCTCACAAAGCAAAATTTAGACTGTTTTTCTTTTTATCACTGGGTAGTCCAGAGAGTCCTGGCATTAGGTGCTGAAACAAATTTCATAATATCAGTACATTAAACAATTCAGATGTCTGGCTCACAATGCAAAATTTAGACTATTTTTTACCAAGTGGTTCAGAGTTGTAAACTCAGAGCTCACGATACTGGCCAAATATTGTGGAGGCTATCGACAGCAATTGGCTTAAACTGCTCCTTTACTTTCTGCACCATTGCCTAATCCAGGAATTAAAGACCCCTCAGGGCAAGGCACCGAATCAGGGGTAAATACACTGAATTTTTTCACATGGTCAAAGCATGAAGTAACGCATGATCTGTTAGCATCTACAATTTAAATTTCACAAAAAATACAATAGTCAGAGATCAGAAAATAAATATCAAGCAAATGGGAGAGGTGGCCTACTTTGGTCTGCCAAGAGTTACCACAACGCATTGCCTTCAATTGCTCACAATGAACATGACATGTGAAACTGATAGTAACCAAGTGTAAACTCAGAGCTCCCTGAAGTTTACTGAACTTCAATAATATGCATTTCGACTCATAAAAAACTATTGATTATGGATCATAAACTATTGCTCTTATGACAAGTGTAACTTATTTAATTTAATATAGTAATAGCTGACAATATGGTGAAAACATGTAATTTTTATCTGCATCCATCTCATATTCAGTAAGATGGTAATAACTTATTCATGAAGCAGTTTAGATCATCATGTACCAAAAGTCAAAACGGATGAGAACAAGATACCTTCAGGAGCTAGTAAAAAAAATGTTAAAAATCAAAACATACATCAGTTCATGAGTGGGTTGTGTCGTTAGTCCAGACGTGTGATGCTTCCGCCTTAATTAACACATTGCAAGCAACAGCCACACGACAAATGAGAAATCACATGCATGAGGGCAACAATTAAATATTCCCCAGGCGAAGCACAACTCACCAATGTTAAGTGACAATCCCAGCTTGGTCATCCAGATGGTACCGGGACTGGGGGCCATCGCCGAGCTACTGAAAGCTGCAGTTTCCAAATGGACACATACGTAAGAACCGAGAAGAAAGCACCTAGATTAGGTTCCTCATCAAATCCAAGACCGCAAACGGGTAATGCGCGGAGCTGGTGTTGCAACCAATGCAAGTGCCGGTGTAATAGTTAACTCTGGTTGGCGAGCTCCCGAAGAACGATGTCAAGGACTTGTAGGGCATCCTGCGGTACATCTGCTCCTGCCCGACAATGAACTGCTAGAGGTGGTGGAGATCGACACAAAAATGTCACCTTGAATCTCTTGTTCCTACTGTGTCAACAATGCATGGCATCAGTGAATTAATCACTTATCCATATTAATCCATCTACGATGCAGAATTAAAAAAATCCATTAGTTAGGGTTTCAAACCTTGGGAGATGACGACTGGCATTGATGGGGAAGGAAGACCTCACGGCCCTAGCAGAGGAGCGGCCGACAGCGCTTGCGGGTAGAATCGATGGTGATGGTGTGGGGATTGGAGGACCACTGTGGGGATGGCGTGGTCGACGACGGCGGTGACGACGTGGTCAGTGGCGGCAGCGCCGTGAGGGATTCGAGGACGGCGACGTCGTGAGGGATCGGAGGACGACGGGGAATGGCGTGGTCGGCGGCGGCGGCGATTGAGGGATCTGAGGACGGCAGTGTGGTGATGGATCGGAGGACGACAGCAGGGATGCCGTGGTCGACGGTGGCGTCGATGGCATCGATTGGAGGACGATGGGGGGATGGCGTGGTCGGCGGCGGCGGTGTGAGGGTGTATGGAGGACGATGACGGCAGTTGCAGCGACGAGACGTGATGGGACGGCAGCGGCGGCGGGAGCATGAAAAAAATCGAATGGGAGGGTGGGGGCGGCTGACCTAGAGGTAGGGGGGAAAGGACGCAGGAGGCGGGCGGGGCGCGCGAGCGGAAGGCGCACCGCGCGGTAGAGCGGCGGACGCGCGAGAGGTGAACATACGTTCATGGGAAAAAAGTTCGACCATAAATATTCTCCTTTTCATACTTTTTAGGAGTACTAGGAACATGCCCGTGCGTTGCTACGGGCTATAAAAATTTGTGACACAAAAAATAATTCACACTTGCAATACATAGTATAAAAAACAACAATTTCGGTTTTTTCTACTGTGTATAACAGGAAAAAGAAGTCATGATTGCCATAGATGACAATCAAATGGTAGACAATCTTATATTATAGAGGAATAAATGCAAGAAACTCCCGTCACTTGTTTTTTAAACTTGCCAGTCCTTAAACATATCTTCTGCTACACCTCTGATTAACTATTTACCATCTTGGTGAATGTCTTTCTATTGGATATTTCCAGCCACAATGTAAACCCCACATCACAATTTGTCTTTCAGCTTGAATGATTACCATCTTGGTGAATGTCTTTCTTTTGGATATTTCCAGCCATAATGTAAACCCCACATCACAATTTACCTTTCAGCTTGAATGATTCTTCCACAGTAGAAGTCTGAACATGAAAAACCAAATGCAATCCCTAAATTGTCAATACCACTCAGAACGCATTGCAAATGAGTAAGAAAGCATATGGCACCAGTAAAGAAACTCGGCAGTTACTGAATGCTAGATGATATTGGATACTTTATAACAAAACAATCCTGAGATCCTGGATGCAATAATCATGAGCTATAATAGATAAGCATGTATTGTCGTACTACTCAGTCTTACGTTTCACTGTTCCAACATTTTGGGAGCAGTCACCTTATATACAAGTAAATTAGCAATGGAATGATGTAGCACCACAACTAATAAATGAAATATGAAAATGGAATGGCATCATCTTTGACAGAAATATGATGTCCATGTTCTTATGAAACAAAGAAATTAATAGCATCTGTTATTCACACAGCTAGCGACATCATTGTGAGATGAGATTTTCTAATGGGACGAATTAAATTTTCTAGCAACAGGATCATGGAAAGAAACTAAAAGAGAAGCATTAACTTCTGTGAAATCAAATCACCTTACAAGACTGCACAGCTGCTCCTGCGTGCATCTGAATGCTTCTGTATGCTGCCGACCTGCGTCTAATGCATGTGCAGAACATTTGTTCACTTTATTCTTCTACCTGCATAAAAATGCTAATAGTATTAGTTAGTTTATGCAAATATTAACCCCAAACTGAATTAAAGTCTATCCAAATTATGAACATTGCTCAGTTTATAGTGCTTGATTCTGGTTGTCCGATGTGAGTAATAATTATTGCTCCAGAGATAATTAATTGAATGAAAAGAAAATAAACTCTACTCAAAGTAAGGTTGTGCTTAAAATTGGGAGTTAACCTAAAGAGTAATTTCAGAATATTTGGGCACGTTATCTGAATTTGCTTTTCGTGTTAATTTTGCTTTCAGTATAGTCTTATTAATCCTTGTATAACAAATACTACATAGTTAATCCTCACTAAAACAAGGAATACAAGCACAAAGGTGAACTAATCAAACTTGTTAGATTTTACATAAACAAATTGAAGAAATCAAAGAGCAGGTCAAAGATGTGCAGTTACCTTGTGTGTACCACATGGTTAGCTACAAATAGATATTTTTGTGGTCAATCCTCCCTGCACATAAAACTAATTATTCTCTACTGGTTGTTACGCTCCTTGACTCATAACTAAGTACATTCACAATTCCTCGTGCAAGTTTTATATGAGCTACTGAAGTCAACAGTGTGCATATGGTGGTAAGTAGTTGTATAATGACTCACCCATCTCCTGCCATGAGTATCATACACAGGCCATACACAGCAGCTTATTGAACCCGCTCAATACCATGTAACAGAACCCCGATAAAGTAGTGCACACCATCCTGTTCAACAGTCAAATCAGATGCATTTCAAGGCAAATGCAAAAATATTGCAAACCAAATATATGTATAAAAAATTCTGAAGGATCATGGAACAATCCTGCAGGAGCTGCAATGCGACATGATCATGATATCCTCAGGGGGAGCTGCAAGCCTGCAACACAAATTACCTACTGGCCACTTCTCTAATCAATGCACTGTAATTTGAGTGTTTGATCAAGACCACCAGGAAAGAAGCTTCCTTATCAAAGTTTGTAGAAGCTTCCTTATCACCCAAACAATCACAGTATTCACTTTAGAAACTACAGTAAAGAAGGATAATTACTGACTCCATCAAAGAAACACCAGTAAGGAAAACTAAAATGATTTTTCTTTACCTTTACATGCTTTATCCCCAACAAAGGCTGCAAATCGGCACCCCTTCCAAGCACTCAATTTCTTTAAAAAATATGATTCACCCTAGCAAAATCTGACAATTGGCATCCTCCAAGTAACCAAGAAAATTTGAATCCTCCTACCATGTGCCTTGCAAATTTGTTGCCTCAGCTTACACTGTTTTGGACTTGATTTGTTCCAAATTTTCCTGCACAACCTTGAGATGAATCAAAACGAGCAAAGGAAGACTGCTTGACGGGAAGGAAATTCTTGAGATGGCGTACACAATGGAGTGATGGCGTACACAATGGAGTGGAGACGGTGCTCAGATCGCCTAGCGTAGGTTAACCACGATCGCCTGGTATTCTCTTGTACAATGTGGAAGAGAAACATGGAGACTGAGCTTGCTGTTGCAAAGAAGTCTGAAGGTTCAACAATAAGCAATCAAATTCTGGTAAGGCAAATGAATACGAACACTCACACGACGCACATCGTGGAGAGGAAAGCAAATTCCAGCCATCAATTTTTTTTATGTGCTAGGTTGTATAAGCTTGAAGACAAGCCAAACTCGAGTAGGGGTGTTATGACGGGCATCACGTTTGGTTGCCGCCGCACATGATGTGGCTAGGAGGGTGCGCCGGCGGGTGGGGCCTAGGGGCCCAGTTCGTTTATTTTCGAGAGTCTTAGGGGTTTCATTAGAAAAGTGTGAGAGTCATAAATACTTTTGTAAACTCCTCATTTTGGATTAAGCAGAAACAATCTATTGTTTCCGGCTTCCCTCAGGGAGCCGGGAGATTCAACTGCGTCTAAACCCTAGCCACCTGTTCCTCGCATCCTCCCGGTGTGAACAGTACCGCGGTACTGTAGCACGCCGCCTTGACTCGTGATCTCCACGGCGCCTCGGCGCCGTCCTCGCCGCCGACCTCCGCCTCCCGCTCATCCCTACTCGCTTAGGGAAATCCCCGGTAGGATCCGTAATCCTATCAACCTGGTATCAGTGATGTCAGGCTCCGTTCCGTCCGCCTCCGCGTCGCTGCCGGTCTCCTCGGCGCCGTTCGTCGTCTCCTCGGCGCCGCTGGTCTCCACCACGGCGGCCCTGCAGCCGGCCTCGACGGGCTGGCTCTACACGCCGCCGAGCTCCGCGGCCGCGCTCCCTCGCCCCTTCAACCAGTTCGAGATGACGCGGATGCTCCTCGATCAGGGCGCCGCCATCGCTGGGATCCACGAGGAGCTAGCGCTTATGCGCGAGTTCCTCATGGGCAGGCCGTCACAACCGCCACCGCCACCGCGGGCGTCCCTCCCCGCGACGACGGAGGCAGCGCTTCCCGCACCATCCGCGCCTTCCACTGCCGCCTCCGACGCGACGTCTGTCTCCGAGGGCGTGCCCATCCACCGCGTCTCCTTCCCGCACTCGCCGTCGCCGCTCCCACCATGGATCTCGGGCACCCCTCAGGGGGCCGTCTACTCGTCACCGCCGCCGCGCACGGCGGTTCCCTCGCTGTCCTGGACGGCCACCGCTCCGCATGGGGGACCCCGGGCGCCCGGCATTCTCTACGGGGGCGTCGACGGGACCCTGTTCCCATCCGACATGGGCGCCACCACGGGCGCCGCTCCAGCCCCCTCCGGCCCACCTCCGCGGTTGGACGGTGCCGGTCAGGCCGTTCCGCGCTTCTACAAGCTGGAGTTCCCTACGTACAACGGCCTCGACGATCCGCTGAACTGTCTCAACCGTTGCGAGCAGTTCTTCAGCGGACAGCAAACCCCGCCGACGGATTACACGTGGCTGGCAGCCTATCATCTTCGCGGGGCAGCCCAGACGTGGTACTTCACCCTCGTGCAGGACGAGGGCCAACCGACGTGGGCTCGTTTCAAGGAACTGTGCCATCTACAGTTCGGCCCTCCCGTGCGCGGCTCGCGTCTGGCGGAGCTGGGACGCATTCAGTTCACCTCGACTGTCCAGGACTACACCGAGCGCTTCAATGCGGTCCTCTGCCATGCACGAAACCTCGACAGCACCCAGAAGGCCGACCTGTACGTGGGCGGTCTCCCGGATCACATCCGAGTCGACGTCGAGCTCCGCACGCCCCCGCAACCTCCCGACCGCTGTCTACCTCGCGCGGTCATTCGAGCTCTGCGCCCGCTCCATGCTGGCACAGTGCCCCTAGGAGCTGCAGCGCCCGAGCCGTCCAAGCCAGTAGTCACATCGCCTGCCGCTTCCGCCGCCCGCGCGTCCGGCGCCACCAGCTCAGGCACCGGCTATGGGGGGCGCCCAGCCACCGGCGACCCAGCCGCCAATCCGATAGTTCCGTCGTCTTACCCCGGTAGAGCAGTTGGAGCGGCGTCGCCAGGGTCTGTGCTATAATTGCGACGAGCCCTTTGTGCGCGGGCACCAATGCAAGCGCCTGTTTTACCTGGAGTCGTGCGACTACCTCGACGACGACGGCACGGCTGCCGATGGGGAGACCACAGACACGACCGACACGGCCGTGAACGCCATGGCTAAAGCATTGGTGGTTTCGTTGCATGTGTTGGCAGGGATTCAGGTGGAGAACAGCATGGTGGTCCACGTGATGATTAAGGACGAGCGCTTCCTCGCCCTCCTCGACACGGGCTCTACGCATAACTTCCTCCAGGGGGCCACCATGTGCTGCCTCGGCCTCGCCGCTTCCGGCGGCGACCACCTCCGGGTCACTGTCGCCAATGGCGACCGTCTTCGCTGCGTGGGGATCGCTCGCGATGTGGAGGTGTCGATCGCGGGTGAACCCTACACCGTTACGTGCGTCGGCATCGACTTGGGCTGCTTCAACTTCATCCTCGGTGTCGATTTTCTACGCACGCTCGGCCCGGCTACTTGGGACTTCGACGCCCGGACGCTCGCCTTCCAGCGTGGGGCGCGCAGGGTGCTGTGGCAGGCGGCGCCCAGCCTCTTGCAGCCCAACACGCCACAGCCTACCGCGGCCGCGGTGGCCGCCGACTCCGGGCGGCCGATGCTTGAGCGGCTCCTCCAGCAGCATGCCGCCGTTTTCGACGAGCCTCAGGGGCTTCCTCCGGCGTGCCCGTATGACCACCGCATTCACCTCCTGCCGGGCACCGCCCCCGTTGCCGTGTGGCCGTACCGCTACCCTTAGCTGCAGAAGGACGAGCTGGAGTGACAGTGCGCTGTCATGCTGGCACAGGGCATCATCAGATCCAGCACCTCACCCTTCTCCGCACCGGTCCTTCTCGTCCGCAAGCCGGACGGGTCCTGGTGCTTCTGCATCGACTACCGTGCCCTCAACGCCAAGACCTCGAAGGACAAGTTCCCGATCCCGGTGGTGAACAAGGTGATTGCTATGTACTTGCGCTGTGTTACAGGTGATCGCCCACGGTCGTGGGTGGACTGGCTATCTTGGGCGGAGTACTGCTACAACACCTCGTTCCACACCGCCCTTCGCGCCACGCCATTCGAGGTGGTTTACGGCCAACCCCCGCCGCCCATCCTGCCCTACACGGCCGGGACCGCCAAGACCGAGGTGGCTGACGGGCTCCTGCGCAGCCGCGACGAGATGTTGGCCGAGGTGCGTCAGCGTCTCCTCCAGGCGCAGCAACTCTCCAAAAAGTACTACAACGCTAACCACTGTGACTTGGAGCTCTCCGTCGGCGACTGGGTCTGGCTGCGCCTCCTCCACAGGACAGCGCAGTCGCTGGACCCCCAGGGTCGGCGCAAGCTGGGGCCTCGCTATGTAGGGCCGTTCCGGGTGCTTGAGCGCATCGGCGCCGTTGCGTACCGTCTTCAGTTGCCGGACGGCGCCCGCATCCACGACGTCTTCCATGTGGGGCTACTCAAGCCTCACCGCGGGGACCCGCCAGCTGCGCCAGGCGACATGCCCCCGTTGCTGGATGGCCGCATCCTTCCAGAGCCGGAGGGGGCATTACGAGCAGAGGAGCGCCACGGGGTGTGGTACGTCCGCATCAAGTGGCGTGGACTTCCAGAGGATGATGCTACTTGGGAGAAGGTCGACGAGTTCCGCGGCCACTACCCCGACTTCCAGCTCGAGGACGAGCTGTTTGCGCAGGCGGGGAGAGATGTTATGACAGGCATCACGTTTGGTCGCCGCCGCACACGACGTGGCTAGGAGGGTGCGCCGGCGGGTGGGGCCTAGGGGCCCAGTTCGTTTATTTTCGAGTCTTAGGGGTTTGATTAGAAAAGTGTGAGAGTCATAAATACTTCTGTAAACTCCTCGTTTTGGATTAAGCAGAAACAATCTATTGTTTCTGGCTTCCCTCAGGGAGCCGGGAGATTCAACTGCGCCTAAACCCTAGCCACCTGTTCCTCACATCCTCCATGCGTGAACAGTACCCGCGGTACTGTAGCATCGTGGTATTGTAGCACGCTGCCTTCCCTCACGGCGCCTCGGCGCCGTCCTCGCCGCCGACCTCCGCCTCCCGCTCATCCCTACTCGCTTAGGGAAATCCCCGGTAGGATCCGTAATCCTATCAAGGGGATAATATCACATTGGGGCCAGGGAATAGAGCATCAACGGCAAGGGGACATTGACGATCAGGCGACCGAACGCATACTTGGCTCTCTCCTCCTTCATTGCTCACTCCCCAAATTAGTTCTCTAATCCCATTACCGTAACTCTTCTGAAGCACATTTGCTTCTCCCTAACCTGACCCCTGCTTCAACTTCTCACAATTTGCATACTGAATACTTGTGCATGCAGCGAAGTTTGGGTGTTGATCTGTGAGAATTCTGACAAGAAACTGAAACTTGCCACACACACAAGGACTACTACAGTACAACCGAACAAAATCAATGAAATCTGTAAGCACACTTACACATTGGTGAATGGAGATGATGAATGCGCGCGGCGGCCGCGACCGCCAGCGTGTCAACGTCATCATAGCGCACGGCGTCCACGGACGCCATGATGCTTTGGGCACCGTCAGGCTGTAGGAGGGCACGAGCTCCTCCGCCCTCACGGCGACGGCCCCCAGATGATGCCGTACTCAAGAGCTGCAGACAGCGGTGGAGCCAAGGACCATCCGCAGGGAACCATCCCACGGTCCACAGCGGGATCGTGGGCTTAGCATCCTCCTTGCTGCAGCACAGGCCGAGAAGCGTGTCCATCACCTCGCCGTCCGCACCGGTAGCCCCGACCACATCGACATCCACATCCTTGGCGGCACGTTGGGCGGAGGAGGCAGTGATCAAACGAGGAAAATGCGACCGGGCAAAACGGATCGGCGGCGTCACGGGGAGAGGAGGAGAGCGGGTGGTGGCGACGCGGCGGGGAGAGGAAAGGAAGAGGGAGGGCGGCGGCGTCGCGGGGAGAGAAGAGGAGGAGGGGCTGGTGGCAGCATCGGGGGCGGGTGGCGGCGTCGCGGAGAGGAGGGGAGCACGTGAAGCAGATCGGGGTGGCGGAGGGGAGCCGGCGGCGGAGAGCGAGAGAGAGAGAGAGCGCGCGGCAGGGTAGGGCAGCGAAGGGCTGACCCGCGGAGGACCGGGGAAGGATCGCGAGGGGGCGGCGGCGGAGAGGGAGAGTAAGAAAAACGCAAAACCGGGTGCGGGGAGGATGCGGAGGGGCTGATGTGCGGGCGTGGGGTGCGGACGCGCGAGCGGAGCGGTGAACGTACGTTCACTAGGGTAAAAAGTTTGACCGTAAAAAATTCTCCTTTTCATACTTTTTAGGAGAAGAGATATAGAGATATATGAGAGAAACGCACCATGAAACACTTCTGTTGGATGCGTCCTCGTATTTTTTTTCTACTGTAGCAAAGAAGAATAAGAGGACTCCAGCGGGCCGCTGGATACCGAACTGAAACTTGTGTTTTAAGATAAGTTGGGCCGAAACACACAAACTCTCGACCCGGTCGGGTCCAGGACGAACTGTGTGTGTGTCACCGGCGGGCCGGCGGGTCGGCCCGCTCTAGAACCAGCTCCTCCATCTACCATGGGCCCTCAAGCCAGCAGCTGCCGAAAGTCCAGAAACAAAGTTTCACACGGCCCAGCCCAAGAATCTGTAAAGAAAGAAAAACTGTCGATGCGTTTCGAGGCCGGATGGAGCCACCGCTAAGTCTAGCGTTACCCGCCAAAAAAAAGTCAGTAATTGTTCAACATCGCTAAGTCTAGCGTTGGTTAGCCACCTTATCAATAAGCTTCGGAAAACAGGATTGCCTCCGCTGCTGGTAAAAAATATATATACTTGAAAATGAGAAAAACAGAATATTTAGAAAAAAAAAATAAAAAAACAGCATAGACAAAATGAAAAGCCAAAAAAAAATCAAATATATAAAACTCACCGCGGAGGCTTCTAGGTGTTAGACATTGGCACTCAGCAGTTTTTTTTTATCTCTATTTCAAAAGAAAAGAAACCCTACTTCATTGTACTCATTTTTCCTATTTCAAAAGAAAAGAAACCCTACTTCATTGTACTCATTTTTCCCTATTTTTTCAAAAGATATGCAGAATTTGGGCGTCAATGGAAGCGACACTGTTTTTAGTTTTTTCCCCATATACCATTGGTACTATTGTAAGATAAAACATTTATGTCCAATTAAGGCATGATGATCATGCCATGAGCATGTGCATAATTTGGACATCCACTTTTTTTATCTCTATTACAAAAGAAAAGAAACCCTATTTCATTGTACTCATTTTTCCCTATTTCAAAAGATATGCCCAATTTGGACGTCAATGGAAGCGACACTGTTTTTAATTTTCCCCCATAAACCATAGGTACTATTGTAAGATAAAACATTTATGTCCAATTGATAAGATTTCACACAATTTGTCACGTACGATGTTTACATATTTAATGAAACATCAATTGGAGATTACGACATAATTCTACAGCACAGTTAAGATTTCCAGTTAAGTGTTGTCAATCTCCAACCAGGAGTGCCCTCCGAAGTTGCATTTTAAGTAATTTCTTTGAATCAAGTCAAATTTGAACCGCAAGTGAATCAAATAATAGAATAAAATGAGTAGAAAAATGATAATCATGTTATTTAGCTCAGTTGGAGGCTTTACTTGTGAAATAAAAAAAAGTTGAACATCTTGTTCATGAAACATAACCACATATTTGTGGCTAAATAGTTTTTAAATTCTAAAAAAGCAAAACGAATACCTGAAGGATGTGGTAAAAAATTGAGAAGATTTCACATAATTTGTCACGTACGATGTTTACATATATAATTAAGCATCTCAGAAGAAGAATCGTAATGTTGACACAGATTCAATAAGATTTGGAGTCAAAGTAACGATCGAATTAGGATTTGACTAAAAAACTTTTTGTATAGGTAACATAGAGCATAGATTGTTTCATGTGAAATTTTGGTAGACCTTTGGAACTGTTTTTAATGTATTAAGTATAATTATAGAATTTTAATTGAAATAAATTGAATTTGAGCTATAAGTGCATAAATAATAGAGTAATATTCCTAGAAAAATCAAATATATATTCTTGAGTGAATCTGACAAGGTATTTTCAAACTGCATCATAACAAATTGAGAACAAACGTGTTACATAAAGGAAGAATCGAAGAAGAAAATGAAAAAAAATGGTTTGCCGAGTGCAAAACCCTCGTATTCGGATCCCCCAACCGCACCCAACACATGCGCGCACACACCCACAACGCGTGACACAAGAACGTCCTCCCTTGCCCCTGCCCCGCGGTTGCTGCCGCCGGTGCTTGACCCCCATCATTGGCCTCCAACGGCCGACCCTGCGCCCATGCCGGCTTCGTGCGCCACCCTGGCCTCGGTGCTCACGCGCCGACACTGCTCTGTAGAGAACATGGTCGTCTAGCCATTTGTTTGAGTATGATTTCGGTGATTCATGGCAACATAGTCAATGGGACTAACCATTGTGGTTGAGCATGTCTTTGTAGGCTTTATAAGTCCCATGGATGAAACCACAATCAAAGTTAACATGCCACAGATTAAACATAGCAAAAATCCAAAGTTAACTCTAAGTGATGGCAACTTCAAGAGGAAGAAAAGAGAAGAAAAAGAGACTATCGGATGAACCGATAGTACCTAGAAGCAGGCGTCGGTGCAATCATTGGAGGAACTGGTACGCTGTGAAGAAGGCTCGATCAACATAAGACCGTCGGTTGAACCGATGATGGGATTTTTAGTTGCACCGGATGATGGCCTGAGCGTCGGTGCAAGCGCCAGGTGAATGGAGCCACAGAGGAGAAAATTGTCAGAAGAACTTGATGAACCGCTGGTGGCATCAGACAAATGCGTCAGTTTCATCTGATAAATTATGTTGTCCAAGACAGAGAGCATTTATGGATCCGACCTTCAGCACCGGATGAACCGACGATCAGTTTTGGGCCATCGATGTATGCGCCAGATGATTGACATCAACAAAAGTCTGTGGTGGAAGGCAACACTAGTAGCACCGGATGAACCGATGCCCTGAAATATATAGTGTCGATTCATACGACGGTACACAGAAAAAGACTAGTCATTGGAGCAACGGCTCTATGGACGCCTTGGGCTATTTATACCCCTTCCACCCCATCATTTGAGGTTGTTGGAGTGAGTTGAAGTCCAGAGGAGTGCAAGACACTTAGAAGATCACATTCATGCCATCCCAGTGCTTAAGTGAACATCCAAAGGCTTTGCACATGCTTAGAGTGTGTGTAGTGCTTGCATAGGCTTAGAGATGAGTGAGATGCAAGGTGAGCCTACCTTGTGAGGTGATTCTTGAGTGGATCAAGCTATATATACAAGGTGTGCCGAAAGCCTTGGGGCCTTAGTGGCTCTCCGGCAAAGTCTTTGACCCTCCAGCTTGGTGTGGAGCGGCGAGGACGCTTGTGTGTGGGGGGGGAGTGGAGACCCCCTCCCTTGCTGGAGAAGCTCTTTAGTGGAGGTGACATCAAGGTGACTAAGTAAGCTTTGCGAGTGCCTTTGTGGCAAGTCAAGTGGTGCTCTTGGGAGAGACTTGGTGACCGGGAAACAATACACTTGTGTGGAGTGCTTCAACAACATGGAATAGTGGTGGCTTAGTGCCTACCGATACCACATGATAAATCGCTTGTCAAGAGTTTGCTTCCTCTCATCCCTCTTTACGTTTCCACATTACTTTCTTACAATCCTTGTTTGCCTTTACTTTCCTAAGTAGTATCTTGCTAGGATTGGCTATTGTTGATGGTGAATTTCTGTCAACCTAGCCATAAGTTTACCTTTAATGTTGGCATTGATTTGATATCCGATCTAATGGTACTAACCCCCTTGATATAACAAGTTCGCTCTTGCATGTGGTTTTTGGAGTTTGTTGTTTACGCAAGATTTTAACGCTAAAAGGAGGACTTCCGAGAAAAGTTCATCAAGCACTTTGTGAGAAGATCATGAAGCCCGACACAAGTCAAGACACGAAGTGAACATGACCCCAAATGGCCCAAGGACCTAAGCAAGAAGCCGTAAAACTCCAGGGACTTCGACAGAAGATGTTGAAGCTTAGACGACAAGTACCCTTATCTAAACCGCGGAGAAAACGACGTCAAGGGCCCACATGCAAAAGGGTAAAAGTTCCAGAAGACACGAGAAGCAACGGGAAGCAAATCGGGGCCGAATCGAGCCGAAATGGGCCCAGGCTGGTCGGCCCAGGCTGGCCAGCCCAGCCCATTCTAGCCCCGGTTCGGCGCCGCCTTTGACCTAGTACGCCCTCGGGCTATATAGTCCCCACGCGAAGACAACCATTCATTATTCGCTGCCGAGGAGCAGAGAAGCTAGAGGGACACCATCTCGGAGAGGAGGGTCCTGCTAGTTGTCTAGGGTTTCCCTAGCCGACGTGGGAACCTTGCATGGAAGACCACGTCAGAGTTCCCGGAGCAAGGATCAAGATCAAGGTAGGATCCCGGTGGTGATCTTGTTCATGTAATCATTGATGGTGAAGTTCTTTGGTGAATCCGATTTCTAGCGATCAAGTGCCTTCTCTACGATTTTGCTCTCTCTTGGTTTTGCTTCTTCCTTAATCTATACTTAAGATATATTGCTTGGGGTGCTCTTGTAGCCGCGGTGGCTAGAGGTGCATACCGGATCTACCAAGTGTTTTCAACGTGTTCGTCGTGAACGTGCTCTTAGGTTCACCTACACAAGAAGCGGGAGCATCGTGATAGGATGTCAATAACGTGTACGGTGGGTGCCTTTGAGAATTGGAATGGAGGCCACAGTTTAAAGATGCTTTTTATGAGATTCACTTTGTTATCTTCGTCTATCTTGTTCAGAGCTACAACAAAAGCATGATCTCGACTCTCTAGATCGGTTATCTCTACGCTTTCTCTTGCTACCTCTTGTGTTTAGTAGATTAGATGCAAAACAATCTCTCAAAAGGTGATGTTTCCCGCGTTATTAGATTGAACCTTGCGTTGCACATGTTCCACAGATTCTATACCTTGGGTAGTACTCGAGGGAAAAAAGGCTACATGTGATTCGTACGCTTGCGGATCAAAGTTCAACACGTTCTTTAACTGTCAACAGCTATAGGTTGCAAAACTTGTTTTGGGATGAGGGTTCCACACTAGATCAACCATAGATTGCACATCTAGATAGAAATGATCTAGTTTACTTTATGAAAAGTAGTGGAAACCATATGTTAAGGTTTTAAGTTGCCTAATTCACCCCCTCCCCCTCTTAGGCTACGAGCATCTGATTACTTACATGCTCCCTCTGATCCCCACGCGACAAAGCCGCTCTCTTTGGCTACCAGCC
The DNA here is from genome assembly GCA_036936925.1 of Cenchrus fungigraminus. NCBI lineage: Eukaryota > Viridiplantae > Streptophyta > Magnoliopsida > Poales > Poaceae > Cenchrus > Cenchrus fungigraminus. The sequence goes on from CM072780.1 coordinate 78,557,291, forward strand.
GCCCCCTCCCTCCCTTCCTCAGCCCCTGCTACCGATGCTTGGCCCTCGCCTCGGGCTCCCGACGTGGCTCCCTGCCCCTCCCCCTCCAGGTGCGTCCCTTTCCCACTCTCCCTCCATTCCTCTCACTTGCCTGATTCGACCACCAACGAGGGCCCAAGTGCTTGGCATGTCAACGTCAACAGTGGGCAATGGGGGCAAGGAAGGCGGACTGCTTGTCCTCATCATCTCCTCATGGTACATCTTCTACCATGGCGCGATCTCCTTTCCTCCATGGACCTGGTTCCCTATTTCCCTGACGGTGGATTAACACCTTAAGCAAGGATCCGGAGGGACCCCCTTTTTGAGATTTGGCCTACGGGAGAGTTCGTACGCATAGTGAGGTAATTATCGGCGTGGTTTTTGGGATGAGAGTGCAGAATAAATCAAGAACAGGGACACCAAAGAGATGATCAGGTTCAGGCCTCCCGAAGGATAATAACCCTACGTCATGTGTGATTGTATTTTCCCCTAGGGATTGCCCAAGGAAGTAAAGTTCAGGTAGTCGGTCTCTGGTGTCTTGTTCACCTTATCGAAGGAGAGGAAGTCTCCTTCCTTTTATAATAATCCTTGGGTGGTTTCTAGTTGACGCCTCTTCAGCCACTGCGGGCCCCGCTGACGCGTGTCCAACCAAGATTCTCGTGCATGGGGGGCTATCTGAAATGCTCCCGGGATGCTTCCCGGGTTGCTCCTATGCCAGCACCGCCTGTGTTGAGCCCCTCTTCCGTCTTCTCATGGGCCCCATCCTGAGTTAGTGGGACCCACCTTCGGTCTTTTCCCACGTCGACGCAATGCAAGTGGGCGGCCCTGGCTGCAAACCTGAGGGGGGCAGGCGCCGTTTGCGCACCGTGTGCCAGTGTTAGGCTCACCCCCCAACGGAACTGTACAGACACATTCTGTCAGTCTCCCCCATAACTATGACGTTTTTACGGGGATGGAGCGACCGCCTGCCCTGTGTCGTCTCTTCAACTGTTCCGCCTCGGGCTCAATTTCACTTTTTCTTCTCCGCGAAGCCAAAGGCATCTGCGAGAGCCCCAGGATGGGATGTCATGGGTGACGCCATCCCGGAGAGGTAATTCCTCCCCGTGATGCCAGTTATCTCCTTTAATTAAGAGGGTTTAGATGGTGGGTCCTATCCCTCAGCCGGTGACTAATGGGACCCGTTAGACTGACTCCAGCAAGAAACTGGATCCCCATCTGCAAACTCCCGTTTTGAGAGAATGAGAGAGAAGAGAATAGTAGCTGAAAAGGATGAGCCCTCCAACAACTTCTGAATCCCCTTGCGCATCTTGCAAGGCAAGTTTCCTCTCGCGTGCCGAGTGAATGGAGGAGGTGGCGGCTAGCGGGAATGGAGCAGGTGGCCGCGAGCCCTGCCTCGCCTCGCCTCGCCTCGCCGGAGTAGGGGAGGAGGTGGCCACGGGGTCGACCGTCGCGGCCGGCCGGAGATCGAGGGGTGCCGCTGTGCAGGCCGTGGGCGCGCCCTCGTCGCACCCCTGCTCCGAATCGAGTCCGGTTGCCCTTGTTCCGAATCGAGGTCACCACCGGCCGGATTAAGCGGGAATCGGCCAGATCAAGCGGGGCTGCCCCTGCTCCGAATCAAAGATACATCAGGGTGGGCACCCAAGGAGGTGGAGCAAGCGGAGCCTGCCGCCCGCCTTGTTCGTGAGCGCGAGGAGCGCCTCGTCTGTGACCCGGTGGCTGATCGGCGGCTACACGGCGAGCCACCGCCATAGGAGCGGGTCCCCCGTGACGGCGTCGCGGAGCCGCGGCACGCGGCATGCAGGCCAGCAGCTCCCGCAGCTGCACACTGCCCAGGCAGCAGGAGTGGAGAACGAGGACGGACCAGCCGCACGGGCTCGCCGTCGCTGGGAGGGCCCACCGTCGCCGGGAGCCACCGCCGTCGCTCCGCCTGTCAAGAATCTGCGGTCAACGCGCGCGAAGGGAGCTACTACCTCACTGTCGGAGCTGGCGTGGAGCAAGCCGTCGCCGTCCCCAGGTGGCCTCCTTCGCCGGCACGCCTTCCTCCGGGCTCCGCCTCGCGCCCCTGTGCTTCGAATCGAGGCCGGCCGCCCCAGATTGAGGCCACGCCCCTGCTCCCTCCAGATCGATGCCGTCCACCCCTGCTCGCGGGAGAGGAGAGGAAGACATAGAGGGAGGGCGGAGGGCGCTGGAGGAGGAGCGCCGCAGAAGGTGGCCGGGCGCCCTTGCTCGAGGAGGAGGAGGAGAGGAAGACGGAGAGGAAGGACGGAGGAGAGGGAGAGGAAGGGCGCTGGATGATGATGATGATGAGAGAGAGAGAGTGCAGGGGAAGGAGGGGCGTGACGGTTGGGGTGCGGGTGAAGAGAGAAATCCCCGGAATGCGCTACGGAGAGTTGCCTAGCGCATAATGCAGATGCCATTGAGGCAACCGCTGGAGTGTCTACAGTGTCCATTTTTCTTCATTTTGCGCAAGGGGTGCGGGAAAGGGGTGCTGCTGCTTGCTGGAGTCGGTATTACGCTAACACTCCCCCTCATCCATCCCTTGAACTTAATGTCTTTGGCTCTCTCACCCTATATCTATCTGCAATAATGATCACGGAGTACGGCCCTGCAAAAAATTTATGATTCCCTGATCTGGTAGTTGACCATATGAACCATCCCATCCCATCCCATCCCATCAGTCAAAGGTTTCTTGGACGGGCACGGGCGCGTCAATAATACGCTGTTGCCGGTAGGGATGGATTCGGATGTCTGGAAATCCGAATTATCCGTATTCGTATCTGCTAAAAACGCTAATATGGATATCCTTATTCGTATTCGTTTTTAATATGGATGTCAGATGGATGTATTCGAATCCGATTTTCAATATTATCCGTATTCGACATTATCCGAATTATCCGACATATCCGATATTATTCGTATCCGCAAAAAATAAAGTACCCAGAGAAACCATTTAAAATTTATTTATATTACTAAATACTAATTACAAATGATGTTAATTTTAATATTGCTAGTAAAATAATTATTTACACCATTTTAACTATTAAAAATTATATATATGACAACTAACTAATTATGCTAACCTAATATTACTAAATTATATAATGATATTTGTTAATTATTTTTTATGTGCCTAATCATAGTAATTTTAAATACATTATATTATTTAGCAAATAAATAAATTATATTTAAATATATTTATGTACTTATTTTTACTAATAAAAGATGTTTATATATTTAAAAATTACTTATTTTATATTTATTATGATATATTAATTAATTAATTAATATGTTATTTGTAATAAGATATCTATTATATAATGATCATAATTTACTCTCTACTTGTAACATGATTTGATCAATTATAAAACCATCCACAAATGAAATTGATACTCATTATGACTATATGCTATAAATCGAGTAAGTATTCGAATGCAAATCCGAATTCGAAATATCCGTTTTGTATTCGTATTCGTATCCGAATTCGAAATAAAATGTGGTAAATAGTGACATCCGAATTCGTATCCATGCGTATCCGATCCGAATCCATCCCTAGTTGCCGGTGCGCCGGCCGGCCGGTGTCATATACAGTAACTACTGCTGAATTCATCATCCTTTCACGCCGGATGGTGATCCAGCGCGTGGCGTACAGCCCCACACTATTGTTCGTGTCCTGACTCCTGAGCGGCGTGAGCTGTCGGGTTTATGCCTATGCTTGCTCCGCCCCCATCCATGCATGGGCTCGCCAAATAATTGGCCTCAGTTGGCTAAAAAAAAATGAACTGCGCATTCGTGGATTGGCGAGCATTGGATCCAATCCAAACGTGCCCCGACCGGTTGCTTGCTCACCGTAACTGTGTGCTGCAAGGCCGGACGATGACGCGGTCTCGTTCGGTTTCTTAGCAATTCATTCGAGATCAGGAATGATTTCAGGTATGGATTAAGTGTTATTTCATTAATTTTTTACTAAGAGTATGGTTTGATAGAGTATATATCTTAATTATAAAAATAGAATCATGGTAATAAGAGATCATAATTGATTTGTAGAAAAATTATGATAAATCGTAGTGCGAATGAAGTGGCTCACCAGTTGGGCCAGTTGGGTAGGAGATACTAACTTTTTCTTAGTTTTATTCTTCAAGGTGTTCCGGCCTGCGTATCGGCTGTCTTAAATTTTGATTGTAATCACGTTTTGTTAAATTAATATAAGATCTCCCTACTTCAAAAAAAAAAAAGAAGAAGAAAAGTTGACATGGACCAAGTTACAAATCATAGTGGGCTTAACCAAATGACCATTCCCCTGGTGCTAAGATGGAGCCGCCACCTAGAGGATAGAAAAGAAAGTTTGTAGTATGGACACATGCCGACCCTAGGTCTAACTCGCTCCTTATGAGTTATTATGACCCCAGGCCCAATGCTAACTGTGGATCTTCTTCGTACTGTCATCCTTTCTCCAAGGTTTTGTTCCTCCTGTAAGGGATCTCTCATTAACGTTACTGCTAACATTGGACTGGTCACCGACACTTTAGGGCCGACGAATCACATAATCCCCTAAGTTCACAAACTAATAAGGTTATCAAATGAATTGTAATCACAATTGAAATGATTGAGAAAGAGATATGTGTTAGTATATGTTCTAAAGTTGCAAATTAAATATCATAATGACAAGGTCCCATTATAAAATTGGAATCTTTAGAATGAGATTCCAACTCAGCACCTTTTGTTTTGCAGTACGATGAAAGTTGTAACATGTGCTCGTTGTCATCTATGGTGAACTCATTGGGGAGGCATGAGAGGCGGTGGTTTACCCTGTGGCAGATGTCAGCAGTTCGAGTCCGCTTATCTTCAGCATGTGAATTTAGCAGATACTATGATAGCACAAATTTTTTCATTTCATCATTTCAATTTATGATTAATTAGTAACCGGCATGAAAGTTACTACCTCTCACAAGAACTTAATTGAGCCATTAATTAGTTCCTACCTACAGTACCTACCACTGTTCCCTACGGCCCACATGCATCTTATTACTGCACCCGCCGATCCGTACGCCACAGGCTAGCCACACCACCAGCAGCCCACTGGAGGATACCTCGTAGGCGTTGGCGCCTGGTGCCCTGTTGTTTTGCCAGCCTCTTTCAGGTACTCCTAGAGTCTAAAGTGTATTTATTTGCTAGTTCTAACTTGCAACAACCTAGTATTACACATGAATTAAAAATAAACTTATATCAAATAAGTCTAGTTATTTCAGGTCCGTACCTAAGTTAATGAGACCACGTGCCGTGCCAAACATAAAATGGTGGTCCTATATTTCTACAATGCAAATTGCAAATATGTATGTGTACATAGTAATTTAACTAACATAAGTATTAATGAATACAAAATACAAAAGAAGTAGATGATGAATCTTTGTTACTGATATCTTTTAACTTTTATTAAAAAGTGTTTTGGACGGACTCTGGCAAGACCGCACCGAGGCCGCGACGACTCGCGTGATGGCCTCTAGGGGTGAAAATAGTTACGGAAATTCCTGATCGACTGAGTTTCATTTCCGAAAAATATGAGAAATAATGATCCGGAAATGGCAAGAGATGGAAATGGTATGGAAATAGGAAAACGTTGGTTGAAACGAAAATGGAAATGATAGTGACTTTCTTCCGCCGAACACATGTATCGACCGTTTGCTCGGAAAATTCCGTCGGAATTCTGAATTGTCAACATATGGCCCATAAGCCTAGATAACACCGAGGCCCAACATGGCCGAATAACACAACCCTATGTATATAACTTCAGCCTCCACTCACAGTCCCCGGCTCGCGGACACGGCCGTCGTCAGCAGGCTAGTCAGCAGGTTGGCTGCTGTGACAGAAACTTGTTGGCTGGTGACTTTAGTAGTTGTGAGTCACAGGTGGTTATAGTATGGGCATATGGTGTAGTAATATTCATGTTGGATTGTTGGTCACTCATTTGGTTGTGAACATGTTGCATATATGTCTATTTATGGTTTCGGTGTTTTCGATTTGAGGTACCGTTATCGATCGATATCGACATATTTTCGATCTGATGGTTTCGTTTCCGATGTATCGATTTTTCATTATCGGTATTGTTTTCGAGCATATCATTTCTTTATCGTTTCCGAGTAAAATAATATGACAGGAAATGATAATGCATATTTTCGATCGTTTCCGACCGATTTCATCCCTAATGGCCTCGGTGCTGGGTGCCGTTAGCTACCACTAGGTGTGAAAAAAACAATTTGTCACGCTATTTTAACGTGAGATGCGGCCTGCGGGTTGGCGGTAGCCGCGGCGGGTGGCCCAATTAACTAGACTATTTTAACATTATTTTTCCCACTCTACTGTTTATCAATAGCCTGTTGATTATTTTCTATTTGATATTGGAAAACTTTCTCGTTCCTTCCTTTGCTCTCAAAACCTTTTCATTCCCTATTTGACATTGAGCGACACCCCGCTCATTTCCGTGGCTGCCGACCTGTCGTTGATAAGTAACTTGAACAGTAACTTGAGCGTTTGCTTAATAAAATGTCATCCAAATCATCTCTAAAATTCATGCAAATTTTTGTAGTGATACAACAGATAGAGAGGAACTCATTTTACACAAAAACACACATGTATAATTTAAAATATTAAAACTAAAATTCACCAAACTACTCTACTTTTAAAAACCATGACAATTTTTTAGCATAAAAACTCTTTCAAAAAATTATGTAAAAATATCCAATATTCCTAACACATGTTAAAGTAATTGATGAAATTATTATCCATATTTAGTTACACAGATAATTATTTACATAACAAATAAATATTTATCTATGTAACTTAATATGGATAATGATTTTATAAATTACTACATCATTTGTTAGTAATATCGGATATTTGTATATAACTTTTATAAAGATTTTTATGCTTTAAAATTCACATGGTCTTTAAAAGTAGCATAGTTTGGTAAATTTTAGTTTTAATATTTTCAATTATATAAATGTGTTTTTTTAAAAATGAGTTCATCTATATCATTTGTGTTACTAAAAAAAGTTACATGAATTTTAGAGGTGACTTGGATGCCATTTTGTTAAGTAAACACTCAGGTTACTGTTCACAGGCTACTATTCATCTGACTTAAATGGCAGCAGGCACGGAAACAAATGGGAGTGTCGAATAAGGAACGAAACATCAACTCAGTGTCAAATAGGGAACTGAATTTTTTTTAAACCAAGGAAGGAACGAGGAAGTTTTTCAGTGTCAAATAAAGGAATTTGAATTTAATTGTTTACTCTACTGATACATCAATCTATGCATGGGTAAAAGAAAAGGACTAATGACTGACATCAATTATATTTATTTGGGCCAATAAAAGTTGGATTTGTTTCCAAAAAAGCATATAAAAACCTATACACGCATATACACGCAGCAATGTTCAGTACCTAAGAATATGTATGTATAGTGTGAAATATAATTTAAGTGTGTCGAGATGACGTTGAATACTACGAACCTAGATCCTAAGGGTACCACCCCTCTTCAACTTTTTTCGTGACCATTCCTTAGCAAGTTTATTTGTTAAGAGGAAGAAAAATGGTTTTCGTGAAAACCCTCAGAGCATAGAGTTACAAACCACCATCATGGAAAATGGTAAATAGCAAAATACGAGCCGCAACAACAAGAAAAAACCCAAGAGGGACCCACTCAGCCCTAAAGACAATCAAATGATCTAAAACTGCAAAAATACATCAACGAAAAGGTTTCGTAAACATACCTACACACAACAGAGGTGGAAAAGATACCCAGACGACACAACCGTGACGGCAAAAGCATCCATTCAATCAGTGAAAACTATTGTGGCAAAGCTTCTGCCCAAACAAACAATGGTGGCAAAACATCCACCCAATAATCAGCACTAAGTTGGCAAAGTGTCCACCCAAAGGGACCCCACTCCCTACACCTCGGAGCTATTGCATGCCACCAGCCCAAGTATGAATGCCACAAGGCCAGAAGGGACAACTTCCAAAGATCAGGGGGTCAGTCTCAATGGGGTTTCATAAGGAGTTTTACGACATTAAATATGCTGATGTGGAGAAGAGAGAGAATGTGAGAGTTTCATGGGATGTGAATAGTTTCATCCCCATGAAACTCCACTGGCACAATTACCTAGTTTTCAGTCTAGATAACTGTGTCCATGAAACTTGCACTCAGACCGGTCTTAGGCCATTCTCAGTGGAGATATCATAGACGTGTTTATTTAGAGTGACACATCATCTAAAAACGTTTGAGACTATAATGAAATACCTCCCTCTCAATACATAATTTCATCTATTGTTGTTTTCTAAGTTGCATGCAAGACACAAGTTGTCTAGGTAACTGTGTAGAGAGGGTGTCATCCTAATGAAACTCATTTCACCTCTCTCCTCATTAATACACTGCCACATCATAAAAAATGTTGACATAGCAGTCTATTTAATGTCCATGAAATCTCCATTGAGACTGGCCTTATGACATGGTTACCTCCAAAGTATGTACCCACAGCCACATAGGTTGTAGACCATGGTGAGCAGCAGTCAGCATGGTTGTACGGAGCCATTGTAGCATGTGTGTCTAAGGCCTTCTTTAATAAAGTAGTGGAGACAAGTTGGCTCATAGGAACAGGAAAGAAATCAGAGTGGCCTTCTTCAACGTATGAGAGGAGTGGTCTCGGGTTCTGAGCGTGCTAAGCTAGCGTGTCGCGCAGGATGATAGCCTGACACAAATGGGCACTGTTGATCGATTAAAATAGAGAAAATTTTCTGTATACCATTGAAAATTGTAAGTGGTGAGCTCTGTGCCATTGAAAATTAAAACTTGAGCTCATTGTCATGGGTTGTAATTTTTGGTGTGCTCTATGGCATTGTCGTTACATTTTGACAGTAACGGTGTTAATGGGCTGTTAAATAGAAGGTGAAATAACTAAAATACTCCTGGCTAGAAGTTTAAAATATTTAAAATTCTATGTAAATGATATATCACTGGAAGTAAAAAAAACAACCATACATGCCAGGTTTAGATGAAAAATAACCATAGAGATGAAATATTTAAACTTCATTGCAAAATGATAAAGATTTCATACAACAAATTTTAGATGTTCAAGCATGCACATCAAAATATCTACTTGCTGCCCAGTTCTACATGCCAGCAGCAACAACATCCACCAGCCGCCCATACATGCCAAAAGGAGTAGCAACAACAAGTTTTAGTTCCAGCAAAATAATAGTACATAAACTATAAGTTTCCCAAGCAAAATATGATACATCAAATTGCTGCCCATACATAATGATTTGCATCAACTATATATTCAAATCTGGAATTGAAAGCTTCCTTTTGCTTCTGGTTTCAAATCATGTTAATGACGGATTTCGATAGTTTCAATTTGACACAATAGGAATGAAATCAAACAACAAACAAGAGAAGAATGTGGCTCACCCTTCACGAAGCCACTCGGGCTGCCCTGCTGTCCCCATAGGCGCTCTTGGCCGAGGGGGGCGCCTGCGCCCTAGGGCCGCTCGACGCAGACTCCCGAGGCTGCTCGACGCCGGCACCACAGGCCGCTCGACGCCCGGCGCCCACGTCCGAGGCCGCCCAGGCGCAGCGCGAAGGGCCGGCGGCCGGCTAGGGTTTCGAAGTGCGGCGACGACGGCTAGGTTTGGGCGGAATGTCGTGGCCGCGGTCTGGATCGATGCAGGAGTCGGAGGCCTCGGGGGGGGGCTTTTTTTTTCTTTCCTGATGACCGTCCACTCCGGATGCGGGTGAGGCAGGGGCAAAATTGTCCGACCCGTTAACTCTGTGACCGTCAAATTGTGACGACAATGACATAGAGCACACCAAAAATTACAACTCATGGCAATGAGCTCAAGTTTTCATTTTTCAATAGCATAAAGCTCACCAGGTACAATTTTCAATTGCACACAGGGAATTTTCTCATTAAAATAACTAAGCTGGCTTTCGCACCTGCTTTTGGAGGAGGCCTAAAAAGGCTTGCTACGGAGTAGCAACACAGTGGTTGGATGAGGCAGGGCTCGGGGAGGGTCGCCAATTTCTCCCACTGGGATGATGCACGCCAATTTCACCAAGGGAAGGTTGGGTGCAAGAGCTGCTAGCTGGGCAGCAGGCACCGAAGATAGACCGATCGATGGGATGGTGGGAGCATCCAAGGGGAGGTAGATCGAGTGGGGTACGACCGGATCTAGCCTCCAGTGTCCGGTGACGACATTGACGGTAGAAGACTGGTGACAATAACCAAGGTTTGGAGCTGAGGTAGAGGTAGAGGGAGGAGGGGAGGTGGCAAGTTGCTAGCCGTTGCTGCTGGTGGCGGATCGGCGACAACAGCCTCCGGAAGGACGGGAGCAGGCTCGTGAGGGGCCGGTGGTAACATTAGGTCAGGGGTTGATTACCTTTTTCCTCCTCTCCACCTCGAATAACTGAGGCCCTATTTTTTGAGATTGTAATCCACATAGATTATGTAAGTGTTATTGGATTATGTGTCATGGATACTATGGTAAAAGATCACTTTGAGACCACATTGGCTAGCTTATTTCAAATTATTTGCGATCCCATGATGATCTTTTACCCTACTACCTTTGGACAATAATCCAACTTATATAATCTAGCGGACAATAATATAGGAGGGAACATTTATAGAACTCAAGAGTGCAGGTGTAAAGTGAAGCGACATCACACTGACCAGTAGTGAATCTACAGGTAAATTCAGTACCCGGTTGGGGTCAATTACTAGTGTAAAGAACACATCGGCCCCAGCTTTTTTTACTTGGGGACCAGGGATATGGATCTTGCTACTGTGCGCGGAGTAAACTCTTGGGAAAATTGGTCTCATAGCACTGAAAGATGACCAAATCCGGAAAATACCATCGAAACGTCACCGCTCCGGAAACTACCATGGAAACAACACTCCGTCACCGCAAAATAGCATTCCGTGACATAGGAGCAAACGTCTGTCCACGCCGTCAAGTTGAAGCCCAGTTCCCCCTCCCTCGCTCTCTGTTACGTTGAAGCCCAGTTACCTTCAGAGTGCCAACTGCCAAGACGAGCTCAAGAGAAGTCCTCATGGCCGCACGGCACCGCTGCAATCGCGTGTAGGAGCAAGCTGCCACTCGCGCGGCCGGACGCTGGACGCTCCCTGCTCGGCATGGAGGCGTGTCGTCCTCTTCAAGACGAAGTGCGGCGACGCTGGCGGAGGCAGGGAAGCCGACGCGAACGCGTAGAACGGGGCAGCCACCGTCGCAGACGCCGCTTGTGTTCCTCCGACTCCAGCTCCAGCGGCGCAGGGGACGGCGCCGGCGTCATCGTCAGCTTCGGGGTCGGTGCCGCGTATTTGCCCCACAGTCAGACTCGAACGCCGCGGAACGACCGTCGGCACCAGCCTCGGGCGCGCGACGGGGCGCCGGCTCCGCTGCGGAAACCGCAGAGGGCAGCGGCTGCTTCCTCAGCGGCAACCAATGTGCCCCCATTTAGTATGCCAGCCGCCGCCCTCCCCGAGTATGCCAGCCGCCGCCGCATCGTCCCTGACCTCCGGCGAGATTGGTCCCGCCGCACCGTCACCACGGCTACGCGTCGCGGCGCCAGATCCGCCGCCGCCGCCGCCGCCGCGGAGGGTAGCTTCCGCTTCCTCAGCGCCGCCAGCTAGCGCCCGCGCCGCCAGCCGCCGTCCTCCCGGCGTACTCCATCCGCCGCTCATCGCACGCCATCACCTGGAGGCGGAGATGCTCATCACGCGCCCCCCGATGTCACCTCCCTGGGCGACGTGCGACGCCTCGAGCCCTTCCTCACTTGCACCTAGCGCCGCCATGCTCGGGTTGACGGAGAAGAATGGCACGGAGGGGCGCACCGCAGTGGCGGCAGCCTGCGCGAATGGCAGCGGTGGTGGGAGAAGGTAGTAGAGAGAGGGGGAATTGGGCTTCAACTTGACGACGTCGACGGAAGTTTGCTCAAATGTCACGGAATGCTATTTCGTGGTGACAGATTGTTTTTTCAATGGTAGTTTCCGGAGCGACGACGTTTTGATGGTATTTTCCGGATTTGATCATCTTTCGGTGCTATGAGACTAATTTTCCCTAAACTCTTTTCTGACCGTAGTGCTGCTTGCATCTGTAGAGGTAAAGATTGGGAAAGGTTTTTGTCGCATACATGGAGATAAGAAGGGGTGCAAATGCTGGGCCACACACCCGTCAATTAACGCGACCAGCCCCACTTCTACCTAACCAGACGACTTGCCTAATTTTATGGGGCAAAAAAGGAGGACATACCAGTTCAAGTTTCCTACGAGAAGACCATTTGTAGATCTCTATATAAAGGGGAAACCCCGTGTGCAGAACGGCACAGCCCAACGCAGCCAAAGCCCCTTGCACTGTCACTTGCATAGGTTCGGAGCTGAGATAATAGAAGAGAGATGATGAGGGTGGCGGTGGTGGGCGGCGGCCTGAGCGGCCTAGCGGCGGCGCACGAGCTGGCGAGGAGCGGCGGCGCGCGCGTGACTGTGTACGAGAAGGAGGAGCATCTCGGCGGGGGTGGCAACAAGACCATGGCCGTCGACGACGGTGCCGGCGGCCGTGTCCCTGTCGACCTTGGCTGCATGGTCTTCAACCGGGTGCGAAAACATGCATGCGCACTACTATACCGTTACATTAGTTTGGAAAATGCAAACAACATTTTAATTTGTAACTACGTACTACGTAGATCATTAAGCTATAAAATCGGGGAAAAAATCCAAAACGGAGATTATCCGAAAACAGCTCTATCAAGCAACACTTTTTGCACAAACAAATGTGTCGTCCCTGCCATAGTGGTGTCGAAATGAACTGTTTGCTGCTAATCTTCTACGAATTTATTAACATTTTAATTTGCAACTACGTACTCCGTAGATCATTAAGCTACAAAATCAGGGGGGGAAATCCAAAACAGAGATTATCTGAAAACAGGTCTATCAAGCAACACTTTCTGCACAAATGTGTCGTCCCTGCCATAGTGGTGTCCAAATGAACGACTGTTTGCTGCTAATCTTCTACGAATTTATTAACAAAAGAGCCAACTAATTGCAGATGACGTGCCCAAACATGATGAGATGGTTTGAAGATCTTGGTGTGGAGGTGGAAGCATCGGACATGTCATTCTCAGCAAGCCTGCGCTTGGACAAAGGTGGAGGCTTGGAATGGGGCACCCACAATGGTATATCTGGCGTGCTGGCGCAGAAGAGCAACCTGCTTAGCTCCAGATTCTGGCTTGTGATCCGCGAGATAATCAAGTTCAAGAATCATGCTCTCAAGTGAGCCGCTAGCCAAAACTTATTATATCATGCTTCTTCTGTTTTTTTTAAGACAGCACTACTCTCCAAGGATGGGTATCAACAAGTTTTTGCTGCTTTTTTTAAAAAAATTTGAAGGTACCTGGAGGACCATGGAAGAAACCCTGACTGGAATGAGACTTTGGAGCAATTCATCCAGTCACACGGATACTCGCAGCTCTTCCAGGATGCCTACCTTGTATGCAAACGACATACAATTTAAAACGGAGGGATCGGAGTGGTACATACACTCATCTCCAACTTATCACCAGTTTTGACCATAAATATTCGCTCGGTGCAGATCCCAATGTGTTCATGCATTTGGTCCAGTCCGCCACGGGGAGTATTATTGGGGTTCCCTGCTCTCTCTGTGCTTTCATATTTCCGCGACAATCATCTTCTTGAGGTGCCTACACATTTACTACTCCAGAAGAGCTTGTTAGTTTGACTAATATTTTGAAGCTAATTATTTCATCAAATGGAATTACACATGTGCATTCAGTTGTTTGGTCGCCCGCAGTGGCACACCGTCAAGGGTGGTTCGGGGTCCTACGTGAACAAGGTAGTGTAATTTTTCTTCTATAAATAAAAATGTGAGGAGGGTGCACTTGACCCTTTTATGTCTGAGCAGGTAAGGGAAGAATTGGAGAGCATGGGTTGTCAAATTAAAACCGGTCGTGAAGTCAAATCTGTTTTAAAATCCAATGAAGGTATTTCCAAAGCATAAATCCTTTCCGTAGTAGTGATTCACTGCTTTGTGAGTATTTTCAAAATAGATATATTGCATCCACTTTCTTTAGGCTTTCTGCAAAGGGGTTTAAATTAATGCATCAATCGCCTTTTTGTTGTACAGAAATTATGCCATAACATCTATGGTGTAGATTACCTATGGGTCATGTTATTTAATTATCCAGACAATATATTATCATGATACGTCTTCAAATTGCACTAGATCTCCCAAAGGTAGAGGCTAGGAGTGTTTCAAGGTATCTATATCAACTTGATGTAACAACCGTGAAGTTAATAAAACTTTCTTTTATAAAAAATCTCCCAAAAAGTATATCAAGTAGATCATATTAGTTAGGAGTATGTTATAATTGTAATAGGGGGACAAGTTACTGAATGCAAAATAGTGTCATAATATTTTTTTAAAACATCTGTATAAGCACCTAAGAGACACAACTTTATTAAAGGCATCCACACACGGGATTGGGAGATTATATTACAGTTTGTTCTTGGTGGTTCTTAAGGAAATTATCTGATTAGGTATCTGGTATCTATTATGTTGTTTCCATTATACATCCTTAAAGATGAATAATAATAATAATAATAATAACAACAACAACAACAACAATGCCAAACATCAGAAAGGTGCCAATGGGGAAAATGAAATATTGCAGGAGGTGGGATTAGTGCTGGTACGGGTGGGAGGGCATTTACACTTCGCTTGTAACCCAGTTAGAACTATAGTGAGTTGGTGGTGACCAACATATATTTGGTTTCAGGAAGAAATATTCTTTTTGGATTGGCCACTACAATTATTTCCTTATTGTAATAAATTACCTACCCCAACTTATTCACTCACGACAAAAATATTACGCTGCTGGAAACAGTTTATCGAGTTTTAGAGGTTGACGGTTCAGAGGAGATGTACGACAGGATCATATTTAGTCTTCAAGCTCCTGATGCTATAAAAGTACTAGGAGCTGAAGCAATACATGACGAATTGAGGATTCTAGGAGCTTTCCAATACATCTACAGGTATCGCTGCCACTATTGTGTAGTATTCTACAATGGTTAGATCTGATACAATATGTGTTCGAGAGAAAAAAAAATTCTGATACAATATTTTCTTATATCTTGTATTTTCCTTTCTGCAGTGACATGTACTTCCACTGCGATGAAAGCTTGATGCCACATAATTCCTACGCATGGAGCGCCAGGAACTTCCTGGGGACAAACAGTGGCGTGTGTGTTACCTACTGGCTAAATATAGTTCAGGTACCTACACAACATAGCAACTTCAACAGTGACATTAGTTTTACTACTTTTCATGTGCTTAGATGATCATGGAAGATTACGCATAACATTGGAGCCTTCTTGTTTTATATTTTCTAGAACATCGAATCTTCAAGGCCTTTTCTTGTGACATTTAACCCTCCTCGAGCTCCCAATCATGTATTCCTCAAATGGCATATGAGCCACCCAATTCCGTCCATGGCTTCTGCAAAGGCTAATCTTGAGCTCAGTAACATCCAAGGAAAGAGGGGACTATGGTTCTGTGGGCCATATCAAGGTTCCATTCATTTCACTGCATTCACCCATTAACTAATATCAATATAAATAATTAAATCTGAAATGTTTCTTTCATGAATAACAGGCTACAGATGCCGTGAGGACAGTGTTAAGGTATTTACTTCACACCTTCCCTATTGAATTCAATCATGAAGGCACCAAATATTATTTAAAAAGTATTTATGGGAGTGCAATCTGTTTATGGAAAACGAATCAATTCAGGCTGGTAAAGTAGCAGCTTCAGAATTGCTTCAAAGGAAGTGTAACCTTTTGGTTAACCCAAAACCGATGGTCCCATCATGGACCGAGGCCGGCGCACGCCTTCTGGTACTAAAACATTTTGACCAATACATAAACATCGGTAACGTGAGGTGAGGTTTGTATGAATTGCTGTACTACACAATCTATGGTAATGGTTCTCACTTTATTAGTTTTGTGCACAGCATAGTGGAAGGAGGCACTACGCTTAGTTTTGGTAGAGCATGTGAAAGATGCCATGTAAAAACTGTGATACAAGTTCATGACCCCCAATTATACTGGAAGGTTCTTCTCTCTTCTTGTGTCTTATCTGAAGATTTTTTTTACCCTTTTTTTTAAATAACATTCTATTCTCTTCATCACATCTCATGCAACATACATCTTACATCTTCGCTGTGCCTCCCCTTTTTCATCAGCTTCTAACAGAAGCGGACCTTGGTTTTGCACATGCCTACATCAATGGTTATGTCTCATTTTCTGATAACAGAGAAGGCCTTCTGAATTTTATACTGGTAAGACCATATTCTGGTCAACTGGTTTCCATATAAAATCCAATAAAGTTATGAAACTATAGGAAAGATTGTTCAAGATAATAATATTACCCCTGCAATTCATGTTTTTAATCTTTTGTAATACACTCATATGCAAATTCTCAGAAAATGACCACAAGGAAGTCTGAAATGTCTTGTTTACATTAATTAGTGGAGGGGTACATTATATAGATTTTTTTTAGTTATACAAGTCCACACAATGCAACTACTATCTTTTTTTATTTTCTGATTAAATCTATGAGCCATTTTGGTATACAGATTACTTTTGCTAATAGAGGTGAAAGGAAAAGGTTGATGCGGAGCAATGCCAGCAAAAGGTACCTTAATTCTAAAATATCATCTGAATTGTTTTTTCAGAGAATGAAGGACCGTACATGAATATGCTATTGCTAAACTCGTTCAAATTAATGTGCCGTGCAGTAGTTGTAAAAGGAAGGGCTGGTGGTCACCCTGGCTTCGAATCACTGGAATTACGTGTGCAAAATATATTCTGCGTCATGCTTCAAGGAACAACAGTGTATCAAAAGCAGCTAAAAATATCTCCAAGCATTATGACCTGGTAAGTGGACTTTGTTCACCTAACTTGGTTTTTTCTACAAGTATATTTTATATAATTTAACAAATCAATGTCATACATATTTCTAATTTGTTCCCTCCATCCACATACTACAAAAATACAATATCATTGGTCCCCATATATAGTCTAAAAGAACTGACAAAATATTATTAACACTTTTTTTAATCTGAAATATTTGTGTGCAGAGTAATGATTTCTTTGCTCTTTATCTGGATCCATCAATGACTTACTCTTCTGGTATCTTCAAGGTTTGCAAATCTTGTGATTCAATCTCTGGCTTGTGAATTGTGGAGCTTTTTTCTCGAACAAGTAAATTATGTAGTGTATTGCTGCGAATAGTATATACACCTGGGATGGCTCAATTACCTGGATATTGGTTCTAATTTTAGGCGGAGGACGAGAGCTTAGAAGCAGCCCAGCTACGTAAGATTAACAGTCTAATTGATAAGGTAAAACGAGGTTTGTTTGAACTCTACCATCATAAATTTCACCTGCTATTGAGATTACCTCAATATATATGCATTACATTATTATTGATATTTTTGCAATTTACTTATTTAACTGAAGGCTAAAGTGGAGTCAGGGCATCATGTTCTTGATATTGGTAGTGGTTGGGGCACTTTAGCCATAGAGCTGGTGAGGAAAACTGGTTGCAAGTACACGGGAATCACACTGTCTGAGGAGCAACTCAAATACTCCCAGAGAAAGGTGAAAGAAGCAGGATTAGAGGTCAGTGATGTACCTTTATAGGTAGTATTATGTGACAAACATCAACTTATGTCAGCAGGGGGGTTTAGAACCAAGATAACAAATTGATCTACTTATATGTAGGACCACATAAGTTTCCTCCTTTGCGATTACCGCCAAATACCAACTGGCCAGAAGTTTGACAGGATTATAAGTTGGTGAGCATGTAGTACTGCTGACTAATTATAGGAGCGATATCAGGAAAGTGGTAGCAGCTATTGATACGATAATTTTGTTTTGTTCCTTGTTGCTGATTTAGTGAGATGATTGAGCACGTCGGCCATGAGTACATGGATGATTTTTTTGGAAGCTGTGAGTACTATTTGGCAGAACACGGCCTATTTGTCCTCCAGGTGCATCATCACAACACATATTAATCTTGTACTGACCCATTGTATGACTGCGAATAACAGTCGCTCATCGGTTAACTAAATTTGAATCTCTCGACAGTTTATCGCGATCCCAGAGGAATTATATGACAAATTGAGGAAGAGGCCCGAGTTCATAAAGGAATATATCTTCCCGGGTGGCTGCCTACCTTCTATGGGCCGGGTTGTCTCTGCCATGACTAATGCGTCAAGTCTCTGGTATGTACTCAACTATACTTTTTTAGCTATTGATTAACTATGACTTCCATATGGTTTCTTAGTTCTTTCTTGATGAGTACACCTGTGATCTGTGCAGCATACAACACGTTGAGAATATTGGGGACCATTACTACACGACTCTGATGCACTGGAGGGATAACTTCATGGCCAACAGAAAGTAAATACAAACCCTTAACCTCAAGCTAACAGCTATACATTACAATACTCTCAATTAGTAGTATTCCATTTTTATACTTCTGTAGAAAATGCTTTATTTATATTTCATACTCAATTAGTAGTATCCTCTTTCTCTTTTTTGCAGAAAAGTTGCTGCCCTGGGATTCGACGAAAAATTCATGCGTACTTGGCAGTATTATTTAACATATTGTGCGGCTATGTTCAAATCACATACAATTATGGACTACCAGGTATGCACATACCATTCTCACTATATGACTACCAGCAGTTTCAGTTATGTTCTACTACTTCCGTTCTTAAATATATGACACCATTGACTTTTTTCATTTGTTTGACTATTCGTCTTTTCTGCAAATATTTTTGTAAATTGATAAAACTACAAGTTGAATCTAAATTACGTCTAACAATAGATAAAATGGTATATATTTTACTTTAGTTAACTAACTTGTTCAATGGATATTGGTGGTTAAAGTTGGAATAAAAAGTCATCATCAACGTTATGTATTTAAGAACGGAGGGAGTAATTAAGTGCGTTGGTTGAATGTTTTATATGTGTACCACATGCAGATTGTGTTTTCTCGATCCGGCGATGCCAAGGTGCCAAACTATGTGAGCATTGCGTAAATGGAAGACCTTGTGTCTATGTATCCAAGTATATGTTGGAGTTAATCATGTTGTTTATGTGTTCGTGTGAGTTGTAGTCAGTCATGTAAGTGGTTGCATGTACGTACGTGTTGACCTGTGTGAGAGTAATTGGGCCAACACTTTGCGTCGCTACTGAATTTCTTCTCAATTAGTTTGGTGCATATATGACCTTGTGTATCTACGCAAGGTAAAATAAAGATTTAGTAATTTGTACTGCAGTATTGATGTTTGGGCCATCAGTTGTTTATTGTTTATCAATAATTAATAATCTCCATATCAGTGTTTGCATTATTTTTATCTGTATTTCTCTGCAGTAGTGATGACACCAATAACCATTATTCACTTGTGGATATCAGCAAGCCAAAAAGGATCAATACCAACGAGATACTCTACATGGTGGATAAAAATGTGTCGGCCATCTTGATACAACAGAGACAGTTCTTTTTTCAACCATCGGATATATACAAGACCATACACAACACTGTTTAGCAAAGAACCGTTTGTTTGACAAGGACAGGCAAACATATATTAATAACAGGCATAGAAACGTTTGTTTGACGAGGAACCAACTGATCCCATGGGGAGCGTACAAGCGAGTACGATTTTAGCAAAGGCGACCATAAATTTTTCAAACACAACTCCAGAAGAGTAAAATGATTGTTGCTCCTCACACACTACTTGACCTGCTAGGACCCTCTTGCACTATACAAGAATATAGTATAAGTTATCTAGCATATCCATCCTGAACGCTCCTAATAGAACATCAACTTGCCTTATCTTCACAGAGGAATGCTCCCCGAAGATGAGCACGAATAGGTGCCATGAGACCCTGGGCCGATCGGCCAAATCCCTTTTTGGGTCCTTTGGCCTCTATTTTTTTGTGTCATCATTGTTCATGGGCATCATTGTGCTCCAATATAGTCTAAGTTCCTGCGAAAATAGAATGTCCTCATAAATTCAAGGCATATGCGAAAATGGCTCGATTATTAATCATTATCAATGGTTATGATACTATATCCATGTCATTATTAAATATAAATAGGTGTAAGAGTGTGTCATTACTCATTAACAACTGCCAATAGACTATCACTCCTAGTCCTTCCACAAGCAGCTCTGCAGATATTTTGTGCCGACACTACAAGGGCATGTGACACATCATGCAGGATGCCCAAGTCATTTGTCTTACATTGATAATGATGACGGTGGAGATCCACCTAATGAAAATAATAATGTAAATAAATTACAAGGAGGTTCTTTGTTTTCTTAAACATCTGATGTTGCTAGAAATTTTGATAATGACACACATTGTTATACAATCATCCTTTGTCCTGCACTTTGCATCCATATGTCACTAACCTTTCGTAGGAGTTGGATGATCGATGGAGTCGAGGATGAATCTAATTCAAGAAGAGGAGGACGATGAAAACATCACTATGGTGTATACACACGTGCTATTCCCCTCACCAAGTTACAAGTTTTCATCAACTTGGTCCACTGTTTTTTCTCAACTAGGGCAATTAGTCCTTTCATGATGAGAGATTGAACTTTATCCTCCAAATTTGCTTGATATACATCTGTAACTCAGATTGTGTTTGTTCACTTTCTTGCTTATGTTCTCCGATTCACTTTCAAGGAAAGATTTCTTGGTGGGGTCAATCAATTTGTGCTTGTTTGATAACCAACGAATTGATGGTGTAGCAGTTGCTGGGGTACGAATCATGCCTAATTAGAAGTCTGAGTTGTCAACATTGAGCTCTCCACCAATCAAATCTACCATACATATTAGAAGATCGAGCAAGTATGATGCATCACTGCATTTCTTGTATTTGACCATTTGTGAGCGTCCCTGCTAAAAGAGTAGCTAGCTCGTAACACATTGTAACAGTCTTGACGAAGTCAAACTTACTTACCATGAATAATAATACCTCTGGCTTGAGAGTGATTCATCAAATTACTCTCTCTATAAATACCATCTGGTTTTAGGCAAGCCAGTGTGATTCCGATAGACCATGGCAGTTTTCATATTATTTATGTCCTTGTATTTAGCCTTAAGGGTGTGTGTGTGGGGGGGGGGGGGGGGGCGGGGGGGGGGGAGCTTGAGCCCCCCTACCATGGAGAATATGTCACATAAAGGGTATGATCCATACATGCAATAGATACATGTCTCCATAGTACTTTGTTGATGGTAGGTTTCACATACATGTACAACTACAGAGTAATCATTTTCGAAATAATGACAGGGATGAGGAATACAACTGAACATGTGAAAAATATAAGTGAATTCCATTTCATTATGCAACTGCAAAGTTTGAAACTTGGTGTTTCTTAATCTCTTGTGCACAGGTACGGGAGCATTGGAAAATGGGACCATAGTAGAGATATTGCATTCGAGTTTGCAGTCAATCTGTCTTGAACATGATGCTCTCAAGTGCATTTAAAGATGCCCTCAAGTGCATTTAAATATGTTTACTATGTACTTGACAAAATCAAAGGGAGAGGTTGTCAAACTCAATTGTAATACATACATTGCTTAAAAATACTTCTCCTCAGCTACCAACATATGGTAAATACTGATGATGAGAACGACGCTAATAATTGTATTGATATCCTTGAATACTGCTCAGATCCTTGCATAAATATGACAATCACAGAACTTCCATAAATTATCTTATTCCTAACTTAGATACTAGGTAGCATCCTGGTTTGCATTGGGGGGGGGGGGGCATGAGCCCCCCTAGCCCCCTATCCCCCTTAGATCCACCATTGCTGGTTTGTATAGATGATACCGAAAATAATAAGAATGCTAGTTGTCATGTTGGTTCAGAATTTTGAATGGACACATAAATGCCAAGGCCATGCTTGAATAACCTTGTAATGCATGGATTATTATAATGTTGGAAGATATATGTCATTAGGGTAATAAAATTTTTATATATGAAGTTGTGCCTCAATGTGTCACATGTTCTAACGACCAAAGAAACTATCTACCTATCTATCTATCTATCTATCTAAATTTGACAATAACTTCAAAAGTTAACCATATTTGGCTATTTTACACATACAATGAGCCATCAAATATAGTAGGGGCAAGACCCCATATTCATTTATATTTGACAATTTTTGGATATATAATTTTGATTAAACTAGAACATTTTGAATACAACAAACAAATACTAATACCGTTTGTTTGGTTGGGGGAATAAGTCCAACCCGGACGGAGCCAACACGTTTTTGGGCTGTTTGGTTGGGGAGCGGCGGGGAAGGAGCCAACCCAGGAGCAAATATTCGCCCTAGATGTTGGTTCGCTCCGTCCGCTGAAATCGGGCGGACGGAGCGAACCCAGCTAGGTTCCGTCTTCTCACTCCTCTCTATTTCTCTCCGTCCGTGCTAGGCGGTGCGGCACGTGTTGGGCGGCGGGGCCAGGGGCGGTCGCGCTTGGAGGCGGGGTGTCTACACGCGGGGCGGCGGCGGAGGTCACCCCGCGCCACTGAGCCCTGTGCACCGCCGCCGCCGCCAGACCAAGCGCCGAGCGGAACATCGTTGGTCGTCGCTCGATTCGACGTCCAAGGTAGGAGCCGGAGCAGTCCGTCACCACCAGGAGGTCCGCAACACCGAGCCGCACACCCGCCGGCCATCCCCGTGTCCGTTCCGCCACCGGAGCACCACTGCCTTCACGAAGCAGAGTCGACTGCCGTCGCGCTTCACTGCTGAAATCCGGCCACTCAGTCTGTCTCCGTTGCTAGTGAGGACACCCACGAGTTTCCCTCGCTCTCCTCTCTCTCCGTTCCCCACCTTGGTTGAGACCTTAGCCGCGCCAATCGCCGGCGCCGCCGACGCTAGAGCCGTCGTCCGCTCTTGACATACTAAGGAAGAAGAAAGGGTGAAAATTCAATTTGATTTCTCTTGCAGGGTTCCTGATGCAAAAGTGCTAGAGAGAAGATTTTGCAGATCCAGGCTTGATTGATTTCTAGAAAGGCCAGATAAAAAGTGCAACCCAATCCTATAGTAACGATATTAAATCCATCCATTCCAATTCCTCCATCCAAACAAAAAAAGGTCGGAGCGAACCCAACCCAACCTTTGCAACCAAACATGAGAAGGGTTGGAGTCCTCCCAAAAAAAAAAAGGTCGGAGCCAACCCAACCCACCAGTCTCGCAACCAAACAGACGACTAGAGAAGCGACCTTTAGTACCGGGTCCTAACCCCCTTTTAGTATTGATTGTCCAACTGGTACTCTAGAATTGGTACTAAAGGGGGTCCTTTAGTACATACCGGGGGAACATATAATACCGATTGTGGTGTGGGACCAGTACTAATTTTTGCCTACCAAGTTCCACACCTGAGTTTTCTCATTTTTTTATGTTTTTCCTTTTCTTTATTTTGTCATTCTCTCCTAGAACCACAATCACAAAATTCTTACAAACAAATTTTGTCACAGATTGGAAGTAGGAAATTAAAGAATCGAAGCTCACCCAATTCATCAGGGCCGACCGCGATGACAGCGCCTGCCCCTCGTCTGGCAGGCTATCATGCGCTCCTGCTCGCCGCGCACTCTCACCCACCGCTAGTGGGGCACAATCCTTATGAGATAAGAGAGAGAGATGTGAGGGAGAACAAGAGAAGAATGATATAAGGCATGAGTGGTACACATCAGTTTGGGACAGAAAGGAAATAGGGGGGAGACCAGGGGACGGGAGGGACGCGTGCACACGGTAGGTAGGGAGTCAGTACCGGGGTGGACACTACGTGAAAAACTCACTTTGGTAACGGACATAGATTGCCTTTAGTAATGGGCAAAGCGCCCGTTACCGATCAAGTGTTACAAATGAGCGAAGAAAGGTAACGGACTGATGCCCGTTACTGATAACACATATTTGTAACGAGCATCAAACAACGACCATTACCACAACTAGCCACCGGTCACGTGAAATGGTTGTTTCTCTGGGCCCACATGGAACTTTGGTAACGGGCACCAAAACAAAGCCCGTTACATCAAGTCAACATCAAAGAGTCGTGTTGTAAACCTGCATCTCTTCTGTCTCGACGAAATGAGACGCGTCTATTTCACGCGCGTCTCAGCACAACTAGGATTCGTAACGGGCATCAAACAACTGTTACCACAACTAGTCACCGGTCACGTGAAATGGCTGTTTCTCTGGGCCCATAGGGACCTTTAGTAGAGGGCACCAAAACAAAGCCCGTTACATGAACTCAACATCAGAGACGCGTGCTATGAACCTGCGTCTGCTCTGTCTCGACGAAATGAGATACGTCTGTTTTCACGCGCGTCTCCTGTCTCTCGACTAAAGGAGACGCATGCTGTCAACCCGCGTCTCCTCTATCTCGACGAACGGGCCAAGTTCTGGGGCCCACCGGTCAGTATTGGTAACGGGCTTTTATGCTGCCCGTTACATTGTTGGTATGTTTGTAATGGGCGTTCCGAATGAAGCCCGTTACTCACTGATCAGTGTTTGTAATGAGCATTAATTAACGCCCGTTACAGATACGTAGGCCACCCCCTACAGTAACTTGCCTGCTGCATCCTAGAACCAGCCAGGATTTGGCAGCCATCAAGGGCTGCATCCTGACATCCTGGAACCAGCCAGGATATGGCAGCCACCACAGCAAGGAGACATCACAAACACATTCTCACATCACAGATATAGACAAGCAAGATCACATTTATAGACAAGCAAGATCACATCAAGTTTCAAGTTACTCATCAGGGCTTGTTTGTATGGAGTCATGAGAAAACTGCCTGAACCAAACAACATCTGACCCCAACAAGCAAGCCAAGTAGGTTTCTCAGGCAACAATACCTGACTAAAGAAGACTGAATGCAGCAAGTTTCAAGTTTCTGGCTACAATGAACTCACGGTGCACCATTATAGACATTGCCCTTTCGGTCGATGGTCTCCTTAAGAATGTACTCACACATCATCTCCCAGACCCGCTTTAGATCTTCTGTAGAAACATCTATGGCTGCTTTGAAATCCTGCAAAATACAATCATTTATGAGAATATAAGTAGAAATCAGTTTCTAAAATCAAATGGAGAATATGAGTAGAGACAAGGTTGAGCATTATTATCTACTTGCAGCAGCCTTCTTGATGTCAGGTATGTCATCGAGTAGTCTTAACATGTTGAATGCCACATGGAATCCACACAAAGAGGACCGCGATGGCTGCTGAGCACACTGCATCGAGGTACCAAAATGACAAGTTAATGCAGTACCAAATAGGTAAGAAGGGACCATAAAAAAACCTCGGTCTTATATCGAGATTTGGTTTGTGCTTGAGTGTTGTGGTTTTTGGGTTTTTTTTCTTTCCTTTCGTCACTCCATCCTGTGCACATGTACCAAAGGCCCTGCATGATCGGCAATACTGATTAGAAACACTAAGAGATTGAATTTTTGTGAACAAAACCTACAAGATACTGACCAGTCCACAACAACTTTGAGGTCTGTGAACTTTCGCGCGGGATATTGTTTAGAAGAATCTAGATACCAAACCTCTTTGAACTTCATACAGATGATTAGTGTTACCCAGTGGCCAGTGTAGTAGGCACCCACCACGTAGTCGTTGTTCATTGCATTTCCGATTGCTTTTACTACAAGGACAGAATGCTGAGAAGTATTTGTGGAAGTGAAAATATCTGGATCCAAAAAGCCAACACTGATCTGCATCTCCGCTGCCTTGTCCATCATTTTCCTACAAAAAATCAAATTGTTAGCATGCATGAACTTTGTGGTCAAAATTAAAGAAATATCTTTTTAGGTTTTAAGGGACTTACAATGTCCACAACCTCAAGAAGGTAACATCCAGAGAAGCCAGGGTTATAAGGTTATACACGCCACTGAATGCAATGTTTAACATTACAGCACCACCACCTTGAAAGTAGTCTTGATCCACCTTTGATGGAAAGGCAAGTTTATCCTTACTATGTTCCATGACGTAAGCATGCAACCTGGCACAATTTGGTCCAGCAGCCTTTAAGTCTGCTTCTGACAACATAGGTACACCCGGCTTGTATTTTGGTTCATGTTTTGTCCCAATAATACAGTTAAGAATCTCATCTTTAACAGAGGTTTCTTGGCCTGGTTCTCCTTCTGCAGTGGAGATTGCCTGGGCTCCTCCTCCTGTTGCAGAGGCTGTTGTACATGTTGCATCTGCTGCTTAGGGTGAGATTGCTTGGGCTCCTCCTACTGCTGCTGCAGAGGCTGCTGTTTCGTCTGTTGCTTATCCTCATGTTGCAGCTGCTGTTTAGGCGGAGTTTGCCTGGGCTCCTTCGGCTGTTGTCGATGCTCCTGCTGCGTAGTTTTGCTGATCTGCTGCTACTACTGAGCCTTCTCCTGCTGACACTGAGCTGCAGTATCTCCATCTCATGCTGTACCCCTGCTACCTGTTGCGGCTTCAGGGTTGGGATGTCTTGTCATGGGTGGTATAAGGATCATGTCCTTTGGCCATTGGATCCTTTGAACGAGAGCCTCAGCTAGGGTTGCTATGTCACCCCCATCAATTGGTACAGGCAGAGGGTAGTTACCCGCATTGACCCACACATAAGTAGGTTGCACCACAACATACCCATCCTGCACCAGTACTGCATGGCAAGCCTTTTGAAATGGAAAGACTCTCGCTAGTGCGAGTTCCACATTAATCTCGGTGCCATCCAAAAGGTTGCACGCGGTTGGCTATGTCAGCTTATCTATTGTGTCCAGCATAGGTGATCGACTATCACTGTGCACTTGATTCGCTTCGTCCTCGTTGACATTCCAATGGTCTTGCTCTCTGCCACGCGCATCTTCCTCGCTGTCATGCGCATCTTCTTCCTCGCTGCCATGCACGTCTTCTTCGTCGCTGCTACTGACAGGCGCTGGTAATTGGGAAGGAAGAAGTACATTTTTCGGTATTTCGATGTCTAATAGTCTTTGAGCATGGACAACTGTTTTAAATGTTATGTCCATCATATCATCAGACATCTTGTTCCTCTTCTTCCTGTACATTCCAGCAAACTCTTCACCAAACCCTTTACCCTAGCCAAGTGAACTAGACACGCCTCGGACCCGACCTCGATGCTCTGGAGTCTCTAGTGCTGCGGTGAGGATATCATTCTCTCTAACCCCAGAGAAAGAACCATCGCTACCCTGAGTTGCAAGTGTTTTCACCCTATCTGCTACCCCCACCACTGCAGGATTACTGAATGTTATGTCCCCGCTTCCTTCACTAGTGTTCTTCCTCTTCCTCCCTACCCTTGCCCACATAATAAGGTCTCGAACGTCCATGAAATTGGTCCTAAGGGTTCTGTTTTCCTTCTACAGCTAACTTTGCATCCTCCTCCTCCCACTCTTTCCTTTTACCATGATAACCTTTTTTGCCCGTCTTGTGTGGCTTATTATGCAATGCTCTCTTTTATTTCATCTCCTGGCTCAATTTCTGAAATGAAGGAGAATTGGTTTCCTGCACAAACATGTCCCAGTCTTGTTGCTGTAAAAAGGCATGCTTCGCAAAGGGAGGCTCCTATTCGCTCACATATTTCTTTCTTAAATGGGCCTTGAACCGCCATTGCAAGGTTCCAATCTCTGATATAGCTGCCTTAACTGCCTTCTTTCAAACAAATTCTTCCAGATTGGCTGGGTAATCTAGCTTTTCCTCTAAAACTGTGAACAGTTGTTCCTTCTCAATTGGTGAGAGATCATCAACCGCCTTGTTGATTGACACCCTCTCCCGAGCAATGAGGCCACAGACCAATACAAATCTACCCCTCGCAGCATCTGGGGTAGGCCAAAAATTGGCATCAAGTCCAGTTGCAGTCAACTTGTCTTCCGGCCATTTGGTTTGTGTCCTTATGTAAGTGCAATCAAGCCTCTAAGTGGGTTTTGGTGATGTTGACCACTTAATTAAAGGTCTAATGAGCTTTTGAGTATGAGTGACAGGTTTAGATTTGAAGAAAGGTGAAAAGGAAAGAAAGGTGACCCCTCATTCTTTGAAGAGGCTTCCTAGGGCTCAAGACAAGCTTTAAATTCATTTTCTATTTTGAATTTGAGTATAGGACAAGCCGTACTATCAAGAGGGATACTAATAGTGGCATGGATGAAACCAAGTGCTTAAAGATCTTCTCTAAAACCAAAATCATCCCAGCCACATATGACCTATCAGCTAGCTGTCTTAACCACTTACTCACTTTCCCGGAACCTCTGAGGTTTTTCCCAGAAGTTCCAAGCTGCTCCCTGACAGCCTGCTGAAGTTCGCCCTTTCTCGAAGGCTCCGGGATCTCGCCCGAAGGTTCCGGGCTTTCGAAACTAGCCGTTGCTGTTTCAGATCTGAGGGTATTTATACCCCCTTGTCTCCAACGGTTAGTTTCTTCCTCCCTGCACCAAAACAGTAGCTTTTGCTCCCCTCTCTCCCAAGCATTGACTCCCACCTACTTGGATCCAAATCCAACCCTAGCATTCAAGTGTGGAGTGATTCCTTGTGAGAAAAAGCAAATCCAAGCCCCTTCTTGTGTCCTTGAGCACTTGGTGGACCCCTAGCTCCTTGGTGGATCTTTTACTCTTGGAGCCTTGCTCCTAGACGGCTAGAGGTTGCTTGGAAGCTCTCCAATCGATTGTGGAAGCTCCAAGAAGTTTGTATTACCCTCACTTGCCTAGTGGAAACCCTCCATCTATTACCTTGGTGACAGGTGTGAGAGAGGAGTGGATCTAGAGAGATTCCATAGCCTTTGTGGCTAACCTCGACAACGTGGATGTAAGCCAACCTTTGTGGTGAGCTGAACCACAGGATAAATTATTGTCCCTTGAGCTTTACCTTTCATATGTTGTTGCTTGCTTGTTCTAGGTTGTTTACTCACTATATCTATTAGGGTTTGCTAGGTTTCTTGTTATCTCTTTAACCCTAAGGTTGCTAGTGTGGTTAGGCTCTCTCTCTAAGTATTTGTAACCAATTTCCTGCTCTCTATTTGCTCTCTAGCCTTTTGATCTGCAGCAAATCTATAGAAGTTTGTTTTCCCGAAAGCTCCAGCAAAATACACCTAAGTGCTTTTTCCCGGAGGTTCCATGGAAAAACCCGGAGGTTCCGGGATCTGGGCAGTATTTGGCAGAAATTGGTTGAAATTGTTTTGTAGGCCTATTCACCCCCCTCTAGGCCACTTGCATTGATCATTTCAATTGGTATTAGAGCCGGTTATCCTTGCTAACACTTAACCGTGTGAGGATATGGCAAGTGGTGATGACAAGCAAGAAGAAGAGGAGTTTGAAGACATACCAAGTGAGGTTGATGGTGATGCCTCAGAGGTTGGCAACACATCAGCCCAAGAGAAGCTAGACAAGCTCAAGAAGGTAATCAAGGAAAGCTCCAAGGACAACAGCAAGAAAAGCAAGAAAGAGGACAAGAAGAAAGAGAAAGAAGAGGAAAAGAAGAAAGAGGACAACAAGCAAGAAAAGAAGAAGAAGAGGAAGGAGGAAAAGAAGAGAAGAAAGAGAACACCTTCACCATCTTCATCATCCTCATCGTCATCTTCATCTTGTGAGAATGGAGATGGGGATGATGAGTACTACAGCACAAGAATTCCCAAGAGAACACTCAAGCCCAAGCCCAAGGCCAAGTTCAAGAATGATTATAGAAGCGTATCCTTTAACTATGATTCTTTGGAGACTAAATCTAAGGATGATGTCACTATACCCGTTGGCAAGTTGCCCCAATTTGATGGGACCAACTTTGCTAAATGGAAGCATATGATGAAAGCTTATCTAACCGGTTTGAGTTTGGAGTTGTGGAACATTGTGTGTGTAGGTTTTGATGATCCCGAAGACTTTGGAAACCTCACCCCACGTGATCGCCGCAACATCAAGAGGAAGGCTCAAGCTACAAGCGTACTCCTTAGTGCCTTGAGTGCTCAAGAGTACATCGTGTCAATGGACTAGAGATTGCTAAAGAGATTTGGGACACCCTCCTCATTGCTCATGAAGGTGTTGACAAGGTTAAGAAGTCCAAGATCAACATATTGATGGCCGAACTTAATAGGTTCACTATCTTTGATGGAGAAGGGCCACAAGAGATGTTTGATAGATTGATGGTCATAGTTGGGAAGATAGGTTTAGGTGGTGATGAGTTGGATGACCACTATGTTGTGAAGGTGATGTTGGAGGCCTTTGCTCCAAGAAATCCTACTCTAGTCACCTTGATTAGAGAGAAGAAGAGATTTGAGGAGTTCTCTCCAAATGATGTTCTCGGGAGAATTCTTACTCATGAGCTTATGGACAAAGAAATCCAACATAGAAAGAAGATTGGTGAGCTAGAAGCTAAGTTGAACAACTTGAAGGTCAAAGATGTTGCTCTCCATGCCAACAAGTCAAGCAAGTCTACTACTTCATCCAAGCACTCTACTTCATCCAAGCCCTCCAAGTTAAAATCAAAGAAAGTGGAAGTAGAGAGCTCTACAAGTGACTCAAGTGAAGATGAAGATGAAGATGAAAGCCCTCATGTTGAGATCGGGGATATGGCCTTGTTCATGAAGACATATAAAAAGGGCTTGAAAAAGCAAGGTTACAAATTTGCCAAGAGAAGGTTTCCCAACAAGAAAAAGAGAACTTGCTACAATTGTGGAAGCACCGAACACTTCATTGCGGATTGCCCCAATGAGAAGAGGGAGAACAAGAATGACAAAAGCAAGGGAAGCTACAAGAAAGATCAATTACCATATCACAAGAGAAGAAACTATGGTGGAGAAGCTCATATAGGTCATGAATGGAATTCCGGAGATGAGAGCTCTAGTGAAGGAGAAGGGAAGAAAGTTGCAACCGTGGCTATCAAGAAGTTTCCTTCTACCTCAAGGTTGTTTGAAAACTTGACCGATGATGAAGAGAGCTCATCCATTCATTGCTTCATGGCCAAGGGTGAGAAGGTAAAAACAAACTCAAAACCCTCTCCTCCACCTAGTGATGAGTCGGAAATTGACTCTAGTGATGAAGAAATTAACCAACTTGTTAGCAACATGGATAAGCAATCTAGAGACTTTATGGCTAAGTTAGTAGTGGAACTAGAGAAAACCCAAGACATTCTTACATCCGAAAGAAGTGAGCTTGAGGCCTTGCGTTTGGAAGTTAGCCAAGCGGAGGGCATCATAGCTACTCTCAAGGAAGACCTTGCTGCCTCTCAAGCTCAATGCAATTCTCTCAAGTCGAGGAATGAAGAGCTTGAGGAGCAATATAGTCTCCTTTGGAGTA
The DNA here is from genome assembly GCA_036936925.1 of Cenchrus fungigraminus. Taxonomy (NCBI): domain Eukaryota; kingdom Viridiplantae; phylum Streptophyta; class Magnoliopsida; order Poales; family Poaceae; genus Cenchrus; species Cenchrus fungigraminus. Next base: position 78,588,721 of record CM072780.1, read on the forward strand.
GCACCTCACATCCTTCGAAGGTAAAGGGTGACTCTAGTGCTTCTACTAGCAAGGGCTGTGATAAATGCTACAATATTGATCTTGAATCTTATGCTACTAACCTTGCTAACATGGAAGCTATGAAGAAGAAAATTGCTAGGCTAAACTCAATCATAGCTAGAGGATGCATGAGTGAAGGGAACAAGAAAGGGAAGGCTCCCAAGAGAAAGATAATGGACAAGAGTGAGAAACCTGGTTTTGGCTATGTTGAAGGTGGCAAGACCAATGAGAGAAAAATTATCAAAGAAAAAGAATGCCTAGAGTTCAAGAGCAAAGGGTTTCTGTTCACCCAGAGTCCGGAGGTTCCGAGCTCAGAACCCGGAGGTTCTGGAGTCTGGAAGCCTCATGCCACACAGACAGAACCTGGAGGTTCCGGGAAAATTCCCGGAGGTTCCGGGGTCTGCAAGGACAAAACCAAGAAGAAAGGCAAGGCTCAACACCAACATGTTCCTAAGGCATCTAACACTCGTCTGCAGGTCCAGAATCATCCAATCATGCCTAGAAGAAACATGTCTCCCAACAAGAACAAGGCTCGTGCATCTAGTGACATACCTCCTAGCTATGTGTTGAGACGCAACAACATTGGTAAAGTTGTTGCCACGTATGTTGGAAATCAGTCCAACATATATGTGAAAAGATCTCTATGGGTTCCTAAAGTTTTGGTTGCTAACGTGGAAGGCCCTAAGTCAAATTGGGGACCTAAAAGAAGGAACTAAATTGTTTTGTAGGCATACTCTTCCGGTGGATCAAGTTGGGTGCTTGATAGCAGATGTACACATCATATGACCGAAGAAAGGAGTATGTTCTCATCCTACCTCCATTTGGAAGGACCAAGAGAAACTATTGCTTACGGAGGGGATACAAAAGGAGAAGTCATCGGTGTAGGTGATATCCCTATTTCTCAAAATATTCAATTACCAATGTTCTTCATGTTGATCCGTTGGTTTACAATCTATTATCGGTTTCACAACTTAGTGAGATTGGTTTTGATTGTCATTTTTCGGATAAGGGTGTGTCCATCATAAGAAGGGGGAATTCCTTTATTGTCCTTACGGGTCGCTTGAGGGAGAGGCTTTACCTAGTTGATCTCAACAAAAGTAAGGTTTCCCCCAAGACTTGTTTAGTGGCAAAATCTAGCATGGGTTGGCTATGGCATCGCCGACTAGCCCATGTTGGCATGAGGAACTTGGCCAAACTTTTGAAAGATGAACACATCCTTGGACTAACAAATGTAATTTTTGAGAAAGATAGGATATGCAAAGCATACCAAGCCGGAAAGCAAGTAGGAGCACCTAACCCACCAAATAGCATCCTCACTACATCAAGCCCATTGGAGCTCATTCACATGGATCTATTTGGACCGGTGGCCTACATAAGTATTGGTGGTAAAAAATATGGCTTGGTTATTGTTGATGATTATTCTCGCTTCACGTGGGTGTTCTTTGTGTTTGATAAGAGTGAGGTACAAGGAAAAGTGAAGACATCCATAAGAAGAGGACAAAGGGAGTTCGATCTACCTATCAAGAAAGTAAGAAGTGACAATTGTTGACGGTCCTTACAACAAAGATTCGACCGTAAAAACCTCGGGTTCGAGAAGAGTATATGGCAAGTTTCATGCACATTTTTAGTACTAATAAAGTTCCACGAGTTGTGTTGTGAATTTCATAGGCAGGTACACATTTTGGGAGAAATTGGAACCAACGTGCCACATGAGCAAGGCACGGTCGAACCACCTGGTCCGGCCAGCCCTACAGGTGCGGCCGGCCCTGCAGGTGCGGCCGGCCCTGCCCCGTGGCTCGTGCCTGGTCCAGAGCACCTCCTCTCCTTCGAGCAATACTTGGACGAACACGATTCACTGAAGAATGTCGGTTTGATCCAAAGGTGGAGGCTAGGATCAATGGGTCCACTTGTCCGGCCGCTCAACCGCCACAACCGTCATTCCGAGGCGATCCTAGGCGTCCCTGAGCGAAGGCGGTGCATCACACGGCACGGAGGTGGGCCGGCCGCACCTAGAGGGCCGGCCGCACCTAGCAACCGACGTGCCGGGCGAAACCGACCCAAGGAACCGACCTACAACCGCCTCAGGAGCAGTGATCAGGGGCGTCCAAGGCGAGAGGCGGTGGATCATTGGGTCGGCCGCACCTGACATATTGGTCCCACGCGCTCAACCGACCTCCCTTGCCTATAAAAGGCACCTCACACTCGCTGGATTGGACACACAACGCAGGAGCATCTCCACTTCCCTCTTTTGTTCACTTAGAGTAGGATTAGTGTAGCTTGGGAGTTAGAGTCGAGTCGAGTTAGTCTCGGGGTTCCGGAGGAGTCTTCTTCAGAGTTCCAGTACTGCTCTTGTATCCTTTCTTTGTTTAGACTCAAGTACAATTCAAGTTATCTTTCTATCTTACCTTTTGAGTCAATTACATTCAGCTTTTACTTTGCTCTAGAAGCTTTATTCTTGGTTTAGACTAAAGTTAGTTTAGTCTTGGTTAGCATAGCTCTCTTGAACCCTATAGTGTTGTGGTCATTCTTTGCTTGATCTCTGGTGGTTCACGGGAGAGAGAGACCTTCCTTCGTGATATCCGGGGAAAGGTTCTTTGGTTCGTTGTGAGCGCGGTGCTCAGAGCTTACCTTAGTCTTAGATTGGTGTCCCGTTCAACGGAATAGTTGTGGTACCCTAAGGAGGTGACAGCTCCGGACGGGCTCTGTAGTCCACCACGTTAGTTCGGGCCGGTAGGATTCAGCGCGTCGTCGTTCTCCCTTCTCATCCCAGTCTGAGAGCGCGGCTTTGCATGCCCCCGCAGCACTAGAAGAGCTTGTCGAGTTTAGCTTGCCTTGGTTATCCTTTGTTTTAGTTCTTTGCCTAGAGTTGACAAGAATAGATAGATTGTGTTAGGATCCTTTCTCGTCTCGTTGTCCTCCCAGCTCGCTAGATCCTCTCTAGTCCTTTATCAAGATCTCCTTGTGTGTGTCAAGTTATCCCCGAATATCTTTATTCGTTACCCCCGCTATAGCTCTTTACCAAGTCTTGTTATTCTCCACCGTTTTTTCGATTATCTTTGCCGTAGTGCCTCCCTTGGGAAAATATAAATACGATAACCCGAATACCACCGGGTGAAGTGCTACAACGGTAATCCGTGCGCTTGCGGACCTTTCTGTGATCGTGTGTTTTACCAAAAGACGTTCCCTAGCCCCGTTACTAGAGGTGTAAACCCGGTAGCGATGCTTGCGAGTGCCTCGAGCATTCCTGGCGCCGTCACCGTAAGTGCAACCTTAGTAGTGAGGCTAAGGAGCGTCAACAACAATGGCTCGGAATTCCGGAACACAAATGTTGAAGATTTTCTTGATGAAGAGGGCATCAAGCATGAATTTTCAGCTCCATATACCCCTTAACAAAATGGGGTGGTTGAGAGGAAGAACCGAACTCTTATTGAGATGGCAAGAACCATGTTGGATGAGTACAAGACTCAAGACATCTTTTGGGCCGAAGCTATCAACACGGCTTGTCATGCCATCAACCGCCTCTATCTTCACAAGTTTCACAAGAAGACCTCCTATGAGCTTATCACCAGTAAAAATCCTAAGGTGTCTTACTTTAGAGTATTTGGGTGCAAATGTTTCATTCTAAACAAGAGGCCCCGAACATCTAAGTTTGCACCAAAGGATGACGAAGGATTTCTTCTTGGTTATGTTCCTAATGAGCATGCTTACCGAGTCTTCAATCTAACCACCGGAAGGATTGAAGTCACGGTAGATTTGACCTTTGATGAATCTAATGGCTCTCAAGTGGAGCAAGTTGATTTCAATGTTGTAGGTAATGAGAAGCCATCTTGTGAAGCAATCAAGCAATTGGCCATAGGTGATGTTAGACCAGTTGAAGCACAAGAATAAGATGAAGAACAACTCCAAGCTTCAACACCACTCGAAGGACCAAAGGTCACTGGTTCAGCAGAAGTGCAGACTCCGGAGGTTCCGAGGAATTCCCTGGAGGTTCCGGGAAACGCTGCTGGGACTCAACCTCCGGGAAACTCTCTGGAGGTTCCGGGGTCTGGGAACTCAGCACCACAAGACACTGTGAACCAGCAATCAGATCAGCAAGAGGTTGCTCAAGCAAGTACATCTGAGCCTCAAGCTGATGAAAATGATGAAGACCAACCTCTACACCAACCTCTTGGGCCATCACATCCCCGTGTACATCAAGTCATACAACGGGATCATCCCATTGACAATATCCTTGGGAGCATAAGGAGAGGGGTAACAACACGATCTCGTCTTAAGAATTTTTGCGCATTTTACTCGTTTGTTTCCTCTCTTGAACCTATCAAGGTAGAGCAAGCTCTTGAGGATCCGGATTGGGTGGTGGCCATGTAAGAGGAGTTGAACAACTTTGAAAGAAATCAAGTGTGGGAGTTGGTGGAAAGACCGAAGACGAACATCATTGGCACCAAATGGGTCTTTCGAAACAAACAAGATGAGTTTGGCATTGTGATTAGGAACAAAGCAAGATTGGTTGCTCAAGGGTACACTCAAGTTGAAGGACTAGACTTTGGAGAAATATATGCACCGGTGGCAAGACTTGAAGCAATTCGATTCGTGCTTGCCTTTGCTGCCCATCATGACTTCAAGCTATATCAAATGGATGTTAAAAGTGCATTTCTCAATGGACCACTCTCCGAAGAAGTCTATGTTGAGCAACCACCGGGTTTTGAAGATCCCAAGCGTCCTAATCATGTCTACAAACTCTGTAAGGCGCTGTATGGGCTTAAGCAAGCACCAAGAGCATGGTATGAATGCCTTAAGGAATTCTTGCTCAAGCAAGGCTTTGGGATAGGCAAAGCCGATGCTACTCTCTTCACTAGAAAAGTTAATGGTCATATCTTTGTGTGCCAAATATATGTCGATGACATAATATTTGGTAGTACTAATGAAGCCTTTTGTGAAGAGTTTAGTAGGGTGATGACAAAGAGGTTTGAGATGTCCATGATGGGTGAGCTCAAGTTCTTTCTTGGATTTCAAATCAAACAAGCAAAGGAAGGGACGTTCATATGTGAAACCAAGTACACAAGAGATATGCTCAAGAAGTTTGACATGGACAAGGCCAAGCCCATCAAGACTCCAATGCCTACCAATGGACACTTGGACCTCAATGAAGAAGGGAAATCCGTGGACCAAAAGGTATATCGCTCCATGATCGGCTCTCTTCTTTACTTATGTGCATCTAGGCCGGATATTATGCTTAGTGTGTGCATGTGTGCTAGATTTTAAGCTAACCCGAAAGAGTGCCATCTAATGGCCGTAAAGAGAATCTTGAGATATTTAGTGCATACCCCTAACATTGGCTTGTGGTATCCTAAGGGCTCCACTTTCGATCTACTTGGCTATTCGGATTCCGATTATGCCGGTTGCAAGGTAGATAGAAAGAGTACATTGGGGACTTGCCAATTCCTTGGTAGGTCTCTTGTGTCTTGGAGTTCTAAAAAGCAAAACTCAGTAGCCCTTTCCACCACCGAGGCCGAGTATGTTGCAGCCGGCGCTTGTTGTGCTCAACGACTTTGGATGAAGGATTACGGATGTCACTTTACCCATATCCCACTTTTGTGTGACAATGAAAGTGCCATAAAACTTGAAAACAACCCTGTCAGTCACTCTCGTACAAAATATATAGACATCCGTCATCACTTCTTGAGAGACCACGAAACCAAAGGAGATATCACTCTAAGTCATGTGAGCACCGATAAACAACTAGCCGATATCTTCACTAAACCTCTCGATGAGTCAAGGTTTTGCAGCTTGAGGAATGAGCTAAATATTCTTGATTCTCGTTACGTGGTTTGATATATAGCACATCTTGGTTGATATGATGCTTTGCTGAAAATCTTTTGAAAAATTTTCATACATGTGTTTCAAAATCAATTTTATATCCCAACTTGTTCCAAAAGGCTATAGCTGTGTGTTGATTGTTTGTTTTCTAGCCAATTGGGACAAGGAGTCCATGACCTAAGAGCTAAATCTAGAAAAAGTGCCAAATCTTTGAAGAACAGCAAGCTCTCTGTCTCTGGCTCCAGTCTCCGGAGGTTCCGGGAATTAACCGGAGGTTCCGGACCCTTATCTGTCAAAGCAATCAGGATTCAGTAACAAGTTGCAAAGCTCGGAGGTTCCGGATATGGACCCCGGAGGTTCCGCACTTTGAGCAGTTGGCAGTCTACAGGAGTCAAAGGAGAATCTAAGATGGAATATACCGTGGACCTTATCTTTTACCCCTAGGGTAACTTCTCGTTTCAACCCTATCCATTCACCGCAGTAGATCTCATCTTTCATCGCTCTCCTCCACTCGCCTCTCTCCCTCACGCACGCGCGCCCGTATCCATCCTCTGTCGGGCGCTGCCGCCGCTGAAGGACCGATTAGGCGACCATAGAGGGGGGGGGGGAGTGAATGGGAGCCGATAAAAATTCTTCCCGAAGGTTGAACTCAGCCTATGCCCCAAATTCACAACCAAGGATTCCCACATGAGTTTGCCAAGGTCGCGTAGTCACAACAGACCTACCAACCCTAGGAACAAACTCCAACTCAAAGCAACACGGAAGCGCAAGTCAAGAAGCAAAGGACTTAGCCGATCTGCGAGGGTCGGGGCGGACGGTCCGCGATGCACCGGCGGACGGTCCACACAGAGGGGGCGGACGGTCCGCAGGAAGGGCGCGGACGGTCCGAAAATCAACCCCGAACCTCCAATACTGCACCTCGAAAAATGGACGGTCCGTAGCCTACCCGCGGACGGTCCGACCCGCGCGGACAGTCCGGCAAACCTCTTCCAACCAAAACCACTCAATTCGACGGATCGAAACAAAGCGTCGCAAGAACTCGCGAAGAACACGACGAACACCTGGCTGAACAGCACCTCGCGGACGGTCCGCACGGTGGCCGCGGACTGTCCGCCTGGCTCGCAGACAGCAGCCCGATCCCGACCTCTAGAAGGTCAACTCCTCCTTTCCTTTGCCCGATCTCCTGAATCAACCAAGGGATTGCTACCAAATCATAGGTGAAGATGAAGCGCCTCTAGGAGATGCTATACCTACGAATTTGTAGCCACAAAGCCACTGAATCGAGAGGAATCGAGATTCTACCGAGCTCACACAAAGAGCTAGGGTTCCAACTGAAATCCTTCAATCGGAGGCCAAATCCGGAGTTTGAGGGGTCATGATCAAGCACAAAGATGCATGAGACATCTATCCATGATCCCCACCAACAAATCCGAACCCAAACACCCCAGAATCGAAGGAACAAGGCGCGCACGAAAATCCAACGAAAATAGCTCGAAAAAGACACGAAAATCACACGAGCTACAAGAAGGAAATCAACGCAACCATGAATGCTTCCATACACTCGAAGGACAGATTCTCTACAAAACGGTGAACAAAATCTACGCCTATGGAGCAAGGAAATGAGAAGCAGTCCGGATGGATAGTTTGCCCAGAAACCCTAGAGCTATATATATGAGTCCCTCTGGGTTGGGCAAATGACCAAGCTACCCCTAGCACTTAAACTTAAGATACAATCCCCTCAGGGGCAATGTGGTTAAGTAGCACTCCTCTTCATCAGATGGCCACGCCTTTGCCGCAGTCCGCATCCTCCCGACGCAAGCCCTGCGATCCCGCCGTGTGTCCTTTGGCATCGAAGCTTCTCGGCGCGCCCGGATCCCGTCTCCGCCCGCCGAGCCTCCGGTCTTGGTTTTGTGGCTTAACCAAGTAACCCGACGGTTTTGTGGTGAACCGCCGCAAACCCCGCGTGCAGACTCCGGCCGTGAGCCGCTACCCTACACCGGCTCCGGTCGACGACTTTGTCTTGCTTTTCTTGCCACCATGCGGCCCGCACTTGACCCCGTTCGGCCACCGGGTCCATCGAGCCGAGCCTACTTGTCTCTCCACTCCTCGGAGGCCCCACAAGGCTAAGACTTTTCGCGCCCGCTCTTCACCTGCACCAACATGAGTCAAGCCGCAACCTGCACCTGTAATACTCAGCCAAGAGTCAGTCCACACCACGTTGTCAATCACTCATCACACCAGGAAGCGACCATCCACCAGTCCTCGGACGCTCCGGTCCTCAATCTCCCCCTTGATGAGTGCATTGACAACACACACATAGTAACCAATTCAAAGAAGAGAAAAAGAAAAGAAACGAATGAAAAACTCAAACAAGTGATCAAAAGCCAAACAAAAGCCAAAACGAGATCACTTGAGAGAGAAAAATCTCGGTCCCCTAAGACAAGGGCAACGGCTCGACACAACCGAGATAAAACGCTCCAAAATTGCCGACTCCTCAAGGTGAGGCAAAAGGGCTCGACACCATCGGCAAAAGAGCACTACTAAAATCAGGCGCAAAGAGCTTCAAAGCACATGATTGCAAGCTCCCCCCGAACAAATGCATTTCTCCCAATTTTCTCCCCTTTGATGCAAAACTCCCCCTGGATGCATGAATTGGGTACTTTCCTCCCCGTTGTTGGTAATGCATGAATCAAGCTAAAATGAAACCTAGAGCTTCTCAACTAGACAAAATTCAACACAAAATGCTACACATGTCCAAATGAGCAAGTGAGATACTCTATAGCTTCGTATGCACATTAGCCACAAGATTACCAAGTTTCACATCCATTGAGCAAAGCTAAGATAAACATGACCAATTTTCAAAAAGATCACTCCCTCATGAGCAAAGTCTTAAACATGAGCAAAACATGTCAAAATGGCAGAGCCACACAAACTTCATGCTAGGACAACAATTTTAACCATAAGATCATCATAAACACCCTCAAGCATCTCATGTTATGTCAAAGCCACCGAGCCATGTGCCTACTTCTATGTATGAGACTTCTCATTGGTAGGCATCATGCAACGGTTTAGCACCCAAAGCCATAAAAATTAAGCACATATGACATGGGAGCACATTTTCCAAGCAATTCACATTTCATTTTTAGATTTACAAAGGTACATGAAATGTCTTTGCGACAAAAAGGAACTTATGCCCCTCCACAAGATAAAGCAAGCGAGCTAACCATTCAAGATGACAAATGAGCCTTTGGCTCCATATGATCAAAATACGCTATCCAACCACAATTTAAGCATGGCAAAGCCACAAAAACATGTCAAGATCATATAGAGGCATTTACTCACAAGAGAGCATACATGTAGCATTTTCAAAAGTATAGCTAGCAACCATGGGCATAAACCAAGATCATCCAGAGCTAAGCCAAACTAACCAAACCATACCAAACTAGCTCACAAGATCATGTATAGCACATCATGATGAACAAAGTATATAGGAGAAGCTCATCTCTAAACATATGATGCACATGCAGTCTATGATACAAAGATGCAAGCATGATATGATACAGAAATGAACATGCAAAATGCATGTCCATGAGACCCCCCCAACCAAAACTCAAAAGGGAAAAACCACACCAAGGTTACCCCGCAATCGTGCAAATGTAGCTTGGTCCAAGGGCTTTGTTAGGATATTGGCGAGCTGTTTCTCGGTTGGGACATGGATGAGGTCTATGTTTCCCTTCTCTACATTGTCTCTCAGAAAGTGGTACCTCACTTCTATATGTTTGGTTCTGGAGTGTAGCACGGGGTTTTTGGCAACGCTAATGGCACTCGTGTTGTCACACATGAGAGGTACATGGGAACACTCTTCACCAAAGTCACTCAGTGTGTATGTGATGCAAAGCAGCTGTGAGCAACAACTAGCGGCAGCAACATACTCGGCTTCTGTGGTAGACTGAGCTACACTTGACTGTTTGCGAGATAACCAAGAAACAAGCGAGGAACCCAGAAACTGGCAAGTACCCGAAGTCGATTTCCGATTGACACGACACCCCGCAAAGTCGGCATCTGAAAAACCAAGAAGCGAAAGGGAAGAGGATGCCGAGTACCAAAGACCGAGCTCAGGAGTGTATCGAAGATACCTGAAGATCTGCTTGACGGCCTGCCGATGTGAAGTCCTCGGCGACGCCTGAAAACGAGCGCTCAGACACAGAAAACTGAATGTCCGGCCTCGTCGCCGTCAAGTACAAGAGGGAGCCGATCATGCTCCGGTACTCCTTCTGGTCCATGGGCTCTCCGTCCTCGTCCGCATCCAACGCTGTAGTCGTACTCATCGGTGTCGACAGGGGCTTCGAGTCATCCATCTTGAACTTCTTGAGGATGTCCTTCGTGTACTTGGCTTGATGCACAAAGGTTCCCTCCTTCGCCTGCTTGATCCGAAGCCCGAGAAAGAACTACAATTCTCCCATCATAGACATCTCGAATTCTTTGCTCATGTCCTCTGCAAACCTCGCAACCAAAGAGTGAGATGAGCCACCAAAGACAATATCATCCACGTACACCTGAACAATTAGGATATCATCGCCCTGCCTGAGGAGAAAAAGAGTCTTATCAACCTTGCCCATCTCAAACCCGTTGCTGAACAAGAACCCCCTCAAACGACCATACCAAGCACGGGGAGCTTGTTTCATCCCATACAACGCCTTTCTCAGCCTATACACCCGGTGAGGAAACTCAGCACTCTCAAAGCCCGGTGGTTGCTTCACATAAACCTCTTCTTCTAAAAACCCATTCAAGAAGGCACTCTTCACATCCATTTGGTACAATTTGAACCCTTTAGCCACGGAAAAGGCTAGAAGGATCCTAATCGCCTCCAAACGGGCTACAGGGGCAAATGTCTCCTCATAGTCTATCCCCTCCTTCTGACTATACCCCTGAGCAACCAACCTCCATTTGTTTCTTACCACCTCACCATTCTCACCCTCTTTGTTCTTCCACACCCATTTTGTCCCGATAGGTTTGCAATGTGGTGGTGGCTCTACCAACTCCCAAACTTGGTTTCTCTCAAAGTTCTCTAACTCCTCATGCATTGCGTTCACTCAATTAGGATCAGAGAGGTCGTGTCCAATGTCTTTCGGCTCAAAGGTAGCAACAAAAGCCGAATGAGCAAAGTGAGAAACATTCCTGGACCATGACCGTGTCGTACGTTTATTGATGTCGCCGATGATTCTTGAGGGAGGATGATCAACTTGAACGCGCCTCGGTGCCTCTCGCCTGGAGACAACCTCCCCCTCAGCTGCAGCTTCCACTTGATCTTGCTGGATCGTAGTCGGTGTAGGGGCTGGACCATCGTGCACCGTAGTCGTCGTAGTGGAAGTAGAGGGTACATGCTCGGCTGGAGCTTCACCATCATCACCATCATCCTCTCCAGCATCATCCTCTTCGTCCTCAAAGATCTTCTTGCCAATCTCGTCGTCACCTACACACTCAAAAACAGACGAACTGCATGGCTGGGTCTCGTCGAAGGTAACCTCGCAAGTTTCCATGACTAGGTTAGTATCAAGGTTGAGCACTCGGAATGCTCGAGAATGACTCGCATAACCCAAAAAGATCCCATCGGAAGACGTCGACTCAAACTTATCAAGCCTACCCTTCTTGAGAATAAAACACCGACAACCAAAAGCCCTGAAATGGCTCACTCTAGGTGCTTGCCTGTGCATGAGCTCATAGCACGTCTTGTTCAAGAAGGCCCTAAGAAAAATCCGGTTCCCAACATGGCACGCGGTATTCACCGCCTCAGCCCAATATCTCCTCGGAGTCCTATGCTCGTCGAACATCATCCGAGCCATCTCACAAAGGGAACGATTTTTCCTCTCAATCACACCATTCTGACAAGCCACATAGGGAGAAGAGAATTGATGTTCGAGACCCAAATCACGACAAAAGGTTTCGAAACGAGAGTTTTTAAATTCAGAGCCATTGTCACTACGGATAGCTCGAATGGCATCTCCATTCCTCTCATTCTTCAACCTCAAGATTAGATCCTGCACAAAACCAAACGTCTCCCCCTTGTCAGCCAAAAAGAAGACCCAAGCATAGCGAGAATAGTCGTCCACTATCACCAGGACATACCATTTCCCACCCGCTGAGCACACACGAGCTGGACCAACCAAGTCCATATGGAACAGCTCGCATGGCCTCTCTGTCATAACGGATGTCAGAGGCGGGTGAGAGGCGGCGACCATCTTACCATGACTACACGGAGCACATACCAAGTCCTTTTGGTATTTCAACTTAGGCAATCCTCGGACCAAACCTAGCCTACTCAAGCGTGACAAAAAGTCAAAACTCAAGTGACCTAGTCTCCTATGCCATTTCCAAAGCTCCACCGAAACACCAGCAACCAAACAACGAGAAGAGCCGACACACTGAGAAAAATCGGCTCTGAAAATCTGACCCTCGGGGATGATCGTGCACACAAGATTACCTCGAGAATCCAAAACACGCGAAGCGCCCGTTTTGAAACAGACCTCAAAACCCTCATCAAGAAGCTGGGAAACCGAAAGAAGATTGTACCCCAAAGACTTGACAAGAGAAACACGCCTAAGCGTCACAGACTCGCTCACCTTCACCGTGCCCATTGAAAGCACTCTACCTTTCCCATTGTCCCCAAAAGTGATGTACTCTTTGGTCATCACCGGGGTGAGGCTGGAGAACCACCTTCGATCTGCGGTCATGTGTCGAGAGCAACCGGAGTCGATCAACCAAAAGCCCTCCAAGCCTCCCACCTGCAAATCAAAAACGAGAGCGAGAGTGAGCAAACGACTCAACACTGGGGTTAGTACAAAATGAAGCAAACCAGTGCCGTGCCATTTGCTCAAAGGTAGAGTTAGCAAAATCCATCCTATCTCCCTTAGGTGGAACACCCCCACATCCCCTTGGAGGACTACGCGTACCACGAGGTGAAGACCATGGCCCGTAGCTCCTCTGGGACCTCAAACTGCGATCGTTCCCCCCATACTCGTATTGGCCACGAGTGAAGGAACGTCCAGCAAACTCACCACGCCCAAACCCAACACGCCTACCACCATCTCTATGTGGTGGCTCACCTCGAGGCACAAACTCACGCCTCTCCCGAGGGTAAATGGTACGAACCACACCCTCGCCCATGGCACCAACCTAGGCTCAGGCACACCACGACAAGGGCGGTACCTGTCCTTGTTGGCCATCTCCCTAGCCAACCTCTCCTCACGCTTCCTCCTGAAGCAAAACTCCGCTAGGTGCCCATCCCTCCCACAATACTCACAATGGAACGGTTTTGGTTTTGACTTTGGTTTTGGGCTCTCTTTGGGCTCTGGCTTCTCCTCACTCGTTTTCTCTCCCTTCTTCCCAAAGAACTCATTCCCCAAGTCACTCTTGAACTTGATGGGTTTCTGGAAGTTGTCTGTGTGTGGAGGAAACACGGGTGGAGCTGGGGTTGTGTCTAGTCGGTTCCTAAGTGGGTTTGGCTTAGGAGCATAGGCATTTTTGTGGTAGGTTTTTGGTGGTTCTGCGATATCTCCGATCTTCCCCTCATTCTCACCACTTCCCTCACCAACCTTATTTGCCCCAAGCGCCTGCCCATCATAGCGCTTGTATGCCTCAATCATCATCCTGAGCTGAGGCTCATGACCAGACAACCAACCCATCATCTTCCTCAACTCATCATTCTCATCCTGCAAGCGATCAACATAGTGTGCAAGCTCCAAATTCTTCACAGCATTTACTTCACAAGTAGAGCATGATGTAGGAATAGGAGCTTTCAAAGCTGCTTCTAGAGATCTAGCATAAGCAACTGATTCATCTAGTTTCTCATGCAAAACAGGACAAGAAGTGCAAGCACCAAGCAAGGAGGGCCTAGATTTCATCTCATCTAGCTCTACCCTAAGCACATCTAGTTCCTCGACCTTGGAGGCATACTTTTCCTTAAGCACCGTCAAATCACCAAGAAAAGTGGAACAATCAGTGCATTCAGGTTCATCGGTCACAACAGGAGCAGACTTAAGATAATCTATTTGAGCCCTAGCATCAACAAGCAAAGACTCTAGCTCAACCACCTTCTCCTTAGCCTCTCCAAGCAAAGACCTATACTCCCTCTTCTCCTTGTTGGTCTTTCTAAGCACATCATCACGATTGTCAAGCAAGTCATTCAACCTAGCATTCTCCGCTACCAAGAAGGATGGATCATTGTTTACCTCATTCTCGGAGTCGGAGTCCGAGTTGTCCTTGTTGCTCTTCTTGCTTGCGGAGCTATGTGCCATGCCGCAAAAGCCTTGGGCGGTGAAGCACAGGCTGTTGATGTTCTTGCTTGACCGCTTGCTCTTGTGCTGGTTCTCATCTTCATCACTTGAGCTCAATGAAGAGTAGCAGGAGCTCGAGTCGATGTCGCTCGCTCCGGCAACCATCGCTCGCTCCTTCTTCTTGTGACCACCACTCCTCCTCGGCCTCCGCTCGGACTTGTTCTTGCCCTTGTGGTCGTCCCTCGAGCGGTGCTTGTGGTCGGTCCTCGGACGGTGCTTGTGCTCGGGCTTCACCTCCATGGCTTCCGGGCACTCAGCGATAAAGTGCCCGTGCTTCCCGCACCGGTAGCACATGCCTGAGCTCCTCCGAGCGTTCTTCCGGTTCGTGTACATGCGCTCGAACCGCCTACTCAGCAACGCGAGATCCTCCTCGCCAAGCACGTCAAACTCCTCATCTGGCATGGATACAAGACAAGACAAAGAAAAATGTCTCGAAGACATGTTAGCGTTAGTCCTTGATCCAGTTACGAGAGCCAGACTATGAGGGTCAGTCGGGTTCTCGATCTTTGCACGCACCCCACGGTCCACCTCGGACGACTTGTGCTTGGAAAACAGCTCGTCCACCGTGACGGTCTCATACTTCTCCGACTCAAGAATGGCCTCGACCTTCTCACTCCACACGGTACGATCCAGAGAGTGCAGGAGCTTGATAGCCCTGTCATGATCATCATACGGGAGCACGGCCATATTAGCCCTCATGTTGTTCACAATCACGGTGAACCGCTGGAACATGGCATCTATGGACTCACCGGGAAGATGAGCGAAGTTCTCATACTCTCTCCGGTAGGTCGCAAACAACCGAGCCTGAACCTGAGCATTTCCAGCATGAGCATTCTTCAGCTGCTCCCAAATCCTACAAGCCAAGTCCTCTGTCTGAACCCGATCGAATTCGGATTGACACAGAGCACGAAACAAGTAGTCGACCGCCTTGTTGTTGGCGTCGAACATATCCCTCGATCCCGGAGCTAGGAAGTTCATCGGATGAACATAAGCTGTGTTCACCGTGACATCCCAAAGGGTGACCCTTGTCGCGGAGGAAAGCAGCCATCCACCTCTGCCACATCTGGTAGTTCTTACCATCAAAGTGTGGAGGACCCGAACCCCGTTCCTGGTATGCCATCTTTGGATCTTAGACTGGTAAGAATCACGAAGATCCGTAACTGGCTTTGATACCAATTGAAGGACCGATTAGGTGACCAGAGAGGGGGGGGGAGTGAATGGGAGCCGATAAAAATTCTTCCCGAAGGTTGAACTCAGCCTATGCCCCAAATTCACAACCAAGGATTCCCACACGAGTTTGCCAAGGTCGCGTAGTCACAACGGACCTACCAACCCTAGGAACGAACCCCAACTCAAAGCAACACGGAAGCGCAAGTCAAGAAGCAAAGGACTTAGCCGATCTGCGAGGGTCGGGGCGGACGGTCCGCGATGCACCGGCGGACGGTCCGCACAGAGGGGGCGGACGGTCCGCAGGAAGGGTGCGGACGGTTCGAAAATTAACCCCGAACCTCCAGTACTGCACCTCGAAAAACGAACAGTCTGTAGCCTACCCGCGGACGGTCCGACCCGCGCGGACAGTCCGGCAACCCCGGGCGGACAGTCCGGCAAACCTCTTCCAACGAAAACCATTCAACTCGACGGATCGAAACAAAGCGTCGCAAGAACTCGCGAAGAACATGACGAACACCTAGCTGAACAGCACCTCGCGGACGGTCCGCATGGTGGCCGCGGACTGTCCGCCAGGCTCGCAGACAGCAGCTCGAGCTCGACCTCTTGAAGGTCAACTCCTCCTTTCCTTTGCCCGATCTCCCGAATCAACCAAGGGATTGCTACCAAATCATAGGTGAAGATGAAGCGCCTCTGGGAGATGCTATACCTACGAGTTTGTAGCCACAAAGCCACTGAATCAAGAGGAATCGAGAGTCTACCGAGCTCACACAAAGAGCTAGGGTTCCAACCGAAATCCTTCAATCGGAGGCCAAATCCGGAGTTTGAGGGGTCATGATCAAGCACAAAGATGCATGAGACATCTATCCATGATCCCCACCAACAAATCCGAACCCAAACACCCCAGAATCGAAGGAACAAGACGCGCACGAAAATCCAACGAAAATAGCTCGAAAAAGACACGATAATCACATGAGCTACAAGAAGGAAAACAACGCAACCATGAATGCTTCCATACACTCGGAGGACAGATTCTCTACAAAACGGTGAACAAAATCTATGCCTATGGAGCAAGGAAATGAGAAGCAGTCCGGATGGATAGTTTGCCCAAAAACCCTAGAGCTATATATATGAGTCCCTCTGGGTTGGGCAAATGACCAAGCTACCCCTAGCACTTAAACTTAAGATACAATCCCCTCAGGGGCAATGTGGTCAAGTAGCACTCCTCTTCATCAGACGGTCATGCCTTTGCCGCAGTCCGCGTCCTCCCGACGCAAGCCCTGCGATCCCGCCGCGTGTCCTCTGGAATCGAAGCTTCTCGGCGTGCCCGGATCCCGTCTTCGCCCGCCGAGCCTCCGGTCTTGGTTTTGTGGCTTAACCAAGTAACCCGACGGTTTTGTGGTGAACCGCCGCAAACCCCGCGTGCAGACTCCGGTCATGAGCCGCTACCCTGCACCGGCTCCGGTCGACGACTTCGTCTTGCTTTTCTTGCCACCATGCGGCCCGCACTTGACCCCGTTCGGTCACCGGGTCCATCGAGCCGAGCCTACTTGTCTCTCCACTCCTCGGAGGCCCTGCAAGGCTAAGACCTTTCGCGCTCGCTCTTCACCTGCACCAACACGAGTCAAGCCGCAACCTGCACCTGCAATACTCAGCCAAGAGTCAGTCCACACCACGTTGTCAATCACTCATCACACCAGGAAGTGACCATCCACCGGTCCTCGGACGCTCCGGTCCTCAGCCGCCGCCTTTGCCGCCGGTCGTCGTCAAGCTCCGGGGTGCGGCGCTATCATCCGTCCGCGCTGAATGTCGAAGTAGGGGGAGGCGCTCGGGTTCTGCATCAACGGTCGCCGCCGCCTGCGAACAAGAAGGAGTCCAAGAAGGAGTCCGTGCTCAACATCTTCAACATCTCGACTCTCCTCTCTCAGTCCCGAAGGATTTTGCTTGGTGAAGCAGGAGACCTAGCCATTGCACTCCAGATTCATTCTGGTCGGCTAACTCCAGCACCACTATGTCACTTTGTGACCTAGAGAGGGCCTCTGGGCTACGTCCTCGGTGTGAAAAGCTTCTCAAGCATCTCCTTCCTCTCCCTGATCCAAGATGACTGGAGATTCATCCAAGAGAAGGGACAAGAGGGCTATTCCCTATGAAGACTCAGAGGGTGAAGAGGCATTCAATATTGCAGTGAGGCAGGTTGCTGCTAAGAAATCAACACCCAAGAGGGGCAGAGGCTCAGGCAGCATCGCAGGGGGCAGAGGGTCACTGATTGGACAACATCCTGATGACAATGGTGGCATACATGGCAAGACTATTCCTATAGAGGTCACTACTGCTGTTAAGCCTGGTGAGATTGACTCCTCATATCTTGTGCACTACACCCTCTTTCCCAAGAAGAAGCCTCCCACCAAATATGACAGTTCCTTGCAACTAGAGTACCAAAATTATGAAGGAACATCTGTTCAAGTCAAGATGGCTAGAGAAGAAAACCCCTACACTCAGCCCAAGCATGCAGGCATTGACAAGAGGTTCTGGTCACTGTTCCATTACTTCTACTATTCATCTATCTGTTTGAGCAAGCCTAGGATCAGGAAAATGCAGTGGGTGGACTGGCAGCACTTTGAGAACTTTGACAGGCCTAAGGTGTAGGAGGTGCTTGAGGTGGTCAACATGTACCAGATGAAGGATCTGATGGGGTTCAAGTATGACTGGAATGCTGAAATCATTGCTCAGTTCCATGCCACTTTCTGTTATGATAGTGATGTGAACACCATTCATTGGATGACTGAAGGGGTGCACTACAAGATAGATTTTGTGACCTTTGCTAGACTGCTTGGCTTTGGAAAGGTGGACAGGGACAGGGACACAATAAACTTTGAGAACCACATGAAGTCACATTAGATAGCAGATGCCTACTTCTTGGATGGGATGGCTACAGGAACCACCTTGGGACTGAAGCCTGTGTACTATGTGCTGAACAACATGCTCAGGCAGACTATATATCCAAAGGGTGGCAGTGACTCCACATCTCTTAGGAGCTTTGCCACCAATCTGCTAGCCAGGATGCTACCTGATGCTGCTCCCTTTTCAGTCAGCAGGTTTATTTGGCATGATCTCATCATCAGTATGGAAAATGGAGTGGACAACTTCCTATATGCCCCATATGTGATGTACACCATAGAGTTGGTCTCCGGGTACATCTTCAAGAAAGATTGGCAGCATTGCTCTTATCAAGTCAAACAGTGGCAGCACCAGAAGACAGATGCAGCAGTCCAGGCACACCTTGACTCAGCCACAAATCAGCCGCCCATGATGATGAAGATGGACCCAGCCGACCCAAGAAGAAGGAGTCCACTTTCAAGAAAATTAAAGAGTTGATCAGAAACACTCTCTCGTTGTGCACCTACTCAGCCACTCAGGCTTATGGGGCCAGGAAGGATATCAACAGGCTGCTGTCCCATAATGGTTTACCTGCTCAGCCTATTCCTCCTCCTATCTTCTTTGCTGACTTCTCATCCAGTGAAGAAGAAGCTCCTCAGCATGAGCCTAGCGATGATGAGGTGCCTCTCAGTGCTAAGCTCCAGAAGATGAAGAGTAGGACCAAGAGCACTCCAAGTGGGGTCAGGAAAGGCTACAAGGGGGTTGCCAGCCGTGGCAGGCGTCCTCCTTCTGATGAAGATGAACATCTTGACTCTGAAGACACTGATGAGGAGTGGCTGGAGTGAAGCTGACCATGTCCAGGAGCTCTACTTCCTCTCTTTCTTCTTTCCTTTTTGTTAACATGTTGACAAAGGGGGAGAAGGAAGATTGAGATGTATGTGAAGATCTGTGCTAGCTGATGCTTTTGTGAGTTGAGAGAGAAGCTGCTGCTATGCTTTGCTTTTATTCTCTTTAGTTGAACTCATTTAAATCTAGTCTGTAATATCTGTGGTACAATTTGTGACTTGCCTCTGTTGGCAAGTGATGGACAAGGTCATGGAGGGGTTTGAAAACTTTTAAAAATCTGTGATGCTGTAATAGGACTAGAAATGCTTGTCATGATTCATTTATATCTAGTTCCTATTTAGTTCTGTGATATTCATTGCCTGTGTTGATTGTTTGAGGCTGCTGTGTTGTAGAACCCGGAGGTTCTGGGATTTTCTCGGAGGTTCCGAGGTCTGGACCAAAACTTGGAGGTTCCGAGTTTTTCCCGGAGGTTCCGGGGTCTGGACACAGCCAGTCTCCTGCTTGAATCTTTAATGTCATATGCATCACGTTTACATGTTACACCTTTCTTTGCACCCCACGATGACTTGAATACACTGCAGTTGCTACACATGCTCATAATGTATGTCTACATATCTTGAAGGGACATTCCCTCTCTATTCAAAAAGAGATACTACGTGAAAACCTCAAATAGGTCACGCAGCATTTGTAACGGGCCCTTAACGCCCGTTACATCCACCCACATCTGTAACTGTTGTTGTTTGGCACCCATTACCCATAAGCGCGCCAGGATGACCCCGGGGTTGGCCTCCACAACGCCCGTTACCAATGTGGACTTCTGGTAACGGGCTTCTTAAACACCCGTTACATGAATTCTTTGTAACGGACGTTAAATAGAGCCCGTTACAAATGTTAAACCTATCGGTAATGGGCTTGTAAAGTCCGTTACCGATCAATGCCCTATCAGTAACGGGCTGTTTAAGTCTGTTACTGATCACTGCC
The DNA here is from genome assembly GCA_036936925.1 of Cenchrus fungigraminus. Taxonomy (NCBI): domain Eukaryota; kingdom Viridiplantae; phylum Streptophyta; class Magnoliopsida; order Poales; family Poaceae; genus Cenchrus; species Cenchrus fungigraminus. The sequence continues at coordinate 78,608,781 of CM072780.1, forward strand.
GTATTGGTAACGGGCTATAAAGTCCGTTACCGATAATTTCGTACTGGAGACGCATGCTTGTTAGGATGCGTTTCCTTTGCTGGCGACACAATTGGATACGCTCGTGTCTTAGGACTCGTCTCCTTTGATTGCCACCCAGGGTCGCCTTTTTTCTCACGTCGGAGACGCACGTTGTTATTGCTCGTCTCTGTCTTCTCCTTCCGACACCACTCGCTCTCTCTCCGCAGAAGGCCACTCCCGTTCCGACAACAATACTCGCTCTCTCTCCTCAGAAGGTCACTCGCTCGATCTCTGTGCTCAGATGTCCCTGCCGGCCTGTCCCGTTCGCCGCCGCCAGCTGCGCGCGCTCTGAGGATCGTGCTTAATTTCTCTCCTCAGAAAGCCGGCGCTGCAGCAGCAGGCCGGCAGGCCGCGTGCGCGACGACGAAAGGGGCCAGCGGACGTCGACCGCGGCGTCATCCAAAGCAGACACCTCTGTGTCCCCTCCCCCTGGGGCTCGGCGCGGTCCTCCGCGCTGTCGCCGCGGCCGCGACGCCGCCTCCGATCCTCCTCCTCGGCCGCGTTCGCCTCTGAAGGACCGAAACTGGTGACCAGAGAGGGGGGGAGTGAATGGGAGCCGATAAAAATTCTTCTCGAAGGAGATTGAAACTCCAACAAGACGAACACGGCAACCAAGCACGTCTCCGACACAACTACCCAAGTTGGTCAAGACCACGTAGCCACTGGAGTGCTACTGGTCCTAGGAACCAACACACAGCCTTCCGAACCAAAACTCACCAACACACACAGCGAAAACTTGCACGTCTTGCTACCTGTGCTACACCAGTCAGACCGATGGCCTGCGCCGATCAGACCGGTGACACCGGTCAGACCGGTGGACAGTGCCGGTCAGGCCGGTGGCTACAGCAGCCGCACAACAAACGTTCCAGGAAGCCTTAGTGACTCCTCTAGGCCCTGGAACAAAAACCACCTCCAAAACACAACCTGCAAGGAAGAAGAACCCTTCACAAAGCCTAGCAAAACAACTCCAAACAAGCCAAGAACTGACCAGCAGCACGACGGGACAAAACCACACGAACAAGGCAGTTCCCCAAGACAAATCCCACCAAGGGCTCGCACCGGTCAGACTGGTCAAGAGCACCGGTCAGACCGGTCACGCCTGGGCAGCTCGGAATGTACAGCGCCCACGGGTCAACTCCCCCAAATCCAACTCCCGATCTCCCGATTCGCTCCACGGATTCGCACAAGACTTTGGGGATAGTAGGAACACCTCATGGGCACTCCATAGCCAAGTTATGGTCCACCAAAACTCGTTGAATCAAGAGGAATCGAAGGATTCCGCCAAGAACACCACGAACCCTAGGACAATGAAAACCCCAAAATTGAGCCCCTTTACTCACGAATTTGGGAGGGGAATCACAAGGAAAAGAACCACGAGGGGCTCATGCATACATCCCCCACCAAATCCCAAAGAGAAAGGTCTCAAAACCACCACAAGAAATTCGCCAAGAAAAGGCTCCAAAAATCACCAAAAAGGGAAAACGGGAAGAACACAATCAAGCCTTGAGGAACCACGCCGAATCATCTATACATACCATGAAGGTTCATACAAGGTCTAGCTTCCGCCCGATCATCCTTCCCTCTCACAAGATCTCACCATGAAGCTCTCAAGCTAGTCCTAGAAATTTCTAAGGAAAAATGGAAGAGGAAAATAGCAAAACAAAATGAGCTAGGGTTCCAAGAGATGGCTGCCATCCTCTCACCACTTGGGTTATATGGAGGCTAGCCGAAAGACTAAAATACCCCTAAAGCCTAATACTAGGATACACACCCCCGAGGGGCACTTTGGGAATCTTTGTCTTCGCACCATCGGACGGATGCCCAGCGACCGCAAACTTGCTTAGCCTCGACGCAAGCCTTGCGATCCTGACGCGTGTCCTCCGCTTCGAAGTCTCTGGACTGCGTCGTCGCACACCGGTCAGACCAGTGCTCCTCACCGGTCAGACCGGTACCCACCGGTCAGACCGGTCAGACCCACCGGTCAGACCGGTCCGATGCTGCTGCACCTCCATCTTCGGTCTTCGGTCTTGGCTTTGTGGGTCAACCAAGGAACCCAGTGGTTTTCTGGTGAACCACCGGAAACCCCGCGAACTCGGTGTAGCCTCCGCTAATCACCACTCATGACTCGGCTCCCACGTAGTCCCGGCTCGACCTTGGTTTTGAGGCTCAACCAAGAAACCGTCCATGACTTCATCTTGCCGTTCTTGCCACCATGCGGTCCGCACTTGACTCCGCTGGCCACCGGGTCCCTCGAACCAAGCCTACTTGTCTTCTCCACACCTGGAGGCCTCACCGGCAACGACCTTTCGCTCTTGTTCTTCACCTGCACCAACACCAGTCAAGCCGCAACCTGCACCTACAATACTTAGCCAAGAATCAGTCCACACCACGTTGTCAATCACTCATCACACCAGGAAGCGATCATCCACTGGTCCTCGAACCACACATGGCTCTCAATCTCCCCCTTGATGAGTGCATTGACAACACACACGTTTTGGTAACCAAAGAGAAAAGGAAAAGAAAAGAAATGACTAAAAGAAACTCCAACAAGCGATCGAAAGCTAAAGGAAAGGCAAAGAGCAAGATCACTTGAAGAAGACAAGTCTCGTACCCCTTAGGCAAGGGTAACGGCTCGACACATCCAAGACAAAACATGCTCAAGCAAAAGAGCACAAACCACCAAATCAAAGCTCGAAAACCACAAAGAGCTCCCCCTGCACACATGCAAGCTCCCCCTGAACCAATGCAACTCCCCCTGGACGAATGCATGCAAACCACTTAATGAAACAGAGCAGCTGCCTCAGCTCAGGTCAGACCGGTCAACCTCACCGGTCAGACCGGTGCTCAACATGTGAACAGGACCAGCACTCTGACCGGTCAGACCGGTGCACAACAGAGCCCAGAAATGGCTCGAAACCACCTGAAAACCCTCCAAATGCATTCAGTAGGCCAAAACATGCTCAAACTTCTCCCCCTTGTTGACAATGCATGAATCAAGCCTAAAATGCGAAAAATGCAACCTAGAGCTTCTCAAATAGACAAAATTCAACATAGCATGCTACACACCTCCAAATGAGCAAGTTAGATACTCTACATCTTCGTATGGACAAAAACTACAAGATCACCAAGTTTCACAACCATTGGACGAAGCTAAGATAGAATTAAGTATTTTTGTGAAAAAATTCCCTCTCATGAGCAAAGTCCTAAACATGAGCAAAACATGTCAAAATGGCAAAGCCACACAAACTTCATGCTAGGAGACCATTCTAAGCATAAGACCATCATAAACACCCACAAGCATCTCATGTCATGTCAAAGCATACCGAGCCATGTGCTTACTTCTATGTATGAGACTTCTCATTGGTAAGCAACATGCAACGGTTTAGCACCCAAAAGCAAGTAAATTAAGCACATATGACATGGGAGCACATTTTTCAAGCAATTTACATTTCATTTTCAGATTTATAATTGGTACATGAAATGTCTTTGCGACAAAAAGGAACTTATGCCCCTCCACAAGATAAAGCATGGGGGCGAAACATTCATGATGGTAAATGAGCCTTTGGCCCCATATGATCAAAATAAGCTATCCAACCACAAATTAAGCATAGCCAAGCCACAAAAACTTGTCAAGATCATATAAAGGCATTTACTCACAAGAGAGCATACATGCAACAATTTTTAAAAACATAGCCATCAACCATGGATATAAATCAAGATCATCAAGAGCTAAGCCACACTAAGCCATATCATACCAAACTAGCTCACAAGAACATATATATCATACCATGGTGAAAAATGTATATAGGAGAAGCTTTTCCTACTCAAAGCATATTATACAAAATGCATGCAACTTATCATACAAAGATGACTATACACCATGATACAAATGCAATGCAAATGCAAGACATGCACAAAGGAAAGCTATACATATGCTACAAAGGAGCTCCCACACACCCAACTCAAGAAATCAAACAAACACCATGCTCCCCCCGCAAACGAGTGAAAGTTGCCTGATCTAGGGGTTTGGTGAAAATATCGGCTAGCTGGTCATGTGTGGGTACATGGATCAAAGAGATTTTTCCTTTCTCTACATTATCTCTCAGGAAATGATACCTCACTTCTATGTGCTTGGTTTTGGAGTGGAGCACTGGGTTCTTTGCAACACTTATGGCACTAGTGCTGTCACATTGAAGTGGGACATGGGTATACTCCTCACCAAAGTCACTCATGGTGTATGTGATCCAAAGGAGCTGAGAGCAACAACTAGCTGCGGCCACATACTCTGCCTCGGTAGTGGATTGAGCAACACTCGATTGTTTGCGGGAAGACCAAGACACCAAAGAAGAACCCAAGAACTGGCAAGTCCCAGAAGTGGACTTCCTATCCAACCGACATCCGACAAAATCCGCGTCCGAAAATCCATGAAGAGCCAAAGAAGAAGACGTGGAGTACCAAAGGCCGAAGTCAGGAGTATGACGCAAATACCTGAATATGCGCTTGACTGCTTGCCGATGCGAAGTCCTCGGAGACGCTTGAAAATGAGGGCACAGACATACCGAGAACTGGATGTCCGGCCTCGTCGCCGTCAAGTAGAGGAGTGACCCGATCATGCTTCGGTACTCCTTCTGGTCCACGTGTTCACCATCCTCGTCCGCATCAAGAGCTGTAGTCGTACTCATAGGTGTCGTCATGGCCTTGGAGTCCTCCATCTTAAATTTCCTCACAATGTCCTTGGTGTACTTGTCTTGGTGCACGAATGTTCCTTCCTTTGATTGCTTGATCTGGAGGCCGAGGAAGAACTGCAACTCACCCATCATGCTCATCTCAAATTCCCTGCTCATGTCTTCTGCAAACCTTGCAACAAGAGAGTTAGATGAGCCACCAAAGACAATATCATCCACGTATACCTGTACAATCAGGATATCTTTGCCCTGCCTGAGGAGAAACAAGGTCTGATCGACCTTCCCCATCTCAAACCCTCTCTCAAACAAGAACCCCCTCAATCTACCATACCAAGCTCTAGGCGCCTGCTTCAGCCCATACAACGCCTTCCTCAACTTGTACACCATGTGGGGGTACTTCTCACTCTCAAACCTCGGTGGTTGCCTCACATACACTACTTCCTCCAAAACACTGTTTAGGAAAGCACTCTTGACATCTATCTGGTACAACTTGAACCCTTTAGCCACGGAAAAGGCTAGAAGGATCCTGATCGCCTCCAAACGAGCTATGGGAGCAAAGGTCTCCTCGTAGTCGATCCCCTCCTTCTGTGAGTACCCCTGAGCAACAAGCCTTGACTTGTTCCTCACCACTTCTCCTTTCTCTCCCTCTTTATTTTTCCACACCCAGTTTGTTCCAATCGGCTTACACCCCGGTGGAGGATCCACCAACTCCCAAACTTGGTTTCTCTCAAAGTTCTCCAACTCCTCATGCATCGAATTAACCCAATTGTGATCAGATAGCGCGTTGTCCAATGTCTTTGGGCTCAAAAGTAGCAACAAAAGCAGCATGAGCAAAGTGAGAATTGTTTCTAACCCTCGACCGTGTAGTACGTTCATTGATGTCGCCGATGATCCTCGAAGCTGGGTGATCCACTTGAACTCGCCGGGGAGGTTCTCACCTTGATGCTACCTCCCCCTCAATAGCAGCTTCGCCTTGATCTGGGTTTGTCATTGTAGGTGTGGGAGAGGGCCCGTTCACCACCGTAGTCGAAGTAGTAGGTATATGCTCAGCCGCGGGCACCACACCGCCGTCTTCATCATCTCCATGTTCATGCTCCTCCTCCTGGAAAATCTCCTTGCCAAGTTCGTCGTCACTTGCACACTCAAAAACAAGCGGACTACGTGGCTGTGTCTCGTCGAAGGTAACCTCGCAAGTCTCCACGATTTGGTTAGTTTCAAGGTTGAGCACCCGAAAGGCTCTAGAGTGAGACGCGTAACCAAAGAAAATACCATCGACAGACCTAGCCTCGAACTTGTCCAACTTTTTCCCTTTCTTAAGAATGAAGCATTTGCACCCAAACACGTGAAAGTGACTTACCTTGGGAGTTCTACCATGCATCAACTCGTAGCAAGTTTTCTTCTTATGCACCCTGAGGTAAATCCTGTTCGACACATAGCACGCGGTATTCATCGCCTCAGCCCAGAACCTTCTCGGAGTCCTATGCTTATCGAGCATCGTCCGAGCCATCTCGCACAAGGTCCTGTTTTTCCTTTCCACCACGCCATTCTGGGGAGGCGTATACGGACTCGAAAAAGGTTTCGAAGCGAGAGTTTTTAAATTCCGAGCCATTGTCACTGCGAATCACTCGTATGGCATCTCCGTGCCTCTTGTTTCTCAACCCCAAGACAAGATCTCGAACAAAACCAAACGTCTCCCCTTTCTCTTCAAGAAAGAAAACCCACGCATACCGAGAGTAGTCGTCCACCACAACCAGGACGTACCACTTCCCACCCACAGATCGCACACGAGCTGGGCCAACAAGGTCCATATGGAGCAGCTCGCATGGACGTTCCGTCATCACATCGGTGAGGGGTGGATGGGAAGAAGCTACCATCTTAGCATGCCGACACGGTGCACAAACCAACTCTTTCTCAAACCTCAGCCATGGCAATCCTCGGACCAAATTGAGTTTACTCAAGCGAGACAAAAGGTCAAAGCTTAAGTGACCCAACTTCCTATGCCACTTCCACAACTCACTCGAAGAACCAGCCAAGAAACAACGAGCCACACCAGAAGACTGAGAGAAATCCGCTCGGAACACTTAACCCTCGGGAACGACCATGCAAACAAGGTCCCCTCGAGAATCCAAAATCCGAGAACCTCCAGGCCGAAACAACACCTCAAAACCCTCATCCAAAAGCTGGGAAACAAAAAGCAAATTGAACCCGAGCGATTGAACAAGAGCAACACGCCTGAGAGTGACCTTCTCACTTACCTTAATCTCACCTTCTGAAAGCACACGCCCTCGCCCATTGTCCCCAAAGGTGATGTATGCCTTGGACACCACCGGGACGAGACTTGAGAACCACCCCTTGTCTCCGGTCATATGCCTCGAGCAACCGGAGTCAATCAACCAAACGTTCCTCAAGTCTCCCACATGAAATTCAAAAACGAGCACGTGAGTGAACAAACGACTCAGCACCGGGGTTAGTACCAAAAGAGTAAAACCAGTGCCGAGCCATTTGCTCCAAAGTGGGGTCAGCACAATCTAAATCATCACGCCTATCGAAGCTACCACCACGAAAACCACCACGAGGGAACCACCCCTGTCTAGCTGGAGGAGAACGAAAACCACGAAAAGAAGACAGTGGACCGTTCATCCTCTCCATCTCAAAGCTACGACTCCTCCCACCATCGTATTGAGCACGATGTGGAGAACGTCTAGCAAACTGACCACCTGCAAACTCTCCAGACCAACCCCCAGAATCACGACCACCAGAACCGAACCGAGCATCCGCACGAGCGCGGAAACCAAACCTCTGTCTGTCCAGACCAGCACCGGTCTGACCGGTGGAGTGCACCGGTCTGACCGGTGGTGCTCGGCCAGCAGCACCACCTGCCACCTTCCGATCTCCCCAAGCCGGAACCGTCCTCACAATCGTCTTGGCCCTGGGCATCTGCATACGAGGCTCAAGTACACCATTTGAAGGATGGTACTTGTCCTTGTTAGCCCACTCCTTAGCCATTCTCTCCTCACGCTTCCTCTTGAAGCAAAACTCACCCTTGTGACCATCTCTCTCACAATAGTCACAATGAAAGCGTATGGGCTTAGGCTTAGGCTTGGGATGGGGCTGCTCACTTGGTTTCTCACCACTCGGCTTCTCACCCTTCTTCTCTCCAATCTCACTCTCCTTGGTGCTCACAAACTTCACCGGTTTTTGGAAATCATTTGTTGGGCGAGGAAATATGGGAGGATCTGGGGTTGTGTCAAGTTTGTTTCTCAGTGGGTTGGGCTTAGGAGCATAGGCATTTTTGTGGAAAGTTTTTGGTGGAGCTAGGATATCACGAATCTTCTCTTCTCCCTCACCACTACACTTTCCAACCTTCTCCGAACCAAGCGCTTGCCCATCATAGCGCTTGTATGCCTCTATCATCATCCTAAGCTGTGGTTCATGACCCGACAACCAACCCATCATTTTCCTCAACTCATCATTCTCATCCTGCAAGCGATCCACATAGTGTGCAAGTTCTAGATTTTTAATAGCATGCACTTCACAAGTAGAGCAAGAAGTGGGAACAGGTTCTTTCAACTTAGCCTCAAGCGAAACAGTATAAGCATGCATCTCATCAATCTTTCCATGCAAAACAGGGCAAGATGTGCAAGCACCTAGCAAAGCAGGTCTAGATTTAAGCTCAGCCACTTCAACCCTAAGCACATCTAGTTCATCACAATTAGAAGCATGCTTATCCTTAAGACTAGTAAGATCAGCTAGGTACACAGAGCAATCACAATAATCAATCTCATCAAAAACCACTGGTGAAGCCTTAAGCGAATCAATCTCAAGTTTAGCATCAAGGTTCTGGGTTTCTAGCTCAGCTACTCGGTTCCTAGCATCTTCTAGTGAGGCCCTAAGCTCTTTCCTCATCTTCTTTGCCTCTCTAAGCATGTCATCACGATTATCAAGCAACTTGCCAAGACGCTCGTTCTCCTCACGCAAGAAGGGAAGCTCGTCACGTACCTCATCCTCGGAGTCAGAGTCCGAGTCGCTCTGGTGACTCTTCTTGCTGCCGGAGCTACAAGCCATGCCGCAGAAGCCATCTCTCGCGTAGCAGCTCAGCCTGCTCAAGTTCTTGGATGACTTCTTGTTCTTGCACCGATCACCTTCATCTTCACTGCTACTCGAGCTTGAGGAAGAGTAGGCGGAGCTGGAGTCGACGTCGCTCGCTCCGACCATCTCTCGGGCCTTCCTGCCGCGGCCGTCCTTCTTTCTCGATCGTCGCTCGTCCTTGTGCTTGTTCTTGTGCTTGTGATCGCGCCTTGATCGGTACTTGCCGTCCTTGTTCGATCGGTGCTTGTAGCCGTCCTTGTAGCCGTCCTTGTTCTCCGTCTTCTCCGGACAGTCAGCGACGAAGTGTCCTGGCTTGCCGCACTGAAAGCACGTCCGTGTTGTCCTCCTCGTGTTCACCCGGTTCTCGTGCAGCCTCTCGAACTGCCTGGTCAGCAACGCCAGCTCGTCCTCTCTAAGCACGTCGAACTCCTCATCTGGCAAAGACATCAAAGAAGACAGAGAGTACATCCTGGAGGATGCGTTAGCGTTAGACTTAGCCACTTTGCTACCGACGAGAGCAAGACTATGAGAGTCAGTCGGGCTCTCAAGACGGGCTGTCAAACCACGATCAACCTCAGCAGACTTAAGCTTAGAGAACAGCTCGTTCACCGTTAGAGTGGTGTACTTCTCGGACTCAAGAATGGCCTCGACCTTTCCATCCCACACGGTACGATCCAGCGCGTGTAAGAGCTTCACAGCTCTATCATAGTCATCGTACGGGAGAACGTCGACATTGGCCCTCATGTTGTTCACAACCACCGTGAACCGCTGGAACAAGGAATCAATAGACTCACCGGGGAGATGAGTGAAGTTCTCGTACTCTCTCCGGTAGGTTGCATACAACCGTGCCTGAACCTCAGCATTCCCAGCATGAGCATTCTTCAACTCCAACCAAATCCTACAAGCTAGGTCCTCTGTCTGAACCCGATCGAATTTGGATTGACACAGAGCACGAAACAAGTAGTCGACCGCCTTGTTGTTGGCGTCGAACATATCCCTCGATCCTGGAGCAAGGAAGTTAATCAGATGAACATAAGCTGTGTTCACCGTAACGTCCCAAAGGATCTGACCCTTACCGCGGAGGAACGCCGCCATCCGCCTCTGCCACATCTGGTAGTTTTTGCCATCGAAGTGCGGAGGACCCGAACCCCATTCCTGGTACGCCATCCTTGGATCTTAGACTGGTTAGAATCCGAAGATCCGTAACCGGCTCTAATACCACTTGAAGGACCGAAACTGGCGACCAGAGAGGGAGGGAGTGAATGGGAGCCGATAAAAATTCTTCTCGAAGGAGATTGAAACTCCAACAAGACGAACACGGCAACCAAGCACATCTCCGACACAACTACCCAAGTTGGTCAAGACCACGTAGCCACTGGAGTGCTACTGGTCCTAGGAACCAACACATAGCCTTCCGAACCAAAACTCACCAACACACACAGCGGAAACTTGCACGGCTTGCTGCCTGTGCTACACCGGTCAGACCGATGGCCGGCGCCGGTCAGACCGGTGACACCGGTCAAACCGGTGGACAGTGCCGGTCAGGCTGGTGGCTACAGCAGCCGCACAAAAAACGTTCCAGGAAGCCTCAGTGACTCCTCTAGGCCTTGGAACAAAAATCACCTCCAAAACACAACCTGCAAGGAAGAAGAACCCTTCACAAAGCCTAGCAAAACAACTCCAAACAAGCCAAGAACTGACCAGCAGCACCACGGGACAAAACCACACGAACAAGGCAGTTCCCCGAGACAAATCCCACCAAGGGCTCGCACCGGTCAGACCGGTCAAGAGCACCGGTCAGACCGGTCACGCCTGGGAAGCTCGGGATGAACAGCGCCCGCGGGTCAACTCCCCCAAATCCAACTCCCGATTCGCTCCACAGATTCGCACAAGACTTTGGGGATAGTAGGAACACCTCATGGGCACTCCATAGCCAAGTTATGGTCCACCAAAACTCATTGAATCAAGAGGAATCGAAGGATTTCCGCCAAGAACACCATGAACCCTAGGACAACGAAAACCCCAAAATTGAGCCCCTTTACTCACGGATTTGGGAGGGGAATCACAAGGAAAAGAACCACGAGGGGCTCATGCATACATCCCCCACCAAATCCCAAAGAGAAAGGTCTCAAAACCGCCACAAGAAATTCACCAAGAAAAGGCTCCAAAAATCACCAAAAAGGGAAAACGGGAAGAACACAATCAAGCCTTGAGGAACCACGCCGAATCATCTATACATACCATGAATGTAACGACCCGGGTTTTCGGTGAGGAAAACCCGACTCCCTGTACCCTTGTGATAGTCCCTGGATCAGTGGCTATCACATACAGAACTCATTACAGAATAATATCATTTCCATACAATGAAATCAGAGTACAACATAGAATATTTACATCCGATACAACTCGGTATACGAATTTAGCAAAAGCCCCTTGGGCTAAGCGACAAGTAGAAATCCTGCGTAGTGGTAGCTAGGGCTTCAAGTCTTCGTCTTCAATCTTCACCACATGCATCCTTGAGCGAAGCAACGCAACCCTTCCAGCATGGATTCTTCAAACTCGGACTCTCACTCCAAGTCCAATCCTACACACTCACAAAACTATCCCCAAGGAATGGGATAGGTTCACGTCACCGACTGTATGTAGCTTTAAGTGGCCTAACCTCTAAAGGGTAAGAAAAGAGGCAAGGTAGAAGCTCAGGTTTCCTATGCAGCAGCAGCAAGCATAAAAAGAAATCATCTCCATATAGGTCCCAAACCATACTCTCAAACACAACTCGGAACCACCTGGTACCCCAGGGCCCCGTCTCCACATCCTATCTCCATCTAGGGTCGATGCGAGAACTTCCTCTCCTCACACATCAATGATTGCAATCGGATCTGCGAGGTAGAGGGAGCAACTCTCCTCTCCCTGATTGCAACCACGGCTCACCACACTCTCAAACTACAGGGGGAGGTAGAAATCCCAAAACATGAGAACCAACAATCCACTGGGCTCGTCCATGACCGAGGACGCACCTATACGTATAGATCTAAACTCTGCAGAGCGTGTACACCTGTACCCAACTCGAGATGGAGCCCAGTCGGTAGCGAACCGACCAAACCCACCCTACCGTGCGAACTCTCGGTAGTTACGGTCCCATCCTGCATCCGGCCCTCAAAGCGATCCCCTCCGCAAAGGGAATTGCACCGGAACTGTGAAATGCTCCCGTGTGGCCACACGGGAGACGCACTGAGAGAAGGTGGTCTCACTCCCACCTCTCCCCCACTGATACCCTCTATCCTGCTGGCAGGTATGGGTCCGCACTTGCCGAGCTCAACTCGGCCCTAACCCCACTCTCGGCGAGGTGGTGTGTACGAAAAGTCCCGTGAGGCGGTTGTCCCACTCGGTTTCAGACCGGGGCGAGCTCATTTCCTCCAAACGTCAGTAAAATCCCAACACCTGTGCTCCGAAAACCGTACAAGCGGAAATGCACTGAGGAGTGCACTCCCATCCCCGATCCCATATCAGTTGTTTCGAGCTCACCCCCACCAAAGTACCCAAAACGCCTTCTCCTGCCGGTTTTTACCCCACACACGCCAAGAACCACTATACCCGTCCCAACACATGCATCGCGAAGCTCAGCGTATATACACGCTTATATATATATAGTAGTAGTAGTAGGGCAATCAAGGACAGGGTAATTAAAGAAGGTAGTGCAAGGTTCATCATCATGCATTTAAAGTAAAGCACTAGCATACTACATAGCAATGCCTAATAGGTATTTCAAAATCAGTCGGGCGTGAACACCTGTGTGCAAGTAGTCGTCGAAGTTTCTGTAGTTGTTCTCGATCTTCTGGCTTGACTCCTCGGCTCCGGGAATCCTAGATTCGCAAATATAAATAAATACGATGTCTAAATGCAAATAACTCCAAAGAGAAGCAATAAGAACCAAATAACTCCAAAAAGCTAACCTAACGGGTGCTTCAAGATTTTAGAAGAATAAAGAAACTGATTTCATATTTTTCTAAGCTAGAAACAATTTATTATGGATTTTCAAATAAAGGAGTATTTTATGAATTTAATTAATTGCGATAAGGCACAAAAAACACAAGTCAGCAAGTTAGAGGACCAAAAGCTAGGTTTTGGGTTGGTCTACAGGCTCAGATAAACAGTCAACGATCATTGTTGACCAAGTCAAAAAGAAAGGTCAAAGGTCAACCGGACCCCACAAGTCATCCTGTGGGTCCCGTAAGACAGATGGGACCAGGTTAGACAGTTAGCGGCTTCACATGATAGTGGGACCCAGCAATAAGTCCGTAGGCCCCTTTTGGTTAGATTAGAGGGGTTTTGCAGGATGAAACAGCTGCTCAAGGTTGCAACACTCAGTCCCACCAGCCAGAGCTTGGCTAAGGATTGGAAGAGCAATAGTGCCACGATTGCTAGCTTTCTGAACTGAAAGGATTTGGAGGAACAGGGAACAAGCTAGCATGTCCATGGCCTACAGAAACACATGCATTAGGTGCTGCTTGAAAGACTGAGATCAAGCTCTTGTAAGGTTTAAGCTCACGGAGGGTCAAAGCGGTAGCTCAAAGGATGGTGATAGCACAGCAAGAATAAGATGAACTAGAAAAGGCATTATCATGCCAAGATATGCGGTGATAGCTCAAAGGGGATGAACGGATCAACTTGTAACCGATATCGAGTGACAATGCGGAAAGGCACGCTTAAGAGCGCTACGAGGCATGTACTCGCGATGCGGCAACGTCCATGGCGAGGCAGCTAGGTTGCGGCTCGGGGTTACCATGCGTGAAGCAGAGGCCTCTGCTCACGACACAGCCGTCCATCACGGGCGACATCCTGGCTTAAAGCACACACCACGGTACACGCTTCACAGCACGTAGCTACGTAGAGCGGAAGCGGGTTATGCGCGAAGCAGCACAAAGCGGTGGCAGCGGTGTAGAAAAGGTAGGCGATGCGAATTTGGGGTAGGATCCCTGTCCGCGGCACGCCAATGGCTAGTTGCGGGGCTCCGGCGTGCTGACGTCCGCAATGGGCCCAGGTCATCGGATAGTGGGCCGCTAACGGGCCAAAAGTGGTGCCGGCCCAAGGGCTGGTCCAGTTCGGCCAAAGGTTCCCAAAGTCTAGAGAAGGTCCTCGAACTTAGGTTTGGTTCGGCCTGGTTAGGCTCAGGCCGAGATGGCTTCCGTGGGCTGAAGCCCAAACTGGTTTCACTCGAGAAAGTCCAGGTTTGCACCTCGAACTCTCCTGCGGCTCACTCAGCTCGGGATCTGAGATCCTCTGTGGCTCGGTGTGGCTGTGTTCATGTGGCCCAACATGTGGCACCACTCAGGGCTCAAGAAAAAGGATGCACACCAGGTGCTCGATGGATTTCCCCAAAGGAAAGGCAGAGCGGCAAGGCTCGCCGGCGGCGAGGTTTGGCTGCGGCGGCGGTAGCGTGTTCTCCTGCAAGAAGGACACCTCGACACGAAGGTCGGTTCATAGCACAACGACGAGCACGGGCCTGTCGAATTTTGGCGGTGCGACGGCGCGGCGCGGTCCAGCGCGGCGGTGCACGGCTCCTACAAAGCGGCTCGACGGCCGGGCACTCGTCGACGCCTACGCGGTGCGAAGACCGAACAGAGACGGGGTGGTCACGGGTTGGTTTGACGGCAAAAAGGAAAAGAGCGACGGTGTGCTCTGGGACATGGCGGCGAGCTCCAGCTCGGCGGCTCGAAGGTCGGCAACATAGGCAAGCAAGGCGACGTCTATGGACGGTGCAAGGGAGGGCAAAGAAAGCCTGAACGAGAGGGTCATGGCCCAAACACAAAACATCGAACACGTTGTGGGCGTGCGTGGTTCCTACCATGGCCAAGCCATCCAAGGTCACTGATGTTCGAAGGGCATCAGAAGCAAGTAGCACGGCATGAAGGCCGGCGTCACAGGCAAGCATACAGGGTGAAAAGGAGGCGGCTTGGTCAGGCTGCTCACCAACGGGCTCGTGGGTGTCACGGCGAGGCAGGGAGAAGTTGTGGCCGTGGCAATTTGGTGCGAAGCAGGCCGGCTCGGTGTCGTGGTTCAACTTGCGGTCGTCGTGGTACTCAGCGTCCTCCCGGTGCCGCGCGGTGCTCCTGGACGGCGGTGTGGTCGTCAATGCAGCAGTGATCCAGCTCCTCTCTGCGGTGGTGTCAGGGCTTCGTGGGCGTTGTGGTGCTCAGCATCTCAACGCGGGCAAAGGAAGCAGGGGTGTCGGGCTTCGGCGTTGACGACTGCTTCTCCTTGGTGCAGACGTTCTCGACGACGAGGGCGCCAGTCAGCAGCGCTCAGCGTTCCATGGCCGGCGCGGCTTCCTCACGTAGCAGCTCCGGCACCGGCGTCGACCTCCTCCTTCGGCTTCCTGTCGGCGTCCATAGCGGTGAGAGCGCGGCGCTCCTGGTGCGGCGTGGCACCTTCCGGGCGCAGCACGGCACGGCGACAAGGCGCGGAGCAGGGGATGCAGGGGCGTCGCGCCTCCGGCATCGCGGCCTTCAATTGCCCCTGGCCGGCACCTTCCTCTTCTCTCCTCCCCTCCTTCTTCTCCCCTTGGGCACCGGTGGTGGAGGATTTGGAGAAAGTCCCCAAGGCGGCGACGGATTTGGGGTGAGACCCCTGAGCTGCGGCGGGCACTCGGAGATGGGGCGCGATGCGGGTTTTATATGGGGGCGGCTAGGGTTTGGCGAGCACGGGTGGTCGGGATGCGGCGCAGGGCGCGTGGCTTCCATCTGCGGCTGCCAGCGCGGCAAAGGGGCGGCACCATGGGCACGGCAGAGAGCTCGGTGCGCCGCGCTCCCGTCGCCATCTCGTGACGCCAGCGCTGGGAAAGGGAAAGGTGGGCGCTGACGGACGGGTCCCGCTGGGCAGAGAGAGAGAAAGGCAGGGGGCACGAGCTGGGCTGGCTGGGCTGCAAGATGGGCCGCAGAGTAGAGCAGGCCGACGGTGGGTTCAGGCAGGCCGGCGGCCTGACTAATTGAGCAGGCCCGGAGGTTAAACGGGTTAGGAGTTAGATGGGTTAGTAAAATAGGTTTTGTATTTCTTTAAATCATAGAGTTTGAATTTGAATACATTTCAAATTCAAACCTCACTCAATCGAAGATCCAAATTACAAACCAAAAAGATCCAACTCACATTTAAACCATACTTTGAAAATATATTTTATATGGTTTTAATTTATAGGGAATTTGAGATGAGAAGCTAGCAAATTGGGATCAAATTGGGTAGCACACAAGTTCAAACAAAAAGTTTTAAATTTTTGCGAAAATTCACACATGGGAAAACATGCAAATTTCTGGTATGTTACAATGAAGGTTCATACAAGGTCTAGCTTCCGCCTGATGATCCTTCCCTCTCACAAGATCTCACCATGAAGCTCTCAAGCTAGTCCTAGAAATTCCCAAGGAAAAATGGAAGAGGAAAATAGCAAAACAAAATGAGCTAGGGTTCCAAGAGATGGCTGCCATCCTCTCACCACTTGGGTTATATGGAGGCTAGCCGAAAGACTAAAATACCCCTAAAGCCTAATACTAGGATACACACCCCCGAGGGGCACTTTGGGAATCTTTGTCTTCACACCATCGAACGGATGCCCAGCAACCGCTAACTTACTTAGCCTCGACGCAAGCCTTGCGATCCCGACGCGTGTCCTCCGCTTCGAAGTCTCCGCGAACTCGGTGTAGCCTCCGCCAATCACCACTCATGACTCAGCTCCCACGTAGTCCCGGCTCGGCCTTGGTTTTGAGGCTCAACCAAGAAACCGTCCATGACTTCATCTTGCCGTTCTTGCCACCATGCGGTCCGCACTTGACTCCGCTGGCCACCGGGTCCCTCGAACCAAGCCTACTTGTCTTCTCCACACCTGGAGGCCTCACCGGCAATGACCTTTCGCGCTTGTTCTTCACCTGCACCAACACCAGTCAAGCCGCAACCTGCACCTGCAATACTTAGCCAAGAATCAGTCCACACCACGTTGTCAATCACTCATCACACCTGGAAGCGACCATCCACTGGTCCTCGAACCACACATGGCTCTCAGCCTCGTACGTAGAAAGTCCTCGTCAAGGTGGAAATTAATTACCCCCTTTTATTGAAATTCTTCAGCTGTCCTAATCGTCTTGTGTTATCGGTTTTTTTGTGTGATGAATTATGCTCATTTGATGTATGGAATGCAGATGGCGTCTTCTGCTCGGGCTTGGATGTACGGACAGCCCCAAGAAGATTAGGAGAATTTCTTAAGCGGGGTCAATGGTTTTCTAAATCAAGCAGAGACGGATATGAGAAACCGTGGTGTTTAGGCAATGCTTTGCCCATGTATAGATTGTCTCAACCAAAAGAAATTCGCACAACGGGAAATCATTTTCATCATTTGGTCACACGTGGTTTCACAAAAAATTACACATGTTGGAATAAACATGGTGAGTGTTGGTATTTCTTAACCTCGATGCTAAGTTATGGGTTCCTAGCAACGATGCCAAAAATATCCAAATGGTAATCCTAACGATTACAAGAGTCTGCAAGCGTACGAAAGTACCATTGTAGCATTTCCCCAAAGGAGTATTCCGAAGGGTATCGAATCCAAGGAAGGTTGGGTGGATTAACAAGTTCAACTCTATTGCAAGGAGTATAAATCATAGACGGGAACAAACCAGACACTCAAGTACAGGGGTTAGATATGATAGATAAGATAGTAGTGTGAACACACAAACACACTCTCTCTAAAGGTCCTAGGCTTAGGAGGCAACATACGAGTTATTTCTAGGTTCTAAGGTACTAAACATACAAAGTTAGTCAGACGAGTTAGACACACACTAGCATCGCATGATCACTGGCTCAAGCACCCAGGTACAAACGAGGAGCTAACCTCCCGCGTCGCTTACGCACGACTCCGGTTGATAGACTTTAGACTCCTACAGTGTATCCGAACGTGGGGGATTCCAGAAGGGTCCAACGGCTGTCACCACCGCGGCCTACCACAAGACAAACCGTGGGATACACTCATAAGCAATGTAGCTACGCAACCCAAGCACCACGCTTACGTTGTTAGCAGGACCATGACCGGCCCGAGCTATTGTGACCCAGGTCAGAGCCGCCAGATAAACCGGCCAATTACATCGAGTACCGTAGCTTGAGCACGAACTTCATGCAACACGAACATGGGATCTAACTAGATCAAACTAGGCTACGCACACAAACGGATTTGTGCTTTCCTATGTCTATTCAACAAGATCAAAGGGTCGTGTTCGTGATGAACACGAGCGTCTAATTTATGAACAAACACCGAAAACATGTATAAGTCACTCATCAACTAGATCGAAAGGCCTTGTTCATCAAGAACAGGAGCCTCTAAATGATGAACGAGCGAAGAACACGTGAACAAATCATCCATGTATACAAGCACAACTTTATATGAAATAGCTGAATAACTGAAGTAGATCAAAGTCATACAATAAAATAAAGATACAGGAGGACTCATACCTAGATCCCAAAGTAGACTCGGAACCTGAAGTAGAACTACTCTAGCCTACCTCCTAGCCTTAGAAACCAAAAGTGAGAGAGGAGTAAGATGTGTTGGTTTAGAAATGAACCCCCTCCCCTTCTATTTATAGGCCAGAGCACCGGCGCAAGAAGGAGTGAAACACCCCGAGGATGGCCTCTAGGACCCATGGACAAGCGCCACATGGAAGCCCAGGATCAACCGACCCAAGGTCGATTCGGCCGATCCTAGGGTCGGCCGATCCCAGGTGGGCCCCACTCGGGGTGTGCTTCCTCGGGGTGGCTGTCCTGTGGTCCCTTAAGTCAGTCCCCGGTGTACACGTGTTCTTGAGGCGGTTTAGGCGCTCTGGTGGGCCCATGGATCCATGTGAAGTCCACGTGTCATGCTCTGATTTGTCGGGGCTTGCCTCCCTTGGATTGGTGACATGGCGTGCATGCGTGGCACCTGAGGTGGCTGAGCTTGCATGGATGGCACCTGAGGTGGCAGCCATTCCTTGAGGTGACGTGGCATGAATCATAGAAGGTGAGTTTGCCACTTCTTTTATGCTTATTTAACTGCAATCAAATAATCTCGAAGGACAAGTGGAACTACATTATTCTTAACTAAAATGCGTGTAAGAAATGCCTCTTGCTCCTTTATTCAAGAGTAAATTGATGGCTAAAGTAGGCACTTAACAGCCGTCAACAACTCCTCCAAGCTAGCCTCTTGCTCGTCTCGAGCAAGATACTTAGGACTTTGGTTGGTCGATCAGGAGTTGCTACGATGTTGTATTCCTAGTTTATGACAAGCATAGACTAGGTACTCTATCAAGAATTGAATGAGTTGGCATGTATCTTACCTTACGCTTGATTGCTATGGGGCTTGTAGCTTCACCTACCTTGGGCGGTTGAAAGATAGAACGGTTGTATAGAAATTACTAATCACAGGTACCTTGACCAGTCGTCAATCCGGAGGTTTTGCTAAATTTTTTTTCAAAGAAATCGAAGTTCCTCGAATGATACTCTCGGATCGCTCAGTGTGTATGATTCCTCACCAAGGCATTGATTTGCCTTCTTTCTCCACCTACTTCTAATAAGCTGATATGTGGGGCTATAGGTAGGGAAAACATGTGGCATACCTGTTTCTCATGTATTGTCGAGTCGAAAACCGGATCCTTGGGAGCAAAAAGTCATACAGCCTGATCAAGATGTGCATGTGTGTGTATATGGTGGATGGATGATGAACTCCTTTTTTTGCATATGATTCTCTCTTCTCCTTTTGAAATTTTTGAGACTTGGGCTATGTTTCTTTATTCTTTCTCTTTCTTTTTTTTTCTTTTTTTTCCGCATAGCCCATAATCCTTGCTGAATATTTTTGGAGAGAGAGTAATCATGGAACAATGCGCGGAGCTTTATTAGTGGAATGGATGGGGAATGGATGAAATGATGGGTGCTAACTTCCGGTGTAGAAGTTTAGCATATAGTGGTTGTGTACATGATCTTGATCATGGGAGCATGACAAGTTTCTCGCCGAGGGTCACAACAATTCGACAAGACTCAATGAAGAAAACAAGAAGCATATGTGGAGGCTAACAACAGCTAGGATCTACATATGGCTTTGGATAGGAATTTCTCATCATTGAGGAACTTATCTTTTTGTCAT
The DNA here is from genome assembly GCA_036936925.1 of Cenchrus fungigraminus. Classification (NCBI taxonomy): domain Eukaryota; kingdom Viridiplantae; phylum Streptophyta; class Magnoliopsida; order Poales; family Poaceae; genus Cenchrus; species Cenchrus fungigraminus. The sequence goes on from CM072780.1 coordinate 78,628,761, forward strand.
TTTTCAAAAGAAAACTCCGGATATCAAACGTCACTTAGCACAGGCTCATAGCAACCCTATTATACCATATCATATCTCACAACAACCTAGGCAAAGGTCATGCTTTTTGCTACTCACAAGTTTCAAGCCAAGGTTTGATCACACAAGCCAACAAACTCAAAACTAAGATAGGATACTAAGCTGTAGCAAGGCATACAAAAGGAATAAACAGAGCAACTATTCATCATTTCGACCATGAAGGACAGAAAGCATTCTTACCGCGCATATGAAAGCAAACTAATTTAAGAAAGCAAATAAATATTTTTGGTCTTTTTAATTTTGCAGATTTTTATGTGTTTTTAGCATATGAGATTCTGAAAATAAAGATACAAGTTACCTCAGAGTGGGGGTCCTCCCCCAAGCTAGCTTCAGGCTCACTACTGTGGAGGGGGAAATCCCATCCACCGGTAGTAGGCCCTCTGCTCCTCCAGCTGCTGCTGCTGTGCCAGCTCGATGGCGTGAAGTCTCTCGCCAGACATCCGCTGCCAGTCCCGGGTGGACTCGATGTGCTGGTGCACGGTCTCCTCCATGTCGCCAACTCGGATGTTGAGCTCGCTCATCTGTTGAGTAAGGGTGGCCCCACGAGATGACGAGCGCAATCCGGACGACGAAGATGTCGCATCTCCGTAGGCAGTACCAGCAGGGATAGCCCACTCAACACTGCCTGCGCTAGCCCAAGCCGAGCTACTCGCACCCTACTAGTGCATGGGCTGCTCCCAACCGGGAGCATATCCGGGAGTACCCCCAGGCATGTACTCGGTAGAGGTCCATGCACCAGATGGAGGTGTGGTAGGCTGAGGCTGTGGCTGAGGCGACAGCTGCGGAGACGACTGTGGTGGCGGCTGTTGTGCTCCGGCTGCTCTCCTCGACGCACTCCTAGTTACCCTGTCACTAGAGACACTAGAACGACGAGGTTCCTCAAGAGGAACAGTCAGTGGCCCCTGGCCGTACAACCTGAAATCCGGGTTAGGTAACTGGATTTGGTTTGTATGGCCCGGGTAAAAGAAAACCAAAGAATCATCCGGACCCTTCTTAAGAATATGCCCCTAAGTCAAATAAGCCTCGTCAATCTGAGTCCGGGGATTAGCAATGGAGGGCACGTTGGGCCCTTGCGTAATCCCAAGATTCGTGACGATGCGAGAAATCAGAGACGTACACTCAATAGAACCTGTCATCTTAAAATTTGTTAACCACTGCCGAATCATAGCTTGCACAAGGGAGATCTTGATCTGTCTGACCGCGGCATATAAGATCATCATCTCGTCAGTGCGCACGGGTCGTACGTCATCCCTTGGAAAGAGAGTGACGGCGAGCCACTTGTGCCACAGTCGGAGAGTGGGATGCAAGATATCGTTGCACCTCGGTATTTACTTGCCGCGAACAGGCCGACCAGAGATTTCTTCCCAAAAACTTTCACGATTAAAACCAGCGCAAGCTTGCTCAAGAGAAATAGCGCAGCGACGATGAAAATCGAGGGTGCGACTAAGATCTTTCCATGAAACTCGATACGGAACTCCATGAAATCGAAATGAAATACCGGTCGCATCCTCTTGAAGAGTGCAGAGGAACTGGATGGTGGTAGGTCTAGAACCAACCTCCTGAACTGGGACAAAATCCTCCCATCCTAGAGCATGCCAAATGGAATCGAACTTAGAGTCCATACCTGTTTTCTCGAGAAGGTCCGGGTCGAACTCCTTGGTGTTGGCGAAGAGTCGGTCCTTGATGAGAGCGTAGGCTTGTCTCTCACGATCACTCCTCAAGTCGATGAAGGCGGCGGCGACGGCGTACACTTCATCGACTTGTGGCGTGGGTAGCTCTTCTTCTCCTTCCTCTTCACGGTCGGTCGACATTGGGCTCGGTGCAGCTCCGGAATGGCGAGACGAGCTCCCCCCGTCGTGTGAACGGCGTGAGCGAGTCAACTTCCGGAATGCGCCGGAGGCCCAACTCATCCTGCACAACTATCGGACGACACGAGCAACTCGGTGATGGGTTAGTGAAACCAAATGAAATTCTTACCGAGTTTGCTCCACCAATAATCAATACTTCAGCAGCACTTAGAGAGAATACTTGGCACCTCAATCTCAATCGAAAAATCCACGAAAACCAGAGAGCAAAAACAAGAGAGGGAGAGAGTGTTGCAATGGGTGACGACACCCCTCATACCCCATTGTATTTATAGGCATTGAAGCCGGGCACCGAGACATGGGCCGTGTGCAACGGCTAGGAGCCGTTGGAGGAAGGAGGGCCGGGCTAGCCGTTAGGCTGGGTCGGCCGACCTGTGGGGTCGGCCGAACCCACCTCAGGTCCGCCTGCCTCTAGCTTTTTGCAGCGGCTTCTCCAACGGTCACATGAGGGCTTGCCTAGGTGTCCCGGTCCAAATTTGCCCAGAAACTTGCTCGAATGAATTTTCAAGGATTTTCCAACCCAAAATTTTATTTTCAGAATTTTTATTTAAAAAGAGAAATTTGGCTAGAAAAATTCTAGCATGCAAATGCAAGGATGGAAAATTCAAACATGCATCGGGAAAAATTAAATTAAATTTTGGAAGGGAAATATGAGATAGCTCACTAATTTTACCTTTTGGCGAAAGGACTCATCTTTTTAAGTCCGAGAGCGGGACTTTTCTCGTTGATCGGTTCCACTCGTCACCCCACTCCCGAGAAGTAGAGGGGTGCGATCTCTGTACCTGCCGCCACACCTTCCGTGCCTTCCTTGATTTTCTTTGTGTGGTCAGAGGTTGTGTGAGCTGGGGTTGTGGTTCCGTCCACCCCCAGGTCTGCTCATCATTTCCTTGCACTGAATAGCATTGCTCTTCTGTTGGTCGAAATCGGAACATCAAGTTCTTCTTCCCAATGCGGAAACGGATGGTCCCATTTTCCACATTGATCCTTGCCCGAGCGTCACTTAGGAACAGCCTCCCAAGAATGAGTGGCATTTCCGCATCATATTGCATATCAAGGACCACGAAATCTGCGAAGATGCAAGAACCTTGGACAAATACCAGTAGACTCTCCACAATCCCCTCCGGATACCGGATCGATGCATCAGCAAGTTGAACTGTCCTCGAGGTTGGGGTAAGAGCAGGATATCCCAATCTTTCGAACATAGCCTTGGACATGAGGTTGACACTTGCGCCAAGATCACAGAGGGCATTCCTAATTTTCTGGTAGTATATAGTGCAAGTGATAGCCGGATAACCAGGATCTTTCCTATGCACAATTGCTGAAGATTCCCATGGATCAAGAACCTGCTGTATGGGTCTCCCTGCATAGTCAGCAGCTCGTGCCCTCCCAGATGGCTTACCCCATCTGGTGGACACTGCACAAACATTCTCACAAGAAGACACGGATTGCCCCGGAATCTTCCCGTCCTCAGCAGAGGGAACCAAAGCAGCAAACTGAGCCAACTGGGTTTCTATCATTTTATTAAAGCTCAGCTGGTTCTTAAGAGCAGAAGAAAGGCTATCAATTTTAACGTTGAGGCTTTCTAAAGTCTTATCATAGGCAACTGTTTTCTTATTAAAACCTTCATTAATCTTAGCTTGCCCGAAAACCAGATCTTTTAGGGAAGGTTGGTTGGGATTGTAAGCATTACCTTGATTACCTCCCTGATAGTAAGGGCGTGATTGATTCCACGTTTGACCTCCTTGTGGACGATAACCATTTTTGTTGCCGTTCATGTACATCACATCCTCCTGGGTAGCGAGGCAGTAATTCCCTGAATGCCCAGTGTCACCACAGACTTCGCAGGTCATGCGAGCATCCATAGCTTGAGTAGTGATGGCCATGGCAGCCTTCTCACTGGTCAGAGCATCCATTCTCTTCATGAGTAGGTCCATCTTGGCGTGCAGCATATCCACTTCCTTGACGGTATTGTACCCCTCTGACGTGGCTGGAGTCGATCATCACTCCACCCTTGATTGGAGACCATCTTCTCGATAAGTTTAGTTGCTTCAACGATAGTGAGAGAGAAGAAAGCCCCTCCAGCAGCAGCATCAATATCGCCTCGGGCTGTCAAAGTCAGCCCATTATAGAAACTCTGAAGAATAAGCCAGTTGTCCATCCCATGATGGGGACAAGCCAGAATGTACTCCTGAAGCCTCTCCCAAGCCTCTGGAATGGTTTCATTTGCTGCTTGCTGAAAGCTTGAAATTCTCCCCCAGAGAGCATTGGTCCTGCCCAACGGAAAGAACTTCGCGAGGAACGCTGCTGAGCACTTTGCCCAGGTGTCAATATCTGCACGGTTCGCATAGAACCACTACTTCGCCTTTCCCAGGAGTGAGAATGGAAACAGCCGCAGACGAATGGTATCTTCCTCCACTCCTCGTATAGTGAAGGTACTGCACAGCTCCAAGAACTGTTGCAAGTGGGCGCTCGCGTCTTCATTAGGCTTGCCACAGAATGGGCTAGCCTGTACCATTGTAATGAGGCCAGTCTTGATCTCGAAGTTTCCATTCCCGGTGTTGATCTCAGGGCCAGTAGGCACCTGATCAGCAGAGGGAGCAGAATATTCGCGAAGAGTCTTCTCTTGATTGGCCATAGGAGTTGATGCAGATGGCACAAAGGAAGCTGTGTCGACTTCCGTACGTACACGCTGGGGAGAACCGAAATGAGTTCGAGCTCTCCTTACGAGTGACTCAGGATCTTCAGTGAAGTTTGGCGGCAAGTCGAAACCAGTCATACACTACCTGTCTCCATCATCGATAGACAAAGAAGACATTCAAAGTTAGCCTGCATTGAGAACTGTTTTATTCCTGTCATGATTATAAACATTGCAAAGTGTTGACATGTTATCCTTAGCCTTCCCCGGCAACGGCGCCAGAAATGCTTGTTGGTATTTCTTAACCTCGATGCTAAGTTATGGGTTCCTAGCAACGATGCCAGAAATATCCAAATGGTAATCCTAACGATTACAAGAGTCTGCAAGCGCACGGAAGTACCATTGTAGCATTTCCCCAAAGGAGTATTCCAAAGGGTATCGAATCCAAGGAAGACTGGGCGGATTAACAAGTTCAACTCTATTGCAAGGAGTATAAATCATAGACGGGAACGAACCAGACACTCAAGTACAGAGGTAAGATATGATAGATAAGATAGTAGTGTGAACACACAAACACACTCTCTCTAAAGGTCCTAGGCTTAGGAGGCAACATACGAGTTAGTTCTAAGTTCTAAGGTACTAAACATACAAAGTTAGTCAGACGAGTTAGACACACACTAGCATCGCATGATCGCTGGCTCAAGCACCCAGGTACAAACAGGGAGCTAACCTCCCGCGTCGCTTACGCACGACTCTGGTTGTTAGACTTTAGACTCCTACAGCGTATCCGAACGTGGGGGATTCCAGAAGGGTCCAACGACTGTCACCACCGCGGCCTACCCCATGACAAACTGTGGGATACACTCATAAGCAACATAGCTACGCAACCCAAGCACCACGCTTACGTTGTTAGCAGGACCCTGACCGGCCTGGGCTATTGTGACCCAGGTCAGAGCCGCCAGATAAACCGACCAATTACACCAAGTACTGTAGCTTGAGCACGAACTTCATGCAACACGAACATGGGATCTAACTAGATTAAACTAGGCTACGCACACAAACGGATTTGTGCTTTCCTATGTCTATTCAACAAGATCAAAGGGTCATGTTCGTGATGAACACGAGCCTCTAACTTATGAACAAACACTGAAAACATGTATAAGTCACTCATCAACTGGATCGAAAGGCCTTGTTCATCAAGAACAGGAGCTTCTAAATGATGAACGAGCGAAGAACACATGAACAAATCACCCATCTATACAAGCACAACTTTATATGAAATAGCTGAATAACTAAAGTAGATCAAAGTCATACAATAAAATAAAGATACAAGAGGACTCATACCTAGATCCCAAAGTAGACTCGGAACCTGAAGTAGAACTACTCTAGCCTACCTCCTAGCCTTAGAAACCCAAAGTGAGAGAGGAGTAAGATGTGTTGGTTTAGAAATGAACCCCCTACCGTTCTATTTATTGGCCCGAGCACCGGCGCAAGAAGGAGTGAAACACCCCGGGGATGGCCTCTAGGACCAATGAACAAGCGCCACATGGAAGCCCAGGATCAACCGACCCAAGGTCGGTTCGGCTGATCCTAGGGTCGGCCGATCCCAGGTGGGCCCCACTCGGGGTGTGCTTCCTCGGGGTGGCTGTCCTGTGGGCCCTTAAGTCGGTCCCCAGTGTACATGTGTTCTTGAGGCGGTTTAGGCGCTCTGGTGGGCCCATGGATCCATGTGAAGTCCACGTGTCACGCTCTGATTCGTCGGGGCTTGCCTCCCTTGGATTGGTGACATGGCGTGCATGCGTGGCACCTGAGGTGGCTGAGCTTGCATGCATGGCACCTGAGGTGGCAGCCATTCCTTGAGGTGACGTGGCATGAATCATAGAAGGTGAGTTTGCCACTTCTTTTATGCTTATTTTCCTGCAATCAAATAATCTCGAAGGACAAGTGGAACTACATTATTCTTAACTAAAATGCGTGTAAGAAATGCCTCTTACTCCTTTATTCAAGAGTAAATTGACAGCTAAAGTAGGCACTTAACAGCCGTCAACAGTGAGGAAGGCCTTAATGAACTCGAAGCAGGCTGCCTAAATGAAGGTGAAGTGCGACACCATGCTACCGACCGTGATGAAGACCTTGATGACGGTGGAGTTTTTGAGGAAAATGAACCATTATTCCCACCAAATGTGATGAGGCCTGAGGATATCACTGATCAAGAAGTTAGGGGCTTCGATGATGGTGAGGTGTTGCAACGTGTGCACAATGTTGATCAAATGTTGCGGGATGTTGAATTTCAACGAGTGTACACACCTTCTGAATTAGTGAGGCTGAAGCAGTTCATTGAAGATTCAAAGAAACCCCTCTATCCTGATTGCCAGAAGTACTCTCGCCTTTCTGGTGATCTAAAACTTCTGCAGCTTAATGCAGATCATGGTTGGAGCAACAAAAGTTTCAAATATCTATTGGATGTGCTTAGAGACATGCTACCTGAAGGAAAACCAAATAGCAGAGTCTGTCTATGAGGCGAAGAAGATAATCTGTCCTTTGGGAATAGAGGTTGAAAAAATCCACGCATGCAAGAACAGTTGTGTATTGTTCTGTGGAGATTATGCAGACCTTGACAAGTGCCCCAAGTGTGGCTATGATCGGTACAAGAGGAAAAAGGATGGTGGAGATGATAATAATGCTGATGACGAGAACGAGCCCGGCGAGATCAGAGGCAAGAAGAAGAAGGCTAACAGAGGGGCTCCTGTGAGGGTGGCATGGTATTTTTGCATCATTCCTCGGCTGAGAAGATGGTTTGCAACACGAAAGGAGGCCCAACTCTTGCATTGGCATGACTATGGCCGAAAGGAGCTTAAGAAAGATGGCAAGTTTAGGCACCCCGCAGATGCAGCACAATGGGGTAACATTAATAACCACTTTCCGTGGTTTGACAAAGACGTAAGGAGTATACGGTTTGCTATGAGCACAGATGGCGTGAACCCATTCGGTAACCAGAGCTCAACACATAGCACCTGGCCTGTCGTGCTGTCGTTGTACAACCTTCCACCCTGGCTATTCAAGAAATAGAAATATATGATGCTGACAATATTGTTCTCGGGCCAAAGCAACCTGGCGACCGTATTGATGTCTACTTGAGGCCACTAGTTGATGACTTGAAGATACTGTGGAAGCCTGGTGTGAAGGAGGTTTGGGATGAGTACAAGCATCAGGAGTTCACAATGCATGCCATGTTGTTCACCACCATCAACGACAACCCGGCTCATCGCAAGCTCTCTGGCCAGAGTAAAAAAAAGGTGCAGCTTGCCCACACTGCTTGGAAGATACTTGCGCAATGTGGCTAAGACATTCAAAGAAATACGTATTTATGGGGCACCGTCGTTTCCTCGGCAAGAAACATCCATACCGGGCCATGGATTGTCAGTTTAATGGGGAAAAGGAGAATCGAGAGGCGCCGTTGCATGTGACTGGAGATCTGGTCCACTTGAAAGTCAAGGACGTCAAAACTATCGAGGAGTTACCCAAACTGACTGAAAAAACCCTTGGCAAAAGAAAGAAACGAGATGGTGAAGAAGAAGAAGAAGAAGGAATGTGGAACAAGAAATCAATTCTATGGGAGCTAGAGTATTGGCCGATGTTGGATGTGCGTCATTTGATTGACAACATGCACGTCAAGAAGAATGTGTGTGAAGCTACTTGTGGAACATTGCTACAATAGAAGTCCAAAGGAAAATATCATAAAAATGCAAGGGATGATCTTAAAGAACTGGGCATTAGGCCGGAGCTCTATGCAGAGGAAACAGAGACGGGGACGAACCTTCCCGTTGCTGCAACCACCTTGTCAAAGGCAGAGAGAAAAGAATTATGTCAGGTTTTGCATGATTTGAAAGTACCTTCAGGCTACTCATCAAACTTCAAGAGGCTAGTGTCGGTGAAGGACATGAAAATGAATTTCAACTTGATGAAATCTCATGAATGCCATGTGTTGATGACAGCTCTTCTTCCTGTTGCACTTAGAGGTATCAAGACAGAACTGGTTCACGACGCGGTCATGAGCTTGTGTTTATTCTTCAATGCAATAGAATAGAAGGTGATTGATGAGGAAAAACTATTGGACTTAGAGAGGAGGCATTTCGAGACCCTATGTCTGCTTGAAGCTACCTTCCCACCATCATTCTTTGATCTCATGCTGCATCTAACAGCACACCTCGCGAGGGAAATCTGGTTCCTTGGCCCATCTTACCTTCATCAGATGTTTCCATATGAGAGGTTCTATGGATTCCTAAAATCATTGGTACATAACCGGTTATTTTCGGAGTGAGCCATTATTCGTGGCTACGAGACCATCGAAGCAGTGGAGTGGGCCATGGGTTATATGGACCCCCAAAACCCCATTGGTGTGCCTCGCTCACGGCATGAAGGTAGGCTTTCAGGTGTTGGGACCCTGGGGAAAAAGTCAGTCACTCCGGAACCAGATGCCTTCCAAAAGGCTCATTTCACCGTGATACAACAGCTGCACCTAATTACACCGTTTGCCAATGAGCACAAGCGACAACTACATGAAGACAACCCTAACCGTGGTAGGGCTTGGCTTGCAAAGATGCACATGCAAGGTTTCAGCAGGTGGCTCCGAGATTATATCGAGACATACAGCAATAATGCTGTAATAACCGACGAGATAAGGAATCTAGCAGCGGGGCCATTGTTCACTGTTACAAGATACCAAGCAATGGATATCAATGGATACACGTTCTACACCATGGCCCAGGATAAAAAGAGCGTCTATCAAAATAGTGGTGTGCGTGTACGGGCCGTCGTCGACGACAGTCATGATGATGATGACACGGAGACAGACACATATTATGGTCAAATAGAGGAGATATGGGAGCTTGATTATGTAGGATTGAAGGTAACCTTGTTTCGGTGTAGATGGGTCACCAATGGGAAGAGAGCTGTGAGCAAGGACAAATATGGTTATGTTAGTGTTGATCTCCGGGTCTTTGGTTACAAAAACGAACCATTTGTCTTCGCCAACGATGTTGAGCAAGTGTTCTATGTACCTGACCTTGCAAAGAAGAACTGGTATGTGGTTATGCCTGGAAAAAAAGGATTGTTGGGGTTGAAAATGTTGTTGAGGAGGAGGAATACAACCAGTTTGACGAAATTCCATCCTTTGACACTTCATACAAGCCCCGACTCTTGGGAACTAACAAGACACCGTACTTGCGAAGCGACCATAGTGAAACAATCCATATACAGAAATCAAGGAAGAAAAAGCAAGCCTGATTTCTGCTGAATCCTTTTTGTAATGCAGGATGTGTCTATTGGTGGAAATGGAATCCATTTTGTAATATAAAGGATGTGATGTATTGGTGGAATTTGAATCCTTTTTGTAATATATAGGATGTGGTGGAATTTGAATCCTTTTTGTAATATATTCTGCCTAAGATACTATATATATTCTGTTTATATTCTGCTTCAGTTCAGTAAGTATGTTGCAGGCTGCTTCAGTTCAGTAATGGGCGTTAATATAAAAGAGACGAGGATTAGCCAACCCGCGTCGCCTTTGTTACGGGCAAGAGACAAGGATTAACCAACCCGCGTCGCCTTTGTTATGGGCAAGATATGCGAAATCACACACACAGATTACATCAAAAGAGACGCGGATTAGCCAGCCCCCGTCGGCTTGTTCTTCTTCATGCTTGCAAGTGAGTAGGAAAATCATACAAAAAATTGTACTGCACACAGATAATCACACAAGCATTTCTCTTGAGATGCAAAATCACACACACACAGATTACAGTCATCATTGATACATCAGAAGGTTACAAAGCGGCCATCTATGTTCATCATCACTAGGCACTACCAGGATGAGGAACATAGATCTAAACTAAGCAAAAGAGATATACTTCCGTCAGCTTGTTCTTCATGACGAGATATGCAAAATCACACACACAGATTACAGTCATCATTACATCAGATAGGGAGGCCTCGGGATCTTGGCCAGCTCAGCAGCCTCGAACTCGCATCCAGTTCCAGCTGAATCTCCGGCCGGCCAGAGGTAGAAGACCACTGCAGTGGTGGGTGCTGACTTGGCGATGTTGAGGCTCAAAGGTCGATCTTGCTCTCCTTCCCTGCCCGTCGGTCGATCGTCGGAGGTGAAGAGAAAGGAGGCCGTCGTCGGCTTGTTCTTCATGACGAGATATGCTCCAGATTCTGGCTTCTTCTTCATGCTTACAAGTGAGCACAAGAGAAAGATACAGAGAGGGTGGAAACATATCCCTTCAAAAATCCTCCTCCTGAAGGAGGGAAAGCAAAAGGAAGCACAAGTTTGATGGGAAAGCTGCAGCATGATGGTTCTGGGCTTCTCTCCCCAGACCTGATCTTTCCGTCGGCTTGTTCTTCCTGATGCCAGGAGGTTCTGGGCTACCTTCCCCCGACAGCTGATATATCACAAGGATTTTTCTAGCAGCTGTGCTAGAGAGATGAGCAACCCAATCACCCATATCAGAAGAATTCTTCTAGCAACTGAGAGAACGAAGAGGAGGAAGAAGAGAGAAAAGCAAAAGCTTGCGCCCTACAAGATCTATTCTTTGTGCCATAGCTAGATCTAGATCTAGAGAAGAAGGAAGCAAGTGAGGAGGACCGATAGGCGTCGGTCTTTTTTATAGCAAAAACAAGGAAGGGATAACATCGATTGTAAAAAAAAGAGGAAGGGATAAGATCAAGAGCACAGGAAATGGGAAGGTTCCCAAGAAATTGATGCCAGATCCAGTCAATGGGGAAACAGTTGCCCAGTCAATGGCTGAGAGCAGAGGCATTGATTCCAATGTAGAATTAAATGATACGCGGATTAACCAAACGTCGTCTGCAATGGAGAATTAAAGCATACGCGGATTAGCCAAATGTCGTCTCCATTGCTTACTTAAACCGTGTTTGGAAACAAATCTCCTGTATCTTCTCCTTCCAAAATAATTTAGATCCCCTGCCCCATCATCTACCCGCGAAAAAATAGCAACTGCCTACTCCTCATCGTCACCATTCCCGGCCGGAGATGAATAGCATGCCGGGAAGAAGCAGGCGGCACCAGCCGTCGTCGCTGCTGGACCTCCCTCAAGACCTCTGCATTGAGATTGCGGCGTGCGTCAGTGCGACCTCGGAGCGGCCCTTGGCTGACCTCCGCAGCCTACGCGGTACTTGGTCGACCATGCGCCGCGTGTGCGGCCACGGCGACGTCGGCCGGCATTTGTCGATAGAGGGGATACGAGATGAGATTTCTTGGGTGTGGGACCCCACCGCCTACAATGCCTTCCTTGCTATGCTGACCGATCTCGGGAATTCGGAGGTTCTGCTCCGGGATCAAAGCCGTCTTCATGGAAAACAGGGGATGCAATGATCTCCGGCGCACCGCCGAGGGTGGGCACGATGCGGCGGCCTATCTATACGCCATCTTGCTCTACAGGGACAATGGCGGTGCCGCCGCCGACGACACCGTGAAGCGGTACATGAGGTAGGTCGCGGGCAGCGGCAGTACGACGTCGAGATGGCTGAGCAACGAGGGGTGTTTGCGCAAGAAGGCCGCACGTGTGATCCACTCCTCGACTTGGCGTATTTGGGGTGAACCGCTGCCTCCTCCAGCACAGGTGTGCGGCGATCAGCTGTGCGCAGGCAATGGCGGCAGCTGTGGCGTGGATAAAGGATGGCTTCGAATTTCTCTGTTTTGCAGCGAAGACTGTAGGCTCCGCTGCGAAATGGTGAAGTTCGAACGGAGTATTGGAATAGAAAATCAGTAGTGGATTAGCTTTTGTATGTTGCTCGTATTATCTGTGTAAAATTTTGGAAGAGCAGCAAAGCCGACGTGGGTTATCAGTCCCGTGTCGCTAATGACTGTGGGGCCCAGTTCTATTCGAATGAAGAACCGTTCCCATTTCTCCTTTTAATCTGCAATCAAATGTTGTAACAAGTATTTCTTCGTCATAATTAGTCCAAATTTGATATTTTTTTCTAAATTTTTCTAAAATCACCATCTTTTCATTAATTTTATTGTTTAGTGTATATTCCGTTTCTTGAATAATGTTTATATGCCTTATTTTGTTCTTTGTAAGTACAACATATAAATAATATTTGTTTTACACAACCATTAGTGATGAAACTTTGCATTTCGTAAGCTTAAGGTGAACATAAGGTTTTGTTAAGTTTTCAAATGCATATGAGTTCGAACATGTTGCAAAGTGCGGAAAACTTCAATGTTCAAGCAACATTCTAGGAAACTATGTGAGAGATGTAGACATTTGTACACAAGTATATTATTCCTTCATCGATACCATTTGAAATTTTCAAGACAAGTTTAGGTACCCAAATTATGTTTCCAAGTCAATTTGTAGATTTTTTAGAGCAAATTTGATGTTATTAGAATTATTATATAATTACCATGGCGTGTAAAAATGAAATATAAGAATTTTGGGCACACAAGTGTGACTGTTGATATTTTATTCAAATACTAAATGTCCAAATATGAATTGTTCATATTTTTATGATTTTTTAGGTGTTGTTTTATGGGCTCTAATATTTTAGGGAAGCAAGTTTCATTCCAAAAAAAATAGTGACGGGCCCACGCGTCAGCGTCAGCAGCCAATATAAAAAAGATAACCGTTGGCTGCCCGCCCGGACCCAACTGCCAACAAAGGCGATGCGGGTTCACTAACCATCGTCGCCAATGACACTGGCCCACGCGTCAGTGTCAGCGTCAGCAGGCTAACCCGCGTCGGCAATGACTATCCATTGTCTCTAAGATCTAATTCATCTCAACAGATCTCCAGGTCATCACAACAGATCTCCTGTTCATCACAACAGATCTCTAGTTCATCACAACAGAACACATATTATAGGAGACGTGGATGGACCAAACAACCAAACTAATTAACTAAGCAAACAAAATCAAACAACCAAACTAATTAACTAAGCAGTTCATGATCGAGAAACAAACTAAGCAGTTCAACAACCTGACGAACACAAACACACACACACACACAACCTAAGCAGTTCGACACAAGCAGGAGTCTATCATTTAGTCGGTCGCCGTCGTCGGAGTCCCGCCGTCGTCGCCACCGTGGCTGCCGTCAGAGCCGTCGTCGCCGCCCCGTGGCTGCCGTCAGAGCCGTCATCGCTGCTATGGCTGCCGTCGTCGCCGTCGGAGCCGCCGTCATCGAAGACGAAGTGGCGGCGGCCAGCCCGCTTGACCACGGGGAGGTTCTCGAGCTTCTCAGCCCACCTGTGGATCCAGAAGGCGAGACCCTTCACGCTCGGGTCCTTATCCACTTCATGATGCACCTTGATGTCGAAGGCCGCGCCAACATCTTCAAGCTTTCTGAAGGCGCTCCTGAGCAGGTCGACGGCAAACTTAGTGTCGTCGAAGAACGGTTCCTCGTCGGCGTCCTTGGTCGCCGGCTCCTTCCCCTTCTCCAACTTCCTCCGATGGCGGCTTTCGTCGTCGTCGTCCTCCCTTCATCCCCGCTTTGACGACGGCGGGCTCCTCGACGCCATCTCCTCCTTCTCTCGGTGACCGAAGATTTGTAGTGGTGGATCGCGAGGAGGAAGAAGAAGCGAAAGAGATGATAAGCTTATGGAAGAGGCAGGGGAAAGCAGGGGAAGGCAGGGGAGTTATATTGACAAGACGCGGAACCGTCAGGCGCCTCTGCCCCCACCCACTACTCCACTACTGCCAGTACGTGCCACTCAATTACGCATCGGGCTCCGTTTCAGGCGCAAAACTGTCCAAAACCACGAGTCGCCTTTCAATTACGTGGGAAGGAGAAGGGGCAGGGGCAATGATGTCGGGCCCACTCGTCAACGGCAGCAGCCAAACTGCGGTGCCTTTTCAATTTCCATTTATTGTTTTAGATGGCCGAGGCGCCTTCTTCAACTTCAACCCTCGTCGCCTTCTTCAACTTCAACCCTCGTCGCCAACTTCATCCCTCGTCGCCAACTTCAACCCTCGTCGCCTTCAACTTCAACCCCTGTCGCCTTTCAATTTCCAAACCCTGTCGCTTTTCTATTTCCTCCCCTTCTCCTTGATGGCCGCGGTGTGCATGATGCAGCTACTGCCAGATGATCTTGTCACCCAGATCATCATCCACTCCATCAAGGATGAGCCCGTCTTCCATTTTTTGAACCTTCGCAATAAAATCTGCGGCACCTTCCGGCGCATCTGCGACTCCGATGAGGTACTACTGCACGTGTCGCTGCGTGATCTTCGTCGGGTGTGCAAAAATCGCAACGTTAGGTCGTGCTTTGAATGGCACTTATGCGAGGCCAATCATCCAGAGGCATTATGCTTCGAGGCGATGGAGAGGTTGATGAGGCGGCGGAACCCCGATAAGGGTCTGAAGCTCATCGGAGATGCCGCTGCTGAAGACTCCGGTGCCAAGTACTTCTTAGCGATGCTGAAGTACCATTGCAACCAGGCGGACCCTGAAGCCATGGCACTGCTCCAGGAAATCAGCGGCGGCCCGTCGCCCCCTGACGGGCGGTGGAAGAACCACAACCTACGGCGGCTGCCCTACCTCATCAACCAGGATCTCGAGAACATTGTGTGGTGGTACTGGCTTGATGACGGCGACGACGACATTCCGTTGCTGCCCGTCCAGAATCCCCACATCTGCATTTGGGCAGCGGGATGTAGGCACTACGGGCCGGATACCTCAGAGATCATCCACTACTGCAGCGTCGAGTGTCGCATCCGTCATGAGTTCGACCTCTGGACGCGTAACTTCCGCCCCGCCGTGGAGTACGCCATCAGCAGGATGAACATCGGGATGTAGGCGCAAGCATCAATGAACATTATCTATCTTGAATGTAAATTATTAGATATTACTAAACGCGGATTTGATTTTATCGGGATGTCGGTTTTTAATGGTTTTTGATAGACAATATTTGATTTGTCACATTTGTGAGTCAAATCGAAGGTTGCGGTGGTCTCATTTGCCGCCGACGAGGCCTAGGATGCCCTCTTGGGTGTCAAAACCGCCGAAGCGGGCACGACGGGGGCGGCGGACGGCGGTGCCCTCTGCTTCCTCCTTTGTTCTATTGGAGAATGAAGAACAGTTTATCCGTCCCGCGTCGCCGACGGCATTTCTCTTTTTAATCCGCAATCAAATTTTGTAACATGTATTTCTCCATCGTAATTAGTCCAAATTTGATTATTTTTTCTACAATTTTCTAAAATCACCGTGTTTTCATTATTTTCATTGTTTAGTGTATATTCCGTTTCTTGAACAATGTTTATATGCATTATCTTGTTCTATGTAAGTACAACATATAAATAATATTTATTTTCCACACCTCCTGTAATGAAACTTTGCATTTTCGTAATCTTAAGGTGAACCACAAGGTTTTGTTAAGTTTACAAATGCATATGAGTTCGAACATGTGGCAAAGTGTGGAAAACTTCAATGTTCAAGGAACATTGTAGGAAACTATGTGAGAGATGTAGATATTTGTACACAAGTATATTATTCCTTCATCGAAACCATTTGAAATTTTGAAGACAAGTCTAGGTACCCAAATTATGTTGCCAAGTCAATTTGTAGATTTTTTAGAGCACACTAGATGTTATTAGAATTATTACATCATTAACATGGGATGTAAAAACGAATTCTAAGAATCTTGGGCACACAAGTGTGACTGTTGATATTTTATTCAAATACTAAATGTCCAAATATGAATTGTTCGTATTTTTATGATTTTTTAGGTGTTGTTTTATGGGCTCTAATATTTTAGGGAAGCACGTTTCATTCGAAAAAAAATAGTGGCTGGCCCACGCGTCAGCGTCAGAAGCCAAAATAAAAAGATAACCGTTGCCCGCCCGCCGGACCCAACTGCCAACAAAGGCGATGCGGGTTCACTAACCATCGTCGCCAATGACACTGGCCCACGCGTCAGCGTCAGCAGGCAAACCGTGCGCGGGCTGCTCAAAATTTCCCACCTATATTGACTATAATGCCCATGGAATTCCAATTCCACCAGAGAGCCGTCAAGGGCACGCCAGTAATTTCTTTAAACACAGTTACGCGCGCAGTTCATATTCGGCTCCTCGCTAGATAGATCCATAACGCCCGCACTCTCCCCACCGCCGCCGCCACTCTCCCCGCTCGCCTTCGCCGCTCTCTCCCCGCTCGCCTTCGTCGCTCTCTCCCCGCCGCAGCCCTGCTCTTCGCCAGCCCCACCGCTCCCTGCGTGACGACGGTGACGAGGACGCGGTTACTGGCGTGCAGACGGCTTTCCGGCCAACCTAAAGACAGTTGACGCGGATCCGTCATCCCCGGCCACGATGACAAGCCGACCACCTCAGACCACGAGCCGACGTGGATTCGGCCCCTCCGACCATCACGAGAACAACTACTTCATTCGCGATAGAGGTTAGTCCTGCTTGAACCCCCAACACCCTCTCTATGCTCGGCCACCAAATCTGCTATATATTCATGTCAATGTGGATTAGGGAGACATGCCTTCATAGTTCATCTTTAATTGATTGACTGTGGATTTGATGGATGGATTTTTGTTGCTCCAAGTCTATTTGAACAAATTGTTCTAACAGATGAAGTTATATGAACTGTTGAAATTCATTTTCATGTTCCTGGTGCTACAATTTTTGCACTGTAAATTCATGAAAAGCATTGAGGATGTTAGCATACTTTAATTCTGCTATGCTTTGATTGTACCAGATCGACAGTTATGCTTTGGACCTGTTAGCATACTTTAATTCTGCTATGCTTTGAATGTACTAGATCGACAGTTATGCTTTGGACCTGTTAGCATATTTTAATTCTGATGGCCACATAATGTCAGTGGGAATTGCATCGCAGTGGTTTATAATGTAGTCCACCCAATCTGCTATATATTCATGTCAAGGTGGATTAGGGAGACATGCCTTGATGGTTCATCTTTAATTGATTGACTGTGGATTTGATGGATGGATTTTGTTACTCCAAGTCTGTTTGAATAAATTATTGCTAACAGATGAAGTTATATGAACTGTTGAAATTCATTTTCATGTTCCTGGTGCTACAATTTTTGCACTGTAAATTCATGAAAAGCATTGAGGATGTTAGCATATTTTAATTCTGCTATCCTTTGAATGTACCAGATCGACAGTTATGCTTTGGACCTGTTAGCATACTTTAATTCTGATGGTCACATAATGTCAGTGGGAATTGCATCGCGGTGGTTTATAATGTAGTGATAACTAGACTGTCCTATGCTTTGTTGTGAGTGTTAATTATTTCACTACTATCGTATATATTGTTATTGTTGGTGTCATGATGTGTTGTGAGTGTTGTTTCACTACTGTCATATATAATGTCATGATCATTGCTTTATCCTCTTGTTGCATGTACACATGGAACACACAATCCATCGCTACTGAAGTTGGACAAGGAAGCAGTTGAAGGAATTTATTCTCTGCTTTGATATATAAGCATATTGTTGTGTCCCTGTCAAAATGGTTAGCACCTATCCCTGTATGCTAATTAAGTAAAATATGAACTGTGTATGTCTATGCTGATTTTATTTACAACTTGTAATGATTTCTAGTGTAATATCAGCTATTTTGCCTGTCAGAGAAAACGAATTTATCTAATAAGAATTTTGTTTAGATTTTCAGTCTTGCTTATGTTGCTCTACTGACAACCTAACATATCATCTATGCAGTCTCCCACAACAACAAACTCCTCTACATCCAGTGCACCATCACAGCCCATCGTCGGTGAACCTTCTTCACAGGGTCACTCAGCACAGACTGCTGCGAATAGTACTCGATCCCGCGGGTCAAGGACACAAACCAAATGGCCAGAAGACAAGTTGACTGCAACTGGACTTGATGCCAATTTTTGGCCTACCCCAGATGTTGCGAGGGATAGATTTGTATTGGTCTGTGGTCTCATTGCTCGGGAGAGGGTGTCAGTCAACAAGGCGGTTGATGATCTCTCACCAATTGAGAAGGACCATTTGTTCACAGTTTTAGAGGAAAAGCTAGATTACCCAGCCAATCTGGAAGAATCTGTTCGCAAGAAGGCAGTTAAGGCAGCTATATCAGAGATTGGAACCTTGCAACGGCGGTTCAAGGCCAATTTAAGAAAAAAATATGTGAGCGAAGAGGAGACTCCCTTTGTGAAGCATGCCTTTTTGCAGCAACAAGGCTGGGACATGTTTGTGCAGGAAACCAATTCTCCTTCATTTCAGCAATTGAGCCAGGAGATGAAACAAAAGAGAGCATTGCATAATAAGCCACACAAGACGGGCAGAAAAGGTTATCGTGGTAAAAGGAAAAAGTGGGAGGAGGAGGATGCAAAGCTAGCTGCAGAAGGAAAACAGAACCCTTGGGACCAATTTCCTGGACGTTCGAGACCTTATCTGCGGGCAAGGGTAGGGAAGAAGAGGAAGAATACTAGTGAAGGAAGCGGGGGCATAACATTCAGTAACCCTGCGGTGGTGGGGGTAGCAGATAGGGTGAAAACACTTGCAGCTCAGGGTAGAGATGGTTCTTTCTCTGGGGTTAGGGAGGATGATATCCTCACCGCAGCACTTGAGACTCCAAAGCATCGAGGTCGGGTCCGAGGCGTGTCTAGTTCACTTTGTTGGGGTAAAGGGTTTGGTGAAGAGTTCGCTGGAATGTACAGGAAGAAGAGGAGGAACAAGAGGTCTGATGCTCATGATATGATGGACATAACATTTAAATCAGTTGTCCATGCTCTAAGACAATCAGGCATCGAAATACCGAAAAATGTACTTCTTCCTTCCCAATTACCAGCACCTGTCAGTAGCAGCGAGGAAGAAGATGTGCATGGCAGCGAGGAAGAAGATGCGCATGACCGCGAGGAAGAACATGCGCATGACAGCGAGGAAGATGCGTGTGGCAAAGAGCAAGACCATTGGAATGCCAACGAGGACGAAGCAAATCAAGTGCACAGTGATAGTCGATCACCTATGTTGGACACAATAGATAAGCTGACAGAGCCAGCCGCGTGCAGCCTTTTGGATGGCACCGGGATTAATGTGGAGCTCGCACTAGCGAAAGTCTTTCCATTTCAAAAGGCTTGCCATTCAGTACCGGTGCAGGATGGGTATGTTGTGGTGCAACCTACTTATGTGTGGGCCAATGCGGGTCACTACCCTCTGCCTGTACCAATTGATGGGGGTGACATAGCAACCCTAGCTGAGGCTCTCGTTCAAAGGATCCAATGGCCAAAGGACAGGATCCTTATACCACCCATGACGAGACATCCCAACCCTGAAGCCGCAACAGGTAGCAGGGGTACAGCATCAGATGGAGGTACTGCAGCTCAGTGTCAGCAAGAGAAGGCTCAACAGCAGCAGCAGATCAGCAAAACTACGCAGCAGGAGCGTCGACAACAGCTGGAGGAGCCCAGGCAAACTCCGCCTAAGCAGCAGCTGCAACATGAGGATAAGCAACAGACGAAACAGCAGCCTCTCCAGTAGCAGGAGCGTCGACAACAGCCGGAGGAGCCCAGGCAAACTCCGCCTAAGCAGCAGCTGCAACATGAGGATAAGCAACAGACGAAACAGCAGCCTCTCCAGCAGCAGGAGGAGGAGCGCAGGCAATCTCCCCCTAAGCAGCAGATGCAACATGTACAGCAGCCTCTGCAACAGGAGGAGGAGCCCAGGCAATCTCCACTGCAGAAGGGGAACCAGGCCAGGAAACCTCTGTCTAAAGATGAGATTCTTAACTGTATTATTGGGACAGAACAGGAACGACCAAAATACAAGCCTGGTGCACCTATGTTGTCAGAAGCAAACTTAAAGGCTGCTGGACCAATTTGTGCCAGGTTGCATGCTTACGTCATAGAACACAGTAAGGATAAACTTGCCTTTCCAGCAAAGGTGGATCAAGACTACTTTAAAGGTGGTGGTGGTGCTTTAATGTTAAACATTGCATTCAGTAGCGTGTATAACCTTATAACCCTGGCTTCTTTGGATGTTACCTTCTTGAGGTTGTGGACATTGTAAGTCCCTTAAAACCTAAAAAGATATTTCTTTAATTTTGACCACAAAGTTCATGCATGCTAACAATTTGATTTTTTGTAGGAAAATGATGGACAAGGCAACGGAGATGCAGATCAGTGTTGGGTTTTTAGATCCAGGTTTTATTACTTCCACAAATATTTGTCAGCATTCTGGCCTTGTTACCAAAGCAATCTCAAATGGAATGAACAACGACTACGTGGTGGGTGCCTACTGCACTAGCCACTAGGTAACAGTGATCATCTGTATGAAGTTCAAAGAGGTTTGGTATCTAGATTCTGCTAAACAACATCCCCCGCTAAAGTTCTCAGACCTCAAACCTGTTGTGGACTGGTCAGTATCTTATAGGTTTTGTTCACAAAAATTCAATCTCTTAGTGTTTCTAATCGGTATTGCTGACCATGCAGGGCCTTTCGTACAGTATCTTGTAGGTTTTGTTCACAAAAATTCAATCTCTTAGTGTTTCTAATTGGTATTGCTGATCATGCAGGGCCTTTGGTGATCATGCACAGGACGGAGTGACGAAAGGAAAGAAAAAAAAGCCAAAAGCCATACTCAAGCACAAAACAAATCTTGATGTAAGACCGAGGTTTTTTATGGTCCCTTCTTACCTATTTGGTACTGCATTAACTTGTCATTTTGGTACCTCGATGCAGTGTGCTCAGCAGCCATGGGGGTCCTCTTTGTGTGGATTCCATGTGGCATTCCATATGTTAAGACTACTCGATGACATACCTAACATCAAGAAGGTTGCTGTAAGTAGATAATAATGCTCAACCTTGTCTCTGCTCATATTCTCCATCTGATTTTAGAAACTGATTTCTACTTGTATTCTCATAAATGATTGTATTTTGCAGGATTTCAAATCTGCTGTAGATGTTTCCACAGAAGATCTAAAGCATGTCCGGGAGATGCTGTGTGAGTACATTCTTAAGGAGACCATTGACCGAAAGGGCAACTTCTACAATGGTGCACCGTGAGTTCATTGTAGCCAGAAACTTGAAACTCATTCAGTCTTCTTTAGTCAGGTGTTGTTGCCTGAGAAACCTGCTTGACTTGCTTGGTTGGGGTCAGATGCTGCCTGGTTCAGGCAGTTTTCTCATGACTCCATCCAAACAAGCCCTGATGAGAGTAACTTGAAACTTGATGTGATCCTAGCTTGTCTATAAATGTGATCTTGCTTGTCTATAAATGTGATCTTGCTTGCCTATATCTGTGATGTGAGAATGTGTTTGTGAGGTGGCTGCCATAACCTGGCTGGTTCCAGGATGGCAGGATGCAGCCCCTAATGGCTGCCAAATCCTGGTTGGTTCCAGGATGCAGCCGGCAAGCAGGCAGGTTACTGTAGGGGTGGCCTACGTATCTGTAACGGGCGTTAATTAAAGCTCGTTACAAACACTGATCAGTGAGTAACGGGCTTCATTCGGAAAGCCCGTTACAAACATGCCAACAATGTAACGGGCAGTATAAAAGTCCGTTACCAGTCCTGACCGGTGGGCCCCAGGACCTGGCCCGTTCATCGAGATATAGGAGACGCGGGTTGAAAGCACGCGTCTCCTTTAGTCGAGAGACAGCAGACGCAGGTGGAAACAGATGCGTCTCATTTCGTCGAGACAGAGGAGACGTAGGTTCACGGCACGCGTCTCTGATGTTGATTTCACAGTAACGGGCTCTGTTTTCATGCCCGTTACCAAATTTCCCTGTGGGCCTAGAGAAACAGCCATTTCACGTGACCGGTGACTAGTTGTGGTAACGGTCGTTGTTTGATGCCCGTTACGAATCCTAGATGTGATGAGACACGCGTGAAATAGACGCGTCTCATTTCTTCTAGATAGAGGAGAAGCAGGTACACAGCAGGCGTCTCCGATATTGAGCTACTGTAACAGGCTCTGTTTTGGTGCCTGTTACCAAAGTTCCCTGTGGGCCCAGGGAAACAGCCATTTCACGTGACCGGTGGCTAGTTGTGATAACGGTCGTTGTTTGATGCTCGTTATGAATATGTGTTATCAATAATGGGCATCTGCCCGTTATCTTTCTTGGCTCATTTGTAACACTTGATCGGTAACGGGCGCTTTGCCCGTTACTAAAGGCCATCAATGCCCGTTACCAAAGTGAGTTTTTCACGTAGTGAGAAAGGCATACATTAAGGGGGAGCTTTGTATTCAAATCATCAAAAGCTCAATCTTATCAATTAAATGTATGCTTTAAATAGGTTGTCAACATTTACCAAAAAGGGGGAGATTGTAAGTGCAATCAAGCCCCTAAGTGGGTTTTGGTGATGTAGACCACTTAATTAAAGGTCTAATGAGCTTTTGAGTATGAGTGACAGGTTTAGATTTGAAGAAAGGTGAAAAGGAAAGAAAGGTGACCCCTCATTCTTTGAAGAGGCTTCCTAGGGCTCAAGACAAGTTTTAAATTCATTTTCTATTTTGAATTTGAGTATAGTACAAGCCGTACTATCAAAAGGGATACTAATAGTTGCATGGATGAAACCAAGTGCTTAAAGATCTTCTCTAAAACCAAAATCATCCCAGCCACATATGACCTATCAGCTAGCTGTCTTAACCACTTACTCACTTTCCCGGAACCTCTGAGGTTTTTCCCGGAAGTTCCGAGCTGCTCCCTGACAGCCTGCTGAAGTTCTCCCTTTCCCGGAGGTTTCGGGCTTTCGAAACTAGCCGTTGCTGTTTCAGATTTGAGGGTATTTATACCCCCTTGTCTCCAACGGTTAGTTTCTTCCTCCCTGCGCCAAAACAGTAGCTTTTGCTCCCCTCTCTCCTAAGCATTGACTCCCACCTACTTGAATCAAAATCCAACCCTAGCATTCAAGTGTGGAGTGATTCCTTGTGAGAAAAAGCAAATCCAAGCCCCTTCTTGTGTCCTTGAGCACTTGGTGGACCCATAGCTCCTTGGTGGATCTTTTACTCTTGGAGCCTTGCTCCTAGACGGCTAGAGGTTGCTTGGAAGCTCTCCAATCAATTGTGGAAGCTTGAAGAAGTTTGTATTACCCTCACTTGCCTAGTGGAAACCCTCCATCTATTACCTTGGTGATAGGTGTGAGAGAGGAGTGGATCTAGAGAGATTCCATAGCCTTTGTGGCTAACCTCAATAACGTGGATGTAAGCCAACCTTTGTGGTGAGCTGAACCACGAGATAAATTGTTGTCCCTTGTGCTTTACCTTTCATATGTTGTTGCTTGCTTGTTCTAGGTTGTTTGCTCACTAGATCTATTAGGGTTTGCTAGGTTTCTTGTTATCTCTTTAACCCTAAGGTTGCTAGTGTGGTTAGGCTTTCTCTCTAAGTATTTGTAACCAATTTCCTGCTCTCTATTTCCTCTCTAACCTTTTGATCCGCAGCAAATCTACAGAAGTTCGTTTTCCCGAAAGCTCCAGCAAAATACACGTAAGTGCTTTTTCCCGGAGGTTCCAGGGAAAAACCCGAAGGTTCCGGGGTCTAGGCAGTATTTGGCAGAAATTGGTTAAAATTGTTTTGCAGGCCTATTCACCCCCCCCCTTAGGCCACTTGCAATGATCCTTTCACCTTGACCCGCGGGATCGAGTACTACTCGCAGCAATTTGTGTTGAGTGACCCTGTGAAGAAGGTTCACCGCCGATGGGCTGTGACTGTGATGGTGCACTGGAGGTAGAGGAGTTTGTTGTTGTGGGAGACTGCATAGATGATATGTCAGGTTGTCAGTAGAGCAACATAAGCAAGACTGAAAATCTAAACAAAATTCTTATTAGATAAATTCTTTTTCTCTGACAGGCAAAATAGCTGATATTAGACTACAAATCATTACAAGTCGTAAATAAAATCAGCATAGACATACGCAGTTCATATTTTACTTAATTAGCATACATGGATAGGTGCTAACCATTTTGACAGGGACACAATAATATGCTTATATATCAAAACAGAGAATAAATTCCTTCAACTGCTTCCTTATCCAACTTCAGCAGCGATGGATTGTGTGTTCCATGTGTACATGCAACAAGAGGATAAAGCAATCATGACATATATATGACCGTAGTGAAACAACACTCACAACACATCATGACACCAATAATAACAATATATATGACAGTAATGAAATAATTAACACTCACAACAAAGCATAGGACAATCTAGTTATCACTACAGATGCATTTCCCACTGACACTATGTGGCCATCAGAATTAAAGTATGCTAACAGGTCCAAAGCATAATTGTCGATCTGGTACATTCAAAGCATAGCAGAATTAAAGTATGCATTAATCCTCAATGTTTTTCATGAATTTACAGTGCAAAAATTGTAGCACCAGGAACATGAAAATAAATTTCAATAGTTCATATAACTTCATCTGTTAGCAACAATTTATTCAAACAGACTTGGAGCAACAAAATCCTTCCATCAAATCCAGAGTCAATCAATTAAAAATGAACTATTAAGGCATGTCTCCCTAATCCACCTTGACGGGAATATATAGCAGATTGGGTGGCCGAGCAGAGAGAGGACGTTGGGGGTTCAAGCAGGACTAACCTCTGTCGTGAATGAAGTAGTTGTTCTCATGATGGTCGGAGGGGCCGGATCCACGTCGGCTCGTGGCCTGAGGTGGCCGGGTCGTCGTCGTGGCCGGGGATGACGGATCCGCGTCACCATCTTTAGGTTGGCCAGGAAGCCGTCCGCACGCCAGTAACCGCGTCCCCATCACCGTCATCATGCAGGGGGAGGTGGGGCTGGAGAAGAGCAGGGCTGCGGCGGGGACAGAGCGGCGAAGGCGAGCGGGGAGAGTGGCGGCAACGACTAGTGGCAGGAGAAGGAGCAGGGCGGCGGCGGAGAAAGTGCGGACATTGTGGATCTGTCTAGCGAGTAGCCCAATATGTCCCCTGAGGAACTGCGCACGTAACTGTGTTTAAGGAAACTACTGGCGTGCCATTGAACGGCTCTCTGGTGGAATTGGAATTTCATGAGCATTATAGTCAATATATGTGGGAAATTTTAACAGCCTGCGCACGGTTTGCCTCCTGACGCTAACGCGTGGGCCAGTGTCATTGGCGACGCTAGTTAGCGAACCTGCATCGCCTTTGTTGGTAGTTGGGTCTGGCGGGCGGGCAGCAGTTATCTTTTTATATTGGCTGCTGACACTGACACGTGGGTCAGCCACTATTTTTTTTGAATGAAACTTGTTTCCCTAAAATATTAGAGCCCATAAAACAGCACCTAAAAAATCAAAAAAATACGAACAATTCATATTAGGACATTTAGTATTTGAATAAAATATCAACAGTCACACTTGTGCGCCCAAGATTCTTAGAATTCATTTTTACATCCCATGTTAATGATGTAATAATTCTAATAACATCTAGTGTGCTTTAAAAAATCTACAAATTGACTTGTCAACATAATTTGGGTACCTAAACTTGTCTTCAAACTTTCAAATGGTTTCGATGAAGGAATAATATACTTGTGTACAAATATCTACATCTCTCGCATAGTTTCCTAGAATGTTCCTTGAATATTGAAGTTTTCCACACTTTGCAACATGTTCGAACTCATGTGCATTTGAAAACTTAACAAAACCTTGTGTTCACCTTAAGATTACGAAAATGCAAAGTTTCATTACAGGAGGTGTGGAAAAGTAATATTATTTATATGTTGTACTTACATAGAACAAGATAAGGCATATAAACATTGTTCAAGAAACAGAATATACACTAAACAATGAAATTAATGAAAATATGGTGATTTTAAAAAACTTTAGAAAAAAATAATCAAATTTGGACTAATTACGACGGAGAAATACATGTTACAAAATTTGATTGTAGATTAAAAAGAGAAATGCCGTCGGCGACGCAGGACAGATAAACTATTCTTCATTCTCCAATAGAACAAAGGAGGAACTAGAGGGCACCGCCGCCCGCCGCCTCCCCCGCCGTGCCTGCTTCAGCGGTTTTGACACCCAAGAGGGCACCCTAGGCCTCATCGGCGGCAAATGAGACCACCGCAACCTTCGATTTGACTCACAAATGTGACAAATCAAATCTTATCTATCAAAAACGATTAAAAACCGACATCCCGATAAAATCAAATCCGCATTTAGTAATATCTAAAATCAAATCCGCATTTAGTAATATCTAATAATCCACAGCGACGCTGAAGTTACGCGTCCAGAGGTCGAACTCACGATGGATGTGACACTCAGCGCTGCAGTAGTGGATGATCTCTAAGGTCTCTGGCCCGTAGCGCCTACATCCCGCTGGCCAAATGCAGACGTGGGGATTCTGGACGGGCTGCAACGGAATGCCACCGTCGCTGTCACGAAGCCAGTACCACCACGCAATGTTGCAGAGATCCCGGTTGACAAGGTAGCGCAGCCGCCGCAGGTTGTGGTTCTTCCACTGCCCGTCAGGGGGCGATGGGCCACCGCTGATTTCGTGGAGCAGTGCCATGGCTTCGGGGTCCGTAGGGTTGCAACGGTACTTCAACATCGCTAAGAAGTACTTCGCACCGGAGTCTTTAGCAGCGGCATCTCCGACGACCTTCAAACCCTTATCAGGATTCCACCACCTCATCAACCTCTCCATCCCCTCGAAGCATAAGGCCTCTAGATGATTGGCCTCGTGGAAGCGCCGCTCAAAGCACGACCTAACGTAGTGATTCCTGCACACCTGATGAAGCTCACGCAGCGACACGTGCAGTAGTACCTCATCGGAGTCGCAGATGCGCCCGAAGGTGCCGTAGATATAATTACGAAGGATCAGAAAACAAATGACGGGCTCATCCTTGATGGAGTGCATGATGATCTGGGTGATAAGATCATCTGGCAGCAGCAGCATCAAGCACACCGTGACCATCAAGGAGAATGGGAGGAAATAGAAAAGTGACGGGGTTCGGAAATTGAAAGGCGACGGGGTTGAAATTGAAAGGCGACGAGGGTTGAAATTGAAAGGCGACGGGGTTTGGAAATAGAAAAAGGTGACTCGGCCATCTAGAATAATATATGGAAATTGAAAAGGCGCCGTAGTTTGGCTGCTGACGCTGACGAGTGGGCCCGACACCATTGCCCCTGCCCCTTCACCTTCCCGCGTAATTGAAAGGCGACGCGTGTTTTTGGATGATTTTGCTCCCAAAACGGAGCCCGAGGCGTAGTGGGTGGGGACAGAGGCGCCTGACGGTTCCGCGTCTTGTCAATATAACTCCCCTACCTTCCTCTGCTTTCCCCTGCTTCTTCCATAAGCTTCTCATCTCTTTCGCTTCTTCTTCCTCCTCGTGATCCACCACTACAAATCTCCGGTCACTGAGAGATCACGAAGGAGAAGATGACGTCGAGTGCCCTGTCGCCGGCGAAGTGGGGATGAAGGGAGGACGACGACGACGAAAGCTGCCGTCAGAGGAAGTTGGAGAAGGGGGAAGGAGCCGGCGACCAAGAAGAAGGATGCCGACGAGGAACCGTTCGGCGACGACACTAAGTTCGCCGTCGACCTGCTCAAGAGCGCGTTCAACAAGCTTCAAGATGTTGGTAAGGCCTTCGACATCAAGGCGCCTCATGAAGTGGACAAGGACCCGAGCGTGAAGGGTCTTGCCTTCAGGATCCACGGGTTGGCTGAAAAGCTCGAGAACCTCCCCGTGGTCAAGCGGGCTGGCCGCTACTTTGACATCGACGACGACAGCAGCCACGGCGGTGACGACTAATTGATAGACTCCTCTACCATATATATATATATATATATATATATATATATATATATATATATATATATATATATATATAGTGTGTGTGTGTGTGTGTGTGTCTTGGTCAGGTTGTTGGTCGATCATGAACTGCTTAGTTTGTTTGTCGATTATGAACTGCTTAGTTAATTACTTTGGTTGTTGGATTTTGTATGTCATGAACTCGATCTAATAGACGCGAGTAGATCCATCCGCGTCTCCTATAATATGTGTTCCTCCTGTTGTGATGAACTAGAGATCCGTTATGATGAACTGGAGATCTGTTGTGATGAATTAGATCTTAGAGACAATGGATAGTTATTGGTGACGCGGGTTAGCGAACCTGCATCGCCTTTGTTGGCAGTTGGGTCCGGGCGGGTAGTCAACGGTTATCTTTTTATATTGGCTGCTAACGCTGACGCGTGGGCCCGTCACTATTTTTTTTGGAATGAAGCTTGCTTCCCTAAAATACTAAAGCCCATAAAACAGCACCTAAAAAATCATAAAAATACAAACAATTCATATTTGGACATTTAGTATTTGAATAAAATATCAACAGTCACACTTGTGTGCCCAAAATTCTTATAATTCGTTTTTACATCCCATGTTAATGATATAATAACTCTAATAACATCTAATGTGCTCTAAAAAATCTGCAAATTGACTTGGCAACATAATTTGGGTACCTAAACTTGTCTTCAAAATTTCAAATGGTTTTGATGAAGAAATAATATTCTTGTGTACAAATGTCTACATCTCTCACATAGTTTCCTAGAATGTTGCTTGAACAATGAAGTTTGCCACACTTTGCAACATGTTCGAACTCATATGCGTTTGAAAACTTAACAAAACCTTGTGTTCACCTTAAGCTTACAAAATGCAAAGTTTCATCACTAATGGTTGTGTAAAACAAATATTATTTATATGTTGTTGTACTTACAAAGAACAAAATAAGGCATATAAACATTATTCAAGAAACCGAATACACACTAAACAATAAAATTAATGAAAAGATGGTGATTTTAGAAAAATTTAGAAAAAAATCAAATTTGGACTAATTACGACGAAGAAATACATGTTACAACTTTTGATTGCATATTAAAAGGAGAAATGCGAACTGTTTTTCATTCGAATAGAACTGGGCCCCACAGTCATTGGCGACACGGGACCGAAAATCTGCGTCGGCTTTGCTGCTCTTCCAAAAATTTACACAGATAATATGAGCAACATACAAAAGCTAATCCACTACTGATTTCCTATTCCAATATTTCGTTCGAACTTCACCATTTCGCGGCGGAGCCTACAGTCTTCGCTGCAAAACAGAAAAATTCCAAGTCATCCTTTATCCACGCCGCAGCCGCCGCCGTTGCCTGCGCACGGCTGATCGCCGCGCACCTGTGCTGGGGGCGGCAGCGGTTCACCCCAAATGCGCCACGTCGAGGAGTGGATCGCACGCGCGGTCTGCTCACGCAAAGGCAGACAACCCTCATTGCTCAGCCATCTCGACGTCGTACTGCTGCCGCCCGTGACCCGCCTCATGTACCGCTTCGCGGTGTCGGCGGCGGCGGCACCGCCATTGTCCCTATAGAGCAAGATGACGTATAGATAGGCCGCCGCTCGTGCCCACCCTCGGCGGCGTGCCAGAGATCATTGCTTTCCCTGTTTTCCATGAACACGGCTTTGGTCCCGGAGAAGAAGCAAGCCCCTGGATTCTCGAGATCGGTCAGCATAGCAAGGAAGGCTTTGTAGGTAGTGGGGTCCCACACCCAAGAAATCTCATCTCTTATCCCCTCTATCGACAAACGCCGACCGACGTTGCGGTGGCCGCACACGCGGTGCATGGTCGAGCAAGTACCTCGTAGGCTGCAGAGGTCAGCCAAGGGCCGCTCTGAGGTCGCACCGACGCGCACCGCAATCTCAATGCGGAGGTCTTGAGGGAGGTCCAGCAGCGACGACTGGTGCTGCCTGCTTCTTCCCGGCATGCTATTCATCTCCGGCCGGGAATGGTGACGATGAGGAGTAGGCAGTTGCTGTTTTTTCGCGGGTAGATGAAGGGGCAGGGGATCTAAATTATTTTGGAATGAGAAGATACAGGAGACTTGTTTCCAAACACGGTTTAAGTATGCAATGGAGACGACGTTTGGCTAATCCGCGTATCCTTTAATTCTCCATTGGAGACGACGTTTGGCTAATCCGTGTATCCTTTAATTGTACATTGGAGACGACGTTTGGTTAATCCGCGTATCCTTTAATTCTACATTGGAATCACTGCCTCTACTGTTAGCCACTGACTGGGCGACTGTTTCCCCCTTGACCGGATCTGGTATCAATTTCTTGGGAACCTTCCTGTTTCCTATGCTTTTGATCTTATCTCTTCCTCTTTTTTTTGACAACCGATCTTATCTCTTCCTTGTTTTTTCTATAAAAAGGGACCGACGCCTATCGGTCCTCCTCACTTGCTTTGTTCTTCTCTAGATCTAGATCTAGCTATGGCACAAAGAATAGATCTTGTAGGGCGCAAGCTTTTGCTTTGCTCTCTTCGTCCTCCTCCTCGTTCTCTCAGTTGCTAGAAGAATTCTTGTGATATGGGTGATTGGGTTGATCATCCCTCTAGCACAGTTGCAAGTGAAATGTGATGTTAGATGCATTTTTATGATCCTCCCTTGCATTTTTATGATCTTTTCCTTTGGACTTCTGTTGTAGCAATGTTCCACAAGTAGCTTCACACACATTCTTCTTGACGTGCATGTTGTCAATCGAATGACCCACATCCAACATCGGCCAATACTCTAGCTCCCATAGAATTGATTTCTTGTTCCACATTCCTTCTTCTTCTTCACCATCTCGTTTCTTTCTTTTGCCAAGGTTTTTTCAGTCAGTTTGGGTAACTCCTTGATAGTTTTAACGTCCTTGACTTTCAAGTGGACCAGATCTCTAGTCACATGCAACGGCGCCTCTCGATCCTCCTTTTCCTCATCAAACTGACAATCCATGGCCCGGTATGCATGTTTCTTGCCGAGGAAACGACGGTGCCCCATAAATATGTATTTCTTTGAATGTTTTAGCCACACTGCACAAGTATCTTCCAAGCAGTGTGGGCAAGCTGCACCTTTCCTTTTACTCTAGCCAGAGAGGTTGCGACGAGCCGGGTTGTCGTTGATGGTGGTGAACAACATGGCGCACATTGTGAACCCATCCCAAACCTCCTCCACACCAGGCCTCCACAGTATCTTCAAGTCATCAACTAGTGGCCTCAAGTAGACATCAATACGGTCACCAGGTTGCTTTAGCCCGGAGACCAATATTGTCAGCATCATATATTTCTGTTTCTTGCATAGCCAGGGTGGAAGG
Source organism: Cenchrus fungigraminus (assembly GCA_036936925.1). NCBI lineage: Eukaryota > Viridiplantae > Streptophyta > Magnoliopsida > Poales > Poaceae > Cenchrus > Cenchrus fungigraminus. Next base: position 78,660,418 of record CM072780.1, read on the forward strand.
TTGTACAATGACAACACGACAGGCCAGGTGCTATGTGTTGAGCTCTGGTTACCGAATGGGTTCACGCCATCTGTGCTCATAGCAAACTGTACGCTCCTTATGTCTTCGTTAAACCACGAAAAGTGGTTATTAATGTTACCCTATGGTGCTGCATCTGCGGGGTGCCTAAACTTGTTATCTTCCTTCTTTCGGCCTTCCTCATGCCAACGCAAGAGTTGGGCCTCCTTTCGTGTTGCGAACCATCTTCTCAGTCGAGGAATGATGCAAAAATACCATGCCACCCTCACAGGAGCCCCTCTGTTAGCCTTCTTCTTCTTGCCTCTGATCTCCACGGGCTCATTCTCATCATCAGCATTATTATCATCTCCACCATCCTTTTTCCTCTTGTACCGATTGCAGTCACACTTGGGGCACTTGTCAAGGTCTGCATAATCTCCACAGAATAATACACAACTGTTCTTGCATGCATGGATTTTTTCAACCTCTATTCCCAGAGGACAGATTATCTTGTTCGCCTCATAGACAGACTCGGCTATTTGGTTTCCTTCAGGTAGCATGTCTCTAAGCACATCCAATAGATGTTTGAAACTTTTGTTGCTCCAACCATGATCTGCCTTAAGCTGCAGAAGTTTTAGATCACCAGGAAGGCGAGAGTACTTCTGGCAATCAGGATAGAGGGGTTTCTTTGAATCTTCAACGAACTGCTTCAGCCTCGCTAATTCAGAAGGTGTGTACACTCGTTTAAACTCAACATCCCGCAATATTTGATCAACATTGTGCACACGTTGCAACACCTCACCATCATCAAAGCCCCTAACTTCTTGATCAGTGATATCCTCAGGCCTCATCACATTAGGTGGGAATGGTTCATTTTCCTCAAAAACTCCACCTTCATCAAGGTCTTCATCATGGCCGGTAGCATGGTGTCGCACTTCACCTTCATTTATGCAGTCTGCTTCGAGTTCATTAAGGCCTTCCTCACCATGTTTATTCCAACACGTGTATTTTTTTTGAAACCACGTGTGACCAAATGATGAAAAATGATTTCCCATTATCCCAATTTCTCTGGTTGAGACATTCTATACAGGGGCAAAGAATTGCCTGAACACCACGATTTCTCATATCCGCCTCTGCTTGATTTAGAAAACCATTGACCCCGCTTAATAAATTCTCCCAATCTTCTTGGGGTTGTCTGTACATCCAAGCCCGAGCAGCAGCCGCCATCTGCAATTTCCATACACCAAATGAGCATAATTCATCACACAAAAAAACCGATAACATAAGAGGATTAGGACAGCTGAAGAATTTCAATAAAAATGGGCAATTAATTTCCACCTTGATGAGGACTTTCTACGAGGCGAGCGCGGCCGAGGAGGAGGATCGGAGGCGGTGTCGCGGCCGCGGCGACAGCGCGGAGGACAACACCGAGCCCGAGGGGAAGGGGACACGGAGGCGTCTGCTTTGGATGACGCCGCGATCGACGTCCGCTGGCCCCTTCCGCCGTCGCGCACGCGGCCGGCCGGCCTGCTGCAGCGCCGGCTTTCTGAGGAGAGAGAGCGCAATCCTCAGAGCGCGCGCAGCTGGCAGCGGCGAATGGGGCAGGCCGGCGGGGACTTCTGAGGAGAGAGAGAGAGAGTGACCTTCTGAGAAGAGAGAGCGAGTGTTGTTGTCAGATCGGGAGTGGCCTTCTGAGGAGAGAGAGCGAGTGGTGTCGGAAGGAGAAGACAGAGACGCGCAATAACAACACACGTCTCCGATGTGAGAAAAAAAGCGACGCTGGGTGGCAATCAAAGGAGACGAGTCCTAAGAAACGAGCATATCCAATTGGGTCGCCATCAAAGAAGACGCATCCTAACAAACATGCATCTCCATTACGAAAGTTATCGGTAACGGACTTTAAAGCCGGTTACCAATACGGCAGTATCAGTAACGGACTTAAAGAGCCCGTTACCGATAGGGCATTGATCGGTAACGGATTTTACGAGCCCGTTACTGATAGGTTTAACTTTTGTAAAGGACTCACTTTAACGTCCGTTACAACGAATTCATGTAATGGGCGTTTAAGAAGCCCGTTACCAGAAGTCCTCATTGGTAACGGGCGTTGTGGAGGCAAACCCCGGGGTCAGCCTGCTGCGCTTATGGATAACGGGCGCCAAACAACAACCGTGACAGATGTAGGTGCATGTAACGGGTGTTAAGGACCCGTTACAAATGCTGCGTGGCCTATTTGATGTTTTCACGTAGTGGGAGTATTCCTCGGTTCTAAATGAGCTCTTTTAGTACCGGGCGAAGACTCCACCTGATACTAAAGGGGTGTGCCTTTTAGTATCGATAGGCTTGTCTAGTCAGTACTAAAGGGTGGCCATTAGGACCGGATGTACTAAATGGTGTCAGTGGGCGCCGCGGGGTTCGATCTTTCGACCCGATACTAATGCACCCTTTAGTAACGAATCGAAATGTAACTAATATTATGCTCTGGGATAAATGGTCGGTTTCCTAGTAGTGAAATAGAAACAAATAATTTTACATGGACAAAAGGTCAAACATGATGCACAAAATAATAGTACCATATTTGACTATATTGGACAAAAAAATAACAATAAAAATGATAAAAAAAGTAATAAATGTATGATAAGTTATTAAACACTAATAACAAAAAATTTAACATCATGAGCAGAAAAATTGTATGACCGAAAGTAAAAAAACTCAATAATGCGAACAACTGTTCTTATTGTCGAAGAATTTAATTGACAGGTGAACAAATAAGCTAACATGGTGAAAAAGTAATATATAAACATTAACAAAATGACGTGAATAATTTCACATTCACAAAAAATATGCTTATAAGCAAACAAAATATTTAGAACAGGTTATTAGTGTAAAAATAATAATTATAATAAAAAACTTAAAAATTAAAAACAGGAAAATCAAATGAAAAGAAAAGAATAAAAGATAAGGAAACACACTTGAAGTACAACAAAATAAGATGAATTGTAACGTGCTTGAGAAACATCAGATGAAATTTAATTTAATGGTGAAAACAAAAAAGTACCTATCAAAAGAGAAATATTGAGAAGGACCAAATGAAATATTGAGAAGTACCGCTTTGGTAGGACCATATCGTCACCAAGTAGTCCTGTGGCAGCAACACAGCTGCCACCTGCCATGCTCTTCCTCTTTCCATCTTTCCAAATTAATCTCCAAATTTCGAATTCAAACTCTTTAGTTCATGAACTTTCAGTGGCTGAAGCAATTTGCTGGCCTACCTTGAAAATTTTTTTTGTTTCGAATCGTCTTTTGCTATGCATCATGCGGCAGGTGCGGATGAAACTGCTTTACTGAAACCGCTCGATGCCAATTAATCCTGAATTACATGATATAGTATGGTTGAGCTGAGCTGAAAATGTTTGGAACTGAAAACGTTTGGAATTCGTCTTTATTTTGCCTATCATGGCATGTGAGGAACCTCTAAAGAACGAGACAGACTCATGAGCCAAATTAAACAACACAAATTGAGTCATCTCACCAATGCCACTGCTGACCGGCTGAAACTGACGGTCCACTACAAGATACATTTGACACGGGTAGATGTACAAACAAAACAGCCAGACATGAGCTGATGACCTGACTTCTAAACAGTAAAGATGATCAGACGATCGATCGACTAGGTACACACACGAACACACAACCCATTATAAAAGTAGTATCGCAGCAGCGACCGAACGCTTCATTCATCGATCAGGTACTACTACATACGCAGCGTCCGGCCGGAACAGGTGCGAGATCAAATCAGACCCTGGAGACGCCCTTGGGCTCGCCGGCTGCGCCACCGCCGACACCGTAGCCGTGGTCGTCCCGGTAGCCGCCGCTGCCGCCGAAGAGTCCGGTGTGGAGCATGAGCACGTAGAGCAGCTGGGTGAAGGCGAGGATGATGACGAAGGCCTCCAGCACGCGGAGGCGCCACCCGCGCCACCCGCCGATGTGGATCTCCTTGCACGCCAGCCCGAAGGCGAGCGCGGTGATGGCCCACGCCACGAGCGAGGAGGCCGCGTTCGTGGCGAGGCTGTCGTGGCGCCAGGCCCGGACGTGGTGCACGCCGGCGAGCTTCGACGCCGCGCCCACCACCCCCGCCAGGATCGCGAACACCAGGAAGTAGAACGTCGCGCCGTTGCCGGCCACGCCTGCCGCACGCATGCAATTGGTTAGTTAATTACACTGAGATCAGTGACCACTTGCACTTGCACCCTGCGCCGGCCGAGTGCCGAGATGGAAAAACTAGCGAAAACCACCACGCGAGTCGAACGTATAACATACCAGGGTAGTTGGTCTGGCCATTGATGAAGTGGTTGAGGTTCCAGCTCGCGAAGCCGATGACGATGATGTACATGATGAGGTTGAGCACCATCAGTGGCGCCAACATGTTCCGCCCAACACCGGCCATTGTCGACTGACGTCGGACCTTTGCACGCACACTAGATTGATGTCAAGAGCAAGAGAGCTAGCCTAAGCTTGCTTGCACGCAGCAATGGGAGAGAGGAGCACACAGAATGGACAAGAGACAAGCAGGTAGCTGGACGAAGCAGCAGCTGCTCCAGTTTTTAAAGGCGAAGTGGGGGGTAGCTAGGGGGCCCAGCCGGGTGCCAAAGGCATATCGTGTATATCTATCCGTTGCCGACTTGCCGATCGAGAAGTGCCGCGCCGGAGCGTCGAGCGTGAGATCGAAGCGGCCTGCATGCGCGGGGGATGGCGACGCGTGTCCGCGCCCCCGCCAGCGCGGCGAGCCCAGGCGGCGTCGGCCGAGGGACACGTACGCGTGCCGTGCCCGGGAGGCCTGGAGCGCAAGCGTGCAGTGCAGGGGTGCCACCGCTCGCGCTGGCGAATCCGGGGTGGCCGGCCGGATGGTTCTGGAGAGGCCGCGGCGCGCCACCGGCTCATGGCTTCTGGGCTCGGAGAGTATTCTGCGCGTGAGCATGCGCGTCACTCGAGGCCGGTCAGCACGCAGTCCGGCCAAGGATCCGATCCTATCCGTCCGTGTTCGATCGCCAGCGCGCTTTGCGTGGGAGCCTAACGCGGATGGAAAGCCAGCTTTTTTGACGTGTCGAAACGACCGTTGAGCGGGTGGAAAGCCTCACTACTTCGTGCATCTCGTCCTCGGTTCAAAGGTGGTTAGCAGTGGGGGAGTAGTAGAAAACAAAGCCACCTCACCAAGAATACGTGGCAAGGTTCTCCAAAAGTTTCTGAATTTAAGCATATTTTATTTCAAAAATGAGAGGGTTTTGGTACCAAATTATTAATTTAGCAAATATAATATTTGATTCCGCCCAACTATTAATGTTGGCTAAAATTAGGCATATAATAAGTTGACGATCCTACCATGCCAACTTCTGAATTTGGGTCAATTCTATTATTCCACAGAAAAACATATGCGATCTTTCGGCTAGAGGTCAAAACTTTTGGATTGCTGCGAGAAAAATGTTTTGATCCATTGTACCTCGTACCACGGGTAATGCCGTACTCCCTCCGTCCTCTATTGACCGTCGTTATTAGTGTTCGTGCTACAAGTTTGGCCGTATTTGTAGAAAATATGTGTAACATTTTATCTTCAAATAAATTTGTTAAAAAACTAGATCAAAATATCTATCTAATGATGTTAACTTTGTACCATAAATATTAATATATTTTTATATATATTTAGTCAAAATTATTTTTCGGGAAGCGCAAACGATAATCATTTAGGGACGGAGGGAGTAGTCAATACGAACAGTATAGTCCCTCCATTAGTTTTATCTACAACCTATTACATTAAGTGAAACAATTTCAAAATATACTCTTATTAACAAATATTACCGATGTACTTAAAACCAAATTTTGTTGATAGATACGTGAGATACGATTCTAGTGCTGCCTCTTCATGTGCTAAACACATGCATTATTATTTATTCAACAAACTTAGCCGGAAAATTATTGTCATGTGCTTAAATAAAAAACCCTATTCAATGTAGCAAAACAATGATATAAAACTAGATCATTTGAGCATTCAGGCTGGTGGAAAAAAGAAAAAGAAACACTTCATTTCGGATCGAAATTTTGTACCCATGACAGCTCCATGGATATCGTTGGGCCGAGTTTCGACCACACATTATTTTTAGCTGAAAAAAGAATTACTAAATGTTTGAGCAGGTTTAGGCTAGCATTTTTTCGAGCTTGAGTGTCGCTGATCACGCCTGGCCCGCTAGCTAGCGTATGCGCGTCAAAACCCCCACTTGAGCTCAAGCTTAGACCTGAGCAAATCTCGGGTGGGGCTGGTAAAAATCTCAGTTCTATCGGATTAACAAAATCAGGGTGGGCTCGGGCTGCCCGTAATTTTCTTGTGCAAATTGTATTTATTAGTATTCGGTTCGAGCTGAGTTAGTTTATATTGTCATGTGCGATCCATTTGTGTTTTCTAGATACATTTCTTTTGTTTGCATCTAGACATAAGTTCAATATAAACGATAAGTATGCTCACGTAGAAAGATGATGCACATAGCAAACTTAATTCTACAAATATACACACCAATCCACCATATGGGCACCTCTGAGAAATTGAGCTGACATATACTCAAAATCGATGAAGTTATCATCAACACTTTGTTGTTGACAAACACATCACCAACCACAGAAATAATAGCATCATTGAAATAATAGCACCTGTAAAATTCTGAAATAATTCAGAAAAATAAAAACACCCATGCCAAGTCAAGTACTTTTATATGTTTAGATATTCGGAAACATGCGGAGAATGTTTGTCTCAAATATAGCATCATAATCATTTAACTGCCACAGTTTTTTCATATTTGCCTAAAGGGGGGAGAAAAGGTAAATGATATAGGACCAAGCAATCTGCTGAGCCAAAGCCACATTTTATAAACAGTGCAATACAGTTATTATAATGCCAACTTGTATACGGATACATTTAAAGAACTTTGTATCCTACCAAAACGAAGTAACAAAATTTGAGTCGTTATATACCGTATCTCATCAACAAAGACATTGCCAAAATATGGATATACACTATTACTATCAAAATGGCTCTTGTTCTGAATAAACTAGCAGCTTTGCCGAATAGACATTATTATCGTTCTATAAAAAAGAATAACGTTAGTTTCTCAAAAAGAAAAATCTGAGGCAATTATTGGGATGCAGCGAGGCAACAAAAATCAGAATCTAAGCACTAAGTTTCAAGGCCCAAAATTTAGCTCAAAAAAAATCGAAGAGGACTCTTTTTCTTAATCTATCAAAATTGAAGAAAAATTAGCCTGTCTAGACAGTCTATATTGTTGGTAATACTTCCATCTTCTATTAGTTCTGGATCTCAAAAAACTCTTAACAATTCTTCTGGACTCTGCACAGGATTGTCGACACCTGCAATGTGTGTAGAAATCGGTGAATTCCTTTTCAATCAAAGAAATTTGGTGTACAATGTAGACAATTAAAGGAGATTTATATATGTTATGTTTGTGCCTTTTATTTTAGATGCTCTAGAATTATTGCTGTCACGTTTTGATATGTTTAAATGATCAAGATTGGTTACATGAAGCTACGTTACTAGATGTTTCTTTAGAAATGCTTTCAGGAAAGTAAATTGGTTAGGAATATGTTAATGTTGAATTTATAGAGTAGTGGTCAATCTCATGTCATTAAAACCACATAAAGTTAATGCACTGCATTGTAATGTGCTCAAATTTGTTATCACTGCAATGCACTGCACTGTTATATCACAAAGAAGACATACCTTATTTCAAATGAAAATAACGGATACTATCCTTTCTGAACAGCTTTGGGTTGAGGAATTTCATATCTGCAGAACATACCGACAAATAGCTGATGAATGATTTTTTTTAAAAAAAAACTTATGAATGAATGACATATAATGGATAGCAAGAGTAAAGTATATGAACCAAATTTGTTACCTGGAATACTAGGATCATCAATCATCATTCTGCCTTTGAAATAAGAACTTTATCACATTTCAGTAAATTTGAATTGTAGACCCATCAAAACTTTCTTGTGGATAATAATTCTAATATTAGATGCTTAGGCATAAGTTTGATTTGCCTAGTTGCCAGATGAAACAACTTCAGCAAAGGACACACTGGAAGGCTTGAAGATGTCGTTCTCTCTTACTACTCTGTTATAGAGAAGCTTGAAAGAACGTGACGCGTATGTCTTGTTAAGCATACTTATCGGGATCCTCAGGGTTTGTTTCCGACGGCTTTTCCCCTTTACATATATCCTGAAACTACCTTCATCTTCGTTTTTCATGTTGCTTCGTGAATGATTTGTAACACCAATATCATGACTGTTATCTGCTTGCATGTCAGGATTCAGTTCAATTCCAATCGCATTCTTCAATTGTTTATCCTGATCATCCTGCTTGTTGCTGATGAAATTGTCACTTCCTACCACTGCAGGAGTCTCCATTTCTTCTTTGACCGCTACAGCACTACTGTCCAGTGAAGGTCCTATACTAACAACAGCTGCATCAGATTGAATATGTTTATCTGCTAAAGACTGTGAAATGGGGTCAACAACATGTGGTGGGGGAATGAATTCAACTGTGTGGCTGCTTGACCATGCTGACACTGGCACAAATTCTGATGGAGCTGGGCTCATATAAGTTTGCCATCCATAATGGTTAGGCCGAAAAATATTAGTGTTCATGGGAAATGTGGTGCTTGGAACCACCTGTGGTTGACTATATGGTGGATAAATAAATGGCATAGGATGCATGAGATTAGGAGACCGGGGAGCAGGAGGATACAAATGATGAGGGGAAGTGCACAAAGGAGGACCACTTGGCACCATACTTGAATGGCCAGGATGCAGTGATACATTCACAGGCCAAGGCCCTACTCCTGGAATACCACCTGGTGGCGGGATACCAACACTTCCAGCAAGGGGGCTAAGTACAGCCGGTGGAGATGGGTTAAATGGTGGGGCAGAAGCAGATAGCTTCTTATTAGGCATCTCTCTTATATCAATATTACTTATCACTAAGTTAGGCTTGGACTTATCAATTGCAACATCTTCAACACCCCCAGTGTTTGTTGTAGATGCTGAAACTGATATAGGTTCTATACTGCTGGGTAGACCTTCAAATAATTCCATGTCAGACTTCCCACTCTGTTCAGCTATTGCAGATCCAGTAGACTCAGAAAACTCAATAGATGCATCAGCATCGCCACTACTTAATGGTTCTTGACTTGTGCTACTGAACACATTGGCATCTTCTTTACTTTTTCCAGGCTCACTTCCAATTACAGATATCGGCAAATTTTGTGAACCATCTTTGACTATATTCTCAATCTCTGGCTCTCTTCCAGAGAATTTTGTCTCTTCTGATTGCTGGATTTGTTCTGGTACATTTTCTTTGGGATTATTGGCATTTGAAGAGACAGGTCTCTGTTCCACTTGAAGTGAATCAACCAAAGAATCCTTCATTTCTTGTGCAATGATTTGACCAAGTGAAGGTTGGTTCTGTGGTACGTCATCCCTAGATTTCTGTATTTGAGACTTGGCAATTGTTCCAGGACGTGCCAAGGCAACATCTTTGTATGATGGAGCATTTCCGCTACTTGCAACTAAAGCTCCATGTACCTCGCTTTCTTTGAGATCTAATGAGGTAGGATTGTGTGCTTGTGAGTATATCACCTGGGATTCTGCTTTACCACTCACCTGCTCTGTACTCTTAGAAGTATCTTGCACCTCTGTAGATGCAGTCCCTGGCTTAACCCGATAGGTCACAGCCTTGTAAATCTTGCGACCAAACCTGGCACCTGATGTCTGGACTTTCATATGCTGCTGAGGATCTGTGTACGTTGTAGGTACGACAGTTCTCTTCCTTAAGAAATAATACCGGTTATTAGAATAGGAATTCCTTGCCTTGTATTGTGAAGTATATGTTGGATCATGACTGTCAGGGTCATACACCTTTCTGGCAGTCGGACGGTAATGCTTTATCTGTTTTCCAGGTCCTCCAGCTGATTTAGGTCTTTGAACAGGCTGCCAACCATCTTCAGGTTCTGCAGTTTCATCTTGAAGAATTTCCTTAGGTACATTAATATTAACCTCCGGTATCTCTATTGGTAGCTCAGAAGGTGCTGGTTGCTCAAACGATTTAGGACTCTGTTTAACCTCAGCTTCAGAAATAATTTCAGTACTGTCATCTTTTGACAGCTCTTTAACTTGCTCTTCCTCATCTATAATGGGAGTAGAATCTCTTGGAGATATCTCAGGACTTGCACCATTAGAACTTTCATTTGAATGGGATAAAACCTGAAAGGATGAGTATGGGGTGAATAAATTCTTAAACAAGAAACAAGGTCAGACAGGAAGGAAGATAGGTAACCAACCTTTATGCTTGAGTATCTCCGTTTGCCAGATTCAGAATCTCTTCCTTTGTTCTCTTGGTTAGGATTTATGTAGTCAAGAAGATCAGAGACACTGGAAGTGAAATGTAAAGTCAATACAATATCCAAAGACCTGTCTAAAAACGAGTCATCGGAATACCAGTGAACCAAGTTTTTGAAGTCCTAGCCTAATGCAGAACTGTCTTAAGAATTTATTATCTTTTGGTGATAAGTACCCAGTCAAGGTTTCACCTTAAGTGTCCTTTACTAGCTATTGATGCATCAGGTTTCCGAGTTCCATTCCGTGCAGCCTCTTGTTGCTCAATTACTTTCGACTCAAAGTATTCAAGCCAGGCAGCAGCATCCTGCATCCAGAAAGAGCTAAAAGGTTAGGAATGGCCTCTGCGTCACAAAGGGGGAAATATTTCTTTCCGTAAAAAACAAAGGAACTGTCATCTTAGAAAAAGAAATGGTCTCTAGTGTACATCTTTGACTAATGACTATAAATATGTATATATGCAACTCATCCCAGTTGCCTTTTGTTTAGACTTTTCAAGCATCTCTATGTATAACTAGTAGTAGAATTTAGCAAGTGAATTTCCTATTTTCCTCTTATGGTTTGATAAATGAATTCTACAACTCTTGTAAAGGAAAGCATCTTTTCTGGTATGGGAAATTGAAAAATTGAAGGACAACCAAGTCATCTGATCTATTTAATTCCAGTGGAGCAGTCTAAAGCAGTTTTCAAAGGAGACAAGGCGACCCAAGGCAACCTGTGAACTTAACTGTTCCCCAGGGCGAACTGGGTTTGCCTGGATGCCTAGGCGACACCTTTGAAACACTGGTCTGAAGGATTGAAATCGACAATTTAAGGGAGCAGTTCCATCAATATGGAGTTATCATGAAGTACTTTTGATGGCTATACGGTAACATTATTCTCATATCGTCAGTTTCAATATTTTCTTAATAATATACAAGTATTCAAAATGTTTTACTGCATGCATTATAAAATGACAACTAATTGGAGGCAGTACTTTTTTGTGTATGTCAACAATCTTATTTCATGAAGAATACCTGAGTCCGTAGGTCATCTGGTCCAAGTTTTGCACGAAGGATTTGTAAGGTTGTTTGTTCATGCTGAACACTCAAGGAATAAGCTTCCATCAACGAGAGAGCTATGGCTATAGCATGGTAGCTGGCAGCAGTCTACAGATAAAAGAAAATCATGACATCAACTGAAAATTCCTCACAACATAGTACATCAAATGAAAACTAGTACTTAATCATGAAAATTGGTAAAAGATAATGGAGGAATTGACCTTTACGGCTTAGATTATAGTAAAAAAAAATCAAACACTCTGAAACTGCAAGTTCAGCATTCAACTTGCCTGATTCCAGCTAACATATTCCTAGCCAAAAAAAAACATTCGGAAGTGCAACTAGCATGTACACCATTCATCAATAAAAAGGTTATCAAAATCCATCGCTTTGAATGTATTAAGTAACTCCTTAAGCTAAAAAATAAAAAAGTATTGCCCAACCAACAGGATAGCTCTTTTTGAGAGAAAACAAAAGGTAGATCTTAGCAAGGATCAAATCCAGTCATCATTTAGTATATCGAGTATGTCTTGGGAAGAAAGATGTCCTATTCTAAAACATATGTATAAAACTATTACCTGTATATGATCAGGCCCAAGTAATTTCTGGTTGCATTTTAAAGCTTTGTGCAAGTATCTGAGAGCTACATGCACATTGCCCAATCCTTCTTCCATCATGGCTACATTGATATATGTAGCAGCTGTATTTGGATGAGATGGCCCGCACGTAAGATGCAGAAGATATAACGCACGCTTGACATACCTAGTGTGCACCAATAGTTAATACTTTGCAGATAATGTTAAAGTTGATCGAAACAATCAGAACTGTACATTTTACTAGTCAAAAGTATCAAACAACACGTATGATCCATTTCTGTTTTTTAAATGTTTTTGTTTACAAATCTTGGAGCATTAAGCAGATCATAAGAAATAGCTAAAGAGACTGATAAAGAAACAACAGGAATTGACATCTTAAATTTTAAATTGCACACACAAAACCAAATTAACAAAAAGGGGACAAATAGCAATAAAATTTAAGTACCATACAATTTCTATGGTAAAAAAATGGTAATTTTCTTGTCCTCTCCTACCTTTCCTAATAAAATGAATAAAGAAAAACTGCAAATGTGCATTAACTAAGATACTTGAAAAGGAATCACCATCTAAGGATTCACTTAACATCATTCCATTTCATGATCATGTTTCACGTGTTACTCCATATCTAACAATCTGTATAACCTGTGTAGGAACTATCATCTTCAAAATGTCATTCTGCAAATAAAGAGATAAATCCAAATATGCACATTCTGCAGGACAAGTTTGTGAACAGACAAGCCAGAACATGGGTAACAAAAAATGCTGCTATAGAAACAACAAACACGCTTCATTTTGTCTCCTGCCAATCATCATCTACATGCTATATCGCTTAACTAGATAGAATACTCTTAAGGCCAATCTAGATCTTTAAGCCAAGGAGCTCATGGCGCAGTGGCAAAGGCCACTGGCCGGGAGGCTCCCGCCCAGGGTTCAAACCCTGGGTGCGGCACCTAAAACTTCAGGGGTCTCCCTTGGGGTGTTTCTTTCAAAGATAAAATCTAGATCTTTAAGATCGTGAGTAGATATAGTATTAACTTACCTAAGACCTAAAAGGGCTATTTTAGTTCTTTAGGCTATTATGAAACTATTGAGCTGCATGAAATAGGAAATGGAAGAATTTTATGAGTGTTCCTTACTTTAGAGCCAATTCTGTATGTTGTAGACGGTAATAGAATACAGCAAGGTCTCCATAACTCTTCATTGTATCAGGGTGGTCAAGTCCAAGTTCCCTCTCATTGATGTCTAACGCCTTTTGCTGATAAATAGTAGCCTGCAGTTTTTTTGGACGTATTAAAATCTAGAATAAGAAAAATATGTCAAATCATATTATCTCCAGGAACATCCATTCTTTTTTTTTTTTGCGTTAATCCAGAAACATCCATTCGAAAAGCAACAATTCATTAGCCATCACACGCTTTGGGTTATTGACGACGTCATTGCGGCCTAAAAGATATCATTTTGTCTTTACAACTCCTTGCATTACTTTATTTCTATGACACTTTGATCCTCTGATATATTGTATAAGCATATAGAATCAATTTTGAACATGTAATGCATTGCCCAAGCATATATAATCAATGTTTTAAAAGCATGCCTAGTTCAGGCCAATTACTTGAAAATATTTAGCACTTCAATAGATGATCTGATTTCCAAACCACGAAACAATATACCTGGTTAAAATCACCAGTATGGTACAAAACAACGGCTAGCAGGCTATAAGCTCCAGCTGTCATTCGGTGGTAGGGACCGCACACAGTTATGAGCTTAGAAAGAGCCTGCATTTTCATATAGGAAATTACAAATCAGCGAAAAATACATGAAAAGAAATATGACATTTAGAAATGAATTTAGAAAGATACCTTGGTCCCATAATTGACAGCATCTTCAAGTTTTCCCTTGTCAAGGGCAGTTTTAGAGGATTCTAGCAGTTGCCTTCCATCTGCAGATGAACACGCAACTTGCTGCATGTTATGGAAAACCATATTAGCCGAGTTTTTATGTCATTTCCTGTACAATCTAACAAATTATAATAAATAAAAAAGTTCTAAACTACTACATGTCATCACTGAAACAATACTGCTGATTACATATGATGAGCCAAATAAATTCAAAGAAATAATAATCCTATCCTGCAAACTTTACCTTGTGCACAGGTACCAGGCTGATAATGTCCTGCTTATGGAATGCAAAAGCAGAATCCATAATGAAATCTCGGGGTGCCAATTCAATGCCCACCTAACAGTAACAGTTGTCCTCAATAAAAATTGCCAAATCAGGATGAGTTTTTTTTTACAAAAGAGAATTAAAGGTAATACCTTATGGCATAGCCCTCTCAGGATAGCATATTTCCTCATATCATGGTAATGCTTCTCTGTGAGCTCAAATTCATATCTCTTTTTCAAAAAAGTCACCAACCATCTCCACACTAGAGGATGCACACTAGGAGAACTTCCAGAGACATCAGATTCAGGAACACCAAGCAGTAAGTTCAGCGCTGCGGCTATTGTTAGTGCTAATTGCCGTGTGTCTGAAATAGCAGCAATCACAGATCGAACAATGTGCTTGAATGCTCGCACTATCATTTCATGCACACATAGGGACTGAACATGCGAAAGCTTATCCGAAAGCTTGACCTAAACAGATAATTAGATGGTCAGCATTCACAAATTAATTGAAAAGAAATGGCATTCATTTCATTCAAATATAAAACCGCATTAGAGACTTACAACTCGTCCTAGAGAACGCATCTGTAGGCCTCTAGTGTGCATGAAATCTGTCAAAGTCCTACCGTCAACAGGTGAAAGTTCCAGGGAACCAAAATCAGCAACCTGAATATTTTCTTTGATTAGTCATTAGGCTTCTTAACTCAAAAAATGTGCACATGGATTCTACATCACTCATAATCTCGTAAGCACTTGACCACAGGGAGAAGATGTCCCCTGGCTTTGCCATAAAAACCCATTATTTCATATATTGACACGTACCAGCTTAGGAAGCGCAACTTCATCATAGTACTTCAGAGCCATCTCAATCAACTCAGGTGGTGACTGTAGAACAAACAAGGTTAGTCTAAAGTCGTTATGCACGATTATAATATAATGAGTGTTTGGTTACCACAAATGGTAAAAGATACCAACATCAGCTAAATCAAGATACACACGAACACTGTACAAAAGCTAATTTATCTTGCTTTGAGAACAAAAAACAGTTTCACTCTACAAAATAAAAGGAGCTGAGCAGAAGACTGCAGCACAAAGTAAATGAATTGTATCAAAAAAGAATGGTACTTTTTTGATAAAAAATAGTACTTCCAAGGGCGTTCCTAGCACAAGTGTGTCAGACAACTAACCAGTGCATGTTTGAACATATCAGTTTTGTAGAATAAGAATTGTATTGACAAAAACTCACATTTGAGGTTGTCTATATCTAGTGTACCTTAGTCAGAGTCCACAAATTTCATATTACGGGTTAGAGAAGAACCATTTTCTTAACTTACCGACAGCTCAGCTGATATTCTTCCTATCAGCCAATGAGCCAACAACATATCACGTGCAACAGTCTAAAGGTACTGGCTATATATATAACATGTATGGCTCCCAAAGATATACATTACAATGAAAAGATTGTTTAATCTTTCATCAACATTTCAGAGGATAGGATCAACACAATATGAAGCGACAGATAGCTAATTTGACTTATAAATTGTAATGAAATGCAATGCATCACCTTCTGGTGGAGCCCAGTTTCTGATTCTTTCAACCTTGTAAAGGCAGATTCTGGTAATAAATCCTTCAGCAGATTTTCATTCTCTGAAGCATTGGACTCTCCTTGAGGTAATTCAGTATCAGATGGCTTGTCTTTCTGACTTTCTGCGGAGCTTTTGGCCCCTAATGAGGATCCCATGTCAGCAGTATCAACAATTTTCGAGTTCTTAAGGGCTTTGAGAGGCTTCCCTAGCCCTTCAATCTTTGTTGCTTTCAGAGATTTGTCCACTGTTTTCTTCTTGTCCTTCTCACCACCCTGCTTTTTATCCTTATCAGAATTTTTTTGATCCTGCAAATGCTGAACCCAGCAGGCTCCAAGCTCCCATCTCATAAATGATTGTTTCTCAGTTTCCTCTTCTTCAAGCTTTTGAAGACTTTCCTTCAACAATGTCTCAACAAAATTTTGTGCTGTAGTTAGTTCTTCTTGCCTATGATTTTGCGAAAGGCTTGATATCTTTTTCTCTCCAGTTGAATTGGCTTCATTAAGGAGCATCCTCAAACTAAACAAATGATCAGAGTTCATCAAAAAAGGATAAATAGGGTGAAGATATACAAATTAAATCTAGAGAATAACATAGAAGCACTTTAACTCTTGCTATTAACCTGTTAATGTTCAATGCATGTGCACCACCTTCAGGTTGATCTGCGATATTTATTGGCTTAATAGAAGAGGTCACTTTGGTTTTGTCGATGTTGTTAACCTTTGCTACTGCAACATACCCACAATATCTAAGGTTGATGATGCCCAAACTGTCAACATCCTGCAAAGTAAAGACAAATTAAGAAATACTACATTTGATGTAGGATATGGACAAGGCAACCTTAATTTAGAAATCTTACATGGGCAGCTGTGTTTTCATCTGCAGTTATTCCTTTCAAAAGATTCCTTTCTGCAAGATTCTTAGAGTCCGTTCCCGTGGCTTGGCTTCCATCTATCTTAGTGTCCAACTTACAGCTTGCATCTGAAGAATCTCTTGTGACAGTGACGCTAAAATTTCCCACTGTCTCAGAATACAAAATTTCGTCTACCTTTGTTGATGCAGATATCTCTGTACTCTCCATTACATGCCTTACTGCTGCAATAGCCCGAAAGATGGCAACATCTACGAAGAGGCTGTGAAGTAGGAATGCTCTCCTGTCACGGATTTCCCTCTCCTCAGCAGTTTTGCAAGACATCGATGTCAGATAAAGGAATTCATCTGCCCATGGCAACATGTCACTTTTGCCATCCCTTCCCCAACCGCCTCCACTGCCTCCCCAAGTTTCATCCTCGGCAGGAAGAGGAGGAAACGTTGATGGTGACTGGGCAGCAATTGGAGGAACAAGCCATGTGTTTGCACGAAATCCATAAGGAAAATTTCCAAACTGCAATGTATGGGCAAGAATAACAAGGTGAGGGCATAACATTGGAACAGGAGAAAGATTTATGGTACATATAAGCAGCAAAGTGTGAAGCACTTGGGTAACAGAAAACAAGATTAGTCACAAAGATGCAACAAATTTGCAAGACATCACTGCTGAATTAAGAGGTGCTACTACGAAAGCAGACAGTACTATAATGCACAATATGGAAGAAATAGGTTTTTTTCCTCAAACATGCAGCAGAGTTTCATATCATTAATTCATTATATTAAGAAGAAAAATGGAAAGAAAAAGGTTAGAAGCTACATGAACATATATATACAGGAGTAGGTAAGGACGTAAGGTATTCTGAAGGCCAGAACACAACCAATTCTTTGATCTTTTACTTGAAGTACAAGTGCATTAAAAATATATCTAGCTATGTTCTTATGTATATTCTAGTTCATTCCTGAGGATAACATAGTTTGATGCAACTAATGTGAGATATTTTCCAGAGGATGACCTAACTCTAGGCATAGAACCAAAGATGTTAAAGAAACTTTACCATAAAATCAATGGGCTGGAGAGAAAAAGGCTAAGAAAGCACTATTAGACCTAGGCTTTGTTTGATTTTAATTTTATCTTTGGCCTTGAAAGTTTCCAACAATGCCAAGAAATATTATGAACTGAAAAGTAACTTGAATGAGATTACAGCAAACCTTGTTTCGTTCTAAAAACGCCTTCATAAGATCTTCATAAGCCTATATCAAAGCAACAAAAAGAATAGAGCTTAAAACTAGAAGTAATAAAATAAGCAGTATAAAACAACAAGTAATGGGCAATCTTGCAACTTATAATTTCCTGTGATTAGACACCTCATGTTGCAATGTAGCAGCTTATGATTCCAATGTTTCTCATCAAAATCTCATAAAAGATGTGCAAATGCAGATAATTGCTTTCTGTGGCAGTATGTCAGTGCTACGACTAAAATAGCATAAGGCAAAGATTGCTTTGATTCATAACCAAAAGTTTTAATGGTCATAATTCTAATATTGCTGCCAGTTTAATATTTGTAAGTACTGAAGAAAGCTATACTCTCTTCATTGAAGATATCAGACATTTCAACGCAAAATGAAGGAGATCCTTAAATTCTCCCTGTACTACTAATTACTTCTTCTATTGTTCAGGGAAAGCAATAATCCAATTAGGAACTAAATAGTAAGGCCAAATACCTTAGGCATTCAGGCTACCATTACCCTAAAATAGAAACCATAACAACAAAGTCAGGAAGTTCAGTGAGAGAGACGAACATTATCAAACGCTCTACTAAGATGCCTCAGAAGGTCTACAAGGTTATGGCACAAGACTCGCTGCTTCCCTAAACTGAAGAATCCCTTTCTTCGAGCTTCAACAACAATGAATTTCCCACTGCAAAGCTTTGCCTGTACACCAGACAACGATCCTCCGATTAGGGCCAGCACATTACACGGTGCAATCAGGGGAGACCATTGTCCCAACGAAGCCCATGAAAAGGCCATCATTGAGCCATTTTACCTCGAGAAAGAACAGATGGTCATCCGAAGGCTGCTCCTCCTGCCTAGGCTGTGACACTCGCCTTATAACTAAAATCAATCAAAATTTTGGATAAATATCAGTAATATTGAGTGGCTTTATCGGATTGAGCACTCCATTAGTGATCGCTAATTCAGGTAGAGGTAGGGAATAGTGAGAGGCTGTCACATTCACTTACAGTGGAGTGGCGGCGTGAGGTTGGCGAGGGAGAAGAACTCGTAGAAGGCGCCGAGGCGGGGGCACGCGCCGCTCATCTCGGCCTCCAGCTCCGCCGCGGCTGCGGACTCCTTGGCCGCTGCCTCCTTTGCGGCCGACGACTCCTTGGAGGGCGACGCCGGTGGCGGCGAGGCCGTGCGGCGCCCGCCCGAGGACCCGGAGGCGGCGCCCTTGGGGGTGGCGCTGGAGCTGGAGGGCTCCTTGGCGGCATCGGTGTCCTTGGGAGACGGCGGCGGCGGAGGTGGCGGCGCGGGGCCGAAGGAGGTGGTGCACGCGACGATGTCCAGCAGCCGCCGGACGTGCTCCACCGCACTCTCCTCGCTGTACTCATCTGCAATTTTTTATTTTCAGTGCCAGTTTTTCGAGAAATTCAAAAGGAAAAAAAATGGACATCATTTAGAACTTTAATTATTTTGATTTGAATTTTCTTTCAAAAGAAGGTTTCCTTGACTGACTAGAGGGGCTGATTTAAGGGACAAATTCAAATTATTTTTCTCAAGTATGATCAAAGATTTCTTAATTCAGTTTACCCTCTAAACTATACTATTTGGTAACTTAGCCTTTAACATAATTTATATTTTTTCTCTATGCATAAGAAGATTTTTAAGTTCAAATTTAAAATTTATAGCATACAACATAAGGTATGTTAAAAATATATCATGAATTTTTCATCAGGGTAAGATATTTAATAAAAAATTTATCCTTAAGATAAAAAAATATAAAAAAATTATGTCATATTTTTTAATATAGATTATGATGTCCATTACCACCATGGAAAGTCACAAAAAATTAAATTGAACCAAAACATAATTTAGAGAACTATCTGGATTTTCTCTATACTTGAAGGGAGCAATTTGAAATTTTTCATTTTCTTTTCTAAAGGTCTATTTTAAATTTTATGAAAATAACTTATTAAAATATGATCTTTCAAATGAAGACATTTGTTCTCTGGGTTTCGTGACACGAAGAGAGAAACTTGTGAACAAATAATTAATTAAATTATGCTCTTTCAAAGAGAACATGGATTTTTAGGTGTTGAGATAACGAAATGGTTTCGTGAACAGGAGGCACAAGACGAAAGCCATACGTTAACGTTGAAGAACCAGAGTAGCTATAAACCCCTTTCTTTAGCTAATCACCTTAGCCATGATGCTTTGATTGCTCATGAAAGTAGAACACACAGGATATCATGCTTTTACCTTCCACCAGGGTGAGCGTGCACGGCTTCAACGTCGCTATGTCAGCAGCATCCTTCAACGGACCATCACGCGTCTAGAACAAAAGCAAAATGAAATGAATCATTTTTTTAAGTTAAAAATGAAATGAATCATCACTAAGCGCTTATCACCGTCTTGGAAAATCCCGGAAACATGCAAGTATATGTGCTAAGAAATACTCCCCCGTCCTAAAATAAATACAATTCTAGGATTCAAATCTTGTCTCACAAAGAATGCAACTTTGACTAACCAACCAAAAAAACAAGTGACTCTAGAAGTTTCTCATACAAAGGACAACCCAATATCTAGATCTTTCTCATAAAAAACAATGAGCATTAGGTTGCGTGCTAAGTTCTAGAATTGCATTTATTTTGGGACGGATGGAATAATTCAGAAAACATTTGAGCATAGTACAAGAGCTATGATTTTGAAAGGAGTGACAGTATAGCCGTATAGGTGAGTCAGGTACTAATTTCAGTCGATTAATACAACAGATACTTTGAAAACATTTGATCACAGTACAGGTTGTAAGAACGACTATACAGACAGGGGAAGTTGTTCCTATGCAGTTTGGTCACTGACATGTGGGAGTGGGACCGGGCCTACATGTCAGTGGCTTCCAACTACCGGAGAGGAGTCACTTCCGCAGATAGGAAAGAAGGGAATCTATTTCTTGTGGAATTTTCTGTTCAACCAAGCCCATGATGAATTGACTTTGGCTGTTGCCCCCTATGGCTACTGGGCAGAAGATACTGAAACATACCTCATGTGTGAGGGAGTAATTTGTGATGGCACATGTGGCGGTGTTGACGCAGAGCAGCCGCCTCACATCGATGATCCTGTCCGTTGAAATCCCCTGCACACGAGAGAAAACGAAATCCGGAGCAAAATTACGAATGTGACAAAAGCTGGTTATACTAGACTCCTCTGCAGTACATTATTATCTTCAGTGCTAGGCATCTGTAATTTATACTACATGCAGCAAAAATAGAAAGCTGAAACTTTGCTCCTGTCTCAACAAACAAGATTTGGTTCATCAATTTTCATGCGTGTTCTAATGAGAATTCTGTTCTCATTGTATAGTTCAGTGAGGACAGATGAGAATGAAAATCGCAATGAGGAGAACAACTACATTGGCGAGAGGACATGGAAACCAAACCTTCAGAATGACATCAGACTGGTCCGGGAGGTTCACAGTGATGTCAATGGCCACTGGGAGAACTAGAAACAACAAGAAGAGAAATTAATTGGTAAGGTCAACAATCATTATATCACCTGATCGTGAATTGTGTCATCTAGAGAGAACTATATACGGACATCAGAAGCAATCACCTTTCTCATCTTTCTTCTTCTTCTCACCCTTGGCCTTCCCACGCTTGCTCTTGGGCGCCATGCACGCGCCCAACGGCGAGCAAGCTCAGCTCCAACAGGCCCAACTGCACAACAGAAGATGCAAAATCAAACCATATCTTTCTGTTCAGAAGCAGGTTTGGAGTTTGACACAATATAATGGCTGTCAAGCACTAGTAGGATGATTGTAATAAACAAGCACACTTAGTGGGGCATGCAACAAGATTTGGTCACTTTCACTAGATACACTGAAATTAATTAGTACACGCCAGAACCTTTCTATCTTCAGTTACTGGAGAAAAAAGATTAAATACGCCGGCTTTCTATCTTCAGTACTTCAGAACGGATTAAAAATGCAGTCTTTGCAACCATGCTTATATTTCTTAACAGTCATCATGACCCCCAAACAACAGAAAAGAAAAGGGCACTTCTCTCTTCCTTGCATCCTAGTATATGATGGCATCATAATGATATGATGATATGATTGATAGCAAAAAGGCGGTACTAATTATATCTTACATCATCATGAGCCCATCACCACAGCAAAAAAAAAAAACACATGTTTTCACACGGCTGTTTAGAAGAGAAGCATGTTTGTAGCAGCACATGTTTTGGAGTTGAAGAAGAAGGCTAGCAGTGTGAGGAAATGGTTAGCGAGATAGTTCCGGAAAAGTACAGTGAGGACAAAGTATGGAGCTGTCATTGACATGTGGGCATACCATGTTCATAATAAACAGCTAGACACGCGAGAGAGAAATACTCTGTCGTGTTTTCGTGTATCTGCTCAGCCCACGGCACGAATGTTGACCAGAAAAAAAGAAAAGAAACTACTGATGGTGTAAAGAAAGAGCAGCAAGCAACAGCTTTAAAGTTAATACTATATAAATTTCATCTCCCCTGTTTCACGAAGGATTGAATTTCGACCTGCGCACAAATAGTTGCGAATTTTAATACGGAAGGCGAGCGAAACGAGTAAAATGGAATTCAAGAGTTGCTTCTGTGCGGGGCTTCTAGGCAAGTGCAAAGGGATAAGGAGCATCAGGCGGCGTAACCTGTGGACAAGAGAAAAACTAGTACAGTAGGTTGCGGTCGCAGCAGGTACCAAACAAAGCCAACCCTGTTCTGCTGAAACAGAGTGTGTAAGGAACACGGCTTCGAGCTCTCGGCACCACTCTAACATGCAACATGTGCTTAAACTCTCTGTTTTCACCACTCTAATATGCAACATGTGCTTAATTAGCAAGGAACCAGGACAGAGGAGGAGCATCCAATGACGTAATGGACACAAGAACACACACACACACCGAACTTGAGCAATTCAAGCCGCCACTGCTTCAGTGGTGGGCGTGCTCGAATTCGGAATTCCAGAGCGAGCAGAGAGCAAACGGCGGAGCAAACCCAAAGGAGGAAGGAACAGCGTGCGTGAAGTATCACCGGCAAGCACACCAAAGCCGAGCACACGCAATGCTCACGGGCCGCCGAGCAAAGAGCTAAACAGCCAGGCAATTCTCAACAGACAGACAGAGAGCAGGAGGAGGAGCAAGAATTTTTACCAATGGGCGCTGGCGCCCCCAGCTGCCCGGGAGGTTTTGCTCTCGTCGGAGCACGCGCACACCCCCCGTGCTCGACGACCTGCCTCAGGGGCTTATCCAAGGAAGGGTAACAAGTCTTATGCGAGCACCGGTGCCGAGGCGAACGTAGGTAAGCTAGTCGGCGGTGTTGCTGGAGGTTGCCATTATCGGGATAAGAGAAGGCCGGTGGGAGAGCGAAAGGATAGAACAGGGAAGAGGAGGAGGAGGAGGAGAGGGAGAGGGGGGTAGCCCAGGCCGGGGAGCAGAGCAGCCAGAGCGTGCGAGTAACAAGGAGGGAAACGATAGCGAGAGGGGCTTCTCGTTCTCGAGTGAGTGAGAGGCAGGGATCGATAAGGGTGGAATGGTGGAGATTTAAGATAGGGTTCTCCCTCGCGCGCCGGTTCACGGGCCGGGCCCCCAAATCCCCCGAAGCGTCAAGGGGAAGGGACTGATCAGGCCCACCCATCCGAAACCGGGGCAAAGCCTTTTTCTCCCTCCGTCCCTCTCCCTCCTTCTGCACCGCGCGCTCCATGCATGCATGGATGGATGATGCGTCCAGCTGCTGCTCTCCTCCTCCTCATCATCGTCAACGTCGGAGGCCGCCGCCGCGGGGATCCACATCCTGCGGTGAGACTGTTGTTGGATTGGCCAAGTTATTATTGATATGTTCATGTTGGCTGGTTTTGTTCCTTCAAAGGATTTGGTACACTGTGGCCAGGTGAGCATTGTGCTCATGTTGGCTGGTCTTGCTTTGTCAAAGGAATGGGCACATTGTTTACAACCCTTCTCCAGAGACATACGTTCTTCTGTCTCTGCCAGACATTTTAAGCGCCTTCTATCCTGTCACATGAGGTACATATGCCAAGTTGCCAACAGACATCACTTCACCCATTTTGTTTTTTTTTACAACAAATATTTTATTGATAATTAACAGCATGAAACTGTTAGAACCATTACAGAGTTAATGGTTACAAGTTGGAATGCACACAAAAGAGAGCACCCATGAGCATGACACTAGGGTTACTACATAAAGGTGGTGAAGCGACAAGATGAAATTGAATATCACGAAGTACTCTTTTTGCCAGGGAATGAGCCATCTGGTTTTGAGTTATTGAAATCTTGTGGACGTCGTAGGAATCCTACAAAGAGGCAACTATTGTTTGGGTGAAGAGCTTGATCCTCCAATCTGGTGGGTCGGAGAGATTTTCTCCATTGATACAGTTGACTAACAACTGATTATCAGTGAAGAAATTGGTGTGTTGAAGACCCATGTTCCTGCACAAAGAGGTAGCCAAAGCAAGAGTTGCCGACTCGGCCATGAGTACTGAGGTAGAATCCTGCAGAGTACCTATGATAAACATACTAAAAGGAAGTTCAATATCAGTTAACAATAAAGATCCCTAGCCCAGCATTTCTGGGTGGCCTTCCCGGTGCATCTGGGGATAAAGCTGCATCTGTGTAGCATTTGTAACCGTGATTAGCTAGGAAAGGGGGCGTCTGGCTGTCTGATGGATCAGGCTGATGAGTAGAGGTGGCGGTATTGAAGACCGGGGGCACACCATGACTTATGTGTTCCTCCCAAGCTGAGAGGTGTGTGTGAAGATGTGTTGCTACTGCCTTGTGTACTTGAAAAGGTGTCCAAGTTCATCTCTGGAAGCGATTATCATTACAAGCTTTCCAGATATGCCACAGGATAAATAAGGTATTACAGAGAGTAGACTCCGTGGGATTGGAGGTAATGAGAGCAGGAAGGGCATGCTGGATGCCATCCTCATTTGAATTGAGAGTATGTGTGTGCAAGGGAGGATTGGAAGTGGCCCACACCTGTCTAGGTAAATCACAAAGGAAGAAGAGATGAACATCATTTTAAATGTGGCCACAATAAGTGCAATACTTGTCTATATGAGAAGAGTATCTACCTGCTCTTTCAGCAGTTGCAATAGCTCGTCTAATAAGTCTCCAAGCAAATGTTTTCAGGAAAGGAGGAATTGATTTACCTTTCCATACCTTTTGTAGAATGGAGTGAGCCTCTTGAGTAATACTTTTGGAATCTTGTAGAGGTAAGTGGTGCTGAGAGATACTTGCAAGGTGGTTGTAGGCTTCCTTGGTGGTGCACTGTCCTTTGGTGGAGGGTGTCCACCTCAGAATGTCCTGCTGGTCTGATTGGACTACAGAAGTACCTTCTATCTCCTGCACTGCATGAGCTGAGAAAGTGGTGGTTAGTAGGTGGTGATCCCAATCTTTAGTTCCCTGCATCCAAAGATCAGAAACTTTATTGGGTAGAGGAGTATTAGTGACAGGGAGGAGCAGATGATCATGAATATTCGCCCAGATATGAGTCCAAGGAGAGGACCAGATGGAGGAGCGGCCATCATGGATCTGTAAAACTGCATTGGAATGAAGATGGTGTTTAACTTGCAAAATAGAAGACCAGAAGACAGATCTAACACCTGAAACAGGGGCTGTCCAAAAAGTATTGTCAGGATAGTATTTGGCTTTAAGAATAGCAGTAAGAAAAGGATTTTTGTTGGTTGCAACATTCCAAGCAGAAGAAATAATAAGACTTTTGTTTACTAATTCCATATCTCTAATGCTAAGACCCCCTTGCTCAGTGGGTTTAGAAATGTCCTCCCACGAGCGATAAGCAATAGGAGTAGTTTGAGCTTCCTCATGAACCCCAGCCCACCAAAACCTTCTGATGATAGAGTTGATTTTTTCAATGAAGGTTTTGGAAAAAAGGACAGTAGACATGTAGTAAATAGGAATGGCTGCTAAAACAGATTTAATGTATTGTAATCTACCAACATGGTTTAGTTTGTTTGCCTTAAAGAGTACCAAATTTATCCAAGAATTTATTACAAATGAAATTGTAAGCTCTATTCTTATCCCTATGAGAAAAGATCATAGGGTGGCCTAGATGCATGGTATTAGGTTGAAGATCAGGAACAGGGAAAATACCTTTGATCTGATTTTTAATGTGGTTAGGAACATTCTTACTGAAGTAGATGGAGGATTTTTGTAAATTAGGAGTCTGGCCAGATTGTCGACAGAAGTCATAAATAATTGTCTTGATGGCACGAGCTTCTTGAAGGGTTGCATCTCCACAAAGAATAAAATCGTCTGCAAAAAGGAGAGAATGTATAGGTGGTGCCCCTTCACCCAGTGTGATTCCAGAGAGGTTGTTGTTGTGAAGAGCCTCCTGTAGTCTAATAGATAGCTCATTAATAGCAATAACAAATAGATAAGGAGAAAGAGGACAACCTTGTCTCAAACCTCTTTGAGGGTGAAAATATTCAGTCGGTTCATCATTAACAAGGATAACTAGGGAGGAAGTAGAAATGCAAGTATGAATTAGATTAATAAAATTAGTAGTGAAACCAAGTCTGACAAGGGCATTAAAAATGAAAGACCATTCAAGTCTATCAAAAGCTTTAGCTAGATCAATTTTGAGCAGAAAAGCATTATGTTTCCAAATTTTAAGGTTGAAAGAATGAATGAGCTCTTGAGTGATGATAATATTAGAATAAATGTGTCTGTGAGCAATAAAAGCAGATTGAGCATAGGAAACATAGTCAGTAAGATGATCTTTAACTCTATTAGCTAAAGACTTAGCTATAATTTTATAAATAACATTACACAAGCCTAGAGGTATATAATCTTGGGGAATGATAGGCTGATTCTTCTTAGGAATGAGGGAAATAAAAGTTTGGTTAATCTCAAAAGGTAAATGAGCATTAGTATAAAAATCTGTAACCACTTGATAGATATCATCCTTTACCCAATTCCAGGCATATTTATAAAAGGCTGCATTGAGACCATCAGGACTTGGGGCTGCATTACTTCTCATATGCTTAATAATGTCATGAATTTTAGTTTGATTAGGAGTAGAATAGGTGTACCTGAACCTGGCATTGCATTTATTTGTCTCATGTTGTTGAGTTTGGGTGGAACCCAGGTGAGTTGTTGTTGGTTCAGTATGTGTGAGAGAAGAGCTTGTTGCAGTTTGGGAGGTAGAAGGATTCTGGGTAACAGTGGTAAGGTTTGGAGATGCACTGGTGGAGAAAATTGAGGTGAAGTAGTTGATGAGAGTGGCAGCAAGCTAAGGAGGGGTAGTGGAAAGTGAGCCATCTGGGTTTTGCAGGTGGGAGATATTATTTTTTCGATTGCGTTTGAGAATGGCATGATGAAAAAATTCACTGTTCCTATCCCCTTCTACAGCCTAGGATTTCTTTATGCATTGGACATGGTAAGAGGCTTCTTTAGTCAGCAGGTCTTGGTGTTGGTCATGAAGATTTTGTTGGAGGGTTTGGTTTTGGAGATGTGGGAGTAGGTTTTATTGTTGTAGGAGTTGGTTCTCAATTTGAGCAAGAAGATTAGTGTTCTTAGGTTTCTTCCATCGCCATTTCCTGAGATCTACAGCAAGAAACTTGGTTTTATGTGAGAATTCACGAGTAGAAGAATATTGCCAGCTTTGCTGCGTAATTTCATTGTATTCCTAATCCAATAACCACCAATTTTCAAAACGAAAAGGTTTGTTAGTGCGATGACAACTTTAGTTCAGAACCCCCAAATTTGGTGCATGGTCACTGTACATTATGGGAAGGTGGTAAATGGTAGTCGAGGGGGAAACCTTGCACCATTCTGCATTGCCTAAACAGCGATCAAGTCTTTCATAAGTTGGAACAGAAGTAAATCTTTTGTTAGTCCAAGTGTAAGCAGGACCATTAGATCCAAAATCAATGAACCCACATTGCTTAACATACGTGCAGAAAGTACTTGTATGATTGACATCAACACGAATGGAGCCTAGTTTTTCATTAGCATGGATGATTTCATTGAGGTCTCCCATACAGAACATAGGCAAACCACTATTGAGAGAGATAAAGTTCAGCACTTGATTCCGAATAACAGAAGTAGAGCGATGATGTGGATCACCATAGATGCAAACTAGACCATACTGCAGATTACTAGCTTTATTTTTACAAAGAGCAAAGATGTAGTGATGATTGTGATCAAAGATTGAGACCTCAACCTCATCATTCCACATCAGCCAAAGGCCACCAGATTGGCCATCAGCAGGAACAACAAAAGCATCATAGTAATTAAAGCGATTTTTAATAGTAGTTCTAGTGATAGAGGCATTCCTTGTTTCTGAGAGGAAACATACCTGGGCTCTGGAAGCAATCAGGAGATGTGCGAGGTGGTTCATGGTCGAGCTGCGAAGGGCGTCCACCTGAGCCTCGACAATTCCACACGAGATGAGCGCCCCAGGGGGCATTACCTGTTGGTGGTTCATGGTCGAACTGCAGATGCTTGGGGAAGACTTCTGGCTGGCAAGTTGGGATGGGATGAGGGCGTGGTGGTGGGAGTGGGAGAACTATGGAGGGGCGGCGGTGGCGGATCAGGGGGCTCGTCCTCCGTCAGGGAGGGGGAAATCGGAGCATTGATTGGAATGGGGAAATTATGGGGTGACGGTGGCAGCAGATCAGGAACAGGAGAAGGCTGGAGAAGGGGGTTGGAACACGGGTTCGCATCCTAGACCAGGGGAACCGTACTGAGGCCGCCGCTGTCGCTGTCCATCTACTGCTGCCCAGCTCCAAATGCCAATCCCTAGTGGGCTCTCGTCACATACAGAGAAGCAGAAGCGGAAGCAGCGAGATGTGCCGCCCTTCCCTCAGTCGCCAGCGCCACCAACATGATGGATACAGAAGCAGCCAGCAGAGATTCCCACCGATTGAGACAGCAGGAGACAAAGAAAGGTGAATCGGAAGCGAAACAACAGATCGGGCTAGGAGTGAGCAGATTGGGGTGGAATCACAGGGAAAGGAATCAAAGATTGGAGGGATCGAGGGGGGAGGAAGGTAGGGTATGGCATACACCCATACTACTCAGAGCCACCCATTGTGTTTTGCCCTTCCTTGGATTCAATGATCTTTATATGCGGACACCTGATCGACGACACGGTGAACACAGAAGGATGGTGAACATAATTTGAGTCCCCTGAATGATGATAAGGTATAAGATAGTTGACACGTATTTTCATCATTTGCGCATTTGGTATTATAAATTCAATATAACCTATATTACACAGAAGGTGGCTTCCAAACATCTAGAGAACATGACGGTATACAAGCATGCCAAATGTAATGTTGTAACCTACAACCATGACCACATTTGTAAGCTGACGAAATCCCTTTGGAATCTCCAACTTTTTATGGTTCCTCCGAAGGCTGTCAATGGAACACCATGGTACCAAAAGTAAAATTAGTCAAGACTACACAAACCAGTCAATATATTAAAAAAAATGCTGATGTTCTGCAAAGATCACACCGTTCATACCTCTTCAGTATTTCTTCCACTGATGGCTTTTCCTCAGGAAAAGCAAACCCCTTCTTCACATTCCACACTGTTCTGCTCACCTCTGCTCCACTTGTATCACGATTGAAGGGTGATCTGTAATGACGAACGCCCTGCATCCAGATCTTTTTACTCAAAAATTTATAGTAACCAAGTGCATAAATATAACCAACCATGTTACCAAAGAAGAGAAAAGTGTTTGAACTTAGATCACTAGATGTAGGTTGTTGACAGACAATAACCCAAAGACAACAATTCTTTCCAATACAACAACCGAAAGACAACAATTCTTTCCAATCAGATTTATTTTAGCAAGAACATAACTTTGCTACTACAAAAGCCTACTTGGAAGTTACAGCATTTGCTGTCACAAGCAGGGAGATTGGTTGGAGGATTATGGCGAAGATTATATTCAAAGGAAGTTTCAGGACGCGGCCCTGGACCTCGCCGGCGCGCGGGAGCCGTGATGAGCTCGACGGCGCACCGAGGAGGCAGGGCGGCGGCTTACAGATAAGTATAATCTAAAGCCTACCTCTCCCCTCTTCAACCGTGGCTTATATGATGCCCGGTAGTAACAAACTTCTAAACAAATCTCTAAACCAACTTAATCCTCAAGCTAACAAATTTCTTAAACAAATCTATCTCTAACTACTTGCCGCCCTTATCCTCCTGGTGGCCCTTGCGCCGGCCATAGGCCAGGCCCCACATGACATCTCTCCCTCCCTGGAGAAGCAGCTCGTCCTCGAGCTGGAAGTCTGGAAATTGCTCCACAAATGTCTCCAAATCCACCCAGCACGTTTCAGCAGCAGGGGCATTCTTCAACCGCACCAAGAGCTCACGACGGCCCCTAGCCACTCTGCTCTTCAACACCACATCAGGCTGAATCACCACACGGCCGTGCTGAGTCTGTGGCAGCACCGGTGGCAGCTCTGGCGGCGTTCCATGGAAGGGCTTCAAGAGCCCCACATGGAAAACATCATGGATCCGTGCTCCAGCTGGTAACTGTAGCCTGTAGGCCACCTCGCCAATGCGTTCCACCACCTGATAGGGACCAAAGAACTTGGGCCCAAGCTTTCCGCGCCCACGCAGCTCCAGGGACGCCACCGGCCGGTGCAACAGGCGCAGCCATACCCACTGGCCCTGCTCAAAGGAAACTTGGTGATGACGCCGATCATAGATGGCCTTGTAATGCTGCTGCGCCTGCTCCAGCCTGTCACGCACTTCTGATAGAAACTCATCTCTGTCTCGCATTGCCCTGTCCACCGCCGGAAGTCTGGCATCCCCCGGCACATAGGATCGAATCAACGGCGGCGGCCGCCCATAAACCAGCTCGAAGGGAGACGTCTGTAGCGATTGCTGGAACGACGAGTTATAGCAAAACTCCGCCCAGGGCAGCCACTCCAGCCACTGACGCGGTCGATCTCCTGTGAGGCAGCGCAGATACATGGTGATGATCTTGTTCGTCGCCTCGGACTGCCCATCAGCCTGGGGATGGAACGCGGATGTCATCTGGAGCTTGACACCCGCAAGGCGAAAGAGCTCCCTCCAAAACTCGCTGGTGAAAACCGGATCCCGATCACTAACAATGGAGGAGGGAATGCCGTGCAGGCGTACTATCTCGACGAAGAACGCACGCACCACCGTCGTCGCTGTGTATGGATGGCCCAGTGGAATGAAGTGCGCTGCCTTGGTGAATCTGTCCACCACCGTGAGGATCACCGTCTTCCCATTCACCTTGGGAAGGGCTTCAATGAAATCCATCGCCACATCTTCCCAGACCGCCTCCGGCACACCCAGCGGCTGTAGTAGTCCGCCCGGTTGAAGGTGCTCGCCCTTGTTCCTCTGACACACCGCGCAAGCACGAACAAACTCCTGCACCACCTTGCGATCATTGGGAAAGTGGAAATCCGCCCGAAGCCGGTGCAGGGTCTTGTGTACGCCCTCGTGCCCAGCACCATGGACGAGCTCTAGAATAGCCGGGCGTGTGCTTGATGTCGCCGCCACGAACACCCGGCCGTTGAAGAGGATGAGCCCATCGACGACCGACCACGGCGCCGGCTTCGCCCCGCCTCGGATCGCGTCGCGCAGCAGGGACAGAGAAGTGTCCCCGTTAATCTCCCGCCTGATGTCGTCGAACAGGGAGAACTGTGGACCGGAAAGGGCCAGCAGCTCCGCCGTCCCTTCATCGCGCCGTGAGAGCGCATCCGCCACCACATTCAGCGCGCCGGGCTGGAACTCGACGACGAAGTCATAGCCGAGCAGCTTGCTCGCCCACTGGTGCTGGGAGGTCGTAGTGAGGCGCTGGTCGAGGGTGAAGCGGAGGCTGCGGTGATCGGTACGGACGACGAAGCGGCGTCCCCACAAATACGGCCTCCAATGTCGTACGGCCTGGACTAGACCGATTAGCTCTCATTCATAGGCAGCAAACTTGGCGTGGCGCGGAGCAATGGGCTTGCTGTAGAAGGCGATCGGTCCAGCGCCCTGGTGCAGGACGGCGCCGAACCCGGAACCCGACGCGTCGCACTCGACGATGAAGTCGCGGTTGAAGTCTGGGAGCTGGAGCACGGGCGCCGTCGTGAGCGCCTGCTGGAGAGCCCTGAACGCGCGCTCGGCGTCGTCGTTCCACCGGAAGCCCTCCTTGCGGAGGAGTGCTGTGAGTGGCGCCGCAATGACGCCAAAGTCCCGGATGAACCGGCGGTAGTATCCCGCGAGGCCGAGGAAGCCTCGGATTGCCCGCGCTGACTTTGGGAGTGGCCACTCCAGTACGGCCTGCACCTTCTGCTCGTCCAGGGCGACCCCGTGCTCGGAGATGACGTGACCGAGGTAAGCCACGGACTGCAGCCCGAATGCGCACTTGGATCTCTTGAGCATCAGCTGGTGGTCCTGCAACGTACGAAACACCGTGCGGACATGGCGTAGATGCTCCGTCCACGAGGAGCTGTAGATGAGTATGTCGTCAAAGAAAACAAGGACGAACCGGTGAAGGAAGGGCAACAACACGTCATTCATCAAGGCCTGGAACGTCGCCGGCACGTTGGAGAGCCCGAATGGCATGACCAGGAACTCGAACAGACCCTGGTGTGTGCGGAACACCGTCTTCTCCACGTCGTCGGTGTTCATGAGGACCTGGTGATAGCCCGAGCGCATATCAAGCTTGGTGAAGAAACGTGCGCCCTTCAGCTCGTCCAGGAGTTCCTCGACGACCGAAATCGGGAACTTGTCTTTGATCGTCGCGTCGTTGAGGGCGCGGTAGTCGACGCAGAACCTCCACGTGCCGTCCGCCTTACGGATGAGGAGCGCCGGTGAGGAGAAGGCTGATGAGCTCGGCCTGATGATGCCCAGACGCAACATGTCATCGCACTGGCGTTCCAGCTCGTCTTTCTGGGCGTGGGCGTAGCGGTATGGCCTTACGGCTACGGCGGTCGTCCCTGGCTTGAGGCGGATGCAGTGGCTGATGTGGCGTTGAGGTGGCAGGCCCTGAGGCTCGGCGAAGAGGCCCGCGAACTCTTCCAGCAGCACCTCCAGCAGGTCGCCCTGGGAACCCGTCAACACCGCGGACATCGGTCCCGGCGTGGTGTCCACGCCGCGCCACAGCACGCGCTTCCCGTCGCGGACGAACGCCATGGTGTGCCGTGAGAAATCCCAGAGCACCGGCCCCAGCGTTCCCAGCCACTGCACGCCAAGGACCATGCCATATTCGCCGAGGGGGAGGGCGTATAGGTCGAGGTCGAACGCCTCCCCCCTATGTGCAGTCTGTCCCACTGCCTTGCCCGGGGACGCCAAGCGGTCTCCAT
The DNA here is from genome assembly GCA_036936925.1 of Cenchrus fungigraminus. Taxonomy (NCBI): domain Eukaryota; kingdom Viridiplantae; phylum Streptophyta; class Magnoliopsida; order Poales; family Poaceae; genus Cenchrus; species Cenchrus fungigraminus. The sequence goes on from CM072780.1 coordinate 78,693,685, forward strand.
TGGCCACGGCCACAGAGAGGCCCGCACTGGGATGGAGCTGGATGCCGGCGCGCCTGACCATCTCGACGTCGATGAAGTTGTGGGACGATCCGGAGTCGAGTAGGGCCACGGCGACGGCGTCGCCGACGGAGACGTAGACCTTCATGGTCTGGAAGCCGCGCGCCCGAACGCCCGTGATGGCGTGAAGAGAGATGCCCGGCGCATCGTCAAAGTCGGTGAGCGCCGCGCATTCGATCTCCTCGTCGTCGTCGGCCGTGAGCTCGATGATGAACAGCTTCTTGCAGCGGTGGCTGAGGACGAACTTCTCATCGCAGTTGTAGCACAAGCCATCCGCTCAGCGCTGGGCCATCTCAGATGCGGTGAGACGGCGTCGGGGCAGAGTGGAGGCCATTGGCGTGACCTTGCCGGAACCTGCGGGTGCCGTGGGTCCCGGGGCAGGAGTAGAGGCGGCCAATTCGCCCTTAGCAGCCGGGGAGCTCGAGGTAGAGTGCGGCGCCGCCCTCGTGGTGTGGCCGTGCCCCGGGTCAGAGAGCGCCAGCTGTTGGCGCTGCTCATAAGCTCTGGCGAGCATAATGGCGTCGTCAAGGGTCTGCAGGCGACGGAGTGCGACGTCGGTCTTCAGGGGGTTGACGAGGCCGGCTGTGTACATCTGGACGAGCTGCATCTCGGAGAGGTCTGCGTCGCGGCAGGCCAAGGCGAGGAATTTGTCAGTGTAGTCCTCGACCGAGCCGACGCGGCGGAGCAGCATGATTTCCCCGATCGGGCTGTCCGTCATCGGCGACCCAAATCGTTGCTGCACGAGATGGGCGAAGCGGCGCCACGACGGCACGCCGGCTGTGAGCTCGAGCCTGGAGTACCACATCTGGGCGGCGCCCATGAGGTGCATGGCCGCGTACCAGACGGCGGTGCTCCGGCGTCCCTTGCCCCCGAAAGAATGTCTCGCAGCGATTCAGCCACGGGAGCGGGTCCTCTTTGCCGTCGAAGGTCGAGAACTCGAGACGGACGCGCGGATGGAAGCGGGGGTCGTTGTAGGCGTCCTGCTCCACGCGATAATGGTCGCGCGGCGGCGGCTCCTGACGGAACGGCTGGTCGGTGCGGAGCGGCGGCTCGTGGTGGAACAGCTGCTCGGAGCGGAACGGCAGCTCCGTACGCGGGTTCTTGGGCCCCTGCTTGTGCGGCGCGTTGATGGAGAAGCTGGCGCCGCCGGCGTCCTCGTCGACGTGCGCCTTGCCGTCGCGCTGGCCGGCCTCGACGCGGTAGACGGCGAGGTTGAGCGCTCGAACCTGCTCGGTATTCTCGAATGCAGCAGATTGGAGCGTGGTGATCTTCTCCGGGACGGCGGCGAGCTTGGACGCCACCGGCGCGAGCGGCGCCAGGCGATCGACCTTGACCGTGAGGTCGTCGAACTTGGCGCCCAGGTTGTTGACGTTGGCCGCCAGGTCGCGGAGACTGTCGGCGACGGCCTTCAGGTCTTTCTTCAGATCGTCACCCATGGACACGGAACTAGGCACCACTGATACCAAGTTGTCACGGGCAGGGAGATTGGTTGGAGGATTATGGCGAAGATTATATTCAAAGGAAGTTTCAGGACGCGGCCCTGGACCTCGCCGGTGCGCGGGAGCCGTGATGAGCTCGACGGCGCACCGAGGAGGCAGGGCGGCGGCTTACAGATAAGTATATTCTAAAGCCTACCTCTCCCCTCTTCAACCGTGGCTTATATGATGCCCGGTAGTAACAAACTCCTAAACAAATCTCTAAACCAACTTAATCCTCAAGCTAACAAATTTCTTAAACAAATCTATCTCTAACTACTTGCCGCCCTTATCCTCCTGGTGGCCCTTGCGCCGGCCATAGGCCAGGCCCCACATGACATTTGCATACAAATACTAGTGTGCTAGCAAAATTACATTATCATACACTGTCAAAACAAATTTGTGTAGTTTCGTAGTTGCTATAGGCTATTTTTTATCGAATTAAAAAGTCAAGCACAATAGGTACTTAATCTTTCAATCTGTATATTCACTGCTAATGCGTTCAATATAATATAAATTAATGAAAACCCTATAACCAGGAGATCATATATCTAAAATTTGCAAAATGTTCGCTTGAATGCCCGATATTAAATCGATATATGTGATCAAAGTGTCAACCAACAATGCTGTAGCCTTTTCTTCAAAGAAGAAACTATATGTTCACTATGTTCAAGCTAGCTAATGAAATCCACTTTACAGCAATGCAATTGCAAAGCAAACAAAGTCAGTGATTGATGTTCTGTCCTGATCTCGACTTTTACAAAAGAGAGGACAGAAACGATTTCCCCCCCTAAAACTCCAGGAAAAAAATGATTTTTGACGTAGTATGGTTTATAAACTACATTTTATTCTTGAAACCAAACACTAATATTTTAAAAACGTCATGGTGTTTTTTATGAACTGTAGTATTCTATGAAAACTCTAAAAATACCATGTATTTCCAAACAGGTCCCTAATCTTAGTTTGTTTTTCCAATCTGGTGTCTTTGGGTGAAGAAACATTTACTCAAATTATTGGACTGTTAATATTTGTCCAATATTTTACAGTTGTTGACATAGTTTTACCATTTCTTTATGATCTTCAAAATATTAGGACTTCATGACCAAAGGCCTACCTGTACAGTTATTCACAGTCTCTGCGTCCAAGACCCTTATAGCCGGCTGTACATTGCCTTGCATAGGTGGTTTATATCCTTCCTAGTATAGGAGATTATATCCTTGTACAACCAGCCACCTTGGCTATATATATGTGAGGTCACCGCCCCCCCCCCCCTCCCAATTGGGTGTGTGGTGTTTCCCCAATTCCCACCATTCTACACAAAACCATGATGATTTTTTCTTTTAACTTGCAGAAGATAAAACTGATTTGGGATCAAACCATCCTAAAATAAATGTGCGCCTTCCTAGACTATTCCTGTATAAATTCTTGAAAAAAGTTACTCAGGTGACCAAACCATAAATAGGAGCTTAGCTTTTGGTCATAAAGCATTGTAAATCAATATTTGATAATCAGAAAAGAACAAAGTTTTGTGCAATCATGCTGCCTATAATGCAGAAGGGTTAGAACCAAGTTGATTTAGTCATATGATTTTGATCAATAAACTCCTTTTGATTTTGATACTAGGTTGTAGCTACTTGTTTGCACCTCTCAAGACATGCAGTAGGAGAATTAGATGCATAAGGATTCCACAGATGTCGAACTTCAGAATCAGTAATTTGATGCACTAACACCACAGACAAAAGAGAAGCCACGACGGCCCCTAGACAGTAACAGGCTAACAGAACTTACTAATCTGCAGAAGCTGTGAGGTGTATTCCTTGTGTCGTTCAATCTCAGGTACATTTATAACATGTTCTCTTTCATATCCTTGCGTCTGTTTTTAGAGCCTTGGGTCTCAAGACCTATAAGTGAAGTAATCCTATGTGTTGCAGCGTAAGTGTGTCCAAGGGAGAATTGAGCTAAACTTTGTATGTCGAGGTTAGTTCAGTGGCTGAGCAATAAGAAATACCAGGATTTTGCTGTGGTGTTTTCTTTAAACTCTATTTTGTAATCATAGATAGCTGTATACAGCATTGTCCAAATAATAAATAAGCAGTCTCAGTGGAACCCTGATGCTTCCATGCCAATTCACAGAATTCTTTTTCATTGCAGAGTCATTTCCATATCCATATGACCAATATACTACTGTGGAGCATAGATAACCAAGATGGATTTGCTTCATAATCATCAAGACAAAGCAGCTTGAAGCAGTTGAAGTAGAGGCAGCTAGTCTCAACTTTAATTTGCTCATAACAGGTTAGACATCATGATTATAACTGAAACTAATTAGGTTGCCTTATAATTAATGTTAGGATAATTAGGATAAAATACCAATCCAAGCATTGTCCATTTGTACTGCAATGGTGTTGTGGTACCGGCAAGATTTTTCAGGAATAAAAAAATCTGTTGCAACTGATAAGTTAATAGTGGAACCTATACCCGCCCTCAAGTTGAGAAAGATTTTGTTGTTGAGGTTATATTGAAACAGCTGGTAGAATTAGGAATAAAAAGCAGACATAAAAGCACTGGGGTGTGAGGTTTCGCTGTAACACTCGGATTAAATAAAAGGAAAATTAATGGGGTGCGCGCCGCGCGCACCGAAAGCGGCGTGCGCACCCCGCTCCTGAATCGCTGCCATGTGGGCCGGTATGCGTACTCCTGCCTCGATAGCCACAGATGCGAGCGGAGCACTCCCTTCCGTGATTCTCGCGCACACACTCACGTGATTTCGAGCCTCCCTCCGATCGCTGGTGTGCGGCATCCAACGAGGGCGCGCGCGGCGCGCACACAACTTGCTAAGACCCAGCACCAAAAGTGAGAGAGAACCCGGTGGTTGGGTGAGCCAGCACTTCTACCCGAAGCAGTAAGCATTACCCAATTCTTACCACAAGGCTGAGAGCAGGTAAAGATAGAAACATAGTCCTACAAAAGCAAAATTCTGTGGCGGCATGAAAGATTTCAGTAAACCACCGAGGATCGAGATCGCGTTTCCGGTATAAAAAGCCTGTTAGATCTGATTAGATTAGAAAAAAAAATCGTATCTTTGCTCTCATTCAAGGTGCAAGCAAATGGGAATCTTCGGCCTCGCCACAAAATTACACGGGGTTTTCCACCTAGGTTGCAGTATACGACGAGTCAAGGGGGTAGAAGAGACCTGAACGGCAGGGATCCGTCCGGCGAGGGTTCCAGCGTCGGCGAGGGCTCCGGTGGTGGGAGACATTGCAGGAGCCCAGGTACCGACGGCGGGGAGGTGGCGGCCGCGCAGGTTGAGGAGGAAACGAGATGCCGTCATCCCCCACCTCTCCGTCTCTCTCTTAGGCCTCGTTTGGCAACCAGTGTGTTTATTCCACAGGAGAATGGATCCACCGGTGGGATGGGGTGATCCCCGCAGCCCACCAAATCCCTGGGTGGTTTGGGCTGTAATGCTCCCCACGGGTGGTTTGGGTTGTAAATTCCCACAGGTGGCTGGTGAAAGAACGTGGGTTAGGCTGATTTTGCTGGTTACTTATCAAGCTGGATCAAATAATTAAATACACACAAGAAAATATAAGGACAAGCATCCATTTTCATACAAAATTCACCCATGAACAAAAATGTGAAATAACAATTTCGCCAAAGACAACATCTCTTTGAACTTCACAACCAGCAACTTCTCTTTGAAAAGAAAAATTCAAAAAATGACTGCAATTTTACTCCCAGAACCACCTTTATTTTGCAAAATCTGTAGCCATTTCAACTTAGCCCCTGCAGTTCAACTTAGCCCCTGCATTTCAATTTTACTCCCAGAACCACCTTTATTTTGCAAAATCTGTAGCCAGTTCAACTTAGCCAGTTCAGCAGATATTCGTAATCTAGGCCGCCGTCGTCGTCTAGCTCAGAACTATCAGCCCCTGCATTTCAAAGAATGGAACAAACTGTTAACATGCGCAAACTTATTTGACTGGATGTCACAAAAACTTAAAGAGCCAAGCTTTGAAGTGATCTTCTCTATAATAGATAATGGTATATGAGATATCTGAGGAAAATTCAACATGCCACATGTCAAATGAAGCATTACCAGTACGAAAACCACAAAAACAAATGCGGGAAAGCAAGAGATGAAGCAAGCTATTTGTACAACAACCACAGCAGAGACAATGAAATAAACTTGACAAGGATACACAAGCAGCATGGCAGCATGCCAACCTTTTGCACCTAAGATACCAGGATTGAAATTCCCCCGTAAGTATATCATATATAATGCTTAAAACATACTTAGAAAGGGGGTACGAACTAAAACCATCAAGAAAACATTGATGACAATATAAATGGCATCAGTGTGAGTGTGTGACAATACTAAGACGTGGTTAAGCACAACCACAAACAGAACAGAGTTGTTAGTTTCAAAGGAAGTTATGAAATATTCAAAAAACTAAAAACTAGTTCAACAGCCACGTGAGGCAAGCTCGCCAAGTGGCAAATGTAAGTTCTAAAATAATGTGAACTGCAAGATATGCATCAGTTATACTCCTAGACGTATCAACAAGGATTATTTCTTTTTCCATCCTTGCTCACATCACTGGAAAAATATAGTGTGACAGTCAGCTCAGCAAGAAAAACAAAACCCTAAAAAGCAACTGAAACTGGAGATAAGCTAATATCAAGTGCTGTAAGCTCAACAACATTTTTGATCAATAGAAATAAAAACATGAAAGACAAAGTTCAGTGGGGTATGTCAATTTGTTTTGACTTGTGGACCGTTAAAGCAGCCTCCCTCGAGCGATATTTGACTCGAAAGTTCAACTGAACATAATCATCCCAAGAAATGATTTCAATGAAGATATGCAAAGCCACATCTCAAGAAACAAGCACAAGCTACGGATCGAGACAGCAACAGCACAGGAATCATAGCGCAAGCATACACCAATTTACAACAACATATCTGGTACCATCCAGACCATGCACATCTCAAAGAAATAGCTGGAGTATATATATATATATGAAGTTAAAATCGTGCCGTCACAGCTAGCAAGAAGGTCTCTCCTGGCGGATCTAGGATAGCACATGAGCAATTATTTAACCTAGCATGGAGGAGAAGGAGAGGGGAGGGGAGAAGGAGGATATGCACCTAGAGAAACCGAATCAAGGTCGAAGTTGGAGGAGAAGTCGCCGGAGGCACCGCTACCGCCGCCACCGCCGCCGCTCCTGACAAACCCTAGCAAGAAAGGAGTCGGGGAGGGGGTGAGGTGGAGGAGGAGATGGAGGGAGGGGATGAGACGGAGGAGGAGATGGAGGGAGGGAAGGAGGAGACGTACCTGTCCCGAGCTCGCCGCCGGCGCCGCGAGGGAGAAAGCAGCGGCGGCGTCGCCTTCCGCGGGGAGGAAAGAGAGATGCGCGGGGAGGCAGCGACGCGCCTTTTTTTTCCCGGTGTGCGGAGGTCTGGATCAATACTCGGGTGGATCGGAGCGTATTGGGGTGGGCCAAAAACCAATCCCGATGTTGCCAAATGCGATTTTTGGGCCGCCAGGAGATTTCACCCACGCGTGGCCTTCATTCCGCGCATCACGGGTTTTTTGGCCGGTTCCACTTCGTTCCCTGCTTTGCCAAACGAAGCCTTAGGGAGCGCGATTTGTGGGGGAAAGAACGGGAGCTCGATTTCGCGGGGACAGATGGCGCGCGGGAGCTCCGAACCGAAACTGAACCGGATTTTTGTTTTTGAAACTGAACCGGGTCGATTGCTGAGGTGTCGCCCCGATTTAGGTGATGCCATCCACGAGGGAAAATGTCCAATTCCATTACAGTATAGACATTGTTTCGATCAAAAACCTAAAGGCTTACCACATGGGTAGGATTGTGGGAATTTCAATTCCGGTGTGTAAGCAATTTTTTTATCGTGAATGATGACCGTGATCAAGTCAAACTGTATAATGTTTGACCAAATCTATCTATTATATTATATCTATACTATAAGGAGTGAAGACAATTGAAAATTTTTCTCATCCAATTCGGACCCCGCCTTACCCCTCACGCCGGACCCACCCGTCAGGTTGCGTGATGACCAAAAAGGTAGAACGACTATAAAAATCGCAATTTGGGGAGCGTTTCTGTCAAAAAGCTATTTTTTTCTCACACACGATCCTCCTTACCCACGTTTGTACCCACTCCTGCCCAGAATCACACGCAATCGCGCGTCCGGGGTAGCTACGATGTATAGAACGCCGATTCGGATTATAGAAACGATCCTACAGTCACGGAGAAAGAAAGCCCCGCTGGCCCGTCTGTTGGCTTGTGTACGTACTCCTACCGTCTCCTACGTGTATTTGGATACAGGGACCTTCCTTCCCCGTTGGTAGTTGATGCATAACTGGTCGGAGATGGCAGCTCGTACGGGGGACCGGAACCCGACGTGTCGCGTCTCTGCACCGCCTGATCCGTCGCATGGATGCATGCACGTCGGGTCTCGCAGAGATTCGTACGTATACGTCTCGTACGCATCGAATCGTGTTGTCTAGCTCTTATCTGGTTCTCTAACCTTTGCCCTGTACGTTTCATCTGATCCTTTTAAAAAAAACGTACATGCACGACTCAAAAAAAAAAACGTTCATGCATCATATGACATGGTGGGCGGCCACCTCCACTGACCGAGGGGAAAGCCAAGTTATGTACCACAAATAAAAACGTGTATATAGAATTTAAGAGAAAATTATGATATACCAACTGAGTATTAAAATTATTTACCTCATTCAGAGGGATTGTTGAGAGTTAGCGTCCCCGAAATAGTTGGTTCACGTTCTCAAATCTTGAACCATCATTTCGAAGAAGTATACCTCTCGAACCGAGAACTTTGAAAGTATCGATCCACGTCCCACTTACCCGTTGCTCGACCCTGTCGTACCGGAAACTTTCTTATTTGATTACGTTAATCTAGAGGGAGGAAAGACGCACTTGGCCAAAGGGAAGCGAGGACGCCTAATGCTTCCTGCCTCATGCATGCACATGAGGCACAACTACCATGAGCACGAGTCAAGCACAAAAAATACCTTTCAAGTTCCCGCTACCTCTTGTCCGGCGAATTCCTAATTTTCTATTCTCTTCTGTCACATTATGACTTATTCCACTAATTGGTGCTATGATTTTTTAAGAAAAAACTGAGCCTGAGCAACATTGTGAAGTTTAATGTTTTTGAGGTACAAGAATTTGGTAGCGTCTAAAAATTTTCTGGTGAACGTTGCTTGTTGTTGACACACAGGATTGATTCGGCAGTGGGATCGGTTTTCATGTGATGACAATCAGACAATGTAGTTTTAAACATGACTTCGCAATGTATTTGTGAATTTTAAGTGTTTGGTAGAGCTAGCACTTGGTTGCCGAACATCAGACAGTGTCAAGTTTATATTATTGGAGTGAATGGTCGGGCAAGATGATGGCATGCCGTCTACTTCAAATAACTTCTTAATTTTTATTAGAAAATTTCTCAACTATTGGATTATTTGATAGGTACGTGTGTGTCGCACGTGCGTCCCTGCGAGGAGAGATTTCGCCACCTATTATCAATGAGATGTCAAGCGAACAGGAAACATAATAGATGTTGAGATTATTAACGGAGAGGACAGCCAAGAGATCAATCTGGAGTTGGATGAATCACATAAAAAAAAGAGGATGACGATAGCTAGAAAAAGAAAAGGCTGACAGTGAATGGCAGTCGGAGGACGAGAAAGAAGAGGACACAAAATATGATGATGAAGACTTAGAAGAGGAAGAGCTGCAGAAATTATTCAATACAATATAGGCAGTCCAAAATGAAGTCTTCATGTTCTTCCCTAAAGTACGTGTTTGATTACATAAATCACAGGTCACGTCTTTCGCAACCAAGAAGAAATGTTGAAGTTTTTGACGTGTCCTTATATGAATCGGTTAAATAATTGTCACAGTTTGTTAAAGTTTGAATAAATTGTATTCTTGTAGCGGTATTTGTGAACTCTATTAAAGTTGAAATCTAATAACAATCATGTATTTTTTAAAAGAAAATTATTTTGATTTTGTACTTTTTTAAGAAAACATGTGCATCTAGCACGTGCCTACGGCTCAGCTTCGCTTGCTTCCTGGCGTCAATTTTTTCGTCCGGTGGTGCTCAAACATAACAAAACAGTGATGGCTGATGGCGCTCTGCTGGACCGACGAGCGGTGTAAGTTGTTACATACACGTAAAATATTTTTTATTTATTACGGATTTTTAGACATGTGCGGCACACACATGATTTTAACATATAAACATACTTTTTTTAGTTATTATTTTTTTAGACACGTGCGTGTCGCACGTGCATTTTACTAGTCTATACTATAAGGAGCGAAGACAATTGAAAACTTTTCTCACCCAATTCGGGCCCGCCTTACCCCTCACACCGGACCCACCCGTCATCTAATTGGGGGAGTGGATAGGGTGGAAGACCCATAAAATCGCAATTTGGAGAGCGTTTCTGCAAAAAAGCTAATATTTTTGTTACTCGACGTCGTCTTACCCACCCACGTGTACCCATGTCGGACCCACACCCACCCCACCCACCCCACCTGGGTAACCCGCGGCATATCAAATTCCCGCAGCGCCTCCTCGTTTCCTTTTTGGAACTGCCGCTGTCTTCCACTTGCCGCGGCTGCCGCCCCACCACGACCCCCGCAGGGCGCAGCCCCTCCGGCTCGCCAAGTACCCTGCCGGAGCTGCCACCACGGCGCCCTTTCTGCTCCACCGAGCTAGCTCATGTCGCCACCACCGCCGGAGTTGTGGGTGGAGGAAGAACGACAAGCGCGGGAGAGGACGGCCGGCCGCCCGTCCATCAGTCCATCACGATCCTGTGCGCGCTCCTCACCACGAGCCCACATGCCACGTCTGGTCGGAGAGATGGATACATCTGCTACTAAAATAATTTGAATAAAATCATTGCGCTCGCCGACGATAAGGCCGACCTGGGAACCGAATCAAATCAATTCGAATCGAGGAGGGGTAGAGGGAGGCGCAAGTACGGGAAGAGAAGCAACCTGGGCTCATCATCTGCAGAGATTGTCGCCTCTACCATCCTGTCCTCATCGTCTGCAGCGACGAGCACCGACAGCCTCTGCGTCCACTTCCAGCAGGCGGCCTAGGCGGCGCGACAACGACCACAGTGGATTGGAACTGTGCACGTACGACGACGATGGCGATGAAGAAGAGTAGGCAAGAAGAGAGGGAAGGCGGCGAGGTGCGACAGCGGCGGCGAAGAAGAAGAGAGCGGCGAGTACAATAGCAGCGTCAGGTCGGCGGCGACAAGCATGCCAAGCAGAAGGTGGCGACAGTGAAGAAGAGAGGGACGGGGACGCCGGACGCGCAACGTGGATCTGGCCGGAGTTGCGGTGACGTTGTCTTCCTGGACGGGGCCTCGAGGAGAGGGAGGTTGCGGCGTCGATGTCTACAGGCCGAGGCAGGTTGTGACGGTGGTGGGGACCGGTGGAGGACGTCGCGGGGAGGACGAGATGGTCAGATGGAGATGGCAGAGGGCGGTGCTGATGGCTCACGCTGGCTTCTTCGCCTTCGACAGCGCGGCCGCCAGCTACGGGCTCATGCCGCTCTCACGCCTCCTCATGTCTGCGGCGCCCGGCGCGGGCGGCAGGCATGGCCAGGGCCTCTTGCCGTTCACGCTCGCAATGCTGCACCCGTCATCGTATCCCCGTTCCAGGTTCTACTACGCTGCAGACGCCCGCACCGCCGCAGCGCACGTCGCGTTTGAGGCCGCGCACGGCCGCACTTCTTGGCGGTGGCGAAGAACGACCGGGAGTTCAGGGCGGCATTCAACAACTCCATGGCGCGACGGCGTGGAGTTCGTCATTGGGGACATGTTCCAGAACGTCCCCAAGGCCGATGCCGTCCTATTCAAGGTCTGGCGCGCTCTTTTATTTCGCTATCATGACTCATAAACTCATCACTCTCCCTTTACCTTATGAAAAAGATGTTGTGGTTACTTGAGTCCTTGTTGTGCGGTGGATACTGCATGGATGTGACGACGAGAAGTGCGTGCGTTTACTGCGGTGATGCAGGGAGGCGATCCCGTCGAGGGAGGCTGGCGGTAGGGTGATCGTGATGGACCTGGTGGTAGGATCGAGCCCGACAGATGAGAAGGCCACCGAGACGCAGCTGTTATAGGACATGATTATGATGGGGGTGGTTGGGAGCGGAACGAGCACGAGTGGTGCAAGATCTTCGAGGATGTGGGCTTCAGTGGCTACAAGATCGTGGCCGGTCGGTGATCGAGGTGTACCCTTATTTCCTCTTGGCAAGCTAATGTTCAACATTTACTATGTTAATTCAGTAAAATAGCCATTTTCAAACATTTACTGACAGCACTTTAACAACTAACCTAACAATACTATGTTACCAGGAAATGATTATTCATGCTACGAATTGACGCAACATCCACACACACAATGCACCCCGAGTAAAGGTCCATAAGAAACACAGCTTAAAACATAGCATTGTTCTTGCATACTGGTACAATTACACGACCTAGGCAGACAACTACAACCAAGGCTCGTGATAGAGCTACAAAGTCATACATCATCTCAGTTAAAGATACATTATCAATACATTAAAGCTGAATTCCCATGAATCTAAGTCTTCTAGCGAAATACTTTAGGGCACATAATGCCTTGAATGATTCTGAAAATTCGACAACAAAAGTTTCTAACCTATTTATGATCATTCAGTTTGTTACATAATTTTTAAAACACACGTGCGTGTCGCACGTGCACCTTACTAATTTATATAAAAAATTAAAATAATAATTGCAACATCCAATTTGCACCATTAGATTCATTATGAAATATATGTTCATATTTTACTTATGTAACATAATATTTGTCAATATTGTCCTTTGTAATAAGCTTGCATTTGTACAAACTTACACCATTTGATTTGACTTTGACCAAACTCAGGATGGACAGTGCAGTAGTGGAGTTAAAACATCTCAAAAGTTACGTTTCACGGATGAGGAATATGATGAAACAGGATCTAAGAGAGAGATTTGCGGAGGAAAAGTTGTATAAAGTTGTCTCTTATTCCATGCACTCCAACATAGACGTAAGTATTTTAATTTTTATCCTAACTAACTTCTTTTATTTTGAAAATAGCGACACTAATGATATATCTTGACTACTGTCTCAAAGGAATTATAACTCCATTGAAGATATAGCCAAGTGACCATTTTGCAGGCATGGACACAGTTCCCCACACTGGAAATTTTCCCCCCACCTTACTCGAAAGGTAGCAAGTAAAATAGCATAAACATCTAAATTGCATGTATCTTCAGCTATGGTCTATTAGATACTTTCTCTGTTTCAAATTATAATTTGTTTGAATTTTTTTACCCCAAGTATGAATGCTTGTCTTATTAAAAAGATGCAAAATATAACATCTTTTGTTGTGGATTGCTTTATTGATAAAAGTTCTTCACAAATGACTTAAATTTGACTATATATGTACAAATTGGTTGAATAAGATGAGCAGTCAAACTTGGAGTTAAAAACAAACAAATTATAATTTGAAGGAGGAGGTAGTAAAAAATGAGGGGCAAATGATGTTGTCCTAAGTACCACATGTCTAACAGGAAAAAATGCATAGGAAAGATTGACACCACCCAGTGTAACGATAACATAAAATGATACTATTGGAACATTTATTTGTATACGGGTCATTGTTGTTGGGCATAAATTAGTCGCCATATAATTTAATTTCGCCCGGTTGAACATGTATCAAAGTGGCGCAGCGGAAGCGTGGTGGGCCCATAACCCACAGGTCCCAGGATCGAAACCTGCCTTTGATAAAAAAAAGTTTTTTTTGGGGATTCTTAGTTTGTTACGGATTGTCGGCCCACCTGGTGGTGCACTACCAAATTGTTTTTTTGGGGGTTCTTAATTTGTTACGGATTGTCGGCCCACCTGGTGGTGCACTACCAAATTGTTTCGAGCGGTAGCAGAATCAAAATAGCACCATGACACCACCAAACCCTGTTCCGTGCTGGAGCATCACTGCATCAGAGAAAAGGAAACCACGATGACAAAACCTGTTTGCATCCATGTATTTGTTGTGCCACAGTTTTTTTTGGAAATAAAAGGCTGCCATGTCATTGTGCAGTAGGTGCTTAGGGCTTGTTTGGATGCAGCCTGGCAGGCAGCTGTGGCTCGAAACAGTGATCTCCACTCCAGGCTGATGAAATCGTGCGCCTAAGGTTGCTGCCTGAGCCAGGCAACTTTGCCACGTCTCCAAGCAAACAAGCCTTTAGTCTTTCAATATGTATATTCATTGCTGATCCATTCAACATAAAGTAAATTAAATATATTGCATCTGAAAATCCTTTGCCAAGAGATCATATATTGCACACAATTGTTTTAGCCTTTTTCTTCAAAGAAGAAAATATATTTTCACCCAACAATGTTTTAGCCTTTTTCTTCAAAGAAGAAAATATATGTTCACTATGTTGAAGCTAGCTCATGCATCCATTTTGTAGCAATGCAATTGCAAAGAAAACAAAGTCAGTGATAGATGTTCTGTCCTGACCTCAAATTTTATTTTTTTAAAAAGGCGACACCAGAGATTTTTTTTCCCAAAACTCCACCAAAAAATTGATATTTGACATAGTACGGTTTATGAACTACAGTTTATTGTTGCAGCAAAACACTATTTTTACAACACCATGGTATTTGTTTATGAACTCTAGTATTATATGAAAACTCTAAAAGACCGCATATCCAAATAGGTCCCCTCTTGTAGTTTGTTTTTCGAATCTGGTATTTTGGATGTAAAGAATTTTTACCCAGAATATTTGACTGCTACTATTTGGTCAACATTTTACAGTTGTTGACATAGTTTTACCATTTCTTTATGATCTTCACAACCATAGTGGCTTTTCATTCAATTAGCAGAAGATAAAATATTTTGGGGTCAAACCATCCTAAATAAATGTGTCCCTTCCTAGACCATTCTTGTATAATTCTTGAAAAACTTACTCTCAGGTGACAAAACTATAAATCAGAGCTTAGCTTTTGCTCATAAAGTATTATTGAAAATCAATATTCAAGATCGGAGAACATGAGAACTGCCTCCCAACCATATCCAACTCTGATTTGTTATTTTGGGCCTGAAAGGCCTGATGGAATGAATGAAAGATATAAGGTTGTCAATAAATGGAAGAAGTCCATTTAATCCCTCACCTAGCACGAGAGTCAGTTTTTTCTCCCTAATCTACAAAACCATATACACTTCCTCCTTAAACTTGCCAAACCAGTTCAAACTTTCTCCCTCCCCGGTTTTGACTCCAGTGTCGTCCGATTTAGTGCGCCACGTCAGACTATGACCGGTAGGTTAACAGTTTGACTCCAGTTTCAATCTCTTCTAAATTAAAGTATTTTTGGTTACATACAAAAAGTTTACTCTAATAAATCAGGGGATTTAAGTGAGATACAGATATATATGGGTACACTGTTTGAATAAAATTGACTTTTTCCTTTTTCTGACTTCGGCAGATAAATTAAACTCGGTTTGAAGTGGTTATTACAATTTCATAAAACAATAAATTACTGTCACATACAATTAAAATTTTAGAAAATTTCTACTCCATCCGTTCTTAAATATATGACGTTGTTGACTTTTTTTCCAACTTTGACAACCAATATTCATTGAACAAGTTAGTCAGCTAAAGTAAAATATATACCATTATATCTATTGTCAGCTGTACTTTAGACTCAACTTGTAGTTTTATCAATTTATAAAAATATTTACAGAAAAGACGAATAGTCAAACGAATGGAAAAAGTCATTGGTGTCATGTATTTAAAAATGGAGGTAGTAGTTAAACTTACAACTTGGAGACCAATACTCAAAAGATATCCAAGCACGATTCAAGCAATGCTTACAAATGTCTCAAAACGGAATCTAGTTCAGTTCATAGACGTGAGATAGATGCACTCCAATTGCTGGTTAAGCCCATCAATCTACACTTCGGTAGAGAACACTTGCCTTCCGAATTGTCCCCATACACCAATATTATCAACTAAAACCCAGTCACCAAGATATGCGGTTTCATGTAAAGAGGGGAAAATCTTGCCAAATCTAAATCTAGAATGCATAAAATCCGTTTTCATTTCCTTTGAGCAATGCATTAACAGGCAAACCCCACAAAAAAACTTCAGTTTATAGGAAAATAAGCCAAGCAAGCAACATGTGTGCCATCAACTACGATCGACCAGTGAATTGCCATGACGGAGGAGGAAAGTCCGCCCAATCGACAAAAAATGGATGGTGGAATGGATTAGCAAGTAGAGCACCAATACGTCGCACGCGAATGGCGAATCCAAAGCTGGCAATGCTAGAGAAAGGCTTTGGGTTCGATTGAGAACGGGGTAATCAATCAGGGCAAGGTAGGATCCCTTACCAGCCTGCTCGCTCTACGGTGCCGAGTTGGAGCGGCGCGGCGGCGGCTAGCTTCTACAGCGCCTTGCAGCCTTGCTATATGTTGGACAGTTGGAGGGAACCAATCGAGGAAAGTCATTAGTGGGCGGTGGGCTCGTGGTTACTAGGGATGAAATCGGTCGGAAACGATCGAAAATATGCATTATCATTTCCTATCATATTTTTTTACTCGGAAACGATACAGAAATGATACGCTCGAAAATTATACCAATAACGAAAAATCGATACATCAAAAATGAAACCATCAGATCGAAAATATGTCGATATCGATCGATAACGATACCTCAAATCGAAAACACCGAAACCATGAATGGACATATATGCAACATGTTCACAACCAAATGAGTGACCAACAATCTAACATGAATATTATTACACCATTGTTGACGGTGAATTTCCGTCAACCTAGCCATGAGTTTACCTTCGGTGTTGGCATGAATTTTATATCTTATCCATTGGTACTAACCCCCTTGGTATAACAAGTTCGTTCGTGCATATCGGTTTTGGAGTTTAATGTTTATGCAGGAATTTAGCGTTGAAAGCAAGACTTCTGGGTAAAGTTCATCAAGCACCTCGTGAGAAGACCATGAAGCCCGGCACAAGTCAAGCAATGAAGTGAACATGACTCCAAGAAGCCCAAGGACCAACCCGCGAAGATGGAAAACTCCGAGGACCTGAACAGAAAATGCTGAATCTTGCGAGACAAGGAGCTCTATCCAAACCGCGGAGAAACTGACGTCAAGGGCCCACATGCAGAAGGGAGAACACTCTAGAAGACACGGGAAGCATCATCCACGAAGGAGGCCACGAAGTGGGCCGAAATGGGCCCAGGCCGGCCGGCCCAGGCCCAGCCCATTTCGGGGCTCATTCGTGCCCGCCTTTGACCTAGACGATCCTCAGACTATTTATAGTCCCCCTGCCAAGAGCCACGCATGAACTCATTCGTCATTCGCCGCCGAGGAGCAGAGAAGAGAGGGACACCATCTCGGAGAGGAGAGGGTCAAGCTAGTTGTCTAGGGTTTCTCTAGCCGACGTGGGAACCTTGCAAGGAAGACCACGTCGGAGTTCCAGGAGCTAGGAGCAAGATCAAGGTAGGATCCCGGTGGTGATCTTGTCCATGTATCGTTTATGATGTTGAATTATTAAGTTGCAATCCGATTTCTAGCGATCAAGTGGTTCTTCTACGACTTTGATTTCGATTGGCTTTTCTTACTTTATTCTTGAGATAGATCATAGAGGGTGTTCTTGTAGCCGTGGTGGCTAGAGGTGCATGCCTGACCTTCCAAGAGATTTCAACTTGTCCATTGGACTCGCCCTAGGCTAACCCGCACGAATAGGAGTGCGTTGTGACAGAACGGTGGCTCCAAAAGGCAGGCGTCTTCGGAGTTGGACGGGAAGCCGCGATTTAAAGAAGCTTTTGATGAGATTCGATTTGATGATTTCTTCTTTGCTTGGAACTTCAACAAGAGCTTGATCCAATCTCTCCAGATTGGTTTTACCTATCCCTCTCTATCTCTTGCTACCTCCGGTTTTCATAGATTAGATTCGTTTTTATGATGTTCTTTAGATTAGATGCATAAGAGTTCCTTTTGAAGATCAAAGTTCTCGACTTTAATAGATTGGTTCTTGCATCACACATTTGTTCCACGGATTCGATACCTTGGGTTCACACTTGAGGGAAGAAGGGTCCCTTGGCTATGACGGAGGACTTGTCTGCTTGCAAGTCCAAACGAAGTTTGATACGCATATACGCCGTCAACAAGCCCCTTTTTCTGGCACCGTTGCCGGGGAACAAGTGATCAAGATTCGATCTTTTATTGCTTTTTGTGAATATTTTCAGTTTTCTTTTGGTTTTTCTTTTTGCATCTACTAACTTTTGATCATCCTCAAAATCAATCTAATCTAGTTTGACTAACCCTAGTTTTCTTAGATTTGTTTTTATTTTTGTTTTTGTATATATTTTGTTTATTGCTAACCCTAACAGGAGATGGACGGCTACCTCTCCAACAAACCCGAAAATTTTGTGGATGATCCAGAAAAACTTTACAGGCTAAGGAGACGTGAAACACAAGCTAAAAAGCTGGAATTTGCATATCCAAAAGCGGAGGCCGAAGGATCGTCGGAGTCTCCAAAAGAATCATCACCACCAAGCCCTAGGGGAAATCAACTTCAACCGCAACCAATGGGAGAACAACCGCAGTCGGAGCGCAAGATCGGGGAGCTGTGCACCCCGGACATCGTCGACCTACCAATCTTGAACCTCACAGAGATCGGAAGGCCGTTCGAGATCAAGACCTCAACAATCCGCATGGTGCAACATTCACCCTTCACCGGTAAAGAGGATCCAAACCTTCACCTCCAAGCGTTCATTCAACTTTGTCAGACATTCAATATGGAGGGGGTGACTCAAAACCAAATGAGGGTAAGGCTCTTTCCATTCTCGCTACTCGGAAAAGCTTTGCAATGGTTCTACTCTCAACCGGCGGAGATGGTGCAAAATTGGGATGCCTTGATGAGAGCCTCCATGAAGGAATACTACTCACCGGGTAAGACTCAAAGCTTGCGCAATAAGATTGCTACTTTTGCTCAATATCCTACGGAGACCATATCGGAAGCATTCGAGCGCTTCAATGAGTACACTCGGGCGGTTCCACATCACAAATTCCCGAAGGAAGATCTCGTTCAAAAGTTCTATCAAGGACTCACCATGGCGTCAAGGACGATCATCGATGCATCGGCGGGAGGATCCATCATCGAGCTTACGCCGACCCAAGCTTTCACTCTATTCATGAAGGTCGCGGACAATGACACATGGGTGTCATCCGGACGCTTACTTCCGGTTCAACCCACGGGGAACGTCAAAGGAGTCTTGCAAGTGGAGAAGGAAGATCTACTCGAAGGCAAGATCGACTCGGTTATGCGGAGGTTGGAGAAGATGGAGATAGAGAAGAAAGAAGCTCAAGATTTAAAGGCTGCCGAAGCAAGATCCACATGTGAAGAGTGCGGAGAACATGGCCATGTCCAGAAAGATTGCCCAGAGGAAGCCAAGATGCTCAACTACATGAGGAAGGGAGATTTGCCGAACTTCCGCTATGGGCAAGGTAGACCTCAATTTAATGTAAGCTCATCCATTCCGAATTCGGTTCCTCTTCGTATGCAATTGAAGGACTTCATGGACGAGCAAGCTAAGATCAACAAGGACACCATCACCAAGTTCAAGGCCATAGAAAAGGTGTTGGAGAACATCGATAGCAAGGTGACGGAGGTCGGAAGCTCCAACCATCAAGTGCTCAACATGATGAAGATGCTCGAGACATAAGTGGGACAACTTGCCGGGCGCCTATCCGCTAATGAAGGGAAGCTTCCGGGACAACCTCAAGGTCCCGAGACGGCAAAGGCCATTCAAACTCGTTCGGGGAAGGAGACCAAAGATCTGGAACATTCCGCGGGAGCTAGAAAGCCTAAACCATCTACCGAGGCGGAGGAATTTGCTAAGGAGAAGGTTATCGAAATCATCACCGAAGAGCCCGAGTTTGAGATGCCAGGAGAAGACACGAAGATACCGCAACTCAAGCCATGCTACTTCCGAGGTAAACTTGATAATCATTTTGAGAAGTTTGTGGAGGTTGTGCGTAGGTTGAGCATCAACATGCCGCTATTGGACGCCCTTCAAGTTCCTACATATTCTCGCTACTTCAAAGATATACTTGCAAACAAGTATGAGATAGCAACACTCGGGGTGGATCACGTCAAGATGTCCGAGCAATGTAGCGCCGCTATTGCGAACGGACTAGAGAAGCAAGGAGACCCCGGATGCCCGACAATTCCGTGTGAGCATTCAAGTTATGCGACCTTGGAGCAAGTGTGAGCGTCATGCCAAGAGACGTGTTCGAGAAGCTACGCCTACCGGAGCTAGAGCCTACGGCCATGTGCTTGGAGTTGGGTGACAACTCCATTCGCTACCCTTTGGGCATCGCCGTGGATGTGCCCGTGAAGGTCGGACACCACTTCATCCCCGTCGACTTCGTGGTGCTCGAGATGGGAGAAAGGGAGAAGCCGCCACTCATCCTTGGGAGGCCCTTCCTCAAGACCGTGGGAGCTACCATCGACGTCGGGAAGGGGGAGATCAAGTTCGACATCAACGGCGGGAGAAGTTCCTTCAAGTTTCGACCACGCTTCGAGGTATGCAATATGATCAAAGTTAAATATATTCCACCTCATCGTCGCGTTAGTAAGGAAGAACCAAGGAAGAAGGAGGAACCGGAGAAGAAGGAAGCGAAGGAAATCAAAGAAGTTGTTGCACCCGTCAAGATCAAGGAACAAAAGCCGCCTGTGAAGACCAAAAAGATGACTAAGCCGGAGAATAAGCCTGCGCCAAATATGGTTCGGAAGTGGGTACCCAAGATTGCAATGCCCACAAAGAGTGTTGATCCGAAGTAATCAAGTGAAGAAGTCTAGCCATGGACTATAAACGAAGCGCTAGGCGGGAGGCAACCCGTTTCGTCGAGTCAAGAATAAGCTACCGGGAGGACAACCCGATCAAGATTTTTCGAGTCTTTCAAGTAAGTTAGTTTTTTTTGCTACGCAAGACATTCATAGACTTAAAGTGGTTGGATAATGTTTAGAGTTATAAATTTTGTTTGGATATTTTATTCGGATCATAAACCCTTTACATGAGCCATCCTAAGAGGTATTTGCTTCTTTTTGAGAAATCAAAACCAAAAATTCAGAACCTACCTCAACCTTTCATCCTCTTCATGATGTTATGGTTGACTTGTTTTATATGCTAAAAACACACGAGTAGAGCCACGCCATGTACCTAGACGTTATTTAAATTTCAGCGCATGGTAGGACTCGCGTGAACCTAGAAACTTAATTTTTGGTTTGTTCAAAATTCATATCCTTGGTTTCTCTAGAGTTAGAAGTTTTTCTAAGCCTCATTTAATTTTATTTCATTCAAAATCTCTCTCATTTAACCAAAATTAGAACCTAAACCTATGCCCCCATGATCAAGCCGGGAAAAGCTTGCTCTCAACTAATGGAAGCAAACAATACCGGTGCGACCAAAATAAAAGTAGTCGGAAAACATTTTCGACTCACATTTGTTTTTTATGCTTAAAAACTCCTCTAATTATATTTGAACTCATTGCAAGCTCTGAGTTTAATTTTATTTTTCGAAATTAGAGGAGTGCTTAGCATTAAAACATGCTTAGAGGGATGCAATTGAGTTAACTTAACCACACATGCACCATGATGCATCACGGGATGCCCCTCCAACATTTATCATCAAACCACATGCAAAGGACAAGCATGGGGGGCAGCCAAAGCTTTGTTTTGCAGGAATCTCATGGAGGCATGTGAGGCAAGGGAGCATGGAAGTGACCAAAGCAAAACAATTAAATGGAAGGATCAATCATGCAAGCAAAGGAGTGGACGAGAGCATTTGGGCGGTGCAACCCCGTGGAGCACGCGGTCACAAAGCAACAAAGCAAGCATGAGTGCGCTGGAGAAAGTCGGAGCTGGGATGAGCAGCAGGCCACCCAGGCCGGTCGGCCCAGGCCGGCCGGCCTCACCCCCTTTAAAGCCCCCTGGTGCCCATCTTCCTCAGGTAAGTCATTCGTCCACTTCCTTGTTCATGTTCATGAGCTCTTAGTCCAGAACCACCAGAGACATAGCTTCCCACTTCGAGTTTTGTTTCATCCATCAAAATCCATCCTAAATCCACTCAAAGTCCATACTCCAAATAATTTTTGTGTGCCTTGTTACCGGTTGAAAACCCCGGGTATATAATTGTGAGGAAGAGTGCAGCAACCATGTGGAAGAAAACTACAAGTCTCTTCACCAAGAAGAAGGGATCATCGTCGTCCAAGCCATCATCGACAAGCTCTTCGAGGAGGCACTCGGTCTCCGAGTCCCCTCGGAGTATGGAGGAGGACACGGCACCGCCGAGGAGGGACGACACTCTTCTACTCAGTGGCATGAGGGCCACAAGAAGCTCGTCTATGCGGTTCACCGAACCGCAAGGACGCACGGAGGAGCCACCCATCCGACCTCGCCGCTCGACACGATCATCCGCTCCACCTCCATACACTCCGCGATATTCCAAGTATGGGTTTATTATCAAGACGGAGGAGGAGGAGGAGAAGCTCACTCGCCTTGAGAAGAGGCTTGTGGCGAACGTCGACCTCGACGACCCAGCTCTCCAAATATTAGGTTTTCATACAGATATTTATTACATGTTGGGACACCTAGGTTGGGTGCAGTTCTCCAACGGAGTGTCGGCAAACACCCACAAGGAATTCGCCTTGGAAATTCTCATGACCATGGCGCCTATACTTGATGAAGGAGTGCCGAGTCTCTCATTCCGTTTGGAAGGAGACGAGCAAGTGGTTCCCTATGAATATATTAGGGAGCTACTCGGTTTTCAAAAGGGAGCCCCGGAGCAAGTAGATGTGCATGGAGGCATATTGGAAAGTTTTTGGGGAATGATCGCGGGGGAAGCTAACCGACAAAGAAATAGTGTCCGGAACCCCATCATCCAAGCGTTTCACTCATGGATGAGCAAGAGGATTTCGGGGAGAATGAAAGAGACCAAGATAACCGACATGGAGTTGAATTGGCTTTACTCGGCTTTGATTGTCGGGCAGCCAATCGACCCCACTCACCTTATGATCAACCGGTGGTGTTGTGAAGCAACATCGGGATCCGGAGATATT
The DNA here is from genome assembly GCA_036936925.1 of Cenchrus fungigraminus. NCBI lineage: Eukaryota > Viridiplantae > Streptophyta > Magnoliopsida > Poales > Poaceae > Cenchrus > Cenchrus fungigraminus. The sequence continues at coordinate 78,716,441 of CM072780.1, forward strand.
GGTTCTGGGTGCTACCTCTCCATGTTGGCTATCTCCTTGAGACCGGGAATTCCTAGAAACCCAGAGCATCTCCTAGTCGGGACTTCCCTAGGATTTGATTATTTGAAGCAAGGTAAATATATTAGTGGAGATGAGAGAGAAGGGTTGAAATTGGCCAAGGTGAATTTACCCCTACTGGATGCAAGACTAAGACTTTTTCTTGAGGGGAAAGAAGATTGGTTAGAGGAAGGACTTCTTGTGCCGGCGAAGAAAAACAAGAGAGGAAGAATTATAGAAAAAGGTTCTTCCGCAGCCCAAGAAGAAGGTGCGCCACAAAATTATGTGCCACCATATGGAGGAATTCCGGTGCCGCCGAGATACTACGGTGGTGTACCAATGCAAGCATGGGGGAGTGGTGCAGTCATGCCCCCACCAAATTTTGCAGTACCTAACGTGGCCTTTGCGGAGCAATATGCACACCTTCCTCAACCACAACAAAGTGTGGCCATCATTGGAGGATACACTGCAAGAAACATGCAAAATATCACAGCCATCCAAACCAATGCAAACCAAATGGGTGAAGGAAATGCAAACATCGCCTTTGAGCTTGGACGTCTTCACCTAGCACCGCCGGAGCAATTCATAGGAGGAGCGGTGCAATCCTATTATGAGCAAGGGTACAACAATCAAGATTATCAATAAAAACCACCGGCGGAAGATTAGAGAGAGGAGGAGCTTTTTAATTTTTCCTTTTCCTTTTTCTTTAATTTTCAGCTTGTATGCGCCTATGTATGCGTAGTGTTTTCAGTTTTTATTTAATTTTCAGCTTGTGTGTTAGTTTTTATTTTCATCATGAATAAAATCACCACCTTGTTTTTACCTTTGGCAAAGATACAAAGTTTGTGCCATGTTGATATATGATGATAGTTGCCGCTTTGTTTATCTTTGTACTTATGCATGATTAAGCTAATGCTCTCTTAAAATGCAAATCTGAAATTAATCTAAATGCTAGCTTAATCTTTTGCGGAGGTTATGATAAATATAAAGACCCATAGTCTTTTATATGCTCTCAAAGTTTTGGATGGATTAAAGATGATTTATTTTTGTTCTTAAAAGTAATGCTAACCTTGTCATAAATACCACTTGCATGTTGCTCTACCTATCCAGAGCCATACATATATTTGAGTGCAAAAACTTAGTATACAAGGTTTTTTTTTGGTGGGTTATTTCAGGGCTTATTTCTCTGGCCCGAGACTAAGAAGCTGGTCATTTCATTTTTGCGTATCTATCTTTTTGCTAGCCTTTCTATCCGTGCATTGTGTTTCCCCACATCAGAGATTTCACAAACCTCGCCGGATATCCACCCTTAAAACCAAAAATATCATCTTTTGTGTTTACCTCCTTGACCACAACCTATCATTGAGTATGGGTCATCAACTCGAGGAAGATCGCAAGATGGTGCCAAGATTGAAGATTTCAAGTATCTCTCCAAAGGAAAAATATTTCTAGTATCTACCTTATCTCTATCACCTCTTTGCCCGAGGACGAGCAAACGTTTAAGCATAGGGGAGGAGGTAGGTACAATGCAATTTAGAGTTCAAGGGGAGCAAATAAAAAAAAGTGAAAGTGTATAAAAAAGAAGAAAAATAAAGAGATAAAGAAAAAAATATGTATGAGAAAAAATATGAGTATGTATAAAAAATTTATATAAAATAAAGTGAACTCCCCGGTTCTCTAAATGCATTAGGAATTTCAAAGGTTTCAAGATTAAAGATCCAAACTCATCTTTCCAACCATGTGCAATCCGATAACGAGGACTTCCTTTGTGCCTCAGGATCACTATTTGCCATTTGCACATGTCCACCTATCTCAAAGTGTGTGTATTTTTCTCTCCCCCTCCTTGATATAACATTATTTTCCAATAACCTTTTTGACGAGTCTCGATAAGACCATGAGAAGCTTGTCTTGTTTTGACAACATCTCATTTATGATATCTTGATAAGACTAAATTTTCCCAAAAAAACTCTTTATAAAACCTAACATATATATATATAGTATTTATATTTTATACCTTGAGTATCATACCCGAGCCACCCTGCGACGACCCCGGCGCGGCGCAACCCCGCACGGCCGCACGCCGTCCAGTTTTCTTGCCATTTCAGGTTTTTCCCGGTCCTCCCACGTCCCGCGGGCCGCTAATATCGTGCGGGGCAAAAATCCTGCGGCAGTTTCCCCAGAGCCGACTCCTTTCCCCCACCGCCGCCGCCCACAGGGCCACGCCCCCCGTCGTGTGACTCCGTTCCACCGCCGCCGCCGCCCACTCCTCGCCCGCCTGCGACCCGTCCCGTCACCGCGGCCCCCGGCCGACTCTGTCCTCCTGCGCCCTCGTTCCGCCACTGCCGCCGTGCACGCCCTCCCGCGCGACCTCGTCCCGTCGCCGCCGCCCCCGTCCCCCCACCCGCTCGCGACCCTGTTCCCTCGCCGCTGCCCAGGTCCTCCGCACTCATGGACCCGTTCTCTCGCTGTCGTCCTTGGCTCCACACCTGCCTCCGCCTCCGCCAGCTCGAGCCATCCCCTCCGTGACCTGCTGGATCCAGCTCTGCCGCATGCCGTGAAGGTAAATTCCTTAACTATTCTGCGAGTGATTAATTGATACAATGATACGCATATTGATTTTACGTTGCTGGTGCAGATCGAATGCCCATTATTTGGTTTCAATCTATGGACCCATGATTTGATTTCGTTCTCCACCCGCATGATAGAGGGGACCTCTTCCTGTTGTGCGCAAGCCTTTCTGGCCAGTAGTGCCTCCATCCCTAGGTGTTACCGTTTACCCCCATCTTGTTCCTATCTATGCGATAGTGGATTGGCCTACGATAGTCAAGCTTTTTGGAGGGTTTGTGTTGCAGAAGTTAGTTGGGGATGTGTTAAGGTTAATCAATTTCAGGTGTAATGCCGAAACTAGTGACCGAGAATTTTCTTTTAAAAAGAAAAGAACAGATAATGAGATGTGGAGGCACATAGTACTGAAGTGCTGATAAAGAAATTTAAGAACAGATAAGGAGATAGGGAGAATGCTTGAGAAAAAAAAATGAAGACTAGATGATAGTAGATTGTTTGTTTCCTTGAGAGTGCTAGTTAAGTATGATGTATTTTAACTGTTAGAAGCATGGAAGGATGGCCAACTTAGCAAATTAGATTTGGTGATCTTTTCAGAAGCAGAAGAGCTGATTTGTATCAGTCTTTGTTTAGATTTTTGGAATTCTCACGAATCCAGTTATAACAGAGACCAACTAGAACATATTATTTTGATTTTTATGATAGATTAGCTGATTCTCAGGCTTAAATTTTTCCAGATCGGATATCATGAAGCACAGTGATATCCTCGCTTGACTATAGAAGAATCCGCATGAGTCCATGGCTCCATGAACGTTGTCACAACAGAGAATTGGAAGGCCAGCTATGGCGGTTTGCAGACATAGTTCAGTTCACGAGACTGCCAGGTGATTGCTCCTTTCGCAACCATTTCTTGCCTGTTGTGTATGTCCTTTTTGACCAATAAACTATTGTTGATGCCTTAGTATTGATTGCCCCTGCAAGATTGGTTCTTACCTATGAGATGTATTTACAGATGTATTCAAGTCAAATTCCGTGCATGGATGATAAAACCAAAAGCTGAGACTAATCCAGTTAGTTGTAGTGCTAAACTAGGCAGCATTTTTTAGGTTGCTTTTAGTTGGCAATTTTTTAGAAGGAACCTCTATTTCTGGGTTGCTGTGGTACTGTGACAACTTGTATTCTTTTTTTTTTCTTTTTCAAAATGCACCTCTGTATCTGTGAAAGCAGAACATATAGCTGATTGTTTTTTAGATTTCGATTATGCCTGATTCTATTGCCAATTTATTCAATTATTTCAACCAAAATTCAGGGTTCTACCTTGTCCATTAGTCTTATCCATAGAACTTTTTCCCTGTTAATTTTCCACAACTAGTTGCCGGAAAGATGTATTGCAGTTCAGTCTGCTCAATTTTTTCAGCTATCACGGAGTTTAGTTTTAGATGGCATAATGGTTTGGAGTATCAGCCTATCATCTCCTAGTTTCCCTTGTGCATGCAGATAGTAGGCCCTCCTGCCATAGGATTTGATTTCTGCATGTTTTTGAGCTGTAGTCAGCCAATATGTACATGGCCCAATGATAAGTGAGTGATTTAACAACTGCATGTATGCCTCGTGAATCCATCTTCTGCTCGCCCTAATCTGACCTCAGCTCTTGGAGCACCCTCTGTAAAAATATACCACATTGCATAGAATTGAAGTTTTCCTGGCCGTGCAACGAAATATTTGTAATTAAGCTAGTTTTGTTGCAAATAAGGGCCCGTTTAGTTGGCCAAGCAAAAACTATTGGACATCTTTCAAAGCCTATTAGGAGAGCTAAATATAGACTAATTACAAAACTAATTACACCAATGGACGGGAAATCGCGAGATGAATCCATTAAGCCTAATTAATTCATCTCATAGGTAATTGAACCAATCTTGCAGGGGCAATCCTTTTTCGAGGTGCTTTACTGCTGGTCCCTTGGACCATCCTTTCCGCAAAACTTTCAATGCCACTCATTTTGGCGTCCTATTGTTGTCTGTCTGTTCTTTAAATGCCACTTATTTTGCTTTGGCTCTTGCTTAGATGTTTCCTGAACACCGTTGTATTCTTGGATTAATCCTTTTATTTGTCCAAAATATTTTCCTGAGTCTTTATGATGAGGTGTGTCTCAAGTACGACCGTGGCTGTGAGGGGATACTCAGACCAATGAACATGTTCAGTTAAATGTAATGCTTTCATTGTTGAAGTCCTTTTTAATTTAGACTGATGTATTTTTGTTTTCTTTGTTATGCATGCACGAGTGCATGTTACAATCTGGAGCTGTAGCCAAAGCTCTTGGAGCACTCTGTACAGCAGGTCAGCAGTGTTTTACTTGTTCAAAAAAGTGACATCACTGACATCATTTTAGAATTTTGGTTGCTTTAAAGTTAGAGCAATTTCTACACTCCATTTATTCACCTTGACTATTCTTTGAGGATTGGTGAAAATTGACTCTCATTCAGTATGTATGAATGGTGGAAATAATCATTTTGTTGTTTGATATTTTATTTTAAATCAAGCCGTAGCGTGTTAGCACGGGCATTATACTAGTTAGGGAAATTCCCCAATACTCAATGCCCTGCAAACTGGGATGCAAGATTGTTAACCATAAAGGGACTGGCCAAAGTAATTCTAATCTGATGCTAGGACACCTGATCTATTTTTATCTGAGTCTTATACTCTTATGGCATCGTGGATTCTCTTGGTCAAGTTCTCTTATAAAGATCTAATTGTTCAATATTTGTTCTTGCAGCCGAAGATAAAGAGAAAGTGAAGGCTGAATGAAAAAATAGGCAAATTTATAAATGAATGATGGAACCAGGCTCACTACATCTACCTGGATGTAGGAATCAACAAGCAAATTTTAGGAATGAAAGCTATGGAGTGACAGGACCATATAGTATATTGAGTAGTTTAGTCCCATAATCGATCCATTCAGATTCACCAAATACTAGTACAATTTTTAGACCTAATGTAACCTTTTATGTTTATACCTTTATTAAAGCTCAAATCGTGGAGAACTCTTTCCAAGAGACATAGCAAATATGGTTGGCCTATTAACTGGCATTGTATCAAAGATATCAATCACCGATATATGAATCTTCGCAAAAATTCTTCCCACAAAATTTCTCGTTTTTTCGGGTAGAGCATGAGAAAAAAATATGGGTATCTCATGTCACATCTCACTTTATTTTAATAAAAAATTTCTAGCCTACGATGGCTGCCAGCGTGCCGCTGCTGCCTGCTGGTACCCATCAACATGTGATTTTTATTTTTTTAAAACTAGACCAATCTGCACTACCGCTACTGATACCCAGCTGCATGTGAATTTTATAATAAAAAATTGGACCAATCTCAACCGTCGCACGGCAGCGTTCTGTTGCTGAAAAAAAGGGGCACCGAACGCGGTGCGGGGAGCAGCCGCGGGGCGCGCTTGGGGCGGCTCGGGTATGGAATAACTATTCCATACCCTGGGTATGGAATAGCGCTATATTATGTTATGAGAGGGAAAGGAGTAGAAGAAATAGGTTTGAGAGGCAAGATGTGATGAGAGTTCATGAGCAAGATGCAAGGTGGTTTAAATTTTTGAACTTGGTCTAGCTCTTTTTCATCTTGTTCTTTATTTCAAAATTTCTGAGATCCATTTAAATTTCGGGAGCATGTTTAATACTTGTGGGAAGAGCTTAATTAATATCCACCCTCCGTAGGGATGAAGGCTAGTACATTATGGAACTCTAATGAATTAAACTTTTGAGAGCATTATGTTTTCTCGTGTATGATCAAGTGCAGTGTTTGAGCAATGAAGGGCAACGCTGATATCCATCGAAGGCTTACTCGAGGACGAGCAAGGTTTAAGCATGGGGGAGACGTTGACGGTGAATTTCCGTCAACCTAACCATGAGTTTATCTTCGGTGTTGGCATGAATTTTATATCTTATCCATTGGTACTAACCCCCTTGGTATAACAAGTTCATTCGTGCATATCGGTTTTGGAGTTTAATGTTTATGCAGGAATTTAGCGTTGAAAGCAAGACTTCCGGGTAAAGTTCATCAAGCACCTCGTGAGAAGACAATGAAGCCCGGCACAAGTCAAGCAATGAAGTGAACATGACTCCAAGAAGCCCAAGGACCAACCCGCGAAGACGGAAAACTCCGAGGGCCTGAACAGAAAATGCTGAATCTTGCGAGACAAGGAGCTCTATCCAAACCGTGGAGAAGCTGGCGTCAAGGGCCCACATGCAGAAGGGAGAACACTCTAGAAGACACGGGAAGCATCGTCCACGAAGGAGGCCACGAAGTGGGCCGAAATGGGCCCAGGCCGGCCGGCTCAGCCCATTTCGGGTCCCATTCGTGCCCCCTTTGACCTAGACGATCCTCGGACTATTTATAGTCCCCCTGCCAAGAGCCACGCATGAACTCATTCGTCATTCGCCGCCGAGGAGCAGAGAAGAAAGGGACACCATCTCGGAGAGGAGAGGGTCGAGCTAGTTGTCTAGGGTTTCCCTAGCTGACATGGGAACCTTGCAAGGAAGACCACGTCGGAGTTCCAGGAGCTAGGAGCAAGATCAAGATAGGATCCCGGTGGTGATCTTGTCCATGTATCGTTTATGATGTTGAATTATCAAGTTGCAATCCGATTTCTAGCGATCAAGTGCTTCTTCTACGACTTTGATTTCGATTGGCTTTTCTTACTTTATTCTCGAGATAGATCATAGAGAGTGTTCTTGTAGCCGTGGTGGCTAGAGGTGCATGCCTGACCTTCCAAGAGATTTCAACTTGTCCATTGGACTCACCCTAGGCTAACCCGCACGAATAGGAGTGCGTTGTGACAGAACAGTGGCTCCAAAAGGCGGGCGTCTTCGGAGTTGGACGGGAAGCCGCGATTTAAAGAAGCTTTTTATGAGATTCGATTTGATGATTTCTTCTTTGCTTGGAACTTCAACAAGAGCTTGATCCAATCTCTCCAGATTAGTTTTACCTATCCCTCTCTATCTCTTGCTACCTCCGGTTTTCATAGATTAGATTCGTTTTTATGATGTTCTTTAGATTAGATGCATAAGAGTTCCTTTTGAAGATCAAAGTTCTCGGCTTTAATAGATTGGTTCTTGCATCACACATTTGTTCCACGGATTCGATACCTTGGGTTCACACTTGAGGGAAGAAGGGTCCCTTGGCTACGACGGAGGACTTGTCCGCTTACAAGTCCAAACGAAGTTTGATACGCATATACACCGTCAACAACCATATGCCCATACTGTAACCACATGTGACTCACAACTAATAAATTCTGCAGCCAACAAGTTTCTGTCACAACAGCCAACCTGTCGGCTAGCCTGCTGACGATGGTCGTGTTCGCGAGCTGGGGACTACGAGTGGAGACTGAAGTTATATACGTAGGGTTGTGTTATTGGGCCATATTAGGTCTTGGTGTTACCTAGGCTTATGGGCCGTCCGTTGACAATTCCGAGAAAAACGGTCGATACATGTATTCGGCGGAATAAAACCACTATCATTTCTGTTTTCGTTTCCACCAACGTTTTCCTATTTCCATACCATTTCCAGCTCCTACCATTTTCATTTCATTGTTTCTCATATTTTTCGGAAACAAAGCTCGGTCGATTGGGAATTTCCGTAACTGTTTTCACCCCTAGTGGTTTCTCCCTTCGTCCCACAAATGCGGTTCATTTAGAAAATTTTTAGACACACTACATGCTACCCTTAATTACTCTGCTTGATTTTCTGGATTCTGAATAAATGCACTACATTTCATTGGTTCTATGCATTTTTTTATTGAGATGAGTGTTGCTTTAATTAAATTAGTTTCACTAAACGCTAAATGAACACTCTTTGTGGGATTGAGGGATGTTAATTTCCCACCTCAAATTAATTTTTTTACATTGAAAGCTATATGAACACTCTTTGTGGACAAGAGTAAAATATAGGGCATGTTTATTTCCCACCTCAAAAATTTTTACCTATCAAGTTGAATGTTTGAGTATTAAGGGCCTCTTTGGTTTCCATAAGATTAGAGACTGAGGACTAAATTTTAATCCCATTTATAGTCCCTAAATTGACAAACATGGGTACTTAAAGAGGGACTAGTGATCCCATTTAAGTCCACTAGTAGTCTCTAAAGAGGGACGTGGGACTAGTGGTCCCTAAAAAACTCTGTAGAAGCACGGTGGGCTCGTGGTGTTCAGAGACAAACGTTCTTAATTTTTAGCATGTGCGTTGGCGAGGAAAATAATTCCTTACAAACTTCCAATACGAGTAGGCAGTTTTGCAAAAACGGCCAGTGCGTTTCACATGCTAAATTATTACACGATAATAAATAGAGCCCCACGTACGAGGGTCCATCCATTGAAGCTAACCCCTTCACTGAATAACAAAGTCTTGACCGATCCCTAAACATGCATCACCTTCCAACTGGATACAGTGCCTACTTGACGGCAGGCCAGCACCTGGCTCCTGATGTAGAGCAGGCTAACTAGCAACATAGATAACTGATGATGTATCAGTAGTAACCACGCTCCTCAGACACAGAGCCACCTGCAATGTAGTGTAGCCAGTTATTATGGCAACAAGAAAATAAAACTGGAATTGAGTGATGATGTATGTTTTGTACGTGGAAGTGTGGTTCCGATGTTCGCCTGGCAATCCGCCTCAGCATTGGCACTCTTCATTGGAAAGGGGTAATATCAGCAGATTAATTAGCAGTACAAAGAAACAAATGCTCCTTTTTTATTATTATTTTACTTCAATCTAATGAAAGCAACTATTGATGTTGTAGCTTGCTTAACTAAAGCATATACAGCACATGCAAAACATTGATTATGGTGGAAGAAATATCTTATTTGACCAAATGTCTATGATGCAAAACCAAAGAGCCCGCAAGCTTATATAAAAGCATAAATGCATTGCATACCCGAGGAACATGTTTCATCTCAAAGGAATCAAAGTTCTGTTTTAGCTGGATCACTTCATCACGCAGAACCCTCATGTTGTCGTTCCTCGTTTGCCACTCACCATTCACCTATTAAGGATAGATAGAGAAGAATGTAAGCAGCAGAGCAACAAATTTTCATTCGGGGAGAGACATTTCCAAAAGCTTATGCTTCTATCGGTTGCGCAATGAATGTAGTTCTCAAGGCATAAATGTTCGCCAATCTAAATCAAGAGTACTTGTGCTAATGGTACTTCAGAATATAAAATTGCACAGGGAACAATACGAAGGCAACACTGACAAAGTTATTTAGCTTTGCTTGTTACTGTCTTGCTGTAGAGTGAAACAAGACAAACTGTTTTTATTTTTAGGTAGTATGTAAAGAAAAAAACACATCAGTACATGCAGCTCTTCTGCTATTTGTACCCCCAATTGCCGCTGCCTCTTTCCTTTAGAAGCACAAAATGTCTACCATGAGAAAACAGAGAAGCTACACAACCAACAAAGGGATGAAGCTTTTTTTTTTACTTGTATAATGAAAAAACCATACCTGTTTGCAGACAAGTTGAGAGTCCCCATGTGCTTCAATTCTCTTGAATCCAAGCTCAGCCGCATGTTTCATTCCTAAGGCCAGGCCCCGGTACTCAGCTTCATTATTAGTAGCGTAACCAAGTCCCTCACTAATGCGAGATACCTTCATGGTTACATGATAACATCAGTGAACCCAGTGATAGATGGACCACAGCAAACAATAAATTCTTCAAGTGCAGTAAGTATTTCATCATACCACTGTACCATCTTCTGTCGTAATCACAGCTCCAGCACCTGCTTTTCCTGGGTTCCCTTTTGAAGCACCATCAAACTTAACAATAGCCGCCATCTGAACAACCAGAAAAGTGCAAAACCCAGTATCAGCTTATGCTTGAAAATAAATATCATATATGATGGGAACTGGGAAGCATCACAAGACATGAATCTGAATCATGCAAGTGCACAGAACATGTAGCTAAGATAAATTAGTACTTAACCCTTGAGTTGCAATTGGTTTCTATCATTGCCATAAATAATGGGAAAATTACCTGGACTAGCCTCAAAAAGTAAAGAAAAAGTAGAAATCAACCAAAAAACAGCCTGAAACCTACTAGCTTTCTTAAAAGAACTGCAAAGTACAGAAGGTTGGAAATTTCCTCTTTTAATCGGGAAATGCATCTTGGTTTTGGATATAAAATGCTACAATCTCAAGTTCAGAGTTTTTATTTTTAAGTGGATGAATACAAATTTAGTGCTAAATAAATATGTGGTTCAAGACCTGACAGCTTCATATTGTCACAACAAAATCTGGTTCATATTATCACATGATAAAGTAAGAGTACACACCATAAAAAGTATTCACCATAGAAGCATGAGTCAATACTGTTTCGTTTACTTAAAATAGTTGTATGAAAACTGAAGAGACTGATAGGTGCAAGTACTGTGGTAAAGGTGGAAGGTAATTAGACCAAACAAGATTGAACCTATGTATTGTGTTGAGTTAGGTTATGCATCAACAGCTCCAGTATGATTGAAATTCAATGGTGAGGTACGCATGGTTGAACTAGATCCACTTTCCTGTGGCATAAGCATATTATGTACATACAGCAAATGCCACAGTAACAAAGAAAAAACAAATTGCCTTGAACCTAAATCTAAATTTGGGTAAATTTCCACAAATTTTAAAACGCATCTTTTCCATCTCCTATGAGCAATGGAGGAAGATGTGAACCCCAGAATGTTTAGTTTATAGGAAAATACGTATAAGGCAAGCAACACGTGTGCCATCACAACTACAATCGACTCGTGGATTCCCGTGCCGGATAAGCAGTAAAGTCCAATCGAGAGGGGAAAAAAAGATGACTCTTTACGGGATCGGAATAGAGGCACTTCCTTCGGAAGAATATAAAAACAACTAGATAGTCCCCATACTCCAATATTTTATAAACTAAAAGCCAGTCACTAAGTTATGCGGCGGAACGGCAGCGGACCCGCCGGATCTGGTCCCGCCGATTGGTGGCGGAGCGGCGGCGGGTGGGGGATCGGGGTCAGGAGGCCGCATCACCCAAGGGGAATTTTTTTTCCCAAACCTAAATATAACTAAAATGCATAAAATCCGTTTTCATTTCCTATGAGACATGAAGATGCGAACCCCCAAAACTTCAGTTTCAGGAAAGTAAACCCCCCAAAAATTCAGTTTTTAGGAAAGTAAAAACACCCCCAAAAACTTCAGTGTATATAGGAAAGTAAAACCAAGAAACATGTGTGCCGTCAACTACAATCGACCAGTGGATTCCGGTGAAAAAAAAAGGACGGATGAACGGATTGGGTTTCGCACGTAGACGTCGCGGGGAAATCAGTCAGGGCAAAGTAGCATCGATCGCTTACCAGAAAACCCGCTGGATCTGCGGTGCCGAGTTGCGAGTTGGAGCGGCTGCGGGTTGCGGCTGTTTCTGCGGACTTGGTTGGACTGGAGGCAACTCTGTCCCGGGAGGGGTTTTATAGCTGGCGACGGGCGAGGTGAGTAGGGCCGGCCGTTCCGTTTGGATGGACAGAAACAGATCCGTTTCTCAACACGTCCCATGCTCAGATAATATCGGAACGGAACCGATTTGCTTTCCTTAAATATTGGATATGATTGGCTGCTCCACGCATGCACCTCTCCCTCTCCTTTATTTTCTATAATCTTAATTATTTATCACTTACCTTAAATATTTTTTTCACCTAAAAGAGAATGCAACCATGAGAATATATCTATACTATAAAAATTGAGAGAATTAAAAACTTTTCTCACCCAAAGGGAAACATACCCACCTCTCACCAGAACTCCACTTGTCAGGCCGGGACCACCCAAAAAGGCATGACGAAGGCCGCGAGGACAAAAAATCGCGAGATCTAAAATGTTTCCGCCAAAATCAACGTTCTTTTCTTACCGCGTCTGCGCCCTTACCCGCCTGCCGCACTTTCTCTCCGTCCGCCGCCCAGCCTCCCCTTTCCTTCTCCCCGCCCGCCGCCCTTTCTCCCTCCCCCTTCCTTCTCTACGCTCGCCCCCTTGCCTACCTTTCTGCTCCTTGGCTTCCTTTTTGCTCGCGGATTTGCTCGCCCCGCCTGGCCGCTGCGCCTCGCCACCTCCCCTTCTCTTCCCCAAGGGCAGCGCCCCCCTGCTGCTCCGCCCCTCCTCTCTTGTCGGCCAGGCTCCTGGCGCTGGGCGCCAGAGAGCTGCGAGGCCTTCCCCCGCTCCCTCCACCTGGGACGTACGACTGTACGAGGCCGCCGGAGGAGCAGGGGACTCATGTGGCGGTGCCCCCTCTTACTCCTCACGCCGCCGACCCCTCGATCTAGGGATGTTTAACTTTTTACCATTATAACGGATGGCGACTCTCCGATTAGCACTTTAACGGTGTCAATTATTTCTTTGCCCTCGATGTTGCGATTTGGATACAAATTTACCACTTTTGCTGCGCTGGCACGCCACGGGAGCATTCCAAGGTGGATTCAGGTCACGCACGCGTGCAAAAAGACCTCGCGCTGCCCCTTGCCCCTGCCTTCTTCCTCGTCGTCGTCTTTCCCCTTCTTCCCGCTGGCCACTGAGCTCCGCCGCCGCCGGGTCGCCGCATATCGTCGACTGCCATGCCCTGCTCCGCGGCCCCGCCGGCGAGCCCGCGTGCCTGCTCGAGTTCATGGACGTCGCCCCCCTCTCCCGCGTCTTGTGCCGATGCCGGCGAGGGAAGCAGTGAGGATTCCCCGAGCGGTCCCTTCCCTGGAGGTAGGAGATAACCTTCATGGAGCCTGCGCCGCCCCCTATATTCTCCCCCGCGGGCCTCCTTTATTCCTCACGAAAAAGATAGGGGCCAGAAGCAGGAGTAACACGGGACGACGACAATGGCAGGTCGACGGCTCGGGCGGCTGGAAATTCAGCGATTGCTGGCGGAGTTGTAACTGGAGCTCATCAATAAGTGGCAGAGGCTGGAGCCTAGGATGTTAGGGAGTCTTGTGTGGAGGTGATTTGATTTTCATAGATTGTAGCAGGCGGATTCGGTTGGCGAAATTGCCTTGCTTGGCTTGATTTTGGTCTGCCACAAGAAGAAGAAAGAAGGGAAAATTTGCCCCAAGACACTCCAAAACCGTGACCTTTGCCACAGACCATTATAAAACCGTGTCTTTGCTGAGAAACACTACAAAATGATGATTCTTTACTAGAAGACACTACACCCATTATAGTATTCAATTTAATTGGAGAGCAATGCGAAATGACACAATTACCCCTGCTCCCTTATCCTCTCCCCTGGACCACGCACACGCACACAGAAGGGATCCCCACGCAGAACCGGCCTGGGAGGCTGGGAGACGAGGCTCCTCCCGGCGGCGGCCCTTCTCCCCCGGCGGTAGCCCTCGGCGGCGGCGGCCATTCTCCCCCGGCCCCGGACCTCCTCGACCGGCGGCGGTCCTCCCCCGGCAGCGGCCTTCCTCGAGCACCTCCCGAGCGGCGTCCCTCCCCCGGTCGCGGCCCTCCTCCTCCAGCACCTCCGCGAGCTTATCCCCAATCACATCCCAGCCCGATTCAAGGTACTTGAGCGAGATTTTCCCACAAGAGCAGGGTATTATTGTCCAGATTCATGTGTTTTCTTACGTCTTTAAGGTGAAAATGATATTATATGAGCCATGATGTTTTCTAGCAAATGATCATAGAATTGTAGTGGTTTCTAGTAAAGACACGATTTTGTAATGGTCTGTGGCAAAAGCCGCATTTTTTGAGTGTCCCAGGGCAAATTTCCCCAAGAAAGAAAGAGAGAGGGAGAAAGCAAGGCCGGCAGATTGGAGCGGCGTGCGGTGGCAAGCATGGCCGCGGATGTGCGCGAACCACAGGGAGGTGGCGCAGCTGGCTCCCGGGGAGCAAGGAACCCGCCGCCGGCCACAAGATTTCATTGCCCTTTCGCCCAGCCCGCAACCCCCACCACCTTGCGCTACTGCTTGCCAGCGGCGGGCCACCACAACGTCGCGGCGTCATGCTTCCTCGTTGTTGACTCCGCTGGGAGGAGGGACCTGGTCTGCGTCGCTGATGGAGGAGGGGCCGAGCTCGAGGACGACGAACTCCGGGATGTCGCGTCGATGCCATGATGGCGTGGGCGTTGGACCCCGTCGCCACATTGTTCATGACGTGGGACGCCTTGCTCGCGTTCCTGCACAACGCAGTGCTACTGCGCCCCAGGTTCCGGGCGGTCTGACTCGCTGCCGCCGAAGGCGGCGAGGAGCCCAGCGGCTCGTGGCACGGTGTCCGTGATGCCGACGGCCGACCGGTGCCGCGCCGAGCTCGGTGTTGTCCTAACAACACCAGCCGTGAGCGTCGTCCTGAGCGCGCGCACTGGGGGAAAGGCGTGGCCGCGGCAGCGCTGAAGCGCACGGTCGCCGCGGTGTTCAGCGACCTCGAGGGCGTGGTGCGCGTCGAGGCGGACGTTGACAACGTGGCATGGCGGCGGGCGCTCGAGAAGGCCGGGTTCCAGTGGGAGGCTGTGCTGCGGGGCTACTGCGTGGTCAAGGGAAGGCTCAGGGACATGGTCATCTACAGCATCATCTCCGCCGCCGCCGCGAGAGCTCTGCCGAGGGCGTCGCTGAGGGAGCGTCGTCGCGACCGTTCGCCATGGCCGCCACTCGCCGGACACGGGAGCTCCACCCGAGCGAGCTCCATCGAGGGAGCTCCGCCGAGGGAGCTCCGCGTGAGGGAGCATTGCCGCGACCGTCCGCTATGGCCGCCGCTCGCCGGCCACCTCGCGCATGCCCGCTGCTTCACACCTCGTCAACGAGGAGGCGACCGGAGGTTGGATTAATCAATGTGGATCCCACATGTAAGTGCCAGTAGAGAGGATGAGGAGGAAGAGGACAAAAGGGCATTTAAGACATTTTACACGCACGGGTGCCCTCGTTCCAGCGTGGACTGCTCGGCTGGCCTGCCATGCAAGCAAAAGTGGTAAAAATGTATTGCTTTCGCAATATAGAGGGCAAATAAATATTTGTCACCGTTAAGATGCTAAACAAAGAGTGGATATCCATTATAATGGTAAAAAGTTAAATATCCAGGCATGGAACCACTGAGGAGACAAGGAGGACCGGGGCGGCGGGGTCCCCGAGGACGGCTGCGGTGGCGTGGGGCTCATCCGCCTGGGAGATTTGACGGTGCGGCGGGCTTGCCATCCCCGCCTCCGCTGCCGGTTGACGGCAAAGACGGGATACCGCCGCCTCCACCACCCCCAACTCCACACGCCGCCGCCGAAGTCGTCATCTGCTGGATCGACTTGAGGTAGGCCAAGAGAGAGCAGAGGAGCTCTGCGGACGGGTGGGTGCGGCAGAGGAACCAAGGCGAGCGCGGGGGCCTGTGCAGCCGCGCGCCATCCCCCAACCTCCCCGTGCCGCTGCTGCATCGCGCCAGCTCTGCTCCGCCAGTCCCCCCTTACCCCTTCTTCCATGTCCTCGTGCCGGCACCATCCCCGCCACCGCCCACGGGGGGACGGCAACTTTGGCGGCGGCTGCGGCGCGGTCGGGATCAAAAGGGGCGCCCAATGTGAAGGCAACCAGCCGCCCGATGGCGCCTTCCTCCTCAACAGCGGCGACCGCGCCATGGCGGACTACGGCGGCGACCTCATCATCCCCGTCGTGGTGAGTGCTGACCTGCTGACCGCGGCCGCATCTTCGGCTATGACATTGGCATCTCAGGTGCGTGCACCACCCTTTCCCCTTCTCCCATGTGCTCAGTGCTGTTTACTTGATCGCTCGATGGAGTCGCATCGCGAGTAGGATTCGTTAGGGCTGATCGATCGATTAGAGACTCGATTTCCAGCAGCCCTCGCTGGTAGATCGATGCCTGGAGCTCGTGTTTCTGTTGGGGCTCTTTTGTTTCCTACTTGTCAGCAGTTTGTTCCAGGGGTTTACTAATTGCTCAGCAACAAAGCCCGCTCCCTCGATGTCCCAGTCCAAAGCTCGCAGACCTCTGAATTGTTGATTAATTTTAATCCGCACGTGGTGGGTGCATGTTCCTCTGTTCCTGTCATCCATCAACCTCAAACCAAGCAAGAGATGGATGCTACCAGATGCACACATACCTGTTTGTGAAGCCGTGAGAAATTGTTTTCTGCGCACATATTAGTTTCGGTTCAGACCACACTGCATTGGCCTGCATGCATTTGGATTGAGCTGCTCATTGTGATCACTCACAATTTTTTAGCTCGACACAAAAATGTCTCCATTGTTATTACACAGTATACGGGTAAAACCGAGCAAGTTAATGAAAATTTAATTCCATTTACAGGTAATCTCCTAAATATCTTTATTTTTTTCATTGGTGGATCAATGTGGTCACAATAAAAAGCAGTTTTATTGAGAGCTTTTTTCAGTACCAGCTCACATTAGCTCCCTCAAATTTTGTTGTCCGCGATCCAGTGGCAGTAACACTATTTTTGTAAGGGCAATAATTAACCTGATTTATTGTTAAGTAATGCCATCATGAATAACTTTGATCTTGTTCTCTCTATGTTCTGCGGTGTACAGAGATTGAGGAAGATGCAGATGGAGGAGTAAAGGCTTCGCATTCCACTGGCTCAAGGTTGTAACATACCCCAATTTTGGATGTTTCCCATGTGTGAATTTTCGCAAAAATTTAAAACTTTTTATTTGAATATGTGTGCTATCAAATTTTGAATCAATTTGCTAGCCTCTTATCTCAAATTCCATATAAATTAAAACCATATAAAATTTATTTTCAAATTATGGTATAATTGTGAGTTGGAGTTCTTGGATTTACTTTGGAGTTCAATTGTGTGGAGTTTGAATTTGAAAGTAATTCAAATTCAAACTATAATCAAACCTAAATTCAAAACCTTTTTCAAAAGCTAACATCTAACATGGGCTGAGTTCTAGTGCTGGAAGTCTGCTAGAGGCCCCTACCTCCTCATTCCTCAACACCGGACCAACGAGCACCCTGAGTTTCCAAGCTAGCTCGCGTGGCCCAGCAGGCCGGCCCAGATCCGCAGCCTAGCACAGCCCGCCGGCCTCTCCCCTTTTCTTCCTTTCTTTCGCTGACCAGCGGGCCCCGTGCGTCAGCCACCTCTGTTCCTCCTTCTTTTTCCCCTGCCAACTCAAGCGGACAGCGACTAATGCCGTGCCGCACCGCGAGCTCGCGGTCCTGCCCACGGCGCCGCCCCAGCCGCGCTGGCGCACCTTGATGGGAGCCACGTGCTCCGCGCCGCATCCCAGTCGCTCGTGCTCGCCAAACCCTAGCCGTAGCCGCATATAAAGCCGACCCGCACCCAAACCTTCTCCCTGTGTCCGCCGCCGCCCAGGGGAAAACCCCAATCCACCGCGCCGCCTGTGAGAGAAAGGAGGGGAGGAGTAGAAGAGGGAGGCGCCCGCGGAGAGGAGCTGGAGCCGGGCGCCACCACGCCCGAGCCACCGAGACCGTGTCGCGTCAGGCGCCACCGCGCCGGCAGAGACGCCGGGCACCGGGCACCGCGAAGATGACGTCGAGGAGCCGGAGCTGCCGCCGCGCAAGGAGGAGGCCGCCCGTGGGAACGACGCCAGGACGCCGACGCGGAAGAGGAGCAGAGGAGCGCTTAGCCGAGAACGGGAACACCTTCGTCACCATTGGGAACGCCTACACCGAGCCTGCGACGCCTTGACTGCCGACCCTCGGTGAGCGCTGCAGCCCTTTTCCCTGGCCCTCTTCTTCTTCCTCGATGCAGTGTTGCGCCATGTCGCTCCGCCGAACCAAAGCCTGCCGAGCCTGCCTCTGTCCGGCCTTCGTGCCACATCTTCTTGCAGGGACCATGCCGCCACGACCCCAAAAACCCCGGCTGTGCGCCCCTGCACGAAAAAGCCGCGCCTTTACCCAAGGAACTCCACCGCTGCGCCGCGCCGCCGTGTCGCGATTGGCATCCGGAACACCGGATGCACGCACGCGCCGACCGTGTTGCGACCAGTGAGGATCCCGTGCCTGCGCACCAGCAACCCAGGCCGAGTGCCCTCGCGCGTAAAGGCCAAAGCCTTGACCTTTAGCCACCTTCCGCACCCGCCGTCGGTACCTCGTCGCCGCCGCGTCGCGAACCGACCGTAGAGGCCGAGCGTGTGCCTTGGTCGGGCAAAATCGTGCAAGACGTCGCCGGGGAGCCGCCTAACCTAGCCGCCCTGCTCGTCTTAGAGTTCGCCACCGCCTTTTCCCAACCTTGTGCCGCGCCGCCATGTCTCTGCACCGAGCGCCGCTCGCCGTGCTCGGTGTTCCTGTGAGCCAGCCTTAGTGCCGTGCTAATCTTCTGCAGATGCCCGTGCACGCGCGAACAGGGCCGAGCGCACCGCAGCGCAGAGGCCAAGGCGTGGCCTTTGGTCAGCTCTGCGTCGCGCCGCCGCACACGCAGACGCCACGCCAAGGGCACCACGCTCTGCAGCCAAACCGCGGAACCTCCCCGCCGCGCCTGGGCGCCCTCGTGCACCAGAGGCATGCCTTGAGCTTCGCCAGTAGCCGGTCGCCGTCCCGAGCCACCGCTTTGACCAGGAACGCCCTTGCTATCGCCACCGGGCGTGCGCCGACGCGGGCAGGTGCCGCGCTCAGAGCACCGCGCGGCAACGGCTGCACCAGCGAACCCAAGCGGAGATCGAGGAGCACCAGCGAACCCCAGCATAATCCAGGAATCCAATCTAGACTTCGGTGGGTAAAACCTAGATGGGCTCTTAGTTTGGCCCCATAGCCCATGAAAGCCCATCTGATCCAGTTGTTTACCCAGCCGAACCGTAGAGAGGAGTTCAGGGAGGTTCTGTAGACTTGGTCCACTGGGCCAGTTGGGCCAAGTTTGTTGGGCCGCTTTGGGCCCACCACTCTTTCGGCCCAATAGCGGCCCACTAACTAGCTGACCGCTGACGTCATGCTGACGTCAGCATGTTTTTAATAAAATCCTTTTCTGATTTAATAAATGTTTTATAAATGCTTTTACCTTTGAAAAATCATAACTAATTAACGGGAGCTCCGAAAAATATGAAACCAATTGCGTTGGTTTCATAATTCCGAGACGCTCGCCGCTATCGTGTCCTTCTCTGCTCTTGCCCTTGAAACCGAGCCCCTTTTTGCCCTGCGTTCTTGGTGTAGAATTCGTGACCGCTGCCCGCCACTGCGCTATTGTGGGTCTGGGACGCCGGAGCCCCACAACTAGCCAATGGCGTGCCACGGACAGGAATCCTACCCCATGTTCGCATCGCTTACCCTTCCTACACCGCTGCCTTCGCTTTGTGCTGTTTCGTGAATAACCCGCTCCCGCTCTACGTTGCTATGTGCTGTGAAGCGTGTACCGTGCCATGTGCTTGAAACCAGGATGCCGCACGTGATGGACAGCCGTGTCGTGAGCAGAGGCCTCTGCTTCATGCACAGCAACCCTGAGCCACAACCTAGTTGCCTCGCCATGGTCGTTGCCGCATCACTAGTACATGCCTCGTAGCGCTCTTAAGCACGACTCACCGCATCGCCACCCAATATCGGTCACAAGTCGATCCTTTCATCCCCTTTGAGTTGTCGCCACATATCTTGGCATGGTAATGCCTTTCCTAGTTTATCTATGTCTCGCTTTGCTATCATAATCCTTTGCGCTACCGCTTTGACCATCCGTGAGCTAAAACCTTGCAAGTGCTGATCTCAGCCTCTCCGCATCCTGCTTGCGAGCATGATCACCTATGATCTTAACCTTAAGACCAACAACCTGACCTTGAACTAACCCTTGCTCCTATCATGTTTTCTAGTTATAAAACTAATTGTTTAAACTGCTTTTCTTATAAAACTATTTGCTCTAATTTCATTATTTAAACCAGTGCTGCTTGTATTTAGTCTGAAGTTTATTTGGATCTTTTAAATTGGTTCTTATTGATGTTTTTGCATTAGATGTAATGCTCGTTATTTATTTCCGCGTCGCATCTCGTGTAGGCTTGTGTTCTCGTATGAAGACCCGAGCTGCGACGACCGAGAAGACCCTTCTACATCGACATTGACCGAGAGGATGCTCAACCTCTACTACTCTACGTCGACTACCGCACAGGTGTCATGTCACTCCCAACCATGTAGAACCCATGCATGCTATTACTTGCTAGTGCTATATTTATGTTATTTGATTTGATGGATTGCATCGCCATTTGTTTAGCCGTACCTTGATATTTGATTTATCTTGTTTCCTTGCTTCACCCACCTCAGGACTAGCTACAGACCCCTAGCTAGTCCCACTACTTACTGTCCATACTTTTTATGCTTTGGATTATGGATGGTATTCTGGGTTGGACTGAGATTTGGGTGATCTCGGTGTGCTCTAGCGTGAGTTCTGGGTGTGTGTATCCCTTGACGTGTTTTGGCGGGAGCGAGCCTTATGGTTACTTGTGAACGCCTAACTAGGGGAGATGCGACCTAGCCTCTCACCGCTAGTGGTGTGTCGGATGGATGGAGTTGTTGTGGTGCTCGCTCCCTGCCCTTCGTCAGTTGACCTTGCTTCTTTGGACTACTTTCGTACATACCGTCGCCCTGTTATGGGCGGGGGTGCGGGGCAAGACTAGTAGTGGACAGCATTCAGCATGTAGGAGGATCGGTGTGATCGTGCGAGGATGTGATGTGTTCCCCCCGAGAAGACGTCGCCCCGGGATTGGCCCGGGGATGGTTCCACAGCTTCGAGGCCCAAGGCTGGGTGATGTGTTCCCCAGTTGCGGACGAGTCAGGCTCGAAGAAATAGGAGAGTGCTATCTACTTACTAGGACTCAATTCGTATGGTAGAGTTTGGGACGGTTGATCCCCGTTTTGGCTCTATTCGAGCGGGTACAGATGTACAACCTCTGCAGAGTGTAAAACCTATAGCTATAGTCCATGTCCACTGGTTATGGACAGTCCTCAGACCTCTCACCTGACTAGACTCTTTTCTTGTGCTTCTTCTCTCCCCCGAGTGAGTGAGCCCGGCTTGAGGCCGTTGAGATGTGGGGATAGAAGCAGGTGGGCCCCACATCGCAGATGAGTGTTGGGAGCTGGATCGTGGTTGTGATTCACTGCTTTGGTGTGGACTTCCTTGTTGAGGGGTGTGGACCCCGGAGGTATGGACCTCAGAGGTGTGGACCTCCCGGAGGTGCGGACCTCGCTGCTTATTCTGCATACCTTGATTGTTAATTTCTGCATGCATAGCTTTCTACAGCCAAATGTAGGTTTTATCCATGCATATTAGATTCAACCACTGCTTTTGCTCTTTGTTGGGAAGCTGATATGACCTACCCGCTTATCGGGTAGATGCTGGCGTTTCAGACTTGGTGACCGTCTACGACTACAACTTCAACGACGAAGGTGTGAAGACTAGAGCTGGTCCTATGCTCGAGTTTGCCTGTGAAGCTGGAGACGCTTCGCTTCGATAGATCCGCTGCGTAGATGTTTTACTTTTCTTGATTCAGTCCCGTTGGACTTGTACCCGACTTGTGCCGAAGAGTTGTACTCTGATGTTGTAATAATATTATGTAACGTCTCTTTTATTTTCGTGTTGTATGGATTTGTACCACTTGTGACAGGGATTGCATGTGATAGCCACTTCCTGGGACTATCACGGAGGTGCAGAGAGTTGGGTTTCTGTTCGAGGAAATTCGGTTCATTTCAGGTGGTATCAGAGCCGTACTTGACCGTAGGACGAGCCCTAGCAATGGCCGATAGTTTAGGACAGCCTAAACATCCTTGATTGAGTATATACTCCTTAACTTTTATATAAACCCCCTGAAATCTACTATTACATCCTTGATTTCTCACTAACTGACTCACTAACAACCCCTCTACGCGGTTGGTGACCTAAGGAGAACAACAGATGTCACATGCTTCAAGACCCTGCAACTCTATGGAGCGGTGTCTGAGACAAGGGAAAGACAACTACATCAGTGACACCCATGAAGATGGAGTACGGGGACGAGATGAAGCTGAATCTACAAGACTCAATTGGATTATCCCTGGTGACTCTTCAGTGTGATGTTATGTCAACATGGTTGACCCTACTTTGGATCTCAATCTATCAAAGATTGATCAGACTGCCCCCGTGATACATGAAGACTGCATATAGATGAAGCCACAACAACAGGATGCACCCTTCCACCTCTTGCTAGAAACGGAGCATGGATGACACAAGGTGCCTACTCCGAGGATAATGAGGAGTTAAGATTTTAATTCCAAGTGTGCCAACATAAGAAACTTGCAGCCTACTATATGGAACTGGCACACGTAAGTTTGGATGTAGGAGTCAGAGACTCCTGAGATGCCCGTAGCTCAGCAGTTGGATGAAGACCCAAAGACTCGAAGCTATACATATAGCCGAGTCGCAGAGGATTAAGATATTATAACAAGTTGTAGCTACATGAGGCAACCAATGGATCGAACAATCGAGTTAACACTAGCTTACAAGCAAGCATCGCATACTTGGGGTAACAGCTTGATAATTGATCCTATGGAATTCCCCCTCAGTAAGAAGTGTGGAACGTGAATGCTTGCTATGGAACCCCTTTTTCCTACCAAGGTGTGGGTTTGGACTAAGGGTGAATGGATGAGAAACATGGGGGCACGGATTGAATCGAACAGAAAGCACCCCCTTCTGCAAGGATAACTCCATGAGTGCCAGCACGAAGAAAAGTTCTACCATCTTGCTTCGGAAAGATCAGTACCGAAACCCCAGATGACACGTGTTCTTTCAAGTGTTGTATCACTAACATTAGAAAATCCCTCAAGTACCCACGATATACTGGTATGCTTACGCCGGTGTAACCTCGAAGGTCTTAGGAGTCAACCTCGAGGTACACATTTGTTTGGTGCATTGCTTGAGTGATTGGATCTTTTATGGTTTTATGGTTGTTATGCTTCTTCATGTTTGTGTGAAATTGAATTAAGTGCTTATGCTTGCTAGATCTTTAGATGACTCCTTTAGAGGCCTTAGCTTCCCATCCTACAAGATCAAGCTAGCAGAATGAAGATCGACGTGCTCAAGCCAACTTAACAAGGTCAAGCTTCAGACGACACGAAGGATTTCTTGCAACCTCGGCAAATCAGACCAGGACTTTGGATGAGATACCCTATGAACATTGTAATCGAGTTCGTAAACCAGAAAATGAGTTCCTCAAGAATTTGCAACTTTCGAAGCTCAGAAGTGTATGTACCTCTATGGAAGCATATATTGGTTAAGATCAATTGAGTACCCTAAGATGTCAGTGACACATTTTGGATAATTTCAGTCGGAACTCAATTATCGGATAAAGATGAAGTACCCCATATGGAACAACAATCAATACGGGAATTTTTATTCGAGTACTTTAGCTTCCGTAAGGTACCTTATGAATGCCCACCTTTGGAATTTGCTAATGGAATACAGAGTTTGCCAATAAGGTTCTTTGCACTAAACACGAATTGATCCATGTGGAGACTCAAAGGAACATGGTAATCTCATATCTTGGTAATGGACTCATCGATGAGAACGAATAACATATCAGAAGACAACCCAAGATAATGAGGGAGTGGATATAAGCGCATCGAGCTCTCTACAGATGGACAATCACACATGTTTTATGGAATTGCACGCGCCCCTAACCATGTATTCGGAAGTAACGAATCCATGAATAAGGGATTACAACTAAGTAGACAATACCTCAACTTGAAAGGTATCGTTGAAGTTTTGGATTTGACTCGTGTTGACACATTTTATCTTATATATTTATAACTCAACTAAACATGAGAAAAGGGCATAATTGTTAATACCAACTTAGAATAGGGTGTCACTAATAGTTTTTCTGGAGTTTTGGAGAATTCTATGTCTTGCAGGGACTAATCAGAAAAATAGGAAAAGAATGAAGTATAGAAGGCTCCGGAACTCAACGTGACTTGGCACCCAAGAAAGAAGCATCTGGAAGAGGCAAAGACCCACCTGGCCGAAGTGGGCCCCGAGGGGGCCCACCACAGACCGGTCGGCCCCATGGTGGGTCCGGTCGGCCTCCCCCGGGCGCCACGTCAGCCTTACTTCTGGAATGTTCTTCCACCGCCTATGAGGATCAATCTAAACCGTATGTTAGGTCGGTTTGATCGTATGGCTCATGGCATCCCCTCAGGACTATATAAGCAACCCCCTGACCCCCTGGCAGGGAGAATCGGGCTCTCATCTGTTCATACACCAGATCAAGTCATCAAGTCAGAGATACTACGCCCTAGAAACACCATATAGCGAGAGTAGCTAACTAGTCTAGATCTAGGAGGAGGCAAGGCATCTACTTGGCTCCTGATCGTCTAGAAGCTGGTCGAGATACTGATCTAGCTTCGCTTTTGTAAGTTCTTCATAAGTTCTTCACATTTGCTGTAGAGACATATGTTCTTATCAATAATTATATTCGAGATTATGTGCTTTGGTGCTTATTATGATTACATGTTTAGCATAGTTGATTTACCTTTATATTCGTGTATGGAGTCGTATAGCCCTCACCTAGATCATCTGTTAACATGGGTGAGTGGTAAAGATAGTGTAAGCGTGGTGCTTATACTGTACTTACCTGCGATTGCACCCTACATGCCGGGTCGCGTGGTAGATCGTGGTGGTGACAGCACTATTGAGTCCTTTGCAATCCACCCCCCGTGTGTAGGACTAGTGGAGCCTTATACTATTTGGGTTGTTTCAAGTTTCGGCCTTGATCCTCCTGATTAGTCTCCCCATGCATTAGTATAATATAATAGTTCTTCTTCCATGATTGTTAAATGTATTGCACTAATCATAGTTTGCATTGACATATAGTTTAGGGTTACCGAGGAGTATCCTCGCTAAATAGGCTGTGAATATGCTTCTCTCTCTATTTTGACACTTTCTGGTGGCTCACGATGTTATGACTTGATCAATGCTATCATTATTATTATCTTTATGTGACTTACACCTGTTTATAGTAATTGATATATTTTGGCCACTCTACATTACACAACTGAGAGATATGCATGTATTGTTATTATAGATAAAAGACTTCTTTCCCTGAGGTAGAATATAAATACGATACCTGGTTTTACTCCTGGTTAAATTGTTACAATGGTATATTCATATCTGTGCGCTTGCGGATACCCATACATATATATTTTTTCTTATCCAGAGATCCAAGGCATATGTAAGAGTACCAATCCATGTGTTTTAGTGGCACTTTTGTCAGGGATGACAACCTAGATCGAGTTGTGCTATGACCCGTATTGGATTTATCTTTTAGTTTATCTGAAAGCAACATCTGATATACACTTAGCATCATGTTAAGATATACCTTTGCATTTCTGGCGCCATCGATAGAGATGGATCTTATATCTGTTTCTAGTCGATGACGTTAGCAATGTCAACAAGCATTTTTGGCGCTGTTGCCGCGGAAAGAAAGTCTATAGCCTAAGTAATAAATTTAGTAATAGCATGCATGCATCTCTCACACGTAATGTATCGAGAACCCAAATTATCATTGCTTAAACAGACTTACCCTTGTTCTTTCCACTTTTGTCTATCTAATTTCAGGGTAATGTATGAATAAGAATCTTCCAGACAACTTCGTCTCGGATCCAGAAAAAATCCTAAGGAAGGTAAGGTCAAAGCCCGAGTCTCGGCCCACGACCTCTGCCTTGGAAGATTCAGCAGTGCGAAGCTTAACACCCACGTTCGAAGTGATGGCAAACAAGACCCTTCGCGAGTACTCCGCACCGACCCTGGACAACATTCGTACTGGTCCAGCAGTCGCTGTGGGAGATGCAGCTTTTGAGCTCAAGCCTGCACCGATCAACATGGTACAAGCTAGCCAATTTTGTGGAAAAGCTCATGAAGATGCCAACGCACACCTTCAACATTTCTTGGAGATATGTAGCACCTTCACGATCAAAGATGTGCCAAGTGATGCAGTCCTACTTCGCTTATTCCCATTCTCACTCTTGGGGTGAGTGAAGCAATAGTTTTACTCCAACAAAGACAAACTTACAACTTGGACATTGTGTTCTACTGCCTTTCTGGCAAAGTTCTTTCCTATAGGCAAAACTAATGCTTTACGGGGGAAAATTTCAAGTTTCCAGCAGCAACATGACGAATCTGTTCCTGAAGCGTGGGAACGCTTCCAAGACTACATCTCAGAATGCCCACACCACGGAATGGAGAATTGGTTGCTCATGCAGACCTTCTACCACGGGCTCTCTATCAACACCTGTGAAATAATGGATGCTGCAGCTGGAGGTGCCTTCCTGTCCCTTACACTTACTCAAGCTACTAACCTTGTGGAAAAGATGGCGTCCAACCAAGCTTGGAACGAGGAGCGTCAACCCCACAAGAAAGAAAAAGGAATGCATCAGCTCAAGGAGGTAGATATGCTGTCTGCCAAAATGGACTTAATCATGAAGAGGCTTGAAGACAAAGGCCCTGAGAAGAAGGAATTCATGCAACTCTTCGAATCCCGCATAACCTGTGAATAGTGTGGAAACACTGGACACTCGGGCAATCAATGCCCTCAGCTGGAGGAGGACGTGAACTACATCAACAACAACAATCAATATCGTCCCCAGCAAAATCAAGGATAGACCCAACAGAGGCCCAACTACCCAGGTAACTATTCAGGTAACTATCAAGGTAATAACTCTTCCAATAATTTTCCACCTTTAAGAGACTTAGTTCAAAACCAGGGTAGAGTTATGGATAATCTGTCTAAGAAATTAGCTTCCAATGATAAAATGTTAGAAACTATTAGTAATAAAATGGAAAGCTTTTCTTCTGCCATTAAGAACCAACATAGTTTTAATAAAATTATAGAATCTCAGATATCTTAGCTGGCATCGTCTGTTCCCACGGCTAACCCAGATAAGATTCTGGGCCAGTCGGAAGAATTAGAATCTGCAAATCTTGTCGATATCTATTATGCAGGCCTGTGCGCTAATAAGACAGAAGAAGGCCCAAAGTGGACTGACTGGGGCATGCCCGCCAAGAGAGGAGATCCAAGAAGGCCAGTCATCACCATCACTATTGGAGCCTACACTTTCGAGAATGCACTCTGTGACTTTGGGTCTAGCGTCAACATAATGCCCAAGGTAATATATGATAAGATCAATGGTTCACCTTTATTGTACACAACCATGTGCTTGCAGCTTGGAGACCTGTCACTATGCTACCCTGAGGGCATCCTAAACGACATATGTCTGGGGGTAGGAAGTTCCTACGTAGCTGCCGACTTTGCTGTCGTCGAGACTGGGGGAAGTGAGAACGCCCCAATCATTTTGGGACGTCCTTTCCTTGCCACTGTTAAAGCCGTCATCTACGCCGACACTGCGAAGATCGTCTTCACCATCAACGGGAAGAAGGAGAGATTCAGTTTCAAGAACAAGATCCTAAGAGCTCTTGCACACCCCCAATATCCTTACCCTCAAGAGTACAAGCCAGCTGTCGAGAAGAAAAGGAGAGATAGAAGGAGGAACAAAAAGAACAATCAACCTCGACTACACGTGGAGGAAGTTTGGATGATAAACACAATTCAATTAGAAAACGAGAACCTGTTTCCTTCACCACTGCTGCCAAAGTTAGACGACCCTGGAGTCCCATCAATCCACTGCTCCATCAATCAAAGGAACTTCCAGCGAGTTGTCTGCGACACGGGATCAGGCATCAAATTAATGTCTAAGGTAACTTATGAATTAATATACGGTGACCTACCTTTGTATTCCACCTATATAATGCTGCAGATGGCGGACCAATCACACCGATTCCCGGAGGGAGTTGCGTGAGATGTACCTGTCAAGATAAAAGATCACTATGTTCTAACTGACTTTGTGGTCATAGACATGGGAGATGGAGAGCAAGATCCTCCCATAGTACTTGGGAGACCGTTCCTGAACACCACCAGAGCAATCATCTACATCAGGACGGGCGAGATCCACTTCCAGTTCAGAACTGATAAGGTACGCTGCTACTTTAATACTTATACTGACTCTGAGCAGCCCAAGAAGAAGAAGACGCGGAGACGCCTTCAGAAATTACAACGCAAGCTGAACACGAAGTTGACGGACATTAAGAACATTAAGGAGGAGATTAAAGAGAAGTCCGCTCAGCTCCTACCATTCAAGAACTCTGAACCTGTTACCCCAGAAAGGTCTCCACCAAAGAAACAAGTCTGGAGGAAGAAAGACAAGAGTACACCTTCGGAAGACCAATCACTACCCGCGTCACTAATTGATCAATCATCGGCTACTACATCTACGCCATGGGAGTAAGTACTCGAAATTCTTGCCGAGAGGTAACTCGGTATTTATCTGCATTTTTAATTAGCATTTTTTCCTTTAGCATTTTTACTTACCTATACTTGCATTAGAAAAAGACCATAAAAATGTTTTCTGCATTTGCATCTGTTCCTTAAGGCCCCATGTACTCCGTACCGTGGTGGCATAAAAAAAATAATATATTGCATTCACTTGTTTTTGCTTTAGCATCCCTTTTTGCATATAAAAATTCACAAAAATATGTGGGCACATGAAGGTCCATGTTTTTTAGAAAAAAACCAAAAAGAAGTGGGCACATGAAGGCTCACAACATAATTCTAAAATTTGTTCCTTCGGGTATGTGCGAGATTAATATTTATAGGAAGAAATTAAGGAAAACCTGAAGGAAAACAAGTTTTAAGGATGGATGAAGGACTACTTCAAGATCTAGCTTGGGGGAGAGCACCCCCAGTTATCACGATAAGTATCATTATCCTATGTTTTAGTTATATGTTTGACTAGAGTTAAAGAGTCTTAGTTAAAAGTCTTAGTATGAATAAATACTAGAGTCTGCTAGTTGGCTTTTCTTTTTAATGATGATCTTGATGATTTATGCTTGGAAATGATGAATAGTTGCTCCGCCGTGATTCCTCTTAAATACTTAATTTTCAGACCTAGATTCTCCTAAAGCTTTAAATGCTTAATTTGCTCTAAACCCAAAACCCGTGGGAAGTACATGCTTAATCTGAGTCTAGGCTTTGAAAGATAATTCATGAAAAGTTGAGCTGCTATTTATCATATTCCTAGAGAAGTTTGATTCCTGGGTTTTATGAAAAATCCTACATGATGAGTTCCTGTGTTTATGATCCTTGAGAGCTTGTCATACACATCAAGATCATTCCACTCCACCATTTATGCTGCTTCTAACCTGAAAGTACGCATTCTCCATCAAGCTACAAGCCATAAAATAGCTCATATGACTCTTGGATATGTCTCTCTCAATGTGTAAAAAAAGAGAGAAAAGAGATTCTGGGGCTACATTCGAAAAAAAAGAAGAAGAGAGAGGAAAAAGTGAGAAGAGAGAGGGGGAGAAAAGGACAAGTGTCAACTAGGCGAGAAGGGCCTACCCCCCTAAATAATAAATTTAGAGATGAATAATGGACCCAAGTCCGAGGGCGAGAAGAGCCCACATCTCTAAGGAGAGAGAAAAATGGACAAAAGTCCGGGGCGAGTAGAGCCCACCTCTCCAAGAATGGAAAGCCCAGATCTTAAAGTTCTAGAAAGAGAGATATAGTCCAAGAGCTAGAAAAAAGGCTAAAGGCTTACCACCTTTCACCCCCATCCATTCAACACTATCATCCCACCATACATATCTTGCCAAGTGTGACTCCATGCTTGAGAAGGTCATACACAAGATCTCTGAGTTTTATTTGAAAAATCTTGCAAAAACCCCAGGATGATAGTTTATCAAAGAATTTGAGATATACCGCTTGACTTGATTGTTCTATCTTTTAATCGCTTAAGATTTATGAAAAGGCTACACACCATGGTTAAAGGTAAGATGGAGCAATCTTGTTGAGGAGATTTTTTTTGAAGATCATGGTATTTTTGAGGCGTGAAAGCGTTGCAGCAACTCCTGATCCTGCTATAGCATAGCTTTGCTAGGGACTAGCAAAGGGTAAGCTTGGGGGAGTTTGTTGACACATTTTATCTTATATATTTATATGTCAACTAAACATGAGAAAAGGGCATAATTGTTAATACCAACTTAGAATAGGGTGTCACTAATAGTTTTTCTGGAGTTTTGGAGAATTCTATGTCTTGCAGGGACTAATCAGAAAAATAGGAAAAGAATGAAGTCTAGAAGGCTCCAGAAGGCTCCGGAACTCAACGTGACTTGGCACCCAAGAAAGAAGCATCTGGAAGAGGCAAAGACCCACCTGGCCGAAGTGGGCCCCGAGGGGGGCCAACCACAGACCGGTCGGCCCCATGGTGGGGCCGGTCGGCCTCCCCCAGGCGTCACGTCAGCCCTACTTCTGGAATGTTCTTCCACCGCCTATGAGGATCAATCTAAACTGTATGTTAGGTCGGTTTGATCGTACGGCTCATGGCATCCCCTCAGGACTATATAAGCAACCCCCTGACCCCCTGGCAGGGAGAATCGGGCTCTCATCTGTTCATACACCAGATCAAGTCATCAAGTCAGAGATACTACACCCTAGAAACACCATATAGCGAGAGTAGCTAACTAGTCTAGATCTAGGAGGAGACAAGGCGTCTACTTGGCTCCTGATCGTCTAGAAGCTGGTCGAGATACTGATCTAGCTTCGCTTTTGTAAGTTCTTCATAAGTTCTTCACATTTGCTGTAGAGACATATGTTCTTATCAATGATTATATTCGAGATTATGTGCTTTGGTGCTTATTATGATTACATGTGTAGCATAGTTGATTTACCTTTATATTCGTGTATGGAGTCGTATAGCCCTCACCTAGATCATCTGTTAACATGGGTGAGTGGTAAAGATAGTGTAAGCGTGGTGCTTATACTGTACTTACCTGCGATTGCACCCTACATGTCGGGTCACGTGGTAGATCGTGGTGGTGAGAGCACTATTGAGTCCTTTGCAATCCACCCCCCGTGTGTAGGACTAGTGGAGCCTTATACTATTTGGGTTGTTTCAAGTTTCGGCCTTGATCCTCCTGATTAGTCTCCCCATGCATTAGTATAATAGTTCTTCTTCCATGATTGTTAAATGTATTGCACTAATCATAGTTTGCATTGACATATAGTTTAGGGTTACCAAGGAGTATCCTCGCTAACTAGGCTGTGAATACGCTTCTCTCTCTATTTTGACACTTTCTGGTGGCTCACGATGTTATGACTTGATCAATGCTATCATTATTATTATCTTTATGTGACTTACACCTGTTTATAGTAATTGATATATTTTGGCCACTCTACATTACACAACTGAGAGATATGCATGTATTGTTATTATAGATAAAAGACTTCTTTCCCTGTGGTAGAATATAAATACGATACCTAGTTTTACTCCTGGTTAAAATGCTACAATGGTATATTCATATCTGTGCACTTGTGAATACCCATATATATATATATTTTCTTATCTAGAGATCCAAAGCATATGTAAGAGTACCAATCCATGTGTTTTAGTGGCACTTCTGTCAGGGATGACAACCTAGATCGAGTTGTGCTATGACCCGTATTGGATTTATCTTTTAGTTTATCTGAAAGCAACATCTGATATACACTTAGCATCATGTTAAGATATACCTTTGCATTTCTGGCGCCGTTGATAGAGATGGATCTTATATCTGTTTCTAGTCGATGACGTTAGCAATGTCAACAACTCGATTGACTAAACTCAGAGGATACAAGGTTTGCATTACATGAGTAGCCATCCTTGAGTCATTTTATGGAATTAATTACACTTACATCCCTAAGTAGTTTTTTTTGGAACTACCATGTACGCGGTAAATAGCTACTCACCACAAGGTGTGCTTTTGGAATATGATACCTGAAGGGCACCCAAAGGAATTGCAAATCGATAATTGGAGTATGATGCGAGGATCAGTCGATCCCACTTTCGGAATAAACGAGTAGCAAAGAAACTCTACGGGACACTACCTTTTGGATCAGTGGGATGGAGAATTTCTCCGACAACTATTAGACTCAAGTGATCAGTTCGACCTCGCAGTGGAACCTACCACCCTATTGGGAAATAGGTAATAAGAGTTTGTGAGCATAAGTGAGGAATATTGCTCACTTAAATGGGTGTCATTACTTGGAATTTTTGAATAAGCATGGCAGAGCTATGAAGCTATGAATATTTCCAGGATACCTAAAGGTGAGAATACCATCATGAGGAGTAAGTCAAAGGAATGGTAAAGGGTCATGGTCTACACTAAGGTTGCATAAGAGAACTGATCCCTCCTTGAAGTTATGACAATTACGGACTCTTTGAGTAATTGATTAAGCTTTGATGGTATTCGTAAGAGTTAACACACTTATGTATCCTGAGTTTGCTAAATGTGCATGAGTGAGATGGATGTGATTTCCTCAAAAAAAT
Organism: Cenchrus fungigraminus; assembly: GCA_036936925.1. Lineage (NCBI taxonomy): Eukaryota > Viridiplantae > Streptophyta > Magnoliopsida > Poales > Poaceae > Cenchrus > Cenchrus fungigraminus. Next base: position 78,749,365 of record CM072780.1, read on the forward strand.
CCATCTGAAGAAGTTGGAACCAAAGGACCGATGTGAGATTTTGGATGGACAGAGTCACCCACACCGTCGAGGGTGTTGCAGATGGCCCCTCTTAACATGGACTATCATGAATGGGAAGTAACCATTCATAGTGTCATGAACTGAGCTACCATGGGTAGCAATGCTGCATTACCAGTGAAACCTTTGGAACAAGATTCAATTCCTACTTAGTGTGCCGGTTATGGATAAGCAGACAATTTTGGACAAGGATAATCTTATGGGTATGCTAAGAATGCAAACTTTGGTATATAGCAACAATTTGGATAAGAGCTTGCCATATGAGATCCCACTATATACATGCCACGAGATAGGCCGAGATATACCAGAATTGCAGGACTCTACTAGGCATAATGCATACGACTCCCTCAGATGGAAAGGAGTGGGAGAATCGTGCTTATTTGGATTAAAAGTACCTAATGGATGTCATGAGAGTGTTGGTATTTCTTAACCTCGATGCTAAGTTATGAGTTCCTAGCAATGATGCTAGAAATATCCAAATGGTAATCCTAACGATTACAAGAGTCCGCAAGCGCACGGAAGTACCATTGTAGCATTTCCGCAAAGGAGTATTCCAAAGGGTATCGAATCCAAGAAAGGCTGGGAGGATTAACAAGTTCAACACTATTGCAAGGAGTATAAATCATAGACGGGAACAAACCAGACACTCAAGTACAGGGGTAAGATATGATAGATAAGATAGTAGTGTGAACACACATACACACTCTCTCTAAAGGTCCTAGGTTTCGGAGGCAACATACGAGTTAGTTCTAGGTTCTAAGGTACTAAACACACAAAGTCAGTCAGACGAGTTAGACACACACTAGCATCGCATGATCGCTGGCTCAAGCACCCAGGTACAAACGGGGAGCTAACCTCCCGTGTCGCTTACGCACGACTCTGGTTGTTAGACTTTAGACTCCTACAGCGTATCCGAACGTGGGGGATTCCAGAAGGGTCCAACAGCTGTCACCACCGCGGCCTACCCCAAGACAAACCGTGGGATACACTCATAAGCAACGTAGCTACGCAACCCAAGCACCACGCTTACATTGTTAGCAGGACCCTGACCGGCCCGGGCTATTGTGACCCAGGTCAGAGCCACCAGATAAACCGGCCAATTACACCGAGTACCGTAGCTTGAGCACGAACTTCATGCAACACGAACATGGGATCTAACTAGATCAAACTAGGCTAAGTACACAAACGGATTTGTGCTTTCCTATGTCTATTCAACAAGATCAAAGGGTCATGTTCGTGATGAACACGAGCCTCTAACTTATGAACAAACACCGAAAACATGTATAAGTCACTCGTCAACTGGATCGAAAGGCCTTGTTCATCAAGAACATGAGCCTCTAAATGATGAACAAGCGAAGAACACATGAACAAATCACCCATGTATACAAGCACAACTTTATATGAAATAGCTGAATAACTGAAGTAGATCAAAGTCATACAATAAAATAAAGATACAAGAGGACTCATACCTAGATTCCAAAGTAGACTTGGAACCTGAAGTAGAACTACTCTAGCCTACCTCCTAGCCTTAGAAACCAAAAGTGAGAGAGGAGGAGTAAGGTGTGTTGGTAAGAAATGAACCCCCTCCCCTTCTATTTATAGGCCAGAGCACCGGCGCAAGAAGGAGTGAAACACCCCGGGGATGGCCTCTAGGACCAATGGACAAGCGCCACGTGGAAGCCCAGGATCAGCCGACCCAAGGTCGGTTCGGCCGATCCTAGGGTCGGCCGACCCCAGGTGGGCCCCACTCGGGTTGTGCTTCCTCGGGGTGGCTGTCCTGTGGGCCCTTAGGTCGGTCCCTGGTGTACACGTGTTCTTGAGGCGGTTTAGGCACTCTGGTGGGCCCATGGATCCATGTGAAGTCCATGTGTCACGCTCTGATTCGTCGGGGCTAGCCTCCCTTGGATTGGTGACATGGCATGCATGCATGGCACCTGAGGTGGCTTAGCTTGCATACATGGCACCTGAGGTGGCAGCCACTCCTTGAGGTGACGTGGCATGAATCATAGAAGGTGAGTTTGCCACTTCTTTTATACTTATTTTCCTGCAATCACATAATCTCCAAGGACAAGTGGAACTACATTATTCTTAACTAAAATGCGTGTAAGAAATGCATCTTGCTCCTTTATTCATGAGTAAATTGACGGCTAAAGTAAGCAGTTAACAGCCGTCAACAACTCCCCCAGGCTAGCCTCTTGCTCGTCCCGAGCAAGACACTTAGGACTTAGGTTGGTCGATCAGGAGTTGCTATGATGTTGTATTCCTAGTTTATGACAAGCATACGACTAGGTACTCTATCAAGGATTGAATGAGTTGGCATTGATCTTACCTTACGCTTGATTGCTATGGGGCTTGTAGCTTCACCTGCCTTGGGCGGTTGAAAGATAGAACGGTTGTATAGAAATTACTAATCACAAGTACCTTGATCAGTCGTCAATCCGGAGGTTTTTGCAAATTTTCACAAAGAAATCAAAGTTCCTCGAATGATACTCGCGGATCGCTCAGTGTGTATGATTCCTCACCAAGGCATTAAGTTGCCTTCTTTCACCACCTACTCCTAATAAACTGATATGTGGAGCTGTAGGTAGGGAAAACATGTGGCATACCTGCTTCTCATGTATTGTCGAGTCGAAAACCGGATCCTTGGGAGCAACAAGTCATACAACCTGATCAAGATGTGCATGTGTGTGTATATGGTGGATGGATGAAGAACTCCTTTTTGTATATGATTTTCTCCTCTCCTTTTGAAATTTTTGAGACTTGGGCCATGTCTCTTTATTCTTTCTCTTTTTTTTTCTTTTTCATGCTCCTGAGCATGTGCTGCTTTTTTTTCCGCATAGCCCATAGTCCTTGCTGAATATTTTTGGAGAGAGAGTAATCATGAAACAATGCGCGGAGCTTCAATTGCGGAATGGATGAAATGATGGGTGCTAACTTCTGGTATAAAAGTTCAGCATATAGTGCCTGTGTACGTGATCTTGATCATGGGAGCATGACAAGTTTCTCGCCGAGGGTCACGACAATTCGACAAGACTCAATGAAGAAAACAAGGAGCATATGAGGAGGCTAACAACAACTAGGATCTACATATGGCTTTGGATAGGAATTTCTCATCATTGAGGAACTTATCATTTTATCATTTTTCAAAAGAAAACTCCGGATATCAAACATCACTTAGCACAGGCTCATAGCAACCCTATTATACCATATCATACCTCACGACAACCTAGGCAAAGGTCATGCTTTTTGCTACCCACAAGTTTCAAGTTAAGGTTTGATCATATAAGTCAACTAACTCAAAACTAAGATAGGATACTAAGCTGTAAGCAAGGCATATAAAAGGAATAAACAGAGCAACTATTCATCATTTCAACCATAAAGAACAAAAAGCATTCTTACCGCGCATGCGAAAGCAAACTAATTTAAGAAAGCAAGTAAATATTTTTGGGTCTTTTTAATTTTGCGGATTTTTATGTGTTTTTAGCATATGACATTCTGAAAATAAAGATACAAGTTACCTCAGAGTGGGGGTCCTCCCCCAAGCTAGCTTTAGGCTCACTACTGTGGAGGGGGAAATCCCATCCACCGGTAGTAGGCCCTCTGCTCCTCCAGCTGCTGCTGCTATGCCAGCTCGATGGCGTGAAGTCTCTCGCCGGACATCCGCTGCCAGTCCCTGGTGGACTCGACGTGCTGGTGCACGGTCTCCTCCATGTCGCCGACTCGGATGTTGAGCTCGCTCATCTGCTGAGTGAGGGTGGCCCCACGAGATGGCGAGCGCAACCCGGACGACAAAGATGTCGCATCTCCGTAGGCAGTACCAGCAGGGACGGCCCACTCACCACTGCCGAGCTACTCGCACCCTGCTGATACATGGGCTGGTCCCAACCGGGAGCATATCCGGGAGTAACCCCAGGCATGTACTCGGTAGAGGTCCATGTACCAGACGGCGGTGTGGTAGGCTGAGGCTGTGGCTGAGGCGACAGCTGCGGAGACGGCTGTGGTGGCAGCTGTTGTGCTCCGGCTGCTCTCCTCGATGCACTCCTAGTTACCCTGTCACCAGAGACACTAGAACGACGAGGTTCCTCGAGAGGAACGGTCAGTGGCCCCTGGCCGTACAACCTGAAATCCGGGTTAGGTAACTGGATCTGGTTTGTATGGCCCGGGTAAAAGAAAACCAAAGAATCATCCGGACCCTTCTTAAGAATATGCCCCTGAGTCAAATAAGCCTCGTCAATCTGAGTCCGGAGATTAGCAATGGAGGGCACGTTGGGCCCTTGCGTAATCCCAAGATTTGTGACGATGCGAGAAATCAAAGACGTACACTCAATAGAACCCGTCATTTTAAAATTTGTTAACCACTGTCGAATCATAGCTTGCACAGGGGAGATCTTGATTCATCTGACCGCGGCATATAAGATCATCATCTCGTCAGTGCGCACGGTTCGTACATCATCCCTTGGAAAGAGAGTGATGGCGAGCCACTTGTGCCACAGTCGGAGAGTGGGATGCAAGATATCGTTGCACCGAGGTGTCAACTTGCCACGAACAGGCCGACCAGAGATCTCTTCCCAAAAACTCAATTAAAACCAGCACAAGCTTGCTCAAGAGAAATAGCGCAGCGACGATGAAAACCGAGGGTGCGACTAAGATCTTTCCACGAAACTCGATACGGAACTCCATGAAATCGGAATGAAATACCAGACGCATCCTCTTGAAGAGTGTAGAGAAACTAGATGGTGGTAGGTCTAGAACCAACCTCATGAACTGGGACAAAATCCTCCCATCCTAGAGCTTGCCAAATGGAATCGAACTCAGAGTCCATACCTATTTTCTCGAGAAGGTCCGGGTCGAACTCCTTGGTGTTGGCGAAGACTCGGTCCTTGATGAGAGCGTAGGCTTGTCTCTCGCGATCACTCCTCAAGTCGATGAAGGCGGTGTCGACAGCGTACACTTCCTCGGCTTGTGGCGTGGGTAGCTCTTCTTCTCCTTCCTCTTCACGGTCGGTTGACATTGGGCTTGGTGCAGCTTCGGAGTGACGAGACGAGCTCCCCCCGTCACGTGAACGGCGTGAGCGAGTCAACTTCCGAAATGCGTCGGAGGCCCAACTCATCTTGCACAACGATCGGACAACACGAGCAACTCTGTGATAGGTTAGTGAAACCGAATGAAATTCTTACCGAGTTTGCTCCACCAATGATCAATATTTCAGCAGCACTTGGAGAGAATACTTGGCACCTTAATCTTGAGCGACAAATCCACGAAAACCAGAGAGCAAGAACAAGAGAGGGAGAGAGTGATGCAATGGGTGAAGACACCCCTCAAACCCCCTGGTATTTATAGGTAATGAAGTCGGGCACCGAGACATGAGCCGTGTGCAACGGCTAGGAGCCGTTGGAGGAAGGAGGGCCGGGTTAGCCGTTAGGCTGGGTCGGCCGACCTGTGGGGTCGGCCGAACCCACCTCGGGTCCGCCTGCCTCCAGCTTTTTGCAACGGTTCTCTAACGGTCACTTGAGGGTCTGCCTAGGTGTCCCGGTCCAAACTTGCCCGGAAACTTGCTCAAATGAATTTTTAAGGATTTTCCAACTCAAAATTTTATTTTCAGAATTTTTATTTAAAAAGGGAATTTGGCTAGAAAAAATTCTAGCATGCAGATGCCAGGATGGAAAATTCAAACTTGCATCAGGAAAAATTAAATTAAATTTCGAAAAGGGAAATATGAGATAACTACCAATTTTACCTTTTGGCGGAAGGACTCATCTTTTTAAGTCCGAGAGCGGGACTTTTCTCGGTGATCAGTTCCACTCGTCACCCCACTCCCGAGAAGTAGAGGGGTGTGGTCTCTGTACCTGCCGCCACACCTTCCGTGTTTTCCTTGATTTTCTTGGTGCGGTCAGAGGCTGTGTGAGCTGGGGTTGTGGCTCCGTCCATCCCCAGGTCTGCTCATCATTCCTTTGCACTGAGCATGACTTAGGAACGGCCTCCCAAGAATGAGTGGCATCTCCGCGAATTTTGGTAATAAGCTAAATGATAAGAAGTATGTTACCTCGAACGCGAGGATTGGAATAGCATGAGAATATCATATTCTACCACAAGAGATTTAATCCTAAGCTGACCAAGCTTAGATAACATGGCTAGATAAGACAAATCGTGTTAAGGGAAATCTAGCACGTAGTTGGAATTTCTCACGTGCTTGAACCAGAGTATAGTCGTGAGACATATGGATTATTTGGTGAGTGCTTATGGATGCTAACAAAAGAAGACACAATGGCACTGAGCATCGGAGACCCTCACAAGGAAACAAGATATGTTGAGACTAAGCACAATTGAACCTTGGAGTAGAAACACTGTCAATGGAGATCCACGTCATCAAAGTCATCAACATTTGGAAGCTGAACTTAAAGAAAAAATGGAAGGTATACTGAAGTGAAGACCCTCACCACACCTGGTATGAGCTTAATCTCGAGGATGAGATTCTCGTGAGGGGGGTAGACTGTAACATACCCGAATTTTGGATGTTTCCCATGTGTGAATTTTTGCAAAAATTTAAAACTTTTTGTTTGAATATGTGTGCTATCAAATTTTGAATCAATTTGCTAGCCTCTTATCTCAAATTCCATATAAATTAAAACCATGTAAAATTTATTTCAAATTATGGTACAATTGTGAGTTGGAGTTCTTGGATTTATTTTGGAGTTCAATTGTGTGGAGTTTGAATTTGAAAGTAATTCAAATTCAAACTATAATCAAACCTAAATTCAAAACCTTTTTCAAAAGCTAACATCTAACATGGGATGAGTTCTAGTGCTGGAAGTCTGCTAGAGGCCCCTACCTCCTCAGCACCAGACCAACGAGCACCCTGAGTTTCTAAGCTAGCTCGCGTGGCCCAGCAGGTCGGTCCAGATCCGCAGCCTAGCATAGCCCGCCGGCCTCTCCCCTTTTCTTCCTTTCTTTCGCTGACCAGCGGGCCCCGTGCATCAGCCACCTCTGTTCCTCCTTCTTTTTCCCCTGCCGACGCAAGCAGACAGCGACCGATGCCGCGCCACACCGCGAGCTCACGGTCCTGCCCATGGCGCCACCCCAGCCGCGCTGGCGCACCTGGATGGGAGCCACGTGCTCCGCGCCGCATCCCAGTCGCCCGTGCTCGCCAAACCCTAGCCACCGCCGCATATAAAGCCGACCCGCACCCAAACCTTCCCCCTGTGTCCACCGTCGCCCAGGGGAAAACCCCAATCCACTGTGCTGCCTGTGAGAGAAAGGAGGGGAGGAGTAGAAGAGGGAGGCACCTGCGGAGAGGAGCTGGAGCCGGACGTCACCACCCCCGAGCCGCCGAGACCGTGTCACGTTAGGCACCACTGCGCCGGCAGGGACGCCGGGCACCGTGAAGATGACGTCGAGGAGCGGAAGGCCGTCCGTGGACGTGGAGCCGGAGCTGCCGCCGGGCGAGGAGGAGGCCGCCCGTGGGAACGACGCCAAGACGCCGACGTGGAAGAGGAGCAGAGGAGTGCTTAGCCGGGAACGGGAACACCTTCGTCACCATCGGGAATGCCTACATCGAGCCTGCGACGCCTTCACTGCCTACCCTTTAACAAAGGATCTCCGCCGCTGCGCCGCGCTGCCATGTCGCGATTGGCATCCTTAACACTGGATGCACGCACGCGCCGACCATGTTGCGACCGATGAGGATCCCGTGCCTGCGCACCAGCAACCCAGGCCGAGCGCCCTTGCACGTAAAGGCCAAAGCCTTGACCTTTAGCCACCTTCCGCACCCGCCGTCGGCACCTCGTCGCCACCGCGTCGCGAACCGACCGTAGAGGCCAAGCGTGTGCCTTGGTCGGGCAAAATCGTGCAAGACGTCGCCGGGGAGCCGCCTAACCTAGCTGCCCTGCTCGTCTTAGAGTTCGCCACTGCCTTTTCCCAACCTTGTGCCGCGCCGCCATGTCTCTGCACCGAGCACTGCTCGCCGTGCTCGGTGTTCCTGTGAGTCGGCCTTAGTGTTGTGCTAATCTTCTGCAGATGCCCGCTCACGCGAGAACAGGTCCGAGCGCACCCCAGCGCAGAGGCCAAGGCATGGCCTTTGGTCAGCTCTACGTCGCGCTGCCACACACGCAGAAGCCATGCCAAGGGCACCGCGCTCTGCAGCCAAACCGCGGAACCTCCCCGCCGCGCTTGGGCACCCTCATGCACCAGGGGCATGCCTTGAGCTTCGCTAGTAGCCGGTCGCCATCCCGAGCCACCGCTTTGACCAGGAGCGCCCTTGCCATCGCCGTTGGGTGTGCACCGACGCGGGCAGGTGCCGCGCTCAGAGCACTGCGCGGCAACGGCTGCACCAGTGAACCCCAGCGGAGATCGAGGAGCACCAGCAAACCCCAGCATAATCCAGGGACCCAATCTAGACTTCAGTGGGTAAAACCTAGATGGGCTCTTAGTTTGGGCCCCCTAGCCCATGAAAGCCCATCTGATCCAGATGTTTACCCAGCCGAACCGTAGAGAGGAGTTCAGGGAGGTTCTGTAGACTTGGTCCACTGGGCCAGTTGGGCCAAGTTTTTTGGGCCGCTTTTGCCCCACCACTCTTTCGGCCCAATAGCGGCCCACTAACTTGCTGACCGCTGACGTCATGCTGACGTCAGCATGTTTTTAATAAAATCCTTTTCTGATTTAATAAATGTTTTATAAATGCTTTTACCTTGGAAAAATCATAAATAATTAACGGGAGCTCCGAAAAAATATGAAACCAATTGCGTTTGTTTCATAATTCTGAGACGCTCGCCGCTATCCTGTCCTTCTCTGCTCTTGCCCTTGAACCAAGCCCCCTTTTTGCCCTGCGTTCTTGGTGTAGAATTCGTGGCCGCTGCCCGCCACTGCGCTATTGTGGGTCTGGGACGCCGGAGCCCCACAACTAGCCAATGCGTGTCGCGGACAGGAATCCTACCCTATGTTCGCATCGCTTACCCTTGCTACACATTTGCCTCAGCTTTGTGTTGCTTCGCGAATAACCCGCTCCCACTCTACATTGCTACGTGCTGTGAAGCATGTACCATGCCATGTGCTTGAAACCAGGATGCCGCACGTGATGGATGGCCGTGTCGTGAGCAGAGGCCTCTGCTTCATGCACGGCAACCCCAAGCTGCAACCTAGTTGCCTCGCCATGGTCGTTGCCGCATCACTAGTACATGCCTCGTAGCGCTCTTAGGCACGCCTCACCGCATCGCCACCCAATATCGGTCACAAGTCAATCCTTTCATCCCTTTTGAGCTATCACCACATATCTTGGCATGGTAATGCCTTTCCTAGTTTATCTATGTCTCGCTTTGCTGTCATAATCCTTTGCGCTACCGCTTTGACCATCCGTGAGCTAAAACCTTGCAAGTGCTGATCTCAGCCTCTCCGCATCCTGCTTGCGAGCATGATCACCTATGATCTTAACCTTAAGACCAACAACCTGACCTTGAACTAACCCTTGCTCCTATCATGTTTTCTAGTTATAAAACTAATTGTTTAAACTGCTTTTCTTATAAAACTATTTGCTCTAATTTCATTATTTAAACCAGTGCTGCTTGTATTTAGTCTGAAGTTTATTTGGATCTTCTAAATTGGTTCTTATTGATGTTTTTGCATTAGATGTAATGCTCGTTATTTATTTCCGCGTCGCATCTCGTGTAGGCTTGTGTTCTCGTATGAAGACCTGAGCTGCGACGACCGAGAAGACCCTTCTACATCAACATTGACCGAGAGGATGCTCAACCTCTACTACTCTACGTCGACTACCGCGTAGGTGTCATGTCACTCCCAACCATGTAGAACCCATGCATGCTTTTAGTTGCTAGTGCTATATTTATGTTATTTGATTTGATGGATTGCATTGCCATTTGTTTAGCCGTACCTTGATATTTGATTTATCCTGTTTCCTTGCTTCACCCGCCTCGGGACTAGCTACAGACCCCTAGCTAGTCCCCCTTTTTACTATCCATACTTTTTATGCTTTGGATTATGGATGGTATTCTGGGTTGGACTGAAATTTGGGTGATCTCGGTGTGCTCTAGCGTGAGTTCTGGGTGTGTGTATCCCTTGATGTGTTTTGGCGGGAGCGAGCCTTATGGTTACTTGTGAACACCTAACTAGGGGAGATGCGACCTGGCCTCTCACCGCTAGTGGCATGTCGGATGGATGGAGTTGTTGAGGTGCTCGCTCCCTGCCCTTAAGGACCGATCGTCAGTTGACCTTGCTTCTTTGGACTACTTTCGTACATACCGTCCGCCCTGTTATGGGCGGGGGTGCGGGGCGAGACTAGTAGTGGACATCAATCAGCCTGTAGGAGGATCGATGTGATCCACTACGTGAAAAACTCACTTTAGTAACGGGCATAGATTGCCTTTAGTAACGGGCAAAGCGCCCGTTACCGATCAAGTGTTACAAATGAGCCAAGAAAGGTAACAGGCAGATGCCCGTTACTGATAACACATATTCGTAACGGGCATCAAACAACGACCGTTACCACAACTAGCCACCGGTCACGTGAAATGGCTGTTTCTCTAGGCCCACAGGGAACTTTGGTAACGGGCACCAAAACAGAGCCCATTACAGTAGCTCAACATCGGAGACGCGTGTTGTGTACCTGCGTCTCCTGTATCTATACGAAATGAGACGCGTCTATTTCACGCGCGTCTCCGCACAACTAGGATTCGTAACGGGCATCAAAAAACAACCGTTACCACAACTAGTCACCGGTCACGTGAAATGGCTGTTTCTCTGGGCCCACAGGGAACTTTGGTAACGGGCACGAAAACAGAGCCCGTTACTGTGAAGTCAACATCAGAGACGCGTGCTGTGAACCTGCGTCTCCTCTGTCTCGACGAAATGAGACGCATCTATTTTCACGCGCGTCTACTGTCTCTCAACTAAAGGAGACGCGTGCTGTCAACCCGCGTCTCCTCTATCTCGACGAACGGGCCAGGTTCTGGGGCCCACCGGTCAGTACTGGTAACGGGCTTTTACACTGCCCGTTACATTGTTGGCATGTTTGTAATGGGCGTTCCGAATGAAGCCCGTTACTCACTGATCAGTGTTTGTAACGAGCTTGAATTAACGCCCGTTACAGATACGTAGGCCACCCCTATAGTAACCTGCCTGCTTGCCGGCTGCATCCTGGAACCAGCCAGGATTTGGCAGCCATCAGGGGCTGCATCCTACCATCCTGGAACCAGCCAGGATATGGCAGCCACCACAGCAAGGAGACATCACAAACACATTCTCACATCACAGATATAGACAAGCAAGATCACATTTATAGACAAGCAAGATCACATTTATAGACAACCTAGCAAGATCACATCAAGTTTCAAGTTACTATCTGTTGACACTCCTTAGCCTCACCACTAGGTATGCACTCACAGCAACGGCGCCAGAAATGCCCGTTGGCACTCGCTAGCGTCGCTACCGGGTTTATACCCCTCGTAATGGGGCTAGGGAACATCTTTGGTAAAACACACGTCACAGAAAGGTCCGCAAGCGCACGGATTACCATTGTAGCACTTCACCCGGTGGTATTCGGGTTATCGTATTTATATTTTCCCAAGGGAGGCACTACGGCAAAGATGATCGGATAAACAGTGGAGAGTAACAAGACTCGGTAAAGAGCTATAGTGGGGGTAACGAATAAAGATATTTGGGGATAACAAGACACACACAAGGAGATCTTGATAAAGGGTTAGAGAGGAGCTAGTGAGCTGGGAGAACAACGAGACATGAAAGGATCCTAACACAATCTATCTATTCTTGTCAACTCTAGGTAAAGAACTAAGGCAAAGGATAACCAAGGCAAGCTAAACTCGACAAGCTCTTCTAGTGCTGCAGGGGCATGCAAAGCCGCGCTCTCGGACTGGGATGAGAAGGGAGAACACGACGTGCTGAATCCTACCAGCCCGAACTAACGTGGTGGACTACTGAGCCCGTCCGGAGCTGTCACCTTCTTAGGGTACCACAATTATTCCGTTGAACGGGACACCAATCTAAGACTAAGGCAAGCTCTGAGCACCGCGCTCGCAATGAACCAAAGAACCTTTCCCCGGATATCACGAAGGAAGGTCTCTCTCTACGATGAAACACCGTAGATCAAGCGAAGAACGACCACAACACTATAGGGTTCAAGAGAGCTATGCTAACCAAGATTAAACTAACTTTAGTCTAAACCAAGAATAAAGCTTCTAGAGCAAAGTAAAAGCTGAATGTAATTGACTCGAAAGGTAAGATAGAAAGATAACTTGAATTGTACTTGAGTCTAAACAAAGAAAGGATACAAGAGTAGTACCGGAACCCTGAAGAAGACTCCTCTAGAACCCCGAGACTAGCTCGACTTGACTCTAACTCCCAAGCTACACTAATCCTACTCTAAGTGAACAAAAGAGGGAAATGGAGATGCTCCTGCGTTGTGTGTCCATTCCAGCGAGTGGGAGGTGGCTTTTATAGGCAAGTGAGGTCGGCGAAGCGCAGGGGAGGAATATCCCCAGTGGGGCCGGCTCACTAGGCACGGTCGGCCCTGTGATCTACCGACTCTTGCCTCGGACGCTCCTGATCACTGCTCCTGAGGCGGTTGTAGGTCGGCTCCTTGGGTCGGTTTCGCCCGGCACACTAGTTGATAGGTGCGGTCGGCCCACCCCCGTGCCGTGTGATGAACCAACCATGCTCGAGGACGCCTAGGATTGCCTCTGGATGGCGGTTGTGGTGGTTGAGCGATCGGACAAGTGGACCCATTGATCCAAGTGATCCTAGCCTCCACCATTTGATCAAACCGATGTTTCTTCAGTGAATCTCGCTCGTCCAAGTTGTGCTCGAGGGAGAGGGGGTACTCTGGACCAGAGATGTGCCACGGGGCAGGGCCAGCCGCACCTGTAGGGTCGGCCGCACCTGCAGGGCTGGCCGGACCAGGTGGTTCGGCCGTGTCTTGCACGTGTGGTGTGTTGGTCCCAAATTCTCCCAAAATGTGTACCTGCCTATGAAATTCACAACACAACTCGTGGAACTTTATTATTTCTAAAAATGTGCATGAAACTTGTCGTATACTCCTCTCGAACCCGAGGTTTTGACGGTCAAATTTTTGTTGTAAGGACCGTCAACAAACTCCCTCAAGCTAAACATTTGCTCGTCCTCGAGCAAAGCCTAGACTTGGCCTCGGTGGATCAGGAGTTGCATGATGTTACCACTCGGCAAGTACCTATGCACAAATCCATGCTCTTCTTGCTATTTGAAAAGATTGGTACGAGAGACTTAGCCTTGTTTTACCTGTGGGGCTTGTAACTTTTCACCTTGCCTTCGGAGGTTGAAAGGTAGAATGGTTTTGACTTTGCATCATTCACTCTTCTCTTTTTGGGCTTCTATCTCGGAGTTTTGAAACTTTTGCAAAGAAAAACAAGGTTCCTCGGATGGTTCCCTCGATCGCTCAAGTGGTATTTGTTACCTCACCAAAGGCTTTGAGTGAGCCTCAACTTCCTACTCTATGGCTTGTATGTGGAGCTTTGGGTAGGATAAGTATGAGACTCACTTGTGCCACATGATGTTGTTGAGCCAAAGACCGGATCCAAGAAGAAACTAGTCATGCAACTTGATCGAGATGTGCAAAGTGTGTGGAAAATTTTTTGTTTGTTTTTCTAAGTACTCCTTGCTTTGAGATTCTCCTCTTGCTTTTATTTTGGAGGGGGCTCATGTTTCATTTTTTTTCTATGCTCTTTGATTGGAGCACTTCTTTTTTTCTATGCTTCTTGAGCATATACTCTTTTTTTTCTTTTGATGACCCCTCTCTCCTTTTGCAAGAATACAATCTCTTAGGAACTTTGGAGTATTTATTTTTGGTGGGTGGACGGCATGTTTTGCGTAACTCCCGGTGTGGAAGTTAGCTTGTATATGTGGGTGTACGTGATCTCGATCGTGGGAGCATGAAAAGATTCTACCAAGGGTCACAATAATTTGGCAAAACTCAGTGGGTCACAAGCAAGCATATGTAGAAGGTTTATACTTTGATATCGACATATGGCTTTGGTAGGTGATATGACCATTGAGGAACTTGTCTTGTTTTATTTTCAAAAGATTCACCATACTAGGGGATAGAGCAAGATCAACATTGTCTCACCATATCATACTAGTCAACACCCTAGGTTTGGTCATAAGCATTTGCTTCCCACAAAGTTTTATTTCAGGCTCTTGTCTCAAAATATACGAACAAATTCAAATGCTCATAGAGCACAAGGTTGTACACTAGGTTCTTGCAAAGTTTTAACATAGCAACTATTCATCATTTCCAAAGTGAGGATATAGACTAGATTTCAAGTGCACATGGTTGAAGCAAATATTTTTGTTGTTTGTTTTTATTCAAATGTGGTAAACAAGATGTTGAAAATCGGTTTGGATGGGAATACCTTCCTGGATTGAAAATGGGGTCTCCCCCAAGCTAATTTTTGGCTACCTGGTTGGCGTGTCTTCATTTTGGTGATGAGTTGAGCACTTGGAAGCTTGTAGTGGTTGGCTTGATGGATTTGTGAAAAATCATAGGTACGGCTGTACCACTTGGTTCGACCGGCCCTACTATATTTGTTCCAAGCACTCGTGTCCCCTGCTGTAAACATCCTACACAAAAATTTTGTCGAGGGGAGGTACGGCCGTACCTCTAGGTTCGGCCGTATCACCAAAAATCTCCAAAACTGTTTTTCTATGTCTTGTTTACTTACTAATGTAATGGTGAAATCAAATTTGAAATATAAATATGCTTGATGCATGAAATAAAATGTTGGAAGGGAAATATGAGATAAATACCGGTTTTACCACACGGTGAGGGCTCGTAATTTAGAGTCCGTGAGCGGGACTCCTCCGTCTGCTCAATCGATTTTGGATTCGTCCGGTCCTGGAGTGGAAGACTCGGATGATGCTCCCTTCACACGCCACACCCTCTTTGTTTTCTTCGGTGGCGCTGAAGTCAGTGAGGCTTTGGCGGGGGTGTTTTTGGTTTCCGTCTTCTTTTCCCCTTAGCCTTGTTGATTGCCTTCGGCTTCTTTGGTTGGTGGCGCCCTTTGAATGCTTTGTCTTGCTCCCAATGCTTTCTCATCGTTGTGATGAGGCTATCTACCTTGGGCTTGGTCGGGGCTGCCTTCTCTTTCTTGTATTGGGGCCGTAGCTTCCTCCACTCCCTATATTCCTCATCTTGCACTAGGTAACATTGCTCTTCTTTTGCTTGGAATTTGAATGTCATGTTCCTTCGCCCTATGTGGAATTGAATCTTTCCGGCTCCGACATCAATCCTTGCATTGACTTCTCTTAGGAATGGTCGCCCGAGAATAAGTGGCATTTCCCCATCATCTTGTGTGTCGAGGACCACGAAATCCGCAAAGACGTAGGAGCCTTTGACATTCACCAAGAGATTTTCCACTACGCCCTCTGGATATTTAATTGATAAGTCGGCGAGTTGGACTCTCATCATTGTCGGGGAGAGAGCAGGATATCCTAACTCCTCAAACATGGGTTTGGACATGAGGTTGACACTCGCACCAAGGTCACAAGGAGCATTCTTGATCTTTTGATAGTAGATCGTGCATGTGATGGCCGGATATCCATTGTCCTTCCTGTGCAAGACTGCTGATTCCTCCCATGGGTCTTGGATTTGGTGTATGAGCTTCCCTACATGGTTAGGTGCATACATTCTCCTAGATGGCTTACCCCATCTAGTGGATACGACGCTAACATTTTCCTGGGTAGGCTCGGGTTGCCCCGGGATTCTACCCGACTCGGAAGAAGGTAAAGAAGCAGCAAGCTGAGCAAGTTGAGTTTCTATCATTTTAGTAAAGCTTAGCTGATTCTTCGTAGCAGTAGTGAAAGATTCTATAGAGGAGTTTATATTTTCAAGAACTTTATCATTGGCGGCTAGCTTCTTGTTTAAGTTTTCATTAATTCTAGCTTGGCCAAAGACAAGATCTTTAATGGAAGGCTGATTATTGAAACTATTAGAATAATTACCTCCATTTTGATTGTTGAACGGGAAGTTGGGTCTCGAGTTCCACCCTTGATTATTGTAGTTGTTGTTGCGGAACCCGTTGTTGTTGCCATTGTTGATGAAGCTGGCTTCTTCCCTTGTTTCGGGACAATCATTTCCCGAATGTCCCACATTACCGCAAACCTTGCACGTCATGCGAGCATCCATAATCTTGGCAGTCTCCATACTGGTTGGTGCCTCCAATTTCTTCATGAGGAGGTCCATCTTAGTGGCGAGCATGTCGATTCCATCGACTTGGTGTACACCGCAGGTACGGGGTTGGAGACGATCTCCATCCCAACCTTGATTTGCCACCATCTTCTCGATCAATTCCTTGGCTGTGGGTACTTGTAGCGAGAAGAAGGCTCCTCCAGTGGCTGCATCTAGGTGCTCACGGGCGGTACGCTTGAGCCCGTGGTAGAAGGTTTGGATTAAGAACCACCCCTGCATGCCGTGGTGTGGGCACGTGGTGATGTACTCCTGGAAACGTTCCCATGCTTTCGGGATACTCTCATCATTCTGCTGCTGGAAGCCCGAAATTCTAGCACGGAGGGCATTGGTTTTGCCCACCGGGAAGAACTTTGCGAGAAATGCCTTAGAGCACTAATCCCATGTGTTGATGGCATCTCGTTCCGCATAAAACCATTGCTTCGCCTTCCCGAGCAATGAGAACGGGAATAGGCGAAGACGAATTGCATCGTCCATCACTCCACGGATAGTGAATGTCCTACACACCTCCAAAAAATGCTGGAGATGTGCGTTGGCATCTTCATTAGGCTTGCCACAGAATGGATTTGCTTGCACCATGTTGATCAACGCCGGCTTGAGTTCAAAGTTTCCGTCCCCCACCGTCACGTTCGGTCCGGTAGGGACATTGGTGTTGGAGGGAGCGAAAAACTCGTGGATCGTCCTCTCGGCCATTGGTGTTGATGAGGTGCTATCTACGGGATCGACGGTGTTCGTCTCTTGACTCGAGAGAAACTTCTGAGGAATGAGGACGCGAGGTCGCACTGTCCTCACAAGTGACTCCGAATTGTCGTGGAAGTTGGACGGTAGGTCGAAACCGGTCATGTACTACTCTGCGTACACGAGAGTAGAGCAAGGGTAAACCCGCTTAAATAGTGGTTCACCGAACCTAGATAACTCTACCACTAAGTTTAAACGATATCTTTTGCCTATTGCCTCCCCGGCAACAGCACTAGAAATGCTTGTTGACGCTCCTTAGCCTCACCACTAGGTATGCACTCACGGCAACGGCGCCAGAAATGCCTGTTGGCACTCACTAGCGTCGCTACCGGGTTTATACCCCTCGTAATGGGGCTAGGGAACGTCTTTGGTAAAACACACGTCACAGAAAGGTCCGCAAGCGCACGGATTACCGTTGTAGCACTTCACCCGGTGGTATTTGGGTTATCGTATTTATATTTTCCCAAGGGAGGCACTACGGCAAAGATGATCGGATAAACGGTGGAGAGTAACAAGACTCGGTAAAGAGCTATAGCGGGGGTAACGAATAAAGATATTCAGGGATAACTTGACACACACAAGGAGATCTTGATAAAGGGTTAGAGAGGATCTAGTGAGCTGGGAGAACAATGAGACGAGAAAGGATCCTAACACAATCTATTTATTCTTGTCAACTCTAGGTAAAGAACTAAGGCAAAGGATAACCAAGGCAAGCTAAACTCGACAAGCTCTTCTAGTGCTGCAGGTGCAAAGCCGCGCTCTCGGACTGGGATGAGAAGGGAGAACACGACGTGCTGAATCCTACCAGCCCGAACTAACGTGGTGGACTACTGAGCCCGTCCGGAGCTGTCACCTTCTTAGGGTACCACAATTATTCCGTTGAACGGGACACCAATCTAAGACTAAGGCAAGCTCTGAGCACCGTGCTCACAACGAACCAAAGAACCTTTCCCCGGATATCACGAAGGAAGGTCTCTCTCTATGATGAAACACCGTAGATCAAGTGAAGAACGACCACAACACTATAGGGTTCAAGAGAGCTATGCTAACCAAGATTAAACTAACTTTAGTCTAAACCAAGAATAAAGCTTATAGAGCAAAGTAAAAGCTGAATGTAATTGACTCGAAAGGTAAGATAGAAAGATAACTTGAATTGTACTTGAGTCTAAACAAAGAAAGGATACAAGAGTAGTACCGGAACCCTGAAGAAGACTCCTCCGGAACCCCGAGACTAGCTCGACTCGACTCTAACTCCCAAGCTACACTAATCCTACTCTAAGTGAACAAAAGAGGGAAATGGAGATGCTCCTGCGTTGTGTGTCCATTCCAGCGAGTGGGAGGTGGCTTTTATAGGCAAGTGAGGTCGGTGGAGCACAGGGGAGGAATATCCCCGGTGCGGCCGGTTCACTAGGCACGGCCGGCCCTGTGATCTACTGCCTCTTGCCTCGGACGCTCCTGATCACAGCTCCTGAGGCGGTTGTAGGTCGGCTCCTTGGGTCGGTTTCGCCCGCACGCTAGTTGATAGGTGCGGCCGGCCCACCCCCATGCCGTGTGATGAACTGACCATGCTCGGGGATGCCTAGGATTGCCTCTGGATGGCGGTTGTGGCGGTTGATCGATCGGACAAGTGGACCCATTGATCCAAGTGATCCTAGCCTCCACCATTTGATCAAACCGATGTTTCTTCAGTGAATCTCACTCGTCCAAGTTGTGCTCGAGGGAGAGGGGGTACTCTGGACCAGAGACGTGCCACGGGGCAGGGCCGGCCGCACCTGGCAGGGTCGGCCACACCTGCAAGGCCGGCCGCACCTGCCAGGCCGGCCGCACCTGCAGGGCCGGCCGGACCAGGTGGTTCGGCCGTGCCTTGCACGTGTGGTGTGTTAGTCCCAAATTCCCCCAAAATGTGTACCTGCCTATGAAATTCACAACACAACTCGTGGAACTTTATTAGTACTAAAAATGTGCATGAAACTTGTCGTATACTCCTCTCGAACCCGAGGTTTTGATGGTCAAATTTTTGTTGTAAGGACCGTCAACACTATCATCAGGGCTAGTTTGGATGGAGTCATGAGAAAACTGCCTGAACCAGGCAGCATCTGACCCCAACCAAGCATGCCAAGCAGGTTTCTCAGGCAACAACACCTGACTAAAGAAGACTGAATGAGTTTCAAGTTTCTGGCTACAATGAACTCATGGTGCACCATTATAGAAGTTGCCCTTTCGGTCGATGGTCTCCATAAGAATGTACTCGCACAGCATCTCCCGGACACGCTTTAGATCTTCTGTGGAAACATCTACAGCAACTTTGAAATCCTGCAAAATACAATCATTTATGAGAATACAAGTAGAAATCAGTTTCTAAAATCAGATGGAGAATATGAGCAGAGACAAGGTTGAGCATTATTATCTACTTACAACAGCCTTCTTGATGTCAGGTATGTCATCGAGTAGTCTTAACATATGGAATGCCACATGGAATCCACACAAAGAGGACCGCCATGGCTGCTGAGCACACTGCATCGAGGTACCAAAATGACAAGTTAATGCAGTACCAAATAGGTAAGAAGGGACCATAAAAAACCTCGGTCTTACATCGAGATTTGTTTTGTGCTTGAGTGTTGTGGCTTTTGGCTTTTTTTCTTTCCTTTCGTCACTCCGTCCTGTGCATGATCAGCAAAGGCCCTGCATGATCAGCAATACCGATTAGAAACACTAAGAGATTGAATTTTTGTGAACAAAACCTACAAGATACTGTACCAAAGGCCCTGCATGGTCGGCAATACCGATTAGAAACACTAAGAGATTGAATTTTTGTGAACAAAACCTACAAGATACTGACCAGTCCACAACAGATTTGAGGTCTGAGAACTTTAGCGGGGGATGTTGTTTAGCAGAATCTAGATACCAAACCTCTTTGAACTTCATACAGATGATCATTGTTACCCAGTGGCTAGTGTAGTAGGCACCCACCACGTAGTCATTGTTCATTGCATTTGCGATTGCTTTGGTAACAAGGCCAAAATGCTAAGAAATATTTGTGGAAGTAATAAAATCTGGATCTAAAAACCCAACACTAATCTGCATCTCCGCTGCCTTGTCCATCATTTTCCTACAAAAAATCAAATTGTTAGCATGCATGAACTTTGTGGTCAAAATTAAAGAAATATCTTTTTAGGTTTTAAGGGACTTACAATGTCCACAACCTCAAGAAGGTAACATCCAGAGAAGCCAGGGTTATAAGGTTATACACGCTACTGAATGCAATGTTTAACATTAAAGCACCACCACCTCCTTTAAAGTAGTGTTGATCCACCTTTGCTGGAAAGGCAAGTTTATCCTTACTGTGTTCCATGACGTAAGCATGCAACCTGGCACAATTTGATCCAGCAGCCTCTAAGTTTGCTTCTGACAACATAGGTGCACCAGGCTTGTATTTTGGTCGTTCCTGTTCTGTCCCAATAATACAGTTAAGTATCTCATCTTTAGACAGAGGTTTCCTGGCCTGGTTCCCCTTCTGCAGTGGAGATTGCCCGGGCTCCTCCTCCTGTTGCAGAGGCTGAGGTACATGTTGTATCTGCTGCTTAGGGGGAGATTACCTGCGCTCCTCCTGCTGCTGCTGGAGAGGCTGCTGTTTCGTCTGTTGCTTATCCTCATGTTGCAGCTGCTGCTTAGGCGGAGTTTGCCTGGGCTCCTCCGGCTGTTGTCGACGCTCCTGCTGCGTAGTTTTGCTGATCTGCTACTGCTGCTGCTGAGCCTTCTCTTGCTGACACTGAGCTGCAATACCTCCATCTGATGCTGTACCCCTGCTATCTGTTGCGGCTTCAGGGTTTGGATGTCTCGTCATGGGTGGTATAAGGATCCTGTCCTTTGGCCATTGGATCCTTTGAACTAGAGCCTCAGCTAGGGTTGCTATGTCATCATCATCAATTGGTACAGGCAGAGGGTAGTGACCCGCATTGGCCCACACATAAGTAGGTTGCACCACAACATACCCATCCTGCACCGGTATTGAATGGCAAGCCTTTTGAAATGGAAAGACTTTCGCTAGTGCGAGCTCCACATTAATCCCGGTGCCATCCAAAAGGCTGCACGTGGTTTGCTCTGTCAGCTTATCTATTGTGTCCAGCATAGGTGATCGACTATCATAGTGCACTTGATTCGCTTCGTCCTCGTTGGCATTCCAATAGTCTTGCTCTCTGCCACACGCATCTTCCTCGCTGTCATGCGCATGTTCTTCCTCGCGGTCATGCGCATGTTCTTCCTCGCGGTCATGCGCATCTTCTTCCTCGCTGCCATGCACGTCTTCTTCCTCGCTGCTACTGACAAGCGCTGGTAGTTGGGAAGGAAGAAGTACAATTTTCGGTATTTCGATGCCTGATAGTCTTAGAGCATGGACAACTGTTTTAAATGTTATGTCCATCATATCATCAGACCTCTTGTTCCTCCTCTTCTTCCTGTACATTCCAGCAAACTCTTCACTAAACCCTTTACCCCAGCCAAGTGAACTAGACACGCCTCGGACCCGACCTCGATGCTCTGGAGTCTCAAGTGCTGCGGTGAGGATATCATCCTCCCTAACCCCAGAGAAAGAACCATCGCTACCCTGAGCTGCAAGTGTTTTCACCCTATCTGCTACCCCCACCACCGCAGGGTTACTGGATGTTATGCCCCCGCTTCCTTCACTAGTATTCTTCCTCTTCTTCCCTACCCTTGCCCGTAGATAAGGTCTCGAACGTCCAGGAAATTGGTCCCAAGGGTTCTGTTTTCCTTCTGCAGCTAGCTTTGCATCCTCCTCCTCCCACTCTTTCCTTTTACCACGATAACCTTTTCTGCCCGTCTTGTGTGGCTTATTATGCAATGCTCTCTTTTGTTTCATCTTCTGGCTCAATTGCTGAAATGAAGGAGAATTGATTTCCTGCACAAACATGTCCCAGTCTTGTTGCTGCAAAAAGGCATGCTTCACAAAGGGAGTCTCCTCTTCACTCACATATTTTTTTCTTAAATGGGCCTTGAACCGCCGTTGCAAGGTTCCAATCTCTGAAATAGCTGCCTTAACTGCCTTCTTGCGAACAGATTCTTCCAGATTGGCTGGGTAATCTAGCTTTTCCTCTAAAACTGTGAACAGATGTTCCTTCTCAATTGGTGAGAGATCATCAACCGCCTTGTTGATTGACACCCTCTCCTGAGCAATGAGGCCACAGACCAATACAAATCTATCCCTCACAGCATCTGGGGTAGGCCAAAAATTGGCATCAAGTCCAATTGTAGTCAACTTGTCTTCTGGCCATTTGGTTTGTGTCCTTGACCCGCGGGATCGGGTACTACTCGCAGCAGTCTTTGCTGAGTGACCCTGTGAAGAAGGTTCACCGCCGATGGGCTGTGATGGTGCACTGGAGGTAGAGGAGTTTGTTGTTGTGGGAGACTGCATAGATGATATGTCAGGTTGTCAGTAGAGCAACATAAGCAAGACTGAAAATCTAAACAAAATTCTTATGAGATAAATTCGTTATCTCTGACAGGCAAAATAGCTGATATTTTACTTAATTAGCATACAGGGATAGGTGCTAACCATTTTGACAGGGACACAACAGTATGCTTATATATCAAAGCAGAGAATAAATTCCTTCAACTGCTTCCTTGTCCAACTTCAGCAGCGATGGATTGTGTGTTCCATGTGTACATGCAACAAGAGGATAAAGCAATCATGACATTATATATGACAGTAGTGAAACAACACTCACAACACATCATGACACCAACAATAATAATATATATGACAGTAGTGAAACAATTAACACTCACAACAAAGCATAGGACAGTCTAGTTATCACTACATTATAAACCACTGCGATGCAATTCCCACTGACATTATGTGGCCATCAAAATTAAAGTATGCTAACAGGTCCAAAGCATAACTGTCAATCTGGTACATTCAAAGCATAGCAGAATTAAAGTATGCTAACATCCTCAATGCTTTTCATGAATTTACAGTGCAAAAATTGTAGCACCAGGAACATGAAAATGAATTTCAACAGTTCATATAACTTCATCTGTTTGCAACAATTTATTCAAAAAGACTTGGAGCAACAAAATCCATCCATCAAATCCACAGTTAATTAATTAAAAATGAACTATTAAGGCATGTCTCCCTAATCCACCTTGAGATGAATATATAGCAGATTGGGTGGACTACATTATAAACCATTGCAATGCAGTTCCCACTGACATTATGTGGCCATCAGAATTAAAGTATGCTAACAGGTCCAAAGCATAACTGTCGATCTGGTACATTCAAAGCAAAGCAGAATTAAAGTATGCTAACAGGTCCAAAGCATAACTGTCGATCTGGTACATTCAAAGCATAGCAGAATTAAAGTATGCATTAATCCTCAATGCTTTTCGTTAATTTACAGTGCAAAAATTGTAGCACCAGGAACATGAAAATGAATTTCAACAGTTCATATAACTTCATCTGTTTGCAACAATTTATTCAAATAGACTTGGAGCAACAAAATCCATCCATCAAATCCACAATCAATCAATTAAAAATGAACTATCAAGGCATGTCTCCCTAATCCACATTGACATGAATATATAGTAGATTTGGTGACCGAGTAGAGAGAGGGCATTGGGGGTTCAAGCAGGACTAACCTCTGTCGCGAATGAAGTAGTTGTTCTCGTGATGGTCGGAGGGGCCGGATCCACGTCGGCTCGTGGCCTGAGGTGGCCGGCTCGTCGTCGTGGCCGGGGATGACGGATCCGCGTCAACCGTCTTTAGGTTGGCCGGGAAGCCGTCCGCACGCTAGTAACCGCGTCCTCGTCACCGTCGTCACGCAGGGAGCGGTGGGGCTGGAGAAGAGCAGGCTGCGGCGGGGAGAGAGCGGCGAAGGCGAGCGGGGAGAGTGGCGGCGGTGGTGGGGATAGTGCAGGCATTGTGGATCTATCTAGAGAGGAGCCGAATATGTCCCCTGAGGAACTGTGCGCATAACTGTGCTTAAGGAAATTACTAGCGTGCCCTTGACGGCTCTCTGGTGGAATTGGAATTCCATGGGCATCATAGTAAATATAGGTGGGAAATTTTGAGCAGCCCGCGCACGGTTTGCCTGCTGACGCTGACGTGTGGGCCAGTGTCATTGGCGACGATGGTTAGTGAACCCGCATCGCCTTTATTGGCAGTTGGGTCCGGCGGGCGGGCAGCGGTTATCTTTTTATTTTGGCTGCTGATGCTGACGCGTGGGCCAACCACTATTTTATTCGAATGAAACGTGCTTTCCTAAAATATTAGAGCCCATAAAACAACACCTAAAAAATCATAAAAATACGAACAATTCGTATTTGGACATTTAGTATTTGAATAAAATATCAACAGTCACACTTGTGTGCCCAAGATTCTTAGAATTCGTTTTTACATCCCATGTTAATGATGTAATAATTCTAATAACATCTAGTGTGCTCTAAAAATCTACAAATTGACTTGGCAACATAATTTGGGTACCTAGGCTTGTCTTCAAAATTTCAAATGGTTTCGATGAAGGAATAATATACTTGTGTACAAATATCTACATCTCTCACATAGTTTCCTAGAATGTTCCTTGAACATTGAAGTTTTCCACACTTTGCAACGTGTTCGAACTCATATGCATTTGAAAACTTAACAAAACCTTGTGTTCACCTTAAGATTACGAAAATGCAAAGTTTCATTACAGGAGGTGTGGAAAACAAATATTATTTATATATTGTACTTACATAGAATAAGATAAGGCATATAAACATTGTTCAAGAAACGAAATATACACTAAACAATGAAATTAATGAAAACACGGTGATTTTAGAAAACTGTAAAAAAAATAATCAAATTTGGACTAATTACAATGGAGAAATACATGTTACAAAATTTGATTGCAGATTAAAAAGAGAAATGTCATCGGCGACGCGGGATGGATAAACTGTTCTTCATTCTCCAATAGTACAAAGGAGGAAGCAGAGGGCACCGCCGCCCGCCGCCGCCCCAGCCGTGCCCACTTCGGCGGTTTTGACACCCAAGAGGGCATCCTAGACCTTGTCGGCGGCAAATGAGACCACCGCAACCTTCGATTTGACTCACAAACGTGACAAATCAAATCTTGTCTATCAAAAACCGATTAAAAACCGACATCCCGATAAAATCAAATCCGCGTTTAGTAATATCTAATAATTTACATTCAAGATAGATAATGTTCATTGATGCTTGCACCTACATCCCGATGTTCATCCTGCTGACGGCGTACTCCACGGCGACGCTGAAGTTACGCGTCCAGAGGTCGAACTCATGACAGATGCGACACTCGGTGCTGCAGTAGTTGATGATCTTTGAGGTCTCTGGCCCGTAGCGCCTACATCCCGCTACCCAAATGCAGACGTGGGGATTCTAGACGGGTAGCAACGGAATGTCGTCGTTGCCATCACCAAGCCAGTACCACCACGCAATGTTCTCGAGATCCCATTTGACGAGGTAGCGCAGCTGCCGTAGGTTGTGGTTCTTCCACCACCCGTCAGGGGCCACTGCTGATTTCCTGGAGCAGTGCCATGACTTCGGGGTCCGCAGGGTTGCAAAGGCACTTCAGCATCGCTAAGAAGTACTTGGCACCGGAGTCTTCAACAGCGGCATCTCCGACGAGCTTCAGACCCTTATCGGGATTCCGCCGCCTCATCAACCTCTCCATCCCCTCGAAGCATAATGCCTCCGGATGATTGTCAGATGGTTAGATCTACATAGCCCACAGGGGGGTTAACCTCGGTGGTTTATTTGTTCGGCGGGGTGGAATCTAG
This sequence comes from Cenchrus fungigraminus, assembly GCA_036936925.1. NCBI lineage: Eukaryota > Viridiplantae > Streptophyta > Magnoliopsida > Poales > Poaceae > Cenchrus > Cenchrus fungigraminus. The sequence continues at coordinate 78,775,205 of CM072780.1, forward strand.
AGCTAAGAACTCAAAGGTTGCGCACAAGCACACAGAACACAGAGAACACGGCGAGTTTATACTGGTTCAGGCCTCCGGAGAGTAAAACCCTATGTCCAGTTGTTGGTGTGGATTGCTTGAGGATTGCGCGATTGTACAAAGGCTCGCCTTGTCCGCCTTATATTGGCCAGCGGACAAGGTCGGCGCCCAGACTCCTGGTCAGTTACGACCAGGAGATCTAAGTCTAGTTGTTTACAACACTTGCCATATACGTCGATCTGCTTGTCGGAATCCACCGCTTGTCTTGTCTTGCACGCCAAGTCTTGAAGTTGTTCTGGATAAGGTCGTCTGGGCGATCTTCTGGAAGGTCTTCAAGAGGTCGTGTGGGCCTCCAACTAGGTCGGTTGGGCCCACTGTCAGGTCGGCGGGTCTTCTGGACCCACTTGTCGGGAACGGTCGTGAGCCTGGTCGGTGGCGACCCAGGGGTACCCATGTCTCACAAGCCCCCGAGCGATGTGTAGGCGCAGCGACCTTGAGAGGTCATGACGAAGTCGTAGAGCTATCGACAGGTCGAATAGCGTGCATGTCGGTCCAAAAGAAAAAAGAACTAGCCAGCTTAGCAGCCGACCTGTTTTAGTCTTGCCGATTGAAGAGAGGTCGAGTGACGACCTATAGGAAGCAGATTTCCAATAGATTGAAACGACGAGGAAAAAATTTAGAGGGCATCAAGGATGCACTCATAGAGTAGTATCCGAGCATCGTGGAGGGCAGGATGGCCGGTATGATGATCCAAAAAAGAAAGAGAAGAAAAAGTAGGTCGAGTAACGACGTGATGAGAAACAGGTTTCCCAACAGGTCGGTACGACGAAGAAAACAAGAGGGCGTAAAAGGCGCTCTCGTAGAGTAGTCCCCGAGCATTGAAGCAGGCAGCATGGCTGGTTTGATGCTCAAAAAAGAGAAGAAAAACAGAATCATGATCTTGATCGAACGAAGTGTAGAGACACCCAGATCTCCCAGCATGGCTGCAAGGAGTCTGGCAGGGCCGACCTCAAGGAAGCCTTTGTAGGCGTGCCGACCTTGAAGAGGCCTCAAATTAGCAATGTCCAGTATCCGAAGATACCCAGCAGGATCTTGAAACATACATCGATGAAGAAATCTTCTGTAGGGGTCGAAATATTGATAATAGAGCCGTAGAAAGATATTGATCTTGGACTAATGGAGTGTAGAGACACCCAGATATCTTGCATAGCTGCAAAGAAATTGGCAGAGCCACCCGAGGCATGCCGACCTCAGGAAGGTCTCAAATCAAAAAGCGCCCAAACATCCGGAGATACTTGGCAGGGCCATTAAGCGTGCACCCCACAGGGAGGCCTTCATTCTCGATGTAAGATCCTGGGTGTCCAGAGCAGGCTGGTAGGGCTATAAAAGCCACACCGACCTCAGGAAGGTCACGCATCCAGGGCGCCCAACTAGGTTGGCAGAGCCGTAGACATACCGAGGTATTGCAAGACCTAAGTATTAAGGCACGCCGACTTCAAGGAGGTCGTTTTGGTGCCTAGACGACCAACATAGCTGTCAGCCATCCAGCAGAACCATGGCACTAAGGTATTGACGACCTCAGCAGCGGGCACACCGACCACGGAGGCCCGATGAAATCGTAGATGTGAAGCTTCTGATCTCCAGGCGCCCAGACAGATCTGGCAGAGCAGCGAGGCACGCCTGCCCCGGAAGGTCTTCAATCGAACCTACGACTATTTTGCTCAGGGAACAAAAATATAGGCTAATTGGAATCGGTCCGTTTACGTACAGAGCCATAGCGGGTGTACTAGGACGCAGAGCCTAGCGGGTGCAATAAAGACGCAGAACCGTGAAAGTTGTGTTTAATCATCGTCATAGTCATTGTCATCGTCTGTAGTTATAGCGAGGCGCAGGGCCCTCTGACGCAGAGTCAGGCTTATCTCTTCCGTAGACTGCAGGGTCACGAGTCAATAGTGGTCGGGGATTCCCTTGCCACCCAGAAAATGACAAACCGTCCACTGACCGAGAAGTGTACTGTAGCCATGTGACACCGTAGCGGCCTCAAGGAGCAATGATGCACAAGCGACAAAGGCATCGTAAAGTAAAGGAAGAGAACATCACTTTAAGTCATCCACATGCCTACAAGTCCTCTGGGTCATGTGGTAACAGTGTCACCACTTCACCGGCCACACAAGGCCTGGTTCCGGCTATAAATAGCACCATGAGGCTGAAGGAGGGAAGCACCGAGAATTGCTGAGCTATGAAGCCACAGAGTAGTATTGAGGCCATGCCATGGGCATGTGTCCGTCCACTAGATCATAGGATGCAAAGTTTGTAGAAGCTTGGAGCTAAAAGAACTCTTGCGAAGTGCAGGTAGCACACCCACTCTTTGTACCGTGCCTCAGCGAGGAATCAAGAAGAGTTTGGAGGTGATGCTGTAGAGGCCCGAGGTGACACTGCAGGTTCTTGCTAAGCATGAGATGCTCGTCAAGGGCTTGCAGGACGCGCCGAAGAGCAAGCTCGTGTCTTCATTCCATAGTCATGCACAAAGTGTGTCCTGCTACGCGCAGTGTCGTGTAGGCGTTCACCGCAAGGCCACCATCGAGGATCTGAAGCTAGAAGAATTCTTGCAATGTGCTCTGCTATAGCAGGGAACACCTCAAGGATTGCTCTAGGTAGATCAGGTCTTCAAATATGTTTGTATCTTGTAACAGGTTCTGGATCCAATGAGGTCGTAGGCGACCTGTGTACCTTCGAAGTTCCTGTGTGATGTTCGCTCTCTTCTGTCATGTAATGGTCATTTTGAAGAAGTTATTCATCAAAGACCTAAAATGATATGATTCGGGGGCGTTACAACCTCATAGAGATCGAAATTGCTATCAAGATGACTTGATAGCTTTGTTGTGTTCACGACCTAAACTCAGGGTGTAGGTCGTCAGTATATCCGTTGGGCATATAACCGTTAATGTAAAATCCGGCGAGATCGTCTCGCGAAATCAGCGGCGCATAACCGTTGCAATAGGTCTGTTGCGGCAATAGATCCGCAACGGGCGTCCGTGATGGGGCCCTTATAAATAGAACTGCAGGGGATGAGTGTTGACTCTCCTATTGCCATTGTCTCCTTCCTCTCGCCATCCTCGCCGAAGTTCACCTTGCCCTAGCCGCCGTGCTTCCACATCCATCCACCACCCGCGAATCCCTAGCTTGCCGCCGCTATCTGTAGCAGACCGCGTGCTGGTGCCGCCACCTACGCGCTGCGCCGCTCCGCATGCGCATAAAAACCGTAGTCACTTTTAGATCCAAATCCTCTCGTCTTCAAGAAATGGCGGCTGCGGCTTCCCAAATCCTGTCCCCGGAGACGGTCTGGGAGCCCTCGGTGATGACCGAGGAGAAGATCCAGGCGCTGGTGGATCGCGGGTTGCTGAGATCCAAGGCGGAGGTGGAATGGAAGGCGCCCACCGGCGAGGCGTTTCCGACGGAGGACGACAAGGAGCAGGTCGTCTTCGCCTCCTTCTTCGAGCGCGGGTTCAATGTGCCCGCCGACGACTTCTTCCAAGGTCTGCTGTATTACTACAAGTTGGAGCTGGTACACCTCGTCCCCAACTCTATTACTGTAGTATCGTCGTTTGTCTACTTTTGCGAGGCGTATCTAGGGATACCGCCCCATTTTTTTGCTCTGGTGATATTTCTTCAATGTCAAGACCACCGGCAAGCGGACCGGTGTAGTAGGATTAGTGATGTTCTGCTTAAGATCAGGTCTTAAGGCAGAATGGATCGACATGGATCTGCCAGACATCACCACTGGGTGGAGGTCGGAGTGGTTTTATATCGCCGACCAGAAACCGGCGCTCCCGAAGCGGACCGGGCACAAGACCGAGAAGATACCGGAGTGGGACCTGGCGCTCACCTCCCATGAGATAGAAGACGTCAAGGAGCTGCTGGCCCTCGTGGCCGACCTCAAGAAGAAAGGCCTTACAGGGGGCTCGGTAGCGATGTCATTCTGTCGCTGCTTGATCCAACCGATCAAGGATCGGGTGCATCCGACGTACGAGTATTGGGGGCAGTCAGACCCTACTCATGAGGTCAACCGCAAGGTCTCCCAGGAGGAGATGGTAGCCAGGGTTTCTCAGCTATACACCGGGCGGATTCGGAATAAGAAGTGCCCAAAGGCGCACTCCCTGACTCGACCAGCTGACCCTGTAAGTCCTGAGACAACCAGGTCATATTGACTTGTTTCTTTGCTTTATTCAGTTAGAGAAAGACCTCTTATGCCTTGTTGCTTTTTGTTGCAGGCTCGAGAGATGCAGTTCTGGTGCCCTGCACCCTTACCGACCGGCGAGGAGCCACGTCGGAAGCTAAGGTCGGAGGATTACCAGAGCTGCTGGAAAACTATCTGTCTAACTCGTCGGTGGGAGCTGATGAAGACAGTGACACAGAGGTCGGTGATGACGTGGCGAGCCGCCCTGAGGCAAATAGTGCCACAAAGCCGGGGTGCATGACGAGGGCGACAATAGCGAAGCAGTCGAGCTCAAGGGCTGCTGCAACGGCCAAGGCAGCGAAGACTGCTAAGCTTGAGGCCGAAAAGAAGGAGAGGAAGAGGACGACAATCCCTACCCTGTGAGGTCGAGGAGGAAGAAGATGAAGCTACTGATGATCCGCCGGTCATTGATGATCGTACGGCTCGGAGATCGCCAAGTCCCGCGACCAAGAGGCAACGGGAGCTGGAGCAGCAAGTGATAGAAGAAAACCTCCGCTGTATTAGGGAGGCACAGCGGGCTGTAGCTGGTGCCCAGGCAAAAATGCCTACAAAGATTCCAGCTCGGCCCCTGAGGCCGAGGTTGCGTGCGGCAGTGGTCGTGAGGTAGGACCCTGATACTTAGGCCTGTTGATTGATAACTACTGGTAGGTCGTAGCAGATTGACTTTAGAACTTGTTGCAGGTCTGATGCCAGACCTCAGAGCACCTCAGGTGCTCAAAGTTCACCCGCAAGGACAACGACGTCCGAGCATGAGGTCGGAACCCAAGGTTCCGTTGGTGATGTGGGGACATCAACTCCTCCACCTGTCGTCGAGGTGGACCTACTCAACGCGGTGCCGAGCACGTCGTCTCAGAACCTGACAGTGGACCAGGCTCAGCTCGAGCAGCCACTGCGGGGCTCAGAAACAGCCGGCGACGGGGTATCGGGTTCGTCGTCGATGGGGCCAGACTTGAGGAGGGGGGAGATCAATTGGAGCGGCACTCCCTGGGAGGGAGATGTCTTCGAAGATGAGGAGGACATGAATGTGGTCTGTCGGGCCATCTTGACACTGAACGATGTGTTCACGGTAAGTGACTATCTTGGACTTCATGAAGCGTCTTGTCTTTGAATTTGTTGTGGACGACGTGTCTTTTGTTTTTTTTGAAGCAGTCGCTGGCCAACCGTGTCCAGGGCAGGGCCGACCAATGTAGGAATGCCACAGCCGCGCAGCTGCGGGTGACGGAGCTCAAAGAAGAGCTCAATCGTGTCCGGGAGGTGGCCGCGGCTGATAAGAAGAAGCTCGAAGACGAGCTAAAAGAAGAGAAGCAGAAAAATCGGGATGTCGATACGCTATTGACGACTGTGAGCGCTGGTAAGGCCAACTGCTTCACAACTTTGTGCATCCTTGACTTGTGTAACTGAGAGTTGCACCTGACGACTTCTTTTATATCGCAGATTTTCACAGGGAAACGGACAACCTCAAGAACGACCTCAAGGTTGCCAAGGAGAAAGTCTGGAGCCTGGAGGTGAACCTACAGGAGGCCGAAGCTGGTGCTGAAGAGCTGAAGCGGCTAATGAAAGCCACCGTAGACAGTGAGTACGCTGTGTCCCAGAAGCTGGCTTATGAGAAGCAAGCTCGAAAGGACCTTGAGGTCAGTCTCGAGGTAGCTTTGTAGGCGTTGCGGAATGACTAGGTGATCATTGCAGGGCATGAGGTGGAGCTGAATGATCTGAAGAACGCTGCCAACCACATAATGGACATGGTGGAGACGCCGGTCGCTGGGGAGGGGCAGAAGCCAGCCATTGACCGTCTTCTGGCTGCACCCCAGAAGTTGGTCGACCTCTTGAAGGTGAAGAGTCTGACAGCGGCTACGGAGTCGCTGGTGCGAGTAAAGTCGCATCACCCCGAGGTTGACATGGTCAAGGTCGGGGAAGGCCCAAACGTGACAAAAGACCTCAAGGCCGTAGAAGACGAGATACGGGAGGCCGCCAAGGCAATAATGGATGCCATTGATTACGAGGGCGACGACGGTGAAGAGTAGTGGTAGTCATAGAGTTGTACCCCCTCCTCTTTGAGTCATGTAAATAACAATAGTGATCTTCTGCTGGCTTGCATGATTGACTTAGCTTATGTTTGCGCGAGCTTGGTTGCCCTGAAGCAATGTCTTTTTATTATGCCCCGCTAACCACTACTCACAGAGAGGCTAGCTTACCGACCATCACAGCTTAGCATGGAGACTCACGTACGGTCGGCACGCGGGGAGGAGTCTGGGACTCTGGTTTTGCAACCACACGACCAAGCAGGCTCGCAGTAACATAATGTAAGCAACCATGATGGACGACGTCCTCAGGTCGAGCGACCCTTGTATTAGCTTGTGCCAAGCCCCCGAGCATGTCAAGGGGGAGGAACAAATACTTCACCCTCAGGTCTTTCGACCCCTATTTTGGCTTTTGCCAAGCCCCCGAGCATGTCGAGGGGGAGGGTACATGACATGAAAGGGGAGAGGGTAGAGCTCGAGACACAGCAGATGACTGATTTTAATTAATATTTATTAGACTGAAAATACAAAGACGAAGAATACATAGCTGTAATGAAAACTATTCTATGGATAGAATCATCGAAGATGCTCCACGTTCCATGGGTTGGGTACTCCTTGCCCGTCGCCCCACTGGAGGCGATATGTAGACGGGCTGATGACTTCTGTGACAATGAAGGGCCCTTCCCAAGGGGCGAACAACTTGTGCATGCCGTTGGTCTTCTGTATACGTCGTAGAACTAGGTCGCCAATGTTGAAGGAGCACTCCTTGACGTTGCGATCATGATACCGACGGAGTTGCTGGTCGTGGCGAGCTTGTCTCATGACGGCTGCAACTCTCTGCTCCTCGAGGCTGTCGAGGTCGACGCGACGAGTTTGCTCGGCTTCTCCTTCTTCATAGAACTGTATGCGTGGAGCTCCAAAGGTGACATCAGTAGGTAGGATGGCCTCTGAGCCGTAGACCAGGAAGAAAGGCAAGAAACCCGTAGCAGAGCTGACTTGGGTCCTCAGACCCCAGATCACGTTGAGAGCCTGTGTGGTTCGAGGACTGGTGGTAGGTCGCTTCCTGGTGTGATGAGTGATTGACAATGTGGTGTGGACTGATTCTTGGCTAAGTATTGCAGGTGCAGGTTGCGGCTTGACTGGTGTTGGTGCAAGTGAAGAACAAGCGCGAAAGGTCATTGCAGGTGAGGCCTCCAGGTGTGGAGAAGACAAGTAGGCTTGGTTCGAGGGACCCGGTGGCCAGCGGGGTCAAGTGCGGGCCGCATGGTGGCAAGAACGGCAAGATGAAGTCATGGACGATTTCTTAGTTGAGCCTCAAAACCAAGGTCGAGCCGGGACTACGTGAGAGCCGAGTCATGAGTGGCGATTGGCGGAGGATACACCGAGTTCGCGGGGTTTCCTGTGGTTCACCAGAAAACCACTGGGTTCCTTGGTTGATCCACAAAGCCAAGACCGAAGACCGGAGGCAGCAGCACTGGACCGGTCTGACCGGTGGGTACCGGTCTGACCGGTGTGCGACGATGCAGTTCGGAGACTTCGAAGCAGAGGACACGCGTCGGGATCGCAAGGCTTGCGTCGAGGCTAAGCAAGTTTGCGGTCGCTGGGCATCCGTCCAAAGGTGCGAAGACAATGATTCCCAAAGTGCCCCTCGGGGGTGTGTATCCTAGTATTAGGCCTTAGGGGTAGTTTCGTCTTTCGGCTAGCCTCCATATAACCCAAGTGGTGAGAGGATAGCAGCCATCTCTTGGAACCTTAGCTCATTTTGTTTTGCTATTTTCCTCTTCCATTTTACCTTTGGAATTTCTAGGACTAGCTTGAGAGCTTCATGGTGAGATCTTGTGAGAGGGAAGGATGATCGGGCGGAAGCTAGACCTTGTATGAACCTTCATGGTGTGTATAGATGATTTGGCGTGGTTCCTCAAGGCTTGATTGTGTTCTTCCTGTTTTCCCTTTTTGGTGATTTTCGAAGCCTTTTCTTGGCGAATTTCTTGTGGTGGTTTTGAGACCTTTCTCTTTGGGATTTGGTGGGGGATGTATGCATGAACCCTTCGTGGTTCTTTTCCCTTTGATTCTCCTCCCAAATCCGTGAGTAAAGGGGCTCAATTTTGGGGTTTTCTTGGCTCTAGGGTTAGAGGTGTTCTTGGTGGAAATCCTTCGATTCCTCTCATTCTAGCAAGTTTTGGTGGACCAAATCTTAGCTATGGAGTGCCCATGAGGTGTTCCTACTATCCCCAAAGTCTTGTGCGAATCCATGGAGCGAATCGGGAGTTGGATTTGGAGGAGTTGACCCGCGGGTGCTGTTCATCCCGAGCTGCCCAGGCATGACCGGTCTGACCGGTGCTCTTGACCGGTCTGACCGGTGCAAGCCTTTGTGGGATTTTGCCTCGGGTGAACTGCCTGGTTCATGTGTCTTTGGGCTGAGTTGTTGCTGGTCAGTTCTTGGCAGGTTTCGAGGAGTTTGGCTAGGCTTTGTGAAGGTTTTTGTTCCTGAGCAGTTTGAGTTTTGGAGGTGGTTTTTGTTCCAGGGCCTAGAGAAGTCACTGAGGCTTCCTGGAACTTTGTTGTGCACTTGCTGTGTGTCACCGGCCTGACCGGTAGAGTCCACCGGTCTGACCGGCAGGAGCCATCGGTCTGACCGGTGTGGCACAGATAGCAGGTGGTGCAGTTTTCCGCTGCGTGTTTGGAGTGTTTGGTTCGTTTGGTTGAGTTGTTGGTTCCTAGGACTAGTAGCACTCCAGTGGCTACGTGGTCTTGGCCAACTTGCGTAGTTGAGTCGGAGACGTGATTTGGATAGCCGTGTTCATCTTGTTGGAGTACCCATCTCCTTCGAGAAGAATTTTTATCAGCTCCCATTCACTCTGCCCCTCTCTGGTCGCCAGTTTCGGTCCTTCAATTGGTATCAGAGTCGATTCGGTTCTTTCGGGACTCTAACTAGTCTAAGATCTAAAGATGGCGTACCAGGAACGGGGATCGGGTCCTCCGCACTTCGATGGGAAGAACTACCAGATGTGGCAGAGATGGATGGCTGCGTTCCTCCGTGGAAAGGGTCAGATCCTTTGGGACGTTACGGTGAACACAACTTATGTTCATCCGATTAACTTTCTTGCTCCAGGATCGAGGGATATGTTCGACGCCAACAACAAGGCGGTCGACTACTTGTTTCGTGCTCTGTGTCAGTCCGAATTCGATCGGGTTCAGACAGAGGACTTAGCTTGTAGGATTTGGGAACAGTTGAAGGATGCTCATGCTGGGAATGCTCAGGTTCAGGCTCGGATGTACATGACTTACCGGAGAGAGTATGAGAACTTCACTCATCTCCCCGGCGAGTCCGTCGATGCCCTTTTCCAGTAGTTTACGGTTGTGGTGAACAGCATGAGAGCCAATGTGGTCATGCTCCCATACGATGATCATGATAGAGCTGTGAAGCTCTTGCACTCGTTGGATCACACCGTATGAGACGGAAAGGTCGAGGCTATTCTTGAGTCCGAGAAGTATGACACCCTGACCGTGAACGAGCTGTTCTCGAAGCTCAAGTCAGCTGAGTTGGACCGTGGTGTGACTGCCCGTCTTGAGAGCCTGACTGACTCTCATAGTCTTGCTCTCGTCGGTGGCAAAGGTGCTAAGTCTAATGCTAACGCATCCTCCAGGATGTACTCTCTGTCTTCTTTGATGTCTTTGCCAGACGAGGAGTTCGACGTGCTTGGAGAGGACGAGCTGGCGTTGCTGACCAAGCGGTTCGAGAGGTTGCACGAGAACCGGGTGAACACAAGGAAGAATCCACGAACATGCTTTTAGTGCGGCAAGCCAGGACACTTCGTCGCCGACTGTCCGGAGAAGATGGAGAACAAGGACGGCTACAAGCACCGGTCGAACAAGGATGGCAAGTACCGATCAAGGCGCGATCACAAGCACAAGAACAAGCACAAGGACGAGCGACGATCGAGGAAGAAGGACGGTCGCGGCAGGAAGGCCCGAGCGATGGTCGGGGCGAGCGACGTCGACTCAGCTCCGCCTACTCTTCCTCGAGCTCGAGTAGCAGTGAAGATGAAGGTGATCGACGCAAGAACAAGAAGTCATCCAAGAACTTGAGCGGGCTGAGCTGCTACGCGAGAGATGGCTTCTGCGGCATGGCTCGTAGCTCCGGCAGTAAGAAGGGTCACCAGAGCAACTCGGACTCCGACTCCGAGGATGAGGTACGTGATGAGCTTCCCTTCTTGCGTGAGGAGAACGAGCGTCTTGGCAAGTTGCTTGATAATCGTGATGACATGCTTAGAGAGGCAAAGAAGATGAGGAAAGAGCTTAGGGCCTCACTAGAAGGTGCTAGGAACCGAGTAGCTGAACTAGAAACTCAGAACCCTGATGCTAAGCTTGAGATAGATTCGCTTAAGGCTTCACCTGTGGTTTCTGATGAGATTGATTGTTGTGATTGCTCTGTGTACCTAGCTGATCTTGCTGCTCTTAAGGATAAGCATGCTTCTACTTGTGATGAACTAGATGTGCTTAGGGTTGAAGTGGCTGAGCTTAAGTCTAGACCTACTTTGCTAGGTGCTTGCACTTCTTGCCCTGTGTTGCATGGAAAGATTGATGAGATGCATGTTTACACTGTTTCTCTTGAGGCCAAGTTGAAAGAACCTGTTCCCACTTCTTGCTCTACTTGTGAATTGCATGCTTTGAAAAATCTGGAACTTGCACATTATGTGGATCGCTTGCAGGATGAGAATGATGAGTTGAGGAAAATGATGTGCTGGTTTTCGGGTCATGAACCACAGCTTAGGATGATGATAGAGGCATACAAGCGCTATGATGGGCAAGCGCTTGGTTCGGAGAAGGTTGGAGAGTGTAGTGGTGAGGGAGGAGAGAAGATTGGTGATATCCAAGCTCCACCAAAAAACTTCCACAAAAATGCATATGCTCCTAAGCCCAATCCACTGAGAAACAAACTTGACACAACCCCAGATCCTCCCATATTTCCTCGTCCTACAAATGACTTTCAAAAACCGGTGAAGTTTGTGAGCTCCAAGGAGAGTGAGGTTGGAGAGAAGAAGGGTGAGAAGCCGAGTGAGGGGAAACTATGTGAGCAGCCCCAACCCAAGCCTAAACCTAAGCCCATACGGTTTCATTGTGACTATTGTGGGAGAGATGGTCACAAGGGTGTGTTTTGCTTCAAGAGGAAGCGTGAGGAGAGAATGGCTAAGGAGTGGGCTAACAAGGACAGGTACCGCCCCTCAAATGGTGTACCTGAGCCTCGTATGCAGATGCCCAGGGCCAAGACGATTGTGAGGACGGTTCCGGCTTGGGGAGATCGAAAGCTGGCAGGTGGTGCTGCTGGCCGAGCACCACCGGTCAGACCGGTTCACTCCACCGGTCAGACCGGTGCTGGTCTGGGCAGACAGCAGTTCGGTTTCCGTGCTCGTGCGGATGCTCGTTTCGGTTCTGGTGGTCGTGGTTCTGGTGGTTGGCATGGAGAGTTTGCAGGTGGTCAGTTTGCTACACGTTCTCCACCTCGTGCTCAATACGAGGGTGGGAGGAGTCGTAGCTTTGAGATGGAGAGGAGGAACGGCCCACGGTCTTCCTTTCGTGGTTTTCGTTCTCCTCCAGCTAGACAGGGGTGGTTCCCCTGTGGTGGTTCCCGTGGTGGTAGCTTTGATAGGCGTGATGATATGGTTTGTGCTAACCCCACTTTGGAGTAGATGGCTCGGCACTGGTTTTACTCTTTTGGTACTAACCCCGGTGCGGAGTCGTTTGTTCACTCACGTGCTCGCTTTTGAATTTCAGGTGGGAGACTTGAGGAACGTTTGGTTGATTGACTCCGGTTGCTCGAGGCACATGACCGGAGACAAGGGGTGGTTCTCAAGCCTCGTCCCGGTGGTATCCAAGACATACATCACCTTTGGGGACAATGGGTGAGGGCGCGTGCTTTCAGAAGGTGAGATTAAGGTAAGTGAGAAGGTCACTCTCAGGCGTGTTGCTCTTGTTCAATCGCTCAAATTCAATTTGCTTTCCGTTTCCCAGCTTTTGGATGAGGGCTTTAAGGTGTTGTTTCGGCCGGGTGGTTCTCGGATTTTGGATTCTCGAGGGGACCTAGTTTGCATGGTCGTTCCCAAGGGTCAAGTGTTCCGAGCGGATTTCTCTCAGTCTTCTAGTGTGGCTCGTTGCTTTTTGGCCGGTTCTTCGAGTGAGTTGTGGAAGTGGCATAGGAAGTTGGGTCACTTAAGCTTTGACCTTCTGTCTCGCTTGAATAAACTCAATTTAGTCCGAGGATTGCCACGGTTGAGGTTTGAGAAAGAGTTGGTTTGTGCGCCGTGTAGGCATGCCAAGATGGTAGCCTCTTCTCACCCGCCCCTCACCGATGTGATGACGGAGCATCCATGCGAGCTGCTCCATATGGACCTTGTTGGCCCAGCTCGTGTGCGATCTGCGGGTGGGAAGTGGTACGTCCTAGTTGTGGTGGACGACTACTCTCAGTATGCGTGGGTTTTCTTTCTGGAAGAGAAAGGGGAGACGTTTGGTTTTGTTCGAGATCTTGTCTTGAGGTTAAGGAATGAGAGGCACGGAGATGCCATACGAGCGATTCGCAGTGACAATGGCTCGGAATTTAAAAACTCTCGCTTCGAAACCTTTTGCCATGACTTGGGTCTTGAACACCAGTTCTCTAGTCCGTATACGCCTCCCCAGAACGGCGTGGTTGAAAGGAAAAACAAGACCTTGTGCGAGATGGCTCGAATGATGCTCGATGAGCATAGGACTCCGAGGAGGTTCTGGGCTGAGGCGGTCAATACCGCGTGTTATGTGTCAAACAGGATTTACCTCAGAGTGCATAAGAAGAAAACTTGCTACGAGTTGATGCACGGTAGAACTCCCAAGGTGAGTCACTTCCATGTGTTTGGGTGCAAATGCTTTATCCTGAAGAAAGGTAAGAAGTTGGACAAGTTCGAGGCTAGATCTGTCGATGGCATTTTCTTTGGTTACGCGTCTCATTCTAGAGCTTTTCGAGTGCTCAATCTTGAAACTAACCAAATCGTGGAGACTTGCGAGGTAACCTTCGACGAGACACAGCCACGTAGTCAGCTTGTTTTTGAGTGTGCAGGTGACGAGGAACTTGGCGAGGAGATTTTTCAGGAGGAGGAGCATGAACATGGAGATGATGATGATGGCGGTGTGGTGCCCGCGGCTGAGCATGTACCTACTACTTCGACTACGATCGAGAACGGGACCTCTCCCACACCTACAACAACAAACCCAGATCAAGGAGAAGCTGTTGTTGAGGGCGAGGTAGCATCAAGGCGAGAACCTCCCCGGCGAGTTCAAGTGGATCACCCAGCTTCGAGGATCATCGGCGACATCAATGAACGTACTACACGGTCGAGGGTTCGAAACAATTCTCACTTTGCTCATGCTGCTTTTGTTGCTACTTTTGAGCCCAAAGACATTGGACACGCTCTATCTGATCATAATTGGGTCAATTCGATGCATGAGGAGTTGGAGAATTTTGAGAGAAACCAAGTTTGGGAGTTGGTGGATCCTCCACCGGGGTGTAAGCCGATTGGGACAAAATGGGTGTGGAAAAACAAAGAGGGAGAGAAAGGAGAGGTGGTGAGAAACAAGTCGAGGTTGGTGGCACAAGGGTATAGTCAGAAAGAGGGGATCGACTACGAGGAGACCTTTGCTCCCGTAGCCTGTTTGGAGGCGATTAGGATCCTTCTAGCCTTTTTCGTGGCTAAAGGGTTCAAATTGCACCAAATGGACGTGAAGAGTGCTTTCCTGAATGGTGTTTTGGAGGAAGAAGTGTATGTGAGGCAGCCTCTGGGGTTTGAGAGTGAGAAGTACCCCCACCGGGTGTACAAGTTGAGGAAGGCGCTGTATGGGCTGAAGCAGGTGCCTAGAGCTTGGTACTGTAGGTTGAGGGGGTTCCTGTTTGAGAGAGGGTTTGAGATGGAGAAGGTCGATCAGACCTTGTTTCTCCTCAGGCAGGGCAAAGAGATCCTGATTGTGCAGATATACGTGGATGATATTATTTTTGGTGGCTCGTCCAACTCTTTGGTTGCAAGGTTTGCAGAAGACATGAGCAGGGAATTTGAGATGAGCATGATGGGTGAGTTGCAGTTCTTCCTCGCCTCCAGATCAAGCAGTCGAAGGAAGGAACATTCGTGCACCAAGCCAAGTACACCAAGGACATTGTGAGGAAGTTCAAGATGGAGGACTCCAAGGCCATGGCGACGCCTATGAGTACGACTACAGCTCTTGATGCGGACGAGGAAGGTGAGCACGTGGACCAGAAGGAGTACCGAAGCATGATCGGGTCACTCCTCTACTTGACGGCGACGAGGCCGGACATCCAATTCTCGGTATGTCTGTGCGCTCGTTTTCAACCGTCTCCAAGGACTTCGCATCGGCAAGCAGTCAAGCGCATATTCAGGTATTTGCGACATACTCCCGACTTCGGCCTTTGGTACTCCGCGTCTTCTTCTTTGGCTCTTCATGGATTTTCGGGCGCGGATTTTGCCGGGTGTCGGTTGGATAGGAAGTCCACTTCTGGGACTTGCTAGTTCTTGGGTTCTTCTTTGGTGTCTTGGTCTTCCCGCAAACAATCGAGTGTTGCTCAATCCACTATCGAGGCAGAGTATGTGGCCGCAGCTAGTTGTTGCTCTCAGCTCCTTTGGATCACATACACCATGAGTGACTTTGGTGAGGAGTATACCCATGTCCCACTTCAATGTGATAGCACAAGTGCCATAAGTGTTGCAAAGAACCCAGTGCTCCATTCCAAAACCAAAAAAAAGAAGTGAGGTACATTTCCTGAGAGACAATGTAGAGAAAGGGAAAATCGCCTTGATCCATGTACCCACACATGACCAACTAGCCGACATTTTCACCAAACCCCTAGATCAAGCAACTTTCACTCGTTTGTGGGGGGGGAGCTTGGTGTTTGTTTGATTTCCTGAGTTGGGTGTGTGGGAGCTCTTTTGTAGCATATGTATAGCTTTCCTTTGTGCATTTCTTGCATTTTACATTGCATACGTAACATGATGTATAGGCATCTTTGTATCTTAGGGTGCATGCATTTTGTATCATATGCATTGTGTAGGAAAAGCTTCTCCTATATACATTGTTTACCATGGTATGATATATATGTTCTTGTCAGCTAGTTTGGTAAGCTATGGTTAGTTTGGCTTAGCTCTTGATGATCTTGATTTATATCCATAGTTGATGGCTATGTTTTTCAAAAATGTCATATATATGCTCTCTTGTGAGTAAATGCCTATATATGATCTTGACATGTTTTTGTGGCTTTGCTATGCTTAATTTGTGGTTGGATAGCTTATTTTGATCATATGGGGCCAAAGACTCATTTGCCATCATGAATGTTTAGCCCCCATGCTTTATCTTGTAGAGGGGTATAAGTTCCTTTTTGTCGCAAAGACATTTCATGTACCAATTATAAATCTGAAAATGAAATGTAAATTGCTTGGAAAATGTGCTCCCATGTCATATGTGCTTAATTTACTTGCTTTTGGATGCTAAACCGTTGCATGTTGCTTACCAATGAGAAGTCTCATACATAGAAGTGAGCACATGGCTCGGTAAGCTTTGACATGACATGAGGTGCTTGTGGGTGTTTATGGTGGTCTTATGCTTAGAATGGCTGTCCTAGCATGAAGTTTGTGTGGCTTTGCCATTTTGACATGTTTTGCTCATGTTTAGGACTTTGCTCATGAGAGGGTAATTTTTCGCAAAATTGCTCAATTCTATCTTAGCTTCGCCCAATAGTTGTGAAGCTTGGTGATCTTGTAGTTGATGTCATTACGAAGCTATAGAGTATCTAACTTGCTCATTTGGACATGTGTAGCATCCTATGTTGAATTTTGTATATTTGAGAAGCTCTAAGTTGCATTTTTTGCATTTTTGGCTTGATTCATGCATTGTCAACAAGGGGGAGAAGTTTGAGCATGTTTTGGCCTACTGAATGCATCTAGAAGGTTTCCAGGTGGTTTCGAGCCATTTCTGGGCTCTGTTGTGCACCGGTCTGACTGGTTGAGGTCACCGGTCTGACCGGTCAGAGTGTTGGCCCCTGTTCAGATGTTGGGCACCGGTCTGACCGGTACTGTTGACCGGTCTGACCGGTAAGAGCAAGGCTGGGATAGCTGCTCTGTTTCGTGAAGTGCTTTGCTTGCATTCATCCAGGGGGAGTTGCATTGATTCAGGGGGAGCTTGCATGTGTGCAGGGGGAGCTCTTTGTGGTTTTCGAGCTTTGGATTGGTGGCTTGTGCTCTTTGCTTGAGCATGCTTTGTCTCGGATGTGTCGAGCCGTTGCCCTTGCCTAAGGGGTCCGAGACTTGTCTTCTTCAAGTGATCTTGCTCTTTACCTTTCCTTTGGCTTTCGATCGCTTGTTGGAGTTTCTTTTAGTCGTTTCTTTTCTTTTCCTTTTCTCTTTGGTTACCAAAACGTGTGTGTTGTCAATGCACTCATCACGGGGGAGATTGAGAGCCTGTGTGGTTCGAGGACTAGTGGTAGGTCGCTTCCTGGTGTGATGAGTGATTGACAACGTGGTGTGGACTGATTCTTGGCTAAGTATTGCAGGTGCAGGTTGCGGCTTGACTGGTGTTGGTGCAGGTGAAGAACAAGCGCGAAAGGTCATTGCAGGTGAGGCCTCCAGGTGTGGAGAAGACAAGTAGGCTTGGTTCGAGGGACCCGGTGGCCAGCGGGGTCAAGTGCGGGCTGCATGGTGGCAAGAACGGCAAGATGAAGTCATGGACGATTTCTTGGTTGAGCCTCAAAACCAAGGTCGAGCCGGGACTACGTGGGAGCCGAGTCATGAGTGGCGATTGGCGGAGGCTACATCGAGTTCGCGGGATTTCCTGTGGTTTACCAGAAAACCACTGAGTTCCTTGGTTGATCCACAAAGCCAAGACCGAATACCGGAGGCAGCAGCACTGGACCGGTCTGACCGGTGGGTCTGACCGGTGGGGTACACCGGTCTGACTGGTGTGCGACGATGCAGTCTGGAGACTTTGAAGCGGAGGACACGCGTCAGGATCGCAAGGCTTGCGTCGAGGCTAAGCAAGTTTGCGGTCGCTGGGCATCCGTCCGATGGTGCGAAGACAATGATTCCCAAAGAGCCTCTCGGGGGTGTGTATCCTAGTATTAGGCCTTAGGGGTAGTTTCGTCTTTCGGCTAGCCTCCATATAACCCAAGTGGTGAGAGGATGGCAGCCATCTCTTGGAACCTTCGCTCATTTTGTTTTGCTATTTTCCTCTTCCATTTTGCCTTTGGAATTTCTAGGACTAGCTTGAGAGCTTCATGGTGAGATCTTGTGAGAGGGAAGGATGATCGGGCGGAAGCTAGACCTTGTATGAACCTTCATGGTGTGTATAGATGATTTGGCGTGGTTCCTCAAGGCTTGATTGTGTTCTTCCCATTTTCCCTTTTTGGTGATTTTCGGAGCCTTTTCTTGGTGAATTTCTTGTGGTGGTTTTGAGACCTTTCTCTTTGGGATTTGGTGAGGGATGTATGCATGAACCCTTCGTGGTTCTTTTCCCTTTGATTCTCCTCCCAAATCCGTGAGTAAAGGGGCTCAATTTTGGGGTTTTCTTGGCTCTAGGGTTAGAGGCATTCTTGGTGGAAATCCTTCGATTCCTCTCGTTCTAACAAGTTTTGGTGGACCAAATCTTGGCTATGGAGTGCCCATGAGGTGTTCCTACTATCCCCAAAGTCTTGTGCGAATCCGTGGAGCGAATCAGGAGATCGGGAGTTGACCTGCGGGTGCTGTTCATGCCGAGCTGCCCAGGCGTGACCGGGTGCTCTTAACCGGTCTGACCGGTGCAAGCCTTCGTGGGATTTTGCCTCAGGTGAACTGCCTGGTTCGTGTGTCTTTGGGCTGAGTTGTTGCTGGTCAGTTCTTGGCAGGTTTCGAGGAGTTTGGCTAGGCTTTGTGAAGGTTTTTGTTCCTCAGCAGTTTGAGTTTTGGAGGTGGTTTTTGTTCCAGGGCCTAGAGAAATCACTGAGGCTTCCTGGAAGTTTGCTGTGCACTTGTTGTGTGTCACCGACCTGACCGGCAGAGTCCACCGGTCTGACCGGTGCCATCGGTCTGACCTGCAGGAGCCATCAGTCTAACCGGTGTGGCACAGACAGCAGGCTGTGCAGTTTTTCGCTGCGTGTTTGGAGTGTTTGGTTCGTTTGGTTGAGTTGTTGGTTCCTAGGACTAGTAGCACTCCAGTGGCTACGTGATCTTGACCAACTTGGGTAGTTGAGTCAGAGACGTGATTTGGATAGCCGTGTTCGTCTTGTTGGAGTACCCATCTCCCTCGAGAAGAATTTTTATTAGCTCCCATTCACTCCCCCCCTCTGGTCGCCAGTTTCGGTCCTTCACACGTGTGGTAGCTCGGCTAACCACTGGGAGGCGTAATTTGAAGCGTCATCAAAGATACGATCTTTGAGAGCTTGAAGAACCATGCCATTGGCATGCTCGACCTGGCCGTTGCACCGTGGGTGGGTGACCGAGGAGTAGTAAACATGAATCATGTTGTCCTGGCAAAAATCCCAGAAGGCAGACCCTGTGAAGGCTGACCCGAGGTCGGTGATGATTCTATTGGGCACACCGAAGCGATGTGTAATCTCCTAGATAAATTTTGCCGCTTCTTCCGACATGACCTTAGCAACAGGTCGGACTTCAATCCACTTGGTGAATTTATCGACGGCTACAATGATGTGTTTGTAGACGCCCGGAGCGGTTCTGAAAGGACCTATGGAGTCGAGACCCTACATGGCGAAGGGCCATGATGGGCGAATTGTGCGCAGGATCTGAGCTGGCAGATGCTGCTATTTGGCAAAGAGCTGGCATCCTTGGCACCTCTTTACAAGGTCTTTGGCATCGGTCATGGCCATGGGCCAGTAGAAACCAGATCGATAAGCCTTGCCGACCAGATTGGCAGACGCTGCGTGGCAGCCACACTCGCCGCCATGAATCTCAGCCAGGAGCTGAAGACCTTCTGATCGCAAGATGCACTTCATCAAGACGCCTGTAGAGGCGGCTTTTCTGTAGAGGTCGTTGCCGATCACGACGTAGTTAGCACTACGCCGTGTAATGCGCTCTCGCTCAGCTTTGTCTTCTGGAGCTCGCTGGTCGAGCAGGAAGGCCAGGAAAGGCTCACGCCAATCATCCTCTTTTTCTGTCATTAGCACGTCGTGGGGAGGTGCTGGAGTTGGGTGGGGTTGTGGGTTGTCCGGATCCAACAGCTTGATCGACGGCTTGCGCAGGTCTTGGACGAACACACCCGCCGGAACTAGGGCTCGTTTGGAGCCTAGTTTAGATAGGACGTCGGCAGCCACATTGTTGTTGCGTGGCACATGTTGAAACTCGATGCCATCGAAGTGGCCTTCGAGCTTACGGATCTCAGCAGAGTAAGCATCCATTGTGTCTTTAACACAATCCCACTCCTTGTTGACTTGCTCGATGACGACCTTAGAGTCGCCATATGCCAGTAGTCGCTTGATGCCAAGGGATACTGCGATACGGAGCCCATGAATTAGAGCCTCGTACTCTGCTCCATTGTTGGAGGCCTTGTAGTGTATCTGCAGGACGTACTTGAGCTGCCCTCCCTGAGGAGAGATGAATAGCACTCCCGCTCCTGCGCCTTCGAGGTTAAGTGCGCCATCGAAGTACATTTTCCAGTGTTCAGGCCTCTCCTTGGGAGGGGGCATCTGGATCTCTGTCCATTCTGACACGAAGTCAGCTAGGATTTGCGACTTGATCAAGCTCCTACAACCGACCACTTGACGATGCGGCCGTTAGCGTCGCGGTTGCAAATGATCTCCCCTAGCGGATAAGATGAAGGCACCTTGATTTTGTGGGCTTGGAAGTAGTGCCGTAGCTTTCTTGACGTAATCAGGAGTGCGTAGAGCAACTTCTGAGGTTGTGAATAACGTGTCTTAGTGTCGGCCAGGACCTCGCTCACATAATACACAGGTCGCTGAACAGGGTAGGCCTGCCCTGTTTCTTCTGGTTCGGCGACGAGAACCGTGCTGACCACATTGGTGGTGGCGGAGATGTAGAGGAGGAGCGTTTCCTTGGGTATTGGAGGAGTCATGATTGGAGGTGTGGTCAGGGACTCCTTGAGAGCCTCCAAAGTCTTCTGTGCTTCTTCATCCCATACGAACTTATCTGCTTTCTTCAATAGCTTGAAGAAAGGTAGACCTTTTTCACCGAGCTTGCTGATGAAACGACCTAGGGCCGCCATCATGCCTGTAAGCTTCATGATGTCTTTCTTGCAAGATGGTCTGGCCATGTTGCGTATTGCATCGATCTTTACGGGGTTGGCTTCAATGCCTCGGTGTCGCACCATGAAGCCCAGAAGCAACCCAGAGGGAACGCCGAAGACGCACTTGGTTGGGTTGAGCTTCCACTGGTAGGTGCGTAGGTTGGTGAAGGTCTCGGCGAGGTTGTTGATGAGCTGATATTGTTCGGTGGTCTTGACGACCACATCATCGACGTACGCTTCCACGTTTTTCCCGATCTGAGACTTCAAGCACATCTGTATCGCCTTCTGGTAGGTTGCGCCAGCGTTTTTCAGGCCAAAGGTCATGACCTTGTAGCAGTAGATGCCATTGGGCGTGATGAACGCCGTCTTGTCTTGATCGTCGGGATTCAGGGCTATCTGGTGATACCCTGAATAGAAATCGAGGAAGCATAGTAGGACGCTACCAGCCGTGGAGTCCTCGACCTGGTCGATACGAGGAAGAGGGAAAGGGTCCTTCGGGTAGTGCTTGTTGAGATCAGTGTAGTCGATACACATCCTTAATCCTCCAGTCTTCTTAGGTACAAGGACCAGGTTGGCGAGCCAAACCAGGTGTTTACATTCTCGTATGAATCCTGCAGCTAAGAGTTTACAGACTTCTACTTCTATGGCCTGCTTTCTATCTTTTGCAAATCACCGGAGCTTTTGCTTGAAAGGTCTGCTGTCTTGCTTACTTCAAGGGCGTGCTCAGCCAGTTCCCTGGGGACACCGGGCATGTTGGACGGGCTCCATGCGAAGATGTCGGCGTTGTCCCTAAGGAAACTGGTGAGCGCGAGTTCCTATTTGGGGTCGAGGTCGGCCCCGATGGTAACTTCCTTGGTTGCATCGGGCAGGCCGAGGCAGACTTTCTTTACTGCAGGACTTGCATCCAAGGCAGTAGCTGTGCGCTTCTGTTCTAGCACCTCCAGAGTAGTTTGGTCGATCTTGGAGGCCTGAGCGACCATGACCGTTGCGGTGGCTTTGCACGCAGAAACCTTGGCGAGGTCGACGGTGTCACTCTCGCAGTTGTAGGAGACGAGGATATCACCGTAGACGGAAAGGATTCCGTTTGGTGCTGGCATCTTCATCATGAGGTAGGTGTGGTGCGGGATGGCCATAAACTTGGCCAACATGGGTCGACCAAGGATGGCGTGGTAGGAGGAGCAGAAGTCTACAACTTCGAACGTCAGGTACTCCGTCCGGAAGTTGTCTTCTTTGCCGAAAGTGACCGGCAAGCATACACAACCTATGGGGTATGCGGCCTTGCCGGGCACGACCCCACTGAAGGGTTCGTTGCAAGCGGTCATCTTGGTGAAGTCGAAGTCCATCTTTCTCAGTGTCTCGGTGAAGATGATGTTTAAGCTGCTACCCCCGTCGACGAGGGTCTTAGGCAGAAAGGCGCCGTCTACTATGGGGTTGACGACCAGCGGGTAGGTCCCGGGGTCTGGTATGTGTACCCAATGGTCTTTCCTGGAGAAAGTAATAGGGTACTCCGACCAACGCAGGGGTTGTGGAGTTTCAGTGTTGACTTGACCGATCTCCCTTGCGTTTGATCGCTGCTGTCTGTTGCTCTTGGCTTCTTGACGCCCCCCGACGATGAAGTTGATTTGCCGTTTGGCGTTCTGGAACACGCCATTAGGGTTGCTTGGTTTAGGCGGTGGTGGAGGAGTTGCCTCCTTACGACAGTTGTCGTCGTTGCTGCGATCATCGTGGTGGCGGCGCTCATCACGTCGATCGTCGCGGCGTTCCTCACGGCGGTCGTCGCGGCGATAGTCGTCACGACGATCATCATGTCGGTCCCCGCGGCGGTAGTCGCGGCAATAATCACGACGATCCCTATCGTCGTTGCGACGGTAAGGTCGCCGGTCGCGGTTATCGCGTCGGTCAGGTCGACGGTTGCGGTTGTCGTAGCAGCAGCCACTATTCTGGTCGTCGTTGTTGCCGCTTTTGGTCTTCTTGGGCTCTGGAGGTACGCCTAGGGCGCGTTTTAGCTGCTCGCACTCCCTCATGGTGTGCTTGGCGTCACGGTGAAACTAGCACTGGTCGTCCATGACGATGTTGAAGTCACCTTCGAGGAAGGTGGAAGGTCTAGGTGGATCGGTCGCGTAGACCTCGCCGGATCGCTTGCGCGACCTGCCGCCACCGTCATCATGATCTTCCCCTTTGAAGTCGTGTATCACCGCATCTTGGGTGTCGACGAGCTTGTCGACGTAGGCCATGAGGTCGGCGATGGTGTTGGCGTCAGCTTCGTGGATCTTCTCCAAGAGCTTGAGGTTGGTTACCCCCTTCTTGTAGTAGGCTATGACGTCTTCATCCTTGACGCCCACGAGAGTGTTGCGGTTCTCGAAGTACTCCCTCCGTTCCTCTATATAAGCATTCCTAGGGTTCAAAATTTTTGTCAAAATATAAGCATTCCTAGGGATAGGACAAAATTGAATAGGGATGGTGGGTGGGTGGAGAGTTGGTGGATAGTGTAAAATGAGGGGTATAGATGTCATTTCCTTCCATTGTTGTTTGTTGAGTTTGAATGCTTGGAATGCTTATATAAAGGAACGGAGGGAGTAGCGGTTGGTGTACTCGCGGAGAGTTTCATCCTTCCTCATGCGTACTCTGGCGAGGTGGTGAGTGTTGCTAGGGCGGTTGTAGGTCGCTTGATAGTTGGTCGTGAAGAGCCGTGATAAGGTCACCCACGAGGTGATGCATTCCGCAAGGAGATTGTCGAGCCACAGGAGTGGTGCTTTGCCCATTACAAGAGGAAAGTATCCTGCCATGTGGTCTTCATTGCCTCCAGACGCCCGGGCGGCGATGCTGTACATCTTCAGCCAAATACTCAGGTCGGAGCGGCCGTCGTATTTTTCAATGGCTGGCTTGAAGTCCTTGGGGTACCTGATCGTCCTGAGACGTCGTGAGAATGCCGGAAAGTTGTTGATTGCTCCAGGACTAGATGCTGGAGCGTAGGCTACTGGGATGACGTATAGGTCATCAGGAGGACCATTATCCTGGTCGTACTGGGCACGACGCAGGAGTTCTTGATCGTGCATCTGTCGGAGGTCTGTTGCTTGGATGGGATGATTAGCGTCCAGGGGATCAGGGACCCCGTTGTCGCGGTCGTAGTTAGCACGGCGTGCTATCTCCACTTCATCTCGTATGGGTTGACGTTGATTGCTCCAAGCGCGGTTAGCTTGTACTGGTGGAGGTTGAGCTCCCGCGTTCTGTCCTGCGTTGCCGGTGGTGTTCTGCTGCTGGGCACCAGCAGCATTGGCGGCATTGCCGGCGGCATTACCGGCGGCGTTTGCAGCTGGATTGGCTGCTGCATTGGCAGCGGCGTTAGGAGCAGCGTTGACTGGTTGCACGACTTCATTCTCACCACCTCCCTCTTCTGGCACGGGCTGAAGGGGAGCATTGTCATTGTGGTGACGACGATGGCGGGGTTGCTCCGACCTACTCCTGAAGTAGGAACTTGAAGCCGATCTGCTGTACCCTGGACCTCTTTCTTCGACTTGGGTGGTGGCGATACGGATATGAGCTTGTAGACGTCGAGTTGCAGGAGTGTCCGCAAGTTGTCCCAGCTCAGCAAGGGCTGCGCCTAGGTTAGCTTGAGGCGAGTTGTAGACTTCATGGCCATCTTGCTCAAAGTCCCTTAGGAGGTCTCTGGCAGGTAGACGATGTCGGCGAGGCTTGTTCTCCTGCTGCTGGGGAGCGGCTGGGGCCGCGGGGTGTTGTCCTCCATCGACGACGTTGCCTGCAGGTTGTCCGCCGGCGCCTGGTACAACGTTGCCCGCGGCTTGACCTGGGGCTTGGGCAGCTGCTGCAGCTGCATCTATCTCCTGCTGTCGACACGTAGCTCGTGCAGCATTAGCGTTCTCACGTTGTATGTGCTGCTCGTCTGTCTCACCAGCTTGAGGGGGTACGTCAGCGGAGACCGCGAGGACCTCTCGGTCCGGGATCTCGAACACCTCGCCCGGATAGTTGGGAGAGATGGTCGTTCGGGCGATCTGGAACGCGAGGCAGTCCGGGGACGGCTCGCGGTTGATCTGTCGGCGATGAGCCGTGATGAGAGGTCAACGAAGCTTCTTGAGCACACGGCACTGGCGAGCCGTGTGTTTGGAGTCTTCTTGGACGAGGCTGGGGTCGTCGAGATGACCTCTGCAATTTCCACGATGTGGGACCTTGGGTCCAGATTCGATATGGATCTTGTTCTTCATGTAGCGAGAAGCTGCATGGGTTGCGTTTCGCAGACCAATAGGCATACGGGATGAAGGTGGAAAGGTCCTGCGAGGGCGCTTGACGCGCTCACAGACCTTGATCGTGTCGGAGAGCATGTCCTCGACGCGATCGAGCCCCGTGATCACGTCATGAGGAGTGGGTGGGTGGGTTTCCTCCAGCAGATCAGATCCGACCTGCTGGCTGGCGGTGACCGCAGCGCTCTCGATGACGAGGCATGCGGCTGGAGCAGTGAATTCCACCGGCATAGAGCCGAAGCAGATGTCGATGGGGTTGGCGAGGATGTCCGCCATGCTCTCGGGGATGATGACGCCGCTTGACGAAGACATCGAGTTGCACGAAGAACCCTGGATTCCCCCTACCTGCGCGCCAACTGTCAGATGGTTAGATCTACACAGCCCACAGGGGGGTTAACCCCGGTGGTTTATTTATTCGGCAGGGTGAAATCTAGGGCTAAGAACTCGAAGGTTGCGCACGAGCACACGGAACACAGAGAACACGACGATTTTATACTGGTTCAGGCCTCCGGAGAGTAAAACCCTACGTCCAGTTGTCGGTGTGGATTGCTTGAGGATTGCGCGATTGTACAAAGGCTCGCCCTGCCCGCCTTATATTGGCCAGCGGACAAGGTCAGCGCCCAGACTCATGGTCAGTTATGACCAGGAGACCTAAGTCTAGTTGTTTACAACACTTGCCATATACGTCGATCTGCTTGTCGGAATCCACTGCTTGTCTTGTCATGCACGCCAAGTCTTCAAGTTGTTCTGGATAAGGTCGTCTAGGCGATCTTCTGGAAGGTCTTCAAGAGGTCGTGTGGGCCACCAACTAGGTCGGTTGGGCCCACTGTCAGGTTGGCGGGTCTTCTAGTAGGCCGGACCCACTTGTCGGGGACGGCCGTGAGCCTGGTCGGTGGGGACCCAGGGGTACCCATGTCTCACAATGATTGGCCTCGCGGAAGCGCCGCTCAAAGCACGACCTGACGTAGCGATTCTTGCACACCTGATGAAGATCACGTAGCGACACGTGCAGTAGTACCTCATCGGAGTCGCAGATGCGTCGGAAGGTGCCGCAGATTATATTACGAAAGTTCAGAAAATGGATGACGGGCTCATCCTTGATGGAGTGGATGATGATCTGGGTGACAAGATCATCTGGCAGCAGCTACATCAAGCACACCGCGGCCATCAAGGAGAAGGGGAGGAAATAGAAAAGCAACGGGGTTTGGAAATTGAAAGGCGACGAGGGTTGAAGTTGAAGGCGACGGGGTTTGGAAATAGAAGAAGGCGACTCGGCCATCTAAAACAATAAATGGAAATTGAAAAGACGCCGCAGTTTGGCTGCTGCCACTGACGAGTGGGCCCGACATCATTGCCCCTGCCCCTTCACCTTCCCGCGTAACTGAAAGGCGACGCGTGGTTTTGGACGGTTTTGCGCCCGAAACGGAGCCCGATGCGCAATTGAGTGGCAGTAGTGGAGTAGTGGGTGGGGCAGAGGCGCCTGACGGTTCCGCATCTTGTCAATATAACTCCCCTGCCTTCCCCTGCTTTCCCCTGCTTCTTCCATAAGCTTATCATCTCTTTCGCTTCTTCTTCCTCCTCGCGACCCACCACTACAAATCTTTGGTCACCGAGAGATCACCAAGGAGGAGATGGCGTCGAGGAGCCCGCCGCCGGCGAAGTGGGGACGAAGGGAGGACGACGACGACGAAAGCCGCCGTCGGAGGAAGTTGGAGAAGGGGAAGGAGTCGGCGACCAAGGACGCCGACGAGGAACCGTTCTTCGACGACACTAAGTTCGCCGTCGACCTGCTCAGGAGCGCCTTCGGAAAGCTTCAAGATGTTGGCGCGGCCTTCGACATCAAGGCGCCTCATGAAGTGGACAAGGACCCGAGCGTGAAGGGTCTCACCTTCAGGATCCACGGGTTGGCTGGGAAGCTTGACAACCTCCCCGTGGTCAAGCGGGTTGGCCGCCACTTCGTCTTCGACGACGGCGGCTCCGACGGTGATGACAGCTCCGACGGCAGCCACGGCGGCGATGACGGGTCCGACGGCGGCGACGACGGCGGCGACCGACCAAATGATAGACTCCTCTACCATGTGTAGTAATAATGTGTGTGTGTGTGTTTGTGTCTTCGTCAGGTTGTTGGACATGAACTGCTTAGTTTGTTTGTCGATCATGAACTGCTTAGTTAATTAGTTTGGTTGATGGATTTTGTATGTCATCAACTCGATCTAATAGACGCGAGTAGATCCATCCACGTCTCCTATAATATGTGTTCTGTTGTGATGAACTGGAGATCTGTTGTGATGAACTGGATCTTAGAGACAATGGATAGTCATTGCCGACGCGGGTTAGCCTGCTGACGCTGACGCTGACGCTGACGCGTGGGCCAGTGTCATTGGCGACGATGGTTAGTGAACCCGCATCGCCTTTGTTGGCAGTTGGGTCCGGGCGGGCAGGCAACGGTTATCTTTTTTATATTGGCTGCTGACGCTGACGCGTGGGCCCGTCACTATTTTTTTTTGGAATGAAACTTGCTTCTCTAAAATATTAGAACCCATAAAACAGCACCTAAAAAATCATAAAAATATGAACAATTCATATTTGGACATTTAGTATTTGAATAAAATATCAAAAGTCACACTTGTGTGCCCAAAATTCTTATATTTCGTTTTTACACCCCCATGATAATTATATAATAATTCTAATAACATCAAATTTGCTCTAAAAAATCTACAAATTGACTTGGCAACATAATTTGGGTACCTAAACTTGTCTTCAAAATTTCAAATGGTCTCGATGAAGGAATAATATACTTGTGTACAAATGTCTACATCTCTCACATAGTTTCCTAGAATATTTCTTGAACATTGAAGTTTTTCACACTTTGCAACATGTTCGAACTCATATGCATTTGAAAACTTAACAAAACCTTGTGTTCACCTTAAGCTTATGAAATGCAAAGTTTCATCACTAATGGTTGTGTAAAACAAATATTATTTATATGTTGTTGTACTTACAAAGAACAAAATAAGGCATATAAACATTATTCAAGAAACAGAATATACACTAAATAATAAAATTAATGAAAATATGGTGATTTTAGAAAAAATTAGAAAAAAAAAATCAAATTTGGACTAATTACGACGAAGAAATACATGTTATAACATTTAATTGCAGATTAAAAGGAGAAATGCGAACTGTTCTTCATTCGAATAGAACTGGGCCCCACAGTCAGTAGCAACATGGGACAGATAACCCGCGTCGGCTTTGCTGCTCTTCCAAAAATTTACACAGATAATACGAGCAACATACAAAAGCTAATCCACTACTGATTTCCTATTCCAATACTCAGTTCGAACTTCACCATTTCGCGGTGGAGCCTACAGTCTTCGCTGCAAAACAGAGAAATTCCAAGCCATCCTTTATCCACGCCGCAGTCGCCGCCATTGCCTGCGCACGGCTGATCGCCGCGCACCTGTGCCGGAGGCGGCAGCGGTTCACCCCAAATGCGCCAAGTCGAGGAGTGGATCGCACGCGCGGCCTTCTCACGCAAAGGCAGGCGCCCCTCGTTGCTCAGCCATCTCGACGTCGTACTGCCGCCGCCCGCGACCCGCCTCATGTACCGCTTCGCGGTGTCATCGGCGGCGGCACCACCATTGTCCCTGTAGAGCAAGATGGCATATAGATAGGCCGCCACATCGTGCCCACCCTCGGCGGCGCGCCGGAGATCATTGCTTCCCCTGTTTTCCATGAAGACGGCTTTGATCCCGGAGAAGAAGCAAGCCTCCGGATTCCCGAGATCGGTCAGCACAGCAAGGAAGGCTTTGTAGGCGGTGGGGTCCCACACCCAAGAAATCTCATCTCTTATCCCCTCAATCGACAAACGCCGGCCGACGTCACCGTGGCCGCACACGCGGCGCATGGTCGAGCAAGTACCGCATAGGCTGCAGAGGTCAGCCAAGAGCCACTCCAAGGTCGCACTGACGCGCACCGCAATCTCAATGCGGAGGTCTTGAGGGAGGTCCAGCAGCGACGATGGCTGATGCCGTCTGCTTCTTCCCGGCATGCTATTCATCTCTGGCCGGGAATGGTGACGATGAGGAGTAGGCAGTTGCTGTTTTTTCGCGGGTAGATGAAGGGGCAGGGGATCTAAATTATTTTGGAAGGAGAAGATACAAGAGATATGTTTCCAAACATGGTTTAAGTATGCAATGGAGACGACGTTTGGCTAATCCGCGTATCCTTTAATTCTACATTGGAATCACTGACTCTGCTCTCAGCCATTGACTGGGCAACTGTTTCCCCATTGACCGGATCTGGCATCAATTTCTTGGGAACCTTCCCGTTTCCTATGCTCTTGATCTTATCCCTTCCTCTTTTTTTTGACAACCGATCTTATCCCTTCCTTGTTTTTGCTATAAAAAAGGGACCGACGCCTATCGGTCCTCCTCACTTGCTTCGTTCTTCTCTAGATCTAGATCTAGATCTAGCTATGGCACAAAGAATAGATCTTGTAGGGCGCCTCCTCCTCATTCTCTCAGTTGCTAGAAGAATTCTTGTGATATGGGTGATTAGGTTGCTCATCCCTGTAGCACAGCTGCTAGAAAAATCCTTGTGATATATTTCCTTGTGATTTGGCATCAGCTGTCGGGGGGAGAGTAGCCCAGAACCTCCTGCATCAGGAACAAGCCGACGGAAAGATCACTGAGGTCTGGGGAGAGAAGCCCAACTCCACTACATCTTTCTCGTTAAATTTGCGCTTCCTTTTGCTTTCCCTTCTCCTCCAGGAGGAGGATTTTTGAAGGAATATGTTTCCACCCTCTGCTGTATCTTTCTCTTGTGCTCACTTGTAACAATAAGAAGAGCAAGCGGACGGGAAGGTCGCAGAATTTGGAGCATATCTCGTCAAACTTACATTTCCTTTTGAAGGGATATGTTCTCCCCTTCTGCTGTATTTTCCTCACTTGTAAGCATGAAGAAGAACAAGCCGCCGGGAGCATCTCTTTTGCTTAGTTTAGATGTATATATGTTCCTCATCCTGGTAGTGCTTAGTGATGATGAACATAGATGGCTGCTTTGTAACCTTCTGATGTATCAATGATGATTGTAATCTGTGTGTGTGATTTTGCATCTCAAGAGACATGCTTGTGTGATTATCTGTGTGCAGTCCAATTTTTTGTATGATTTACCTACTCACTTGCAAGCATGAAGAAGAACAAGCCAACAGAAGTATATCTCTTTTCCTTAGTTTAGATCTATGTTCCTCATCCTGGTAGTGCCTAGTGATGATGAACATAGATGGCCGCTTTGTAACCTTCTGATGTATCAATGATGACTGTAATCTGTGTGTGTGATTTTGCATCTCAAGAGACATGCTTGTGTGATTATCTGTGTGCATTCCAATTTTTTGTATGATTTACCTACTCACTTGCAAGCATGAAGAAGAACAAGCCGACAGGGGCTGGCTAATCCACGCCTCTTTTGATGTAATCTGTGTGTGTGATTTCGCATCTCTTGCCCATAACAAAGGCGACACGGGTTGGTTAATCCTCGTCTCTTGCCCATAACAAAGGCGACGCGGGTTGGCTAATCCTTGTCTCTTTTATATTAACGCCCGTTACTGAACTGAAGCAGCCTGCAACATACTTACTGAACCGAAGCAGAATATAAACAAAATATATATAGTATCTTAGGCAGAATATATTACAAAAAGGATTCAAATTCCACCACATCCTATATATTAGAAAAAGGATTCAAATTCCACCAATACATCACATCCTTTATATTACAAAACGGATTCCGTTTCCACCAATAGACACATCCTGCATTACAAAAAGGATTCAGCAGAAATCAGGCTTGCTTTTTCTTCCTTGATTTCTGTATATGGATTTTTTCACTATGGTCGCTTCGCAAGTACGGTGTTTTGTTAGTTCCCAAGAGTCGGGGCATGTATGAAGTGTCAAAGGATGGAATTTCGTCAAACTGGTTGTATTCCTCCTCCTAAACAACATTTTCAACCCCAACAATCCTTTTTTTCCAGGCATAACCACAGACCAGTTCTTCTTTGCAAGGTCAGGTTCATAGAACACTTGCTCAACATCATTGGCGAAGACAAACGGTTCGTTTTTGTAACCAAAGACTCAGAGACTAACATAACCATATTTGTCCTTGCTCACAGCTCGCTTCCCATTGGTGACCCATCTACATCGAAACAAGGCTACCTTCAATCCTACATAAGCAAGCTCCCATATCTCCTCTATTTGACCATAATATGTGTCTGTCTCCATGTCATCATCATCATGACTGTCGTCGACGACGGCCCGTACACGCACACCACTATTTTGATAGACGCTCTTTTTATCCTGGGCCATGATGTAGAACGTGTATCCATTGATTGGTATTTTGTAACAGTGAACAATGGCCCCGCTGCTAGATTCCTTATCTCGTCGGTTATTACAGCATTGCTGCATGTCCCGACATAATCTCGGAGCCATATGCTGAAACCTTGCATGTGCATCTTTGCAAGCCAAGCCCTACCACGGTCAGGGTTGTCTTCACGTAGTTGTCGCTTGTGCTCATTGGCAAACGGTGTAATTAGGTGCAGCTGTTGTATCACGGTGAAATGAGCCTTTTGGAAGGCATCTGGTTCCGGAGTGACTGACTTTTTCCCCAGGGTCCCAACACCTGAAAGCCTACCTTCATGCTGTGAGCGAGCCACACCAATGGGGTTTTGGGGGTCCATATAACCCATGGCCCACTCCACTGCTTCGATGGTCTCGTAGCCACGAACAATGGCTCCCTCCGGAAATAACCGGTTATGTACCAATGATTTCAGGAATCCATAGAACCTCTCATATGGAAACATATGATGAAGGTAAGATGGGCTAAGGAACCAGATTTCCCTCGCGAGGTGTGCTGTTAGATGCAGCATGAGATCAAACAATGATGGTAGGAAGGTAGCTTCAAGCAGGCATAGGGCCTCGAAATGCCTCCTCTCTAAGTCCAATAGTTTTTCCTCATCAATCACCTTTTGTTCTATTGCATTGAAGAATAAACACAAGCTCGTGACCGCGTCGCGAACCAGTTCTGTCTTGATACCTCTAAGTGCAACAGGAAGAAGAGTTGTCATCAACACATGGCAATCATGAGATTTCATCAAGTTGAAATTCATTTTCATGTCCTTCACCGACACTAGCCTCTTGAAGTTTGATGAGTAGCCTGAAGGTACTTTCAAATCATGCAAAAACTGACAGAATTCTTTTCTCTCTGCCTTTGACAAGGTGGTTGCAGCAACGGGAAGGTCCGTCCCTGTCTCTGTTTCCTCTGCATAGAGCTCCGGCCTAATGCCCAGTTCTTTAAGATCCTCCCTTGCATTTTTATGATCTTTTCCTTTGGACTTCTGTTGTAGCAATGATCCACAAGTAGCTTCACACACAGTCTTCTTGACGTGCATGTTGTCAATCGAATGACGCACATCCAACAGCGGCCAATACTCTAGCTCCCATAGAATTGATTTCTTGTTCCACATTCCTTCTTCTTCTTCTTCTTCTTCTTCACCATCTCGTTTCTTTCTTTTGCCAAGGGTTTTTTTCAGTCAGTTTCGGTAACTCCTCGATAGTTTTGATGTCCTTGACTTTCAAGTGGACCAGATCTCCAGTCACATGCAACGGCGCCTCTCGATTCTCCTTTTCCCCATTAAACTGATAATCCATGGCCCGGTATGGATGTTTCTTGCCGAGGAAACGACGGTGCCCCATAAATACGTATTTCTTTGAATGTCTTAGCCACACTGCGCAAGTATCTTCCAAGCAGTGTGGGCAAGCTGCACCTTTCCTTTTACTCTGGCCAGAGAGGTTACGATGAGCCGAGTTGTCATTGATGGTGGTGAACAACATGGCGCGCATTGTGAACTCCTCACGCTTGTACTCATCCCAAACCTCCTTCAGACCAGGGTTCCACAGTATCTTCAAGTCATCAACTAGTGGCCTCAAGTAGACATCAATACGGTCGCTAGGTTGCTTTGGCCCGGAGACCAATATTGTCAGCATCATATATTTCTATTTCTTGCATAGCCAGGGTGGAAGGTTGTACAACGACAGCACGATAGGCCAGGTGCTATGTGTTGAGCTCTGGTTACCGAATGGGTTCACGCCATCTGTGCTCATAGCAAACCGTATGCTCCTTACGTCTTCGTCAAACCACGGAAAGTGGTTATTAATGTTACCATAATGTGCTGCATCTGTGGGGTGCCTAAATTTGCCATCTTGCTTAAGCTCCTTTCGGCCTTCGTTATGCCAATGCAAGAGTTGGGCCTCCTTTCGTGTTGCGAACCATCTTCTCAGCCGAAGAATGATGCAAAAATACCATACCACCCTCATAGGAGCCCCTCTGTTAGCCTTCTTCTTCTTGCCTCTGATCTCGCCGGCTCGTTCTCGTCATTAGCATTATTATCATCTCCACCATCTTTTTTCCTCTTGTACCGATCATAGCCACACTTGGGGCACTTGTCAAGGTCTGAATAATCTCCACGGAACAATACACAACTGTTCTTGCATGCATGGATTTTTTTCAACCTCTATTCCCAGAGGACAGATTACCTTCTTCGCCTCATAGACAGACTCTGCTATTTGTTTTCCTTCAGGTAGCATGTCTCTAAGCATATCTAATAGATGTTTGAAACTTTTGTTGCTCCAACCATGATCTGCCTTAAGCTGCAGAAGTTTTAGATCACTAGAAAGGTGAGAGTACTTCTGGCAATCAGGATAGAGGGGTTTTTTGAATCTTCAATGAACTGCTTCAGCCTCGCTAATTCAGAAGGTGTGTACACTCGTTGAAACTCAACATCCTGCAACATTTGATCAACATTGTGCACACATTGCAACACCTCACCATCATCGAAGCCCCTAACTTCTTGATCAGTGATATCCTCAGGCCTCATCACATTTGGTGGGAATAATGGTTCATTTTCCTCAAAAACTCCACCGTCATCAAGGTCTTCATCATGGTCGGTAGCATGATGTCGCACTTCAGCTTCATTTAGGCAGCCTGCTTCGAGTTCATTAAGGCCTTCCTCACCATGTTTATTCCAACACGTGTAATTTTTTGTGAAACCACGTGTGACCAAATGATGAAAAATGATTTCTCGTTGTGCGAATTTCTTCTGGTTGAGACAATCTATACAGGGGCAAAGTATTGCCTGAACACCACGGTTTCTCATAACTGCCTCTAGTTGATTTAAAAAACCATTGAGCCCACTTAAGAAATTCTCCCAATCTTCTTGGGGCTGTCTGTACATCCAAGCCCGAGCAGCAGACGCCATATGCATTCCATACACCAAATGAGCATAATTCATCACACAAAAACTCCGATAACATAAGAGGATTAGGATAGCTGAAGAATTTTAATAAAAGGGGACAATTAATTTCCACCTTGACGAAGACTTTCTACGAGGTGAGCGCAGCCGAGGAGGAGGATCGGAGGCGGCGTCGCGGCCACGGCGGCAGCACGGAGGACGGCACCGAGCCCCAGGGGGAGGGGACACGGAGGCGTCTGCTTTGGATGACGCCGCGGTCGACGTCCGCTGGCCCCTTTCGCTGTCGCGCACGCGGCCGGCCAGCCTGCTACAGCGCCGGCTTTCTGAGGAGAGAAAGCGCAATCCTTAGAGCGCGCGCAGCTAGCGGCGGCGAACGGGGCAGGCCGGCGGGGACATCTGAGCAGAGAGATCGAGCGAGTGACCTTCTGATCATGAGGAGAGAGAGCGAGTGTTGTTGTCGGAACGGGAGTGGCCTTCTGAGGAGAGAGAGCGAGTGGTGTCGGAAGGAGAAGACAGAGACGAGTAATAACAACGTGCGTCTCCGATGTGAGAAAAAAGGCGACCCTGGGTGGCAATCAAAGGAGACGAGTCCTAAGAAACGAGCGTATCCAATTGGGTCGCCAGCAAAGGAGACGCATCCTACCAAACATGCGTCTCCAGTACGAAATTATCGGTAACGGACTTTATAGCCCGTTACCAATACGGTTGTGATCAGCAACGGACTTAAACAGCCTGTTACCGATAGGGTATTGATCGGAAACGGACTTTACGAGCCCGTTACCAATAGGTTTAACTGTTGTAACAGACTCGATTTAACGTCCGTTACAACGAATTCATGTAACGGGCGTTTAAGAAGCCCGTTACCAGAAGTCCACATTGGTAACGAGCATAGTGGAGGCCAACCCCGGGGTCGGCCTGCCGCGCTTATGCGTAACGGGTGCCAAACAACAACCATTACAAATGTGGGTGCATGTAACGGGTGCTAAGGGCCCGTTACAAATCCTGTGTGACCTATTTGAGGTTTTCACGTAGTGATCATGCGAGGAGGTGATGTGTTCCCCCCGAGAAGACGTTGCCGGGGATGGTTCCACAGCTTCGAGGCCCAAGGCTGGGTGATGTGTTCCCTAGTTGCGGATGAGTCAGGCTCGAAGAAACAGGAGAGTGCTATCCACTTACTAGGACTCAATCCGTATGGTAGAGTTTGGGACGGTTGATCCCCGTTTTGGCTCTATTCAAGCGGGTACAGATGTACAACCTCTGCAGAGTGTAAAACCTATACTATAGTCCGTGTCCACTGGTTATGGACAGTCCTCTGATCTCTCACCTGACTAGACTCTTTTCATGTGCTTCTTCTCTCCCCCGAGTGAGTGAGCCCGGCTTGAGGCCGTTGAGATGTGGGGATAGGAGCAGGTGGGCCCTACATCACAGATAAGTGTTGGGAGCTGGATCGTGGTTGTGATTCAGTGTTTTGGTGTGGACTTCCTTGTTGAGGGGTGTGGACCCCGGAGGTGTGGACCTCAGAGGTGTGGACCTCCCGGAGGTGCGGACCTCGCTGCTTGTTCTGCATACCTTGATTGTTAATTCTGCGCTGCTGCATGCATAGCTTTCTACAGCCAAATGTAGGTTTTATCCATGCATATTAGATTCAACCACCGCTTTTGCTCTTTGTTGCGAAGCTGACATGACTTACCCGCTTATCGGGTAGATGTTGGCATTTCAGATTTGGTGATCGTCTACGACTACAACTTCAACGACGAAGTTGTGAAGACTAGAGCTGGTCCTATGCTCGAGTTTGCCTGTGGAGCTGGAGACGCTTCGCTTCGATAGATCCGCTGCGTAGATGTTTTACTTTTCTTGATTCAGTCCCGTTGGATTTGTACCCGGCTTGTGCGAAGAGTTGTACTCTGATGTTGTAATAATATTATGTAATGTCTCTTTTATTTCTGTGTTGTATGGATTTGTACCACTTGAGACAGGGATTGCACGTGATAGCCACTTCCTAGGACTATCACGGAGGTGCAGAGAGTCGGGTTTCCGTTCGAGGAAATTCGGTTCGTTTCAAAGGTTTTGCCCATAGATGAACCAAAGGTATGGCAGCAATGCATATAATAATTTCAGTTTAATGGTCACTCTTACATTGCATGGATTGCAGGGAACAAGTGTACTTAAATGATTGGCTTGAATTCTCACATTTTTTCTCAAACATATATTTATGCTAGGGAAAAGAATGTTCATTTCAGGTGGTAGGATTTCTCTCTATTTTGTACATGGGAGAGAGAACTACATTTGTTTTGATTCTTGTTACATAAAGCATAGCAACTGATTATGACCATAATAGATGGATATACAAGCAGCTTTGCAAATCATGTTTGGTTGATTGGCTTGTTAGTTCATAATAGATGGATCTATTGACATGTGTGTCGATACAGTTTTTTTTGGCTGTTTGGCTTGTTAGTTCATAATTTCCAATTGATTATGTTGGTTTCTTAGTTATTTTCTGATCTCAGTTCATTCTTTTGCAGAGGTTGATTGACAATAGGCCATGCTTATTAGGAAATGTATGGCTGATTATATGCTTACCTCTGTACCATTATAAAAGATATTACTGAATGAATCTAGACATATAATTAAAGTGCTAGAACGACAACTAAAGTGGAACAGAGGGAGTATATCAGTATCAGGTGACACAGTTTATTGGATATAAGCATTTCTCTAATCTTATAGAAAAATTGAATGGTTCTTAATGGCCTCTACTGGGTTCCTTATGCATTGATATCTTATGAAAATGGAACTTTTTTGTAAGTACATATGGAGGCTTCATGTGTTGGTGGGGGTGTGTGTGGGGGGAGGGGTGGGGTGGGGTTCGAGGGGAGGGGAGGATTCGGCGGTGATAGCCGCCGAAGACGTATGAAAGAGGGTGGGGTGAGGGCGAACTTGAGATTGATGTGAGTAAAAGACTGTTCTTTAAACATCGAGGGTAAACATAATTTTGTCGATAATGGGTAAGATCAGCGTGGCATCAGAGGAGGGGTGGGGGTGGGGTTGGAGGGGTGGGGGCGAATTCGGGTGCCGAAGACGCATAAAAGAGGGTGGGGCGGGGGTGAACATTAGATTGATGTGAGTAGAGGAGTGTTCTTTAAACATCGAGGGTAGGCATAATTTTCTCGATACTGGGTAAGATCAGCTTGGCATCAGGGGTGGGGGTGTGTGAGGGGAGGGGTGGGGGTGGGGGTGGGGGTGGGGGTGGTGGTGGAGGTGGGGTTGGTGGGGAGGGGGCGGATTCGGTGGCGATAGCCGCCGAAGACGCATGAAAGAGGGTGGGGCTGGGGCAAACATAAGATTGATACGAGTAGAAGGTTGTTCTTTAAATATTGAGGGTAGGTATAATTTTGTTATTGAATATATTCATATTCATTATTTTATAAACATAAAAACTTATTTATGTGTTGTTAGACACGTGTGCCACACGCACGTCCATTTTAGTACGGGTGTAAGTAACTCATTTACTACTAAGTGGAGGCTAACTACAGTTAACCTATTAGCATTACATTAAGGGTAGGTATAATTTTGCCGGAAGTTTAGACTTCAGTTTTTCTCTTTGATACTATTACGCCTTATGTGTTCTATGATTTTCCATACACCAATCTCAGGGTTTTTTGTTTTTAAACATCTTTAGTTTAGATTTGGTATTTGTCTTTGATATTAGGTAAGATCAGTGTGGCATTGAGGGTGGGGGTGTATGGGGGATGGGGTGGGGGTAGAGGTGGGGGAGGGGGCGATTTCGGTGGCGATAGCCGCCGAAGACGCAAGGAAGAGGGTGGGACGGGAGGCAACATGAGATTGATCCGAGTATAACACTGTTTCCAAACATTGAGGGTAGGCATAATTTTATTATTGAATATATTCATATTGCATTATTTTATAAAGTGAAAATTGGTCTCGTAGCATAGAAAGATCACGAACTCCGTAAAATACCATCAAAAATTCACGGCTCTGTGTAATACCATCGAAAGAGTGAGTCGTCATCCGAAAATACCATTCCGTGACGTTTTCCGTTGACGCCGTCTATCTTCTCCCCTTCTCCCCAAGCTGAGCGCCGGCCTCTCCAGTTCCAACCACCGATCCACCACCAACTGGAACCCGAACTCTGAGTTGAGGATGCCGATCAAGATCGAGCACTAGAACTAGCTTGATGCAACCGGCCAAGTGAAAATCTCACCGCTGTCTCTGAGGTTGCCGTCCACCCGAGCATCCAGCTGCGCACGGACAAGGATGGTCAAGTCGTTCTTGAATGTTGATGGCCTCGCCGTGGATGTGCTCTCCATCCCTGAAGACAGAAACCGAACACATGCCTGGGACTCGTCATGGATGCACTCTCCGTCCCTGAAGACAGGAGGCGAGCACATGCTTGGAGCAGGGGTAGATGGTCCTGGCAGTGGCAATCTTCATGCCGCTACCTTCACATCTACGTAAACGCTCCATCCATGTGGCAAAGGATTCAATTCGATGGTGTCAAGACTAATTCCACCCACTGAGGAGCTTAATCAATGACGCGGTGGTCGATTTGGAGGTCTTTCATGGTTTCACTGCTATGTTCGTGAACAAGTGTCGGAGCTCATTTGTCATCTTATCAGCGTGCGTCAGGGGGCCCATGGAGGAGAGAGGCAGGCAGCAGCCTGCTGCCGAAGGGGAGGCAACTAGCACTAGGATGAGGCTCAGCGAGGGTGGTCACCCAGGCCGCAGCAGAGGCGCTGACCTGTGATGCAGCAAGGACGCTGGCCTGGGGTAGAGAGGGGCAGGCGGTGGCCTGGGGCAGCAAGTGTGAGCGCCACGAGATTATGTTGAGGGAGACGATGATTAGCCGACTCAGCTTGGAAAATGTTAAGAAATATTAATGATTATCATTAGCTTAATCATATAATTAGCATAGTCATTAGTCTTTGTAATTAGGGAAGAGACAACCGCCCTCCGACTAGGCGCGTCTCTCCCGAAAGGGTGCCTGCGTGCCCCTTCCTTGTACATAAATAGTGGGGTCCACCCCCTCATCAATCAATCACATCTTTCATTTTACAACACGTTATCACGCAAGCTCTCCTTCTGAGCACTCGACGCAAGACAGAGGCCACAGGGCCTCACCGGCGACATCACCAGCCTTCCTCCGGGGGTGAGAAAATGGATCCCCTATTCCGTTTAGTAGAGACTGCTTTTGCAACCAACCTTGTTATCCCCGTCAACACCCGTCAAGGCTGCTGCTTCTTCTTGACTCGCAGTGCACGCCATGGCCACCGTCAGTCTGGCCGCCGTGGAGGTCGTGGCCGCCGCTTCTGTGGACGCCGTGGACGTCGTTCCCCTCCACCACGCCGTGCTTCGCCGGCCGAAAGCAGCAACCGCTCCTTCCAGCACGCCTGGATGTCGACGCCACCATACACCGCCGGGCTAGTCCACCATAGCCCATCCCCGGTGTCGCAGCGTCTTCCGACGCCCACGCCCACAGAGGAGCAACCTCGCCACCCTCTCGTCATCCGCATCTGCCGCCCTGGAACAAACACAGAAGGGGTTGGGGTCATCCCCGACCTAAACGTACCTTGGCCGCCG
Source organism: Cenchrus fungigraminus (assembly GCA_036936925.1). NCBI lineage: Eukaryota > Viridiplantae > Streptophyta > Magnoliopsida > Poales > Poaceae > Cenchrus > Cenchrus fungigraminus. Next base: position 78,814,883 of record CM072780.1, read on the forward strand.
ACGACAACGGCGAACGGCAACGCCGGCTTCGGCCCTCAGGCCGGTCCGGCAGCCATTCGCTCCTTCACGGCCGCCGCCATGTCGCCCGACCTCACCGAGCATTCTGTGACAGTACACCCGAGCTTCGCCTTCGGAACAATGGCGGCTCGATGCGGCACTCCGCCGCTCTTCACCGACGCCGGCGGACCACCATCCGCATCTTCGGCGACGACGACCCAGGAGGCGACCGCAGCCGCACCCAGTCCTTTTGGCCGCGTCGCGGCCGTCGACCGCCGCCCGGGGATCCGACGCGGCACTTGGAGCCCCGCTGCGCTGGGGCTCTCCTCCTCCGGCAACTGACGGCCGGCCGGCGGCCGGCGCAAGCTGGCGCACAAGGGGGTGGCGGAACGACACACCAAGAGAAGAAAGAGGGGGAGCGGCGGAGGAGCAACGGAGGAACACGTATCTACATCCGTGGAGCTCTGGCCAGCCGGTCAATGCCGGCAGCGCCGGCACATCTCAAGAGATGGCGGTGGCAGCTCGGGAGGGGAGGGGGGCGCACGGTTTGGAAACCCTAACCGCCCCTCCCACCCGTCTTATACGGGCCAGCACCCGCGGTGGGCCAAAATGGGCCACGCCCAGGCCTACGTGCGGCTGATCAACAGGCCGCGCCGGCCCAATTCCGGAAGAAGCCCGCAGGCCGAAACAAACCGGAAGAAGTCCTCCAGACCCCCTCCAACTCTCGAAGAAGTCCAGATTACCCCTTGAACTTTTAAATTAGCCCTCAGGCTTTTATCTATTTACATATTCAGACTTATTAGTACTGTATATTTATGATTTAGACCCTGAATTATTCTGTAAATTTGTGTTGTGATGAACACTATTATTTGTACCATCCGGTATACGCACCTATGTAATTTAAATGTTATAATTACCACAGTAATTATTCATTTTTATGATCCTTCTAGGTGTTAGAACAATTCTTATGCAATTTATTTTATTTGCATGGTTTAATTAATCAATTTTTCTACATCAAGTAGAATATCAAGCAAAATTAAAATTAAGGTCTATACATATAATTTGGAATAACACAAGGTGATGTGACCTAGGCGCTGGCTGTGATAAGTTCTTTCTAAGAGCTTATTTGCCCTGAGATCCGCGCTTTTAGGCAACTTTTGCTCATCATTGTGAGGTCTACATCTTTATGATGATTACCTTCAAAGTGTATATCCAAAATTTCATATAAATGACTATCAAGTCAAAATTATTCCTATAGGAATTAAAAATCATATACCTTAATTTTGTAAGACTCATCTTACATGCATGATTTTGCTTACTTTTACAACACAAAATTTACTTCAGTAAATTAATCCTATACATGGTTCTCTCATGTAGGAAAATGGCTAAATTAATCAATAAAGACTTCACTGAACTTGCAGCAGATGGTAGTAATTACCTAACCTGGGCTATGGACGTCAAAATTGTGCTAACAACCAAAGGTTACATTAATACAATTAATGAACCTGACCCACAAAATCCTATCCCAGAGGCACAAAAGTTTGCAACCTTTCATTTTCTAAGGCACCATCTCCACCATGACCTCAAAGTTGAGTACATTATGGAAGATGATCCTAAGAAACTTTGGGACTCTCTCAAAGAATGCTACAATCAACAACAAGGTGTAATTCTGCCCGAAGCAAGACGGGAGTGGTCTCTACTCCGTCTCATGGATTTCAAATCTGTTGCAGAATACAACTCTACCGTTCACAAGATTTGTACCAAGCTTCGCTTTTGCAATCAACCTTTGGATGATGCAGAAATGATAGAAAAGACTCTATCTACCTTTCTCCCTACTAATAGGATATTGCAACAGCAATACCGTCGCCACAAGTATACTAAATATTCTGACTTAATATATGATTTACTCCAAGCAGAAAAGCATGATGAGCTCTTAACAAAGAGTCATCAACTGCACCCTGTGGGTGCAGCACCTCTTCCGGAAGTACATTTCAATGCTTAGAATAATAATAAAAAGTTTAGTGGCAAGAAATTCAAAAGGAATTTAAAGGGGAAATGGAAGAAGCAGAATTTTAAGAAAGGCAAGGGTTCTAGCAAAAACAAGGACACTTTCAAGAAACCTACTACTCATGACAACTCTCAGGCTTGTCAGAGGTGTGGTTGTCACAATCACACAACTAGAAAGTGCCACACTGCTAAGCATTTGGTTGATCTCTACCAAAAGTATGCTGGAAAGCAAGTTCATGGGGACAAGTTTGAAGCGCACTTCACTACTCACACTCCGGGCGCTGGTTGCTCCAAGGATGTTCCCGCGGAACACAACAAGGAGAAGGATCCAACGCAATTGGATGAATTTTTCGGCACGGATGACATGATGATCGATAGCATCGACGACACCGACAACATGCTTGTGGATGGACCATCCAATGACATGTTCGGAGACATGTCTTAGTTTCTACGCTCCCCGACAAGAACTTCGTTCTATAGTCTACAAGAACTTCGTTCTATAGCCATATTTATGTAATAATTGTGTTGTAAATAATTGTTGTCACAAAGTATTGTAAGACACAGGCTACTTATGATATTATTGAATAAAGTATGTATTGTATAATCTATGAGTTCAAAACTTATAATTTAATTTACTCATTCTAGATTATCCTACGGGGACAATCCAAATGGAGGAAGAACTTTATTTGGTGGATAGTTGCACAACTAACACCATACTCAGAGAACTCAAATATTTCCAAACTCTCAAAAAGAGTAAAGGAAATGTCACAACCATCGCGGGCCGTGATGCTATAATTGTTGGCTCAGGACGAGCCACAATTGTTCTCCCTGTGGGTACTCAAATAGTAATTGAGGATGCACTACTGTATCCCGATTCAACTCGTACCCTATTGAGTTACAAAGATATCCATTGCAATGGTTTCCATGTGGAAACAAATAGTGACAACAAAGATGAATATCTCTTCATCACTAAACATGACGGATATAGCAAGCGACTGCTTGAGAAAATTCCTTCACTATCATCAGGATTGTATTACACATACATCAAACCCGTACAACATGTTGCATACAAGGTAATTTTTCAAAATCTTGATGTCTTCAAGATTTGGCATGGTCGCCTTGGTCATCCCGGCATAGGGATGATGAGAAAAATTATCGGCAATTCAATTGGTCACAAATTAAACACTTCAAAATTTCCTAAGCCATCAGACTTTGTGTGCACCGCATGTGCCACGGGAAAATTAATTTTAAGACCCTCTTATCTTAAAATAAAGGCTGAACCACTACAATTTCTTGAACACATTCAAGGAGATATTTGTGGTCCTATTCATCTATGAAATGGACCATTTAGGTACTTCATGGTACTTATTGATGCATCTACTAGATGGTCCCAAGTATGTTTATTGTCTACAAGAAACCATGCTTTTGCAAGGTTCATTGCTCAAATTATCAAATTAAGAGCACATCATCCTGAATATGCTATTAAAACCATCAGGATGGACAATGCCACTGAATTTACTTCACATGCCTTCAATGATTATTGTATGGCTCTAGGCATAAACGTGGAACATTCTGTTCCTTATGACATACACAAAATGGATTAGCCGAATATCTTATCAAGAGAATAAAATTAATTGCTAGACCATTACTACAGAATTGCAATATACCAACATCATGTTGGGGTCACGCTGTCTTACACGCTGCTGATTTGATTCAAATAAGACATACTGCATACAACACGGTTTTCCTGTTGCAGTTAGTACGTGGAAATCAACCAAGTATTTCCCATCTGCGAAAATTCGGTTGCGCTGTATACGTACCGATATCACCACCGCAGTGTACATCAATGGGCCCCCATAGGAAATTGGGGATATATGTGGGGTACAAATCACCGTCAATCATTAAGTACCTCGAACCTCTTACAGGGGATTTATTCACTACCCGATATGCTGATTGCATCTTCGATGAGGACAATTTCCCGGCATTAGGGGGAGACAAGTACCAAACGGAATGCCAGGAAATAAATTGGAATACCACTGGTATCTAGTCATATGATTCACGTACCATAGAATCTGAACATGAAGTTCAGAAAATTATCAATTTGCAAAACATTGCGAATAATCTGCCAGAAGCATTTACTGATTATAAGGGTGTCACAAAATCACATAATCCTGCTGCAAATGTACCAGAAAGAGTAGAAATTCCTACTCAAGAACTCCCAAATCAAAATAAGAGGGGGAGAGGTACTACGACAAAGGATAAGGCTATATAAAAGCCTCCGCGGAAAACAAGGAAGGTCACTTCCAAAGCAGTAAATGCAGATCAACATCAAGTTGATAGACACCAATTGGATATTATAAATCCAAATAATATGGATGTTCAACAAATACATCACATACCTAGCACAAGTGCACAAAATAATATAAGTGCTAGGACATCGGAAGACCCAGACTCTATCGTTGTGGGAAATCATGATGAGTCACAAGGGGTACAAGAAATTTCCATTAATTATATTGATTCTGGAGAATCATACAATAGAAAGACTACAAATGTCGACATTTACTTTGCCACTAAGATTGCAAATGAACTTCGCATTGATCCAGAACCTAAGTCCATGGCAGAGTGCATCAAGCGCTCCGACTGGATCAAATGGAAGGAAGCGATCAAGGAAGAATTAGACTCGCTCAAGAAACGAGAGATATTCTCCGCAGTGATGCCTACTCCTCGTCATATTTTTCTTGTGGGATCAAAATGGATTTTCGTCCGTAAAAGGAATGAAAACAACAAGGTGGTGAGATACAAAGCGAGACTTGTAGCACAAGGGTTCACGCAGAAACCTGGCATCGATTTCGATGAAACATATTCTCCAGTTATGAGTGGTATAACATTCCGATATCTAATATCATTGGCAGCACAAAAAGGTCTATCCATGCATCTCATGGATGTAGTGACAGCATATCTATATGGGTCACTAGATTCGGATATATATATGAAAGTTCCGGAAGGAATTGATATCCCGAACAAGAATTATTCATGCAACATGTATTGTGTAAAACTTCAAAAGTCATTATACAACTTAAAACAGTCAGGAAGAATGTGGTACAACCAACTAAAGGAATTCCTTCTCCATAAGGGTTTTTCCAACAATGATGATTGCCCATGTGTATTCATCAAGAAATCCTCAACTGGATTTTGTATTATATCTGTGTATGTCGATGACCTCAATATCATTGGGACTCAACAAGATATAGATGAAGCACGCAACCATCTTAGGACGGAATTTGAAATGAAAGATTTGGGTAAAACCAAATTTTTCTTAGGTTTACAACTTGAGCACCTCCCAACAGGGATTTAGTACACCAGTTTGCTTATATCCAAAACACCTATGGTCGTACGCTCTCTTGAAATTGATAAAGATCAATTCAGACCTAAAGGTGAAGATGAAGAGGTATTGGGACCAGAAGTTCCATATCTCAGTGCCATTGGAGCGTTGAAGTATATCGCAAATTGCACAAGGCCTGATATTGCATTTGCGGTAAACTTGCTAGCTAGATACAGTGCTGCTCCAACACAACGCCATTGGGCGGGAGTTAAGAATATCTTCAGATATCTCATTGGCACTATAGATCTTGGCTTATTTTACAAAATTAACCAAGATAAAACATTAATTGAATATTCAGATGCTGGCTATTTATCTGATCCCCATGAAGCCAGATCTCAGACACGCTTTGTATTTTTACATGGTGGAACGGCTATTTCATGGAAGTCATCTAAACAGACTCTAATAGCCACATCCACAAATCATTCTGAAATAATTGCATTATTTGAAGCATCACGCGAATGTGTATGGCTTCGCAGAATGATTAAGCACATACAACGACCATGTGGTATAAGTTCAATCATGAACCCTACCATAATGTATGAAGATAATGCTGCTTGTATTGCACAAATGAGGGCAGGTTATATAAAGAGCAATCTTACAAAACATATGGCTCCTAAATTATTCTATCCTTATCAACTACAGAAGGTGGGAGAGATAGAAATCTTGCAAACCAAATCTTGTGATAATCTTGCAGATTTATTCACAAAATCATTACCAACATCCTTATTCCAGAAATACGTTTCTGGAATTGGTATGAGACAACTCAAAGATTTGCAAGAATCAGGGGGAGACTCCCTTTGATATAACCTATATATAATCATCTGATTATTGTACTCTTTTTCCAGTATGAGTTTTTCCTCACAAGGTTTCTCATAAAGGTTTTAATGAGGCAATGTCAATACAAGAACATATCTCATATGACCTAATTTTTCCACTAAGGTTTTAAGGGTGGTATACAAGACATATTGTATGTCATATCTTCTGCTTTCTCTATATGAGTTTTTAAGAAGATATAAAATCCTTTCTCATATTTTCCTATTAGGTTTTGGAGAGGGATATTCAAATATGATCCTCAGATCATTATTCTCTAGACTTATTAATGAGTTTTTCCTTACCAAAGGTTTTCTCATATAAGTATCTGATGAGACAATAATGCCATATCATTTTCTCCTTATATTTTCCCACTGGGTTTAAAGGAGTTTTTAGTGGCATATACACACAGATTGGTTTCTCCTCAAGATTTTCCCATAGGGTTTTTGGAGGAGTTTTACAAGATGATATCCAAGGATGATTGAAGCCAAATTACATCAAGACCTCATGAAGCTATTGATCAAGGGAGAGTGTTAAGAAATATTAATGATGATCATTAGCTTAATTATGTAATTAGCATAGTCATTAGTCTCTATAATTAGGGAAGAGACAACTGCCCTCCGACCAAGTGCGTCTCTCCCGAAAGGGTGCCGGCATGCCCCTTCCTTGTAGATAAATAGTGGGGTCCACCCCCCTCATCAATCAATCACATCTTTCATTTTACAACAGAAAAGAAGAAGAGATAGATGGTGTCGGTGGCAAAACATGACGGAATGTTATTTTTAGTTGACGATTCACTCTTTCGGTGGTATTATACGGAGCGGCAGACTTTCGGTGTTTTCCGGAGATAGCGATCTTTCAATGCTATGAGACCAATTTTCCCTTTTATAAACAGAAAATCTTATCTATGTGTTGTTATACACGTGTGTGTCGCACTTGCAACATTGCATCGTGGTATTTAGACACAAGTGGGCCCCATGGTAATGTTTAGTAAAAAATTTTGTGGTATTAAATACATCTTTGACCATTAATTATAACTAAGACAGTTTTACAAAACTACCTCCACACCTCTGGGTAAATTTTCGAGACGAATCTAATGAGGCATTTGACCACACGATTAGAGGATGTTCATTGTAGCATTAATGTAGCAAAATCATGAATTAATTATGATCATTAGATTCGTCACATAAAGTTATACTAATCTGTTAAAAAGATTTGCAGATAGTCTTCATTTAGTACTCCATGCATGCAAGATTTCTTTTTCAAATTTTTTTTAAAGGGAAACTAAACATTGTCCCATCCATTTTACTATGGGTGTAAGTAACTCGTTTATTAACTAAATGGACGGCAACTACAATTAATCTGGTAGCATGGATATAATTCTATAAATATAGAACTATTATTTACTAAATTTTTATTTGTATTTTTATCATATTTTTAATTTTATTTTTTATATCACGTGCGTGCCGCACGTGCACTCCCACTAGTATTTGCCAAATATGCTAAAGTTTGGCCAAGTTTATAATGGTAATGTTACTTATTTTGTATAATAATTATTAGTATTTTTTGTGAATCTTTACCGGACCAGAAACGATTTGCGATGGCGGCTAAAAGAGGTCTTTGCTGACGGGTGGAGCAACCGTAAGCAACCTTGAGCCAGCACAAATGGCGATTTGTGCTGATGGTGAGGTTATGCCACCCACCAGCACATAGGTTTTCTCTACTGGTGAGTGGTTATGTTGCCCGCCAGCAAATGATTTTTTCCATTACGCTATAATTCACCCATAATTATTTATTATTTGTATTTGTCTGTTAAATTCACCCATCTTTACTTATTATTTGTATTTATATGCCAAATTCACTCATATTTGTTATTATTTGTATTTGTCTGTCAAATTCAAATATGTGTCTCAACCACATACAACAAACTAGCATAATACATAATTAAATCACATTACTAAAAAACATCGTACATAATAGATAATTCACATCATTGAAATCGAACATTTCGAATAGATCGGGTAGTTATTTGCCAAGTTAATATTAAAACTACTACACCCATCTACGTAACTTTTTGCACTTGTTCAAAATCAACAATCCTTCTTGATCGAAGAATTCTCCATTCTCATGATAAATCTCACGTTGGATGAACCTCGCTATGTCCGTACAAAGGTTGTCGATTTGCCTTTTTCTGAGCTTCCCCACGATCCCTGATGATAGGCATATGTAGGTACACATAAGAAATGAAGAATTCATCTAGTACCTCCCATTGTTTCTCAAGAACTCGCACACGTAATATCCACATAGCACCGCCAACAAATAAAAAATAATGAGTAGTTATTAAGCAAAAGTGTACGACTATGCAAAAACCAAATTGTTATGTTCTTACCTATTTGGCATGTCGTACTAACAATGTTTCCCTTTTTGCAGGGTGCTCCCCGCCATTTAATATGTATAGCCGATACTCGCTTTGAGGATTAAAAGATAAAAGTTAGTAATCCAATTTAATTTAGTGCATAAATTTTCAACCCCCATTATTGTGTTATTAAAGACTTAAAGTATTGCAATGGGTTGTCTTAGTTTATTAGAATGTTAATGAATTCCTGTAATCACCCTCAACATAGTGTGTTGAGTCGAAGACCCCTACCTCTCCTAGCTTCGGACAAACATAGAAGCAAATGAGACGGTCTCTGCATTATGTTAAAAAATTAATTTTTTACAACAAAATAATTAATATTCTAAATTGTATTAACCATACCACCTAATATATATATATATAGGAAAAATCCATTCTACTCCCGGGTGTAGCTACTCCCATGTTAAAAAAACCACTTTGTGTATGTGTACATACTCATTTATCACTTGGAGTATGTTCACATACCTAAAATACGATTTATCAAAGTGATAACCATGAAAAAATTTCATAGAAACTCATAATTTTTTTGCACCTTGTGATGTATGTTATTTCCTATATTGAAACATGAGTATGTTCACTAACTTTATGTTTCCTTACACATAAAAAAATAGTATGTCCACATACCACTTTTAAAAATCAAGTATGTGTACATACTTTTTTTAGAAACCTCAAGTATGCAAAGATACCCTCTAATTTGTTAGATATACTCCCTCCGGTTTGGTAAAAGAAGTCGTTTAGGACAGCGACACGGTCTCCAAAACACAACTTTGACTTCTCTTTTCTATAAAAATATTTATTTAAAAGTTATATATGTATACTTTTATGAAAATGCTTTTCAAAACAAATCTATTGATATGATTTTCACATTTGTAAACTTAATGACTTAAAAGTTATTCATCATTTATATTCTCAATGTTTGACCCAAACCTTGTGCAAAACGACTTCTTTTACCAAACCGGAGGGAGTAAGTATGAAAGTAACTATACCCAGAAGTAGATAAAACTCGTACTATATATATAGAACTATTACTCTTCAGCCGGCCATAGAATACCTTATTTTATAGCCAGGTGATGCGACTTCCAAGTTGTGCTGCCAGTTCGGCCTAATTAAATTGGCGAGACCGGCAAGGGAGCTGGCCGTCCACCACGGTCAACTATTAATTACCTTCATTAGGTGTAGGTAATCCCAACATGCACGTGTGTACAGTAAACTATGTTGCATGTATGCTGGCGAGAATTATATGGAACATACTCCGTAAGCTTCTGTACCTACCTTTTGATGATATTTTTTTTATCTATAATACCATATAGTAAATTTTGAGTAGCTTCACTCTATACGGCATATTTGGATTCTTGTAAACTGACACCAGTTTATGTTAACTTCTATGCCATTGTTGTAATTGTCTTTACCGTAAATACTTGATTCAATGGTGCAAAATTAATCTATACTATAAAGGCAGAAACAATTGAAAACAATTCTCACTCAAAGTGAAACATACCCACCTCTCACAGAGATCCCAAGTGTCAGGCGAGGCCCACAAAAAGAGCTAGACGAAACCCGCGAGGACGAAAAAATAGGCCTGCAAAAGGCGCGGTTAGGAGCGCTCCTACAACGTGACCCGCCGCTCCTCCGTGCCAGAGCAGGTTCGTGGGTCGAACCGGTCCGCTGGTACAGCTGCCCCTCCAGACCCGCGGGTAACCGAGGGTCGACCCTCTAATCCTCTGTGTATTGCCTGTTGGAGCTTTGAGCTGCTGCGTACTCCGCTGGTTGCAAGCTAGCTGTTGCACTGCTGCGGGCTAGCTGCTGGCTTGCCCCTACCGCCTGACAAATTGAAGCGGCAGAGTGGAATAGTGGATCAAGAAGCCGCGATGCAAGGCAGGCGCAGGGGAGAGGCACGAGGCGCGACTGTGCGAGGGCACAAGGTTCGACCCACGAGTCGCTTGGGTTCGACAGGATCACGACCCTGTTCAGCCCTCCTTTTTTGGGGTCGGACCGGTCCGCTCCATGTGCTAATTTCAGGAGCGGAGCGACCTCGGAAGTGGTTCGACCCTTGCAGGCTTACGAAAAAACTCAACGTTCTAAAATGTTTCCGCCGAAATCATAATACTTTTCTCACCGCGCCTCCCCGCTTACCCACCCGCTGTACCCACACCAATCCCACCCGCCAATCACGCCTCCCTTTTCCCGTTTCCTTCTCTGCGCCGCACCATCCCTTTCCTTCCATCCGCACTTCCCCTCGGATCGGATCCCCCGTCACCGTCGCTCCTCTCCGCTCGACGGTGGCCAGATCCAGTAGGCGTGACCCGCGGGGCGAGCAGGGACGGTTGCGTCTTTCTCCCCGCCAGGCGCGTGGGGGTCGACGTCCTCCTCCACGGTGCGCTTCGACCTGCGCCCCGCCAGTCGTAGACAGGGAGCTGGGGGTGGCCGGCCTCGATGTGCGGCGGCGGGAGGACCAGGGTCACGGCGGGTCCCCGAGGATGGCCGCGGCCTCTGCCTTGCGCTTGGGCGCGGCAGAGACGGAGCTCCCTGCGGCGTGGTTAGGTGGGAGGCGGCGTGGTGTGGAGGGCTGCCAGACGCCATCCTTGCCGACGCAGCGCCCCTCACGGCATGGAGGGTGGCCAGCCTCCTGGGGAGCTTCCCCAGCGCGCCGTCCCCAAGACGCTCAGCTCGGCTCGGCTCTGGAGCCATCCCTTCCACCGGAGACACGGAATCCACCAGCTCCAGAGGTGGTCGGGGCACTCAACAATGGCGGCGGAGGTCATCCCCTCTCCAACTCCAGCAGCTCTCTTGTGCAGCATAATCTTCTCTTTCACCTCTCCAGACCCAATCCCCCCGGCAGCCCCTCGAGTGCTTGAGGAGGCGAACGTGGAGATGGCGTCCCGGGGCGATGGCCGTGCTCCTCCGCTGCAGGCGGGCGCGCATGATCCATCCCTTCCCACCTCACATTAGCAGGTTTTGTTCCTATTCCTTTTCTGGTGAGGGTGCATCTAATTGTTTTTTTAATTCACTGGATAATTTTGTGCTAGCTTTGTTTCCTACTATGCTACACGTTGAAGGAATGCACACCATTCACTGGATGGTTTGTCTCAGGGAGGTATGAGCAAACCAAATAACTATGCCCATGTTTCTGCAGAAAACAAGTATCTTTACCATTTATCAAAATGTGTGAAGAAAAAATTGAGCTACCAAAGAATAGAAGCCATGACATTTAGATGACATTTAGCTTGGTGGCACGCGACCAATAGAATCACCTCGCCATCTCCAATAAGGTACACTTCTAACTGATGCTCCCTGTTTGCTTAATGAAATCACCAAGCAGACACCATCAGCTCTAATCCGATCTCGTGGGGTTTGCAGGAAACACTTGCAATGTAGTATTTGATCTACCATTGATGTTCCCTCCCATATACCTCTCATGCACAGCGAGTACAACATCCCCTGTTCCCCTTTGTTGTCACCATTGACCAAATTTATGGGCCGGTCCCTATGTCTCAATTTATGCAAATCTGTGATCTTTACTATTTGTGGGTGTATCTCATCATTGTCCTAATAAATTTCAAATAGTTGTTCCATCTCATCTGATCATTGTGAAGACATTCATTGGAAGGCAAGGTAAGACACTAATATCTATATTTAATTGATTTCCAATTTGCCAATTGCTGATTGATAAATGATTCTTTTGTTTTCCCACATGTATATGTATGAAAAATAGATCAGTATACATGTTTGTTGCATATTTTAATGACACCTCAAACCTCTAAATTGTCCTATAATTTCTGCAGATGTTTCATCCTGTTTGTTGGAAGGAAGTTGAGTCAAATAAGATGGCATAAATACATGTGTCCTGAATTCTGATGCACGAAAAATATATATGAAAAAATCCTCTCAACTATCAGTGAATGTCGCATTGCATCAGAACTGCATTTTTACTTGCTGCTTGAACTTCACACCTTCGGAACGCATCTCACGGCTGATGTCCAGGTAATTGCTGTTCTCCTTCCTGATAAGCGCTTAACCTTGTTGAGATGTACTGCCCTCTGTTACTACTGGCATTTTATGCCTTGACGTTTCTGTTGAATGACTATACCTGGTTGCCTTGAACCCATGGTTTCAGTCTTTCTTTGTGTTTGATGAAATGCCTATCTGATGTTTGATGAAATGTCTAATAGTATTTTAACATATTTCACATGTTGTATCCAGTATTATATATGTCAGAAGGTAGGGTCAGTATTGCTGTATCTGGGAATGCATTTTTTCTTTCTGGCGGATCATCAATTTGTAACTTTGATCTTACTAAATTTATAGATACTAGCATTCCAAAGTTGAATGTCATTGCAAACCTGTATGTACCAAACAGTATTAGCCAATTGCAAAGTTCAAACAGGAAGTAAAAAATGGGAGGGTTTTAAATATTATATTTGGTCATTGATCAACACGTATTTCTCACAGATTTATTAATTTATACTGCAAAAAATATACTTGCAGTTGTAGGCACTACTTTTGGACGTGTAATGATAAACTAGAGGACTACTGAGTTCTTGGTCAAGAAGCATTTGCAGAGTAAGGATTTCCTGCTTTTCAGTAATTTAATCTTTTCTTTCATAGCATCCTGGAATGTAAGTGTCAGTGTCTGACTGGTTCATTATACTTGTTCTTCCATCGGAACATCTATGCATAGCAAGTTAAAACAAATGGGATTATATTTTGTAGTGTCTGTAAGTTAGTTTTCCACCGAATTATCCTAAATTGTTGCTTCTACAGTTATTGTTTTAGTTCTCAGTGTTAACATTATTTTACTGATTACTGATTAGTGATCTGATTACCATGTCTTAAATTGTTTTTAATTAAATTTTCTATTGATCCAATTTCCATTGGTTATTTGTGTTTAATAATTGAATGACCCCTATGGCAGAAAGTGTGATAATATCAACCTAAGATGTTTGAGAAATAAAAAATATATATAAGGGTAATTGAATTGTTCAGGCTAACTGCTCTGAAAACAAATGGTTTCTTATTGTTCATAGTTTTTTTTTGCTTAGAAGAAAAAGGGAAGAAATCATGAATAAACCAAATGTATTATCCAGCATTCATGTGACTTATGAATTGTGAATATGGTCTCTTTTATGTTAGATTCCTTAAAATTGGTTGTTGTTCAAACATGGTATTACTAGATATTGAGTTTTGTTTTTGTTGATGGGAGCACTAGGTAATGGTGATGGGATTCTCTGTTTGGCTTTGTTGTTATGCATGCAGCTTGTTTTAACTTCTGATTTTCAGAAAGAAGGTTAGCACATGGTAGGAAAATCAGAGGCAGTCCACAACAATAGAAATTAGTCTTTAAGTTTTTGTTACAGAAGAAATTAGTCTTTAAACTGAAGAATGTTTAAGCTTATTAGGACGCGTACCTGTATGTCTGTAGAATGGGCACCTTACAAATTCAGCAGAATGCTTAGAGAACATGTTGATTATTTGTGCTCACATGCTTACCTGGTTGTTTCTTCCAGTAGCATCAGGGAATTTGTTGGCATCCCAGTAATTTAAGCTTTTATTTTCTGCTGATCACTATGACATGGGCTTTTAGCCTTTTATCAATTTTGCATTTGGATTGTTGATCCCCACTATATTTTACTGTTTTTCTTCTGATTCTTTTGCTAGACAATAAAAATACTAACCACCAAAAGAATGATCTTATAAGGTTTTCTTAGGAAGCCATAAGTGGTCTATTGTTTTCCAGGATAGTGAACACAAGACTCTATCTGCAGTTCTAAACAATATGCTTGACTCCTGGTATCTGATTGTCTTGCTAACTATATTATTGATAATTTAATATAACTGTGCTTTGATTACTTCTAATGTGTTTGGAAATCTAAATAAGTGCATTTCAAATAGCCTCATGAAGTGGAAGTGTTATATATGTTCAATATCAGGTCAGTTTTATTCACTGGTTACAGTTTTTTCCTACTGAATTAACATATGAATTTATGTCTTACATAGCTTATTTAACACTTCTCTACCTATGGTCCTCTCTACGTGGCTTTGATAGTAGGGAGGTTGCAATCTAATTATTTATCTGTGTGTGCCAATTCAGGTTCTGAAAAAACGAACACAACTATCAGTCTTTCAAATCTCAGTGGCAGCAGCACAGATCCGGCAATGGCCAGGCCATCGAGCGGTAGAGCTATTTCATCCAATAGTGTTTTTAAGGTCAGTTCTACTAGGAATAGTTTTGCTTTTTTTTAGTGTGCTTGTATCGTGCTTATATTTAGAATTTCTCGTTCAGGACGACAGATCCTGGATCTGTTCCTATAGGATTCCGCCAAACTCTGTTGAGAATCCCGTGCCCTTTGATAATGTCTTGTTAGAGCAATTGCATTTGAGTGGAAAATGGAGAGGTAGTTTTGTAACAGGAATAAAAAAATAGTTAGAATTGGATTTATACTCTCAAGTATGGTTGATTTGAGATAATGTGGTCTCGTAGAGTACAACCTACCTAGAAGAGTGGGTGGTTATTTTGAATTTGGCTCGGTTTTAGTTTATATTCTCCGTTTGATTAGATATTTTAATGCCTAATATAGGGTGTATTGTGTTTCTCTATTTTGTACATTAAATTTCACATCAAAAGGGTTTTTATCAGATGTTTACTTAATAAGAGATCAATTAAATTTTAGCACCTTATTAATCTGTGGAACACTACAATCAGTTCTATAAGCGCAAGTTGATTATTAATTAAAAGTTTGTGTTTTGGTAGAAAATTACATCCACAAGGAATGTTTTGTTTTTTTACTTATTTACATAATGGCAACTTCATGCTAAGGATTTTTGGCTGCAACCTGTAGGTTTGGGAAAGCATCCTCTTGCATCAAATCAACAATTTTTTGATGTTCTTAAGACTAATGCATTGAACATTACCTCCAAACACGTGGGCTAAGAATGTCTTCATTTTCTTACAAATGACCACTAGCTTTGTGAGGTGAACTAGCTTTGTGAGGTGACATGTTACTGCATCCCCTTCCTAGATTGTTGCTTTTCCCCTTATGAATTAGTGAATTGAGTTATGGCTACATGTTAATCCATCTCTTTGCCTTGCACCAGTCATTTGCAGTTTGGTTTCACACTTCTATTTGTCCCAGATTTGTTGATATCAGATAAATAGCTAGGTGAAGATATATCCTCTCTTGTGTAATGTCTAAGCTTACTCTCTTTTCTGTGAGAAGTATACCAGATCAGCAGACAAGATTATGTGAAGGACAAATCAATTGCTAATCAACTCTGATTGGTCTTATCTGCTACTCGGAAGGTAATCTAATACATATATACTTCCATTTTATCTAATGGAATAAAGGATGCAAAGTTACTGCTTCTGTTTTGACATATATTCTGCTCTCAGTTTACTTTGTCGTGTGTTTTTGCGTGCCTATGACCACCATTCGTTTGATTTCATTGGCTTTTTTCAATCCTTGTTTTTCCCACTGTGTATGTATCGTGACCCTCAAGCAAGGAGTATACATTTCCAATCCGATTCATTTTCTTGAGCAGGCAGTTAGGCACCAGGCAACAATTATCTGAGAGATTGGCTAGGAGTCCTCTACCTATACACTCTACAAGTGAAATGTCCTGATCTTTACAGTAGTTTTCCATTTTCTCCTAAATGCTCATTATTCTGTATTGTACGCGACTTTATCTTGGTTGTGCTAACAAACATCGTTGCACTTCTTTGTACTTTCCATTTTCTCCTAAATGACATTTTTTGCAGTGGAATCCTTCTTTGATCTTTGAATGGTATGTTTTTTTGCACATAAAACAATCGCTTTGCTTGCTCAAGGTGCCCATGTGTTCCAGGTATGCCTTTTGTACTGTTCTGTGTTTGTTTTCATCAAACTCTTGAGCCCAAATCTCAGTTCCATTCATATTTTACTTTGTTAACATTCTGGTGTGACAATTGAAATGCCCTTACAATTCCTTTCATATTTTACTTTGCTAACATTCCGGTGTTACAATTGCCCTTACAATTCCTTCTTGCTTAGTGAAGTTAATTAATTACTAAAAGTTAAATTTACGTTGTTGCGAAAATATTTGAATTATATTGTTGAAGTATTATGCTCTGCCAAAGTAGCTAGGCTTGACAGTCGATGGCATATGTCCGTGTAAGGTTGCTTACAATTGCTTTTTGTTGCCAACAGGGCCGTCACCTTGGCAATGCCAGTTTAGAGTTGTTCTCCATTTATTATGATTGTTATGAAAGGATGACACTTAGATTGTCAGGACGGCTAACCCTTCAAGGGCAAGTGTTATGCAATGTCTCCTCTGGTGTTACAGATGCAAAATTCTTTCGGATATATTTTTTGTCGGTTTTTTCATTGTAAGACCAGCTATTTGATAAGACTTTTGCTATATGAATTTCTTTTTAAATTACTTTTGTCTGTGGGACAAGGAGTATGGAACACAAGAGACCACATGTAATACATCCACATAGTGCATTGTAATTGAAATTAGCTCAGATGATATGTTTCTCCAAGTTGAAAACATCTTTTTTATGACCATTATGTGCTTCTGATGTATCCCTGGTCATCAATAATTTTGTGACCATCATGATTACTTCGTACTTTTGAAGCCTCTTATTTATGAGTACCTTATGATGTTCTGGTTTAAGCATGTGGACATCCAACTCACAAGGTCGTTATAAAAAAAAACTCACAAGGTCGTGGACCTCGAGTAGATAGGTCAGCATATATAAAATCATGCCAAGATCATGATGTCTAAGTTATCATTTTATTTGAGCTTGCTTTAAAAACCATAAGAACTCCAACGTGACAATGTATGTTTGTCAAGAAAGCATGATAAACCATCACAATTTATTGCTCTGTTTAAATTTGCAGTGTGTGCATTTGAATCTATTAAAAGTTACCTTTGAGTGGTATCATTTCCTTATGCACATAGCTTTTGGCTGAATTCAAAAGTTGATCTCTTCCTAATACTAGCATCTTTGGGTGACCTGTTGCAAACAATTAGTTTTCTCTTAAAATCTCAGATTTTTAATTGGTTATCTCGGTTTTTTTAGTAGTGGTCAAATTTTTTTTCACTAATTGGTAACTAAAATATAGCATGTTTTCCTTAAAAAAATATAGCATGTTTCATGTTTTAGGGCTTTATTATAAACATGTATTTTTTTAAAAAAATCACGCACATGTCGTGCCTGCACTTCCACTATATACTATAAGAGAGAAGCAAATTGAAAACAATTCTCACCCAGAGTTTAGTCTACCCACCCTCACAGAGTGGCCCGCATGTCATGTGCGACCCACCTGTCAATCCTCAGATATGGAAAGAAAACGACGACGAAACCTTAAATATGGAAGGGAGGGGTGTCTCTCCCCCCCTTTCGTCGTCGTTCCCCCAAACTTTTTCACCCAAAGTGTACCCACCCCCAAAGTGTACCCACCCATGGGCCAGTGTTCACGTTAGCTGGCGCACACTATATGACACGGTTCACGTACTCAAACTTTCTAATACGGTACACACGATGCCACTCCCACCCACCAATCACGATCACGCCTAAATTTATTTCCCCTTTGTTTCTCCTCTCCAAATAGAACCAAACCGTGTGTCTCTGTTTCCTATCATTCACACAAAACACACCTATTAATGTTTGTTTCCAAATAAAAATCAACATGCCTATTAATGTTTTTTTCTCAAAATCTAACCTAATTCTACACTAGGTTTGACGCCAGGTTTGATTCTGCCGCCGTAGAAGATCTAGTCCTGACGTGCGTGCGTGACGTGTCGACGCGGAATTGGCCGTAGGAGGATCGTCGAGGGGACAGGATCTCCTGTCGTGTCTGGCGCGTGGAAGGCAATGCCGATTTTCTGATCCTCGTACTGACGCGGCAGAGGATCAGCCTTGGATCCCGCACCGACCTGATTTGTAGAATCAGCTTTGGATCCCCTTTTTCTATTTTGTTGGAGACCTAAATAGAAATAAAAATTACACCATCGCCGTGATTTGCATGATGTTGTTTCCATTTGTTGCTACGATTTGTTGCTATGTAGGGGGCCGAATATTTCTTTCCAAAAGAAACAAACACAAATTGTTATAGTCCCGTTAATTTCCTATTTCCTTCCAAAGAAAAAATATACATGCATATAAATACTATTTTAGTTGTAACAAAAATAAACAAGCAATTTTGGAATGAAAATTTGAAAAGAAATATACATGCCTATAAATGCTACTCTTTCCAAAAAAAATACACATGCACTTTTGGAAACCCTAAACCCTGACAATCAATTCACCTGTCGATTATGAGGAAATATGTGTGTGTGTGTGTGTGTGTGTATATATATCGAATATCGAATTACTACAGCGTGGATTTTGTACCTATAATTAATCATTCATTGATTGATTTTGTACCTAAATTTACCCACTGATTATGGATGAGGATATGGTGTCGTTGATGATTTGATGGAAAGTTTTCTATTACCAAATATAACTCTTCTACACAGTTAGTACATGTATGTGTTTATCTTATCGTGAGCCCAACCATTCCCATTCGTTTTCTATTCTTCGTCTTCTACTTCGTGCGTAGCTGGATTGCTACTCTCGCACGTGGATCGACAATGGTGAGAAGTGCTCCATCCGTGAGTTCATTTTTAGCACACACATTTAGCACTACCACTAGCATTTGATCTTGCGTTTTTTACTATAATATTACTCATCCATCTGCACATCATCGTCTCTCATATCTTGAGGACAATAATGGTGATCATTTGGATCTATCGACTCTTATGACCCTACCACATGGAACTCAAGTTGATGTAACAGCTGTTGTAGCATTTGTTGCTCCAATGGATTACAACCTACTCCATCCTTTTGGAGTTATGGAGTTGTGTTTGGCCGACAGAAGGTCAGTTCTTCATGTTCGCAATTAATCAAAATTATGTGCTTTTACTGAATAATATATATGTTGTATTCCTTTTTTATAGTAAATAGATAATAGATTAATTAATATTGAGTATTACTCGTTGTCATGCAGCACATTTGCATTCCTTCGCTTGGTACTCCTCAAAGACCATATCGTCGACAACCATAAAGAATTTCTTGAAGCAGATCTCCACAACAACATTGTGATTGTTGCAAATGTTGTCGTGGACCAAGAGCTATGTAAGTACAGTATTTTCAAGATATCGTTGACACTGAATTGAATCTGTTCGGGAGACATGATGCATTCCTCTGATAATTTTTATCTCATTCAAGAATGCTTGGTCAATACTCAAGATACCACAATCGCCTTTTTTCGAAACTCCAGACCACTCGCTTTTTGGATCACTTCTAGGTAATATAGAAAAACAATAGTTGATAAAAACACCATTTGAGTAGTACTGCTCGTGACAAAAATTGGACTCTTTTTGCAAATGTTAGAAATGCAATGAGAAAGGACTACGAGGTGCATGAATGCATTAAAGAGGTTGTGGCTAATCGACAGGATATTGTTCCTCTATACTTCGAACTCCATCAAGACGACGAAAGTCCACATGAAGGCGATGAAAGTCCACCACCCTTGCAGACTATAGATAGAAACGTCTCCACCAGTCCTGAAAATCCAGTAAAGTATCTGCACAACTATATATATATAAGTCAGGAGACAAAGGACTGTAAATGCATCCGCACTATGGTGCCTGATTTTGCAGTTGTCAAAAGTTTCCTATTTGTGTCTTCTATAGACTATAGATATAGATAAATGTATTTTAGCATTTGCGAACATTTGAGTATGAATGAACTCACACAGTGAAGCTATTCATGGCACTCTTTTCCGAAACCAAACATTTAAAATTACGCTATACAAAAACCATGGTTCCTGCAAAATCTGAATGTCCTGCTGAATGACCCAAATGCTAATTGTCGGTACCCTTAATTCAAATTAAAGTAATTTAAAATCATAATTAAATTGTCGTGTTTGTGTGAAGGTGTATTTGAGTAACAGATCATTCTTGGTGACAAATTTAACTAGGGCGATCCTAACGCAGATAAGCATCATCATAGTCTAGAACACTTGTCTTGGACTTGCATATTATCATTTGGCACGGAGAGACAATACTACTTCAGCTGTTGATTCTGAGACGCAGGATCAGCGCCCACATGAGATCCAGCTCGGTGCTTGATGATGGCACACCGGATCGAGATGCTTCGTGCGTCGCGAGTGTAGGTGACGTAGCAGCCATAGAAGATCCAGTCTCCCCCCAGACGTGCGTGCGTGACGGCGTCGGTGCGCGCTACTAGAGGTAGATAGGTACGTGTCGACGGGGAATTGGTTGCGTCATGTCTGGCGGTACGTTTGATTGATTTAGTTGGAGATCTAAATAGAAATTAAATGATTCTGTTTCCAATTGTAATGTATTGATTATTTTCAAAAAAATCAGGCTATGTTTTGTTGCTATGTTAGAAGGTACAAAAATTACGTCATTGCAAGGTGATTTGTTTGATCCAATTCGTCGGTAATCCCGGGGAGTGGCACGAATCTTGTCTGGTGTTGAAATTGATTAAGAGGGGAATTCGAAATGAGAGTCATATATTTTTTTTATTTTAGATTTTAATTGATAACTGGAAAATTCAAATAAAAACAATATTTTGTCACACGGCATGTTACTTCATTGAAATTTGCACGACCAATCTTTATTCGAGTATATTGTTTATCACTATAGTGGATGGCACAGGCAGGCAGGGGAGAACGTAGGTAGGATGCACACATAAGCATGGGTAGGGATTTTTTTTTGGGAGAGACAAACTAGATAGAAACATAAATCAAGGACGTCCAACTCAAATTTGGAAGGGATAATATGGAATTACATGGCGGTGCATCTCAAATTGATTGAAAGGGATCATAGCGCCGTTCATCTCTACTTTTATATATGGCAACTCTATAGCTTGTGTAAACGCCCACATCATCATTAGCGACTGATTTGATTGATTGATCTTATACCACATTTTCAGATAGGAAACATATTAGCCGTCAAAATATATCTATCCTTATGAGACCCACGCCCCCTTTATATATAACTCGATCTTTCATCGGTTGTGCCACGCCCCCCATTTACACACACAACAAAAAAACACCGATTGTGAGATAATAGAGTGTAAGATGGTTTCATCGGTCTTCTTCATGACCATGGATGATGCTCTTTCAACAGTGCATGGTTCTGAGGTCAACTTGCTAGCTGTTGTGGCTTCTGTCAGGCCGATGAAGGGAGATCTGCGTGAAGGACACCAGGTTGGTTTACATTTCAATTTTATTAGCAATCAAAATTATGCACGTGTCCAATGTCAAAAATTCATTGATGCCGAACTCAACAACCATTTTATGATGGCTACAAGAGTTCGCATGAATCATCATATATGTGCGTTAACAATTTTTAATAAAATAATTTGTGTTCTCTATATTTTTAATATTAATAATTGATAATGACATCCAAATAATTTTCAGATTGCTTTGAAGAATCTGAAGACACGACCATCACCTTGATCAAAAATGGCACATACCCTTGGATAGATAGCTTCGAAGGTGTTTTACAAATTTTTATACTCGAAGCGATGCATATTATTTTTTCCATAGCATCTTTATGTATAATAATATTTTTTTATTATTCTTGTGCAGCCATTAGAACTGAGCTGCGTACGAATGTTACGACACACGACAATATCAAAGTTGTTGTTGCCGCACGTGCCGAGGAGATTAATTACGATTGAGAAGGAATTCCAATTTTAGATTTTAGTTTATATATGTAACCTTTACCCCTTCACAAATGTCCATAAGCGACATTATAATTGTTAGATTTTTAATTTTAATTGTTAGTTCTATGTGTTGAAGTTTCATGGTCTTGTATTCAATTTTTTTTATATCACGTGCGACACTTCCACTAGTGCACTTAATGCTGACAGCATAGGTACCGTCGTAGCACGCGGCAAACTACAAGCAGTTAACACCTTTGCATGCAACGTTAATTACAGGATTTACTCCTTTAGATTCTAAAAATTATTCCTCGTGTATATAGAACACAATTATGCTAAATTACTCCCTCCATACTCATAAAACATGTCGTTTTGGACAAGATCTCAGTCAAACATTGGGAACATAAATCATGAATAACTTTTAAGTTGTTGAGTTTGAAAATGTGAAAACTACATGAATAAATTTGTCTTGCAAAATACTTTCATAAAAGTATAGATATGTTAGTTTTTAACAAATATTTTTATAAAAATAAGAAGTCAAAGTTATGCATTGGAGACCGTGTCGCTGTCTTAAACGACATGTTTTATGAGCAGTGTTTTCCTAAACGGGATTAAACTCCGTTTAAACGGCGTCTAAACTCTAAACGGGTGACCACCATCTATGCTATTTAACCCGTTTAAACACTGTTTATCCCGTTTAAACGCCATTTAGCTCCGTTTAAACAGCCGTTTAAACAGATTAAACGCTAAACGATGGTCGACCGACTAGGTACCGTTTACCGTCTAGGAAAACACTGTTTATGAGTATGGAGGGAGTATTTATTTTTCCATAAAATTACTTCTTGGTCTCTAAAATATGTTATTGTGTACATGATCTCTAAAATTATTCCTTGTGTGCATGGATATTTACTTTTCAGTTCTGGGTGGTAAAATCTGAAACTATGGCAGCAAATTGTAGCGGAACGAAGGCATCAACATTAAGGCCCTCCATCAGTGGGCATCACTCGCCGCACTTTCATGCCGGCTACCGCTCTGCCACGCTGATGAACGCCATGCTGATGAACGGCCTCGCAAAGATCACTTCCGGGCGGTGCAGCACAAGATGGCAACGCTGCATCATACCATATGTGGGGGAGGATGTTCGTCGACTGCACGAAGGTTTTACAGCCGTGTGACCTTGCCGACCGGAGGAGGCTAGCGCCGCCGGTCAGTAATCAGCATCTGAAAACGCAAACATGCTAAACTGGTGAAGAAATAGTTGCACGGACAATTTTTACTACCCGGAATAAAACAGAGTAATTTGCGACCCTCCTGAGCTTGCCGGAGCTCGGCCGAGGGGCTGGCAGCGTGCCAAATAGTTCCGCTGCCATAGATTGCATTCATTGGAACAAATAATGAATTTAAACGCTCACATAATCAACCGGTGGCAGAATAATAACTTTGAGGGGAAAGAAATCAATGCGGTGAAGTTTTGCCAAGATTCAGCACATCAATCAGAGTGAATGAATGGGAAATGACGTCTGCAGCTTAAAAATGGAACTTGGATTATCTTGAGAAAGTAATAGTAAATGGAGAAATAATTACTACTAGAGTACGATATATAAGAGCAACTTGGATTGCCATCTGAGATGCTGCTACCTGCTACATGCCACTGGGATATTCAGAAACATGACAATTCCTCCTCTTTGTGAGTTTGCCGGTCGTGGACGTCCGCCATGGCGTAGATGCATGATAGAGCTGGGGGCAGCCACCGATGCCGACGAGAAAAGGGCTGCTGGCCGTCGGTGACGTCGTTGGCGCCAAAATCAAGCAGCCGCTACTGCCGACGAGAGGGGCCGCTGCAACGCAAGTGGCCGCATCACCGTCGTCAGAATCGAGTTGTGCGTCGCCGTCGTCGCCAAAATCGAGCTATGCGCAGCCGCCGATGTCAACGATGCCGACGAGAGAGGGGCTGCTATGACCCACGTGGCCGCATCACAGTTGCCAGAATTGAGATGTGCGGCCACCGCTGATGCCGACGAGAGAGGGGTCGCGGCGATGCACGTGGCTGCGTTGCTGTCATGGGAATCGAGCTAGGAGGGGCCGAGGGATATAAATAGGAAAGTGGGCTAATTTTGCATGTAATGTCAAATTGATTAGCGCCATGATCATCGACAATGAGTAAGCTTCTATTATGGAAAGGTTTAATGTGCATAAATCTTTGTTGGTTCGCCGGACTCCAGTGGAGCTCCGGCGGGATGTTAAATAGTATTCAACACACTGTAAGATGAACACTACTTCCCTATATATATATATATATATATATATATATATATATATATATACACACACGACGACACTAAAATGCACCTGGGTGCATTTTAGTTCGCCGATGCACAGACCCCCCCACCGCGCCTAGCTTTCCCGACCCAACCGGGTCCGACCAGGAGACCCCACCGAGCGCGCTTCCCCACCTCCGACACCCTCCCACCCCCTCCCGCCTCGGTCCTCATCAACCTCTCTCGCAAGTCAGACCCTCTCTCACAAAATCAACGTCGGGATAGTCGCTCCTCCCCCCCCCGCAAAACCCATGGCTCCGCCGTCGCTTCCGCGCCTCGAATCGCCTAGCCGCTCCTCGCCCAAACCCATGGCTCCGCCGTCGCTTCCGCGCCTGGAATCACCTCCGATGGGGCAGCCCGTGATTTTGGAACAGATGGCGGTTGTTCCGACGACTGGGGCTCGACCGATATCGTCGGCACCGCCGCCGATTGCATCTGCGCCGGCGGCAGCTCCTGCGTCAGTCACGCCTACAGCAGGGCCGCGTAGCGGCCTCGGATCGGGTGATCCCTTGCATCACGCAACGTTGCTGATGCCTCCGCCATCGATTCCGCCTGGCTCAATGATCACGCCTGATCCGACAGAGATGTTCATCCCGGTAACAAAAAAATCACAAAAAAACGTTCTGCTCGTTTCTGCTATTTAGTTGCTGTTGGTTGCAACTTTCATTGCTGGTTGCTCGCCTAGTGTCTATGTTGATTGCAACCTCATTGGTAGATTGCTGCTGAAAATTTGGTTGTTGCAAACTAGTTTGCAACATGGGTTGCTGTCTGGATGCAACCCTAGATCCATGACGATTTGCAGCTTCATTGTCTGTGTTGGTAGATTGCTGGTGAATTTTGGTGGTTGCGCAAGTTTGCAATGTGGGTTGCTGTTCTGGTTGCAACCAGGGGCTCGTGTGGATTGCAAAAAACTTCATTGTCTGTGTTGTATAGATTGCTGCTGGAATTATTTTGTCGCGCTAGTTTGCAACGTGGGGTGCCATCTGGTTGCAACCAGATGTCCGTGTGGATTGCAAAAAAATCATTGTCTGCTGGTGGGCTGATGCTGGAATTATTTTGTTGCGCTAGTTTGCAACGTGTGATGTTGTCTGGTTGCAACCAGAAGTTCGTGTGGATTGCAAAAATCATTGTCTGTTGGTTGGCTCATGCTGAAATTATTTTGTTGCGCTAGTTTGCAACGTAGGATGCTGTCTGGTTGCACCGTGGGATGTGTCTGTGTTGCAAAAAAAAGTCGGTTGTTGTTTGTTTTGCAACCAAAAAGGCTCATGTGGATTGCAAATCTTCATTTTATCTTCGTTGATGGATTGCAACTGAAATTATTTTGTTTTGATAGTTTGCAACGTTGGTTGCTGCATGGTTGCAACCGGAGACACTAGTGTGGTTGCAAATAGGAAAAAAAGGTTTGCACCCCCCTGTAAAAAAAGAAAAGAATACATATTGTTCCAGTTGCAAAGTTTGATTGCTGTTGATTGCACGCAAAAGCTCCTATTGGTTGCAACTTGGTTTTTATTTGATTAAAAACAGTGATTGCAAAACTTATGGTTGATTAATTTCTTCCACAGGATGCAAACATGCTTGGTGTGTTTGTCCCGAGGGTGCGGCAAGAGTTTGATTCCATGGAAGCAGCACACCAGTTTTACCTTGATTATGCAAAAATGGCTGGATTCAGTATGAGAACCATGAGGACCAGTAAAGAGACTAAACATTGGGTTTGCAACCGTCAGGGTTTTATGAAGTCTGGCAAAGAAAATGAGGAGCCACAGACTGATAAAAGATCAATGAGAATTAGTTGCCCAGCCTATGCTAAGGTGAAGGAGGACAAGAAACGTAAAATCTGGTACTTCGACAAAATAGAGGAAGCACACAAACATAGGCTTCAGCCATCAGCCAGGATGATTAGATATATGCATGCTCATAAGCAAAGGGAGGCAGCTATGGATGACTTGTTTGCAATCATGTCAAGGAGTGGCGTGCCAAACCAGGCTGCTATGAATGTCATGTCAGAGTTGTATGGAGGGCGTCAAAACTGGCCATTCACCGAGAAGGATATCCAAAACATGTAAGTCATATGTCTGGTTGCAAAAGCATTTTTAGTGTGTGATTGCATCAACTGGTTATGTGTGGTTGCAACCTGACTGTGTGTGTGGTTAAAACTACTTGGTTATTTGGTTATTTATGATTGAAAGCCTGAATAGTGTGTGATTGCAACTACTCGTTATGTGTGGTTGCAACCTGACTGTGTGTGTGATTAAAAAACTACTGGTTATTTATGATTGCAAAGCCTGAATAGTGTGTGTTTGCAACGCTTTTAGTGTGTCATTGCAACTACTCGTTATATGTGGTTGCAACCTGACTGTGTGTGATTACAACAGCTGGTTCGTTATGATTGCAAAAAAGCCTGAACAGTGTGTGTTTGCAACTATTTTTGTGTGTGATTGCAAACTACTGGTTATGTGTGGTTGCAACCTGACTGTGTGTGGTTAAAACTACTTGGTTATTTATGATTGCAAGCCTGAATAGTGTGTGTTTGCAACTCTTTTAGTGTGTCATTGCAGCTACTCGTTGTGGTTGCAACCTGACTGTGTGTGATTACAAGAGATGGTTCGTTGTGATTGCAAAAAGCCTAAACAGTGTGTGTTTGCAACTATTTTTGTGTGTGATTGCAACTACTCGTTATGTGTGGTTGCAACCTGACTGTGTATAAAAAAACTACTGGTTCTTTGTGATTGCAAGCCTGAATAGTGTGTGTTTGCAACGCTTT
Source organism: Cenchrus fungigraminus (assembly GCA_036936925.1). Taxonomy (NCBI): domain Eukaryota; kingdom Viridiplantae; phylum Streptophyta; class Magnoliopsida; order Poales; family Poaceae; genus Cenchrus; species Cenchrus fungigraminus. The sequence goes on from CM072780.1 coordinate 78,842,291, forward strand.
TAGTGTGTCATTGCAACTACTCGTTATATGTGGTTGCGACCTGACTGTGTGTTTGCAACTTTTTGCAATTAGTGTGTCAAATTTAATTGTTTTTTCATTCACTTGTGGTGCAGGAAAGCTGGACAAACACGAGAGGACAGGGATGGTGACATAGAGAAGTTGTTCCAATTTTTCAGGGAGTGTAAGCAGAACAATGAAGCATTCTACTGGGATGTTGATTTTGACCCAAAGACAAAAGTCCTAAGAAGTATTTTTTGGAGCCATGCAAGTCAGCGTGCGGAGTACGTAGATTTTGGGAATGTCATCACTTTTGACACTACCCACAAAACTAACAGCAAGAAAATGCCGCTGACGATGTTTGTCGGATGCAGCAACAATCTGAAAAATGTGTCGTTTGGGCAAGCGCTTCTTCAGGATGAGACAACTGACACTTTCAGGTGGCTCTTCGAGTCATTCATAAGCTGCATGGGTGGCCGACAGCCTTTTGTGATTCTAACAGGTACATTTTTTGGGGGGGAAATTACTTCTGATTTTTTCTGTAATCATGTTGCAAAAAATGATTGCTGTCAAATTGCAACTGGAGAATGTAGTGTGGTTGCAATATTTGCAACATTGATCTCTGTTTGGTTGCAACCATTATCTGTTATGAATTGCAACATTAGGTTCACAGAAATCTGTTTTTGCTGATTTAAATTTTGATGTTTTCCGCAGATGAAGATCCAGCAATGAGGGAGGCAATAAAAATTGTGTTTAACAAATCACAACACAGAAATTGCCGGTGGCACATAATAAGGATATGGGATTATGAACTCGAGGAGTTGTACAAGTTGCACAAGGACAAAAATCTGAAGGAAAGGCTGGAGTCTCTGATAAATTATCCTCTGGGTCCTACACAATTTGAGGTGGAGTGGGAAAAGCTAGTGGATGAATGTGGCATCGGGGAACAACCAGCGATTGTAGCATTGTGGCAGAAAAGGAAAATATGGATTGCAGCATATTTTAAGGGCATGTACTGCGGGAGAATGACTTCAACCCAGAGATCTGAAAGCCAGAACAGAGTATTGAAAGATGGATATGTTGGCAGTGTGACAACCTTGCATATGTTTGCAAAGAGGGTGCTTGACTCGATTCAGCACACGGACCACATGGATGCTGGGGAGTCGCACTACTCACAGGTATTCTGCAGCTGCTACCCACCCTTTTGTGATTGCAAACCTAGTCAGTGTGTGATTGGAACTACTGAATGAACATGTGTCAGTTTGCAACTACTGCTTAATGTGATTGCACACATGGTGGGTTTGTGATTGCAAAACCTGTGATTATGAAATCAACAATTAAAATTTCTGTTAGTCTTGTGATTGCAACCTAGTTGCAACATGGTTCATTTGTGATTACGAACCTAGTCAGTGTGTGCCTGCATCTAAAAAAAATAAAAAGGTATGCCTGATTGGAACTAGTGAATGAACCTGTGTTAGTTTGCAAACCTCTGATTACAAATGATTGCAGCATGTTAGGTGTGTGATTGCAACCTGTGATTGCAAAACCTGTTAGTTTGTGATTGCAACCTAGTCAGTGTGCTTGCGTCTACAAGAATAAAAATATGTCTGATTGCAAACTAGTGAATGAACCTGTGTCTATTTGCAACCACTAGTTAATGTGATTGAACACATGGTGTGTGTGTGTGTGTGATTTGTAGGACCTATGATTATGAAATCAACAATTAAAAATTTCTGTTAGTTTTTTATTGCAAAACTTGTTAGTTTGTGATTGCATCCACTGGTTAATGTGATTGCAAACCTGGTCAGTGTGTGCTTGCCTCTGGAAAAATAAAAAAGGTATGTCTGATTGCAACTAGTGATGAACCTGTCAGTTGCAACCACTAGTTACATGTGATTGCAGCATGTTAAGTGTGTGATTGCAACCTGTGATTATGAAAATCAGCAATTAAAATTTCTGTTAGTTGGTGATTGCAAAACCTGTTAGGTTGTGATTGCAACCTGGTTTATTTGTGATTGCAATCTAGTCATTGTGCTTGCGTCTGCAGAAATAAAAAATGTCTGATTGCAACTAGTGAATGAACCTGTGTCTGTTTGCAACCACTGGTTACATGTGATTGCACCATGGTATGTGTGTGGTTGCAACCTGTGATTATGAAGCCGAAATTTAAAATTTTTATGTGCAGGCTGAGGTTGTCAGGGCATGCAAATCACAGTTTGATGAGCAGCTCAGCAGGATGTACACGAGGGCTGTGTATAATGAATACAAGAGGGAATATGCTAACAGCACAGCATTTGTGATTGAGCCTGATCCAGATGTGGAATGCGGTTACTTGGTGAAGCATGAAAAAGGAACCGGAGCATTCTGTTGGGCACAACACGCATTCAAGGTACTAGCTGACAAAGCAGCGGGTATATATAAATGCGAATGCATGCAATGGGAGCACACAGGTTTGTTTTGCATGCACGTAATTAAGGCGTTCACCCACCTGTAAGTCCAGAACATACCAGAGAAGTACATTTTGAGACGCTACACACGTAATGCGAGATCTGTGGTTCCATGGGACAGGCACGATGTTCGGGTTGCAACTCATGCTGACACGGAGCAAACGAGGATGTCGAAGCTGCTGCCCAAGTTAATGCGCCTGGGTAGAGCAGGAAGCTAATCTGATCGTGCTTACGCTGAGACTGTCAGGCACATCGACATGATAACTCCTGGTATTGAGCTTCTACAAACAACAGAGAGTGCTGCTGATGAGATGAAAAGTGGTGATTTGCATGAAAATGGGGATGGCGAGAGGGGTATTGTTCGTGTTCCACCAACACATGACAGTGGTGAAAACACTGTGGAACCTGCTGTGAAGCCTAGTAACCCTGCCACACCAAAAACAAACCATGAACCTGGTTCAGCAAGCTTCCTGGGTGGTATGACATTGACTGAACCACCCGTGCCTAGCACAAAAGGTAGAAAGTCTGTCAGCGCAGCAAAATCCTCCAAAAACAGTATGAGACCTGATAATCCATACAGCACGTACAGTGGAGGTAAGAGTGTAAAGGAGTGCCAAACCTGCCATGTTAGGGGGCACTACAGCACAACATGCCCTCAAAACCCAAACCGAAGCAAAGCAGCAGAAAACAAGGCCAAAAAAAGAGGTGCAAAAACTGAAGGTTGGGCTCCAAGAAAAAGAGGCCGCCCAAGAATAAAAAACGGACAGGACGGGGATCGAGAAGGACAAAGTGAAGCAGGTGAAACACAGCAATCTGAGTGCAGTATAGTTGTGCAGCAGTCGCAAGCGCACGGCGTGATTGCAAGAATCAGAAGAGCGACGTCGCGCAATGTTAACTACAGGGATGACTATGAATCTGAATGAATCCAATGTAATTTATCCATTTTATCTTGTTTTAAACTCCTAAATAAGTTAAACAAAAAAATGTACCTGGTCATATTCGGTTGGTATAAAAGTCTGGGTGGATGTAATAAATCACCTGACACTGCATGTGTGTGATTGCAACCTTGTCACGGTGTGATTGCAAAAACTCCTGGTTCATGTGTGTTTACAACCACCGATGCATGTGTGTATGATTGCAACTTGGATAGTGTGTGCTTGCAACACTGGAGAATGTTGATTGCAACATATTAGCTGAAAAGATTCTGGTTAGCTGTGATTGCAAAAACTGCTACTTGCATGTGTTTGCAACTTTTGGATAACACTATCTGATTGCAACTTCGTTAGGTTGTGGTTGCAAACTAGTGAAAGCGTGATTGCAATATACTAGTTGAGCAAAATAAAATCTTGTAGGTGTGTGTGACTGCAACCTTATCACATTGTGATTGCGAAACACCTGGTTAGCTGTGGTTGTAACCCACACATTACCAAAAATGTGTGTGATTGCAAACCTGGTTACGTTGTGATTACAAACTACTTGTTAGATCTGATTGCAACTTCTGAAAGCCCCTCTCTGTTTGTAACCCAATCATGAGTATGACTGCAACCTGGTTTACAGTGTGGTTGCAAAAACTGTTGTTTACATGTGTTTGCAGCTTCTGGATAAACACTATCTGATTGCAACTTCTTTAGTGTGCGATTGCAAATTCTTTAGTGTGCGATTGCAAAACTGATGAATATGTGATTGCAATATACAAGTTGCAATCATACTGGGTGTGTGTGATTGCAAACCTAGTTACGCTGTGTGTTTGCAACCCCGATGAATGTGTGTCATTGCAACATAGTTACAGTGTGGTTGCTACTGCCGCTTACATGTGTTTGCAAAACTGCTAGATGACATTGTCGGATTGCAACTAGGTTAGTGTGTGCTTGCAAAAACTGGTGAATGTGGATTACATATTCTAATTTGTTAGCTAAAAAAATTGCATCTAATTTGTGTGATTGCAACCTGGTTAGCTGTGATTGCAACTTCTGAAAACAAAACCCTGTGTGTTTTGCAACACCCAACCATGTGTATGATTGCAAAACTATTTACAGTGTGGTTGCAACTACTGGTAAGCTGTGATGGCAAACAGTTGAAAACCAGTGAGTTTGCAAACCTTGCAATCGTGTGGTTGCAAAACCACCGTTCAACTTCACCATGGCGCAGAAAAAAGAACACGCCCATAATGTAGAGTGCACAAACTCATTGACCATTCCGATTCACCAATTCAACAAAGAACATAAAAGTTACACATCGCAAGAGAGTATTCAGTTACAACACACCCAAACAAAAAACCACCATAAAAAGTTTCAGACTGCACACACAAATAATAAGTTTTTCTGCAACTGATTCTAAAAGTTCACAGACTGGCTGCTATCATCGTCGAAATCCAGAGGGCATCCGCCAATTCTGAACTTGTCCAGCGTTGCAGGGAGCTCAGCTTGGTTGAGGGGGTGGAAGATTTGATAGTGCAGCATTTCACATCTGTATATGATGCCATTGAACTACAGCAGCATAAAAAACAAACATAATGGTCATTTCACAGTGTGATCGTGAGCACGCATACCAAAAAAAATGATAAAAAAATGAATCAGTTGACATCACGCATTACCAGATTGATTTCCTCCGTCACCATGTTCCCGTCGTAGTACTCCATGTACTTCCAGACAAAAAACAGGCAATCATTGGGGCCGGCTTGCTTGGGCACTCCGATGAAAGGCTTCCTCCACCCACTGACCCTGGGCAGCTTGAAGTTGGACACCTTCTGGAAGGCTGCATCTATGATTGGAATTTTGGCAAACACATGCTTGTGACATTCTACAGGATCCGTGCATTTCATGAAGTAGTCGTTCGAGTCTAGCACATCAATACGATTGTGCATGAAGTTGAAGCAATACACAAAGTAATGTCCTCCGTCATGGATAGGAACAAAAATCTGGTGCAAGGCAGGAGTGCAGAATAATTAGTGTATGATTGCATCTACTGCTAATGTGTGATTGCAACTTGATTGTGATTGTGATTGCAACTACTCAACAAAAAATGAAAAAAAGGCTTGCAGATTATGATTTCCAGTTGCAACTATGAAAAAAGATGGATTTGAGAAAAACAGAATGGATTGAGAAAAAGATATCTGCTAACCAGTTTTGCTCTTGACAGATCATAGTTTATGCACTCGGTCATCAGGTGGTTCCAAACAACTTTGAATTCTTCTGTCTCAGATTTATCCTCATTGAGGACTGTGTTACACCTCTCAACATTCCACTATGCACAGGAAAAAAGGACCATTAAAAACTAGTTCAATCACAACAAAACCTACAACAGTATAAAAAAACCGTGCAGTTGGAACAAGGAAAAAAAAGGACTTACATAGAACCCCGTGGTGACAAACACCCTGTACCCGAACGAATCAAGCTTGTGCACAATGTCATCATGTCGCATGCAATGCACCAAAAAATCAATCAGGCAAGACTCTCCCAGTTTGTCATTGGAGAAACTGTCAACAAGTTGCTGTCCAGTGAATTCAACAAGAATGCCAAACTCCAATAAAGTCCTCCTGCACCAAAAAAATGCAATGAAAAAAGATAAGGTGTGTGTACAGTATAAAATGCATGAAAAAATGTGGTGCAAACTTTTCCAGTGGTTGCAACACCTGTGTGTGTGTGATTCCAAACATAGTTAGTGTATGGTTCCAACCCACTTGTTAGCTGTGATTGCAACTTCTGAGAACACCCTGTGTTTGCAACCCCCATGCATATGTATTATTGCACACACGGTTACAGTGCAGTTACAACTCCTGCTTACACGTGTTTGCAACTAGGTTGACAAATATCTGATTGTAACTTGGTTGTGTGAATAGTTGCAAAAATAATAAATGTGTGATTGCAACATGCAACCTGAAAAAAATTACATCTAATATCTGTGTGTGATTGCAAACAAAAAAAAAGGTTGTGGGTGCACCCTGGTTAAAGAGAAAGGACAGTGGTCTGAATTTGCATAAACAACAAATTGCAAGACTAGGCATATGACAGTTGCAATACTAGTATAGAAACAATTGCAACATGAAAAACATAGTAAAGAACACATACTGTTGAAGCTCATGTTCGGATATAATCTTCTGCCTCAGATAAACAGCCTTGGAAACAGGTATATCGGGACGCTTGCGAGTGATCTGGAACAGAGATAAGAACTCAGCAGGCCTCCTCATGACTCTGTCACCTAGGCGCTTGAAAATCAGCCGCTGAACCTTGCCATAATCAACAAGCCCTTCAGACACTTCGTCTTGCGAAAGACGGATCGGTGGGGTCAAATTCGCAATGTCGTCCTCGGACTCCATAGGAAACTGGATATCGTCAACTGATGAGGGAGATGCTGCCTGCATGGGTGCCTCCACAGATTCCAGCACAGCATTGGCCTCCTGGCGAAGCATTTCTAACTTTTGCTCATATTCACTACGCTTCTTAGCGTATGCCTTTGACAGTTGCATCTCCACCTGCTTGTTGATCTTTGAAACAGACGGCTCCTTCTGCAGAGCAGCCATGTACGCATCCAACTTTTTCTGGATTTCTGCTATGATCTTCTTCTCCTTCTCTTCAGCCTTCTTGTCAGCTGCAGCCTTTTTCTTCAACTCAGCTTCTTGGGCAGCAGCTTTCTCAGCTTGGGTGGCTCCAGCCTTTCGCCTCTGAAGTTCAAGCTTCCTAGTAGCACTGAGATTTCTCTTATTCTCGGCCTCAACCTTCTTCCTTTGAGTTTCATCAGCTGGAGCCTTTTTGTTCCTCTCAAGGTCATCCCTCTGGCTCTGAGGTTCTTCATTTGCTGCTTGCTTGCTTTCTTGGGCTTCAGCCCTCTTCTTCGACTCGGCTTGTTCGGCTGCTACTTGTTTGGCTTTTTCAGCTTCAGCACTCTCCCTCAGCTCAGCTTATTTTGCTTGTTCGTTCGCAGCTTTCATCAAAACGTAACAGTGAATCAGCTATGTTTAAGCTAGTAAATAAAAAGAAGAGATACAAATTGCAACTATAAGTACAAACAAACTGCAATGTTGGTAATGAGTGGGTTACAAACCTGCTGCTGGTGCTGCTTTCATCCTTTCGTCTTCTACCGCTGCAGCCTTAAGCTTCTCTGCTTGTTCAGCATCTACCTTTTCCTTTGCTGCTTGTTCCACTGAAGTTTTCATAATTTATGGCAGTGAATCAGTTATGTTTTAGCAAAAAAATAAAAAAAAGACACAAAAATGCAACTGTAAAATACACCAAAACTACAATGTTGGTAATGTGTTGGTTACAACCTGCTGCTGCTTGTTCATCATTAGCTTTTTGCTTCTCAGCTTGTTCAGCTGCAGCCCTCTTCAAAACTTCCTCAGCAGCAACCTTTTTCTTCTGTTCTTCAGCTGTAGCCTTTTCCTTCTCTTCCTCATCAGCCTTTCGCTTAGCTTCTGCTTCAGCTGCAGAGTTCATCCGATATGGTAGTAAAAAAAATAGTTATAATTTAGATAGTACAAAAAGCAAAAAAGGACACAAAATTGCAACTATAAGTACAAACAAACTGCAATGTTGGTGATGTGTGGGTTACAACCTGCTGCTGCTGCCTCAGCTGCAGCCCTCTTCGAAGCTTCCTCTTCAGCAGCCTTTTTCTTCTGTTCTTCTTCTGCCTTTCGGTTTGCTTCTGCTTCTGCTACAGATTTCATCAATTATTGCAGTGAAATCAGTTATGTTTTAGATAATACAAAAAAAAGCAAAGAAAAGGACACAAATTGCAACTATAAGTACAATCAAACTGCAATGCTGGTAATGAGTGGATTACAACCTGCTGCTGCTACTTTCGTCCTCTCGTCTTCCTCCTTCTTCCTCTGTTCGTCCTCTAACCTCTTCTTCTCAACTTCTTTCATCCTCTCATCTTCCAACCTCTTTTTCTTAGATTCCTCGTCTTCAGCCTTTTTCCTCAACGCTTCCTCGTCTTCGGCCCTTTTATTCTCAGCTTCGTCTGCTTCGGCCTTCCTCTTCAATGATTCCTCTTGTTCAGCCTTTCTTCTCTCCTCCTCTGCATTGCTTTTCTCAACATCATCCTGAGCCCCTTTCATTTTCTGCCTCTTCTCAGCCCTATCAGACCTCCTTGTGTAAGTTCTAGCAAACTGTATTATGACAAATAATACAGTTATGTTTTAGACAGTAAAAAAAAGATACAAATTGCAACTTCAAGCACAATCCAACTGCAATATTGGTAATCTGTGGGTTACAACCTGCTGCTGCTGCTGCCGCTCCTGCTGCTGCTGAGGCTGAGGATGAGAAGATTGAGGAAAAAACACACAAATCAAAATTTGCAAAAACAGTGAATGCTTGTGGTTACTACATTGAGTCGCTAATTGCAACTTGGCATACGGTGCGACTGCTACAAAAACTGAGGGGGGATTGCAACCAGTGTGTCAAAATGAGCTTACATCAGGCTGATGGGGGACAGGAGATCTTGAGGAAGCCCTCCTCTTTGCAATAGTATGTCGCGGCTCACGCGGGTGCTCATCTTCATTGTTGCCTGCGCGCGGTGGCGAATCAAAGAATCCCAGAATATCATCAACATTAGAAATGTTGCCAGAAAGATGTGGAGGTGCTGCAAAATAAAAGAAAAGAAGGATGGTATGTAAGTAAAATAAGATATGGATTCTTGAGGATGATATAAAATGTTTTATAAAAAAAATGAAAAGTGCATATATATTCTTACTTCTATCAAAAATACCCTGTTCACTGTCATGTCCGTGAGGTGGGGTTTGCTGAACGTGTCTGCTATCATCATCATCTTGTGCAGGATTTTCGGAGTGCGCACCATCTCCGTGGAGCTCCATTTCAATTGGGCTGGGAGCCTCAAAAACGTCGTCATCCATGTCTGCTCCAGAATTGTCTTCCATGCTTGCTGCTGCTGCTGCTGTTAAACACAAAAATAGAGTGTTTGCAACCCTGGTTAGTGTTTGATTGCAACTACTAATTGTGTGTGATAGAAACAAGATTGTGGAGCATGTTTGCAACCCTGGGTGTGCGTGATTGCAAGTACTGGTTACAGGTAATTGCAACAAAAAAGATAATGTGTGTTTGCAAGCAGCTCATACTTGCTGATTGCAACTGCAGTTTACATGTGATTGCAACTACAGTTTACATGTGATTGCAACAAAGATTAGTGTGTGCTTGCAAAAAGGAAACAGCTAATTTTTTTTAACTGGTTCAAAACACAGTTGGTTTTTTTGCAGAAAGAAAAAAAAGTATTATGAGATGTATATTTGCAAAAATAGTTAGTGTGTGATTGCAATTTCTGGTTACATGTGATAGCAACATGATTGTGGAACATGTTTGCAACCTGGGTGTGTGATCGCAACTTGGATAAAGTATGATTGCAACTACAGTTTACATGTGATTGCAAACAAAGATTAGTGTGTGTTTCCATGAGACAGCTAAATTTTTTTAACTAGTTCAAAACACAGTTGGTTTTTTGCAGTAGGAAAAAAAGTATTCTGAGATGTATGTTTGCAAAATGGTTAGTGTGTGATTGCAATTTCTGGTTACATGTGATAGCAACATGATTGTGAAACATGTTTGCAACCTGGATATGTGATTGCAACCTGGATAAAGTATGATTGCAACTTCAGTTTACATGTGATTGCAACAAATATTAGTGTGTGTTTGCAAAAATAGCTCATTTTTTTAACTGGTTCAAAACACAGTTTGGTTTCTTGCAGCAGAACAAAAGGTATTATGAGATGTATGTTTGCAAAATGGTTAGTGTGTGATTGCAAATTCTGGTTACATGTGATAGCAACATGATTGTGAAACAAAAAAGACATACCGACTGCTGGTTGGGTGACATTCGTAGCCTTCCTCCTGCGACCCTTGGCAGCTTGCTTGGCAGCTGCAGCATCCGCAAGCAGCTTGTTCATGCTGCTGACGCACTCCTGATGAGCTGACGCCATAAGGTCACGTGACCTTGTTGCGTACTCAGCAGCCTTCTTTGCGTACTCCTGTGCACGTTTGGTGCTTTGATCAAACTCCTTCAAAATAGTCAGCGCATCTTCCTTCCTGCTCCTTCCAACCAAATCAGATATGCGCTGACTAAATGCGGTACATAAACTTGGGTACTCGTAATAAACAGGAGGGAAAATTCTATGGGGCCGATGGCCGCCAGGATCATGGAAGGTGCTGGGCCCAGGAGCGGACGTGGCAGCAGCAGTGGCTGCTGCAGCGGAGGATGTGCTAGCCCCAGCAGCAGATGTGCCAGCAGCAGCGGCTGCTGCGGCGCGGGGACCTACTGCAGCGTCCTGGGCACCAGCTGCGGGTTGGGCAGCTCCTACTTCCGGAAGAGCTTCTTCACCATCTGCAGCTTGGGCAGGTGCAAATCTGGGGAGGGGTAATACTGTTAAAGACCCAACCGGGACACCATAGCACGTGTCCGCAATACTTCTCAGCTGCAAGTCATTAAAAAAAGGGACAGAAAAAAAGAGAATGAATGTTAACAAAATAACAAATTGCAAAAACATAGTTGCAGTAACAGTTGCGACATTTGCAAAAAAAAGTGTGATTGCAAAAAACCTACCCTGAGATGTCCAAACTCAACATTGTCACCAGCGACATCTCCCCTGCAATCCTCGTTGATTATAGCTTGAATCATCTTCGAGTCCAGAAAAGAACACCGGGGGATGGAAAAAGGGCTTGTCTGAAATCCGTGCTGCAAGTTGTCGACATATAACATCTGCAAGTCCAAAAAAAAAGAATGAAACACAAGTAAAACAAAAACTAATTGCAAACTTCTAGCAATGACAGTTGCAACAGTGACAAATAAATGATTGCTACCAGTATATGCACACAGTTGCACAAAAAAAAGGGAATAAAAATATAAGAAAAATGGATATCTGACTTGAGCTTACCACTAGAAAGATCGCGCATCCGCTAATGGGTGCATTGATGCCTTTCTGAGCATAATCCAACTTGTATAAGCGAGCAGCTACACTAAGCCTGTCGACAACTGCCTTGCACCAATTCCTAGTGCCAATGTTCTGAATATCCTGGGTGTATCTCACATCATCAAGCCTGATCTTGGTGTCAGTGTTGGAGAACAGCAAGCACTGAAAAGCACCCATAAAAAAGGCTCTTAGACCAAGCTCCCCAGTCAATGAACGGTTCTTCAGTCCAGCAATTATGTGTTTTAGCGTGATGCCCCTTCTGGAAATATAAGAACGACCAACGATCTGTAAGCCAAGCCGATCCCGCTCGGCACGGGCATCTGCATCAGACATGGGCAGCGGGTCGCCGCCAGCGTTTGGTATCTGCATGGCACACCAAACAGCATGATCACTGACGTTTATCTCATTACCACCACCAATCTCCAGCTTCATTGTCTCTGGATTGAACTTCCGCATCACCCAGCTGCTCACGTCCCTCCTCAGGTAATTCGGCTTGAAATTCAGAAGCCCCCCAAATCCCTTTGCAACTACTTGACCTTTAAGATCATCTGGTAAAGCATTGAGAAGCTTTATAAATTTCGCCGGAGAGCATCGCATAGATTGCACCTTGGATTTGCCCTTGTCGCCATCGCCAGCAGCAGCCACCGCGACGTCATCGTCACCAGCAGCTCCATCATCATATCCAGAGCCTTCACCATCAGGGACAAAATCATCATCGTGCTCTTCTTCGTGTTCTTGCTCTTCAGCAGCACTAGCCGATGGCTGGGTTGGCAACCTGAGCCTTTTCCTCCTTTCACGAAGTCTTTCTAAATCATCTGTCTTCCTCTTCTCATGCAAGCGAGGAGAAGAACGAATATTCTGGCCACCTTGCTGTTCACCTTGCTGACCACGTTGTTGTCCTCCATCATTCCGACCTTGCTCCATTATAAAAAAAATACAACTGAACATAGGAGATGAACATAAGAATCATCAAAATACTACCAAAACTATATGAGAACAACTACTAGTGTGGCTGAAAACCAAATTGCAACCTCTCATGAGACACAGTTGCAACTCCTGTAATGCAACAGTTGCAACAAAAAATAACTACTACACATAAATTACAACTAGTATTCATCTGCCAAAAGATTGCAAAAGAACACATTAAAACTTAACACAAATTACTACATCTATATATGCACAGTTGCAACTTCTGTAATAGGGCAGTTGCAACTCCTATAATCCACCAGTTGCAAAAACAATGGCAAAATTACTACCACAATTTGAGAACAACTGCTAGTGCTACTAAAAACAAATTGAAACCTCTCATGAGACACAGTTGCAACTCCTGTAATGCAACAGTTGTAACAATAACAACTACTACACATATATAATGAAAAGGTTGCTTGTGTACTGAAACGATTACAAGAATAACACAAAAAGAACAGATCTATATACACAGTTGCAACGATGGCAAAATTACTACCGCACCCTATATGAGAACAACTGCTAGTGTTACTGAAACCAAATTGAAACCTATCATGGGACACAGTTGCAAATAGTGTGATGCAACAGTTGCAACAATAACAACTACAACACATATATAATAAAAAGTTGTTGTGTACTAAGACGATTGCAACTTCTGCGTGAGATCGTTGCAACTTCTACAATTCAACGGTTGCAAACGTAACAAACTACAACACCTACAAAGGAAAAATGTTGCTCGTGTACTGGACCGGTTGCAACTTCAGCGATGAGACGATTGCAACTTTTGTGATAGGGCGGTTGCAAACAATAAATCAATCAAAACCCTAACTGAAAAAAATAAAATGACCGCACGGGAATGCATACGATTTTTACACCTAGCCGCATGTACTCCGTTGAACGTCTAATGAGGGGAAAATGCAAATTAAGTCAGTCAAAACCCTAACTGAAAAAGGTAGGAGCAGCGCAAGAGAATGAACAACAATCGCACCAACGGGAGCTCTCAAAAAATTCCGTGAAAAACATGGATAATCACGCGGCGAAACAGCCAAATAACCCTAGCGGAAAACGGGGGCGCGCGGAAGGGGGGTATGGAGGGGGGATTCGAGATAATGGACGGCATACCTGCAAGGAAATGCTACGAGGATGTGTCGTCCGCGCGGTGGAGATTCTCCCGCGGTCGCCGCGGTTTCGCCTCGCCGGAGAAGAGGGAGACGACGGGAACCGCAGCGCAGTCAGAGAGAGAGACGACGATGAAGCCGATGCGTGCGGAAACAGGGGTGAAACAAGGGTCGTCGCGCGCGGGGGTGATTCGCCACTCGAAATCCCGGCGAGCGCTCCGCTTCTCGACGGCGAGCGCTCCGCTTCTCAACGGCGAGAAATCCGCTACGCTTCTCTTCGCCGGCGAGCGCTGAAGCGGTGTGGGGGAAGTGGAGGAAGTGGAGAGAGTGGTAACGGGTCAGAGAATTGAATGAGAGGGTGACGGGGAGGGGGATTGTATGGTGCGGGCCCGGGTGGGTGGTTACCGATTGGGGAGTGGGGTGCGGTTGCCGCGGCGGATTAGGGAGTGGGGTGCGGTTGCCACGGTCAGCGGGTCCGCGCGCGCGCCCCTGGAAGCCTGGTTGGCTTGGGACGGTTCGGTCAGTTGGGCCTGGGTGCATTCTCTATAGAGAATGCACCCAGGTGCATAATATATATATACAGTATATATATATAGGAGTATATTATACTGTACCCTGGGTACTGAATAAGGTATTTGGTACCCGAGCCCACCGACTGGACCAGCCTCGCGTGCCCCTCGTCGAATTTTTTTCGACGTTTTTTTTCCTATTTGATCCCACGCCGGAATAGATTGTGGGTATAGATGGCCAGATGGGCTAGGCCCGATGGGCCGGCACGGGCACGGCTCGAAAAAGCCCGACCCTAGCACGACACGGCACGAATGGGATAGTGCCTCGGGCTGGCCCGGCCAGATGGTCGGACCGGGCCTGGGCCGCGACCTTGGCACGGTAGCCCGGCACGGGCCCGGCACGATTTTGGGCCAGCCCGACTCCAGCCCGATAGTTAATATCACCTTCTCATATAAATAGAAGAAACCCTAGCTCTCATGTCACCCCTCCCCTATCCGGCCCCCTGCAGCCGCCCCCTGCCCCCTTCCCATCTCTTTCTTTCACCCCCACCCGGTCACCCCTGCAGCCGCCCCCTCCCTCTCAACTCCACCGAACCGGCGAACCCCACCCCAACCGCCGCCGCAGGAGGCCTGGCAAGGCCGTCGCCAGGGGGCGGGTCGGGGCGGCCGCACGCCTCCGCCTCCAGGAGGCCTCCGCCGCCAGGGGGCGCGCCGGGACGGCCGTGCGCCTCCGCCGCCAGGGGCCGGGCAGGGCAGCCGCACGCCCCCGTCGCCGCCCGCCAGCCTCTGCCGGATGCCGCAACTTGGGATGTAGGAGGAACTGTGTTGAATTTGTGTGAATGTGTGTACTTTTGTTGTGGATCCATGATTTATGTGGTGGTTTTTTTTATTTCAACATCTTGATTTGATTGATTTTTCATGAGCTTGGTAATTTATAGGGCCCGGCCCGACCCTAGCCCATCAGTGGCCCGCCGTGCCTCGGGCCGGCCCGGAACGGCCCGGAGGCCCTTAGTGCCGGGCCTGGGCTGGCAGTTCGGCCCGATGGTCCGACACGGCCCGTCACGGAAAGGCGTCGGGCCTATGTAGGGCCGGGCCGCATCGGGCCGGGCCAGATCGGGCTAGGGCCGGGCGGCCCGTTTGGACATCTATAATCGTGGGTCATACCTCTAGCCGTACAGCCGTTCCATTCCAGTAGCCACCGCCCGCTCGCCGCCGCCCCTCTCCTCCGGTTCTCCCTCGCATCAACGTCGTGCCGCCTTCCCTCTCCTCCCTCGCATCGACGCGGCGCCGCCCCTTGCCTTTCCCCTCGCGTCGACTCCGTGCCGCCCTCGCGTCAACCCCGAGGCCGACTCGGCGCTAGGTTTCCGCCGGCGCAACCGGCGCCGTGCCGGACGCCACAATAGCCCGCTCTTTCCCTCGACCGCCTGATGCCGCCGGTGAGCCCCTACAACGAATTGTGTTTGTACAGGCTTTCAACTAACTATTGGAAGGACCTATCGCGTGAAGAACGGAGCTGCCGCATTTTGGTATTTGACCGCCAGCTGCTGCCGATTCCTCTATTGTTCATCGTTGGTGAGGCCATACGCCCGTCCCCCATTCTCTCCCGTCTTCGGTTCGCTGCTACTAGATCAAAAGTGACGGTATGACCCAAATCCAAATCATAGTTGCTCACATTCTCGCAAAACCTGCAGATGACCCGATGTATATCATAGTTCCCCATTTTTCTCGTGAGATTTGGCATATAATTCTTATATGTTGCAAACCTTGCAGATGATCTGTTGCAGACCATAGTTTCTCGCAATAACAACCAGTGGAAGCGGGAAGCCTTGTGTTATTTTGTTGGTCTTGGTTATCTGTTGCACATAATCTCCTCCATGTCAGGCAGCTCGCTCATCATCCATTTAGCCTATTTTTCTTCATATTCTCGTCTTCACTGAAGTCTTCTGCTGTGCAAGTTTGTCCCCCATTCACTGCTTGTTTTGATTTGCCAGGTGCCCATGTATTGCCTGTATTAAGATATAGGGAATTGTCAAATGTTTGTGATGGTATTCGCATCATAGTAAAACTACATTATCACGGAACACAGTCTTGCAGGGTCGCCTTCTCCCTGAACTATATACTGTCCTCCCATTAATATTTTGTTTTAATTTGGGTTCACTAATCATTGTGGCTAATGGCCATGGTTGCCGATGGGCAGGCTTGCATTGCATATTTCGTGGCATAGTTGCAGAGCACTAAACCTGCACCTGCTCAACAGGATTTGATTAGTCACTGCAAAGGTGTGTATAGGATGCTAATTCTTTTTGTCAGGATCATTCTAGTCACGGGTGACTGTAATATGTTCATGTGGTGCTCAACCACCACCCCCCCCCCACCCCGGTTGCAGCCATGCTACAGCTTTCGGTCGAGTCACTAGTGGAGTGGGGTGCTCCTGGAGTCACACTTCTTCCAGACTCATGTGATGCTCTAAGATCCAGCGGACCTCTAGGCCCCTGTGCAACCACTAGTTTTCCTGCAGCTGGTGCTCATGCCGCTGCTGCATGGTGGCTAGCGATGTTTCCAGGGGCATCCGGTGCGTCTGAATCGTATTCCAGCAGTTCAGACTAGTATGGCCTCCTGTCAGCTTATGGATGATTTTGCTGGCCTGGTTACATGTTTTTATCTCCTGTTCAGTATTTAATGTTGCTTATTGCCTGTAATTGTCACAATGAACTCTGCATGTCCAATCTTAAAATTCCTTAGGATCAGTAACCAATAAACTGAATGCATCTAGTGTTTTTGTTTACCTTGATGCCATCTTTCACATCTAAATTTACTAGCTAAACTCATGTTAGACAGTTAGTTTACTTTCTTTGGGACACATATATATAACTGGTTCATTCAAAAATTACATGAAAAAGGCATGAGTGACGATCAAAGGATGGATCAAGCATTGCAGTTGTATGACTCTGAAAATCTAGTTGGTGTCGCAGCTGTAATGCCTCTGAAAAAACGGGCATGAGTGACGATCAAAGGAGGCTGACCCGCTCGCGCGCAGCTGTCGGATTGTCATTTGGATTGCTTTTATTCGTCAAAATGAATACACAAATTTCACATGTAATTCCAGCAATATCATCTATGCTCAGATTGTTTGCTTATAGATTACTTCTATTCAAATTGTTGAGATGCAAGTGCAAATTATTGTTTATCTTTTTACCTGAAGATAAGCTGCTACATAAGATTGGAGAGTATGTTATTCTTGTGTCATATGATAAAGCTGAATTTGTTTTGATTGATAGTTCAGTGTATTTTTAGGAGCCAACTGGCAGATTATTACAGCGTCAGTGTGCCAATGAGCAACCTGCTAGCCTGCTACGTCATCTGAAGCACTTTATTTTTTAAAAAAAAACCCTCATTCTGCACATAAATGGCTATTTACATTCTGATCACCTAAACTATGGTTGTTATGGATAATATATTTCTTCTATTACCTATGCCTGAAACTTAGAACTAATGAGAGACGTACGTAGAGGGGAATAATAACTGCAACTTGTTGCGGGAATAATAACTGCAACTTGTTGCTGTCGGAAAATCTAGGAATATTTATAGTACAAGCTGTGCTTAGTACAAGACATTGCATACCAGGAGCAATGTGTGAGATTTCCTTTTTGTTTTACCTTAACTTTTTGCTAATTTGAGTGATGAAGTTCATGTGAAGCAGATTGCGGTTCGTGCCAAGATTCTGGAGGATTCGGAAATGGCACAGCTGCCAAAGATTTGGAAGTGAAGATGCAAAGTCATAGAAATTGGCCAAATGATCACAAGCAAAACAGGCAAACTGGAGTAGGGTTCAGATTAGTGTTAGCTGTCATGTGGTGTTGTCCTCTGGCTTATGTAGCTGGAAACACTATGCACGATTTTGTTTTTATTGGAATTATGGAAAAAAATCCAAAGTGCATGTAAATTGTATTTCTGAATGCAAGTAATGGGCAATGGACGTGTCCAGTTTTTTTTATTATCATCAGACACCCGTAATTATCTAATGTTAGTAAGTTCCAATCAAATTTACAAAATTCTATTGTTATGCCACCCTACCACGCACTCTTTAATAAATCTAAAAAATTTCCTTTACGTTGTGCACCGGGTGCTATTTGATCGAACGTGAAAATTGATTGGAAGCTCAGGGTGTTTGTTCAATGGCAAACCGCATGCACCATCCAGCTGGCATTGAGATATATTTTTTTTGAAATAAAAAACCACTCCCGCATGCCAATGCCACGCACGCATGGACGGACGTGGCCACGCACGCCAGCGGAAAAAACGGACCCTCCGTATCCAGCGTGAAAAAATGGGACGCCTGGCCTCGGCCGCGCACGCGAGGGCTCGCGTGGAAAGAGGCTGGGGTACCGAATAATAGCGGAGTGATATATATATATATATATATATATACACACGGCGAGGTTAAAATGCAACAAAGTGTAACTATTATAGGGAATGCACAGACCCTATTTTACTTCCAGCCATCCGGCTCACACAACCACCAGCCGCGACATCAATACTTGGGCCGCGCATCATTACTCCGTCACGCGGGCCCACTAACACCCACCTTTCTTCTACCTCACTAATTAGTCTCTGGAAAGCGCCGGCAACGAGCGCCGACGAGGGGCTGCGTTCGCGCGGCCTTCTCTCCCGCTCTCACCAGATCCACAGTGGGGCCGTGGGGTGATGTTGGCCGGCTACGAGTGGCGGCCGCGTCATGGTAGGCAGCTAGGTGTGGCGAGCAGCTAGGAATGAGGTCGTGGCAGCTCAATTACAACTATTGTAATAATACAGTTGCAACCAAATTGCAAAATTGTTGCTGTCACCAAATCCATCAGGAATGAGTCAAGGTGCATCCGAAGATGCCTGCTAGTTGTAATCCTTCGAAATTGCTTTTTTTTGTCACTGCTAGTTGAATGTTGGAGACTGCAGCATTCCCAGGCAGGACGAGGAGCTGCACGGGCACGCGTGGCGTCGGTGGAGCGGTGCGCGCTGGATGGGGCCGGACGGTCACACCAGTGTCGATGGCCCTACGAGCGCGTTGTAGTAGCCCAGTGTGGCACGGCCACCACCATGGATGCGTGAGATGCGACTGCAGGAGGTCAGGAAGAACAGAGGAAGAGGATAAGAAAACGAGAGGAAGGGGAAGATGTTAGTTCCCTAGTTGGGAGGATGATAGTTGAGCCCACAACTGAAGAGTGGGGACCCACCACTAACTTTGCCTACCGGTGTTAAAGACATCATTCATCCCATGCATTATACTCCCTCCGTATCAAAATACTTGTCGTCGTTGACTTTTTCTTCCAACTTTGACCATTCGTCTTATTCAAAAAATTATCACAAATGTGTAGAAGGATAAGTCAAGCTTAAAATACCTACAATAATAAAGCATGTAGCAAGCAAAGTAAATGATACTTGCATAATTTTTTGAATAAGACGAATGGTCAAAGTTATGAAAAAAGTCAATGGTGACAAATATTTCGATACGGAGGGAGTACTAATTTTTTAGCTAAACTAAACTAGAGCAGGTTGCACCGCCAATTGCAACCAGAATGAATGTTCAGTTACAACTATGCCAACACAAAATTGCATTAGGGACCATAACCTAATTGCAAGAGACCATAACGTAATTATAACTGGAGCATTTGCACCTTGAAGCTTCGCCTTCATTCAATTGCAACTAGGAAAAGGGTACTTACAAAGTACACTGCACAAGTCCAATCACACGATGAAGAAATTCCAACTAGTCGCTTCCCTCAAGATGCAACTAGGAAAATATCAGTACTACACTAAGAATCCATTGCAACTAGGAGACACATCAGAATTGCAACTGAGATAATAATGTAGTTACAATTGGAACAGTCGCACTCTCTCGCTTCTTCTAGTTGCAACAAGAACACTAACATGGTCATATATAATATAAAAAACACGCACACCATCCCAATTGCAACATTTCTCCTTTTCCATTTATGACTAGGATAAAAACCCATTGCAACTACACTAGAAACCGTTGCAACTGATCACATCATGGGACAATTGTAATTAGAATATCTGACAGTGAGAATGTTGAGCTTCGCGAGGAGCGCCTGGAGTCATGGACATGAGGTGCAACAGAATATGCTCCTTCACCTTCACTAGCGCAGTTGATGGACTTTACACCCAGATGATAGCACCAGTCATGACATGAACATCACATTAAAATCGTGGACCTCACGCTAGAAGCTGAATAGCCGATACAAACTAGAGCAACAACTCCTCTTGTGCATCCATTATTAAAAAAAGAAATAAGGAGGTAAAACCTAGAACCAATTGCAAACTGTTGCAGTGGGCCAGTTGCAACATGACCTTTAACAAATTACTTGGATAAGTTCCAACATGAGAAAGGGCTATGTTTTTGCTAAAATTCTGATAAAAATGAAACAAATTACCACTGATGCAATAGTCTAGTTGCAACAATTAATCTAAACCAATTACTACTATGTATGTAGGCACAATTGCAGCACATATGACTGATGACAAGTAGCTTGTGTTGCTCGAATTTCTGAAGGTTGATACTCTTCAGGGAGACCTACATGTTGCAAACAAATCACATGACTTAAAATTCCATGTTCAGATCTTTAGAGCAGACAACTTGAAATTAGAGTGGATGAGGAAGATGATTGACTTGGAAATTTCCAGTACTACGAACCTGACTGACAACTCCTGACTGCCAGCTCCTTACTGCCAGGTCCCTGCTGCCATGTCTCACCGCAGAGCCTCTGTTTCTTTAGTAGCTTCAAGAATATGTGCATGTAAAAATAAAAATATGTACACACTATTTTGGAGAAGGTTAAAATGAAACAAGATCAGAAGGATGAGTACGCAATAAGCAATGTGTAGCTAATGAATGTTGCTGGTAAGAATTCAAGTCCTAAGTTTAAATAACACTTTCTTGCAACTATGAAGATGAGGTTCAGCACATATAGCATTAAAATTAGCATATTCTAGGATCAGACACACAAATTGAAATCGCATAAAGAATCAAATTGCAACTGATGCCACGGGCCGGTTGCAACATGGAAACTAAACCAATTGCTACTATGTATATGGGTATAGTTGCAGTGATATAAAATAAAGGTGTCTAAATAAAAATTGGCACCAGAGGAAAGAACTAGCCATCAGAAATATGGATGGGAATAAGCCGGCCTGGACCTGGCCCCAATGGCCTTAAGGACACTGCTCCTGCTCATAAGCTCCTACTTTGTAAGCATGCTTCATCAGCCTCCTCGCCTGTATTCATTAGTAGATCAAATAGAGGAGGTGTGGATCAGATTTTGTTGTGAAAGGTCTCATATCATCAGAAGTAGTGGGTAGCGTACAACTCATTCACATTAACTCTGGAAAAAATAAAACAATTGTGAAATGAAAGCATAAACACAAATAGGTGCCATGCAACTAAGATTATGTTCCATTTTAAAACTCTTGAGGGGCACTAGTTGCAACAAGCACAATAACATAGTTACAGAATAAAAAACCACATACACCGTCGCAAATTGCAACTTTTCATGTCCCCCAGTTGCAACTGCAACTATACTAGAAACCGTTGCAACTGGTCACATCATGGATCAATTGCAACTAGAACATCCAGCTAGTTACAACTAAGATAATAAGCTAGTTACGCATGTCATCACAAAAATGCAAATTGGGTACTAATCTCTACCTAATATTAAAGCAAGGATTGCATCTGCCTCGTCCGTCCTGACAGGTGGGACCCACATGTCAGAGGCTCTATCTCTCCCTCTCACTTCCTCGACGCCGCGTACCTCCCGTCCCCGCCCGGCCCGTCTGTCTCTCTCACTTGCGTCGCCGCCGCGTACCTCCGTCCTCCCGGGCCCATCCTAGCCCACCACCTGCGCAGCGGCCATGGCGGCCGGCGGCCGTGGTTGTCTTCCCCTTCGTACGAATTCTGTCGCACCCACCCCGCGTCCTCCCCCGATTTTTTTCGCCCTCCGCACCAACCCCGTCTCTCCGCCCGTCCACCGCCACCTCGCCTATCGCTCGGCACCTCCTCCCGGCCGCGCCCCGCGCCTCCCTCCCTGCGCCGCCGCGGGCCTGCTACCGCTCGAGTGGAGATCGTGGATGTGCTGGCCGCCCAGGCCGTGGGGATGAGTAGTGACCCCCTCGAGGTCCTCCGGCAGCCACTTTGAGCTCTGCCGGCCTGAAATTGAAACGGCGGCAACCCCCCTCGAGTCGAGAACCGCAGTACGGAGTGGAGGAGTGGCGGTGTGCTGGATCGGATCGGAGCTACAGCGGGCTGGCACGGAGTAGAGTAGCTTCAGTGCCCCTTCTTCTCCCGGGCGCAAGCAGTAGTAGCAGGGAAGTTGCTCCCTTTCCACCACTCGAGCGGGCGGCGAAGCAACTGGTGCTCGCTAGCCCTTCCTCGCTGGCGTTAGGCAGGCCCCGGCGCAAGCTGCACAAGTGCATGTCCAGCGCTCCCCGTCAGCTCTTCTCTCCCAATCGCTTCCACAGCCGCCACGCTGAGGTTGAAATATTTCCGCTCAGTACCTATTATTAGTCTGATCTGATACAATACATCCATGTTAGTTTCCATTAGGTTCTGATCTGATACAATACCTTGCTGGAGCTTTAAAGTTGCAAAGGTAGTGATCTGAAGGCCATTTATCCCTTGCAGGAGTTATAAAGTTGCAAAGGTGTGTGTTGATTTACTCAACCGCCTTTGTTTCTAGAGAGAAACCTATCAAGTTTAGTCGACTGAAATTAATCACACCTGAAATCCCGCATATGAATTCCACATGGGTTCTTGATTGACTTGAAATGTGAAATCCATTTTCATTTAGCTCAAGAGCTAGCTTCCTAGGTGCATTAGTTCATTTAGTTTAAGTGCTTGCTTACTGGTACATAATATAAAAGCTCAAACCCTCAGGTATACTTAATATGACTTAATATGATCTGTACCATTAGTTCTATGTGGATTTATGCTTGCACAGATGCTTGTACCTAATTGTTGTGTGTCCAACACTTCAACTGTCTACTCTTAATAGCTTTTGTCTGCTTTTTCCTGCTATGACTTGTGTCGAATATTCCAGAGAGAAATATCCATGGACGGTGTATGGAGTATGGACTCGTAGTTAGCTTACTGGGGCATCTGCCAAATAAATAAGCACTTCTGTATGATGTCAGCAACTACCACTAGGAGTTGAAGTATTTGTGTTCTTGTTAAGATTGGTACACCTGTCTAACCTTGCTACTGCTGGGGAGATATATTAATGTCAGGCCTTAATTGATAGCTTTGCTCATACTATTAGGGTAGGAGTTTATTAGCAACTTTATGCCACCACCAATTGGAGTTATATATACAATGGAAGCCAGATCAGATTAATCTAGCTTTGGAACAACACCCGGTTCAGTAATTGAGTCTAATCTTTCTTTTTTTAACAAAGCAATATCATGTTGCAAACTTGGTGCCATGGCCCATGATTGATGCCTCCATGCCATGCCACCATCTCCTAATTTAAACTTGGTAACTATCACTTAAAAAGTTTTTCAATTCTACATATTTAGAATCCTTGGGTAAGAAAAACATGTTAGTGAGTGATAAATGTATGTCAAACTTCCTGGTTCAGTTTAATTTCTAGCTTCACTTCCTTCTTCCTTTTGCTCGGTAATGTGCAAAAATACCTAAGCTTGTTCTGTCGAGTGCAACTACCTGCGGAACAACTCCACACCACTTATGGTCCTCTTCGAGTGCTTGACACTACCCTACAGTACTCTGATGCTAATGAATTAGAAATAGAACTAGCATTTCACCGTAGCATCGCACGGGCATTTTGCTAGTCTAACTACAAAAATTGAACAATTGTAATAACCAATTGCAACTAGGAAGGCATTCATTTCGATACCATATATTGTATCGAATTTCGCTAATCTAGTTACAACTAGAGCAATTGCAACTGGTTGGGTCCTGTTGACGGTTCAAAACCGCGCTCAAGTTCACCGCAAGCCTACGGGTGACTTGGTGCCTTTTTCACCAAGGAGGGTCCTCCCTAGATTTGTCAATCCAAGGATCGGAAGCAAACTCCCAGGATTCTCCGTCTAACCTATCGATCTAACCTAACACGAAGCATTGATTGCATAAGAAGATAAACCTTAAAGATATATGAGTTATAGCATAAGGTTGATCGCATCCATGAACGTCGACAAGGTAAGGAGCAAGCAAGGGAAACTAAGGCCTATCGTCTTCTAGTCGTAGCTCTAGCCAAAAGAGCAAGCGCGACATGCATCTCATCCAAAGCCATCTTTAAACTACTATCCTCCGGTCCGATTCCGAAGACACCCGCCTTTTGGAGCCACCGTCCTGTCACAACGCACTCCTATTCGTGCGGGTTAGCCTAGGGCGAGTTCGAGAAGAACAAGTTGAAAATACTTGGTCGATCCGGTATGCACCTCTAGCCACCATGACTACAAGAGCACCCCAAGCAATCTATCTATAGAATAGATCAAAGACGAAGCATAGCCAAGCGAGAGCAAAATCATAAAAGGAGGAATCGAGTCGCTAAAAGATCGGATGACATGAAGTACTTTACTCACATAATAAATGCGTTTAGATCATCTCCACCGAGTACATACCATTGATGACCTCAACTAGCTCCGGAACTCCGCCATGGCTCAACCGTGCAAGGCGGCCATGGCGGCTAGGGTAGGCCTAGGCCATCTCCTAGACAACTTCGAGGACTCGCGGCGGCCGTCGTCTGCCTTCCGGTGCTTCTCCTTCGTGTCGGCGACTCTCTGATGAATGGATCGATGTGGCGGCCGACGGAGGCAGAGGCAATTTATAGAAGAGCATCTAGGTCAAAGGGGGTCATGAACCGGGCCCGAAACAGGCCAGGCCGGCCGGCCTGGGCCGACCGGCCCAGGCCCGGTTCGGCCCCATTTCGCTCCCCGACGCTTCTCGGTCAATTGTTGACTTGCTCCCTTCTGCATGTGGGCCCTTGACGTCGTCTTCTCCACGGTTTAGATAGAGCTCCTTGTCGCGCAAGCTTCAGCATCTTCTGTTCAGGTCCCTGGAGTTTTGTGCCTTCACGTTGTGGTCCTTGGGTCATTTGGAGTCATGTTCACCTTGAGTGTTGACTTGTGCCGGGCTTCATGATCCTCTCATAAAGTGCTCATTGAACTTCTCCCGGAAGTGCTCCTTTTAGTGCCTAAATCCTGCGTAATCAACATACTCCAAATACCACATTCACAAGTGAACTTGTTACATCATTAGTATGCCTAGTGGCGGGTTAGTTGCAAATCATAATCGAAACCAATGTATAACAAGTACTCTAGGTTGACGGAAATTCACCGTCAACATCTCCCCCATGCTTAAACCTTGCTCGTCCTCGAGTAAGTTTTCAATGGATATGAGCATTGCCTTTCATTGTTCATACCCTGCACTTGATCACACATGAGAAAGCATAATGCTCTCCAAGTTTATATTTGTTAAAATTCCATAATATAACTAGCTTTCATCTCTATGGAGGGTAGATATAATTTAAGCTCTTTCCACAAGTAATCAATCATGCTCCACAAAATTTGAATAGGTCTTAGAAACTTTTGAAGTGAAGAACGAGGTGAATAAAAGTGCTAAACCAAGTACAAAAATTTAAACCTTCTTGCATCTTGCTCATGAACATCTCACAACTCTCTCAAGCCTACTTGATCTACATCCTTTCCTCTCATGTTTGTAGGTGGAAGGGTTTTATTTGGAGCTCATAGGAAAGTTTTTATCCCTACCAAGATGTTAAAGTCGAGACTATTATCAAAACAAGGCAAAGCTTCTCATGAACTTATCATGACTCGTCAAAAAGGTCATTGGAAAAATAATGTTCACAAGGAGGGGAGAGAGAAAGAACTCACTTTTAGATAGGTGGACATGTGCAAATGGCAAAGAATGATCCCGAGGCCCCAACGAAGTCCTCGTTATCGGATTGCATATGGTTGGAAAAATGAGTATGGGTCTTGATCTTGAAGTCCTTGAAAAATCCTTAAGCAACTAGAGAACCGGGGGAGATTATTATTACTCTCCCTCTCTCTCTTTTCTTTTTCTCCCTTCTTTTTTTTTCCTCTCTCTTCTTTTTTTTCTTTTTTTTGATCGATGCGAGGTGCTTTGATTTTTTTTATTTTCTCCTCTCATCTTATTCATTTTTTTTATCTCCCCTAGAACTCTAATTTGCATAGTACCTACCTCCTCCCCCATGCTTAGACATTTGCTCGTCCCCGAGCAAAGAGGAAGTGGTGTTAAGGTAGGTACCGGATGTCTTGATGAGAGGGAACTTGAATCTTCCCTTTGAAGCACCTTCTTGTGACGTGTCGTCTCCATACTCAAGTGATAGGTAGGTCAAGGAGGTTAACACAAAAGATGATGTTCGTTTAAAGGGTGGATATCCGGCGAGGTTTGCAAAACTTCCGATGTGGGAGCTCACAATGCACAGATAGAATAGGCTAGCAAAAGATAAGTTACGCAAAAAACAGAATGACCAACTTCTTAGTCACGAGCCAGAGAATCGATCCTTGAATCAATTCACCCAACAATAACTCTTGTAATCTATGGTTGCACTCAATATATAAGGCTTTGGATAGGTAGAGCAAAATGCAAGAGGTATTAATGACAAGGTTAGCATGACTTTTAAAAGCAAAAAGTAATATGTCCTTCGACAAATCCAAAGTTGAGAGCATAAAAGAAACCATGGGTCTTTATTTTTATCATGACCTCCAAAAAAAATTAAGCTAGCATTTAATTAATTTCAGATTTGTATTAGAGAGAGCAATAGCTTAATCATGCATAAACAAGCACAAAGTTTAAACAAAGCGGCAACGGTCATCATATATCAACGAGCAAGATCAAGCCAAAATTATTTCATCATGGTGAGCACAAGGTGATGACAATAAACAAAAACAAAAACTAGGTTGTACTCCTAGAAGCCATGTTATTTAACAAGAGAGACATACAAAAGTTGCATCTAAGGTTCTTGAAGGCATATACATATATACAAGCATTTAGAAAGACAAGGACAAAGAGAGGGTTGAGGAATTGTTACCGTCCTTTGATGCTTGTGATGTAGCGCGCCCTCCCCCATGCTGAAGCATTGTGCCTAGCATGGAAGAAGGAAGATCGGCATCCGCAGCAATCGTGATCCGTGAACTCCATGCGGTCTTCTTTTGTCCACCAAGTCTTCCCCCATGCTTAGCATGTTGCTAGGCACGGAAGATGATGAACCATCTTAAAATTCTTGAAAAACTACTGCCATGCGAGGAGATCATCATCACATTGTTGCCTTTGTTCATCCTTCAATCTCCGCCCTTTGCCACGAGCCTTGATCCCAATTGTTTCTCATCCCATCTTCTCCTCCTTCCATGTTGTCCTTTATCGCTGGTTCATCTTCCACGAGTTTTTCTTCTACTTCCAGAACTGAGTATGTACTGAATCATTGCTTCATTGCAAAGTGCTTGAAATTATCTTTCCAACGAGTGGTCATTCATCCCGGTCAGACTCCGAACAAGAGAGTTACGCCCTTTTTACTTTGTTGGTGCAAACTGTCCTGGGTTGATTTCAGAATGTGTGACGTCCAAAGATTTGGTTGTAACTTCTTGCACGGGTCTCCTAAAATGTTGATTCTTGATGCATTGGAAAGTAGACTTAATGGAGCACTTGAATATCCAATTTTCCCCTTTTGTACATCTCTGAACATGTGCTTAATCTTGATGAAAACAGCAGTGCTCCTTTCGGGATTTTGGAGGTGTTGATGATCTTGATTTCAGCTTTTATTACGAACTCATGGGAGTGATTCACCATGCCTGCAAAATAACTATAATGCACAAAGTACCCCCGAGGTGACGGTCGGGAATACTCACCCTATGCCAACAAACCATGACATCCCTAAGATCTTCACTTGTGGCATAGTTAATCTAGCGAAAATCCTAATGGGTGTACGTGAGTGCAAGCGTGCATGCAAATGATAGGATGGTATAAAAACAAAACAATGTTTACACCAAATTCTAAGCTCCATGCTTACAAAGTGGTTGCCAAACTTTCTATTCCCATAGAGATTTATTAACCAAGGTCAAAACACCATGTTCATCCCAAGATCAACAATTCTTTATAGTGCAAGAAAAGTAGAGTGCATTGCTAAGTTTATAAACCAACCAATGCAACATGATAGCTCGGGATATAAGACTAAATGATGGTGGTATCCAATCATGTCTAAACACTATGTTTACACAAGATTGCAAAAAGTAGTAACGCATGTCGACAAGCATTAACATAGATATGAAAGCATTCATCATAAAGTTTCACAAAAAGTCCCAAGATAACATAAAGTGGATGATGACAAAGAGGTGGATGCAAAATGCAAATGCAAAAAGTTAGCATAAACAACATTAGCAAGGTTTGAAAAACACTTTCGATGTGGTCTATAATAAGCAAAGGACAAAGCTTGATCTCACACTTCATACGAAGTAAGCATTGTCAACAAGGAAGTTACCCATCGAAAAGAATCAATCAACCAAACTAACAAGGTTTAAGGGTAGGTTATGGGTATCCTATATTTTTGGCTCAAAAAGGAGTTTTGAAGAGGGGAAGTCAAGCATAGAAATTCTATCTAAGGTGGTGCTAGAGTCTTTCTACAAACCTATGGTTTTAGGATGTCTATAGGTAGGGGAAGTTTTCCTAAGGGTTTTATAGGGAGGCTAGTCAAAGTTTATGACGATGAGTTCTACGGGGCTAGAGCATGATTCACCCCGAAAGTATGGGGGTCGGCCATAATCAACAAAGCACCGTCGTCTTTTTAGTTAGATAGGGGTAGACTTGGCCGACCCGGAGGGTGACAGCCCCCGGTCAACTCAAGCAATCCTACCTCTATTGGCTATGGTTTTTGGTGGAGGTTATAGGAATGCTTAGGTTGGTTGGACAAAAAGTTAGATCAAATCAAACAAGCAGTGCGATGCAAGGTGGATGATATGACATGATATGCGGTGGTCTAAAACAAAAACAAATGTTAGCCTAAATTAACTAGCCACAAGTTTAGAATCAAAGGATGGTACCAACTTCATATATCTCTCTAAAAAGACACAAAAGAAAAAGACTCTAAACTCTAATAGGCACACACAAAAAGGTCTACAAGTTTTCCAAGATCAAATAACAAAGCGCTCCCTCAATAGCAATTAGAACATACAACATGGTGTTGTGGTTTTTATTAGAGCAATGATACAATGTTACTTGATGGTTCAATTAAAGAGCACAATGTAGACGGTCATGTATATATATAAATAAAAACCGGGTTGCCTCCCGCAAAGCGCTTCATTTAAAGTCGTAGAGCTCGACTTTCTCACATACCTTCTTGTTGTTGCGGAGCCATGATCCTTCATGTAAGATTTGAAGGTGTTCATGCAGCCTTGATCCACTCTCCATGCTTGACACGATCACTTATGCTCGATGAGAGGCTTGCCCAATCGTCTCCTTGCATCATCATCATCACCTTTTCCATCGCACTTTATCACTGCCTCTTCTTTCACAAATTTTCCTCTCTGTTCAGATCAGATCATGTAGAAATCAATAGCTTCCGTGCATGGCGCATGAAATTGTCTTTCCATCAAGAATTTATTCACCCCCAACGGACTCCGATCGAGTGAGTTATGCCTGTTCTACTCTGGTGCTACAATCTGTCCAAAGCTGATTTCAGACTGCACATCGCTCAATGTTTTTGCCATATCTCCTTGTACGGGTCTTCAAATTCATCGATCTTAGATGCGTTGGAACCGGCACTTGATGGAGCTTCTGATTTCAACTTTTTCTTCCTTGAACATGTCTGACCAGGTCCTCAAAATTGATGAAAACAGCGACGTCCGTTTTTGAGGTTCGGTGACGGTGATGCACGGGTTTGCAATTCCTTTGGGTATGACTTCTCTCCTCTTAATTTATGTTTAATGCCCTGCATAGTTAGTGAAACTTGGGATTTCTCCCACAATTTGCTCTTTTAAGGTCACTAGCTTGACCGAGCACAAAGTAAGTCCAAGATTTACAAATCATATCGCAAACAAACGCATCCATAACCACAATTTATGACAAAATAAGTTGTGATTAATTGTAGCATAAGTTTTCTTGCTCAGAGTTAAGCTCTCATTAGGCAAAGGTTCATTAGGCATGTAACAAAGTTTAAGCACAACAAAGCCTCTTTATCACTCTCAAGAAATTCTAGCCTATCATGATCATCATAAGAACAAGGCATAGAATTGAATCAACCTCGCTATTGGATATGAATCATAGATATATCAAAGGGATATTATCAGCTCCAAAAGTATCTTGAGAGGTAATTTGTACCTTGGCCTTCGAGCTTTTCATCGTGAGTGGTCTCTCGGAGTTGAAAGCAAACAATCTTCAATGATCGGTGGCTTGCATTGTCTTTTCGCAATTCCTTCGTTCGTGCCACACATCATCAAGGTTGCCTTGTGTGGACTCACTCTTCTTATTCATTTGCGGGACTTCACACATGTCTCAAATATCTTCATGTAACTCCATAATCCTTCGTGTGAGAGCCCAGAGTATCCGCGCCATTGGATGCCATCATTTGTGTGTAATCCATCGTGATTTGCTTCTAACATCTCCTAGCGTCGGATGTTGCCAACTTGTGCCTTCTTTTGCCAATGCTCTTGGGGTCTTTGTCTTGTTCCAAACTTCTGAATTTCATCTCGTGTGGTCTAATGGAAGCATTGCCCAAGCTCCTCTTCGTTGTCGTCGTCCTCATCTCCATTATCTTGTTCTCATCGTGTTGCTGCTGCCTCTTTTTCGTGGATTTTCCCCTGTGTACATAACAGAACATATACCAAAATATTGTTCCATTGAAAACTTTATAAAATTATCTTTCCAACGGGTACTCATTCATCTTAATCGGAGTCCAAATGAGGGAGCTATGGCCGTTTTGTTTCCGCTCTTGCATGCTGTCCAGAAAATTTCAGAACGCGCAACCTTCGGTAATTCGGCCATATCCGCTTGTAGGAACCTCCGATTGACTTGATTATTGGTTCGTTGGAAGCGTAACTTCATGGGGCTTCTAAATATCCAAAGATATCCTGTTGTTCTCCCTTGAGGTGTGCAGAGATTGATGCGAACATAGACCTCTTGTGAATCGATCCGAAGATGTTGACGACCTTGATCTTGTGGTCTTCGGGGCGTTACGTCGCGTCTCCTTCGGCTTTAAGTCATCACCATTGCTGGACCAGTGAGTAGCATGATGGCAATGGTGTGTCTTCTTCATGATTTTGCTTTAGCCAAAGTGACGGGTACTTTCGCAACGTGATTGCTTCCAACACCTATTGCTTGGACAAACAAACCTCCACGAAACATTAGTCTTAAAACTTTAATTGACACATTGACATACCTTGTTTATCATCGCTCGTGTAGGGTGTGGACTCAATAGCGGATGATGGGCCACTAACAAAAGTTAGCACCTACCACTAAAGAGTGAATCTTGATGTAGTCATCATCTTGTCGGAGTGGATTATGAACTTCTAGAACGTCTTGTGTCTAGCTTTTCACCTACTTTCAAGGACACAAACAAGAAAGCAAGCATATATGCAATAATAGAAATTAGGGTTAGTCAAAGAGATAGATGGATCGGCCTAGGGTTCGAGTTGCCGATCCCCGGCAACGGCGCTAGAAAAAGGGGCTTGTTGACGGTTCAAAACCGCGCTCAAGTTCACCGCAAGCCTACGGGTGACTTGGTGCCTTTTTCACCAAGGAGGGTCCTCCCTAGATTTGTCAATCCAAGGATCGGAAGCAAACTCCCAGGATTCTCCATCTAACCTATTGATCTAACCTAACACGAAGCATTGATTGCATAAGAAGATAAACCTTAAAGATATATGAGTTATAGCATAAGGTTGATCGCATCCATGAACGTCGACAAGGTAAGGAGCAAGCAAGGGAAACTAAGGCCTATCGTCTTCTAGTCGTAGCTCTAGCCAAAAGAGCAAGCGCGACATGCATCTCATCCAAAGCCATCTTTAAACTACTATCCTCCGGTCCGATTCCGAAGACGCCCACCTTTTGGAGCCACCGTCCTGTCACAACGCACTCCTATTCGTGCGGGTTAGCCTAGGGCGAGTTCGAGAAGAACAAGTTGAAAACACTTGGTCGATCCGGTATGCACCTCTAGCCACCATGACTACAAGAGCACCCCAAGCAATCTATCTATAGAATAGATCGAAGACGAAGCATAGCCAAGCGAGAGCAAAATCATAAAAGGAGGAATCGAGTCGCTAAAAGATCGGATGACATGAAGTACTTTACTCACATAATAAATGCGTTTAGATCATCTCCACCGAGTACAAACCATTGATGACCTCAACTAGCTCCGGAACTCTGCCATGGCTCAACCGTGCAAGGCAGCCATGGCGGCTAGGGTAGGCCTAGGCCATCTCCTAGACAACTTCGAGGACTCGCGGCGGCCGTCGTCTGCCTTCCGGTGCTTCTCCTTCGTGTCGGCGACTCTCTGATGAATGGATCGATGTGGCGGCCGACGGAGGCAGAGGCAATTTATAGAAGAGCATCTAGGTCAAAGGGGGTCGCGAACCGGGCCCGAAACAGGCCAGGCCGGCCGGCCTGGGCCGACCGGCCCAGGCCTGTTTCGGCTCGGTTCGGCCCTGTTTCGCTCCCCGACGCTTCTCGGTCAATTGTTGACTTGCTCCCTTCTGCATGTGGGCCCTTGACGTCGTCTTCTCCACGGTTTAGATAGAGCTCCTTGTCGCGCAAGCTTCAGCATCTTCTGTTCAGGTCCCTGGAGTTTTGTGCCTTCACGTTGTGGTCCTTGGGTCATTTGGAGTCATGTTCACCTCGAGTGTTGACTTGTGCCGGGCTTCATGATCCTCTCACAAAGTGCTCATTGAACTTCTCCCGGAAGTGCTCCTTTTAGTGCCTAAATCCTGCGTAAACAACATACTCCAAATACCACATTCACAAGTGAACTTGTTACATCATTAGTATGCCTAGTGGCAGGTTAGTTGCAAATCATAATCGAAACCAATGTATAACAAGTACTCTAGGTTGACGGAAATTCACCGTGAACAGGTCCTCCAATTACAACTAGGATAATAACCAAGTTACAAGTTGGCGTCAACACAAGTGCACTGAGAAGGTATTCATACGATACTAACTAGGGTGCTAATCAAGTTACAAGGAGCAATTGTAACTAACCGGGTCCTCCAATTCAGTTTTGTTCATGTTTCAACTGGTTGGAACCTCAAATTATATTTTAGGACAATAACCTAGTAACAACTACACTAGGAACCCATGTGCACACCATCATAAATTGCAACAAAAAGAGCACTGACCTAGTTGAACATGAGAAATTGCAAAGTGGTTGGGAGCTCCCAATTGCAGCTAGGACATAAAACCAGTTACAATTAAGATAATAAGCTATTTACTATACATACCATTGAAAAACCATTTGCATCTAAGACAATAGCCCAATTACAACTAAGGTAATAAGACTGTTGCAACTGGTCGGATGGCCAGTTGCAACACAGCCATAAAAACAAATTACTACTAATGAGGCAAATAAGTTGCAACATGAAAAAGGGGTGTGTTTTTGCTAAATTCTGGTAAAATTAAACGAATTGGCACTTATGCAAATGGTCTATTTGCAACACTAAATCTAAACCAATTACTATTGTGCATATGGGCATGGTTGCAACACATATGAGCATCTTGGTTGAGCTCCAACAAAAAAGTAAGTCAAAAGTGAAATGAATTGCAACTGATGCAATGGGCCTAGTCGCAAACAATAAATATAAACCAATTGATATATGTATATGGCACATTTCCAACACGCATGAATGTATGGGTTGAGCTCCAATTCAAAAAAAATCAAATAGTACCAAATTGCCAGTGGTGCTATGGCGGAGTTGCAACAAAAGTACTAATACAATTACTACCATGTATACAAGTACAGTTCCAACACATGAATATAAATGTGCGGGTTGAGCTCCGATATGAATATGCAGGTTGAGCTATGATAAATCAGTATGGTCATTTAAAAAAACTTGTTAAAGTTTAGAAGAAGTTGTACTATGTACAAGGCAAGGCAAAAGAGTGATTGTTTCTTCTATACTAATATATGGTAATTATAATTTCTACATTACTGGGATATTTCATTTTTCAATTGGGCTAGTGAGAGTGTGTACATGTCTATGACAACACAAGCAAACATCTATGTTGTATTATATAACTAGCGGCATCATGGAACATCTTGTTTTCATCAATTAGTTCACACGTAGAAAAATAGAAACTCAAACAAAATATTACTTTAGGGTCAATTGATATTTACTAGTTACAGAAACAAGAATCCAACAATCACCTATGATGCAGAATCTCAGGGAGCAACTCAAATCGACAATGTACTAGAGAGTATGGTTCTGACTAGCTTCTGACAAATCAAATTCTCCACTAAACCACACAGCGTGTATGCAGTACAATCAATGATCGAGCTGTGACATAGAGGAAAGAGAAAGGAGACTGAGCAGTTCAGCAACCTCACCACTGCCACCAAGGAAAAACCACCTGATGAGACGGTCGTAGGTGGTAGGAGGGAGCTGCCGGACAGCTCTCACCGGATTCGCGGGAGATCCAGTTGTGGACCTGCATGAGTGTAAGCAAGCTCCATAGTGGATCTGCAGGACCTCGAGCCTGACGACCTTGGGACAAAGGGGTTGTGGCCTCTGGGCAGCAGCGACACCGGCGTCAAGCTTGGGGAAGAGATGGGATTGAGCGGGGGTGCAGCTCATGCAGCGCAACCGCGCTCGAGCGGGGAGAGGGGAGGACCACCTGTAGAGGACGACGAATCGGCGCATATTGGCTCGAATCGGCCGGCGGCATTTGGGCTCGGGAGATGGATGGCCGCCAGCGCTCGAGGCCTCAAGCTCCCTTCTCCAACCATGCTGGAATCGGCCGGGGAATAGGCCTACTCTACACGAGCAGATCGCAGATCGCAGATGGCCATCGCCAATGGTTCAGGCCTCCAGAGAGTAAAACCCTACGTCCAGTTCTTGATTGTATGCTTTAGCCGGATTGCGACTTGGGATGACTTGGCCTCAGGGGTTCGGCCTTGTCCGCCTTATATTGGCTAACGGACAAGGTTGGTGGACCCACAGTCCAGGTCGGTTACAACAGGGAAACCAATCTAAAGAAAATTACAACATAATACCGTGATCTTTGGACTGTTTGGCGGCGCAGCCGACGTCTTCTGCCTTGTCTTGCACACCAAGTTACCCGAACGGATCGGATAATGTCACCTCGGAAATCTTCTAGAAGGCCTTCAAGAGGTCGTGTGGGCCACAGATCAGGTCTGTTGGGCCCACTGTTAGGTCGGTGGGTCTTTTGGTAGGCCGACCCACTTGTCAGGGATGACCGTGAGCCTGGTCGATGGAGACCCAGGGGTACCCGTGTCTCACAATGATATATCCAAGTGACCATTTTGCAGGCATGGACAGTTCCCCACACTGGAATTTTCCCCCCACCTTACTCGACAAGGTAGCAAGTAAAATAGCATTAACATCTAAATTGCATGTATCTTCAGCTATGGTCTATTAGATACTTTCTCTGTTTCAAATTATAATTTGTTTGAATTTTTTTTACCCCAAGTATGAATGCTTCTCTTATTAAAAAGATGTAAAATATAAAATCTTTTGTTGTGGATTGCTTTATTAATAAAAGTTCTTCACAAATGGCTTAAATTTGACTATATTCGTATAAATTGGTTGAATAAAACGACCAGTCAAACTTGGGGTTAAAAAGTCAAACAAATTATAATTTGAATGAGGAAGTAGTAAAAATGAGGGGCAAATGAGGTTTGTATGTCCTAAGTACCACATGTCTAACCGGAAAAAAATGAAGAGACACAAAAGACTTATACTCCCTCCATACTCATAAAACATGTCTAACCGGTTTTGACTCCAGTTTTGTCCGATTTAGTGCGCCACGTCAGACTATGACCGGTAGGTTGACAGTTTGACTCTAGTTTCAATCTCTTCTAAAGTTAAAGTATTTTTGGTTACATGCAAAAAGTGTACTCTAATAAATCAGGGGATTTAAGTGAGATACAAATATATATGGGTTAACTGTTTGAATAAAATTGACTTTTTCCCGTTTTCTGACTTCGGTCGATAAATTAAACTCGGTTTGAAGTGGTTATTACAATTTCATAAAACAATAAATTACTGTCACATACAATTAAAATTTTAGAAAATTTCTAGTCAAACTTACAACTTGGAGACCAATACTCAAAAGATATCCAAGCACGATTCAAGCACTCCTTACAAATGTCTCAAAACGGAATCTAGTTCAGTTCATAGACGTGAGATAGATGAACTCCAATTGCTGGTTAAGCCCATCAATCTACACTTCGGTAGAGAGACACTTCCCTTCCGAATAGTCCCCATACACCAATATTATCAACTAAAACCCAGTCACCAAGATATGCGGTTTCATGTAAAAAGGGGAAAATCTTACCAAATCTAAATCTAGAATGCATAAAATCCGTTTTCATCTCCTGTGAGCAATGTATTAACAGGCAAACCCCCAAAAAAAACTTCAGTTTATAGGAAAATAAGCCAAGCAAGCAACATGTGTGCCATCAACTACCATCGACCAGTGAATTGCCATGACGGAGGAAGAAAGTCCGCCCAATCGACAAAAAATGGATGGTGGAATGGGTTAGCAAGTAGAGATTGAGGGATTGAGGGATGTTTATTTCCCACCTCAAATTAATTTTTTTACATTGAAAAGTATATGAACACTCTTTGTGGGATGGATGGAGTAAAATATAGGGCATGTTTATTTCCCACCTCAAAATTTTTTACCTATCAAGTTGAATGTGGTTTACTTTACCGGTAAGGAAAAAACCGGAGGTTGGTGAGAAACATGTTTATTAGATTTCTCAGAAAATTTTCGGATTTGTCATTTTTCTTTCCGATAAAACTTAGAGAAAAAATCTTCAATTTGTACACAAAACAACCTAGATTGTTTCTAAACAAACCTATCATGAAAGTAATGCATAGAAATGAGATAAGGTTTAGAATTATGGAAAGTCGGGAGGTAGTATTAATTGGTTTGAGTGATTTTTTGTTTTTTTTCACCGAGAAAGTAAACCCTAAGCCTCTTTGGTTTCCATGAGATTCGAGACTGAGGACTAAATTTTAATCCCATTTATAGTCCCTAAATTACCAAACATGGGTTACTAAAAGAGGGACTAGTGGTCCCATTTAGTCCCTAGTCCACTAGTAGTCTCTAAGAGCAACTCCAAGAGTTTGCCAGATTTTACTTGGCAAATCTTGTATTTTGCCAACTTGTAAAAACATATGCCAAGTAAAAAAAGAGTCCATCTCCAACAGTTTGGCATAATCCACTTGCCAAATCCAGATCTAACTTACATCAGGAACCCTGAGAGAGAAACAAAATTATGTTTCTACCCTTCCACCTCTTGAAAACATAAATCAGGAATCCTGAGAAAAAACAAAATTATTTTTATACCCTTCCACCTCTTCTAATACGGGAGGATGCGCCGATGCCTCATAGGTTTTGTCGTTCCCACAGCTTCTCCTTTAATGGTTAGGTTTGAATCCTGCAATGGAGCTTCTGAAATAACCTTCAGTAGCTAGTACTCCTGTGAAATAATTGGTTAGATACATTGACTTTCTATTCAAAAAGAATTCGTGGATCCACTTAAAAAAACTCGCTATACTCGGCTACGCATATGCATGCATTTATGCTCGTAGCCCATATCTGCATCCATAGAAGTTTTTCATTTGTGTGTAGAAAGAGCTACATACCCCATCATATTATATTACGGCTTGTTGGAAAACCTGTTGTCGAACCTGATTCATCGCCCTTTGTTTTTCAAAAAAATCCTATTATTTTATTCATTTGGAAAAATCCAAAAAAGGATATATAGGGAATAGATAAATTCCACCCGCCTAAGTATAGAATAGTTACAAATAAAGAGGAAACTAATAAATTTAGGTAAGAAACAAGATAAAATAAACCATATTTGATACCAGAATATTCGGTTTGATAACCTGCTACTAATTCTTCTTCCGCTTCTGGTAAATCAAAGGGTAATCTTTCACATTCTGCCAAAGAAGAAATTAGAAAAACTAGAAGACCCATAGGCTGACGCCAAAGATTCCACCCCAAAAAACCATATTTGGACTGTGCTTCAACTATATCAACTGTACTTGAACTGTTAGATAATCATAGTCGATGATAACATTACAGTTCCCACCGCTAACCCGTCCTCCTCTCTTTGAAACAAGGGGCGCTTCCGGTTCTTTGCGTGCTTCAAACAATTTTGTCTTCTCCATATTACCATATCTCTAGAGTCAATAATTTTCTATGAGGAACTACTGAACTCAATCACTTGCTGTCGTTACTCAACAGTTTTCTGTTGAGGTCTATCCCGTGGAGGTAGTCAAATTGGATCAGTGATCGATTTCTAGGTTTCGTCGGAAGAATGAAGGGAAAATCCTGCCGAGGCAATCGTATTTGTTTTGGTAGATATGCTCTTCAAGTACTTGAACCCGCTTGGATCACTGCAAGACAATATTTCTTTCATCCTTTTGCATTGAAATAACAAATTGAAATCAAAATAATATGATTCAACCTCAGACCCTTTTAAATGTAGCAGATAACAGTGGAGCTAGATACGCGCGCAGAGTCGGTTTTTCCCAACTTGAGATAAATGGCAACTTGAGATAACTTGAGATAAATGACAACTTGAGATGGGGAACTGTTGGAGAGAGTTTTTTCTGTTTTTGCCAATAAAATAACAATGACAACTTAGGATGGAGAGAGTCTAAAGAGGGACTTGGGACTAGTGGTCCCTAAAAAACTCTGTAGAAGCACGGTAGAGAGGCTACTGATCGAGCTGCATATGCTCCACATTCTCTCGTGGTGTTCAGAGACAAACGTTCTTAAATTTTAGCATGTGAAATTTTAGCATGTGCGTGCATCGACGCTACATGACCCACTGCACGAAAACTGTTTCTAAATACGTTAGCCCTCCATGCTAGTCCCACAGGCATCACCAATGCGGCAATGCCATTCAGGTTGATCTGTTGGCGAGGAAAATAATTCCTTACAAACTTCCAATACGAGTAGGCAGTTTTGCAAAAACGGCCAGTGCGTGTTCCAAGGATGCTGGAACAAGGAGTGCATCAAATCCAAAGTCTAAACAGCCATCTAAAATCTAGCTGACCAACGAAATTTCTCCACTCTCATCAAATTATCTAAGCAACATTAAATTTAGGACAAGCTTCCAAACAGTTTCACATGCTAAATTATTACACGATAATAAATAGAGCCCCACGTACGAGGGTCCATCCATTGAAGCTAACCCCTTCACTGAATAACAAAGTCTTGACCGATCCCTAAACATGCATCACCTTCCAACTGGATACAGTGCCTACTTGACGGCAGGCCAGCACCTGGCTCCTGATGTAGAGCAGGCTAACTAGCAACATAGATAACTGATGATGTATCAGTAGTAACCACGCTCCTCAGACACAGAGCCACCTGCAATGTAGTGTAGCCAGTTATTATGGCAACAAGAAAATAAAACTGGAATTGAGTGATGATGTATGTTTTGTACGTGGAAGTGTGGTTCCGATGTTCGCCTGGCAATCCGCCTCAGCATTGGCACTCTTCATTGGAAAGGGGTAATATCAGCAGATTACTTAGCAGTACAAAGAAACAAATGCTCCTTTTTTATTATTATTTTATTTCAATCTAATGAAAGCAACTATTGATGTTGTAGCTTGCTTAACTAAAGCATATACAGCACATGCAAAACATTGATTATGGTGGAAGAAATATCTTATTTGACCAAATGTCTATGATGCAAAACTAAAGAGCCCGCAAGCTTATATAAAAGCATAAATGCATTGCATACCCGAGGAACATGTTTCATCTCAAAGGAATCAAAGTTCTGTTTCAGCTGGATCACTTCATCACGCAGAACCCTCATGTTGTCTTTCTTCGTTTGCCACTCACCATTCACCTATTAAGGATAGATAGAGAAGAATGTAAGCAGCAGAGCAACAAATTTTCATTCGGGGAGAGACATTTCCAAAAGCTTATGCTTCTATCGGTTGCGCAATGAATGTAGTTCTCAAGGCATAAATGTTCGCCAATCTAAATCAAGGGTACTTGTGCTAATGGTACTTCAGAATATAAAATTGCACAGGGAACAATACGAAGGCAACACTGACAAAGTTATTTAGCTTTGCTCGTTACTGTCTTGCTGTAGAGTGAAACAAGACAAACTGTTTTTATTTTTAGGTAGTATGTAAAGAAAAAAACACATCAGTACATGCAGCTCTTCTGCTATTTGTACCCCCAATTGCCGCTGCCTCTTTCCTTTAGAAGCACAAAATGTCTACCATGAGAAAACAGAGAAGCTACACAACCAACAAAGGGATGAAGCTTTTTTTTTTACTTGTGTAATGAAAAAACCATACCTGTTTGCAGACAAGTTGAGAGTCCCCATGTGCTTCAATTCTCTTGAATCCAAGCTCAGCCGCATGTTTCATTCCTAAGGCCAGGCCCCGGTACTCAGCTTCATTATTAGTAGCGTAACCAAGTCCCTCACTAATGCGAGATACCTTCATGGTTACATGATAACATCAGTGAACCCAGTGATAGATGGACCACAGCAAACAATAAATTCTTCAAGTGCAGTAAGTATTTCATCATACCACTGTACCATCTTCTGTCGTAATCACAGCTCCAGCACCTGCTTTTCCTGGGTTCCCTTTTGAAGCACCATCAAACTTAACAATAGCCGCCATCTGAACAACCAGATAAGTGCAAAACCCAGTATCAGCTTATGCTTGAAAATAAATATCATATATGATGGGAACTGGGAAGCATCACAAGACATGAATCTGAATCATGCAAGTGCACAGAACATGTAGCTAAGATAAATTAGTACTTAACCCTTGAGTTGCAATTGGTTTCTATCATTGCCATAAATAATGGGAAAATTACCTGGACTAGCCTCAAAAAGTAAAGAAAAAGTAGAAATCAACCAAAAAACAGCCTGAAACCTACTAGCTTTCTTAAAAGAACTGCAAAGTACAGAAGGTTGGAAATTTCCTCTTTTAATCGGGAAATGCATCTTGGTTTTGGATATAAAATGCTACAATCTCAAGTTCAGAGTTTTTATTTTTAAGTGGATGAATACAAATTTAGTGCTAAATAAATATGTGGTTCAAGACCTGACAGCTTCATATTGTCACAACAAAATCTGGTTCATATTATCACATGATAAAGTAAGAGTACACACCATAAAAAGTATTCACCATAGAAGCATGAGTCAATACTGTTTCGTTTACTTAAAATAGTTGTATGAAAACTGAAGAGACTGATAGGTGCAAGTACTGTGGTAAAGGTGGAAGGTAATTAGACCAAACAAGATTGAACTTATGTATTGTGTTGAGTTAGGTTATGCATCAACAGCTCCAGTATGATTGAAATTCAATGGTGAGGTACGCATGGTTGAACTAGATCCACTTTCCTGTGGCATAAGCATATTATGTACATACAGCAAATGCCACAGTAACAAAGAAAAAACAAATTGCCTTGAACCTAAATCTAAATTTGGGTAAATTTCCACAAATTTTAAAACGCATCTTTTCCATCTCCTATGAGCAATGGAGGAAGATGTGAACCCCAGAATGTTTAGTTTATAGGAAAATACGTATAAGGCAAGCAACACGTGTGCCATCACAACTACAATCGACTCGTGGATTCCCGTGCCGGATAAGCAGTAAAGTCCAATCGAGAGGGGAAAAAAAGATGACTCTTTAAGGGATCAGAATAGAGGCACTTCCTTCAGAAGACTATAAAAACAACTAGATAGTCCCCATACTCCAATATTTTATAAACTAAAAGCCAGTCACTAAGTTATGCGGCGGAACGGCAGCGGACCCGCCGGATCTGGTCCCGCCGACTGGTGGCGGAGCGGCGGCGGGTGGGGGATCGGGGTCAGGAGGCCGCATCACCCAAGGGGAATTTTTTTTCCCAAACCTAAATATAACTAAAATGCATAAAATCCGTTTTCATTTCCTATGAGACATGAAGATGCGAACCCCCAAAACTTCAGTTTCAGGAAAGTAAACCCCCCAAAAATTCAGTTTTTAGGAAAGTAAAAACACCCCCAAAAACTTCAGTGTATCTAGGAAAGTAAAACCAAGAAACATGTGTGCCGTCAACTACAATTGACCAGTGGATTCCGGTGAAAAAAAAGGACGGATGAACGGATTGGGTTTCGCACGTAGACGTCGCGGGGAAATCAGTCAGGGCAAAGTAGCATCGATCGCTTACCAGAAAACCCGCTGGATTTGCGGTGCCGAGTTGCGAGTTGGGAGCGGCTGCGGGTTGCGGCTGTTTCTGCGGACTTGGTTGGACTGGAGGCAACTCTGTCCCGGGAGGGGGTTTTATAGCTGGCGACGGGCGAGGTGAGTAGGGCCGGCCGTTCCGTTTAGATGGACAGAAACAGATCCGTTTCTCAACACGTCCAATGCTCAGATAATGGCCTCGTTTGGTTACAGGTGTTAGTTTTCTAACACCTGGAAATCTTGTATGCATGGAGTACTAAATGAAGTCTATTTACAGAACCTTCTCACAGATGAGTGCAACTTTACGTGACGAATCTAATGAGTCTAATTAATCCATGATTTACTACAGTAATGCTACAGTGATTATTCTCTAACCATGCGGTCAAAGGCCTCATTAGATTCGTCTCGCGATTTAACCGGGAGGTTGTGGAGTTAGTTTTGTAAACTGACTTTATTTAATACACTTAATTAACGGTCAAAGGAGGTGTTAAAAAAGTAACACCTGAAACCAAATAAGGTAAATATTGGAACGGAACCGATTTGCTTTCCTTAAATATTGGATATGATTGGCTCCTCCACGCATGCACCTCTCCTTCATTCCGTCTCCTTTATTTTCTATAATCTTAATTATTTATCACTTACCTTAAATATTTTTTCCACCTAAAAGAGAATGCAACCATGAGAATATGGGTGCGGCTAACGTACAGCCGGCTGTATTTTAGGTTAGGGTGCAGCCGGCTGTACTTCCCCACTTGGTTGGACTTTCCTGGGGGCTATCTTTCCAAAAATAGCATGGACCGTGTGCCCCCCTCCCCCCCTCCCCGCGTTGTTATTTGGCGCTGGTGGGCCCCACGTTTTTTGGCGGCAAAAACACACAGCGCCCCCCGCGGCTCGTAACCCTAGGGGATTTCGCGTTCCTCCAGGCGCTGTCGCGTCGCTGGGTGGCGGCGCGAAGAAGGGGTCGCCGAACAGAATCGGCGATTTCAATCCCCAGGCAACCAAAAAAGGGAAGCAGAAAATCAAGGACAAGGGCACAGAATCAACATCCAGGTACGTTCGAGCAACTTTCAACAGTCCAACTGATCAGCAGGGGGGAAATTCCGGGCAAATATCCCCAAAGTTGGGCAAAATTGATACCAGTCAAAGATCCACAACAAGATCCAGTGATTTCTTGGTTCGATTTTCACCAGACAAACGAAAATTCCCAAAAAAAAGGGGACGACCATCCAGGTGTAAACGAAACCAACAGGTTTTTGCTTGTTTTTGCTGCCAAAACAACGATGAGATTTGGTTGAAGAAC
The DNA here is from genome assembly GCA_036936925.1 of Cenchrus fungigraminus. Classification (NCBI taxonomy): domain Eukaryota; kingdom Viridiplantae; phylum Streptophyta; class Magnoliopsida; order Poales; family Poaceae; genus Cenchrus; species Cenchrus fungigraminus. The sequence continues at coordinate 78,885,982 of CM072780.1, forward strand.
CTGGTGCATACATGCGTCACACACAATTTGGGTTTTTGGTTTGCCTGCCATGATTGGGAATTGTTGTACTTGAGTGCTTCTTTGGCTATGTACATCAGCTGCATGTGTCAAACTTATCTCTCCAGCCCCATCATGTAGTTTCCCCCCTTGTCCAACTGCAGCAAAAAACACAAAAAAGCAGGAAAAGATAGTTAGTGAGCATAATCTAGTTTGTGGGTTCATTTGTACACAGGAAAAGCCATAATTGTCTAGATTAGTACACAAGTGAGAGATACAAGCAGAGGATCCAAATTTCTACTGCAAAGTAAAATTGGATGACAGGGACTGGGTGGAGAGTGTTTTTTGGGTTGATAGTGCGGCAAGGCAGGCTTACATTGATCTATACCATGACTGTGTGTCTTTTGATGCTACCTACATGACCAACATGTATGATATGCCATTTGCTCCATTCATTGGAATCAACAAGCATGGGCAATCAATTCAGTTGGGGTGTGCATTTTTGAGGGATGAGAAAAAACCTAGCTATGTGTGGCTATTTCAAGCATTCTTGGATGCTATGAGGGGGAAGACTCCCATGAACATTATAACAGATCAGGACGCTGCTATGAGATATGCCATTGCGCTAGTGTTCCCTAACTCTACACACAGAAACTGTCGCTTCCACATTATGGACAAATTTTCAGGGACTATAGGTCCGCTGCTTGATCAAGATGAACAGTTGGAAGATGATTTCAAAGAATGCATGAACCACACAGTTACTCCGACTGAATTTGAGGCAAAATGGGTTGCTATGCTGGACAAGTACGGTTTGCAGGGCAATGAACATTTTCAGCACCTGTATGCCCTTAGAAGCACTTTTGCCCCAACGTTCTTCATGCATTCATTTTTTCCATTCCTACAATCAACTCAGCGCAGTGAGGGCTTCAATGCAGTGTTGAAGACATATGTGAACCCAAATATGTCAATACTACATTTTGTCGAGCAATACCAGAAGATCCAAGACAAAATCCATGTTGCTGAGGATGGGGAGGAATTTAAAACAGATGATAAAGACAGGAGGAGATGGTCGAGATTTCCTATAGAGCGTCATGCTGCTACTATCTACACGAAGAAGCTCTTCTACAGATTTTCGAAAGAGTTTGAAAAACATGCAGAATATGATGCGAAACAAGAGAGCGAGATCCACTACAGGTTGGTGCCTAACAATACGCGTGTATATGGCTATGGCAGGAGAGAATACATTGTGACAGCAATTGTTGATGAGCAAAGTTACTACTGTGAATGCTGCAAGTTTGATAGGGATGGTATTCTTTGTTGCCACATTCTGAAGGTGTTTGTCACATTAGGAATTAAAACCATTCCAGATAACTACATACTTGAGAGGTGGGCTCAGGATCCGCTTCTGGCCCCAGCGGAGGGTGGAGATGCTGCTAATGTGCTTGTTCAGCCGGACTTAGTAGCCCGTGGCATGCCTTTGAGTGGGCGAAGGACTTTGTGGTTCACAAATCTGTCCAAAGCTTTTGCAGGTTTGGCAGCAGATGGTTGTATGTCTAATGAAGCGTATAAGGCTATGCAGGATCATATAAAGATCATGCGGACTAAGCTAAATGAGCTAAAGAAGAAAAGAAAGTCTCGTAAGCACATGAGCAGTGGGGCGGTGCCAGCATCTGCACCGTCTACCTCTACACCAGCTGTTGATGCACATGTTGGTGGATCGGGATCAGCTGCTGATGCCCCTGCCCAGGAAGGTAGCTGTGTTGATCGTACTAATTGCTTATATGTGTGTAAATAAAGTGCAGGTTCTGATATGGTCTTGATAGTTGCAATAGATTCCTTAAAAAATGATTTGTGATGTAGGTGCTGCTGATATGGAGAGTGGCTTGCCGATACAGGTGGATAACCCACCAAGATCAAGAGTCAAAGGGCGCAAAAAAGAGAAGAGGCTGAAGAAAGGGATGAATGCGCAGTCTACTAAGAGGAAGAATAGGTGCAGCAGGTGCAAGTCTACAGAACATAATATTGCACGTTGCCCGAAGAAAGCAGAGGAGGGGGGCTTGACTTGGGCCTAGTTCCTGCTTAGTTGTGTAAAAAAAGTAGTCGTGAACCGAAATTGGTTCTGGATAATGTAAAGTTGCTCTACCAGACAGACATGGTTGGTCGCTTTAGTAAGTTAAGTTGGTCAGGTTACAAAAAAGAGTTGGGAATGTTTCAAGTTTAATTTAACTACACAAAAATAGTGGTGCAGCTTATACTGCACGGTTTATTTGCTTTTATCTGCAGGGGAAAATACTGAACCTCATAATGCTTATAGTACCTACATCGAATTATACACACACACATGCAAGCATAAATTTCACTGTCTATCTGGGGGTGTGCTGTTGGATGGGATTGCATACATACCTCACTGTCTAGGCAGTAATTTATGACGCCACTGCGTCTCATTTTCTTCATGCGTAAACCACTTGTGTGTGAGGAGCTTTCGGATGTTGGGCATGTCTTTGTGGCTGAAATTGCAAACTGCACGTCCATCCCAATGTTCAGCATGCATCAGCATGTGGAAGCCGCAATCATGGCTGCAAAACAAAAAAAAATTAACAGATCACTATGCTTGTTCTAGCAACTAAGTCTATCTTTCTATATGCTGATACATAAAAAAGAAGTTGAAGGATTGACTGTACTTGTTGTTCTGATGTGGGACAGTGATAGAGATAGCTTCATAATTTTGGATCTGCACTTTTGAATCTGAGTAGTGTTCACTCCAAAGCTTCTTGATTGATTCCATCAGTTTGTCGCAGCAAGTCCTTAGGTTGGTGTCTTCAAGAGTTCTCATGGAGTCGAGCACTTCAAATCGGGCGTTCCGTATGTTGAGCACCAAAAGAAAGTAGTGCCCAACATCACTAACATTTTTTACCTTACTGACTTGAAGTACAGGGAACATGATCTGCGTTTTTTTATGCTGTTTTTAGATGCAAAATAAGCAGGTACTGTGTATACACATAATACTGAAACGAAAAAAGTACAACGGGGAAAAGTTCAGGGGGATGCATAAAAGAAAAGAAAAGGGTTCTGGCTTGCTGGTGCAAACCTCATTTAGCAAAATTTATGTTTCAGGTGTAGCAAAAAAGTTTGATGCATATGGCTAAAAATATTCAATAGCCTTTAATTAACCATCATGATTTTGCATATAGGCAATTTTATTTAAATCAGGAAGCAAGTTACTTATTTTTGTCTGCCAATTGTATGTTTCAGGAGTAGCAATTTCTATGTGCCGTGGTGATCTGGCAGTTTCTACCTAAAGAAACAGCTCAGATTATTATAGAAAAAAAAAGACCACATACCATTTGCCTGTGGTCAAGATGGTTTGTGCCTTTGTTAAATAAACGTTTGATTTCTGCCTTCTCTAGATTGTCTTTCAATAGGTAACCCTGTATATATAAGGTGGAAAAATTATGTTGTACGGGGTGTGCAAAAGCTGTTACACAGTTATATGGTTCTCAAAACAACCTATAAAAAAAAATATGCATGTAACCAAGGAGCACTCACAGCAATGCGTAGCGGCATGATCCGTTTCACAACACCCCTGCCCTTAGGGTTGATTGCATATATACCAATCTCTGCAACTGTGTTGATTAGATCTCCGCCGGGCTTCATTGAATTTGCAAGCTCATTCAGGAAAATGTGGGTGGGCCAGAAATTGATGATTATAATCCTGTGGTGGGAAACAAGGAAGAGATCAGAAAAAAGTTAGGTTACATAAACTGGAGCGTTGGGAAATCTGGTCGATGGGGAAGAGGAAAAGAAAGAGCACATACTCCTCGCTCTTTAGGTCCCTTGATCTGTCCGGGTGTGCATGTGTTTGCAGAATTGAGTCATAGAGCTGGCATACTTCCTTGCTGCAGTGAAATTGCTTTTTGGTTGCATTATCAGCGTACGGTGACTTCAGCACAGCAGCCTTCCTCGGCCTCCTCGTGGGTGCTGGTTTGAACGCTGGTGTCACCGATGAGTTTGCTGATAATGGTTCCTTTCCTTTTGCCGCTACTGCTGCTGCGTCTACAGGTGTTGCCCTTTTGTCATTTAGTATTTGCACTGACTGCTCACTGCTTCTTAAGACTGGACCCATGTGGCTTGAGTTGGGCTCACTTGCTTGTGCATTCTGTGTATCTTGAGCGTTCTTCATCTTGAGCTGTTGTATGGCGTTCTCTTCTATTTCCATTAATGCCTCTTCTGTCAGCTCATCCAGACACCACACAGAGCCTGGCTCGTTGAGCCAAAAAGCATTTGAGGGGAAAGGGTTTTGGGTTGAGAGCTGTCCTGCAGCTGGAGTTTGGTATGGGGTCTGTCCTACAGGTGGGTTTGGTTTTGAGGACTCTTCTTCCGGTGGGGTTGGATCTTGTTCATCAATAAACTTCATTAAGTTGATTTCAGGTGGTGTGAAGTCTAGGGAATTGCTCCTTGCAATCGGCAGTGCCTGCGCTTCTCTTTTGCATGCATCGTTAGCTGACATGCTCCTCTTGTGGCTGCACTCACTAGCGGATTTGTTGCTGATCTGGGGATCAATGGTGTGAACTGTTGAAGTTTCGAGCAGCTTTAACCTCGACCTTCTGTCCTTAGCTAGGGGTTGTCGGATTGTCTCTAAAGGGACAGGCTCAATCACTTCCTTGAGCATCCTTAACCTCTTAATCAGCGGTATGTGATCAGCTTCGTCGTCGTCCTTTGAATCTCCATCTGCTGTGTGCATCACACCATGACCTTCGGGGAGACCTTCATCGTTGCCCTCTGATATGGGGTGCCTTGCCTCCCTATTACTGTCACTGTTCAGCGACCTGCGGCGCTTTGAAGATGGATTGTTGGCTTGTGCATCGCTAGAACTTCTCTTGTTTGTTCTCTCTTCTTCTACCCCATTTTCCTCTTCTTCTCCATCTTCTCCATCTGCCTGTCCGTCTTCTTCTCCTTCATCATCTTCGTCCTCTTCGGTGTCTATATCTTCCCATTCATCTTCTTCTTCGTCATCCAGTTCCTGTTCATGTTCAGACTCTTCCTCATCTTCTGGTTCTTCGATTTGGATCGACCTTTGCCTCTTTGATCTCCTTAAACTAGGACCACTTGTATCTTGTGCATGCATCCGTGCTTCACCAACTTCTTTGACAAATGATCCCAGCAAGACTGTCATTCCACACAGCAATTTTCCTACAGCATCAGAAATGTTCCTCGTATCCTGCATGAGGTAACCGAAAAAAACCATCAGCACTCCACTGGGCATACGGGGGTGATGCTGCGCTGGAAAAAAAATAGCCAAGTTTACCTAGGCTGGCATTCCTTCTGGTACTTTTGAAGCCACAAATTGCAAAATGTCTTCTGGCCTGAATAGTGACTCCTGGACCGTTGTATGTGGTAGCTGCTTGAGCTGAAAAGGTGAAAGAACAAAAGAGGACATCATAATCAGGGCTGGTGTTGTTGGCGTAAAAAAAACGGGAGAAAAGATAGCATGTGCATTGCTGTTCCATACCTTAAGTTTCCCAAATGATCCGTCATTGTTAGTATCTAGCTTGATAAGCTCGTCCAAAAGTTTCCGCGACCATGCTGCTACTCTGGGGGTTGTATCTGGTATATTCAAGGTGGGAGCGTCCGGTGCATCCGCATATAGTATCTGTGGGGTGGCACAAAGAACCACAGATAAGAATCAATGGAAAAAGAAAAGTTGTGTCTTCAGATCTGGTTTTTCAAAAAACAACTAAAATTGGATACTAAAATGATCCTACTTGAGCCATCAGTAGTGATAAGTTGGTATCTGGCAAATCTAAAGTTGATGTCTGACTAGCCTGGTTTAATGAAGTGTACTAGAAGGGCCCAGGGGATTAGGGTTGGCCGTTTTGATGCATGGGATGCACTCCCAGTTTCTTTCTACATTAGTAAAACATTAGGTGCCTTATCATCTACTATATGTATGTTATGCACCATATATATATAGGAGCTGGAAAAAGATCCTCCTCCTCCATGCCTCAGATATAAGATAGCAATAATACATGAATAAAAAAGGGGGTAGGGGAAGAGAAGGAGGACCATTCCACAAAAATTGACAGAGGCAATAGTAACAGATCCATTCACATCAGGAAATTGACAGAGATAATGCTAGATGTGTTAACAGAAAATTTACAGCAAAAAAGGGTGTGTGTGTTGTAAGTTGGTTATCCAAAACAATAAAATTAAGGGCTAAAAAAGAGTATAATTGGATTGCAAACAGTGCTAAGTTGCTGTCCAACCAAAACGAAAATATTTGCATTTTTAATTTGATAAGCTATGACTATATGAATGACTTCTGTACTGAAAAATTATTGCATTTTTTATTTAGAATTGCAGAAAAAATGTATGGCGAGCGAGAGGTACTTACCACAAGGACGAGGATGCATCCCCTGACAGATGCTTTCTTGTTAATCTTTGAAGCAGCATCCTTCAACTGACGTACGACAAATTGTGACCAGTTGAGATGCTTCACACGTGACAAGTCAACTAATTCTGGGTAGCATCTCGGGCTTATTCCCAGGCTTGTGGGAGGGCATAGGAATGTTGATATAGTGACCACCAGAAATGATCTTAAGAAATCTTCGTTTGCTTCCTTGTTTTTCCTAACCCTTTCGCATATGGCTTCTATCCTTGGAGCTGTTCCAATCACAATGTTGTACTTGTCATGGATGAACTTGATTGCTTCTGCTTGAAGTTCATACTTTACTTCCTCCCCGCTGTCAGTCAACCCCAATGTGTGTGAGACGGATTGTTCAGTCACTGCAATCCTGCCCCTCCTAGGTAGCACCAGCTCCATAGTATCAGGCTAGAAGCAATCCTTGATGAGCCATTTTTCAAAGTCTGCAGGGATGGTGTGGCATGCAATCTGAAGAAGCCCTCCAAAATTAACATCCTCCACCATCTCCCGCTGCTTCGCTGACATGTGCTCGTAGAGCTTAACAAGCCTGGAAGGTGATGCCCTATTCCTCAGACCCTACACAAAAAAAGTACCATAATCAAATATTGTGAGGGGCAATCAAGTATTATGCTTTTTGGTGATGCACCATTTTTGTGTGAGTGAGCTTACCGCATTTGTCCTTGGCGGGCGTCCTGGAGCATTCTGCTTTCTTCTAGGCATTGCAACAGGACTGCTTTCTTTTTCAACTTCAAAACAGCACCCCCAATGAAAAATAATATGCGGGCCCATGTGTACATGCACCAAAAAAATGGTGGAAAGACACACCCAGTTAGTATGCGATTTGTTACACCAAAAATCTGTACAAGCTAAAAAATAAATCTTTGGCCTAATGACCGTTTGAACTGTGTAGTGCCACCACACCGGGGTTACAGCGCACAAGCGATATGGAAAAAGATCGCTCTGCCCAATCCACTCTGGTGGATTTTTGTCGGCTATGCTTACATGGTTCGACATAATCATTAGGCCAAGGAACATAAAAAAAAGAAAAACAGATGGGCTTTGTTCAGCTAAAAAAAGGGACACCTAGTTTTGGGAGGCACAAAGTGGGCTGCTGTAATCAATGTAAAAAAAATGGTTGTATGTGCAGTATGAAGCAGCATACTAATGCGTGGTAAAACAAATCAGTTGTAATGTGCTTTTGTGAGAAAAAAAAACTACTAGCAGCACAAAAAATAAATCTAAAAAATGGGCTACTGGTGCTAGCAGCAAAACTACTGATATTACGCATGTGCTGCAAACTTAACCTTGTTTGGTGTGCAGTTTAACAGTGATTAGACATCGATTTAATTATTTGAGACAGGCAATTAAATACACACACATCAAAAAAGCCAACGACGATTAAGAAAAATGGATGTGTGTCACACCTTAGATCTGTGCAGGTCCCCCCACCCCCCTTCAACAGCAAACAGATTTCCTCTGGTAAGAACATGTGTAATGCGAAAAAAAGGATTATAACCTAATGCAGGACACACATAAAAAAAAGGTTGCTTGTGAAAAAAAATACAAAGCATGAAATTAAGCTTGGTGTTCGCGGCCGGCAGAGCTGCGGCGGCTCTTTGCTGGACCAAGCATGATGCCATGTTGCCCATCCTCTCTCTCCCTCTAGCCTGTGCTTGTAACTTCTAAGCCGGCTGCTGAGCAATTAGGGGGGGATATTGAGAGGGGGGTGGATGGCTAATGCCACCTGGCAGTGACAGCCACAGTGCTTATATAACCCCAGTCGCGAGAGACCCAGGCTTAAACTATACGAGGATTAGGTTGCACTTCCCCCCAATGGAGTGCATAATGTAGTGCGTCATGGAGAGATGGAGGTCAAATGAGCTATGACAGTTAGCCATTGTCCAGAGGAATTGATTGAAGGCAGCTGGGGCGGCTTAATCATGATACTATTAACGGCGGGATAGTTTTTTGGTGTACTGGATCAATTTTGTATTTTCAGAAAAAGGGGAAAATTGTCAACAGACGGGTACTCTGCCTGTAAGGAAACTAAAGTCAGCAGCAGTACTGAAGTATTGCATTTTGCGCAATCACTGCTTGTTCCGTGTGGTCCAAATGAAGCAAAACAAGGAGGATGTATTTGGGTTGGGTTAGGGCTGTCAACAAGCCAAGCTCGAGCGAGCCTGGCACCTCAAGCTCGAGCTTGACTAAATCTCGAGCCGAGCTTGCAGGGGTGTTCAAGCTCGGCTTGACAGAAGCTCGAGCTCCATCGAGCTCGGATCGAGCAGGCTCGTCCCTAGCGCATAGGTTAACGTAATCACCGGTCCTGCAAAATCCATCATTGCGTGCCCAGCAATCGAGCTCAAGCACCAAAGCAGACTGCGTACTGCAGGTCAGAATCACGCCGAGAGGGAGAAGCAAGTATAGACGCCATGTTGGGAGGATACAATTTTTCTTTGTTTAGTAGGAGTACTACTTGTGTGTGGATCAGATTGATTGCTGGGCAGAGCAGCGCGTGGGGACAAGGCCTGGAAGGAGGTGGTGTGGCCGTGAAAAGTTAAAACTCTTGGAGGAAAAGAGTAGCAGCTGCTAGAAATTTACTTCGTGGTGCACTGCCGAGCTTCAGCGAGCAGCTCGAGCTCGGTCCGATGAAGCTCGCAAGCTTCAACTAAAGCTCGGGCTCAGATCAATTTCCTGACGAGCCGATCTCGAATTGAGCTTTTAGCGAGTCGAATTTGAGTAGCTCACGATCCTCAAGCTTTTTTGACAGCCCTAGGTTGGGTTAAGCTCGCTTGCTAATCGCAACTCGCAACACGAGTTGTTCACGACTGCTTTGCTGATCCTTTACTGCTTGACTAAAGTACCACGTGTGTGACAGGTGCTGTTGCTGCTTTGCCTAACCCAGCAGCGCACTCTGCTCTCTGTCCCGGATTTAGCGGTACAGTGTACACTGTGATTAACAACAGGCCATTCATTCAGGCAACCCTAAAAACCTAACATAAACACTATCTAGAAAACTAACAGAGAAATCAGTTTTTCGCATAATTCACAACATAATTATGGGGGAAACTAAGCAGAGAATCAGTTTTTCCCATAGTTCACAACATAATTCACAACTTTAGGACATTCATTCAGGCAATGAACAAAACATAATCAGACCAATTTTTTGTTAATTTGCAGACAAAGCATAAACCGCATCTGGAAACCCTAACAGAGATTGCACATGTCTCGATTTACCCCCCTGCCAACTAACCAAAAAAGTGAACCAAAAAATCGAAAGCACAGTACGAAATCCCCTGCTTCTCTATGTAGAAATGCACCCAACGCATTTTTGTCACCCAAAATCATCTGCGTAGGAATGGCGAGATGAACTGGACTAACCTGAAGCACCTCCCGCGCGCGCTCCTTGGATTCGTTGCAGCGCGGAGTCGCCGTCGACGCCGCCCCTCACGATTCATCTCCCCCGCCGCCGGATCCTGAAGCCGCCCCACCTTGCGGTTCGCCTCCCGCCGCCGGATCCTGAAGCCGACCACCTCGCGGTTCACCTCCCCGCCGGATCCCGAAGCCGACCGCCTCGCGCTTCACCTCCCGCCGCCGAGATCCTGAAGCCGAACCCTTCGGGATTCGACTCCGCCGCCGGGATCCTGAAGGCGCCCCAACTCGCGGTTCGCCTCCCGCCGCCGGGATCCTGAAGGCGCCCCAACTCGCGGTTCGCCTCCCGCCGCCGGGATCCTCGAGCCGCTCCTGTCAAACAAACGCACGAAACAAATCATCATCCCCCACCTCCCCCCGTGCGTTCCGCGGCATGGAAGACAACGCCGTCACGGTAGCGTGAACTCACCTCCGTGCGTGCTCCCTTGCTTCGTTACCGCACGCGGTCGCCGTCGGCAGCAGGGGATCTGCGGCGGTGCCGGGGGAGTGGAGAATCGCCTCGAAATCGCCGGAATGAGAGGAGACGGGGGGAACCCTAGAGAGGAACGGGAGGAATGGGAATGGGAAGCGAGCGGGCGCGAGACCCAATGTTTGAACAGTCACCTGGCAAGTGGGCCCCGCGTGCGAGTGTGTGCTCTGACTAGTAGGGCCCGTGCGCGAGTGGTTGCAAGTGGGAAAAGCGGGCACACGTGCACACGGCACGTTCACACGGCTGTGCCGTGCAGTCTGATTACAGCCGGCTGTTAACAAGTCGTAAAAGTTGAGAGAATTAAAAACTTTTCTCACCCAAAGGGAAACATACCCACCTCTCACAAGAACTCCACTTGTCAGGCCGGGGCCACCCAAAAAGGCATGACGAAGGCCGCGAGGACAAAAAATCGCGAGATCTAAAATGTTTCCGCCAAAATCAACGTTCTTTTCTTACCGCGTCTGCGCCCTTACCCGCCTGCCGCACTTTCTCTCCGTCCGCCGCCCAGCCTCCCCTTTCCTTCTCCCCGCCCGCCGCCCTTTCTCCCTCCCCCTTCCTTCTCTGCGCTCGCCCCCTTGCCTACCTTTCTGCTCCTTGGCTTCCTTTTTGCTCGCGGATTTGCTCGCCCCGCCTGGCCGCTGCGCCTCGCCACCTCCCGTTCTTTTCCCCAAGGGCAGCACCCCCCTGCTGCTCCGCCCCTCCTCTCTTGTCGGCCAGGCTCCTGGCGTTGGGCGCCAGAGAGCCGCGAGGCCTTCCCCCGCTCCCTCCACCTGGGACGTACGACTGTACGAGGCCGCCGGAGGAGCAGGGGACTCATGTGGCGGTGCCCCCTCTTACTCCTCACGCCGCCGACCCCTCGATCTAGGGATGTTTAACTTTTTACCATTATAACGGATGGCGACTCTCCGATTAGCACTTTAACGGTGTCAATTATTTCTTTGCCCTCGATGTTGCGATGTGGATACAAATTTACCACTTTTGCTGCACTGGCACGCCACGGGAGCGTTCCAAGGTGGATTCAGGTCACGCATGCGTGCAAAAAGACCTCGCGCTGCCCCTTGCCCCTGCTTTCTTCCTCCTCGTCATCTTTCCCCTTCTTCCCGCTGGCCACTGAGCTCCACCGCTGCCGGGTCGCCGCATATCGTCGACTGCCACGCCCTGCTCCGCGGCCCCGCCAGCGAGCCCGCGTGCCTGCTCGAGTTCATGGACGCCGCCCCCCTCTCTCGCGTCTTGTGCTGGCACCGGCGAGGGAAGCAGTGAGGATTCCCCGAGCGGTCCCTTCTCTGGAGGTAGGAGATAACCTTCATGGAGCCTGCGCCGCCCCCTATATTCTCCCCCGCGGGCCTCCTTTATTCCTCACGAAAAAGATAGGGGCCAGAAGCAGGAGTAACACGGGACGACGACAATGGCAAGTCGACGGCTCGGGCGGCCGGAAATTCAGCGATTGCCGGCGGAGCTGTAACTGGAGCTCATCAATAAGTGGCAGAGGCTGGAGCCTATGATGTTAGGGAGTCTTGTGTGGAGGTGATTTGATTTTCATAGATTGTAGCAGGCAGATTCGGTTGGTGAAATTGCCTTGCTTGGCTTGATTTTGGTCTGCAACAAGAAGAAGAAAGAAGGGAAAATTTGCCCTAGGACACTCCAAAACCGTGACCTTTGCCACAGACCATTATAAAAATGTGTCTTTGCTGAGAAACACTACAAAATGATGGTTCTTTACTAGAAGACACTACACCCATTATAGTATTCAATTTAATTGGAGAGTAATGCGAAATGACACAATTACCCCTGCTCCCTTATCCTCTCCCCCGGGACCACGCATACGCACACAGAAGGGATCCCCACACAGAACCGGCCTGGGAGGCTGGGAGACGAGGCTCCTCCCAGCGGCGGCCCTTCTCCCCCGGCGGTAGCCCTCGGCGGTGGCGGCCATTCTCCCCCGGCCCTGAACCTCCTCGACCGGCGGCGGCCCTCCCCCAGCCGCGGCCTTCCTCGAGCACCTCCCGAGCGGCGTCCCTCCCCCGGCCGCGGCCCTCCTCCTCTACCTGCAGCACCTCCGCGAGCTTATCCCCAATCACATCCCAGCCCGATCCAAGGTACTTGAGCGAGATTTTCCCACAAGAGCAGGGTATTATTGTCCAGATTCATGTGTTTTCTTACGTCTTTGAGGTGAAAATGATATTATATGAGCCATGATGTCTTCTAGCAAACGATCATAGAATTGTAGTGGTTTCTAGCAAAGACACGGTTTTGTAATGGTCTGTGGCAAAAGCCACGTTTTTTGAGTGACCCAGGGCAAATTTCCCTAAGAAAGAAAGAGAGAGGGAGAAAGCAAGGCCGGCAGATTGGAGCGGCGTGCGGCGGCAAGCACGGCCGCGGATGTGCGCGAACCACAGGGAGGTGGCGCAACTGGTTCCCGGGGAGCAAGGAACCCGCCGCCGGCCATGAGATTTCATTGCCCGTTCACCCCGCCCGCAACCCCCGCCACCTTGCGCTACTGCTTGCCGGCGGCGGGCCACCACAACGTCGCGGCGTCATGCTTCCTTGTTGTTGACTCCGCCGGGAGGAGAGACCTGGTCTGCGCCGCTGATGGAGGAGGGGCCGAGCTCGAGGACGACGAACTCCGGGATGTCGCGTCGACGCCATGATGGCGTGGGCGTTGGACCCCGTCGCCATGAGAATATATATTTGCCAAATATGCTAAAGTTTGGCCAAGTTTATAATGGTTAGATCAACATTTAAGTTTCAACCAAAATTTGTTAGGTAAGTATATATATTTCATGATTAATCTAATGTTACTTATTTTGTATAATAATTATTAGTATTTTTTGTGAATCTTTACTAGACCAGAAACGATTTGCGATGGCGGCTAAAAGAGGTCTTTGCTGACGGGTGGAGCAACCGTAAGCAACCTTGAGCCAGCACAAATGGTGATCTGTGCTGACGGTGAGGTTGTGCCACCCGCCAGCACATAGGTTTTCTCTACTGGTGACTGGTTATGTTGCCCGCCAGCAAACGATTTTTTCCATTACGCTATAATACACCCATAATTATTTATTATTTGTATTTGTCTGCCAAATTCACCCATCTTTATTTATTATTTGTATTTATCTGCCAAATTCACTCATATTTGTTATTATTTGTATTTGCCTGTCAAATTAAAACACGTGTCTCAACCACATACAACAAACTAGCATAATACATAATTAAATCACATTACTAAAAAAACATCGTACATAATAGATAATTCAGATCATTGAAATCCAACATTTCGAATAGATCGGGTAGTTATTTGCCAAGTTAATATTAAAACTACTACACCCTGTCGGTGTTTTAGACCGGCAAACCTACCAAGGGGGTACCCGAGATAGTAGATTGTGCGGTGAGGATCGTGATAGGGAGACCGAGAACTCGAAGGTATGCGCAAGGACACGGGACACAAGATTTATACAGGTTCGGGCCGCCAAGGTGGCGAACCCTACGTCCTGTTTGGGGGATCAAGTATGGCGCCCTGCGCTTGGTGTTGGTTGAGATGCCCTCCTAGGTACCCGGCCCTCCTTTATATAGTCTAGGGGGCGGGTTCCTAGTCGGTTACAAGGCAGGAGTCCTAGTAGGATTCCACGGAACGAGTCCTAGTAGGATTACAGGGGAATTCTAGTAAGAGTCTGTCTTCATCCTTCCTTGCATGGGTACCCGGGGTGTACGGCCGACAAGCCCCCGAGCACGTTGGAGTCGAGAGTAGTAGTTCGAGTAGTCTTGAAGCCTCTTCGAGTAGTTCTTGAGCGTCCTCGAGTTCTGCTTGGAGAAGTCTTCAATAGTACTTGAACTGCCGCGAGGCTGGAAGGTGGTCCAGCTCATCAGTCTTGAAGTCGAGATTATATGGAAGTGCGGTTGCAAAATCGCACTCCATATGGAGTAGCCCCCGAGCCTTGGGTTGAGTCGCAGACTCTAGCTGAGGGTCAGTCTTGATTCCGAATCTTCCGTCTTGAAAAATTGAATGATGGGTATAGCATAGCAGCCCCCGAGCCTTGAAATGATTAGGTAATCAATCCAAGGGTCTTCAGTGTTCGTGAAAGCCATCATCCGAGTACTCTTGCAGCGTGTAGCCCCCGAGATAAGAGAGCCGTATGAGCCACGTCGAGTAGTTGTTGGAACCTCCGAGCTTGAGAGCGAGCGAAGTCTGCTAGAGTTGTTCTAGAGTAGTAATTTGAATGCAGCCCCCGAGCTAGAGAGTTTCTGAGTAGTAATTTGGCGTCGAGCCGTGGAGCTTGAGAAGTAGCCGTGCCATCAGAGCTGACTTTAGATGCGACCGAAGTCGACTTTAGATGCTGGCAGAGCGAACTTTAGATGCGACTTCAAAAACCGAAGTCGACTTTAGTTGCCGCACGGAGCGGACTTTGAGGTGCGACTTGAAAACCGAAGTCGACTTTAGTTGCCGCACGGAGCAGACTTTGAGGTGCAACTTGAAAACCGAAGTCGACTTTAGTTACCGCACGGAGCGGACTTTGAGATGCGACTTGAAAACCGAAGTCGACTTTAGTTGCCGCACGGAGCGGACTTTAAGGTGCGACTTGAAAACCGAAGTCGACTTTAGTTGCCGCACGGAGCGGACTTTGAGATGCAACTTGAAAACCGAAGTCGACTTTAGTTGCCGCACGGAGCGGACTTTGATATGCGACTATAGAAATCGACTTTAGAATGCCGCGCGAAGCGGACTTTAGATGCGACTATAGTAGTCGACTTTGTGCCACGCGGGGTGGACTTTAAGATGTAAAAAACAAAAAGCACTTCCGGAATGCAAAATCGAACGAAAAATCAGAGAAAATGAATAGTTGTACCGCTGGAGCGGGCTTGAGCTCCTGAGCCATGGATTTCAGACCCAAGGTACGGTTGCCGCCGGAGCGGGCTTGAAGGTGCAACCAGAGTCGACTTGAGTACCTGGGCCATGGATTTCAGACCCAAGGTACGGTTGCCGCCGGAACGGGCTTGGGTGCGACCGGAGTCGACTTGAGTACCTGGGCCATGGATTTCAGACCCAAGGTACGGTTGCCGTCGGAAGGGGCCTGGGTGCGACTGGAGTCGACTTGTGCCACCAGAGTGGACTTCAAGTTGCGACTATAGAAGTCGACTTGAGTACTTAGGGTACTAGGACCCATGGTACAGAGCGCGAGTACTTAGGGTATGAAACCCATGGTACAGGGTATGAAAACCACGTGCAGCTAGGTACCATCGTCGCCAGGACGTAAGGGCCACTTACAGCTAGGTTCCATCGAAGCTTACATAGGCAGTATGCCGCCGAAGCAGGCGAAGGTGCGACCGGAGTCGACTTTAAGTTGCCACGCAGAGCGGACTTTAGAAGCTGCCTCCTTGGGATAGCCCCCGAGTTGATGAAGTAGGCTCATGGTGACTTGATCGATATACCCCAAGAGTAGTCAGCAGAGTGTAGCCCTCGTGAAAAACCCGCCGAGAAGCGTACACCGATGAGTAGTCGGCATGTTGTCCTACATGATGAGGAGAACAAGCCAAGAAAAGAAAACAGTAATCATTTAAATAAATGACTTAGCTGTTGCTGCCTGGGCAGACTGTTGATGCGACCGGAGTCGAGTTGTGCCGCTGTAGCGGACTTTAGATTGCGACCGTTGGCGTCAACTTGTGCCGCCGTAGCGGACTTGAGATTGTGCAGTTCTGAAGGGTAGTTCCCGTGTAGAAGCATGCACAGACGGGTAGTCCTTGGCGTGTTTGTCCTGCGCATGGAAGACAAGCCAAAGAAGAAAAAACAATCATTTAAATAAATGACTTAGCTGTTGTCGCCAGGGCGGTCTTGTAGATGAAGCCGTGGCGGTCGGAGATGGAGCTGCGACGATTGTTGCTGAAGTTTGACCAGTCAAAGTTGATTCCGACTAGTTGCTGGGGCGTTTCTGTCGTTCTCGACTAGTTTAGAAAACTAGTCAAGATGAGTGGTCGACGCGAAGTGGCCGGAAGACGATGTCGCGGCTGTACGCGGCGTACTCGAAGTAGAACCGTTGTTGCCGCGAGACAAGTAGTCGCGACGCACGGCGTGGCTGAAGTAGAGCCAGTGCGACCAGACAACAAGTCGAGCGGCGGCGCACGGAGTAGTCGAGCCGCGAGACGGAGCGACCGGGCGCACGGCGAGAGCCAGTGCGACCGACCGACGAGAAGTCGAGCGGCGAGACGGCGCGTGGTTGACGACGAGCCGCGCGAGGAGCCGAGGCACCCGATCGCACAACATAGGCGAAGTAGTCGACGACGAGCCGCGCGACGAGCCGAGGCACCCGATCGCACGGCGTAGGTGAAGTAGTCGACGACGAGCCGCGCGACGTGCCGAGGCACTCGGATGCGCGGCGTACGCGAAGT
The DNA here is from genome assembly GCA_036936925.1 of Cenchrus fungigraminus. NCBI lineage: Eukaryota > Viridiplantae > Streptophyta > Magnoliopsida > Poales > Poaceae > Cenchrus > Cenchrus fungigraminus. Next base: position 78,902,673 of record CM072780.1, read on the forward strand.
AGTCGACGACGAGCCGCGCGAGGCGAAGTAGTCGACGATGAGCCGCGCGACGTGCCAAGGCACCCGGACGTGCGGCATAGGCAAAGTAGTGGACGACGAGCCACGCGAGGCGAAGTAGTCGACGACGAGCCGCGCGACGAGCCGAGGCACCCGATCGCACGACATAGGTGAAGTAGTCGACGACGAGCCGCGCGACGAGCCGAGGCACCCGATCGCACGGCGTAGGTGAAGTAGTCGACGACGAGCCGCGCGACGTGCCGAGGCACCCGGACGCGCGGCGTACGCGAAGTAGTCGACGACGAGCCGCGCGAGGCGAACTAGTCGACGACGAGCCGCGCGACGTGCCGAGGCACCCGGACGCGCGGCGTAGGCGAAGTAGTCGACGACGAGCCGCGCGACGAGCCGAGGCACCCGATCGCACGACGTAGGTGAAGTAGTCGACGACGAGCCGCGCGACGAGCCGAGGCACCCGGACGCGCGGCGTACGCGAAGTAGTCGACGACGAGCCGCGCGACGAGCCGCGCGACGTGCCGAGGCACCCGGACGCGCGGCGTACGCGAAGTAGTCGACGACGAGCCGCGCGACGTGCCGAGGCACCCGGACGCGCGGCGTAGGCGAAGTAGTCGACGACGAGCCGCGCGACGAGCCGAGGCACCCGATTGCACGACGTAGGTGAAGTGGTCGACGACGAGCCGCGCGACGAGCCGCGCGATGAGCCGAGGCACCCGGACGCGCGGCGTACGCAAAGTAGTCGACGACGAGCCGCGCGACGAGCTGCGTGATGTGCTGAGGCACCTAGACGCGCGGTGTACGCGAAGTAGTTGACGACGAGCCGCGCGACGAGCCGAGGCACCCGATCGCACAGCGTAGGTGAAGTAGTCGACGACGAGCCGCGCGAGGCGAAGTAGTCGACGACGAGCCGCGCGACGAGCCGCGTGACGTGCCGAGGCACCTGGACGCGCGGCGTATGCGAATTAGTCGACGACGAGCCGTGCGAGGCGAAGTAGTCGACGACGAGCCGCGCGACGAGCCGCGTGACGTGCCGAGGCACTCGGACGCACGGCGTAGGCGAAGTAGTCGACGATGAGCCGCGCGACGAGCTGAGGCACCCGATCGCACAGCGTAGGTGAAGTAGTCGACGACGAGCCGCGCGACGTGCCGAGGCACCCGGACGCGCGGCGTACGCGAAGTAGTCGACGACGAGCCGCGCGACGTGCCGAGGCACCCGGACGCGCGGCGTACACGAAGTAGTCGATGACGAGCCGCGGGACGAGCCGAGGCACCCAATCGCACGGCGTAGGTGAAGTAGTTGACGACGAGCCGCGCGAGGCGAAGTAGTCGGCGACAAGCCGCGCGACGAGCCGCGTGACGTGTCGAGGCACCGGGACGCGCGGCGTACGCGAAGTAGTCGACGAAGAGCCGCGCGAGGCGAAATAGTCGACGACGAGCCGCGTGACGTGCCGAGGCACCCGGACGCGCGGCGTAGGCGAAGTAGTCGACGACGAGCCGCGTGACGAGCCGAGGCACCCGATCGCACGACGTAGGTGAAGTAGTCGATGACGAGCCGCGCGACATGCCGAGGCACCCGGACGTGCGGCGTACGCGAAGTAGTCGACGACGAGCCGCGCGACGTGCCGAGGCACCCGGACGCGCGGCGTACGCGAAGTAGTCGACGACGAGCCGCGCGACGAGCCGAGGCATCCGATCGCACAGCGTAGGTGAAGTAGTCGACGACGAGCCACGCGAGGCGAAGTAGTCGATGACGAGCCGCGTGACGTGCCGAGGCACCTGGACGCGCGGCGTACACGAAGTAGTCGACGATGAGCCGCGCAACGAGCCGAGGCACCCGATCGCACGGCGTAGGTGAAGTAGTCGACGATGAGCCGCGCGACGTGCCGAGGCACCCGGACGCGCGGCGTACGCGAAGTAGTCGACGACGAGCCGCGCGACGAGCCGAGACACCCGATCGCACGGCGTAAGTGCAGTAGTCGACGACGAGCCACGCGAGGCGAAGTAGTCGACGATGAGCCGCGCGACGAGCCGAGGCACCCGATCGCATGATGTAGGTGAAGTAGTCGACGACGAGCCGCGCGACGTGCCGAGGCACCCGGACGCGCGGCGTAGGCGAAGTAGTCGACGACGAGCCGTGCGAGGCGAAGTAGTCGACGACGAGTCGCGCGATGAGCCGTACGACGTGCCGAGGCACCCGGACACGCGGCGTAGGCGGAGAAGTCAACGACGAGCCGCGCGAGGCGAAGTAGTCGACGACGAGCCGCGCGACGAGCCGAGGCACCCGATCGCACGACGTAGGTGAAGTAGTCGACGATGAGCCGCGCGACGTGCCGAGGCACCGGGACGCGCGGCGTACGCGAAGTAGTCGACGACGAGCCGCGCCACGAGCCGAGGCACCCGATCGCACGGCGTAGGTAAAGTAGTCGACGACGAGCCGCGCGACGAGCCGCACGACGTGCCGAGGCACCCGGACGCGCGGCATACGCGAAGTAGTCGACGACGAGCCGCGCGACGAGCCGAGACACCCGATTGCACGGCATAGGTGCAGTAGTCGATGACGAGCCACGCGAGGTGCCGAGGCACCCGAACGTGCTGCGTACGCGAAGTAGTCGACGACGAGCCGCGCGACGTGCCGAGGCACCCGGACGCGCGGCGTACGCGAAGTAGTCGACGACGAGCCGCGCGACGAGCCGAGGCATCCGATCGCACAGCGTAGGTGAAGTAGTCGACGACGAGCCGCGCGAGGCGAAGTAGTCGACGACGAGCCGCGCGACGAGCCGCGTGACGTGCCGAGGCACCTGGACGCGCGGCGTACGCGAAGTAGTCGACGACGAGCCGCGCGACGAGCCGAGGCACCCGATCGCACGGCGTAGGTGAAGCAGTCGACGATGAGCCGCGCGACGTGCCGAGGCACCCGAACGCGCGGTGTACGCGAAGTAGTCGACGACGAGCCGCGCGACGAGCCGAGACACCCGATCGCACGGCGTAGGTGCAGTAGTCGACGACGAGCCACGCGAGGCGAAGTAGTCGACGATGAGCCGCGCGACGAGCCGAGGCACCCGATCGCATGACGTAGGTGAAGTAGTCGACGACGAGCCGCGCGACGTGCCGAGGCACCCGGACGCGCGGCGTAGGCAAAGTAGTCGACGACGAGCCGCGCGAGGCGAAGTAGTCGACGACGAGCCGCGCGATGAGACGCGCGACGTGCCGAGGCACCCGGACGCGCGGCGTAGGCGGAGTAGTCGACGACGAGCCGCGCGAGGCGAAGTAGTCAACGAGGAGCCGCGCGACGAGCCGAGGCACCCGATCGCACGGCGTAGGTGAAGTAGCCGACGACGAGCCGCGCGACGTGCCGAGGCACCGGGATGCGCGGCGTACGCGAAGTAGTCGATGATGAGCCGCGCGACGAGCCGAGGCACCCGATCGCACGGCGTAGGTGAAGTAGTTGACGACGAGCCGCGCGACGAGCCGCGCGACGAGCCGAGGCACCGGGACGTGCGGCGTACGCGAAGTAGTCGACGACAAGCCGCGCAACGAGCCGAGGCACCCGATCGCACGGCGTAGGTCAAGTAGTCGATGACGAGCCGCGCGACGTGCCGCGCGACTTGCCGAGGCACCCGGACGCGCGGCATAGTTGAGCATGATCTGCCGACGCCCGAACAGAGTACGGAAATCGAATCCGTTTTTCGACAGAACTCGGCGACTTGCTTTGCATTGCGACTTGACTTGCTTGTCGTCGAGTAGATTGATTTTGATGATGAAAAGGTCCTTCGAATTCGCCCGGTGGTGATGATCACCCCTACCTGGCGCGCCAGCTGTCGGTGTTTTAGAACGGCAAACCTACCAAGGGGGTACCCGAGGTAGTAGATTGTGCGGTGAGGATCGTGATCGAAGAATTCTCCATTCTTGATCATGATCGAAGAATTCTCCATTCTTGAGGTAGTAGATTCTACGTAACTTTTTGCACTTGTTCAAAATCAACAATCCTTCTTGATCAAAGAATTCTCCATTCTCGTGGCAAATCTCACGTTGGATGAACCTTGCTATGTCCGCACAAATGTTGTCGATTTGCCTTTTTCTGAGCTTCCCCACTATCCCTGATGATAGGCATATGTAGGTACACATAATAAATGAAGAATTCGTCTAGTACCTCCCATTATTTCTCAAGAACTCGCACACGTAATATCCACATAGCACCGCCAACAAATAAAAAATAATGAGTAGTTATTAAGCAAAAGTGTACGTCTGTACGACTATGAAAAACCAAATTGTTATGTTCCTACTTATTTGGCATGTCGTACTAACAATGTTTCCCTTTTTGCAGGGTGCTCCCCGCCATTTAATATGTATAGCCGATACTCGCTTTGAGGATTAGAAGATAAAAGTTAGTAATCCAATTTAATTTAGTGCATAAATTTTCAACCCGCATTATTATGTTATTAAAGTCTTAAAGTATTGCAATGGGTTGTATTAGTTTATTAGAATGTTAATGAATTCCCTGTAATCACCCTGAACATAGTGTGTTGAGTTGAAGACCCCTACCTCTCCTAGCTTCGGACAAATATAGAAGTGTCGGTGTTAGGATTAGTCCCGACACTAACTAGTGAGATGCGCTGCGATCAGTCTCCCGATGGTCGATGCTAAACAACACAAGGACACGAGTTTATTCTGGTTCCGGCCACGGGGCCATACGTCTAGCAGGTTGCGCGTGTGCGCTGTATTGCGATGCACCGGGGGTGCCTGTAGAGGGGGCTACAAGCAAGGCGGGAGAGGAGGAGAAGCCTCCAAGTCCCGACTAAGTGATTGAGGCAAAGTGCCAATATCAGTGGGAGTGTGTGTGCGAATGCAAGTGAGCGTGATGCCGTCCCCGTGGCCGGGCGACCGCCTCCTCCTTTTATAGGCCAAGGGGAGGCGGCTTACAAACGTGCCGTATGGCTTTTTTGTGCAGTGTCGCGGTACCGGCGTGCAGTGCTTGCGATTTGATGGTTGTCCTGGCGAATCCTGGTTCTTGCGTGTGTCGTGGCGACTCCTGTGCTTGTCTGGAGGTGGCTTCGAGGGTGGTCTTGCCGGTGCCCGCGTCTGGTCGTTGTTCGTACACCGATTCGAGGGTCTTGCTGACGGGAGAGCTTGGGCTGCACAGGGGCCGGCGTGGCGGCGTCCCATCGGAATAGGTCCCCACAGCGTCGGGGATGGCGGCACAGGGCCGGGGATGGCCGCACAGGGCCGGAGGTGACGGAGGGGACGTGCTCCGCTCACCCTGCGTCACGGCATCGTCCTGGGCGAGCGTCAGGTCGGCAGCCGTACGCTCTTCGAGGGTGTCGCCGTCTCCTTTCGAGGGGTGCGGCGTGGAGGAAGGACGGGAGCGGGTGGCACAGTGCCGTGGAATGACACCGGCCACTCCGCACAGCGCCCGCACAGCACCGAGGATGGCCGCACAGGGCCGGGCTCGTCCGCACAGCGCCGGGACCGGATTCTTGGGCACTGTCAGGGATTCGGCGTGGCGGGGATGCGGCTTTTGACCGTGGCGCCCATGATGCGACGGGGCGTTTAATGCCTTGGTTGGGAGGAGCAGGTGAAATGTCCTGGGCCGAGAGGGAGCCTCGAGCGAGGTGGAGATCCGCCCGAGGGGCACTGGCCCTCGAGCGAGGCGGAGATCCGCTCGACGGGTGTCGGGCCTTCGAGCGAGGCGGAAGCTCGCCCGCATGATGTCCGACCCTCGAACGATGCAGAAGTTCGCTCGAGGGCGGCTGGTGCGTTCACTTGACGGGCCATGGAGGGCGTTGGGCCGTAGCAGGCCGTGGGCTTCGTTTGTGTCTTGGCTAGGGTTGATTTGGGGAGTGTGTTTAGCGGTTTTTGTTTTTTGAAGAAGGCGATTTTCCCCGTAGTTAGGGGACCCCTTATGGCTGTCCCCGACAGTAGCCCCCGAGCCTTTGCGGGAATAATGAGAAAGTTCCGCAAAGGCTGAAGCTTCTGATAGGACCTTTCTTCCCCTTGGGTGTGTGCAACGTTCTGTGGGGGCGCGCTAGCGCACCCACGGGTGTAGCCCCCAAAGCCTTGGAGGAGTGCGTGCACTCGTGCAGGGTTTTCATGCTGAGCAGCCAGTCCGTAGAGCGTTTGTTTCAGCCGGCCTCGGCGATCTACGCGTACGGAGCAGCGTTAACCGCATCTAGGACGAATCTTAGAGCGTTCGCTCATTGCTTCTGAGGGGGAGTGGCCCTTCTCGGATTTGTGCGACACGCCCAGAGGGTGTAGCCGTGCGACGAGCCCCCGAGCCCGGGCCCGTATGGGGGCGATCAGGGCGAACTCTTCGACTTATTCGTGCGACCCTCGCCGCCCTTCCGCAAGGAGGAGGGGTGAGGCGGTCCATGCTTCCCATCGAACGGGCCGCGAGTCATGGACGCCTCATCGAGCTGTTAGCGGGTAATTCAAGTGGACGTTCGTGCCCCGTTCGATAAGGGTCGGCTCGTGGTCCGGGGACACGTCCATGAGAGCACTTCACATGGGTGTGCTAGGTAGGGCTCGGTCCCGTTCGATGGGGACCGAGGGCGCGGAAGCTCTCCCTCGACGGGATCCCTCGACTAGCTGCCCTTGTTTGGCCTTGAATACGAACTATGGGGCACCCCCGAACTTTGAGTTCGGGGATCAGCTCGGTCGCGTACGCCCAAGTCGTCCCTTACTCTGTTGATCTGAAACGCCTGTTCAAACCTTTCGCAGGTCAGGGCTCGGATTTCTGATCAGTAGGGGCCTTGCGAGGTGCACTCATGCAACCCCATCTTTGGTTGACCTGTGGCGCCCATCGTGCCCTCATTAGGCCGGGCTTCGAACCACTGGTTAGTTGCGGCCTCGTTAGGAGGTGCGCCTGCGGCGCCCATCGAACCCTTTGCGGGCTGAGCCTCGAACCGCTGATCAGTAAGAGTCTTGGAGTGAGGCACTAGGCGTCCTTCGAATCACACTTTCGAGGGCCATCTTGAGCAAGCGCGTTCAGGGTTGCTTTCGATCCCTCGAACTGCCCTTCAAAAGGCCCCTCGAGGGGTCGGGCCTTTAGCCCCTGTTTAACGGGACCCATGGGGGCACCTTCTCTTGGAAGGAATCCTCCGTCCCTTCGTTTCCAGTCGTGGGCCCATATTGACCGTGCGCGTGGGGTTGTGGCCCACGTGGCATTTCGCAAGGGCAATGCGCGTGCCTTTTTAGGCGGAGTGGGGGTGATGCGTGGCGGTTCGCGTTTTTACCGCACCGTAATGATGGCGCCCACGCGTGCGCGTGGTGATTTCGGGACAGTGGGGCCCAGGCGACGTCTATCGCATTAACTGCGGCCGCCCGCCCCGGCCCCCGTCCGTTCGATCCCAACGTCCCTTCTTGCTCTATAAAAAACAATGAGGGAAGGGGAGGATTTTTACCTTAGCCATTTTGCTCGCACCGCGCTCGCCTTCTCCTTCCTCTTGCCCTCCGAGCTCGCGCCCACTCGCAGCTTCTACCTTCGCGCTCGCCTTCCGCTCCGCGCTCACCATGGTCGAATACCTTGAGGTCGGGCCGTGGGGTCGGTCCAACGTGGACGCGCCTCTCCTCCAAGGGCTTGTCACCGGCGGGCAACTGGCGGCCAACATCGACCCGAGCAGGCCGGCGTGGATCGTTCCGCCGGCACGGCATCAGGAGTCGCAGCTTCAGCTGGTGGCGTCGCAAGACGTCCGGCGGGAGGAGGAGCGGGCCCGTGCGGCCGGGTCCAGGACAGGAGGTGGTTCGAGGGGTAGGGCCCCTCGAACGAGCAGTGCGAGGGAGGTCCCACCCGTGGCGGATGTGTCTCAGCGCGGGATGGGCCCCTGGTGGAGGGCGACGGAATGCGGGAGCAGGCCACGCTTAGGTCTGCGCCTGGGGCTCCGCCGCAGGGGGCCGACCCGCAGGGGGCCGTTGCATCCTCATTGCGCCAGCGCGACTACGACGAGTTCCCCGGTGATTGGTGCACCGGGCTGGAGCAGCCCGGGCTTCCCTGGGAGACGGTGGACCGCGCGTACGCAGAGTTCATCGACTGGCGGGACTTTCTCCAGGTTGGGTCCCAAGTGCAGGGCCTGCTTTGCCAGGCCTCGAGGCTTCATTGCGACATGGCGGCGCCGGTCTTTCGGGTTGGTGCATTCGTCCCGTCGCCCCTTTGCCGTTCCTTTCACCCTCAATTGTGTCCTGTCTGAGTCTTCTCCGTTTCTTTTGTTTCGGCAGCGGCTGTGGGGTGATGCGGGGGACAAGATCTCCTTCATCGCCAAGCTCCATACCAGACTGGAGGAGGCGTGCTGGGAGAATGAGCACCTGGGCCCGGCGATACAGTGTCTTCAGGACCAGCTGCACGAAGTGAACGCGGACCTCGACCTGAAGAAGGGCGACCCGCGCCGTGCGGAGGAGGAGCGCGATACCCAACGCACCGCGGCGGAACAGAAGGCCAAGGAGGCCAAACAGCTCGGCGCCGCGCTGCAGGGCAAGGAGGGGGAGCTCCAGCAGGAGCGCGCGGCGCTTAGCGAGGCGAGGTCCCAGCTCGCGCTGAAGGACACCGCCCTCGCCGAAGCACAGGCTCGCACCGAGCACGAGCATATGTCGCTGGAGGACGTGCAGGCGCGCCTCGCTCAGGCTGAGCAAAAGGCTCAGGAGGTTGAGGGGCTCGCCACCACCCTGAAGGAGAAGAGCGATGCGCTGGCGGCGGTGGAGGGCCAGCTTCTCGAGGAGCGCACCGCCCGCGAGGGAGCGCAATCCCAGCTCACGCTGAGGGACGCGGCTCTCGCTGAGGCGCAGGCCCAACTTGAGCGGGAGTGCAAGGCGCTCGAGGAGGCGCGGGCTCAGCTCTCCCAAGCTGCGGAGAAGGTCCGGGAGGTTGAGCAGACGAGCACCGCTCTCCAGGAGGCTCAGTCTCAACTTCAGCTCACGCGTGAGGAGCTCGGGGGGGCGAGAGACGCGCTTCAGCAGCGCGACGCCTCGATTTCCCAACTCCGATAGGACGTCGACACCGCGCGAGCCGCGCTTGAGACCGAGAAGATGCGGGCTGAGGGTAAGTCGTATTCCACAGCCGTTTTGGTTCTTTGTTACGTCTCGTCGAGGCTTTGACATTCGCTTTCGTGTCGCAGAGCTGCAGAAGAGCTCGGCGAACCCTTCGGAGGAGATGCGATCCCTCCAGGTCGCCTACGACGAAGCCCAGGGTGAGTTCAAGTCCCTGGAGGCTGCTGCCCTCGAGGTGTGCCGCGAGCTCGAGGGGGCTGAGGGTCAATCCTCGGGTAGCTCGATAGCGAGCCGCCTGCGGTCCCTGGGTGGCCGGGTCACTGAGCGCCTGCGCGGCGCCCTTCGACTCGGCGTCCAGAAGACCTTGGGGCTGACCTCAACCCACTACATCCTCGACTTCGGTCTGCTGCGGGACGGCTATGTCCTTCCTGAAGGCGTCGTAGGTGAGGATGCTGAGCTCGAAGCGGTGAGGGTGGTTGATGCGTCCATGGCGGAGCCCGCCGCGGCCCTCGCCGACATGTTCGAAGTGGACCTTTTTCCCGACGCGGCTGAGGGTGAGGCTACCGCCGCTCCAAGCCCCCACGCTCCGTGAGGACTCCGGGTCTCGAGACCCGTTAGTATTTTGTTAGAATTTTGGATGATTGTTAATCGTTTGTATAAACAATATGTTATGCTATGCACAAGTTTATTTGTAAATTTTATCTCGTACGTTATCGTGTTTTCCTTGGGCTTTTCGGGGGAATTTCGACCAAGAAATTAGCGTTCACGAGCCAACTTAGTTGTAGGGTAGTGAGGGGGATGATTATCCTCTCGGAGGCGTCAGCGGTCCCACAGCTCGACCGGCCCTAGGCTTAGTTAGTTCGCGCTTGGCTTTTGTTCCCCAAAAATGCTCAAGGCGTAACATTCTAACCTTTTTCGAAGAAAAAGAGAATTTTTTTGCGAAAATTTCGGGACACTCCGGGGGGAACCCCCATCGTAGCCCCCGAGGGGGACTTGGTTTGCATCGAAGCCCCGGCCGAGGGTAAAACCGAGTCGCCCTTTTTATATAAGATTTCGAATGCGAGATGTACAAAAGAAGCTTCGAAGTCTAAGGGTAGAAGCGACATAGCTGTTGTATGTTCCAAGCGTTGGTGAGGACTTTGCCCTTCTCGTTTGCCAGCTTGTACGTGCCGGGCTTGAGCGCCTTGACGATGACGTAGGGCCCTTCCCATGGCGGCGACAGTTTGTGTCGGCCCCGGTTGTCTTGCCGTAACCTCAACACTTGGTCGCCCTCGCTGAAGTCCCGACGACGGATCTTTTGGGCTTGGTATCACCGAAGTGACTGCTGGTACCTCACCGAGTGCAGCATAGCCACGTCGCGGGCCTCGTCCGCCTGGTCCAGTGAGTCTTCGCGAGCCCGCTGGTTCAGGCCTTCCTGATAGGCTCTGAGCCTAGGGGATCTGTACTCCAAATCTGTGGGGAGGACGGCCTCCGCGCCATAGACGAGGAAGAACGGCATAAACCCCGTAGCTCTGCTTGGGGTAGTTCTAAGGCTCCAAATGACCGACGGTAGCTTTTGAACCCATTTTCGGCCAAACTTGTTCAGTTTGTTGAAGATCCTGGGCTTGAGGCCTTGTAGAATCATGCCGTTGGCACGCTCCACCTGGCCGTTGGTCTGTGGGTGTGCGACGGCTGCCCAATCCACGCGGATGTGGTAGTTGTCGCAGAACTCCAGGAACTTCTTGCTGGTAAACTGGGTATCATTGTCGGTGATGATGGAGTTTGGCACCCCGAACCTGTGGACGATGTCGGTAAAGAATGATACAGCCTGCTCGGACCTGAGGTTGGTGATAGGGCGCGCCTCGATCCACTTTGAAAACTTGTCGTTTGCGACCAACAAGTGTGTGTAGCCCCCGGGCGCCTTCTGCAGGGGCCCGACGAGGTCTAATCCCCACATGGTGAATGGCCATGTAATGTGGATGGTCTGGAGGGCGTGAGCCGGAAGATGTGTCTTGCGGGCATAGAACTGGCACCCTTCGCAGGTGCGCACGACCTCGTTGGCGTCGGCAACTGCCGTGGGCCAGTAGAAGCCTTGGTAGAACGCGTTGCCCACGAGGGTGCGCGGCGTCGCGTGATGGCCGCATACGCCGGCGTGGATGTCCCGGATCAACTCGCGGCCCTCAGGGATGGGGATGCACCGTTGTAGAATTCCTGAGGTGCCACGCTTGTACAGTTCGCCGCCGATCATGGTGAACGACTTGGCCTTTCTGGCGATGCGCCTTGCCTCGGTTCGGTCCGAGGGTAGCTCCCCTCGATCGATCCAGGCGAGGTACTTGCTCCGCCAGTCTTCCGCGGGAAGGGCCTCATCGATCTCCATAGCCTCGGTTTCGTCAGCCCCGTATCCCTCGAGGAGGGAGAGAACGAATTCCTCGTTCGAGGGGTCCTCGTCCGTGGGTTCTGCACCCGTGGGCCTCGAGGGAGCCCCTGAGGATTCTTCTAGGTTCGGGGATGCCTTGCTGAGGTCGACGGAAGGTTTGGCGAGGTCGCGGGTGAAGATGTTTGGAGGGACGGTGATCCGCCCCGACGCGATCTTCGCCAGCTCGTCCGCCTCCTCGTTGTACTTGCGCGGGATGTGGTTGAGCTCGATACCGTAGAATTTATCTTCGAGTGCACGCACGACGTTGCAGTACGCCTCCATCTTCTCGTCGTGGCAGCTTGCGTTCTTCATGACTTGATCGATCACCAGCTGTGAATCCCCCCTGACGTCGAGGCGCTTGACGCCGATCTCGATGGCGGTTCGGAGGCCGCAGAGGAGGGCCTCGTACTCTGCCATTTTGTTTGATGCGGGGAAGTGCAAGCGTACCACGTACCTCACGTGTTCTCCGAGGAACGAAACGAAGAGCAGGCCCGCACCTGCACCCGTTTTCATCACTGACCCATCGAAGTAGAGGGTCTAACACTCAGCCTGGATCTGCAACGGGGGCAGCTGAGTATCGGTCCATTCAGCGACGAAGTCTGCCAAGATCTGAGACTTGATCGCCTTGCGCAGCGCGTAGGTGAGGGTTTCACCCATGAGCTCCACAGACCATTTCGCGATTCTACCCGAGGCGTCCGGGTTGCGGACTATCTCTCCCAATGGGAAAGACGAGACCACAGTGACCGGATAGGCCTCGAAGTAGTGCCGCAGCTTGCGCCGCGCGAGCACCACCGTATAGAGCAGCTTTTGGATCTGTGGGTATCGCGCTTTGGTTTCGGACAATACCTCGCTGATGTAGTACACCGGTCTTTGGACTGGTAGGGCATGACCTTCCTCTGTTCTCTCCACAACGATGACCACGCTGACCACCTGGGTGGTCGCCGTGAAGTAGAGGTACAGAGGCTCACCATCTCGGGGTAGCGTGAGGATTGGCGCGTGCGCGAGCGTCGCCTTCAGCTTGTCGAGGGCTTCCTGGGCCTCGACGGTCCAGGAAAAGTGTTCGTGCTTCTTCAAAAGTCGGTAGAGGGGCAAGCCTTTCTCGCCGAGGCGCGAGATGAAGCGGCTCAAAGCCGCCAGGCAACCCAACACCTTCTGCACCCCCTTTAGGTCCCGGATTGGCCCCATCCGATCGAGGGCCGAAACCTTTTCGGGGTTGGGCTCGATGCCTCGCTGGGAGACAATGAAACCCAACAGCATGCCGCGCGGCACCCCAAAGACGCACTTCTCGGGGTTCAACTTGACCCCGTTCGCCCGCAGGCAGTCGAACGTTACGCGCAAATTGTTAACCAGGTCGTCCGCCTTCCTGGTCTTGACGACAATGTCATCTACGTATGCCTCCACGGTCCGCCCGATGTGATCCCCGAAAACGTGTTGCATACATCGCTGGTATGTAGCCTCGGCGTTTCGAAGACCAAATGGCATCGTTACGTAGCAAAACATGCCGAACGGTGTGATGAAAGAAGTCGCGAGTTGGTCGGACTCTTTCATCTTTATTTGGTGGTAACCTGAATAAGCATCAAGGAAACATAGAAGCTCGCACCCCGCGGTAGAATCTACGATTTGATCGATTCGTGGCAAAGGAAAAGGAACTTTAGGACATGCTTTATTTAACCCGGTGTAATCTACACACATCCGCCGCTTCCCATTCTTCTTCTTAACTAATACAAGATTGGCTAGCCACTCGGGGTGAAATACTTCCTTGATGAACCCGGCCTCCAGGAGCCTCCGCAGCTACACTCCAATCGCCCGGCGCCTCTCTTCGTCAAAGCGTCGCAGGCGCTGTTGCACAGCTCTGGAGTGAGGTAGGATGTCAAGGGAGTGCTCGACGACCTCCCTCGGAATGCCCGGCATGTCCGAGGGGCTCCACGCAAAGATATCTGCGTTGGCGCGGAGAAAGTCGACGAGCACCACTTCATGTTTCGGGTCGAGGGTAGAACTGACCCTCAACACCTTGCCCTCGGGGGCAGCAGGGTAGAGGGGCACCTCCTTGCTCTGCTCGACAGCCTCGAAACTGCCCGTGTGCTTGGCGGGGGAGTCGAGGCCTTCGTTGGCCAGCTTCTCCATGTCCGCAACGAGCGACTCGTCGAGCGCGAGCGCCTCGGCGTGCTCGATGCATTCGACATCGCAGTCGAACGCATGCTCGATCGACGAGCCCACCGTGATGACGCCTTTTGGCCCCGGCATCTTCATCTTGAGGTATGTGTAGTTCGGGACCGCCATGAATTTGGCGTAGCACGGACGCCCGAGGATGGCGTGGTACGCGCCCCGAAACCCCACCACCTCGAAGGTGAGGGTCTCCTTGCGGAAGTTGTCCGGCGTGCCGAACCAGACGGGCAGATCGATCTGCCCGAGAGGCTGGACGCGCTTGCCTGGCGCGACACCATGGAACGGCGTCGTGCTGGGCCGCAGCTGGTCCAGACCGATCCCCATCAGCCACAGGGTGTGGGACGTACAGGATGTTGAGGCTGCTGCCGCCGTCCATCAGCACCTTGGAGAACCACGAGTTGCCGATGACGGGATCGACGACCAGCGGATATTGGCCCGGATTGGGGATGCGGTTCGGGTGGTCCTCGCGGCTGAAGGTGATGGCCTCCTCCGACCAGTCGAGGAAGGAAGGAGGGGCCTTCTCGGCGGTGAGAACTTCGTGCCGCTCGTGCTTGCGCTGGCTGGTGGACATGTCCACTGTTGGTCCCCCGAAGATGAGGAAGACGTTCTCTACGGTGGGGAAGCCGTCAGCACCCACGTCGCCCCCATCCATCTTGGCCTCGTCCTCCTTCGCGGCGACGCGGCTGTAGTATTTCTTGAGCATGTCGCATTGCTCGAGGGTGTGGTTGACGGGGGTCTTGTGGTACGGGCAGGGCTTCTTCAACATGTCATCGAACACGCCGGGGCCTCGAGGGGGGCCTCGAGGACCCTTGCGTGCAGGGTCGACCGCGAGGGCCTCGTCGTCGTCCTCGCCGCGCCCCTGTGCGCGCGCGTCGCGTTGGGGCTTCTTGCCCTTCTTGCCCCGTTTCTGCTTCTTCGCGGGATCCTTGGACTTGCTGCCCTCCGCGGGCGCGTCCTCCGCGTGTTTGCCTTTCTTGCCGTCGAAGATCGCCCCCACTGCCTCTTCTCCAGAGGCGAAGCTGGTGGTGATGTCAAATAGCTCGTTGGAGTCGACCGGTGGGCTCCTCCCAAGCTCGCGCACAAGGTCCCGGCAGGTCGTGCCCTCGAGGAAGGTGTGCACGATCTCGGATTGGGTGACACTCGGAAGCTCGGTGAGAGCTTCGAGAAGCGTCGTATGAAGTCCCGGAGGGACTCACCGGGTTTCTGGGTGCACCCTCGCAGGTCCTAGGAGTTTCCGAGGCGCACGTATGTGCCCTGGAAGTTTCCTACGAACGTGCGGACCAGGTCGTCCCAGCCGTGGATCTGACTAGCCGATAAATGCTCAAGCCATGTCCGGGCGGAGTCCGCAAGGTGTAGCGGTAGGTTGCGGATGATCACAGCGTCGTTGGTGGCGCCGCCCAACTGGCAAGCCAGGCGGTAGTCGTTGAGCCATACTCGAGGGTTCGTCTCCCCCGTGTACTTGGTGACGGTGGTGGGCTGGCGGAAGCGCTGGGGGATGTTCGCCGTGCGGATCTCCCAGCTGAACACGCGGGTCCCCGGGGGTTCCGGTGTCGGAGAGCGATCCTCCCGGCTGTCGTAGCGACCACCACGTAGAGGGTGGTAGCCTGCTGCCGTTCGTGCCTCCGCGTCCCCCTTCCTCTTGGCGTTCAGGACGTTGCGGGCGTCCCCGTCCTGGGCCTGGCCGGGCGTGTCGAGGATCCGCTCCCTGACAGACGTCCTGCCCTGGTTCGCCGGTTGGCCCGCCGCGCCCCCTTGCGGGGCGTGAACCGATGCCTCTTGGTCCTGTGCGCTGCCGCCGCCCCGTGCGCTGGACTGGTTGCGCATGCGGAACGCGGAGCTCTCGACCTGCTGCACGGCAGCCTGCTCAATAAGGGTCTGCGCCTCGCGGTGCAGGTTGCGTGCCTCCGGCGTTGACGGCTCGGGCATGGCCCGGAGCAACGTCGCCGCCACAATGAGCTTCTGGCTGGCTCGGGGTGGAGTGTGTGGATCGTCGATGTTGAAGTCGGCGTTGATACGCTCGCGGGCTTGCCTCCCCGCTTCTCGGGCGCGTTCGCCGCGCGCCGAGGCCTCTCCCGCGATGGTGGCGCGCAGGAGCCGCACTTGCCGGTACTCCTCCGCGAGTTTAGCCTCGAGCTCGCGGGCCTAAGCCAGCTGCGTACCGATGTCCGGGTTGCCCGCCGGTGGGGCCGGTGGCGGGTTTGGCTCGGGGTCGTGTGGCACATCTCCGTCGCCTACTCCATCTGCTCCGTCGGCGTGCTCGTTGATGGCGACAACGAAGCACTCACGTGCGAGATCGTAGCTCCCCTCGCTGGAGTCGTCAGAGTAGCCGAACCAGCAGTCCGCGGCGTCGAGGAACCGCCGGAACATGACAGGGTTCGACACGCCGGAGAAGTCCCACTCCGCGTACCCACGCGAGGTTGCGGGTGGCAGCTCGCTGGCCGAGCCGTGGTACGACTCGTCGTTGGTGGTAGCGATGAGGTTCCGGATCGACAGCAGGTGATGGCCCGGGAGATCCTCGTACGCGGCCACGTCCGTGCTGACCGATGAGGCGTACGTCGCGGCGGAGTTGCGCATCCCGTGAGGGAACTGCGGCCCCGCGGCCGCGTGTTCCCCCGCAGGAGGTGCTGCCGTGTCCGTTGGCGGAGGTGCGTCCCTCCGTGCTGCAGCGCGTGCTGCCCGGTGACGCTCCATGCGCGCCTGGCGCGAGCGCTGACCTGAGCGCCTGCGGCGTCGGGACGTTGAGGCGGCCGCTGCTACCGCCGGTGCTGGCACCGGGGCGTCCGGCGCTGGTGCGGTGGGAACCGGGCCTGGTCCGGTCGAACGCCAAGGGTGGAGCTCATCCCGGTTGGTGAGGCGCATGAGGTAGCCGTTCCCCGTAGCCTGAAAGTTCAGGCTCCCGAACCGGATTTCGAATCCGGCTGGGAAGGGGTCAGAGCTCCTCCAGGCGTACCTCTGGGACGTCATCTCGGTGCGAATCACCATCGAGAATGCTGGTGAGGAGTCAATCGCAGCGCGTGCCCCTACCTGGTGCGCCAACTGTCGGTGTTAGGATTAGTCCCGACACTAACTAGTGAGATGCGCTGCGATCAGTCTCTCGATGGTCGATGCTAAGCAACATAAGGACACGAGTTTATCCTGGTTCCGGCCACGGGGCCGTACGTCCAGCAGGTTGCGCGTGTGCGCTGTATTGCGATGCACCGGGGGTGCCTGTAGAGGGGGGCTACAAGCAAGGCGGGAGAGGAGGAGAAGCCTCCAAGTCCCGACTAAGTGATTGAGGCAAAGTGCCAATATCAGTGGGAGTGTGTGTGCGAATGCGAGTGAGCGTGATGTTGTCCCCGTGGCCGGGCGACCGCCTCCTCCTTTTATAGGCCAAGGGGAGGCGGCTTACAAACGTGCCGTATGGCTTTTTTGTGCAGTGTCGCGATACTGACGTGCAGTGCTTGCGATTTGATGGTTGTCCTGGCGAATCCTGGTTCCTGCGTGCGTCGTGGCGACTCCTGTGCTTGTCTGGAGGTGGCTTCGAGGGTGGTCTCGCCGGCGCCCGCGTCCGGTTGTTGTTCGTACACCGATTCGAGGGTCTTGCTGACGGGAGAGCTTGGGCTGCACAGGGGCCGGCGTGACGGCGTCCCGTCGGAACAGGTCCCCACAGCACCGGGGATGGCGGCACAGGGCCGGGGATGGCCGCACAGGGCCGGAGGTGACGGAGGGGACGTGCTCCGCTCACCCTGCGTCACGGCACCGTCCTGGGCGAGCGTCAGGTCGGCGGCCGTACGCTCTTCGAGGGTGTCGCGTCTCCTTTCGAGGGGTGCGGCGTGGAGGAAGGACGGGAGCGGGTGGCACAGTGCCGTGGAATGACACCGGCCACTCCGCACAGCGCCCGCACAGCGCCGGGGATGGCCGCACAGGGCCGGGCTCGTCCGCACAGCGCCGGGACCGGATTCCCGAGCACTGTCAGGGATTCAGCGTGGCGGGGATGCGGCTTTTGACCGTGGCGCCCGTGATGCAACGGGACGTTTAATGCCTTGGTCGGGAGGAGCAGGTGAAATGTCCTGGGCCGAGGGGGAGCCTCGAGCGAGGCGGAGATCCGCCCGAGGGGCGCTGGCCCTCCAGCGAGGCGGAGATCCGCTCGAGGGGTGTCGGGCCTTCGAGCGAGGCGGAAGCTCGCCCGCATGATGTCCGACCCTCGAGTGAAGCGGAAGTTCGCTCGAGGGCGGCTGGTGCGTTCGCTTGACGGGCCATGGAGGCCGTTGGGCCATAGCAGGCCGTGGGCTTCGTTTGTGCCTTGGCTAGGGTTGATTTGAGGAGTGTGTTTAGCGGTTTTTGTTTTTTGAAGAAGGTGATTTTTCCCGTAGTTAGGGGATCCCTTATGGCAGTCCCCGACAAGAAGCAAATGAGATGGTCTCTGCATCATGTTAAAATAATTAATTTTTTTACAACAAAATAATTAATATTCTACATTGTATTAAACATACCACCTAATATATATATAGATCTAGTAATTAAAACTAGCTTATTGAATATTGTAAGCACATATGATAGCACTCTTCTTCTTCATTTTCTTCATTAGTTTTGCAATGTAATGCTTTTTATGTGTGGTATTTCTTTGTTATTGCATCTTCCTCTTCTTGTGTCTCTACTTCTTCCAATTTTTGTTTGAGTTATTCCGTCATTTTGAGCTGGTGAAGAGAAATAGAACCTTTGGTATGGGCGTACGGCCAATCGGAACTTTTTTTTAAAAAAAATTCCTCCGCTAATGCTGTTTATTAGCTACTCTTAAAAAATGGCCCATGTGCAATTGAGCTAAGTTGATTTACTATATTGGACTTAAAATTAAATTAAAAACTTGCTTTTAGCATGTACCTTGTGAAAGCAACTTAGATTTTGGCTATATAACTTATGTTGGGTGACGGCTTGATAAATTAGTACTTCTCCAAACCTGAATTTATGTTCTTTTACAGATTTTTAGAGACAGTCTTGAGGCCAAACAACGTACCTTAAAACTCAAAAGTGTCATTTCGAAAAGAAATTTATTTCAAACCTGCACTAGCTACCAAACAAAATGGGTCATCCTTGATTTATACTATCTCTTTGAAAAGTTTCAAAATTTTTAAAGCTATCTAGATCCACTAAGAGCATCTCCAAGAGTCTTTCTAAATTTGACTTTCTAAATCATCATTTAGAGAGTCATTTGCATAAAAATCGTTTTCTATATCTTTTCACTTTTCAACAGCTTTTCTATTTCCTATGCGTACTCTACAGAGCCATTCTCGCCTTCTATACTTGACTAGCGAAAATTCCGAAATAGAAGATGGCTATATTTGGATGACCATTTACATAAGTTGTTAGAAGATACTTTTTCACCAAAATCTCTATTTCTACCTTTTAGAAAGAATATAGAGCGTCTCTTGGAGATGCTCTAAAGCACCCCTTGTGGACACTTTCAACTACTTCATATAATTACCATAATTAATGGAACTTCCTATGATGGGTCTATGATGGCACGAGATCTTATAGCCTCTGCTACAAGCTCAAGATCTGAAAATTTATTTTGCAGGAGCGAGATTGGGGGGAGAGAACGAGAGCTCGATTTCGCAGGTGCGATTACGCGTTGCTGAAGGCGAACCACCGGATGTCAAAGATCGGAGCACGTGAGAATTGCGGCTCCGGCTCATATCCAAAGTACCTTCAGGTCAGTTTCAGTGGGAAGTGTCGTCACACAGTTGCCAAGACTTAAAACTTGAAAACTATATAATGACTCTCCCATCTCTCATCCCATGACATATCCCCTCTTCTCTCATAAATAACTATGTCATGTCGGCAAATTTGCTAATGTGATGTGATATTTAATGCTCATGACACTAGATTGTCATTAGCTACCAATTTTATATTGGGCCCAAGAGCCAGAGCAAAGAGAAGAGAAGAGAAAGAAAAAAGAGTGACATGAGGTGCATGCAAGAGGCTAAACAAATATTATCGCTGCTAGAGCTCGGACGTTCCATCACTGCTAGAGCTCGAACGTTCTATGGGAAAAAAAATTCTATCAGACGTCCTGACAAAATATTAAAAGTTACCTAGTGCAACATTAACGGTCGTTGTTCAACATGAAAAATAATGTGCAAACATAACTACACCGTTCAGACTCTGGGATAGATTGTTTCCATCGAAACATACGAGTAAACACATTGTGCATTCACCGTAAAACATGTAGAAACAATAGTTGCACCCTCAACACAACATATGTTAGTGTCCAACTTTTTTAAGATTCCGGACATATGCTATGTAGCATTACCAAAAAAAACCATAGATCTCAAATTAATTTTTTTTTATGGGAATAGATCTCAAATTAATTATCCAAGCAAAATCTGTATTTCACTATAATATTATTATGCTCACAATTGTGTTATATTTGGTTGATATTTTTATGAATATTTTTTTGGGGAAGTCAGAACATTTCAAACAATATGAAAAAATGATTATTTTCTGTGCACAAAAGTTTAATATGATGCACAAATAATTTATTCTCACGAAAAAATAGCTCCACACGCGACCAAATTATTCTACGCAAAAAATATGTCAACACAGCGAACAAATTAGTTTACAAGGTAGCTCCTTATATCACGAACAAATCAGTCCACAAAAGTAAACAAATAATAAAACATCTGAATAAATTAGTCTACAAAGCTCAAAGGTAAACAAAATGGCTCCACATGCCAACAAATTGGTATACATGGGCAATAAACTTGCCCATATTAAAAACAAATAATTCTATCGGAGAACTAGTTTGTACAAAAAATAAAAGGAAATAAAAGAGACAAAAAAGTTAAAAGTAAAAGAAAACTTAGTTTTATAAAAAGAAGGAAAGAGAAGAAAGGTGAAAAATAAAATAAAGAAAGAAGTTAGTGTTATTGAAAAAATAAAGAATGAAGAAATGAATAACATTACATGGGTGCCAGCCAGTCAGCCAGAGATAAATAAAAGTTTGAGTTAAATAGATCCGTATTTTACAATTATCACTAGTAAGCTAGTAGTGTAGTGGTGCTGAGCTTGCTTCCTAAGCCTCAAGTAATCACTTCCTGCGGTAACGGTAATTTATTTATTTATACAGCAAGAATAAGCCCAAACATGGGCCAAATCGTGTCCAGCATGCCAAAAGAAAAATGTCCAAAGATGATCTGAATCATGTCCAGCAAATGTATTTTTTTAAGAGAAAACGAACTATCAAACTAGGATGACAACTTGGCGCAACGCTTCAAATTAAAATGTTCTAAGATTGCTAGTAATTAGTAACCCTAGAGCATAACAGAAATTGTTTAGACCTAATAACAAACATAATCCAAGATCGAATAGCCCATGAGTTGTGATTGAATTTTGACTGCTGCATCAAGGTATTAGTTTGTGCCTTTGTGGTCACCAAGTCCTGATCATGGTCATGGCATAAAACAAATTTCACCACGTCAACCATTATTATGATAGCAACATTCTTCTCTGATTCGTTATTTTGGGCCTGAAAGGCCCGAAGGAATAAGATGCAAGGCTGTCAATAAAATTCAAGGGCCCAGACTTTGGTTCCGAAAATGAAGTGCCCTTTGGTGTTGGACTGAAGATTCTTGTCGTCCAACCATGATTTTTCAAACAGAAATCGACTAAACTAATAGAGGTTGCAACATTTACCACAACTTTATTACTGACAAGTCTAGCGAACAATTGCTGGGATTGCATTACAACCAAGTTGAGTTTCGACTTTCGTAGAAAAGCATTTGTGCAAGGGCTGCGACGACACTGACTCCAAAACACCTTCTCACTACGCCATCATCGGCCGTGAAACAATCACTAGCCCGAACTGAAGCATCATCTAATCTGACACATCTATTCCTGCTGACCTGGAAGTGTCTAGTTTGTTTGCCTCACCTCATACTGGTGGCAAATCCTCAGCGGCGTGTCCTTAGAAACAGGCCTTTCCTCCGACCAAAGCCCCATGTTCACATCACCAGTTCCCCAGTGCACCATGCATTTGCTAACCTCACTTGGGTCAAACCGATTCACCAAGCTCAGCCCGGCACACTTGTCCACCAGCATCCATTCCCCTGAGAATTTACCAAAACATGGAGACGCAATAAAGACGTAAAAAGTAATTGAGTTGACAAGACGAATTGCGGTGCACAAATAAAAGTAACTTACCGTTGGGCCTGAGGTCTCCCTCGAATGTTATTTCTCCTGACTCTGGGGTGATTTCTTGCTTTGAACCATTGATTGCCGTGAAAGCAACTACCACCTCAGTTGGGTGCAGCAGGGTGAATGTAGGATGAACTCGTAAACAGACCAACCTTCAAGGGTGAAACATAATTCAATGTCTCTAAAGATACTCTTGAAAGAATCAAACATCCATTGTACAAAAGTATCATTTTTAGTTACATTTGCATACAGTCAACACATTTAAACTTATCAATATCCATTCGAATATTTTCCTTCAAGTTTTAAAAATGATAAGCTAGATTAATCTTAAGAAGTGCTTTCAACATAACCACCTTTGCTATACTTTGCATACATTTCACAATGGTAATATGTGACCAAAGTAGAGCACTAGTGTCTAGTGACCGAGTCAATGTCCAAAATGACCATCTTTTGTGAATGAAGGAAATAGCTAAAGTGCTATAACAAGTGAGCAAAGCATATAATATACAAGCTCCAAAGCAAACTAACCAAGACATGATCAATGATGAGATCATTTGATGCTTAGGACCCAGACATGCCTAACATTCTGTTTCCGGTGTCATCATCGTTCTTTAAATCCTCTAGTGGTCTAGTCCATAAAAACAATTGGTGACACCAGTATCTAGGAAGCATGGAGGTAGAGCTGTGATCACAGTTGACAGGTCATAAGGCATCTGTACGCATGGTCTACCAATATGCTACATAAGGCCATAAGGCCAGTTCTAGAGTATGTTTTGCAATTTGCACTGACGGACCTGATGTACACAGTACACCACAAAGTTGCTTTCATACATAAGGAATGCATTGGAGCAACTCTGGGGATATCATGAGAGAAAAGGGGTCCTCGATCAGTCCTCACCTTGAAAATCCACCAGAACCTGCTCCTACACTTCTTGCCTGAATGCTGGACTCAATCTGAACAATCTTTGGGTTGTCTTTCAAAATAGATATCTGGCGTTGGAGAACCAGACCACCACCTATGTCTCCTTCCATACAAATAGATTCCTCCTCTCCAGATTGCTCAAGATACCTCCTGTAAATTTTTCAACATAAGTTTCTAGTGGACAAAACCTGGAACTAGCCAAGAAATATTCACTAACAGGAAACAAATATCAACACAAGCAATTAGTCTGAAACGACTGCTTTCATTACCTGATAACATTATATTCTTCTGTGCAGCCAGCAGACCTATATTCAGTCCCACTGTATTCTTCATAACCATTTATCTCAATCCTGCTATGAAGCCACTGGGAATCTGCATGTGTCAATTACAATGCTCAAGCTTAGCAAACAAGAAATGAAATTATGGGTCTATTTATAATGCACTTGCATGACGAAAGGATACACCACAATGAGTTTTTGAGTATATCGGGAAAAGTACATGTCAGCAAATGAATAACGAAATATCTATTTCAAAGATAATACATTTATTAGGATTTACAAATTACACAGGTAAAAGCATACCAGAAGGAAGATGGGTCATCGAGATAACACGACCGCCAATCCATGGAACAACCTTAAGCAGCCAGTCTCCACTCTTTAAATCAACAGGTATTTTTGATAGCTCAGCACCTTCCTGTCCTGACGGCTCATCGATATCAGGTATAGGCTGAATCATCTCTGTGCATCCATCACAATGTGCCAGTATGAGACATGCTCGGACAATTAGAACTATTGTGATGATAATTGTTTGGGGAATAATTTCCTGTGTATTCTTCCAACCCTAGAAGGGTGGGTATATAGAGTTAGCTATACATGGGCCTCTATGGGCTACACAGGCCATATGAGCCACTCACACATATATACACTAACACCCCCCCCCCCGCAGTCTGGACTACCGGCGCAGCGGTGTACAAGACTGGCCCACAAAGAAAGAAACTCACACACAAGGCCCCCCGCAGCCACAACTAGCCACTGGCTACGTTGAGGCTGGACCGGAACTCCGAGAAGGTCGAGGAGGGAAGACCCTTGGTGAAGATGTCAGCGAACTGGGAGGTGGTCGGTACATGGAGAACCCGAACATCGCCGATAGCCACCCGGTCACGAACGAAATGCAAGTCAATCTCCACATGCTTCGTCCGCTGATGTTGAACCGGGTTGGTAGAGAGGTACACGGCACTGACGTTGTCGCAGTAGACGAGCGTACTCTTGGTGAGCAGGCTGTGAAGCTCAGCCAAGAGTTGTCGGAGCCAGGACACCTCAGCCACGCCGTTAGCAACAGCCCGGTACTCCGCCTCAGCACTCGAGCGGGAAACAACCGGCTGTCGCTTGGACGACCAGGAGATCAGGTTGCCGCCGAGGAAGACGGCATAACCTGAGGTAGAGCGGCGCGTGTCCGGGCACCCCGCCCAGTCAGCGTCAGTGTAGACTACCAGCTCAGCAGACGGAGACCGGTGGAGGACCAAGCCGTAGTCAACAGTGCCTCGGACGTAGCGAAGAAGGCGCTTCAGCGCAGCAAGGTGTGACTCCCGTGGATCATGCATATGGAGGCAGATCTGCTGGACAGCATAAGTGAGATCCGGCCGGGTGAAAGTGAGGTACTGTAAGGCTCCAGCAAGACTCCGATAAGCAGTAGGATCAGCCACAGGATCACCCAGAGTAGCAGACAGTTTCGCCTGAGTGTCAACAGGAGTGGAGCAAGGCTTGCAATCAGTCATCCCGGCACGCTCCAGGATATCCAGGGCATACTGACGCTGGTGAAGGAGAAGACCAGTCTGACGGGGCTCAACTGTCACGCCCAAGAAGTGGTGAAGCTGACCCAGATCCTTCATGGCAAACTCCTGCTGAAGTGAGGTGATAATCCGCTGAAGTAGTTGTGGATTAGAGGCAGTCAGAACAATGTCATCAACGTAGAGGAGGAGGTAGGCAACCCCATCAGCATGGTGATATATGAACAACGAAGTATCTGACTTGACCTCAAGAAACCCCAGTGTCAGCAAGAAGGTGGCAAACCGAGAGTACCATGCCCGAGGAGCCTGCTTCAAACCATAGAGAGACTTGTTCAACCGGCAGACCAAATCCGGACAACTGGAGTCCACAAACCCTGCTGGTTGGCTGCAGTAGACTGTCTCGGTCAGAGTGCCATGAAGGAATGCATTCTTGACATCAAGTTGGTGCACTGGCCAAGACCGAGAGAGAGCCAAAGAGATAACAGTGCGCACTGTAGCAGGCTTCACCACTGGGCTGAAAGTCTCGTCATAGTCAACACCAGGACGCTGAGTGAATCCCCGAAGGACCCAACGCGCCTTATAGCGCTCCAGAGTACCATCAGCACGACGCTTGATTGTCCAAATCCACTTGCCGGTCACCACATTGCAACCAGACGGACGCGGCACAAGGTCCCAAGTCTGATTGGCAAGAAGAGCTCCGTACTCCTCTTCCATCGCACGACGCCAGTTCGGATCTGCGAGAGCCTCACGAACCGACGTCGGGATCGGAGAAAGCCGCGGCTCCCCCTCGGTGGCGGAGAGGGCCCGCGGCCGAAGAACCCCGGCCGCCTGCCGGGTCACCAGGGGATGAGTGTGGCGAGGATCCCGATGGATGACCGGCGGGTGGTACACGGCCGACTCCACCCGAGAGCGACGTGGTGGAGGCGGCGGCGGTGGTGGCGGAGGCGGTGTAGGCGCCGGTGGAGGAGGCGGAGACGGGTCCGGTGACGGTGGTGGAGGCGGAGCCGTGGAGTGGCGCCCGTAGACATAGCGCACAGGAGGCACATAGTCCACGGGCACCGTCGGTGGAGGAGCCGGAGAAGGCAGCGGCGGTCGAGGCACCGGACGGCGCTGGTACACCTGCACGGGCTCAGTGTAGCGTGCAGGTGGTGGCGGGGCCGCGCGTGGCGCGGTAGGAGGCGCCGGAGCCGCGTGTGGCGCGGCGAGGGGCGCCGGGGGCACCGGGGCCGCGCGTGGCGCGGCCGAAGGCACCAAGCCCACGTCAGGTGCGACGAATGGCACCGGAACCGCGGGTGGTGCAAGAGGAGGCTCAGGCGCCGCACGGCGCACAGCCGTAGGAGCCAGAGCCGGTGGTGTACCAGAAGGACCTGCCGGAAAAGGAAAAATAGAAACAGGTGGCTGCACCACCGGGTCAGAAAACATGGACTCAATGTCAGGATCAGAAGTGGGTGTGGAGGAGGAGGAAAAGGGGAAGTACGACTCATCAAACACAAAATGTCGGGAGATAAGAACCCGACGAGAGGCGAGATCGTAGCAGCGGTACACCTTATGGTCAGGGGAGTAACCAAGGAACACACAACGTGTCGAGTGAGGTGCGAGCTTGTGAGGAGCGGTGGCAGCAAGGTTCGGGTAGCAAGCGCACCCGAAGACACGAAGGTGAGCGTAAGTGGGAGGGGTACCGAAGAGAGCGTGGTGAGGAGTCAGAGCGGGAGAAGCGGTGGAAGGAAGACGGTTGAGAAGGTAGGTGGCAGTGTGAAGGCTCTCTGCCCAGAAGCGCGGGGGCAGGGAGGCCTAGATCAGAAGAGTGCGCATGACATCGTTCGTGGTCCGAATCATGCGCTCTGCCTTGCCGTTCTGTGGGGAAGTATACGGACAAGACATACGTAACTGAACACTGCGGGAGAGAAAGAAGGAGCGAGAGGTGGAGTTATCGAACTCACGACCGTTGTCGCACTGGACGGCCTTAACGGTGAGGCCGAACTGAGTGGACACCCAGGCAAAGAAGTGAAGAAGGGTGGGGAAGGTGTCAGACTTGGCACGCAAAGGGAAGGTCCAGGAGTAGTGAGAAAAATCATCAATGATCACCAGATAATACTTATAACCAGAGATGCTGAGTACAGGAGAAGTCCACACATCACAGTGGATCAGATCAAAAGCATGCGAAGCATGCGAAGAAGAAGAAGAAAAAGGAAGTCGAACATGACGACCAAGCTGGCATGCCTGACAGAGGTGCTCAGCAGTAGTCCTAGTACAAGAGATATCTCCACTACGACTAATCTGAGCCAAAACATCTCGGCCGGGATGACCGAGGCGGCGGTGCCAGGTGGTGGAAGACGGTGTCGCGGCGAGAGCAGCTGACGAGGAGGACGAAGGTGAAGTAGAGGCAGCAGAAATAGGAAGCCGAAGGGTGTAAAGGGGCCCGGTGCTATCACATCGGAGGAGTGGACGCCCGGTAGCCAAATCCTTCACAAAAATACCAGAAGTGTCAAACTCCACAGAACAAGAATTGTCAGCTGTAAATTGACGAATAGAAAGGAGATTGTGAACCATCTGAGGAGCAACAAGGACATCAGAGAGACGGAAAGGACCATGAGCAGAACCCACAGAAGTAACCGGAAGACAAGAACCATCACCGACCATGATGGAAGAAGGACAAGAGGGGTGAGGTCGGACAGAAGAAAGGATACCCGCATCTGGAGTGGTGTGGTAAGAGGCACCCGAGTCAGCGATCCACTCGGTGCCAACGGGCGGAGTCAGCCCCACAATGCTGAAGGACTGCGCCAAGGCAGCCTGATCCCACCCCCCCGGCCACGACGAGCTGGGCGGAGGAGGTGGGGTCCAGGTCGGCGCGTAGGAGGCAGCACTCGCGACCATGGCCGCCGGCTGGTGCGGGGGACGAGGCCCCCCTCCCTGACCCTGGTGGGGCCACATGGAGATACGCCCTGACCACGGGTTGGAGAAGGTCGGCCAGGGCGCACCTCCAGGAAGGGGTCGGAGCCTGGGTGGGCGTCCCACGACCCCCACGACCCCCACCACCACGTCCTCGGCGGCCCCCACGGCCCCCCCACCCCCGCTCGGCCCGGGGGGAGGAGCACCAAGGAGAGAGGCAGGCGGCGAGGCGGAGGACGGTGGTGGGGCAGCGACGAGTGCGCGAGAGGTAGAGGACGAAGACGTGGTCGAGGCAGGTGTGTGGAGGCCCCGGG
The DNA here is from genome assembly GCA_036936925.1 of Cenchrus fungigraminus. Taxonomy (NCBI): domain Eukaryota; kingdom Viridiplantae; phylum Streptophyta; class Magnoliopsida; order Poales; family Poaceae; genus Cenchrus; species Cenchrus fungigraminus. The sequence continues at coordinate 78,930,302 of CM072780.1, forward strand.
TGAGCTCCTCTAGGGTGAGGGCATCACGGACCTGCAGGAAGGTGGGTGGCGGCTGCTGGTGCGTCAGCAACGTCCGCACGGCCTCGTAGCTGCTGGGAAGGCCCCGTAGAACGTTGAGGACCAAGACGTGCTCCGGGACCGTGTACCCGAGGTCGCGAAGCCCATCGGCCGTGCTCTTCATCTTCCTGCAGTAGTCACCCACGGACAGGTCACCCTGCCCGAGCGTGCGAAGCTCGGCGTCGAGCTGGAGGGCGCGTGTCTGTGCGTTCCCGAGAAACTGAGTCTCGAGGGAAAGCCACATCACGCGCGCGGTGGGATCTGGAGTCCGCACGATGTCCTGGAGATCCAGGGAGATGGTCCCCGAGATCCAGGACATGGCGATGCTGTCGCGGCGTCACCACGCCGGGTCGCGAGCACGGGCAGGAGTGTCGGAGAGGACGTAGCCGTCGAGAGCGTAGCGGCGGAGCACGAGGAGAATTTGGTCCCTCCAGCGAGCGTAGGAGGTGGAGGTGGAGTCGAGGAGGACGGTGACCAGGTTCTTGATGTGCGGGACCCCAGCGGCCTGAAGGTGGAGGTAGGCGGCCATGGGGTCGTCCATGCCGCTCGAGGGTCCAGCACTCGGCGTCGGCAGAGAAGTAGGCGGAGGCTGCTGAGAAGAGGCGACACGCTCCCCCGCAGAGGCGTGGAGGAAGCGCTCCGCCTCGGCGACCTGGCGAGCAAGTGCGTCGGCCATGGTACGCTCGTGCTCCCAGGCGAGGGCAGCCACACGCACGCGCTCCTCGGCGGCGGCTGCCGCGGTCTTCGCGTGCTCCAGGGCCGCAGTGAGGGCGTTGTCGGCGGCGGCGACAGAGGTGGGACGCGGAGACAACCCGCGGAGGAAGGCGGTGGCGGAGAAGGGTCCAGCCGCGGGAGGGGTGCCGTAGAGGGGACCGTAGGGGTAGCCAATGAAGAGCGTGGCACCGGGGCCGCCAAGCAGCAAGGCGCCAGTTGCGCCCATGGTACCATGACCGCCGCCTGGAGGAACCGCAGCAGAGGTCGAGGCGGTAGCGGCGGAGATGGTGGGGGCCGGGCTACCCGTCAAGGTGGGGCCGGTGAGGGCAGCAGTCAGCGCACCAGCGACCTCGGAGCGCCCCTGACCCGCGGCTGCCCCGAAGATGCGGAGGGCAACGGCCATGGCATCAGGGCCGGCCGCGGCAATAGCTGCTGCTGTGGCGGGGGAGAGGCCGTAGGCGGCGACCAGGGCGTCCGTAGCACCCTGCACAGCCAAACCGCCGACGTCCACAGTGTCCAGGTCGGCGTTGGCGGCGTCCAGGCCCCCGGAGGCGGCGTCCAGGCCCCCGTGGCCCGCAATCGCGCCGGCCTCCAGGTCCCCCGCGCCTGTGACCGCGGCCAGGCCCCCGACGCCCGCACCCGCGGCGGCATCGGGCCCTGCGCGCCCGCGTCGGCGCCTCCCGCGCCCGCGGTGAGGGCCCCTGCGCCCGCGCCAAGCCGCGCCGCGGGGAGACCGGCGTCAGCGGCGGCGGGATCGGCAGGGGGCGGCCGTGAATCGGCAGTGAGGGCGACGGCGGGGTCCAGAAGCGGCGGCGGCATCACACCGTGCGCGTGCGCACCTGGAGGAGGACGACGGGCCGCGGCGGACGCATAGGAGAGAGGTAGGTAGGAGGAGAGAGGAGGGGGCGGGGGCCAGCCGGCCATGGCAGGGAGGAGGAGGCGCCTGTAGCCGGCGGCAGCTCAGGGGAGAGGAGGGTAGGAGAGAGAGGAAACCCTAGCTGATACCATGTTTGGGGAATAATTTCCTGTGTATTCTTCCAACCCTAGAAGGATGGGTATATAGAGTTAGCTATACATGGGCCTCTATGGGCTACACAGGTCATATGGGCCACTCACACATATATACACTAACAATAATTATTTCCTTCAAGATCTAAAACAGTAAAACCATAAAGAAATGGTAGGAAAATACCCAAACGTTTCTTGCAGTCAAGTTCACTAGTTGCAACTAAGCTGGACACTTCAGATTCGGGAGGCATTGTAAGGTGTATTTCTTCACCATCAACACCATCTGCACTTATCTGGATGAAAAAAGTGACTTTAAAATTACAATGAAGATATGTTTGTTGCTTGAGTGGAAAATAAAGGTATGGAAAGCAATAGACACACCATAGCACCTCCACCAAGCAATATATTTATTTTTAAATTTCGTTTTGGTCTCTTCCATGACCCTTCAGATTTGAAGACTTTGACAGTAACAACTGATGAGTGGAGTTCAGCAGTGTAACACGTCAAAAGATATTCTCCCTGTGTGAATTTATACCCATCTCCAGCGTCTTCAAACAGGACACCTTCAGCTTTACCTGTAAAACAAACCAAGTCATTGAGCAGACATTATGCACACAGCTTTGAGATAACATTTTAATACAGTATCTTGAACACAAAATAAAGGCTAACTTTATAAAGTATAAAGAATGAGCTGTAACAGAAACACTGACTAATGTGCAGCAGATCAAAATTCTGTTTCTTATTCTGTTGTGGATGCTTTCTTTGGTCAGAAGTTTCAGTGCAGAAAGAAAGGCCAGGCATCCACAAGTGGCTAGCATCCATATATTTGCTAAGTTTGTTCATCCAGATATTTGCTAAGTTTGTTCATTCAGATATTTGTTAAGGCCAGCTCTATTTCTAAAGAGCCTGGGAGATTTGTTGGGATCAAGCAGAGATAAACCTCAAAGCTCAGAGCCTCCCAGAGGCCTAGCAAGAGCTTATCCCTGCCATTTGGTGTTCATCGTTCGATAGACAAGTCACATCATATTCATTCAATAGCATATGACATATTGTTAGAGTATGTTTGGTAGTTGTAGATATACGTATCGTTGACTGCCATATGTATCCGGGGTAGCCTTGCACCCCAAGTCATGTACTCTCATATATACCGGCCGAGGCCTTCAATGCAATACAATCATCCATTACACCAATTCCATCCTCTTCTACATGGTATCACGAGTTTAGGGTTTTTTTTTCTGATCCTCGGTTACACCTTCCGCTTCCCTAACCCTAGTGCCGCCGCCGCCCTCCTCTCACGCCGCGGCCTCCCCTGTCCTCCAAGGCGCCCCGTCCACGGCCTTCTAGTGCGCCCCGGGGGAGGTTACCATCACCTCCGCCGGGGGCCGCACCCCAGAGCTGTAGATCGGAGTTGATCTGCCGTCGTCGTAGAAGGTCGCAGTAGCAACAGATCGTGAAGAACTCACCCGGCTGTCGTCGTCCGCGGGCTGCCTACGCCTACCTCCTCACGCTCATCCCCTGGCAAGATCCGCCGCCGCCGGCGGATCCGCATCGGACTCCTCTGTCGCCGGCGGGATCCGCATCGCCACCCCCACTGCCCGTGGCTCCATCCCCTCGTTTGGATCCCGTCACACGAGGACCTTCACCGGCCGCATTGCCTGCCCCGGCGGTTCCTCCGGCGAATCCGGGTTCTGCCCGCCCGTGGCGGACTCCTTCAACGCGGCCGGCTCACTTGCGCCCGTCGGTGTGGCCCGCCGCCGTCCCTGGCGGGGTCCTCCACCGCCGCCGGCTGGGACCTGCTGCCGTCAGGAGGGACACGCCGCCGTCCCTGGCGAGGTGCTCAACACTGCCGGCTGGGTTCTGCGCCGTCCGCCGGGTCATCTCTCTCCCTCTGTTTTTTATTCTCTCACACGACTGCGACGTTGACCGTGGCTCGTGGGAGACAGAAAGAGATAAGAGGGTGAGGGGTTGTGCTAGGCGTACCCGGGAGAGTCTACACGAGAAGTTGCTGCTGTTTTCTTTTTTAATTTCTCTGATTTTTGCTCGATCACTGATCGAGATTGAGTCGCCCATCGCCCATCGTCCACCAACACGAGGGTTGCGGCTGCACCGCCTCCTCGAGCAGTAGCGCAGCACTCCCTGGTCCTCTGTTGTTGCATCTTCATCGCCGTCGACTACGTCCTCGCATCGTCTACGACTACGTCATTGCGCGCCTTGCGCGCATGGTCTTCATCAAGCTGTTCGAGTTCTTCACCGTCTCCTTCGAGCTCCGCCGCCGCGTCATCCGGATCATCAGGCATTGCGCCAGATCGTCTGGGTACACCTCTTCGCTTCGTCCACTACCACCTCGTGGCCAGCGTCGTCATCCCTTCTACTCCGACAACCGCGGGTTGCATCGGCATCTCCTCGCCATTGTGTGCCTGTGACCGTCGTAGAGGCCTTCTCTGCTGATCCCTCAGACGACAACGTCCGGTGGTGCACCGTCCCTCGCATGTCTGGTATCGGCAACACCGGTGCGTGCCATCATTCCCGAGGTGTTTTTTTGGGCCTGGCAAACCCGAGAATGTCTCGTCCGTCGGCTCCTGACTGCATCGACTTCGGCATCGACCCTCTTCGACTGCCTCGACGCGTCGCCGTCTTCGTCCTTGGTGGCTTCCCCTTTGCGCCACCGTCCTCCCGGCGCCTCCTCGAGCGCTCGCGGCTTCCTGTGCAGCTCCTTACCCTCGGCAACTTCGACAGCTCCACGTCGACCACGGCTACCCTACGCACGGCATCATCGACCACGGCTATTCACCCTCCGTCTCGGCTTCATCGACATCGGCACAAAGGGCTACCATCCGCATGAGTTTCTCGCTGGTTTTCTCTCCAGTCCCAGCGTCTGCACCACACCGACGTTCCAACTGCGGGGGGATGTCAGTCCGTCGGCTCTCGCCTACGGCTTCTTCTCCAGTCTCACCGTCTGTGGTGCTCCCGCTGTGACTGCGGGGTAATGTTAGAGTATGTTTGGTAGTTGTAGATATACGTATCGTTGACTGCCATATGTATCCGGGGTAGTCTTGCACCCCAAGTCATGTACTCTCATATATACCGGCCGAGGCCTCAATGCAATACAATCATCCATTACACCAATTCCATCCTTCTACACATATTGACACTTGAGGATACCAACATCATTTGATCTTCAGAAAATGAGAAGCTACATACCATTTTCATCCAATGCGATGATTAGTGACAAATCATCCTCCAAATTTGCTTCACCAACATGCTTAATAGGAGGACCTACAGGAAGAATTGCTCCACCTCGTAAATACAGCACCGGCAAATCCTACACAAATATCCATTCATAATTAAGTCTTGGAATCACATGTAACTCAGCAAATTAGGAGTTTAAGAACCAACTTACAGGGTGCGAATCTGCAAAATCAAAAGGCAACCATATGCCCTTTGGTAACTTATGTGCACATTCATGAGCTCCTTTATTAGGCAAAGTGCTGCCAAAAGACCAGAAAGATTTATGATACCAAGGCATAGAGAAAGATGCATAAAAAAGAACACTAAGCATTTTGGCATCTTTTCATCTATATATAATTGATGACAGAAAATTGAACAATTTCCTGTTGATTATGCAAAATCATCTCTAGCACACAAACATCCTCTGAGGCACTGGCAAGTGGCACATAGCCATATGAAAGCAAAATTACACAAAATACAAAGCAGATCATCGGTTTCAAGAAAAAAGGTTAAATAAAAAAAGATACTGTCAAGTCATTGATGCGAAGATAATACCTTGCACATACTAAAAGTGGTCCAAGGAGAAAGGAAGTCTCAACTTTTCTCAGTTCAGGGTCTTGCGGGTCTACAAAATATCATGGAATGCAACACAACTTTTGTTAATAAACTGCATCCTTGGAAGGACATATGCTATGTAACCCACCGAACAGTCTCCATCTAAGAAGGATCTTTTATACAGTTTGGATTGCAAAAGAAAGGAGGCAACAACTCGCCACACATCTGTGTTCTTTCAACAAACTACAGCATCTTATTAAAATTGGGTGATACAGAGTGAGAGATTTGATTACCAGCAAAGAAAACTGGAGTAGCAACTGGAATGCCCTTTGTATGAGAATGGTAAAAAAGAGTGTAGATATGTGGCAGTAGCCGGTACCGTCTTAGTAATGCAAGGCGACAAACTTCCTCGCACTGGAATAAGTACAAAGTTTTCTAATTAGTCAGTGCTTTCGCAATTAAGAATTGATCAATGCTAAACAGCCAGCAGAGGCTTTGATTCCTAAGAATATTACATAAAACTCAACCTAATTACCAACAACAAACTGCTATCACAATATCTTGGACTTTAATTCTGCTTCCCTAGGAACCCTAACCCCTTTAACAGAACAAAATGACTGCAGGCCAAATCATGATGTACAGCATAATAAGTGGCACAAAAAAACAATCGGAGGAAATGCTAAACAGATGTATAGGATCGCAAGAACATGCAGTCACAAAAAAAGAACATGCTATAGAAGTGTGGCAAGTACACTGCACATAGGGATATAATACAGAAACTCTTTTAAGCATCAATCATGCACTACATGCAAAGATGAATTGCAGTGAAGCAGAAACATGTGCAGTGAATAAAGATTCTTGGAATGTAGCAAAAATGTTGTGTTTTTGAGAATACGTGTTTGGATGTCAGTATTGGGAGCATAAAGTCATACCTCTTCACCGAAGGACCATGGCTCATGGTCGACACTTCCAGTTTCCGTGTGGCCACGTGAAAATGGAAACAATGCACCCACACCCATCCATCTTCCAAACAGTTTTGGAGTAGCATTACCAGCAAAACCACCAATATCAGGACCTGACAATGGTTGACCACTGAGACCCTGATCAGATAACCATACTGTTAGACCTAGACCATAAAAGTTCATGCTTAACTCACATATCTTGCCAGACGACCACAGTAAATATATTATGGACATTGTAACAATTTCACTTACTAAATGTCAACGCCGCAAGAACAGAGTCCTTAAGACTTAAAAGAAATGGGGGGGGGGGGGGGATAGTAGAATTGTGGCAGAAGCACAACTGATTGAGGAACCAAATTTTGACTAATACAGAAGACCATTGTTCTCAACCATTGCACTATAGAAAAATGACGGACTGTGGATTGCTTTCACATCACAAGATTGTGCACATTATGAAATTGAATGTCACAAAAAATTAAATGCTAAAATAAGTAGAACCAAACAGTTATGCATAATCATTTGCACTGATGACAAAAGAAATAGAACATTTTTGTTTTTAGGGGCACTTGGAAGTTGGAACATAGTTTCATAAGTAGAAAAGGCCAGGCACTCCAACAAACGAGCAGAGACAATTTTGCATATTAGAACAAATGTTTCACTTACCAACTGAAGAACCATTGGTAGACTCATGTGCAGATGCTCCCAATTTGACAGATTATCACCAGTCCATGTTGCAGCATAGCGCTGGCTTCCTATAAAACCAGCTCGGGTAAGAACAAATGGCCGTTTAGCTGCATTACCCATTGCCATTCCTTCATAAGTAGATCTTGCCATTAGCATTCCGTAGACCTGAAAATTATTAACACTAAAAGACATCAAGTAGAAATAATAGCCATTTAATTATATTGCCATTACTCAATAGCCACAATACATGGCAGGGGAACAAAAACATACATTGTGATAATACGAATGATTTTGAACACCGCCAATATCAGCATCTCCCCTATGAATATTGCTTTCAGGCATTGTCTTCGTGGTAGTCTACAAGTTCAGACCAATACCTTCAGTTACACAGGAAAAATTAAACAAGGTTATCTTAAATATATGATTTATACAATCACGTACTTTGAAAACAGCCGGCTCGTTCATATCATTCCATATTCCATCAACACCATTAGAGATGAAATCTTTTACCAAACCAGACCACCAGGCACGTGTTTTTTCAGACGTATAATCAGGGAAAACACAATCACCAGGCCACACCTCCCCTAAATTAGACTATGTGAGGCATTTCCTCTTACCATCCAAGAAGATGAGAATGGAGCTTATTTATTTAAGTCAGTGAAGCATACCAACAAATGGGCTGCCATCTGCCTTTTGAATCCAAACATCATTTTTTGTACCGCTATCATAAACAAAGTAACCCTCCTCCTTCTTGATTCCTGGGTCAAGCATCCAGATTGCTTGGCAACCTATGGAGTGGAGATCGTCCACCATTGCTTTTGGATCAGGGAATCGCTTCTGTAGCATAACAAATAGCAAAGTGCTCAAACAGGATTTAAAAAAAAATCAATTGTCATACAAAATTGTTTGGGCTTAAAAGAACACAGTAAATCTTAGCTAAAAAAGTGTATAATTATAGCAAAAAATAATTGGATGGTCTAGTTAAGGTTCCGAGTGTTAGTGTATATATGTGTGAGTGGCCCATATGGCCTGTGTACAGCCCATAGAGGCCCATGTATAGCTAACTATATACCCACCCTTCTAGGGTTAGCGGAATACACATGAAATTATTCCTCAAACATGGTATCAGCTAGGGTTTCCTCTCCTTCCTCTCTCCACCTTCCCTGAGCTCCTGGCGCCGCCCCTGCCATGGATGGCCGGCTGCCCCTCTCCTCCCTCCCTCCTCTCTCAGATCCGGCCGCCGGCACTCCTGCCCATGGGCACGTCGCCCTGCACGAGCAGCCGCAGCCGCAGCTCCCGTCCTCCTCTGCTCTAGCGGCGGATAGCACCTCTGCTCCCGTCGACGACCTGGCCCCGACGCGTCTGCCGCCGCCAACGTCGACCTCCGCCGGTGACACTGGTGTGACCAGGGGCACGAGTGGTGCCCTGCTGCCCGGATCTGCGATGGGCCCCGGCATCCCTCTCTTCCCGGGCCATCCCTTCTCCGCCACCACCTTCCTCCGCGGGCTGTCTCCGCGTCCCACCTCTGTCGCCGCCGCCGACAGCACCCTTGATGCGGCCCTGGAGAGCGCCAAGACCGCGGCAGCCACCGCCGAGGAGCGCGTGCGTGTGGCTGCCCTCGCCTGGGAGCACGAGCGTACCACGGCTGACGCTCTTGCTCGCCAGGTCGCCGAGGCAGAGCGCTTCCTCCACGCCTCTGCGGGGGAGCGCGTCGCCTCTTCTCAGCAGCCTCCGCCTACGGCTCTGCCCATGCCGAGTGCTGGACCCCCAAGTGGCACGGACGACCCCATGGTCGCCTACCTCCACCTTCAGGCCGCCGGGGTCCCGCACATCAAGAACCTGGTCACCGTCCTCCTCGACTCCACCTCCACCTCCTACGCTCGATGGAGGGACCAGGTTCTCCTCGTGCTCCGCCGCTACGCTCTCGACGGCCACGTCCTCTCCGACACTCCAGCATCGCCGTGTCCTGGATCTTTGGGACCATCTCCCTGGATCTCCAGGACATCGTGCGGACTCCGGGTGCCACCGCGCGCGTGATCTGGCTTGCCCTCAAGACTCAGTTTCTCGGGAACGCCCAGACTCGCGCCCTCCAGCTCAACGCCGAGCTTCGCACGCTCGAGCAGGGTGCCCTGTCCGTGGGAGACTACTGCCGGAAGATGAAGAGCACGGCCGATGCGCTTCGCGACCTCGGGTACCCGGTCCCGGAGCACGTCTTGGTGCTCAATGTCGTGCGGGGCCTTCCCAGCAGTTACGAGGCCCTGCGGACGTTGATCACGCACCAGCGGCCGCCACCCACCTTTCTGGAGGTCCGTGATGCTCTCACCCTCGAGGAGCTCACCCGGGGCCTCCACACACCTGCCTCGACCATGTCCACCACCTCTCGTGCTCTCGTCGCTGCCCCACCACCGTCCTCCGCCTCGCCGCCTGCCTCTCTCCTTGGCGCTCCTCCCCCGGGCCGAGCGGGGGTGGGGGGGCCGTGGGGCCGCTGCGGCCGCCAAGGGCGCGGTGGTGGGGGTCGTGGGACGCCCACCCAGGCTCCGACCCCTGCTCTCGCTCCTCTTCCCGAAGGTGCGCCCTGGCCGACCTTCTCCAACCCGTGGTCAGGGCATATCTCCATGTGGCCCCACCAGGGTCAGGGAGGGGGGCCTCGTCCCCCGCACCAGCCGGCGGCCATAGTCGCGGGTGCTGCCTCCTACGCGCCGTCCTGGACTCCACCTCCTCCTCCGCCCAACTCGCCGTGGCCGGGGGGGTGGGATCAGGCTGCCTTGGCGTATTCCTTTGCCTCTTACCATACTACTCCGGATGCGGGTATCCTTTCTGTCCGACCTCCTCACCCCTCTTGTCCTTCTTCCATCATGGTCGGTGATGGTTCTTGTCTTCCGGTCACTTCTGTGGGTTCTGCTCATGGTCCCTTCCGTCTCTCTGATGTCCTTGTTGCTCCTCAGATGGTTCACAATCTCCTTTCTATTCGTCAATTTACAGCTGACAATTCTTGTTCTGTGGAGTTTGACACTTCTGGTCTTTCTGTGAAGGATTTGGCTACCGGGCGTCCACTCCTCCGCTGTGATAGCATCAGGCCCCTTTACATCCTTCGGCTTCCTGCCTCCGCTGCCTCTACTTCACCTTCGTCCTCCTCGCCAGCTGCTCTCGCCGCGATACCGTCTTCCACCACCTGGCACCGCCGCCTCGGTCATCCCGACCGAGATGTTTTGGCTCAGATTAGTCGTAGTGGAGATGTCTCTTGTACTAGGACTACTGCTGAGCACCTCTGTCATGCATGTCAGCTTGGTCGCCATGTTCGGCTTCCTTTTTCTTCTTCTTCTTCGCATGCTTTTGATCTTTTCCACTGTGATTTGTGGACTTCTCCTGTACTCAGCAGTTCTGGCTATAAGTATTATCTGGTGATCATTGATGATTTCTCTCACTACTCCTGGACCTTCCCTTTGCGTGCCAAGTCTGACACCTTCCCCACCCTCCTTCACTTCTTTGCCTGGGTGTCCACTCAGTTCGGCCTCACCGTTAAGGCCGTCCAGTGCGACAACAGTCGTGAGTTTGATAACTCCACCTCTCGCTCCTTCTTTCTCTCCTGAGGTGTTCAGTTGCGTATGTCTTGTCCGTATACTTCCCCACAGAACGGCAAGGCAGAGCGCATGATTCGGACCACGAACGATGTCATGCGCACTCTTCTGATCCAGACCTCCCTGCCCCCGCACTTCTGGGCAGAGCCTTCACACTGCCACCTACCTTCTTAACTGTCTTCTTTCCACCGCTTCTCCCGCTCCGACTCCTCACCATGCTCTCTTCGGTACCCCTCCCACTTACGCTCGCCTTCGTGTCTTCGGGTGCGCTTGCTACCCGAACCTTGCTGCCACTGCTCCTCACAAGCTTACACCTCGCTCGACACGTTGTGTGTTCTGACCATAAGGGGTACCGCTGCTATGATCTCACCTCTCGTTGGGTTCTTATCTCCCGACATGTTGTGTTTGACGAGTCGGACTTCCCCTTTTCCTCCACCTCCACACCCACTCCTGATCCTGACATTGAGTCCATGTTTTCTGACCCGGTGGTTCAGCCACCTGTTTCTGTTTTTCCTTTTCCAGCAGGTCCTTCTGGTACACCACCGGCTCTGGCCCCTTCGGCTGTGCCACGCGCGGCGCCTGCGCCTCCTCTTGCACCACCCGCGGTTCCGGGACCATTCGTCGCACCTGACATGGGCTTGGTGCCTTCGGCAGCGCCACGCGCGGCCCCGGCGCCCCCGGAGCCCCTCGCCGCGCCACGCGCGGCACCGGCGCCTTCTGTCGCGCCCCCGGCGCCTCTCGCCGCGCCACACGCGGCTCCAGCGCCTCCTACTGCGCCACGCGCGGCCCCGCCACCACCTGCACGCTACACCGAGCCCGTGCAGGTGTACCGACGCCGTCCGGTGCCTCCACCGCCGCTGGCTTCTCTAGCTCCTCCACCGGAGGTGCCTGTGGACTATGCGCCTCCTGTGCGCTATGACTACGGGTGCCGCTCCACGGCTCCGCCTCCTCCACCACCGTCACCGGAGCCGTCTCCGCCTCCTCCACCGGCGCCCACACCGCCTCCGCCGCCACCACCGCCACCTCCACCACGTCACTCTCGGGTGGAGCCGGCCGTGTACCACCCGCCGGTCATCCATCGGGATCCTCGTCACACCCATCCCATGGTGACCCGGCAGGCGGCCGGGGTTCTTCGGCCGCGGGCTCTCTCCGCCACCGAGGGGGAGCCGCGGCTCTCTCCGATCCCGACGTCGGTTCGTGAGGCTCTGGCAGATCCGAACTGGCATCGTGCGATGGAAGAGGAGTACGGAGCTCTTCTTGCCAACCAGACTTGGGACCTTGTGCCGCGTCCGTCTGGTTGCAATGTAGTGACCGGCAAGTGGATTTGGACGATCAAGCAACATGCTGATGGTACTCTGGAGCGCTATAAGGCGCGTTGGGTCCTTCGGGGGTTCACTCAGCGTCCTGGTGTAGACTATGACGAGACTTTCTGTCCAGTGGTGAAGCCTGCTACTGTGCGCACTGTTCTCTCTTTGGCTGTGTCTCGGTCTTGGCTAGTGCAACAGCTCGATGTCAAGAATGCATTTCTTCATGGCACTCTGACCGAGACAGTCTACTGCAGCCAGCCAGCAGGGTTTGTGGACTCCAGTCGTCCGGATTTGGTCCGCCGGTTGAACAAGTCTCTATGGTTTGAAGCAGGCTCCTCGGGCATGGTACTCTCGGTTTGCCACCTTCTTGCTGACACTGGGGTTTGTTGAGGCCAAGTCATATACTTCACTGTTCATATATCACCATGCTGATGGGGTTGCCTACCTCCTTCTCTACGTTGATGACATTGTTCTGACTGCCTCTAGTCCACAGCTACTTCAGCGGATTATCTCCTCCCTTCAGCAGGAGTTTGCCATGAAGGATCTGGGCCAGCTTCACCACTTCTTGGGCGTGACAGTTGAGCCCCGTCAGGCTGGTCTTCTCCTTCACCAGCGTCAGTATGCCCTTGATATCCTGGAGCGTGCCGGGATGACTGATTGCAAGCCTTGCTCCACTCCTGTTGACACTCAGGCGAAGCTGTCTGCTACTCCGGGTGATCCTGTGGCTGATCCTACTGCTTATAGGAGTCTTGCTGGAGCCTTACAGTACCTCACTTTCACCAGGCCGGATCTCACCTACGCGGTCCAGCAGATCTGTCTCCACATGCATGATCCTCGGGAGTCACATCTTGCTGCGCTGAAGCACCTTCTTCGCTACGTCCGCGGCACGGTTGACTTCGGCTTGATCCTCCACCGGTCTCCTTCTGTTGAGCTGGTCGTCTACACTGACGCTGACTGGGAGGGGTGCCCGGACACGCGCCGCTCTACCTCAGGTTATGCCGTCTTCCTCGGCGGCAACCTGATCTCCTGGTCGTCCAAGCGACAGCCGGTTGTCTCCCGCTCGAGTGCTGAGGCGGAGTACCGGGTTGTTGCTAACGGCGTGGCTGAGGCGTCCTGGCTCCGACAGCTCTTGGCTGAGCTTCACAGCCCGCTCGCCAAGAGCACGCTCGTCTACTGCGACAACGTCAGCGCCGTGTACCTCTCCACCAACCCGGTTCAGCATCAGCGGACGAAGCATGTGGAGATTGACTTGCATTTCGTTCGTGACCGGGTGGCTATCGGTGATGTTCGGGTTCTTCATGTACCGACCACCTCCTAATTTGCTGACATCTTCACCAAGGGTCTTCCCTCCTCGACCTTCTCAGAGTTTCGGTCCAGCCTCAACGTAGCCAGTGGCTAGTTGTGGCTGCGGGGGGCCTTGTGTGTGAGTTTCTTTCTTTGTTGGCCAGTCTTGTACACCGCTGCGCCGGTAGTCTAGACTGTGGGGGGGGTGTTAGTGTATATATGTGTGAGTGGCCCATATGGCCTGTGTATGGCCCATAGAGGCCCATGTATAGCTAACTATATACCCACCCTTCTAGGGTTGGAGGAATACACAGGAAATTATTCCCCAAACACCGAGGGATTATAATTTTAAAATATGAGGAACACAATGCAGTTATTGAAGTACTATGTAGCAGCCACAACAGAATGAGTACTTACACTATCAAACGTGAAGCACCTAAAACCATCCATATAGTCAATATCCATCCAGACAACATCGCAAGGAATGCCTTTCTCCCTAAATGTTCTAACAACCTGCGGAAGCAAGACAAGCATCAGGATAAAATATCATCACAACATATACAAATGGAATAACTTCAGATAGCCCATGAAAAAGAACATACTTCTTTCCAATAACATGATCTATTCTACTTTCTAACTTACAGCACAAGCAAGAAAAGCTTGATCTCTAGTAATAATAGTTTTTCTGCTTCAGCTTAAAGATCACCATGTTTGAAAAGCACATGATATATTTATTACGCCCTCCCATCCCAATATACACAGATAATCTACTCTGACAAGAAAATACCTTGAGTACTTTCTCAGAAGAATCATAGCTCCAACGACACTGATGATAGCCAAGTGACCATTTTGGTGGCATGGACACGGTACCTACAATTGAATTTTTCCCAACCTTATTTGACGAGGCAGTAAGTAAAACAACATATTACACCTAAATGGCATATGTGTGTTCTGCTATGGCAATTATACAGAGAGAGAGAGGCAATGATGCTGTATTAGATAGCTTATGTCTGGTTTGGTAAAAATAAACTGCGGAGGCAATGCCAATACAAGCAGCAAAGATACAGAACCCACATTACATACATATATGCCTCAAATGAATAAACCAGTGCCGATAATGTTTGATCAATCAACTGAAAAGCAATATAATAATCTATTCTGTAAACAACACCCTGATGTTATCAAGATTTACAAAATGTATCAAACAGAGATAACAGCTTCATTGTTTGTGAACAAAATTAAACTTGACTCAGTGAAGCAAAAAAAATGAAGGTATATCTGTCCACAGAAACATAGGCATATAGCGTAGGACTACATATTAGTGCCAGAAAATATTGGTTAAACATGGTAGAATTACCTATTGCATGCGACAAAGACATCATAACATCAGCAGGAGTTTCAAATGGCCCAAAAGTAATGACAGGGTAGGAAGATGAGGCAGAAAACTTTATAGTAGATTCTTCTCTCAAGTCAATCTGTCATGGTAAACAATCATTCAGTTCAAGACACAGATATTAAAAATATCTACAAATAAAAGGCTGTAGATTGATGTACTGCTGCATACCTCACAGCGTCGAGTGGTATCAGCAAGGACACCCAATGTTTTTCCATCGGGGAGAACAGCCAAAACCCAAGGGTGTGACTGGTACAATGAAGTGGTTCCGGGCCCAAAACCCCATGCATCTGTGTTCCATGTGAAAACCTGATAACAAAAATATATCAAGTCTGTCACAAACAAGATAAAAGAACATGTTAACAAAACCACAACTCGTATTGTAACATTGTAACAAGGAACTTGTGAACATTTAGTTTTGTGAAATGGTCAAGAATTGGACCTTTGTCAATGTTGATAGTTGTAACTTTAAGAAATTAACTCAAATATATAATTATAGTTTCTTAAAGCAGATGCCATACTCGTTTCCCAGTTCGTTCAAGTGGGCCACTCGCTTCTCCAGTACCATAGAAAGATGTCCCAGATGGAAGCTGCTCAATTAAAAGAAAACAAGTAAGCCTAACACATTTGTTTGAGACATGTTATAGTTCCAGGGAGATAATATTAGGCATATATGCATCAAGCTAACACAATTCATTGGTTATCATTATCAGGCATTGTGAATACATGTTGGGAGAAAAAGGAGAAAAAAACAGGAACAAAAATCCATTGGTGTCCAAGGGTTCGGAAATCTTCTTGACCAATAATATAGTTAACCCAACATGTTGCAATATTTCCATGAATCATAAAAAAATCATGTTTGTGGTACTTACAAAGTAAAATAAACCAGAAGAAATTAATCTTGAATTCATCTTTGATTTTTCACATTCAAAAAGGATGATGCCAGGCTGACTGCTTGTCTATTTTGTTTCTTGACAAGTTGACATCAACAAAGAATTCAAAACCATATTGTTGCAGCTACACTAAATTTACATATACTACATACAAGGTTTTTTTTACAAAATTTTGAAACGAAATCTGCAGTAAAACTGATGGTTCCGGTTTACACCTGAAGCCACCAGTTTCACCAATGAGGTTCAATCCAGTGTGTGAATTATCAAATTGAAATTGTCAGCCACTTTGGCATAGAAAATGGTAAAAAATAATGACAACTGGGCTCAGTCGGCATGTAAGTGCTTCAGATCGAGATGGTTGCAGCACTGTGGTGAGCATGACAAGAGAATGGAATACCACAGATCAACATCTAGATTTCTTCCTTGTACTGTTTGAGAAGAACGGCCTACTTTTACACTAGTTCAATTGCTGAAAGGCCCACACGTGCAAATAATACCTAGTTGGCTTAGCAATTTTGACTTTTATCAAAAGGTGATCGTATGTGTTTTTAAGCATGGCTGACTGGCTGTAACATATATAAGGGTCCTTCTCTTAAAAGTTCTAGTGAATTGTGGGGACCTAACATGTACTCTTGAATCTTGATGCCTTTACCCCAATGCGTGCAGTCGTGCACTGTGTTCAGCGTGTCCTAGAGGAGCGATCACCCCAGTGCTACGCCATCAGACAAGGCCAAAACAAGCGACCCATCAGACAACAAGGACCCATCCAAACGACCGCATCCCACCAACGCAACGAGACGACATCAAGCGATCTAAAAAAAACGAGACGAGCGGAGCGCCAAACGCATCGCAATCACAAGTCCCAACCCCCACCCAAAACCAACGGCCAGTACGCTACACGCGCAGGACTGCGTCCGCCGATCCGCGCGTACCTTGAGCACGACCTTCTGGGCGCCGCCCCCGGGCACCGCGGCCTCGCACGCCGGGACCACCGCGGGCGCGTCTGCCCCGTCCCGCGCCGCCTCCCGCCGCCGCGGGTCCGCGAACGAGAGGCTGGGCGCGGCCGCGGCGCGCGCGGCCTCCGACGCGTCGAACCGGAACACGCCCTCCTCAAGCACCCGCATCCACACCATCTCCCCCGCCGCCGCCGCCGCGGCCATCCTCCCCTCCGCCGGAGCAGCAGCACGCGAGGACGAGGTCCCGCCGCAGCACCTGAAACCAAGCCAAGCAATGACTCAATGAGCGAGCACGATCGGTCAGCCTCACTCGCGGATCGAGTGGATCGGGCCTGGGGCACCTGAGACTGTATTGCCGTGGCCCGCCGCCGGCGTCGGCGCCTCGCGGCTCGCGCGGGTGGTGGAGGTGGAAGCGGAAGCGCGAGCAGTTGGGGGCGACGAGGCGGAGTGACGTGTGGCTGCGGGTGGGTGTGGCCATTTCGCTCTTGTAGAAGAGCCTTGCTTGCGTGGACTCGGGTTTGTTTAATGCCGGGGGCCCCGGGATGGGGGGTTGGTGGAGTCTACTAGAGCCGGGACAGGGCGGAGTGGAGTGGGGGCAGCGAGACCGAGACGGTTTTGGCTGGATGCGATTGGCGCCAGGTGTGGGACGCTACGGGTTCCGCGGGGCCACACGTCATGGGGGGAGAGAGGTGCGGCCGTGCGGGGTGGACGCGGGAGCTCAGAAGTCGAGAGATGCGATCGTATTCGTATCAGTTTCTTTTGTCGAGAAGAAAGTGCACGACATTTTTCTCTTCAGCACGTGAGCAGCGTCGGATCCTTCTGTTTTCCCGAACGCTGGTGAACGAACTGAGCATGGATTTGGATCGTACAGCGGTACAGGATTCGAATCGAATACACGTAGTATCGAGTTCGAAAGTTACTATTCATCACATTTCAATTAAAAATTTGGTTACAGATACTATTGAATAAAATTTATTGGATACAGAAAACAAATAAATTTGATTTATCATTTATAGTTGATAAAATATGTTATAATGGAGCAAATTATGAATACAACCGTCTATTGAAAATAATATATTTGTTAATGAAAAGATAAGTAATTGCATATATCAGATAAATATAAAAATATTTGCTTATCATTCAAATTTAAAAATAATTGTATGAATACATCAAAGTATAATTAATTGGTTAAAATAATATAGTTAAATTTTGCTATTGTGTATCACTAATATTTATTCATTTATCATATAGTATTTGTAATAGTTTAGATGATATATATCATTTAGGTACCAATATTAAATTGATCATCAAAATAAGTTTTAGATGATTTTATGAGTACTTTATTCTACACGAATACATATAATGTCGAATATTTCACATTTTGTTGATCATGAATCTGTAATCAAATGAAGAAAAATAATTGAAATTGAATTTGGATGCATCCATTTGACATTCATATCAAAAATGAATACAAATATGAGTATTCATATTAATGTTTTCATGTATGTTTAATACTCCATACATGTGTCCAAACATCCGATGTGATGGGTGGAGAGATCTGAGGGAGAAACTAAACAAGCCCTTAACACTAGTGTAGACTATTTGTCTTAGAATGTGCCATTTCACAACTTTCCAAAGTTTAAATATAAGCATATCTTAAATTCAGGTGTGGAGGATAGACAGCTTGTTCGTTTGGCTGGTGGCTGGTGGCTGGTGCTGATTTGTTTTGAGATAAAAGTACTGCTGACTGGTTGCTGGTGGCTGATTTGTTCTGAGAGAAAAGTACTGCTGGTTGGTGGCTGATAAGCCAAACGAACAGGGCGAGAAAATGATTCTATAGATCTTCATGTTAGGTTTCTAATGTGCAACTAATATTTCTAATGTGCAACTAATAATTACTCATCACCTCATTGCCCCGTGTCACAGACTGTGTTCTCCTGTCCGAAAACGGTAACCGCTCAAATATGCATTTCGATGATAATTTAATTAATTTGAATAAAGGTCATTATAGTCAATCTAATGATATAACTAAAATGGAATAAGCCACAAAATCATTGTTTAGAACTCGTCTATTGGTACCTAAAGCTTCTTTGATTTAAGAACAGTTTTCATCATATACTACAAACAAAAGAACTGTGGAGCAAAGGGGCTCACGGTGCAGTAGCAAAGGCCACTTGCTGGGGAGTTCCCACCCAGGGTTCAATCCCTGGGTGTTGCACAATTTGTGGAAAAATAAAAAAATTCCCTCATCGATCTCGTGTGCCAAAGCACTGGTTAAAAGACGGACTAGGTCGGCCTGAGGACCGTGTGTGGCCCAGGCAGGAGCCTCACGGGTTACGTTTCCTAGTGTCAGGGCGGGGCCGGGGTTCGGGGATTTTCTTGGCCTGTGTGAGAAGGCCTTCTTCTTACATGTAATGCCCGGGGGCGGCTTGCCTCTCGCAGGTCGAGTTTTTTTAAAGTAAGTGGCACTACGTGAAAACCTCAAATAGGTCACGCAGCATTCGTAACGGACCTATAAAGCCCGTTACAAGATAAGTAAAGGTAACGGGCCTTTGTATAAGCCCGTTACTAATAAAGCCTTTCAGATCGAGCATGGCAAGTCTCGTACTAGTAGGTAACGGGTCGTATCTAAAGCCCGTTACTTACATTGGATCCCAGACCCGAATTTTCATCCACTCTGATTTTACAATGCGTTTGGCGTTCGCGTCCTCAATCCATCGCGTCCCCCCTCCCCGTCCGCCTCATCTTTCTCGTCTCCTTCCTCTCTTCTTTCTCGTCTCTCGTCTCCTCCCTCTCCTCTCTCCCTCTCCCACCCTAGACCGCCGCCGACTCATCCTGCCCCCGCCTTACCCCACCGCACTCCCTCCCTCGCACCACGTGCTCCTCCAGACACTCCTACCACCCAGCGAGGCTGAGGCACAAGGGAGAGGCGAGATCCAGATCCTGGGGTGGCAAAGCCGGGAAGCGGGGCAGGAGGCCGTTGATGGTGGTCGTGGCGGCGCTCCTCCTCCTCCTCGCGCTCGGCGCGCTCTCACCCCTCCTATTCACCCCCGCGCACCTCCGTCTCAGCAATCTCTCTCTTTCGTTTCCTTCGTGACATGGTGCTGACCGTGTGGTTGCATGCTGCAGGGTGCTGGAGATGCACGAGGAGAAGGGGGATCTCGCAGATCGCGGATCTCGCAAATCCCTAGGCAAATCGCGGATCTCGCAGATCCCTCGGTCGTCCTACTAGGGGCGGCGCTGTACGGGCGGCAGGGTGGAGTCACCGGGATCTCTTCCACGGTCGGCACCAACGCACCTCCACGACTGTCACCCTTTTGTTCTTCCTGATGTGTATGTGTGTCTCACTCTGTCTCTCATCTCGTCTCCTGTCTATCTGATGGAAAACTACCATGATACATTATGCAGTCTCTTTCTTCTCCCTACAGATGAATGGGCAATGGTTTTGCCAAAATGAAAATGAAATCTTGTACCTGATTAACGAATTGTCCTTCTTTCCTTCAAACTTACATTTGTATGCTACATCTACATATGTGCTTTTTTGTGGTAATCGACCCACCATCTGTATGCTTGATCTGTTTGAAATTCATATGCTGCTATTGAACAGACATTTCTCATTGACTTTGTAGCATTGATAGTTAGGTGTATATTTTCCTCAGTTTGAGTCTTTTGCGTTCATGTGATGTGAGAGGACACCTTTGTTGGCATGGGGTTGACTGATTGGTGGTTGATGTTGTTGCTATCCTTCTACATTTAGAGCCCAGAACTGTTTATACAATTTAGGTGAAATTTCTGTAGGGGGAAATAGTTCATTTGCCCCATTTTCAGTAATTGTAGTTACAAATAACAATGCCCTTGTTGTTAACGGATGCACTTCTATTTGTAATGAGCATTTGCATTGTCTTACATCAAACGAATTTGAAGTATCTCTAGCTTTAGCTTTGGTGGAATGTTTTCTGTTGAGATGTTAAACTTCTTTGATCTAAAAAAGGTTTATGTAGAATTCCATTACTACTAATTATGGCCAAGGAAAGGCTGTTTTCCTTTTGCATTCAATATATGTTTGGTTGGCTCATTACACAACTCCTTTGTCCCTGATGCAGATTTGTTCTTAACACTTGCAAGCGCTTGAAGGAGAAGAAGTTGTACCTTGTCTGGAACGCTGTTGGCTGCCTTGGTGTCACTGTTGTTAGTGATCTTGTCAGAGAGGTATGCAAATATGCAATGCGTATGTGGAAAAAATACTGCTTAAGTTTATCTGATCAGTGAGGTATAGTAAGTCATCTTACCCTTCATCGAGATCGATTGCCCACTGCTCTTACAAGCATCACTGCCTCGGTTCTTTTTGCAGTTCCTGGATTCTAGGAGTTAGTATATATTGTTGTGTTAAAACTGGTGTTTTGTTTATAGATGACAAATTGTGATACTCGAATATTTATTGATCCATGTTATACTGAGTCGGATATCTAGTCGGTGATTTATTTCTTTTCTGATAATCATATGGTATATTGTTATAGGTGGAATCTGTGTATAGTGCTGTCAGTAGGTGCTTTAACAACTACGTGGTTATAAATTCTGCAGAGGGGTTTGTATATATACTACCACCAAAAACCTCTATGATCGTTTTTATCAAACTGTTGCATTAATTATGTAGTCTGATATATGCCATTATGAAACTACTATGGTTGCTCGCCCCAGTGCCTTTCTTGAATTTGTTTATACTATTTGTGGTGGTGCATCGGGAGCTCTCTTTCAGTTGATCAAAGGTGCATCTTGCATTCTTGCGTGTGCATGCATGGCACTAGTGGCCTCCTTGCTGCTTTTCTCTAGCTATTTTTCATTATTTGCTCTATGAAGGATCCTCCAAGCGAGTACTTACTGTACTTTACTTTGTCAAATGCAGGAAGATCTTTCCTTGTTACTTTGCAGGAAGGTATGCTTGTGGCCACTATATCCTGCTATTTACTCTTACATTTCTAATTTTATGGTATACTATCTTTGAACAGCACTATGGCTCATCTGTTGAATTTGGGAGGAGGATTTGTCAAGTGTTTGTGTTCTTCCTTTCCTTTTGAAACCATGACAGTAACTAGTAAATTGAGAGCTACTTCAATTTATGTCTTAGTGTATGGGGTTTTTTTATCAATGGATGTTCTATTCATTGAAAAAAGGGTATGTGCAACTATGAGATGATGTGTTCTCAAGTGTGATTAGCTACCTTTAGCCTTCTGTTAGCTACCTTTAGCCTTCTGTGTTGTCAGTTGTATGGATGAAATTGAGCATGTGTATGTAATTATATACTTGTGTGTGCGCATGTATTTATAAAATAAAAGAATAGAAGTTATTTTGATTTCTTTTTTTTTATTTTTTAATTCCAGATTGGTAACGAGCATAGATTGTTGCTCGTTGCCAATAGGAGAACATTGGTAAGCCGTTACCAATGTTCTCCTATTGGTAACGGGCAACAATCTATGCCCGTTACCAATCTGGATTATTTGTAACGCTTGATCGGTAACGGGCGTGATGCCCGTTACCAATGTCCATCTGGGTGCCCATTACGAATGTCTGTTTTTCACGTAGTGTGGGACAAATCCAACGTGGCATAAAAAATACAATAAACTCAAAATTTCAGGTCAAAGACCAAGAATATATATGTGCACTTACAATCACACAGAATATATAGAAACCGAGTCCCAATTCATGAAGGGGTAACAAGTGTAGGTACTCTAAAATCAATCTCAAGTAAACTCGCAACTATAATCTAAGACAGTTTACAGAGATGATCAGTTTCTTTAAAAGTTAAGCTAATTGTGAATGTAAGAACCCTGCATCAGAACCCACCAAATAATAATTAATAGAAAATACAAAAATGATGTTGACAAATAAAAATTAACAGAAAATACAAAAAATGATGTTGTCAACATGAAGAGTGAGCTTGAAACAAAGTGAGCTTCATGCTCATTCTTCCTTTTCTTGAGATGTCTGTTGAGTTCTTGATAGAGCTTCACTATATGCATAGGAGTGCGGTTTTAGACCAATGGCCTTTCATCCCGCACTTATAGCATTCTTGGTCCTGTTTGCCATTCTCCCCATTGTGGAATCTTCTTTGATTTCCATTGTCCCTTCTTTTTGAAGTTTTTAAACATATGGTTCTTTCCTTTCCAAGGTGCCTTCTGTGGCGCCTTTCCTTTTCCTTCATTCTTCTGTGATGAAGAAACAACATTTGCTTCAGGCTTACTTAAGTTGCCAGTAGGACGAGTTAGATGATTCTGCATCAACTCTTCATCTTCACCTTGGTCTTGCTGTAAAGCATTACTAAGGTCAATATACTTCTTGTAATTTTCTTTCTTGTACTGGCGACTTAAGTATGATTATTCAGGATGGATAGTGGACAGGGTTTTCTCTATGAGATCTGATTCTATCAGTGTAATGCCACACAACTTTATGCGTGTGACAATCCCATAGAGTTTGGCATTGTATCCTCCACAGTCTTGTAGTCTTGAAACCGAAGATTCTACCATCCTCATTTCACATGAGGGAGAAATACAGTCTCCATCTTTTCAAAGGGTTCATGCAATGCATTCCACAGGACTATGGGGTCACGTTCAGTCATATACTCATTCTTTTGATGAGCTTATGTGATGTCTGAGAAAGTGTAGAGTTTAAATTTGCACTCTTTCAGCACTTGTTGTAGTTTTATCCTTGGTGGGTTTAATCGCATGTATGAAAATTTTCCCACCCAAGACAATCTCAACATCTAAGGACCAAGAAAGGTAGTTGCTGCCATTAGGGGCGAGCTCACTGATCTCTCTATTCACTAGGTCCGACATTTTCTACATGATGACAAATAATATGCATGTAAGTTTACCGCATGTAAACAAGTAGTATTACAAAAGTAAAAGTGGATGGTGTGCTCAAATAAATATAGTAGTTTCTAACATTAATGGTTCATACTTCACAATTAATCCATTAATCTTTGTTAGAAAAAGTTCAAATATGAGCCTCAAAGGGGTTAGAAAAATGAGAAAATTACATGTGTAGCATCAAAAAAAGTTGCTATTCCCTTTGTAGCACCCAAACTTCAAATCTTCCCTATCTATGCAGCACCAAAAAATTTCTCCCCCCTTTGGCACTTCCGCCGTCAAAATGAAAATGGGCCCACCTAAGCCCATCGAAGAAAGACAAGAATACCCTATTGCCCCTTTGCATCTCCTCCCTGCCGAAATCACCCAACCCAGCAGCTGTCCTCCCTACCTCCCTCTTCCTTCGAACACTAGACCGAGCCTCTCTGCATTTAGAGCAACTCCAGCAATGCCCCCTATTCAGAGTCCCTACTGGTGCCCCCAACTTTCTGGGGCTCTAATTTTAGACTCAACTCCAGCAACAGCCCCAACTCTAAAGCCCCTACTCTCGTCTGACATGTGGGACATACTTGTCATTGGGTGATCTATTTCTTCCTCACCTCTTCTATCTCCAGCATCCCTCCAGGCTCCACTCCCATCGCCATCCCTCCTCTCCAGCCCAGCGCGGCAGCTCGAGCTTCGGCCCGGCGCGGCGGCGGCGGCGCGCGGGGGGCCGCGGCGCTCGGGAGCTCGAGCACTGGCCTCGCGCGGGGACGGCGGCGCGCGGGAGCCCGAGCTCCGACCCGACGGGGGGGAGGGGGGCGGCGTGCGGGAGCCACGGGGGCGGCGGCACGGAGAAGGCGGGTGTGCCGTGGCCGACCCCTGCGTGATGGTGCGGCTCACGGCCGGGCTGCGCAGAGGTGCAGGAAGGGGCCTGCGCGGCCGGCTGCGCGACGGTGCGGTGGCGTGGCCAGGGGTGCAAATCGAGCTCGAGACCGGCGAATCGAGCTCCTGCCGGTCGAATCGAGGTCGAGGCCGAGGCCGGCCGAATCGAGGTCTAGGGCCGGCGAATTTGTCTCCGGCCAGGGGAATCGAACTTGAGGTCCGCGAATCGAGCTCGAGCGAGGGCTGACCGCGGAGGGGAGCTCGAGCTCAAGCAATTACAGTGGGCGCGCGGGAGCTTCGGGCGGTCGCAGAGGAGACGCGCTCGTGGAGGAACCGGCAAGCGAGAAGCTGCTCCGCTCGGTGGCGGGCGGGGAGAACCTGCCAACTACCGAGTAGGGGCTCCCTTCTCTACCCGCAGGAGAAGGGGCCGGAGGGGGGCATTTGGGTGCCCAGCTAAAGTAGGGGGTCGAGTAGGGGTCTACTGGAGTGCTTTTTTTTTTGCTTTCGACCCCTACTTCTTGAGTAGGGACTCAAGTAAGGGGTCTGCTGGAGTTGCTCTTAGGCGGCGTCGGCAGCGAGACCATGGGTAGGGATGGAACCGGATACCAATTCGGATAACATTTTTTAGCCGTTCTTTTTTGATTTTAGCTAAATTAGGCATAATATTTTGTATCTAAAAATTTATATTCTTGTTCTTGGCATTGTGCTTGTTAAGATTCATACAAAATAAACCCCAAATGTGTGCTATATTTTGATCAAATGATGAAAAGAAATTCGAATTCGGATTCGGATTCGGATACGGATGTTTTTTTCACCTTTTTCTCTATCGAAAGCAAATACTCCATAAAAAAATTGTAGCTAAAGTTTTTTATTTTTTCCAGTAATTAACTGGTTATAATGCATAAAAAATTAGCACCAAATTTATTTTATTGTGATCTAAAAACATCAATCTATTACACAATTCGGATGTTTTGGTTCCATCCCTAACCATGGGCGACCTGGCCCAGGCGACGGGAGCGCAGACCAGCCCCCAGGCGGCGCGGGGGCGGACCAGCCACCGGGTCCTTCTTCCGTGCGGTGGAATTGGACGGGGGTTTTGGTCGAATTTTTGAAATGGGATTACTGGATCTGGACTCTATAGTTCGTGCGTGATTTCGTGTGGGTATGTAGGGGTAATCACAGGTTGGGAGTATTGAGCGCTTCTTTTTTTTTTCCCACGGTGAATGATTTGTTCTAGCTAACGACATCTCACGCACGCGAACGGCTTTTTCCAGAAGATAGGGTGCACACGTGTTTCGCTCGAGATGTTTCCAAATATTTTGGATCGGAATCCCCAGTGTTGGCTTATTATAATTTTCCCTCTCCAAAGAGGGTTTGATTCATCCTGACAACGATTTTTGTTTCTCAATTTCGATTCAGGGCCTTGTTGATGCCAGCAAATATTTTTTTAACTTTAAATACCGCACATTTGACAACCTGTTCGTATATGATGTTTTTATTTTTAAAAATCTGAAAAATTGTGCCAAACATAGCGTCAGATATGTTGAAAACTGTAGAGGGGCAAAATTGTCTTTTCCTCTCAAAGTTAACACCGTTATCCACCAGAACCAACGAAAGTGCCAGAGGGGGAAGAAAATTTTTGGTGCTACATAGATATGGAAGATTTGAAGTTTGAGTGCTACAAGGGGAAGAGCAACTTTTTTTGATGCTACATAGGTAATTTTCTCTAAAACAATAGAGAGCTCGTAGACCTAGAACCATATTTCTATGATTTAATTAAAGGCACAAAATTACTGAATTTATGTGTAATTCTGATTAATATAACATAAAACAGCAAATTAATTTCGTACAAATTAATTTACAGGGGGTATTTTGTAAAAACATTGAATTCTATCTCTTTGCCGGATTCTGATACTCCAGGGGTGTTTTCATAAACTTAACCACACTAATTGGGCCGGCCCATATGGCCTGCCTGGCCCATGATATAAAACGCTGAAGAAACCAAGGCAAACCCTAGCCCAGCCACCACTTTCTTCCCTCCCCAGCCGCCACTCTTCTTCTGGTGTCACTCTTCTTCTGGTGTGCGGCACCAGAACGACGGCAAGGCGCTGCAGGCGGCTTGGAGGGAGGCGCTATTGCGGGCGGCGCTACTGCGCGCGGCGCTGTGGGCTGCGCTGCAGGAGGCGTGGCTGCGGGTGGCGCGGCTGTCTGCGGCGCTGCGGGCGGCGCATCGGGGCGGCACGGCCGCGGGCTGTCGGCGTGCGGCATCGACTTCAGGCGGCGGACCAACACAACTGCAGGCACCATACCGGATCGCGGCGTGCAAACCATAGGATTCAGGTTAGGGTTAGGGTTGGATTTCGAATCCTCTTGCTTTCTGCTAATCAATCTTCGAGTTGATTTGGGAGATTTGGCCGCCGGTCTTCGCGCCGGTGGTGTGTACCCTGAGGAAATCTCGACAGTTCTGACGAGAAATCCTCCCCGAACATATGCTCGGGAAAAAAACTAGATACGGATCTACAGGATGTTCATCTATATAGATATGCATATGTATCTACGCAATAGATTAGTAACTGATCTTATTCAATACCTTCTGGTTTGCGTAGAGGAATAACGAAGCCTGTCGCGTTAGACAGTTCGGCCTAGCCGGGGGACCTGCCGGCGTGATGCCGGTGTGTTGTCGAGGTGGTGCAGACCCGAACGTAGACGACGTCGAGGTTCAGGCGTCGTCGAAGTTGACGTATTACAGCAGAGGACACGAAGTCGATGTAGATGTACTTTTCCATTGTCGAACAGCAGCTTCTTGTCAACTCCGTGAAGTCGATGTAGACTTGTAGAGTGAAGTGCTGATCGTGTTATAAAACACGTCGTCAACATCGTATCACCTCTCTCTCAACAAGCACAAGAACACAATGGAACACGGGAACTTAAGTATGAGAGACAAATCTTTATTTCTGAATTGGATGAGTTACATTGGAGGATCTCCCTTATATTTATACTCTGAACCTAGACTAGAGTTTTGGTAAGAGCCCACAAACAACTGTACTAGGATTAGGACTCCTAGTCCTACTAGGAATCTCAGCTTCTATATCCTGGGATCAAGTCCTGTTGTTTTACAACACTCCCCCTTGGGTGATTACCGTGATATTTATGCCTCATCAAAAACTCCATCCGAAAAACAGTGGGAAAAACGGTTCATTGGAGAAAAGAGTACATACTATACTGTACTTGTTAGTTGCACTTTATATTGCCTCATTAAAACCTTTATGAGAAACTTCACGAAAACTCATAGTAGGAAAAAGAGTACAATAAATATATAATCTTAAAGATATTATTGAATAATCTTCTGGAATAATCATTAGGTCTTCTACAGGCCCGTACCTAAGATTTAGAGGCCCTGGTGCGAATGTAAAATGTGACTCTATATTTTAATAATATAGGTAGCCAAAATGTATGTTAATCTTATAATATAATGCATCATGCTTGAGTGTTTTGTATTGTGATCAGCCGAAAAATAACAAACAAGAGTACATGGATGAAAATTGATAAGTTATAGCATAGTTGCACGCACATGACACCTGATGTCGTGATCAAGTAATATATTTAGCTGAATTTTGAGTTTAGTTAATTTGGCTTTGCAGTTGAAAACTAGCTAAATCAAAGTGATTAAGTTATAAAATAGTAGCAGATTTCATATGCCTGAAAGAAAAAGTTGAGAAAGAAGCAAGCAAGCATTGGTGGGAAGGAGAATCAAGATTGGGGAAAAAAAATCAACCGCATGCACTGCATGCATGCATGCACTGAGCTAATAACTTTGCATGGGCGGCCTCCTAATTTGGGCGGCCCTGTGCCGTCACTCCACTTGCACCGCCCAATATACGGCCCTGGTCTTCTAGACATATTATGTCAGGATTTAATCAAGGAGTTCTCCCCCTGATTCTTGTATTTCTCTTAGCCTTCTCATGCCAAGTCCACGGATACATTTTTCAAAATTTGGTGGAGTTACGACTTTTGTGAATACATCTGCAAGATTATCACAAGATTTGACACGAGTCACCATTATTTCTCCCTTCTTTTGCAATTGATGGTGACACATTTCTTGTTCCATATTTGTTTGTTCCATGGTGATGCAGGTTTCCCCTGATCATTATGGTGAATGAAAATGCAGAGAAAGATCATGGTATTGATGAAGGCCGATCAGCTTCTCAGGTTCCAGAAAATAAGTTATTAAGGCACAATTTTCGTTTGGGAGATATAACATGGGTTAAGCTTATTGGATCTTCATGGTGGCCAGCCCAGGTATGTGTTACGACTCTGCAGCTTGTTAGCATATCTTTTACTCTTTTAGTGCCAAAAGTATGTTTTCCCCGGAACTTGGCAAATTTAGATTGCTAGTGGCAAATGTCCTTGTTGCTTACTGCCCACATCGGAACTAAACAGTGGACAGATGATAGCTTGAACATTAAGGATCTAAAATTTGGCTGGTAGAATTGCTTGGCATCTTTGTTTGAACAACGACTAAAACAAACAGTGTTTACAGTTAAGCTGCCTCCGCAACTTGGCAAGTTTAGATTGCTAGTGGCAAATGTCCTTGTTGCTTACTGCCCACATCGGAACTAAACACTGGACAGATAGCTTGAACATTAAGAATCTAAAATTTGGCTGGTACAATTGCGTGGCATTTTTGTTTGAACAATAACTGAAACAAACAGTGTTTACAGTTAGTTCAGCTGCCACCTTAGTATGTGTACGATCTGAAGTCATGACATTTTTTAGTATTACTTGTTCTAGCTTTCCCTGCATCTAATCACACCCAGTTTCTTTTTCTGAATTCAAGGTCATCGATGAATCATGTGTTGGTAGCAAGCCTAAGAACAAAGACAAGCATGATTGCCTAGTCCGGCTTTATGGCACATGTCAATAGTAAGGGATCATATGACACATTAGTCCTTTATTTTCTTTCTGTAATGATACTCTTTGTGACATTCTTTTATTGTTTGTTTCTGTTATTTAACCTTCAGCTTGTACGTAGATCCTTGGAAGTCTAACTCAGAGTTTGAAATGGTATGCATAAGCTCCTGTCTCTAAGTACAATGATGTGGGCATTGTTCTGTAGTGGTGGTAATAATGATTTCTCATATGAATTCATTGTATGCAGATGCTGAAACAAGAAAATAAGAGCGCAATGGAAGCATTCCGTGAGGTGCTTGAGAAAGTATGGTGGCCATCTCTATGTGATTTACACTAGACAGTTTAGGTTTAAAAAAATTGGTATAGATCATTGAGAAACATGTTTGATTCAATAATGCAGGAGCTATCTTGTGATAACTCGCCCATTGATTATGATGAGGAAGCAGTCAACTCAAAAGGTGAAACCTTTTCTTCTTTGGTGCACAATCTAATGCATCCATGTCATGTATACTCAAAAGATTATGAACAATGGTGTTTTTCAATATCAGACATGCAACATGCAATTTTCGTCTGTTTGTGAAATAAGTTCAATTTTGAGCCCATTGTCAACGAAATAAATTTTGATTTTGTTTCAATTGCTATAGACCTAAAATTTCTGAACTGATTTCAGGCGGTTCCACCAAAGGGACCAAGAAGAACTCGTCTAGAAAAGTCAGAAAACAAGAAGGTTTGAAGCCACAATATAATGAAGAGGAAGACCAAGACGTTGAGAGCACTGAAACTACTGGAGTTACTGCTCGGAAAAGAAAGGATGGACGTCTCAGACAATCAAGTTCTACTTATCATGCCATTGACAAAGCTTCTAGTGAAAGTTCAGGTGGAGGTTTAAGGAATAAGAGACAGAAGCTTGGTGTTCAAAGTGCTTCAGTGGACAGAAGGGAAGGGTTGAGACAATCAGCTCGTTCTGATGCCAAGCAATACTTGGATGCAGCTGAAGACAGTTCAGAACCACTCATTGATACACATCCAGGTGAAGATGCAACTGAAGCTTCAATGCTGGATGGAACTTCAGCTCCTCATACCGAAATAAAAGCTATGGTCAGGGATATTCTGTTCAAAGATATTATTGACAGGGAGCATGATGCTGACATGGCTTATGTGGATGAAGTGATTAATGAAATTTGTGGTGCTACTGAGGACATCATGAGTGGTGGTGCTACTGCTTCTACGAAGGGCGAACAAGGGGTCAAGCAGAGTGGTAGTGGAGTTGAGGGTGAGTCAAGCAACATTAGACAAAGGTGTGGAGATGAAGCGACAAGTCCAGATACCAAGAAAGTGAATACCGATACGACCCGTGTAAGTCAACCCCGTTGCCAAGTCTCCACATTTCCCAACTCCCTTTACGGTCTCAAATTTTACACACTAATTTGATGAGATTTCACCAGAGCAGGGCAGCAGTGGTGAAGACACCGGGGCAACTTAGCGTGCGCCAGATCAGGATTATGCAAAGCCTCGGCCTGATTGCTCCATCCGGATCTCCATTCGGCAGGGACAGAGCGGTTGCAGCCACCTATCAACATTCCTGACTCTCGCGACGGCCTCCAGAAACAGTTAGGTTTAGCGAACGATTGCTAACATTTTGCAGTCCTCGGCTATGTGACAATGCCCTGGTGCGGCTGGTAGCTTCAAATGGGTATTGAATTTGAGTCGCTGCTGGCATTCAGCTTTTGAGGAACGCCTATATATGGTGCCTTGTGTACTTGATTACATAGAATTTGTCGCCATTATCTATAGAAGATATAAAACTGATTGTAATTGCTAGGTTGATGTTGGCTCAGTACTGCAACTGCAGCTGCACAAAATTGGCAGAATGTGTGCCTATTGAATTTCACCAAGCTACCGAGTTGCCCTTAATCAGTTACTGGTTTTCAGCATTTCAGGGCCAGAAAATTTACCGTCAGGACAGAGGCAGCAGTGCTTGTACACGGTAGAGAGGTCTGAACTGATGGATTAAATCTTACATGACTGCCACTTGGAGATCCTGCATATGCGTCTACCGAACCTGTCGGGGACTTGGGGTGAAACGAGACGCGTCACTTCTGCAGAGAAACAGGTCAGGACGAAGCAAAGCGGATCTGAGGCACAGGCTCGTGGTTCCAGGTTCCTAATCCTCGTCTACGATCTGCGCGTTCTTCGGCATTTTAATTTCTCGGCCACTTTGCAGGGTGATCTGGAGCTCCGTACGAATGTCCTTGTTGCTCTCTTTCGTTCAACTTTTCTTTTCCCCCTGACTTTCTGATGTACTTCATCCGTCCCAAATTATAGTCCGATTTGATTTTTAATTAGATTCATAATTTTTTATGCATTTATATATACCCTATGTATATATGTATTATAATATCTGCAGAGTGTACAATCGATTTATATTATTAATTACGGCGTTCATTTAGTAATATTTATAGGAATGCTTCCACATTATGCAAAATATAGACCACAAATAGACATTTAAAAAAGACAACAAGCTGTATGCGCTTAGGTTTAATCCATTTCAACAAATTTATTTATTGCTACAGACATGGATTTGATGTGACTTCTACCTTGCTC
Source organism: Cenchrus fungigraminus (assembly GCA_036936925.1). Taxonomy (NCBI): domain Eukaryota; kingdom Viridiplantae; phylum Streptophyta; class Magnoliopsida; order Poales; family Poaceae; genus Cenchrus; species Cenchrus fungigraminus. The sequence goes on from CM072780.1 coordinate 78,962,163, forward strand.
GTCACCATAGACGGTCCATCACAGTTCACAACTACTTGACACTAACCACTTATCGTCTCTTCTTCATCAAATCTGCCTAGGTCAAGCTCTACCGCCGCCGCCACCTTCTCGCTCGACTCCGGTAACGGAGCCCTCGCCACGAACACTAACCACTGCACATGGCAGAGATTCATGCAGATCAAGGTGGGGTAGCGACCTCCTGCCATTATTTGCAATTTTTCTATATATGCTAAAGATACTAGCTAGTGTGTGTGTCTCATCGCCGGCCCCTTGACAAAGTGACAAACTGACAACGAGCTCAAGCTCCGCCACTCGCTAACCCCTCTCATTTCTCAAGCATCGCGGCGGGGGAGTTCTCGCCGCCTTGCCATCCCATCTACCCCCACCCAACACAACCATAGTCGGAAGTCGAAACGATGTGATCCAGACACTACGGGAGACACCGGCTTCCCCGAGTGCAACACTCGGGAAAGAGCTACTGGGGACGCTTCTCATGGGAAAGCGGCCTTCCCCGAGTGCCAAATCTCGTGCACTCGGGGAAGCCTTCCCCGAGTGTCGTGCTAGCTCTCGGGGAAGATTTAACGCCGTTGGCGTCATCCGTTTTTTTTTCTTTTTTTTAAAAAAAACTCTTCCCCGAGTGCAACACTCGGGGAAGAAATTTGATTTTTTTTAAAAAACCTCTTCCCCGAGTGCAACACTCGGGGAAGAAATTTGATTTTTTTAAAAAAAACCTCTTCCCCGAGTGCCGAGACCAGGCACTCGGGGAAGACAACTGCCGGTTTTTAATTTTAAAAAGTCTTCCCCGAGTGCCGCTGCACAGGCACTCGGGGAAGCCACTCTTTTTTTTTTGCTTTTCCTTGTGGCAAGCAAAGCATATGTACATACAAACCACAAATCAGCATCAATATATCACAAACCACATTTACAAATCGCAAACGACCAAATTTGTCCGAAATCCACAATATATATTACAAACCACAAGTTCAAAAGTATCACAGACCAACTCTCTCCTCGCACCGTAGAGATTGCAGAAACGTAAGGTAATATGCTGATATGATATGTAAGTAGCCCACCGTCCCCAGCCAAAAGACCTCCCGATACTATACTTCTGTCTTCTATACCCCTCCCCTGCTCCATCTGCTGGTATTCTGCAAAGCAACAGAAGATATACATGGTCACAAATACGTAAGATAATACATTTCATAATCAACTGAACAGAACTAATTTGATAACAAAGCAGCAAGCAATAATGTAGGCCCTGTAGATCAAACCAAAATCAGCAATGACAGATTTAAAATGGAATGCCCTATCAGTGCTCATGAGTCATGACTGACCAATGAAAACATCATTAAAGTATCCAGCTCACAAGACCAAAATTAAGAGCTCATCGTCCATCTAGAACTCTAGGCATAAATCTTTTTTTAAATAAACTCTAGGCATAAATCTGTTATCAAATTGAACATCTAGTTCGGTGCTTAAATATTCCTGCACTGCAATAGCATCATGGATTTGATGTGTTTTATTCCAGCTGTTCCACCTACCTGCCAAACAGCATGCACATGCAGTCTGTCACTTATGCAAAGCTAGAAGCAAAAAAGAATGCAAGACATCAGTGATATTAGTAGATAGTAGTTTCAGATTTTTAAAGGATTCGGTGACTATGTATCACCAAATGATAAGAGAGCTGATAATAGTTGAAATGAGAAGACTAGGGAGAAGAAAGCTAGCTTAAAATGCAGCCGTGAGCTGTGAAAAAGATAGTCAGAGGATGCTCTTTAAAAGAGCTCTTAGATATGTCCTTGGGCCTTGCTACGAACATCAGGATTAGATGGAAGTGTTGAATCTGATCTAAGCCTTATGAAAGAAGCAATGCTCAGTATCTAAGATTGTTCATTCAGTATAAGCAGTATCACTACTGTTAGGTCCTAGGATGCTCCAACCGAGCCCAAGACTGGCACAAGCTGTTAATCTGTTATATGCTATAATTCATGCATTGTAGGCTTCAAAGGAGAAGCTATGCTCAGTAGTCACAAGTCAGGAGTACACATGTGTGTTAGCTCAATTTTCAGTTTCAAAAGTATTAGAGAATGTGCAGTGATAAACAGAACCAATTGATTCCAGACAAACACTTTAATTCTTTAAGCCTTTAACAATGCATCTATCATCAGCTCAGTAGCTCACCAGAAAAGTGGACTAAAACCAGATATCATTCATACAAGTAGCAAAACAACAGTGCAGCTACTGGATAAGCCCAAGCAGCAAGGAAATTAAGTTATTCACCTCGTGTACGAATGAAACCGCCGTGGTGGAGGAGGCCGCCGTCCTTGCGTCGCCGCCGCACCTCGCCGGAGAGGTCGCCGTCAATGCGCCGAGAGTAAGCTCGAGGCCGCACCGGGAGGGAGGTCAAGGCCGCACCTCGCAGGGAAGGCCGCCGCCGTCCATGCGCCGGCCCACTCTGTGTACTACTTCCGAGATGCACATGGGCAACATCTGTTTCTAGTATTTGCCAGAACTGCAATAATTTTTTTAAAAAAACAATGAAAGCATCTAGCAACCAACCATCTTGTGTGCAGGTAAACAACATGTATATTGCAATCTACATAAGAGCTAAGCATTATCAGCATATGCGGGTTGAAGACAGCACAATGACATTATGGAAGAGCATAACCACTATTACTGAACAATGGGGGTCAAGAACAACATTACTATTCTGAACAAAATAAACATTAGGATGATTGCAGCTACTTAACAATAGTGTAACAAGGACAAGGCAAAATACAGACTTCATTTTTCTCAGTGATCTACTACTCAAGGACATTTTTCACAGCAATCAAGTACCCCAGGCTTAGCATCACAGTAATCCTATAACTGAAACAATAAGCTGACCATGCACACCATGCACATAATTTCTAATAACCGAGATGAATTTTGAACATGTAATGCGAATAGCAATCACTGAGAGGCACATAGGAATCACAGAGAGAGCAAATGTTTTTTCCAAGGAACCTCACCTCTGGCCCGGGAAGGCGATGCTGCCCACCGGTCGCCGTTTGCTTGCTCGTGTTGCACACCGCGCTTGCCGCTGTAGGTCACGCCGGCGGATGCAGGGAGGAGGGCGGCCGGGGGAGGAAGGGGGGACTCAGATTTCGATTGAATCGACCGGGGTGATTGGGAGCAGTGGAGCTCGCCTGTCGACCGCGGCCCGACCTCAAGGGGACCTCGCCGAGGTGCGCCACTGCGGGGTTCGCCCGCCGGCCGCGGGGGGGGGGGGGGGGGAGGGGCTCGTGGCCGCACAGGATCTCGCCGGCCGTGGGGGAGCGCGCCGCTGCAGGACTCGCGGGCCGGCAGCGAGGGCTGGCCGCGCCGCTGCAAGGCGCGCGCAGGGGCGGGGCGTGCCGTGCCGCTGCGGGGCTCGCCGACGGGGGCGAGGCAGCGACGGCGCGGTGGGGAGGCGGCGGCGGCGTTGGAGCAAGGCAGCACAGCGCGCGCGAGTGCGGGTGGATGAGGTTGGGATAGGGTTCGGCCGGGGTGTTGGGCCGGCTTGCCCCTTTTAGGAAGGGTCTTTTTTTTAACATATCTTCCCCGAGAGCCGCGGCCTGACACTCGGGAAAGGGGCCTCTTCCCCGAGTGCCGGATCCCCTCTTCCCCGAGTGCCCCAGATCTGACACTCGGGGAAGGGTCTCTTCCCCGAGTGCTAACAAAGGCACTCGGAGAATTAATTTTTTTTAAAGTTTTTTTGCCTTATTTTTTTGTGAGGCCTTCCCACATTATTTGATACTCCTTGCTCAAATTTGGGCTAAGTTTGAATTTTTTTGGTATATTTCGTTAGTTTTTTGGGTTTGTTGATTTTTTTTTGCATACTTCAAATTTGAACTACAGGTGCATTAAATAATATACTTTGGTGATTCAAAAAATGATATTCATGATATTTGGAGTATATTGAGGCCTTATCCAGGAACTCATATGAAATGTCGAGCATCTTGTTGTCGTAACATGACGAACAACTTGCGGGAAAAGTGTTTCTAAATTACAGAAAATCCGAACGAAGTCCGAAAATCACGAAACTTGTCGGGGTGTCGTGTTATCACATGTATAGGTTATGTGCAAGAATTGAGAAGATTTCGAGTAAGTTGGGATGTTGGATGCCTAAAACCCAAATATCTTCGTGTGTTTATCACATTGATCACATGTGGAGATGTCTAGGTTTTAGGCATCCGACGTTGCAACTTGCTCGAAATCTTCTCAATTGTTGCACACAACCTCTACATGTGATAACATGACGCCCCGACAAGTTTCGTGATTTTCGGACTTCGTCCGGATTTTCTGTAATTTAAAAACACTTTTCCCGTAAGTTGTTCGTCATGTCACGGCAACAAGATGCTCGACAATTCATGTGAGTTCCCGGATACGGCCTCAATATACACCAAATATCATGAATATTATTTTTTGAATCACCAAATTATATTATTTAATGCACCTGCAGTTCAATTTTGAAGTGTGGCAAAAAAATTCGATAAAACGAAAAAACTAACGAAATATATTTAAAAAATTCAAAATTAGGCCAAATTTGAGCAAGTAGTTTTAAATAATGTTGGAAGGCCTCACAAAAGAAATGAAGCAAAAAAACTAAAAAAAATAATTAGTTCCCCGAGTGCCTTCTCCTAGCATTCGGGGAAGAGACCCTTCCCCGAGTGCCAAAGCGAAGCACTCGGGGAAGAGGCGTGCTTCCCCGAGTGATAGGGTGAGGCACTCGGGGAAGAGGCGTGCTTCCCCGAGTGATAGGGTGAGGCACTCGGGGAAGAGGCTAGCTTCCCCGAGTGCTACGTGAGGGCACTCGGGGAAGATTTTTTTCCATACGGTTCCGTCCATTCACGCTGTCAAATACAACTTTTCTTTTCCGAGTGCCTCTCTTCCCCGAGTGTTGCACTCGGGGAAGATGGCCTTCCCCGAGTGTCATGCACTTATAGGCACTCGGGAAAGCCTCTCTTCCCCGAGTGCAATTCTTCCCCGAGTGCAACACTCGGGGAAGATTGGCTTCCCCGAGTGCCCGGTTTTTTGCACTCGGGGAAGCATATGACACTCGGGGAATTTTGCTTCTCCCGTAGTGAGAGCAACCTTTCAAAGCATGGTTAGAGCAGCTGGAGTGTAGCATTGCTTTTTTAGGAGTACTTAAAGGAGAGAGAAATTCCCCTAAAAAAAGAGAGGGAAATATTCCCAAGCTGCTACACGCTGGAGCGGCAAATAATGGTAAACAATCCTCTAGCGTTAGTGTTGTGTCTGCATGTGCTCCACATCTATAACAACTATATAGATTGAACATACTACAAGTCACAACAGAATTTCTCTCAACTCTCAGCTAGCCACGTCACCACCTAATTAACCTTCCCTCTTCTTTACTCATCCAGGCAGCTCAAACGGCTCACATGGTGCCTCTTCTTTACTCACCACATATGGCATCTCAAGCGTCTAGGTAATACGAAGGGGGCGGCCAGGTAATACGAAGCGTCCAGCTCAAACGTCCGCCCGAGTGTATGCCTCTCTTGAACTATGAATTCTTTACTTTTGGTGACAAACAACTTATCCAAAATACTCTATGAACATCAAAATTCACTTGTAGTCTAAAATTATCCAAGGTCTTAGTGTAAAATTTCTTAAAAAGTAGGTTCGAAGTTGACTAGTTGACTCAGTTTTCAGACTTAGCACATTTGATGCGTTAATCCAATAACACTTAGCCTATTTCGGAATTAGATTTCTCATTTTGTACACCATGGTTTGGAGTGCAAATAGTTAAAATGGAATGTATACACTCTATAGATCATACACCTCGAATTTTACAAATTTAGAAGTTCATTTGCTAATTAAAATGATGAATGAAACGCGGCTAAACGAGACCTGGAACTCCTAATTCAGGGTGGTGACCGATCTAGTCACGCCACGCCATGTGGCGCGACTCTGTCCTCCACGTCAGCTGCGACTTTTCCTAATGCCACTGTGTACATTAGTGAAAATCTGTGTGGTTCGAGGACTGGTGGATGGTTGCTTCCTAATGTGATGAGTGATTGACAACGTTGTGTGGACTGACTCTTGGCTAAGTATTGCAGGTACTACATGCTGCGACTTCATTGGTGTTGGTGCAGGTGAAGAACAAGCGCGAAAGGTCGATGCCGGTGAGGCCTCCAGGTGTGGAGTAGACAAGTAGGCTTGGTCCGAGGGACCCGGTGGCCAGCGGGATCAAGTGCGGGTCGCATGGTGGTAAGAACAGCAAGACGAAGTCGTGGACGGTTTCTTGGTTGAGCCTCAAAACCAAGGTCGAGCCGGGACAACGTGGGGCCAAGTCATGAGTGGAGATTGGCGCGAGGCCACACCAAGTCCGCGGGGTTTCCAGTGGTTCACCACAAAACCACTGGGTTTGAAAGTGCATCTAGGCCCCTAAGTGGATTTTGGTGAATTGAATGACAAAGCGATTAAAGGACTAATGTATTTGTCTAAGATTGTGAGTAGGTTTTATTTATATATTCATGAGCAATTATTGAAGTATTTATTTATGGATGAATGTTATATGGCTCACATTGGAGAAGACAAATATATGGATGATCCTATTGCATGAGTGACAAATATCAAGCAATAAAGAAAGATTAGTATTGAGATAATTTGAGAAGGTCAATTCATGGTCTCCCATATGAAGACGTAGCTTGATTAAATTTACAAGGATCATAAAAGAGAAGATAGTAATTCTCTAAGTCAAGTGCAAGGCTTCATGTGTTTGTTGAAAGAGGACATAAGGATGAGTGTACACATTATGGTTCTATTTTGGAAGCTTGCACATTCGTTGTCAATCAAGATCAAGCATTTGAAGCGGGTTTTCAAATGAAGGTTAATTGTGTATGAAGCAAAGTGGAACTCAAAAGTGGATTGGGTAAGTGATGAAGAGATCAACTGAGATGTCTAGGGTGAGGGACTAAGCAATCTTTGGGGCCCTAGCTAAGCCGCCATTTCGTGTTTTGCTAAGGTGAAGTTCTAGCATCCGTGGGGTCTCCAAGTATCATATCCAAACCTTAACTGAGGGAAACAATGCAAGTCATCAACATGTTAAGATTGGCAATATGGAGTGACTTATGGATCCAAGTATGCATTCCTATGCTAGATGGAAAGATCCTAAGTCATTAGCTCAAGTATGGACGTGCTTAAGTCAAAGGCTATGTTGAAAGCCCTCAAGTGAATATTGATCAAGTATGGCAAGATTGAAGATATCCAAGCTCAAGAGATCAACAAAGTGTTTTTATTTATTCTTGAGTATAGGTATGCCGTACTATCAAGAGGGATGCAACTTAGCGAGTTGACCAAGTCAAAGTGCTCATTAGTTGACCTAAGTGAGATCTAGCCTTAGAGTGTGCTAACAAACCCTCCTAACCTAACCTAAGTCATTTCATCTCGGTGGTGAAGTGCTAGTTTCATAGAAAGGGTTTTGGGGGTATCTCGGGCCTGACCGGTCTGACCGGTCAGGGGCACCGGTCTGACCGGTGCCGCTAGCCCCAACGGCTAGTTTTTCGAACACCGGTCTGACCGGTGTGGGGCACCAGTCTGACCGGTGCCGCCCGAGGACCAACGGCTAGTTTTCTCCTTTGAGGGGTATAAATACCCCAAACCTTCTTCAGTTGAAGGCTTGCTGTTTCTAGTGACATTGCTGAGGTCCCAAGCCATTTCTAACAAGCTCCAAGCCTTAGTGGCTCTCCCCAACCCTCTCTTTGTGAGATTTGTGGATTCAAGCCATATCCTTGGTGTTGGGTTGAGAGAGTGAGCTCAAGAGCGATCTTGTGAGCTAACAAGAGCATTTCCATAGCTTGAGCACTTTGGTTTCGCGTCTACAAGCTTTGAAGCGTTTGTTACTCTTGGAGGTTTGCCTCCAAGACGGCTAGGTGTCACCGACTAGCTCCCAACGTTGTGGTGAGCAGCGGGAAGTTTGTAAGGGCTGCGATCTTGCCTCTTCGTGGAAAAGATCCCCTTAGTGGAAAGGAGGAAAGTGGTTGAAAGAGACCCGGCTTGTTGTGGGAATTGTCCCTTACAAGCTCCTCAACGGAGACGTAGCCATTCCTTAGTGGGTGGTGAACTTCGGGAAACAAATCCTTTGCTTCTTCGTGTGGTTTGACTCTCTAAGTTGTTTTTCTAGCATATTTGTTTTGCTTCCGCTTCGATCTACTTGGGTGTGCTACTTGTGTGTGCAGGGCTCATTACCTTGCTTGTGATCATCTACAAAGGCCACTCACCAAGTTTGGTTCGTGCTAGAAGTCAAGAGGTGCTTGAAGTTGTTTTTGCAGGTGCTCTGTGCTACACCGGTCTGACCGGTGAGGTGCACCGGTCTGACCGGTGCCTCCTGTGAAGTCCAGTGCTTGACCGGTCTGACCGGTCATAACCACCGGTCTGACCGGTGGAACACTGTCAGCTCAAGTGATCGGGGAAGAAGAGTTTAATTTGGTCGTCACGCCTATTCACCCCCCCCTCTAGGCGACATCAAGGTCCTTTCAATTGGTATCAGAGCTTGGTGCTCTGATTCGAGCTTAACCGCTTGGAGTTCTTCGATGTCGACAACTCGCGAGGTAACGTTTGAGCCTCTAGCTCTAGATGGCTCAAACTATGCATCTTGGTCAATTCATGTACTCAATCGCATTAGGACCATGGGTCCACTTGCCGAGAAGATTGTTGTTGCTAGCATTCTACCTCCTCACCTTAGGGAAACCAAAGTTGACTTGTCAAAATCATCCCTAGAGGACTTAGAGTGTTGGCAATGCAACTCTCGAGTATTTAACTATATTTGTAGTGCTTTGAGTGATGATGTGCAGGACTTCATCTATGAGAAACTTGAGATTGATGCACACGCCATTTGGGAGATTCTTCGTGAAGAATATGAAAGGCCCAAATGGATTGATCAAGAGCAAACCATGATGAAGGCACTTGAGGAGAACTCTATGTCTCCATGCAACATCACTGAGCCTCAAGTGTCACTTCCCAAGCAAGGAGAAGGCCAAAGAAGTGAAGACCCTGTCCCTCTGCGGGGACCGGTCAGACCGGTGGCATCCACCGGTCAGACCGGTGCCGGCAGAGGCACAACCATTTGCTTGATGGCCAAGAAGGAAAAGAAGAAAAGGACCAAGGGAGGAAAGATTGATAAGAATGAAGCTTCAAGCTCCTTGGCCAAGGAACGTGAGGCTCTCAAATCCGAGAATGCCTCCTTGGTTTGTAAGTATGATTCACTCGCTAGACAATATGATAAGGTTATCAAATCCTTTGCGTGTGTAGCTGCAGTGGATCAAGAAAATGAAAGGCTTGAAGAAAAGCTAGGAAAGCTCACTAGTGAGCATATGGCTCTACAAGCCGATCACAAGGGACTTGAGTGTTCCTATGAGAAGCTTGTCGATTCTTATGCAACACTAGAGATAGCCCATGAGGTTGTGCTTTCATCGGTAAAATTTATGCAACCTCTATCTCACACATGCACATGCTCACAAGTTCAAATCGATTTATCTTACGCTAATGATTGTTTGTCTTGAGCAAGCCAATCTAGCATTGAGCATGTACTTGTAGAATCTTGTGATGACCTCATTGCTAAACAAAATGATAAACTCAAGCAAGAGGTTGAAAAGCTTCAAAAAGACTTGTATGTGTTGAAGGAGAAGAGCAAAGTGCAACCTTCTCAAGATAACCGTGATGACATGGTGAAGAAGCTTGAGAAGGGATCAACCGTCACTAGCTCAACCCCTCTACAACATACAAGGACCCACAAGCACAAGATTCAAGAAAAGAGCAAGGTTGGGCAAGTCCAATCCCAATATTGCCCAACCAAGCACAAGGCACAAGAATCACTCTCCAAGAAGCCTAGAAGCTCAAACAAATGGAGAGTGTGCTACAGGTGCAGAGAGAAGGGTCACTTTGCCGACTCGTGCCCAAGTGTGAAGATGGGCAGTGGCACTGACCGTGACCGGTCAGACCGGTGCATTCCACCGGTCAGACCGGTGCTGGCCAGGGCAGCCCCACCTCAAGCAAATAAGGCAAAGAAGACCTCTTCAACAAGAAAAAGGCTCAGTAGCAAGCATGGACGAGAAATTACAAGGAATGGTGTGACCAACAAGAACAAAAGTCGTATTTGCTATGAATGCCGTCAAAAGGGTCACATGGGCAAAGATTGTCCAAATGGTAACATTCCTAAATCAAATCTAGTCCATTATGATTTCCATAAGCTTAGGAGCGATAAGAATGGAACTTGTGCTATGAGGGAGATTAGTTCACCTCAATGTAGCATGAGAGCCATTTGGGTTCCTAAGCACCTTGTGGCTAACCCAATAGGACCCAACAAGTATTGGGTACCAAGAAATGCTTGCTGAGCTTGCAGGTTGGAAGAGATGCATTGAACACATGGTTAGAAGGCTTGAAAATCACGATTGATCAATTGACCATGTGAAGGGCAAAATTACGTAAATCTTGAAATCAATGACATCTCGGTTTCAAGTTAGTGATGTGTTCACTCAATCAAGGGACAAGAAATTGAAAATCACCAAAGGAGTGACCACTGGGGGTCACCGGTCTGACCGGTGACAAGCACCGGTCTGACCGGTGCCGGCCCAGTGAGGCTGTTGGACGGGTGACCCGGCACCTGTGCCCGGGTAACCCGGTACGCCTCTGTGTGCTGCAGGGTGACCCGACCCCTATGGCCGGGTGACCCGGGAATGACCCAACTTTCAAGAAAAAAAGGGTGATTTGGCGTCAAAGGTAATGAGAGACTCGACACATTTCAATTAATAAATCATTTATGTGTTGTGACCAAGTTTGGAATGAGCCTCACCAAGTTCTTAATTGAATAAAGTGCTTCGTTCGAGAAATTCAAAATATCTCTAGCACTATTTAAGGGGGAGCTCATTACAACACTTGAGTCACTTGTGGGACTAACAATTTCTTCTAGTGATATTGTAGTCTTACTCTTTTGTGCATCACTAAGCAAGCTCTTGATAAGTATAACTCCCTAAAGATAAGTAAGAGCCAGCACCATTCAAAATTCAAATATATGCACAAATGAAATGGTCTTAAGGCAAAGGTATGTTTCCATGAACCTCATTGAATACCGTAATGCATCTAGGCCATAATACCATGCTAGTGTGCCATCCTTAGCATGTAATTGCTTCAAGTGAACTTTTGTGTGCCTCTCTAGATATTTGGTTGATACCTTTGCTTTCCCTCGTCTTTGTGTCTCGAGATTGAAGGTATGAGTCAAATATTCTTGAAAAGCCATTCATTTGAAGTGGATGCATGCACTTTGTGACATAGGATAGACTTTTCGAAAAATCAACTAGTATGTGTAGGAAGTTTGCTCATTTTGAAAAATATTTGATTCTTGGTCTTTGTGACCCAATCAACTTAGTTGTGACTATAGTTACCCTTGTTTGATTGATGGCTAGTCACAATTAAGGAGATTTTCTCAAGTCCATTAAATCAATCTTTATCTCTCTCTCTTGGAAGAATCAAGAATTATCAATTAAATTGGATTATCCTCCATTCTTTCAAGACTTTGGTAATATATGGATCAATATCACCTCTATATCTTTTATCCAATCTTTGAGAAGGAGAAAGGAGCCAAAATCTTTTCAAAGTGTGTCTCAGGGGCGCACCGGTCTGACCGGTGCGGTCCACTGGTCTGACCGGTGGAGACCCTAGGTCACAAATTCCTTTTTCTGAGGTTTAAGTGGAAGAAATTGGTTTTATAAAATATCTGGTGAAGAGCTAAGGAGCAAAATATCAAAATGGAAGAGAAGGATTGGAACTTCCGAGGCTAGGTCGGTTCTACCGATATGGTTTCTCTGTTGAAATTGTCAAAATCTTCGGTACTACCGAGCACGGGTCGGAACTACCGCTAAAGGCTCACTGGCTCGACCAAGTGTAGTCACCGGTCTGACCGGTGGCGCCCGACTGCAACCCGTGAGCCTACAGTAAAAGGAATCTATCTTTTACCTCTCTCCCTTCTCTCTCCTCCATTATTCACCAGCATTCACCCCATCCAAAACCGTGAAGGTCTTCTCCTTCCCTCCTCTCACCTCTCCTTTCTCCCTTGGAGATTTGAAGATTCAACCAAGGAAAGACCACAAGATTGGAAGCAAAAGGATCTCCCAATGCCCCTCTTCAGTTCCCCCTTTGAGTTCTTTGGATTCCATTCAAGTTCTTCTCTCCAAAGGACAGCAGCCATGGTCAGGGAAAAGGAGGGTGCTAAGAAGAGAAGAGAAGAGGTGCATGCTCGCAGAGGGACTGCCCCCGGTGACTTTGGGGAAGGGGGCAGCACCATAAATGTTAGCGGCAAAAGGTTGAGACGTCGTTCAGCTCGAGAGAGTGCAGAGGCACCTGACCTTGGAGGTGACACCGGTACTAGCAGTGATGACAATGTTGAGGATGAGACCTTTCAGGGACAATTTGAGCTGAAGAGGCACCAGGAGGCTGGGACTGATGATGATGACTCCGACGAGGCAATGGATGAGGATGAGGAGGATGAGGAAGAAGAAGAGGATGTGGATGCCATGGATGAGGATGATGATGACCCGGGTAGATTGAAGATCATGCCACCCACCTATATATATCCTGACAGGCCAGTAAAGTACCATGGTTCGGGCATGACTAAAGCCCTAAAGAAGTTGAGGGATAAGAACCCTTATGAGGAGGCAAGGACCACATCCGATCCAAGGTTTTGAGCTAAGTTTCAGCAGGATTACTATGCTACGGTGATCATCAAAAAACCCAAAATCACACATAAGGCACAATATGTGGATTGGGGGCATATGGCTAGGAAGAATGACCCTATTTTTAATGAAGTCATAAGCAACTGTGAGAGGCAAAGGGTCAAGGAGCTTATGGGTTTCCGACAAGATTGGAACAAGGAGATAATAGCCCAGTTTTATGCCACCGTGCACTTTGGACACATTGGTACTGAGAGGGCTATGATTTGGATGACCAATGCCCAGAGGTATTCCATCACCTTCCCCAGGTTCTTGAGGTGCTTTGGGATCATGGCGGGAGACAAGGACTTACGGCAGCTCCATGATGAAGGGGAGCTCGACAAGAGCGCCTTGCACCTTATGTACCCGAGAGGTGACCATGCTTATTATGGGAAGGTGAAGAATCTCTATACCTACTATGCTGCACTTAATAGACTCCTTAGGGTGTCTATTACACCGAGAGATGGGAATCCCTCTGAGATCACAAAATTTCAGAAAAACTTGATGGTTGCTTTAAGGCCGGGAGCTCCGGAATTTAGTGTTGGGGATTTCATTTGGCAAGAAATCAAGCATCTATCAGAGGACCCCAAAAAGATTTGCAGCTACAGTCCCTATATCATGTATATGATTGAAAAGGTTGCAAAGACGGAGTTTCCCAAAAATGTGACACACAAGCCATTGAAGCTCAATCCTAGCAAGAATCCAAGGGTTCCATCTCCTAGAGCAGAGCAAGCACCTGGCCATGAGGAAGGAATCACAGAAGAGGGCACTACTCAGTCAGATCAGCCACAGACCGGCCCTCAGGCTGTCACCGGTCTGACCGGTGCTGAGCACCGGTCTGACCGGTGGGGAGGCTGGGAGCAGCACAGGCCCCGCAGATCCACCTCTCCATTGAGGAAGTTCCTCAATTTCATATTTGGCATGTGTAGGAGTCAGCATGACATCCAGGTGGAGCAACAAAGGTCTAGGAGGGCAAACAAGCAAATGAGGGACACGATGAAGTTGATGCACAACGCTCAAGGGTTTGAACCGCCTCGCTCTCCTCCCTCTCCTGAGTCTCCACAGGTTGAGATACCTTCCTTCGAGGATAGGATGAGAGGATGGGTCAACTCCGACATGCTTAATCAATATGGGCCTATATTTTTTGAGTCCGGGCAAGAACAAGGGTCTTCATCAACGGCTCCTCCTCCACCTCCACCGTTTGTACCCCCTCACCCGGATGCACCTGATTCTTCTCACTCCATGGAACAAGAACAAGCTCCTCCACCTCCTCTACCTTTCGAGCAAGGACAAGATTGGGGCGCTCGCTTCTCCGCCGAGATCTTTGGATATAATCCATATTACTATGGAGGGAGCTCTCAACCAGGAGACGGATCTCAGGGACAGTGATCGATGGCTACTTCTTCTCCAGGCCCTTCTTGGATGCTTGATGACAAAGGGGGAGAAGATTTGGATTAAAGACTTAAACTCAGTGTTGCTGTCTGTGTTGCACCGGTCTGACCGGTGCTGGCTGGCTGTTGAGAGCAGCTGTGTAATAAGCTAGAACCTTATCTTAGTGGACTTGAGAACATTTGTGTGAGTGCTACTGTGTGTTTGAACCTTTATTGTAATAATTAAGCGACTTTATTGCTAGATTGTGATGCTTGTATTGAATGATGTATTGTTTGTGTTGGCTAAATGGAGCAAAGTGATCTAAGTCGGCTTGCAACCCCGGCCTGATCACTTTGGACCAAATAGCACGCACACCTTTTGCTTTGTGCTCTGGCTGGACCTGACCGGTCTGACCGGTGCCGCCTAGTCAGGCGTGCTGGCTGGACCTGATCGGTCTGACCGGTCGGGGGCACCGGTCTGACCGGTGCTGCCTAGTCAGTACTCTTGTTCTTTGCTTTGTGCATATCTTGTCATATGCATCACAGTTTTTATTTTATCGCTCACACATGTTGCACTCCACTGATTCTAAGATATAGGGGGAGCTCACATGCGCTTTCTCCCAAATTTGTGCAATTGGCATTTAAGGCCAAATTTTTGAAATTCAAGTCAAAGCACAAATTAAGGGGGAGCTCTAACTATATCTAAGAATCTAAATGCGCTCTAATGTTTTATTTGTAAGCTTTAATCGAGTTGTCATCAATCACCAAAAAGGGGGAGATTGAAAGTGCATCTAGGCCCCTAAGTGGATTTTGGTGAATTGAATGACAAAGCGATTAAAGGACTAATGTATTTGTCTAAGATTGTGAGCAGGTTTTATTTATATATTCATGAGCAATTATTAAAGTATTTATTTATGGATGAATGTTATATGGCTCACATTGGAGAAGACAAATATATGGATGATCCTATTGCATGAGTGACAAATATCAAGCAATAAAGAAAGATTAGTATTGGGATAATTTGAGAAGGTCAATTCATGGTCTCCCATATGAAGACGTAGCTTGATTAAATTTACAAGGATCATAAAAGAGAAGATGGTAATTCTCTAAGTCAAGTGCAAGGCTTTATGTGTTTGTTGAAAGAGGACATAAGGATGAGTGTACACATTATGGTTCTATTTTGGAAGCTTACACATTCGTTGTCAATCAAGATCAAGCATTTGAAGCGGGTTTTCAAATGAAGGTTAATTGTGTATGAATCAAAGTGGAACTCAAAAGTTGATTGGGTAAGTGATGAAGAGATCAACTGAGATGTCTAGGGTGAGGGACTAAGCAATCTTTGGGGCCCTAGCTAAGCCGCCATTTCGTGTTTTGCTAAGGTGAAGTTCTAGCATCCGTGGGGTCTCCAAGTATCATATCCAAACCTTAACTGAGGGAAGCAATGCAAGTCATCAACATGTTAAGATTGGCAATATGGAGTGACTTATGGATCCAAGTATGCATTCCTATGCTAGATGGAAAGATCCTAAGTCATTAGCTCAAGTATGGACGTGCTTAAGTCAAAGGCTATGTTGAAAGCCCTCAAGTGAATATTGATCAAGTATGGCAAGATTGAAGATATCCAAGCTCAAGAGATCAACAAAGTGTTTTTATTTATTCTTGAGTATAGGTATGCCGTACTATCAAGAGGGATGCAACTTAGCGAGTTGACCAAGTCAAAGTGCTCATTAGTTGACCTAAGTGAGATCTAGCCTTAGAGTGTGCTAACAAACCCTCCTAACCTAACCTAAGTCATTTCATCTCGGTGGTGAAGTACTAGTTTCATAGAAAGGGTTTTGGGGGTATCTCGGGCCTGACCGGTCTGACCGGTCAGGGGCACCGGTCTGACCGGTGCCGCTAGCCCCAACGGCTAGTTTTTCGAACACCGGTCTGACCGGTGTGGGGCACCGGTCTGACCGGTGCCGCCCGAGGACCAACGGCTAGTTTTCTCCTTTGAGGGGTATAAATACCCCAAACCTTCTTCAGTTGAAGGCTTGCTGTTTCTAGTGACATTGCTGAGGTCCCAAGCCATTTCTAACAAGCTCCAAGCCTTAGTGGCTCTCCCCAACCCTCTCTTTGTGAGATTTGTGGATTCAAGCCATATCCTTGGTGTTGGGTTGAGAGAGTGAGCTCAAGAGCGATCTTGTGAGCTAACAAGAGCATTTCCATAGCTTGAGCACTTTAGTTTCGCGTCTACAAGCTTTGAAGCGTTTGTTACTCTTGGAGGTTTGCCTCCTAGACGGCTAGGTGTCACCGACTAGCTCCCAACGTTGTGGTGAGAAGCGGGAAGTTTGTAAGGGCTGCGATCTTGCCTCTTTGTGGAAAAGATCCCCTTAGTGGAAAGGAGGAAAGTGGTTGAAAGAGACCCGACTTGTTGTGGGAATTGTCCTTTACAAGCTCCTGAACGGAGACGTAGCCATTCCTTAGTGGGTGGTGAACTTCGGGAAACAAATCCTTTGCTTCTTCGTGTGGTTTGACTCTCTAAGTTGTTTTTCTAGCATATTTGTTTTGTTTCCACTTCGATCTACTTGGGTGTGCTACTTGTGTGTGCAGGGCTCATTACCTTGCTTGTGATCATCTACAAAGGCCACTCACCAAGTTTGGTTCGTGCTAGAAGTCAAGAGGTGCTTGAAGTTGTTTTTGCAGGTGCTCTGTGCTACACCAGTCTGACCGGTGAGGTGCACCGGTCTGACCGGTGCCTCCTGTGAAGTCCAGTGCTTGACCGGTCTGACTGGTCATAACCACCGGTCTGACCGGTGGAACACTGTCAGCTCAAGTGATCGGGGAAGAAGAGTTTAATTTGGTCGTTACGCCTATTCACCCCTCCTCTAGGCGACATCAAGGTACTTTCAGGGTACCTTGGTTGATCCACAAAGCCAAGACCGAAGACCGAAGCGCAACAGCACTAGGCCGGTCTGACCGGTGTGCGACGACGGCTTCCGGAGACTTCGAAGCGGAGGACACACGTCGGGATCGCAAGGCTTGCGTCGAGGCTAAACAAGTTGCAGTCGCCGGGCATCCGTCCGATGGTGCTACGACGAAGATTCCCAAAGTGCCCCTCGGGGGTGTGTATCTTAGTATTATATATTAGGGGTAGTTTCGTGTTTCGGTTGCCTCCATATAACCCAAGTGGTGAGAGGATGGCAGCCATCTCTTGGAACCCTAGCTCATTTGCTTTTGCTATTTTCCCTTCCTATTTTCCTTAGGACTTTCTAGGACTAGCTTGAGAGCTTCATGGTGAGATCTTTAGAGAGGGATGGATGATTGGGAGGCAAGTTAGACCTTATATGAACTTTTCTTGGTATGTATGGAAGATTCGGCATGGTTCCTCAGGGCCTTTTGTTGTCTCTCCCGTTTTCCCTTTTTGATGTGTTTTTCGGAGCCTTTTCTTGGCGATTTTCTTGTGGTGGATTTGAGGCCTCTCCTTTGCAGTTTTGGTTTGTGTCGTACGGACATCCCTAGGACCACTACTCAGGTGGGTACTAGGACCAGTACTCCGTGGGCCCCTGGGACTACTCGACTTGGGCTACACGGCACCTGCTGGCGTGGGGCGTAAGGCCTACAGAGGATTAGTACTCGGTTAGGAAGCTAGACATGCCCAGATCCAAGTAGAGTACTCCTAGCCGTACACGACTAGTACTCCTCTGTCAAACTGACTTGTAACCCTGCCTCCCGGACTACATAAGGCAAGGTAGGGACCCCTATCTCTTCATCCGCGTCATCTTGTAAACACACCCAATCAATCCAGAGCTACGCAGCATACATGACGTAGGGTATTACGCACCTCGCGGCCCGAACCTGTCTAAATTGTGTGCCATGTGTCTCTCTTTCGAGTTCCCGATCTCGGCGAGGCCACATTCATCTACCTCGGGTACTCCCCTTGGTAGGTTGCCGGTCTAAAACACTGACAGCTGGCGCGCCAGGTAGGGGATCTCGCCGAAGATCACATGGCGAACTCGACGGCTTCAATCATCATCAAGCCAACCGCCGCCTTCAACCGCGGTGACACCTTCATCTTCGGCTCCTGGGTCTGCACCGCTGATGGCGCTGGATCGTTCCAGCGCTACCTCACCATGACCCCGGACCCGGAGACTGGACTCGTGACGCTTCCCGAAGCCATCACGGGCCAACTCGTCGAGAAATTCGATGATTTTTCGCTCTGCAACCAAGTCGCCGACTTCGAGATTGGATCCGCCTCCAACTTGAACTCGACGTCACCCTGGATCGCGTCATGTGAGCCGGCTCCTGAGCCATCGTGTGCAACGGTCCTCCTCCATGAGCACTTCCCATACGGCCTCTGCAACTCCAGCAGGGCCCACGCGGAAGCTCTCACCGCGCGTCGGGCCGGCAAGGAGATCGTCTCCGAGTCCTCCTCGGACTCCAACACCGTCCCCGACTACAACTCAGACTCCTCCTACGAGTTCGACTTCGGTCTCGATCTGATCGGGTCTGAGTCCGAACTCACCTCCATCGAGGAACCGCTGTCAGGTCCGGCTGCTGGCTTGGTCATCACGTCTACTCCGGCCGACAGATTTGTCTACTGGCCCGACCGCAAGCCCGCAGACCTGATCAACGACAACTCACGCTGCGTCACCTACCTCGAGACACTCCCCTTCTAGGAGGGGACACCGCTCACTCCGACTGAGGAAGAGCACACTCCTACCGAGGTGGCGACTACTGACTCCGGACTCTGTACGCCCGATCGTGAAGTATTCATGGCTGCCGGAGAAGCTGGAACCTCAGGCAACCAAGTCGATCGCTACCTCGACGACATCTCAGCAGACGAGGAATCAGCCAATGCACCTCCAAATGAGACTACTGAGGCCAAGAATGCCCGGCGAGAATGCAACAGAAGACGAGCTGATCCACGCAGGCGGCTCCGAGAAGCTTTTCTTATCCGGAACCTCACAAAGGCTCTGGATCAAGTCGAAAACCAGGTGCATACCACCCCTGAGCAGTGCCTCATGTCTATCACTATGATAGCACGAACAACTCAGGGGCACCGTGCAGGCGAACTCATCGCCAAGCTTGCCGAAGATGCCTACTTCATGCGGGTCGACAACAGAGTCGCCCCTGCTGGAAACCACGAAGCCACTAGTCGCAGCCCAGCAGATGGCGGACGCAACCGCGTTCGTGGCGAACACCAGCCAAACCCCAACCATTCTAGAGCCTCAACGGGAGGACCCTCATAGGGCGGCAACAGCCAAGCAGGCGGCGGTAGTCGCGGTGGCGGCAGTGGCAGCGGCAGCAGCGGTGGAAGTTCCTCCCACGACACCGGCAGAAGAGCTGGTGGCGGCGGCGATCGCGGAGGCCAAGGCCACGCGAATAGCCACGCCACCGGCAACGCACGCGGTGGCTATGACGCCTGCCACAGGATCGATGAGGTCTGTCGCAAGAAGCCAGCGACAGTGACGGCTTCCCCGCCTACTCTGCACGACTTCGCAACCTGCTCCTTCCTGAGAAATTCAAACCTCTCGGGATCACCAAGTACGACGTGAAGCAAGACCCAGTTCAGTGGCTCAGGTGCTATGCCCTGGCCATCGAAAACGCTGGTGGCAACAATGACGCGAAGTGCCTCTTCTTCCCCTTCTGTTTGGATCAAGCTCCACTCACTTGGCTCGAGTCGCTCAAGAAGAACTCGATTGACCAGTGGGACCAGCTAAAGGCCCAGTTCACCAGCAACTTCGTGGGCGCCATGGGACGCTTAGGTACTCGCATGGACTTGGCGATGGTCAAGCAGGAACAAGGCGAGACGCTCCGCCAGTACATGCGGCGCTTCTTCGACAAGCGCGCGACTGTAGTCGACGTCACCGACAAAGAAGTCATCGACCTCTTCCAAGACGGACTCTACCACCGTTGCACCTTCGAAGACTTCGGTCGCCGCCGCCTGAGTTCCATCACCAAGCTCAAAGACATGATCACTTCATGGGCCGACGAAGAAGACAAGGCGAACGCCAAGTACGACTCCATTCGCGGCAAGAGCAAAAACAACACGGGCGGCAACAACAACAACAAGGATCAAGGGGGTCGCAACAACAACTACTCGGGTTCCAACCGCAAGCGCAAGCCAGACAATACAGTCGCGGCTATACAGCGCCCTGCGAAGGACAACTCGAAAAAGACCTCAGGCGGCTTCAGAGACTTGCTCAAAGAGAAGTGCCCGTGGCATCTGGATGGCAACCACACAACCGACCAGTGCTACCAACTACGGCGAGCACTCAAGGATATTCCCGAGCCACGGCCTCCTCACGACAAGAAGGGCAAGAAGAAAGTTGACGAAGGCAATGACGACTTCCAAGAACCTGATAAGATGGTGAATGTCCTCTTCGGCGGACTACCCACTAGACGATCTCAAAAGCTCACTCGACGGGAAGTCTTGAACATTGAACCAGCGGTACCGACACCTCTGAGGTGGTCGGAGGTACCCATCACCTTCTCCCGCGCGGATCAATGGACAAGCTTCTCTGAGCCAGGATGTTTCCCACTCGTCTTGAAACCAGTAGTCGCGGGCTCCAGGCTCAACAAGGTACTCATCGACGGCGGGAGCGAACTCAATGTCCTCTTCACCAAGACCTTGAAGAAGATGAAGCTCGACATCACCAACATGCTCACCAAGAGCGCGTCACCTTTCTACGGCATCGTTCCTGGTAACGCGGCTATACCACTTGGCTCAGTGGTCCTGCCAGTTACCTTCGGGGATTCAAGGGAGAACTACCGCACCGAGTACATCAAGTTCGAGGTGGCAGACTTCGAAACCTCCTACCATGCCATCCTCGGCAGACCAGCCATCGCCAAGTTCATGGCGGTGCCTCACTACACCTACTTGGTACTCAAAATGCCAAGTCCTGCCGGAGTACTCACGCTGCAAGGGGACTTGAAGATTTCTTATGACTGCGACACCGAAGCCGTGGAACTCGCAGCGACCAATCAAGTACCCAATGCAATGATGGAAATCTTCGCTGCGTCCAAGAAGCTTGCCCCAACCGAACTTGAGATACCTGAGAAGACCGACACCGTAAACAAGCCTCAGCCAATAAAGAAAGTATAGGTGAAGGCCATTGACCTCGGGACGGGTGACAGTAGCAAGACTACCATGATCGGGGCGGGGCTCGACCCGAAATAGGAAGACGTGCTCGTCAGCTTCCTTCGGGCTAACTGAGACATCTTCACGTGGAAGCCAGCGGACATGCCAGGTGTGCCTAGGAGGCTGATCGAGCACTCACTCAACGTCGACCCTAAAGCTGCCCCCAAGTGACAACACCTCCGCCGTTTTGCTGACGATCGACGGGAAGCCATCAAGAAGGAACTCGCCAAACTACTCGCGGCTGGCTTCATCCGAGAAGTTTTCCATCCTGAGTGGCTCGCTAACCCCGTCCTCGTCCGCAAGAAGAACACGAACGAGTGGAGAATGAGCGTCGACTACACCGACCTCAACAAGCACTACCCCAAGGACCCCTTCGGGTTGCCGCGGATTGATCAAGTCATCGACTCCACGGCGGGCTGCGACCTGCTCTGCTTCCTCGACTGCTACTCCGGGTACCACCAGATCGCTATCAAGGAAGAAGACCAGGAGAAGACCGCGTTCATCACCCCGTTCGGCGCCTACTACTACACGACAATGTCGTTCGGGTTGAAGAACGCCGGCGCTACTTACCAATGAGCCATTCAGGCTTGCTTCAAGAAGCGGCTCAACAAGAATGTCGAAGCCTATGTGGATGACGTGGTCGTCAAGACCAGAAACTCTGATACGCTCATCGCCGATCTTGAAGAGACTTTCGCATCCCTGCGAGAGTACCAATGGAAGCTCAATCCCAACAAGTGCGTCTTCGGCGTACCATCTGGGAAACTACTCGGCTTCATCATCAGCCATCGCGGCATCGAAGTCAATCCCGAGAAGATCTCCGCCATCACCAATATGAAAGCTCCAACCTGCATCAAGGATGTCCAGAAGCTGACCGGGTGCATGGCGGCCCTGAACAGATTCATCTCGAAGCTCGGAGAACGGGGACTA
This sequence comes from Cenchrus fungigraminus, assembly GCA_036936925.1. NCBI lineage: Eukaryota > Viridiplantae > Streptophyta > Magnoliopsida > Poales > Poaceae > Cenchrus > Cenchrus fungigraminus. The sequence goes on from CM072780.1 coordinate 78,984,329, forward strand.
CCCTTCTTCAAGCTACTCAAGCACCAAGAGAAGTTCGTGTGGACCGCGGAGGCTGATCAAGCTCTGACTCAGTTCAAAGACTTCCTGTCCAAGCCACCGGTCCTCACAGCTCCTCGCGAAAAGGAGCAGCTACTGCTCTACCTCACTGCGACTACTCATGTGGTCAGTGCTGCCATCGTCGTCGAGCGGCAGGAAGAAGGCCACGCTTACCTAGTCCAGCAACCAGTCTACTTCGTCAGCGAGGTTCTGTCAGAGTCCAAGTCACGGTACCAACCGGTCCAGAAGCTACTCTACGCAGTACTCATCACCTCGCGGAAGCTACGACACTACTTCCAGGAGTACTCGATTGTCGTCATCACCGACTATCCGCTCGGCGACATACTCCGCAATCAAGATGCTACTAGAAGAATCTCCAAGTGGGCAGTCGAACTTGGCGCCCTCAACATTGACTTCAAGCCACGCACCGCTATCAAGTCTCAAGCACTAGTCGACTTCATGGCAGAGTGGCGGGAGAATCAGCTACCAACTCCTACAGAGCGACCAGAGCACTGGGTGATGTACTTCGACGGCTCACTCAAGCTCGAAGGCGCGGGTGCAGGATTACTCGTGATTTCTCCAAAGGGCGAACAACTCAAGTACGTCCTGCAGATCTTCTGGAAGGTCTCAAACAACGAAGCCGAGTACGAAGCCCTACTGCATGGGCTCCACCTCGCAATCTCACTGGGCATCAAGCGACTACTAGTCTACGGCGACTCCGCGGTGGTCATCAACCAAGTGAACAAGTCTTGGGATCACAACAAGGAGAACATGGACGCCTACTGTCTTGAAGTCCGCAAGCTCGAGAACAAATTCTATGATCTCGAGTTCCACCACGTCGTCAGCGACAACAACGTTGCAGCAGATGTCCTGTCGAAGCTTGGCTCTACTCGAGCACAAGTACCCATCGGAGTCTTCGTTCACGAGCTTCACGCGCCATCCATCCCGGAGCCAGCGCCAACGACCACTGACCCTGTGCCACCACAGCCCGGTCAGGAGGTCATGATGATCAATGTGGACTGGAGACAACCCTTCATCGACTACATCCGCGAGCAGAAGGTCCCCTCCGACAAGAACAAGACCGAACAACTCGTCCGCCGAGCCAAGACCTACATACTAGTCGGAGACAAGCTCTACAGGCTGGGTGCCACATCTGGAGTACTCATGAAGTGCATACCTCAGGATGAAGGCAAGGACATCTTGGAGGAGATCCACAAGGGCGTCTGCGACAACCACGCGTCTTCTCGCACGCTGGTGAGCAAAGCCTTCCGACGAGCCTTCTACTGGCCCACAGCTCTGGCCGACGCTGAAGAACTTGTCAGAAAGTGCCAAGGATGTCAATTCTTCACCAAGCAGCAACACGTCCCGGCCTACAAGCTAGTCACCATACCACCGACCTGGCTCTTTGCCTGTTGGGGGCTCGACATGATTGGTCCTCTACCAACTGCGCCAGGAGGATTCAACAGAGTCTTGGTGGCCATCGACAAGTTCACCAAGTGGATCGAAGTCAAGCCGGTTACCTGCCCAAAGGCCGACAGAGTACTCGACTTCTTGGATGAACTCGTGCATCGCTACGGGCTACCCCATTGCATCATCACAGACTTGGGTTCCAACTTCAACAACCATCAGTTCTGGGAATACTGCGAGAACAGCGGGATTGACGTCCGGTACGTCTCAGTCGCCCACCCGCGCGCCAACGGTCAAGTTGAGCGCACCAACGGGATGGTACTCGACACCCTCAAGAAGCGATTACACGACGCAGCTAACACCAAAGGAGGCAAGTGGATCAAGGAACTACCCAATCCACTCTGGGGGCTTCGTACTCAACCTACCAAGCCAACAGGGCAGTCACCCTATTTCCTGGTCTACGGCTCCGAAGCTATTCTACCCGCCGATGTGATGTGGGAATCCCCGGCGGTAGAACAATACGACGAAGGCATCTCAGAGGACAGCAGACGGGTTGACATCGACAGCCTCGAAGAAGCCCGCTGCGCCCCCTCGTCCAATCAGCAAGGTACCTGGAGGGTATCCGACGCTACCATGATCGCAACGTCAAGGAACGCTCCTTCAACGTTGGTGATCTAGTCCTCCGTCGTATCCGAACACGGACGGACTACACAAGCTCAACTCGCCCTGGGAAGGTCCCTTCTCAGTCTCCATGGTGACCGGACCAGGCTCATATCACCTCCAAACACTTGAAGGCGACGACATCAGCAACTCGTGGAATGTCGACCAACTGTGTCGCTTCTAGGCGTAGTCTTTCGACTACTCCTCTACGGGTCTAGCCTATACGGCTACTCACGGACTCTTCGCTGTAAGCGGCCTCTCGGTCCTAGCACTAGTCTTCGGACTACTCTTCTCCAAGATCCAGCGTCAACGGCTACTAACGGATCTTGGGCTGCTCAGAGCAGAAGGACTCTAGCGGCGGTCTACGGACCATGTACTCTAGATCCAGCCTATACGGCTACTAACGGATCTTCAGCTGTAAGCGGCCCATGAGCCCTAGCAAACACTTAGCCGTAGGCGGCCTACGGGTCCTGGCGACTACACACTTGTAACGGCCCTGGCCATCTAGGTGTACTTCTTCACCAGTAATAAAGCTTGATTCTACTCAACTTGTTTACTGTGCCTTCTAACTAGGTAGATTCTATCAAGTACTACTACTCATTACTTCTCCAACGGCTTGGTACTCCGCACACTTCGCTGCAAGTGGCGGCAACAAGTACTCATTACATATACAAGCAGTGGACAACTTTCATTGAAATTTCAAACAAGTCACTGACTACTTTGTTTGTTTTACATCAACTACCCTAAGCTACCTCTATAGGTACATCTACTGGAGATTTAGCTTCTCCGCTACCTGCTCAGCGATGGGCACCATCTCTTCCAGGAGAGCCTTGTACTGCTCGTCGCTGCAGTTTGCCGCAAGTCCACCGGCTACCACATCCACAGGTGCTTTTGGGAAGTACGACTTCATATACGCCAATACCTGGTTCGGGATGGACTTCGCCAGATGCTTGGCGTACGTCGCCAAGCGCTCGGGGGCTTCCTTCAGCCTGTCTACCAGAGGGGCTATCTTGGGTCCTCCCGGATGTGGCACCAGCAGCCTCGCAATGGGCAGCGCGGCTTCCTCAAGCTCTTTCAGCTGGCCTCGAAGCTTCTCGCAATCTTCATTGAGCTTCTGCAGAGATTTATAACAATTGACAAGGTCACGGTCTGAGGCTTCACGGAGCTCCATGTGTTTGATACACTCATGGCTCAACTGGGTGCACTTGTACTCAAGTACCTCTCTCTTGTCGGTCTCACGGTACACGATGTTCTTGAGGTCCGTCTCCGATGCCTTCAGCTGGTCAACCTTTGCCTCAAGCTCTGCAGACAACTCACTTCAAGGTCAGACTACTCACAAGTACTACAATAAGTACTCAGTACCTCGGCGGAAGACATACCTTTGTTCTTCTGGCGCAATGACTTGTTCTTCTGGATCAAGTCGTCCCTCTTCGCCTGCATCTCCTACACCTCGTTGTGGTACTAGGCGAAGGCGCCATCCAGCTTGGATTGGAGCAGAGCCGCATGTTTCTTCGATTTGTCCAGCTCCTTCTCCAAGCCTTCGGCGCGAAGAACTGTGTCGCTGTATCCCTTCAGAAGTTCAGACTTCTGGCGGGACCTCTCCACAACGTCCTGCGCAAGACAGAACGACCAATGAGTACTCAGTACTCCACAAAGCAAGACTACTCAGGGTACTCGCAACGTACCTTGACCCATTGTTCTGTGCGGCACCACGACTCCATGCTCAGAGCAACAACGGCCGGGTCAACCAGATTGTCCTCCAGCAACTCGAGACCTCCGCGGCTTGATGATCTTGCCTCTGGCATGGGCGTCAAGCAAAGCGGCGCGGCCTCTTCTATTATCGCCTCACGGACGACAACTTGAGTACTCACCTCGGGTTGCGGATCAACCCGCGCCTCTGCGCTTGGCTCGGGGGCTACCGCAGTCCCCGACCCAGGGGCTGTCGCGGACGTCGCCTCAACAACCAGCTCTGTGGACTCTGTCTCCACAGTAGCCGTATCCATGGCTACAGCCTCAGGGATCGTGGCTCCTTCGGCTTGTGCTCCTGTCAGAATCAGTACAAGAAGTCAAGTCAACGACTACGACTACCTTCCATTATGATTACTCATGGTGGCGGAAGCATACCTTCAATCAAGGTGGCCTCTTCAAGCATTGTCTCTACCGCAGCACTAGCTTGTGGTGGTGGTGTGGGTTCGTGCTCTTCCGCCGAGCGGTCCCCTCCATCGGCCGGAGTGCTGGCGTCCTCACCATTCCACGACAAGTCCGTGGATTTCCTGCACCACGAAGTGTCCAGTCAACCACATTAAGCTTGACGACTACACAACTACTCAAGGTTCAGAGAACTTACAGAGTTGACCGCACCACGGTCACGGTCGGAGCGCCTAGTATACTGGCGATATCAACTATGCCAGCCTCGCTTGCAGCTCCGACCTCGACAGGAGTCTCTTCTGGCTGCTCTACAGTCGCAACCGGAGGAGGACCTTGTCCTTCTTCAACCGACGCTGGCGGCTCCACGGTGCCGGCCTGCTGTTGTGCCTCTTCTGGCACGACGACTTCAGTAGTCGGAGGCAGGCTGATACTCCTCTCAGCCGTCGCCCCCACCGTTTCCCAGACATCCTCATCAGCCTGGTCAGTGGGGTCCGACGGGGGGATGTCCTGCACCAACACAGTTATACAGTCAGCCACAGACTACTCATTTGGCGGTACTCGATTACTCTAGTCATGGTACACACCTCTTGGCTGGTGGCTTCAGAGATCTTCAATTTCTTCACAACACATTTCCGCACCACGTTGCGCGGCTTCCTGGGCGGTGCCGGCAAACTAGCCTCCAGACTAGATGGCTTCTCGATGACGGGGATATGAGGCATCCCAGCCCGGCTGAACCTTGAGCGGAGCTGGAACCGCTGCTGCAGCGTCTCTTCATCCTCGTCATCGGAGCTGTCCTCGATGGCGATGGCATCGTTGCCCTCACCGACTTCGCGGCGCTCCTTCCCTTTGGGCTCCGCCTTCCCCTGTGCCTGTCCTTCAAGTCGTGGAGGGGAGGACGGAATGGAGACATACTTCGTCACATCGTCCTGCAACATCAAGCAACCATGAGTTCGACTACTTCAAGCACAACAGTACTCGGGGGCTCTAGCCACGACTACCGACCTGGTTTGGCGGCCGTGCCGCGGAGTACTTGGGCCCCGGGCACGGTGTGTGCGGGGGCATATCCTTGAAGATCTTGCCCAGTCTCTCGATGATGACGTCATCATCAATCTCTTCGCCAGGCATCCGGGGCGTGTCTTCGTCGCCGGTGTACTGGTACTCGAGGGTGTCTCGCGCCATCAGTGGCTGCACCCTCCTCTTCATGAAACTGAAGGCCACGTGCTCGGCCCTCAGTCCGGCCTTCCGCAGGGCCTTGATCTTCTTCAGCAGCGGAGGTAGCTGAATACCTTCCTGCATGGTGGGCTCCGTGTGCCACCACGGTGCGTGCTTCGGTTGACAACCGCTCGGCTTCGGCAGCTCGGGGTGGTGGTTGCAGTTGTAGAACCACTTCGCCTTCCAGTCCTGGTTGGAGTCGATGAGCTTGTACGGCAGGTACTGGCCGACGGCATCTTCACGCATCTGAATACTGACACCTCCGACTACTCGCGGGTCATCAGTGCTCGGTTGCGGCTTCACCCGGAAGAATTTCTGGAACAAAATCCAGTGGGGCTTGATCCCCACAAAGGCTTCGCAGAAATGCACGAAGATGGAGACGTGGAAGATACCATTGGGGTTGACATTGAGGTACTCGATGCCATAGGACCTGAGCATCCCCTTGAAGAAATCGCTGGCCGGCAGCGCGAGTCCACGCTCCACGAACCGCGCGAACATCGAGATCTCGTCCGGGTTCTTCTCCATTGGGTATGGGTCGCCGGTGGCAGTGCGCCACAGATTCATCTCTTTTTCGCGGAGGAACCTGCTGTTGACCAGGGCGAGGAGGTCCTCGGTTTTCAACTTCGCCTTCTTCCACTCCTTTGCCGGATTGGGGCGAGGGGAGGAGGGCGGCGACGACGACGACTGGCCGGCATCTCCGGCCTCACTGCGGCTCCTCTTCTTCGACGCGCCGGTCTTCGAGCTCTTCGCCGGGGACGCCTTCATCCTCCAAGTTACGGGTGTCTTCACTCGCATTCGCTCGGGGGCTACAGTGGCGGCCGGACTACGGCGGCGGGTGAGTATAGATCTAATCTACTTCGCGGCGGTGGTGGCAGCAGAGGACAGAGGGGGCGGTCACTCAGATCTAATCTCTGCGAATGCAACTGCTGGAAGTGACAAACCCTAAGGGGTTCATCGGTTATTTATAAGCCACCGGGCGGTTCAGTTCCGAGCAGGCGGCTAAGTTTCAGGCGATTGACTCAGTGGCGGCAGCACTGACTCTTCATATTCCAGTACTCGACGCTCTCCATCTCGGGGCTCGACTACGTCCAATGGACTCAGTGGGCTACAACAAGATCCAGATCCCACTCAGGACATATTCTACAGTCAAGATGATCCTTCAATTCGAGAGAAAAGTACTCGACTTAAGGCTCGGGGGCTCCATGCCACGTGTCCTTTGATTTTTTCTCCGGATTTTTCGGGATAAGATTGGCAAAACTTCAGATTGACCCTCAGCTTGAATCTGCGATTCGACCTAAGGCTCGGGGGCTACATTCCATATGGAATACGATTCTCCGAATCGCATTTTCCATATGGTTTTTCGTCAAGACAACACGAGTACTATTGAAGACCTTCGAGAGAAGCACTCGGGGACGCTTGGGGACTACTCGAGAAGACTTCAAGACTACTCAAAGATCAGCTGGAGTACCTTCCAGCCTCGGGATGATTCAAGCATTCTTGAGGACTTTCGGCTTGTGGAACTCGGGGACGCTCAAGGACTACTCGCCAAGGCCGTCAAGACTACTCGAAGATATCCTGCTCGACTACAAAGTACTTGGGGGCTTGTCGTACGGACATCCCTGGGCCCACTTCTCAAGTGGGTACTGGGACCGACTACTCTGTGGGCCCTTGGGACTACTCGACTTGGGCTACACGACACCTGCTGGCGTGAGGCGCAAGGCCTACAGAGGATTAGTACTCGGTTAGGAAGCTAGACATGCCCGGATCCAAGTAGAGTACTCCTAGCCGTACACGACTAGTACTCCTCTGTCAAACCGACTTGTAACCCTACCTCCCGGACTATATAGGGCGAGGCAGGGACCCCTATCTCTTCATCCGCATCATCTTGTAAACACACCCAATCAATCCAGAGCTACGCAGCATACAAGACGTAGGGTATTACGCACCTCGCGGCCCGAACCTGTCTAAATTGTGTGCCACGTGTCTCTCCTTCGAGTTCCCGATCTCGGCGAGGCCACATTCATCTACCTCGGGTACTCCCCTTGGTAGGTTGCCGGTCTAAAACATCGACAGTTTGGGATGTATGCATGAACCCTTCGTGGTTCTTTTCCTTGTAATCCTCCTCTCAAATCTGTGGGAAAATGTGCTCGATTTGGGAGTTTTCTTAGGTTTCGGGAAAGTGGTGTTCTTGGTGGAAATCCTTCGATTCCTTTCGGTTTACCAAGTTTTAGGGGACCAAATCGTAGCTATGGGATGCCCATGAGGTACTCGTAGTATCCCCAAAGTCTTGTGCAAATCCGTGGAGCGAATCGGGAGATCGGGAAGGTTGTTTGGTGGAGTTGACCCGCGACTCGCTGTTCATCCCGAGTGCCCAGGCCTTGACTGGTCTGACTGGTGCCCCTCACCGGTCTGACCGGTGTAGCACTGTGTTGGGTTTTGGTTCGGGTGAACGTGCCAGGGTGCTTGTTCGTCTCTAGGCTTGCATCTGTTTCCAGATCGTGCTGGTTGGGCCTTTGGAGCTTTGATTTCCCTCTCTTGGGGTTTTTCAGCCAGGATCAGTCGGACCGGTGTGCCATACCGGTCTGACCGGTGTAGGGTCTTTCCGTGAAAACTTGCAAGTGTGGCTCAGGTGTTTGCTTAGTCGTGTAGAGCTTTGTTTTGTGTTGCTCTGGGTCAGTTCTTGTTGGGTTCCTAGTTGTTTTGCCAGGTTTTGAGGAGGCGTTTGTTTTCTCTGGTTTGTTTTTCGGAGGTGGTTTTTGTTCCAGGGGTAGAGGAGTCACTGAGGCTTCCTAAAACGTTTCTGGGCAGCTGTTGTTGCCACCGGCATGACCGGCTCTGTCCACCGGTCAGACCGGTGCCACCGGTCTGATCGGAGCATGCCATCGGTCTGACCGGTGTAGCACAGACAACAGGCTGTGCAGATTTCCGCTGTGTGTTGGGAGTGTTTGTTTCGGTTGGTTGAGAGGTTTGCTCCTAGGGTCAGTAGCACTTCAGTGGCTACGTGACTTTGGCAAACTTGGGTAGTTCGAGTCGGAGAAGTGTTGGATTGGCCATGTTCATCTTGTTGGAGAAGACATCTCCCTCGAGAAGAATTTTTATCGACTCCCATTCACTCCCCCCTCTCTGGTCGCCAGTTCGGTCCTTCAATTAGTCGTGCCACCTCATGTGGCGTGACTCAACTATTAGTCGCGCCACGAGGCTTGGCGCGACCATAAGGGCTACTTCTTGGAAATTTAGTTGGGGATGGGTTATTATTAAAAAATTGGATTAAAAAGGGTTTAAATAAAAAATTCCTAACCCACCCACACCCACAAGTTGTAACCTTTTTATTAAACCTGAACCATTTATGTGTCATCAAAAAATTCTCTCAAATTCCGCAGCAACGCGGGGGATTCACCTTATACAACTATATAGATAGAACACACTAAGAGGAATTAACTATATTTCTCTCACTATGTAAGCCATCCACCTCACATGCCACATCATCATCCACTAGATCATTAATTTATGTCTTTCACCGATTTTCTGTGACCATAGCATCCATACATCTTTTGCGAGTACCATGTTCGAAAATTCCAACAATAGAAATATGCGAAAGTTCAATTGTTTAACAACCGTTTTCTCTCAACAAAATGAACATATTTTCATATATAATGTCATTTGTAAAAGAATGTTGCATAACAATCACTATAGCAATCATCTTCGTTTATACTTTCAAATTTTCATCTTACAACTTTGTTTAAAAATTCTCGCAGCAACGTGCAGGGTATCACCTAGTAAAATATAATTTTAGTTGTACGTGGTTGGGTGGAGCTGCTACACCAAGTTTTAACTTGGATAGAGGCTGCTCCACACTGGAGCAAAATGACATGGGCCCTGTTCGTCTGGCTTATCAGCCACCAGACAACAGTACTTTTCTCTCAGAACAAACCAGCTACCAACGAATTTTTTTATTTTAACCCTTTTTAATCTAATATTTTAAAAATAACCTCCCGAACTATATTTCCAAGAACTAGCCTTTTGGTCGCGCCAAGCACCATGGCACGACTAATACTTGAGTCACGCCACATAAAGTGGCGCAACTAATGTACACGATGGTGTTGGAAAAAGTCGCATCTGACATGGCGGATGAAGTCACACCACGCTGCCTGGCGTGACTCGTGAATGAGTCACGCCACACAGCGTGGCATGACTGGAGTCACGTACAGGCTGAGGCTTAAAGTTGGAAAGTTGTGTTGTTTTAAGTCTCCCTTAAACTATGAATTCTTTGTTATATTTGATCAATAACTTGTCCAAACTTTCCAATGAACATCCAAATTCACTTATAGTCCAAAAATATTTAAGATCTTAGTGTAAAATTTCTCAAAAAGTATGCTCAAAGTTGACTAGTTGACTCTATTGTCAGACTTAGCAATTTTCATGTGTTGATTTAATAACACTTAAGCTATTTCAAAATTAGATTTCTCATTTTATACACCGTGGTTTGGAGTGCACATAGTTAAAATGGAACGTATGCACTTTATAGATCATACATCTCGAATTTCACCAATTTAGGAGCTCATTTGCTACTTAAAAGGAATAACGAAATAAGGCTAAATGAGACTGGGAGGGAGGCGTCAGCCTGTACATGACTCGAGTGACGCCATGCTTCGTGGCGTGACTCGTTCACGAGTCGCACCGGGCAGCGTGACTCCCTCTGCCACATCACATACGACTTTTTCCAATGTCACCGTGTACATTAGTCACGCCACTTTATGTGGCGTGACTCAAGTATTAGTCGCGCCAGGGAGATTGGCGCGACCAAAAGAGCAGGGTTTTGGAAATATAGCTCGGGAGGGGTTATTTTTAAAATTTTAGACTAAAAAGGTTAAAATAAAAAAAATCGCTACCAACCACCAGCCAGCAGTACTTTTATCTCAGAACAAATCAGCACCGACAACTAGCCACTAGCCAAACGAGCATGCCGCATGAATGCTTTGATAGTTGGATGTGGGTCCACCACGTGACACTCACATCGATTAATTGACCAAATTTGAACAGTTTTGCAGCTCGCTCGTTTGGCTAGTTGCTCGTGTTGATTTGTTCTAAGAGAAAAGTAATGTTGGTGGGTGGCTAGTTTGTTCTAAGAGAAAAGTACTGCTGGCTGGTGACTGATTTATTCTGAGAGAAAAATATTACTGGTTGGTGGCTGATAAGTGAGACGAACATGGTATTGATAATTGGATGGTCAAAGATTTATGAGTTTATAGTTCCATTGTTAAAATCAAACCGTTTTTAGTTGGATTGCCAAAAATGAAATTTTCTCTTTTTTAATTATTGTTAAGACCACCTAGACACAAATGCATGGACCGAGTTCCGTTGTCTGCGCATGCGGCATGCAAACTTCATTTGGAATTCAAATTTTTAATTCGAAATCAAACACAAATACAATCAATTACGCAATCATCTCGCTGCGCGGCAATGCCCACGGTGCCGCCTGGACCGCGTGGTGCACCGACCATGAACGATTGTCGGAGAAGTCAGTAAGTCACCTCTTGCATTGCCTCGGGCGCTGCGCGAGGCAGCGCGCGTGCTGCACTGTAGCCGGCCGCCGACGCCACCGGAACTCGCCCCTTGATTCAGATCCTTCTCATTCCTCGCCTCCTCAAGTCCTCCCCACCACACTTTCATGGAGCGTTCGGCACCGATTGCAGCTCCGCTCCACCTGACACATCTCTGCACGCGCACTGTAGTGACACGATTCATTGAATCATTTTTTCTCACTCAACTTCCTCCCTTTCACAGAATGACGAGGAGCGGACAGAGCTGCAAAATACCCGCTCCATGCTGCTCCGTCTGACACGCTACAACATCGCTACAGTGAAGAAGCTGAAGTTGGACAAATCCGCGTGCCAAATGCACAATGAAGATTTCACTATCTCTCACATGTGCGAGGGGCACTAGTTGGGGTGCGTTTGATACAGCTGTGGTTGCGGCTGTGGCAGCTCCGGCTGTGGCTGTGCTGGTGGAGCGGATTCTCTAGTGAACCAGAAACCGTTTTGGGAAAACGTTTGGCAAAACAGCTTCTCCTGGCTGTGTCACATAGATAAGAGGATGAAATACCTATAATGCCCTTTCATTTGTTTTATTTCCTTCTTTTTTTCAGTTTTATTCTTCCTACTTCCTTTTCCCTTCTCATTTTTCATTTATTTTATTTTCCCCTCACCCTTCCCTTATCCTCACCTCCACCAGCCGCTCATTATCTATTCGTCAACACCCCCCCAACGAGGCAACAACACCTCCTCCACCGCCAGCGCCGTGCGACCACCGCCGGCCAGCTAGCTCCTCGCGCCGCTGCCGGCCAGCTCCTCGTGCCCGTGCCGTCACCGTCCTCCAGCTCCTCACGACCGCACCGCCAACCTTCTCCGCCGCCGCCCTCCAGCTCCACCAGGACCACGCCACCGGCATCCACCAGCTGCAGCGGTTGGCGTGGAGGGGAAGAGCAGCGGCGGGCCTTGCGCCGGCATGGAGGGGAAGAGCCCGCCATCTCCTGCCACGCCTCCGTTGAGCTCCTTCTTCCCCGGCTGCCTGCGCCCGCCATCTCCCGTCGTGCCTTCTTCCCCGGCCTCGGGCGCCGCCGTCGAGCCCCGCGTCCACGCCGCGGCCTCCGTCTCCCATGCCCGCGCCGACCTCACCCATGGGCCCCTCCCCGAGGGCAATGGACGGAAAATGGCAGGCGGAGCTGCGGTGGGAGCAGGGGAAGCTGGTGTTTTGCAGCTCCTCCCCACCAAAACGGCTCTAGAGAGTATGAATGTATGATATCCGGCGGCTACTCGAGAGAAGCTATTTTCTAGAGACGCATTTGGTAGAGCTTCCTTAAAAACAGCTCCCGAAGCTGCTCTTGAAGCCAAACGGACCCTTGGTACTCTACGATGGTGTTTGGTGCTCCTCCATTGCCATGGCTACTGGCTAGGCTGACCTACTCGTCGACTTTTACATCATCTACCAGGATGGGAAATGGGTCGCCATTGTCCTGGATCTGGGGCGTCCACCTTCATGTTGGTTCTCCTGAAATTCCTTCATCTGAGGGGCTGGTGGTTCCTGGACTCCTGGTGCCTCCTGCTCCCAATCCGCATCATAGGAGTAGGACGTACAGACTCGTTGTGTTTTTTTGCTCCTGGCGCTAGGGGATGTGCCTTTCAGATATATAGGAGGGCTATAGGCTATATCTGTGTACTTATCAAAACAGGAGGTGTTGATATTGGTGATTGCATCTTGCGGTACCAATTAAATACGACCTAGCTTCTGACAGTATCCTCTATACTGTAGTACAGAAATAACTTGCACGCGACCACGACGGTCCTATATGCAAAGGACATCTTTCGGCGGAACTACTGATTAGAGGAGTAGGCGAGCAGATAAATTCATGGAGACATTGCTATGTTAATTCAGAGGCACCATGAGCTGACCACATGGACATTCAGGGTCTGTAACCATTGAACTCGAATCCTCATTACATACAGCTCCGTGTCATGAATATGCCACCTGACTAGATTGGTTCTACACACAATTCACTCATCTGTGCAATGATAAATCATATTGGTCTCAAGGCGCTTTGTTTGTCTTGCATGGTTCCGAACCTATCCAGATCTTGCTTGAACCGTTTTACCATGGAATAGGCAAATACTTAATTTGCAACACAAAACACACCGTTTTTGGGTTATTAGGCAAAGGGGGATTTCATTGGCATTGCAAACCAAAATGTTGATGAAAACATATGATCCTACAGTACTGTTAAAAGAGCAAACATATATGTACCTTTCAAACTCAACTTCTGAGTGGCAACCACTACGACCATTCAGCACAAGCTCTGAGTCGAACACCGGACCTGGCGACCTGCGATGCCCGCTGACTAGAATAGGAGATCGCCCCCGCCGGTGGGGCAGGCTGTCCTGTAATATTTGTTCGCCCTGTGTCCACCGGCCGGCAGCTGCCCTGCCGTCTCCTCTCCTCCCTGCTGGCCCACCCTACGCCTATTTTTTGGCTTTCGGCAAAGTGACTAGCTCACCTGAAGCAGGCTGCCACATACTATGCCTTTTGGGTGATATAGTAAGATACTTATATTATAGAGTTATAGGAGGCAAGGGGATGTGTCTTCCATATATAGAAGGGGTGTGCTTACCACAGGAGCTTGGTGGACATCCCATTATTATATCTCACTTACCTCATCGATTGTATTCGTGGCTACAAATGCAAAGGACATCTTTTCGTGAAACTGATAGAGGAGTAGGTGAGCGGACAAATTCATTAGTGCTTGAAATATTGCTCTGTCAAATACGTACACTAACATGAACCCAATTCATTTTTTACGAGTAAATCCATTTTTAGCCATACAATCATCACCCTCCTTATGTTTTGACCATCAAACTACAAAATCAGAAATATCTGACCATCCAACTATCAAAATCATTCAAAACATAAGTTACCGACCACCCGTTGGCAATTTTAAGAATGCCCAACTGATTTTATATTGTTAGGATTCTAGTAGTGATCGGGCTGTTCTGGTGGTGGTTTTGTTGATGTAGATGCCACGTGATGGTGGGACCCATATGTTAGTCTCTTTCTTCTCTCCTCTCCCTCTCCCCTCTCTCATCCGTCGGCTGCCACCCTCCCCACGCCTCACGCCAGGATAGTGGCGGTAGCTAATGAAGGAGAGAGAAGAGAGAGAAGAGGAGAGAAGAAAGAAAGAGGTTCTAACATGTGCATCCACGTCAGCAAAATCATCTACTAAAGCTACCAAATGGTCAAATTTGAACAATTGTAATTGTTAGGTGGTTAAAGATTTGTGGTTTATTTTATGGTTCGATAGTTAACACCAAATTGATACTATAGTTGGAATGCCAAATATGAATTTACTTTGTTAATTATAAGACCACTAAGACACAAATGCCTAGACCGAGTGCCGTTGTGTGCGGATGCAAACTTCATTTGGAATACACATTTTTCAATTCAAACTCGAGCACAAACACAATCGTCACGCCTCGCGACCCTCAATCTCTCTATTGTTTTAAAAGCATCATTCTCGGTCTTTATTCAACGAACATAGGGTCAGTAAGGTCACGACCCACCAAAGTGTTTACAAAACTAGGGAGAGGATCATTCCAAATGATCGGAAAGTCTGGGTCCCGAGCTAAACCAGAGCGAGCTAACTCATGAGCACACCAGTTACCAGAACGCGGTACATGAAACACACCATACACATTGAAATGCAAGTCAAGAACATCACAAATTTCTTGGAATATAACACCTCCTGGTGCTTGATCATATGTCGGCGATCGAATGGCACTTGCCAAAGTTATAGAATCAGTTTCGATAATCACCTGTGATATCTCAATGGACATGGCCGCATTTAGAGCAGCAAGACAGGCCTCCCCCTATGCTACTAATGCATTGTTGACGGTGTATTTTGGTACACCAAACATGTTCATTACACTTTGGTTTGGACTTGATTATGAAACTAACCTGTCACTAGGCATACTAATGATATAACAAGTTCATCTTTGTATGTGCATTTGGAAGTGTTATGTTTTTGCAGGAAAACATGGACATAAAGGACGGAGTCACAACAAGTTCAAAGGAGCAATTGAGGAGTCCCGTTCGTGTTCGAGAGCATGATGAATTCACTCCCAAAGGTGGCAAGGACCGAAGTGTTACATAGGAACATCCCCGAGGATTGAAGCGTAAAAGACCGAACTTCATGCGAGAAGACCCTCCATCTTGGACGTGAGGACGACATCGTCAAAATGGTGCAATTGGAGGGGGCAAAGTGCAAAATGTCAAGAGGACCCACGTGTGCGAAGGGGCGACCGAACCGGGCCGAAATGGGCTTGGGCCGGTCGGCCCAGGCCGGCCGGCCTGGCCCATTCCGACGTCGGTTCGGCCCCCATTTCTTGAGCGTGAAGATGATGCAACCCTAAGTACGTGGAGGCGCCGCCATTCGCAGAGAGAGAGCCATTCGCCCGAGAGGCCGTCCACAAGCTAGACAGAGAAGAGGAGGGAGATCATTCGCGAGAAGGATCGCTCTACTCGAAGGAAGCAACCACAAGTGAAGGAGGACGTCAAGGCCCGGCTAAGACACCCCCGGAGGAGAAGGAAGACACCGTCGGAAGCGTCACCATGATCAACGGTGCTATGCCTAGCACCTTGATGGGGTAATCTTCTCATTTGTCCATGGGTTGTAAACGATCTTGAGATGTATTCGCTACTTTGTTTGGTTTTCAATCTATCATCTAGTGTTGAAGATGCTTTCTTGTTTAAGGATAGCTACCATGCTATGTTGGGAGTACAGATCTCACTTCTCCCTTAGAACCCTTCAATACGCCGTGATCATCATAGGTCTAGTCACGCATACCTCCGCGTAGTGACAGTACGGGGGGAGGGAAAGGGCGAAACCGTGGTCACAACCCCCGGTAGATTAGATCGGTTTTCATATCTTAAGCGATTGCATGTTCAAGTATCGTAGACCCTTGGGCAAGTGTCTTTTATATATCTTGTGAGTTTAATCGTTCTCTCTAGTGTAGCGTAGTTGTTCTTTAGATTAACTATAGATTAGGGTTTGGATAAGTTAGTTAGTAGTGCTAGATCAAACGCTTGTAATCCCCTTGCTCTGCGGATTGATAAGAACCTAGGGAATCCCCGTGGTGAAAAAGGTGTAGGTCCGTACGCTTGCGGATCGTAGGTGGATACGAGTTTTATCCGTCAACAAGCCCCTTTGTCTGGCGCCGTTGCCGGGGAGCAAGCCAGTTTACATCATTTGGTTTTGCATCTAATTTTGTTTTAGATTTTGTTTATCGTTTATTGCTAACATCTAACCCCTATCACCTAGAAAACCATTTTCTTTTGTTTTTGTTTTTCTATCTTGTTGTCTAGATGACGTTCGCCAACCACCCTGTGGAAGAACCGGAGAAATCGCTAAGGGATTATGCTAGTCCTCGATGTGAAGACATAAAGGTACAAGAGTCAGATTCAAAGCTCGAAGCGACCAAGTATGAAATCAAGGCTAGGATCATCGAGATGGCGGCGGCAACCCCATTTGAAGGGATGGAGATGGAGAACCCATATAGACACATAAGGCATTTCACGACGCTATGCAACACGGTGCGTCAAGAAGGAGTTCCCGATGAATGGTTCAAGTGGAATCTCTTTCCCTACTCACTTGCCGACGAAGCAAAGACGTGGTACTCGTTTGCGTCCTTTGAAGTTGAAGGCAATTGGAACAAGTTGAAAAAGAAATTTTGCGAGAAGTTTTTTTCAATAAGCAAGGTTCAACATCTAAGGAGGCAAGTGATCACCTTCACGCAAGGAGAAGAGGAAGGGATAGACCAAGCTTGGAATAGATTTAATGAGTTGATTGAACAAGGACCAAGACTCGGCTTCTCCGGTGACGTACTCTTGCATACATTTTTCTTTTCCCTAACCCCTAGTTGCATGGAACATGTTCAAATGTGTGCAGGTGGGATCTCATGGAGAAAACACTCACGGAAACCGCTCAACTTTTACAAAAGATTAGTAAAGCGGCGGCCATACGAAGAGATTGGGAAACAAGACTTTCGGGAGAGCCGGAACGCGATTCGAGGATGAAGACGTGTGCTGAAATTTCCAAAGAAGCAACCCCGGAAGACAAGAAAGAGGAGCCAATCCCGGAAAAGCTTGAAGAAGTACACACCGAGGCAAGAACTACCCCAAGCGTTGACTTCGCCAAGTCAAATGAAACAAACAAGAGGAGTATGTCAAGCGCGAAGCCACTAAGGGAGTTCGAGCAAATGGATTGGGTTCCAATCGATTACGGAGAAGTATTCGACAAGAGAAGACCGTTCCCTAACCAAAAGGGGATGGCAAGAGCATTGGAAGTAGACTTCCCACCGGAAAAGCAAGCGGAAAATTCGTATGATCTTGAAACCACCGGTGAGATCTTTCGAAAGCTCTTTAGTGATGATGAAGTGGATCCAGATCACATAGCCGAGGTGAAAAGAATCTTGGGGATCAAGCCCGAAGCATCGCCATACGCTCGCCTCGCCGAAGTTTATGCAATAGGATCCGATCAAGAGGAGAAGACGACACCACACTTGGGTTGCGAGATCAATGGAATTCAATGTAAGGCTTTATGCGACATCGGAGCCCAAGTAAGTGTCCTATCCTCCAAGATTTACGATAAAGTTCGAGACCATAACCTAGACTTAGCTCCAACTTCAACAAAGTTAATCATGGGAGATGGTAGAACTATTACACCTCTAGGTATTGCTTGCAACATTAATGTAATCATCTCTAGAAAGTGCATACCAACCGATTTCTTTGTTATAGATGCCTACTATAATAATCATGATCAGAGAATCCTAGGTAGGCCTTTCCTTAAGTTGGTTTATGCCGTGTTGGATGCCGAAGAAGGCAAAGTAACAATAAATCTTAATGGAGATAAGTACACATATAATTTTCTTCGCGCTTCTAGTCATCCTTCACCTTTTCCTCCCGAAGATGAAGAAGTAGAGGAGGTAGGTAGTCTTTGTTTTGTTGAAACCCTTAGAGACCCGCTGCAAAGGGCGATGGAGAATCAATCCAATGATCAACAAGACGAGGAACTAGAAGAAGCAATGAAGGGATTAGAACCACAAGATGGAAGCGTGGAGGAAGAAAGATTCGAAGATATAAGAGACACTAAACCCGAAGAGCCACAAGTGCCCGAGGTGGATCTCAAACCTTTGCCCAAAGGATTAAAGTACGAATTTTTGGGCCCAGACAAGACCTATCCAGTCATTGTGAGCGACGAGTTGAGTCCCGAAGAAAATGAGAAGTTGCTGAATTTATTGAAAAAGCATAAGAAGGTGATTGGATATTCAATCAATGATCTCAAGGGACTTAGCCCAGCCTTTTGCACTCATTGTATACCTATGGAAGACCAATGTAAGCCCGTAGTGGACCATCAAAGGAGGCTAACCCATGCCATGCGAGAGGTAGTAAAGAAGGAGGTCATCAAGCTACTTGATGCCGGAATCATCTACCCGGTGCCGCATAGCAAATGAGTGAGCCCGGTACATTATGTGCCGAAGAAAGGAGGTTTGACCGTGGTGAAGAATGAGAAGGACGAGTTAATACCGCAAAGAACCGTGACCGCGGATGTGTATCAATTATCGAAAGCTAAACAAAGTAACGAAGAAAGATCACTTCCCCCTACCGTTCATAGACGAGATGCTCGAGAGATTAGCAAACCACGCTTATTTTTGCTTTCTCGATGGGTACTCGGGGTTCATGCAAATTCCCATTCACCCGGATGATCAACACAAGACAATGTTCACTTGCCCTTGTGGAACGTTTGCATATAGAAGGATGCCCTTCAGTTTATGCAAGGCTCCGGCTTCTTTTCAACGTTGCATGATGGCGGTGTTCTCGGAATTTATCGAGGAAATTGTCGAGGTGTTCATGGATGATTTCTCCATTTATGGGAAGACATTCGTGGATTGCTTGGCAAACTTAGACAAGGTTCTCACGAGGTGTGCGGAGGTAGATTTAGTGCTAAATTGGGAAAAGTGCCACTTCATGGTAAAGCAAGGCATAATGCTCAGACATGTTATATCCGAGAGAGGAATTGAAGTGGACAAAGCAAAAGTGGAGACGGTTGAGCAACTCCCACCTCCAACGGATGTTAAATCTTTGAGGAGCTTTCTAGGCGATGCCGGATTCTATAGAAGATTTATTAAAGACTTCTCAAAGATCACTAAACCTTTAACACAACTCCTTCAAAAGGATGTGGCTTTTGACTTTGATGAGAAGTGCTTAGCGGCATTCTGGACCTTGAAAAATGCTTTAGTAAGTGCTCCTATCATTCAACCTCTGGATTGGAGCCAACCTTTCGAGATCATGTGCGATGCAAGTGACTACGCCGTAGGGGCGGTTTTAGGTCAAAGAAAGGAAGGCCGAGTTC
The DNA here is from genome assembly GCA_036936925.1 of Cenchrus fungigraminus. Classification (NCBI taxonomy): domain Eukaryota; kingdom Viridiplantae; phylum Streptophyta; class Magnoliopsida; order Poales; family Poaceae; genus Cenchrus; species Cenchrus fungigraminus. Next base: position 79,003,746 of record CM072780.1, read on the forward strand.
ACGTCATATACTACGCTAGTAAAACTCTTAGTGAGGCACAATTAAATTATGCCACTACGGAGAAAGAGTTGCTAGCAGTGGTGTTTGCCTTTGAAAAATTCAGATCTTACATCGTGAACTCGAAGGTCATTTTTTACACCGATCACGCGGCCATCAAGTATCTTTTGGCTAAGAAGGATGCTAAACCGAGATTGATTCGTTGGATCCTTCTTCTCCAAGACTTCGATGTGGAAATTCGTGACAAAAACGGGGTGGAAAATGTTGTGGCCGATCATTTGTCTAGGATGAACCGTGGACAAGATGATAAAGAGCCCATAGAGGATAAGATGAGAGATGACCACCTCTACCGAATACTCGACAAGGATACTTGGATGATCGACATCATTCGAGCGATTTGGAGAATGCCTCTTGATCACCTAGATAAAAACACTCAAAGGAGGATAATCTCCGAAAGCCGGAAATATTTTTGGGATTCACCTTACCTCTTCAAACTTGGGAATGATGGAGTTATGAGAAGATGTGTACCAAGAGAAGAGATGCAAGAAATTTTGAGAAAGTGTCACTCGGCGGAGTACGGTGGACACTATAGTCATTTTCGGACCCAAGCAAAAGTGTGGTCCAGCGGATTCTTTTGGCCGGAGATGCATGAAGATACTAAAAGATATGGGGGTATTTGGTTCTAAGCCATTACAATTTTCCGGAGTTGGAGAAACGTCATTACTATTCGTCTATTTTGAAATTTGCCACTACAATTCTTCTTCTACCCGATTCTTGCCATTTTCTACGTCTTCCAACCGTCGGGTCCCATTGTCAGAACGTATTTGTACACACATGTTTCGTATCGTTCCCTCTTCACTCGCTGACATGTGGGCCCCACATGTCAGCTTCTTCCTCAACCTCCAGTCATCCAGGGGTAGTCCGTGGGCAGCGGACCACGACCGGCGGAGACGGCGCCGCCTCCTCATCTTCCTCTCCGTCGTGGGCTTGTGGCCGGTCTCGTCCGCCGCTGCGTCCATGGAGGAGAAGGAGCAGGGGTGCAACAGCCACAACTGGAGATCTGCCGAGGGTGAAGTGGCCGGCTGGTGGCGTCCTCTGGCGTGCGGAGGCCGCATCCTCGCCCCTCCCTTCTCCCAGCTGCGGCGGCCGCATCGATAGCTAGGGTGAAAATCCGCTCAAATCCCCGGGCGATTCGGCTGCGTGCTGGTCAGGCTGGCCGCCTCCTCGCCCTTCCCCTGCTCCACGCGCCTCTGGTAGCGGGCACGAGGTGCGGTGTGGTAGCGGATGGAGCGCGGTGCCGACGGCGTCCTGCTTCTCTCTATCTCTGTGTAGGCCGGAGCTCCGCCGCTCCGCTCTTCTCCTCCCCGCTATGCCGACCACCGGGACCTCCACGAACGAGGAGGCGGCGAGAAAGACAAGGAGGCGGCCTCTGCCGCGGAGGGAGGCCGGCCGCCATGGAGCGCGGTGCCTCGCTGCGCCGCTCACCGGCGGAGGAAGGGGCCGCCGCGGCCCGAGCCCCACCCCACCCCCGGACCGCTTCGAGATAGATGGAGGTTGAGGAAGAAGCTGACCTGTGGGGCCCACATGTCAGCGAGTGGAGAGGGAACCATACGAAACATGTGTACACAAATACGGTCTGACACTGGGGCCCAACGTTTGGAAGACATAGAAAATGGCGAGAATCAGGTAGAAGAAGAATTGCAGTGGCAAATTTCGAAATAGACGAATAGTAATGGCGTTTCTCCAACTCTGAAAATTTGTAATGGCTTAGAACCAAATAACCAAAAGATATGTTGCATCATGCCCTGAATGCCAAAGGACCGGAAACATTTCTCAAAGGAATGCCATGCCCTTGAATTATAATCTACAAATCGATTTATTCGATGTTTGAGGAATTGACTTCATGGGGCCTTTCAAAAACTCACATGGATTTGAGCATATCCTAGTTATGGTTGATTATGTATCCAAGTGGGTAGAGGCCATGCCATGTCGTAAAGCTTCCACGGAAGAATCCATTGCTATGATCAAGAGTGTGATTTTCCCTCGCTTCGGTACTCCGAGAATTTTGATAAGCGATGGAGGAACTCACTTCACCGGGAAGAACTTTAAGAAGTGCTTGTCTAAGTTGGGAATCGAACATAGAGTCTCTACGTCTTATCACCCACAAACCAACGGACAAGCGGAAACATCGAATAGGCAACTAAAGAGCATCCTTAACAAGACTATAGAGAAGGGAGGCAAGGATTGGTCAAAGAAGTTGGATGGAGCTTTGTGGGCATATCGAACGGCGTTCAAGACACCGATAGGTATGACCCCTTATCAATTTGTTTATGACAAAGCTTGCCACCTTCCGGTTGAGCTAGAACACAAGGCCTATTGGGCTATAAAAGAGATGAACCTCGATCTAGATGCCGCGGTGGTAAAATGGAGAATCCATATAAGCGAGCTAGAGGAGATGAGGTTGAAAGCTTATGAAAATGCAAGCATATACAAGGAGAGAATAAAAAGGTGGTATGACAAAAGATTAAAGAAGAAGGAGTTTAAAGAAGGAGATAAGGTCCTCCTCTATAATTCGAGGTTCAAAACTTTCAGAAAGGGGAAATTGCAAAGCAAGTGGGATGGACCTTACATTGTTCATTCGGTGCTCTCCAATGGAGCGGTTACCATCATGGATATGAAAGGTGATAAATTCATGGTGAATGGTCAACGGCTTAAGGTTTATTACGAACTCGACGTTGTGCCCCTTCACCACATTGATATTTTCATCATGGAGGATGAGCCCGAACATCGAGCCTAGGACATAAAACAAGGTGAGCATTTTGTAAATAGCTCTTCTTTTATTTTTCTAGAGTTTCTCGCGAAAGTTTTACCAGACCAACTTTTCCACATGGGCTAGCATTTAAAAAATAGTGGGGCACGTGAAAAACCGGATCGAACCGGCCCGCGAAACAGGGCAGACCGGCCGACTCGGTCCGATCGGCCCAGGGGGCCTGGGTGGCGGTTCGCCCCCGGTTTTCTCTGGGACGCGCGTCTTCGACTTCCTTGTTTGGTTAGAGAATTTTAGGGAAGTCAAGAAAAGGAAAAGATGGGTTCTAGGGCATTCCTTCCCGGACTATTTAAAGGGACGAGGTTGGAGCTCGGGAATCCATCCCAATTCAGATCCTTTTGCCCCAAAGTAGCAGCCATGACGTCCCAAAGGAGCGTGGAGATCAAGCTAGGCGCCGAGAAGCCTTTGAAGCCGGAGGAGGTGAAGCGATGCGAGCTCAAGCCATCAATGGAGATCAAGAGGACCGCCCGCATCCGTTGCGGAGGGCGTGTCCCGACCAGGCCAATCGCATCTCGCCACCACGTCAAGGAGGAGAGGGTCTCTACTCCCATCCGTAGATCGGAGCGAATCCGAGGTATGAAGAGGAAAGACTACAAGGAGGTGTCGCCCGAGCCAAAAGATTATGGGGGGAGTGACTACTCCGACGACCGCAGCCCGAGCTCGTGGGCAGCCGCCGGGAGGGACAACAACGACCTCTTATATTGGGAGGAGGTGCCTAAAGAGAAGACTCCCGAAGGTCCAAACGGCGGCGGAGATCCCGACGACGGCGGTGACGGCGACAACGGCGACGACCCTGGCGATGTCGACCCATTCGGGATGCATCCGTTATGTTGTGCGGCTTGCCGTCACTCCATCTCGGATCTCTACGCATCGGTCGAGGAGTGTTTCCAGGCTATGGAGGCAATGAGGCAACGTATGGAAGATTTGGAACGAGTAGTCGATGACGACTACAAGTTCCTTAATCGGAACGTGCGGAAGTTGTTTGGGATGGTAGGCAACATGAAGAACAAGTGGTGCAAGAGCTGTGGAAAGTTCCACTAGGAAGTAGGGTTTTCCCCCCTTAGGTTTTTTGTAAGATACGACGAGGACGCCATATGGTTTTAGCGTGGGGGAGAGCTAGCTAGCTAGATCCTTTTGCTTTAGTAAGTTTAGTTCGGTTTGGTTTAGATTTTGCGAGAGTTTGAGTCTTAAATTTTTTTTAGGTGTTCTTTTTAATTTTTTCTTCAAAGTTTGAATTAAGTGTGTTAATTTAGTGTTCGAGTCAAAAAAATCAAATAAAAAGTGTCTTTTAAATTTTTGTCTCTTGCAATGCTTTTCTTTCTTTACATGTATGTTTGTCTTTAATTTTTGATATATAAACATGAGCACTTGGTTTGAAACGTTTGCCATGGTGCTTAGTGGAGTTTTTACCTTTAAAAGTACCCGCATCATGCTTTGATCTAGAACTTCGTTTCGGTTGTCCTAAGTTTGATGCTAATGTTGGAGGAGTTTAATTCTGAAAATTATATGAAAAACCCTTGTAAAAAAGGTTAGCAAATTCTCTTTTTCCAAGTTGAAAGACTAAGAAAAATCCTATACAATGCCAATTCAATATTCGCTCCACCATAAGTGTGGTTTGCATAATGAGTTGGGCTAGGATCCTTCTCTTTTGGAAGTTTTAATTTCGAGCAATGATCATGTCCTTGTATATATCTTTTATTGCTAGCCTCGTCATGTATTCGGTAACGAGACTCTCACATCGAAAGTCCCGTACATCACCGAATTCCATACCCAGACCATAATATCTCTTTTGTGCATCGTAATCCTTGAACACAACCTATGTTCGAAGTTTCGTCTCGTCTCTAGCATGGTTTTTATTTTAAATTCAGATTGTGTTTATGCAAGAAGAGATGAGTAAAGGGCTTTGAAAGAGAGGTAAAGATGTCAAAAGAGAGAGAAATAAAGAAAAAAATATGTGTATGGAAAAGAAAAAAAAGAAGAGAAAGAAAGAAAGAGGAAGGGCAAGAAAGATATGAAGAGGGATGAATCAAGTGAAGGTTAAATAAAGTGTAAGGAAGGATGCCACGTTGTTGTTAAGAGACGAAACTTCCATTCTTTTTCCAACCATGTGCAATCCGACAACGAGGACGTCATCGGTGCCTCGTAGTCTTATTTTCTTTTTGCCCTTGCAGATGTCCACCATTCTATATCTTCTTATCCTTGACATCCCTACATCATGGTTTAATTCTCATGATCATTGGCTTTGAAAGGTAAACAACCACTAGAGGAAATTCTTAGCTTGACAATACTTGTGTTGATTGCACTAGCCATACCTATAGCTCCACTTTACATGATATATGAGAGATTTATGGGAGGTGAGAGTTTATGAATTGTTTAGGATAGCCACTTCATATGAGCGACATGTGAGAACTTGGAGAAAAGTTTTTGTCTAATACTTGTTGCAGGAATTTTATTTTTGAAAAATCATGAAAATCCTCCAATGGAAGCAAAGAAGTAAGCATGGCTGGAATTGAGGACCTCGAGTGAAAGGTACGAGTTGTGGGGTAAATCTCGATTTGGTAGAAATTCTAAACGCCCATGTTTATGTATGATGATCATTGCTTTATGTTTATTATATTAAAGATAAAAGATTGACTAACTTGTGAAGGAAGAATTAACGGAGCACGTTTTCAACACCTTGGACAAAAGTTCTTTTACGAGTACTTGCTCGAGGACGAGCAAGATCTAAGCGTGGGGGAGATGTTGACGGTGTATTTTGGTACACCAAACATGTTCATTACACTTTGGTTTGGACTTGATTATGAAACTAACCCGCCACTAGGCATACTAATGGTATAACAAGTTCATCTTTGTATGTGCATTTGGAAGTGTTATGTTTTTGCAGGAAAACATGGACATAAAGGACGGAGTCACAACAAGTTCAAAGGAGCAATTGAGGAGTCCCGTTCGTGTTCGAGAGCATGATGAATTCACTCCCAAAGGTGGCAAGGACCGAAGTGTTACATAGGAACATCCCCGAGGATTGAAGCGTAAAAGACCGAACTTCATGCGAGAAGACCCTCCATCTTGGACGCGAGGATGACATCGTCAAAATGGTACAATTGGAGGGGGCAAAGTGCAAAATGTCAAGAGGACCCACGTGTGCGAAGGGGCGACCGAACCGGGCTGAAATGGGCTTGGGCCGGTCGGCCCAGGCCGGCCGACCTGGCCCATTCCGACGTCGGTTCGGCCCCCCATTTCTTGAGCGTGAAGATGATGCAACCCTAAGTACGTGGAGGCGCCGCCATTCGCAGAGAGAGAGCCATTTGCCCGAGAGGCTGTCCTCAAGCTAGAGAGAGAGAAGAGGAGGGAGATCATTCGCGAGAAGGATCGCTCTACTCGAAGGAAGCAACCACAAGTGAAGGAGGATGTCAAGGCCCTGCCAAGACACCCCCGGAGGAGAAGGAACACACCATTGGAAGCGTCACCATGAGCAACGGTGCTATGCCTAGCACCTTGTTGGGGTAATCTTCTCATCTGTCCATGGGTTGTAAACGATCTTGAGATGTAATCGCTACTTTGTTTGGTTTTCAATCTATCATCTAGTGTTGAAAATGCTTTCTTGTTTAAGGTTAGCTACCATGCCATGTTGGGAGTATAGATCTCACTTCTCCCTTAGAACCCTTCAATACGACGTGATCATCATAGGTCTAGTCACGCATACCTCCGCGTAGTGACAGTACGGGGGGAGGGAAGGGCGAAACCGTGGTCACAACCCCCGGTAGATTAGATCGGTTTTCATATCTTAAGCGGTTGCATGTTCAAGTATCGTAGACCCTTGGGCAAGTGTCTTTTATATATCTTGTGAGTTTAATCGTTCTCTCTAGTGTAGCGTAGTTGTTCTTTAGATTAACTATAGATTAGGGTTTGGATAAGTTAGTTAGTAGTGCTAGATCAAACGCTTGTAATCCTCTTGCTCCACGGATTGATAAGAACCTAGGGAATCCCCGTGGTGAAAAAGGTGTAGGTCCGTACGCTTGCGGATCGTGGGTGGATACGAGTTTTATCCATCAACATGCATCATGCACTGCCGCCAAGCGACCAGAACCGGCAAGAACACCGCTACCGTCACTGTCCCTAATTACAAATCCCCAAGCACCGTCATTGACATCTCAATCTCAATGCCTGCGGTGCCGGCTGAAGGATCACGTGGTGTACGTGCCGGCCATCGGCTATTGCAGAAGTCTCCCCTTAGCTCCATTTCTAGGTTAAAAGTGCAGCTCACGGCATAGAGATATCTCCAATATGGGAGAGATGTGGTAAAGGTAGAAGCGCTGGCCTGCAGAATGGTGCACACAGAATGTTGTCGCGGAGATGAACTGCAGCCCCATTACCGCCATGTTGGGCAGGGAGGACTAGAGGAAGATCAGCAATTAGGTTCATTATAGATGAGGCAATTGAAGCGGGTGGCAAGCTACCTCCGTGGATGGTCATCCACAAGAGAAGAGTGAGTAATAGTGTAGCATATGAACTCGCACAGTCGGCAAAGCGAACTCGCCATTCTGTTGTCTGGCATCTGGCTGCCCTGATGTGCGTTGAGCAAATTATTGTTCAAGTCTTCCCCGCTGTCGTAGCGGCCTCCCCACCTTCGGTTGTAGGTGAAAGAGTTTGATTAGGAAATACTCTATGGATTACTGTGAGGGACAAGCGTTTACATATATAGGCAATGTGCCAGATTACATTCCAACACTCTCCCACAGTCCAAACGGGGAGCACTACGAACATTGAGACTGGACCTAAACTCTATGAATACGGACGTCGGCAAACCTTTGGTGAAAATGTCGGCGTACTGAGATGTAGTGGGAACATGCAGGACACGGACTTCACCGAGGGCGACTCATTCTCGAACAAAGTGCAGATCGATCTTAATATGCTTGGTTCGCTGATGCTGGATAAGATTGGTGGAGAGGTAGATGACGCTGATGTTATCACAATAAACCATTGTAGCATGACGAAGAGGGCACCGAAGTTCTTGCAAAAGCTGGCGCAGCCAGCAAGCTTCAGCGACTCTGTTAGCGACATCTCGATATTCCGCCTCTGCGCTGGATCTGGATATCGTAGCCTGACGCTTGGATGACCATGAGATGAGATTGTCCCCCAAGAACACAGCATAACCCGATGTGGATTTGCGTGTATCAGGACATCCCGCCCAATCGACATCGGTGTAAACAGTGAGATCCGCTGGAGAGAACTGGTAAAGGTGGAAGCCATGATCTAGTGTACCTTGAATATACCGGAGAATTCGCTTCATAGCACCCAAGTGAGGCTCTCGTGGGTCATGCATAAACAATGTCTCGACGAGTGAAGGTGAGGTACTGTAGGGCTCCAACAATACTGCGATAGTGGCTGGGATCAGCGACAGGAGTACCATCAGCAGGAAGCTTGGAGTGCGTATCCACAAGAGTGCTGCAAGGCTTGCAGTTACTCATAACAGCACGGTCCAGAATATCCAACATATACTGCTTTTGAGAGAGAAACAGGCTGTTACCCTGGCACGTGACACTAACACCCAGAAAATGATGCAACAACCCCATATCAGTCATGGAGAACTCACAATGGAGAGTAGTGATGATCCGCTGAAGAAGAGCCGACGAGGAAGCACTGAGCACAATATCATCAGCACAGCAGAAGAAACACCATGTCAGCTCTGTGGAAATATATGAACAATAATGCATCAAACTTGGCCTCCACAAATCCAAGAGATGTGATGTAGGAGGCAAAGTGATTGCGCCAGGCACGAGGAGCTTGCTTCAACCCATAGAGCAACTTGTTCAGGCGACAGATGTGGTTGGGCTTCGAAGAATCCACAAAACCAGCCGTCTAAACACAGTATACCGTCTCGTCTAGGGTGCCATGGAGGAAAGCATTCTTGACATCAAGCTGATGGATCGGCCAAGAACGAGGCAATGCCAAAGTCAACACGACACTGATGGTAGCTGACTTGACCACCAGGCTGAAAGTCTCATCATAGTCGATGCCAGGATGCTGTGTGAAACCACGGAGGACCCATCTGGCCTTATAGCGATCAAGAGAGCCATCAGTCTTGAGCTTACGGCGGAAGACCCACTTGCCAGTCATGAGATTGACACCCAGGGGACGAGGCACCAGTGTCCAGGTGTCATTGTCCTTCAAAGCATCGAACTCAGCTTGCATAGTGAACCGCAAGGCGGGATCCGCCAGAGCAACACGGATGGAGGACGGAATCGGGGAGGTCGCGGTGGCAGCATGGAGGTTCAGTCGATCCATGGGCTGCCGGAACCCGTCCTTGCCACGGGTGCGCATGCCATGTGCGTTGACGACAGGGGCGACAGCCTGGGGTGCTGTCGCAGTGGTCCGACCAAGTGTCCTGCCGGCACTGTTGGCAACAACCTGGGAGGCGGGGTCCTCAGGGGCAGCAGCGCCAGACGGAGAGTGGGCGGGATCAGCAGCGGTAGAGGCCCCGGGCGAGGCACCCGGTGCGGCATCCATGCCGCCAAGGGCACCAGGGGCGGCATTTGTGCCACCGGGGAGTCGAGTACCTGCATCCACAACTCTTTGCACAATAGGCAAGGAGAAATCATCAGCAACATCCAAGAAGGACAGTGTGTCCGGATCCTAGGGGGTGGTCGACACTGCGGAGAATGGAAACAAAGTCTCATCGAAGATAACATGATGAGAGACAATGATCCGATTCGAGTGGAGGTCAAGACACCAGTATCCTTTATTGTCAGAGAAGTAGCCAAGGAAGACACACATGGTGGAGCGAGGTGATAATTTATGGGGAGTAGTGGATGAGAGGTTGGGGTAACATGCACAGCCGAAAACTCAAAGATGAGAATATGATGGCTGTGAGCCATGTAAGGCGAGGTATGGTGTTTGGCCGTCTAGAGTTTTAGTGGGATGACGATTGAGGAGATATGTGGTAGTGTGGAGGGAGTCAGCCCAATAAACAGGAGGTAGATTAGCCTGAAACAGAAGGGACTGCACGATGTTATTGATGGTGTGGAGGGTGCGCTCGACACAACCGTTCTGTTGGGAGGTGTAGGGGCACGACATTCAGAGGATAGCGCCATGAGCGAGGAAGAACGTGCGGGCCGAAGAGTGATCAAACTCACGGCCGTTGTCACACTGGACTGCCTTGATGGTGCCGTCAAACTACGTGCGTGCATAGGCAAAGAAGTGTGTGAGGGTGGGGACGAAACAGAAAAGTCCATGCATAATGAGTGCAATCATCAAGAATGACTAAGTAATATTTGTATCCTGACACACTAACCACAGGGGATGTCCAAAGATCACAATGTATTAGATCAAAGCGACGAACAGCATGAGAGTTTGACAAATTAAAAGGCAAACACACATGGCAGCCTAGCTGGCAGGCATGACAAACATGGTCAATGTGTTGCTTATTACAAGAAATAGCATGGGAGCTAATAAGCTGAGATAAAGCGGCGTGCCCCAGGTGACCTAGGCGACGGTGCCAGAGAGAAGCATCGGAGGCAGTGGCGGCGAGGGCAGTGGTGCTGGTGGTGGTGGTGGGGAAGAACGAGTATAAATCACCCATGCTATTGCACCTGGCGATCACGCTCCGTATCTGAAGGTCCTTCACAGAGAGGCCAAATGGGTCAAACTCAATAGAGCAATTGTTATCCGTGGTAAAGCGACGAACAGAAAGCAAGTTCTTAATAATGTGTGGTGAAGCGAGGACATTAGAAAGAACAAGAGGACGTTGTGCGCTAGAAAAAGAATGTGACCCAATCGATGTAGTAGCGGGAAGCGATGCCCCATTACTGACAATGATAGATGAAGGACTGGATGACAAAGGAGGGTGAACGGAAGAAAGAATACCAGCGTTGTTAACCATGTGAGCACCAGCGTCGGAGTTTGCGTACCACTCTCCCAATGATGGAGGCGTCAACGTCATAGTGTTGAAGCTGTTGACGAGAGCCGATGGATCCCACGATGCACCGTGCATGGGAGTCCAAGGCGACTGCTGCTGTTGTTGTTGCGACACCCAGGACTGCTGCTGCTGCGGTACCCAGGACTCCTGCTGCTGCCTCGCCCAAGCTAGCTGGTGACCACCGTAGCCGAGCCCAGGTTGTGGGCCAAGGGCGCGACTACTGCAGCTGAGGGACGGCGGTGAAGGCGGCCTGAGGCGGGCGGAACTGTGCACCACCACCGGACTGGGGCGGCCACAGTTGGAGAGTGCCGGTCCAAGGGTTGTAACGGCGCGGGGAAACGAGCGCCGTAGTTGGCCTGCGACTGCTATTGCTGTCAACCACCACAGCCGTGGTGACGCCCAGAGCGTTGGCCTTGGGCAGAGGGTTGTCCGGACTGCCCACGGCCGGATCCGCCTTGTTCGCCTTGCCCACCCTGACTGTGGTGACCACCGGGGTTGCCTCCCACCGAGGGTCGCCCAGGGGGAGTGCGCGTGTTGGTGAAGAGGGTCGTCGGTGCAGACGCCGGCGGATCAGATGCACTGGCGGCAGCCGACTCGGTGGCAGCCACGTCGTCGATGTCGATCTCCTCCAGCAGAAGAAGAGTGCAGCCATCTTCGAAGGTGGGGAAGGGTTGTCGCATCTTGAGGTTGGACACCATCGGCCGGAACTTGCTGTTAAGCCCGCGGAGGAGGGTGAGGATGAGGGTCTGATCCCCGATCGGATCACGGTAGTCACCGAGGGTGGCCGCCATCGTCTTGAGTTTGCGGCAGAAGTCGGTGATCGTGGAGGATCCCTGCTTCGCCGTGCGGAACTCGGCCGAGAGGAGGAGGGCGCGGGACTCCCGCTGACCGAGAAACTCATTCTCGAGGTACAGCCAGGCATCGCACGTGTTGAGTTTGCGGGTCATTGTCGACTGTTGGAGATCAGCGTGGATGGTGCAGTAGAGCCAGGTGAGGACCGTGCAGTCCATCTGCACCCAAGTCGGGCGATCGTCGTTGGTGTCGTGGGAGAGGACGTAATCCGTTAGGGCATACCGTCCCAGGACGATGAGGAACATGGAGCGCCAGCGATTGTAGTTGTCAGTGGCGCGATCCAGGACCAGGGGCACAAGAACCTTGATGTTGAGGACAGCGAAAGTTATAGCCTTTTCTTTGCCGTCATCAGCCGCCAAGAAAATATTCCAACCGACAAGCACTACTAGAAAATCGGGCATTTGTCCCTGGGCTGATTTTTCATTTGTACCGGGTATTTTTGCCCCCGATACAAATGCCCTTATTTGTACCGGTTGGAGCCACCACCTGGTACAAATGTCCCCTCACAGGGGCGCGTCGGGGCCTCCTCCTCCCCACCCGTTACAAATGGCTCACATTTGTACCGGGTTGTGGCTCCGCCCGTTACAAATGTGCTGGCCTCACATTTATACCGGGTGGAGTCACCACCCAGTATAAATGTGGTGACATTTGTACCGGGTAAAAAGAAGACCCTGTACAAACATTATTATTCCATCGATATGGGGACTTAGAAATTTTTTTGCCGGCATCTCCTTCCCCCGCACGCTCTCTTTCTCTCATCTGATATTTATTCTCCTCTCCCTGCCCCGTCCTCTCCTCCGATCCTTCTCATTTTCTTCATCTCCGATCCCCTTCTCTCATCTCCTCACTCACCTCTTCTCTCTCTTTGATTTCCACAGTCCAGATTGAGGGCAAGTGCGGCCGGATCGAGGGCGGACCGAGCGGGCGCGGTGGGCACGGCTGGCGGCCGGCGCGGCGCGGGCGGGCACGGCCGGAGAAGGCCGGGCGCGGCCCCTGCCGGCGCGCGGAGACAAAGGGTGAGAAATATTATCGATTTTGGCTTGTGGCAGTGACGGCTTTGTTGATGTTTTTTCTTGATGAGCTCTTGTTCATGTGTTTCTTGTGAATTTGTGATTGTAAATCCTATTGGTGTTGTGAATGAGATGAGATGAGATGAGAAAAGAAAACGAAAAGAAAAAAAAGGGGGGGACAGCAACAGAGGGAGGTGATGGAAATCACATTTGTACCGGGGCGTAACACCCTCGGTACAAATGTGAACATTTGTACCGGGTGGGATACCCAGTATAAATGTGATCCCACATTTGTACCGGAGTATGGTGGTAGCTTTTGTTTGCTTCCTGCGTTTGATATCTTTACCTTTTTAAATTCATGGAGAAGACTAAATATAACTGTTGGAGCTTCCTTATCTGACTGTGCCTTAACAGATTTATTTTATAGTACTGTGATTCACTTACAAATGTGGGATTTATTTGTTGATTTCATTGCTGATTTATTTTTATGGCTAATTTGGTTTTTATAGCCACAAATCTGTATTTTTATGGCTAATTTGGCTAATTTGATTTCAATGAAATGTGGTTTGTACCGGATGGTTTGTGCCTAATCTTTGGTTTATTTGAAATGAAAAAATTTAAAATTTTTCATTTTTGAAATTTGAAATGAAATTTCCGTTTGAAATTTGAAAAAATGGCCATATCACGAGAGGGAGATGAAAAAAATTTGAAATGAAGAAATCATATATTTTGTTTATGCCACCGAGACAAAACTTCCAATAATACCCCTATACCACCTATAGCTCCTATGTATATCACATTATCACCCTATACCACAGGTGCAAGTTGTGCTCGTATACAATTAATCTCAGTCGTCGGATCCTTTCATACTGGTTCTTTTCCAACAGTGGTATAAGATGGCATGATCCACCGTAAAAAAGCCCTAATTTTTTTTATTAAAAGGACAAATTTACAGCGAAACTTAATAACAAACACTAAAATACATCTAGATGACGCTACTTAATTAGAAGTCTATACTCCGGGTTGGATCCATTCCTCTCTTCTCCACACGCTGCACAGGGCATTGTTAATTTGTTATTGTAATTGCGTGCAGAGTCATGTATGATGGGGTCGCTCGCTCTCTTCCACTCACAGCTCACCTCTCATGTACCTCCATCTTTGGCGACTTGCCCGAAGCCGCTGGCACCACTCCATTAAGCCAGTCAGCAATTGTAATCTAGCTCTCGCGGAGCTGGGAGTAACAGATTTGGAATTTACAGACCCGTGCTGGTCGTCCACATAACCCCGTTCTATGATATCCGCTGTCACATTCGTTCCCTTGAACTTCCAGTTGAAGAGGGGATGTGGTTCCTGGTGTCTCCTAGCCCCAACTCACTGCATCATAATTAGGAGTTGTAGATGCCATTGCAGCAGCTCAAAAGAGCAGTAGTAGGTGCCTTTTTATATATAGACATTATACGAGGCAAAACAGGGGGTTGGGGGGCTGTGTCTCACGGTACTCAAGGGGACCTACACACAGCTTCTGGTCATATTCATGACTCGAAATGTTACACCTACGCCCGTTTGGGCGGACCGGATGAGATGAACAAATGAATATATATTGCTCAGGCTTTGTTAACCTCAACAATATATGAACTGATGATCATCATCATATCTTGCAATATGACTGATACCATAGAGTAGTATGTGTGTTCCTCTTATTACTTTATTCTTTTATGTGCATTCCTCTTATTACCTGTTCCTCGGATACATTTTGGTACTTTTACGACCAATTATCAATTTGTGAGAAGCCTTCGGCTTCCTTATTAAAACAAGAGGATCCTCTTTAGTTTCCAATTATTTTCACTATTGATTCTGCATTTCAAGCTAGGCACAAAATTTGTGTAGTGGCAGCTAAGATATTAGTTTTTTCCCTGTAAGGATTCGGAAGAGAGGAGCAACAAGATTGGATGAAATGGCGACGCACCCTACCTCCCGACTGTCATCCACAGGCTCACATGGAACTAACATCCTGGCTCATGCTTCAACAACCCAGTCCCATCCCTCAGCGCACTGTACCCTAGAAACAATATATCCATCTACGATTCTTTCCTGGTGTCTAATGGAGATGCTGAAGAAGGGCAGCAGCAGCATATGTGCAGGCGCTATATTTTGGAGATGTTCAGTATTTGGTGGTGCTGGTGCGGTCCAAACACCCTCAGGTTTGCTCATGAGGGGTTGTGGTTCCTGGTGCCTCCTAGTCCCAACCCACTGCATCTTAGATTGGAGTTGTTGATGCCACTGCAACATTGCTTTCTCTTGTACGTTTTTTTTTGTTGCTTCTGGCAAAGTATGCACCTAGTAACTACATGCCGTAGGTCCCAAGATACTTAAAACAAGTGCAACGCCCGTCTTTTTGCCGTATTTGTGTTGGCAATTTTACAGCGAACCCCGCCCGAGCGTAGAGACGAGTGTGCCGTCGTCTCACGAAAGGACGTGCTCCGAAGCAATGGCGCCGGCTCCAGCACCGTTGTACGGACTCGCTACCCAAGTCGACGATGAAGGTCGATCCACTGCGGCGCGCGAGGAATTTGTCATAGAAAGGGGGCGCGGCGGGAAAGCTTCCAGATGGGGCTGCATCGGCCTTGAAAACGAAGAAGAATGGCGCAGCGGCGGCAACAAGAAGGCCACAGCCCGTGCGTCGGTCGCGGTGGAGCAGCATGGCTCGATTTCGGCAGCAGGTACCGTCTCCCTTCAATCCCCAGCATCCCTCACCAGCGCCCCCAACTCTATCGGCTATTTTGCACCGGCGGAGAAGCAGCAGGCAGCGGCGGGTGGTGACGTGTGCGCGGAAGGGCTCGACGTCGGTAGGGAAGCAAAGGGGTAAGGAATCGGCAGAACGCAACTGCAGAAAGACGCGAGCGCGTGGCTGCTATCTCCGGAGGTAGATTTGGCAAACCTGTGAAAAATGCTTGCGCCGCGGTGGTCAGAGCATGACGGCGAAGAATCGAATTCTTGTGCAGGAGCTAGAGTAGCCGTGGTGGCCGTCATGGGCGCATTCGCGCGTGGTATGCTGGCCCCGCCTTAGCGAGCTCCGGCGCTGGCGTATGGCCTACCCTCCAGGCCTCCACGCTTCAGCAGAAGTTGCGGCGGAGCAGAAACACAGTAGCAGCGGTGGAGCAACAGCAATTGCAGAGGCGGAGCACCGGCGGCGGAGTCCTGACCTCCTGGGCAGCGGCGGTTGCCTGAAGAAAAAAATAAGGAAGCTACGGATAAGGTCCAACCGTTCAGGGGGACAATGAATGGCTGGAAGTAAAAAGAAAAAGAAAAAAAGGCGTTCAAAAAAAAGAAAAAGAAAATAAAAGAGATAATGAAAGAGAAAAAAGAAAAAGAAAAAATAGGAATGAAAATAAAAAAATAGTAAAGTGTATTAGTGACATATATGTATGGTGGTGCAAAATAGCTAACAAGGATCAAATGCATACTTGATCATCATGATTTATGTGTTTTGATCGAGGCAATTAAATGGTTTGTAGACAACTAAATAGACAACACGTTGTACAATCTGTCTTTTTAACCGTCCATACATGACTTGCAGACAGCAGCTGTCTACACTGTTGTACATGCCTTTATAGAGTTATAGGAGGCAAGGGGATGTGCCTTGCATATGTAGAAGAGGCGTGCTTAAAACAAGATGTTCGTGGATATCCCATGTTATATCTCACTTATATTACCTCATCGATTATATTAGTGCCTAGAAATGGGAAGGACATCTTTCGTTGAACTGATTATTAGAGGAGTAGGTGAATGGATTAATTCATTAGTGCTTGAAATATTGCTGTCATAGATACAGTATCGTATCATGAACACCATGAGGTGATCACATGGTCATTCAGGTTCTGTAACCATCAGACTAAATTCCTTAAGAGGGGCTCCAATTCTGACAATGCCACCTGACTAGCTAGATTGGTTCTACATCAATTTTTCACTCATTTGTGCAATGATAATATATCACATGGATCTCAAAAGGCATTGTGTTTGCCTCACATAGTTCAAGATCTTGCTCGAACCATTTTTTCATGGAAAAGGCAGTATTTGCAACACAAGACACACCGTTTCTAGGTTAAAAGGCAGAGTGGGTTTCAATGTTACTGAAAACAAAAAAAAGTTGACAGGAGAATTTTGACGAACTGATGGTGAAGTAGTAGTGAGCTAATGTAGCCTGTGGACCGTTAACAGTGATCTCGTCGGCATATGGTGTTTGGCTGAACTGAAGAATGAATACTCTGACTCGACGCCATCAGCTAGCAAAGTTAACCAAATGTACTAGACGGGATCAAGCATGTTATTTTCCAAGTAGCAAATTCGACAGTAACAATTCTTTCTTTAGGTCCGTGCCGATGCGGTTCAGAAACCCTTCAAGTTCCACCACTGGTCCATTGGATGACACTAGTGTTAACGCTTTTTCTGATCAACACACGAGAGTACTAGAGCGTGCGGGTCGCGAATGAACCGAAGATGCAAAGTTGTCGTTGGAACGGTCAGACCGATGTCCAAGGGTTTGCCTGAATTGATCATTCGGGACGATAACTACCACACTTACGTGATGGAGGATGGCTAGGTTTATGAGCAAATCAGCAAAGAGATAACCAACACATTTACGTGGCGAAGAATGACTTGTTTACGAGTAAACTAGCAAAGACCGTCGAATCTCTCTGAGTTAGGCTCGACGCGCTCGGGGGCTTGGCTTCGCCAACCTAAGGGTCTCGCGACCTGAAGGGGTTTCTTACGCTTTATGTTTTTTACGCGTTCCCCCTCTGTAGCCCTTACTCTCTTTGTGCATGTTCCTAAGATACTTGATTGTGAGACCTAGGGTCCAAGACCCTCCTCCGCGCGCCGGCTGTACCTAAGCCTCCACGCTGAGCCCTACAATCGGTAAGCCGTTCCTCCACTGAGTTGCGTTAGCGGAGGGCGCACTTCGCAATTTCGTTACTTTCGAGCTTACATAACGAGCGTTTTCGCTATTCAAGTGGGATGCGCACTTTAATCAAAGCTGCTTGTCTTTATTACGGCAAAAAGTACTTTTTACATTAATATGCCCTATGCCTAAACCTGCATCTACAATTTGATACAGCTTAAACTTTGACTTTCAGAGGTCGAACTTCTTGATGACCTCCTCCGCGGCAGCCTGGATGTCCTCGCGGTTCACCAGCTCGGACAGATCGACGTCCTCGGCGACCTTCTGCAGGTCGAACGATGGCTCGTGGAACTTCACCGTCGCCAACGTCGCGGCCGCGGCGAGCTTGCTGGTGTCCAGCAGCAAAGTCTTCATCCGACCGTCAGCCTCATCTAAGCGATCAAGCAGCTGCTTCGGCTCCGCCCCTCCTCCTGAGGAATGTAGATGTCCATCAGATACTGGGCGGCCTCCCTAAGGTCGGTGAGCTGCTTCTCCAGACCTACATAAACAAGAGAAGGTCGGTTCACGACTTGGGCGCAACGACGACAAAGACCCTAGGGAGACGAGGTCGCTCACCTTCCTGGACCTTTGCAGTCCTCTCCTTGAGGACCGTCACCTGGTCCTTGGTCTCCGCGAGCTCCTTCTTCAGGGCATCCTCCGTCTCCTTGGCGCCTGGACACATCAAAGGTCGAAATCAAGCAAAGACCTATAAGAGACAAGAAGACACCACCCAGCGACCAAACAAACGTACCGTCAACCACGGCCTGGAGGTCGTCCGCGGCGTCCTTCGCCTTCTGCTGGGCAGCCTCCAGCTTTTTCTTCAAGGAGTTCACCTCCTTCTCCGCCTGACGGGGCAGGGCCTCCTTCACACGCTTGACCTCCTGTGCGGCTTCGACCCTAGCCTGCAGCAAAGCCTCTTGAGCTGCGGCTGCCTCCGCGTAGGCATTGGCGGCCTCCCTCACCAAGGTCACCCGGGCTTGCGCCCGCTCCGCAAGCGACTCAGAAACAAGAAGATGGACCTCACATCAAGGCCTCGAAGAATAGCAACCCCAGACATCAAAGAAATCACGGCAGCAACACCAAGCTCTTACCGAGAGTGTCCGCGCGATTGTCCGCGACGCTTCTTTGAAGTCGTCGATGTCGCAGCGGTCAGCGATGACGTCGTTCTCCCACGGGGTCCCGACGTACAAGCACCTGTCGTTGTCCCCCTCGAGGCTGGTGCCGCCCACCTCTGCGGTTTGCTGGCCCAGCGTTGGCGCCGGGGTGGACATACATAGGTCATCCTGGTGACCTCCAACGGGCGGAGCAGCGCTGGCGCCGCCCTTCTCCACCTCCGATGCCGCCGTCGCCCCGGCTCCAAGGGCCTGGCTTGAGACATCCGTAGTCGAGGCCTCTGGCGACTGCTCCACCAGCGCCTCCTTCCCCTTGTGCCCGAACGCCTCCTGACCCGAGGCATTCTTGGCGCTCCCCAACGTCGCTGGGGTCGACCTGTGCACAAACAACGACCTTCATCAGCAGAACAGCAGAGAATCCGATGCAAAAAAGCAAAGCCGGGTACGGGTTCCGTGACTTACTTGCTTCCTGACCTTAGTCCAGGTTTGACGGGCTTAGGCGGGGCCCTCCTCGCCCTCTTCTGCGACCCTGCGTCGCCCGGAACGTCTACGCCCGACCTCGAGCGCTCCTCCGCCGCGACGGCCTTGCGGGGCGTCTCCGTCGCCCGCTCCGCGGTCACGCTAGGCGACCTCGCGTCGTCGTCCTCCTCCTTGACGTTAATGGTCTCAACGTCGGAGCTGGCCGTCGCCGTGTCCGCCGACACAACGGGGCCGGCCCTCTTCCTCTTCTTCTTCACCTCCGCCGTCTGGGTGGCGGCGATCGTTGCAGCAGCCCGAGACACGGACATCTTGCTTGCAGTCTGCCGCGTGCGCCGCGGCGGTGGCGCGGCGACCCTCGGTGGTGCCCTCCTCACGGCGGGGTCATCATCATCACTCCCCACTGACGATTCGGAGATGTACTCTTCGATACATTACTGCGGAGGGGTTCGCACGTCCCCCGCAGCACGGACCTTGAAACTTCAGTCCTCTTCGTTGCGCAACGGCGTCGGGCACCAGTATATGCCTTTACGAAACTGAAAAAGAGAAGACTTACGTCAAAACTATTCAAGCATTCAGATGGCAGAGAGTCAAGGTCGGAGACTTACAGCATCAGAAGGCCGGTACACGCTGAGCGCCTTGGGGCACGTCCGATTGCGGATGCGCTCGGCGAAGATGTTCTTCACCCGCGCCACCATCTCATCCTTGGAGACCTTGCGCCGGACGACCTGGGTGGGGTCAGATTGCCCACAGTACTCGTAGGCCGGGTGTACCCGGTCTTGGATAGGCTGCAGCAACCGGCGGCTGAAGCTGATCGCCACAGCGCCGCTGGTCAACCCCTCTGTCTTCAGCCTCTCCAGATCTTCCAGCAGCGGGCGCAGCTCCTCAATCTCCCGCGACGTCAGCTGGTTGGTCCACTCTGGGAACGACACGGGAGCGCGCCCGGACCTGGCGGGGAGCGCCGGTGCTGGGTTGTCGAGGTAGAACCACCCCTGCTTCCAGCCAGTGGTGTTGTCGGGCAGCACCAGGTCGATGTACTCCGGCTTCATGTATCAGCACAGCATGAACCCGATGCTCCCCACGACGTCGGATTTGCCCGTCTTCTTCAGCTCGAAGAAATGCCGCCACAAATGGAAGTGCGGCAGTATCCCAAGGTAGGCCTCGCAGAGGTGGATGAAGGATGAGATGATGGTGATGGCGTTGGGGACGAGATGTACCAGCTCGATCCTGTAGAAGTACAGGAGCCCGCGGAAGAAGTCGCCGGCTGGGACCCCGAACCCGCGCTCGATGTGCGCCAGGAAGACGACGGCCTCCCCGGTCCCTTCGGTAGGGAACGCCTCGCCCGCCGCCGACCTCCAGGCCACCTCCACCTTGGGCCTTAGCAGCCCGCGGGTCGCCAAGGCCTGGATCTGCTCCTCCGTCACCATGGACGGCTCCCAGACGGTCTCCGGCGCTGGCACATGCGCGGGCTCCATCTTTTCCTCCTCTACTCCGGTGGATTTGGCTCTAAACACCACAAGTGTCTTCGTTCGCATACGAGGACGCGAGGTGTGGCGGACCTAAGCACGGCGGCGCTGCAGATCTTGCTAGAGTAGTCGAGCGGCGGCACAACCCTAAGCGCGGAGCGGAAATGAAAGCAAGTGGAGGTCCCCAGCCTGCGGTTCAGCCTTTTATAGTTGGGCCCCAGCGGTGCTACGGGCCGTTGCGCCCAACGTCTCTCCAGCGGAAGTCACGGCGACCCAACGGATCTGCGCCCCCCGCGGGTCTATCTCTCAACGGCTCTTTCGGCCTAACGGAAAAAGGCAGTAACGGCTAGTTCCGTGCGGGAATCTGCGTCTGTCGGTCTTTGGTCAACACCCCGGCGGATGTGGACTCGTTATGCCCCACAAATAAGCCCCCCAAGTATGATACCTTTGATGACAAGTTCAAGGTCGCCACAGCCCACAGTCGACCTATGGACCAGCTCCACCACCTCCTCGAGGTCGTCAAGAGCCCGGCAGCCTCCTAGGTCGCCTCGGCCTCCAAACGGCGGGTTCACACCACGTCTCCTAGGCCCAGCTGCCTATATGCCTTCTAGGTCACTTCGACCTACAGCGGCCAATTCTACCAACGGCCCCGCGCTTAAAGGCTCTACTGCCCGTTGGCGACCTATTGGTCTTAATCACAGCTCCTTGCTGAGGCCTTGCGGCCTTCTAGGTCGATAAAGACCTACAGCTTTCAGGTTGACACCCTGCATTGTGTCACTGCACAACGCCCGTGTTGACTCAGGTCGACACGGGTTCTTTTTGTCGATTTCTATGACCTTCTGAAGGTCGGCGCGCTTCCACAACCCCGCCGGGACCTTGGCCATGCCATTGCCGCCCGGGCGCCTCTACACAACACTCAAGACTCATCGTTTGCCAAGCAAACATGTGTATAAGAGCTTCGTAAGCTACAAAAGACTATGGCCCATGGCCAATTACAAGATACAAACGTATTAAAGGTCCTGATCTACCTTACATGATGCCTACGACGCAACCTAGACTGATGAAGCACGTCGTAAGCTTTCTTCTAGCTTCAGGACCTACTTGGAGACCTCCACCGCCGCCGTTGTCGCAGCTGCTACACAGCCACCTCTACTCTAGCCCCAAAGGTTTCCTGTGGTGCCCCCACTTTTGCTAGGGTTCTCCCACAAGATCCCAAATCGGGCCAGCGTCACCTCGGGCCTTCCCCGGTACAGCATGGCGATCTCCAGCATCACCTCGGGCCTCCGCTCACAAGGTCCGTCAAGGCATGTACTGCCCCATGCTGCACCTGGATTCCTCGCTGGGCGCGGGTGAAGCGGCTGATGAAGTTCTCTCAACTTCGCAAGCATTCTTCTAGCTCCGGATGACGATAACCTAGCGCTACGCTCTGGTGGACGGACACAAGCCCAAGGCACCAAAAAATTACTAAGCTGCTTCGCCATGGCTCCCCTATCGGGTTCAAGTGGTGAGCTATGCGGTCGCCTATTTATAGCCGCGGAGCTTGGCCTCGGATCCTGCCTGCGCCTCAGCTGGCGTGGCGTCCTTATCCAGTCACTGTTACCACGTGAAGCACAAGGTCCCTGTTCACCTGTGGGAAGCACTAGCGCGCCTGACACCTACCTGGCGACATGCCGCACAACCCTTGTCTTTTGCGGGCAGTGACTGCAGCTCTGCTCGGAGGTAGGTCCCGTGACCGCACAGTACACCCGTGGTGCGCCACGCGACAAGGCCGCTGGCGCCTGGTACTCTCCTCGAAGATTCCAGTCGGTTTGTCCTATATGGTGGGCAGAGCATCTCAAGGAAAACAGAAGGCCGTAGGTTCTCTATTTATTTATTTATTCTTCGAGCATCAATCCGACCATCCTGGACGACTTACTGCTCGGGGGCTACTCCACGAGTGCGTCTTACGACGCCCTCTTTTTCTACGTCGCGACGATCTACTGGAAGCCCGCTTCCACCACTTCCTCGCTCGACCTCCCTTGGGTCGGCAGAGGGACCTTCTTCAAGGTCGCGACGATTCCTTCCTGATTGCCTGACTCAGGTTAGGTCGGCGGTTCTTCAAGGACGGCGCCTTGTCTGCACTTCGACCTTTTGGACCTACGCTCCAGGAGCTCGATACTTGACTTCCTGCGCGCTAGAGGAGTTTTCTTTCTTTTTTTGGATTCCCTGTGCACCCTACACGACCTTGATGACGCCATGGCTTCACTTCGCTTCGACATGAGTTCATCTCGGCCGCTACGCCTACACGTCGATCGGGGGCTTGAGAGACATGGGTACACATGGGTCCCCACCGACCAGGGTCCCAGAGGTCCCTGTCAAGTGGACCCGACCTGCCAGAAGCCCCGCCGACCTGCAAGTGGGCCCGAAGACCTTATTCACAATCCCGGCGACCTTGGAAGACTCCAGAAGACCTTATCCAGATCCCGGAGGATCCGCCGGGCTTGAGGCGCAAGGGAAGATACTAGGTCGCGGCCCGACACCACCTGTAGGTCCGCAGATCGCGGGATTCTCCCTGTAATCAAGGCAGACGGCCTTCCTGATTTGTAACTGACCCCGATGAGGGTCCACCGACCTTGAATGGAAGCCCTAGCCCGCTGACCATATAAGG
This sequence comes from Cenchrus fungigraminus, assembly GCA_036936925.1. NCBI lineage: Eukaryota > Viridiplantae > Streptophyta > Magnoliopsida > Poales > Poaceae > Cenchrus > Cenchrus fungigraminus. Next base: position 79,026,985 of record CM072780.1, read on the forward strand.
CGGCCTAGAGCTCCATTCAAGGGGACGGCCCTTCCACGCATAATTTCACCCCATACTGGACGTAGGGTTTCACTCTCCGAAGGCCCGAACCAGTCTAAACCCCCATGTTCATCGCCATTCTTGCCGTGTTCCGAGTTCCATACGCGAACTACCAACTACACTCTTAGTTCCCGATCCCCTCCATTAACCTACAACCGCTTCAGTCGCCCCCTTGCGGATCTGTCCAGGTCTCACCCCCTGACACTCTCGCCCGGGATGGACCCCATCATGGTGTGGACATCGTCGACATACCCTAGGTCGACCAGCGAGCCTTAGGATGTCATCTATGAGCATGGAGATAAGCATGGAGGTTGGAAGATATATTTAATGGATAAAATGTAGAAGTGGTAGATTGATTCGATTGTGTTACCCTCGATCGGCTGTGACCTTTCATAAATATAGGGGGTGGTCTTGCCCCAGTAGGAGTCGAAGCCTACATAAATCCTGTGTCGAAATACAAGTCCTAACTCAGAGAGGTTGTGGTTCACGATGTCTCCTAGTCCCAACCCAATGCTCCCCCCCTCCAGCTAAGTGACTAGCTAAGGACCATAGGTCACCTGAAAAAAAGCAGGCTCCACATATACCTTTGGATATATGTTATGGCTCTGTTCGTTTGGCTAGTGGTTGATTGCTGGCATAGTTCTAAATAGTCCGCTACAGCCCCGCTATAGCTCCGCTATAGGAGCTATAGCTTTTTTAGAGAGTTGACGCTACGCTATTGACAATTGTTCCGCTATGGCCGCTAAGAAAGCTTTAGCTCCGCTAAACAACGCTATTTGGCTTAGCCGCGAAATCTATTCAGCACCGCTAATCTTATTTATAGCTTGTGTAGATTAAGGATGCTTCATTTTCTCCGTATTAGAGGCTCGAAAGCCCATTATTTGCTAAAAAACTATGCTAATAGTAAAAATTCTAACAAAATCAATAATTTTGAAGTGGTAGAGATGCATAGATGTTATAAGCCCGAACATGCATAAACTTCATATACCTTTTTTTCTTAGATCCATATTTCTATGCATGATTAATTGAAACTTCTCATATTTTTATTAAATCGCTAAATAAAATAGCTTCCGCTATAGCTCACTATAGCTTATTATAGATTTTGGAAAAGGTCGCCGCTAAATAACTTAGCCCGCTATTTAAAACATTTGCTGGTGTGCTGAGAGAAAAGTACTGCTGGCTGGTGGCTAGTGGCTGGTTTGTTCTGAGAGAAAAGTACTGGTGGTGGTGGCTGATAAGCCAGACGAACAAGGTGATAGTGAGATACTTAGTTACAGGAGGCAAGGGATGTGCATTTCATATATAGAGGGGCGTACTTAAAATAGGAGGATGGGCAAGGTGACATACTGACATTGAACGAACTGAATGAGTATATATGCTTAGGCTTTATTTTTTTTGAAACATATATGCTTAGGCTTGGTTAACCTAATTCTCCATCCGTTTTATAATAATTGTCATTTTGACTTTTCTAAATACACTCCTTTTATTATGTATGTAGACATATGTATATCTAGGTGCATAGCAAAATAAATGTATCTAGAAAAGTCAAAACGACAAGTATTATGAAACGAAAGGAGTAGTGAACTAATTCAACAATGAGCCACACTTTGTCCCATATTTGACGGTTTCCTCTATATCATGTACTTTAGTACAATAATCATTTACGCGCAACAACGGTTGTATTTGTGCCTAGAAATGCAAAGGACATCTTTCCGTGGAACTGGCTACCTCAGGGTGTTCACAACATTACACTCAGAAAATAAATGTTGTATTCTTATTTGAATTACAAAAAACATCTCCTTTCTCTACGCAAATTTCTTCTAAGTTATATTTGAACCCCTTTTATACACAAACTACATAAATACAATCTTAATCCTCAATGGAAGTTTTAAGTTTCATAATTAGTGATTAAAATGTGTATGTATAGAATTAAAAGCATCCCTATGTATGGTGCAGTCCCTTCCGAAACCAGTACACTTTCTTCTTCTCTGTGTTGGTATCGTCTGGCGCGTACCTCATCAGTTCCTGGAAGTGGTTGGCATACTCCTGCACAGTCATTCCTCCTATCTTCAAGTGGCAAAACTCGTTGTCCTTGCTGTCCATCACTGCTTCTGGAATATGGTACTATCTGAAAGCCTCCACAAACTCATTCCACCCAATGTGAACCGGGTCCGGGTGTGAGTCACAGTAGCTGTCCCACCAAGCACATGCGGTACCAATCAGCGGCTGGTGTGCTGCAACCGCCACACACTCCTCCTTCATGAGCTCGGTCAGCTCCAGCTTCTTCTCAATCTCCCTCAACCAGTTGTCTGCATCCATAGGATCCGCTGAGTTGTCAAAGGTTGGCGGACTCATCTTGTTAAAGTTTTCCACTTTCTTTTGAAAGCCCTCTGGGGGGTTGTTCCTATTTGGCACTATGTTGTTGTTCTGCACCAGCATGTTGGTGATAGTCTGCATCAGCTGGGTCTAGACTGTCATCACGTCGGCTAAGCTCGGTGGCGGTGGGGGTGGCACTGCCTGGTTCTGCTCTTGGTTAGCCTCTTCCTAGGGCTCTGACTTAGCCCCTTCCTCCTCTGGGTTTTCCTCGGCGTTGTCCATGGGTCCACGCCCTCCTTGGCCACCTTGGCCTCCTCGACCACCGCAGCGTCATCCTCGTGGGGCACGACCTCCACGGCGGCCACGTGCTCCAGCTCCGACCGGGTTGGGGGCATCTAAGGACAGGAGCGTCCGAGGACCGGTGGATGGTCGCTCCCTGGTGTGATGAGTGATTGACAACGTGGTGTGGACTGACTCTTGGACGAGTATTGCAGGTGCAGGTTGCGGCTTGGTTTGCGTTGGTGCAGGTGAAGAGCGGGCGCGAAAGGTCTTAGCCTTGCGAGGCCTCCGAGGAGTGGAGAGACAAGTAGGCTCGGCTCGACGGACCCGGTGGCCGAACGGGATCAAGTGCGGGCCGCATGGTGGCAGGAAAAGCAAGACGAAGTCTTGGACAGGAGCCGGTGCAGGATAGCGGCTCACGACCGGAGTCTGCACGCGGGGTTTGCGGCGGTTCACCACAAAACCGTCGGGTTACTTGGTTGAACCACAAAACCAAGACCGGAGGCTCAGCGGGCGGAGACGGGATCCGGGTGCGTCGAGAGACTTTGAAGCGGAGGACACGCGTCGGGATCGCAAGACTTGCGGCGAGGCTAAGCGAGGTGCGGTCGCCGGGCATCCGTCCGATGGTGCTACGACGAGAATTCCCAAAGTGCCCTTCGGGGGCGTGTATCCTAGTATTATGTAATAGGGGTAGTTTCGTCTTTCGGTTGCCTCCATATAAACTTAGAGGAGAGAGGATGGCAGCCATCTCTTGAAACCCTAGCTCATTTGCTCTTGCTATTTTCCTTAGGTTTTCCATAGGACTAGCTTGAGAGCTTCATGGTGAGATCTTGAGAGAGGGATGGATGTTGAGGAGGCAAGCTAGACCTTGTGAATCTTTCATGATGTGTATAGAAGGTTTGGCGTGATTCCTCAAGCGTTCTTGTTGCTCCTCCCGTTTCTCTTTTTCGGTGATTTTCGGAGCCATTTCTTGGAATTTTCGTTCGTCACTCGATTCGTCGATTTGAGGGCATTTCTCTCCAAATTTCTTTGAGGGGATCATGGGTGAGTGCCTTGTGCCTCTTTGTGGATGATCTTGACCCCTCAAACACCGGATTTGGCCTTCGATTCGTTGATTTTCGGATGAACCCTAGTTCATAGTGTTCTTGGCAAGGATTCGCGATTCTGGGAGTTGTGGAGAGTTAGAGGCCGAAATTTTTGGGGCATATCCTTCCCTTGGGGTGTCCATCATCTCCCCAAAATTTCGTCTCAAGACTCCAAGTGGTTTGGGAGATCCGTTGATCGAAAGTTTGGGGCGAATTCGCGGGCTGTTTTCTGGGCTGTCCCGGGTGATCCGGACACTAGTGGCCGGGTGACCCGAAGGGGGTAGGTTGACCCGGACACTTGTGGCCGGGTGACCCAGTGCGGCTCTGGATGTCTCAGGGTGACCCGGGCACTTGTGACCGGTTGACCCGGTAGGTCTCAGCCTTCCTCTTTGTTGCTCGAGTTCTTTCGTGCTTGCTTCCGCTTTGCTTCCTAGCCTTTCAAGCTTTGTTCCTAAGGTCTCGAGAGAGGTTTGTGTGTGCTTTCGCTTGTTCGTGTGTGACCCTCAGAGTTGCGATTGGGACATAGGCCGAGTTCTTTTGAGAAAGAATTTTTATCGGCTCCCATTCACTCCCCCCCTCTCTGGTCGCCAATCCGGTCCTTCAATTAGTATCAGAGCTTGGTTACGGACCACTTCACCTTAACCGGCTTTGTGATCCATAGGGCGATGAAGAAAAGGGCACTTTTGCTCGCGGCGTTGGTTTGCGTGCTTTGAGCTTGCTTTCAACTAATCATAACCGGTGCTTTGAGTATGGCACCAAGCTCTTCTTCTTGTGTGTCTTTGTCTTCAGAGATTGATGTGATGAAGTTTGCATCGGGAGATGACCACAAGTGGAGAAGGAAGTGTGAGGAGTTGAAGGAAGATAAGGAAGCAATGGCATTGATGCGGCTTTTGGTGGCTCAAGAAGATGATCTCCAAGACAAGCTCATGAAGAGAAGCAAGGTCAAGCTCACCCAAGGTATCATTAGCTTCTTCACCCGCCTTTGTGCCTATGGTGAGATGAAGTGGAGCTTAAGAATTCTCCTTTGCCTTGCAAATCTTGTGATGCCTTGTGTGCTGCAAATGAGAAACTAAAAGATGAAACCAATTGTCGCAATAAGCATGTCGAAGCTCTTAGAAGAGCATACGACAATCTTGATTTTGAGAATGATGAATTGAGATCATCTCTTGCTACCTTGCAATCTGAAATTGATTTGTTGAAATGTCTATGCTTGATGATTTTGTCCTCAACTGGTATCAGAGCCGGTTACGGATCTTCGTGATTCTAACCAGTCTAAGATCCAAAGATGGCGTACTAGGAACGGGGTTCGGGTCCTCCACACTTTGATGGTAAGAACTACCAGATGTGGCAGAGGCGAATGGCTGCTTTCCTCCGCGGTAAGGGTCAGATCCTTTGGGACGTTACGGTGAACACAACTTATGTTCATCCGATTAACTTCCTAGCTCCAGGATCGAGGGATATGTTCGACGCCAACAACAAGGCGGTCGACTACTTGTTTCGTGCTCTGTGTCAATCCGAATTCGATCGGGTTCAGACAGAGGACTTGGCTTGTAGGATTTGGGAGCAGTTGAAGAATGCTCATGCTGGAAATGCTCAGGTTCAGGCTCGGTTGTTCGTGACCTACCAGAGAGAGTATGAGAACTTTACTCATCTCCCCGGTGAGTCCATTGACAGCATGTTCCAGCGGTTCACGGTGATTGTGAACAACATGAGGGCTAATGTGGCCGTGCTCCCGTACGATGATCATGACAGGGCTGTGAAGCTCCTGCACTCTCTGGATCGTACCGTGTGGAGTGAGAAGGTCGAGGCCATTCTTGAGTCGGAGAAGTATGAGACCCTCACGGTGGATGAGCTGTTCTCCAAGCTCAAGTCGTCCGAGGTGGACCGTGGGGTGCGAGCAAGGATCGAGAACCCGACTGACCCTCATAGTCTGGCTCTCGTTTCTGGACCGAGGACTAACGCTAACATGTCTTCGAGACAGTTCTCTTTGTCTTGCCTTGTGTCGATGCCAGATGAGGAATTTGACGTGCTGGGTGAGGAAGATCTCGCGTTGCGGAGCAGGCGGTTCGAGCGCATGTACACGAACCGGAAGAACGCTCGGAGGAGCTCGGGCATGTGCTACCAGTGCGGGAAGCACGACCACTTTATCGCTGAGTGCCCGGAAGCCATGGAGGTCAAGCCCGAGCACAAGCACCGTCCGAGGACCAACCACAAGCACCGCTCGAGGGACGACCACAAGGGCAAGAACAAGTCTGAGCGGAGGCCGAGGAGGAGTGGTGGTCACAAGAAGAAGGAGCGTGCGATGGTTGCCGGAGCGAACGACATCGACTCGAGCTCCTGCTACTCTTCATCGAGCTCAAGTGATGAAGATGAGAACTGGCACAAGGGCAAGCGGTCAAGCAAGAACATCAACGGCCTGTGCTTCGCCGCCCAAGGTTTTTGCGGTATGGCACAGAGCTCCGCAAGCAAGAAGAGCAACAAGGATGACTCGGACTCCGACTCCGAGGATGAGGTAAACAATGATCCATCCTTCTTGGTAGCAGAGAATGCTAGGTTGAATGAATTGCTTGACAACCGTGATGATGTGCTTAGAAAGACCAACAAGGAGAAGAGGGAGTATAGATCTTTGCTTGAAGAGGCTAAGGAGAAGGTGGTTGAGCTAGAGTCTTTGCTTGTTGATGCCAGGGCTCAAATAGATTCTCTTAAGTCTGCTCCTATTGTGACCGATGAACCTGAATGCACTGATTGTTCCACTTTTCTTGGTGATTTGACTGCGCTTAAGGAAAAGTATGCCTCCAAGGTCGAGGAACTAGACGTGCTTAAGGTTGAGTTAGATGAGATGAAATCTAGGCCCTCCTTGCTTGGTGCTTGCACTTCTTGTCCTGTTTTGCATGAGAAACTCGATGAATCTGTTGCTTATGCTAGATCTCTAGAAGCTGCTTTGAAAGCTCCTATTCCTACATCATGCTCTACTTGTGAAGTGAATGCTGTGAAAAATTTGGAGCTTGCACACTATGTTGATCATTTGCAGGATGAGAATGATGAGTTGAGGAAGATGATGGGTTGGCTGTCTGGTCATGAGCCTCAGCTCAGGATGATGATTGAGGCATACAAGCGCTATGATGGGCAAGCGCTTGGGGCGGATAAGGTTGGTGAGGGAAGTGGTGAGAATGAGTGGAAGATCGGAGATATCCCAATACCACAAAAAACCTACCACAAAAATGCCTATGCTCCTAAGCCAAACCCACTTAGGAACCGACTAGACACAACCCCAGCTCCACCCATGTTTCCTCCACACACAGACAACTTCCAGAAACCCATCAAGTTCAAGAGTGACTTGGGGAATGAGTTCTTTGGGAAGAAGGGAGAGAAACCGAGTGAGGAGAAGCCAGAGCCCAAAGAGAGCACAAAACCAAAGCCAAAACCAAAACCCTTCCATTGTGAGCATTGTGGGAGGGATGGGCACCTTGCAGAGTTTTGCTTCAGGAGGAAGCGTGAGGAGAGGTTGGCTAGGGAGATGGCCAACAAGGACAGGTACCGCCCTTCTCGTGGTGTGCCTGAGCCTAGGTTGGTGCCAAGGGGCGAGGGTGTGGTTCGTACCATTTACCCTCGGGAGAGGCGTGAGTTTGTGCCTCCAAGTGAGCCACCGCATAGAGATGGTGGTAGGCGTGTTGGGTTTGGGCGTGGTGAGTTTGCTGGACGTTCCTTCGCTCGTGGCCAATACGAGTATGGGGGGAACGATCGCAGTTTTAGGTCCCAGAGGAGCTACGGGCCACGGTCTCCACCTCGTGGTACGCGTAGTCCTCCAAGGGGACGTGTGGGTGTTCCACCTAGAGGAGATAGGATGGATTTTGCTAAGCCCACGTTTGAGCAAATGGCACAACACTGGTTTGATTCATTTTGTACTAACCCCAGTGCTGAGTCATTTGCTCACTCTCGCTCTCGTTTTTGATTTGCAGGTGGGAGGCTTGGAGGGCTTTTGGTTGATCGACTCCGGTTGCTCTCGACACATGACCGGAGATCGAAGGTGGTTCTCCAGCCTCACCCCGGTGATGACCAAAGAGTACATCACTTTTGGGGACAATGGGAAAGGTAGAGTGCTTTCAGTTGGCACGGTGAAGGTGAGCGAGTCTGTGACTCTTAGGTGTGTTTCTCTTGTCAAGTCTTTGGGGTACAATCTTCTTTCGGTTTCCCAGCTTCTTGATGAGGGTTTTGAGATCCATTTCAAAACGGGCGCTTCGCGTGTTTTGGATTCTCGAGGTGATCTTGTGTGCACGATCATCCCCGAGGGTCAGATTTTCAGAGCCGATTTTTCTCAGTGTGTTGTCTCTTCTCGTTGTTTGGTTGCTGGTGTTTCGGCGGAGCTTTGGAAATGGCATAGGAGACTAGGTCACTTGAGTTTTGACTTGTTGTCACGCTTGAGTGGGCTAGGTTTGGTCCGAGGATTGCCTAAGTTGAAATACCAAAAGGATTTGGTATGTGCTCCGTGTAGGCATGGTAAGATGGTCGCCTCCTCTCACCCGCCTCTGACATCCGTTATGACAGAGAGGCCATGCGAGCTGTTCCATATGGACTTGGTTGGTCCAGCTCGTGTGTGCTCGGTGGGTGGGAAATGGTATGTCCTGGTGATAGTGGACGACTATTCTCGCTGTGCTTGGGTCTTCTTTCTGGCTGACAAGGGGAAGACGTTTGGTTTTGTGCAGGATCTAATCTTGAGGTTGAAGAATGAGAGGAATGGAGATGCTATTCGAGCTATCCGTAGCGACAATGGCTCTGAATTTAAAAACTCTCGTTTTGAAACCTTTTGTCGTGATTTGGGTCTCGAACATCAATTCTCTTCTCCCTATGTGGCTTGTCAGAATGGTGTGGTTGAGAGGAAAAATCGTTCCCTTTGTGAGATGGCTCGGACGATGCTCGACGAGCATAGGACTCCGAGGAGATATTGGGCTGAGGCGGTGAATACTGCGTGCCATGTTGGGAACCGGATTTTTCTTAGGGCCTTCTTGAACAAGACGTGCTATGAGCTCATGCATGGGAGAGCACCTAGAGTGAGCCATTTCAGGGCTTTTGGTTACCGGTGCTTTATTCTCAAAAAGGGTAGGCTTGGTAAGTTTGAGTCGAGGTCTTCCGATGGGATCTTTTTGGGTTATGCGAGTCATTCTCGAGCATTTCGTGTGCTCAACCTTGATACTAACCTAGTCATGGAAACTTGCGAGGTTACCTTCGACGAGACCCAGCCATGCAGTTTGTCTGTTTTTGAGTGTGCAGGTGATGACGAGATTGGCAAGAAGATCTTTGAGGACGAGGAGAATGATGCTGGAGAGGATGATGGTGATGATGAAGCTCCAGCCGAGCATGTACCCTCTACTTCCACTACGACGACTACAGTGCAGGATGGTCCAGCCCCTACACCGACTACGATCCAGCAAGATCAAGTGGAAGCTGCAGCTGAGGGAGAGGTTGTCTCCAGGCGAGAGGCACCGAGGCGTGTTCAAGTTGATCATCCTCCCTCAAGAATCATCGGCGACATCAATGAACGTACGACACGGTCAAGGTTCAGGAATGTTTCTCACTTTGCTCATTCGGCTTTTGTTGCTACCTTTGAGCCGAAAGACATTGGACACGCCCTCTCTGATCCTAATTGGGTGAACGCAATGCATGAGGAGTTAGAGAACTTTGAGAGAAACCAAGTTTGGGAGTTGGTAGAGCCACCACCACATTGCAAACCTATCGGGACAAAATGGGTGTGGAAGAACAAAGAGGGTGAGAATGGTGAGGTGGTGAGAAACAAATCGAGGTTGGTTGCTCAGGGCTATAGTCAGAAGGAGGGGATAGATTATGAGGAGACATTTGCTCCTGTAGCCCGTTTGGAGGCGATTAGGATCCTTCTAGCCTTTTCCGTGGCTAAAGGGTTCAAATCGTACCAAATGGATGTGAAGAGTGCCTTCTTAAATGGGTTTTTAGAAGAAGAGGTTTATGTGAAGCAACCACCGGGCTTTGAGAGTGCTGAGTTTCCCCACCCGGTGTATAGGCTGAGGAAGGCATTGTATGGGCTGAAACAAGCTCCCCGTGCTTGGTATGGCCGTTTGAGGGGATTCTTGTTCAGCAAGGGGTTCGAGATGGGCAAAGTAGATAAGACTCTTTTTCTCCTCAGGCAGGGCGATGATATCCTAATTGTTCAGGTGTACGTGGATGATATTGTCTTTGGCGGCTCGTCTCACTCTTTGGTTGCGAGGTTTGCAGAGAACATGAGCAAAGAATTCGAGATGTCTATGATGGAAGAATTGCAGTTCTTTCTCGGGCTTCAGATCAAGCAGGCGAAGGAGGGAACCTTTGTGCATCAAGCCAAGTACACGAAGGACATCCTCAAGAAGTTCAAGATGGATGACTCGAAGCCCCTGTCGACACCGATGAGTACGACTACAGCGCTGGATGCGGACGAGGACGGAGAGCCCGTGGACCAGAAGGAGTACCGGAGCATGATCGGCTCCCTCTTGTACTTGACGGCGACGAGGCCGGACATTCAGTTTTCTGTGTGTCTGTGCGCTCGTTTTCAGGCGTCGCCGAGGACTTCACATCGGCAGGCCGTCAAGCGGATCTTCAGGTATCTTCGATACACTCCTGAGCTCGGTCTTTGGTACTCGGCGTCCTCTTCTCTTTCGCTTCTTGGGTTTTCGGATGCCGACTTTGCGGGGTGTCGAGTCGATAGGAAGTCGACTTCGGGGACGTGCCAGTTTTTGGGATCTTCGCTTGTTTCTTGGTCTTCTCGCAAACAGTCTAGTGTAGCTCAGTCTACCACAGAAGCCAAGTATGTTGCTGCCGCTAGTTGTTGCTCGCTGCTGCTTTGGATCACATACACGCTGAGTGACTTTGGTGAGGAGTGTTCTCATGTGCCTCTCATGTGTGACAGCACGAGTGCCATTAGTGTTGCCAAAAACCCCGTGCTCCACTCCAGAACCAAACATATAGAGGTGAGGTACCACTTCCTGAGAGACAATGTTGAGAAGGGAAACATAGACCCCATCCATGTGCCAACCGAAAAGCAACTTGCCGATATCCTAACCAAGCCTTTGGACCAAGCTACATTTGCCCGTTTGCGAGGGGAGCTTGGTGTTGTTTTTCCTTTTTGAGCTTCGGTTGGGGGTTTGATGTACATACTCATGTTGCTTTTGCATTTATTTATCATATCATGCTTGCATCTTTGTATCATAGACTGCATATGTATCATATGAGATGTGCTTCTCCTATATACTTGGATCACCATGATGTGCTGGATATGAGATTATGACTTTGCTAGTGATGCTCATATGATGGATAGCGATGCTCTTGATAGCTTTGGGATGTATATGCTTGTGAATGACTTTCTTTTGTAAAAGTGCTATATATGATCCTCTCTAATGAGTTGAATGCCTTTCATGTTAAATTTGTGCACTTATGGCTATACCTTGCTTAATTTGTGCTTGGAACAATGTTCTTTTCATTTGGGGTCAAAGACCCATTTATCATCATGAATGTTTAGCCTACATGCTACCTTGTGGAGAAGCCTAAGCTTCTTTTTGCCGCAAAGACACTTCATGTACCATGCTTAATTTGTAAATCTTCAAATTGGTATATGAAATGCTTGTGCTTGAAAAATATGCTTCCATGTCAAATTTGCCTTAAATTCCTTATCTTGGGTGCTAAACCGTTGCATGATGTTCACCGTTGAGAAGTCTCACATTTAGAAGTGGACACATGGCTCGGTGGCTTTGACATGACATGAGATAGCTTGTAGGTGTTTGTGATGATCTTGTGATGAGAATTTGTGACCTTGCATTAAGTTTGTGAGTTATATGTTGTTTGTGCTTATTTTGATCATGTTTAGGTCCTATGCTCATGAGAGGGAAATTTTTTTTGTGAAAATACTTCTTTTTGATCATGTCTATGTCACATGCTTATATGTCCCTATCTATCTTGTTGGCGATGCTTGTACTAAATTTTGTGGCTATCTTGCTTGTCTATGTCACATTTTTAGTATGTTGTAGTGCTCTTTGTCTATTTGAGAAGCACATGCTTGCATTTGTAGACTTGATTCATGCATTACCAACAAGGGGGAGAAATAATACCCAATTCTTGCTTTGGGGAGAAAGTTCATGCATCCAGGGGGAGTTTTGCATCAAGGGGAGAAAAATTGGGAGAAATGCATTTGTTCAGGGGGAGCTTGCATTCATGTGCTTTGGAGCTCTTTGTCGCCAGATTTTAGTTGTGCTCTTTTTGCCGATGGTGTCAAGCCCTTTTGCCTCACCTTGAGGAGTCGGCAATTTTGGAGTATTTTATCTCGGTTGTGTCGAGCCGTGGCCCTTGTCTTAGGGGACTGAGATTTTTCTCTCTCAAGTGATCTTGTTTTGGCTTTTGTTTGGCTTTCGATCACTTGTTTGAGTTTTTCATTCGTTTCTTTTCTTTTTCTCTTTTCTCTGAATTGGTTACTATGTGTGTGTTGTCTATGCACTCATCAAGGGGGAGATTGAGGACAGGAGCGTCCGAGGACCGGTGGATGGTCGCTCCCTGGTGTGATGAGTGATTGACAACGTGGTGTGGACTGACTCTTGGCCGGGTATTGCAGGTGCAGGTTGCGGCTTGGTTTGCGTTGGTGCAAGTGAAGAGCGGGCGCGAAAGGTCTTAGTCTTACGGGGCCTCCGAGGAGTGGAGAGACAAGTAGGCTCGGCTCGATGGACCCGGTGGCCGAACGGGATCAAGTGCGGGCCGCATGGTGGCAAGAAAAGCAAGACGAAGTCGTGGACAGGAGCCGGTGCAGGGTAGCGGCTCACGACCGGAGTCTGCACGCGGGATTTGCGGCGGTTCACCACAAAACCGTCGGGTTACTTGGTTGAACCACAAAACCAAGACCGGAGGTTCGGCGGGCGGAGACGGGATCCGGGTGCGTCGAGAGACTTCGAAGCGCAGGACACGCGTCGGGATCGCAAGGCTTGCGTCGAGGCTAAGCGAGGTGCGGTCGCCGGGCATCCGTCCGATGGTGCTTCGACGAGAATTCCCAAAGTGCCCTTCGGGGGCGTGTATCCTAGTATTATGTAATAGGGGTAGTTTCGTCTATCGGTTGCCTCCATATAAACTTAGAGGAGAGAGGATGGCAGCCATCTCTTGAAACCCTAGCTCATTTGCTCTTGCTATTTTCTCTTCCTATTTTCCTTAGGTTTTCCATAGGACTAGCTTGAGAGCTTCATGGTGAGATCTTGAGAGAGGGATGGAGGTTGAGGAGGCAAGCTAGACCTTGTATGAATCTTTCATGATGTGTATAGAAGGTTTGGCGTGATTCCTCAAGCGTTCTTGTTGCTCCTCCTGTTTCTCTTTTTCGGTGATTTTCAGAGCCATTTCTTGGAATTTTCGTTCGTCACTCGATTCGTTGATTTGAGGGTGTTTCTCTCCGGATTTCTTTGAGGGGATCATGGGTGAGTGCCTTGTGCCTCTTTGTGGATGATCTTGACCCCTCAAACATCGGATTTGGCCTTCGATTCGTTGATTTTCGGATGAACCCTAGTTCATAGTGTTCTTGGCAAGGATTCGCGATTCCGGGAGTTGTGGAGAGTTAGAGGCCGAAATTTTTGGGGCATATCCTTCCCTTGGGGTGTCCATCATCTCCCCAAAATTTCGTCTCAAGGCTCCAAGTGGTTTGGGAGATCCGTTGATTGAAAGTTTGGAGCGAATTCGCGGGTTGTTTTCTGGGCTGTCCCGGGTGATCCGGACACTAGTGGACGGGTGACCCGAAGGGGGTAGGTTGACCCGGACACTTGTGGCCGGGTGACCCGGTGCAGCTCTGGATGTCTCAGGGTGACCCGGGCACTTGTGACCGGTTGACCCGGTAGGTCTCAGCCTTCCTCTTTGTTGCTCGAGTTCTTTCGTACTTGCTTCCGCTTTGCTTCCTAGCCTTTCAAGCTTTGTTCCTAAGGTCTCGAGAGAGGTTTGTGTGTGCTTTCGCTTGTTCGTGTGTGACCCTCAGAGTTGCGATTGGGACATAGGCCGAGTTCTTTTGAGAAAGAATTATCGGCTCCCATTCACTCCCCCCTCTCTGGTCGCCAATCCGGTCCTTCAGCATCCTCCCCACCGTCCTCTCTGGCTGCCTCTTCGAAACGGGCCAGGAGCCATCCGGACCTCCTTAGTCCCGACATCTGTTTCATATTTTGAATGTTAGTATCAAGTAGAGAGAAACTAAAGGGTGATTTAAACTATAAAGGAGTATATCCGGCTAACAATTAAACAATTTCTCTCAAGCATTTAAGAAGTATGAACTCCGAATAAAACCATGAAAACCCATATCACTCATACAATGTCACCATACAAAAGATGTGTATCTCGAGGTCTACTCCAGCAACCTTCAAGATTACACGGCAATACATCATACTAGCATGTGGTACATCATGGTAGGTGGCATCTACTGCTAAGACAACATGGTGATCCTGCCTCTAGCTACTACACCCACACTAACTAACTCATGCTACAAGATCTGCCTGCCCACGGTCATGGGGTGCAACTCGGTGTCATGGGTGACGTCTCCGGGTCAGTGTCTGAAGGTACAACATAGAAGGGAGGCGAGTTCACTCCAGGGTAGTCAGGGATCTCTATCTCTGGCTCGCCGTAGTAGTTTCTAACAAACCTCAGTGCTCGATCCAGGTCCATGGTGTCCTTGCTGCCTCCGGGGTACAGGCGCTGCTGTGGAAAGAGAGTCGCTGTACACAATAGGAGCTAGCCAGATCAACTGCTACTAGGAGCTAATACGCGGTTCCGGATGCTTCCTGTTCCCAACGACATCTCCGCTGGCTATGCGTACAACACGTCCATAGCCACATCTTTCAGCTGCTGAGTGATTTCTCCACACAGCCTGGTAGGCTTGGTTCTATTTTCCGTGGGACCCTAAACACCAGGGTAATATGGTTCGTCATGCCTACTATTGCCAAGGAACCACGGTCTGCACAGGAATGAACTCACAACTGATTTCTTATTGCCCAGAAGACTAGCTCTATGATGTTGGTGTGTTTGGCAAAGTGCTCTTTTTATTTTATAATAAGGTGGCACCTCTCAAGAGGAGCTTTTGCTCGGTCGTCGACTTCAATTTATAGCATGCCAAATTAAACTTCAGCATTCACGTGGTCCAACCAATTCAGAACATTGAGTAATATTGTTTCCAAAAAAAACATCGAGTAATATATTGGGCAACATACCCAGAAAAAAAGAATCTGTCAAGAACATGATACTGCTGCGCAAGTATATTAACACATACGGATGCTAGATGCATTGAAAAAAACATGTAGTTTCCGGCGGTGATCACAGTCATGCATACGCATCACCAACTATACTACACGTGCCCAATGTACTGGGCTACCATCTGACTCAAATCCTTACGTACAGCTCTGTGTCCTGACAATGCCACCTGAATGGATTGGTTCTACGACAATTCTGAATAAACTCATTTGCACAATTGATGATAAATCATACTATAGATCTAAGAAAGTTTTTTGTTTGCTTTGCATGGTTCCGAACCTAACCAGACCTTGCTCGAACCCTTTTTTTATTTGCTTTCATTCTCCTAACAGTGTGGCTTCCATGAAAAACGTTAGGAGAATGAAAGCCACTCCAAATAAGAAACGTGCTCGCAAGATGCAAAACGTGGCAACAGTGGGCCGATTTCTCTTCCGCACCGGATGGGACAAAAGCCCAAACTATAGCGAGCAAAAAAGATTTCAGTCCACACGACGGGCCGCAACACTGCGTGCAGCCCAATATCCCTAACGCAACGCAACAAGCCCAGCGTCCCCGTGGCCCTGTCCGTCCGTTCGTGTCACCCGACGCACGGGGAAGCGCTTGCTTGTTCAAGGGCGGCGGCGCGGCGGCTCTCCCTCCCCTGTCCCCTCCCAAAACCCTACACGCCGCACGCCCTCGCGCCGCGCCCACCCCGCACGCTCGCCGCGTCCTCGTCTTCTCCTCCCTTGCCGCCGTAACCGCGTCGTCCGAGCAAGCCAGCCCTGCCCGTAGCCCGCGGCGGCGGTGCTTCCCCGGCCCGGGCGGGTTGTCCTGTTCCCCTCTGCTCGGCGTGGTGAGGTTGGCGCCCCCCTCCCTCCCTCTTGCTTCTTGTGTCTTCCCCTTTCTGTGACGACCGTCGATTGGCTAGTGGTAGCGTGGTGTTTGTCAGAGTGGTTGGTGGTGGCGTCAGGGTAAAATTAGGATTGCAGGAGTGTGTGGCCGCTAAACAATTTGGAAATTTCGAGGCCGCATAGAGCTGTGATTGGCGTTGCTATCCAATTCCCTACCTTTTTTGTCTCTTTATTTTGAATTGGTTTCCATTTCGTTGTGGTAAGCAGTAAGCTCTGATGATACAGTGTGGGGGGAAAATGTTTGCAGGGTTGTTGTATGTTTGTGCTAGATCTGCAGAGAACAAAAGTGATAAGCTGCTTTTTCTTTCACTTGGTAGGGAGGCAGCAAACCCAAATTAAAGCTGCTTTTTCTTTCACTTGGTAGGGAGGCAGCAAACCCAAATTTTGAACCTGTAATTCCTTTGCACATATGTTAACTCACCGTTGCTGTTTCTTCCATGGGAACAGGACATAACAACAGTGCAAGAGTGAACAAAGAGGCAAAACAAGAGTAAGGCAATATGCCAAAGAAGGGGACCAAATCCAAGAAGCAGGTGGACAATGTGCCGGATCAGCAAGAAAATAAGCTCCCGGATCACCTTGAGCTCCAGCGCACCCGTGTCGTGTGCAATGCAGATGCCCCTATCCATGTATACATTCCTTTCATGCCCTTGCATTTATTGCTTATGATCACCTGTATGTCTGCTTCATAGATTCACTGATTTTTTTTCCCGCATGAATCAAGTGTTGTGTTAGGTTTATCTTGTATAGGAACCTAATTTCACATAGATGCACAGATGTTTTGATTTAAAACAAAGGGAGTACTTCACAGAATATGAGAAAGAAGTGATTTTCTTTTCACCGTCATGTTTGGGTGCTTCTGATAAAGGCTTAGCTAATCTTTTTTGCTTATCTACTTAGATCCCCTTTGGCAGTGCTCTGGCTTCTCATGAGCCCTACCAAACAGAAAAGCCAAAAACGGCTCCACACGAGAGCTGTTTTCTACTGAGAAGCTGGAGCCAATAAAAAGTGGCTCCTCCACCTCCTCCTTGTTTTAGGAGGAGCTGTAGCCCTGTCAAAGGGGCCCTTATACTTGTTTTAAAAGAACTTTTTAATTGGCTAAAATGTTTACCTTTATAATAATGAAAATATTCCATTTAGTGATTATTGCATTCAAGATTGTCCAATTGTTGCGACTTGCTGCTCTCGTTACATGGTAGTTTTTTTTCTGTGTTTTATTTTTTTCATTAATTCTTCATGCCAAAAAGGTTGATTTATTCAATTGCATTCAATTCTATCATCTTCCTCATACATTATATTCTTATGTTTTCTTTTTTATATCTTACAGACTCAAGGTTACCAACACTCAGGTACTTTTGCTGCATCGGGAATTGATAATAGTGTGTCAGTGGAGAAATTTTGCAACAACTTCAAAATTGATATAAAACGTCTAACTAAAGATGATATGGAGTTTGATATGATTGGTGTTGATGCATCAATAGCTAATGCTTTCAGGAGAATCCTCATCTCTGAGGTATTTGCATGTTGTCCTGTGTTCCATGAGATAACCAAAAACTGTTCTCTATTTTAGTACTTCGAATATTGGAGTTTTGGAACAATTAAATTCTTATTTTATGCTTCATCTGGATTAATAGGTTCCGACTATGGCAATTGAGAAAATCTTCATGGCTGACAACACCTCAGTTATAGCAGATGAGGTTCTTTCACATAGGCTAGGACTTATTCCACTTCCTGCAGATCCAAGGCTTTTTGATTATATCTCAGGTAGGTAACTTCAGTTGCTTAGGCTTCACCTTCACACATTTACCGTAAAAGCCATCTAATCATTTCTTCCTCTTTTCACAGAAAATGATATCCCAAATGAAAGGAACACTATTGTTTATAAACTGCATGTTTCATGTCCAAAAAAGGGTTCTCCACGAATTACAGGTATGCTTATTTTCCTGCTGTTCCTGCTTGGGTACAGATCTGTGCCATCTTTCAAAATGAATGCCCACCGTACCTTATTGGAAAAATACCTCATTGTTAAAATTACGAATTTTCTGCAGTTATGCTTCTATGTATATGTGACATGTAAACTTGATATGTTTTCGTAAATGTACTGTAATGATAGGTTAAACTATTTACCTTGTTAATGTGTTTTACTCACCTCATGTTGTCATCTTATGCACCTAGTCATTAAAGAAATTATTGCAATAAGTATAAAAAAATATATCTGTGGTAATTGAAACATGTGATCTTTTTCCTTGTGTTTCTCTAATCTTGTCAGCATAAACCAGATTTTTCCTGTGGAAAGATGTTTGAGATTTGCTGGTTTTCTAACTTCCTTTTTTTTAATAACTTTGTAAGCGTTAACTGTTTGGTTATTTGTGCAGTAAAATCTGGTGACCTAGAGTGGTTGCCAGAAGGTAGCCAATTAAGCATGGCTTCTCCTGGCCAGTCCGGGGACAAACCCAAGACTTTCACTTCCTTCAGTCAAAGCCAAAAGGATATATTACAAAAGCCTCTCCATGTGAAGGTTGACGATATAAATATTGCCAGGCTTGGGCCAGGACAGGTCTGTGTAACTTGTTTCACTGGTACCATTATGATACGAATAGCTGCTACATCTTCTGCCCTTATCGATTCAGTGTTTTGATTGATGTACTTTGTTGAGTCATTGAGGTCCAAATGTTAAAAAGGAACTTTATCCAGTGGAAGTAAAGAGTAAGAATGTATGTAGCCAGTATCTTTTCCTTAATATCATAGGATAAACTGTGTTAATGATATGAAATTCATTGAGTGTGCGCATTTAAGATTTAAACTTTTGTAAAGTGTTGTGCTCATTTCCATTGGGGTCTTGTACTTTATGTTTTTATCTGTTCTTTTACAGGCTATTGAGCTCGAGGCGCATGCTGTTAAGGGAGTTGGGAAAGTTCATGCCAAATGGTCTCCAGTTGCTACGGCCTGGTACAGAATGCTCCCTGAGGTAAAATTGTTTCATTATGGCATTTCCAACAAGAAGACGATGCATAAATGTATCGATTGCTTATCTCCTAATACTATATTATATTATCAAATAGGTTGAAATTCTTAAAAAAATTGAAGATGATGATGCTGAGGTGCTAGTGAAGGTGTGCCCTGTTAATGTTTTCGACATAGAAGACCTGGGTGATGGTAATTTCTCTTTCCCTTTCTGTTTTTAGAGGCTAAACTTGAGGTAGCAGTGCATCTTACATTTATCCAAGCTGTTTTATGATCGATCTGCTGTTTACATTAACCCCTTGAAATTTTGTGTACACAGGTGGAAAGAGGGCAGTTGTTGCAAAGCCAAGGGCGTGCACGCTCTGTAGAGAATGTGTTATGGGACCATCTGGAGATAATATCCAACTAAGGCGTGTTAGAGACCATTTCATATGTAAGTAGTCAACAACTTGATCATCTTCCCGACGTACAAAAAATGTTATGATCATTGAGTTGGATAATTGTATCGGGTAAGATATCCCATGTATACTTCCACTGCAATGTTCTAATTCACTGTGTTGGCTGTTCTTTTATTTTTCCTTTCCAGTTACCATTGAGTCCACTGGAGCTCTGCCCCCGGAGGTGCTATTCACAGAAGCCGTGAAGATTTTGGAAGAGAAGTGCGAGAAGGTCATATCTGAGCTATCCTGAGAGGCTGACACTTCGACAATGGAGTAAACCAGCATAGTCCTGTCGTATCTGGTATTTTGTAGGAAACGTGAGACCAAACATTTTTGTGGTGGTGGTTTGGCTCAAGAAATGGGAGCTGAATCAGTGCTGTTTGTGATACGGAGTCCTGTAACACTCTAACGTAACGTTAAGGCTAAACTGTGGCTGTGGCCGGCGAATCAACTGGCAACATACACTTGTGAACATCGACTGAAATGGCCGTTGCATTTCTCAGAGGCAAAAATAACGTTCAAGCAGGTTTCTAGTTCAGAGTTTGACGCCGCACCACCTTTGCTTGCTTCCTAAATCGGATCTTCGAAACGGACTTTGTGAAAAAATGTTAACACAAGAGCATCAATTGGGCCAAAAGCTTAGCAAAGACTACGAATGGAACACAGCAGGCCCAGCGCAAGATACCAAAAACATACAGCCCAGCCCGAGGAAAGTAGTCTCCGGCACTCAGCAAAATTTGACAGACCGGCAATAAAAAATTAGCCGACGTGTGCTGATACTGTGTATGGGCAAGATCTCTTTCCTATACATTTATATTCTTTTACACCTCCCGTATAGAACTAGTATTTAAATTTTTATTACATCAAATTATTATTTGAATTGGAAATTTGGAACTATTTGTACTCTAAATGCACTTAAGGCGCAACAAACTTATTTATTCAGACTTACCTTTTTCGTGGGCACTTTACTGAATTATGGAGTGGTGTGTGATAAGAAAAGTAGGTATGTGAGGTACTTTGGCATAATCATTTGTGGGTGGGTAATAATTTATCAACAAGTATAGGGATAGTGTTTCCTGACTAATATGACAAATTCTATACCTTTAGTTCTCCTATTTGGAGAATTGGACCAAACAAACATGCTGAAAAGCTTGACAAACATACAGTTTTTTGGAAAGCTGAAAGTCCACAAACTGAAAAGCTCTAAAATCTGCAGCTTAAAAAAAGTTAGCAACAACTTTTCAGAAAAGCTCTAAAATCTGCAGCTTAAAGAAATAAGCCCTTAATTAGTACCTTTTTAATAAGCTACAGGGGCGCCAATATCCCTACCGATTAATTATTTACTCTCCAAAAACTACAAAAAGAGTAATGAAATAGTAAAAAAGTATTAGAATACTTATGTATATATGGCAGAACAAAAAGGTAGACTCCACTTTGTTTCACGTAGTTTGTAGATACCACCCAATATTTAAATTACAAATTATGCACCATTACAAAGGATCAATATACAATGTTATTGATTCCAAATATTAAGTACTACTACGGTTATTTGGAACTATATATTTCTGTATTTTTAATTATTTGACCGGTTTATTTATGCACAATTCATGTATGTACCGTGAAGCTCAATGTTGGCGTCTTTATTTGATTGATTTGATCCAGGCCACAGAGACGTATACCATGAATGTCAATCGGTTAGTACCACATTGAGAATAAATCTTGCCATCAGACATGGTAAAACAAAGAGATTATGTTCAACCTTTCCATCCATTATACCTCAACATCTTACTATCCCATCGCTTTTGGGTATGAGTTATTATGAACTAAGTGAACTTAAAATTATTTGTGACAGATGTGTCCTCCACGGGTGAATACAAAAGGATAGCATCCCGCTTCTCAGTTAGATATGTTGTGTAAGTGAGATGGTAGCGAAGCTACTCACAAGGCAAGATGGTTGTGGGTTTGAATCTCATGCATATTTTGGGTGTCTTTTTTTCTTTGTGGGTAAAATATTTCGGGTGTGTTGGAGCCACTCGGGAATACAGAATAATATTTCACATATATCCATATGCCGAGCAGGAGGTAGAGAGTGTGCCAAAAAGCTCCCTCTTAGAAGTCGGCCTCACCCACTATACCAACACGGCAACACCAAAGTAACATCAGCGGTAGGCCGGTAGTCACTAAAAGTCTATTAGCACTGATAAATTGTCAGTCGGTATTACTAGAGTTTCCAATACATGGAGCATCAGTCGGTACAATGTATTTGCATTTTAATTTACTTCCGTAAGAGCTCCACCAAAACACCGCCGCGTTCACTTCGTGATAATACGATTAGACCCTAGGATGCCACAGGAGTAGGTCATCGGTGGTCGTCGTTCTATATTTAACCACGAGCACCATTATTGCCTCCAGTCCTTCACCCCATCCCAAACCTGCATACATAGTAGTGTAGGTGATCCGGGGCTGATACCCATGTTTGGAACAGCGAAATCCATATTTCACTGTGAGACGACCTAAGATCTGGGTGATGGGAGATGGCATAAATGAAACCTTTTTCCTCATCTACTTTCATACGAACAACTAGAACCTTCATGTTTACCACTACCTTCCCGTGATCAGGAACTTGCTGAGACCTTCCATTCCTAATTAGCTAGTAAATAATAAAATACTACAAATGTAGTAGGCATGACTGTGGATTTGTGGTGCAGTGCCAACCGACACTGCGCGGCGCAGCATATATATGGACTGTACCAGTACTATATGGTCACAAAAGCGGATGGGAGCGCGCACGGAGCGGCACAAGCTATTGAACCACCGGACTATGCGATCCCTTTGGATTAGTATTTGAGGCCATTGCACCCCACACGACTTGAATGGGATAGTTGGAGGCCACGTGAATCCTTATTGCACATATGTTAAATAAAGAGAGGACACAAATTATTTCATCATAAATAACTCATATACCACTTTTTTAGAGCAAGGCTAATAATACAGCCTGTTGCTGGTTAATGAAATGAAGTGCCATGTCATGTAAAGTCAATGGATATAGCCAACTTATATAATGGTTGGGCTATTAGGTTAGCTAAGAGAAGATAATTGTACTAAATATGCATGTAACGGTGTGCATGTTTGTGGACATTTCATCATTTGTGTTTCTCTTTTGAAAATCTGAACTGAGATATTACCACAGAACTGAAACATTTACGGTCACATCTTTACGGAAGTTCATTTGCAGTTATGCAATTGTTTTCAATAGCACCAATTAATGACGTCAAGGATTTTAGACTTTTAGGCTTTCCATGATTATTCCATCTGAAGTAATCTGCAACCAGCAGCAGCTGGATCAACTGCAGAATCTATCACGTTTACAAGTCATATCAGCACAAACATGGAGAACAAACTGAGCACCGGCCTGCCGGTGGAATCTGTTGAGGCACTGGACTGGCAAAGGCATCTCACAGGGAACACGGATGCCGCCGACGGATTTGGTGCCTAGGTTAACGTTTTGGAGTGCGATTGGGGATTAATCAGTTATGCTTTTAATCTTGCTTTATCCTTCGATTTGGCTCGTGCGGAACTGATTTAATTAGGGCGCAGGCATGAGGCATCAGGCAATAGATTTGGCATATGCGGGTTTGGTGGGAGGAGGAGCGGAGACTAGCGCAATAGTCAGGGATGAGAGAATGATCTGTGGGGTATACACTATGGGAGAAGCATGTGGCACTCGGGGAAGGCCCAGTTGCACTCGGAGAAGTCTTCCTCGAGTGCAACACTCGGGGAAGAGGCTCCGGTTAATCCTCTCACGGGAAAGAGGTCTTCCCCGAGTGCCAAAAATCGCACACTCGGGGAAGCCTTCCCCGAGTGCCATCTCAGCACTCGGGGAAGAATTGACACCGTCCGCACTGTCTACCTTTTTTTAAAAAAAAACCTCTTCCCTGAGTGCAACACTCGGGGAAGAAATTTGTTTTTTTAAAAACCTCTTCCCTGAGTGCAACACTCGGGGAAGAAATTTGATTTTTTTAACCCTCTTCCCCGAGTGCAACACTCGGGGAAGAAATTTATTTTTTTTAAAAAAAACTCTCCCCCGAGTGCTTCTCCCAGGCACTCAGGAAAGAAATTATGCAGTTTGTTAATTAAAAACCCTCTTCCCCGAGTGCTGCTGCCCAGGCACTCGGTGAAGCCACCTTTTTTTTCTTTTCCGTGTGAACAAATATGTCTTGTTCCTGTATTTCGCAAACGAGGCTGAAGAAGATAAATCAATATGTGAATAAATAAGAAGCTATATGTTTGAATTCTTTACTTTAAATGCATTTAAAAAATCGGTCACAAAACAACAGAGATAAGAGGTGCTTTTTGAATACATTGCCATCTCAAAGCAACCTGAAAAATGCTGCCTAGATTATAACTGCATCTAACTAGATTGGTCACAACTTGTGGATTTATCATCCATCCAGGCTTTCAGCAAGTAGAGACTTCACTTCCTATTGCGAGAACAAATATCGCTCAGCAAAGAACAATAAGGTATTTACAAAAGAAATTGACCAAAAGAAACTGCCATGCCAGTTAATCAGACAAACTAGAAACCACAATATTTCCATGTCTATCTAAAAATTTGTGACTAGCAGAGTATATTGGTCAAAACATATTGTCTCACATCAGGGAATCAAATTTGGATTCATCTGGTTAGCCTATTGTGAACAATCGTGTATGTCAGTAGTGGCAGAAATAAATTACCCCTATTACTCTAATACAAGTATCTTGCACACATTTATCTATAAAAAATAAAAACAATATAATTTGAAAAGCTAGTGATGGGCACTCAACATAACAGTATACTAGTCATTTACAGCTAGCATTGCATGGAACTGCGAAGGAAAGCAACGTGATGCCTGAAAGGAACATACTTTGGTTGCAAATTATAGTTAAAGAATAATAAATTCCAATCTGACATTGCAACAAATCCCTTATTTCATTCACTCATGGTGGTTCTCTACACACACCAACATGGTAGATGTATATGTGCATAATGCATGTGGTTCGATGAATTTTCACATCAATTTGTGTCCCTTTTCTGCCCAACATTATGCTCTCACTAGGCACATGTATTTCCATTCAGATTTAGATATCTGAAAACTCAGATATTATCTGAATTTATCTTTGTATGCTAACTAAGCATCAGCCAAATTCTAAAATATAGCCACAACCATAATTTGTGGTATTGTCTGATATATCCACCTCCCCTTCAGCCGAACATCATCCATTCAGGTGCAGCGAGGAGATGATGATAGTTGACAGGTCCCTGGCTAGATTAATTGGATTGGTTAGAGGCACACAATGCCATGCAATTCAGAAATCTGAAAACTCTCATGTTTGTCAAATGGAACACAACCAACTGCACATCCTTTTCACTATGGCATCGCTGGCACTTCTATTTTGTTTCTATGAAAACTAATCAGTATTGTGATGTGCTTATAATATCGGTTTGAGAAGAAACTTATTAAGTTTTCTCTATGAAATTAGTCAGTTTTGTGATGTGTTCATTATCTCGGTTTAGAAGAAACTTATGTCTTATACCCTTCTTTCTATTTACTTAAACGACATTGTGCTTGTACATAAATCTAGAAAGGTGTTCTTATGTGGAACCTACGAAACTATTATAACTATTACAACTAGAATAGGATGCCAAGTTGCAAGGAAAAGAGAAACAAGTGTTGTCAAATTATAGCAGAAAAAAAAAACAAATATCAAACCTGATGTATGTCAAATGTCCAAATGCTAGGCAAGGCAAAAGGCACATGGTACTTGTACACTACTATAGAAACAATATGTATATTGTATACACTTTTTTCAGAGGCTAAAACTACCTCAACCTCGCAAGAACACAACGGATTGTCCTCTAATGCAGTCAGTCAGTGGGAAATGCCATTGGCCATTGCATCGACTTTACAAAGAGGAAATAAAATGAATAATCCAAAATGGGAGGATGGCCATGTATCATCAGACCAACACCAAGATGTATTAGTGTGGTTAGCAGGATGTAACAGCCATTATGCTGAAATAGTACAGTGTGGTTAGGAAGTTAAGCGTATTTAAATTGTTGTTGTGTTACCATGAGAGTATGAGACAATATCAGGAAGGCATATATAACAGACTTGAGTTGTGTAATTAAATTAGAATCTCAAAGATGAAATTAGATTAGTTCAGATTATACAAATGCTCATGCTGCACATTCACAATCACATGCACATTCACAATCTGCACATTCACAATCTAGAGTTCTAGATGTAGACATTCACAATCACATGCACATTCACAATCTACCAATTTGGAGTAGCAATTCACACTTACAGAATATTCACACACATTGACATTCAGAACCTAGCAGTAGCAATTTGGAGGTAGAGGAAGAAGGAAAAGGGAGGAGTTACCTGCATATGGAGGAAGGGAGGTGGCTGCTGTCCAGATCGGGAGGAGGGGCCGCACCGGGAGGGAGGTCGAGGCTGCACCTCCACTACAAGAAAATCGTTGACTAGTGACGCAACCACATTTTAGCGTCATTGATTTATGACGTTCCTGGCTGATCTCGTCATAATATTTCACTTCCGAGCAAATTTAGTGACAAAAAAAACTTTCGTCATAACGGTTGCTACTGTAGCCGAGCGTTCACTGTTCCATGCTTGTTTTGTGACGCCATAAGCTCCGCAATAACGTCATAAATCAACTTTGGTCCCACATGTAAGCATTATTTTAAAAATAGAGTGTTTCAAATCGTCATAAAATTTAGTTGGGTCCCACATGTAAGCATTTTTTCGAAAATAGAGTGTTCCAAGTCGTCATAAAATTTTTCAGGGTCCCACATGTAAGTATTTTCGCCATGTCAGCGGCGTCATAAATCAACTTTGGCCCCACATGTAAGCATTATTTTAAAATAGAGTGTTCCAAGTCGTCATAAAATTCAGTTGGGTCCCACATGTAAGCATTTTTTCGAAAATAGAGTGTTCCAAGTCATCATAAATAGTTCTAGGGTCCCACGTGTAAGCATAGGTCACGAAATGTTGCAAAAATAATTTGCCATGGCATGGGTTCGAACCAGGGACCTGAAGGAACAAGGCTGTGCTGTTTACCACTGCACCACTTGTTGGTTGTGGTACTTTTATGGGAAACTCTACTAATAGTTCATGCGAATTCTTTACTGTGACCAGGTCCCATATGTAAGTTTCAGTTGAGTTTATAATTACGTATCGAATGGATGGCGAGACACTTCACTCAGACTTCGCAAAGACTTTTGACTTCCGCTACGCAGATCTGCAATAGTTTGTGGTAGGAATGGCGGATCCTAGCGGTGAGGGGAAGATGGTTGCGCCGCCACATCCCAGCAACAAGAGGATGAGACAGCAAGACGAGGTTGGTCCTCTGGTTTGAGCCGCTATATTTTACCCTATCTGACTAGGGTTGGGGATATCTAGATTTGGGGATCTAGATGATTGATGAGCATATATGGTAGATTTAGATTTCATTATCGTACCATTAGATTTGCACGTCGATAGGTGTTAGAAGTTGATAGGCTATAGACAATTCATGTTAGATTCAGTTAGTTTTCAATTTGCATCGTCTTACAGTAGATTTTGTATTTTAGTAGCTTCTAGATGTGCTTCAAGCCACTCGTTTTATGGATTTTTGTCGACGTGCACAATTGATAGGATTGATAGGTCCATCGTTTTATGAATTGGTAGATTGAAGATACTATTTCGGAGCTGCAGACCGTTGAAGGGACATCTGGATTCTGCCACGATTGTTAGCGTTTGCCAATTCGCAGGTGTTAGATTCAGTTAGTTTCCAATTTGCATCGTTTGATGGATCGATAGGTTCATTTAGGACAACCATGCCCTTGCTGAGTTTATGTAGGTAGCAAATAACCAAGTTTTGTGGCGTGTGGTGGTTGTTTTACTGTACTCATACAATTAGGTTCAAGGGATTCGGGTTTTTTATAGACTGAGATGAGTTTATTTTTCAGATCAAGATGAGTTTTCTCCAAGGATGAGTTTATTTCTACAAGAACATCTTAATGTTATTTTAGAAGATCTGGATGCCTCGTCTCGGGGGAGAAGTCTCTTAGGATCTCCAAAGAGATCAAAAACATGATAGAACAACTAGCTGACAGAGAGAAACAGCTTCAGTACACACCTAAGAACAAGAAAACTGAGGGCAGAGCTTATTCTTCTTACCATAGACATTGGAATAAAAACGTCAATAAATGGGTAGGACATTGAGTTTGTTTGGTCCGTCTTTTCTTTTAAATGTTCAAGAAGTTCGTTGTCAGTTGAACTGAAACGGGTACCCTTGCCTATTAGTACCCGTTTCAGTCCAACTGACAACGAACTTCTTGAAAATTTAAAAGAAAAGACTGACCAAACAAACTCAATATCCTACCCATTCATTGACGCATTTATTCCAATGTATATGGTAAGAAGAATGATCTCTTCCCTCAGTTGTCTTGTCCTTAGGTATGTACTGAAGCTCTTTCTCTCTGTGAGCTAATAGTTCTATCATGCTTTCGATCTCTTTCGAGATCCTATAGAGTCCTCGCCCTGAGACGAGATATCCAGATCTTCTGAAAGAACTTTAAGAAATGCAAGAGAGTCCCGCAAGACCAAAAATTCACGGTAGGAGATGCAGAAGGTGAAGGAACAGTTGCAAGAGGCCAAACATGAGATGGAGTTATGATTATGAATGAGTAGTGATGATTATTGTGAAACTTGTATCATGATTGTGTTTTGGTGTTGGCTACCGGATCATCGTATGATGTTTGCTACTTGTTGGTGGACTGGTGGTGTGAACTTTGTGGTGATGAGTTGCTATGAAATGTCATCTTATTATGCTGATTTGGTTTAATCTATTCCAAATTTATTCGAGCATACTCACAATTTGGAATTCATACGCATTGCAATGGAGGTCATTGAGAATTGCAGTTAAGGACTGGCACCGGGCGTTAACCGACGAACTTGTGTGCACACCCCCTCGGAACGGACATGTCGATCATTGTGAATCGCAATGCCTGGCCTTATTTACTCTCGGTCGCCGACATGTACCAAGTCGAAAGGTTGAAGCTGCACTGTGCGTCAAAGATGTGGGACATGGCAAGCGAGGAAACTGTGACTTCATTTCTACGATGGGCAATTCAGGCTAACTGCACACAATTGCAGGACAAGTGCATGTCTCTCTTAGAGCGAATCTTTCCTCATGGAATACTCACATATGATTGGACGGTTGTATGCACTGATCATCCTGAATTTATGCACAATCTCCGTAGAAGATCCAAACTCATTCGTTTCGAGCATACTCACCATTCGGAATTCATACGCGTTGCAATGGAGGTAGAGGAAGAACAATGGAGGTATGGTGACAATAGATAGAGAAGGGGGAAGTTATGATTGAGGAAACTCTGGCCTGTTGATGTTTCGCAAGGAGGACCTTCCTAGTGGTAAAAAGGGAGGAAAAGCTAAGATGTTGTTTGTTTGGATTGATCCAGAATTAGATCGTCCTTTCTTTTGATGGTTTGCAAGAAGGACCTTCCTGAGAAACAATTGTGTAACTACTTGTTTCCAAGTGCCGACTATTCCACGTGGCCGGCCGCCGCGCGCCCGGAAACTTGACATGTCTGCCCCCAACAACAGCACGAAGCGGTTCTGGTAAGTTAGCGGGAGAAAAGCGTGCGCGACAGCCAAAAAAAAGTTTTCCCGCAGACAAGTGTATATATCTCATTTCTCTCGACGACGCGGCGTACAATACTGCAACTCTGCAAGAGACTCGCCGGCACCACGCTCCTTTTCCTTGTGGCAAAGACTAGAGCTAGCATCGGTGCTTAGATCTGCTGTTGCCCATGGCGGGAATGGCGAATTGTAGCGGCCCTAGCGGCGAACTGAGAAGCAGGACTCGCTCCGGTTAGGTCAGTCCTCTGTTTAGCCATGCTACTTTGATCTGTCATACTAGTTAAGGGGAATTCTGGATTTGGGGATCTGGGTTAACAGACTATATTCATGTATTTTAAAGGTGTTTGGAGTAGACTCCGAAAGCTCCAGATCGCCGACGCCTGGTCCTCGTGAAGTTATCGTTATAGATCCTAATGAAAACAAGTGCAAGGACGGGTTGCCTGTCCATCTGAGGTATGACTAGACAGGCGCCAACCCTGGGCGTTGATATGTATGCTGCTGTGAGGTCAACGATAACCTGTATCACTTCTAATAAATGTTGCTTCTGTGTTTGATGTTAGTGTGGTCAATCACTAATTATATGAACGAAATCGGTGAATGCAGACTGATGGCATGAAGTGCGCGTCGTTTAGGTGGATAGATCCTGAATGGGATATTAGGACTCTAAAAGTTCTAGAGAAACTGATGGAAATGAAGGGAAAAGCAAAAGAGGAAGCAAGGTCGTGGAAAGAAGCATGTACAACTGCTAAGGAGGAGGCCAATGTCAAAGCAGTTGAGCTGCAGATGATAACGCGATACTACGGGGAGGTAACCCATAATCTGTTTGAGACGAGAAAGAAAATGAGAAATGATGCTCTGTTGTCTCCTACAGAAAAGGGTGAAGCCAACAGGTACCTAAAAGCTGAAAGGGAGGCAAGGATGTGGAAGGAAGAATGTGCAAAGGCTAACAGGGAGATTCAAGAGACTGCCACTGAGCTGCAGACGGTCAAGCAGCTCCTGGATTCTGCAACACTTGTGGTGAAGAAGGTGAGGGAATTGCTGAGACAGGCCTCATATAAGAGGTCACTCAGCAAGGACAACAATGAGGCATAATGTGATTAGTGGTGTTATTGCTAGGTAGACGGTTTAGAGGTGCTAATCATGCTTGTATTTTGGTATTTGCTACTTGTTGGTGGTGTGAACTTTGTGGTGATGAGTAGCTGTGAGATGCCATCTTATAATGTTTGATATTTGTCCGCTCTGTTGATGTTTTGGGGAAGGACCTTCCTGATTATCGAATGCGTAACTGCTTGTTCCTTACAGTGATTGTGGTTGAAACTCATACATATGCGCGGAATAATTGACGAAGGATGATAATATAGATATTTGTACATTGAATTGCGTTACAGGTGGTACACAATCGAAGTTCCTCATTACGGATAGCTAGGCAACAGCCATGTTCCTCGCGACCAAATCCAGTCCCCACGAACCTGCTTAATGCGGATCGCCGGAGTAGTGTTGACGCCTGGAACAATACCTATTCCCTGCTGGTAGATCCAGTACTCATTGTTTTCATCATGATGATAAGTTCGTAGGAAGTAAATGTGATTTGCCCTCAGGTCAGCCAAACCAAAAATGGCATGCTCTTCTGTAACAATGCACTTGCCAGGACCAGACAAGATGATCTTATTCCGGAACTCAGGAGCTCTCTCCCAGGGAATAGGCTGCCAAATGTCCCCGACGAATGAATGCAAAGTTAATTCTACCACCTCAGCTTCTTTCTCCTCCAGAACAACAAAGAACAATCGGTCTTCACCTTCGAGTAGAGAAGAGTTGCCCATGCCAATAACCCATGACAACCGAAGTCCAACAGGATGAAGAGGTGCTGGAAGATCAACAATGTCAGAAATAAGATTTGCCCAGGGACGAGGCATCATTGACAGGATAGCCAAAGAACAAGGTTGTGGGAGAACAATGGAGGAGTTACAGCTCCAACAAAGACAAATGAGTGGAAAAGGTAGTCCAGAAGGTCCGGTATACTGATGTATTGCTAAAAGGACCTTCTAGACACAATTATTTCTTCCGGTCTATTAACATTCCGCTGAACGGACTTTCCCCCTTCCTCAGAACGTACTCCGTCCGTCTACAAAAGAATGCAATTCTCAATTCCCGATAAGTTTATATGAAGATATAAGTGTAAATTTGGTCAAAATTGAATTAGTTTGACCAGAACGGATCCCACAACTACTCTAATCTTTTCGGGAGCAGTTTATTCTATAATGGCTGAATGGGTTCCTCTGGCCATAAATATCCCCCTTCCTCCCAGTGCCCTCTTCTTCTCCCCACTCTTGCAATCAACAAAAAACCCCATTCTCGCACAACGCCCTCTTCCTCTCCCAACTCTTACAACCAACAAAAAAAAACCATCCTCGCACAACGCTCTCTTCCTCTCCCCATGGAGCCATTGTCTCCTAGAGGTGCGGCGCAAGCCACATCCTCCTCCTCTTCTGATGAAAGGGAGGATCTCCAGTGGTCTGATGAAGAGGAGGCAGAGCGGAGGCCCATTCGAGTGGTGGTTGACACATCCTCTGATGATTCGGAGTTTGTGGAATAAAATGAAATCCAAGATCATGTGCCTCTGAAACATCGCACCCCTCGCAAGTCAGCAAGAGGTGCCAGGGGTCAGGGGCGCGGAAGCACCGCCACTCGCCGGGGAACTGTTGTCTCCAAGCGCCGTCATCCTCTCTCATCCTCATCGGTCGGCGGCAGTCGATCTCTGCCATCCTCGCCGAGCAGAGGCCATCATTGACCGACCGTCATCATCTGCCATGGAGCGGCGCCAAGGCCGTGCTCGACCGGCCGCCATGGAGCGGCAACATCATCCTCTGGCGGCGGCATTAGAGGGACGGCCTCATCCGCGGGCGACGCCCTGGGAGGTTCGCCACCATCTTCCACGGGCGGCGGCAACAGAGCGACATCCTCGTCCGTGAGCAGCTGCAACAAGGCGTCGGGTGCACCATCGACAAAGAAGCGGCGCCTTAACTAGTGGATTAGTGGTAACTGCTAATAGTAGAAGTAGGAGTAGAAGAAGTAGAAGTAGAAGTTTAGTCTGATTGAATACTACTACTACTACTGTTTTTCCTTGTAAGATGTTGGTTTTCTCATTGCGTAGCAGTGACAGTTTAATCTGATCCGACTGAAAACTACAAACCGGACTTTCGTCCTGTGTTCATCCGGTATTTAAGAAATCAATGGAATGGACTTTCTGTATATAATGAATTTATACCGAGGGAGTACACACACATTACCATTTTTATTAGAAACAACACAATCCAAATACAAATGACACAAATGCATGCATACGCATTGATTAGACATGAGGATGGATCGATCCACCATAGTTGGAACTACAGCGGCATACTCTGAACGACATACTACTAGCATCTACCATCACGGCTCATACTACTACCATCACCACATACTACTAGCATCTACCATCACGGTTCATACTACTACCATCACGACATACTACTACCATCACGGGCTCATGGAAATCCAGCCGCTGCACGGAGTGCAACAAAACGTGGCTCCTGGATCAGATACTCCTCCAAAGCGCGATGCCTCGCCCTTGTATCCCAAACCCAGGCAGGCGAAACGGCGATGTTATGCGTGTGTAACAGCAGGTCATGAATTGTCCATTGCCTGTGACCCTTGTGGCAAAAAGGGCACACCCACATTGCTTCGCGATAAACACGGGCGGGCCCGCCCTGCTGAAGCCAAAGCAACACAGACCATTTCAGGTCATGCATTTCATCTTGTTCAATGAGCACTGGCCGCGGGGGTGGCATTTCAACGGGCAACAGTAGACGTGGCGGCCTGGGCCGTAGGCGAAAAGGTGGTACCATGAGGTTCAGCTGATCCTGAGCTGTCGTTGCCAGCGGCTGAACTGGAGGTGGCATCACCCACAGGTGTTGCTGAGGTGCCGATGCCAGCGGAAGTGGAGGTGCCATTGGGGCCGGGTGCTGCTGAGGTGCCGATACTAGCGGAAGTGGAGGTGCCATTGGGGCCGAGTGCTGCTGCGGTGCCGATGGCAGCAGCTGAACCGGGTGGTGGTGAGGTGCTATTGCGCCCGACAGCTCCCCCTTCCCCGACTCCTCCAAGTTCCATGCTCTGTCCCTTCCTTGCCCGGCCATTCCCCACGTACTGCTTACACAAATGAAGAACAAACCCTACATAAGCTAACAATGTGACCGTCTCGATACCATGCATACATAAAGTAAACAAGATTAGCCAACAAAATGATCTCACCCTTGTATCCCACTGAAGTAGAGAAATGCAAGACGGGGAACCGATGGGTGTTGGCCTTGCCTTTCAAGAACGCTGTGCTGCACTCGCCTATTTATCAAGGACTACAGCGGTCACGTGAGCTCGGTGTAGCATTGCTAAAGTTACTATGGAAAACGTGAGATGCTCGAAATATAGTCAGGCCTACGTGTGATAGGAATCTATCTAGGTCAGTTGCTTCAGTGGTGTGCATCGTTACATGTGTGGACGATGGGTATCACGGGATGAGCTCGATGTGTCTAGGTATGTGTTTACTTCCGGACTTTCCTCTCTAGAGCACAAGAAAGTCCTGCGGACAAATCACGCCGCATCAGCTGCATCTAATGGTCGTCTCACTGCATCAGCTCATGCCGCATCAACAATGGGACAACTCTCTATCGTTTATTTATGTAATGGTTTAGGTGTCAATTGCATTTGGAGAACAAGATTGGGTGCTGTAATCAGATGGACCGGATGGTCCTTGCGTTGCAACACGCAGGGTGCGGGATGACTTGACAAGTCCTCCTCGATCATGTACGCTGCGTGAGTCGTGACTGTAAAGGTCTATGAATGGTCTGGATTCGCACTTGATGATTCCCGCAGGCCTTGGAGACTGAGAAACGTGATGAACTTGTTGGCGCGACAAGACCAAAACGGAATAAGCTGGAATTGGAATAGCAATATATGTTTTTTTTGTGTGTGTAATATTAACATGCATATAAGCACAGAAGGGCATCTCGAATGGGCGTTTGGGAACGACACGCTCTCACAATTTGATCCACGTATCGATCATTGAGAATTGCAGTTAAGCACTGGCACCGGGCGTTAACTGACGAACTTGTGTGCACACCCCCTCTGAGCGGACGTGTCGATCATTGTGAATCGCACTTAAGGACTAGAACCGGGAAGTTCATGACCCGAACGTGGCCATACCCGCACTAAAGGGACGCGTCCATTCCGGGTGGCAACTGATGTCCATGAACGGACGTTTCGGAATGACACATTCACTCCCACTATAATAAGAGACAGTTTAGGCACGAGACGATCATTGCAGGCCATTTGTGTTAATGGCTTTAGACACTAAAATGATTCCTTCCATGCAAGTCGACTTCACAGTCTCAAGCCAGGAAGCGAAAGCAGAAGGAACCGCGGGCAACTTCAAGGAATCCGGTACGTTCATGGTGGGAGGCCGTCAATGGAAGCTACGTTGCTATCCTACAGGTATGAATGATCATCAGTGGATGGATTCCAGACGGCTTTGCCGTCGTCCTCGTTCGTCTGCACAAATCCTAAATGGTACATGTCTCGTTGCTGCTATGGATACACACACTCACACATGGCGATACGGTTGCATTATGTTATTGTTTATCAAGCCTGTGACTGCTTCCACGTAGGTGCGAGTATTGTTGCGTGCGATGGCTGGAGACCCAAATGATGAAGATGATACGTTTTGAGTTCAAGCTACAAAAGAAGTTTGGTTCATGAATCGGGATCTATAAGAAAGAGGATTTGAATGTCTGGTGGAGCATCATGACATTGAGCACGTGACATCTAGTGAAGATCGCATACACATATCATGTGTTGTTTCAGTACTGGAGGACGATTGCATTGAAGTTCCTCCTCCATCAGTGCAAAGAAGCATATGCGAAAGCATTGCAGCCCAAGCCCCTGTGGAAGTTGTGTTCCACGTAGGTGCAGAATGCCGGGTGATACGAGCGATACTTGCCGATGCGGCGAAAGTATCTTGTGTGATGGAGGCAATACTCTACGGCCCAGGAGTGGAGTCTAGCTCTGAAACTGTTACAATTATTGACACACACCCTGATGGCTTCTCAGTCCTGATCAAATACGCTAGTGAAGGATCACTCCCGGAGGAGGCTGATTTATGGGTCACTCCTGCCAATGCCTGGCCTTATTTACTCTCGATCGCCGACATGTACCAAGTCGAAAGGTTGAAGCTGCACTGTGCGTTAAAGATGTGGGACATGGCAAGCGAGGAAACTGTGACTTCATTTCTACGATGGGCAATTCAGGCTAACTGCACACAATTGCAGGACAAGTGCATGTCTCTCTTAGAGCGAATCTTTCCTCACGGAATACTCACATATGATTGGGCGGTTGTATGCACTGATCATCCCGAATTTATGCACAATCTCCGTAGAAGATTACCTGAAGGGTTGTACCAGGGTCCCCTATAGTTTTAATGTTTTATTTAAGTGTTTTTAGTCATGTAATAAACAGTTAAAACGGTACATTATTTTGTTGTAGTGAGTACATTTGTAATGCAAAAATCGGATCATCTGTCTAATGTGAATATGAAGTAGAGTATAGTCCTGTGTGTGTTTGTCCATTCCATGATCCATGGTGGCACGGACAACCCAGTCAACAACTTGCCTCTCTGTGTAAGGTCACTGATGTTTGGGTCCGACACCCAAGCGGGCTTTCGTTTGGGTCACTGACGTTTGGGTCCATGATCCAAAGTCTTTCGTTTCCCACTCTGGACCACAAAGGCGGGACTTGAAATTTGAATTCCCCGCTCCTCCTTCTGGTCCTCCTCATTTATATATAAAACAAAGAGGGAAACCAGGTCTCCCAATTCCCTCCTGGTAATTTTCCAAAATCAGGGGATCTTCTCCTCGACCGCCGAAGAGACCTAGATCTGCGGCGAAAGCAGCAACGACGGCCTAGCTACCGACAACGGCTTCCTCTGCTACGAGCGGCGGCCTTCCTCTTCTACGAGCGGCGGCCTTCCTCGGCAACGTCCTTGAAGATGTAAGATGGTTCAAACTCGTTGCTCCATCAGCTACCCCGAGGCTCACCCCGGCGGCCGCAAATCTGCAACAGTTGCGCAGAACATCATGTTGAAGGCGCAAGGTCGGGCTGCTAAATCGAGACGGCATTCGGCACCTTCTTCCCATCCTATTCGTCAGGTCTGCGGTCTCCTCCCTGTATTGATCGATTGAATTAGATTGCTTCCCCATGCTCTTTGGCTTTCTATAATATTCTTTCATGTTTGGGTGATTGTGGATCTACTGTACCCTATCGCAAGAGTTTGTTAGAAGTCATTTTATTTGAGGTTTGTAGAAATTTGTAGATGAAATTGTTGGACTGCTTCCCCATGCTCTTTGCCTTTGAATATTGTTGTTGCATGCTTAGGTGATTGTGGATCTTCTGTTCCCTATTGCAAGAGATTGTTCCAAGCCAACTTATTTGAGATTTGTAGAAATTTGTAGATGAAATTGTTGGACTGCTTCCCCATGCTCTTTGCCTTTGAATATTGTTGTTGCATGCTTGGGTGATTGTGGATCTTCTGTTCCCTATTGCAAGAGATTGTTCCAAGTCAACTTATTTGACGTTTGTAGAAATTTGTGGATGAAATTGTTGGACTACTTCCCCATGCTCTTTGCCTTTGAATATTGTTGTTGCATGCTTGGGTGATTGTGGATCTTTTGTTCCCTATTGCAAGAGATTGTTCCAAGTCAACTTATTTGAGGTTTGTGGAAGTTTGTAGATGAAATTGTTGGACTGCTTCCCCATGCTCTTTGCCTTTGAATATTGTTGTTGCATGCTTGGGTGATGATGGATTGGGTGTGATCGTTCATGTACCGCATTGAACTTAATAGATGAAATTGCTTTCGATTGCTAATGATCTCAACCATTATCTCTTGTTCTTGAACTTGTTTCAGCGGGCCAAAGGGTCAACATCTGTAGTCGCTCCTGTTCAGACCTGCTCCAAGGTAACAAACTCAACACCTTCTTTGTTTCCGATTGCGAATTATCTCAACCCTTACCTCTTGTTCATGTACTTGTTTCAGCGGGCAAAAGGGTCAACATCTGAAGTCGCTCCTATTCAGACCTGCTCCAAGGTAACAAACTTAACACCTTCTTTGTTTCCGATTGTGAATGATCTCAACCCTTACCTCTTGTTCGTGTACTTGTTTCAGCGGGCCAAAGGGTCAACATCTAAAGTCACTCCTGTTCAAACCTGCTCCAAGGTAACAAACTTAACACCGTTGTTTCCTTAGTTTGAATCAATTACATGGTCCTAATCTGACTTGGGATCCACTGTTGCTAGATGGAAGCTACCAAGTCAATGATGCTTCTTCCCGAACAAATTAAAACAGAGGCAGCCGAGTACTCAAGAATGGGTACCAAATCCTTATGTAGTAGTGTTGATGAAGAGCGAGTTGACGCTCCCAATCAGGATGGGGTACAACTTCGACAATGGTTTATTGCTCACCAGAAAGATTTATGTACCTTGAAGAAGAAGACCGAAGAATCAGAATCAACACTGAAAATGCAGTCTGCTAAGATTAAGAGGTTGCAGAAGCTAACCGAAGACAGTGAGGACCTCCTTCGTCTACTGCTTAGCAGTAAAAGATGAAGAGGTTAAGATCATTAGATCAAATCTCCACTTTCTCTTGTGATTATTAACTGGATTTAGCTTTGTTAATCAATGTTCCTTGTGATACTTTTATCTTGTAATAGTTTGTGATATGTGATGAGCAATATGATCGTGCTTGATAGTAAACAACAGTTTGCTTTATTGTATAAAGAAATATGTGTTGATTACTATTTTGCCAACCAGATCGGAATTATTCAAAAAAGGGATCAGAATTGAAATGAAATCCATTAATACTGATGCATGATTAGTTAATTTTATATTGTCCTTCAGTGGGCTTAGCCCACTTTTAATTGGGCCAAAAGTCAATTTTTTTCAAATTAACGTGACACAGAAGGCCGCAACAATGTGCACACCTGTTGGACTCGACCCAACCAAAACGGACCCACCCTAATCAAATTTCATCTAAAAAAGCTACAATTGGGCCCAACAAAATCTTTTTTGGGCTATAGGAACAACGCCAGCCTACAAGAACAGTTTTGGGCTCAACCCTGCTACAAACGGGCCAAATTCGTTTTATGACGCATACGATTTGTCACAATTGGCATGCCACATCGGATGCCACATCAGATTCTGTCCAGCGTGGCAAAGCTGCAGGAACAAAGTTATGACTTATTGTATAGATGAATTTCCACGTGTCATTAAACTCATGACGTCGCGAAATAAGGTCTATCATGAATCGCGGTTTGTGACACTCGATTAATGACGGAGCGTTTTCGTAACAACCGGCGTCATTAATTGCGGTGTATGACGAGAAACGACCTTTTTGCGTCACTAGTCGGCATTTTTCTTGTAGTGCTCGCAGGGAAGGCCGCCGCCGTCCATGCGCCAGCCACCGAAGGGGAGGAGCTCGAGGCCGCCGTCGGGAGGAGCTCGAGGCCGCCGCCGGGGAGGAAGCTCGCTTGCGCGCTCTCCTCTGTGTGCGCCGGCCACCGAGGGGGAGGAGCTCGGGGCGCGCTAGCGAGGCGGGACGGGAGCAGGGCGCGCCGGCGGGGTGGGGGCGGGACAGGAGCGGGGGAGCTCGGGGGCAGCCGGGGCGGGGTCGGGGACCTCGCCGGCGCCGGGAGTTCGGGGTAAGGGGACCTCGCCGAGGTGCGCAGCTGCGGGGCTCGCCCGCCGACCGCGGGGGACCTCGCGGCTACGGCGGGGCTCACCGGCACCTGCGGTGGTGGGGGGCGCCTGCAGGGGCGGGGCAGCGACGGCGGGGGCCCGGCGGAGCGCGCCAGCGGAGGCGGCGGCGGCGTTGAGCGAGCAGGTGCGGGCGTGGATCTGAGGGAGAGGTTGGGTACGGGCGGCGGCGCCTAAGGGAGGGGTGGGGGGAGGGGGTAATGTGTTTAGGGTTTAGTAAATGAGCCGGTGGGAATGTAGGCCTGCTGGCCTCTCTTGCCCGAGCGTCGTGGGGTCTCTTCCCCTAGTGCCGTTGGACTAGCACTCGGGGGAAGGGTCTCTTCCCCGATGCCAACAAAGGCACTCGGGGAATTTTTTTAGTTTTTTTACCCTATTTTTTGTAAGGCCTTCCCACGTTATTTGAAACTCCTTACTTAAATTTGGTCTAATTTTGAATTTTTTTGTTATATTTTGTTAGTTTTTTTTGTTTTATTGAATTTTTTTGCACACTTCAAAATTGAACTGCTAGTGCATGAAATAATATAATTTGGTGATTCAAAAATGATATTAATGATATTTGGTGTATATTGAGGCCTTATCTAGGAACTCATATGAAATGTCGAGCATTTTGTTGTTGTAACATGACGAACAACTTAGGGGAAAAGTGTTTCTAAATTATAGAAAATCCGAACGAAGTCCGAAAATCACGAAACCTGTCGGGGTGTCGTGTTATCACATGTATAGGTTGTGTGCAAGAATTGAGAAGATTTCGAGCAAGTTGGGATGTCGGATTCCTAAAACCTAGACATCTCCATGTGTGTTATCACATTGATCACATGTGGAGATGTCTAGGTTTTAGGTATCTGATGTCGCAACTTGCTCGAAATCTTCTCAATTATTGCACACAACCTATACATGCGATAACATGACTCCAAGACTAGTTTCGTGATTTTCGGACTTCATTCGGATTTTATGTAATTTACAAATACCTTTTCTGCAAGTTGTTCGTCATGTGACAGCAACAAGATGCTCGATATTTCAAGTGAGTTCCTAGATACGGCCTCAATATACAACAAATATCTTGAATATCATTTTTTTGAATCACCAAATTATATGATTTCATGCACCTGTAGTTCAAATTTAAAGTATGCAAAAAAATTCA
Source organism: Cenchrus fungigraminus (assembly GCA_036936925.1). Lineage (NCBI taxonomy): Eukaryota > Viridiplantae > Streptophyta > Magnoliopsida > Poales > Poaceae > Cenchrus > Cenchrus fungigraminus. The sequence goes on from CM072780.1 coordinate 79,066,934, forward strand.
ACAAAACAAAAAAAACTAACGAAATATACCTTAAAATTTGAAATTATCCCAAATTTGGGCAAGAAGTTTTAAATAATGTGGGAAGGCCTAAAAAAATAGGGCAAAAAAATTAAAAAAAAATAGTTCCCCGAGTGCCTTCCCTAGCACTCGGGGAAGAGACCCTTCCCCGAGTGCCACACCACGGCTCTCGGGGAAGAGGCCTCCTTCCCCGAGTGCTAGAGCAAGGCTCTCGGGGAAGATTGTTTTTAAACGGTTCCGTCCACCACCGCCGTCAAATGCAAATTTACTTTTGCGAGTGCCGGTCTTCCCCAAGTGTTGCACTCGGGGAAGATGGCCTTCCCCGAGTGCCTCTCTTCCCCGACTGCCAGGCACTTTTCGGCACTCGGGAAAGCCTCTCTTCCCGGAGTGCAATTCTTCCCGGAGTGCAACACTCGGAGAAGAGTGGCTTCCCCGAGTGCCTGATTTTTGGCACTCGGGGAAGCATTTGACACTCGGGGAATTTTGCTTCTCCCGTAGTGATAGGCGAGGAACTTATATATTAAGTCGTTTGAGAGAGTAAAATCTTCTTGCAACAGATGAACAGTTCATTTTGTTGTATTAGTTCATTCTTCATTCATCAATTTACTCTGATGTTATGCTTTTGCAAAATTTTGGTGAATTTCATGTGCTCCAAACATACGATTAAGTTTGTGTTTGCATGTACAATCATCAATTCTATCTTCCAATTGTCCTTGACTAGGATTGCTGATGCGATATATCTTAGATTTTGCAAGTGGGTCATCGCATAGCCTGCCCCATGTCATTGAAGTCGTGTCTTTCTGCTCTAATAGATGAGATGATAGTTATACAAATTGCTGCAATAAAAAAACAGAGAGAGACGAGAACTAACAGGATTCCTTGGTTCCAACTGATCTCTAATTTCTGAATCCCTCTCACACCGATGCGGGCAGTTATAGTGGTGTTTGTGGCGTGGGTGGGCACTTCTTCTGGCGTGCAAACCGTCCACGCTGCGACTTGTGACGAACCTACACTCGCTGGCGGCACACCGACGAGCTTCGGTTGGAAATGCGTCGCCGGCGGCGGCGACTTGAGGAAGGAAAAGGAGAAGATAGAGTAGGAAATATGTTTAGGGTTAATTCTTGTTACCCTCTTCCGCCATCCATTGGCGTAATGTACTCAGTTACATGGGCCGGCTTACACACGCTAAGCCCACACACACTTACACGGCCTCAGGCCCAACACGGGGTTGTGACATCCCCCCTTCCTTAAGCACGCCCTCGCCCTCGAGGCGGTACAGAAATAAGCCACTAGGCCAGAAACGATTTGTCCTGGCGGCTAAAACCGATCTTTGCTGGTGGGCGCATCACCCGCCAGCAACTTTGAGCCAGTAGAAATGGCCCTTTGTGCTGGCGGGTGCCCCGCCCGCCAGCACAGAGGAATTTGTGTTGGCGGGTGGCTTAAATGCCCCGCCAGCACAAAGGGCCATCAGTGCTGGCGGTTACTTAAGAAGCCCGCCAGCACAAATGCCATCAGTGCTGGCGGTTCCTTAAGCAGCCCCGCCAGCACAAAGGCCATCTGTGCTGGCGGTTGCTTGGGCCGCCCGCCAGAGAAAGCATTTTTCCCATTTTGCTATATAATTCCCAATAATCGTTTATTATTTGTATTTGGCCGCTATATTCGCCCGTATTTTTTTCATATTTGCATTTGTAGGCTAAATTCACTTTAATTTATTGTAATTTGTATTTAACCGCCAAATCCAAATATGTCTGTCAAACACATAATCCAAACTAAAATATAAAAATGTATACATAAGTCACATTACAAAAAAAACATCGTACATAATAGATAACACTAGGACACCCATCTACGTAACCTTTGCGCATCGTCTAAAGTCAAGACTCCTTCTTTATCAAAGAATTCTCCATCCTCGTGGCAAATCTCACGTAGGATGAATCTCGCCATGTCCGCACAAATGTTGGTGATTTCACTGTCACGAAGTTGCCCCCACGACCCCTCGATTGTAGGCATGCACGTAAACACAATAAATAAAGATTGTTATGCATTACCATTAAGACCATAATTAGCACATGCATGGTTGTGTACAAACAAGAGGCTTACGTCTTCAGGATTCGTCCGGTACCTCCCATTATTTCTCAAAACCTCGCACACATAATATCCACATAGCACACTGCCAGGAGGTTGTTTGTAGCACTGCAAACAAATAAAAAATGATTGGTACTTATTAACAGAAGTGTACAACTCTGATAAAAATGATTGGTACTTATTAACAGAAGTGTTCTTACCCATTTGGCATGTCGTACCACCAATTTTTTCTTCTTTGGAGGGTGCTGCCCACCATTGACTGTGTATAGCCTATACGCACTTTAAGGATACAAAGTCATAAGTTAGTAATACAATTTGAACTATAGGCGATACACTTAATAGTGATTATATATTGCACTGAGTTGTCTTACTTTCTTATAATCTCAATGATTTTCCGGTAAGAAGCCTCTGAAAAGTGTAATGAGTCGTAGCCCCCCATAGTTCCAAACTTCGGACACATGTGAAAGCAAATGAAATGGTCACTGCATAAAATTAAAATAATTAATATAAATAGACTCAAAATTGAAAGCAAATGAAATAGTTATTTAAAGGATCTTACTCAAAATTGTAAGCACACTTGATAGAATCCTTATGTTGGTTTTTCCTCATTACCCTTGCAATGTATACAGTCACCTCATGAAGTTTAGCTTTCTCGTAACTCTTTGTTAATTCATCTTTCTCATGTGGTGTCTTTGCTTGTTCATCTATTTGCTTTCTTAGATTATCCGTCATTATGAACGTGTGTTGCGGCTTGCTTACTTGTTGCGGGTCTAGGTATGCTACCTTCCACCTCCCTTTTGTCTTCCTTTCATCCAATGCTTGCATCCTGCAAAAAAATTTACTTAGGATGGTAATAACAATACATATGGATTTGAATAGATTTGTATGTGGTATAGGGATGTTGACTTACATGGACCAAACGGTGACGAGATTGATGTCGAGTTTGTCACGACGGAACATCACGTGCAAATCGGGGAAATCGATTGCAACCTTTCGTTCTAAAGTGCTACTGAACACCCATTTCGGGACATTCGCGGTGATAGTGTGAATGCCTTGCTTCATGGCGTACATGATCCATCCATGCAGCCTCATCAATTCTGACAGCCCTTCGTTCAGTTGCCACCAAAAACAGAATGGTTTGCCATGCTCATACTTATCGGGCACCTCATCCGACGAAAACATATTTATTTGCTCCTCCTTTTGTTTTTGAAAAGAGGTGCGGGTTAAAGATTTTTCATCTGGTACCTTCTTGAGTACTTGAACATCAGATGATTCTTTACTGGATGCTGGAGCCCATTTAGGTTTATCCTTCAGTACTTTCAAGAACAACTCAACATCAGATGATTTCGTATTTGGTTCATATGAGTTTACCATCCGGTGTATTGCTGGCGTCTTGGTTGGTGGACATGGCGGAGGAGATGGTGGTCTTGGAACAGATTTCGGTGGTGATGCCCCTTCATCGAGAGTTTGTTGGACGGGTGATTTGTTCTCATTGTTACCTCCCTGCTCCCCACCCATCGTAGGTTGTTCAATGTTCTCGACGACTGCTTGGAGGGGTGCTTGTGGCATGTTGTTGTCATTATTGTTAACTCCCTGCTCCGCACCCATCGTAGGTTATTTCGTGTTCTCGACGTCTGCAACATCTTCGAGGGTCATGTTGTTGTCATTGTTACCTCCATGCTCCCCACCCATCGTAGGTTGTTCCGTGTACTCGACCATTGCAGCATCTGAATCTTGGGGGGTACTCGTTCTTGGCTAGGTTGTAAGGGATTTGGTGATGCATTAAGAATGATATCTCGACGATGCCACAGTATGTATTGGTTCCTCGCATCACTAAGAAGCTCGATCCCATCCTCAGTAGAGATATCAATCTCGCACGACTCATCAGACACCGAAACAACTTGAACCTATGCGTACTCTGGCGGTGGTGGATTCAGAAACACATGACCCGTTAGTGCCATGGCTGTCCCAACTTCTCGAAACTTATCTTGTTTTCTTCCATATGGAATAACCAGCACTAGAACCAGCACTACTTGGAGTCGGGATGGTTCCGATCTGGGCAAGCAGCAAGTTGTTCTGATCTGGGCAAGCAGCACTACCAGATATTGCATTCTCTGCACTAGGCCCAACAGAAACTTGTTGTTGTTGTTGTTGTTGTATGAAGAAGCCTATCAACTCTTGCTTAGCGATTTCTCTCATCTTGTCTTCAAGGTGCTTCTTATAACGGTCCCGCTTCTTATAACTTGCTCGGTGCTCAAGAAATGCTTTACCCCATGGCAAGGTAGATGAAATCCGTCGAACACGGCCAGAGTGCTCAGGCGTTCCGATCGCGGCGGTTAGCATATTTTTCTCCCTATCAGGCATGAAAAGACCATTCTTTTGCATTTCCGCAAGTCCTTCCAGCTTCTCATAAATTTGTTCTGTTGTGGGCTTCTGGAATTTAACCTTGCCATCAGGTGCTATAGCCGGAACTCGAGCAAGGCACCATATCCTGCTACGCTCATCCATGCCTTCAAACAAAGCTGGTAAACCAGCTACCCTCCTTTCTTCTTCCTCCTGCCTCCATTTTGCCATTTTGGCAGCATATCCTCCCGAACCCAAGTGATGGGGGTTCTCAGCAGCTTTCATAGCCTTCTCCTTTTGTTGGACACTCAGAGCTACTGCTTCTGCCGTCTTCTTCTGTTCTACGAATTCTTCCCACACTGCTAGCGGAATGTTACCATACACATCCCTAGCATTCTTGCCTTTCTGGACAAATTCAGTATTAAGTGTAGATCTCCAATTCCTAAGAGCTCTTCCACAGAGGCCCTCAGCAAAAGTTCTAACTGCATTTTCTGTTCCTTCCGGATAAGCAAACTTTTCTTTCACTTTGGCCCATAATACATCCTTCGTGGCCTTAGGCACGGTCTTCCAATTACTAGTTGTGATCTAAGACCCCAATTGGTCTCTGACAATTGCACCAACGATGTTCCGAAACCTAGCAGCTATCCCCTTAGGTTCAACGGGCTCACCTTTGTCACCCAACTGTTCTATCACAAGTTGTCCTCTTTCAGGGATCTGGTTTCTTCTTCTATAACCACGTTTCCTTTTCAGGTTACTAGAAGTAGTAGTACCCGAAGGTTGTGGTGCTGAAATAACTTCTGCCTCTTGGGCAAGAATGTTAGATGCTCTACGACGTCGTGGCGGGGATCGCTCATCGTTCTACACATAAAACATTATTTAAAGTATATCTTAAATTGAAAAACAAACATTAATTTGAGTGAATGTGCATGCAGACCTCATTATCGCTTGGTTCGTAATCAACATCATCGTCATCGGGACGCCTACGAGGTCGTGGTTCGCTTGGTTCGTACTCAGATGGAGTTTCATAGTCTCCAATTATAGCACTATCACCGGAATCCTGCTCACCGGATTCTTCACTGTTAACAATTGATTATAGATAATTTACAATTCCTCCATACATTTTTTACAATTGATCATAGGTAATTGTTTTTTACAATAAAATTATTTAAATTAAATCCATAGTCCTATGATATAATTTACAATTCATCCATAGTCCATATTTGAATAGCTATAGTACACAATCCATAGTCCATATTTATACAATAAAACTATTTAAATTAAATCCATAGTCCATATTTATATAATAAATCTATTTAAATTAAATCCATAGTCCTATGATACAATTTACAATTCATCCATAGTCCATATTTGAATAGCTATAGTACACAATCCATAGTCCATATTTATACAATAAAACTATTTAAATTAAATCCATAGTCCATATTTATATAATAAATCTATTTAAATTAAATCCACAGTCCTATGATATAATTTACAATTCATCCATAGTCCATATTTGAGTAGCTATAGTACACAATCCATAGTCCATATTTATACAATAAAACTATTTAAATTAAATCCATAGTCCATATTTATATAATAAATCTATTTAAATTAAATCCATAGTCCTATGATATAATTTACAATTCATCCATGGTCCTTGTTTGAATAGTACACAATCCATAGTCCATATTTATACAATTTTATCCACAATCCATAGTCCATATTTATACAATTTTATCCACAATCCATAGTCCATATTTTCTTAATTATAGGTAATTGCATTTTGAAAAAAGAAAAAAAGAAAAAAACAAACCGAGCCTCATCGTAGGGAGCAGTCGTCGCGGCGCCGCCGGCCACATCCCCGGCCTCAATGCGTCCCGAGGAGACGAGCGGAGGAGACGGCGCTCGCCGAGAAGAGGAGCCGTCGGCGGATACCGGGGGCGGGGGAGCCGTCGTCGGTGGCGGTTGGTGGGCGGGGGATTCGTTGGCGGCGGTTGGGGAAGCAGGCGGCGGGGAGGATGTCATCCTGCTAGGGGAAGAGGGGCGGTGGCGCTCGGGGAGGAGGTCGGCGGGGCGCCCGCGGACGACGGCGGCAGTCGCACGGGGAGAAGGGGCGGGGTGCTCGCGGACGACGGTGGGGCGCTCGTGGAGGTCGGCGGTGGTCGCGGCTTCGCGGAGAACGGCGGGGCGCTCGTGGAGGACGGCGTGGTGGTAGGAGGGGCGGTAGCGCTCGGGGAGGACGGCGGCGGCGCTCGGGGTGGACGGCGCGAAATTTTGGTAGCCTGACGGCGTCATTTCGTTTTCGCGCCGGGACTTAGAAAATTTTCAGGTCTTCGTTGCTATATATAAGGGAACGCAACACTGGCGGGCCACATTAGCCGCCCGCCAGCGGTGAGGCTCAGCGTTGGCGGGCGTCTTAAGCGACCGCCAGCGTTGAGACTCACCGCTGGCGGGTATCTTAAGCGGCCGCCAGCATAGTGTTCTTTAAGAATTTGACTCATTTGAACTAACCTTTTCAAATCAGAACCTTTTCATATGAGAAAACACCTCCTATACTTAAATTCAAATATTTTAGGATACTTTTGGAAGTTTCAATTAATTTTTAACTTTTTATGCTAGGATTTCAAATTTTTTAGATTATGGCAAACCATTGTGCTGGCGGTCGCCTTATGGTACCCGCCAGCGGTGAGACTCACCGCTAGCGGTTTCTTAAGAAGCCCGCCAGCACAGTGTTTTTCCAGAATTTGAAAAATTTGAAATCCTAGCTTAAAAAGTTCAAAATTCATTGAAACTTCCAAAAGTCTACTAAAATGATTGAATTTAAGTATAGGAGGTGTGTCTCTTGTAAAAGAAGTCCTAGTTTGAAAAGGTTAGTTCAAATGGGACTCTAGGGTCATACACCTAATGAGTTATAGGTTGTTTGACCCTAGAGTCTCATTTGAACTAACCTTTTCAAATTAGAACCTTTTCATATCAGAAAACACCTCCTATACTTAAATTCAAATATTTTTGGATACTTTTGGAAGTTTCAATGAATTTGGAACTTTTTAAGCCAGGATTTCAAAATTTTCAGATTATGGCAAACCACTGTGTTGGCGGTCGCCTTATGGTACCCGCCAGCGGTGAGACTCACCGCTGGCAGGCTCTTAAGACACCCGCCAGCATAGTGTTTTTCCAGAATTGGAAAAATTTGAAATCCTGGCTTAAAATGTTCAAAATTCATTGAAACTTCCAAAAGTCTCCTAAAATGATTGAATTTAAGTATAGGAGGTGTGTCTCTTGTAAAAGAAGTCCTAGTTTGAAAAGGTTAGTTCAAATGGGACTCTAGGGTCATACACCTAATGAGTTATAGGTTGTTTGACCCTAGAGCCTCATTTCATTGAAACTTCCAAAAGTCTCCTAAAATGATTGAAAGTTTTACAACAACATTAATTATATAAAGTCTTACAAGTGATACATCAAGCCCGACTAATAAGAAGTGCAAATTTATCCTTTAACAATTCTCCCTTCACAGTTTGTACGTAACCATGGTTTCTCCGATTTAGGAATGCTGGCTTCAATTTTTTTATTCTTTTCTCATGATCTTTGAACAAGACTAGTTCCTCAAACTGATTGTAATCCTCAACATCAATTACACCTTCTACTCCTAGAATTCTTTGTTTTCCGGAGACGGCAATGTGCTTCTTTACATTCATAGGATCAGCTATGTAGAAAACTTGTGCAACACGCTCGGCGAGTACCCATGGATCATCTTTGTAACCTACATTGGCAAGGTCTACAAGTGTCAACCCATAATTGTCATCTGTGACGCCATTCGGGTGTTTGACCCATTGGCACCGAAACACGGGGAACCTGATATTCTCTCCATAGTCAAGTTCCCATATTTCCTCTATGAACCCGTAGTAAGTGATGTTGTTTCCGGATTTATCAATCGCATCTATGCGAACACCACTGTTTTGATACGTGACACTCTTGTTGTCTTTCGCCTTGGTATAGTAGGTGTACCCATTAATTTCGTATGCTTCCCATGAGGTCACATTGCTTGATGGACCAGCCGCCAACCTAGTCAATGTTGTGTCGTCTATGGAATTTCCTTGAAATAGATGCCCATGTTCCTTTAACCATGATGGGAAACGACGCTTTTGCTCTTTGATGACCCAATCCTCGGACCGACTATCATTTTCTTCACGAATCTCATTTTTGTGTTGCACGATAAATGGCTCCACTATTGCAAGTTGTTGTAGAACACTTGCATGTGCTTTCTCCAGTTGTTGGTTGTCCTCGTCAATGAATCTTTTCCTTCTAATGGTCCTTTTCCCTGACAATCTGCCTTCGTGTCGAGATTCCAGTAAACCGATCGCTCTCTTATCTTTTATGTAATCTATGCAACAATCAACACTCTGTTCTGTATGGTAGCTCTCGATCATGCTTCCCTCTGGAAATGCCTTGTTTCTCATGTATCCATTGAGAATCGACATGAACTGTTCGTACGTCCACATCTGATGAAAGTACATAGGTCCTAGTTCAGTAATTTGCTCAACCATGTGGATCATTAGATGTTCCATGATATCAAAAAATGATGGAGGGAAGCACATCTCGAGCTGGGCTTGAGTTTCTGACATAAACAGCTGAAGCCTTGCCAACTCTACACAATCTACCACTTTCTGCGAAATAACGTTGAAAAAGTAGCACATCCTTGTGATAACCATCTTAAGGAATACTGGTTTCACAGCTCAGATCGCAATCGCGAGAAAAACAGTGATCATCACATGACAATCATGAGAGTTACAACCAGTAAGCATCATGTCCTTCAACGAGACTAGTGATCGGATGTTGGATGAGAATCCGGTAGGCACTTTCAGCCCACGCAAGCATTTGCAGATAGCCAACCTCTCATGTTGTGTTAAGTTGTAGCTAGCAGGTGGAAGGTACTACTTACCATTAGGATGTTGTTGCGGGTGGAGTTCTAGCCTAATTTTTGGGTCAACAAGATCCTTACGTGACTTCAGTCTGTCCTTCACCCTTCCTGTTAAGCCTAAGAATCCGATTGTGCTTTCAAACACATTCTTCTGAAGATGCATCCCATCGATGGCATGGCGCACTGCCAGTTCTTCCCAGTATGGCAAGTACTTGAAAATATAGACATCTTGAAAGGCACGTCAATGTTTTCTATAGTTTCAGCCTCCTTCCTTCTCCTTTTTGAATTATCATAAACATCACCTTTTGACTTCTTACCAAGTTTGAACTTGACCTTCTGACACATTTCAAATACGGTTCTACCAGTGGCCCATTGTGGGGCAAAAGAGTCTTTCTCAATCTTTCCATCAAAAGAGTCTGCCATCTTGCGGTACTTGTGAGTCCTTATTAGCCCACGTCTGTGCCCCATATACACTGTCTTCTTAGATCCTTTCAGGTACACAAATATTGTACCATTCAAACAAACTACACAACCTGTTTTTCCTTTTTTCTGACCAGACAAAGAAAATAGGGCAGGGTAATCATTAATGGTAACAAAGATAATTGCCTTAAGTGTGAATGTCTCCCTTCTGTACTCATCCCACATCACAACCCCATGTTTCCAAAAACTTCTCCATTTCTTCCATCAGTGGCTCCAGGAAAACATCTATGTCGATACCAGGTTGCTTTGGTCCTTGGATTAGAATGGTAAGCAAAATGAACTTTCTCTTGTGACATAGCCAGGGGGAAGGTTGTATATGGTCATCAACACTGGTCATGTGTTGTGCGTGCTGCTTCTTTCACCAAATGGATTCATGCCATCTGTACTTAACGCAAACCGTATATTTCTTTTTTCATCTCTAAACTCTTTGTGGTTGGAATCAAAGGTCCTCCACTGCCGAGCATCAGAAGGATGTCGAAGCTTCCCATCAGACTTCTCTGGGCGATCGGCGTGCCAAGTCATTAGTTCAGCGGTCTTTGGGTTCGAGAACAATCGCTTCAGATGGTCCTCCACCGGCAAGTACCACATCACCAAGGCAGGGACTTTACGTTGACTAGCAGTGTCAGTACCAATACTATACTCCTCCTCAACTTGAGAAAATGCATTTTTCTTTCCACCCACCTTCCTCTTCGCGCCTTTAGATGCAATGACCCGTTCCACAGCAAAATCGGCATTACTTTTGTAACGACTAGCATCGCAATTTGGACACTTCTCCGGTTCTGCATAGTCACCGCGATACAATATGCAATGGTTCCTACACGTGTGTATTCTTTGCACTCGCATCTTCAATGGGTTGATAATCTTCTTTGCTTCATATGTGTTTCTTGGGACCAAGTTAGGCTTCGGGAGTAGATTGGCCAACAGAGTAAGGAGTTCGCTAAAACTATTGTCCGACCATCCGAATTTTTCCTTCACAATCAGAAGATGGAGCAGGAAACGCAACACGGTCCACTCCTTCCCACAACCCTCATACATACGGTCCGTTGCTGCCTTCTTTAGTGTATCGAAATTTTCTAACCCTTTAGCACTTCCTAGCAACACCTCTGGTTCAATGTGGCGCAACATTTCTTCCATATCAACATCACATTCCTCGTCCACTTGTGGTGCGTCTATTTGATCATCATTTTGATCTTCACAACCAAAAGCATCATCCATCATGACATGATCATTTTCATCTGCATCTTCATCACCCACTTCATCATACCTGGTGCCGATGTCTGCATTGTTGAAAGTACTTTCTGCTTAACCATGGTGGGACCATGTTTGTCAAATGCATCTTGATGGCATTAATATCTTCCCACACAAGTTTGTTGCAACAATCACAACATGGACAACGTATTTGCTTTGTCCTAGAAATTTGGGCATGCTTCTGCGCAACCTCGAGAAAGTTTGTTAACTTTGTCAAGAATGTAGACGAATGTCTCCGTATGCCATACATCCATGCTCTATGTTCCATCTTAAACAACCTATAAAATATAATTCTATTATAAACTCACGTATAATCTAAACTGAATTCTACAATTTCAAACTCAATTGTGTAAACTTGCTTCAATTAATATGTAAAAAACGGAAACAGAACTAAATTCTATAATTTTAATTTATGAAGCTAATAATTTAAATGACAAACTAATAATTTAAATAATTTGCAATGACAAACTAATAATTTAAATAATTTAATATGTAAACTTGCTTCTATAATTGCAATTATTATATTATGAAAATATAAAGCTATTTAAAAAATAAATCTCTAATTCAATATCTCTCTTCACTCCCCTCTCTCTCCTAGCTAACCCTAGGTCTAGATCTAGATCTCTATCTACATACAAATCATGGATAAAAGGATAAAACTAAGGTTAAAATAGCACAAACTCACCTTATATAGCCACCTCCTCCAAGAAAATCAAGAGCAAAACCTTCCCCCCTAGATTTGGTGTTTTTGGAGCTTTTCCTGAGCTCCTCTCGGGCAAAGCGCCAATGGAAGGTTGCTGGGAAGAAGGGGCTGTTCTATATTTATAGAAGGCACAGTGCTGGCGGGTGACATAAGCCAACCGCCAGCAGTAAGCTCTGTGCTGGTGGTGCCTTATGTTGACCGCCAGCACTGTGTACCTTTATGCTGGCGGGCGCCTCAAGCCACCCGCCAGCACTAATATCTCTCCTGGCGGGCACTTAAGCCACCCGCCAGCACACTGGTCGGAATAACTCCGGTCGGAACGGTTTGACTCACAACACTCACTCACACACTCGCTGCTTTGCTCCCAACCCTAGCCGCCGCTGCAAGCAGCCGCGAGCCCCGTCGCAGCCACAACCGCCCGTGCCCCGCCTCCACCGCCGCTCGTGAGCTTCGCCCGCGCGCCGCCCGTGCCCCGCCACCGCCACTCGTGAGCTTCGCCCGTGCGCCGCCATCGCAAGCCCCGCTTGAGCCCCGCCGCCGCGCGCACCAGCACTCGTGCGTCGCTGCCGCCGTCACTGCTTGCGGTGGAGGAGGAGCTCGGAGGCAAGCTGTCGACCCAATCTTCTACCTCAAGTTCCTCGACGGACGTCGAGCTCCATCAGCGCCGCATGGCGAGCAGCTCCGCGCAGAACCTTAGCCAGTTCATGCCTCTCCCCCTGGTGGAATGCAAGTACTACCGGATCCGGGTGGTTTGGTTCAAGAGCAAGGCAAATAACATCATCTACAAGTGCCCGAACAACCACCAGGTTTGATTTCATATCCTGCCCTAATTCAACCCGCCAGCACTGCCCTAATAGCTAGAAGAAACCTTGTTGATTCGGTTGATATTATATTAGTAGTCACCTTAGGATTTGTTGATTATTAGTGATTCGGTTGATATAATATTAGTGATTCGGTTGATTCGGTTTATGTCTAGATAATTATCCACTATTTTATTGATGGCAGCCACCTTAGGATTTGTTGATTGTTCTTGTAGATGATGTTAATCCGAAATCAATCTTGCCATAGTTGCATTTGTTACTGCCCTAATAACATAGTTGCATTTGTTGATTATTCTTGTAGGACGACCCTAATTCATGTCCGGAAGTTTGGTGGGAAGCTCAATACCGCCAGCATTTGAGAGCAAATTACCCCCATTTGATGCCGGCAAACTATCAGATGTTCACCAGTGTTGCTGCACCGCCACAAGCGGCACCACAAGCGGCACCACAATCGGGTGGTGCTGGCCATGCACAGTCTAGTGTAGTGTATCCACCGGGGCAGGTGCAACTCGTGGCTGAAATTATGGAGCAATTGAATCAGCTAAAGATTGTCTTTTCTGATTTGAAGTTGGGGTTTAGTGATACGAAGATGTCACAAAATGAAACGAGGCTGGACCTTGCAGATCTACGAGGGCAGTTTAATGAACATTTGACGAAGAATGGCTGTGGGAAGAAGAAGCCCAAGAAAAATAAAGGATTATGCATGCAGGGCACCATCCTCGCTTTTGTGATCTTGATAATAGGTGTAGTGCTTGGTGGTTATCTCACTGGCGGACTGTCTAAGAACTGAGTGAGGCAAGTTGTAGTTGACTTGTGAGTGAGGCCCCTATTGTAGTGTACTTTAATTTGTGTTGGTTAAGTGTGCTTTGAAACATTTGTGATCATGTTGTTTGTGTGAAATAAACCTTTCTAAGGTGCTGTTTGTGTTGATATTTCAATTTGAATAGTACACTTGTTGGTGAATCAATTTGACTTGTTGGTGCTGTCCATGTTGAACTATTGGTGACAGAAATAACATGTTCTATTTGCAACTTCATACAGATTCACTGTGCTGGCGGGTGCTTATGCCAGCCGCCAGTAGTAAAGGTCAATGCTGGCGGGCGACATAAGCCACCCGCCAACAGAAATTGGACCATTTGTGCTGGCGGGTGGCTTATGTCGCCCGCCAACACTAAGCCTTCAATGCTGGCGGTTGCTGGCCCGGCGCCCCTGCGCACCACTGTGCTGGCGGGTGCCAATTGCACCCGCCAGTACGCTAATTTGCTTGTGCCAGGACAAATCGTTTCTGGCCTAGTGAGCTACCCAGATTCTTCTTGGCATGTAGCTGATCACACTTGAGTTGATGTATATGGAGACATACTCTTGAGCAGGTTCAGGTTCTCCCAGGTAGCCCATACTGTAGGGAAGGTCTTCCACTGGATGAGACCTTGTGGCACCAGCTTGCTGCCCCTCTTGGCAAGATGTGTCTCCAGAACCTGTTCAGGAACAAGAGAGTTCACTGTGGAAATGGAAGTTAGATTGTCATCAGAACTCACCAATGTGCCTGGTGGTAATGCTTTCTTCAGTTGGGAAACATGGACAACCGGATGGATTTTGCTGTTGGGTGGCAGTTGTAATTTGTAAGCCACTGGACCTATCTTCTGGAGCACCAAGTAAGGCCCAAAGAACTTATAGCTTAGTTTATGATTGGTTCTCCTATGCACTGTCATCTGAGCATAAGGCTGGAGTTTCATGTACACCCAATCTCCCACTTGAAATTCTCTTTCTTGCCTATGCTTGTCAGCTTGTGCTTCCATGCGCTGCTGGGCACGCAACAAGTTGTGCTGAATCACTGTCTCCATAGCCGCTCTCTCCTTAAGCCATCCATCCAGATCATCCACTGTGCAATGTGTGGCATCAGTGATGCCCAGATGCCTAGGAGAATGCCCATATAACGCCTCAAATGGTGTCTTGCCATGAGCTGAGTGGTAGGTGGTGTTGTACCAAAATTCTACTAGTGCGAGCCAATTCATCCATTTTCCTGGACACGCTTGAGTCATACAGCGCAGATATGTTTCCACACATTGATTGAGCCGCTTTGTCTGACCATCGGTTTGTGGGTGATAAGCGGAGCTCATATTGAGAGTAGTGTCACTGAGTCTGAATAGTTCCTGCCATTCTTGCTAGTAAAGACTTTGTCTCTGTCGGAGATGATGACGGTTGGTAGACAATGGAGTTTATAGATGTTGTTATGGAAAACTTGAGCCACGGTCAATGCTGTAAATGGATGGGTGAGGGGAAGGAAATGAGCATACTTGCTGAATTTATCAATAATGACCAGGATTGTGTCATGATTCTTGGACTTAGGAAGGCCTTCAATGAAATCTATGCTGATGATGTCCCAATACTGCTTGGGAATTGGCAGAGGTTGTAGTAGTCCAGGTGTCTTGGAGTGCTCAGGTTTGGCTCTGAGGCATACCTCACATTTGGAGACAAATTGCTGAATGTCCTGCTTCATGTGTGGCCAAGCAAAGAGATTCTTCACCTTACTGTATGTGGCAGCAATCCCACTGTGACCCCCCTAAACCACTAGCATGAAGGGCCAACAGCACTGCCTCATGAGCTGCTTTATGTGTGCCCAGCCATACTCTACCCTTATACTTGAGGATGCCATCTTGGAGAGTGAACCCTTTGGCAGGTTGTCCAGTGAGACTGAGTTCAGTCAGTAGTTGTTTGCATTGGGGATCATGTTGGTAGCCCTCTATCACCACTTCCATCCACTTGGGAATGCTAGAAGAAACATCCAGTAGCTCCTCTGTGTGACTTTTCCTAGACAATGCATCAGCAGCTCCATTGTCTTTGCTCTTTTTATACACCAGCTTGTACTGCAGACCAAGTAACTTCACAAAGGCCTTGTGCTGGATGCCTTCCATGAGTTTCTGTTCACCCAAATGAATCAGGCTTCTTTGGTATGTGAGGATTGTGAATTCCTTACTTTGCAAATAGGCTTTCCATTTCTCCACTGCCATAATAATGGCCAAGCACTCCTTCTCATATGTGGACATTGTCTGGGTTTTAGGACTTAATGCTTTGCTAAGATAAGCAATAGGATGGCCCAATTCGCTTATCACAGGCATCTGTTTCTATAGTGAATGGCTGATTGAAGTTTGGCAGTGCTAGGACAGGTGCTTCTATGAGAGCTTGCTTAAGTGTCTCAAAACACTATTGTGTTTGAGGAGTCCATGTGAAGTGCACATTCTTCTTCAACAGATCAGTTAATGGCTTGCTAATGAGCCCATAATTCCTTATGAACTTCCTGTAGCCAGATAGGCCTAAGAATGCCCGCGGTTGTTTGCTGTCAGTTGGTGGTGCCCAATTTTTCACTGCCTCAATCTTGCTTGGGTCAGTTGCCACACCATCAGCACTAATGATATGTCCCAGGTATTCAAGGCTTGATTGAGCAAAGGAGCACTTTGATTTCTTCAGTAAGAGGTTGTGGTCAGTGAGTATATCAAACACTACCCGCAATTGTGTCACATGGTCTTCCATTGTCTTGCTATACACCAAGATATCATCCACAAAAACCAAAACTGACTTCCTGAGCATAGGTGCAAAGATCGTATTCATCACAGCCTGGAATGTTGCCGGAGCATTGGTTAGGCCAAAGGGCATTACTCTGAATTCCCAATGGCCGTGGTGCGTTTTGAAAGCTGTCTTGGGCTCATCTCTGGGCACCAACCGTATCTGATGATACCCGGCACTCATGTCAAGCTTAGTGAACCATTTGGCACCATGCATGGAGCTCATCCAACAGTTCATCCACTATAGGTAAGGGGTATTTGTTCTTGACAGTTATGGCATTGAGCTATCTGAAATCAATGCAGAACCTCCAGGAGCCGTCTTTCTTCTTCACTAGTAGCACTGGTGAGGCAAATGGGCTCGAGCTTGGTTGGATCACACCATTCAACAACATCTCCTTGACTTGCCTTTCAATCTCATCCTTCTGAGTTGGATTGTATCTGTAGGGCTTGATGTTCACCGGTTGCACTCCAGGGATGAGGGGTATGGAGTGATCAAAATCTCTCTTAGGAGGCAGACCTGTTGGTTTCCGAAATAGTGTTTCATATTCAGCAATGAGCTCCTGGACTTCGGCTTGTACTGGTGTTATGGGTGTCTTATCCTTGATATGGTTGATTTGCACCATCTGAGCAACCCCTCCTTTGGTAACAAGCCTTGCAGCTTCCTTGGTTTGATTTTCAAGCATCGATCAGTACAATCTTTCACTCCCCTCAGTGTGATGCGTTGACCCTTGCATGAGAAGCACATCTTTTTGTTTTTCCAATGCACATACATCGGACTATGCCGCTCCAGCCAATTAGCACCCACAATGAGGTCATAACAGTTGATCGGTAGCACCTTAGCATCGGACAGAAAACTGTGCCCTTGAGCCCACCATTGCAACCCTTGGATCATGCTGTCACACTGCAGTTTGCCCTCATCAGCCACCGTAACAGTAGTAGCACTGATCTTGGTAGCAGGCAACCCTAGTTGTGGACCAAGTTGCTACTCACAAATGTGCTTGAACTCCCAAAATCCACCAGGATGAGCACATCTTGATTGTTGATGAGCCCTTGTAGTCTCATTGTCTTTTGTCCCTGAATTCCTTCTGCAGTAGCATAAGACATTGACAGGAGTTCTTCTTCACTGTCCTTGTCTTCGGGATGGCTTGAATCACTATCCCCATCACTGTTGTGCATCACTACCAGCCACTCTTCCAGCACTTGAAGAGACACGTTTTTCGGGCATTTATGCTGGGGAGAGTATGCTTCACCACACTTCATGCATAAGCCTTTCACCTGGCGTGCGGCCCTTAGTGCTGCTGCCTTGTCATCCCAGCGCGGATTGCCTGAGGTCTTGTCCGCCAATGGAGATGTCCCCAACACACCGGCAGCAGCTGGCTACACTGCTGCTGCCTGTGTTCTGGAGAAAGCCCTTGCATCACGGGTCCTGGATGGGTACCTCCGCCCCGCTGCTTCCAGCAACTGTTCCTGCATTAAGGCAAGGGACAATGCGGCATCAACCATTCTCGGTTTATGCAGTTGCAGAGCATTGCCGATATTGTAATTGAGACCATCTAGAAACTTTTGCACAAAGAAAACTTCATCAATCTCTTTGTTATGAACTAACACTCCGTGTCTAGCCTGTTCAAACCTATTGGCATATTCTAGGACATCATCTGTTTGTCTAAGGGACAGCAAGTCTTTCATGTAAAGCAAACTTCTGCTCTACTGCAAAGCAAAGATCAGGCCAACTGTTGTTGGGGGAAATGATTCACGAGGTACCCCCTATCCTAGTTTTAGGGCTCGGATGTAATATTTGTACCCACCAGGGGCTTGGGGCTAAAATGCCATCCCACCCCTTAGCTATATAAACAACCCAAGGGGTTGAGAGGGGGGACTCCCCCCCTCACTTGTCCATCTTCTCCTTAGTATTTGCCTGCATCTTCTTTTATGAGTGTATCTTCTTTTATGAGTGTTGGCTCCTCTTAGGGAGACGGTTTTTACCCCAACAACTGTCTATAGCATGGTGAGCCTCATATGTTTGAAGCCACAGTTCTGCATTGCCTTTAAAATTGATGGTTGCATAAGGAGCCCAGAGGTGTATGGGAACGTGGAACATGGCAAAATACTTCTCACACTTGTCTCTCCACACTCGTGGGTGTTCACCAGTGAAGACAGGAAAATTTAACTTGGGTAGTTTGTAGTCTTTGGGTTGGTGGTGGTAAGAGGAATGCTCTTTGGGGCTGTTGTGGTAAGAGGAGTACTTCCTATCATCCTGCTCTAGATTCACGACATATGGAACAACACCAAATTGGACCTTCTTGTTACTAGACTCTAGAATATCAAACTGAAGAAATGGTCTCGGCTTAAGATTCTCACCCGTGACCAGGGTGTGATGGGGGTCCAGAGCCCCGGCATCGGCACCCTGGTGACTTGTTTCGACGCGGTGGCCTTTAGCCCGCCCCCCTTCCTCACGCGGTGGGGCCGAGTGCAGTGGAGCCGATGAGATGGCTTCCAACCGCTGCATGCGCGACTTGAGATCTTGTATGTCGTCATGGAGCTCAGTCGCTAGTAGGTCGGCGCCCTTGCTCCAGGTGGTGAGATCGCCCACCGCTGTGGTCACCTTGATCTGATTCGCCTGAACAGCCTTCATCTCCTTGAGAAGGAAATCCAGTTTCTCCTCAACTGTCGCCATTCGATAGGTTAGGGTTGGGGGCTTGGTTTTCTTTGGCGGTCGGAGCTTGATCGACCTGGGTAATGGCTTGGGCTAATGGTGGGGAAGCTGGTGGAACCTGTGGAGGCGGCGGCGGTGGTGGTGGTGTTCCTGGGTTGGCGGCGGCGGGTGAATTGGGGGGTAAATTTCTGGAGGAGGCGCCAGATCGACGGCTCTGATACCAGATGTGACGAACCTACACTCGCTGGCGGCACACTGACGAGCTTCGGTTGGAAATGCGTCGCCGGCGGCGGCGACTTGAGGAAGGAGAAGGAGAAGATAGAGTAGGAAATATGTTTAGGGTTAATTCTTGTTACCCTCTTTTGCCATCCATTGGCGTAATGTACTCAGTTACATGGGCCGACTTACACACGCTAAGCCCACACACGCTTACACGGCCTCAGGCCCAACACGGGGTTGTGACACGACTCTACAGCACGAACAGCCAGCTAGTGCAGCATGCGCCACGCCAGCACCGCCGTCCTTTGTGGCATGATCACAAAGCCTTGTTATATGGGAGATAACATGGATTATAGCGACACTTTCCTCAATGACGAAGGTGGTTCCATGCCGCAACTATTATCTTCAAAGATAAATTAAAGGCCCCCCGCTAGTGATCGGGAATTTCCTGATACCTTCCATTCCTAACTAGCTAGTTTATTCTACCTGGCCTAGCCGCATCCTCGTATCAGCTATGGCCACAGCCTGATGGCGGGATCAGAGCAGCACAAAGTATATATTGAAGCGACATACTATATGCAGTCCCTTTTATTTGTATTTGTTGGCCTTGCATGCAGCCCACAGGACTAGAATGAGATTTGTGGCCGAGGCCACATAAATCTTTATTGCATTGCACATGTGAAAATTAAAGAGGAAATTATTTCATCATGATAACTAGTATCATGGCCGGCCAGCAGAGGATGGGAACTAAAGACCTTCGAGGTGGCTATAGATGAGAGAGCGCATACAACTCTAAATCTCTAATGTAAAACAGCCGAGGGACATGCATGCTCTCCTTGAAACTTGAGAGCTAGCTTGATGATGGGAGAGAGCGAGCATTTTTTTTACCGAACTCAGCAGGTTAACTGCCGGTCATCGTATTAATAGAGAAGATAAAAACATGAAAAATACAACAACAAATACAAACACTCATCCACCACTTCACCCAACAACATGCATGTTCCTTCGTGTCGGTCATCACAGATTCACACAGACCACCTAGGCACCTCTATCATGGGAGCGATAGCATGGATGATAGAGAACTTTCCTCATCCATATATATGAATCCAGTGTGGTATGTAAAATCTTACTTGCAAGTGTTTGTGAACTTGCTGATATCTTCCATTCCTTAATTACTAACTGGATCACTACAAGTATGTACTTAATAGGATCGGGGGACCTGCGGTGCAGTGCCCCAATGATAATGCAAGCTAAGAGCAACTCCAACAACTCCTTTTAAATTTTAATGAAAAAAATCTCGTTTCCACGGTTCCAACAGACTCGGCAAAATACAAAATCGCAATCCTCCCTCGCTAAATCCCCCGGTGGCTCGCGACTTGTGGCGAGCCCGTCCGCCTCGCCAAATCGCCGGATTCCACAGCATCGACCCCTCCCGCCCCGGCCTCGTGCCAATTTCTGCTCCTGCACGCCCACGCTGCTCGCCGCCGGTAGGGAGCAGAGGAAGGGCACGGGCCACCGCCGGCAGGGAGCGGAGGAGGAGAGGTGCGTCGCCAGCTAGGAAAAGGACCACTGCAGCCGGGACCGGGAGAGAGGAGGGCCGTTGCGGCCGGCGGCCTACCGGGAGAGGAGGAGGAGGTCAGCCACTCCCACGGCCGGGAGAGAGGAGGAGGAGGGCCGACGCCCCACGGATAGGAGAGAGGAAGACGGTCGCGGCCGCCTATCGGGAGAGGAGAGGTTGCTGGAGCTTTGTCGTCGTCGTGCTTCTCCGCCGCCGGAGCTTGGCCTCAGGGCGGAGCGGGCGGCGAGCTCCACTGTGGGCCGCGCGCGAGCTTTTTTGCTGTAGGGGCCGCGGTCGGTCGCGCGGGAGAGCTCCGCCGGACGAGGAGGGAGCGCCACCACGGGGTTGGTGGGTTGGCCCAGGTTGAGCCGGCAGAAGAGATAAGGGAAAGAGAAAGGATAAAGGTGGGACGTAAGAGAATGACAGGTGGGAGTTGAATTAATCAGTAGAATTATGAAGTTTTCTATTTTTAGAAAGGGCTAAATCTCCAAATTTAACTAGCAAAAATAAAAAGACTGCCTCTGTAAAAGGAGTTAGATAGATAAAAATAACAAAAAGAAGGTAAAAATATCAGACCCAACAATCTCGATATTTTCATCCCCTCGCTATCTCGCTAGCAATCCGCAGGCTGGCGCTAGCTATCTATACCGAGCCTGTCGCCTCGCTATTCCATCCTCTCGCGGGCTCCGCGCACTCACCCTCCTCTTTCCCGCGCGTGGGAGGCGGTGGCCGTAGCAGAGAGTGTGGAGTAAAGGGATGCGGCGGCCACGGGGAGCAGTGGAGGACGAGCCCTCCGCGGCCAGGGGCCGGCCGCCGGCGCATGTGGAGGTGAGGGGTTGTCGCCACCACGACTTTGAGGGGGGGTGTTGCCGACGCATGTGGAGGTGGGGACGGTCGCCGGCACAGTCCGAGGTGGTCGGCGTCAGGGGAAGCAGAGGCTGCGGAAGATGCGCTCGACTGGTACTGCATATGAGCTCGCCCCACACGTGTGAGTGCTACTGCTGTCGGAGCCCGTGCTCGTGTCACCCGTCGCTGGAGCCTCTATTGCTTGCTTTGATCGGGGCAGTGAAGATGCTCCTTTCTCCCACACAGGCACAACTGCTAGTTTCGGGGGGGGGGGGGTTGGAATTGGGAGAAAGAATATAAAAAGAGTATGACATGTGGTTCCATTGGCATCGTAAGATATAGAGAGTTTAGTTTTACAAAATCTGTTGATTTGCCTCTAAATGTATGAAGTTTTTTATTTTTTAGCTAACCTCTAAATCTCTAAATTTAGCTAGAATTATTGATAATTTTTTGGAGATGCTCTCACCTCGCATTTCTAGCTAGTTTATTCCTCTACATAATGAGCTAGGCAGGATTGCAGACCTTGTGGAGTGCACAAAGCCAATGGAAGTCAGCCTATACCCGGAACCAGTGAGGACCATGTGTGGTTCGAGGACCGGTGGATGGTCGCTTCCTGGTGTGATGAGTGATTGACAACGTTGTGTGGACTGATTCTTGGCTAAGTATTGCAGGTGCAGGTTGCGGCTTGACTGGTGTTGGTGCAGGTGAAGAACAAGCGCGAAAGGTCGTCGCTGGTGAGGCCTTCAGGTGTGGAGAAGACAAGTAGGCTTGGTTCGAGGGACCCGGTGGTCAGCGGGGTCAAGTGCGGGCCGCATGGTGGCATGGACAACAGGATGAAGTCGGTGGACGGTTTCTTGGTTGAGCCTCAAAACCAAGGTCGAGCCGGGACTTCGTGGGAGCCGAGTCATGAGTGGTGATTGGCGGAGGCTACATCAAGTTCGCGGGGTTTGCGGTAGTTCACCAGAAAACTACCGGGTTACTCGGCTGAGCCACAAAACCGAGGCCGAAGACGGAGGTGCAGTAGCTCCAGACCGGTCTGACCGGTGGGTCTGACTGGTCTGACCGGTGGGTACCGGTCTGACCGGTGAGGAGCACCGGTCTGACCGGTGTGTGACGACGCAGTCCGGAATCTTCGAAGCGGAGGACACGCGTCGGGATCGCAAGGCTTGCGTCGAGGCTAAGCAAGTTTGCAGTCGCTGGGCATCCGTCCGATGGTGCAAAGACAAAGACTTCCAAATTTGCCCTTGAGGGGCATGTATCCCTAGTTAGCTAGTAAGGGTATTTTAGTCTTTCGGTTGCCTCCATATAACCCAAGTGGTGAGAGGATGGCAGCCATCTCTTGGAACCCTAGCTCATTTGGTTTTCCTATTTTCCTTAGGATTTTCATAGGACTAACTTGAGAGCTTCATGGTGAGATCTTGTGAGAGGGAAGGATGATAGGGCGGCAAGCTAGACCTTGTATGAACCTCTTTGGTATGTATAGATGATTCGGCGTGGTTCCTCAAGGCTTGGTTGTGTCTTTCCCGTTTCTCCTTTTTGGTGATTTTCGGAGGCTTTTCTTGGCAAATTTCTTGTGGCGGTTTTGAGACCTTTCTCTTTGGGATTTGGTGGGGGATGTATACATGAACCCCTCATGGTTCTTTTCCCTTTGATTCCCCTCACAAATCCGTGAGTAAAGGGCTCGATTTTGGGGTTTTCGTGGTTCTAGGGCTCGTAGTGTTCTTGGCAGAAATCCTTCGATTCCTCTTGATTCAACGAGTTTTGGTGGACCAAATCTTGGCTATGGAGTGCCCATGAGGTGTTCCTACTATCCCCAAAGTCTTGTGCGAATCCGTGGAGTGAATCGGGAGATCGGGAGTTGGATTTGGAGGAGTTGACTCGCGGGCGCTGTTCATCCCGAGCTACCCAGGTGCGACCGGTCTGACCGGTGCTCTTGACCGGTCTGACCGGTGCTAGCCCTTGGTGGGATTTGTCTCGGGGAACAGCCTTGTCCGTGTGGTTTTGTCCCGTGGTCCTGCTGGTCAGTTCTTGGCGTGTTTGGAGATGTTTTGCTAGGTTTTGTGAGGGGTTCTTCTTCCTTGCAGGTTGTGTTTCGGAGGTGGTGTTTGTTCTAGAGCCTAGAGGAGTCACTGAGGCTTCCTGGAACGTTTGCTGTGCGTATGCTGTAGCCACCGGCCTGACCGGCTCTATCCACCGGTCTGACCGGTGCAGGCCATCGGTCTGACCGGTGTAGCACAGGCAGCAAGCCGTGCAAGTTTCCGCTGTGTGTGTTGGTGAGTTTTGGCTCGGAAGGTTGTGTGTTGGTTCCTAGGACCAGTAGCACTCCAGTGGCTACGTGGTCTTGACCAACTTGGGTTGTTGAGTCGGAGAAGTGTTTCGGAAGCCACGTTCGTTTTGTTGGAGTTCCCATCTCCTTCGAGAAGAATTTTTATCGGCTCCCATTCACTCCCCCCTCTCTGGTTCGCCTAATCGGTCCTTCAATTGGTATCAGAGCCGGTTCGGGTCTTCATTGACTCTTACCAGTCTAAGATCCAAAGATGGCGTACCAGGAACGGGGTTCGGGTCCTCCGCACTTCGATGGGAAGAACTACCAGATGTGGCAAAGGCGGATGGCAACGTTCCTCCGCGGAAAGGGTCAGATCCTTTGGGACGTTACGGTGAACACAGCTTATGTTCATCCGATGAACTTCCTTGCTCCAGGATCGAGGGATATGTTCGAAGCCAACAACAAGGCGGTCGACTACTTGTTTCGTGCTCTGTGTCAGCCTGAATTCGATCGAGTTCAGACAGAGGACTTAGCTTGTAGGATTTGGGAGCAGTTGAAGGATGCACATGCTGGGAATGCTCAGGTTCAAGCTCGGATGTACGCAACTTACCGGAGAGAGTACGAGAACTTCACTCATCTCCCCGGTGAGTCCGTCGATACCCTTTTCTAGCGGTTTACGGTCGTTGTGAACAACATGAGAGCCAATGTGGCCGTGCTCCCATACGATGATCATGATAGAGCCGTGAAGCTCTTGCACTCGTTGGATCGTACCGTATGGGACGGGAAGTTTGAGGCTATCGTTGAGTCTGAGAAGTATGACACCTTGACCGTGAACGAGCTGTTCTCGAAGCTCAAGTCGGCTGAGTTGGACCGTGGTATGACAGCCAAGATCGAGAGCCCGACAGATTCTCATAGTCTCGCTCTCGTTGGTGGCAAAGGAGCTAAGTCTAACGCTAACACATCCTCCAGGATGTACTCTCTGTCTTCTTTGATGTCTTTGCCAGACGAGGAGTTCGACGTGCTTGGAGAGGACGAGCTGGTGTTGCTGACCAGGCGGTTCGAGAGGCTGCACGAGAACCGGGTGAACATGAGGAGGACAGCACGGACGTGCTTTCAGTGCGGCAAGCTAGGACACTTCGTCGTCGACTGCCCGGAGAAGACGGAGAACAAGGGCGGCTACAGGCACCGGTCGAGCAGGGACGGCAAGTACCGATCAAGGCGCGATCACAAGCACAAGAACAAGCACAAGGACGAGCGACGGTCGAGAAAGAAGGACGGCCACGGCAAGAAGGCCCAAGCGATGGTCGGAGCGAGCGACGTCGACTCCAGCTCCGCCTACTCTTCCTCGAGCTCGAGTAGCAGCGAAGATGAAGGTGATCGGCACAAGAACAAGAAGGCATCTAAGAACTTGAGCAGGTTGAGCTGCTTCGCGGGAGATGGCTTCTGCGGCATGGTTCGTAGCTCCGGCAGCAAGAAGAGTCACCAGAGCGACTCGGACTCCGACTCCGAGGATGAGGTATGTGATGAGCTCTCCTCTTTGCGCAAGGAGAATGAGGAGTTGGTTGACTTGCTTGATAATCGCGATCACATGCTTAGAGAGGCCAAGAAGATGAGGAAAGAGCTTAGGGCCTCACTAGAAGATGCTAGGAACCGTGTGGCTGAGCTAGAAACCTAGAACCTAGATGCTAAGCTTGAGATTGATTCGCTTAAGGCTTCTCCTGTGGTTTCTGATGAGATTGATTGCTGTGATTGCTCTGTGTACCTAGCTGATCTTACTGCTCTTAAGGATAAGCATGCTTCTACTTGTGATGAACTAGGTATGCTTAGGGTTGAAGTGGCTGAGCTTAAGTCTAGACCTGCTTTGCTAGGTGCTTGCACTTCTTGCCCTGTTTTGCATGGAAAGATTGATGAGATGTATGCTTACACTGTTTCGCTTGAGGCTAAGTTGAAAGAGCCTATTCCCACTTCTTGCTCTACTTGTGAATTGCATGTGGTTAAGAATTTGGAGCTTGCGCATTATGTTGATCGCTTGCAGGATGAGAATGATGAGCTGAGGAAATGTATGAGCTGTTTGTCGGGTCAGGAGCCTCAGCTTGGTATCATGATAGCGGCTTTCAAACGCTATGATGGTCAGGCACTTGGGGCTGACAAGCTTGGAGAGAACAGTGGTGAGGGAGTTGAGAGAGTTGGAGAGATCCCTATCCCACCACCAAACAGACACAAGAACAAGTTTGAGCCCAAGCCTAACCATCTCAGAAAAAAACTTGACACTACTCCAGATCCACCCATATTCTCTCACCCAACAAATGATTTCCAGAAACCGGTGAAGTTTGTGAGCCCAAAGGGAGGTGAGGAAGGAGAGAAGAAGGGTGAGAAACCGAGTGAGCAGCCCCAACCCAAGCCTAAGCCTAAGCCACAGCCCATGAAGTTCCATTGTGGGTATTGTGGGAGAGATGGTCACAAGGCTGAGTTTTGCTTCAAGAGGAAGCGTGAGGAGAGAATGGCTAGAGAGTGGGCAAACAAGGACAGGTACCACCCCTCTAATGGTGTACCTGAGCCTCGTATGCAGATGCCCAGGGCCAAGGCGATTGTGAGGACGGTTCCGGCTTGGGGAGACCGGAAGGTAGCAGGTGTTGCTGCTGGCCGAGCTACACCGGTCAAACCGATGCGCTACACCGGTCAGACCGGTGCAGGTCTGGGCTGACAGCGAGTTGGTTTTCGTGCTCGTGAGGATGCTCAGTTTGGTTCTGGTGGTCGTGGTTCTGGTGGTTGGTCTGGAAAGTTTGCAGGTGGTCAGTTTGCTAGGCGTTCTCCACCTCGTGCTCAATACGAGGGTGGGAGGAGTCATAGCTTTGAGATGGAGAGGAGGAACGGTCCACGGTCTTCTTTTCGTGGCTTTCGTTCTCCTCCAGCTAGAGAGGGTTCGTTCCCTCGTAGTGGTTACCGTGGTGGTATTCGTGGTGGTAGCTTTGATAGGCGTGATGATTGGTTTTGTGCTAACCCCACTTTGGAGCAAATGGCTCGGCACTAGTTTTACTCTTTTGGTACTAACCCCAGTGCTGAGTCGTTTGTTCACTCACGTGCTCGCTTTTGAATTTCAGGTGGGAGACTTGAGGAACGTTTGGTTGATTGACTCCGGTTGCTCGAGGCATATGACCGGAGACAAGGGGTGGTTCTCAAGTCTCGTCCCGGTGGTGTCCAAGACATACATCACCTTTGGGGACAATGGGCGAGGGCGTGTGCTTTCAGAAGGTGAGATTAAGGTAAGTGAAAAGGTCACTCTCAGGCGTGTTGCTCTTGTTCAATCGCTCGAGTTCAATTTGCTTTCGGTGTCCCAGCTTTTGGATGAGGGCTTTGAGGTGTTGTTTCGGCCTGGTGGTTCTCGGATTTTAGATTCTCGAGGGGACCTTGTTTGCATGGTCGTTCCCGAGGGTCAAGTGTTCCGAGCTGATTTCTCTCAGTCTTCTGGTGTGGAGCGTTGTATTTTGTCTGGTTCTTCGAGTGAGTTGTGGAAGTGGCATAGGAAGGTGGGTCACTTGAGCTTTGACCTTTTGTCTCACTTGAGTAAACTCAATTTGGTCCGAGAATTGCCACGGTTGAGGTTTGAGAAAGAGTTGGTTTGTGCGCCGTGTAGGCATGCCAAGATGGTAGCCTCTTCTCACCCGCCTCTCACCGATGTGATGACTGAGCGTCCATGCGAGCTGCTCCATATGGACCTTGTTGGCCCAGCTCGTGTGCGATCTGCAGGTGGGAAGTGGTATGTTCTTGTTGCGGTGGACGACTACTCTCGGTATGTGTGGGTGTTCTTTCTTGAGGAGAAAGGGGAGACGTTTGGCTTTGTTCGGGATCTTGTCTTGAGGTTAAGAAACGAGAGGCACGGAGATGCCATACGAGCGATCCGCAGTGACAATGGCTCGGAATTCAAAAACTCTCGCTTCGAAACCTTTTGCCATGACTTGGGTCTTGAACACCAGTTTTCGAGTCCGTATACGCCTCCTCAGAATGGCGTGGTGGAAAGGAAAAACAGGACTTTGTGCGAGATGGCTCGGACGATGCTCGATGAGCATAGGACTCCGAGAAGGTTCTGGGCTGAGGCGGTCAATACCGCGTGCTATGTGTCGAACAGGATCTACCTCAGGGTTCACAAGAAGAAAACCTGTTACGAGTTGATGCACGGTCGCAGACCCAAGGTGAGTCACTTCCATGTCTTTGGTTGTAAATGCTTTATTCTGAAGAAAGGGAAGAAGTTGGACAAGTTCGAGGCTAGGTCTGTCGATGGCATTTTCTTTGGTTATGCATCTCATTCTAGAGCATTTCGTGTGCTCAATCTTGAAACTAACCAAATCGTGGAGACTTGCGAGGTAACCTTCGACGAGACACAGCCACGTAGTCAGCTTGTTTTTGAGTGTGCAGGTGACGACGAACTTGGCGAGGAGATCTTTCAGGAGGAGGAGCATGAACATGGAGATGATGAAGATGGCAGTGTGGTGCCCGCGGCTGAACATGTACCTACTACTTCGACGACAATCGAGAACGGGCCCTCTCCCACACCTACAATGACAAACCCAGATCAAGGCGAAGCTACTGTTAAGGGGGAGGTAGCATCAAGGCGAGAACCTCCCCGGCGAGTGCAAGTGGATCACCCAGCTTCGAGAATCATCGGCGACATGAATGAACACACTACACGGTCGAGGGTTCGGAACAATTCTCATTTCGCTCATGCTGCTTTTGTTGCCACCTTTGAGCCCAAAGACATTGGACACGCGCTATCTGATCATAATTGGGTTAATTCGATGCATGAGGAGTTGGAGAATTTTGAGAGGAACCAAGTTTGGGTGTTGGTTGACCCTCGCCCAGGGTGTAAGCCGATTGGGACAAAATGGGTGTGGAAAAATAAAGAGGGAGAGAAAGGAGAAGTGGTGAGGAACAAGTCAAGACTTGTTGCTCAGGGGTACAGTCAGAAAGAGGGGATCGACTACGAGGAGACTTTCGCTCCTGTAGCTCGTTTGGAGGCGATCATGATCCTTCTAGCTTTTTCTGTGCCTAAAGGGTTCAAGTTGTACCAGATGGATGTGAAGAGTGCTTTTCTGAACGGTGTGTTGGAGGAAGAGGTGTATGTAAGGCAACCACCGAGGTTTGAGAGTGAGAAGTACCCCCACCGGGTTTACAAGTTGAGGAAGGCGCTGTATGGGTTGAAGCAGGCGCCTAGAGCTTGGTATGGTAGGTTGAGGGGGTTCCTGTTTGAGCGAGGCTTTGAGATGGGGAAGGTCGATCAGACCTTGTTTCTCCTCAGGCAGGGCAGAGATATTCTGATTGTGCAGGTATACGTGGATGATATTGTCTTTGGTGGCTCGTCTAACTCTCTTGTTGCAAGGTTTGCAGAAGACATGAGCAGGGAATTTGAGATGAGCATGATGGGCGAGTTGCAGTTCTTCCTCGGGCTACAAATCAAGCAATCAAAGGAAGGAACATTTGTGCACCAATCTAAGTACACCAAGGACATTGTGAGGAAGTTCAAGATGGAGGACTCCAAGGCCATGGCGACGCCTATGAGTACGACTACAGCTCTTGATGCGGACGAGGAAGGTGAACACGTGGACCAGAAGGAGTACCGGAGCATGATCGGGTCACTCCTCTACTTGACGGCGACGAGGCCGGACATCGAATTCTCGGTATGTCTGTGCGCTCGTTTTCAAGCGTCTCCGAGGACTTCGCATTGGCAAGCAGTCAAGCGCATATTCAGGTATTTGCGACATACTCCCGACTTTGGCCTTTGGTACTCCGCGTCTTCTTCTTTGGCTCTTCATGGATTTTCGGACGCAGATTTTGCCGGGTGTCAGTTGGATAGGAAGTCCACTTCTGGGACTTGCCAGTTCTTGGGTTCCTCTTTGGTGTCTTGGTCTTCCCGCAAACAGTTGAGTGTTGCACAATCCACTACCGAGGCAGAGTATGTGGCCGCAGCTAGTTGTTGCTCTCAGCTCCTTTGGATCACATACACCATGAGTGACTTTGGTGAGGAGTATACCCATGTCCCACTTCAATGTGACAGCACCAGTGCCATAAGCGTTGCAAAGAACCCAGTGCTCCATTCCAAAACCAAGCACATAGAAGTGAGGTATCATTTCCTGAGAGACAATGTAGAGAAAGGGAAGATAGCCTTGATCCATGTACCTACACATGACCAACTAGCCGATATTTTCACCAAACCCCTAGATCAAGCAACTTTCACTCGTTTGCGGGGGGAGCTTGGTGTGTGTTTGATTTCTTGAGTTGGTGTGTGGGAGCTCCTTTGTAGCATATGTATAGTTTTCCTTTGTGCATTTCTTGCATTTGGCATGGCATATGTAACATGATGTATAGGCATCTTTGTATCTTAGGTTGCATGCATTTTGTATCATATGCATTGTTTAGGAAAAGTTTCTCCTATATACATTGTTCACCATGGAATGATATATGTCTTTGTGAGCTAGTTTGGTAAGCTATGGTTAGTTTGGCTTAGCTCTTGATAATCTTGGTTTATATCCATGGTTGATGGCTATGTTTTGAAAAATCTCATATGTATGCTCTCTTGTGAGTAAATGCCTTTATATGATCTTGACATGTTTTTGTGGCTTGGCTATGCTTAATTTGTGGTTGGATAGCTTATTTTGATCATACGGGGCCAAAGGCTCATTTGCCATCATGAATGTTTAGCCCCCATGCTTGATCTTGTGGAGGGGCATAAGTTTCTTTTTGTCGCAAAGACATTTCATGTACCAATTTCAAATCTGAAAATGAAATGTAAATTACTTGGAAAATGTGCTCCCATGTCATATGTGCTAATTTTAATTTGCTTTGGGTGCTAAACCGTTGCATGATGCCTACCAATGAGAAGTCTCATATATAGAAGTAGGCACATGGCTCGGTGGCTTTGACATGACATGAGGTGCTTGTGGGTGTTTATGATGGTCTTATGCTTAGAATGGTTGTCCTAGCATGAAGTTTGTGTGGCTTTGCCATTTTGATATGTTTTGCTCATGTTTAGAACTTTGCTCATGAGAGGGTAAATTTTCGCAAAATTGCTCAATTCTATCTTAGCTTCGCCCAATGGTTGTGAAACTTGGTGATCATGTAGTTGATGTCCCTACGAAGCTGTAGAGTATCTAACTTGCTCATTTGGACATGTGTAGCATCCTATGTTGACTTTTGTCTATTGAGAAGCTCTAGGTTGCATTTTTTTGCATTTTTGGATTGATTCATGCATTGTCAACAAGGGGGAGAAGTTTGAGTATGTTTTGGCCTACTGAATGCATCTAGAAGGTTTTCAGGTGGTTTCGAGCCATTTTTGGGCTCTGTTTGTCACCGGTCTGACCGGTTGAGGTCACCGGTCTGACCGGTCAGAGTGCTGGTTCTGTTCATTTGTTGGGCACCGGTCTGACCGGTGGTGCTGGCCGGTCTGACCAGTCAGAGCTGAGCTGTTGCAGCTGCTCTGTTTCGTGAAGTGATTCGCATGCATTTGTCCAAGGGGAGTTGCATTGGTTCAGGGGGAGCTTGCATGTGTGCAAGGGGAGCTCTTTGTGGTTTTCGAGCTTTGGATTGGTGGTTTGTGCTTTTTGCTTGAGCATGTTTTGTCTCGGATGTGTCGAGCCGTTGCCCTTGTCTAAGGGGTCCGAGACTTGTCTTCTTCAAGTGATCTTGATCTTTGCCTTTTCTTTGGCTTTCGATCGCTTGTTGGAGTTTCTTTTAGTCGTTTCTTTTCTTTTTCTTTTCTCTTGGTTACCAAAACGTGTGTGTTGTCAATGCACTCATCAAGGGGGAGATTGAGGACCATGTGTGGTTCGAGGACCGGTGGATGGTCGCTTCCTGGTGTGATGAGTGATTGACAACGTTGTGTGGACTGATTCTTGGCTAAGTATTGCAGGTGCAGGTTGCGGCTTGACTGGTGTTGGTGCAGGTGAAGAACAAGCGTGAAAAGTCGTCACCGGTGAGGCCTCCAGGTGTGGAGAAGACAAGTAGGCTTGGTTCGAGGGACCCGGTGGCCAGCGGGGTCAAGTGCGGGCCGCATGGTGGCATGAACAGCAGGATGAAGTCGGTGGACGGT
Organism: Cenchrus fungigraminus; assembly: GCA_036936925.1. Classification (NCBI taxonomy): domain Eukaryota; kingdom Viridiplantae; phylum Streptophyta; class Magnoliopsida; order Poales; family Poaceae; genus Cenchrus; species Cenchrus fungigraminus. The sequence goes on from CM072780.1 coordinate 79,098,735, forward strand.
TTCTTGGTTGAGCCTCAAAACCAAGGTCGAGCCGGGACTTCGTGAGAGCCGAGTCATGAGTGGTGATTGGCGGAGGCTACATCAAGTTTGCGGGGTTTGCGGTGGTTCACCAGAAAACCACCGGGTTACTCGGCTAAGCCACAAAACCGAGGTCGAAGACGGAGGTGCAGCAGCTCCAGACCGGTCTGACCGGTGGGTCTGACCAGTCTGACCGGTGAGGAGCACCGGTCTGACCGGTGTGCGACGACGCAGTCCAGAATCTTCGAAGCGGAGGACACGCGTCGGGATCGCAAGGCTTGCGTCGAGGCTAAGCAAGTTTGCAGTCGCTGGGCATCCGTCCGATGGTGCGAAGACAAAGACTTCCAAATTTGCCCTTGAGGGGCATGTATCCCTAGTTAGCTAGTAAGGGTATTTTAGTCTTTCGGTTGCCTCCATATAACCCAAGTGGTGAGAGGATGGCAGCCATCTCTTGGAACCCTAGCTCATTTGGTTTTCCTATTTTCCTTCCTATTTTCCTTAGGATTTTCATAGGACTAGCTTGAGAGCTTCATGGTGAGATCTTGTGAGAGGGAAGGATGATTGGGCGGCAAGCTAGACCTTGTATGAACCTCTTTGGTATGTATAGATGATTCGGCGTGGTTCCTCAAGGCTTGGTTGTGTCTTTCCCGTTTCTCCTTTTTGGTGATTTTCGGAGGCTTTTCTTGGCGAATTTCTTGTGGCGGTTTTGAGACCTTTCTCTTTGGGATTTGGTGGGGGATGTATACATGAACCCCTCGTGGTTCTTTTTCCTTTGATTCCCCTCACAAATCCGTGAGTAAAAGGGCTCGATTTTGGGGTTTTCATGGTTCTAGGGCTCGTAGTGTTCTTGGCGGAAATCCTTCGATTCCTCTTGATTCAACGAGTTTTGGTGGACCAAATCTTGGCTATGGACTCCCCATGAGGTGCTCCTACTATCCCCAAAGTCTTGTGCGAATCCGTGGAGCGAATCGGGAGATCGGGAGTTGGATTTGGAGGAGTTGACTCGCGGGTGCTGTTCATCCCGAGCTACCCAGGCGCGACCGGTCTGACCGGTACTCTTGACCGGTCTGACCGGTGCTAGCCCTTGGTGAGATTTGTCTCGGGAAACAGCCTTGTCCGTGTGGTTTTGTCCCGTGGTCCTGCTGGTCAGTTCTTGGCGTGTTTGGAGATGTTTTGCTAGGTTTTGTGAGGGGTTCTTCTTCCTTGCAGGTTGTGTTTCGGAGGTGGTGTTTGTTCCAGGGCCTAGAGGAGTCACTGAGGCTTCCTGGAATGTGTTGCTGTGCGGATGCTGTAGCCACCGGCCTGACCGGATCTGTCCACCGGTCTGACCGGTGTCACCGGTCTGACCGGCGCAGGCCATCAGTCTGACCGGTGTAGCACAGGCAGCAAGCCGTGCAAGTTTCCGCTGTGTGTGTTGGTGAGTTTTGACTCGGAAGGTTGTGTGTTGGTTCCTAGGACCAGTAGCACTCTAGTGGCTGCGTGGTCTTGACCAACTTGGGTAGTTGAGTCGGAGAAGTGTTTCGGAAGCCGCGTTCGTCTTGTTGGAGTTCCCATCTCCTTCGAGAAGAATTTTTATCGGCTCCCATTCACTCCCCCTCTCTGGTTCGCCTAATCGGTCCTTCAACCAGTGGCTTATCGACTACTCCCTCCATCAAAAAAGAGTGTCGTTTTCGATTTGCTTACCGAGAAACAACTTTGACAAAATATATATATATAAATATATTAATATTTATGGTACAAAATTAATATTGTTAGATAGATATTTGAATCTAGTTTTTTTAACAAATTTATTTAGAGATACAAATGTTGCACGTATTTTTTTACAAATTTGGTCAAACTTGTGGCACGAAAACCAATGATGACACTCTTTTAGTGACCGAAGGAGTATTTATGGTCAATATAAGAAGATAGAATATCTCAATTAGAGTGATGATGATACTCGGCACCAACAACATATCGACTACAGAGCTTGATGTGATGGGAGATAGATGGATGATAGCAACCTTTCCTCATCTACGTTCCTTAGACCATACATCTTTTTTGGGGATTCGGTGTTCTTGCCCTCACTTTGAAAGTAAATGGTGATTTTACCTTTATTTTTTCAACTTTGTGATTTTGCCCCTGTTTTTTGAACTGAAGACTGAGTTTGCCCCAACTCTGTTAGAAAGACATAACGGTGTCAATTTGAATGTGAAATGACAATTTTGCCCATACAAATTACATAGGCATGTCCTCCTGTGCTGAGCGCGCCTCACCACACGCTCGGCCTCTCGATCCTCGCAGACCCAACATCCCAAGCGGCGTGGTGCGGCCTGGTCCATTCGGACCACGCGACAATGGCGGCACTGCCCCAACGGCGCAACCGGGAGCCGTCCGGCGGCGCTGTCCCCACGACATGACGGGGAGCCTGTCCGGCAGCACGACCTCCGCGCACAAAGGGGACCTGGCTGCGTGGCCCCCAGAAACCGAGGCTCGGGTTCTGCTCGCTTGGTGAGTAAGAGCAGGCATCGACGCTGGTAGGGGAAGCCAAAGCAGTGGCCAGAGTTCGCGAAGAAGATGGCTCTTATTTCCGCGCCGCCACCGCTGCCTCGATTTCTGCTGCTGCCGCCTTGATTTATGCCTACATTGCCTCTATTTCTGCCTCCTGGCCTCGAATTGCCCTCTATTTCTGTCGGTGCGCTCGATTGGCCCTCCGCGTCGCTCAGCCACTCCTCGGTCCTCGCATGGAACAAACTGGGACGGAGATTCAGGCGCAAGATGCTTCACACGATGACGGGAGTGATTGGATAAAGGAGGGGTACTTAGGTCTTTTCATATCCGGCAAATGTTTTCTTTCCCTTTTTAAAGCTTGTTTAATCCATCTGCATCTAACGACATCTAAACTAGGGGCAAACGGATGCTTCAAGAAAAAAAAGTAAGGGTAAAATCACTAAGTTAAAAAAGAGGGGTAAAATCACCATTGAGCTTGAGCATAAGGGTAGAATCACCAATCTCCCTTTTTTAAAAGATGTGCATAGCACGCTTTTCATTAAGAAGAAGAGAATTACAAACAAGCAACTTCAGGAGAAACCCTAAAGCGCGGAAATCAACCAGCTACAAACAACAAGAAGCACGACAAAGAAGAAGAAAAACCACCTCACACCACTCCATAGAAACACGACCTTAAAGACTGAATGAAACCTGCAAGATAGAAAGACGCTAAGAGCACACGCATATCACCGACTATCAAACCACCACAAGCCAACAGAGGAAGCACGAGGGGATCTGCAAGACGATGCCTCCAAGAAGGAAACGATGATAACACCGTCATCATATGTCCGTCTCTGTAGAAATAGACCAGCTTCACCTGACCGCAACAACACCCTCAGCAGGGTGAACTACATCCACAGACGCGGCTGTCGTCGGTCCCGGCGAATGCCTAGGCCTAGCTTTCGCCAAAGGTCACCAAAACCACCCCTGTGTAGAAGATCGCCGAACTCTGGAGGTAGCCAAATCGATGGAATTGCAGTGAGCAGCTCGTAGCGACAACAGTGAACAACAACCACAGGCACACGATAACCGAACGACCAACGAGTGACCTAGCGACCGCCACCCACGATGAGAACCCTCACTTTCCAGCAGCACACGACGATGAGGTAGCAAGCGAATCACCAAGGGAAAGACGAAGACCCGCCCTCCCAATCCAGCCAACGAAGAAGACGACCGACGAAGACATGGCTCCACGAGCGACAACCACAGCAGACGAGCGAGCAACAAGAGCGAGTGATTCATAGTGACACGTGGGGGCAAAACGGGGAGGGGGAGGGGGGACAAGCAAGCTGTCCTTGAAGAACGACCGGAGCGACCATGGTGAGGTGAGGTGAAGAGCAACCGCAACGACCTTGGAGCAAGCGCTGCCCTGTCTAGGAATTTCACAACATGACGCCAGGCCGCGAGCCTGCGTGCCTCTACACCCGCCACAACTGCACGAGCGCTCCACCAGTGGCAGGCCTAGGCCACACAGGCATATCTGGATCCCCACAGCCGCTAGGGATGGCAGGAGGCAGCCGACATGCCGTTGGGTTCCGCGAGGATAAGGATCCGGAAGGCGGAGCAGTGGCAGAGATGAGGACTCAGCGGCAGAGCGGCGGCGAAGACGGGGCGGCGGCCAACGACAATAGACCCCAAGGCCCAGGAGGTGTAGGTCTAGTCCCGGGGGCAGCCGAACGATGCACTGCCGCGTCGCACCGACGTGCGAGCCGCTGCCGCGGCAACGCCGAACCAGGGTGGCCAGCCCCCTGATGCCGTCGTCGCAGGCCCCCGCCTACGCTGCCAACGGACCCTCGTAGATCTGGCCCCGAGGGTGCTAGATCTAGTCCCCGGGACACCGGATCCACCGCCAACAGCCACCGCTGTCGTGCCACGGCCAGCGTCACCGCGAGGTTGCACCCGCCAACTTGCATGTAGTGATTAGGAACTTCCTGATACCTCTCGTTTTTAGCTAGTTCATTCCTATATGCATACTGAGCTAGGCAGACCAGCGGAGTGCACAATGGCAATGGAAAGCCAATCTACCCGGCACCCGCAGCTTATCGACTACTCCCTCCGTCCCATAAAAGAGTGCAATTTTAATTTTTTTAGGACAAATTAGTGGAGGAATGAAAAGACTCTAATACCCTCATTTGTTTGCCAAATGCAGTAAGTCTTGCCATGCAAATCAGATATGACCACTTAATTAGGAAGGTAATTAGATGTATTTTTTAGATTGCATTCTTTGTGAGATTTTTTTCAAAAGCTAGGATTGTACTTTTTTATGGGACGGAGGGAGTACTATATATATGGCCATAAGCAAATAGGACATATATATCGATGAGTAGTGACACACGGTATTGAAGCAACCGGCTATGTGGCACAATTTATTTTTATTTGTGGGCACTGCAATTCTGCAAGCTGGCTTGCTGCCCTAGAATAACAGGAGGCATGGTTGGTCGAGGCTGCATGGGCACATGTGTTTAGTAAAGAATAATATGTGATAATTTGTTCCATCGTAAATAACTATAGTATCAATGACATATATAGGAACAAATGATCCATTATTCCTATAAAAAATGATAGGTCCAGGATGCAACCAAATATAAAATAGATTTTTTATTCGCATATGTTATTCTTGCTGGGGTAAACACTAAACAGAGTAGTATGTGTGCAACACATAGCAAAATTGAAGCAGTAAGGGATCTGTACAACACGTAGCAAAACTAAATCTGCAAAGCTTGATCTAATCAGCATGACAGTCCAATACTATATTTGTTTCCGAAATGTCACTGCAATTCTTGCCATTTCACATGCCACACACGCACCCAGCTCTTTTGTGTAGCGGAAGTACCACAAACACAAAATCCAGAAACAAAGATAAGCAAATCCCACGAAAGGGAAACAAAAATCCCAACGAATAGACAACGTAAACACGCTCCAACCGAAGGAGAATGTAGCCTCCGGCATTCAAAGCAAAGTTTGACAGAGACCGGCAATCGAAATTAGCCGAACTCACTGGCTAAGAACTACAGATGGATGAATAGCTCATGACGAACAAGTACGAAATAGGACAGCTAATGGGCCAATTAACTAGCTGACACCCCTCATTCCCAGCCGGGAACGTGGTGGAAGCCGGATCATGGGCCGTCCAACCCGATAAACCCGACCCAACTCGTCCGAAAAAACCCGACCCGACCCGACCATGCTACTACGGGTCGGGCACAAGCCAAAAATTTCACCTGAATTAAGAAAAAAAACCCGAATCAACCCGACCTAACTTGAAAGTTATAACTAAAAAACCCGAACCCGACCCGACCCGACTGTGTCACGGGTTGGGCGCGGGCCAAGAATTTTGACACGGCAACCCGACCTGAATCCAACACCACCCGACCCATGATCACGTCGAACTAGCGGCAGCTAGCGGTGAAGGTGAAGATTTATGGCATAAGAAGAAATCAATGCAAGTTGGGAAAATGTGGGTGGTTTTATATGTAGATAAGAGGGGAGGGGCATGCGTACTAGCAAAACATCTGATCAGCATGGCACGCAATAGCGTTAATGTCTGGAAAGTGGATCAAATGAATAACCCAGAAAGCAAAGGTTATGTGCTGGGATGACAATGGATGATAACCACACACTCATATGCGTTCATATCATGTTTTCAATCTACTCATATTATACTACGTCGAGTGTAAGTCGTTTTTTTACTTTAAAGGAATTCAAATTAAAAACTTGTCAACTATAAAGTTTCATAACTTTCTGAGATCTATAGCTTTCATGTTGAAAGTTTCTCCATTCGAGGTTGTTTACAAAATTTGAATTTCAAATTTTAGAGATTCAAATTTGAATTACATTGACAATATGATTTCAAATAAAAAAGTTATAAACTACAAATTTCATAACTTCTCAGGATCTACAACTTTCATGTAGAGAGTTTCTCAAACTGAGTTCGTTTGAAAATTTCAAATTTTCAAGTGACTGTGTCCATCTCTGCTGGCGGGCGACATAAGCCACCCGCCAGCACAAATGGTCCAATTTGTGCTGGCGGGTGACTTACGTTGCCCGCCAGCGATAAAGGCATAGTGTTGGCGGGCGACATAAGCCACCCACCAACACAAATGGCCCCATTTGTGCTGGCAGATGACTTATGTTGGCCGTCAGCACTATGCCTTCACTGTTGGTGGGTGCAGAGCCGGCACCCTCCAGCACGCTAATTTTCATGTGCCAGTACAAAACGTTTCTGGTGTAGTGGTTGATGCATGGGTCATCGCACAACCTGCCCCGTATAATAGAAGTGGACCTTTTTTTGTCTAATTGATGGCATAATTTGTACAAGTAGCTGCTGCAAAAACAAAAAAGAATAGAAATGTAACAGGTTAACAGTCTTTGTTGAACGACTTATACATCTCTACCACCAATCTTTTAATTTATCCTTTCGTTCCAATTGATCTCCAATTTCTGAAATCCCTTGCACACACGATTTTTTTCCAATAGATGTACGGCAGCTAGCAGTTTCCGAATCCCTTTCCGCTGGTCAGCTGGTGCACCATGCCCGGTACTAGGCACGAACGATATGCGGCAAGCAGGTGCAGCTTGTGGTCCGCAGTACAAACTAAACTAGCACGGTCAGGCACACACAGCACGCAGATGGCCAGGTGTCAAGGCTCCTATTGGAAGCCTCGCACCCATGTTCGGAAAGGTGAAATCGCTAGCCGTGCATATCCACCAAGCAGTTTGATGATGAGTGAATAGTGCATTTGCAATGTAAATTTGCGCATGTGAACAGCTCCTAAGCCTGAGGGTGATTAGGAACTTGCTGATACCTCTTATTCCTATAGCTAGCTATTTGATTCCGATGTGTGTACATACAGTGTACTAAGCCAGGGTGCCACTTGCAGTGCAGTGCCCAACGGCAATACAAAGGTAGCCGCATCATGGTCACAACTATATATATAGGATCGGAGCGGCACAAGCTATTAAAGCAACATAATGCATGGTCCCTTTTATATTTGCGGAAATTGGAATGGGGTAGAAGCTGTGACAAGCTGCAGGAAGTGTGTAATGCACTTGTGTGCAAAGTAGAGTAAAGAAAAATGAAATTGTGTATCTTTAGGAATGTGAAATTGCACGTCGTAGGGCCGGCGGCGTCCACATTCTAGGGTCGGCGGCGAGCTCCTTTCAGGGACGCGTCGCGGAAAGGAGGCGGCGACGATTCTCGTCTCGCGTCGCGGCCTCGCGACGGGACGGAGTAACAGTGTCCGTGAGGGGTGGGATTAGGGTTTTTTTATTAGCAAATGTATTAGTGGGAGGGTTAAGTGATTAAATTCTCCAGCTCTCAATCTGGATATCGGATGGAGATCCAGCGCCTCAATTTGGTGTATTAATTTCAGCTTCGCCGTGTTCTCTCCTCTTAGCTCTATTCTTCTATGTCAGTTGAATCCTTGTATGTGCGATACGGACCGTACCCTGGTCGACGTCGAACACTAGGGGAATTTTTTTTTAATCAAAGTAAGAATTGTATTATATCAAAGTTGAGTACATCATTAAGTTACACGTAACATTTTCAATCCCAAACCTATGTAGAAAATCAAATAAAGGGCCGCATAGGCAAACACTCAGCAAGTATGGCCGAGAACAAGCACATAAAGAACGGCGACCAACATCTTTGCAGGCTGGACCGAGCACAATTTTCTTCCTTCATGCGTCTTTCTTTTCATCTTTCTACCACCAATAAAGAGAGATAATTTTCTTCCTTCATGCGTCTTTCTTTTCATCTTTCTGCCACCAATAAAGAAGAGAGTCTGATCCCAATCTATCCGACTCAAGACTGATCAACATCAACTCAGTGGACAGATTTATTATTACAAGTCTTTCACTGTGATTGTATCTAACCACGACAAAACATAGAAGTGGCCGAAGAAATTTATTCCGGAACGCTCGTCAGCGGTTGGCCCAGGTGATCGCCTGATTTTTCCTCTCCCGCTCCACTACTCGCTTTCTCCTTTCCCGCTCCAGAAAGTTGTGTTCCTTTTTTTCTTCTTTTGACTTTTTTCTCCAAACCCAATGAGATATCATGGAATGCAATGGCCAAAACACAGTTCTGGTGAATCCTTAAACCAAGATGAAGTCAGTAAGGAAAACAGATGTAGGTCAGGACATCTCAAGTCACATAATCTTTTACCCCTCATCGTCAACTCTATGAATACCCCTCATTGCCGAATAATCAGCAAAGCAAAAAAAGAAAATTAATGTATCATGTGAACCATTTCTAAGTTCTTAAGTGAGCCGGTATCAGAGGTCGCCAATCCCATTTAGCTGCCGACGACCTTACACGAAAATTGTGCCATCCCTTTTCTCCATCATGACCTAAATCTAGCTAGGGTGCTAGTCCACCTTTTTGTTCTCTTCAGATTTATCATCTTGCTCTTCTTCACCGGCTTCCTCGCCTTCAGCTTTTGACTCGTCAAACTCCAGTAGCTGCATGTGCAAAATATATATAAAGTCAGTCAATCTTGCCAAGACAAATTTTATACCTACCTACTTTCGGGAAACAAAAGGGATAAAACTTTTGCACAGACACAACAAAAAATTAGATGACAACGAGATGAACGAAATGACAGGATGGCACTACAGAACACCATCAACACTATAGTGCCCATATTTAATCATCACGAATGGAACTAGCAACTCAGCCCAAGGACAACTTTTACTAGCGTGACCGGGCTGAATATCTATTACATAGGTAAGAAAAGGCTAAAGGCGTTTATAGTAATGATGGTACAGAAACCTGAATGTACAAATGGAAGGGGCCTATAAGGTGGCTGACTCGGGTAATCAGATATTCAAAGCAATGAAGAAATCTGATTGAAAACAAGTGTTATTTATTCTTTATAAAGAACACTAGTGGACCCCAACATATTGGATAATTCTACTACAGTAATTGTATGAAGAAATTTGCCATAAGATCCTTCTCTTGCAATCCCTGCGCCAGTTTTCCAAGGCATGGCATTGTTTTGTAGTAACAGACAAGAGGCATCAAAACAGAAAACCTCATGAACAGGCCCATGCAGTTTTCAAAAAGATTTTACTCACTGTGCAACAGTGGTATCTGTTATCCTACTCAAAAGTTCAAAGCAAAGGACGAAGTACAAGAGGCCACAGGAAAAAAAATTGGATGGCAGCTGCATTAAATATTCAGAATCTGACCTGTTTTACTTCTCCATTCCACAAACAATGAACAGCAACGAAACCAATCACACCAGGAACTATGTATAGTAGAGCAGGCTGCACATGCCCAAAAAATGACGATATCAATATTTCAGAGCTGACAGAAATAAGGGACAAAAAAGGCAGTAAACCTGAGTAATGAACTCACCTGTGCAGCTTGAAACCAGTTCATTACAATGATGGTCACTGTCAAACCCAGAGTGTATCCCAAAAATGCGCTGTTGAAGTAACGGTTCTTGATACCCCTTGAGACATCAAAACGCAAGGCAAGTGCAACAAATATGCCTGGAACCAAAATTCCAAATCCATATTACGTGCTGAATGACATAGAAACTGCCTGATAAAATCACAGTTTTTCTATGCAGCTGATATCAGCTGAATAAAATCACAGTTGAATATATGCAGTGTTGTCCTCTAGGGGTAAAAATGGATATGTTAATAACTCAAGAGAGGGCATGCAACCAGGTATCTTTAGAAAGAAAATGTGAGCATGGGACCTAGGCATGTGGCCCAACTAAAACAGCAATCTGAGCATGATCTCATTCCAGTTGGATCAATTTTAGTTGCAGGCTTGCAGCATTGATTCTCAGCCAAATACTAGAAGAATATGTAAATAGCAAAACTAACCAATAACTATATCATAAATCTAGAAATCCTTAACACTTATTACTTCTCTCCAATACATCCCAATGGATCAAGAAAAAAAGCTCCATTGATGCAAAGAAATTTGTAAATTGTCCTTAGATATGCTAAGACTGTCTCCAGCAGCTTGTGCATAGTGTGCTGCATCTTCAAAATGAAGGAAGAGCCACTGTTCACGCTCCAGCAATCGGTGCATCGCGAGCTGCAAAATGCAGTCGCTGCTCGCCCGTCGCGCAATCCTGGGATTCTCTCCCTTCGCTGCAAAGCAACGGCTCGCTCTCTCTCTCCCTCACGCGCACTCTGTCTGTCTCCGCTTGGGCGCCTGGCCCACCTCTCCCCTCCTCGCGGCGGTGCACCCGGAGCGGCGAGCTCACAGTCCTGGCGGGGCTGCGGCACTAGAGACGAAGCTGCAGACGACGACGAACGCGCAGCGCGAGGGACCGTGGCCACCGGCGCCGGAGACAGAGCCGCAAATCCGCCCGCCCGCGCCGCGGGCGCAGATCCACGCGCGAGGAAGAGGCCGCACCGCCGCCGCGTCGCCGAGGGAGGAGGGGATGGTGGGTGCGAGGCGGAGCAGTGCTGGAGCTCGCCGTCTCCACCCCGGCCTCTCCTTCGACGCCGTCGGCCGCCGCCGGCCCGGATAGGCAGGGCGACGTCCTCCCCACCTCGGCGACCTCCTCCCCACCTCCTCGATTCGCGACCGCGGCGCCCTCCTCCCTCGATTCCGCTGCTGCTCCACGGCGGCGCCGAACCAGGGGCGCGGACGGGGCTCCACGGCGGTCGGCATGAAGAAGGGGCGAGCAGCAGAGGAGGTTGAGAGAAGGGCGCCGGCGCGACGGGGGCTTCCTCCCCTGCTCCCTCTTCGCTGCCAAGAGGTGGTCGTCGCGAGGCGCAGCTGCGGCCTTCCCTTGCTCTCCAACGGCGGCGCTTGGACCTCCCCGCCATCATCGGCCTCAATCTGCGCCCGCTCTGAGCGCGAGGCGGAATCGACGATGGGCGCTCTGCCCGGCGGCGGCTGGCCAATCACCTTCTCTCTCCCTCCCTCTCCCTTTCCTGCCCCGGTCGACCTCGTTTCAGAGCTCCAGGGGCACAGTGGCGCGGGGCTCCCTCGATCCGGCTAGCGGTGACCTCGATTCGGAGCTCCAGGGGCACGGCGGCGCAGAGCTCCAGGGGTGCAGCGGGGAACAGCTCCACGGCGGCATCCAAGGCGCGACTGCGGCCTGCGCAGCAACGCCCCTCGGTCTCCGGCCGGCCGCGGGAGCCAATTGCCGCGACGAGCTGCGTGAAGGGATGGGCGTCGTTGCTGGAGCAGCGTCTCTTTTGCAGTGGGTATGCCTTCTCTATCCTTCGCGCAGAAACGCCGGTATGCAGATGCAGACCGGGTAACTGCTGGAGACAGTCTAACAAGGTCCCAGTATACACAGAGCAGCTTGCTGCAGATAATCATGTAGAATGAAGTTGGCACTCTACTGTGATGCTGGCTGATAAACCATCAGGGTTTTTTTTACCGGTGGTAACCGGTCCGGTTACCACGGTAACCGGTCTTACCGGTCCGGACCGGTAGCGGTTACCGACCCGGGAAAACTGGTTAACCGGACTGGTAAGACTGGTTACCGACCGGTTACACCGGTTAATTCAGTTGGACCGGTAGCGGTAAAAAAAAACCCTGGTTACCATTCAATCAGGAAAACTGGAGAAGAATCAATTCACTGCAAAAATAAGCAGAATGCAAAATAGCACCAATGAAGAATTTTTTACTACTGACCAGGTATCACAATGTCACCAAGACCAAGCATAGAGAATGGCCGTGCAGCATCTGCAGTTGGAAACAGAAGCTGTGGAAAACAAAGCAGAGCCAGATTAGTTAATGATGAAATGTAACCAACCAACAATGGTATTAACAAAGACTCACTAACAACGAGCACTGACCTTTATCGGGGCATCAAAAGATTTAGCCACACTGACCATAACAGGAGTGAAGAACACCCAGAAAATGTCATACACAAAAAGTCCAGCCTGAAATGAATTCACATATGAACGTCAAGAAAAGAATAGGGAATGAGACAGTGGTACTATGTTGAAACAAAAGGCAAGTCAATTCAGTGAGAACTGATGAAATTGGTCCATCTGAAAGTTGAGGGACGAAGTTGACCCTCTGTGTAAAGTTCAAGGACCAAGATAGCTAATTTGCCTTTTCAGAAATAGTGCAGTAAAAAATGCAAGTGCGCGATTACTTCATAACCACTATAAACAAGTATAAGGTTCCATATTTCAATATTCATGAAACAATGTGATCATAAATCAAAGCTTGCTAATATTACAAGAGAACTATTTTTTCGTAATTTAAGAGGTGTGACAGAGTGCATACTAAAAAGTCAAAGTATAAAAGTTGACTCGCCAATATGTCGCCACAGCTAGAACAGATATTGCAGTAAAAAGTCATTTTGGTCAAAGAGGAGAGGCAAGGGGGCAGAACACTAAAAGTATGGTCTCAAACCTGACTCTATAACACTAGTAAAGATTAAAAAATATATCAAGCATGTTAAGAGGGTAGGGATACAATTATGACCACAATTATTTTTGACCAAAACTATGACTGTAGTTAGAAAAAGTACAAATTTAAATCTGTGCATAACAGATAGTTCTTTGGTAGGCCAAAAACAAACCCCAAGAAACATTAAGCCCAGATGATTCAGATTTATTATTCATATATAACACACTTCAGGTGTGAAAAAAATCATGATAGCGCAAAGATGATAAAATAAGAACATGTTTATAACTGAAATGATGATGATGTGTTCTTAGAAGTTACACCAGAAAATAGATATATCAAAATATGTGTGTTCAAACTAATGCAAAAAAAATCGGGGAAAAAACTTACCAACAGAATGGCCCCAGTTTTAAACGATCCCAAGGATAACATCTCGATCCCCTACAAAATTGAAGTGTTAAGACTTTGGTGAAGTAAAAATGGTGACAACAATAAAATTCAGGAAGGTTACTCCATAATCTTCAGTCATGCATATTAATGTTAAATCATAGAAACAAACCTGAATACAGAAAGCGATCCCCAGAACATTATTTGCTAGCCAATGCTTCTTAGATGCATACCACATGCAAAAGAAAAATCCCGGGACTGAAGCAACAATCTGCGACTTCGTAAACTCCACCGAGAGTGCTGAAATAAGCAATTCATGGACTTAAACCATCTTCAAGAATAAATATTGTGAAGGGAGACAACTGGCAGATGATACATCTATTTCACAAAGAAAAATGAAGCTTCTGTATCTATATGAAATGCTGTCAACAAAAATGTATATCCATGTCATTAATCTTGTCTAATTACACAAATAAATGGCCATATCTGCATGGAGCAACACGGCAACACCATTCTGTTTGTAGGTTGAAAACATCAATGTGGAAAGTTCAAAATCGTTCAGGCCACACAATAAGTTTGTGTATGGACTCTCAGCCACCACTTCTTTTATTTCAATTACAGCAGTATTGAAGATACAATCAAATACCAGAACAGGGTATGTTTAAAAACATAGATGCAGTAACATCTCAAGATCTGCACAACTGGACCAACAAGAATGAGCAGCAAAGAGAGGTCAGGATCATACAGTGGAAAAGTGGAGCCTGCCAAACAATGAGATTATCATTCCATTCTTTTGGAAGAAAACGCTTTATAGAAGGAAGCAATGTTGCTCTGCATGACAAGGGAATGAATGCATTCATGAGCCCATAAGAACAGTACTAAGTGTACACGTCTGCAAAAGATATTCCAAGAAAATTTGGACTTACGAGAGAGCAACAATGCCAAGAATGAAGAAGTAAGCAGTAAGCACAGTATTGACCAAGTCTTTTGAAAGAAACTTGAATAGAAGGAACAATGACAAAAGCATAGCACTTCCCACTAGGGGGAAACGCATAGCATGCTCCTTGGACATTGTCTCCTGCATAATAAAAATTGCACAAAAAATCAATTAGTCTCAGGATTTTCATCTCAAGGCAATAGTGCAATACCCAGTAGATACATGTGCATAGCAAAGAAAAACATATTTCTTACAGCGGGTGGAGTTGGCTTGACAGAACGGTAACAACCGACATAGACAGTAAGACATGCTGTCAATATCACATTCAGATTTGGGTTTACATTAACCACAAGTGGAGCCAAACTCAAAGCTGCATATATTGTTAATAAAAAGAAGACACAGAGGTTAGCAAATTTTCATTTTTATCAAAAGAAAAGTTAGAAGGTATCAAGGTAAAGACTGCAAAGGCAGCGACGACTGAATTGAAAGACGTACCAGCAAGAGCCAAATTGGCAGCTCGCTCATGCGTCTTCATTGCTAGGGGGCAATCAGGGAAACAAGCAAAGGTGCCCTTTGCTGGAATATCAAAGTGACCCTGCTAAGATGATGATGATGATGATGATGGCACAGATGCTTCACGATCTTATCCCTGGAGACATACAAATAAGGGGTTAGCAAAGCAAGACTTTACTTTTATGGTCTGAAGCGGCAAAAGTTCATGTTTTTTATCGAATAAATAGTTAGGTTAACAGTGTATGAAAAATCTAATGATAGAACAGACGTAAATTTAGTCTGTTTCCCCCTCTACAGTCCATTATACAAAAGCTCAGAGGTACTGTAAGCAAGCAAAATCTAAGTGCTAGAACCACATCACGGATACAAGTTCCCAAGTAAAAGCATGCACTGATACAATAGTAGTTCTGATATTTTTTTTTTTGACGTTCAGAGGGGGGGGGGGGGGGCATCCCCACCTGAATTGTATTGAAGGGCGAGTTTTCCACATAATTATCAGAATCAATTTCTCCAATAAGATCTGGTCCGCAAAATTCAGGTGCGCACTTAAGCAGGACATCACATAATGATTTTTATAACTACGAATTACACTACACCCTCACCATAGTTACCAAAAAGTCCTATGGGGTCAACTGAGATTTTTCAGACATCAGGGGTCGACTGAGATCGATCTTAGGCGCTCAACAAGAGCCTAATCGAACCGGACCGGACCAACGGGTGCACGGGTTAGATTAACCGCAACAAACTGAGCCGGGAGAAAACGAAGATTTGGGAATTTGGTGCCCGCAATCGAAGCAGGGAAATGAAAGATCCCGCCGGAGGAAACGAATTCCCAGTACGGCGGAGCTCCCCCCCACGGGGAATAGGGCTTACTCACCGGGGAAGGAGAAAACCAGTAGGTCGGTCAGTCAGCCCGGCCAGATCTCGCGTCCGTCCTACACCCGCCGCGCCCAGCCGAACAAGGGTTTTGAGGGAGGACTGCGGACGGACGGACGGACGGACGGACGGAAGGACGGTCTGCCGGCCCGCTGGTCGTCGCGTCCCGTCGCCGGCGGTGAGGCCGGCTGTGCGGGTGGGAGGAGCGTAGTATAATTTGGGGTCCGGACAAGAAGGACGGACGAAATTATGGGGGAATTAACAGGGGAGAGAGGGGACAGAGAGGAGGGAGGAAGAAGAAGAGCGGAGACAAAGGGGATTTTTTTTTTTTACATTGATGAAAACGGTTTGTAGTAATAAGACGCTGTCATTACTCCAATGACAACGTGGGCCCACGGCAAAATTCAACTTGGACAAAACTAAAAAAAGAGACTTTTACATACGTACCATTGAAAAAAATGGTGTGTACAATTGAGCCATTGAAAAGTTGAAGTATACATGTGTGCTATCAAGCTAAACTTTTTTTTCCCTCCTAGGTCATTCCGTCCATTTCTTTCATTTAACGGTGTCAACTAGACATGTGAAAAGACCATTTTACCTTTATGGGACCCACCACTTCTCCTTCCTTCTCCCTTGTCCCTTGGTCCCTCCTTTGTTCGAGTGGAGCAGAACGTACGCCGGCGGCCAACCATCCTCCACACGAACACAACGCACGGGCGACACCCCTGCCCCCACCCCGTCGGCAGTCCCTGCCCACCCCCGGTCGTTCCAGCCCTGCGGCCTGCCCTGCGCGGTCCCCCTCTCTCCCTACCTAATCCCTCCCTCGTCATGGCTCGTGTCGCCGCCTTGTGCGCAGTCCGCGCCGCCGTGGGCAAGCTCGACTCTGGCCGCCGCCCCCACGCGTTGTCAGCTTCGTCCAACTTCCGTGGCACACAAGACGTGGAATGGCGCCACCGTGCGCCTGACAGACACGGGACATGAGGGCGACGCAGGTGGGCCGCGCGCCAGCACTGAAGCCACAGGCGAGCTCGACAGGCGTGAGCTCGAGCGCGAGGGAGCTCCGCCCCGGCCGTCGCAGGCGAGCACGATCCTGGCCGCACCGCGGGCAAGAGCGCTGGGAGCTCCGCCCCGACCGTCGCGGGCGAGCTCAACCCCGGCCACGCCGCAGGCACGAGCGCAGGGGAGCTCCACCCCGACCGTCGCGGGCGAGCTCGACCTCGGCCGCACCGCAGGCACAAGCGCGGGAGGGTCCGCCCCGACTGCCGCGGGCGAGCTCGACCCCGGTCGCGCCGCGGGAACGAGCGCAGGGGAGCTCTGCCCCGATCGTCGCGGGCGAGCTCGACCCCGTCCTCACCGTGGGCACGGCGCGAGTGCGAGTGCGACGGAGCTCACGCGGAGCTCCACGGACGAGCTCCACCCCGGCAGTCGTGGGTGCGAGCACGGAGGAGCTCGACCCTGACCGCCACAGGCGCTGGCGCAGGGGAGCTCGCCCTAGCCGGTCGAGCAAGCTCGCTCACGAGCGGTGGTGAGACGGAGGTAGGAGACGGGCCCGACAGATGGGCCCCATCAATCAGCGTGAGGGGAAGGGTGCTGAGAGGTATTTGTCCACATGACTGGCCGGGCCCACGTGTCAGAGGTGTCAAACGGTGTAAAAGCGATGGAAGATGGACGGAATGGTGTGGGAGGCAAAGAAGTTTGGCTCAATAACACACAGGTATACTCCAACTTTTCAATAGCTCACATGTACACACCATCTTTTTTAATGACATGTAGGTGAAAGTCTAAAAAAATAAGGGTCTAAGAGCATGTTCGACTCATGGATTCAATAGTGTTGTGTGAGAGGAAATAAACCGAGATAAGTAAGCCGAACACAATGTAAACCCTTTCTGTAGATCAGAGATCGAGGCGCACCACCAGATAATCTAACCCAACCGCAGATCATCTGCGAACCTGATCTATGGCCGCACCACCACCACCAACACGCTCCCTCTCCTCTCCTCTCCTCTCCTCTCATCTGCTCTCCGATGGAAGCTTGTGATCCCCCGTGTTTCTAACTGCTTTGAGTTCTGACAAGTCTGACGGAGAAGGGGGAGCCGGGGAGAGGCTCGGGATCCCGCTGCAACCGTCGCGTTGGCCGGGACGTCATGCGTACTCAACTCTCCGAGCGTATGTTTCATGTTTGTTCTTTTTCTTTTTGTTTTTTCAATCAACAACAAAAAGTCAGTTAACCTGAAGATACTTTTTGCTTGATCAACTCGCTTTCCAAGGGAATTATTAGAGACGAGATTTTGGTAAGGAAAACATTTCCACTAGCACATATATATAGTTGTCGAACCAACAACTTTTTTTTTTTGTCAACTACAATATTATATTAAGCAGCCAGTTTACAGAAAAGTCCTCCTAAGAAGACTGAATTACATCTTGGTCCATTGACCGGATAAGAACGGCAACTACTACAGGGACGCGTACGACGACGAGCTCGCCGGCGGATAGCAGTAGAGGTTACTGCCGGATGGAAGGCCGTGCAAAGCAACGGTTGTAGACGGATCGACGGAGCCTTTGAGAAGCACACCGGGCGACCGAAGGATGTGCGTAGAGATGGCAACGGGTAGAAACCTGTCGGGTAGTGTCGTTCCATACCCGCACCTGTCAACTTTAACTCTACCCGCTAAAAAACCCATACCCGCATGCGGGTTCAAGTTCTTACCCATACCCGTACCCGCGCGGGTTTTTTTACCCGTCGGGTAACCCATACCCGATAGCATACCCGTTGTAAACTAATATATTTGAGAACATAACACGTGATAAAGTGCATACATCAACGAATTTAATTGATAAAAAAGATAAATGATAATTATTAACCAATTAATAGTTTAATAAAGTATAAATTTTTTTTGTTAGTTAGCAATATTAAGTTATCCTTCACTATCAATGTACAATTTTACACGTTTATCACATATTGTAGGCGGGTTTATTTTACCCGCGGGTATGCGGGTATGGGTAGTATGTACCCACACCCGCACCCGCTTACCCAGTGGGTACATGATGTTGCCCATTTATGTACCCGCGGGTAGAAATATAATTCCATACCCGTCTCCTTATCGGGTAAAACCCGTCGGGTACTCGGGTTTCGGGTACCCATTGCCATCTCTAGATGTGCGGATTGCCGTCGCCGGAGGTTGTAGGATGAACTCCAAATCGAAATCCAGGGGGAAGACGAGATCGTCGAGGCACCAACGGATGCAGAGCTGCTTGGTGGTAGTCGCGGTCAACCGGATCTGAGGCTGCAGAGATGCGGTGGTGGCGGCGGGCGAGACCTGGTTGAGGAGGTGAGGGCCAGCACCTAGCAGCAGATCCGCCCAACCAGGAGACGGATCTGAAGGCTCAGCCCGCAAATCGACCTCGAACCCAGGCAGATCGGGGGCGGCGAGGTGGAACCTCAAGCACCGGAGGCGTGGGGAGGGCGGAGGCGGAGGTTCTTGAGGAGGCGAGTTTATTTTATTGAAGCATACCTGATGAGGAGCTACGGCGGCGACGGAGTTGACGGCGGCGACGAAGTTGCCGGCGACAACGACGAGGACGACGAGAAACACCTTCCAGGAGCACAAGCCACGAAGGGCACAAGCCATAAAGGTACAAAGCTAAACTATACTAACTAAGCTACACTACCGGAGGCAGGGGCCCCGCTCCCGCGCGCTCCGGCGAACTCGCCGGAGGCGGATGGGAGGGGGCCCGATGGGAGCCGGTGGAGAGACTAGTCGAACCAACAACTTCATATTCTCTCCGTCCCTAAACAAGGGTTCACTTAATTTTGTTCTAAGTCAAACCATATTAGATTTGTCTGAAGTTGTATAAATATATTAATACTTTTAATGTCTAATAAAATTTATTAAATTTATTATAAAATATATATATTCATAGCATATCTATTTAGTGCTATATTGTAAGTTCAGTTAAAATTTAAAATTTTTAATTGAAAGAAATCAAAATGGACACTCTTTGCGGTAAACTTTTAGAGATCGTGTGGCATGATCTCATTCGGTGCTCCCCCGTCATGTTTGCCATTTTTTATATAATTCACCCCTTTTTTTCTCAAACTATTCCCACTATCATTTTGGACATGTGCAACCCATATATAATATGTACTTTAGTCAACAATATTCACTTGATTATTTCAAATGAGGTTAAGAATGGGTTAGGCAGATTTTCTTTATATGTATTTCATCTGTTCCAAATTCATAGTTGTTATTATGTATACTAGAACAGATGGCGCGTGTTGCGCGCCCTATCGTGCCGACAATCAAATATAAGTGAATAGAAGCAACATCTAATAGATACCGGATAACATCTGTGGATATATGTAACCAACAATTACATGTCGACTCCAAATCTCAACATCTAGTAAACATGACCTCAAGAGGTGTTTAACACAAGTAAAACTAGGGGAACCTCACCCGCGCGTTGCTGCGGGAATTAAGAAAATGCAATGATCATAAGGGAAATTTTTATGATATCATGTCTGACT
This sequence comes from Cenchrus fungigraminus, assembly GCA_036936925.1. NCBI lineage: Eukaryota > Viridiplantae > Streptophyta > Magnoliopsida > Poales > Poaceae > Cenchrus > Cenchrus fungigraminus. The sequence goes on from CM072780.1 coordinate 79,118,862, forward strand.
GATAGGAATATATGAGCATATTACAGATAGTGCGAAGTTATTTGACTTTATATCTGTACCGAGTATAACCCAAAAAGAATTCCCCGCGCGTTGCTGCGGGAATGCAGAGGAATTTTATATTACATTGAAGAAAAGCAAATACATAGTATTGTACGATCATTTAGGTTAATAGAATTTAATTTAATTACATAGAGAATATAGATAGATTAAGACGGGCAGATGTGTAATATATTGCTTCAAATCATTTAAGTATAGAATACTGTATAGTTGCCTAGAGGCTAGAGGAACTCGCATGTCTACGTAATAATGAGAAGAACATATATGTATACACACACATCATCCGAATACCATCCGCCGGCGCTCGATCACCCAAACCCTAACTTATCATTCCCACTCTCGTGCCTCTCTCTCACCACCGAAAACGGCGGCGGCGGCAGCGGCTTCCCCATGGAGGCCGGCGACCGGACCTCACCGGACATCGTGCCAGGGCTCCTTCGGCTCTCGCCCTGTCTTTCTCTCCCCCGACTTTTCTCTGTCATGCACACCGAGCCATGCAACGGCGCCACGGCCGGAGGAGACTCGCCCGAGCTAGATCTCGGTGGCTCGCCCGCCACACAACTCCATCAGGCCTTGCCACTCTTTGCACCACCATGCTTCCTCCACCAGGCTTTGCTCGCTATAAATAGCCCAGTACTGCATGGCACTGTCCATCAGCTTGCTGGCAAATCCCGTGTCCTGCTCCTTCCTGACAACCTCCATCTCCGGAATCTCAGGAGTTGGATCCAACTCCCCAATGAAGTAGTCTTGCATTAGCTCCTTGGCACTCTTACTGTACCCCGCGTCGTCAAATTCATCCTTAGCATCCTTACCTTCAGAAAGATTGACACCGAGTCAAACAAACCATACAGGAAGCTAAAACCAACATGGTCAAGAAAGGGTTCAGGGCAGTAGTACCGGTTGCTTCGAGCAAAACATCAGCACCCCCAGGATGGTCTTCCAAATACTTGGTCACATCATAAATCTGCATTGCATTAATCAGCAGACCATGAGTTTACTTAGCAGAAAGATCAGGGCGGCATATCTCAATTCCACTCTATTTGAAGCTTCAATAGACGCAGTTGTGCTGTAATTAGTGACGAACTGAAGGACGTAATTCCACAGGCTAATCCTGTGACAGCACAATCAATCTACTAACTCCACGCCCTCCCAATCTCCCAAACCTCACATCCAGAGCACCGCTAGATCGACAACGGAGCACCAAGGCCACGCACAGAGGCAAAGTTTTCCCGGACATTCCATCGAACACATCGCGAGCGACCTCGCATCAAACTGGAATGCTACGCCGCTCACCCTCCCCCACGCGCGTTCACATCTCCAGCTACCGAACATGCCTACCTACCGACACCGTATATACGCACAGAAGCAAGCAAGAGGGGAGGAAGGAGCGGGACGGCGGCGCTGCCTTGCCGTCGATGACGACCCAGCAGTCCTCGGGGGTGTTGTGGAGGGCGGCCTCCTTCATGCTGTACAGCTTCGTCAGCGTCGGCATCTCGTCGGCTCCGCCTTCTATCAATCTACAGGCGGCGATTTGATTATATGATGAGGGGGCAGCGACCGTGGCGGCTTGCCGTCACGTCGGACCAAAATCTGATGTGGCACGACGTTTTGTGACAAACCGTTTCTTCATTAAGTGAATTCAGCCCATATTTTGACGAGTCAAGGTCCAAATACCTTGTCGTCATAGATTGATTTTGGTCCACTTAATATTAAGCTGAGCCCAATATTTCTTTCGTCATAAATTGGTTTTAGGCCTTATTAAGGTTGGATGAAGCCCAATATTGTTTGGGTCATAGAATGTTTAAGGCCTATTTATGGTTGGATGGAGCCCAATAATTGTTGTCGTCATAGACACTTTTTTCGTAACACAAAGGCGTTATAAGGTACATGCCACGTCGGACCAAAATCTGATGTGGCACGGTGTTTATGACAAACCGTTTCGTCATTAAGTGAATTCAGCCCATATTTTGACGGGCCAAGGTCCAAATACCTTGTCGTCATAGATTGAATTTGGCCCACTTAATATTAAGCTGAGCCCAATGTTTCTTTCATCATAAATTGGTTTTAGGCCTTATTAAGGTTGGATGGAGTCCAATATTGTTTAGGTCATAGAATGTTTAAGGCCTATTTATGGTTGGATGGAGCCCAATAATTGTTATCGTCATAGACACTTTTAGGCCTAATTCTGGTTGGACCGACCCAATAATCGAGATCGTCATAGAATGTTTTAGGCCCGGTTTTAGTATGACCGAGCCCAACAATTGCATTCGTCATTAATTTGTTTTTGGTCCAGTACTAGTTGGATAGAGTTCAATATTCGATGACGTCATAAAATGATTAAGTCCCAACAGATGTAGGACCCAGCCCACCAATTGCTGACGTCATTTTTTATACGGCCCATTTTATTAATAAATGGGTTTTGAATTCATAAAAAAATAATAGGCCGAGGGGGCAAGCCCACATATTTTTTCTCGTTTATTTTGGGCTGCACTCCAGGTAGCGCTTAATTAAATATAATTCAATCTCATTTTACATGATAATCAATTAAGTAATTGTCATCACAGATAATATTTTCATACCACTGATACAAATAAATGTTTCGGATCACACATGACACATTATTATCAATGAACACAGAACAACCACAAGCAGATTGTAAGTAGGAGCTCACAAACCAATACACATGATATCTCCATGCTCACAAATAAAACTGGTATTGAAATAGAACCCACTAAGATAACAAAGCTCCGTACTCATAAACCAGCATAACTAGCTGGGAGGACACAAGCAGAAGACTAAGAAACACAGTGGCCTTACCCAAGGCGCGAGCTTAGCAGTTGACGAATGAGGGTCTCAGTAGTTTCTACTTGTTTCTTCAACCTCTCAATCTCATCAGTCTGCACTTTCATTGCTACATCTGATGCTTCTGCCTTGATCTTCAAGTCTGTCAAAACTTGGTCCTATTCAACAAAGATTTCACCAAGGTCAGCAGCTGCATCGAGCCCTCCCAACGAAACTTCAGGTCTTGAGCATGTAGTGAAAGCTGGATAATCTCGAGGCATGTAATCAATGAATGGCTTTGACTTCACATTAGAGGGACAGGAATTTGATATTTGAACCGCAAGGATTGTCCTCAACATTTGAGCCTAAAAATGAAAGGAGAAGTCAAACATGAAACTTAGACGAAGCAAGCAAATAAACTTAAGAATAATCCTAAGAATAAAGTAGCAGGATAATCATGCGTTCTGTTACATACCACGACATGTGATTGAATCTCAGCAATGCAGGAGTGGGATGCTAAGCCCTGCACAAAAAGTTACAAATCAGGAACTGGATCTAGAGCGGTCAAGGTAAGAGAAGGATCTGAAATGTAAGACAATAAACAAAGTAAATTACTTTCTAAGCATGGCTCATCTATTAAGTTGTGTTACAAATCAGTAACTGCATCTAGAGCGGCCAAGGTAAGAGAAGAATCTCCGATCTAACACAATACACAAAGCAATTTACTTTCAACGTATGGCTCATCAATTAACTTGTGTTCCAAATCAGTGACTGCATCTAGAGCGGTAAAGTTAAGAGAAGAATCTCAGAACTAACACAATACACGAAGCAATTTACTTTCTAAGCCAACAAAAATACTACTAGGGGACCAGAAAGAAAAGGAAATGAGATTCTCACTTGTGAAGCTCCAAGATTCAGAGGCCCATGGATTGAGGGGGCATCGGGAGCCGGTGCTTGCGCCGTATCCTCGCTCAACTGCTCAGCTTGGCCAGCACAGCAGACGCAAGCAGAACACCGATATCTGCCGCCCACCATCTGCTGAGATACCCCTCCCCCTCCACCAGCGACGGCGAGGTCGGACCGCCACCGCAGATCTAGCTGAGCAGATTGATGCTTTTTGGAAATGGAAGGCGGGAGTTTAGTGGCGCAACGCGGTAGCAATGGAGTAGAGTATTTATTATTTCGGGGCGGAGAGGGAATACAGAATTTGAAAATCCCGCTTTCGACTTCCTGACCGCGAAATGAAAATTTGGTAAGCTCCACTTGCTTCGGGGCCACTGACAAGTGAGGCCGTGCAATGGTGGCCCCATATTGTCAGCGAGTTTGGGTGGGATTCCGGTGACGTACAATATAGGCGGGAGATGGATATCTGGAAGAGGCCCACGCTTCAGTGAAGCTGGGTGCGTTTCCAGTCGAAGATCACAAAACCTAAAAGCTGCTTCTCCCACTACAATGCCTACACATCTATTTTTTTAAGTCATACGGATATAAGGATCTTCCTTCTGCGTTCTTATCCGGACCAAAGCACACTCGTGCACCCACCAAATATTTCACATGCCTACCGGGGAAAAGCCTGCATATTCCGCCCTATACTGACAGGATTCCTCAGTAGTGTAGGCCTTCGTATTCCGAGCATCCCACGTATTTTCATGGCTACTGTAATCCCGTGAGGGCATCTGCCATGAGGTGCACGCTACCTTAGTATCGGCCATGGTTCGATAAATAGGCGTGCCCCCCAAGGCCTTTGCTCATCGTCTCTTCATCCTCCACGCATTGTGCTAGCAGACCTCTCTATTTGGTTCTGCGCTCTGTGAAAAGAGGTGAGGTCTTAGCTTCCGCGTCGTGTTTTTACAGGATACAATCATTGTTTCTGGTCAGTGCTTATCATGTTTACGTTGTTGGCGAGTGTGTAGGAGGATGGCTTCTGATGCGAATGGAGGAACCACCAACTTCCATGCTGTGCCACCTCCGCAGCGGCCAGGATACATGGATCCATATGATCTGTACGACATGGACGAAGCGGACGAGGAAGAAACGGAGGAGATGAAGAAAGATGCTTCGGCTTAGCTGCAGGAGCAGAGTTACACTCGTGTGCTTTGCCATGGTCGCTGTGTGTGCCCTTACTGCAATCTTGCTAACCGGCAGTGGAGTTTTCGTGACATCCTACAGCATGCTTCTGGCATTGGTCGCTCGGGACGTACCATGAAGTCGAGGGGTAGGCACCGTGCATTGGAGGAATATCTCCACACGGATCCTCGTTATGCTACATTCCGTCGTGCATTAGGTATGACGGGATAGGCGTGTGCCGTATCCATCTCCATGACCGTGTCTGTTGTCTTCCTCGTTGCCAAGTCTAAAGATTTCGTTGCTGGGTGTGTGTTTGTGCGCGCCTGTGCCAGTGCCACTGTACGGGTGTAGGTCTATGGGGATGTATCATGTATCGGCACATTTAAGTTGAATAATTTAGGCAAGGTGACCATCATTTACGTTCTGTATATTCTTGGCAAAATGGTGAATTTAGTCAAACGGTAAATTTGTAAAATCGGTCATCATTTACGTGTGTATCTGCAATGCGGTGTGGTGGGATAAGAATAAAATATCACATGACAAGACATTACATCTCAGACTATGGCAACACATCATGACCAGGGAAATCCACTGAAGCAAGGAAGGCGATCATGGAAAAGAAGAACACCCATGTTCTTCATGGATAACAGGGGATACAGGGGATTTTCCTACCACTACAAGATTCACAGAGCAGGAAAACAGGGGATCGATCTTTTCCATCCAATAGAAAACATACAATTGATCTTTCCATCCACAAGACCACCTGTTTGAAAGTGAAAAAGAAAACCCAAATCCGAGTAATCTGAGACGACCCCTCTGAGGAGTTCCCTGATGACTCTGGCATCGAGGGAGCTTCAATGGCTGGGGGAGCCACGGGACCGGGATTGGCGGGGCCGGCATTTGAAGGACCAGCGCCGAGGTCCATCTTCTTCTTGGTCCTCTTCGAGTCCACCTCCTTCTCCTCCTCCGCACCTTTCTTCTTCTTCGCCGACGAAATGTCCTTGAATGAATCAAGCTTACCGGCCTTGTCATCCTTCAAAAGCTACCTCACAAACGCCTCTATCTGTTGATTCCTCTTCTTGGCCTCCACCCGCTTCCTCTTCTTGGCCGCCAATCGCTTCTTCTCAATGGCCGCCCACGTCTCTTCCTCTTCCTCATCCTCTTCTTCTTCCTCTTCCTCTTCCTCTTCCTCTTCATCCTCTTCCACGTAGTCGTACTTATCCTCACTGTCCTCGCTCTCCTGCCTTTCCATGTCTTCTACATTAGATTCACTCAAGGAGGGGTCGGATGGCTCGCATGCGCTTGGTTGGGGGGAGTCGGGTGGTGTCCCGATGGAGGAGGGGTTGGAAGGGTACGGGGAGGCGGGAAGTCGAATCGGAGAAGAAGGCATGGTGGTTGTGGTTTTCTGGAGGAAGAGAGTTTGAGACAAGGCAATGGAGGGAGTTGGGAGAGTCTGGTATATTAATAGATCTCAGTTTTAGGGAAAGTCGGGGTGTCTCTTCGGGGGTTGTATCACGCTAATGCAAGGAGGCGCCTCGATCTCTAATAATGTAACAGTCTTTTGCAAAGAAAAGAACTATGTAAATTTGTAATCTTAGTGAATTTGGAGCAAACTATATTTACAAGCACTTCAACATGCAGAGATGAACTGTTTACTGCCATTAAACCGGATGTTCGGGTATGGGATGCATTAACAGACCGGATGTTTCGGTCTAGAAAAATATATAGAAAACACAAATTTTTCAGGACCTATAAAAGATGCTTGTTTTGATTTTGGGCAAAGGTGATCTATGATTTCATAGTTTATGAGAGCGATAAAATAGGATAACATTTATAGGGAGACAAGGAATAGAGATGGTCAGGGAAACAAAGCATAAACAACTTCAAACAAGGGGATTGATCAACAAACAAACGATAACCAAATTCACAAACATGGTTTGGGTTAGGGATGCATTAGCATTTAGGATGTTTGGCAATAACCGGATGCTTGTTTTGAATTTGGTCAAGGTGAGCAACGATCACATTGCTATTTTTTATTAATCGTCCAATATTGATCTTCAACTTCTCTAGATCATGTGTCAAGCTAGGAAACTGACATTGTCAAGCGATTGGAAGATGTTGGTGTAGGTCTGTCTAGTGGTGCTATGTTTTGGGTTGGAAACTTGTGATGATGTTCAGACTCGTTGTCTGGTGATGCTTACTCTCCCTGGGAGTCCTAGGAGCGATCGTTGTCCTAATCTAGCTTTAGTCAAGGTAGGTTAGGGCGAGTCAAGGGCCAGTGAACTCCTCTTTTATCCATGTTCTGTGACTTGTTCGGTATTTCTGTTGTTGCAATGGAAATGGGGGATGCCCTCGATTTGAAAAAAATGTGTCAAGCTAGGAAACACGATCATGTATAAGTACAATAAGAGCAGATGTTCTTGTCTACGAAACACGAACAGGCCGGACAACACATGAGACCTTATTTCATGGAAATGTAAAGTTACTAATTAACATCACGATGTTCACATACATAAGATAATGTTCCCACGAAATCTAAAGATACTAACTAACATCACAGATAACATATCGGCATTGGTCTTCCACTGGCACGGCTCGCTCACTCCATCTACATCCATCCCTCGTTTCTGGCCAGGACGCGGTGGCGGCTCCACTTCTTCATGTTTTCCTCCCTCAGGGCCTCAGATCTGGCCATCCTAAGGACATGGTCCTTGATCTCATTCAGGTTCCTCCACCGGTGCATACGGTTGGGGTAGACAGGGCACCCGTAGGTGTTGGTAGTGCGCCGGAAGACACGCAGAGCAAAGGTCTTAAGATGGTCTATGTCAGTTTGGGTGTCGGAGTTGGAGTCGGAGTCCAACTTTGCAAGTGGTGGAGGAGGCTGGGAATCCGCCGGTGATGTACCAGCGGCTCCGGGCATTGGCGGGTCACCATTGGCGGTGTCGCAGTGGGGCGGCTCTGTGCCGTGGAATTGACGCCCTTGCCACTCTAAGTAGGAGTGGATGAAGTGGAGGTCGCGCGGTGACAGCCAAGACCCGGATTCGGCTCCTGAGAAGGCGGTGGGCGAGAGGCTGGCAATGCCGTCGGACCGACGAGCAGGGGTGGGTACGGCCATGCGCCTGAGCTCTGTGTGTCTGGGGGAGACTGATTGCTTCATTGCGTCGGACAGGTAGTAGGACTGAAACGCGAGTGTTTGGGAAGAGAACTATGGGTAGAGTGGTTCGGAACTGGCAAGCACGCTGATGGTGGTAGGAATACAATGGCTAGATTCCATGAGAAGTTGTGCAAGCTTATGTGACAAGCTAAGCAACGGGCCTCTAGATCGAGTGGCTGCGATTCATCTACAAGCTTCCATGGGGCGTTGTGGCATGCTTCCATGGGAAATTAGGCAACGGGCGCCTTGGCCTGTCGAGGAAGGCTATGGCCAGATGTTACTGATAAGAAAAGGTGACCAGACCGGACTAAATTCAGTGTTGATTTTGTGGGCAAAATAGGATGACTACGGCTGGATCTTACTGATCTGCAAAAGTGACCGGACCGGACTAAATGGTTCGTTGAATTGTTATTAGGAAAATACGATCGCATTATTCGAACGAACATCCATCCAAAGTAGGAAACAGAGTCCATTCTAAAGTGACTAATTAAACATCACAATTTCCACATACATAAGACAATGTTCCAACGAAATCTAACGATACTAATTAACATCACTGATAACATAGCATCACAAAGTTCACATACATAAGACAATGTTCCAACGAAATCTAAAGATACTAATTAACATCACAGATAACATAACAACATAGATCTTCGACCGGCGTGGCTCCCTCACTCCATCTACTCCATCCATCCCTCATTCCTGGCCACGACGCGGTGGCGGCTCCACTTCTTCTTGTAGTTCTGCCTCAGGGGCGCAGACCTGGCCATCCCAAGGACATGGTCCTTGACCTCATTCAGCTTGCACCACCGGTGCATAAGGTTGGGGCAGACAGGGCACCCGTACGTGCCGTTCAAGCGTAAGAAGACGCGCAAAGCATCGCCCCGGGGGACCGGAGGGATGTAGCCGTGGAAACGGTCCTTATACGAGTCTGTGTCAGCTTGGGAGTCGGAGTCAGAGTCAAACTCACCAGCAGGAAGGGTAACCGTAAACTTCAACTTCCAAGGCGGCGACGGTGGAGGGGGCTGGATATCCGCCGGCGAGACACCAGCTGCTCCTGGCAAAGCGCCGACGATCGACGGTGGGTCGACGTTGGTGTCATCGGAGGGTGGCGGCAGCGACGGTGGAGGAGGCTGGGAATCCGCCGGTGAGCCACCACCGGCTCTTGGGAAACCGCCGACGAGCGACGGCGGGTCGACGTTGGCAGCGTCGGAGCTCGGCGGCGGCGGGTCGACGTTGGCGGCGTCGGAGCGCGGCGGCGGCGTGCTGTGGATGTGGCCCCACAGCGCCTCCGTGAACATGCGGGTGAAGTGCTGGTTGTCGTGCGGCGGCACCCAGTCACGGGCGCGCGAAGAGGATGTGGCGTCGGAGGATCGGTTGAAGGGTGATGGTGAGAGCCGGCGCGACGGGGAGCCGGTGGGGGATAGCCGGCGCGACGGGGAACCGGTGGGGGATAGCCGGCGCGACAGGGAGCCTGATCGCTTCATTGCGTCGGCCGGGTAGGAGTGAGGCGCGAGTGTTTGGGAAGTGGTAGCGTGGTTCGGAACTGGCGAGGACGCCGATGGTGGGGTGGTAGGAATGGCGATTTATGTGGAGTTACTCGCCTTGCCTAGGAAGTTGTGCCGCTTCGGTGAGAAGGTAAGCAACGGGCGCCTCTTGAGTCTTGACTCTTGAGTGGCTTCCATTCATCTTCCACCATTGAAGGGTTGATGTGCGGGTCCCCGCGCCGTATGACCAACACGTCTGTGATCTCTTGATGATGGCAACCACCTTCCATGGGAAGTTGTGGCACGAGGATGGCAACGAGCGGATATTACTGTTAAGAAAAAGTGACAAGATCGGACTAAATTATTTGTTGATTTGTTGGCAAAATAGGTTCACATTTTTCGAACGAACATCCATCGAAAGTACTCCATAGGAGGAAACAGAGTTCTCTGATCATACACTAATAAGCATTACAGCAAAGTGACACTTGTTATTGTTGGCAATTATCTTTTCATCAAGTCTGGGTCGTCGAGGATCAAAGGCGCCGCCTCGCCGTCAAGCAGGAACGGGTCCAACATCGGGGGCTGAGCGGCTGGCAACGCCGCCAGCCTTTCGAGCAGGGACAGGAACGTCCGTGCCCCTGAGCTCTCCGGGACAGTCGGCGCGGCGGGCGCACTTGACATCAATGGCCGAGCGGCTGGCAACGCCGCTGGCCTGTCGAGTAGGGACGGGAACGGCCGTGCGCCTGAGCTCTCCGGGACGGCGGACGCACTTGACATCAATGGCGGAGTGGAGGGCCACGGCTGCCACGTGCGACCAGCCCGGCCTCTCGGGCACTCCACCCACTGCACGCCAGCTTCTGGTGGCGACGGGTACGGTCGTGCGCCTGAGCTCTCTGGGACAGTTGAAGCGGCAGGCACACTTGACATCAATGGCCGAGCGGCTAGTAACGCCGCCGGCCTGTGGAGCAGGGACGGGAACGACCGTGCGCCTGAGCTCTCCGGGACAGTCCAAGCGGCGGGCGCACTTGACATCAATGGCAGAGTGGAGGGCCACGACTGCCACGTGCGACCAACCCGGCCTCTCGGGCACTCCACCCACTGCACGCCAGCTTCTGGTGGCGACGGTGAGACGGGAATCGTGGTTTGATAGATGCGGAGAGAACACCTGTCCCACCGCTGCCTGGCATGCCAGCGACGAAGGCCGCAGTCGGCACAGAGTGTGCCGGGCCCCATCGGCCTGGCCATCCATTGCAGTGTTTCTGTCCTGCCGCAGTCGCCGCATCTCGGCCCCGCCAAAGCTTTAGCCGGCGTGGATGGTAGGAGAGCGAGCTCCACAGGAGGCACGCAATGATTGTCGCCGACCATTGGGGGAGATGCTCTGAAATGCACATAAAAATTAGTTTGCTCAAAGAGGCGGAAAAGGTCGAAAGAACAAAGAAATTGATTGAATTGGGAGAGAGGACGACGGTACTTGCGCTGATAGGAGGCGATGCCGATGGGTACTTCTAGTGCCTAGAGGAGGAGATGCTGATGGGGTTTTCTTTCGTTGAGGAGGAGATGCAAAAGTGTTTTCCAGTATATATTAATAGATCTCATTTGCCAAGGGAAAGGCGCAGGGTCTCATGGGGGATCGTGTCAGGCAAATGGCCTAGGCGCGTAACTTGCAATCTCGTTGAACTTGGAGCAAACTTAATTCACTTGAACATGATGAGATCGAAAGTTCCCACGAGACCGGTTATTCTGGTATACGAGGTCGGATGTTTCGGTTTACGAACCATGAGTAGACTGGAGAAATATTTTTAATTATTTGATGGCAAAAAGATGCTTGTTTTAAATATGGACAAGGTGAGATATGAAATCATCCTTGTTAGGGAGAGCCAAAAACGTGCACAATTCGAACGTGGAGCCGTGGCTTAGGTAGAGCAATTTGAAGCGATGGGCAACAAATTGGCTTTCAGTAAGATGGTGTCTACTCTATCTAGTGTACACTACCCCATGTAGCAAAGATTTGTTTTTCAAAGACTTGGTTAGTAGGAAAGAATCGTGAAAACAAGCAAGCTGACTTAGAGTTTGAACCACGACTTCATTCTTCCTTGTTGACGAGTCATGCTTGGTAACAACAAAATGAAAGCATGCAATGAGATAGGCAATATAACCCGGGCAGGACCGGATGTTTGGGTTTACGAAACATTAACAGACCGGACAAAAATTTTCATTCCTTTCCTGGCAAAAGTTGCTTGTTTTGAATTGGGCAAACTTGATTACGGATTTCGTAGTTCCTGAGATAGTGAGATCACATTATTTGTTTTTTAATTGTCCAATATTGATTTCCACCTCTCTAAATTGCGATGAACTATTCCAACTACCAGCCGTGGTAAATAAATGGGGGAAGACCAGAAGTTGGTTTCCATCACGTCAATGCGTGTGCGAGTATTGCTACACGGGAATCAAGGAAGAGAGATAGAAACAGATATCAGTGGATTGATCTAGAAACAAATATATCCAAAATCACTCTCACATGTCAGGGTAATTTGTTTGGATGCAGCCAATTATTTGCCTAAAGAACAGATTACATTCAGCGTGAATTCTACATTCCTCGTTACAAAAATGTGACCATTCTTCCCAGTTCATCTTGAAGCACAGGCAGCCTGCACACTGATGATTGCCGCGCGCCACTGGCGGCGCCAGCGTTGCACGTCGGCGCCATGTCACTCGCCGGATCACCTTTGAGGCTTCCTCACGGCACCGCAGGCAACCCTTGTTCGTCCGCATCATCATCGATGTCGCGGCCGCCGATTCTTCCTCGCCCTCGACCTGTCTGATATACCGCCTCGCAGTGTCATAATCACCGGCGCCGCCATTGGCCCTGTAGAGGACCATGGCGGCTATGTAGGCCACCACATTGTGCCCGGCCTGGGCGGCCTCCTCGAGCTTGGCGATGGATGACCGGGAGCTGTAGTTTTCCCCGACCAGGATATCCATCCCGGAGAGGAAACATGCCTCCGGGTTTCTTATGCAGGTCAGGCAATCGAGGAGGGCGTCGTAGCCCTTGCGGTCGTTCCACTGCAACTCGACGGCAAATCGCTCTAGCGCCACGCGCCGACCAACGGCCGCGTTGTTGCACATGCGACGCATCTCCCGGCAGGTCGCCCGTAGGCTACGGAGGTCGTCCATGGGCCACTCCGAGGTCGCAGCGAGGTGGCCGGTGATGTCAATGTTCACCTCTGTAGGGAGCACCACCAGCGATAACGGCAACCGCCTCGACGACATGATTACTGACCTACCGGCGTCTTGAAAATAGTTTCATCAAACATCAGAGTGCCAGTTCAAATGCACATTCAAATTGATACAGAGACTTGGAAGAGAGCACTGTACTCTCACGGATCTTCCTTCCGAGAGGAGGAGATTATTGATGGCTGTTAAGTACTGCTTTTACACCGTCAACTCCTGCATAAAATAATTGGAAAATGATCATCAACACTAGAATAGGGGTTTATACTGACAATTTCCACAAGTGTTGGTGTCCTTAGCTTTTATTGCAGGATGCACCGAAATGTGTGCCAAATGGTACAGTTGAGAGCAAGTAGTCCAATGGCTATTGAAGGACGTCATCATAAACAACCTCAAATGCCAAATTGTACTGCACCATTGTGACGGGCTCGTCGAGACAATCAAAATGGATATATTATTTATATGCATCGGAGTCCGGATGAAGGAGATATGAAAATGACAAAATACAACACAGTGCTGACGTCAGCGTGGGTCCCACGACTTGCAAGTCAACGAATCCTAGGACCTGACGCGCGCGTCAGCGGGTGGTGCCACGTGGCAGCCTCCGGTTGGCCACCACATGCTGGCGCGGATCGGCGCGCGGGCGCGCGCGGGATTTCCCCGGGCGCCACGCGTCGCCATCCTGCAGGTCAGCCGCCGGCTTGGCCTGCCGCGTGCGTGCGCGCGCGCTGGCTTGCACGGGAAGGAGCCGGGGCAGGCCACGCGGCATGACGTGACTGGCACGGGGGACGTCGGTTCGGAAGAGTACGCGGGAAGCCGTCCGGCCAGCCACGCGTCGCGCGGGGAAAGGAGGAGCGCGCGGCCCGCGCTGGCTCGCCCGCGGTCCGCCCGTGGTCCGCCCCGGTCCGGCCGGCTGGACCGCCCGGTTCGCCCTCTTTTGTTCCGGTTCAGCGCCCAAACACTCCAATTCTGCACGGTTCTCTCCGGTTCTCGCCCCTAGGAGGTCGGTTCTCGCAAGGACAGGTGTCACCACGCCACAGGACGCGCCCAGCAGCCTTGGAGGCTCCTCCTACCCTCTCTAGCCTATAAATATGAGGGGAGGGGGCTAGAATGAGAGACACATCCAACTCTCCTCTCGTCTCATTCCCCATGTAGGGTGTGTGTGTGTGAGTTCTAGGTAGAGAGGGAAGTGGAGGTGATGATGAAGGAGTTCTTCTTTGTTCTTCATTTAGAGCAAAGTAAGTATTTCTGTATTTTCCTTTTAGACTAAAGTGATATTCATGCATGGGTGACATGTTCTTGAGTTCTTCGTCTGTTCATCATTTAGAGGCTCGTGTTCTTCGTGACACGATCCTTTGATCTTGTTGACTAGATGAATAATTCTGCATTCCGTTTGTGTGAGTTATCTCGTTAGATCTTATTGGAATATATTAATTGGCGCTTAGTCGTTCGACCTCGCGCCACCTCAGGTTAATGATGGGCGAGGTATAGCCATACTCGCGGGTTCGTCGCTCCGTATTTATACGGAGTGCTATAGTGTTGTTACGGGTCGACAAACATAGCCGTGCTATAGTAGTAATCGGTGGTGCAGACGTGGTGTCTGAACTACGGGTTATCCTTCGATTGCCCTGTATCCCACAGTTTGTCTTGGGGTAGGCCGCGGTGGTGACAGCCGTTGGACCCTTATGGAATGCCCCACGTTCGGATACAGGTGTAGGCAACCCTTTACCGTGAACCGACTGTTATAGCCAGGAGGGTCCGGTGTCCGAAGCGAGATCCTACAGCTTTACTCCCCTAGAACCGAGCACCCCATCATCTCTTTACCCAAGCAGGGGCTTGGTGTCCTTGGACCGTTCTCCTAGTATAGAAGGTAGTACACACCGTTCCTTGGATTCGATACCCTTTGGAATACTCCTGAGGTGAAGTGCTACAGCGGTATTTTCGTGCGCTTGCGGATTCTTTCGTACCCGTCGGTATACCCAGGTGGATCTTACGCTCACGCTAGGTGTACAACTAGTGTTGAGGTTAAGAAATACCAACAAGCATTTCTGGCGCCGTTGCCGGGGAACGGTTGCTGTACCAATCTTCGAACCTAGTGGTCCTCGTATGTATCCTTTTTCGTTTTCTTTACTTCTACCTTTACCCCAGCTACCCTTGGAAGGCTATCCTTGTAAACACCTTCCACCTTCGAGGAGTGAACCCTCAGAGCCACCCTTGTCAGAACTCATTCTTTCATCTGGCTGTCGGATTCACCCCTCTCTCATGAAGCTAATTCAGGATCTTTCCTTCTCGGGGTCTATTCATGAGAAACCCCTCGATCATGTGAGAGACTACGAGTGTCTGATTGAAACCCCGAGTGAAATCAGAGAATCATCGGATGCTCGGAAAAAGGGAATCTTTCCCGCTATACCTCTCTAGGGAAGCACGGGATTGGCACCGTTATTTACGATGTGTCATCTCGTTGAGGATAAGGATTCTCAGTCTCATGCAAGGTGAGGAGGAATTGCTAGGAATGGTATGGGATCACTTCACCTTTTGGGCGGAAGATTGCCCAGTCCTCCACGTTCCCTATCGGAAGCTGCTTCAGCACTTCTGGTATGGGTTACGGAAGGACAATGCCATGCGGCTTAATGCTCTCTCCGAAGGCTCCTTGTGCACTTGGATGCTGTTGAGGGAAAAGAGATCGTGGAATACCTCCAGGATTTCATCTCCCCCTTGCATCCCAGTCGATGAGGTGCCCGTCAGAAGAAATGTTGAGCCACCTAGACTTATCGTCAATCGAGCTGAGGCTTTAAGCTCCGGTTGAGATACCACTCCTGATTAGCAGGAATCTAAGGGAAAGATTGCTTAGTGCAGAGTCTACCCTTGGGTTCCCTTCTCGTACCTCTTCTAAGACCTTCTCCCTGAGGCCTTGTCTCGTGGGAGGATGGAGAGAGTAATTAGGAAAGGACGAATCATTCTCGATCGGTCGGGATGACTTGTTCGGTCCTAGTTATGATCTCCTAAGGAGAGTACGATTGGCCTATCATGTTCCTACGTTGAGGTTTGAGCTGAAGTGCCTTGCACTGAAGTTTCGTATAAACCAAGACATCGGTCTCTGCTTTATAATCCAGTGGATTCATTTATCAGACCGAAGGAGCACGATCATTTACCGATCGAATGGAGGACATTCACTTCATATCTTAAGCCCATCGATCGATGCTGATCAGTCAGGAGAAGCTTAAACTTCATACCTTATGCTTGACTTGATCGATGCCCAATGGGAGTTGCACTTTCCAGCTTATCCATAACCTCCTATTGGAAGCTTAGGCTAGACCCGGGATGGCTCATCGTTTTGATGAGAACATTGGTCCATCTACCTAAGGAAGGATGAGCTTAACCTCACCCTTCACCCGAACTCTAGCTCCTGAACGTACGCCGGCCATTCGAGTTCCTACTCTATCCTCATTTGGAGGCCGAGTATTTTCCTGAGCTGAGTTCAGTCGGAGATCAGTTGCGAGAGTGCTAGCCTCAGTGCTCAACCTTCCGTCTCCGAGGTTCACCCTGGTGCTATAGCTTCTCGAGTCCCGTGATCGCCCCAGGAGCTGTCTTAGCCTCCGTGGAATGATCATGTCTGCTTTTAGCTTTGCTATCTTTTGGAATCGTGTTCATATATGGCACTAACCCTGCAGCTAGAGCTTCATTGCTTCATCGATGATTGGTGGTGAGATGGGAAGGACACCACCAATGTGGCTGCAAGAGAAATCTCCCATGGTCGAGCTTATGACCTTGAATAAACAAAGCACTACCAGGAGATAGCCTGGATTAGCATAGATTTTATTTCCCTTTCGAATAAAAGCAAGAACATGTTGTTGGCATAAGCTGTCCTTCGGGTATTTTTGGTCACTAACCTTTCAGGTGAAGATTGAAAAGAACTGTGGACAGGTGATGTCTAAGAACATGTGCGCTACATCAACTACAACACTGTGGTAGAATTTTGGTGAGGGAACATTTACAAAGGAAGCTTGATCTCCACACACTTGAGTTTTGTTGCTTAGCAATGCAAACTCCAAGTGTGGGGGAGACATGTGAGCATCCCGAGTAAAGTTCCTCTTATGCCAAATCTTATCGTAGGTTGGAGATGATGTAAGCTCTTTCATCTTGCCCAATTAGCTAGGTAAGTCCTGCTTTTGACTTTAAACAAATCCCTTCCGGGAGGTTGCCCGAGGTTCACCGTTATGCGCTCATGCTTATGTTCCTTTTGAAAATAGTTTGATCATGCTTGCATGTCTCCTTTATCTGTGTTCTTATGCTCTGGTTTGAATGTGTGAGTATACACGCACATTCATAGACCGTTTTAAATTAAGCATGGTGCTTAGGTTAAAATTGTCTTCTTCAATCAAAACAAGACATGGTGTTGAGTTTTGATTGATGAACCTTAGAGTTATCCTCTCAGATCTTCGTTGCATGTATGCGGACTAACCCTTGCAGGAAATCCTCAAATTCTAATGGGTAAGTCATTGAGCTATGTTCAATTGGGAAGGTAAGTTAAGGTGTTAGATTGATGTTGCATAACATATATAGGAGGTACATTTGACCCCATAAAGGTCTCATATATCTTCTTTGTTTATGAAGTGTAACGTTGGTCTAACCCTTCTGATCAAATGACATGGTGACGATAATAAAAAAAACCCAAAAATATTTGCTTTTGAATAAAGGCTCTATGGTTCTTGAACCAATAGAGTCCATCTTTTGTTCCCACTTGCTCGAAGAACAACACCCGTTCAACCACTAGTGTGGGGGAGTTCTCGCGAGCTCATGATCGACGTATCCACTCAAGAACTCCCACACAGGCGCTGCACAACATCGACTACGCCTTCATGACAAGAGCAAGGAAAATCGAAGTGACCCGACTGCCTTTTGGTCAGTCGAATCACCACTGGTCTCTCTTGATCTCTTATCCTTCAGAAGCGATGGTATGTGCACCCTCTACCTCACTCTCCGTTATCCATGAGTTTGATTGAATTTCAATTTATATCCTTTATATCAACTCAGTGGTTTGTGCTATGATTGCTCTACATGTTTCCTGTGGTTGGCTTGCATATGTTTTATTCCTTACTTATCATCTTGATGCTTGTGAACAAATATCATTAGGGAACTCATGCCTATCTAAGTAGTTGACGTTTGTGATATGGTTTGATGATATGATCTTCGCTCTAAATGTTTGAGTGCTTGGGAATTTATTTACAAACATGAAAACCCTTTGCAAAGCTCCTCTTTGATATGTCACAGTCCTACCAAGGCCATATGATGTTATTAGTTGAAAACCTTATACTCATATGCTGCTTGCTATTGCATTGAGCTTTGTCAAATTCTGTGACCCTTATGAGAATTCTTTCTATGCCTTCATGATCAAGATTCATGTGCACACCACCATACTCCCCTTGCTACGCTTCTACAAAGGAAGATAGCATTGTACCATTCATCAATTTCATAAGAATAAAGCTCCATATGTGGTGTAACATCTCTCTCCAAAGGTATCCTTCAAAAAGAGACATGGGCTATGAGAAAAAAATAGAGACACATGCTCAAAGCATGATGAAAAAAAAGAAGAAGAAAAAAGAAAAAAAAGGGGAAGGATAGCCCATGTCCCAAATAAAGGAGAAAAAGGAGAGAGATGGTCATAAGTTACATATCTTAGATGGTAATAACTAATATCAATTCCAGGGCTAGTGTCCACCTTACCATCAACCAATATTTTTCCTCATATATGTATGGTAATATCTAGCACCCATTCCGGGTCTAGTATCCACCTTACTATACTCACCATACCAATATACGTGCACATTTTGATCTGATTGTATGATTTGATTTTCTCTGTGGATCTAGTTTTTGACTTTGCAATATATGTGATTCAAGTATGCCTTATCTTTTATCCTACCCTGAGCTCCACATATAGCCGTCATTAGAAGTAGGATGAAGAAAGGTAATTCTAATGCCTTGGTGAGGACATATACACTTTGAGCGATCTGAGAAAATCAAATGAGGAGCTAAGCAAGGTTTATTATGAAAATCATTGCAAAACCCCAAGTTACTTGACATGATGAGCAGGAGTGACTTGATTCATGACCGTTTCATTCTTCAACTACCCAAGATGGCATGATAGACACTCCACATAGTTCACAAGTGCAAGGTATGGTTTGGAATATCTCTTATGCTAGTTTCATACCTTTGGATATCATGTCCCACTTGATCTGACTCCCTTTACTCGGGACGAGCAAAGGTCAAGTGTGGGGGAGTTATTGACGGCTGTTAAGTACTGCTTTTACACCATCAACTCCTACATAAAATAATAGGAAAATGATCATCAACACTAGAATAGGGGTTTATACTGACAATTTCCACAAGTGTTGGTGTCCTTAACTTTTATTGCAGGATGCACCAAAATGCGTGCCAAATGGTACAGTTGAGAGCAAGTAGTCCAATGGCTATTGAAGGACGTCATCATAAACAACCTCAAATGCCAAATTGTACTACACCATTGTGACGGGCTCGTCGAGACGATCAAAATGGATATAATATTTGTATGCATCGGAGTCCGGATGAAGGAGATATGAAAATGACAAAATACAACACAGTGCTGACGTCAGCGTGGGTCCCATGACCTGCAAGTCAACGAATCCTAGGACCTGACGCGCGCGTTAGCGGGCGGTGCCACGTGGCGGCCTCCGGTTGGCCACCACAGGCTGCCGCGGATCGGCGCGCGGGCGCGCGCGGGATTCCCCCGACCGCCACGCGTCGCCATCCTGCAGGTCAGCCGCCGGCCCGGCCTGCCGCGTGCGTGCGCGCGCGCTGGCTTGCACGGGAAGGAGCCGGGGCAGGCCACGCGGCACGACGTGACTGGCACGGGGGACGTCGGTTCGGAGGAGTACATGGGAAGCCGTCTGGCCAGCCACGCGTCGTGCGGGGAAAGGAGGAACGCGCGGCCCGCGCTGGCTCGCCCGCGGTCCGCCCCGGTCCCGTCGGCTGGACCGCCCGGTTCGCCCTCTTTTGTGCCGGTTCAGCGCCCAAACACTCTGGTTCTGCACGGTTCTCTCCGGTTCTCGCCCCTAGGAGGTCGGTTCTCGCAAGGACAGGTGTCACCACGCCACAGGACGCGCCCAGCAGCCTTGGAGGCTCCTCCTACCCTCTCTAGCCTATAAATATGAGGGGAGGGGGCTAGAATGAGAGACACATCCAACTCTCCTCTCCTCTCATTCCCCATGTAGGGTGTGTGTGTGTGAGTGCTAGGTAGAGAGGGAAGTGGAGGTGATGATGAAGGAGTTCTTTGTTCTTCATTTAGAGCAAAGTAAGTATTTATGTATTTTCCTTTTAGACTACAGTGATATTCATGCATGGGTGACATGTTCTTGAGTTCTTCGTCTGTTCATCATTTAGAGGCTTGTGTTCTTCGTGACACGATCCTTTGATCTTTTTGACTAGATGAATAATTCTGCATTCCGTTTGTGCGAGTTATCTCGTTAGATCTTATTGGAATACATTAATTGGCACTTAGTCGTTCGACCTCGCGCCACCTCGGGTTAATGATGGGCGAGGTATAGCCGTACTCGCGGGTTCATCACTCCGTATTTATACGGAGTGCTATAGTGTTGTTACGAGTCTACAAACGTAGCCGTGCTATAGTAGTAATCGGTGGTGCAGACGTGGTGTCTGAACTACGGGTTATCCTTCGATTGCCCTGTATCCCACGGTTTGTCTTGGGGTAGGCCGCGGTGGTGACAGCCGTTGGACCCTTATGGAATCCCCCACGTTCGGATACAGGTGTAGGCAACCCTTTGCCGTGAACCGACTGTTATAGCCAGGAGGGTCCGGTGTCCGAAGCGAGATCCTACAGCTTTACTCCCCTAGAACCGAGCACCCCATCATCTCTCTACTCAAGCAGGGGCTTGGTGTCCTTGGACCGTTCTCCTAGTATAGAAGGTAGTACACACCGTTCCTTGGATTCGATACCCTTTGGAATACTCCTGAGGTGAAGTGCTACAGCGGTATTTCCGTGCGCTTGCGGATTCTTTCGTACCCATCGGTATACCCAGGTGGATCTTACGCTCACGCTAGGTGTACAACTAGTGTTGAGGTTTAGAAATACCAACAGAGATGCAATTGTAAAAATGTTTTCTGTACCCCAGGCGGAAGAAGTCGATCAATGCCCCATTTACAACAAATCCACCGTTCCTTTCTCCGCATTTACAGTATATTCACCGCTCCTTCGCCACCCAAAATAACCTTCGCCGCTGCTCCGTTGATTTCAGGATAACAATAATAATTCATTATGACTGTTGGGGAACCTAACGGAAATTACGTTCTTGGAAATGTGAACAGGTCGGACTAAATGGTCAGTACAATGTGGTGGATACTAACTGCCGCGCATTTCTTGGTCGATTTTGGCAATACATCATCAGTACAATACTCAGAAGCATAGGGCACAATGTTCAGAATACATGATCGACACATTGTTTACAATACCAAAGTGTCACTTGCAGAAAACATGATCGAGACATCTAATTAGCCTTACCACCGAGCATCAATCCCGCCATTGCCGCGAAAAAAACAAATAAAGCAAGCATCACATGCGCGAGTTTGACATTGTGCCTATAATTCCCAATTGACTTCAGCTTAGCGGTAGCCTTCTGAAATTTTTGTCACACTATTTTGAGCTCATTCCTAATCTCTCTAAGCTCACAGTTAGCTTTTCCCAATTCCCCCTCGCACTGCTTTGCATCCTCTTCAGCTTTCGCTTTCTTCTTCATGAGCTTCAGCATAATAGCATACGACCTTTCATCCCATTCTGGATCAATCCAGGAGAAGTCTTCGCATTGCTCTTTTTGTTCCTGCAAATTAAACGACCCATTAGCAATAGCTGTTGACCACAGGCACCATATAAGCAGGTAGCCAACTAGCCATTACCTTTGGGCAGCCAGCAAACCGGCGGCCAGGGTTGAGAAAGGTCCAAGCATACTTCACCACAGCTCTCAACCCGTGTTTGCACTTGTCTTTAGGATGCCTATGGCTACTATTGCAGGAAGATGTCTCCGAGCAGTAACTACCAATGGAAGAAGATGCTGGAGTACACAGATGCTTCAAAAAAATTCATTGCAACTTGAAATCAATGTTTAGTTTTGCACTTTCTAAACTAAAGCCTATCAATCAACTTGTAACAACAATCGTGCTTCAACCGAAATCCCCAATTCCAAATATCACTTCCCTCTGACGAAAGGGGAAAGCAGAGGCACAAAACAGGGTACTGACCTAACCGTAGCTCACTCTCCTCCCTTCGATGCGAGGATCCGGCATTCCCGCCGCGGGTTGTAGATCTGCGCACCAACGCCTCTAGGCTAGATATTTGCCACAACGACCCACAAGAGCGTGCTGGCAAGCCCCTTGCAGGGTACACGGTTGAAATAGCTATTGGCCGCGGGTTCGACCCCTGCTATTGACATAGTATCCTTTTAATTTTCCTCTGTTTTTTTATCAGACTGACTTGTGGGATCTTATTAAATTTTATGACGAGTTGGAACCATAGTAGGAAACAAGCAGTTTCGCGATTGTTCCTCAGGAAGGTCCTTCCAGCAAAACATCAACAGACCAGAACTTTGCCGTCCACCGAGCAGCAAACATCATATTATGATCAGGTAGCAACAAGTTTCTCAACTCATGACCACAAAGTTCACAACACCAAGTAGCAACAAGTTACAACACCAAGTAGCAAACATCATAGGATGATCATCACACGAAATAGCAACAAGTTTCTTAACTCATGACCACAAAGTTTACAAATCATCATTACAATTTTCAAAATAATCATAACCACCCATTTGTAATCATAATGATAAGAACTAATCATCAATTTACATCTGTAGGTGTTGATTCTCCTTTTATAGCTCCATCCTGCAGCTGTCCCTTCACCTTCTGCAGCTCAGCGGCAGTAGCTTCTGAGGATCCTTCCCATTGTTGATCCTTCTTTCGCTTGGCTAACCTAAAGAAAACATAAGCACCAACAAGTTTCATAACACTATGTATTATGATCAGGAGGAACAACCAGTAAATAAACATCAACAAAGAACAAGTTTCATAATAATCAAGCACTACCTATTTTTATCTTTCTCGCGCAGTATCCATTGCTTCTCCTTCTCCATCTGGATAACACTCTGTTGTCTCGATTGCTTCTCCTTCTCGATATTGATAACTAGCTGCTCAACCGATTGCTTATACACTTCCATCGCATCGATGGCATGTTTCAGCTTTCCCTTCACGTTTTCTAGCTCCGTGGTAGTTGCTTTAAGCTTGATGTTAGCCTTTGCGCATTCTTCCTTCCATGACCTTGCCTCCTCTTCAGGTTTTGCCTTCCTGTCCAGTACCAGGTCTTTCGACTCTTGGTCAAGAATCTCACCTATTTCTTTCAATAAGGCATTGTCCCGGCGTAACATGTGGGCACACAACTCCTTGTAGTTGTTGGTCTGTTGCACTTGTTCATGTAACAATTGGTCAGCCATCTTGTTGAATTTCCTCATCTCTTGCATAGTTGTATTTAAAATTTCCTGACACAGCTCCTTGTATTTTACAGCATCTTGCTGCGTCATGAGTTCTCTGCCTTTTTGTTCTTGCAGGTCTCTCTTCACCTCCTGCAGCCCAGCTTTAGTGGCTTCAAGCACCTCTACAAGCTAGTAAAATACAATAACCTATCAATTCATCAAACGATGCAAACTGAAAACTAACTGAATCTAACACCTATGAATTGTCTATAGCCTATCAACTTGTAACACCAAACGAAGTACAAATATGAGGGTACGATGAAATCCGATTCTAGTGTATATGCTCATCAATCCGTTTGATCCCCAAATCTAGAAATCCCTAGGACAATAGGGGAAAATATAGTGGCTCAAACCAGAGAATTGACCTTGTCGAGCCGTTTCAGGTTCTTGTAGCTGGAAGGTGGCGGCGCAACCATCTTCCCGTCGCCTCTAGGATCTGCCATTCCTGCCACGAGCCATTGCAGATCTGCGCGTAGCAAAAGTTGAGTCTTTGCGAAGGCTGTGAAGCCTTTCGCCTACGAATTACTGATCTATATTAAAGATTCACCTTACACAACCATAAGGAAAGTGTTTCCTATTAAAATGACAGAACCAAGAAGTGGTGCAGTGGTAAGCAACACAGTCTTGTTCCTATAGGTCTTTAGTTCGAACCCTTGGAATGGTAAGTTTTTTTTTGCAACATTTCGTGACCTAGCGAAAATGCTTACATGTGGGATCTCCATTTTATGATGACTTGGAACGACAGTAGGAAATAAGCAGTTTCGCGATCGTTACTCAGGAAGGTCCTTCCAACAAAACATCAACTCATGACCACAAAGTTCACAACACCAAGTAGCAAACATAATTATGATCAAGTAGCTCAAGTTTCTCAACTCACGACCACAAAGTTCACAACACCAAGTAGCAACAAGTTCCATCAACTCATGACCATTCTCAACACTCAAGAACTAAACATCAATTACATTTGTAGGCGTTGATTCTCCTTCCATAGCTCCATCCTGCAGCTTCTGCAGAGAAGTAGCTTCAAGCTTCTTGCGATCCTTCCCATTGTTGTTCCCTTTGTCGTTTGCATGATCTGAAGTAAACATCAGCAGCAACAAGTTTCATAACACTACATGTCATTCAGGGTCGTTCATCTCTATGAAGTGAGCAACAACCAGTAGTTAAACATCAACACGCAACAAGTTTCATAATAATCGTAACTACCTATTTTTATTTAACTCGTAAAGAATCGATTCCTTCTCCTTCTCAACCTGTTCCAGCTTTGCCTTCACCTTTTTCAACTCAGCGGCAGTAGCTTCAAGCTGCTTGTTAGCAATTTCACAGTCTTCCTTCAAATCACTTGCTTCCTCTCGACCATTTTCAACAACCTTTGTCAGCCTATCCAGAACAGCAGTAGTCCTAGCATCCCATTGAGGATCAATCCAAATAAGCGTCCCACATCGTTGTTCTTCAGGCTGTAGACACCAAATACATACATGTTCATACAATTATCCATTTGCAACACTGACATCAAGAGTACAAGTACTATAAGTCTACCTGACCGCATATTCCATACCGGCACCCAAGGCTGCACAAGGGTTCCTTGACAAGGACAGCATACCCATGCTCGCACTTGGTATAGCGACCCACAAGGATAAGATTAGCATCAGGAGGGCCTGATGTAATGAAATCAGTGGACCGAGCCACCTCTAGAAGCTAGTAAAATACAACAACCTATCAATCTGATGCAAATTGAAAACTAACTGAATCTAACACCTATGAATTGTCAATAGCCTATCAACTTCTAACACCAATCGAAGTGCAAATCTGAGGGTACAAAGAAATCTGAATCAATTGTATTTGTATATGCTCATCAATCCGCAAGATCCCCAAATCTAGAAATCTCCATCCCTAGGTTGTAGGATAAAATGTAGTGGCTCAAACCAAAAGACTGACCTTGTTGCGCTGACTCAGGTACTGGTAGCCGGGAGGTGCCTCATAACTCACCCTCTCATCGCCGCTAGGATTCTCCATTCCTACCACAAGCCGTCGTTGCAGATCTGCGTAGCGGAAGTTGAAAGTCTTTGCGAAGTCTGAGTGAAGCGTCTCGCCAACCATTTGATAGGCAATTACAGACTCAACTGAAACTTACATGTGGGACCTGGTCACAGTTAAGAATTCGCATGAACTATTAGCTGAGTTTCCCATAAAACATGCACAACCAACAAGTGGTGCAGTGGTAAACAACACAGCCTTGTTCCTTTAGGTTCCTGGTTCGAACCCATGCCATGGCAAATTATTTTTGCAACATTTCATGACCTAGCCTCCGCTGATCTGGCGAAAATGCTTACATGTGGGACCCAACTGAATTTTATGACGACTTGGAACCAGAGTTTTTTATACCGTGAACCGGCCGGTTTCCGCGAAGAAAAAAACCGGCCTGGTTTACCGGTGAAACCAGCCGGTTCACCGAGAACTTTAATTTGTAGGCACGGTTTGGGGGTGGGAACCGGGCCGGTTGAGGTACCGGGCCGGATCGGTACCACCGGGAACCGCCCGAACCAGCCCGGTTCCCACCGGTTCCGTCAACCCTACTTGGAACACTCTATTTTAATATAATGCTTACATGTGGGACCCTGGAAAATTTTATGACGACTTGGAACACTCTAATTTCGAAAGAATGCTTACATGTGGGACCCTATTGAATTTTATGACGACTTGGAATACTCTGTTTTTAAAATAATGCTTACATGTGGGACCGATGTTGGTTTATGACGTTTTTCAGAGCTTATGGCGTCACAAAACAGCATGGAACAAGAAACGCCCGGCTACAGTACCAACCGTAATGACGAAAATTTTTTTGTCACTAAATTTGCTCGAAAGTGAAATATTATGACGAGATCAGCCAGGAACGTCATAAATCAATGACGCTAAAATGTGATTGCGTCACTAGTCAACGATTTTCTTGTAGTGATTGAAGTCATCATTAGCATTCAGATAGCTTATATATAGAAATGAAATCATCTTAAAGAAAGAAAGGACGATGAAAGCAAGATACCTGAATGTTATTGCCCAACCAACAAGGCCACAAAGCTCACTAAAGGCACCAGAAAAAGGATTAGACACAGGCACTCAATTCTGACAAGATGTCATAAAAAATAGCATCAATATGCAGTGATCGGTTTGACATGCACACATGAGAAGAATCATGATAACAAAGCAAGAAAGCATGGCTTTCTAACTTATAGTGAGGTCCTTAAGAACCATCATATGTGTTGCTGGCTTCGCATTTTTTTTAGCAATCCGCATGCTAGTTATCTGGATCCGCAAGAGACTAAACTTAGAATTCAATAAAATGCAACAGAGGGCTTGAATGGCATGGGAAAGTTCATGTTTGGCATGCGAAGATTAAATGACCTGCGAATGGCAAAGGACACCTCTAAAATGTCCCACACTCCATTGCCAAACCTCCTTGACGGCAATGGATATAAGGAGGCAACAAAAAAGACGAATAGGAATACATAGTACGTATTCATAGGGCACCTGTTGCATGTATCATGATGCATCTTGCAAGAATATCTTACTTTGAACCATGACAGTATTAGTAGATAATTGAACAAACATACAACACATGTTATTACATAAATTTGTCTACTGATTTGTTTGGCCATATGATTTCAGTAGCTACATCAAGCTATTCTCTTGAATTTAAGCTATATCTATAAATGGACGCATGGTTTGCTTGCAAACAGAGACAATAAGCTTCAGCAACTACAAATGTTCAAAACTGCTCTTTCAACAAAGTACAACAGGAGGAAATTACTGGCAGATCAGGACAAGGCACGACAGATTCAAAGTAGCACAAAGATGAGGGTGCAAAAAAACTGGAGCTCATAGATCCGCAGGCAAGGGTTTCGACAGGGGAACACGAGGAGGGAGGGAGGTGGGGGCCAAAAGTTAACCAGAGCGAGAGGAAGAAGGAAGCAGGGAAAGGATACATATGGGAAACTTATCTCAATCCTGGATGTCGCACGCAATCCCAATAGGCGGGGCCAGAGATACCGAGCGCGGAGGCCACGACCAGGATGACTAGGCACCACCACCCCAGCGCTGCCACAGCCGTCGCCGCACGACACCCCCCGTAGCTGTCACCGCCACCACCTGCCGAACGCTAGCAAAAAGAGGATCACAGCGCCGATGACAGCTGCTGCCGCTGCGGTCCACCACGACCATCTCCACCGTCGCCGTTCGTGGCCCCTACCTGCACCAGATCTGTGAGAGAAAAGGAGGCAACGAGGAGGAGAGGGAGAGGGCGGGCGACAGGGTTGCGCACATATGGAGGTGGGGGCGAGATGAAAGCCCGCGTCGAGATCCATGGGAAGGACCTCGCCCCTCCGCCCAATCGACCAGACACGCCCACCTCCTTGCTCCCCGGCTGCTACAGCTCCACTGTGGACTCGACCAGCTGGCGGGCGGAGACCAGAGAGTCGCTCCTCGTGTTGTTTCGTGAAGGACCGAAACTGGCGACTAGAGAGGGGGGAATGAATGGGAGCCGATAAAAATTCTTCTCGAAGGAGATGGCTACTCCAACAAGACGAACACGGCTAGCCAAAACACGCCTCTGGCTCAACTACCCAAGTTGGCCAAGACCACGTAGCCACTGGAGTGCTACTGGTCCTAGGAACCAACAAACACTAAGAGCTACTCAAGAACGCAGCGGAAAGAGCAACTCGAACAGCACCAGACCAGCACCGGTCAGACCAGTCACCTGCACCGGTCAGACCGGTCCCTGCCGGATCTTCCGTACTGAGTCGCCGAAACACCCGACACCTACCAGAGACGCACCGGGTCACCCTGGACCCTGAGCCGGGTCACCCGAGCCAAACTTGGAGATCTCCACAGAAAGCTCCTGCACCGGTCAGGCCGGTGCAGCTCACCAGTCAGACCGGTCTAAGCCTGGAAAACCCCAAATCAGCAAACCTGACCTCCCGAGCTCCAAACTGAACCAAACTCGAAACAGCAGCAACACAAGACAACAGGGAACTCACCAAGACGTTCACCCGAGCAAAACCCAACCAAAGGTCTGCACCGGTCAGACCGGTGAGAGGCACCAGTCAGACCGGTCAGGACCTGAGCTCTTGGGATGAACAGCACCCGCGGGTCAACTCCACTCCCGATCTCCCGATTCGCTCCACGAATTCGCACAAGACTTTGGGGATATTAGGAACACCTCATGGGCACTCCATAGCCAAGATTTGGTCCACCAAAACTTGCTAGAACAAGAGGAATCGAAGGATTTCCACCAAGAACGCCTCTAACCCTAGAGCCAAGAAAAGGCTCCAAAAATCACCAAAAAGGGAAAACGGGAAGAACACAATCAAGCCTTGAGGAACCACGCCGAATCATCTATACATACCATGAAGGTTCATACAAGGTCTAGCTTGCTTCCCAATCTTCCATCCCTCTCTCAAGATCTCACCATGAAGCTCTCAAGCTAGTCCTAGAAATTCCAAAGTAAAAAGGAAGAGGAAAATAGCAAAACAAAATGAGTTAGGGTTCCAAGAGATGGCTGCCATCCTCTCACCACTTGGGTTATATGGAGGCAACCGAAAGACGAAACTACCCCTAAAGCCTAACACTAGGATACACGCCCTCGAAGGGCACTTTGGGAATCTTTGTCTTCGCACCATCGGACGGATGCCCGGCGACCACAAACTTGCTTAGCCTCGACGCAAGCCTTGCGATCCCGACGCGTGTCCTCCGCTTCGAAGTCTCCGGACTGCGTCGTCGCACACCGGTCAGACCGGTCAGACTCACCGGTCAGACCGGTCCAATGCTGCTGCACCTCCGTCTTCAGTCTTCGGTCTTGGCTTTGTGGATCAACCAAGGAACCCAGTGGTTTTCTGGTGAACCACTGGAAACCCCGCGAACTCGGTGTAGCCTCCGCCAATCACCACTCATGACTCGACTCCCACGTAGTCCCGGCTCGACCTTGGTTTTGAGGCTCAACCAAGAAACCGTCCATGACTTCATCTTGCCGTTCTTGCCACCATGCGGCCCGCACTTGACCCCGCTGGCCACCAGGTCCCTCGAGCCAAGCCTACTTGTCTTCTCCACACCTAGAGGCCTACCCGGCAACGACCTTTCGTGCTTGCTCTTCACCTGCACCAACACCAGCCAAGCCGTAACCTGCACCAGCAATACTTAGCCAAGAATCAGTCCACACAACGTTTTCAATTACTCATCACACCAGGAAGTGACCATCCACCGGTCCTCGAACCACACAGGTCCTCAATCTCCCCCTTGATGAGTGCATTGACAACACACACATTTTGGTAACCAAAGAGAAAAGGAAAAGAAAAGAAACGACTAAAAAGAAACTCAAGCAAGCGATCGAAAGCCAAACAAAGGCATAGAGTAAGATCACTTGAAAGAGGAAAGACTCGGTCCCCTTAGGCAAGGGCAACGGCTCGACACAACTGAGTCAAAAACAAAGCTCAAGCAAAGAGCAAAGACCACCAAAGCAAAGCTCGAAAACCACAAAGAGCTCCCCCTGCACACATGCAAGCTCCCCCTGAACGAATGCAACTCCCCCTGGACGAATGCATGCAAACCACTTCACGAAACAGAGCAACTGTCTCAGCCTTGCTCTGACCGGTCAGACCGGTCCACCTCACCGGTCAGACCGGTGGACAAGATCGTCCAGCACCTAACACTCACACCGGTCAGGCCGATGACCACCTGGGAAAAACTGGGAACTGCCCGAGCTCAAAAATAGCTCGAAACCACTTGGAAACCTTCTAAATGCATGCAACAAGCCAAAACATGCTCAAACTTCTCCCCCTTGTTGACAATGCATGAATCAAGCCAAAATTTGCAAAAACTCAACCTAGAGCTTCTCAAATAGATAAAATTCAACATAGCATGCTACACACATCCAAATGAGCAAGTTAGATACTCTATAGCTTCGTATGGACAAAAACTACAGGATCACCAAGTTTCACAACCATTGGGCAAAGCTAAGGTAGAATTGACCATTTTTGCGAAATATTACCCTCTCATGAGCAAAATCCTAAACATGAGCAAAACATGTCAAAATGGCAAAGCCACACAAACTTCATGCTAGGACAACCATTCTAAGCATAAGACCATTATAAACACCCACAAGCACCTCATGTCATGTCAAAGCTACCGAGCCAAGTGCTTACTTCTAAAAATGAGACTTCTCATTGGTAAGCAACATGCAACGGTTTAACACCCAAAAACAAGTAAATTTAGCACATATGACATGGGAGCACATTTTCCAAGCAATTTACATTTCATTTTCAGATTCATATATGGTACATGAAATGTCTTTGCGACAAAAAGGAACTTATGCCCCTCCATAAGATAAAGCATGGGGGCTAAACATTCACGATGGCAAATAAGCCTTTGGCCACATATGTTCAAAACAAGCTATCCAAGCACAAATTAAGCATAGAAAAGCCACTAAAACATGTCATGATCATATAAAGCCGTTTACTCACAAGAGAGCATACATGTGACATTTTCAAAAACATAGCTATCAACCATGGATATAAATCAAGATCATCAAGAGCTAAGCCACACTAAGCCATATCATACCAAAATAGCTCACAAGATCATGTAGCACATCATGGTGAACAATGTATATAAGAGAAGCTTTTTCCTACACAATGCATATGATACAAAATGCATGCAACCTATCATACAAAGATGACTATACATCATGATACAAATGCAATGCATAATGCAAGAAAGCATAAATGGAAAGCTATACATATGCTACAAAGGAGCTCCCACACCCAACTCAAGAGACCAAACACACACCAAGTTCTCCCCGCAAACGAGTGAAAGTTGCTTGATCTAGGGGCTTGGTGAAAATATCTGCTAGTTGGTTTTGTGTGGGCACATGGATCAAAGAGATTTTCCCTTTCTCAACATTATCCCTCAGAAAATGGTATCTCACTTCTATATGCTTGGTTTTGGAATGAAGCACTGGGTTCTTAGCAACACTTATCGCACTCGTGCTATCGCAAAGAAGTGGAACCTGGGTATACTCCTCACCAAAGTCACTCATGGTGTATGTGATCCAAAGGAGCTGAGAGCAACAACTGGCTGTGGCAACATATTCGGCTACGGTTGTAGATTGAGCAACACTTGATTGTTTGCGGGAAGACCAACACACCAAAGAAGAATCCAAGAACTGGCAAGTCCCAGAAGTGGACTTCCTATCCAACCGACACCCGGCAAAATCTGTGTCTGAAAAACCGTGAAGCTCCAAAGAAGAAGACGCGAAGTACCAAAGGTCGAAGTCGGGAGTGTATCGTAAATACCTAAAGATCCGCTTGACTGTTTGCTGATGTGAAGTCCTCAGAGACACTTGAAAACGAGCGCACAGACATACCGAGAATTGGATGTCCGGCCTCGTAGCCATCAGGTACAGGAGGGAGCCGATCATGCTCCGGTACTCCTTCTGGTCCACGTGTTCACCGTCCTCGTCCGCATCAAGAGTTGTAGTCGTACTCATAGGCGTCGCCATGGCCTTGGAGTCCTCCATCTTGAACTTCCTCACAATGTCCTTGGTGTACTTGGCTTGGTGTATGAAAGTTTCTTCCTTCAATTACTTGATCTGGAGCCCGAGGAAGAACTGCAACTCACCCATCATGCTCATCTCAAATTCTCTGCTCATGTCTTCTGCAAACCTTGCAACCAAAGAGTTAGACGAGACACCAAAGACAATATCATCCACGTACACCTGCACAATTAGGATCTCTTGGCCCTGCCTGAGAAGAAACAAAGTCTGATCTATCTTCCCCATCTCAAAACCTCTCTCAAACAGGAATCCTCTCAACCTACCATACCAAGCTTTAGGCGCCTACTTCAACCCATACAGCGCCTTCCTCAACTTGTACACCCTGTGGGGGTACTTCTCACTCTCAAACCCCGGTGGTTGCCTCACAAACACTACTTCCTCCAAAACACCATTCAGGAAAGCACTCTTCACGTCCATTTGGTACAATTTGAACCCTTTAGCCACGGAAAAGGCTAGAAGGATCATAATCGCCTCCAAACGGGCTACGGGAGCAAAGGTCTCCTCGTAGTCTATCCCCTCTCTCTGAGAGTACCCCTGAGCAACAAGCCTTGACTTGTTTCTCACCACTTCTCCTTTCTATCCCTCTTTATTTTTCCATACCCATTTTGTCCCAATCGGCTTACACCCTGGTGGAGGCTCCACTAACTCCCAAACTTGGTTTCTCTCAAAATTCTCCAACTCCTCATGCATCGAATTAACCCAATTATGATCAGATAGCGCATGTCCAATGTCTTTGGGCTCAAAAGTAGCAACAAAAGCAGCATGGGCAAAGTGAGAATCATTACGAGACCTCGACCGTGTAGTGCGTTCGTTGATGTTCCCGATGATCGTTGAAGCTGGTTGATCCACTTGTACTCGCCGGGGAGCTTCTCGCCTCGAAGCCACCTCCCCCTCAGCTGGAGCTTCCTCACGATCTCAGCACGTCGTCGTAGGTGTGGGAGAAGGACCGTCCACCATCGTAGTCGAAGTAGTCTGTACATGCTCAGCCGTGGGTGCCACACCACCATCTTCATCATCTCTATGTTCATGCTCCTCCTCCTGAAAAATCTCCTCGCCAAGTTCCTCGTCGCCTGCATACTCAAGAATAAGCTGACTACGTGGCTGTGTCTCGTCGAAGGTAACCTCGCAAGTCTCCACGATTTGGTTAGTTTCAAGATTGAGCACTCGAAAGGCTCTAGAATGAGACGCGTAACCAAAGAAAATGCCGTCGACAGACCTAGCCTCGAACTTGTCCAACTTATTACCTTTCTTTAGGATAAAGCATTTGCACCCAAACACATGGAAGTGACTCACCTTGGGGGTTCTACCGTGCATCAACTCGTAGCAAGTTTTCTTCTTATGCACCCTGAGGTAAATCCTGTTCGACACATAGCATGCGGTATTCACCGCCTCAGCCCAGAACCTTCTCGGAGTCCTATGCTCATCGAGCATCGTCCGAGCCATCTCGCACAAGGTTCTGTTTTTTCTTTCCACCACGCTGTTCTAGGGAGGCGTATACGGACTCGAAAACTGGTGTTCAAGACCCAAGTCATGGCAAAAGGTTTCGAAGCGAGAGTTTTTAAATTCCGAGCCATTGTCACTGCGGATCGCTTGTATGGCATCTCCGTGCCTCTCGTTTCTCAACCTCAAGACAAGATCTCAAACAAAACCAAACGTCTCCCCTTTCTCCTCAAGAAAGAAAACCCACGCATACCGAGAGTAGTCATCCACCACAACCAGGACGTTCCACTTCCCACCCACGGATCTCACACGAGCTGGGCCAACAAGGTCCATATGGAGCAGCTCGCATGGACGCTCCGTCATCACATCGGTGAGGGGTGGATGGGAAGAAGCTACCATCTTAGCATGCCGACACGATGCACAAACCAACTCTTTCTCAAACCTCAGCCGTGGCAATCCTCGGACCAAATTGAGTTTACTCAAGCGAGACAAAAGGTCAAAGCTTAAGTGACCCAACTTCCTATGCCACTTCCACAACTCACTCGAAGAACCAGCCAAGAAACAACGAGCCACACCAGAAGACTGAGAGAAATCCGCTCGGAAAACTTGACCCTCGGGAACGACCACGCAAACTAGGTCCCCTCGAGAATCCAAAATCCGAGAACCACCGGGCCGAAACAACACCTCAAAACCCTCATCCAAAAGCTGGGACACCGAAAGCAAATTGAATCCGAGCGATTGAACAAGAGTAACACACCTGAGAGTGACTTTCTCACTTACCTTAATCTCACCTTCTGAAAGCACACGCCCTCGCCCATTGTCCCAAAAGGTGATGTATGTCTTGGATACCACCGGGACGAGACTTGAGAACCACCCCTTGTCTCCGGTCATATGCCTCGAGCAACCGGAGTCAATCAACCAAACGTTCCTCAAGTCTCCCACCTGAAATTCAAAAATGAGCATGTGAGTGAACAAACAACTCAGCACTGGGGTTAGTACCAAAAGAGTAAAACCAGTGCCGAGCCATTTGCTCCAAAGTGGGGTTAGCACAAACCATATCATTACGCCTATCAAAGCTACCATCACGAAAACCACCAAGGGAACCACCACTAGGGAACCACCCCTGTGTCGCTGGAGGAGAACGAAAATCACGAAAGAAAGACCGTGGACCGTTCCTCCTCTCCATCTCAAAGCTACGACTCCTCACACCATCATATTGAGCACGATGTGGAGAACGTCTAGCAAACTGACCACCACCAGACTCACCATGCCAGCCACCTGAACCACGACCAAAGGGACCAAAACGAGCATCCTCACGAGCACGGAAACCAAACTTCTGTCTGCCCAGACCAGCACCGGTCTGACCGATGCCTCTCACCAGTCTGACCGGTGGTGCTCGGCCAGCAGCACCACCTGCCACCTTTCGATCTCCCCACGTCGGAACCGTCCTCACAATCGCCTTGGCCCTGGGCATTTGCATACGAGGATTAGGTACACCATTTGAGGGGCGGTACATGTCCTTGTTAGCCCACTCCTTAGCCATTCTCTCGTCATGCTTCCTCTTGAAGCAAAACTCACCCTTGTGACCATCTCTCCCACAATAGTCACAATGAAACCGTTTGAGCTTAGGTTTAGGCTTGGGTTGGGGCTGCTCACTTGGTTTCTCCGCACTCAGCTTCTCACCCTTCTTCTCTCCAACCACACTCTCCTTAGGGATCACAAACTTCACTGGTTTTTGGAAATCATTTGTTGGGTGAGGAAATATGGGAGGATCTGGGGTTGTGTCAAGTTTGTTTCTCAGTGGGTTGGGCTTAGGAGCATAGGCATTTTTGTGGAAGGTTTTTGGTGGAGCTTGGATATCACCAATTTTCTCTCCTCCCTCACCACTACACTCTCCAATCTTATCCGACCCAAGCGCTTGCCCATCATAGCGCTTGTATGCCTCTATCATCATCCTAAGCTGTGGTTCATGACCCGACAACCAACCCATGATTTTCCTCAATTCATCATTCTCATCTTGCAAGCGATCAACATAATGTGCAAGTTCCAGATTCTTCAAAGCATGCAATTCACAAGTAGAGCAAGAAGTAGGAATAGGTTCTTTCAATTTAGCCTCAAGAGAAACAGTGTAAGCATGCATCTCATTAATCTTTCCATGCAAAACAGGGCAAGAAGTACAAGCACCTAGCAAAGCAGGTCTAGACTTAAGCTCAGCCACTTCAGCCCTAAGCACATCTAGTTCCTCACACTTGGAGGCATGCTTTTCCTTGAAGACAGTAAGGTCATCTAGGAACACAGAGCAATCAGCACAATCAATCTCATCAGAAACAACAGGTGAAGCCTTAAGCGAATCAATTTCAAGCTTAGCATCTAGATTCTGTGTTTCTAGCTCAGCCACTCTAGTCCTAGCATCCTCAAGCGAGGCCCTAAGCTCTTTCCTCATCTTCTTCGCCTCTCTAAGCATGTCATCACGATTATCAAGCAACTTGCCAAGCTGTTCATTCTCCTCATGCAAGAAGGGAAGCTCGTCACGTACCTCATCCTCGGAGTCGGAGTCTGAGTCGCTCTGGTGACTCTTCTTGCTGCCGGAGCTACGCGCCATGGTACAGAAGCCATGATGAGTCCGGCCCAGGTGGGGTTGGATGGAAAGCCCGACACACCGGTCCAGCTTCAGATATGCACGATCTGGCCCCTGCAAATCCGGCTTCAGGTACACACGACCTGGCCGCCAAGATTCCAGCTTCAAATACGTACAATCTGGCCCCCGTAACCTTAGCTCCGGCAGCCGAAATAACGGCACACCGATCCGGCCAAAGCATGACAC
This sequence comes from Cenchrus fungigraminus, assembly GCA_036936925.1. Taxonomy (NCBI): domain Eukaryota; kingdom Viridiplantae; phylum Streptophyta; class Magnoliopsida; order Poales; family Poaceae; genus Cenchrus; species Cenchrus fungigraminus. Next base: position 79,155,070 of record CM072780.1, read on the forward strand.
ACCGATCCGGCCAAAGCATGACACACCGATCCGGCTACAACACCACTAGGGCCTCCTGTTGCGCCTCGGCAATCTTAGCACCATACTCCTCTGCAACCTTAGCACCGCACTCCAGCACACCTCTCGGGGAAAGGCCCAATCGCCCCAAAAGACTAGTCTGATAGGGGAAGGGTGGCTCTCCCTTTTAAGGTGACTTCCTCCTCCCAAGCTAAGCAAGGTGGGATAATGAGGCTCACACGGTCGCCGCCCGACTACAACTGGGCTTCGGTCCATGTTGCGTCTTTGCCAACGGGTAATAGTGGAGGAAGATGTCCTCATCAAGCCATCTCCAGCAAAGCAGCTCAGCCCACTCAAGTTCTTGGATGACTTCTTGTTCTTGCGCTGATCACCTTCATCTTCGCTGCTACTGGAGCTCAAGGAAGAGTAGGCGAAGCTGGAGTCGACGTCGCTCGCTCTGACCATCGCTCGGGCCTTTCCCCGGCTGTCCTTCTTCCTCGATCGTTGCTCGTCCTTGTGCTTGTGCTTGTGCTTCGGCTTATGATCGCACCTCGATCGGTACTTGCCATCCGTCTTCGACCGGTGCTTGTAGCCGTCCTTGTTCTCCATCTTCTCGGGGCAGTCTGCGATGAGGTGTCCTGGCTTGCCGCACTGAAAGCATGTCCTCGTGTTCCTCCTTGTGTTCACCCGGTTCTCGTGCATCCTCTCGAACCGCCTGGTCAGCAACGCCAGCTCGTCCTCACCAAGCACGTCGAACTCCTCATCTGGCAAAGACATCAAAGAGGACAAAGAGTACATCCTGGTGGATGGGTTAGCGTTAGACTTTGCACCTGAGCCACCGATGAGAGCGAGACTATGAGAATTACTCGGGCTCTCAGGCTTGGCTGTCATACCACGGTCCACCTCAGCCGACTTGAGCTTCGAGAACAGCTCGTTCACCGTCAAAGTGTCATACTTCTCAGACTCGACTATGGCCTCGAACTTGCCATCCCAAACTGTACGATCCAGAGTGTGCAAAAGCTTAACAGCTCTGTCATGATCATCATACGGGAGCACCTCCACATTGGCCCTCATGTTGTTCACCACAACTGTGAACCGCTGGAACAAGGCATCAATGGACTCACCGGGGAGATGAGTGAAGTTCTCGTACTCTCTCCGGTAGGTCGCATACATCCGATCCTGAACCTGAGCGTTTCCAGCGTGAGCATCCTTCAACTGCTCCCAAATCCTACAAGCTAGGTCCTCTATCTGAACCCGATCGAATTCGGATTGACATAGAGCACGAAACAAGTAGTCGACCGCCTTGTTGTTGGCGTCGAACATGTCCCTCGATCCCGGAGCAAGGAAGTTAATCGGATGAACATAAGTTGTGTTCACCGTAACATCCCAAAGGATCTGACCCTTACCACGGAGGAAAGCTGCCATCCGCCTCTGCCACATCTGGTAGTTTTTGCCATCGAAGTGCGGAGGACCCGAACCCCGTTCCTGGTACGCCATCCTTGGATCTTAGACTGGTTAGAATCCAAAGATCCGTAACCGGCTCTGATACCACATGAAGGACCGAAACTGGCGACCAAAGAGGGGGGGAGTGAATGGGAGCCGATAAAAATTCTTCTCGAAGGAGATAGCTACTCCAACAAGACGAACACGGCTAGCCAAAACACGTCTCTGGCTCAACTACCCAAGTTGGCCAAGACCACGTAGCCATTGGAGTGCTACTAGTCCTAGGAACCCACAAACACCGAGAGCTACTCAAGAACGCCGCGGAAAGAGCAACTCGAACAGCACCAGACCAGCACTGGTCAGACCGGTCCCTGCCGGATCTTCCGGACTGAGTTGCCGGAACACCCGACACCTACCAGAGACGCACCGGGTCACCCTAGACCCTGAGCCGGGTCACCCGAGCCAAACTTGGAGGTCTCCACAGAAAGCTCCTGCACCGGTCAGGCCGGTGCAGCTCACCGGTCAGACCGTTCTAAGCCTGGAAAACCCCAAATCCGCAAACCAGACCTCCCGAGCTCTGAACTGAACCAAACTCGAAACAGCAGCAACACAAGACAACAGGGAACTCACCAAGACGTTCACCCGAGCAAAACCCAACCAAGGGTCTGCACCGGTCAGACCAGTGAGAGGGACCGGTCAGACCGGTCAGGACCTGAGCTCTCGGGATGAACAGCACCCGCGGGTCAACTCCTCCAAATCCAACTCCCGATCTCTCGATTCGCTCCACGGATTCGCACAAGAATTTGGGGATAGTAGGAACACCTCATGGGCACTCCATAGCCAAGATTTGGTCCACCAAAACTTGCTAGAACAAGAGGAATCGAAGGATTTCCGCCAAGAACACCTCTAACCCTAGAGCCAAGAAAAGGCTCCGAAAATCACCAAAAAGGGAAAACGGGAAGCACACAATCAAACCTTGAGGAACCACGCCGAATCATCTATACATACCATGAAGGTTCATACAAGGTCTAGCTTGCCTCCCAATCTTCCATCCCTCTCTCAAGATCTCACCATGAAGCTCTCAAGCTAGTCCTAGAAATTCCAAAGGAAAAAGGAAGAGGAAAATAGCAAAATAAAATGAGCTAGGGTTCCAAGAGATGGCTGCCATCCTCTCACCACTTGAGTTATATGGAGGCAACCAAAAGACGAAACTACCCCTAAAGCCTAACACTAGGATACACGCCCCCGAGGGGCACTTTGGGAATCTTTGTCTTCGCACCATCGGACGGATGCCCGGCGACCGCAAACTTGCTTAGCCTCAACGCAAGCCTTGCGATCCCGACGCGTGTCCTCCGCTTGGAAGTCTCCGGACTGCGTCGTCGCACACCGGTCAGACCGGTCAGACCTGAAGGACCGAGTAGACGACCAGAGAGGGGGGAGTGAATGGGAGCCGATAAAAATTCTTCCCGAAGGATGAACTAGGCCTATGCCCCAACTTCACAACCTAGGATTCCCACACAAGCTTGTCAAGGTCACGTAGTCACAACGGACCTACCAACCCTAGGAACAAGCCTCAAACAATCCCAAAGTGAAAGAGCAACTCAAGAAGCAAAGGACTTAGGCAATCTGCGAAGTCCCAGGCGGACTGTACGAGATGACCGGGCGGACGGTCCGCGTGGAGCAGGCGGACGGTCCGCAAATTGACCCCGAACCTCCAGTATGCACCGTCCGAAATTCGGACGGTTCGCGAGCTCACTGCGGACTGTCCGCTCCTCGCGGACGGTCCGGCCTCACGGGGCGGACGGTCCGGCCAACAACTTCCAACCAAAACCTACCGACCAAACGGATCGAAACGAGACGGCTCAAGAACTCGCGAAGAACACGACGAACAGCCGGCTGCCGGGCTCCTCGCGGACGGTCCGCCGACCAGGCGCGGACGGTCCGCCAGGTGCGGACAGAGTAGCCCGAGCACGAAAACGCGAAGTCAACCCCTTCTATCCTTCCATGGATCTCCCAAACAGCTTGAGCTCTTGAGGCAAGATTTGGGGGAGATGTGAAGCGTCCCTAGGAGATGCTATACCCCAAAACTTGAGACCTCAAACGAACTAAATCGCCGGGAATCGAATCGCAACCGAGCTCTACCAAAAAGCTAGGGTTCCAACCGAAATCCTTCAATTGGAGGCCAAATCCGGAGATTGGGGGGTCAAGATCAAGCACAAAGATGCACACGACATCTATCCATGATCCCCACCAACAAATCCGAACCCAAACACCTCAGAATCGAAGGAACAAGGCGCGCACGAAAATCCAATGAAAATAGCTCGAAAAAGACACGAAAATCACACGAGCTACAAGAAGGAAATCAACGCAACCATGAATGCTTCCATACACTCGGAGGTCAGATTCTCTACAAAGAGGTGAAGAAAATCTACGCCTATGGAGCAAGGAAATGAGAAGCAGTCCGGATGGATGGTTTGCCCAGAAAACCCTACAGCTATATATATGAGTCCCTCTGGGTTGGGCAAATGACCAAGCTACCCCTAGCACTTAAACTTAAGATACAATCCCCTCAGGGGCAAATAGGTCATGTAGCACTACTCTTCATCGCACGGCCACGCCTTCGCCGCAGTCCGCGTCCTCCCAACGCAAGCCCTGCGATCCCGCCACGTGTCCGTCGGCATCGAAGCTTCTCGACGCGCCCGGATCCCGTCTCCGCCCGTCGAGCCTCCGGTCTTGGTTTTGTGGCTCAACCAAGTAACCCGACGGTTTTGTGGTGAACCACCGCAAACCCCGCGTGCAGACTCCGGTCGTGAGCCGCTACCCTGCACCGGCTCCGGTCGACGACTTCGTCTTGCTTTTCTTGCCACCATGCGGCCCACACTTGACCCCGCTGGCCACCGGGTCCCTCGAGCCGAGCCTACTTGTCTCTCCACTCCTCGGAGGCCCCGCAAGGCATAGACCTTTCGCGCCCGCTCTTCACCTGCACCAACGTAAATCAAGCCGCAACCTGCACCTGCAATACTTGGCCAAGAGTCAGTCCACACCACGTTGTCAATCACTCATCACACCAGGGAGCGACCATCCACCGGTCCTCGGACGCTCCGGTCCTCAATCTCCCCCTTGATGAGTGCATTGACAACACACACAAGTAACCAATTCAGAGAAAAGAGAAAAAGAAAAGAAACGACTGAAAAACTCAAACAAGTGATCAAAAGCCAAACAAAAGCCAAGAAGAGATCACTTGAGAGAGGAAAATCTCGGTCCCCTAAGACAAGGGCAACGGCTCGACACAACCGAGATAAAATGCTCCAAAATTGCCGACTCCTCAAGGTGAGGCAAAAGGGCTCGACACCATCGGCAAAAGAGCACAACTAAAAATTCAGGCGAAAAAGAGCTCCCAAATGCATGAATGTAAGCTCCCCCTGAACAAATGCATTTCTCTCAATTTTCTTCCCTTGATGCAAAAACTCCCCCTGGAAACATGAATTGGGTACTTTTCCTCCCCCTTGTTGGTAATGCATGAATCAAGTCTACAAATGCAAGCATGTGCTTCTCAAATAGACAAAGAGCACTACAACATGCTAAAAAGAGACATAGACAAGCAAGATTGCCACAAATTTAGTACAAGCATCGCCAACAAGATAGATAGGGACATATAAGCATGTGACATAGCCATGATCAAAATGTAGCAATTTTCACAAAAGTTTCCCTCTCATGAGCATAGACCTAAACATGATCAAAATGAGCACAAACAACATATAACTCACAAACTTCATGCAAGGTCATAAATTCTCATCACAAGATTATCACAAACACCTACAAGCTATCTCATGTCATGTCAAAGCCACTGAGCCATGTGTCCACTTCTAAATGTGAGACTTCTCAACGGTGAACAACATGCAACAGTTTAGCACCCAAGATAAGGAATTTAAAGCAAGAATGACATGGAAGCATATTTTTCAAGCACAAGCATTTCATATACCAATTTCAAGATTTACAAAATAAGCATGGTATACGAAGTGCCTTTGCGGCAAAAAGAAGCTTAGGCTTCTCCACAAGGTAGCATGTAGGCTAAACAGCCATGATGACAAATGGGTCTTTGACCCCAAATGAAAAGAACATGGTTCCAAGCACAAATTAAGCAAGAAATAGCTATAAGCGTACAATTTGAACATGAGAGGCATTCAACTCATAAGAGAGGATCATATATAGCATTTTCACAAAAGAGAGCCATTCACAAGCATATACATCCCAAAGCTATCAAGAGCATCGCTATCCATCATATGAGCATCACTAGCAAAGTCACAATCTCATATCCAGCACGTCATAGTGATCCAAGTATATAGGAGAAGCACATCTCATATGATACATATGCAGTCTATGATACAAAGATGCAAAGCATGATATGATACATAAATGAAAATGCAACATGAGTATGTACATCAAACCCACCAACCAAAGCTCAAAAAGGAAAAACAACACCAAGCTCCCCTCGCAAACGGGCAAATGTAGCTTGGTCCAAAGGCTTGGTTAGGATATCGGCAAGCTGCTTTTCTGTTGGCACATGGATGAGGTCTATGCTTCCCTTCTCAACATTGTCTCTCAGGAAGTGGTACCTCACCTCTATATGTTTGGTTCTGGAGTGAAGCACGGGGTTTTTGGCAACGCTAATGGCACTCGTGCTATCACACATGAGAGGTACATGGGAACACTCCTCACCAAAGTCACTCAGCGTGTATGTGATCCAAAGCAGCTGTGAGCAACAACTAGCGGCAGCAACATACTCGGCTTCTGTGGTAGACTGAGCTACACTAGACTGTTTGCGAGAGGACCAAGAAACAAGCGAAGATCCCAAAAATTGGCACGTCCCCGAAGTAGACTTCCTATCGACTCGACACCCCGCAAAGTCGGCATCCGAAAACCCAAGAAGCGAAAGAGAAGAGGACGACGAGTACCAAAGACCGAGCTCAGGAGTGTATCGAAGATACCTGAAGATCCGCTTGACGGCCTGCCGATGTGAAGTCCTCAGCGACACCTGCAAACGAGCGCACAGACACATAGAAAACTGAATGTCCGGCCTAGTCGCCGTCAAGTACAAAAGGGAGCCGATCATGCTCCGGTACTCCTTCTAGTCCACGGGCTCTCCGTCCTCGTCCGCATCCAACGCTGTAGTCGTACTCATCGGTGTCGACAGGGGCTTTGAATCGTCCATCTTGAACTTCTTGAGGATGTCCTTCGTGTACTTGGCTTGATGCACAAAGGTTCCTTCCTTCGCCTGCTTGATCTGAAGCCCGAGAAAGAACTGCAATTCTCCCATCATAGACATCTCGAATTCTTTGCTCGTATCCTCTGCAAACCTCGCAACCAAAGAGTGAGACGAGCCACCAAAGACAATATCATCCACGTACACCTGAACAATTAGGATATCATCGCCCTGCCTGAGGAGAAAAAGAGTCATATCAACCTTGCCCATCTCAAACCCCTTGCTGAACAAGAACCCCCTCAAACGACCATACTAAGCACGAGGAGCTTGTTTCAGCCCATACAACGCCTTTCTCAGCCTATACACCTGGTGAGGAAACTCAGCACTCTCAAAGCCCGGTGGTTGCTTCACATAAACCTCTTCTTCTAAAAACCCATTCAAGAAGGCACTCTTCACATCCATTTGGTACAATTTGAACCCTTTAGCCACGGAAAAGGCTAGAAGGATCCTAATCGCCTCCAAACGGGCTACAGGAGCAAATGTCTCCTCATAGTCTATCCCCTCCTTCTGACTATACCCCTGAGCAACCAACCTCGATTTGTTTCTCACCACCTCACCATTCTCACCCTCTTTGTTCTTCCACACCCATTTTGTCCCAATAGGTTTGCAATGTGGTGGTGGCTCTACCAACTCCCAAACTTCGTTTCTCTCAAAATTCTCTAACTCCTCATGCATTGCGTTTACCCAATTAGGATCAGAAAGGGCGTGTCCAATGTCTTTCGGCTCAAAGGTAGCAACAAAAGCCAAATGAGCAAAATGAGAAACATTCCTGGACCTTGACCGTGTCGTACGTTCATTGATGTCGCCGATCATTCTTGAGGGAGGATGATCAACTTGAACGCGCCTTGGTGCCTCTCGCCTGGAGACAATCTCCCCCTCAGCTGCAGCTTCCACTTGATCTTGCTGGATCGTAGTCGGTGTAGAGGCTGGACCATCCTGCACCGTAGTCGTCGTAGTGGAAGTAGAGGGTACATGCTCGACTGGGGCTTCATCATCACCATCATCCTCTCCAGCATCATCCTCCTCGTCCTCAAAGATCTTCTTGCCAATCTCGTCGTCACCTGCACACTCAAAGACAGACGAACTGCATGGCTGGGTCTTGTCGAAGGTAACCTCGCAAGTTTCCATGACTAGGTTAGTATCAAGGTTGAGCACACGGAATGCTCGAGAATGACTCGCATAACCCAAAAAGATCCCATCGGAAGACCTCGACTCAAACTTATCAAGCCTACCCTTCTTGAGAATAAAGCACCGACAACCAAAAGCCCTAAAATGGCTCACTCTAGGTGCTCGCCCGTGCATGAGCTCATAGCACGTCTTGTTCAAGAAGGCCCTAAGAAAAATCCGGTTCCCAACATGGCACGCGGTATTCACCGCCTTAGCCCAATATCTCCTCAGAGTCCTATGCTCGTCGAGCATCGTCCGAGCCATCTCACAAAGGGAACGATTTTTCCACTCAACCACACCATTCTGACAAGCCACATAGGGAGAAGAGAATTGATATTCGAGACCCAAATCACGACAAAAGGTTTCGAAACGAGAGTTTTTAAATTCAGAACCATTGTCGCTACGGATAGCTCGAATGGCATCTCCATTCCTCTCATTCTTCAACCTCAAGATTAGATCCCGCACAAAACCAAACGTCTCCCCTTTGTCAGCCAAAAAGAAGACCCAAGCATAGCGAGAATAGTCGTCAACTATCACCAGGACATACCATTTCCCACCCGCCGAGCACACACGAGCTGGACCAACCAAGTCCATATGGAACAGCTCGCATGGCCTCTCTGTCATAACGAATGTCAGAGGCGGGTGAGAGGCGGCGATCATCTTACCATGCCTACACGGAGCACATACCAAGTCCTTTTGGTATTTCAACTTAGGCAATCCTCGGACTAATCCTAGCCCACTCAAGCGTGACAACAAGTCAAAACTCAAGTGACCTAGTCTCCTATGCCATTTCCAAAGCTCCGCCGAAACGCCAGCAACCAGGCAACGAGAAGAGCCGACACACTGAGAACAATCGGCTCTGAAAATCTGACCCTCGGGGATGATCGTGCACACAAGATCACCTTGAGAATCCAAAACACGCGAAGCGCCCGTTTTGAAACGGACCTCAAAACCCTCATCAAGAAGCTGGGAAACCGAAAGAAGATTGTACCCCAAAGACTTGACAAGAGAAACACGCCTAAGAGTCACAGACTCGCTCACCTTCACCGTGCCCACGGAAAGCACTCTACCTTTCCCATTGTCCCCAAAAGTGATGTACTCTTTGGTCATCACCGGGGTGAGGCTGGAGAACCACCTTCGATCTTCGATCATGTGTCGAGAGCAATCGGAGTCGATCAACCAAAAGCCCTCCAAGCCTCCCACCTGCAAATCAAAAACGAGAGCGAGAGTGAGCAAACGACTCAGCACTGGGGTTAGTACAAAATGAATCAAACCAGTGCCGTGCCATTTGCTCAAAAGTGGGGTTAGCAAAATCCATCCTATCTCCTCTAGGTGGAACACCCCCACGTCCCCTTGGAGGACTACGCGCACCACGAGGTGGAGACCGTGGCCTGTAGCTCCTCTGGGACCTAAAACTGTGATCGTTCCCCCCATACTCGTATTGGCCACGAGCGAAGGAACGTCCAGCAAACTCACCACGCCCAAACCCAGCACGCCTACCACCTTCTCTATGTGGTGGCTCACCTCGAGGCACAAACACACGCCTCTCTCGAGGGTAAATGGTATGCACCACACCCTCGCCCCTCAGCACCAACCTAGGCTCAGGCACACCACGAGAAGGGCGGTACCTGTCCTTGTTGGCCATCTCCCTAGCCAACCTCTCCTCACGCTTCCTCCTGAAGCAAAACTCCGCTAGGTGCCCATCCCTCCCACAATGCTCACAATGGAAGGGTTTTGGTTTTGGCTTTGGTTTTGGGCTCTCTTTGGGCTCTGGCTTCTCCTCACTCGGTTTCTCTCCCTTCTTCCCAAAGAACTCATTCCCCAAGTCACTCTTGAATTTGATAGGTTTCTGGAAGTTGTCTGTGTGTGGAGGAAACATGGGTGGAGCTGGGGTTGTGTCTAGTCGGTTCCTAAGTGGGTTTGGCTTAGAAGCAGAGGCATTTTTGTGGTGGGTTTTTGGTGGCTCTGGGATATCTCCAATCTTCCCCTCATCCTCGCCATTTCCCTCACCAATCTTGTCTGCCCCAAGCGCTTGCCCATCATAGCTCTTGTATGCCTCAATCATCATCCTGAGCTGAGGCTCATGACCAGACAACCAACCCATCATCTTTCTCAACTCATTATTCTCATCCTGCAAGCGATCAACATAGTGTGCAAGCTCCATATTCTTCACAGCATTTATTTCACAAGTAGTGCATGATGTAGGAATAGGAACTTTCAGCTGAGCCTCTAGTGATCTAGCATAAACAAGCGAAACATCTAGCTTCTCATGCAAAACAGGACAAGAAGTGCAAGCACCAAGCAAAGTGGGCCTAGATTTCATCTCATCTAGCTCAACCCTAAGCACATCTAGTTCCTCGACCTTGGAGGCATACTTTTCCTTAAGCACAGTCAATTCACCAAGAAAAGTGGAACAATCAGTGCATTCAGGTTCATCGGTCACAATAGGAGCAGACTTAAGAGAATCTATTTGAGCCCTAGCATCAACTAGCAAAGACTCTAGCTCAACCACCTTCTCCTTAGCCTCTCCAAGCAAAGACCTATACTCCCTCTTCTCCTTGTTGGTCTTTCTAAGCACATCATCACGGTTGTCAAGCAAATCATTCAACCTAGCATTCTCCGCTATCAAGAAAGATGGATCATGGTTTACCTCTTCCTCGGAGTCAGAGCCCGAGTCATCCTTGTTGCTCTTTTGCTTGCGGAGCTATGTGCCATGCCGCAAAAGCCTTGGGCGGTGAAGCACAGGCCGTTGATGTTCTTGCTTGACCGCTTGCCCTTGTGCCAGTTCTCATCTTCATCACTTGAGCTCGATGAAGAGTAGCAGGAGCTTGAGTCGATGTCACTCGCTCCGGCAACCATCGCCCGCTCCTTCTTCTTGTGACCGCCACTCTTCCTCGGCCTCCGCTCGGACTTGTTCTTGCCTTTGTAGTCGTCCCTCGAGCGGTGCTTGTGGTCGGTCCTCGAACGGTGCTTGTGCTCGGGCTTGACCTCCATGGGTTCCGGGCACTCAGCGATAAAGTGCACGTGCTTCCCACACTGGTAGCACATGCCCGAGCTCCTCCGAGCGTTCTTCTGGTTCGTGTACATGTGCTCGAACCGCCTGCTCAGCAATGCGAGATCCTCCTCGCCAAGCACGTCAAACTCCTCATCTGGCATGGACACAAGACAAGACAAAGAGAACTATCTCGAAGACATGTTAGCATTAGTCCTTGATCTAGAAATGAGAGCCAGACTATGAGGGTCAGTCGGGTTCTCGATCTTTGCACGCACCCCACGGTCCACCTCGGACGACTTGAGCTTGGAAAACAGCTCGTCCATTGTGAGGGTCTCATACTTCTCTGACTCAAGAATGGCCTCGACTTTTCCACTCCACACGGTACGATCTAGAGAGTGCAGGAGCTTGACAACCCTGTCATGATCATCGTACGGGAGCACGGCCACATTAGCCCTCATGTTGTTCACAATCACCGTGAACCGCTGGAACATGGCATCAATGGACTCACCGGGGAGATGAGTGAAGTTCTCGTACTCTCTCCGGTAGGTCGCAAATAGCCGAGCCTGAACCTGAGCGTTCCCAGTGTGAGCATTCTTCAGCTGCTCCCAAATCCTACAAGCCAAGTGCTCTGTCTGAACCCGATCGAATTCGGATTGACATAGAGCACGAAACAAGTAGTCGACCGCCTTGTTGTTGGCGTCGAACATATCCCTCGATCCTAGAGCTAGGAAGTTCATCGGATGAACATAAGCTGTGTTCACCGTGACATCCCAAAGGATCTGACCCTTGCCGCGGAGGAAAGCAGCCATCCGCCTCTACCACATCTGGTAGTTCTTACCATCAAAGTGTGGAGGACCCGAACCCCGTTCCTGGTACGCCATCTTTGGATCTTAGACTGGTTAGAATCACGAAGATCTGTAACCGGCTCTGATACCAATTGAAGGACCGATTAGGTGACCAGAGAGGGGGGGAGTGAATGGGAGCCGATAAAAATTCTTCCCGAAGGATGAACTCGGCCTATGCCCCAACTTCACAACCTAGGATTCCCACACAAGCTTGTCAAGGTCACGTAGTCACAACGGACCTACCAACCCTAGGAACAAGCCTCAAACAATCCCAAAGCGAAAGCGCAACTCAAGAAGCAAAGGACTTAGGCAATCTGCGAAGTCCCAGGCGGACTGTCCGAGATGACCGGGAGGACGGTCCGCGTGGAGCAGGCGGACGGTCCGCGGGTCAGGGGCGGACGGTCCGCAAATTGACCCCGAACCTCCAGTATGCACCCTCCGAAATTCGGACGGTCCGCGAGCTCACTGCGGTCTGTCCGCTCCTCGCGGACGGTCCGGCCTCACGGGGCGGACGGTCCGGCCAACAACTTCCAACCAAAACCTACCGACCAAACGGATCGAAACGAGACGGCTCAAGAACTCGCGAAGAACACGACGAACAGCCGGCTGCCGGGCTCCTCGCGGACGGTCCGCCGACCAGGCGCGGACGGTCCGCCAGGTGCGGACAGAGTAGCCTGAGCACGAAAACGCGAAGTCAACCCCTTCTATCCTTCCATGGATCTCCCAAACAGCTTGAGCTCTTGAGGCAAGATTTGGGGGAGATGTGAAGCGTCCCTAGGAGATGCTATACCCCAAAACTTGAGACCTCAAACGAACTAAATCGCCGGGAATCGAATCGCAACCGAGCTCTACCAAAAAGCTAGGGTTCCAACCGAAATCCTTCAATTGGAGGCCAAATCCGGAGATTGGGGGGTCAAGATCAAGCACAAAGATGCACACGACATCTATCCATGATCCCCACCAACAAATCCGAACCCAAACACCTCAGAATCGAAGGAACAAGGCGCACACGAAAATCCAACGAAAATAGCTCAAAAAAGACACGAAAATCACACGAGCTACAAGAAGGAAATCAACGCAACCATGAATGCTTCCATACACTCGGAGGTCAGATTCTCTACAAAGCGGTGAAGAAAATCTACGCCTATGGAGCAAGGAAATGAGAAGCAGTCCGGATGGATGGTTTGCCCAGAAAACCCTAGAGCTATATATATGAGTCCCTCTGGGTTGGGCAAATGACCAAGCTACCCCTAGCACTTAAACTTAAGATACAATCCCCTCAGGGGCAAATAGGTCATGTAGCACTCCTCTTCATCGCACGGCCACGCCTTCGCCGCAGTCCGCGTCCTCCCGACGCAAGCCCTGTGATCCCGCCACGTGTCCGTCGGCATCGAAGCTTCTCGACACGCCCGGATCCCGTCTCCGCCCGCCGAGCCTCCGGTCTTGGTTTTGTGGCTCAACCAAGTAACCTGACGGTTTTGTGGTGAACCGCCGCAAACCCCTCGTGCAGACTCCGGTCGTGAGCCGCTACCCTGCATCGGCTTCGGTCGACGACTTCGTCTTGCTTTTCTTGCCACCATGCGGCCCGCACTTGACCCCGCTGGCCACCGGGTCCCTCGAGCCGAGCCTACTTGTCTCTCCACTCCTCAGAGGCCCCGCAAGGCATAGACCTTTCGCGCCCGCTCTTCACCTACACCAACACAAATCAAGCCGCAACCTGCACCTGCAATACTCGGCCAAGAGTCAGTCCACACCACATTGACAATCACTCATCACACCAGGGAGCGACCATCCACCGGTCCTCGGAAGCTCCGGTCCTCAAGACCCACCGGTCAGACCGGTCCGATGCTGCTGCACCTCCATCTACGGTCTTCAGTCTTGGCTTTGTGGATCAACCAAGGAACCCAGTGGTTTTCTGGTGAACCACTGGAAACCCCGCGAACCCGGTGTAGCCTCCGCCAATCACCACTCATGACTCGGCTCCCACGTAGTCCCGGCTCGACCTTGGTTTTGAGGCTCAACCAAGAAACCGTCCATGACTTCATCTTGCCGTTCTTGCCACCATGCGGCCCGCACTTGATCCCGCTGGCCATCGGGTCCCTCGAGCAAAGCCTACTTGTCTTCTCCACACCTGGAGGCCTACCCGGCAACGACCTTTCGCGCTTGCTCTTCACTTGCACCAACACTAGTCAAGTCGTAACCTGCACCTGCAATACTTAGCCAAGAATCAGTCCACACAACGTTGTCAATCACTCATCACACTAGGAAGTGACCATCCACCGGTCCTCAAACCACACAGGTCCTCAACTGCCGCCCGTGCTGGAGCAGCCGCCGCTCCCGAACCCTAGCAAGGAAAAAGAAGATGAGGAGAAAGGAAATAGGAGGGAATGAAGCAGAGGAGATGGAGGGAAGGGGAGGAGGAGACATATCTATCGGCATGTGCCACCGCTGGCTCGGCGGGGTTGCGCCGCCGAAGAAATGGAGAGGAGGTAGCGGTAGCGGCGGAGAGCAGGGAGGGAGAGGGCGGCGGTGCGGGAGGAGAGTGAGCGTCTGAGGGGTTAGGGTTCGGGGACCGCGGGGGGAGGGTGTATTAGCCGAGGTGGGGTGGTGGGAGGGGGCATTCGCAAAATTGACTGGCTGTAATTTCTTCTTCCTCTCGTATAAAATAATTATAGTTCGAGGGTTTATATGAAAATATTTTGAACATTGTTCCTTTGCCGTAGGGACTTGTTGGACCGACTCACAGTTTCGAGAAGCATGGAGGGTTTTTTTTGCAAAACGACTGAATTCACGGCTGTATGACACGTCAGCCCGGGGATCGCTCTCGTGCGAGCAAAGGCGGGTATACTTTAAGAAAAGAGATAAACACAAGTATATGTCTAGATGCATAAAAATATATATATGAATCTTAAATGCCAAAACGATTAACAATTTGGAATGGAAGAAGTAGTTCACTCGCCTAATTAAGGTTCTCTAGCTGACTTGGTTAGACCAATCTTATTGGGAAGTGTCATGGGAGGGTCATTGTTGATGGTCGACTTTGACAACGTAGCCATGAGTTTACCTTCAATGTTGGCATTGATTTGATATCCGATCTAATGGTACTAACCCCCTTGATATAATAAGTTTGCTCTTGCATGTGGTTTTTGGAGTATGTTGTTTACGCAGGATTTAAGCACCTAAATAAGTACAACCGGGTAAAGTTCATCACGCACTTTATGAGAAGATAATGAAGCCCAGCACAAGTCAAGACTCGAAGTGAATATGACTCCAAATAATGACCCAGGGACCAAAGCATGAAGTCGTAAAACTCCAGGGGCCTGAACAGAAGATGCAGGAGCTTGCACGACAAGTACCCTTATCTAAACCACAGAGAAAACAACATCAAGGGCCCGGTTCGCCGCCCCCTTTGACCTAGTACCCCCTCGGGCTATTAGTAGTTTGGACGTGAAGAGCCACATGGGAGTTCATTCGTCATTCGCCGCCACAAGACCGAGAACAAGAAGAAGATTGGATCAACAAGGGAGCACTCATCGGCCTGCATCTACTTCGGAGGTTTCTACACCATGTCCAGCGCTTCAATGTGTAACATTATGGGGTAAAATCCTTGTTTGTCCTTAGGGTTGAAGGGGGGTCTTGAGTTGTAATCACCGAACCTATGTTTTGGATCTATTTGCTATCATATTCATGTTGATGGTGCTTCAATCTTAATGGCCAGCTGGCTTGCTTTGGGGTTGCATCGCTCGTAGTCTCACATATCGTGTTCCTTTTGTTCTTTACGCGATTACCGTCGTGTAGTGACAGTGCGCGGGAGGGAAAACATATTGATCTTGGTTCACACACTTAGTCTTGCGTACCTAGAACACATCAACGTCTTGTTCTCTTATCGTTCGATCACGGATTACCCTCGTATAGTGACTAGTATAAAGGGTTAGACTCGGTGCACCTTTACTTTTGATAGATTAGGTCGGGTTGTTCTTGCTAGGTGGTTACATCTCCAAGTGATACTAGATCCCTTGGACAAGCATTCTACGTTCTTGTGATCTCTATACCATTGCTCTCTTCGTTGACTTCTTTAATCTAGATTAGATTTGATTAAGTTTCTTACTTACACACACTTGATAAAGAGGTTTAAAACAACAAGATTAGTGCTTAGTTGAGAGTAGCAATCCACTTGTTCCACAGATGGATTAACCTTGGGGGATACTCTAAGGGAAAAGCTACAACCGACCCGTGCGCTTGCAGATCAAAACTTGACACATTATTTAACCGTCAATAGTCATGTGCATCAAAAATCATGACACATTAGCAAATTTATGAGAAGAGAGGATGAAGAGTGTCATGGAATGAGAGAGGAGTGTCATCACCATGACCCTCTATTACTGGTCCAATATAACACCCTAGAGCACTTGTTACACTTTGGTTTCAGCTTCGATTTGGAACTAACCCGCCACTAGGCATACTAATGATGTAACAAGTTCACTTTTGCATGTGCTCTTGGAGGTATAATGTTTTTGCTAGGAAATCATACGCTTAATGGATAAGTTTGCATCAAGTTCGGAGGATGCTATGCAAGAGGATCAAGGAACTCCGTTCGTGTGCAAAAACAAGAGGAACATACATCCAAGGTGGCAAAGACCAAGATGCAAGGACAAGATATTCCCGAGGACCAAGATAAAGACCAGAGTTTTTGAGAGAAGACCCCTATCTTGATCGCGGGGATAATGACGTCTAAAGCCCACATGCAAAGGAGCAGAAGGTCTTATCGACAAGAGAAGCCATGTGGAGGAAGACAGGGCCAAACCGGGCTGAAGTGGGCCCAGGTCGGTCGGCCCACCACATTCTAACATCAGTTCAGCCTCCCATTTCTTCAGCGTCAAGATGATGAAACCCTAAGTGTCTGCCGACGGCGCCATTCGCCAGAGATTGAAAGTGCATCTAGGCCCCTAAGTGGATTTTGGTGAATTGAATGACAATGCGATTAAAGGACTAATATATTTGTCTAAGGTTATGAGCACGTTTTAATTATATATTCATGAGATATTATTGGAGTATTTATTTGCGAATGAATATTGTATGGCTCACATTGAAGAAAGACAAATATATGGATGATCCTAATGCATATGTGACAAATATCAAGCAATAAAGGAAGATAAATATTGGGATAATTTGAGAAGGTCAATTCATGGTCTGCCATACTAGACATAGCTTGATTAAAATTACAAGGATCATAAAAGAGAAGATGGTAATTCTCTAAGTCAAGTGCAAGGCTTCATGTGGTAATTGAGAAAGGACACAAGGATGAGTTTAGACTTTATGGTTCTTAATTGGAAGCTTGCATATTCGTTGTCAATCAAGAACAAGCAGTTGAAGCGGGATTTTCAAATGGAACTTAATTATGGATGAAACAAAGTGGAACTCAAAGTGGATTGGGTAAGTGATGAAGAGATCAACCGAGATGACTAGGGTGAGGGACTAAGCAATCTTTGGGGTCGTAGCTAAGCCGCCATTAGTGTTTTGCTAAGGTGAAGTTCTAGCATCCGTGGGGTCTTCAAGTATCATATCCAAAGCCTTATCGAGGGAAGCAATGCAACTCATCAACATATTATGATTGGCAATATGGAGTGACTTATGGATCCAAGTGTGCATTCTTATACTAGGTGGAAAGATCCTAAGTCACTAGCTTAAGTATGGATGTGCTCAAGACATAGGCTATGTTGAAAGCCCTCAAGTGGATATCGTTCAAGTACGGCAAGATTGAAGACATTCAAGCTCAAGACGTTGACAAAGTGTTTTTATTTATTCTTGAGTATAGAGATGACGTACTATCAAGAGGGATGCAACATTAGCGAGTTGACCAAGTCAAAGTGCTCATTAGTTGACCTAAGTGAGATCTGGCCTTGAGAGCCTTAGAGTGTGCTAACAAACCCTCCTAACCTAACCTGAGCCACTTCATCTGGTTGGTGAAGTGTTAGAATCATAGAAAGGGTTTTGAGGGTGCCTTGGGCCTGACCGGTCAGGGGCACCGGTCTGACCGGTGCCGCTAGCCCAACGGCTAGTTTTTCAAACACCGGTCTGACCGGTGTGAGGCACCAGTCTGACCGGTGCCGCCCGAGGGCTAACCGCTAGTTTTCTCCTTTGAGGGGTATAAATACCCCAAGCCTTCTTCAGTTGAAGGTTGTTGTTTCTAGTGGTTGTGTTGAAGTCCTAAGCCAATTCTTGCAAGCCCTAAGCCTTAGTGGCTCTCCCCAACCATCTCTTTGTGAGATTTGTGGATTCAAGCCACATCCTTTGTGTTGGGTTGAGAGAGTGAGCTCAAGAGTGTCTTTGTGAGCTAACAAGAGCATTCCCATAGCTTGAGAACTTCGGTTTCGCGTCTACAAGCTTTGAAGCATTTGTTACTCTTGGAGGTTTGCCTCCTAGACGGCTAGGCGTCGCCGGCTAGCTCCCAAGGTTGTGGTGAGCAGCGGCAAGTTTGTGAGGGCTGTGATCTTGCCTCTTCGTGAAAAAGATCGCCTTAGTGGAAAGGAGGAAAGTGGTTGAAAGAGACCCAGCTTGTTGTGGGAATTCTCCCTTACAAGCTCCTCAATGGAGAATTAGCCGTTCCTTAGTGGGCGGTGAACTTCGGGAAACATATCCTTGCTTCTCTTTGTGGTTTGCCTCTCTAAGTTGTTTTTCTAGCATATTTGATTTGCTTCCGCTTCGATCTACTTAGGTGTGCTACTTGTGTGTGCAGGGGTCATTACCTTGCTTGTGATCATCTACAAAGGCTACTCACCAAGTTTGGTTCGTGCTAGAAGTCAAGAGGTGCTTGAAGTGGTTTTTGCAGGTTCTCTGTGGCTCACCGGTCTGACCAGTGAAGGGCATCGGTCTGACCGGTGCCACCTGCTGAGCAGCGCCAGGGACCGGTCTGACCGGTCAGGCTCACCGATCTGACCGGTGACACCTGGCAGTTCAAGTTTTTGGGGACGAAAAGTTTAATTCGGTCATCACACCTATTCACCCCCCCTGTAGGCGACATCAAGGTCCTTTCAATTGGTATCAGAGCTTGGTGCTCCGATTCGAGCTTAACCGCTTGGAGTTCTTCGATGTCGACAACTCATGAGGTACCGTTTGAGCCTCTAGCTCTAGATGGCTCAAACTATACATCTTGGTCAATTCATGTACTCAATTTCATTAGGACCATTGGTCCACTTGTCGAGAAGATTGTTGTTGCTAGCATTCTACCTCCTCACCTTAGGGAAACCAAAATTGACTTGTTAAAATCATCCCTAGAGGACTTAGAGTGTTGGCAATGCAACTCTCGAGTATTTAACTATATTTGTAGTACTTTGAGTGGTGATGTGTAGGAATTCATCTATGATAAACTTGAGATTGATGCACACACCATTTGGGAAATCCTTAGAGAAGAATATGAAAAGCCCAAATGGATTGATCAAGAGCAAACCATGGAAAGGGCACTTGAGGAGAGCTCTATGTCTTCATTCAACATCACTGAGCCTCAAGTGTCACTTCCCAAGCAAGGAGAAGAACAAAGAAGCGAAGACCCTGTCCCTCTGCAGGGACCGATCAGACCGGTGACACCCACCGGTCAGACCGGTGCCGGCAGAGGTACAACCACTTGCTTGATGGCCAAGAAGGAAAAGAAGAAAAGAACCAAGGGAGGAAAGATTGAGAAGAATGAAGCTTCAAGCTCCTTGGTCAAGGAACTTGAGGCTCTCAAATCCGAGAACGCCTCCTTGGTTTGTAAGTATGATTTACTCGCTAGAAAATATGATAAAGTTATCAAATCCTTTGCTTGTGTAGCTGCAGTGGATCAAGAAAATGAAAGGCTTGAAGAAAAGCTAGGGAAGCTCACTAGTGAGCATATGGCTCTACAAGTCGATCACAAGGGACTTGAGTGTTCCTATGAAAAACTTGTAAATTCTTATGCAACACTAAAGATAGCCCATGAGGTTGTGATTTCATCGGTAAAATTTATGCAACCTCCATCTCACACTTGCACATGCTCACAAGTTCAAATTGATTTGTCTTGCACTAATGATTGTTTGTCTCAAGCAAGCCAATCTAGCATTGAGCATGTACTTGTAGAATCTTGTGATGACCTCATTGCTAAAGAAAATGATGAACTCAAGCAAGAGGTTGAAAAGCTTCAAAGAGACCTGTATGTGTTGAAGGAAAAGAGCAAAGTGCAACCTTCTCAAGATAACCGTGAAGACATGGTAAAGAAGCTTGAGAAGGGAACAACCGTCGCTAGCTCAACTCCTCAACAACATACAAAGACCCACAAGCACAAGATTCAAGAAAAGAGCAAAGTTGGGCAAGTCAAGTCCCAACATCACCCAACCAAGCACAAGGCACAAGAATCACTCTCCAAGAAGCCTAAAAGCTCAAACAAGTGGAGTGTGCTACAAGTGCAGAGAGAAGGGTCACTTTGCCGACGCTTGCACAAGCACAACTTTGGGCAGTGGCACTGACCGTGACCGGTCAGACCGGTGCACACCACCGGTCAGACCGGTGCCGGCCAGGTCTTCCACCCTTCGAGCAAACAAGCCAAAGATGACCTCCTCTCCGAGAACAAGGCTCAGAAGCAAGCACGAACAAGAAATTACAAGGAGTGATGTGACCAACAAAAACAAAAGCCGTATTTGCTATGAATGTCGACAAAAGGGTCACATGGGCAAAGATTGCCCCAATGGTATCATTCCTAAATCAAACCTTGTCCATTATGATTTTAGTAAGCTTAGGAACGATAAGAGTGGAACTTGTGCTATGAGGGAGATTAGTTCACCCCAAACTAGCATGAGAGCCATTTGGGTTCCCAAGCACCTTGTGGCTAACCTAGTAGGACCCAACAAGTGTTGGGTACCAAGAAATGCTTGCTGAGCTTGCAGGTTGAAAGAGATGCATTGATCACATGGCTAGAAGAGATGGAAATCATGTTTGATCAATTGGCCATGTGAAACATGAGGTAGTGACTTTGACTTTTATATGAAAATTTATTCTCTCATGCCATTTGATGCTTTTAATGGCTCTCTAGTAGAGTATTGCCTTGTCTCTTTTGCAGATCTCAAATTAGTGATGTGTTTACACAATCAAGGGCAAGAAGGGCAAAATCACCAAATGAGTGAGCACTGGCGGTCACCGGTCTGACCAGCGTCAGCCCTGTGAGTCAGGGAGCGGGTGATCCGGCCCCTGTGCCCGGGTGACCCGGTGCACCTCTGTTGGCTGTCGAGTGACCCGACCCCTATGGCCGGGTGACCCGGGAGTGAACCATTTTTCATGAAAAATGGTGGTTTGGCATCATAGGTAATGAGATACTTGACACATTTCAATTGACAAACTATTTATGTGTCTTGACCAAGTTTGGAATGAGCCTCACCATATTCTTAATTGAATAAAGTGCTTTGTTCGAGAAATTCAAATATCTCTAGCACTATTTGAGGGAGAGCTCATTGCAACACTTGTGTCACTTGTGGGACTAACAATTTCTTCTAGTGATCTTGTAGTCTTGATCATTTGTGCACCGCATGCAAGCTCTTAATAAGTAATACTCTCAAGAAAACAAGTAAGAGCTAGCACTTTTCAAAAATTTAAATATATGCACAAATGAAATGGTCTTAAGGCAAAGGTATGTTTTCATGAACCTCATTGAATACCGTAATGCATCTAGGCCATTATACCATGCTAGTGTGCCATCCTTAGCATGTAATTGCTGCAAGTGAACTTTTGTGTGCTTCTCTAGATATTTGGTTGATACATTTGCGTTCACTCGACTTTGTGTCTTGTGGTTGAAGGTATGAGCTAAATATACTTGAAAAGCTATTTGTTTGAAGTGGATGCATGCACTTTGTGACATAGGATAGATCTTTCGAAAAATCAACTAGCATGAGTAGGAAGTGTGCTTATTTAAAAAATATTTGAATCTTGGTCTTTGTGACCCAATCAACTTAGTTGTGACTATAGTTCCCCTTGTTTGATTGATGGCTAGTCACAATTAAGAAGATTTTCTCAAGTCCATAAATTCTATCTTTTTCTATCTCTCTCTCTTGGAAGAATCAAGAATTATCAATTAAATTGGATTATCCTCCATTCTTTCAAGATCTGTCAAAATTTGGATCAAAATCATCTCTATATCTTTTATCCAATCTTTGTGAAGAAGGAAGGAGCAAAATTTGACTAAGGTGTGTCTCAGGGGAGCACCGGTCTGACCGGTGCGGTCCACCGGTCTGACCGGTGGCACCCCTAAGCCACATTTTCTTTTTTCTGAGGTCTAAGTGGAAGAAAATGCTTTATAAAATATCTGGAGAAGTTTTAAGGAACAAAATCTCAAAAGTGGGAAAGAAGTATCGGAACTTCCGAGGCTAGGTCGGTTCTACCAATATGGATTCTCTGTTGGAATTATCAAAATCATCGGTACTACCGATCCCAGGCTGGAACTACCGCTAAGCATCACTGGCTGGACCTGGAGGGTCACCGGTCTGACCGGTGTCCCTCACCGGTCTGACCGGTGTCGCCCGGGAGCAACCCGTGGGGCCACAGTAAAAGAATCTATCCTTTTACCCCCTCCTTTCTCTCTCCTCTATCATTTCACCCTGCCTTCTTCCACCTCAAGCCAGTGGAGACCCCCCTCTCACCCTCCTTCCACCTCTCTCAAGCCCCATGGATTTCTAAGGATTCAACCAAGGAAAAGGCTCAAGATTGGAAGGAGAAGACTCTTCCAAGGCCCCTCTACTGATTCCCCATCAAGTTCTTCGAATTCCGTTCGAGTTCCTCTCTCAAAAGGTATTCAAATCTTGATTTCGCCTGATCTCTCTACTCCGTGCAAAGATTTGAATTTCCTTTGGTAAAACATCACCTGAGAACCGCTAGAAGACATACCTATAGATCCATAGCATTTCGTTGGACACATTGTGAGAACTCAAGATTTGGGGTCAGACGGCTTGCACCGGTCTGACCGGTGCCGTCCACCGGTCTGACCGGTGGCGCCTGTCCAACCCTAAGTCCTGTTTTCTTCGTGTGTTCGACACATATCTGTGTAGGAATGCTTCTAGTTCATCAAAATTCATATCTTGTCATTCCAGCCACTGAGATTGGCGTTTGAGGCCATTGGCTCAGTTCTGGATGGCATCGGTCTGACCG
The DNA here is from genome assembly GCA_036936925.1 of Cenchrus fungigraminus. Taxonomy (NCBI): domain Eukaryota; kingdom Viridiplantae; phylum Streptophyta; class Magnoliopsida; order Poales; family Poaceae; genus Cenchrus; species Cenchrus fungigraminus. The sequence continues at coordinate 79,177,922 of CM072780.1, forward strand.
GTGCCCCTCACCGATCTGACCGGTGACGTCCAGAACCGACCCAATTGTTTCAAATTGTGAATTTCATGTTCTATTCAATTCAAAACTCAATCCTGGTGTCTTACAAAATATTTTCATATCCTTTGTGACCCAGGACAGAGGCTATGCCAAAGATGAAGCAATCCGGGAGCAAGAAATCAAGATTGACACCTAGAGAGCCCCCGCATGATAGTGAGGCAGGTGGCAGCGGTAGTGCAGGTGGTAGAAACCTGAGAGAGCGAGCACCTAAGAGAAGAAATGAGGAACAAGAAGATTTGGGTGGTGACACGGGAACAAGTAGTGATGATGATGTTGAGGATGAAACCTATGTGGATCCTAATGCCTTTCGTGTGAGTTATCATGGGAAGGGGCCAGCCACTGATGGTGATGAGGATGAGGAAGAGGACCTAGGTGGTCAGGAAAGAGATGAGGATGATGACCCTATGGGTGAGGATGAGGATCACGGTCCGTGCAGGCTGAGGGTCGTCAAACCTATCTACATGTACCCACACAAGGCAGTGAACTACCATGGTACTGGGATGACAAAGAAGCTACAGAAGTTGAGGGATGTGAATCCCTATGCCAGTGAGAGGACAACTTCAGACAGGAGCTTTTGGGCTACTTTTCAGCAGGATTACTACGCCACCGTGATCATTAAGAAGCCCAAGATCACCCACCAGGCACAATATGTGGACTGGACTTACATGGAGAGCAAGAATGACCCTATCTTTGATGAGATCTGCAGTGTTTGTGGACATCAGCGAGTAAAGGATCTCATGGGCTTTAGGCAGGATTGGAACAGGGAAATCATTGCTCAGTTCTACGCCACAGTACACTTTGGTCACGCTGATGATGAGAGAGTTATGTTGTGGATGACTAATGGGAACAAGTATGGTATTCGCTTTTCCCGGTTTTTGTCTCTCTTTGACTTGGGACAGGGGGATAAGGACTATCCCAAGTTGCATGATGGTGATCTACTTGAGCCAGAGGCATTGTAATTCATGTACCCTAGTGATCAGAGGGCTAATGTTGGACACGTGAAGGGGCTCTACACTTACTATTCAGTTCTAAACAGGCTTCTTCGGGCGTCCATAGCACCTAGGGATGGAAATCCCTCTGACATTTCGAGGTTCATGAAGAACTTGATGATTGCACTGAGACCGCGGGCACCTCCATTTAGTGTGGGGGATTATATTTGGTAGGAGATCAAGTACTTAACAGAGGATCCTAAGAAGATCTGCAGCTACAGCCCGTACATCATGTAAATGATTGAGAGGGTGACCAAATTGGAGTTTCCAAAGGATGTCACACATAAGCCTCTAAATCCCAATCCAGTGAAGAATCCCAGCATTCCTTCTCCTGTACATGAGCCAGAAATTACAGCGGAAGAAGGAGAAGAAGCGGGCGTCGATTGGCAGCACTACCAGCAGCAGCCCCCTGCCCAGGCCAACACCGGTCTGACTGGTGCCTCTCACCGGTCTGACCGGTGGAGGCCTGGACAGTATGGTAGGTAGAAGAAGTCCACCTCCCCGCTTCGCAAGTTTCTAAACTTGATCTTTGGCATGTGTAAAAGCCAATATGACATAGAGGTGGAGCAGCAACGGACAAGGATAGAAAGGAAGAAGGAACGGGACACGATGAAGTAGCTCCATAATCACTTTGGATTTCAGCCGCCAGTTCACCCATCTCTCCCACTCCTCCTGAGGTTGAGATCCCTTCCTTTGATCAGAGGGTGAGAATGATGATTAACTCGAATATGATCAATGAGTATGGCAGTATGTTCTGTGAGCATGGCGAGGGTAGCTCCTCCTCAACTACACCTCCTCCTCCACCTGGTTCAGAGGAGATCCCTTAGCCCTTTGGCACCCCAGAGGGACCAGCAGAGTTTCCTCCACCCTTCGGCGCCCCAGTTGCCGCACCTCCAGCTCCAGATGCTGCAGAGGAGTCAGAGGCTCCTCCGGATTGGGCGGGTCGCTTCTCTATGGAGATCTTCAGTTGGTCGGGCTATCCTCCTCCATATGGTGGTATGGATGATATTCTTCATGTCCTCTATTCTAAAATCATCATATCTATCATATCTCTCCTATGCATTGTCTCATTTCCATATTCTTACATAGGAGGGAGCTCGCACCCTGGCGGTGATCCGGGATGGGACGGAGATCTTCGGTTGGTCGGGCTATCCTCCTCCATATGGTGGTATGGATGATATTCTTCATGTCCTCTATTCTAAAATCATCATATCTATCATATCTCTCCTATGCATTGTCTCATTTCCATATTCTTACATAGGAGGGAGCTTGCACCCTGGCGGTGATCCGGGATGGGACTCGTGGCAGGGCCAGTGATCGGCAACAACATCTTCTCTCCAGGCTCTTATTGCTGCTTGATGACAAAGGAGGAGGAGAGAGGATTAAAGCTTCAGCATCTAGTTGCCCTGTCTGTCTGTGTTGCACCGGTTTGACCGGTGCCTGCTGGCTGAAGAGAGCAGCCTTGTAATAATTCTAGAACTTTATCTTCTTGGACTTGAGAACATTTGTGTGAGTGCTACTGTGTGTTGAAACATTTATGTAATAATTAAGTGACATTATTGCTAGATTGTGATGCATGTGTTGTATGGTGTATTGTTTGTGTTGGCTAAATGGAGCAAAGTGATCTAAGACGGCTTGCAACCCCGGCTCGATCACCTTAGACCAAATAGCACACACCTTTTCGCTTTGTGCTCTGACTGGACCTGACCGGTCTGACCAGTCAGAGGCGTCGGTCTGACCGGTGCCGCCCAGTTGGGTGTGCTGGCTGGACCTGACCGGACTGACCGGTCAGGGTCACCGGTCTGACCGGTGCTGCTTAGTCAGTGCACTTGTTCTTTGCTTTGTGCATAACTTGTCATACGCATCACAGATTTTTATTTATCACTCACACATGTTGCACTCCACTGATTCTAAGATATATGGGGAGCTCTCACGCGCTTTCTCCCAAATTTGTGCTATTGGCATTTGAGGTCAAGTTTTTGAAATTCCACTCAAAGCACAAATTAAGGGGGAGCTCTATCTATATCTAAGAATCTAAATGTGCTTTATGTTGTCATCAATCACCAAAAAGGGGGAGATTGAAAGTGCATCTAGGCCCCTAAGTGGATTTTGATGAATTGAATAACAATGCGATTAAAGGACTAATATATTTGTCTAAGATTATGAGCACGTTTTAATTATATATTCATGAGATATTATTGGAGTATTTATTTGCGAATGAATATTGTATGGCTCACATTGAAGAAAGACAAATATATGGATGATCCTAATGCATATGTGACAAATATCAAGCAATAAAGGAAGATAAATATTGGGATAATTTGAGAAGGTCAATTCATGGTCTCCCATACTAGACATAGCTTGATTAAAATTACAAGGATCATAAAAGAGAAGATGGTAATTCTCTAAGTCAAGTGCAAGGCTTCATGTGGTAATTAAGAAAGGACACAAGGATGAGTTTAGACTTTATGGTTCTTAATTGGAAGCTTGCATATTCGTTGTCAATCAAGAACAAGCAGTTGAAGCGGGATTTTCAAATGGAACTTAATTATGGATGAAACAAAGTGGAACTCAAAGTGGATTGGGTAAGTGATGAAGAGATCAACCGAGATGACTAGGGTGAGGGACTAAGCAATCTTTGGGGTCGTAGCTAAGCCGCCATTAGTGTTTTGCTAAGGTGAAGTTCTAGCATCCGTAGGGTCTTCAAGTATCATATCCAAAACCTTATCGAGGGAAGCAATGCAACTCATCAACATATTATGATTGGCAATATGGAGTGACTTATGGATCCAAGTGTGCATTCTTATACTAGGTGGAAAGATCCTAAGTCACTAGCTTAAGTATGGATGTGCTCAAGACATAGGCTATGTTGAAAGCCCTCAAGTGGATATCGTTCAAGTACGGCAAGATTGAAGACATTCAAGCTCAAGACGTTGACAAAGTGTTTTTATTTATTCTTGAGTATAGAGATGTCGTACTATCAAGAGGGATGCAACATTAGCGAGTTGACCAAGTCAAAGTGCTTATTAGTTGATCTAAGTGAGATCTGGCCTTGAGAGCCTTAGAGTGTGCTAACAAACCCTCCTGACCTAACCTGAGCCACTTCATCTGGTTGGTGAAGTGTTAGAATCATAGAAAGGGTTTTGGGGGTGCCTTGGGCCTGACCGGTCAGGGGCACCGGTCTGACCGGTGCCGCTAGCCCAACGGCTAGTTTTTCAAACACCGGTCTGACCGGTGCCGCCCGAGGGCTAACGGCTAGTTTTCTCCTTTGAGGGGTATAAATACCCCAAGCCTTCTTCAGTTGAAGGTTGCTGTTTCTGGTGGTTGTGTTGAGGTCCTAAGCCAATTCTTGCAGGCCCTAAGCCTTAGTGGCTCTCCCCAACCATCTCTTTGTGAGATTTGTGGATTCAAGCCACATCCTTTGTGTTGGGTTAAGAGAGTGAGCTCAAGAGCGTCTTTGTGAGCTAACAAGAGCATTCCCATAGCTTGAGAACTTCGGTTTCGCGTCTACAAGCTTTGAAGCATTTGTTACTCTTGGAGGTTTGCCTCCTAGACGGCTAGGCGTCGTCGGCTAGCTCCCAAGATTGTGGTGAGCAGCGGCAAGTTTGTGAGGGTTGTGATCTTGCCTCTTCGTGAAAAAGATCGCCTTAGTGGAAAGGAGGAAAGTGGTTGAAAGAGACCCAGCTTGTTGTGGGAATTCTCCCTTACAAGCTCCTCAACGGAGACGTAGCCGTTCCTTAGTGGGCGGTGAACTTCGGGAAACATATCCTTGCTTCTCTTTGTGGTTTGCCTCTCTAAGTTATTTTTCTAGCATATTTGATTTGCTTCCGCTTCGATCTACTTGGGTGTGCTACTTGTGTGTGCAGGGGTCATTACCTTGCTTGTGATCATCTACAAAGGCTACTCACCAAGTTTGGTTCGTGCTAGAAGTCAAGAGGTGCTTGAAGTGGTTTTTGCAGGTTCTCTATGGCTCACCGGTCTGACCGGTGAAGGGCATCGGTCTGACCGGTGCCACCTGCTGAGCAACGCTAGGGACCGGTCTGACCGGTCAGCCTCACCGGTCTGACTGGTGACGCCTGGCAGTTCAAGTTTTCGGGGACGAAAAATTTAATTCGGTCGTCACGCCTATTCACCCTCCCCCCCCTCTAGGCGACATCAAGGTCCTTTCAGAGATGCCGATAAATGGCTCCGAGGTCGACCACATCAATGATTGAAGGGAGATCAACCAAAATTCAAGATTGAGAGAGTTTCTTGGAGAGGGCACTCAAGGGAGACTATCGCCAAGTCCAAAGGAGGTTGCCACAAGGGAGGAGGACGCCAAGGCCCTGCCACGACGCCACTGGAGTTGGAGGACAACGAGGATTGATCTTCATCGGAAGCGTCTACCATGTTCAACAGTGCCATGCCTAGCGTCTTGATGGGGTAAAGTTATCGTTTGTTCATGGAGTTGTAATGGATCTTGTCGTGTAATCACCGACACTTGTTTGGATCTTAACCTATCATTTCCTTGCTGATGATGCTTTAATGATTAAGGTAAGCTACCATACTTTTTGGGTTGCATCGGCCATACTTGCTCCCTTAGATCGCATCAACATATTGTGTTCATCTAGGTTTTTTGATGATTACCTTCGCGTAGTGACAGTACGATAGAGGGGAAAGGGATAAACCATGTTCACATATTTCGATAGATTAGATCAGTTTTATCATGTTTGGCGATTACATCTTCAAGTACCCATAGACTCCATGGGCAAATGTTCTCCATAACTTGTGCATCTCACATCTCTCATTAACACATATTAGATTGTTTTTTTAACTTGCCTTTAGTTTACAATTAATCATCTATTCAAATATTTACATCAACTAGATTAGTACTTGGTTAAGCGTTAGCAACCCCCTTTCTCTGTGGATTGACAAAAACTTTGGAGGAATAATCTAGTTGAAAGAGCTACACGATCAGTGTGCTTGCGGTGAACCTTGACGCGTTATTGAACCGTCAACAAGCTTTTTCTAGCGTCGTTGTCGGGGAGCAAACCAGTTTACTACGTTTAATCTTGTATTTATTTTGTTGATTATTAGCATCTAACCCTTGTTTTCTAGAAAAACCTTTTTTTTGTTGTCTAGATGGCGTTCGTCAAACATCCTTTGGAAAAGCCGGAAAAATCATTAAGGGATTATGCTAGCTCACGATGGGAGGACATCAAGGTACAAAAGTCGGGTTCGAGGCTCGAAACGACGAAGTCATAGATCAAAACTCGGATCATCGAGATGGCAGCAACTAATCCTTTTAGAGGGGTGGAGACGGACAACCCGTATAGACACATCGAGCGCTTCACGACGTTATGCAATACGGTACAACAAGAAGGGGTCCCCGTTGATTGGTTCAAGTGGAATCTCTTTCCCTACTCACTTACCGACGAAGCAAAAGATAGTATTCATTCGCGTCCTTTGAAGTTGGAGGAGATTGGAATCAATTGATGAGAAAATTTTGTGAGAAAAATGATGAAGTAAAACGAGTGTCATAAAACAAGCATAAGCATTAACACGGAACTACGTCGAAAGTAAAGCTGGGACAAAGTAAAAGTGTAGGAATTTTAGGAGATTTGGATCCTATAAAATAAATTCTTTGAAGACATTTGGAACAAAGAATTGAATTCCTACCAATTCTATGAAAATCCTAAAGAATGACTTGTTCCATAGAAATTTTAGAGGAAATCTAACATGAGGTCCAACCTCTTAGAAATTTTACTTTGTGTCTATCTCTTTTCTCATTCCTTTATTTTTCCCGTGTTACATCCAAATACTCTATTCAAACTTTCCCACATTCTTGAATCATGTAGCATTGCAAATGTCATGCAACTCCATTTCTATGTTTTGCCTATTTCAACATTTAGAGATTCCTACATTCCAAAAGGCTCTAAAATGAGCGTCATAAAACAACATCTCATACGGTCACAAAATGCTCCGCGCATCTTCATTCCTGATTTGTAGTAGTAGTGACTGATCTCTAATCAAGGCTACTTGTTATGTTGCATAGATATTAAATAAAGATAAAGAAAAGTACGTCTAGTCGAACTCACTACTCACCACAACAATCGCAAAATGATTATAACTTATAAGGCAAAATAAAATTTGGTTGTTTGGAGAAAGACTGCCCTCACGGTATTATATTAAGAAGAACTCAACCAGAGCCCGATCAGAAAAGTCATGAAAGTTGGCCCTCTCATATAGGAGATGTCGCCACCTACGGTTCGGGCCTTTACCCATGCTTTGATACCCAACCCACGAGCAACCCCTTACACGAGGGTCCGCCCACCATAGGTTGGTTCACCCATACCGACCAAGAGAACCAGTGAGTGACTTTTTTAACTCGGAATTCGCTCTCACGGATAGTCGAACCCACGACCTGAGGATTGCTAATGAGGCCACCTGACCAATCCAGCCTAGCAGTGTATAATCAATAACTGTATGTAGGTTCTGTAGATTCTTGAATTAAACTTAATGTAGTCTATGAGTAACAACAAATGTGCACACTCTGTTGCCTCTGGTTTGAAACCGCTGCTTATTTGTGGGAGGCCTGCAGTGAAGAGCCGTCAGATGAGCTCGTGTATCGTGTGGTAAGAGTAAAGACACCAGAGTAGTCTGCAGGTTAACAGCTCCGAAGAATTCATCCAGAGGAATAGACCCCTCACGCCGTTGGAATTGAAGCGGCCGGGCCCCCTCAGACCTCGAAACTCAGCTTGGCCATCATGTAGAAAACATCGTCATCGTCGTACATGTCCAGTGTGGGGCCTGAACTTATCACCTTTTCCAAGATCAGCTTCTTCCATCCCAAATCTCCGAAAACAAGCCGGGCAGACAAGTGCCGCCGTGCCGGTAGGCGAGAAATCAGCGGAGTCCACCACGCGTGCAGCACCACTCCGACTCTCCGAACAAATCCCCCTCCTGAACATGGTAGCCTTCCACTTGTCCTCCAGTTCCGGATACTCCGATCTCGATGAACCTTAGCAAGCCATTCCTGCTGCAGGTGACATCCCGGAGCTGGCGCAGCGGCGGCACCGCTTCGTCGAAACCCTCCTCGAAACCGGCCTGCTCGGGGACATGGAGGTCGTAATCCATCCGGCCAAAAGCCTCGAACCTCTGCTCGGGGACGACGACGAGGTGGTGCTCGCCGCCGCCGCAGGATATGACGCCGACGTTGTTGTCTAAGTAGATGTTGATTGTCTAAATATATGGACCGATTTCCGCACAATGCAAGCCGTCGTATGGGCTAGCCCATCGTGACATACATAGTGTGCGGTGTGTCTAATACTCCCTCCGTATCGAAATACTTGTCGTCATTGACTTTTTTTTACAACTTTAATCATTCGTCTTATTTAAAAAATTGTGTAAGTACAATTTATTTTGTTTGCTATATGTTTTATTGTTGTATGTAATTTAAGCTTGGCTTATCGTTTCACATGTTTGTGATAACTTGAATAAGACAAATGGTCAAAGTTGTAAGAAAAAGTCAACGACAAATATTTCGATACGGAGAGACTAGTTGATTCTTTTAGAAGATGGTTTCGTTAGCTAAAGCTTAGGAGATAGGTGCTCCTTCTCATCGTTGCTCTTTCTGTGATTCTGTCCTGTAGATTCAGTTTTTGGCACCTACAAATTCACATGTTGATAGCTTCCCTTCAGGCACACAGCACCAAACCAATGTTATTTGTTCATCATGAAGTAATACCAATCGGAACTAAAAATCCTCATGGTTGGTGACCGTGGGAGATGACCTTCCATCTATAGGTTTCTCTACCAGTGATATCATATTCATTGTTTTAAAAGCATTAGAATAATATGTATACAAACATACGACGTACCTTTTAAACAATGCTCCATACACATAAAATTAGTTTCTGCCGTAAGGCCCACAATTCCTCCATGTACTGTACTTGGGTAAACCATTTGCAGTTTTGTGGTTACATGCATCAGGATACCAAACAAATGTTACAATGGGAATCGAGAAATGTGACTCCCAAAATACACATTCTCACTGAAGCAACTCCAAGGAAAAGTACATCACAAACGGATAGACAAGGAGATACAGATTGGTGCTGGTGTTATCAAATCTGTACATTGTTCAGAGCACATGTCAGGTCAGAAACATGTCACGGGCGCAAAGAATAAGCTTGGGCTTGTGGCTGAAGGGAAGCTATAAACAGGTGAAGTTGCCCATGATCTTCTGTTATGGCAGTGGGCCTCCCTATGACGGACCCAACCCACTGCCATAACATCTTCACACCTTCCTGATGCTCTTTCCGTACTCTTTCCTGATTTCCCACAGCTGCTCCCCAACTTCTTTCATGGTTGGTCGGTCATCCCGTGTCGGAGCAGCACATTGGAACGCCAGGCTAAGGAGCTTCTCAAGCACCTCATCATCCACATGATCTTCCAGCAACGGGTCCAATATCTCTCTCGTGTTGCCTTCATTGAATTTCTTGAAAGTCTGCATATCCAGCACAAACGAAAAATCTCATGCATTCAGTTATTTCAGGGATTGCCAAGAGATAGTGGAAATGTAAACAGACAAGTGATATTATCATTACTAAATTAGAAATATCAAACGGGATAAATGTCCATTTTCAACACTTGAAGCCCTGGTGTTAGTTCAATTTTAAAACTTGGAATATGCAATGCCAAACTCTAAAGAGTAGACCTATCTTACTAGGACCACTGTGATGTTAGCCTAGCTCCATAGCTGAGTCACATGAAAAGGAATCATCTTTTATGTTCACAATATCAAATAAGCATACCCCTTCAACCGAACTATTATAAACTGATAATTTGATGCTAGTGTTCCATTTCAGATCAATTTGACACCTTGTATACAGATTGTGCCGATACAGGAAACAAAAGAAATTGCTCACACATACCCATCTGATAGTGATCCTCTCTTCAGGGGTTCGCTTCAGCTCTACAGGTCGGCGAGCAGAAAGAATTTCCACAAGCAATATGCCGAAGGAGAAGACATCACTCTTTGGAGTTAGCTGGTATGTTCTCAGGTATTCAGGATCCAGGTAACCAGCGGTGCCTTTCACTTTTGTTGATATGTGTGTCTTCTCCGTGTCACTAGGGCCACTTCTTGCAAATCCAAAGTCAGACACCTTCGCACGGTAGCTATCCGTCAGTAGGATATTTGATGACTTAACATCACGGTGAATTATTGTCTTCTCTGTTCACAGTATAGAATCTTTTAGTCCCTTTCCAGGTTATCACAAAAAAAAATGAAATAAAAAATGGTTGGCCAGTGCCAAAAAGTACAAAAGTATGCTATCTTTAAGTCAGCATAATACAACCCAATGATTTGATGGTTTCGAAGAATTTTTTTTCCTGTAAATGTTTTAGATCTCTCATCAAAGAACTAGACATTCCAAAACGAAGAACTGGGTACCAAAGCACTACTTTGTCCATTGGTTTAGCCCTTTTCAGAAACAAAATGCTGTGAACTACTCCCTCTGTCCCAAATTACTATTCATTTTGGTTTTTCTAGATACATAACTTTTTCTATGTACCTGGATGTTAGTGTATATATGTGTGAGTGGCCCATATGGCCTGTGTACAGCCCATAGAGGCCCATGTATAGCTAACTCTATATACCCACCCTGCTAGGGTTGGAGGAATACACTGGAAATTATTCCTCTATCATGGTATCAGCTAGGTTCCTCTCTCTCTCCTCCCTTCCCCTTCCCTGAGCTCCCTGCCGCCGGCCGAGCTGCTCCTCCCCCATGGCTGCTTGGCCGCCGCCCCCTCCTCTCTCCTCCTACCTCCCCTTCTCCTACGCCACGGCAGCCGCTCGCCGGCCTACCTCGAGCCCGCTCGCGCGCGGCCCGATCCCGCCGCCGCCGCCCGATCCCGCCGCGGCCCTGGCTGCGCTCGCCGATCCCGCCGCCGCCGACGCCGTCCTCCCCGCGGCCGCAGGAGGCGCAGGCGCCGCCGCGGGAGGCGCGGATGCGGCCCTGGGTGGCGCGCACGCGGCCCTGGGAGGCGCGCTCGCGGCCCTGGGGGGCGCGGCTGCAGCCCTGGGAGGCGCCGGCGGCGCCGATGCCTCTGCCTCCAGCCCCGCCTTCACGGAGGCAGCCCTCCCGGATGCAGAGGCGGGCGCTGGGGCCCTGGTCACGCACGAGGAAGACGGCATAACCTGAGGTAGAGCGGCGCGTGTCCGGGCACCCCGCCCAGTCAGCGTCAGTGTAGACGACCAGCTCACTCAGCGTCCCGGTGTGGATTATGATGAGACTTTCAGTCCAGTGGTGAAGCCTGCTACAGTGCGCACTGTTCTCTCTTTGGCTCTCTCTCGGTCTTGGCCCGTGCACCAGCTCGATGTCAAGAATGCATTTCTTCATGGCACTCTGACCGAGACAGTCTACTGCAGCCAGCCAGCAAGGTTTGTGGACTCCAGGTGTCCGAATTTGGTCTGCCGGTTGAACAAGTCTCTCTATGGTTTGAAGCAGGCTCCTCGGGCATGGTACTCTCGGTTTGCCACCTTCTTGCTGACACTGGGGTTTGTTGAGGCCAAGTCAGATACTTCGCTGTTCATATATCACCATGCTGATGGGGTTGCCTACCTCCTCCTCTACGTTGATGACATTGTTCTGACTGCCTCCAGTCCACAGCTGCTTCAGCGGACTATCACCTCACTTCAGCAGGAGTTTGCCATGAAGGATCTGGGTCAGCTTCACCACTTCTTGGGAGTGACAGTTGAGCCCCGTCAGACTGGTCTCCTCCTTCACCAGCGCCAGTATGCCCTGGATATCCTGGAGCGTGTCGGGATGACTGATTGCAAGCCTTGCTCCACTCCTGTTGACACTCAGGCGAAGCTGTCTGCTACTCTGGGTGATCCTGTGGCTGATCCTACTGCTTATAGGAGTCTTGCTGGGGCCTTACAGTACCTCACTTTCACCAGGCCGGATCTCACCTACGCTGTCCAGCAGATCTGCCTCCATATGCATGATCCCCGGGAGTCACACCTTGTTGCGCTGAAGCGCCTTCTTCGCTACGTCCGAGGCACTGTTGACTTTGGCTTGGTCCTCCACCGGTCTCCGTCTGCTGAGCTGGTCGTCTACACTGACGCTGACTGGGCGGGGTGCCCGGACACGCGCCGCTCTACCTCAGGTTATGCCGTCTTCCTCGGCGGCAACCTGATCTCCTGGTCGTCCAAGCGACAGCCGGTTATCTCTCGCTCGAGTGCTGAGGCGGAGTACCGAGCTGTTGCTAACGGCGTGGCTGAGGCGTCCTGGCTCCGACAGCTCTTGGCTGAGCTTCACAGCCCGCTCGCCAAGAGCACGCTCGTCTACTGCGACAACGTCAGCGCCGTGTACCTCTCCACCAACCCGGTTCAGCATCAGCGGACGAAGCATGTAGAGATTGACTTGCACTTCGTTCGTGACCGAGTGGCTATCGGAGATGTTCGGGTTCTCCATGTACCGACCACCTCCCAGTTCGCTGATATCTTCACCAAGGGTCTTCCTTCCTCGACCTTCTCGGAGTTCTGGTCCAGCCTCAACGTAGCCAGTGGCTAGTTGTGCCTGCGGGGGGCCTTGTGTGTGAGTTTCTTTCTTTGTTGGCCAGTCTTGTACACCGCTGCGCCGGTAGTCCAGACTGCGGGGGGGTGTTAGTGTATATATGTGTGAGTGGCCCATATGGCCTGTGTACAGCCCATAGAGGCCCATGTATAGCTAACTCTATATACCCACCCTGCTAGGGTTGGAGGAATACACTGGAAATTATTCCTCTATCACTGGACATAATATATATATCTAGATGCATGTCAAAAGCTATGTATCTAGAAAAGTCAAAATGAATAGTAGTTTGGGACGGAGACGATATTTGACAAAAATAGCTCAGTATTTATGCAATTAAGCATGTAGTCAGTGGAAAGCCAACCTGCATACAGATGGAGATAAGTAAGTGCATGTGCAACATCGATTGCAATTTCTAGGCGCTGATTAAAATCCAGAACCCTGCCATGTTGACCTGCACAAGGAGTAATACATTAATATCCATAGACTGAGAAGAAAAACAAAATGAAAAGCATAAGCTCTCGAAATGGACTGAGAAGTGAAGACAACATCATGGAAAGCACAAGCTCTGAAAAAGGATGTGGAAGTGAAGAAAACGTCATGAAAAGAACAATTTACCATCTAGATGTTCTCTTAGAGTGCCATTTGGAACATACTCTGTGATGATAATACGCTCATTTCCTTTATCAGTAAAACCCAATAACCTCACCAAATTTCGGTGGTCTATTTTAGCAAGCAAGTCTACTTCATTGCTAAACTCATCCCTAGGACCTGCAAATTGATCCTGTAATGAACAGTAGAGCATGTTATGCATAGTATAGCAGAAAATAAAACAACACAAAACACACACCCCAAAAGAAAAAAAAAAGTAGAACTTTATTCACCGAAACTCTACAGGCCATGGAGCTGAGTATAAATAAAATCATACAAAGTTCTAAATTTAACAAAAAATAGCGCAACAAACACGAACAAACAGCATATTTTGATGATGAATACAATTGAACTTAATATAGTGAACAAGACATGGACAATATGCAATTTAAGTAGTAACGAGTAATAAGACAAGGGATAGCATTGCACTACCTTTTTAGCCCTCTTGACTGCAACAACGGTTCCATCTGGCAATACAGCTCTGTAGACCATCCCAAATCCTCCTTCACCTAATTTAAATGATGGTGAGAAGTTCTGAGTTGCCCTAAGGATCTGCTGAATGCTTAAGTTGACAGATCCAACTCTAGCTACTTGCGGAGACGGTGCAAATCTAGAAGGACTTGGAGGTATCCGATGCGGAGTCGGTGGGACTTTCTCAGATGACATGCTTACTTCATAAGATGTAACTGATTCAGCTGAAAAGATCCAAAGACATAACTTGTCGTTAAGGACAATGTTCGAACATTGTTAGTGGTATACAATATGATATATGATTTCATTACCGTCCCATTATTCAAGATTTATATTACAAATAGTAGGAAAAAAGGAGTAAAGGGGTGCACATCAGAACTGATTCAGTAACATCAAACCTTGTGGTGTTTCTCCTATTTAGGGGCAGATCTTCTAAATAGGACATTATTTCAGTATCAGGAGATTATCAAACCAGGACAGAGCTTCTCCTATTTAGGGGCAAGGGGCTCAATGCAATACAATCCACGCAATCTATTATTCACAGCCATATCGCTTACATTCTGGATTCAATCTTGAAAGCACAAGAATTTTTGAAATAGGTGAATGCAGCTTGGATCAATCACCGTCAGGCAGTTACCTTTTATGATGATTCCATTCTATGCTTCAAGGTATATTTTAACTTACACTGATATTGTGAAAGGCAGTGTAAAGAAAGACTCAAAGGGCACCTTTGACAGGCTGGTCTGCATTCATTGCCAATTTTTCACTACTCATGGCTGCAGCACATGTAACAATTTAAGGGATGAGAGGTTGCACTGACATGCAGACCTAATGTGTTATCATAGTTCTATACTCAGTGGCGGAGGCAGAATCTTGGAGTTGGGTATTCCCATCTCTAAAAAAAAATCATACAGCAATGTTGATAATTCACTAATTCCTTCCTGTTTGCCGCTCTTTGCCCCCAATCTCTTCAAATAAATTGACTTGTTTCTTCATTTTGCAAATCTCTTGTGGAAATATAGCTCACCCATCTGCTGCTGTTTGGCGTTCCCCTGCTGGCAGCAACTCTCCGTCCGGGTGTGAGGCGCATCCCCCTCCTGCTGGCATGCTCCTGTTCGATGCCTTCGCCAACACCTAATGCCATGTCCCTGTGCGTTGTGCGCAGCGGCTGCAGAATTTGCTTGTCACACCGGTTGCTCGGCCCGCTCCCCTACTGCCTTGCTCTGCAGCATCTTCTTCCTCCTCCACCTCCATGAATTAGGCCAGGCGGACGGCGTGAGCACGTCAGGCGGCGGCGTAGGCGCTAGCTAGTGTTGTTGGTTGACTCGCGGCTTCGTGACGCGCTACAGTTGCGGCGTGCGGAACGGCGATGCGGGTACGCGGCTGATGGGGATGAGGATGGCAAAGGCAGTCAGGCGGGTGTGAGTGACTAGACGGCCGGCTGGGCCAATATGTTTAATGGGCTTCAACTTGGACCTGCCCCCATTGGCGTCGGTTTGTTCCCTTTCTGTTTCTTTAGCTGATTCTGCCGAGATGCCGCTGCAGTACTCTAGAGCTCCGGCCGCCGGGACGCCATGGGAAAGGGTCTTTGCTCCTGGTGTTGTGGGGAAAATGTTGGGTATTCCTGGGAATACCCAGGAATCCAGTTGGCTCCGCCAATGTCTATACTGTAGGAGTGAAGGAAGGATTAGAAATGTGGGGGTAACTAAATGTGGATGTCATGCTTTGAGAATTTTATGCAAGACTCTTTAGTTTTTGTTTGAAAAATCAGGCCTTTGGGATGGTGCGGTTGAAGGTTTTATCCGTTTGTTAGTGGTCAAATCTGGGTATAGTTTACTTATGCATCTTGTAGGATTTGATGAAATCCCAAAATGGTCAATATACTTTTTTGTGAAGAATCAGATTATTTTTTTTCTCAAACACAGCAGGAGAGCTGTGTATTTTTATATTAAGAGAGTGAAATGGTCCAATTACAGAATATAGCACCACACTTTGGACCAGAGTTCAGGCTATAGGAGTCTCAAATAAACTATTACAGCGCAAAGGCAACTAGGACTTGACCACAAACCACTAAGGCTAAGCCTAAGTTAGCGACCTTCCTGGGCCTAAGGCAGCAAAATCCTTAGCCCCGGATAATTGCCAAAACTGAGACTCATCCTTGTACGCTTGGATTGCTTGCTGCAGATTTGGTTTGGAGTTTAGTGCTAAGCAATCAAGCTCCAAATTCCTTTATTGGTGACCAAATACAAATACTTAGTTTTGTTCCTGTACCACATCCAGTCCAGGTTTGGATGGATTTCATGGTCAATTTGGACAAAACCATTGTTTTGGTGCCCATATTTTTCTTTTGTGATGATTATTAAGTTATGTGCAATCTTGTGTTAATAGAAGGTCTGTAACCCTGTACCGTTGGCTACATCCAGAAGTGACTTAAAGGTTGTACAGTTACATTTGCTTTCACTATGTCTTTGTGTATGTGTGTTGCTATGGGAGCTAAAAAAAATCAATGCTATGTTGCCATGCTTATTTTGATACTAGTATTATATAAAAATAAATACTTATGAATTATGGTGAGCCTTAAAATAGTATGTTGTTAATACTGATACTATGTTTTTCATGTTAGAATTTTTCTATAGCCCATAGCAACGCATGGGCACGATCCTAGTAATAATAAATATAGGTATACCCATGGAGGTAGAGTGATCATGATATCTACAAATATATAAGTTACAAAACCATATTTTTCCGCACACTATCATTCAGGCTAAATTCCTGATGAAATTCAAATTTTGCAACAACTTACAAAACATAAATACATAGCAACAAATGGCCTAACCCATATCGAAGAGAACTATTTTTCAAACAACAATAGCACCATCAGAACTAATTTCTATTCAAAATATAGGGGAAGACAGGCTTTGATGCTGTATATATTGGGAAGACAGTAGAAAAAAGATAAATTAGTGAAACTAAACCGTAAATGTACACCATTTCAATTTTTCAAGGAAAACTGTCATAAAGTTTTGTTTCCTAACGCAGCACAAGATAACTCGTATGACGACTAATGAACTAGACAACATCCAGCTCAAGTTTCCTTACTCCAATTTTAGTCACAACTCGCCAACAATAACCCAGATTCAAGCACCCTTCAGTGGACAATAAGAACCTTTTGAGTTCACTTAAAAAAATTGAAGGGAGCAAACAATAGGAACTGGTTTAAAGAAGCACAAATATGACTAACTCACTTGCATTGCGCTGAACAGTTGCAGTGTCATGCCTGCTGGCTTCTTTTCTCTCAGCATGGAAGCATGGAAGCATGAGACCACAGCATAGGAGAATCACACCAGGTATGGCCAAGTGGTGGTCGTCGTTTTCTGAAGAATCAGCGCTGTCCTGATTATTTTCATGCAAACCCAAGCTTCCACATGGGTTAGAATCATTTCTTGAGCCATTTTCTGTGGACCGCCTCAAGAGCTTCCTTGGTACATTTTGATGCGAAGCTGCTACAGGTGATAAGAAACCAATGAGGAGAAATGAATGTTCCCACTGTAGGATCATAACAGAATGAACACTGCCATGAAATAGCCTACATTCTAAATCCGCGCCACTGTTCCAAAGATGAAGATCATAAGCATATCTTATTACTCAAGCAATTAGTGACTTACCATGGCTGGATTCGCTCCCTTCACCACAGTATTGCTTAACCGCACCCCTCCACCCATCCGACACCTCCCCACAGCGGAGGCAACCACTCCCAAAGTACAAGCGGAGCTTGTGGCAAGCAAGAGCGCGGTCCTGCACCAGAACCCCATTGACCGACAGGTTGAGGAGGCCATCAGAAGCATCCAAGACGGCAACTTGGTCGTCTCCGCAAGCAACTCGTGAAAGGGCTATCTCCGCGACGGAAGCGAGAGCTAGAGGCGAGCAGCACAGGAGGAGGACGGCGAGAGCAGGTAGAAGAACCGAAGGAGACATCCGGCTGCGCGCGTGGGGCGACGGCAGTGGGAGGTGGAGCTGGTGGTCGTGCCGCCGGGCGCGGACGGTGGCGGCGGATCGGGGCCCCCGGTCCGGATCTGGCGCGCCCGGACACCTGCTGCGCGGTGCTCCGGGTGCTGGGGCGCTGAGGAAAAATTGAATGAAATATCTCAGGAGAGGGAGGAGACGAGGGAGGAGGGTCAAAGTGGAGAAAGGGAGGTGATGTGACTAATGTGAGGGGGTGGAAGGTGGGGGCGTGGCCGCGTGGGGCTGCGCATAGGTCCCTGCCATGTACTCATGTAGGCCTCGATACGCAGCAAATGAGGTGGCAGCTTGTGGTGTTTTCCGATTCATTTCTTCAGGTTCCAGGCAAATAAAAAAACGTAAAAAATCAGAGCACCGTCCAACACTAAAAATATTTAAAAACAGTATTGTCTCGACGAATTGTTGATCCAATATTTTCTGAAAAGATGTTGATCCAATATTTACTAACGGGATATTATTGGACATCAGTGGACTGGTAACTTTGGTGGGTTATCTTTAGTCAGCTAAGTGGGTTTATTGTTTCAATGCTTATCCACCTTCCCGAACCGGTGTAAGTGCAATCAAGATCTAAGTGGGTTTTGCTGATGTTGACCACACAATTAAGAGCAACTCCAAGAGCTTCTCTAAATATCACTAGCTAAAACCTTGATTTGACTAGTATGTAAAATGAAATAGTTAGCAAAAAATTGATGAAATCCAACATACTAGCTAAAATCAACTCTCCATATGCTCCCACGCTAGTGGGTCCCACTTGCCATACTCATGTACGAGGGGATAGCTAGCGGGACTGGCTAGCCAAAGATGGCTAGCGAAGCCCCCGGTTTAGCTAGCGGAGGATAGCGAGAGCAAGTTTAGCTAGTCTGTTGGATTGAGTTTTTGGACAAATTTTCTATTTTTAGCTAGTTAAGCCAAGATAGCTAGTCTTTTGGAGTTGTTCTAAAGCACTAATGAGCTTTTGAGTATGTGTGTACATCTTATAGTTGTGAAAGGACCTTGTGATGTCTAAAGGGGGTTGAATAGGATCACTTCAAATTTCTGAAACAAATGCATCTGTTAAATATCTGGTCGGTACTAGTGTCGGAACTACCGAGAGGTCGGTACTTCCGGCACTGGGGCGGTACTACCGACCTGTCAGAGGACACTAAGACGAATTTTGAAATGCAATGTGAATCTAGTAATTCTATTTGAATCAAAAGTTGAGTTTAGATGCTAGGAATCTCCTGCAACCAAAGATATAGATAGGGACACAACAAATATGTAGATCGGGCTCAAACAAGCTTCTAGGGTTAGCAAATTGCAAAGAACTCAAACAAGCAAGAGACAAGAGATTTAATCCGAAGTTCACTTCCACCAAGGAAGCTACGTCTCCGTTGAGGATCCCATAAAGGGAGGGTTATCACGAAGAGCCTCTTGTCTCACCCAATCCCCACAAAGGAAGATTGGTGCTCACTAAGAATTCTCCAAAAAGGAGAGGGGAAATACAAATGATCCCGGGTGCTCCACACAAAGAGAGCACTCAACGGACGATGTCTAACCGTCTAGAAGCAAGCTTCAAGAGTAACAAACGCGAATCGATGCCCGGAGATGCTTCAAGTGCTCTTGAGATGAAGGAGATGGAAGGGTCACTCAAACCTACTCAATCTCACACCTTGAATCAAAGCCTCACTCAAGTCCTAGCTCAAAGGAATCAAGTCTTAGCTCTAGAAGGGAGAGGAGGAGAGGAGCGAATGCTCTTGGGTGTGTTTGTCCCGTGGCTGGTCAGCAGCAAATGAAGGGGGGAGAAGGGGTATAAATACCCCACCCCAAAACTAGTCGTAACTTTGCACAAACGGTTATTATCGGTACTACCGACCTCAAGTCGGTACTACCGAGGGGTGCCTGGAAAAGAAACGGTGAAGCTTTATCGGTAGTACCAGCCTGGGGTCGGAACTACCGAGGGTCTGGAAAAACTCAGACAATGAACCCATATCGGTACTACCGGCCTAGGGCCGGTACTACCGACAAACCTTGGAATTTTGAGGAAAGAAAGTAAATGTGCACGTGTTGGCTTAGTGTCTCTCACACTTACTTAGGTCATCTCTTTAAGCACTTTTAGCATCTCATGACGGTCAATTCGCATCCCCCTTAATAGTACGGTGTTTCCTATACTCAATTTCGAAAATAAAATGAATTTAAGCCTTCAATCGAGTTTCAACACCGAATTGGAGTTGGGGGGTCTTCCTTTGGTTAAAGCTTAATTTTCTTTTTCTTTTATCCTGCACACATCTCAATTATCCATTAAATACCACAAATTGTGTTTGTCATTATCACCAAAACAATTAGGGGTCAAGATGCACTTTCAATCTCCCCCTTTTTGTGATTGATGACAACAAAATTCATTTTCAAATAAAGATGTGTGTATCCAATAATTTTGAGAGAACCCCTAAATGTGTGCTTCATCTTTATAGAGGTCTCAAATGCCCATCACACATTTAGCAAAAGTTTCCCTCTCAATTTGCATACACAAGTGCATAAGTGTGAAGTAATAACCGTGATGCATATGACATGATATCCAAATCATCAAAGTGAGAAATAACAACCATCACACAAACATAGCATCACACATAGATAAATATGTTCTTAAATCACACTAGCACAAATTGGGCCTACAAATTTAAAAAGATCTAGTTCACCACTTCACCGTCCATCACACATCACTCAAATAAGTTCTTACATGTCCACAAGTGACATTGGATTGGTTTGGAGTCGCCGCTACCTGTGTTGCTGAATGTTGATTGCTGTGTAATGTGCTTGTGCTTTTGTACGGCTTCGCTGACGTAGGAGACGACAAGATAAGAGCAGTAGCTACCTTTTCTTGCCCTCTTTACTTCGTTTGTTTTGCCAACATAGTAAGTACCCATTGACTTGATGTAATGTAAACTAGAAATCGTATGGGCGGTGGCCAAGCTACAAAAATTAATACAGGCATATTAATTATTTTTATAAAATATTCTCAGTAGCAGATTATATCAGTAAAAAGATAGAGAAGGTATTAGTCAAATTTTCCTTTGGAGAGCAACACTCAATCCATAGTACCCAATCTTTTTATTCATTGTCCGTGTTAGTTTCCTTAATTTGTTGAAACATAAATTTGTAAAATAAGTTAGCATGCGACTAGTGCTATGAATCATGCATTTATGACTTGATTATGTCTTCATATTGTTATATCTACCATTATGTGCCTCGGTTAGGGGCGTCAGGTAGTTTAGGCACTTCGATGTTGGCCCTAGGCGTACAAACTCGCCAGCTCCACCACTGGGTGAAACCAAATGCATGTTTTTCATCTCAAACATTCTTTAACACAGCCACAAAAATAGCCAGCCCAACTACTTTGGTTCTGTTTGTCTACAGTTACTGTAGGTTCCGTGAAATTTCGTGAAGGTTCCGAACTTCCGAATTCAACTGTTACAGATTTGGATCTGGGGGTATTTGTACTTCAAGGTGCCCCAACGGTCATCTTCTTCCCACGGTTCAGACACACTTATCTCTCTCTCTCTTGCATTGACTCTCACCTACTCCATTCAAAATCCAAACAGTTATCGAAGGATTGGGTGGGTGATTCCTTATGAGAAAGAGAAAATATAATCTCTCTCCTGTGTTCTTGTGCACTTGGTGAGACCCTAGTTTACTTGGTGGATCTTTTACTCTTGGAGTCTTGCTCTTGAACAACTAGAGCTTGGAAGCTTTCAATCTTCGTATGGAAGCTCCAAGAAGTTTGTATTACCCCTTTGTGCTAGTGGATTCCTCCATCTATTGCCTTGGTGATAGGTATGTGAGATGAGTGGATTGAAAGAAATCCCACAACCCTTGTGGTTACCTTAACAACATGGATGTAGGTCAGCCTTTGTGCGCGAGCTGAACCATGGGATAAATTGGTGTCTCTTGTGCTTTACATTTCATATATATCTTGCTTGCTTGTTCTCGCTTAGTATCTTGTTGCTCTTCTAAGGTTTGATTAGATCTACTTGTTTCTAGTACTCTAAGAGTTCTTAAGTGTGTAGCTCTTCGTTTCTTAGGCTTGCAAATATCTGTAGCACTAATATGTTTTTCATGGTGTTATCTGCATCAGTTCTTGTGTAGGTTGCATTTTCTGAAAGCTCTACGAAAATTTGCAATTCTGCGTATTTTCCTGGAGGTTCCACTAAAATCTACGGAGGTTCTGGGGTCTGACTATGTTTTCACAGAAAATCGCTGAAATTGTTTGCAGGCCTATTCACCCCCCCCCTCTAGGCCACTTGCCTTGATCCTTTCACCCGGCCCATCAGAAGGACCCTAACTGACCCCTCTTCTAACCCATGAATTCACTTAATATTTTGATAGGTTCTAAAAAAACTTAATAATTTAATAAATAAAATATAAATTGTGCTGCTAAAGCTAGATTTTGAGAAAGCCTTTGACAAGATTGAACATGAGGTTATTCTATAAGTGCTCAAGCATAAGGACTTCTCTGATAAGTGGGTTTCCTGGATTAAGTGCATTCTCTCCTTTTTTTTGTTCTCTTAAATGGTGTGTCAGGAAAATCTTTTAGGTGTAAGAGAGGTGTTAGGCAATGAGATTCTCTTTCACTACTTCTCTTTGTACTTGGTGCTCATCTCCTGCAGTCAGTCATTAATGCTGAATATTTGCTAGGGAATTTATCTCATCCTTTGGGATCTGATTTTGGTGGGGATTTCACAATTGTGCGGTATGCTGATGATATCTTAATTGTCCTTCCTGCTGACCCTAAGAAATTGAGCCATCTTTAAGATATATTACAAACCTTTGCTGTTTCTACTAGCCTCAAGGTAATTTTTGCTAAATCCTTCTTGGTGCCTATAAATGTGGATTAGAATAAATGGGATGATCTGACTTCAACCTTGGGCTTGGGGTGCCAATGGGGTCAAATGCCTTTCACTTACATTGTATTGTCACTAGGGGCTACATCTGTACAAGAATTATATTTATGCCAATTTTAACTAGGATGGAGAAACACCAAATGGGGATTTCTAGGTTTCTAACCTATGCTGGGAGGCTGATATTCTAGTCATTTCGATTTACTCAGCAGTTCCTACCTTTTATCTTTGCTCCCTAAAATTGCCTGCTCAGATCCTAGATTAGATAGATAAATATAGAAAACATGCGCTTTGGCATGGTGGAGATCTTTATAAGAGGGTGGGGGGTTATATCGTTGCTTAGAAATATGCATGTAGAAGCAAGGAGGATGGAGGTTTAGGCATTATCAATCTCAGAACCCAGAATTCTGCACTCTTCAAATTTTTGCACAAGTTCTGCAATAAGTTGGACCTCCCTCGAGTGCACCTGAATTGCCAATGTTTATATTCAAATGGTACTCGACCCCATGAACGAGTTGGATCTTTTTGGTGGAGAGACATCATGTCTTTGGCCCTTCAATTATTCCGTATAGCCTCTTGCAAGGTTCAAAAAGGGGATACAATTGCTTTGTGGAATGATATTTGGGATCTTGGGGGTACTCAGTGAAAGTACCCTCAACTTTGCTCTTTTGCAAGGAAGAAACCATCCTCGGTCTGGCAGTTCTTAAATTGGGACATTGCTAGATCTCTTTGGCTTCCTCTGTCTTCTATGGTGATGGGCCAGCTGGGTGATTTACAAGCTAGGAACAATGGATTCGTTTCCAAAAATTAAACTACGTCTTGTAGGTAATAAGGAAGGTGCCATTGTGTTGATGACTGGATCGATGTCATGCAATTACATGATTTTATTTGTGAGCCATTTATTTATTTACAGATATAATTTTGTGCATGCTATAGTTGTTTGTATCGATGCATGCGTGTACTTGGTCACATATAGAAGATGGATTCAGTTAGGAAGCAATTGGTGTATAGGGCCGATCTACTTGTACGGGATATACGCTAGCATGCATGCATGTTTTTTTTACCGAGCGGAGTAAATTTTTTTGGATCTCTCACAAAAATACTATTTCACATTATGAAAATTACTTCTTCAAAGTAATTGTTAATTTACTCCTTAAGGTTTGAAAAAGAGTAATCCTGAAATTTGCTTCTTTTAATAATATTAGAGAAATTTCAATTTTAATTAAGAGTATTTTTCTTTAGGAGTATTGTGCCATATTGGAGTAGTATTTTCTATACTCTATTAGAGGTGTGGTCTATATCTTAAGAAGTAATTTCAAGACAACGGTAAAAGGGGTAAAAATTCCATGTTCTGAAGCATGGAGAACCTCAACCCTATGGCAACCCACAATCCACAACCACATACCCAAAGAACGTAACTATGATATAATTTGAATATGTCATATGGAATTGATTCATCACTGAACATTAAAGTACTAAACAATGACAAACAAAAACATCGAGTACAAGAGAAAGGGATTAAGATATTTGGAATTGCATAAAAGAACACCAGAAGGCAAACGATTGACATGTACATGGAAGGAGATTTCTTTCATTTTCAATATGATTGACCCTACCTTCCAATTGTCATCTGTGCGCATGTCCAAGAGGTGAGGAGGAAGTGTTCAACCGAAATTGAAGAACACCACGACATAGTCGTCGAGGATGCCGATTGCAAGCATAACAGAGCACCTAACCATGGAACTTGAACACACATCAGCAGTTCAACAGATCTAATCATCAGCAAAACCTCCACATCTCTGTTGCACCAGCACCACCACCACCACCACCATGTCAGCACCACACGCATGCATGAGCTTGTCCCGTAGGCTCGCGATGAGCACATTCATTGATGATGGGTGCTGACATGGGTCAGTGCATCAACACCCTGGCGGTGTGAGTTGTGACTCGAAGAAAGCTGAGGGTGAGGTTGCAGAGAAATCACAAATGGCGACGATCTAGAGGTCCTACATGGTGTAGTGCCACCAGATGATGGTTGTCGAGATAGGTGAAGATTTATAGGTGAAGATTTTCCAACTTGGTAATTACCACAATAATTACGTCAATTAACATGGTCTCAATTAATTCTGTTGTTGATGTGTGTGCCTGCATGAACACGTAGTTATTAGTCCATGCAATTAATTTCGGGAGTAAATATTAGAAACATTTTACTTCATGAACGATAAAAGAGAGGATACATAAGTAAACTGACGGAGGGGTAGCACGCCATGAGAGTGTTGGCACATGAACTTGCACAACTGTGCCAAATAGGTCCAACAACCCCAAAACCAGGTATATGGCCCCTCAAACTTGCGAACCCGTTCACCCCGGTCCAAATCCCAAAACCAGCCCGGTTTTTTCGACGTGGCTTGTCCACCGTGGACTGGGCCCCACACCATTTATCAAAAACGCCCCCGCATCCTCCCTTATCACCAATCCCCAGCCGCCACGACTCATCGCGCGCTCTTGTGGCGCTGGAAGAAGCATGCATCCAGTGTTTAGAATCGAAGGCAAATGAGACACAGGACAAGAGGGAAATGATTTTATTGTATTGATTCATGAAGTTTGTACATATATATACACGGTGAAGGAGCACCACGAAGGGGCATGTCCGTTAGGACATGTAACCACCTCTATTCGCACCCTTTGGAATTAGATCACATGGAAATGTTCTCTAACACTCTCCCTTGACCAATTCCAACTTCATTTGATCATCCATTAGTTATGTTGTTAATTCCTCCATGAAAAACCCTGTGGGAAAAATCTGAGGAATAATTATAGTTAAATATGTACCAAGTGAACTCCTCAAAACCCAGTGGGAAAATAAGGAGTAGAACCATGGTACTTTATTGTTCCATCAAGACTTGTAGTCCAAAGATAATAGTATGTCTATATCCATCATCTCTAAAAACCCCCCTTGGGGAAAAATAATGATGAGACATATAGTTTAAATCGAAATTTCCCCAAATAATCATGTGAGAAAATTTGAGAAATATATACATATATCATGTAAACTCTTCAAACCCTCAATGGGAAAAATAAGGAAAAACCATGATATATGTTGTTCTATTTGAACTCTTATGAGGTAAACTCATTATCTTCGAAAGAACAACAGTTATGTCAAAGAGTATCATCCTCAAAAACCCTGCGGGGAAAATAGATGATACAACATAACACCTTGTGTTAATGTTGCCTCATTAAAAACTTTGAATGAGAAACCTAACAAGGTAAAAACTCATACAAAGAAAAGAGTACAACATGATGCATAAACAAGTTATGGATCAAAGAGGAAACTCTCCCCCTGATACTTGCAAAACCACTAAGTCCTCTCATACTAATATCTTAAACACATTTGAAAATGTGAAGAAAGGTAGAGACTGTGTAAATAATCTATATGATTATCACAATACTTAGATTTGCGAAATGTTTATTTCCCAATGTTAGGAATAAACCATTTCCGAGGTTGTACCTCACATAACTTGCATCTATTTAAACAACACAAAGTATATGGTCAGTGATTCATAGAACCACAACCACCACATAGTAGCACTATGTAGTTTATCATTTTGCAAAGCAACATGCAAGTGACCACTAATGCCTGTTGATAGACATCCATGAAAAGGCAGGTCTAACTTACAAGTGCAGGATGCATGTCAATGATCTTGCACTCTGGGGATCATATATAAATAGCCAAGATCAGTATATCCAACCTCATAACTAGATCATGAGTTCCACTAAAGAACATAATATGATCCCATGTGCAATTGACTAGCATATTATTTCAAAAACAATACTCAGCCGAATGCTCTTGCAAGATGCATTATTAGCACATCTCAAGGTGTATGAGAGAATCAAACAACCATATGATGTATGGATATGATTCGTTTGTATTGAACCTTTTCAATGCGATTTGGATATAGACAACTTCGTATCCAAGATTATTGAGATAAGATAATTTTGAATTGAACCAATCTCGTTCAAGATTTTCAATTCATATCTTCCATCTCGAAATCCTTCGATGAGTATTGTATGTTTAGAATGTGCAACAACACATACACATATACATACAATTATTTGTGTATCCCTTCAACATGAGGGATTCACTAGGTCGATTGTACCACATTCAACCAGATGCTTTAAGTCAAAAGTGACTAAGCAATACACTATCTATGTTGCAAGTTTGTGTTCAGGGATTAGGTATTTGGATTCCTTCAGAACTCCAAAAATGTACCGTAATCCAGTGACTACATAAGTGTATGTTGTCAATACATCTATCAAGTGCATAGATAGATTATTTCTACTACCCATAAGTATAAGTATAGGAAATTTATGACTCGTATTGGAGAATGGCATTGAGAACAATGCTTGGGTTTTGCGTAAACCCTTGTTGCTACTAGCCTTGCTTCTCACCACCTTAAATGTGTATCCACAGTAAAGATACTTTGAAGTTTTGGAAACATTCCAATACTTCTTTCAGGTGAGCAAGACTATCTCTGCTTCATTGCATCACTCAACAAGATCCAGTTTGAGCACGAAGGTACTCTGCCATGGCCATGGACTATTGGATCACTTGAATGCATATACAATTTTCCGAGAAGTAAGTGTCGACACATGTAGCCTTCAAATAATGTAATTCTCCTAGACACAATGTGTGTGTCTTATGCACCCTTATGATTCATCATGAAATCTCAAAACGAGAATCAGGGGCTTCCGATGTCCTAGCCTCAGTATTGTGCACCACTGAGACAGGTGGTGAATGCTTCCATTCACAGGATAATACAATCCTTTTGGTGTCTACCAACACTCTGGGAGGAGGTTGATTTGCATTTACTATCTTAGAAGGTCAAGCCTTCAGTTGCTTGCAAGCAGCTTAATCCCTATTTGTGGCCATACTTCTCCCCCTCTTATTCACAATGTCCATTGTAACAGGGAGTTGAGTGATACCACCACTGCTTCTAGCACTACATAGGATTAGCAAGATTTTATGACACCTAAATAGTAAATGTAAATGGCAGTTGATTCGCAATCCAGCAAATCATTGAACCCAAATGGTTCAGCTTTGGTACGGAATCCTAAGCCTGGAATTCTTCCTGCATTCCATAAATTTCCTGGCATTATTTGTGGTACTTGATATCTCCCTCTAATGCTTGGAAAAGCTCATGATTAAATTACAACCAGTGTACGGGCATAACAAGTTCCTCACAAAGAGGATACAAATGATCGACAAAGAGTGAAATCTCACATTGATCCCAGTTTCCTGTGTGCCCATTGATGTACACTGTGGTGGTGAGAGTGGGATGTTGTGTAGCAAAACACATACCCAAAACGCAAATGGGAAATACTTCATGGATTTCCACGTACTCAAAGCTTAGGGGAACTCGCACATGCAGTTAATCACAAATCAGGAGTGTGTAAAACTACCTGATCCCAACAAACATGTTGGAACTGGCATTTCATCAGTGATGGCTATGTGATGATTTTAAATGCCTGAATTATACATTCATCAGTAGTGTGTAGGCTAATGCACTCAAAACTAGAGCCATTATTAATTCATGCATGGTATTGTGTTGTCAGCAAGACACACACTTGTAGCCATCATATAGATGCATCCACTACAAGAAAAACGCCGACTAGTGACGCAAAAAAAGGCCGTTTCTCATCATAAACCGCGATTAATGACGCCGGTTGTTACGAAAACGCGCCGTCATTAATCGAGCGTCACAAACCGTGATTAATGACGAGACCTTATTTCTCGACATCATGAGTTTAATGACGCGTATAAATTCGTAACACAAAGGCGTCATAAGGTACATGCCACGTCGGACCAAAATCTGATGTGGCACGACGTTTTGTGACAAACCGTTTCGTCATTAAGTGAATTCAGCCCATATTTTGACGGGCCAAGGTCCAAATACCTTGTCATCATAGATTGAATTTGTCCCACTTAATATTAAGCTGAGCCCAATGTTTCTTTCATCATAAATTGGTTTTAGGCCTTATTAAGGTTGGATGGAGCCCAATATTGTTTGCGTCATAGAATGTTTAAGGCCTATTTATGGTTGGATGGAGCCCAATAATTGTAGTCGTCATAGACACTTTTAGGCCTAATTCTGGTTGGACCGACCCAATAATCGAGGTCGTCATAGAATGTTTTAGGCCCGGTTTTAGTATGAGCGAGCCCAATAATTGCATTCATCATTAATTTGTTTTGGGTCCAGTACTGGTTGGATAGAGTTCAATATTCGATGACGCCATAAAATGATTAAGGCCCAACTGATATTGGACTTAGCCCACCATTTGCTGACGTCATTTTTGATACGGCCCATTTTATTAATAAATCATTTTTGAATTCGTAAAAAAATAATGGGCCGATGGGGCAAGCCCACATATTTTTCCCTGTTATTTTGGGCTGCACTCCAGGTTGCGCTTAATTAAATATAATTCAATCTCATATTACATGCTAATCAATTTAGTAATAGACATCACAGATAATATTTCCATACCACTGATACAAATTAATGTTTCGGATCACACATAACACATTATTATCAATGAACACAGAACAACCACAAGCAGATTGTAAGTAGGAGCTCACAAACCAATACACATGATATCTCCATGCTCACAAATAAAGCTGGTTTTGAAATAGAACCCACTAAGATAACAAAGCTCCGTACTCACAAACCAGCACAACTAGCTAGGAGGACACAAGCAGAAGACTAAGAAACACAGTGGCCTTACCCAAGGCGCGAGCTTAGCAGTTGACGAAGGAGGGTCTCTGTAGTTTCTACTTGTTTCTTCAACCTCTCAATCTCATTAGTCTGCACTTTCATTGCTACATCTGATGCTTCTGCCTTGATCTTCAAGTCTGACAAAACTTGGTCCTGTTCAACAAAGATTTCACCAAGGTCAGCAGCTGCATCGAGCCCTTCCAACGAAACTTCAAGTCTTGAGCATGTAGCGAAAGCTGGATAATCTCGAGGCATGTAATCAATGAATGGCTTTGACTTCACATTGGAGGGACCGGAATTTGATATTTGAACCGCAAGGATTGTCCTCAACATTTGAGCCTAAAAATGAAAGGAGAAGTCAAACTTGAACCTTAAACGAAGCAAGCAAATAAACTTAAGAATAATCCTAAGAATAAAGTAGCAGGATTATCATGCGTTCTGTTACATGCCACGACATGTGATTGAATCTCAGCAATGCAGGAGTGGGATGCTAGGCCCTGCACAAAAAGTTACAAATCAGGAACTGGATCTAGAGCGGTCAATGTAAGAGAAGGATCTGAAATCTAAGACAATAAACAAAGTAAATTACTTTCTAAGCATGGCTCATCTATTAAGTTGTGTTACAAATCAGTAACTACATCTAGAGCGGCCAAGGTAAGAGAATAATCTCCAATCTAACACAATACACAAAGCAATTTACTTTCAACTCATGGCTCATCGATTAACTTGTGTTCCAAATCAGTGACTGCATCTAGAGCGGCAAAGTTAAGAGAAGAATCTCAGAACTAACACAATACACGAAGCAATTTACTTTCTAAGCCAACGAAAATACTACTAGGGGACTAAAAAGAAAAGGAAATGAGATTCTCACTTGTGAAGCTCCAAGATTCAGGGGCCCATGGATTGAGGGGGCATCGGGAGCCGGTGCTTGCGCCGTATCCTCGCTCAGCTGCTCAGCTTGGCCAGCACAGCAGACGCAAGCAGAACACCGATATCTGCCGCTCACCATCTGCTGAGATACCCCTCCCCCTCCACCGGCGACGGCGAGGTCGGACCGCCACCGCAGATCTAGCTGAGCAGAGTGATGCTTTTTGGAAATGGAAGGCGGGAGTTTAGTGGCGCAACGCGGTAGCAATGGAGTAGAGTATTTATTATTTCGGGGCGGAGAGGGAATACAGAATTTGAAATTCCCGCTTTCGACTTCCTGACCGCGAAATGAAAATTTGGTAAGCTGCACTTGCTTCGGGGCCACTGACAAGTGAGGCCGTGCAATGGCGGCCCCATATTGTCAGCGAGTTTGGGTGGGATTCCGGTGGCATACAATATAGGCGGGAGACAGATATCTGGAAGAGGCCCACGCTTCAGTGAAGCTGGGTGCGTTTCCAGTCGAAGATCACAACACCTAACAGCTGCTTCTCCCACTACAATGCCTACACGTCTATTTTTTAAGTCATATGGATATAAGGATCTTCCTTCTGCGTTCTTATCCGGACCAAAGCACACTCGTGTACCCACCAAATATTTCGCATGCCTACCGGGGAAAAAGCCTGCATATTCCGCCCTATACTTGTGACAGGATTCCTCAGTAGTGTAGGCCTTCGTATTCCGAGCATCCCACGTATTTTCATGACTACTGTAATCCCGTGAGGGCATGCTCTGCCACGAGGTGCACGCTGCCTTAGTATTGGTCATGGTTCGATAAATAGGTGTGCCCCCATGGCCTTTGCTCATTGCCTCTTCATCCTCCACGCATTGTGCTAGCAAACCTCTCTATTTGGTTCTGCGCTCTGTGAAAAGAGGTGAGCTCTTAGCTTCCGCGTCGTATTTTTACAGGATACAATCATTGTTTCTGGTCAGTGCTTATCATGTTTACGTTGTTGGCGAGTGTGTAGGAGGATGGCTTCTGATGCGAACGGAGGAACCGCCAACTCCCATGCTGTGCCACCTCCGCAGCGGCCAGGATACATGGATCCATATGATCTGTACGACATGGACGAAGCGGACGAGGAAGAAACTTTGGAGATGAACAAAGATGCTTTGGCTTGGCTTCAGGAGCAGGGTTAAACTCGTGTGCTTCGCCATGGTCGCTGTGTGTGCCATTACTGCAATCTTTGCTTACCAGCAGTGGGGTTTTCGTGACATCCTACCTCATGCTTCTGGCATTGGTCGCTCGAGACGTACCATGAAGTCGAGGGGTAGGCACCGTGCATTGGAGGAATATCTCCGCACAGATCCTCGTTATACTACATTCCGTCGTGCATTAGGTATGGCGGGATAGGCGTGTGCCGTATCCATCTCCATGACCGTGTCTGTTGTCTTCCTCGTTGCCAAGTCCGAAGATTTCGTTGCTAGGTGTGTGTTTGTGTGCGCCTGTGCCAGTGCCACTGTACGGGTGTAGGTCTATGGGGATGTATCATGTATGTGCACATTTAAGTTGAATAATTTGGGCAAAGTGGCCATCATTTACATTCTGTATATTCTTGGTAAAACGGTGAATTTAGTCAAACGGTAAATTTGTAAAATCAGTCATCATTTACGTGTGTATCTGCAATGCGGTGCGGTGGGATAAGAATAAAATATTACATGACAAGACATTACATCTCCGACTATGGCAACGCATCACGACCAGGGAAATCCACTGAAGCAAGGAAGGCGATCATGGAAAAGAAGAACACCCATGTTCTTCATGGATAATAGGGGATACAGGGGATTTTCCTACCACTACAAGATTCACAGAGCAGGAAAACAGGGGATCGATCTTTTCCATCCAAAAGAAAACATACAATTGATCTTTCTATCCACAAGACCACCTATTTGAAAGTGAAAAAGAAAACCCAAATCCGAGTAATCTAAGATGACCCCTCCGAGGAGTTCCCCGATGACTCTGGCGTCGAGGGAGCCACGGGACCGGGATTGGCGGGGTCGGCATTTGAAGGACCAGCGTCGAGGTCCATCTTCTTCTTGGTCCTCTTCGAGTCCACCTCCTCCTCTGCACCCTTCGCCTCCTTCGCCGACGGAATGTCCTTAAATGAATCAAGCTTACCGGCCTTGTCATCCTTCAAAAGCTACCTCACAAACACCTCCGTCTGTTGATTCCTCTTCTTGTCCTCCACCCGCTTCCTCTTCTTGGCCGCCAATCGCTTCTTCTCAATGGCCGCCCACGTCTCTTCCTCATCCTCTTCTTCTTCCTCTTCCTCTTCCTCTTCATCCTCTTCCACGTAGTCGTACTCATCCTCGCTGTCCTAGCTCTCCTGCCTTTCCATGTCTTCTACATCAGATTCACTCAAGGAGGGCTCGGATGGCTCGCATGAGCTTGGTTGGGGGGAGTCGGGTGGTGTCCCGATGGAGGAGGGGTTGGAAGGGAACGGGGAGGCGAGAAATCGAATCGGAGAAGAAGGCATGGTGGTTGTGGTTTTCTGGAGGAAGAGAGTTTGAGACAAGGCGATGGAGGGAGTTGGGAGAGTCTGGTATATTAATAGATCTCAGTTTCGGGGAGAGTCGGGGTGTCTCTTCGGGAGTTGTATCACGCTAATGCAAGGAGGTGCCTCGATCTCAAATAATGTAACGGTCTTTTACAAAGAAAAGAACTATGTAAATTTGTAATCTTAGTGAATGTGGAGCAAACTATATTTACAAGCACTTCAACATGCAGAGATGAACTGTTTACTGCCATTAAACCGGATGTTCGGGTATGGGTTGCATTAACAGACCGGATGTTTCGGTCTAGAAAAAGACACAGAAAGGACAAATATTTCAGGACCTGTAAAAGATGCTTGTTTTGATTTTGGGCAAAGGTGATCTATGATTTCATAGGTTATGAGAGCGATAAAATAGGATAACATTTATAGGGAGACAAGGAACATATATGGTCAGGGAAACAAAGCATAAACAACTTCAAACAAGGGGATTGATCAACAAACAAACGATAACCAAAATCACAAACATGGTTTGGGTTAGGGATGCATTAGCGTTTTGGATGTTTGGCAATAACCTCATGCTTGTTTTGAATTTGGTCAAGGTGAGCAACGATCACATTGCTATTTCTTATTAATCGTCCAATATTGATCTTCAACTTCTCCAGATCATGTGTCAAGCTAGAAAACTGACATTGTCAAGCGATTGACTGATGTTGGTGTAGGTCTGTCTAGTGGTGCTATGTTTTGGGTTGGAAACTTGTGATGATGTTCAGACTCATTGTCTGGTGATGCTTACTCTCCCTGGGAGTCTTAGGGGGCGATCGTTGTCCTAATCTAGCTTGAGTCAATGTAGGTTAGGGCGAGTCAAGGGCCAGTGAACTCCTCTTTTATCTCTGTTCTATGACTTGTTCGGTATTTCTGTTGTTGCAATGGAAATGGGGGATGCCCTCGATTCGAAAAAAAATGTGTCAAGCTAGGAAACACGATCATGTATAAGTACAATAAGAGCGGATGTTCTTGTCTAGAAACACAAACAGGCCGGACAACACATGAGACCATGTTTCATGGAAATGTAAAGTTACTAATTAACATCACGATGTTCACATACATAAGACAATGTTCCCACGAAATCTAAAGATACTAACTAACATCACAGATAACATATCGGCATTGGTCTTCCACTGGCGCGGCTCGCTCACTCCATCTACATCCATCCCTCGTTTCTGGCCAGGATGCGGTGGCGGCTCCACTTCTTCATGTTGTCCTCCCTCAGGGCCTCAGACCTGGCCATCCCAAGGACGTGATCCTTGATCTCATTCAGGTTCCTCCACCGGTGCATACGGTTGGGGCAGATAGGGCACCCGTAGGTGTTGGTAGTGCGCCGGAAGACGCGCAGAGCAAAGGTGTCGGAGTCCAACTCTGCAAGTGGTGGAGGAGGCTGGGAATCCACCGGCGACGTACCAGCGGCTCCGGGCATTGGCGGGTCGACGTTGGCAGCGTCGCAGCGGGGCGGCTCCGTGCTGTGGAATTGACGCCCTTGCCACTCTAAGTAGGAGCGGATGAAGTGGAGGCCGCACGGTGACAGCCAGGACCCGGATTCGGCTCTTGAGGAGGCGGTGGGCGAGAGGTTGGCAACGCTGCCGGACCGACAAGCAGGGGCGGGTACGGCCATGCGCCTGAGCTCTGTGTGTCTGGGGGAGATTGCTTCATTGCCTCGGACGGGTAGTAGGACTGAAACGCGAGTGTTTGGGAAGAGAACTATGGGTAGAGTGGTTCGGACCGATGGTGGTAGGAATACAATGGCCAGATTCCATGAGAAGTTGTGCAAGCTTATGTGACAAGCTAAGCAACGTGCCTCTAGATCGAGTGGCTGCGATTCATCTACAAGCTTCCATGGGGTGTTGTGGCAAGCTTCCATGGGAAATTAGGCAACGGGCGCCTTGGCCTGTCAAGGAAGGCTACGGCCGGATGTTACTGATAAGAAAAGGTGACCAGACCGGACTAAATTCAGTGTTGATTTTGTGGGCAAAATAGAATGACTACGGCCGGATCTTACTGATCTGCAAAAGTGAGCGGACCAGACTAAATGGTTCGTTGAATTGTTATTAGGAAAATACGATCGCATTATTCGAACGAACATCCATCCAAAGTAGGAAACAGAGTCCATTCTAAAGTGACTAATTAAACATCACAATTTCCACATACATAAGACAATGTTCCAACAAAATCTAACGATACTAATTAACATCACTGATAACATAACATCACAAAGTTCACATACATAAGATAATGTTCCAACGAAATCTAAAGATACTAATTAACATCATAGATAACATAACAGCATAGATCTTCCACCGGCGCGGCTCCCTCACTCCATCTACTCCATCCATCCCTCATTCTTGGCCATGACGCGGTGGCGGCTCCACTTCTTCTTGTACTTCTCCCTCAGGGGCGCAGACCTGGCCATCCCAAGGACATGGTCCTTGACCTCATTCAGCTTGCGCCACCAGTGCATAAGGTTGGGGTAGACAGGGCACCCGTACATGCCGTCGAGGCGCCGAAAGACGCGCAAAGCATCGCCCCTGGGGACCGGAGGGATGTAGCCATGGCAACGGTCCTCAGACGAGTCTGTGTCAGCTTGGGAGTCGGAGTCGGAGTCAAACTCACCAGCAGGAAGGGTAACCGTAAACTTCAGCTTCCGAGGCGGCGACGGTGGAGGATGCTGGATATCCGCCAGCAAGACACCAGCTGCTCCTGGCAAAGCGCCGACGATCGACGGCGGGTCGACGTTGGCGTTGTCGGAGGGCGGCGGCAGCGACGGTGGAGGAGGCTGGGAATCCGTCGGCGAGCCACCACTGGCTCTTGGGAAACTGCGGACGAGCGACGGCGGGTCAACGTTGGAGGTGTCGGAGCTCGGCGGCGGCGGGTCGACGTTGGCGGCGTCGGAGCGCGGCGGCGGCGGCGTGCCGTGGATGTGGCCCCACAGCACCTCTGTGAACATGCGGGCGAAGTACTGGTTGTCGCGCGGCGGCACCCAGTCACGGGCGCGCGAAGAGGATGTGGTGCCGGAGGATCGGTTGAAGGGCGAGGGTGAGAGCCGGCGCGACGGGGAGCCGGTGGGGGATAGCCGGCGCGACGGGGAACCGGTGGGGGATAGCCGGCGTGACGGGGAGCCTGATCGCTTCATTGCGTCGGCCGGGTAGGAGTGATGCGCGAGTGTTTGGGAAGTGGTAGCGTGGTTCGGAACTGGCGAGGACGCCGATGGTCGGGGGGTAGGAATGGCGATTTATGTGGAGTTACTCGCCTTGCCTGGGAAGTTGTGCTACTTCGGTGAGAAGGTAAGCAACAGGCGCCTCTTGAGTCTTTACTCTTGAGTGGCTTGCGTTCATCTTCCACCGTTGAGGGGCTGATGTGCGGGTCCTCGCGCCGTATGACCAACACGTCTGTGATCTCTTGATGATGACAACCACCTTCCATGGGAAGTTGTGGCACGAGGATGGCAACGGGCGGATGTTACTGTTAAGAAAAAGTGACAAGACCGGACTAAATTATTTGTTGAACGAACATCCATCCAAAGTACTCCATAGGAGGAAACAGAGTTCTCCGATCATACACTAATAAGCATTACAACAAAGTGACACTTGTTATTGTTGGCAATTATCTTTTAATCCAGTCTGGGTCGTCGAGGATGAAAGGCGCCGCCTCGCCGTCGAGCAGGAATGGGTCCAAAATCGGGGGCTGAGCGACTGGCAACGCCGCCGGCCTTTCAAGCAGGGACAGGAATGTCCGTGCCCCTGAGCTCTCCAGGACAGTCGGCGCGGCGGGCGCACTTGACATCAATGGCCGAGCGGCTGGCAATGCCACCGGCCTGTCGAGCAGGGACGGGAACGGCTGTGCGCCTGAGCTCTCCGGGACGGCGGACGCTCTTGACATCAATGGCGGAGTGGAGGGCCACGGCTGCCACGTGCGACCAGCCCGGCCTCTCGGGCACTCCACCCACTGCACGCCAGCTTCTGGTGGCGACGGGTACGGCCGTGCGCCTGAGCTCTCCGGGACAGTCAAAGCGGCGGGCGCACTTGACATCAATGGCCGAGCGGCTGGTAACGCCGCCGACCTGTGGAGCAGGGACGGGAACGACCGTGCGCCTGAGCTCTCCGGGACAATCCAAGCGGCGGGCGCACTTGACATCAATGGCGGAGTGGAGGGCCACGGCTGCCACGTGCGACCAACCCAGCCTCTCGGGGACTCGACCCACTGCACGCCAGCTTCTGGTGGTGACGGTGAGACGGGAATCGTGGTTTGATAGATGAGGAGAGAACGCCTGTCCCACTGCTGCCCGGCATGCCAGCGATGAAGGCCGCAGTCGGCACAGAGCGTGCCGGGGCCCATCGGCACGGCCATCCATTGCGGCGTTTCTGTCCTGCCGCAGTCGCCGCATCTCGGCCCCGCCGGAGCTTTAGCCGGCGTGGATGGTAGGAGAGCGAGCTCCACAGGAGGCACGCGATGATTGTCGCCGGACATTGGGGGAGATGCTCTGAAATACACATAGAAATTAGTTTGCTCAAAGATGCGGAAAAGGTCAAAAGAACAAAGAAATCGATTGAATTGGGAGAGAGGACGACGGTACTTGCGCCGATAGGAGGCGATACCGACGGGGTCTTCTAGTGCCGAGAGGAGTAGATGCCGATGGGGTTTTCTTTTGTTGAGGAGGAGATGCAAAAGTGTTTTCCAGTATATATTAATAGATCTCATTTGCCAAGGGAAAGGCGCAGGGTCTCATGGGGGATCGTGTCAGGCAAATGGCCTAGGCGCGTAACTTGCAATCTCGTTGAACTTGGAGCAAACTTAATTCACTTGAACATGATGAGATCGAAAGTTCCCACGAGACCGGTTATTCTGGTATACGAGGTCGGATGTTTCGGTTTACGAACCATGAGTAGACTAGAGAAATATTTTTAATCATTTGATGGCAAAAAGATGCTTGTTTTAAATATGGATAAGGTGAGATATGATATCATCCTTGTTAGGGAGAGCAAAAAATGTGCACAATTCGAACGTGGAGCCGTGGCTTAGGTAGAGCAATTTGAAGCGATGGGCAACAAATTGGCTTTCAGTAAGATGGTGTCTACTCTATCTAGTGTACACTACCCATCTAGGAAAGATTTGTTTTTCAAAGACTTGGTTAGTAGGAAAGAATCGTGAAGACAAGCAAGCTGACTTAGAGTTTGAACCACGGCTTCATTCTTCCTTGTTGACGAGTCATACTTGGTACCAACAAAATGAAAGCATGCAATGAGATAGGCAATATAACCCGGGCAGGACCGGATGTTTGGGTTTACGAAACATTAACAGACCGGACAAAAATTTTCATTCCTTTCCTGGCAAAAGTTGCTTGTTTTGAATTGGGCAAACCTGATTACGGATTTCGTAGTTTCTGAGATAGTGAGATCACATTATTTGTTTTTTAATTGTCCAATATTGATTTCCACCTCTCTAAATTGCGATGAACTATTCCAACTACCAGCCGTGGTAAATAAATGGGGGAAGACCAGAAGTTGGTTTCCATCACGTCAATGCGTGTGCGAGTATTGCTACACGGGAATCAAGGAAGAGAGATAGAAACAGATATCCGTGGATTGATCTAGAAACAAATATATCCGAAATCACTCTCACATGTCAGGGTAATTTGTTTGGATGCAGATATCCAATTATTTTGCTAAAGAACAGATCACATTCAACGTGAATTCTACATTCCTCGTTACAAAAATGTGACCATTCTTCCCAGCTCATCTTGAAGCACAGGCGACCTGCGCACTGATGATTGCCGCGCGCCACTGGCGGTGCCAACGTTGCACGTCGGCGCCATGTCACTCGCCGGATCACCTCTGAGGCTGCCTCACGACACCGCAGGCAACCCTTGTTCGTCCGCATCATCATCGATGTCGCGATCGCCGATTCTTCCTCGCCCTCGACCTGTCTGATGTACCGCCTCGCAGTGTCATCATCACCGGCGCTGCCATTGGCCCTATAGAGAACCATGGCGGCTACGTAGGGCACCACATTGTGCCCGGCCAGGGCGGCCTCCTCGAGCTTGGCGATGGATGACCGGGAGCTGTAGTTTTCCCCGAACAGGATGTCCATCCCGGAGATGAAACATGCCTCCAGGTTTCTTATGCGGGTCAGGCAATCGAGGAGGGCGTCGTAGCCCTTGTGGTCGTTCCACTGCAGCTCGACGGCAAATTGCTCTAGTGCCACGCGCCGACCAACGGCCGCGTTGTTGCACGCGCGACGCATCTCCCGGCAGGTCGCCCGTAGGCTACGGAGGTCGTCCATAGGCCGCTCCGAGGTCGCAGCGAGGTGGCTGGCGATGTCAATGTTCACCTCTGTAGGGAGCACCACCAGCGATAACGGCAACTGCCTCGACGACATGATTACTGACCTACGGGCGTCCTGAAAATAGTTTCATCAAACATCAGAGTGCCAGGTCAAATGCACATTCAAATTGATACAGCGACTTGGAAGAGAGAACTGTACTCTCACGGATCTTCCTTCCGAGAGGAGGAGATGCAATTGTAAAAATGTTTTCTGTACCCCAGATGGAAGAAGTCGATCAATGCCCCATTTACAACAAATCCACCGTTCCTTTCTCCGCATTTACAGTAAATTCACCGCTCCTTCGCCACCCAAAACAACCATCGCTGCTGCTCCGTTGATTTCGGGATAACAATAATAATTCATTATGACTGTTGGGGAACCTAACGGAAATTACGTTCTTGGAAATGTGAACATGTCGGGCTAAATGGTCAATACAATATGGTGGATACTAACTGCCGCGCATTTCTTGGTAGATTTTGGCAATACATCATCAGTACAATGCTCAGAAGCATAGGGCACAATGTTCAGAATACATGATCGACACATTGTTCACAATACAAAAGTGTCACTTGCAGAATACATGATCGAGACATCTAATTAGCCTTACCACCGAGCATCAATCCCGCCATTCCCGCGAAAAAAACAAATAAAGCAAGCAGCACATGCGCGAGTTTGACATTGTGCCTATAATTCCCAATTGACTTCAGCTCGGCGGTAACCTTCTGAAGTTTTTGTCGCGCTATTTTGAGCTCATTCCTAATCTCTCTAAGCTCACAGTTAGCTTTTCCCAATTCCCCCTCGCACTGCTTTGCATCCTCTTCAGCTTTCGCTTTCTTCTTCATGAGCTTCAGCATAACAGCATACGACCTTTCATCCCATTCTGGATCAATCCAGCAGAAGTAATCGCATTGCTCTTTTTGTTCCTGCAAATTAAACGACCCATTAGCAATAGCCGTTAACCACAGGCACCACATAAGCAGGTAGCCAACTAGCCATTACCTTTGTGCAGCCAGCAAACCGGCGGCCAGGGTTGAGAAAGGTCCAAACATACTTCACCACAGCTCTCAACCTGTGTTTGCAATTGTCTTTAGGATGCCAATGGCTACTATTGTAGGAAGATGTCTCCGAGCAGTAACTACCAATGGAAGAAGATGCTGGAGTACACGGATGCTTCAAAAAAATTCATTACAACTTGAAATCAATGCTTAGTTTTGCACTTTCTAAACTAAAGCCTATCAATCAACTTGTAACAACAATCGTGCTTCAACTGAAATCCCCAATTCCAAATATCACTTCCCTCTGACGAAAAGGGACAGCAGAGGCACAAAACAGGGTACTAACCTGACCGTAGCTCACTCTCCTCCCTTCGATGCGAGGATCCGCCATTCCCGCCGCGGGTTGTAGATCTGCGCACCAAGGCCTCTAGGCTAGATATTTGCCACAACGACCCACAGGAGCGTGCTGGCAAGCCCCTTGCAGGTAACGGTTAGTGGTTGATATAGCCGTTGGCCGCGGGTTCGACCCCTGCTATTGACATAGTATCCTTTTAATTTTCCTATGTTTTTTTATCAGACTGACTTGTGGGACCTTATTAATTTTTATGACGGGTTGGAACCACAGTAGGAAACAAGCAGTTTCACGATCGTTCCTCAGGAAGGTCCTTCCAGCAAAACATCAACAGACCGGAACTTTGCCGTCCACCGAGCAGCAAACATCATATTATGATCAGGTAGCAACAAGTTTCTCAACTCATGACCACAAAGTTCACAACACCAAGTAGCAACAAGTTACAACACCAAGTAGCAAACATCATAGGATGATCATCACACGAAGTAGCAACAAGTTTCTTAACTCATGACCACAAAGTTCACAACACCAAGTAGCAAACATCATAGGATGATCATCATTACAATTTTCAAAATAATCATAACCACCCATTTGTAATCATAACGATAAGAACTGATCATCAATTTACATATGTAGGCGTTGATTCTCCTTCCATAGCTCCATCCTGCAGCTGTCCCTTCAGCTTCTGCAGCTCAGCGGCAGTAGCTTCTGAGGATCCTTCCCATTGTTGATCCTTTTTTCATTTGGCTGACCTAAAGAAAACATAAGCACCAACAAGTTTCATAACACTATGTATTATGATCAGGAGGAACAACCAGTAAACAAACATCAACAAAGAACAAGTTTCATAATAATCAAGCACTACCTATTTTTATCTTTCTCGCGTGGTATCCATTGCTTCTCCTTCTCCATCTGGATAACACTCTGTTGTATCGATTGCTTCTCCTTCTCGATCTCGATAACTAGCTGCTCAACCGATTGCTTATACACTTCCATCGCATCGATGGCATGTTTCAGCTTTCCCTTCACGTTTTCCAGCTCCGTGGTAGTTGCTTTAAGCTTGACGTTAGCCTTTGCGCATTCTTCCTTCCATGACCTTGCCTCCTCTTCAGGTTTTACCTTCTTGTCCAGTACCAGGTCTTTCGACTCTTGGTCAAGAATCTCACCTATTTCTTTCAATAAGGCATTGTTCAGGCGTAACATATGGGCACACAATTCCTTGTAGTTGTTGGTCTGTTGCAATTGTTCATGTAACAATTAGTCAGCCATCTCGTTGAATTTCCTCATCTCTTGCATAGTTGTATTTAGAATTTCCTGACACAGCTCCTTGTATTTTACAGCCTCTTGCTGCACCATGAGTTCTCTGCCTTCTTGTTCTTGCAGGTCTCTCTTCACCTCCTGCAGCCCAGCTTTAGTGGCTTCAAGCACCTCTACAAGCTAGTAAAATACAATAACCTATCAATCCATCAAACGATGCAAACTGAAAACTAACTAAATCTAACACTTATGTATTGTCTATAGCCTATCAACTTGTAACACCAAACGAAGTACAAATATGAGGGTACGATGAAATCTGATTCTAGTGTATATGCTCATCAATCCGTTTGATCCCCAAATCTAGAAATCCCTAGGACGATAGGGGAAAATATAGTGGCTCAAACCAGAGAACTGACCTTGTCGAGCCGTTTCAGCTTCTTGTAGCTGGAAGGTGGCGGCGGAACCATCTTCCCGTCGCCTCTAGGATCTGTCATTCTTGCCACGAGCCGTTGCAGATCTGCGTGTAGCAAAAGTCGAGAGTCTTTGCGAAGGCAGTGAAGCCTTTCGCCTGCGAATTACTGATTTATATTAAAGATTCACCTTACACAACCATAAGGAAAGTATTTCCTGTTAAAATGATAGAACCAAGAAGTGGTGCAGTGGTAAGCAATGCAGTCTTGTTCCTATAGGTCTTTAGTTCGAACCCTTGCAATGGTAAGTTTTTTTTGCAACATTTCGTGACCTAGCGAAAATGCTTACATGTGGGACCTCCATTTTATGATGACTTGGAACGATAGTAGGAAATAAGCAGTTTCGTGATCGTTACTCAGGAAGGTCCTTCCAACAAAACATCAACTCATGACCACAAAGTTCACAACACCAAGTAGCAAACATAATTATGATCAAGTAGCATCAAGTTTCTCAACTCACGACCACAAAGTTCACAACACCAAGTAGCAACAAGTTCCATCAACTCATGACCATTCTCAACACTCAAGAACTAAACATCAATTACATTTGTAGGCGTTGATTCTCCTTCCATAGCTCCATCCTGCAGCTTCTGCGGAGAAGTAGCTTCAAGCTTCTTGCGAGCTACTTGCGATCCTTCCCATTGTTGTTCCCTTTGTCATTTGCATGATCTGAAGTAAACATCAGCAGCAACAAGTTTCATAACACTACATGTCATTCAGGGTCGTTCATCACTATGAATTGAGCAACAACCAGTAGTTAAACATCAACAAGCAACAAGTTTCATAATAATCGTAACTACCTATTTTTATTTAACTCGCAAATAATCGATTCCTTCTCTTTCTCAACCCGTTCCAGCTTTGCCTTCACCTTTTTGAACTCAGCGACAGTAGCTTCAAGGTGCTTGTTAGCAATTTCACAGTCTTCCTTCAAATCAATTGCTTCCTCTCGACCATTTTCAACAACCTTTGTCAGCCTATCCAAAACAGCAGTAGTCCTAGCATCCCATTGAGGATCAATCCAAATAAATGTCCCACATCGTTGTTCTTCAGGCTGTAGACACCAAATACATACATGTTCATACAATTATCCATTTGCAACACTGACATCAAGAGTACAAGTACTATAAGTCTACCTGACCGCAGATTCCATACCGACGCCCAAGGCTGCACAAGGGTTCCTTGACAATGACAGCATACCCATGCTCGCACTTGTTATAGCGATCCACAAGGATAAGATCAGCATCAGGAGGGCCTGATGTAACGAAATCAGTGGACCGAGCCACCTCCAGAAGCTAGTAAAATACAACAACCTATCAATCTGATGCAAATTGAAAACTAACTAAATCTAACACCAATGAATTGTCAATAGCCTATCAACTTCTAACATCAATCGAAGTGCAAATCTGAGGGTACAAAGAAATCTGAATCAATTGTATTTGTATATGCTCATCAATCCGCAAGATCCCCATATCTAGAAATCTCCATCCCTAGGTTGTAGGATAAAATGTAGTGGCTCAAACCAGAAGACTGATCTTGTCGCGCTGACTCAGGTACTGGTAGCCGGGAGGTGCCTCATAACTCACCCTCTCATCGCTGCTAGGATTCTCCATTCCTACCACAAGCCGCCGTTGCAGATCTGCGTAGCGGAAGTTGAAAGTCTTTGCGAAGTCTGAGTGAAGCGTCTCGCCAACCATTCGATAGGCAATTATAGACTCAACTGAAACTTACATGTGGGGCCTGGTCACAGTTAAGAATTCGCATGAACTATTAGCTGTGTTTCCCATAAAACATGCACAACCAAGAAGTGGTGCAGTGGTAAACAGCACAACCTTGTTCCTTCAGGTCCCTGGTTCGAACCCCTGCCATGGCAAATTATTTTTGCAACATTTCGTGACCTAGCCTCCGCTGATCTGGCAAAAATGCTTACATGTGGGACCCAACTGAAATTTATGACGACTTGGAACACTCTATTTTAAAATAATGCTTACATGTGGGACCAAAGTTGGTTTATGACGCCGCTGACCTGGCGAAAATGCTTACATGTGGGACCCTGGAAAATTTTATGACGACTTGGAACACTCTAATTTTGAAAGAATACTTACATGTGTGACCCTACTGAATTT
Source organism: Cenchrus fungigraminus (assembly GCA_036936925.1). Classification (NCBI taxonomy): domain Eukaryota; kingdom Viridiplantae; phylum Streptophyta; class Magnoliopsida; order Poales; family Poaceae; genus Cenchrus; species Cenchrus fungigraminus. Next base: position 79,222,294 of record CM072780.1, read on the forward strand.
TATGATGACTTGGAACAATCTGTTTTTAAAATAATGCTTACATGTGGGACCGATGTAGGTTTATGACGTTTTTTCAGAGCTTATGGCGTCACAAAAGAACATGGAACAGGGAACGCCCGGCTACAGTACCAACCGTAATGACGAAAAATTTTTTGTCACTAAATTTGCTCGGAAGTGAAATATTATGACGAGATCAGCCAGGAACGTCATAAATCAATGATGCTAAAATGTGGTTGCGTCACTAGTCAACGATTTTCTTGTAGTGATCATTTAATCATGTAATACTCGAAATGTCCATACAATCTTTGAATGAGACCACACTTGTTCTCTTGAATATCTAATTCAAGAAATTTAAGACATTCAAATCTGTTTTTAAGATAAGAGGGACTTAAAATCCAGTTCCATGCGATACTAGCGTATCCAAGCTATGGAAAATCATGACCAATAGAATTGACATGAATATTTCACTTCATTCCAATGACAGAATGGCCAAGTCGATCATACCATTATATGCATCAACGACAGGAAAAATTATATCAAATGCAACATGTTGTACGGAAAAATGTATGTACAATACAATCCAAGAGAGACTGTTTATCAGAAACACATAGGTCATATCCTTTACTATCATCTTGTGTTTCCACATGATAAAATTCTTTATGGATATCTCTATAATTTGGTAAAATATGAGTCAAAAGAGGATGTAACAAAACATCTTATATGACTTTTACCATAGGGAGCATAATTGTGGACTATCATTGCATCGCATGAAGCGATTGTCCATATATTCCCTAATCATACAAAACTTTATTTGTGATCCCCACTAGGGAACTTCTCTCAATCCACAGCCATCCACATCATACCCCGGACCCACAATCTGTCCGCACGTCATCCATCCCCCGCGGCGCACAACACGCCACGCCGCGTCATCCCCGCGGGCCGCGGCCCACTTCTGCCGTTCACGCGGATCTCGCGCTGCCGCCGCCCCCACCGCCTCGCTGACAGGCCCCCCTCACGGCCTCACCTCCCCGTCGCTGTCCCTTCCGCTCCGCACCAGCGCCCAATTGCCTCCCCGCTGCATCCTGGACGCGTCCACCAAGCCACTCGCCTTCCCACTGCAGCCTCCTCGCCTGCCCGCCGCCGTCTCACCTCCCGAGTCCCCACTACCATCACCTTGCCCTGTCTCATAAATTGCCTCCGACCCGTGCCTCCACAACGTACGGCCTGCTCCTCCACGTCCTTGCCTGCCTCCGCTACTCACGCCAGCCTGATCTCGCGCCGGTGGCGCGGCCTCTGGAGGCAGCGACATCGCGCCCCGGGCCCTCAACGCCGCGCTCGCCCAGGTTGCCTCCTCCACGGCTCCACCCGTCGCGCCTTGAAGCAGCGCACCACCTCCTGCTCGCCTCCCCATCTATCTTCATAAATTCCTCGCTCACAGCACTGCTGACCTCCTACAGACCCAGCAGCCGGAGAGCGGAATCGCCCCACGCACGCTTGGATCTGGCGATTTCTGCTGCTCGGGTGGATTCCGTCGACGGCGGCGACGTGACACCATGGGGGATGCGTGCAGGCGGCGAGGCCAGGGAGAGGCAGCAGGCGCATGGCCGGCGGGGGACTGACCGTCCAAGCTGGAGCTGCTGCTGCCTCGCGGACGTGCGGTTGCCAGCCGGAGCACCATCGCCGCGGCCTCACGTGAGGGCTGGAGCAGCTTTCGCATTGCACGGTGGTGCTCTGGACTGTTGCTTCGCGTGGTGGCCATCGCCGCCGTCGCGCTCGCGCATTGTGGCCGGAGCCCAGCACTAATGGCACACGGGAGGACCGGAGGGGCCACGGCCACCGCTCACTCTGGGGAATCTCGTGAGAGGACGAGGAAATGCGGCTGTGGTCAAGAACTCAAGATAAGGATACGTGAGCTGTTTTTTTGTTTTTCCTATTAACCATGGGGCCCACACATTCCATGTCAAACCCATTAGATATTGATAATAATTTTAAAATATAGCATGTTAGCAATATCTTTAAAATATATAACATGTAAGCTTTTAACTTCATTTTACATATATATTGCCTTTTGTAGTTTAGCAACATTTAGTTAAATATTGCCATCAATTTCGTGCACATTTCCTATCCATTACATATATGTTTTATTGTTTTTTCTTCTCCATCCATCAATTAAAGAGAGACTCAAAAAGCTATAATTTTTATCAAGAGATTGCTCACATAGCTTTTCAACATAATATCTTTTCAAGTGCATCATTTGTATAAGTAATTAAACAACCACATTGAAGAACATCTCTCAAATACCGCAGCAACGCGCGGGGAATCACCTAGTTATAGAGGTTTGTGGTTGAATTGACCACAAAGCACATTTTCTCCTCAATTGGAATAATTCTCGTACATGTCTATACAAGACAACAATTTGATAAATCTTTTTATCAAACAGTGTATTGAACATCTACTACCGAGGTATGATATTCCAATACAGGGGTTTGTACAACTCAAATCTCATGATTTCATACTCCGCCAGTCATAACCGAGTTTGTAGAACTCTAGCTATGAATAAGTGTGTTTAACTCAAATCCATGAGTTTGAACATAGTACAACATCAATAAATGAGACATCAATTGCATTGAGATGATGTGAAATCTCAAAACAGATCTTTTGAGTAGTACTTAATGAGTATGCTGTCTTCGAACAAAGTAGCATTTTCTTGGGGAAGAGAAGCTTTGGTACGTGGTTCTCAATAGGATCCACAAGTAACCAACATATTTGTTAGATGCAAGATTTGAAAATACGTTTCATATCTTGACGCTCATAAGTACTTTGCATCCCTCCAAACTTATAGAACATGATTAGGTGCTTTGGCATTGACACTATATCCAAAATGTATAGTGTAACCACATCGATGACAAAAATTGTCATTTAAATTGCCATTCTCTTTCTAATGTGCATTGACATTTGCCTTATCTGCCGAGTTCATAGGAATATCAATCCATTGAACCTTAGGGTATTCTCAATGTTACTCTAAACACTATGAACCTCATGATAGAGGCTCCACACAAATTGGCATTGATGATGATTCTTCAAAAGAAGTTCATCATACAATTCATCATGTGTTTTGAATGAATAGAGGATAATGCTGGCAGTTTGCAAAAATCCCAACTTTGAGAAAATGTCATGAACGGCAAGGTTGTTTTCCACGTAGAGACATACATGGTTCACTCTTAAGACATTGGGTCTTATGATTACCTTGCTATTCATTGTGTGCTTGCATAGCACACCACATAACACACATGTTCTTTTCCAATAGATACTTATGAGTGAGATCCTTATGAACGTAGAATCTTAACAGAAAGATAGCACCACACTTCTTCCAAATGTGAAGAAGTTGATCCCTTTAGTGGGTTCAATAATCACGTGTAGTAGTCAATGGAATGCAAGAATGATCTTGATATCTAATGCACATGTAGGATAAATAAGCCCATATGGCGAGTGCGTCCCCAAGACCCGAACTGAGACCTGCCACAATTGTCACGCATTCTATGACAAATAGGTCGGATTCCAACAACAAAATTGGGATCGTCGGCGTCCGCTCTAGCGCACTTGCGCTACCACGAGCCACAGCCCGCAGCGCCGCTCCTTGCTTACGAGTGCGGGTGTCCTCCTCCATCGTGCCGCCACCTGAGGGCGCCTCCGAATGGCCGCGAGGGCCCAATGAAGGCGGTGGCACAGCCCTCTTCCCCCTCCACGGGGACTCCACGGCGGCGCACGACCGTTCGGGTCTCGGTGGGTCGTTGGCGGCGGAGGCCTCTCCGGTGGCAGCGACGGCAGGAGGCCACGGGTCCAGGCAGCCCCTGACCGGATCTGGTGGTTTGCACGGCTAGGGGTGTGCTTCCGGGGTGTGGTGCTGAGGGAGGCTGGAGGAAGACGGCAACGGCGACTGGCGGCCCCCAGCGACGCAGATGCTAGCGGCGGCAGTTCTGGCTGTGGCTGGCCGTGGCCTGGCCGTGGCTTGGTCGTGGTTGATCAGTGGCGCTGGGCGAGGCCTGGCTGTGGCTGGCCGGCGGCTTCTCCTTCCTTGTCAACATTGCCAGTCTGGTGTTGCCAGGTGGGCCAGAGAGGCTTGCTGGTGCTTGTTGTGGCGCCGAAGTGGTGCTTCGGGATGCGCCGGGCCTCTTCCGGTGGTGGTATTGTGGAGGAGACGGGGAGTGGGCTACTACCATGACCATGAGCGGGCGGCAGGCGTGGTGCTTTCAGGCGAAAGTCTTCACCGGTTGACGGTGGGCATGATGGCGGCGCGCTTGGGGCGTCAGTCTCCCTGCTAGGGGCATCATGGTGAGGCACTGTGCTATCGTCATGTGGGGCTCTTAGGGTGAAGACCTTGTCCATCCAGACGTGTGACGGTGGCGCCCCGACGTCGTGACCTTCTTGGAGGCATCGTAGTTGGAGTCCTGCCGTTTGTGCTATTGGTGGTGGTGGCTGGCTGGAGGTGCTGCGGGGTATGCGCTTGGTCCGTGTTGCTGTCAGGGTGCAGAGGATCCATGGAGCTGCAAGGTTTGAGATGTCATGCAAGGTGCAGTGGTGATCTTGGTGACGGTTGGGCGGAGGAGGTGCTCTCATTGCGGTCTAAGATATCTGAGTTCTTGGCAGAGGATTGTGAGGCGGTGGCAGTGGTGAGGCCCCCACGCAGAGTGGCCAAGATCAGTGGTTGCCATGGTACTGAGATGGGAGTATGTGTTGAGGCTTCTTTGGATTAGAGGAATCGACGATCGTGTATGTGCAGTTTGAGTGTGACAGTTCCATGGTGGAGGAGCTCAAGGGGCCGTTTGAGCCTGCAGCGGTTTGCGCCTCGGCGTGGCACAACGTTGGTGACGACAGCGCAGGTGTCGGCGGCTTGTTTTGGTCTTCTCTCCCATGTGGTTGAGGCTGGTGGTGTGTTGTGTCGGGTGCGTTTGTTTCTGTTCTGGGTTTGTTCGTGTGGTGCTGTCTACTTCGGTCTGTTATGTACCAATGCTGTTTCTTCTTATATGACATAGCAGTGCTCCTGCTTTAATTAAAAAAAAGATTTCATTTGTTTACCTCGCGTCAATGAGGCTGTAGTGCCTCTGTCCATGAAGGGGATGCTAGATGACAAAATCCAATTCCAGGAAGTGACAAGTGAGGGTGCGTTTGGCACGGCTGTGGCTCCGGCTGTGGCAGCTTAGGCTGTGGCTGTGTTGGTGGAGCAGATTCTCTGGTCAAGTTGAAGTCGTTTCAAAAAATATTTAGCAAAACAGCTTCTCCCAGCTGTGTAACATGGATAAGAGAGTGAAATGCCCGTAATGCCCTTCCCTCTTTTTTCTATTTCCCTTTTATTTTCTATTTCCTTTTTCCTTTCTATTCTTTTTCTTTTTTTTCTACTTTTTTTCCTCCTTCGATCCCTTTCCTCTTATTCTTTTTTCCCCTTTCCACAATCCCACCTTATCCAATCACCACCACTCCCTCCCTCCCATCGGCGCCTCCATCTCCTCCCGCCTCTCCTGCTCCCTCGCCAGCGCCATTTCCCATGCCTGCCGGCCGCCCTCCTGCTCCCTCGCCAGCGGTATCTCCTCCTGCCCTCCTAATCCCTCGCCGTCGAAGTTGGGCGCGCCGTGCGCCGCGGCAAGCCCGACTCCACTACGCCGCGGCGGCACGGTCGTCGTCGAGCACCTCCTCAGCGCCCGTGCAGTCGCCGTTGAGCAGCTGGGGCCGGCCACCTTCTCCGGCCTCCGACTCCACCGCGCTCCCATCGCCGGGCCTGCTCTCCGGCTCCACCTCGCGCTGTCGGCAGCTGCCAGACCGCACCCGGGGGCAGCCTGGAAAGGGCGTGGCGCAGCGGGGGGCTTAGTGGGCTAAGCGACGATTTTGGGCTTCGCCTCTCCCAAATCGCTCCAGAGAGCGGGTATTCCGGGCGAAGCTGCTGGCGAAGCTGTTTTTGGGAGGCCTTTGGCACAGCTTCACCCAAAACAGCTTGCGAAGCTGTTGGTGAAGCTGTGCCAAACGCACCCTGAGTGCCAACGACACATGTCTCACCGTGCCTCGAGATGCTTTCGATGTTCATGGCAGTGCATCAAAATCAAGAAGTCGATGCTTGTGCTTGTCGCCATCCGTGATCAAGGCTTGTGGTGTCTTGTTCGTCTAGAACTTCGGTGGAGAAGGAACTCCACGGCGGCAGACGAATTGCAGCAACTGCTACATCGTCGCTTCATATTCTTCCGTCGAACGGATGGCCTTTGCGCTGTTAGTGGAGAGTACGTGACTGATAGCGTGTTTAGAATCGAAGGAAAACGAGACACGAGACAAGAGGGAAATGATTCTGTTGTATTGATCTTATGAAGTCTGTACATATATATACATGGTGAATGGCAAGCGACCCTACAGTGGGCGCCAACTGTCGTGGTGTAGTAACCGCTGGCAAATAAAATCAAGGATTCTGCATCGGGCCTCAGATGGTGTGCAAACGGGGACATAAGGATTTAGATTGGTTCGGGCCTCCGTGGAGTAATACCCTACGTCCAGTTCGTGCTGCTTATGTTGTTTGCACTGGTTTGTAGTGGGGTGATACAAACTGGCGAGAGAGGGAGCTTGGTCCCAAGTCTTTGTGGTATGTGTACGTGGTTCTTGTAGCAGAAGTCTGCGTACGTGTGTGTGGGAGCCAAGTTTGACTTTAAGAAGAAGAACAGTGAGAGAGAGCTCCATCAGAGTGGAGTGAGAAAAGAAATCCCCCCTTCTGCCTTCGGTCCCTTCCCTTTTATAAGTCAAGAGAAGACTTACACGTGAAGGCAGAGAGAGAGAGTACACGGTCTACGAGAGTACAGGGAAGAGCTTTTTCCCATGTCGTGGGCCCCACTGTCCTTGGAAGTAGTTGGCACAGTGAACTTGTCAGGCAAGTTGGAGCTTCGGGAGTTCCTTAGCCGCGAAGGAGCTTTTGGTCAAAGACGGAGACTCGGAGCTCAGTAGGTCGGACGAAGCAAAACCCAGTAGGTCGTGCGAGGCGGAGTTTTAGTAGGTCGGATGAGTTAGCTCGTGCGGGGGGGAGCTTCCGACCTATGCATGCATGGCTTGCATGTGGGTGACTTACATGCAGGGCTTGTAGCCTTGTAGGAGTAGAGTAGGTGCTCAAGTGCTTTAGGTGTGCATGCAAGTAACTTGTGTAGGTACGTGAGTGTGCATGCATGTTGGTTTAATAAAACCAAAGCATCCCATGTGTGTTTAGCAGGAGTTGGGTGAATCGCATTTTCGCGCTCCTGATTGATCGGGTCGGGTGAAGCAGCGATTTATTTAGCCAGGGGCCATTGTCATTGATTTGCTGTCTTTGGGTACCCCTAATATGGGACCCTGTCAGGAGGTGACTAAACAGAGAGACCTCTCCATTTAGGATTAAATGGAGAGCCCTCCGAGGTTACCTCCTGCAACACAAAAGTTACTTCTCTCAATAGAAAAACGCACACATAGAAGGAAGTAACTTTTAGTCATACATGGAGAGCCCTCCCAGGTTAATTCCTACGACACAAAATTACGTCCCTCAACAGAAAGAAGCACACAGGAGGAAGTAATTTTGTGTCGAAGGAAGTAACTCTGTGTCGCAGGAAGTAACTTTGTGTCGCAGTAAGTAACCTCGGAAGGCTCTCCATTTAAACTTAAATGGAGAGGCCTCTCCGTTTAGATTTGCGTTGTAGGTAATGGACCCAACTATACAAGTTCATAGTTAGAGGCCTCCTCTACTGTTCGCTTAAAAAAATGCGAAAAAGAAATAAATAAAGATACGCACGCTGTTATGGCCCACCTTTCAGATGCCCGCCTCGGCGCTGAGACTGACAGCCGAGCCGTGCCGCAGCAGCGTCTGAGGGCGTGTTTGATTTCACGCCCCTAGCGAGCCTGGCCGATGAGCCTGGCTGTGGCCAGCCAGAGCCAGCCTCCAACCATGCAAGTCTCATGTTTGATTTGCTTTCTCATGTGAGACAGGCTGAGACAAGTATTTGTGTTTGATATGGGCCAAAGATAGGTAGGGTAACCTTGCATCTAGCACATGGTGGCCTTACCACCCTCTCTCCCTCACTGCGGCGGCGAGGTCTTCGGCGTGGGCGTGGGGGAGCTCCGCCCCAGCCGCTGCCGCCGCGAGCGTGGGCACAGACGCGGGGGGCCTCGCTCCGGCGCCGCCGCGGGCGCAGGGGAGCTCCGCACCCGGCTACCGTCGCCACGGGCGCGGGGAGCTCCGCCCCCGGCCACCGCCGCCGCGGGCGACAACCAACGACCGCCGCGAGCGCAGCGCGGGCGCGGGGAGCTGCGACCCCGGCCACCGCCGCCGCAGGTGCGGGGAGCTGCGACCCCGGCCACCGCCGCCGCGGGTGTAGGGAGCTGTGACCCCCGCCACCGCCGCCGCGGGCGCGGGGGAGCTCCGCCCCCGCCACCGCTGCCGCGGGCGACCTCCGCCCCGGCGACAAGCGTCCCCTCCGCCTCCGTCGGCGCGCGCTTGCTGCTCCGGCCCGGGGAGGTTCGCCCCGACCCCGCCGTCGCGAGCGCAGGAGCGGGGGAGGTCCGCCTCGACGTCACAGCGAGAAATGAGAAGAGGGTGAGGGAGGTGAGAGGAATCCAGTGGGAGCTCGCGACGGGACGGACACGGCCTGGCTCTGGAGAAACGAAACCCAGGGAGCGTAGGCCGGGAGCCAGGAGAGAGAAGATTTTTTTCTCCGTGGGAGCCTGGTCCAGGAACCGTGAATGGAAATCAAACACGCGAAAGTGACTCCGGTGGGCTTAGCCGGCTAAATTTGGCCCATATCAAACACGCTCTGAGTGTCCCTTCCAGCTTTTGTTTAATCTCGCGCTCCACTTCCCACCTTCCCACTCGTGCCAACTCTTCCCTCTCCATCGACTCGGTCGTCGCCCCTCGCCTCCTCGCTCGCGGTCGCGGCTCGTTAGCTAGTCGCCTTTCTTCCTCGAGGAGAAAACAAACAGACACACACGAGAACACACAGGTCCGAATCCAAATCTAGCGGCAAGCTACACGTCGCGATCTCGCCAACTCTCCTGTGGCGGCGGCGGCGGTGGCGATCCCTCCTTGGGCGCGCGCGCCGGCCATTCCGGCGCCGGCTCCCCCCTGCCCCTTCGCGGCGGCGATCGCGCCAGCGGAGCCGCCTCTTCGCCCTCGGCCCAGCCGGGCTTGATCCAACCCCGGCGGCGGAATGGTACTGGTTACGTTTTTGCCTGATCGGATTTGTGCTGGTTTGTTTGTTTGTTTGGTAGTAGCGTGTTGGGAATCGGGCACTTGGCGGCGGCGGCGAAATGGCCGCTCGGGTTGTGGTGTTTTGTTTTCCCCGCGCCCTGTGATCTCGTTTAGTTGGAGCAGCTGTGCCCCGACGTCACTGAGATCATCATCTACTGGAATCCGGCGTTGTTCCAGGAAATGGTAGATATGGAATGGAGAGCTGTTTGCTGTCCTTACTTCTGTACCGTGATTGTGCAATGTGGCGACGTTGGGCTCTGGCTTCAGGCTCAAACTCTGTCCTGTAATAGATTGCATCCAATTTTTCTCACTAAAGCTCTCATTTACTGAGGAGATTTGGGGTCTTATCATCTCATGATGTAGGCTTATGTGAATGTGGTGTTGGTGAGCCAGCACCAGTTGAGAAAAATCAGGACCCTTATACTCTGTTTGGCGTTTCACTACTTGAAATCAATGTGCAAACATAGCCACTTAAATCAGAGGTCTTTAAATCATGGGGTGATGTCTATTGATCTTCTCTAAATTTCTTTTTCACTCTTTTAGTTTAAATTTTATTCTGTGGGGAACAAAACTTAGCCTATGTGTTTGTTATCACCAATTGTTGACCTTCAATATTTCACGGATGTGCAAGTTCAAACGCACTGCACAGATTTGATATTCAGGAACTTGTCAACTATTATTTCATCAGTATATATATGTTGCTCCCGGTTGTGATTTTTGGATTGAGATATTGTCAGTTGTTACTATCTATTTTACTTGTCCTTTGTATTATTCAGTTTGCCACAAGCACCGGTCAACTGACATTTGTGTGCTTGTGCTCTTTCTTTTGCAGGCATCCAAAGTCCGTTTTACAGTGGGGTCTCAAGTTTGGGTTGAGGATGCTGATGTGGCTTGGATTGATGGGCTGGTGGAGGAGGTCCAGGGAGATGAATTAATAATAAACTGCAGTTCTGGGAAGAAGGTCAGCTACTAATTCATGATAGCTTCCTTTTATTTTCCGCCCAAATTGACCTTTTGGTACCTTTTGTGGTCCCAATGGTGCATCATGTTCTATTCATGCTTAATTGGGGCTTTTGCAGCTCCATCCTAATTTCTTTTTTAACGTCTCATGTTAATTGCTATTAAGTCTGAATCTGTCAGTTCATGACTGCCAGAATACAGTTCTATAGCTTATAGTAAATTAACTTATTGAAGGAAATGGGTAATGATAAATGAAAGTAAAATATTCATATGTTTGTTACAGGTTACTGCCAATGTCTCGAGTGTGTATCCTAAGGATGCAGAAGCGAAGCGCTGTGGTGTTGAGGATATGACAAGGCTCGCTTATCTAAATGAACCAGGGGTTCTACAAAACTTGAAGTCTAGATATGCAATGAATGAAATATATGTAAGCTGAGTTATTATATATAGCTCTTCTTTTTATAAAATTTATTCATGCATGCTTGGATCCAGTCCTATGACAAGATTAGTTCTTGGTTGCACTATTTTTTTTTATTCTTATACGTTCTCTAGGATGATAGTAGAATTACTTGTTCAAATTACAACTCCTGCCTCTATTGTGTTTATGTTTCAATTGGCGATGTTACTGTAATGGTGTTTACTGTTTCTAGTTTCTCTGTTAGAAGAGTTTGCAATTCTGCAACATTGTAACTGTATGTTTTACGATATCCGCTACTCTACTGTGAACAACCTTTTTGGCCTGATCTAACAGCTTAAAGTTGTTTGTCCTTGTAGACTTATACAGGGAACATATTAATAGCTGTCAATCCATTTCAAAGACTGCCCCACCTTTACAACAATCACATGATGGGAATTTATAAAGGAGCAGAATTCGGCGAGCTGAGTCCCCATCCTTTTGCCATTGCGGACCATGCATATAGGTGTGTTTCAGCACAAAAAACTTGTAATTTGTTCATTAATTATGGTGCATGTATCTGACGTATCGGCCACTCAGGCTTATGATAAATTATGGTAAAAGCCAAGCCATATTGGTGAGTGGCGAAAGTGGAGCTGGTAAGACAGAAAGCACTAAAAGTCTTATGCAGTATCTTGCATTTATGGGTGGCAAAGCTCAATCTGGAGGAAGGTCAGTGCAACAACAAGTACTTGAGGTGAGATTTCCCATTAGTTCTATTGGTCTGCGATTGCAATAAATTCACATTTCATCAGCCTTTGATGTCATTCTAATGTCTTATGCTATCCAATCTATCTGTTTGTTTGACACAGTCCAATCCTGTTCTTGAGGCATTTGGAAATGCAAAAACAGTCAGGAATAACAATTCAAGGTAATTAACTTCAATAGCACGTGCACTTTTCTTTGTTTTCAGTAGCTACAATTTGATTATTTAGCATAGCGTTTAATTATTCCTCTAGTTTATGGCTTCCTTTTATCTTATTGCCCAGTCGTTTTGGCAAATTTGTCGAGATCCAGTTTGATCAGAATGGGAAGATTTCAGGAGCTGCCATAAGGACTTACCTCCTTGAAAGGTCTCGTGTCTGTCAAATATCTGACCCAGAAAGGAACTATCATTGCTTTTACATGCTATGTTCTGCACCACCTGAGGTAACAGTTTCAACATGACCACAAATCATATTCTGAACTACAATGTAACAAAATATGCAGAATAACTATCTTGCTAGCTTTCTACATGTTTTTTCCACTAAGGGCAAATCCAAATTTCATTGTTGATAAGCAACGAAATTACACAAGTCTTCAGAGCTAAGCAAAAGTTATGACAACTAAAAAGGTATCTAGTGACTAGAACTTTAACTACTAGCTAGAACAAACACACCAAGGGAAATCAGCCCCCGGGGTCTAAACAGAAGGGTACTTAAACTTTGGTGGTGTTACAAGTTTTTAACACTTCTCAAGAGCCTCAGTGAACAAAAAGACATGAAACCATCAGCGTTCTGCATGCTATTACTAGTTTTTTTAACACGTAAAAATGATCAAGTTGGGGTATCTAGGGCTGGAACATTGTGGAACTATATAAGTTCAAAATAACTACTGCAGATATCTAAACAACTTTTGTACATGAAACCCCAAATTTGTTCTAAATGCTATTGATACATAAAATCTCTGCAGTTAGAGATTGTCATGTTATGATTACTCACTGACCACTTTAGCAGCCAATATGCCAAATTCTCAGTAAATGTTATACCTGTTGTTATGAAAAAAACTCGATCACAGGGAGAAGTCATGCTGCTCTCTGCATGTTAAATAAGGGGAGTACCGAACCCTGGCTGTCTAGAAACTTGCTAAAACCAGTTCTCAGGGAGGTAACCGTATTTTGCTAGCACCCAGGTCCAAGTCTGGGTGGGTTAACCTCTCAATGGAGGCAGTACCAACCAAGCTAAGCTTCATACATCTAATGGCAAACACAATATATGTAATACACTGCACTTTGCACTTGTATTTCTTCCTGTTACATGACTGCTGTAATTGTTTTTAACATAACCTTTTGTTATTATTTGTTTAGCCTTATTATTTAGTTGAGTCTGTAGCCTACAGCTATTGAACTGGGCTCAAAATTGTGCTGTTGCAGGACCGTGAGAGATATAAATTAGGAGAAGCCGCATCATTTCGCTATCTTAACCAGTCTAGTTGCATTAAACTTGATGCGATGGATGATGCCTCAGAATATATTATAACTAGGAGGGCAATGGACATTGTGGGCATTAGTTCTGATGAACAGGTAACTACAAGAGTATGGTTGAAATTAATTTAGTTCACCTGAACGATTAAATATTTGCTTCTGACTTTGGTTGGCATTCATGCAGGATGCAATATTTAGAGTTGTAGCTGCTATTCTTCATTTGGGCAACGTGGAATTTTCAGAAGGGAGTGAAGCAGATTCTTCTGTACCCAAAGATGAAAAATCCCAGTTCCATCTTAAGACAGCTGCAGAGCTTTTCATGTATTGGTCCTTTCTTGTGTTCCCTCAATAATATTATTTTTCGCTTTTGGTGAGACATGCATTTGACAACATTTTGCAGGTGTGATGAAAAGGCTCTTGAAGAATCTTTGTGTAAGCGTGTTATGGCAACACGTGGTGAAAGTATTGTGAAAAATTTAGATGCGCGAGCAGCAGCTCTTAGTAGAGACGCATTGGCCAGAATTGTTTACTCTCGTTTGTTTGATTGGTAAGTGTTCACGTTAGTCAGTAGTTTATTGTCATGTTGCTTTCTATTATATTAATTCTTTAGCACAGAAGATAATTCACATTATGTTTCTGTTTTTTAGGCTTGTAAATAAGATCAATACTTCAATTGGACAAGACTTAAGCTCAAAGCTTCTGATTGGTGTGCTGGATATATATGGTTTTGAGAGTTTCAAGACAAACAGGTGCTTAACTGGTATGCCTTTGCATTTAATCATCTGTTTATCTTTACCACTGCTTTAATAGTCTAATAACATAACATAACAGCAGCAAGATGTTTTATTAGATAGTGAAATCAGTGATTTAGCTGGCTCAACATGTTCAATTATGTTTTCCTCAATACAAAGCTGATCAAGCTATTTTGAAGAAAAGTGGCTTATTGTATTATGATTATTTGTTTCATTGCATATCTCAAGTCTTGGGAATTAGTATAAATTGGAAATGGTTGATTATGCAACACATATATCATACTATGCCAGCATATTATTGAAAACGATGATCTTGCTTGATGTGCTTAGAAAATGGACACAACTTTTCTGCTTTTTAACTGAAATCTTGTTGTAATGTCATTGTACTTTAGGAACTTTTCTCCTAATCTACTTTCGTCTAGAGTTGACTTTCGGTTGCAACTTTTTTATGGCACTACAAACACATGAGCACTGAACATTGAGAATCATTCAATGTGCATGTTGGGTTCATTTTATTTCATATATGTGAGCACATATCTGAAACATACTGAATCGAATTCACATATCGAAAGCATGGTAATTACATAGATTGAGAAGGAAGAAAAAGGGCCTGTAGGGATGGTACTCTCAACACTTGTCCCAAAGAAGAAAAACTTGATAGAAACTATTATCATGTAGTTGGCATGAATGCGGTCTGTTGGTATGAAATGGCTGTAATATGTTCTCTTCTTTTTGGCTGTTGCATGTAGTTATGCAGCTAATGGCTGCACTGGTCACAGTAACTGCATAGCAAAAGATGAAGTTGTATGCTTTCCTTGTTAAGAGACTTTGATCTTTCATCTGTACTTAGTAATTGGTACTGTACGACAAGAAACCATTTTTGTCACCTTTTGATGATACGGAAGATTGAAGTTATTTGGTGATGTTTTGCTATGCCACAGTTTCGAGCAGTTCTGTATCAACTTAACTAACGAGAAGCTGCAGCAACACTTTAATCAGGTTAGAGAAAGGAAATCTCATTTCTTGATGATGTTCTGCATTCTATGTTTGACATCTTTTGTATGTATTCCATGAGCAGCATGTGTTTAAGATGGAACAAGAAGAATATACAAAGGAAGAAATTGATTGGAGTTATATCCAGTTTGTGGACAACCAAGAAATTCTTGATCTTATTGAGAAGGTGAATAACATACCATATCCTACTCAGTGTTTTCTTTACTATCAATATTTTCTTCTACACTTATATGATCTGTTTTTCGGCACTAGCTTGGATACACAATATTTTCTTTCATCTACTTTCAGGTTATTGTCTCTTTTAGGTTAGACTCATGAAACCTAGGATTTAATGTAGAATTATCTGGTACTCATAATTATTTAGTAAACTGGATGGGTTTCTGATACACATTATTTTTCACCATCCAGAAATATTAGTTACTAATTTCCGTTGCGGTTTAGATATGCTATGAAATTCCATTTTTCTTACTTCTGATTTCTTTGAATACAGAAACCAGGGGGCATAATTTCTCTGCTGGATGAGACTTGGTAAGTAAGCTGTGATTATCTTGTTTCGTTTGTAGTCCTGAGCCTTTGTAACATTGTCTTATTTTGTGCTTCAGCATGTTGCGAAATTCAACCCATGAAATATTTGCTGAAAAGCTTTATCAAAAATTTAAGGGGAATCCACACTTCAGTAGGCCTAAATTTTCGCGGTCTGATTTCACTATTCATCACTACGCTGGAAATGTAAGTAGCATATTTATTCTGTCCGCCTTACTATCATTTGAAAAAATAAATTTTCACACTATGTAGATGGTCTGCCACTGCCGATACCTGGTGCTATATTACGAACTTGTGACAGTGACACATTTGGTTGCATGTATTATATTATATTTATATGTTATTGTTAGTGTATATATGTGTGAGTGGCCCATATGGCCTGTGTACAGCCCATAGAGGCTCATGTATAGCTAACTCTATATACCCACCCTTCTAAGGTTGGAGGAATACACAGGAAATTATTCCCCAAACATGGTATCAGCTAGGGTTTCCTCTCCACCTCCCTTCTTCTTCCCTGAGCTCTGCCGCCGGCCGCCGCCTGCTCCTCCCGGCCATGGCTGGCTGGCCGCCGCCCCCTCCCCTCTCCTCCTTCCTCCCTCTCTCCTATGCCGCGGCCACCACTCGCCGACCCGACCCAGGCGCGGTCGCGCGCGGCTCCCTCCCGTCCGATCCCGCCGCCGCCCTTGCGGCCTTCCTCGATTCGCACCCGCCTCCCCTCAATCCCGCCGCCGCCGACGCCGTCCTCCACGCGGCGCGGCTGGGCGCAGGCGCGGGAGGTGCGGGCGCGGCTGCAGGCGGCTCGGGCGGGGCTGCGGGAGGCTCGAGCGTGGCCGCGGGAGGCGCGGACGCCCTTGCGCCTGCCCTCACGGCCGAGGGCGGTGCTGATGCAGGCCCTACTGATGCGGATGCGGGCCTTCTCGATGGGGACGAGGGCCTTCCCGATGGGGACGACACCCTGCCCGCGCACGAGGAGGACGCCGGGGGTCTGGCTGCGCACGCGGTGGGCAGCCTGGCTGCGCAGGGGGCTGCCGATGCCCTGGCCGCCGCCTACGGCATCTCTCCTGTCACCGCAGCCGCGCTTGCCGCGGTCGGCCCTGATGCTCTGGCCGTCGCCCTTCGCATCTTCGGGGCAGCCGCGGGTCGTGGGGCTGCCGTCCTCACTGGCCCCGCTCCCACTGTCTCCGCCTCCACCGACCCCACCTCTGCCGTGGTTCCTCCTGGCGGTGGTGCCTCTCCAGGCAGTGGTGTTGGTCCCGTAGGCGCGAGCGGCACCTTGCTGCTTGGCAGCCCTGACGCCAACCTCTACGGGATGCCCCCTGTGGCTGGACCCTTCTCCGCCACCGCCTTCCTCTGGGGACAGGTGCCGCGTCCCACCTCTGTCGCCGCCGCCAACAGCGCCCTCGCTGCGGCCCTGGAGAGCGCCAAGACCGCGGCAGCCGCCGCCGAGGAGCGAGTGCGTGTGGCCGCCCTCGCCTGGGAGCACGAGCGTACCACCGCTGACGCTCTTGCTCGCCAGGTCGCCGAGGCGGAGCGCTTCCTCCACACCTCTGCGGGGGAGCGCGTTGCCTCTTCTCAGCAGCCTCCGCCTATGGCTCTGCTCCCGCCGAGTGCTGGAACCCCGAGTGGCCCGGACGACCCCATGGTCGCCTACCTCCACCTTCAGGCCGCCGGGGTCCCGCACATCAAGAACCTGGTCACCGTCCTCCTCGACTCCACCTCCACCTCCTACGCTCGATGGAGGGACCAGGTTCTCCTCGTGCTCCGCCGCTACGCTCTCGACGGCCACGTCCTCTCCGACACTCATGCTCGTGCTCGCGACCCGGCGTGGCGACTCCGCGACAACATCGCCATGTCTTGGATCTCTGGGACCATCTCCCTGGATCTCCAGGACATCGTGCGGACTCCGGATCCCACCGTGCGCGTGATGTGGCTTGCCCTTGAGACTCAGTTTCTCAGGAATGCCCAGACACGCGCCCTCCAGCTCGACGCCGAGCTTCGCACGCTCGAGCAGGGTGACCTGTCCGTGGGAGACTACTGCCGGAAGATGAGAGCACGGCCGATGCGCTTCAGGACCTCGGGTACCCAGTCCCGGAGCACGTCTTGGTGCTCAATGTCGTGCGGGGCCTTCCCAGCAGTTACGAGGCCCTGCGGACGTTGATCACGCACCAGCGGACGCCACCCACCTTTCTGGAGGTCCGTGATGCTCTCACCCTCGAGGAGCTCACTCGGGGCCTCCACACACCTGCCTCGACCACGTCCACCACCTCTCGTGCTCTCGTCGCTGCCCCACCACTGTCCTCCGCCTCGCCGCCTGCCTCTCTCCTTGGTGCTCCTCCCCCTGGGCCGAGCGGGGGTGGGAGGGGGGGGCGTGGGGGCCGCCGAGGACGCGGTGGTGGGGGTCGTGGGACGCCCACCCAGGCTCCGACCCCTCCTCTCGCTCCTCTTCCCGGAGGTGCGCCCTGGCCGACCTTCTCCAACCCGTGGTCAGGGCGTATCTCCATGTGGCCCCACCAGGGTCAGGGAGGGGGGCCTCGTCCCCCGCACCAGCCGGCGGCCATGGTCGCGAGTGCTGCCTCCTACGCGCCGACCTGGACCCCGCCACCTCCGCCCAGCTCGTCGTGGCCGGGGGGTGGGATCAGGCTGCCTTGGCGCAGTCCTTCAGCACTGTGGGGCTGACCCCGCCCGTTGGCACCGAGTGGATCGCCGACTCGGGTGCCTCTTACCTACCACTCCAGATGCGGGTATCCTTTCTTCTGTCCGACCTCCTCACCCCTCTTGTCCTTCTTCCATCATGGTCGGTGATGGTTCTTGTCTTCCGGTCACTTCTGTGGGTTCTGCTCATGGTCCTTTCCGTCTCTCTGATGTCCTTGTTGCTCCTCAGATGGTTCACAATCTCCTTTCTATTCGTCAATTTACAGCTGGCAATTCTTGTTCTGTGGAGTTTGACACTTCTGGTCTTTCTGTGAAGGATTTGGCTACCGGGCGTCCACTCCTCCGATGTGATAGCACCGGGCCCCTTTACACCCTTCGGCTTCCTGCCTCCGCTGCCTCTACTTCACCTTTGTCCTCGTCAGCTGCTCTCGCCGCGACACCGTCTTCCACCACCTGGCACCGCCGCCTCGGTCATCCCGGTCGAGATGTTTTGGCTCAGATTAGTCGTAGTGGAGATGTCTCTTGTACTAGGACTACTGCTGAGCACCTCTGTCAGGCATGCCAGCTTGGTCGTCATGTTCAGCTTCCTTTTTCTTCTTCTTCTTCGCATGCTTCGCATGCTTTTGATCTTATCCACTGTGATTTGTGGACTTCTCCTGTACTCAGCATTTCTGGCTATAAGTATTATCTGGTGATCATTGATGATTTTTCTCACTACTCCTGGACCTTCCCTTTGCGTGCCAAGTCTGACACCTTCCCCACCCTTCTTCACTTATTTGCCTGGGTGTGCACTCAGTTCGGCCTCACCGTTAAGGCCGTCCAGTGCGACAACGGTCGTGAGTTCGATAACTCCACCTCTCGCTCCTTCTTTCTCTCCCGAGGTGTTCAGTTGCGTATGTCTTGTCCGTATACTTCCCCACAGAACGGCAAGGCAGAGCGCATGATTCGGACCACGAACGATGTCATGCGCACTCTTCTGATCCAGGCCTCCCTGCCCCCGCGCTTCTGGGCAAAGAGCCTTCACACTGCCACATACCTTCTCAACCGTCTTCCTTCCACCGCTTCTCCCGCTCCGACTCCTCACCACGCTCTCTTCGGTACCCCTCCCACTTACGCTCACCTTCGTGTCTTCGGGTGCGCTTGCTACCCGAACCTTGCTGCCACTGCTCCTCACAAGCTCGCACCTCGCTCGACACGTTGTGTGTTCCTTGGTTACTCCCCTGACCATAAGGGGTACCGCTGCTACGATCTAGCCTCTCGTCGGGTTCTTATCTCCCGACATGTTGTGTTTGACGAGTCGGATTTCCCTTTTTCCTCCACCTCCACAACCACTCCTGATCCTGACATTGAGTCCATGTTTTCTGACCCGGTGGTGCAGCCACCTATTTCTGTTTTTCCTTTTCCAGCAGGTCCTACTGGTACACCGCCGGCTCTGGCTCCTACGGCTGTGCCCCGTGCGGCGCCTGCGCCTCCTCTTGCACCACCCGCGGTTCCGGTGCCATTCGTCGCACCTGACGTGGGCTTGGTGCCTTCGGCCGCGCCACGCGCGGCCCCGGTGCCCCCGGCGCCCCTCGCCGCACCACACGCGGCCCCGGTGCCCCTCGCCGCGCCACACCCAGCTCCGGCGCCTCCTACCGCGCCACGCGTGGCCCCGCCACCACCTGCACGCTACACCGAGCCCGTGCAGGTGTACCAGTGCCGTCCGGTGCCTCCACCGCCGCTGCCTTCTCCGGCTCCTCCCCCGGCGGTGCCCGTGGACTATGTGCCTCCTGTGCGCTATGTCTACAGGCGCCGCTCCACGGCTCCGCCTCCTCCACCACCGTCACCGGAGCTGTCTCCGCCTCCTCTACCGGCGCCCACACCGCCTCCGCCGCCACCACTGCCGCCTCCACCACGTCGCTCTCGGGTGGAGTCGGCCGTGTACCACCCGCCGGTCATCCATCGGGATCCTCGCCACACCCATCCCATGGTGACCCGGCAAGCGGCCGGGGTTCTTCGGCCGCGGGCTCTCTCCGCCACCGAGGGGGAGCCGCGGCTTTCTCCGATCTCGACGTCGGTTCGTGAGGCTCTGGCAGATCCGAACTGGCGTCGTGCGATGGAAGAGGAGTACGGAGCTCTTCTTGCCAACCAGACTTGGGACCTTGTGCCGCGTCCGTCGGGTTGCAATGTGGTGACCGGCAAGTGGATTTGGACAATCAAGCGCCGTGCTGATGGTACTCTGGAGCGCTACAAGGCGCGTTGGGTCCTTCGGGGGTTCACCCAGCGTCCTGGTGTGGACTATGACGAGACTTTCAGTCCAGTGGTGAAGCCTGCTACAGTGCGCATTGTTCTCTCTTTGGCTCTCTCTCGGTCTTGGCCCGTGCACCAGCTCGATGTCAAGAATGCATTTCTTCATGGCACTCTGACCGAGACAGTCTACTGCAGCCAGCCACTAGGGTTTGTGAACTCCAGTTGTCCGGATTTGGTCTGCCGGTTGAACAAGTCTCTCTATGGTTTGAAGCAGGCTCCTCGGGCATGGTACTCTCGGTTTGCCACCTTCTTGCTGACATTGGGGTTTGTTGAGGCCAAGTCAGATACTTCGTTGTTCATATATCACCATGCTGATGGGGTTGCCTACCTCCTCCTCTACGTTGATGACATTGTTCTGACTGCCTCTAGTCCACAGCTGCTTCAGCGGATTATCTCCTCACTTCAGCAGGAGTTTGCCATGAAGGATCTAGGACAGCTTCACCACTTCTTGGGCGTGACTGTTGAGCACCGTCAGACTGGTCTTCTCCTTCACCAGCGTCAGTATGCCCTGGATATCCTGGAGCGTGCCGGGATGACTGATTGCAAGCCTTGCTCCACTCCTGTTGACACTCAGGCGAAGCTGTCTGCTACTCTGGGTGATCCTGTGGCTCATCCTACTGCTTATAGGAGTCTTGCGGGAGACTTGCAGTACCTCACTTTCACCCGGCCGGATCTCACCTACGCTGTGTAGCAGATCTGCCTCCATATGCATGATCCACGGGAGTCACACCTTGCTGCGTTGAAGCGCCTTCTTCGCTACGTCCGAGGTACTGTTGACTACGGCTTGGTCCTCCACCGGTCTCCGTCTGCTGAGCTGGTAGTCTACACTGACGCTGACTGGGCGGGGTGCCCAGACACGCGCCGCTCTACCTCAGGTTATGCCGTCTTCCTCGGCGGCAACCTGATCTCCTGGTCTTCCAAGCGACAACCGGTTGTCTCCCGCTCGTGTGCTGAGGCGGAGTACCGGGCTGTTGCTAACGGTGTGGCTGAGGCGTCCTGGCTCCGACAGCTCTTGGCTGAGCTTCACAGCCCGCTCACCAAGAGCACGCTCGTCTACTGCGACAACGTCAGCGCCGTGTACCTCTCCACCAACCCGGTTCAGCATCAGCGGACGAAGCATGTGGAGATTGATTTGCATTTCGTTCGTGACCGGGTGGCTATCGGCGATGTTCGGGTTCTCCATGTACCGACCACCTCTCAGTTTGCTGACATCTTCACCAAGGGTCTTCCCTCCTCGACCTTCTCGGAGTTTCGGTCCAGCCTCAACGTAGCCAGTGGCTAGTTGTGGCTGCGGGGGACCTTGTGTGTGAGTTTCTTTCTTTGTTGGCCAGTCTTGTACACCGCTGCGCCGGTAGTCCAGACTGCGGGGGGCTGTTAGTGTATATATGTGTGAGTGGCCCATATGGCCTGTGTACAGCCCATAGAGGCCCATGTATAGCTAACTCTATATACCCACCCTTCTAGGGTTGGAGGAAGGTGCTCCGGGACTGTTATAATCCATACAACTGGTCCCAGGTAGTGGGTCACAACTTGGCAGTCTTATAACCTGCAAAAAATGTCAATCCACGCTTGGTGTATAGTTGCAACTCAATAAGTCAACCTTTACACATGTAATAACCTGTGGATACAAGTAGGGTTTGTCAGACACCATATGTGAAATGGCCATGCTCAACCAATCATACCAGTTTTTGCTGAACAAGTCTTGATAATTTGTTGTAAAAATACAATTCTACACTAGTAGGAGCATTGTAGACATAGAGGGCTGATATAATTGAGTACCACAAAAAAAATGATAGTTCAGTCCTATAATTGGATTGGCAACTGTAAATTTTGTTGAGTTTCACATTTATCAATTTGAAGCCCAAAAGCTTAATGGCTGAAGAAGGTTTCTGATCTATGGACTTGCCATTAATGAATAGGATAAATGGATATACAAAGATCATCAACATGTGAAATTTTGATTGGTGTAAAGCATTAACCATTTTCTAATTTTTCTGAACCTAAGTTCTTGTAAACCTATGTACTTAAAAATAATTCTGAGTAAAGAACACATGTACGTTATGTCATGCAACACATGTACTGTCATGCATTTCAGATATATACTACCTCCGTTCTTAAACATATGACACCATTGACTTTTTTCATCAGTTTCACTATTCGTCTTTTCTACAAATATTTTAGCAAATCAATAAACCAACAAGTTAAATCTAAAGTACATTGGATAATAGATATAATGATATACATTTTACTTTAGTTAACTAATTTGTTCAATATATATTGATGGTCAAAGTTGGAGAAAAAAGTCAACGGTGTCATATATTTAAGAACGGAGGGAGTATTGTACTAGCCGAATGTGTTGCATGACAGCGTACATGTGTTCACTCAGATCCAAATGTATTGCACCAGCAGATGTGATAAATATAATCAGATATGCATTGCACCAGCAGTAAATGTGATGGAAGGTAGGTCATGGTGTACATGTACATCTTTTTTTTTTCCTTTTTCATGTTGCACAACTGCACATACAGATATCAGATATGTTTTTCGGGTCTACATGTTTTGCAATGTATATGCACCAATGTTTTGAGGTGGATGGATGCTTAAATGCAAGATAGTTATAGATCAGCAGATGTTAGTTTAGCATTGAGTTGTTCTTTTTTCTAATGTCAAGTAACAAACTTTTTAGCATATGCTTTGTCCCCATCATGGCAGGAAAATGTACTTACTGCACATGATACATTTTCATAACCTGGGACTGAATTAGTTTTGTGGTGCTATAATATGTTTGCATAAATGGGACAGAGTGCAAGGTACACAGGTTATAATCATCATTTTCTTCTTTTGCAGGTTACATATCAAACAGATCTATTTTTGGATAAGAACATCGATTATGCTGTTAACGAGCATCAAGTTTTGTTAAATGCTTCTAGATGTCCATTCGTTTCAAGTCTTTTCCCACCTTCTGAAGAATCAACCAAATCCACGAAATTTACATCAATAGGTTCAAGCTTTAAGGTAAAACAGTGCATTGCTTGTCAGACATAAACCTGTGTAGCTTCCATACAGGAAATTTACCGTTTCTAGTAACATCGCAGCAACAACTACAATCTTTGCTTGAAACTCTGAGTGCAACAGAACCACATTACATCCGCTGCATAAAGCCCAATAATGTTCTCAAGCCAGCAATTTTCGAGAACAGTAATGTTCTCCAGCAACTTCGATGTGGGGTAAGACATTGTTCTGAGTTATTTCACTGGAAGTACATATTTTTATGAACAAAAAGGTCTAATCGAAATATAAAGCCAGACTTACACTGGTAGAATAAAACTGTTTCAAACTAAATGCCTTCCTTGTTTCAAATTTCACCATATAGATTATAAAGTAACAAGGACCTAGGATAATCATGTGAACAGAGAAAAATAAAGGTATTTTTAAAATATTGACTTCCAGTTGTATTAAATTGTACACATCGTGGCAGTATTACCAGGGATTTTTGTTACGTTAAATCTAAAATCTTGCCCTTGATACAGTTTGTATTAACTAACTGTTGATACATTATCTAACCTTGTAAATAGGGAGTGTTAGAGGCAATACGAATAAGCTGTCTAGGATATCCAACGAGGCGTAGATTTGATGAATTTGTTGATCGTTTTGGTGTATTACTACCTGAGGTACTTGGTGAAAGGTAATTCTAGACTATCTTGATCTAGTATTTTGCATTTTGGTTATATTTTGGCCTTGCATCTTGTCCTTACTCTTACATTGGCAGTTATGATGAAGTTACTGCTACAAACATGCTTCTTGAGAAAGTCAATCTTACAGGCTATCAGGTTAGCTTCTAGTTGGTGAAATGTGTGGTTTTGATGTCTTTAAATCAAATCACTTTAATTTTTTCAATTACTAGATTTGGTCTTTCTTTGGCTTTTCTACTGTTTCCCTATATGATGGCTTACAATATATACCCTTCACTCCCATAATCTTGTAACTACTGAAAAGGCCACTCTGGTTAGCAGATTTAGTTGAATGGTGTATACTTAATTTTATGTCAGCATTTATGTTGCTCTAAATATTATAAAAATAAGTAAAAGGTCCATTTTACTCCCCTCACCCATCCACTTTGTCCGCTTAACATCCTGAACAAAATCTTGGCTCACTTTACGCCCCTGAACTATTTCATTTGTACACCCTAATTAGATTTCTCTTTTTTATTTCTCTCTGTATGAGTTGAATTTTGAATCAAGTTTCGTGAGCTGTTAGAAAACATGATTCTTTATGTTAAAATTATACAAAAAATTTTCATGGTTATTTTCATAGGTTAGGAATATTTAATACGAAATTGATCTTAGATATATAGAACTGTATGAAAAGTAATCATGAAAAAATTCTAATATATTTTCTAACGTAGAGCATTTTGTTATAAGTCAACTGACAATATCTGAAAATAAAAATCAACTTGTACGCAAAGAAACAAAAAAGAGAAATGTAATTAGGAGGGTAGATGAACCAAATTGAAATAGTTCGGGGGAGTAATGTAAGCCTAAATTGTGTTCAAGGATTAAAGCGGACAAAGTAAATAGGCGAGGGGAGTAAATCGGACTTTTTTCCGAAAAGAAATTAAGTCATGTATTCTGTATGTATGATTCCATGACAGAAGTTGGTTCTACATTAGTTGTACTGTTTGATGGCTAAGCACTGGTCCAGTTTCAACCCAAACATAGAAAATATTGTAATTCCTCTAAGACAAGCTTAAGAACAACCTTGCATGTAGTATATTGTTGATTGAATCATAATAGTTACTTATTATAAGAGAAACAATAAGTGCAATTCAACTTGACAACCTCTATCCTTGTCTGGATAAGTTGCTGCTTCTGAAGTTCTAACTTTATTATGTTAGTTTTAAGTACCTTTTATATATCTTATATTCTTATGTACACTTCACAGATAGGGAAAACTAAAGTGTTTCTGCGGGCTGGTCAAATGGCTGAGTTAGATGCTCTGAGAACTGAGGTGTTGGGCCGTTCTGCTACCAAAATCCAGAGAAAAGTTCGGTCTTACCTAGCTCGCAAAAATTTCATTCAACTGCGAATGTCTGCTACACAACTTCAGGCTGTTTGCAGAGGTATATCTTCTTGTAATAGCACTGAAAAATTGGAAATAAACATATGTTAGAATTCTCTCTGATTTTGAAGTAGAGGTAATGATTGTTGAACTGTGATTACTGAAGGACAAATTGCAAGACATGTTTACGAAGATCTTCGCAGGGAGGCTGCTTCATTGACAATACAAACCTGCTATCGTATGCACTTTGCAAGGAAGAACTACAGAAATCTCTGTTCTGCGTCAACTACTATCCAATCTGGTCTACGTGGTATGGCTGCTCGCAAGGAACTCCATTTCCGTCTGCAAACAAAAGCTGTGGTGATTATTCAGGTACAATTTCAGGTCTCCTTTTTAGTTTATTTGGAAGTATCTAATTTCTATCTAAAGTTTATGCATATTTAATTATTAACTAAAACTGGCCATGTTATTTTTATATCCTTTTATGAACCTTGCATTTCTCAAAAAAGTAGAGTATTTTCCTATAAAATACAAGTTCTAGTACTTTCTTATGTGTTAACTCCAAGCTATAAATAAATTCTTAAGTTTGGAGTTCCAAATAGATTTTTTAAATAAATTTTTTGACTAATTTTATTTCTTCAGGTATCTTTATCTAAGAAAATATTGCAGTTCTAACCTACGCATCTTCATATCCATTTCTTACTAATCACTCTTTAACCTCATTATGATATTTTAACATTACTTTTTTTCCTCCGCAGAGTTTCTGGCGTAGTTATGCGGCACGTTCCCGATACTTGAGCTTGAAGAAGGTATCTATTACTACTCAATGTGCTTGGAGAGGAAGAGTGGCGAGAAAAGAACTTCGGAAACTTAAAATGGTAAGAGGCACCAATGTATATGGCCTGAGTATTTTTTACTGTATTTTTCTTTGGCATACTGCTGCAGTATTTTTTTAATTACAATGTTTATACATAACACAAATCGTCAGCTGATTATCAATGAAGGTGTGCTCGTTATGATGTTTTCGAGAAAAATGTTTTTGATTGACAACTGGGTATTCACACGAAAAGGAGGTCATGTCTTTATTGGCCAACCCTGATTTATAGGCCAACTCTTTATGGTCAAGCACACCTAAGCTATAAATCTAGCTATCACACTTCTGGTACTCCGGAGCCTAGATCTACAATGAAAACTTAGTCAGAGTTTCGATGAGTCATCAATTCATCATTGTTAAAGTAACGATATAATCATTTTCGTGCTTGTATTTTCAGGCTGCTAAAGAAACTGGCGCTCTCCAAGCTGCCAAGAATAAATTAGAGAAGGAAGTGGAGGAGCTCACCTGGCGGCTCCAACTAGAGAAGCGCATCAGGGTAATGTTCTGGATAATTTTTTTTTCATATGAGCATATGGTTGATTTACACTTGCTAATTTCGTAAATACTACTACACTTATTACTAAATATGTAAGAACATTTCAAGTAGAAATATACATGTGTACTGGGTGCTTAACCCATCTTTCTTCGTAATATATTGATACGCAGCTCTCCTGCGTGTTCAAGAAAAAAAGTAGAAATATACCTGTATTTTCGAATGTGCACCTTTGTCCTGTAACCTGTAATTATGTATTACAAAATACAAGATTAAGTCTCAGTATTGATTGGATGTGTTGGATCATTGGATAATCTAATGAATTTAATGAGGTAGCAAGAGACAGCTTTAATATGGGAATGGTCCACTGATTGTCCACTCAAGAAATGCAAATCTAATAAACATTTTGGAGTGTCCTTTCTGTTATTACATTGCAGGGCCAAAATTGCCAATGCTATGAAAAAGATGCACAACAGCAGTAAATCGGTTTCTATGCTGTCTGGTGCTTCTTTAACTGTGCAATATCTGATACTTCTTTAATTGTTTCTCTCTTCTTTTTGTTGAGTTAGTTTTCTACTCAATCAAGAAGCTACAAAAGAGTCCTAACTATACTGTTGGATCTTCATTATATAAATGTGCATATGCTTGCTGTGAACTTGGAGTTTGACTTTGATAACTTGTGCATTTGGTTAATGAATTTTGCTTTTCAATTGTTTTCTTAAGCCAAAACTCATGAAAACAAGAAGCAACATGTATGATGTGAAGAGTGGCAATTCGACAGGATTTTTTTAATTTGGGTTGAACAAGAAAGTCATCATGTTTGATGAACCTTTTCTTTATCTTACTGACCTTTTAATATTGTGACTATGCAACATATGCAAATTAATGACCTAAGGACTCTCAACTTGTGCAAAAGGTTTCGATAATACAGGCACTTAGGCACATTAAAATGGACTTAAATGGGGGGTTTTTTGCATATTTGCGTAACCTATTATTATTATATATATCATTATATGCTATAAGATGAACTTCTAAACCTGACTAGTTCCTTTCCAGTTCCAGTCCAGTTGAACCTAATTGTAATCTAGGGATACAAGTGGGTCAGTTTGGCTGGATCCTGTTAGAGTATATGTGTATATAGGTGAGTGTGGCCCATATGGCCTGTGTATAGCCCATATAGAGGCCCATGTAACACTGACTATATACCCACCTTTCTAGGGTTGGAGGAATAGACAAGGAATTATTCCCCACTAACATGGTATCAGCTGGGTTTCTCCCACCCTTCTCCTAGCCGCCGCCGCCGTCCCTGCCGTCCATGGCCGGCCGGCCGCCGGCGCTCCGCTCCTCTGCTCCTCCAGGCGCCGCGCCCCTGCTCCTCTGCCTCTGCTCGAGTCCGTGCCGGCTCCTACTGCTGCGCTGGCCCCTCCTGCTCCGCCGCGCGCAGCCATGGCCGGGCACCGGCCGCCGGAGCGGGCGCCGCCGCCTCCTCCCCTCTTTCCCTCTCCTGCCCTCTTATGCCGCAGCCGTGGCGGGTCTTCCCGTGGCAGATGCAGCCGCCGGCGCGGGAGCCGCGCGCGCGCGTGTCATGGCCTTCGTGGTCCAGGCGCCGCCGCTGCCACCCTCTGTGCTCGCGCCGGCCCCTTCTCCGAGCGCAGGCGGGGAGAAGGCCTCCGCCCCGCCCGCCTCTGCTCCGGGTGTGGGCGCGCATGCCGCCCTGCCCGTGGCCGCGAAGGCCTCCGCCCCGCACGCCTCTGCTCCGGGCGTGGGCGCGGGTGCTGCCCCGCCCCTGGCCGCGGGGGCCTCTGCTCCTCCCACCCCTGCTTCGCGCCCCCTGCTTCTCGCGGACGCCGTCGCGTTTTCTCCCGTCACCATCGAGCCAGGCGCACCTCTGCATACTGTGGCTGCCGTCGCTGCCAGCGCCGCCGCCGCGCGCGCGTGCGCTCGGGCCTTCGCCGCTACGCCCGATCCTCACAGCCTGACGCAGCCCAACGCCGCCGCGGGGTCCTCTTCTGCTCCTTTCCCTGGCTCCGATGGCTCACCCCGTGCCACGGCAGCTGCTCGCCGACGGCACCATCCCTATGCGCGGTGTGCACGCACGCTTTCCGCGTCGCTCCCGCCAGGCTGCTCCTTCCCGAGGTCATGCTCGACCTCGCCTGCACGGTCTGCGGCCACCATGACAGCAGGCGTTGCTACTGCGCGCTTCTTCCCTCCCTCTCCCGCTGCCGCTGCCGCTGCGGCCCTCGCGGCCTCATTGGCCGAGGCCCAGGCTGCACGTGCGCGTGCCCTGGTCGTTGGTGTGCCGCCTCCCGTCGCGCCTCCTCTCCGGACGGCCCTCGTCGCGTCGTCCGCCGCGGGCGTGGACGCCCCCTTCGCCCCGCCCGCAGGGGCTGCTGCCCCTGCATCTGTGGCCCTCGCCACCGATGCCCTCGCCGCCGCCTTGGTCGCGGCCCAGGCCGCGCGTGCGGGGACCGCGTCCTTCCCGGCGGTCCTCTTTGCGCCGCCCGCCGCCGGCGCCAGTGGGCACGCCGCAGGCGTGGAAGCCTCTTTCGCTCCGCCTGTGGCCACTACTGCCCCGCCTCCTCCTGCCGGCACCTCCGACGCCGTTCCTGCTCCACTCCTCGCCGCAGGCGTGGGAGCCTCCTCCGCTCCGCCTGTGGCCACTGCTGCCCCGCCTCCTCCCGCCAGCATCTCTGCCGCCTTCCTCCGAGGCACGCTGCCCGTGCCCGTGGCTTCGCGGGATCCTCGACCTCAGGCCCCACCAGTGGCCATGTTTGCTGTTGCCGCAGCTCCCTTCGCACCGCCCTCGAGTCCACCCACTCTGCCCAGCCAGCACCCGACCTGGCCTGGGGAGTGGGATCCGGCCAATATGGCGCAGGCATTCAGCATCACGGGGGCGACACCACCTTTCCACACCGAGTGGATTGCTGACTCAGGGGCTTCCTTCCACACCATACCTGATGCTCGCATCCTCTCCTCAGTTCGCCCCCCTCATCCCTCTGATTCTCCTTCGATCATGGTTGGTGATGGGTCCTGTATCCCTGTCACCTCCGTGGGTTCTGCTCCAGGTCCCTTTCGTCTTCCTCATGTTCTTGTTGCCCCTCAGATGGTCCATAACTTCCTTTCCATTCGTCAGTTTACAGCTGACAATTCCTGCTCTGTTGAGTTCGACTCCTCTGGCCTTACCGTGAAGGATTCTGCTTCTGGGCGTCCACTCCTCCGCTGTGACAGCTCAGGACCTCTTTACACCCTTCGCATTCCTGCTTCCGCTATACCACCTTCGCATTCTGCTGCCCTTGCCACCACTCCCACTTCCTCTACCTGGCACCGTCGGCTAGGTCACCCCGGCCGCGATGTGTTGGCTCAGCTTAGCCGTAGTGCATTCCTTCCTTGCACTCGGGCTCCTGGTGAGCATCTCTGCCATGCGTGCCAGTTGGGTCGCCATGTCCGCCTTCCTTTTTCTTCTTCTTCTTCGCGTGCGACACACACCTTTGATCTTGTTCACTGTGATCTGTGGACTTCTGTTCCTAGCCTTTCTGGCTATAAGTACTATCTCGTAGTAGTCGATTTTTCCCACTACTCTTGGACTTTTCCGCTTCGTGCCAAGTCTGAGACTTTCCCCACCCTCCTCCACTTCTTTGCCTGGGTGTCCACTCAGTTCGGCCTCACCGTCAAGGCCGTCTAGTGCGACAACGGTCGTGAGTTCGATAACTCCACCTCTCGCTCCTTCTTTCTCTCCCGATGTGTTCAGTTGCGTATGTCTTGTCCGTATACTTCCCCACAGAACGGCAAGGCAGAGCGCATGATTCGGACCACGAATGATATCATGCGCACTCTTCTGATCCAGGCCTCCCTGCCCCCGCGCTTCTGGGCAGAGAGCCTTCACACTGCCACCTACCTTCTCAACCGTCTTCCTTCCACCGCTTCTCCCGCTCCGACTCCTCACCACGCTCTCTTCGGTACCCCTCCCACTTACGCTCACCTTCGTGTCTTCGGGTGCGCTTGCTACCCGAATCTTGCTGCCACTGCTCCTCACAAGCTCGCACCTCGCTCGACACGTTGTGTGTTCCTTGGTTACTCCCCTGACCATAAGGGGTACCGCTGCTACGATCTCGCCTCTCGTCGGGTTCTTATCTCCCGACATGTTGTCTTTGACGAGTCGGACTTTCCCTTTTCCTCCACCTCCACACCCACTCCTGATCCTGACATTGAGTCCATGTTTTCTGACCCGGTGGTGCAGCCGCCTGTTTCTGTTTTTCCTTTTCTAGCAGGTCCTTTTGGTACACCACCGGCTCTGGCTCCTACGGCTGTGCCCCGTGCGGCGCCTGAGCCTCTTGCACCACCGACGGTTCCGGTGCCATTCGTCGCACCTGACGTGGGCTTGGTGCCTTCAGCAGCGCCACGCGCGGCCCCGGTGCCCCCGGCGCCCCTCGCCGCGCCACACGCGGCCCCGGTGCCCCCGGCGCCCCTCGCCGCGCCACAAGCGGCTCCGGCGCCTCCTACCGCGCCACGCGCGGCCCCGCCACCACCTGCACGCTACACCGAGCCCGTGCAGGTGTACCAGCGCCGTCCGGTGCCTCCACCGCCGCTGCCTTCTCCGGCTCCTCCACCGGCGGTTCCCGTGGACTATGTGCCTCCTGTGCGCTGTCTACGGGCGCCGCTCCATGGCTCCGCCTCCTCCACCACCGTCATCGGAGCCGTCTCCGCCCCCTCCACCGGCGCCCACACCGCCTCTGCCGCCACCACCGCCGCCTCCACCACGTCGCTCTCGGGTGGAGTCGGCCGCGTACCACCCGCCGGTCATCCATCGGGATCCTCGCCACACGCATCCCATGGTGACCCGGCAGGCGACCGGGGTTCTTCGGCCGCGGGCTCTCAACGCCACCGAGGGGGAGCCGCGGCTTTCTCCGATCCCGACGTCGGTTCGTGAGGCTCTGGCAGATCCGAACTGGCGTCGTGCGATGGAGGAGTACGGAGCTCTTCTTGCCAACCAGACTTGGGACCTTGTGCCGCGTCCGTCGGGTTGCAATGTGGTGACCGGCAAGTGGATTTGGACAATCAAACGCCGTGCTGATGGTACTCTGGAGCGCTACAAGGCGCGTTGGGTCCTTCGGGGGTTCACTCAGCGTCCTAGTGTGGACTATGACGAGACTTTCAGTCCAGTGGTGGAGCCTGCTACAGTGCACACTGTTCTCTCTTTGGCTCTCTCTCGGTCTTGGCCCGTGCACCAGCTCGATGTCAAGAATGCATTTCTTCATGGCACTCTGACCGAGACAGTCTACTGCAGCCAGCCAGCAGGGTTTGTGGACTCCAGTTGTCCGGATTTGGTCTGCCGGTTGAACAAGTCTCTCTATAGTTTGAAGCAGGCTCCTCGGGCATGGTACTCTCGGTTTGCCACCTTCTTGATGACACTTGGTTTTGTTGAGGCCAAGTCAGATACTTCGTTGTTCATATATCACCATGCTGATGGGGTTGCCTACCTCCTCCTCTACGTTGATGACATTGTTCTGACTGCCTCTAGTCCACAGCTGCTTCAGCGGATTATCTCCTCACTTCAGCAGGAGTTTGCCATGATGGATCTGGGCCAGCTTCACCATTTCTTGGGCGTGACTGTTGAGCCCCGTTAGACTGGTCTTCTCCTTCACCTGCGTCAGTATGCCCTGGATATCCTGGAGCGTGCCGGGATGACTGATTGCAAGCCTTGCTCCACTCCTGTTGACACTCAGGCGAAGCTGTCTGCTACTCTGGGTGATCCTGTGGCTGATCCTACTGCTTATAGGAGTCTTGCTGGAGCCTTGCAGTACCTCACTTTCACCCGGCCGGATCTCACCTACGCTGTCCAGCAGATCTGCCTCCATATGCATGATCCACGGGAGTCACACCTTGCTGCGCTGAAGCGCCTTCTTCGCTACGTCCGAGGTACTGTTGACTACGGCTTGGTCCTCCACCGGTCTCCGTCTGCTGAGCTGGTAGTCTACACTGACGCTGACTGGGCGGGATGCCCAGACATGCGCCGCTCCTCCTCAGGTTATGCCGTCTTACTCGGCGGCAACCTGATCTCCTGGTCGTCCAAGCGACAGCCGGTTGTCTCCCGCTCGAGTGCTGAGGCGGAGTACCGGGCTGTTGCTAACGGCGTGGCTGAGGCGTCCTGGCTCCGACAGCTCTTGGCTGAGCTTCACAGCCCGCTCACCAAGAGCACGCTCGTCTACTGCGACAACGTCAGCGCCGTGTACCTCTCCACCAACCCGGTTCAGCATCAGCGGACGAAGCATGTGGAGATTGACTTGCATTTCGTTCGTGACCGGGTGGCTATCGGTGATGTTCGGGTCCTTCATGTCCCGACCACCTCCCAGTTTGCTGACATCTTCACCAAGGGTCTTCCCTCCTCGACCTTCTCGGAGTTTCGGTCCAGCCTCAACGTAGCCAGTGGCTAGTTGTGGCTGCGGGGGGCCTTGTGTGTGAGTTTCTTTCTTTGTTGGCCAGTCTTGTACACCGCTGCGCCGGTAGTCCAGACTGCGGGGGGGTGTTAGAGTATATGTGTGTATAGGTGAGTGTGGCCCATATGGCCTGTGTATAGCCCATATAGAGGCCCATGTAACACTGACTATGTACCCACCCTTCTAGGGTTGGAGGAATAGACAAGGAATTATTCCCCACTAACAGATCCAAATGTCTCATTGGCTCATTTTGTGTACTCAATCATTACACGATATGAATCAGGAAGTCAGCCAGCATTGACTGGAGTTGGTGACGACCATCTTACATGCCTACTGTAATTGTAGTTAAAACAGATATGTAACTCTGTAACAGGGATTATACTGCTGGCACAACCTAGGTCACATTTATATTAGTTTGCTTCATCTAATGCTGTTGCAAGTACCTGATCTACGTTTACCTTGCCTCAGAGTGACATGGAAGAAGCTAAGACACAAGAAAATAGGAAGTTGCAACAACAATTGCAAGAACTACAATTACAGTCCAAGGCGACAAAAGATCTGTTGAAAAGGGAACAAGAAAATGCTAAAGAAGCACTGGAGAAAGCTGCCTTAGTACCAGAGGTTCATGTTGATACAACTCTTGTTGATAAACTCACTGCTGAAAATGAGAATCTTAAGGTAAGTATGATAGATGACTTTTATGTTCACCGTATTAGATTTGTTGCATTGGTCTGTCTATCAACTCTAGTGGTAAAATACTATCCAAACCTTAAGGGTGAGAAATGTACCATGCTAGTTCTCATAGTTTACATTAAGGAACAATGGCTCTATATTGCATTGCATTATCTGGTGAGAATTGAAGTACACTTTCCAGAGCACAATATTCCAACTATGAGCAAATGCTAATGAGCTATGCCCCCAAGCATCTGATCCTCCATATAGTTTACATGTAGATTGAGGCTTGGAACCAAAATGAATTGTGGGTGATGTTCTTTAATATTGTTGATGTGAATTAGCCTAGTAGGTGAAGTGCTCTGGAACTTTGAACATAAGCATTGTCTAATTTGAACTTTCAATTGTTAATCTGCAAGTGCTTTTCTGCGAATAAACATTTGTTATCCTACCATGGTGTCCCAACGTGGTTTCTACACTAATACTTACTGTTAGTGTATATGTGTATGGCCCATATGGCCTGTGTATATTAGGCCCATCTAGGCCCATGTACAGCTACTATATTGCCCACCCTTCAAGGGTTGGAGGAATACACAGAGAATAATTCTCTAACACTAACTACAACCTTCGAATCAACTAACTCATAGATGGCCTTAGAGGCCAAACTTATCTGGGGAGAATTCTATTTCTAACAAATGGTCATGGTGATGCCCATCTTTTCCTAGTAGAACTTGCTTTTATGAAAGCTTTTTCTCGAAAGAGCTTTTAGGAAAGCTACAAATTTCTGATCAGAAGTGCTGCCAAACCCATATTAGTTCTTTCATCGTGGCTTGTGATTTCTGTCTCTATCAACTCGTTCTTCCTCCTTTTGTTTTTCATTTACATCTTTCCTATCTTTCCTTTGATATGACAAAAGATGGTGACACAGTCCTTTGTATTTCTTCTATACTTTTAGGCTTTAGTGGGCTCTCTTGAGATCAAAATTGATGAAACAGAACAGAAGTTTGAAGAAATGAAGAAAGCTGGGGAAGAGTTCATGAAGAAAGCTGCAGATGCTGAGTCAAAGATACATGAACTGACCAACACAGTGCTAAGGTCAGCATTGTCCACATATGTAATCCTTTTGATGTTGATGCATAATATACATATTTTAGTTTGCTTATTACCTTCTAAAAATGGTTTCTTCTGTGTGATGAGTAGTTTTCAAGAAAAGGTAACCACTATGGAAGCAGAAAATCAATTACTTCGGCAGCAGGCACTGTTGCGTACTCCTGTTAGAACAATTCCTGAGAATGCATTTCCAAAATCTGTATGTTGTCTCTCCATTCCTCATGTCCTAGAAGCATTTTAGTTCCAATTCTTCACTGTTTTCTATATTGCTACTTTGCACATTCACTCAGTTAATATTTTAAGCTTCTATTACTGAAATATCTGTCTTTCTACCTTTCCAGAATTTGACTAATGGCAGTCCACGTAGTGAACAAACGGTCAGAAGCAATTATCTTATAAAATGTGTTTTGCTAATTGCTAGTGTCTTTTTTAACCTAATCTGGTCATTTTTTCCAGACACCTCATGGCACTCCTCCAGCTCGCAAGGAATATGGGAGCTTTGCACAGCCTAGAGCATCCTTTTTTGAGAAGCAGCATGTATGTTAAAATGTTCATTTCTGTATGTTTGAAGTCATTTAGTGAAGTTACAGGACAATATAATATATGAAGCTTCAATTGAACCATATACTTCTTGCAGGAGAGTGTTGATGCACTTATAAACTGTGTTAGTGAAAATATTGGCTTTAGTGAAGGAAAGCCAGTTGCTGCGATAACCATATATAAGTGTCTTGTGCATTGGAAGATCTTTGAAACAGAAAAAACTAGTGTTTTTGATCGTCTTATTCAAATTTTTGGTTCTGCACTGCAGGTATTTTCTGCTTTGGGTTGATTCTGTATTTTTTACATGGACTCATGTTCCATGAACATTTGTTCCTGGTATATCTCAGTTGATTTAGTTCATAAATAATTGACATTGTGTTCATTTCAGAAACACGATAGCAATGAGGATCTTGCATACTGGTTATCGAATTCATCGACTTTACTGATCATGCTTCAAAAGAGCCTAAAAGCTGCTGGTGCAACAGGAACTAGTCCACAGAAAAGACCACAGACTCAGTCATCATTCCTTGGGAGGATGGTATGTTTTGTCAATTACTCTTGAAGTCTAGTCACACGTCTATCCTCTTGACAAGGATCTGTATTGTAATTTTTTAGTACACTTGTCAAAATAAAGGGTTTTGATCAAACAGAAGTGTAGAAAGAGGGTGGGAATTACAATAATTTGGAATGCCTTGCTCTGGCGTATTTGTTTTTGTTTGTTGTGATCCACACTTCATAATGCATCATAGGACAAGATGTATCCTGAATCTGAACATGCTGTAGTTTAGTTGCCCTCTTTTACAAGGTCAGTACTTGATGACCACATCTGCTATTGTCATTTCTCAGGTGTTCCGCTCTTCAAACATCACTGTTGATATGGACCTTGTGCGCCAAATCGAGGCCAAGTATCCTGCTTTTCTTTTTAAGCAGCAACTTACAGCATTTGTGGAAGGCTTATATGGAATGATCCGAGACAATGTGCAGAAAGATCTTTCTTCGTT
This sequence comes from Cenchrus fungigraminus, assembly GCA_036936925.1. Lineage (NCBI taxonomy): Eukaryota > Viridiplantae > Streptophyta > Magnoliopsida > Poales > Poaceae > Cenchrus > Cenchrus fungigraminus. The sequence continues at coordinate 79,258,560 of CM072780.1, forward strand.
GTTGTCATATGCTATTCAGGTATCTTATCATGTGATCTTTATTGGTAACCTCATGTCATATGATTGCACATACACTTTAGGCTACTGTGGATGTGAATGTATAAGAATGTTCTTTTAAGTACACCTTTGTTTGAAAAGTCCCCATTTTTTATTGACTAGGCTGACATTTACTGGTCCCAGTGATCTTCCTGTTTTAGTGCCTTCACTCACATGTACTTGCAGCATGTTTATTGTTTTCATTAGCTTTAATTTTTTTTTATCATGTTGTGACTGCAGGTCCCAAGAACTGTTAAAGCTAGTATGGTGAGGGGGCGTTCTTTTGGATCATCAAGTTTGCCAAGGGGACGTTCATTTTCAAATCAAGCTAGTTATTGGCAGGCAATGGTTGACAATTTGAATGAACTCTTGAAAATTTTGCAGGACAATTGTGTAAGTTTAACTTATTTGACATACCTTCCCCATTACTAGTGGATCTTATTCTAAACATTCTTCTGAACTTGTAGGTCCCATCTATTTTTATCCGGAAGATATTTACCCAGGTTTTCTCTTTTATCAATGCACAACTTTTCAATAGGTAAATTATCTGCTCATTCCAGTTATCTACTTCTTTGTTATTTTTCTTCAATGCATACATTTCTTACTGTTTGGGAAGAATGATGCTAGTGAAGAATGACCAGAACCTTATCCATTGCATACACATATACAATGTATGGGCCAAATGGGCCATGAAGCCTACATGGGCCAGAAAGAGAAGTGAAAGAATCTGTATCTTTTTCTATATATATTGATACTTACTATGTCACTGAACTGTTCTGCAGCCTTCTTGTACGTCATGAGTGCTGCTCTTTCAGTAATGGAGAGTATGTGAAACAAGGATTGGCACAACTAGAGGCATGGTGTGGAGAAGTCAAGCCAGAGGTAAATCATAAACGTGCAGTTGCACCATACATCTAAATATGAGCTTTTTTGCGTACCAGATCCACATTGTTGGAACTTGGAACCTTTCTTTTAGTTGGCATTACTCCAGTAAATCTGTAATGTTAAAAGTTAAATGTGTTTTGAATTCATATGGCACCCAACAGATGTATACCTGTTTGTGGAATCCTATGTAATAAAGGGTCTGTCTGTGATTGTGACATGGAGCAAAATTGTCCATCTCACTCTTAAAACCAAGCTACCTCTAATCTTGCTAGCTTTGTACAGGGCTATTATATTTTTGTATTTCTTGTGGTTGAATGTCAAAGTGCAACAATCAACATTAAGTATGCATTTTGTTTCTTTTGCTTCTACCTAACTATTAAATGCTAACAGTATGCAGGATCTGCATTGGATGAACTCAAGCATATCAGGCAAGCTGTTGGTTTCTTGGTATGTGATTTTATTTATGATCTTTATATCCTTGGATAGACCACCTGAATAATTCGTTGACACCTATGCTTATAGATTGTCATCAAGTTGTCTACGTATAACATTGGGTAGCTACTGTGAGAACTGAAGAGAAAAGTTGTTAAACAAGTAATAACAAAGCATTATAGTGTAAGATGTCAGTGTAAAACATATAATGGCATTTAATGCAGTTGCATTGTTTCCAGACTGTCTAAGATGTCAGTATTTAGATGATACCTGAATAGAGGAAATGGGTATGATAGCTTCCTAGAATGGAAATATTTTTTGTTGCATTGGAGAAAAGGAAGATACCAATGTCCTGTTCTGGTTGCTTTTTGTGGCCATGCCTGTGTGGCTGTTAGCAGCAGCACATCACACCAGGTGGGTGGCCCTGGTGCTTTAGTTGGATATTAGTAGGATATACTTTGTCAGTTTGATGCTATGTGTTAAATACTCATTTAGTTTGAGGATGGTCCTAACTGATCTGATCTATTCCACTTGGTAAATTTAACGGGGAGGCACTTATGGCGGTTCATGTTGTATTTTATGGCTCCTTGAAGGATTTGCAATATGAATTTTCAAAACTGATGATATATTTATGTTGTCTAGGTCATATTCAAAAAGTTCAGGATTTCTTACGATGAGATAGTCAACGATCTCTGCCCAGTAAGTGCCCCCCTTCCCCTCCCCCTCCCTCCCTCCCTCCCTCCCTCCCTGTAACTAGGTAGCTAACATAATTTATTCCGGTATCATGTAGGTACTAAGTGTACAGCAGCTCTACAAAATATGCACTCAGTACTGGGATGACAAATATAACACAGAGAGCGTGTCAGAAGAGGTAATAAGAGAATCTATTTTTAATGCTTAAAAATAATATTTGTATTCAGTTCATTTTACCCTGGATGCACATGGAATGACATCAGCACAATTTCTGCAAAATGGGAAATTTAGTTGGATTCTACAGCTCATGTAATATGGAATGCCGCTCCAGTTTTAAACATAATTTGTAACTGCTACCTCTGTTCCAAATTGTAGATCGTTTTGACTTTTCTAGGTTCAAAGATGTTATCACCTACGCATGCTCTGTATTTAGGTGCATAATGATATCTATGAATCTAAAAAACCAAAACGACCTACAATTTAGAACGGAGGATCATTTCGCCTGTCCTGGTTCTGCACTTTGAATTGCAATTTTCCCATCCATAGAGCATCGATGATATGGGAACTGATTAATCGATTTGCTTGGTGACCCTAGGTACTTGAGGAGATGCGAACAGCCATGACCAAAGAATCGAACCAGGACACTCTAGAGAACACCTTTTTACTGGATGATGAAATTAGGTATATAAAATATTTACTGTGTGTTGCCTGTGAAATTCTGAGGATATGCTTTAACTTTTGCCTGTTCCTCGCTGCAGCATGCCTATATCACTTGAAGAGATTGCAGATTCTATGGATGCCAAAGAATTCCAGAGGGTCGCCCCACCACAAGAACTTACTGCAATGCCTGCCTTCCAATTTTTGAAGAGCTGAGCCCTCAAAGGGCCAGATGCAGAGACACATATCTTGTCATATGTTGCCAGGCATGCCGCATACACAGATACCTCAGCATTCTTCCAATAGATGATGTAAATTCAGTATAGGGTTTCCATTGTCCCAGTTGTGCTGTGTAATTATTTTTTTGTTTAGGTAGGTTGGTCTGTTGTTGTGTTAGTTGGTGGGGAATAGGTTTTTTTCGTTTTGCCCTCCCGGAATGCATGTGCGCAGTACGCATAGATTATATCCACATTTTTTCTCTCTTCATGGTAGCAGCTAGGAATCCCTTGAAAATCATTCTTTTATCCAAATTTGGTCGGATTTGGTTCTACAGAAATTGTGAATAACTTGTATAGTTATTAAATTATTGTTTTATGGAATAAATGTGTTGCTGAATTATCTATTCTGTATACCCCCAAGCTTTAAATAGCTGAAACGTTTGTAAGAGCATCTCCAAGAGTTTACCAAATTTTACTTGGCAAATTTTGTGTTTTGCCAACTTCTAAAAAGATATGTCAAGTAAAAAAAGTGTTCATCTCCAACAGTTTGGCATAATTCACTTGCCAAACCCAGATCTAACTTACATCAGGAATCCTGAGAGAAACAAAATTATGTTTATACCCTTCCACCTCTTGAAAACATACATTAGGAATCATTCTCTATTCTTTATTTCTTTTTTCACCCTTCCACCTACAGGGAAACGCCGATGGCAACCACGATCCGCGCGCGCATATATGCGCGTGGGGAGATGAGTTTTGCCAAGTTTTTATTTTTGCCAAGTTGGTTTGCCAAACTGTTGGAGGCCAATTTTTCTCGTTTTGCCAAAATTAGATGGATGCCAAGTTGGTTTGCCAAACTGTTGGAGTTGCTCTAAGTAGTTATCAGTGAGCATAACTAATTATATGGCCTAAGTAGCTTTAACTGTTTTTTGTTCTTGATCAAAGATGTTTTTTCATACAATAAGCACCACCTGTGTTAATTGTCATCTTTCCGTAACTGAGCTTCGGCTGCTGAAATTATGTTGGCACAGATGAGTCCACAACTGTTACACATGCTTGTAGTTTTGAAGACGGTATATATCCAGTGTAAGAATTATCATCACATCTGTCATCCCACATCCACAAGTTACAAAGAACGTCATCCTAAAATGAAACCAAATACAAAAATGTGAATGGTGTGATGCATAAGGGCAACTCCAACCGGCCTCTCAAATTTCAACCCCTACTCACTCATATGAGGACCTCTCATCTACATTTGAGGTTTCTATTTTACTTCTAACTCCAACCCATCTTTCATGTACCCTCCTACTTCTAACCAATTCTCTTTTTTTATTACCTTCTTCCACGCGGACCCCACATGTCAGCAACTACCCTTCCCTTATCCACACATCCTGCCTGTTCCCACCCACCCCACCCGATCCCCCACCTCCCGACTCCCTCTCTCTCGACCACATTGCCCGCCGGCCGCCGCCCTCACGCCTCCCCGCCGGCCGCCGCCCTCACGCCTCCCCGCCGGCCGTCGTCCCTCCCCACGCCGGCCTCCCTCGACGGCCTCCCTCGCGATGCGGGGAGTCGCACGGGCGCGGTCGCGAGGCGGGGAGCCGCCGGCCCCCACGGGCACGGGCGCGGCCTCGAGGCGGGGAGCTGCCGAGGCGGGGCGCTGCCGCGAGGTGGGGCGGGGCCCCATCGACGCCGCGCTTGCAGCGGGATGCGAGGAGGTCGAGCTACCTCCGTCACCGCCTCATCGATCCGGATGCGATGAAGCCGGGCTCCGCCGTCGCGAGCAAGGTCTTCTGCGAGCGCCTGGCCGGAGATGTCCGTGGGGGCGCGGGAGCAGCGGCCGTTGGCGTCACAAGCGGATGAGGGCTCCCGTCGGGGGCTCCTACAGGTGAGGGTCCAAGGGGGGAAAATGAGAGTCTCTCATCCGTCGGGGATCGGATGAGAGCTCGGTTGGAGGGTTTTTTTTGCTCTTCGACTCTCAAATCCTATATGAGAGCTCCGGTAGGGGTGCCGGCTGGAGTTGCCCTAAACAGACTTTTGGCTCCCACAATGCATGGTAATGGAAGACCGCGAGACAAAAATTCAAACTGGACCAGAGAAGTGGTGGAAATTTGTGACATTAAGCGGATCGACTCTAGCTGATTAAGACCATGAAAATATTTCTTTTTGTCCATGAAGATCTTAATCAGTCGTACAGACTCTTAACTTTAAAGAGCCTACCAGCCGGTAGAGGGTTCAATTTCACGTGAGATATTTTTATTTAAGACATTTTAATTACTGTGAAAACATTGTCTTGCCTTGTTTCAAAAAACAAAAACTGAAATTCTCTTTCCTAGGTTTCGTTCTATTACACGCATTTTATCCTAGTAAAAGCAAACAACATGCTTTTATGCATTTCAAATTATAGTTCATTTGGACCAAATTGTTATAAGTTTAACCATACTTTAGAAAAATACATTAACACAAGATCTATTGTAACATATAAATACACTATCGAAACATGTTTAATAGTGGATGAATAAAACTAACTGGATGCTATAAAAGTTGGTACGTCTCCTTATCTTTTCTTATAAATTTGATTTGATCAAAATTAATAAAGTTTGACTTATAGTAAAATGAAATGGAACTAAATGAAGGGATTATCTCGTGAATTTTCATGTTACAAAGCAAAGACGTTTTATGTGCTTGAGTTTGGCATGGCATCCATGGTCGGTAACGTGGACGCAGTTTTGTTGCACATGGCGTGCGTGGGCTACCGGCAGGTACGAGTACGACGTTGACTTCTCTCCAGCACGCCGACAACCGGTTGGTCTCTCGCGTGTCTCGATGACAGCAGACGGCCGCTCAACCGCCCTCAACGCCAATCGGCCGCTACCACGCTGACCTGGTCCACGGCACATCCTGACCGTTGGGTCCGCACCTGGCGCGCACGTCTCCTCCCGCAGATCCCGCCACGTGTCCTGACCCAGCGCCCCATTGGCCTTCTTCGTCTTCTTCCTTCCCAGAGAAGAAGCAGGACGGCTACCGTCCGCGTTCCCCTTTCCGACGACTTCCCCCTCTCGTCGCGAGGCCCGCGGGGGAGGTTCTGGAGGAGGCCTTCCTCGCGGGGGAGACGGGAGGGAAGCTTCTAGAAGCTTTTGCCGCGGCCAATGAAGGCGAGCGGCGCCGGCGCCGGCGCTGCTGAGGACGTTGGCTCCTCGTCCGGTGAGCCCCCCTTGGTACCTCTTGTAATACGCCGTCAGATGCTTTAGGAGTTTCTGTTGTTCTCGCTGATGAATCCTCTGCTAGTTTCGTTCTAGGTCTACTGTAGCGGCGGCGGATTAGCTTACCGATGTGATTTTTTTTTTCTTTTGACTCGCACGATTTGGTAATGGAGGCGTACAGATGCGGCATTGTTGCACGAAACCTTGGCCTCGGGTTGGAGTTGTCAATTTTGCGGACGTTAGGGTTTATGCAGGCCTGTCGCTGGGTTTGGGCGAATGTTTTCGCGTTGAGGATTGTATGGAGGAGAAACGGGAAAGAGAGGAGGTGGTGGGAGCAGCAGCCTTTGTTTCGACTTTTTGTGTGGCCGTTTGATTTCTGTGGTGAAGAAAAACTGGTAGAAGTGGACAGATTCAGCGTGTAGGGGAATTTTCCTGCCTGGTCCCCCCGATTCCTATGGCTGCACAGTAGTTAAGACTTTGACATTTTGTCCTCAGACTTAAAATAACAGGTTTTCTTTTCCTTATGCCCACCAGGGGTGGGCGGACCCAGAATTGCAGCTGCGCAAGGGCTGGTCCAATGTAAAACTACCTTAGATGGAGGTACTAGGACTGATTTGAAGCTTGCTAAGCTGATTTGCCCTACAAAACACATGCAAATACTAGAATTTTGTTGACATGCCCCAGGCTGCAGCACCCCGAGCCCGGGGCCTGGGTCCGCTACTGATCACCACTGTACCATTCTCAAGTGATCAACACTAAATAGGGGCACCTCATACTTGTGATTGTTTGGATGTATTGAGGATCTACCATGCAGTGTTTGTTGCTACATGTGGATTCCTTCATGATTTTGCACTCTGATCTTCACCCTGAGTAGTTCCTCTGTTCAAAGGTCATTCATCATCGTGTTGTGGATTAATCTTTTTATTTTTTAGTTATGTGACACTTCGTTTACCTAATTGTGGTGCTTGTTTTTTGCCATCAGTTTTCTACTTTTCTCCCATTCTGAATGAGAGTGCAATTGGATATTTAGTGAGACAATTTGATAGACAAACTGTGGCCTACTGCAAAGTAAAAAGATCAGGACAAACCGTATTTTAACTTCTTGAGCTGTTCATTTTGTTAATGGTTCTTATCTGGTGGACTAGTTTGGATTTGTTCATTCCATTTGAGCTTTTAGCTATATACTATGTATGCAAGTACTTTTAAAAAGCTCAATTTTATTGGTTTTGTAACTGTTTGGCATGTTGTTCCTCTAGTGTCAAATATTTGTTTCCCACAAGATGAGGGTACATGCTCCAGCGAGATGGATAATACTGAATGCTCTGAGACATCCTCAGAGCTGTCTAATTCTGGAAGATCTGCACCTGAAGGTAGCAAAAAAACATCCTCTACATTGGATAAGAAGATGTCCATTAAAAAGAAGGTAATTTTATCTGTCATCTTTGTTGGATAACATATTGTGCTAGGACTACTAAACCTTCTAGGATCTAGACTCTTGTCTTATGAACCAGTCCTAGCTAGGACTTTAGGAATCTTTTCCTAAGGAAAAGAAATCGTACATCTGCATGCGTTCATCACTGATGCAGTATAGTGCTATGTGCATAGCGAAACTACTCGGCAATGTGGACAGTTGTAAGCAACCATTGCAGAATTTCTAGCAACTCAAGCTAGACTCTAGCACTGCTAATGTTGCCTGAGAATTTTCATTTCTCGTAGTTAGTTATCAGTCTCCTATTGCATTGCATATATTGTCTTGTAATTGTTGTAACTAAATGACAGGTTGTACTGGTTGCATCCCTGTTTGTTTTTTGTTGCAGCTAAAATTGTTTAGTCGAATGGCTACACTGAAAGATGATGGAACTGTAGTTGTTGATATCCCCACTAATCTTGAGGCTGCATCACTTGATCTTCCATCGGAGGATCACCCCAATGTGGCCTTTGGTGGGGAACCATTGGACTCTGCAGATCTGCAGTACAGGCCACCAATGCAAATTGTTATGCTGATTGTTGGTACGCGAGGAGATGTGCAGCCATTCATAGCTATAGGAAAACGGTTGCAGGTGGGCATGCTGTTGCTTTATTTTGATATTTTATGTTTTGTTCACTAAAACTTATGTTGATTCATGCTGCTTATGAGATGTGTCTGTAGATCTGACCCTATTTTTTGTGTGAGGAACAAACTAGCTAGCCAAGAATTTTGAGCATGTCATAATCAAATAGGCTCTGAAATTGTGGTGCACATTTTGTTTGTGTGTCGGGAAGGGGGGGGGGGGGGTTCTTATTCTTTTCTTCTAAATATGGCTAAATTGGCGGAATAAGATGCATGTGGGCAGGTATAAACTTAAACTCACCCTCTCTGCGGAACGCTCTTAGTCTTATGTTTATTTCTGCTTAATCCTCAATAAAACTGCTGTGCTCTATACATAGAGGTCACAGTAACAACCTTGGCTAAACAAACTCCAATATTTTCTCCTTAAGAAAACTGACAAACCAACTAGCAAATATCTTTCTAACTGTGACAAACAAACTTAGCCACTTTTGGATGCCTGGGCCTTCTTCGTGAGCTGGTACTTGTTACCATGCACACAACATGTTGGCTGGCAGAAATTTTTTTTTTCTCGAATACGCAGGAGAACTGCGTATCATTGTATTAATAGAAGAAAGTTGGAGTCATACAGAAAGACCCCCACACACACCGACACACACCCAAGCTACAAGGTGAATAAATCGCCTGTTACATATAGGAACTGTTAGTGTATATATGTGTGAGTGGCCCATATGGCTTGTGTACAGCCCATAGAGGCCCATGTATAGCTAACTCTATATACCCACCCTTCTAGGGTTGGAGGAATTGACAGGAAATTATTCCCCAAACATGGTATCAGCTAGGGTTCATTCTCCCTTCTCTCACCTTCTTCCCTGAGCTGCTGCCGCCGGCGTTCTCCCTACGATGGTCGCCTGGCCGCCGCCGCCTCCCCTCTCCTCCTACCTCCCTCTCTCCTACGCCCCCGCTGCGACCCGCCGACCCTCTCCCGGGGCGGGCGCGCAAGGCCGCGGCCTCCCTGTCGTCCCTGCACCCGCACATGGCGCGCCCCCTCCGCTGCCCGACCCCGCCGCCGTCCTCACCGCCGCCGCCGAATCGAGGCCGCCCCCCATCGATCCCGCCGCCGCCGACGCCGTCCTCCACGCGGCGCGGCTGGGCGCGGGCGCGGGGGGCGCCGACGCGGCCGCGGGATTGGGCGCAGGGGCCGTCGATTCGGGCGCGGGAGGACTCGATTCGGGCGCTGGAGGCCAAGATGCGGGCGCGGAGGTCACAATCGACGCCGATACGACCGCGGGGGGCGACCTGGACGACGTGCCAGCCGGTGATTTCACTGCGCAGGGGGGTGACTTGCCTGTGCCAGGGGCTGCCGACGCCTTGGCAGCCGCCTATGGGCTCCACTTGCCTGCGCAGGGGGGTGGCTTGGCTGTGCCAGGGGCTACCGACGCTTTGGCAGCCACCTACGGGCTCTCCCCTGCCACGGCGGCCGCCATACTCGCCGCCGGCCCCGACGCCGTGGCCTCTGCCCTCCGGATCTTCGGCGTGCACACCGGTCGGGGGAGCTCCGCGGATGCTACTGCCCTGGCTGCCACTCGTCCCGGCACCTCTGCCTTGACCGTGATCCCTGGCCGCCTGGGTGGGGGTACCGCCCCTACCTCTGCTACAGTTACTTCCGGCGGTGGTGCTTCTCCAGGCGGCAGTACTGGCACCTTGCTGCTCGGCGGCCCCGGTGCCACGCTCTTCCCCGGCTACCCCCACGGTCCCCTCTACGGCATGCCTCCTGCGACCGGACCCTTCTCCGCCACCGCCTTCCTTCGCGGGATGTCTCCGCGTTCCTCCACCGTCGCGGCCGCCGACAGCACCCTCGCTGCGGCCCTAGAGAACGCCAAGACCGCGGCAGCCGTCGCTGAGGAGCGTGTACGTGTGGCTGCCCTCGCCTGGGAGCACGAGCGCTCTACGGCCGACGCACTTGCTCGCCAGGTCGCCGAGGCGGAGCGCTTCCTCCACGCCTCTGCGGGGGAGCGCGTCGCCTCTTCTCAGCAGCCTCCGCCTACGGCTCTGCTCCAGTCGGGTGCTGGACCCCCGGGTGGCACGGACGACCCCATGGTCGCCTACCTCCACCTTCAGGCCGCCGGGGTCCCGCACATCAAGAACCTGGTCACCGTCCTCCTCGACTCCAACTCCACCTCCTACGCTCGATGGAGGGACCAGATTCTCCTCGTTCTTCGCCGCTACGCTCTCGACAGCCACGTCCTCTCCGACACTCCTGCCCGTGCTCGCGACTCGGCGTGGCGACGCCGCGACAGCATCGCCATGTCCTGGATCTCTGGGACCGTCTCCCTGGATCTCCAGGACATCGTGCGGACTCCGGATCCCACCGCGCGCGTGATGTGGCTTTCCCTCGAGACTCAGTTTCTCGGGAATGCTCAGACACGCGCCCTCCAGCTCGACGCCGAGCTTCGCACGCTCGAGCAGGGTGACCTGTCCGTGGCAGACTACTGCAGGAAGATGAAGAGCACGGCTGATGGGCTTCACGACCTCGGGTACACAGTCCCGGAGCACGTCTTGGTCCTCAACGTCCTGCGGGGCCTTCCCAGCAGCTACGAGGCCGTGCGGACACTGCTTACGCACCAGCAGCCGCCACCCACCTTCCTGGAGGTCCGTGATGCCCTCACCCTGGAGGAGCTCACCCGGGGCCTCCACACACCTACCTCGACTACGTCTTCGGCTTCGTCTTCCACCTCTCGCGCACTCGTCGCTGCCCCACCACCGTCCTCCACCTCGCCGCCTGCCTCTTTCCTTGGTGCACCTCCCCCCGGGCCGAGCGGGGGTGGGGGGGTCGTGGGGGTCGCCGAGGTCGCCGAGGACGCGGTGGTGGGGGTCGTGGGGGTCGTGGGACGCCCACCCAGGCTCCGACCCCTCCTCTCGCTCCTCTTCCCGGTGGTGCGCCCTGGCCGACCTTCTCCAACCCGTGGTCAGGGCGTATCTCCATGTGGCCCCACCAGGGTCAGGGAGGAGGGCCTCGTTCCCCGCACCAGCCGGCGGCCATGGTCACGAGTGCTACCTCCTACGCGCCGACCTGGACTCCACCACCTCCGCCCAGCTCGTCGTGGCCGGGGGGTGGGATCAGGCTGCCTTGGCGCAGTCCTTCAGCACTGTGGGGTTGACGCCGCCCGTTGGCACCGAGTGGATCGCCGACTCGGGTGCCTCTTACCACATCACTCCAGATGCGGGTATCCTTTCTTCTGTCCGACCTCCTCACCCCTCTTGTCCTTCTTCCATCATGGTCGGTGATGGTTCTTGTCTTCCGGTTACTTCTGTGGGTTCTGCTCATGGTCCTTTCCGTCTCTCTGATGTCCTTGTTGCTCCTCAGATGGTTCACAATCTCCTTTCTATTCGTCAATTTACAGCTGACAATTCTTGTTCTGTGGAGTTTGACACTTCTGGTCTTTCTGTGAAGGATTTGGCTACCGGGCGTCCACTCCTCCGCTGTGATAGCACCGGGCCCCTTTACACCCTTCGGCTTCCTGTCTCCGCTGCCTCTACTTCACCTTCGTCCTCCTCGTCAGCTGCTCTCGCCGCGACACCGTCTTCCACCACCTGGCACCGCCGCCTCGGTCATCCCGGCTGAGATGTTTTGGCTCAGATTAGTCGTAGTGGAGATATCTCTTGTACTAGGACTACTGCTGAGCACCTCTGTCAGGCATGCCAGCTTGGTCGTCATGTTCGGCTTCCTTTTTCTTCTTCTTCGCATGCTTCGCATGCTTTTGATCTTATCCACTGTGATGTGTGAACTTCTCCTGTACTCAGCATCTCTGGTTATAACTATTATCTGGTGATCATTGATGATTTTTCTCACTACTCCTGGACCTTCCCTTTGCGTGCCAAGTCTGACACCTTCCCTACCCTTCTTCACTTCTTTGCCTGGGTGTCCACTCAGTTCGGCCTCACCGTTAAGGCCGTCCAGTGCGACAACGGTCGTGAGTTCGATAACTCCACCTCTCGCTCCTTCTTTCTCTCCCGAGGTGTTCAGTTACGTATGTCTTGTCCGTATACTTCCCCACAGAACGGCAAGGCAGAGCGCATGATTCGGACCACGAACGATGTCATGCGCACTCTTCTGATCCAGGCCTCCCTTCCCCCGCGCTTCTGGGCAGAGAGCCTTCACACTGCCACCTATCTTCTCAACCGTCTTCCTTCCACCGCTTCTCCCGCTCCGACTCCTCACCACGCTCTCTTCGGTACCCCTCCCACTTACGCTCACCTTCGTGTCTTCGGGTGCGCTTGCTACCCGAACCTTGCTGCCACTGCTCCTCACAAGCTCGCACCTCGCTCGACACGTTGTGTGTTCCTTGGTTACTCCCCTGACCATAAGGGGTACCGCTGCTACGATCTCGCCTCTCGTCGGGTTCTTATCTCCCGACATGTTGTGTTTGACGAGTCGGACTTCCCCTTTTCCTCCTCCTCCACACCCACTCCTGATCCTGACATTGAGTCCATGTTTTCTGACCCGGTGGTGCAGCCGCCTGTTTATGTTTTTCCTTTTCCAGCAGGTCCTTCTGGTACACCACCGGCTCTGGCTCCTACGGCTGTGCCCCGTGCGGCACCTGAGCCTCCTCTTGCACCACCCGCGGTTCCGGTGCCATTCGTCGCACTTGACGTGGGCTTGGTGCCTTCAGCCGCGCCACGCGCGGCCCCGGTGCCCCCGGCGCCCCTCGTCGCGCCACACGCAGCTCCGGCGCCTCCTTCCGCGCCACGCGCGGCCCCGCCACCACCTGCACGCTACACCGAGCCCGTGCAGGTGTACCAGCGCCGTCCGGTGCCTCCACCGCCGCTGCCTTCTCCGGCTCCTCCACCGGCGGTGCCCGTAGACTATGTGCCTCCTGTGCGCCATGTCTACGGGCGCCGCTCCACGGCTCCGCCTCCTCCACCACCGTCACCGGAGTTGTCTCCGCCTCCACCACCGGCGCCCACACCGCCTCTGCCGCCGCCACCGCCGCCTCCACCACGTCGCTCTCGGGTGGAGTCGGCCGTGTACCACCCGCTGGTCATCCATCGGGATCCTCGCCACACCCATCCCATGGTGACCCGGCAGGCGGCCGGGGTTCTTCGGCCGCGGGCTCTCTCCGCCACCGAGGGGGAGCCGCGGCTTTCTTCGATCCCGACGTCGGTTCGTGAGGCTCTGGCAGATCCGAACAGGCGTCGTGCGATGGAAGAGGAGTATGGAGCTTTTCTTGCTAACCAGACTTGGGACCTTGTGCCGCGTCCGTCTGGTTGCAATGTGGTGACCGGCAAGTGGATTTGGACAATCAAGCGCCGTGCTGATGGTACTCTGGAGCGCTACAAGGCGCGTTGGGTCCTTCGGGGGTTCACTCAGCGTCCCGGTGTGGACTATGACGAGACTTTCAGTCCAGTGGTGAAGCCTGCTACAGTGCGCACTGTTCTCTCTTTGGCTCTCTCTCGGTCTTGGCTCGTGCACCAGCTCGATGTCAAGAATGCATTTCTTCATGGCACTCTGACCGAGACAGTCTACTGCAGCCAGCCAGCAGGGTTTGTGGACTCCAGTTGTCCGGATTTGGTCTGCCGGTTGAACAAGTCTCTCTATGGTTTGAAGCAGGCTCCTCGGGCATGGTACTCTCGGTTTGCCACCTTCTTGCTGACACTGGGGTTTGTTGAGGCCAAGTCAGATACTTCGTTGTTCATATATCACCATGCTGATGGGGTTGCCTACCTCCTCTACGTTGATGACATTGTTCTGACTGCCTCCAGTCCACAGCTGCTTCAGCGGATTATCACCTCACTTCAGCAGGAGTTTGCCATGAAGGATCTGGGTCAGCTTCACCACTTCTTGGGCGTGACAGTTGAGCCCCGTCAGACTGGTCTTCTCCTTCACCAGCGCCAGTATGCCCTGGATATCCTGGAGCGTGCCGGGATGACTGATTGCAAGCCTTGCTCCACTCCTGTTGACACTCAGGCGATGCTGTCTGCTACTCTGGGTGATCCTGTGGCTGATCCTACTGCTTATAGGAGTCTTGCTGGAGCCTTACAGTACCTCACTTTCACCAGGCCGGATCTCACCTACGCTGTCCAGCAGATCTGCCTCCATATGCATGATCCACGGGAGTCACACCTTGCTGCGCTGAAGTGCCTTCTTCGCTACGTCCGAGGCACTGTTGACTTCGGCTTGGTCCTCCACCGGTCTCCGTCTGCTGAGCTGGTCGTCTACACTGACGCTGACTGGGCGGGGTGCCCAGACACGCGCCGCTCTACCTCAGGTTATGCCGTCTTCCTCGGCGGCAACCTGATCTCCTGGTCGTCCAAGCGACAGCCGGTTGTCTCTCGCTCGAGTGCTGAGGCGGAGTACCGGGCTGTTGCTAACGGCGTGGCTGAGGCGTCCTGGCTCCGACAGCTCTTGGCTGAGCTTCACAGCCCGCTCGCCAAGAGCACGCTCGTCTACTGCGACAACGTCAGCGCTGTGTACCTCTCCACCAACCCGGTTCAGCATCAGCGGACGAAGCATGTGGAGATTGACTTGCACTTCGTTCGTGACCGAGTGGCTATCGGTGATGTTCGGGTTCTTCATGTACCGACCACCTCCCAGTTTGCTGACATCTTCACCAAGGGTCTTCCCTCCTCGACCTTCTCGGAGTTTCGGTTCAGCCTCAACGTAGCCAGTGGCTAGTTGTGGCTGCGGGGGGCCTTGTGTGTGAGTTTCTTTCTTTGTTGGCCAGTCTTGTACACCGCTGCGCGGTAGTCCAGACTGCGGGGGGTGTTAGTGTATATATGTGTGAGTGGCCCATATGGCCTGTGTACAGCCCATAGAGGCACATGTATAGCTAACTCTATATACCCACCCTTCTAGGGTTGGAGGAATTGACAGGAAATTATTCCCCAAACAGGAACGACCACCTACGACAGAAATATCCTAACCAACATCCCTAACAGAGAGAGAGGCAAGACCTTTGGCACCTGCCACGGTCCACAACTGAGCCTCATCTCTAGCCATGTTTAGAATGCTGGCAACACTTGGGGAAGCCCCATAAAAAACACAGCTATTCCTATGCTTCCAGATACACCAAGCGCCAAGAATGATAAGCGAGTTTAGCCCTTTTTGCACATCTCCAGAAAGAGCTGCAGCCACCCTTTCCCACCATGCGTCGAAAGGAGAGTCATTGGCCGTCGGAGCTAGTTGAGAGAGGCCAAAACTATGAAGGAGGGTGTACCAGAATTGCCTTGCAACCACGCAGCCAATGAGCAAATGTTCTATGTTCTCGTCCTCCTGATCACATAAAAGGCATTTGTCTGGATGTTGAAGGCCACGACGGGCCAAACGATCAGCAGTCCAACACCGATTGTGAGCGACTAACCACATGAAGAAGCGACATTTGGGTGGAGCCCAAGACTTCCAAATCCTCTCATACGGTCTGAAAGAAATAGCCCCCTGAAATAGAGCATCATAAGCCGACCGTGCTGTATATTGTCCTGAAGAAGAAAGTCTCCAAATGTGCTTGTCCTGAACCCCCACTTGTAAGTTTACCTCAGAGATCACATCCCATAAAACTAGATACTCCATCAGAGCTTCAGGAGAAATTGAACCTTGAATGTCCTCAATCCATCTTTCATTGATTAGGGCCTCTAGAACTGAACGTCTTGCTGCAGTTCTTTTAGATACCAAGGCAAAGACATGAGGCGCAATATCTTGGATATTGTTTCCTGCAAGCCATTTATCCTTCCAGAAAAGAGTATTGGCGCCATCCCCCACCTCAGTGATCACAGCCATAGATAAAAAACATTCCATGTCCTTGCTGATTTGAAGAGGCAGACTGGCCCATGGTTTGTTTGGTTCGGACTTCTTGAGCCAAGGCCATCTAACTCGTAATGCAAAACCGAGAGATTTCAGATCAAATATTCCTAGCCCTCCCAAATTCCCGCGATCGACATACCTTGGGCCATGCAAGGAGGCAATGTCCGCCATTCACATCCTTCCGCCCTCGCCAAAGAAAACCTCTTTATCTTGTCGATAGCTTTGATTGCCCAGGGTGGTAACTCTGTCGCCATGGACAGATAAACCAGCATTGCAGTTAAAACATGCTGAACCTGTACCGCTCTTCCTGCGCGCGTCATTAAGTCCGCTTTCCATCCTGGAAGCTGATCGGCTATTCTGTCAATAACAGGTTGGAGCTGCTCCTTGGTTAGTTTCCGGACAGAGAGCGGCAGCCCAAGATACTTGCATGGAAACTCAAGGATTTCACAAGGTAACATGCTCTGGATGAGGGACATATTGTCCTCAGAGCAATGGATTGGCAGCACACTGCTCTTTTGGACATTTGTCTTGAGTCCCGAAGCATCTCCAAAGAGCTCAAGAATTCGAAGGGTCAAGGAAATGTCCGCTGCAGCAGGCTGAATAAAAAGGGCAACATCGTCAGCGTATAATGAAATTCTATGCTGAATCAGCCTTCTGGACAGCGGCTTTAGGAGCCCAGCCTCAGCAGCCCTGGTGACCAACCAATTCAGAACATCCATGACTAGGATAAAGAGCATTGGTGAGAGTGGGTCACCCTGACGAAGCCCTCTTCGGTGCTGTATGAACTCGCCTGGAATACCATTAAGGAGAACTTGAGAGGAAGAGGACGATAAGAGGCCACATAGCAGGTCACACCACCGAGATCCAAAGCCAAATTTCCGGAGCACTTCCAAGAGAAAACTCCAAGAGACCGAGTCGAAGGCTTTTGTGATATCCAATTTGAGAAGGAGTCTCGGCTGCTTTTGGGAGTGAAGAAATCTCACTGTTTGCTGAACCAGCATGTAGTTGTCTTGAATAAAGCGTTTCTTGATGAAGGCACTTTGATTAGGAGATACCATTTTGTCCAAGTGGCCAGCTAAACGATTGGCTAAAATTTTGGTCACCAGTTTTGCAAAACTGTGCACCAGACTAATAGGTCTGAAATCCTTCACTTGCTCAGCGTCCAACCTTTTAGGAAGAAGGGTGATATATGCGGAATTGAGCATCCAGAGATTTCTAAAATTTTTCCCCATATAGCATGCAAGGCAGCCATCACATCCTTCTTAATAATTGACCAGCAGGACTTGTAAAAACGCCCAGTGAACCCATCAGGCCCTGGAGCTTTATCCGACGGAAGTTGCTTAATGGTGTTCCATACCTCATCTTCAGTAAAAGCGACGTCCAGGATCTCAAGGTTATAAGCAGGAATGTTCAGCCTGTCGAGGTCAATGGTCCTACCCCGAGTACAATCTGAACCAAAAAGGCCAGAATAGAACTCCAAAATATTAGCAGCTTTCTCCTCATGTGTTGTGATTATGCGATCATCCACCTTTAGCTTGGCAATAAAGTTCTTCTTTTTCCGGTGGCGGGCATGCATGTGAAACAATCTGGTATTGGCATCTCCCTCTTTGAGCCATCCAATGCGAGATCTCAGGCGGGCCACTGTCCGCAACAGAGAGGACAGGGCAAGAGCGTGCTTTTTCAGATTATTTCGCAGCCACAATTCATTTGGTTGTAGGGTGCGGCTTTCTTGGGCAATATCAAATTGGTGGATGATCTCTTTCGCCAAGAGCAGTTGGGAGCTGATGTGTCCGATCTTCTTCTGACTCCAGCTTTGTAACCCTCGTGCAGTCGCCTTCAATTTCAGGGACAGAGTCTCAAAAGGGCAATGGTGGGGCTGAACTGAATTCCAGGCGGTCTCGACAGCTTCCATAAAACCATCCATGCTAGGCCAGAAGGATTCAAAGTGGAAACGCCTTTTACCAGGCATGTTGTCACTGAGGCCGAGAATAAGAGGACAGTGATCAGAATCGACGGAAGCTGCACTTTGCAGGAGGCATCCTGGGAACATGTCATCCCAATCTGGCGAGCAGAACACTCGGTCAAGCCTCACAAGTGTAGGATCAGCACTAGTAGAGGAACTAGACCAAGTAAACTTGCGACCATGGAGAGGGACTTCAGCAACTCCCATATCATTTATCCATCTCCTAAACTGCCCCATCAACGCTCTGTTCAGATTTGTATTATTCTTGTCGTCAGCCTTATAAATGAGATTAAAGTCGCCTGCCACCAGCCAGGGGCCTGTGCATGTCACCCGCAGATCCCGCAGCTCTTGCAAGAATTGAATTTTGGCTTGATTGTCTTGAGGCCCATATACACATGTTAACCACCAGGCAACACCTGAAGGAGAACAAAACTGAACCGAAGCACAATGAGTGTCGGTTCAGCTTGCCCCAATTGTCCCTAGGCGAGCTCGCCACGCAACAAGGATTCCTCCACTGGACCCAACCGAAGGAAGGTAGATATAGTTATTATCAAAATCGCTGCCCAGCATAGAGAGAATATGTTCTCTGGCTACTGAACTCATCTTTGTTTCTTGTAAACAAACAATATCTATACTGGAGGAATCCACAATGACACGCACGGCATCTCTTCTTGCAGAGGAGTTGAGCCCTCTAACATTCCATACTAGAATGTGTGCTGGATCCATATAGCCATAAAAATAAAACGACCCAAGTCAAAGAAGAACACCTGCGATCAGACGAAGCACTCCACCACTTCAAAGGCAGTGTCATCTTCTGGAGGTGCCCAACCAAAAAGGGCAGCAAGAGCTCTGGTATGCGGGGTCGCCTGGGGTTGCCGGAAGCACTTGACATATTCATCCAAGACTCTAGGATCAATTTGTTCCTTTTCCTCATCCACTTCCAAATCAAGAGCTCTCATGACCCGTTTCTTCAGATGTGCAGGACAAACCTCAGGAATTGCGGCGTCCAGACCTGCAATGCGGCGGCTTCGGCGAGGAGCTTCAGAAGGAGGCTGCAACACTTTCTTCCTGCGCTTGTTGATGTGTGGGATTGGTAGGAGGGCCCCGGCGTCTTCGACAGCTTATTAATGAACTCTGTTGCCGGGCTAGTTGGCTCCGGGGTCCGCGGCACCAAAGAATCCCTCTTCTGATCAGACTTCTTGAGGCGGCGCCTTGAGTAGAACTGCAGCGGGGGCTCAGTGGTTGTGCAGCTAAGAGCCCGCAGCGTTGACGAGGCAGCGGCGGGCGAGGCCGGCGCACCCGCCCGCGACGGCGGTGATGAAGGGGCCATCAAATCCGGGGCATCAGCCCGCGGCGACGACGAGCCAGGGACGGGAGAGGCCAACACAGCCTCCCGCGGCAGAGACGAGAGAGGGGCCGACGAAGCCGGCGCCACTGCCCGCGGCGGAGGAGAGACGGGGGCAGGCGAGGCCGGCACGTTCGCCCGTGGCAGCAACGAAGCGGAGGCGGGCGAAGCCGGCGCGTCCACCAGTGGGGCTGGCGACGGCGGCGAGGCCGGGGACGGCACCGGCGCCGCTGCCAACGGTGGTGACGAGACGTGGGCGGTGGGCGAGGACGACACATCTTCAGACGGAGAAGCCGCAACAGGTGATCCCTCCACCGAAAGGTCCAGCAGAGGATCAGGCCCAGTGAAAGCAATCAAGGGTCCCTCCGCAGCTGGGCTACGAGGCCCAAGTTTGGAATTAGTTGGGCTGTTCCGGGGTGAATCAGGCCCACAGAAGGGCATGATAGCTGCGCCCGACCCAAAAGCCTCCATGCAGACTTCAAATAGAGGCGGCGCTGATCTCTCCTCGATCTCTTCGCAGCATAACGCGGGCATGCACGCTTGGAGCGCCTCGGCTTCCACGGCATCAGCCTCTGTAACCAGCTGCGACTCCTCGTGCGCCGCCTGCACCGTTGGCCCAGCCGACATAGCATCAATGCCGGACCCGGAGGCCGAGGAACCCTAGCGGTGGCGGGCCAACTGCGCCTGGGTGCGCGGACCCAACCTTGCATGCACCGGCACACGGCCTCCTAGAGAAGACGACGCAGCACCAGCCGGCGCCGCCTGCTCCGTGGGAATCGACGGTGAGCAGGATCTTCGTCTCCAGCGACGGCGACTTCCATCTTCATCGACCACAGGTGGCGGCGAGGAGCATCATCCGAATTAGACGACGCCAAACGAGAAACAGCAATCGAGATAGGATACTTCAGGGTACGCCTCCCGGGTTGCTGATCTGCTTCCATATGGGGTTCAACGATCTCAAGGTCCATCATGGACGGGAAACCATCAGGATTAGAGCACCAGGCCTTTAGCTGAAATACATCACGTCGATCCTCAATGCTCGGATGAACCACCACAATCGAGCAGTACTCATCAAGGAGCAGCTCGGCAGTCGGAAACTCCCATGCATGTGGCGGAATGCCTCTGATTTCCACCTCCACGGCCAGGGGAAGGCTCGCCCCTGTCGACCGGAAAAAACGCGTCCACTTCATGACGTGAAGCCGAGCCGAGGAGGTGATGATGGGTCTGCCGCCATTGTAGACTCTTTCGAACAACGCATCAGTAGGCAAGATCAAGAGGAAGCTAGCCGATCCCAACGGGCGTAGAATCAACCTATCTTCCTCGATCCCAAACCTACTGGCAAGCGTTGAACGCACAAGCTCCTCCGCACCATGTTCTTGGCCTCCAATCAGGTTGATGACCAAAGCACGAGCAAGTTCATCTTCTCTTCGGGCAATACTGGCTGTGCGATCAAGAATACGTCGGGGCTTCACTGAGGGAGCTTCTTCAGGAGCATCACCACGAGGGGATGACTGAGCGACGGCCATGCTACCATCCTCGGAACCCCCAGTAGCAGATTCCCTGCCCGAGCTCCGAGCTCTTGGCCGGCGAGCCTGGCGACGCCGCTTTCTTCCTGGCGCATTCGTCGCGGCGTCCGAAAGTGGGGGATCAGCCGCGGCTGCCAAGGACTGCCGGGAGGGCATCTCCAGGGTGCCCACAAGGCGCCAGGCCAGCTTCGGCCGCGGACGAACAGACACCGGACGCCGAGATGGGCACCGGGCGTAACGATGGCCGAGCTCCCGACAGACGAAGCACCGGGGCCTAGAGCGGCAGTCCACAGCTTGATGGTTTGCGGAGAAGCAGTTGAAACACCGCCCCCGAAGATCAGCGGGAACCGCCCGAGGAGGTGGAGCTTCAAGCCGTCGCCGCGCCTGACGCGCTCGTCGACTCTCCGCCTTCAGCCATCCGTCAGGGTCGGGAGTCACCGCCGCTGCATGGGACCGCCATGTCCCGGGGTAGAGGACGATGCAGGGCGCTGGCCGCGGGGGAATCAGCAAGGGCGCGATCGAGGCTCCGGAGCACGGAGCACCAGGAACCTTCGAGGCCGCAGCAAGATTCGTCGTAGCCGGGATAACGACGGGGGCAGCGCCGGCGAGGAGCACGTCTCTATACGAAGGAGAGGCTGCGTCGCCAGCAGCCCCCGAAGAAGGAGAAACGTCTCTCCACCGCTGGAACTTGGAACGACCAGCAATGGCATAGGGGGTGGTGCACGGGCAGTGGTTCTCCGGCGCCGGAGGGGAGGGGGTTTGGGTGGCCGCCGTGGCC
Source organism: Cenchrus fungigraminus (assembly GCA_036936925.1). Classification (NCBI taxonomy): domain Eukaryota; kingdom Viridiplantae; phylum Streptophyta; class Magnoliopsida; order Poales; family Poaceae; genus Cenchrus; species Cenchrus fungigraminus. The sequence goes on from CM072780.1 coordinate 79,280,141, forward strand.
GGAATGGGAGACGGTGTGAGGTTGGTGGAGAGGGAAGGAGGAGCGCCCGGAGGTGGGAGGGGAACGGAGCGAGGAGCCATCCTCATTCTTTCTTTGTAATTATCTGCAGATTCAAATAAAGTTGACCTTGTAATGAATCTTGGCAGAAAATATTTGAATGACACAAGGAGGGCAGCATACTAATTACTCACTTTCTAACTTCAAATGGAACTGAAAAATGTATTATTTATGTTCAAGGTGGAGTAACTGTTGGTGTATATGAGTATGGCCCATATGGCCTGTGTATAAGGCCCATCTAGAGGCCCATATACAACTACTATATTGCCCACCCTTCTAGGGTTGGAAGAATACACTGGAAATTATCCCTCTATCAGTAACATTTTTTTTGTTGGCAGGACTTTGGTCATCGCGTTAGACTAGCAACCCATGCCAACTTCAAGGATTTTGTGATGACTACTGGATTGGAGTTTTACCCCCTTGGTGGAGATCCTAAAGTTCTTGCTGGATGTATGTGAATATATTCTTACTTCTTTGGCACTTTCACCTTGGAATTTGCTATAAATAGATCTTGCTTAACAGTACAGGGTTGGTAATTTGAGCAGACATGGTTAAGAATAAAGGATTCTTGCCCGCAACTCCATCAGAAATTCCTATCCAGCGCAAGCAGATTAAGGACATCATATTCTCCTTGCTTCCTGCTTGCAAGGATCCAGACATTGATACTGGCGTTTCATTCAGTGCGGACGCTATAATAGCTAATCCAGCAGCATATGGTAATCTTTTCATTGTTTCTATTTTATATTATTTTCCATTTTGATTTTGCAATTATAACAATGGAGGATCATTAATGGGACATGATTTTGGCAGGAGCCTTTCCACATTAGAGCATTTCTTTTTGTTCTGTTAGTTCAACTGCTAACTTAAACTAGTGCTTCTCCAGGACATGTACATGTGGCAGAGGCTCTCAATATACCAGTTCATATAATTTTCACAATGCCTTGGACGTGAGTTCTCTCCCTCTCCACTTTTTCCTCTTGGATATTAAGATTGTTTAAGGTTTTTTTTGTTTATGACCAAACTTGCTTTACCAAAGTTTGGCTATCCCCTACAGTTTTCGGCTTTTGACATGTGATTTGTGCCGATGGTTGCCAAAATTGTGGCTGTAGATACATAGACAAGGTAGATGGGAAAACACCACACAACCTAGGAGGGGGTGACCTCATATATATAGAGCCATACGGCTTGGTGTACAAGAAACACAAGTACAACACACGCATAGGCTATACATACTCTAGTAGTGAAAAGTCCATTCCCATTTGCTCCATTTCTATATTTCATTTTGCCAGATGTTGTCCTAATGTTAGCACGCAAAACCTTGGCCAAAATTTTGGTAAGTGAAATTTTTGTTAGGCACAGTTGGTCATGAACCAAACAAGCCTTAGGATTTAATTTCAAGCAGGTTATTAATGTTCTTTCCTTTATTGCCAGGCCTACCTGTGAATTTCCGCATCCTTTCTCACGTGTAAAGCAATCTGCAGGATATCGAGTAAGTTAATGTTATTGCATATGTTCAGATCCATAAAGAAAAGAAAACAAGTCATACTTGCAAATTTCCTTTCATACTAATTGGTGGGTATGGGTCAGAAGCAATGTTGGTTTTCTATACACTTTCTGGATAACATGATTTCACAAAACTATGACATCTAGCCAGGCCTGTAATATTTTTCTAAAACCCCCCAACATACTTTGTATTGAGACAAGCCATAACTTTGTAATATGATAGAGCTGCTATGAGCAGACATTTTGTCTTTTAATAGACTTCCTCATGGTTTGTTTAGAGATAATTAAGGTACCCTGTGCACTTGTTGACTACTACTTTTGTTACAGCTTTCATACCAGATTGTTGACTCTTTTGTCTGGCTTGGCATAAGGGATATAATAAATGATCTCCGGAAAAGGAAGTTGAAATTAAGACCAGTTACTTACCTAAGTGGTACACATGCTTATTCAAATGATATTCCTCATGCATATATCTGGAGTCCTTACCTTGTCCCTAAACCAAAAGGTATGTATCTCGTTCTCTAATAAGACACCAATCAAAATTTAACAAGTATATGAAAACGGCTTTGGTACATTCTGTCTTGCCTGAAGATTATTGTGCATAAAGAAGGTCATGCAGCTTTGACAATCAAACCAAGCATACCTGCTTTCTATTTTGTATTCAATGAGTTTACACAATTATTTGTAAACACATCTGTCAGTTTCAGTAACTAAATTTGGGAGGAACTTGTTAGTTCTTTACTGCTGTTATTACCTGATCTTTTTATCTGCTGAAAAGTTGACTCACACCTCTTTTTCAGACTGGGGACCTAAAATTGATGTCGTTGGATTTTGCTTCCTTGATCTTGCTTCAGATTATGAGCCTCCTGAACCACTTTTGAGGTGGCTTGAGAGTGGTGACAAGCCTATTTACATCGGTTTTGGTAGCCTTGTAAGTGTTTATATAGTGCTCAAAATCAATGCATTTTGCTGCTTTTATTTTTTGTTACTATCTGCAAGTCGCCTTTGTGCTTTAAGTTCTGCTGTGTTTCTATTTGGCTGAATGATTTTTATTTGTTTATACTGTTTATTCTGTGTTTGCCCATGCTTTAGTTCTATTGTGTGGAACAGAAGAAAAGTTGAGTTGTTAGGTTTGTTATTGGATGGAGCTGACCTGTAAATAAATCCTGTGAAAGAAACATGTGCTCACAATAGCTGCATAAACCTTCAAATTGGACTGCACAGTTTTTAGGTTTGGAAATGCCAGGATGTCTCCATGTAGGATCAAGCATGCTAGGAACATGTGTCAGTCATTCAGCCTCACAATTGGTGGTATTTTTGACAAATGCACAAATTTCAGTGACATGTTACAAGTTGAAGATTGATATGCCTGGCCAATCATATTGGTTAAATTTTTTCCTCATAAAAACATAGCTAATGGAACTCCTTACATGTGGATTGAGAAATTGGCTTGAAAACTTTATCATTCTTATAAGTTTTTGATGAAGTTAGACCTTGATATCCTTAGATTGCTCTTAAGCTGAGTTTCTTTGAATTCGTGAGATGAAGTTTATCCTTATAAGACATTCCACCACTTTCTGTAGCTTACATTTTGTTAAAAAGGATCCAGATATGCCTAGGCTTGACTTGACTAAAGTTAAACCTTGTTACCTAGTTGAAACTGAGATTAATTATTTCTGTGTGCACGATATTCGTGGATATTTGTTGTTGTACAATGCCTACAAGGAATCATATTCACTCTATGTCAAGAGAAAATCTCACTATAGTTTTGTTATAATTATCTTGTAACGCTTTGGCTTGCTAATAAATAATAATTAGTTGCTACACTTTTTTTGGTCATTTTTTGTCTGTATTTACAGCCAATTCCAGAACCAGATAAGTTGACAAAAATCATTGTGGAAGCACTGGAAATTACAGGGCAGAGAGGAATCATTAATAAGGGCTGGGGTGGGCTTGGAAATTGTAAGTTATAATAGTTCTTTAGCTTTTGATATATCAGCTTGTTCTACACTTTCATCCTTTGCATGTCTGACTATAAATTATTTTCCAGTGGAAGAATCAAAGGAATTTGTATATGTACTTGACAATGTTCCACATGATTGGCTCTTTTTACAATGCAAGGCTGTGGTAAGGCTTGTTTTTGGTCAGTTAATTCAACAGGGCCACAGAGATATTCGAATGCGAGTGATATTCCTTGGTACTTTTGTGCACTTGGCACTGAAATAAATCATACACTGTGACGTGAATGTGCTTGATGTTGCTTTATTAGTTTTTACCTATAAGAGCATCTCCAAGAGTTTGCCAAAATTTACTTGGCAAATCTTGTGTTTTGCCAACTTCTAAAAAGATATGCTAAGTAAAAAAAAGAGTTCATCTCCAACAGTTTGGCATAATTCACTTGCCAAATCCAGATCTAACTTACATCAGGAACCTGAGAGAGAAACAAAATTATGTTATGTCCTTCCACCTCTTGAAAACTTACATCAGGAACCCCGAGATAGAAACAAAATTATTTTTATGTCCTTCCACCTCTTCTGCTACGGAAGGATGCGCCGCGGATACGCGCGCGCATATATGTGCGCACCGAGGGGAGGGATGCCAATAGATGCCAAGTTGTTTTGCCAAACTGTTGGAGGCTAATTTTCCATGTTTTGCCAAAATTAGATGGATGCCAAGGTAAGATAGCAAATTGTTGGAGTTGCTCTAAAATAGGTCTACTTTTCTTATGTGGGATATAACACTGTTTCAATAATGCAGTAATCTTGATTGATGAGCATGGTTTCTTTTTTCTTTCCCCCGCCCTTTGTCTTTTCAGGTACACCATGGTGGCGCTGGAACCACTGCTGCTGGTCTGAAAGCTGCGGTACACTCCAATTAGCACTAATTTGCTGTGGTACTGTGTTTGTTGTCCCACTGATGTTGTTTATTACCACTAATTTGCAGTGCCCAACTACCGTTATACCATTCTTTGGTGATCAATTCTTTTGGGGGAGCATGGTGCATGCCAGGGGATTGGGAGCAGCACCTGTACCTGTGGAGCAATTACAATTGCATTCACTGGTTGATGCAATCAAATTTATGATTGATCCAAAGGTAAACATTGTAATTTTTGTGCCAGTTGCTGATCAGTGTTTATTGTTATGTCAAGTTATGCATTTATGCTGTTGTTACAGAAGCATTTGTGCAACATTTACTATGATCTTTTAAATAAAGTGATGGCCCTGTATATTTCTTGGCTTTTACGTGCCTAAATTTTGGGTGTTGGTTTGACTGGAAACTTCTTGTTACATGGTTTTTTGACCAACATCCCAAGCTGTAGCGACTTCACAAATATATTATGTTGAAATTCCTCATACAAGCATCACACTATTTTCATTTTAGTCAATGGTTATTGTTCTTAGTTTTGCATAAACACTAACTTTTATATTGGCATGACTTGCTTTTAGCCAGTGTATGGTTTTGGAATATGTATATGTGGTCCTATTGCTAGTCATGACTCCATCAAACTACTATCGTTTAGCATTACATAGATACATGATGGAAAGCTTAAGGATAGCTTGTGCATAAAAATAATGGTTAGGCTACCTGCTATCTGTAGTGTCTACATTTTGACATTTAACTGAAAACTAAGTGGGCAGCAAATGTAGTATCCAAGATACTCCCTCTGTTTGCAAAAGTAGTAATTTAGACTTAAGCACAAGGATCAAGAAAGCAGTCAGTGTTTGGTTGGGGACAGAAAAAATTTTCCCCTCCCTTTGACCACTAATTAAGGGTATTAAACAAAGTCAGTTTTCAAAACTACCTCCACAACCCAGTGTAAAATCGCGAGACGAATTTAATGAGGTCTTTGACCGCATGACTAGAGGATGGTTACTGTAGGATTCCTTTAGCAAATCATAGATTAATTATGCTCATTAGATTCGTCGCACAAAGTTGCACTCATTTGTGAAAAGATTTTGCAAATAGACTTCATTTAGTATTTCATGCATGCAAGATTCCCTAGGACGCACTTTTTTACGTTCTCTTCCAAACACAGGCCAAATGCCTTTCATCTGTAGGATGACTCATCTATTTGCGAGAAAAGTGATTTACATGTTATCCTAGAACTTCTATGCATCTTCATTTTCGAAAAGCTCTATGCGTATAACATGTGAAAGCTGTAGAATGTTACAGTTTGTATTGAGTTGTTTCACTCGATTTGGTGACAGGTAAAGGAACGAGCTGTTGAGCTAGCAAAGGCAATCGAATCAGAAGACGGTGTTGATGGGGCTGTTAAATCCTTTCTGAAACATCTTCCGCAACAAAGGAATTCTGAGACGGTGCCAACTGCGCCACCATCAACCTTCACGAACCCCTTCTTTCTCCCTGTAAAGAGATGTTTCGGCCTTGCTTCCTAACTCTGCAATTGCTTTGATCCTGTGACATCACGGCAAACAGTTGCTGGGCCGCAAGCTGAAGGGGCAATCAGCAACATTGGCCGCCCTTTTTCATCAGCCTTCACAATTGTTGTGGTGGCCTGGAAAGAATATAGTATAGGGTATTTCATTTGTTGATGTATATATTATATATAGTTTGTGATATGTGTGTACAGGGTATTCTAGTCTAACTTGGCTGCTGAGTGCTGATTGACGTTTTGTAGTCACCCTCTTTTCCCCCTTTCCATTTTGCTGTAGCAAACCACGGTAAAATCGAAGGAAGAACTGCCCTCCGTCCTAAATTATCAGTGGTTCTGGCAATCCTATATTCCTGTACTTTACTATGAATTTAGGTGTATAGCAAAATATATGAATCTAGAAAAGTCAAAACCACTAATAATTTGTGACGGATGGAGTACAATAGAATACCAAATATTTTAAAATTTGATTTTTGAAGAAAATACCAGGAACAAGCAACTGCCTTGTTTACTAGTGAAATCTTACCAAAATTTGCTATCTTGATTGTTTGGATTTGAGATGGGTAACTGCTAACTAAGGGTGTGTTTGGCACGGCTGTGGCTGTGGCAGCTTCAGCTGTGGCTGTGCTGGTGAAGCGGATTCGATGGAGAAGCTGAATCGGTTTTAGAGAAACGTTTGGCAAAACAGCTTCTCCTAGCTGTGTCAAGGGCGAAATACCCATGATACCCTTCCCTCATTTCTTTTTTTCTATTTCCTTTTCTATTTTCCTTTTTTCTTTTCTATTATTTTTTATTTCCACAATACCCTTCCCTTACCTTAACTTTTCTTTTCTATTTCCTTCTTTTATTTTTTATTTTATTTTCCCTTCTTTCTTTTTCTATTTACCTTTTCCTTCCTTTTATTTTTTATTTCCTTTTCCTGCTATACCTTATCTTCCTGCGCAGGAGAAATTGGATGGAGGCCTTTATCTTCTTGCGCATACCGTTCCGCGTTCCTCCAGAAGCATCGCGCCTCGCTGCTCCCGCCGGGCCCCCGCCTCATCTGCTCCCGTCGGCCTCCTTTCCTCTCACGGGCCCCTCCTCCTCTGCTCCTGCCGGCCCCCACCGCGGCCATGCGCCGTCAGGCATGGAGCCGGCCCGGACGGAGGCCCCCCATCGGCCATGGAGGCAGCCCGGGAGGAGCTCACCGGCCTCCTCTGCTCCTACGCCGCGGCCTTCGTCTCCCACGCCCGCGCGACCGAGCTGTCCGCCGGTGTCCATCTCCACGCGACCGAGCCGTCGTCCGCCCCAGTTCCCCGTGTTGTCCGCCGGTCTCCGGCTCTTCCTCCAGCCGTCGTCGAGTCGGCGACGCCGCTCACAGCTGCCCTTGCGCCCGAGGTGAAGGGGGCAAATCGGGGACCGGGAGTGCCGCGTGCGAGACGAAGCGGGCAAAGCTGGGTTCGAATCGCTCCAGAGAGCGGGTTTCACGCTCGCTTCTCTGGAGAAGCTGTTGCCCCCGCCCCGCCCCCCCGGCACAGCTGTGCCAAAAACAGCTCCTTAGCTGTGCCAAAGGGACCCTAACATGTCACATGTATAACGAATTTTTGAAACAACCACGATGAATTTCAATTTCTATATTGCCTTCACGGGCTGAACAGTTGTCATCTGATTATAACATGTCAACGAACAACATCTTAATATCAAATTTGTCATTCTTCTACAAAATGTTTTACATATATATGTGAGAATTTTTAGTGTGATTGAAATATTAAGTACTAGAGCAAAACATACAAGAATAGTTATTACCTCTGGAATTTCAGAGGTGTTCAGTCAAAAGTTGAAATTTAACTCCACCAAAATATTCTAGAATATTGTAACAAGTCCCAAAAAACATATTTCACATTCTAATAACAAAAAGATTCTCTTAGTGCCCAAATAAATGTAAATTTGATTTACAATTTATTTATAGGAAAACATAGTAAATTCACTGTATAAATATAAAAAAAAGTTAAAATTAAATTCAAAATAATCTTAATGCACACAGATTTAATTTTAGCTTCAGAAAATGCTCCTAAAATACAAATAATTTAGAAAATCAAAATTGAAATATATAAGATTTAACTTCACAAATAATATCGATAAGCTATGAAAATGCAAAGTTTAGAATAGTCTAACCTTCCCTTCTTTTTAAATTGGAAGGATTTTTGGAAGTTCGAATTTATTCTTTTCGATACAGTTTTATCTAGCAGAGGGTATTACTTCTTTGGATTTGTTAGAATGACTAATGACAAATTCCCAACTTAGAAGTCCCACACTTCCTCCGTCTCTAAATAAGTGTCGTTTGCGCTTCCCAAGAAACAACTTCGACTAATTTTATATTAAAAAATATTAATACTTATGATACATAATTAGTATCATTGGAAAGATATTTGAATCTAGTTTTTAACAAAATTATTTGAAGATAAAAATGTTGCACATATTTTCTACAAACTGAGTTAAACTTGTGATATGCACACCAACATTGACACTTACTTAGGGACGGAGGGAGTACGTTTCAACAAGGTTGGTCTGGTCATCCTAGTGGCTAACACAAATCAAACAAGAATATTCACTCCGGTTTGTTAAATGAAGTCGTTTTGCATAATGTTTGAGTCAAACATTGAAAATATAAATCATGAATAACTTTTAAGTTGTTGAGTTTGAAAATGTGAAAACTACATGAATAGATTTGTCTTGCAAAATACTTTCATAAAATTATACATATGTTAGTTTTTAAAAATATTTTTATAAAAATAAGATGTCAAAGTTGTAGACTGTGTCGATGTCCTAAACAACTTTATTTACCAAACTGGAGGAAGTATATTGATAACTTAAGTAGGCCACTTAAGTATTTTAAATATAATTACAAGCTTTTTGAGACTAACAACAAGTCTAGGTGCCAGATTAGCCGCTTCGAAATGATCCAATCCAAACACACCTCGTAATCTAGTTTCCCGAACAATAACATACTACTCTCTGAATTTCAAATTTTAAGTTATTTAGAATTTTCTAAATTTATAAATATTATTATGCATCTAAATATAGTGTACGTCTGCATTCTAAATCAAAATGATCTACATTCTAGAACTGAGGAAGTAATGTATATGCAAAACACGTCACAACAACAACAGCATCAACAAAAACATCGATCTTTAAAATTCAAAACGATCTATATTTCATAATGGAGAAAGTAATGTATATGCGAAACACGTCACAAGGAAAACGAAAACAGCATGGATCGTCTCTGCACGTTTCTTCGAACGAGAAATTCCTGGTTGAAGCCGTCCCTCCCCGTACGGTACAGAGAGACGGTGGACGGTGGACCCACCCACCACGAGCTCCTCGCTCGCTCGCCTGCCTGCAGGGCCCCACCCCACCGCTGCCAGTGCGACCCGTGTGACAGGGAAGATGAGGGCCCACACGACCGACTAACCTGGGCCCGCGCGCAGGCGCAGGCGCAGTCGCGGAACGGGAACGGAGCCGCGAAATAAACCAACCGCAGCCACCAACAGCAATCCTCCCTTCCCCTCCTCCTCCCTCGCAATCGCCTATATAACCGCAAGGCAGGCGGCTGTTCCGCGAGCGAGAGGGAAAAAAAAAAGAAATCGGCAAGAAATCAATCAGAAAGGGGCTTTCCCTGGGAAGGGAAGGCAGCTGCTGCTAAAAGTTGGGGGAGGAGGAGAGCCCCGTACGATCCGGCTGCTCCTCGTCTCGTCAAACCCCCCCGTAAAATTTCCCACCCTTTTCCCCCTCGTTTTCTCCGCTGCCCATGTTTCCTGTCGACCGTTTCGCCGCCTGATCCTGATGGATCCGCACCGGCGCATGTTGTTGGTAGGTATCGATCGATGGATCGATCGCTAGATGACTTTGCGGTTGGGCCCTAGGGGGATCGGGCTCCGTTTGTTCCGATTACCTTTGTTGGGGGCATGCGGGTTTCGATGATTTTGGGGGCGATTCGGTGGTTCGCCATGCGTGCGGGTGCGGCTAAGCTTTGCTTGGGGATGGATTATTAATTCAGATGGTGATTGTTGGTGTTCGATCTGCGAAATTTAGGGGCCAATTTGTCCTTGCTTGGTCTTTACTTTTTTATATACAAAAAGTGCTGAAAGTAGATTTAATCTGCAGCGTACAATAAGACACCATTTCAACATAATATAAACTGATTATGTCATGTTGGATTACTAGTTCTAGGATGACATATTTGATCACATTTTTCTGCTCATTAGGTGCTCTAGGCTGTGCTTTGGAGTGTATAGTTTGGTTTATTGACTGGCAACCTGCAATTGAATTTGCTCGCATTCTATGGTTCGGGTTGATAGGATTATCTGTCAATTATGGACAACTGCAGCCATGAAAATGTCCTAAACATTTCATTGTTAGATTCTGCTACAACTTTAGGATGCGTTTTGTATTCTTGCCAGTATTGCAATCAAGGAAAACAATGTTTAGTGCAATATGATGATTCGTATGTTGTGGCTAGTAGCATTATCCTCTATTGCTGACAGTGTACACATTATTTCAGGGATTAATTTGTTCCAGTATCATCATCGCTCTTGATCCACTTCAAGTGCTCAGTACATACAACCGCTTCCTATAGGTTAGTGCTAACTTTCTGTGTACAATTTAAATCAAAAAATTCTTATGCTATGATCTTTTAGGTTCTTTGTTTTTGCATTTGCCCTGTTTGCTTATTTTGTTACAAACAAATGTGCTAAATGTTACCACTTGTAGTCAGTCTCGTTTGTCCTTTTTTTTCTGTGTCAGTTGGGTGCTAACTTAATTATTTTTGGAATATTATGTTTCCTTGGGTTCTAAAATTTTTCATGTCTATTGGAACAAGAGGTAGTATTCATAACTCATTTAGTATTGTGTTTGTTATCAGCAGTTACACAGCCTCTTTGTGGTCTTTTTTGGATTCTAGTTCTTAATGTAGCTTGTCAATTGGTATATGCTCTGTTACCTCTGAGAAATATGATTTATAACTTTTTGAGGCAAAGGTCTCTTTGCATCAGAATACTCTCCTTAAAACCAAAATATTTGTTGGAAACCAAATTATTCTACCTGCTAAACTATCACAAGTTGATTTGACATGAACATATGCTTTGATATCTAATAAGTTGACTGTTTCCTACATTAAAAACATGTTTCTTGGCAATTTTTCTTTAAACTGCTTTAATTCTTAACTTGGCACAGTAATCCTTTTAATAATTCTAACGATTAAGTGAATTCAACACAGTTGGTTTCAAGATGACAAGTAAGAAAAGTAACAGATCTACAGTCACATCACGCACTGCTCTGCATATGGAATGGGACAGGATTTCTTGCCCTATTTGTATGGAGCAACCCCACAATGCTGTTTTACTTATATGCAGTTCATACAAGAATGGCTGCAGATGTTACGTTTGTAACACAAGCCATAGACACTCTAATTGCCTTGACCGGTTCAGAAAAATGAATGGTGATAGTAAGGTCCGTGCTTCACACTCAACCTATTCGGTGCTTTCAAACTCCAATATCAGAACTGTCCAACCAAGAGCTCACTATAATATCATTTCCAGACGTTCACGGAGTCCAAGACCCAGAAGACATGTTGATAATGAAGCATCTCATCGTTCCAATGCAAACAATGGTCAAAATGCAGATGGCATATCTAGATCTGAGCCTCAGATTGTTGTAACAGGGGGAGAAGTAAATGTTGTAACAGGTGGATGTCATGACCCTATGCAAAGTTCCGCTGAAGTGAAATGCCCTCTCTGTAGAGGATCTGTATCTGGCTGGATCCCTGCTGCAGAGGTCAGAGAGTATCTGGACAGCAAGTTGAGAACTTGTTCCCATGATTCTTGCAAATTTGTTGGTACCTATGAGCAGCTGCGCGAACATGCTAGGAATGCACACTTTCTTACAAAGCCTGCTCATGTTGATCTGTCGAGGAAGAGAACTTGGGATCGCATTGAGCGTGAGCAGGAGGTTGGTGACGTCATTAGCGCAATCAGATCCCAGATACCTGGGGCAATAATTGTTGGTGACTATGTTATTGAGACTAGAGATGACATGTCCCCAGACATAGACTCTGGCGATGAAAGTAGTGAAGACTGGTGGTCAGATCGCGGTGATGCTGAATCACCAGGTAACAGACTTGATTCCCCAAGTGTTTGGCTAAATGATACGCTAGGATCACCTAGCGTTTGGTCAGACGAAAGACGTAATTTACCAAGACTTCTGCCACAGAACAACAGAGTTTCACCCAGGCTTTCGTCCAGCAATAGGCGTAGCTTGCATTCAGGTTGGCAGGGAATTCGGCAACCAAGGACGCAGAGTCTACTGCGACCTGGCTTCTCAAATCGTCACTCTGGACATCACAGCAATTATCGTGGCTATCGTCGCACGTTCCTGAATCGGTCATATACCCGAGATCCAGGGAGGAGCATAGATCCATCGTCGGTGCCAAGCAGACGGCAGCGGCTGCGCTACACGCACAGAAGCCACTACTGATGGAAACAATAGCAGTTCTGCTGTAGAAATTCATTGGTGGTTCCACCCAAGCTATCTTTGTAAATACAAATGGCAAAGACTACGTTTTATTTCTTCAGTTTATTTAATCTGTGTATTATGTGAAACAATCTATCCCAGTTGCAAAAAGCTATATTCTTGTTGTTTCATTTCTTTGGTTGCTTGTCTCCATTTGTTACAACTGCTCAATTTGAGGTACCCATTTTTCACTCAAACGTTAGGTACAAATTCAATTTCACATGTTTCATACTAATGAGGCCATAAGTGAAGATATCATCTGAAGGTTGTAAAAATAACAGCAGTGCTACAGTAAAGAAATCCGTCATTATAGGATTGGTAGTATTTGTTTCACTCAACAAAGAAAAAAAGTCAAACATTTGCCAATAAATTCTAAACCCCACCTTGCTGCGCCTCCTTTTTGATTTTTTTGCTTCTCCTGAACGCTGCTTGCTGCTTGCAGTCATCCTTTCAGCTTTGCAAGCCTCATGCTTTCTTCATTTCTTGCACGAGTGGATGAACGCGTCTTTCCCAGTTGAAAGCAGCAAAGCATCATTGGACAGCTTTCGATTAGAATCTGAGAGGCACACGTTTGCTGCCGGCTGTGAGCTGACCTTGCCATGTGTTAATGTCTGCAACTCTTGCGTGCTGCGTCTGCATTGTATGCTGAACACAGCTGAAAGGTGCCTTGTCAGCTTCAACTTGTTCAGAGTGCGTATGCAATCTGCACAAGCCTTTGAAAGAATCTAATATTAGTATATATGTTAGCGATAATTATTTACACAATATTCTCTCGACGTCATCAAAGAGAGAGAGAGAGAGTTGATACTATAACCTGAAAATGGAAAATGAGTTATCATGAAGCTACTCCCTCCGTCTCTAAATGATTGTCGTTTGCGCTTCTCGAAAAATATTTTTGACTAAATATATATAAGAATATATTAATATTTATGGTACAAAGTTAACATCATTAGATAGATATTTTAATCTAGTTTTTTAACAAAATTATTTGAAGATAAAAATGTTGCACATATTTTCTACAAATACGGTCAAACTTGTGGCACGAATACCAACAACGACAGTCAATTGGGGACGGAGGGAGTAGTTATTTACACTAGGCCAGACCGATGCCAAGGACAAGCAAATTGGTGCTTTGTCACGTCATCCCAAGTTTACTCTCAGTTTTTGTTTGGGCGTGTACGCATTGGATGGTCATCCCGGCAAATGATTGGACGGTGATCCCCGCGAAGCATTTTAGTGTGGTTCTTTTCTAAAGAATCGCAACTAGGTACATTATTCCCAATCTCTCTCACAGTAATTATAAAGTTCCATGTGGATCATTTTGTACTGGCGGATGCGGAATATCATGATATTTCAAACATCTAACTCGTAGCACAAATACTCAGATCTGAGTCAGAGCTTTCAGTATGAATTTAAAATATTTGCACTGATAACTTTGAAAATCAAAAGTTTTATTTCGAATTATGATATTTCAATTTTGCTTTGGCAAGTTTCATACGGTAAATTTTAATTTATTTTCAACAAAAAGGCACCCCATTGTAACTTTTTCATCAAGACATTTAAATTTTAAACTAATTTTTCCATAATTGTATTTTTTTTTAAAAACACAATACAGATGTTGATGCTCACAACAGCTTGCACATTCACCTCCAACTGAATGTAAAACACAGGTTAAATTCTGGAATAACTACAAGAAAATACGAGCACTAGCACCAAGCTGAGGACTCGAATCCTGATGAGCAGGTTCCACCACAAAGAAATATTGTCTACTTGTGGTCTGGTGTGCGCTAACCAACCAAATAGTGGCGGATGCAGCCGGTGAGTTGAGGAGCTCTCGCTTCTTCCGCTTACTTTAGGAGGAAGCACAACGGAAGGAGGTGGCTAGAACATTCCCTCAAGGAAGAAGTCATATGTTGTCTTAGCATGGGTTGTATCCATTTTTCAAAATGGAAACCATTGGTTATTAGTTCGTAAAGGAGTATGAATCCTGGATAAATCCACTTAAAAAGCAGCTTCTTTATCTGGGAGCGAGGAACGGACAAGAAAGGTATTATTAATCACTTCAAGGGTGTCCAGCATCTTTCTATTTCCTCTGTCCATGCCCACCCTTTGGTGAGGTTACCGTGTGAAGTTAGGGGCAAAATAATCCACTATATATATATATATATATATATATATATATCCAAACAAAAATAATACAGACTCAGAGTGCATTTGATTTACTAAGATACAGAAAATGAATTTGACCATTTATTTATTAAGTAATAAAGGGTGCTAAATTCCAAGGCCTCTATGAGCACAATAATCATCCAAACAACCCAATTCTTCTCAGTAATAAACGAGTCTAAATTCCAAGGCCTCTATGAGCATAGTAACCAGCCATCAAACCATATTTTGCATGTGAGCATTAGGTTGCAGAACACCAATGAAGGCAACTTTGCTTCAGGGATGGGTTGATTGCATACCAGTTATAATGTAAAGTGTGATAGAGAAAATAATATACAAAAATGCACTATTCTACTTAATTCACAACATATATGCAGTTGCTCAAGCACCTGATGTGCAAGTGCAACCAAGTACTGTAACCAAATATTCTACTTCCTGCTCCACCCTGATGCATACAAGGAAGAAGAGATAGTCGCATAGTATCCTTACCATGAAGCAGCCTAGTCCGTGGCCATCTTCTGCTACAGCAGCATCGATGACCCTGAAGTAATTGACAGCAATATCTCGCGATGGCATCCGCGCCCCATCCCTCAATGCGGGGTGGACGCCGATGAGTCAAGCTGGCCGCGCCATCCAATTCTAGGCAGTAGAGATTGAAATTAAATATTAAAAAAATATAAGTTATGAAATCAAACATGAAGAGGAAAATGATCATGAAACAAAGACATTGCAACAATCTACCGCCACCATTGTTGTATAACCTGCACAAATCAACGGCACTTACACGGCAACTCAATGAAAATCAACTGATATCATTCAAGAGGAGAATGGAAGGAACATTAAAGGGGAGAATAGCTCAGTAATAATCTGAATAAACCCACGCCGAAGGTGAGGGATAGGAAACTGCTGCCATCGAGGAGCAACGCCTCAAATGCGATTCATGTCTTAGCGAACGGGATTGTAAAGGGGAACTGCTGAGGAAAGAAATTGGAACCTGCCGCCAGGGACGGGTAGGAACCTGCCGCCGCCGATTCAACACCGCAAATGCGTCTCCAATCCAGGAAAGCTGGTTGGTAGGGTACAAACCGCCGACACCTTGGACTTTGGAGCTCAGCCCCTCACGCCGAGAAAGCACTGTAACACCCTAATTTTCATATTGTGCCTATAATAAAATTTTGCTAGCAACAATGCCCATGTTTAAGGATTTTAAGGTGGTATTTAATTTCCTAGACATTTAATTCTTTTTCCTTAATTAAATTAATGAATCATAGGAGTTTACTATTGCATTCATGCTGGTGCATTATTTTTTGGTTGCTTGAATTCAAATTTTTATTTGAATTCAATTGATTGAATCCTATTCAAAAATGTTAAAACCTTTCTCTTTCTCCCTTTCCGTATCCCTTCTGTTTTGCGCGGCCCGTCGCCCGAAGACCGGCGAAGGTCCCCGGACTCCCCTGCTTCACCCACAAAGCGCCCCTCAGCTTTGAAGCCCAACCGGCCTCTCAGCCCAGTTCGGCCCAGCTGTACCCATCTAGGCCCTTTCGCACCTTTGGTAATGGTGTGTTTCAGTGATAAATGACAACCATATACTTGTGACTAACCTTTGTTTTGTAGCGGATTATATCTTAGGTTACTGTCATGAGTAATGAATGAAAAGAGATCCCTAAATTTGAAATTATGGACGATCAATGGACAAATGCTATAAGGCTAAGGACTTTGTTAGTTCCAAGTGTCACAAGGAGATGAAGGACACTTGGATTGCTAGTTTGTAGTGTTTGATTGTACTATTAAGAGGGGTTCATGCACTATTAGCTTCACCATGCACCAAAAGCTATGAAAATATGCACACTCAAGTTCCTTGGATGCTAAACAGCTCAGAGTACTCATGGAAGCAAAGTAGAAGCAAAAGAATCGATGGAAAACTCAAAGGCAATTGAATTGGATGAGTTGAAATTCATTGCATAGCGTCGTATGAACTGACGCATGGTTTTCTAGTTGCGCCGGATGAATTCAGTGGCTGGGAAATTCAAATGTGACCGTCGGATGAACCGACGGTATGGGCAGCGGTTCATCCGATGCCTTAGGTTTTGGCAACAGTAAGGTTTGAGCTTCAACTGCTTCAGCACCGGATGATCCGACGCTCAGGTCAGTGGTTCATCCGATGGCAACATTCAAATCATACAGAGACACGCTAAGATTTCTTCTTCAGCACCGGATGAACCGACACTTCAGCAGATCACCAACGGTTCATCCGACGCCTCTATTTGAAGTATACAGTGACACACCGAGTGGATGGCCTTCAGCACCGGATAAACCGACAGTGCGTCGGATGATAGCGTCGGTGCATTGACTGGGTCACTTGGGTTCAACGACTATATAGAGACTTGTGAGTGACTGGATGATCTGACGCTCGCGTAGGGGGAACCGTCGGTTCATCCGACGGTGCAACTTTTCAGGAGACTTTTCCAATGGCTAGCCACCCTTGCTAGGCCTATATATATGAACCCCCCTGTGTCTCTTGAGCTGTCTTTGCCACTCTGAAGATCTACAGCAGCCAAGGAGAGAAGGAGACAATGTTCTTGCTCATTTGGGATTCTCTTCCTCTTGATTGAGGAGCTCTTTCTTAGTGATCAAGGGTTTCAAGGTGCATACATGGCTTAGCTGAGTGCTCAGGTCAAGTGAAGGTGTGTGGGCTTGTTACTCTTGGAGTTTGACGGCTCCTAGACGGTCTTGGTGCTTTGGGGGTTCTTGGTGAGCTCTTGGAGATTGTGGGAGCCTCAAGAAAGCTTGGTGTACACGGTTCGAGACCCACTGTTCCGGAGATGGAGAACAGGTACTCTTAGTGAGCACTTGAGTCTTGGTGACTTGAGGGGGAGCAATACTCTTAGTAAGTGCTCCAACGTGGATGAGAGGGAAGCGTCAACTTCTCGATACCACGAGAAAAAATCCGGATGTCTCTTATGCCTCTCTCTCTCTCTACTTACTCGCATTTATTTTCAGCACTTACTTTTCGCGTTTAAGTTTCCTTACTCTAGTTCTCTTTAAGTTGCTTGTTTGCCTCTTATCTTGACTAGGGTGTTCCATATCTCTTAGTGTGATATTTGCTAAGGAAACTCTTGTTAGTGTGCTTAGTAGTAGAGAAAAACCTTTTTAGATGGGCAACACTAGCTAATAGGCTAAGGTTTATTTACTTGCTTTAGAAATTCAAAAGAAGGCCCATATTCAACCCCCCCTTCTACGGGCCATTGATCCTACAAGTGGTATCAGAGCTAGGCTCTCTTTTTGCTTGGCTTAACCGCCTAGTGAGATGGGGAAAAGTGGGGGAAATTGCCCTCCCATGTTGGCGGGGAAACGGTTCACTTTTTGGGCACATAGAATGGCTAGCTACCTTCAAGCACAACACCACGATGCATGGCTCACCACCATGTATCCTTTGCCAAGGGTTCCCACCGAGAGTGAGTCCAAGTGGAACTTTCATGCTAGAAATCACATCTTTGAGGCTCTTGATGAGGAGTTGTTCGATAGGGTCTATGCTTTGGAGACTACTCATGAGGTGTGGATGCAACTTATAGACATCCACGTGGGCAACAAGAAAATCCGTGAGGAAAAATATGAGTTGCTCAAGGTGGAGCTCAATGAGTTCAAGATGCTTGATGATGAGGGTGTTGAGCAAATGTACTCTAGAATGGGTGTGCTAATCCAAAACATAAATGCTCTTGATGTTGCTAACCTTTTTGAGCAGGAAATCATTCGAAAAATCCTTCAAATGCTCCCCAAGCCCAAGTACAACATTGTCAAGGCTCTACTCTTTGAGAAGGACTTCTCAACTCTCACCATCACTGAGGTCGTGAACAAGATTCGCTCACATGAGATGTTCATGATGGGTGAAGTGGAATCATCTACTTCCAACTCAAGCTCCAAGAAGGATCTTGCACTCAAGGCAAGTGAGAAGGGCAAGTCCAAAATGAAGACCAAAGCAAAGCCTCCATCCTGTTCAAGTGAAAGTGAAGACAAGAGTGACTCAAGTGATGTTGAAAGCGATGATGCAAAGCTAGCTCTTCTCATGAAGAGGACTACC
Organism: Cenchrus fungigraminus; assembly: GCA_036936925.1. Taxonomy (NCBI): domain Eukaryota; kingdom Viridiplantae; phylum Streptophyta; class Magnoliopsida; order Poales; family Poaceae; genus Cenchrus; species Cenchrus fungigraminus. The sequence goes on from CM072780.1 coordinate 79,298,884, forward strand.
AAGATGCTTTCCAAGATTGGCAAGAAGGGCTACAACTATGATCCCAAGAAGCAAAAGTTTCGGGCATCAAGAAGAAGCGGTGAAGGAAGCAATAGGAAGTGCTACAATTGTGGAAGCCATGATCATCTATCCTATGATTGTCCCAAGCCCGACAAGCGTGTATCAAGCTCAAGCAAGAAGAACGATGAGGATGAGAAAGATGCCAAGTACTACAAGAAGAGCTCATCTAAGAAGAAATCATCAAACAAGCCCTACCACAAGAAGAAGGGCGAACATTGTTCGCTCTTGGCCAATGAGTGGATTACCGGTGGTGAGACTTCAAGTGAGTCAAGTGAAAGTGAAGAAGAAAAGAATAAGAAGATCGCCGATATCGCTATCAAGGATGATGACGAGCCTTCGCTTCCACCTCCACCTATGTGCTTCATGGCAAAGCATTCCAAGGTGAGCGATTGTGATAGTAGTGACTCTTCAAGTAGTGATGATGATCTCTCACCTAATGCTCTTAAGAGTCTTCTTGATGAATACACCACAATGATTAAGAAACAAAAGAGTAAGCTCAAGGCACTTGAAGAGACCCATGAGAAACTTAAGCTATCAAATGATGAGTTACTTGTGAAGCACAATGACCTTAGCAAAGAGCATGATGCTTTGGTAGTGTCTAACAAGTCACTTAGAGATGACCATAACAAGTTACTTGATAAGCACAATGAGTTAATCGTCAAGCATGACGACATAACCGTGCTTAACAAGTCTCTTGAGTCAAATCATAAGATACTTAAGAAAGATCATGTGCTCTTAGAGATGAAATATCAAGAGCTTGAGCTTGCATATGAGGCCATTGGTTCTGGTGGGCATGAAGATGCTAGAGAAGTTACTAAAACCAATGTTTCCACCTTATGTGATGATCTAATTGAAGAACCTATGGTCTTGCTTAATGATGAGAATGTTACACTCTCTTCCAAGACTAACCATGCTAGGGTGAAAGTTCTTGAAGAAGTGAGAAGCCTAAGGTCTTGTGTGAAGACTTTAGCCAACGGTGAGGAGTTACACAAGGAGATCCTCTGCTACAATGCAAGAGACTATGGGACAAAGGGACTTGGTTCTTTCCCTGTCAAAGGAGCTATATGGGTGTTTCATCAAGGAAGTTGGATCTTATTGCCAAAATTGCAAGATCACCGGCCATCACACAAGGGAGTGCCCAATACCTACTCACCCTTTGCCCACCTTGCCTAACAATTTCAAGTCTATGTACAATGATAACCATTTCTTGTTGATGAAGCAAAACAATGGCAAGGTTGCGGTCAAGTTTATTGGTGCCAAACCCAAAGTCAAGCCACCTAAGAGCTTATGGATTCTGAAAGTTCTTGTCACTCACATCAAGGGGCCCAAACTAGCTTGGGTTCCTAAATCTCAATCCTAATTTCTTGTGTGTAGGTGAACTACAAGGTCAGAGGGAGTCATTGGATACTTGATAGTGGTTGTACTCAACACATGACCGACCAAGTAAAAATGTTCACCTCACTAGTGGATGATGCGGGAGATCATGAACAAGTGTCATTTGGTGATAATTCTAAAGGAAGGATCTCCGGATTGGGTGAAATCTCTCTAACAAATGATCTATCCCTTTCCAATATTCTATTTGTAGATTCTTGTAGTTACAACTTGCTTTCTATTACTCAATTTTGTGACCTTGGTCTTTCATGCACATTTGATGATGAGGGGGTCACAATTACTAACAAGAAAACTAATGAGGTTGTTTTCAAGGGCTTTCGCTATGGCAATCTTTATCTTGTGGACTTTGCATCTCATGAAGCAAACTTGACTACTTGCCTCATTTCCAAGACATCCAAGGGTTGGATATGGCATCTCCGCATTGCACATATAGGCATGAGTCAACTCAAGAAGGCCTTCAAGAAGGGTATGGTTTTTGGTGTGAAGGATGTCACATTTGAGAAGGACAAGTTATGTAGTGCATGTCAAGCCGGCAAGCAAGTTGCAAGTCATCATCCTATGAAGGCTTATGTATCTACCACAAGACCATTGGAGCTCATGCACATGGACCTCTTCAGCCCAACTACATACAAGAGTCTTGGTGGTAATCTCTATTATCTTGTCATTGTTGATGATTACTCACATTATACTTGGACTTTCTTTTTGGAGGACAAGGGCAAGACATTTGACATCTTCAAGAAATTTGCTACAAGGGCCCAAAATGAGTTTGGGTCGTCTATGGTGAAGATTAGAAGTGACAATGGGTCTGAATTCCGGAACACAAGAGTGGAAGAGTATTGTGATGGTGAAGGCATAAAGCATGAATTCTCTTCAACCTACACACCACAACAAAATGGTGTGGTAGAGAGAAAGAACAAGACTCTCATCACTCTTGCTAGAGGTATGTTGGATGACTATGGGGTTTCTCAAAGGTTTTGGGCAGAAGCTATCAACACGGCGTGTCATGCTTCAAATAGAGTGTATCTACATCGGCTATTGATGAAGACACCATATGAGCTTCTTATTGGGAGAAAACCCAACATCTCCTACTTCCGAGTGTTTGGTTGTAAGTGTTTAATTTTCAAGAAGAGGAAGCATCTAGGGAAGTTTGAGAGTAGGGTAGATGAGGGCATATTTGTTGGTTATGCATCTAACTCCAAGACATATAGAGTATTCAATAACTCTACACGAGTAATTGAAGAAACATGTGACGTGGAGTTTGATGAATCTAATGGCTCCCAAGGGGATGGTTTTTGTTGTGATGATGTAGGAAAGGAACCTCTCCGTGAAGCAATGAAGAAGATGACTATTAGGGACATCAAGCCAAAGGAGGATGATGATTCTCACTCCATCCATGAAGACTCCTCCTCCTCCGATGATGACAATGATAATCATCCAAGGCGTGCAACATCATCTCCCACAAGACAAGATAGTCCATCTTCCTCACAAGAACCACCTCCTACATCACAAGACACTCAAGATCAAGTAGAGGAATCGGGAGAAGTTCAATCTCAAGACGATCCCACCTCTACAACATTTGGAAGGCGTACAAGGACTTCAACAAACCATCCGATTGATCTTGTCTTGGGTGATCCCAAGGGTGGTACACGGACTCACCGCAAACAATATGCTTCCTTTTGCAAACATCATGATTTTGTATCTTTTGTAGAACCCACAACTATAGATGAATCTCTTGGGTTCCCGGATTGGATATTGGCCATGCAAGATGAACTCAACAACTTCACAGAAATGAAGTGTGAGAGTTGGTGGGGCACCCCAAGAACAAGAACGTGATTGGCACTAAGTGGGTCTACCAGAACAAGCAAGATGAACATGGTATTATGGTGAAGAACAAGGCAAGACTTGTCGCCAAAGGGTACTTTCAAGTTGAAGGTTTGGACTATGGAGAGACCTTCGCTCTGGTGGCACGTCTTGAAGCTATCCGTATCCTCCTTGCATATGCATCTTGTCATAAAATGAAATTATTTCAAATGGATGTTAAAAGTGCTTTCTTGAATGGCTTCATCAATGAAGAAGTCTATGTGGAGCAACCTCCCGGTTTTGAGGATGCTACATATCCTAACCATGTCTATAGGTTGTGCAAGGCTTTGTATGGACTCAAGCAAGCTCCTAGGGCATGGTATGAGAGGCTCCAGGATTTTCTCATTGAAGCGGGATTTAAGATTGGTAGAGTGGACAACATACTATTCACAAAGATCATCAACGGAGAGCTTTTCATTTGTCAAATTTATGTTGATGATGTTATCTTTGGCTCTACTAATCTCAAAGTGTGCAAGGATTTTAGTGATCTTATGACTAGGAAATTCGAGATGTCAATGATCGGAGAGCTCAATTTCTTCCTTGGGTTTCAAATCAAGCAAATGAAGGAAGGGACTTTCATTCATCAAGAAAAGTACACTAATGATATTCTCAAGAAGTTCAAGATGGATGATTGTAAGCCGATCAAGACCCCAATGCCTACCAATGGACATCTCGACCTAGATGAGGGAGGTAAACCGGTTGACCAAAAGCTTTACCGTTCCATGATCGGTTCTCTTCTTTATCTTACCACATCTAGGCCTGATATCATGTTTAGTGTTTGTATGTGCTCGGTTTCAAGCCAACCCTAAAGAATCTGACCTAAGTGCTTTAAAAAAGATCCTTAGATACTTAAAATACACACCTAGCATTGGCTTGTGGTACCCCCATGGTGCTTGTTTTGAGCTCTTGGGTTATTCGGATTCGGACTTTGCCGGATGTCGAGTAGACCGTAAGAGTACTTCGGGTGGGTGCCATTTGCTAGGTCGGTCTTTGGTTGCTTGGTCCTCTAAGAAGCAAAACTCCGTGGCCTTATCCACCACGGAGGCGGAATACATTTCCGCGGGGGCTTGTTGTGCTAAAATCCTCTATATGTAGCAAAGCCTCTTGGATTATGGTGTGGTTCTAGATAGGGTTCCCCTCCTTTGTGACAATGAAAGTGCCGTAAAAATTGCTAACAACCCGGTTCAACATTCGTGCACCAAGCACATTGATATCTGTCATCACTTCCTGCGAGACCATGTTGCAAAAGGGGACATTGTCCTTTGTGGTGTTCGCTCTGAGGAGCAATTGGCGGATATATTCACTAAGCCTCTTGATGAAAACACCTTTTGTAGGCTTCAGAGTGAATTAAATGTGCCTGATGTGCCCAACATCATGTAATGCTTGTCATATAGTTTGCATTTGCATATGTACATGTGTAGGGGCTTGTCTAACCTTGGTAAGATAGTGGTGAGTATGGATCTTGCTTGAGCTGGTGGTTCTCTTGTTTCGCTCAAGGCATGTTGGAAGGCTCACCATGAATAAGCTTATCAAGTGTTCAAACTTGGCAAGATAGTTTACCTTTCCACTTTGCATTTATGCTTTTCATGTAGGTTGCATTCATGTTTAATTTCATGCACTTGTTCTTGCATAGCATTGCGTGAGAGAAGTCACAAAGGAAAATCACACTACGAGAAAGTTGCTTAGCGTTCAATGCAAATCAACAACTCCTAAGGTGTGATGAGACAAATGATTGTGCTTAATGCCTATTGAGTTAAGTCCTAGCGAGCTTAAAGTATCTATCTCTAAGTTCAAAGGCAATTAACTTATACATTCCCTTTTTGGAGTTCCCTCCTCTCCTTTGGATCTTTAATTGCCTATTTTTCTATGGTTTATCCTTTTTAGGGAGCTACTTGTGTATCTATATGTATTTTACAAAAGAGTGCTTGAGGGGTGAGGTTGTCACTCAGAATTGATCCAAAAATGTGCTTGTGTTGGCATGTGTGTGACATCTTTTGGATCAAAGATGAGAACTAGATCAGCAATTCAAAAAACCTCACCGTCGGATGAACCGCTGCCAGGTAGGTTCAGGCGTCGGTTCATCCGGTGATAGGGTCTGTGTGCTCTGGACGTCTCTGTTAGCTATTTTCCTACCGTCAGATGAACCGACGCTGCTTTGTTTCAAACCAGCGGTTCATCCGGTGCTAAAGGAAAGTCAGCTCAGCCACAGACCTGCACCAAACTGCTCCGACGCATCTAGAAAAGCAGCCATCGGTTCATCCGGTGCACCCTTTTGCTGTGGAGCAGAGTTTAACCGATGGTTCGACCGACGCTCGTGCTTTTCTATCGTCGGTTCATCCGACACTACTCTGAAGTGTGGGTCCCGTTTGTCATAATGGTTCGCGGCATCGTCTCTTTCTTTCGAACCCTAAGACCTGCCGCCGCCGTCCGTGCGCCGCCTGCCACGCCGCCTCCGGCCACCTCCGCGCACGAGGACGTCCCCAGCCACCGCTGCTGCCCCTCCGGGCTCGCCGCCGGCCATCACCGCCGCTCATCCACATGGAATCTGAGCGCGCGCACCGCGGGACCCCCCGACCTAGGGTTTTCGCCCGCCGGCTAATTCCGGCCAGGCGCCCCCGTGTCAGCTCGCCGGCGTCCTTCCAGGGGTGCGCAAGCGTCTTCTCCACCGCCACAGCCGCTTCTCAAGCATCTTGTTGCGCTGTGGTGAGCATCTCTCCTTGATTCCACCCATGATTCACTGTTACAGTTGATTGAAGGGTGAAAGTGAGATGCTATGTGGAGCTTCCCTATGATTATGAGTAATTTTTCATCAGTGACACCTAATTGCTCATAGTGATAGAATTCCTACTCATTTTCAGTAGTTATTGCTACAATCTTCATGAAATTGAGCACCTATGCTACTGTGTTGTGCTTGGATGGACTTTATTTAAACAGTGGCATATCTCTTTCACACACACACTTCCTCCATGCACCTAAGGACATTGCTTAGCATTCATATCCTTATCTTGTGGCAGCATTTCATATTCTAGATTTCCATGCTTAGGCTCAATCACACACTGTATTGCTTTGCTTAAGGACCCCTTATCATTAGTTAATTATCATGTTTACTTTCTTATCTCGCCATTCTATAATCCTCTACATTTCTTTGACAGATGGCAGACGACAAGAGAAAGGGTAAGGCGGCCGTCGAGCCGAAGAAGAAGAAGAGCAGGCAGGAGAAGGAGTGGGAGCATGTGCTCAGAGTGCCAGATCCTCAGACTCAGCCACAGCGAGGTATTCGGATTGGAGAGAGTGCATAGAGTCAGGGGAGAAGCCCCAGGGTGGTGAGCAGTCTCAGCAGTTACGACGCTCAGGCCGTGGTCAGCAGACAGAGATAGAGACACCTCCCTCTACCACACGTTCCGGTCCTCGGACTTGTGGTGGACACACTCAGCCGACACCGAGGCAGAGGAGAGCAACAGTTGAGCATATGGTTGAGCTGGAGCAGCAGGCACAACCGGTTCAGGGGCCAGAGCTCCCTAGTGGTTTGCGGGCAGAGGCTTTCAGCGTCTACATCCGCGATCTGCGGAACTTGCCCGGGTCGAAGATCAGGAGGTTGAGGAGCGTGCCCGAGGACGAGTGGTTCCCTCATGGGCGAGAGGACTGTGACCCCCACTTCTGGACGATCCTCCAGGAGAGCTTCTATGCCTCCTACGTTCGCCAGGGTTCACAGTTGAGCCAGCACAGGATGCTCCAGTTTACAGCACTCAGAGCAGCAGCAGCCAGGGAGCCGATCCTCCCGTTCTTCGACTACCTTCCTGGCTTGGCAGCTTTAGTGAGTCAGAGGTCCCGGTACGTTCCCGAGTGGGTCCGAGTGTTCTACGCGATCGTCTACGTCGAGGCTGACCGGCTTTCTATCCACTGCATGTTCATGGGTCAACAGCAGAGGCTCACTCGAGAGGAGATCACAGAGTTGCTTGGGGTACGGCTCGAGGACAACTCGATTCACTACATGGCCTACCCTGACGTCGAGGCTCCTCGTCGCGCTCACTCACTTGTGCTACCCTCAGACGACGAGATCAGCTTCCTGTTTTAGCAGCCGTTCCACCCCGGTACACCTCGGACTCCGGATCGCTTGACTCGTGAGGCATACGTGGTACACTACGCGCTCCGGAGGTCCGTGCTCTTCAGGATGGGGAACACCGAGTCGATCACTGGCGTGTAGCAGTGGCTCCTTATGCATATCATGGCCAAGCACCCATTTGATATAGTGGACATCCTGATCAGCGAGGTCGAGGATGCGATTATGGATGGTATGGGAATGACTCGACAGTAGCCGTTTGCTCACTGGATCAGTTGAATGCTGTCTCGTCTCGAGGCCTAGCACTACGTGAGTGTCTTGGAGGGATCCAAGTACCAGTTTCCGACTTATAGGGCTCCGATGCCTGGTGACAGGAGGCGGGGTCCGAGGGGTCTGAGAAGGGTCGAGGAGACCATCCAGGCTCGTGCAGTAGCAGAGGCAGCTATGGACGAGGCAACCAGACAGGATACGACACTTACAGCTGCTGAGGCACCTTTGCCAGAGTACCTAGCGACAGATGATGAGGACTCTAGTGAGGATGACGACTTTGTGCCTGCCCCTGAGCCTATGTTCTGAGTCCGACGCACACATGGCGACGAGGCTAGGGGTTCCACCTTGCCAGGGCAGCGCGAGCCTGAGTCACCGATCCCTCCGATCACCACTGCTCAGGTGACTCAGTTAGACCTACTCACCTCTCTGATACAGTCTCTGGCAGCTCAGACTCAGGCTACACTCCAGGTCTAGCAGTAGATGCAGGCCCAGTTCCAGCAACACCAGGAGACCCAACATGTTATCCTTGAGGGGATACGACAGCAGCAGGAGGCACAGAGGCAGCAGCTGATCCAGCACCAGATGATGACCACTCAGATGTTCACTTTCATGTCTGAGTGCCTTGGTCAGCTCTTCCAGCAGTCGGGGTTGCAGCTACCTCAGCTTCCTACTCAGCAGCAGCTCCAGGCCGACCCGAGTGCTCCTCTACCTGCAACCGGTGGGTTCGTGAACATCCCCATAGCGTCTTTCCTAGTGTCACCACTTCTTCAGATGGGGATGTTCGCGGTACCTCAGACCACCACTCCGCAGACAGTGGTAACCACTACCTTTCTTGAGCAGCTCCGGCAGGGTCAGTTTGACCAGATGACTACACCTACGTCAACCCAGCTGGTTTCTCCGCTTACTACAGGGCCACTCGTCTTCGAGACACCGGCACGTGCTACGCTACCCAGTCCGCGGGTGTCTTCACCTCTTCCGACCTTGACCACTCCACGGACTGAGGGTTTGGATCAGGGAGATCAGTACCTCCACACAGTCACCGAGCAGATCCACATAGCGATCGCCGACGATCCAGCAGCTCAGGGTCCCAAGGCCGCTCAGACTTCTACCTCAGGCACCGGGACGGGTCCCTCTCCACCTCCTCCTCCACGGACAGATCCAGGTTCTGCCTCTCCGGTGTGGTCCAACTTCGAGTCTGACGAGGACACCTCCGCCTTCGTTGTTCAGCCTTCGAAGGCTGTCTCTACCTCGCCGCTAGAGCCTCCACCTCAACAGGACTAGACTCTTTTTGGTGCTTGTTGCCAAAGGGGGAGTTAGATAGGGGGAGTAGAGATAGGGGGAGCTAGGGGAGAGTGCTAGGAGTTCAAGTTTTTGTTGCCTCTCTCGCTTTTGTGGAGTTTCATGATGAGACATGTATTTGGATCTTGTGTATGATGCTGGTTTACATGTCTAATCATGATTGTGGTGCTTGTTTAGCTTAATGCATGTGTGTTGTTGTTTACATCTTGTTTCATGCATTAGTAGTAGAGTTTATATGCTTTAATTTCAAATTCTCGTATATCTCTACTTGTGTTGTCATCTGTCACCAAAAAGGGGGAGATTGTAACCATCTAGGCTTTTTCGCACCTTTGGTAAGGGTGTGTTTCGGTGATAAATGACAACCACATACTTGTGACTAACCTTTGTTTTGTAGCGGATTATATCTTGGGTTATTATCATGAGTAATGAATGAAAAGAGACACCTGAATTTGAAATTATGGACGATCAATGGACAAATGCTACAAGGCTAAGGACTTTGTTAGTTCCAAGCTAAGTGTCACAAGGAGATGAAGGACACTTGGATTGCTAGTTTGTAGTGTTTGACCGTACTATTAAGAGGGGTACATGCACTAGTAGCTTGACCATGCACCAAAAGCCATGAAAATATGCACACTCAAGTTTCTTGGATGCTAAACAGCTCAAAGTACTCATGGAAGCAAAGTAAAAGCAAAAGAATCGATGGAAAACTCAAAGGTGATTGAATTGGATGAGTTGAAATTCATTGCACAGTGTCGGATGAACCGACGCATGCTTTTCTAGTTGCGCCGGATGAATTCAGCGGCCGGGAAATGCAAATGTGACCGTCGGATGAACCGACAGTATGGGCAGCAGTTCATCCGATGCCTTAGGGTTTGGCAACAGTAAGGTTTGAGCTTCAACTGCTTCAGCACCGGATGATCCGACGCTCAGGTCAGCGGTTCATCCAATGGCAACATTCAAATCATACAGAGACGCGCCAAGATTTCTTCTTCAGCACCGGATGAACCGACGCTTCAGCAGATCACCAGCGGTTCATCTGACACCTCTGTTTGAAGTATACAGTGACACACCGAGTGGATGGCCTTCAGCACCGGATAAACCGACGGTGCGTCAGATGATAGCGTCGGTGCATTGACTAGGTCACTTGGGTTCATCGGCTATATAGAGACTTGTGAGTGACCGAATGATCCGACGCTCGCGCAGGGGGAACCGTCGGTTCATCTGACGGTGCAACTTTTCAGGGGACTTCTCCAACGGCTAGCCACCCTTGCTAGGCCTATATATATGCCCCCTGCGTCTCTTGAGTTGCCTTTGCCACTCTGAAGATCTACAACGGCCAAGGAGAGAAGGAGATAGTGTTCTTGCTCATTTGGGGTTCTCTTCCTCTTGATTGAGGAGCTCTTTTTAGTGATCAAGGGTTTCAAGGTGCATACATGGCTTAGTTTGACGGCTCCTAGACGGTCTTGGTGCTTTGGGGGTTCTTGGTGAGCTCTTGGAGATTGTGGGAGCCTCAAGAAAGCTTGGTGTACACAGTTCGAGACCCACCGTTCCGGAGATGGAGAACGAGTACTCTTAGTTAGCACTTGAGTCTTGGTGACTTGAGGGGGAGCAATACTCTTAGTGAGTGCTCCAACGTGGATTAGGGGGAAGCGTCAACTTCTCGATACCACGGGAAAAAATCCAGATGTCTCTTGTGCCTCTCTCTCTACTTACTCGCATTTATTTTCAGCACTTACTTTCCGCATTTAAGTTTCCTTGCTCTAGTTCTCTTTAAGTTGCTTGTTTGCCTCTTATCTTGACTAGGGTGATCCATATCTCTTAGTGTGATATTTGCTAAGGAAACTCTTGTTAGTGTGCTTAGTAGTAGAGAAAAATCTTTTTAGATGGGCAACACTAGCTAGTAGGCTAAGGTTTATTTACTTGCTTTAGAAATTCAAAAGAAGGCCCATATTCAACCCCCTTCTACGGGCCATTGATCCTACACCAACACCATTTCCCGCCGCCCGCGGTCGCCGACAGGTGGGCCCCACCTGTCATCTCCCTCCTCGCACCGACCCCGCGTCGGACTCGCACCCGAGTCCGAGCCGCGACCCCGTGTCACGCCGCCTTTATCTTGTGGCCCACACGCCAAGACGCCCCTGGCCCTTATAAAGGGAGGCGCCGCCGCGCCCGTGGGTCCCACCCTCAAACCCTAGCGCCTCGAGCTTTGCCGTGTCGCCGCCAAACCCTAGCCGTGCCGCCGCCTTCGATCCGCTCCACCGCCGCCTTCCCGTTGATAAGGAGCAACCTCGGAGGACCGCAAGGAGGACAGAAAGCCGCCGGTGCCACTTGTTCTCGTCCCTGTGCACGCACACGCCGGTACAAGCTCGATGGAGTCACGCCGTCGTGAAGCTCCGCCTCGCCGAGGCGTACGCCGTCGTCGTCGACCCTAAGGTTGTTCCGATGCCCCGGTTAAGTTCCTTTTGTCGCGCGCTACATCTTGGTGCAAACCGCGCTCCTAATCGAGCACCCCAGCTCGTTTTTGAGCAACACCGGCGAGTTCCTCAGCCATGCGCCGCTGCTCGCCGTCGCCCGTGCGCTGCCGCTCGCCCTGCGCTGCTACCAGTCGTTCATCCCAAGATCGACGGTTCAGATCGCATCTGACTCGAGTCAAACCGGAGGCATACCGGTCAACCCAGCCTTGCGCAGCGCCTTTTGCAAAAGAGCCCCTCTATTTTTCCTTTTTACGATTAGATTCTTTTGCAGTTCAAAAGTAATTAGATTTAGGTCTTGTTTCTTATGGTTTAGACCCTAGCTTTTCTAGTTTTAGCGCCCGAGGTCCCGTCCTTAAGTTTTGCACCACAACCCCTCTATTTATACACGTAATCATGTTTTAGCCCTTGGTTTCTTGCAGTTTAGCCCCTGTAGGTTTAGTTTTCCTGCAGATAAGCCCCTATAGCTTGTTTTAATCGTAGAATATGTGTTTTAAGTCCGTTTTTAGCGTTCTTTATATCCACATGTTCGTCTTGACGAGTAGTTTAGTTTGGTGCTGTTTTTTTGTTTCTGTTTGCAATGATTGGTGTACTGTTTTATATTTTATTGTATTGTTTCCTTGCTTGTGAATGTGTGATGCGTAGAGAGTGAGCCGTTCGAGGGTTTTCCTGAAGGAGAAGACTTTGAGCAGCAACAAAAGTTCATGGAAGGCAAGTCCTTGATGCATTCCCGTTTACCTGATATAACATGCATTTTAATTACATTGTTTATCTATTTATTGCTTTTCATCAATATGATGGGTCCTATGTGATTAAGGTTCGACTAGTTTTGTTTACCCCTATGCCTTTTTCAACCTTGGTTATGTTTATGTTGGGTAGACCTTGCTTAGTTGCTAAACTTGGATTTATGGTGGCTCTAATGAACAAAAATGTTAATCTTGATTTACTTTCGTTATACCTTCATTTAATACAAGAACACTGAGGACCGGAGCGTCCGAGGACTGGTGGATGGTCGCTCCTTGGTATGATGAGTGATTGACAACATGGTGTTCACTGACTGTTGATCGAGTATTACAAGTGTAGTTTGCGGTTTGATTTGCGTTAGTGCAGGTGAAGAGCGGGCGCGAAAGGCCTTAGCCTTGCGGGGCCTCCGAGGAGTGGAGAGCCTCTACTTCCACTACAACGACTACGGTGCAGGATGGTCCATCCCCTACACCGACTACGATCCAGCATGATCAAGTGGAAGCTGCAGCTGAGGGGGAGGTTGTCTCCAGGCGAGAGGCACCGAGGCACGTTCAAGTTGATCATCCTCCCTCAAGAATCATCGGCGACATCAATGAACATACAATACGGTCAAGGTCCAGGAATGTTTCTCACTTTACTCATTCGCTTTTGTTGCTACCTTTGAGCTGAAAGACATTGGACACACTCTTTGATCCTAATTGGGTGAACGCTATGCATGAGGAGTTAGAGAACTTTGAGAGAAAACAAGTTTGGGAGTTGGTAGATCCACCACCACATTGCAAACCTATCGGGACAAAATGGGTGTGGAAAAACAAAGAGGGTGAGAATGGTGAGGTGGTGAGAAACAAGTCGAGGTTGGTTGCTCAGGGTTATAGCCAGAAGGAGGGAATAGATTATGAGGAGACATTTGCTCCTGTAGCCCATTTGGAGGCGATTAGGATCCTTCTAGCCTTTTCTGTGGCTAAAGGGTTCAAATTGTACCAAATGGATGTGAAGAGTGCCTTTTTGAATGGGTTTTTAGAAGAAGAGGTTTATGTGAAGCAACCACTAGGCTTTGAGAGTGCTGAGTTTCTCCACCGAGTGTATAGGCTAAGGAAGGCGTTGTATGGGCTGAAACAAGCTCCCCGGGCATGGTATGGCCGGTTGAGGGGGTTCTTGTTCAGCAAGAGGTTTGAGATGGGCAAAGTAGATAAGACTCTATTTCTCCTCAGGTAGGGCGATGATATCCTAATTGTTCAGGTGTATGTGGATGATATTGTCTTTGGTTGCAAGGTTTGCAGAGGACATGAGCAAAGAATTCGAGATGTCTATGATGGGAGAATTGCAGTCCTTTCTCGGGCTTCAGATCAAGCAGGCTAAGGAGGGAACCTTTGTGCATCAAGCCAAGTACACTAAGGACATCCTCAAGAAGTTCAATATGGATGACTCGAAGCCCCTGTCGACACCGATGAGTATGACTACAGCGCGGGACGCGGACGAGGACGGAGAGCCCGTGGACCAGAAGGAGTATCAGAGCATGATCGACTCCCTCTTGTACTTGACGGCGACGAGGCCGGACATTCAGTTTTCTGTGTGTCTGTTCGCTCGATTTCAAGCATCGCCGAGGACTTCACATTGGCAGGCCGTCAAGTGGATTTTCAGGTATCTTTGATACACTCCTGATCTTGGTCTTTGGCACTCGGCGTCCTCTTCGCTTTCACTTCTTGGTTTTTCGGATGCCGACTTTGTGGGGGTGTCGAGTCGATAATAAGTCGACTTCGGGGGCATGCCAGTTTTTGGGTTCCTCTTTGGTTTCTTGGTCTTCTCGCAAACAATCAAGTGTACCTTAGTCTACCACAGATGCTGAATATGTAGCTGCTGCTACAACTCCCAGCTGCTTTGGATCACATACACGCTGAGTGACTTTGGTGAGGAGTGTACCCATGTTCCTCTCATGTGTGATAGCACGAGTGCCATTAGTGTTGCCAAAAATCCCGTGCTACACTCCAGAACCAAGCATATAGAAGTGAGGTACCACTTTTTGAGAGACAATGTGGAGAAGGGAAACATATACTTAATTCATGTGCCAACCCAGAAACAGCTCGCTGATATCCTGACAAAGCCTTTGGACCAAGCTACATTTGCTCGTTTGCGGGGAGAGATTGGGGTGATTTATCCTTTTTGAGCTTGGGTTGTGGAGTCTGATGTACATATGCATGTTGCATTTTCATATCTGTAACATATCATGGTTAGCATCTTTGTATCATAGACTGCATTTGTATCATATGCTTTAGAGATGTGTTTCTCCTATATACATTGATCACTGTGATATGTTGGATGTGAGCTTATGACTTTGCTAGTGAGCTTTTGTGATGTATAGCTATGCTCTTGGTAGCTTTGGGATGTATATGCATGTGAATGGCTTATTTTTGTGAAAATGCTACATATGATCCTCTCTTGTGAGTTGAATGCCTTTCATGCTCCTTTTGTGCTCAAATGGCTATATCCTGCTTAATGTGTGCTTAGGTATCATGCTCTTTCCATTTGGGATCAAAGACCATCATGAATGTTTAGCCTACATACTACCTTGTGGAGAAGCCTAAGCTTCTTTTTAAATGATCAAGTTAATTTCTGAGGAAAACTGAGATAGTGTTGTTCTGTTAATTGATTTGGACATTTGGTGGACCTATAGTTTGATTTGGTCAATCAGAAACTCGTTTTGGTGAACTGCAGTATGATTTGATTAGTGCAGCAGGTGTTTGATTTTGTGATGAGAAACTTAATTCATACACGTATTTCCTTAGGGTGTCGCTTGATTTTCAATTGAAAGTGGCACTGAAACCTAGGCTTTCATTTACAGTAATGCTATGAAGCTTGCTTATATATTTTTCGGTGTAGCTGATCTTTCTTCCTGAAATTACATTGTGGTTCCAGCAATTACTCAGTTGTGTTCTATATCATTATACCTGCATCTTCAACTAACTACTAATACATGCTGATAAGTTAAAAAAAATCATGTGGACGAACCGGTTAATCTCCATCTTATGTTTTGTCGAGCAGTGTTGCCTCTTGCTGCTAGCAAGCAGGAGCAGCGCAAATCACATGTTAGCCTGTGATATTATCTGGGGCGTGAGTTACAAGTTATTGATTGGATTGTTCAACTGCATACAGTTTGCCACTCTATCTAGATTCTTTAGCATTGTGGTCTTTCCCTTGCCCAGGTTCAACTCTCATTGCTACCTTTGTTTTTGCAAAGACAGAATCTTTAGCATGCATAAGGGACAATCCATTCTGAATTTTGGCAATGAAGTTTGATTATCTTAGTTGGGATAAAAAATTGGTTCAATTTCATGAGACTATCTTTCAGGCAAGACACCATAACCGAAACAAGGTTGGATAAACAAAGCAATCTCATGGTTTATTTAGGTCCTTTTCGTGCATTCTCATCTTATGGTGTATTTATGATAAATCCATAGAAAATAGTAATGTAAAATTTCTTTCACTTCGCTTGCCAAAAAAGATTTATTCTTTTATTTCACCTTTGGAGCTTATAAATTTATCTGTGCTTCTTATTTTTCTTAGCTTTTATACCTCACAGGTATACTCTAAGACTTTATTTAGTATGTCCGAGTAACATAATTTGTGTCGTACAATTGCTGAAAATATTTTAGTATTAGTGTATTGTAAAATGTGATAGCTTTTATTAGAATTCTATTCTTTTTAGACATGCTCAATAATCAGTATGTAGATTTATATATTCATGTCTCCCCCATCTTGTGTTCTGTGCCACACCACGATTACTGTTGCAAAAGTGTTTCATTTGCAATAGTTTGTTGATATAAAATCATGCCTTCAGGGAGTGCTTGGATCCATGAGACTAAATTTAGTCTGACTAAAATTAGTCTATTTGAGAGGCTAAAGTTCCAAGCACCCCTGACTAAAGAAGGACTAAAACTAGTCTTGAGACTAAAACTTTTTAGTAAGGGGAACCCTACTAAACTTTGTTTTAGCTCTCTCTCTCTCTTCATTTAACCTCATAGAAATCTGTAGCATGCCCCATCTATTGGCTGGAGAGGGAGAGAGGGAGAGAGATAATTAATGCTCATTTACTACATTTTAGTCTCTTTAGGATTTGGATCCAAGCATAGGTGAGACTAGCAACTTTTAGTCTGACTAGTTTTAGTCATGGGACTAAAAGGTATCCAAGCACCCTCTCATTTGCCCCTCATTTTCTCTTATGTCGAATTTTAGTTTAGTCAATGTGCTACCTGGACCTTTTCATTGCCATGCAGGATATGTGGTTTGGGATATGATAACCTAATGTTGGATCTTTCGGTAAACCTTCTATAATTCTAGCATTTCTCCTGTGGTTTTGTACTTCTATATGCGTTTGCAGTTTGAAGTTTCAGAGTTCATGGGCATCAGAATTATGTTCAGCTAAGATGTGCTTTTAATAGAATTATGCTTCAAATTCCAGTATTGCAAAGAATCCTTTTCACCTAAGATTTGTTGTGAGAACATCCTTGATAGCATGTGCTGAGAATATACTTGCAAAATTTGTTTTATGATGTCGTGTCAGATTATATACAATATCTTAATTAACTACCAGCCAATTCCATTAAGCTAGCATTTGCAATTTTCAAGCTATAGTTATCTTTGTGGCTGAACAAGGGTATTGTTAAGGAAAATTTAGTTTTAGGAGTAAAGATTGTTGAACATTACCATGATCCCTGACTGTTAAAGGCAATTTCAGATGAAGCTGGGCCATTCAAACTGACTCCATGAAAGAATAGGAGTGCCGGCAGAAAAATCCATGGAGGGCAGCAGGAACAAGGTTGCCATGGCTAGATCCGAGATGAACATCACTGGAGGCAAGCTGGTGTCCATGAGTCTATGATTGGACTTTGGCTTGTGTCCATCTGAAAATAGTTCAGAATTAATTCTCTAAAAGCTTGCTGCCGAAAATATTGTTATGCATATCCCCCCCTAAAAAATATTGCTGAAACATTATGGCATTGATCAGAATATAGAGTTCATAGTTCAGTTTCTCTGTACTGATTCTATCAGAATGTGTATCAATGTAGCATTTAGTTTACACAACATTTTTCAATCAGATCGATTATCATTGTACCATTTAGATTACACAGCAATTTCAGAAGCACAAGAGCACAAAGGCCTATATTTTGAGTTTTTTTTATATCAGCCTATATTCTGAGTTGTGGCATGTGTCTGCCCTCATGTGTTGGTTTCCTGTGGTAGTGATGTATTTTTTTCTCATCACATGACATTTTCATTGGTTCTGGATTGGAATGGACTAGTAGAATGGTGAGGCTCTCCCTTTCCTGCATTATGGTTTTATCTTTGAAATCTTCAGATGAAGCCATTCCCCCAACTACTAATGTCCCTAAAAATTGCTTCACTATCAGAACTACACGTATAGAGCTAGCTTTAAGAAAATAGTACCCTATGTTATATATTATCGTGCAAATATGAAACATAGCTTTGTTTTGTATAAACTTGCATTTTTTGCAGATATGCATTTTTGTATTATAGAACTGCATGGCTGCATTTTCACTATTCTTTTTGATTTAATCTGCGTTCTTAATATAATGAAGCGCAGTTCTCCTGCGTCTTTCGAGAAAAAAAAATCTGCGTTGCTAGCTCGCCATTTTATTTCACTTTGAAGTAGCTCGGCATTTTATTTGATTTCGAAGTAGTTCGTCATTTTATTGCACTTTGAAGTAGCTCTCCATTTGTTACCGAATTATCTTTGATGCAGAGTTAGCTATGTCATGCTAAATAATCTTTTTGCAATTTATTTATAGAAGGAAACAGTGGTCGATGAAAGCAAGGGATTAGTGAAGTACATAGAACATATAAAGGATCAAGAGAAGCAGGAAGTGGAAGAACTCTTACGCTCCAGTGACCAAAAATGATAAGCAGCTCCGATTGAGTAGTTGAGATTTTTCTGGAGGGTGCAACAATGTCTTAGGCGATGTTGGTATGATGTGTACTATAGCATGCGACCCTGTAGCATACTCCCTCCGGTTTGGTAAGTGAAGTCGTTTTGGACAAGGTTTGAGTCAAACATTGAGAATATAAATCGTAAATAACTTTTAAGTCGTTGAGTTTGGAAATGTGAAAACTACATGAATAGATTTGTCTTACAAAATACTTTCATAAAAGTATACATATGTTAGTTTTTAATAAATATTTTTATAAAAATAAGAAGTTAAAGTTGTACTTAGGAGATCTTGTCGCTGTCCTAAATGACTTCATTTACTAAACTGGAGGGAGTAGTAGTTCTGCTATGGCGATTACTCATAAACTTGCACTGACAGAAAACTCCAAATGGATTTTTTCAATTTGCGAAACAAATTGTTTGAATGAGTTATTTTCTTCGGAAGGATTTAATTTCCATTGATATATTGTGCACTTATTGGATGGATTTTTTAAACCTGTAGCAACACACGGGCACTTTCCTATTATACTATAAAGATTGAATAATTTGAAAAACCTTTCTCACCCGGATCGGCCCCGCCTTACCCCTCACGCCGGACCCACCCGTCATCTAATTGGAGGACCGAAACGTGGGTAGAACCATAGAAATCACAATCTAGAGAGCGTTTTTGCCAAAAAGTTATTTCTTTTCACACCTGTCTCCTGTCATACCCACCCACCCCGTACCCGCGGTCGGGCCCACCCACCCGCACCACGGTCACCCCTCCGCAATTCCTCTCTGTTGGCCAACGCGACCATGCGCCGCCACGCGTACCTCCTCCTGCTTGCGTTTGGCCTGGGCGTCGCCATCCACTCCAACACCGAGGGTTGCGCCTGCCATGTACGTGCTGCCCAGCTACCCGGCGACCTCCTCCACGGCGGCAGTGAACGCCTCCAACGGCCGCCTCGCCCGCCAGAGCAGGTGTCCGGCGAGCTCTCCACCTACCCGGCGACCTCCTCCATGGCGGTGATGAATGCCTCCAGCGGCCACCTCGCCCGCTCGAGCAGGTGCCTAGCGATACTATCCACCGCCGCCACCATAGCCGTCGTCTGCCTGCCGTCGTCGATCTCTCTCCGTGGGCCACCATAGCCCAAGGTTTCGCTGTCGATCTGCCATGGACGTCGTCGACTGCCACCTCTCCTCCATGCGGTTTCCACCGTTCCACCGGGGATGCTCGGGGCTGTCGCCAAGGATGCTCGTGGTGGCTGCCGAGAGGCCCACCGCCGAACGAGCGGTCCGCTGGTCATCTGATATCTCTGCCATGCTAGTGCCATCGAGCTACCTCCACGGGAGGGGGCGTGTTCTGCCTCCGAGATCTCCGAGAACGATGCCCGCCAGGAGCAGCGCTAGCCTCTGCTCGCTGCTGCTGCCGCATCCGCGACAGACTCCGCCTGAGCTCGAGGCTCCGCACGAGTTTGGGGAGGGAGAAGGAGGGGCGGCCATGCCCCACAGTGGCGGCACCCCAGCCTCCCTGCCCGCCGAGCGCGGGCTACCGCATCGTCCATGGAGGCCACAGCGGAGCCCCTGTGTTGGTCGCCAGGGAGGCCTCTGCGCCGGTCGCAGAGCCCCTGCGCTAGCCGGGGAGGGAGGGAGGCACCGGTGGGAGGCCCATTGCAGAGCCCCTACGCTGGCCACCACAGAGGCCTCTGCGCCGGCCGCGGAGCCCCTACACTGGCTGGGGAGGGAGGGAAGCATCGATGGGGAAGGGAGAGAGAGATGCCAGAGAGGGAGAGGATAAAGTTTGGGTTTTTTGTTTGCCCCTTTTACTTTTTAGTAATTATATTTTAGTCCCTGTAATTTATATTCCCTCTCATTTTAAACTCTAGAGAGGTAAAAAAAATTAATTTTAATTCAAGATAATAGTCTGAGGTGGATAAATATACGATTGTTGATATAAAGTAAATATATAGAGTAACTGGAGTGTGTGAGAAGTGGATGTAGAGTAAAAAACCTTGAAGACATGGTTAGAAAAATGTTTCTTAAAAAGTCTCCAATCATGCCTTATTACACCATCTGAAAAAAGAAGTACGAGAAAAGAAAAGAAAAACAAAACATATGAAAACAAGATGAAGTTTTTTAAGAACCAATTTCAGAAGATTACAAGGTGCTGTTAATTATTTGGTTGAAATGTAGCTAGGTGATTAAATTTAAACTTTGCTTCGATAGAACTTGTTACATTAGTTAAAAAATTGTTTGTTTAATAGGTTCTGTTCTATGACTATAAAGTCCCTTTTAATACATTTTTCCAAGTACTTAGGTTAGTTCAAAAGCAAAAGAAGATGGAATGTGTTATATGATTTTCTCATAAATACATGTGACAAAACACATGCGTGTTGAACGTGCATTTTACTAGCACTACTACAGAAAACGTCTTTAGCAGCGGGCCTAATGGCATTTCTAGGTGCGGGCGGCAAACCCGCTCCTAGCTGTCGCTTTTAGAAATAGCGATTGCTAGGAGCGGGTAAACGAACCGCACCTGAAAAACATTTGTAGGTGCGGGTGACGCCGTCACCTGCACCTACAAATGCCATTTCCAGGTGCGGACGACAATGTCATCCGCACCTGGAAAACACATTTTCAGGTGCGGACAACAAGGTCATCCGCACCTGGAAAACACATTTCCAGGTGCGGATGACCTTGTCGTCCGCACCTGAAAATGTGTTTTCCAGGTGCGGATGACATTGTCGTCCGCACCTGGAAATTGATTTCCAGCTGCTTTGAAATTCAAATTTTGAATGTTTGAAATTCCCGCCAAAATTTGGAATGTTTGAAATTCAAATTTTATGAAAGTGATATGAGATCTAAAGTAAGCATAAGCACAATAATATGAAAAGAAATTCATATACATATCGATCTATATCATTACATCCCATTGACAATAAGGTTTTTTCCACTGACAAAGTTTAGACATCACATCATGGCTCGCGGTATTCTTGACTCTCCCACTCACGTAGGCTAGCAAATTTATCTTCTTCCGCTAATACATGTTCAGGGTGATAATATTGGCCCCTAGGATTTATCACTTCATGCATAAGGTAACGGCAGAAATCCGCAGTTACTGTGAGAAGGTGTCTCTCATGGAGTGTTACGTCACGAGGTCCGATGTCAATCTACAATACACAAACAATATAACAATTGTTAGATCATGCAAAACACATATGTATAGTGTATATACATCCTGAGACATGAAAGGTAGCGGTCCTTACTCGTTCAGGATCACCCTTATATCTCCTAAGACACCTCATCATTTCCATCAGGTAAAACCCGCAGTATACACTGCCAGGTGGTTGCTTGTGGCATGGAAAGTTTGTGTGAATATTCATTTTTTCTGGGTAGGCAGGATTAAATTTTCCTCCTTTCTTAATGTAGTGTTGGTAAGCCCTGTTTAGAAAAAAAACATAGAAGTTACTAGTTGCCAATCGATGTTTAGAATATAAGTCTGACAACAGAAATACACTAACTTTTGAAGGATATCTATGAATTCCTTGTACATGTCTCTACGCCAATCCAGTGAGTCAAATACTACCACCCGTCCCAACTTGGGGTCTATAAGAAATAAAATCCAGTGATTCCTGCATACATGTTATATAGAATTCTTAATCTTTTGAGGCATTGATGAGAAATTTTACATATATATTTTTATAAGTGGTAGAAATGTAAACTAACCCGATGTGGTAGGGCGCCCATATGTAATCTCTATCTTGCCACTTCAAGAACATATGTGTCATGTAGGATGCAAGACGCTTCATAGCGTTTATATGTCCAGTTCTTCGCCTCTTATTTCTTTCTGTATTTGTCTTCAAATCTTTTAGTTCATCATGATTGTCTTCCCATCGGGTGGGGTGCATATGCCTCTCTTCAGCAATAACAAAAGGATCCAAAAATCCAATTTTCTCCTTTGAAAGATGCATTTCTTGTTCTTGCATCCTATACAGCAAAGCTCAAATAATTAGTTATGCAAACCGTAAGCCTTACACACACACAAGATATTAGCATGGATATGAGACACTTACATGCACCACAATCTGATGACTTGTACATCTATCATTTGTAGGTGGAACAAATCATGGAGGTCATGAAAATCTAAGTTGATTTCTTTTGCTTGTGGAAGAAGTGTAGGTCCGAACACATCCAATGGGTATCGTGCCTGGAGGCCTCTGAGCCCAAGAGAACAAGCCCTCATATACCAAGCATGCATCCGTCTCATCTCCCATGGAACTTCTGCGAGTGCCCAGTCGGGTAATAATGGCATACCCCATTCATATCTTAAAGGGCAACTACCAGGTATGTCCAGTATTTCATCGACTGCAATAGTCTTATCGAAGTTTGTGTCAGTGCGGGGTATCGAATATCCTGGTCGTTGGATCGTTGGCATATTGACAGACGGTGTGGTCGTCGTGTCCTGTTGCTTGTTCTTTGATTTGGTATTACTCTTATGCCACCGTGCAGTGATTTCTGATCCTTCCGGATCCTTCGCATAAGCCCGTATCATTCGAGGCACCATTTGTCCTGTGATGCCTCTTTTCCTACAGATCCCGAAGCTGCTCGTGGTGTGGGCATACGAGGTGGAGAATCTTGAGCAGCTGGTGTGGACAAACGCTGCGGAGATCTTTCAGGAGGTGGTGTGGGCACACGCTGCGGAGATCTTTCAGGAGGTGGTGTGGACACACGCTGCGAAGATCTTTCAGGAGGTGGGGTGGACACACGTTGTGGAGATCTTTCAGGTGGCGGTGTGGGCATAAGAGGTGGGGATCCTTGTATGGCTGGTGGTGTGGAAACACGTTGTGGAGGAGATGGTGGTGCACTTGCCAACGGTTGCTCCATAGATTGCAGTTGCTGTGTTGGAGGCAGAATGATATCTCGTTTATGCCACAATATTGTACTATTGAGGCTTTGACCGAGAACACAGATACCCTCTGCTGTTGGTATGTCTATGTCATGATCTTCAAAGTTTGGATTAACTTCAAGCACTTGTACGCGTGCATAATGATGTGGGATTTCTTTACCGTCAAACAATCCACCACCGGGAATCGCAAGTCCCGAGGCAACCTGCTTTGTCTTGCCAGCTCTGCCAACCGGAATGTGCAATGTGCAAGGAGTAGTGATGCATATTGAATCAACTGGGTATGGTTGTGCCGTCGTGGAGGCAACACTGCTTGGAGAGAATGGTGAATTATTATCTCCTTGAGATAATTGCAACGGAGCGAATGGTGTACCGCTTGCTTGCTGCATATGAACCACCGCATTAAAATAAGTATGAAATTTGTCCATAAAAACTTTCTCTGCTGCCACTTGGAGATCCTCCTTGAAACGGCAGTGGCTCCTGTAGGTAGCTCTATCCCTCTCAAACCCATCCCTGATGCTCAACTTTGAGGAAACCGCTCTAACGCGACCCCCATGCTCTCTCGTCCCAAGGGTTGTACTTAGGACATCTCTATCCCTGTTGGCTACAAAGTCTCCTTTCCTCTGAGCCTCGGAAAGGTTCGTTATCTTTTCACACACCACATTGGTTGCTTCCTTTGCAAAATGAAGTTTACCATCAATAATTTCAGGCTCCCTCGCTAGGAGCCACTGATAGCCACGCTCATCTAAGCCTTCAAAAGGGTCAGGTTGTCCGGCGGCTATTAATGCATCCCTAGTCCGCTGCCACTTTTCCTGCTTCCCTAGGTACCCACCCGGTCCGAGACGAGGTCTATGTATGTTTCTCTGCGAAATTCACTCTGTCTCTGGCTCAGGGCTAAAGCTTTTGGAGTAGTCTTTTGCCTGACAAACTCGTTCCATTGGGCTTCAGTGACCATTCCATATTTCTTTTTTACTTCATCATATGTTGCACCCTTCTTAACAGAGTCCCTATTCAACTCACCCTTCCATCGGCGGAAACTTTCGCCGAGTGCCTTCCTAGCATAACGACGTATCTTTTCTCTGGTTGTTTTAGACTGAGGCAGCAGAAAAGTTTGCTTCAACTTGGCCCACATTTCACCCTTTAGCCCCTCAGGAACTTGGAACCAATCAAGGATGGTTGGATCCACGGCATAGTCTGTTCGTATTAATGCTTCTATGGCATTCCGGAACTTCGTACGAACCAAAGGAGGATCCATGGGCTCTCCGGATGGGCTAATACCCTCGACTGACCACTGGCCTTTGGGGTATTTGTTTCTTCCTCGTTCACCTCGGTTTCTTTTATCTTGACTCTCAGAGGTCATCATCATCGCAATTTCAGGACCTGAGGTGCCACAATCTTCAATTTCTTCTTCTGGGGGGGTACGAGGTCGGCGGCGCCGCTTCCTCGTGCTAGGTTGAGGCATCTATATGAACCATAGGTAAAGCAATTCAAGATCATTTCAAATAATATGAATAGACCTCACTGACACTGCAAATGGTTTAGCATTACCTCCGGAACGTAATCAGGATCAGTGTCCGTCCGTGGTCTCGGGGGCACGGGATGTGGATCTATTGGATCTTGCCAAACACCATCTACGAACGCCCCGAGTCCTACCTGCGGTCCATCCTCACCACTCGCGTCATCTTCATTTTCATCTTCAAAGACCATCTGGTCTGCAATATTGTTTACTTCTTCACATTGGGATAAGATATACTCGTCTTCGTTCACAGCGTCCCTTTCGTGTATAAATGGCGAACCACTACGACGATCCATCTAATTAACCAAATCATAAGCTAAGTTTAAATCTAAATCTAAATTGAAATTGAAATTCAAATCTAAATGTAAATTGCATTGCATTCTAAATTCAAATTCAAATCTAAATCTAAATTTAAATTGCATTGCACTCTAAATTGAAATGTACATAGAAGTTCAAATTCAAATTTATGATGGCATTGCATTGCACTCTAAATTGAAATGTACATAGAAGTTCAAATTGAAATTTGTGCTGGCATTGCATTGCACTCTAAATTCAAATGTACATAGAAGTTTAAATTCAAATTTGTGATGGCATTGCATTGCACTCTAAATTTAAATTTACATAGAAGTTCAAATTCAAATTTGTGATGGCATTGCATTGCACTCTAAATTCAAACTCAAATTTAAATTCAAATTTAAATCTAAATTGAAATCTAAATTGCACTCTAAATTGAGATCTAAATTGCAATCTAAATTGAAATTCATATTCAAATTTAAAACTAAATAAAAAAAAGCTGACGTCAGCCATTTGATGGCTGACGTCAGCTCGTCTTCGAACCGGTGCCAGCGCGCGGGGGAGGTGTCGCCGGGGAGGTGGCGGCACCGGGGGGGCCGCGCCGGGGAGGGCCGCGCCGGCGGGGAGGGCGCGCGGCGGGGAGGGCGAGCGCCGGGGGAGGCCGCACCGGCGGGGAGGGCGCGCGGCGGGGAGGGCCGCGCCGGCGGGGAGGGCCGTGCCGGGGTTGGCCGGGACGGCGGAGAGGGGGCGGCGCCAGGGGAGGCCGCGCCGGGGAGGGACGGGACAGTGGAGAGGGGGCGACGCGCGGCGTAGAGGAGGCCGCTCCGCGTCGGGGAGGCAGCGCGCGGCGGCGGCGGAGTCGACGGCGGAAGGTGCGGCGGCAGAGACGGCGGCGGACGGGGCGGCGGCGGAGTCGACGGCGGACGGGGCGGCGGCAGATAGGCACGGCGGACTCGACGGCGGAGAGGCGTGGTGGCGGCGGTGAATTTCGGCAGCCTAACGGCGTCGTCGTCGCGCGAACTCGTGAAATTTGGCTAAGTCTTCTTCTCTGGTGAATATATAGGGCACCATTTGTAGGTGCGGGTGGCCAGTTCGCCCGCACCTGAAAACAATTTCCAGGTGCGGGCGGCTTCGTGGCCCGCACCTGGAAATCATTTCTAGGTGCGGGTGTATAGGCAGGGGCGTAGCCAGAATTTGAACATAGGGGGGCCAAATCGTTAAGTGGTATAAGGTCACAACAATACGATGGCATATACACACATATATCGTAGTTTGAATAAAGCATAGATTATAAATAGTAAATCAACATGAGTTGCATGACACAATTGTTTAGTAATTTGCCGTGTTAGGATCTTTATCATAGATAACAAATAGTAAATCAACATGAGTTGCATGACACAATTGTCTAGTAATTAGTTGTGTTAGGATCCTTATCCCTTATACAGGTAGCTAAATGATCAGTTACAAGTTAAAGATTGAAAAGTATATTGAAATTTGAGGGGAAATAGAAAGGAGCAGCTGGTTATTCAATCTAAGCATGCAACAAGACAACTATAATACGATTAATTTAATTAAACCCTACAGACTAGCCCATCATTATTTTGCCTTGGTTAGATTGTAACAACAACAGTAGTGACTTCGGAGGTTGGCCCCATCGCACCTTGTCTCGGGTTAGCAAGCAGAGGACCAGAGTGTTAGGACAACACAGAGACGGAGCTGAGGTTCTGTATTCACCGGACAAATTCTTGGGACAATACGAAGTACTGGGAGCCTATATAAGCTAATCAGAGTGATTACCTCCCTGGTTTACCAGAGCATTAGGGGGGGCCAGGCCCCTGCGCGCCCCCCCTTGGCTCCGCCCCTGAGCTAAATGATCAGTTACAAGTTAAAGATTGAAAAGTATATTGAAATTTGAGGGGAAATAGAAAGGAGCAGCTGGTTATTCAATCTAAGCATGCAACAAGACAACTATAATACGATTAATTTAATTAAACCCTACAGACTAGCCCGTCATTATTTTGCCTTGGTTAGATTGTAACAACAACAGTAGTGACTTCGGAGGTTGGCCCCATCGCACCTTGTCTCGGGTTAGCAAGCAGAGGACCAGAGTGTTAGGACAACACAGAGACGGAGCTGAGGTTCTGTATTCACCGGACAAATTCTTGGGACAATACGAAGTACTGGGAGCCTATATAAGCTAATCAGAGTGATTACCTCCCTGGTTTACCAGAGCATTAGGGGGGGCCAGGCCCCTGCGCGCCCCCCCTTGGCTCCGCCCCTGTGTATAGGCGGTCCGCACCTACAAATATTTTCTCATTTTCTGAACTTTTTGTTCTAATTAATATTTAACGTATTAAATGACCTCAAATGAAAATTTAGTGAACTACAAAGTTTTATGTCTTGTTACCATCTACAAGTTTGGTATATATTTTGTATTCATCTGAGATGCATGTCAAAAATTTGTGTTCAAATAGTACGTTCACAAATGTAGTAACAATTCATTACACATGTCTCACTTTTACTGAAAGAACCACTAAAGCCATTCTATTTTTAATAAAATCAATAAAGCTATTGTATTTTTAATAATTCCACTAAATCCATTGTATTTTTAATGCATCTTATTTTTAATCCATTGTATTTATATTTGATTTATTAAGAAATCCACTAAATGCATCTTATTCACTAAGAAATTCAGTAAGTAGCTGCATGACATGAGATAATTGTATTCAAAGTACATTAGTTCAAATGCAAATTACAAAAGAAGCACAAACTAAAAGTACTTTAATACATCAATACTTAAAAGGATAATAACAACGCATGATTAATACATCAGTACTTTAGTCTTAGCAAAAACTAAAAGTTCAAATCCATACAATTAAAAGGGTACAAATTTCATACTTAATTAAAATCTAGGATCGTTCACATCATGACCGTGAATCATCGTGAGGTACAAAGTATGATTAATATCGATGATGTTGATTCCTAAGAACCTATCAACATAATCCAGCGCATATATGTATGCACTATCTCTGGCCATGTAGGGCGTCATGAATATCTCTCCAAATATTTGCACCGAATTCGTAGATGATGATAGGGTAATGCCAACTTGCCAACCGCGACGTACTGGACATGGGTGCGGTGTTGTGAATGTCCATCCAATGTTATCCAATACTTGACGTAAGACCTCATGCTTACCTTGATCAGCGTGCATGAAACTGTTATACAATGCGTCCTGATTCAATTAGCAAGCAAAACATAACGTGTAAGTACAAAGTTCTTAAAAAACAAATTCCAAAAATAAAGAGTAAGTTTTAGTTACATACAATAGACGATGCATACGATGGTGATATCTGTTTAGGCATTTCAGTGACGACCATGTTGTTATGTTCTAAGGCTTTAATCTTGAAGTAACTATAGTCTGGGAATACATGTCTTGTTTGAGCTTCTATTTCGATAAGTGCCTTCCTCACGGCATCAGAAGCGGCAACATGTGGTTGTATTGCAGCAAAAGAATTGACATGGATAATAACTGTATCACCAAGTGTTTGCTCTCGCATGCCCGCAACATTAATTGATAGAGAAACAATAAACCTTCCTCGTGATGAAGTCGTTTGTTCATGTCTCACCATTGGAGCTTGTCCAGTCACAGAATTAACAATGCCAATAATACACATTATTATCATTGTAAAAACAATGCCAAATTCAAAGAATTGAATATCTAAGTACATACCACATTTTGACGTAACTCGCGTTGGGTAATGGGCATGGGTTCTTGACCGACAGGGAAGGAAGCACCAACAGGTTGCCCTGGGGGTGGTGGCGGAGGGTCTGGGACTGGAGGGCCACTACGAAAAGGACGACGACCACCTCCACGGCCGCCATCACGATTAAAAAGGCAAACCGATCCATTGTTATCCCTAAAATATATAAGATATTTTATTTAAAATTTTCTACACAAACTTAAGTCTACCAAAAAATTGCTACACAATCTATTTTGAAATTGTACTCCCTTCTATATAATTTTAAAATGCACTAATCTAAGCTAACAATTTTTTTAAAAAAATCACTTACGGAGGTCGCCGCGCGAGGGAGGTGGCCGCGGGCGACGCCTGGGAGGGCGGCCGGGGACGGCGGAGATGGGGCGGCGCGCGGCGGGGAGGAGGCCGCGCCGGCGCCGGGGACTCGCACGTCGGGGAGGCGGCGGTGGCGAATTTCGACAGCCTGACGGCCCTCCTGTGCGGCGAGCTCGGTAAAATTGGCTAAGTGTTCGTCCTCATTACATATATAGGTAGGCATTTCTAGGTGCGGGTGGGCGCATGGACCGCACCTAGAAATCATTTCCAGGTACGGGTGGCCTTGCTGCCCGCACCTAGAAAACATTTTCCAGGTGCGGGTGATAAGGCCGCCCGCACCTAGAAAACCTTTTCCAGGTGCGGGCCGCAAGGCCACCCGCACCTACAAGGATTTTCTCATTTTCTGAATTTTTTGTTCTAATTAATATTTAACGTATTAAATGACCTCAAATGAAAATTTAGTGAACTACAAAGTTTTATGTCTTGTTACCATCTACAAGTTTGGTATATATTTTGTATTCATCTGAGATGCATGTCAAAATTTTGTGTTCAAATAGTACGTTCACAAATGTAATAACAATTCATTACGCATGTCTCGCTTTTACTGAAAGAACCACTAAAGCCATTTTATTTTTAATAAAACCAATAAAGTCATTGTATTTTTAATAATTCCACTAAATCCATTGTATTTTTAATAATTCCACTAAATAATTTATATTTGATTTATTAAGAAATCCACTAAATGCATCTTATTCACTAAGAAATCCAGTAAGTAGCTGCATGACATGAGATAATTGTATTCAAAGTACATTAGTTCAAATGCAAATTACAAAATCCAATTAATTTAACTGGCTATATTATTATGCAGTAACAATTCTTGATTCTCCATCCTTCCGTGACCAGGGCTTTTCATCTTTCTTTATAGTAGCTTCTAGTCTCAACATCTTCTGAGGTAGATCAGTGAAAAAGCTCATGTCATTGCACTCATTATTGTACTCTTCAATGTCTTTGACTCCATCAATCCCTATCACTTCTTGTTTTCCAGGCACTACAACATGATGTGTTTTTTTTGCTCAACAACATACATGACTTGCCCAACCTGTGAACCAAGTACCCATAGGTCATCTTTGTGACCAACATTATTGAGATCGACAATTGTGAAGCCGTAGCTGTCCACTTGAACACCTTTTGGGTGTTTAACCCAACGACACCGAAAAACAGGGAGTATAATATTGGATCCATAGTGCAGTTCCCATATATCATCTATGACACCATAATATGTAGTGCTTACCGCTTTGGAGTCAAAGCCATTGTTACAAACACCGCTGTTCTGAGATACAGTCTTCTTGTCCTTCGCGAAAGTATAGAAAAGATATCCATTAATATCATACCCTTGCCAGGAGGTGACCCGCGAAGAAGGGCCAGATGCCAATATTTTGATCGTTTGCTCTTCCACGGTGCCCCCATCTGCAAGATTTAGGTCCTTCAACCATGTTGTCAAATGACGCGTGTGCTCCCTCAAAATCCAATCTTCCGACCGGCCATTGCTTAGATCACGAATCAATTTCAAGTGTTGACTGACTAAAGGTGACATTATTGTTAGGTTTCGCATCGCACATCCATGGGCTTGTTTCACAGCTTCAAAGTCGGAATCAATGAAGGTTTTCCTCCCTGCAGTGCCGATCCCTTGCAACTTGCCCGCAAATCGCGGTACCGGCAAACCAATTCGTACTTTATCCTTTAGGTAACCTAGGCAAGACTCGATGATTTCCTCTGTGTTGTATCCCTCTACCATGGATGCCTCGGGATAAGCACGATTCATAACAAACCGGTTGAGAATTGACATGAAACGCTCATAGGTCCACATTTCGTGTAGGTAAAGTGGACCCAAAGCGCGTATCCGATCGACCATGTGAATCATGAGATGTTCTGTAATATCGAAAAATCCTGGAGGGAAGCACATCTCCATCTGCACCATAGTCTCTGCAACAAATTCTTGGATATAGTTCAACTCATCTTCATCGTTAACCTTTTGAGAAATTTTGGTGAAGAAGTAACATAACCGAGTGATTAACATCTTCACATATACCGGTTTAATCACTCTAATTGCAATTGCCAGGAAGATAGTAAGCATCATATGAGCATCATGACAGTTCCAACCTGATAGCGAGAGATCTTTCATTGAGACTAGTTTTCTAATGTTCGATGAGAATCGACTTGGTACCTTAATCCCCCGTAACGATTCACAAACTGCCTTCTTCTCAGCTAGTGCCAAATTATAGCTCGCCGGTGGTAGTTCGTATCTTCCATTACCCTTATCGATAGGGTGAAGATCTTCTTTGATATCCATTGCTACAAAATCTTGTCGTGACTTTAAGGTATCCTTTCTGTTGGCTGATGTTTCGAGCAGGAGACCAATTGTGTTACCAAACACATTCTTCTTCAGGTGCATACCATCGATGGCATGACGGACCGCGAGGTCCGGCCAGTACGGCAAGTACTTGTAGAAGACCGACATCTTCTTGAATGGCACACCTTCAATAGGTGCCTTATCTATGTTCCTCTTCTTTCCTTGTTTTGTCATCTTCCCATAAGGCACTTGGATGGCCCTGACCATGTTCAAAATTTGGTGTCCATCTTTTTTTGCAGCCACAGATCCTATGTTGGCCTTGTCACTAAAATAGTTATAGAACTTTTTACTTCGAAATCTGTGCCCTTCCACCAAGAAGCGCCTATACCCAAGGTAACCTACCTTTCTAGAACCATCTAGGAAAGTCCATACGGTGTCACCAATGCAAACCGCGCATCCCGTCTTACCTTTCACCTGTCCCGACAACACAAACAATGCTTGATAATCGTTGATGGTGACAAAGATAATGGCTCTTAGAGTAAATTCCTTCCTTATGAAACCGTCTATGATTTTGATACCCTGCTTCCATAAAGTTTCCATCTCTTGCATCAAAGGCTCAAGGAAAACATCGATATCAATACCAGGAGCCTTTGGTCCTTGGATCATGGTGGATATCAAAAGGTACTTTCTCTTTTGGCACAACCATGTTGGCAAGTTGTATATTGTCAAAATCACTGGCCATGTGCTATGAATGCTGGTCCTTTCACCGAACGGATTCATTCCGTCAGTACTTAGCCCAAATCGAACGTTTCTTGGTTCCTCTCCTAATTCTGGATACTTCTGATCGAGCTTCTTCCACTGCTTAGCATTAGATGGATGTCGAAGCTTCCCGTCACCCTTCTTGCGCTTATCTGAAGCCCACCATGTCATCAGTTCAGCGTCCTTCGGGTTTGAGAACAAACGCCTAAGGCGATCCGCAACAGGGAGGTACCACATGACCAAGGCAGGAATTTTGCCGGTTTTTTCAGAACCGCCTATAGTCGTGTCTTCTTGTTCAGCAGCATCATTAATTGATGTACCCTTCCTGCTCCTTTTACTCCTGACAGTTATGCCATCTTCAGCACATGACCTGGTATTCTTTTTGTATCGACTAGCTGAACAAACAGGACATTTGTCCAAATCTTTGAAAGTATCCCCGCAGTACAAGATACAATGGTTTGGACATACATGAATTCTTTCGACGCCCATCGTGAAAGGACTCACAAGCTTCTTTGCTCGATATGTGTCGGTGGGCACTTTATTCGACTTTGGAAGCAACCAACCCAACACACGTAGCAGATCATTGAAACTCACATCGGACCAGCCGTGCTTGGCCTTCAGAATCAACATCTCAAGTACGAAACGAAGTACGGTCCAATGTTTTGGGCATCCCTTTGAACGCGGGTACACATTCTCCTCAGCTGCTTTCTTCACTATCTCGAACTTTTCTAACCCCATTGCACTGCCAACCAATATTTCTTCCTTGGTGTTACGTAACAACTGCGTCAGGTAGTCACTATCATCCAATTCATCATCCTCGGTACTATCGTAACCGTCATCATCATTGCCACCATCACCATCATCATCAAAACCAATATCATTAACACCATCAGAGCATTGACCATGATCACCATCATCATCGCCGCTACCCTCACCATAAATATCATCAAACATGACCCCAAAGTCACTATCATGCATGATTTCTTCGAGCGGATTCAGAGGAGGTGGTGCATTATTATTCTTTTTCTCACCATGAGATGTCCATATCATATAGTTTTCAACGAAACCATTCATCAGCACATGCGACCTTATCGAAATTGTTTCATTGATATTGAATACCCTTATGTTTTTGCATTTTTTGCATGGACAAACCACCACCTTTTTCTTCTCAACCGCAGCATTAATCTCCGCGGCCTTAATAAACTTGTTAAGTTCTTCACGAAAATGTACGCTCGTTCTTCGGGCTTCATACATCCATGTCCTGTCCATGTCTCTGGAAAGAATCAGAGGACACGAGAAAATTAAATCCACATTTCATAAACATAAAAGTTCATTTGATAATAATAATCTTATTATTCTCGTACCTAATAATAAATATCTAAGTCAATATATAATCACACTTGTTGTATTTAATAAAAACATACGAAATATAGATTTTTGCAAATTCATGAAACATACCATTCTTGTGGCATTATAGAAAAAAAACAAATTGTCTTCTCTATGAACCTAGGAAAATTCATCCTTCATGTATGATGGCTAAACAAAAAGTTGAACTCAAATTGACTAGATAATCTTGCTCTCCTACCTAAATAGCACAATTTGACCCAAGAGTTTGAGCTAAATGAGGTCCAAAAGTTCTAATCCACACCTATGGAGTTCTAGACCTAAATGCATCTCTATTGAGCCAAAAAACAATGAATAAAGCTTCAAAGAGACAAAGAAATGAGAATAACTAACCTCCTTTAGTCTCCAAGTCCAAGGAAAAAATTTTGAAACTCTCCCCCCCCCTCCTTTTTGTATTTTTGGCGATTTTTGGACAGCACCCCGAGGTATACTGTTCGGACGCTGTTGCTGTCGGGAGGAAGAAGACGGGCTCGAGATTCCTTTTGTCGATTTTTTCGGGTGCGGGTGGCCACGTGAACCGCTCCTGAAAATGGTTTTCAGGAGCGGTTCACGGCGCAAGCCGCACCTGAAAATCCTTTTCAGGTGCGGGTGACGCCGTCGTCCGCACCTGAAAATTGGTGCCATTTTCAGGTGCAGACGACCGCGTCACCCGCACCTGAAAATGCCCGTTTTCAGGTGCGGGCCACGGCGTCACCCGCACCTGAAAATGGTTCACCATTTTCAGGTGCGGGTGATGCCATGGCCCGCACCTGAAAATGTGTTAATAGGTGCGGGTTCGTTTGCTACAGTGTCGCGACCATTTGTTGGAACGGACGGTAATTCGACCCGCTCTTAAAAAAAATGGAGGCGCTCTTACAAATGTTTTATGTAGTAGTGTAGTATAATAAGAGATTGCATCTAGAATTAGACATTGTGTAGAAACAATAATATATATCAATCAGACTCCATGAGGTGGGTGGGGATCCAACTTGCAGGGCGTGTACACAAATGCATCGGCAATGCCTTGATCCGCCTCGTGCACGTTGTACAACATCTGAAGACCTGTAGGGTGTATATTGCCCAAGTATTGGAACTTGGATGAATTCAAATGGTAGGCCACGGCTCTGTCATCATATCCTACGCCCAAGAAGACAACCTCTTTGTAAGGATGGAATCCAAACACCCAAAAATCACCAAAATAACCGTCATCCCTCGACCTGTCCTCGGGAGTAGTGATGCTATCTAGAGTAAATTCGACTTCATCGAATTGCTGTTCTACTGGTGCTGCGACCGTTTCCCCTATTTCCCTTGACAAGCCCATGCCCGTTTCATCATCAAGACCATAATCCTGATTGTAGTTGATGTCTTCTAGGATCCAAGGGCCACGCACTTTTTCGTCCAAGTAGCAGCGCGGTAGCACAATCCCCAGATGTTGGTTACAATGCCTCAGCACCCACTGACTGTATTCATCATCGACGAGGATCCAAACTTTGAGGCAGTGACGGGGTTCATTGTTACTATCCGCAAGGTACGGCCCCTTCTCAGACTTCCCCAAGAAAGGAATTTGTGAACCTCTGCTGATACCAGCTGGTGGTTTGATTACTCGGTACTCATCATCTCCTGACAAGGATATCCTGCATGCAATATAATTAAGTTAATGATCAAACACGCATACTAGCTAATTAACTACGCACACATACCTTAAGAAGAAGTTGTTAGGGCAATGCACGTAGATTGCTTTCCACTGCGCACACATACGCACACATACGTTTCATCATCCGACGGAGAGCGGGAGGAGGTCGGCGCGCAGCAGGCGGTGGCCGTCCACGGCGGCCTTCCACTCGGCGCAGACGCACCGAGACGCCGCAAGATCGCGCGGTGCTAGGCGGCCGAGGACCTGGGGGAGCACGTCCTCGGGCAGGAAACGCGTCACCTCGTCGTCGTCGTTCCCTGCTTGTTGATGCTCCATCGTTCTCTTATGTTCGTATATGAAATTATAAACATCGACGTCGTCGTCGGCCCGGGCACACACATTTATATATAGGGAGGCCGCGGCGCATCGACTCCAACCCTAGCCGCACAAATTAAAGCCCCAAACAAGGAAAGGAAACTCAAGATGATGGACGGTGGTCTGAAGATGGAAGGAACGAACTTGTCACTTGCAATGTATCTTCTTTATTTTTCCCCTTTTAATCAAGTTGTATATTATATATCTTTTTAGCAAGATTTTCCATTTGAAATGGTTTCGGTTCTTCGATAATTCTCTTCCTTAGAGCAACTCTAACAGTTTGGCAAACCAACTTGACATCCATCTAATTTTGGCAAAACAAAAAAAATTAGCCTTCAACAGTTTGGCAAACCAACTTAGCAAAAATAGAAACTTCCTGATGTAAGTTTTTCAAGAGGTGGAAGGGCATAAACATAATTTTGTTTCTCTCAGGATTCCTGATGTAAGTTAGATCTGAGTTTGGCAAGTGAATTATGCCAAATTGTTGGAGATGAACTTTTTTTTACTTGGCATATCTTTTTAGAAGTTGGACTCCAAGAGTTTGCCAAATTTTACTTGGCAAATCTTGTGTTTTGCCAACTTCTAAAAATTAGATCAGGAATCCTTCTCTGTTCTTTATTTCTTTTTCACCCTCTCACCTACACGGAAACGATGATGGTAACCACGATCCGCGTGCGCATATATGCGCGTGGGGAGGTGAGTTTTGCCAAGTTTCTATTTTTGCCAAGTTGGTTTGCCAAACTGTTGGAGGTCATTTTTTCTTGTTTTGCCAAAATTAGATGGATGCCAAGTTGATTTGCCAAACTGTTGGAGTTGCTCTAAGAAGGACAATCCCATAAATGGAATGGTCATCTGCCCATCTAACTGCTCAAACACTCATTGGTGTTGTTAACAACTTCTTGTTGTAAGGAATCAGATGCTCGTAGCCTAAGAGGAGAATGAGTGAATTAGGCAACTTAAAAACTTGACATATGGTTTCCACTACTTTGCAAAAAGTAAACTAGATCATATCTATCTAGATATGCAATCTAAGGTTGATCTTATGATTTTGTCAAAACACATCAAACGCGAAAAATTTGAAAATCCACATTTTTGCAATCATAACATTTAGGAACCAAACGGGGCTCTATTTTTTATAACCAAACGGGGCTCTTGCATGTAAAGCTCCAACAAAAAAATGTCACGACGGACATTTGGCGGAGGTGGCGGCGAAGATGGTCATGGGCCTGGGAGTGATAATGTCCCCCATAAGATTGTTGCCGCCGACTTGGTCGTGTGCAGCAAAGCCGAACAACTTGGGGCACAACTATGGGTAACTGTACGTCCCGTGATGTAGATATTTTTTTTGGATGGGGGTGGGGGTGTGGGGGGATTTTATAATTTATTCACTAAATAAGAATGTATTCTACAATTCTTTTGGGCTAACTCAACCCAATCTTGCAAGCAAAGATTGCTTACACCCTTACACGGGGGTGCCGTAACCTAGTGAGCATGGGTACCTTCCATGTGCTTTGGGATCGGAATTGGCAGTAGGTGAGGGTAATTTTTTCCCTTTACCCCGAAAATTCGCTCCCACCGGGAGTCGAACTCAGGACCTGGAGGGGTACCTCACACTCTTCTAACCACTCGTGCAGAGAAAGCTTGGCAGAGTTGGATGATCAAAACTGAATTCGAGCAATAGTTAAAAGATCAAAAAAGATTTTTCTCTATACAATAGTATGGTTTTCAGCTATAGTAATTTTGCAGGCAGAATATGTTCGTTCAATCTATCTATACTATAAAGATCGAATAATTTGAAAACCCTTTCACACCTAATTTGGGTCCACCATACCTCTCACGTTAGTCCCACCTGTCAATTAATTAGGATGGTGGATAAGGCGGTAGACCCACAAAATTGTATGCCAAAAACAAATTGTTTTTTCTCACCGTGATGGTTCCTACCCACCCGTGGTAACCACACGTGGACCCACACATGAATCGTCCCTCTTCCTTCTTCCCCACACGCCCTGGTCGTGCCCTGTCTCCGCCATGCGCCGACCAGCTCGCCACCGCCCTCGATGGCCAATAGCCGTTCGAGCCTTTGCCGGGATGCTGCTCCCTGTCTCCCACCCCGGCCGCCTATAAAAGGCACCGTACGCCGGACTACAGGCGCGCTAGAGCTCGCTCCGCCACCCGCCAGTGCCGCACCATCGGCGAGCTCCCTCTCCAGCACCTCCCCGCCGACTCCTAAGCCTCTCAAAGCCACCACCAACACCCACCGTAGCCTCCCAGGCCACCAGCCCGCCTCCACCTCCGGCCCCCTCGCCGGAATCACCGCCCGAGCGGCCGCATCGCCCCTGCACTGCCTTTCCCCATTGCCAACGACCTCCTCGACTCCTCTCCGGCCACAAACGGGTCCTATGTGAGCACCACATCACCCTTGGCCCCTTTCCTTGCCAGGTACGACTATCCCCTCGCTAGAACTGAGCTCCAATCGCTGGCCATGGCGCGAGGGACCACATTGCGATTGGAGTTTTGGTTTTAGGGACCTAACTGCAAAATAGGAGGACCTGTTTGGAGAACGAACGAATCTGTACTATTGTCACAAGGATTGCGGGACAACAAGGCCTCAAAGGCTCTACCGGAGGCCCATTTATCCTCCTCAGGTGCCTCTTTATTATCATTTTTAATTGCACATTATGTTAGTCAACATTTAGGCAAAGAAATACTAAATTTTTATGGCCGGTTCGTCCAAAAAAAAATTTGGTTCGCGTCCTCTCGTATACCTACCGTCCCGGAGGAGTATACCCTGTCGTACCGGGAACTTATACAGTGTCGATCCACGTTCCATGAACCCGTTTCTCGATCCCATCATACCGGGAACTTTGTGATACTGATGTGTACTCATATGTGTGTCTTTCCTTCTCCGCCACACCTCCTCTTATCCCTTCGGTGTGCGCATGTTCTTTCTTTTTTTCTTTCCCAACTCGATTCGGAGTAGTGGTCTTGTGGGGCACCCAGTCACGTCGACGCCTATTACCCTTGTAAATCCACCTGGTTCGCGCCCACAGCTGCCATGGTGCCCACCGCCAACCTCATCGAGAAGTCCGTTAAGGTGCCCATAAGCATGGCATTGTGGCCCGCAACCCCCGTGCGCTACAACGGTCGGTTCCTCGTCTTGCACGGTAGACGAGGTCACCGACCCCGAAGTTAGTCGCACCCCATACGAGGCCGCCACTAGCAAAGACAAGACCATCAAGATAACAGTCACCACATAGTTATTTAGAGGCAATGAGAAGATGCAGATCTTCGTGAAGACCCTGACCAGGAAGACCATTACCCTCGAGGTGAAGAGCAGTGACACCATCGACAACATCAAGGCCAAAATCCAGGTGTGTGCCGCCCCCTTTCCAGAGTTCCAGTTCTTTGCTATTGGCTCGTCGTTGCTCTCATCGACGAATAGGTAGCTACACATTGACCTACTTTAGCTACGAGTCGGTTCAATCGATCTATCCTCGTTGTCGTTTCTTGGATTGATCTATTAGTATGACTTCACGTGCACCTGCAGATGGAGCACGTGACAATAAAGGTTTGTATGTTACTGTAATTTGTAATCTATTACTAATTATTCATAGATCTTTTTTTAAAAATATTGATTGGTTTAATATTCCATCTAGAGCAAGTTGTCATGTGTTAATTCAAACATGGTGCACGGAGAGATTTCGCCACTTGTTCTTAGTGAGGTGTCAAGAAAACAGGAAACACAAGTAGATGTTGAGATGATTACGGAGAGGACAACCAAGAGATCAATCTAGAGTTGGACACGACCGATGGATTAACTACCAAAAAATACAACAGGTATGAAATTTCTTTAAAGATATAATTGTGATTGTTTAGTATAAACTAAAATAATACTAAGTCAGTTAGAGATATTAAATTTATGTTTTTTAATCATTATGGTCCAACAAGATCAAGATATCAAGCGCGGCACACCGTGACGAAGGTGCCTGTCAGCAACGAGAAGTTGTGTACAGAGTTACAAAGCGGAATGACACTAGAACCTAAAAAGATAGACATCTCCGAGACGATGGACAGTTACGTCAAAGTCCACAACGTCGCAAACAACAATATCGAAGAGGACGAATCACATCAAGAAGAAGAGGATGGTGATAGCTCCAACAAAAATAGGCTGACAGTGAATGACAGCCGGAAGACGAGAAAGAAGAAGACAAAGAATATGATGATGAAGACTTCGAGGAGGAAGAGCTACATGCATTATTCAATACAACATACGCAGGATCCAAAATGAAGTCTTTATGTTCTCCCCTAAAGTACGTGTTTGATTACAGATATACATATCTCGCCTTTTGCAACCAAGATGAAATGTTGAAGTTTTTTATTGTCTTTATATCAATCGGTTAATTAATTGTTACATATTATTAAAGTTTGAATAAAATTTGTCCTTGTGGTATTTGTGAACTGTATTGAAGTTGAAATGTAATAACGATTGTATATTTTTTAACGATAATATTTTCATTCAATATTTTTTTAAACACGTGCGTGTGGCACGTGCCTACGACTCAGCTTTGCTTGCTTCCTAGCGTCAATGTCTTCATCCGGCAATGCTCAAACACGATAAAATAGCTTTGGTCAGGGGCGGATCCAACCTATTGCATCGGGGTCAGCGTCGCCGGCCAGACCGTCTCCGGGCAGTTGTTGCGGAAGGTGAACTGCACCGCCGTCGCAGCTGTGGGTGTCAAAGAAAGATTAACTAGCCCGCAATTCATGGGCCGATCATCCGAACTCCGAAGATCAAATCCAGTTTAGTTTCATGGTAGCATGATTTATACTTCAATTAAGCTAGGATGCCCTCAAAAAATATATATATATACTTCAATTAAGGACAAATTATTCAGATAAAAAAATTGCAGGTTTTTTTATGTCCTTACCTTATATAGGCATGCACTTTACACATTCATATGCTTGCCGATATCTGTGGTGTCATGTTTGATATATTTTTCCACAATATATGTTTTTTTGTTGATGGTGGCTTCCACCTTTTTCTTCGAGTTGAAATTTTGATTGAAAAAGTTGTATCTTTTATTTCTCAGGTAGAACTTCCACTAAATGTATTAAGATGGAGTTGTGCCTGCTTAATATATAGAAAGTCGATTTCTAATAAAAATTATTTGAGTTATAGTTTTGATTTTTTAATCTCCCAAGTAGAAAGCCAAAACTCTGAATTAAAATTTTAGAAAGTTTTAACTTTTCTATCAAAATAAAGTTCGTGATACTACACTGTAGGCACTAACAAATAAACAAAGAGAAGGGAAATGTGTATGCAATGTGCGTACGTTGTGGACTACATGGACATGCATGATTTTTTTTTTTTTTGAAAACGGCATTACGATGAGTCTCCAATTTGCATAGATGCATATAAACATATGAACTGAGAGTATCCTATATTTTCCTTTTGAAAAGTTGACCAGTATATATTTCATATTACCAAAGCAAGCAAAAAATGCCTCAGAAATTAAAGAACTTTTAGATAGGATCGATGGGACTTTAGGTTAGATGCATGGGTAGTAGGCTCCTTCAGAGCATTTTTTTGGAAGAAACATCTGAATATTATATTACAATTGTTTGCATTCAGGAAAAGTAAAATTGTATGCTATACCCTATACATATATCAGAATTAGATTCAGCAAGAATAACAGGACATGATTATCATGAGTGTCACGAGCCTGTCACAGCTTTGACTGACGAGCGATTGTCTAAGTTTGGTCTATCTTGTTCAGCTAATTTACAATTTATGAATCTTTTTTTATGTGATACTGAAGAAAAAACAAGGAATCCTTATTTATTTTCTTTCTCAAATAAATAAAGGCATAAAATCCGAAGAAAGGACATTACTGCTTAGTACCAACAGAAATGTCACGGAAGTTGGCCAAATATTGAAATGTACGACTAACATGTAGCCAGCCTATACACCTCTACATTCCATCCCTCACGCGTGCTCTTGACACACAAAATTTTCAAATTTACAAGTTTTTGCAACGTTACTTCAGAAGTTTAATTTTTCAGAGGTGCCTGTATGAAACATAGAAGAGGAGGTGTGAATCAAGGAACGCATGAAAAGAAGTCATTTTCACGCTACTTCATCAAAATTATGCTAAATCTGTAAAAAGTCAAAAAACAAAATAAAAAATAAGTACGTTGTAGATGTGAGCATACTTATTACCATGTGATGTGCTGAGGAAGGCAAACAAGGCCATCAGACGGAGATCAGGCACACCTCCGGCCGCCATGGCCATCCTCTCAACTCTTCTCCGATCCTGCACACACTATATCTCTAGTATACTAGGTGCCGCCTTCTGCCTTGGGATTGGAGTTGTGTTCGTGAAGAGAAGATCGATCACTAGGCCAGCTATATCCTAAATAAATATATATACATGTCACACGCGGGTTTTGTTGCGGCGGCGTGCGTTCACTGATTGCCGCGGAGATACATGCATGATTTAGCGTACACGCATGTCGTTGAAGCTAAACAAATGCTGGTATGGTATCTAGTAGCATGGACGGCACCCTCTCTTTGTCACTAACTTGCCATAGCCCATAGAACGCGTATTAGGCGTCCAATAAGTCAAGCCTGCCGGACTTCTTTTCATGGCAATACTGTCTACCTAACCGTGTCTCAGTTTGATAGAGCTGATGGCCAATGGCACACGCATTGGATAAGAGTCATGAGAACCATGACAAAATCAATCACTGCACAGGCAAGTTTCTAAATCAAACAGATATGGCCAACATACGTACAGAAATCCTTCTTGTGATGTCACAGAGTTATGGTTTGACAGAAAATATGTTCACGCACATCTATCTAACTTCTAACCTCTTTATCGAAAACATATATACATACATATGCAGGAGAGAACAATATATGGGTTAAA
This sequence comes from Cenchrus fungigraminus, assembly GCA_036936925.1. NCBI lineage: Eukaryota > Viridiplantae > Streptophyta > Magnoliopsida > Poales > Poaceae > Cenchrus > Cenchrus fungigraminus. The sequence goes on from CM072780.1 coordinate 79,341,175, forward strand.
GCTAAGTTTCCTGTGTGGACTCCAATCGATCTGGTCTAGTGGAAGAAGATAGAGGAACCTAGCTGTATTGTTTTTAAATTTTAGTGTACTATATACTCAGGAAAGGATGAGCCATGCTAATACATCCTGTCAACTTGCCAGATCACCTAAAGTTTCAAAAATTAAAGTGCAAAGCTGCTATACTATTTGACTTGTTGGAATGTTGACCAGAAGAAAAACCACCACTACCAGAGAATTAGGCATTTGTCCCTGGCCCGTTTTTTGATTTGTACCGAGTATTTTTGCCCTTCTCTCCCTTCCACGGTGCGGGATCTTGGCCGCCGACGGCGGCGAGCTGCTGCTACCCACGTGCATGGCTGCTCTCTCTAGCACGGTGTCCTTCCGCCCAGCGGGAGCAAGGAGCCGGGGCGAGAGAAGGCGCTAGCGCGACGCAAGCTCCCTCGGAGGCAGAGCAGGGGCGATCGGAGGATGCCGCCACGTCGGCCTCCAGTGGCTTCGTGCCCCCGTCCGTCCGCTGCTCCTCCCGGGTAACATCGAGCAAGAGTTCCCTCCCCTTCTCTCCCTTTCCTTGCGAGGTGGAGGTCGGTGGCGAGCAGGGAGAGCGGGGCCGCCGCTGCCGGGTTCCCTCCCCGGGCCTCCCTCCTCTGACCGGCGAAGCTCGGCGGCCCTCGATTCATTGCAAGGAGCTCCGGTGGATCCACGGCCTGGAGCATGGCGGCGCTGCACCTCCAGCTCCGCTTCTCTCCTCCCCTCGCACCGCGCGGCGCTGCCCCTCCTCTCCCCCGTGGTGGTTGGGGATGGCGCACGGGTGGGCGAGCCCCTCACATATAGTTCCTCTGCTGAATGTGGCATCCGAGCGGAGAAACGGGACATTTGCGTAAGGTCTACCGTCCCTTGCTGCGGGAAAAAGGGTAAAAACCCACGCTACCGTCCCGTAACGTTCCGGTAGCGCACTCAATGCGGATAGCCGAATCCCACCCCCACCAAAGAGGCATCCACTGAATTAGGGATGAAAGTGGTATGAATATTATCCGTCCGACCAACCGACCGAAAGGGTCAGACACTCAAATGGTAAGACCGCATCCGAATCCAGACATTTAATATCCGTAACTACTTGTACCACATTAGTATTCGGAAACTCAAAGTTGAATTTCTATGATCCAAATATGCTGAATATCACTCTTCGACGCAAAATATATTGTCTGTCTCCGAATTCAGTCCGAGAATGTATATGTATCCATAGTACCTGTTCGTATCCGATCCGTTTTCATTCCTACACTAAATGGCTGGACCAACAAACGGCTCATTGGATCAAGTTCCCCAATGGGCATAGCAAGTTTGCGAGCGCCTTCACGGAAGCGAACGTCCGTTCGATTTCCGACATACGCTGACATGCCCGCCACACGCGTGAGCACGTGCTGGTTCGCTCCTCCACCGCTGACCCACTCTTGCATGCGCCTCGACCCGCAACAGGAAAACATTGAAGAAAACAAAAACAAAAGCACCAGAAATAAAAGTTTTAAAAAACAATTATAAAGAAAAGTTTTGAAAAAAATTAAGCACGGGAAATAAAAGTTTTAAAAAACAATTATAAAAAACACTTTTGAAAAAGTTTTTTTCTAAAAAGTTTTGAAGCAAAAAATTGTGAAAAATTTATTTTAAAAAAATTAGGCACAAAGTTGTAAAAAAATGAAAAAGAAAATTTATCAAAAGTTCCAAAACAGAAAAGTTTTGAAAAAAATTAAGCATAAAGATTTTGGTAAAAAAGTTTGATAAAAAATTATCAGAAAAACCGAAAAATTTATAAAAAATGAAAAAGAAAATTTATCAAAAGTTCCGAAACTGAAAAGTTTTGAAAAATGTTAAGCATAAAGATTTTGGTAAAAAAGTTTGATAAAAAACTTATCTAAAAAAACGAAACAATTTTTTTTAAAAAAAATAAGCACAAAGATCTTTTTTTTAATTCGCAAACAAATGTTTTCATTTGCAGAAAGAATAAAAAAATAACTCCCCAAAAGCCCGCTCGCCGACGGGCAGCAGGGACGAATCCACCGGTGGGGCGGGCGGGACTCGATCTCGCCTACCGCTGGAAATCCAATGGAGCCCTCTAAAGAGTAAAATGCACCACTGGTCCTTAAACTTTTCGCATTGTGTCATCCCGGTCCACGAACTTTCAAAACGTGTCATTGTCATCCCTAAACTTAATTCGGGTCTATAATTCACTCATAACGGGTACAGCTAAGCTGACCTTATGTTTATGCAAATAACCCCTGCTCTTTTCAGACCGTGACAGACATGCTGACAGACAGCGTCGCGCGGTCGCGCGGTGGCGTTGCCTGTGCGCCGCCGTATGCAACTGGTGGGGAGGCGCACTAAGGCCGTGTTTACGTAAAAAATTTTGGGTATTAAATGCAATTTTGACCAATAATTAAGGGTGTTAAATAAATGCAGTTTACAAAACTACCTTCGCACCCCTAGGTAAATTTCCGAGAGGAGTCTAATGAGGGTTTTGACCACATGATTAGAAGGTGGTTACTGTAGCATTACTGTAGTAAATTATTAAATTAATTATGCTCATTAGATTCATTACGTAAAGTTACACCTATGTGTGAAAAGGTTTTGCAAATAGACTTCATTTAGTACTCCATACATGCGAGATTCTCTTTTCTGAAAATTTTTTGAAATACATTTAAACACGGCCTAAGATTTCTCGTTGTCGTACTTGTACCGCCCCCTGCCAACACCGTGAATTCGTCCGCCGTCGTCGTGCGGCACTGCGGCAGGGCGAGACGATCTCGGGCGCACGACGTCTCGCGGATTCGTCGGCCATACACAGCCCAGGCCCCCGGCCTCACGGCGATGCTGCTGACCGACGATGAGGCCCTCTGCATCCTTTTGCTGCGTCCGTCTTATCGGATGCGGATGCATGGGAGAGTATCATTCCCCGTCGCGCGTTACTGTGTGTACCTCGTGTCGTGGAAGGGAAGCGTGATGTGACGGTAGGGAATTTTACTTCTGGTGATAGGCAGCCAGACAACAACATTGTGTATTTAGGCTTCTTCTCCAACTGCTCCGGCGGCCGGCCCTATGCCGCCCGCCGCTACGACCTACAGTACGAGCGAGGGGGAAATCAGCAAGGAGAACCGGCGCAATGTCCGCCGGAACACTCCAATTTGGCAGCTGGCCAGCTGCTAGCTGCTAGTGTTTGCTACTCAGAGAGCCTAGGACACGAACCGAACAAACGACTGGATCAGCAGCTCACGCCGCTTTGTTTAATGCGAGTCAATAGGGGTGTGACCGTGTGAGATGGTGGTGGCGCATGCGAGTGCGCCCGGCTGATCCTGGCACCCTGCCCGTAAAGAGGAGAGGACGGGAAAGCAAGGCAAGGCAGCCAGCCAGCCACCGTCGGCAGCAGCCCAACATGCGCGATTACCACGGGCGGACGGCACTGATGAATTAGAGCTCAACCAGCGGTGGCACCGGCACACATGGTGATTTGCATAAACATAAGGCCAACTGGACCCGTTACGGGTGAATTAGAGACCCGAATTAAGTTTAAGGATAACAATGACACACTTTAAAAGTTCGTAGACCGAGATGACACGGTGAGAAAAGTTTAAGGACCGACGGCGTATTTTACTCCCCTCTAAACCTCCTTCCAAATTTGAGGAGGAAGAACGAGAAAAGGAGAGTCCAGAGGAGGAAGTAGAAGAAAGCCCTTCCTAAATTTATTGCTGCATCCGTCACTGAGCACACCCCTGGGGGGCCTCGCCGTCGCCGCCGCGGGCGGGAAGCTCGCCCAAGGAGGCGCGCCGACGTCGACACAGCTCCCGTCGGTGCCCCGCCCGGATCTCCCGAGCTAGTCGTTGTGTGCTTCTCCCCCGGGAACGCGCCGCAGCTGCCCCTGGACCTCGCCGCTGGAGCGCGCCCACCTCACCGCACCGCGGAGGACGAGCACCGCCACCACCTCCAGCTGCGCTGGTGGAGGCCCCGCCGCAGCTCCCGTGGGTCGGATGATATTCCGTAGACGAGCAGAAAGAGAATGAAGAGGAGATGGGTGGATAGAGTTATGATGCAGCGGGTCCCACACATGTGTGGTGCTGGTGGAGCGTCAGTCTTCATCACTGTCGCTGGTTAAAGCGGTGGCCGAGAGAGGCCAATCGAGCGTTGCAACACCCCAAAGCAAGCCAGTACACTCCCTCGAGCAGAAAGCGAAGCAGCCTGGAAGTATGGCTGCTGCTGGCGGCGGCAGTGGCGTGGTAGTGAAGCACATCGTGCTGGCGCGCTTCAAGGAGGAGGTGACGCCCGAGCGCCTGGACAAGCTCATCCGGGGCTACGCCGCGCTCGTCGACGCCGTCCCCTCCATGAAGTCCTTCCACTGGTAAGTCCCGCAGCTACTAGTGCTCGCTAAGATTCAAACCCATGCCCAAAGTTGCCTGTGCCTCACTGCCTCCGGTGTGCTGCGATTGAGGACCGTGACCGTACGACGCGCCCCAGATGCTTGACGAATGGTGCCTACGATTATTGCTATCCTTGTGATTTCTAAGAGTATATATCGGTGGTTACTAAGCCTTAAGAGTAAAGGCAACATATCTTGTGGAAACAATCTCTCTATGCAAATCATGGAACCTTGAATCTGGGCCACACGATGTTAATCTAAGGAGGCGCTCATGATAGATGGAAGAGGTGATATGTAAAGACGCTTTTTGCAAAGCACCCCTCACACCTTTTTTGAACGCCTCCTTAGATCAATATCGTGTGGTTTGTATTGAAGATTTCATAGTTTGCACGGAGAGTTAGTTTCCACGAGATACATTGTCAACAGTAAAAGGTACGGATAGGACTCACGAGAGCTACTAGGAGACTCAGTACAAGTGTATTGAATGTAAAAACTGAATCTAGGATACATAGGGATGGCTCCCCTTTTTATAGGCCTCGAGGGCCTTCCCCGGAACATTGTCCATTTTAATCTCGGTACGGCCCCGGCACGGATACGGGGTACCTCCCGAATTACAGAGGGGCAAACTAGTATTTTTCCTACGGTACGACACTTCCCCATGTGCGTCTACAGTGGAGGCAGGGGCCCTTGTTCCATTACCCATTTCTTGTCTTCGTGGTCCCACCGACTCCCGGGGATCTTCCGACAGGGGCGTCCCGCGGGGACCTTGCTCTCCGAGGGATCTTCCAGAATGGTCTTCCCGGGAGGATCCTGCTTTTCAGGGAACCCTCCCACCTCACTGGGCCTCCGTTGAGAGGTGGCTAGCGCCGCTATCCTCTCCCCCCGGGGGTGGGCCCAGGCCTTGGCGGTGGCCCACAGGGCTGGGTCCCTTCCTGAATCCCCAACAAGTACTATACTACTACTATGTAACTGCTTCTAGCCCGCTACCACTTTCTTTTCTAGGACACTGATGATGTGTTGTAGACTTGTAGGGTGACTTTCCTAGCAGCCCTGAATATATCCATTGGTCAAATCCTTCCTGAATTTTAGGGCTTGTTTGCTTGAGACTCTGAGAAACCTGCCTGGCTCTGGCAGTGATCTCAAGCGTCTGATTTTGACGGTGTAAGATTAGATGGTGCTGTCTCGCCGGCGAGCTGCCCGTCAGGCAGTTATTAGTGTGTCGACAAGATCATGTGAAACCGATCAAAAAGTTTCAGCAGTAGTTGTCCCGTTCTTTAGTGCAAATAAGTTGGTTTTCTGACTGTCAGTTTCTTTGTGTGCCCTTTGAATGGCAGGGGAACCAATGTGAGCATCGAAAACACGAATCAAGGGTTCACCCATGTGTTTGAATCCACATTTGAAAGCACAGAAGGAATCAAGGAGTACGTCGAGCACCCAGCCCATGTTGAATACGCAAATGAATTCTTGCCTCTATCAGAAAAGATCCTCATAATTGATTACAAACCGACTTATGTCAATTGAATCTGGACTTTAAAGAACATGGGAGAGCTTTCACTAGTTCTCGCCGTCAATCATTCTTCATACTGTTTTTTGGAGAATTTTGTTTCCAGTTATCCTGTGCACTCATTATGCTGAATAAATTCTTGCTTGGTTTGCTTGTTGGGAGTCAACTATGAGTTTTCTGTAACTGCAGTGTGCACACTTTTATTCGTATATCAGAATCCAAAGACTGGTTTGCTCTCCATACAAGTTCTGATGCAAGCAGTGAATGTGTTTCTTTCAACCTCAGAATCATGACTGAGATAACGAGTGGTGGTACTTATAATTTCTGACATTGGTTGCTACTTATGTAAGCTCCATCATCTGCTATTCTGCTTAATCTTGTGCGCATTTACTTTTCTGTTTGCTTATACATTTGCTGCTGGATGAGAAATCAACATGCTTGTTTTGTTAAGGAAAATTAACCATTGCACGAACATGTACAAGAGGAAAACACAAAATCACAGTTATTTTATGCAGGTTTTACTGCATTCAGCCACCTTTTTTATGTGATCCGTATTATTTAGCCCCTGCTCCATGATTTTGAATTTTAATTGCATTATTATCGATGCATTTGGGTTGTAGACATTTGATGACTTTGCGCACATCATACATCTTTCCTGCTTCAGCATCAGGAAACAGTAGTGATGACCTCCAGAGTTTTTTTTTTGGTGCTTTAGATTTTCGCCACTGGATAATTTAACATTTGCATTAGGAACATTCCTGAAATGATATAAGACCAAAGAATTCCTTGGCTCCAAGCAAAATGCTAAATTGCAAAAGTGAACCAACAGCTTAACCGATGACGCGATTTTCACTTCAGTGGCAAGAGCATTCTGACGCTTCCAAGTGACCCAAACAATAATTCATGCCCCACCAAAACATTTGACAAGCAAAGATGAATTGATATTTGGTGACGAAAGCATAGGAAGATGAAAGTGAAGCCATTGAAATGGGAATCAACAAAGTGAACAACCATTGTCTGTTTCATAGAGCCTTTAGCACTAGTACACAGAACATATGTTTAGTAATTGACATAAAGAAGGTGAACGAGAGCATAATGTTTTGTTATTAACAGACAACATAATGTTTTGTTATTAACAGACGCTACATCTATTTGTTGTGCAATTTGACTCACAAGGAATGATATTGTGTTTGACAATGGTAAACCAAAACCTTCAGTCCCAAAATTTGTTGCAGCAGCGCACTGACGATCGGAAGGAGCGGCTCGTCAAGGTTTGCCAGTTCCTAGAGTCCAGAGCTATGTTCTTTTTTTTTTTTGCATCCCATGAATGGCCTTTCATTCTTTGTATTGGTCAATAATGTCAAACACAATGTGGTGTAAACTAAAACTCTAGTATGTATGTAATAATCGCATCACGGTCTGATGCCCCTCTCATGAGGGTTCTGAAGCTGGAACTATTTTCCATTATCTAACAAGAATTCTACTCAAAGTCTGAGTAGGTGCTAATTCCTCAGCATGTACATCGATAAGTTTACAAGGTGTCCACATACCCCCAGTGATCATGAGGTGTCATACCATTACAAGCCAAGTCCTTGAGAAAAAATTACAAACACATGAAGGATTGCAGATAGTGAGATCAATTTGTGGAAAATGAGATCAAAGAACATTGCAGTTTTCATGGAAAAGTTAAATCAAACATCTAAATCAAGGGTACAGGGCTATGTGAGTGTCATCATATGCTTTGTCCACGCCAACCACAAAGATACTCTACATTCACCATACTAGTGTTGCTGCAAACAGGTGTTTTTGTAAATATTCTATCTCACATAAACTGTATCTAACCAGAAATGCATACACCATATTAAGCATATTAACATAGATCAGTGATGATATGTTTGGGGCATTGTATATGTTACAAAATTCACATCATGAGTATATATGGTGCCTCGTTGAGCTGTTTGATTGTTGAACAATGTTATTTGCTAAAGTAAACATGCTCATTCGCAGCCAAAAAGAAAGAAGCACATATCATATTTTTGCTTCTCTGTTTTGTAGCTCAATCTTATTATCATTGAAGACTTATTTACCAATGAGTATGACATTGTCAAGTAAGCTGTACGTTTTCCTGCCAGTTGCAACAAGGGCCATATGATGCCACTACTGAAACATCAATTCGGGAAACACAAATGTGATAAATGATTTCAAGATTCCTGCAGGGATAACTCGTACAGCATTCTACTACAAAAAGACCACCTTTCCACATTTGATTATACTCAAAACTAATTCAATATAACTTAAGGAAATAGTTGTTCAGTACTTCAGTTTCAGAGGAGTGGAGGAATTTGCATGAAGGAAAATGCCAAGATCTTATGTTGATCATTCATTCAGTAGAAGTATCAGAGTATACAGTGGGTTCATTGAGGATCAAAATCTTTTTTGAATGTTAACAGGAGACAGCTTCTACCACTAATTTATGAAGACATTTACATAAACAAAAGAGAATATTAAGGTCATAGACAAGAGAAAGCTACCTGGAGGCACTAGTTCCCGATCTTTTGGGACCCAAATCACTCTTGTCGTTCTTGCGTTGGTTGTTCGGTTCCTCACAGATTTGAGAGGCAGTAGTGTAGGCTCTTGTCGTCAGCGTGGTCGTGGATCCACTCGCCGTGGACGTGGGGATATTTAACTATACGCCACTTTTAGATTTTAGATTTGGAGCTCCTTGAGATATAGGACTTTTAAAATGGCTCCTACATTTTTGCCAACCTCGCGCGTTTGAGGCAACACAATTGCTACTTTCGCTGATGTGGCAAGCCAGGTCCTCCATCCAGCATGGACAAAGCATGTAAAATGACCTTAGCACCCCTGACTCCTTCAACCTCTCGCTTCCTCCCTCCCTCTTGTTGCCTTCGTGGTGATCTGCTCGTGGACTGGGTAGGGGCGGCCGCCGTGGCCGTGGGAGCTTGAGGTCCACCATGGCCATGGGAGGGTGGGGGAGGCCGCTGCCGCCAGAGCTCGAGGGGAGGACGCGGGCGGCATGGCATGGCGAGCCCGCGGGTATGGCTACCGCCGTGGCCATGGCGGAGCCTGAGGGGAGGGTGGCATTTTTCGGGCGGCGACGGGTGGAGGGGGAAGAGGACGAGATCGCGAGCAAGGGCAGCTCACTAGGGATCCGTTTGGGTTGTTACTCGACATCAGGGCTGCCGGAGGTAGGAGCTCGACGGCAAGGTTGAGCTTTGGGCGGTGGCGGCAATTGCGAGCACGAGAACACAGATCCGCGCCAACACGTCCGGCAATTGCGGCAGTGGTGGCAATTGCGAGCACGAGCACGAGCTTCGGGGGATTCCAACACCCTGCAGTTCACGCTCGAGCACGACCTCAGCGGATTGCGCCGTGGCTCCCTCACCACGGACCGCGCGTCGTGGCTTCCAAGTTGCTTGGAGCTTCCCTGGACGCCACCCCAATTTCCTCCTCTCGCGGCCCCAAGCTACACCACCCACCGTGGCCGCGGGCCCGAGCTCCACCATCCACCATGGTCGCGGCCTCTGAAATCCCCGCCATGGCCATCCGAAACTCCACCTACCCTGCACCCTGAGCATCCGCCACCGAGCTCGTGGGCTCTCTCGCCGGTGCCGCGGCCACCCAGAACCTGCTCGGGCCAGTCGCGACGGCCCCATGGTCGGCACCGCGTGGACGCATCCCAGGACGACTGTGGTTGGGAGGGACACCCCACCGGCATAGGGCGACGACGGCTAGATGGGTGTGAGCGGTGCGTCCGGTAGCTTGTCGGCCGGTCGGCTGGCGGTGTAGCAGGGGCAAGGGACGACGAGCTCCTCCATGGATGGCTGCAGCTGCAGTGAGGAAAAAGGCCACGACCAAAGGTTGAAGAAGACCCTGACATAAAGGTCCCATGTGTCAGTGGTAGGAGGGAGGGGTTAGGAAGGCTAAGAGAAAGGATGGGCATTATGGTCATTTGACATGCTTCATCCACGCTGGCATGGTGGCGTGGCGTGCCACGTCAGCGGAAGTGGCAATTGTGTTGCCTCAAATGCACGAGGGTGGCAAAAACGTATGAGCCATTCTAAGAGTCCTATCTTAAGGAGTGCCAAACCTAAAAGTGGGTGGCAAATAGTTAAATATCATGTGGACGTGGATTTGCTTGCCGTCGTCATGGAGCCGCTCGTCGTGGATGCGGACTTGCTTGCCGTCGTCATGGAGCCGCTCGCCGTGCACGTGGATCCGTTCCGCCGTGGACGCGGAACCGCACGCTGTTGTCGTCGATTCACTGGTGCACCCCCACCCCCACCCCCCGCGTCGAGGAGGAATAAAGATGGGGATGGTTCGGATCGAACCAACGGTTCGCCGAATCGACCCAGAAAAAAACTCCAATCGGAGCCCTCCTCTGATCCATGAAGCAGCCAAGGTTCGACACCATCGACCCCAAGGATCTAGGGGTTCGATCCACCTCCTGGTCGCTTCGTTACCTCGCACCATGGAACTCTGGAAGAGTAGAGGCAGTCAACGCCAGGAGAGACGGGCGAAGGAAGGACGCCGCGCCGGCCTGCGCGGCAGGGTCGGAGGGTGGGTGGGCGTCGTTCGGCGGGGCCAGTACAGAGCAAGCGCGGTGGATCGGAGCAGCGCAACAGCCTGAGGGCGTGAGGGACGCGGTATAGACGAGACGGAGATGTGGTGCGCCTGGAGTAGAGCAGAGCGGCGCAGCGACGCCGAGCGTCGTGACTGTGTTGTGCTCCTGCGAGCACCCAGCTCGTGGCGCTCCCGTCGGCGTCCTTCCAGAAGGTCGTCATCGCCGCATTCCACCAGGAGGAGGCGGCAGCGGACGGCGGTCGGAGCCGACGGGCGTCGCTAGCAGGTGGAGTGGAGCTCGATTTCGGCTCAGCAATGGAGTAGGTTGTCAAGACGGTGGAGGAGCTCGCAGCAGAGATCTCGACAGAGAGAGCGAGGGAGTCGGCAACGACGGCGGCGGCATAGTTCAGACGTGTAGCGTCGTTTCCCTCCAATCCGCCATGGAGCGTAGGCGTAGTTGTCGTCGGCTAGCCGGCCGCCGTCCAACAGTCGTCGTCAGCGCGCGCCGCCTCGCTGGCGATCCGCGTCCGCAGCGCCTGCCAGGCTGCCAAAGCTACGAGGGGCTCTCAGATCACCGACGTCCGAGTCCGTGATGGTCGGCATGGGCGGGCACACCGCCGCCGGTGGCGGCTTCAGTCTGTTGTCAAGGAAGTTCGCGCGTGCTCGCCGCCGACAATGTCACGAACGACTGTCGAGCAGCGCGGAGTGTAGGCGTGGACGTCATCTTTACATAAGTATGCAAGCAAGCCATAAGAGTATTCCAATCCACGCTCAAACACTTGTGATATGGGTCGACCCGTGATATCCGTGGGAGCATGCTAATGTGAAAATGGATCGATCCGGTTCTCCTATACCAGCCGAGTGGGTGGATGGTTCTCCTATACCAGCCGAGGGGGTGGATGGATCGATTAACCCGTGGTTGAACCACGCCCATCTATAGGGAGGAAAGACTCGGTGTGTTTTTACTCGAGCCGAAGGAGATGCTTTCTTATTTCCGTCAGTTTTGGACCAAAACAGGGGTAAAAAAAAAGTAGACGACAGTCATCCAAGTAGCAACCCTAAGGATAGAATGAACTTTTATCAATAAATGGGCTAAAAATCAGCTCTTGATCCGAGCAAGATAGAGCTAATTTTTTTAGCCAACTAAACTTCAAATTAAATCCATCCAAATAGGCCCTCCGTTAATTACAGTGTTTAGTTTGGGATGGACTTTGTGTTTGTTTGGATCACTACCAAATCTAACCTTTTGACACATAACAAATATACCCGAGCATTTTTCGGGTCAGGTCGGGCCGGGCCGAAAAAGCCTGATTATTTCGGGCTAAGAAAATCCTGCCCATTATTGTCCCACTTGGCACGCCGGGCCTCAATTTTCAGGCTGGGCTCGGGCCGAGTCCAGGCTTGGGTGGGCCGCCCATGCATTTTGTAGTGTAAAATAGCTAAAAATAGTATTTCGGGCCGGGCTCGAGCCAAGATTTTTTTCACGAGCTGCATGATCTGTGTCGAGGCCCGTCCACTAAGGTCCGTGGCGGGCTGAGCCAGTGGGCTGGGTCGGGCTGAGCTAAAAATGCTCAGGTATAATAACAAGGGTTTATTAGATATATACCATTGCAACTTTCGCCTTTTGGAGATGTACCATTACACGATGTTTGCTTGAAATATGCCATTTTGTACGTATTTGACGATATTGGACCCACCTACTGACTCTGTTGTTTTTGTATGGACCAAACTGCCCCCACTCCATCTCTATCCTTCAATCACTGACTGGTGGGCCCCAAATGTCATCTTCTTCCTCCCTTCTTTCTTCCCCAATCCTGTCATTCCCGTCCCCACCCAGCCACCGCCGCGCCATCCCGGTCCGGCGCGTGCGCCGCTGCCGCGCCGTCGTACTCTGTCCGCCGCTCACCACCGCCACCGCCACCGCACTCCCATCCTCGACCTCACTTGGGGGTCTCCGCCGCCGGCGCCCTCCCACCTCACTGCGGCCAGGGCGAGGACTTGTTCGCCGGCGGGCGACCTAGAGGAAGAGGCTGCCCACCTCGTGTCCTGGGTGGTGGCGGCTCGTGTCCGCGCTCGTGTCTTCGGAGGTGAAGCAGAAGGAGCTCCTGAAGGTGGTGGCTGCGAGCCTCCCCAAGGACAGGTGCTCCTGGATTTGGATGTGGCAAGCTTCGATTCGGCGGCGGTGAGGTCCGTTTCGGAAGGGGTGGAGAGGAACGACCCGCTCCTGACCCCGACGATGCTCCCCGTGGGCGGAATTTGTCGGCCACCACGTCTGGTGCTCGGGCTCCATGGACGGCGGGAGGTTGAAGACAACCTGACAACCGGGCCCCACACGTCAGTGAGCGCATATAAGGGAGGTTGCAGGGGTATTTTGGACCATACAATAATACGTAGACCTCGGGTGGGTCCAAAGGAATCAAAGACGGATCCAACGTCGTCAAATACGTACAAAATGGCACATCTCAAGCAAACATCGAATTGTAATAACATATTTTCAAATAGACGAATTGTAATGACATATCTCCGAACGGCGAAAGTTGCAATGGCATATATCTGATAAACCCTAATAACAAATGAACTTCACTCCTCCAAAAGTAAAGTTGTGATCACCTTGTTTTCAGTTTTCTGAGCAAAGGAGTGATGAGCTTCTATTCAATCGCAAAGGAGTGATGAGCTTCTATTCAATCCTCGTACCTAAAGGTATACTTAATCATGTTGCTGAAACATCAAATAACTTCAAAAAACATATAATCTTTACTTAAATCGGATTGGATGTAGGATTAAGCTTTCAAGTGTGTATCATCAATTCTTCCGAATTGTGCCATATTCGTTTTCATCAAAGCATGCCACAACTCATTCCTGAATCTGCAGACCAGTCTGCAGACCAATAATGAGCTCGTTTTTAGCAAAAGTTCACCAATCTGCAGACCAGTAAGCACACAGCAAGGACTCCATCAAAGCATGCCATAACTCATTCTTGAATCATGCTGAAATTGTGATGAGCTTCTAAAGGCACTAGGTCAAATATCCATATAAAATAATATAGAATTATATGAATTTACATATATTTCTTTCAGAAAGTTTGATTTTTATCATCAATACACAAAAAGAATAATCCAGTTATACCAAGGAAGTTACTTCTGATTAGCTAATACTTCTTTGTTCACATTTGCTTAAGAGACTTCTTTTCCTAGGGGATAGGAAAATATAGATAGACTTTAAAAGATAGCATATAGTCCCAAAATATTGACTTTATTCAACCTCCACGAAATTGTCTCACAATTTCGAGGCATTGTATTCAACTATTCAGGAACCTAACTCTAAGGATACATCACAAGATAGGGTAAAGTACATTTACAGAGGAACAAGGGCAGCAATTAAACACTAACAAGCATCATCTTTTGCAGTATTATCCCTGTTTAGGTATTTGCACAGATTGCCGCAGGAGCACTATCCCATACCTCGACAGACCTCTGATCAGCTCTGGTCAATGCCATCCTACTGCCTCCAAATGCCCAGCTGACAATCTTGGCATTCTCCTTGACTCCCTCCTCGCCTCCCACCTCCATGGATGGTCCGCTGCCGACCCAATTCCTCTTCATCACCTTCTTTCCACCAGCCTCTGGTGCCAACTCAACCTGACTCCACACCTCCACATCTGCTCCGCGTGCCACAAACACCCAATTGTGGTAGCACTCAATCTTACAGCCATTCCCCTCTTTCCTTCTGGATGATGCCACAACAGCTGCCCTCTGCCCGTCGCCGATGCACACCCACGGCTCCAACCCAATGCCACCACCGCTACCAAGCCTCCTCAAGTCTGCCATGAACACCTCCCCAGATGCAGCCCCAACCTTGAATAGTGCTGACAGAGTGTCTGATGCGGCAACATCAGCAAAGCAATCCTCCTTCTCCCTGACTTCCCACACTGGCACGGTAGCGCTGGCCCGGATATCCCACAGGCGTATGTCCCCCACCACCCCGCCAGGGCTGGAGTGTGATCCAGCAGCGACCAAGAGATTGTGCTCACCAAGCCACCCAAGCTCGGTTGCTGGTATCGCGGCCTCAACGTCCGCACCAAACACCTCCTTCCGGCCGATTTCCGCCACAGGAGAGAAGGAATTCAGGTCGAACGCCACCACGGCGCTCGAGTTGCGCCGTGCGGACTCGAAGCTGGCGAAGAGCCATGACGCCGATGGTGCCCCAGATACCGCCGTGGCCGCCATCGACAGCACGGTGGCGGAGGGCGATCCCGGCCAGGAAAGCACCTCCGGAACAGTGGCGGCGGGGGCTTCATTGCAGAATCGGTAGAGGTGGACGCCGGGGAAGTCGCGCGCGCCCGCGAGCGCGAGGGCGGGGGATACTGCGAGGAGCGAGTCAACGGCGGGGAGCGGCGTGAGGACGCTGGTGCGGGTGGCGAGCGCGGCGTCGAAGCATGTGACGACCCCACCGTGCGCGGCGACGAGGGAGGCCGGGTGCAGCGGCGAGGGGCACACCGCCACCGCGGAGGGCGCGACGCGGCCGGTGAGCGGGAGAAGCACGGAGGGCCGGAGCGAGAGCGGGGCGAAGGCGGAGGCCGGGGAGACGGAGGCGAGGAGGGCGCCGTCGAGCGCGAAGTGGCGGGCCTCGGCGAGGAGCGCGGCGGAGGGAGTGGGGCGCGGGAGGAGGCGGCCGTGGCGGAGGAAGGAGAGGAGCTGGGCGAAGAGGCGCGGGTCGCCGTCGAGGAAGTGCGGGGCGGACAGGGAGGAGGGGCCGAGGGAGGAGAGCAGGGAGGAAGCTCCGGCGCGGGAGAGCGTGGCGGTGGTGGTTTGGAAGAGCTCGCCGCCGACGTTGAGGGCGACGACGGCGGCGGCGGAGGCCATGGCTGGGGCGTGATCCACGGTGGATGCGCGTGGTTGGGTTGACTTGCCGATCCTTCTGGGTCGAGCCAGAGTCACCGCGGCTTATCTGGGCCTGCTAATTTCGGCCCGTACAATTCAGGTTTGTCGTTTGGGTGGGAGCCCGCAACGGCCTTTCAATCAAGATTTTTCTATTTTTTTATTTATTTTACGAATTTACACAAATATACTGCCGTTTATTTATTCCTTTGCAAAACCTATACTACCGTTCAGAGACCAGTAGATCTTTAAAAAAATCGTAACTTTTGTATGAACTTAGATGGAGATAAATTTGATATGAAAATTGTAGATTTCATCAATATCTACAACTTTGTAGTTCAATTTTTTTATTTGAAA
Source organism: Cenchrus fungigraminus (assembly GCA_036936925.1). NCBI lineage: Eukaryota > Viridiplantae > Streptophyta > Magnoliopsida > Poales > Poaceae > Cenchrus > Cenchrus fungigraminus. The sequence continues at coordinate 79,356,896 of CM072780.1, forward strand.
TCATTTTGATGGTCAAATAATCAACACAATTTTTTCTTCTCTTGACAACATACCATTTAAAAAATCATATTTCATTCGTATGAACGCAGATGGAGATAAAAGTTATACAACAATTGTAGATTTCGTCGAGAGCTACAACATTGTAGTTCATAATTTTTTCATTTGAAATCATTTTGATGCTCAATACACGATATTCAGATATAAAATGTGATGAATTTTTTTTCTCTCGGCAACGTATCTTAAACAACTCATAACGTTTTCATATAAACTTAGATGGAGGTAAACTCTACACCGAAATTGTATATCTCGACGACATTTACAACTTTGTTTAGATTTAAAATTCAAATTTTAGATCAGTCCAAAAAAACCATAATCCTGGACGATGTATTTAAAAGTTATAGGCTAGCTCAAGCTAAGATAGCTCTCTACTTAAATAAGATGAATTTGGTAAATCCAGAGCCACAACAGTCAAATAATTCTAATTTGGCGGAATTTTATAAATTTAAGGAAGATTTGGCTAATGTGGTAAAAACTAAACTTAGTGTTGATATTGGTAATACTAATTTGTATCGAAAACCATATGATGCTGAATTTGATAATTTTCATCTCCCGCGTCCGCAACTACAGAGAGGTTGGACCGGGAGAGAATTGAAGAGATCATTCGGGAGAAAGATTTATCTAGTCCAAGGAGGTGACCACGAGCAGAGGAGGACGTCAAGGCCTTGCGACGGCACCCCCGGAGTTGAAGACACCGTCGGAAGCGTCACCATGATCAACGACGCCATGCTTAGCGCATTGATGGGGTAAACTTCTCATTTGTCCATGGGGTTGTAAAGGATCTTGTCATGTAATCGCCGACTCTTTTATGGTTTCAATTTATCGATTTCGTGTTGATGATGCTTTGATGTTTAAGGCTAGCTACCATGCTTTTTGGGTGTATAGATCTCACTACTGCCGTAGACCCCTTCAACATACCGTGATCATTCGTAGGTTTTACCATGATTACCTTCGCGTAGTGATAGTACGAGGGAAGGAAAAGGGTGAAACCATGGTCACACCCTTCGATAGATTAGATTGGTTTTGTATCTCTTGGTGGTTGCATGATCAAGTATCCATAGACCCTATGGGAAAGTGTCCTTCATATCTTGTGCACCTCACACCCCTCATTAGTGTAGATTAGTTTGCTTTTAGTTTAATCTCTAGTTTAAAGGTTTGCTTAGTTAACTAGATTAGTGCTAGAGCAAACGCTAGTAATCCCCTTACTCCGTGGATTTACAGGAACCTAGGGAATCACCCTGTGGTGAAAAAGGCTACAAGTGGTCCGTACGCTTGCGGATCGAAGTTCGTTACGCGTTTCAACCATCAACACAGGTTCAATTGGCCATAAACGAAGATTGTTTGACGTTTCATGAGATGCAAGTGGATAAGACTCCTTTTCCTATCAACACCATGGATTTACAACAGCCCAAGGTATTGGTTCGGCCACAACAAGCTGAAGCAACTAAGGGCAAGAATGTGGTGGCCGGGGAAGCTAAGCCCGACTTGAGAGGAAAAGAACTAGTGCGAGAGGTTACATACGAAAAGACTCATGGTGGCAAAGAGACTTTCATGGTTACGACTGTGAGAGCCTCTAGACATGGGGGGCAAGGGTTGTCCACACCGGCTGATCAACAACTGTCTGAGTCGTCTCTGGCCAGACTGGTCAGATTGGTGGAGATGACCAGTCAGATTGGTGTGCCCTAGGCGGTCCGAGGATGGTCAAGCCAAGCTGTCCGGAGATTGGAAATAGGATACGTAATGTAGCAAAAAATCAGGTAAGTGGTCCTAAGCCAATGGTCACTTTCGACATGCTATTTGACAAGTATTCCAAGCAAAAGGCCGTTACAAGTGATCAGCCATTAAAAAAAAGATGAGGTCACCTACACACCAAGGAGAGTCGTCTTCACCTCCAAGGGCTGCTACAAGATATAAGGGTGAATCATCTCAGCAAGGGCAACACATTACTCTATCTTGGGTGCTATCAAGTTCAAATCCACCACGCCCAATTTATGATGATAATGGAGTTATGTGGGCACTATATCAACAAGCCTTTCATCCTGAATGGGGAGGACCAAGATCAGTCAAGGACAAAATCTCCAGGCCTATCCAATACCGATTGGCTCCTCGCCATTCTGGTCAGGGCCCGACCGGTCAGACCGGTCGCTAGCACCGGCCAGACCGATGCAGCCAGACAGGCTGTACCGTCTCCCGTGAAGCAAGTTTTCAAGCCAAAACAAAAGGAGGAGGTGCAGAAGATGGACATCGACCCTAGAGAGGACTACGAGTCAAGATATCATTCAAATTGGGTCAATGGATGTTTCTATTGGTAATGGTGGCAAAAGACCAATTGTTCCAAACAATAAGGTTGCGACACTGGCTCCGGGAATATCTGTCGCTGCTAATAACCATGAGGCTAGTGGAAGTGGTTCCAACTCCAAGTACTTCTTGCCAAGGTGGTGTCCTCCTGGATTAACTCGCACACAAAGGAGGAAGCTTCAACGCCTGAGATTTCAAGAGAAGAAGGAGAAGGAGCTAGAGAAGCATAGGGATGAAGCATTCAACCAGTACAGGCCCATGGTACCTCAGGGGAAGAGTGGAGAGTCAAGGCCAACTTCCAGCCAGAACCAGTCAAACCGGTTGAAGGGTCGGTCAGACCGGTGACCGACGTCGGTGTGACCGGTGACCCAGAGACGCCGCCTGGTTTTTCTTCCTCGACTCCTATGGTTTGTGATGACAAGTCTGCATCGGCAGCTGCACCACAAGATGATGACGAGCTTGTTGATTATAGTTCTCCCGAGCGCATGAATTTGGATATCAATGTGGTTCACATGTCTATGGACTGATATTTGCTCTTGGAGGAAGACGTTGCACATCTCGACATTGGGCCAAAGGAAGCTATTTTACAGAAGCCTAAAGCTACTGAAAATCATCTGAAGGCTTTGTACATGAAGGGTCACATCAATGGGAAGCCTATCTCTCACATGCTAGTGGATAGAGGTGCGATCGTCAACTTGATGTCGTATTCTTTGTTCAAGAAGCTAGGAGGTTCAGATGATGAGCTGATCAAGACCAACATGATTGTTAGTGGTGTGGGAGGAGGCGAGCCAATGGGATCTAAAGGCGTCGTCTCTATGGAGCTCACCGTTGGGAGCAAGACGTTGGCTATGACTTTCTTCGTTGCTGAGACTCAAGGTAATGTTAGCTTAATCCTTAGTTGTGATTGGATTTATGCAAATCATGCCTTCTACTTTGCATCAATTCTTAATTTAATGGGTAGGTGACGAAGTAGAGGTTGTTTATGGTGATACGCCGGCTTGTGTTGCAGTGGCTGATAGTTCTACCATGGATAATTATGAGAATCTTAAGTGCTTAACTAATTTAGATTTATCTGATTCAGAGATCATTGCTTCTACGAAGGATAGCTTTGCTACTACTATTATGAAGCCGATCAGAGATCAAGCTACACCATCTCTTGTGATTTAATTTGATGAATACAAATCTAGAATGATTACAGTAGAGGCGGGAGCACTATCAGACGCATAAGAACTTTATGTGTGAGGCCATCAAAGATTTTGATGATTTGAGTGTTGACGGATAAAACACGTATCCACCTACGATCCGCAAGCGTACAGACCTACACCTTTTTCACCACGGGGATTCCCTAGGTTCTTATCAATCCGCGGAGCAAGGGGATTACAAGCATTTGATCTAGCTCTACTCACTAACTTAACCAAACCCTAATCTATGGTTAATCTAGAGAACTACTACGCTACACTAGTGATGGGGACGTGGGTTCCCGATCTTCCATCAGGAGGAGTAACTATCGATTTGGTGGAGATGTCACACAAACGATCCGGCTTCCAATCAACACGACTAGAACCCCGCAATCGCAGTACCACTTCTCCTCTGGTTATCAACCGTGCACTGCGCGATTGACCTCGCCACGAGGGCTAATCCTTGCCTGAGAATCGAAGACACAAGCAAGAACAAGAAAGAACACAATCTAGAATATTGCGGATGAATGATTAAGTTCACAAGTTGGGGTCTCACAAACCGATCGAGCGGCGAACTGTTCTTGACAGAATGACTTAAGCAAAACCCAAACCCTAATGAGGGTGGCGGCTACAGAGATATAGAGGTTAGGGGTGTGACCCCCTCCCTGGACGCGCCCCTAATGGGCTCAACAAAGATACACGGCCCAAAGGCCAAGATACGGTGTCGCAGCACCGAGACAGATTCTGGACATCATATTGCTCGGACGATTCCCGTCGACTCTGGTTGAATTTGGCCCTGAAACCAGTGCCATTAGAAGCTTCTTGAAATTATCTTTCCATCCATATATAGTACGTCCAAATCCGACTCCGTATGCGACCTGAGCGTCCATTTTACGACGGGCTGTTCCTGGAGTCCGAAACTGAAACGAAGTCGAATCGGTTTGGGCCTCCACCTTGATCCGGACGTCCTTGCTGGTCTTCCACGCCTCCAAGTCCTTCCCCATGTCCATGCTGGTCCTCTCCTTCATTCCTAAGTACAATTAAATCATTAGGTAGCACACTATTCTCAAATGCACAAGAATAAATACATAGGAACGAGCTCACCTGTAAATTCAATTGTCTTGCGCGTGAGCGAGTAATCGGACCTTGAACATCAACTAGAGGAGTGTTGTTTGTATCCATGGGAGTGATGTCCTCATCATCCTCCCCCTCTTGAAGTGGAGTCGTCCTCGACGCAAGCTCATCTTCTTCTCCCAAATACGGTTTCAAATCTGCAATGTTAAATGTAGGACTAATCCCGAACTCGGGAGGCAACTCAAGTTTATATGCATTATCATTTATTTTCTCCAAAATCTTATATGGACCAGCAGCACGTGGCATCAATTTAGACTTTCTCAACTCTGGAAATCTATCTTTTCTCAAGTGCAACCACACTAAATCACCCGCTTCAAGCTTAACTTGTTTTCTACCTTGACTACCAGCAATTCTATATTTTTCAGTCATCTTTTCAATGTTTTCTTTAGTTGAAGCATGAAGTTTCAAAATAAATTCAGCACGCTCCTTAGCATCACTATGTACTCGCTCGGTAGTAGGTAGAGGCAAAAGATCAATGGGAGCACGAGGGTTAAAACCATACACTACCTGAAAAGGACTTACCTTGGTGGTGGAGTGTTCCGCCCGATTATATGCAAACTCCACATGCGGCAAACACTCTTCCCACATCTTCAAGTTTTTCTTCAATATTGCTCGCAGCATGGTAGACAATGATCTATTCACAACCTCCATTTGTCCATCAGTTTGGGGATGACAAGTAGTAGAAAACAGCAATTTTTTCCATAGAGTACGCCAAAAATGACTCAAGAATTTTACATCACGATCTGAAACAATAGTAGAAGGCATACCATGCAAACGAACAATCTCTTTGAAAAAGAGGTTAGCAATATGAACGGCATCATCCGTTTTGTGACAAGGTATAAAATGTGCCATCTTAGAAAAACGATCAACCACAACAAAAACACTATCGCTCCCCCTCTTCGTCCTAGGCAATCCTAAAACAAAATCCATAGAAATATCCGCCCACGGAACTGAAGGAATAGGAAGAGGCATATACAAACCATGTGGGTTCAATCGTGACTTAGCTTTTTGACACGTCATGCATCTTGCAACAAAGCGCTCAACATCACGGCGCATTCGAGGCCAAAAGAAGTGTGTGGACAGCACAACCTTCGTCTTCTTGGCACCGAAGTGGCCCATCAAACCACCACCATGTGCTTCCTGCAACAACAAGAGACGAACCGAACCAACTGGAATGCATAGGCGGTTAGCTCTAAACAAGTATCCATCATTTAGCACAAATTTATTCCATTTATGGTCCTCTTTACAATTTAAGATAACCTCTTTAAAATCATCATCTAAAGCATATTGTCCCTTAATTGTTTCCAGTCCAAAAATACGACAATTAAGTTGAGACAACATAGCATAGCGTCTAGACAAAGCATCGGCAATCACATTATCATTCCCCTTTTTATGTTTAATGATGTAAGGAAAAGTTTCTAGAAATTCTACCCACTTAGCATGTCTACGGTTCAGATTTGTTTGGCTACGAAGATGCTTAAGTGACTCATGATCAGAGTGAATAACAAATTCCTTAGACCACAAATAATGTTTCCACGTTTGCAAAGATCGTATGAGAGCATATAATTCTTTATCATACGTAGAATAATTAAGAGCAGGGCCATGCAATTTCTCACTAAAATATGCAACGGGTTTACGTCCTTGCATCAAAACAGCACCAATGCCAACTCCACTTGCATCACATTCGAGTTCAAAAGTCTTACCAAAGTCAGGAAGTTGGAGTAGTGGCGCGTGAGTAAGCTTCTCTTTCAAAAGAGCAAAAGAATCCTCTTGTGACTGCCCCCAATTAAAGGAAACACCCTTCTTGGTCAGCTCATGTAATGGGGCAGCGATGGTGCTGAAATCCTTCACGAAACGGTGATAAAATCCTGCAAGTCCAAGAAAACTCCGCACTTGTGTCACCGTCGATGGTGTTGGCCAACTCTGAATAGCATGCACCTTGGCCTCATTAACCTCAATACCCTGTGGAGTCACAACATAGCCAAGAAACGATACTCGTTCGGTGCAAAAGGTGCATTTCTCGAGGTTAGCAAATAAGCGCGCGGCTCGCAAAGCATCAAAAACAGCACGTAGATGGTCAAGATGTTCAGATAAACAAGTGTTGTAGATCAAGATATCATCAAAATAAACCACCACAAATGTTCCAATAAATGGGTGCAAAACCTCGTTCATCAAACGCATAAAAGTACTAGGTGCATTAGTTAATCCAAAAGGCATCACTAACCACTCATACAAGCCGAACTTGGTTTTAAAAGCAGTTTTCCATTCATCGCCCAATTTCATTCTAATTTGGTGGTACCCACTACGCAAATCAATCTTAGAAAATATTTTAGAACCACTTAACTCATCAAGCATATCATCTAACCGAGGAATAGGATGACGGTACCGGATAGTGATGTTGTTAATGGCTCTACAATCTACACACATGCGCCAACTACCATCTTTCTTTGGAACCAAAATGACAGGAACAGAACAAGGACTAAGGCTCTCACGTACGTACCCGCGGTCCAAAAGGTCTTGGACTTGGCGCTGAATCTCCTTAGTCTCCTCAGGATTTGCTCGATATGCAGCACGGTTGGGCAAGCTCGCTCCAGGAATCAAATCAATCTGGTGCTCAATCCCGCGAATGGGAGGAAGTCCTGGAGGTATCTCAGAGGGAAAAACATCTCTGAACTACTGCAAAAGGTTAGTCACAGACGCAGGCAAAGTGCTAGGAATATCATCAATAGAAAAGAAAGCATCTTTGCAAATCAAGACATAGCAGCAAGCATCAGTAGCATGAGTTTCAAGAAGATCAGATTTAGTGGCAAGCATGACAGGAGCTTTCAATTTAATTTGTTGCTGAATTTCTGTCTCATTAGTGGTACTTGCAGCTCTATCTTTATCAGCTTGTACAATTTCAGCAGGAGTCAAAGGTAGCAAAGTAATGTTTTTATCTTTATGCCGAAAAGTGTATTTATTACTCCTACCATGGTGACGTGCATCAGTATCATATTCCCAAGGTCTACCCAACAAATGAGAACAAGCTTCCATAGGTACTACATCGCAATCCGCATAATCAGAATACATACCAATGGAGAAATGCACTCGTACCATGTGTGTTACCTTAACCTTGCCCGAATCATTGAACCACTGAATGTGGTATGGACGTGGCCATGGACGTGTGGTCAAGCCAAGCTTCTTGACCAAATCTGAACTCACCAAATTATTGCAGCTTCCTCCATCAATAATAACACGTGCACGCCGATTCTCGATGGCGAAGAAAGTCTGGAACAAATTATGGCGCTGCTGCTTCTCTGATAACTCGGGCTGAGAACTAAGAACACGCTGCACCATGACGCTTCGAAGGTTCGTCGTAGCATCAGCACCAAGCATGGCATCATCATTAGCAGCAACATCACTGGAGTCATCATCGTCATCCTCACCGTCGGAAGCACTAATGTAGCCATCATCCGTAGCAATGTATGTTCGCTGACTCGGACAATCCTTCTTCATGTGACCAATCCCATGACAATGGTGGCAAACAATACCCGAAGAACGACCACTGGATGGTGCTGCAGGTGCTGGTGAATCCTGTTTCTTGGCGGGTACCTGCAAAGGAAGTTTACCAACGTGTGCAGCAGGCGTAGCAGGTGTCGAGGGAGGTCGCGTGGACGCTGGAGTGGTCGAAGGTGTATGACTCGAGGCTGGTGTGTGCGTCCGTGATGTAGAGGAGGCACCAAACGTAGTCCTGGGTCGATGGTGTCGTCCCTGCAATTCCTTCTCTACAAGCATAGCAAACTGGAACAACTTGTTGACAGTGTTAAATTCTTTGTAATCCACAATGTCCTGAATGTCACGCCGCAAACCTGAATAAAAACGGCAAAGAGCATCTTCATGTCCCTCTACTATACCACAACGCTGCAATCCCTTCTGAAGCTCAGCATAATAATCTTGAACAGATTTATCCCCTTGCTCTAAACGCATCAGTTTCTTACGCAATTCTCTATGATAAGATGGGGGAACAAATCTATCGCGCATAGCTACCTGAAGGTCTTCCCAAGTCGTAGGTGCTCTACCATCCCCAACTAGACCAGTCCACCAGACAATAGCAAAATCTTTAAATTCACTAGTAGCTTGTCTAACTTGATGGTGTTCAGGTACAAGGTGGGCAGCAAATTTCTGTTCTATCGTCATCTCCCAATCAAGATAACCCTCAGCATCATAATGACCCAAAAAAGATGGTATAGTAAATTTAATCTTTGCATAAGGATCGTCAGGAGCATGATTGTTATTACCTTGCTGTTGGCGGTGTGGCATACCTTCTGTGTTCTGACGAAGGCGGCGACGTAGTCGTAAATCTCTGGTAGCCGCTTCATCATAATTACCTTCTGCATCAAACACCGCCTCATCGGGAAAACGTGGAGGAGGAGGTGGTGGCGGTGCATGTTGTCGTGTCTCCAACACAGCAAGTCTGTCGACGATCTCGGACAATCGTCGATCCACCCTCTCGTAATTCTTGCCAAGGTCTAATGCAATGAGCGCATCATGCACTGACTTGTTGACCGTCTCCTCCATCTGCTCCTTCATGAGCTTGGTGTTTGCCTCAAGATCTTGGCGGCTAACACATTCATTAAAGTCTGTAGGGATCGTTGCTTCTTCTGCATCGCCTGCCATCGAAACACCAAAACAGGAAACAAACGGTGAAGGTTATCCCTAATAATCGCACTACACGCTCCTCTCAGGTGGCACACAGGAACACACTCTATTGTGTCTTACCAAGCTCTTACAAGTGTCTGACGAAATACAAAGCAAATGATGGTACAATCGGAGGCTGGTTCATGATACTTACCAAGAGGGAGTGAAACCGCGATTGCAAGGTCAAAGCTGTATTGATCAGAAGAAAATATGTGGAGCTTGGGTGGCCAAAATAGAATATCAAAGGATTAGCAAATATCGAGTGCAGATTAGCGAAGTTCAATAAGTGTCCAAAGCATAAGTCACAATTGCTGGCTAAGACGGGCCCTATCATAGCACAACAAGGTAAAAGTAACAAGGAACGATGGACAAAAACTCAAAGAACCAGCAGAATGGCAGTTCTGTAAATAGAGCAGTTTTTTCAGCACTAGTAGAAATAAAAAACTGGCACTTCCAAAGAGGTACTAGCAAACGAGTTGATCTTTGGCCGAAATTTTTACCACTGAACTAAGATCACCAGAGATGGAAGCACAAGAAAATTCACCTGAAACAAAGGTGTATTGCGGCCTAGGGAAATTCTGGAACTTTTTCAGAAATCCCTCAAAACGTGTAAACGAATTTTTTCTTTTTCTTCCTGATTTTTTTGAGAACGGCCTGACCGACAGAGTTGGTGAATCGTATGTGCAACTTTTCGTTGCCAAGCTCCTGTAAAAATTTCACCAAAAATGGAGCACCGAGCGAAAAGTTATGCCTGTTTTATGGAAGGTACCTTAACCTATGTTTTCCAAAGGCACAAATCGGCAGGAAACGCAATGGTGGCTATGGAACGCAGGGGCACAATCCTCCCTGGTATAAGCAGTAGGTATTGCAAGATTATGAATCAAGGAGGGGCACACAGGCGGTTTGCAACCTATCTATGGCTGGCGTGGCGGGAATTCACACAAGGCGGCTAGCGAAGGCAAGTCGAGTAATGTGGTGGCTCGACTTGTAATCTGGAAAAGGTGGATGGGCTAGCGGCAGAAACAAATAACAGCGATGGAGCGGTTGAACTACGATGACGAACACGACCTAAACCAGCAACAAGACTCGAACACGGACACAAACTCAACAAAGTAATCTGAAAACGAAATTGCAAGGCTAAACAGGGTTGTAGGACAGCAGAATTTTTTTTGAAGCTGTTCTTGTGGACTATGGGACGAAGGCGAAAACTCTCAAAAACTATGGTAAGCCTGACGGTGATACCTGAGTCTCTGATTACCACTTGATGGGGACATGGGTTCCCGATCTTCCGTCAGGAGGAGTAACTATCGATTTGGTGGAGATGTCACACAAACGATCCGGCTTCCAATCAACACGACTAGAACCCCGCAATCGCAGCACCACTTCTCCTCTGGTTATCAACCGTGCACTGCGTGATTGACCTCACCATGAGGGCTAATCCTTGCCTGAGAATCGAAGACACAAGCAAGAACAAGAAAGAACACAATCTAGAATATTGCGGATGAATGATTAAGTTCACAAGTTGGGGTCTCACAAACCGATCGAGCGGCGAACTGTTCTTGACAGAATGACTTAAGCAAAACCCAAACCCTAATGAGGGTGGCGGCTACAGAGATATAGAGGTTAGGGGCGTGACCCCCTCCCTGGACGCGCCCCTAATGGGCTCAACAAAGATACACGGCCCAAAGGCCAAGATACGGTGTCGCAGCACCGAGACAGATTCTGGACGTCATATTGCTCGGCCGATTCCCGTCGACTCCGGTTGAATTTGGGCCTGAAACCAGTGCCATTAGAAGCTTCTTGAAATTATCTTTCCATCCATATATAGTACGTCCAAATCCGACTCCGTATGCGACCTGAGCGTCCATTTTACGACGGGCTGTTCCTGGAGTCCGAAACTGAAACGAAGTCGAATCGGTTTGGGCCTCCACCTTGATCCGGACGTCCTTGCTGGTCTTCCACGCCTCCAAGTCCTTCCCCATGTCCATGCTGGTCCTCTCCTTCATTCCTAAGTACAATTAAATCATTAGGTAGCACACTATTCTCAAATGCACAAGAATAAATACATAGGAACGAGCTCACCTGTAAATTCAATTGTCTTGCGCGTGAGCGAGTAATCGGACCTTGAACATCAACTAGAGGAGTGTTGTTTGTATCCATGGGAGTGATGTCCTCATCAACTAGAGAGAACGATTAAACCAATAAGATATATAAAAGACACTTGCCCAAGGGTCTACGATACTTGAACATGCAACCGCTTAAGATATGAAAACTGATCTAATCTATCGGGGGTTGTGACCACGGTTTCGCCCTTTCCCTCTCCCCGTACTCACTATGTGGAGGTATTCGTGACTAGACCTATGATGGACATGGCGTATTTGAGGACCATGTGTGGTTCGAGGACCGGTGGATGGCCGCTTCCTGGTGTGATGAGTGATTGACAACGTTGTGTGGACTGATTCTTGGCTAAGTATTGTAGGTGCAGGTTGCGGCTTGACTAGTGTTGGTGCAGGTGAAGAACAAGGGTGAAAGGTCGTTGCCAGTGAGGCCTCCAGGTGTGGAGAAGACAAGTAGGCTTGGTTCGAGGGACCCGGTGGCCAGCGGGGTCAAGTGCGGGCCGCATGGTGGCAAGAACAGCAAGATGAAGTCGGTGGATGGTTTCTTGGTTGAGCCTCAAAACCAAGGTCGAGTCGGGACTTTGTGGGAGTCGAGTCATGAGTGGTGATTGGCGGAGGCTACATCAAGTTCGCGGGGTTTGCGGTGGTTCACCAGAAAACCACCGGGTTACTCGGCTGAGCCACAAAGCCGAGGTCGAAGACCGGGCGTGGCTGTCTGGCCAAAACCGGCCTGACCGGTTTGGGAAACCGGTCTGACCGGTTTGGGGTCGTAGGGCGCCGGAAGCTTCGAAGCGGAGGACACGCGTCGGGATCGCAAGGCTTGCGTCGAGGCTAAGCGAAGTGCGGTCGCCGGGCATCCGTCCGATGGTGTTATGAAGACATTTTCCCAAAGTGCCCTTGGTGGGCGTGTATCCTAGTTTAGGCTTTAGGGGTATTTTAGTCTTTTGGCTTGCCTCCATATAACCCAAGTGGTGAGAGGATGGCAGCCATCTCTTGGAACCCTAGTTCATTTTCCCTTTGCTATTTTCCTTCCTATTTTCCTTAGGATTTCTAGGACTAGCTTGAGAGCTTCATGGTGAGATCTTGTGAGAGGGAAGGATGATCGGGCGGAAGCTAGACCTTGTATGAACCTTCATGGTATGTATAGATGATTCGGCGTGGTTCCTCAAGGCTTGATTGTGTTCTTCCCGTTTTCCCTTTTTGGTGATTTCCGGAGCCTTTTCTTGGTTTTTTCGTGGGGAAGTTTTGGGGGCGTTTCTTTGAGGGATTCTTGTTGGATGTCACGTATGAGGACCTTGTGCCTCTTTGCTTGGTGATCTTGCTCCAACAAACCCTCCGAAACGTCTTCAATTTGGGGTTTTCGGTGGATATCGTGGGAAGGTGTTCTTGATGGTTGACTTCCGATTCCTCTTGATTGAGTAGGTTTTGGGGACCGAGCTTCTAGCCAAAGGTAGCCCACGAGGTACCTCAGCTATCCCCAAAGTCTCACTTGAATCTGTGGAACGAATCGGGAGATCGATCGAGGTGAAGGCTAGGTTTTTCCCGCGGGCTGAGTTCTTCCCGACTGTCCAGGCAAAACCGGCCTGACCAGTTTCCCAAACCGGTCTGACCGGTTTAGCCCCAGTGGGCTGTCGTGAAGGTTTTGAACAGGAGAGTCTTGTTCAAGCTATGGATTTTCTTGTTCAAAGGTTGAGGGGTTCTTGAGGTGTTTTGGGTCAAGTTTGGTCTCGAAGGTCTTTTGGGGATTTCCTGGACAAAACCGGCCTGACCGGTTTGCCAAACCAGCCTGACCGGTTTCCCCTACCTGTGAGAGGCTAAGTCCCAGAGAATCGGTCTGACCGGTTTCAGAAACCGGCCTGACCGATTTTGGTTGCCAGCAGCAGTTTCGAGTTATTTTCCGCTGTCTGTTTCGAGTGGCTGTTGTTGGATCTTGCTCCTAGGTTCAGTAGCACTCCAGTGGCTACGTGGACTTGGCAAGAGAAGCTTGCGGAGGTGTCCGAGTGAAATTGGGTTCATAGGCCGAATTCTTGAGTAGAATTTTTATCGGCTCCCATTCACTCCCCCCTCTCTGGTTCGTCATTCCGGTCCTTCAAGTGGTATCAGAGCCGGTTACGGGTCTTGATTGACTCTAACTAGTCTAAGATCCAAAGATGGTGTACCAGGAACGGGGATCGGGTCCTCCGCACTTCGATGGAAAGAACTACCAGATGTGGCAGAGACGGATGGCTGCATTCCTCCGTGGTAAGGGACAGATCCTTTGGGATGTCACAGTGAACACATCTTATGTTCATCCGATGAACTTCCTTGCTCCGGGATCGAGGGACATGTTCGATGCCAACAACAAGGCGGTCGACTACTTGTTTCGTGCTCTGTGTCAATCCGAATTCGATCGGGTTCAGACAGAGGACCTAGCATGTAGGATTTGGTTGGTGCTGAAGAATGCTCATGCTGGGAATGCTGAGGTTCAGGCACGGTTGTATGCGACTTACCGGAGAGAGTACGAGAACTTCACTCATCTCCCCGGTGAGTCTATTGATGCCTTGTTCCAGCGGTTCACGGTGGTTTTGAACAACATGAGGGCCAATGTCGACGTCCTCCCGTATGATGACCATGATAGAGCTGTGAAGCTCTTATACGCGCTGGATCGTACTGTGTGGGATGGAAAGGTCGAGGCCATTCTTGAGTCCGAGAAGTACACCACTCTGACGGTGAACGAGTTGTTCTCTAAGCTTAAGTCTGCTGAGGTTGATCATGGTTTGACAGCCCGTCTTGAGAGCCCGACTGACTCCCATAGTCTTGCTCTCGTCAGTGGAAAAGGTGCTAAGTCTAATGCTAACACATCTTCCAGGATGTACTCTTTGTCTTCTTTGATGACTTTGCCAGACGAGGAGTTCGACGTGCTTGGAGAGGACGAGCTGGCATTGCTGACCAGGCGGTTCGAGAGGCTGCACGAGAACCGGGTGAACACGAGGAGGACAGCACGGACGTGCTTTCAGTGCGGCAAGCCGGGACACTTCGTCGCCGACTGTCCGGAGAAGATGGAGAACAAGGACGGCTACAAGGACGGCTACAAGAACCGGTCGAGCAAGGACGGCAAGTACCAGTCGAGGCGCGATCACAAGCACAAGAACAAGCACAAGGATGAGTGCGGTCGAGGAAGAAGGACGGCCGCGGCAGGAAGGCCCGGGCGATGGTCGGAGCAAGCGACGTCGACTCCAGCTCCGCCTACTCTTCCTCGAGCTCGAGTAGCAGTGAAGATGAAGGTGATCGACGCAAGAACAGGAAGTCATCCAAGAACCTGAGCGGGCTGAGCTGCTACGCGAGAGATGGCTTCTGCGGCATGGCTCGTAGCTCCGGCAGCAAGAAGAGTCACCAGAGCGACTCGGACTCCGACTCCGAGGATGAGGTACGTGACGAGCTTCCCTTCTTGCGTGAGGAGAACGAGCGTCTTGGCAAGTTGCTTGATAATCGTGATGACATGCTTAGAGAGGCTAAGAAGATGAGGAAAGAGCTTAGGGCCTCACTAGAAGATGCTAGGAACCGTGTGGCTGAGCTAGAAACCCAGAACCTAGATGCTAAGCTTGAGATTGATTCGCTTAAGGCTTCACCTGTGGTTTCTGATGAGATTGATTGTTGTGAATGCTCTGTGTACCTAGCTGATCTTACTGCTCTTAAGGATAAGCATGCTTCTACTTGTGATGAACTAGATGTGCTTAGGGTTGAAGTGGTTGAGCTTAAGTCTAGACCTGCTTCTAGGTGCTTGCACTTCTTGCCCTGTTTTTCATGGAAAGATTGATGAGATGCATGCTTATACTGTTTCGCTTGTGGCTAAGTTGAAAGAACCTGTTCCCACTTCTTGCTCTACTTGTGAAGTGCATGCTTTGAAAAATCTGGAACTTGCACATTATGTGGATCGCTTGCAGGATGAGAATGATGAGTTGAGAAAAATGATGCGTTGGTTGTCGGGTCATGAACCGCAGCTTAGGATGATTATAGAGGCATACAAGCGCTATGATGGGCAAGCGCTTGGTTCGGAGAAGGTTGGAGAGTGTAGTGGTGAGGGAGGAGAGAAGATTGGTGATATCCAAGCTCCACCTAAAACCTACCACAAAAATGCCTATGCACCTAAGCTCAACCCACTGAGGAACAAACTTGACACAACTCCAGATCCACCAATATTTCCTCACCCAACAAATGACTTCCAAAAACCAGTGAAGTTTGTGAGTCCTAAGGAGAAGGTAGATGGAGAGAAGAAGGGTGAGAAGTCAAGTGAGGAGAAACCGAGTGAGCAACCTCAACCAAAACCAAAGCTAAAACCAATCCGGTTTCATTGTGACTATTGTGGGAGAGATGGTCACAAAGAGGAGTTATGCTTCAAAAGGAAGCGAGAGGAGAGAATGGCTAAGGAGTGGGCAAACAAGGACATGTACAACCCACCTCATGGTGTGCCTGAGTCTCGTATGCCACTGCCTAGGGGTAAGGCCATTGTTCGCACAGTTCCGGCTTGGGGAGAAAAGAGTGCTTTGGGTGGAAGGGACCTTGCTGGAGGAATTAAATCAGCCAGACCGGTTTGGAAACCGGTCAGACCGGTTTGGGCTGCTCGTACAGCGAAACCGGTCAGACCGGTTCCAGAACCGGTCAGACCGGTTTGGAGGCAGCAGGGTGACCAATTTGGTTTTCGTGCTCGGGATGAGGCTCGGTTCAGGTCTTTTGATCGTGGTCCAGATGTTTGGCATGGAGGGTCTGGTGGTGGTCAGTTTGCTAGACGTTCTCCACCTCGTACTAAATACGATGGTGGGAGGAGTCGTAGCTTTGAGATGGAGAGGAGGAACGGTCCACGGTCTTCCTTTCGTGGTTTTCGTTCTCCTCCAGCGAGACAGGGGTGGTTCCCTAGTGGTGGTTCTCGTGGTGGTAGCTTTGATAGGTGTGATGATTTGGTTTGTGCTAACCCTACTTTGGAGCAAATGGCTCGGCACTGGTTTTACTCTTTTGGTACTAACCCCAGTGCAGAGTCGTTTGTTCACTCAAGTTCTCGTTTTTGAATTTCAGGTGGGAGACTTGAGGAACGTTTGGTTGATTGACTCCGGTTGCTCGAGGCACATGACCGGAGACAAGGGGTGGTTCTCAAGTCTCATCCCGGTGGTGTCCAAGACATACATCATCTTTGGGGACAATGGGCGAGGGCATGTGCTTTCAGAAGGTGAGATTAAGGTAAGTGACAAGGTTACTCTCAGGCGTGTTGCTCTTGTTCAATCGCTCGGGTTTAATTTGCTTTCGGTGTCCCAGCTTTTGGATGAGGGCTTTGAGGTGTTGTTTCGGCCTGGTGGTTCTCGGATTTTGGATTCTCGAGGGGACCTAGTTTGCATGGTCGTTCCCAAGGGTCAGGTGTTTTGAGCTGATTTTTCTCAGTCTTCTAGTGTGGAGCGTTGTTTCTTGGCTGGATCTTCGAGTGAGTTGTGGAAGTGGCATAGGAAGTTGGGTCACTTAAGCTTTGACCTTTTGTCTCGCTTGAGTAAACTCAACTTGGTCCGAGGATTGCCACGGCTGAGGTTTGAGAAAGAGTTGGTTTGTGCGCCGTGTCGGCATGCTAAGATGGTAGCTGCTTCCCATCCGCCCCTCACCGATGTGATGACGGAGCATCCATGCGAGCTGCTCCATATGGACCTTGTTGACCCAGCTCGTGTGCGATTTGTGGGTGGGAAGTGGTACGTCCTGGTTGTGGTGGACGACTACTCTCGGTTTGCGTGGGTTTTCTTTCTTGAGGAGAAAGGGGAGACGTTTGGTTTTGTTCGAGATCTTGTCTTGAGGTTACGAAACGAGAGGCACGGAGATGCCATACGAGCGATTCGCAGTGACAATGGCTCGGAATTTAAAAACTCTCGCTTTGAAACCTTTTGCCATGACTTGGGTCTTGAACACCAGTTTTCGAGTCCGTATACACCTCCCCAGAATGGTGTGGTGGAAAGGAAAAACAGAACCTTGTGCGAGATGGCTCGGACGATGCTTGATGAGCATAGGACTCCGAGGAGGTTCTGGGCTGAGGCGGTGAATACCGCGTGCTATGTGTCGAACAGGATTTACCTCAGGGTTCACAAGAAGAAAACATGCTATGAGTTGATGCACGGGCGTACACCCAAGGTGAGTCACTTCCATGTGTTTGGGTGCAAATGCTTCATCCTGAAGAAAGTTAAGAAGTTGGACAAGTTCGAGGCTAGATCTGTCGATGGTATTTTCTTTGGTTACGCATCTCATTCTAGAGCCTTTCGAGTGCTCAACCTTGAAACTAACCAAATCTTGGAGACTTGCGAGGTAACCTTCGACGAGACACAGCCACATAGTCAGCTTGTCTTTGAGTGTGCAGGTGACGAAGAACTTGGCAAGGAAATCTTCCAGGAGGAGGAGCATGAACATGGAGATGATGAAGATGGCGGGGTGGTGCCCGCGGCTGAGCATGTACCTACTACTTCGACTACGGTGGTGGACGGCCCCTCTCCTACACCTACAATGACAAACCCAGATCAAGGCGAAGCTGCTATTGAGGGGGAGGTAGCATCAAGGCGAGAACCTCCCCGACGAGTTCAAGTGGATCATCCAGCTTCAAGAATCATCGGCGACATCAATGAACGTACTACACGGTCGAGGGTTCGAAACAATTCAATTCTCATTTTGCTCATGCTGCTTTTGTTGCTACTTTTGAGCCCAAGGACATTGGACATGCGCTATCTGATCACAATTGGGTTAACTCAATGCATGAGGAGTTAGAGAATTTTGAGAGGAACCAAGTTTGGGAGTTAGTGGATCCTCCACCGGGGTGTAAGCCGATTGGGACAAAATGGGTGTGGAAAAACAAAGAGGTAGAGAAAGGAGAGGTGGTGAGAAATAAGTCGAGGTTGGTGGCGCAAGGGTATAGTCAGAAAGAGGGGATTGACTACGAGGAGACCTTTGCTCCCGTAGCTCGTTTGGAGGCGATCAGGATCCTTCTAGCCTTCTCCGTGGCTAAAGGGTTCAAGTTGTACCAGATGGATGTCAAGAGTGCTTTCCTAAACGGTGTTTTGGAAGAAGTAGTGTATGTGAGGCAACCACCGGGGTTTGAGAGTGAGAAGTACCCCCACTGGGTGTACAAGTTGAGGAAGGTGTTGTATGGGCTGAAGCAGGCGCCTAGAGCTTGGTACGGTAGGTTGAGGGGGTTCCTGTTTGAGAGAGGATTTGAGATGGGGAAGGTCGATCAGACCTTGTTTCTCCTCAGGCAGGGCAGAGATATCCTGATTGTGCAGGTATACGTGGATGATATTGTCTTTGGTGGCTCGTCTAACTCTCTTGTTGCAAGGTTTGCAGAAGACATGAGCAGGGAATTTGAGATGAGCATGATGGGTGAGTTGCAGTTCTTCCTCGGCCTCCACATCAAGCAATCAAAGGAAGGAACGTTTGTGCACCAAGCTAAGTACACCAAGGACATTGTGAGAAAGTTCAAGATGGAGGACTCCAAGGCCATGGTGACGCCTATGAGTACGACTACAGCTCTTGATGCGGACGAGGAAGGTGAACACGTGGACCAGAAGGAGTACCGGAGCATGATCGGATCACTCCTCTACTTGACGGCAACGAGGCCGCACATCCAATTCTCGGTGTGTCTGTGCGCTCGTTTTCAAGCGTCTCCGAGGACTTCGCATCGGCAAGCAGTCAAGCGCATATTCAGGTATTTGCGACACACTCCCGACTTCGGCCTTTGGTACTCCGCGTCTTCTTCTTTGGCTCTTCATGGATTTTCGGATGCGGATTTTGCCGGGTGTCGGTTGGATAGGAAGTCCACTTCTGGGACTTGCCAGTTCTTGGGTTCTTCTTTGGTGTCTTGGTCTTCCCGCAAACAGTCTAGTGTTGCTCAATCCACTACCGAGGCAGAGTACGTTGCCGCAGCTAGTTGTTGCTCTCAGCTCCTTTGGATCACATACACCATGAGTGACTTTGGTGAGGAGTATACCCATGTCCCACTTCAATGTGATAGCACAAGTGCCATAAGCGTTGCAAAGAACCCAGTGCTCCATTCCAAAACCAAGCACATAGAAGTGAGGTATCATTTCCTGAGAGACAACGTAGAGAAAGGGAAAATCGCTTTGATCCATGTACCCACACATGACCAGCTAGTCGATATTTTCACCAAACCCCTAGATCAAGCAACTTTCACTCGTGTGCGGGGGGAGCTTGGTGTTTGTTTGATTTCTTGAGTAGGGTGTGTGGGAGCTCCGTTGTAGCATATGTATAGTTTCCTTTGTGCATTTCTTGCATTTTGCATGGCATGTGTAACATGATGTATAG
Organism: Cenchrus fungigraminus; assembly: GCA_036936925.1. Classification (NCBI taxonomy): domain Eukaryota; kingdom Viridiplantae; phylum Streptophyta; class Magnoliopsida; order Poales; family Poaceae; genus Cenchrus; species Cenchrus fungigraminus. Next base: position 79,376,670 of record CM072780.1, read on the forward strand.
GCATCTTTGTATCTTAGATTGCATACATTTTGTATCATATGCATTTGGTAGGAAAAGCTTCTTCTATATACATTGTTCACCATGATATGCTATATATGATCTTGTGATCTAGTTGGGTGTGATATGGCTTAGTGTGGCTTAGCTCTTGATGATCTTGATTTATATCCATGGTTGATAACTATGTTTTTTGAAAAATACCATATGTATGCTCTCTTGTGGGTAAATGCCTTTATATGATCTTGACATGTTTTTGTGGCTTGGCTATGCTTAATTTGTGGTTGGATAGCTTATTTTGATCATATGGGGCCAAAGGCTCATTTGCTATCATGAATGTTTAGCCCCCATGCTTCATCTTGTGGAGGGGCATAAGTTCCTTTTTGTCGCAAAGACATTTCATGTACCAATTATCAATCTAAAAATGAAATGTAAATTGCTTGGAAAATGTGCTCCCATGTCATATGTGCTTAATTTACTTGCTTTTGGGTCCTAAACCGTTGCATGTTGCTTACCATTGAGAAGTCTCATACATAGAAGTAAGCACATGGCTCGGTATGCTTTGACATGACATGAGGTGCTTGTGGGTGTTTATGATGGTCTTATGCTTAGAATGGTTGTCCTAGCATGAAGTTTGTGTGGCTTTGCCATTTTGACATGTTTTGCTCATGTTTAGGACTTTGCTCATGAGAGGGTAATTTTTCGCAAAAATGCTTAATTCTCTCTTAGCTTTATCCAATGGTTGTGAAACTTGGTGATCATGTAGTTGATGTTCATACGACGCTGTAGAGAGCTTGCTCATTTGATCATATGTAGCATCTTGTGATGAATTTTGTCTATTTGAGAAGCTCTAGTTGCATCTTTTCCAAATTTGAGCCTTGATTCATGCATTGGCAACAAGGGGGAGAAATGTTGGTTGAGAAAAGTTGCATTGCATCCATAGAACCTATCCCAACAGTCAAGGGGGAGCTTGTGCATTTCTTTTGCATTTTTGGTTTTTGGGGGTGTTTCTGCCGAGTTAAATCGGTCTGACCGGTTTTGGGAACCGGCCTGACCGGTTTGGTGGAACCGGCCTGACCGGTTTGTAGAACCGGCCTGACCGGTTTGTGCCTAGTGATGGCACATGTTCAGGGGGAGTTTGCATATGTGCAGGGGAGCTCTTGTATGCTTTGGTGGTTTGTGCTCTTTGCTTGAGCTTGTTTTTGACTCGGTTGTGTCGAGCCGTTGCCCTTGCCTAAGGGGACCGAGTCTTTCCTCTTTCAAGTGATCTTGGTCTTTACCTTTGTTTGGCTTTCGATCGCTTGTTTGAGTTTCTTTAGTCGTTTCTTTTCTTTTCCTTTTCTCTCTGGTTACCAAAAGTGTGTGTTGTCAATGCACTCATCAAGGGAGAGATTGAGGACCATGTGTGGTTCGAGGACCGGTGGATGGTCGCTTCCTGGTGTGATGAGTGATTGACAACGTTGTGTGGACTGATTCTTGGCTAAGTATTGCAGGTGCAGGTTGCGGCTTGACTGGTGTTGGTGCAGGTGAAGAACAAGCGCGAAAGGTCGTTGCCAGTGAGGCCTCCAGGTGTGGAGAAGACAAGTAGGCTTGGTTCGAGGGACCCGGTGGCCAGCGGGGTCAAGTGCGGGCCGCATGGTGGCAAGAACAACAAGATGAAGTTGGTGGACGGTTTCTTGGTTGAGCCTCAAAACCAAGGTCGAGCCGGGACTTTGTGGGAGTCGAGTCATGAGTGGTGATTCTAGGACTAGCTTGAGAGCTTCATGGTGAATCTTGTGAGAGGGAAGGATGATCGGGCGGAAGCTAGACCTTGTATGAACCTTCATGGTATGAATAGATGATTCGGCGTGGTTGCTCAAGGCTTGATTGTGTTCTTCCCGTTTTCCTTTTTTGGTGATTTCCGGAGCCTTATCTTGGTTTTTCCGTGGGGAAGTTTTGGGGGTGTTTCTTTGAGGGATTCTTGTTGGATGTCACGTATGAGGACTTTGTGCCTCTTTGCTTGGTGATATTGCTCCAACAAACCCTCCGAAACGTCTTCAATTTGGGGTTTTTTGTGGATTTCGTGGGAAGGTGTTCTTGACGGTTGACTTTCGATTCCTCTTGATTGAGTAGGTTTTGGGTACCGAGCTTCTAGCCAAAGGTAGCCCACGAGGTACCTCAGCTATCCCCAAAGTCTCACTTGAATCCGTGGAACGAATCGGGACATCGATCGAGGTGAAGGCTAGGTTTTTCCCGCGGGCTGAGTTCTTCCCGACTGTCCAGGCAAAACCGGCCTGAGCGGTTTCCCAAACCGGTCTGACCGGTTTAGCCCTAGTGGGCTGTCGTGAAGGTTTTGAACAGGAGAGTCTCGTTCAAGCCATGGATTTTCTTGTTCAAAGGTTGAGGGGTTCTTGAGGTGTTTTGGGTCAAGTTTGGTCTCGAAGGTCTTTTGAAATTTCCTGGACAAAACCGGCCTGACCGGTTTGCCAAACCAGCCTGACCGGTTTCCCCTGCCTGTGAGAGGCTAAGTCCCAGAGAATCGGTCTGACCGGTTTCAGAAACCGGCCTGACCGGTTTTGGTTGCCAGCAGCAGTTTCGAGTTGTTTTCCGCTGTGTGTTTCGAGTGGCTGTTGGTTGGATCTTGCTCCTAGGTTCAGTAGCACTCCCGTGGCTACGTGGACTTGGCAAGAGAAGCTTGCGGAGGTGTCCGAGTGAAATTGGGTTCATAGGCCGAATTCTTGAGTAGAATTTTTATCGGCTCCCATTCACTCCCCCCTCTCTGGTTTGCCGTTCCGGCCCTTCAGTATTGAATGGTTCCAAGGGAGCATTGAGATCTTTACTCCCTACACGGCATGGTAGCTAACCTTAACCGATAAAGCATCTTCAACACTAGATGATAGATAGATAACCATACAAAGTAGCTATTACATCTCAAGATCGATTACAACCCATGGACAAATGAGAGGATTACCCCATCAAGGTGCTAGGCATAGCACCGTTGATCATGGTGACGCTTCCGACGGTGTCTTCCTTCTCCTCCGGCGGTGTCTTGGCAGGGCGTCGACGTCCTCCTCCACTTGTGGTTGCTTCCTTCGAGTAGAGCGGTCCTTCTTGCGAATGATCTCCCTCCTCTTCTCTCTCTCTAGCTAGTGGACGGCCTCTCGGGTGAATGGCTCTCCTCCCGCGAATGGCGGTGCCTCCACGTACTTAGGGTTGCATCATCTTCATGCTCAAGAAATGGGGGGCCGAACCGCCTCGGGGATGGGCCAGGCCGGCCGGCCTGGGCCGACCGGCCCAGGCCCACTTCGGCTCGGTTCGGTCGCCCCTTCGCGCACGTGGGTCCTCTTGTCATTTTGCACTTTGCCCCCTCCATTTGCACCATTTTGACGATGTCATCCTCGCATCCAAGATGGAGGGTCTTCTCGCATGAAGTTCGGTCTTTTACGCTTCAATCCTCGGGGATGTTCCTTTGTAACACTTCGGTCCTTGCCACCTTTGGGTGTGATTTCATCATGCTCTTAAACACGAACGGGACTCCTCAATTGCTCCTTTGAACTTGTTGTGACTCCGTCCTTTATGTCCATGTTTTCCTGCAAAAACATAATACTTCCAAATGCACATACAAAGATGAACTTGTTATATCATTAGTGTGCCTAGTGGCGGGTTAGTTTCATAATCAAGTCCAAACCAAAGTGTAATGAACATGTTTGGTGTACCAAAATACACCGTCAACATCTCCCCCACGCTTAGATCTTGTTCATCCTCGAGCAAGTACTCATAAAAGAACTTTTGTCCAAGGGGTTGAAATCGTGCTCCGCTAATTCTTTCTTCACAAGTGAGTCAAACCTTTATTTTTAATATAATAAACATAAAGCAATGATCATCATACATAAACATGGGCGTTTAGAATTTTTACCAAATTGAGATTTACCCCACAACTCACACCTTTCACTCGAGGTCCTCAATTCCAGCCATGCTTACTTCTTTACTTCCATTGGAGGGTTTTCATGATTTTTCAAAAATAAAATTCCTGCAACAAGTATTAGACAAAAACCTTTCTCCAAGTTCTCACATGTCGCTCATATGAAGTGGCTATCCTAAACAATTCATACACTCTCACCTCCCACAAGTCTCTCATATATTATGTAAAGTGGAGCTATGGGTATGGCTAGTGTAGTCAACACAAGTATTGGCAAGCTAAGAAATTCCTCTAATGGTTGTTTACCTTTCAAAGCCAATGATCATGAGAATTAAACCATAATGTAGGGATATCAAGGATAAGAAGATATAGAATGGTGGACATGTGCAAGGGCAAAAGAAAATAAGACTACGAGGCACCGATGACGTCCTCGTTGTCGGATTGCACATGGTTGGAAAAGGAATAGAAGTTTCGTCTCTCAACAACAACGCGGCATCCTTCCTTGCACTTTATTTAACCTTCACTTGATTCATCCCTCTTCTTATCTTTCTTGCCTTTCCTCTTTCTTCCTTTCTTTTTCTTTTCCTTCTTTCTTTTCTTTTCTTTCTTCTCTCTCCTTTTTTTTCTTTTTCTTTTCCATACACATATATTTTCCTTTACTTCTCTCTCTCTTTTGACATCTTTACCTCTCTTTCAAAGCTCTTTACTCATCTCTTCTTACACAATCTGAATTTAAAATAAAAACCATGCAAGAGATGAGACGAAACTTCGAACATAGGTTGTGTTCAAGGAATACGATGTACAAAAGAGATATTATGGTTTGGGTATGGAATTCAGTGATGTACGGGACTTTCGACGTGAGAGTCTCGTTACCAAATGCATGACGAGGCTAGCAATAAAAAGATAAACACAAGAACATGATCATTGCTCGAAATTAAAACTTCCAAGAGAGAAGAATCCTAGCCCAACTCATTATGCAAACCGCACTTATGGTGGAGCGAATATTGGATTGGCTTTGTATAGGATTTTTCTTAGTCTCTCAACTTGGAAAAAGAGAATTCGCTAACCTTTATTACAAGGGTTTTTCAATAATTTTCAGAATTAAATTCCTCCAATTTTAGCATCAAACTTAGCACAACCGAAACGAAGTTCTAGATCAAAGCATGATGCGGGTACTTTTAAAGGTAAAAACTCCACTAAGCACCACGGTAAATGTTTTAAACCAAGCGCTCATGTTTATATGTCAAAAACTAAAGACCAACGTACAAGTAAAGGAAGAAAAGCATTGCAAGAGACAAAATTTTAAAGGACACTTTTTATTTGATTTTCTTGACTCGAACACTAAATTTAAGACACTTTAAACTTTGAAAAATTAAAAAGCACACCTAAAACTTTAAGACTCTCAAACTCTCGCAAAACCTAAACCAAACCGAACTAAACTTTAAGCAAAAGGATCTAGCTAGCTCTCCCCCACGCTAAAACCATACGACGTCCTCGTCGTATTTTACAAAAAAAACTATGGGGGAGGGGGGAACCCTACTTCCTAGTGGAACTTTCCACAGCTCTTGCACCACTTGTTCTTCGTGTTGCCCACCCACCATGCCAAACAACTTCCGCACGTTCCGATTGAGGAATTTGTAGTCGTCCTCGACCACTCGTTCCAAGTCCTCCATACGTTGCCTCATCGCCTCCATAGCCTGGAAACATTCATCGACCGATGCGTAGAGCTCCGAGATGGAGTGACGGCAAGCCGCACAACATAACGGATGCATCCCGAAAGGGTCGACATCACCAGGGTCGTCGCCGTTGTCGCCATCTCCGTTGTCGTCGGGATCTCCGCCACCGTTAGGACCTTTGGGAGTCTTCTCCTTGGGCACCTCTTCCCAATAGAAGAGGTCGTTGTCGTCCCTCCCAGCGGCTGCCCACGAGCTCGGGCTGTGGTCGTCGGAGTAATCACTCCCCCCATAATCTTTTGGCTCGGGCGACACCTCCTTGTAGTCTTTCCTCTTCATGCCTCGGATGCGCTCCGATCTACAGACGGGAGTAGAGACCCTCTCCTCCTTGACGTGGTGGTGAGATGCGATTGGCCCGGTCGGGACACACCCTCCACAACGGATGCGGGCGGTCCTTTTGATCTCCATTGATGGCTTGAGCTCACATCGCTTCGCCTCCTCCGGCTTCAATGGCTTCTCGGCGCCTAGCTTGATCTCCACACTCCTAGGGGGCGTCATGGCTGCTGCTTGGGTGCAAAAGGATGTGAATTGGGATGGATTCCCGAGCTCCAACCTTGTCCCTTTAAATAGTCCGGGAAGGAATGCCCTAGAACCCATTTTTTTTCCTTTTCTTGACTTCCCTAAAATTTTCTGACCAAACAAGGAAGTCAAATGCGTGCGTCCCAGAGAAAACCTGGGGTGAACCACCACCCAGGCCTCCTGGGCCGATCCGACCGGGCTGGCCGGCCTGCCCTGGTTCGCGGGCCGGTTCGGTCCGGTTTTTCGCGTGCCCCACTATTTTTTCAATTGCCAGCCCATGTGAAAAAGTTGGCCTGGTAAAACTTCGCGAGAAACTCTAGAAAAATAAAAGAAGAGCTATTTACAAAATGCTCACCTTGTTTTACGTCCTAGGCTTGACGTTCGGGCTCATCCTCCATGATGAAAACATCAATGTGGTGAAGGGGCACAACGTCGGGTTCGTAATAAACCTTAAGTCATTGACCATTCACCATGAATTGATCACCTTTCATATCCATGATGGTTACTGCTCCATTGGAGAGCACCCAATGAACAATGTAAGGTCCATCCCACTTGCTTTGCAATTTCCCTTTTCCGAAGGTTTTAAACCTCTAATTATAGAGGAGGACCTTATCTCCTTCCTTGAACTCCTTCTTCAATCTTTTGTCATACCACCTTTTAATTCTCTCTTTGTATATGCTCGCATTTTCGTAAGCTTTTAACCTCATATCCTCTAGCTCGCTTATATGGATTCTCCGTTTTACCACCGCGACGTCTAGATCGAGGTTCATCTCTTTAATTGCCCAATAGGCTTTATGTTCTAACTCAACCGGAAGGTGACAAGCCTTGCCATAAACAAACTGATAAGGGGTCATACCTATCGGTGTCTTGAACGCCGTTCGATATGCCCACAAAGCTCCATCCAACTTCTTCGACCAATCCTTGCCTCCCTTCTCTATAGTCTTATTAAGAATGCTCTTTAATTGCCTATTCGATGTTTCTGCTTGTCCGTTGGTTTGTGGATGATAAGCCGTAGAGACTCTATGTTCAATCCCTAACTTGGACAAGCACTTTTTAAAGTTCTTCCCGGTGAAGTGAGTTCCTCCATCGCTTATCAAAATTCTCGGAGTACCGAAGCGAGGGAAAATCACACTCTTGATCATAGCAATGGATTCCTTCGTGGAAGCTTTACGACATGGCATGGCCTCTACCCACTTGGACACATAATCAACCATGACTCGGATGTGCTCAAATCCATGTAATTTTTTGAAGGGCCCCATGAAGTCTATCCCCCAAACATCGAATAAATCGATTTGTAGATTATATTTCAAGGGCATTGCATTCCTTTGAGAAATGTTTCCGGTTCTTTGGCATTCGGGGCATGATGCAACATATCTTTTAGTATCTTCATGCATCTCCGGCCAAAAGAATCCGCTGGACCACACTTTTGCTTGGGTCCGAAAGTGGCTATAGTGTCCACCGTACTCCGCCGAGTGGCACTTTCTCAAAATCTCTTGCCTCTCTTCTCTTGGTACACATCTTCTCATAACTCCATCATTCCCAAGTTTGAAGAGATAAGGTGAATCCCAAAAATATTTTCGGCTTTCAGAGACTATCCTCCTTTGAGTGTTTTTATCTAAGTGATCAAGAGGCATTCTCCGAATTGCTCGAATGATGTCGATCATCCAAGTATCTTTGTCGAGTATTCGGTAGAGGTGGTCATCTCTCATCTTATCCTCTATGGGCTCTTTATCATCTTGTCCACGGTTCATCCTAGACAAGTGATCGGCCACAACATTCTTCACCCTCCTTTTTGTCACGAATCTCCACATCGAACTCTTGGAGAAGAAGGATCCAACGAATCAACCTTGGTTTAGCGTCCTTCTTAGCCAAAAGATACTTGATGGCCGCGTGATCGGTGTAAACAATGACCTTTGAGTTCACAATGTAAGATCTGAATTTTTCAAAGGCAAACACCACCGCTAGCAACTCCTTTTCCGTAGTGGCATAATTTAATTGTGCCTCACTAAGAGTTTTACTAGCGTAGTATACGGCGTGAACTCGGCCTTCCTTTCTTTGACCTAAAATCGCCCCTACGGCGTAGTCACTTGCATCGCACATGATCTCAAAAGGTTGGCTCCAATCCGGAGGTTGAATAATGGGAGCACTCACCAAAGCACTTTTCAAGGTCCGGAATGCCGCTAAGCACTTCTCATCAAAGTCAAAAGCCACATCCTTTTGAAGGAGTTGTGTTAAAGGCTTAGTGATCTTTGAGAAGTCCTTAATAAATCTTCTATAGAATCCGGCATGGCCTAGAAAGCTCCTCAAGGACTTAACATCCATTGGAGGTGGGAGTTGCTCAACCGTCTCCACTTTAGCTTTGTCCACTTCAATTCCTCTCTCGGATATAACATGCCCGAGCACTATGCCTTGCTTTACCATGAAGTGGCACTTTTCCCAATTTAGCACTAAGTCTACCTCTGCACACCTCGTGAGACCCTTATCTAAGTTTGCCAAGCAATCCACGAATGTTTTCCCATAGACGGAAAAATCATCCATGAACACCTCGACAATTTCTTCGATGAATTCCGAGAACACTGCCATCATGCAACGTTGAAAAGAGGTCGGAGCGTTGCATAGACCGAAGGGCATCCTTCTATAGGCAAACGTTCCATAAGGGCAAGTAAACATTGTCTTGTGTTGATCATCTGGGTGAATGGGAATTTGCATAAACCCCGAGTACCCATCGAGAAAGCAAAAATAAGCATGGTTTGCTAATCTCTCGAGCATCTCGTCAATGAACGGTAAGGGGAAGTGATCTTTCTTTGTCGCTTTGTTTAGCTTTCGGTAATCGATACACATCCGCCATCTGGTCATAGTCCTTTGTGGTATTAACTCATTCTTCTCATTCTTCACCACGGTTAAACCTCCTTTAGTACACAATGTACCGGGCTCACCCATTCGCTATGCGGCACCGGGTAGATGATTCCGGCATCAAGTAACTTGATTACCTCCTTCTTTACTACCTCTCACATGGCATGAGTTAGCCTCCTTTGATGGTCCACTACGGGCTTACATTGGTCTTCCATAGGTATACGATGAGTGCAAAAGGCTGGGCTAAGTCCTTTGAGATCATTGATTGAATATCCAATCACCTTCCTATGCTTTTTTAATAAATTCAGCAACTTCTCATTTTCTTCGGGACTCAACTCGTCGCTCATGATGACTGGATAAGTCTTGTCTGGGCCCAAAAATTCGTACTTTAGTCCTTTGGGCAAATGTTTGAGATCCACCTCGGGCACTCGTGGCTCTTCGGGTTTAATGTCTCCTATGTCTTCAAATCTTTCTTCCTCCACGCTTCCATCTTGTGGTTCTAATCCCTTTGTTGCCTCCTCTAGTTCCTCGTCTTGTTGATCATTAGATTGATTCTCCATTGCTCTTTGCAGCGGGTCTCTAAGGGTTTCAACAAAACAAAGACTACCTATCTCCTCTACTTCTTCATCTTCGGGAGGAAAAGGTGAAGGATGACTAGAAACGCGAAGAAAATTATATGTGTACTTCTTTCCATTAAGATTTATTGTTACTTTGCCTTCTCCGGCATCCAACACGGCATCAACCAACTTAAGAAAAGGCCTACCTAGGATTATGTGATCATGATTACTATGGTAAGCATCTATAACAAAGAAATCGGTTGGTATGCACTTTCCAGAGATGATTACATTAATGTTGCAAGCAATACCTAGAGGTCTAATAATTCTACCATCTCCCATAATTAACTTTGTTGAAGTTGGAGCTAAGTCTAGGTTGTGGTCTTGAACTTTATCGTAAATTTTGGAGGATAGGACACTTACTTGGGCTCCGATGTCGCATAAAGCTTTGCATTGAATTCCGTTGATCTCGCAACTCAAGTGTGGTGTCATCTTCTCCTCTTGGTCGGATCCTATTGCATAAACTTCGGCGAGGCGAGCATATGGCGATGCTTTGGGCTTGATCCCTATGTTTCTTTTCACCTCGGCTATGTGATCCGGATCCACTTCATCATCACTAAAGAGCTTTCGAAAAATCTCACCGGTGGTTTCAAGATCGTATGAATCTTCCGCTTGCTTTTCCGGTGGGAAATCCGCTTCCAATGCTCTCGCCATCCCCTTTTGGTTAGGGAATGGTCTTCTCTTGTCGAATACTTCTCCGTAATCGATTGGAACCCAATCCATATGCTCGAACTCCCTTAATGGCTTCGCGCTTGACATACTCCTTTTGTTTGTTTCATTTGACTTGGCGAAGTCAACACTTGGGGTAGTTCTTGTCTTGATGTGTACTCCTTCAAGCTTTTCCGGGATTGGCTCCTCTTTCTTGTCTTCCGGGGTTGCCTCTTTAGAAATTTCAGCACATGTCTTCATCCTTGAATTGTGTTCCGGCTCTCCCGAAAGTCTTGTTTCCCAATCTCTTCGCATGGCCGCCACTTTGCTAATCTTTTGTAAAAGTTGAGCGGCTTCCGTGAGTGTTTTCTCTATGAGATCCCCACCTGCACACATTTGAACATGTTCCATGCAACTAGGGGTTAGGGAAAAGAAAAATGTATGCAAGAGTACGTCACTGGAGAAGCCGAGTCTTGGTCCTTGTTCAATCAACTCATTAAATCTATTACAAGCTTGGTCTATCCCTTCCTCTTCCCCTTGTGTGAAGGTGATCACTTGCCTCCTTAGATGTTGAACCTTGCTAATTGGAAAAAACTTCTCGCAAAATTTCATCGTCAACTTGTTCCAATTGCCTTCAACTTCAAAGGACGCAAACGAGTACCATGTCTTTGCTTCGCCAGCAAGTGAGTAGGGGAAGAGATTCCACTTGAACCATTTATCGGGAACTCCTTCTTGACGCACCATGTTGCATAACGTCGTGAAATGCCTTATGTGTCTATATGGGTTCTCCGTGTCCATCCCTTCAAACGGGGTTGCCGCCGCCATCTCGATGATCCTAGCTTTGATTTCATACTTGGTCGCTTCGAGCTTCGAATCCGACTCTTATACCTTTATGTCTTCACATCGAGGACTAGCGTAATCCCTTAGCGATTTCTCCAGTTCATCCACGGGGTGGTTGACGAACGCCATCTAGACAACAAAATAAAAACAAAAGCAAAAGAAAATGGTTTTCTAGGTAATAGGGGTTAGATGTTAGCAATAAACGATAAACAAAATCTAAAACAAAATTAGATGCAAAACCAAACGATGTAAACTGGCTTGCTCCCCGGCAACGGCTCCCGAAAAAGGGGCTTGTTGACGGATAAAACACTTATCCACCTACGATCCGCAAGTGTACGGACCTACACCTTTTTCACCACGGGGATTCCCTAGGTTCTTATCAATCCGCGGAGCAAGGGGATTACAAGCGTTTGATCTAGCTCTACTCACTAACTTAACCAAACCCTAATCTATGGTTAATCTAGAGAACTACTAAGCTACACTAGAGAGAATGATTAAACCAACAAGATATATAAAAGACACTTGCCCAAGGGTGTACGATACTTGAACATGCAACCGCTTAAGATATGAAAACTGATCTAATCTATCGGGGGTTGTGACCACGGTTTCACCCTTTCCCTCCCCCTGTACTGTCACTACGCGGAGGTATTCGTGACTAGACCTATGATGGACACGGCGTATTGAATGGTTCCAAGAGAGCATTGAGATCTTTACTCCCTACACGGCATGGTAGCTAACCTTAAACGATAAAGCATCTTCAACACTAGATGATAGATAGATAACCATACAAAGTAGCGATTACATCTCAAGATCGATTACAACCCATGGACAAATAAGAAGATTACCCCATCAAGGTGCTAGGCATAGCACCGTTGATCATGGTGACGCTTTCGACGGTGTCTTCCTTCTCCTCCGGGGGTGTCTTGGCAGGGCCTCGACGTCCTCCTCCACTTGTGGTTGCTTCCTTCGAGTAGAGCGATCCTTCTTGCGAATGATCTCCCTCCTCTTCTCTCTCTCTAGCTAGTGGACGGCCTCTCGGGTGAATGGCTCTCCTCCTGCGAATGGCGGCGCCTCCACGTACTTAGGGTTGCATCATCTTCAAGCTCAAGAAATGGGGGGCCGAACCGCCTCGGGGATGGGCCAGGCCGGCCGGCCTGGGCCGACCGGCCCAGGCCCACTTCGGCCTGGTTTGGTCGCCCCTTCACGCACGTGGGTCCTCTTGTCATTTTGCACTTTGCCCCCTCCATTTGCACCATTTTGACGATGTCATCCTCGCGTCCAAGATGGAGGGTCTTCTCGCATGAAGTTCGGTCTTTTACGCTTCAATCCTCGGGGATGTTCTTTTGTAACACTTCGGTCCTTGCCACCTTTGGGAGTGATTTCATCATGCTCTTAAACACGAACGGGACTCCTCAATTGCTCCTTTGAACTTGTTGTGACTCCGTCCTTTATGTCCATGTTTTCCTGCAAAAACATAATACTTTCAAATGCACATACAAAGATGAACTTGTTATATCATTAGTGTGCCTAGTGGCGGGTTAGTTTCATAATCAAGTCCAAACCAAAGTGTAATGAACATGTTTGGTGTACCAAAATACACCGTCAACATTGAGCAAGTTAGGACAAGGGTTTATGTCGGCTAGTCCTTTAGAGGAGGTAAATATTGATGATGGCACTATACCTAGGCCAAAATTTGTAAACAAGAATCTTGATCATGTGTTTAAATTTGAGTTAATAAAATTATTAAAGGAGTATGTTGATTGCTTTGCGTGGAATTACAATGAGGTGTCTAAGTCATGATTTAGTTGAGCATCATTTACCTATTAAACCTGGTTTTAGACCTTATAAACAACCTTGCAGAAACTTTAATCTTGATATTTATGACTGAGTGAAAGAGGAAGTCAATCAGTTGCTTGATGCTAAGTTTATTAGGCCTTGTCAATATGCTGAATGAATCTCTAATATTGTGCCTGTTGAGAAAAAAGGGACAAAAAATCGTGTTTGCATTGATTTTAGAGACCTTAATAGAGCTATTCCTGAAGATGAATATCCTATGCCTATAGATGATTTTCTTGTTAATGCTGCATCCGGACATAGAATTCTTAGCTTTCTTGATGATAATGCAAAACATGTTTTTTTGTCCCTTTTTTCTTATCCAAAACGGAGAAAAACTTCTTAGCTTACAATCAAATTTTTATGGACGAAGAAGATATATCCAAAACGGCTTTCATTTGTCCGGGTTTTGTTGGCTTGTTTGAGTGGGTGGTTATGACTTTTGGATTAAAAAATGCGGGTGCTACTTATCAAAGGGCTATGAATTTGATTTTCCGTGATTTGCTTAGCATCATAATAGAAGTTTATATCGACGACATTGTTGTCAAATCGGTTGGAGAAAATTCTCATTTAGCTGATTTAAGACTTACATTTGAGAAAATACGTCGGTACAAATTAAAGACGAACACGCTCAATTGTGCTTTTGGTGTATCGGCTGGGAAGTTTTTGAGCTTTATTTTACATGAGAAAGGCATAGAGATACATCCTAAAAAGATTGAGGCCATTCAAAGTGTGAAGGCGCCTACTTGCAAAAAGGATTTACAAAAGTTCTGGGGCAAAGTAAATTACTTGAGGAGGTTCATTTGCAACTTGTCCGGGAAGGTAAATGCTTTTACTCCTTTACTTTAGTTGAAAAGTGATCTTGATTTTACTTGGGGGGGCAAAGCAACAAGCGGCATTTGATGAGATCAAGCGTTATTTGATTTTGCCGTTCGTCCTTCAAGCACCCAAGAGTGGAGTTCCTTCCAAGTTATATGTAGCGGTTGAGAAGGATGTCATTGGAGGTGTTTTGACTCAAGAGACCGAAGGCAAGGAATATATTGTTGCATACGAGAGTTGAAGATTATTGGACGACGAAACGAGGTACACCTTTATTGAAAAGTTGTGTTTGTCACTATATCATATTTGTACCAAGTTGAGGCATTATTTATTACCAAGTACTTGTATAGTACCACGTCAAACTGACATAATTAAATACATGTTGCATAAACCAATTTTAAGTGGTAGAGTCGGCAAATGGGCTTATGCTTTAGTTGAATATGATTTACATTGCGAGCCATTAAATTCAATGAAAGGACAAATTGTTGCCGACTTTATTGTTGGACATAGAGTAGATAAGCAACTTGATTTAAATATCGGTTATGTTACTTTTACTCCATGGAAATTGCATTTTGATGGATCGATTTGCAAAGATGGTTGTGGTGTTGGAGTTGTCATTATTTCACCAAATGGGGCTATTTTTGAAGCTCTTAACTGATTAGATCATAAATGTACTACAACCAAACCGGATATGAGGCTCTTCTATTTGGATTGGAAATTTTGCATGACATGGGAGTGAAACATGTGGAAGCTTATGGAGATTCTCTACTAGTGGTACAACAAGTTTCTAAGGTATGTCAATGTTTAAATGGCTCTCTAAATGCTTATCTTGATAAATGTTTAGACATCATATCTTGTATGGGTGAATTTGTTATCTATCATGTGCCACGAGATGAGAATCCAAGGGCTAATGCTCTGGCTCAGCAAGCATTTGGTTATAATGTTCAGAAAAGAATTTTTCAGGAACAAAAACTGATGTTTCGTGAGGCTGAGTGTTGCATCCTAGAGGAACCGGTCTGACCGATTCCTCCGACCGGTGCCACCGGTCTGACCATCCCGGGTGACCGGTTGTCTGGCGAAAAATTTGCTTCGACCATTAATGACAAGGACGAAGTGGATGATTGGAGAAAGCCTCTGATTATTTATTTGCGAGATCCTAGCAGTTCAGTTGATAGAAAAGTTCCACGTTGGGCTCTCAAGTTTGCTCTTGATAATGATGAATTATATCGTCGGACTGCGGATGATTTGCTTCTTAAATGTTTGGGTCCTCATCAAGCTAGGTTGGCTATGGTAGAGGTTCATGAAGGGATTTGTGGTACTCGTCAATCGGCTCCCAAGATGAAGTGGCTCCTCAAGCAAGCTTGCTTTTATTGACCTACTATGATAGCTGATTGTTTTTGGTACTACAAAGGTTGTGAAGAGTGTCAAAAACATGGAGATGTTCAGTTGGTGCCTACTGTGACGCCCCAGGTTTTTAATTAGCATTATTAGTGCTAATGACCTAGTCAACCAAGTCAAACACGTTGACTTTGGTCAAACCTTGGTCAACCTGGGTCATCACCTCGAAAACCTAGCCAACAATCACTAATGATCATCTTAAGCAAGTCAACACGCATTAGTGGTCAAACCCTAGTCAAATGTTGGTCAAAACCCCTAATGCCTTTGAACCTTCCCTAGAACTTTTGCCGCGTTCTCCAAATTTCACTTAAACACTTCAAAATCGGCCAATACAAAAGTTGTTCGTCTTTTTGAGGGACACACTTTTCATAATTGGCGGCATTTGAAATTTTTGGTGGAAATTGTGCAAAAACGCGGTCAACACCAGCCTTTATATTTTTACCGAGCCATAAAAGACAGCAACTTCACCAGCAGTTCATGCTCAAACCATTGATCAAAACCTAGGTCGGCCTTTACAAAAAATGATCTCCTATAGTTGTTCTACAACTTTGCTATTCAAAGTTTTTGAAGTTTGGTTTGAAAATTTTGAGTTGGAGCCAGTCAAACAGGGTTAAATGAAATACTTCGGCGACGTCGCGCCGGTCGTCCGCGCCGGGCGTGCCCACGCGCGCCGCCGTGTGGTGCCCGTTCAGCCTCGACGTCCGGGTCCCCCATGCCGGCCCGCGCATCCCGAGGCCACCGCGCCTTCATGAGTCGCCCGTCGCCCGAGCAGCTCATCTCGGGGCTCGCGCTCCCGCCGCGTGGCAAGCCCCCGCGCGCCCGCGCCGCCCGCCGGCTGTTCCTCCACACACGCTGCTGCGGCCGGGTCCCCCTGTCCTCGCCTCCTTGCCTTCGCGACGAAGCGTTGCCCGTCCCTGCTTCGTTCGCCGCCTATAAAAGGCACCCACCACTCCTCGCGAGCGTGACCAGCCGCCGCCTCGTCATTGCCGCCACCGTCGCGGAGCTCGCCCCTGCGCTCACTCCCTCGGCCGCTCCACCCCCTGGCACCTTCCCTAGATCCCCCTAGAGCTCTAGCACCCGCGTGTTGTCCAGCTCCGCCTCGCTCCTCGCCGAAATCCGACTTGCAGCGGCCGCGCCGCCACGACTCCGCCGCCGTCGCTCACCGGCGATGCCTCCGGCCGAACCACCGCCACCAATAGGTCCATGGTGAGCCCAATCGCGTCCCTGTGTCATTTGTTTGCCACGCCCGGCCCCACATCGCTGTCGACGAGCTGCCGCCGCCGCCGAGGGCATGCCTGTAAGGAATCTTGGGCTCGAGGGCATATATGTGGAAAGCGAGGGCATTTGTGTGAAACTTAGAATCTTTCCAGGGGCTCCTTTGCAATTAGATTCTATAAGTTTTGTGTGTTTTGACTGAACCTTGTAAAATTTGTAGAAAATCATAGAAAAATCAAAAAAATGCCAAACCAATTTTTTTGGTTTCCTTGTGAGTAAATCTACAACTATTGCAAAGCTTGACCCTACTTTTGACTGATAGATTTTGCATGAAAAACTGAAATCAGTTTAACCTACATCTGCTGTAGTTCAAAATATACAAGTGATCTCCAGCTGCATTTTGGATATGTTGCTAGATATGTCATGTTTAGACTCTGGACCAAAATTTACACAAAGTTACTGAGTAGATCTTTTAATATGATTTATTTTGCATTTATGCTATATCTGCCTTAATGATATTTATAGCTTACAATAATTGTATTTTTGTGCCCAACTTCTGAATATAATCTTTTTATACCTAATTACACCTTTGATGAATTAATCATGATTTTATAGCTAACAGAAATATATATTCTTGATTTATGCTTAGTTTAAAATGAAATTGCATAGCTCAAGATCTAGAAAGGCCCTTGACCTATTTGTTGTGTGAATAGACTTATTTTGAGTCAGAGAACCAGTGGGAGAAAGTTTGGATCCTTTTGTTGCTTAATTATTTTTATATGCATTCCTCATGTTTTGGTAGCTAAAATTTGTCATTTTTTGTATAATTATTTCATAGCTCTTTTAATTGTGCACTTATGTTCAGTGACCTTGTTTAGAGCTAAAGAGCTTCAGAAGTGTCATCTACTGCATTTTATGAAATTATTTATGAATAAAAACAACGGAAGCCAATGAAGCTTAATATTAAAGTTATGTTGGAAAAACCTCCAACACCACACCTAGAGACCCTATGGTTGTGATGTGAAACATGTTAAGAAGGTTGAGACCACTCCCTTGCAGTTTTGTGAATTTAAATTAATTTATTTATGTAAATGTGTACACAATCACCATCAAAAAGAATAATTAATAAAGCACCACATATTGTTCCCTTATTGGAAGAGTATGTTGAATATATTATTATCTAGGTGAATGTGGTCAACCATGCACTTCATGGTTGTCATATGTTGTTTTGTAATTAATTAAATGAAAACCATCAATTAAATCTTGCATATGAATCATCGTGTAGATCTTCCCGACGGTAGCTATACGCTCATGCCGGAAGGAGGAGACGAAGGTGCTGACGGTGAGCAGCAGTACGTGGACGTAGCTCAGGACCTGGACCAAAGTCCAGAAGGGCCCAAGGCCAACCTTGCCGACAAAGTCAAGCCCCGGATCATTAACCCTTCTTTTTAAAATTATGCAACTACCATTGCTATGTTTGTGCATTTACGTTTCAGGAGTTGAATGAAACCCTAGATGCATGATCCCTAGGTACCTATGTTCTTTTACTAGGTTGATAGCTGCTATGCTATAGGACCCGGTAAAAGTCGAGTGATGTTCGTCACTCGTGAGAATAGGTCCTTATATATGTTGGAATCATAAGATCTTTATAAATGGATTGCTCATGTGGTAAGAGCATGGGATTTGGGCTCCGGTCCAGTGGTTTTCATGGGCTAAGCTTTTGAACGTACTAAGCACTTGTCGGGAATGGGACCGGTAAGCCTAGTACCTTAATGAGACGGTGCGGGATCTTACTATTACTAATCTTGAGTATTCACCTGCCCGGCTCGCCATCGGGAGGGGGGTACATGTGTGAGGCTAGATGTACTGTGTGGGGCATACCAGATAAGCCTTGTACCCAGGACTGTAAGCTTCGATCCCAAGCCGAGGACTTTTGGGAACCGCCTGGTCGCTGCCAACTTTGTGAGGGCACCGTTCCGTGTGTTTAGGTTTACCTTGCAAGGATTTAATCAATCGATTGTCGGCCTCTCACCGTTATCTGAGACTACTTAATCAACTGGCCATGATATCCCTTAATGATGGAACTATGTGAATATTACTGCGTGGATTAATTGTATTGTACAATTCTTGATTGCAATAGATGGCTCATTTAGAAAAGGTAATTGACTAGAATTTGAGCTAAAATATTGAAAATAAGGACCTACTCTTTGTTGCTTTTCAGCAAAAGAACCCACTTGCCAAAAAGCCTATCATGTCTAGAGTTTGGTGATGTAGTTATCACCCGACGGTTAAGTCTTGCTGAGTATTAGTATACTCAGCCTTGCTTTATAAATGTTGTTGCAGGTGATGTGGTTTGGCCTGGTGAGATTCCACCCGGCTGGGAGCTGGAATGGGTGGATGACGACGAGTGATGGCATCATGGATGGCCTCCTGTGATGTCTATCGTATCGCTAGTTTATTATTCCACTGTTTTCAACTCTGAACCTTTACTTATCATGTCATGAACCATGGTTTGTAATAATTAACCCTTAGGGGTAGAATTGGATTTAATTTGTGTTTGTACTCTGGACTCACCTTCATGTGAGTTTTAATGCATATGTTCGACCTCTGTGTGTTATCCAAGTGATTTACCGGGCTTTGACCCGGCAACTTACGACGGGATGGTACTTTATTATCGCTTAATGACCAAAGTGGATTGGTTTAGGCGATAGTACGGTATTTTCTCGGGCGGGTTGTCACACCTACTGCGTTGATGCATCCAATTATCAAGCCTTAAATGTTTGGGTCCTCATCAACCTAGGTTGGCTATGGCAGAGGTTCACGAAGGGATCTATGGTACTCATCAATTGGCTCCCAAGATGAAGTGGCTCCTCAAGCGAGCTTGCTTTTATTGACCTATTATGATAGCTGATTGTTTTTGGTACTACAAAGGTTGTGAAGAGTGTCAAAAGCATGGAGATGTTCAGTTGGTGCCTGCTGCGTTGATGCATCCAATTATCAAGCCTTAGCCTTTTAGAGGACGGGGATTGAATTTTATTGGTAAGATTCACCCTCCTTCATCGAAGGAGCATTGTTTTGTGATTGTAGCTACTGATTACTTCACCAATGGATTGAGGCAATTCCTTTGAAGAATATGACACATAGAGAGGTAATTGAGTTTATTACGGAGCATATCATATATAGGTTTGGCATTCCACAAACTTTAACTACAGATCAAGGAACTTCATTCATATCCAAAGAGGTGCGTGAGTTTGTCAATTCTTATGGTATTAAGTTGCTCAATTCATCTTCGTATTATGCTCAAGCCAATGGTCAAGCCAAGTCTAGCAACAAGATTTTGGTGAAGCTCATCAAGAAAGAAGATAGAGGACAATCCTAGAAGATGGCATCATGTATTATCTGAAGCTTTATCGGCTCATCGTATTTCTAGACAAGGTGCTACTAAAGTTACTCCTTATGAGCTTGTTTATGGTCAAGAGGCCGTTTTGCCCGTTGAGGTAAATCTAGGCACATATAGACGTACAAAGCAAAATAATCTTAATGTTGAAACATATTGTGCTTTGATGATGGACAACATCGATGAAGTGACTGACAAGCGTTTGGAGGCTTTGGAGGAAATTGAGAAAGACAAAAGGCGAGTTGCTAGAGCATACAACAAAAAGGTAAAGGCCAAATCTTTTCAAGTAGGTGATCTGGTTCGGAAGACAATTTTACCTATTGAGACTAAAAGTAACAAGTTCAGCAAGTGGTCTCCAAGTTGAAAAGGTCCGTACAAGGTTGTCAAAGTTTGTTCTGGAAATTCTTATACGGTGGAAACTTTGCAAGGGCAGCAGCTTCCAAGAGCTCTCAATGGGAGATACTTGAAGAAATTTTATCCAAGTGTTTCACAAGATGCTTGATATGATATGGTCAATTTAAAATAGAAATCGCCCTTATAGCAAAAAATTGCCGATGAAAAAATGTCACATTGACCTTAGAATGATTTTTTAGTACGCGAGCTTTACTAAAAAACAAGAGGGCATATGTTCGCACCCAAAATTGGCACCAAGCCGATCGGGATGGACGCTACCAGTTAGACCGGTGTCCCTAGGCGGTCTGACCGGTCAGGTCCTATAGCCGATCTGGCAACGGCCGCACCAGTCTAACCGGTGGGCCCGACCAGTCTGACTGGTGGACCCCGAGCCCGAGTAGAATTGAGGAGTCCTTGTGTTTTTCAAGTTGTAAAGGATTTCCTTGCGGGGCAATACCCTATAAATATGAAGGGCACGACCGGATGAGGCTATCACCCAATCGATCAAATACTTTCTTCAACTTTTATCTCCAAACCCTAGCTTTTCCAACCCCTTTTTCTTTCCTTGTTTGCCTCGACGATGTTCAAGGATGTTTTGAGTGGCCTGCCGACAGGGTCCCTCTTGAGGCGGAGCTCAGCTCATAGGTTTTCTTGGCGTTCCTACGCGCACCGGTCAGACCGGTACCCCTAACCAGTTAGACCGGTCACGACAGAGGCTTCGGCAAGTTCAAAGTTTCGACGTACTTCTGCGCAACCTAGCGCGTTCGTGTGTTGACCGGTAAAAGCGTCAACACATATGAGAAAAATGGATAGGAACATGTGCATGTCCCGCGATTGGGATAGATGGTGTAAGTGCATGTCCCACGTACGATAACGGTTCGTTGCTCGCTTTAGAAATAAAACTATAGAGGGTAGCCCACAAATTATTCCCATGTAATCTTGTTTCTTGGATTTATTATTTTGTTTAAGTTATTTGCATTTATTATTTTCTATGTAAGTTGGTTCCACATGAGGTTCACTACGGGAAAGCCGCGGTTTGCCGTGCGCACGGCAAATGCAAGAAAACGCACGGCAAAGTCTTTGTCGTGCGTTTTCCGTCGGGGCACATGACAAAGAGCGCACGGTAGATTTTTGCACGGTAAATTCCCATTGCCGTGTGCCTTATCTGACAACGCACGATGAACTATCTTTGCCGTGCGTCACGGGGAGGCGTATGGCAAACAAAAGCAGCTCACAGCGCTAGGTGCAAACGGCGTGTAACGGCCTTTGTCATGCGCCCGCACAAAAACGCACAGCAAAGATTGGCCCTTTGCCGTGCGCCACCACAAAAACGCACGGCAAACATGGGCCCTTTGCCGTGCACCACAATTAAAACGCACGGCAAAGATGGCTTCTTTGCCGTGCGCCGCCCCAATAAACGCACGGCAAAGGTACTATTCCGGCCGGCTGTTTTGGTCACTTTGCTGTGCGCCTACCCAAAAACGCACGGCAAAGTGACCTTTGCAATTTTTTTTGTTTTCCACGTATAAAAATCCCCAAAAATCACTGGCATAATATACAATTCATAATATTCATCACAGGCATCATATATATCATAATATTCATCACATGCATTATATATATCACAATAATCATCACAGACATCACAAATAGATAAATCCATAAGTTACTCATCGACAAGTCCACTAGTACATCCAAGTTCATCGACAAGTCCACTAGTACATCCAAGTTCATCGACAAGTCCACAAGTTCAACCACAAGCATTATGAACCTTTGCCGTGCGCCTTCACAAAACGCACGGCAAACATGAAACTTTGCCGTGCGCTTTCGCAAAACGCACAGCAAAGTTTTCTGTTTGTCGTGTGTTTTGCTAAGGCACACGGCAAAGTTAACGACCGTCCGCCGTTACCCCACAAACGGTCATGACCGCGGGGGATCACGTGGTGGGCACGTGAGACTTGGTTGCCGTGCGTTTTGTTGAAGGCGCACGGCAAAGATTGTCTTTGTCGTGCGTTTTTTGAGCAACGCACGGCAAACGTTATTTGTACCGTGCGCTTTTGTTTGCCGTGCGTTTTATTGCCTGACGCACGACAAAGGTGGCTGTTTGCCGTGCGCCCGTGGTATTGCGCACGGCAAACATTTTGACGCACGACAATCGTGCTCTTTCCCATAGTGGTTAGTAATGCCTCATTTTTAGTAGCTCCATCTCTTTTACCAAACAGTACAAGAACTTTCCCCATGAACAACAGAGTGAGATTAGACTAAAGTGGGGAATCTAACAAGAAATTAAAGCACTGCCCACATCATATATGTAGAGAGCAAAATCGTATAGTTTTACTTATTTGTTGTACCCCAGCTCCGTGTGTGTGGTCAGAGCACAAATAATCCTCATGAAATATATGGAAGGGCCTATAATATATACTAACACACATATTGGGGTTCTATACAAAATCATGTCCATATACGAACTAGCATATGACCTAGTGCAAAGCCTAGAGTAGGCTCTAGTCGGTTCCATAACCTATGGCCAACCCGTACGATGTTCAAAAGAAAATGGCATCCACAATTTCATTCTCTCCACCAATCTCAAGTGCCAGAAGCGTTCGACACACGATCATGGTCGTGTTTTCCGGTCAATATGTTCAAAGTTTCTTTTGATTTCATGGAAAAGGTCTTAAATTGGGCTATATAGCATGAATATAATTTTTTCACTCATTTTATTCTATTATTTGAATCACTTGCAGTTCAAATTTGACTTTTTCAAAAATTGCTGGAAATGAAATTAATTAGTTAAATATAGCAAATCAATACAAAAATCATCCAAATTTTACAATGAAGTATGGCATGTTGTATGTATATAGTAGAAAAAATTTCAAGTTGAGAAGAAATTTTTTTAGGAGCAATTGGATTTGGGACTTAGGAGGACATATAAATTGAGAAAAAAACTTTGCCAATAAAAACACAAGGGAAAGGGAGAAAAAAAATTGTTCCCCCGGCCCTCGGTGCTAACGGAGGCAACGGACGTTAGAAAAAAAATAGTTCGCCGTGCGCGATAAAAAAACGCTGTCGTGGGTCCCGAAAAAAGCGCACGGCAACCTATTTATGGTCGTGCATTTTTTCTTTGTCGTGCGTCCTATATAAAACACACGGTAAAAGTGGGTTTCCCCCTAGTGAGTGCCTGTGCCAACTCACCCTATAGTGATTCCGCTCATCAAAGCTTGGAAGATGACGTCAGCCTTGACGATTTGACGATAGTGTCTTGATTTCCTCTATCACATGGCAGATCAGCTTACCAACATCGTCATCAATATGATCATGGCCTCTACCATGAGATTGTCAAAAAGAGAGCCCCGATGGCAGTACCTAGTAGGCTTTATCTCTCTTTTTACCAACAATATAAAAACAAAGACCTCCGACATCAAATATGTAAATAACAAAATCTTTTTTTTTACTTTTTGGGGCCCAAGCTTTTTCAATACGTGTGTCTGTGTGTGTGGGTGGGCAGACCACACATGACACATCCACATGGAAATTGGAAGGGCCTATGATCTAAACACTAACACACATACGACATGGTTTATCTACAAAAATCATGTCAATGGATGATCTAGCATATGATCCAGTGCAACTCTTGAGGAGCAGTTAGCTTCACCTTGTCTTGGCTGGTTGAGTGATAGAACATTTTCCTAGAGCACCATGGGCTTGTCCCTTGATCAATTATCAATCCGAGGTTTTGTAAAGTTTTTCAAAATAAATCCAAAGTTCATTAAATGATATTCATGGATTGCTCAATGTGTATAATGTGTATGACTCCTCACCAAGACATGGTTTTGCCTCTCTCACAACCTACTCCTAATAGTACTTTATGTGGAGCTATAGGTGAGGAAGATGAAGGCATACATGTTTCTCATGTGTATTGTAAAGTCAAAGAATGAATGTGTGGATGGTATATGGTGGAATGGTGTATGGACTCCTTTTTGTATGATCCATCTCTCCCCTTTGCCTTTTATTTTGGGACATGGGCTATATTTTCTCTTTTTCTTTGTTCATCATGCTTTCATGAGCATGTCTTTTATTTCTTTTACACAGCTCATGTCTCTTTTGTAAGGATAACTTTGACAGAGAGCTCATAGAATAACATGGAGTTTTGTTTTTTTGGATGGATGGATGTATGATTACTAACTTCCATTGTAGAAGTTAAGCATATGGTGGTAGTGTGTATGTGATCTTGATCATGGGAGTATGAAAAGCATATCACAAAGGGTCACGATAATTTGACAAAGCTCAAGGAGAAAATAAATCGCATATGTAGAGGATGTTCAATAGGATCAAACATATGGCCTTGGATAGAAATTATCATTGTTGAGGAATATACCATTTTATCATTTTCAAAAATAAAACTCTGGATATCAAGAATCACATAGAGCAAGATCATAGCATCTCTTCCTTGTACCGTATCTAACAACAATCTAGACTCAGATCATGCTTTTTGCTAGTACAAGTTTCAAGCTAAAGTTTGATCATGTAAGCCAATAAATTTAAAATTGGTAGAACACTAGGTTGTTGTCACGTCCCGAACATTTGGGCCAGGCTCGCTTACACCTAGTAGCTCTCTAGGACATCAAGACTTCCCTCAGGGACCAACATGAGTCTTTCCTGCCCACTTTGTCCTCACTCATGCACACCCAAGAATTTCCCGATCAGTCATCTATCCCGAAATTGCTCCAAAGTTCTTTGGAGATGAGCTTTCAAAAATGAAGTTGAAACTTGTTGGTATGAATCTTTTATCAATCCTATTTAGCCCTAGGCCAAGATGTCACAGTTGTAACTAGGCATGTGCGAGGAAATAACCAGATTAACTATACATCAAACCATGAAGAACTAAAGCATTCTTATCACGCATAATAAAGAAGTAAATATTTTTATTTTTTAAATAATTTTTTAGTTTTTATTTGTTTTATCATGTATGTTCTAAAACCAGTGGAGATCCTGACCCAAGCTAGCTTTAGCCTCATTGTACTTAGTTGAAGTTGTACCCTGTCCAATGGTAGTAAGCCCTCCACTCCTGCTGTTGAAGTTCCTACTACGTGACATGGATGTGGATCCTCTTGCTTGCAATGTGCGCCTGCAAAACACGAGTAATGTCCAAATGGGTCATGTTGTATAAACTTACCTGAGTGGTTGCTCTTCCCGAGCTCAAACCATAGCTAAGAAGTAGAGAGAGGAAGAGACTTTTCCTTGCTTCCCTCATCTGAGTGAAATCTGTTGGACGAACCTGATGAGAATCAGTTTAGGGGGGAGTGACCATGGATGGGCAAGACACTCCTCTCCCCTTTGTCGCCCCTTGGAGCATTTAAGAGAACAAATGGTCAGATGATGACTGTGGGTGATGAATAGAAGTCGTTTCAGGCAATAAGGCCTAAAAGTGATTGACTTGGCTGAACCAGAGATTCGACTGCCGCATAGTAGGTCTCCGTTGCTGCCCCTCTGGTAAACTTGCTTGCAATAATGTGAGATTTATTGCTGCCCCCTTTGGTATAAACTTGCTTGCAATCATGTGAGATCATGCGAGGAAAGTTTGGCCAAGTTTGCTCTTGAAAATGACTCAAAGATCTCTCGAACAAAATCAACTTAATTAGTTTGTTTTCATATTTTTTGTATGAAGGAAAATTACTAGAAAAAATCCATGCAAATGCAGATCGTGAAGAATCAAATATACAAATGCAAATGTTGAGGGAATAAAAATTTTGAAAAGAAAATATGCAATTGGAAAATCAAATATGTGATAGCTACTGATTTACCTGTTCAAGGACTCATTGAGTTTAAGTCCGACGAGCGGGACTCTTCTCCAGTGTGTTCAGCTTGATGATGTTCCGTCTACTTTTGGAGTTGTATTATTTGAAACCAAATATGGGTGTCAGAAATGTCAATTGTCCTTTATTCTTGAGAATATTGACGGTCATATTTGGTATCTAACGACCGTCAACAGAAGTCTCTATCACCTCTTGATCTACATCTGGCTTCCTCCTGGTTTGGGCTAGTGGGGCCAACTCTCTCCTAGTTTTGGGCCAACATGTTTTCTTTATATTTGTTTCGACAACACAATGAACCACCCACACTGTGCCGAAGCTCGATCAGGGCTGAGTCGATCTGTGTCACCCTTGCAAAACTTTCCATTCAAGACTTCACAGAGTTGATATCTTGAATGAAGGAACCATTCATTTTTTTAAAAAACTTTCTTTTTTACATTAAATTTGCGACGTCAACACATAAGGAATTCTAGAGTTGAAGGAGTAGTAACCTAATCATTGTCTTCATTGGAACCGGTAGAATCCGGTAGCGAGTTGTATTGTCCAAGTATGAGTTCATGACTATACTGTACTCCCTCCATATCACAATTAGAAAGTCGTGTTGGGAGTGGAACCTGTTTGCACAAAGCAAGTCGTTATGCTTTTTACAACACATTTTTGACATGTTTGCCCCCGGTCGATCACCTCGGTAACGTACTGACTGCTCATTCTCACCCTTCCTCTCCCGCATGCAGCACATGGGGAATCGACCTCGAGACCTCAAGCATTAATACTCATTCAGCTAATCAATAACCAAACCATAGTGCTTTCTTGTTTGTGATGCACCCGAAACCCTATTTAATATAGAGGTAAATAGAGAAAATTCTACCCTAATTATTACTCATTGGTATTCTAAATATTGTCCTAAACGACTTCTAATTGTGATAGGGAGGGATTACATAAGAAAAGTGATGTAATTAACCTTTAACATCATGAGTTGAAAAGCAAAATAAGAGTAGAGAGAGTAAGCTGTTGCAGCTCCGGACAATATCTTATGTTTCTCTTCTGTACTCTTGAAACAAAATTGTTTTCCAACCTTGGGTGGGGGCCCCCAGCCAGTGGTCTTTACCAGGGTTTATTTTCTCGACGAAAAAAAAACGAGAAACGCGAAAATCACGTTTCTCGGTTGGGAGCGGTTTTTTATTTTATCATCGAAAAATCGTCCGAACCAATTAATACAACCTCCTGATCTTTCGTAACTCTAAAATTTATCTCATTTCTATGCATTACTTTCAT
This sequence comes from Cenchrus fungigraminus, assembly GCA_036936925.1. NCBI lineage: Eukaryota > Viridiplantae > Streptophyta > Magnoliopsida > Poales > Poaceae > Cenchrus > Cenchrus fungigraminus. The sequence goes on from CM072780.1 coordinate 79,403,909, forward strand.
GTTTGGTTGTTTGGAAACAATCTAAGATTGTTTTGTGTATAAATTGAAGATTTTTTCTCTAAATTTTATCCGAAAGGAAAACGAAGAATCCGAAAAATTTCCGAGAAATCCGATAAACGCGTTTCTCACCAACCTCCGTTTTTTTCCAAACCGGTAAAATAAACCCTGGTCTTTACCACTCCAACCGTGAGCCTCTTGACTATGTTTCTCTTCTGTTGTTTCGTTCCTCTCCAATTTTATGTCTCTGTCCTGGTCTGTTTTACAAGTGTTCTTGTGAGGGTTGTAATTAATACGGCTGATTAACCGAGCAGCCATCAAGCTAGGTGGAGCAGCCATCCTCCCGTGTGTCGTAAGACTCGTGCGCGTGGCGGGAAGGTACCATTTGCTCCAAAAAAAAACGAAGACATGGTTGCAGAGGTTGATAGCGAGGATTTGTCCTATCCTAGGAGCATATGTGTGTATGCAATATCCTGTCCGGATACAACTCGATCAAATTAAACATGCTGATATGTATATAATAATCGTGGTTCGTTGATTCAATTTGAATTTGAATTTCAACAAACTTCATCAACATATGGTGGTTCAGAAAAAAGGAACTCTCTATGACACCATTTTCTAATTAAAGAGATCGAGAAACAATTAATTAGATGTCATTTAATCTTTTCTATATATACATGAGAGGTATATAGTACCCTACCAAACTTGGGGCAACGATGTAATAATATCTGCTTAATAACTCGATCAGTTACCAACAGGAACCTTCTCGCCACCACCTTTTTTTTTCACCATGGCACCTAGTGTTCAGGGTTTTCACAATAATGCCCCTCTACAAATGCAACTGAAAGATACAAAAAAGGCAGTCATCAACTAACGTGTTTTCAGTTTCATAACGCCTTCACGCCTCAGGTAAACCGGCCCGGTTCTACCTCTAAAAAACCGGGCTATATACATCGACGGCGAAGCAATGCAATTCCTCTCATCCACTCCAGCTTCTTCCTCTCTGCTCAATCCCCCAGCTGGTTTCCTGCCACAATATAATCCCCTTTGCCCTCCGTCTCGCGCCCTTGCCTTGTCGATCTGGAGTCTGGGGTTGGAGGGAAAAAAAAGGCTGGGGTTGGAGATCGATCCATCCGTCAGGACCTGGAGACTGATTGCTTCCCCTGCTGGTAAGTAACAACCCTACGCGGCTTGCTTGATGGATTTCACCCTCGCCCATCAAATCACAATTCACATATTTGCTTGCACCACTGGTGAAATTCTAACAAACTGTCAGTTTGATCAGGCTCGTTCCTGAAAGACCGATGGATCTGATCACTTGACTCCGCCAAAAGTCGGTGCCAAAAAATAAAGGAAAGGTGAGGGTTTCTGCAATTCAATGACAATTCCCTGTCGTATTTCGTCACCATACTTTGATTTCTGCTTATCATCCACTTAGGCCTCTTAATTTGGATTAACACATAAACCTCCAACTAACCTTACAGGCATGATGTGGTCCCTTGGTTTCATGGAAGTGCTCATCGGATAATTAAGCAGACTGGATCATGCTTCTTTCAGTGTAAAAGCTTGGATCTCGTAGGTGTATACGTTCCTTGGAGTGCATCAGGGAATCTCGTGTGTTCCCTGCTCCTTGCTTCCACAATCATGGAGAGTGGGGGCGAGATCGTGCCCGTCCACAACAGCATCGACACTGTGGACGCAGCATCAGCTGCCGCCATTGACACTGTGAACGCGGCATCAGCTGCCGCCATTGATACTGTGAACGCAGCAGCGGCCGCCATTCTCACAGCAGGCCGGAGCCGCAGACAACCTGACGTACTGCCGGTTTGTGCTTCAGCACCTTATTAGCTTACTGCATGTTTCTTTTCCTTATTATCAACGTTAGTAATATTAATGTCAAGCTCCTGCATGGATTTTGATTGATCATTTACGTATTATTAATGATCGCATAGTTGCAACAGAGATGTAACTAGTAGATGTGCTGTACTTAAACATCTGTGACTGCATGATTCTGTGGCTTTATTTATTATCAACTGCTAGAAAAACATCATGCGTTGTAGTTATTAGTGGACGAATGTAGCCGCTATGCAATCAGACTTTCTAGATCTGGTCATCAATAAATGTTTCAAATGTTTAGTCCAACTTTTTAAAAAAAATGCATAGATTGTTAACTAAGTACTTCACTTGTATCAATTTTGAATTAGGTGGTGTTTAGGAACCATGTCATCAATTCTAAAATGGCATTCTCATGCCACTCGACTGAGTAATGGGTTCCATTTCTGTAATATAGTTTGTCCATAAAAATTAAGTGTGAAACAATGTCTGGTAAATTTTGGCTCAGATTTAGTTCATGCATCAAATTGATGTCCTTCTGATCTCACCATTATTCTTCCATGAAAGCGGATGAATGGTACCGTAGCTTGCTATTATGTACTACATGTCTTCATATTTTATCTTTTGGTGAGGTAGATGCTACTCTATTCTTCCTACAAAGCGATCGAATAGTGCCACAATTTGTTATTTTGTATGTGTGTTTGTGTTTTACCTTTGTCATGAGCCATGACTCGTGATTATCTGCTGCTCCAGAATGTCGATCTCAGGATTTTTTGTAGAAAGAGAATGAATAGTACCACAGTTTGCATTTATCTAGTATTTTTGTTCATGTCTCACCTTGGCAAGATAGAAGCTGCTACAGAATGTTGCTCTCAGGATTTTTCCTAGAAAGAGAAAGAATTATATTGCAGTTTGATATTTTGTAGTATGTCCTTGGTGAGATAGATGCTGCTCTGGAATAATTTTCATATCTTTCAACAGCTTCTTACTATCTTCACTTTGTTGATTTTGACAAATAAACTTTGTTTTTCATTTAGCTGAATTGTAGTGTCTAGGGTGCTAAAGATTTTGTTTTGTGCAACTAAATGGATATTCTTTTATCTCTGGATTCTTCCTAGAATGTGAATATGAGTGCAAGGGATGGTTTGTGATTATGTATTGTTTGTGTTCTTATTCATATAGATGCAGCTCTATAGAATATTATTTGTTATCTATTCATTTCTGGGTATAGTTATGATGGATTTTTTTTTTGAAACGAATATGGTGGAACAAATTGTGTGCTTTCTTATTCGCTTGGTTGGCCTGTACTAAGTCTTTTTTTACAATGTTTCAAAATTCATGATAAAGTAAAGTATGAGTGCCTTGATTTTAAAATATGACAAGCGAAACCAAGTTTAGCCACCGTACCTATTATTTTACTTCAACGCATATGCTATGTTTTCTCGTTGAGAAAAACTTTATATAGAGATGAGTGCTGCATTTGATACTTACAGAGTGCCATGTTTTCAAAGTATCAGCATGGAAACAGTATATGTGAACAAGAAGTTGATACAGTTATGTTGAATTATGCAAGGGATAAGATGGGATAAAAAGATTCATTCTTTGCTGGCCATATTCCATGCTATTTTTTTCGATTTTAACCCCCAACTTTAGGTACTGTTCTTTCCAGTACAGACTGCTATCATTTTTTTTTCTCTCTTGGTACATTTATAAGTTTTCCTCTTCTACCTTGTCTGTTTTTGAAAAAAATAAGATGTTTTGATTCAATCTTGTCACAACATGTGGCCTATTTCCCATATATTTTGTCAATCTATCTAGTATGGAGATCTCTAGGTTTAATTTTAAAGCTTTGTAGTGATTTCATTTACTTTTCTTTTATGGTTATATTTGATGAAATAGCACTTGGACGTTTGATTAGCTCATCAAGATTGTGTTGACACATTGTACTTCTCTCTGGCTAATGATTGCATATGCCTATTTGGTTCTCTCTTTATTGTGAATTTCCATGTTCATTGGTGAGCTTTTATGACGACAAGCACAGTCATCTCATACCACATTCTTTTGATTGCACATAATAACCTGTAGTATGCTCACTCTATCTCTTTGCTAATTGCTTTGTTTAATTTGTTTCCAGCGAAGCAAATGGGCTGATCGGTTGAGCATGTACTTCTGCTTTGGGTCTCAGAAGAATGGGCGACGCATTAACCATGCTGCACTTGTCCCTGAACCCACACCTCCAAGGACAGATGCACCTGCAGGAGAAATTCCAAACCACCACCGCCTTCTGTATCCCCGTTCGTGGCACCTCCATCATCTCCAGCTTCTTTACTCCAATCAGAACCCTCATCTGTTGCACAATCACCAAGCAATGACGCTCAACAATTTTCACTGAATTCAGTATCCCCAACCAACTAGTCCACCATCCATATTTGCTATTGGGCCGTATGCAAATGAGACAGAGGTAGTCTCGCCTCCAGTGTTCTCGGCCTTCACAACTGAATCATCAACTGCTGCTTTCACTCCACCGGAATCTGCCCATTTGACAACCCCTTCCTCTCCGGAGGTCCCATATGCAAAGCGTCTGACATCGGCCGACAACAGCCAGAATGGTGAAACAGGTGATCTTCAGTCGTATCCGAATTGGCCGGACAGTCCAATAGTGCATCTGGTATCTCCATCAGGTTATTCTGGCACTTCCTCCCCATTCCCTGAGAAGCCAAAGACATTTGATGGTGAGGGCACTGGAACACAAAAGTTGATACCTCACAATATGCACAATGGTTATTTCCTTTTGGATGGCCACATTGCAGCAGCTGTACCAATTGCAGACTTCTCTGCCCACAACGATCATGGTATGGATGACCTGGTATCATTTGACTTGACTGTAGCAGATATGGCGCGCCGCCTAGAGAAGAAAGCTGCTATTCTTGGGGACTCTACCACAACATCTTTTCGTTTTGCCCCCAGCAGTGGCGATCACAAGAGAGATATATACCATGACTTACCTGAGAGAGTAAGGCAATCCCTGTCCCTTCGACTGCCCAGGGAGTTCGACATCAATGCCTTTGATGCTCCTAATGTGGAGCGAACTACAGGGAATGAGGTTGCTTCTGGGATCACTGTGGAGCTAGAAAAAGGCCAGTCCTATCCAGTGGCACAGTAGGGGGTCAGCTAACCTTTGCACTGACCATACTCTTACAGGCCGGATGAAAGGAGTGATAGCTTCTGCTTCTCACTACCAGATCCTGTATTCCTGTGCTGCTACTTCAGTTTCTGATTTTTGCATATATACTACTGTGGGGGATGCAAAACATGTTGAACCTGCAGTTGATGATAATTCAAAATTGGATAGTGATTCCAACTTTCCAAGCGAAGCTAATATCTGATGAGAGGATTCTGGAGTCTTTGGTTATGTTGAACCGGAAAACTTTTAGCGGTGTAGTTCGTGTACCTTATTTTCTGTCTGTCTATCTGTCTGTGTATGTTTGTATGTTGAAACCAGTGCTGACTTGGTGTCGGATACCGGTGCGTCGTCTGTGTACCCTTTTTTTTAAAAAGGGTGGAACTCCTTGATTTGGTCCTGGTGGTAGATTCTGTATGTAATCGACCAATTAATTAACCTCCCTGTGGTGGTATAAGCAAAAATTGTTGGTAATCATGTGGTTAGTCAGCTCATATGCACTGCATATTCCCTTGTAATAGGGTTTTCTTTTGACAACATTCCCTTGTAATAGTTGAGTACCTACTCTCCTGCATCGATCACAGTTTTCTTGGTCTGGGCAACATAAAATCCAGTACAATATCTGGGCGTCCCACAGGTGGATGTCAACGCTATGTCTGCTGATCAAGATGCCGTTGGGGTAGTATCCGAGCTTCCACACACGGGTGAGAATTTTTTTATATTTAATTTTCGACGATTTTCCGAAAATAAATAGTCGTTTCAAACTTTGTCAAAAGTAGCCTCGAACCGCCGTTTCATCCGGCGGCAGGAGCCTACCGCCGTTTCAAACGGCGGCAAGCCCTGTAACCGCCGTTTGAAACGGCGGTAGTGACGTGGCCTTAGAGCGCGTGAACCAGCCGCCAGTTGGTTCGGCGGTTGGAGCAGCCGCCAAAGAAAACGGCGGTTGACCGACCAACCGCCGTGTGAAATGGCGGCAGGTCCAACCGCCATTTCATCCGGCGGTAGGAGTGGCCTACCGCCAAATCAAAAGGCGGTAGGTGCCCCTGCGCCTATAAAAGCAGGTGCACTCCCTCCTCGCAGCTCATCCCAGCTCACTTCAGCCATTCGTCATTCGACGGAAGAGAAGGAGCATTCGGCAAAGAAGCTCTTCCGTTCCACTGGTAATATTTCTAGAACTTCTGAAAATAGATTAGAAATTTAGAAAAAAGTTTAGAAATACTATAATTAGCGTAGAAATTTAGAAAATAGTTTAGAAATTTAGGAAATAGTTTAGAATTTTAGAAAATAGTTTAGAAATTTAGAAAATAGTTTAGAAGTTCATAAAATAGTTTAGAATTTCAGAAAATAGTTTAGAAAATAGTTTAGAAATAGTTGAAATAGTTTAGAAATTTAGAAAATAGTTTAGAAGTAGTAGAAATAGTTTAGAAATTTAGAAAATAGTTTAGAAATTCAGAAAATAGTTTAGAAATAGTATAATTAGCGTAGAAATTTAGAAAATAGGTTAGAAATTCAGAAAATAGTTTACAAATAGTCGAATTAGTTTAGAAATTCAGAAAATAGTTTAGAAGTAGTAGAATTAGCGTAGAAATTCATAAAATAGTTTAGAAATAGTATAATTAGCATAGAAATTTAGAAAATAGTTTAGAAATTCAGAAAATAGTTTACAAATAGTTGAATTAGTTTAGAAATTCAGAAAATAGTTGAGCAATTCTTTAATTAGCGTAGATATTCAGGAAATGCCTTAATTACTTGCATAGTAGTATTAGTACTTAATTTAGAAACACCTTATTGCTGAAAACTACTTACTTACTTGCATAGTACTATTAGTAATTAATCCAAGTATTTGTACACTATATGATATCAAGGATGTCACAGACAGTCCAGGTTCAATTGTTTCATGGATCTGGGGAAATTAGATATGATCCCCAAGGAGTTGATCTGTCACTGTTTAAAACAGTGACAAGAGATCTTACAAGAGCCGAAGAAAGACCTTGGGGGTCATAACCAACTGGTTGTACAAGGCATTCAGGAAAGATGAAGAGCAATGGAAACTGTCGGTGATGGCTGTGTTCAACAGAAGTCAACCAGTGTTTTGGGAGCTTATGCACTTAGAAGGTACTGAAAATTGGAGGCATTATGTCAGGAGTGCATGCACAATTGTTGCTCCGGCGGTTTTGCTTGTACAGTTTCTACCGAATGTGGGCCAGAGTAGCCATCATGGGGGAGAGGGGGAAGATGGTGGAGAGGAGGAAGAGGGAGGACAGGAGGAAGAGGGTGGACAGGAGGAGGAGGGTGGGGAGGAAGATGGTGGTGCAGAGGAAGAACAAGAGGGGGATGCAGTAATTGGTGTGGTTGATGGGGGAGAAGAAGACCCTGAAGTAATGAGGTAGTTCAATGCAGAGATCGATGACTATGAACGTGCATCGGAAGATGACTCCTCAGATGATGAGGATGAATCCATTATGCCAAGTGACTGGGAGAGCTATGATTTCTCACAGCTTATTGTAAATCCTGGTGTGAATGTGGCTTGGGAGTACCGGGAGAACGATGTGTGCGAAGGAGCTCTGTATGCAAATTTAGGAGAGCTTAAGGATGCAGTGAAGAGGTGGTCCACCTTGACCTTGAATAGGGAGTTTAAGGTATTGAAGAGTTCTCCATCAGTGTATGATGTTCGTTGTGTGAAGCCCGACTGTTCTTTTAGAGTGCATGCTTACAAGGGCAAGTGGAAAGATTACTGGAAGATCAGTATAGTTGTGGATCACACATGTACACTAGACCAGTTAGATGCAAGTCACCGGAATTTGACTGCCGGATTTGTTGCTAACCACATGTACTCCCAGATTGTGGAGAATCCAGCTTATGAGCCCAAGTCCATTATCTGTGCCATTGAGGAGAAATTTAGGTACAGGATCAGCTATGGCAAAGCATATAGGGCGAAGAAGAAGGTTATGGAGATGAGGTGGGGTACTTACGAAGCATCCTACAACAACTTACCAGCCTTACTGAACACAATAGCTGTGTTAAATCCTGGCACCTACTATGACATCAAGACATATCCTTTGGTAGCTAGGCCAGACAAGCTTGTTCTTCAGCGGTCATTCTTAGCATTGGGGCCCTGCATTGAGGCATTCAGACATTGTAGACCCGTCATTTGCATAGATGGCACATTCTTGACAGGGAAATACAAGGGCACAATCTTGACAGCGGTGGCAGCAGACGGCAACAATCAGTTGTTGCCATTGGCTATTGCATTTGCGGAGGGAGAGAATGGTGATAGTTGGTACTGGTTTTTGGAGAGGCTGAAGCAGATGGTGGTGAAGGAGGTGCCAAACATGTGTGTCATACACGATAGGCACAAAGGAATTTTGCAGGCGATGAATGACATCAAAGAGGGTAGCCAAGAAAGAAACAGAGCAGCCCAGTGGCCTGATGTTCATAGCAGATGGTGCATTAGGCATATGGGAGCAAACTTCCACAGCCAATTCAAGAACAAGCAACTGACTGAACTGTTCAAACGGTTATGCTCGCAGAATCAGGAGAGGAAGTTCAATGAGATATGGAAAAAACTAGATGAACTCACAAAGAAAGCGTCAGAAGAAATAGCAAAGAAACCAGTCAATCCAGAACCGGGGCAAGAGCCAATTTCTCTTGAAGACGTTGGGTTAGATGCTCCTAATGTGAGAAGGAGAAGGGGACGTGTAGTGAAGACCTTCAGCTAGTGGATTGAGAACGAGCCGAAGGAGAAATGATGTCTCTTGCACGACACAGGAGGTGTAAGGTTTGGGATCAAGACCACTAATTTTGCTGAGGTATACAACGCAGCCTTGCGTGGGGCGAGGTGTTATCCTTTAGTTGGCATCATTGAGTTCTTCCTGTACCGCACAATGAAGTACTTTTATGAGCGTGCAAATAAAGCACACACAGCAATGGCTGATACTCAGAAAGTGTACTCCACAGCAATGACTGAGTACCTAGACACAAAACAAAGGAAGGCTCTGAGTCACCGAGCAGAGCCTGAGCCTATACACCGTGCAAGTGCCTCTGATACTAGGTGGAAGTATCTGGTCAAGTGCAAAGCCAAATCACAGAAAACAGGCAATGAGAGAAGGAGCAAATTGTGGTTCTAGGCAACACGACGTGCTCATGCTCCTGCCACAAACCACAGCTACTACACAAGACTTGCAGTCATGTGCTCGCTGCATGTTTCAGAACTAAAGGTTGGCACTGGGGTCGGTACGTGTCTAGGTACTACTTGAAGCAAACCATCCTGGACACTTGGAACCACACTCTAGAGGGCCATCTCTTCATCAGTTCGTTCATTGAAGATCCCAAAGGAAATGCAACATACATACCCGATCCAAATCCTGAATTGTGCCAAGGCGTTGGTCGACGGAAGAAGAAGAGGATCAGGAACAACATGGATGAAGCTGAAGCTGGTCGTTCAGTGGCGCTCTGTTCAAAGTGCAACAACCTAGGACACACCTACAAGAAATGCACTGCAACAATGTACGCTTGCAATGCACCTAGTTCGTCAAACGCGGATGATGTTGTCCAACCTTCGGCTAGTGGAACTGCACCTTCGGGACGTGGACGTGGACGTCGCAGCCGCCGCAATGAAGGAATGCATTGAGTTTAGTTGTCTTATTTCGCTGAGTTGTTTGTAATAATGTCTTATTTGCCGTAGTCGGACGTGTTGTAATAATTGAACTAGTATTTCCTTACATTATGTTGTGTACGAACTTATCCATGCTATCATATTTATTTGTCATGTTGAATTTATGTAACAGTAATTAGAGATGGCGTCTGCTGCTGCCGGAGGTGGTGAGGATGGCAATGGTGGTGGTAATCGTGATTCCTCACACCACAGCGGGAAAATCACGTTTGAAACACCACCTGATCTGAAGAAAATGAGCACGCTCGAGAGAGGCATGCTTCGCTATATGCAAGGAAAAACTGCAGATGCCATTGCAAGAGAAGAGGAACCTCCTTGGGATGCTCTTTATGCTCCACCAGACATGCATCATTATTTGCAAAGAAGAACTGCAGATGCCATTGCAAGAGGAGAGGAACCTCCTTATGGAGGACTTTATGCTCCGGGTGGTCGTTATGCTCCACCAGCAGACCCATGTGTTGCTAATCCACCAACTACAAAACCTACCAAGGAAGCTAAACCTTCGTCGTCACGTCGCGGGAAGGGCTGAAGTCTGTCATGTTGTGCGATGTTGTAGTGTTTCATCCTGCAGTGGTGTAATATCTGAAATACTATTTCGTTTGAATCATGGTGTTGTAATAATAGTGTAATGTTGTTCTGTACGAACTAGATCCTATTTTAATTTTGTTGTAATAATTGAACTAGTATTCCTTAATTTCTTCTGATTTTTTTACTGCATTATTAAAATTTCGTTTAAATATTTGGATTTCCTCAAGTGCTAACATCCAAATAATACCTTGTTTTGCAAGTTCGGAATGACTGCCTCAGGTCCTGAGTTGGACTTGGAGTTGCTCACTACGAGGAAAGAGGTGGTTGCGGTGCCTAAGGGGATCCACACTCCTATGTGCTACTGCGGTGACAATTGCAAGGTTGTCAAGTGCAAGGTTCTCGGGCACGCTTACGGGATGCGGTTCTTCATGTGCGCCAACTATGCGCACGACCCGATCAAGCCGTTGAACCGCAATGATAGACCCAAAGTAAGAACTTAGTGCAATTCTTGATTATTCATTTGTCAATTATTTGTATTTTTTTACTAACATGTTTTTTCAAAAAGAGTCCACCTCCTCTTTGTGATTTCATGCAGTGGCTTGATACCCAGCAGTCTGACGACGACAAGAGGTACGTCGAGTCAGAGGCCCGTGATGCAAGAGAGAGGTGGTTCCGCATGATTGAGGCGGAAAAACAAGAGGAAAAACGCAAACAACAACAGGAGGAAATTCGCATTCGCCAGCAGATGAGAGAGCGTGAAGAGGCCCATGCCCGCGAAGCAGATAGAGAGAGGAAGAGGGCCCGACGGGCCAAGGAAGCTAGACCCGATGCCATTAGGAAGGGGAAATACCCTCGTTGTACTCAGTAGACCTAGAGTAGTACCAGCGTAGTCGGATTGTATGAATTGTAAACCACGAATTCATCCAGAGGAGCTTCTCTGTGAACTCGAAATCGTAGAACGGAAAGTACCTCTCATCCTCGTGGAGCTTGAATATGGGGTTCGTGTGTTTTCTCTGAGTCATTGCAAATTTCCTCTCCCACGGATCTAAGGGCCCACAACGCTACAGTACCCTACTGCTAGGGTGTGTTTCCTCAGATGATTCCCTTCCCACGGATCGAAGGACCCACCACTCACCCTTCTTCTACATATATCACCCTTCTCTACGATGCCTCTTCACAACAAACTGCAATGGCTTCCGGGAGTGGAGGTGAATATGGGTGTGATCCTGAGTTCTGGGAGGATCAAGATCCAGAGTTCAAGGGGGAATTTCCAGTCCTGCAAAAGAGGGACTTCCGTTCCATGTGTGAAGTTAGAAGCTACGCACCTAACAAACCAGTGTTGTGGCCAACATGTTCACACGGTGAGCGTTGCGTGATGCAAGTCTACGAGGGCTGGGGCAACTATGGTCGTCGCTTCTGGCACTACCCACTAGCAAGGGCAAGCTATGGAAATGATATTTGTTCATCAACCATGCTTGGTTTGTTAACATTTTTCACAGGTGATGTCACGACGATGACGAGAATGTTAGAATTTATGTGGGCTTGGCCCAACAATTAATTCAGAAATTCCTAAATAAATCTCAAAGGCCCATACACATTGAGTGCATAGGGGAGTAGTGGAATCCTTTAGTGCCACCTTGCTAGTGGAAGGTGGAGGGAACCAACTTATATATGGAAGTTGTTCTCATCTTCTAAAGACTAGTATGAGGAGGAGAAAGGAAGTCCACACGCGCGCGCTCGCCTCGCCTCGCCGGGCGGGGCGAAGGGCGCGGGCGCACGGCACCTGCGTGAATGGTCCGCCGAAATCTGGCTTCTCGCCTTGCAGGTGCGCGGTCTCCTTTTGCAGTTTTAGTTTTTGGTCTTTTGGTTTGCTGAGTCCTAAACAAACTCAACTTAGAGTCCTACTCGTGATTGTGTTTCACGAGGTCGGTTTCCCGGACTATATAAGCAGACCACCGACCACGCTAAAACGTATCAAATCAACAACTAGAGTTCTGCCTCTGCTTACTACTGCACCGCCGCCGCCAAGACTCCAGCCCGATCGTTCGCGTGCACCAGCGACTGGGTGAGCAGGTCTCCGGAACCGTCGTCTTTGTGATCCTGCACCGGGAGAAGGCGAATAAGGTTTTTGGGAAGCGCTTTTCGCGCGACTGCTCCCAAACTTCGTCATGGCTCGTCTTCCGACAAGATCCAGGGGCGCTGCGTCCCGGCGTCATCTTCGTCGGGCTAATCGAAGTCTTCCATTGCCGCTGATCGACGACAGTGACAGCGACCAGGACGATCTCAGCTTCGCTTTCGGGAATCTCTCCATCACGCTGTCATCTGCAACTTCCAACAGCAGGTATTATTCTTGCAATCTAGCTTTATTGTTCTGCCTGATCTGCATGTTTAATATGTCTAGTGTACAAGCTGTGCCTACACTAGTTGCTATGATCTGTGATATGCTTAATCTAGTTGTTCACTACGTCATGATCTATATTATGGTTTTAATCTAGAAATTGCCTAATATTTCAACAATCTAAAAACCTTATTATTGGTCTTTTCCAGTACCTATGGCTAGTTTTGTTGATGCGCTGAGGCCGGAGAAGTTCTCTGGTGCACACTTCAAGAGGTGGTCTGTCAAGGTCATAGATTGGCTTACTGCCATGGAAGTTTTCTGGGTCAAAGATGGCTTACCCGAGGGAGATATCTCTGATGAGGATCAGAGTAAATTCTAGAAAGCTAATGATATCTTTGTGGGAGCTGTGCGTAATGTGCTTTCAGATCATTTGTTTGATTCAATGATGCATATACGAGACGCAAAGGCTCTGTGGGATCATCTGAACACTACCTATGGTGCATCAGATGCAGGCAAGGAATTGTACATCATGGAGAGCTTTCATGACTATAAGATGGTTGCTAACAAATCCATAGTCGAGCAAGCTCATGAGATACAACGCCTGGCTAAGGAACTTGAACTCCTTAAGTATGTTATTCCTGATGAAGTTGTGGCTAGTTGCATTATAGCAAAGTTACCTTCTCCATGGAGGAACTTCGTCACAAGCCTTAAACACAAGAGAGTGAAGATAACAGTTGAAAACTTGATTCAATCTCTTGATGTTGAAGAGAAGGCTCGGGCTAAAGACAATACTGATAAGGGGAACGAGGAACATAGCGCTAGCGCCCACTTTGTCCAGAAAAATTTCAAGGGCAAGAACAAAGGAAAGGGGAAACAACAGCCTTTCAATGCCAAAGCAACTGCTACCTTTAAGAAGAAGAAGAAAGACAAGTCTGAGATGCCTTGTTTCACATGTGGTGAACTTGGTCATTTTGCTAAGGATTGTCCTAAGCGTGCAGACCGTAAAGAGAAAAAGGTCAACCTCGTGACTACATCAAGTACTGATGACGGGTATGGTAATCTTCCTACTGTACTTTCAGTATTTCAATCACCTAGTTGGTGGCTTGATACGGGTGCAAATATTCACGTGTGTGATGACATCTCTTTGTTTTCTTCTTACCAGGGGCTCCAAGGTTCTACTGTCCTGATGGGGAACAGGTCACATGCTTCTATTCGTGGTGTTGGTACGGTAGATCTGAAGTTTACTTCGGGCAAGATCGTGCAGCTGAAGAACGTGCAGCATGTCCCTACTATTTGCAAGAATCTTGTTAGCGTTTCTCTTTTATTAAGAGATGGTTTTAAGGTAGTGTTAGAGTCCAATAAAGTAGTTATGTCTAAGCATGGACAATTTATTGGTAAAGGCTATGATTGCGGAGGCTTGTTCACCTAAGTTTAGCAGATTTTTGTAATAAGTCAGTCAATCATATTTGTGGCACAATTAGTGATAATTCAAGTGTTTGGCATTCTCATCTATGTCATGTGAATTTTGGTTTGATGTCACATTTATCTAGTTTGCGGTCAATACCAAATTTCACCATTACCAAAGGTTCTAAGTGCCATAGTTGTGTGCAATCTAAGCAACCTCGAAAGCCTCACAAGGCAGCGGAGGAGAGACACTTGGCACCTCTAGAACTCATTCATTCTGATCTATGCGAGATGAATGGTGTGTTGACTAAAGGTGGAAAGAGATATTTCATGACGTTAATTGATGATGCTTCTAGATATTGCTATGTTTACTTGCTGAAAACTAAAGATGAGGCTTTAGACTACTTTAAAATCTTTAAAGCTGAGGCTGAAAATCAACTAGAAAGAAAGATTAAACGTCTAAGGTCAGATCGTGGTGGTGAATATTTTCCTATATTATTTGATGAGTTTTGTGCGGAACATGGTATTATTCACGAGAGGACACCTCCCTATTCTCCTGAATCCAACGGGATTGCCGAGAGGAAAACTGCACATTGACTGACTTGGTGAACGCCATGTTAGATACTGCTGGTTTATCTAAGGTATGGTGGGGGGAAGCTATATTGACTGCAAGTCATGTCCTGAATAGAATTCCGAACAAAAGTAAAGAGACAACACCATATGAGATTTGGGTTGGAAGGAAACCATCACTTTCATATTTGTGCACGTGGGGATGCTTGGCAAAAGTCAATGTTCCAATTACTAAGAAGCGTAAGCTTGGACCAAAGACGGTAGATTGTGTCTTTCTAGGATATGCTCACAATAGCATTGCTTATAGATTTTTAGTAGTAAAGTCTGAAGTTTATGATATGCATGTTGATACAATTTTTGAATCTCGTGATGCTACATTCTTTGAGAATATTTTTCCTATGAAAGATATGCGTAGTAATGCTAAATTTTCTACTGAAATAGCTCTTGATAATACTATACCTATCGAGTCTCCTGTTGAGTCATTTGAGCAAACACTTGAGAAGGATGACAATGAAGTTCCTGTGAGGAACAAGAGACAAAGGATTGCAAAATCTTTTGGTGATGATTTCATTGTGTACCTTGTGGATGATACTCCTACCTCTATTATAGAGGCATATGCATCTCCAAATGCAGATGATTGGAAAGAAGCAGTTCATAGTGAGATGGACTCGATTCTTTCTAATGGAACTTGGGAGCTATCTGAATTACCATTCGGTTGTAAACCAATTGGCTGTAAGTGGGTGTTCAAAAAGAAGCTTAGGCCTGACGGTACTATTGACAAGTACAAGGCTCGACTTGTGGCTAAGGGTTATACTCAAAAGGAAGGCGAAGATTTCTTTGATACTTACTCACCTGTTGCTAGAATGACCACTATTAGAGTACTACTATCCTTGGCTGCCTCATATGGTCTGATCGTCCATCAGATGGATGTGAAGACAGCTTTTCTTAATGGAGAGTTGGATGAGGAGATTTATATGGATCAGCCTGATGGGTTTGTAGTAAAAGGTGAAGAGCAGAAGGTGTGTAAATTATTGAAATCTTTGTATGGCTTGAAACAAGCTCCTAAACAATGGCATGAGAAGTTTGACACTACTTTAACTAGTGCGGGCTATGTCGTTAATGAAGCTGATAGGTGTGTGTATTATCGACATGGTGGGGGTCATTTTGTTATACTATGCTTATATGTAGATGATATTCTAATCTTTGGAACAAACATGGATATTATAAATGAAGTCAAGTCATTCTTGTCAAAGAGCTTTGACATGAAAGATCTAGGAGAAGCTGATGTAATTTTAAACATCAAGTTGATTAAGGAAGAGAGTGGGATTACTCTATCACAATCTCACTATGTTGAGAAGGTCTTGAGCCGTTTTGGCTATATGGACAGCAAGTCTTCTCCAACACCTTATGATCCTAGTGTGACATTGCGAAAGAACATGAAGGATACCAGAGATCAATTGAAGTACTCTCAAATTGTTGGTTCACTCATGTATCTTGCTAGCGCAACTGGACCAGATATCTCTTTTGCTGTGAGCAAGTTGAGTAGGTACATGTCCAACCCGGGTGATGATCATTAGCATGCACTAGAAAGGGTCTTGCGTTATCTTAAAGGTACGATGAGCTATGGGATTCACTATTCCGGGCACCCAGCTGTGCTAGAGGGATATAGTGATGCGAACTGGATTTCTGATATTGATCAAATCTACGCCACTAGTGGGTATGTCTTTACCCTTGGAGGTGGCGCAGTGTCATGGAGGTCTTGCAAATAGACTATTTTGACTAAATCAACCATGGAAGCTGAACTTACAGCTTTGGATACAGCATCTGCAGAGGCAGAGTGGTTGCGTGAGCTCTTGTCTGACTTGCCGGTGGTTGAAAAACCAATACCGGCTATCCTTATGAACTGTGATAATCAAACAGTAATCACTAAAGTGAATAGTATTAAGGATAATGTGAAGTCAACAAGACACGTTAAAAGACGATTGAAGACTGTCAGGAAGTTGAGAAACTCCGGAGTTATTACTGTATCTTATATACAAACAGACAAAAACCTCGCAGATCCCTTTACAAAAGGGTTATCACGGAATGTGATAGAAATTGCATCTAGGGAGATGGGTATGAGACCCATATGAGTTTACAGTAGTAGTAACCCAACCTTTTTGATCGGAGATCCCGTGACTAAGGACCTGGGAAAAACAAGCTATTGGTAAACTGAGGAGAGTATAATGATAACCCTCTCTATGTGAAGATGCAATACTCTCAGAGCAATGAGGCACTGTGAGGTAGGTTGGCAAGGATACCTTAATATGTTCTATTAACTTTAACAAGTGAAGATGCTCTCCTACAGAGCATTCTTGAAAGAACATACCTATATGAGCTTGACTGTTAAACGTCACAGTCTATGAGACTTGGGTGGTCTCTAGTAAACTCATGAAGAGACTAAGGAGTATGACGTATATGCTCCACCCACGGGGTAAGGCTACTGGCAGCCAAGTACTAGTTTGGCTTTGAGTAAAGCTTGTTCGCACAAAACTTGCAATTCAAGGCGTAGTCCATTGTTCAAGTTGTGAATAAGTGTAGCTCGAAGTTCTAGGCGGAAGTTCAACTTAACAGTCTCTGCCGAAACACTGGTATATCGAACAGTAGTGAGAACAGACAAATCTCTAAATGGGCATTTGAGATCTGGTGAGGGATTGTTAGAATTTATGTGGGCTTGGCCCAACAATTAATTCAGAAATTCCTAAATAAATCTCAAAGGCCCATACACATTGAGTGCATAGGGGAGTAGTGGAATCCTTTAGTGCCACCTTGCTAGTGGAAGGTGGAGGGAACCAACTTATATATGGAAGTTGTTCTCATCTTCTAAAGACTAGTATGAGGAGGAGAAAGGAAGTCCACACGCTCGCCTCGCGGGGCGGGGCGGGGCGGGGCGAAGGGCGCGGGCGCACGGCACCTACGTGAATGGTCCGCCGAAATCCGGCTTCTCGCCTTGCAGGTGCGCGGTCTCCTTTTGCAGTTTTAGTTTTTGGTCTTTTGGTTTGTTGAGTCCTAAACAAACTCAACTTAGAGTCCTATTCGTGATTGTGTTTCACGAGGTCGGTTTCCCGGACTATATAAGCAGACCACCGGCCACGCTAAAACGTATCAAATCAACAACTAGAGTTTTGCCTCTGCTTACTACTGCGCCGCCGTCGCCAAGACTCCAGCCCGATCGTTCGCGTGCTCCAGCGACCGGGCGAGCAGGTCTCCGGAACCGTCGTCTTTGTGATCCTGCACCGGGAGAAGGCGAATAAGGTTTTTGGGAAGCGCTTTTCGCGCGACTGCTCCCAAACTTCGTCACGGCTCGTCTTCCGACAAGATCCAGGGGCGTTGCGTCCCGGCGTCATCTTCGTCGGGCTAATCGAAGTCTTCCGCCACCGCTGATCGACGACAGCGACAGCGACCAGGACGATCTCAGCTTCGCTTTCGGGAATCTCTCCATCACGCTGTCATCTGCAACTTCCAACAGCAGGTATTATTCTTGCAATCTAGCTTTATTGTTCTGCCTGATCTGCATGTTTAATATGTCTAGTGTACAAGCTGTGCCTACACTAGTTGCTATGATCTGTGATATGCTTAATCTAGTTGTTCACTACGTCATGATCTATATTATGGTTTTAATCTGGAAATTGCCTAATATTTCAACAGAGAATTGGGAAACGGTCTGAAACGACAGCCTTGCCAGCAGGGAATTTCTTGTCACTTTTGTCAGTTCGGCCTGTTGATCTCGAACATTTTTCCCTATACTTAGTCATCAGGGCTCGGACCTGGTTCAAATTTAATTAACTGTGTATATAGAAGCGCATGGCATGGGCCCATATGAGTATATAGCAAGTTTTCCCGTGCTGCATTCAAAATTACCCCCAAACATAAGAAACATTCTGCATGAAAATTACCCCAAAAATCAGATTTTTTTTGAACTAAAGAAAACAGATTTTATGAACTCAAAAGTAAGGCTATACTTACCTTCTCCCACTACCACAGAATGGAAATTTCGTGAGTCGAAAACCCTCACGAAAATAGCTAAAACCCTCACGATAGTATTTCGTGAAGTGACACTCTCATGAAAAGTCTCTCACCAATATGGTATCACGAAAATACGATTTTCGTGAGAGTGAACTGTCAGGATCCTTTTTCGCGAGTGTATTTCGTGTTGATTCCCTCCACCAAATACTTTGTGGCACCAGGTCACCAAACTTATTTTCATGAGAGAGCCAAACTTCACAAAAAGTCCTCTGTTATTTTTCCTAGGAACCTCAAACTCATGAAAACCACACTGATGGCCTCCATGAAATAGTTCCAAAGGCAAGTGGCACATCTGATTTTCATGAAAGGTAGTACCGTCATGACTAGGAATCCTTACCCCACGACAGTTTCCTGCCCCCACGACGATGGGCGCAGGCGCAGCCCACAGCGCTGCTAAATCAACAGACAGGTTGATCCTTAGTCAAGTGACTCAGGCGTGCTGCAAATTCTAATTGAGCTCATCGATCATTTGTCTGGTGTGGGCGAAGGGCAAGGTCCAAGATCATTCCCTAGGGAGCATGCATGAAATGGTCCAAATCCATTCCCTAGGGAGCATGCATATTCAAGGACAAGGAGTGAGATTATATCGAGATCCATGAAATAAGTAATCAGCAGCCCATAAGGTAGCTACTTATCTCACTAAAAGGCAGTACTGGGTGGGCCTAGCTCATATAATTGGTATTCAACTGAATAGCCATTATTTTTGCCAAACAATTAAGTAGTACATGTATGTGTGTTGAAATACTTTGAAGTTGTACTATACTATCAAGCTTATAAAATTATGGATATAATGCTCAGCTCTGAGTTATACATTCTTTTAGAGTATTTTGTGATGTTGTATATGCATGCCAGAATCTAAGTTTAGGTAACAATTTTTTTTTACAATTTAAAATTTTGAATACCCACCCTAAAAATCCTAGGCCCGCCCACTAGCATGATCATCATGACCTCACCTCAACCTTTTTCAAAGATCGTTAGCACTGCATCTCGGTTTGCATTGCACCAATTGTCCTAAGAATGTCTACGGTTCTGTCAGTATGAACAAACCAACTCATCCAAGGCAACTTTTTACCTTGAAGGATCTTGTGCTCCAACCTTATAAGGAGGTGACAGTTCTGTCCGGGATGCTGTCATAAGTCTAGTGATGTTGTTTGTGGTCCAACTCCTTATAAATAGAGACCTCCATGCACATGCTTCGCTTGGATTTTTTATTTACGTTTGTAGCATATCACAACTATAAATGCGCTGATATATTCGGAACACTGATTTTCCAACGAAACTTTCTTACTATGAAATATATACCACGCCACAATCATACAGACTGTAGAGAGATGCTCCTAATGTCTAAAATCCCACTCTCATGTGGAGTTGTGATGAGTTTGAGATTTTAGATGAGGCAGTGTTCATGGAAACGTACTTATTTGGAATGAGTTGCACTGGGAAAACGAATTGAACCTGAACATCGATCAGCTGTGCTTTGTTTTGGTCAGGCATGAGCCGCCAGTTGTTCTAGAGAGCTTCAAATTTTCACCCTACAAATTACAAGTGTAACTGGGCCGCTAAACTTTGCTTACAGGGCCAGCAAGTTATGGACGACTTACCTAACTTACTCCATATGGCTGTGGCTGAGCATCATGAAGTCACACTTCCATCACAATTCACAATTTGCTTCACGTACAGATGTTTTGAGGCATGTGGCTTACTGTTTTGTCTTGTTCATGCCATTATAGTTGTTAAATAAAAAAGTCATGCATACCACTAACAAGACCAATATCTATTGGCCCCCTTATTTGTGCCAATGCATTTTATGCTCCTCCATTAACCTAGTTCCCATTTTCATTTCATGCACCTCATTTGTTTGATGAATTAGCACAGCTCAAATTCTGGTTCATCAGCTACTAAAGCTTTGATGATTGCAAAACGTACATGGTGGGATGCACCTTTCGTTTAATTTGGTATGTGTGGTTCAATTGTCGTCCTATTGGGCATGCAGCAAAAATTCCTCATTTGGGGGAAAGCAATGCCATGAGACTGTGTAGTATACTAGTATCCGCAAGGACAAATTTGGCCAATTTGTCTAGTAGATGATAATGTTCTTACTTTTACAGCATTTAGAATGTGCGCTGAAGGACACCAAGATGATTTGAGATGGGATCCATTGCAAATTGCCCTAACCGTCCCTTCAAGCATTCCTCAATGTTTTCGCAAAATAAAGCATTCTTCAATGGACTGTTAATTTTCCAGTGTCCTATATATGTATACAGTGATAGTGAGGTTCACGTACGGAACAGATAGTGTTGCCGAACCGTTACAAGCCAGATTCATCACCCCCTATGCTAATTTTGGAGGATGAAACCGCGAGGGTTAGTGTGGGAGGACACCGCTGCGAAGGGGCAAGGATAGATGGCTCGTTTTGATATATGCATATAGATACTTCACAGCCTGCTGTGTCTCGTCCTTGATTTTTTTTTAGATAAAGGAAAATGTTCAATCAAGCCTGTGTTGTCCTTGATAAAGCTGAATTATTTTCTTTTTTTATATATTTTCAAATAAGGGGTCAGAGACTAGAGTAGCCCCTGCGTCACCTGAATTTAACCAGGCCGGACGCCAGGTACCGAGTTCAAGCCCCGACCGGACCATCTTCTACTCTAGCGAAGATGCATCCGACGTGAATCGAATCCAAATTTGTCAAACTCCACTCTAACTGAGCTACCCAAACCGGACCGATCCCCGCACCCAACAGAGAAACTGAGGCACACACTCCAACGCACGCGCACACACACCCACTCACGCCTCAGCAACCCCAGGTGCGACACCCGCAATCGTCCCAGCCGGAGCCGGGAATCGAATGCGGGTGGGTGGCCTCGCCACTGCGAGAGCCCACCACTGGGCTACGAGCCCGTTCGAAATTTTGCTCATGTACTATTGATATTGTTTGTGATCCAACTCATTAATAAAAATAGATACCTCCGTGCACAGTACATGCTTTTGATTTCTATTTATGTATATAGCATACCACAAATGTGCTGATACATTCGAACACTAATTCCCCGAAGAAGAAGCAGAAAACTTCCTTACTCTGAAATATATACCGCACTCATACACTCTTGGGATTCTTCCCTTGGCCTAAAACCCCAGTACCCTACTCATATACGCAGTTGTTGAGTTTGATATTTTAGATGAGGCAATGTAAATGGAGATTTGTTATTTGGAATGAGTTGCACCAGGAGAATTAATTGAAGCTCCCCAGTTTCAACAGTGGCGTGTTTTAGTCATCAGCCGGTCGTAGCTACAGAACTAAAGATAGGGATGGTTGCTCCACAGAGCGAACCGGATTCGACACATCGATCCAGATGCAGTATGGTGGAGCACCACAATGATCCAACCTCTTTGTAATATGCTGCTTGACCCGGTGCACCAATGGATTACGTGGATCGATCCACTTCCAGGGCTAATTAGCTGAGACAGCAGCCGAGTGTGCGCGTGGGGGCGTCGTGCCATGCATGCTCACAATCAAGAACAACTGAACAAGCAGGCGATTAATTAAATCATGGTTTCATGATATTTCTACAACATTTTCCTGCAACATCGATGAAATGATTGAGCAAAGAAGTACATGCTAACATCTTCTCTTTCCTAACAGACCTATTCGGTGCCCCTTTTTCAGTCAGCATAGGAGTACAAGCCAGCATGTCAGACTTCAACTCTTCATATAGGAGCGTGACATGATGAACCAAATTACAGAAATAGCCAACACATTATTCTAAGAGGCAGAGTACATCTATGACAATGCAACTTGACAAGTTGCACGTAGGACTAGCTTCAAGTGATCCTCCAGAGACTCTAGTTACTTCTAGTTGTCCAACAGTGCAATTTCATACGACAAAGAATGAATTACAATAAATCTTTGATCAAACGAGCATGTGTGATGTTAACCAAATTACTGACAGACATTCATAAACTATTTGCAATGGTCCTGCACAAAAATAGACACAGAAAAAGCAAGTCATTTTGTCACTAGAGAACAGAGCATATATGATTGCCAATATCTACCAGTTCAGAGTATAATGACATGAATCCACGAATCCAAAAACGTTCTACCAGTTCAGAGTATAATGACATGAATCCACGAATCCAAAAACGTTAAAATAAAAATATGGTTGTGCACACAACAGACCTGAGACTACACAAAGATCTTCTGAATCTACATGTAACCAAGCACTTCAGTTATGCACTCTAGTGATCCCTTTTTCAATTTAGACATTGAACTGAAAGGACAAATAGCCAATTAGCCATAGGCATCAGACTGGATCACCAGTGGCTGAATGGAGTTGATCTGGTGGTATAGAAGTGCATGTGCATACAAGGATAAAGTGTAAGTGCTAACTAGATATGGTCACATAATAAGTAATTAATCTGATCTAACAACGAACATTATCAACAAGTGATCAGTTGGGAAATTTATCAAAAGAAGTTAATAAACCAATAAACTGTAACAGAAAGTTTCAGAAATTGCTACCTTTTTAGCATGTCACTGATCTTCATCATGTAGCTCAATAAAATTTTCAATCCCTTCCATGTGAAACTGAGATAAACCTGCTAAAGATTTTTTTTGTTGTTAGCCAAAGTTCAGAGATTAAAGTTGTTGTTAGGAAAAATTAAGAGATTAAAGTTGGATATAAAATTCTGGTAACTTCAAAGTGGATATACTTGAAGCTCGAATCCAGTCTTGCATGCAGATGAGTGCTTCCACATTTTGTGGAGTTAAGCGGCTTCGAAAATCAGATATTGTTCTTCTTCCAATGCTGAAAGCGGAATCAGATGCAACATTTGAATCGGGAACTGCTAATACATCACAAGCCATCCTAGAAAGTGTACGTGGGATACTCAGTAGAATTACTTTTCCACCAAGAGAGTATGTCCAAGGTATCAGTTCTAGAGATTGTTGGCTTCCTCAAATATGTTTCAAGCTCAGAGGGTACTTCTGTTATTGAGGATGCATTACTGCTCAAATGTTGATCCCAATCTGCAAACCTCTTGCTTGAATTTGTTAATACCTCAACTGTAGCAATTTCTTGTGTCACATCTTTGATTGCCCTGATTCTGTTTTGAGTAATCCTTATACAAATCCAGCAATCCTTTTTCAGTAAGGCAACCTTAGACTCACCCTCACTCACGAATGCCTTTTTCAAACGGGATTCGACAAAATCAAACTTAAATTTTGGATCAAAGATAACCAGAAAAGAGATTTGTAACCATGTCAATTTCCAGTATCTTTTGAACTTCCTCTACATATACTGGATTGTCTCAGATAGATCAGCATTTGCCTAAGGAACTTGATTATCCAAAGAAATCTTAACTTCCCATATCTCATGAAAGTACAAGTTTGTCATTGGATAAAGTGATCCCAAGATTACATTGGTTGCATCGTAGAAGGTTTTCAGCAACCTATTTAACATTTGTGCCTTTTCCCACTCTTGAAGTGATGGTGCAATAGTATACTTCGCATCTTGCTGTGTAAGTGAAGGACCGATTAGGCGACCAGATAAGGGGGGGAGTGAATGGGAGCCAATAAAATTTCTCCGAGAGAGAACCGGCTAAGTCCCAAAATCACAACCAAGGGTTCCCACACGAGCTCACCAAGGTCACGTAGTCACAACGGACCTACCAACTCTAGGAACAAGTCTCAACTCAAACCAAAATGGAAGCACAACTCAAAGAGCGAAGAACTTAGGCAATCTGCAGTGCACCGAGCGGATCGTCGGCAGGGGGGGCGGACTGTCCGCAGGGTCCAGGCGGACCGTCCGAGGGTAGGGCATGGACCGTCCGAAAAAGCAACCCGAACCTCCAGTAGCGCACCGAGAAAAAACAGACCTTCCGTGATGGACCCGCGGACTGTCCGCCTCGTCACGTACTGTCCGGCACTCTAGTTTGGACCGTCCGCGAACTCCTTGCAACAAAAATAAACCAACTCAATGAATCAAACCAAAGACACGCAAGATGTCACACCCGGTTTCTAAAATAAACCAAGTGCTACCTATATGTATGCCAGGATCTAGTTCCATACATATAGTGACATCATTAGTGAATAACAGAAACAATATCACGTAAAGAAAAGAGATTATCAGAGATTTACAGCAGAATCCTGGGAAGCAGAGGCTCCAAACTTCACAGGCAATCGACTGGAGGTTGCGTACGCCTAGCACCATCTTCTTGACATCATACACCTTCTTCTGAGCAGTGTTTAAGCAAGGATGAGTACACTTATGGTTGGTACTCAGTAAGGCCACAAAAATTAACCAGAAAGCAATTTAAAGTCCATCTTTAAGTTTATTAATCATGTGAGGGTCCATGCCGCTCTTGACCATGAGCATGACTGTTATAACAGTTTTACACTCTGCAGAGGTTGTACACTTTCACCACAAGTCGCGTAAAAGTTCCGAAGAACTTTGAACCCAACCATGTTGTGCAAAAGTAGGCACAATACCACACTTCCGAGGTGTGGTTGCATAGGGACGCTACGAGGCCTTTACAAAGAGTCCTCCTATGTGTATTAGTCCATAGTAGCACGTCCTAGAGGCTATCTTTCGTACCCTCCTTCTACCCTCAGACCAGGTAAGCCTAGAAGAGTACTTCCGTTCCAATACCTGTCCAGAGTAGAAGAGTCATAAAAGCATTCCTCTGTACCCTAAGCTACTAAGGCTAATAACCACACAAGACTTTCCTAATTAATTGGCCAAGGCAGAGCCATATGTCTTGTGGTTGTACTGTTTTCCTGGGTGGTTCTCCATGTTCCATTTAATTCATAGTATTCTTGTTTAAAGCATAGGTAGAAGGATGGTTAGGGTCGCTTGCCTTTCTCCAACGAAAAGCTACTCTTGCTCTTCCGCTATTGCTCTCTTGAAACTCTTAGACTTCAGAACTTCCGATCAACAGCTCGATCTTCTACTCGAAGAAAACATCGAGCACAATCATGCAAAGCAACAAACAAGAACAACTAAGAGCAATACACCAAACAAGATAGGCTTAAAAAGAGAATAGTGTTCAGTTCTATGAACGCAAACGCAAGAAACGCTGAGAACGAAACTATCGATAGATCTGGATTATATCACACAAAGGTTATGCTATGTGCTTGATATATTTTAACTAAATAAAACCATGCGCATAGGATATTTCAAAGAAATATCCTATTTAGAATTAAGCAAGTTACATCTGTATGCAAGGACGATGTTGAACTTAAGCCAATTTTATTTATAATTATAGAAGTATGATTTATGCAAATTAAATATTTGAATTCAAAAGATGCATGTAAAGCATCTAAGCGTATAACTTTATGTTTCGAGTTCAACTAAGCAAATTATAATTCAAAAACACATTTATAATCATATTAGTCAAATTAACATTTGATTAAGAAAACTCGAGATAGCCTATGTTTCTTTTATTTAGAAAGCAAATTGAATAAACATTAGTCAGTTTAACATTTGTATTATGAAAAGCCGAAGCGTAGCTCTAGATAGATTTTATTAGAAAACAATGAGACTGGATATTAGCCAATTTAATATTTCAATATGAAAACCGTTACATATGTCCTAATCAATTATTATTGAGAAAAGACATTCCAATAGATGTTAATCAAATTAATTTGAGATAAATTCTTAAAACACGTTTTAGGGTAAACATTAGCACTAACGTGTATTTTATTGTGAGACGAATCTAACGTAACAGGAACGAGCTTAAACGGGCTAGAACCTAGGATCTATGGATTAAACTAGAGATTGGACGGGCTATTAGAGAAGATTCCTGAGACACAAGAGATAACAGATAGATTGAAATAAAAGAAAAGAGATAGACTATATTACTGAAATACATATGCTGAAATTTACTGGAATTGTATTTTGAAGGAAAAACATGTATATGACATAAGCACTATGTAATGCTGACATCATGATGGTGTATTTGTACTGCCTGCTTGCTTTCTAGCGTAGGCAAGAACATGCATGAAAGCATGGATAAACATTGTTGATGCAAAAGAAGTGTTTATGACATCAGCATGATGGTATGCTCACATCATGCAAGGAATGAACAGATATGTGAAATACATTAGCTTGTTGATATTCGGCAAGGATAGAGGTCTATTAGTATCATGATATGATATTACTATGAGATAAGCCACACGGTTAAGAATAAGATGAATCAAAGGTGCTGGAATCTCTGTTGGCAACAACTTACAGTAGCACCAAAGACTAACGTGAGTGCTCGAGATGTGTAAGCTGACTGCTGATATTACCATGAATTGAATAACTGAATGGATTGCATGAAGAACTCGTGTAGTAGCTGTTGCAAACTTGCAGGTGATGGCCGGAGAACGTGCAAAACGGCATTTAAGCACAGAATGGAAGAAGGCCAGCATAAGAAATCTTCTTACCCCTAGTGTGATCGGTGATGGTGAACGCAAGCGATGATGGCAGCAGCTTGATAGAGACTTGACCAATGGCTTATCCGGCGAAAGGCAACCTTACAGAAGCTTCAGAGACCACCTTTGCCGGAGCATGGACGCAGCGAGTCTGCTCACAAGGAATCAAAGATGGCGAATCCTTTACTGGAGAACGAGATGAACAGAGAGAGTTTTCAGAGTTTGTACAAGGATGTGCTCACCGGTGGAGAAAATAGAGGCGCACGGATATTGGGAGACGGCGGCCGGCGGCCGGCGCTCGAGCTTCTTGTTGCGACGGCGCTCTAGTGACGAGAAGCAGACAGGGGCTGACAGTGACAGGATGGTGTGGAGGCTGCCATGGCGGTAGCTTGGTGCCCAGGCCGTGGCGGCGCAGTGGCGCACTGGAGACTGATTCGCGACGAGCACCAACATGGATCGACAAGGGGAGTCTGCAGGCAGCGTCGGCTTGGCCCCAGGAGCTTCTGGTCGACGAACCGGCAAGGCCACGGTGCTCTGTCTGGCACTTCGGCTTCGACGGGCAGCGACCATGCGGCGGAGCACGGCGACGGCGGGCGAGGAGGCGAGCAGCTGGGCGTGCAGCAGGGGCGCAACGGGGCTCGAGCTCCTAGTTTTATAGGCACTTTAGAGGAAACTGAGGCGGCTTCGATGGAGATTGAAGGCGGGTTACGGCCGGCCATTAATGGCTTTAGTGGTGGCCGTTTCTGGATTCTAAGAAACGGAGGCAGTGCAGTTGATTGCTCCACCGTTCATTGACGGTGAGTGGCGTGACGCTGTAGGTGAAGAACGAGCAGTGCAGCAGGGAGGATTAAAGAGGAGGCCAGCCATTAGCCCATTACTGGCCTTGGTGGCGGCGGCAGGGGAGTGAAGGTGAGGCTGCCGACTGCCGTTACTGGTAGGGGAAACGAAGGGGACGTGAATGCTCCATCGAGCATTGAAGGAAAGTTGTGCGGCGCTGCAGGGGTAGAGCGAGCGGCACAGCTAGGGAGGCGGACGCGAGCGCGTGGTGCGGGCGCTCGGGCGCGAGCAGCAGGACCGCAGGACAGCGCGTCCATGTGCAGGTCGTGCGGCCGGCCGGCCATAGCAGCGACGCCTGTTTCTGGTGAGAGAGGGGGAAACGAAGAGGTGGCACCCGTTTCAGGTGTATCGTGGCGCACGAAGGTGAGAGGAGCGGCGCACAGGGAGGCGGCAGCGCATGCGCGGTGCGCAGGCGCATGCGGCACGCGAGGCAGGCAGACACGGGTGCGCGGGCACGACGGCCAGGCGGGTGGCGTGCCTGGGTGCACGGCTCGGATGCGAAGCATGGCGCACTGGAGCTAGGTAGCCAAGGACGGAGGCCTTGCGCGCAGGCCAAGGATGGCTGGTGGCAGCGCATGGACTCACGTCCGGTCCGACCGGGGTGGAAGATGCCCCTATCGGGTGGGGCTCGACTGGCAGAGAGAAAAAGAAAGGAGAGGGAGAGATGGGACGGTGGCGAAAAACGGGCCGAGCGAGCTGGGCTTTTCCGCTTCTGGGCCGAGCGGAGACAACGAGGGGAGGTGCGACGTGCGCACAGGTAGTTGGGGCGGAGTAGCACGACATGCGTCGGGGAGGCGAGCGGGCGCAAGACCGGGAGGCGAGAGACGCGCGGGTGCCGGCGGCCGAGCGCAGGTCGGACGCGATCTGGACGGAGGTGGGGGATGGGCCTGACAGGCGGGACCCGTCTGTCGGCGAGATAGAGAGGGAAGAGTGGGAGTTGGGCCGATTGGGTGGGCCAAGGTGGAAAGGAGGCTGGCTGGTGGGCTTGCTGCTGGGTTGAGCGAGAATTTGGGCTGGGAAAGAGAGATGTAGAGAGGATGGAGAGAGATTTGAATTTGATCTTTTTATGATTTTGAAAACACTAACTCAAACAAAACAAACCCAAAATCAATCAAAAGAAAGCGACACTCATAGAAGCATTTTATTTATTTTAGAAAAACAATCAATATTTTCCTATACTAAATTTTCTGTAAAGAAAATAAATGTTGGTCAAATTTTAAAATTGTGAGAAAATCGTTATTTAATTATTTTTCCTATTAACATCCTGAAATCAAGAAATTTCAGGGTGTTACACAAGAACAATCGAAGAACACAAGTAACACCTGGTCAGTCGCCTCCTCGCGAACCGTTCGTGACCCCCTAGCGGACTGTCTGCCACGCGCAGACAGAAAAGCCTGAGCTCGACCCTTTGGATGTCAACACCTCCTTCCCTTCACCCGATCTCCCGAATCAACCAATGGATTGCTACCAAATCATAGGGGAAGATGAAGCATCTCTAGGAGATGCTATCCCTACGAATTTGTAGCCTCAAACCAACTGAACCGAGAGGAATCGAGATTCTATCGTGCTCAAGCAAAAACCTAGGGTTCCAACCGAAATCCGTGAATCGGAGGCCAAATCCGGCATTTGAGGGGTCAAGATCATACACAAAGATGCACAAGACATCCACCCATGATCCCTTAAAGAAATCCAAACATAAACACCTCCAAAACGATGAATCACGCGATGCACGAAAATCCCCAAAAATAGCTCGAAAACAACATGAAAAAGACATGAGCTAATAAGAGAAGGAAATCGACACAACCATGAATGGTTCCATACAACCAGAGGTCAGATTCTCTACAGAATCATAAAGAAATTAGGAAGCAGTCTGGATGGATAAGTTGTCGTCCAACCCTAGAGCTATATATATGAAGTCTCTCCGGGTGGGGCAAATGACCAAGCTACCTCTACAACTAAAAAGAAGATACACACCCCTCAGGGGCAATATGGTCAAGACTTGGTATTTCTCATTGGGTGGCCATGCCTTCGCCGCAGTCCGCGTCCTCCCGACGCAAGCCCCGCGATCCCACCGCGTGTCCCCCAGCATCGAAGCTTCTCTACACGCTCAGATCCCATCTCCGCCCATCGAGTCTCCGGTCTTGGTTTTGTGGCTCAACCAAGTAACCCAATGGTTTTGTGGTGAACCGTCGCAAACCCCATGTGCAGACTCCGATTGTGAGCTGCTACCCTGCACCGGCTCATGTCCACGACTTCGTCTTGCTTTTCTTACCACCACGCGACCCGTACTTGATTGCGTTCGACCACTGGGTCCATTGAGCCAATCCTACTTGTCTCTTCACTCGTCAGAGGTTCCGAAAGGCTGAGACCTTTCGTGCCTGCTCTTCAGCTGCACCAACACAAATCAAGCTGCAACCTGCACCTGCAATACTCAGCCAAGAGTCAGTCCACACCATGTTGTCAATCACTCATCACACCTAGGAGCGACCATCCACCGGTCCTCGGACGCTCCGGTCCTCAGTAAGTGACTCAAAAGCTCTCTTTAGTTCCAAGTTGTTGGGGCGCTTTCGATATGTGATCCCTAACTGTTGGATGATCGATCTCCTCAAACTTCTGCTTTCGTGAAGTAGATCCTTCAATGAACTTCACACTTTGGATTGATTACTCCAAAACCTACTTTATAGATCAAGTTTAGGACGTGGGCGTCACAGTGATGATGAAATAACCTTCCCTTCCCACATAGCTTTTGTTTTTGTAGCAGATTATTTCTCAATAGCTTGACCATCGCATTATTGTTACCCGCATTGTCCAACGTGATTGCAAACAACTTGTCTTCAATGTTCCATTCTTGTAAGAATTTGAGGACCTCATTGAACATTGCGACACTAGTATGTAGTGTTTTCATGAAACAGAACTTGACTATTCTCTTATGCAGCTTCCAATCATCTAATAACAATCTCAGAATTCTTTCGAGCTGAATAAATTTGTAGTGTGAGAAGAATGTGTACTATTTTTTATCCATTCACATTTACATGTGTTGTAGAATTCATATTTCCCAATTCCTACAAGTGGTGGTTTCATCGAAAACTTTGTAAGAAATGGCAAAGAAGTTCAGACGCCACCAAATATTGATAGAGTACACATCAAACATAGTTGAGTTCATAACAAATGTTTGAGCTCCAGGAATATGTACATAGATCAAAATACTTCTAGTATATTATGTGCTACATAAAAGATACATAATAAAAATACCTCTAATATGGTAACACTCGACAAAACCAAAGAAAGGTGCGGCAAAGCCGCACTAGATTTTCTAGTTTGAGGCAAGATTCAGAGATCCATTATAGGAGCAAGGAAGAGTTGTACCTAGGATCAATCTGGCACCAGTAAGAGTTTGCTCAAGTGGTGAGGAGGAGGATACACCATGGAGAGATGAAGGAGAAGCCGCCATACTCGAGGATGGCGCGAGAGCCTGCAACAAGAATCAATTTCAAGTTTTCAACCCTAGCAGTAAGAAGACAAGAGCTGGGAAAGGGATGACTTTGAGAGAGAGATGGGGGAGGAGGGCTAAAGGACACTCACCACCAATATCCACCCATGGTTGTCGGACTCGATGGCCGCCGCACCGTGCGAGGGCGACGTCGGTGCCGGCGTCGACGATGAGGAGAGCGAGCTGTTGTCATGCCGAAGAGGGTCAAACCCCTCGAACCATTGGTTCTCTGATTTGTCTTCCCCTTGATTCCAATCAAGCCGTCAGCCACCATGGCCATCAATGGCAACTCCTCCCCGATTGTCGTTCTCCCTCCCTTTCTGTAACCATCTAGGCCCTTTTGCACCTTTGGTAAGGGTGTGTTTTGGTGATAAATGACAACCATATGCTTATGACTAACCTTTGTTTTGTAGCAAATTATATCTTGGGTTATTGTCATGAGTATTGAATGAAAAGAGACCCCTCAATTTGAATTTATGGATGATCAAATGGACAAATACTACAAGGCTAAGGACTTTGTTAGTTCCAAGTGTCAAAAGGTGATGAAGGACACTTGGATTGCTAGTTTGTAGTGTTTGACCGTACTATTAAGAGGGGTTCATGCACTAGTAGCTTGACCATGCACCACAAGCCATGAAAATATGCACATTCAAGTTCCTTGGATGCTAATCAGCTCAAAGTACTCTTGGAAACACATTGGAAGCAAAAGAATCAACGGAAAGCTCAAAAGCGATTGAATTGGATGAGTTGAAGCTCAAGTCATAGCGTCGGATGAACCGACACCCTCTTTACTACATTCGTCGGATGAGTTCTGTGGGCTGAGTTTTCAAAAGAGACCGTCGGATGAACCGACGGCCCTAGCATCGGTTCATCCGGTGACCTAGGGTTTGGTAACAGTAAGGTTCAGAGCTCAGCCTCTTCAGCACCGGATGATCCGATGCTCTGACCAGCGGTCCATCCGATGCTTACATTTAAATCATACAGAGATGCGCCAAAAGATTTGCTTCAGCACCGGATGAACCGACGCTTAAGGGACTCATCAGCGGTTCATCCGACGCCTATGTTTGAATCATACAGTACCGCACCTGAGGGATGCTCTTCAGCACCGTATAGTCCGACGGTGCATCGGTGCATAGCGTCGGTGCATTGACTGGGTCACTGGGTTCAACAGCTATTTCAGCGCCTGTGAGTGACCGGATGATCCGACGCCTTCGCAGGGGAACACCATCGGTTCATCCGACGGTACTACTTTTCAGGGAAACTTTTCCAACGGCTAGCCTCCCTTGCTAGGCCTATAAATATGACCCTCCTACATCTCTTGAGCTGCCTTTGCCACTCTGAAGATCTACAGCAGCCAAGGAGAGAAGGAGATTGTGTTCTTGCTCATTGGGATTCTCTTCCTCTTGATTGAGGAGCTCTTTCTTAGTGATCAAGGGTTTCAAGGTGCATACATGGCTTAGCTGAGTGCTCAGGTCAAGTGAAAGTGTGTGGGCTTGTTACTCTTAGGGTTTGACGGCTCCTAGACGGTCTTGGTGCTTTGGGGGTTCTTGGTGAGCTCTTGGAGATTGTGGGAGCCTCAAGAAAGCTTGGTGTACATGGTTCGAGACCCACCGTTCCGGAGATGGAGAACGGGTACTCTTAGTGAGCACTTGAGTCTTGGTGACTTGAGGGGGAGCAATACTCTTAGTGAGTGCTCCAACGTGGATTAGGGGGAAGCGTCAACTTCTCGATACCACGGGAAAAAATTCGGTCATCTCTTGTGCCTTTCTCTCTACTTTCTTGCATTTATTTTCAGCACCTAATTTCCGCACTTAAGTTTCCTTGCCTTTGTTTTCTTTAAGTTGCTTGTTTGCATCTTATCTTGACTAGGGTGATCCATATCTCTTAGTGTGATATTTGCTAAGGAAACTCTTGTTAGTGTGTTTAGTAGTAGAGAAAAACCCCTTATAGATGGGCAACACTAGTTGATAGGCTAAGGTTTTCTTTATGTCTTAGAAATTGAAAAGAAGGCCCATATTCAACCCCCCCTTCTACGGGCCATTGATCCTACAAGTGGTATCAGAGCTAGGCTCCCTATTTGCTTGGCTTAACCGCCTAGGGAGATGGGGAAAGGTAGTGGCAATGGCCCTCCTAAGTTGGCGGGGAAACGGTTCACCTTTTGGGCACATAGAATGGCTAGCTACCTTCAAGCACAACACCACGATGCGTGGCGCACCACCATGTATCCTTTGCCTAGTGTTCCCACCGAGAGTGAGGCGAAGTGGAACTCGCGCGCTAGAAATCATATCTTTGAGGCACTAGATGAGGAATTGTTTGATCGGGTCTTTTCTTTGGAAACCGCCCATGAGGTGTGGATGCAACTCAAAGAAATCCATGTGGGCAACAAAAAGATCCGTGAGGAAAAATATGAGTTGCTCAAGGTGGAACTCAATGAGTTCAAAATGAATGATGATGAGGGTGTAGAGCAAATGTATTCTAGGATGGGTGTGCTTATTCAAAATATCAATGCTCTCGATGTTGCTAACCTTACCGAGCAGGAAATTATCCGGAAAATCCTTCAAACGCTCCCCAAGCCTAAGTACAACATCGTCAAGGCATTTCTCTTTGAGAAGGACTTCTCTACCCTCACCATCACCGAGGTTGTGAACAAGATCTGCTCCCATGACTCCCATGAGATGTTCATGATGGAAGAAATTGAATTATCTACTCCCAACTCAAGCTCAAAGAAAGATCTTGCACTCAAGGCAAGTGAGAAGATCAAGCCCAAGAAGACCAATGCAAAGCATCCTTCTTCCTCAAGTGAGAGCGAAGACAAAAGTGATTCAAGTGAAGTGGAAAGCGATGATGCAATGCTTGCTCTTCTCATGAAGAGAACTACCAAGATGCTCTCCAAGATTGGCAAGAAGGGCTACAACTATGATCCCAGGAAGCAAAAGTTTCGGGCATCAAGAAGATATGGTAAAGGAAGTAATAGGAAGTGCTACAATTGTGGAAGCTATGATCACCTATCCTATGATTGCCCCAAGCCCGACAAGCGTGTATCAAGCTCAAGCAAGAAGAATGATGAGGATGAGAAGGATACCAAGTACTACAAGAAGAGCTCATCCAAGAAGAAATCATCAAACAAGTCCTACCACAAGAAGAAGGGTGAACATCGTTCTCTCTTGGTCAATGAATGGGTTACCGGTGGTGAGACTTCAAGTGAGTCAAGTAAAAGTGAAGAAGAAAAGAACAAGAAGATCGCCGGTATCGCTATCAAGGATGATGAAGAGCCTCCACTTCCACCTCCACCTATGTGCTTCATGGCAAAGCACTCCAAGGTGAGCGATAGTGATAGTAGTGACTCTTCTAGTAGTAGTGATGATCTCTCACCGCTTGCTCTTAAGGGTCTTCTTGATGAATACACTTCCATGATTAAGAAACAAAAGAGTAAGCTCAAGGCACTTGAAGAGACCCATGAGAAACTTAAGCTATCAAATGATGAGTTACTTGTGAAGCACAATGACCTTAGCAAAGAACATGATGCTTTGGTAGTGTCCAACAAGTCACTTAGAGATGACCACAATAAGTTGCTTGATAAGCACAATGAGCTATTCGTCAAGCATGACGACATAACCGTGCTTAACAAGTCTCTTGAGTCAAATCATAAGATGCTTAAGAAAGAACATGTGATCTTAGAGATGAAATATCAAGAGCTTGAGCTTGCATATGAGGCCATTGGTTCTAGTGGGCATGAAAATGCTAGAAAAGTCACTAAAACCAATGCTTCTACCTCATGTGATGATCTAGTTGAAGAACCTAAGGTCTTGCTTAATGATGAAAATGTTGCATCTTCCTCCAAGACTAACCATGCTAGGGTGAAAGCTCTTGAAGAAGAAGTGAGAAGTCTAAGGTCTTGTGTGAAGACTTTAGCCAAGGGTGAGGAGTTACACAAGGAGATCCTATACTACAATGCAAGAGATTATGGGACAGAGGGACTTTGTTCTTTCCCTAATCCTATCAAGGAAACTCCTAAGTCTAAGGAGCTATATGGGTGTTTCAACAAGGAGGTTGGGTCTTATTGTCAACATTGCAAGGTCACCGGCCATCACGCAAGGGAGTGCCCAATACCTACTCGCCATTTGCCCACCTTGCCTAACAATTACAAGTCTATGTACAATGATAATCATTTCTTGTTGATGAAGAAAAACAATGGCAAGGTTGCGGTCAAGTTTATTGGCGCCAAACCCAAAGTCAAGCCACCTAGAAGCTTATGGATTCTGAAAGCTCTTGTCACTCACATCAAGGGGCCCAAACTAGCTTGGGTTCCTAAATCTCAATCCTAATTTCTTGTGTGTAGGTGAACTACAAGGCTGGAGGGAGTCATTGGATACTTGATAGTGGTTGCACTCAACACATGACCGGCCAAGTAAAAATGTTCACCTCACTAGTGGATGATGCGGGAGATCATGAACAAGTATCATTTGGTGATAATTCTAAAGGAAGGATCTCCGGATTGGGTGAAATCTCTCTAACAAATGATCTATCCCTTTCCAATGTTCTCTTTGTGGATTCTTGTAGTTATAACTTGCTTTCCATTGCACAATTTTGTGACCTTGGCCTTTCATGCACATTTGATGATGAAGGGGTCACAATTACTAACAAGAAAACTAATGAAGTTGTTTTCAAGGGATTCCGCTATGGCAATCTTTATCTTGTAGACTTTGCATCTCATGAAGCAAACTTGACTACTTGCCTCATCTCTAAGACATCCAAGGGTTGGCTATGGCATCGCCGGATTGCACATATAGGCATGAGTCAACTCAAGAAGACTTTCAAGAAGGGCATGGTTCTTGGTGTGAAGGATGTCACATTTGAGAAGGACAAGTTATGTAGTGCATGTCAAGCCGGCAAGCAAGTTGCAAGTCATCATCCTATGAAGACTTATGTATCTACCACAAGACCATTGGAGGTCATGCACATGGACCTCTTCGGACCAACTACATACAAGAGTCTTGGTGGTAATCTCTATTGTCTTGTCATTGTTGATGATTACTCACGCTACACTTGGACATTCTTTTTGGAGGACAAGGCCAAGACGTTTGATATCTTCAAGAAATTTGCTACAAGAGTCCAAAATGAGTTTGGGTCATCTATGGTGACGATTAGAAGTGATAATGGGTCAGAATTCCGCAACACAAGAGTGGAAGAGTATTGTGATGGTGAAGGCATAAAGCATGAATTCTCTTCAACCTATACACCGCAACAAAATGGTGTGGTAGAGAGAAAGAACAAGACACTCATCACTCTTGCTAGAGCCATGTTGGATGACTATGGGGTTTCTCAAAGGTTTTGGGCGGAAGCTATCAACACGGCATGTCATGCTTCAAATAGAGTGTATCTTCACTGACTATTGATGAAGACACCATATGAGCTACTCATTGAGAGAAAGCCCAACATCTCCTACTTCTGGGTGTTTGGTTGTAAGTGTTTCATATTCAAGAAGAGGAAGCATCTAGGGAAGTTTGAGAGTAGGGTAGATGAGGGCATGTTTGTTGGTTATGCATCTAACTCCAAGGCATATAGAGTATTCAATAACTCTACACGAGTGATTGAAGAAACGTGTGACGTGGAGTTTGATGAGTCTAATGGCTCCCAAGGAGATGGTTTTTGTTGTGATGATATAGGAAAAGAACCTCTCCGAGAAGCAATGAAGAAGATGGCTATTGGGGACATCAAGCCAAAGGAGGATGATGATTCTCACTCCATTCATGAAGATTCCTCCTCCGATGATGATGACAATGGTGATCAACCAAGGCGTGCAACATCATCTCCCACAAGACAAGATAGTCCATCTTCCTCATAAGAACCACCTCCTATATCACAAGACACTCAAGATCAAGTAGAGGAACCGGAGGAAGTTCAATCTCAAGATGATCCCACCTCTACAACATTTGGAAGGCGTACAAGGACTTCAACAAACCATCCAATTGATCTTGTCTTGGGTGATCCCAAGGGGGGTACAAGGACTCGCCGCAAGTAATATGCCTCATTTTGTAAACATCATGCTTTTGTCTCTTTTGTAGAACCCACAACTATAGATGAAGCTCTTGGGGAACCGGATTGGATCTTGGCTATGCAAGATGAGCTCAACAACTTCACAAGAAATCAAGTGTGGGAGTTGGTAGAGCGTCCCAAGAACAAGAACGTGATTGGCACTAAGTGGGTCTACCGGAACAAGCAAGATGAACATGGTATTGTGGTGAAGAACAAGGCAAGACTTGTCGCCAAAGGCTACTCTTAAGTTGAAGGCTTGGACTATGGAGAGACCTTCGCTCCGGTGGCACGCCTTGAAGCTATCCGTATCCTCCTTGCATATGCATCTAGTCATAAAATGAAATTATTTCAAATGGATGTTAAAAGTGATTTCTTCAATGGCTTCATCAATGAAGAAGTCTATGTGGAGCAACCTCCTGGTTTTGAGGATGCTACATATCCTAACCATGTCTATAGGTTGCACAAGGCTTTGTATGGACTCAAGCAAGCTCCTAGGGCATGGTATGAGAGGCTCCGGGATTTTCTCATTGAAGCGGGATTCAAGATTGGTAGAGTGGACAACACGCTATTCACAAAGATAATCAATAAAGAGCTTTTCATTTGTCAAATTTATGTTGATGATATTATCTTTGGCTCTACTAACCTCAAAGTGTGCAAGGATTTTAGTGATCTCATGACTAGGGAATTCGAGATGTCAATGATCGGAGAGCTCAACTTCTTCCTTGGGTTTCAAATCAAGCAATTGAAGGAAGGGACTTTCATTCATCAAGAGAAGTACACTAATGATATTCTCAAGAAGTTCAAGATGGATGATTGTAAGCCGATCAAGACTCCAATGCCTACCAATGGACATCTCGACCTAGATGAGGGAGGTAAATCGGTTGACCAAAAGCTTTATCGTTCTATGATCGGTTCTCTCCTTTACCTTACCGCATCTAGGCCCGATATCATGTTTAGTGTTTGTATGTGTGCTCGGTTTCAAGCCAACCCTAAAGAATCTCACCTAAGTGCTTTGAAAAGGATCCTTAGATACTTAAAATACACACCTAGCATTGGCTTGTGGTACCCCATGGTGCTTGTTTTGAGCTCTTGGGTTATTCGGATTCGGACTTTGCCGGATGTCGAGTAGACCGTAAGAGCACTTCGGGTGGGTGCCATTTGCTAGGACGCTCTTTGGTTGCTTGGTCCTCTAAGAAGCAAAACTCCGTGGCCTTATCCACCGTGGAGGCGGAATACATTTCCGCGGGGGCTTGTTGTGCTCAAATCCTCTATATGAAGCAAAGCCTCTTGGATTATGGTGTGGTTCTAGATAGGGTTCCCCTCCTTTGTGACAATGAAAGTGCCGTAAAAATTACTAACAACCCGGTTCAACACTCACGCACCAAGCACATTGATATCCGTCATCACTTCTTGCGAGACCATGTTGCAAAAGGGGACATTGTCCTTTGTGGTGTTCGCTCCGAGGAGCAATTGGCGGATATATTCACCAAGCCTCTTGATGAGAACACCTTTTGTAGGCTTCGGAGTGAATTAAATGTGCTTGATGCGTCCAACATCATGTAATGCTTGTCATATAGTTTGTATTTGCATATGTACATGATTAGGGGCTTGTCTAACCTTGATGAGATAGTGGTGAGTATGGGTCTTGCTTGAGCCGGTGGCTCTCTTGTTTCGCTCAAGGCATGTTGGAAGGCTCACCATGAATAAGCTTATCAAGGGTTCAAACTTGGCAAGATAGTTTATCTTTCCGCTTTGCATTTATGCTTGTCATGTAGATTGCACTCATATTTAAATTCATGCATTTGTTCTTGCATAGCATTGCGTGAGAGAAGTCACAAAGGAACCTCACACTATGAGAAAGTTGCTTAGCGTTCAATGCAAATCAACAACTCTTAAAGTGTGATGAGACAAATGATTATGCTTAATGCCTATTGAGTTAAGTCCTAACGAGCTTAAGGTATCTATCTCTAAGTTCAAAGGCAATTAACTCATACATTCCCTTTTTGGAGTTCCCTCCTCTCCTTTGATTCTTAATTTGCCTATTTTATCTATGGTTTATCCCTTTTTAGGGAGCTACTTGTGTATCTATATGTATTTTACAAAGGAGTGTTTGAGGGGTGAGGTTGTCACTCAGAATTGATCCAAAAATGTGCTTGTGTTGGTTTGTGTGTGACATTTTTTGGATCAAAAATGAGATTTAGATCAGCGTTTAAAAAATTGTCACCGTCGGATGAACCACTGCCATATAGGTTCGGGCGTCGGTTCATCCGGTGAAGGGGTCTATGCACTCAGTTCGTCTTTGTTGGAAATTTTCCTACCGTCGGATGAACCGACGCTGTCGCGTTTCTTAACCAGCGGTTCATCCGGTGCTGGAGGAAAATCAGCCCTCTCACAGACCCTCGCGCAACTGCTCCGACGCAACTAGAATCACCGCCATCGGTTCATCCGGTGCGCTCCTTCACTGCGGAGCAAAACTGATCCGACGGTTCGACCGACGCTCGCTTGTTCTCATCGTCGGTTCATCCGACGCTACACTGACGCGTGGGTCCCGTCTGTCATAACCGTTCGGCGCCGCGTCTTCCTCTTTCGTAACCTAACGCCGCCGCCGTACACCCGCGCCCGTGCGCTGCCGTCCACCACCTCTGGCCATTCCCCGCGCACGCGCGCCCTCCTGCGCCCCTCCGCCGTCTCTCAGTGCCCGCCATCTACCGCCCACGCCGCTCCTCCGTGTGATTTTCGCGCGCGCACGCTGCTGGTTGCCCAGCTAGGGTTTCCGCCGCTGGCTCAATTCCGGCCGTCCGCCGCCACCGCAGACTGTCGACCGCCGTCTAGGGGTGCGCAAGGAGCCTCTCCACCATCACAGCCGCTTGAAGGATCTTCCCTTTGCTGTGGTGAGCATCTCTGTCCAATTCACCCCCTGACCTCACTGTTTCAGTCGACTTCAGCGTGTAATTGAGAGATGCTTATGTGGAGTAGTTCTCTGATTATGGGTATGGTTTCATTCCTGTTACCCATCTGCTCGTAATCATAGAGATTTAGCTCAATTTTTTCATATAGTATTTGCTATCTTCATGAAATTGAGCTTTCTTTGGTCACTGTTTTGTGCTTAAGTTTGCTTGCACAGTGCCATATCTTTGTCCACACATCTATCTGTACACCTAAGGACCTGCCTAGCATTCACTTCTTCATATTGTGGCAGTGCTCATCTACTAGAAGTCTTCATGCTTAGGCTCATATCCTTTCAATTGCTATGCTTAAGGATCCCTTAACCCTAGTTACTTATCTTGTTTAATCTCGTATCTCGCCATTCTATAATTATCCACCATTTCTTTGATAGATGGCGGGCGACAAGAGGAAGGGTAAGGTGGTGGCCGAGCCGAAAAAGAAGAAGACCCGGCAGGAGAAGGAGTGGGAGCGTGTACTTTTGGTTCCCGACACTCAGGGTCAGCCACAGCGGGGCATACGGATTGGTGAGAGTGCACAGAGACAGAGGGAGCAGCCCCAGGGTGAGCAGCAGCAGCCACAGCAGCAGTTACGGCGC
This sequence comes from Cenchrus fungigraminus, assembly GCA_036936925.1. Classification (NCBI taxonomy): domain Eukaryota; kingdom Viridiplantae; phylum Streptophyta; class Magnoliopsida; order Poales; family Poaceae; genus Cenchrus; species Cenchrus fungigraminus. Next base: position 79,444,814 of record CM072780.1, read on the forward strand.
TCAGGCCGGAGTCAGCAAACAGAGCAGACAGAGACACCTCCTTCTACTTCACGTTCCGGTCCTCGGACACGTGGTGGACATACACAGCCTACTCCGAGGCAGAGGAGAGCAGCAGTTGAGGAGATAGTAGAGCGTGAGCAGCAGGTTCACGAGCCACAGATTCCCAGAGGTCCACGGGGCAGAGGCTTTTGGTGTTTACCTCCGCGACCTGCGGAACTTGCTCGGGCCGAAGATTCGACAGTTGAGGAGTGTGCCCGAGGACGAGTGGTTTCCTCGTGGGCGTGAGGACTGTGACCCTTGTTTTTGGACGATCCTCCAGGAGAGCTTCTACGCCTCTTACGTCCACAGGGGTTCTCAGCTGAGTCAGCACAGGATGCTCCAGTTCACAGCCCTCAGAGCAGCAGCCGCCGGGGAGCCGATCCTCCCTTTCTTTGACTACCTCCAGGGCCTGGCAGATTTGGTGAGCAGGAGGTCCCGGTACGTCCCCGACTGGGTCTGGGTGTTCTACGCGACCGTTTACGTTGAGGCTGACCGGCTATCGATTCACTTCATGTTCATGGGTCAGCAGCAGAGGCTCACTAGAGAGGGGATAGCAGAGTTACTCGGGGTACGGCTTCACGACGACTCGATCCACTACTTGGCCTACCCTGACGTCGAGGCTCCTCGTCGTGCCCACTCACCTGTGCTACCCTCTGATGACGAGGTCAGCTTTTTGTTCCTGCAGCCGTTCCTCCCCGGTACTCCCAGGACTCCGGACCGTTTGACTCGCGAGGCGTACGTGGTACACTACGCGCTCCGGAGGTCCGTACTTTACAGGATGGGGAACGCCGAGTCGCTCACCGGCGTACAGCAGTGGCTCCTCATTTACATTATGGCCAAGCGCCCGTTTGACATTGTGGACATTCTGATCAGCGAGGTCGAGGACGCAATCATGGATGGTATGGGGATGACTCAACAGCAGCCGTTCGCTCACTGGATCAGCTGGATGATGTCCCGTCTTGAGGCCCAGCGCTACGTGGGTATGTTGGAGCAGTCGAAGTTCGTCTTTTCGACCTACCGGCCTCTGATGCCCGGTGACAGGAGGCGGGGTCTGAGAGGTTTGAGACGGGCCGAGGAGACTCTACAGGCCCGTGCAGCGGCAGAGGCAGTGATGGATGAGGCTGCCCGAGAGGACGCTACACTAGCTGCAGCTGAGGCACCTCTACCATAGTACTTTGCGACCGACGACGAGTCCTCCAGTGACGACGACGACTTTGTGCTTGCCCCTGAGCCCGTGTTTCGAATTCGTTGCACACACGACGACGAGGCCGAGGGTTCTTCCTTGCCAGGTCAGAGAGAGGCTGAGTCACCGATCCCTCCTCAGATCACCTCTGCTCAGGTGACCCAGCCAGACCAGCTCACCTCACTTATTCAGACTCTGGCAGGTCAGACACAGGCCACCCTCCAGGTCCAGCAGCAGATGCAGGCTCAGTTTCAGCAGCACCAGGAGGCCTAGCAGGTGATCCTCGAGGGGATCCGACAGCAGCAGGAGGCACAGAGGCAGCTGCTGCTTCAGCACCAGATTATGACCACACAGAAGTTCACTTTTATGTCTGGTTGCCTCGGTCAGCTCTTCCAGCAGTCAGGGCTGCAGCTTCCTCAGCCACCTACACCTCAGCAGCTCCAGGCCGACCCGAGTCCTCCTCTACCAGCTGCCGGTGAGTTCGTGAACGTCCCGATAGCGTCTTTTCCACAGTCTCCACTTCTTCAGACGGGGATGTTCGCGGTACCTCAGACGACGACACCTCAGACGGTGGCAGCTACCACCTTTCTTGAGCAGCTTCAGATAATCACTCCGTCGTCGACACAGCTGCCGTCTCCGATCACCACAAGACCTCTTGTCTTTGAGACGCCAGCTCGTGCCACGCTACCGAGTCCGCGGGTGTCCTCACCTCTTTCGAGCTTTACTACACCGAGGACTCAGGGTTTGGATCAGGAGGATCAGTACCTTCACGCCGTCACCGAGGAGATCTCCACTGCAGTTGCCTCCGATCCAGCTGTTCAGGGTCCCGAGGCCACTCAGGCTCCTACTTCAGGCACAGGGACGAGTACTTCTCCACCTCCTCCGCCTCAGACAGCTTCTGCTTCTCCGGACTGGTCCGGGATCGAGTCTGACGAGGACACCTCTGCGTTCGTGGTCGAGCCTTCGAAGGCTATCTCTACCTCGCTGCCGGATCCCACCCCTCCACCTCAGCAGGATTAGATCTCTTTTTGGTGCTCATTGCCAAAGGGGGAGATAGATAGGGGGAGTTAGGAGAGAGTGTTAGGAGCTCGTTTTTGTTGCCTCTCTCGCTTTTGTGGAGTTTCATGATGAGACATGTATTTGGATCTTGTGTATGTCGTTGGTTTACATGTCTAATCATGTTTGTGGTTCTCCTTTACTTTAGTGCATGTGTGTTGTTGCTTATATCTTGTTTCATGCATTAGTAGTAGAGTCTACATGCTTTAAATTCAAATTTTCGTGTATCTCTACTCGTGTTGTCATCTATCACCAAAAAGGGGGAGATTGTAACCATCTAGGCCCTTTCGCACCTTTGGTAAGGGTGTGTTTTGGTGATAAATGACAACCATATGCTTGTGACTAACCTTTGTTTTGTAGCGGATTATATCTTGGGTTATTGTCATGAGTATTGAATGAAAAGAGACCCCTCAATTTGAATTTATGGACGATCAAATGGACAAATACTACAAGGCTAAGGACTTTGTTAGTTCCAAGTGTCAAAAGGTGATGAAGGACACTTGGATTGCTAGTTTGTAGTGTTTGACCGTACTATTAAGAGGGGTTCATGCACTAGTAGCTTGACCATGCACCACAAGCCATGAAAATATGCACATTCAAGTTCCTTGGATGCTAATCAGCTCAAAGTACTCTTGGAAACACATTGGAAGCAAAAGAATCAACCGAAAACTCAAAGGCGATTGAATTAGATGAGTTGAAGTTCAAGTCATAGCGTCGGATGAACCGACGCCCTCTTTGCTACATTCGTCGGATGAGTTCTGTGGGCTGAGTTTTCAAAAGAGACCGTCGGATGAACCGACGGCCCTAGCATCGGTTCATCCGGTGACCTAGGGTTTGGTAACAGTAAGGTTCAGAGCTCAGCCTCTTCAGCACCGGATGATCTGATGCTCTGACCAGCGGTCCATCCGACGCTTACATTTAAATCATACAGAGACGCGCCAAAAGATTTGCTTCAGCACCGGATGAACCGACGCTTAAGGGACTCATCAGCGGTTCATCCGACGTCTATGTTTGAATCATACAGTATCGCACCTGAGGGATGCTCTTCAGCACCGTATAGTCCGACGGTGCGTCGGTGCATAGCGTCAGTGCATTGACTGGGTCACTGGGTTCAACGGTTATTTCAGCGCCTGTGAGTGACCGGATGATCCGACGCCTTCGCAGGGGAACACCATCGGTTCATCCGACGGTACTACTTTTCAGGGAAACTTTTCAAACGGCTAGCCTCCCTTGCTAGGCCTATATATATGACCCCCCCTTGCGTCTCTTGAGCTGCCTTTGCCACTCTGAAGATCTACAGCAGCCAAGGAGAGAAGGAGATTGTGTTCTTGCTCATTGGGATTCTCTTCCTCTTGATTGAGGAGCTCTTTCTTAGTGATCAAGGGTTTCAAGGTGCATACATGGCTTAGCTGAGTGCTCAGGTCAAGTGAAAGTGTGTGGGCTTGTTACTCTTGGGGTTTGACGGCTCCTAGACGGTCTTGGTGCTTTGGGGGTTCTTGGTGAGCTCTTGGAGATTGTGGGAGCCTCAAGAAAGCTTGGTGTACACGGTTCGAGACCCACCGTTCCGGAGATGGAGAACGGGTACTCTTAGTGAGCACTTGAGTCTTGGTGACTTGAGGGGGAGCAATACTCTTAGTGAGTGCTCCAATGTGGATTAGGGGGAAGCATCAACTTCTTGATACCACGGGAAAAAAATTCGGTCGTCTCTTGTGCCTTTCTCTCTACTTTCTTGCATTTGTTTTCAGCACCTAATTTCCGCACTTAAGTTTCCTTGCCTTTGTTTTCTTTAAGTTGCTTGTTTGCATCTTATCTTGACTAGGGTGATCCATATCTCTTAGTGTGATATTTGCTAAGGAAACTCTTGTTAGTGTGCTTAGTAGTAGAGAAAAACCCCTTTTAGATGGGCAACACTAGTTGATAGGCTAAGGTTTTCTTTGTGTCTTAGAAATTGAAAAGAAGGCCTATATTCAACCCCCCCCCTTCTACGGGCCATTGATCCTACACTTTCCTCGCTCTTTAAAAGCTGAGCTTGAGCCCTGCCTTGCCCTCTCCGCATTAGCACCCGCTCTGCACCCCTTGCACCTTCGCGCCCGCATCGTCGCTCGGAGTTCTGGCTGCCAAGCCATTGTTGGCCGCCGAAGCTTTCCACCACAGGTGAAGTGTCTCTCACCCCCTTTCTTTTCTCCTTCATCGCGTGCGAAGCTCACTTGTGATCTCTCTGCTCTAGGACCGCCTCACCCTTTGCCGAACAGAGCTGCACCTACGCACCGCCGCCCGTCGTCTTCAAGCTCCAGCCACCGACCTCGATCTCTCTCGACGCTGCCTCTACGATGCTCGTTCCTCGCTCGTAGCTTCGCAGCAAGGTGAGGAGGCCACCTCCTTCTCTTTTTGCTTGCACCCAAGGTGTCTAACATCATCGCTTCCGTGCGCCCTGCCACGCCGTCCGCCTCGCCAGACGTGATGCCCCAGCCGTCATCTAAACTGCCTCCCTAAGCTCCTTGTTAGGTTTGTCTCAATCTCACTCCTTATTGGGCCAAACCGAGCCCCCTAGCTCGAGATCGAGCGTGGCTGGCGAGCCTGCCGCCATGCGTCGCCGCGTGCCGCTGTCTCCGCCGCTGCCCACCACTTGCTATCGTCGCTCGCCGTCCGATCCGGCATGAACGGCCCAGATGCACCCGAACCCAAGTCAATCCAGCCTCATACCGGTCAACCAGAGCCATTTTGCTAAAGAGACCCTTAGCTTCTTTTGTTTCGCAAGACGTTCCTTCCACCTAGAAAGATCCTTACATCTATGTCATGTTATTTTCGATAAGCCCCTTAGCTTCTCAAGTTTTAGCATCGAGGTCCTGTTAGGTTGTTTTGTGTTGTGAACCTTTGATTTATTTGCATAATTAGGTTTTAGCCCCTGGTTTCTTTCTGTTAAGTCCCTAGAAGCCCAGTTTCTTCGCAATTAAACACCTGGACCTTGTTTTGGTCATATCTTTAGCGTTTCTTATCCGTTTTAAGTGTTCTTGGTGTCCATGTGATCGTCTGAGTGAGACCGTTTGTTTTTAGCCGTGTGTTTGTAGCTTGTAGATCTGTTTTGTGTATTGTTTTAGTTATTGTATGCTTTCTTGTGTGCTCGTAGATATCATGCATGTTTCAACTGAGCAGCTCATTGGAGTTGATCAAGATCAGCTTTTCGAGGAAGAAGAATCTGAGTTTTTAGGCAAGGAAGGCAAGTGGTCTTCTCCCCCTACATGTTCTATTTTATCCTATGTAATTGCATGATAATTAAGTTTACCTTTATGTTTTTGCATAAATTTGATGGGAACACCTTTTTAAGGACATATCTAGATTTTTCTCCATGATCCTTGGAACAACTCGGTTTACTAAATCTTTTTAGACAATGCTTAGTTGCTTAACTCGGATTGGATAAAAATGGTTTTTTCTGGGCAAAGGTTTTTATGCCTAATAATGATGCTTTTGGTTAATACATGATCATATAATTTAATCGGAACATAGAGAACCACCCAAGAAAACAATACAACCATAGTCCATATGGCTCTGGTTTAGCCAATTAATTAGGTGTGCGGATGAACTAATGACCTTATCCGAAAGGAGCAGAGGGGGATCCGAGTTGCAGGGGTATAGCCCGGTTCATTTGGGGTAGCAGCCTTTGCTAAGGTGCTGACCACTAGGGAGGGTTATGGTCCTCCCTGATTTGTAACTATATATGCAGGTTGTTGGTCTTTTGCATGCCTTTGTAAAGCCTTTGTAGTGGACCCCTATCCACTCACCTCAGAAGTGTTTAAGGGCCTTGCAAACCCGAGCGACATGGGGAACACGAGCTGTGGGTAAAGTGTACAACCTCTGCATAGTTAAAACTAATCGATCAATCGTGCTCATAGTTATGAGCGGCTTGGACCCTCACATGATAATTAAACTTAAAGATGGAAATAATCTGTGGATCTTGGTTTTGAGATGAATGTGGTTTCTTTTTGCTTAAGTGGGTTGGTATGACTTACATCTAGTAACTAGGTGTTTGTTAATTAAAACTTGACCAACATTAAAATGTTAACCGCTCCAAACCTTAGCCTATCTTTGATAGCCTTGCATCTTCCTCCACTTGCTGAGTACCAACCATAAGAGTACTCACCCTTGCTTACCTCTGTTCAGAGGATTACAACGGTGAGGAGTACTACATCGACTTCGAGGAGTTCTGAGGCATGCGATCCCCCAGTCAAGTGCCTGTGGAAGCTGAAGACGGAGTTGTTCGTCTTACTTATCATTTGTTCGAGTTAAAGACCTTCGAGTCTACCGTCCGAGTGTAATAATGATGTTGTAATAAAGTTACTAAATCTTGTACGTTTTGAATGTTGTTTATGGATATTTCACTCATGACGTCTATCATATGTGTGTTAACTTGATCCTGGCGCACATATGAGATGCATTCGGTTTTCCTTTTAAAATTGGGCGTGACACTACTTAACCAAATGCATACTCCTTGAGAGTCGGGCAAGTATATATCCATATGTGGATAAGTCCTGATGAGTACCTTTTTGTACTCACGGTGCTACTGATAAGTTGATTGCAGGTGAGCTGCAGCCAGTGGCCATCTTTGGGTACTTCTTTCTCGGGGATGGAGGTCCAAAGGAAGAAGTAGATGGACGTGGCTTAGGAAGGGCACTATCGGTATATAGTGTTACCTTCTTATTATGTGATGTATCGTATGAGAGTGATGATATAACTTTCCGCTGCAAAAATCTATGAAGTTATTGTAATATAAACTTTAACCTATCTTTGTAATGTGATGGACTATGTTTGGATTGCTATGCGTGGTGATGGTTAATTATTGTGCTTTGTGAGGTGTGTGCAAATCCTGGGCATTGCTCATGACACATCTCAAGAACAATCGGGGTTATTCTCATTTAATTGAGTTTATCACCGTCATTAAGGCACCCTAAATGAATATAAGGGACCATGGCTTGCATCAACGATTGAGCGAGTTGATCTCGTGAGTCACTTTCGTTGCACTATTACTGAGATATATATGCATTCTAGTATACGAAAAGATATCAAACATATTTAAGATGAGGTATGCATTCTAGTCTATGGAAAAATGCCATATATATATATATATTAAGTTTGTTTGGATACTTACATTTTTTTGTGCAAGATAGAAGATATCATATCTCTAGCTCAAAGATATCAAATATATATATATCTAAAGAATTAAGATACATATTTTAAGATCGCACCTAAGGTTCGCATTGCGTTATATATATATATATATATATATATATATATATATATATATATATAGACACACACACACACTCATCCCTCTTTCCAGAAACAAAAGATTAGCAACATTCTTTTCTTCATGGCCTCCGTCGGGATACGTACGGCTAGGATTGTGTACTTGGCTGCTGCTTTATTCTTGGTTCTTGCGACCAAGCCAACTTTCCTACCTTGCCAAGCTGGAGGCTGTAAGCACCACTAACTTTGCTTACTCCACGTTATTCTTTTTGTCAAATAAAGATCAGTTGGTGCGACCAAATAGTCGGCCTATTTGACTTATATACTGTGCTTCATGATGGCATAGGCAGCCCTGGAGGGACAAAGGAACAATGCATCACTTGTAATTCACGCTGCGTACCTAGTGCGTGCAAAACTTACTGGGCAACACGAGGACGCAAAGATGCATACTGTGTTAGTAAAAGAAATGATCGCGACGAGTGCTGTTCTAAACCGTAATTAATGCAACCATGCATATGTTCGATGGAAGTTAAATAAGATAATTGTCAATGTAAAGTTTCATGGTGTTGTTTCTAAGACTGCTACTACATCACGTAAAATGAAAGCAAACATGAATGAAATGTCCATCCTTAATGCATAGCTTGGTTGAATAGTTTTGTAGGCATTTAATTTCATAACTCATATATATAAAGCTGGTACATCTAGGGCTGTAAAGGGGTCGGATCAGAGCGCCCCTGAACATGACCCCCTGACCCGTTTGTGTGGAGCGAGGCTCAGGGATCGACTCGCTCCTTGTTTTTTCTCTAGTGCTATGACCCGTGGGGCGCCGTGGATCGAACCTCGTGTAGTTTGCTAGTGCTAGCTTCTGAAGCCCATGCATGCATGAGCATGATGCGCTGGCACTATTAATCCGTTGGTTACTTATGTACGCATGTGCAAGCATGATACTACTCCCTCCATCCTTTTTTATATGACGTTGTACAGTTCAAATATGAACTAACCGGCGTCATGTAAATAAGAACAGAGGGAGTATGATATAAAGGCAATAAAAATGACTTATGTATGTTGTACGCATGCGCAAGCATGAGTCGCAGCTTGGAGCGCTTCTGCAAGACTGCAATGAATGCTGCGGGGCCCGCGGGGGGGGGGGGCGGGGGGGGGGGGGGGCTGGCTATCGCCGACGCGACAAAAAACAGAGCGTCGTACCAGCTCAGTAGGCCCACGAAGCCACGACTAGCAGTATCACCTCGTTTTACCTAGCGATGGTTCCAATCAGGGTTAAAAAAACCGCGAACCAGCCGGTTCCCCGATTCGAAAAAACCGGACCAGTAAACTGCAGAAATTGGTTGGTTACCCGAGGTCACCGGTTTTGCTGTGTCGGTTCTACCGGTTTACCGGCCGGTTTTTATTATCGAGTCGGCCCGGTAAGACCGGTAACCGCGGTTACCGGCCGGTTTCTTGCGGTAAATTTAACCCTGGTTCCAATCGAGCGCCGCCGCTCTTCTTCTTATACCTCGTGTCGTCTTCTTCTTCATCCTCCTCCACCATCCCCTTCCTCCGCTTCCCCGCCATCCACCAACCTCCCTGGCCGGCGGCGACCGCGCTGCCGTGCCGTCCGCTCTCCACCCGCCGCCGCCCTAACCCGGCTCCGCCGGGGAGCTCGCCCCTGCACCGCCCTCCTCCCCCATCTCTGGAGGAAGGTCGTCTGCGCCCCGCCCCGGTCCTTGGCCCACCGCTTGTCAAGCCTTCGACCCGACTGGCAGCATCCCCAACGCTGGCGGCCCCGCCTCGCAACCTCCGTCGCTGGGCTTCCGCCCCCCCTCCCCACCCCACCAACTTTCTAAGGTCGCCGGTAATGGAGTTTCCTCGGGCCCCGGCAGCCCCGAAGCTCCGAACCCCTAACCTCGGCGACGGCGGTAGAGGACGACGATCCTGACAGGTGGGGCCCACAGCGTGATGGGTGGTCAATTTGTCGCTTCGGCGACATATAGTCGCGGCGCACCGGGGTGTAAGGAATCAGATGCTCGTAGCCTAAGAGGGAGAGGGGGTGAATTAGGCAACTTAAAACCTTAATCTATGGCTTCACTACTTTGCATAAAGTAAACTAGATCAAATCTATCTAGATGTGCAATCTAAGGTTGATATAGTGTGAAACCCTCATCCCGAAACAAGTTTTGCAACCTATAGCCAATCCTAGCATGATACTACTATAGGAAAGTAATGGCAATCAAGGATTGCAAGAGAGTAATGCGGAAAGGTAAAGGGGGTGAGAGGAAGCAAAACTCTTGACACGTAATTTATCCCGTGGTATCGGTAGGCACTAAGCCACCTCTAGTCCACGTTGTTGAAGCACTCGCACAAGAGTATTGCTTCCCGGCCACCAAGTCTCTCCCAAGAGCACCACTTGACTCGCCAGAAAGGCTCGCCACTTAGGCACTCGCCAAGCTCCCTTGGTCACCTTGATGCCGCCTCCACTAAGGAGCTTCTCCACTTAGGAAGGGGGTCTCCACGTCCCCCTCACAAAGTGTCCTCGCCGCTCCACACCAAGCCGGAGGGTCGAAGACGATTGCCGGTGAGCCACTTAGGCCCCAAGGCTTCCGGCGCACCTTGTACAACTTGATTCACTTAAGAATCACCTCACAAGGTTGGCACAACCTTACACTCACTCAGCTCTAAGCTAAGCCTAGCACTAAGCACACACACAAAGTATGTGCAAGCCTATGGATGAGCAATTTAGCACTTGGATGGATTGAATATGATCTTCTAGGTGTCTTGCACTCCTCTGCACTTCCACACAATCCATCAACCTCAAATGGGTGAGTGGAGGGGGTATAAATACCCCAAGGCGTCCAAAGAGCCGTTGGCTAAAAGCTACAGAAACTCATAGCGTCGGATGAACCGCTGCTATACTTTTCCCAGGTGTCGGTTCATCCGGTGCCCTCCACGTCACTTGACCGTTGTAAACTGCTGACACAAACATACCATCGGATGAACCGCTGAAGTACAACTGAGGCCGTCAGTTCATCCGGTGTTGAAGGACTCCTCGCCAAAACTTTACTGTTAGCTTCTTCGTGACCATCGGATGAACCGTTGCTAGGACCATCGGTTCATCTGGTGCTACTAGCCGTTGGCTTAGAGCGTCTCTGTCTTGATTCTTCGAGCCATCGGATAGAACGACGGTGTCCGCAGACTGTCAGTTCATCCAGTGCTACTGTCTTATGCGCTTCACTCCTGTTGAATCGTCCGACGCATCTAAAAAACAGACCGTCGGATCATCAGACGCTCTTCCAGTTAACTCAAGTCTTCACGCAGTGTACCAAGTGCTCCGACGCATACACCGACGCTTTCTTCTAGGTACCGTCGGTTCATAAAATTATCCTGATAAATTATACCGTGTTAAAATAAATAATGTCGAGGAGTGCTGCTGTAAACTGTAATTAATGCAACCATACATGTTCCTAAGGGATCCCTTGACCCTAAGTGAATTCATGGGTTAGAAGAGGGGCACGTTAGGGTCATTTTGATGGGTCGGTCGGCGAACCGATGGGCCGACACACACCATCCCCGTCTTTTTATACAGCAGATGGTTTCTCAGCTATAGAAGCATTGATAATTGCAAGAAATGGTATGCGCCTAGCCATGTATTCTCACTACGGGAAAACCAAATACGCGAGTGTTAAAAAAAGACGCCGAGTGTTTTCCATCGGTCACTCAACGAATAGTCTCTTCGCCGAGTGCAGACACAAGAACACTCGACGAACTATTGACACTTGGCGAATAGTCTCTTCGCCAAGTGCTAGAAGAAAAACACTCGGCATCTACCTGTTTCTAGAGTATCAACAACTGGCACTTGGCATCTACAATATATTCCCCGAGTGTATTAGGTCCAACACTCGATGTCTACCTGTTTGCCAAGTGTATGCCTGGGACACTCGACCAAATTTGAATTTCTTTCTTCCCCTTGGCTTCAAACTTTTTCTTTTCTTCTCATATAACATGTGGTACTCCATGTCAAAATTTGGTAAATTTTTGCACTTGTTTGCTATATTTAGTTAATTGATTGCATTTCAAGCAATTTTTTTAATCAAGTCAAATTTGAACTACAAGTGATGTAAATAATAAAAAAATGAGTAGAAAAATAATATTCACGTTGCTTAGCTTATTTTGAGGCCTAACTCGTGAAACATCTTGTTAAGGAAACACAATCATGAATGTGTGGCCGAATGTTTTTCAAATTTTAAAAAAATCAAATGAAGTCTAAAAATCATGATATTTCTCATGGTGTGATGGTATCTTACATGGAGGTTGTGCTAAAAAATTGGAAAGGTTTCACACATTTTGCCATGTACAATGTTTACAGACCGAAGCATCTGAGAAGAAGATCCTAAGTGTTGAGAAGAATTCGATAAAATTTGAAGTCAAAGTGATGGTCGAATTGTGATTTGACAACAAAACTTTTTGAATAGACAATAAACAACATAGACTGCTTCATGTGAAATTTTGGTAATTTTTTGGAACCGTTTGATAACTTTAATGTATTAAGTGTCAGTATAGAATTTTAATTGATATAAATTGAATTTGAGCTATAAGTGCATAAGATAATTGAATTATATGAGTAGAAAAATCAAATACATATTATTGAGTGAATTTGATAAGATATTTTTGAATTGATTAATATTAACTTAAATTTACGTTGTGAAAAGTTGAAGAAGAATAAGAAACTTAAAAAGAAGAAGAAAAGTTCGCCGAGTGATCTATATAGACACTCGGCCAAGCATCTTTTTCCCGAGTGTTTCCCTGGACACTCGACGAACCAGGCACGTCATCGATCCCCGCTCGCCTCCTACCCTACGCCCGCAACCACATCACAGATCCCCCGTGCCTCCCACCCCGCACATTATCTTCTTTCCCACCAACACCCTAGATCGAGATCTCTCCCAGATCTCGTCGCCCTCCTTCCCTCCCGGAGTCCCGGGCTCCCCGGCACCTCGGCTGGAGGCCGTGCGGCGCCGCCCCTCCCCTCCCTCTCTCTGGATCTCGAGCGTCCGCCAGCGGCAGCGCGGCCTCCGGCGCCAGCCGAACCCCTCCCTCCTTTTCCGCTCCACACGTGTCATCTCTCTCTCTCTCTCTCTCGCACTGCCCCCCTATCCCAACAACAGTCGTGGCGGCCAGCAGCCCAGGCGGAGGCTGCAGCCTCGAGCGCTGGGCGGATCTGGTGTGGGCACGGCCTCGAGCTCCGGCCAAACACTAGCGGCAGCAGCAACGCGGGCTCCAGGAATGGCGACATCTCCCCTCCTGCGGCGACGACGATGGCAGCGAGGGCACCAGCGACGGCGTAATCGTGCAGGAGGAGCGCCGGCGGAGGGCACCTGCGACGCAGAGGGTGCGGGTTGGGGCGACGACTTCTCCCCTCCAGCGGTGGTGGCCCCTCTAGCGGCCGACCCCTCCACTCCCTCCTCCGACAGCACCCGTGCTCGTCCTCCTCCTCCCTGTTGTGCGGTGCCGACAGCGGACATGCAGCGTCGGCGGCCTCTCCCCTCGAGCGGTGCGGTTCCTCCAGTGGTGATGGCGTGGTTTGGTCATGCCGGCGGCGTGGTGGTGGATAGTGCCGGGGGCAGGGAGCCGCGACTGAGGTTTTTTTATCATTTTCGGATGTGTTCACCGAGTGTCTGGCCAAAGCACTCGGCGAAGCCGGCGTCACCGCCGCCACGTCCCGCCATCTGTGAACTGACGTTCGCCGAGTGTTGCGCCGGCACTCGGCACACATTCGTCGAGTGCTCGGCGTTTAACACTCGGTGTCTTCCTCTTCGCCGAGTCTTTGGTCCCCGAGTGTTCTTTGCCGAGTGCAACACTCGGTGAATACAACTCGAGTGTTTTTTGGGCTTTGCCGAGTGCCTGTGGCACTCGGCGTCTTCAGGGAATCCCGTAGTTCCTATTGACATTATTCATTTGAGAAATTTTAGAGTACTTGTTTAATTTTTATGAGCTGTCCATCTGACAAAATTGAATGGTGGGAGTATCAGGAAGTATTAGCTCATACTACTATATCTGATCTTATTTATTAAACTACATCCTACTGATCTTTTCCTTTTATGATATGATGTTCACTTATTCTCAACTTACAGGTACTGCAGGCAGGTCTTGGCTTCCTTATATTATGCAGGGCTGTCTCTAGAAATTTGGGGCCCGTGTGCGAAGTAAAAGTTGAGGCCTCTAATTTGATATATAAACGAGGCATGCTATACATTAATTTATCATGTGTTTAACGAAATAGAGAAAATAAATGTATTCTTATTTTAGATCTTGTTATAGTTAGCACTGATTATATAATCGAGCTTTGTTTTGCTACTTGGATCGTAAGATTGGGTAATATTTTGTATAGATTTTTCCACCAGCTAATTTATTAGTAAATAAAATTAGTTGTTGGCTCATCAAACTGATAAATACTGACCTATTGGTACTTCTTGGTACTTTCACCATAGGATTTAATCGGATGAATGGCTCATGTTAATTATAAGCATCATAAAATTTCCTTAATCTAGATTATGGCATACAATATGGTAAAAGCTTATCTTGGACTATCTTCAACCACACAAAAAAAGCTACTCCTAATATTTTGATGGTCTAGATTGATATTTTGCCATATAATATAATGTATGCAAACAAACAGGTTCTAAGGTGATGAAATGTTAATTTGAACTAATTTATAGTATGTGTATATGAATTTAAGATTAATGAATTAATTTAAACAGAACGTGTCTAAATGACATTCTAGACGAACTACTAATCAAATAGTCTGTTAATTGCATGATCGATGGAATAAAAAATCAACTACTCTTTGACTTCCGCATGATCAGACCAATCAATGGTGGCTACGGTAGCAGATTAGTAGAAGATAGTTTTTTTTTTTTTGAGAATTTAGTAGACGATAGGTGTCAGAGCTGCAACAGGGCATGTTCTCTCTAATTTGGGGGCCCTACTTGTTTTGGAGGCCCTGTTCCAACGCTCACCTGTTCGACGGGCCTGATATTATTTACTGTGCATATTGTGGGCCTGGATTGATGAAAACGCATACAATACAATGGTTTTTTAGGAATGAGTGCCATCAAGAATGAGTGGCATCAAGAAGAGCAAAGTATGGAAACACACGACATATCAATCGCTGTGGAGTCCAAGCCATTTGTTAAACTTACAGCTTGCTGCTGGGTGTAATTTCTCCAATCTGAATATCTTCGTGATCATGACAGCAACATCGTTCATGAATCATGCTGCAGGACACGCTTGATGAGCAGCAAATTAAATTCAAAGTCCTGGACCATCATGTGTAGTATATGCTTCTCTGCTAGCTGTTCGCACCGTAGGCATCCAAATGATGTTGGAAAATAATCAAGACTTGGCAATGCTCCCACTTCCAGGGTGTGTGTTTTTGTTTTTCCTTAATGCAACTATGTAGCAACTATACTGTGTGGTAGTTTAAAGATATGGTTCTCGATGTGTGATGCTGCAGTTCTGCAGAAGGTGCTAGATGTATGTCACGAGTACAGCTGTAACTCTTTAGAGCAATGTGGCAAGTAGAATGTAACTAGCTATCATAAAAATATAAAATGCAGATGGATGTGTGTTGTTGTTGGCCATATTTTCTTGGTTTATCTTCCTGTCTCGTGTATAGCTTTTTTTAAGTAATAGGGCCGAGCCCCGGTCTTTCATTCAAGACCAAGCGGGAACAGTTTACAGTACCAGTATTTCAACAGGCGAAAAACTGAAAAGCTAACCGAGGAGAAGGAAGTTACACAGCAAGGCTCAAAGGCCACTCGATCGACACCTACTACAAGTCTAAGAGACATAAACCTCCATCCACATGCATTCCTGATAGAGTGGTTTCTTCAGCAGTCTTTGTTCTGTTGCTTGTCAAGATGTTATCGCTAGTCTCCCTTCAACCAGCAGATGCGCCAACTCCTTGGGGACTTGGTCCTCCTCCCAGTTACCTCCAGATTTCACCAGGAAGCTGAAGAGTTGTATAGTTAGATAACTGCTCCGATTGACGTTTTGGTTCTCTGATTCAGCCTTCAAATGAAACAAAACCGGAGATGAACTCATATTTAAGTTTGTTACCATTTGTGGTCCGAAGTACGGATTCACAGGAAGAGAGGGGTGCCCGAAGTCCAAAGACAGCAGATGGTTGCCAGCCTATGCATTATTAGAGCTGTGTTGAACTTGAGTTTGAGTATAAACTTTAATTTTGTTCATCGGTTGTTTCAATTTCAACCTTTAGCTCCTTAAAGGCTTTACAAAATATTGAAGCTTAGGGAGTGCTTGGTTCCCGGCCTTCATTTACCACGCCACACCATGGCGTGCCACACCTGAGGCGGTGAAAACCGGCGCCACAACTCCATGGCGAGAAGCAAGTTAAAAAGCACTACATGCCCTGTGGTGTGGTGCAGCTTTTGAAGTACCAAACACCAGCCGATCTTCTGTGGCGAGCACATGTGTGACGTGGCAAAGTGTGGCTGTGAACCAAACAACCCCCTAGTCTTCTAGTTGTATTTAATTTCTTTGTCTCTTCCCCGTATTTTTTTAGCTCCTCAATTTTGAGGATTATAGTCTAATTAAGAACTATTTGAGTCTTTGTGACCCTTTGGTTGTATATGGAGTTATTTCTTCTTGTGCCACTTATTAAGTTCCATTAGAGATTATATGCGCAAATTCATATTGTTATATGAGATACATGGGTTTCGAGTTCAGGTTTTAGGAACTGTTATTCGGAGTTTGAGAAGCAAATAACATTCCATTGCAATTTGCAATATAAGAAATTCCTTTACTATTAATCTAATCCAGTTGACCGCTGCATTCAGTACACTCCAGGGCTCTTCAGTATTTATAAAGTTTAGGAACTGTTATTCGGAGTTTGAGAAACAAATAACATTCCATTGCAATTTGCAATATAAGAAATTCCTTTACTATTAATCTAATCCAGTTGACCGCTGCATTCAGTACACTCCAGGGCTCTTCAGTATTTATAAAGTTGGCCACTGCAGTAGATACAGCTGGCCAGAAAACTAATGCTGTTCTCATCCAAGCAACCAGGAAACAACTTGTAGTGGTTATTTTCCTTCAATAAATAAAGGCAAAGGATTTACATGTCCTGCAGGACTTCCTCATGAACTGCGAGTAGTGTTATTTTAGATTGATGAAATGGTACGCATTGCTTGTTGGGAATGGGTGGCGTCGAGAAGTGTAACGCGTATGGAATCGCACAGGCACAGCACCTCACTGTGCTTCTCAACACTTCTGTTCATGTATCCTTCAGGGCACCAGCAATGGTATCTACCAGCTCTCTATAAGAGAGCCACGTAGGAGAGAGAACCGAGGAGAGAGGAGCTGCCTCTACGCCTGGCGAGAGTCGCTAGCACACGTCCCCGTGAGAGCGGGCTCACCACGTGCGCGCGGCTCGCCTCCTCTCTCCTGGGCCTCCGTCTTGCGGTCCGACCAAGCCCCCGCCTCTATGCTTCGCAGGCAGCGGGCGGAGCGTGACCACGGACCGCCGCCGAGGGGCATGAAGGGCAGGTCGTGGCTGCCGATGTGGGGTGCGGAGAGCTGTGGCGCCGTCAGGTAGACCGGGCATGAAGTGCGGCGGCCGGAGAGTGTTGGCAGCCTCCGGAGGGAATGAGATCCTCTGCAGTCAGGCTGAGTGACAGTCAGCTCATCTGAGCCGTCAACAATCAATCCAACGATGACACAACAAAACTCACCAAACAGGCCGCACAATAGCAGGTTTTATGGCCCATTTCAGCCCACAGCACCGTGCGACTCCATTCTTCTTCTCCGCCACTATCTTCCTCGTTGCAAACGGGCTCTGCTTCGCTCCGCCTCCTCAGTTGCCACCGACGCCGCAGACATCGACACATCGTCGTCCCAAATGCTATAGATTGGAGAAAAACCAAGGCATCGCAGATGCACAGGTTTAGCAGCGTGAAACAGCACATGCACAGGTTCATCAGTCAACAACGACTTCATCTACAGATGCATCTTGTTGACGCTTTTTACGGTCGAACACACGAATGCGCTAGCTCGCGCGGTCAACGGAAATCACCTCGGCGAATCTCCCAGCACGGGCCGGTCTAACCGCCCTAGGTGGCCGGTCTAACCGCCTTGGACAGGAGAGACGTCGAAAACCTAGATTTGCTGCTCCGGGAGGGACCCCGTCAGGAACAGTGCGCCTAGGGTTGTCCTGAGATCGGCAGGCCACTCAGAACTCCCTCAACCGCCGTGGAGACGAAGGAGGAGAGCAATAGGGGTTGGAAAAGTTAGGGTTTGGAGAAAATAAAGGTAAAATTGATAATGACGATTGGATGATAGGTCTCAATCGGCCACGACCCTTTATATTTATAGGGTGGGAGGACTTGCCCTGCAAACCACGCTTTACAACTCGGAATCAAGCTAAACTCCTAATTCTACCCGAAATCGGGGAGACCCGGTTAGACCGCCCCTGGGGGGCGGTTAGACCGCCTGGCACCTTTGTGCCGGACTGGCTACAGTGCACCCGGTCAGACCGCCCTGGGACCCGGTCTAACCGGCCTGCATGGCCTGAGTCGGCTTTTGCCAATTTTGAGTGTCAACACATGCCCCCCTGTCTTTTAGTAAAGCTTGCGTGCTAAAAAATAATGCTAAGGACGACAGAACTGTGGTCGGCTATTTTTTATGCTAAGGGCGATTTTCGTAGAAATCGGCCATGAATCTTCAAGCATCTTGCCATACACTTGGATAAAACTTCTTCAAATATCTTCCATTGAGTGCCCTAGGTAGCTGTTGTCCTTGCAATGATTCCACCATATAAGAATTCCCAGAGCAAACTCTCACAATCTTGTATGGACCTTCCCAACTTGGAGACCATTTACCAAACTTGTTGCTCTTTGATCCTATAGGTAAAATAGTCTTCCAAACCAAATCTCCTACTTGAAAAGACTTAGCTTTTACCCTTTTGTTATATTCTCTAGCAACTCGCCTTTTGTCCTTCTCAATTGCTTCCAAGGCCTCCAAACGCTTGTCGGTCACTTCATCAATGTTATCCATCATCAAAGCATGATATGTATCGACATCAAGATCATTTTGCTTTGCAAATCTATATGCGCCTAGATTCACCTCAACAGGTAAAACGGCCTCTTGACCATACACAAGCTCAAAAGGAGTAACTTTAGTAGCACCATGTCTAGATATGCGATGAGCCCATAAAGCTTCAGATAATACCTCATGCCATCTCTTAGGATTGTCTTCTATCTTCTTCTTAATAAGCTTAACTAAAGTTTTATTGCTAGACTCGGCTTGACCATTAGCTTGAGCATAATATGGAGATGAATTGAGCAACTTAATACCATAGGAATTAACAAAATCACGCACCTCTTTAGCTACAAATGAAGTACCTTGATCTGTAATTAAAGTTTGTGGAATGCCAAACCTATGTATGATATACTCCATAATAAACCCAATTACCTCCTTGTATGTCATGTTCTTGAGAGGGATTGCTTCAGTCCATTTAGTAAAATAATCAATTACTACAATCACAAAGCAATGCCCTTTGGTCGATGGAGGATGTATTTTGCCAATGAAATCCAATCCCCAACCTCTGAATGGCCAAGGCTTAATAATCGGATGCATCAACGCAGCAGGCACCAACTGAACATCTCCATGCTTTTGACACTCTTCACACCCTTTGTAGTACCTAAAATAATCGGCTATCATAGTAGGCCAATAGAAGCAAGCCCGCCTAAGAAGCCACTTCATCTTGGGAGCCGAGTGATGAGTACCACAAACTCCTTCATGTACCTCTGCCATAGCCAATCTTGCTTGATCAGGACCTAAGCACTTTAAAAGCAAATCATCTGCCGTCCGACGATATAACTCACCATTATCTAAGATGAACTTAAGTGCCCACCGTCGGACTTTTCTGTCACTTATACTCTTAGGATCCTGCAAATACTTAACCAAAGGTGTTCTCCAATCTCCCACTTCGTCCTCAACAGTTTTGGAAGAAACAGTGGCCGAAGTAGGGTTGCCCCCCGAGGGGCGGTCTGACCAGCCCGAGGGGGCGGTCTGACCGGGGTACCCGGTCTGACCGGTCGGAGGGGGCGGTTGAACTGGCTTCTCCAGAATGTAACCCTCGGCTTCGCTAAACATCGGTTTTCATTCTTGAAAATTTCTTTTCTGGACACTATAACCAGATGCTTGCTGAGCCAGAGCGTTAGCCTTCGGATTCTCCTCCTGTGGTACATGATAGATCACAAATTCATCCATACAAGATATGATGTCCAAACATTTATCAAGATAAGCATTTAAAGAACTATTTAGACATTGACTTACCTTAGATACCTGCTGTACCACTAGTAAAGAATCACCATAAGCTTCTACATGTTTCACTCCCATGTCATGTAAGATTTGCAATCCAAACAAGAGAGCTTCATACTCAATTTGATTATTAGTACATTTATGATCCAACCGGCTAAGGGCTTCAAAAATAGCTCCACTAGGTGAAATAATAATAATCCCAACACCACAACCACTTCTACAAGCCGATCCATCAAAATGTAATTTCCATGGAGTAAAAGTTACATAACCGACATCTAAATCAAGTTGCTTATCAATTCTATGTTGAACAATAAAGTCGGCTACTATTTGACCTCTCATTGATCCAATAGGTTCACAACGCAAATCATATTCAACAAGAGCATAAGCCCACTTGCCGACTCTACCACTTAGAATAGGTTTTTGCAACATGTATTTAATTATGTCGGTTTGGCATGCAACATAACAAGTACTAGACAATAGATAATGCCTCAACTTGGTACAAGCATAATATAAAGATAGACAAAGCTTTTCAATAAAGGTGTACCTCATTTCGGCGTCTAGTAATCTTCTACTCTCATAAGCAACAACATACTCCTTGCCATCGGTCTCTTGAGTCAAAACAGCTCCAACTACACTTGGCTCCGCCGCAATATATAACCGGAATGGAACACCACTCTTAGGCGCTTGAAGAACAGGCGGTGAAGTCAAGTAACTCTTAATCTCATCAAAAGCTTCTTGTTGTTTTGCCCCCCAAGTGAACTCAGCTCCACTTTTTAACCGAAGCAAAGGAGTAAAAGCATCAACCTTCCCGGACAAGTTACAAATGAATCGCCTCAAGTAATTAACCTTGCCCAAGAATCTCTGCAACTCTTTTTTACAAGTAGGAGCTTGAACCTTTTTAATTGACTCAATCTTTTTAGGATCAATCTCCACACCTTTCTCATGCACAATGAAACCCAAAAACTTGCCAGCCGACACTCCAAAGGCACATTTGAGTGGATTCATCTTTAAACCATACCGACGCATCTTTTCAAATGCAAGTCTTAAATCGGCTAAATGAGAACCTAGACCAGCCGATTTAACAACAATATCATCGATATAAACTTCTACGATAATACCAAGCAAGTCATGAAAAATCAAGTTCATAGCCCTTTGATAAGTAGCACCAGCATTTCTCAAACCAAAAGTCATGACTATCCACTCAAACAAGCCTACAAATCCTGGACATATGAAAGCCGTTTTGGAGATATCCTCTTCGGCCATAAAAATTTGATTGTAACCAGCATTACCATCAAGAAAGCTAAGCACTCTATGTCCAGATGCAGAATTAACAAGAAAGTCGGCTATAGGCATAGGATATTCATCTTTAGGAGTAGTTTTATTAAGATCTCTAAAATCAATGCAAACACGAAGTTTCTTTGTTCCTTTTTTCTCAACAGGCACAATGTTAGAGAGCCAATCAGCATATCGACAGGGCCTAATAAACTTAGCATCAAGCAACCGATTGATTTCTTCTTTCACTCGGTCATAAATATCAGGATTAAAATTCCTACGAGGTTGTTTATAAGGCTTAAAACCAGGTTTAATAGGTAATCTATGTTCTACTAAATCACGACTTAAACCAGGCATCTCGTTATAATTCCAAGCAAAGCAGTCGACATACTCCTTTAACAACTTTATTAATTCAAGCTTAAATGTAGGATCAAGATTCTTGTTTACAAATATCGGCCTAGGTACAGTGCCATCACCAATATCTACCTCCTCAAGAGGATCAGCCGACGTAAACCCTTGTCCTAACTTGCCCAAATCATCAAGATCCTTAATAGCTTCACACGTATCGGTCTTATGCGCCCGATAGTGATCAATCCTCTGCTGCAACCACTCTTTTGTTGAACTCATCGAGTCACATGAAGTGGTTTTGCCGATTATCAAACGGCTTTATGACAGCAGGGATGAAGCCATCGTTGGAATAGCTTACAAACTCATAATTAGACAAATGTAAGCCAGATAGACATTTTACATCATCATGCACACCTATAGAATGACTATCAGCTACAGCTACACAAGCAGAATTATCATCATGCACTACTTCTACCTCATCATCTACCCATTGTATTAAAATTTGGTGCAAGGTAGAAGGAACACATTTATTTGCATGAATCCAATCACGACCAAGTATAAGACTAAAGTTACCTTGTGTCTCAGCGACGAAGAAAGCCGTGGCGAGCGTCTTGCTTCCAATAGTGAGCTCCATGGAGATCACGCCTTTAGCTCCTATCGGCTCGCCTCCTCCAACTCCACTGACGGTCATGTTGGTCTTGATCAGCTTTTCATCTGAACCTCCAAGCTTCTTGAACAGAGAATACGGCATCAAGTTGACAATCGCACCTCCATCCACCAGCATCCGAGAGATAGGCTTCCCATTGATGTGACCCTTCATGTACAAAGCCTTCAGATGATTATCAGTATCCTTGGGCTTCTGAAATATAGCATCTTTAGGCCCAAAGTCAAGATGAGCGAAGTCTTCCTCCGTAGGCACTGAACTATCAACAAACAAATCAACCACATTGATCTCAAGGTTCATCCGCTCTGGAGAAGAACTGTAGTCCACAAGCTCTTCATCGTCCTCTGGAGTAGGGACCGACGACACCTTGTCATCACAAGTCATGGGGACCGAAGGAGCGAAGCCGGACGGCTTTTCTGGAGAACCCGGTCTGACTGCCTGGTCAGCCGGTCTAACCGCCTCAGGCGGTTGAACCGCCCCCTCTGGCGGTTTGACCGCCTCTGTCTGGGGCACTGTCTTGATTCTCCACTCCTTTCCCTGTGGCACCATGGTCCTGTAGCTGTTGAAAACCTCGTCCCTCTGCTTCTCCAGCTCCTTCTCCTTCTTCTCACGTAGCCTCAATCGTTGAAGCTTCCGCCTTTGAGTATGAGTTAGACCGGGAGGACACCATCTTGGCAAGAAGTATTCCGGACGAGACTTACTACCGCTGGCCTCATGATCATTTGCAGCAACAGATCCCTTTTGAGTAGGTGTCACAACCTGATTGTTTAGCCCAACCGGTCTTTTGCCACTTTTCTCAATGGGAACATCCATCGTCCCAATCTGAATGATGTCAAGACTTGTAGTCCTCTCTGGGTCGATGTCCATCTTCTGAACCTCCTCCTCTCTGATCTTGGGCTTGTACACCTTTTTCAGAGGAAGTTGCGCTTTCCTGGGTAGGGCGGTCTGACCGCCTGCAGGGGGCGGTTTAACCGGGTTAGCCTGATGACCCTGCCCAAACTATCGTGGAATCCAGCGATCCTGTGTATGCCTTGAGATTCGATCCAGCGCTGATCTCCTTGGTCCTCCCCATCCAGGATGGAAGGATTGCTGGTATGGCACCCATTGTCATCGTAGATCGGACGAGGCAGATTTGCACTTGGAGGAGCCCAATCTGGAGTAAAGTGTTACCTCTGAGATGATTCACCTCTGAATCTGACAGCTACTCTGGGAGGCGATAACGGCCTCTGTTGTTGTGGAGGTGATCTCATCCTTTTTTTTATCGGCCGATCGCTTGTAACGGCCTTTTGTTTGGAATACTTGTCAAATAGCATATCAAATGTGACCTTTGGCTTTGGAATACTCCCTTGATTCTTTGCCACGTTGAGCTTCCAGTTCCCAATCTCCGGCCGCTTCGGAATAAGCATCTTTGGACGGCCATGTGCAGGGGCGGTCTGACCGCCCTGTACCCCCGGTCTAACCGCCCTGTCCAGGACAGGCTCGGTTTCCTGCTGACCAGATGGTGTGGACGATCCTTGCCCCCCATGTCCAGAAGCTTTGACAGTAATCTTGAAAGTTTCTCTGCCATCAGGGGTCTTTTCATATGCCACTTGTCTTGTCAATTCTTTTCCCCTCAAATCAGGCTTAGCTTCCCCGACCATCACATTCTTGCCCTTAGTAGCTTCGGCTTGATGCGGCCGAACCAAGACCTTGGGTTGCTGCAACTCCATGGTGTTGACGGGAAAAGGTTGCTTATCCACTTGCATCTCATGAAGCATCAAACGACCTTCGTTAATGGCCAATTGAATCTGACGACGAAACACATTGCAATCGTTAGTGGCATGAGAATAAGAATTAAGAAACTTACAATATGCACGTCGTTTAATTTCATCAAGTGGAGGCATAGTATGAGAAATTTTAATGTTTCCAAGTTTAAGCAATCCATCAAAGATACGATCGCATTTAGAAACATCAAAAGTAAATTTTAGTTCTTCTTACCGACCTTTAGTAGCCAGCTTAAGAGATGCACAAGAACTAGCTTTAGATTTTGAAGGCCACACAAATTCAGCAACATACACTTCATTCTCGTCGTCTGAACTATCGGAATCATATTCAATCATATGCACATTAGACCGACGAGGCTTAGAGTGTTCTTTTTCTTTATTCAGTTTTAATTCTTGTGCCATACCTCTAACAAGCACATTAGCAAGAGTATGAAATTCTACACCCTCTAATCTATCTCTAATAGCAGGTCTTAATCCTCTAGCAGCTAGATCAGCAAGGTCAGAATCAGTAAGAGACAAATTAAAGCAATAGTTTTTAACTTCTTTAAAGCGCTTAAGGTAATCGGAAACCGACTCCTCTTTACTTTGCCTAACCGATGTTAAATCTGTCAATTTTAATTGGTAGCTCCCACTAAAGAAGTGGTCATGAAACTTTTGCTCTAATTGATCCCAAGAATCAATAGAGTTGGGAGCTAACGAAGAGAACCAAGCAAAAGCGGTACCAGTTAAAGACAATGAAAATAAGCGAACTTTTAAGGAATTAAAGGTACCAGCTTCACCTAGTTGAGCAGTATATTGGCTAATATGTTCCCAGGTTGTACGGTTATCATCACCACTAAATTTAACAAAATCGAGCATACGCCAACCAGGGGGAAAAGCCACATAATCAAAATCGGCCCTATATGGTTTTTGATACAACCTAGTATTACCCATATCAACGCCGAGCTTATTTTTCATCATGTTAGCTATCTCTTCCTTAAATTGAGCTAATTCATTCCTAGCAGCTAACTGAGATTGCATTACAGCTGTTCTTAAGTTACTCACAGGGGGTTGATTAGGATTTTGCATGCGATGCAAGTCGGTAAACACATCATTAGGCACACCATAAGATGAAGCAACGTTAGGAATAGGTGGCGATGTGTGAGCTACTGTGCTATACATTGGTGGAACAGTACCATAAGAATTATTCTGACTCTGAACCAATGTACTAGGCACAACCGACAAAGGCAACGGCTGATCCGGGACCATAACCATCTGGCCAGATAGGGCGGTTGAACCGGCCTGGGGGGCGGTCTAACCGGGGTCGGCTTGGGTAATGGTGACTGTCCCGGATAAAACCCCGTCGACATACCATACATAGGAACTTCAGGTGAAGCTTCTAGTGCTGCCGACGTGGCTTGATGCAGAACCCCTTGTGAATTTACTTGAGGGATGCCATCATCAGATATATTAATAACACGCTTACCCTCTATTTTTTCAAGGCGAGTAACAACACTAGCAACCAAACTACTCTGATCGTTAAACGCACGTTCAAATCTATCAGTAATAGCAGATAATTGCGTAACTAGATCAGGAGGAGGTGTTGGTGTTTGACTTACAGTGGGTATTACCTCAACCTTGTCTTTGTTCAGCTTGATCGCCGGCAACTCAAAATCTTGAGTGAAAGTCACCTAGCCTGAACGATCCTTCTTGGCGCCAGAGAGGAATTGCTGCTTGATGTACTCTTGCAGCTCCATGTACTTCCTCTGGTCTTCCTCGCCGAGTTCCTCGATATTCACCATGATCACATTGTTCTTGTCAAGATCGCACTGTGATCCCATGCAAAGATCGAAAGATCGGTTGTAAAAACCAGATCTGTCCCCAGCGGAGTCGCCAAAAGTGTGTTGACGCTTTTTACGGTCGAACACACGAATGCGCTAGCTCACGCGGTCAACGGAAATCACCTCGGCGAATCTCCCAGCACGGGCCGGTCTAACCGCCCTGGGGGGCCGGTCTAACCGCCTTGGACAGGAGAGACGTCGAAAATCTAGATTCGCTGCTCCGGGAGGGACCCCGTTAGGAACAGTGTGCCTAGGGTTGTCCT
Source organism: Cenchrus fungigraminus (assembly GCA_036936925.1). Taxonomy (NCBI): domain Eukaryota; kingdom Viridiplantae; phylum Streptophyta; class Magnoliopsida; order Poales; family Poaceae; genus Cenchrus; species Cenchrus fungigraminus. The sequence goes on from CM072780.1 coordinate 79,470,802, forward strand.
GAGATCGGCAGGCCACTCAGAACTCCCTCAACCGCCGTGGAGACGAAGGAGGAGAGCAGGGGTTGGAAAAGTTAGGGTTTGAAGAAAATAAAGGTAAAATTGATAATGACGATTGGATGATAGGTCTCAATCGGCCACGACCCTTTATATTTATAGGGTGGGAGGACTTGCCCTGCAAACCACGCTTTACAACTCGAAATCAAGCTAAACTCCTAATTCTACCCGAAATCGGGGAGACCCGGTTAGACCGCCCCTGGGGGGCGGTTAGACCGCCTGGCACCTTTGTGCCGGACTGGCTACAGTGCACCCGGTCAGACCGCCCTGGGACCCGATCTAACCGGCCTGCATGGCCTGAGTCGGCTTTTGTCAATTTTGAGTGTCAACACATCTTCTGCTCAAGCTCATGAATCTGAATGTACCTCGTCTAGCGCTGCAGAATGACAGCATAGCGCACGCCAGCGGCTTGGGACGGCTCACTTGGCAAACCAATCGGGTCTACGCTCCCTGCAATCTTGCCGTTTAAATCAGCTCATGTGCTAAAAAAGCAGAAATCTATACACTTGATTTAGGATTTTAGGATTTGGGAACAAAGATTGAACTTTTACTAGCTTCCTGTCTGGGGAGAGGAGACGTTGTTGATGTGCGATGCAGCTCCCTTTCGGCACGTAGTAGCAGTGCGGGACTCCAGATGTAGCGCGAAGCAGAGGTCCTCGCTGGGGTCAGCGCCCGCGCCGGGTCCGTGGGGTTCACGCGCCGCCCGGTTTCCTCGCTGCTCCCAGCGAGCTTGCTGGGCGCCCTCCGGCTCGCCGTCTGCTCTGGCGAGGGGAGCTCGCCGGGGCCGCCGTTGCCGCATGCTCCGGCGCAGGAAGGTTGCCGAGCGCCCCACGGCTCGCCGCGTGCTTGGGCGCGGGGAGCTCGCCGGCCCCGCCGTTGCCGTGCGCGCTGGAGGAGGCCACTCCAGCGGCGAGTGCTGCCCGCGTCCGTACCACAGCTCCCCGTGGGCGGCATCTCATTGGGGGAGCACGCGTCCACGGCGGCGCTCCCCGACGCCCAAATGCTTGCTGGGGGAGCCCCGCGTCCGCAGGAGAGAGAGAGATATGATAGGATGGGAGTCCCGCGGCAGCATTCGGGAAGACGACGACTGAGGTGTCGCAGTGGCGACTGACAAAGGCGGAGCCGCGGAGCGCACGGAGCAGAGCGCCAGTTTGCAACGAGGAAGACGGTGACGGAGAAGAATCGAGTCGCACGGTGGTGTGGGCTGAGATGGGCCATAAAGCCTGCTACTGTGAAGCCTGTTAGATGAGTTTGTTGTGTCACCGTTGGATTGATTGCCGACGGTTCAGATGAGCTGACTGCAGAGTCCAGTCACTCAGCCTGACTGCAGAGGATCTCATCCCCCTCCGGACGGGGAAGAGCACAGCGCGAGGAGGATAGAAGACGGACGCGCCGGCTCACCCATCGCAGTAGGAGGGCCTCATCTCCGCCGCGGGCAGCGGAGCTTGACCAGCAGCGCCGAATCAGTGTGGGCGCATTCGATGGGGCCGGCGCACGCGGCGAGGCCACAGATGGATCTCGGTGCCATCGCAGCTCCCAGCAACGCAGAATAGGCGTGGCCCAGGCTGGCAGAGTTGAGAGGCCTCAGCCACCGGCTGCGCGTGAGAGGCGGGGGCGGCGGCTGGTGCAGGGGCAAGCCGCGGGCGCATTGCGGCCACCGGTGATGGAGGAGAAGCACCATGAAAGAGGAGACGGCGTGGTCAACGGGTCGCTGCAGAGGTGGAGCCGTGGCCGCCGAGCCACGCGAACAGAGGAGGCGCACTCCACCAGTGCGCCGACGAGCAGCAAAGCGAATTGGCCGGACACTGTGTGGTAGTGGCTGCTAGTACGGAGATGGAGCGTGTGGTAGTGGCATGGAGCGCGTGGTAGTGGCTGCTAGTACGGAGGATGTGTGAGGGGCGGCGTCCAGTGCAGGAGCGGGGAGGACGACGGGCCAGGAGGGTGCGGCGGCGCGGCTAAGGGTGGCGCGTCAAAATCAAGCAAAGTTGTTGACGGCGGCGAACGATGCCAGCAACGAGAACGAGCTCCACGGGTCGTTGCGGACGCGGGAAGTTGGGGAACGGAAAAAACGAGGAAGGTGAGATCGGAGTGCGAAAGATTAAAATATATCTGACTGGTGGGACCCGGTAATAAATGATACAGGCAATCTAATAGATGACCGATCTATATGTACTTTCTATTGCTGATGTGTACACATTATAGAGAGCAATTTATCTACAATTATTGCGGGTGCCCTCAGAACGGCACTTCTTCCCAGCTCATTTGGCACATGCTGCTGTAGGTTTCTCCAAATGATGGGGAGTTTATCCTAATCTTCGAATTCATGCCCGCACATCATTCGTCGTGCTATAGATGATCAATAATGCAAAGTTTTGGACCATATCATTGCTTCTTTTTTACTGTGTATGCAAGCCAACTGCACGCTTTGGGAGTGCGGGTGTTTGGGACGACTTGTACCGACGACCCACTTTGGTGACTAGCAATTCCTGTTCACTTTGGTGTGTTGTTAAAGAACCATGTCAATAATTTGAACATTTTGGTGCATTGTGTTAGACGCATTGAACTATTTTCAGTTCTATTTTTTCTTTTAAGAAAACTATTTAAAAGCATCCAAAAATTCATGAGGTATGAATGAGGGTGTGTATGATGATGGATCGAAGTGGTTTGTCGATCAAAAAAAGAACTTATAGCATGGTTATGTGTAACTGGCAAGATTATTAAATGCCCATCAACAAACAAGAATTACAGCATGTCAATTTGTAACATTTGTACCATCCCATGACAAATTAAAGCTCAATTATATTTCTTCTACCAACTCACTACACTCTCCACTCATATGTTATAAGACCTTCGAGCAACTCTCAATCCATGAACCATATACGTCTAGCGTACCACAATATAAGAAGAGTGGTACGGTGTACATCTATGCACAACGCTCTGTTCATCTAAAACCTTACTATACACAGATGACTTCTTGATTCTAGGTGAGGCAATATATAGAAGCACACACACTTCTCCGGGATTGAGTGGCATCAAGAAACTGAAATGAAGCATGAGACAAATTGGATGTGTTAGGCATCAGAGGGTCCCAGAGAGTGTAGACTGGCTTTCCCAATGGAATATTGGTGCACATTTCGCATTACACTTGCAATACTCCCTCTGTCCCGGTAACATGGTCGTTTTATGTACAGAGGTATGTCCCGGAAAGATGGTCATTTTAGGCCTAGTTGTAGCTGCTCTACTTCCATCCTCTAGCTATTCAATTTCATCTAGTTGTACGGCGCTCTTCCCATCCTCTAACTATTTAATTTCAACTCTCGTCTTAGGCTTCCATCATTACTTTTACTAGGGGTGTTTGTGACCTTTGCTACTTACATTGGTTGCTGGGTTTTGCTGCCGGCGACGGTCAATCCGGGACAGAGGGAGTACTATATAGCAAGAGCTGCAGGCCTTCCTTATGAACATGTAGGTGGTGCTGGGCTGGATTGATGAAAGGCATGCACTTCTAGCATTGGGAATGAGTGGAATTGAGAGCCACTAGTTTGAAAAGAGATTTGTAGGCGCGTCATAGCTGGCATTGTTTTCTCAGAAGTACTCCCTCCGTCCCTATTTGATAGTCGTTCAAGCTGTAGATTCATGTCCCTGATTAATTGTCGTTCTCCAGCGCAACGCCTAGTACTTAGCCTACCGGCCTAGCTGACCGCACCATGCATTGCAGCAGCACCTAGCCTCCAGGCCTTGCTGACCGCACCATCCACTTGCCCTCATGGTCTCATATAGGGGTACCAGTGTCTTTTGCTCGTTACATTGATTCCCGGTTCCAGACTTCTAACGACAATCAAATAGGGACAGAGGGAGTAGCTATATGCTTTTCAGAACTTTTGTCCCATCCACTGCCCTCCTTCCACAGCTTGCCAGTGGGTTATTTCTCCGAATATAGAAAATATGCGGGTGAGCAGCAAGCAAAAAATTAAAATCTTATTGTACCATCCTTCCTTTCTTCTTTTTACTATCCCTGCAAGCCAACTGCCTGGGTGCGTGCGGGTGTTTGGGATTATTACGACCAACCCACCCACAGCTTTTTTGCATGACCACAACACAAACTAATAATGCGTGGGGGCAATATGCTGGGTTCCAAGTTCCAAACTATGAACGAATTAGATTAAGACAGCTTTTTTGACCCCAGGATATCACAACATGCCATACTTGTCACTGATTTTGTTAAGTTATGATGGTTGATTGCGCATGTTAGCATGGTTTGTTACATGGGATTGATAGATTACTGAGATCTACTAGGTGCACATCTAGACGGGTAAACTGTGTGATTGTGTCTGTGTTCATGATTGATGTGTATACCAAGAGAGAACCGAGAGAGGGAGAGAGATCTGCGCTAGATGTGCTGGAGCCGGTGGCCATGTCGTAGATCTGCGCTAAGCAGCGACGTGAAGTGCCGGAACTGCTATGTGGCAATGACGCGCAGTGCAGTGGTCGTCGGATGGCGGCGGTGCTTCCCGTCACTCCAGCGCACCCTCTCTAGATCGGATTAGGGTTTGTCGGTGGGGATTTGGGACGGGCGGCAAACCTCATGATGTGAGACTGCGGCCCCCACCTCTATATGGTGCAGTGTGACAAGGGCCCGCCAACCAGTTAGGGTTGGGTGACCCCGATCAGGGCGCGAGATTAAGGGCATAATGGGCCGTTGGGCCCACCGGGGTGGAGATCAATCTAACATTCTCCCCTTGATCTCATCACATACTTTTGACTTTATCATTTTCACTTTATTCGTTCCATCACAGATTAGTACATAGAGCATGCTTCATCGTTAGGGCTCGATTGCTGATAGACTCAAACAGCCGCAACATACTTCTCCATTTTGGAATAAATTATGATTCTTTTGGGCCACTTCATAATCCAGGAATTATAGGCTTTCCCTTAAACCCATATCGGCTAAGTGTTCCTTGAACACATTTGGTGGTAAGCCTTTCGTGAGCAGAGACTTATGGTTTTATCTCGGATTCTATCCTTCAGAACATAAAACTTTACCTCAATTGGTTTGGAAGCATTACTCGACTTGTTGTTGTGAGCATAGTATACTGCTGGCTAATTGTCACAGTACATCTTTAGTGGTTTATTAATACAATCTACCACTCTCAAGTCGAGTACAAATTTCTTTAACCATATCACCTGTCCAATAACATCATGATATGCTATAAACTCTGCATGCATCATGGATGATGCAACTAACTTTTGTTTGGAGCTTCTCCACAAAACTGCTCCCCCTGCGAGAGTGAATATATAAACAGATGTGGATTTTCTATCATCCCTATCTCCCGCATAGTCTGCATCTGAATACCCTTTTATCTCTAGGCAATTAGATCTTCTGTATGTTAGAATGAAATGCTTTGTGCCTTGTGCATAACGCAATGCTTTCTTTACCATCTTCCAGTTCTCTATGCCTAGATTATCTTGATATCTACCGAGCACTCCGGTGATAAATGCTAAGTCAGGGTGAGAGAACACTTGTGCATACTGTAAGCTTCCAACAGCTGAAGCATACGGTACCGCTTTCATTTGATCGAGCTCATATTGATTCTTGAGACACTGAAATTCTCCAAAACTATCACTCTTTACTATAGGAGCAGGTGTTGCTTTACTCATATGCATATTGTACTTCTTTAGAATCTTTTCCAAATATGCCTTTTGCGATAATCCTAAAACCACATTCTTTCTATCTCGGTGAATTTCTATGCCTAAAATATATGAGGCTTCACCAAGATCTTCACCCCGATCAGGGCAAGAGATTAAGGGTCCAATGGGCCATTGGGCCCACTGGTGAGGAGATCAATCTAACAGGGATGACTAGCAATGCCTTCTTAACACCATCGTGTATTGTTGAAGACCCTCGTTGTTAAAGGATGATTTGAACTTTTGGTGCATTGTACTATTTTCAGTTCTATTTTTCTATTGATGGACCTATGTTGAAGCATGCAAAAAAAAACTCACAAATTTATGAGGTCCATACATCTATCAAAATGGCACTTCTCCTCATATGGCTTGCTCCTAGGTTTCTCCAAATATTAATATTGGGGTTTCTCTTCTCGAGAAAAGCTCCGGTGGTCCTTCCCATAAGATTAGCACGACTTTTAATCCACCTGAGTAATTATCTTCTAATCCCGCCGGGGTCCTGTTTGCATGGTCCCGACCCTACCCTTGCCGGTCCATTCCAAAGTCCAAACACCCAGTCACGCCCCAGCTCAGAAGCCTTCTCCCCCTCACCGTTTTGCCTCCCGTCACGTTCTCCCTCTCACCATTTTGCTAGGAAGGGGACGGGTCACCCCCGAATCCGATTTGAAGGGCAACTAAGGTGGATCCTTCTCTTTCTTGCCATTTGTGCTCCGATCACGGAGGCAATTAAGCTTGACCAATTACATCGGTGGCCAACGACTGTTCCCCTATCCGACTTTGGTCGCGACGGTGAAAGCAAGAGTTGCCATGGTGATCTTCGAGTTGACATTATCTCTCTATAGCAGCTCAACTTCGTTTTGGTCATCTTCATTTTGGTGTGTTATCCTGAAATGCAAATGGAGCTCCCTGACATGTCATGAAATACAGCACATGTCAGAGTATGTTGTTACCACTCCTACTCCAACCCTTGAAGATGGGCCTCGTCGTTCGTCTCGGCCAGAAGGCCCAACGTCTATGTAGCTTGTCAAGAGTGGAGCCGGCCCACCAGTGTAGGCGTGCATGAGTAATGTTGCGTTGCGTGCGTGAGTTCGCTGATATATTCTGGGTTGCCAGAGGAGATCGGCATGTATGAAATTAAACAACAACTCTGTTGGAACTATCCTTCCTCGCTACTCTTCCTCTGTTCTTCCCCAACCTATCCCTTCTCCTTCCTCTCGATCTACCTAGCTGCTAACATTCTGATATCAGAGACCTTCGATCCTGGATCTCTCCACCCCTACCTCCCACAATCACCTCACCAGATTCCAGCGCCGCGCGTGGCAGATGGATCCTGCCAACAAGTTCCTCCTCGAAGAGATCCAAAAGTGCTTCGCCGACGAGCTGTCCAAGCGGTTCGCGGAGAGCGACCTCAAGTGGGAGCAGCGCTTCCAGGAGGCAGAGAGCCTTCACGACGACCGCATCGAGAAGCTCAAGTTGACGGCCAAGGCGCTCGAGGAATGGCGCCCTCAAGTGGAAGCGAAGGTCGATGATGTCAAGCTCGAGATCGGCAAGCTGACGCGCCACTGGGACCGCTCCGTTCGAGATCATTCGTCATCAGAGCCGGGTATCATCCCCTTCCCCAAGCCTCTGGATCTCAAGTTGGCGACGGAGCGCCCATCTGCTTCCGGTACAAGTGCTGACGGCCCTTATGGGCACCGCAAGGATATCGATCACCGGTATGAGAAATTTGGGTCGGGAATCCCCCAAATTACCATCCCGGTCAAGGGTGCGTACTCCCTTCCCCCGGGCCCATCCCCTTCCCTCTCCAAATTCGGCTCTAAATTTCCTAGAATGAACAGTGACACTCACTATACTGGGAAATTGCCTAAACTAAATTTCTCCATGTTTGAGGGGGACAATCCTAAACTGTGGCTATCTCGTTGTGAAGATTATTTTGACATGTATAGTGTGGATCCGTCTATTTGGGTCAAAGTCGCTGTGATGCAGTTTGTTGTGTCTAGTCCTGCTGCTCGTTGGTCCCTCTCTGTTGATAGTCAGCTCAAATGTGTGTCCTGGCATGAGTTTGGTAGGATGCTTGTAGAGAGGTTCGGTCGTGACCAACAAGAGGTGTTGATGCATCAATTGTTTCATATTCGGCAAACTAGGTCAGTTTCTGAATATGTTGATAGGTTTGCTGAATTGGTTGATCAACTAATTGCTTATGATCATTCCACTGACCCACTGTATTACACTACTCGTTTTGTGGATGGTCTTAGAGATGATATCAGTTCTTCTGTTTTACTCCAACGTCCATCTTCCTTGGATACTGCTTCCTCTTTGGCCATGTTACAGGAAGAAGCAATGGAGTCTGGTCAGCGGCGTGATTCACGTAAATGGGATGGTGGATTCTCTTCCAAGCCTCCTCTTCGTGTGCTGCTGCCACTACCGTCTCCTCCTCGCCCAGACAAGTTCCCCGCCCCAGCAACTGATGAGCACCGTCAGGTTGATGCAAGTCACTCAATGAATGACAAATTCAGTGCTCTCAGATCTTACCGTCGAGCTCATGGCTTGTGTGACAAATGTGCAGAAAAATAGTGTCCCGGTCATAAGTGTGCGCCGTCTGTCCAACTTCACGCAGTTCAGGAACTGTTTGAGCTCTTCTCTTTGGACTCTGATGACCCCATTCAGGTCCAAGGGACTCTACATGATTCTGTCAAACAAGCTTCTGAGCAACTGTTTATGGTACTTTCCAAAGAAGCTATATCTGGGGTAGAGGGCCCTCGTACAATGAGGTTTCAAGGAAGCATCCAAGGACATGGGGTGATGATTCTGGTTGATTCCGGGAGCTCTCACACATTTGTGAGTCAACATATAGCAGATAAATTGTCTGGGGCTCTTCCTCTCCCATCAAGTGTGAAAGTGCAGACAGCCAATGGGGGAATTCTTGTTTGCCAGAATTACTTACCAGCTGCTACCTGGGCAATCAACAACACTGAATTTATTTCTGGCATCAGGGTTACCTCTCTTCAGCACTTTGATATGATCATTGGGGTGGACGGGTTGGAACTCTTTAGTCCAATGAAAGTTCACTGGAAACTCAAGTGGATGCTTATTCCCTATAAGGATTCTTCTGTGTTTCTACAGGGTATTCTTCCACAGTTACCTGAAGAGTCAGTGGTGCAAGTATGCCTCTTGGAATCTAAAGTGCAGCCCCCCTCCTGACTCTCTTCCTGCCCTGCCAATTGAGGTTTCCTCACTGATTTCTGAATTCAAGCACATCTTTGCTCCTATCAGTGGATTACCTCCTTCCAGATCCTGTGATCATACAATTCCCCTTATTCAAGGCGCTAAACCTGTGTATATAAGGCCTTACAGGTATCCTCCGGCACTCAAAGACGAGATTGAGAAACAAGTGCAAGAGATGTTAGACAAAGGGATTATTCAACCCAGCAATAGTCCATTTTCTTCTCCTTTGTTGCTTGTTAAGAAGTAGGATGGCTCGTGGAAGCCTTGTGTGGACTATAGACATCTTAATGCTTTGACTATCAAGGGAAAAATTCCAATCCCTATATTTGAGGAACTCGTGGATGAGCTTGCTGGAGCTAGTTGGTTTTCTTCCTTGGATCTTAACTCTGGATTTCACCAGATAAGAATGAAAGCTGGGGAAGAATTCAAAACTGCATTTCAAACACATTTCGGCCATTTTGAAATCAGAGTCATGTCATTTGGCCTCTCTGGATCACCAGGCACCTTTCAAGGGGCAATGAACACTACTCTTCACCCATTACTCAGGAGATGTGTTATTATCTTCTTTGATAACATATTGGTTTTCAGTAAAACCTATGAAGAGCACTTAGTTCATCTGAGGGCAGTATTTGAGCTTCTGGCTGGTGATCAGTGGCAAGTCAAACTTTCTAAGTGTTCATTTGCTCAAAGGAAATTCTCTTACTTGGGCCACATTATCAGCAAGGAAGGGGTGTCCACTGACAACAGCAAGATTTCTGCTATCTCTAGTTGGCCTCAACCTGTTAATGCTAAGGAACTCCACAGCTTCTTAAGCCTTGCGGGCTACTACAGAAAATTTGTGAAGCACTTTGCTGTTATTGCTAAGCCTTTAACCTCTTTTCTCAAGAAAAATGTCCTCTTCGTATGGACTTCTGACCATCAAGATGCTTTTGAAGCTTTGAAGACTGCTTTGGTGTCTGCACCTGTTCTGGCCACCCCTGATTTCTCTAAGCCCTTTTGCATAGAAACTGATGCTTGTGCAAGTGGTGTAGGGGCTGTTCTCATGCAATCTGGCCACCCTTTGGCATTCATTAGCAAGCCCCCAGGTCCAAAAACTGCTGGATTATCAACCTATGAAAAAGAGTACATGGCCATCCTATTAGCTGTGGAGCAATGGAGATCATACCTGCAGCATGCAGAATTTCTTATTCACACTGATCAAAGAAGCTTGATCCATCTGTCTGATCAAAGGCTGAACACCCCTTGGCAGCAAAAAGTCTTCACCAAACTCTTAGGCTTACAATACAAAATTGTGTATAAGCAAGGCTCTAAAAACCGTGTTGCTGACGCTTTATCCAGGAGGTCACACCCATCTGATACCCTGTTTGCCTTGTCTTCCTATTCTCCTTCTTGGACAACTCTTATCATTCAAGGGTATGATCAAGATAAGGAAGCTCAGACACTCTTGTCTAAATTGGCCACAGATCCTGCATCAGTTCAGCACTTTACTTTGATTAATGGCATTCTTAGATACAAAGATAGAATTTGGCTGGGTAACAATCTTAAGTTGCAGCACCAAATACTGTCAGCCTTGCACAATTCTCCAGCTGGTGGTCATTCTGGATTCCCAGTGACTCACAGAAGAGTTAAGCAGTTATTTGCTTGGAGGGGAATGAAAACTGCTATCAAGCTGTTTGTTTCTGAATGTCAAGTCTATCAGTAGGCAAAGCCAGATAGATCCAGGTATGCTGGACTCCTACAACCTCTACCAGTTCCTACTTCTGCCTGGCATATGATCACAATGGATTTCATTGAAGGCCTTCCTTCTTCCCTTGGCAAGAACTGCATCCTAGTGGTGGTAGACAGGTTCACCAAATATGGCCATTTCATTGCTCTATCTCATCCATTTACTGCAGCTACTGTTGCTAAAGCCTTCTTTGATAACATTTACAAGTTGCATGGCCTGCCAGACTCTATTTTTTCAGATAGGGACAAGATTTTCTTGAGCAACTTCTGGCAGCACCTCTTTAAACTCCTCAAGGTCTCCTTGTGTCTAAGTTCCAGTTATCACCCTCAAACCGATGGCCAAACGGAGCGTGTGAATCAATGCTTGGAAACATTTCTTTGGTGTTTTGTTCATGCCTGCCCTTCTAAGTGCTGCTGAATACTGGTACAACACCGCCTCTCATTCTGCTATTAGGTGCTCTCCGTTCGAGGCTTTGTATGGTTATACAACAAAGAGCTTGGGATTATCTCCTCCAAATGTGCCTGTTGCTTCAGATGTCTCCGAATGGCTTAGTGACAAACACCTCATGAACCAGTTGCTCCAGCAGCACCTGAACCGTGCCCAACAGTGTCAGGGGGTGAGACCTGGACAGATCCGCAAGGGGGTGACCCAAGCGGTTGTAGGTTAATTTGGAGGGGATCGGGAACTAAGAGCGTAGGTGGTAGTTCGCGTGTGGAACTCGGAGCACAGCAAGAATGGCGATGAACACTGGGGTTTAGACTGGTTCGGGCCTCCGGAGAGTAAAACCCTACATCCAGTATGAGGTGGAATTATGCGTCGAAGGGAAGTCCCCCCGAATGGAGCTCTAGGCCGCCTTATATGGTCAACGGGCTAGGGCTTCCATTCGAGGTCCGAGCCGCGATCTAGTAGCTCGCCTTGCGCTCCAAGCCCGGCGGATCCTACGGGATCTGGGTAAGGTCTTCCGGAGTCTTCCAAGGTCGACGGGGTTGTGGATAAGGTCTTTGGGCCCACTTGCAGGTCAGCGGGGCTTCTGGCAGGTCAGGTCCACTTGACAGGGACCTCTGGGACCCTGGTCGGTAGGGACCCATGGGTACCCATGTCTCTCAAGCCCCCGATCGACGTGTAGGCATAGCGGCCGAGACGAAGTCATGTCGAAGCGAAGCAAAGCCATGGCATCGTCAAGGTCGTGTAGGGTGCACGGGGATCCAAAAGAGAAAGAAAAACCTCTCATGCGCACACGAAGTCGAGTATCGAGCTCCTAGAACGTAGGTCCAGAAGGTCGAAGTGATGATAAGGCGCCGTCCTTGAAGAACCGCCGACCTGATTTGAGTCAGGCAAATCATGAAGGAATCATCGCGACCTTGAGGGAGGTTTCGCTGCCAACCGCAGGTAGGTCGACCGAGGAAGTGGTGGAAGCGGGCTTCCAGTAGGTCGTCGTGACGTAGAAAGAGAGGGCGTCGTAAGACGCACTCGTGGAATAGCCCTCGAGTAGTAAGGTGACCAGAATGGTCGGGTTGATGCTCGAAAAGTAGAAAAAGCGAAGAACCTATGGCCTTCTACTCCCCTCGAGATGCTCCGACGCTCAGACCGCGACAAAACACCCGGAATCTTTGGGGAAGGCACGAGACGCCAGTAGTTGTCGTATCTTGTGCCCCAGAAGCACTGTACGGTCACAGGCCCTGCCTCTAAGTAGAGCTGCAGACGCTGTCCACAAAAGACAAGGGCTGCCACTAAGCTGCCAGATGGGGGACAGGCGCGCCAATGCTTCCCACGGGTGAACAGGGACCTCGTGCTTCACGTGGTAACAGTGACTGGATAAGGACGCCACACCAGCCGAGTTGCAGACAAGATCTGAGGCCGAGCTCCGCGGCTATAAATAGGCGACCACAGAGCTCACCACTTTGAACCAGATAAAGGAACCATGGCGAAGCAGCTTAGTAATTTTTTAGTGCCTTGGGCTTGTATTCGTCCACCAGAGCGTAGCGTTAGGTTATCAGCATCCGGAGCTAGAAGAATGCTTGTGAAGTTGAGAGAACTCCATCAGCCACTTCACTCGCGCCCAGCAAGGAATCCAGGTGCAGCATGGGGCAGTACTTGCCTTGACGGACCTTGTGAGCGGAGGCCCGAGGTGATGCTGGAGGTCACCATGCTGTACCAGGGAAAGCCCGAGGTGATGCTGGCCCGATTTGGAATCTTGTGGGGGAACCCAAATGTAAGTGAGGGCACCACAAGAAGCCTTCTGGGGCTAGAGTAGAGGTGGCTGTGTGGCAGCTGCGACAACGGCGGCGGTGGAGGTCTCCCAGTAGGTCCTGAAGCAAGAAGAAAGCTAGCGACGCGCTTCATCAGTCTAGGTTGCGTCGTAGACATCATGTAAGGTAGATCAGGACCTTTAATATGTTTGTATCTTGTAATTGGCCATGGGCCATAGTCCTTTGTAGCTTACGAAGCTGTTATACACGTGTTTGCACGGCAAGCGATGAGTCTTGAGTGCTGTGTAAAGGCACCCGGGCGGCAATGGCGTGGCCAAGGTCCTGACGGGGCTGTAAAAGCACGCCGACCTTCAGAAGGCCATAGAAATCGACAAAAGAACCCGTGTCGACCTGAGTCAACACGGCCGTTGTGCAGTGACACAATGCAGGGCGTCAACCTGAAAGTTGTAGATCTTGATCGACCTAGAAGGCAGCAGGGCCTCAACAAGGAGTTGTATTTGAGACCAAGAGGTCGCCAACGGGTAGTAGAGCCTTTAAGCACGGGGCCGTTGGTAGAGTTTGCCGCTGTAGGTCGAGGCGACCTAGAAGGCAAGTAGGCAGCTGGGCCTGGGAGACGTGGAGTGAACCCGCCGTTGTAGGCTGAGGCGACCTAGGAAGTTGTTGGGTCCTTATCGACCTCCAGGAGTCAGTGGGGCGGGTCCATAGGTCATCTGCGGGTCGTGACGACCTTGAGGTTAGCATCAGAAATATCATGTTTGGGGGGCTTGAATGTGGGGCATAACGGGTCCACGGTCGCCGGGGTGTTGACCAAAAGCCGACGGACACAGATTCCCGTACGGAACTAGCCGTTGAGGGACAGATCTGCGGGGGGCACAGATCCGTTGGGTCGCCGTGAAACCTGCTGGAGAGAGTTGGGCGCAGCGGCCCACAGCGCCGCTGGGGCCCAACTATAAAAGGCCGATCCACGGGCTGGGGACCTCCACTTGCTTTCATTTCTGCTCCGCACTTAGGGTTGCGCCGCCGCTCGATTGCTCTAGTGAGAGTAGCAGTGTCGCTGTGCTTATGTCTGCCGCGCCGCGCACCCTCGCATGTGAACGAAGTCGCTCGTAGTGTTCAGGGCCAAATCCATCGGAGTAGAAGAGGGGGAGATGGAGCCCGTGCTTGCACTGGCGCCAGAGACCATCTGGGAGCCGTCCGTGGTGACGGAGGAGAAGATCCAGGCCTTAGCGACCCGCAGGTTGCTAAGGCCCAAGACGGAAGTGGCCTGGAGGCCGGCGGCGGGCGAGGCATTCCCCACCGAAGGGACCGGGGAGACCGTCGTCTTCCTGGCGCACATCGAGCGTGGGTTCGGGGTACCAATCGGAGACTTCTTTCGCGGGCTCCTATTTTTCTACAGGATCGACCTGGTACACCTCGTCCCCAACGCGATCACCATCATCTCCTCCTTCCTCCACCTCTGCGAGGCCTACCTTGGGATACCGTCGCACTTCCATTTGTGGCGGTATTTCTTCGAGCTGAAGAAGATCGGGAAATCTGACGTCGTTGGGAGCGTCGGGTTCATGCTGTGCCGGTACATGAAGCCGGAGTACATCGACCTGGTGCTGCCCGACAACACCACAGGCTGGAAACAGGGGTGGTTCTACCTCGACAACCCAGTGTTGACGGTCGTTAAGTCCCTATTTTCGATCATCAACTTCGGATAAAAATCACACCATGAAAGTGTGCACCCTAGCTATAGGGTTATAATCTAACAAATTCCACGAGCTTTGGTGTATATTTGGTTGCAGGTGAAAATGAGTAATTATAGAATAAAATATGGCACTATCACAAACAACCTCAAATTCCAAATTGGACTCCACCATTGCGACGGGCTCGTCGAGACGAACGAAATGGACATATCATTTGTATACTTTGGAGCTCGTATGCGCAAGATAGGAAAAAGACAAAATAGCTGATGTCACGGTGGGACCCACTCTACACCGCCATGCATGTGCATACGTGGGAGAATACCAGGGGCGGCCAAGTGGCTGCACTCCATTGGCCCGCAGAGGACGCTGCGGCGCGTCTCCGCACGCGCGCGGCCGCGCGGGAAATTTCCCCTCCCCCTGCCACGCGTCGCCATGCGACTGGCGCCCGGCGGCTGTCACGCGCGCGCGCCCGCGCAGCACACGGGGCGGACCGCGGGACTGGCCAGGTGGCGGGCTGTGGCTGGCTGGCGGGAGTCGGTTCGCCGGCTCGCTGCAGTTCACGCCCCAACCGCTCGGGTTTTTTTCCTTTTTAGCGCCAATTCAGCGACCCAGGCACCGGTTCACCTCCGGTTTAGGCCCCTAGAGCCCGATTTTCGCCTGGTTTTCTGCTCCACCACCTCAGGCACCTTCCCCTGCACGCTACAGTGCCGTGGGGAGGCCGGTTGTGCCCCAGGAAAGAGGGGGAGGTCCTCCACTCTCCCAAGTCTCCTCCCCCTATAAATAGAAGCCCATTCCTCACTTCCAAGACACGAAGAAGAGAAGCAAAGATCAAGGCGAAGCTCTACCAAAATTAGTGTTAGAATTAGGTGAGAGTTGAGGTGCGAGTCCGGGAGAAGCCGGAGTTGTCGGATTCCTCCCTTCCTCTTGTACCTCGGCGGATGCGGCTCCACTTCGAGTAACATCCGGGTAACTCTTAGGCATTCTGGATTTATTTAATTAATTAAGTTCAGCTTTATTATTTATGCTTGTGGGCTTCTTGCTTTGATTAGTGTTCTAGTAATTGCAAAGCTAGAATAGTAGTCACTAGAGTAGACGTGGTGTCTAGTCTTGCGATTACCTCGGAGTACACCTAGTGGCACGGATTGTTGTGGTAGCCCCAGGTGGTGACAGCCCTAATGGCCTACGTAGTCCACCACGTGAAATCCACTAGAGCGCAGTAGGACCCCTGCTTGGCTTGCCTAGCCCCCTTCTCATCCCTTTCCGGGTTAGGACGGTTGAGTGTCCCGAAGCAAGCATCGTAGTAAACGCTGATCTTATCTTTAGTATCCGGAATCCTTCAAAACCATCTCTACCTCTCCTACACTATTACCATATCTTCTCTCGTCCAAGGCCGATCTTGATTCTTCACTAGTGCACACACGTTCCCTGTGGATTCGATACCCTGGAATACTCCTGGGTGAAAGCTACACCGGTATCCGTACGCTTGCAGACTTTTCTGCGATCGTTATTTATACCAACAGGCCTTCTGGTGTCGTTGCATATTTAGTCGCGACGCTAGCAAGTGCCAACAAGCTTTCTGGCGTCGTTGCCGGGGATATAAACCTGGTGTGCTAGAGAGTGTCAACAAGCTTTCTGGCGCCGTTGCCGGGGAATGGTTGCTGTACTAGTTCGAACCGAGTCATCTGTGTATCCCCATCCATACCATCACATATCCCCATATGGATTCCAAACCTATCAATCAGTTTTCGGCTCCAACGGGCGAAGATCTGGAGCCTCCACCCTCATCATTACCCATCCATGCACCTAGCTATGAACTTCGTCCCGCCCTCATAGCTATGGTACGGGAGCAATCTTTTTCTGGAGCAGAAGAGGAAAATCTGTACACCCACCTTCGTGGTTTTGAGGAAGTGTGCTCGTGCCTTGTCATTCGTGGCATGTCACACGAAACACTAAAATGGAAGCTTTTCCCGTTCTCTTTGACGGGGATTGCCAAGAAATGGTACGCTCAAACCGTTAGGGGTGTCAAGGGAGATTGGGAAGTTTTGCAAAACAAATTTTGTCTAGCTTTCTTCCCAGAATCCCGATTGGTCGACCTCCGTATGGAAGTCTTAGGCTTTAGGTAAAAGGAAAAAGAAACCTTAGGAGCAGCCTGGGCACGATTTTTGGACCTAAACATGTCCGGTCCCAACCTCGAACTCTCTGAACCGATGCTTTTACAGCATTTTCGTCGAGGCCTTAGCAAGGAGTCCGCCCAGTGTCTCAATATTTCTTCAGGAGGTTCTTTCACTCATTTGACGCCTGGTGAAGGGAGGAACGTTCTCAACAAAATCCTTGAGAATACCCCCTACACTGGTGTTTTTGATGAATTTCCCGAAGAAGAGGTTGATGAAATCCTTGAGCCAGAAAATGAGGTTTCACATATCCAGCCTACACCCGTGACCGCTCCTCTTTCTGAGCCAATAAAAGTAGAGCCTCCCGTAGAAAACCTCCATAGTCTAGAAGATGAGGAAACTCATCCAATGGACTTTATCGGCGAAATCGAGGATGATCTTTTCTCAGACTTTGGAAATGCCTCGAATTTTCTGATCCAACCAAAACCTCGAGCGTGCAACTCTCCGTTTCAACAAAATGCTAGCCAACCCGATAGGCCCATTCTCAAAGAAGACCTTAAATGCTTTTCGGCGGCTATGAGTGTGGAATGGTTGAGAGAAGCCGAGACATCGCCCGAGGTAGTTAGACTCATCATGTCGTCCACTCTTCTTTCCTATCAAATACAAGGTGTCATGATGGATGTCCAGTACAACCCCACTGTTGGGATAAACATCATCTCAAAATCTCTTGCCCAACAGCTCTATCCCAACATGACCCTATGTTCGTCCCGAAAGATTTTTCAAGATCCTTATGGGACCATGTTGGAATGTTGCAGTGTTGTCAGAACAGTCCCGGTAGTTGCCAATGAGGCCGAGATCTTTCTAGACTTCCATGTCTATGACAATCCGGACATACCTATTCTTATAGGTTGGCCTACCGAGAGACTTTTCCAAGAAATGCCTAATGGTAGCCTAGCCGTGCAACTAGACGAATCCACACAAACCGTCTCCTTAGCTCGTGCACGGAATGCAATAGCAAAGTTCCATGACCGATTCGAGGATGATCCCACTGAGAATCCCGAAGACACCTTGAATCACTTGGATGCCGAACAAGGGGAGGAGCCCTCTTCTGTCCAAATCCATCCAGCTAGAAATCTTTTGACAGAATCTTCCCCTAGGCCTATGGTCCCTCCTTTGCCTCCTGATCCTCCAACCGAAACATCTATCATGGATGCCATGGAAAAGAAGTGGTCGACTGGAGTGGAACACTTTTCCGAAGCACTTTGGATTTGTTCACCTTCTACGATCCTTCCTTGTTCCATAAAAGGGATTACCATAGAAGCCCATCTTAACCCCGTCATGGAGGTTAATATTATGCCATGGCACTTAGCGTACACATTATTGGGCAATGCAACGCTAAGACCGTCCGACAAGCTCCTCAAGAGTTGTCCCTCCGGACACATTCTTGAGTGTCGGGGGGTTGCATTTGCTGTGCCGCTCGTAGTAGACAAGACCAAGGTTAATCTAGACTTTCACATCTTTGATGTCCTCGATCTTGATCTCCTCCTAGGCTCCCCTATAGAAAAACTTCTCGATGCATCTCGAGGAAGCCTAGATAAAAAGCTTAGGGAAGTCGTTTCGGCCACCACTCCCTTGTTCTTGGAAAATTCTATGGTGACACCACTTCCCAAGAAAAACCCATTCGAGGAGATGATGCATGTATCTCTGTTCGCGTCGACCAAGCCCGTTCTCGCTGAGCTTGTAGAATTTTCTACTTCTCAGGAGTATGACTCGGAAGACCCGCTTCACCTTTGTGAAGACGAACGATCATCATCACCTTTGATCGAGTTTGAGCCTCTTCCCACTGGCCCGTATCATGTTGTTTCCGACCGTGGTCGAGAATCAACATTGTTCATACATGATGCATCTCTTGAGATGGAGAATTCTTGGGCCACGGAAATCTATAAGGCGCCGACTCTGGGGTCCAAAGGAAAGGATCTCATCGACAAGCATGGTAGCTTTACTCTTGATTTACCTCAGGAACCATGCTTGCATTATGTCTCTCCAGAGTTAGCCACGCTCAGTGCACTGAGCACGCACGAGGACTACAACCGCCTTATGGTCCTCTCCTGTAAAAAGTTTAGAAGGACGGTTGTAGATGCATATGTTTACCATAAGCATTGCAGATTTCGTGTATGCACTGTTGCACTAACCTTGCAGCTGAAGCCTCACTGATACATCAACAATTGGTGGTGAGACAGGAATGACATCACCACGATAGCTGCAGCGAGAAGGTTCCCAGGGTCGAGCTTATGACCGTAAACAAAGCACTACCAGGAGATAGCCTGGATCAGCATAGGTTTGTTTTATTTCCCCTTCCAAATAAAAGCAAGATCATGTTTCTAGGATAAGAGTGTCCTTCGGGTACTTTTGGTCACTAACCTTTCAGGTGGAGACCGAGAAGAACGATGGATAGATGACGCATACGAACATGTGAGCTACATCAACTACAACACTTTGGTAAGTTTTTGGTGAGAGAACGACTACGAAAGGAAGCTTGATCTCCACACACTTGAGTTTCGTTGCTCAGCAATGCAAACTTCAAGTGTGGGGGAGGTATGTGAGCATCCCGAGTAAAGCTCCTCTCATACAAAATCTTATCCTGATTTGGAGATGATGTTAGCTCATGCATCTTGCCCAGCTAGGTATGTTCTGCTTTTGACTTTAAACAAAGCCCTTCCGGGAGGTTGCCCGATGTTCACCATCATTCAAATGATGAATAAAAATAAATAAAATAAAACTTTGCTTTGATTTGGCTAGTACAATCTGTACTAGCCAAATCCATGTATCTCATCTTTGTCTAAAAGTGTGCAGGAAAAGATGCAGCAAAAGATAGTGTGGGGGAGGTACCAAGAGTCAACTTCTTCCGACATTCAATTGAACAACACGGTTTGAACAATCCTATCCCCCTAATTCCATGATTCATGAGTTATAATTCTTTTCATGAGATAATCATTAAATTAAACTCAACGAATCCTGATGCTCCATTGCTATACATGTTTTCAATTGATTGGCTTGCATGTTCTTTATTCCTAGCACATGCATCTGTTGCTTGTGATCAAATATCATTAGGAAACATGTTCATCTAAATGGTTGATTGATGAGATATGGTACGATGCGATGAACCTTACTCTCTCTAACAAAGTGCTTGGGATGTTTTATTTGGAAAAAAAAGAATAGCCTTACAAGCTCCTCAGTGATGATATATTCCTACCAAAGCCATATGTTGTTTACATTAGAAAACCTCATACATATGCTACTTGTTTTTACATTGAGCTTTGTCAAATTGTTGTGACCCTTGCTAGAAGCTTCTCATGCTTTCATGATCAAGATCACGTACACTCCACCTTCATATGCTAAACTTCTACACTGGAAGTTAGCAACATCAATTCATCCACAAAATAAATACTCCATTCAATTTATGAATCTCTCTCCCTAGATTTTCCTTCAAAAGAGACATGGGCTGAAAAAATAGAAAAAAAAAGAGAGATGAAGTCACATGCTAAAGAGAAACTCTTCTCAAGCATGATGAAAAAAAACAAACAAAGAAAAAAAGATAGCCATGTTCTCAAAATAAAGTTCAAAGGGAGATAGATCATACAACAAGGAGTACAAATTTCCATATCATCCACTTTCCACACACTTGCACATCTTGATCAGATTGTATGACTAGTTTTCTTCTTGGATCCGGTTTTTGACTTTGCAATATTATGTGATACAAGTATGCCTTATATCTTCAACCTTACCTTGAGCTCCACTATAGCCATCATTAGAAGTAGGTTGAAGAAAGGCGAGTTTAATGCCTTGGTGAGGAATCATACACACTGAGTGATCCGAGAGCATCATTTGAGGAGTCAAGTAAGGCTAAGTTTTGAAAAAAAAATCAAAACCCCAAGCTACTTTACAGAAGGAGTTGAGGTGATTCAAATCCAACCGTTCCATTCTTCAACCATACAAGATGACATGGTAAACACCCCAAAGAGTCACAAGTGGAAGTATGCCTTGGAATATCTTACATCCTTGCATCAGATCATTTTGGATTCATGTTTCCCACTCTTGTCTTTAACCTTTACTCGAGGACGAGCAAAGGGCTAAGTGTGGGGGAGCTTGTTGATGGTCGTTAAGTCCCTATTTTTGACCATCAACTTCAGATAAAAATCACTCCATGAAAGTGTGCACCCTAGCTATAGGGTTATAATCTAACAAATTCCACGAGCTTTGGTGTATATTTGGTTGCAGGTGAAAATGAGCAATTATAGAATAAAATATGGCACTATCACAAACAACCTCAAATGCCAAATTGGACTCCACCATTGCGACGGGCTTGTCGAGACGATCGAAATGGACATATCATTTGTATACTTTGGAGCTCGTATGCGCAAGATAGGAAAAAGACAAAATAGCTGATGTCACGGTGGGACCCACTCTACACTGCCATGCATGCGCATACGTGGGAGAATACCAGGGGCGGCCACGTGGCAGCACTCCATTGGCCCGTAGAGGACGCTGCGGCGCGTCTCCGCACGCGCGCGGCCGCGCAGGAAATTTCCCCTCCCCCTGCCACGCGTCGCCATGCGACTAGCGCCCGGCAGCTGTCACGCGCGCGCGCCCGCGCGACGCACGGGGCGGACCGCGGGACCGGCCAGGTGGCGGGTTGTGGCTGGCTGGCTGGAGTCGGTTCGCCGGCTCGCTGCGTTTCACGCCCCAGCCGCTTGGGTTTTTTCCTTTTTAGCGCCAATTCAACGTCCCAGGCACCGGTTCACCTCCAGTTTAGGCCCCTAGAGCCCGGTTTTCGCCCGGTTTTCTGCTCCACCACCTCAGGCACCTTCCCCTGCATGCTATAGTGCCGTGGGGAGGCCGGTTGCACCCTAGGAAAGAGGGAGAGGTCCTCCACTCTCCCAAGTCTCCTCCCCCTATAAATAGAAGCCCATTCCTCACTTCCAAGACACGAAGAAGAGAAGCAAAGATCAAGGCGAAGCTCTACCAAAGTTAGTGTTAGAATTAGGTGAGAGTTGAGGTGCGAGTCCGGGAGAAGCTGGAGTTGTCAGCTTCCTCCCTTCCTCTTGTACCTCGGCGGATGAGGCTCCACTTCGAGTAACATCCGGATAACTCTTAGGCATTCTGGATTTATTTAATTAATTAAGTTCAGCTTTATTATTTATGCTTGTGGGCTCCTTGCTTTGATTAGTGTTCTAGTAATTGCAAAGCTAGAATAGTAGTCACTAGAGTAGACGTGGTGTCTAGTCTTGCAATTACCTCAGAGTAAACCTAGTGGCACAGATTGTTGTGGTAGCCCCAGGTGGTGACAGCCCTGACGGCCTACGTAGTCCACCATGTGAGATCCACTAGAGCGCAGTAGGACCCCTGCTTGGCATGCCTAGCCCCCTTCTCATCCCTTTCCGAGTTAGGACGGTTGAGCGTCCCGAAGCATCGTAGTAAACGCTGATCTTATCTTTAGTATCCGGAATCCTTCGAAACCCTCTCTACCTCTCCTACACTATTACCATATCTTCTCTCGTCCAAGGCCGATCTTGATTCTTCACTAGTGCACACACATTCCCTGTGGATTCGATACCCTGGAATACTCCTGGGTGACAGCTACACCGGTATCCGTATGCTTGCGGACTTTTCTTTGATCGTTATTTATACCAACTGGCCTTCTGCGTCGTTGCATATTTAGTAGCGACGCTAGCAAGTGCCAACAAGCTTTCTGGCGCCGTTGCCGGGGATATAAACCTGGTGCGATGCTAGAGAGCGTCAACACCCAGCGCCGGTGCTCCCCAGCAGGTCCGGGCGTGCTCCCGTGTCGTTCCCCGAGTGGACCAACCAGCTAACGTCGCGGGAGACTTACGAGCTGCGGCCGCTGTTGGAAGACCTTGAGAGGCTGAAGACGGAGGGGCTGACCGGCGGTGCTGTGGCAATCAGCTTCAGTCGGCGGTTGCTGCAGCCTATCCAGGACCGGGTACACCCAGCCTACGAGTACTGGGGGCAATCTACCCCACTCAGGTCATCCGGTGCAAGGTCTCCAAGGAGGAGATGGTGGCGCGGGTGAAGAGCATCTTCGTCGGGCACATCCGCAACTGGGCGTGCCCCAAGGCACTCAGCGTATACCGGCCCACTGACGCTGTAAGTCTCCGACCTTGGTTCTTTGCCATCTGAGTACCTGGACAATTTTGACGTAGGTGTTCTCCTTTTCAGTTTCGTGAAGGCATATACTGGTGCCCGGCGCAGTTGCGCAACGAAGAGGACCGGAGCTTCAAGGTCCGTGCTGCGGGGGACGTGCGAACCCCTCCGCAGCAATGTATCGAAGAGTACCTCTCCGACTCGTCGGTGGGGAGTGATGATGAAGGTCCCACCATGAGGAGGGCACCACCAAAGGTTGCCGCGCCAGCGCCACGGCGCACGCGGCAGACTGCGGGAAAGATGTCCGCATCCCGGGCCGCGGCAACGATCGCCGCCACCCAGACGGCGGAGGCGAAGAAGAAGAAGAGGAAGAGGGCAGGCCCCCTGTGTCGGCGGACACATCGACGGCCAGCTCCGACGTTGAGACCATAAACGATGAGAAGGAGGAGGAGGAGGACGCGAGGTCGCCTAGCGCGACGATGGAGCGGGAGACTGAAACGCCCCGCAAGGCCGTCACGGCGGAGGAGCGCTCAAGGTCAGGCGCGGACGTTCCGGGCGACGCAGGGTCGCAGAAGAGGGCGAGGAAGGCCCCGCCTAAGCCCATCAAGCCTGGACTAAGGTCCGCGAGCAAATACGTCACGGAACCCATGCCCGGTTTTGCTTTCAGCCTTGGATTCTCTGCTGTTCTGCTGATGAAGGTCGTGGTTTGTACATAGGGCGACCCCAATGACGTCGGGGAGCGCCAAGAATGCCTCGGGTCAGGAGGCGTTCGGGCACAAAGGGAAGGAGGTGCCGGAGGAGCAGTCACCGGCGGCCTCAACTGCGGACGTCTCAAGCCAGGCCCTTGGAGCCGGGGCGATGACGGCGTGGGAGGCAGAGAAGGGCGGCGCCAGCGGTGCTCCGCCCATTGGAGGTCACCAGGATGACCTATGCATGTCCGCCCCGCCGCCAACGCTGGACCAGCAAACTACGGAGGTGGGCGGCCCCGGCCTCGAGGGGGACAATGACAAGTGCTTGTACATTGGGACCCCGTGGGAGAATGATGTCATCGCTGACCGCCGTGACGTTGACGACATCAAACAGGCGTCGCGGACGATCGCGTGGACGCTTTCGGAAAGAGCTTGGCGCTGCTGCCGTGATTTCTTTGACGTCTGCTCTTGCTATTTTTCGGGGCCTTGATGTGAGGTGCATCTTCTTCTTTTTCGGTCGCTTGCGGAGCGGGCGCAGGCCCGGGCGACCTTGGTGAGATAGGCCGCCAATGCCCACGCGGAGGCGGCCGCAGCTCAAGAGGCTTTGCTGCAAGCCAAGGTCGAAGCCGCACAGGAGGTCAAGCGTGTGAAGGAGGCCCTGGCCCGTCAGGCGGAGAAGGAGGTGAACTCCTTAAAGAAGAAGCTGGAGGCTACCCAGCAGAAGGCGAAGGACGCCGCGGACGACCTCTGGGCCGTGGTTGATGGTACGTTTGTTTGGTCGCTGGGTGTTATCTTCGTGTCTCTTTAGGTCTTTTCTTGATTTCGACCTTTGATGCGTCCAGGCGCCAAGGAGACGGAGGATGCCCTGAAGAAGGAGCTCGCGGAGACCAAGGACCAAGTGGAGGTCCTCAAGGAGAGGACCACGGCGGTCCAGGAAGGTGGGCGACCCCTTCTCCTTAAAGTCTTTGTCGTCGTTGCACCGAAGATGTAAGCGGACCTTCTCTCGTTTATGTAGGTCTGGAGAAGCAGCTCACCGACCTCAGGGAGGCCGTCCAGCACCTGATGGGCATCTACATTCCTTAGGAGGAGGGGGCGGAGCCGAAGGAGCTGCTTGACCGCCTGGACGCGGCTGAAGGTCGGATGAAGACCTTGCTGCTGGACACCAGCAAGCTCCCTGCGGCCGTGGCGTTGGTGACGGTGAAGTTCCACGAGCCGTCTTTCAACCTGCAGAAGGTCACGGAGGACGTCGACTTGTCCGAGCTGGTGAACAGGGAAGACATCTAGGCTGCCGCAGAGGAGGTCATCAAGAAGTTCGACCTCTGAAGGTTAATATTTAAGCTGTATCAGAGTGTAGATGCAGGTTTAGGCCTAGGGCCTATTAATGTAAAGAGAACTTTTGCCGTAATAAAACATGCAACTTTAATTAAAACACGTAGCCTCTTTTGAGCAGCAGAAAGAGTTGTTATGAAGGTTCAAAAAGTGGCAGGATTGCAACACGTTCCCTCCGCTAACCCAACTCAGTGGAGGAACGGCTTACCGACTGCACGGCTCAGCGTGGAGGCTTAGGTGCAGCCGGCGCGCGGAGGGGGGTCTTGGACCCTAGGTCTCACAGTCACACAACTTAGGAATGCGCATAAAAAGAGTAAGAGCTACACTAAGAGAAAATGTGGTAGGTAAGAAAAAACATAAAGAACCCCTTTAGGTCGCGAGACCCTTCGATTGGCTAAGCCAAGCCCCCGAGCGTGTCGGACCTAACTTAGACCAAGCCATCAAGCACTTCGGGAGCGAAGGGTAAATAGAACAGTAAGTAAAAAGGGAGACCCAGGTGTAGGTCAACAGAAGGGGCTGTCGAGGGGAATCTCATCTTTATTAACTGGAAATTACGAAGGGGGAGAGCACATAGCTTTTATTTTGGTACAGATCTTCTAAGGGTAGAAGTGACGGAGATGCTCGATGTTCCAAACATTCGGGACACCCTGGCCATCATCCCACTGGAGGCGATAGGTCGCCGGTCCAATGACCTCCTTCACAATGAAAGGGCCTTCCCAAGGTGCGGAGAGCTTGTGCATGCCCTTGGTGTCTTGGATGCGTCACAGGACTAGGTCGCCGACGTTGAAGGAACGTTCCCGCACGTTGCGGTCATGGTAGCGACGTATTTGCTGCTCGTGGTGGGTGTGCCGCATTAGCGCGGCCACGCGGTGCTCTTCAATGATGTCGAAGTCGACCTTGCGTGTCTCTTCCGCCGCGCCCTCTTCGTAATGCTGGATGCGGGGGGCGCCGAAGGCAAGGTCGGTTGGGAGGATGGCCTCCGACTCGTAGACCAGGAAGAACGGTGAATATCCTGTAGCTGAGCTGACCTGAGTCCGGAGACCCCAGATCACGTGCGGGAGCTCCGCTAGCCACCTGGTGGCGTATGGGGAAGCGTCGTCGAAGATTCGGTCCTTGACGCCCTGGAGGACCAAACCGTTAGCGCGCTCAACCTGACCGTTGCAACGTGGGTGTGCCACCGAAGGTCACTTGCGCAGCTTGGAGCTGGAATCACGGGCAGTGCCGGGCGTGCCCACGTCGCGCTTGGCGTCGTAGTCAAACTGGTTGACCATCGCCTCGTCGGTGTCAGTGAGCTTGTTGACGACCTCCATGAGAGTCGCGACAGTGGTGGCTCCAGACTCATAGATCTTCTCAAAGATCTTGCGATCTCTGATGCCCTTCTTGTAGCTGTCGATGACCTGATCGTCTCTGACGCCCACGTAGGTGTTGCGGTTCTCGAAGAACCGGTTCGTGTAATCGCGAAGCCCCTCGTTGGTCTTCATGGTGACCCTCCCGAGGTTGAAGGCATTCCCAGGGTGATTGTAGATCGCCTGGAAGTTGGACATGAAGGCCTGGGACAGGTCGGCCCAGGAGGTAATACTGCCGGCCGGGAGGTTGTTGAGCCAAATTTACGGCGCGTCGCCCATCACCAGCGGGAAGTACACCGCCATGTGGTCGAAGTTGCCGCCGGCCGCCTTGACGGCGACGTAGTAGGTCGACAACCAGATATTGGGGTCGGAGCGGCCGTCGTACTTCTGGATCTTAGGCTTGAAATTGTCGGGGTAGGCGACCGACCTAAGACAAGGAGCCAACGCGGGGAAGGTAGTGATGGCTATGTCGTCAGCTCCATCTCCGGCTTGAGCACCGCCTCTGCTCTGCGCAGGGGTGACGATCTGGGACCGAGGTTGGTGATCTGGATTCCGAGCACCACCCTCCGGATGGCCGTAGTCCGCCTCGTACTGAGCGTGACGCTAGGTCTCGACGTCGTGGCGCTCGTGCTCCTCGCGTTCCATGATGCGGTGGACGGCGCCGGGGGGGACCATACTCGTGGTCATACTCCGCACGATGCCACAGCTGCCGCTCCTTGCGCTCGTGGTGGCGCTGGTCGATGTAGCCGCGGGCGTCATGGGCACACCTATTCTTGTCGAGGTTGGCACGGAGGTCACCATCCTTGGCGCCGTTCGCCCGAGGCTAATCGGGATTGTTTTGATCGACCTCCTCCTGGATGGAGGGGAGGTTGCTACGCACAGGTCGATTAGATCGACTGCGTGAATGACGGCTCAACGAAGATGCGGCGAACTTGGCTACCGCGCTCTTCTCCTCCACCAGGGCCGTGGTGAGTCGAAGGTAGGCCATGGCTGCTTCGGCCTCGGGCGTAGGGTTGGCTTGCTGAAGGCGCGCAATGGCTGCACCCAGGTTGGCCTAGGGCTGTTGAACGTCGGTAGCCCTGCTTCTTCGAACTCGAGATGAAGGTCTCGCGCGCAGGGAGGTACCGCACGGTGCTGCTCTTCCGCACGTCGTTGAGCACAGTTGGCGTTGCCCTGGATCCGCCGCGCCTCCTCGGAATCCGTCGCACCGCGACGTGGTGGTTCATTCTCAGAAACCACCAAGACCTGGCGAAAGATAGGACCCGAATCATTGGGGGAGACGTGGACCCGGACCTTCTGGAATTCGCCGCCATTCGGTGACGCGAGAGTTCGTGTGGTACGGGCGGACCGCTCTTGGTCGATCTTCTTCCGCAGGCGGTAGCCGCGGAGGGTATGCCGTGCGCCCTTATGGTAGGTGCACGGTATGTCGAGCGGGTCATGGTGTGTGCGAGGCTCGGGCTATAGGTCACCAGCAGGCCGCCACCCCCCAGATTGGATCTGGGGAGGCTTGATCGCCTGGCGAGTGTAGACGTCGCCTGGTGGTCGCTGGCCGAAGGGGAAGGTCCCATGGCGCGACGCCATCTGCGTTGAGCGCTAGGCTCTCTCGCAGATCTGGAGGGTGTCCTCCATCATGCTGATGACGCGCTCCATTCCCTGAACAATGTCATAGGGTTTGGGCGGGTGGGTCTCCGATGCTAGATCGGAAACGGGTGTGGCGACAGGTGTTGTCGCTATCTGCACAGCTACCACTGGAGAGGTCGTGGTCGCCGGAACGGACGAGGTCGCCGTGAAGGAGCCGAAGTAGATCTCCACGGGGTTGGCGAGGATGGCCGCCATGCTTGCCAGTTAGACGACACCAGATCGGGCCACCATGCTGCACAGCGAGTTCCCGATCTCCCCTAGCTGGCGCGCCAACTGTCAGGGGGTGAGACCTGGACAGATCCGCAAGGGGGCGACCCAAGCGGTTGTAGGTTAATTTGGAGGGGATCAGGAACTAAGAGCGTAGGTGGTAGTTCGCGTGTGGAACTCGGAACACGGCAAGAATGGTGATGAACACGGGGGTTTAGACTGGTTCAGGCCTCCAAAGAGTAAAACCCTACGTCCAGTATGAGGTGGAATTATGCGTCGAAGGGAAGTCCCCCCGAATGGAGCTCTAGGCCGCCTTATATGGTCAATGGGCTAGGGCTTCCATTCGAGGTCGGTGGACCCTCATCGGGGTCAGTTACAAATAAGGAAGGCCATCTGCCTTGATTACAGGGGGAATCTCGCGAACTGCGGACCTACAGGCAGCGCCGAGCCGCGATCTAGTAGCTCGCCTTGCGTTCCAAGCCCGGCGGATCCTCCGGGATCTGGGTAAGGTCTTCCGGAGTCTTCCAAGGTCGCCGGGGTTGTGGATAAGGTCTCTGGGCCCACTTGCAGGTCAGCGGGGCTTCTGGCAGGTGACAGGGACCTCTGGGACCGTTGTCGGTGGGGACCCATGGGTACCCATGTCTCTCAAACAGCGTATGAAGCGTCAAGCTGACAAATTCCAATCTGAGCGTTCATTTGAAGTGGGTGAGAGTGTTTACCTTAAGCTCCAGCCATATGTGCAGTCCCCTTTGGCACCTCGAGCCAACCAGAAGTTATCTTTCAAGTTCTTCGACCCTTTTAAGATCATTGGTAAAGTGGGACCAGTAGCCTACAAGCTGTTGCTACCTGCTTCTGCCTCAATACATGATGTTTTCCATGTTTCCCAGCTCAAGAAAGCAACCCCTGCATCAGAACAGGTATCCCCTTTACCTCCTGGCACATCATTTGACAAGCAAATCCCTGAACAGATCCTCTCCAAGAAGATAGTCACCCAAGGTGGTACTCTGTTCAGCAAATACTCGTCAAGTGGTCCGGATGGCCTTCTTCTATGGCTACTTGGGAAGATCTGGAGGCTCTGCATCAGCGTTTCCCGGCTGCTCCTGCTTGGGGACAAGCAGGTCCTTTAGAGGGGGGATGTTACCACTCCTACTTGAACCCTTGCAGATGGGCCTCGTCGTTCGTCTCGGCCCAGAAGGCCCAACGTCCGTGTAGCTGGTCAAGAGTGGAGCCGGCCCACCAGTGTAGGCGTGCGTGAGTAATGTTGCGTTGCGTGCGTGAGTTCGCTGATACATTCTGGGTTGCCGGAGGAGATCGACATGTATGAAATTAAACAACAACTCTGTTGGAACTATCCTTCCTCGCTACTCTTCCTCTGTTCTTCCCCAACCTATCCCTTCTCCTTCCTCTCGATCTACCTGTTGACGCAAAAATAGGACGTCACCTCCGCGCGCAGCACACGTGAATCCCCGGTCTGTAGCGAGGTGTGCCAGCCAATCTGATATGTCGATTGACAACCGATGGCCTTGTAGCGACACGTGTACCAGCCAATCGGCCGATACAGGTAAAAACAGGATCGGTCGGCTGGAGAGCGACTGAAGCGCGGGTGCGTAGATAAACGGATCAGCTGGAAGCGGCCGATCGTGACGTCAGCACTCGAGTAGGTCGGAATCGGCTGTGATGTTAGAAGCCGATAGGATCTAGATCGAGTGGATGATAAAGATAATAGCTAAAACCCACAAGAATTGGTACGAAAACTTGCAGATCTAGCTAGTATCGGTAAGAGGTGAATAAAGAACTAGACGAAACCTCAGTGATGCGCCCGGAGGTTAAAGCCTAGGGTTATTTGGTAAAACGGTACTCACAAGCTTGCCGGAGGTCAGTTGATGCAGCCCGACGAACTCGAAGCACGACGTTGTAGAAAAGGGAAAATTGCAATGGCGAAGTCGCCGAAAAGTAGATACTGTAAAAGTAGATGCTGTAAAGTAGATGCAGTAAAGTAAAGGATTTGCCCGGAGGCGGTTTGTTTGATATTGGTGTGTACAGATTTTCCGACCACGCAGGGTCGCTATTTATATCCCGAGGACAACCCCGACTCCTAGCCGATCACAGCACTGTTTACTTGCATCTAAAGACAAAAAACTACTAAAAATAGAAAAGGACTCTCGCAGGAGTCGAAACTTCCTAAAACTGACTCTTTGACCTGTCGCTAATCGTAGATTGACCCGCCTCCACCATGCTTTCCTTCTGGCGTATCTCCTTGATTGCCGTCTTCTTTCTCTCCATCGGCCGATCCTCTAGTTATTCATCGGCCGATCGTTCTGACCCGCTGACCCACCGTCAGGACGAATTCCTCTGACTATCAGCGAATCTTGTTGACCGTCCTTCTCTTTTTTTCCTATCGGCTGATTATACTCTGTTTTCATCGGCTGCTCCTCCTTATCCTTTTTTGACCTATTTTTCCAAAAAATGGTGTCAACACATGCCCCCCAGTTTCAGAGTAAATGATCTTTTGCTCCGAAATTCACCTTTCATTGATATCTTTTTCTTAATTCGAATGATAGCCCCAAATCAATCCTCATTGATAGCGCTCTGTCCTTTTAATCTGATATTTTCCAGGGCTGTTCACCATGTGACACTTTTTCCTGCTCCTCTTCCCTATAAGACTCACCCTTTTACCCAGGGGTTCCATGACATCTTCCAGTCTTGGTCTTCTTAGATGTAGCCATCAGTCATTTTTAGGCATGAGAGGCATTTCTTCCTGGAAAACTCCTTAAGGGATAATAGTCACCGCTGGTTATTGACAGACTTCAACTTGCAATAGCATTTCTTCTGGGTGTTGTCAGCGAGCTTGCAGCCTCTGTCTGCAATGTTGAGCAGACGATTTCTGTGAACCATGCTCTGCAGTTTGTCGATGCGACATAGAGATTTCCCACTGTTTGAGTGTACGCGTGTTATCCTTTATTTGGGGGTGATTCCCTTGAATCGGTCATCCTTTGGAAACGGAGTCATTCACGGGTTATCTGTTTCCTTTTTTTTTGCTGGATCTAGCATCTTCGGTTTTCGTCTTTTTCGGCTCCATCTCTATCTTTTCTGGTGCTCTGGCTATAAATAATCGTCCTCATACCCTTACGGAGGTTACACCTTTCCCTTCATCCATGGCTCGAGATATAGGTCCAGGGAGCTTTAGGCTCTTGCTGTTTGGCTCCTTTCTTCTTCTCTGACAAGATGGCTAGAAGAATTCTTGTGAAACAGCCTAGAACATACTCCCCTCTCTAGTCTCCTTTTGTGAAGCCAGGAGGTCCAACAGCTAGAAGAACCCTTGTGATGCAACTTAGGTGCATCAGCTGGTGGAGGAGGGTGGAGGTCGTCCCTGGGCGTTGCGGAAAGAAGAACAACCCTATGTCTTCTTTCCCAACAAACTTGACGGGGAGAGTTACCGAATCTGGTGATTCATCTTCGTCAAATTTATGCTTTCTTTTTTGTTTTTCTCTTTCTTCGTCCCTATCGCTTGTTCAGTGATGACTAATGTAACCGATCTGTAATGAACCGTCCAAGTTTGTCTTCTCAATGTGCTCTTTCAGATCTGCACTGTAATGTCACCATTGTAATCGAAGATGAGAGAATATATATATATGTATGTATGTATGTATGTATGTATGTATGTATGTATGTATGTATGTATGTATGTATGTATGTATGTATGTATGTATGTATGTATGTATGTATGTATGTATGTATGTATGTATGTATGTATGTATGTATGTATGTATGTATGTATGTATGTATGTATGTATGTATGTATGTATGTATGTATGTATGTATGTATTTTTTATTCTAAGGGCGATTTGTACATCGGCCATAACCTTAAACCGAACATGCTTCGATGATTCAGCTTTCCGCTGCTAGAGATGATCTTATTTTCAATCAGCTGTAACTCGAGTTTCCAATCGGCCGCTTTCAGGCTCTGATTGGACTAAGCATCTACCCATATGCTTGGATAGTACTTCTTCAAATACTTTCCATTCAATGCTCTGGTAAACTTCTCTCCTTCCAGTGTTTCTAAGATATATGCATTGCCAGGCACGCACTGGCTGATACGAAACGGCCCTTCCCAAGTTGGCGACCATTTCCCGTATTTAGGATCTCTAGAGCCGATTGGTAATATGAGTTTCCAGACCAAATCTCCTTCAGCAAATTCCTTAGCTTTGACTTTCTTATCATACCATCGGGCTATCCTTCTTTTGTTCTTTTCGATATTCTCCAGAGCTCTCAGCCGATTACCAGCAAGATCTTCTAATTCCGCTTTCATCATGGCTAAATAATCATCGGCTGATAGCTGATCTTGTAAAGAAGTTCTTCTGGATCCGGTCTTTAACTCCCAAGGCAATACAACATCATGACCATACACCAATTGATATGGCGATACTTTGGTTGCCCCATGGCATGCCATCCTGTATGCCCATAGTGCTTCATTAAGGATTGTATGCCATCGCTTGGGATTTTCATCGATCTTGCGCTTGATCAATTTGATGATGCCCTTGTTCGCCGCTTCTGCCTGTCCATTGGCTTGAGCATAATAGGGAGATGAGTTTAACAGCTTGATTCCCAAAGAATTTGCATATTCTTCAAACTCCCCTAAAGTGAATTGACTCCCTTGATCGGTTATAATAGTCTGAGGTATACCAAATCGATAGACAATATGCTCCTTAACAAAATCAATCATATTGCCTGATGTCACAGTCTTGATTGGGATGGCTTCAACCCACTTTGTGAAATAATCTGTAGCCACCAGCACGAATTTATGACCTTTGCTTGATGGTGGATATATCTGTCCGATCAGATCGATTGCCCAACCCCTGAATGGCCACGGCTTGATTATTGGGTTCATGGCTGATGCTGGAACTCTTTGAATGCTTCCAAACTTCTGGCACTCTTGGCATCCTTTGTAGTACTTGAAGCAATCTTCTAATATCGTTGGCCAATAATAGTTATTATTTCTGATTATCCATTTCATCTTAAATGCTGATTGATGGGCTCCACAGACTCCTTCATGAATTTCTCCCATCAAGGTTTTAGCTTCTTCTTCACCAAGGCATTTGAGAAGGACCCCATCGATGGTACGATAGTGCAACTCATCTTCTAACAGGACGTATTTAATGGCCCTATACCTTAATTGTTTGTCAACCTTCTTAGATGGATCTTTCAGATAATCCACTATCTCCTTCCTCCAATCTTCGGCTGATAATTCCATAACCAGAATTGGTCGATATCCTGATGCCCCTTGGGCCAGCCGATTAGCTTCACTATTGTGACACTTAGGGATATGTTCAAGTCTTACTATTTTGAACTCTCGGATTAGTTGAAGACATTCTTCGTGATAAACCCTTAATATGTCATCTTTGCATTCATATTCCCCTGCCAATTGATTTATCACAAGTTGAGAATCTCCAAATATCTCAACAACTTCGGCATTGACTTCTCGTAGTAGCTTTTTCCCTTTTAGCACTGCCTAGTACTCAGCTTGATTGTTTGTCGAAGTCTTCTCAATTGGGATGGAAAATTCATAATTTGCTCCTTGAGGTGAGATGAGGACGATTCCGATCCCAGCTCCTACTCCACATGATGATCCATCAAAGAACATAGTCCATGGAATAGGTTCTACAACTGCAACTTCAGGTCCACAATGCTGAGTTACCAGATCGGCCATTACTTGCCCTTTGATTGCTTTGGCCGATTGATAGGTCAAATCAAATTCTGACAAAGCTAAGATCAATTTTCCGATCCTGCCCTTCAAGATTGGTAATGACAACATATATTTGACCACATCATCCTTGCACACCACGGTGCATTCGGCAGTTAATAGGTAGGGCCTCAACTTCGTGCATGAGAAATATAAGCACAAGCATAGCCTTTCCACCGCCGAATATCTTGTTTCTGCATCCAAGAGTCTTCTACTCACGAAATATACAACTCGCTCTTTTCCTTCAAACTCTTGCACAAGGGCCGATCCAATAGCCCGCTCATTAGCCGATAAGTATAATTTGAACGGCTTGTCGTCTTGAGGGGGCATTAAGACGGGAGGAGATTTTAAGTACTACTTGACATTATCTAGATCTTTCTGCTGTTCCTCTCCCCATATGAATTTCTGATCGGCCTTGAGCTTCAGTAGAGGTGTAAATGGCTGGATCCTTTCTGACAGATCAGATATAAATCTTCTGATGAAATTGATCTTGCCAATTAATGACTGAAGCTCTTTCTTGTTTGATGGTGCTTTTATATTGTCAATCGCACTGATCGACTTCTGGCCCACTTCAATTCCTCTTTCGTGTATTAAGAAACCCAAGAACTGACCAGCTGAAATACCGAAAGCACATTTGTTGGGATTCATCTTCAAACCATGCTTCCTTGTAGATTTTTGACTTGACAACTACATCATCAATGTAGATTTCTACTATCTTGCCGATGAGTTCATGGAATATGTAATTCATGGCTCTTTGATATGTGGCACCAGCATTCTTCAACCCAAAGGTCATGACAATCCACTCATACAATCCGACGTGGCCGGGGCACCTGAAAGCAGTTTTTGCAATATCCTCTATGGCCATGAATATTTGATTGTACCCAGCGTTACCGTCCATGAAGCTGATGACTTTGTGCCCTGCAGCAGCATTAACTAATGCATCGGCTACTGGCATCGGATACCCATCCATCGGCGTTGCTTTGTTCAAGTCCCTGAAATCAATGCATACACGTAGTTTGCCATTTTTCTTGTAGACAGGGACTATATTAGAGATCCATTCGGCATATCGACATTGCCGAATAAAACCAGCTTCGAGTAACTTTGTTATCTCGGCCTTTATATCAGGATAAATCTTTGGATTACATTGCCTCGGGTGTTGCTGAAAAGGTCGATACCCTGGTTTAATAGGTAACCGATGTTCAACAATGGATCGGTCTAAGCCAGGCATCTCATAATATTCCCAAGCAAAGCAATCCTTGAATTCTTTTAACAATGCGATCAATTCTTTCTTGTATTCAGCATCCAGCTTGGCACTAATGTATGTCGGCCTTGGTTTGCTTCCATCTCCAAGGTCTATCTTTTCCAATTCATCAGCCGACGTAAACCCGTGCCCGAGCTTCCCTTCGTCTTCAATGAACTGATCCATTAAATCTTGTCATCAGAGCCGACTGCTTGAACCGGCTTTAGTCTGAAATCGGACACTTTGAGATACTTGGTATCCCATGCTTTTCCAGATATGCAGCTCACCCGATCATAAGTCCATCCTTGTGCTTCTGTAGCTGCTACTGTCAAGGAGGTCTCTCCTTGGACCACCTCCACTGAATCTCCGATCCATTGGATGATGCATTGATGCATTGTAGATGGTATGCAACAATTGGCATGTATCCAATCCTGACCCAGCAGTAGATTATAAGATCCCCTCCCTTTAATGACAAAGAAAGCGGTCGGAAGGGTCTTACTGCTGATGGTGAGCTCCACGCAGATTGCTCCTTGAGCTGGAGAGACGTTGCCTTCGAAGTCCACCAACATCATGTCGGTTTGGGTCAAGTCTTCATCAGACTTCCCAATCTTGCGCAGCATGGTGTACGGCATCAGGTTGACTGCTGCTCCTTCATCCACAAGCATCCTGGTGACTGGCTTCCCGTTGACAAATCCTTTGAAAAACAAAGCCTTCAAATGTTGTCTTTTCTCATCTTCTGGCTTCTCAAAGATAGCTTGTCTAGGTTTTAATGTCAACTGAGCCATGTCAAGTTCCTCATCGGACACATCCGAATCAACTGGAGCCATGAACTCTTTTGGTAGGAAGACAACCATGTTTATATCAGCTTGTGGTTCGTCATCCTTTTCTTCATCGGCCTTAGGCTTTGGGCGCCAAACTTTGGACTGAACCTTCTTCTTGTCCAGCACATGTCTCTCTGCTTCTTCATGCTGTTCTAGCTGACGTAGGTGCTGGACTCTCCTCTTCTGGGACTTGGTCAAGCCATCTGCACACCACTGCAGATTGGGCTTCTTACGTGTTTGGCTTGACCTTTCAACATCCAGTTGCAACGTGCGTCGACGTTCAGGAGCTCGGCACATGATATCTTCATCAGGGACCAGAGAATCGGCCATCTCTTCCAGCCGATTGTTTGACTCTTCAATGACTCGGCCTCCCAGCCGATCATGAATACTGGCCTTGCCCCCCAGCCGATCGTGGACGCTGGCTTTGCCCCAGCCGATCGTGGACTGAGACCCGTTGATTGTTGAATTCACGGTGATCTCTGGCTGTAGGTCTTCCGTCATTAAAGCAAACCCTTTTGGATGAGTTGCTATTATTGTAAGCCCCGTTGCACTCTGGACAGTTTTCTGCCGTTGCTAGCTTGATCCCTTCTTCCCAGCAGTACTTGAAGAACGGACATCTCCAATGTCCTTCGTTACGCTGTGCCCACTCTTCTCTTCCCTTTGCTTTTTCTTGTCGACGCTGGAACTTGTTGATTAGCATCTAGGAAGTGACAGGTCGGCGTGGCTTTAAGTCTCCCTCTTCAAGTAGTAACCCTTTTCCTTTGACATCGACAGCAGTTACTTGTACTTTGGGATCAACGGCTCCTTTATTTTGAGCCAATCAGATGTCAGCAACTTAACTCGTGACGTGTCTTTGCTAGACACTTCAACTGTGTTAGTTGGGAAGGGGTGCTGATCAATCTTCATCGGCTTTTCAGCTTTGGTAGGAGTTTTAAATTTAAGCCTCCCTTGCTCAATAGCTGATTGGATCTGCTGTCTGAAGATCTTGCAATCATTGGTGTCATGCGATGTTGCATTGTGCCATTTGCAATACTTCATCCTCTTCAGCTCCTCTGCAGATGGTATGGTATGGAACTGGGAGAGCTTAATCTGCCCTTGCTGAAGCAACAGATCAAATATCTTATCGGCTTTAGTGATATCAAAGCCGAATTTCTCTGGCTCTTTCTTGCCAAAGGGACAGGACACTGTCTTCTGCCTTTGACCCACTCTGCAAGCCCTATCATATTATCTTCATCTTCTGAATCAGAGTAATCCACATAGGATACCCTCTTCTGAAAGTTTCTTCTAGGCTCGTAGGACTTTGCAGTTTCTTGACTCATTCGACTGACTAACTGGCTGAGACTCTCGAAGTCATGTGATGCATATTTCTCTCTCAAGGTTGGCAAGAGACCTTGGAAAGCCAACTCGGCCAGTTGTTTGTCTCCCAGATTCAAACTATAGCACTTGTTTCTGACCTCTCTGAATCTCTGAACGAATCCAGCAACTGTTTCATCGTTCCTTTGCTTGAGTCTGGTCAGATCAGTAATCTTCATCTCATGGATGCGAGAGAAGAAGTAATTATGGAACTGCTATTCCAAATCGGACCACTTGATGATAGAGTTAGCTGGCAGTGATGCGAACCATGAGAATGCTGGCCCCGATAGAGATGAAGAGAACAAATGTATCCTGAGTGCATCAATGTTTCCTGCTTCTCCACATTGGATGATGAATCGAGTGATGTGCTCCATAGTGGATGTTTCATCTTGCCCAGAGAACTTGGTGAAGTCTGGCACCTTGAATCTTGGCGGGAACGGTATTTGATCATAGCCAGATGGATACGGTGTCCTGTACATGCAGGACTGCTGCTTGGGTTTTATCCCATATTGCTTCTGTAGCATCTCCGAGAAGTGGTCGATCAACTCCTGCTTCATGTGAGACTTCAATTCAGCAGATACTTGTTCAATTGCTTGTATCTCAGCTGGAGTTTCTGGAGGTCATTCTTCTAAGATTCTTGGCTGTGGATTTGGTACCATTGATGCCCCTGTCCCAGAAGAACCTTGCATATTTGCAACAGGTGGAGCTTGTCCGATCGGCTGACCAGCCGATGGGCTTGATTGTTGTAGATTCAACTGGCTTGAAATAGCCAATTGATTCATAAGTGTTTGTAGTAACTGTGCAGAATCCACCTGTGGAATTACTGGCTGCCCTGTTACCCCTTGATTGATCGGCTGCTGAGGCAATGATCTTGTATGAGCCACTGTGTTAGCCGGGGTCAAGACAGGCTGCATTGATGTTGACTGCTGTAGTGGGGTAGTCTGTACGGGCATCCCCAATGTTAGCTGCTGTAGTGGAGCAGTTTGCACGGGCATCCCTAGTATCGGCTGCTGAGCCGATCTCTGAGGTGGAACAGGAGTTGGTTTCTGAGGTGGAATGGGAGCTCTTTTCTCTGTCGGTATGACCATATGAGCATGAGCTGGACTGATCTTGACTCTTTCAAAGTTCTTGCTCCCGTGATTGAAGTAGACGAACACCACTCCTTCCCCATTCATGTGCACAGTCCCTGGAGTACCCCCAAATGTGCTTGGTAAGACTGTGGGTACTTTACTTCTGGAATTCCCTCAGGCTGAGGCTCAAGAAAGTTTGAGATATCATTCTCAAAATGATCACGAGGTAAATCCCATCCTGCAAGCTTCCCATCTTGATTCCTCATGGGAGGATACTTTTGATTCTGCACTGGAAATGCTTGATCTTGGGCATTAGACTATACTTCGTGTATTTGAATCACAGGCATGGTAACAGCAGGATCTTTGGCTTTTTCCCCAACACCTTGGTTCTGAATCGGCTGGGAGTCCGATGAAGAACCAGTAACAACATGTGGAGATGGTGCAACCCTTACTGTTGGATCATTAATCGGCGGGGTGGCCGATTGGTCGTGTTGGAACATTGGAGGAGTTCGGTTTGGTTGAAAATATGCAGGCCCCAGATATCCTCCTTCTGCTCCTTTCTTGAGTGCTTCGATCAGACTATTTTGCACCGTATTTGCAAAAACCTTAGCTTGATCAATCATTGTCTGGTGCATCGCCTTAGTCATCATGTCCTGAAGTGATTCAGGATCAGCTGAGAAAGTGACTTGCTTAGGCGCGGGCAATGGACTCTTCTTGAAGATCCCGTTCTTAGTCTGACCGTATGATGCCAGGCAAAGCTCTTCATAGTGCCTCATATGAGCTTCGAACTCAGCTTTGTCTGTATCCTTCAACTGATCTCTGGTGATCGCTTGAACGTTTTCTGGATCAATCTTAGAAGGACCAGTCTTCGTAGGCTTCGTCATTGTTGACTTTTTCGAGTCCCACCAGGCGTGCCAAAAGTGTGTTGACGCGGAAATAGGACGTCACCTCCGCGCGCAGCACATGTGACTCCCCGGTCTGTAGCGAGGCGTGCTAGCCAATCTGACCTGTTGATTGACAATGGAAAAGATTAGGGATCGGCTAGAGAACCGATGGCCTTGTAGCGACACGTGTACCAGCCAATCGGCCGATACAGGTAAAAACGGGATCGGTCGGCTGGAGAGCGACCGAAGCGTGGGTGCGTAGATAAACGGATCGGCTGGAATCGGCCGATTGTGACGTCAGCACTCGAGTAGGTCGGAATCGGTTGCGATGTTAGAAGCCGATAGGATCTAGATCGAGTGGATGATAAAGATAATAGCTAAAACCCACAAGAATTGGTACGAAAACTTGCAGATCTAGCTAGTATCGGTAAGAGGTGAATAAAAAACTAGACGAAACCTTAGCGATGCGCCCGGAGGTTAAAGCCTAGGGTTATTCGGTAAAACGGTACTCACAAGCTTGCCGGAGGTCAGTTGATGCAGCCCGACGAACTCGAAGCACGACGTTGTAGAAAAGGGAAAATTGCAATGGCGAAGTCGCCGAAAAGTAGATGTTGTAAAAGTAGATACTGTAAAGTAGATGCAGTAAAGTAAAGGGTTTGCCCGGAGGTGGTTTGTTTGATATTGGTATGTACAGATTTTCCGACCACACAGGGTCGCTATTTATATCCCGAGGACAACCCCGACTCCTAGCCGATCACGGCACTGTTTACTTGCATCTAAAGACAAAAAACTACTAAAAATAGAAAAGGACTCTCGCAGGAGTCGAAACTTCCTAAAACTGACTCTTTGACCCGTCGCCAATCGTAGATTGACCCGCCTCCACCATGCTTTCCTTCTGGTGTATCTCCTCGATTACCGCCTTCTTTCTCTCCATCGGCCGATCCCATCGGCCGATCGTTCTGACCCGCTGGCCCACCGTCAGGAGCGAATTCCTCTGACTATCGGCGAATCTTGTTGACCGTCCTTCTCTTTTTTCCTATCGGCCGATTATACTCTGTTTTTCATCGACTGCTCCTCCTTATCCTTTTTTGACATGTTTTTCCAAAAAATGGTGTCAACACTACCTAGCTGCTAACATGTATTACGCTGAGCAACCATTGATTCCCTAGCAGATGCCAACACAATCTCATGAACCAAAACTTGCTCGAGGTTTCAGCTTGCAAGAACCACAGTTCCTGCCGGGACCAAATAGGACTCAGATGGGATTAAAAGATAATTAATCACGTAGATGCTTCAAAATTTGTGCTAATGTC
The DNA here is from genome assembly GCA_036936925.1 of Cenchrus fungigraminus. Taxonomy (NCBI): domain Eukaryota; kingdom Viridiplantae; phylum Streptophyta; class Magnoliopsida; order Poales; family Poaceae; genus Cenchrus; species Cenchrus fungigraminus. Next base: position 79,511,296 of record CM072780.1, read on the forward strand.
ATGGGAAGTACCACCGGAGCATTTCTCTTCTCATTATCTTTTTTTTTAGAGAAGGTTTCTCATTATCTTCTAGCTATCATGGCAGTAACATCTTAACTTATGTACGTAGACTTGGATTATGGACACGCTTGATGAGCACCAAACGCTATGTCTTGGATCATCCCTGCCGCTTTTTGACTCAGGTGGGTGTTTGGGGTTACTACCAGTTCCAGCTATGCCCACCCACAGCTTTTATGCACAGCGGCAACACAATACATGCGCAAAAAAAAAACGCCAGGTGTCCCAACTGACAAACTATAAGGGGATGAGATTAAGACAACTTTTTTCCAAGATAAGCACATGATGGCGTACGTACTTGTTCTCAATTAGATTGAACTACGATGGTGAATTTCATATAAATATTTGGTTTTGCACTCACATTATAAATGCCTGCTTGTCATATGGTGCATGGAAGGACCATAGCAGTAATTTGGACCATTGGTTACATCAAAAAAAAGTACTAGGAGTTAGTAGCATTGAAGTGTTCTCAGTTTATTTTTCCTTAATTATATTTGATGAAACTATTAATTTATAGCATCAAAAAAGTAATAAAAAACTCACAAATCCACAAGCTAGCCCGGGATGATGGATGTCAGCTGTTTTTCTTTACCACCACCATGAAACAGTGATAAAGTAATTAAATGCATCAATCAATCAACTCTTCGCCAGAGAGGAAGCGCGAGCTTGGGTGCTAGCGGGTGCAAGGCATTTCGCTGCACTCACTAATTTTGAAGACTAGCTGTTTAGCTCTGTACAGTTTTTATTCGCTTTGGGCCTAGGCCTTGTTATACCCTTCTCCATTAATTAATGAAATCGGCGATCTGTCGGCTTTACATTCAAAAAAATTAAAAGCATCAATCAACACCACGATGTTATGGTGCGTGGGTGTATATATAATCATGTACCAATTCAATTCATTCTACCTCCATATGTTATAAGACTTCAAGAACCTACCTTTGTTCCCTGATTGTTTAGTATATATATGTCTCGCATATATACCACAAATACAACGTGTGAAGAGTATATCGATCTATGCACAACATTAGTTTTACGAATGTCTCTGTTCCTCTAAAACCTTGCTCTCATATAGACAGCTAATACCATACTAGTACGCAGTCTTCGCAATTCTCAAAGATGAGATCTCAATGAGGCACAATATATAGATGCACATATATATCCGGGATGAGACGCATTAGGAAAATGAACTGATCGAACATGATGATCGGAAGCAGGTGTTCCTTTATTGTAGGCATCAGAGGGACCTAGAGAGTGTCAAGCCACTTTCCTGGTGAAATATTTTGAACAAAACGAATTTCCTGGGGAAATATTAATGTGTGAGGAAAAATACAAGTGTGTATACATTGTAATTCTCGTGATGACTGTGATTATTGGTTTGATGTTCACAAATTCCCAACGTGACATGTATTGCATGCCTCTAACCAGCTGTGATAGTACCTAGAGTCATCAATTCATCACACTAGGACCAGCTGTGAAAGCAGTGGCAGTCACAATTGGTTCTGGGAGGCACAACCACGTTGTGACCGTTGTCACTGTTGAACTGGGAGTGACGATGCATTCATCATAGCCAATTCATGGTGAACTATACATGTGATGAATCAGAGAGTGTGTGTAACCGTACCCGGGACGGACCTTCCTAGTTTTTTTAGAACCACCATGAAACAGGAAATAATTAAATGCATCAGCCAACATGGCGTGTTTGACACGTGGATGTGTGTAATTAACCCTGTGCACTATCCCATCCATGTTAGAGCTGAGCTATTTCATCCACCAGCTCATTCCACCTTCATATATATTACTAAGAACTCCGAACAACTTCCAATTCATTCCTTGTCTGATTATTTAGTGTAAACGTCTTCCATACCGCAGATATAAGGAGAAGAATGTCGTAGATATATATACAAGCACAACACTAGCCAGTTTTAGGAGTTGCTTCAAAAATCTTTACACCAATATCGACATCTAAAATATATAGTGCATCGTCACAACTCTTGATTGTGACTTCCTGAATTTCGACACGGCAATGTGTAGATGCACGCTTATTCGAAATGAGTGGCATCAGGAAAACGAATTGGAGCATTACAAAAGCTACAAGTTTGTTTTAGGCATCAGAGGGTCCAAAACAGTTTCAACGTCCTGCTTTCCCAATGGAAGTTTAATGCACTGTGGCTGTTCAAATGTCCTAAGAATCGCATTATAGGGCTACAAGGGTGTCTAGTAGCGGCTGAACAGTCACGGAGCCACCACAATTCATTGTTTGTGCGGATTATTACCAGTTGTCCAGTGCTATGTACAAGCTTTGACTCTACAATGCTACACCGTACCCCACTGACGTTAACGATCGGAGAATACAATTGCATTGATTGAACGATTCAGTTGTATTTGTATACTCCTTTCATTTGTAACACTTTTCTCTTTTCCATTGTCTAAAAACAATTTTCTCGTGTCTTTGCAAAGCAAAAAAAAAGGAAGGAATGGTTTTCCTAATAATACTAGTCGAGACGAGCTCAAGCTACACACAGTTTTCTCTACTAATTGATTGTTCTCTTTTGTCTCTCCATGTCCATTTGGCGCAGAGGTGGTGTCTAAATACTATAGTTTTATATATAAATTCTACACCCTGGGTGCAATAATTACTGACCAAACTGAGTAAAAATTACTGCTGGGTGCGTGTAGAATGAATGCTACACGCCTAGGGTGTAGAATAGTACGTAGGTATAAATAGTTCATTTTCCGTGATTCAATTTCCATATTTCAGCCACTTGTCACATTTGGATGCTTGGTTGGATCCTACTCCATTGACATGCACTTTAAATTTTAAAGCTCGTTACGTTGTCATATTGATGCTATCATTTTGTTATTATTAGAAATCATGTATAACTATAACGTTGTGGTGCCATCTTGATTTGGCAATTATTAACTCATGCATCTAGGATTATGTATTCATCTTAATATATACCAACACATGCATATATATACTTGGTGTCATGTTAATATCTACTAACTCATGCATGTCTGATATTCGTTGTCATCTAATGTGTACCAACTCAAACTTATCTAGCACCCACTGTCATATTATAGCTGTCATCTTTTGCTGCTATCTTAAAAATGGAAACAGAAGGTTTGTTTTTTCCTATATATAGGTGGAGGGCTAAGGCATTCAAAGTCCAACCCACCTCTTGGTATAAGCATCCAATGCAATATGCAATGTGGGGCAAATGCCTAGCATATATATGTAACAAATTTGTTGTCGTTTGTTGTTCTTTTTGGATGCCTAGTGTTTCTTGCATCATGTAAATTTAAAACATAATATTGCATTCATTCCATTGAATCTAAGTAGCATTATTATGTGCAAGCTGATGAGCAAAAATATTGCAACAGGTCGTCCTAATCCACCGATGGACAAAATAAGTGCTATTGCCACCACTATAAATTCCACTTCGTTAGCTGAGAGCAAGGTGGCAGTGGTATTTTTCCTCAAGGTGAGCTGTGATAACTTTGCTCACGGCTGGCAGGATTGCTATTGTTGTGGAGGCCATCTGATGGGCCATGCTACACGACACTTGAAACCTGTAGGGAGAGCTGCCCACTCTGCAATCCCAAATTTCCGCTTCATGGCGAGTTAATGTTGGAAGATCGATCAACAAGAGTAGCAAATTCTACATTTTAGAATTAAGAAATGTGTAATTCTAAGAGCCAGTAGGGCTCTATAATTATTTAAGGCCTTCAAAACTCATTTGCAGACCCAACTCAAAAGTATAAAAGTCTGAAATTAAATCTCAACTCCAGTAAGAAATCATCATAAACCTCTATTTTCTTGTGGATCCCGTCTGTTAGCTTCAGCGAGAGAGAGGACGACCATGACGTGCCGCCTGTGGCGCAGAGGGGCGACAGGGCGAGGCCGAGCTGGAGCCAGTCCCCGGCGCCGTCGTCTACTACTACTCCTGCCGCTGGTGCCCGCGGCCTCCTTTGTTCCTAAAAATAGTGACCTACTAGTGCATCTTTTTTCCGGGCCCACAAGGTGTTGGTGGTGGAAACCAACTAGCACTTTGTCAGTTTTGATTGCTTCTGAATTTTTGGTTGGTCGACGTTTGTTTTCAGTTGATTTTTTTCATGTTGTTCTGCTAAGCAAATCCGACTAATTTTTATATACCTCGTCACCCAAATCCTATCGGCCCCTGACAATCCTACATGTCTTCGTTTCATTGGTCAAAAAAATAGATTGATACACTACATAACAACACTCGATCGTTAGGGAGTTAGTCTAAAAAAAGCCTACGTAAAAAAAAAGTTTAACACTCGATTGTTAGGGAGTCACTCCAAAAAATACTCCTACGTCAAAAAGGTTAAAAATACGACGCCTGAGAGATTCGAACTCTCGCGGACAGAGCCCATGTACTTAGCAGGCACACGCCTTAACGACTCGGCCAAAGCGTCGTTTGATGATAGAAATAAAATGAGAACTTATATAATAAAATAAATAGATGCAAGATGAGATGAAAACTTTTTTGCTGGAATTCAGGACTACATGATGGCTTTATCCAAACAGAATGACGATTCATACCAACACAGCACCAAGTCTTAGCTTCGGAGGTCAAAACATGCAGGTGGTTTCCCTGCTATTTTACATATATTGCACACATGTTCGACAACCGATGCTCAAAAGAATCTGGACCAGGCAGGGTTCACAGAATGCGGGCGTGCTTAGTTTCCTTGCAATTTGATAGTGTTTGGTTTGGGGGTGAAAAATGTTGCACACACTTTTGACCTCAAATTAGAGGTATTAAATAAAGATAGCTTACAAAATTAGCTCCACAACCCCGGGCTAAATCGCGAGACGAATCTAATGAGATCTTTAACCCTATGATTAGAGGATGGTTAAAATAGCACCACTGTAGCAAATTATGAATTAATTAGGCTCATTAGATTCATCGCACAAAGTTGCACTCATATGTGAAAAGATTTTACAAATAGACTTTATTTAGTACTCAATCCATGCAAGATTCTCTAAGTGGAAAAAAATTTCACCCAGGAATTCAAACATGTTCTACCGGAGCAAAGAAGTTGTTTGATTTTGTTGCTGCATTATCTCGGGGACTACGCGAGAAGATTTTACTTGATGAATCGAGCTAGCCAAAACAGCTCTCCGTAGAAAGCAAGGCAAGGCTTGATTGTCAAAGCAAAGCAAGGCAATGCTCTTCCAGCTACCAAGCTGACCCGCCCTGCATTGCTTCATCTTCATGAATCATACTTTTTTTTTGCGAGTAATGCATCATACCAATCGATGCTTATTGTAACAAAGATTGCAGATTACTAATAATGAACAAACGAATAAGATTACAAACAGTCAATTCAATCATCGAAGGCTCTCAGACCACGACGGTCACGACACTAGCACTGATACTCCGAGCTGCTCTGCACGCGCTGCCGCAGGTGGTGGCAGGACGCTCCTCCTCCGCCTCGGCGAACCACGGATGCCGGAGCGCGGCCGTGGCGGTGAGCCTGTCCCTAGGCTGAACGGCGAGCAGACCGACAAGAACCTCCCGCGCGCCCGGCGACAGCTCCGTCAGGCCCTGGAACGCCGGCCAGTCGTCGAACGCCTTGAGCCCCCTCTCCCCGAGCGCGCACCCCAGTTCCGTCACCCTGGCGAGCATGGCGTCCTCCGTCTCCTCGTCGAACATGAGCCGGCCGGTGAGGAGCTCGGCCATGACGCACCCGAGCGCCCAGATGTCGACGCCGGGGCCGTAGTCCCGGCGGCCCGCGAGCTGCTCCGGCGAGCGGTAGGGCAGCGTGCCGACGCGGCGCTCCGGGTACGGCGCCGCCCCCTCGGCCCTCGCCGGCGTGGCGAGCCCGAGGTCGCAGATCTTGACCGCTCCGCCGGCGCCGACGAGGATGTTGTCCGGCTTGATGTCGCGGTGGATGATCCCGGCGCCGTGCATCCGCTCCGCACCGCGCAGGAGCTGCCGCATGGCCACGCGCGCCCGGGCCTCCGTGAACCGCGCCGGCGACGCCGCCGACGCCCCCCGCAGCAGGCGGCGCAGGCTGGCGCCGACGAACTCCATGACGAGGAACACGTCCCCGGTGGCGGCGTCCTCGACGACGTCCCGGATCCCGACGACCGAAGGGTGGCCGCGGCAGGCGGCCAGGCAGCCGGCCTCGCGGAGGACGGCGCGGAGGTCGGAGGCCCTGGTAGCGCGCTTGACGGCCACCGCCTCGCCCGTGGCGCGGTGGCGCGCCTTGACCACCACGCCGAAGCTGCCCTCCCCGAGCACCTCCAGCTTGTCGTAGTCGTAGATGCTCCCAAGCGTGATCCGCGCCCGCTTGCTCCCGCCGCCGGTTGCCGTGCCGTTGGCCGCCACCGGGCGCTTGCGCATCACCGCTGACATGAGGAAAGAAAGAGCGCGCTGTCTGGTTCTTGGCGCGGCGAGGCGGTGGTGGAGGAGAGAAAGAACATGATTCTTTGGAACTGACGAATTACGCGGTGGCTGGGGAGTGGCGTCCACCAAATCAATTTATACGGTGCTCAAATTCGAGTCCGATTCATCAACCATGGCGCGCTGTATGCGTGCCGTGCGCGCGGGGTTTGCCGGGCGGGCGCGGGAGGAAGCGAGGAAGTCGCCAAGTCGGAGAAGAGTACACGGAACTCCGACAGCCTTTAATCCTGATCGTGTTGTCAGAAATTATAGGTCGGCAGGTCACGAACGTTAATTTGTTGTGATAAATAACTCCTAAAAGATCGCCGCGAAAATTGCATTTCTGCTTATGCAACTCGCAATTATCCGTGGAAACTGCACAATTCAATTAATACACACACTCTCACCATCGACCCCTTTGTAAACTCTCTTCTTACAACATTGTACCCATTTCTCACAATCCACTGGTCATGTTTAGGTAGGTAAAAAATTTTCAAATGTCACGTTGAATGATTTTATACTAATTAAAAGTATAAAATATAGATTAATTATAAAACTAATTACACATATGAAGTGTAAATTGCGATATGAATCTATTAGATCTAACTAGTTCATGAAATGACAATGTAGTGCTACAGTAACATGTGCTAATTATAAATTACTTGTTATACTTCATTTTGTGTAACTAATTTTATAATTACTCGACTGATGGTGTTGTTTTGTCGTGTTTTGATTTACCAGATGCTCTGCAAGTAGGGGTGGTAACGGACCCTTCATTTTGTACTAAAAAATTTAAGGAAACTAAAAAATAAAAGGGTCTAGTTGGATTGTGAAGGATGTATTAGAGCCATGGTCCATTACCACCCCTATCTGCAAGAGGTAATTAATAAACGTGTGCCCTAAAAAAAGTTACTTAAGACGTGTTAAGTAACCTTCTCATAGGTCGGCCGCCTGCTTCGAGAAGGTTCTTTTCGTGCATCATCGAAGAGCAGACAAGGAATACTGTAGCGCGCGTGCTAATTGACGAGAACTTGCTACCTGTGCACTCGCGTGGCCGAAAAGGTGCAGAGATAAACGTAAAAGAAATTAAGATCATGAGAGGGGAAAGGTGTAACATCCAGGTGCACGCTTAAAGGACAACCTTCAACTAAATAACTGTAAGTTTTAAGACGCATTTTCAACTAGAAATTTGGAGCTATTTACTTGGAAATAAACGAAAACGAAATAAAAATCAGGAGAGGATCATCCATGCACGCTAAATACAACTCCAGTTCAAACTCCTCACTTAAATTAAAGGACCTTCAACTAAATAACTAGAAATTTTAAGACAATTTTCAACTAGAAATTTGGAATTATTTACTCAGAAATCGTCACTACTGCATATGAAGCTTCACAGAATCACAGGCTTATGAGCACGAACCCCAAAAAAAAAACGCACGTCACTGAACGTAGGAGAACAGAACAGGATACAAATATTTGAAATGCGCCATAATGTGTTTTCCCACCATGTATTTTACAATTGCTACAGGCTACAAGAAGTAATATTTCAGTGCCATGGAAATCGCAACCATAAATTTACAGAAGGATAAATCAAATGGTCGTACTAGCACAAGAAAGAATTGCACCGTCTCAAAATCACATGAGCAACAAAAATTGCCACTAGAAGCAGTCCCTAACACCAAATTCCTGCGCTTGTACCGCTCAAGCGCTAAGCGGCTGCTGAGGGAGTACGCGAGTTGGCAGCAGAGACCTAAGCTGCTCACTACCTGGAAGCCCATCCTTCAAACGGCTGAATGCTCCAATGACTCGACCCATGCTCTGTCAAAGAGAGTGAACATCAGTCAACCATATGATTAGCTGGTAAACAGAAAACAACTTCTTTGTTAAGGGATACACAAATTCCTATCTAACAAAAAAAAAACATTTGAGATAGAGACAAATGGCTACTTTGCAAAAATAACATTAATGGTGAACTATGATTTAACTCGAAATTTCCAAAAATGAGTTTAGTCCAAAAGGAAGCATTGCAGTGGTGAAATTTTTTGGTCCTCTTTCAAGGTCCTAATAGGAGTATTGAACGTAGACTAGTTACAAAAATAATTAACGAATGAACTGGAAATTGCGAGACGAATCCATTAAGCCTAATTAATCCGTCATTAGAGATTGATTACTGTAGCACGACGTTGTCTAATCATGACATAATTAGGCTCGTTAGATTCGTCTCAAAAAGTAAGGTAGAGGTTGTGGAATGAGTTTTGTCACTAATCCACATTTAATAATACTCCTAATTAGTGTCCGGGGATTGATGTGACGGCCTGACGGGTAGTTGGTGAAATTTTTGGGAACTAAACGGGCCTCATGTAAATTATTCTACATCAATTAAAAAGAATAGTCAAATCAATATCCTCGTAAAAAAAATTAGCATACTGTCTAAAGGATGCGTGTTCAACAAAACATTCTATAGAGCGCAACAGCTGCAAGTGAGACAAATTTAAATGCAATGGGAGCAGACTGTTGAAATGTTGAGACTAGAAAATATAGTTCAGTGAGACTTTGATCATTTTTTCAAGTAGTTCTCCAGTAACTCAATGAATTGTGAAGAGGACAATTAGCTCAATCAGGACAGGAATTAAGGAACAGAACTGAAACATCATGAAACTAGGCCTGGTAATCATAAAAATAGAAGGCATGCAAAATCGGTCTGATTTTCTTATTCTCGAAAACGCAGCATATCTGTGTATCTTTGTACTAACAGAAAAAAGTGGGTGTGATTATACAAATTTAACTTTGGAATTGTTATCCATTTTCTCAGTAAATATTTTCAAATATAAATACCTCGGAAGCACTTTGAACTACAAACAGGAACATGGGAAGAGCATTGTGCGATTCTGTCATCATATATTTTCATAATGTATCACAGAGGTTATATCTTTCATGCCGCCAGCAAAACTTTAGAAACAACAAGAAAAACACGGAACAATGGAAAAAAGGCACTCCTAGCAAAACTTTTCAGATAAAGGCTATCGCATACCTCACCGTTGACACTGAACTGAAATTGATGAAGGTGCATTTCCTGCTGCCACCTCTGACTCATTACGACAAAACCCACAACAGCACCAGCTGCCACAACTGAGCAGACTGTAGTCACTCCCTTTATATGGTGAAACAGATAGGTGGATTTCCTTTTCCACCATCCTTCACAAGGAAGATCAGCCTTGCAGTTCATGTGATCTGTGGGGTTGGAATCTGGTAAAGTAGATTCATTGTTGGTAGGCAAGTCGCTGTTGACAGATAGATTCTCATAACTCATGCCGTCAACTTCTTCAGGTGATACATGGCACCACTCATCATCATTACTCCCAGCACAACTACCTTCCTTACCATCACTGTTTGTATTTGATTCATCAGGTTCTACTGGCAAAGTCTCATGCTCAGATTCTATTGGCAAATTCTCATGCTCAGATTCTATTGGCAAATTCTCATGCTCACTGGGAGGGAACACAAAGCCATCTGACATGACTAATCCAGTATGCGTGCCTTCCTGACTATTGTTCAAATCCCCATATCCAGGTAAATTAATAGGATCCAATCCTTTTCGGAATAATGGGCTGGCATATACTGATGAAGTCAGAGGTGGCATATCCCATTCATCAGCCACAGGTGACACTCCAGTGATCCCATTGTCATCTTCCATTCATACAAACCTACCACAAAAACCAAAAACTCAACATTACATGGGAAAACTTTAAAGAACAAATGTTAGTAAAGATCATCATACTGTATCAATGCATACTTCAACACCCAAACGGATGAATTGTTAAATATATCAATGCATCTTACAATATATGCCAATCTGCACAACATACTTTAGTAATTCATTCATTTTGGAGTGTAAGTAATGAAGAAATAGTTGCTGATTCCCATATGTAGGATTGTAGAAATGCAACTAGTGTCAAACAGAGCAAAAACCCATGATAATTTGCAAACATCCATCCCCAACCATCATCACCACCAGGCACATTATGGTTCATATGCTCGCTATTTCACTTATGCAATATCATCACCTATGTCAAATACATCACATATGTCAGCAATATCATCTCAAACTAAGCAACTAACTGAATTTCTTGAACAAAGAAACCCAGTTGTCCTAATACTCCTACTTAACCCTTTGAAGACAAAGGTGTGCCATAATATCCAGCAGCATTGGGCTTACCCATATCCCCAAGATCATTGCTACCGTCCTTATGACATCCATCGTGCTATCTGCCCTGCTTTAAGAAAGCTCGCGGAGGTAATTTGACAGTCAAGTCCCACGCTCAATTCAGGCTTTTCTGATGATATTCTCATGGTTGGGCACAAAGGGGCTACAACGGGCTCGGGGAGCAAACGAGAACGAACTCAATGAGCGCAGATACAATTCACCAACCAGCTGGCGTGCGCTAGTATGAGCGGGCATCTAACGCCTCCTACAACACAAGAGCAGCCCAGAACGCCATGGTAGCAGGCTACCAGCTGCGGGAGGCGAAATTTTTATCCAGCCTATTCAAACCGCAAGAGAATCAGTCGAGAACGGGACCACCCACCCCTAACGCAGCCGCGCAGTCCGGGGAACCGCATCGCGCGAACCCGCCCCAACCCAAATTCTCTCGCCGCCGTGGCGGAGCGGAACCCGAGAACAGATCAAGGAGCGCGGCGAGCGCCACCAGCGGGCACGCAATCAATCAACGAACTAAGAGGGCCGGATTGGAAGGGCGGAGCAAGGCGGGTACCTGAGGCGAAGACGACGCTGGAGGGTGGATTCTCCGGCGACGGGGCAGCGTCGGTCGATTCCGCCGGTGGCGGCGGCGCGGGGTGGGGGTCCTTGGCGAGCAGCCTCCGATAGGCAGTTGGAGCTTTCCTTTCCTTTTCTTTCTTTCTCACCAATTAATTTTATTTCGTTGGTGCAGGTGGTGGTTTGGTTTGGAGAGACAACCGGTTTCCAGCACGAATTCGTATCCCAATCTCATTTTTTTCTACTAAGCTTTTCTTTTTAATCTCCTGATTAATAGTAATAAGTTAATAAACTGGTGACTGATTGCATGGCAGCAGGATTGGGGAGTCGCGGTGGGCCCACTCACAAAGGCGTGATTCGGACATGGTACCACGGGAGATGCACGAGCCCAGCCAGACCTGGTGCGGATGTGCGGTGCGGTCCCGAACACTTGCGATTTCAAATCAATCATTGCATGTTTCAAAATTCCCAGTGTATATTCTTTTTTGATTCGTGCTTCGTATATGTTTTTTTTAACTGACGCTTCAAATATATTCTGAAGGTCACGGATGTTTCGGGTTGATAAGTAGAGAAGATACCTTTGTTTCAAATGGTAGGTTCGTAGATGTATGTCTAGACACACAAGTTTGTACAAATTTTAGAAAAGCTATAAAACAGTCGACAATTTGAAACATGATGAATATAGAAACTACAAATCGTCACGAAGCTACAAGTACATGAATTTGGATTTGATTTGCATATCTTACAAAATCGCGATGAATTACTTCACCATCGAGCCACGTTGATTGTTGAGCAACAAAACAAAGGATGATCAAAATGAGGACGTTGACAAATAAAACTACTGCTTTGATAAATGTAATGCCTTTACAAATGGTTGGTTGCCAATAGACACAAGCCTGATGAAGACAAAACACGGCTAAGTTCTAACATTAGCACCTAGATATCATCCTTAGTTACTAGTACAGTAAAAACGTTAAAACAGGGTACTACATCAAAAAGGGGGCCGCGTTTGGAAGTTTTGCCTGCTTGCCTCAACTCAGCTCGTTGAGCAAGGTTAGCCTTGCTAGCCGAGAAAGTCAAATCGGCTTGCTACCTCGAGCAAGAAAAAAAAAGACTTGCGGTGTAAGGCATCTCTGAATCTTTAGTGCACACGCCAACTAGATGTTGCATTTTTCATTTAGACAGTAAGGCTGAGGCTATAGATGGTCAAAAAGCACGAGGCCCATGGGCTGGCCCAAAGCACGAAATTTTGGCTCGACACGATCACGGGCCCAGCACGATGATTTCGGGCCTGGGCCGACACGAGCACGAGCACGACGTTGGGCCGTGCTGGGCTGCAACTTCATCCCATAGTGCCGGCCCAGCCCAGCACGAAATCGGTCGGCCCGATGCGGCCCATGTGCTGGCACGATGGCCCGTGGCCCAGGTGGCCCAGTAGGCCCGACCACATATAAAGGGGGCCCCTTCCTTCCCCCAAACCCTAGCGTCCCCCACTCCTCCCATTCTGTAGCCACCCGCCGCCCCCTTCCCGCACTCCTCCGCCCGCCACCGCCCCTTCTTCCATCGCGACTCCATCTCTCCCTCCCGGCGCATCAAGGTCGCACGACCGTGGCGAGGAGGACTGCCAACCGGATCTGTGGTGCAGTGGTGGGGGAGCTCCGGGCGCGACAATGGGGGAGCTCCGACCTCCGGGCGCGGCGATGCGGTCGGCGGTGGTGGAGCTCCGGCGTCCATGGCACGACGGCCTCCGGCACAGCGGCGCGACGACAACCTCCTCTTCTTCCTCCTCGTCGGTCGATCTACGGTGTCGGCTACCACCTCCACCCCCGGCCACCTCCTCCCGACCTCCCCCCTCGCCGGCCGGATCAACAGATCGGTCGCCGGCCACCTCCTCCACTCCCTCGCTGACCAGATGTACGACGCTGGCCACCCTCGTCGGGCTGCGGGCTGGCACGGGCCAGATGGCCCATCGTGCCTACTGTCGTGCCTCGGGCCGGCCCAGCCCAAAAAATTAGCCTCGGGCTGGTGCTGGGCCATAATCTCAGCCCATAGTGCCGCCCAGCACAAGCACGAAGTCTGTCGGGCCACGTCGGGCTGGGCCGCTTCGTGCCTGGGCCGCGTCGTGCTCGGGCTGGGCTGGGCTGGGCGGCCCATATGGCCATCTATAGCTGAGGCTAAGGCATCGCTAAATCTTACATTTTGTCATGACTCGAGAGCCTAGTTGTCATATGCAAATATGCAATGGATCATCCTTGATTGCCGGTGGATGGTATCTCGAAAATACTAAACGGTTTGTCGATTCAGGTCATTTAGCATTGGCATTTCGATAATGTGATTTTGCCCCCCTTGAACTTTGCATATATTTGCCCTATATTCTGATTGTTGACTAAATCAAGATAGCATTGACATTGACTTGTGGATAGTTGAGGGCAAAATAACAAAGTTGGAAAATAAGAGCAAAGTCACAATTATACTTCAAAGCAGATGAAAAGAAACACAAATGACCCTTTAGCATTTAGAAGTATGAACATTGTCGAGTCACGCGTTGATAGTCGTTGCAAGAGATGAGTTGGACCAATAATCAATAGCTAACTAAACAATCATGTATCTATGTCGGTTCTTCAAATAAAATTTCACTTATAAAGTAAAATGAATAATGATTGTTGTTATTAACATAATAATTTTTGGTTGTTGTTAACATAATAATTTTTTGATTGTTGTTAGCATATACTAATTTTTTTGAGAACCGTTAGCATATAATAATTGAATTTAATTATTTAATCATATTTTTTTAGATCAATTATTTAATCATATGATCGTTTGATTCGTTTCTATGGCCTGGGCCGTTTCTCGGTCCCTTCCCCTTTTGGCCCACCAAAGCTTAAAGCCAATAGCCCCGTCGTCTCTTCTTCCTCGCCATTTCGCCATGGCCGCCGTTCGTTTTCTCGGCACGGCGCCTGGCCGCCATGAGAGGTTGGTGGGGCCCATACCAGCCGTCGGATTGGGCGGTCGCTCCACCTTGCCTATATGGAGGGTCCACCCCTACTTCATTCGGTCAGTTCCGTCGCCCGGAGGAGCGGAGAGGAGGGGAGCAAGCGCGGGGCGCGGCGAGGCCCTCGCGCGCTCCGCGATGGGCAGCGACCTGTTCACCCTCGACTTCGATTTCGATGGCGTCTTCTGCGACAGCTGCGGCGAGAGTTCCCTTTCCTCTGTAAAATGGTCTCCTCCTCCGCCTTGCTTGCTGCGTGCTTGATATGCGTCAAATTAACGGTGTTAGCTTTGGTGTGCTTTGGCAGGCCGCGAAGGTGAGGTGGCCGTGGGGTGCTTGAGCAGGTTGATTCCGCCATGGAGGATTGGATAGTGGAGAAGATGTACACCGTAAGCTTTCATTTCTGAGCTCCATTTAGCATTTCTATACTTTTGCGGAACACTCGATTTTTGTTTAAAAATTGTATGTGTTAGTTAATTGGAATGGAAGCATATTTTATGGAAATGTGGGAACTAATACAACCTCCTCTGATTAGTAAGTAGATTCCATGTCGCAATGCAGCTACATCATTAAAGTCCGCTGCCTCCGCAGTTTTTCACCAATCAAACTAAGTGGTTTGGCCCCTTCATTTGCCTATCCACTATATGAAGTTATTCTTGGACTGACCAATATATATTCATAGAAATTAAGTTAGATCTAACTATAACTTTGTGTTTTCCTGTTGAAGTGTTGATAGTTGGGATTTGGCCTTTGGGTAGTATGTATACTCCATGGGGACATTTATCTCTAGATATGCTAGTTTTCTGTCCTCAGTTGAGAGGAACACTTCAAAAACTTTCTGAAACACTCTCAGGACCATGACCACATGGATCAGATACAGATCGTACATTTCTATAGTAGCTCCCTTATACATAGCATACAAAGATAGTTTTATAAAATAGTAGCAGAAACTTCATCGTATTTAAGTGGGTCTAGGTGGTAAACGACTTTCTAAATATTAGTGGGTATGGCTATTAAATAAGTTGGAAAAAATTGATCACAAATTCCTTATTGACTCCATGTTTGCTCGCTAGCCCTTTCTGAGCATGTGGGTCTGCATGAGCCATGCATGCACATACATATGTACTTTACTGTGTGTTATTGGCTCATTGCTTGCTTGTGTCTATGTGTTTGTCTTACGTGTTAACTTAATTTTATTGCTCTACATGAAAGTTTTGTGTTTGAATGATCACAATTTTATTAGTCACTTTTGATACGGCAAAATTTTCCACATTGTCTCCCTTTTCAGTTTACAGACTAATACGCTCGAAAAAGTTGAAGTGATGTAATGAGTTAATGACTCTGAAGTGTCTTATGTTCAATTTTTTATATGGAACAAAGCATATTTGTGCAATTCATTGGCAGGTCAATTTGACTGCAGGTTTTATCCTGGGACAGCTGATGCATTAAAGCTTTCAAGCTCTGAAACTTACATAGTCACAACAAAACAGGTCTATCTCCTACATTTTTCTACTGTGTGACCTAACTTTTCACTATCTTCTATTTAAGGTTCATGGTTTCATTTTTGTTTAGTTAGATGGTTATGAACAACTGAACCGTTTCAATAAATGATTTTTTTCTTAATAATGGAGATTGTAGAAATTTGGTTCCAGCTTTTAGTTGATTCATATTTGTTTTCTCACTTCTGCTCTGTAGGTAATGCAGAATGCTGATATCTGCTGATCACTTATTGGTCATCTTCCAAAGTAGATTTGCTGAAGCTCTACTGAAAGAATTGGCTGGAATAGATTTTCCCTCTGAAAGGATATATGGCCTGGGCACAGGGTTAGTATGGTGCTTATTTTCTTTTCCTTAATTTATCCATGATTTTGCTGAATCTGTGCGTTCATTCTTCAGTCTGAAGGTAAAAGTTGTCCAGCAGCTGCAGCAGATGCCACAACACCGTCTAATACTTCAGTAAGTCCATATTTTGCATGATTGAATTTTAATACCACATACTGCAGCGTATAAACCAGTTCTGGGCATCCATATGAAATGGACAACAGCAAAAGAAGTAGGGGTGATTGTTGTTTCCCTTTTTTTTGGGTTGTACCTTAAATAGTTTCGTTGAGGACCGGCTTGCAACTTTGAAGAATGTGATCAAAGAACCAGCGCTGGATAAATGGAACCAGCTCGTTGATCTCCCGGACTTCAGTAAGAAGCTGAAATAGAAAGCAAGTAGCCCGGACCATCCGAAGTCCGCACTGTGCCCTACTTTTGTTGGCGTACTTCCTTTTCGAGTAAATGCATTGCTCACAAATTTGTGAGCATGTCCAGTATCAGCTCAGCTGGCTATATCTTCAGTGCTTAAAGTTTCTGAGGTCTACCCCGAACAAAGAAAAACTTTCAGGAGTTTTATACCAATCTGTTATATTCCCACCGATCATGGAAACATAAGTTTTTAAAAGTCTTATCAAACTTTTGCAGTATATTGACTATCAATCTTTCATTGTTGTGGTTTTTATTGTATACCATATATTCGAAATACTTTGCAGTCTTTGTTCAGTGGGCCGTGGGCGAGCCTTTCATGACTCTTCTTTCAATTCAGGAAGCGGCTTTGAATGAGTAAAATACACCAGAGGTCTTTCAACTTGTAAGGAGGTGTTACTTAGGTTCATCAACTCCAAAATGCATTTCTGGGTTCATGAACTTGTTGAGTCATTCACCGCAGGTCCATAACTGTCCAGATACTGGGATATTGCCCGTGCGTTGCTACGGGCTATAAAATATTTATTATAATATGTGAAGCATCTCACAAGATATAGTGTGAAATAAAAATGGATATTTAAAACATATTCATTTCACGAGTGTAGTTACTGAATTTAACAAAGCTAAAGATGCCACAGTATTACAAAGATGTGATGTGTGTCTATAAGAAACTATCATCACAACGATCATGATCAATTCAAGTGGGTTAAGGCCTAACCTATTTCCTAAACCAGTTACATTGCTTGTGTGACAGATTTTGATGTCCAGCATACAAAGGAATCACCTGCACTCACAGAATCAAAGACAATCAAGTTGAAACATGCATGCACATTTATCTTAATTCAGTCACATTAGCCCCTCTTGTGCTGTCAAATAAACCTTACCATCAAGGCATACTATCCTAACTTTGCCAAAATTATATTAGAGGCCAAATCGAGAAGCTAAAAAAACAACTCTCTTACCACTGAACTGCAGGAATATATTTTCTTTTTTATGATCTAACAAACCTTACCTCAGTTTGTATATATGAGAATATATAGCATCCTAATGCAGCAAGGAACTCAGATGCGGGAAGCAAGAGATAAAATCTTATAGGAGGAAGAGGGTAAACCAACTCACCCTTCTGCTGAGGCTGTCGTCGCCCTTGGGCTTTCAGTGTGTAGATGGAGTAGCCGATCAGCAGGATCCTGCAGAGCACAGCGGCCCTTATTATCAGGAAGAGGTCCATAGCAAGTGTGAGCAGATCACCATGAGAGAGAGAGAGAGAAACATAACATTTGATTAGCTTAGAATTCTAGCATTATATAAGACTCCAGCTCAAATGGCAAAAAAAAACTGATATGAATCAAAATACTTTCATCCTTACTCATCGAAGTCTTGTGAATAATTCTTCGATTTGGATCTTACGCTGCTAAATATTAGCATGATGCGCCAGATGGTCAATCAAAGTTCAGACTTCCTTGAAAAATGGTTCCATCAATCTGACCTAACATATTGCAAATACAAGAGCATCAGCAGCTATAGTTCTGACGCAATGCATCGCACACCTGATCCTGAGATAATATCTATGTACAACTGTTTCATTGGCCCTGTTGACAATTTGGCATTTCAGCTGGTCAATCGTTGTCTGAAACTAAAAAAGGTGCAAGCATAGGTGGGAAAAGAGAGATGTATTCATGATTACTGAATTTTAAATCTAGACTCAAGTAATGTTACGATTACCTCTTTCTCTTTGAAACCCCAGACTTGGATTTTCCCTAACATACTAAAACCAAAATTCGAAATCCACAAAATTTGTGACCCAAAATGATGAATCATGGAAAGACTGAATACTGCACACTTGTTCTTCTCAGCTTAGGTGGAAGCACGTGCTATCAGGATTAGAATTATGTCAGTCATTTATTTGGCACTTACTCATTTATCCTGATGAGATGATGTAGTTATCGCTGAAAAATCATCATGAAAATTAAAACACTGTAAACTTAGATGGTTGAGGTAAATTACTTCAGAGAGACAAACCTTCAGCAAATGTCTGCATAACATTGACGACAAAAGAACAATTATGATGATTATGGCCAAATAATGTGTATAGAATATTTCTAATTTCCATGTGCCACCTAGCACATTCTCTTCACTGGAGCACCACCTTTCTTGCTTCAAATAATTTTACCATGTGCATGAAAAAACAAACAAAAAATTGGATCAAACAAGCACCAAGACAAAGTTATTAATTCAGAGTAGGCTAGATATATAAATAGAACTAATCCTTCATGACAAACTAAAGCACACGTGTCATTTTAACTATTAATCTGGAGCAAGTAAAAACTACCCACAAGTAGTGCACATTCTCACTCAACAATGAACACTTGTTTCTCCAGGTAATGAACACTTGTTTCTCCAGGTCGCCAAATCCGGAAGCAGTGATAGCCTCCTTCAAACCAAGCAATCACATAGCACCACCTTCAAATTTACTGCAGAGATAGTTATCTTAGTTATAGCCTCTTGAATGTTATGGTTTCACTGATAAAGTAATAGTACATCAAAACAATGACATTGAGATAGCTGCCAGGGCCTTCTTCATCATCCTCCTCTCACGTTGCTTCCTGTTTCTTTCATCCTTCATCTCCCTTGACATTGCTGCATAACGTTCTTTTTCCCTCCGCCTCTTACGATCTTTGGAAGTTGACTCTTTTTGCAGCCGCTCTACCAAATCTGGGTTAGACCATAGAAAAAGGAAGATGCATGCTGAGATGTCATTTGAATTAAGAATCATTACCTGTTCGACATGTGTTTGTCGGGTCACCAAGAGGGACTCTAGTCCGGCTAGGTTGTGACTGGTGCGCCACCGCTGGAGAGATGAAATCACAAGATTTAGTTCCTATTCAGGAAAGAATTCAAGTGCATTGAGTATAACAAGGATACAGGCTTATCGTTTGTAAGTTTTTACACAAGTTGAAATGAATCACCTGGAAATATCACACATGTTACGTATATTAACAACAAGCAACAGTTCCAAGCTTGACCTTCTGCTCACTTGTAGCAATATGTGCATTTACTGAAAAGTCCAACTCTGTTTATCAGTTACTTTTCCAGTTTGAATATTCTTAACATGTAACTAAACCTTAACTTCGTGTGTGATTAAAACCATTTCCAAGCTAATTTTTACACACTGACAACTCGAAGTAAGGAAAGGGAAATTTGTCAGTCCATAAATAAGGGAAATTTTGTACAGTAAGGAGTTTGTCTCCAATTTGAGTACACGACAGTTTACTGGTTCCTTTATGTGCATTGCCAGTCCAATCAAATGAATGCAAGCGGCAAATCTGTGTATTGTTTGAATGAATAAAATGAAAAAACATTGGACAACTTGACATTTAACAAGAAATTACTTGCATCATAAACAATCAAATGAACTCACTGAAAAAACAAACTCAGAAATCAGTTCACAACCTAATACATTAACACATCAATCTAAAAATTTGGTGAATGCTATCCACTGAATATCGATGCATGGTGGCTAAGCAAGAATATCCAATTCAAGACACAAGGAGAAGCTGTATCTCAATTTGATATGGAAATACAAATTACAGGGGCCTAGGAAAAATGGAACAACACTCAACAATTCTGAGAACTCTACAATAAAAAATTACCTACCATGGCAATGTGTAATTGTCACACCTGCATTAGAAACATGATAAGATATACTCAGAGTACTGTGTACAATTATAATTTGCATCAGGTTACATATAAAGCAAATTGTGGCATACCTTCTATATATAAAAATCATGTGGCATCTTAAACTATCAACAAAGAATGAGTACAATTAGAGATATACCCGTGATTTACATGGATCCACATTCCACAATTGTTCTGCTGTCACTTGTGAGGAAACTGTAAGCTTATAGCACTGCTAATATATTTACAGAACCTATCAATCAAAGCCATTACTATTTTTGGTTGTCAGGCTGCCATATTGCAGCTCTGAAAAGCTGAGAATATTATTCTACATTGCCTCTACTTGATGTTCCAGGCTGAGCCTACATTTGGCAAGAAAAGTTTGCACAAGATGGTGGTCACAATAATGTCTGCAGACAGAAAATAAGAACTAACCATATTTATTTCAGCTAATTCTGCAATGGGGCGTCAACCGCAAATGCTAGGAGTACCTTTCGATCCACTTTTCTATATACATGCACAACCCCGTTCCTCCATGTAAATCATCCCTCAACGACAACCCTCAACCAAAATAGAACCAACATTCATGGCATGCATGTAGCTTGATACAGGACGGCATCATGGTAATGACTTGTTAATCTCTACTTGAAAGTTTTAACTGATACATGTCCAGGTACATTAAGAGGCTAAAAATAGCCGGTACTTGGCAGGGGATAGATAATTGCAGGGATGGCTACCACAGTGAAATGATTCATTACATAACCATGGTCCATTCTCCACCTATTTTTAGTGATTCGATTGTACATTTCATAATTCATAACTCATAACTTTTTTTCCTACGCAGTGCATATTTTCAGAATTTCTTACAGTAACAAATTGATGGAAGATGAATTTGTATTATATTTAAGTCTGATAGAAAAACAGATCGAGTAAGAGAAATACTCGTGGGTGCTATGCCTCTTCTCAGAAATTCATCGATCCCACTTACAGTGGTTACTGCAGATCATCAACGACCAGTTGTGAGCGATGGCGACGGAACCGGCGGACGACGTTGGTGGCGACGGCACTGGCGGACGGCGTTGGTGGCGATGGCGGGGGCTCCGGCGGACAGCGGTTGCTGGTGATGGCGACACCGCCGGCGTGGCAGGGGACGTGAAATGGATCACGTGTGGGCGATGGAGTCGGATCCGGGCGTCGGTGGATCGGGGACAGGGACGGCGGCGGCGGCCTCGACGGAGAGGAGGCGGGCGTCGCGGCGGCCTCGACGGAGAGCGCGGGCGGAGGGAGGAGGAGAGACGTGGGTGGAGGGAGGAGGAGTTGGAGGCGGGGGGGGGGGGAAGAACGAGAGGCGCGGGCTGTGGGAGGAGGAGGCGACGGCGAGATGGGAGGCGACGGCGTCGAGGATGGGGCGATGCCGACGGCGGCAGTTCGCAGGGTAAAAAAGAACGGAAGACGTACGGAGCGGGTTGCGGCAGACTCAGGGTGACGTGGGGAGGCAGACGCGAGGAAGGACGCATCAACTTTTGTCTTACTTTCATTCATGACTTGGCTCAAGAAACATTTTCTAGTTGAGGCATTTCAATTAGTAGATTATAAATGAGCGACACATATACTTAGACATTCCTTGGGTTGAATAACAGTAGCCTCCTCGCGTGTACGACAGGAGTAGGCTGCTGTCGTTTAGCTCCGGAAATATCAAGCACGTGTCACTCATAAGCTACTCGATGAAATACCTCAATTAGAATGTGCTTCTAGCCAATTCCTCATGTCATATTACCAGTAGAAGCATATGTGGACAGTTATGAACCTGCGGTGAACGACTCAACAAGTTTATAGACCTAAAAATACATTTTCAAAGTTGATGGACCTAAGCGACACTTTATTACAAATTGATGGACGTTCGGTGCATTTTACTCGGCTTTGAATAGTCTCTGTAGTCTCACAGCATTCCACGACAGCCAGGCGCCTTCCGGCGATGGCCGCGCGGTCGCGGCCGCGCCGCGCCGCCGAGCACCGGCACCAGCTTCGCCCCCGTCGGCTGCTCTTCCTCCTCCCGCTCGCTCTCCTCCTCGTCCTCCTCGCGCAGCTCCCCGCGCTCCTCCTCCGCCGCGCCAACTCACTCGGCCGCCGGTGCCTGCCCGGCGCCACCGACCCCAGTCTCCTCCTCCCCCCGGCCCCGTCCGGGACCCCCGCCTCAGCCTCGCCATCGTCACGCTCGCCGACGAGGGCGCGAGCGGGTCGCGCGGGCGGCGGTCTTTCCGCGGCGTGCTGGAGGCCACCGCGCGGAACAAGCGCGCCTACGCGGCGGCGCACGGGTATGGCCTCGTCGCGCTCCCCGCGTCCGCCGTCGACCCCAGCCGCCCGCCCAGCTGGAGCAAGGTCCTCGCTCTCCGCGCGCACCTCCGCCACCACCACTGGCTCTTCTGGAACGACGCGGTGGGTCTGGGTCGCCGCTGCTGCTAAATTACTGATGGGTTGAATCTTGATTATACTATCAGCATACCAGGAATCAAGTTTATATTTTCTCTTGCACCCAATTGTTGCTTTATTGAGTATACTCATGCTTTATTTTGGTTGTTACACAGGACACTCTGGTTACTAACCCGGAAATCCCGCTGGTGAGTCTTCGATGCTTGTAATTTAAGGTTGGGGTGTCAACTGGAATATACTATATTTTTTTCAACTTGGCATATACAGTCCTGAAATCTTGATCAAACCACTAATAACTTAATTATGGTCTGGTGTATGCACTGGTTGAGATGGATCCCATGTTGGAGGACTTATCTTGCTGACTACTTTTCCCTTCCAATTACATGGTTTGCAGGAGAGGATTTTGTTCTCAGTTATTGGACATAGTGATTTTAATAAGTCACCTGATCTTGTTCTGACAGAGGATTTTGGTGGTGTGAATGCTGGTATGGGAGACTTAACACATGAATATTGTGGGTGTGTTTTGCTTATCAAAATTGCTTTGGGTGCAAATTGTTGCAGCAAACTACTATTTCAGCATGTTGAACCCCAAAGAGGCATCTGTAAATCAAAAATTGTCATCTTACTCAGTATTATGGAGTCTGAAACTGCATTCATTATTTTGAGTAATGCATGTCCAGAATAATCTGATGTTTAGAAATATAAGTTTCAAATTTCTAATTCAGTTTTCTCCATTTTTTGGGCACCATGATTTCGCATTATTCACCATTATACTAAAAAAAGGCAAACCACTTCTCATGCAGGAGTTTTCTTTATAAGGAGATCAAATTGGAGTGAGAGGTTTTTGTATACATGGTGGAACCAGACTTCATTTATACAGTTTGGTTCTACAAAAAGTGGAGATAATGCAGCACTCAAGCATCTAATAGACCATTTATCAGTTGAAGAAATGCATGCACATGTTCGAATAGCAAACATGCAGTGCCTCTTCAATTCCTACCCTTGGATCCTCTCATGGAAGTCGACCCTCCGCCTGATCTTCCACCTGGCCACTACATGGAAAGGTTCTCGCATTCTCTCATCCACTCTACTAATCTACAGTGCATATGTAATGAGAGTTTGCATTTAAATTTTATAATTAGGACATAACTTACCAGGAGTACTTATGTACCATTTGATAGTTTCGGCAGATTGATTTTATAGAAATGTGCAAAATGATCCTCCGTTCCAAATTATAGGTCGTTTTGATTTTTCTACGTTCATAGATATTATTATGCACTTAGACATACATTATATCTAAATGCATAATAATATATATGAATCTAACAAAATTAAAGCGGCCTACAATTTGGAACGGATGGAGTATTGCAAAAAATAATGACGAAAGATATATTAAATCAGCATTGTTTCACTCAAACAACAAAGTGACATGTTTCCAGCATTCGTACACTGCATACCATTGTTCTAGTCTTCATGTACCCCATTTCGGTCTGTATTTACTACAAAATTACACACTAATTGTTCTCTGCTGCAACCTTACGTTGTCGCCTATCATGGTATCCAATAAATTGCAATTATGGGATGAACTAAGATTGTTTGGAGTACCATTACCGTATACCATCAGAAAGCCTTCACTTTGCTTCTTATGGAAATTTCCTTACTATTGTGCATGGCCTCTCTATGGTTTGTTGACAGAATGAGAATATTGTATTTTCAGGGGTTTATTCGGATGGAGATTTTATGATTCATTTTGCTGGTTTAGATGACAAGCAAGGTTGGACAAATAAGATTGTTGGAGAGATAGAAACTCAAATATGAGCTGAGTTAAATTCATTGTGGTCCAAGGAGAATCCAGGAGATTATGCAAGGGCCCTGATTGATCTGATATTCAGTACTATAGACATGGTACAGCACGTCAGGATGCCATTGTCAACAGTCAAAACTGTGGCATTTGCAAGGTCAAACCGGCAGCTAGAACTAGAAGATATATCGCGTGAAGGCCCTAACTGACATGGTATTCCTAGGCCAGAGCACCAGGATGCCAATGTAAAAACTCGACAGTCCAAATCGTGCCATCTGCATGATCTACCCAGGCTAATATAAGTTGACTTCCTACCGCTAGTGTTAACCATCATTCTGCAAAATTAACAGAATCTACATAACACTGTCATCATGGAGGAGTGAACATAGGCATTACACATGGTTTCTTGCTAATTGTTAGCATTGATTGGTTTCACTACTATACCAGCGACTGATTGTATGGTTGTTTGTTCAAAACTTCAACTAAAAGTCAATATTGATCTAAAAAAAACTAAAAGTCAATATTTCTACCTCGTATTTGCAAAGTACTTGTTGAAACTGAGAATTGTGCTGGCAAGGATTTGCATCACGGCTATTGTTGCGTCGTCGCTATGCTTTTCTAGGTGTGAAATGGCACCAAACATGTTCTTGTTAATTATGGTGAAAATTCTTTGGTTACATGATGCCAGCAGCTGGCTTACACGAATTTATTCGGGAAAAAAAATACACGCCATCGTCTGATCCGGTCAAGGGCAGAAGACGATGTTGTAGTTGCCGCCGGTGGCGCAGGTGAAGGTGCTGCTCCTGTCGTCGTAGGCGTAGCTGTAGGCCTGCGGGCACTTGGCCTTGAAGAACTGCGAGTACCTGCTCGGCCTGCACTTGTCGGGGGTCCCGTACGCCCCGCGGCAGCAGAGCTCGTCGGTGTTGAACGCCAGGCACGCGCTCTTGCACCCCACGGTGACGCCGCCCGCCGCCTTCACCGCCAGCTCCGGCGGGCACGCCGCGTTGATGTCGGTGCCGCACGTCACCGTCCTGCAGCCGGCGCGGCCGCCGGCCGGCACGATCTGGAGAGGGGCGTTGAAGCCGTCGACGTTGCTGACGTCGTAGAAGTCGTTGCCACCCGAGCCGCCGAGCGTGAACTCCGCCAGCGTGGCCGGCGGCTGGCCGGCGGCGCCGGCGCACTCGAGCCTGCCCCCGCAGTCGCCGGACGCGCACGATAGGCCGCCCGGGCCGCCCGGGGAGCAGTGGCGGCGAGTCCAGATGCGGCCGGCCCAGTTGGGCGCGACGCCGTGGAATTGGGCTTGTGCGCCGGGGTGGAGCTGGAAGCCGGTGGTCGGGAAGGCCGGCTTGCCTGGGTTCGTCTGCACGCCGGGGTAGATCGTCTCCCTGCAGTTGTTTTTGAACACGAACGTTGCTGCCATTGCGCCTGAAATGTAATGGTCATCAATCAGTCTGGTCAAATAAATAAATTTTATGCATAAAATAAATTATATAGTTCACTAGTATGACAATTAACTGCCCCACGTGTTTGTGTGTTGTGGAAGTGGATGGATCCAAAACGTGAACAAGATTTTCTAATATTTGATATTGAGTTAAGGTTGTATCCAATTTGAAGGATATAGCTACTTTTATATATCTTCTTTTTAACTCCATGTCATGTCCCTATGTATAA
Source organism: Cenchrus fungigraminus (assembly GCA_036936925.1). Lineage (NCBI taxonomy): Eukaryota > Viridiplantae > Streptophyta > Magnoliopsida > Poales > Poaceae > Cenchrus > Cenchrus fungigraminus. The sequence continues at coordinate 79,537,353 of CM072780.1, forward strand.
AAAAAATAAAAAGAGGAGATGAAGCGCATAGAATCCAATATTTACTCCCACAAATCAAATCTTTTAGGTCTACTTCATAGACACAATGTGGCATCTAAGAAACATGATGAGTCCTGGATATAATAATATATTTGATATACTATGCAAATAGTATATGTAGCCTAAATTTAAGGCACAAATCTAGAACAAAACGGATTTGAAATTGTCTTTCCTTCCAAGGATAATTCAAACATTGAAAAATCGGTACCTGGCGCACAAACGGAGGCTACATAGAAGAGGAACAAAATGCTCCACAAGCTTCCCATGATAACCTTAGTGGAAGACCAGCAAGGCAAGCGGAGAAATTCTAGAGAACTTTGGCATCACATAATTATGAAGCCCCTATGTATTTATAGGAGAGTTTGCTATCTGCAAATTAATGCATAGCACCTTGCTTAAAGATAAAGATAACTTAGGTATATAAATTGCTATCTTTTCTAAGATATTTTAAATCGGAATAATACAGCCAAGTGATCTTGGCACATCCGTTTGGTGGATTACTCCATATAAATGCTAGGCATATCCAATAGCTAGGAATGATCATGTAGTTGATTTTGGCAATACAAGGATACGATTCAAATGAATGAACTTGAGACTTTTCACTCTCTAGTTTTCGTGCCATGACAACTACTTCCTCTTCATTTTTACAAGGTATGGTAGCATCATGTAGTTTATACTAGAGGGCTAGCACTCAAACATTCCCGTTTTACCTAAGCCTGCAAATATGTTCAAGGCACCAAAATTTACCCTGCAATTTTGAAGTTTAGGTTGATTATATATATTCTCTTTTCTACAGTAGTGTGTGGCGTCAAATGGACAAATCTCTATATACGATTCACGCAACAAAAGAAGGCCAACCAGAGTGGCCACGTCGCGGGCTATCCTCGGCCGTCGGATCGGGCGCGTTAACGGCCCGGATCGGCTCATCACAGGTCATTTTGCAGAAAAGCCCTTCCACTTATCAAAAATCATACCCGTGGTCCATAGAATTTTACGAAAAAACCCCTAAACTTTTAGAGAATCTGCTTCCCACCCACTTTTTAACAAAAAAGACCCCGCACTTTGCAAAAATTGATCCAAAACCCAATCTTTCCACGAAATTTTGCAAAAAAACCCTTCCACTTAGCGAAAATCGTGCCACGTCGCGGGCTATCCTCGGCCATCGGATCGGGCGCGTTAACGGCCCGGATCGGCTCATCACAGGTCATTTTGCAAAAAAGCCCTTCCACTTATCAAAAATCATGCCCGTGGTCCATAGAATTTTACGAAAAAAACCCCTAAACTTTTAGAGAATCTGCTTCCCACCCACTTTTTAACCAAAAAGACCCCGCACCTTGCAAAAATAGATCCAAAACCCAATCTTTTCACGAAATTTTGCAAAAAAACCCTTCCACTTAGCGAAAATCGTGCCCACGATCCATATAATTTCGGGCTATCCTGGCCGTCGTATCGGGTGTGTTAACGGCTTGGATCGGCCCATCACAGGTCATTTTGCAGAAAAGCCCTTCCACTTATCAAAAATCGTGCCCGCGGTCCATAGAATTTTACGAAAAAACCCCTAAATTTTTGGAGAATCTGCTTCCCACCCACTTTTTAACGAAAAAGACCCCGCACTTTGCAAAAATCGATCCAAAACCCAATCTTTCCACGAAATTTTGCAAAAAAACCCTTCCACTTAGCGAAAATCGTGCCCACGATCCATAGAATTTTTTGAAAAAAGCCCTTAAATATTAACAGCTCAAATCGGCCAACCAGTGGTTCTTTTGCAAAAAAGAACCTTCTATTAATAGAAATAGAACCTGCAGTCCAAATATTTTTTAAAAAAGCTCCTAAACTTTTAAGAAAATCTACTTCCCTTCCATAATTTTGCAAAAAAAAAAAAATCCGACACTTTCCGACAATCAGCATGAAGACCTGAGTTTTCCACGAAAAAAACCTTTGGTTTTTTTAGAAACAAACACATAGCCTAAACTTGTTAGACAAAATCCTAAACGTTACAACAATCACTCTGTAGTCCATACATTCTTACAAAAAAACCCTACACTTTCAAAAAATTAACACTCTACCACGGCTTTGACTTGTGCTTTTTTACGAAGTAGCCCTTGGACTATACAAAAATTACTGCAGGTAGCCGACACACTGGCCATTCGTGGCAACGCCACGAGCATTTCTAGTATTTGTTGATGTTCTCGCACAACTGGGTTTTGGTTGTCTAAGGGGGTGACAGAATAGATAGAGCTGCACAAGGTGTGGCCAGGTAGAAAATATCGGCATGCTCCAAACGGTAGATTTTCAAAATTAGTATCTATTACTAGTCAAGTAGGTCATTGTTTTTTTTTGTGATTCACACAACACATATGTAGACGTTCACATACACGCGCTCCTATGAACACACGCACGTAATCCTACCTCTACGAGCACCTCCGAAAGACTGAGCCCACAGATCTTCGAGATTGACGAAGTCACCACTGGCGCCTCGCTATCGACAGTCACATCGCCTACCACTGAAAGAATAGCATTGGTTAAATCCTGGAATAAATTCAGGAAAATGCGAGCACCAGCGTCGAGTCTGAATACTCGAACTCTGGTGGGCAGGTTCCATCACAAAGAACCTTACCAGCTGAGCTACTCTTAATTCGCAGTAGGCCAATGCATTTAATGGGAGAACAAAAAGAAGGATGGATCTTTGCATGATTTATAAATGAGAAAATTCCATTTACAACCCTAAAGTTTGAGCCTACTTTCCAACCCTTAGCTACGAAGCCACATTTTTGTCATCATCCTCATACTACAACACATATAAATTTTTATGACATGTATATCTCGTGACAACAAACCAAAACGTCATAAGGTACGGTCATTCATTTTTATGACTTTTGTAGGGGACAGGAGGGTACAATTTAGTGATGAAATTAGAAGCCCGTCACTAAAATTAATTATAAATCATCATAAACCATTCTTCTCTTTCGAAAATGCATCCACCAGATCATAATTACATAAATGTAGCCACTAGCCACCACTACATAGTTCAGCACACGTTCAAAGAAATGTAGGCAAGATATGAAAACTCTGATGTACAATAGAAATAAACAACTAAAAACGGAAGAAAATCAAAATCTCCAACCTATAGCTTGAGTAATCCTCCTTTCACAGCTTGTTTCGTAAGGTTCACTCCAAAATGAACCAACTTTGGGTGAAATGGGTATTAAACCACACAAGCTAAGGGAAAGGGCATGTAGCCTAGTGGTTATAAGACTCCTCGTGGGAGCGAATTTCTCAGGATTTAACGGCGTTTGTGCTTTCAGTGGTAGGTGACGTTCCTGCCAATAGCAATGCACCTGTGGTGACTTCATCAATCTTGACGATTTGTCGGCCCAGTCTTCGAAGATGCTCATAGGGGTAGGGTTTGCACACACGTGTTCATAAGGATGAGTGTGCGTGCGTTGTGAGTGCCTCCGATGTAAATTCGCAAAAAAAAAAAAAAAACTAGATAAGCTAAATCCAGCATAGGGAAGACATTAAGCAACTCCATATACGTAATGTGCTTACCTCTAACCACCAAATCAAGATTCTTTCTATCAACACCCTCATGTCCACCCTCAAAGGTGATGAGAATATATAAGATACCCATAGCTTCTTAAGACTATGAATTGGAAAACCTTAGCACCCACACGAAGTATACCAGCACACAAAAGTCCACCAAATAAAGTGATGCCTCCACAAAAGATGCAACGATAGTTGTAGTCACCAAGGATCGATCCAATGCCTCCAAGGAGGGAAATGGTCCCCAAAGGCATCATCAATCACCATCAAAGCTAGTAGAATTGGCATTATGATTTTTGTTAGTGCACCCTATCCCACCACAGCATAGCTCAAAGAGTCGATGAGATGTGCCCCATACAGCGCCATTGCTAATCGTTGAAAGGCCATTGCACGCATTACTCAAAGTTGACAGAGAGCCCTACACGGACAAGTACACATCCCTTCATGAACGCCTCCCATGGCGCCTGCTCACAAGAGCCAATGCTATGCAGCCAACATGGTAGTGGTGGCTACTAGGAAGCACCATCGCTAGGAAGCGTCACTGCTGCTACTGTTGTCCTTCAGTGGCTAGCCGTAATGGACACCTCTGCCGGTCATACAAACCTAGGTGGCTTCCACTAGTCATGCAATCCTAGGCAACGGAAGACCCCTGCCCACTACCCATGTCGATAGGGTGATAACTGATAAGAGCTTGCTGCCCTACCATGGCATCAAATGGATTTGGATCTAGATCTATAGTTGCAAAGAGAGTGGAAAAGATGAGGGGGGGGGGGGGGGGGGGGAGAAAAGGGAAGGAGGGGGCGCACCACTGCGGGCTATCAACATTGGCGGTGACCGGCTGTGTTGTTGGTGAGGAGAGTTTGTGGCGGCAAATGTGGGTTCCCTCATATCGTCAGGAAGGAATGACACAAGTACAAGATATGGGGGCTTTGCATATATTGCATAAAAACAAGATAGATGACACCAAACATAGAATATACTAATAGATTCATATGCACCAGGGAGGCTCGTTGAACATGGTCCCGACCAAGAAACGACAAATCCTAACTTTTCTATTTTGTATTTATTTATTTACATGTGACATTCCTTTTTAGAAAGTTTTCAAAAACATTTTTGGATAACTTTCTCACCCAACTTACACAAATATTTTAGGAAAACTTTCATGCAATCTTTTTTCAACATAGCTTTTCCCGTACGGGAGTTGCACAAACTCTTCTTTAAACAAGTTGTAGAAATTCTTACAAGCAAGATAGTCAGAGAGTTGAAAGCACTTGTGCCATCGAAACATAGAATAGTATAGGAATACACAATTCAAACAGTGTCAAACACATACAAGCATGTTACGGTGATGTCATCCCTACTTGGCACCATGTATGCTGACGGCAAAGCCCGAACCTATGTAGCTACAGAAATGCAACAACATTTATTCCAAAGAATTCTAAACTCTTGCTAGTCTAGATGTAAATCAAGGATCTCAAGGGCAGAAGAGGATATGATGGGGCAGGAAGGATATGCAATCATGGTGCCTCCAAGGAGGGAAATGGTGCCCAAAGGCATCATCGATCGCCACTGAAAATGGTAGAACAAACATTATGGTTTTTATTAGTGCACCCTATACTATCCCACCACAACATAGCTCAAATTACTAGTTGATGAGATGAGCCCCATACCACGCCATTGCCAATCACCGAAGGCCATCACATGCATTACTCGAAGCTGACAGATAGAGGGCTACACGACCAAGCACACATCCCTTCATGAACGCCTCTCAAGGCACCTTCTCACAAGAGCCAATGACGTGCAATCATGCATGGTAGCGGCTGCTACTAGGAAGTGCCACTGCTATCGCAGCTGTCTTTTGATGGCTAATCATAATGGACACCTCCCCTCAAAAAAGTGGACACCTCCACCATCGGTCATGCAATCCTAGGCGGCTTTTGCCAGTCGTGCAATCTTAGGCGGTTAAAGACCCCAACTCGCTGCCCATGCCAATAGGGTGATAAGAGCTTGCTGCCCTATCATGGCAACAAATGGATTTTGGTCTAGATCTAGGGTTGCAAAGAGAGTGGAAAAGTTGTGGGGGGGGGGGGGGGAGGAATGGTGAGAAAAAGGGAATGAGGGGTCCGCCACCACCATTGCTGGCTATCAACGGCGGCGGTTACCGACTGGGTTGGTAAGTGGATTTTTTGGCTAAACACAGAAGATACTAATAGATCCATATGCATAAGGGATGCTTGGTGAACACAATTCCAACCGAGAAACGACAAATCCTAACTTTTCTACTTTCAACTATTCCTCTATATGTGACATTCCTTTTTTTTAAGAAAGTTTTCAAAAACTTTTTTGGTCTCACCCAACTTTCACCAAAATTTTTTCGTGGTAACTTTCACTAATTTTTTTGGGAAACTTTTAATGGAAACTTTTTTTTGTCTGAGAGTCAGGGGCGGATCTAGCCTTGTTTATCGGGGTCAGCTGACCCCGACGAATTTTGTAAATCCTTCACTAAATCACTATGAAAATAGAGGAAAAACTCTATCACACACTGAACTTGACCCTAATGACCCCGGTGAAGTTCTCAGCTAGATTCGCCCCTGTTGAGAGTTGAAAGCACTCACTACTGAAAACTTGAATTTCCCCGTGTGTCCTGTGTGTGACGAATTTCCCTATGTGTACCGTCGAAACACTTAATAGTCTAGGAACACACATTTCAAACAGTGTCGAACACATACATGCATATTACAGTGAAATCACCCCTACTAGGCGCCGTGTACATGCATGATGGCAATCCTGAACCTATGTAGCTAGAGAAATGCAACAGAATTTATTCCAAAGAATTCCAAACTCCTGCCAATCCAGAGGTAAATCAAGGATCAAGGGCAGAAGAGGATCTGGTAATTGCCGCCGGACGCGCAGGTGAAGGTGCTGCTGCTGTCGTCGAAGGCGTAGCTGTAGGCCTGCGGGCACTGCGCCTTGAAGAACTCCGAGTACCTGCTCGGCCGGCACCGGTCGGGGCTCCCGTAGTCCCCGCGGCAGCAGAACTCGTCGGTGTTGAACGCCCCGCACGCGCTCCGGCAACCCACCGTGCTGCCGTCCGCCGCCCTCGCCACCAGCTCCGGCGGGCACGCCGCGTTGATGTTGGCGGCGCACGTCACTGTCGCGCAGCCGCCGCCGCCGGGGCCGCCGTACGGCAGGATCTCGATGGGCACGTTGAAGCCGTCGACGTTACTGATGTCGTAGAAGTCCCTGCCGCCCTGGCCGTTGAGCGTGAACTCGGCCAGCGTGCTCGGCGCCTGGTTGCCGTTGCCGGCGCAGTCGACGCGCCCGGTGGCGCAGTCGCCGGAGGCGCACCCGAAGCTGCCGGAGGCGTCGGTGGCGCACCGGTAGCGGCCCCAGATGCGGCCCGACCAGCCAGCGGGGATATCGGGGAAGGAGACGTCGGGGCCGGGCGGCAGCTCGAAGCCGGTGGTCGGGAAGCTCGGCTTGCCTCGGCTCGTCAGCACGCCGGGGTAGATCGTCTCCGGGCACCTGTTTGTGAACACGAATATGGTTGCCATGGCGCCTGGAAATGCATGCGTGAGCACATCAGCATCAGCATATCAAAACATTCAAAGATAATTTTGGACCAAAATAATGGATTATTGCTTCATAGATTAAAGAAATGACCATGATAAAACCTGAAGACCATGATGAACTGCATATCATAGAAAATGGAGATTTCTATGTTGGAGGATGAATTAAATAATTAATACCTGGCAGAAGAACCGGGACGAAGAAGAAGAGCAACAAAATGGTCGAGGAGGCTCCCATGGTGGTGTGGCACCAAAAGAATGTTTGTGTTTGTCTTTGCAACACAAATGGAATTTATAGCAGCATTTGAAGAAAAATTGTTACTAGGAAATCTTTAAAAGGATACACAGCAGTAAATTGAAGATCATCTAGGAAGCTATATTTGGAAAAAGATAAGTGGAAACAACAAGTACCGTCCGGACGGCTCAATGGCTACATCCATTGGATACTAGCTGTGCCTATTTGGATGTTCAATGCATTAGTGTCCAAAATTTCTCTCTCTAGCTAGAAGCACGACGCCAGCAAATTTTATACTCGATTTTATCTCTTCACACACACGCAGCAATTTTCCTTACAGACCGTCAAGCATCGTCGTCGTTTCGTCCTCAGTGGTAGCACACTCATTAAGTGTTGCTCTTGGCACATGGTGTGGCATGCTACCGTGTTGGCTTACGCGGGGAGTTAGCTCATCACCGGCAGTTTCCACTTTGTCACTCTAGCCCAACTGTATTTGTTTGCTTCTCATTCAACTGGGGCACTCATCACTATGGGAAGAAAAATGTAGGGTAGTAGTATGACCCATCCTTCGGCTGGGTTCGCACAGAGCCTCACTTAATTCTGTCTTTACTGCTTCTTTCTGAAAAAAGTGTATGACACATGCTGAAATAGGCACACTCCGTGCCCGTTCGTTCAAAAACAATCCATCTAATGTGAAAAACCATCTCATAATTTTTTTTCCAAATGTACCCCTCTGTTTCAGATTGCACGTCATTTTGACTTTTATATGTTCACAGACAGTGGCGAATCTACGATTTTAGCTTAGGGTATACCGTCCAAAAAAAATTCATATACAATTTGGTAAAATCATTTTACCAATTCGGTAATTAATTATAAAATTGACAACATTATTGGGTAGGTAGGTATGCACTAAGTAACACAATAAGGCTTAAATTCATGGATTAAATTGAAACCATCCAATAGTCTCAAAGGCTTAAATTTATTTGAGGCTTTCAAAGGGACATAAATGTATTGACTATATCATCTTCATCAACTTCAAAAAATTGCTTGCAAAATGAAAAAAACTAGACAATCATCCAAAATACTATCTTCTATCTTATTTTGTAATGTTGTTTTCACTAAAAACATTGCAGAAACTACTTTCAACACCTGCTTCTACCACTTTGAGAAGCTCATAAATTCACCTAGATGGTGGCCTGGGCCTGGCACTTGCTCGGCATCCCTCTAGCTCACAGGCTCGCATCACTTGAATACTGCTCAAGCTCGACTTCAGGTAATCATGTATGCAGCACATGTGTGTGTATTTTTATAAATATGTATATGTACTTAGTACTGGCTGGAATTGTATGAAGGGTACATATTTGTAGATAAATTTTGTTGAAACTAAAATTTATACGAACAAATCTGAATAAAAATAGAAAATAGAAGTTGAGGAAAATATGGAAACAAACACTTAAAACAAAATTTATAAATCATTTTTGCAAAAATGATCAGAAAAATAATTGGAAACAAATAAAAAATGTTATGATAGAATTCAACAATAAAAAAGTTATAGACAAAACTTTGGAAGAAAACTAGAAAAAAATGTAGACAAAAGTTTGGAGAACAAAATCTATGAGAAAATTTTGGAAAACGAAGAAAAAGGAAATAAAATTTGTTGTTCCAATGAGGTACGACAGTGCTCGGGTGGATCAACCACTTTGTCAAAAGGATCCGATAGCTGATGGTCACTCTTGCGAGTGGATCTGGTGGCTTCCCACACAGATCTGACCCCTCCAGCTTGGCTCCCCTAGCCCACTGTTACCACTTGGGGAAGCTCAACACTACTCCCGATGATGTTGTATCAGCATTGGCTAGGAGGGGATCCAGCGTGCCATTTGCCGATACTCCCACAAGACTACTTGTTGCTCTTTCTGGGGGATGTGTGCCATGTGCCCTTCTGCTGGCTGAGAGAGAGAGAGAGAGAGAGAGAGAGAGAGAGATATTCATGTAGTGCAGTGGGGACTACATGTGTGGGCGTGTGAGGAGGGAACAGGGAACGTAGTTTTGGTATGCCAAATAGCACATCCACAATTTGGTTTATTTGGCATGTACCGCTTCCTTAATCTATATTTTTTGATACATGACTCTTTTCCTCTGCAATAGGCTCAAATCCCAAGTTAGGTGTGTGAGATAGATTCTAAAGAGCCAAGAGAGCATATAGGCCATATTCAGCTCACTAAACAACAAAAGAGAAAGAAGAGAGAAGAAGAATTGAAGATTGGCATCCAGATTTGTGCATCGTGTGCAACTTTCATCAAACTTGTGTGGTTGGATGTGCAAATGGAGATGGATTGGTGCCAAACTTGGTGAGCTTGCTTAGACTTATTGATCTCTGAATTTTATGGTTCATTTGATGATTTAGTCAGCGGAACATAAGGTTTTTTTGGTGGTGGTGGGTGACCTAAGGGTGAGGGGATCAAATGTGGTTTGAATTCAACTCATGGGGAACTCATTGAACTATAGTTGTACCAATTCTGAAGGCATTTGGATGTATGGTTTGCTCAGTATGTGCATGTCAATGAAGTTGAAAGTAATACCACTTATTGCATCTCACTTTAATGTTGTTGTTATTGATGTTGTATGAAGGTAGGAATGCTTTGTTGTTGGTGGTGCTACTGAGTTGTACCTTTATTTTACCCATTTGTAAGGAATCGGATGCTCGTAGCCTAAGAGGGGGAGGGGTAAATTAGGCAAACTTAAAACCTTAAGCCTAGGGTTATCACTATTTGCTCAAAACATAAACTAGAACATACTAACTATGTGCATCTAAGGATAGTTCTAGTGTGAAACACCCATCCCAAAGAGTTTTGCAACCTATAGCCAATCCTATAAAGATGTTACTCTATGAAAGTAAAGGTAAGCAAAGATTACAAGTATGAAATGTGGAAACGTAAAGAGGGATGAGAGAAAGCAAACTCTTGACACGTGATTTATCTCGTGGTATCGGTAGGCACTAAGCCACCCCTAGTCCATGTTGTTGAAGCACTCCACACAAGAGTATTGCTTCTCGTCACCAAGTCTCTCCTAAGAGCACCACTTGAGTTGCCACAAAGGCACTCGTCAAGGTCCCTTGTCACCTTGATGTCGTCTCCACTAAGGAGATTCTCTACCAAGGGAGGGGGGGTCTCCACGTCCCCTGCACAAAGCGTCCTCGCCTCTCCACACCAAGCCAGAGGGTCGAAGACTTTGCTAGAGAGCCACTGAGGCTCCAAGGCTTTCTGACGCATCTTGTACATCTTGATTCACTCGAGAATCACCTCACAAGATTGGCACACCTTGCATACATCTCAGCTCTAAGCCTATGCTTGCACTACACACTCTCTAAGCATGTGCAAAGCCTTTGGATTAGCACTTAAGCACTAGTGTGGCTTGGATATAATCTTCAATATGTTTTGAACTCCTCTGCACTTCCACACAATCCCGCAACCTCAAATGGTCGAATGGAAGGGGTATAAATTATAAATAGCCCAAGGCATCCATAGAGCCGTTACTCCAACGGCTAGTCCTTTTCTGGTACCATCAGATGATCCGACGCTATACTTTTCTTGGGTGTTGGTTCATCTGTTGCTACAAGCTGTTGCCTTCCACTGCTGAGTTCCGCTGACGTTATTCATCAGACGCATACACCGATGGTGCGTCGGTTCATCTAGTGCTACAGGCCGAGACTCCAAAACCTCTCTATCTTGGCATTGAAAATTAACGGAGATGCTATCATCCGATGCACCATTGGTTCATCTGACGGTCTCCTTCACAGTTTCTTCACCCGCAGTATTCATCCAATGCAACTAGAATTAGGGTTGTCGGTTCATCGGACGGTCCAACTAGACTAGAGTCCTTTCGCAGTAGACCACTTCATCCGATGCTTGCATTGACGCTGCTTCCAGAGTACCGTCGGTTCATCCGACGGTGCCTTTTTGGCTGCTTTGCTTCGTCTTCAACTTGCCATCACTTAGAGCCAACTCGGGATTTTTGCTATGTTTAACCAATGGAATGTTAGCTTTGATTGTGGTTTCATCCATGGGACCTAAAATGCCTACAAAGACATGCTCAACCAAAATGGTTAGTCCCATTGATCATGTTGCCATGAATAACCAAAATCATACTCGAATAAATGGCGTGACAGCCATGTTCGCTGCACCATTATTGAAATAAAGTGGAAGAGATTGGGATTGGAGTAGGTTGATTGCCCTGTGGTTTTTACTCTCTTGTTTTGGATGAGGTTTTCGACATAAATCACCATGTCACTTGTGCATTTTGTGTTTTGGAGGAGGTTTGCTCCAAGTTGCTAGTTGAAACTATACTCAAAGTCTCAATATGTGTTAGTATCTTAGCAGCCATGTTCCCGGAACGATGGAATTGGGGATGTGGTATGACATGTATAAAAAAATTTTACACTACATGTTCTCTTTCACGGAATGATATCCCCGGGACCATGTTCGCTGCTGCTAAGAGATATATTTGCACATAAATGTTGTTTGTTATTCCCAACAAACGAACTTGATTTCCTCTGATGTTCTCAAACTAAAACAAACCACATGAAGCTATTTTCCTGCATTCTTAACTGAACTTTAGAATGCACATTGGGTCATCAGCCTTTAACTGAACATGTAATTGGAGATATCTCATCATATTTATCGTTATGTGGTATAAGCCTTTATTTGCTTGAGTAATAAGGTGTAAGAGCACTGTGAAACAAAAACCAAGGTTTAATATTAAAGAGAAATTTACTTATGAATATGTTTTTTTTAATGTAAGCTCTCCATTTTTAACATGGCAGATCTATGGTGCACCAGTAATGCCTACTCGATTATGGGAGATGATTATCCTAATATATATATACGCCCCCCCCCCCCCCCCCCGAATGCTCCCGCAAGATACTAAGATCCCTGAATGTATGACCTCTTTTATTACTTTTGCTAATAAACAGGGATAAAAAAGTTACCTTCAAACAATATCAGCCCACCGGCGTGGAGGCCAAAACTGATGACACATGCTGGTAGCACATAGTACGACATTAAATGACCCCTTCTCAATTCTTTATTTTCCCAACATTAGATGTTTCCTTATATTTTTTTACCTTTTTTATTTCATTCTATTTTTAAGCAAACTTAACGTAAATACAATTTTCTCCTAAATACAATTTTTTGTGTGCCGCCACACCTAAAACATTTGCCGATGCAAGTGTTGCAATGAATTTTGAAGCCATACTTTGCTATGGCAAAACAAATCTTGGCATAATTTTTTTTGTCTTAGTGACATGTGGAGCTCAACAAATCTTAGTGAATGTTAGTAATTCAACCAAACACTTAGAGCATCTTCAACAGTTTGCTAAATCAGGTTGGCATCTTTGATTTTTAGCAAAAAAACGATGAAAACACTCCTCCAACAGTTTGGCAAAGGACTTGCCAATTTTTGGCAACTTGGGAAAAATTAGCCTCAAGCGTGTAAATATACGCACGCGTACTCGACTTGGCATCGGCGTTTCTCCCGTGGGTGGAGACAGGTGGGAGGGTGAAAAAAAATAAATGATACTGTCGGGGACAGCCATAGGGGGTCCCCTATCTATGGGGGAAATCATCCTTTCCAAAAATAAATAAGAACCGCTAAAACACACTTCCGTCGAGGCACAAACAAAGCCCATGGCCTGCTGCGGCCCAACGGCCTCCATGGCCCGCCAAGCGAACGCACCGGCCGCCCTCGAGCGAACTCCCGCTTCGCTCGAGGGTCGGATATCACGCGGGCGAGCCTCCGCCTCGCTCGAAGGCCCGACACCCCTCGAGTGGGTCTCCGCCTCGCTCGAGGGCCAGCGCCCCTCGAGCGGGTCTCCGCCTAGCTCGAGGCTCCCAGGACGTTTCACCTGCTCCTCCCGACCAAAGCATTAAATGCCCCGTCGCGTCGCGGGTGCCGCGGTCAAAGGCAAGATCCCCACCACACCGAGTCATTGCCCGGGAATCTGGTCCCGGCACTGTGCGGACAAGCTCGCCACTGTCTGGCCATCCCCGGCGCTGTGCGGCATGGCCGGCGTCATTCCGCAGTACTGTGTCACCCGCTCCCGTCCTTCCTCCATGCCGCGCCCCTCGAAAGGAGAAAGTGACACCCTCGAAGAGCGTACGGACGCCGACCTGACGCCCGCCCAGGACGGCGCCGTGACGCAAGATGAGCGGAGCACGTCCCCTCCGTCACCTCCGACCCTGTGCGGCCATCCCCGGCCCTGTACCGCCATCCCGGGCGCTGTGGAGCCATCCCCGACACTGTGGGGACCTGTTCTGACGGGACGCCGCCACGCCAGCCCCTGTGCAGCCCAAGCTCTCCCGTCAGCTAGACCCTCGAATCAGTGAACGAACGACGACCAGACGCGGGCGCCGACAGGACCACCCTCGAAGCCGCCTCCAGACAAGCGCCAGAGTCGCCACGACGCATACAAGAACCATGATTCGCCAGGACGACCTTCAAATCGCAAGCACTGCATGCCGGTACCGCGACACTACACAAAAAGCCACGCGGCACGTTTGTAAGCCGCCTCCCCTTGGCCTGTAAAAGGAGGAGGTGGCCGCCCAGCCGCGGGCATCAGACAACAACACGCTCACTCGCGTCCACGTCCACATTCCCACCGATATTGGCACTTTACCTCAATCACTCAGTTGGGACTTGGGGGCTTTTCCTCCTCTCCCGCCTCGCTTGTAGCCCCCTCTACAGGCACTCCCGGTGCATCGCAATACAGCGCACACGCGCAACCTGCCGGACGTACGGCCCTGTGGCCGGAACCAGGATAAACTCGTGTCCTTGCATTATTTAGCACCGACCATCGAGAGACTGATCACGGCGCATTTCACTAGTTAGTGTCGGGGCTAATCTCAACACCGACAGTTGGCGCGCCAGGTAGGGGGCCGCGCTGTGATCGATTCCTCACCAGCAGTCTCGATGGTGATTCGCACCGAGATGACGTCTCAGAGGTACGCCATGGGGAGCTCTGACCCCTTCCCAGCCGGATTCGAAATCCGGTTCGGGAGCCTAAACTTCCAGGCTATGGGGAACGGGTACCTCATGCGCCTCACCAACCGGGATGAGCTCCACCCTTGGCGGTCGACCGGGCCAGGCCCGATGCCTACCACGCCGGCGCCGGACGCACCGGTGGCAGCAGCAGCCGCCTCGACACCCCGACGCCGCAGACGCTCAGGTCAGCGCTCGCGCCAAGCTCGCATGGAGCGGCGCCGGGCAGCACGCGCTGCAGCACGGCGGGAAGCACCTCCGCCAACGGACACGGCGGCACCTCCTGCGGGGGAACACGAGGCCGCAGGGCCGCAGTTCCCTCATGGGATGCGCAACTCCGCCGCGACGTACGCCTCATCAGTCAGCACGGACATGGCCGCGTACGAGGATCTCCCGGGCCACCACCTGATGTCAATCCGGAACCTCATCGCCACCACCAACGACGAGTCGTACCACGGCTCGGCCAGCGAGCTGCCACCCACAACCTCGCACGGGTACGCGGAGTGGGACTTCTCCGGCGTGCCGGACCCTGTGATGTTCCGGCGGTTCCTCGACGCCGCAAACTACTGGTTCGGCTGCTCTGACGACTCCAGTGAAGGGAGCTACGATCCCGCACGCGAGTGCTTCATTGTTGCCATCAACGAAAACGCTGAGATGTGCCCCAAAACCCCGAGCCAAACCCGCCACCAGCCCCACCAGCGGGCAACACAGAAATTGCTGCACAGCTGGCTCAGGCACGCGAGCTCGAGGCTAAGCTCGCAGAGGAGTACTGGCAAGTGCGGCTCTTACGTGCCACCATCGCGGGAGAAGCCTCGGCGCGCGGCGAACGCGCCAGAGAAGCAGGGAGGCAAGCCCGCGAGCGCATCAACGCCGACTTCAACATCGACGATCCGCACACGCCACCCCGAGCCAGCCAAAAGCTCATTGCGGCGGCGACGTTGCTCCGGGCTATGCCCGAGCCATCAACACCGGAGGCGCGCAACCTGCGTCGCGAGGCGCAGGCCCTTATTGAGCAGGCTGTCATACAGCAGGCCGAGAGTTCCGCGTCCGCAACCAGTCCAGCGCACGGGGCAGCGGCGGCGCACAGGACCAAGAGGCATCTGTCCACACCCCACCAGGGGGCGCGGCGGGACAGCTGGCGAACCAGGGCAGGACACCTGTCAGGGAGCGGATCCTCGACACGCGCGGCCAGGCCCAGGATGGGGACGCCCGCAACATCCTGAACTCCAAAAGGAGGGGGGACGCGGAGGCACGAACAGCAGCTGGCTACCACCCTCGACGTGGTGGCCGCTACGACAGCCGGGAGGACCGCTCCCCGACACCGGAACCCCCGGGGACCCGCGTGTTCAGCCGGGAGATCCGCACGGCGAACATCCCCCAGCGCTTCCGCCAGCCCACAACCATCACCAAGTACACGGGGGAGACGGACCCTCGAGTATGGCTCAACGACTACCGCCTGGCTTGCCAGTTGGGCGGCGCCACCAACGACGCTGTGATCATCCGCAACCTACCGCTACACCTCGCGGACTCCGCCCGGACATGGCTTGAGCATTTACCGGCCAGTCAGATCCACGGCTGGGACGACCTGGTCCGCACGTTCGTAGGAAACTTCCAGGGCACATACGTGCGCCCCGGGAACTCCTGGGACCTGCGAGGGTGCACCCAGAAACCCGGTGAGTCCCTCCGGGACTTCATACGGCGCTTCTCCAAGCGCTGCACCGAGCTTCCGAGTGTCGCCCAGTCCGAGATCGTGCACGCCTTCCTCGAGGGCACGACCTGCCGGGACCTTGTGCGCGAGCTTGGGAGGAGCCCGCCGGTCGACTCCAACGAGCTATTTGACATCGCCACCAGCTTCGCCTCTGGAGAAGAGGCAGTGGGGGCGATCTTCGACGGCAAGAAAGGCAAACGCGCGGAGGACGCGCCCGCGGAGGGCAGCAAGTCCAAAGATCCCGCGAAGAAGCAGAAGCGGGGCAAGAAGGGCAAGAAGCCCCAACGTGATGCGCGCGCGTAGGGGCGCAGCGAGGACGACGACGAGGCCCTCGCGGTCAACCCTGCACGCAAGGGTCCTCGAGGGCCCCCTCGAGGCCCCGGCGTGTTCAATGAGATGCTGGAGAAGCCCTGCCCGTACCACAAGACCCCGGTCAACCACACCCTCGAGCAATGCAACATGCTCAAGAAATACTACAGCCGCGTCACCGCGAAGGAGGATGAGGCCAAGAAGGATGGGGGTGACGGGGGCGCCGACGGATTCCCCGCCATGGAGAACGTCTTCCTCATCTTCGGGGGACCGACGGTGACATGTCCACCAGCCAACGCAAGCACAAGCGCCACGAAGTCCTCACCGCCGAGGAGGCCCCTCCTTCCTTCCTCGACTGGTCGGAGGAGGCCATCACCTTCAGCCGTAAGGACCACCCGAACCGCATCCCCAATCCGGGCCAATATCCGCTGGTCGTCGATCCCGTCATCGGCAACTCACGGTTCTCCAAGGTGCTGATGGACGGCGGCAGCAGCCTCAGCATCCTGTACGCCCACACCCTGCGACTGATGGGGATTGGCCTCGACCAGCTGCGGCCCAGCACGACGCCGTTCCATGGCGTCGTGCCGGGCAAGCACGTCCAGCCTCTCAGACAGATCGACCTGCCCGTCTGGTTCGGCACGCCGGACAACTTCCGCAAGGAGACCCTCACCTTCGAGGTGGTGGGGTTTCGGGGCGCGTACCACGCCATCCTCGGGCGTCAGTACTACGCCAAATTCATGGCGGTCCCGAACTACACATACCTCAAGATGAAGATGCCGGGGCCAAAAGGCGTCATCACGGTGGGCTCGTTGATCGAGCATGCGTTCGACTGCGACGTCGAATGCGTCGAGCACGCTGAGGCGCTCGCACTCGACGAGTCGCTCGTTGCGGACATGGAGAAGCTGGCCAACGAAGGCCTCGAATCCCCCGCCAAGCACACGGGCAGTTTCGAGGCTGTCGAGCAGACCAAGGAGGCGCCCCTCGACCCTGCTACCCCCGAGGGCATGGCGTTGAGGGTCAGTTCTACCCTCGACCCGAAATAGGAAGTGGTGCTCGTCGACTTTCTCCGCGCCAACGCAGATATCTTTGCGTGGAGCCCCTCGGACATGCCAGGCATTCCGAGGGAGGTCGCCGAGCACTCCCTTGACATCCTACCTTACTCCAGAGCTGTGCAACAGCGCCTGTGACGCTTTGACGAAGAGAGGCGCCAGGCGATTGGAGTGGAGCTGCGGAGGCTCCTGGAGGCCGGGTTCATCAAGGAAGTGTTCCACCCCGAGTGGCTAGCCAATCCTGTGTTAGTTAAGAAGAAGAATGAAAAGTGGCGGATGTGTGTAGATTACACCAGGTTAAATAAAGCATGTCCTAAAGTTCCTTTTCCTTTGCCACGAATCGATCAAATCGTAGATTCTACCGCGGGGTGCGAGCTTCTATGTTTCCTTGATGCCTATTCAGGTTATCACCAAATAAAGATGAAAGAGTCCGACCAGCTCGCGACTTCTTTCATCACACCGTTCGGCATGTTTTGCTACGTAACGATGCCATTTGGTCTTCGAAACGTCGGGGCTACATACCAGCAGTGTATGCAACACATTTTCGGGGATCACATCGGGCGGACTGTGGAGGCATACGTAGATGATATTGTCGTCAAGACCAGGAAGGCGGACGACCTGGTTAATGATTTGCGCGTAACGTTCGACTACCTGCGGGTGAACGGGGTTAAGTTGAACCCCGAGAAGTGCGTCTTTGGGGTGCCGCGCGGCATGCTGTTGGGTTTCATTGTTTCCCAGCGAGACATCGAGCCCAACCCCGAAAAGGTTTCGGCCCTCGATCGGATGGGGCCAATCCGGAACCTAAAGGGGGTGCAGAAGGTGTTGGGTTGCCTGGCGCCTTTGAGCCGCTTCATCTCGCGCCTCGGCGAGAAAGGCTTGCCCCTCTACCGACTCTTGAAGAAGCACGAACGCTTTTCCTGGACCGTCGAGGCCCAGGAAGCCCTCGACAAGCTGAAGGCGACGCTCGCGCACACGCCGATCCTCACGCCGCCCCGAGATGGCAAGCCTCTGTACCTCTATGTCGCGGCGGTGGTCAGCGCGGTCATCATTGTGGAGAGAACAGAGGAAGGTCATGCCCTACCAGTCCAAAGACCGGTGTACTACATCAGCGAGGTATTGTCCGAAACCAAAGCACGATACCCACAGATCCAAAAGCTGCTCTATACGGTGGTGCTCGCGCGGCGCAAGCTGCGGCACTACTTCGAGGCCCATCCGGTCACTGTGGTCTCGTCTTTCCCATTGGGAGAGATAGTCCGCAACCCGGACGTCTCGGGTAGAATCGCGAAATGGTCCGTGGAGCTCATGGGTGAAACCCTCACCTACGCGCCGCGCAAGGCGATCAAGTCTCAAATCTTGGCGGACTTCGTCGCTGAATGGACCGATACTCAACTGCCCCCATTGCAGATCCAGGCTGAGTGTTGGACCCTCTACTTCGATGGGTCAGTGATGAAAACAGGCGCGGGCGCGGGCCTGCTCTTCGTTTTGCCCCTCGGAGAGCACATGAGGTACGTGGTACGCTTGCACTTCCCCGCATCAAATAACATGGCAGAGTACGAGGTCCTCCTCTGCGGCCTCCGAACCGCCATCGAGATCGGCGTCAAGCACCTCGACATCAGGGGGGATTCACAGCTGGTGATCGATCAAGTCATGAAGAACGCAAGCTGCCATGACGAGAAGATGGAGGCGTACTGCAACGCCGTGCGTGCACTCGAAGATAAATTCTACGGCATCGAGCTCAACCACATCCCGCGCAAGTACAACGAGGAGGCAGACGAGCTGGCGAAGATCGCATCGGGGCGAATCACTGTCCCTCCAAACATCTTCGCCCGCGACCTCGCCAAACCTTCTGTCGACCTCAGCAAGGCATCCGCGAACCCAGAAGAGCCCTCGGGGGCTCCCTCGAGACCCACGGGCGCAGAACCCATGGACGAGGACCCCTCAAATGAGGAATTCGTGCTCTCTCTCCTCGAAGGGTACGGGGTTGATGAAGCCAAGGCTATGGAGATCGATGAGGCCCTTCCCGCGGAAGACTGGTGGAGCAAGTACCTCGCCTGGATCGATCGAGGGGAACTACCCTCGGACCGAACCGAAGCAAGGCGCATCGCCAGAAAGGCCAAGTTATTGACCATGATCAACGGCGAACTATACAAGCGTGGCACCTCAGGAATTCTACAACGGTGCATCCCCATCCCCGAAGGCCGCGAGTTGATCCGGGACATCCACGCGGGCGTATGCGGCCATCACGCGGCGCCGCGCACCCTCGTGGGCAATGCGTTCCGCCAAGGCTTCTACTGGCCCACGGCGGTCGCCGACGCCAACGAGGTCGTGCACACCTGCGAAGGGTGCCAGTTCTATACCCGCAAGACACATCTTCCGGCTCACGCCCTCCAGACCATACCCATTACATGGCCATTCGCCGTGTGGGGATTAGACATCGTCGGGCCCCTGCGAAAGGCGCCTGGGGGCTACACACATTTGTTGGTCGCAATCGACAAGTTTTCAAAGTGGATCGAGGCACGCCCTATCACCAACCTCAGGTCCGAGCAGGCTGTATCATTCTTTACTGACATCGTCCACAGGTTCGGGGTGCCAAACTCCATCATCACCGACAACAACACCCAGTTTACCGGCAAGAAGTTCCTAGAGTTCTGCGACAACTACCACATCCACATAGATTGGGCAGCCGTCGCACACCCACAGACCAATGGCCAGGTGGAGCGTGCCAACGGCATGATTCTGCAGGGCCTCAAGCCTAGGATCTTCGACAAACTGAACAAGTTTGGCCGAAAATGGATTCAAGAGTTACCGTCGGTCATTTGGAGCCTTAGAACCACCCCGAGCAGAGCTACGGGGTTTACGCCGTTCTTCCTCGTCTATGGTGCGGAGGCCGTCCTCCCCACAGATTTGGAATACGGATCCCCTAGGCTCAGGGCCTATCAGGAAAGCCTGAACCAGCGGGCTCGCGAAGACTCGCTGGACCAGGCGGACGAGGCCCGCGACGTGGCAATGATGCACTCGGCAAGGTACCAGCAGTCACTCCGGCGATACCAAGCCCAAAAGATCCGACGTCGGAGCTTCAGTGAGGGCGACCTAGTGCTGAGGTTACGACAAGACAACCGAGGCCGACACAAGCTGTCGCTGCCATGGGAAGGGCCTTACGTCATCGTCGAGGTGCTCAAGCCCGGCACATACAAGCTGGCGAACGAGAAGGGTGAAGTCCTCACCAACGCTTGGAACATACAACAGCTACGTCGCTTCTACCCTTAGACTTCCAAGCTTCTTTTGTACATCTAGCATTCAAAATCTTAAATAAAAAAGGGCGACTCAGTTTTACCCTCGGCCAGGGCCTCGTACAAACCAAGTCCTCCTTGGGGGCTACGACGGGGGGTTCCCCCCGGAGTGTCCCGAAACTTTCGCAAAAGATACTTTCTTTTTCCAGAAAAAGTTAGAATGTTACGCCTCGAGCATTTTTTGGGGAACGAAAGCCAGGCACGAACTAACTAAGCCTAGGGCCGGTCGAGCTGCGGGACTGCTGACGCCTCCAAGAGGATAAGCATCCCCCTCGTTACCCTACGACTATGTTGGCTCGTGAGCACTAACTCCTTGGCCAAAATTCCCCCGAAAAGCCCAAGGAAAACACGACAACATAGGAGACAAAATCCGCAAATAAACTTGTGCATAGCATAACATATTGTTTATACAAACTATTAACATTCATCCAAATTTCTAACAAACAACTAACGGGCCTCGAGACCCGAGTCCTCAGGGAGCGCGGGGGCTTGGAGCGGCGGCAGCTTCACCCTCAGCGGTGTCGGGGAATAGGTCCACTTCGAATATGTCAGCAAGGGTTGCAGCGGGCTCCGCCATGGATGCATCAACCACCCTCACCGCTTCAAGCTCAGCATCCTCACCTACGATGTCTTCTGGAAAGACATAGTCGTCCCACAGCAGGCTGAAGTCGAGGATGTAATGGGTTAAGGTCAGCCCCAAGGTCTTCTGGACACCAAGTCGAAGGGCATCGCGCAGGCGCTCAGTAACCAGGCCACCCAGGGACCGCAGGCGGCTTGCAATCGAGCTACCCGAGGATTGACCCTCAGTTCCCTCGAGCTCACGACACACCTCGAGGGCAGCGGCCTCCAGGGCCTTAAGCTCACCCTGAGCTTCGTTGTAGGTGACCTAGAGGGATTGCATCTCCTCCGATGGGTCCGCCGAGCTCTTCTGCAGCTCCGCGACATCAAAGCAAATGTCAAGCCTCGGAAGGACACAACAAAGAACCAAAAACGGTTGAGGGATGAGACTTACCCTCAGCCCGCATCTTCTAGGTCTCGAGCGTGGCCAGCGCAGCGTCGACGTCCTGTCGAAGCTGGGAGATTGAGGCATCGCGCTGCTGAAGAGCATCTCAAGTTCCCCCAAGCTCCTCACGCGCGAGCTGAAGCTGAGACTGAGCATCCTGGAGAGCGGTGCTCGTCTGCTCAACCTCCCGGACCTTCTCCGCAGCTTGGGAGAGCCGGGCCCGCGCCTCCTCGAGCGCCTTGCGCTCCCGCTCAAGTTGGGCCTGAGCCTCGGCGACAGCTGCATCCTTCAGCGCGAGCTGACACTGCGCCCCCTCGCGGGCAGTGCGCTCCTCGACGAGCTGGCCCTCTACGACCGCCATCGCATCGCCCTTCTCCTTTAGGGTAGCGGCGAGCCCCTCAGCCTCCTGCTCAGCCTGAGTGAGGCACGCCTGCACATCCTCCAGTGACATACGCTCGCGTTCGGTGTGAGCCTGCGCTTCGGCAAGGGCAGCGTCCTTCAGCGCGAGCTGGGACCTTGCCTCGCTCAGAGCCACGCGCTCCTGCTGGAGTTCCCCCTCCTTGCCCTGCAGCGCGGCGCCGAGCTGTTCGGCCTCCTTGGCCGTCTGCTCCGCTGCGGTGCGGTGGGCATCGCGTTCCTCCTCCGCACGGCGCAGCTCGCCCTTCTTCAATTTGAGGCTCGCTTTTGCCTCGTACATCTCGTCACGGAGACACTCCATCGCCGGGCCCAGGTGCTCGTTCTCCCGGCACGCCTCCTCCAGGTCGGCGTGGAGTCTGGCGAGAAAGAAAATTTTGTCCCCCGCGTCGCCCCACAGCCGCTGCCAAAACAAATAAAACGGAGAAGACTCATACGAGACATAGCCAAGAAAGGAAAAAAGGAGAGCAAGGGGGGTGACGGGACTAGTGCGCGAACCCGGAATGGCAGCGCCGCCACGTCTTTGTGAAGCCTCGAGGCTTCGCAAAGCAGGTGTTGCACTTGGGATCCCACCTCGAGGAACTCCCTCCAGTCGAGAAACTCTGCGTGCGAGCGCTCCACTGTATCCCAGGGGACCCCGGGTTGTTCCAGCACGGTGCACCAATCGCCGGGGAATTCGTCGTAGTTGCGCTGGCACGACGAGGATGCGCCGGCCCCCTGCAGGCCAACCCCCCGCGGTGGCGCTCCAGACGCAGGCTCGAGCAAAGTCTCCCCCCGCAATCCGTCGTCCTCCACCAGGGTCCCATCCCGCGGGTGAGCCACATCCGCCGCGGGTGAGACCTCTCCCGCACTGCTCGTTCGAGGGGCTCCACCCCTCGAACCACCTCCTGCCCTGGACGCGGCCGCACGGGCCCGCTCCTCCCCTCGCGGGGCGTCTTGCGACGCCACCAACTGAAGGGACGACACCGTTGCCGCCACCGGCCGTGACGTCCTCGCCGAGCGAGGTCGCATCGTGCGGATCGCGTCACGCGCCTCCACCCTCAGCGCCTTGATTGGCGCCAGCTCAGGTGCGATGGGGCCGCCGGCGCGGCTGGGATAAAGGGAAGGGAGAAATCAGGATCTCGATCAAGCAAAATTAGATGAGATGAACACGGTACGACGCTTACCGTCGGGATGACACCTGATGCTTGCGCTTTCTAGAGGCCTGCACGGGCAGCGCGCCCCCCGTGCCGGGCGCGCCCTCCCTCCTCCCCCCCGTCGCGGTGCCCTTACCGGCTGAGGCCGCGCCCACCTCGGAGGCCGGCGTAGCGCGGACCAGTACCATCGACGGCGCAGGCTGAAAAGCCGCCTCCTTGCCCTTGGCCCCCGAGGCCAAAGGCACTTCATCTTCTTCATCCTCCCCCAGGTCCGACCAGACCACGCCGCCGTCACTGCTGCTCGTATTCTCTGGGGTTGACGGGAGGGGGAGGCCTTCTTTCTCCCGCTGCACCCACTCCAGGTTGTGCGCCTGGCGGCGCTCCTCGCGCCTCTTCTTCTTCGCCTTATCGGCGTCCGCCTTCGCCTTCACCTCCCGCTGCTTCTCGCGGTTGGCGGCGTGAGAGTTGGGCGTGGGGGATCCGAGCCATAGGCGCTCGTCCCCATCTCCGGCTGCCACCGCCGCAACCGTCGAAAATTAGCCGTCGAAGTTAAAATCGATCTGGAAGTCAGTAAGATTGGCAGAAATTCATCACCAAATCGATGAACCTGTCGTCGGGCCGCATCCGGGGCGACCATAGCACCTCGTCGGGGTCACACACCATTTTCTTGGCGTCCACCGCGCGCCTCGCCCTTTGAGCCGCGTAAACCGGGGCGAGGGGCTCGGCCAGCAACCGCGCCAGCACGTCAGGGTCCGCGCCCTCTGCCATCCCATAGATGGGGAGCACCCTCTCCATGAGGGGAACCACCCGCCGCTGGTGGCACTGCGCGAGGATGGCCGCCGCGGTCAAACCCGCGTCCGTCAAGGACTTCAACGCCTTCAGATAAGGCTCCAGCTTCGCCCTCCGCATGGGGTCTGACACCCCAGGTCCCCAGTGGAACGGGCGGTGGTCCAGAACCTTGCCGGTGTAGGGTGGAAGGTTGTCGCCGTCATTGCGGAGGTAGAACCACCCCCTGTCCCACTCTGCATTGTTGCTCGTCATGGTGCAAGGCGGGTATACGCCGACCCCCTTCCCCCGCAGCGCGAGCGTGAGCCCCCCGGCGCGAACGGGCTGGCGCTTGCCCTTGCCGTCGGCCGTCAGCGTGAAGAGCTCGCCCCGGAAGAGGTGAAGCCATAGGTCCCATGAGACGGGGACGCACAGGAAGCCCTCGCAGAGGCCCACGAAGGTCGCCGCCTGCGAGATGGTGTTGGGGGAAAAGCTGTGCAACTCCACACCATAGTGGTAGCACAGTCCCCGCATGAACCGGCCGGCGGGAGCATTGAACCCCTACTCGTGTAAACAAACGAAGCTCACCACATATCCCGCCGGGGGCTGCGGCTCTTGATGCCGCGCTGGCGGAACGATCCACGCCGGCCTGCTCGGGTCGGTGTTGGCCGTCAGTTGCCCGCCGGCAACGAGCCCTTGGAGGAGGTGCGCATCCATGTTGGACCGACCCCACAGCCCGACCTCCAGGTATTCGACCATGGCGAACGCGGAGCGGAAGACGAACGCGGAGGCGGAAGCTGTGAGTGGGCGCGAGCTCGGAAGGCGAGAGGAAGGAGAAGGCGAGTGTGATGCGAGCGAAAACGGCTAAGGTAAAACTCCTCTCCTCCACCCGCTGTTTTTTATAATGAGAAGGGGCGGGGGGATCGAACGGACGGGGGCCGGGGCGCGCGGCCGCAGTTAATGCGATAGACGTCGCTCGGGGCCCACTGTCCCGAAATCACCGCGCGCACGCGCGGGCGCCATCATTGCGGCGTGGTAAAAACGCGAACCGCCGCGCGGTACCTCCACACCGCCTAAAAAGGCGTGCGCGGTGCTCTCCTGGAATGCCACGTGGGCTACGACCCCACGCACGTGGCTAACCTGAGTCCACAGCCGAAAACGAAGGGACGAGGGATTCCTTCCGAGAGAAGGAGCCCTCGTGGGTCACAACGGACAGGGGGCAGAGGCCTGACCCCTCGATAAGCCCCTAACGGGCGACTCGAGGGGCCAGGGGTAGCCTCGAACGTGCTTGCTCGAGATAGCCCTCGAAAGCACGGTTTGAGGAGCGCCTGGCGCCTCACCCAAGACTCTTACTGATCAGTGGCTCGAGGCTCAACCCGCGGAGGGTTCTATGGGCGCCGCAGATGCGCCTCCTAACGAGGCACAACTGACCAGTGGTTCGAAGCTCGGCCCAATGGGGGTGCGACGGGCGCCACAGGTCGACCAAAGACGGGGTTGCACGAGTGCGCCCCGCAAGGCCCCTACTGATCAGGAATCTGAGCCCTGGCCTGCGGAAGGTTCGAACAGGTGTTTCAGATCAACAGAGTCAGGGACGACCAGGGCGTGCGCGACCGAGCCGATCCCCGAACTCAAAAGTTTGGGGGCGCCCCATAGTTTGTATTCAAAGCCAAACAAGGGCAGCTAGTCGAGGGATCCCGTCGAGGGAGAGCTTCCGCGCCCTCGGTCCCCATCGAACGGGACCGAGCCCTGCCTAGCGCACCCATGTGAAGTGCTCCCATGGACGTGTCCCCGGACCACGAGCCGACCCTTATCGAACGGGGCACGGACGTCCACTTGAATTATCCGCTAGCAGCTCAACGAAGCGTCCATGACTCGCGGCCCGTTCGATGGGAAGCATGGACCGCCTCACCCCTCCTCCCTGCGGAAGGGCGGTGAGGGGCGCACGAATAAGTCGAAGAGTTCACCCCGATCGCCCCCACACAGGCCCGGGCTCGGGGGCTCGTCGCACGGCTACACCTTCTGGATGTGTCCAAAAAAAGCCACCTCCCCACTCGGAAGCAGTGAGCAAACCCTCTAGGATTCATCCCAGACGTGGTCAACGCCGCTCCGCACGTGTAAGATCGCCGAGGCTGGCTGAAACATCATCGAGGTCGGCTGAAACAAACGCTCCACGGACTAGCAGCTCAGTGTAAAAACCATGCACGAGTGCACACACTCCTCCAAGGCTTCGGGGGCTACACCCGCGGGTGCGCTAGCA
Organism: Cenchrus fungigraminus; assembly: GCA_036936925.1. Lineage (NCBI taxonomy): Eukaryota > Viridiplantae > Streptophyta > Magnoliopsida > Poales > Poaceae > Cenchrus > Cenchrus fungigraminus. The sequence continues at coordinate 79,563,702 of CM072780.1, forward strand.
CGCCCCCACGGAACATTACACACATCCAGAGGGAAGAAAGGTCCTACCAAAAGTTTCAGCCTTTGCGGAATCCTCTAATTATTCCCGCAAAGGCTCGGGGGCTACTATCGGGGACAGCCATAGGGGGTCCCCTATCTATGGGGGAAATCACTCTTTCCAAAAATAAATAAGAACCGCTAAAACACACTTCCGCCGAGGCACAAACAAAGCCCACGGCCTGCTGCGGCCCAACGGCCTCCATGGCCCGCCAAGCGAACGCACCGGCCGCCCTCGAGCGAACTCCCGTTTCGCTCGAGGGTCGGATATCACGCGGGCGAGCCTCCGCCTCGCTCGAAGGCCCGACACCCCTCGAGTGGGTCTCCGCCTCGCTCAAGGGCCAGCGCCCCTCGAGCAGGTCTCCGCCTCGCTCGAGGCTCTCAGGACGTTTCACCTGCTCCTCCCGACCAAGGCATTAAATGCCCCGTCGCGTCGCGGGCGCCGCGGTCAAAGGGAAGATCCCCGCCACACCGAATCATTACCCGGGAATCTGGTCCCGGCACTATGCGGACAAGCTCGCCACTGTCCGGCCATCCCCGGCGCTGTGCGGCATGGCCGGCGTCATTCCGCGGCACTGTGCCACCCGCTCCCGTCCTTCCTCCATGTCGCGCCCCTCGAAAGGAGACGGCGACACCCTCGAAGAGCGTACGGACGCTGACCTGACGCCCGCCCAGGACGACGCCGTAACGCAAGATGAGCGGAGCACATCCCCTCCATCACCTCCGACCCTGTGCGGCCATCCCCGGCCCTGTACTGCCATCCCGGGCGCTATGGAGCCTTACCCGACGCTGTGGGGACCTGTTCTGACGGGACGCCACCACGGCAGCCCCTGTGCAGCCCAAGCTCTCCCGTCAGCTAGACCCTCAAATCAGTGAACGAACGACGACCAGACGCGGGCGCCGGCAGGACCACCCTCGAAGCCGCCTCTAGACAAGCGCCGGGGTCGCCACGACGCATACAAGAACCATGATTCGTCAGGACGACCTTCAAATCGCAAGCACTACATGCCGGTACCGCGACACTGCACAAAAAGCCACGCGGCATGTTTGTAAGCCACCTCCTCTTGGCCTATAAAAGGAGGAGGTGGCCGCCCAGCCGCGGGCATCGGACAACAACACGCTCACTTGCGTCCACGTCCACATTCCCACCGATATTGGCACTTTGCCTCAATCACTCAGTTGGGACTTGGGGGCTTTTCCTCCTCTCCCGCCTCGCTTGTAGCCCCCTCTACAGGCACTCCCGGTGCATCGCAATACAGCACACACGCGCAACCTGTTGGACGTACGACCCCATTGCCGGAACCAGGATAAACTCGTGTCCTTGCATTGTTTAGCACCAACCATCGAGAGACTGATCACGGCGCATTTCACTAGTTAGTGTCGGGGCTAATCTCAACACCGACAGATACAAAAGGGTTCCTGATGCAAGTTTTCAAGAGGTGGAAGGGCATAAACATAATTGTGTTACTCTCTCAGGGTTCCTAATTTAAGTTAGATGTGAGTTTGGCAGTGAATTATGCCAAACTGTTGGAGATGAGCTTTTTTTACTAGACATATCTTTTTAGAAGTTGGCAAAACACAAAATTTTCCAAATAAAATTTAGCAAATTATTGGAGATGCTCTTATCGATTTCTGTAAAACTTGCTAAAGATTAAATGTGGAAAACTGTGGCTAGCTAGGAACCCAAAGCCTACTATAATAGTAAGACACGTTATATTGGAAATCTAAGGAAAAAAATGTATTATGAGATCGTTTTTTACTTAGCGTCTCGGCCCCCCTAAGGTTAAATCTTGTCTACGCCCCTGCATATATAGAGTTTACAGTATAGGTCAAAACCATAGCCATTTGCATACACATTCTCATAACTTATACAATCCCTCTTGCAAATTTGTTTCCACTACAAGAAATCATGTGGTCTATGACGAATTCTGCGTGACAGATTCAGAGATCATCACAGATCAGCAAATAGCCCATGCAGGCTCAAATTAAGCCTAATTTATGTGACGAAATTCAGCGACCATCATAGATTGAAAAATGAAAAACGCCATGTGGTTAAAGCTACAAGTTTGATAAAATAAATGTGTTACTTAACCGAAGAAAATAAGATGTGTTGCTTTTAATTTTTTTTATAGAACATGGGTGGGTAGGGAAAACAAAATTAATAATAATTAAATCAGTTTCAATTTTTTTGAAACTTCTACAAGACAACTTATTATGCCTTAATTTTGTTTACCTTGAATTTTCTAAACTAGAAATAAGAAAGAAAAGGTTGTAATTTAGAAACTTTGGGAGGAAAAGAATGGGAAGATCACGGTTTGAATCTTGACCATTTAGACCAACAAGAGTAACACTTAGCATTGAGCTACATGGAATTTCATGTTTCTTCTTTGTATTGAAAACTTTTATACATGTTTTGTTTCACATGCCACGTCATGGGCTAAGTCAGCCAAAAAAGGAAAAGACAAAAAAAATTGCCAAGTCAGCAAAAAAAAAATGGACTACTAGTGATGCTAGATGAAAAAAATGTATGTGATCTGTTGATTTGATGTCATGCTGGATGAGAAGGTGATTCATGTGATGCTATTATTTTTGTGTTGAAATTTTTGTTTTGATATATGGGCTGGAAAAATATGTTTTTTTGCTGGAATTGATTTGTGCTTTTTTTTTGCTGTTTTGGATCTGTTGTGAAATTTTTATGGGCTACCATGGAATTTATATTGTTTGTGTATGTATTGTGAAATAACTGGTCTAATTAAGACCCATCTTGAATTGGGTCTGTTAACAAATGGCATGTGATGATGACATCATTGCCATGTCGTCTGCCACATGTCCTCATGTCAACAATTGCCACGTCATATGCTAAGTCAGCCACGTCCTCATCCACATCATCAGCAACCTTATCGTCCAAGTCATCTATGAATGAGGTGGCAACTTATCCATGACGATCAGATTTGTTATAGATTATAGGCTTTGGGTTGGGTTGGGTGGGCTTTAGACAACTCTGAGATTGTCATGGATCACGCTAATCTATGACGAAAATGATAGAATCGTCACGAAGGTTAGTATGTGACGCTCAATACATGACATTATCAAATTTTGTCATAAAGATTGTTTTATGACGAATTTTCGATGATCCGTGATGAAAAGTGACCGTCATGATCACTAGATTTTTTTTTTTGGTGTAGTGTTCACTTCTCATCTGCAGGATCCATATTACTGAAACTGGAGGACAATGGGGGAAACTATAACATGTCAAATGATAAATGTTTCATCAGTATCACCAAATTAACAACAACGCAGCTATTAGTAAATCAATTATCACAATGTAGATTGGGAAGGAGATCATGTATGATATAAGATAACTTACGTTTGTTTCGCAGGGAAGCTAAAGGAGGAGATATACTAAGGATCAAGTTAATTTTGATACCCATAAACTCACAGTAGCAAATACTGCACAGACAAAGCTTTCTTATTAACACAAAAGATTTTTTTTGTTTTTATTACAACCAAGGAGATTCATTGTAGTACTTTCGTACTTTACTTTTGAGAAAAATCAAGAAAAAAATAAAGCAGTATCCAAAGTTTTGATGTAGCCACATGGATGAACTCACATTAATTAGAACAATTTGATCTTTTTTGTTGCGAGAAAGGGTGCTGATCCATAATAGTTTTCTACTAACAGTGTGTTTCTTGGTACGTCGTATTTTCTGTCGGAAACTGGAATGTTACAATGCACTACAAATTCCAAATTTCCATTAATACGACAAAGCATCAGAAGTCTCAAGTCTGTCTGAAAGTTCATCTCAAGGGTGGGTAACTGAGATCCATATAGGAGAAGCTAAGAACAGATGATCAAGAGAACTCATAAAAATTTCCTCCATATTGCGCGCACACTTATATATATACATCAGCTACCAAACAAGTTAGGTCCTCCAAGAATTACAGCGATCATCACTTCCTCAATCAAGTATTCAAGTGTCGCTAGCGCGGACAAGCAAGAACCAAACTACTACCAAATGAAAAATCGAGCAGCGAAACAAGTAGCTTAATTCGTACCTATATTAATCAGCACATAGCAGCTGGATTCCTCCACTGCTTTAGCAAATTTTGAGGTCTCTTATATTAGCTAGTTATAAGGATAGCCCCCAAGCCTGAGCTCCAGATCAACATCCTCCTTCCTCCCCAGGGAGAGACCCAGGTGCACGTCGCCGCCGTAGGTCCGGGAGCCACCGGCGTCGTCCTGCTGCGGCGGCGCGGTCCCGGACTTGCCGCCACCACCGCCGCGGTCCTTCCGATGGATGTTCATGTGGCCGCCGAGCGCCTGCGCGTTGGTGAACCCCCTCTTGCAGAAGGAGCACTCGTAGTAGGCCGCTGGCGGCGCCCGCCTCGAGCCCTCGCCGGACGCCTCCGGCGAGCCGGCCTTGTTGAAGCCGCCTTCCATGGCGAAATCAGCTAACACTTTCTATGGAGTATATATGAACCGTGTCAAGGCTGCTAGTGGTGCCTGGAGATCAGTGGAAGTTCTTAGGGTTTTTGAGAGAAATGCTAGCCGGCCGGGGACTCGATCGAGATCGGAGACTCCGAGCGCAACAAAGGGCAGGTGCCTTATATAATGACAGGTGCAGCTGCAAGTTGCTAGGTCTTGTTTAGTTCGTGAGAAAATTTGTCTTTTCAACGTTTTGAACTCCTGTAGCACACTGTAGCACTTTCATTTGTTTGTGGTAAATATTATCTTACCATGGCTTAACTAGGCTCAAAAGATTCGTGTCGCGAAGTACATCAAAACTGTGTAATTAGTTATTTTTTTTACCTATATTTAATACTCTGAACTTATGTCTTTTGGCGTATTTAATGTGATGTGATGGAGAGAGTGGAGAAAACGTTAGAATTTTTAGTAAACTAAACAAGGCCCTAGTTTTATTTGGGGAGTAATCGACACGGCTTTGACGTCTAGTTCTGGCGTTTGGATGGCGACAAGGACGAGAAAAACTATTCGGCCGGCCGCGGCCGGCCGGGCATGCTTGCTTGCCAGTCTAGCGTCACTATAGCTGAGCTGCCGCCGGCCTCCCAGCTGCTAGCCGACTGCAGTGAGAACGGTTCTTGTTCTCGGGTTTGGTGTGGCCTGATGATAGCTATACCAAGAAGGCCCCAATTTAATTTGTGCGTACGTGTGCCGGTACGTGGTAAACTGATGGATGATGTGTACATACTACACAATAAAAAAATCTAAGATTTACACTGCTGGTTATTATCCTGCTTGCATTGATTAATTACAAGCTTTGCATTGGATGTATTGTTATTTTTCCCACTAGTGTGTGTGTGTGTGTGTGTGTGTGTGTGTGTGTGTGTGTGTGTGTGTGTGTGTGTGTGTGTGAATTTTAATATTATTTAAACTGGAAAAATATAGTTTGTATGGTATACATGAGGAATCATTTACAAAAACAAATTACTTCTCTCAAGCATAGTTTAGTTTAGAAATATAATTTATGGGCCATATATACCATTGCAACAACATGTAACAAAAAGGTGTATTATAAGACAGTAGTCGTTGCATCCGTATGTATGCCAATTGTTTTTACTTAGATCCACCGTTTCTCTTCCGATGTTAATTAGTTTTTGGACTTTCTGTTGCTTTCACTCTTGGATTCTCCTGATGATATGCAGCCGGCGGTTTCCTGTATATATGTCACACTCTCTATCAGCTATCATCTAAATATATACGGAGTACATTTCAGATATTTTTCAGTCCAATCCAACATGCATGTGATATAGTCTTTGTTACAATCAGCGCGCGGAGGACAGTGATTTGCTCGTGTGCACATGATAAATTATGTCAGAAATTACCAATTTCTTGTCGAAACTAAGATCGATGATGCCGATTGTCCAGTCTGTAGATTTTGACGTGAATTTTCATGCATTATCAAGGTACCACTGGCTTCAGAGTTCAGGGGAGATCTGAACTCTACCTGATAAAGACATTTAACGTCCTAATAATCCTTTAGTAAATTAACTTTTCACACTAGGTTTTCCTCTTCTTGCATAGTGTTTCTACTTCTTGGCATAGTATTTTCCTCTCACAACAAATCAGTCGTACAAATCAACAGAAGTCGTCGCTTTAAGATCTGTCAAACGTAATTTAAGAATTTTGGAAGTATTATTTGTTAGAAACTGGTGTATGCTGATCAAGTTAAGATGAAGCGCAGAAGAATACTTCTACAAGACATACTTCGCGTGCCTCTTGAGTCTTGATTAAGTCAAATTGATTGCCATATTAGTTTGTCTGATCCTTTTGTCTCAAATGTCTTTCATTAGCACATCTTGTATACAAATAAACATACACATTCTTCTTATATGAGCCAGTTAAGCATATCATTATTCCTTTCCTTTTGTTGTGAGAAAATGAAGTTTCTTAAAAAAATGAACTAATGCATTCAGCACTTTTTTTAAAGCACTCGTTATTTAGATGTCTTAATAATTTCACTCCAAGTTTTACAGGACATAACTAGACATATATTAAAGTACGCATGAACAGGCATGTATGTACTGAGCTAATCAGTTTAATCATCATAAGTCTTTTTTGATGAACTGCTCTAGAACTCCTGGTTTCAAAATAAATAAATTTGTTTCCGGCCTCTACAGCAGCACACAGCTTATTACTTCTAGTTTTAGTTATTGGTATGTACTGCATCAGCATCACTAACTAATTAATATAAACCTAAAATGCATCAACTTTTCGTATTAAGAACCTTACTAAACATTATAAATGGTTTCTCATGATGTTGAGATGTCGTCGAAACTTACTTGGTAAAACCATATGGAAGAGACCAAGACCAACCAGGGTCATGATTCTTACCCTACCCACTATTTTTCTTAAAAAAATGAACGGACGAAAGAATCATACGGCAAGGTCTAGTCACCCTCACCAAGCTAGTCTGCAGATCCAAGGTTTCAAATTAAAGAGAGGAGAACAAACATATAGAAACTGGACGGACGGCAGCGAATTGTTTTTGCTTGGAGTGGTTGGGTAATGAGTTGGACATAAGTGTCAAGAGAGCACTCGCTTTCCACCTGTTCACATCTCCACCGATCTGGAGGGTAGCTGCTGACCTCTTCATCAAGATCAGCACCTTAGTTCAGATCATTATAGTATAGGTAGACTACAAAATGGTGATGCATAGGAGGTTCATTAAAATTTTTAATTGATTTGCTAGTTTAAATGAATTTATGCATGGTTATTGAAAGTAAAGGAACTATATATATGTACCTCGAATGAGATCCAAAGTATTGAATAAAAAGTATAGAGCTTTGTTACGATACTTATGACTTGAAAGTACATATGGTACTTGCAGGTACTTTCCTTTATTATTCTTTTTACAAAAAAATTAATTTAACATAATTAAAAAGATATCATAGTAGCTTCTCATTTTTTTTACTTCTCTTTAGATACTTCTTGGTACTTTCATTGTTAGATTTCAATGTACGATTCTCATTAATTTCAAATACTCTAAAATTTCTCAAAAGTAAAATCAGGCTCATATGTTCTGTTATAGCCCATGTCCCAAAGATAGATGGAAAAAAATAAATTGTTTGTCACCAATAATTCAACTTTTATCTCATAATAACCACAAAATAAATTTAATAATATGGAAAATTCATTGAAAACCTATAGATTAGCATGGACTCATTTTATGGGAACATAAGGTTGAGATAAATATTGCAAAATATTTTAATTCAACTACATTATTCAATGGAATGGATAGATCTCTTTTATTATCATATAACTCAGAGGTAAATTTTGACATTTGTACACTCTAAAACTTCTTTTTTTTCTCATCAATACTTAGATTTGGTCACAACCTTATATTTCAATTTCTCTAGATTAATTATTTGATCTAGTTTAAAATAAAATCAAATTATTTTACCAAAATATTTTACAAAATCTGTCTGAATAAAAGTTATTATACTAGCCCTAAGGAAACCGGCCCATGTATCTCTCATTGACTGCCTTGTTCTCTTTTCTTTTTTCCTTCAACGACGCATCCAAAAGTTAAAAAAAATGCCAGCAGTGTAGCCCACCAACGACCGATGGGCAGAAATTCTCAAAAAAAAAAAACGACCGATGGGCTGAAAAGTTTTGAATTTAAACATACAAATACCGGATTTCCTATATGTCTACTAAATATACAAGTACTATTTTTTGGATAGATAACTAAATCTATAACTCCTATATAGGAGCTCCCCACTAGCAATCTTTAGGGAGTTCTCAGGCCTCTGATTGGTCCTTGCTAGTGGTAACTGAAGCATAGGAAAGTGCCCTTCCAGCACGTCTGGGCGGGCACGGAAGAAATTGGAGACGAAGAGACAGCGGGTCCGATATGACATTGATCTCCACCAAGATTGGCACCGAAGAAACTGAAGAAACAAAGAGGCAGACCCTCCGCCTGCCCGTACACTGCATAATCATCCACCGGTGGCCTTTCGTGACCCCCGCCTCCGTCCCCCCGTCCTCCACGTCTCCTCTCCTCCTCGCCGACCAGCTGTAGCGCAGGCGCACCCTCGCCGACGCGCGGACGGCTTCTGGATGCGGTTGCTGCAGCGACGACGATGACCAGCTGATGATGGCAGCCGCGACTACGGCGAGCTGCGGAGACGGGCCTTCCTCCCGGTGGCTGCTTTTGCTGCTCTTTCCTCATCATGCGGCATCAACCCACCGATGGTGGACCCAACAGCAGCGGCCCGACCCGTAGCCATCCCAGGCCGGCGGCGCACGGTTTCCCCTCGTGGTCCGGTGTTGGTCCGTGCTACTCGCCCCTTTGAGTCGAGATGAGCGCACCGCCCCATTCGTCCGGTAGCTGTGTCCTCTCCCTTCCTGACCGGCAGCGGCACGGGCGACATCTCCCCTTGCGTGGTCGAATAAAATAGTCACCCGGCTTATTTCTCCATGCGTGGTCGAATAATATAACCACGAATAAAATAGTCATACTGCTTTCAGGTCCTTGCACATAAAAGGTAAACTTTTGACTACTTGAATTAGAGCCTCCCATGACAAAGGCTTATTTCTGTACTGATTCATCCTATTTGAATTTTGGCAGGCTTATTTCCTTCCTATGTACTGACATGTAAATATGGCTGTCCAATTCTGTTTTTTTTTCCACTACAGTTTTAGACTATGCTTGAACTTATGAATATCTATTCAGTCTCCTTAGACAATATTGGCCTCAGCTTGATTGCAACATGAATGTCTCCTTCTATGGTGCTGCTGCAGCCTCAGATTGACAAATCTATCAGGATTTCAGATATACACTCATAGAGAGACACACAATACAGTTGTAATTTTTTTCCCCAAAAAGAAATTGTTGTCCAACATCAAGCCTCTCAAAATTCTGATTGGTTCAGTTTAGTGACTTGAACACTTTATTTATAACAATGTTCTTCCCAGATACCAATAACATTGTTTGGAGTGTAAGAATGATTCTTCTTATGGTATAAACACTACAGAACTGTGCTCATGTACACAAAGCATCGACCATGCAAACATGATACTTTGCATTTTCGTATTTGTAAATAATTTCTATAAATAATTCAAGTAACCTTTTGCTTCCACTATTTTCAGCTTGCTATGAACAGGAGATTGCTATGTCTAAAGCTCCTCAACATGTTATTTTGCATTTTCCTATCTATACGATCATATATGCTCCTGGAATACTGCCCCGTGCTTTTCCTCCGGTAATTCTTTTTCCCTCTTTCGTAGAAACTGGTAGCTTATGCAACCTTCTATCATTTGTCTTCTAAGCTTGAAAAGCTTATTGTGTTGCTTCACTTATATTGTTTTGTAGTTTCTAATGACTACCACGATCATACTCGGTCCGCTCGACCACGTAGCCATGAAAAGCCTCAGTGCCAGCTGACCAACTCTGCCAAACATTGGGATCTTCTTATGCCATAGCAGCAAGAGTTTCAATATTCACTTCCAACATCATTGTATCTAATTTTAGTCAACGTGGTTGTGGATACATGGCAATTCAATCATTTTCCTCCACTTTTTTGTAATTTGTTCTGTTTGTTTTCAAAACTGAAATTGAAATTTGAATATTGTTCCATAATTTGTACAACTCTCATCCGAGCCTAAAATTGATCGTGAGCCCTCTAAGTATATATTGTGTGCAGTTTGTTTTATTTAAATTTATCTATTAAGATATCATTGCATTTTCTTAATTCCCGCAGCAACGCGCGGGTGAGGTTCCCCTAGTATCTATAACGACAGTACCCTCTAATAACGGGCCTACAACAAATTATCTCAGCATCATCTTATCGAAAAAAGTTGGTGAATGCGAATGGGCTTGTAGTCCAATGGTAGGACGGTCCAGTGGGACGCTACCCACCAGGGTTCAAATCCTGGTGCTCGCACCTTTTCCTGGATTTATTCCGGGATTTTCCGGCGTTATGCTTTAAGTGGTAAGCGACGTTCCCGTCGACGACGAGGCGCCAGTGGTGACTTCGAGAATCTCCAGATCTGCCGGTGCTCAGTCCTTCGGAGGTGCTCATAGGGGTAGGGTTTGCGTACGTGTATTCATAGGGGTGAGTGTGCGTGCGTGTTGTGAGCGTCTGCGTTGTAATGTGTAATCTCAAAAAAAAAGTTGGTGAATGACAAAAAAAAAGTTGGTGCATGTAAAAAAAAATTGTTGCGCAGTAATGTAGTGAATGTTGTTACATATGTGTTTTCAAGTCCCATTTTAACTCTAGTTAATTTGGTTCATTCGGCTTGGTGAAGATTTATTTGGTCGAATTGACATTTTCTTACCCAAAAACTATGGTGAATTTCCCCATATTGTAAATAATTTTTATTGGAATTAATAAAGTCCTTGTAGAAGAAGAGAACAAAAATAATATCGTTTTCGGAATGTGGTTAATTTTGGATATTTTTATGCTTTCGGTCACCATTCCAAGAATATTTCTGCCAATACAAGTATTTTGATGTGTCTCTACCATGGTCTTTATATAATGAGATTCGAGAGAGAAGAGAGGTCCTTGGTGAGACCTACGGCCCAATTTGTAGAATCCAAAACGAAAAAGGGGAAAAAAACTATCACCCACTATTGCTACTTCTACTTTTTTTTTACACAAACCACACATATTATATTAAAGCAGCACAATTACATCTATGCCTTTGTGAAAAGGCCAAATACAAAAAGATCCCTAGATCTCAGAACGCTACCGGAGAGCAGGTCACCGGCGAACTGCTGCAGAGGCGCCACAGATGTAGTGGTGCAATGATGCGGAAGGGCCTCGCCATGCGTAGGCTTGTAGTGGCTGAAGATGCCGTCGAGGAAGAACATCACCGACGACCTAAAGATGAGGTTGATGCTAGCGTCGGCGAGTAGGTAGTCGTCATCTTCAACACCGGTGGGTGGCTCGCTGCTCAGCCGATGGCAGTAGATCTAGAAGGGATGTGGAGTCAATGGAAATAGCGCTGCTTGGTAGGATGGGGCGGGAACGGCAGCGGACGGAGGGGCGGGGGATTCAGTGTGGGAGAGCTCAGATCTGTGGATTGGTGGAAGGGGAACGGGAGATCTGAGCTCAGAATGGGAGGTGGCGGCGGAAGAGCTCCGACAGCAAGGAGAGGGGAGGGGCGAGGGGGAGGCTATCAGAGCAAAAGGCGGGTTTATTTTATTCGAACGCACCTGTAGGCCGACGACGACGGCGACGAGGAAGACACCGAGGAGCTCGGCGGCGACCATGCCGACAGAAGCGGCGACGCAGGAGCGGGAGGAAGCCATGACGGCTCTACAGGGAGCTAATACTACTAAGAGTTACTACTAGATCTACTAAGGAGCAGGGACCCCTACCCCTTCTCGTCGCCGGAGAGGAGAAGGGGAGGGGCCCCGAAGGGCGGCGGAGGAGGAGCCTAGGAGGAGCGGTTGCTTACAGACGAAGCGACCCCTATCCGATAGCTCAATTCTCTACTTCTACTTGTATACCCATGAAATGAGCAAGTGAAACCTTTGTGCTAGTGTGCATCATTTTTTAATGGATATCACAAGATTGAATTCGATGTGTCATGACTCATGAGGATCTAACAAGATGGAATTCCCTCGAATCCATCTGGTGCTCTTGAAAAATGGTATTTTTGTTCAAAAAAAGGTTTTTTTTTAGGGCTTTTCCCCTTGTTTTGCCCTTTTGTCCCGTTTCCCTCACTTAAAACGTTTATTACCGCCGGAGGTTTATGCCTTCTCCTCGCCCCTTCCTTCCATCCCCCGAGTCCCTGCTGCACCGGCGGCGCACCTGCCGGCGACCTGATCTCCCTCGGTGAGGTCCCCCCAGACGGGCTGACCGCGACAAGGATAGGCGGATCTTGCTAATTCGGCAACGAAGCAGGGCCTCCATGGAAGTGGAAGAAGCCGGAGGCGAACCGGAGAACTCCGGCAAGGACGAGGCGGAGGCGCAGTACCATTCGCGCGACTTCGAGTGGGAGGACCTCAAGGCGGAGGTGGAATCCGACCCTGCCTTCTCCTACCACCTCTCCCCATTCCCCGGTCCCGCCGCGAGCACCACCTCGACGCCGCAGCCTTCGTCGGAGGCCTGGAGAAACTTCCACCGTCGACACTCGTCCGGCAAGTTCTTCAAGGTGGCTCTCAAGTCTCCATCCACTTTGCAGATAGCCTTTTTCCTTTCCTTGAGAACTGTGTTGAACAGAAAACTAAACTTTGCAGTCATGACTAGTAGGAATTACTAGGAAACATCAGTCAGGACGGTCTGTTTCGCCTGACTTAGATTGCTGTTCTTCATCTTGTAATTTTCAGTTCACAGATTTGTGCCTTGGAGTTTGGTATGCGATAAATTAACAGCACCCATAGTTGGATGGAAGAGGGTTGATTTAGAGATTCACTGTCTTAACCATATACATATATGTGTTCAACTGTTCATTCATCAATGAAAGAGTGCCAGTCGCAAAATGGGCAGAGGAACAAACCAAATGGAATGGAACTTCTTCTGGATAGTAGTTCTTTATGTTCTGTACCGTTCTTACAAAACTCTAGAACAAATTTATATTTCTAAACTTCTGAGTGAAAAAAAATTCAGATAGCAATGTTTGATTTCCTGTTTAACACTCAGGTTATGCTGCATCGACTATGCCACCATAGAAAACTGGGATATAGTGCCTTTGTTGGCATATTGATGCTACCATGCTAGTATGAACATAACACTACTGCTTGTGCGCTATACTTAGTCAGGCTCAGAAATAGGATTGTAATCTACACCAGAATGACCTTATGATTATTCAAATATACATTTGTTTTTCATTATGCCATGCTTTTTTCCCAACATCTTTAATTTTCTGCCTACTGTTCAACAGTAAATTAGATTCGGGAAATGGCGTGCCTGACTGATTACTCGAAAAGTCGGCAAAGATACATGATTACATGTAGAACCAATGTGTCAGACATTCAGACATTGAATGTGAACTACAGAGTTTGTGGCAAGTGGCATTACAGTTGTGATTCATGTTACTATGTTGATATACAGGAAAGGAGATATTTGCTTAAGGAATTTCCTGAACTGCCTAACAGTAAAGATTGTGCCAAGATTTTAGAAGTGGGATGCGGGAATGGAAGCACTGCTGTTTCCATACTACGGTAATGTTGTCAGAACTATTATTTTTTCAGCCACTTAGCTTTGATTGTAGACATTCACTGAATCGCTTAAAACTCTGAACCATTGGTTTGGACCTGTTTGTTGTTCGTTTCTTTCATCTCCTTAATATAATGACGGCCAGCTTTCCTGCCATTCTTAAAGGACAACGGATGGATGTTTTGTAGTTCTGAATTCACTTTCAAGTTTGCATGTTGATAGTAATTTGTGATACTTTTCAATTTTTCTTCTGATTGTGATGTGTTGCTAGGATTCCTTCCAACATATATGATTCTGAATATGTAGCATTTATCTGTCCTATATGTTTTGTCCTGAGTATATGATGATAATTTTTATTTGTGTCACTTTTGGTTGAACTAAATTACCTGGAACTTGATTCCTAATGGTTGCACCATCATAATGTATGGTATCTTCAGGTCTAGTGAAAGCATCACTGTCTTTGCTTGTGACTGTAGTAAAGACACTCTCGAGAAGACAAATGAGATTATATCCAATACAAAAGGGATTGATATCAAAGATAGGTTCCACCCGTTTCTAATGGATGTTTCTAAAGAAACATTTCCAGATTGGCTATTCTGCAATACCTGTAAAAGTTCACATGGAAAGGCTGCTGAATTTTTGTTCGTTTTTCATTTAATTAAACATTCCTTTATTGAGTTTTCTTTTCACACTACCTAGTTCTGAACTCTGCATAACATTTTTGTTTTCAGATCCAAGTCATCATAAAATGAGAAAAGAGCAGCCAGGCTTCTTGAGAGAGAACCAATGTTGTGTTGGTGGCATGGATTTTATCACTATGGTAGGTTAATCTTTGGATGTGGTGCTATTTCTTTGGTTGCATCCTTTTTTAACTTTTCATCATGATGTACCTATGCATTTATCTTTTAAATTGTATTGCAAGTTTTATAGTTCTGAATGTACTTTGGAAAGAAAAATCCTTAATGTATGCTTACTTGTGTTTGTAAATATATGGTGTGGTTTTCTTCATTCTTTTTGTTGGCAGATATTCACATTATCAGCCATACCCTTCACCATAATGCCAAGTACTATAGAGCAATGTGTTTCTGTTCTGAAACCAGGTGGCCTCCTTCTGTTTAGGGATTATGGTAATTGCTTGTAGACATACAATGATATAATTTCAGAGTGCTCATGACAACCTACCCTCTGACAGTTCCATTTTTTTAAATTAGGTCTTTATGACATGACAATGCTTCGTTTCTTACCTCGTCAAAGAGTAGGGTTTCGGGAATATATGCGGTCAGATGGAACCTTGTCATACTTCTTCACATTGGACACTGTAAGAGAACTCTTTTGTGCTGCTGGGCTAATAGAGGTAACTCTCAAATTCTTCAACATTTTTCAGGGTTAGATGTTATCTATTTGAAGTTTTACCACTTCCATCATGTCCCATGCGGCTCTTGAATTGAGTTTTTTTAAGGTTTAACTGATTGTTTTGTATGCTTATTGAAATAGAATGTTTTGTATTGATCTAATGCATTGTAGTTTTACATAAGAATGGTTAGCTACTTATTAGTTGGAATGGGTAGTAGTGGTATATAATTTTGTATCATACTCCCTTTGTTTCATAATACTTGTTGTTTTCTCTTTTCTAGATACATTCCTTTTGCTATGCATCAATAGAAAAGCGAAAACGACAAGTATTATGAAATGGAGGGAGTAGTTACGTATAGATCTTCCATGGTTCAGTGTT
The DNA here is from genome assembly GCA_036936925.1 of Cenchrus fungigraminus. Taxonomy (NCBI): domain Eukaryota; kingdom Viridiplantae; phylum Streptophyta; class Magnoliopsida; order Poales; family Poaceae; genus Cenchrus; species Cenchrus fungigraminus. The sequence continues at coordinate 79,579,098 of CM072780.1, forward strand.
TCTTCCAAATTCATCAGGCTCCTGCTGCTCAAAAAAAAAAAAAATCAGGCTCCTATGATTGTATTCTGTTTTGTCTGGAGTGGTTCAGTATTTTTTTATTTATTGGAGTTTCCTTGCATGTATATTGCCTATGTAGTATATACATAATTCTGAATCCAAGTTTCAAAAAAAAAAAAGCTGACATACATTTGCCCACCTGTATGCAGCTGGAGCTGGAATACTGCTGTGTCAAATCAGTGAACCGAAAGAATGGGAAGAAGATGCAGCGTGTATGGGTGCATGGGAAATTCCAGAAACCACCAAGCTGAAGTGCACATTCGAAATCAAAAGAGTCCATTGCGTTGTGTGTTAAAGCCCATTCGAGATCAAGAGTCCATTGTGGCGTTGTGTGTTACAGCCTGCCATTGAGCTCTGTCACGGGCAAGGCCACCGTTGGGCTTGGGCCTGCAGGCAAGCAGCTCAACAGCAAATGAACGCTAGGGAGACCAGCTCAGGCTCGGAAGCTTTACACTGTATTTCTTTATTCAGTTTTGCTTTCATGTAGGGTTGTCAAATTTTGTACATGCTGGCTTGACGGTTTACTTTCTCAAGTGTGATTAGCATCCACAAAAGTGCTCAGCCTGACTAAAAATGTGGTAGATTGGTGAAACTCATCCTTCTGAGTGGGATTAGCATCGCTTTGATTTTGCACAAGTTTCGCTGGATGGTCTTCGAATTCATGCTTGTAATATAGATGAAACATTCCTTACCAGATTTTTAACCCATTGTAATCAGGATGGGGTGATCCATCACCATCCCAACCCATGGGACCGTTGAAAACAGTCGACGTAAGTTAAGATAAAATAGCTGGAGACCAAGGGGTTCCAGCTCCCAACAGTTTTAAGCAGCAATCTGTCATCTAAAGAAGACATTAGCTGTGGATGATTCGTGCTATTTGCGCTGATGCTCAAGCACATTTCCCAAAATGGATCGAGCGCAAGCACCCAATGACTAACCTAAACTAAACGTTAACGGGACCCAATATACAGACAGATTACTAATATCATTAGTGATCCTTCAACCAGCTCTACTCTAGTCCAACAGCTTCGACTTATCCAGTCTCCCAGTCACCTCTTGTGATGGAACCGCACCTTCAGCAGGAACTGCATCTTCACCTGCCAGATACAGTTTCCACGCAAAGTCAGCAATGAACCACAGAAGCGAAGGCATAGGGGAAGTAGGGCATGTCCGGACCTGGGATGTGTTATAGACGATGTACTCATTGTACAGGAGTTCAGAGCTCCTGACTGATGATGGTACTGGCTTGCCACAGGGGACAACGACATCATCCCTCCAGTTCACAAACTCCGACTCCAGCGGCACAGTTTTGCCCAAGCCCTTGGTGGAGTGCTTACCTCTTGGAGGTTTGTCCATGGACTGCATCAACAGACACGATAAGCACCCATGGAAAAGGGCCAGATGATGGCACTTAAATTATGAATAATGAACGTGACAAATTGTCACGAGGTCCTATCAGTGACGTCTTTACTAACCCAGTATATATGTGTAAAAATAACTACAGGGAGACCAAAATGCTAGCTCTTAGATCATTTTGTTATAGCTGTTGATCAGATATGCAAATATGTGAACACATTTAGGAAATCTGAGTCTTGATGTATCTATGGCAAATACATTTTATCTGGATCCTGTTTGAGTGCCACAACAACCTACTTGGCATACCAGATAAAATGGAAGGAGAGAAAAGCCAATATGGGCAATTAGATTTGAGTTCACCAAGATATTTTGAAGCTTACCGTAGCTTTCTTTAGTTCGTACATGTCTCCTAAAGCAACCTCAGAAAGAAGCATCAAACCAACTGGATTGCCCCTATCCACATAACAGTATTGTGCACTCTTGCTTACTAAATCTGCAAAGTAGAGGCCTTTGCCGAACTGTCAAATAAAAGAGGAGCATCATTACATAATTATATTCAACCAATTGATGCTACAATGAAAACATATTGAACATGGATAATGAACAACACCATATAGCCTGTAACAGGAGCCTCCGGAGGTGCGATCCTTAGTCCTTGGCTAAGAATCCCCACGAAATTTGTCAGCCTTGAACCTACAAGTAGTTTTACAGAGAGAAGTGGAAAGGGTTATTCTTCAGGAATGTTTAAAAGATCTCAAATGCTACCAAATTAACTGTGAATTTGTAAATACTTACCTGTGCATTTAGTAAACAATAAGTAATAAATGTAGACCATTGCAATGATTGTACACTGAGAGCTACAACTAACGCATATTCATACTATTGCTTACCATGCCATAATAGCATCTTATTATGCAGATTATTTTTGTATCTTGAGTACTTATTAAGTTCTCCATCTCGATCAAGTGAAAAAACTTCCTCTAGTTCCAGTGACCAGTCCTTCAAAAGAAAAACATATCAGAATGTTTGCCGGGGGACCCCAAAATAAGCAGAATAAAAACAGCAAAGACATAGGGCCATACCTTGTGAGTAGGAGCATGTGTGTTGAGAAGATAACGCTCAACTAGCTTGTAATCTTCACTATCATGAGGGAGTGGGGCAATGTTGCAGCGAAGCTTCATGTACTTATCATCAAGAGATTCACCATTATCGTTGTCGAAGCCAACTAGCTTAGAAGCAATTTCAATATCTTGCAGAGCTTCAAGCATTTTTGCCTGAAATTAAGTTACAGGCAAATTAGGTCTAAGAAAGTTCTTTCATCATATTCAAGGAAAATAACTACAACAGAATGACTAGAGAATCATGAACAGCACAAATAGACAGGATAATAACAATCATAAATAGACAAAGGTGATGATTCTAATGGCAAGGAAGATAACATTATGTCACAAACAAAAGAAATATAAAATGCTGTTACTGTATCATAACTGATAGTGCACAGCATAGAGAAAGATTAAGCAAAATACAAGATGCATTTAGAATTTTCACCACAAACATAGTGGTTTAGTTCAAATAAGTGGCTTTTTATAACTCCGCCTATCGTTCGTGTGTGTGTGTGGGGTGGTGATGGTGGTGGGTGGGGTGGGGGGGGGGGGTTGAAAGGGCGAGCCAATGTTAAACCTAACCATTCTAATGAAGATGAAACCAAAGAGAAATATGTTGGGGCGTAAGTGCGTAACCCTCAACTGTGCCTTTATTTCCATATGATATAATTGCAGGACCTCTATATTCTTTTAACTCTGTTTAGGCCTGTGTAGTGGTTTAGCAATCATTACATGTAACAAAGGATCAATACATGAGTATATGACATAGCAATGAACGACCAACTGTCCAATTGGCAATTGCGCATCAGCATTTATTAGAGGATTTATGGGGAAACCAGTCTACTCCAATGAAGAAGTTAAGATAAATTAACAAATACAAGGAGAGTTATAGAATACTTCTTTCAATTTACAGGAATAAAAGTGGGTAATGAGAGCATACTTTGATCATTATCTCATCCTCATCCTGTATAATGTGAGGATGAATAGAAGGAATAAGGGTGAAAAAACGATTGCTCGCAGCAACAATCAAGCTTTCTCTAACAGCCAGTGCTTGATCAGCTGTGTTCTTCAACAAATTTTGTATCTCAGTTAATGCTTCGAATCCTGCAAGTAGTGCGAGTGTAACCATCTTCACATCATCATACATTTGAAGAGAAAAAAAATTAGATCCATAAGGAACGATATTAGCACACCTTTCTGGATATTCTCCTTGCTTAGCTTCCCAAGAGGCATTTCCGACATATTAATTTCAAATTCCGTCATAGCAGCTCTGGAAGAAGGTTTATTTTAATACAAAAGGAGCAAAAATGTAGGCAGGCATGACATTGGAAAAGAAGCAATAACACACCTATATGTCTCCACGTTGAAAAGCATCTTCATGAGTTCTAGCAACTGAGGAGCAAGAGAACTTTTTGTTTCACTGATATCTTTCCGTTTGGGTGCCTGCTTAACACCATAATCCTGCATTGCATTTAACAAATCAGTTGAAATACACAAAATGAGTAAAATCAATGTTAGGTATCTCACAACATACAATATCAAGTGGGTAAAATCTCCCAGGCTGCTTCTGAAAATTAGTTTTCCGTTCCCATGCTTCCCATGGGTTCCCAGTCTTCTCAAGAAATAATCTTTTGAATTCCTGGATTGCATCAGTTTTCGACATCTCCTCCAGCTTTTGCCCTCCGATTCGCTCACTCCCAACCCTTCCCCACTTTCGAAATACGTAGCAGTCAGACCCATCATCCTCTTCGATGACCTGGAGTACATAGTAACTTCACAGAAAAAAAAAGGAAAAAAAAAACTAGTAAGAAATATGCCAGAGCAATAGCACCATAGCGTGGAATAACATAACAAGGTAGAAATTAGCATAATTAAAACATGAGGCTAAGTTCTTTTTTAATCTGTTGCCTTTCTAAGCATCAATCAATCTCTGACAGGACGTGGAACAGAAAAAAGTGTGCGAGTTTCAGTATTATGGGTAGCAGTCTGACAGGAAGCAAGACAAACTTGACTTGCACCTAGCGCCAATGTTTGTAGAGGCAGGATGCAGTGACTACCAAACCCTAGCATGAGAAACTAGGTTTGTGCAGAGAGGAGAGGAAGGGGAAGACAGAAGAGATGATGTTACTGACTCAGTGTGTCTCTAACATGCAACTGGCATCAAATGAGATGGAAAACCAGATCGTTTTCAGGACATAATGTGTATTGCAGCTTGGCAGGCATACAGACAGTTAAGATGTTCGGGGTGAAATTTGGACTCCAAACAGGTTTGAAGGGGTCATTAACTTATTTGAAGCAACAATAACACAGCTTCTTAGCCCCTAGTACCAAACAACAACTTATTTAAAATTACAATGATGAATTTTCTTTCTAGTAGAGAACAGGGACTCCGAATGTCCAATCAAACTTCTACAGAAAGTACAGATTATAACAAGTTAAAGCCAAACACTCAGTTGTCGTGGGGAGTAACTGTTAGAGCCTAGTGGTGTGTTGCATCAAGATCCACGTGGAATAGAGCAAGTGCTGAAAGAGGATTGGATGGCTTCCAAATTCCAAAGGTAAACTATATAAAGACCAGCAGGTAACAATTTGAATTTATTACCTCCTGTTTAGTAAGAACAAGATAGATATTTACTTTGTAGATACATTTCTGCTCTGCTAAACACTAAAGGTCAGATAAAATCTAAAAGAGACAGATAGTTCATGGTACAGCATATCAGGTCCAAATCAACCAAAATTAGCAGGATAAAATCTAAAAAAAAGACAGATAGTTCATGGTACAGCATATGGGGCTCAAATCAACTGAAATTAGCAGGAAGTAGGGTTATTTCCAAAAGGAGATAACTTATTGCGGGTAAATGGTAGAAAGAAACTTTTGAACTATCCATCTAAAAGTGAGTTCTGAATCCCAAAAGAAAATATTGCGGAAGAAAAAAAAAAAGTCCTTGCCTGTTAACACCTCGTGCCAAGTCAGACATGTTCAAGGTTGTATTATAAATGCTTTTTCCATCTTCAAGAATATGAGCTGTATCTTGCAAGCCAGAGGACTCATGAACTGCACTTCGGCCCTTAACTTTAACAGTGACAGTACCACCTTTTGACTCTAAGGTGTTCTCTACTTTATACAAATCAAATGGAAGCATTCTATTTTTTCTAATGCATTCTCCAATGTAATCCTCTCTTACAATCGGTATCTTCAGCCTCCTGCAAACAAATGGATATACATATATCATGGAATTTGAATCCTTTATAGTAGCTATCAAAAGGAAGGCCTTAACATTACAATTGAAAAAGATGGACAAATGAGAGAGAGACCTTGCTTTCCTAACTTCAGCGTTCTCATTGTCAACCTCCCCACATGAAATTAAACAATCAATGTCTGCAATTGAAGTATTCCTTATAAGCATAATGCAACATCACTTCTATAATAACAGTACCAGATAGTCTTCCTTTAGTTTTTGGAAAATTGCAAATATACCCCTAAAAATCACTTCATGTTGCAAATACCACCTTTGAAGTTTATTAGTTACATTTACCATCTCATAACTCTAACCTCAATGTATACATTTAACAACAAAAGGGGAAACAACTCGTAACTATTTGGGTGTTTAGGAGATGCCATGTTGGCACATTCCACATAGAGGTTGCTAGTGTGGGAGGCAGAAGAGGGTTGAGGGTTTAAGGTCTAAGGATGCACAAGGGCCAATCAGACTCTGCAATTGTGACTCGGTCTTGTTTCTGTAGGCAACAACTAAGCATCCAAAGTCGCATTACAGCAAACATGCTATCATGGCATAGCATCAAGGGGTATATGGCACCGGATTCAGAATTGTGGTGTAGTAAATACAACTAAGAAAAATATTGGAATTCGAATTGATCTCTAGGGCGTTATTTGCACCTTTTTTTTATCAAGAATGGCCTAACTGGCAGAGCTCAACCAGTTGGTGCATGATTTAGGGATGATCCTTCCATACAGGACCATTGGAGGTATATTTGGGGGACAGGCAGCTTCAGCTCTACGCAGCTAAAGGGTTCTATGACAGTCAGCCCTGTGTTCATGTGGATGTGGAAAATCCTGTTGCACAGCCGCAGAGGACACAACAAATTCTTCTTCTGGCTGCTACTATGTGACAGGCTTAACACAAGAAACATTCTGAGATGCAAAAGAAGGATTCCAGAATCTAGATGACTACATATGTGCCCCTATGCAATTCTGTGGTAGAAAGACCCTACTCCACCTGTTTTTCTCATGTTCATTCAGTCAGTGGTGTTGGCACCCCTTCTCTACAAACGCTGGAATCAGTCTTATGTGTCTTGATATGATTGTCGAAGCTAGGTGAGACTTTGGGTCTAAAATCTTCCAGGAAATTCTCATAATGGCCTGTTGAATGATCTGGAGGCACAGCAATGAGGTCGTCCCACTTTCTTAAGGTGGAAGCAATTCCAAGGACGAATTTGCAGTTTTTTTAATAGGGCAAAGGCATACTCGAAATTGGAGTTGGAAGCCTAGTTGTGTAATTTCAGGTAACTACCCCTCTACCCCCCCCCCCTTCTCCTCGCCGTTGGAACATGTAAATATCGTACCCCTATAGTCAAGTAGGGGCCTCCCCTGCTGTTGGGTTAAAAAAAAGATTCTGGTTCACAAACCAATATCTTAGCCTCCGATGCCATACAGATCGAACAAGCTAATATTCCTGAGGTACAAGAAAAGTCAATTGTAGACTGAGAAAGGAATACCTTTGGCAACCCTGGCATGGAAGTTGGCACCAGCATCTTTGAGCTTCTGAATCGATTCATCCTGCAACCGATAGATAAGAGCAATATCAAATTCATGATGCAACAAATACACACAAATGTATTCTTTTGTACAATATGGTAAGAACCTATCCTGAGAACAAACAACCTAAATAATCATGATTGTGATTTTTTTTTTTTGTCATGGCTGGTGCAAGCCAAAACTTGCAGCAAGATCATCGCAAAACAGCTGCTGCTTCCACTGATACAACTCAAGGAAAGACAGCTAGTCGGCATGTATGCTTTTGGAAAAGACACATATTCCTTGTTCTGGATTAGATCAACACAGTTCACGTAGCACCTACTTGTAACTAAATGAAAAAATATAGCAAGACAGAAAATAACTGAAGATCCTGATAACAACGGCACCAGAAAGTAAGTTTATTTAGATTACATACCGCCACTTCTTTAGATTGTCCTACAATAGAAAACCTTAATTTATCCAATCCTTCAGGAGAGAGTAACGACATTCGCTGAGTTACTTTACTTCCAGATTTCTCAGGTGACATTGGCGGAAGAACCCTCTCTGGTTTCTTAACCTTTTGAGACTTGAACCACTGCAAGTTATACCTATTTGTTAAAAATTAACTGCCGAAAACGAGCACTATGATTCATTAGGCATACCTTCATAAGATAATCATTATCTGTTCCATCTGGAATTTTCCACTTCTTAATGCGTACAGGTTCTGTTGTAGAGTATGTACACTTGGACCACTCTGACACATTACCACTGCATTGGTACTGACCATTATAATAGTACAGGCCGCTATTACAGACTGGGCAAGGACCCAACGCCCCAAATAGCATTCCATCGGCACTGTCAGAAAACAAAAGAGAGTTATCAAAAGTTTGTGCCATATATGAAAAAGGTTGTATGGGTAAAGCCTCTAAAATCTGTGTGAGAAACACAAAAGAGAAATGCCCCAGAAATGTCCATGTAGCCAACAATATCTACTGCAGATATCAACTGCAGCACACCAACCCTATCTGCAGTTCTGCACTAGCCCACACCTGGAATTTGCCATGGTCCATAGTTTGTCCACCAGTGTTGCAGTATGCAGCAGTGTTCACAATTTGAGCACGCAAGATTAGGTTAGATGGTGATGCCGCAGGAGCAGTAAATGCCTTGGAAGGGTCTGGCAAGTTGGTGGGAGAAAAGTTCAATTCAAGGGCAGTTGGTGTATGCACTAGGTGATCCTTTGACTCAGGAGATGTTGCTTGACAAGTACTATTCATTATTTATCAGTGTAACTTACTTTGGGAATACTAAGGTCCACTAAAGACAAGGATCGTTTCATTATTGTTTGTTTAGATGCCAATTGATCTTCAGCTATCATTAACATAACTGGAAGTGGCAAATTAAAGGAAGGAAAATACAGAACATGACCAACAAATTCATTTTTGAAAAAGGAGGAAACAGGGTGAAAATTACCAACGGTCCAATAGGTGCCTCTCTGGTCCAGACGTATCTTGCTCATTAGCTTCAAGCATATCCCTTAATTCAGCAGTCGATAAATGCTTCTTAAGTTCATCCTTTAACTTCCAAAGTGTGTCACTTTGCTCCCTTAAGCTTTTGTTGGATATCAGCAGAACTAGCATTGGGATCACGTGGGTCAACAAGTTTTCCTTTGTTTTGCACTGTGCCTTCCGATGTACTTTCATCTAACTTGGGCGCTTTGCAACTCTGCGTTTCATTTTCACCTTTCTTGCGCTTGGAACCCTTGGGTTCTTGATGACAAAAATAAATGAAGTTAGATTAATAAGTGAGGTATAAAGGCGGGTGGGGGTAGATCTCCATGGTTTCTTACCATTATGGACAGCATCTTTCTTAACGAGATCGAGCACAGTTCTTTTATCCTCATCTGACAAAGTATCCCAGCCTGAGAATTTCTCTACAGTTGCAGATGGGGATACCTCAAAGAAACAGTTGACATGATACCATGGTATTCCCTTGGAAGCTTGACCTTCAAGCTTTGCTGATACACGGACCTAGTCAAATAAAACTGTTATCAATAAATTAAGTCAAGACAAACAGCATGTTTTATTGCATAAGCTCCTAAGTATTAGTGGATCAATGGATCCTTTTTTCTCCCTCCAGAATACACAGCAGGATCAAGCATCTCATGTATGAAGGTTACATAAATAAAGAAAAGAATAAATTCAATATATTTCACTTTTCTATCAGTTCCTACATTTTGCATTCTATTTAATTATTTTCACAGGTCACCTTAGCACAACTCATAGATATTGGCCTTCGTTTTAGATAATAAAGGGGCAAGTTGGTGACTTCAAAGGACTTTACAGATCTTCCTCATTTTCCAGCACAAAAGAATGTTATAAGCTTCCTCACTATTTGCAGTGCAATGTGAAGCTAGTGATCTCGAAGGATATTTAAAGTTCTTTCTAGTTCCAGCACAACAGAATGATAAAAGCCTTGACACTATATGCAGCTGGACATCGCTTGTATGAGTTCAGTGAGAAAAGAACATCATTAGGCGCACATGAAGTAAATTTATGCAATTGCTTTCAATTCAAAAATCCAAAAGGTGGAATTCCTACCAACATTTAAATTATACTTAAGACAGGTAATCACTGGAAGAAATATTTTGATCATTATCATACTATAAACACAACAAAAGAAACTTAACATCATCTATCAAACCCAAAAATAATCATGTGTGTTATCCAATACAATGATTCTTCAGAAGAAATGATGACACAAAAAATACATTAATCATAATATACTTACTGTTCCTTTTGCAATCTTTTCACTGCATCGTCTGCATGAAGTACGAGCAGATGCAGCAACATCAATAGTACATTTATCAGGAACAGTAGCTGTGGAACTTGTAGAAGCTGAGACACTTTCAACATATTTCCTTATCTTTTCTTGATCATCCCATCGAAGTGCGTCTATTCCTTCAACATCATCAACACTGGATGCAAATCAAAAATCAAGTTAAAATGTTGGCAGTAAATACCCAAAAGATAAAGAGAAGCTGAATAGTTTAAGAGAATTAAGCCTAAAATTTACTCCCTCCGTTTCAAAATGTAAGGCATTTAGTTCTGTCCTAAATCAAACTTATCTAAGATTGACCAAGTTTATAGAAAAATACACCAACATCCACAGTAATAAATTAGTCTCATTAGATCCCCTTGAAATGTGTCATGATAGTGCATTTATTTGGTACATAGCAGGTGTTAATGTATTTTTATACATACTTGGCCAAAGTTAAAGAAGTTTGACTTAGGGCACTAAAAGTTATACATTTTGTAAGAGTAGGGGTACTTGACAAATAAGAGACATGATTACTTACGATTTTATCTGGTTCTTCTTACCGAAGATGCATCTGGCATGGTTCCACATCTGGAAACGACAAGGGATAAGCATCATACAACTCTACCATCCGAAATGGCAAATTATATTTCACTTTGGTACAGAATCAGAAAACAATATGGTTTACAAAAACATCACCAAGACATGGCAGGGCACAGTCAATTCCATCCCTCTAAAATCAGGGGAAATGATAGTGCCAATCAAACTACCTTACGATATGTTAAAGAGCGTGATGTGATGATTAATGAAGGTGCTAATGTGGCATGCATACCCAGAATATGACCAAAGCCACCTTATTTTCCCCTAAATAAATAAATAATTCTCAATGTGAAGGTTGATCCGACAAGGGAACATATCAGGTGGAAACCAACCCCTCCATGCAAACTATGGAAACTTCAATCTGAGCCACACGATGTTGATCCAAGGGAAGACTTATGGAAGGTGGGAGGGGTGATATACAAAACTCATGAGAGGTGGGAGGGATGATTTGCAAAGGCACTTTTGCAAATCACCCCTCCCACCTCCCATGAGCCCTCCCTTGGATCAACATCGTGTGGATCAACAAACGGATAGAATAACTGAATGCGCCACGAGCACCACGTTCTAGAATCTTGAAGGAACCACGTTTTCAATCCAACTTGCCAAAAATCAGGCGTCAGGTCAGGACTACCATGAATAGGGAAAGTCACAAGATCAAGATAGACCCATACCCCACATCAGACCTGCGGATTTTGCATCCCAATCGCGCTACCACCAATCCAATCCGCCTGCATTCCAGGCCCAAACCCACAGTAACCGCCGAGAACGCAAAACCTCAACTAAACCCTACCCTCCCGCCGAACCCCTCTCGAAGTTCCAACGAGGCAACGAAGATTCGCCAATCTACCAACGGAGATTGGCCGCGAGGAGAGTGTGGGAGGAGAATGGGCCGCGCGGGGAGGAGAGGAGGTTACGCACGGGCATGAAGCCGTCGAACTGGGACGCCTGCACCATCTTGCCGAGGCGGAGCTGGTCCTTGGCGATGGGGGACTTGCACGACTTGCACGAGGCCCGCCCGGACTTGGCGTACTCCGCCTTCCACGGCTTCGGCGGCGCCGCCATTCCGCCCTGCCGGCCCGCTCCTGGTCGCCGCCTCCCTCAGCACCTCCCTCCTGACCCGCGCACAACAGGGGAGGGGGCGAGGGGCGCAGGCTGCAGGCCGACTCTCTAGTGTTGGGGCGGAGGTGGGGGGGGAGTCGGAGCCAGGTAGAGGTGTCGATGCGGAAAGCCTCCCTTTTCACGTGTGCGTCCAATGCCGGTGTCGAAAAAATATATATGTTAAACACAATGGGTTGCATATATTTTATGTGGTGTTGTTACTTGATTTGCGAGTTTTTTTTTCTAACCCTGTCTCGTTAAGCTACATCATTTCTTTCGCTTTAAATATGTATAATGCCATATGATATTTATAGATGAATGAGAGAAGAAAAGATGATCCTTGCACTAGAAGGAACAGGCAACCACATTGTTTAAGGAGTGTGGTTGGAATGTTATCAGGTCGTTCGTTTGGCTAGTGGCTGGTGTTGACTGATAGAAAAATATTGTTGGCTGGTAGCTGATGGCTGACTTATTCTCAGATAAAAAGCTTGTTGGCTGATGACTGATAAGCGATGGTTTCATATGGTGTGATTCAACTAATGTGATTAACCATGCATATGATTCATTTTTCTTAGTAGATAGAAAAAATATACAAGTGGGATGACTTTATCATATACGGAGTATGTAACTTCTGAAAGACCGAGCCACTGCCACACACAGCATGTGATCGAGTCATCGAGTCTTCCTACAGTTAATGCAGAGCATGCTCATCAGTTCAACCAAACAAAAAAAACTACCAACCAAATAATATATGCAACCAAATACACTTTAAATTTTAGAACTATAAGACCACTAATATTATGCGAGTTATAAATATTTATGTCGACCCAAAAGGTTGATAGAATGAACTAAAATGTCATTCTACATAAATGATTTGGGAGGAAAAATAAACAAATCTTGTGCCACCGTAATTAACCAGCTGTCCAGCTTAACTAAGAAAAACACTATTTGGTACCCACTTCAATTGCATCACCATATAAGTTATGATTGACATTCAGCAAACAACCTTTTATTTTATCCATATTATATTCCATGTGTTGAAGTTGCTTTACATTTCCCTCGCTTAATATTAAGTCCAATACATCACTACATAATGTATGATTATTTTAGATGATATGAACGAGAAACGAGCTAAGAGCCTAAGAAAAGGAGATCCTTGCTTTAGAAGGAATAGACCAACCACCTTATAAATTTTAGAACTAAAAGACCACTCATGTAAGTACAAGTTATGATTGCCATTCAACAAACATCCCAGTTGTCATGCTAACAACATAGTATCTGGGATGGGTCTGCCATTGAAAACAGGCATTAAGAATTGCTTATGATGCTCTGTTAGTTAAGCAGCAAACCTCAATTTCCATTTTGGACCTCAGAAGGAAACATTCGAACTGCCATGAAGGATCTTTATGAAACAACTAAAGTACTTACACATTCAGAATTGTATTTTTACAATCTATATTTATGACGTTTGGGACAATCTATCTACTGTTAAATTGGGACAAACTATTTACTGTTAAAATAAACTAATTTGCTTTTCCTCATATATTTGAGAGTGGAGGAAGTATATGCATTAGAAGAAAACCATCTTGTTATGATACAATATACAAATCAACACACAACATTTCTTTTTGGAGGCAGCACTTCCCCTAGGACGCCATATAGGTTTAACAGGTCCACTAGCTCATCAGGATGGTCTCAAGTTGTTAAAAAACAATACAAGTCAATACACAAAACATATGATCCAAGCCAATAACATTTCTATTAGGAAGCAGCACTACCCTAAGGACACCATATAGGTTTAACAGGTCAACTAACTCATCAGGATGGTCTCCAGTTGTTTACCCAGTCTGTCAATGTACCCACGTTCCTACTAATATCCTCCACATTGTCGCTTCGCAAGGGCATCACAATGTTCTCTTTGTAACTCTCCCTCGCCTCCTCCAGGAGCACTTGGAAGATCTCACACTCTATGTTGTTTGAAAGCTTGGAACCTGTGTAACCTCTGTGGATAAGATTTTGTCAGATAATGAGCATGGCATGTGAGTTGTTCTAAATGAGTGGTTCCCAAAAAAATCCCACTTCAATCACCTGTTGGTCAAGCGATCATGCAGAATTGAGTTGTCAGTCTGGAGCACAACTACGAGATCAAACCAACGCTCTGGAAAGAAATCACATCCATGATAATCTACCAGTATACCACCTTCTTCCATGATGTCCTCAAGCTCATCGCAGACCTGCAACAAAAGAATATAACAACCATTAAAAGCCTATCCAACAGCAGAAGGAACACCAACAGTGCTTTAAGTGAGCGTCTTTGAATCCCAAACAGGAACATGGGGATCTGCAGGCACCACAGACACCATGTATTGCATGTAAATAAACAGCATGACAAAAATGTAGCAAGTAAGCCACAAAATGGGGATGTTGAACAGGGGAGGCAGTCACTACATCACATTAACGAGCAGGGCAAAGTATTGAGGGTTGCAAAGGCATCATTAGACATCCAAGGTCTGAAAACCATCATTGAAGTGATCACTTTTTTGCAAAGGCATTATTTAATTCAATTCATAACCATCAATTTCACTATCCAAACTTGTAAGAATTTGGAATGTTATAGTCTGGTAAAATTAACATGACACTAGAGAATTTTCAACAGCCCTGAATCACATCAGTCGTACATAATACAAGTAGCTTCAGATTGGAACCACCTATAAATGGAATTAACCAAAGAACCTACCCAGATAGCTCCAGTTTCAAGTGATCAATTGTTGTAGAGCTAGGATGTATGTCCACAAAGCACCATCCACAATGATAATGGAGTGATTCCGAGTGGAATGTTGCACTCACGGATCATGATTTTTGAATCTACAACAATCATCACGAACAAACAGGACAACATGCTGTAAATTCAATCCTATACAAAACATGACTAACTTACAGTTGCAACTACCGAAAGATGGAACTATCCAAAGAACTTACACAGTAATAATTATTGTAGAGCTATGATGTATGTCCACAAAGTGGACTCATGCTAGCCTCAAGGAAGAACAAAAAATCCAGAAAAGCACCATCCACAGTAAGAATGGAGTGATTCCTTGTGGAATGTTACACTAGTGGATCGTACCTTCTTCCTGAATACCCATATCAAACAAGCCGTAGAAAGACATCCCAGGCATACAACAATCATCAATAACAAACAGGATAACTTACATGCTGTAAGATCATTAGTTAACCTTATACAAAAGATAGTAGCATGACTAGCTTTAGATTACAACCAGGGACGAAGCCAGGAATTTTACATTGGGGGGGTCAGTTCTAATCATTCGGGAACGGGGTCGGTCCAGGTTGGTCAGCTCAGCTTAGGCTGTATCTCGACAGCCCGGGTTCAATTCTCGTCGGCCATGAAAACTAACTCTATTATGCAGGTTATTTTCAGGGGAGCATACTGGCTACGCTCCTGGGTCCAATTACAGCGTGATGAGCAAGCCAAGGACGCCCTCACTCTGATGAGCAAGAAATTAGAGATTATTGCCTTAGAGATATCAAATAGAGGGTGGAAGCACTTATATCGTTTGCTTTAGTCCGATTATCTCTTTTAAAGACTTTGGTTTGCTTTTTATTCACCAAGAACGGTTTGTAATAATTGGCTGTGTACATCTCTGGATGTAGAGGCCGGATTCTGTAATCCCTTATCTAAAAAAAATTCTCGTCGGCCGCGTCCTTGCTACAGTGGATGGCGGGTCGGTTGGGGCTTGCCCCGATGCCTAGCGTCTGACTGGTTAAATTCATGTGACGCTGGGGGTTATTCTAGCCTCTGGCCCCTATATAGTTCTATTCATTCATTCAGCTACATAGGCACATAGTAAAAAGAACTGTATGCTAGATTTCACTTAGTTTCTAAAAACAACGTACAACAAAAATGATAAGAATACTAGCTGAATTAAAAAAAAACTATGTAATCCATGCAACGTGTGATTCTCTCTTTGAAAATAAGTTTTGGCATAAGACGAGACGACGTATCTACTAGTAAGTAAGTACCATCTTCAAGCAGATCATATAATCTCAATATCACTGGAATCTTAAAGCTTCTTTGACCTTGAGAGCTATGGCCGGTCTTGGAGAAAAGAATTAGAGAAGAAGGAGAAAGAGAGAGAAGTGAAATATGTGTCATTTGGCTTCTCTGTGAGAGAACTCAAAACGAATGTTATGTTTTTGTTGGAAACACAATTACATGTGTTAACATTCTTCACATACATCTTTGTGTTTTATAGGAGAAATAAAAGATCTGGAGCCTTAAAATGTAGCTACATGAATAATTTTTATATAAGATGTAGGGGGTTTAGAAATTTTTTGGATTCATAGGGGGGGCCATGGCCCCCGCTGGCCCCCACCTGTCTCCGTCCCTGATTACAACTACCTACAGACTGTATTATGCAAGGAACTTAGATAGATTCAGTTCCAGGTGATCGTTGTTGTAGAGCTAGGATGTATAGGTCCACAAAGCAAAACCATGTTAGTTTCAAGAAAAATTTAGTCAAGTAGAAGAGCCATCCACACAAACAACAGAATAGTTCCATGTGGATGTTGCTCTGGTGGAATGTGTCTTCTTGAATACCAACATCAGTTGAGCCATAGACAGACATCCCAGGTCTACAACAATCATCAGCAGCAAACAGGATATGTTGCTGTAAGTTCATTCAGAACTAAGAAAATAACTTATCAATTAAGACCTGACCAAGAGAAGATAACAGAGACTAAGTAATCCTAACTTGATGACACGTGCCCTTGCCCAGGTATGTTGCTGCTGTGTCCTTGCCTGGCTGGCAGCTAAGATGCCAAGTGAACATGATACAATCATCTTCATGAAACAAGCTTACAATATGTGAATCGATTTCATTGTTGTAGGTGTATGGATCGATCAGTTTGAGATGGGATTTTGTTTTTCTGCTCATAAAAAATATCTTGAATCTACCTGTTCTGACAGGTGATCCAGATTTCAGAATACTGCATAGGCATAAAAACAATACAAGGCACAGCACAAATCAACCCCAGAATAATAACCAATTTTCAAGATCCACGCACAAGATATCAGATATTCCCAATCTATCTTTAATTTAATCTACGCGGGAAATGACGAAATTACGGTACAGATTACACGATTCGACGAACGCAGGAGCCAGGACTGGGAGAAGGAGGGGAATTAGCAGCGGAGGTGGATGCATACCAGGTCCTCGTTGATGACGTGGCACTGGAGGTCGTCGTCCCAGTCGTCGTGGAGGCTCTTCTCGCGGACGAGGTCTCCTATGTTCACGTGGCGGAGGCCGGCGGAATCAGCAAGGAGGGAGCACGTCGTCGTCTTCCCCGTGCCCGGCGTCCCCGTCACCAGCACGTTCGGCCGCGAGCGCCGGGAGGCGCCGCCGTTCGCCGCCGCCATCGCGAGAACAGGGTTTTAGGTTTCTTTCTCTCTCTAAAACTGATGCGAATGCTTTATACGGGCCCCCCTGCCAGACAGAGAGGTGTGGGCTGGGCTTGTTTATGGTAGGAGAATGCCATTGTGGGCCAGTTTGTTTTCCTGCTGGGCCGGAAATCCTATATACCTTCCGGAAGATTTTTTCTTACCCACCTATAACCCACCAGAAGCCCAACAATGGTCCAACAACAACAACCCTGCGCGCGCCGCCCGTGGCCGCGGTCGGAGCTCCGCGCGCCGCCGCCTGGGGCCGGGGCAAGCTTCTCGCGCCGCCGCTGGGGCCGGCTGTTGAAAATCTCCTGACGTGTTTCAGTTAGTTTGTTTTTCAGTTAGTGTGTGTTTTCCCATTCAGTTAAGTAGAGTAGCAGTGTAGCAGCGGCCAGCCAAATCTGTTAGGTGTTGGCCGAGTCCCGCGGCGCGAGCTGGTCGTGCGGGATGGCGCACGACGCCACGGCTCCGCGCTCCGCTGTTTGCCCGCGGCATGACTCCCGTGCGGGATGGCGCACGATCTTCGGATCATGGCGCAGGTCAAGGGGCCAAGAGCCCATATGTAGTTCCTCAATATATTCAAGAGAATAAACAAAAAACTGCTGCCAGTTCAAGCAGCACCAAAACATCGAGTCCTCTCTCTATTTCTTGAGTGTGCATCATCTTCCTCCTCTCCGGCGAGCTCCGCCGGCAGGATTACGACAATTGGCATCAGAGCTACAAGACCTGCGGACCGGAGATGATGTCTGTCAAGTCGTCGGTGACAGCGCCGGCGTTTGGTGGTCGCTCCCCTTCGCCACCACGACGCCGCCGCATCTCCAACTCTCCGTCGCTGCGCCGCGGGCGCCGCAGTGAAGTCATCATCAAGCAAGTCGTGAAGGAGTCGCGGGACTTGGTCAAGTATCCCATGCTCACGCGCACCAATTACCAAGAATGATCGTTGTTGATGCGCGTGAACTTGGAAGCCCAGGGCCTCTGGCAGGCGGTCGAGCCGGAGCCCGGGGAGATCGTCGAGTACCGCGAGGACAGGCTCGCGTTGGCGGCGATCCTACGTGCAGTGCCGTCCGAGATGCTCGGCTCACTCGCGCGCAAGTGCACGGCGCGCTCCGCTTGGGAGGCGGTGAAGACCGTGCGCGTCGGCGTGCAGCGCGTGCGTGAGGCGAACGCACGCCAGCTGCTCAAGGAGTTCGCCGACATCAGCTTCAAGGAGGGCGAGACTGTGGATGAGTTTTCTCTCCGCGTCACCGAGCTCGCCAACAGCATTCGCATCCTTGGCGGCAAGCTCACGGACGCAGAGGTCGTGAAGAAGATGCTCCACGCCGTCCCTGAGAGCTTGGAGCAGATCGCCTACTCGATCGAGACTCTCCTCGATCTCAATGAGGTCTCAATTGAGAAAGTGACCGGCCGCCTCCGTGCGATTGAAGATCGCAAGAACAGGAAGAAGGCGGCGCAGGAACCAGCACCCTCCGACCGGGTCGTCGACAAACAGGGGCGCCTGCTCCTCTCCGCTGAGGAGTGGATGGCGCAACTGAAGATCCGCGGCGATGGCGACTCCAGCAGCAACCCCGGCGAGAAGAAGCGTGGCGGCGGCGCTGGAGGAAAGGGAAAGCCCCTCGACGCTGGGAAGGGCAACCCCCGACCTGGGCCGGACAAGCCCTGCAGAAATTGTGGTCGCACCGGCCACTGGGCCAAGGAGTGCCGCAGCAGGCCCAGGAAGGCGACCCAGGCCCACGTCACCAAGGCGGACGACAACGACGAGCCCACGTTACTAATGGTAACCTCCTGTGACAGAACCGCCCAAAATAAATCCGAATTATCACTTAAGCCGGTCCACTTGGCTCATAAGCGATAACCAAGAGCTATTTTGTCGCCTCTGCCGGGTCATGCCCGGTAAATCACTTTCACAGGATCGAGATATACGCTAAGCCCACACGAAGACGGGACCAGAGTACAAGATTATATTACATACAAGTCCTTAAGTACTTAACATTACAAACTAGGTTTTTCAGAACATAAAAGTAAACATGGTTCAGAGTTTTAACAGCGGAAAGTAAACTAAACGCGGGATACACAGGGGAGACCATCCACAATGTATCACTCCTCATCATCGTTCTCCCATTCAATTTCCCATCCATCTGGAATAGCACCAGGCCAGATGGGGTTACCTGAAAGCAACAAAACAAGCAAGACTGAGTATACTAATACTCAGCAAGACTGACCCGTCAAAAATAAAAGACACAGCTAGACATGCAAGACTTTTTGACTGGTGGGTTTGTTTTGCCAAAAGCAACTAAGAGTTAATCCTTACTTTCAAAATTTTAGCTCAAGTTCTAGTATGTTAACCATTCTAGGTAAGCACCTAGCTAAACAAGTATGGTTGTACAAACAAGATTAATCAGACATCAATATTAATCCAAAATATTTCATAAATAAACATGGGGTAGCCAGTGGTCAAGCCGACTCAGATAACGGCGAGTGACCGACGATCGATCGATTTATATACTTGCAAGGTAAACCCAAGATACACGGAGGAAGGTAGACCCCAAAGAATCCAAAGAAAAGCAAATGCGGGATCTACCCCCGACCAGGCGGTTCCCGTCACGTCCCAGATTAGGGACAGATGCCACAGTCCTAAGTACAAGGTTACTGGGACGCCCTCACACGGCACGCCCATACTCACACTTGCACTACCGGAATCAAACCAGGAGACGTATCTCAAGATTAGTAGCCATAAAGTCTTTGCACTGGTTCATTAGTTACTAGGCTTACCGGTCCCATTCCCGACAAGCACTTGGTACGTTCAATAGCTTAGACCAGCACCATGCTACTCGGTCGAGACCGAACCCATAGCTCTTACCACATGAGCGAGTCAATTTAACCAACTTATGATTCCAACATAAGCATCCTATATCTCGCGAGCAATGAGTCATTACTCGACTTCTACCGTATCCTTAGAGCATGGCACTAGCGTTCCTAACATACTAGTAAAAGAGCATAGGAGTCCTAAGGATCATGCAACTAGGTTTCAAAGCAACTCCTGAAACTTAAATGCACATAACATAAATACGAAAATAAATTGCAAGCTAGGAAATTGGGTTAATGCAACCGGTGCTTGCCTTCTTCTAAGTTAGCAACAGCCTTGGGCTCTTCCGGACTTTGGTCCAGGTCTTGATGAACACCCAACTCGTTCACTTCACCATCTACCGTCCCGTCTCCCTCCTGGGTGAGCGTGTATGTACCGTTCGGCAAATCTACACGTATACATGCATATGCATTAGGTGAGGGTGTGAGAGGTTAATTAAAGGTTAACTTTGATGGTGACTGTGTACATATTTAAACACAAGTAAATTAAATAACTTTATAAATAGCAAGGGGTGTGTTGAAAATTCAAAAACAGAAACATGACATGTTTTCACAATTTAACACCTTAATTGCCCTTTCTTTAATTAATCAATTAAAACAAGCCTTACAACCATAAATTCATATTAAATCAAAAACACTTCAAATGAGCCTAAGCTTTTGCACACAGCAACATATACCTATTGTAAGCCCACAAACCAAAATCTAGCTTCAGATAACATATAAATTAATTTCTACGAAAAAGACAAATTTTCGCCTAGTTTAACTTAATTAAATATTATAAAAAGATTTACTAATATTTTTGATCTCAACCTTCTCCTACAAGTCATTCATGTCAAATCTAAGCATCTGACCAAAGCATAGGTGCAGATTCAAATTATTTTTCAAATTTTGAATTTAAACTCCTACACAATATTAAATCCAAAACACATCCCAAAACACCTCCTAAAATCACATCCAACCTATCAGAGGTACTACTCATCAAGACAAAGTCCTAGGGTGCACTGGTGCTTAAAGAAAAGTTTACTAAAGGGGCTATAAAAAGCATCAAGCTTAATCTAGCATAAAGCTTACATAAATCATAACTAAAAATCTACACATCAAACTCATGCCAACTTTGGTCACAAATCTAGACATGCCATAAAGAGCAACATATCCAAAAATTCAACTCCATAGCATGTGTATATTTTAATCTACACTAAAAACACCTCAAACTGAGTTTGAATTTTTAATTCAAAACCTACACAGAAAAACCCTATACAACCTTTCTATAAAAGGTAGAGTTTTTCACCAGGAAACAAACAAAATTAGATTTACATTTTTATGATTTTTCTACGATTTTTAATGATTTTTCGAAGTTGCTGCCTAAACCCTAAATAGCTTTTACAGAATAACCCTTGAAGAATCTTTCTGAAATTACGCATAGGCCCTTATTTTGCAGAACAGACCCTAACAAGATTCTAATCTCCGCAATTTGACCCTTGCCGGCGCATGGGGCTCCGCCGGCGGCAATGCGGGGCCGGGCCTCGCCGGGGAGTCGCCTGTGGGGGTGTGCGGCTGACCTGTAGGGTGGGGAAGGTGGCCGCCGGGCCCGAGCTGCCTCCGGCGGCCTCCCGCGGCGGAGCCGCAGTACCGCTCCCACCGGAGCTCTCTGCGGCGGCCGACAGCAGCGCTCTGCTGGCTGGTGACGACGCGGAGGTGTAGAGGAGACCCAGGGGGAGGCGCAGGGCGGTCAGGTGGAGCTGGCGCTCAACGAGGGACAGCCGAGCCGGCTCGCCTTTGCTCCTGGTCGAGGGCGGCGGCTATGGCGTGGCGGCGCCAGGGAATAAGTCGAGCGAGCGGACGCGAGTGTCGACGAGGATGCCGAGATGAACGATGCGGCGCCCGACTCGTTCCGCCTTAACATTGCGCTCAGCCTGCCAGGTCGTGCGCGCGTGCAGAGGCAGCGTGACGCTGTCGCCGCCGCGGCCCGGCGCGTGGCCCGTGCATGCATCCGTGGCCCGCCTGCGCGCGGTGTACGACCCCGTGAGAGGGCGGAGCGTTCACGGTCCTCACGAGGTCCACAACGACGTCCTCAAAGCACCGTACGCCGGAGCATCGCAAGTTTGACACGTGGCCGGCGCGTTTGGAACGCACGCGCGCGCACCTGGGCGCGGTGACGACGTCGCCCGGCTCAAACTCCATTCCGTTTACGCTTCTTCAAAAATGCATAACTCCCGAAAATGCCAACTAAGTGAAAAATCTCCAAAAATAAAAGTTGTAGAGGAGCTATAGACCTACAACTTTCACAAAGGGCGACATATGTTTTGCTCAACAGATTTTCGGGAAAAACATGTTGAACTTCAGGAAAAACTCGGCCCCGTAACACTGTGTACAGAAACTTCAACTCAAATTTAAGCGGCTTTGCACTCAAAATTTGAATGTCCGCCAATTATGAAAAATGTGTCCCCGGAAACAAGGAACAACTTTTATATTGTCCGATTTTGAACTTCTATAGCAAAATTTGGAGAACACGCAAGAAAACCAAATAAGCCTTTTAGATTCATAGGGGTTTGACCACGCATTTTGACTTTGACCAAGGTCTTTTGTGCAAAAGTGTGCAAGTTCATGTCAAACATGTTTATGAGCCAATTAAACATGATTAACCACCCTAATTGAGGTATTTATCTTTAATAAACACCTGGGGTGTTACACCTCCGTCGTCGCCCCGGTGGAGGTCAACGCCTCCATCTCCCGGTCCGGATCGAGATCAGTCGCCTCCTCCGTCGAGCTCCAAGAAGCCAAGGTGTTCGCCCACCTCGACTCCAACGACGAGCGTGAGGACCGGTCATGGGTTCTCGACACTGGCGCCATGAACCACATGACCGGCGCCCTCTCCGCCTTCTCCGACCTCGACGTCACCGTCTGCGGCTCAGTGCGATTCGGGGATGGGTCTATCGCCGAGATCCAAGGGCGTGGCACTGTCGTCTTCACCTGCAAGGACGGCCAGCACCACGCACTCTCCGGCGTCTACTACATTCCCCAGCTCACCGCCAACATCATCAGCATAGGGCAGCTGGACGAGGCCGGCTGCCGCGTCGACATCCACTTCGGCATTCTGCGCATCTATGACCAGCAGCGCAAGCTCCTCGTGAAGGTGCGGCGTTCGCGATCGCGGCTCTACATCCTGGAGCTGAACATCGGGCGGCCGGTGTGCCTCTCGGTGCGCGGCTCGGAGGCGGCCTGGCGCTGGCACGCCCGCTTCGGGCACTTGGCGTTCCAGTCACTGAGGAAGATGGCGCAGAAGGAGATGGTGCGGGGACTGCCTCCACTTGATCGGGTGGATTAGGTGTGCGATGGCTGTCTCGTCGGGAAGCAGAGGAGGGCATCTTTCCCAGATCAAGCACTATGGCGAGCAAAAGGCCTCATCAACCTTGTACATGGTGACCTCTGCGGCCCAATTACGCCGACCACACCGAGCGGTAACAAGTATTTCCTTTTACTTGTGGATGATCTGAGTCGGTACATGTGGTTGCGCCTCCTCTCCTCCAAGGATCAAGCTGCAGCAGAGATCAAGAACTTCCATGCAGCTGTCGAGGTTGAAACCGGCAGAAAATTGAAGACTCTCCGCACTGATCGTGGGGGGGGGGGAGTTCACATCAATGGAGTTTGGTGCCTACTGTGCAGAGTGTGGAGTCCAGCGGCAGCTCACTGCTCCATATTCTCCTCAACAGAATGGAGTGGTTGAGCACCACAACCAGAGCATCGTCAACATGGCTCGGTGCTTGCTCAAAGCAAAGGGACTCCCCGGGTACTTCTGGGGGGAAGCGGTGTCCACCGCTATCTACATCCTCAACCGATCAACGACACGCGCCCTCGACAACAAGACCCCGTACGAGGCATGGCATGGCGAGCGGCCGTCAGTGCACTTCTTTTGCACTTTCGGCTGCATCGCCCATGTCAAGGACACCCGCCCCAACCTGAAGAAGCTTGACGACCGGAGCACGCGCACCATCTTCGTCGGCTACGAACCAGACTCCAAGGCGTTTCGCTGCTATGATCCCTCGAGCTGACGCATCGTGGTGTCCCGCGACGTCGTGTTTGACGAGGACGCGCAGTGGGACTGGGCGATGACGAGCTGGACTACGGCGAGCACGAGGAGCCATTCACTACTGAGTACACCGTCGACGATCGTGAGATCCAGAACACGTACGAAGACGACGCATCACCAAGCCCCACTTCACTAGCTGCGCCAACAACCCCTCCTGCACCGACAACACCACCAGCACTGGTGGAGTTCGTGTCGCCACCCCAGGGCGCCGAGCTTGACCTGGATGCAGACCACGACGACGCGCCGCTGTGTTTCAGGGCCATCGACACCATCATTGACCCTGAGGTGCCGCCCGGTTTTGTTCCCCGCATCCTCAATGAGGAACTGCACTTCACCTCGGCGGATGAGCCCGCCACGTTCACGGAAGCAGAGAAGCAGGAGTGCTGGCGCAGGGCAATGCAGGAGGAGCTGCGCTCGATCGTCGACAACAACACTTGGGAGATGGTTTCCCTACCTGCTGGGCTCCGAGCAATCGGACTTAAGTGGGTATTCAAGGTCAAGCGCGACGAGAACGGCAAGATCATCAAGTACAAAGCCCGTCTGGTGGCCAAAGGGTATGTCCAGCGCCCCGGTATTGATTTTGATGAAGTCTTTGCGCCAGTGGCAAGAATGGAGTCCGTGCGCGTCCTGTTGGCTCTAGCAGCGCACGAGCACTGGGAGGTGCATCACATGGACGTCAAGAGCGCTTTCCTAAACGGTGGCCTCCAAGAATAAGTGTACGTCGCACAGCCCCTCGGTTTCGTCGTTGCCGGGAGCGAGCACACGGTTCTGCGTCTCCGCAAGGCGCTGTATGGTCTTCGTCAAGCACCGAGGGCCTGGAATGCCAAGCTGGATGCCTCACTGGTGTCACTTGGTTTCCAGAGGAGCAGCTCTGAGCACGGCGTCTACACGCGCGGTCAGGGAGCATCACGCCTGATCGTGGGTGTCTACGTCGACGACCTCATTATCACGGGGGCCAACAGCAAGGAGATCAAGGCGTTCAAGCAGGAAATGCAGCGTGTGTTCCGCATGAGTGACCTTGGTCTGCTCTCCTACTACTTGGGAATTGAGGTAACCCAAAGCCCTGCTGGTATTTCCTTGTGTCAGTCTGCATATGCAAAGAAGCTGCTTGAGAGGAGTGGCATGAGCACCTGCAACTCAAGCCTGACACCCATGGAACCAAGGCTGAAGATGAAGAGGGAGAGTGACACACCCCTGGTGAATGCCACAAAGTACAGACGCATCATTGGAGGGCTCAGGTACCTAATCCATACGCGGCCAGACCTGGCCTATGCTGTTGGGTACCTGAGCAGATTCATGGAGGCTCCTCATGAAGAACATCTCACAGCAGTGAAGAGGATCCTCAGGTATGTGGCTGGAACATCCAGTCATGGCCTGTTCTACACCGGGGAGGGGAGAGGTCAG
Source organism: Cenchrus fungigraminus (assembly GCA_036936925.1). Classification (NCBI taxonomy): domain Eukaryota; kingdom Viridiplantae; phylum Streptophyta; class Magnoliopsida; order Poales; family Poaceae; genus Cenchrus; species Cenchrus fungigraminus. The sequence continues at coordinate 79,604,693 of CM072780.1, forward strand.
CCAAAACTGGTTGGATACAGTGATGCAGACATGGCTGGTGATCTGGATACTCGCAAGAGTACTACCGGAATCGTCTTCTTCCTCGGCAAGAACATCATCACCTGGCAGTCCTCAAAGCAGAAGGTGGTGGCTCTATCATCCTGTGAGGCAGAGTATATCGCTGCAGCCACTGCAGCATGTCAAGGTGTCTGGCTAGCTCGGCTGCTGAGCGACATGGTCGGCTCAAAGCCTGGAGCGCCGGAGCTAAGGGTGGACAACCAGTCTGCCATTGCATTAAGCAAGAATCCTGTGTTCCACGAAAGAAGCAAGCACATCGAGACTCGCTTTCACTTCATTCGGGAATGCATTGAGAAGAACAAGATCAACCTGGTGTATACGGCAACAGAGACACAACTGGCTGACATCCTCACCAAGGCACTTGGGCGAGTTCGTTTCCTGGAGCTGTGTGCATAGATTGGAGTTCTGAAGGTTGCTGATCACGCCTAGGATTAGGGGGGAGAAATGTTGAAAATCTCCTGGCGTGTTTCAGTTAGTTTGTTTTTCAGTTAGTGTGTGTTTTCCCATTCAGTTAAGTAGAGTAGCAATGTAGCAGCGGCCAACCAAATCTGTTAGGTGCTGGCTGAGTCTCGCAGCGCGAGCTGGTCGTGCGGGATGGCGCACGACGCCACGGCTCCGCGCTCCGCTATTTGCCCGCGGCATGACTCCCGTGCGGGATGGCGCACGATCTTCGGATCATGGCGCAGGTCAAGGGGCCAAGAGCCCATCTGTAGTTCCTCAATATATTCAAGAGAATAAACAGAAAACTGCTGCCAGTTCAAGCAGCACCAAAACATCGAGTCCTCTCTCTGTTTCTTGAGTGCGCATCGTCTTCCTCCTCTCCGGCGAGCTCCGCCGGCAGGATTACGACACCGGTCGAGCTCCTCACGCCGCCGACCATGGTCGTGCACGTCGAGCTCTGCCGCGGCCGGCCATGGCGGCCGTCGCCCGCGGCCACCTCCCCTGCCCTGCACGCTCGTCGCCGAGCGGCCGGGCGGCCTGCTGTACTTTTTTTAAAAAAAATGTTGCAACATTTTAAAAAATATTGCAACATTTTGCAAAATGTTGACAAAAAATAGTTGATGAAACTAACATTTCTGAAAAACGGCCGGCCCCGGCAGACCTCCCGCATGCCACGGCGACCCCCGCTGCCCCGGCTGGCCTCCCCGCACGCCAGGGCCGGCCCACCGTGGCCCCCGAGGCGCCGCGACCTCCTCCGCCCTCCCCTGCACCGCGTAAGCCATGGTCCACCCTCCCCTTGCGCGGCCTCTGCGGGCCCTCGACCTCCGGTGTCATGCGCCGCAACGGCCAGGGCCCGACCTCCATGGCTCCCGCGGCTGGAGCTCGCCGGACCCCGGCCCCGCGCTCTACGCGTCGGCCGGTGCACCGGTGGCCGGCCCTCCGCGCGTGATTGCGCCCGCCGCCGACCGGAGCAAGCTCGGCGGCCGCCGTGCCCCCGTGCGTGAGCTCGCCGGCACGCGCCGGCGGCGGGTGCGCCACCGGCCGCCGGCCTCGGGAGGTAGAAAATGTAAAAAAAAGAATCCAACATTTCTGAAAAATGTTGACAAAAAATAGTTGACGAAACCAATATTTCTGAGAAATGTTATAAGAAGCCTAAAAAAAGATAAAAATGTTGTCCAACATTTCTAAAAATGTTGCAACATTTTACAAAATGTTGACAAAAAATAGTTGATGAAACCATCATTTCTTAAAAATGGTGGAACATTTCTGAAAAATGTTGGAAGATGCCTCCAGAAAAATGTTGGTCCAACAAATGTTGGAACATTTTTGTAAAGTGTTGACGAAAAATTACTAGAAATGTTGAAGAAAAAATGTTGTAACATTTTTTAAAAATGTTGGAACATTTTAATTTAATATCCATGAAGTAGGCTGGTAGGAAAATAAAAAAACTTCATTTATATGGGCATTGATGGGTTGGAAGTTCATAGGCGCATCCATCTTCCGGAGGCCATATAGGAGTTCCACTCTTTTTTTCCCTTTTAGTTGTTTGTAGATAGATTATTTTACAATTTCTAAGTTTGATGTGAACCTATATATTACTAGGTGATACCCCGCGTGTTGCTGCGGGAATTTCAACAAATTTTAAAGATAAAATTTGAAAGTAGAAACTAAAGTGATTGCTTCGCAACATTCTACTGCAAACAACACATTGCATACATGGATGCTATTAGCCGTAGAAAATCGATAGAATAAATAAATTGATGATTTTAGTGGATAGTGATGTGAACACCTTGCATGTTGAGAGAAGACATAGCCGATGGTGACTTGACGCGCTGGAGGTTGAGAGAACTCCTTAGTGGGGAGCTCTTATATAGTTTTGTATGATGATGATGTTGGATACATAAAAAACTGTAAACTTAAAAAATACTAAAATAACCTATAATTTGAGAAGGATAACTACTATACTAATTATATTCTGTCGTACTAACTTATTCCAACGCCTTGTATAAAGCACCTGGTGATTTGTCATGAAAAGAAAGCTATCAACTAAACTGAGCACCCTACTCAACATTCATGGCAATGTAAAAACAACTTTGATCAAACTAAATATCTCGAAATCATTTAAAGTTTGATCGAACCTTTGTCTGGACCAACCAAACACAGGGCCGGCCCTAGGGGTAGGCAACGGGTGCGACGGCCGATGGCCCAAGCCAGAGAGGGACCCAAGCCCATATATGTATACAATACATATACATGTGTATACTATGAAAATCGGCGGTCCATGAGCTCAATCGGCAACATTGTTCACATGACGGATGCCTCGCGGCTCGTGATACTCGAACGGCCGCCAAACCCCATCTCCCGAGTCTCTAAGCGACGCGGCACAAAGATAGGCGTGGAGCCCTTGCAGAGTCGAGGGTGCTCTCGGCGCGCGCCGGCAGCGGGGCAGCGTAGCGATCAAATTTTGATTTGCGATCTGATCGCACCATCCGCCCATCATGAGGACAACAATCACTCAGGAACGTCCTGAACTTCAACGGCAAATCTCCGAACTTCGATCGGTTTAATCGTTCAGATTCAGTGATAAATCGTTCAGGTTTTAATCTACATTGTTCCTCGATAATTATCAAATATATGTATATATAATTTTATAAGGTCTACTCAGGACCGTCGTGACGAGTTCGCCCGAGGGCAGTGGCAAATCCAGGATCTATGGAGAGGGGGAGGGCTCATTTTCTTCCTTCTCCTCCTTCTTCTCCTCTTTTTCTTGTTCTTCCTCCTCTCTTTCTTCTTCCTCTTCTCATTCATGACTCAAATTTGCTAGGAGGCTCGGGGGCTCTAATGGACAGCATGGGGTGGGGGTGGGGGGGGGGGCACCAGCCCTCACGCTGGATCTACCCCTGCCCGAGGGCTCTCAAAATCCTAGGGTCGGCACTGACCAAACACCTGCTCTTTTTTCATGGACTGATTTCTGAGTATTTGTATTGTATATATCGTACGTGTGGTTGAGCAATGTGCCATCCGCCAGACCGCCGTGAAGATGGAATCATGTTACAACAGGTCAACAGCCAAACAGCACGACTCATCATCTCGTGGCTCCTGGCTAACTGCTCCTTCAGTCATTTTCCCCAGCGGTTACAGCCTCTGCGGGGATGCAGCTGCTGGTGGTCCGAGTTAACTGCCACCACTTGCAGCCTCTCCCATGCTGCTCCAACACAACCAGTCCATTTCTTAGCAACATATAAACAATGCAAGTGGCAACATATAAGAAGACACGTTGCAATGCACATTGTGCTGGCTTATATGCAATGCCTTTTCGTTCCTGTGGAATTTGCAACAGCCGCAGCATTTTCTAATAGTCAGGGGCGCAACCATTAATTTAGGGGAAAATTGGCTTATAGACAATGTTGGATGATGAGATCTACACAGTCCACATGGGGTAACCGCGTGGTTGAATTGGAGGTAGAGATGGATCGAGAATAGAGAGTACTAATGGTTATGCACGAGATGCACATGGAACACAAGAGGCACGATGATTTATATTGGTTCGGGCATCCGAAGAATAAAAACCTACAGTTCAGAGTGGTTTGTATTGTTGTGCGCAAGAGCCAAGAGAAGATCTCGATGGCCTCGGGGAGACGTTGTAGGCCGCTAGCAGACTGGGGTTACAAGGTCGGTGGACCCGGAGTCCAGATCGGTTATAACATGGAAGTCCATCTCTACGGATTACAAATAGTATCCCGTGATATCCGGACTGATTGGCGGCGCATCTGGGGCCGCGGATAAGGTCTGCTGGGCCCACTGGCAGGTCGTCTGACAGGCTGGACCTACTTGTCGTGGACGGCTTAGACCTTGGTCGGTGGGGACGTATGGGGCACCCTTATCTCTCAAGCCCCGAACGATGTGTAGGTGAAGCGACTTTGATGGATTCACGATGAAGTATTGATGAAGCTGGCTGAAGTATTGGCACCATCGACGTGTCGGAAAGGGTTATTATAATAAGCCTACTAAAATTCTCAAATCTACCCTTACCTCACTTTCACCCACCCTGCTTTGACCGGACCTCGACTCCAATCAGTTGAGTTCTTCGCCAGAGCACCACCGCGGCTTCGTCTTCTCCAACCCGGCCAGGCAACCAGTCCCATGCCCGGGCGCCGCCCAACCAAGCCGCTCCATGCCCGGCGGCAATCGAGCCACCCTCCCCATCCTACTCGTGTCGTTCCATCCTCTGGGCAACGACCACGACAAGGAAATTCATAGACGGGGGAGCTCGCCGGCGCCATCCTCGCTTTCCGCTTTCACAGCCACCTCCATCTACTCTCAACGGTTCACGAGTTGGGCAGCGGCAAATCCAACACCTGAGGTAGCTCCAGCCGGCCTGCGTAGCGGCACAGAGGAGTGGGGCGCCATGGTCGGCCCTTGTGGCAACGTGGTTGGCTCGCATGACGACACCCTTGTCGGCCCGTGCGTGGAGGGTGCCATCGTTGGTTTGCGTGGCGGTCCGGAGGATGGGGTGCCGCAGCTGGCCCGGCCGACATATGGTGGCGGAGCGAAGAAGGGGGGCTATGTGGCGCAGCGGCGGCGGGACTCCAACGAGCCGTGGAGGTTCAACAACCCTGTGGTCTAACGAGGGTAAGAAGGTAAAATCTTGTAGCTTTCTATTAAAATCGAATACAATAATATGTCCAGTGTCCTTCAATAAATTACCACACGCTTGAGCAATAATGTGTTCTGCCGCAGACACAATTTTTTAGTGTTCCACAGCAAAAGACACCTTAATGGTGTCCATGAGGCGGGCCATTTTCCCTTGATTCATTTTCAGGTGGCCGGCTCAGTTGCCTGTGAACTGAAAATGATCCCCTTCCAAGTTCCAAAAAGGTTTATTCACCACCGCCGTTTCTCAGCATATTCTACTCACGAACAGCATCGCATGCATCTCTTATTCGCGTTGCGCATGCAGGATCCAGTCCACTGCCACACCGCGCCTTGGAGTCTCCATCCGCGTAACCGACCCCTTTGACACCTACCTGCGCCTTGTTGCTTCTGCGCCATATTGGCGTCAGCACCCGGCCGGACCATGTCACAAATGCCACAGAGGGCCACCGGCGGCCAGACAGACAAATACCACCCGCTCTCGTATCGTATCTTGCAGTTGTCCCCTTCGTCGCGCCAAATGCACGCCTGCTTATATAAGCCGTCGCGAGAGCTCGGGTTGGTCGATCGACGTCCCTCCGTCCCTCGTGCGGCGTACGTAGCTAGTTTGCGGTCGAGGAGGTGGCGGCGAAGACGACGACGGTAATGGCGCGGGCGAAGCTGCATGTTCTGCACGCGCTGGACGTGGCGAAGACGCAGCGGTACCACGTCCGCGCGGTGGTCATCGCCGGCACGGGCTTCTTCGCCGACGCCTACGATCTCTTCTGCATCACGCTCGTCACCAGGCTCCTGGGCCGCATCTACTACCACGACGTCCCGGGCCGCGGCGGCGAGCCTGGGCGGCTCCCGCCGCGGCTGGAGGCGGCGATCACCGGCGCCACCTTCTGCGGCATGGTCGCCGGGCAGCTCCTCATCGGCTGGCTCGGCGACAGGGCAGGCCGCAAGCGCTTCTACGGCAAGACCGTCATGCTCATGGCCATGGGCTCCTTCCTCTCGGGCCTCTCCTTCGGCCACACCGCCGGCGGCGTCATGGCCACGCTCTGCTTCTTCCGCTTCTGGCTCGGCGTCGGCATCGGCGGGGACTACCCGCTCTCCGCCACCATCATGGCCGAGTACGCCAGCAAGCGGACCAGGGGCGCCTTCGTCGCTGCCGTCTTCGCCATGGAGGGATTCGGCGTCCTCGCCGGCTGCATCGTCACGCTCACAGTTTCCGCCACGCTCCAGGCGCGCTCCGGCGCGCCGGCGTACGAGGATGACCCCGCGGCGTCCACCCCGCCGCAGGCCGACTACGCGTGGAGGATCGTCCTCATGGCCGGCGCCATCCCGGCGTGCTTCACCTACCACTGGCGGAAGCTGATGCCCGAGACGGCGCGCTACAGGGCGCTGGTCGCCCGCGACGCTGGCAAGGCCGCGCGCGACATGTCCAGGGTGCTCGAGGTCGACATCACCGCTATCGGCGAGCCGGGCGAGATGGAGGGCCTCACCAGGGGCAGGGACGATGACTACGGCGTCCTGTCCCGCCGCTTCGCGCGCCGCCACGGCCTCCACCTCCTCGGCGCCGGCGCGTGCTGGTTCGTGCTCGACGTCGTCGTCTACTCCCAGAACATCCTCCAGGAGAAGATCTTCAGCGACGCGAAGTGGGTGCCCAAGGCGCGCACCATAAGCGCGCTGGAGGAGGCCTACCGCATCGCCCGTGCGCACGCCATCATCGCGCTCTGCGGCACGCTGCCGGGGTACTGGTTCGCCGTGGCCTTCGTCGACGTCGTCGGCCGGAAGGCCATCCAGTTCCTCGGCTTCGCCATGATGATGGCGTTCATGCTCGCCATCGCCGCCCTCTACGACGGCCTGACGGCGAGCCCCGGGCGGCGGACATGGCTTCTGGTCATGTACACCTTCACCTTCTTCTTCGCCAACTTCGGGCCCAACAGCACCACGTTCGTCGTGCCGGCGGAGATCTTCCCGGCGCACCTGCGCGCGACGTGCCACGGGATGTCGGCGGCGGCGGGGAAGATCGGCGCCATCGTCGGGACGTTCGGGTTCATGTACGCCGCGCAGAAGGCGGACGGCAGCGAGGCGGCCGAGACGGGGTACCCGTCGGGCATCGGCGTGCGCGCCTCCCTGTTCGTGCTCGGCGCGTCCAACGTGCTGGGGATACTCTTCACTTGCCTCCTGCCGGAGCCCAAGTGGAGGTCGCTGGAAGAGGTGTCCGGTGACGGCGGCGAGTCCATGGACAAAGATGACGCAGACGTGGACGTGGGCGACACCCAGATTCTCCCGCTGTAGATGTTCGTTTTGTGTCAAGAGTACCGTTGCTCTGGCTGACGGTCAATTGATTTCGTGGGCATTATTTTCACTTAAATATATCAGTCTTAGAGCAACTCTATCTTTTTAAATGATCTAGTTAGCTAAAAGTTTAGAAAAAACTCAAAACTCATCATCCAACAGGCTAGATATCTTGATTGCCTCGCTATACCATTCGCAATATCCTACTCCTCACTCGGCATCTTTGTCGAGCGCAGCTTGCAAAACTCCCAACGCCCTCCCTCCTCTTCCCGGACGAGTAGGAAGCAGGCGCCGCCGTCATGAGCAGGAAGCAGGCCCACGACAGCGGGGCAGAATCGGTAGCCACAGTGGCGCTGAAGGCGACGACGGCGGCAAATCGGCGACCGAGGCCGCAATGGAGGCTGCGGCCTGCGGCAAAGTGAAATTAGCGATGACATCGGTGCTGGAGGTGGTTGTGGCCGCGCCGCAGGCTGCGGCGCGTCAGCGGAGCGTGACTGGCTCTAGAGGCTGCTGTGGCGACGAATCGGTGGCTGAGGCCACGCTAGAGGCTGCAGCGTGCTGGTGGAGTGCAGCTCCCTCTGGAGACTGCGGCGCACCGACGGAACGCGGCTCGTTCAGGTAGCTATGGTGGCGGTGAATCGACGGTGGAGGCAACGGAAGGATGAGGCCCTGGTGCAGTGGTGTTGCTGTCGTCATGGTGCGATGGGAAGCACGAGAGTAGAAGGAGCTGGGCCCACATGACAGTGAGTTGGCACTACGGAAACATGGTCTTTGCCGTGCGTTTCGGACGCACGGCAAAGGTCAAGAAACGCACGGCAAAGTCTTTGCCGTGCGTTTTTCTCGAAAGGCAAAGGCCGCACGGCAGATTATTGCACGGTAAAGGGCATTTGCCGTGCGCCTTTTCTCGTGACGCACGGCGAACCCTTAGCCGTGCGGCAAACTTGACGCACGGCAAACAATTTTGAAATCAACTAAACACTACCGTGCGCCACTGTTGACGCACCGCAAACATTTTTGAAAACAATAAAAAAAATACAATCCCCACGGCCGCCACAGGGACCACCACCATCCCGCATCCGCCCCCACCACCAGCCATCCCGCCACCACCATCCCGCCGCCGCCACCGCATCCACCACCACCACCACCACCCCGCATCCACCGCCACCACCACGCGCCGCCACGACCACGTCCACCTGTTGAACAAAACAGGGAGAGGGAGGGGGATGAGAGAGCGAGAGGGAGAGGGAGGGAGAGAGAACCTGTGCATCTTGAAGGAGGGTCGGCCGCCGGATCTTGGGGAGGGATGGCCGGCTGCCGGATCTGGGGTCGGATGTTGGGGAGGGACGGCCGCGGCCACCAGATCCAGGGTCGGATGTTGGGAAGGGACGGCCGCGGCCACCGGATCTGGGGTCGGATGTTGGGGAGGGACGGCCGCGGCCACCGGATTCGGGGGCGCCGCCGCGCCATCTCCTCCCCGCCGCCAAGCCCGAGCTATGGTACCTGACCGGAGAGGATGACGGAGTCGAGGACGCCCGCTGCCAGCTCCTCCTCCGCCCGCGGCCGCCGAGAGCCGCCATCTCCGCCCACGGCCAGCCTCCGTCGCCCCGCTGCCGGAGATGGAGTGGAGAGGCGTGCACACGCGCCCGCGGCCAGCCTCCGTCACCCCGCCCGCCGTCGTCGCCCTGCCGGCCGCCTGCAGGAGGTCGCGCCGACGCCGCCAGGGAGAAGGGAGGTGCGACGCATGGATGAGGAAGGGAGGGTGGCTGCGGCAGTCCCTGGTTGCGGCTGCGGGGGGTAGGGGGCGGGGGGCTGCTGGGGGAGGGAGGGATGCGGGGGGGGGGGTGTGAGGGGGAGGGGTAGGGTTTGAGGGGGTGGGGGAAGGGAGGCATTTATATTCAATACCTCGTCGGATTTGGACCATCAGATCGCGGATCTACGACTCACAACGCCCGGCGTGTAAGTGGGCCAGGGTGGTTAGTTGGGCCGGGGAAAAATTGTCGTGTGGGCTGACATGGGCGCATGACAGAATATTTGGCTTGCATGACAGAATATTTGGCTTTGCCGTGCGTTGCACTACGGCGCACGGCAAACAATTTTATAAAAACAAGTTTTATATAATTCATGGAAATTATCAAACAAATTTGAAAAAATTTATAAAATTAACACAAATTACGTTGTGTTTTCTATTGTTTATAGAAACAAGTTTTGAAGTCAAAACTCAATTTGAATGTCGCGTCACCGACAAATCTAACCATATCTTTCGTAACTCTATGAAACTTCATCGGACATGTTTCGATTTCTAAGCATTGTACATGACAAAATATTCAAAACTCATTCATATTTTTACTACTGCCTTCACATATGATATCATGAGATATTTACAAATCTCATAATTTTCAAACTTTATTTGCATTTTTAGAATTTTTAAATCATTTGTACGCATAATCATGGGCGTGTTTCCTGGTCAATATGTTCAAAATTTCTTTTGATTTTATGGAAAAGGTCTGAAATTGGGCTAAATAATATGAATATCATTTTTCCACTCATTTTATTTTATTATTTGAATCGCTTGTAGTTCAAATTTAACTTCTTTAAAAAAATACTTGAAATGCAATTAATTAGTTAAATATAGCGAATGACTACAAGAATCTACCAAATTTTAACATGATGTATCACATGTTGTGTGTATAGAGTTGAAAAAGATTTCAAAGTTAGGAGAATTTTTTTGAGGAGCAATTAGATTAGGGACCTAAGAAAAATACTTCAAGGTAAAAAAATAGTTTGTCGTGCGTCTAGGAAAAACGCACGGCAAACTCACGGGTTTGCCGTGCGTCTAGGAAAAACGCACGGCAAACTCATGGGTTTGCCATGCGTCTAGGAAAAAAATGCACGGCAAAGTTTTTTAAAAAAAACATGTTTCATTTATTCGGAGTGTGGAAGGGGACAAAATACTTTGCCGTGTGTCGTGGAGAAAACGCACGGCAAACTCATGGGTTTGCCGTGCGTCTACGAAAAAAACGCACGACAAAGTTTTTTTTAAAACATGTTTCATTTGTTCGGAGTGTGGAAGGGGACAAAATACTTTGCCGTGCGTCATGGAGAAAACGCACGGCAAACAAGATCTTTGCCGTGCGTTTTTTTGGGGCGCACGGCAAAGAGCTTGTTTGCCGTGCGCCCTGTAAAAACGCACGGCAAATAACCTCTTTGCCGTGCGCCCGAAATAAAACGCACGGCAAAAATTTTGACGCACGGCAAACATAGGTTTTCCCGTAGTGTGGAGAGAGAGGAGGAGAAAGGACATCTGGACATGGAAAGGAAGATTTCACTAATCTGTTTGTTCCCCAACTTTTTGAAAGCTAAATGACTAGCTAAATTAGAATTTGGATGGTATGATTTGAAGAAGCTCTTGGAGTTTTTATACCATTTTAAACATCTGTAAAAAACAGCCAAAAACTAGCTCAAATTGAATTGGACTTATCTCCCTGACATTGCGGGAGCTGCTGGGCATGGCGTCCTTGTGATTTTTGTGAAGATGGTTCATTTTGGGTGGCCAATTCGATGTGCTCGTGAAGAGAAGATGAGGATGGTCGACCACAGTTAGCTGATCCATGTGTCACCTGTGGGCTACCAACCAATGGCAATGATGCACTAGCAAGAACAGAAAGGGGAGCGGTAAAGCCGTAAAGGCTAGTCTAGAGACCTTGGTGTGTTTTGAAACTTTGGATATACATCTTGTCTAATGAAAGTTTTTAGAGCTCCATATCAGATTATCATTCTGTATGGGAGTTGATTCTCTGAGAAAAATGATTATGTGATTGAAAATGATTCAATTTGATTCTCTCACACAAACTCGTATAATTAGGACAAAGAATCACTTCACAAGATCGGGATAAACTACTTTTTCTAGCTCCGAACCTCTTAGTTCATTTCAGAGAATCACTTCATAGCATGAAAATCACTGCCTAAGAAACTATTTGGTAGAGCTCCCGTTGAAATCAGCAGAGAATCAACTTTGGGCGCTCTGCGAAACACAAGTTTAGAAACATACACGAGACAATATATTTGCATATGAAACAAATCTTTCTTCTATTGTTACATTGAGTGTGTTTAGTTCGGAGAAATTTATGGGTCCTAAAACAAGCCCTATTAGAAGGACTAAACATAGAATAATTACAAAACTAATTACACAAGGGGGTGTTTGGTTCAGCGTCACCACTTGCCACGCCACACCGGTGGCCGCCACGGTAAGCTGGCTGCTGTCTGGATGATGCCTAAGTTTAGGTAGCCATGCAATTTTTGTGCCTTGTGGCGGGCGTGAGGTGTGGCAGCGACCCCCTCGCCACAGCACACCACACTTCAGGGGCTGCGCCACACCTTTTGTGGCCATGTGAAGGGCCCAAACAGCCCCGCAGATGTACAAAAAATTGCGAGATAATCTATTAAGCCAAATTAATCTACCATTGGAGATTGTTTACTATAGCACGACATTGTCTAATCATGGCATATTTAGGTTCATTAGATTCATCTCGAATTTTGATGAGCGGGTTATGAAATAGGTTTCTTAATTAATCCATATTTAATACTCTAATTGGTGTCTCTAGTTTCGATGTGGTGGGTGGATGAAGAAACTTATGAAATTAAACATAGCTGAGTGTGTACATATGTTTCTTGTATAGAAAAGAAGATAACTCTTGACCAGCGACGGAGGCAGCGGTGGGGCGGCCAAGGCTCAAGCCCCCTACCGCTGCTTCTCCTATGGAGCCCCCTCCATTTTTGAGAAGTGAGGAGGAGGAAGAGAGAAAATAAATGACAGAGGAAGACGAAGAAGAAGAGGGAAGAACCACCCCTCCTAAGAGCTAAAGCTGGCTTCGTCACTTCTCTTAGACCAACAAACCAATGGCTGGCCGTCGGCTGATCCTGTAAATGCCACAGTGATGGCTCTTATCACCTATATAAACATAGGTGCGGCCCCCCGAAAAGGGTTCAACACTTCCACAACACCTATGATTTTCACATCACCTACTTACTAAGGGCAACAAAGCACTAGAGAGGGAGAACAGGATTCATAATGGGGGAAAATCCACAAGTAGTCGCCGTCATCCTTGGGAAGAAGCAGCCAGGTGAGCTTCTAGATCTCCTCACGTCTCCATCCTCGCCACCGGCGGGCGTGCGCGACAGACAAACTCCCTTTTCCTTTCACGAATTTCTTTCAAATTGCAGTCCAAATCAAACTTTACGAGCATCAGATTGCACTCTAGCCCTCCACTTGAGCACAAAAAGACAACTTCAGACACTCACCAAAGAGGCAAAGACCCAAAGCAGTTCTACGCTTTATTTCAACAATAATTCCCCTTGATCACCTCACATTACCTGCCCCTGCTTCTCAACGAGCTGCTTAATCACTACATTACTAATCTTCTTTCCCCTTAGTTTTTTTCAATCTATATAAAAAGCCATGGTTGGCAAGGTGTTTTTTTTCCTTGAACGAATCACACAAGACTACGGCCCGAATTTAATCCAACGGGTGAGTTTTTTTCGCTTTTCTTTTCGTGTGACCTCTTTTGTGCGGTGGAGCAATTTTCGTTCCGAATTTATATTGTGGAGAGGAGAAAATATTTTACTCCGCTCTCAGTGGGTCCTCCAAAATAAAAGGGAAGGGAGGAAACGGGCCAAGGGCATTTTTTTAAAAATAAATTAATCTCGTACGCCATCGCCCCACCAGGGCCCATCCACACATGCCTCGCGTCGTTTCCCCCGTGTCCCGTCAACACGCTGCGCCCTCGGCCGCTCGCTAGCCGGGGTGGCCCCCATCCCGCTCGCCGACGCCCGGAACCAACGGCTCACGTCGCTCCCCCGCGCCCGGCGCCCCCCTCCTGCTCTGCTCCCTGACCCGCGCGCTCCTGGCTGCCGCGCACGGGAGATTGGGAGAAGAGAAGACCACACGAGTTCTCCGCTTTTTCCCCACAACGCCCGGGGGGTGGGCCCGCCACCGCCTGCGAGGGGGAGGGAACCGACGGCCCTCGTGCCGCGCCTGCCCCCCGCCCCGAGGCCTTCACGATCACGCCTCGCTCGCCTCGGCATATTCGCCTCGCGGACGCGCCGGCGGTGCGGGTACGCTGCCGTCTGCTGCCGAGGCCCGGGGCGCCCCACCACCCCATGTGTGTGTGGTGGCGCGGGGCATCATCGATTCATCGTGGGGCCGCCGCGGGCGCCCGCGCGCCAGCCACTAGGCGGCCGCCGCCTGTTCGCCCGGCGGGCCGCGCGATCTTTTCCTGGCCACCTGCTTCTCCTTTTCCACTCCTACTTCTACTTCTACTACCTCAGCGGAGCCTCCCGCACCGCCCTGCACTCAACCCTCCCCCAAGCCGCGCTTCGCCTTCCCCCTCCCCCCGCGGCTGCAGTCACCGCGTAGCAGCCGAGCAGCCGGCGCAAGGTATATCCGGCATTCCCATTCTTGGACCCTGTCTTCTCTTGCTCTTCTTCTTCGGAAATGCAGTTCGATTGGAGCAGTGAGGGGCGGGGCGCCCCGATCCCAGAAATGCTGCAGTTCGATTGTTTCTTGGTTTCGGGGTTCGATTGCTCGAGGAGGGTGGGGGGAATTTGGGATTGGATTTTTTTTCGGCAACTATGAGCATTGTCAGTCACACCAAAGACCGAACCAACTGAAGCGCACTCTGGTCTTCCCCATCCTGCGCCTCCTGCTCCTGCACGCTCTCGTTGTTGTGAGCTACGGCTTTCACTACGCTGTAAGCGGGAGTGTAGTTAGGATCTCTTTTATGCTCGGCCGTTTTGCTTTGCCCCACTCAGAGGTTGTAGTTGGTCAGCTTGTCCAAAAAAAAAAAAAACCTTGTTGCGTGGCTAAACTTCTTGAGAGGCTCTTGTGATCAGTGAGTATTTTTTTTTGGTTGAAAAGCTATCAGTGAGCATTCTTGATATGATGTTTTGGTATCAGGATTCAGGAACCGATTTCTTATAGGAATCTCTTTTCTTACATGCTCCCACATGCATACTTTTGTGATGCAAGGATCTGGGTTCCCGAACTGTCTGTGCTTTTGAAATATCCCCATTTGGATACTGTGCTTCGTGTTGTTCGAAACTTCGAGTGTTGATACTTTGCATGCCACTCATCTTCCCTTGAGAAAGAGATAGCTTAGAATAAAAACAGAGTAAGATAATGTCAAGACCACCTGGGTCCACTTATTTATCAACATGAACATGGCAGTATGTTGCTTGGACAGCGACATTTGTGAGTTGTGATAATTATGACGTTGCTATGTTTTTGCCACACTCTAATTTGCTGGATCGGACCATATTCTACATGATCGAAATTTTAAAGAAAATCTCATCAGTAAAATGTAAACGTTTCTTTAAAAAAAAAAAATCATCTCTCCATGAGTGGTCCTTCTCATTACGCAAAATCTCCCGTTTCTTTCCCCCCGACAAACCAATCTTTTTTCTGGACGAACAAAATCTTCTATTTCAGTTGAGTAATATGCACTATAGTTTGTTTAAGTAGAACTCATCCATGAAGAAATCTTATCTTTTCTTATCTCTTTTACCTTGTAGGTAGTAGGTACTCACACTTACTGAATCAAGGAAACCTTATTTTTTCTCGAAAGCTGAATCAAGGAAACCTGCCAAAAATTAAATTTGAAAAATAACAAAATTTGTTGTTTTGTTGGTGTAAAAAGGTTATTTCCTCTTTCGTTACTAGTATGTCTTAGTAAAAATGACCGAACTGGAAAACTAAGCTAGCTTTTTGCATAGACTTGAATCTGGGGCAACTGAATGTGGCCTTATCCTACATTAAAAACCTTCCCTTGATAGAGTTGATGGTGTTTCAGCGTGAAAGTGAACTGAGACTATTTTTCATGGTATGGGGCTACTAAGCTGACAATTTTGCCCCTTTGAATAACTTGAGCATCTGAAGTTTGACTATTATCATCATTCAAGCACTTGAGCCTCCAAAAATTATACTTGGATCTAGTCTCATGAACATCTGTTTTAAATGTGTTCGAGAAAAAACATCTGTTTTAAATCAACAGTCTTTATCTTATTTTCTGTACAACATTCCGTGAAGTTTCTTTCTATTTCAGATTCATATTTATGATATTATAAACATCTAACATAAAAATATTTGTGCTGCTATCCATTGAGAACATGTACTTAGGCAATATAGTTTTTTAATACTTCTCTGAACTAGAATAACATGAGAAACTTTTGATCTTCATTTGGAATTGGCAGGTCACCTTTGAATGGCTGCAACGATGGGTTCAATATCTGCCTATGGTTCTTACCAAACAAATAGGCCCAGTGCACTGAAACAGGCGCCTCACATGCAATTCCAAAAATGTTGTAGTGGTGGAGTTAGCTTCTTAAGCAAGTGCTCCCAATCCACACAAAGTAAGACACAGCTGGCCAAAAGAAGAACTACAAAAAATGGAACTCATTCAAAGGCTACTAGCTCTCGGGCACCTATTGTATGCTCTACTGGAATGACCATAGTTTTTGTTGCAACTGAAGTGCACCCATGGTGCAAAACTGGTGGCCTCGGTGATGTTGTAGGGGGACTGCCCCCAGCTCTGGCTGTAAGTATTCTTGCAGTGCATTACTATTTTGATACCCTCAAGTTCCAAAGTTGAGTCTATGCTACGGACAACCCAGTTATATTCCGTTTCCTTGCCATTTTTATGTAATTAGGTCTGACTGAGAATATGTGATCACCCTTGAATTAAACCTTAGCAGCAGACTAACACGATATAGTTTCTGCTTACTGTAATGGTGCTTAATGCAGTCTTTGTTAAATATTTTCTCTTTTGAGATTGTATTGTTGCACAAACATTTCTGTTTAATACAATGCTTTACACTATGCACATATCATATTTCTATAGGCAATGGGACACCGAGTCATGACAATAGCTCCTCGCTACGATCAATACAAGGATGCATGGGATACAAATGTCCTTGTTGAGGTACAGTGGCATATCTTTTAGTTTCTCTTTGTTGCTATTTGGTTTATATTTAACTTGTAGCTCCTTGATGATATTTTATATACTAAAAGCCTGAAAAATGTTTCACTTCCATAGGTAAATGTTGGTGACACGGTAGAAACGGTTCGGTTCTTCCACTGCTACAAAAGAGGAGTTGATCGTGTTTTTGTTGATCATCCTATGTTTCTTGAAAAGGTCTGTTGAATCGCACTGTTGTGTGCTTACTGAATAACCTAAGCAAGTGTGATGACCTTTCGATATTGCATTTGAATCATATGCTCCAGGTATGGGGCAAGACTGGAGCAAAACTGTATGGTCCAACTACTGGAACTGACTATCGAGATAACCAGTTGAGGTTCTGCCTTTTGTGCCTTGTAAGTAATAATCCAGTTTATTTACATTTCCATATGCTTAGCAAACCCATGCATTATCTTCCTAATTTAAGGTTTGCTTTAAGTAATCCTTGGCAACTCTTGATCTTTTGTACTCCTAGAAACCCTTGTTACTGTAGATTCTTTTTTTGTAAATTATGCTGTATGATGCATCTGAACAAAAACTACTGGATGGAATTTGGATATTTGTTGCTGAAAAGATTGGCACTTCACATTTTTCTGTTGCAACCATTGCAGACCAAATGAAGCAGCTCCAACACTAAAGATTCTATGATGTGTCATTTTCACCTTGACATATAGGCAATGTTACCACACTGAATATTTCCTTTTACCCCTTCTACCACTTCCTTGCCACCACCCCACGTCCCCACCCCACCAACCACCATCCCCAGTTTCACTAATTTTCACACGAACTAGCACCGGCTGCCTGACAAATGTATTTTTTTATGGCTCTGCTTAGAAATTGCAATTTTCATTTCTGTTGATGGTGAATTTACTTTTGGTGTTAGATGAGAAAAACCATGTATGTTATTGTCAGACTAACACTTCCACATTTCTTGAGTAGCAAGTGGGACTATGGGAGTGTACCCTTTGGCATTTGCTCTTCTGATAGCACAACATCCTCTCGACTATTTGATTCTCAGAGCCTATTAATAGCATAACTTCCATGCATTAGTTTACTGCACTTTTTAGGTATACTAAGTGAATTCTATCACTAATGTTAGTCCTGATAACTTATTGAACATGACTAGTTTGTGTAGGCAGGGAACATTCTTTTTCAAAATGAAATCTGGAAAAAACCTTGGCAAGGTAGTGCTTACCCAAGTTTTCTAGGCTTGCGTGGTCAAATTGTGGGTTAGGTTGTTAAGTTCTTAGCTCGTGAGAGGGCAATGAGGATGGCATAGTTTGAAGAAAAAACTATTGTGCTTTCATTGTCCTTATCAACTTTTCAAGTTCATGCCAGTCTTTGTTGGAGGATGCGTTGAATATTAATATATTCCCACATTTCATCAATAGGCTATACTATTGAGTGAATCGATTGGCGCAGAAGCTCAGTATATCCTTTCACTTATTAATTAATTCTTTGGGCTCGTTGGAACTTCGGATACATGCAGCCACTGACTTTATTGAAGTTTAGGGCAACTCAACTTTTGATTATTCAGAGTGCACTGCAATTGTTCAATTTCTCTGTTTGATATTGTTTTAGTGAAATTTCTTCTAATCTAATTATCTTTTAGGTTGCATTGGAGGCTCCAAGAGTTCTCAATCTGAGCAATTCTGAATATTTCTCTGGTCCATATGGTAGGTCTTGTCTAATAGATGAACTAACATGGCTACACTCTCTTACTTACTAGCATTCATCTTTTCTTTTTCTTGTAATCAGGAGAAAATGTTATCTTCGTAGCGAATGATTGGCACACTGCAGTTCTGCCATGCTATCTGAAGTCCATGTACAAGGCAAATGGAATTTATACAAATGCTAAGGTATCTCAGTTTCTTCTTTTATTTTCTCAAATTCTAAGCAATCTTATGCAATTAATTTGTGGGGAGTAGCAAACAAATTTTTAGTATTCATGCCTCACATAGCTTCATTTTTGCTTGTTTTTGTTTTGTTAACTGTGATCCTGTAGGTTGCTTTCTGCATTCACAATATTGCCTATCAAGGTAGATTTGCCAGAGCAGACTTCGATCTTCTTAATCTACCTGACAGTTTCTTGCCATCATTTGATTTTATTGATGGGTATGTGGCAAGGCCTTCCTGTTCTATTGTTGCATGATATCTCTATGTTCTTCTGGCTTCTTTGACATTGGTAGAATGTGAATGTTTGCAGGCATGTTACACCTGTACTAGGGAGAAAAATTAACTGGATGAAGGGAGGGATCATGGAGAGTGATCTGGTTCTAACAGTTAGTCCACATTATGTCAAGGAACTCACTTCTGGTCCAGATAAAGGTGTTGAGTTGGATGGTGTCCTTCGCACAAAGCCCCTTGAAACTGGAATTGTGAATGGCATGGATGTTTATGAATGGGATCCTGCAACAGATAAGTACATCGGTGTGAAATATGATGCAACAACGGTAAGGTCACTATATGACATACCCGTTCTTACCACATATGGAGATCTCTCTACTTAATGAAATAACTTGTCAGGTGACTGAAGCAAGGGCTCTCAATAAAGGAAGGTTGCAAGCTGAAGTTGGATTGCCTGTGGACTCCAGCATCCCTGTTATAGTTTTTGTTGGTCGCCTTGAAGAACAGAAAGGATCAGACATACTTGTTTCAGCCATTCCAGAATTCGTGGGCGAGAATGTTCAGATAATTGTTCTTGTATGTTCCCATTAATAAGCGAATTCTAATGCTTTCACATGCCATGATGCAAGCTGATGGTTTCTGAAAAAATTTTATTTTGCTCTTCAGGGTACAGGAAAGAAGAAAATGGAGGAGGAATTGACGCTGCTGGAAGTGAAATATCCAAATAATGCTAGAGGCATAGCGAAGTTCAATGTCCCATTAGCTCATATGATGTTTGCTGGGGCTGACTTCATCATTGTTTCAAGTAGGTTTGAGCCCTGTGGTCTTATTCAGTTGCAAGGGATGAGATATGGAGTGGTAAGAATTTCTAACTTGCCTTGTTACAGTTCCAATTTGTGTACACAAAGTCAAAATATTAGTAGCAATTTCTTTCTTATCATGTTATATCTTGATTTTCTATAATGTGTCAGAAAATACCACTTAGTTCAGTAGAGAAAGTGGGGAAATTGACCATCAACATCAAAATTGCAATTTTTCAGATTCCCATCTGTTCATCATCCGGAGGACTTGTAGACACGGTTAAGGAGGGTGTCACAGGATTCCACATGGGTTCCTTTAACGTCGAGGTAAAGAATAGTAGGCAATCACTGACTCCTTTGCTCTTAAGATCAAGTAATAGTCCTTAATCATAGCCTTTTGTTATCCTGTAGTGCGAAACTGTCGATCCAGCTGACGTCACAGCAGTCGCTTCGACTGTCACACGAGCTCTGAAACAGTACAACACCCCGGTGTTCCATGAGATGGTTCAGAACTGCATGGCGCAGGACCTGTCCTGGAAGGTAGGAACAGATGCTAATAAGTTTGTTACCTTGCAGCTACTCTTTGTGAATATAAGGATAACTCCCCTCCCTTCTCTCTCTGATCCAGGGACCGGCAAAGAAGTGGGAGGAGGTGCTTCTTGGCCTTGGGGTTGAGGGAAGTAAGGCAGGCATCGAGGGCGAGGAGATCGCCCCACTTGCCAAGGAAAATGTGGCCACTCCCTGAAGCCTCGTGCATCAGAAATATGCATTATGACTAAGCAATAAGCAGTGGCATCATCCTGACTGCAGGTCATAGGTTAAATTTCTTAGTGTTTCCATGGAATGCTGAGCCAGGCACTGGCAAATCCAGGAGTTTCGCCTCTAAGTCATGTCATCTGTAATATAATCCTTGGTATTCTAATGAAGGCATGCCTGGTTTTGTTCAAGCACAAAGTTAGCTGGGGTCTGGGATGTTTCGACCTACCTCTTGCTTTCGTTCAATCGCCTATGTAAATAGCTAATGGCAGTGGGGGAACTCGAATGGTCCAGCGTGATTGGGTCTTGAAAGATCAATATCCCCGCAATGTCGAGTTCGTTCAATTGCGTATGCAAATAACTAATGACACTGTTGTCTGTTGAATTGCTCTGACACTGTTTCTTGGCATTCAAATACACCAACGTCGATGAAGAAAGGGATACGCAGCTGATCTTTGAAAGACTCCATGCGGAACTTGCAGGTTGAATCAACCAGCGTGCATGAGCAAAGGGACAGTGGAGGAAAATGTGCTCCAACATTTCCTCAGTTGCACATTTACACAGAACACATTCATATGATTGAAGGATTATATTTTTCCACCTCAGTAGACCCCTGGCTGAACTGACATTTGAGTAACGACTAGAAGAAAACGCTTGTGTTTGTGTTGGCAGGATGACATCTATATGCATGTCTAGTCTAGCCACCACATCCATGGCCAGAAAAAATGAATTAGAGAAGCAAAGTTATACAATTAATGACAACCAAAATAATAAATATACATACTTCAAAAGTCTTGGACTCAACTAGTCCACATCAATGATGGATAGAAATGAACAAGAACAATAGAACTTTGTGAACATGTACTTATTAATAATCAGCAATGGCTAGAATAATGAATAAATTCACACTAACTTATTTGAGTTGATTAGTAATTATGGAGTATTTCTCCTATCATAATGGTATGTAGTGAGCATGTCTCGCAATATATTCACCCTTTATTATGCTGATTTTCTATCTCAACCTTTTAAATATTGAATCCATTCTTAGTTGGCAAATAAGAGTATAGTGAGAGAAAATTATAGCTCCTCAAATAATCGACACAATCTTCATATCCAAAATTTGAATTTTAGATCTTTATATTTAAAAAATTATTTGTGCAAAGTCCCTTGCCACTCGATAACTACTTACAAAACCATACTCCATTAGACTTTTTAACCATATACGATTCACCCAAATGCAAACATTAACTTCGCCGTAAGTCATCTGTTTCATAATTTGCAAAAAAAGGTAGTAGTTATGTTTCATAGAAGATTCATCGAAGTGTGTCTCAGAGGATGTGCACATCACACTGATGACTGATCTGACCATGGACACACAGACTGAGGTAGGGGTCGTGCTCATACAAAATTGTATTTCTGTGTTCAACGGTTACCATCTTGTAAAATTTTTAATTTGTCTGGTATGTCTGTTTCTTTGTACCTTTTTTGTGCAACTTTATTTGCCATCTTGTCCATCTTTCTTCTAGACTATATATATTTATTTGATTCTTTCACACACTTAATATACATTTTAGGTAGTCCATCGGAAATGAGGGGAACCAACAACATAACAAGAATATTTCAGGAGGACCAAATGGACACTTATTCGATGAAGATGAAAACGATGACGACTACATCCTGGAGCCTGAGACTCCATCCAAAGTGTGACCGGAGCAGATAAATAACTCAAAGCTTAATACAACCGGTAAATGGAAAAGAATAATCATCTAGCTATATATGTTTTCAGACTGATGAATACTGTTTTTTTAGAATACTGATGAATAATGCTTGAGCTTATATATAGGCGCATGTAGCTACTCCCTGCATGCCCTTTTGTCTGAAGAATGCTTGAACTTCTTTGCCTGTTCCAAGGATGTGCAGTGCATACAAATAGTGTGGCCACACCACATGCACGGATGACGACAGCCACCAGCCAACGGTTACTATGGGAAGTCCTAAAGATGCCGAGTGTCTGAAACACTCTGCGAAGGCTTCGCGTGAGTGTAACACTCGGCGAAGGACACTCGTCGTACAAAGACTCGGCAAAGACTTCTTTGTCGAGTCCCGCATATGACACTCGGCAAATATTTTCGAAAAAAATAAAAAAAGCACTGACGCCCCCATCGGGCCTCGGCCATGTCACTACCGTAGCCACCATGCCCCTCGCCGTGCCACCGAGCAGGCCGGCCGCGCGCCACCGCCGGCCGCTGCTGGTGCTCGAGGCGCAGACGTGCTGCCGGAGGAGGGAGGGGAGGAGCCGGCCGCTGGAGGGAGCTCCACGCCGTGCGGCGCCTAAGGGAGGAGAGGGGAGGGCCGACCGGAGCTCAATGCCGCCGTCACTGGAGGGGAGAGGCTGCCGTCTCGAGAAGGGAGCCCGCATTGCCGTCGCACCGTACCACCACCAGATCTCGCAGCCCCGCCGCCGGATGGAGGGGAGGAGTTAGTCGCTGGAGGGAGCTCCAAGCCGTGCAACGCTGGAGGGAGGGGGAACGGAGGGCCAACCGGAGCTCGATACCGCCATTGCGGGAGGAGAGATCACCGCCGCGGGAGGGGAGAGGCACCATCACCGGATCTCACAGCCCCGCTGCCGGATCTCGCAGCCCCACCACCGGATCTCGCTGTCCCATCCCCTGACTGCGGCCACCGCTCCTCGCTCCGCCACCGCTCCTCGCCCATGAGGTGAGGGGCGAACAGAGGGGGATGAGAGGGGCCACGACGGGGAGAGCGGAGAGGTGGTGGAGCCGAGGAGAAGGAGGGGGGCGAGCGCCGCGGGAGTGCAGAGCCGTGGAGGCGCTGCAGGAGGGAAAGGAGGGAGGGGATGCGCAGAGTGGAGGATGGGGGTGCGGGCCTGCGGATAAGAGCAACTCCAGCAATGGCCCCGCCCCTATTATGTTGAGTAGGGGCTGCCCTAAACTTTTTGGAGCTCCAATTTTAGACTCAACTCCAACAATAGCCCCAATTCCGAAGCCCCTACTTGCGTCTGACGTGTGGGAACTCTTGGTCAGCGGGTCATATCTACTCCACCCCGGTCTTTCTCTCTGACTCTCTCCCACATCTCTTCCTCCCCCGACCTCTCAGGTCCCAACTCCCAACACTCCCCCTCTCTACCCTGTGCTCAACCTTCGGTGCGAGATCCACCTAGGCCAGCCCCTGGTCCGGCGAGTAGCGCCGCGGCTCCCTCGCTCAAGCCGCCTGGCGAGCCCGCGCGCGAGTCACTTGTGGCCGCAGAGGACCTACCCTCCTCCACTACGGGGAGGCCCTGCCCTCCTCCACCGCATTCCGGTGAGCGGGCAGCCGCTCCCTCGCCCCTATGCCAGATCCGGCGCAAGAGGAGCCGAGGCGGCACGACAGGATGGTCCAGCGGCACGAAGGAGCGGGAGCGCCGCGGCGGCCTTGTCCGGCGGCGCGGAGGAGAGGGAGCGGCGCTGCGGGCTGGTCCAGCCGGCGCGGAGGCGGCACCGGTGAAGCTGCAGCCGGGTCTGGAGGCGGCGACCCGTAGCTGCGATCTGGCCGGGCGCGAATCGAGGTCGACAGCCGGCGAATTGAGCTTTGACCGACCGAATCGAGTCGAGGGCTAGCGAGTCAAGCTTGGCATCCGCGGGGCTTGTAGTTGTCGGCTTGGGCGGAGCTCGATTTGGAGCTTCAGGCGGCGCCCGTTGGGGGAGGAGTGAGCGGCTCCGCTCGGTGGCGGGCGGAGGAAAACGGCTAACCACCGAGTAGGGGCTCCTCTCTCCACCCGCAGGAGAAGGGGCTGGAGGGGGGGGGGAAGTAGGGGGTGTGAACAGTGTTGAGGGCTGGAGTTGGAGCTCTGTTGGAGTGCAGTTTTTTGCTTTGAGCCGCTACTTTTTGAGTAGAGGCTCAAGTAGGAGGACTGCTGGAGTTGCTCTAAGGTCGGGGTGGGGGTAGGGATGGCAGCGGGTGGAAAACCCGGTGAGGGGCACAAGAACACACCCGCCACCCGCACCCGCTACCTGTGGCGGGTCTCAAATCCCCCCACACCCGCCACCCGTGCGGGTAACGGGTACCCATCGGGTCACCCACACCCGCCTCCAACAGGTCGCCGTCGCCGCTGCGTCGATGCCCCGAGCCCTTGACGCGCAGCGAGCATCACTCACGCACGGCCCCTAGCTTGGAGGTCCAGCGCCGGCGGCGGGCAACTGGGCACTAACAGGGAGCGGTGGCGGCCCGGTCGAGGCCCGCCTAGGGAGGGGCGGCGGCCTAGCCGAAGGTTCACAAATGGAGGAGACGACAGACGGCCTGGACGGGGTGGGGCGCAGGGAGTGGCGCGCGGCATGGCCGGGGGCTGCGTAGGGAGGGGTGGCGGCCTGGCCGGGGTGGGACGCAGGGAGCGGCGGCAGTTTTGCCGGGGGGCTCGCGTCGCGCGGGCGCAGGCGAGACGATGCGATTGGATCGGGGGGATCGGGGTCGGGGGGCGAGACCGAGAGAATGAGAGATAGGAGCGGCGGCGGATAGATGAGGGGCGTCGGTGGATGGGGATTAGGGTTTAGTTTCCTTATATACTCTAGATGGGGGATCCATCGGGTAGCGGGTATGGGGTACACGAGAACGCACCCACACCCGCTTCACCCGGTGGGTGAGAAAATGACCCATTAACGGACCCGTGGGGGGAGAAATTGCCCATACCCGCACCCTAATAGGGTTTTTACCCGCGGGTTAACGGGTCGCGGGTCCCCATTGCCATCCCTAGGTGGGGGTGGGGGCGCGGAACAGATCGATGATGTGGCAGGGTCGCCGAGTGTCTGTGGAAACACTCGGCAAAGAGATTTTTTTTGCTGAGTGTCCAAATTGAACACTCCGCGAACGTTTTTTTTTCTTTTTCCACGTTTCTTCTTCTTCTCCATAACAAAAATTTAAATTAATATAAATTAATTTAACAACACCTTGTCAAATTCACTCAACATTATGTATTTGTTTTTTCAACTTATATAATTCAATTATCTTGTGCACTTATAGCTCAAATTTGATTGATATCAATTAAAATTCTATAATGCCACTTAATACATTAAAATTGTTAAACGGTTCCAAAAAATTATCAAAACTTAACATGAAGCAATCTTTGTTATCTATTTCCTATATAAAAAAGTTATATAGTCAAATCACAATTTGACTGTCACTTGGACTCCAAAACTTGTTGAATCCTGCTCAACACTACGATCCTTCCTATGAGATTATTCAATTTCTAAACATCTTATGTGACAAAATATTCAAAACCTTCTCAAATTTTTACCACAGCCTCCACGTATGATATCATTGCATCATGACAAATATCATGATTTTCAAACTTTGTTTGTTTGTTTTTAAAATTTTAAAACCATACCACACGCATTCATAGTAATGTTTCTTGAACAAGATATTTGAAATTCCTTTTCATTTCATATGTAAGCCTTAAAGAGGGATGAATAATATGAATATCAATTTTTGACTCATTTTTTAATTATTTAAATAACTTGTAGTTCAAATTTGACTTGATTCAAAAAATTACTTGAAATGCAATTAATTATTTAATTATATAAAAAATATACAGAAAATGAACAAACTTTAACATGGAGTACTACATGCTATATGCAGAGAGTAGAAAAAGTTTGAGGTGTAGAAAAGAAAAGAAAAAAATTTGTTTGGCAAGTGCTTGAAAAAACACTAGGCAAACTTGCCTCTTTGCCATGTGCCCAAAACAAAACACTCAACAAACCCCCTCTTTGCCAAACCCCCTCTTTGTCGTGTGTTTTCTCTTACTGAGTGTTTTCCATGCGACACTCGGCATTTATGGGATTTGCTGAGTGCCCGATGGATGGCACTCGGCAAACCGAAAAACACTCAACATTTATGGGGTTTCTCGTAGTGGGTATTTTTCTCTCAGAACAAATCAACATCATCCACCAACCAGACAGTGATATTTTCCCTCTAAACAAATCAGCATCAGCCACTAGTCACCAGCCAACCGAACTGCTGTGTACGAGGGAAGGAAAAGAAACTACAACGGACATGCAGTTATGGCGTTCACATGAAAGAATGGTGTGGCATAAAACAAACGTGTAATGTGTCGTCTCGAAGCTCGTACCAAAGGTTCTCTAGCCTACTTGGCTAGAGTGGACTGAGGTATAGTCACAACCCGGAGACCCGAGTTCGATTCCTTGTTGGAGCGAATTTACGTGACTTGTTTAAAAAAATCCCGTCGTTAGTGAAGGCGGGGTTCGAAAATTTTCTAAGTCGGGATTCGATTCTCCTCTTAATGACAACCATGGGGCCGTCTAAATCCCACCGGCTTAGTTTTTTCTGTCTGGAAGCTCGTGTGCGTGCATGCGCGCCACTAAAATGTCACGCACCAAAATGTGTGCGTGCCACTAGACTCCAGTGGCTTGTGGCTTGATAGGCGGTCAACTGGAAAAACCGGAAATCGATGCCTCCACCGGTCTGGTCCGCGTAAAAGACTGGGTAAGTAATCCACCCGCTATAAACCAGATGAAGTGGACGGTTTTCATGAGAACCGGAGAAAAATAAAACTGGCCTTCGAACCGGGCCCGGAGCGCTGGCGCGGAGTGCACGCGTGACCTGGGGGGTGAGGGAATGAATATGCTATGAAAATCGTCAAAAAACCACACAGGTCCAGCAGGTTGGGACTTTGGAGTCCACGAACGTACCATTGAGCTGCGAATTCACTTGTGATGAGTAAATATTAATATATTTGAACCGGATTGAACTAGCGGTTCAAATTGTCAAACCAATTTAAATTGTGAACCGAGAACCTCACCGGTTTGATGTCTAGTCTGATCCTAATAACTATACCTCAATTACAAGGACGAGGTATTGCAAACGGACAGGAGAATTTCATGATACCCTGATTTTTGTCCCCATTCAAAAAGCCAATATATATAGCCCCCCCCCCCCCCCAAACGAAAAAGAATTTCCTGAAATATCTAAATGCAATATCAAGTTGGCAGTAGCACTTACCACTCATGAATTGCCCAATTTGCCCGATGTCATTGCCATTGCTCATCTATGGCTACACACATGACATCACTTTGGTAAAAGATAGTTAAAAAGCAGGAATACGTGTAGCTTGAGAACTATGGTTCAAACACAAGAAATGACACTGGCGACGACACAGTAAAAAGAGCTTCATATCCTTGAAGATCACCATGCAATAATTGCATGACCTAAATGCTCAACCGATATATCCATCAGCAATATACACCAGGTCAATCCTTCTCTCAGCTGAAGCATGCTTTGCAATGCCTTGTCTAGGGGGTGCGAATATGCGTCGCTATGGCAACGAAAACAAAATTCCATCGCGCCACGGAGGAGAAAGGGCGTATGCTGCGTAGACTGGACGGTTAAAGAAAAAAAGTGCGCGGACTCTATCTCTTTCCTCATGTGCATCCATGCAAATAAAACAAAAGCTGACGTCACTTTTGACGGTGAATTTCCGTCAACCTAGCCATGAGTTTACCTTCAATGTTGGTATTGATTTAATATCCAAACTGACGATCCTAACCCCCATGATATATCAAGTTCGCACTCGCATGTGGTTCTTAGAGTTTATTGTTTACACAGGAATAAGCACCTAAATGAGGACTTCCGGGTAAAGTTCATCGAGCACTTTGCGAGAAGATCATGAAGCCCGACACAAGTCAAGACACGAGGTGAACATGACTCCAAATGATCCAAAGACTAAAGCGTGAAGCCGTGAAACACCGAGGACCTAAATAGAAGATGCAGGAGTTCGCGCGCCAAGCACCCTTATCCAAACCGCAGGGAAAACGACGTCAAGGACCCACATGCAGTTCGGCAAAAGTTCTAGAAGACACGAGAAGCAACGGGAAGCAAGACGGAGCCGAGACAGGCCGAAATGGGCCCAGGCCGGTCGGCCTATCCCATTCTGGGCCCGGTTCGGCACCTCCTTTGACCTAGATGACCCTCAGGCTATTTATAGTCCCCGTGCCAAGAGCCACACATCAATTCATTCGTCATCCGCCGCCGAGCAGCAGAGAAGAGAGGGACACCATTCCAGAGAGGAGAGGGTCGAGATGGTTGACTAGGGTTTCCCTAGCCGACGTGGGAACCTTGCATGGAAGACCACGTCGGAGTTCCAGGAGCTAGGATCAAGATCAAGGTAGGATCCTGGTGGTGATCTTGTCCATGTATTATGCTTTCATGTTGAATTTGCAAGATTGAATCCGATTTCTAGCGATAAAGTGCTTTCACTACGATTTTGTCTTTGCTTGGGTTTTCTTATTCTCCAATCTATTCCGTGGATAGATTGCACAGGATGTTCTTGTAGCCATGGTGGCTAGAGGTCCATACCTGACCTACCGAGCGTTTTCAACTTGTTCTTCTTGAACTCGCCCTAGGCTAACCCGCATGAATAGGGGCATGTCGTGACAAGACGAAGGTTCCGAAAGGCGGGCGTCTTTGGAGTTGGAACGGAAGCCACGATTTAAAGAGGCTATTAATGAGATTCGTTTGCTTTATTCTTGATTTTGGAACTTCAACAAAAGACTCGATCCAATCTCTGGATTAGTTTTGAGAGCCATGTGTGGTTCGAGGACTGGTGGATGGTCGCTTCCTGGTGTGATGAGTGATTGACAATGTGGTGTGGACTGATTCTTGGTTAAGTATTGCAGGTGCAGGATGCGGCTTGACTGGTGCTGGTGCAGGTGAAGAACAAGCGCAAAAGGTCATTGCTGGTGAGGCCTCCAGGTGTGGAGAAGACAAGTAGGCTTGGTTCGAGGGACCCGATGGCCAGCGGAGTCAAGTGCGGGCCGCATGGTGGCAAGAACAGCGAGATGAAGTAGTAGACGGTTTCTTAGTTGAGCCTCAAAACCAAGGTCGAGCCGGGACTACGTGGGAGCCGAGTCATGAGTGGTGATTGGTGGAGGCTACACCGAGTTCGCGGGGTTTCCGGTGGTTCACCAGAAAACCATTGGGTTCCTTGGTTGATCCACAAAGCCAAGACCGAAGACTGAAGACGGAGGTACAGCAGCATCGGACCGGTCTGACCGGTGGGACTGACCGGTCTGACCGGTGTGCGACGACGCAGTCCGGAGACTTCGAAGCGGAGGACACGCGTCGGGATCGCAAGACTTGCGTCGAGGCTAAGTAAGTTTGCGGTCGCTGGGCATCCGTCCGATGGTGCGAAGACAAAGATTCCCAAAGTGCCCCTGGGGGTGTGTATCCTAGTATTAGGCCTTAGGGGTAGTTTCGTCTTTCGGCTAGCCTCCATATAACCCAAGTGGTGAGAGGATGTCAGCCATCTCTTGGAACCCTAGCTCATTTTGTTTTGCTATTTTCCTCTTCCATTTTTCTTTGGAATTTCTAGGACTAGCTTGAGAGCTTCATGGTGAGATCTTGTGAGAGGGAAGGATGATCGGGCGGAAGCTAGACCTTGTATGAACCTTTATGGTATGTATAGATTATTCGGCGTGGTTCCTCAAGGCTTGATTGTGTTCTTCCCATTTCCCCTTTTTGGTGATTTTCGGAACCTTTTCTTGGTGAATTTCTTGTGGCGGTTTTGAGACCTTTCTCTTTGGGATTTGGTGGGGGATGTATGCATGAACCCTTCATGGTTCTTTTCCCTTTGATTCCCCTCCCAAATCCGTGAGTAAAGGGGCTCAATTTTGGGGTTTTCTTGGCTCTAGTGTTAGAGGCGTTCTTGGTGGAAATCCTTCGATTCCTCTCGTTCTAACAAGTTTTGGTGGACCAAATCTTGGCTATGGAGTGCCCATTAGGTGTTCCTACTATCCCCAAAGTCTTGTGCGAATCCGTGGAGCGAATCAGGAGATTGAGAGTTGGATTTGGGGGAGTTGACCCGCGGGTGTTGTTCATCCCGAGCTGCCCAGGCGTGACCGGTCTAACCGGTGCTCTTGACCTATCTGACCGGTGCAAGCCTTTGTGGGATTTTCCTCGATCGAACTGCCTGATTCGTGTGTCTTTGGGCTGAGTTGTTGCTGGTCAGTTCTTGGCAGGTTTTGAGGAGGTTTGCTAGGCTTTGTGAAGGGTTTTCTTCCTCTGCAGTTTGAGTTTTGGAGGTGCTTTTTGTTCCAGGGCCTAGAGAAGTCACTGAGGCTTCCTGGAACTTTGCTGTGCACTTGCTGTGTGTCACCGGCCTGACCGGCAGAGTCCACCGGTCTGACCGGTGCCATCGGTCTGACCGGCAGGAGCCATCGGTCTGACCGGTGTGGCACAGACAGCAGGCTGTGCAGTTTTCCGCTGCGTGTTTGGAGTGTTTGGTTCGTTTGGTCGAGTTGTTGGTTCCTAGGACCAGTAGCACTCCAGTGGCTACGTGGTCTTGGCCAACTTGGGTAGTTGAGTCGGAGACATGATTTGGCTAGCCGTGTTCGTCTTGTTGGAGTAGCCATCCCCTTCGAGAAGAATTTTTATCGGCTCCCATTCACTCCCCCCTCTCTGGTCGCCAGTTTCGGCCCTTCAATTGGTATCAGAGCAGGTTTGGGTCTTTCGAGGCTCTAACCAGTCTAAGATCCAAAGATGGCGTACCAGGAACGGGGATCGGGTCCTCCGCACTTCGATGGGAAGAACTACCAGATGTGGCAGAGACGGATGGCTGCGTTCCTCCGTGGAAAGGGTCAGATCCTTTGGGACATTACGGTGAACACAGCTTATGTTCATCCGATTAACTTCCTTGCTCCAGGATCGAGGGATATGTTCGACGCCAACAACAAGGCGGTCGACTGCTTGTTTCGTGCTCTATGTCAGTCCGAATTCGATCGGGTTCAGACAGAGGACTTAGCTTGTAGGATTTGGGAGCAGTTGAAGGATGCTCATGCTGGGAATGCTCAGGTTCAGGCTCAGATGTACGCGACTTACCAGAGAGAGTACGAGAACTTCACTCATCTCCCCGACGAGTCTGTCGATGCCCTTTTCCAGCGGTTTACGGTTGTGGTGAACAACATGAGAGCCAATGTGGCCGTGCTCCCATACAATGATCATGATAGAGCCGTGAAGCTCTTGCACTCGTTGGATCGCACCGTATGGGACGGAAAGGTCGAGGCTATTCTTGAGTCCGAGAAGTATGACACCTTGACCATGAACGAGCTGTTCTCGAAGCTCAAGTCAGCTGAGTTGGACCGTGGTATGACAGCTAAGCTCAAGAGCCCGACTGACTCTCATAGTCTTGCCCTCGTTGGTGGCAAAGGTGCTAAGTCTAACGCTAACACATCCTCCAGGATGTACTCTCTGTCTTCTTTGATGTCTTTGCCAGACGAGGAGTTCGACGTGCTTGGAGAGGACGAGCTGGCGTTGCTGACCAGGCAGTTCGAGAGGTTGCACGAGATTCGAGTGAACACAAGGAAGAATCCACGGACATGCTTTCAGTTCGGCAAGCTAGGACACTTCATCGCCGACTGTCCAGAGAAGATGGAGAACAAGGAAGGCAACAAGGACGGCTACAAGAACCGATCGAGGATGAACGGCAAGTGCCGATCAAGGCGCGATCACAAGCACAAGAACAAGCACAAGGACGAGCGACGATCGAGGAAGAAGGATGGTCGCGGCAGGAAGGCCCGAGCGATGGTCGGGGCGAGCGACGTCGACTCCAGCTCCGCCTACTCTTCCTCGAGCTCGAGCAGCAGTGAAGATGAAGGTGATCGGCGCAAGAACAAGAAGTCATCCAAGAACTTGAGCGGGCTGAGCTGCTACACGAGAGATGGCTTCTGCGGCATGGCTCGTAGCTCCGGCAGCAAGAAGAGTCACCAGAGCGACTCGGACTCCGACTCTGAGGATGAGGTACGTGACGAGCTTCCCTTCTTGTGTGAGGAGAACGAGCGTCTTGGTAAGTTGCTTGATAATCGTGATGACATGCTTAGAGAGGCAAAGAAGATGAGGAAAGAGCTTAGGGCCTCACTAGATGATGCTAGGAACCGAGTAGCTGAGCTAGAAACCCAGAACCTTGATGCTAAGCTTGAACTAGATTCACTTAATGCTTCACCTGTGGTTTCTGATGAGATTGATTGTTGTCATTGCTCTGTGTACCTAGCTGATCTTACTGCTCTTAAGGATAAGCATGCCTCTACTTGTGATGAACTAGATGTGCTTAGGGTTGAAGTGGCTGAGCTTAAGTCTAGACTTGCTTTGCTAGGTGCTTGTACTTCTTACCCTGTTTTGCATGGAAAGATTGATGAGATGCATGCTTACACTGTTTCTCTTGAGGCTAAGTTGAAAGAACATGTTCCTACTTCTTGCTCTACTTGTGAATTGCATGCTTTGAAAAATCTGGAACTTGCACATTATGTGGATCGCTTGCAGGATGAGAATGATGAGTTGAGGAAAATAATGGGTTGGTTGTCGGGTCATGAACCACAACTTAGGATGATGATAGAGACATACAAGCACTATGATGGGCAAGCGCTTGGTTCGGAGAAGGTTGGAGAGTGTAGTGGTGAGGGAGGAGAGAAGATTGGTGATATCCAAGCTCCACCAAAAACCTTCCACAAAAATGCCTATGCTCCTAAGCCCAACCCATTGAGAAACAAACTTGACACAACCCCAGATCCTCCCATATTTCCTCACCCCACAAATGACTTTCAAAAACCGGTGAAGTTTGTGAGCTCCAAGGAGAGTGAGGTTGGAGAGAAGAAGGGTGAGAAGCCGAGTGAGGAGAAACCAAGTGAGCAGCCCCAACCCAAGCCTAAGCCTAAGCTCATACGGTTTCATTGTGACTATTGTGGGAGAGATGGTCATAAGGGTGAGTTTTGCTTCAAGAGGAAGCTTGAGGAGAGAATGGCTAAGGAGTGGGCTAACAAGGACAGGTACCGCCCTTCAAATGGTGTACCTGAGCCTCGTATGCAAATGCCCAGGGCCAAGGCGATTGTGAGGACGGTTCCGGCTTGGGGAGATTGTTGGTATTTCTTAACCTCACCACTAGTGGCGCGTCTAGCGTGAGCGTGTAAGGAACACCCGGGTACACTGACGGGTGCGAACGAATCCGCAAGCGCACGGATACACCGTTGTAGCACTTCTCCCTCGGGAGTATTCCAAAGGGTATCGAATTCAAGGAACGGTTGGGTACTCTACGAGTGATTTATCCAAGGACACAGGATCTCTGCTAAGGTAGGTGAGAGGTATGGTTTCCCTTGTAGGCACTTGGTTCTAGGGAAGTACAAGCTGCAAAGGATCTCGCTTCGGACACCGGACCCTCCTAGCTATAACAGTCGGTTCACGGCAAATGGTTGCCTACACTTGTATCCGAACGTGGGGGATTCCGAAAGGGTCCAACGGCTGTCACCACCGCGGCCTACCCCAAGACAAACCGTGGGATACAGGGCAATCGAAGGATAACCCGTAGTCCAGACACCACGTCTGCACCACCGACTACTACTATAGCACGGCCACGTCTGACGTCCCGCAGCAACACTATAGCACTCCGTAGAAATACAGAGCGACGAACCCGCGAGTACAACTAGACCTTACCCATCATGGAATCAAGATCATACAAAAGATATGAATGATACTTTGGTCTAAACCAGGTATGCAGAGCACTCACTATATTCTAATTGACAAGCAGTCATACAAACGGAATGCAGAATTATTCATCCAATCAGCAAGATCAAAGGATCGTGTCACGAAGAACACGAGCCTCTAAATGATGAACAGATGAAGAACTCTAGAACATATCACCCATGTATGAACATGACTTTAGTCTAATTGGAATATAACGAAATACTCACTTTAGTCTAAATGAAGAATAATATCACTCACGAGGTACAAAGAGATGATGAACGAAGAACGGATCATCGCATCTCCCTTCTACTCACCCACACTCTCTCCTCTCTACCTAGCACTACCTAAGCTAGATCTTCCTCACACTCATATTCCTGATGGGATGAGGTTTCACCTCCACCAAGAAGGAATGAGAAGGAAGAGAGGAGGCTAAGGTAAGAAGTTGCCTTCAAGTGTGTTGTCCTATTCTTACCCCCTCCCCTTCTATTTATAGGCGCGAGCACCGGCGTCAAGTGGAGCGAGACACCCCGGGGATGGCCTCTAGAACCAATGGGCAAACACCACGTGGAGGCCTGGGATCGGCCGACCAACGACCGACCCCCACGTGGCCCGCCTCGGCTTGTGCTTTCTCTGAGCGGCTGACTGGTGGGTCCTGAGGTCGGTTCCCGGTGTACACGTGTTTTGGAGGCAGTTTAGGCGCTCTGGTGGGCCCATGGATCCATGTGATGTACGCGTGGCGATCTCTGATTTGCCGAGGCTCTCTCTCTCTTGGATTGGTGACATCATTGATCCAGGAGATGCTTGCATGGCAGCTCCTCATTGGCTGAGCCTGAAGTGCTAGGATCAAAGAGGTGTGCTTTCTCCTCATTTCTTATGCTAAACACCTGCATTCATCTTTATACAGCCACTTGTGGAAATTGTCAGTTTAAGGCCCTATTCTAGTGTGGATGCATGATTCTCATGTTGAAATGCAGAGATTGACGGCCCTAAATTAGGTACTTAGCAGTCGTCAACAACTCCCCCACACTTGCCCTTTGCTCGTCCCGAGCAATAGGGAAGAGATTTAAGTGGGTAAAACCATGGGTATGAAACATACATAAGAATTATTCCAGGTCATACCTTGCTCTTGTGAACTTTGTGGAGTGGCTACCATGCCATCTTGGGTAGTTGATAAGAGGAATGACCATGAATCGAATCCCTCGGACATTTGATTCTCAAGAAAAGCATGCTCTTGCCTCCTTCTTTGATTCTCTTAGGTCGCTCAATGTGTATATGTCCTCACCTAGGCATAACTGCCTTAAATCTATCCTATTTCTAGCAGGCTTATGTGGAGCTCAGGGTAGGATATGAATAGTAAGACATACTTGCATTGCATGTATTACAAAGTAAAAAACTGAATCCAAAGAGTAAATCAAGTCATACAGTCAGATCAAGAAGTGCACGTGTATGGATGTGGTAGATATGGTAAGGTGGACACTAGGCCCGGGATGGGTGCTAGTTATTACCATAGTCGATAAACGAGGTGAACGACTCCATTGCATGATTCTTTCTCTCTTATGATATGAGAACATGGCTATCTTTTTTTTTGGTGGACCTTCATGTGCCCACAATTTTTTTCTTTTTCTTTTTTTATGAATGCAAGGACCTTCATGTGTCCCCATTTTTTTAGATAGCCATGCCTCTTTTACAAAATACTTGAGGAGAGAGAAATCAATGCGTATGATGGAGTATTTATGTGGGTGAATAGGTGAATCATACAATGCTAACTTCCAGAGTAGAAGCATAGCAAGGGGAAAATGGTGGTGTGCACAAGAATCTTGATCATGAAAGCATGAAAAGAATTCTCATTGGGTCACAGAATTTGACAAAGCTCAATGCAACAACAAGTAGCATATGAGTATAAGGTTTTCAACTAGTAACATCATATGGCTTTGGTAGGACTGGAACATATCAAAGAAAAGCTGCAAGAGCGTTCTCTTTTTTTTTTCAAATAAACCCAAGAACTTAAACCTTCAGAGTTAAGATCATGTCATCAAGCCATATCTCTCTCGTCAACCACTTAGATAAACATGCTGTCCTTATAAAGATATGGTTCACAAGCCTCAAGAGTATAGACTAGGGATAGAACTTATGCATGTCAACCACAGGTAGGAGCAAGCATCACCATAGAATTCTCGAGTCGCTCATAAAAGATTCTATAAAAGGTCATAACGAACTCAAGCATCATGGTTGAATGAGGTAGAGATGCAAACCAGCGCTGGTTGTTGATGCGGACCGAACGGGGTTTTTCGTGATGTGAAAAAGGTGTCTCCGTTCAGGTTCTTTAAACACAAGTGATCGTAGCGCTGTGCGAGCTTGGTGTGGGTGCAGATATCCATCGTGTTCGCATTTGGAGAGTGCGTCTCTCCCCCACACTATCTTGTACCTGGGTGAGTTCTTCAAGACAAACAACAAAAACACAAACAAACGACACATATGTGACTCAACCGGGTTATATGACCGGTGGAGCCAAAATTATTTTATTTAAGTTCATAATGAAATAGGCGCTTACAAACATGATGGAAATAAAAATTGAAAGGGAAATACACATAGAAGGAAATAAATTAAACTGAACTAAGCGCCTATGGAAAATGGAAAGTAGGCATAGCCCTCTACTCCGCGTCGTAGAGGTCCTCGTGCCCCGTGACCTCAAAGAGGCGCCTCATCTTGGCACACAGGCCACGACGAAGGTCGCGGAGGTCATCCCTCAGCTCAGCGAGGTCCATCTTCTGTTCTGCACTGATGGACTCCAGCTTCTCACACTTCTTTCCCAGTGCTTCCACCAACGGGGCCATCCGGGCAGAGGGAGTCTTGGGAGATTGCTCGGCTGCCCGAGTCTTCTCCCTCGACCTCCTGGGTGCCCGTGGTGTGAAGCTGCTGCCCAGCTCAAAGTCCTCGTCGGTTGCCACCAGAGTCACCGGTGCTCAGGTACCTTTCCTGCTGGTGCTGCCTGGGCTAGCGAACCTGGGCTTCCCGGGCTGAGGGGCAGGCGGAGGAGACGTCGGTGCAGCGGGGACCGGCTGGCCCTTCGCCCCTGAGGCTCCTGGAGCGTCGGTCCGAAATGGTGGAACCACCGGTGGCGACGGGATCACCACGGGTTTCGGCCGAATCCCCACTCCCATCTGGTAGGGGCTGCTGGCACGTCCTCGCGACTTCCTCGCCTTTCCAGGCGAAGCAGATCGACTTGAGGAGCGGGGGGCCAAAGGCACGAAGGGTTGGACCACTACCCCCTTAGCAACTGAGGGTTGTTCCCTGGCTGCCCCCGATCCTTGGCCTTCCGTCGGAGGACGGGAAGCGAGCGCCCGCACATCAAGAATACATGTAACCTCCATGGGCGCTGACTCTTTGGGAGACACAGCAATGGCAGGGACGTCTCCCTTGATGGGCTCCGTAGAGGAGGACTCCGCGAGGTACGGAACGATGCTCTTGTCGGCCATAGCGATTGCTGTGGAAAGGGAGGAGCAGGGAGGATGGAGTTCTGCGTGGCTCGGAATCCATCACGCGGCGAGGAGATCTCTGGAGGACGAAGGGAGGCACACGCGAAAGGGGAGAGGCGGCGGCGCCCCGGCTGGGTCGGCCGACCTAGTGGGTCGGCCGAACCCATATGGGCCCCGCTCTGTGGGTTCTAGCAAGGCTCACAGCCTCAGGGCCAGGTGTCCCACAGAATTTGAGGTTGGAGGCTTCAGTAATGGCTAAGACAAGGTGTTGGGCATAAATGCTCTCACTCCTCTTTTAGCTTTACTTAAACCTCCTCCCGCACAAATAGCACAGCATCGGGAGTTCACCTGGACCCATATCTCCGAAAGCATGGCTCAAGAATACTCGGACCCCAGATCAAGCGAGTGAGATTCCATGGGTCGGAGGAACATTTGAGCCTTAGATCAAGAGAAGCAAACCTTGCAGTTCATTCTCTCCTTGGGTTGCCACGGGTTCTCACCCTCACTAACGCGAGGACAACACGTAGGCCAACCCAAGCTTCAAACGGAAGTGCAAAAGGTAGGAATGCAACCACACTTCCATAGGGCATCGATCAAGTCAGAGTTTTAGAATGGGATTTATGCCTACTGAGCTTGATCGACATCGGTCCTAGTTGAGCTCGTGATGATGAGATAAGTTGCTCGGCTGGACCGGTATAAAGCGGTGCTTTCCAAGGCCAGAAGTTTAGGGACTTGCAATCCTGAGGCCAGTGTCTTGACCTGACCCTCGGCGTGGCGGCACCTCAGGTTAGACCTTGACATGAAGCACAAAATATCTATCGTAACCTCTCCCGGAAAGTCGTAGTCGAAGTCGAGATAGTCGTACTCGCCAGGAACAACCACCCTCCTTTGATTACCCCTTTCCTCCTTCCTTCGAGACTAAGTCTCGAAGGTCGGGGTTTTTAAGAGAAGAAACGATAGGGGAACCTAAGGGCAGAACTCACACTAAGTGCTCTTTCCCATAAATTCCCGCTAGTCAAGAATGACATCTTCGACAAGAGTGTAGAGAAGGTTGGTATGCAGGCTCGAGCTCTCTCGAAGATGGATCTAGGCAACTCATTACCACAGTTGGCTACCTCGATGCTCAGGACGGATGGGGAGCTGAAATCCCAGAGTTTTTCTAGAATTTCCTTTCCTCGCTCCGGCTCTAAGAACACAAAGGCGCCTCCTGACATGGCATCAAGCGTCATGCCACTGTCCCTTAGCAAACCAAACCGGAAATGCTGCAAGAGCACCAGGTCTGGCAAGTCAAGGACTGGGCATGACTCGGTCATAGAGGCAAAACGATGTCATGCCATGCCTAGAGATTCCTTCTCTCTTTGTTGGAAACTGAGGATCGCCATTCTTAGGGAAATGATACACCTCAAAGGAAAGAATTGGGTGCAGAAAGCTGCTCTCAATGCTCCCCAATTGAGGTGATCGCACCCAAAACAACGGTACCAAGTTCTCGCTCCCCCAACAGGGAGAATGGGAACAAGTTCCTCTTAAGAATATCCTGTGTCGCCCCGGTCTTACCCTGGGTAGAGCACAGTTGTTCAAAGTCTCTCACATGGGGGTAGGGATTTTCATGAATTTCCCCTGAGAAGGAATTGTTCTCAACTAGCTTAATGATGGATGGATGAACCATGCAGGGTGTTAAGGAGGCAAGTCGCCTCCACAAAGTTGATTCTACTAGTTCACTCATGCTGGGCGGAAGGTGTGTACAAGGATAACCTTCCAGGGATAACGGGGGTAAAAGTAGAAACAAAGAGGAAAACAAAAGATACGAGGATAATCGGGTTCGTAGATTCTTGACAACCGTTCCCCGGCAACGGCGCCAGAAATGCTTGTTGGTATTTCTTAACCTCACCACTAGTGGCGCGTCTAGCGTGAGCGTGTAAGGAACACCCGGGTACACTGATGCGTGCGAACGAATCCGCAAGCGCACGGATACACCGTTGTAGTACTTCTCCCTCGGGAGTATTCCAAAGGGTATCGAATCCAAGGAACGGTTGGGTACTCTACGAGTGATTTATCCAAGGACACAGGATCTCTGCTAAGGTAGGTGATAGGTATGGTTTCCCTTGTAGGCACTTGGTTCTAGGGAAGTACAAGCTGCAAAGGATCTCGCTTCGGACACTGGACCCTCCTGGCTATAACAGTCAGTTCACGGCAAATGGTTGCCTACACCTGTATCCGAACGTGGGGGATTCCGAAAGGGTCCAACGGCTGTCACCACCGCGGCCTACCCCAAGACAAACCGTGGGATACAGGGTAATCGAAGGATAACCCGTAGTCCAGACACCACGTCTGCACCACCGACTACTACTATAGCACGGCCACGTCTGACGTCCCGCAGCAACACTATAGCACTCCGTAGAAATACAGAGCGACGAACCCGCGAGTACAACTAGACCTTACCCATCATGGAATCAAGATCATACAAAAGATATGAATGATACTTTGGTCTAAACCAGGTATGCAGAGCACTCACTATATTCTAATTGACAAGCAGTCATACAAACGGAATGCAGAATTATTCATCCAATCAGCAAGATCAAAGGATCGTGTCACGAAGAACACGAGTCTCTAAATGATGAACAGATGAAGAACTCTAGAACATATCACCCATGTATGAACATGACTTTAGTCTAATTGGAATATAACAAAATACTCACTTTAGTCTAAATGAAGAATAATATCACTCACGAGGTACAAAGAGATGATGAACGAAGAATGGATCATCGCATCTCCCTTCTACTCACCCACACTCTCTCCTCTCTACCTAGCACTACCTAAGCTAGATCTTCCTCACACTCATATTCCTGATGGGATGAGGTTTCACCTCCACCAAGAAGGAATGAGAAGGAAGAGAGGAGGCTAAGGTAAGAAGTTGCCTTCAAGTGTGTTGTCCTATTCTTACCCCCTCCCCTTCTATTTATAGGCGCGAGCACCGGCGTCAAGTGGAGCGAGACACCCCGTGGATGGCCTCTAGGACCAATGGGCGAACACCACGTGGATGCCTGGGATCGGCCGACCAACGGCCGACCCCCACGTGGCCCGCCTCAGCTTGTGCTTTCTCTGAGCGGCTGACTGGTGGGTCCTGAGGTCGGTTCCCGGTGTACACGTGTGTTGGAGGCGGTTTAGGCGCTCTGGTGGGCCCATGGATCCATGTGATGTACGCGTGGCGATCTCTGATTTGCTGAGGCTCTCTCTCTCTTGGATTGGTGACATCATTGATCCAGGAGATGCTTGCCATGGCAGCTCCTCATTGGCTGAGCCTGAAGTGCTAGGATCAAAGAGGTGTGCTTTCTCCTCATTTCTAATGCTAAACACCTGCATTCATCTTTATACAGCCACTTGTGGAAATTGTCAGTTTAAGGCCCTATTCTAGTGTGGATGCATGATTCTCATGTTGAAATGCAGGGATTGACGGCCCTAAATTAGGTACTTAGCAGCTGTCAACAGAGATCGAAAGGTGGCAGGTGGTGCTGCTGGCCAAGCACCACCGGTCAGACCGGTGCTGGTCTGGGCAGACAGCCGTTCGGTTTCCGTGCTCATGCGGATGCTCGGTTCGGTTCTGGTGGTCGTGGTTCTGGTGGTTGGCGTGGAAAGTTTGCAGGTGGTCAGTTTGCTAGACGTTCTCCACCTCGTGCTCAATACGAGGGTGGGAGGAGTCGTAGCTTTGAGATGGAGAGGAGGAACGGTCCACAATCTTCCTTTCGTGGTTTTCGTTCTCCTCCAGCTAGATAGGGGTGGTTCCCTCGTGGTGGTTTTCGTGGTGGTAGCTTTGATAGGCTTGATGATATGGCTTGTGCTAACCCCACTTTGGAGCAAATGGCTCGGCACTGGTTTTACTCTTTTAGTACTAACCCCAGTGCTGAGTCGTTTGTTCACTCACGTGCTCGCTTTTGAATTTCAGGTGGGAGACTTGGGGAACGTTTGGTTGATTGACTCCGGTTGCTCGAGGCACATGACCGGAGACAAGGGGTGGTTCTCAAGTCTCGTCCCGGTGGTGTCCAAGACATACATCACCTTTGGGGACATTGGGCGAGGGCGTGTGCTTTCAGAAGGTGAGATTAATGTAAGTGAGAAGGTCACTCTCAGGCGTGTTGCTCTTGTTCAATCGCTCGGATTCAATTTGCTTTCCGTTTCCCAGCTTTTGGATGAGGGTTTTGAGGTGTTGTTTCGGCCTGGTGGTTCTCAGATTTTGGATTCTCGAGGGGACCTAGTTTGCATGGTCGTTCCCGAGGGTCAAGTTTTCCAAGTGGATTTCTCTCAGTCTTCTGGTGTGGCTCGTTGCTTTTTGGCTGGTTCTTCGAGTGAGTTGTGGAAGTGGCATAGGAAGTTGGGTCACTTAAGCTTTGACCTTCTGTCTCGCTTGAGTAAACTCAATTTGGTCCGAGGATTGCCACGGTTGAGGTTTGAGAAAGAGTTGCCATGGCGTCCTCCGACCAATCGAGGAAGGAAGGAGGAGCCCTCTCCGCGGCGAGGACCTCGTGCCGCTCTCACTTGCGCCGGCTGGTGGACATGTCCACCGTCGGTCCCCTGAAGATGAAGAAGACGTTCTCCACCGCGGGGAAGCCGTCAGCGTCTCCGTCACCCCCGTCCTTCTTGGCCTCGTCCTCCTTCGCGGTGACGCGGCGGTAGTACTTCTTGAGCATGTCGCACTGCTCGAGGGTGTGGTTGACTGGAGTCTTGTGGTACGGGCAGGGCTTCTTCAACATATCGTCGAATACGCCGGGGCCTCGAGGGGCCCCTCGAGGGCCCTTACGGGCAGGGTCAACGGCGAGGGCCTCGTCGTCCTCGCCGTGCCCGTGCGTACGTGCGTCACGGTGGGGCTTCTTGCCCTTCTTGCCCCGCTTCTGTTTCTTCGCGGGCTCCTTGGACTTGCTGTCCTCCGCGGGCGCGTCGTCCAAGCGCTTTCCTTTCTTGCCGTCGAAAATGGCCCCCACTGCCTCCTCTCCGGAGGCGAATCTGGTGGCGATGTCGAACAGCTCGTTGGAGTCGACAGGCGGGCTCCTCCCGAGCTCGCGCACGAGGTCCCGACACATCGTGCCTTCGAGGAAGGCATGCACAATCTCGGATTGAGCAACGCTCAGGAGCTCAGTACAGCGCTTTGAAAAGCGTCGTATGAAGTCCCGGAGTGATTCGCCGGGCTTCTGAGTGCACGCCCGCAGGTCCCAGGAGTTCCCAGGGCGCACGTATGTGCCCTGGAAGTTCCCCATGAACGTGCAGACCAAGTCGTCCCAGCTGTGGATCTGGCTGGGTGGCAGGTGCTCGAGCCATGTTCTGGCCAAGTCCGCAAGGTGCAGCGGCAGATTGCAGATGATCACCGCATCGGGGGTGGCTCCGCCCAGCTGGCAAGCCAGACGGTAGTCGTTGAGCCACACACGAGGGTCCGTCTCCCCCGTGTACTTATCGATGGTAGTGGGCTGGCGGAAGCGCTGGGGGAAACTCGCCGCACGGATCTCCCGGCTGAACACTCGGGTTCCCGGGGGTTCCGGTGTTGGCGAGCGGTCCTCTCGGCTGTCGTAGCGACCACCTCGTCGAGGGTGGTAGCCTGCCGCCGCTCGTGCCTCCGCGTCGCCCTTTCGCTTGGCGTTCAGGACGTTGCGGGCGTCGCCGTCGTGGGCTTAGCCGCGCGTGTCAAGGATCCGCTCCTTGACAGGCGTCCTGTCCCGGTTTGCCGGCTGCCCCACCGCGTCGTCGGCGTGGACGGATGGCTCCTGGCCCTACACGCTGCCGTCGCCCCGCGCGCTGGACTGGTTGCGCATGCGGGACGCGGAGCTCTCGGCCTGCTGCACGGCCGCTTGCTCGATGAGAGTCTGCGCCTCGCGGCGTAGGTTACGTGCCTCTGGCGTCGATGGCTCGGGCATGGCCCGAAGTAGTGTCGCCGCCGCGATGAGTTTTTGGCTGGCACGAAGTGGCGTGTGTGGGTCGTCCACGTCAAAGTTGGCATTGATGCGCTCGCAGGCTTGCTTCCCGGCTTCTCGGGCGCGTTCGCCGCGCGCCGAGGCTTCCCCTGCGATGGTTGCACGCAGGAGCCGCACCTGCCGGTACTCTTCCGCGAGCTTTGCCTCGAGCTCGCGCGCCTGGGCCAGCTGCGCATTGATATCCGCATTGCCCGCTGGTGGGGCCGGTGGCGGGTTCGGCTCCGGATGCTGGGCCGCGTTCCCGTCGACCGCTCCGTTTGCGCCGTCAGCTTGCTCGTTGGCGGCGACAACGAAGCACTCGCGCGAGGGATCATAGCTCCCTTCGCTGGAGTCGTCGGAGCAACCGAACCAGTAGTCCGCGGCGTCAAGGAACCGCCGGAAGACCACAGGGTCCGGTACGCCGGAGAAGTCCCACTCTGCGTAGCCATGCGAGGTTGAGGGCGGCAGTTCGCTGGGCGAGCCGTGGTACGACTCGTCGTTGGTGGTGGCGATGAGGTTCCGGACTGACAGCAAGTGATGGCCCGGGAGATCCTCGTACACGGCCATGTCGGTGCTGACGGATGAGGCGTACACCGCAGCAGGGTTGCGCATCCCGTGGGGAAACTGCGGCCCCGCGGCCGCGTGCTCCTCCGCAGGGTGCGCCGCCGTGTCGCTCGGCGGGGACGCGTCGTTCCGGGCCGCCTCGCGTGTTGCCCGGTGTCGCTCTGTGCGCGCCTGGCACGAGCGCTGACCTGGGCGTTTGCGGCGCCGGGATGTCAAGCGGGTGGGTGCCGGAGCGTCAGTAGCAGGCGTGACGGGCATTGGGCCCGGCCCAGTCGACCGCCACGGGTGAAGTTCGTCGAAGTTGGTGAGGCGCATGAGGTAGCCGTTCCCTGTGGCCTGAAAGTTCAGGCTCCCAAACCGGATTTCGAATCCAGCAGGGAGAGGGTCCGAGCTGCCCATGGCGTACCTCTGGGACGTCATCTCGGTACGAATCACCATCGAGAATGCTGGTGAGGGGTCGATCACAGCGCGAGGGCCCCCTACCTGGCGCGCCAACTGTCGGTGTTAGGATTAGTCCTGACACTAACTAGTAAGTTACGCTGTGATCAGCTTCTCGATGGTCGGTGCAAATGACAACACTGGGGATACGAGTTTATCCTGGTTCCGACCGTGGGGTCGTACGTCCAGCAGATTGGCGCGTGCGCGCTGTATTGACTCGCACCGGTGGTGCCTGTAGAGGGGGGCTACAAGCAAGGCGGGAGAGGAGGAGAGGCCTCCAAGTCCCTGCTAAGTGATTGAGGCAAAATGCCAATATCGATGGGAACGAGAATGCGGGTGAGAGTGAGTGTGAAGCGATGATGTCGTCCTCCCCCCCGGCGGCCGGGTGACCGCCTCCTCCTTTTATAGACCAAGGGGAGGCGGCTTACAAATGAGCCGCACGGGGTTTTACACAGTATCGTGGTACTGGTGCACAGTGTTCGCGATTTGATGGTGTCCTGGCGTCTCAACACTTGTCGGTGTCGTGGTGGCTATCCGATGGTCGGGGAATAGCTTCGAGGGTAGCTTGCTCGGCGTGCGCGTCCAACTGCCGTTTGTGCACCCGTTCGAGGGTCTTGCTGACGGGAGCGCCCGGTGCTGTACAGGGCCCGGCGTGGCGGCATCCCATCGAAGCAGGGCCGCACAGCACCGGGGGATGGCAGCATAGCGCCCGGGATGGTGCCACAGGGTCAGGGATGTCCGCACAGCGCTGGTGCTGATCGCACGGACTCTGGGCGAGTCGCACAGCGCCCGGGATGGCCGGGCGGCGCCGCAGCTAGCGGAGGGGACGCGACGCACGTCGCTCGTACGGCGGCGCCGG
This sequence comes from Cenchrus fungigraminus, assembly GCA_036936925.1. NCBI lineage: Eukaryota > Viridiplantae > Streptophyta > Magnoliopsida > Poales > Poaceae > Cenchrus > Cenchrus fungigraminus. The sequence continues at coordinate 79,649,600 of CM072780.1, forward strand.
TCGGTGTGCGCACCAAGTCACTGCCTGTACACCCTTCGAGGATGATCCATGCTCTTTCGAGGGTCTCGATGGCGGGAGCGCCCATGCCGTACAGGGGCCGGCGTGGTGGCGTCCCATCGTAACAGGGCTCCACAGCGCCGGGGATGGCTGCACAGCGCTGGGGATGGCTGCACAGCACCGGGAGGTGATGGAGGTGACGCGCCTCGCCGGCCTTGCGCCACGGCGTCGCCCCAGGTGGGCGGGGAATTGGGGGCCGTACCCCTCTCGAGGGTGCCGCCGTCCTCTTTCGAGGGGCGCGACGTGGAGGAGGTACGGGAGTAGGTGGCACAGTGTCACGGAATGACACCGGCCATCCCACGCGGCACCCGCACAGCGCCGGGGATGGCTGCACAGTGCGGGTTGGCCGAACAGCGCCGGGATCTGAGGGCCGGCGTGGCGTGGATTTGCCTTTGACCCGGGCTCCCGCGACGCGCCAGAGCATTTAATGCTCCGGTCGTGGGAGCAGGCACGGTGTCACAGATCAGAGGAGGCCTCGAGCGAGGCGTAAACACGCTCGAGGGGGATTAAGCCCTTGAGCGAGGCGGACACTCGCCCGAGGGGGCGTCAGGGCGTCGAGCGAGGCGGAAGATTCGCGACGCAGCGCCCGGCCCTCGACCGGGTCGGAGGTTTGCTCGAGGAGCGCCGGGGGTCGACTGTTCGTTGGGCCGGTGAGGCTTTTTGGGCTGTGGGCCCTGCCCTGGGCCGCTGTCGTGCGTGGTGTGGTTTGCTCGTTTGCTTTCGTTATTTTTCGAAAAAGGGGTGTTTTCCCCCATCATTAGGGGACCCCCGTGGCTGTCCCCGACAATAGGGACACACCACTCACCCAAGGATGAGAGCTTCCCTTCAAAGGAGAGGCCTCTCCTTGGTAGATTAGAGAGTAGGAGATTGAGAGAGAGAGAGTTTTATTTCTACGGATGTTTGTTCTTCAATTAGAGTAAAGTAAGTATTTCTGCATTTTCTATTTAGACTAAAGTGCAAGTGATATGTTCTTGTGTTCTTCGCCTGTTCATCATTTAGAGGCGCATGTTCTTCACGAACACGCCTCCTCGATCTAGTTGATTAGGTGCACAAGTTTGTATCCCGTTTGTATGCATGTTCGTCGTTTAGAATAAAGTGGATATGCTTGCATGCTCTGATTAGAATAAAGTGTGTTCTTGATTCCTTTCTAATAGTTTATGCTAGGTTGCATGAGTAGCCTTTTTTCCTCTGCTAGTGCGTAGATCCTGGGTTTATGCGTTCGTCTGCTGCAAGTCGTTCGTATACGTTGGAAGCATAGTACGGGACCGAGTGCTCTCTCACATGCCTTTAGTATAAGCTAGTAGTACCTATAGTGAGTGAGATCAGTTCTCTTCCATGGTCGTAGTTCTATCAGTACAGGGTGCCATAGTCCGTTGGCTACAGCAGTAACCACAGCGTGGACGTTGTGACACGCTACCGGTTATCATCCGTTCGGCTTATCCCAAGGTTAGGTAGAGGCAGTCCAGGAGGTGGTGACAGCCCTTCTGGCCCTCGTTGATCCTCCGCAGCTGGATATAGTCAGAGCTTCATTCCACATAGATCCGCGTACCAGAGTCACCTGTTAAGTCAGGGCTATCGGTATCCTGAGCCAAGTTCTATCTAGAGATCGACCTTTAATCTCATCTATAGTGCTATCTTTAGGAATCCTCTCTATCCTTGCCTCTTATCTGGGTGTGTCCTTGGACTGACTGTACGAAGTTAGTACACACACGTTCCCTTGGATTCGATACCCTTGGAATACTCTGAGGTGAAAGCTACAACGGTATCCGTGCACTTGCGGATTTATTTCGTGTGTAGCTAAAATACCCAACATTGGTGCAGGTGAAGAGTGAGCGCGAAAGGTCTTAGCCTTGCGGGGCCTCCGAGGATCGGAGAGACAAGTAGGCTCGGCTCGATGGACCCGGTGGCCGAACGGGGTCAAGTGCGGGCCGCATGGTGGCAAGAAAAGCAAGACGAAGTCGTCGACCGGAGTCGGTGCAGGGTAGCGGCTCACGACCGGATTCTGCACGCGGGGTTTACGGCGGTTCACCACAAAACCGTCGGGTTACTTGGTTGAGCCACAAAACCAAGACCGGAGGCTCGGCGGGCGGAGACGGGATCCGGGCGCGCCGAGAAACTTCGATGCCAGAGGACACGCAGCGGGATCGCAGGGCTTGCGTCGGGAGGACGCGGACTGCGGAAAAGGCGTGGCCGTCTGATGAAGAGGAGTGCTACTTGACCACATTGCCCCTGAGGGGATTGTATCTTAAGTTTAAGTGCTAGGGGTAGCTTGGTCATTTGCCCAACCCAGAGGGACTCATATATATAGCTCTAGGGTTTCTGGGCAAACCATCCTTCCGGACTGCTTCTCATTTCCCTGCTCCATAGGTTTAGATTTTCTTCACCGTTTTGTAGAGAATCTGACCTCTGAGCGTATGGAATCTTTCATGGTTGCGTCGATTTCCTTCTTGTAGCTCGTGTGATTTTCGTGTCTTTTTCGGGCTATTTTTGTTGGATTTTCGTGCGCGGCTTGTTCCTTCAATTCTGAGGTGTTTGGGTTCAGATTTTCTTGGAGGAATCATGGATAGATGTCTTGTGCATCTTTGTGCTTGATCTTGACCCCCCAATCTCCGGATTTGGCCTCCGATTGAAGGATTTCGGTAGGAACCCTAGCTTTTTGGTAGAGCTCGGTTGCGATTCGATTCCCGGCGATTTAGTTCGTTTGAGGTCTCAAGTTTTGGGGTATAGCATCCCCTAGGGACGCTTCACATTTCCCCAAATCTTGTCTCAAGAGCTTAAGCCGTTTGAGAGATCCATGGAAGGATAGGTGGAAGTGTGTTCGCGTTCTTGCTCTCGGCCTACTGCTCCCGCGTCTGTTCGCACCTGGCGGACAGTCCGCCTGGTAGGTGCGGACAGTCCGCGTGGACCAGAGTTTGTCCAGTTCGTCGCTTGTTCGTGCGCTTTCATGGTTCGATCCGTTGAGACAAGTGTTTTTGGTTGGGAGAGGTTTGCGGACCATCCGCCCAGGCACCGCGGACCGTCCACGCGGTACGAGTTACCCACGGACCGTCCGAGGATAGGGTATGGACCGTCCGAATTTCGAGGGGTGCATATATGAGGTTCGGCGCTCTTTTGCGGACCGTCCGCCCCTGACCTGCGGACCGTCCGCCAGGCCCCTGCGGACCGTCTGCCCGGTCACCTCGGACTGTCCGCTCGGGACTTCGCAGATTGCCTAAGTCCTTTGCTTCTTGAATTGCGCTTCCGTGTTGCTTTGAGTTGGGGTTTGTTCCTAGGGTTGGTAGGTCCGTTGTGACTACGCGACCTTGGCAAACTCGTGTGGGAATCCACAGTTGTGAATTTGGGGCATAGGCCGAGTTCATCCTTCGGGAAGATTTTTTATCGGCTCCCATTCACTCCCCCCTCTCTGGTCACCTAATCGGTCCTTCAGGAAGGCGCTGTATGGGTTGAAGCAGGCGCCTAGAGTTTGGTATGGTAGGTTGAGGGGGTTCCTGTTTGAGAGAGGGTTTGAGATGGGGAAGGTCGATCAGACCTTGTTTCTCCTCAGGCAGGGCAAAGATATCCTGATTGTGCAGGTGTACGTGGATGATATTGTCTTTGGTGGCTCGTCTAACTCTTTGGTTGCGAGGTTTGCAGAAGACATGAGCAGGGAATTTGAGATGAGCATGATGGGTGAGTTGCAGTTCTTCCTCGAGCTCCAGATCAAGCAATCAAAGGAAGGAACGTTTGTACACCAAGCAAAGTACACCAAGGACATTATGAGGAAGTTCAAGATGGAGGACTCCAAGGCCATGGCGACGCAAACAATCGAGTGTTGCTCAATCCACTACCGAGGTAGAGTATGTGGCCGTAGCTAGTTGTTGCTCTCTGCTCCTTTGGATCACATACACCATGAGTGACTTTGGTGAGGAGTATACCCATGTCCCACTTCATTGTGACAGCACCAGTGCCATAAGTGTTGCAAAGAACCCAGTGTTACATTCCAAAACCAAGCACATAGAAGTGAGGTATCATTTCCTGAGAGACAACGTAGAGAAAGGAAAAATCGCTTTGATCCATGTACCCACACATGACCAGCTAGCCGATATTTTCACCAAACCTCTAGATCAAGCAACTTTCACTCGTTTGCGGGGGGAGCTTGGTGTTTGTTTGATTTCTTGAGTTGGGTGTGTGGGAGCTCCTTTGTAGCATATGTATAGCTTTCCTTTGTGCATTTTTTGCATTTGGCATGGCATATGTAACATGATGTATATGCATCTTTGTATCTTAGGTTGCATGCATTTTGTATCATATGCATTGTGTAGGAAAAGCTTCTCCTATATACATTGTTCACCATGGTATGACATATATGTCCTTGTGAGCTAGTTTGGTAAGCTATGGTTAGTTTGGCTTAGCTCTTGATGATCTTGATTTATATCCATGGTTACTAGCTATGTTTTTGAAAAATGCCATATATATGCTATCTTGTGAGTAAATGCCTTTATATGATCTTGACATGTTTTTGGGGCTATGCTATGCTTAATTTGTGGTTGGATAGCTTATTTTGATCACATGGGGCCAAAGGCTCATTTGTCATCATGAATATTTAGCCCCCATGCTTTATCTTGTGGAGGGGCATAAGTTCCTTTTTGTCGCAAAGACATTTCATGTACCAAATATGAATCTGAAAATGAAATGTAAATTGCTTGGAAAATGTGCTCCCATGTCATATGTGCTTAATTTACTTGCTTTTGGGTGCTAAACCGTTGCATGTTGCTTACCAATGAGAAGCCTCATTTTTAGAAGTAAGCACATGGCTCGGTGGCTTTGACATGACATGAGGTGCTTGTGGGTGTTTATGATGGTCTTATGATTAGAATCGTTGTCCTAGCATGAAGTTTGTGTGGCTTTGCCATTTTGACATGTTTTGCTCATGTTTAGGACTTTGCTCGTGAGAGAGAATTTTTCGCAAAAATGATCAATTCTATCTTAGCTCCGCTCAATGGTTGTGAAACTTGGTGATCTTGTAGTTGATGTCATTACGAAGCTATAGAGTATCTAACTTGCTCATTTGGACATGTGTAGCATCCTATGTTGAATTTTGTCTATTTGAGAAGCTCTAGGTTGAATTTTTTGCATTCTTGGCTTGATTCATGCATTGTCAACAAGGGGGAGAATTTTGAGCATGTTTTGGCCTACTGAATGCATTTGGAGGGTTTTCAGGTGGTTTCGAGCCATTTCTGGGCTCTGTTGTGCACCGGTCTGACCGGTTGAGGTCACCGGTCTGACCGGTCAGAGTGCTGACCATGTTCACATGTTGGGCACCGGTCTGACCGGTGAGGTTGACCGATCTGACTGGTCAGAGCAAGGCTGAAGTAGCTGCTCTGTTTCTTAGTTGAGCCTCAAAACCAAGGTCGAGCCGGGACTACGTGGGAGCCGAGTCATGAGTGGTGATTGGCGGAGGCTACACCGAGTTCGCGGGGTTTCCGGTGGTTCACCAGAAAGCCATTGGGTTCCTTGGTTGATCCACAAAGCCAAGACCGAAGACTGAAAACAATCTTGGAAGGCCTCGGAGTATATGGTGGTGGAGCAGATGAACGAGTTGAGCGTCGTGGTGAAACCATACTTTGGGGAGACTCGGAAATCGAGTGCCTCCTCGAAGATATTGATGATGGCTCTAACGATCGTGTCTTCTTGTTGAAGACATTGGTGGCTTCCTTCCACATTGTTGCTGCACTAACTCACAACGAGTGCACCAGGGGTTGCTTGCTGGTGGGAAAAACACACAAGGGAAGCATATGGAGTGATGGAAATTATGGTGAATTTTGGTTTTGGAGGGTGGTGTGTGAGGTGCACAAGATATGAAGGATATATAGGGTTCATAGATACATGTAACCGCCTATCATGGTGAAGCTAAACCAATCTATTGAGGGGGTGTGAACTAATATGTTGAGGGGGTCTTCGGGAGTAGTGAGATCTATACCCCCGAAAAGCATGGTGGCTAGCCTTAATCATCAAAGCATCATCAACATGAACAATAGATTGAAAATCACACAAATGAGTCGGCCATGACAAGATCCTACACCCCTATGGAGCTTGAATTTTTCTAGGTTGTTTCTGGAACTTATGGGTTGTGAACTCAAGAACACGAATTAACAAATGGATAAACTACTTCCTAGGCGAAAGGGGAGCACCGGGGTCATCAATGGAGGCCAGGTCGGCCAGCCTAGGCCGGTCAGCCTAGGGGCCTTCCTGCTCCATTTGCTCTAATCTTTCTCCGAGATGCTCCTTGCTCCCTTGTTGCCTTGTTTCCGCGTGATCCACGAGATTCCATCACCCAAATGCTCTTAGTCACTCCTTTGCTTGCACGATTAAGGGATCTCCTCCATAGTTTCACCTTGTATCACTTCCTTGCTTTATGTGCTTCCACTAATTTCCTGCAAAACAAAGTCATTGCTGCCCCCCATGCTTGTCTTTTGCATGTGCCCAAGGTGCCAAATGATGGATGCCTTCCCACGATGCATCATGGAGCACTATATGTTAATCAAGCTCAAAAACCTCACCTTAATCATGTTTAGATGCTAATCACTCCTCTAATTTCAAAAATTAATAATTAACTCAAAGCTAGCAATGAGTTTAAATATATTTTAGAGGAGCTTTTAGGCATAAAAAACAATCATAAGTCGAAAACATTCTGACTACATTTATATTGGTTGCACCGGGATCGCTTGCTTTCATTAAGTGATAGCAAGCTCCTCCGGCTTGACCGTGGGGGTATGGATTTAGGTTCTAAATTTTGCCAAACATGAGAGAGAGATTTTGAATAAAAATAAAGTCAAGGGGGCTAAAAAAATTCTAAATCTAGAAAAACCGATGGATGTCAAGTTGAATGAAAAAAAAAATAAAGTTTCCTAGGTTCACACAAGTCCAACCATGCGTCAAAGATTAAAAACATTAAGAAACATAGCGAGGCTCTACTCATGTGTTTTTATCATGTAAAACAAGCCAACCTTATCATCATGGAGAAGATGAAAGGCTTGGATAGGTTTTGAATTCTTGGTACTAGTTTCTCAAAAAGAAGCAAATAAATCATAGGTTGGCTCATGTCATTAGTTTATGATCGAAATAAAATCTAAATAAAATGACTGAGCAAATATCACATCTCAAAGAAAATTGTTCAACCACTTAGGAATTTATAATAGTTCTTGCGTAGCAAATTCTATGACCGACTTACTTGAAAACTCGAAAATCTTCAGGTTGTCCTCCCGGTAGCTTTATTGATCGGGTTGTCCTCCCGGTAGCTTATTCTTGACTTGATGAACGGGTTGCCTCCTGAGAGACATGGGTACCCATGGGTCCCCATTGACCAGGGTCTCAGCCGTCCCCGACAGGCTGGCCCGACCTGCCAGAAGACCCGCCGACCTGTCAGTGGGCCCTCCCCGACCTGACATGTGGGCCCAAGGACATGAAGACAGCTTGGAGTACAAGACAAGACAGACTAGCTCGGATAAGCTTTCCCAGTTGTAACCGACTAGGATAGATGGAAACCAACTTGTAACCCAAGGCACGCAAGCCAATATAAGGCGGCCTAGGGCGCCCCTCAAGGGCACGTCGACGACTCCCTCCTCGGGGGCAGATGACTCTCGTATAATTCCACCACCAAACTGGACGTAGGGTTTTACTCTCCGGAGGCCTGAACCAGTATAAATCGTCGTGTTCCTCGTGTCTCGCTGGGATTTCCGTGCTCGTCCTACGTGCAACCATCTACGCTCTTAGTTCCCTGATCCCTCCATTAACCTACAACCGCTTGGGTCGCCCCCTTGCGGATCTGTCCAGGTCTCACCCCCTGACACCTCCTGCAAGCGCCTCGTTTATAGTCTATAGCTAGACTTCTTCTCTTCTTCACTTCGGATCAACGCTCTTTGCGGGCGTTACAATCTTGGGGACCCCACTTCTACACCATCCTTTGCTTTGGTGTAGGTTTTATTCTTCGGCTTAGCCATCTTTTTGGTCTTCACAGGCGGGCGTTGATTCTTGGTCTTGACAGATGCAACAACTTTTGTGTCTTCTTCACTTCATTCTCCTTTGGCTCCTCCCTTCCGATGCGATGATGAGGTGGAACGTATTTAACATTGGCCATGTTACATACCTCAAATCGTGGTTCACTTGAATGCACTCCTCATGCCATTGATGTCGAACTTGATCTCCCCCTTGTCGACGTCGATTGTTGCTCCGATGGTCTTGAGGAACGATCTCCTTAGTGAGAGCCTGTGTGGTTCGAGGACCGGTGGATGGTCGGTTCCTGGTGTGATGAGTGATTGACAACGTTGTGTGGACTGACTCTTGGCTAAGTATTGCAGGTGCAGGCTACGGCTTGATTGGTGCTGATGCTGGTGAAGAACAAGCACGAAAGGTCGATGCCGGTGAGGCCTCCAGGTGTGGAGCAGACAAGTAGGCTTGGTTCGAGGGACCCGGCGGCCAGCAGGGTCAAATGCGGGTCGCATGGTGGCAAGAACAGCAAGACGAAGTCGTGGATGGTTTCTTGGTTGAGCCTCAAAGCCAAGGTCGAGCCGGGACATGGTGGGAGCCGAGTCATGAGTGGAGATTGGTGGAGGCTACACCAAGTCTGCGGGGTTTGTAGTGGTTCACCACAAAACCACTGGGTTACTCGGTTGAGCCACAAAACCGAGGCCGAAGACTCGACGGAGGTGTGTGGCTGACCAGGCTGGTTCAACCGCCCAGGAGGGGCGGTCAGACTGCCTGGGGCCGGTCTAACCGCCCAAGGGGGACGGTCTGACCGCCTGGGTTGCAGCCGCCGAGAAGCTTCGAAGCGGAGGACACGCGGCATGATCGCAAGAGTTGCGTTGGTGCTACGCAGGCTTGCAGTGGATGTGCATCCGTCCGATGGTGCTGAACTGAAGACTTCCGAATTTGCCCTTGAGGGGCTTGTATCCCTAGTTGCTAGTAAGGGTAGTTTAGTCTTTTGGTTGCCCCCATATAAACACTTGAGTTGTGGGATGGCAGCGAACTCTTGGAATCCTAGCTCATTTTTCCTTTGCCATTTTCCCTTCCTATTTTCCTTAGGATTTTAGAGGACTAGCTTGAGAGCTTCATGGTGAGATCTTGAGAGAGGGATGGATGATCGGGTGGCAAGATATACCTTGTATGAATCTTTCTTGGTATGTATAGAAGATTTGGCGTGGTTCCTCAAGGCTTTTGTTGTCTCTCTCGTTTTCCCTTTTTGGTGATTTTCGGAGCCTTTTCTTGGGATTTTCGTGGTGAAGTTTTGGAGGCGTTTCTTTGCAGGATTTGTTGTGGGAGTCACACATGAGGACCTTGTGCCTCTTTTCTTGGTGACCTTGCCCCTCTAAACCCGTGGAAAGCTCTCCGATTCAGTGGTTTTTGGTGGAGCCTGAGTTCTTGAGGTTGAGCCACGAGATTTACGATTCCCCATGATTGAGAGCATTTCGGTTCAATTCCTTTAAGGGAGAGGTCGTCCATGAGGTGACCCAGGCATCCCCAAAGTTTCCCTGCAATCTGTTGGGTGAATCGGGAGATCGGGTGATGCAAAGTTGAGGGTTGACCCGCGGTTCCTGTTTTTCCTGTTCTGTTTGGGGAGGGCGGTCTAACCGCGCTGGGAGGCAGTCTAACCGCCCCGGGCTCGTCCGGAGAAAGTTTTGATTTTGGCCGATCTTCTGGTAGCATGTTAGCCCTGACCAGAGGATTCTATGGTTGAAATCTTGGAGCGTTTCGAGTCCGTTTGCTTTGGTTTTCACTCGGATCTTTGTGCCCAGAGGAGGGCGGTCTAACCGCCCCTGGCACCCGGTCTAACCGCCCCAGGTCTTTCCGAAGAAAGTTTGATTTTGCCGGATCTTTCTCTATGAGTTTGTTCGCCTTGATCAGAGGAGCGTTCTGGTGAAATCTTGGCTCGTTTCGGTGCGGTTTGCGAGGAGTTCTTGGCTTGAGTTCGTTGCTGGGTACAGGAGGTTAGACCGCCCTAGTAGCCGGTCTAACTGCCCCTAGGCCCTTGGGTGAAGTTTTGGTTTTCGCCAAGATTCTCTGGTAGCTAGCTTGGCCTTGACAGAGGATCCAGTGGGTGAAACCATGGAGAGTTTTGGAACTCGGAAGAGATGTTTCAGAGGATTTCTTGGTTACCAGGTGGAGGCGGTCTAACCGCCCCCATACCCGGTCTAACCGCCCCCTGCTGGCCTGACAGCTTCCGAGTTGTTTCCGCTGCTGTGTGTGTGTAGGAGCTGTGGCTGCAGGTAGTGTTTATTCCTAGGACCAGTAGCACTCCAGTGGCTACGTCGTTTTGGCAAACAGAAGGTTGAGTACGGGGTGTGTGATTTTGGGTATCTGACCGAGTTCATCTTGTTGGAGAAGTCACCTCCTTCGAGAAGAATTTTTATCGGCTCCCATTCACTCCCCCCCTCTGGTCGCAGTTCGGTCCTTCACTTAGGATGAGTGGCGGCTGAGGGCGATCTCCTTTTGGGCTTGGAGGTGGAGTTTCTCTTGGAAATTCCGACGATCTTCGTGAAGGACCGGAACGGCAAACCAGAGAGGGGGGGGGGAGCGAATAGGAGCCGATAAAAATTCTATTCAAGAATTCAGCCTATGAACCCAAAATCACTCGGGGACCTCCGTTAACTTCTCTTGCCAAATCCACGTTGCCACTGGAGTGCTACTGGACCTAGGAGCAAGATCCAACCAACAGCCTCTGAAAACACGCAGCGGAAAACAAAACGAAACAGCTACTGTAAGCCAAAACTGGTCAGGCCGATTTCTGAAACCGGTCAGACCGATTCTCTAGGACTTAGCCTCTCACAGGCAGGGGAAACCGGTCAGGCCGGTTTGTCCAGGAAATCCCCAAAAGACCTTCGAGGCCAAAACACAGCAAAACCACCTCAAACACCTACCAGACTTCGAACAGGAAAAGCCATAGCCTGAAGGAAACTCTTCTATCCAAAACTCTTCACGACAGCCCACTGGGGCCAAACCGGTCAGACCAGTTTGAGAAACCGGTCAGGCCGGTTTTGCCTGGACAGTCGGGAAGAACTCAGCCCGCGAGAAAAACTCAACCTTCTCCTTGATCGATCTCCCGATTCGCTTCACGGATTCAAGTGAGACTTTGGGGATAGCTGGGGTACCTCGTGGGCTACCTTTGGCTAGAAGCTCGGTCCCCAAAATCTCTCCAATCAAGAGGAATCGGAAGTCAAGCCTCAAGAACACCTTTCCACGAACTCCACCGAAAATCACCAAATCGAAGCCGTTTTGGAGGGTTTGCTGGAGAAAAATCACCAAGCAAAGAGGCACAAGGTCCTCATATGTGACATCCAACAAGAATCCCTCAAAGAAACACCTCCAAAACGTCACCACGAAAATCACCAAGAAAACTCCGAAAATCACCAAAAAGGGAAAACGGGAGAGACACAATCAAGCCTTGAGGAACCACGTCGAATCATCTATACATACCATGAAGGTTCATACAAGGTCTAGCTTGCCTCCCGATCATCCATCCCTCTCTCAAGATCTCACCATGAAGCTCTCAAGCTAGTCCTAGAAAATCCTAAGGAAAATAGGAAGGGAAATAGCAAAGGGAAAATGAGCTAGGGTTCCAAGAGATGGCTGCCATCCTCTCTCTACTTAGTTTATATGGAGGCAACCGAAAGACGAAACTACCCCTATTACATAATACTAAGATACACGCCCCCGAAGGGCACTTTGGGAAATCTTCGTCGTAGCACCATCGGACGGATGCCCGACGACCGCACTTCGCTTAGCCTCGACGCAAGTCTTGCGATCCCAACGCGTGTCCTCCACTTCGAAGCGTCTCGATGCCCTGCGACCCCAAACCGGTCAGATCGGTTTCACCAACTGGTCAGACTGGTTTTGGCCTGACAGCGACACCGAGTCTTCGGCCTTGGCTTTGTGGCTCATCTAAGCAACCCAGTGGTTTTGTGGTGAACCACTGCAAACCCCGCGAACTTGGTGTAGCCTCCGCCAATCACCACTCATGACTTGGCTCCCACGAAGTCCCGGCTCGACCTTGGTTTTGAGGCTCAACCAAGAAACTGTCCATGACTTCGTCTTTCTGTTCTTGCCACCATGCGGCCCGCACTTAACCCCGCTGGCCATCGGGTCCCTCGAACCAAGCCTACTTGTCTTCTCCACACCTGGAGGCCTCACCGGCAACGACCTTTCGCGCTTGTTCTTCACCTGCACCAACACTAGTCAAGCCTCAACCTGCACCTGCAATACTTAGCCAAGAGTCAGTCCACACAACGTTGTCAATCACTCATCACACCAGGAAGCGACCATCCACCGGTCCTCGAACCACACAGGCTCTCAATCTCCCCCTTGATGAGTGCATTGACAACACACACATTTGGTAACCAAAGAGAAAAGGAAAAAGAAAAGAAACGAACAAAGCAACTCAAACAAGTGATCGAAAGCCAGACAAAGGCAAAGAGCAAGATCACTTGAAAGAGGAAAGTCTCGGTCCCCTTAGACAAGGGCAACGGCTCGACACAACCGAGACAAAAACAAGTTCAAACAAAAAGCAAAGACCACCAAAGCAAAGCTCAAAGTACACAAGAGCTCCCCCTGCACATATGCACACTCCCCCTGAACATGTGCCAGCACTAGGCACAAACCGGTCAGGCCGGTTTCCCAAACCGGTCAGACCGGATTTCAAACCGGTCAGACCGATTAAACTCGGCAGAATCTCACCCCCAAAAGCCAAAAATGCAAAAGAAATGCACGAGCTCCCCCTTTGACAACTGGGATAGGTTCTTGGGATGCAAAGCAACTTTTCTCCACCAACATTTCTCCCCCTTGTTGCCAATGCATGAATCAAGGCTTAAATTTGAAAAAGATGCAACCTAGAGCTTCTCAAATAGACAAAATTCAACACAACATGCTACACACATCCAAATGAGCAAGTTAGATACTCTATAGCTCCGTATGGACATAAACTACAAGATCACCAAGTTTCACAACCATTGGGCAAAGCTAAGATAGAATTGATCATTTTTGCAAAAAATTACCCTCTCATGAGCAAAGTCCTAAACATGAGCAAAACATGTCAAAATGGCAAAGCTACACAAACTTCATGCTAGGACAACCATTCTAAACATAAGATCATCATAAACACCCACAAGCATCTCATGTCATGTCAAAGCCACCGAGCCATGTGCCTACTTCTAGATATGAGACTTCTCATTGGTAAGCAACATGCAACGGTTTAGCACCCAAAGCAAATTAAATTAAGCATATATGACATGGGAGCACATTTTCCAAGCAATTTACATTTCATTTTCAGATTCATATTTGGTACATGAAATGTCTTTGCGACAAAAAGGAACTTATGCCCCTCCACAAGATAAAGCATGGGGGCTAAACATTCATGATAATAAATGAGCCTTTGGCCCCATATGCTCAAAATAAGCTATCCAAGCACAAATTAAGCATAGAAATGCCACTAAGACATGATGATCATATAAAGACATGTACTCACAAGAGAGCATACATGTGACATTTTTCAAAAGCATAGCTATCAACCATGGATATAAATCAAGATTATCATGAGTTAAGACACACTAAGCCATATCATACCAAACTAGCTCACAAGATCATATATAGCACATCATGGTGAACAATGTATATAGGAGAAGCTTTCCCTACAAAATGCATGCAACCTAAGATACAAAGATGTCTATACATCATGTTACAAATGCAATGCAAAATGCAAGAATGCACAAAAGGAAAGCTATACATATGCTACAAAGGAGCTCCAACACCAACTCAAGAGACCAAACACACACCAAGTTCTCCCCGCAAACGAGTGAAAGTTGCTTGATCTAGGGGCTTGGTGAAAATATCCGCTAGTTGGTTTTGTGTGGGCACATGGATCAAAGTGATTTTCCCTTTCTCAACATTGTCCCTCAGAAAATGGTATCTCACTTCTATATGCTTGGTTTTGGAATGAAGTACTGGGTTCTTAGCAACACTAATGGCACTTGTGCTATCACAAAGAAGTGGAACCTGGGTATACTCCTCACCAAAGTCACTCATGGTGTATGTGATCCAAAGGAGCTGAGAGCAACAACTAGCTGCGGCAACGTATTCGGCTTCGGTTGTAGATTGAGCAACACTCGATGGTTTGCGGGAAGACCCAGACACCAAAGAAGAACCCAAGAACTGACAAGTCCCAGAAGTGGATTTCCTATCCAACCGACACCCGGCAAAATCTACGTCTGAAAAACCGTGAAGCTCCAAAGAAGAAGATGCGGAGTACCAAAGGCCGAAGTCGGGAGTGTATCACAAATACCTGAAGATGCGCTTGACTGCTTGCCGATGCGAAGTCCTTGGAGACGCTTGAAAATGAGCGCACAAACATACCGAGAATTGGATGTCCGGCCTCGTCGCCGTCAGGTACAGGAGGGAGCCGATCATGCTCCAGTACTCCTTCTGGTCCACGTGTTCACCGTCCTCGTCCTCATCAAGGGTTGTAGTCGTACTCATCAGCGTCGTCATGACCTTGGAGTCCTCCATCTTGAACTTCCTCACAATGTCCTTGGTGTACTTGGCTTGGTGTACAAATGTTCCTTCCTTTGATTGCTTGATCTGGAGCCCGAGGAAGAACTGCAACTCACCCATCATGCTCATCTCGAATTCCCTGCTCATGTCTTCTGCAAACCTTGCAACCAAAGAGTTAGACGAGCCACCAAAGACAATATCATCCACGTACACCTGCACAATTAGGATCTCTTTGCCCTGCTTGAGGAGAAACAAGGTCCGATCTACCTTCCCCATCTCAAAGCCTCTCTCAAACAGGAACCCTCTCAACCTACCATACCAAGCTCTAGGCGCCTGCTTCAACCCATACAGCGCCTTCCTCAACTTGTACACCCTGTGAGGGTACTTCTCACTCTCAAACCTCGGTGGTTGCCTCACGAACACTTCTTCCTCCAAAACACCATTCAGAAAATCACTCTTCACGTCCATTTGGTACAATTTGAACCCTTTAGCCACAGAAAAGGCTAGAAGGATCCTAATCGCCTCCAAACGGGCCACGGGAGCAAAGGTCTCCTCGTAGTCGATCCCCTCTTTCTGTGTGTACCCCTGAGCAACAAGCCTTGACTTGTTTCTCACCACTCCACCTTTCTCTCCCTCTTTATTTTTCCACACCCATCTTGTCCCAATCGGCTTACACCCCGGTGGAGGCTCCACTAGCTCCCAAACTTGGTTCCTCTCAAAATTCTCTAACTCCTCATGCATCGAATTGACCCAATTGTGATCAGATAGCGCATGTCCAATGACTTTGGGCTCAAAAGTAGCAACAAAAGCAGCATGGGCAAAGTGAGAATCCTTTCGAAACCTCGACCGTGTAGTGCGTTCGTTGATGTTCCCGATGATCGTTGAAGTTGGATGATCCACTTGTACTCGTCGGGGAGCTTCTCGCCTCGAAGCCACCTCCCCCTCAGCTAGAGCTTCCTCACGATCTTGGCACGTCGTCGTAGGTGTGGGAGGAGGCCCGTCCTCGATCGTAGTCGAAGTAGCATGTACATGCTTAGCCGCGGGCACCACACCACCATCTTCATCATCACCTTGCTGCTCCTCATTCTCAAAAATCTCCTTGCCAAGTTCCTCGTCACCTACACACTCCAAAACAAGCTGACTACGTGGCTGTGTCTCGTCGAAAGTAACCTCGCAAGTCCCCAAGATTTGGTTAGTTTCAAGATTGAGCACTCGAAAGGCTCTAGAATGAGACGCGTAACCAAAGAAAATGTCATCGACAGACCTAGCCTCGAACTTGTCCAACTTCTTCCCTTTCTTAAGGATGAAACATTTGCAGCCAAAGACGTGAAAGTGACTCACCTTGGGGGTTCTACCGTGCATCAATTCGTAGCAAGTTTTCTTCTTATGGACCCTGAGGTAAATCCTGTTTGACACATAGCACGTGGTATTAACCGCCTCAGCCCAGAACCTTCTCGGAGTCCTATGCTCATCGAGCATCGTCCGAGCCATCTCATACAGGGTTCTGTTTTTCCTTTCCACCACGCTGTTCTGGGGAGGCGTATACGGACTAGAGAACTGGTGTTCAAGACCCAAGTCATGACAAATGGTTTCGAAGCGAGAGTTTTTAAATTCCGAGCCATTGTCACTGCGGATCGCTCGTATGGCATCTCCGTGCCTATCGTTCTTCAACCTCAAGACAAGATCTCGAACAAAACCAAATGTCTCCCCTTTCTCCTCCAAAAAGAAAACCCAAGCATACCGAGAGTAGTCGTCCACCACAACCAGGACGTACCACTTCCCACCCACAGATCGCACACGAGCTGGGCCAACAAGGTCCATATGGAGCAGCTCGCATGGTCCTCCGTCATCACATCGGTGAGGGGTGGATGGGAAGCAGCTACCATCTTAGAATGCCTGCACGGCACACACACAAAATCCTTTTCAAACCTCAAGCGGGGCAATCCTCGGACCAAGTTGAGTCCACTCAAGCGTGACAACAAGTCAAAACTCAAGTGACCCAACCTCTTATGCCACTTCCACAACTCACCCGAAGAACCAACCACAAAACACCTCGAAACACCTAAACTATGAGAGAAATCAG
Organism: Cenchrus fungigraminus; assembly: GCA_036936925.1. Classification (NCBI taxonomy): domain Eukaryota; kingdom Viridiplantae; phylum Streptophyta; class Magnoliopsida; order Poales; family Poaceae; genus Cenchrus; species Cenchrus fungigraminus. The sequence continues at coordinate 79,666,254 of CM072780.1, forward strand.
CTCGAAATATTTGACCCTCGGGGACGACCATACAGACAAGATCACCTCGAGCATCAAGTATCCGAGAACCACCAGACTTAAACAACACCTCAAAACCTTCTTCAAGAAGCTGGGAAACAAAGAGCAAATTAAACCCCAACGACTTGACCAAGGCAACACGCTTCCGCACCACTTTGTCACTTACCCTCACTTCACCTTCCGCAAGTACACGCCCTCGCCAATTGTCCCCAAAGGTGATGTATGTCCTGGACACCACCTAGGTGAGGCTGGAGAACCACCCCCAATCTCCGGTCATGTGCCTCGAGCAACCGGAGTCAATCAACCAAACGTTCCCCAAGCCTCCCACCTGAAATTCAAAAACGAGCACGTGAATGAGCAAATGACTCAACACTGGGGTTAGTACCAAAAGAGTAAAACCAGTGCTGAGCCATCTGCTCCAAAGTGGGGTTAGCACAATCCATCCTAGCATTCCTACCAAAGTGTGCATCAAACCTACCACGAGTACCAAACCTCAGACCCATCCTACCATCTCCACCTGAACTGAAAGCACCACGGGGAAACCTCTCCCGTCTCGCTGGAGGAGCATGAAAGCCACGAAAGGAAGATCGTGGACCATTGCTCCTCTCCAACTCAAAACTACGACTCCTCCCACCCTCGTATTGAGCACGAGGTGGAGAACGCCTAGCAAACTCAACACCACCAGACTCACCATGCTAACCACCTATACCACGACCAAAAACCCTGAAATGAGCCTCATCACGAGCACGAAAACCAAACTGGTCACCCTGCTGCCTCCAAACCGGTCTGACCGGTTTCAAAACCGATCTGACCGGATTAACTCGTCCAGCAGGGTCTCTTCCACCCAAAGCACTCTTGAGTCCCCAAGTTGGAACTGTGCGAACAATGGCTCTGCCCCTAGGTAGTGGCATACGACACTCAGGTACACTATGAGAGGGGTGGTACCTGTCCTTGTTTGCCCACTCCTTAGCCATCCTCTCCTCTCGCTTCCTCTTGAAGCAAAACTCATCCTTGTGACCATCTCTCCCACAATAGTCACAATGGAACCGAATTGGTTTTGGCTTTGGTTTTGGTTGTGGTTGGGGTTGCTCACTCGGCTTATCTTTTGGTTTCTCCTCACTAGGTTTCTCACGCTTCTTCTCTCCAACCACATCTCCCTTTGAGCTCACAAATCTCACCAGTTTTTGGAAATCATTTGTTGGGTGAGGGAATATGGGTGGATCTGGAGTTGTGTCAAGTTTGTTTCTGAGATGGTTGGGTTTTGGCTCAAACTTGTTCTTGTCTGTTGTTTGTGGTGGGATAGGAATCTCTCCAATTTTCTCATCTCTCTCACCACTGCTCTCTCCAATTTTGTTAGCCCCAAGTGCTTGACCATCATAGCGTTTGAAAGCCGCTATCATGATACCAAGCTGAGGCTCCTGACCCGACAACCAACTCAAACACTTTCTCAACGCATCATTTTCATCCTGCAAGCGATCAACATAATGTGCAAGTTCTAGATTCTTCACAGCATGCAATTCACAAGTAGAGCAGGAAGTAGGAATATGAACTTTCAAATCAGCCTCAAGTGAAACAATGCGAGCACACAATTCATCAAATTTTCCATGCAACACAGGGCAAGACGTGCAACCACCTAGCAAAGAGGGCCTAGATTGCAGCTAAGCCAACTCAACCCTAAGCACATCTAGTTACTCACACTTGGAGGCATGCTTTTCCTTAAGAGCAGTAAGATCAGCTAGGAACACATAGCAATCAACACAATCAACCTCATCAGAAACAACGGGTGAAGCCTTAAGCAAATCAATTTCAAGCTTAGCATCCAGGTTTTGTGTTTCTAGCTCAGCCACTCTAGTCCTAGCATCCTCGAGCGAGGCCCTAAGCTCCTTTCTCATCTTCTTAGCCTCTCTGAGCATGTCATCACGATTATCAAGCAATTTTCCAAGCTCCTCATTCTTTTGGCGCAAGAAGGAAAGCTCGTTACGTACCTCATCCTCGGAGTCGAAGTCCGAGTCGTCCTTCTGACTCTTCTTGCTGCCGGAGCTGTGTGCCATGGCGCAAAAGCCGTCACGCGCAAAGTAGCTCAGCCCGCTCAGGTTCTTGGATCCCTTCTTGCTCTTACGCCGATCACCTTTGTCTTCACTACTACTCGAGCTCGAGGTAGAGTACGCGGAGCTAGAGTCGACATCGCTCGCTCCGACCATCGCTCGGGCCTTCTTGCCGTGGCTGTCCTTCTTCCTCGATCGTCGCTCATCCTTGTGCTTGTGCTTGTGCTTGTGATCACGCCTTGACCAATACTTGCTCTCCGTCTTCGACCGGTGCTTGTAGTTGTCCTTGTTCTCCATCATCTCGGGGCAGTCGGCGACGAAGTGTCCTGGCTTGCCGCACTGAAAGCACGTCCTCGTGTTCCTCCTTGTGTTCACCTGGTTCTCATGCATCCTCTCGAACCTCCTGGTCAGCAGCGCCAGCTCGTCCTCTCCAAGCACGTCGAACTCCTCATCTGGCAAAGACATCAAAGAGGACAAAGAGTACATCCTGATGGATGGGAAGCGTTAGACTTTGCACCTGAGCCACCGATGAGGGCGAGACTATGAGAGTCAGTCGGGCCCTCAAGCTTGGCTGTCACACCTCGGTCCACCTCAGCCGACTTGAGCTTCGAGAACAGCTCGTCTACCGACAAAGTCTCATACTTGTCCGACTCAAGAATGGTCTCGACCTTTCCGCCCCAGATCGTACGATCCAACGAGTGCAAGAGCTTCACGGCTCTCTCATGATCATCGTACGGGAGTACAACCACATTGGCCCTCATGTTGTTCACAATCACCGTGAACCGCTGGAACATCGTATCGATGGACTCACCGGGGAGATGAGTGAAGTTCTCGTACTCTCTCAGGTAAGTTGCAAACAATCGAGCCTGAACCTGACTGTTTCCAGCATGAGCATTCTTCAACACCTCCCAAATCCTACAAGCTAAGTCCTCTGTCTGAACCCGATCGAATTTGGACTGACACAGAGCACGGAACAAGTAGTCGACCGCCTTGTTGTTGGCGTCATGCATATCCCTCGATCCCGGAGCAAGGAAGTTAATCGGATGAACATAAGTTGTGTTCACCGTAACATCCCAAAGGATCTGACCCTTGCCGCGGAGGAACGCAGCCATCCGCCTCTGCCACATCTGGTAATTCTTTCCATCGAAGTGCGGAGAACCCGATCCCCGTTCCTGGTACGCCATCTTTGGATCTTAGACTGGTTAGAGTCCCGGAAGACCAGTAACCGACTCTGATACCACTTGAAGGACCGGAACGGCGAACCAGAGAGGGGGGAAGTGAATGGGAGCCGATAAAAATTCTATTCAAGAATTCGGCCTATGAACCCAAAATCACTCGGAGACCTCCGTTAACTTCTCTTGCCAAATCCACGTAGCCACTGGAGTGCTACTGGACTTAGGAGCAAGATCCAACCAACAGCCTCTGAAAATACGCAGCGGAATACAACACGAAATAGCTACTGGAAGCCAAAACCGGTCAGGCCGGTTTTTGAAACCGGTCAGACCGATTCTCTGGGACTTAGCCTCTCACAGGTAGGGGAAACCGGTCAGGCCGGTTTGGCAAACGGGTCATGCCGGTTTTGTCCAGTAAATCCCCAAAAGACCTTCGAGACCGAAACACAGCAAAACCACCTCAAATACCTACCAGACTTCGAACAGGAAAAGCCATAGCCTGAAGGAAACTCTCCTATCCAAAACTCTTCACAACAGCCCACTGGGGCCAAACCGGTCAGACCGGTTTGAGAAACCGGTGAGGCCGGTTTTGCCTGGACAGTCGGGAAGAACTCAGCCCACGGGAAAAACTCAACCTTCTCCTTGATCGATCTCCCGATTCGCTCCACAGATTCAAGTGGGACTTTGGGGATAGCTGGGGTACCTTGTGGGCTACCTTTGGCTAGAAGCTCGGTCCCCAAAATCTCTCCAATCAGGAGGAATCAGAAGTCAATCCTCAAGAACACCTTTCCACGAACTCCACCAAAAACCACCAGATCGAAGCTGTTTTGGAGGGTTTGCTGGAGCAAAATCACCAAGCAAAGAGGCACAAGGTCCTCATATGTGACATCCAACAAGAATCCCTCAAAGAAACGCCTCCAAAACGTCACCACGAAAATCGCCAAGAAAAACTCCGAAAATCACCAAAAAGGGAAAACGGGAGAGACACAATCAAGCCTTGAGGAATCACGTCGAATCATCTATACATACCATGAAGGTTCATACAAGGTCTAGCTTGCCTCCCGATCATCCACCCTCTCTCAAGATCTCACCATGAAGCTCTCAAGCTAGTCCTAGAAAATCCTAAGGAAAATAGGAAGGGAAAATAGCAAAGGGAAAATGAGCTAGGGTTCCAAGAGATGGCTGCCATCCTCTTTCTACTTAGTTTATATGGAGGCAACCGAAAGACGAAACTACTCTTATTACATAATACTAAGATACACGCCCACGAAGGGCACTTTGTGAAATCTTCGTCATAGCACCATCGGGCGGATGCCCGGCGACCGCACTTCGCTTAGCCTCGACGCAAGCCTTGTGATCCCGACGCGTATCCTCCGCTTTGAAGCATCTCGATGCCCTGCGACCCCAAACCGGTCAGACCGGTTTCACCAACCGGTCAGACCGCTTTTGGCCTAACAGCCACACTGAGTCTTCGGCCTTGGCTTTGTGGCTTAGGCAAGCAACCCAGTGGTTTTGTGGTGAACCACTGCAAACCCCGCGAACTTGGTCTAGCCTCCACCATTCACCACTCATGACTTGGCTCCCACGAAGTCCCGGCTCGACCTTGGTTTTGAGGCTCAACCAAGAAATCGTCCATGACTTCGTCTTGCTGTTCTTGCCACCATGCGGCCCGCACTTGACCCCGCTTGCCACCGGGTCCCTCGAACCAAGCCTACTTGTCATCTCCACACCTGGAGGCCTCACCGGCAACGACCTTTCGCGCTTGTTCTTCACCTGCACCAACACCAGTCAAGCTGCAACCTCCACCTGCAATACTTGGCCAAGAGTCAGTCCACACAACGTTGTCAATCACTCATCACACCAGGAAGCGACTATCCATCGGTCCTCGAACCACACAGGATCTCACTTCGGCCTCCGCTTTTAGATCTTGGCTCGTGTTGCACATCACCTTTTCCTGCAAAGTTTTTCTAGACAATCCACAAATATATGTTTTTTTGTTGGAGATGTAGCCGTCCATCTCCCGTTAGAGTTAGCGAATATATACAAAAAACTAAAAGAAAACTAGGATTAGCAAAAACTAGATTAGATTGATTTTTTTCGAGGATGGTCAAAATCAAGAGATGCAAAAGAAAAATCAAGAGAAAAACTAAAAATATTTACAAACGCAATACTAGATTGAATCTTGATTACTTGTTCCCCGGCAACAGCGCCAGAAAAAGGGGCTTGTTCATGGTTAATAGTTGTATCAAAGTTCATTTGGATTTGCAAGCGGACAAATCCTCTGTCGTAGTCAAGGGACCCTTCTTCCCCTAAGTGTGAACCCAGGGTATCGAATCTGTGGAACAATGTGTAACGCAAGATCCAATCTAATAAGAGGAAAACACTTTGATCTTGAAAAGGGTTTTTGCATCTAATCTATGGAAGAACCATGAAAACACATCTAATCTACTAAACACCAGAGGTAGCAAGAGAAAGAGAGGGGAGGTAAAACCAATCTAGAGATTGGATCGGGTCTTTTGTTGAAGTTCCAAAACCAAGAAGAATAAAGCAAACGAATCTCATTAATAGCCTCTTTAAATCGTGGCTCTTGACACGGGGACTATAAATAGTCTGAGGGTCATCTAGGTCAAAGGGGGCACCGAACCGAGGTCAGAACCGGCTGGGTCGGCCGGCCTGGGCCCATTTTGGACCGGTTCGGCGCTGGCTTCCTTCCTGTTGCTTCTCGTGTCTTCTGGAACCTTCACCCTTCTGCATGTGGGCCCTTGGCATCAATTTCTCCGCGGTTTGTATAGGGCTCCTTGTCGCGCAAGCTTCGGTATTTTCTATCCAGGTCCTCGGAGAGTTTTCTGCCTTCACGGTTCGGTCCTTGGGCCTCTTGGAGTCATGTTCACTTCATATCGTGACTTGTACCGGGCTTCATGATCTTCTCGTAAGGTGCTCAATGAACATTACCCTGAAGTCCTCATTTAGGTGATTAATTCTTGTGTAAACAATAAACTCCAAAAACCACATGCGAGTGCGAACTTGATATATCATGAGAGTTAGGATCGTTAGTTTGAATATCAAATCAATGCCAACACTGAAGGTAAACTCATAGCTAGGTTGACGGAAATTCACCGTCAACACTAACCCGCATGAATAGGGGCGCGTTGTGACAGGACGAAGGTTCCGAAAGGCGGGCATCTTCGGAGTTGGAACGGAAGCCACGATTTAAAGAGGCTATTAATGAGATTCGTTTGCTTTATTGTTCTTGGTTTTGGAACTTCAACAAAAGACCCGATCCAATCTCTAGATTGGTTTTACCTCCCCTCTCTTTCTCTTACTACCTCCAGTGTTTAGTAGATTAGATGTGTTTTCATGGTTCTTCCATAGATTAGATGCAAAAAACCTTCTCAAGATCAAAGTGTTTTCCGCTTATTAGATTGGATCTTGCGTTACACATTGTTCCACGGATTTGATACCTTGGGTTCACACTTAAGGGAAGAAGGGTCCCTTGACTACGATGGGGATTTGTACGCTTGTAAATCCAAACGAACTTTGATACAACTATTAACCGTCAACAGTCACCCACATGCAAAACAAATTTGAATTTAAAAAACCACAAATCATAAATCAAACACCAAAAATTAAATTTTGATTGCACCATTGGATTTCAGACAATAAAAATTTCGAAACAAGATCTCACTTGACTATATTTTGACAAATTATTCATATTTTTACTTAAGGTTTATATTTTCTAAATTGTAATAATAATGGAACAAATTCTACAAAGCTGCAGAAAAAATTGTACGTACGTACAAAATTTTGTTCTGCTGCTTTGTAGAATTTTTTTCATAGGCATATGTTGCACATAAATTGTTGATGTCATCCACATGCAAAATGAATTGAAACTTAAAAAATTTATAAATCATAAACCGAGCATCAAAATTAAATTTTTATTGCACCGTTCGATTCTGACAATAATAACTTCACAACAAGATCTCACTTGACTATATTTTGACAATATTTTTTATTCATATTTTTATTTAGGCTTATATTTTTCTATTTTTACATATACATGTAGTCCAAATTTTCATTAATGGGGAACAGATATTGACTAAAGGGGAAAATATTTATTGATGTGGAACAAATATTCGCTGAGCAGTAACAAATTTTCACCGACGTGGAACAAATATTGATTGCGAGGAAACAAATGTTCACTGAAGGGGAACAAATATTCACTAAGGGGAAACAAATATTCACTAAATGCGAACAAATTCTTACTAATGTGGAACAAATATTCACACACAAGGTACATATATTTACATAGGAGAAACAAATATATACATACATAACAAATATTTAACTGGAGAAAAAATATGTGCAAAATAGGTAATGATGGAACAAATAAATAGTAGAAATAGAAAATAATAAGAAAGAAGTAACCAAAGAAACAAGATGAGAAAAAATATTAACACATTATGAATATAGAAGAAAATAGCATGGAAAAAATAATAGAAGATAAAAAAGAAACGGAAAGAATGGAAGGAAAAAAGAAAAAATACAGAAGAGAAGAGTGGAAGGAAAAATAATAAAGAAAGAAAAGAAAATAATAAGAAAAGAAAAAAAGACAAATGAAGAGGAAAAAGAAAACACAATATTAAAAAGAAAGAGGTAGAGAAAGAAAAATCGGTATTAAAAAAAGAAAAAGAGAGAAGAAAATAAAATATATAAGAGAAAAAGAATAAAATGATTAAAATAAAAAATAGAAGGAAACTACGTACCTCACACGACCCACGTAAGTTGCGTCCATCTTGCCTCCCGCGTCGGCGTGACAGAACGCTATGTGTCGCTTCAACGACACAATCGTCCGCTTGTCTAGGGCCTAATTACGTGCAATGTGTTGATGTCCGCAAACATTGGTATTTGTGAGTTGTACTCATTTTATTCTATGCATCCATCTACCAACTTATACACATAAAAAATTCAGCCCAACATGGCATGCAACAAACTTTCTTCGGTGAAAAACATCTTGCATGCAAATCTCATTTGGGCTAAAAAAGGGGGCAACAAAATTCCGGTTCATCACTTATCAGCAGATTCCTTGTATTGTTATTTATGTTTGCCTTCTCTTCTCGATGTTACTTTTAGATAAATTGAAAGCATTGTTTGGAGAACATTTAGGAATGGCCTAAAAGCATTCCAATCCTCCAATTGTGCAAAACAAAAGTTGTAAACAAATGCTAGTTTCAGACAGCCTAGAATGAAGCGTGCCATGATGAAGCATATAAAGAAATAAATGCCAAGAAGAAGATATCCACAATCCACATCATTCAATGAAATTAATGCATGCATATTTATATGTATCATTGTTTAGTAGTATTCCATTGCATACTAAAAGAATGTGCTTCCAGACATTATTGCATTCATATAGTGTAGTTATTGCTTCAACTTTTGATGGGCAATAATGGCTATAGACACCTTAAATAAATAGTGATAGTTAATAGCAGATATTGTTTTTTCATATACATAGTTCCCATCTCCTCCTGCTCAAGTCCCTATTGCACTGCATATCAAATAGTTCTTTTCTCTCGGCGATACTTGTAAGGCTAGGGAGAGATACTTAACCACAGGTAATTTTTTTGGACAAACTCATGGTTTATTCTATATTCTAAGGTGATCATAAGAAATTTCTATGGTTTTCTATTACTATCTCTCTATGTATACCGTTCAATTTGTATGGTGCATATATTTTGTGTCTTTTGTTTGTATATTTTTTGTGCAACTTTCATTGCTACTTCTATATGAACTGTAGCTCAACCGCTTAAGTCAATGGTTCTTTCTAGATTATACTCCAATTCATTTCTCATGCACCAATTATATCCTTTTAATTTGCTCTATAAGGTAGCCCATGGACAACAAAGGAAACCAGCAATGGAGCAACACTGAGGATGTGTTGCACAGCCTGCAAGGACCCGATGACCAAATGAACATTGATCATGCTAATGTAGACGGCGAAAATGTTGACATCTACATTCCAGAGTCTGAGATGCCATCCAAGCGTCTGAAACGCCGCCACACTGCAGAATAGATCCAAGAACTCAAAGCGTAATACATGACCGTTGAATGAAAAAAAAAGAATTGTTATGTGTTTTAGGACTGGAAAATTGTTAGATCTGATCCATCTTTTGTGTTGTGCAGTGCATACAAGCAGTGTGACCACCCTGATGAGAAGATGCGGTGTGCTCTCGGAGCAAAGATTGGATTGGAGGCTAGGCAGGTTCGGTTCTGGTTCCAAAATCAACGCGCTCAGATGCAGGTAGCACATCTTTCTGTTCATCTTACAACAATGTTATGCACATCTGCAATAAGTTCTTGAAATCTGTATTTGTGCATGCGTCTAAATTCCGTCTAGGGCTGGACACCGAGCCAACTGGACTCAACTCAATCCACCTCATTAGCCTAACAAGCCAGCTCAGCTATACTTGAGCATTTTTAGACCGGTCCGACCCGGCCCGCTAGGCCAGGCCGGCCCGAACCCGGCCCGCCCACGGATCTTACTGGGTGGGTGTGGTCACAGATCTTGCAGCCCACGAAAAAAATCTTGGCCCGAGCCCGGCCCGAAATGCTATTTTTAGCTATTTTACACTATAAAATGTGTGGGCGGCCCGCCCAAGCTCGAGCCCGGCCCGAAAATTGAGGCCCGACGCGTCCAGTGGGACGGTCATGGGCAGGATTTTCTCAGCCCGAAATAACCGGGTTTTTTCGGCCCGACCCGAACCCGGCCCGGCCCGCTAAATGCTCAGGTCCGAGCTCAGCTCAACTTGTTAACAAAACGAGCAAAATGGTTGGCTCATTACTAGCTCGAGCCACCTCATTACACTTGCGAGCTGGATGTAAACTTTGAATTAACATATTAAAAATAGTAATTAGAAAGTTCTACATGCTAAGATTTGCCAGACATGAAGCATCTAGGCTGGCTCGACACGACTTTAGCGACTCGGCCCAACTTTGATAGCTCGACTTCCTATGTTGAACTTTAAACTTTCTAGATCATTTGGCTCACGAGCAGCTCGCGAGCTGGCTCGAGCCAGCTCATTAACAAAATGAGCAAAAATAGCTTCTCAGCTCGTTGAACAATTGACCGAGCTATGTCAAGCCGAGCGAGCTGAGTCAACTCACGAATTTCTTTCCCATGGTCTATCCCTAATTCCCTCACATGGTCAAGCGTGCCTCCAGTCATGATCGATCATCTAAAAGGAATTGTGCAGTGGTGAAATGAATTCACGGTTACAATGTTTTTTAAAAAAATGCTACAGGCGAAGGCCCAAGTGCAGGATACCAAGACGGTTCAGCAAGAGCATGCCGCACTGATGGCTGAGAACATCTCACTCCGCCATGCAATGCTAGCGAAGTCATGCGTCACATGCAGCAGAGGGACGATGCCTACTGAGCCATCATCGGAGAAGCAACGCCTACTCGCAGAGAATGCGAGGCTAAGGGACGAGCACATGCGTGCTACCGCCTTGCTCCACAAGATCCTAGTCAAGGCAGAGGCGCCCCTGCCGTCTAGATGTCCTATTCCGTTCACTTCCACCCACTCCATGCTCTCTATCGCCGTCGAGGGCAGGGACACTCTTCTCCGACACGCAGAGGCTTCCATGGACCAGTTCTTGATGCTGGCGGCAAAGGGGGAGCCAGTGTGGGTGCCAACCCCTGATGGCGAGGTGCTGAGCTACCATGCGTTCCAGAAGAGAACATTTCCACTATTTCTCGAGGCCTGCTCGGATGGGTTCGTCAGGCAGGCTACTAGAGAGACTGGCGTGGTTAGAGGCACTGCCGCCCACCTCGTTGGCATCCTTACAGATGTGGTACGTACATAGTAACCATATGCTTCGATCCAACATGCCTTGCTTGAATACTAGTGGATTCAAAGTCGGTAGGGAATAAGAGGAAATTGGTTCAATTTAGACTCAATCCCCTTCATTACCTTCCAATCCTCTTCGATCTAAACATGCATTGTCATTAGTTGGGGGTGGGGTAGGGGTGGGCAAGGTCCCGTATGACTGTTAATTTCAACTAAAATTTTGAGTTTCCAGCTCCGCTCATGGTTGTCATGTTTGTGTTGCAGAACCAGTGGTCCCAGACTTTCCCTGGTGTGGTGGCAGGTGCGACCGCTGGCGATGTCATCTCCAGTGGTATTTTCACTTCACACAACGGCCTAATTCAGCTGGTGAGTGTAATGTTTGATGTATCGGTGCATGTTTAGTGTTTGATCTTGAGCTTGATTTGTATTCATGCATGTTTAATGTTTGATATTGATTGAATACGGGCTTTATCTTCATTTGTTTTGATTTGCGGAGCAATTGCAGATGAATGCTGACATGTGGGTTCAGTCGCCACGCCTGCGCAACCGTAGCGTGAACTTTTTGAGGTATAGCAAGATGACAGCGGAGGGGCATTGGGCTGTGATGGACGTGTCCGTTGACGGCATCCTTGGATTGGAAGATAGTGGCAAGGTTGATCTCAATGTTGACAATGATGTCATGCATGCATTACAGAATGGCTGCAGGCTACTGCCATCCGGTTGCCTTGTTGAGGACATGGGCAATGGCTACTGCAAGGTGCTAGCTCTTTACCATTCGTCTTCAATTTCAAAATATAATCAGAAGCTTTCGTGCTTTGCTTCTTTTTTTCAAAAATGTATTCTTATCGTATAAATTTTGTTGAAAAGTTGTGACTTTGCAACATTCTGGGTACAACACTTTAAATTCTTTTGTGCATTAAAGGTGACATGGGTTGTGCATGCGGAGTATGACGAGACCAATGTGCCAACCATGTTCAAGCCACTGTTCCGCTCTGGGAAAGCTCATGGCGCACAACGTTGGCTGGCTTCGCTCCAGAGGCAGTGCGAGTACCTCTCCGCTCTACATTCCAGCCATGTTCCAAACAGACACAACACAGGTGAGTTATTAATTGATCACCAAGAAGGAAAGTACATAACCTTATAGTTTCACGATTGGATTACAAACAATTAACCTTATGGATTGTAAGCAATCACACTTTGGATTGGACAAGTTCTGAAAAAATTTCACCATAGGGGCCATTTCGCCGATGGGGAGAAGGGGAGTCATGGAGCTGGCCCAACGAATGATGACCACCTTCTACTCGGCTGTCTCTGGGCCAGTCACCCAACCGTCGAGCACCATTGACGAGTGGCATGACAGCAACAGCACATATGCTGAGAGGATCGATGCAGTTGTGCGCATGGTGACATGGAAGAAAGTGGGCAGCATGGATGGAGAGCCGTCCGGCATGGTGCTGAGTGCCAGCACCACAGTATGGCTGCCAAGCATGCTGCCGCAGCTCCTATTCCAGTACCTGTGCAACAACCAGCACCGTGGCGAGTGGGACACCTTTGCCAATGGCACCACTGTGGAGGAGTTGGGCTCCGTCGCCACGGGCCACCTCGATGGCAATGTCGTCTCTGTCCTCTGCCCGAAAGTAAACACACCATTCTAGCAATTTTATCACAACAATATGCATCATAGTAACAATTTTGCAGCATTTGTGTTCATACTGCTTTGAAGTGCAATTGTGATTTGTCCTCATTTTATTAACTTTCTGAGTTTTCCCTCAACCATTCACAAGTCAATGCGATGTTGTCCCTAGTCAATGGTAAAAACAGAGGCAAATACACAAATACTAGGACCAAAATCGCATTGACTTATGAATAGATGAGAGCAAAACATAAAGTTAAAAACATACGGGTAAAAACACAATTGCACATCAAATTAGGGGGAAGATAAAAAAACAACAATCTCACTGAATATCTGAATTGATTTCATTTTTTCTCACAGGTGACTGATGGAATCAACAGCAAGATGCTGATCTTGCAAGAGGCGCGCACTGACGCATCATGCTCCATGGTCGTCTATGCTCCAGTTGAAGAGGAGAGGATGCGTAAGGTCATGAACGGCGACGACCATGCCTCCATCTTCCTCCTCCCATCGGGGTTTGCCATCCTGCCCGATGGACATGGCAAGGCACGCCATGCTCAGTGCACCTCCAAGGCTCTAGTCGGTGACGACAATGACAACACTGCAGGGTCTCTTCTCACCATGGCATGCTAGGCACTGCTGCCTGGCTCTTCATCCGACGACCACACTGCTAGGGCATTTGATGACATCGGCGGGTTGTTGTGCCATGCAATCAAGAAGATCAAGGATGCTGTGAAGGCCAAAATCATCGTCACCAGCTTTATGATGTGAGGTTTCAAGCAGTTGGGATTAGTCAAGAGCATTAAATTTAGACTCTGTTATAATTTTCTTTCGTACAACCATCGGGATAGATTTTGGTGCTCATCGAACCTTTGTCATCAAGTTGTTATCCTCCCTTTCATAAATCATAAACTTTGTCATAACTTTTATCTTTGCTTAATGAGTTGTCATGAGTTTGTTAAGTGCAAAAGATTTTGTTAGGGATTTTGCATATGCTATGATAGATTATTATAATGTTTTTCTTGCAGTAATCTTGTTAGTAGTGTTTTGTTGCAGGCCGATTTGGCCCTCTTTCATCTTAATTTACTAATCACAATTTTTATAGTTTACCTTGGTTTGATCATATTTTGCAGCACATATGGTTTTACGGGTGCCCATAATTTTGAATTTATTGGAATCAAAATTTTTAGATCAGTTCCAATGATTTTGATGATAGAGTAATTTTTGCTACATCGTGTATATGAACATGTACTATATATGCATTATCTTCTCCGTTACGGTAACGTCTAGGGAAAGACATCTGGCATGACTTAACTACTGGATACATTACTAGTTGTCTCCCTCCTATTCTAACTTCCACCTATTCATTGGTAATTGTTTTAAGCATTTGTTATCACATCATTATAGTTGGTCTTATCTTTGGAGCTTTTGTGTCATGCCTCCCCCTCCCCCTCCTTGTTTCCTCTCTCTAGATACTTTTCTACTTTCTAGATATTTTTTTAAGAATTGCTCCTTTATAAATTCAAGTGTTCCAAAAGCTTATGCTCCAACTATTGCTGCCCCATTTTGTCTCCTTCTCCCACACTAGTAGCAAAAATATGGCATGCCACTGTGAGCTGACTTGGAAGAATATGAGATCTTCTCCACTCACGTATGCCCAACTTATTCTATATCGTCGCTTCTATATTGACAACATTGTGTTCACCTTGTGATATTCATCAACTTTGTGAAGGTATTCCCTTCCCTACTCTAGGGAAGGAGAATCACCAAAGCACCTCGTTGCCAACCACAACTAATTATGACACATAAGGTGCGACCCATGGAGATTGGGGAAAGATAATGTGGACTCAAACAAGTTTTAGTTATTTCGCGAAGGAGAACCTCCATTGGAGCATCCAAAGATTTGTAATGTTACCATATGATATTTCAACATTAACAATTGGTCATATGTGTAGTGTTAGCAAATTATTTGGTGCCTTTGCACAATGATTTTAATGTGTTGCAACCATTGATTTAGGATGTTGCCTAGTTTGATGCAATATGTGTATCATTATGGTGTTGCAAGTTGTTATTTAGCTTGCATCTCCAATGCTTTCTACTTTTGTCGTAGTATCAATTTCTACATGAATATCTTTTCATGTATTGAATCAAACAATATTTTCGTGTATTGAGTCAAACAAATCTTAAAATTGGCTAGCCACGCTCATCTTGTTACTATAAGAACTCAAATGTTGGAAGAATTTATGCATGTTCTAATTTTGATTTATTGTTCAAAAATAGATTTCTTTATTGTGTTAAAGATTTTGGCTTCAATTTGAATGGTTGGTTTGTGGAACCTCAATTATGTATGGAAACAAGTTACATGACCATGTGTTGGATAAAACATATAAATCTTGTTCTTTGTGATTTTATTATAAGGTTGAAAGAGGATTTCCGCCTTAAATTTTGAGATACAAATATGAATTAAAATAGTTAAATGTATTTCACTTGTTGTTGTATGCATGAACCTATAGGATGCGTTGTTTTCTAATGAAGGTGTTGATAAAAGAGAAAGAATAATAATCTTACTACCTTCAGTTTGTCCACTTATTTTGTTTGTCAATACTGGCAGTACATAATTATGGGGCATGTTAGTTATCCTCCTCTTGCTACAGCTTTCATATGTCCATTGCTTCACGCATAAATCCAACATGTTCCACATGCTCTTCATGATTATGAATCCAACTTCTCTTGAATGCACCATTTTCGGCTAGTTACTTTTTTATTGTTGAATAATAAAAGTATGTGATGGTGTGCATGATGTCAAATGTTTGAAGAAATTTATATTATTGAGATTATGATTTCAATTTACTATGCAATAAGCTATTTTGTGTTGCATAAAATACTTCGATTGGTTTTACTCCAAATGGATGATGTAATTACAATTTAGTTATATTAGATTACAGTTGGGATCAAGGTCGTTGTTGATGATGCCCTTAGCAAGGATCTCTAAATGAGGAAGCAAGGTCATGTAATAGCACATGAGAATGTTACAATGTATTTTTATTTTAATTGAAAATAGTCGGGATGTCTTCTTTCTTGAATCCTATGTCATCTGTGTGTCCGACACTACCGTCTGGACCAGCCTTCTGGGGTCTAGAAGCAAAAGTTAAGACATAATACCCCTTTAAACAGGCTCAAAACAGCTCTGGGAACCAGAGCTGGTGGAACCACAATTTGTGGCTCCACCGGCTCCTTGTTGTTTTTTGTGAGGGTGAAGAGGAGAGAAAAAAAGACTTCGTAAGTCATGCTATAATAGCATTGTTAGGTGGGGTCTGTCAAGTGGAGTCGTAACCATGAAAAAGGGGCTCATAATAGGTTTCTCTGCTCATACCTGCTAGTGCCCAATGGAAAAAAATTCATCAGACGCTCCACCACACAACATTGAAAATAAACTACCGCAACACTAGAAATCACTTCTCGCAACATAACAAAAACATGTACTAAAAAGACTATGTTGTCTAATTCTATGATAGAAAATTCCCAACGCAACATGATACAAGTGTTTCATGCAACATTCTCGAGGAGTGATGTAATAAAGTTTACAGCATCAACACAACTTTTTGAAACATTAAAAAATATAATTATAACATTTTTAAACTACAGATGTACCATTATAAAATCATTTTAGGTATCTATAATATAAAATAAATTAGTTAATTAGACAAAAAGGTGCAACATGATAAATGAACTATTGAAATATCTAGAATAACTTTTTTGCAACATCCTAAATCCATAGTTGTTTCTAGAAAGCTATTGCAATATTAATATTTAATTGAAACATTCTGCAACATCATTGTGTACCTATCGTTAAAAAAACACCTAGAAAATTCCAACCGCAACATCCATCCTTGGGGTTGGAGTGTCTCTCGCGCTGCAACATCATTGTCTTGTTGACACAACATGATACAAGTGTTTCATGAAACATTCACAGAGAGCGATACCAAACAGAAATAAAGTTTGCTACATCAACACATACCTTTTGAAATATTTAGAAATAATAATAACATTTTTAAACTATAGTTGCAATATTATAAAATCATTTTAATAAAAGTATCTTTAATGTAAAATGAATTAATTAATTAGAATAAAAAGGTGCAACATGATAAATGAACAATTGAAATAGCTAGAATAACTTTTTGCAACATCCTAAATCAACAATTGTTTCTAGAAAACTATTACAATATCAACATGTAATTGAAACTTTCTGCAACATAATTGCGTACCTATGACAACAAAAATACACGTCCGTCCTTGTGGTTGGAGTGTCTCGTGCTACAACATCATCGTGTGTCTATCAGAACAAAAGTACATGTGAAAATTCCCACCGCAACATGAGTGAAAAGTTAAGATGTCCTAATTTTGTTTGGAGTATCGGACATCTTATCGGTAGCATTACGGTTCTCCTCTTGAACGTATTGGGTCATATAAGAAAAAGAAAAAACAATCTCATTTAGGGTGATATTTTTTGGAGAGTATCCACAACATTTTTTTAGAAGAGTATCCACAGCATATTTGATTCACCTTTCCACAATTTTTTTACCTGGCCAATCGGGTTCGCACGTATTCACAACTGAGAGGTTTTACTGGTAAATAACCAATAGCTCATCTGCTCGGCACCAACCATGCTTTAGAGTTACCATGCACTTGTTGCCCCTCAACTGCAGAATCCGAATCGTGCGCAGAGTAAGCTATATATGTGCACATCCTACACAGGCTGCATCTTCAACCTTTCTAGCAAGCTCTTATACTCACCAATCACCATTGTTTCTCCCTCGTAATCCCGCAGAGGAACTATCTTGTTCAGAGGACGATGGTGAGCAACGACCTCGGCACGGTTGCGGCGAAGCAGGCGTCGTCCATGGCCCCCATCCCCGGCAAGGCCACTATTCTGGCCCTCGGCCACGCCTTTCCCCAGCAGCTGGTGATGCAGGACTACGTCGTCGACGGCTTCATGAAGAACACCAACTGCGACGACCCAGAGCTCAAGGAGAAGCTCACCAGACTCTGTAACAATAACACTGCACTCGCTCGATCGATCTGTCAAAGGCTTCTAGCTTGATGCTCTTTTCCATCATTCCATGGATTCAGATGTCATGAACTCGGTGGTGTTGCAGGCAAGACGACGACGGTGAAGACCCGGTACGTGGTGATGTCGGAAGAGATCCTCAAGAGCTACCCGGAGCTGGCGCAGGAGGGCCTGCCGACGATGAAGCAGCGGCTGGACATCTCCAACAAGGCGGTGACGCAGATGGCGACAGAGGCGTCGCTCGCCTGCGTCCGGTCCTGGGGCGGCGCGCTCTCCTCCATCACCCACCTCGTCTACGTCTCCTCCAGCGAGGCGCGGTTCCCCGGCGGCGACCTCCACCTGGCGCGCGCCCTGGGGCTTAGCCCCGACGTCCGCCGCGTCATGCTCGCCTTCACCGGCTGCTCCGGCGGCGTGGCGGGGCTCCGCGTCGCCAAGGGCCTCGCCGAGAGCTGCCCGGGATCGCGCGTCCTCCTCGCCACCTCCGAGACCACCGTCGTCGGGTTCCGCCCGCCCAGCCCCGACCGCCCCTACGACCTCGTCGGCGTCGCCCTCTTCGGCGACGGCGCAGGCGCCGCCGTCGTCGGCACCGACCCGGCCCCGCACGAGCGCCCGCTCTTCGAGCTCCACTCGGCGCTGCAGCGCTTCCTCCCCGGCACGGACAAGACCATCGAGGGCCGGCTCACAGAGGAGGGCATCAAGTTCCAGCTGGGGCGGGAGCTGCCCCACATCATCGAGGCGCACGTCGAGGACTTCTGCCGGAAGCTGATGGCGGAGCGGGAGGGCGGCGGCGGCGGCGAGGAGATGGGCTACGACGACATGTTTTGGGCGGTGCACCCCGGCGGGCCGGCGATCCTGACCAAGATGGAGGGCCGGCTGGGGCTCGCCGGCGACAAGCTCCGCGCCAGCCGGTGCGCGCTCCGGGACTTCGGGAACGCCAGCAGCAACACCATCGTGTACGTGCTGGAGAACATGGTGGAGGAGACCCGCCAGAGGAAGGCGGCGGCGGCGGCTGGGGACGGCGACGGTGACGACTGCGAGTGGGGCCTCATCCTGGCGTTCGGCCCCGGGATCACCTTCGAGGGCATCCTTGCCAGGAACCTGCAGGCGCCCCCGCGCGCCTGAACTGCTGAGGTGGCGTTGGTGTTTGCGTTGTCACGTGCGCTTCTGTTCGTCTCCGATCCTCAAGTGTTGTGTTAGTGTTTCGTTCAGTTGCCTTGTGTTTGAGAGGAGAAGATATCAGAGCAACTAACAATCAGGAATGTCATTTGTTTACCTGATCAGTGGAATATCTCAAAAGTGTGATAAGAAGGTTCAGATCACTTCATTTGTCACAACTTCATTAGTTAGTGTTTATTTTGACAATGAGTTTTAGCAACAACTTAGCTGATGTAGATTAACACGCAAAAAAAGGCATAAATTCTAGCTGTTGCATTGGGCTCTGTTCTTCAGGTCAGGCTCTGTTCTTGAGGTCAGCATGGCATCTTGAAGCCCATGTACTGGCCGCTGGTGTACTCCTCCCAGACGCGGACGGCGCCGGAGCAGGCGATCACCACGGCGCTGAGGGCCAGGATGCCGGCGACCACGAACACGATCAGGGAGGCCCTGCCGGACCTCCTCACGGCGCCTTCGATGGCGGCCAGGCCGACGACGGACGCCACGAAGCAGGTGACGGCGTAGACCAGGGCGGTGGCGACCCCCTGGACGCCCAGGATGGTGAACTGGACCATGGACATGGAGGCGCAGAAGAACACCATGAACATCGTCGTCGCCGACGCCGTCTGAACTCCAACGATTCATTCAGAATTTCAGAAATGGGGAATCCCAATTTCAAGATGCAGAGAACGTACAGTACAGGGAGCAATGAACTGATCGTCTGAATGTCTGATCATGGGAACTTACTTTCGGGGGAACACCGATTTGGAGGAGGACAGGGTTGAGAAGCAGGCCGCCGCCGATGCCAAAGAGCCCACTCATGACGCCGGTGAGGAGAGCGGCCACCGGGAAGACGTACGCCGCCAACGCGTCCAGCTTGTTGCTCACCGATGCTGCCTGCGTTCGTCGGTCAAGCACAGCTGATTGTCACTGGCTTCGTGACTAATTTGTTGTCTCGATCTGTGCAAATAATGCAGCACCTGATCAACGATGGCGCCGTTCTGAGCTTGTGACTTTCTTCTTTGTTGCCCAATGCACGCCGTGAAGGCCACGGCGACAGGGATCTGGGCTGCAGTGATCAGCCAGTATGCAACTCCACAGGGCTTTATGCCAAAAGCTCCCTGAGGAAACATATCAAGAATTCAAGATGTGTCCTCATAGTTCGTAAAATTTTGAAACATGAACTTTCATGTGAGAACTGGCCTCAATAATTGATGGAAAGCAACAATTTGAAATTCATTTCTATGAGTTCACTTTATAAAATTGTTGGATCAAAGTGAAATTATTTGTCAAAAAGGGCAGGGAAGCAACAAGCTCAAGTCAACTCATACGGTCTGGTCATACCTTGGCGCCTTCACCTCCTATGAACAAGTGCATGACGAAGAAGCAGAGCCAGACCGTAACAAGCACCACCAAGTCCACCCACTGACACCGGCGACCGCCGCCGCCTCTTCCTACTCCGTTCTGCCCAAGAAGCGCCTCCGCCTCTGCCGCGCCGCCCTCACCGCCTGCCGCGTCCGGGATCCTCCCCAGCTCCGCCGTCTCGGCGCGCCACCGCCTCGTCCCGGCGCCGTACGTCTTGAACGTGGCGAAGGCGAGGAACATCGAGAAGAGCGCGGTGATGAGCCACTCCGGGAACGCGACGTTGCACACCACGCCGGCGCTGACGCCCAGGAGCAGGCATGGCTGCGACACCACGGCGATGCCGTAGTCGATCAGCGGCTGCCGGCCGCTGCCGCCGCCGCGGAAGAACAGAGTGTAGAGCACGTTGGACAGAGTGGCCCCCGTGACCATGAACGTGGAGAACGCGGTCGCCGTCTTGAGGCCGAGCCCGGCGACGATGCTGAGGATCGGGACGTACAGCGAGCCGCCGCCGACGCCGCCGGCGCTGGAGATGGCCGCGGCCAGGAAGGACAGGATGCAAGAGAGAACGGTGCCGAGGTTGCTCTGCTGCATGCTCAATTGGGATTCGTGGATTCCGGAGCGAGCCGATCCTGCAGACGAGATCAGGAGCTGCGAGGAATTCGTCATCTTGTTGCCAGTGTTTTGGAGGCGACTTGGAGAATGCCGTGCTTCGTGATTTGTAGTACTACGCTACTAGGTACTAGGTAGATGTCAACTTTGGCTGTGCATTGATGCCAAGGGACGACGAATCGATTTGCAAGGAGTTGAATCCGTGCACAAATGACAAATGTACTCTAGAGATCCACTTGATGCTTGCGATGTGCATGGTTCGATTTCCTATATGTTAGTTTAGAGGTTTATTCTGCTCCTGGAGGCGGAAACAAACAGTTGTAGATGATGTTAACCAACAGCTTTTTGTTTATTTGGTCAACTTCCGTTTAGACAAGTTGTATATCTTTGTTGTACATAACAAATAGAGAATGGTGGGGAAAATTTGGTGCATTGTAGTGATCTACCTGCTGCCTACAATCATGAGAGTTGTGTAGTTCCACATCATCATGATTCTCAACTCGTTGGTCCAATAAGTATGTGAATGTCAAATGTTTAATTTAGTGATAATTTTTCAAATTGGTGCGTATGCAGTCCAAACGTTACAACGTCAATTACTTACTGATGTTGTGTCACAATCTGAGGGTATATTCGTGTTGGAAAAAAAACTATTGACTGTTGTTTGGCCATTAATATTTGCATGGGAATGATAATTTAATTAGCAAAGAAACTTTCAATAATAGAAATTAATGTTATTCATTCATATTTTTGTACAATAATTTAATTTATTGATTAGTTCACCTTTACTGTTTATATAGGTTTGATTATATGCATTGTTTGGCTATGCAAAAAAAAAAAGAGACCAACACATTAATACCTACTAACAATGCATTTTAGTCAATTGACATAAATATTTTTCAAAAATTCTCCTCACTTATTTAGAAAGATAAAAAGAGTTAAAAGAATAAAAACAAACATGCTTCTGACCAAACCTTTGGGACCGCGAGTGTACAAATTTTATCAAGTTATTGCACTAAATTGAACATTTTCTAAGTTGTTGGACTGATCTGCACACTTACATGTCTTACATATGTCAAGTTAATGCACTAAGTTGAGTATTTTACAAGTTGTTAGACCAATTTATTACACATGGTTGACAAGTTGTTGTACAATATATGCAATTTACTACTCTTTTTCGTCCTATCTCCTACAAGCATGGAAAACCTATCATTTACAACATTTCTGGAATCTCTTTTACTTGTATTACTTATTTCATAATGAACTAACAACTAAAGACAAAATTTTGTCACCTATCATGCAAATACAATTTTTTTTGACATTTTAGGGATACAAAGGGAACTCATTCAAAATGCAATTAATGAGTACCTTGATTGCCAGCCATTTGGGAGGGGTTTTCCCAAGGGATTTTCCAGAAATGCTTCGGTGAAGCCAAAACCAGTGAAGTAAAAAAAAGTGACTTCACCTGTCTTCTAGTTCGTTACAAACACCTTCATGCTATATGCTTCATTTTACATAAAATAGGTGAAGCCGAAGTCGAAATAAGCACTCCAGATATGGGGAAGGAGCTAGCATCTGTCACTGAAGCTCCTCAAGTGCCTTACGTGTTTCAGAGGTCACACCATTTGTGATCTTGCGGCGAGGTTTTTCCTTTATGCTTTGTTGGCCAATGTTTTTGGTACACACTTTTTGTCACTTCATCGTGGTTGTACTTTATCTGTGTGCCAAGACTGGGTTACCTTCTTCTTTATTGATGTTATAAGCAGTGGCAGTGGCAAAAGCAGGATAAGAATGGTTCAATTTCCTCTTCTTCGTCATCTCCTTTCCTTTTTTCCTCCCCCTCTTCTTCGCCCCCCCCCCCCCCACCACCACACACACCCCCCCCCCGCTGGATCCGTCCATGGTACTAGGTACTTGTTTGAAACAGTACCCACCGTTGAATTGTATGACCTATTTTTAAAAGGGAAAAATAAAGATCTATGTGCTTGCATGGTGGCTACCTTAATCTAGAATACATTTTTAATTAGACAATTATTGTGTCACTTCAACTCTTATTACTGTTCGCACCCAAAATTGGCACAAAGCCGATCAGGTTGGCGCCACCGGTCAGGCCGGTGTCCCTGGACGGTCTGACCGGTCAGGCGTCCTGTAGCCGATCCGGCAACGGCCACACCGATCTGACCGGTGGGCCTGACCGGTCTGACCGGTGGACCCCGAGTCTGAGTAGAATTTGAGGAATCCTAGCGAATTTCGACTTGTAAAGGGTTTCCTTGCAGGGCAAGACCTCCCCACCCTATAAATATAAAGGGCCACGGCCGGTTGAGGGCTATCACCCAATCGATCATTACTTTTTACAACTTTTATCTCCCAAACCCTAGCTTTTCCAACCTCGTGCTTTCCTTGTTTGTCTCGACGACGATCAGGGACGTTCTGAGTGGCCTTGCCGACCTCAGAGCAACCCTAGGCGTGCCACCTCCGACGGAGTCCCTCCCGAGGCGGCGATCTTAGGCTTTCGCCGCGCCTCTGCAGCCACCGGTCAGACCGGTGCCCCTGACCGGTCAGACCGATCCGGGCAGGAGCTCGGCGAGTTCAGCGTTTCGACGTTCCGTGCGATCTAGCACTCGTGTGTGTTGACCAGAAAAGCGTCAACATACTTTTGGCGACTCCGTTGGGGAAGAAAGATCAGGTTACTAAAACCGTTCAATCTAGCCTCAGCCAGATGGGTTCTCGGTGCGATCTCGACATGAACAACATTGTCACCGCATCACTGGAAGATCTCCCTCCAGAGGAGCAGCAGAAGTTCAAGGCACTACAAGAGTACATGCAAGTACAATTCCTAGCTGGCGTCAAGAAGGATCGATCCGGCAAGGTGGCAAGACTGAAAGAGTTCGAGCTGCCGGCGATCAAGCTAAACGACAACAACGTTGAGGTAATTCCCACTGTGAGTAAGAAACCCCCACCTGAACCTTCTCCTATAAAAGCTACAGTGGAAAGTGATGAATTGCTTGCTTCGTATATTGCTCGTTTAGAACGTTTAGAGGATCTTGAATAAGATAGGAGTTTAGGCTTTAATAATAATGAAACTAATAGTAGTACTCCTAAAGCTAATCCTCAAGGGTCCTATCCTAGCTTAGCACCTTTCCCTGTGAATAATGCGAATTATGCATATGGTATGACACCAAATCCTGCATATGGTATGACACCAAATCCTGCATATGGTCAGTACCCTCAGTTTCAACCGCACAGGCCAAATATGGCCGCACTGGTTGAACCGGTGCAGGGTACCGGTCAGACCGGTGCAATGGAGATGGTGCCCGACCAGCCTTTTCCACTTTCTGTCGTGCCAAATCAAATGGTTCCTGCTTTTTCTAATAAAATTAGTAATGTTGGACCTCATTATAGCACAACAATGAATACATCGGCCCCCAAAACCATTATTCCGGATGATGTGTTTGAAAGTTACAGGTTAGCTCAAGCTAAGATAGCTCCCTATTTAAATAAGATGAATTTGGAGAATCCTCAGCCACCACAGCCAAATAATCCTAATTGGGCGGAATTTAATAAATTTAAGGAAGATTTGGCTAATGTGTTTAAAAACAAACTTGGTGTTGATATTGGTAATACTAATTTGTATCAAAAGCCATACAATCCCGAGTTTGATAGATTTCCTCTCCCACGTTGTTGGCGTATGCCCGATTTAATTAAATTTAGTGGTGATGATGATCGAACCACATGGGAGCATATTAGTCAATACACTGCACAACTAGGCGAAGCTGGTGTTTATAATGCTTTAAAAGTACGTTTATTTTCGTTATCTTTAACTGGCACCGCTTTTGCTTGGTTTTCTTCGCTTGCTCCTGGTTTCATTATATCTTGGGATATGTTAGAACGTAAATTTCATGATCACTTTTATAGTGGGAGCATACAATTAAAATTGACAGATTTAACATCGGTTAGGCAAGGAAGAGATGAGACTGTCTCTGCCTACATTAAAAGGTTTAAAGAAACTAAAAATCGTTGCTTTAATTTGTCAATCACTGATATGGACCTTGCAGACATTTGTCTAAAAGGTTTAAGGTCATCTATTAGGGATAAAATAGAGGGCACTGATTTTCTTTCGGTTGCACAAGTTCAAGTAAGAGCTTTAATTGTTGAAAACCGAATGAATAAAGAAAAGGATAACTTTAAGTCACGTCGTTCTAATGTGCATATTATCGATTATGATTCTGATAGTTCGAATGATAGTGATAAAGTAGTTTATGCTGCTGAATTTATTTGGCCCTCTAAAGAAAAAGCTTATTCTTGCTCATCTCTTAAGCCGGCTAGTAAAGGTCGGCAAGAAGAAATTAAATTTACTTTTGATGTTTCCAAATGTGATCGTATATTTGATGAATTGCTTAAATCTGGAAATATCAAGTTAACTCATACTATTCTTCCACTTGATGAATTGAAAAGCGTGCATATTGCAAGTATCATAATTCATTTTCTCATGCCACTAGTGATTGCAATGTGTTTCGTCGACAGGTTCAATCGGCCATAAATGAAGGTCGTTTGACTTTTCATGAGATGCAAGTGGATAAGACTCCTTTTCCAATCAACACCATGGATTTACAGCAGCCTAAAGTATTGGTTCGGCCGCATCAAGCTGAAGCAATTAAAGGTAAGAATGTGGTAATCGGGGAGGCTAAGCCCAATTTGAGAGGAAAGGAGCTGGTTCGTAAAGTTGAGTATGAGAAGACTCCTGATGGTAAAGAGACCTTCAAGGTTACTGTGAGTGCCTCTGGACATGGGGGGCAAGGGTCGTCCACACCCACCGATCAACGACCGTCTGAGCTGTCTCTGGCCAGACCGGTCAGACCGGTGGAGGTGACCGGTCAGACCGGTACGCCCCTAGGTCATCCGAGAATGATCAAACCAAGCCGTCCGGAGATTGGAAACTGGAAGCTTAATGTAGCAAAGAATCAGGGGAGTGGTCATAAGCCAAAGGTCACTTTCGATATGCTATTTGACAAGTATTCCAAGCAAAAGGCCGTTACAAGCGATCGGCCGTTAAAGAAAAGGATGAGGTCACCTACACACCAAGGAGGGTCGTCTTCACCTCCAAGGGCTACTACAAGACTCAAGGGTGAATCATCGCAACAAGGGCAACGCTTTACTCCACCTTGGCGTCATCAAGTTCAAATGCACCACGCCCGATCTATGATGACAATGGAGTGATGTGGGTGCCATATCAACAAGCCTTTCATCCTGGATGGGGAGGACCAAGATCAGCTTTGGACAGAATCTCCAGGCCTATCCAAGACCGATTGGCTCCTTGCCGTTCTGGTCAGGGTCACCAGACCTGACCGGTCAAACCGGTGCAGCCAGGAAAGCTGTGCCGCCTCCCGTAAAGCAAGTCTACAAGCCAAAGCAGAAGGAGGAGGTGCAGAAGATGGAAATTGATCCAGAGAGGACTACAAGTCAAGATATTATTCAAATTGGATCAATGGATGTTCCCGTTGGAGAAAGTGGCAAAAGACCGATTGTTTCAAACAATAAGGTTGTGACATCAAGTCCAGGGGAATTCATTGCTGCTAATGACCATGAGGCCAGTGGAAGTGGTTCCAACTCCAAGTACTTCTTGCCAAGGTGGTGTCCTCCCGGTTTGACTCGCACGTAAAGGAGGAAGCTTCAACGCTTGAGATTTCAAGAGAAGAGGGAGAAGGAGCTAGAGAAGCAGAGGGACGAAGATTTCAACTAGTACAGGCCCATGGTACCTCAAGGAAAAGAGTGGAGAGCCAAGACCAACTCCCAGCCAGCACCGGTCAGACCGGTGGAGGAGTCGGTCAGACCGGTCACACCGGTCAGACCGGTGGCCGGCGTCGGTCAGACCGATGACCCAGAGACGCCGCCCAGTTTCTCTTCTTCGGCTCCTATGGTTTGTGATGAAAAGTCCTCATCGGAACCTGCAACAGAAGACGATGAGGAACTTGTTGATTATAGTTCTTCACCTGAGCACATGAATTTGGATATCAACGTGATCCATATGTCTATGGATGGATATGTGCTCTCAGAGGAAGATGTTGCGCATCTCGACTTTGGGCCAAAGGAAGCTATTTTCCAGAAGCCTAAAGCTACTGAAAATCATCTGAAGGCTTTGTACATGAAGGGTCACATCAATGGGAAGTCTATCTCTCGCATGCTGGTGGACGGAGGAGCGATCGTCAACTTGATGTCGTATTCTTTGTTCAAGAAGCTTGGAGGTTCAGATGATGAGTTGATCAAGACCAACATGACCGTCAGCGGTGTGGGAGGAGGCGAGCCGATGGGAGCTAAAGGCGTCGTCTCTATGGAGCTCACCGTTGGGAGCAAGACGTTGGTTACGGCATTTTTCGTCGCTGAGACACAATGTAACTTCAGCCGCACCTCTGCAGCCACCGGTCAGACCAGTGCCCCTGACCGGTCAGACTGGTCCGGGCAGGAGCTCGGCGAGTTCAGCGCTTCGACGTTCCGCGCGATCTAGCGCTCGTGTGTGTTGACCAGAAAAGCGTCAACAATTACTTTGCCACTTTTGTTGCTGTGTCATTTGCGTTGTTTTGGGAATTTCAGTCTTGTTTCTACTTCCTAGCATCGACGGTTAGAGAAAAGAGTTATTGATTATTTTTAAAAATAAGTTATTGGTTGAAATTTTAGAAAGAAATTGGAGAAGATTCTACCTAGAAAGCCACGTGACTGCGTGAGTTCTCCTACATGACTGGTCCCGCCCGATTCCAGCCAGAATTGTTGTGTACATCGTGTGTGGTCGCTGGTGGGCTAGTCTGTGGGCTAACAACTACACCGGTGATGCCACAGCAGGGAAAAACATGGGCCCAATCAACCACTTAACACATCCATCTATCTATATTATAGGCTAGCCTTATTGTACTATATCATCACTATGTTAATAAGAATCTATAACATTAATAAGAGAGAAAATGCAACTAACCATATATTCATTGTATGCTGAGTTACAACTTGATCATATCATTTACCGCTTGGCTGATAGGCTGAATTATAACAAATGAAATTAATAAGTTTATATATCCTTAAGTATCCATGTTGGGAAATAGAGTGAAAGAATTTGAAAAGTGACATTAGTCTCATTACCACATTGATCAATTTCAAGGGCTGTACAACCAGCATACTGGCGCTAATAATCACGTAGAGTAGTTTTACTCATATATTTATGCAGTGTAAATACTGCACCCTGCTAATATTGTGGTTACTTTATTTTTTCTGTAATCATTTTCACTAACAGTATACTACCTCCGTTCTTAAATATATAACAATTAGAACAAGTAAATTAGTTTATTTTTGAACTAACTGACTTGCATTGTCCTAAACGACATATATTTAAGGGCGGAGGTAGTATCAAACAAGTACGAAACTATCTCCTACCAGCTTGTGCTGTATTTACTGGTGTAGGGTGGTATGAGCTGGTAACATCATAAATCCGGTTTTATAATCTATTTATTTATCCATGCAAGCAGGGGAATGCTGCTATCAGGTTATCCAGGCAAGCCTGCAGGTTCATTTTCCTCCTACCCCGTACGTGTGGTCAGGGACGGATCTAGCGGTGGGGCGGGCGGGGCTCGAGCCCCCCTACCGCTGGAAATCCAATGGAGCCCCTCCTAAGCCTCTTCTACAAATTTGAGGAGGAAGAATGAGGGAAGGAGAGGCTAGAGGAAGAAGAAGAAGAAAGCCTCTCCTAAATTTATTTCTAGATCCGTCACTGCGTGTGGTTCTCTTCTCCACCAGCTCCCGATGAAATAACTTAACTTTGCTGAATAAAATAACACAGAGATAGTAAATATATATATCGATGAACGATGATGATGTACCAACAAAATAAATGAGCAGACGTTAGTGACAAGAAATATATGCTTAGTTTTGTGAACTTCATTTCACCGTAGATCGCCCTTGTCACTCCCGCTTATGCAGATCGAACATAAAGGTTCCTCATAGGTGCCATATAAGATTGGTTTCGCGTCAGGCTTGAAAAAGTAAGTCTCAGCTATATCCATGGCCACATGCATGCATCCTATTTGAGCAGTAGCTATCACGCACGTAAGCAAGCATCAATGATCTGTGGAGCACACTCCCCACTACCTACTTCCACGAAACTGCATGCCTGCTGCTGACCTATCTGATAAATATATACCCTTCCCAATTCAAACGGAACTGCTAGTTGTATTTTTGTTGGTCAGAAACTAGGATATAATTAAATATTGCATGTATATCTAGTCCAAATTCTTCGATCAAACGAACCCAGCTCTGAAAAGGAAGAGGTGAAGTTGAAGGGAGAAGCGACTTCCTCGTTTTGACTTAGAAACTTAGCTCTTGATCACCGATAAGCCTTGAATGTGTGTGTGCTTTGGGAGAATATCAACCACAAGGAGCAGGAAAGTCAGCACACATAAAAAGTTGAAGCTTCCTGAGTACATCCCCCATTGTCAACTTCTACTTTTAGTCATGTTTCCTGTTTTAAGCAGCTTGCAGATGTACTCCTCCATTATTCAAAGTGAAAATGAAAGATTGGGCCCCTAGAGAGCCACAGCAGTTAAATTTTAAAATTTTCTGATACAACATACTATAAGAACTTGAATTTTTTAATATAACATAGTACTACAACAACTTGGAATTTGAACAAGAAACCCTACCTGCTAACCTGCCGCCCGGCCGCCTAAACAAATCTCTGTGCCGTCCAGCTACATGCTGCCCCACAAAATTTACTAGCATATGACCAACCATAGACTAGTTTGGAAAAAAAATATATCGCTGCCTGCGTGTCCGTCGCAGGTATTAACTCCCCCGGAGAATCGGTGCAGGCTGGATCCGCCCGATGCATTACATATTCAGATGACCATTGACCGGAAGAAATCAAGAAACCATATGCCGATGGTGGAACGGAGAACAGTGGGAGGGCGCCGCGCCGCCTCCCCTGAGACCGCAAAAGGCGCCTGCAGGCCGGGCCCGGCGGGTGCTGATTGCGACGGCGGTGGATGGATCCGGCCGGGCAGTCGCCGCCGCCGCAGGGATGTGATACGAAGCGAGCGTCGACCGTCACCGAGGAAAGTAGGGGGAGGCGGCGGCGGCTCCGCCGTCGACGTCGTCGGCGAGTATACGGGCCGAGCGAGGCATCGTGGAAGCTTCTTGTCGGCCGGCCGGCTCGCTTGTCCTCGATCCAGGATATCTGTCTCTATGTTTGTTTAAGAAATTCTAATGTTATCTACTAGCTACTATATGACTGGGTTTAGTACGTACACATCAGATGCTACTGAGAGTGACGACAACGACAATGTGCATGTACTGCTTGGATTTGTAAATTTGTTTATGTCTCCCTTGGATCATTATTGTCACTATTAAAAAGGTTGCTTTCTATGGAGTTTCAACAGACACCAAATAACTCTGTGTTTTGTTTGTTTCTGATGATTTCTTTTTCTATGTGTTTTGAACAAATACTTATATATGTTTGCTGTCATTAGCACAAGGGATTTGTATGCATCAACGTATATATGAAGATTAAGAGGCTTTTGCTATCAAGTAGATTGTGCTCAAGATATGTATAAATATATGTATTTGTAGCTAATAACGAGCACCTCCTCCAAGAAAAACAAAAGCGCCGCTAGTGTGGAGTGACAAACACATCAACCAGGCATGACAATCGGGTTCGAGATGGCTGGCATGAAAGAGACGACACAGTGGCAAGTGGTGCCAAGTTGTGTGCGGCGTCGGAGAAATACGACTTCATCTTTTAGATAAGAAAGAAGAAGAGTGTAAAAATATCCAGGGGGGTATAATGGTCATTTTAGGGGGTCTAAACATGCATGTACCCTTGCATCTTCTAGTTCTCTGCTAAGAAAAAAGTATAGGTAAATTATATACAGTATGGGTCTAGAAAAAACACCTGATCAATAGGTATTATCCGTACCATGGATCTTGAGAGCTGCAAAAAGGCATCCTCAAACTAGTTCTGATGATGATGCAAACCGATTGCAACCGGTGACACTATATATCCCCCTAGTGCACTAATTTTTTTATGATATCATTCTCTCCTGGATTTATCCATGTGAAGTGCTCACATATTCGCAAAGTATATTATGCATATTAGAGTTATTTTTTGCAAATTGCATATTAGAGTTATTTGATTTTAATTAAATTTATAAGTTCTATAAAAAGGCATGTCAAACAAATTAACTAATAAGGTACTTAATTTGGTTGTGTCTAAACAATTTATCAAGAAAGCTAATGAAAACTTCCCATGGTTATTATAGGTTAGTGGGATTTTTACATGTGTAATGTGTTAACAGCTTAAGAAAAACACGGAGTACCTTTTCAAACCATCAATAATACACTGTATTTGTGTCTTGGATATATTGTATTTGTTGATGTTATTTATATGAAACTACTCAGATATTTCGTGGAAACTTTATTGCAAGTCCATCCTTAATGTTGGTAGTTTTCTATAGTGTTACAGAGTGTACTAGATGGAGTTTTAGTGTGATTGTCACTGGTAGGGAGAGGGGCTTTAGTCCCGGTTGGTAAGGGGTATAGGTCTCTCAAGTCCAACCGGGACTAATGATGAGAGATAAAAGCCCCCCCCCCTTAGTCCCGGGTGAACACTACAGTCCCCACCTAGCCTGTGATGTTCGACTGTACCTAATTAGGACGTGGGGCTGTGTATCAAAAACAAGAAAAAAAAGAAAATGCTTACATTTATTGTATATAAAAATAAAAAAAATACTTAATAAAAGAATTTAATCTTCTATTTCCTCCTATAGCTACCTAGAAATAAAAGTATTTCTAAACAATGAAAGAATGGAAATACATACCTAGTACATTTTCTGTATGTCTATTATTTTCTTTATGAGCATATATTTTATAAACTATATGTACAAGTAAAAATCAATTTTATGAAAAACAAGAAAATAAGAGAATGCTTACATTTATTCTATATAAAAATAAAAAACATACTTAACAAAAGAATTTAATCTTCTATTTCCTCTAATAGCTACCTAGAATAAAATCATTTCTAAACGATGAAAGAATGGAAATACCTAGTACATTTTCTGTATGTCTTCCTTTATGAGCATATATTTTATAAACTATATATATGTACAAGAAAAATTCAATATTATGAAAAACAAGAAAATAAGAGAATGCTTATTAATACAAATTTAATGAAAGAAGGAACAATGCAAGTACCATCCTAACTACATTTTCACGTGTATATACAAAATCTCATCTCTCTAATTTAAGCTCCTCCTACCTAGCTACAAATTAACATTTCTATTTTCTCCATCTCTAAACCATAAAACAAAATTTAATCACAACAAATGAAGGGAGGATGAAGATTCCAACCTTGACAACACTTTGGAGGAGAGAAATCTTCACAAACTAATGAAGAAAAAAATCGCAGCACCACCCTAGGCTTGAGTCGCCATGGAGTGGAGGAGCTTGAGCTCGCGGGTGAGTGGTACGGTGAATGGCTCGGGTGGCAGGAGGAAGAAGGAGGTACGGTGTTTATATGGATGCCGACCATTAGTCTCGGGTGGTGTTACGAGCCGAGACTAAAGGGGTACCCTTTAGTCTCGGCTCGTAACACCACCCGGGACTAAAGACTGGGGGCAATTATTGCCGGATAGAGCCGTTGGGAGCCCCCCCTTTTGTCACGGTTGGTAATACCAACCGGGACTAAAGGGGGGCCGGCTACAGCAGCCATTTCGGACCACGTCGACGAAAGGCCTTTAGTCCCGGCTCCAAAGTTGAACCGGGACTAAAGGCCCGAACCAAAGCCTCGCTCTCTACCAGTGTGTACTTGGATTTTTTATTTTTGTAGGACTTTGCATCCGTATCTACTGTTCAATAACTAGTACAGAAGAAATACACCATTATGAATTAAAGGAGGGTCTCTATTATTGCTCCCTACAGTCACAAATATACTAGTTATGTTTATCTCTCACAGCAACTAGCTAGCTCTTTGAAGGATAGTTTTGATTTGACCACACTATTTTCTATTTTATTACGTATTAAAAATCATAATGAGTTTGTACTAGCAAAAATAATAATAAAATCAGGTAGACAAAAAATATAAAAATCTCCAATTTTTACTTTTAATGAAAGAATTCTAATTAAGACACATCTTTCTAAATATTATAAGGAAAATTGGTGTCTATAAAGTTATTAATCATAATCATAACGAATAAGTCCAATTATATATGCATTTTTCTTGCATTAATGTGGAAGTCTAGTGTGTCTTTCGTAAGTTCAAATGAAATTCCAGATTTTAATTTCTAGCGAAGTTTTAATCTAGCTATCATAGAAGTATATAATGAGTACGATAAAAGAAAGTCACTGTTTAATTATTACTGCACATTTTTTCTTTCACAGCTCAATAACATAGAGCTGCACATGTTGTATACAAGATTCAAATTCTTTTGTATGTAAATCAAAACACATCCCAGCCTCTCTCTATATATATGTGTAGTAATAATAGCTTCACAAAATAGTTCCCTTTTGGAGGCGGGGCAATGGAGCTGCTCTGTTTGGTTTGCTCACCATTGCATCCGTATCTACTGTTCAATATCTAGTACAGAAAGAAATCATACTAGTGTAAAGGGAGTGTGGGGAACACATGTTATTAGGTGGCAAGTTTGCTATAGCAAAGTGTGTTTAATTTGCTAAAAGAATTACCATGCATATAGTAGATGTTTAGAGTTACTACATGTAGAAATTCCGTATATTGTGACCTAATACCACTCATGCTCCCATCGAGTAGATCCAAATCCAAGTATCCAACCAATTGCTAATTTTAGCAATTGGTTGGATTAGAGTGGAAAGTTAAATTATCCGACTTCATTACTAACAACAAGGGCATATGCCTTGCTTTGGGGGGGGTCACAATCTTCATTTATTCAGGAAGGCAGGCAGCAGCATCCGATACTACAGTACAAGCGTGATGGGTGACGCCACGGTCTTTTGTCGTATCTAGCCGCCCTACGTCAGCCCTGCCCTACGTGCCCCGACAGCGCCCTGGCTTTCCAGTTAAAGCGACAGGTCCCGCGGTCCCCACCCGCCAGTGACAGTGAGCGGGCCCCACCCCAACCGTTCTGGTCGGTAGAAAATTCGTCAACACCCCATCACCTTTTACTTTACCTCTATATAAACAGGCGCGGCAGCAGACGCCGCCGCATCTCGCTGCTGCTCCCTGCTTCCTTGCGAAATGGAAACGAAGTCAACCAGAGCACCACCACCGTTTCATCCGGCACACATGGAGACGGAGCTCCTCCACCCCATCATCCACGGCGGCTTCTACCTGCAGTACGGCGACTACGCCGCCGCGACGTCGACGTCGTCGTGCTCCACCTCCTCCTCCGACTCGCTCCCGTTCGGCATGAGCGGCTGCGGCGACGAGGTGCCCGCGTCGTCCGAGGCCACGGTGCCGGCGGCGGCTGCCGGTGTGGCGGGCCGGGCGGGGCAGCTGGTGGCCGCGCCGCCTGGCAGCAGCAGCAACGACAAGGGGCCGGCGTTCATCGGGGTGCGGAGGCGGCCGTGGGGGAGGTTCGCGGCGGAGATCCGGGACTCCACGCGCAACGGCGCGCGGGTGTGGCTCGGCACCTTCGACAGCGCCGAGGCCGCCGCCATGGCCTACGACCAGGCGGCGCTGTCAGCGCGGGGACCCGGGGCGGCGCTCAACTTCCCCGTCGAGCGCGTGCAGGAGTCGCTCCGCGCGCTCGCGCTCGGCGGCGGCGGCGCGGCCGCCTCCGCGGGGGGGTCGCCCGTGCTGGCGCTCAAGTCGCGGCACTCCAAGAGGAAGCGCCGGAAGAAGTCCGAGATCGCGGCGGCGGCGGCGGCGGCTTCTGCGAACGGCGCGGCGGCGTCATCGGGGAGGAGCAAGAGCAAGAGCACCGCCGCCGTGGTCGAGCAGCAGCGGTTCGTCGTCGAGCTGGAGGACCTCGGTGCCGACTACCTGGAGGAGCTCCTCAGGATCTCCGAGAGCTAAGTGATCACTTGATGACGCTCTCGCAGAATTCCAAGCTACTCTAGCTAAGCTAGCTTCGTTCTTCCGGCGTCAATGC
The DNA here is from genome assembly GCA_036936925.1 of Cenchrus fungigraminus. NCBI lineage: Eukaryota > Viridiplantae > Streptophyta > Magnoliopsida > Poales > Poaceae > Cenchrus > Cenchrus fungigraminus. Next base: position 79,701,255 of record CM072780.1, read on the forward strand.
AATGTCGAAGCCTCCTTGGATGGGGTTTTGAGTGAGGGGGATCCCATTTTCGAAAATTTTTGTGATTTAGTGCTAATTTGAACTAAATCCCAAAAATTTTCGGGGAAAAACCTTCAACCGGAAATCGGAACCGAGGAAAACGAAAAAAAATTGTTATAATGTGCACACTCAGATCTCGGCCCCAGCCATCTGCTGTCATATGCTCAACAAATTGTTGTACAGTATAGTAGCCACTTACATACAAGTGACAAGTGAGCAATTTGATATATATGGCCACTTTCCAGTGAAATTCAGCTGTGGGCTTTCTGTGACTGGGGACTGCACTGTGACTATTGGTCCCGTACATGCCACCCTAGATGCATGCATCTCCCTGCCTTTTTGCATGGATTAGTACAAGTAATCACCCCGATCTGTAGAATAGAATAGAATATATGAAGAACAAGTTGTGTCCACCTTTTTACTGGCATGTCAATATATATGCAGATATATATACATGGTGCCATAATTGGAATCTTGTGCTCTGTCCTTGTCCCTGATTGGGATGCCTACATGTACTGAAGTGCCATCTTAATTTCTTCTTTGGATCTTATCTCCCACTGATTGCTTGGGTTTTGTTTCGATTGCTATCAGGATGCCATGGACTTTACATGGATTTGGAATGTTCAACACTAGCTACCCGATCGACATGGTGTGTATGTAGCAGTTCAATTCATATGTGAGACCCCACCTTTTGCTCATGCTTTTGCAGATTAGTTGACAGAAAAGGTAAGGAACGCGGAGTCGATCGACATGGTGTAAGTAGTGCAATCATACCGTACCATTTGCAATTTGCCATCCGATCGATGATACACTTATTTCACAACATGAGTTAAATTTGTGTGGCTCCCCATTTCACATCATTTTGCATTTTTTTTTTGGTAATTTCAAACACATGTACACTAATTTGCATGGTAGGGCCCGCGTACGCAATGAATTTAGTTTCTTCGTTTAAACTCGTTGTATTCATCGTTGTCTTGTTGAGATTTTGAGCTCTTGTTTTTTGGCTGCAGCTTTTAATTTTATGTCTTGTTTAGTTCCCCAACTACACAAAAAGTTTTGGTTGTTTTGGCCATCTTTTTGAAAAATGGATCTAAACACCCTTGCAAAAACTTACCTTGCAAAGATTTTGCATTTGGGAGCCAACACTCCCAAAATTTACAAAAAGTACATTGGGACGTGTGCATTGGGCGTGTGCTAGATTTTACTATACTTTATGCAAAAAAAGATATTGGTAAATCCAAACACCTCATCCAAAAAGTGAGAATCAAAAACCTTTTGCAAAATTTGGAAACTAAACAAGGCCTAATTCCAGAACTAGTAGTAATGCTAGGAACACTTCTCCTATCGATCAAGATGCCCTATATACAGGCATGTACTATAGTTTTTGCCATTCCTGAAGATTTAGCCAGCCAAAGATACATATAGATGTTCTAAGCCTCAGACAAATTACTTTAAGTTTTTTTAGTTAGGATTTGTGCCTAACGCTCCATGGACTTTAGGTTGGATCTGTTTATAGTAAATCAAATGGTTTTGGGATACCTTTTTTAACTTGAATGACTGTCATCCAGATGTAATAAGCATCAGTTGGGTGGTAATAATAATAAATGCACTTCAGCATGAAAATGCTAGTTGTGCTACTTGATCCATTGTAATTTGGGTTATTACCAATGTGATACCTTTTTAAGAAAGTTGTATATCAACTACATCTCTCCTTAATAGTTTCAAGAATAATGCCATCTTAATTGCACTATATATGCTGTCACCCATCCCCAACACTACTGTGAGAAAAGGTTAAAGCAGTTCGAATCTTGGTAACCTTCAATATGCATCTAAATTTGAATAATACAAACTCTAAGAAACAGTTACGTTCTTTTATCGATTGATGCCCATATAAAGGCATGTATCAGTTTGCGCCATTCTTGAAAGATTTAGTCGTGCAAGGATACATACACAACAGGTTCTAATAAGTCTTTTAGTTATGGTTTGTGCAGTGGCTAATGCTCCACAAACTGTGTAGTTGGATCTGTTTGTAGTAGATCAAATTGGTTTGGAATAAATTTTTTATAAAGAAGAGTAACTAGTTCTCGTGGTATAATAAATGTCGGGTGGGTGGTAATAATAGATGCACTTCAGCATGAAAATGCTAGGAAGTACTCCCTCCGGTTCCATATTAGAAGTCGCTTAGGACAGCGACACGGTCACCAAAGCATAACTTTGACTTCTCTTTTCTATAAAAATATTTATTGGAAAGTTATATAGGTATATTCTTATGAAAGTAATTTTCAAGACAAATCTATTTATATGATTTTCACATTTTCAAACTCAACGACTTAAAAGTTATTCATGATTTATATTCCCAATGTTTGACTCAAATCTTGTCTAAAACGACTTCTAATAGGGAACCGGAGGGAGTAGCTGATCAATAGATTGCTGGTTCCTGCAATCCTATTAGTGCTACTTGATCCAATCCCTTGTAAATTGAGTTTTTACACATGTGAGTTTTTCTTAGAAAGCTGGATATCAGCCACACCTCTCCTTAATCATTTCAGGAAATGCCATCTTAATGTCATTATGATGTCACCCGACCACGACACATACTGTGAGAAAAGGTTAAAGTTATTCAAATCATGGTGACCTTCAACATGCATCTCAATTTGAATAATACAAATTCCATAGGACTAGATTAAGTTTAGTTAAACCATAATGTCTAAAACATTTTTCTAGAGAAATCTGATTGATTCTTATTTAGTTAGTGAAAAACTGGGCATAAAAAACACGAATTCATAATCACATTGTCCTTGTAAGTAGACAAAAGAAACCATTTCATAAAAGAAGGTAGAGATTAGGATAAAAATTATATAAAAAACCAAGTAGGCCATGTACAAATTATATAAAGCATACAGAGCTTACTGCAAAAAATAAGATCTAGTAAAAGATACAACAATATCGAACATATATTATAGAAACATAATGCTTTCTCAAAAGTTACTAGAGTAGTGTGTGTAGACTAAAAGATTAAGTACCCTTTCATGTTCTAAAGCAATCCTTGATCTCCAATAACTAACACAACCAAACTAATCTCGTGGACACCTTTTCAACTCTAAATATCTGCTTAGGGTACATATACCCTGTAACCGGTTAACACTCGGTTTCTCTAGCTAGCCCATTATTTCAAATTTGCAATTATCCTCTTGATGCTCACCTTCACATCCATACATATACATTTTCGCACCCAATGCATCATCCACATTTTCGTACCCAGTGTGCATTACTTACTGCTATCTTAATTAGTTATTGTAACCTAGTATTTGGTCTATCATTATGTCTCTAATAATTGATGAAAGCTCGGCCCAGAGGGACCTGCTTACTTTGGCCACGTACGTGCGGCACTAAGCTAGCTACACGAATGCATCAGGTGAAAAGTCGCTTCCAATAGATTTTGTGAACTCTGCCTCTCTGCGGGACCACCCCCCAACAGTTCATATCACAGGCTGGGTGGGTATATATCTTGTTTCCCTAGCTAGTTTGCAGTGCCACATTACACTAATCCAGAGCAAAATTTTCTATATGCAATGCAGAATTTATTTTTCTAAAGTTTCATCATCAACAAAACGAATGAAGGGGAACAAAAGAAATGTTTACATAAGTCAAGAGAAAAAATAATATAAGGCCAGCTTTCTACTATTAGCCGTATTAGCTTGTGGAACATACGAAATGTCTATATGGGATTTACTATTGGATACATATGATTCTGGACCATCCTAATAATGGCATCTCGTTGTATTGATTGCCGTCGATAATTCTTTCTGCATGCTGCTATTCCTACATATGCAATGGGTGATCACCAGGTCATAATGTGAAAATGTTTAGGATTAGTTGGGGCAATGAGTCGGGGGGGTTGAAGGGGGGCAATGAGTCGTTGAGAAGTCATTTGTTCTTCTGAAGTTTAGTACAGTACAACTTAACAAAAGAGATATGTTTGTTTACAATCCCTGCAAAAAATAAGATCAATATCATTGATATATTTATTATTTAGTTCGCTTTTGAAAAGATAAAAAAGAAATTAATGTCACACTGTCGGATTTAGAAAAGATAAAAGGATCACATGTATCGTGTTGGAAACATTCCATTTGAAAATTATGAGTTTGGATATGTGTGACTTATTCATTTTTGGACCTTTTCGAACTTTAAACACAATTATCTATTGGTCCGGCAATTTCTAAAATTGATTGATGCATGATATTCTCTATTGTTAATGAAACAAAATAATATCCAAATGAAATGCAAATATTTTCCCTTAAAAATACAAATATTTTTTTAAAGAATCGCTATCTCGTATTATTTCATTCACTCATACAAATAATGATTATCCTAGCAAATTGTGGGATCATGTTTCTTGAATTGTGTTTACGTAGTGCATGTTGAAAGGGGGAAAATCTACTCCTTCCGTACAAAACTTTATTTTTTGCTTTTCTTGATATATAGATTTCGCTATATTAGTTCTAAATACCTAGCAAAAGCTATGTAGTACGCAGGAAAAAATAAAATGAATAGTAATTTGGAATTTCCGTACAAAAAATAGTAATTTGGAATGAAGGGACTAGATCACAACTATTAACCTGCATTTTCTAGATACAAATTAAAAGAATTTCTGCCACAATACCCAATTTACAAACGAAGAGGTTTTTGCAAATTTCCCAACACAAATGAAAAATGAATCCAAAACGAAAAAAAATGTTGCCTGTGGGGCTTAATGGGCTGATCAATTACACGTTGACCTGGAAAAGTCTACCTGAGTGTGTGTGCACAGTGCACTCGCTTTGACCGTTTGACTTCCCTGAGAAAAGTCTACGCATTTAAACAAAGCCGCTGCCAAGATTCGAAGCCGAGCATGCTGCATCCCAAATCGCAGGTCACTATTCACTAGAGATTCCGCCCAAGCAGCGACGGTTCCATTCAAAACCCCTCCGACCCCCACGCTCACGCCGCGTGCCACCACCAAGAAATGGGCGTCATGCCGTCATCGTCCCACGCCACCAGCCCACCACCCTCTCCTCCTCTTGCTCATCGCCGTTCTCTCCTCTAAGGCGCCGCCAACGGAGCCGCAGAAGCCGGCGGCGGCGCTGCTCGGCCTCTTGCGGTGTGTACAGTAAGAGGCGCTGGACGGACCTGCGCGGCTTCGACTCCAAGCTCTACGCCGACATGCCGCTCGCCGCGGGCGCAGAGCTGGGCGGGGCGGCGGCACGGTGCCGTCGCGGGGCGAGCTGGAGGCGTTCCTGGCCCTCTACGACCTCGCGCCGGCGGAGTCGGACCTCGTAGCCGCCGACCGGCCGGACCTGGCCCTGCCGGAGCCGCGCGGTGGGCTCCTTCCCGAGGTGGAAAGCGGCGCTGCGCGGGCATGAGGTGCACGTGCTGAGGAGGAGGAACCTGAAGCGGCGGGTTGCGCCGCTGCCTCTGTAACATCCTTGAAATTGCTTGATCGTAAAATTATGGATTTCAAAATTTTTGCTTTGTATTTGAGTGCTCATGAAATAATTTAAGGATGTCTTCCTTTTTCCCTTCCCTTATTCCTAGATTTAATTTAAGTCAATCAATAATTTTAGGACTTATAAAATGTTAGTGTGAGAAGTTGGATTTTCATTTGGGATTTATTTGGATTTGTTAGAGTGGATTCAAATTTGAATTGGAATTCAAATTTGAATCAAATAGAAAATAGGGTTCAGATAAATAGGAAGACCTCTATACCTTTCGTGGGCCGCCAACCTCACTTTCAGCCCGCACCATCTTTCAGCCCACGCGCGGCCCACCAACCGACCGCCAACCCGCCGGCCGCATCACCCGCAAGCTTGGGTCGCTGCCAAGCGGGACCCCCTCGTCAGGCCGCCACGTCGCCCCTTTCTTCTTCCTCTCTTTTCCCCTTTTTCCCTTCCTCTCTCTCGCGCCGCGCCGCCGCCGTGGAAAGCCGCGGCCGTGCAGCTGCGCCGCCACCGCCGGATGCTTCCACGCGTCCCGAGACGCTCACCGCCGTCCGCTCTACCTACCCCGGCCTATAAGAAGCACCTCAGGGTCGCCCCCAAACCCAGTGGGTTTTTTTCCCTCACATGCCGGCCCACACGCCGGTGTGGCCGCAGCGGATCGCTAGGATCCTGTGTACCGGGCCAATCCGGTTCCTTGGCGCACGTTCGCCCTCACCGAGCCGAGCCGCAGAGAATCCCGCCGGGATCTCGTGTGGCCGACCACACCAGCAGCCACGCAGGCTACAGCTGGCTTTAAGCTGCCCACGTGGTCGCCACATCGGCACCAGTAGCCGGCTTGCAGCCACCTTGTAGCTAGTCTAAAGCCCCTTAGAGCTGTCCTGTAGCTAGTTTGCAGTCATTGCTATTGTGTATGCGTATTTTATTTCCAGAAAACTATTTTACCTTTGGAAAATTCTAGTAAATCCATTTTTGCTCCGAAAAATACAAAACCTTTTCCAGAAATTCTCTAAAATCTTAAACTCCGTGCTAGGCTAGTGGTTGCTCTCTTTTGGCTCTTAATTGCCGTTCTTTTGGAGTTAATTGCAATAGGGTCGTTGTTTATTTTCTTTTACGCGTTAATAGGAGCAGCTGGAGCCGGGGAGCTGATCCCGGAGTACGACTACGCTGACGACTTCGCCGCGGAGGACTACCCGACCCCAGGTTCACGCCCGACTGATTTTGAATACCTATTAGACATCGCAAAATAGTATGCTAGCGCTTTACTGTATATGCATGTTGATGAACCTTGCACTGCCTACTTTAATTACCCTGTCCTTGATTGTCCTACTACTATATATGTTTATAAGCGTGTGTATACGCTGTGCTTCGCGATGCATGTGTTGGGATGGGAATAGTGGTTCTTGGCGTGAGTGGGATAAAACCGGCAGGAGAAGGCGTTTTGGGTGCTTTGGCGGGGGTGAGCTCGAAACAATCGATCTGGGATCGGGGATGGGGGTGCACTCCTCAGTGCGTCCCCACTATTACGGTTTTCGGAGCCTAGGTGTTGGGGTTTTACGTGCGCTTGGAGGATATGAGCTCGCCCCGGTCTGAAACCGAGTAGACAGACCTTTTCACGGGACCTTTACGTACACACCACCCCGCCAAGCGTGGGGTTAGGGCCGAGTTGAGCTCGGCAAGTGCGGAACCATACCTGCCAGCAGGATAGCGGGGTATCAGTGGGGGCGAGGTGGAGGTGAGACCACCCTCGCAGAGCGACTCCCGTGTGGCCACACGGGGGCATTTCACAGTTCCGGTGCAATCCCTTCCGAGGGGGGATCGTTTTGAGGGCCGGATGCAGGATGGGACCGTAACTATCGAGAGTTCGCACGGTAGGATGGGCTCGGTCGGCCGTACACCGGTCGGGTGCCATTCCAGGTTGGGTTCAGGTGTACACGCTCTGCAGAGTTGTTCGATCTATAGCTATAGCCGCGTCCTCGGTTATGGACATGTCCCCTGATAGCTTTGTTCTCATGTTTTGGGATTTCTACCTTCCCCCTATAGTTGAGAGTGTGGTGAGCCGTGGTTGCAGCCGGGGAGAGGAGAGTGGCTCCCTCTACCTCGCGGATCCGATTGCAATCATTGAGGTGCGAGGAGAGGAAGTTCTCGCATCGACCCTAGATGGAGGTAGGTTGTGGAGACGGTACCCTGGGTTACCAGGTGGTTCCGAGCTGTGTTGAGAGCTTTGGGATGGAAACTTGATGGAGATATCTTGTTTCACTCTGCTGCTGCTGCATAGGAAACCCGAGCTGCTTCCTTGTCTCTTTTCCTTCCCTTTAGAAGTTAGGCCACTTAAAGCTGCATACAGTTGGTGACATGGACCTATCCCACTCCTTGGGGATAGACTTTGGGTGTGCAGGGTACGAGTCCGAGTACGACAACAACGCCGATGGATGGTACGACTGAGGGATGCGTCGCTTCGCTCAAGGATGACTTTGGCGAGAAGAATAAAAGATGGAGACCCTTCTGAGATGCTAGCTACCGCTGCGTAGAATTTCACTCTGATTCAGCCAAGAGGCTTGTACTGATGTACTCCATAATGGACATGTAATAAATTTATGTACTAATGTCTATGTGATGCGATGTATGACTGTGTTTTACTATCTGTGAGACGTTCTGTACGCGATAGCCACTAATCCAGGGACTATCGCGAAGGTACAGGGATTCAGGTTTTCTTTTGAAAATCCGGGGTTTTACAGCCTCTCTCCGGCTGGGCTCCGGCTACCGGGAGCTCTACTACTGCGACTCCTACCTGGTCGCTGTCTGTTCCGGCCGCTGCCTTTTGCTTTGCATGCTCGACTAGTCAAAAAAGCTGCAACCTGCGGATATATACGACGGCACAGCGAAGGGGCCAAGGAGGTCGTGTCGTCAACCTCTCGAACCTCATCATGCATCAGAGATATGGCTTCGTTCTCGACGGTGCGAGATGCCGAGATAATAAAGTGATGATCGAAGGTGAGAAACGTTGCTTTTACTGCCGCAGCAAAGTTGGGTCACAAAGTGACAAACCGATCCTAGCTAGAGCGAGCATCCTCCAATGCAAAAAGAATGCGCCAGTTTGTAAATTGTGATAGACTGATCCTAGCTACTACCGCGATCATCACCGTACCCAAGGCAAAAGAAATTCCGTACTATATCTTTGAGCAATCAAGAAAATCTAGTTCTTCCAGTAAGTGATTAGAAGGTTACACGCCTTTTGGACTCGAGGTTTTTTACGATACACAATACGATCTGTACGACCGGTTGAAAAAGGACTCGTATGTAATAGAAAAGGACCTATATATAAGGATCCGACGGTTGAGATACGACTGTTTTTTTAAGCTGTCGTACGGTAGTATTCAAAGGTCGTATGGGTAGTATAAGGGTATTATCGAAAATGTAAAATGATATTGTTGTAATATAGGAAATGAAATATATGAAATGTTTTAGATAGTATAAGGGGGCAGCGGGGAATTTTTTCCAAATAATATACATCTATCAAATTATCATTTTACCATAGAGAAAAACCGATAATACGACCGTACGACCGTTGGGTCGTATTGTATACCATAAAAAACCTCTTTGGACTCTGCATATTCATCTCTGCACTTGGATTGGGCATTGTTCTACTAGTTTTAATGGTATTATTATTACATGGGCAAAAGCAGAAATATATCCAACAAGGCTCATATTTTTGAAAGAATTTATCAGTCAAAGGGGTATGTAAAATGAAACGATTGTATCAAATGTGAGCTCTGTTTTCACCCTCGTACGAACGAGGGGGGAAATGCGCAAGAAAGGACAGCAAACTAGGGTGCAAATAGGTTATAATGTGTTGCACCTTCGAACCTCTTTAGTTGAATTATTTGTACTGCTTCTTCAAATAATTAAACTAAAGATGTGCAGATAATTAAACTAAAGAGCTTCGGAGGTGCACGTAACGGTTACCCCTTTACGCCCTTACAGCGAACCCAACAAAAACATGGTCTGGACAAGTAATAATAAAAATAATAAATTTACTAATCTACAAAAAGAATGACAAAAATTTATCATATACTGTATGAGTATGAGCACGCTCAAAACAAAAATGTTGAATACCAGTTGCCTAAAAATTGATTTTTTTTTTGAGCTAAACCCATCCTGCTTCAAATACTCGAAACAAGTACATGGTTACCATTGACTTCCCCTTGATCCCGGCCCTAACGGCCCAACTTATGGTTGAATTTTTTTAGGGGTAACAAAAATGTGAATACCATTGACGACCTCGCGAATTTTTTTATATATTTTTTTATTCTAATTTGCAAATTTATACGACGGTTTTGAAATTTATAAAAAATATACATCAACCGCCGTGGCGTTTACATTCCAACCGCCGTGGCCCACGGCGATTGGTGGCCGTCCACGGCGGTTAGGGAACCTCCACGGCGGTTGGATCTAACCGCCGTGGGCCACGGCGGCTAGACTCATTTTATTTTTTAAAACTTTATTAAATTATAATAAATCCAGTAGGAAAGTTAAAAAAGGGAAATTAAGGATCCAGTTATTACAACACAATCACAATAGGATCCAGTTCAAATATTACAGCACTGCAGAAAAGACAACAACATCTTACAAAATGACAAACTTCAGCCATTCTTGCAATGTGACATTCTTGCAATGTGACGACGAAGATTTATCTTTCCTGGTAGCTTTTTTAGCGGTTAAAACATATTTGTCAGTGGCTAAAATCTTCGAACGCTGAATTAAATTTAAAAATTGACGAGAACTCACCTATGGTGGGCGCTAGGAACAGTGTGCACCACAGGCACAGGCTACTCCTGGTAGCGGCCGAACTGCCTCAGCACCCTGTGGACGGCGTACTCCTCCACGTACATGTCGAACAGCAACGGCGTCCTCGTCATCCAGTAGTGCTGGTCTCGGAAGCACAAAGACGAGAGGCCCTGTGGTGCGCGGGTCGCGACAGCCTCCTCTGAGTACGGCGTCCACCTGACGTCCGCGTCCGTGAGAGCGTCAAACTGACCGACGAAGTCCTTGTACGCCCTCTTCGTCTGGTCGTGAGCGTACGAGGTCTGCATACAAACGAAATGTGAACCCTAAATGTGGATTGAACAAAATAGACAAAATGGAGAGACAAATTGAAAGTGAAAGGTAAGAAATTACCGTCCGGAGGCACCACAATGAGCCCATGGTGAAACGGTCGAGGGGGTCGTGGCCCTCTGGCAGGGGCTCGTACGCGTAGAGGGGGACGACTGGCCGACCAATCGTAAACCGCTCGTGGCACCAGAGCTGAAGAAGGAGAAGACAGCCGAGAAGGATCGCCTCCGCCGAACGACCCTTCAACACCCCCGAACACAGCCCCTGTACGTGCCCGCAAGAACAGAGTTGCCCCAACTGATCTGGGGCACGTCGTCCAAGGGCGCGTCGGCGATCCTCCAAGCGTGGGGGATCAAGTACCTCGCCACCGCGTCACCCTACGAACTGTAGAACAACACGAACCCAAACAGCCACAACAGGTACGCCTCGAAGAACCTGGCGACTGTCTCGGGCTCGGCGTCATCTGCTAGGTAATCAGCCTGCACAAACAAAATCAAACGTTAGTTACATTATCTACATATCTTAAAAAACGTAGAAAAATATGAGGTAAAGGTACGTACGCTGAACTGCTGCAACCAGGTCAAGGTGGGTCCGTGAGAGTTCGCAAACTCCTGGTACGGGGCGGGGGCGCGATCGTTCCGAGGAACGTTCGCGAACCGAGCGAGGAACTCAGTATGCTATTCGGCGGAGATGTCCACAGCCCCCAGCGGCTCGCCCGCACAAGGAAGGCCCATCAACAGGGACGTGTCCTGAAGAGTCAACGTCATCTCGCCGACAGTGAAGTGGAACGTGTGGGTCTCCGGCCTCCAGTGGTCCAGAAGCGCGCTGAGGAGGGAGAAGTCGTACTGGAACCGTGTCATACGATCCTTCCGAGGAATCGCGTCCCGCTGTCTGTCCCCCTCGACTAACCACGCTACAGCCAGGAGTCCTGCAGCACGTAGACTGAAACAAATAAGGTAAATTTATTAGTTACAACAAGAGGATAAATGAAGGTACAAACAATAACATAGCATCAGTTCCCGTACTTGGGAACCCAAAGGTCGTGGATCGTCAACAACGTGCGCGTAGTGCGAGAACGCACGTGTCCAACATCCTCTCCGAGGACGGCGGACAGGAACGAGCGGTACCTGCGGTCGACCTCCCTATCCAACAACTCTGACGTCACGTACGCGTCAACCTCAGCACGAGCAGCCTGAGCCTGGTCCTGAGCCTGATCCATAGCTGCAGCTGCATACAAAAATTAAATATACAATTAAAAATACCAGATAAAGTAATTTTTACATTTTCTAGAACAGGTAAAATATTTATCTACATTGTCTACATTTTTGTAAACGAGGTAAAGTAATTTTCTAGAATTTCAAAAGAAGCTAAAGTATTTTGGTACAATTTGTAGAATAGATAAACTAATTTTCAACATTTCCGACATTTTCTAAGCAAGGTAAAGTAATTTTCTAGATTTTCTGGGCAAGATAAAGTAATTTTCGACAATTTCCTAAACAGGTAAACTATTTTTCTACATTTTCTACATTTTGTAAACGAGATAAAGTATTTTTGTAGAATTTCTAAAGAAGCTAAAGTAATTTCTACAATTTCTAAAACAGATAAACTAATTTTTTATATTTTCTAAATAAAATAAATTAATTTTCTATATTTTCTAAACAAACTAAAGTAATTTCGACAATTTCCTGAATAGATAAACTTTTGTAAATGAGATAAAGTAATTTTCTAAAATTTCTAAACATGCTAAAGTAATTTCTACAATATCTAGAACGGATAAACTAATTTTGTAAAGAAGCTAAAGTAATTTCTATAATTTCTACACATGCTAAAGTAATTTCTATAATTTCTAGAACAGATAAACTAATTTTCTGTATTATCTAAACAAATTAAACTAATTTCGATAATTTCCTAAACATATAAACTAATTTTCTACCTTCTCTAAACTAATAAACTAATTTTCTAAATTTCTATATTAAAAAACTAATTTTCTAAGTCTAAACTAATTAAATTAACTAATTTATAAATTTTCTAATCTAAAAACTAATTTTCTACCCTAATTACACTATCCTAAACTAATTACACTAATTAAACTAATTAAATAAAAAGGAAGAAGACTACCGTGAGAGGGGACGACGGCAGGGAAGGAGGGGGCGGCGGCAGGCGTGGGGGACGGCGGTCGCCGTCGCCCTTTATATAGGGGCGGCTACCGCCGTCTGCCACGGCGATAAGGCCCTACCGCCCCACGGCGGTAAGGTACCGTGGGGCCCACACCCTGGACCCGACCGTTGGCGGTGGCCTTACCGCCGTGGGCCACGGCGGTTGGGCATGCTGCCGCCGTGGCCTACAGCGGTAGGCTCTTTCCGCCGTGGCCCACGGCGGTGGATTTATATTTTTGATAAATTTCAAAACGGTAGTATAAATTTGCAAATTGGAATAAAAAAATATAAAACTTTTTTTTCCGACTTCCCCTTGATCCCGGTCCTAACGGCCCAACTTATATTTCTAGTTCATTGGCCCATTACCAGCTCCCCCTTGCCCATTTCCGAGTCGAACAAGGCTGTGTGACGGCCCGTGCCGATTGACCTGACCAAATCTGATCCATCAATCAAACTACGCTTTGCCCCCAAAAAAAAATCAAACAAACTACGATAGATTTGGAACTTTCCTAATATTCCCTCCTACCTATTCTAAAAAAAACTTTAATATTTAATTATTTATTTTGCAAAAGCTTCAAAAGGCATTGGTCAAATTTGCTTGCATCCCATGTTTCAAGATTTGAATTAAAGCTTGAAATCGGCAAGAAGTTTCGAATTGTTGGCCGGTTGGTTTAGTTTGTATAGTTTTGTCAAGCAGATCATCCCAGGAGCAGGCCAGACAAAAGAGTTATACAAATGGAACATACATTTTGTGGGCAACGAGCGAGTTTACAAGAGTTGAGTGGAAGGACAAAGTAACGTTTGCCGACCGGAATTTGTTGGAACACGAATCGAAACAAGAAATCGGCCGCATTCGCAAGGGAGATCACCACCTCCAAGCCGATGCACACACGGAAAGATGCGTGCTCGACTAACCCACGAACGGGTACTGCTCGTAGCGCACGCTGCAGTCGATGAGCACGGCCCTGGCGCCGACGCTGCGCCCGCAGGTGGCGCCCATCTGGCTCACGGCGGAGCGGAGGCACGCCGCGCAGTCGCCCTCCGCCAACGCCGGGCGGCACGCGGCGTGCCCGTACGCGAAGGCGGTCGGGTACGGGGAGATGTCGTAGAAGTCGCGGGCGCCCGCCGGCGCCGGCGTCTCGGACACGAGCTCGGAGAGCACGTACGCCAGGCTCGCCGCGAAGGGGTCCCCGGCGCCGTAGGACGCGCCGTTGCACAGCACCGACAGCGCGTCCGTGTTCGGCGCCGCCGCGGCGCCGCGCGGGGAACCGGCGACAAAGAGCAGGAGGAGGAGGAGGAGCGGTGGTGCCTGGGTCAAGGATGCTGCCATGGTGAACCTACGACTCTACGAGAGCTAGGTTTGTGCACGCCGTGTTTGGCTTGTGTGATCTTGGCTTTCTTGGTGATGAATGTTGTGATAGAGAAGAATGCGAGGCAAGGATGCGACACGGATTATACGGCTAGGCCCTAGGAGTCAGTGAGTGAGTGAGTGAGTGAGACACTGACAGGGACATGCCAGCAGGCCGGCCGGCCTACGGTCCTGCTGGTTTTTGTAATGGCGTGAATCGTGATATGTCCATTTGTTTGTTGGCTGGCTTTGGTTGACAGTCTCCATTATTGGTGGATGACGTGAGCAGCGAATGTGCCCCCAGCTCTCGTTTTGTCGTACATTTCTTCCTCTTCTTGAAAACGGATTAGTAAACAATAACTATATTTCTGCGAAATACACAGTACATAGGAGACACTCACAACACACGCACACTCATCCCTATGAATGCACGCACGTAAACCCTACCCCTAGCAACATTTTCGAACATTAATTATATTTATGGGAAGACTCCTAATTGGAACATTTCTATTGCCATCATCAAGAAAGAAAGGCATGCATGTAAATGGGCCACACACGCTCTCGTTGGAACAATGTGGACCTTTATGGGCCACACCGCTCTTGTTTTTTCTTGCGCTTTTGGTGGGTGCCATATTTTCTTTTTGGAATTCCATTCTTTTTCCTAGTTTTCTCTCTCTCCGTGGGTACTGTCTACTGTGCTACGACGTACGAGTGAGTAAGTAACAGTGTGTGTGGGCTCCCATATTCATTGCTTAAGGACACAGAAGTTTCACCATTATATTTAAAGACACTATTCAATGGCATATAATACATGCATTGATATTAACACATTGGGATGTCTCGTTGTCAACCCATTATTAGTAGGGAATAAACTTTATATCTTGGTTCTCGAAGTTCATTAGGACTAGGTATTTTTGTACTTGATACTAATAGATGTATTAGTACCGGGTGGGGAGGGAAGACTCCCGACACGCCTCTCATGAGCCCCATTAGTGACGGGTGGGAGCAACACCTAGTACTAAAAGGCCCCATTTAGTATCGGGTGGCCACATCCCGGTACTAAAAGGTGGCCATTTAGTACTGGGGTGAGAAGTTCCACAGGTACTAAAACCCAAACACACGACGCCGTCAGTCTCTATGCTCTCGCAGGCGCTCTCTCTCTTCCCCCGACCCTTATCTCATTTCCTTCGTTCTAAGACTAAGTCCAGCAATGAATCCTCAAAAGAATATGCAAAGGCCCGTTTGAGACAAAGAGAGAGATTGGGACGGAATCGCAAAAACAAAGGTTCCGCAGCAGTTTTCCCCATCTCGTCGCCCCATCCCCGTCTCGCGCGGACGGACGGTTGGTTCCCGCATATTCCGCGGGCGAGGGTCGGCGGCGCGCGGTCGCCGTGGCAACCAGCAGGCGGCTCGCCTGCTCTGCTGCCGCCACAGGGGAGGTGACCAAGGCAGGGGCTAGCGGGGGCAGGATCCTCGTCCCGGGCTGCCTCCTCGTCCCCGGGCGTGAAATTCGCCCTCAAGCCTCCTCCTCGGCGACGAGGACGAGCCCGACGGCGGCGGTCTCCCGGCGGCGGGTCGAGGTCGGTGGGGGCGGACCGGCGGAGACCGACGATGCAACGCTGGGTGGAGGGCTGGATGGCGGTGTGCCTAACAGTGCGGCTCGAGCCCGGCAGTCGGGGCGGATGTGGCGGGGGAGGTGGAGACGGCGGCGAGCGGAGATGCGCAGGAGGCGGGCTCGGAGGGGATCGAGGCAGGCATTGTGGGGTGGAAGCAGGGAGACGTCACGGGCGGTTGGACTGAGGGAGAGAGAGAGAATCTCGAATATGAGGTAACCGAGACCTACAATAGCAAAAAGAGGAACCCGATGAGGAGACTGCTGGAGTAGCTATAGTCACGAATGTTTCGTCATTTTGAGGATGGGGTGCCCTTTGAGGGCATTGCTGGACTTAGTCTAAGTCTCTTCCTCAAATTTCTCCCTCTTTCTCACAACCGCCTCTGGCTCACATCTCTCTCTTTCTCACAGGGGAGCGGCGAGGATCAAGGGAGGTCGGCGCCACAGCACCTGGAGGCCGCGCGCGTGGGCCACTCGCCGGCACTAGCGCGCGGGGCCGTGGCCGGGAGGTGCGGCGCGTAGGGCCACGACCTGCCACATGGCAGGCGCCCGCCCCGACGGCGGCCGGCCTCAAGTGCATGTGTGCGGCCCGCGTCTGGGAGAGGTGTGGCGCGCCTGGCTGCAGCCGTTGGCATGCCACGGCAGGCGCCGCTCGGACGGCGGAGGCCCAGCGGCGGACGTGGGCGCGAGTGCAGCGACGGGAAGCAAGCTCTCTGTTCTCATTGGTTGTGTACAGTGGCGTAGCCAGTATTTGAAAGTTGGGTATTCCCGTCTAAAAAAACTTAGTAGTAATTAAATAAAATTCCACATAATGATAATAGGACAAATAAAGGTAAAATTTATTGAACTTTAAAGTAATCATGAAAAGTTACAAAATACATAAATGAAATTACGTACTAGTAGCTCTAACTTTCTACTTCAATTCCTTCGTTCATATAGCTTGAAAGAGCAGTTTTAACTTTGTGTTTGTCCGTGACTTGGAGGTGGCTTACACAAAGGACGTACAATCTAATAATTAACGATACACTAGGAATGACTAGGTCGTCGAAAGGACGTACAATCTAATAACTAGGTCGTCGAATGTGCTGAAGTGATGCAGGAGCCCAAATCCTGGTGTCTCAATGCTTCTCAACCTCATTGGCCTTTGTATCCGGCGTGAGAAATCAAGATTTAAGCCCAACATAATATGTGTATGTGTATAAAGTCTAAATACACTTGTTTTCTTGTAAAAATAGTTGGGTATTCCCGGGAATACATGGGCATTCACGTAGCTCCGCCCATGGTTGTGTACATATTGTAATGTCTGTGCTCATTTGGTGATGTTGAACTTTGATTTTTGTTCTTATCCTTGTGAAATGTGGGATTGTAACTCCTTGTTATTGTGAAAATGTGGGATTGTAATTCTGATGAATATATTCGTGTGATTGTATTGTTGAGATTGTGATTATGAATCTCTTGAAGAAGATTCGAGAAATGGAGAAAAGAAAAAGGAAAGAAAGAGAAAGAAAAAGAACGGGGACAGGGATGACGGGAGGAAGGACGAACGGAGGATGGAGCATGGACAGTTGACGGAATAAGGCTTTTTGTACCGGGTAAGCCACGCCACCCGGTACTAAAAGCAGCCTCCTTTTAGTACCGAAATCTCAATAACAAGTGCATAACCGGTATAAAAGGGGTGCTGGGACCCGGTACAAAAGGTTATTTCCCTAGTAGTGATAGGGCGAGATCTGAGACAATTCAAACAAACCAACGTTGTACATGTCGGTGTACAGAAAATGCATCGCTATGCATGCTAGCAGTTTGAAAATGCACCGCTGGCCCTCGGTTTGCTGCTGTGGAAAATTGTGAAAATTCAATCAATCGGGGAAATGAAAAGCTACCCCTCTTTCTTGCGCTCCTCGCGTTTCACGGCAGACGTGTCGCGCAGTGCTGCGTCCGAGCGACCGCCGAAGCGAGCAGGGAGCGCGCGTCACGCGAGATGGCGACTGAGGCCGCGTGGGGTGTGCGCGGCACCGCTGGCATGTGGCCTGTGCGGGAACGCGGGACCTGCTGTCAGCTGCCTGGGCCTCGACATCGATCTGATGCTGATGTGTGCTTGCGGGAGGCGTTGTGGGCCGCGTGGTTGGGGTGGGACGCGAGCGCAGCGAAGCCCTCCACGCTGAGCGGTGGGGATGTGCGGGCTGTGGAACCGCTTGCCACAATGCGGGCGGATAGGCTCCACGGGTGGGTGGCCACGCGAGGGCGGCGTCGGAGTAGTGTCGCCCGCCGCCTACTCCCACGTCGTAACAGTGCCGGGGTACGGTTGGGCGCCTGCGCCTGCGTGCCGCTCGTGCGCCGTCCGGTGTCGCTGAGAGGTGGCCCAGCAGCTGGGCTGACCCCTGTTGGGTATTTTAGCGTCACACGAATAAATCCGCAAGCGCACGGATACCGTTGTAGCTTTCACCTCAGAGTATTCCAAGGGTATCGAATCCAAGGGAACGTGTGTGCACTAACTTCGTACAGTCGGTCCAAGGACACACCTAGATAAGAGGTAAGGATAGAGAGGATTCCTAAAGATAGTACTATAGATGAGATTAAAGGTCGATCTCTAGATAGAACTTGGCTTAGGGTACCGATAGCCCTGACTTAACAGGCGACTCTGGTACGCTGATCTATGTGGAACGGAGCTCTGACTATATCCAACTGCGGAGGATCAATGAGGGCCAGAAGGGCTGTCACCACCTCCTGGACTGCCTCTACCTAACCTTGGGATAAGCGAACGGATGATAACCAGTAGCGTGTCACAACGTCCACGCTGTGGTTACTGCCGTAGCCAATGGACTACGACACCCTGTACTAATAGAACTACGACCACGGAAGAGAACTGATCTCACTCACTATAGGTACTACTAACTTATACTAAAGGCATACGAAAGAGCACTCGGTCCCATACTATGCTTCCAACGTATACGAATGACTTGCAGCAGACGAACGCATAAACCCAGGATCTACACACTAGCAGAGGAAAAAGGTTACTCATGCAACCTAGCATAAACTATTAGAAAGGAATCATGAGCACACTTTATTCTAATCAGAGCATGCAAGCATATCCACTTTATTCTAAATGACGAACATGCATACAAACGGATATGAGCACTTATGAACCTATGCTACAAGATCGAAAGGTTGTGTTCGCGAAGAACACAAGCCTCTAAATCAATAACAAGCGAAGAACACAAAAACATATCACCTATGCATGAATGCTACTTTAGTCTAAATAGAAAATGCAGAAATACTTACTTTACTCTAATTGAAGAACAAGCATCCATAGAGATACAACTCTCTCTCTCTCTCTCTCTCTCTCTCTCTCTCTCTCCTATTCTCTAATCTACCAAGGAGAGGCCTCTCCTTTGAAGGGAAGCTCTCATCCTTGGGTGAGATGGTGTGTCTCTAAATGACCCCCCTCTCCTCCTATTTATAGGCCTATGGAAGGTTTGGGTTTGCCTTGGGAGAGTGGCTTTCCTCCTTGCTTCTTGTGGGCCCAAGCATGATCCAGGGGTTTAAGGCGGTAACTGAGTGGATAACACCCCAAACCGCCTCTAGGAGATCACCAGGAGTTGACACGTGGAAGCTGGGCTCGAACGGCGGCAAGCTAGGGTCGGCCGACCCAGGGGATCGGCCGACCCCCTATCACCGCCAAATGGCCCCAGCTTTCTTTGGGTCGCTCCTTGGTGGGCCCTTGGTCCTGTCCTAGGTGTACGCGCAAAACTAAGGCGGTTTGCCTCCTCTGGTGGGCCCTTTGATCCGTGTGCTCTCTCCTGATTGGCTGGAGTTGTGCTTCTTTCCTTGGTGGGTCCATGGATCCATGTGAAGCCTATGTGGCAGCCTCTCATTGGTTGGTGCTGGGTTGCTTGGATCCATAGGGTGTGCTTTCTCTCATTTAATGAGCTAAAACACCTGCATTCAAATATTCATCTACACTCGTGGGATTTGTTAGATATAATCACTATCCCACTATGGATGTTTAGATTTAATGTATTTTATGTAGTAGTTGACGGCCTAAAAGTGGTACTTAACAGCCATCAACAACCCCGCTTGGCGGTCCCCGCGGATTGTGCCGGCGCGGAGCGGAAGGGGCACGACGCTCCATGCCGGAGCCTCTCCCACCCCGGCCCCCCATCAGCTGGGTGACGCGCGGGCGCTGTGTCGTTCGGTCCACCAGCCCCCCCCTGTCGGAGCAGCCCCCAGACGGTGCCGTGCGGCATGGGAGCAGTTGGGGGGTGGCCTCCCGGGCTTCGATGCGCACGGCCACCCCGCGACATCACAGATAAGTTCCCCCATCACCCCGTATCCTTTCCCCGCTTTCTTCTTCCTCTCGACCCGTGTACAAACCCTAGCGTCCACTTCTCCATCTTCCTTACTCCTGTTTCTCCAAAGTGTCAACCATGGTGTGCGGATATGGTACCTCCTTCTAGCGCTCCTCGCACTGCTGATTTGGATTCGTTGTGCATTTACCTGATCCCCGGCTACTTACTCTTCTATTCCAGGTGCAGAGGTGACCTAGACTTTGGTCTGATCCGCCGGTTCCTGCTTTTGCTGATCAGCGACGACGAAAAGGTAGACGTAGCTACCCGCTGTGCTTAGCGTCTCCTATTTGCTGGCCCATGTTCTATGATATCGTGTCCCTACATCTGCTTGCTGTATTCTTGGACCACGTGTTTTGTCGTGCTTGCTCTGGTGTTTGCTGCTACATATATGCAATGTCGTGCTTCTAGAAATTTATATGATGTGTATGAATTGGTTTGAGAAACCTGTCCATCTTGAGCATGTGTGGACTGTCCTGCTTCTAGAGATATTTGTTGAAACAAGCTTGCCTGTCATGTCTTTTTCGGGTTTTTTTCCATTCTTGCGTAGGTGATCACTTCTCCTAGCTGACTATTACTGCTTCTGTATGTGCTCCTAACTGACCATCTCTTTGTTGTGCCTGCAGGAACCTTCTTGGATTGGGTGATTGGGTCCATAGGTTCTCAGGGTAAGTTTTGTGCCTTCTGTAGTTTTTTCCTCATGAGTCCCAAAAGTGACAAGTATATAAAGCCAGATGTTGTGAATCGATTCTACTTTCCAGTGTACCTGTGATTTAAAACTTGAACAGGCATGATTGTGTTGGATAAAATAGCCCATAGATTCATGGTTCGGTCTTCGGCGAAATTAAGTGATGGTTCCAATCTTATCTCTTTATGGTTATGCCAAATCTGAAAGTATGATACCATAATTTTGTGATACTACTTGCACTATTAATGAAGAGCATTTCTGAAAGGATCTGTGCTTGCTGCATTTCCATGCCTGTGTTTAGTTCTCTAATATCATGTTTGCTACATAGTAGATGAGATAATTTATATACGACACATCATGCTTAGGATGTATAATTGGTCCCTTTTTCTAGACTTGGACATAGGACTCGAGCATGGATGATCTTTAGTGCAAATTTTCTTTGGTTTTCATATATATTAGTGTACTCCTGGTTTGGTCGAAATATTAATTGAGTTTATCTTGACATGGTTGTCTTGATGAGCTCGCTATGAGTTAATTCTGTTGTCTTGGTTGTTTGATTTATGGTTATGATTAGTCTACTACTGTCATGTCTATTCCTTTTTGTGCATACCATGAACTTGTTTCAACGTTGAACTGCGGTACCTAGATATTTTCCTACAAAAGTCAACTAGCAATGCATCTGCATTAATACACACTGAGATATTTTTGGCAAAGCTAAACTCAGTTTATTTTCAGGCTGGAGTACAGAGAGCTCATTGTTGCTGTCTACTGGTGGCTGAACCTTCAGGTTGTGCACTTGCTCCTGTGTGTGCTTGCAAGATTGCAGAGGTAAGCTTGGTTTCCTTACTTCGTACATCATTCTTCTTTCTATGTTTTATTTTATTGCGGGGTGCTTTTGAATGTTGAGCACAAGGCCCTAGGTTTTATGCTATAATTCTTTACTTACTTTTCTGTGAGCCTCTTATCGGCTTATCTACTGTTCGCTTCTTTTGGTTCTCCAGGTGGAAGGGATCTTTTTCTTACCTATCTTGAGATACAACTCCGCACTTACCTATCTTCTGGATATAATGGTTAGTGGTTGTAGAGGGTGGATTCTGCTTAATTGCTTTATGTAGTTGCCTTTTTCATTTGTACGTTCTTCTTTCCTAATTGGTATGAATGCCTCTATATTTATTTTACATACTGATCACAGTAGTAGCGATCTAGATGACTACTTGGGCCTGCAACAAGTGTTGTAAACAGATATTTAGTGGTAGCTTGAACTGTTGCGGGTCTATTTGTGCTATTGCTGATGACTACCAGTCGTCTACTTGTGCTGCTATTTTCTATTCATTTACTTTTCTGACATCATTATTGTATTGGTTCCTTTACAGCTTAGGCGAGTATATGTAGGTGTCCAGGGCGAGAAAGAGGATGCCCTTTTTTTGTCTACCAGTTGCAGCACGTCGCTCGCTCCTCACACATGTTTTGAACGCTAAAGCATGTGTCAAACAATTAGATACATTTTGGTGGTTTCATTACTGCAAATTGTGACCTCTTTTATTTGATGCTGTGAACTTCCTCGGTGCTTAGCATACTTATTCAGATTAGTATTCCAAGCTACCATCTTAAACGTTTGGTAGCTAGGAATCTTGATCGTGATCTGTAATATATTGACAGAACCCTATGTATGGGTTGCAATGATCGAAGTGTGTAATATATGACTAGACAGAAACCTTATCCTTATGGACTGCAAAGGCCAGTTGATCACCGGCACTGATCGATACTGTTTAATGAATTCAGCCGGGACAAATGATGCGTTAGTGTACTGTCAATGTTGATTTTCTTTTGGTTATGTTAATTTTGATCACAGTGGAGTGCACTTTCGGTAGGGCGCGCATCGCGCGCCGGATTGTTGTACCGCCTTAGTTTGGGTAGTTTGGGTTTTGCCTGCCGAAACTTTGGCCCGACGAGCGCGGCCCCCAGGTAGCAGGCCCATACCATTTTTTTTTGGAGGCGCTGATGCAAAATACAAAATGAGACTCTATATTTTAAAACGAGCTTTGTTTCGATACTTAAATAGTGCTGAAAGTGAAAGATATTAGACAGTATCTTGTATTAAGATTTTTTCAACAATTTATTTAATAAATAAAATTAGTTTTTGAGCTTACGAAACTAGTACTTTCTAGTATTATCCTATTGATATTTTTTGGTAGTGTATTTCATCGAATGAATGGCTCACGATATTAATTACAAGCATCTCAAAATTTTTGATAGAATACAAATAACCAAAACGTATTCAGATATATATTTTATATAATTTCATAAGTTTTGCAATACTGAAAACTTAAAGCATTCATGTCGAATGAGTAAAAAGTGAATCTTCTTGTCCATGTTCCTCTCTTTTTTTGGGTATGTATATCTCACGTAACATTACGAAGGTTCACTACTGATGAAGAAATAGTACCAGTTAAATCTTGTGATAAATTAAAAAAATATGAACATCAGTAACGAGTTGAGAGCCGGTTCCACTACAAGAAGCTTTACCAGCTGAACTACATCAACAACGCTACCCCCATGGGCGTCTTTTTTGTTTTCTAGCCCTTTTGTTGAAAGATTCTCACAAATACACCTCTTTTGGAAACATTTCAAAAAATGGATCCCGAGCTCGGCACTGTGAATTATGGCGCCGAAGTAACACGTCTCGACGCCGTGAATCTTGGCGTTGAGGTTGAACGAGCTGGCAACAAATTGAGCTGATGTGGAGCTGACATGTAGCCGAGCTCGGCGCCAAGATCTGCGGCGCCGAGGTCCCTGGCTTCTGCCGGCCTGCCATCATGTGGCGTTGGAGCCTGTGTAGTCGGCGCGGCACATACACGCACACGCCCGTCGCATGCACACGTCCTAAGCATAGTAACCGGCCGCCGACCGCATGCCATGCAAGGAATTCCGCCATGCAAACGTCCGCATGCACGCGCACACACACGCACGCCATGCACGCACACACACGTTACACGCACACACACGCCATGCAGGCACACACACGCCACGCGCGCACACACACGTAACGGCTGGCCGCATGCACCGCCTGCCGCACGGAGACAGTGCCTCGGCGCCATGGATCAGCTCGGCGCCGTGATCTGTGGCGTCGAGCCTGGCGCCACATCAGCTGCCATGTTTGCTCACGTCAGCCGCGAATCCTACACCCTCGGCGCCGAGACGTGTTACCTCGGCGCCACGGGCCACAGCGTCGAGCTCGGGGTCCATTTTTTAAAATCTTTCCAAAAGGAGCGTATTTGTGAAATTCTTTCACCAAAAGGGTTAAAAAGCAAAAAAGTCACCCCCCATGGGGGTATTTGAATTTATCATCACAGAGTGGGTGGGTGGACCGGACCGGTTCAATTCGATGAATCCTGTTTATTATTTTCTGTTTGCCAACACGGCGGCGCCACCTTACCGCCTCCTCTTTCTTTACCTTACCTTGAGTCGCTGTCTGAACATGGACACCACGACGCTACCCATTGGGTATTTGGGTGCTTTTGCCGGATCCGGTGGCCCTGCGTCTCCTACCGCAGCTAGTAGGCAGCCAGCGGTACGGGGTGAGCAGGCCAGTGCGCATGCCTGCTCATCCAGTGTAGATCCTGATCACATCCTGGCACGCACGAGGTTCGCGTCCACACCGGCCGCGGCCGAGTGCAGAGCCCCTGCGCATGCATGCGCCTCCCGCTCGCTGATGCAATTGGATAATGGACGACTGATCGAGCGCCTCCTCCCCCCGTGAAGATGGGACAGACAGTTGCCTCACGGAACTGTTGGAAAATCGAAAATAGTACTAGAAATAAGGTAGCAATTGTGCTTGTGCTGTCGATATTGGAGGAGGGTATATTTTAAACGATAGCGAATTAACGGAAACAGGTTATATACTGAGAGTAAATGATCAATTCGCTAACTGGACCAGCCAGAAGGTGTTGCGCGAGTGTCTTTGTTGGATGATATTTGAAAACGATAGAAATATTTTTTTTTGAAAGCTAATTAAACGAACCGTCTTACTTTCTGGACGGAGGAGTAGGCCACACGCCCGCGCCAACAACAAATCAAGGCCCGGTGGCGCCGCCGCCGCCGCAAGTAGCTAGGCTGCTGGGCGCGGGCCCGCCCCGGTCGGCTGCATGGCGAGCACGCCCGGCCACGTGCGGCGCCACGCGCCGCTGGAGACACCGTATGTGTACGTCCCGATCCGGTGCAACTAACGCGACGCGAACCGACGTGCCCTGCTCCTATATATACGCGTACGTACCACGCACGCACACGCATGGCTTTGCATTGGCCTAGTATAAGCCCGAGAGGAGCCGACTTCTTGCGAACCTTGATGATGCCGCAGCGGCATCATCAAGGTTCGCAAGCAAAGTACGTACTCTCGGCGTGGCTAAGCTTGCTGCAGCGTGCGGTGCGTTTTGTGAATCTTGATGATGCTGCACCAGCAGTAAGTCGGCTAGCTGGTGCTCTCTCGCTTGTGTGGGGGCTCATATTGTGGATGGGGACTCGTAGTGTCCAGCACCACGCAAGCATGTGCTCGGCTCAACAGCGCGCCACCAACCTCCCACTCTCACCGACTACCCGCCTAAGACTATATGTTACCGAAGCGACAAAAATAACATCCCATCACGTCGGAATTGGAACCCACCTGTCAGCGACATGTGGGTGGGACCCACATGTCAGAAGCTTCTTCCTCCTCCGTCCGGCTGCTGCAAGCTCCCCGGCGGAGCTAGGTTAGGGCGGCGGAGCCGGGTTGACGACGGATCCGGCGGCTCGAGTCACCGGAGACGATGGAGGTGGGCGGCGCGGGGGCTTCGGGGCACGCCGCAGGTAGGGCTAGAGTTACACCGACAACCGTAGAAAGGGGGTGGGGCCGCAGGTAGACCAGGCGGCGGAGGTGGGTTGAGGGTTGATGCGGCGGCGGGGACGCCACCGGCCGGGGTCGACGACTGGACAAGCGGTGGGCCAGGGAGGGGTGGGGGAGATCCTCACCGGAGGACGACGGCGCGGGGACCCGACAGATTAGCGCGTGGGGGGGTAGGGGGTGAGCGGCGGCCAGATCCAGCGGCGGTAGCCGCCGGATATGGGGAAGGAGGGCGGAGGCGGGGTCGAGCGAAAGGAGGCGGGACGGGGAAGAATGGAGGAGGAGGAAGGATGGTGGGTGGCGGCTGCGCGGGGGTTGGGGAAGAAGAAGATTAGGGTTCCCGTGTGGGCTTTCGTGGGCCACGTGATGGTTGGGCTGAGTTGGGCCGGCGTGATGGTTTGCTAACCATCACTTTCAGTTATGGCTAGCCCGGAAATCCTATATACCTTCCGGAAGTTTTTTTTCAACCCATCTTCCAATGTTTGAGATTCGTGCGATCAAAGGCAGCCATTGGATCATCACGTGAAACCCTAATCCACCTCCCTCTCTCCTGGCTCCCTCACCCCGCGCTCGCCGCCGCCAGCCACGAAGCCCACGCGCCGCCGCCAACCGACCGCCGGAGAGGCCCCGGCCGCGTGCGCGCCGGCGATACCCGGTCGGATCCACTCCACCGTGGCCTCCCCAGCCCGGAGTCGCGCGCTAGGTCGCCGGGCCGCGCCGCCGCGCTCGAGGTCACCTGGCCGCGCCGCCGCGCGCGAGGTCGCCGGGCCGAGCAGCGCCGCGTCGACCGCGCGCGAGCTTGCCGGGCCGCGCCGCCCCGCGTCGGCCGCGCGCGAGCTCGTCGCGCCGTCCCGTGTGCGAGCTCGTCGCACCGTCCCGCCGGGCGCCGGTGCGCGCCGGCCGGCCAGGGCGCCGCTGCCGCGTTGAAGAAGAGAGAAAAAATGTTGAAATCCATTTTTCCAAAAATGTTGGAAAAAGACAAAAAAATTTGTTGGAAGAAGAATAAAAAATGTTGGTCAAAAAAATGTTGTAACAATTTGTAAAATGTTGATGAAAAAGGACTAAAAATGTTGAAGAAAAAATGTTGTAACATTTCCGAAAAATGTTGACGAAAAAAATGTTCGCAACACTTCCGAAAAATGTTAATGAAAAATATTAGCGACACTTCCGAAAAATGTTGACGAAAAAATGCGGCAACACTCCCGAAAAATGTTGACAAAAAATATTTGCAACATTTCAAAAAAAAGTTGATGAAAAAATATTGACAAAAAATATGTTGGCAAACTTCTGAAAAATGTTGACGAAAAAATGTTGGCAAACTTCCGAAAAATGTTGACGAAAAAATGTTGGTAACATTTCCGAAAAATGTTGATGAAAAAATGTTGATAACACTTCCGAAAAATATTGATGAGAAAAATGTTGGCAAACTTCCGAAAAAATGTTGAGAAAAAATGTTGGCAACACTTCCGAAAAATGTTGACGAAAAAATATTGGTAACACTTTCAAAAAATGTTGATGAGAAAAAATGTTGGCAAACTTCCGAAAAATGTTGACGAGAAAAAATGTTGCCAACACTTCCAAAAAACGTTGACGAAAAATGTGGGCTACACTCTTAAAAATGTTGACGAAAAAACGTTGACAACAGTTAAAAAAATGTTGACGAAAAAATGTTCGCAACATTTCCGAAAAATGTTGATGAAAAAATATTGACAGCAGTTCAAAAAAATTATTAAACAAAAAAATAAAAAAAGTCAAATCGCGTGGGGTATTTGGGGACTTGAATCTGTTAAGTGAGCTATTTTAAACTTTTGTGGGCTTTATAGTTCACATCCTTATGTAACTTCCGTTAGGTATATAGGATCCCTGGCTAGCCGCGCCCACGGCTACCCACTATTACAAAAATATAGGAGATGAAAACACAAACTGGGGTGACAATATTTTATCATTGGTTGCAATTGGCCGGATCGGTCACGAGGGGTTTCTTTTTTATTTTGAAATAACGGGTTCCGAAAATCGGCAACTGTTCCCAAGACGGCAGTGAATGTCGTTTTGGGCGGCGGTGATAAGTTCCTTTGTAGTAGTGACCCACGCTTAGGCTGGTCGCACCGCACGCCTGCAAAAGGAACTGAACGGCAAATAAGCAGATTTTATCCCCCGCACTGCAGCCCTGCAAACCTGCTTCTACAGTCCCGTTTGCTACAGGAAAACTGGACAGCCAGCGCTCCTTCGGAGGACCTGCATCCTATCCACGTCAGCGACGGGTCCTCTCGCGCCAGCCCTGCGAAGAAGAGGGACGTCGATGCCGGGAGGCCGGCGGACGATGCCGAGGCAGAGGAGGAGCCTGCCGCGGGGAGGAGGCCGTCAGTTGCCGCTGCAGGCCACCACAGCGCCGGCGGAGGAGGAAGAGGCCGCCATGGCCGCAGCAGCGGAGAAGATGAGGCCAGCGGGAGCGAGGATTCGAGGAAGGGCGGCCGACCACCGCGGGCCACCGGATCTCGCATGCAGCGGAGCAGCGCGTCCGGGGCACGGTGAGGAGGCCGGCTGGGAGGAGGGCCGCCGGCGGGAAGGAGGAGAAGAACGGCCACGCCTCCATTCCGGATCTCGTGCGGTGGCCGAACCAAGAGGATGGAGGGAGGGGGCGAGAGAGCTCGCCGCGGGCCACCGGTCCCCCGCAGCCCGCTCCGCCGGAGCCGAGTCCCGTCGTCGCCCTGCTGCTGCGCCATGGAGGACGAGGAAGGGAGGAAGCGGCGGTCTCGACCCCGCTGCACCGGAGGAGGAGGAGCTCGCCCCGGCCACCGGCCTCGACCCTGCGGAGGAGGCCGCCGCGCTTGGTGCCGTGCCACCGTCGGGGTGGAGGAGAAGGCCTCGACCCGGCCGCCGACGAGGAAGGGGGGAGAGAGAGGGGGCCGCGAGGGCCACCGGGCGCCCGCGCTTGGTGGGCAAGGTGGCCAGGTGGGGTCAAACGCCGGAGATCTCGGCCGGCGGTGCTGCATGCCTCGCTGAAGCAGAAGAGAGGAGCGGGACGGAGGCAGGGGAGAGAGAGAAAGGAGGCAGTTGATGTGGAGGTGATTTTACAGAGCTGCCGACCGCGAGATTTTCTTTTACAGATTGGTGGGATGAGCTCTGACATGCGGGCCAGACATTGTTTACAGATGGAGATACCGACGTAGCGGTGCGACTAGCCTTAGCCTCTGCCTCCACTTTCACATTCTCCTAGCATCACCGCCACTTTTGGATCTTGCTGGATTTTGAATCGGTGGTGATAGAATTCGTTATTGATGCCTTTTTTTTTAAATAGCGACAATCCACTACCCGTGGCCGCAACCTCGTCGAGTGCCGCTGCTACAGCCCCAAACCCGCGTGTTGTCTAGACACCTCCTACTGTAGAGAGAGAGGCATACCCTGACCGCCGCAATCGAATCTCGTTGTCACAAACTCTGGGACCCCATCTCCACCTCAGCGCTGGTCCAGTCGTCGTCGCTGTTGGACCACATCTCCACGTTGTTGCTACTGGACCATGTCTTAGTTGCGTTGTCACTGCTGGATCAGGACACTACTGTGCCCCAAACCCCTTCGCCCGCTCATCATTGTTGCTACGAGTGAGGAGCGAGCGGAGGGGAGAGGAGGGGCTGGCGCAAGAGATAGGGAGAGGGTCGGTGAAGGGAGATAGAGGATTGTTGGTTGAGGGGGGAGGGATATTGAAAGGATTTTAATGTCGACTAGAGAGGGTGAATAGTCATTTTTGAAAAAATTTCACTTAAAAGCAAGTTTATCAAACAACTTTCGGAGTTTCCAAAGATGTGTTCAGAATTTTTGAAACTTTTGAAAATTCCAAAGATGTGAGGAGACGAACTACAACACTATGTAAACGTTACTCAGAAGTAAAACGCCAAAAATATTATAAGCAACAGGGTTAGAGAAGCCTCTAGAGATGGTTAGAACAATCTGCGACCTTTTAGAAAAGGAGATTGGGACCAAATCCTAGAAATATGCTTTAAGCAAGAATGTAGCAATATTAAGAACAAAAAACACAAGAGATACAAGAATTTGTTACCGAAGTTCAGCCTCACACCTTGAGACCTACGTCTCCGTTGAAGAGCCCGCAAAGGGTGAGCTCTTCCACCAAGCCACTTTCCCCTCTCTAGAGGCCACAAAGATCAAAATAAAGCCACTTATCAATTCTTAAGGATGATACAAAATTCCTTGTAGTACCACTAATGCAACATTATAGCAACGAGCTTTTTTAATTTTTTCTCATTCTCCCTCTCACACGGATGAAGAGCCGGAGGAGCCAATTTTTTTTAGCTCCTCTGGCTCCATTATAGTCAGTTTCTTTGTCTCAAGAAAAAGATAGTTTATTTGGATTTTGTCGTAACAGAAAATTAATATATATGTTTTGTGCCCATGTTCCCATGTTTGGCACGTGACAAGGGGATATCGCCCCCCTCCGTGTTGCTGGATTGACTGGACTGCTACTCCTATTGGGACATGATCGGGATCCTCTTAAGTTCTTGCAGGCTACCTCAGACAGGGGGCATCGGCATCCTGAAGTAGTGAAGTTCTCACAGGCTACCTCAGACAGAGGAAGGAGTGAGACTGCACTGTTCAATCTGCATCCGACAATAAGAAGGGCTCTTGTAAAGGCATGTACAACAGTATAGACGGCTGTTGTATATTGGACACACACAGACAACTAAATAGACAGCTTGTACAATGGATTGTCTATTTAGCTTATGAGCCCGACTCACAACGCACATGGTACCCAACAAGGCTCTGTTCAAAAATGGAAATATTGGTCAAAATCAACAAAATGTTGGTGTATTCGAAAAATGTTGACTCGGTTTAAAAAGCAAAATGTTGGTCAAAATCAATAAAATGTTGATGTATTAATAAAATATTCAAACAATTTGATATGGTCAAGTGAAATCTTGTTTTATCGATTTGGTTTGGTCGTAATAAACATCACGGCTCATTCGATACTAGAAATGCTCGCGGCGTTGCCGCGGATGGCCAGTGGGTGGGGTGGATTTTTCAATCCAGGTTGACACGTTTGGTTCGGCATATCTTTGTGAAGCAAATAAACACTAAATTGAAGTCAAGTTTCGATATGTGGGTTCAAAGATCTTAGAATGTATAATATGTTGTAACATAGTTATACAGTTGTGGGTTTGTTAAGTGTGCAATGTGCTTTGGGAAACCGTTGGCAATGTTTGTTTTGGTTTAATTTCTAATTGATCAAATATCTAAATTTTAGTAATGATTAATTTACGTAGCGTTGGAATTGTCAATTCATGTCACTTGATCTAATGTGTTTTATATGTGTTTGCGTGCATGACGGAGATGTATTTAAGAATTTGAGTCAGGAGCATGGTTATCAATTTTGACTCAGATATGAAATAATGTGTTGAATATTAAAAGCATATTAATTCAATACTTATTTTATTTTTTTTATCAAGTGTGAATACGATTTGAATAGTACAGTTTTATTTACATTTTTTTCATTTTTTTAAAGTTTACATGCATATATTGCAAATGGAACCTACTATCGCTATGTATAGATGAAAAGGGAGAGAGTATAATGAAGCTATTGCATAACATTTGTTTGAAAAAGTGAAGCAAAGCAACTTCCGTGACTTTGGATTTTAGAGCATGATTAACTTCAAAATCAGGATGTTTTTGACTTGGCAAGCACAGTCATTTAAAATTGCAACTAATATATTACTCAAATGGACCACAACGTGCTAATCAAATTGAGTATCTCAGTATGTAACATGGACATGGTAATTATATTTAATTTACATCTCTCCTATACCTTAGGTATTCTCGTGAACCATTCTCTTCTTTTTCGTCTTAAACTCCGTGAGTAGTGTCTCATTCGACATGTGCAGTTCTATACCATTCCAGTTCCTGCCACGTTCACATCTCATTGCCACCTGCAAGCTAATCTCGTTCACTCAATCTCTCATCTCTCCTAGCCGGCCCTGCAACCTTATCTCTACTCTCTCTCTCTCTCTGTCCAAGCCTGCGGTGGCCACAGGGCCGGTGGAGCGCGAGCAGCGAGCAGGTGAGCGACACGGCGGCCGCTCGGCCTCCACCTCGTCCACCGCGGCGCTGCCGCGACGCCGCCCCTTACATGATCCCGGTCCTGCGCAGCAGCAGCGTCGCGAGCCCCAGGAACAGCTTCCCCGTCATCACCTCTAGCGAGCTCCTATCCTCGACTGCCAGGACGGAGCTCTCTGGTCGCGTGGCGGCAGCGTGGAGTTCGGGTCCCATGGCTCCCCTCCCTGGCTCCCTCTGCTAGGCGAGGCCCCCGCTCTCTGTCAGCGGGCGGCGCAGCGAGGTGCAGGCCCCGTCTTTCTACCGGCGGGCAGCGCCGAGGGGTGGCCCCGTTCCCCTGCCGGTTCGCCGCACCCCACCCTCTGCTGCGGGCAGCGAGGCGGCGACGGTCGGGCCCTTTCCTTGGACTTGGACTGTAGGATGATTTCAAGAAAGGTTAGGGTCTTTTTTGTAAAATTGTCGCTACTGGCCCGATCTGTACCACCCACATGCTTGATCCGACGGCCGCGAAAATCTCGTGACGTGGACCGCTTCCGTGGCCTCGATATTGGCCAGGAATACTAGTAATAGATTTGATTTGAATATTTAATTTGGAATCTGCATATTTGTTTTCTTCAAGACTTTGTTTTGCACTAGACCATGCCCTATCTTCTTTTTTTTCATTGTATCTGCGTTGTTGCCTTGTTGGGCATCATGTGCGTTGTTGGATCGGTCTCATAAGATGCACAGAAGATTTAGAAGAGCCCTAGTCATTGTCGGATGCAGATTAAACAGTGCAGTCACTCCTACCTGTGTGTAGTCTACTAGTCTGCAAGAACTTCAGAGGATCCCGATCTGAGAATCCTGACGCTGGAGACCGCGCGAGGGGAGGAGGTGCGCAGTTCAACTAATGGGCCCAATTATGGTGAAGTGGTCTATTTTGAAATATTGAGAGATAGCTATTGATGTTCTGCTGTGAGCTGATATGTTTTTAGGCAAAAATTTCTCTAGCATAACCTTCAATACATCATTTTAGGGAACAACTTTTTAGCAAACTCTTAGTTCTACGCCGAAATGAGACGACCACGCCAGATTGCCCACTCCCGGCGATAGACGAATCCTAATGACTGGGAAGAGCCCCATTGGTGGGAATGCCCGAATTTCAGAGAGTATGGGCTCGATTGGAGGTGCAGTAGTGGCAACTGGCAAGTGCTCAATGCTCGGAGCAATGAATCAAGGGAGGGCATCGGCACGCAGCGGAATAGCGGATCGATGCACCGGGTGACCGGGACGTGTTGAGTGCGAGCAGATAGCATGGCTAGCAAACACCCGGCGCCAGTCATGTACCCGATTCCAACCAGCAAGTGCTGAATGCGGTGAATATTCATTCGAAACATACAAACGGTTGTTAAAAAAAATCGCACAAGTGTAGGTGCATCTCTTATGTACACACAAAACTTCAGGTCCAAATTTCAGTGCCACTAAAAATATGCAAAAGACAAAGAAAAAGACAAAATTTGGACGCAATTGCAGTACATGACGAACAATTTTTGCATCCACCCACGCGAACTATATTCACCAACAGAGGTGGTGCCAGATCATCATCAGTACACAACTATGTTCAACCGACAACAGCTAAGATTGCAGTACTGGAAAACAAAGATAGATGCATTCCACAATGTACAGTTCAGGAAATATCAGCGGGAACTGAGGGCGCTAGGCGTGAAAATACGATAACACACATTGCAACTTGTTTATATAGAACCAAAAATCTCAACAGTAGCCAGCCACAAAGCTGATAAATGCCCAGTCTCATTAAAATGACACAAAAATTAACATCCATGCAGTAAATCATGTTTAATCTATAAGGTAGATTATGCTCCGTATGGCAAAACTAACTGATTTAAGTGGCCTTATCAGCCTTGGCAGCAGTAGCAGCAGCTTGGCCTCTAAGACGACCAGTTCTCCTTGCGGCAATGAGACCAACCTTCTGGCCAGGAGGAGCATCACGACGGACGGTGGAGGCATGACCAATGTGCTGGTGGTTACCTCCTCCGTGAGGATGCTCAACAGGGTTCATTGCCACACCACGCACCTTAGGCCAGCAGTTCCTCTTCACACGGTACTTGTGGTAGGCATTGCCAGCCTTCAGCATTGGCTTCTCAGTCCTGCCACCACCAGCAACCTGCCCAATCATGGCACGGCAACTGCTCGGGACAATCTTCTTAGCACCAGAGGGGAGCTTGATCCTGAAAAACGCAATACCATGAGTTCCTGGAGAAGACTGCTCCATACAACCAAGTAACTCCAAAGGTCACTGAAAGCATCACGACGTATCCACAAAACAAGATGTATCAACAAAACAAAAGGAAAACAGGATGCAGTCAGCAAGCAAATTACTGGTAGCAACAGATATCATGCACCAGATGAACAAGGAATCAAAACAAGAGGAAAACAGGATGCAGTCAGCAAGCAAATTACTGGAAGCAACAAATATCATGCACCAGATGGACAAGGAATTAAGGATATAGTCTGCTCTAAGACGTTAGTTTTGGTCATCTTGTGTACATCAAGATGTTTTTTTGGTGTTTATGAGGAACATTTCTACTAGATGCCTCATCTATTAGCTGCTTATAGTTGGGCAGTGTTAGAGAGTGATTTTAAACAGAAACAGCAAATGAAGGAATTATTCAAGCATTGAACTAGAATGGCACCGATAGCACAAAAACCTGGGGGAAAGAAATCTTCATAAAACAAAAGGATTTCAATCCTGAGGTCTTGAGCAGAACAGTTCTGCACTTGGTACAATATGTTACCACATTCACCATCTAGGACAATGGCTTACTACAGAGCTTAGTTCAACAGTCAAACAATTCAACATTGCCAGGCTTGCTCATAAAAGACCTCCACATTGAACTTCTTCAGTCAAAAGGATTAAATCATAGAAAATTGCACAGGTAAACCACACAATGACTGAATACATGTACTCAGAACTACAGAACTATATTATCGCTCAACTCACTGTATTGGAAGCATTTCATACATACTGAATTGTCTACTAGACTGTCAGCACGACCAATTTGATGTTTCTCTACGAGAAAATACTTCCACGTAGACTACAAAGACTTGATTGCAAATAAATGGTGTATGAACATCACAGTAGGGCATACATAGGTGTTTTCACAAGCTTCCTATATTCACAAATGCTCAGAGTTTCAAACATTTCAGATAAGATCTTCATTTCTAACCATTCCATAATGCAACTCCGCACATACCCAATAAAATTCTCCGCTAAAGAAATACAGAGTCACAGAACTAGACACGGACACCATCACATCCAGATACTGATACATATGTAGCACACGCAACAAGAAACACACACGATGTGCAGGCATTTTAGGCAGAGAGGGTGTGGTGGATGGCTAATGGTCACCTTGATGTGCCGTTGTCCGGGTTGTGGCTGATGACGATGGCGTAGTCCCCGGACGCCCTGGCGAAGACGCCGCGGTCCCCAACGTGGTGCTCGACGTTGCAGACGACGGCACCCTCGGGTATCCCCCTGAGCGGCAGCACGTTGCCGATGGAGAGCGTGGCGCGGCGCCCGCAGTAGACGAACTGGCCCGTGTACATGCCCTCGGCGGCGACGAAGAGCTCCTTCTGGTGCTTGTAGCGGAACGGGTGGCGGAAGGTGACCTTGGCCAGCGGCGCGCCGCGGCCGGGGTCGTGGATGACATCGGTGACGACGCCCTTGAGGTACCCGTTGCGCTCGCCGAAGTCGAGGGACCGGAACCGGGCAGGGCCCTTGCGGTGGTGGGTGTGGGACTTGAACACGCTCCCCGCACCCTTACGCTGAGCGCGGATCACGCGGCCCATCTCGGCGGCGGCAGCGGCGACGCGGGGGTGGCGGCGCCGGAGGGGAAGGAGGGAAGAGGGTTAGGGTTTGGGGGGCGGAATGGTCGAGGAGGGTGGGCCGTTGGATATGAAGGTGGGCAGGGGGCGGATGTGAAGTTCTGGGGTTCGTAGTGGTCCCAGGGTGTCAGTGGTGGAGGATGGCTGCCTGGCTGGTTCTGGGCTCTTTTGAGGGTACTTTGTCAGTCCAGTTTGATTTGCTTTCTTTCTTGCTCGACAGAGTTTGATTTTCAACAGTCAACAGATAACCTTGTTAGAATTTCCAGATGAAGCTTTTAAAACCATAAAAAGCAGCGCCGCTAAATCGAGAGTATACTGATGCAACAATCACCTCATCTGCATGTATGATTATGAAGGCATATGTAAACCACTTTTTATACATATTTCAGTTAAGAAAAGAGGTGTTATTTCTGAGGAATGCATATGAGTGAAACAATATGCATAGCCAAACCTTGAAGATTTTACAAGTTAAGATGTTGGATATTCTTAATTGTTACACGGAATTGATGATTATGCTTGTACCAAGTTGTTACTTTTTAAAAAAAAAATTGTCCAGAGTCCACATAAGTGGTAGTGGTGTTTGTCATCCTAATCCTATGGATTGATTTGCAA
Source organism: Cenchrus fungigraminus (assembly GCA_036936925.1). Lineage (NCBI taxonomy): Eukaryota > Viridiplantae > Streptophyta > Magnoliopsida > Poales > Poaceae > Cenchrus > Cenchrus fungigraminus. Next base: position 79,737,460 of record CM072780.1, read on the forward strand.
TTTTCATTGAACAAAGTTCTATTGAACAAATGTTCTTTTTAAGTTGAAGTAACTGACTACTTCTTTGTATGTTTACGAATGTTCTTTAATATTTTCAAGCATGTTTGTTTTGCATCGTGCCACCACATTTGGTGTATGGCAAATAAATGGGAAGATAACTCCCGATTCATCTAGTCAACAAATTATAGTTTGATACCATTTTTTATCACGCGTTGTGTGCATTGTTGTCATCTATGAAGCAAGTTGATGACTGTTTTTCTTGCTTGAATTTGGTTTCATTGTTTACGAAATATGTTTGTTATCATGTTCATAGTTGTTTCTTTGAGCATATGTCGTGATAATAGATTGTAGGTCTTCTTTAGTTTCATTGATTGGGCTTTAAATTGGAAAACAAAATGAATTATACTAAATTCATTAAACTACTCTAATGTTTTGTGCATAGTTAAAACAAAGTTAACAACTAGGCATTATGGTGTAGCAATTATGAAGTAGTTGTGTTTAATTGAAAATGATCATTGTGACAGAACCGCCCAAAATAAATTCGGATTATCACTTAAGCCGGTCCACTTGGCTCATAAGCGATAACCAAGAGCTATTTTGTCGCCTCTGCCGGGTCATGCCCGATAAATCACTTACACAGGATCGAGGTATGCGCTAAGCCCACACGAAGGCGGGACCAGAGTACAACATAAAAGGTCCATAAGTACTTAATATTACAAACCAGATTTTTAAGTACATAAAAGTAAACATGGTTCAGAGTTTTAAACAGCGGAAAAAAATACACTAAACGCGGGATACACATGGGAGGCCATCCACAATGTATCACTCCTCATCATCGTTATCCCATTCAATTTCCCATCCATCTGAAATAGCACCAGGCCAGATGGGGTTACCTGAAAGCAACAAAATAAGCAAGGCTGAGTATACTAATACTCAGCAAGACTGACCCGTCAAAATAAAAGACACAACTAGACATGCAAGGCTTTTTGGCTGGAGGGTTTGTTTTGCCAAAAGCAACTAAGAGTTGATCCTTACTTTCAAATTTTAGCTCAAGTTCTAGTATGTTAACCATTCTAGGTAAGCACCTAGCTAGACAAGCATGGTTGTGCAAACAAGATTAATCAATCAACAATATTAATCCAAAAGTTCCATAAATAAGTATGGGGTAGCCAGTGGTCAAGCCGACTCAGATAACGGTGAGTGACCTACGATCGATCGATTTATATCCTTGCAAGGTAAACCCAAGATACACGGAAGAAGGTAGACCCCAAAGAATCCAAAGAAAAACAAATGCGGGGTCTACCCCGACCAGGCGGTTCCCGTCACTCCCCAGATTAGGGACAGATGCCACAGTCCCAAGTACAAGGTTACTGGGACGCCCTCACACGGCACGCCCATACTCACACTTGCACTACCGGAATCAAACCGGGAGACGCATCTCAAGATTAGTAGCCATAAAGTCCCCGCACTGGTTCATTAGGTACTAGGCTTACCGGTCACATTCCCGACAAGCACTTGGTACGTTCAATAGCTTAGACCAGCACCATGCTACTCGGTCGAGACCGAACCCATTGCTCTTACCACATGAGCGAGTCAATTTAAACAACTTATGATTCTAACATAAGCATCCTATATCTCACGAGCAATGAGTCATTACTCAACTTCTACCGTATCCTTAGAGCATGGCACTAGCGTTCCTAACATACTAGTAAAAGAGCATAGGAGTCCTAAGGATCATGCAACTAGGTTTCAAAGCAACTCCTGAAACTTAAATGCACATAACATAACATAAATACGAAAATAAATTGCAAGTTAGGAAATTGGGTTAATGCAACCGGTGCTTGCCTTCCTCTACGTCAGCTAAAGCCTTGGGCTCTTCTGGACTTTGGTCCAGGTCTTGATGCACACTAAGCTGGTTCACCTCTCCGCTAGCTGCTCCCTCCTCCTCCTAAGTGAGTGTATAAGTTCCGTCCGGTAGATCTACACATTCACATGCATATGCATTAGGTGAGGGTGTGAGAGGTTAATTAAAGATTAACTTTGATGGTGATTGTGTACATAATTAAGCAAATTAAATTATTTAACTTCACAAAACAGCAAGGGGGTGTGTTGAAAATTCAAAAACAGAAACATGACATATTTTCAAAATTTAACACCTTAATTGCCCTTTCTTTATTTAATTAGCTAAAACAAGCCTTACAACCATAAATCCATATTAAAACAAAAACACCTCAAATGAGCCTAAGCTTTTGCACACAGCAACATATGCATATTTTAAGCTCACAAAAAAAATCTAGGTTAAGATCATTTATATATTAATTTATATGAAAAAGACAAATTTCAGCCTAGTTTAACTTAAATAAATCTTATAAAAAGATTTACTAATATTTTTGATCTCAACTTTCTCCTACAAGTCATACATGTCAAATCTAAGCATCTGACCAAAGCATAGGTGCAGATTCAAATTCTTTTTCAAATTTTGAATTTAAACTCCTACACAATATTAAATCCAAAACACATACCAAAACACATCCTAAAATCATATTCAACATACCAGAGGTACTATTCATCAAGACAAAGCCCTAAGGTGCACTTGTGCTTAAAGAAGAGTTTAATAAAGAGGCTATAAAAAGCATCCAGATTAAACTAGCATAAAGCTTACATAAATCATAACTAAAAATATACACATCAAACTCATACCAGCTTTGGTCACAAATCTAAACATGCCATAAAGAGCAACATATCCAAAATTCAACTCCATAGCATGTGTATATTTTAAAATACACTAAAAACACCTCAAACTGAGTTTGAATTTACATTTAAAAACTAAACAGAAAAACACTATACAACTTTTGCAAAAGTTGTAGATCTACTCTCAAGGATTCCAGAACAATTGGATTTGCATTTTTCTGAATGTTCTACAATTTTCTACGGATTTTTGAAGTTGCAGCCGAAAACCCTAAACACTTTTACAACCGGACCCTTGTCTGAAATTTCAGAATTACGAAGAGGCCCCTGCTTTACACAAAACACCCTACGAAGATATGAATCCTCGCAATTGGGTCCTGCGGCCGGGAGGCCTCACCGGCGGCGGGATTCACGGCCGGCGACGGCCAGACTTGGCCGGAGGAGGTGGCATGGGCTGCTACTGACCTTGCTAGAGGGTTGGAGGGCGGCGGCTGGACCGGGAGCGGCCTCGCCGGGTGCTTGCGCCGGCGCGGCCCTGTCCCGCCCGCTGCCGCGGTGCCTGGGCGGTGACGGTGCCGTGCGGCGGCCCGGCGACGGTGCGGCGGTGTTGAGGGAGGAGCAAGGATGAGCTCAGGACGGGGAGGTGGAGACGGTGTGCTCTCGGAGGCCGTTCGCAGCAATGGCGGTCCAGGTAGCGGCGGCGGAGCCCTGCCTTGGGCGAACCGTGCGGCAGCGTGGAAAAGAAAAGACGACCGTGAGCGCAGGGGTTTTGACGATGGCCGGCAAGGAGGCTCGATAGGCGGGGCTATGTGCCAGGGAGGAGCCCAGGTGGCGCTGTGCATGCCCTGGACGTGCGCACGGCGCGTGGCTCGGCCTGGTTCATCCGGTGGCGTGGGCGCGGTGCACGGTTGGAGGCGAGGCGGAGGGCCCACGGACGGACGCGGGTCCACAGCGACGTCTCCGGGGCATCCATACGCCGGAGGCCGCGGAAGCCGACGCGTGGCCGGCGCAGCAGCGCGCGCGTGCGTGCACGCTGGAGCGCGGGAGCGCGACGCGACGGCGCCGGGCGTCTATGCCGTTCCATTTGCGACTGTTCAAACCAAAAGAACTCAAAATTTCCAAATGAAAGTTGAAATTCTCCAAAACTAAAAGTTGTAGAGGAGCTATAGACCTACAACTTTTACAAAGGGCGACCTATGTTTTGATCCACGGATTTGCGGGAAAAACGTGTTGAAGTCCCAGCAAAACTCGGCCCAGAATTACTGTGCACAGGAACTTCATCTCGAATTTACGTGGCTTTGCACTCAAAATTGGAATGTCCGCCAATTATGAAAAATGTGTTCCCGGAAATAAGGAACAACTTTTATATTGGCCAATTTTGATCTTCTATAGAGAAATTTGAAGAACGCGCAAGAAAACCAAATCAGCCTTTTAGGATCTATAGGGGTTTGACCGGGAATTTGAACTTTGACCAAGGGCCTTTGTGAAAAAGAGTGCAAAATCAAGTCAAACATGCTTAGGAACTAATTAAACATGATTAGCACCTCTAATTAAGGTCATTAGCATAATCAAACATCAGGGATGTTACAGCCTACCCCCTTAAAAGAAATCTCGTACCGAGATTTAAGAATTAAAAGATGAAAGTAGGGGGAAGAAACTTACGGTGTCTAGATTGAAGAAAACCCAGATAATTCTCATTGAGATAATGTTCAGTTTCCCAAGTGGCTTCATTGACATGGTGATGACTCCACTGGATTTTATACATCTTCACGGATTGTCTTCGAGTTTTTCTTTCTTTGATATCAAGAATCCTTAGAGGATGTTCAATGACAGATAGATCCGGTTCAATCCAAGCATTAGCTTCTTCAATAACTTCCCTGTCCGATTTATTAGCACATCTTCTCAATTGGGAGACATGAAATACATTGTGTACAGCAGAAAACCGATCAGGAAGTCGAATACGATACGCCACTGGCCCACAAACTTGGAGAATCTCATAGGGACCAATGTAGCGAGGAGCTAGCTTTCCTTTCACACCGAACCTTTAGACACCCTTGGTTGGCGAAACTTTTAAATACATAAAGTCACCAACTTTGTATTCTCTAGGTGCCTTTCCCTTGTCATAATGACTCTTTTGCCTTTCTTGAGCAATTCTCAAATTTTCCTTGATTACTCTCACTTTTTCTTCGGCATCCTTAACTAGAGGTGGACCAAAGAATTTCCTCTCCCCGGTCTGTGACCAGTTCAAGGGAGTACGACATCTCTGTCCATAAAGAGCCTCAAAAGGTGCCATTTTCAAGCTGGCTTGATAACTATTATTGTAAGAAAATTCCGCCAACGATAGACACTTGTCCCAACTTTTATCAAAGTGAATAACACAGGCTCGCAACATGTCCTCTAGAATTTGGTTCACTCTTCGGTTTGACCATCTGTATGAGGACGATAAGCTGAACTCGTATGATCCTGGTGCCAAGTGACTTATGTAATTGTTCCCAGAAACGTGACACAAAGAGAGATCCCCTATCAGAAATGATGGTCTTAGGAACACCATGCAAGCGAACAATGTGCTCAATATAAAGACTTGCATAATCTTTGGCATCATATTTAGTGTGGACTGGAATAAAGTGAGCAGTCTTTGTCAACCTATCCACGATAACCCAGACGGAATCATGATTTCTAGATGTGAGTGGAAATCCGGACACAAAGTCCATACTTATGTCATCCCACTTCCATGAAGGTATAGGTAGGGGTTGAAGAGTACCGGAAGGTTTCAAATGGCTTACTTTAATTCTTTGACAAGTATCGCATTCCGACACATATTTGGCTATGTCCACCTTCATATTGGACCACCAAAAATTCTTTTTTAAATCTTGATACATTTTACTACTCCCAGGATGGATAGAGAATTTAGAGAGATGACCCTCATCAAAGATCTCCTTTTTCAAATCCCCATTATCTGGAATAACAAGGCGTTGCCCAAACCAGACTATATCTTCCTCATCCTTCCTGAAGCAATCATACTTAGGGTCTTTTTCTAACAATTTTTGTTTGATCCAAAAAGTACCCTTATCTTGAAGTTGAGCCTTAACAATTCTATCAAATAGGCCAGACTCCGCGGAAATAGCATTTAGGCTTCCTTGTTCAACAATTTCCAAGTTTAGCCTTCTCAACTCCTCACATAGAGTATCATTATAAGGTTCCATTGATAGGCAATTGCAGTGAGCCTTGCAGCTAAGAGCAAAATAACCCATTAAAAATTAAATACACTTCCAATGGTCCTAAATTTTGGTACACAACAACATATACCTAAACTAAGCTCACATGCCAAAATTTAATTTTATAAGACTGAAAACTCGAATTTTTACACCTTGTTCCAAATAGATTTTGCCTAGACAATCTATACTAAAAATGTTCCATATATAGCCTACTTTGTGCTGTGAAAATCTCATGGTCATAGGGTTCTTAATTTTTGAGATATGATCTTTTTAGTGTAGCGCTGTCCTGCTGAAAATTTCTGGGTAACAACACTCTAAAACTTGATCAGTTAGACCCTTTTCCAATTAGAATTGGTTCGACCTTTGAATACCAAAAATGTTCCTTAGGTATCTATCTACCTCCTGTAGAAATCTCAAGGTCACTAGATTTTTAGTTTGGGAGTTATGCCCAAAACATTAGGTCTCTGTCCTGCTGAATTTCAGAACTAGTGATCTCCGAAATTCAAAATTTTAGGTCATCTTCCTTTGGAATCTAGAGCAAACCTTGAATACCAAAAGTGTATATCATCATGTGGCCTAGCTTCTGGCAAAAATTCAGAATTTTTGGGCCACTGGTCTAAGAGTTATGAATTTTGATTCATAACTGCCAGTTTTTGCCTTGATAGTGTATTAAACTCATTTTGGGGTCTAACATACAATTGTATATGTTAGGCTGAGCAGGAGTATGTACCTTGTGTGGCTAGAAGCTACATGAAAATCCTTGATGTAATGGTGATCCCAAAAATTTAACTCTGATGTACCCATATGGATGCACAACCTTATGCAGTAATATGCGTGAGGAATAAAGTTAAGCTATTTGTGATCACGATGGGGTCTGGTGCTGAATACCAAAATGGTCCATAATTTTGTGATGGTCATGCTCACAAAAATTCAGCATTTTTGCATGTGTAGATTGAGAAATATCGAATTTTCAGTAAGCAACTATTTGCTGTCTAAACAGCTAGACAGAACTTTGGTAAATGAAATTTTCGACTCCTGTAAAAGTTAAATCTGTCCTGGAGTTGAATACCAAAGTTGTGGCTTATGAAATTCTACATATTCTGACCAAAATTTAGAATTTTTCGACACTTGAGCTGAGAGATATGAATTTATTTCTCAGAGCTGTTGTTGTCCAAATTCTGGAAAATTCCATATGAAGTCTCCTTAGACATGCCTACCTGTCATTTTGTTGGCAAGATTATGGAAGTATATCTAAGGGAAGATCATATGGTTTCGATGGACGGAAACCCTCTCCTCAGTTCCGGAGAAGTAGTTGATAGAGAGGCAAGCGGTAGCAATCCGCCATCGCCATCGAACTTGTGCTATACATGTGGCTATTACCTCCCATTTGGTGTGGTGATCAATGCAGGAGGCTAGCTCAGCTTGAATATGCTCTCGCTTAGCAAGTGCGTGATTAGCACCATGAGAGCATGGCCCAAGGACTGGTTACTAAATGAAATCACTTGATAGCTAGGGTTCAGATGGTTTGAACAACACCCAGTTGTTCCAGAATACCCAACCTTATGAAACAAATTTTGGATGAAGCAAACCTTTCCAAATTCTCTATTCATTGAAAACAAGAAGTTTTTGAACTTTGACAAAAAAATGAGAATTTGTGGATACTGGACCTATGAGATATGAATTTTCTTGCATCTCACTATTTTTGTCCAACTAGCATTCTCTACGATCAACACTTATGCTTACACTTGCACATGATCTACCCTGCTCCCTGATGGAGAGTAAGTTTATGAATCATGTGACTCATAGAAAGTTGAAAAATGCAGAATGGAGACAGAAACCCCTGCCTCCTCGTTTCTATCCATGATCCCGTGAAGTCTCGAGGGCCAATTTGACCCCCTCCATATTCGTGCTTCGCCTGTTCTGTGCCGCTCTGTCACAACCGTCGCTGCTCATCGTGGCCGTCTTGTCACCAAAGCATCCCAATGCCGGCCATCATCATGCTACATGCCATCACCACACCTCCTTGCCACCGGCCCCTATCCAAGTGGCGCGAGCACCACCGCCACTACACCACGGTGAGCATCAATAAAAGGGGCATCTCCCCGTCGACATTCACTGCTCAGAGTTGCATCCACTTGAGCCACCATCTCCCGTCGCCCTCCCTTCTCTCCAGTTGTTTTCTTTGAGCACACACCGGCCACTTTCGCCGCTTACGGCATTCCTCGTCGATTAAGCTCTTTCCTCTATCTTCCCCAGCAATGTGGAGAAGAGTCAAGCTCCTCCAGCTATCGGTGTCAAGTCCGAGCCTTTCCCTGAAGCTCGTCCACTGAAGGTTGGTGCCAACATCACAAAGAAGAAGCTCGAGAAGAGAGTCACAAGAGGGAGCCAACCCCACATCACCAACTATGGATCATTTTCTGGAGATGTTTGATTCCATCTGGTGGACTCTAGTAGGACTGTACGTCTGCTTTGTGTTCCAGTTCTTGATGGTTTTAGTTTTTCATGTATACATTCATCGCCCGCTTCCTCACAAGCGACATTGATGATGTGTGAGGCAGCCCATGTACCTTTTATCATCCTTGAGATTTAGATATGGAAGAGTTTAGCTTTGCTCTGTGGTTTCCTCATGAAACCCGTTATCTCCCCTAGACGTTTTCCTCTAATCTTGTTGTCAAATCTCGGGACGAGATTTCTTTTAAGGGGGTAGACTGTAACACCCCAGGTGTTTATTAAAGATAAATACCTCAATTAGGGTGGTTAATCATGTTTAATTGGCTCATAAACATGTTTGACATGATCTTGCACACATTTGCACAAAAGACCTTGGTCAAAGTTCAAATTCTTGGTCAAACCCCTATAGATCCAAAAAGGCTGATTCGGTTTTGGTTTGTGAGCTTAAAATATGCATATGTTGCTGTGTGCAAAAGCTTAGGCTCATTTGAGGTGTTTTTGTTTTAATATGGATTTATGGTTGTAAGGCTTGTTTTAGCTAATTAAATAAAGAAAGGGCAATTAAGGTGTTAAATTGTGAAAACATGTCATGTTTCTATTTTTGAATTTTCAACACACCCCCTTGCTGTTTTGTGAAGTTAAATAATTTAATTTGCTTAATTATGTACACAATCACCATCAAAGTTAATCTTTAATTAACCTCTCACACCCTCACCTAATGCATATGCATGTGAACGTGTAGATCTACCGGACGGAACTTATACACTCACTCAGGAGGAGGAGGGAGCAGCTAGCGGAGAGGTGAACCAGCTTAGTGTGCATCAAGACCTGGACCAAAGTCCAGAAGAGCCCAAGGCTTTAGCTGACGTAGAGGAAGGCAAGCACCGGTTGCATTAACCCAATTTCCTAACTTGCAATTTATTTTCGTATTTATATTATGTTATGTGCATTTAAGTTTCAGGAGTTGCTTTGAAACCTAGTTGCATGATCCTTAGGACTCCTATGCTCTTTTACTAGTATGTTAGGAACGCTAGTGCAATGCTCTAAGGATACAGTAGAAGTCGAATAATGACTCATTGCTCGCGAGATATAGGATGCTTATGTTGGAATCATAAGTTGTTTAAATTGACTCGCTCATGTGGTAAGAGCAATGGGTTCGGTCTCGACCGAGTAGCATGGTGCTGGTCTAAGCTATTGAACGTACCAAGTGCTTATCGGGAATGGGACCAGTAAGCCTAGTACCTAATGAACCAGTGCGGGGACTTTATGGCTACTAATCTTGAGATGCATCTCCCGGTTTGATTCCGGTAGTGCAAGTGAGAGTATGGGCGTGCCGTGTGAGGGCGTCCCAGTAACCTTGTACTTAGGACTGTGGCATCTGTCCATAATCTGGGGAGTGACGGGAACCGCCTGGTCGGGGTAGACCCCGCATTTGTTTTTCTTTGGATTCTTTGGGGTCTACCTTCTTCCGTGTATCTTGGGTTTACCTTGCAAGGATATAAATCGATCGATCGTCGGTCACTCGCCGTTATCTGAGTCGGCTTGACCACTGGCTATCCCATACTAATTTATGGAACTTTTGGATTAATATTGTTGATTGATTAATCTTGTTTGTTCAATCATGCTTGTCTAGCTAGGTGCTTACCTAGAATGGTTAACATACTAGAACTTGAGCTAAAATTTGAAAGTAAGGATCAACTCTTAGATGCTTTTGGCAAAACAAACCCTCTAGCCAAAAAGCCTTGCATGTCTAGTTGTGTCTTTTATTTTGACGGGTCAGTCTTGCTGAGTATTAGTATACTCAGCCTTGCTTATTTTGTTGCTTTCAGGTAACCCCATCTGGCCTGGTGCTATTCCAGATGGATGGGAAATTGAATGGGAGAACGATGATGAGGAGTGATACATTGTGGATGGCCTCCCATGTGTATCCCGCGTTTAGTGTATTTTTTTCCGCTGTTTAAAACTCTGAACCATGTTTACTTTTATGTACTTAAAAATCTGGTTTGTAATATTAAGTACTTATGGACCTTTTATGTAATGTAATATTGTACTCTGGTCCCGCCTTCGTGTGGGCTTAGCGCATACCTCGATCCTGTGTAAGTGATTTACCGGGCATGACCCGGCAGAGGCGACAAAATAGCTCTTGGTTATCGCTTATGAGCCAAGTGGACCGGCTTAAGTGATAATCCAGATTTATTTTGAGCGGTTCTGTCACAATCATAAACTAATTTACTCTAACTAATTCAAGTTATCCTCATAGAAGATATCAAAAGTTCTTTTACGAAGAACTTTTGATATGAAAACTTCGGAATCAAGGTGTCAGTTAATTATGAAAACTTCGAAGGTTGAGGGGAGTATTCGAAGTGCAGCCCCCCCCCAACAATACCAACCTTTAGCAATCTCACAAGAGATTCTATAGTCACATTTAAATGATGGTTTCAACTCACTTCTACATTCAAAATTAGAATTAATAAATTTGAATAGGATGAACAAGTTATATGAGCCTTGTCCATTTTAATAAGAAACGTGATATTGGCTAAAGAAGAGAAAAAACATTTTGGCCTACAAAAAAAATACCCATGTAACAATATATTAAACACCTTAAAAATGCAAGAGCAAGGACTCAAAAAAAAAGAAGCAAAGTCCCAAAACATAAACCCAACATTACCAAGAAAAAGGAAAATGATGCAAGCCTTTCAAATGCAAAAAAAGGTGACACTTCATTGGTTTGAACACACAACTGTGTTTGAAAAAGGAAAAAAGTGTCATGCCACCATCACCTATCCTTTTATCACCATAGTTTAAACCATCGTTGCTTTTCTTGCATGACATTCTATGCCAAGTTGCCAACCATGTCATCACAAGCCTCTTTTTTTTTGAAATGAACATAACTTCTGCTCGGTTATATTACTACCTCCATCCTCAATTATATGACATTTAGGACGACATTTAGTTCAAAATGAACTAAATTTTTTGTCCTAAACGTCATCTTTTTAAGGATGGAGGGAGTACAAAGAAGGAGCAAGTCCTGGTAAGAGAGTATATGCATACACAATGATAAATACAATGATCAGTGACAAAGTACCGCAATATCACATGATAAAAAGTTATAACCTGCCAATAAAACAAGCCTCTTTGAGGTACCTATCAAACACTGTCGTTTTTCTCTTAATTGGGGAAGACTTGTCACTGCCATTAGATGGAATCATTGGAGAACATGTTGAGATAGTATGGATAGTGATGTTGGAAAGCAATTTATCATCATGTGAGCTTACAACGGCACTTCGTACTGCCATTTATCACCTTTTCTCCGGCTGACTTTCTTCCATGTCTCATTTTTACGAGATTTGTTCTATGTTGCTTCCTTTTGCCATGTGTCATATCATTGGGGCTAATGTTGTCGGCGGTTACCAATCCATTCGCTTATGACCAAGATGATCTTACAACGTATATACTTTCAAATTTCTCATTTACTATTTCCTACTACATTTGGTTAGGAGCGAGAATTATCGATCCCTAGCATTAGATGCGCAAATACAAGCAAAGACTAGTAGGGAGAAGATATCAATAGACATTGTATAAAGGGTTTTTTGTCTGTGGGACACTCTGAAAACACGAATTTGTCCACAGCACACCCTACTTGTTGATTTTGTGGCAGACACACTCTGAAATTGCGTCTTGGTCTGCATCACACTGCCTGCACTAAACAAATCCTTTTCTGCCTGGGAGGAGAGAGGGAGGGATGCGAATAGACCAAAACGCCCCCGCACCCCCGCTTGTTTTGGTCGGACGACCTTATCTGCTCGAGTCAACTGTCCTCGACTCCAACCGCATCCCCGGCGATTCTTGCTCTGCCCGCCCCTCAACTCCGGCGATTCTTGCTCCGCCCGCCCTGCCGCCCAGCGATTCTGTCGGCAACCTCTTGCCCCCCATCCGCCCGCGAGATCCTGGCCCCATCCGCCCGCGAGGTGTGGCCCCCATCCGTCGGTGGCGGCGACCACTTACACCCATCCGCCCGCGAGCAAGGTCGCATCCCCGTCATGCTGCGCTGAGGCAAGGTCGCGTCCCGATGGCGTCGAATCGGTCCCCGACGCCACGTCGTGGAGTAGGGCGGCTGCACTATGTCGATTCGCCAAAGAAAGCATTGGACCTGTCATGGGTTCCCATTGGGTAAGCTTTTAATCCTTCAATTGTTCTTGTTGCCATGCAGTTAGGATTTGGAAATAAAGATGTGGGGATTAGGTTTTAAATTTTTGTTTTGCTTCCAATAGGATGGACTGCAACACTGCATGTAGGATTGCCATCCGTATCCTCGCATATGACCAGATTGCAGAGGACGGTAGACATCAGTTTCATATGAATAGGGATAAGACTTGGGTCTGCGACCGGGATATGATTTCTTGGATGGATTTGTACGCTGACCTAGATGTTGAGGTGAAGCATGGTAGGAACCAAAGTCTGTCAGTGATCTTTTGGGACAAGGTTGCTGGAGAGTACAAGGATATTGAATCTGACTCAACATTGTTTGCTGCATTTGATATGTACTGGAACATCAGGAGGCTCCCTCTGATTGTTTCGGTCATTAACACACCAAGCAATAGTGAAATTTCTGGTGTTCAGCAGGATAACAATAACTGCAAGACTGAGATAGTAGCTGTGTTACAATCACAATACACCCAACAGAGCATATGTACTACTCTTGGTAGTATTGATGTTGCTGGTCCTTCTCAACTTTCAGCTAATAATGACGCTCAGGTTGCTGCTGAACCTTCAAAAGATCCTTGGGGGGAAATGATGAAATTGAGTATGTTGGTGTAGATGATGAGAAGGTCTTCCATGCTGACTTGATTTCTGATGATGAAAATGGCAATGATTATATTCCTGACACTGATGAAGAAGACAATGATGATTGTGTTGTTGATGATGAGCAAGGCTGTGAGATTATTGACCATGTAACTGACTTGGAAAATCCTAAGATTGCAGTTGGTGTGACATTTGAGGATGGAGACACCTTTAAGAGGGCAATTAGGCAGTATGCTATTCTAAATGAGATAGAAATTGTAGCTCCCTACTCCGAAGCAACTAGGTACAGAGGATACTGCAAAGCCAAAAGGTGCAAGTGGTGGATTTATGCATCACAACTTCAGGATGGAAGGACATGGATGGTACTATTTATGCTTTTTATTTATTCAATTTGTGTAATTGTCATGTTATTTGATCCTACAATTTACTCTCTTTGTGTGCAGATTAAGAAGATACCTAACAAGCACTGCTGTAGAAGCACGAGCCAAGTAGAGAGCAATTGTATGGCTGATCAATTTTGGGTCAGGGATAGGGTAGCTTCATGGCTAAGAGAGGACGCTACAGTTGGTGCTGCTGATTTGCTGAAGAAGTTGGAAGAGAAGTACATGATCAAGTTATCATATTGGGTTGTCTACAATGGGAGGCAACTAGCTCTTGATGAGATTTTGGGGAAGTGGGAGGACAGTTTTGACTATGCATTTGCATTCAAGGCAGAGGTAGAGCATAAGTCTCCTAGAAGCATAGTTGAGATAGACTATAAAAAAGTTGGTTCCAAGATGAGATTTAGCAAGATGTTTGTTGCTTTGAAGCCATGCATAGATGGCTGGAAGAATGGGTGCAGGCCATACTTGGGCATTGACTCCACGGCTCTTACTGGAAGGTGGAAGGGTCAGCTAGCTTCTGCTATAGGCATTGATGGCCACAACTGGATGTTCCCTGTGGCATATGGAGTATTTGGGTCAGAGAGCCAAGATAATTGGGGATGGTTCATGCGCAAGCTAGCAATGGCAATTGGATCCCCCCCAGGACTTGTTATCTCAACTGATGCTGGGAAAGGCATTGACTCAGCAGTGACCAAGGTCTTCACCAATGGAGTGGAACACAGGGAATGCATGAGGCACCTATTCAAGAATTTTAAGAAGAAATTTCATGGAGAGGTGTTTGAGAGACACCTTTGGCCAGCATCAAGAGCTTACAGGAAGGAGGTGTTTGGATGGCACTATGACATCATGAAAAACGCATCAAAAAAAGCAATGAAGTGGATTGAGGTGAATCACAAGCACTTGTGGTCTAGAAAAGACTTTTCTACAGCCAGCAAGTGTGACTATGTGACCAATAACATAGCTGAAACTTTCAACAATTGGATAAAGCATGAGAAGTCCCTTCTTGTGATAGAGTTGATGGATAAAATTAGACAAAAGATCATGGAAAAGCTATTTCAGAGGAGAACCCTAGCCATGAAACTAACTGGGAAAGTTCTACCACACATCATGAAGGAGCTCTATGCAAGGAGTAGAGGTTTGGTTGGTTACACAATCCACAAAGGTGTTGGACATATAGCAGAGATCAGTGGTGTGTACAAAGACTTGACTCCTTGGAGACATACCGTGAACCTAGAAGAAAGAACTTGCAGCTGCAGGAGATGGCAGATCACAGGACTCCCATGCAATCATGCAATCAGCTTGATATGCTCTTACAGGGGCCTAGACTTGGAGGATTATGTTGACAGCTGCTACTCTGTATCTAAGTTTAAAGTTGTATATGAAGGTTGGGTTGAACCTATGACAGATAAGACACAATGACCTAAAGTAGACTTAGGATTCAAGCTATGGCCTCCAGTACTCAAGAGGGCAGCAGGTAGACCAAGGACAAGAAGAATCAAAGCAGCTGATGAAGGTGGCACTAGGAAGAAGAAAAAATGCAAGAGATGTGGTCAGCTTGGCCACATGCAGAAAACTTGCAATGAAACTGTGTATGACTCAGATGATCAACCACCAGCACAACCAAAGCCTAAGAGCAAAAAGATCAAGAAGAAGAAAAAGGAAGTTATAACAGAAGAAGCTACAACCAGCACGCCTAAGAGGAAGAGGAACAACAAAAAGGATCTTGTAGCAGCACAAGCAAAAACCAGTACCCCTAAAAGGAAAAGGACCAAGAAGAATAGTGAAGCTCCTCCAATTGATGTAACAGCCAGCACTAGTACACCATTTAGGCTACAACTAACACTATCAAGCTCAATTGATCTCAACAGCAGTCCGGGGGCACTGACTAGGAGGTAAACATCATGTGCAACATGTGCTATTTGTATGTGAAATAAGTAACATGGTAACTGTTCTTGAACTAACATGTTCTTTTGTTTCCCAGTCGAGCTAGGCGACTGTCAATGGAGGAGGTCGAGGTGACAGGCATGTTGGCGCTAGAACAACTTCTGCAGAACTGAACAATTTAGTGGATGTGCTACTCTTATGTGTAATAAGACAATGTTATGTGTGGCTTTGTATGTGTCGGTCACTGTTATGTGTTAAGTCACTGTTATGTGTTAAGTCACTGTTACGTGTTTCATACAATGTTCTGCAGAACTGAACAATTTAGTGGATGTCGCTTGCTATGTATAAGACAAAGCTCTTGTTGCTATCAACCCTTCGAAATTTATTTATGTTGCCAAATATCTGTGAGCTGTGGTCAGGCATCTGAGGTATGGCTTCGTGCCTGACTAAACCAAGCAAGGGCATTTTGGTCTCTTCGCATCCCTCCCTCTCTCCTACCAGGCTGGAAATGATTTGTTTAGTGCATGCGGTGTGTTGCAGACCAAGGTGCAATTTCACAGTGTGTCTGCCACAAAATCAACGAGTGAGGTGTGCTGTGGACAAATTTGTGTTTTCAGAGTGTCCCACAGACAAAAAAAACCCTTTATAAACTAATAAGAAAACAAAAATAGAATGAAACACGCAAAGAGCAAAACAAAGTCTCCTCAAATCCAAAAAAGAAAAAAAAAGCCACAAAAGTCGTGAAATGTGGTCGGCCGTGAAACCTTTTCCCTTTCCAAAAGTTCGAACTGCCGCGACGACCCACAGTTGGTCCAGCACGGACCGGAGACCCCGGCCTTCCAAGTCCCAAGTTCCATCCAAGCCC
Source organism: Cenchrus fungigraminus (assembly GCA_036936925.1). Lineage (NCBI taxonomy): Eukaryota > Viridiplantae > Streptophyta > Magnoliopsida > Poales > Poaceae > Cenchrus > Cenchrus fungigraminus. Next base: position 79,753,749 of record CM072780.1, read on the forward strand.
CTCCATAAATTACAAATTCACCCCTCGTTGCTCTGTCCGTCACCGGCACCCGTCCACGATTAGGTCCCTGCAGAATTAGATTATCCACGAAGGGCAGGGGCGCAAGTTTCTCCCAAGTTCGCGTGAATTCACCGCAAGGCTTCCTCCCTTCCCTTCCCTTCCCCCCTCCCCCGCTCCTCTGCTTAAACCCCGTGGCTGCGGCGAAACAATTCAAAATCCCTCGCACGAATCCGTCCGCCCCCACCCGGAATCCCCCCTTCGGCCGCCTCGCCCCGCCGCTCCCCCACCTCGGAACCTTCTCCGACCGTCTCGGGCCTCACGAGTCCACCCCCCGCTCGCTTCCAGAAGCAGTGGTCTCGCGCCCCCGAGCGCACCGCCGCGGGGCGCCATGGCGGCGGAGAAGCTGCGGGATCTGAGTCGGCCCATCGACGTGCCGCTGCTCGACGCCACCGTCGCCGCGTTCTACGGCACGGGCTCCAGCGAGGAGGTAACCGCGCCCCCCCTGAACACATTCAATGCTGCTGATGTCACGAGGTTGCTTTGGGGCTGGGGTGTCTGGCTGGCCGGCCTCCGGGGGCTGATCGCTGGGAGCGGGCGGTATAGGGTTTTGGGCTGTGAGGGGCGGATGATTCGCTGGGCGTGTTTTTTTTTTCTGCCCATGTTTGGTGGTGATCGCTTCACAGCGGGATCCTGCATCTACACATATTCGTTGATCAGGGTTTGCGAGTGTGGTTCTGATATGATGATTACCTTGATTGGTTGCATTGAAGTCTACAAAGGCTCCTGAATCAAGTTACGGATTCGATGCAATTTACATGCCTAACTCTTCAATTGCATAATTGTAAAATATTGACCACTAATCATATTACAGAACAACATTGGTATTCAAATATCGAACTACGAACTGAATAACCAATGGTTCAAATAAAAACATGGTTAAGTCAATAAACTGTTAATGTAGCGCAACACGGCATTCTAACGAGTACGCATTCTATGTATCAAAGCTTATATGCTGTAGTTGTATAGGGGTGCATACAGCTGTATCACCAATCAACGGTCTATATTTAGCAGTGGAAAAGTGTATTATTTCTACTTTTGGCTTTCTCATTATCAGTTAAATACAAACCGTCTTTTTTGTAACCTATCAACAGCAGCCATGTTAAGTAATTCCTAGCACTTGTGTCGCATCACTTTGGTTGACGGGATAGTTGCAGCAGATGTGCTATGACACGTTCTATGTTTGCAATGATACAGATTTTAGTTCAGCCTGAATTAGTTGCTGCATATTGCTTGTATTACTGCATCAGTGCCTAAATCTAATAGTGCTGTTAGATGAAACTGTTTATATGCATGCTTTGCAACTGGCAAAAGCAATAAAATCCAAACTACAGGAATGTTTATTTCTCTGGGCATTAATACAGTTCACTTTACTGTCTATTTGACAAGCTCCTACCTTTTTCCTGTGTGAGGTAGCCTTGGCCATTTTTCTTATGTACTGCTGCTGTGTTTCAGAGGCATGCCGCAGATCAAATCTTGCGGGAGCTGCAGAATCATCCAGATATGTGGCTACAAGTGGTTCACATTCTACAGAACTCTCAAACTTTGAACACCAAGTTCTTTGCTCTCCAAGTAAGTTTTGTTTTAAAGATGTGTTTTTGTATGTGTCTCTATAAACATTAAATACCTTGAAGCTGAGCAGAGACTTAGTAATACTGCAATCATTTATGGCGATCGCCCCTTTATGGGATCGCCCCACCATTTTAGTGGATGGGCACTATGCCAACTGGTCATGTACTTTTGAGTTTTGATGGATGACGCAGTGATGGACCAATACATCCCATTTCTCAAACCAAACCAGTTGGTTGGTTTGGAGCTCAGATTGGATTGTCCATCCCTCAAACCAAATACGGTGCAAATAGTCATGGCTGTTTGTGAAATTTTCTTGGACACCTCAAATTAATGATGTCTATCAGGAGTTAATGCTCATTTGCGTCATCAAGAATTGCTACTGTCATATAAAACTTATGCATGATCACACTGGAGTTGTGGGTACATAGTGTCCATACTTATATTTAATTTATGTTCTTTGTTCAGTGTGAAGATTGCATGCCAACATATACCTTCTTGCTGTAAATGGGATATTATTGAATTTACTATGAAAAAAACCTCATTCAGTACAGCTGTTACTTTCCTTGCCTATGAACTTTAATTTGTCTGATTCTAATCAATATTTTTAGGTACTTGAAAATGTTATCAAATACAAATGGAACGTTTTGCCAGTTGAACAGCGTGATGGCATAAAGAATTACATATCGGATGTCATTGTTCAGGTAATTTTCAACTTGTCAACCTGAATTTTACGCTTTGTTAACTGATTCTATCTGACTTCATTTTCACCCCTGTTTTTGCTTGCCACTAGCTCTCAGGAAACGAGGTTTCCTTTCGACAAGAGAGGCTTTATGTAAATAAGCTCAACATTATCCTGGTGCAGGTAGGCTAAACTGTTTTGATTCTATTCTAGAGCAGATGTTTTCTTCTGTGTAAGTATGCATATTTCTCTGCAAGAACTATAATGGTTTATGCTACTATGACCAATGTGGATTTTTTCACAGTACCGTAGATGTCTGTTTCTTATTTCCCCCCTGTTTGCAATAATAGGTTTTAAAGCGCGAGTGGCCTGCCAGGTGGACGACCTTCATTCCTGACCTTATTGCCGCAGCAGCGACTAGTCCAACAATATGTGAGAATTGCATGGCAATATTAAAGGCAAGGTTCTATGCTTGATCAGCATGTATTACATATTTGTTTTGCCATATTTGGTTGTCTCACTGAACATCATATGCAGCTCCTAAGTGAAGAAATTTTTGATTTCTCAAGAGGTGAAATGACACAGCAAAAGATTAAAGAGTTAAAGGGTTCACTAAATAGGTACAGATTTCCATCTCCTTTTGCATTTTTAGTTTCTAGTTGATAGATTGCTCAATTCTTTGATTCATATTTTGTTTGATGGCATACTTTTCTTACCTGTATGGATTGTGACTTAACTCCTATTCCTGTGTAAAAATAATTCATATGTGACTTCAAATACAGTTTTTATATTTATAAAAATATATTTATCTGTGAGCACTAATACAATGACATTTTTTCAACAGTGAATTCCGTCTTATTCATGAACTTTGCTTACAAGTCCTGTCTGGGTCACAAAGGCCTGAACTTATCTGTGCCACATTGGCCACACTTCATGCTTTCCTGTCATGGATCCCCATTGGCTTCATATTTGAGTCACAGCTGGTGTGTAGTCTGTTCTTATGATCTGAATGGTCTTATGTAAAGTTGCATCTGCTCGAACTAAACCTTTTTATCTAATTCTTTAGCTGGAGACACTTTTGAAGTTTTTCCCCATTGCTGCTTACCGGAATCTTACTCTTCAATGCCTAACAGAGGTAAAAAAGTGCAATTTTCTTTTCATTTCTAATGTGTTATAGTATAGCGTTACTTCATCCATCCAAATTTATAGTCGTTTAATTTTGTCCCAAGTCAAACTAATCTAACGTCGACCAAGTTTATAGAAAAAATGAAAAATATATTAGCATCCATAGTGTCAAATGAATACACTTCATGGACTATCTAATAAAACTAGTTTTCTGTAGTAGATATCTATGCTTTATCTCAATGAACTTGGTCTAAGTGAAATAAGTTTGACTTGGGTCAAAACTAAAAGGAGTTGCAATTTGGGATGGAGGGAGCAGTTGACAGTTTATTTGGAATTGATAACTATCGAGCCTTACTTCTTAGAGTTGAATTGGGATTCAAGAGGTGGCTGCCATTACTGATCTTTTAAGCTATTTCAGGTTGCTGCTCTTCACTTTGGTGATTACTATAACACGCAGTATGTTCAAATGTACACAGTCTTTATGTTGCAGTTGCAGGTATAATTAATAATGTCGAGCACTATGTTCACTTTCCTCTGTTTGGTGGCTTCTTGTTCAGTCCTTGTTTTTTTCTGGCTAAGCAGGGAATACTTCCTTCTGGAACAATTTCAGATGGATATGGCAATGGTTCTAATGAGGAACAGGTATACTTTATCCAGAATTAAAGTAGCATTTTTTTTTTCAAATGTCCTCTTCGAAACTATTCATACTTATCTAAATTGCAATTTTCCAGTTAAACTGGGAGTTTAAGAGTTCAGAAGCTTGAGCTTGGTTTTGAGCAATCAAAATTCAAAATGTTCAATTCATTTATAGTATCTTATTTTAAACTTGTATGGTTATTCAACATACATGTGTGATATAAGTAATTTTAAGATTGGACGTTTCAATGAAGAATAAGGATATAATGGTTTTGTTAGGACTGAAATTTGATAGTGAAGGCATTTTGTTATGATAATGAGATTGTCAGATTACCAACCTTTCTGGTGATGGGCAATTTATAGATGCGTAGTAACATATGATTACAGTCACAGCTTTTAGTTATGACATTCTAATGGGAATATTCACCAATAATGATATCTGTTGTGTTATAATTAACTTCTGATAAGCCTTCAAGGATCGCTGAGTCCAGTTCTGCATAATGAGCATGTTGCTCCCATTTAATGCACTAATACATACTTAATTCTCTGAACAGGCATTTATCCAGAATCTTGCGCTTTTCTTGACATCCTTCTTCAAGGTAACGGCCACTAAATTCTGGATCAATCAAAGCAGTCTAGTGATATACCTTTTAACTTTTTTTTTTGTTAAAATCCATTTAGACGCTCTGGTTAGTGCATCTACTCTGTTGATGTTATATTCCCCTCTTAGAATATATTGTCTTACAAGCTAGTTTCATGCCTGCTTTATAACCAAGAAAATATTGTCTTACAAGCCATTTCACCTCACTTATATTAATCTCTTTCATTTTTGATAAATGTAGAATCACATACGCATCCTGGAATCAACTCATGATAATAGCACTGCATTGCTTCTGGGCCTTGACTACCTCATTGAGATTTCATTTGTTGATGACACAGAGATGTTTAAGGTATGATATGAAGCTAGACCAAATTCTGGGGTGCATAAAGTATTGCCTAAGGTTGCCTTATAATGTTTTTTTATTTATAAACAGGTCTGCTTGGATTATTGGAATCTGTTTGTTTTAGAACTATTTGAAACTTACAACCAAGTGGAGCGATTGCTGGGACTTCAGGTTTGTTTACTTGTAATAATATTTATTATTTAATTATACAAGAAATGCCAATTCTGGTCTTGTTGCTCTGGAATGCGAATAGATATTGATAATATCATTTGATCATTCATTTTTTTTATTACCAGCGCCTAGTGAGATATGTCTGAACTCTGAACCAGATAAATTTGAAATTTCCCGTACATACTATTATGTTTCACACTCAGTTATTTCTTATTGTAATTGTTATGAGTATGTCGGATATAAATGTTTTTCCATTTAAAGTATGTGTGGCACATACATGACACTAATTTGACATGTACGGAGTATGTGATTGCCATTTAGAGGATTGTGGGGGACAATCATAACACTAATTTTGACATGTATGCGATTGCCATTTAAAGGATCTTTGTACTAAGAAGAGAAAAACGGCTAGAAACCCTTAGAAACACAACAAACAGAAAACACAAACTAATAGTTTCCTAAATTGCATTTGCACTGGCACATGGGCAGTCAGGATGGAAAGACCCTAAGCCCTGGTCATACCCAACTACTGTAATTCCTCATTGTCCAGCAACAAGGTTCCGGTATGTTCGAAGCACCACCATCGTCCACACATCTGTTATGAATTAATGATCCTTCCAGATTGACCAGGCCATAGGATGATTAAGGAATTAAGACCTCACTATGCTTGACTATCAACTACTATTTCTGTCTCAAAAAACAAGTCATTTTAGGATTCAAAATTTGTCCCATAAAACATGTCATTGTATCCTTTGGACAAGTAGTGGATCCCGTGAAGAATGATTCCCTGCCAAATAAATGTGAGTGCATTACTAAATTTTTTTGTTTAGCCACACCAACTGAGCATGGCTACAGGTAGTAAATTAGATGGGCACAAATTGGAGTTTCTGCATGGCTGCATGCAGCGCAAATCAAAGTGAAGTTTCTTTTATAGGAACATGAATCAATAATGAGTGGGCATCAGAGTCATTTCACCTGCTAATTTGTCAGATAATCTCTATAATCACTTGTTTTTTGGGACGGAGGGAGTACCACACTAGCTTTACTTTTGCGTGTTGTTAAGCTGTTTACATCCCTCATTAGTTTTAACATTGTTTAAACTGATAAAGTAGTTTGCATCAGCATATTATTATATAGAAGTATGCAGAGTTTCTGAATTTTTTATTATGATCTGGAATAAATAAATTTACGGATCTGATCTTTTGTAAATGATGTGTTTTCCCTTTTTTAATCAGATTCTTTGATACAAATAATATTCATTACTGTTCTTTCCTGTTGTTAAAATCTGTTTACTTCATTTCTAATCATTTAGCACATGCACAAACTTCAGGCTCAGCGGATTCCTGGAACTGATGATGGTACTCTCATAGCTGTTCAGCAAAGGAGGCAACTTTATGCAGGTCCACTTTCCAAGTTGCGAACATTAATGATCTGTCGGATGGCGAAACCGGAGGAGGTTTTGATTGTTGAAGATGAGAATGGGAATATTGTACGGGAAACATTGAAAGATAATGATGTCCTTGTTCAGTATAAGGTTAGTAAAAGTATTAGCAGGCGATTATATGTTGGGCGCCTTTTATTAACTTCCTACTGTCATTTGCTGTTTTATTCTAGATCATGAGGGAAACACTGATATACTTGTCACATCTTGATCACGAAGATACAGAGCAGCAGGTATATCTTTCTAATGGAATTTGTTATCTTTTAATTCCCTGAATACTAATTCAACCTTTTTCAGGATGTGTATAAACTCTGCTCATTATGCTTGTTTCCATTTGATACCAACTTAGGTTTAGGATAAAATGTATACAAACAAGCAATTGAAACCTGTTTGGAACAAATGATTCTCAGGGAAAATGTATAGTCAAACCATGAGCAATTCTTGAACAGAAACAATCTAACAAATTCATAGGATAGTAGATTACTTTGATTTCATAGCTACACAGGCATGAGGCATCTAATCATCCACTTTGACCTTATTCTGTATCTTGCTTGCATATGATTGCAACAATGTTTCCTGTGCCTTTTCACTTCAGACACCATCTCCTTCAACTTTTCTTTGTTTTAACCTGAATTTCTATCATATTCATGTGCCTCTTTTTCTATTTTGGTCCTTTTCATCCTGCTTTCTAATTGGGACTTTGGACCTAGAAAAAAAAAGGATGTAAAGATTTTAGTTATTATCTTGTGATGTAGAAGCTATACTTTATCTTCTTATAGTATTAATATTTTTTTGTTAAATTCCAAGATGTTTTTTGTATAATTGTAATTAATAGAATCCTTCATTTGTTTGACTTACAGATGTTAAAGAAATTGAGTAAGCAACTTAATGGAGAAGACTGGAGCTGGAATAACTTGAATACTCTATGTTGGGCTATTGGATCGATTTCCGGTTCTATGGTGGAGGAGCAGGTTCGTTGACTGTAACTTTCCACCTGTGGCTTCCTCACCAGCATTCCATCAATTTAAAAACCCAAACACAATGAATATAATCCATTTTTTCTATTGACTTGTCACAACTTTCAAACATCTTAATTATTAGGCTTTGCACATTGAGTTCTCTACAGATATGAGAATTAGTTGGTCCGTCCTGAGGCAGTGAGGACATTCATTATTTTTGTAGCATGACCTTGCCCCCTCATATTTGTGTTGTTAGTATGCCATTTGTGCTCATAGATCTACTCATCCATATTCCCATCCGTGAGCCAAGCACAACGTGGCATAACTTCATTAGACTAGAGCCATTTAAAGAAATATAGTCTGTTCTTTAAAATAACCGAGTCTTTAACAAGTCAGATTTGCTGAGTTTGCATCAACAGTCAGTAAACACTTCAGTTTTGTGCCAACTGACGACTGTGTAGTCTTCAGCCTTTGTCCAATTATTGATCAGACCCTTATTCAGGGTCTGCCATCTTGGACAGTCAACACATTGTTAAGCAATATGTTTCTAACTTCCTGACCTCCACTTCTTCACATGTATAATGCTCTGTTGTTCATAGTGTACTTTAATGTTAACATCAACTCCTGCACAAATATTTATCTTTATACATATCCCTGATGAATATGCTGCAGGAAAACAGGTTTTTGGTTTTGGTTATTCGTGATCTGTTAAACCTTTGTGAAATTACAAAAGGGAAAGATAACAAAGCTGTGATCGCAAGTAATATTATGTAAGTATTTGGTTTGTTTTATTTTGTTACGCTTTATTCGTTGGGATTCTGAATGATCAGGATGATGCTATTTTTCCTTCCATGAATAGGTATGTTGTGGGACAATACCCAAGGTTTTTAAGGGCGCACTGGAAGTTTTTAAAAACAGTGGTCAACAAATTATTTGAATTCATGCATGAGATTCATCCTGGAGTTCAGGTTACATATTCTATTTTGTTACCCCTAGTTTTAGCAAGGATATTTGTTAGTTTATGTTATTCTGCCATATATTCTGGAAAAAATGGCCTCTGTGAAGAGGACATTTAAAGTAATCTAGAACCTAATGCTTGTTTTGTTTGCAGGATATGGCATGTGACACTTTCTTGAAAATAGTTCAGAAGTGCAAGCGCAAGTTTGTGACACTTCAGGTATTGCCAGCTTCTACAGTGTGCTGGGTTCTATTTTATACCATTCTACTATCAGTACGATCTAGGGGTATGAATTGGGGCTCATGGTTTAGGGGTGACTGCACAATTGCCCTAAACTGGGCTTAAACTGTCCAGCCGGGGGTGGGGGTATTTGGGGCTCTGATTGACAGATTTGATGAGATGCTCTGATCTATGATAGATTAATCTTAGCAAACAACCAGAAGGTAATGTTATTAACTAATTAAGATATCTCCTTAGTCGCCTTGAGTTGTGGGAACTGTGGTCCTCGCATGTGAGAACTTGAGGCTAACAAAGGCGTCCATGACTTCTGAACTGATGTTGTACAGCATCTTTAACAATACACCTGATCAATGTTTAAGTATGCACACATTAGCTTACATGGAAAAGGTGGAACACTAAGGGAAACTCTATTCTCATGCTCTGACATGCTTGCAATGGTGCAACCTACATATTGTCATCTATTAGATTTGGGGAGCATGTTTAGACTTATATATCTATCTATTTTGCTATCAAGTGGTGACATGGGGCAACTCTTATAGAAGTAGTTTGCTAAACTAATGATATAAGCCTTTAGGAAGTCTGAAGTTGCCTTGTTATTGGACCTTTTCTCTCTCTCTCTCTTAATATAAAGATACGCAGCTCTCCTGCGTGTTATTGATGAGTTTCCCTCTACTGTCTTTTTTGTACCACTGTTAATAGTAGAGTTCCTTGATTGTTTGTCAGCTTGTTTCCTCCTTTTTTTCTTCTGCTTCATTGTTTTTCTTTGCGTTCTTCATGTTTTTTATACAGCGGACTAGCTATTCTTTGTTAAAGTTAATATAATGATGGGTAGCTTTCCTGTGGGTTCAAGGAAAAAAATGTCTGCACACATACGCGCATTGGTTGCCATTTATCTTCTGCGATCACAATTTATGATTGTTTAATATGGAACATATAAGCATGTACTGATTTGTATCTCTAGGTAATGTGTGGTTGTTAACATCCAGTTTCATGTTTATCCATGGTTCTACAGGTGGGTGAAAGTGAACCATTTGTTTCTGTGCTGTTGTCCAACCTTCCTACCACAATAGCAGATCTTGAGCCTCATCAGATACACTCATTCTACGAATCGGTATGCTGTTGAAATTAACAGTTCTCTATAGGTTAATGAAAGGAGATATCTTATATTTTCATGATCTTTATTCAGGTCGGTCAGATGATTCAGGCCGAATCTGACAATACAAAGAGGGAGGAGTATCTCAAGAGATTGATGAGCCTTCCCAATCAGGTTCCATCCTCTATCTTTCGCCATCCAATTTTGCTATGATTCTTACCCAGTATTTTAGTTGTAAGTTGCAAGATTGTTGTATTCTAATCTTTGCAGAAATGGGCTGAAATAATTGGGGAGGCAGGGCGAAGCGCTGATATACTGAAAAACCAAGATGTTATCAGATCTGTTCTAAACATCTTACAGGTAATAAAATTCACTTCTGAAACTGACAAGTCAGTTTCTATTGCTTGTCTGCTGTTCTAAAAAGCACCTGCCTAATCATAGTGTCTTCTTGTTGCCGCATAGTGCTTGGCACTTGATGTTGAAACAGTTCCTCATTAAACACGATGTTCAATTTGTTTGTCTTTGGTCCAATCTTAAAAAATGCTTCCATATATCGTTTTGTCAGAAGCATACTGTAGTGCCATATTGCTACTTTTCTCCACTCTGGCAATACTTCCTTCATCTATTATACTTTAGATGGTTGTATCAATCATCAACCACTTTAAGAGAAGCATGCTTTAGTCCCATTTAAATTTGCTCGGGCAACTTTCTGTTTAGCAATACTGTTTTTCTCCAAATTTATATTTTCCAGTCCTTATCAAGGATAATGGTTTTTGGTGCTTGCAGACGAACACAAGTGTTGCATGCTCACTTGGACCGCATTTTTTCCCACAAATCTCAGTAATCTTCCTGGACATGCTGACAGTGTACAGGTATTTTACTTGCAATTTACCAAAGTTATTGTGCCTTTATTTTCTTAAACATAAATTGGTCTGCACATTTTCTCGTAGTGTTTCTTTCTTCGTATCATGTCTATCACCTGCGAATGTATGCCTCAGCTACTAATATACTTGCCTGTTACACATCAGAATGTACAGCGAGCTGGTGTCAAACACTATTTGTGAAGGAGGACCTTTTGCTTCAAAAACATCATTTGTAAAACTTCTGAGGTATGCATTCTTAAACGCCACACGTCTTCATTTTGTGTATTTTTGCTTAATTAATTTGTAATTAACAGATCAGTAAAAAGGGAGACACTGAAATTGGTCGAGACATTTCTGGACAAGGCTGAAGATTTACCACACTTAGGGAAACAGTTTGTTCCTCCAATGATGGACCCTGTTCTAGGTGATTATGCTAGAAATGTGCCTGATGCAAGAGAATCTGAAGTTTTGTCATTATTTGCGACAATTATAAATAAGTAAGTCTATCGTTTCTTTTGTTCATCCATTTTGGTTTGTGATTTCTTTTAAATTTAGACATAGTGTCAGTTTTTATTAACGGCATTGGTCTACCCTACCCTTAGTTTGCAGTGGCTTTGTAATTGATAAGTAAATGCTTCCTTTTTTCTATATAGGTACAAAGGTGAGATGCTTGAGGAAGTACCTCGCATCTTTGAGGCTGTTTTCCAGTGCACTCTTGAGGTATAGTTAATAATAATGTGTTTCATGTTCTGATAAATGATAATTGTGATGTATAACCAAGACACTTCTTATACTTTATACCAGATGATCACCAAAAACTTCGAAGACTATCCTGAACATCGACTTAAATTCTTCTCCTTGCTTCGTGCAATTGGTACACATTGTTTCCAAGCATTTATTCAGCTCTCAAGTCAGGTAAACATGAACTTGGTATTTCATCTTTTAAATTACAATAGCATCATCACATATGCTTATTATGCTTGCAAATCACTTGTTGACTGTTTCACTGATTATTTCATTTGTCTGTTTCAGCAACTGAAGCTTGTAATGGATTCCATAAGCTGGGCATTTCGACATACAGAGAGAAATATTGCTGAGACTGGCCTAAGCCTGTTATTGGAAATTTTAAAGAACTTTGAGGTCCTTTTGTTTTGCTCTATCCTTGATTAAAACTCCGTTGTACTGAAGCTAATAATCTGAGTGGTGCCATGTCTTTGCAGGCTTCAGGGTTCCAAAATCAGTTCTACAAGACATACTTCTTAAATATTGAGCAAGAGATATTTGCAGTACTCACAGATACCTTCCACAAACCTGGTTTCAAGCTTCACGTTGCTGTGCTACAACATTTGTTCTATGTGGTATGTATACATTTATCCGCTGTTCTATTCTCTGATGATTGTGTGTGCCTTAGTTTAGTATCTCTGCTGGCATGGTAGGTTGATGGTCTAACGGAGCCTCTCTGGGATGCTGCAATAGTCCCTTCTCAATACACAAATAATGCAATGTTCGTCCGTGACTACACTATCAAGCTCCTCAGCTCATCGTTTCCTAACATGACGCCTGTTGAGGTATTTTTATTTCTTGCTTACATGCATTCTTAAATAAATCAGCAGGTAATTTGAAATTCATATTTCCTACAGGTAGCTAAGTTTGTTGATGGACTTTTTAATTCAAAAACTGATTCTCCAAACTTCAAGAACCATATAAGGGATTTCCTTGTTCAATCGAAGGACTTCTCTGCTCAGGTAATGTCACAAAAATGCCTGTGTTATCTAGAATAAAAGTATTTCAGTTTGGCCCATCTGGAATGAAAGATTGTTGACCATATTATGCGCTGTGAAGTTTATGGTACCCCTACATGGTTATATCAATGAATTGCACAGCCAGTTTAAAGTTTTAGTCCTCTGCTGACTTTCTTCTGGTTGACATGTGGTGACAGGATAACAAAGACCTATATGCTGAAGAGGCTGCTGTACAGAGGGAACAGGAGCGCCAACGTATGCTTTCCATTCCTGGACTCATCGCCCCAAATGAATTGCAGGACGAGATGTTGGATCCATAGTGCATCTCAGTTAGCCGCATAATGTCTTGCTTCGACATTAAACTTCTGGAGCCCTTGCTTCGAAGGCCCAATTCTTTTGCTAGGGCGATGATAGAAGTGCTGGCTTTAGTTTTAACATTCTTCATAGTTACACTGCCGGTTCGGAGGTTTCTGAAGTAGATAGTTGAAGGATTTAGTTGTCTGAGTTGTTTCAGACTGCCATCGGTATATTGGGTTGTATTGGTTGATTTATTAGCGGTAGCTGTTGCCTTCAATGTATTTAGCCAAGAGTGGTGGTTGTGCTGCACCGTGTATTATGATGGTGGCCAGGTCTTGCCAATTTCCATTTCTTTTATAGAATGAACTTGTACTGTTGCTTCTCTTGTACGCGCCAAGTTAAAAAGCATGCTACATTATGTGTATTACTCTGGGAGAGCCATTTGCTGGTTTCATTTTCTTGGTGCCAAAATATAATGGTCAATTGCTGCTTCCTAGAGTTCCCGATGGTAGTGAGTTCTCCATGTGAACCTGCTTCATCATTTTTTTTTTGCTTAACAATAGTAATATATTAGGTGTAGTTCAACTGTTTTTTATCGGCGTAATAGCCAAAATCGTTCTTGAACGATGCTGTTGGGTTCAATTTGGTTCCCGAACTATGAAAACGTTTAATTTAGTCCCTGATCTATGCTAATCGGTTCAATTTGGTCTCTAAACTATTAAAATGTTCAATTTAGTCTCTGAACTATGCTATTTGGCTCGCATTCGCCCCCGGCAGCACTAGTGAGAGTGATGGTACTGTAGTTGTTCCTTATTTTTCCTCCATTTCAAAATTATTTTCAAAATTGTATAACAACATGAAAATCTCGAAAAATAAAAGTTACTCAACTTTTCAAGATCTCCAACTTTGTCTTTGGAATCATCTTTAAATTCCAAATATTTTTGAAAATAGGATTTTGACTTCAAAACCCTATTTTCAAAAATATTTGGAATTTAAAGATAGTTCCAAAGGCAAAATTGGAGATCTTGAAAAGTTGAGTAACTTTTATTTTTGGAGATTTTTACTGTGTTATATGATTTTGAAAGTAATTTTGAAAATGGAGGAAAATAGGGAACTTCTACTGTACTGACACCGTCCTTTTCTTCTCCTCACCAACACTAGTGTTGCCGAGGACGAATGTGAACCGATTAGCATAGTTCAGGAACTAAATTGGACGTTTTTATAGTTCAGGAACCAAATTGACCCGATTAACATAGTTCAGGGATTAAATTAGACGTTTTCATAGTTAATGGATCAAATTGAGCCCAGCAGCATAGTTTAGGAACGATTTTGGTTATTACGCTTTTTTATCTGGACTGTAAACCTTGGTGAGTAGGGTAGAATAGTGCAAGGTCTTCATAGATTAGAACCCTTTTTGATATGATGTGGTTCGGGTTACGAGGGTAGACTAGAAGCGTGTCCACAGGTGGTAGAGGCATAAGGGCAGTCCCAATGATAAATTTATTGTAGTTTCTATCTCTATTAATTACTTTGACACCTCACTATTTTGCTAATGTAGCACCCGTATTAACGAAGAGAGAGGAGTAAAAAACAAGAAACGGTTTCTCCTCTGAGAAACGGCGTCGACTCTTGAAACGAGGCAGCTAGAAATCGGCGGATCAGCGTTGGGGAGAAACTACTCGTTTCTTGCCTCCTCCGGCCGGATCCGCTGCGGCTTTCCACCCGCGGCCGTTCCCTTCTCCGCGCGAGCTCCCTGGCGGGCGGCTGCTTCCTCCGCCGGCCGTTGCTCTCCCCGGAAGCAGCGCCGGTGCCCCTCCCTTCCGCCGGCAGTCCTGGAGGGCAGCTGCTCCTCCATGGCGGCCGTTCGGGCGCCCCTCTTTCCCGCGCATCAGTCCCTCCACCCCGGCGTCCGGCGAGCGAGGCCGCCGGCGCGTCGCGTCGGCGCACGAACTGGGTCGCGTCGGCGCCGTGCTTCCTCACGTTGTCGCCGCCGAAGTGAAGTGCAACGTGAAGACGCACCCCGGCATGCACCGCCGCCGCAGGAATTTGCACGGCGCACCGGCGGCTCACCCGAGCGACGCCTCCGCCTGAGCATGCGCAGGGGTCGGGCCCGCCGCCGCGGCCATCCTTTCTTCCCGGCGGCCGGCGCGTCGAGCCAACGCACGGGCGAGACGAGGTCCGCTGTCCGGCGTTCAACGAGCATACGGATCCCATGCTGCTCCTTCGCGCCAGGGACCTCCGCCGACGCGCCGGAGCTCAGGACCCGCTCCCGGAATCCTCTTGCGAAAGCTCCAGGAGACGCAAATCGGGCGGCCGGAGAGGCAAATCGGCCAGAGCTCGACGAGCATATGGCTCCGGCCGCCGGCGGGCGTCGGCTCCTCCGCCAGTCCGCCATCTCCCTCTCCTTTGCACGCCGTCGGCCCAGGGCGTGCACCCGCCGGCCCCGCGCTCGCAAACGCACGCCGCCGCGCCCGCGCTGGCCGCTCGCAAACGCATGCCGCCGCGCCCGCGCTGGCCGCCAGCTCCGCGCGCGCACCCGCACGCCGTCGCGCCCGCGCTGGCTGCTTGCTCCGGCGTCGTGCTCTGCTCTGAAGATTTGGGATTTCCGTGTATTTTGCACAAACAATCCAGAGACAAGAGAGAGGAATCCAGTATATCATTGGTCAATTTTTTATGTAAATGCGTGAAGAAAATTTTGCAATGGAGAGGATAGTTTCTTGATGCAATGTCTTATGTTTAAGAAACTATGGTAGTTTCCTCCATTGGGACTGCCCTAACTGGCGAGGACAAAATATAAAGTGGCTACTATGATGGCTACCAATTGGAGACCGGGTGCAAGCAGGCGGGACAAAAAGGGTGTGTATAGAATTATAGATTGTAGAGGATGGCCAATGACGACAAACTTAGTGGTTACTATGATGGCTAGATCTAGGTGAGTTGCTGGAGACTAGGTGGGATGACGGAGTGTGAAAGTTCATAGGTGGCAGAGGATATCTGGTAGCGATAGCGACACAGTCAATAAAAAGTGGTTATGAGGTGAGCCACTAGAGGCGAGTGCAAGCAGGCGGGGTGAGGGAGCATATGGACGTGTGTGTGGTAAAGGATGACTAGTGAGCGGTGATGAGCGGATGTCACCGCCGCCGACGGTGTGTTAGTGGAGGCGGCAACAAGGTTAGGGATAGGGTTGTGGTTGGGGCTCCAATGGCCGGCTCGGCCGACCGACGACGCTACCGTACTACCTCGCCTCCGTCGCCGTCGACATCGCACCACTATCGGTCCTCTGGTGCCTCCACCCCTCCTCTTCAAGATTTGGTGACCAATGAAACCCACAGTCCCAACCCTAACATCTAAACTCTCACCCTGCTGTCCGGAAATCCAAATCCATAAGGCCGCCTGCCTCCACCGCCTGTGGCACCCTCGTTGATGGCCACTTCACCCACCGAAGAGAGAGGAGAGGAGAGGAGAGAGAAGACAATGTGACCGAGAGAGAGAAAGAGAGGGAAGCATGCCACGTGTGTGGAGAGAGGGTGCCGGTGGGAGAGATACTAGAGCCAAAGATACGGGGAGAGGTTGCACGTGAGCCCTAACGGCTGTAATTAGGGCTGGACCGTGAGCCAGAAACTCGTGAGCTGGCTCGACTTGTGCATAGCTCGGCTCGACGGCTCGGCTCGATCAATTTTTTAACGAGCTGAGCAACTATTTTTGCTCGTTTTGTTAACGAGCTGGCTCGAGCCAGCTCGCAAGCTGCTCGCGAGCCAAACGAGCTAGAAAATTCTAATTTCAATATAGAAAACCGAGCTATCAAAGTTGAGCCGAGCTATTGAAGCTATGTCAAACCTTTCTAAGTGCTCCATGTGTGACTAATTTTATCATTTATAACTTTATAATTATTATTTTTAAAAACTTTACATACGCTCAGAGGTTAATTTCAAATTTAAATACAACTCGCAAGCCTAACGAGCTGGCTCGAGCTACTAACGAGCCAAGCCGAGCCAACCTTTTTGCTCGTTTGGTTAACGAGCCAAGCCAAGCCGAGCTGGCTCGGCATCCAGCCCTAGCTGTAATTTTGTAATAAAAATGAAAAAAACAAGTTGGTGTCATGAAGTCTTTACCTTCTTATATTTTGTTTCGAGAACATATAGGGGGTGTTTGCGAGGGTGTCCCCAACCGCCCTGGCCGATTGGCCATGGCATGGCCACCTTTAGCCCGGTCCAAATGGTGCCAGTGTTCGTGTTTGTCAATATGGCCTAGCAGAGCTGAGCTCGATTGAGATCATGTTTGTCTAGCCTGTATAGATGGATGCAATGACCCTAGACTTGGAACATGGTAACATTACGCCCACACATTGTCATTGACATTTCATCGAACACGTTGCGGGCGAGCGGCACGGGGAACGCGGAGTCACCCACCTCAGCCAAGAAGCTGTCGCCGCCGTCCATCTTCGGCGCCATTGTAGAAAAAAGGAAGAAGATGGGGGAGAGCGCTGAGCTGGCGGGCGCCTCGCGTGGCACTGTGGTGGTTGTGGCCGTGGTGATGTTACCACACCCTCTCTCACTTGCTGGCATTCTATCAAACACTCGGTGGGCGGCGATGGTGACGATGTGCGCACGACGACTAGGCGCCCACGCCGACGGCAGTGACAGTGGCGACGATGCGCGCACGGCGGCTACGCGCCGCCGTCCCGGCCGTGGCCTGAGTGCCTCACGAGCCGCCGCCGTGGTCGTGGCTGTGGTTGCACGTCGCCGTTGTGGTCATGGTCGTGGCCAGCGAGTGCCTCGAGCTCACGCCATAGTTGTAGGAGCCAGGATGGCACGACGGGGAGGGCGCCAACGATCGCGACGGTGATGGTGGAGGAAAGGATGAAGGAGAAGGTGATCGGAGGTGAGATGAGCACACCTCCCGTGCTCCAGGCACCGGCGGAGCCAAGTGTTGGCCAACAGGGGCCATGGCCCCTCCTTGCTACGTGCCATTTTTTCACTAAGTAGCAATCACCAAGTAGTAATTCAAAACAATCAACATGCAGCAACAGACTGGAAGTAACGCAACAGCAATTGTTGGCACACGACCAAATCTTGTCCCAAAATATACTAATATATACTTGTTTAATGCATTCATAGTCTACATTAAAATTAGTTCATAAAGCAATAATTGTCGGTGTTTATTTTGAAACCACCCAAAATGAAGATTGGAGTATCTTCACTATTTGAAAATAGCTATTTTGTCCTATCATCTTTAATAGAAATTTTTTTCCTTTTGTAGATCAAACAATGTTAATCTTTGTGCTACAAATACTTAATGCATGTACGCATAGTTAAAAGTCGATGACAATATGATCATTTTGAATCTTTGTGATTCTTGACACAAGTCTGTTCGGTTTCTTACATAAGCTCCTTCTTGCACATTATTTCAGCTTCTTGCATAGTATTTTTCTCTCCAAACAAATCAATCGTACATATCAGCAAATATTACTTAAAGACCTGCCGACCTTATTTCGGCCCCTCCTTGACTCAATTCCTGGCTCCGCCACTGGCTCTAGGGTATACCTGATCATGGGCTGCTCGACCCGATAAACCCGACCCACCCGAAAAAAACCCGACCCGACCCGACCGTGCGACGGGTCAGGCGCGGGCCCAAATTTTCACCCGAACTCAAAAAATAACCCGACCCAACCCGGCTCAACCCGAAAATTATAACTAAAAACCTGAAACCCGACCCGACCCACACGTGTGACGGGTCGGGTGCGGGCCATGATTTTCGACCCGACAACCCGACCCGAACCCGACCCAACCCATGATCACGTATACTCCAGGGAGCCGGTCCTGCGCTCGAGCGAGTGTTTCTCAGGAAACGAACTTCCTGAGTGTTTCTCAGGAGGCATGAGAGACAAGACAAGTTGCACCGCGGCAGCTCGGCTAGCTGGTGGGCCATAGCTCGTGAACACGCGAACCTGCACACGGATGGCGCAGCCGGGGGCGGTCGGGCCAGGTGCGCAAACGCGCCCATAGAGTACGAGTACAGCCGGATCCTTTCCTATAGTGCCCCGTCACCGACATGGCGACATTACATAACGCGCCGTCGCTCCCTATCCATGTTACGAGAGACGATCGCCTCTGGCGCCCCGCAAAACGAACTCGATCGATCGCGCGATGCCCTCGTCGATCCTTGCTCGCCGGCGCCAGTGCCGGACTGGGCGGGGCTTCCGCCTGAACTCATCTCCTGCATCCTCCACAGGCTCGACCCGTTCCAGATCCTGTTGGCCGCCGACAAGGTGTGCCGCTCCTGGCGCCGCGCCGCGCGGGACGAGCCCGAGCTCTGGCGCCGCGTCGACATGCGAGGCTACCAGTACCAGGCGCTCTCGGACGACCGGAATCTGGTCGACCTCAACCAGATGGCCATCGACTCCGTGGGTCGCAGCCAGGGGCGGTGCCAGGCCTTCTGCGCAGAAAGGAGCGGCCTCCGCGACGTCGTCCTCTACTGCCTCGCCGAGCAGTGAGTTTCCTTGCTGTTCTTATATATCGTTTTATTTCATTACAAATCTTACCTTTGATTGTTACTAGTATAAAAGTTGCATTGGGGACTAATCTTATCTTTTAATTACAAGCTCCTTAACATATGTTGATTAATTGCACACACATATGTACGTGCAGAGCGCCATTGCTGAAGAGTCTTGTCCTCGTCTCGTGCGGAGAAGTCTCGCGTCAAGGATTCATGGAGGCAATAAAGGGTTTGCCTCTGCTCGAGGAGCTCGAGCTCTCGAATTGTCGCAAGCTGCAGCACATGGAGGAAGTGCTTGAGGTTGTTGCCGAGGAGTGCCCGCGGCTCAAGTGCTTGAGATATCGCTGCATTGGCTCGGATTATTATGGCTGGAACTGGATCTACTGGCGGAAGGACGAGGAAGCCATGGCAATTGCCAAAAATGCACGAGTTGCGTTCCCTGCATCTGGTCCACAATGACCTCACTAACCAAGGGCTGGAAGCCATCCTCGACAAATGCCTCCACCTGGAGTCGCTTGGCTTACACGATTGCCTCAATATCTGCATGAATGACAAAGTGAGAGCAAGGATCAACACAAAGAAGCTACTCACCAATTATACCAACGATGGAAACAGAGAAGTAGAGGAAACCGACATCCCTGACAGTGAATGTTCTACTTGTCTCGATTACTTTGAATGTGATGAAAACTGCTACTACGCGAGGCATTATGGCGTTGACACCGAAGACATGGTCATCTCCACAGTTTACGAGCTACGCTCCCTTCAGCTATACCACAATGATCTCACCAGTAAAGGACTGGCAGCCATCCTTGACAAGTGCCCTCACCTAGACTCCCTCGACGTATGGAACTGCCTCAACATTGTCAGGGACAATGCCCTGCAACTACAAGCTGCTAAGAGTGGCTGGATCAAGACCAAGAAGCTGACCACCAAACTATTCACGGACTGCTACAGTATCATCTTGAACAAATGTCGCAATATCCTTGCAGACGACACTCTGGGAGACAAGGACAAACGGTTCATTCTCATGAAAATGGCAAAAAAGTACCACCGCAACAACAACAAGAGGATAGCTGAGTTTGAGAAATACATGATGGCCAAACGACATAGAGATATAGACAACATTGATTCTATGGAGTTTGATGGTGCATCGAAATATAAAAGGTATGATTATCGGATACTTGATGATGAGAACTTTGAGCGTTGCTACAGCTATAAATATGGTTGGGACTTTGATAAGAAGTTTGAGCCTGACGGTCCCATTAACGAATGTTCTAGCTGCCTTATGCTTGAATACTTTGCTGAACGTTGGGGAGTCCTGGACCTTGACGACGACTATGCTGATTACTATGACCCGTATGATGAGACTGATTTTGTATTGCACGATAGGATGATTGGCAAGAGGTTGCGCAGGTACCTGAAGAGGGAACGGAAGTGATGGCATTTCGTGCTCATTTCCGAATTTCTGGCAACCTGGATACTGGGAATCGTTTCGCCTCCCTCTAGGTCAAATGTCTTCACATTCTTTGCTATGACTGGCCCAGATTTTCAATGGCCTTCTTGCAGTGCAGCGAATTTGCTCTGGTTTCCAGGTATCATTCTGCTGTAAGCCTGTGTTTTGATCTCTTTCCTGATTTCATCAAATGCTCATCTTACCGGCGTGTGGACCGACACGATTCTCTGAAATATCCCTAGACAAGTGGGGCGCGGTACGTGTTAACCAGATGACCAAATTAGAGCAACAGATATTTATATTCATCACTTGCAAAAGCTTGTGTCATGCACTATCTGTAATGGAGAAGTAAATTAGACAACTTGAAGGCCAAATTTGGGGTGGTGGTCATCTCCAGTGCTTGGAAGGTGTTTATCAGTGGTGAAAAAAATCAACTGAAAGAACTCAAATGTGTTGTCCTTTGACCAGCTACTTTCATAAAGGTTATTGTCGATTCTTGATCGAGTGGCAGCATTTCAAATCCGGACATATATATATATATATGCCATTGTAAATGGGTGTATTTTTTTATTACTTAGTTTACGAATTTAATTTTTTTGTAAAACTTACAAGTCCACCTCCCTATTCCTCCTGCATCTGCATATGCTAGTTTCTGCACTACTGCATATTGCAATGAAGAATATAATACTAAATAGCAAACGTTTTAAGTGTAAAATACGAGGGCTGCTTTATGTGCAAAACATGATACTCCCTCTATTTTAAATTGTAGATCATTTTGGTTTTTTTTATGTTCATATATTTTAAATGCTCGTCTTGGCCTATCAAGTATCTTGGAGTGGCGGAGCCTCGTTCGACGCCGAGCGAATCGACGACGCCCCCCTCGAGCTCCGTTCCCGGGCCAATCGACGTCGCCCCCTCGAGCTCCCTGTGAAGTTAGAGCGCGTCAAGCCCACAAACGATCCACACACGAAGGGGACGCCGGCTTCCATGGTTATGGTTGAGCTTGGTATTCTCACGCGCAACAGCAGCCCGATCTCCTCTCATGTGCGCTGCGCGCGCCGTGCTTGGCCGCTTGTATCCATGCTTCAAGTCAACTATCTCGTGTCCCCACTCCCCTCATAGGCTCCTGCCTCTGTGTCCCTCGGTAAGTCCTATATGTCGGTAGACGAGGGATTTGGACGCGATCTTGTTTTCTGAGCAACTCCAACATGTTTTTTATTTTTGCTAGCTAATATAGTCTTTTGTAAAAATTGAAAACTTCAAAATTTTATTGAGTAATAATCCAACAGACTAGCTATTTTTTATTTTCCAAATCTCATCAACCACTCGCAGACACGCAAGACCCACCTTACCCTTTCTCCTCTCCTATCTCCTCCCGCCGGCCTCATCTTCTCCATCCCCAACCTTCCAGTTCTCCTCCACTCCCCCACTCCCGAGCAAGGCATCTCTGCACCTCCTCCTCCTCCTCTCCAGCACGGCGCCCCTCCTCCTCCTCCTCCTCTCCAGCTCGACGCCCTTCATTCCTCCGCCCGTGCGCCATCCATCAATAGCCACCAGCCCCACCTCCCAAGCTCCACCTCCACCTCCCATTGGCGCTGACCATAGCCCCTGCTGCGTGGGATTGAGAAATCCCCGCCACCATTGTTGTCATCGCCCCCAAGATCCACTTTGCCGCCGATGAGGAGGAGCGCGCCGACGAGGAGCGGGATGGCGGCAACACTGGAGCTCCGGGGCCGCCCCTACTGCAGGTACTGCTGCTTGCCGTTGGGAGCCCACGCCGCACCTCTGCCGCTGGGAGCTCGCACCTCCGCCATCGGGAGCTCGCCTCTCTCTCCGCTGGGAGTTCACACCTCCTCTGCCGCCGCACCTCCGCCGTCATGAGCTAATGTCACACCTCCGCCGGAAGGCTCGATTTAATTTGGCACGTGAAGAGGGGCGGGAGGAATCGATTCGCGCGCTCCACTGCGAGATTGGGAGGCGCAGAGCCTCGCCAAAACTTGTGAGCGGACGGGGCTGAATGGCGAGGAGGATGGTGAGCCACTATTTTGTCGAGGCTGTTGGAACAACATTTTCACGGGGTTTTCTTTTTTTTTCTACCGATAGAAAATGAGATAGAGAGTCTGTTGGAGTTGCTCTAAATGAAGCAAGACTGATTATATTGATAAAGAAGAAAGTTCAGACTAAGCAAACAAACAGGAGTGAATTCCTTTGGTGCCACAAAAATTTTGATGACTTCCCTCAGTGCCACAAAAATTCTGATGACTTCCCTCAATACCAACCTTCTATATGTGCACCTTCAAAATTCATGAGACTATATTGAAGCAGGTAGATAAGTACAGAAAACATTATCTCTGAAGAGGTGCTGATATTAATGCCAAATCATCACCTAAAGCTGCATGGGAAATGGTTTGCTTACCAAAATCAGAAGGTGGCTTAGGGGTACTTAACCTGGAAACACACAATGAAGCTTTACTTTTAAAGAACTTCCATAAATTCTTTAACAAGGCTGACATCCCCTGGGTTCATATGATTTGGGAGAATTACTACAGTAATGGAAAGTTGCCCAATCATACTATGAAAGACTCATTTTGGTGGCGGTATAACTTAAAGCTGCTGGAAAATTTTAAAGGATTGGGATCTGTCATACCACACAGAGGGGATACATGCTTTTTATGGTTGGATTTATGGAATAATTCAGTACCTAGCCAAAACTTTCCAGAGCTCTTTTCATTTGCAAAGAACCAGAATATAACTCTACAGAAAGATAAAGAAATGCTGAATATTAGTGATCTTTTATACTTACCTATCTCACAAGTAGCTCAACTGCTCCAGCTTGCAAACCTGATCCAAACTGTTCCAAGAGGGGATGAATATGACATTTGGACTTACATTTGGGGTGCACCTTTTTTTTGCATCGATGAAAGCTTACAAGCATTTACTTGGCTATAGATTTGTGCACCCCTGCTACACTTGGCTTCAGAAGTCAGCTGCTCAGAACAAACATAAAGTCTTTTTTTTTCTTTTGCTCAAAGGCAGGCTCAGCACTAGAAACATTCTTCATCACAAAAACAGAGTTCTCCCATCCTATGATCGTGTGCTTTGTTCTACTTCTCATGAAGAGACAGTGGAGCACTTATTTCTAAACTATCATTTTGCACAAGGCTGCTGGTCTTTGCTCCATCTGATCATCGTTCCAGGTGACCCTTTTCAAGTTCTGTCTTCTCTCCGTGATCAGTTGGATGTGTGTTTCTTCTTGGATATCTTAATTATCATGAGATAGAGCATTTGGATGGCAAGGAATGATTTAATCTACAAAGGAATTCTATCTGATATGTTTTCAGTCAAGCAACGTTTTCTGTCAGAGTTTGCCTTAGTTATCCTAAGAGCAAAGCAATCTCGTAAAACTGCAATGTCTACATGGCTATCTACTCACATGTAACTATTTTATTTTTTACATCTCTTTTTTTGTCTCTTGATCTAACTAGGATACTTGTACCTTTTTAAAATTTATTAATATATAACCAGTAGGAAAGCGTTGTGCTCCTCCTGTTTCATAAAAAAAGAACAAAAAACAATCATAAGTTCATAACCATGCAACAAATAACTACGACTAAGAATAACAACTCCGCTAAAAAACAACTTCATTCACAACATCATCATCCTTAGAGAAAACAAAAAACCTCCACTAGTAGGTCCAAGAAAACACGACTTTTCAAACCTTTTAGTGGTTTGAGGTAATCCGGTGGCAGCAAATCTTGAGACACTCAAGCTCTGTTTGGTTTCCATAAATCACCCGACTTATAAGTCACTTAAATTTAAATCAGTCCTGTTTGGTTGCCCTGACTTATAAGTTAATTGGTAAAGACTATTTTACCCTTCTTACATGCCCCTGTGTCCTATGTCTATGTTTTTTCACCATGTCAGGACCGTTGTTGCCGGACCTTCCCGTCGATGAGCACGACGACGACGAGCTCCTCTGTCCCCGCCCCGTGCACCATCGCACACATCCACACGTGCGCGCCCCCACATGTGCGGCTCCCCGGATTCGCATCGCCGTGGCAAAAGCCAGGCCAATAGCTTCAGATCGAGGAAGAGCAAGAGCGAGGAGGAAGACGAGGAGGTGTCAACCTAGATTGCCAGCCATGGACGGATCGGCCGCGAAGCTAGAGGCGGTAGAGCGGGTGGTGATGCGGTGGGACTCGGCCTTGGCGGGTGCCGACGAGCCGATGCTGTTCGACGGCACCAGGGACTGGGCCGAGGCCGACCGCTTCCTCCGCGTCGTCGATGACCTACGCCGCCTCGCGCCGCTATCGCCCGCGGGTGTCGGGAGCTCGCGCCGCCTCTCCTTGTCCTCGAGCTCCTCTGCAGCCGTCGCGAGTGGCACCGTGCAGGTCTCCGCATGGCCATCGCTGGATACGGTCGCGAGTGCGCGCAGGTCTATGCCTCTGTCCGCAAGCCCGCCGTCGACACCTCCCTGCGCTGTCTCGGCTTCGAGCGCCTTAGCATCAGCAACGTCCAGCGCCTCGAGTGGGACGCGCTTGAGGCCAAGATCCGACGCTGGATCTGTGATGCCCGCACTGCCGTCCGCGACGTCTTCCCCAGCAAGCTACGCTTCTGCTTCCATATCTTCCACGACCTCCCCACCTCCAGCAGCACCATCTCGACTGCCGCCGCGCCCGCCACTCACGACACCCCCTTCGCCGAGGCCGTCATGGGCGCTATGTTGCAGCTGTTCGGCTTCACCGAGGCCATCGGTGGAAGGAGATCGAGTCCGGTGTGGAAGGATACCATGCCGCCGGTGGTGGTGGCGCGAAGGAGGTCCGACCGCCGGTGGTGGGGGAGTGGAGGAGGAGAGGGGAGAGGCCGACGCAGAGGTGGTCGAATCGTCGTGGAGGAGCAAAGGAAGAAAGGGGAGGTGGAGGAGACGACCGAGAGAGGGGACACAGAGGTGGGTGGATAGGGTTGTGGTGGGACCCACCCGGGGTAGGAGGAGAAAAAAGTGGAAATAAGTCACTTTAAGTAGGGGTGGAACAACTTATGAGACTTGTAAGTCAGGGGACTTAAAGTGCAAATAAGTCGGGACTGTTTGGTTACCACAAGTGACTTATTTTCACTTTTTACCCTTTAAGTCACCTGACTTATGGGAACCAAACATGGCTTGAATTGCATCCTCGTTGAAATTCTCGTCATTCTTTCCGAAAATGCCCAAATCTTTTTTTGAGAAGTCACGGGGGGATGAAATATCCCCACATGAATTTCATTAACCACGGATGCTAGCCAAGCCGATAATGGTTCTTAGAAGCATTGACCGCCAAACGGTCTGATGGGCATAGCCCAAAAGAAAGACACAAAGGAAAGGAAAGAGTACAACACCAAAGGTACATCACGCAACTCACAAACAATACAAGGACAAGGAATGACATAGCCGATTGACACCCATCAATCGTCGATTAGGACCACCACCGAACAACATACTTGCCGATTTTGTCTCAGTCTTTGCACCCTGCACCACCCCTCGTAGCTCACCGCCCTGCTGCTACCCTCCATCTGAGGCCTAACAAGCGGGATGAGGGACTGAAGGCGGCAGAAGGTACACGAACCAAAACTCAGTGGAGACGATGACCTCCCTAAAGCTGATGGAAACACCTCTAGAGCATCTGGGCTCCATGTACCATCATCCGATGCCATCCAAGGGGAGGAATCCTTGAAGGGGAATGGCAGAAGCGATGGATAACACCACCTGGCAATTTATTTTCTGTCACCAACAACAACCAGTGCCACCCTCACGATGAAGAGTAAGGAGCAGAGAGATGCACAACATGTAGGAGCCACAAACATCACTCCAGCTTCATGGAGTGGTAGGCGATGTCGACATGGGATGAGTGATCTCTCGTCAATGCCTTCAGGAAGGATAGCGCCGTCCAAGGGCGTCGTCATTGACGGCAACGGCACAAAGCCGAGCAAGGATTTCTCCTGATGGACACCCACTCCTGATGCACCTTGTGGACGGGGACACCTAAAAGACAACACCTCCATGGAGGGGAACAGGGGAACGACACCTAGGGTGCCGCCGTTGTCAGCACCGGCACAACCAACCAGGCTAGGATTTCTCCTGGCAATCCCGACCACGAGCTGCACTGCCTCTGGAAGACGACCACATCGTCCCCGCAACACCTTTGGTGCACGGCACCCGGTGAACAAGGCGCCATCTCCGCCGGGGCTTCACACTACTCGTTAGCAAGGTGCAACAGAAGGGACGACCACCATGAATGCACCTCTGCCTCCCTTGACGACGAGCAAATCAATCTGCACGACCACCGTGCAGACCGAGTGGAGAACCGGTGGAGATGATGACTAGCGACCGACATCAACAACAACATAGTCACGCACCAGACCAAGGAGCTAGGTGCGTCGCCAACCGGGGGGAGGGGAGCCGATCACAGTGCCGCCGTCCGCCGGGAGGCTACACCGGCGGCGCTGACCTCGAGGGGCCTTATGCGGGGAGCCGCCTGCAGCCACTGCCCGCACGAGGGGCGTGGACCAACACCGTGGAAGGGCAGATCCGACGTGCGGCGGTCAGGCCGGACCTCGCCGACGACGGGACGGGCAGCCGCCCGCGCACGCTGTGGCCATGGAGCAAGGAAGGAAGCGGAGTGGGTGCGGAAGGGCGAGGGGGCTGCGCGCGAGTAGATCCGGGACCAGGGGCGCCGGATCCGGATGTTGGGCCCCCGGATCTGCCGTCGGCAGCACTCACCGGCGCGCACCGCGTCAGGCGCCGCCGCACCGCAGGGGCGGCCGGGGAGGCACGAGCCGGTGAAGAAAGGCCCGCCGCCGCCTGTCCTCACGGGGACCCCCAGTTTTTTCCGGGGGACCTGCTCTTGGCGATGGCGAGGGGGGAGGACGCCGGAGGGGGATTGGGGCGGCGGCGGAGGTCGGGGTCTGCCCGAGTCGCCTCCTGGGAGACGACCCCGACGAGTACGGTTCGAAACCTTCAGTATTTTGAGTTTCCAAATGCCCAAATCTTATAACACATTATGTTGGCAAGGTAAGCACTTCGAGGAAGTGAGGATCTGGCGTGAATTGAACGAGGTAGTTTGTAGGATAGTGATCATTTGTGTCATCTTTTTAGATAAATAAGTTTTTGAGGAGGAGGACATATCTAAGTTTTTAAGGTTGCACGGAGTATATGCAAGAGACGGTGTAAACTTTCAATCAACACCAGAACCTCAAGAGACACTGCAGTGCAGTCTACCCGTCAGCCCAGGAGGCCCCTGCACCCCCCCTGCGTCTTGCTCTCGAAATTGCCGGAGCAGCGGCACAGTGTAGGCGAGTGTGTGGCCCGGATGGATGCCAGTGCACACCTATTCGCACCATCGAAACCAAAATAAGACAAATCTGAATCTACCACTGGTAAACAATAGCAGTAATACAGTATGATGTATTAAATTGGTCTCGCATCACCGTTATTGTTACTGAATGAATTGCTACATATTTGCTGTTCGCCACTGTTTTGATTTTGGTATCAATTGACCATATACTCCTTAATTGACTATGATGCAAGAGAGAAACTGACGGACATTGATTGGTACATTTCTAAAACATTGACAAATCCTAATAACATGTCTTGTAAAAATAATCGGACTGCGCGCAACTTAAAAAAAAAAAAACTCCTCTGCCAGCGTAGGGCGGAGTGTATATATCTTGTAGCCGGAGGGATCGATCGGGTGTCAGTGTGCAGTTGGTTGCAGCGTGACACATTAGTCAACACAAATCTAATAATAAACTAAAAGATCAAACTATAACAATCATGCTGTCAGACCTCTATCATCGACGCAAAAACTATGCAAGGTTCCGCGACTTGTGATCGATGAGGTTGGTCATCCTGGTCCCCTTCTTCCATTAGCGCCATGATCGAGATGATATATATTGTGCCCCCTCTGCTTTGGACTTGCTAATTAATCAATCAACTAGCTTGTGTCAGGATCACTCACTATTAGTTTAAGCACCTGATCAGGCCGGGCCGGGCCAGGACAGGGAGCAGGAGAGGAGTGTAGCTTATTTTGGTCGATCGAGGCGGCACATGCATGTGTCCTGCGACGCTTGGCGGATGCTAACATTATTATTATTATTGGTAATATTTTGCTAGCCATCATCATGTTGTCACATGAAAGGATCGGACGAGACGATGCCATTTCACACGCCCAAAATTAAAATTAAACCCGCAGCATCGTCCGTGGTGGAGTGTTCCCACTGCTTCAAGTAGGATGGTACTATAATCCGAGCCCTACGCAGTAGACGTGTGCTTTATTTCCTGCTTTGTTTACGTTGACGATCAGTGGCGCACGTTGGCGGGTAAGACCAAATCTTGAGTTGGCAGAGTTATACATCTATTTCATGAGGAGAAACAATTTGAATTTGTATATACTCCATCTGTTTTTTAATATACGATGACACGATATATGATTAGTTTATTTATATATGATGCTTATGACAAATTATTTAATTAATTTCGAACTAATTAGTCTCCATTCGAAAAATAATTAGTAGTATAACACATAAATGCTATAATTTAAAAATAATTAACTAGTAGTATAAACGACTAATCTCCTCATCACCATCGACTTTAAACGATGGCAATGCCACCTTTCACCCCCGTCTTGTATTACAAATCTATACCTATCACAGGTAGTTTGGACCTGAAGTTTTACCTTTCTATTGGAGTTATTATTAAATCCTTCGCTCGTCTGATCCCCCCTCCCCTACCTCTTTCCCAATCTTCATGGCTGCCCCTCCCCCTCTCTCTGTCTCCCCTCTGCTCACCCCTCACCTCGTGCTTGGGATGAGGAGCGGCGGCACCCAGCAGTGTTAGCCCAGCGGTGAGGGAGAGCATGGAGAGGCTCGCAAGCGCGACATCTAGCGAGAACCTACGGTGGCGGTCGGCGGGGTGAGGATCGACGATGATCCAGGTTTGAGGGCCGACATTGATAGCCATTTGTGGAGTAGTGTTTTAGTAGTAGCACAATTATTTTCACTTTTTATTGTTATATTAATATATGGTCCGTCCATAAGTGCTTTGTAGGTGTGTCTTTTCACAGTTTTCCTCTCTTTCAAATTGTGGGTTGTTTTATTTTGTAGTCATAGATATCATATATTATGAATATACTTATGCACTAAATCGAAGTGTATAATAAAAATTATGCACCTAGAAAAACTAAAATAATCTGAAATTTGGGACGGAGCGAGTATATTAGTTTGACTCATGAAAATATTAGTTATATTAGTTTCCACCAGACGTGCAACACAGTAAGTTTCAGTTAACTGAAGTCAAAGCTTTTAGAACAAATGAAAACTGGTTTTCAGCTAGCAGGTTAATTACACTCTCAACACGATTAAACACGAAATTAACATGACGAATCCGTGCTCCATCCACTAAAAACAACTAATTAATCCTTTGCTTTACAGGTTTGCAGATGGTGCCCTTGTTTTTTGAACTTGAGATCTCCGATTTATTCAGCCTCGTTCAGGCACCTTTAGCACGTGCACTGCAGACATCGGTCGTTTTTTTCCAACTAAACAAAAAATCAAGTTGCTCACGGGAAACATGAAACAAAGGGCCAACTGCGCATGCTTCGCCCCACTGCACTGAGAAAATTTGAAGCTTTCTCTTGTCCTACTAGTTTGAAGATCCATCAGTGAAATATATGTGTATATTATGGTTCACGGTATGAAGTCTTTTTTCGGGCTACAAGGAAAAAATAAAGACAATATGGTGTTGCCACTTGCCTATTTATCCTATAAAATGTATATATATTATCATATTGTTATAAGAATATAAGCATACCGCAATCTTAATCCTATGAGCACGTTCGAGAGACTAGCTAGCCCGACAGATTCTTAAGATTGACCGTTGAAGTCACTGCTAACACCTAGCTATCAACGAGCACATCGTCTTTCACTGAAATAACTGAGCTGGTTAAATCATGAAGTCAAAAGACTCCCATAACCCCTATAGGCATATCCCACCACAAGAAACTTTATCAGCGTTTCTCTGAAGCTTACAACTGAATGGAGTAATGGACCACAAACAAAGTAAGATGGACCTAAATACCTAAACATGATGCATAGATTCTGGCATATTTGATTTCTGCCCGTGGATGCCCTGAATGAGTTTGAATAATTTGTTTATCATACATACGTTCGCATATGGAGGACACCATGAGATTAAATGGTTGAAAAAAAAGAATATAAAAAACAGCCCTCTCCCTCTATATATATCCTCAGTACGTAATATAACAAGTTAATTACATACTCCATCCGTCATTAAATATATGACATTTAAGACAAGCTAGTTAGTTCATTTTTGAACTAAATTACTTGTCCTCATATATTTAAAAATGGAGGTAGTACATCACAAATTTCCAACTTATTCAACGGATAGGACCAGCATGTAGGATTGTACTATAGGGTGATACTGAAACGTGTACATGTATTTTTCTCCCCCGGACTCTAGTACAATCCCGCGTCATTTCTACGATTGTCGTAATCGCACAATTATTTTCCTCGTTCCTGCCGCATCCCATCCGCTTATTATTTCTGCATTTCTTAATCCTCTAAACTCTTTTATTTTTCTTTCGCAGTTCGGATATTTTATTTTCCCCGTATCTCAGATCCCAGCAGATAGACCGCGTATATTCAAAAATATACAAATGACACACGCAGAACGCAATGCCTATTATAGAGAATCATTATGTCTGCAGTTGCCGAGCTGCTGCTGCCTGCTGCCGCCGCCTCGGTCACCCATTAATAATTTAAATAAATAAATTTATTTTAAAAAACGGAAAAGAGAACGAGAAAGAAAGAAAAACTCTCCCCGCGTGGCGGGCCGTGACCCGGGGGGAGCTCAGCACGCGCTAGCACTACCACCAGGCCAGGCCAGGTCACCAACACCAAAATCGCGTCGCCTCCCTTTTCCTCCCCATTTCCCTCACGCCACGTCACCCCCGCACCGCACCCCCAAACCCACCGGGCTCCCGACCCGCGCGCCCCGCCGCCACGTGGGCCCCTCCGCCCCCACCGCGTCATCGTCACCGGCAGATCAACCCGCGTCGCGGCACGCGGGCGGGGTCGCCGCCATTTTCTTTACTCGCGAAACCGAACCAGCAGGGCCGTCGCGGGCGCGGGGGAGCGGAGTCGGAGATAGAGAGAGAGAGAGAGGGAGAGAGAGATCCCCCAAGACCCCAACAAACACAGACTGCTACAACTCCTGCGGCTTTGACCCCCCGCCGCGCGGAATCCCCATTCCGTTCCGTTGATGGTTGCGGGGGGACCGGCGGGAGCGGCGAGCCGGCGACGACGAAGATGGGCCTCTGCTTCTCCTCCTCCACCGCGGCGGCCGCCGACAGCCCTCCCCGCCCCGGCGGCGGCGCCGGTGCGGCGGCGGCGGGGAAGAGGGAGAGGAGCCGCGGGATCGTGGCCTGCGGCAAGCGGACGGACTTCGGCTACGACAAGGACTTCGAGGCGCGGTACGCGCTCGGCAAGCTGCTGGGACACGGCCAGTTCGGATACACCTATGCCGCCGTCGACCGCGCCTCCGGCGATCGCGTCGCCGTCAAGCGCATCGACAAGAACAAGGTACCGTGCTGCCGCGACCCGTGCTCTCCGCTCGCCGGCGACCGAGCCTTCATTTCTCCCCGCTTTGTTTTTTTTTCTCTCTCTTGGGCCGGGCCATTTCTCTTGCGGAGGAGCCGAGGAGGGAGGGAGAGGGACGTGTCGTGTGTCTGGCTGACGGGTGGGCCACGCCCGAGACACTGCTCGGGCCAGCTGGGCTAGGCTGGCCGAGCTTGCGGGGGGTGCTTCCCGTTTACCACGTGGATTGGGGGATTCGGGGAGGTCCGCAGAGGAAAGCCAAATGCGGGAATCTGCGGTGGTACCCACGGTGGTGCCGTAGCATATGCAAAGTTGTTAGCAGTTAGCATAAGCTGCCAAATGCCAATTGTCCGGGGATACTGCACATGGCGGAAGAAACAGGAATCCCAAATAACGACACCCTACTGGCTTATTTGGGATTCCTGTACAGAACTACAGATAAAGCTACTTCAAGGGCAAGTTTCCTTTCCTGAGAACAAGTTGGAGAACAAGGGATAGATAGCATTCATGAAAGTTACACAGATCAGGACCGATGGTTGGTTCTTGTTTCTGAAGTTGGCTGGTAGCTATGTATGGTTAAGTAGTGGCAATATGCCAACTTGTCCTTGCTCAGCAGGCTGTCCACCATTCTAGAGCAAGTTACTCCCTCCGTCCCACAGTATAAGGACTTGAAGCATTCAAACTTCAGAAACAACAATGAAGGAAAATGATCTCTATACCCCTCATTTTACACTACCCACCGACTCTCCACTCACTCACCAACCTCATTTAATTTTGTCCTATCTCTCCAAGTCCTTATATTTTGGTACAAATTTTGAACCCTCCAAGACCTTATATTATGGGACGGAGGGAGTACCTAGTACCAGCTCTGATTTGGCCCTAGACCGTAACAGTACCATATATGTATTGGGAACATGTTGGACTCTTCTCCAATTTGTCCTAATGGAGATTACTGATTTTTGCCTGTACAGCTGTTCCTCTCTATATTCAGTGTAGGTACATCCGTAGCCACTGCAATTTGTACAAATTTGTCAGGATTGTTCTTTACTAACTCATTTACAAAATTAATCATATTGAATTAACTCGTATTTGCAAAATAAAGCGTACTGAATTAGCTTAAAATGCACGGTCCATTTTCCTTGCAGATGGTTCTTCCCGTTGCTGTTGAAGATGTAAAGCGAGAAGTTAAAATATTGACAGCCTTGCAAGGGCATGAAAATGTTGTACATTTTTACAATGCATTCGAAGATGACAACTATGTGTATATAGTCATGGAGTAAGTTGTGGCAAATCTCTCAAAATTTTTAGGAACCTTTGATGTTTCCTTTGCAAGTACAATGTCTGCACGAACCCTGAACGATCATGGACTCTAATTCTATGAGAGCCCCAATCACACATGATCACATGAAGTAGAGTGGGCTATAGAGTTTGATTACACTAATGTTAGAAACTTTTCCCATAACTTTGTGAATCAATGACATCATATTCGTACTCCCATAATAATGTATTTCCTATGATAGCGCTGGTTTAAATAAAATTCGGGATAAAAGAAAACCAGTATCAGATTTGTTGGCAAGTTTGATGATTTCCAGTCCTTAGTCTTTTGTTTATCACTTTAACGAAACATCTGACTTTCTGTGTGTTCCTTCTGACAGATTATGTGAGGGTGGTGAATTACTTGATCGAATATTAGCCAAGTAAGAAATATTATACCCTTTAGATGTTTATGGAAGTTCTTCCTACCTTTTTGCAGAAATATTTCATTCCTCGCTCTCTCTGAACTTGCATGTGGAATATTGAACTAATATGTTGCTGTTTTTTTGTTCAACTAAGTGTTTCTTTTGCCGTATACTTTCCCATTTCAGAGTTCATACAGACATTGATTTATTTTCTAAAGGATTGTTCTTTGAATTTTTACCCTTTTTATTCTGGCAATTTTTTTGTTGGACCATACAGACATTGATTTATTTTCTAAGGGATTGTTTTGTCTATATAACTGAACCTACTATGCTTAGCCACAGTTTGATTCCTTTCTCCACTATAATAGTTCACCACACTGTAAGCAGTTGCACAATATGCATTTATAGCATTATTGATAGATTGAGATGGATGTCCTAGCCACTTTTCAGCAATTACTATACAAGAATTTTTGTTTTGATGTATGTAGAAGATAACTGCCATGCTGGGACTCACATATTTTGCCTCTGAACAGGAAAGATAGCCGTTATAGCGAGAAAGATGCTGCAGTAATTGTCCGACAGATGCTCAAGGTTGCAGCTGAGTGCCACCTGCACGGTTTGGTTCATCGTGACATGAAACCTGAGGTATAGTCTGACAGTATACAATGAATCTAAGAGTAACTGATGATAAATTTTGACAAAAAAGAGTACCTAACTTTTTGTTATGTTTTTTTCCTGTTTCCAGAACTTCCTATTCAAATCAACAAAGGAGGACTCACCTCTTAAGGCTACAGATTTTGGCCTTTCAGACTTCATAAGACCAGGTGTGTTCTTAATTTATTATTACTTAGTTCTCCCTGTATGAATACCATTGTATGTGCTGGCACTGAAACATTGTTGTGTACTTTTGCAGGAAAGCAATTCCGTGACATTGTCGGAAGTGCCTACTATGTGGCACCAGAAGTACTCAAGCGTAAGTCAGGGCCAGAATCTGATGTTTGGAGTATAGGCGTCATTACCTATATTTTGCTTTGTGGAAGACGACCTTTCTGGGACAAAACTGAAGATGGAATATTTAAAGAGGTTATTTGCCTAATTATCTCTGTTCGGTAACAATTTTTTACATGTTTTTTCATTTCTACATATTAAAAATTGTTTCCTATTGTTCTACAATGTTGCTACATTTTGATATTATTTCCTACTTCTCACTGAATATAGACTAATAATCTATTCCATGTCGATGATTATGGTTCATGTTGATTTTACATAAGCATCAAAGATGTAGTGTCATATTTTGATGTGTAGTTTATTTTGTAACATGATAATTTGACATCTCCATGAAAAAAGTTTTTGTAGGTTCACACCCATTTCATATGCTTTATTTTCTGGAGAAATTGGTTGTGTAACATAGAAAGTTCCGACTTTGGCAAAATACGAAACAGTCTGCTTATTTTAATGCCACTGAAAGTTCCCAGCATAGCGCAAAAATACTGCATCCTGCATCCATTATGACCCAGGATCTTTGCCTTTTTCTTTTTGATTTTCAATAACCGAGCAGGGTAGCAAATGGCTCTATTACGCTTTCACTCTATGACTTCTCTCCTACTAAGCTCCATCATTTACGTAACTTCTCCTAGCACTCCTCTCTGCTGCATTCTCTGTCATCATCCTTTCTCCTGGATGAGTGGAGTGGCATTACTGAACAGCTGGGAACTTTCAGTAGTATAAACTAGCCAGATTGTTTCAGTGATTTTTTGCAGAATTTTGCAGAATGGTACTGTGACAGAACCGCCCAAAATAAATCCGGATTATCGCTTAAGCCGGTCCACTTGGCTCATAAGCGATAACCAAGAGCTATTTTGTCGCCTCTGCCGGGTCATGCCCGGTAAATCACTTTCACAGGATCGAGATATGCGCTAAGCCCACACGAAGGCGGGACCAGAGTACATCATTACATAAAAGTCCTCAAGTACTTAATATTACAAACCAGGTTTTTCAGAACATAAAAGTAAACATGGTTCAGAGTTTTAAACAGCGGAAAGTAAACTAAACGCGGGATACACATGGGAGGCCATCCATGCATATCACTCCTCATCATCGTTCTCCCACTCAATCTCCCATCCATCTGGAATAACACCAGGCCAGATAGGATTACCTGAAAACAACAAAACAAGCAAGGCTGAGTATACTAATACTCAGCAAGACTGACCCGTCAAAATAAAAGACACAGCTAGACATACCAGGCTTTTTGGCTGGAGGGTTTGTTTTGCCAAAAGCAACTAAGAGTAGATCCTTACTTTCAAATTTTTAGCTCAAGTTCTAGTATGTTAACCATTCTAAGTAAGCACCTAGCTAAACAAGCATGGTTGTGCAAACAAGATTAATCAAGCATCAAAATTAATCCAAGATGTTTCATAAATAAACATGGGGTAGCCAGTGGTCAAGCCGACTCAGATAACGGCAAGTGACCGACGATCGATCGATTTATATCCTTGCAAGGTAAACCCAAGATACACGGAAGAAGGTAGACCCCAAGAAATCAAATAAAAGCGAATGCGGGGTCTACCCCGACCAGGCGGTTCCCGTCACTCCCCAGATTAGGGACAGGCGTCACAGTCCTAAGTACAAGGTTACTGGAACGCCCTCACACGGCACGTCCAGGATCACACTTGCACTACCGGGATCAAACCGGGAGAAGCATCTCAGGAGTAGTAGCGATAAAGTCCCCGCACTGGTTCACTAGGTATTAGGCTTACCGGTCCCATTCCCGACAAGCACTTGGTACGTTCAATAGCTTAAACCAGCACAATGCTACTCGGTCGAGACCGAACCCATTGCTCTTACCACATGAGCGAGTCAATTTAACCAACTTATGATTCCAACATAAGCATCCTATATCTCGCGAGCAATGAGTCATTACTCGACTTGTACCGTGTCCTTAAAGCATGACACTAGCATCCTAACATACTAGTATAAGAGCATAGGAACCTAAGGATCATGCATCTAGGTTTCAAAACAACTCCTGAAACGTAAATGCACAAAATAAAACATAAGTACTGAAAAGGTAAAAGAGAAGGGATTTTATCCAAAAAGGTTATATGCAACCTGGTGCTTGCCTTCTTCTATGTTAGCAACAGCCTTGGGCTCTTCTGGACTTTGGTCCAGGTCTTGATGAACACCCAACTCGTTCACTTCACCATCTACTGTCCCGTCTCCCTCCTGGGTGAGTGTGTATGTACCGTACGGTAAATCTACACGTATACATGTATATGCATTAGGTGAGGGTGTGAGAGGTTAATTAAAGATTAACTTTGATGGTGATTGTGTACATAATTAAGCAAATTAAATTATTTAACTTCACAAAACAGCAAGGGGGTGTGTTGAAAATTCAAAAACAGAAACATGACATGTTTTCACAATTTAACACCTTAATTGCCCTTTCTTTATTTAATTAAAAAAACAAGCCTTACCACCATAAATCCATATTAAAATCAAAAACACCTCAAATGAGCCTAAGCTTTTGCACACAACAACATATGCCTATTTTAAGCTCACAAACTAAAATCTAGGTCAAGATAACATATAAATTAATTTCTATGAAAAAGACAAATTTCCGCCTAGTTTAACTTAATTAAATCTTATAAAAAGATTTACTAATATTTTTGATCTCAACTTTCTCCTACAAGTCATACATGTCAAATCTAAGCCTCTGGCCAAGGCATAGGTTTTAGATTCAAATTATTTTTGAAATTTTGAATTTAAACTCCTACACAAGATAAAATCCAAAACATAAACCAAAGCACATCCTAAAATCATATCCATTCTACCAGAGGTACTATTCATCAAGACAAAGCCCTAGGGTGCACTTGTGCTTAAAGAAAAGTTTATTAAAGGGGCTATAAAAAGCATCAAGCTTAATCTAGCATAAAGCTTACATAAATCATAATTAAAGATCTACACATCAAACTCATGCCAACTTTGGTCACAAATCTAAACATGCCAAAAAGAGCAACATATCCAAAATTCAACTCCATAGCATGTGTATATTTTAAACTACACTAAAAACACCTCAAACTGAGTTTGAATTTTTAATTCAAAATCTACACAGAAAAACCCTATACAACCTTTCTAGAAAAGGTAGAGTTCTTCACCAGGAAATCAACAAAATTGGATTTGCATTTTTCTGATTTTTCTACGATTTTCTACGAATTTTTGAAGTTGTAGCTAACACCCTAAAACGCAATTGCAGATAGACCCTCGAAACATTTTCCCGTAATTACAACCGGGTCCCTGGTTTACAGAAATAACCCTAGAAAGATCGGGAACGTTGCAATGTGGTCCTCGCCGGCGAGGAAGAGCTCGCCGGCGGCGGCTCGCTGCCGGACTTGCTCGGTTGAGGGCCTAGGGAGGACTAGGGACATACCCTCGACCGATTCTTGAGGTCCGGTGGTGTTGAGGTGGTCCGAGGGATGGCCGACGGCGTGGAGGTGGCCGGTGGAGCCCTGCTGCGGCGCAGGCACGACGAGGTGCGGTCGGGTGCTCGATGTCGGTGCACGGGATGTCGCACAGGTGGAGCAGGAACGGAGGGCGACGGAACGGCTGGACCGGTGGCGGCGTGCACGGGCGCCCGCGGCGGTGCGGCTCTGCTCCGCCCGCCCGCGTGGTGGCGCCTGGGCGGCGACGGAGTGGTCCGGTAGTCCGGCGACGACGACTCAGGGTTGAGGGAGGAGTAGGGGTCGACCCGGGCAACAGGAGAGGGAGGGCTCGGCCCCTGGGCAGCTCTGGCCAGCAGCCGTGGTGAGAGCACGACGGCGGCGCAGAGAAAAACGGCGACGGCGGCCTGTGCGCTCTGTTTTAGAGGGGGCCGGTGCGTGTGCGACCACGACGAGGCTCGCACGAGCGCTGCAGGGACCAGTTAAGGCGCCAGCTCAGAGGGCTGCATGCGGACGGCCGCCTGGCACGCGCGGGCACGGGCGCGTGGCACAGGAGGGCGCGAGCGGGTTCGTGGGCGCGGCGCACGGTAGCTGACACGGCGGAGGGCCCACGGCCGGACGCGGGTCCATAGCGGAGACACCCATGCGTCTGTACGCCGGAGTCGGACGTGCGCGACACGTGGCCGGCGCGGCAGAGCACTCTGCGCTCGCGCTCTGGCCTGGCCACGTGACGGCAACGACAAATCAATTCCGGATGCCCTGTTTCGAAATTGCATAACTCCCGAAAATGCCAACACACTTGAAAATCTCCAAAAATAAAAGTTGTAGAGTAGCTATAGACCTACAACTTTCACAAAGGGCGACATATGTTTTGATCAACAGATTTGCGGGAAAAACGTGTTGAAGATGCCGGAATTCTCGGCCCCGTAACACTGTGCGCAGGAACTTCGTCTCAAATTTAAGCGGCTTTGCACTCAAAATTTGAATGTCTGCCAATTATGAAAAATGTGTTCCCGGAAATAAGGAACAACTTTTTTATTGGCCGATTTTGAACTTCTATAGAGAAATTTGGAGAACGCGCAAGAAAACCATTTCAGCCTTTTAGAGATCTAGGGTTTTGACCGTGATTTGGGATCTTGACCAAGGTTGTATGTGTAAGGTGAGCATATTCATGTTAAACATGCTTAGGGACTAATTAAACTTGGTTAACCCAACTAATGAAGGTATTTATCTTTAATAAACACCTGGGGTGTTACAGGTACACTGCCAGTTTTCCCTTATTAGTGTTGCAGTAGAACCATTATGTACTTGAAGTGACCAAAAAACACTAGCACTCCCGTTCCCTAATAATGATGTCATCCAAGGATATTGCTGGCAAAAAGAAAAATCCAGGAAATTGCAAGCCAAAATATGAATATTGGCAATATATTAGGAGAAAGCGATCTTTTGGGTTCACAAGTTCTTGTGGTGTGTTCACAAAGCTGGGCCTTGAAAGGACAGCCTTAAATCATCTATATCTATATAGGAGCACCCCACTAAAGGTCATACCTCTATTTCTCTCAACATGCAAACTATCTATGTCACCATCCACTATACGCCATGTCACCATCCACTATACGCCATGTCACAATCCACTAGACCATCTATTTATGCCTTCAATCGATTTTCTGTGACGACTAATAGCATGTCTTTGTGAGTAGCACGTCAAAAACTCCCCACAATATGTAGAAATACATGTAGGATTGATCATTTAAGAACGGTTCTCTCTCGACAAAATTAACATGCTTTCAAGTATAAATGTATAATGTTGTTTACAAAAGAATGTTGCTATGCAATCACTTTGGTGTTTATACTCACATTTC
Organism: Cenchrus fungigraminus; assembly: GCA_036936925.1. NCBI lineage: Eukaryota > Viridiplantae > Streptophyta > Magnoliopsida > Poales > Poaceae > Cenchrus > Cenchrus fungigraminus. The sequence continues at coordinate 79,794,094 of CM072780.1, forward strand.
ACATTAAAATTTTGCTTAAGAAATTCCCGCAGCAACACGCGGGGTGTCACCTAGTTCTCTTATCTTCTTAAACCTGTGCAACAAAGGAAAATCTAGAGTTGTTTGAATCCAAGCATGCTTGTTTGTTTAAGTGTAGGAATAGACCATCCTTGGTGAAGGCTCTTAATGTCCAGAAATTCTAGCATGGATGCCTGCTTTAGGTGGGAAGAATCCTCAGCCATATCTTTTCTCCTATCTCTAATGCACTAACAAAACTATGAAAGAAGTCCTAAACATCACCTTTGTATGTCAAAAGCATGAATATTTTTGGATAACCGACGCTTGTGTCTCCTCGTAGTTATGATTTGTCTGATTACTGTATCGTTTTTGCTATTTTCTTTCTACTGCAGGTCTTAAAAAACAAGCCAGATTTTTGCCGCAAGCCTTGGCCAAATATTACTCCAGCTGCAAAAGATTTTGTACAAAAGTTACTAGTTAAGGATCCCCGTGCAAGACTAACTGCTGCCCAGGCATTATGTATGTGATTACGAACCGTCCTGAAAATATGAACTATTTAAGTTTGCTAATCTGGTTAGCGTAACTAATACAAATCTGTTTAGGGTGCCAAGATGTTAACTTCCAACATGACAGTTGGATAACTATCAGATGGACCATATTTAAAGGCACATACCTTTAGTACCCTTAGAACAGAAAATAATGCGTTTGTGGTTATTTGAGGGATCGTACATCACTATTCGGTGGTCATAGTTAGATCAAAGCATATTGGTTTACAGTATGTCCTGTGAAACCAATGCCAGTGGCTTGTTGTCTAAGTTTCTCTTCCTTGGGGTGGGGGCATCTGATTTTTTCGCTCCTTGTTTTTGTCCATGTTTAGGGTTTATGCCACTTCATAGAAACTTCCTTCTGTCATTTCTCGCAGTTGGGCATAGTAGGTGACATGACCACCAAGTGCTATTGTTAACATTATCCACCTAACTATGATGCTACTATCACAGTGACTACAGAGCATTTGCTGCTGACTATGATAGGTTATTGTAGGCTAGGTATAGCATAGTGTTTTTCTTTTAAAGTTATTTATTATTAATTTTATGTTTTTCTCCAGCACATGATTGGGTGAGAGAAGGAGGAAAGGCATCTGAAATACCCTTGGATATATCAGTATTACATAATATGCGTCAGTTTGTGAAATATAGTCGTTTCAAGCAATTTGCTTTAAGGGTAAGTTAAAGGTGCCAGAATTTCTGAAGATCTTGAACATTACTTCAGGAAATTTGCTCAAGTCAATTCAAATGATTCATACAACATTTTGTAGGCATTAGCATCTACACTAAACTCAGAAGAGCTGTCTGATCTCCGTGATCAGTTCAATGCCATTGACGTTGACAAAAATGGAACCATTAGTCTGGAGGAATTGAAGCAGGTAAGTTTTATTGGATGTCATTGCTAATTGTTTCCTCAAGTAACTGTTTTTTTTTCTTCTAACATTTAACTCTGGACTATGTAGAATGAGTTTCTCAATTGTAAGATTCTTATCAGAGTTCACAGCTATTCGCAACTGTAAGCTATTATGATTTAGGGAAATAGTGGATTGATTATTGAGGGTACAAGGGAGTACATTATATAGGCAAGGATCGGTCTAGGGTTTATAGAATACACCCAATCAACGGAGATCCTTGCCTAATCTCTAATCAAGCACTAGAAAACCCTAAGGCGCAGGGCGCCTGGGCTTAGGCGCAGAGGCTCATGTGGCCGGCCCTAATAGCCCCTAAATAGCCTATGCCAACAGCAACCTAAGCAAACCAGATTAAATGTTAACTAATGCATAGAAAAAGATACAATGTGATCTACGATTGATATGAATAGCTGATTTTTTATTGTCACCGGGCTGAACTAATTCAAGATTTCAAGTTCTTTCGACAAAAAAAGATAAATCAAGATTTCAAGACTTATCTCAAGATTAGCCATGCTAGTGGTGTTGCCACAATATCCTATTGTTTTGCCCACCACAAGACCAATAACGTGCTAGTATTCTAAGCAACATATGCACTTTTTTTTAGTAAGATCTCTCTTTTTTTGAAAGGCCAGGGAAAATTTTGTCAACTTGAACAAATATTGACAACTTCTAAGAGAAAACTGGTAGTAGTTTTAAATTCATAATCACTGAAACCACTACCATCATAGGGATGAGAATTTTCCAAAGTAGTTTCGAATTTTCAAGGAAGTTTTAACTTGTATATGTTTTTATCATAAGCAAGTTGGTTGAAACGGGTTTCTCTTGAAACGAAAGAATGTAGTTCCAAATAGATGCCCTCACAAAGTTGATTAATGTTATACACCTACTCACAAATGTTTACAGAGCCAGTGCTATTTGTTTATAAATTCGATAAACATTTCTTGTTATCAGAATAAAGAAATAAATTCCATGTGGTAGATTTTCATCTCAGCATCAAACAAAGTTATTATACTCATCAATCATTATAATGTGGTTTAAACACTAATTTGCAGGCTCTTGCAAAGGATGTTCCGTGGAGATTAAAAGGTCCTCGTGTTTTAGAGATTATTGAGGCGGTATGTTTACTTTTGCTTATGCTGTAGCAGTATTGTCTTCATGTTTACTGGGACATGCTTGTTTGGAACAAAGTGTGTATTATTTTGACTGTGGTATTGTTAAGGTGCATATGTATGTAGCAGTTTTCCTTGTTTCTAGCCCATTTTGGTCCTTAGTCTGTTTGATTTATCTACTGTACTCTACTGCTTTATGACCTTGGGCCACAACTCACAAATTCCCAAACCTATGTGTTATGATTGTCACAGTTTCAATAGCATACTTTTAAATTTCTTGTAGTAAACATGGAAGCATCATGACATTTTGTTTGTCTCTCAACTTCTGAATGATGATAATGAGATTTGCTAACATAATTTTCAAACTGGTCTTTTTTCTTTCAATTAATGGTATATCCTGCATGTTCACTATAAGAATGCCTTTTAATACTCCTAAGAATGGTATGGTATGTATTTAAGTCACTAGAACTAAGTGCTTCTTCCCGTGATGTCTTTATTTGGTTGCAATGATGCAGATACATCCACTGCCTTTCCTATATCTGTATGGCCAAAACATGGCTGTGTTTTAATCTATTTAGCTGCAATGCATAAAGTTATCTCATTGGAGTTTCAGAAATTGACAGTCAATATTCCATTCTCGGGCAGATTGACAGTAATACAGATGGGCTAGTTGATTTTGAAGAGTTTGTTGCGGCAACACTACACGTGCATCAGCTGGTGGAACATGATACTGAGAAGTGGAAATCATTGTCTCAAGCTGCTTTTGACAAATTTGATGTCGATGGCGATGGCTACATCACATCTGATGAACTTAGAATGGTATGCTTAAGAAAACTGCCACATTTTATTATATTTGTTCTTTTGGTTACATTTACATAGCTCTAAATCTTTTGCTGTACTTCCTTAATCTGTTACAAGTACAGGAACCCAGTTATTGTTCATGCATATATGGTTTTTCATTGACATTTTACTTTACTGTAGTAATCATCACATTATTAATGTTATAGTAACATAGTGCAAAAATCAAATTAATAATACTGTATATCAGGCTGGTCGTTGATTTTTTTTTGTTTGCCTACAGCATACAGGAATGAAGGGTTCTATTGACCCACTCCTTGAGGAGGCTGACATTGACAAAGATGGCAAAATAAGCCTAGATGAATTCCGTAGGCTCTTGAAAACTGCAAGCATGAGCGCACGCATTGTACAAACTCCGAGGGGCGTTCGCATGTCATAGTTTTGCAATTTTTGTAGTTCACATAACTGGTGAGACGCTTTTCATCCGCACATGTAAAATTGAGAAGTGTTGCTGGAGAGGCTTCTTGATGTAAATTATACAATCAATGCACATGAAATGGAGTCGATCTGGTTAGACGTGAACTTTGCTTTCGGCTTCGTTTGTTTTCAGCAAGTTTTGCGATTGAGCGCGAAATCGGATGCTGAAATACAAATTTAAAAAGCAGGCTCAACGAGCTTTTCCTCATCTTTTCTTATCTTTATTTTGATTCTAAGTCAAAACTAATTTGACTACATAGATGGTGTATTTTTCCATAATCTTGGTCAATATTAGGAAAGTTAACAGGGGATAAAGCTAGACGGCCTTTATTTTGGAACCGAGGAAGTGGGCATTAGGTTCCATTTGGGTATAGCGAAACTAGCTAGTAAATTAAAGTACAGGGAGCATTTTCAAGAGTTTGTTATTTTTAACTTGATAAATTATAAGATTGTCAACTCTTCTAAAAGATTTGCCAAGCTAAAAAAAAGAATGTATCTTTAAGAGTTCACTACTTTTTAACTTGCCAAAGTATTAATTCTCTCTTATACATTTGCATCAGAAATTTTTTTATTATTTATTTCTTTTTTTACTCTCTCACCTCTGGCTTCGCACACAGGAGAACGTTGATGCTAAGCGGAGTAGGGGTGTGTATATTTGCACATTGAGAACCTCTTTTTTCGAAGTTACCAAAATTTGCCAAGTACTATGTCAAACTATTAGAGTCATATTTTTTATGTTTTTTCTAAAAAAATCAAAAATAGCAACCCAATTTGGTAAACTTTTGGAGATGCTCGTGCGGCAGTATGGAGAGGCACCGGCGTGGCCTTCCAAAGACCAAAGACAGTGGCCAATATGAGTCTGATACTTCGATGTCCCTGCCAACAAACCATCTCCATGGATTATTACTTACTCCTGGTGTTGACAAGGGAACGCTTCCGTTTATTACACGACTCATGAAGCAACGCCTCCACCTAGCAGTCACAATGATACTCCCTCTGCCCTTAAAAATATGATGTTTAGGAGAACCTAGTTAGTTCATTTTTTGACTAATTTGCTTGTCCAGACATATATTTAAGAACGGATGTAGTACTACAGGTGTAGCTCACAAGGATTTCAAACTTTCAACCCCCAACCAGAAAATCTGTAGGACGTGAACCGGAAATCATTGTATAGACGATGTGGGTTAGAATTAGAATATGGGGTTGCACACAACGCATTTCCTATGTTGATAGTATTCGTCGTTGGAGGTTTGAAAATATAATACCGCTAAAGGGAACGTATGCTCCACAATTCTCCTTTGTGTTATTGTGTATTGAGCACCTTGATTTGTCTAACAGGCTCGTTAATCATGATGAAGGGGGAAATGATATATAGAGTTCAATCTGGATAGAGAAGCTTGGGTGATGCTTATGCCTACCCTCTAGGTGTTAAAAACAATATATCGATTGCTAAGGTGGTGGTGGAGGATTGAATATTAGATGAATATCTAAATGGAGCACCATGTCTTTCTATGTATGATTAAATGAAGGGTTAACACTGAAAGGCAAAGCTGATTTCTATTGAAGGCTTGCTCGAGGATGAACAAGGATTAAGCATCGAAGAGACTGTTGGTGCTCATTATTGACATTTTTTAGTCCAGTTTATCTTCAATATTGGGATGCAAAAATATCATTTACATTCATCATACATAATAATCAGGCCATTTTTGTATATGTTGTGTATATCGGAGGAAATTCAGTTTTTGCAAAAAAAAAAATTTGAACTATCGGAGCATAATTGGATGTGGCTCTTTTACGGTGGACCATACCACTAGGTGGTGGTATGCAGTATATGACTATTTTTAGTAAGGGTAAATAGGTAATTTTTGCAATCTTTTAATAAATTTGGCAACCTCAGGCCGAGAAAAAAAATCGTTTATACCACAAGGAAAATTTGAAAGGAAAAAATTTGAAAATTTTTCATTTTTGAAGTTTGAATTGAAATTTTTTGTTTTTGAATTTTGAAAAAAATTTGGCCATACCACCAGAGGGAAATGAAAAAATTGAACAAAAAATTCAATTTTGAAATTTGAAAAAAAATTGGTCATACCACCGGAGGGAAATGAAAAATAATTGAAATATGGCACGAAAATTTGAAAATTTTCATTTTTCAAAATTGAAATGAAAAATTTCGTTTGAAATTTGAAAAAAAATGGCCATATCACCAGAGGGAAATGAAAAAAAATTGAAATGAAGAAATCATATATTTCGTTTATGCCACCGAGATAAAACTTCTAATAATACCCCTATACCACTTATACCACCTATGTATACCACCCTATACCACAAGTGCAAGTTGTGGTGGTATACAATTAATCTCAGCCGTCGGATCCTTATCCTTTCATACTGGTCCTTTTCCAACAGTGGTATAGGGTGGTATGTTCCACCGTAAAAGAGCCCAATTGGATGAGGTCCAAAACCAACCGCACCCTAAAGAAAGAGGAAGGTGAGAGAACCCAAAAAGCCCTAGGACTAAGCCGATCGGCCTAGGGTCCCTAGGGCCCCATTCATCCTTATCCTTGGCGAGCAATTCTCCTAGAAGACTTAAGCTAAGTTTCAGAAGACATGGCAAGTTGAGCTCCGGATCAAGATGAAGAAAGCGACACTTTGGAAGGTTGTCTAGATCATTCTTACCCTAAGGCTATCATCAAGCCTCCCTAGGGCCCCATTCATCCTCATCCTTGGCGAGCAATTCTCCAGGAAGATTTAAGGGCACGTACGACAGCGGTCTTTTTACCGTCTCTGTGATGATAGTTTCTAAGAAAACCCCCGCCTACCGCTACAAACGAGGGCGGCATCGCCTCGTGAAGCAACGACAGGGGCTCGTGCTCCCAAGTCTTACCGCCTCGCCAGCAGCGTTGTACGAACACGCGATGGCGTGCACCCTTCCCGTGCGGCGGCGTCAGGGATTTGGCGCGGTTGCACGAGAAATCCTTCCTTCCCCGCCAATTTGTTTAATATCCATCTGGTTTCCCTCCCAGCTCCCCAATCCTTTCCTAACCCTACACCCATTGACAATGCACGGGAGCGAAAGGGCCAAAGGGGGCGGCGGAGAAACGAAGCTGAAGGTCGCAGTCGCGCAACAGTAAAAGGGTGGTAGAGCCATGGAAGGGTGCTAACTTGCCTCTTGTGTTGCATCCCTCGACACTAGCTGGCCACTCTGCGCTGCCCGCCAACCACTGCGCCGTGCTCCTAAGTCCTACCTGCTCAGATCCACGCTGCTTGCAAAGCCATCGCGCTATGCTCCTTCCATTTCCTTAGCTGCCCGTCAGCTCTCCATGCCCCTACCCACCGCACCCATCATCCACTGCCTGCTGCGAAGAAAGATCCAGAGATCAGAGATGAGAAATGGAAACAAGTTGAGCGGATAAGTCACAGTGGAGATTTTTCCATTGCACTTGTACAGTTTAGCTCTTCTGAAGATGTTTCTCACATAATTGTCCTTTATACAAGCCTAAAATGGGACTTTAAACATATAAAATCTTACTGTGTAGCCCTTTGAATAGGATTGTATTTTGTGCACAATACATTCTCTCATACAAGCCACAAAATGGCATATAGAGATCAACTTTGTGTTGGATCATCATGTTTTTTAGTCCATACATGAGAATTAATTAGTTCATAGACAGCTTAGCAGACAAGCCATTGTACAAGCTAACTATATCACTGTCTTTATTTGGCATGACATGTTTTGTAGACAGCAGCCATCTAAATTGTTGTACATGCCTTAAGGCTAAGTTTCAGAAGATATGGAAAGTTGATCTTCGGATCAAGATGAAGCAGGCGACACTTTGAAAGGTTGTCTAGATCATTCTTCCTAAAGGCTATCATCAAGCGAGGCCCACATGCAAGTGAAAATAAGATTCTGAAAAGTCCAAGAAAACATGAAGCAGGACATAAGAGGATGAAAGTAAGAACCAGGGCGATCAGCCTAGACCCAGCCAAGTCAATTTCCTGGGTGTTTCCCTCGCCCAATCGATTTCCCATTTGGACTACAGCCCCTTCAGGGTATAAATACCCCCATGCTCCAATGGCATAGGGAGATCATTCAGATTTGAAGCAGGAGTAGAAGAACTTGGGGGACAACCATCTACAAAGAGTAGAGGGCCGTGCAATTTGGGAGCTAACTTATGCTAGGCTCTAGCAGGTGTGATCACTCCGCAAGGAAGATCCACTCCAAAGTTCCGGAACTAGGATTCACCTTAATTTGCTTGTCATATATCACACATAAGCATTATTGGTTCTTGTTATTGACATCTTTTTAATGTTGTTTGAGTGGTGTTTTTCGATTAATTCTTATATTAACCCATCACTTGCCACTTGAAATAACCCCATTATTGCATATGTGTTGTATTTTAGAGCATATTGTGTTTTGACATGAAATACAACATAATCAGAAGGTTTTTGTGCGGAGCTTGATGGATAATTGGATGTGGGTCATAAAGAGGAGCCTACATGTGAAAGAGGAGGACCATATGGGCCAGAAAGGGCCTAGGCTGATCGGCCTGGGACCCTGTAGTGTCATAAGTCGATGGGCCACGGACCCTAAGCTATAGGACGATCAGTCTAGCCTGTTTTGAGGTCCAGTTGCGCTTATGTTTATTTGGCGTGAAGTTAACACATTCCCGAGGGTTTTTTTTTCCAATGACCATTCATCTAGAGCCGCTTCCCATCAACCTGGTAGAAAAGAATAAATACCCCCTAAGGACCACAAGTAGGGGAGCTAGAGAAAAGAGGAAACACCATGCATATGCTATTCAACCACCGCGACAAGGTCAAGAACAACAAGAAGTTGGATCTATAGAAGGCCACCCAAGATGGAGCTCGGGAGGAGGAGAAAACACCCCAAACCGACCGGCCTAGAATTGCTCAAGCTGATCGGCTTGGGGCGTTTTCTACCTCCATTCGTTGCCCCTTTCGTGTCGGTTGATCTTCAAGGCATCCTTTACCCCTGTGCTTCTCATGTGTAAGATCATGGGGTAAAATCTATGTGGTAGACACAAGGGGTTGTTTCGTGGATTGACAAACATAGGGGAGTATTCTAAGCTATAACTGATGTGTGTGCTTGCAGTACACTTAGTGACACAAGTTGGGGTGCTAACTACCACCAACAAGCATCATGAGATCACACAATATTCCTTACTATGACATTTATCTTCAATTCAAGCAATCTTACAATATGAGGCTACAAAATAAACCTCAACCCACTTTATCCACCATTGCTAGTTTTCAATGCTTAGATGAACAATGCCATATATCACACTTGTTATTTCACCATATGAGCCATCTGATACAATCTTTCTCACAAAGATTATTCACCAATAACTTTATAATTGCTCACATACTTAACAAGTCTGTTAGACCTTTAATGTAGGTATCTCTCAACACACCAAACCCTGCTAGGAGCCTAGATGCTCTTTCAAGACTTGGACACACTCATTCCTTCTGACAATTCTAAACTCAATATCATTTTATTATTGGCACAAATCTCTCGTGATATGTTTATACCAGCTCTAACTCTTGGTGGACTCCCTTTGATGTCCTATGTTTGATGAGATGACAATGAGATTGTTGATCTAAAGGAGATTTAGAGGCCACTTCTATATACTCCACACCAAAGATATGCTCGCAAGATGAAGGATCCCCTAGATAACAAGTGTACGAGACTGCAGTTGCCGACTATTCTAATATATATCTACTCTAGCTCTATTGGTGATAATATTGTTGGTCCAGCTCAACACCTTATAATTGACACTAACCAAGGTATGACAACATGCTTCCTCCAGATGAATCCAACAATGGCAATGTGATGTCATGCAACACATACAGTCTTGATGCTCTACAACTTTTGGTCATTGTTTATCATGTAGTATTGCACCTTTAACTCTGTCTTGCTAGAACTGCTCATTGTAGCTATTTTAAATGTGGAAGGCAAACTCATGGTGTGGCGACATGGCGATTTTTACTGAGGCATCTGAATGTAAAGCTTTTCAATACTCCTCGTTGTTGGACCCACTCTCAAAGGGAATACCTGCGCAAGGGTATAAACTTCATGCACAAGGGTACAAACGTAATAAACTAATATATATATATATATATATATAGTTGTAAAAACTAAAAATTCCATATCTGTAAAAAATTTAATGCATCCAAAAACATTGTATGTTGTCCTACAAAAGTTGATTCTTTTGTAACAACAATGACTCGCTTACAAAGCACGAAAGTCTTTAGTATAGAAGGATAGAATTGCATCAAGAATTAGCACCTCTATTTTGGCACACATCAACGTTACTTTTTGAAGATAAGCCTTGTGTAAATATCGTCTATGTACACATAATAAATTTAGAATCCCATAATGAATGATGCATAAACAATCACCTAGTTGAATTGCCTATAAATATCACAACAATTGGGCAGAGTCCCGGTGTCTCACAAACTAGTTTGCAGCATAAAAATGATGCCCATAAAGATCAAAATTGCATGGGTCATTAGACGTAAGGAGTACCGCCAAGCAATGGAGAGGCATAATCGTGACCTACTGAAGAAGGTTGCTGATCTAAGTGCCTTCTATGATGTCAAGGTCCCTGTAATCGTCCATCGTCAAGGCCACCCATCTCAACGGAGTGCACGTAGGGTCTACAAGGATTTTACCGCTATACCTGGCTTCGAGAAAGAAGGGAACACCTCCCTTTACTACTCCTTCATGAAGCAGCGCCTTGATATCATAACTGGTATTTGTTGTGTAGAAGATAAGATATTGGCCCTTTTCTATGATTGCCTAGCCAATGCAAACAATTGGGAGGGTAGGTTGTCACAATATGTTAGTAAACTTTCTCCACGTAGTGCTATAACGATGTTGAAAGTGCTCAATGCCATAAGAAAGAGGAGTTGATTTCTTATAGATGGCAACTACTATAGCAAGGGAAGTGACATGGATGGTATTGCATTAAGGCCCATGAGCCATATTGGAAACTTATGAACTTATTCAGGATCAGATTTGGTCAATTAGTTGTAGCATTATTACTTCTAAATTTCTTTTAGCATTGATGGAGACTTGGGCTTGTACTTTGAGACAACAATATCTTTGATCTTGGGGAAATAATTGGGGTCCAAGACAACTTTGATTTGCAGCTTGATTTCGACCCAAGAGAAAGTTAGATGGCTAAGATTAGACTTATTCCATAAAAGAAGATCATAACTACACCTATCCTTCCCACGCAAGAGTGTATATCTGTTGGCACGGGGCGAGAGCATCCGCTGGTTAGGGTAGGTACACCAATTATCCACCGAGAGATAGCATTATAGCATACATCATCTCCTCCAACCCTCCTCTTCCATCCCCATCATTGAGGCCTTCTAATGATTTATTCTAGTAATTGGGCCATGGCATCCCGAATCCCAGATGTGGTGCAGAAAAGTCCACCCGACACAACCCAATGCCATTCATTCTCTCCCGACACAGCTTGAATGCCATTGACTCTCCACTTTTAACCGTCAACATCGTAAACATGGTCTATTTAAACATGCCCATTATCTATCATTTTGGCTCGACTAAATTTGCCACACCAAGGGCAGTCTCAATTGAAAGAAACTAAACAGCAACTCCAAGAGACTAGCTATATTGGCTTGACTAGCTAAAAAATGAAAAAAATCAAGAAAAACAGCATTCCAACAGACTAGCCAAACACCCCGCTAGCTATCCTCGCTAGCTAAACTTAGCCTTCGCTAGCCAAAGATGGCTAGCACCCTCTGCTAGCTATCCTCCGCGGAGAGAGTAGAGTTTGATATGACAGGCGGGACCCACTGGCGGTGGAGCATATAGAGAGTTCAGTTTACAGAGGCTGTTTGATTTTAATAACTTTTTGCTAGCTATTTCATTTTACATACTTGGTAAATCAGAATTTTAGCTAGTGATTTTTAGAGAGGCTCTTGGAGTTGCGAATCATCTATAGAAATTATCTTCCATAATGGAAGTGTCTTCCGGTAATAATTGTTTTATCTTTCTCTCTCCCAACTTTATCTTCTTCCCCCAATAGTAGCATGACACTAAGTCCCCTAGAAACTAGTGATTTCTCCCTGATGATGATTTCATAGTTACTTGGTGCATTGGATAAAGAGAAGACATGGTTTCTTTGTGAGAGGAAACCATTTCTAAGATTTTTCGTCTCTTTCCTCACTAATTAGGCTACTACACTAATATTTTGCTTAGTTGGCAAGTTATTTAATAGAGATAGAAACTATCATCTCATTAAATGACTTGTCACATAAGCAACATAATTAATGAAGAAAGAGAGCAAAAATCTTAGAAAATATTTCCTCATGAAGAAATCAGATATTCTCTTCATCCAATTCACCAAGAAACAATAAACCGCCGTGAAATAGTTTCAATTTTGAAAAAAAAATATTGGTACAATTTTGTCAATTAATTGTCTTTGGTGGACTTTCGCGATGGAATGGAATGAAGGGATTAGGTTAATGGGTCGGAGTGGGCTGTAAGTTTCAGCTACTACAGAGCCTCCAAGACCTACGATGCTACTTTTTGCTGGGAAATCCTATATATCTTCTGGAAGATAGTTTGTGTTGAAACTTCCAATGTTTGAGGTTCGTGCAACCAATTATAATCATTAGATTCTACATACTAACCCTAGCTATCCGTTCCCGCTCCCTCTCCCATGCTCGTTCCATGCCGCCGCCACCGGTTCCACGTCCGCCCTCTCCTCGGAGCTCCCCGCGCGCCTCCCCATGCGCCGCTGCGGCTCGTGCTCCGCCGTGGCCCGTCGCGGCTCCCGCGGGGACTCGCCGACCTGCGCGCTGCCGCGGGCCCACGCGGATGCCCGCACACCTCGCCAACCGTCGCGGCCCCCCGCGTGTAATCGTCGGCCTGTGCGCCACCGCTGGTGCCGGAGAGGGAGAAGATGGCCTTAAAAAATATTGGTCCCAAAAATGTTGCAACAATTTGAAAATGCTGAAGAAAAATAACGTAAAATGTTGGCGGTGTTGCAACATTTTTTATTTAATAGTCATGAGGTGGGATGACCGGAAACTATTACCTAGCAATCTTAGGTGAGCATGGGCTGAACGTTCCAACCCTTGTCCACCTTCAAGTAGCCAAATAGGAGCCCCTTTCTGCCCTCCCACCTAAAATTTTGAGTCTCCTCCGTCATTGTCAAGAAGAAGGGAAATTTTGATTCATACCATTAAAAGATCCTAAAGTTAGATATATATCATTGCTAAGCCAATAATATGTGGGATTCACCTTTAATTTGCTAAGTCAATAACATGTGGGGTTCACATGAGTCAATAACATGTGAGGTCAATAGTATATATCTAACTTTGAGATCTTTCAATGACACTGAAGCATCTCCTACCACCCACACAATTGGGAAGAGATTTTTTTCCCTTAGGCCTCATTCGTTTCCACCGGATTGGATTCCGACCGGAACTGATAAATGTAACAAGAAAATCATGATAGCTAATATAAGAGATCCAGATTTATTCCAGGTCCAAAATTAATTTACTCATGATAGGTACACCAAGAGACACAGAATCAATCCACTAGTTAAGAGGTGTGGAATTAATCCGGCTCTTCCATCTATTATTTTACCTATCATGATAAGTAAAATTAAATCTCGATTTGGAATAAATCCGAATCTCTATCATATTGATGTATCTATTATTGTGGCCGAATTGAATCTGATGGAAGTGAACGTTTTGGTGACCCAACTGCAGAGGATCACCTCCCACGATTCATCATTAGGTAGGCACTCGGCGGTCTGCGCTCTTGAGTGCAAGCAACGCAGCTCCATACGCCGCCTCCGTCTGCTCCGCCTTCCGAACCGGCACGCCCAGCACCCTCTCCCGGATCGCCGTCCAACTGTCGTTCTGCGCCCCTCCCCCGGCCGTGAACACTTCCTCCACCGCCGTCGCGCCGAGCTCCCTCAGCAGCTTGTACCCTTTGGCCTAGTTCCATTCACAAATTCAGAAACATTCCAATCCGCAAATTCGAAAGGAAGAAGCCGAGTTTGATTTCCATTATCAAAATTCAAACCTCGATTCGCGCGATCGACTCCAAGATGCCGTGCAGGTACTCGGCGTCGCTCTCGGGCCGTGGCTGCAACCTTCAAAACGGCAACAACCGTGAAATTGCAATGTACGTGTTCACGGTCAGAATCTGCAGATGGTGAGATCCACCACGCATCGATAAACAGAGCTTATTCGGATCGTTCTCGTCGTCATCAACCTTGGCTCCATGTCGGGGTCGGAGATCGGGAACCTCTCGCCTTTCCTCGGCAGCGGGTAGTAGTCCAGCGGCGACGCGACGGCCGGGTCGATGCGCCGGCTCAGCGCCGCCAGCTCGCCGTCGGTGAAGAGCTGCCGGAGCACGGCTCCACCGGTGTTGGACGCCCCGCCGACGAGCCACGTGTCGTCCAGGCGGTGACTGTACACGCCGAACCTCGCGTCGTCTACCCGGGCCTCGCTCACCAGCTTGATCGCCATCGTCGACCCCAGCGACGTCACCGCCCTCCCCGGCTCGGTTGTCCGAGCTGCAAGGAACGCCGCGATGCTGTCCGTCGTCCCCGTGCAGACAACACACTCCTTAGAAAGCCCTGCCGAATCCGATCAAATAAAATAAAAAAAACTTCAAATTTTCAGCTAGAAGATCAAGATGAAACGATGATAATGTAGGATGAATACTTGTGTGAAAAAATCAAAAAAAGATGAGACATTGTTGACGATGGAGCTGTTGTTTTACCGAACTGCGAGCACACGTCATCTTTGACAGCAGCAATGGGAGCTCCAGGTGCTCTAACAGAGGGCAGCATGGCGGCGTACGGCTGCGACATGAGCCAGCTCGGGTAGGCGTCGGCCTCCGGGTCGTAGCCGACCTTGAGCGCGTTGTTGTAGTCGGAGACGCCGAGCCGGCCGTGCAGGAGCCAGAGGAGCCAGTCGGACTGGTGCATCAGCACGGCGGCCGGGGCGGCCCCGCTGCCGCCGGCGGCGGCTGTCGTGTTCCACCACGACACAAGCTTGCAGAGGGTGGAGGAGGCGGAGCACACGGTGTGGTTCGCCGGCGCGATGGACTCCACGGCGGGCAGCGCGTCCGGGAAGCTCTCGTTGTAGAGGAACGGGCCGGCGAGGAGCTCCCCTGTCTCGCTGCGAGCTCGCAGAACGATGAAAAAACATCAATCGACGGTGTCGGATCGTTTGGATGCACGACAAGCAAGCAATCAGGATGTCAGGAGATGGATCGTCACCTGTCGACGATGAGCGTGGTAGCCGAGGTCCCGTCAATGGAGATGGAGGAGATGGACGGCCGGTGAGCCGGCGGGATGTCGCCGAGGAGCTGGAACAGCGCCGCTCGCCAGGAGCTCGCCCAGCCCGCGGCGTCGCCGCCGACCTGCCTAGCAACTCCAATCAAAAGGTTGCATGATGAGGTCGACGCCCAAAATCGGCACACAATTCCACCCAACCCATGATCCAAAGAATTCTGCGAAATTCTTACCGGTGCATAAGCTCGTTTCCCTTCGGAATGGATGGCCCCCTGCCTGTCGATCAGGGCGTATCTCGCCCCGGAAGTCCCGAAGTCGATCCCGAGGAACAGGGGCGTGCCGACGGCATCCTCAGCTCCCGGATTCTGCCGGCTGAGCATCGTAATCCTTGCCGTCCTCCGTGGCACTTCTCGGCTCTGAACTCCCCGGAACCCCACTGATCCTGAACAAGATGCTCGGAGATGCCCCAACTACTGGATCAGTAGCATTCAGCAGAGCGTGCAGCGGTGACAGGGTATGAAAGGAACGGTCGCTTGCCTCGTCTTGGGGGTTGGTGGTGAAGGTGAGCCAGCGGCTCCGAGGAGAGAGTGAGAGCCAGCACCATGGGCACGGTGCAGGAGGTGATGCTGTGCCCGCCGGTGACGGGGAAGAAGAAAGGCGCGTGCGTTGCCGGCGGAAGAAGAAGGATAAGGAATCTTTTTTATTTTAGGAACAGGATAAGGAATCTTTGGACAGAGCAGGAGCAACACTGTCTTTTGTTGATTGGTGATCCAAATTCATTGTACACAAGATAGAGGCCAACTTCTGACGAAGCGTAGCGGAGGCCCGCCGGGAGGCTAAGGCCGGAGCGGGTCATATAAATCCGTTAGGGTTTTCCGATGGAGATTGATTCATTCTACTTCTTGTAAGCCGCCGCCGTTGGCGTTTGTAACCGGACTCCGATCATAGTGAAGTTGCTTGCTGACTGACGCCTGTGGTTTTTCCCTCTTGTGTTGAGAGGGTTTTCCACGTTAAAATCTCGTGTCTCCTGCGGTTTGATCTCTTTACTTCTAGTTCGTTTTGCGCCATCGTTTATAACATCTTTGTGCTCATAGTCTAGAGATTAGGCTGCCCGCACTCGTCCTACTTTATTTCCTACATTCCTGTACCCCAATCGAGCGGAGATTAGTTGTGGCTTGTGTCGATGTCGAGCAGAGTTGTGAGTTCGATTTGAGTTGAGCGGTGGGTGTTGATGTCTCAATCCAACCCACCAGAGTTGTATGGTCTGCGGACCTGAGTTGGTTAGGGTTTAACCCCTCTAGTTGTGCGGTTGATGGACCGGAGTTGTATGGTTTTCGGATTGGTTTTCTTATAAACTGGACCAACTCTCTTCTTCTAATAAAAATTCGGGAAAGCGTAAGCTTTCGTCGTCCGTTCCAAAAAAATACACTAGAACATCAGACGACTCATGCAGCTCCTTCTCATCCACTCGATTACCGGCACCGTTGCTACCTTTGTATGCGTGGCCCTTCTTGACTGTCTCATGCAGCTGCTCGAGCTCCGGTGAGCCTCCTCCTCTTTCTTGTCTAAATCCGGCAACTATAGGTGGAAGGGGCTGGTTGGGGGAAACAGACAGGCTAGGGGGTGGGGATGGTGGTCGGGCAGTGGTAGAGGCGGTCAGGCCAGGTCGGGTGGGGGAGCTCACCGGAGCTGGCGGCGGCGAGCTCGCCAAAATTGGAGAAGGTAGCAACGGCGGCGATGGTAGCGACCGAGCTAGTCGGAGTGAGGCCCAATAGGTTAGCATGGGGTTGTGGCAGTGGGCGGCGGCAGAGGCGGCATGGCCGCTGGAGCCGGATGGGATAAGGTGGAGGCGGGGGCGTCGAACACTGGAGTTGAAGAAGATGTGGTGAAGGAAGGGGCATCTGGCCCGATGGATCAGCATCGGTCGGCGGCAGGGGCGGTAGGGCCGCCGGAGCCTGACGAGATGCAGTGCAGGTTGGGGCGTCAGACCCTAGGGCGCGAAGGGGGGAAGCCAGCCGTCGAGTGAACGTTTCCCGGCGGAGGCGTCGAATTGGCCCGCAAGCTCTGGGGTGGGAGTGGAACAGAGGAAGACATACAGGAATATATGGGTAGCTATCAGTAAGTGGATCAAGATCTAATGGCCACAACCGGTGTCGGGATTTGATACCACTGACAAGTAAATTTTGGTATGTTCGTGCGTCGGATCCGGACAGTTAGGACTAGAGACACAAGGTTTATACTAGTTCGGGCACCGGAGGGGCCTACGTCCAGTTAGGGGAAGTGTTCTATATGCCCAGGGGGCTTGTAGTAGGGGGTACAAGCTGTGGTCGAGAGAGGGAGCAGGTCCCAAGTCTCTTAGGGTTGTGGTGAGCGCATAGTGCTCCTGAGTGAATGGTTGTGTGGTGTGATCATGTGATCGGTTTCTTGTTTGTTGTTTGATCGATCGCGTGATCTTCCCCGTCTCTCCTTCACTCTACCTGCTTCCCCCTTTTATAGTTCAAGGGGTGCAGGTGTACAAGGGGTAGGGAGGTAAAATCATGTCCTGCTACATCACTGCAACAGTGCCGGAACAGTCGTCAGGACAGCGCCATGGTGTGGACCTTCATCTTCGATTAGTGTCGTACGCCTGGCTAGACGAGGTAGTCCTTGTAGAGCGGCACAGGCGGTAGCCCCTGCCCCGAGGTCACCGCTCCTCGACTTAATTACTGTCTTGCGTACTTGGTAGGTCGGAGGCTTCCCGTGCAAGCCTCGACCTTTCCTCTGATAGTGGGTTGGTCGGAATGCATCGTTCGATGACTTATCTGCGAAGGATTCGCCTGTCCTTGGTCATTGTAGCGCATTTAGGTGACAGGACGTCTTTGCAGCGGCCCTCCCACGCCGGGGAAATCTCATCATGCTTCTGACAGCAGAGATCCTCCCACCCTGTGACCCTGGCACGCCCCCAAGTGGCGCGGAGCCGTTCTTGCCACGGTGTGGTTCCCGTCAGAGGGGGCCCTGGCTTGGTCACGGGAGGCAGGGCCTTAGGTCGTGCGAGGCGAGTTCTCTCCTGAGGTAGTCAAGCCGGAGCACCTTCTAGAGTCGCGCAGGGCGAAGGCTTAGGTCGGAGTCGGGCCTTCAAGGATACACGGGACTCATGTTGGGTGATGATGGTAGGCTTTCTCTGCTGGAGTTGGTGTTGGGCCGTTGAGGCTGTGGGTCATCTTAGTCTTGTGGATGGGGGGGTTAGAGGCTAAGTTGATTACCCCTGGTTTATCCCCTTGTCAACCGGTGACTAATGCAAAGGTGGAAATTCGGTCGACTGAATAAGGAGACAGATTCATATTTTTCATCTATATCAATTTTCTCCCACTTGTCATACTTTATATCTAGTCTTTTATATCCGAGTCATTAATATTTTATACTCAAATATCATTTACCCACCCCTTTTATAGCGACTGACAATTGGGGTCCACCTCCCCCAACCTTATTTCTCTCCACCCACCATCCACTCCACCACACCCGCCCCCTCTCTCTGACGACATCGTCCCTCCTCCCCAACGGCTCTTCTTCTAGTCCAGCTCACTGCCGCGGCGGAGCATGCCCATGCGACGGCAGCATGCCCATGTGACGGTGGCGCGGTCCTCCTCCCTCCCCGCAACTTCCCGTGAGCGTCGCCTCCACGCGCCAACTTCACGGGCCTGGCGGCGGCGGACCTGCTCCCCTAGCTTGGCTCTCCCTCTCTGGATTTCTCTCTCCATCGCCCTCTCCCTATCTCGGAGCTCCCTCCTCCCGTGGCCTTCCTCACCGGAGCTGTGTTGAGGCTAGCCACGCTACCCTGGGGGGCGAAGCAGGGGAGGAGAAAGGGCTTCGGTGACGGGAGGAGAAGGTGTAGTGGTGGCGGGAGGAGAAGGAGCCGGCGCAGGCGAAGACGGGTCGCTGCGGTAGGCGAAGCAGGGCTAGCGCGAGCAGGGTTGGTGGAGCAGCGACCCCGCAAGTCCATCGCCCTCTCTCTCCCCAGCGACTGGTCCTCTCTCTCCTCCGTCGATCGAGCCCGTCTTTCCTGGCCGGCTCTCCCTCAAGGATCCTCTCCCATCGGCGACAGCTGGAGCAGAATGTTGGCGCTCGTCAGCAACACGCTTTTACCCTTGTTTATCTTCAGTGATGGCATGAATTTAATATCAGAACTATTGATCATACTCTCTAATCGGGATGTTTTCGCATATACATGTACTTTTGGAGGATTTCTATATTATGCATGTGCTTAGCTATATTTGAGCTTATTTGGACAAAGGATGAAGTTGTGGATTTCGTGAGGATTTTGAAGCATCGTTCATGTACAAATTGAAGTTAAACAAAGCTCCAAAAATTAGAAGAGCAAAAGTTTAAAATCAAGATAGCTTCGAGGGTCGGGATAAAACAATAAAAGGTTGTGCGACATCAACCTTTATCTTTATCTCGAAGCAACTGATGTCCAAGGCCAACATGTAGAAGGGAGAAGACTCCAGAAGAAACTAGAAGACATGGGGAGGAAGTCGGCACGAGGCAGCAAGAGATGGTCCCAAGGCGACCGGCCTAACCCATTCCAGCGGCGACTCGAGTTCTCCTTTGACCTAGGGTTTTCAAGGGCAATTTAAAGCTCCAGCCCCATTCGGCATGCATCATTCATTCGTCATTCGCCGTCAAGAAGCAGAGAAGCTAGAGGGACACGATCCGTAGAGCGGAGGATCGTGCTAGTTGTCTAGGGTTCACCTTAGCCGATGTGGGAACCTTGCGAGGAGGACCACGCCAAAGTTCTGAAGCTAGGATCATAAAGATCAAGGTAGGATCCTGTTAGAGATCTTGTGATATGTAATCATTCATGGTTAAGTTATTTGTGGATCCAATTTCCAGTGATCAAATTGCCTCTTTTTATGATCTTGCTCTTTCTTGATTTTGCCTATTCTTCAATCTATTTTTGAGATAGATTGCTCAAGGTGTTCTGGTAGTCGTGGTGGCTAAAGGTGCATATCGGATCTACTAATGCAATGGGTTCATCATGTTCCTTGTGAGCGTGCCCTTAAGCTACCCGCGCTTATAGAGAGCATCGTGACAGGGTGTGATCCAGTGTAAGGAGGTTGCTTTTGGGTATTTGATCGGAGGACACGGTTTAAAGATGATTTTTAATGACATTTGCATATCCTTACTTTGCGTCGTATGCTCAGAATTACAACAATAACATGATATAGGCTTCTCTAGATCAGTTTTCTCTTTCTTTCTCTTTCTACATCTAGAGTTGAGTAGATTAGATTCGAAATCATCTTTTCCAAAAAAGTGTTTTATGCTTGTTAGATTGATTCTTGTTTTGCAAATTTCACAAGTTGATAAGCCTTAGGGGAATATAGGTGGCCATTTGGCACGAGCACGATGGGCCGGCACTAGCACGGTCCGAAAGCACGGTCCTGGCACGGCACGGCACGGCACGAAGACGATAGTGCCAGTGCCAGGCATGACACGATGTAGTGCCGGTGCCTGGGCCGCCAATTCGGCCCGTAGTGCCGGCACGGGCACAGCACGATTAATGGGCTGGCACGATGGTAGCCCGTTAAATTCTGATCTGCTAAAAGCCCATGTACTACTCTAGTATAAAAAGAACACTCAAACCCTAAATCCCCCTCCCCAACCCATCCCCAGTCCCCACCCCGCCGCCGCCGCCCCCTGGGTGACGCGCCGGCCCCTGCGGCCCTGCCTCCACGGGATGGCAGCAGCGGCGACGCCGGTCCCCTCCGCCTCGGCTCCGCACCGCACCGGCCACCGGTCGCCTCCGCCTCGACGCCGCGCCGGCCGCCGGCCCCCTCCGCCTCGACACCACGCCGATCGCCGACCCCTCCGCCTCGATGCCGCACCTGTCGGTCAAACCCCTCCGCCTCGATGCTGTGCCGGCCTCCCGGCCCCCTCCGGCTCGTCTTCTCCGGCCGGCGGGTGGCAGAGTAGCGGTGGGCGGCTGGCCGACCGCTGGTCCTTGGCCCCTCCGCCTTGGATTCACCTCCCTGGCTCCCTTCCTTCTTCTTCGGCAGGATCCGGCCACCTCGTTTCTTCTTCTTCCGCGTCGGGCACTACAGTGCCGCCGTGCCCAGTGGCACGGCACGACACGCCTAAGCCGTGGTAGGGTCGTGCCAGTGCCGGCGATTTGGCACGGCGGCACTAGGCAGCACGACACGCCGGGCCGTCGGGCCGCATAGGGCCGGGCCTGGCCGTGCCCGTGCCAGTGCCGGGCCGGGCGGCCCGTTTGGCCATGTATATAGGGGAATACTACCAAGGAAGAGCTACAATTGAATTGACTTGTGCGCTTGTGGTTCAAATTTGGCGTGTTTATGAGCCGTCAACACAAAGCCAGCGCGAGGCAAGGCTGGCAGAGTAGCAGCCCCTCGAGCTCGTCGCCCTCTCTCTCCCCGGCAGTCAGTCCTCTCTCTCCTCCGCCGCCCGAGCCACTCCTGCCCAGCCAACCCTCCCTCGCTGGATCCTCTCCCATCGATGGCTCCTCTCCATCGTCCCCTTCAGTAGAGGCCACGACTCCTCCCCAGGCGCGCTACTCTCGACACCGATGGGGCCCCGCCTCGCGCCATGTTGGCGTGTGGCACTCCTCCTCTACCTCTGCTTGATTTACTGTGGGGAGGGTGGAACTGGAGGATACCGTTTTCTCTTAGCGTCCTGTGGTGCAAACATTTTTTCCAGTAAAGTTGTAATGTATGTAGGATGGTTTCTAACACAACGGTGCAGACAACCTTATCAAGAATCCTATCCGTCTTGTGGAAGGTAATATCATGTTGAAACTTTCATTGCTTTATGATCTGTGAGACCACCACGGACCGCACGATCTACTTCTTCTCCGTTCACATCCCTCATCTCTATCTCACGCCGTTGCATGGAAGCTCGTTACGCTGACATCGGAGGCGCGGGAGGTGGGCTGGGGCGGCTGGCGGTCAAGGCGGCGACACTTAAGATTAGGGTTTCGGGGGTTCAAGTTTCTTGGGGGCGGGGCTCCAATGGACCTACCTTATAGCAGGAGGAGGTTGAGGGACGACGGTAGGCCTGACAGCGGAGAGCGAGGTGACACCCGTCGAGTAGGGAAGGACATCCGGTGGGCGGTGCTAGCGGTAGGGGCAATGAGGAACGACGAATTTGTAAGGCGGGGAGGAAAGGCGACGACAGTTGGCGGACGAGCGGTGCGGCAACCGTCGGCCGGGGCTGGTGGAGCGGGAAGCTAATCGGGGAAGAATGAGCAGGAGGAAGATGTACAATGGGCCGTTGTTGGGCTGGAAGGTTCGTGCACCTTCCGTGGGCCGAATTTTTTTATATATTTTTTTAATCATTTTACAAATTTATACAACCGTTTCGAAATTTACCAAAAATAAACATCAACCGCCGTGAGCCACGGCGGAAAAGGCCTACCGCCGTAGGCCACTGCGGTGGCACGTCCAACCGTCGTGGCCCACGGCGGTAAGGTCAGCGCCAACGGTCGGGTGCAGAGTGTGGGCCCCGCGGCACGTTACCGCCGTGGGCCACGGCGGTTGGAGGTGCAGCCGCCGTGGGCCACGGCGGCAGGGCCTTTCCGCCGTGGCAGACGGCGGCAGCCGTACCTATATAAAGGGTGACGGCGGCCGTCGTCCCCCCACGCCGCTGCCCCTCCTTCACTTCGCCCGCCGCTCTCTCTCAGGTATGTCTCTTCTTTTTTTTAACTAATTTAATTAGTGGCATTAGTGTAGAAAATTAGTTTTAGATTAGAAAATTTAGAAAATTAGTTTTAGATTAGAAAATTTAGAAAATAGTTAATTTAATTAGTTTAGATTTAGAAAATTAGTAATTAGATTTAGAAAATTAGTTTTTTAGTTTAGAAAATTTAGAAATTAGTTAATTTAATTAGTTTAGATTTAGAAAAATTAATTTTTTAGTTTAGAAAATATAGAAAATTAGTTT
This sequence comes from Cenchrus fungigraminus, assembly GCA_036936925.1. Classification (NCBI taxonomy): domain Eukaryota; kingdom Viridiplantae; phylum Streptophyta; class Magnoliopsida; order Poales; family Poaceae; genus Cenchrus; species Cenchrus fungigraminus. The sequence goes on from CM072780.1 coordinate 79,817,172, forward strand.
ATCTATTTTAGAAATTATAGAAATTAATGTAGCTTCTTTAGAAAATATAGAAAATTAGTTTATCTATTCTAGATATTGTAGAAATTATTTTAGCATGTGTAGAAATTGGCGAAATTACTTTAATTTGTTTAGAAAATATAGAAAATCAGTTTATCTATTCTAGAAATTGTAGAAATTACTTTAGCATGTTTAGAAATTATAGAAATTACTTTAGCATGTTTAGAAATTGTAGAAAATTAGTTTATCTGTTCAAGAAATTGTCAAAATTACTTTAGCATGTATAGAAATTATGAAAATTACTTTAGCATGTTTAGAAATTCTTGAAAATTAGTTTATCTGTTCAGGAAATTGTCGAAATTACTTGAATTTGTTTAGAAATTCTGGAAAATTAATTTATCTCGTTTAGAAAATGTAGAAAATTAGTTTATCTAATTTAGAAATTGTAGAAATTACTTTAGCATGTGTAGATATTATAGAAATTACTTTAGCATGTTTAGAAATTTTAGAAAATTAGTTTATCTGTTCAGGAAATTGTCGAAATTACTTTAATTTGTTTAGAAATTTTAGTAAATTAATTTATCTCATTTCGAAAATGTAGAAAATTAGTTTATCTGTTTTAGAAATTGTAGAAATTACTTTAGCAGTTGTAGAAATTATGAAAATTACTTTAGCATGTTTAGAAATTCTAGAAAATTAGTTTATCTGTTCAGGAAATTGTCAAAATTACTTTAATTTGTTTAGAAATTTTAGAAAATTAATTTATCTCGTTTAGAAAATATAGAAAATTAGTTTATCTGTTTTAGAAATTGTAGAAATTACTTTAGCAGTTGTAGAAATTATGGAAATTACTTTAGCATGTTTAGAAATTTTAGAAAATTAGTTTATCTGTTCAGGAAATTGTCGAAATTACTTTAATTTGTTTAGAAAATCTAGAAAATTAATTATCTGTTTTAGAAATTGTAGAAATTCTATAAAATTACTTTACCTCATCTAAAAAATTACTTATCTGGTTTTTTTAATTGTATATTTAATTTTTGTATGCAGCTGCAGCTATGCATCAGGCTTAGTACCAGGCTCAGGCTCAGGCCGAGGCTCAGGCTCAGGCTGAGACCGAGGCTCAGGCTCAGGCTGCTCGTGCTGTGGTTGAGGCGTACATGACGCCTGAGTTGTTGGACAGGGAGCTGGACCGCAGGCACCGCTCGTTCCTGTCCGCCGTCCTCGAGAGGATGTTGGACACGTGCGTTCCTGCACTACGCGCACGTTGCTGACGATCCACGACCTTTGGGTTCCCAAGTACGTGAACTCATGCTATGTTATTGATTGTACCTTCATTTATCCTTTTGTTGTAACTAATAAATTACCTTATTTGTTTCAGGCTACGCGCTGCAGGACTCCTGCCTGTAGCGCGGTTAGTCCAGGGGGACAGCCAGCGCGACGCGATTTCTCGGAAGGATCGCATGACACACTTCCAGTACGACTTCTCCCTCCTCAGCGCACTTCTGGACCACTAGAGGCTGGAGACCCACACGTTCCACTTCACCGTCGGCGAGATGACGGTGACTCTTCAGGACACGTCCCTGTTGATGGTCCTTCCTTGTGAGGGCGAGCCGCTAGGGGCTGCGAACATCTCCGCTGAGTGGCGTATAGAGTTCCTCGCTCGGTTCGCGAACGTTCCTCGGAACGATCGCGCCCCCGCCCCGTACCAGGAGTTCGCGAACGCTCACGGACCCACCTTTACTTGGTTGCAGCAGTTTAGCGTACGTACCTTTACCTCATATTTCTCTTCGTTTTTGAAGATATGGAGACAATGTAACTAACGTTTGATTTTGTTTGTGCAGGCTGATTACCTAGCAGATGACGTCGAGGAGGAGATAGTCGACAGGTTCTTCGAGGCGTACCTGTTGTTGCTGTTTTGGTTCGTGTTGTTCCGCAGTTCGCAGGGTGACGCGGTGGTGAGGTACTTGATCCCCCACGCTCGGAGGATCGCCGATGCGCCCTTGCACGCCGTGCCCCAGATCAGTTGGGGCAACTTTGTTCTTGCGGGCACGTACAGGGGCCTGTGCTCGGGGGTGTTGAAGGGTCGTTCGGCAAAGCCGATCCTTCTCGGCTGTCCTCTCCTTCTTCAGCTCTGGTGCCACGAGCGGTTTACGATTGGTCGGCCAGTCGTCCCCCTCTACGCGTACGAGCCCCTGCCAGAGGGCCACGACCCGCGTGACCGTTTCACCATGGGCTCGTTGTGGTGCCTCCGGACGGTAATTTCTTACCTTTCACTTTCAATTTGTCTTTCCATTTTGTCTAGTTTGTTCAATCCACATTTAGGGTTCACATTTGGTTTGTATGCAGATCTCGTACGCCCACGACCAGACGAAGAGGGCGTACAAGGACTTCGTCGGTCAGTTCGACGCTCTCACGGACGCGGACGTCAGGTGGACGCCCTACTCAGAGGAGGTTGTCGCGAGCCGCGCACCACAGGGACTCTCGTCTTTGTGCTTCCGAGACCAGCACTACTAGATGACGAGGACGTCATTGCTGTTCGACATGTACGTGGAGGAGTACGCCGTCCACAGGGTGTTGAGGCAGTTCGGCCGCTACCAGCAGTGGCCTATGCCTGTGGGGCACACTGTTCCTAGCCCCCACCATAGGTGAGTTCTCGTTAATTTGAAATTTTAATTCAGCGTTCGAAGATTTTAGCCGCTAACAAATATGTTTAATTCGTCGTTGGTGGTCTCGGAGGGGAGTTGTGGGGCGTGTTTCTTGGGTTCAGAAGGTGCAGCCGTACGTGGACGGTTGGGCTACCACGTCGCAGAACATCTTCACAGAGGACCGGCCCCACGACAACATGGCGTGGGAGGCGTACATCCAGTGGTACACCCCGAGGACTCGGTCGCGTGTGATGTACGTCCCACCACAGCCACCAGCGCCGGTTCTAGATGCGGTGAGGGCCCTCGTTCATACTGGCCCGTACCCGGTGCGACGGGATCAGCACTACGACGCGGCGGTGAGTTTGAAAATGCAACTGCTTTTTCTTATGGTACTTTACATTCTAACATTTACTAATAATTTCTTTTGCAGTTCGACGTGATTGCGGACCTTTCACATATTGTAGGGGAGTCGAAGGCGAGGCTGAACCTCATGTCACACCAGGAGATCGAGCATACGTTTGATAGGATGGCGGCCATCACCACGAGGTTCCTTGCCGCGGTCAACTACCGCGGCAACCCGGCTCTACCCCTGTTTCCACGGTACCCCCAGTCGTCCTCCAGCTCCGCCTCGACTGGTCGTTCCCACACGGCACCGTCGTCCTCGTCACGGCCACCCTACCCGGCGCGCCCTCCGGTGCATCCTCCCTTGAGGATGTCTCCTCTAGGGGGCCCTTCTCTCAGAGGTCATTCACCTGCACCACGACCAGGACCACGAGGACCAGGACCAGCACCACGAGGACCGGCACCAGGACCAGCACCAGTAGCAGCAGCACCACCACCAGGAGGACCAGGACCAACACCAGTAGCAGCAGCAGCACCACCACCGGTTCCTTCCTCGTCCACTGGCGTTGTTCTTCAGTCAGGTAATGACCACAACTCTATGTCGAACCATATACAAATACTAGATTCTATTAATTAGGATACATGATTTAATAATACTATTTGTTCCAGCTTACGTCGGTAGCGGCGGCACTCCTGACTCCACCCTAGAGGACCAGGCTGGAGGGTCCGGGTTCGACGACTTGGCCTTCGACTTCGACTTCTTGCACGGTTTGCAGTCGTAGGACGAGCTCGGAGGGTCGCAGCTAGGAGGCGCGCCACCCACGTGGACTCAGGAGGGAGCAGGGACGCAGCCAGGAGGCTCGCAGCTGCCAGGAGCCAGCGGTGGGATGCAGCCAGGAGGGTCGCAGCTGCCAGGCGCGGGCGGTGGGGCGCAGCCGTCTCCAGGAGGGTTGCCAGGGTCATCCCACGAGGTTGCAAGGTCGGCGGAGGTGATGGTGACACCGCAGCCCACTGCTGATGCTAGGCGTCGGCAGATCCACCCACGTGACCCGTTGACGTACCCTCGCGAGCAGACGCACGCCGCAGTCTGAGCTGATAGGCTGCAGAAGAAGGCCAGACGATGCTAGATTAGGTCGCATATTGTTTGTATAGCAGCACTGTTATCCGTGATCATGACTATGTTTTATTATGTCACTTTGCTTTTCATTATTACCCCTAGTTTTCTTTGTCATAAAGTTAAATAACAAAAAATAAAATGTTAAGTTAAAAAAAAGAACCCGCCGAAAAGCAACCGCGGCGGTAGGCGGTACAAATCGTTAAGTTAAATAAATCGAACCAACTGTCAGGATTCTCTACCGCTGGACAGTAAATTTGTATCGATCGCGTGTCGGACTCGGATGGTTAGCGCGGGAGACAACGGGATTTATACTGGTTCGGGCCTCCGAGGAGTAATACCCTACGTCCAGTGTCGAGCTGCCGTGTTCCCGTGCTAGGGTTGTTTGTAGTAGGGGTTACAAACTGGTCGGGAGAGGGTGTCGAGCCCAAGTCCCTGAGTGTAGGTGTTCGGTTCGTCAGCCCCCGTGACGGTTGCCCTCCTCTCCCTTTTATAGACGCAAGGGGGAGGGGCAAAAGGGGAAATAAGAGAAAAGTTACAGTGTCGGCTGCTGGGATGTCTTCTCGTGCGTCGCTGTCCGTCAGGGCGCATTGAAGAGGAGCCGCACTGCGTTGTCGTAGAGGCCGCCGCGTGGCCGAGCGGAGCTGTTCACTTTGGGACGCCCGGCGGTTCCTCCGAGTAGTTTGGTGGCGACTCAACGCGTCTGAGCACGGGATGAGTCCGCCACGTCAAGGCCTAATTGTAGGCCTGTGCTCGTCATAGGGGGCACTCGAGTGCCTCGAGTGGAGTTTGCGTGCTGCAGGGCCGGACGTGACGACGATTTGATGGCTGCGTGGCTGATCAGAGCCGCAATAAGGCTTCTGTCGGGGCCAGCTGCCCACGCGGGCTGCCAGCTGGTGCACTTGCATGGCATGGGGAACCGGTGTCCCACGCGTCATAGCGAGGGAGTTCACGTGCCGGGGTCGCGCCGCGTGGTACGGCTTGTGTTCTGGTCGGAGGCGGAGAGTGCTCGTGCGAACGAGCAGCTTGTCGTGCGAGGCAGAGACTTGTCGTGCGAGGCGGAGACTGGTCGGAGGGGTTCCTCTAGTAGGGAACTTGTCGGAGAAGCTCCCATCTAGTCGGGAACAAGACGTCTTGCCAGTGATGGTCTTGACCGAGGTCCTTAGTCCTCCTCGTCTTGAATCTTGGCCTTCACATTGTCAATGGTGTCAGAAGACTCCACCTCAAGAGAGATTAACTCACTGTCAAAGAGGGCCCTAATCTGGGCCCTCGTCAGTAGCCCCTGAGCCTGAGAGGGAGTCAAGGACTCGCACGCAGGCTCAGTCGAGAAGGCTTTTCGTCGGTCTTTGTTCTTGATCGTCCCGGTGGGTGCGCGCGAGCGCATTCGCCGGATGTAGCCCCCGAGCCCACGAGTGAGTTGTAGACTCGCTCGTGGGGTTTTAAGCTTCTGTGGTGTTGTTGCGGCCTTAGATCGTTCTGTTGAGGCAGTCGTGGCCGTCGTGGCCGTCGTGGGCGACGTGGACGATGCGGACGACGCGGGCGTCACGGCCATTGTGGCGGATGGGATGATTTGAAAGGACAGGGCGGGGACTGTTTAGGCCCCTGGGCCCAGCGAGAATCGAGGCGTCACGCGGGCGAGCGCTTGTCACGCCGGGGCACGCGCACGCGGGCAAGCGTTTCTGCGACGTGGTGGGCCCGGCATTTAGGGCTGGTGGCCGCGGCCCCTCCTTTTTAACCGCGCGCCGGCCAAAGGTTTGGGACTTTTGCTCCCTCGCCTTTTCCCACTGCCTTTGCCGCCCGCCTCTTCCGCTCCTCGCGCCTGCAGCGCCACCACCGCTTTTGCCGGAGTCGCGTACGAAAGCTCGCCGTCGCCATGTCGAACTGGACGCGCTCCAACGTGTCCCACTGGATGTTGTGCCGTCTTGTCGAAGCCGGGCAGCTTCCTCCGCTCACCGACGCCGTTGAGTGGAAGGTGCCCGGGGAAAACTCCGTGCCGCGCCCGCCCAAGGGGTACGTCGTCTCATTCGTGGCCTTCCATGACCGCGGCTTCTCCGTTCCCGCTGGGCGGTTCATCCGAGCGGTCCTCTACGAGTACGGGATCCAGCTGCACCACCTCAACCTGAACAGCGTCCAGCAGATGGCGGCGTTCGAGGCGCTGTGCGAGGGGTACTTGGGAATCAGTGCCCACTGGCACCTTTTCAAGTACTTCTTCATGTTCACGTGCCTGAAGGACGGCTCCAAGGCGGCGATGCTCGGTTGCGCCAACCTTCAGATGAAGCAAGGCCGGGGTGACAAGTACCTCCCTTCCTCGTTGACCAGCTCGAACAGCGGCTGGCACAAGAGGTGGTTCTATCTCAGGAATGACCCTGGGCACGCGCTGCCGGCGTTCACCGGGAACTCCATCGGGCAGCCGCTGAGGTGCTGGACTGATGGTCCTCTGAAGGCGGAGCAGGAGAAGATGCTCAAGGAGCACTGGGCGGTGCTAGCCCGCCTTCGCGAGGCCAAGGTCGATCTGGCGGCTGTCATCAGCCAGTATCACGCCCGTGGGGTCGTCCCGCTCCGGAGGCGGCCACTGCGCCTCTGCGAGTAGACCGCCAGCAGGGCCCCTTGGGACGGGACTGTGACTGCGCCCGAGCTCCCGTCGCTGAACGAGATCCAACGCCGCGTGGCGTTGGCCATCGGGAAGTCGACCTTCGTGTGGCCGCCGGCGCGGCTTCTCCCAATGCTCCCCCACGAGGGGACAGAAAAATTTGTAAGTGGTTTCCTCTTCCGACTAGTTCTTCAATCGGTTTGGTGTTTTCAATCGTTTTTGATCTTCTCGGAAGTTCTTGACGACCATTGACCCCCTCCCTCCTTGCTCTTCCAGTTGAAGTGCTCTCACCTCGTGCCCGCGAAGGCGCCTCTCCCGGAGGAGGCGATCTTCAAACGCAACCAGGCATCCGCGGAAAGGCGGAGGGCCGAGCGTAAGAGGCAGCACAAGGAGAAAGAGATCGCCAAGCGCGATCGGAATGACGACCGCACCAAACGGCGCAATGCGGGGGAGCACAACGTCTCCTCCAATGAAGACCCATCACCGACGTCATCGTGGAGCGGGCATGCGCCAAGTGCGGCGGTTGACTGGAGCGACATGTCCAAGTCGCCCTCGCCTTCGCCACGTCGGGCGACGGAGGCGAGCTCATCGCGGCGGCCAGAGCCGGCTGCCCGTGAGAAGGGTGCGGGTTCAAGCTCGCAGCCGGGGGCTTGCCCCACCCGAGAGGATCAGAGAGTGACCCGCTCTCAGGCGGCGCCTGTCGGCCCGCGCACCTCCGAGGGGCGGAGGGATCCTCCACGCCGGGAAGATCCGCCCAAGCGGCCGGCGGAGCCCGAGCCTGCCCCCCGCCATCTCTACGACGGCTCCGACCGCCCGGACTCGGACTCCTTGAAGAGGCGTTCGTCGTCCAGGGCGAGGTCTGCCACGCCGGCGTCCGTGCCAAGCGCGTCGCAGGGACGGGACACGAGCGTCCCCCCGCGGCGCCTCCAATCTTTGATAATCCGGGGCGGCGAGGCCCCGGCCGTACAAGTTCCCCTCTTCGCCGGCGGGAGTCAGGGGCCGGCCTCCGACACGGCGGAGGTCGGGCGGACAGCCCCCGAGCCACTGAGGGACCGGAACGTCACTCTCGCGTCGGCGGGGAGGGGCGGGCCAGCCCCCGTGCCGGCGGAGCATCGGGAGCCGGCTTCCGAGTCGGCTGGGACCAAGAGGCCGGCCCCCGAGCAGGGCTCATCGGACAGGCCGGTGAAGCGGGCCCGCGTCCGATCCAGCATGTGAGCTTTCGCCTCCTTCTTGCTGTTGTTTTTTCGTTCTTCATCTTGCTCATCCCTTGGTCTTGACTTGTTTTCGCTTCAGCCACGCCGACGCTGGCGTGCTCAGCCTCGCGCCTCTGAAGCGCACGGCGCTGGGCGTGCGTGGCCAGCAGCCTGAGTCCCGCTCATCGCCCCCCTTAGCCGAGCCGTTGCCAGACCAAGCCCAGAGCGGGCTGGTCATGGCCGTCGAGGTGGCGGGACCCACGGCGCCACCGTCTGCGCCGGGCGCCGGCTCCTTGGGCGAGGGGCAGGCGGCCACCGAGACGATCGCCACCCAGGCGACGACAGAGTCCCCGGTCGAAGTCACCACAGGGCGTGGTGCGGCGGTGGCGTCCTTCGAGCAGGTCGTGCCCCCGCCTTCGTCGGCCAGGGAACACGAAACTGAGGCGTCAACAGCAGCAGAAGTCCCGGTAGCTGCAGCGCCGCAGGCGAGCGGAGATGCAGCGGGGGCGTCGGCGGCCGACGCTATGGCCGCCGGCCCCTTCGACATCATCGACCTTGATGCCTCCGACCTACCGGGCAATGACAGGGACGTGTACGAGGCCGTGCTGGAGCAGATGTTGGGCGAGACGGAGGGGTCGGAGGTCGAGGGCCCCGAGTCCGCGCACCTGTGGCCGCGGCCTCAGCCGAGGCGGCGGAGCCAGCCAATGAGGGGCCCGCGCGTGACGCAGCCGCAGCAGGACAGCGGTGCCGGGCCCGACTGGAGTTGTCGGGGCTCCCGAGCCTTCAGCCGCGGCGGAGGCGACCGAGGAGGTCCTCGGGGTACCCGTTGCCGGGGCGGAGTCGATCCCCGCCGCGTCCTCGCCCTCGGCCGTGATCACGGATCCGGCCGCAGCAGGCGCACCGGAGTTGTCGCCGTCTCTCCAGCTCGCCGCCCCTGTCGACGAGGCGGCGCCCGCAGCGAGCCCGACCCTCCTGGCCCCGCAAGGACACGAAGCCCCCGAGAGCGTGGCGAGGGCCACTTCCCCGGAGATCCAAAAGGTCGGGGAAGGCTCTGGCGTGGGGCTGCTTCCGGAGCCCGAGGAGGGTGGCGCTCAGATCTCCGATCTCGTGCGCTTCTCGTGGACGGCCACCTACGAGGCGAGGGCGTCCGACGACGAGGACGAGGAGTCGGAGGCCTACCGTAGCCTCGAGCGGGGTCTCGAGTGGGCGCGTCGCGCGTTCGACGGGCTCATCCTTTCCGCGACGACGGTAAGTCCCTTTGAACCGGGAGTTTAGTTTTATCTTCCATGTTTTCGTGAGTCTTACAATCTGTGTCTTCTCGCCCGGAACAGACACTTGCGAGGTGCGGCAGGAGGAAGGCACGCACCATTGACGAGCTTCAGGCGGAGAAGATCCAGCTGGAGATGCAGCTGGCGGTTGCTCGTCTAGCTGCCGCTGGAGCGGTGGCTAACGAGGCGTCGTCGAGGGCCGCGCTCGAGTCCGCCATGAAGTCTGCGGAAGATCGCGCCGCAGCTGCGAAAAGCCGCGCCACGGCTGCAGAGGCCACGGCCACCAGGGCGGCGACGGAGCGGGAATCCCTGGAGACGAGGTTGGCCCAGGCGGAGGCGAAGGCCGAGGAGTTGCGGGCCGCCGTGGCGACCGCCAAAGACGCCGCCGACAAGGCCACGGCCGCTGCTTCCGAGACCGCCGCCCAGGCGGCCGCCCAGGAGAAAGCGGCACTCGAGTCGAAGGTGGCAGAGCTGGGGGAAGAGCTGGTCGCGACCGGAGCGGACCTCAGGACGGCCAATCGCCAGTTCTCTGAGGTGACCAACAAGCTCCAGGAGGTCACCGAGGAGGCGACCCGTCTCCGTGAGGACAACTCCAAGTTGTCGTAGGATGTCAATGGTAAGGATTGAGAGCCCCAGCTGTACACTCCTTCTCGTCTTGTTCCTTCTTGGTCGGTGTTGATCGGTCTTCTCGGGGTGTCAGGGCTGCGTGCCTATCGTGCGGGGATGACCACGAAGCTGACGGAGAAGGCGCAGGAGCTGAACGCCGCCCTACTCAAGATCCTCGAGAAGGACAACTCAATCAAGCGGCTGTCGGAGTAACTTGAGAGTAAGCGCTTCGCCTCGATCCCGATCTCGTCTTTCTTTCGAACTGGTCGTGACATGTTTGTTGACTTCGACTTGTCGACTTTCTCAGAATCCAGGGCCGAGCTCGAGCAGTCTCAGATGGCTCAGGAGCAGGTCGCGGTTGAGTTGGAGCAGGCCAAGACCGCGCAGCGCGAGACGGAAGAATCACGCCGAGCGAGCATCTTGGAGCACGCCAAGCTCGGGAGGGCCATTGGCGTGGTCTTGTCAGAGTTCGGTGCTCCCGGCGGGCCGACGCTCGCCGAGAGGCTCCTGGAAGAGGTCGGCCGTCTCCCGGAGATGATGAAGGAGCGGGAGTTATCGACGGCTCGGAGGACGGTGCACCGGGTGCTCGCCATGTTTGAGTCGCATTATCAGGGGTTGGACCGCTTGGCTCTCAGCGGCGGCTGGGCCCCTGGCATCCCCGATACTCAGTGCGACGAGCTCGAGAATGACTGCGCTGCCTTCGCCCGCGACATGGCCGACGCCGCCTTGAAGGACCTGGACCTGTTGCCAAGGGACGCACCAGAAGACCCAGAAAGCTCCAGGCCTTCAACTTAGATGTATCATCCTTAGGTATATGTAACTTAAGAACAGTTCATACACGCAACACTATGAAAAAGCATCGCGTTATCGAGAACTCGTTCAAAAAAACGTTACAGCTTGAATGCTCCCGAGCGCCCAGGGTCGACCGCAATAACGTGTAGTAGACCTTAGGAACTTGAGAGAACCAAACTCTACTCTGGAGCCGCGGGGGCGTAGGAGTCGAGAAGCTCGGCCCTCTCGAACCGCTAAGGAGTGCCACGCGTTCGCAGCCCCCGAGTACTCGGGGGAGTTCGAGAAGTAACTTGCGAGGTTTGTCGTGAAAATCGTTTTAGACCGGAGTCTGGGCGGTTGCTCGAACGTTCTTGAAAAGAGGTCGGATGAAGGCCTGAGGACTTGAGCTGTGCTCGCAAGTCTTCGCGCCGTAGCCGCAGTGGCGTAGGCGCTAGGAGCTTTGAACGAACAGCAACGTCGCGCCCCACGCAAGCCGTCATCTTTACTTCTCGCGAGATCGAGCCCTCCGCCAAAAAACCTTTCGCTCGTGCGATCGGTTACGACATAGAAGTCGGATTTTGTTTCGAAAAATCGTGAAAACGGAAGGAGGGCATTGTGCCCTGGGTAGCCCCCGAGCGGGGAGCGTTCCGGCACGGGTGCGGGGACGCTCGCCGCTCAGCCTTTAGAAAAGTTGCAGCATAGAGAAACATGGCAACCGAGAAGTTTTTTTGAACTTATAGACATATGATCAAAACATGCGGCATTTATTCATTGATGTATAAGATTTAAACAGTTACTCAAGGGTAAAAGGGCCGCAGATGTTCGATGTTCCACGCGTTGGAGACGACCCGTCCGTCCTCGTATCGGATCTTGTATGTTCCGGGTCGAAGCACCTGGTCGACGATGAACGGCCCCTCCCAAGGGGGCGAGAGCTTGTGTCGATCCTTGCTGCCTTGAACTCGTCGGAGGACCAGATCCCCAACTTGGAACTCGCGGGCGCGTACATTGCGCTCGTGGTAGCGTCGTAGAGCTTGCTGATACTTGGCGGAGCGTAGGAGTGCCACGTCGCGCACCTCGTCGAGCTGGTCAATCGCGTCCTCGAGTGCCACTTGGTTGCCTTCCTCGGTATAGGCTCGTACCCGTGGACTACCGTAGTCGATGTCCGTAGGTAGGACCGCTTCCGACCCGTGTATCATGAAGAACGGCGTGAAGCCAGTTGCTCGACACGGCGTGGTGCGCAGGCTCCATAGCACGGACGGCAGCTCGGCCACCCACCTTGCGCGAAACTTCTCGAGGCACTTGAAGATGTGAGGTTTTAACCCTTGCAGGATCATGCCGTTCGCTCTCTCGACTTGCTCGTTCATCTTTGGGTGTGCCACGGCTAACCAGTCCACGCGAATGTTGTTGTCATCGCAGAAGTTGAGGAATTTCTTCCCTGTGAACTGGGTGTCGTTGTCGGTGATGATCGTGTTGGGTATACCAAAGCGGTAGATGATGTCGGTGAAGAATGTGATGGCTTCCTCGGAGCGAACGTTCACAATGGGTCGGGCCTCAATCCACTTGGAGAACTTGTCGACCGCCATGAGTAGGTGCGTGAAGCCCTCGGGCGCTTGTCGGAGTGGCCCCACCATGTCGAGGTGCCACACAGTGAAAGGCCATGTGATGGGGATGGTTTGAAGCGCTTGCGCCGGGAGGTGAGTTTGTCGAGCGTAGAACTGGCACCCCTCGCAGCGGCGCACGATGTCCTTGGAGTCCACCACCGCTGTGGGCCAGTAGAACCCTTGTCGGAAAGCTTTCCCGACAAGAGTCCTCAGGGCGGCGTGATGACCGCACGTGCCGGCGTGGATCTCGCGAAGCAGCTCCCTGCCCTGATCTCTGAGGATGCACTGCATGAGTATGCATGTTGCGCCCCGTTTGTAGAGCTCGCCCTCGATGAGGATGAACGCTTTAGCTCGTCGCGCGATTCGGTGTGCCTCCGTCTGGTCGGAGGGAAGCTTCCCCTCGACAAGCCACTCGAGGATAGGAAAGCGCCAATCTGGGTCCTCGAGGTTCGGCTCGGGCGGCTGGTCGATCTCCATGACTTCTGGTCCTTCAGCCTCTGGCGGCTTCCCCCCTTCTTGTCGTACAGAGGGTGCGTATTGGTCGCTCGCGAAGACCCCGTGCGGTACCGGCTTGCGGCTTGATGCGGTCTTGGCGAGGACGTCGGCGGCTTTGTTGTAGTCGCGCAGGACATGGTGAAGCTCGAGCCCGTGGAACTTGCCTTCCAGCTCACGAATGGCCTGGCAGTACGCCGCCATCTTCGGGTCAACACAGTTTTTCTCCTTCATGACTTGATCCACGACGAGCTCTGAATCTCCTCTGATTTCGAGACGACGGATCCTGAGCTCGACCGCTATTCGAAGGCCGTTGATGAGCACTTCATACTCGGCGACGTTGTTGGAGGCCGGGAAATGTAGTCAGACCATGTACTCCATGCACACGCCCAGAGGCGAGATGAAGACAAGGCCTACACCCGCTCCTTCCTTCATGACCGAGCCGTCGAAGTACATAGTCCACGTCTCGTGGTCGATGGGTGTCGGCGGAGTTCGGATCTCCGTCCACTCAGCAACGAAGTCTGCCAGCACTTGGGACTTGATGGCACTGCGGGGTGCGTACGAGATGTTCTGCCCCATCAGCTCGAGTGCCCACTTGGCTATCCTTCCTTCGGCCTCAGGGTTCTGAATAACTTCTCCGAGCGGGTACTTGGACACCACGGTGATGGGGTGTGCATTGAAGTAATGTCGGAGCTTGCGCTTGGTCATCAAGACAGCGTACACAAGTTTTTGCATTTGCGAGTAGCGGGTCTTCGAGTCGGAAAGTACCTCGCTCACAAAGTACACAGGGCGCTGCACCTTGAGTGACCCCCCGGGCTCTTCTCGCTCGACCACCAGCACAGCACTGACCACCTGAGTCATCGCGGCGATGTACTCACGCAGGCTCTCCCCCGGCATCTGCTTGCAGTTGCACAGCTCCCACTGCATGCCGGGACGAGTGTATGTGCCTTGGAAATTTTCGACGAAGACCCGGCGTAGGTCGGTCCAGTCGTTGATCTTGTCGCGGGGCAGATGCTCGAGCCACGTCCGCGCGGAGTCCCCGAGGTAGAGCGGCAGGTTCTTGATGATGAAGAGGTCGTCTGTCGCTCCTCCTGCGTGGCATGCGAGCCGGTAGTCCTCCAGCCATACGCTGGGGTTGGTGTCCCCATCGTACCTGGGAACGTTGGTCGGAGCCCGGAAATGCGAGGGGAACCTCGCATCCCATACGCTCTGGCCGAAAGCTCGCGGGCCCCTCTGGTTAGGCGACCACCTGCGGTCACGATCGTCGTAGCGTCGTCCGCGTCCTCGGTCGTCGTGGTGGCGCGAGCGGTGCTCGTCGCGGCGGTCACGGTCGTCACGGCCGCGGTGGTTGTCGACGCTCGCAGCCCGTCGGCGAGCCTCGATGGTGTTCCGAGCGTCGCGGTCAGGCCCGAGCCGGCTCTTGACCGCCGATGCTGCGGCCCCGGCCCCGCCTCCGCGATCCTGATTCCGGGAGGGGGCGGGTTTGGGTGATGCGCGGAAGGCGCTGCCCCTTGGTCACGTTCCGACCGCTGGCGTGAGGCGGAGCTCTCCGCCTGCTGCGCTGCCACCGCTTCGAGTAGCGCCTTGAGCTGTTGGCGCACTCGTCTTTCCTCGGAGGTTGCCGCCTCCGGGCAGCCGCGCAGCAGCATGGCTGCAGCGGCTAGATTCTGCGACGCTCGCCTAAAGAGTGGCGGGGCGTCACCGTCAGTGTTGGCATCGACGTTCGCGCCTTCGTTGGCGCGTTGGTCGTTGTCGCGTGTGCGTCCTCGAGCCGGCGGCGTCGGAGCGCGGGCTCGGGGTTGTTCGGCAGCAGGACGGCGCTCCTGCCGCTCGCCGTTTCCCTCACGGTGCTGCTCCTGTACCGGGACCAACTGCGGGGCCGGCAACGGAGCGGGTTGCCGGTTGCGGGGCTCGTGGTCCCCCCAAGCTCCCGGTGGAGGTTGGCCAGCTCCTCGTCGAGCTGGCGTCTAGCCTCGGCGAGCTCGTCGAGGCGCGCCCTGCGTTAGGCGTCAGTGGCGCAGTGGCGCGGTCCAGGCTCCGGCTCGGTGGAGCTGCTCGAGTCCGGTGCCACGACGACGAAGCACTCGCGCGTGGGGTCGCGCGAGCGTGTCGATGGTGCCCTCCGAGCTGTCGCAGAGCCCGGAGCGGCGTAGGTCGCTCGTAGACCGTTTACGTAAGCCGTCACCGGGTCGTCCGGGAGGCTTGGCTGTCCACGGGGGTACATCGCGGTGTACCGCTCCATGAACTCCCCCCAGGCGAGTGGTTCGGCTCCGCTGGCCTGGAAGGCGAGGTCGGTGAGGTAGTAGGCGGCGAGCCTAAAACGCTCCTGTGTTGGGTTTGGCCCTAACATGGCCATGATCATCTCGTCCGAGAAGCCTCGGACGAACGCGACGCGTCCCGCTGCCCCCGTCAGGACGTTGGGACGGGCCGGCCGGGCGAAGGTGCGCCCGGCGACGGGCTCCGCCGGCCCGGTGTAGACGAAGCCGAGGGAGCCGAAGCGCATGGTGGCCCCAGGGGTTAGCGAAACCCTGCGGCCCTCCATCCGAGTCGCTGGTGGAGTTCGTCGAGACACATGATGTGCCCCCTACCTGGCGCGCCAACTGTCGGGGTTCTCTACCGCCAGACAGTAAATTTGTATCGATCGCGTGTCGGACTCGGATGGTTAGCGCGGGAGACAACGAGATTTATACTGGTTCGGGCCTCCGAGGAGTAATACCCTACGTCCAGTGTCGAGCTGACGTGTTCCCGTGCTAGGGTTGTTTGTAGTAGGGGTTACAAACTGGTCGGGAGAGGGTGTCGAGCCCAAGTCCCTGAGTGTAGGTGTTCGGTTCGTCAGCCCCCGTGACGGTTGCCCTCCTCTCCCTTTTATAGACGCAAGGGGGAGGGGCAAAAGAGGAAATAAGAGAAAAGTTACAGTGTCGGCTGCTGGGATGTCTTCTCGTGCGTCGTTGTCTGTCAGGGCGCATTGAAGAGGAGCCGCACTGCGTTGTCGTAGAGGCCGCCGCGTGGCCGAGTGGAGCTGTTCACTTTGGGACGCCCGGCGGTTCCTCCGAGTAGTTTGGTGGCGACTCAACGCGTCTGAGCACGGGATGAGTCCGCCACGTCAAGGCCTAATTGTAGGCCTGTGCTCGTCATAGGGGGCACTCGAGTGCCTCGAGTGGAGTTTGCGTGCTGCAGGGCCGGACGTGACGGCGATTTGATGGCTGCGCGGCTGATCAGAGCCGCATTAAGGCTTCTGTCGGGGCCAGCTGCCCGCGCGGGCTGCCAGCTGGTGCACTTGCATGGCATGGGGAACCGGCGTCCCACGCGTCGTAGCGGGGGAGTTCACGTGCCGGGGTCGCGCCGCGTGGTACGGCTTGTGTTCTGGTCGGAGGCGGAGAGTGCTCGTGCGAACGAGCAGCTTGTCGTGTGAGGCGGAGACTTGTCGTGCGAGGCGGAGACTGGTCGGAGGGGGTTCCTCTAGTAGGGAACTTATCGGAGAAGCTCTCATCTAGTCGGGAACAAGACGTCTTGCCAGTGATGATCTTGACCGAGGTCCTTTGTCCTCCTCGTCTTGAATCTTAGCCTTCACATTGTCAATGGTGTCAGAAGACTCCACCTCAAGTGAGATTATCTCGCCGTCAAAGGGGGCCCTAATCTGGGCCCTCGTCACCAGCATTTCTTAATTTCCTTTTCTTAACTTAACTACTAGATCTATTATAATTTAATAATTTTTTTTTAAAAAAGAGCCTACCGCCTTGGCCCACGGCGGTCGGGCCCAACCGCCGTGGAGGTTTCCTAACCGCCGTGGACGGCCACCAACCGCCGTGGCCTACGGCGCTTGGTATGTAATCGCCGTGCCGTACGGCGGTAGCGCCTTACCACCGTGGCCCACGGCGGTTGATATTTATTTTTGATCAATTTCGAAACGGTCGTATAAATTTGCAAAATAATTAAAAAAATATAAAAAAAATTCACGTGGGCCCTTGATATTATTGGGCCGAGCTTGTGGACTGGAGGTGCACACTGGGCCGCCGTGAATCAGGCAGGGCAGCAGGTACACACAGGAGAGCATATTCATCCGGCGGGCGCTGCCCCGGTCGTCGCCGACGTTGTTTCGGTAACGCTCGCCAGAGGGATCCGTTCGCCTCCAGCCCCAGCCCCCAACCCCAGCCCCAGTCACAGCCCCGGCTCTGTCTCTCCCGTTGGCGGCGGCGGCGACCGGGGGAGCAGGCGGCGCCCTTCGCTGGTTCCGCGTCGGGTTCTTAGCCGGCGGCGAGCGCCCACCAGGTACGCCCGCGCCTTCCCTTCCCCTTCGCGTCCTGCAGCGCGAAACCGAGCTGCGAGCAACTTGTATCCGGATCTGACCGAATTGCAGCTACCTGTGTACGGTGCCCACTAGCTTCGATTTGGTACCTAGGGTTTGGTTGGTTAGAATTAGAATGCCCTGCAATTTTGAATTTTTTAGGTCCTGCTTCTGGTGGAACCTTGATGCTCTTATCTGATTGATAGAATGTGTGTGTAGGGATTGACGATTGGAGGAGGGCAGTTGCGGGGATGGACTGACCAGAACATCGACAGGATTCGGTTTCCTTTCTCCCCGGTCACTGTCTCTGGATTTGCGCTTGCTTGTTCTGCACTCGGAGATGGATGACGACGGCAACCTCGGCATTCGGAATTGGGGCTTCTACGACACGATGAAAGGGAACCTCGGCCTGCAGCTCATGTCATCTATGCCGGCTGACCGGGACACAAAGTCGCTGCTCCCCACTGCTGCATTCTTGCAGCACCATGGGCACCACAATGCCCCACACCAGCTGCACTCGCACCCTTCCCGGGACTCTGGTGGTGGAGGTGGAGCCTCTGGCAGCATGCCCACCGAGCCGAATTCTATTCACATGGACTTTTCGCGCAATGAGGCTTGGTTGCACCCCTTGCACCACCAACATCCTCACGAGCAGAAGGTCCTTCATGCTCGCCCTGTCGGGCCAGCTGCACATGTTGGGCATCCTGGTCATGGTGGCCATCCTGGGCACGTTGCGCATCCTGGGCATGGAGGACATGCAGTACATCACCACCCTACTGGCTATGGGATGATGCCGGATACACCACACACTCTCCGGATGATGCAACCACAGCTTCAGTCACAGCCGCAGGAGCCTCCTCCATGTAAGGAGGAGCATGTGCCCACTCCACAGGTTGAGGACCATTCTGTGGTTAGGACTGAGCCTCCTGTGAAGAAGAGGCAGCAGGGCCAGCAGCCTAAGTCACCGAAGCCTAAGAAGCCTAAGAAGCCTGCTGTTCCACGGGAGGATAGGGCAGTCAATGGTCATGCACCCCGTGGAAGGGGACCTAGGAAGACTGTGGGGATGGTGATCAATGGTATTGAGTTGGACCTTTCAAATATACCAACACCAGTGTGCTCATGCACTGGAACTCCCCAGCAATGCTACCGGTGGGGTGCAGGTGGCTGGCAGTCTGCATGCTGCACAACATCTATTTCAACATATCCACTGCCAATGAACGCAAAGCGGCGGGGCGCACGTATTGCTGGAAGGAAGATGAGCCAAGGTGCATTCAAAAAGGTGCTTGAGAAGCTTGCTGGTGAAGGTTACAACCTTGCTAATCCAATTGACTTAAAGACCTTTTGGGCCAAGCATGGCACAAATAAGTTTGTAGTAATCAGGTAAAGGAAAAGGCATGCTATGTTTGTTGCTTTGTAGGTTGTAGAGTTGCAGTTAGGCCTGATTTAATGCATGTATGCCTATGTGCCAACCTGCAGAAACTAGCCATATTCAGTTTCATTGACTTAACTGTCAAGCCTATCTCCAGGTTCAGATATCGACTCGATTGAAGTCGGTTTGTATCCTTAACTTTGCAAATTGTAGTGTACAATAACAGTCTCTAGTTTAGATGGCATGAAACTTACTTCATTAAATGTCTGTCTGGAACTAATGGTAATGGCACTGTGTGGAGGTTTTCTCTAGTGAAAGACATCTACCAGCACTTTGGACAAGGAACTAACTGTGACTTTTTTTAGTTGTGCGGCGAATCTCTAAGTTGTGCAAAAGCTAATTTTGTCATTTCTGGCCATGTTGCAAGGTGAAATGTTTATAGAACTTTGCATTTAGTCTATGTTGTATTGTTCTTGTCAAGGTGTGTTGGCGTGTAGTATCTTTTTCAGAAAGAGTGTGGACTGAACTTAACTTTCTTTATGCTATTTGGTTGCTTTGGTTCCTTGTATATTAAATAAAGAGGCTATCATTTAGCCTAGGACCATTTCTTAGTGATACAGTTATGTGTCATAAATGGTTGAGAAGTCTTCTGTTATCACTGTTAGCATCAAGAGATAAGGAAATGTCTTTTTCCAGAAATGTTTTACAAGAGTTCAGGTGTAGAAATCTGATTACAAAGCTTGTCTAAAGATTGTTTGGTTTCTCCATTGTTACGTCCTGCAGGGCAATACCAAGAGAAATTGAGTTGTTTGCTTAATCTGGTTGGAGGTTTGTAGTTCTATTTTTCTTTTATAGTCAGGTTGGTATGGTACATCCTTCTCTTTTAGTTTTAGTCTCTTGTGTGTTGTGAGATGTCAGTTATTGGATAGTTTCTGTAAGACATAATCTGCTGCTGCTGCTATCTTTCTTTTCCCTGCCCTCTCTCCCTTTACAGGTGCAGAAGTCAACTCTGCTGACCTGTCTTGTATCCTAGTATACTCAAGTATGGCAGAACAGCCATGAGTAGTTTCAAGCATGCCAAGTAGTGGCAGTAGAGGTACAGGCACTAGTGTACCTTAGTATTAGGTAGTTGGTAGTGGCTTGTGTATATGTATTCAGCCAAGTGCAAGGAAGAAAACAGTTCATTTTGCCACATTCAGAATACTGGCAGTAGCAGCACAAGCTCTGCCGTGTGTATGTGTGATCTGAGCTCAAGTTCTTCTCCTCTAGCCTTGATCTCTAGGTGTTCTAGCAACTCACCCGAGTGTAGCTGGTGTGATTTGTGCCAACAACTGGTATCAGAGCCGGTTTAGAGGGCTTGATGACGGGGGAGGACTCTCCTGATGCTGCTGCTGCAGCCAAAGCAGCAGCAGAGAAGGAGAAGGGGTCGTCGTCCAGCGGCGCGGCTCCTGTGGCGGCGAGGCAGATCAGGGACGTCGGCGCCGCTCAGTTCCCCATGCTGACCCGCACCAACTACGCCGAGTGGTCGACCATCATGAAGGTGATGCTCCGCGGACGAGGTCTGTGGGCGGCGGTCACCACCGGGCCGGCGGGCGAGCAGGAGGATCTCCTGGCGATGGAGGCAATCCTCAAGGCTGTTCCGCCGGAGCTGGTGACGCCGCTGGGCTCGGCGGACGACGCCACGGCGAAGAAGGCGTGGGAGAAGCTGAAGACGATGCGGCTCGGCGACGAGCGCATCCGCGACGCCCGGGCGCAGCAGCTGCGCCGACAGTACGACAGCATCGCGTTCCGCGACAACGAGAACGTGGAGGAGTTCGCGCTGCGACTCCAAGCGCTGGTCAGCCAGCTCGCCGTGCTCGGGGAGGCGATTGAAGAGAAGGATGTCGTGAAGAAGTACCTGCGGATCGTGCCGGAGAAGTACGAGCAGGTGGCGGTCGCCATGGAGGTGATGCTCGACATCAAGGGCCTCCATCGAGGAGGTCACGGGGCGGCTCACGGCGGCGGAGGATCGATTCGCCAGGAGAGCCGCGGCCAAGGCCGCGCGCACGACCGCCAACGGCGAGCTACTCCTCACGAGTGAGGAGTGGATTGCGCGGTCGAGGAAGATGGAGAAGGGGGAATTCTCCGGCTCCGGGAGCGGCGGCTCTGGCGGAGGCGGAAGGGGCCACGGCAAGCCGCCGACCAAGAAGAAGGGATCCAAGCCAGCAATTGGCAAGGATCAGTGCCGGCGGTGCGGCAAAACAGGGCACTGGGCGAAGGAGTGCCCAGTTCCGCGCAAGGTGTCGAAGGAGGAGGTGCATCTGGCGGCGGTGGACGATGACGAGGCGACGCTGCTGATGGCGACGTTCTGCGCGCTGCACGACGTCGAGCCCGAAGCAGAGCAGGCGGCGGCGGGAGCAGAGGAGGTGCCGGGGCGGGACATTTTCCTCAACGAGCCACGCGCGCAGGTTCACCTCGGGACAGAGGGCGGCGCGGCGGAGAAGAGGTGGTACCTGGACTCCGGCGCCAGCAACCACATGACCGGCGTGCGCACGGCGTTCTCCGAGCTCGACACCGGCATCACCGGCTCGGTCAAGTTCGGCGACGGCTCAAGGGTGGAGGTCAGAGGGCGCGGCACCGTCGTGTTCCGGTGCCTGAACGGCGAGCACCGGGCACTGACAGATGTCTACTACATCCCGCGCCTGCGCTCGAGCATCGTCAGCTTGGGACAGCTCGACGAGCACGGGTGCAAGATCAAGATCGAGGACGGCGTTCTCGACATCCGCGACCCAGAGCACCGCCTGCTCGCCAAGGTACGGCGCACACACAACCGGCTGTTTCTGCTTGACTTAAAGATCGAGCAGCCGGTGTGTCTGGCAGCGCAGCGCGCGGAGGAACCGTGGCTGTGGCACGCCAGGTTCGGCCACCTCGGCTTCGACGCCTGGGGCGGCTGGGGAAGATGGTGCGCGGGCTGCCACGCATCAAGCACGCCGGGGAGCTGTGCGACAGCTGCCTGGCGGGGAAACAGAGGCGGCTGCCGTTCCCGAAGACAGCGAAGTTCAGGGCGACGGACGTCCTCGAGCTCGTGCACGGAGACCTCTGCGGGCCTATCACGCCGGCGACACACGGCGGCCGGCGCTACTTCCTCCTCCTCGTCGACGACAGCAGCCGGTACATGTGGCTGCGGCTCATCTCCACCAAGGACGAGGCGGCGGCGGCGATCAAGCACTTCCAGGCGCGCGCCGAGGCGAAGAGCGGGAAGAAGCTGCGAGTGCTGAGGACGGACCGCGGCGGCGAATTCACCTCAGTGGAGTTTGCTGAGTACTGCGTCGAGAAGGGGGTGGTGCGCCACCTCACCGCGCCCTACTCGCCGCAGCAAAACGGCGTGGTGGAGCGCCGAAATCAGACCATCGTCGGCATGGCGAGGAGCATGCTCAAGGCCAAGACAATGCCGGCGGCGTTCTGGGGCGAGGCGGTGAGCACGGCGGTGTTCATCCTCAACCGCTCGCCGACGAAGGCCCTGAAGGACAAGACGCCCTACGAGGTGTGGCACGGGCGGCGGCCGAACGTGTCCTTCCTCAGGACGTTCGGCTGCGTCGGGCACGTGAAGAACACCAAGCCAAATCTTGGCAAGCTCGACGACAGGAGCACCGCAATGGTGTTTCTGGGCTATGAGGAGGGGAGCAAGGCGTACAGGATGTACGATCCGCGCGCCGGCAAGGTGGTGGTGTCGCGCGACGTCGTCTTCGACGAGATGGCGGCCTGGGATTGGAAGGATCCTGGGACAAGGGAAGCTGCGGACAGCAGCGGCGGCGGCACGTTCACCATCGAGTACACGCTGATCCACGGCGGTAGGAACGCCGGGGCAGAAGAGGAAGCAACGGCCTCAAGCGAAGGAGCGGCGCAAGGCACACCGACGGCGAGTGCTGAGGAGGCCCAGGACGAGCCGCCAAGTCCTGGCGCCGAGAGCATAGGCGCGTGGTCTCCAGCTGGGGAGAACACGCCGCCACAAGGCTCACCGGCACCAGCAGCACACGGATCACCGGCGGCAGTGGCGGTGGAGTACGCATCTCCACCAAGCAACCTCGACGCGTACGTGGACGCCTTCCACGACGGCGAGGACGTGCGGTTCCGCAAGATCAACGACATCGTCGGCGACTCAGCGGCACCGGGCCTGGCAAGCCGCATCCTCGATGACGCCGAGCTGTTGCTGACAAGTGCAGAAGAGCCACCCACGTTTGCTGAGGCAGAGCGAGAGGAGAACTGGAGGAAGGCGATGATGGAGGAGATGAAGTCCGTCAAGGAGAACCACACCTGGGAGCTCGTCGATGCTCCGGCAGGCTGCAGGCCGATCGGGCTCAAGTGGGTGTTCAAGGTGAAGCGCGACGAGCACGGCGCCATCGTCAAGTACAAGGCGCGCCTCGTCGCTCGCGGGTTCGTGCAGCGAGAAGGGATCGACTTCGATGAAGTCTTCGCGCCGGTGGCGCGGATGGAGTCGGTCCGGCTGCTGCTAGCGCTGGCGGCCGGAAACGGCTGGGAGGTGCACCACCTCGACGTCAAATCAGCGTTCCTCAACGGCGAACTGGCAGAAACGGTCTTCGTCAAGCAGCCGCCGGGTTTCGTCGTGCCTGGGGCAGAGCACAAGGTGCTGCGGCTGCATAAGGCCCTGTACGGGCTGCGGCAGGCGCCGAGGGCGTGGAACGCCAAGCTCGACGCCACGCTCCGAGCGCTTGGCTTCACCCGCTGCGAAACAGAGCACGCCATCTATGCGCGGCGGCGGGGGAAGTTCGAGCTCATCATTGGTGTGTATGTCGACGATTTGATCGTGACAGGGACACGCACGGCAGACATCGCCGGATTCAAGCGGGAGATGGCGGATCGATTTCGCATGAGCGATTTGGGCCCGCTCTCCTATTACCTCGGCATCGAGGTGAAGCAGGGGAGCGGCGAGATGCGGCTGGGACAGCGCGCATACGCGGAGAAGCTGGTGGAGCGCGCGGGCATGACGGGATGCAAGCCCTGCGCGACACCGATGGAGGAGCGCCTGAAGCTATCGAGGAACAGCACGGCGGAGAAGGTCGATGCGAAGCTGTACCGGAGCATCGTCGGCGGATTGCGCTACCTCACGCACACTCGGCCGGACATCTCGTTCGCGGTTGGGTATGTGAGCCGTTTCATGGAGGATCCGCGGGAGGACCATTGGACGGCGGTGAAGCGGCTGCTGCGCTACATCAAGGGCACGGCGGGACAGGGGATTGTCTTCCCCAGGTCCGGCGACAAGGAAGCGCAGCGGCTGGTCGTCTTCAGCGATGCAGACATGGCGGGCGACATCGACGGGCGGCGGAGCACCTCTGGTGTGCTTGTCTTCCTCGGCCCGGCCCTGATTTCATGGCAATCCCTGAAGCAGAAGATTGTGGCGCTGTCAACGTGCGAAGCTGAGTACGTCGCAGCGGCCACAGGCGCGTGCCAGGCGGTCTGGCTGCGCCGGCTGCTGGAGGAGATCACAGGAGGTGAAGAAGCTGCTCCTCCAGCGCTCATGGTGGACAACCAGCCAGCGATTGCGCTGGCCAAGAATCCTGTGCTCCATGACCGGAGCAAGCACATCGACGTGAAGTTCCACTTCCTGAGGAGCTGCGTTGATGAAGGCAAGATTGTCATCGAGTTCGTCGACACCAACCGGCAGCTCGCTGACATCCTCACCAAGTCTCTCGGTCGTCTTCGTTTCTCTGAGATGAAGAAGATGATAGGCATGGTGGTCATTGGGACTTGAGGACAGCAGCAGGATTAGGGGAAGGATTGTAAGACATAATCTGCTGCTGCTGCTATCTTTCTTTTCCCTGCCCTCTCTCCCTTTACAGGTGCAGAAGTCAACTCTGCTGACCTGTCTTGTATCCTAGTATACTCAAGTATGGCAGAACAGCCATGAGTAGTTTCAAGCATGCCAAGTAGTGGCAGTAGAGGTACAGGTACTAGTGTACCTTAGTATTAGGTAGTTGGTAGTGGCTTGTGTATATGTATTCAGCCAAGTGCAAGGAAGAAAACAGTTCATTTTGCCACATTCAGAATACTGGCAGTAGCAGCACAAGCTCTGCCGTGTGTGTGTGTGATCTGAGCTCAAGTTCTTCTCCTCTAGCCTTGATCTCTAGGTGTTCTAGCAACTCACCTGAGTGTAGCTGGTGTGATTTGTGCCAACAGTTTCTGTCAGTATGTTACTGGCTACGATAAACTTGTTGGTATCAGCCTATCAGCTCATGTTCTCTGAACATATAGGTTTGAAGTTTGAGACCTTTTGGGCTAAGCATGTTGCAAACAAGTTTGTCACAATCAGGTTAAAGACATGCTGTCCTGAGTTTGAGACTTTCTGAATTGATTTATTCTCTATATACCAATCTGCAGAAATATTTACAGCTTGTAGCCATTTTCAGTTTTGTGGAATTAATTTTACATGCCTGTATCAGATCTTATGGATATCAAAATTCATGGAGATCTGTCTGTGTCTTGTTCTAGAAGTTGAAGTGGAACAGCAACAATCTCTAACTTAGATGGTATAAAAGTTAATGTGCCCAATGTTTTGTCTCTGAATTTTTTAATGGTACGATGTAGAGGATTTTTATGGGAAGACTACTGGTAGCAATATTTGGACTAGGTGATATTTTAATTTGCTATACGGTACATGTTTTCAACATTTTTTAATGGAAAAGTACTCTTATTGTGCAAATAGTGTTTATCTTTACTCCTATTGACCTGATGCTCCCCATCTCCTTTGATTCAACCTTGATATTGCGCCCTCATTAACGTCCAGTGCACAGGTCTGTTATTTGTGCAACCTTACTTGACTTTGACTACCCTGAAAATGTTGCATCACTTTGCAATTGACATTTGCTATTAAGTTGGATTGTATGACTACCTTCTTTCCCCTGCTCAAAGAGTGTGTGGGATGATGCAATTGACATGTGTGGGATGTTGGTATTGATCGATTCTGCACAATTGGCATGGACATTGTAGCAGTATATTTTGCTGTTGTATTCTGAATGTGGATTTCTGTTCTGATTCTTGCATGCATTTGTGGTATTAAAACCCACACTGACCTCAGGTTCAAGATCATTCACTGCTAGTTTAGCCGCACCCAGTCTCTTGTCTTGTTTAAGTCTATCTTCATCATAAACCTGTGAAATCCACCACAAGCCACAACATTGAGAACGAATTTAGAACATTGAATTACAAGTGTTGACAATATGAAAAGCATAATTATCAAGCCAGGCTGAACATGAAGCACTTTGAAGAGGTTGTTTGAATTTTGTTTTGTCCACTAAGACATTTGTAGAAATTCTCAGTAAGAGCCTGAGCCTGAGATAATGGGGCCGCAAGGTTTTTCTTGGCCTAATCTAATCTCATGGAACGTTGGTAAGTCAAGCGGTTTGAAAAAAGTTTCATTTTAAACTTAATTGTATCAATCTTATTCTTGCACACTGTTTTAGTTTAATTGTGCACTTTTTCCCTTCTCAACAAGGGACGTGTCATTTTTCCTTGATGCGAAGGGACAATTTTCAGAAGAACAGGACCAAACAAAATATAGAATTACCTCAAAAATGACACAATTTTCAGAAGAACAGGACCAAACAAAATATAGAATTACCTCAAAAATGACAGACTGGGTTTCTTTATCTTCGACATAAGCTCAAATGTTTCATTCCGTACTGGATTCAGGTCATCACCTATTGTTTCTGTTTTGACCTTAAACATCGGTCGCACATAGTCTCACCTAAGGGTCTGATTTACCAATCAACTCCTTATTTTTCAAAGAAGTTGCTTTTACCACAGTAACAGAAAGTCTTCCTTGAGGTTTAAGCTCCAAATCACATAGGTGTGCTGGGGCATCCTCAGCTCCTGGACTCCGCTGGCTGAGCGTCATCATAATCTGTAACACCCCTTGCCACCGGTGAGGTGCCGAGACGTGAGCAATCACAGAGCACAAGAATTTTGGGGAGGAACAAGGAAGGATTTCCCTCTTCCAATTTTACTTTGTAGAATTTTGTTCATAGTTGTCTCTTACACCCAGTGGGCTTATAAGCTTCCCCTTAGAAATGGCCTCGGGCCCACATGCAGTCTAATATGGCCACAGACCCACAATACAGAGTAATGAAATCACTAAATAGTAATATCCCCAATGCGCCATCCTTGTGTGCATATGCTTTCATATCCCCTTAGAAATGGCCTCGGGCCCACATGCTTTCATAGTTGTCTCTTGACGCCGGTCGCCGATCATAATGTCTTCACCACCTTGAGCTGAAGCTTGGCCCCAAGAGATAGCCCATGGAAATTCCTTTTGAATGGTGTATAGATCCTCCCACGTCGCTACTGATTCAGAAAAAACTGTCCACTTGATCAACACTTGAGGCATAGCAGTGTTACCTTTCTTGACAATTTGCTGGTCCAGAATCAATTCAGGTTCGGTTTTGTGGGCACTTAAGTCGATGAGCTTGGTGGTCTCAGAGTAATTGGGGGTATGATCTAGTTTAAAAGGATTCAATTGAGACACATGAAAGATATTGTGTATCTTACTTGCAGCTGGTAAATCCAATACATACGCTGCTGCCCCCAATTTTCTCCAAAATAGTGTAGGGACCAAAATTTGCAGCCTGGTTGTTTGGCTGGTGGCTAGTGCTGATTTGTTCTGAGAGAAAAGTATTGCTGCCTGGTTGTTGATGGCTGGTTTGTTCTGAGAGAAAAGTACTACTGGCTGGTGGCTGATAAGCCAGACGAACAGGGCATAAGACCAACTTTGGGTAATATGGACGATTTACCACTGATGTTTGAGCATAAGGTTGCAGTTTCAACAATACTTGTTCTCTAACTTGAAAAACTCTATACACTCTTTGTTTATCTACATGTAGCTTCATCCTATTTTGTGCCACAGTCAGTTGTTCCTTCAACATCAGAGCATGTGTTGCTATATCTTTAATTATATCCATCACAGTTGTTTCGGATGAATGACTTTCAAAAGCAACTGTGATCACTCCCAGATTTGGTTCATAGCCATAAAGAGATTTGAAAGGAGAGCAATCAATAGCAGAATGATAGGAGGAATCGTATCACAGTTCTGCTAAAGATAACCATCTTTTCCCATTGTGTAGGTGATTGTTGTAATGCAAGTCTCAAATACATTTCCATACACTGGTTAACTCTCTCGATTTGACCACTTGTACTACGCAGTAGTTTGCTTCCCAACAGAGAGAACAAGGATTGCTAGACATTACTGAGAAATATCTTGTCTCTGTCTGAAAGCATTGTTTTGTGCACCTCATGTAATTTTACCACCAAATCCAATAGCAAAAGAGCCACTTGTGTTGTGAATGAGTGTTTAAGAGCTAAAAAGTGTGCATGCTTGATAAAATCCATTGTGACGTCTGGCCAAGCAACTACACGTATTACTAAGGGCTGCAACAGGTTAGATGGATGACCGTACACCACTTCACAAAATTTTCAATATCTTGTTTCAGACCCTTTCTATGAAATAAGTGTTTGACTGTGGTAGGTAGAGTTTATGCCATAATGACCTTCAATGGAACTATCGTGTAAGTAATGCAATGACTTTGTTTCTTAAAGCTAAATTGTATCAATCCACACATGATTATCATATTTAATCAAACCTTTTCCAGATAATACCCTTGATCATTGGGTGATTTGATTGCCAAAGATTGCAATAACTCTTGTGTTATAACATCAATAAGGTAAGAATTTAGTAACTCTTGAGCTCATAAGGGTGTAGCCTCTGAAATAGCCTGAATAACCATTAGATGAGCCACTCTGGAAAGTGCATCAGCAGCAATATTGTCTTTGTCTTGCTTGTACACCATCTTAAAATTCAAATCCATGATTCTAGTCATGACTTTACATTGATATTCAGATTGAAGATTCTGTTTAGACAAGTAAGGCAGGCTCTTGTGATCTTTTCTTATAAAAAATTATTTTTTGTAAATACGATCTCCATTTCTCCACTGCCATAATCAGGGCAAGAAATACCTTCTCATATATAGAAAGGTATTGATGTTTAGGTCCCAAAGATTTACTCAAGAAAGCCACAAGCCTCTCCTGCTGCACAGTATTGCACTTATTTCAATTGCACAATCATTAGTTTCCACAACAAAACGCACACTGAAATCATGTATGACTAGCAGTCTAGCATTGGAGTTTCTGTCATAATTTTCTTAAGAGCAACAAAAGCTTGATCAGCAGTGGTTGACCACACAAATCTATTCTTCTTCAACAAATTATTCAGTGGCTTTGTAACAATTTCATAATGCTTCACAATTTTTCTGTAGTAACTAGTAAGTGAAAGGATCAAGATGTCGACTAGAGAGAGGGTGAATAGTCAAACCTGAAATTTACACACTTTTAAACAAGCTGTTAGACCAGGTCCGGAGTTTCCGGATATTTTTCCAGATACTCCGGGAAATCCGGAGAATCCGGGAAAATGTTCGGAGTGTCCGGGCCTACGAGGGGGATTCAAATCGACAGAAATTAAACTTGCTCAAACATAAATCTGTGAAAATAGGTTATGCAACGGGATGAGACAAGCCTGTTTATCCACCTAGAACCTGCAGGAACCACACAACGGAGTAGATCGGCACCAAACCCTAGAAATGAGCTCAAGAGGTATACAAGCATACAACAAGAGCAACAATCACAAGAGACACAAGGATTTGTTACCGGAGTTCAACCTCACACCTTGAGGTCTACGTCTCCGTTGAGGAACCCACAAAGGGTGGACCTTTACACCTAGGTCACTTTCCTCCCTCTAGCGACCACAAAGATCAAGCTAGAGTTACTTACTCAATTTCGAGGTGATACAAACCTCCTTGGGCAGCCACAAACCTTTGGATGCTCCAAGGCAACGCCTAGCCGGCTAGGAGCTCAAAGCTCCAAGAGTAACAAACACGAAATGTGCCAACCAAGCGAAGAACGAGGTGCTCTAGAGATGGGAAATCAGCTCACTAGCACTCTCCAAGCTCTTGCTCTCAATCCCTCCTTAAATCCCCAACAAATCTCACCAAACCAAGGACAAGGGGAGTGAAGAGGGTGAGTGAATGAGTTCTGAGTGTTGCAGGTCGAAATGGGCAAGAGAGAGAGAGGAAAGGGTGGAGGGGGCTTTTATACCCCCTCACACAGAAAAGAGCCGTTACAGCTCTAAGACCCGGAATGTCCGGGAAAACCCAGGAAACTCCGGGAAGTCCGGAGACTCCGGGAAAAACCCGGAAACTCCGGCCTCCCAAGGTCAGCACCCAAAAAGTTAACCCCGTGAACGTGTTGGTGCAAAGGTGTCTCTCATAGGTTTAGATTTGACAACTAGAGCACCTTTTCAACTCTTGGAAGATACGGCGTTCCTAGGACTCAAATTCAAAATATAAAATAAATAAGCCTTCATAGGAACCCCTTTGTAGCATCACTTCCTTTTTGCAAACTCAATGAGTAACACTTGATGCCACATGCAATTTTAATTCCTGCTCATACACTAGATAAATCATTAGCTACTTAAGCGTGTGTCATTAAATCACCAAAACCCACTTAGGGGGCCAAGATACTCTTCAGTAAGTCCTAAGAAACCACTAAGGTCAGTAGGCCAATCCATCTTGGCAGCTGTTTTGGTAGGATCCGTTGCTACTCCTTCTCTTGATATAATATGACCCAGAAAATCAATTTGAGTTTTGGCAAAAGAACACTTACTACTCTTTAGGTAGAATTTGTGCTTCCTGATATGTTGTATGTGAGCTTCCATTAGGGGATTGTAAATCAAGATATCATCTAAGAATACCAAAACAAATTTCGTGAGGAAAGGTTGCAGGACTTGGTTCATCATGCATTGGAAAGTTGCAGGAGCATTAGTAAGCCTGCATGGCATGACCCTGAATTGAAAATGCCCATGCTGTGTCTTGAATGTTGTTTTGTATTCATCTTGTTGCTACATTCTTATTTGATGGTATCCTGCAGTCATATCCAACTTGGTAAGATATTGTGTACCAGCCAAAAAATCCAAAAATTTTCTCAATATTTTTTCTCGAATGCGCAGGAGAGCTACACATCTTTATATTAAGAGGGAAACTAGGCAGTCAAACTACAAAAGCAACACCTCACCTCATCTTTATATTACATAAACAAAATCATCTAGAACCTGACAAAAGACACCGACCAACCTAAGGTGGTTCAACCACCCTTCTTGGGGCCAAGGTGCTTCTATAACAACGATTCATCCTTAAAAGCTTAGATTATCTGCTGAAGATTTGGGACCACCCCATCGAAGACACACGCATTTCTTTGTGTCCATAGTGTCCAAGCTAAGAGGGTACATAGAGAATTAAATCCTTTTCTATGTTGTTTCCGAATTCTCTTCCAAGACCGTCAAAGTCGGAGGAGGCGGTTGGCTTGGGGGCTTCATAGCTTGTTGTCAGTAGGGTTAGGTTTGGGGGTTTCGGAGTTCGGGTTGCTGGTGTTGGGGGCTTTTGGTTGCTGGGTTTTGGGGGGGTTCCTGTGCCCTCCAGTTGTAAAGGGAGGCCGGTGGTGGCGATGAGTTGTGGATCAGGCGGTGAGGCGGTGGGAGCCGCCGACCGCGGGTGGCGGAGAAGGCGGGGGAGTGGAGTAGGGTAGCATCCCACCAGAGTCGGGATAGTGCGGTGGTGAACGGTGGTGGGAGCCGCTAGAGATGGTGCAGGAGGGCGGTGCGGGAGCAAATTGACATTAGGGAGTGGTGGCGTGGGTCGAGGAAGAAAAAGGAGCGACAATCGGGGTTGATAGGAGGAAGAAGACGATCTCCTCGTGGGCCGCGTGGTGGGTCGGAGGTGGTCGTGTGTCGTGCCACTAAAGGCGATAGTGTCACCTCTAGCGGAGCAACGATGGGCACGGTGGAGGAGGAGGAGGAGGAGGAGGAGATTTTGTGCCAGCCAGGTGATGGGGAAGAAGGATAAGGAACATTTAGACAAAGCAAAGGAGCAACATTATCTTTGTGGTCCGAGGCTGAACACCTACACGATAGAGAGAGATTATTTGGCCGAACTTGTGGACACTAGAGGCGCATTGGTTCGTGAATCAGCGTGAATCCTATACATCTTCTGAAAGGTGGGAATGACTTGAAACTTTTGAATATTTAAGATTCGTGTGGTGCATATCTCTCTTCGTTTCTTCGTTGTCGTGCCGCTTGTCATGGGCAGTGGTACGGTCGAGGCTGGCAGAGACTTAGGGTTAGGGTTTGGAGGGTCCATTCTTCGAGACCTCCATGTACGGCGGACCTAGAAAGGGAAGAGGTCGAGGCAACGGAACACCGGCGACTGCGGTTCAACCAACGAAGGCGAGACGACCCGGTAGCGCCGTCAGCCAGGCAAGGTCGGACAGCTAGTGGGCCGGGGATCGGCAACGGGGCAGCGAGAAGGTTAGTATTAGGATAAGCTGAGAGAAATGTACCTAAATCTATCTATAACAACTATATAGATGGAACCCACTACACATCATAGATAGACTTCTCTCAACATGCAAGAGGTCCACATCACCATCCACTAGATCTTCCCTCAACATGCAAGTTGTCCACATCACCATCTACTAAAATCATGAATTTATGTCTTCTACCGATTTTATGCGGCTAATAGTAATCATGCATGCATTGCGTTATTCTTTGCGAGTACCATGCTACAAATTTCTAAGTAGTTCTCTCTCAAAAAAATGAATGTGTTTCATCTACATTCACTACCAGAATCCAACGCTTTGCCGAGAGCTAATTTTTGTGCCGAAAACTCTCGACAAAGAGCTCTTTGCCGAGAGCCACATAGAAAACTCTCGGCAAAGACAAAACACTCGGCAAAGAATTTCTTTGTCGAGTGCATTTCTTCGGCTCTCGATAAAGAAATTTAAAAAATCACTTTCTTCTCTCCAAACTTTTTCTATCCTCAGTATACACTTACACAAAAACTTATGCATGCTCAAGTTTGGCACAATTTTAACTATGTTTGCTATATTTAACAATTTTACTTCTTTCTACATAATTTTTCCGTATACGTCCGATATGAACTGCATGTGCAAGAAATCATAGAGTAAAGTTGGTGCAAAAATGATATTCATGTTCATGACACATCTCTAAGACTATATACATGAAATGAAGCTAAATTTCCAACATTTGGTTCTCTGATCATGATGATGGTGATCGTGAGGCAGAAAGGTTTTATAATTGTATAAAATTCAAATGAAGTTTGAAAATCACAAAATTTGGCAAGTGATCATGATATAATATGTGGAGGTTGTGGTAAAAAATTGAGAATGTTTTGAACACTTCGACACGTACACTGTTTAGAAACTGGAACATCTCATGAGAAGTTTCTAAGAATTTGCACTAATATCACTAGGTTTAGAGTCTTAGAGAACTTTAAATTTGAGTTTGACTAAAAACTTTTCTATAAGTAATATACAACATAACTGATGTCATGTTAAATTTTGGAAAATTTTCATATCTATTTACTATTTTTATAACTATTTTGATAAAAATTTTCTTTGCTGACAGCCTTGCTTCCTATTGGCCCAGTTGGCCCACCAGGCGCGGCCCATTTGGCCCACTGGCCTAAGCTCCCCGTCGGGCTTATATAAACCGCCCCTCCCCTAAAAAACCTAACCCTAATCCGCCTCTCCCACCTCCAAGCCCAGACGACGACGGCGGCCTCTTCCTCCCCTCCTCCGGCCGCCACACCACCTCCCCTCCCGCTCCAGCTGCGTCACCTCCCCTCCTCCTCCGGCCTCCCCTCCTACTCCGGTCGTGCCACATACCCTCCTCATCTGCCTCCCCTCCCCTTCCCCCTCCGCTCGTCCCTCACCGACGGTGAGGAGCAGCGGCAGGTGCGGCGGTGGCGCATGTCGAGAAGCCATTCGTGGCAGGATCTACGGTGGCGGCGGCAGATCCACAACGGCGGCGGTAGGATCTACAATGGCTCCCTCCCCGGCGCCACACTTCGGCTTCTTCTTCTCGCGCCTCAGCTTCCTCCCGGCGCCACCTCCCTTCCTCCTCCGCACGCCTCGGCTTCCTCCCCGACGACCCGGTCTCCTCCCCCCCTACTACGTCCCTGGCGACGAGATCCGGTGGTGGTGGCGTCGGTGGTGGTGTGCGCAGATCCCTATCTCTCTCTTTGTTTTGGTGTGAGCGCCCTCTCAGCCTCTCTCTCTCTCTGTCTGTTTTGGTGTGTGCGGCGGCGGCGGTGGTAGTTTGCGCGCGGCGAAGCTGCTGCTGGTGGTGGTGTTGGCGGCGGCAGTGGAGGTGGTGGTGGGGTGCACGCGACGGTGGTGGTGCTGGGGGTGTGCGCGCGGCGGCGGTGGTGGTGCTGCTGGCGGCGGCGGCCAGTCGGTAGGGGTCGCGGTGCCTAGTCGGTGGGGTCGTGGCACATGGCTGGTGGGGATTTTTTTTGTTTTAGAAAATTTTCTATGCCGAGGGCTACATGGGGCACTTGGCACATCTTTGCTGAGAGGGGGGCCGTGGCTCTCGGCAAAGAGCTTTTTACCGGTCCAAATAGTTCTTTGCCGAGAGTTTTCTCTCGATGGAGCATGTGCCGAGAGGAAAGAGCCCTCTGTCGAGAGCAACCGGTTCTCAGCAAAGGCTGTGATTCCAGTAGTGATTGTTGTTTGTAAAAAAATATTGTGATGTAATCATTTTAGTGTTTCTATTTTCAAATTGCATCTTCAAATTTTATAGAAATCCCCGCAGCAACGAGCGGGGTATCACCTAATAGACTTATAGGGGGTGTTTGGCAGCCTGGATAACTCTAGCCTAGCTAGAATGTAAAGCCAGGCTAGCCTAAACATGGCTAAATCAATGCAAACTGATCGTGTTTGGTAGGGTGAATACAGATAGACTGGGTTGGTGTGTTCGTGTTTGGTAGGCTGCACAATAGAATGAGATAACTCTGCGTTGGCTAAATGTGAAGTTATCACCCTTCTCTCCCCTTCCCAACCTTCCCCTCCGCGCCGCGGGAGGCAGGGGCGCACCACGGCCGGCGCAGGGAGGCTGGGGACCTCGACCTGCGCCGACGCCGCGCCGCAAGAGAGGAGGGAGAGGAGCAACCACCGGATTCGCCGCCGCACACGCGCAAGCGGGAGGGATCCAGCACCACGACTGCCTGCTCTGCTGCTATGGGAGGGAGGAAGCCGGCCGGCGGAGCTCGACGACGTGTGAAGGAGGGGCGGAGGCGGAGGCGGGGGGCGGCGGAGCCATGCCGCATCTCGTGTTGTGCCCGCCCATCTCGCCGCGACCCGCCGCGGTCGGCCATGCGGGAGAGCTCCCAATGGATGTTCTTCCTCTCTGTAAGCTCAGCCCGGCTTCTCCTCCGTCGTCGCGAGCTCGTCCCGTCTCCACTGCCGTCGCAAGCTCGACCGGAGGGTCGCTGTGGACCGCACCAGGCCCGCATCCCCTGCAAGTGAGTCCGCCGCGTGCGTGGGGTCCGCCGCCGGCCCTGCAGGCGAGCTCCGCCGCAGGCCCTACAGGCGAGCTTCGCCGCGTGCGTGGGTCCGCCGCTGGCCCTGCAGGCAAGCTCTGCCGCGGTGACCCTATCGCGCGCATGAGCTCCACAAGCCTGCACTATCGAAAACGCAACTCATTTGCGTTTCCCACTATGCAACTCGTACAATGTCTTTTGCACTGTCTAAGTCTGGTAATCCTCTTAAACACCAGCGAACTGCATTACACAAGCCTAGATAACTCATATGGAGCCTACCAAACACCCCATTAAATTTCTCTCTTCCGGAAGCAAACCCCAACCTCGGTGAATCAGGGCAGCAGCCAGCAGGTGAGCTATAGTTGGCCACCGTGTCGTGCCGGCACGACACGCGGCACGACCGTGCCGTGCCGGCACGGCACTGCGGCGTGCCGTCGTGCCAACCGTGTCGTGCCTGACCGTGCTATGGGCCAGGCCTTCGGCTCACGACACGGCACATGGGCCGTTTACCCGTGCCGTGCCGCCCATGGGCCACGGCAATTTTCGCCGTGCCGTGCCGGCCCATGGCACCATTTGTGTCCTCGGAGCCGTCCACCTCCTCCACCTGACCGTCGCCGGCTCGCCGCCGGCGTCGACGTCGATCGGCAGGGAGGCGTCCCCGATCTCCATCTCCTCCACGGGCTCCTCGTCCTCCGCCGGCTCCGGGTGCTCGCCGTCGGCCACTGCCACTGGCATCATCACCGCGGCCACAGGAGGAGGAGGCGCGTGGAGGACGGTTCCGGCCCCTAGCCGCAGCGCCGGCGAGGTGTCGAGGTCACCGGAGCAGGGCCGGCGGCGAGCTCAAGGCGAACAGTGGCGGCGGATCGGATCAGAGATCGGACGAGAGCGAGAGAGGCAGAGAGAGCTGCGGGCTGCGGCTGCGCGGTGGGAGGGGAGTGATTTAGGGTTAGGGTTGGGGCGGCCGCCGCGGCTTTATATGTGGCGGGTGGGCAGTGTGGTGTGGGCCGGGCCAACGGGCAACGGCTAAAAGAGCCGTTGGGGCCGCGGCAGTGCCGGCCTGGCGGCCGTGCCGGCCACCGTGCCGCTCCTTGGTCGTGTCGTGCCCGTTCCGTGTCATGGGCCAGGCCGGCGGCCCATGCACTGCACTGGCCTTCGGATCCTGCCGGCACGGGCACACTGCAGGCCCGTGTGGTGCCGCCCATGGGCCGTGCCAAAAGGCCGTGCCGTGGGCCGTGCCGCCGGCCCATGGGCCGTTTGGAAATCTATAAGGTGAGCGTATATACAATACACATCACACGAGAGCCGACGTTGTTTCGGTAACTCTCGCCAGAGAGATCCGTTCGCCCCCGTCCCGTGCCCCAGCCCCAGCCCCGGCTCTGTCTCTCCCGTTGGGCGGCGGCGGCGACCGGGGGAGCGGGCGGCGCCCTTAGCTGGTTCCGCTTCGGGTTCTCTTAGCCGGCGACGAGCGCCCACCAGGTGCGCCCGCGCCTTCCCTTCCCCTTCGCGTCCTGCAGCGCCAAACCGAGCTGCCAGCAACTTTGTATCCGGATCTGACCGAATTGCGGCTATCTGTGTACGGTGCCCACTAGCTTCGATTCGGTACCTAGGGTTTGGTTGGTTAGAATTATAATGCCTTGTAATTTTGAATTTTTTAGGTCCTGCTTCCGGTAGAATCTTGATGCTCTATCTGATTTACAGAATGTGTGTAGGGATTGGCGATTGGAGGAGGGCAGTTGCGGGGATGGGCTGACCAGAAACATCAACAGGATTCGGTTTCCTTTCTCCCGGGTCACAGTCTCTGGAGGTGGATTTGCGCTTGCTTGTTCCGCGCCCGGAGATGGACGACGACGGCAACCTCAGCATTCGGAATTGGGGCTTCTACGACACTATGAAAGGGAACCTTGGCCTGCAGCTCATGTCATCTGTGCCGGCTGACCGGGACACAAAGTCGCTGCTCCCCACTGGTGCATTCTTGCAGCACCATGGGCACCACAATGCTCCACACCAGCTGCACTCACACCATTCCCGGGACTCTGGTGGCGGTGGAGGTGGAGCCTCTGGCAGCATGCCCACCGAGCCACATTCTATTCACATGGACTTTTCGCGCAATGAGGCTTGGTTGCACCCCTCGCACCACCAACATCCTCGCGAGCAGAAGGTCCTTCGCCTTGTCGGGCCAGCTGGAAATGTTGGACATCCTGCTCACGGTGGACTTCCTGGGCATGGTGTACATCCTGGGCACAGTGGACATCCTGTGCACAGTGGACATGCAGTACATCACCACCCTACTGGCTATGGGATGATGCCGGATGCGCCACACACTCTCCAGATGATGCAACCACAGCTTCAGTCACAGACGCAGGAGCCTCCTCCATGTAAGGAGGAACATGTGCCCACTCCACAGGTTGAGGACCATTCTGTGGTTAGGACTGAGCCACCGGTGAAGAAGAGGCAGCAGAGCCGGCAGCCTAAGTCACCGAAGCCTAAGAAGCCTGCTGTTCCACGGGAGGATGGGGCAGTCAATGGTCGTGCACCCCGAGGAAGGGGACCTAGGAAGACTGTGGGGATGGTGATCAATGGTATTGAGTTGGACCTTTCAAATATACCAACCCCAGTGTGCTCATGCACTGGAGCTCCCCAGCAATGCTATCGGTGGGGTGCAGGTGGCTGGCAATCTGCATGCTGCACAACTTCTATTTCAACATATCCACTGCCAATGAACGCAAAGCGGCGGGGCGCACGTATTGCTGGAAGGAAGATGAGCCAAGGTGCATTCAAAAAGGTGCTTGAGAAGCTTGTTGGTGAAGGTTACAACCTTGCTAATCCAATTGACTTAAAGACCTTTTGGGCCAAGCATGGCACAAATAAGTTTGTAGTAATCAGGTAAAGCAAAAGGCATGCTATGTTTGTTGCTTTGTAGGTTGTAGAGCTGCAGTTAGGCCTGATTTAATGCATGTATGTCTATGTGCCAATCTGTAGAAACTTAGGAGTAGTTTGTTTGTCTATGTTGCTCAAGGTGAAATGTTTATAGAACTTTGCATTTAATCTATGTTGTATTGTCCTTGTCAAGGTGCATTGGCATGTAGTAATTTTCAGAAAGAATGAGGACTGAGCTTAACTTACTTTGTGCTATTTGGTTGCTTTGGTTCCTTGTATGTTAGAATAAAGAGGCTATTCTTTAGCCTAGGACCATTTCTTAGTGATGCAGTTATGTGTCAGAAATGGTTAAGTCTTCTGTTAGCGCCATTAGCATCAATGATAAGGAAGTGTCTTTTTTTCGGAAACGTTTTACAAGAGTTCAGGTTTAGATGGTTACAAAGCTTGTCTAAAGATTTGACTGGCAAAGCAGATTTTCAACAGTATGATAAAATGGATCCAAGGTCATGGTGCAATACTTGAAAGTTTGAAATTAGTCCATGGTGCAAACAGTATGTGCTATGTAGAGGCTCTGTTTTAGTTGTATTATTTATGATTTGATTCCTGATTTCGTTGAATGGGTGGCTAGTTGCAAATCTATTTAATCTTCAGATTGTTTGGTTTCTCCATTTTTATCTCCTGCAATAGCAATACCAGAGAAATTGTGTTGTTTGCTTAATCTGGTTGGAGGTTTGTAGTTCTATTTTTCTTTGATAGTCAAGTTCCATTTTTATCTCTTTTAGTTTGAATCTCTTGTGTGTTGTGAGATGTTGGTTAGTTGATAGTTTCTTTGACTATGTTACTGGCTACGATAAACTTGTGGTATCAGGTAATGTTCTCTGAACATATAGGTTTGAAATTTGAGACCTTTTGGGCTAAGCATGTTGCAAACAAGTTTGTCACAATCAGGTAAAAGACATACTTGTCCTGAGTTTGAGACTTTCTGAATAGATTTATTCTCTATATGCCAATCTGCAGAAATTTTTACTGCTTGTAGCCATTTTCAGTTTTGTAGAATTAATTTACATGCCTGTATCAGGTCTCATGGATATCAAAATTCATGGAGATCTGTCTGTGTCTTGTTTTAGAAGTTGAAGTGGAACAGCAACAATCTCTAACTTAGATGGTATAAAAGTTAATGTGCCCAATGTTTTGTCTCTGAATTTTTTAATGGTACGATGTAGAGGATTTTTATGGGAAAGACTACTGGTACAGCAACAAAGTTAGAGATTCTTTCTTTTAGAAGTTGAAGTGGAA
Organism: Cenchrus fungigraminus; assembly: GCA_036936925.1. Taxonomy (NCBI): domain Eukaryota; kingdom Viridiplantae; phylum Streptophyta; class Magnoliopsida; order Poales; family Poaceae; genus Cenchrus; species Cenchrus fungigraminus. Next base: position 79,856,051 of record CM072780.1, read on the forward strand.
CAGCAACAATCTCTAACTTAGATGGTATAAAAGTTAATGTGCGCAATGTTTTGTTTCTGAATTTTTTTAATGGTACGATGTAGAGGATTTCTATGGGAAAGACTACTTCTAGCAATATTTGGACTAGGTAATATTTTAATTTGCTATACAGTACATATTTTCAACATTTTTTAATGGAAAAGTACTCTTATTGTGCAAATAGTGTTTATCTTTACTCCTATTGACCTGATGCTCCCCATCTCCTTTGATTCAACCTTGATATTGCGCCCTCATTAATCTCCAGTGCACAGGTCTGTTATTTGTGCACCCTTCTTGACTACCCTGAAAATGTTGCATCACTTTGCAATTGACCTTTGCTGTTAAGTTGGATTGTATGACTAGCTCCTTTTCCCTGCTCAAAGAGTGTGTGGGATGATGTAATATGGTTTGGTTGTCCTAGTTACTGATGCTAGAGTAAAGAGGCTATCCTTGCACCCTGGACCATTTATTTGTGAGAAAATTTGGGATTTGGCTCCCTGGCTGTCATTTCAGAGAATTTGCCACCTATGGCTCACTTACATGTAGCCCTTAGGACCGAATGCCCTTCCCCTCGCATCGTCTCCTCTTATGGATATCAAAATTCATGGAGATCTGTCAGTCTTTCTTCTAGAAGTTGAAGCGGAACAGTAACAATCTCTAACTTAGGGTGCCTTTGGTAGGGATTCTACTCAGGCTTGAGGCTTCGCGAGCAGCTTCGGGTGAAGCCTTGCCAAAGGACCTTGGCAAAACAGCTCTCGCACGGGAGTCCCGGGACACCTGCTCTCTGGAGTAGATCGATGGAGTGGGAGCCCAAAAGAAAAAAAATGGCTCCTCGAGACTCCATCATGCCCTCGGGCTAAACTCCCTAGTTTTCCAATGGAGGTAGAGGCGAGTGTGTCGGCAGTGGAGGGTGTTGATGGCAGCTCGGGTGCGATGGCAGCTCGGGTGCTCGAAGGTGGTGCGGAGCTTGACAGCAGTGCGGGTGTGTCGAGGGCGGGGGAGGTCGACGGTGGCACGGACGATTCATGGGTTTGAAGCAATACACAGTCGGGGGCAGTGTGAGCTTGATAGCAGCTGGAGGAGGGGTCAGAGGTGGTCGGCGGCTGGTGCAGTCACGCAGGGGAGGGCGCTGGCGAGATGGGGCTGGCTGGGAAGGGTGCCAACAGGAGAACAGCGGTGTGGCTGTGTGGGGGAGCGAGGTGAGCGGCGAATGTACAAAATGAGACTCAAGGAGAAGGAGAGAAAGAATAAGAAAAGGAAAAGGAAAGAAAAATGGAAAAAATAATAAGAAGAAAATGGAAAAGAAAAACAATAGGAAGGCAAAAAGAAAAGAAGAAAGGAAATGTAAAGAGAAAAAATTAAAGGAAGAGAACCATGGACATTTCATCCTTTTATCCGTATTACACAGTTAGGAGAAGCTGTTTTACCAAATATTTTTTCAACCAAACAAACCACAACTAGAAAAGCTGCTTCACCAGCATAAACGTAGTCGGAGCCGTTTCAGTCACAGCTACAGTTGTGCCAAATGCACCTTAGATGATATCGTTACAGCTACAGTTGTGCCAAATGCACCTTAGATGATATCGTTGGTGTGCCCAATGTTGTCTCTGATTTTTATTTTAACGGTGCGATGTATAGTATTTTTATGCTAAAGACTACTGCTAGCAGCATTAGACTAGGAGATATTTTAATTTCTACTCTCTCAGCAGCCCCAAGCGCACTTTGAATATGCTGGTACTGATTGATTCTGCACAATTGGCATGGACATTTTAGCAGTACATTTGACTGTTGTATTCTGTGTGGATTTCTGTTCTGAGCCTTGCATGCGCTCGTGGTTGACTTGCCTAGTCCTGTTTTCAGCTGCTGCCCAATCTCTGCATCCTGCGTTTGAACGGTGGATTGTTTTGTGGTTGCGGTTCGCTACGTCGCATTTTTGTGTCCCATGTTACGTCCTGCCACATTCTTTTGCTGCTGCGCTAGCTTCCTTCGTTTATTTGCCCTCGTTTAGAAAATTTGCAAATGGACGTATTGTTTAAAACTTCAAAGAATTTCGCCGGTACAACAAAGCTAAGACAGTTCGACGGTAGCTCTACGATAAAACGAGCATTTTCGCCGGGCTTTCAACTGCTATATCAGGATGGTGACTTTTTTTTATCAACGTTATTATCTCACTGCCAAGCCAGCGTAGGCTAGTAAACCGACAACATAAATAACAATTGACATAGATAAACTAAAATCAAACAGGCACGTCATGGATTTTCCTTGAACTTCAATAAGACTGCATTGTTACATAAATGTCGAGGCTGATCTAATTTACAGTATTCTTTGCTATAAAAGTTCCGGTGCAATGAACAAAAAATAAACCAGCAGATGTTTAATATAACCAACTCGGTGGAGGGCAGTACACTTACATGCAAAAGTAAAACTGTAATCCTAGATAGCAGCAGCCTCACAGGTTTACATAAAGTAGAACGGTAACCCTGTCACAAATGAGAATTGCTTTTCACTGTACATCAGACATTCAGACTATGAGGAAGGTTGTTCAGGCTGGGGAGCGGTAGAGCTGCTGCCGTTCTTGCGGGACATGCTGAAAGGCCCTGCCACAGTCCTGCCCATGAATTTCCCGGCTCTGCCGAGGCCACTGCCGACTGCACCAATACCGGAGCCAACAAGCCCAGCGCCAGCACCAAGTCCTGAACCAACAAGGCTAACACCACCAACAATGCCAGTGCCCACAAGTCCAACACCAGAACCAACTAGTGATGCGGCGCCACCAACAGCATCCATTGTGCTACCAATTATCCCGGCCTCCTTAAGTCGCTTCCTCTCCTCTATGGCTTTCTTTTCTGCCTCTAGAGCTGCCAGTTGCTCTTCCTTTGTAAACGAATGATACATGACCTGAAGGTTTGTAACAATATATCAGCACCATCATATTAGTCACAGATGTTTCAGGCCGACTATCAATGTTGCCACTATGCAGATTCAATCATCTAGAGTTCGCCTACTAATACAGGGATTCAGGATTTGGAAATCTGTTCCTCGCCAAGCCTAGGTAATAGATAAAACGTCTCCAGGCAAATTGAGAGACAGCTTACAGTGACAAGGTATTGGCTAATACTTTAGGATTCATGTGCAATTTATTGTCAATGCATATTCTTGTATTAGTTTTGTGTGAAGAATTCTCAGGTGACTAGATGGATCCCAAAAGTGTACTAACCAATATGGCTTTCGGTCTTATGATCTTGCTATATATATGCAGTGTGGCATGTATCTAAAATGCCCATATAAATGCAGTGGCATGCATCTAAAATGTCCAGTGGTGAGCATGCACGTGCCTGATGCAGTTGGCTGATACTGGTGCAGTTCAGTATCAAGGCGAGTCACCTATCACCATTGTCATTGTTCCAGGAAGGAGCGCTGAGGTGGTGGCAGAATGCAGATAAGAGGGGTAGCAGGACTCTAGCAGTGGTCTTTGCCCTGCCAGTCAGGAGTTGAGACTGGGGAATGGAAAGGTCAGGCTCAGGGTATTTAGCAGATCTAGGCGAAAGACAAAGCATTATATGAGACATGGGTTGCTGCCGCACATCTGGATAGTTTGCTCACAATCTGGTGTCCCTGGGAGGCTTAGTTTTATGTGAAGGATGAACTTCTCCAAACCACATCCGAGTATGTGACAGGATCCACTAATAGACTGAGAAAGACTAAGCTCAATTGGCAATGTCAACAGGTAGACATTAAAGGAGATATCTATGTAGCAAAGATGTATTTCATGTTCACAAATCCTCTAGGACCTCTAGCTTGAATGAAATAGGCTTCATTAAGGTCAAAGTTGTAAAAGAATATATGAAAACCCACACTGACCTTAACACATAATGTGCCTCTGTCCTTTGTATCCCTATTTTTAAGTGGATCTACTGAATGCAGCAACTTCAGAGAGATCTCACGGGTGACCTCAGGTTCAAGATCATTCACTGCTAGTTTAGCCACACCCAGTCTCTTGTCTTGTTGAAGTCTGTCTTCATCATAAACCTGTGAAATCCACCACAAGCGTATTTAACTCCAAAACATTGAGAATGAAATTCAGAACATAGAATTACTGGTGTTGATAATATGCAAAGCATAATTATCAAGCCAGATTGAACATGAAGCACTTCGAAGAGGTTGTCTGAATTTTGTTTTGTCCAGTGATCTGACATTTGTAGAAATTCTCGATGTATATTTAGTTTAGAAATGGAAAATGTTTGCTCCATGCGAAGTTTCTCAGCCATCCACATGACTTGACCAAATGATTCATACTCTAGAGGCACAATGTTCATCACCAGGATAAAAGACGAGATAGATAATCTTAACACATACTGTTCATTGGTGCTTTTTTTATTCAATCCTTCCTTCTAAGTGTTTTCTGCCTGTCTAAAACATAAATGACACAAGAAAAATGGCATACATTTTAACATGTTAATAACATCACAATAGTCTAAACAATGCCGCTGAGTGTATCAAGAATTAACCATGCTTAATTTTAAGTGTACATTAGTTATTGCGTAAAATGGAACAAAGGCTCCACAGTTTGCAAAGTTCAAGAGAAACCCAAATTCTGAGTATCTGTTTAGTTCAACAGAAAAAAAAAAGAGCCGAGTGCTCTGAATGGACATCTGTCTAATACAGAAGCAAGAGGAACAGAAGGTGTTTGTTTTAACTTTTATTAAAACAATGAGTGAACTGGGGCCAGTTTCTAGCTGATTATAGAATGTTTGGGGATTCAGAATTGGTCTATTTTTCCACCCAATGCATTCAGAACTGCACAGCTACTTGCTAGACAGCTGCTGGGTTTACTTTAGAATGAAATTATAACAATTCATTCTATGAAATTGCCATGCAATGCAACTATGTATAGTCCACCAATTTGTTGCAACAGATCCTCAAAGTTGAGCATAATGACATAATTAGACCAATAATTTCTCGGACAATAACCTCATACATTAGAATATATCCACACATGTGAGACAGTAACATCAAAGGTTTTTTTGCCTGTAAGACCCAACAGGGATGGACTGCAGTTATAGTTCCATCAGAAACAGAACTACAAATTTTTACTTTATTTTTTGCAAGGAGAAACAGAACTACACATAGCTCATCTTTAGCCCAGACTACCACTCATTAGTGATTCGCCTGAGTTAGCTGACGTCCAATCCTGGCCCAGTAATCCTGATCAATTGGAACATTTCGCAGAAGAGCCTGAGCCTGAGATAAAGGGCATGGAAGCTTTTTCTTGGCCTAATCTAATCTCAGGGAACCTTAGTAAGTCTAGCAGTTTGAAAAAAGTTACATTTCAAACTTAAATGTATCAATCTTATTCTTGCACACTGTTTTAGTTTCATAGTGCATTTTCCCTTTTCGACTAGGTAGGTGTCATTTTTGCTTGATGCAAAGGGACAATTTTCGGAAGAACAGGACCAAACAAAATATAGAATTACCTCAAAAATGACAGATTGGGTTTCTTTATCTTCGACGATAAGCTCAAATGTTTCATTCCATACTGGATTCAGGTCATCATCTCTTGTTTCTGTTTTGACCTTAAACATCGGTCGCACATACAGCCTCACGTAAGGGTCTGATTTACCAATCAACTCCTTATTTTTCAAATTAGTTGCATTTACTACAGTAACAGAAAGTCTTCCCTGAGGTTTGAGTTCCAGATCACTGTAGAGATGAAAAAAGTAGTATAAGTCAATAAATGCCGAAGGGGATCTGATATCTGAATATATAAAAATATTTTTCCAGCTAGGCATAAAGAAACAATAATTATAATTAGCCCTTCCTTAAAGCTAGCAAGAAATACTTAAAATGGTTCATAAATCAAAATATATATGACTGGTTACCAAAATAATTTGTATCTGCCTGCAATTGCAGTATTAAGGGTCTAATTCAGTCTGCCGTACGACTACAGTTTTCCTGCTCTTTTTATGGCCCCATATTGTGTGAAAACGATGACAGCGACTGGCTATATCAGCAGTACTGCCCTTTCAAATTTCTATCTTCCCAGTTAAAAACTTAAAATCATTGTGCAGACCATATTCATATTTTTAATGATGAAATTTCAACAGCAAAACCAAGGTGAATCTTTGTTAACCTCACCTTTGTTTTTTAATTGCAGTGTGTGTTCTAAAATGGTTTAAAAAAAGAGCGAAAATTAATGTTTTAGAAACTCACCTTGCATCAACATTAACACCAAGTGGAATAACTAGCCTGTGTGGCCACTGGAGCATATCAGAAACAATTGAGTTGACTGTATCCTAATCAAAGGCAGAGGAATCATGGTTACTTTTATACATAGTCGTTGGTAGGACTAGAATGTTCAAATTATTGTCTAGTCGTCATACATCAATCATGTCAGAAAGTCCAGGAACTGCAGTTAGGCTTCCTCCAACGGCCTTCAGGGTGTACTGAATTTTTGGCTCTGGCTGAAGTACATAGAACCCAATTAAAGGAAATCCAAGGGAAATGCTATATTGATAGTCAAAATTGCTTGAGACCCCAGAAATATAACTTACAGAATATTTTTAAAAAGAATTATATTATCAAACATCACCAGATGACATAGTAAATCTCAAAATGTTTTAAAGAAAGGAATAAATTGTTTAACCACTAGCCTTCAGAAGGGTTTCAACACTTTGGTCGCACTGGAGGCATGGAGTATTTGGAAGACAAGGAACGATGCGGTTTTCAATGGAAAGGATCCTAGAATCAGCAGGACCCTGATTTTGGCTTAGGAGGAGGCTGAGTTTTGGGTGCTTGCAGGGGCAAAAGGGCTTGGTGCCTTTGTCGCAACTAGGCTCCCGCACTGATTTTTGGGTGTGTGCCTAGCTGGTCATGTGGTGTTGCTATGGGTCGAGGGGCTAGAGGATAGCTCCCTCCCTGTCTGTGTTTTGTGTTCGTGTCTTCTGTGTCTTCGTGTGGTGTAGGCTATTTTGGCCAACTCTCCTATTAATGCAATGGTATGCAGCTCTCCTGCATATTCATGCAATGGTATGCAGCTCTCCTGCATATTCGAGGAAAAAAAAGAGGTTGCAGTATGAAAACCATGTTAATTTCCAAATGTTGTAAATGATGATGGTGATAAGGCAATTTTGTTGGCACAAATCACACCAGCTACACTCAGGTGAGTTCCTAGAACACCTAGAGATCAAGGCTAGAGGAGAAGAACTTGAGCTCAGATCACACACACACACGGCAGAGCTTGTGCTGCTACTGCCAGTATTCTGAATGTGGCAAATGAACTGCCTTTTCCATTCTGCATTGCTCTCTCTTATAGAGCTCTAAGTCAACTATGGTACAAAATACACTCATACCTTCTACCAACTATTGGTACAGCTACTTGTACTCCCTACTAGTACTCTACTTAGCTATATACATGACTAAGCAAGGGCATGCCTGCCCTGTACACTTGAGTATCCTGCTGCCAATACTTGGCTATGACAGGACGCTACAGGAGTTCTAACAGCTCCTTTGACTTTTGCTAATGGAGAGCAAGGAGAGGCTGGACAATTACACAACAATTCTTCCCCTAAGTGTGCAGCACCTTCTTGATCTCCATCCTGCTGCTTTTTCAAACCCCTGTGTCCACCATGCCGATCATCTTCTTCAGCTCACTGAATCGAAGTCGACCAAGGGACTTGGTGAGGATGTCAGCAAGCTGCCGCCTGGTCTCGACAAACTCGATGACAATCTTCCCTTCATCGACGCAGTCCCGCAGGAAGTGGAACTTCACGTCAATGTGCTTGCTCCGGTCATGGAGCACTGGATTCTTTGCCAGCGCAATTGCTGGCTGGTTGTCCACCCTGAGCACTGGAGGCGCCTGAGCTCCGGCGATCTCCTCCAGTAACCGGCGCAGCCAGACCCCCTGGCACGCGCCCGTGGCCGCCGCGACATACTCTGCCTCACACGTCGAGAGTGCCACAATCTTTTGCTTCAGCGATTGCCACGAAATTGGAGCCGGGCCGAGGAAGACGAGCACGCCAGAGGTGCTCCGCCGCCCGTCGATGTCGCCCGCCATGTCCGCATCGCTGAAGATGATCAGCCGCGGCGCTGCCTTGTCGCCGCTCCTGGGGAAGACGATCCCCTGCTCCGCCGTCCCTTTGATGTAGCGCAGCAGCCGCTTCACGGCCGTCCAGTGATCCTCCCGCGGATCCTCCATGAATCGACTGACATAGCCGACGGCGTAGGCGATGTCCGGCCGAGTGTGGGTGAGGTAGTGTAACCCGCCGACGATGCTGCGGTACATCTTGGCGTCGACCTTCGTCGCCGTGCTGTTCCGCGACAACTTCAGCCGCTCCTCCATTGGCGTGGCGCACGGCTTGCACCCAGCCATGCCCGCCCGCTCCACCAGCTTCTCCGCGTACGCCTTCTGCCTCAGCCGCATCTCGCTGTCGCCCTGCTTCACCTCGATGCCGAGGTAGTAGGAGAGGGCGCCCAGATCGCTCATGCGGAAGCGATTCGCCATCTCCCGCTTGAAATCGACGATGTCCGCCGTCCGTGCCCCTGTCACAATCAAATCGTCGACGTACACGCCGACGATCAGCTCGAATTTCCCCCGCCGCCGCACGTAGAGCGCATGCTCTGTTTCGCAGCGCGTGAACCCGAGCGCCCGGAGCGTGGCGTCGAGCTTGGCGTTCCACGCCCTCGGCGCCTAGCGCAGCCCGTAGAGCGCCTTGCGCAGGCGGAGCACCTTGTGCTCTGCTCCGGCCTTGACGAAGCCTGGCGCCTGCTTCACGTACACCGTCTCCGCCAGATCGCCGTTGAGGAAGGCGGACTTCACGTTGAGGTGGTGTACATCCCAGCCGTTCGCCGCAGCGAGCGCCAGCAGCAGCCGGACCGACTCCATGCGCGCCACCGGCGCGAACACCTCCTCGAAATCGATCCCTTCCCTCTGGACGAAGCCGCGGGCGACGAGGCGCGCCTTATACTTGACGATGGCCCCGTGCTCATCCCGCTTCACCTTGAACACCCACTTGAGCCCGATCGGCCGGCATCCCGCCGGCGGATCGACGAGCTCCCATGTGGAGTTCTCCTCGATCGACCTCATCTCCTCCGCCATGGCCTTCCTCCAATTCGCCTCCCGTTCCGCCTCTGCGAACGTGGGTGGCTCCTCTGCACTCGTCAGCAGTAGCTCCGCGTCGTCGAGGATGCGGCTCGCCAGTCCTGGTGCCACCGTGTCGCCGACGATGCTGTCCACGGTGCGGAACCGCACCTCCTCGCCGTCGTGGAAGGCGTCCACGTACGCGTCGATGTTGCTTGGCGGGGATGCGAACTCTACCGTCGTTCCCGCCGGTGATGCCGGCGCTGCTGGCGTTGGTGAGCCTTGTGGCGGCGTGTTCTCCCCTGCTGGAGACCACGCGCCCACGCTCTTCGCGCCAGGACTTGGCGGATCGCTCTGCGCCGCCTCAGCGTCTTCTGCCGGCACCGCCTGTGCCGCTCCGCTGTCTTGCTCCGTCTCGGCGTCCCCGCCGCCGGGAATCAGCGTGTACTCGATGGTGAACGTGCCGCCGCCGCTGCTGTCCGCAGCTTCCCTTGTCCCAGGATCCTCCCAATCCCAGGCCGCCATCTCGTCGAAGACGACGTCGCGCGACACCACCACCTTGCCGGCGCGCGGATCGTACATCATGTACGCCTTGCTCCCCTCCTCATAGCCCAGAAACACCATTGCGGTGCTCCTGTCGTCGAGCTTGCCAAGATTTGGCTTGGTGTTCTTCACGTGCCCGACGCAGCCGAACGTCCTGAGGAAGGACACGTTCGGCCGCCGCCCGTGCCACACCTCGTAGGGCGTCTTGTCCTTCAGGGCCTTCGTCGGCGAGCGGTTGAGGATGAACACCGCCGTGCTCACCGCCTCGCCCCAGAACGCCGCCGGCATTGTCTTGGCCTTGAGCATGCTCCTCGCCATGCCGACGATGGTCTGATTTCGGCGCTCCACCACGCCGTTTTGCTGCGGCGAGTAGGGCGCGGTGAGGTGGCGCACCACCCCCTTCTCGGCGCAGTACTCAGCAAACTCCACTGAGGTGAATTCACCGCCGCGGTCCGTCCTCAGCACTCGCAGCTTCTTCCCGCTCTCCGCCTCGGCGCGCGCCTGGAAGTGCTTGATCGCCGCCGCCGCCTCGTCCTTGGTGGAGATGAGCCGCAGCCACATGTACCGGCTGCTGTCGTCGACGAGGAGGAGGAAGTAGCGCCGGCCGCCGTGTGTCGCCGGCGTGATTGGCCCGCAGAGGTCTCCGTGCACGAGCTCGAGGACGTCCGTCGCCCTGAACTTCGCTGTCTTCGGGAACGGCAGCCGCCTCTGTTTCCCCGCCAGGCAGCTGTCGCACAGCTCCCCGGCGTGCTCGATGCGCGGCAGCCCGCACACCATCTTCCCCAGCCGCCCCAGCACGTCGAAGCCGAGGTGGCCGAACCTGGCGTGCCACAGCCACGGTTCCTCCGCGCGCTGCGCCGCCAGACACACCGGCTGCTCGATCTTCAAGTCAAGCAGAAACAGCCGGTTGTGTGTGCGCCGTACCTTGGCGAGCAGGCGGTGCTCTGGGTCGCGGATGTCGAGAACGCCGTCCTCGATCTTGATCTTGCACCCGTGCTCGTCGAGCTGTCCCAAGCTGACGATGCTCGAGCGCAGGCGCGGGATGTAGTAGACATCCGTCAGTGCCCGGTGCTCGCCGTTCAGGCACCGGAACACGACGGTGCCGCGCCCTCTGATCTCCACCCTTGAGCCGTCGCCGAACTTGACCGAGCCGGTGATGCCGGTGTCGAGCTCGGAGAACGCCGTGCGCACGCCGGTCATGTGGTTGCTGGCGCCGGAGTCCAGGTACCACCTCTTCTCCGCCGCGCCGCCCTCTGTCCCGAGGTGAACCTGCGCGCGTGGCTCGTTGAGGAAAATGCCCCGCCCCGGCACCTCCTCTGCTCCCGCCGCCGCCTGCTCTGCTTCGGGCTCGACGTCGTGCAGCGCGCAGAACGTCGCCATCAGCAGCGTCGCCTCGTCATCGTCCGCCGCCGCCAGATGCACCTCCTCCTTCGACGCCTTGCGCGGAACTGGGCACTCCTTCGCCCAGTGCCCTGTTTTGCCGCACCGCCGGCACTGATCCTTGCCAATTGCTGGCTTGGATCCCTTCTTCTTGGCCGGCGGCTTGCCGTGGCCCCTTCCGCCTCCGCCAGAGCCGCCGCTCCCGGAGCCGGAGAATTCCCCCTTCTCCATCTTCCTCGACCGCGCAATCCACTCCTCACTCGTGAGGAGTAGCTCGCCGTTGGCGGTCGTGCGCGCGGCCTTGGCCGCGGCTCTCCTGGCGAATCGATCCTCCGCCGCCGTGAGCCGCCCCGTGACCTCCTCGATGGAGAGGCCCTTGATGTCGAGCATCACCTCCATGGCGACCGCCACCTGCTCGTACTTCTCCGGCACGATCCGCAGGTACTTCTTCACGACATCCTTCTCTTCAATCGCCTCCCCGAGCACGGCGAGCTGGCTGACCAGCGCTTGGAGCCGCAGCGCGAACTCCTCCACGTTCTCGTTGTCGCGGAACGCGATGCTGTCGTACTGTCGGCGCAGCTGCTGCGCCCGGGCGTCGCGGATGCGCTCGTCGCCGAGCCGCATCGTCTTCAGCTTCTCCCACGCCTTCTTCGCCGTGGCATCGTCCGCCGAGCCCAGCGGCATCACCAGCTCCGGCGGAACAGCCTTGAGGATTGCCTCCATCGCCAGGAGATCCTCCTGCTCGTCCACCGACCCGGTGGTGACCGCCGCCCACAGACCTCGTCCGCGGAGCATCACCTTCATGATGGTCGACCACTCGGCGTAGTTGGTGCGGGTCAGCATGGGGAACTGAGCGGCGCCGACGTCCCTGATCTGCCTCGCCGCCACAGGAGCCGCGCCGCTGGACGACGACCCCTTCTCCTTCTCTGCTGCTGCTTTGGCTGCAGCAGCAGCATCAGGAGAGTCCTCCCCCGCCATCAAGCCCTCTAAACCGGCTTTGATACCAGTTGTTGGCACAAATCACACCAGCTACACTCAGGTGAGTTCCTAGAACACCTAGAGATCAAGGCTAGAGGAGAAGAACTTGAGCTCAGATCACACACACACACGGCAGAGCTTGTGCTGCTACTGCCAGTATTCTGAATGTGGCAAATGAACTGCCTTTTCCATTCTGCATTGCTCTCTCTTATAGAGCTCTAAGTCAACTATGGTACAAAATACACTCATACCTTCTACCAACTATTGGTACAGCTACTTGTACTCCCTACTAGTACTCTACTTAGCTATATACATGACTAAGCAAGGGCATGCCTGCCCTGTACACTTGAGTATCCTGCTGCCAATACTTGGCTATGACAGGACGCTACAGGAGTTCTAACAGCTCCTTTGACTTTTGCTAATGGAGAGCAAGGAGAGGCTGGACAATTACACAACAAATTTGAGGTGACCCTGCACAGTTTGTACCTCTTCGAAGTCTGACAGAAGGACAACATATAGGGGTATAGCATTAACACATGAAAGGCACTCAAAACAGCTAACGTAGATAAATGCAACCAGTTCAACCACCTTCCATTCTGAAGCAGTCAAGATTTTCTTGTTCAATAGTGAAACAAATTTGGGGGCATTGTCATTTTTTGTTAAGTCTCAAATTCAGGACTTTGCACTCTCACAGCATATTGAGTTTCATGAACCTCCACTCAAAAGCTTAAATGTTGAGATAAGGTGGACACTATAGCTCAATAGGTGGAGAAAGAAATAAATTCTTAAGAAAATGTGTGAAGTGTACTGAAAATAGAAACCATCGAATAAAAAAGAAAGGAGGTAGTAACCAATAATGGTTAGTAGATACTTGCATCAGCAAGGAGAGCCACAACAACAGCAGATATGCAAGGAATGTCTTCTGACAGTTGAAATACAACACGTATGACAGTATAGACTTGAAGATCCTTGAGCTGCATGTTGGTTAGTAAAAATATCAGGATTCTAGTCAAGAAAAGTTGTCTCCAAAAATCATCATGCAGCAAAGATTAAAAGAAACCTGAATAGGTAGTGATGCAACTGCAGCATCAACAGCTAGGATTATGCTTGGATTACCACCCCACCGGAAATCTATATCCATTATGATTTGTCCTGGCTGAAGATTTTGAATACGAATACCTTCATAAATCACGACAAACAAACAAAACACATCATACTTTCAAGTCATTTTTATGAAATTCCACAGCAAGATTCAAGATGATATACATGATAAACACAAGTTTTTTTGGCATTACAAATATCAAATCAGAAACACATTTTAGCATGGAAGTTCTATTCTATCCCCACACAGTTGACTACAAGAATGAGGACTACATCAAATGTATGCTGGTAACCCAATTATTTGACATGTATTTGGCACTGTTTATCTCTAGGAAACGTTTTTTTATTAAGTTTGAACTATTTCAGCCGATCAATTTTCCATACAAAGTTAGTATTGTCAATTATGACATAAAATCATAACTCAATTTCCAAAGATTTACAGGTACAGTGTCAGCTTTTACTGCTGAGCCCTTATTTTTACATTCTAAGCACTGAATTATTTAAGCATATGATGCTTCTATTATCCCCACAAAATTGAGAGTTGTCTTCACACTAGGACAGAAAAGAACTTTTTCCCTTTTGCATGTTGGAAAAGGTATTTTGGGAAATCTTCAGTTGTAAGAAATAGTATGCACCAAGGAAGAAAAACATGATATTAATAAAATCAAATATGAAACATATAAACAGGAAACCTTCTATTTTTGGTGACACAGTTCCAAGAGAAAATTTGCTGAACTTCAGAGATTTTATTCCTGGAGGCCGGTAGTCATCTAGCAATGGCTCAACGGACTCCTTAACCACTGCTGTTGCAGCCTAAAACCAAATTACAAGTAAGTTCAGCACGTTAGGGCTTATGAACATTAGCATTCTTAAACAGTACGTCTAAGGGCATGGGATTGTAGCAAAACAGATAGCTATGCATGTCTTAGCTAACAATATGGATATGCAAACAGTTCCTGATTGAAACTGTACTCATATGGTACAATTTTGAAACTTTATAAATACAGGACAGCTTAACATGTCTAGAAAAGGTAATAAGTCGTATTCTTGTTTTTCAGTGAATCTAGAATACTATGTGTTATAGATATTCTAGTGGCCTTACACAAAGTGCAGTTAATAGAATAGAAAATGTCGTGCATGATCATTCAACTGTCATTATGCTTATAGTCAGGTACAATTTAAATGTTACACTAATATACAATGTGGCAACAAAATGGAGACTCCAAATCCCCAAAACCTAGTTATGCTTCATGCTCAATTCATATGTGCTCAATACAGTGGAAAGATTCAAGAGGTCAGGTAGGTAGCACAATAACATCATCAACAAAATAAAAAAAATAAAGGAATAAAATGAGACGTGCCAATTAGCAGCAGAAGCCGATCGCCTCGGAGATGCGATCGGTGGCAGGGGTGCGCGGCCGATAGGGATCGACGGGCACGAGGTCAGAGGTCGCAAGCCGGATGAGTGGTGGCTAGAGGGGAGGGGGGAGAGGAGATCACATGGCTGCGGAAGGTGGACGAATCGAGGGGGATCCTGGACTCATGATACCATGTAGAGAGAGAGAATAGATGGGAAAACACTACACACCCTAGTAGGTGATGTGACCTCATATATATATAGTCATATGGCTTGGTGTACAAGAAACATAGGTACAAACATACGCATAGGCTATACATACTCTAATACAAATCAACAAGATGGTGAGAGATCATACAAGGCATAAAAATCATTTTGATGGAATAGCATATGGATTATCATTACCAGAAAGGATTTACAATAAGCAAAGTACTTTGCAGAACTATAACTAAGATTAAGACCCAAAATAATTCAAACTTACTTCTACAACAAAAGGCCAAAGTTTGCTTAGATGCTTGTTCAACCATTTCACCTGTAGCAAACAGTTAAATATTAATTCTGCAGATCAAGAGGTACAGATGACCATGAACAGCCTCTCGCAAAGAAACAGTAAGATAACGTTCAAAAGGCAGGATCATTCTGATCTATTGTGTATACAGAAAATTTTGTAGAAACAGAAAATAACTAATACAAGCTCCCTGGACCACCAAAATATCACAACCATCGACAAAGTCAAAACAATCATCATAATTAAATAGTTTGAGGAAACGCTAATAATAATTCCAAAATATACAAATTCAACAGTACTTCTGAAGTCCTTTAATGATGTAAGAGGTGGGGAATAAAGAAACTCACCCTTTCACTTCCCTCACTTTGTAAAAAAAAAAAAAAAAACTTGAGTGTTCGATCACTACACAAATGTTCCAGATGGTAACTAACGACTAAACCGTGTGTTCAACAGGGAACTACAGACAAGTTTACCCTTTTATAAATTAAGCACCCACTTTATTTAGGAAAACATCAAGGAGACATGTTCGCTGAATGTTCAAGACCAAAGTTTTCCAACCGATCACTAAGCCTGTGTGGAAATCTAATCCAGTATATCTATCTACCACAAACCAAACTAAAAAAAAAGAAAGAAACTGAGGTATATGGCCCAGCCTTGGTCCATCCAGAATCCAGGAGCCAGGAGGAGATTTTCCACTACTACATCCATCAGGGGTGGATCTATGTGTAGTTATTGGGTCAGCTGACCCCAATAAATTATGCCAAATCCTATGCTAATTCACCGTTTGCTAGTAGATTTTAGTTATAATTAGTGGACCTGATCCCGGTGATTTTTGTGTCTGGCTCTGCCTCTGCCATCCATCACATTGACAATCTACATCCAGCAGCTGAGCATCCCACATCCCTAACCGGCTAACCCAAAGAAGTGGGCACATGACCAGACATCAACTCCTCTAGTCACTCTGTGCCACATGTTAGAATTCATACTCATGAGCTTAAGCTTCATCACCTTTGTAGTATTGCACGCTGATGCTTGAATTCACAAATTTGAAATTAGATTTTCATTTGCTTGTTTGACTTGAAGCTTGTGGTGAAATTAAATTTCTATAGCACAGCGTAGAGCGATCAACCCTAAGGTGATTAAAGATGAATGGTACTGGTTGCTGTCCAGAATTTCAGCCGTGGGCTAACATGTTCATCTCTGGACGACTGGCTGGCTGATCCAACATATTGCAACCCTAAACATCAATGACACGCACAAACAGCCCTCCTTAAACCAATATCACCTGCGTTTGGATCAACTACAAGCAAATAGCTCAGTTATCTCACCACCAACACAATCAATATATCATAGTACTCCTACATGTATATTATTTTTGTTTTGCTAGCCAACAGAAATGAGCCAGGCATACATAGGTCCACCTACAGTTAGCCTCTACCGACACCCACATGTATACCCTCGAAACAGGGGAAACCAAGAAGCTTTTGTTAAGCCATTCATTCTAACGGTTACAGGTAACTTTCTTCTTCCCCAGAAAAACAAGAAAATTACTAGTGCAATTTTAAGCCTTGTGAACCCAGGAGTGGCCGCACCAGACGGGTAAGACTCCCAGAACGGCACAGCTCAAGGGGGTACGGGCATTTTGGTGGCGGGAGTGCCTCTTACCTGCTCAAACTGCGGGAAGGATACCCACTCGGGGAAGTTGTCGCCGCACAGCTTCTTGAGGTCGTCCCTGCCGAGAGACCCGAGCACCTTGATATCCGCAGCCTGTGTCAGAAAACCCGGGTAGCAAGGCTCAGAACCCGCGGAAACCAAAGCCCTCCTCTCACACAGCTACTCCAGAGTACCGAGCGAGAGAGGAAGAGACGGGGCGGGGGGCATTCCCGCCGCGCCGCGGAACCCACCTTGGCGATGCGCTTCCTGCTGCGCCGGAGCATGAAACGGCTCCAGCCGGCCATGATGGCGACGCCGACCACCACCCCCATCACCATCCCGGAGATCAGCCCCATCCTGGCTCCCCGCCGTCCCGTCCCGCCGCCGCCGATACCGCTGCCGGCCGACCTCACACTCCGCCCAGCACGCTCCCCCGGATCCCCCTTAAGCTAGCTAGCTGCTCATGACGCCGCAAAGCGCCTCCGACCGAGATCTGGGGGCCGCGACGCGGGGAGGCGAATCGCGGAGGAGAAGATGACGGGGGGTGTTTGCGCTCACGCTCACGCTCGCGCTTGCGGTTTGTGGCCGGGGAATGGGGGAAGTTTTGGGAGGGGATTAATTGCGTGGTTAGTGTGGTGATTAACGGAGGAGGGCGGAGGGAGCCAGTCAGCCAGGGAGATGAGCTGTTTGTTGGCTTGCTGCAGCGGCGGGGGCACGGCAAGGGCAAGTCGTAATCCGGGATGAAAGGCAGGGGGTCAACTTGGCGAATAGCGATACTGAGTTGATTAGGACAAAGCAGCGCGTCGGCAGCGAGCCAGCGAGCGTGTCCGCGGGTGGAGGGATCCGAAGGGGCCACGTGAGCTGGATCTTTCTTGCTTGCTTTTTGTTTTACTGGGAGAAAAAAAATGGAAAGCACCAAATCTGGGTTAATGAAAATAATTGTATCCCTGTTCTGACGTGGTGGATTATTTTTCTTCGACGTAGACCTAAGCATGGACGATCGCTGCTAAGAACACATAAGCATATTATATATCTTTTTTTAATTCCTATGTGGTGACTCGATGAGCAAGTTTTGAGTTTAACCAAGCTGCTCCCACTGTTCAGATCATTTTAGTTTAAAATAACAAAGCATCCCCAACATTGAAAATATATAGGTGTAATATTAAAAAATATGCGAAAAAACTAAAAGTCGTTTGACTCTGGAATGAATAGTTCTCGTCGCAACATGAACACTATATTTTATGCAACATTTAATGTGAAACATGCAGAAATAATAATTGCAATATCAAAAACTAACTATTGAAATATGTCTCGAGTCGTCCGTTCTTTTCGAGTTGCTTATATTTAAAAGCCACTTTTCAAATCCCAATTGTCCTTGCAGTATTATAAATGTAAGGTCAGATCTGACATGGGATGAATTGAGGCCCTTTTCTCAAGTTTAGGAATACTTCCTCTCGAAAAAGAGGGAAAAGAGCACTATATAGTTATGATAAAATCCTTCTATCAAAATATAAGGGAATATGAATTTAGCCTATATCAACCTATTCTAAACTTAACTAGATCATACAGAAATAAAGAGCAATAATATTTACAATATCATGAGTATTTCATTATTATAATATACTATTTCCATAGATTACTTCTCTATATGGTATGAAGTTAACACATTTCACTGTAGATTTATAGCACAAACAGGATTCTCTTACATTTGGGGGAGGGGAGGAACTTTTTAGAATCGTGATTTCCATTTTTTACACATTAATCAATTTGTACACCATCAGTTCACATTAGACACTTCTCACCGAACTAGGAGTACTGTTCCAAAAAAACCTAGGAGTGCTCCTAATGGGCTGATGGCCTAGTCCAATTTAAGCCCAATTGGAGGCTAAGAATAAAAGGATATGGGCTTGCAGATTTTATGCATTCGAGAAACCATCACAGAAGAGCGATAACCAAAATGTTAAAAAAAAATCATTTGAAACAAGGACTTCAAAGTGCTCCATTTTCCGGTCTCAAAAAATAGTGTCCATTTTCATTTTTTTTTAAGTGCTCCATTTCCATAACCTTTCCCGAATTAATAGTGAGTAAACCCTGTCAAGTCATTGAGTTCCCGACACAGTTGCGTTAATCTTTTTGGAGGATCGCTCAGTGCCGTACAAATACAAAAAAAAAAGATACGAAACAATTGAGCATTTCATTCGATTCGACGAATCAACTTGAGAAAGTCAGAGGTTTGGAAGAGGGCAAGGGCATCCGCTACGCTGGAGATGGCATAAAACTCACTTTCACTTTCCGCCTCATCTGGCTGTCACGTGCCACCCCTTTTTCTTTCACAAACGTCAAAAGCTCAGTTGGACGATGTGGTTTTTTCGAGGGGAGATTATTAACTAATGTTTACTTCTTTGATACTAGATAGGTCTAAATATGAGATAATTGTAAAATTAATTGTAGAAGTCGTGGTTAAGTCACGAGAGAAATCTATTACATCTAATTAATCTATCATTAGTAAATGTTTAGTGCAGTACCAAATTCTGGGATGTACTTGGAGTGCTTTTTTTATCAACCACATGCTTTTTGCAATTCTTGTGTTACAAAAACATGCATTCCAAACACCACCTCGTATATATTTCAACATCCTCTCTTTTGAGTATGCCTTCATATTCTTGAAAAGCCATAGTAAACACATACTAATGTTGTATGCTCTCTCTCCTCCCCACCGACACACAAAGTTCTTGCCCGTATCATGCCTTACCTCTTGAACGAACCATCCTAGGCACACTACATCAGTGGCGACAATGTCATATAGGGGGTTCTTTTACGGTGAACCATACCACCCTATACCACTATTGGAAAAAGACCAGTATGAAAGGATCCGGCGACTGAGATTAATTGTATACCACCACAACTTGCACCTGTGGTATAGGATGGTATACACAGGTGGTATAGGTGGTACTACCTCCGTTCTTAAATATATAACACCATTGACTTTTTTTATTCGTTTGACTATTCATCTTTTCTGCAAATATTTTTGCAAATCGATAAACTTACAAGTTGAATCTAAAGTACATGTGACAATAGACATAATAATACATATTTTACTTTAGCTAACTAACTTGTTCAATAGATATTTATGGTCAAAGTTGAAGTAAAAAGTCAACAGTGTCATATATTTAAGAACGGAGGGAGTATAAGGGTATCATTGGAAGGTTTATCTCGGTGGCATAAACAAAATATATGATTTCTCCATTTCAATTTTTTTCATTTTTCTCTGGTGATATGGTCAAAAAAATTTCAAATTTCAAACGGAAATTTTCATTTTAAATTTCAATTTTTTCATTTCAAATTTCAAAAATGAAAATTTCAAATTTTTCATTTGAAATTTTCGTGGCATATTTTAATATTTTTCATTTCCCTCTGGTGGTATGGCCAAACTTTTTCAAATTTTCAAAATCGATTTTTTTTCAATTTTTTCCATTTCCCTCTGGTGGTATGGCCAATTTTTTTCTCAAAATTCAAAAACAAAAAATTTCAATTCCAATTTCAAAAACGAAATTTTTTCATTTTAAATTTTCCTTGTGGCATAAACGAATTTTTTCCTGGCCTGAGGTTGCCAAATTTATTAAAAGATTGCAAAATTACCTATTTACCCTTACCAAAAATAGCAATATACTGCATACCACCACCGTAAAAGAGCCCCATATAGGGGATGAAAAAAAATAAAAATGATGGCACGTAAGGGATGAAAAAATTAAAAATGATGGCACATAGGGGATGAAAAATGTCCATCCGTTAGTGTTTTTTGACGGCAATGGCACAGAGATGATGAAAAATGTAAAACAATAACATTGAGGGGGTGTGCTAGTTTTCATGACATAGAGTATGAGTTACATTTCCGAGTGGCATATAAAGATACATGGCTTTTCAAGTGACAGGAATATAAGAGCATGGGACACGTGATAAAAAAAACATGAGTGTAGAAAAAAAATTATTGCACAAAGTTTTAGTAAAGAAAGCTACAAAACTAACCACTGATATTATTTGTATAGTTCCATTGACAAGTAGGCATTTTTATATCAAGCTTTGTCGCAATGAACTGAATACATTCCAAAGTAAACTAATAAAACTTGAAGACCTGTTTAGGCAAGACAGCTCCTAGATTTTTTTTAAAAAAAGAATTTTGTCATGGATGGGATGGCGAGGAAACATCCAAACTTCTACCCCACCCCTATTTGGAACGAAGGAATATAAAACACAGAAATCGTAGAATCATAGGAACGAAGGAATCATGAATGAGAAAAACATAGGAACGAAAAAACACAGAAACTAACATGAGGTGGTGTTTGGAATGCAGGATTCTGTAACACATGAATTGTAAAAGTACTACCTCTGTTTCTATTTAGATAACGTTTCAGACAGCCGTGCTAGTGTTAAATGACTTATGATTCCATCCGCCGGCGTCAAATATATAAAAACGGAGGTAGTATATGGTTAATAATAAAAAGCACTCAACATAGAATGGTGATGAGCTAGTTAACACATCTCGATTGCTGTTCTTTTTTTTCTCTTACGCTGATGTGTGAGACCTGCTGTCCATGAGCTCTCTCAACCTTATCCACCCATCCGCATAGGGACAGCATTGTTCTTGGCCTCTGTACTCCCATCGATTCAACTATACTAATCATCACCAATTTATTATCTCTTTCTTCCCATGCGGTCGGCAGCGACGAGCGTACGAAGCAGACCCATTTTCGGGAGTGCCAGTGCAACGGCTTGGAGCGACAAGTTAAGGCAACGCATACGTGATAAGCCGGCGAGAGCGCGTTCTAGTGGAAATGGTGATGCCTAATCATTCTCTTCCCAGCGAGATTAATGGTCGGCTGCCTCGGGCTTCCGCAAAGGAGAAGAAAACCGGAGCTTGGAGCGGATTTTTCGTTTCCTCCAGAATCGTGAAGAGGCTACAGTATTCTAGGAAAGGCACGAGTGTTTTCCTGCATTCCAAACGTGCTCATAGGATTTCTTTCCTCTGTTTTGGTTTCCTTTGATTTTCGTACAAAATTCCTATGATCCAGACGGACCCTAAACAAAACCTGTAACGCTTGTGAGACTACTGCTGGTGGGTTGATGATCGCTACAAGTACCTCAGTTGGGAGGGCTCAAACCAAGCACAACTATGATCTTGGTCGGATCTTGACATATGTTTTGGTTTATATGTTGACATAGAGTGATTTTTTTTAACCCAACTTGAAAATCACTTTCACACAGGTGAACCCAAGAGTTAAGAAGTGCTAATGAGTAGGAATAGCAATGGATCCAAGTACCTGCAATTTTGGCACCCAATGGGTACGAGTACGAATGCGGGTGCAGAATTCCATCCACGGGTGAAGATCCGACCTCACCCATACTTAGAAGGTCGGGGGTGGGTATAGAATTTCACTGATGTCCAAATTCCTTTAAGCGTTGACCCTAGTCTTTGTTAAAATTATACTAGTATAATAAACTTTTGATGTCGAAATGACGATGTATCGACTTTGTGAGGTGAAAGTATAATAAAATGGGCTGTCAAGCGGTTGGATAAAATCAGAAGGGGATTTTTGTGGAAGGAAGATGAACATGCTAAGGGGGGCCACTGCCTGGTTCGATGGGAGAAGGTAAAAAGACCAAAAAAGCTTGGAGGCCTGGGGTACTCGACCTGGAACTTTTCAGCCGTGCGCTTCGTCTACGATGGCTTTGGTTCAGTTGGGCAGATCCGGATAGGCCTTGGGTAGGTTCGGAAGTACCCTGTGGAGAGGAAGACAAACAATTATTCAGAGCAAGTACCATTGTCACAGTGGGGAATGGTTGCAAAGTAGAATTTTGGGAGTCAGCATGGTTAGAGGGTCGTGCTCCTAGGGACATCGCGCCCAACCTGTATAAGCTAGCCTGGAGAAAGCATCAGTCGGTCCGGGATGACCTCCAAAATGATAATTGGACACGGGGTATCTGAAGAATGTCGACAGCAACAGAGATGGCCGAGCTCATTTCACTCTGGAGCGTGCTAAATCAGGTTGTGCTGACGGCGCAGGAGGATGAAATAAAATGGAAGTGGACGTCAAATGGAGTATACTCGTCACGCTCAGCCTATCAGATTCAGTTCGTCGGATCTTATAGTACCTTTGACAACAAATCCATTTGGTCAGCAAAGGTCGAAGATAAGCACCGTTTCTTCGCTTGGTTGCTAATTCAGTGCAAGCTCCTTACTGCTGATAAGCTGAGTGCACAGAACTGGCCTTGTAACCCGGTGTGTCAGCTGTGCGATCAGGAGTTGGAATCGGCTGAGCACATGATTTTAAGGTGTGTGTTTGCTCAGGAAGTTTGGATGCTAATGTCTACATGGACACAAGGACTGCTTAAGGTGCCAAGACAGGAGTTGGGGATGGAGGATTGGTGGAATCAGTCGCTGAAGGGGCTGCCGAAGAAGCTGAAACAACAGATTGCTTCATTGATGATTTACACCGCGTGGAACATCTGGAGAGAGCGCAACAGAAGGGTGTTCGACGGCCTCACCTCGCTGCCTTCAAGAGTCCTAGCGTTGATAAAGGAGGAAATTAAGCTGCGGTCTCTAGCTTGTGGGGGTGACGAGTTGTTTGTTGTTTCCTAATGTTATTGCTTATGAGGGAGGAGAGATCTCTAGTTTTTTATGTAATCACAAACTTCGCTTGCTTCCCCTTCTTATATGATATAGCAGTGCTCCTGCTGTTTTTTTCAAAAAAAAAGTTTAGATAATAACTACATTAATATTGCAAAGCTGACATGAGAATTGAGACACTAGGTGAGACTAGGCAAACAAAGCACACGTGCACCGGTTTGCATCATTATCCAACCGTTCATATTCTCCACGGCATAACCGTGCACGATCTGTCCCGATCCACCCGATGCTGACCCGCTTTCGCGGCGGCCGCGCCCCACAAAGCCACTAGCTCTGACTGGAGAGTGGAGACGACGTTGCCGACCTCCGCACCGCGCGTGGCCACCGCAGCGGTCACCGTCGCCGTCGGCGCCCGCCGGAAGCCGCCGCGGGACGGAGTTGTTGGAGGAGAAACGGGCCAAAACAGAGACGCGCACGAGCTCAACCAGCAGTCAGAGAACCGGAGGCGCACCCGTCATCCTCGGACCAGATGACGGAGCCGCCGCCCGCATGGACTCAGCAGTCAAAAGCTGCGGTGACACCACTACACCAGTCACCAGGTGTCAAAGGCACTTTCAGATAAACACAACAGAGCTCGGCGGCAGCTAAATTGGAATTGCAAATTTGCAATGTCACTCCTTTTTCCTCTTTTTTTCCCTTTCCAGATCAACTCTTGATTTCTTTTTAATTAAAGATCAAAACCACACTACCCGATTAAAATTTAGAGGCTGTTTGTATTCTACTAGTAATGGCTTAAAATAATTCATGCCACATCCAATATTTGGGTGTCATTTAGTAACTTTGTACACAATTTAATTACAAAATCAACTACACAAGTCCATATTTTTTCGCGAGATGAATCTATTAAACATAATCAACTAGCTCATCGACAACCGAATTGGAATTGCAAATTTGAACAATGCCACACCTTTTTCTCTCTTTTGTTTTTTTCTTTCAAAATCAACCCCTGATTTCTTTTTAATTACAGATCAAAGCCACACTGCCTATAGATTGATTAGCCGGGAGCATCAAGGCATCACCATCTCTCTTCTGATCTCTATCTGCTGCGTGCTGCCCAATACGACAGGCAGGCAGGCCCACGGGACGCCAATCAACCGGGAATAAAGGAGGACTCCCGCAAAGCGGCGAGGAGCCCCCCACCCCGCCGAATACACGCGCAGCAGTCTCCGCCGTCCACACGAGTACCGTAACTGACCTCCGGGCCCCGCCACCATACCCTCCCCACCTGTCAGCGACGGAGCACCCGGGCGCCGCGCGTAGCGGCAGCGGAGAGCCCCGGAATCTCTCGGCGATGGGATGAGTGCCTGCCTGCCGCGCCGCTCCTCCCCCGCTCGCCTCTCTCTCTGCTAGCTGGGCCTGGCCCCTTATTTATACGGCGCGGGCGGGGGGAGCCCCAAAACCCTCCGAAAAGCCACGGACGCACGCGCGCGCGCATCCATCCATCCGGGAAAGGAGAGCCCTAATCTCAAGGCCCCGCGGCTGCGAGCCTGCGACAGCGCTCCTCCTCCCCAGCCGCCGCCGCCAGCCGAGCCGAGCTCGACGGCTCTCTCTCTCTCCTCCGTTCCTCCTCGGGTTCCGGCGTGATGGAGGCCGAGGCGGCGGCCAAGAGGGCGCGGGAGACCGCGGAGGACGCCGTGGCGCCGGGGGCGGGGGCGGGGGCCGAGGCGGCGGGTGCTGGTGGGGCCGGCGACCAGGCGGGGATCTCCGCCGTCATCCCGGGGTGGTTCTCCGAGATTAGCCCCATGTGGCCTGGTGCGTCCCTCGTCCCTCTGACCGCTTGTTGCTGCCGTGTCGTGGTGCTCCTCTGCTCTGCTGTAGTGCTGTTTCTGTTTGGGTTCTGCGCGTCGGCAGGTGGATGCGTTATTGTGCCGAGTAGTGTTCTGCAGTTTACGGTGGCGCTGAATTTGTTTGGCAATCTGTTTATGCTTTTAGCAGAGGAAACTGATTTCATAGAGCAAACTTTATTTCGGCATAAGAGACAAAAATATTACCCTGTTTCCTGCTCATGTCATTTCTTTAAAAAAAAATTCAGCTCATGTCACCCGCGTGTTTTAGCTGCTTTTTCTCATGGATTCTCTTGTGTCCATGGTAGGTGAGGCGCACTCTCTGAAGGTGGAGGAAGTGCTGTTCGAAGGGAAATCAGACTACCAAAAGGTCATGGTTTTCCAGGTAATTATTAATTTTTGCTTGGACCCAAGTTATCTGCAATTCGTCGTCTGTCATTGTCATTGTTCACATTGGGAGATTTCTCTGTTTTGTGTTGTAGTCTTCTACATACGGCAATGTGCTCGTGCTGGATGGAGTGATTCAGGTTACTGAGAGGGATGAGTGTGCATACCAAGAGATGATTACCCACCTCCCCCTTTGCTCCATCAAAGATCCCAAGAAGGTAAATGACATGCCCCCTTTTTACTGTTTGCATGTTTATTAAGCCAGATATTACCAAATCAACACTAATCTATGGTCTGTAGGACTATTTGAATAGTTTAAAATTGTACATGGTCCTCGCACTTTGCATGGATTTATGGATGTCTGCAGAGCAGTTTGCACTTCACTGTTCACATAGCAATCATTAGAGCTACAAGTGAACTTGGGCATTTATACAATGCATGTATCAACTTTTCTTTAACTTTTTTTGGAGTTAATCTCTATTTCTTTCATGTTTTGTAGGTGTTGGTTATTGGAGGAGGAGATGGTGGTGTTTTGCGTGAAGTTTCACGTCATTCCTCTGTGGAAAAAATTGACATTTGTGAAATTGACAAGATGGTGGTAGATGTAAGATACCCCTCTCTCCTCACTAGCACTCAGTGGCAATTGCTCTCATTGTTCTCTCTATATATGTACATTCAATTTCAACAGTTCTTGCATAAGGACTTTCCGATGTTTGACACATCGGATAGCACCCGCTTTCTTTTGGATTTGTATGTAGATTGGTTTGCTTGTATAAAGTTCTTTTCCAGTTTGCAGTATTCTTAATTAGTCAAAGGGGCTATTTGATAAGATAGGTTTTAAGTATCAACTACTAGTACATGTTTTCCCTTCAAATTTAGGCTATAGTGGATTTGACATACATCACTTAAGCTCTTGACAGTTACATGAGCTGATCCTATCATTCCATTTGTCTTTCATTTCCATACTTTCATACTCTATTTGTGATATTCTTTGCTGGCATCTAAATTATAGTAAAACTTAAGCAGGTAATGCTATTTGTAATTGAAATTTTATCTTCCTTTGTGGCTTTGTCTTGCCTGGTACAAGCTTTCCTGCTGCACTCCTAGGATGTAGGGTTGCTGTTCTGGTGATTCTGTTGGTGGACTTAATTTTCCACCTCTGTTTGCCATGTCGGTTACTGACGGTGTACCAATGCAGTATGATAGTTAGCTGTTGCTTGGTGTCACAGAACCTTAATGTTAATCTTTTTTCCCATTCATTTCAATAAAACTAATGGAGAGCATGCTGAAAGTTCTTAACATGAAATGCTTTTACTATTAAGTTTTGTATACCACCATTTAAAAAAATACTGTCTTGCTAAAATAGCATTTTGTTGGTTTGATAAACTAGTTTATTGTGCATGCACTTGAGATGTCCTCTCTAGGTTTAGTAATTTGTTAACCTTGTATCTGTTGTCTTCTACAGTAATTGATAATTTTGTCTGCTCAACCATGCAGGTCTCCAAGCAATTTTTCCCTCATCTGGCTCTTGGATTCGAGGACCCTCGTGTGTCGTTAAACATTGGAGATGGTTAGTAGCATGCTTTATTCTTGCATATGGAGAGTAGTTTACTTTGTCTTGTACTTTTGTGGCAGGGACTGAAGCCTTTCTGGAAAATATAGCTTCAATTTTATCACAATCAATAGGATGTGCAACTTTTGCTGTTAACACTTCTACTTCTGTGAATATCTTCAGTTTATTTTTTTTGTCTGAATTAAATTCGTTCTGGACTTTCTGAATGATTATTCAAATATTTATTAAATCTCATCATTGTGAAATTTATCAGCTGCTTATTCTCTCTGACATTTTGATGATTCCAGCATCAACATATTTCTTGATGCTCTGACATGTCGTTTTCCCATTATTTTTAAAATCAAATATTCAATTTACTCTTATTTCTTGATGAGCAACTAGCACATTTTGATTATTCCAGCATCAACATATTTCTTGATGCTCTGACATGTCGTTTTTCCCATTATTTTTTAAATCAAATATTCAATTTACTCTTATTTTATTTGATTTGACATAGATTTCTGCTGTCTATTTGATTAACAATTTATGTGCATTTAAATTCTCTGTTGATCTGTTGGTGCAGGGGTTGCCTTTTTGAAAAATGTACCAGAGGGTACTTATGATGCAGTGATTGTGGATTCCTCTGATCCTATAGGTACCTGTTGTGAATCATGTGCCTTTTGTACTTTCTGTGCTGTTCTTGATGTTTTCATCTAAATTCCTGCATAACTAGGTCCGGCCCAAGAGCTTTTTGAGAAGCCTTTCTTCCAGTCCGTGGCCAGAGCTTTACGCCCGGGCGGAGTTGTATGCACCCAGGCAGAGAGCATATGGCTGCATATGCACATCATTGAAGACATTGTCGCTAATTGTCGCCAAGTTTTCAAGGGCTCGGTTAACTATGCTTGGACAACAGTACCTACATACCCTAGGTACGCTCAGCCAATCCTGTATATGTGATGGAACCAGTTTCTCCATTGAGCTACCATGCCTGATATGCATCATCATCTACAGTGGAGTGATTGGGTTCATGCTTTGCTCGACTGAGGGGCCCACTGTTGATTTCAAGCACCCTGTTTTCAACATTGAGGAGGATGAGTATTCTACAAAATCAAAAGGACCCTTGAAGTTCTACAACTCCGAGGTGTGCATTTTTGCTGATTTACCAGTTCCTAACCGCTTTTGCATGAAAACTCACAGAGCTGTTTCTGTTTTTCAGATCCACACAGCATCATTTTGTCTGCCCTCTTTTGCGAAGAGGGTCATCGAGTCAAAGGCCAACTAGACTTCAGGGGATTTCCTCACAACACCAAATTTGTTGTAGCATGAAAAGGGGGTGCCCACTCCCTTTTTTCCGTTTTTTGAAATAAGTGCTGGAGATGGAGATGCAAGCAGTTATCGCAGTCGTTGATCTATATGATTCTGTTGGTTTGTAACGAAAACATTGTGATAGCTGTTTTCGGCAGTCCTCAAATTATTATCAATATGAGTTTTGGCATCATGTAGTGAGTTCGCAGTTCCATACCACGACCGGTGCTTGGCTGCACAGATCTGAACTAAAACTGTTTGCGCATGTAGGCAGAAACTGCCACGGAATGCATTCGTTCGGACAATTCAGCTCCTGTTAGTTTTATCGTGAGGTTCCTTAGCTTGGCATGGTTCAGACACGTTTGTTGGCTCCAGTGGCTTCCTGCTCAACCCCTCCAAGAAAGGAATGTGTGGCATCGCTTCAATTTCTATGGAATGTGGAGCATTTTAGGCAGCATGTATCTATTCCAGTGTTCTAAACAGCGGGTTATGAAATTTAGCTAAGTTTTTTTTTCAGCCGCTATATCTTGTTATTTAGTACTAGGGCTGGACCGTGAGTCAGAAACTCGTGAGCTGGCTCGATTCGTTCATAGCTCGGCTCGGCTCGATAAATTTTTTAACGAGCCGAGCAACAATTTTTGCTCGTTTGGTTAACGAGTTGGCTCGAGCCCGCTCGCAAACTACTCGCGAGCCAAATGAGCTAGAAAGTTCTAATTTCATCGTAGAAAACCAAGCTAACAAAGTTGAGTCGAGCCATTGAAGCTATGCTAAACTTTCCTAAGTGCTCCACGTGTGATTAATTTTATCATTTACAACTTTATAATTATTATTTTTAAAAATTTTACATATGCTCATATATTAATTGCAATTTTGTATACAGCTCGCAAGCTTAACGAGCTAACTCGAGCTACTAACGAGCCAAGCCGAGCCAACCTTTTTGCTCGTTTTGTTAACAAGCCGAGCCGAGCTGACTCGTTACCTTAACGAGCCGAGCCGAGCCGAGCTGGCTCGGCGTCCAGCCCTATTTAGTACAATGATGCTGTAGCGTCAGTTAAAAAAAAACAAAAACAAAAAAAACTGTAGCTCCGCTATTTTGAACACAGACCGATCCTGAATGTATTCATATCTACAAAGTACAATCAATCGTGTAAGAAGCAAGAATTCTCCTTTTTTAAAAAAAAAGCAGATCCAAATGGGAAACGAGAATTCTTCTTCCAAATAAGCTGAGTTTCTGAAGATCCAAATGAGAAAGCATGTGTAATATTATGTTGCTACATATCCAAGTGTAATATTTGACCTTGTCATGTTTAAAGTTATATGGTCTCTAATATATTTATACCGATTAACTTTCTTTTTTGACACGCTTCAAGTCATTCTTTATTCACTAAACAGCGGATCAGTGAGATCACGACCCATAGGAAAGTTTATAAAACTACGGAGGGGATCATTCCAAATAGTCGGAAGATTTGGGCCTCGAGTTAAGCTAGAACGAGCTAACTCATGCGCACACTTGTTACAAGAACATGGTACATATGAAACATCACACGAATTAAAATGCAAAGCTAGCATATCTGATCACAAAGTCAGGTGGTGGAGCTTGCCATCTCTGTTGCCCTCCTCTATGCCAAGTGTTGTTGTCAGGTACTACCCGATTCAAAAGATTGGAGCCCAGGGCTGCATCCATAGTCCGGTGTAGGACCACTATCATTGGTGCTTTCTCCTGAGCATTGGATTTGTTTGTATCCCACCATAAGCTCTGTACGGACACGCTCCAAGTTCAGACTGCCAAAACCTTTACACAGATTTGCACTTGAGAAAATAATGGCCACCATCCTCATCCAAGGGACACTTGGTGTCTGCATCCTTGATGCCTCGTCGTTTAATATGATTAACTTTCTAACCAAATCGATCCATATTGCACTACATTCTATTGATCCGTATATTGCACTACATTCTATAGATCCATATATTGCACAACATTCTACAAAGGTTGCAGTGACGATCACTTGGTAACAGATCAGTCAGTCAGCTAATAGAAGGCATCTGGAAAATATACAATCGAACTGATCTAAAATTTACCAATCTAAAACCGGAGCACACATCATAATAACCTTTTAAATTACTAAACAAGATATAAGTGCATCAGGTGGCAGCAGAATCGCAGAAGTACAAGGATCATCAAAAGACACGCAGACTTCGCAAAGCAACAACCCATGCACAGATTTCCACTACACATAAAGACAGCATTAAAAACATGAACAATCAGATTGCCACAAGGTTCAGGGTTCACTTATTCATTCATCACGGTTCAACCAAGCCGCTGCACAGCAGCAAATGTTCACAAACACAGCAGACGACATTAGACTTGCATCAGACAGGCAAAATACACCCGCGATTCGACCAGGACAGACCACAGCACATGACAATCTCCATAAGAGATAAAACCAGACTTGTGAACCCAGGGACGACAGCAGCTCCATGGCCCTCAGAACTTACTGGCCACCACGGAGGCGGAGCACCAGGTGGAGGGTGGACTCCTTCTGGATGTTGTAGTCCGCCAGGGTGCGGCCATCCTCCAGCTGCTTGCCAGCAAAGATGAGACGCTGCTGGTCCGGGGGGATGCCCTCCTTGTCCTGGATCTTCGCCTTGACATTGTCAATTGTGTCTGAGGACTCCACCTCAAGAGTGATGGTCTTGCCAGTGAGGGTCTTCACAAAAATCTGCATGCCACCCCGCAGCCGGAGCACCAGGTGAAGGGTGGACTCCTTTTGGATGTTGTAATCAGCAAGGGTGCGGCCATCCTCCAACTGCTTGCCAGCGAAGATGAGACGCTGCTGGTCAGGAGGAATGCCCTCCTTGTCCTGGATCTTAGCCTTCACATTGTCAATCGTGTCCGAGGACTCCACCTCCAGAGTGATGGTCTTGCCGGTGAGGGTCTTGACAAAGATCTGCATCCCACCCCTGAGCCTGAGCACAAGGTGCAGGGTCGACTCCTTCTGGATGTTGTAGTCAGCGAGGGTGCGGCCATCCTCAAGCTGCTTGCCAGCGAAGATGAGACGCTGCTGGTCCGGGGGAATACCCTCCTTGTCCTAGATTTTGGCCTTCACATTGTCGATAGTGTCCGAGGACTCAACCTCAAGAGTGATGGTCTTGCCGGTGAGGGTCTTGACGAAGATCTGCATGCCTCCCCTGAGCCTGAGCACCAAGTGGAGGGTGGACTCCTTCTGGATGTTGTAGTCCGCAAGAGTGCGGCCGTCCTCGAGCTGCTTTCCAGCAAAGATGAGCCTCTGCTGATCCGGGGGGATGCCTTCCTTGTCCTGGATCTTAGCCTTGACGTTGTCAATGGTGTCCGAGGACTCAACCTCAAGGGTGATGGTCTTGCCGGTGAGGGTCTTAACAAAGATCTGCATCTGTAAGGAAGAGAAACAGAATAAGCCACCATAAACAGTACTATGTACAACACACAGATCAAACTGAAAAAGGAAAAGCTACCAAGACATCTCACGATTTAAGGCATGACACTGTATGTTGAACAAGGTAGACAAACTTTTGATTTAAATAGTGCTAACAGTTAGCAACAGAACAATAGCACTTGGCATTACCACCAACTGAAAATTTGCCAACACAATATGTGGCCTAGATGAATACAACAATCTAGAGGAACACAGATATGATATGAAAAATTGATGAATGCAAGACAGGCCACCAGTACCAGTCTCTTAATCCATGAGGATTACGAACTAATGGATCCCATGCCAAATCGGTGATTCAGCCATGCCAATCGTGGAATCAATAAATTAAATTATCAAGGATGAACAGCAATCGAGCATAATCCATCTGAGCAGCTCCGCCTAGATAAATAGAACAACAAACTAACCAGAGCATAAACGCTAATCTAGCGGTAGGCATAAGGATGAACAGAAATCGAGCATAATCCATCTGAGCAGCTCCACCTAGATAAATGGAACAACAAACTAACCAGAGCATAAACGCCAATCTAGCGGTAGGCATCTTAACGCGCATGCTAACAGCAGCTCAACCAGCGCAGCAAACCAAACAACCACACACCACACACCACATACGGTACGAACTCGGCCCTCCAAATAATCACAGCCAACAGATCTACACCTCTACCCGCGAATCGACCACAGATCTACACCTCTATCCGCCCTCGATCCGCGAATCGACCACAGAATCGCGGCAGCAGGAGAAGGGATCATACGCGAAAGATCAGAGGGGGAGGATCGAGAATCCGCAAACCTTGAGAGGACGGGGAGAGGGCTCTTGGGCTTCTCTTCGATCGGCTCGGAGGATTCCACGGACGACTTTGGGGATTGGATTGGATGGATGAGGAAGCGAGGGGGGCGGGCTCCTCTTTTATACGGGCGGAGACGGGACGGGACGGGACGGGACGGGGGGAAGAGTCCCGTACTCCCGTGAGGCTACGGCAACCGCGGTGGGGCCGTGTGGGGCCCTGCGGAGAGGGGCGGTTGCGTGACGTACTGACGTGGAGCCCGTCCCCACCACGCAAAGCTCTCTTCCGGAAAGGCCCGGAGGCCACACAGCGTGACGGCGTTTCCTGCCCCAACCAATATCGGTAGCCGTCAAAGGGGACGGCAAGAAGTCAAGAACGATGCTAAAACTTCAACTTCACCATTTTAAAAAAATCAATTTCAAACATGCATGACCTCATTTTAATTTTTTTAATGATGATATTCTATAACTATAAGGTATGTTTTATTTTTCTCCGAGGAGATGGTGTTGTCCAGCAGCATTTGTGTGAGTGCCGGCTTTGGCAAGCACGGGAAGGTGTGAAGAGTACTCGTGGAATTCTTGTTTTGAATTTCTATTTTTGGTTAATTATAGTGCAAAACGTCAATGGCAAAGAAATGATGGAAACAAGAAAAGAGAGGATTTCATCTATACATTACGTGGACAGCTTTTGGAACTCAACGTGAGAGCAACACTGTAGTGCGAGCGATACTTTGCGCTACGGTGGGAGCCAAGAGCCTGACGTGCCTGAGCGCGCGAATGCAGTTAATATTTTTAGATTTACTTGGCTAGCAAGATGTAATTCAGTTCTCCTCTTTATTAATTAATGAAATAGACATTGTCTTGTGTCTGTTCGCTAAAAAAACGTGAGAGCATCATTGACGAGGGTCCAGATTAGGATCCCCTTTGACGGCGAGATAATATCTCTCGAAGTGGAGTCTTCTGACACCATTGACAATGTGAAGGCCAAGATTCAAGATAAGAAGGACTGAGAACCCCTGTCAAGACTATCACTGGCAAGACGTCTTGTTTCCGACCAGTTGGGAGCTTCCTCGACAAGTCTCCTACTAGAGAAAGCTTCTCCGACGAGTCTCCGCCTCGCACGAGGAGTCCTCGCCTCCGACAACCTGCTCGTTCGCACGAGCAGTCTCCGTCTCCGACAAAGGCTCGGTCCACGCAACGTGGCGCCGCACCGACGCACGGACTCCTCCACTACGACACGTGGGGCGCCAGTTCCCCATGCCATGCAAGCACACCAGCTGGAGGCACACGGGCAGCCGACTCTGACAGAAGCCTTAATGCAGCTCTGCTCAGCCGCGCGGCCATCAACACGCCGTCCCATCCGACCCTGCAGCACGCCAACTCTGACCGAGGCACTCAAGCACCCTCTACGTTTAGCGCTGGCCTACAATTAGGTCCTAACGTGGCGAACTCACACCGTACTCAGACGGGTTGAGTCAGCACCAAAGTGCTCGGAGGAGGCGCCAGGTAGCCGAAATGAACAGCCTCGCCCCGACACGCGGCGGCTTCGACGACAAACACAGCTCAGTTGCCTTCAAAGCTCCCTGACGGACAGCGACGTGCGAGAAGACGTCCCAGCGGCTGGCACTGTAGCTTCTATTTTGTTTCCCTTTTTGCCCCTCTCCCTTGCGTCTATAAAAGGAAGAGGAGGGCAACCGTCACGAGGGCTGACGAACCGAACACTTACACTCCAGGGACTTGGGCTCGACACCCTCTCCCGACCAGTTTGTAACCCCTACTACAAACAACCCTAGCGCGAGAACACGGCAGCTCGATACTGGACGTAGGGTATTACTCCTCGGAGGCCCGAACCAGTCTAAATCCCGTTGTCTCTTGTGCTAACCATCCGAGTCCGACACACGATCGATACAAATTTACTGTCCGGCGGTAGAGAACCCCAACAATCATTGTCGGCATAATTTAGCTTTTGTAACGCACAGTTCAAGATTTTGGCAGAACTGTTGTCGGGGTTCTCTACCGCCGGCAGTAAATTTGTATCGGATTGCGTACCGAGCCTCGGACGGTTGCGCAAATGGGGGTATGCAGGATTTATACTGGTTCGGGCCTCTAGAGAGCAACACCCTACGTCCAGTTCGTGCTGTTGTGTTATTTGCACTGATTTGTAGTAGGGGGTACAAATAGGGCGAGAGAGGGAGCTCGGTCCCAAGTCTCTGTAATCTGTAGAATCCATGGCTGGCTGGAGGTAGAAGAAGAAAGGGAGTGCTCCTCCTGGAGGAGAAGGAAGGAGTAAAAGTAAAAAGCAAGCCTCCCACGAGAGGACCCCCTGCTCTCCCTTTTATCAGACAAGAGGAGCAGGTTACATCAATGCGATGGGTCAAGCCCGGAGAGGGAGAGAGAGAAAAAGAGAGAGGTGGGGAGTGTGCATGCTCAACAGGTGTACGGGAGGAAAGCCTTCTCCTCATGCAGCGGGTCCCGCTGCCCTTTGACGAGGGCCTAGATTAGGGCCCCCTTTGACGGCGAGATAATCTCTCTTGAGGTGAAGTCTTCTGACACCATTGACAATGTGAAGGCTAAGATTGACAACGTGAAGGCCAAGATTCAAGATGGGGAGGACTAAGGACCCCAGTCAAGACCATCACTGGTAAGACGTCTTGTTCCCGACTAGTTGGGAGCTTCTCCGACTAGTTCCCCACTAGAGGAACCCCCTCCGACGAGTCTTCGCCTCGCACGACAAGTCTCCGCCTTGCACGACAAGTCTCCGCCTCCGACTAAGGCGCAAACCGAACCACGTGGAGCGATCCCGGCGCGCAAACACCTCCACCACGATGCGTGGGGGGCCGGTTCCCCATGCCATGCAAACACACCAGCTGGCGGCCTGCGTGGGCAGCTGGCCCCGACAGGAGTCTTAACGCGGCTCTGCTCGGCTGCTCAGCCGTCAAATCACCATCATCTCCAACCCTGCAGCACGCAAACTCCACTCGAGACACTCAAGCACCCCCTATGACGAGCTCAGGCCTACGATTAGGCCTTAACGTGGCGGGCTCATCTCGCGCTCGGACGGACTGAGTCGCCGCCAAACTACTCGGAGAAAGCGACAGGCGTCCCGGAGTGAACAGCCTCGTCCGGCCACGCGGCGGTCTCTACGACAATGTAACGCAGCCCCTCTTCAATGCGTTCTGACGGACAGTGACGCGCGAGAGGACATCCCAGCGACCGAGCACTGTAACTCTTATCTCGTTTCCCTTTTTGCCCCTCCCCTTGCGTCTATAAAAGGGAGAGGAGAGCAACCGTCACAAAGGTTAGCTGACGAACCAAACACTCATTCTAAGGGACTTGGGCTCGATATCCTCTCCCGACCAGTTTGTAACCCCTACTACAAACCACCCTAGCGTGGGAACACGGCAGCTCGACACTGGACATAGGGTATTACTCCTCGGAGGCCCGAACCAGTCTAAATCCCGTTGTCTCCTGCACTAACCATCCGAGCCCGACACACGATCGATACAAATTTACTGTTCGATGGTAGAGAACCCCGACAGTTGGCGCGCCAGGTAGGGGCACATCGTGTGTCTCGACGAACTTCACCAGCGACTCGGATGGAGGGCCGCAGGGTTTCGCTAACCCCTGGGGCCACAATCCGCTTCGGCTCCCTCAACTTCGTCTACATCGGGCCGACGGAGTCTGTTGCCGGGCGCACCTTCACCCGGCCGGCCCGTCCCAACGTCCTGACGGGAGCAGCGGGACGCGCGGTGTTCGTCCGAGGCTTCTCGGACGAAACGATCATGACCATGTTGGGGCCAAACCCAACACAGGAGCGTTTTAGGCTCGCCGCCTATTACCTCACCGACCTCACCTTCCAGGCCAGCGGAGCCGAGCCGCTCGCCTGGGGGGAGTTCATGGAGCGGTACACCGCCATGTACCCCCGTGGGCAGCCAGGCCTCCCGGACGACCCGGTGACGGCCTACGTGAACGACCTACGCGCGACCTACGTCGCCCCCGGCGCCGCGACGACCCGGAGGGCACCAACAACGCACCCGCGCGACCCCACGCGCGAGTGCTTCGTATGCGTGGCGTCAGCTTCGAGCAGCTCCGACCCGGAGCCGGCACCACGTCATCACGCCACCGACACCCAACGCAGGGCACGCCTCGACGAGCTCGCCGAGGCCAGGCGCCAGCTTAACGACGAGCTGGCCAACCTCCACCGGGAGCTCGGGGAGGACCACGAACCCCGCAACCGGCAACCCGCCCCGTTGCCGGCCGTTCAGTTGGTCCCGGTGCAGGAACAACGCTGTGAAGGGGACGGCGAGCGGCAGGAGCGCCGTCCTGCTGCCGAACAACCTCGAGCTCGCGCCCCGACGCCGCCGGCTCGAGGACGCACGCGCGACAACGACCGACGCGCCAACGAAGGCGCGAACGTCAATGCCAACCCCGACGGTGACGCCCCGCCGCCCTTTAGGCGGGCGTCGCAGAACCTGGCCGCCGCAGCCATGCTGCTACGCGACTGCCCGGAGGCAGCGACCTCCGAAGAAAGACGAATGCGCCAGCTGCTCAAGGTGCTACTCGAAGCGGCAGCGGCGCAGCAGGCGGAGAGTTCCGCCTCACGCCAGCGGTCGGAGCGCGACTGAGGTGCGGTGCCATCCGCGCACAGTCCGAACCCGCCCCCCTCCCGGCATCAGGACCGTGGAGAAGGGGCCGGGGCGGCAGCGTCGGCAGTCAAGAGCCGGCTCGGGCCTGACCGCGATGCCCGGAACACCATCGAGGCTCGCCGACGGGCTGCGAGCATTGACAACCACCACGACCGCGACGACCGTGACCGCCGCGATGAGCACCGTTCGCGCCACCACGACGACCGAGGACGTGGACGACGCTACGACAACGACGATGACCGCGACCGCAGCTGGTCGCCAAGCCAGAGGGGACCGCGAGCTTTTGGTCAGGGCGTACGAGATGCGAGGTTCCCCTCGCGTTTCCGAGCTCCGACCAACATTCCCCGGTACGACGGGGACACCAACCCCAGCGTATGGCTGGAGGACTACCGGCTAGCGTGCCACGCGGGAGGGGCGACAGATGACCTCTTCATCATCAAGAACCTGCCGCTCTACCTCAGCGACTCCGCGCGGACGTGGCTCGAGCATCTGCCCCGCGACAAGATCAACAACTGGACCGACCTGTGCCGGGTCTTCGTCGGGAACTTCCAAGGCACGTACACTCGCCCCGGCAAGCAGTGGGAGCTGCGCAACTGCAAGCAGCAGCTGGGAGAGAGCCTGCGTGAGTACATCCGACGCTTCTCCAAACGCTGCACCGAGCTTCCCGGCGCGACGGACAACGACGCCATGTCGGCGTTCCAGAATGGCATGACCTGCACCTCCCTCATCCATCGACTCGGACGCCGCATACCTCGAACCATGCGGGAGCTCCTCGACATCGTGAGCAACCACGCGGACGGCGAGGAGGTGGTCGCGGCGACACTCAACACCCCTCAGGGCAAGGGGAAACAAGTCGTGGACCACGACGAGGGGACGTCCTCACGCTTCAAGAAGAAGAAGAAGAACGACAAGTGCCGTTGCGACGACAACTTGGTTGCGGTGGTCGAGCGCAAGGCGTCACGTCCCAAGGGCAACCCGTCCAAGGCTGGTCTTCCAAAGGACCAATTCGAGAAGCTCCTGGACGCGCCATGCGCACACCATGAGGTCCCCGTCAAGCACGCGCTCAAGGATTGCCGGTTGATCAAGAACTACGTCAACGACACCCTCAAGCCAAGGGCGGCGGATCCACCCAAGAAGGCGGCGCCACCTCCCGACAACGATGATGACGACGCGGGGGCTCGGTACCCGGGTGAAGATGGCGCGGTCCACATGATCTTCGGTGGGTCACCGGCGCGACCCTCAAGACACCGCGAGAAGCTGATCCGACGAGAAGTCTTCAGCACCGACTCCGCGAAGCTGTCCTACCTAAAGTGGTCGGAGGTTCCGATAACCTTCGACCGCAAGGACCATCCCAACCACGTGCCGCAGCCGGGATCATACCCACTAGTGGTAGCTCCTCTGTTCAAGTCTAAACGGATCCACAAGGTCCTGATGGATGGAGGAAGCGGGATCAACGTGCTCTATGTGTCAACGCTTGACGACATGGGCATCCCGCGGTCCAAGCTGCGGCCGTCGACAGCACCGTTCCACGGGGTCGTCCCTGGAATGGAAGCTCTCCCCATCGGGCAGATCGATCTGCCCGTCACGTTCGGGGATCTGCGAAACTTTCGCATAGAAACCCTCACCTTCGAAGTGGTGGGGTTCTCGGGGACGTACCACGCCATCCTCGGGAGGCCGGCATACGCGAAGTTTATGGCCGTGCCCAACTATACGTACCTGAAGTTGAAGATTCCCGGCTCGAAGGGGATCATCACAGTAGGGACCACGTATCAGCGCGCATTCGAGTGCGATGCTGAGTGCTTCCAGTTTGCGGAGGCACTAATCCAGTCTGAGAGGCTCCACGCCGAGCCCCCATCTGAGGACCAGGATATCTCCGAGTCGTCCAAGCGAGCGGCCTGCTCTTTCGAGCCCGCCAAGGATGTCAAGGATGCGGCTGTCTCCGACGACGGTCGTACGCTCCGTATCGGGACGGCACTCGATCCTAAATAGGAAAGCGCGCTCGTCGTCTTCCGCAAAGCGAACCTCGATGTGTTTGCATGGAAACCCTCCGACATGAAGGGGATCCCGAGAGAGGTTGCCGAGCACAAGTTAAACATTAAGCCGGGATCTTAACCGGTAAAGCAACGCCTTCGCCGCTTCAACGACGAGAAGTGCAAGGCGATTGGCGAGGAGATCAAGAAGCTCCTTAGTTCAGGGTTCATCCGAGAAGTATTCCACCCTGAGTGGCTTGCTAACCCTATACTTGTAAAGAAGAAGAATAAGAAATGGAGGATGTGTGTTGACTATACGGGCCTTAACAAGGCATATCCCAAGGATCCGTTTCCTTTGCCTCACATAGATCAGGTAGTCGATTCGACAGCTGGGTGCGAAACCCTCTATTTTCTCGATGCGTACTCCGGGTACCACCAGATAGCGATGTGCATAGCGGACCAACTCGCAACCTCGTTCATTACTCCGTTCGGCGCTTACTGCTACAAGACGATGCCTTTCGGGCTCAAAAACATGGGTGCTACGTTTCAAAGATGCATGCGACGAGTCTTCGGGGAGCTTATAGGGCGCATCATCGAGGCGTACGTCGACGACATTGTGGTCAAGTCGAAGAAGACCGGCGATCTGGTCCCGGACCTCACGGAGGTCTTCGCCAAGCTGAGACAACACGTGGTGAAGCTTAACCCCGAGAAGTGCGTTTTCGGGGTTCCGAGGGGCATGCTCCTCGGCTTTGTCGTGTCAGAACACGGCATTGAAGCAAACCCCGACAAGATCTCGGCCATCACGGGCATGGGGCCGATCAAGAACTTGAAGGGCGTACAGCGTGTCACGGGCTGCCTCGCGGCTCTGAGCCGTTTCATAGCACGACTCGGAGAGCGCAGCCTACCATTATACCGCCTGATGAAGAAGTCCAGCCACTTTGCATGGACCTCCGAGGCACAAAAGGCGCTCGACTCCCTCAAGAACATGCTAAAGAGCCCGCCGATCCTCACAGCTCCGACACCTGAAGAGCCTATGCTCCTGTACATCGCCGCGACAACCCAGGTGGTCAGTGTCGTGCTGGTGGTCGAACGAGAAGAGCCCGAAAGGTCGCAAAAGGTGCAGCGCCCAGTGTACTTCGTAAGTGAGGTACTCTCCGATTCCAAGACCCGCTACTCACAGATGCAGAAGCTTGTGTATGCTGTCTTGATGACCAAGCGCAAGCTCCGACACTACTTCGATGCACACCCCATCACCGTGGTGTCCAAGTACCCGCTCGGGGAGGTCATCCAGAACCCCGAGGCCGAAGGAAGGATAGCCAAGTGGGCGCTCGAGCTGATGGGGCAGAACATATCGTATGCACCCTGCAGTGCCATCAAGTCCCAAGTGTTGGCGGATTTCGTTGCTGAGTGGACGGAGATTCAAACCCCGTCGGCACCGATTGAGCACGAGACGTGGATCATGTACTTCGACGGCTCGGTCATGAAAGAAGGAGCGGGTGTAGGCCTTGTCTTCATCTCGCCTCTGGGCGTGCGCATGGAGTACATGGTCCGACTACATTTCCCGGCCTCCAACAACGTCGCCAAATATGAAGCGCTCATCAACGGCCTCCGAATAGCGGTCGAGCTCGGCATCCGTCGCCTCGAGATCCGAGGAGACTCGGAGCTTGTCGTGGACCAAGTCATGAAGGACAAGAACTGTGTAGATCCGAAGATGGTGGCGTACTGCCAGGCCGTTCGTGACTTAGAAGGCAAGTTCCACGGACTCGAGCTTCATCACGTACTGCGCGACTATAACAAAGTCGCCGACGTCCTCGCCAAGACTGCATCAAGTCGCAAGCCGGTACCGCACGGGGTCTTCGTGAGTGACCAACACACGCCCTCTGTGCGAGCAGAGGGGGAGAAGTCGCCCGAGGTTGCAGAGCCAGAGGTCATGGCGATCGACCAACCGCCCGAGCCGAACCTTGAAGATCCCGACTGGCGTTTTCCCATCCTCGAGTGGCTCGTCGAGGGAAAGCTTCCCTCCGACCAGACGGAGGCCCGACGCATCACGCGGCGAGCTAAAGCGTTCATCCTCATCGACGGCGAGCTCTACAAATGGGGAGCCGCAGGCATACTCATGCGGTGCATCCTCGGAGATCAAGGCAAGGAGTTGCTACGCGAGATCCATGCCGGCACGTGCGGACATCACGCGGGCCCGAGAACACTTGTCGGGAAAGCTTTCCGACAAGGGTTCTACTGGCCCATAGTGGTGGCGGACTCCAAGGACATCGTGCGTCGTTGCGAGGGGTGCCAATTCTACGCTCGACAAACTCATCTCCCGGCGCAAGCACTTCAAATAATCCCCCATCACATGGCCTTTCGCTGTGTGGCACCTCGACATGGTGGGGCCGCTCCGGCAAGCGCCCGGGGGCTTCACACACCTGCTCATGGCGGTCGACAAGTTCTCTAAATGGATCGAGGCACGACCCATCGTGAACGTCCGCTCCGAGGAAGCCGTGTCTTTCTTCACCGACATCATCTACCGCTTCGGCATACCCAACACGATTATCACCGACAACGGCACCCAGTTCACGGGGAAGAAATTCCTCAACTTCTGCGAGGACAACAACATTCGCGTGGACTGGTCTGCCGTGGTGCACCCGAAGACCAACGGGCAGGTCGAGAGGGCAAACAGCATGATCTTGCAAGGGTTGAAGCCTCGCATCTTCAAGCGTCTCGAGAAGTTCCGAGCAAGATGGGTGGCCGAGTTGCCGTCTGTGCTCTGGAGCCTGCGCACCACACCATGTCGGGCGACGGGTTTCACACCTTTCTTCATGGTGCACGGGTCGGAGGCAGTACTACCCACGGACATCGACTACGGCAGCCCGCGAGTGCAAGCCTATACCGAGGAAGGCAACCAGGTCGCGCTCGAGGATGCGATCGACCAGCTCGATGAAGCGCGAGACGTGGCGCTCCTGCGCTGCGCCAAGTACCAACAAGCTCTACGACGCTACCACGAGCGTAATGTGCGCTCTCGTGAGTTCCACATCGGAGACCTGGTCCTCCGACGAGTTCAGGGCAGCAAAGATCGACACAAGCTTTCAGCCCCTTGGGAGGGGCCGTTCATTGTCCACCAGGTGCTTTGACCCGGAACATACAAGATCCGATACGAGGACGGACGAATCGTCTCCAACGCATGGAACATCGAACACCTGCGGCCATTTTACCCTTGAGTAACTATTTAAATCTTATACGTCAATGAATAAATGCCGCATGCTTTGTTCTTATGTCTATAAGTTCGAAAAACTTCTCGGTTGCCATGTTTCTGAATATGTGACTTCCCTGAAGGCTGAGCAGCGAGTGTCCCTGCACCTGTGCAGAAACGCTCCCTGCTCAGGGGCTACCTAGGGCACGATGCCCTCCTTCCGTTTTTACTATTTTTTCAAAAAAAATCCCGACATCTATGTCGTGACCGATCGCACGAGCGAAAGGTTTTTTGACGGAAAGCTTGACCTTGCGAGAAGTAAAGACGACGGCCTGCGTGGGGCAAGACGTTGCTGCTCGTTCAAAGTTCCTAGCACCTACGCCTCCGCGGCTATGGTGCAAAGACTTGTGGGCATAGCTCGAGTCCTCTGGCCTTCGTCCGATCTCTTTTCAAAGGTGTTCAAGTGACCGCCCGGACTCCGGTCTAAAACAATTTTCACGACAAAAACGCTCAAGTTACTTCTCGAACTCCCCAAGTCTCGGGGGCTGCGAACGAGTGGCAGCCCTTAGCGGCTCGAGAAGACCGAGATTCTCGACTCCTACGCCCCCGCGGCTCCAGAGTAGAGCTTGGTCGTCTCGAGTTCCTAAGGTCAACTACACGTTATGATGGTCGACCCCGGGCGCTTGGGAACGTTCGAGCTGTAACGCTTTTCGAATAAGTTCTCGACAACGCGACACCGTTTCGTGATGTTGCACCAATGAACTGTTCTTAATATTACATGTAATTAAAATGGTACATCTAAACTGAAGGACTGGAGCTTCCCGGGTCTTCTGGTGCTTCTTCTGGCAGTAGGCCCCGGTCCTTCAAGGCGGCGTCAGCCATGTCGCGGGCGAAGGAGGCGCAGTCTTCTTCGAGCTCGTCGCACTGGGTGTCGGAGATGCCAAGGGCCCAGCCGCCGCTCAACGCCATGCGGTCCAGCCCCTGGTAGTGCGACTCGAACATGGCGAGCACCCGGTGTACCACCCTCCGAGCCGTCGACAGTTCACGCTCTCTGATCACCTCTGGGAGCCGCCCAACCTCTTCAACAAGCCTGTCAGGCAACATCGGCCCGAAGGGGACCCCGAGCCCGGTCATGACTGCACCGACAGCTCTCGCAAGCTTGGCGAGGTCTTGGATGTTCGCCTTGCGGGACGCCTCCGACTCGCGTCGGGCATTCCTGGCCTGCCCCAGCTCGACCGCGGCCTGCTCTCGAGCCATCTGAGACTGCTCGAGCTCGGCTTTGGTTTCTGAGAAAGCAAACAGATCGATGTGTCACGACCAACTCAAAGGAAAAGCGAGAATGAAGTCAAGGTGTGGGGCTTACTCTCGAGCTGCTCCGACAGCCACTCGATCGAGCTGTCCTTCTCGATGACCTTGAGCAGGGCGGCGTTCAGCTTCTGCGTCTTCTCCGTGAGCTTCACGGTCATCCCGGCACGGTACACGCGCATCCCTGGAGCGCGAAGAGACAAGTCAATACAAACAAAGAACAAGTGAGAATTGAGTAAGTTGCGAGAAGCAGCGTCAAGCCGCACCGTCGAGGTCCTGTGACAACATGGCGTTGTCCTCTCGCAGCCGAGTCGCCTCCTCGGAGACCACCTAGAGCCTGTTGGTCACCTCGGAGAACTGGCGGTTGGCCGTCGTGAGGTCTACCCCGGCGGTAGCCAAGTCCCGCTCCAGCTCCGCCACCTTCGCCTCGAGCGCCGTCTTCTCCTGGGCTGCGGTCTGGGCGGCGTCCCGTGCGATGGCCTCGGCAGAGGCGGCGGCGGTGGTGGCCTTCTCGGCAGCGTCGTTGGCGGACACTGTGGTGACCCGCAGCCTCTCGATCTCTGCCTCCACTTGAGCCAACCTCGTCGCTAGATCGTCCCGCTCCATCGTGGCAGTGGCGACAGCAGCTTGCGCGGCCGTGGCGCGGTCCTCCGCGGACTGCTTGGTGGCCTCGAGTGCAGTCCTCGTCGTCACCTCGCTCGCCACCGCCGCGGCAGCGGCCACGCGGGCGACCACCAACTGCATCTCGAGCTGGGCCCTCTCTGCACGGAGCTCGCTGACGGTGCGCGCCCTCCTCCGACTGGATGCCGCGAGCGTCTGCTCCGAACGAGGAGTACATCAACTATGGATATCGGAGGAGCAGAAGAAAACAAAAATAGGCAGCCACATCAAGAGAACTTACTGTGGTTGCGGGAAGAATGAGCTCGTCGAATGCGCGGCGCGCCCACGACAGCCCGCGCTCAAGGGTGTGGCAAGCCTCGGACTCCTCATCCCCGCCAGCATCCGTGTCCACCTCGAAGGCGGTCGCC
Source organism: Cenchrus fungigraminus (assembly GCA_036936925.1). Lineage (NCBI taxonomy): Eukaryota > Viridiplantae > Streptophyta > Magnoliopsida > Poales > Poaceae > Cenchrus > Cenchrus fungigraminus. The sequence continues at coordinate 79,900,765 of CM072780.1, forward strand.
CACGAGAAGCAGGCCAGGTCGGTGATCCGCGCGTCACCTTCCTCAGGCTCCGGCGGCTGGGCCGCGCCAGAGTCATCCCCGGCCTCTTGGATTTCCGGGGAGGTGGTCCTCGCCACACTCCCGAGAGCATCGTGCTCTTGTGGAGCTACGAGGGATGGGCTCGTCGCAGGTGCCGTCTCGACGACAGGGGCGGTGGGTCGGAGAGACGACGGCTCCGGAACCTCGACTGCGGCCGGGTTCGCCCCAGCAGCTGGCTCCGAAGGGATGACCAAGGTCGGCTCCGTGCTAGCCGCAGACTCCCCGAGGACCTCCTCTGCCGCCTCCGACGCCGCCAGGGGCACGGGACCTCCGACATCTCCACCTTGGCCCGGCGTCAACTGCCCCGCCGCGGTGACGCCGGACGTGGGCTTTCCGTCGTCAGGTACCGCCGCTTCAGCCGAGGTTGCGGCTTCTGACGCCGTGGGCTCGGGGACCTCGACCTCCGACCTCACCGGGACGGCCAGCATGTGTTCCAGCACAGCCTCGTAGATGTCCCGGTCGTTGCTCGGCAGCTCGGTGTCGTCAAGATCGATGATCTCGAAGTTGATGGCGGACATGGCACCCGATGTTGGTGCTTCCATCGCGCTCCCACCCGCCAACGCCGTTGCGGGCACTGGAGTTTCCGTCGCCGCTGGCACCGCGCCTTCATGGACCCTGGTCGGCGGAGGCGGAGGCACGGTCCGCTCGGCAGATGCCATCACGACATCACCGCCTCCCAAGGCGGCCTCGACCTGCGGCTCTGTCACCGCCTGGGAAGCAGTCACCTCCGCGACCGTCTGCCCCTCGCCCAAGTTGTCGGCGCCCGACGACAGCGGAGGCGCCACCGGCTCAACCACCTCGGTGGCCACAACCAGCCCGCTCCGGGCCTGCTCCGCCAACGGCTCGGCGTAAGGAGGCTGTGAGCGGGGCTCGGAGGACGGGCCACGCGAACTCAGCGCCACGCGCTTCAGAGGCGCGAGGCTGAGCACACCGGTGTCGGCGCGGCTGCAGGAAACACGAAGACGAAAATCAGAAGACGAACAAGATGAAGGGTCGAAGACGACAAAAACACGGTGGGCAGGGGCTTACATGCTGGAACGGACGCGGGCCCGCTTCACCGGCCGGTCCGACAGGCCCTGCTCGGGGGCTGACCGCTTGGCCTCAGCCGACTCGGAAGCCGACCCCCGGCGCTCCGCCGACTCGGGGGCTGGCCCACTTCTCCCCTCCGGCTCGGGGACGGTGCTTCGCTCCCCTGGTTGCACGGGGGCTGTCCTCCCGACCTCCGCCGCGTCGGAGGCCGGCCCCTGACTCCCGCCGGCGGAAAGGGGAACGTGCACGTCTGGGGCCCCGCCGCCCCGGATGACTAAAGACTGCAGGCGCCGCGGGGGGGGGAGGGGCGCTCGAATCCGCCCCCTGTGGTGCACTCGGTGTGGCCGCCGGCGTTGCCGACCTCGCCCTCGACGAACGCCTCTTCAAGGAGTCCGCATCCGGGCGGTCGGAGCCGTCGAAGAGATGGCGGGGCGAGGGCTCGTGCTCCGCAGGCTGCCTGGGCGGGTCGTCACGGCGAGAAGGTTCCCTCCGCCTCTCGGCGGCACCCGAGCCACCAGGAGCCGTGTGCGAGCGAGTCACCCGCTGATCTTCTCGGACGGGGCGGGCCTCCGACCGCGAGCTTGAGCCCACGCCCTTCTCTCGGGCGGCTGGCTCCGGCCGCCGTGACGAGGTCACCTCCGCCGCGCGGGGTGGCGAAGGTGTGGACGACCCCGACATGTCGCTCCAATCAACCGCGGCGCTGGGCTCGTCTCCACTCCATGCCGGCGCCGGTGACGGGTCTTCATCGGAGGACACATCGCGCTCCCCCGCCTTACGCCGCTTAATGCGGTCGTCATTCCGATCGCGCTTGGCGATCTCCTGCTCCTTGTGCTGCGCCTTGCGCGCGGCCCGCCGCTTCTCTGCGGCCGCCTGATTTCGCTTGAAGATCGCCTCCTCCGGGAGAGGCGCCTTCGCCGGCACGAGGTGGGCGCACTTCAACTGAAAAGCAAGGGGCGGGCAGGTCAGCGATCATCAGGAATCTCCGATAAGATCGACACCAATCCAAGAAGCCAAGTTTACGAGGAACTTGTCGAAAGAAGAAAACAACTTACAAGTTTTTCAGTCTCCCCGTTGGGGAGCATTGGAAGAAGCCGCGCTGGCGGCCACGAGAAGGTCGACTTCCCGATCGCCAACGCCACGCGGCGCTGGATCTCGTTCAGCGACGGGAATTCAGGCGCGGTCATGGTCCCCGTCCAGGGGGCTCTGTCGGCCGTCATCTCGCAGAGGCGCAGCGGTCGCCTCCGAAGCGGTACGACCCCCCGGGCGTGGTACTGACCAATGACGGTCGCCAGGGTGACCCCGGCCTCTCGGAGGCGGGTCAGCACCGCCCAGTGATCCTTGAGCAGCTTCTCCTGCTCCGCCTTCGGGGGGCCATCGGTCCAGTTCCTCCGCACCTGCGCGATGGAGTTCCCGGTGAACGCCGGCAACGCAAACTCGGGGTCGTTCCTCAGATAGAACCACCCCTTGTGCCAGCCGCTGTTCGAGCTGGTCAACGAGGACGGGATGTAGCTGTCGCCCCGCCCCTGCTTCATCCGGAGGTTGGCGCAGCCGATCGTCGCCGCCCTGGAGCTGTCCTTCAAGCACGCGAACATGAAGAAGTACTTGAAGAGGTGCCAATGGGCACTGATCCCCAAGTACCCCTCGCACATCGCCTCGAATGCCGCCATTTGCTGGATGCTGTTCGGATTGAGGTGCTGCAGCTGGAGCCCGTACTCGAAGAGGACCGCCCGGATGAACCGCCCGGCGGGGGTGGAGAAGCCGCGCTCGTGGAAGGCCACGAACGAGATGACGTACCCCGCGGGTGGGCGCGGCACGGACTCCTCCCCGGGCACCTTCCACTCCACGGCGTCAATGCGTGGAGGGTGTTGCCCGGCCTCGACGAGGTGGCACAACATCGAGCGGGACACATTGGACCGTGTCCAGTTCGACATGGCGGCGGCGAGCTTTCGAGCGAGACTACGGCGCGAGCTGTAGCGGTGCTGCGGGCGCAAGGGAGCGAGGGAAATGGGACGCAAAGGCGGAGGAAGAAGACGAGGGAGTAAAGTCCCAAATCTACGGCCGGCGCGCGGTTAAAAAGGAAGGAGCGCGGCTGCCAACCTTAAATGCCGGGCCCGCCGCGTCAGCGAAACGCCCGCCTACGTGCGCCTGCCCCGGCGTGACTGGCGCCCGCCCGCGCGACGCCTCGATTCCCGCTGAACCCAGGAGCCTGAATCGTCCCCGCACAGTCACTTCAAACTGTCTCGTCTGCCACAACGGCCGAGACGCCCACACCGCCCGCATCATCCGCATCGCCCACGTCGCCCGCGTCATCCACGTCACCCTGAACGCCCACGACTACCCCAACGGAACAATTTGGGGCCACCACGCCAATAATGAAGATTAAAAACCCACGAGCGAGTCTACAACTCACTCGCGGTCTCGGGGGCTACATCCGGCGGATGCGCTCGCGCGCACCCACCGGGAAGACCAAGAACAAAAATCAACGCCAAACCTTCTCGACTGAGCCTGTGCGCGAGTCTCTGACTCCCTCTCAGGCTCGGGGGCTACTGACGAGGGCCTAGATTAGGGTCCCCTTTGACGGCGAGATAATCTCTCTTGAGGTGAAGTCTTCTGACACCATTGACAATGTGAAGGCTAAGATTGGCAACGTGAAGGCCAAGATTCAAGACGGGGAGGGCTAAGGACCCCAGTTAAGACCATCACTGGCAAGACGTCTTATTCCCGACTAGTTGGGAGCTTTTCCGACTAGTTCCCCACTAGAGGAACCCCCTCAGACGAGTCTTCGCCTCGCACGACAAGCTGCTCGTTCGCACGAGCAGTCTCCGCCTCCGACTAAGGCACAAACCGAACCACGTGGAACGATCCCGGCGCGCGAACACCTCCACCACGACGCGTGGGGGGCCGGTTCCCCATGCCATGCAAACACACCAGCTGGCGGCCTGCGCGGGCAGCTGGCCCCGACAGGAGTCTTAACGCGGCTCTGCTCGGCTGCGCAGCCATCAAATCACCATCATCTCCAACCCTGCAGCACGTAAACTCCACCCGAGGCACTCAAGCACCCCCTATGACGAGCTCAGGCCTACGATTAGGCCTTAACGTGGCGGGCTCATCTCGCGCTCGGACGGACTGAGTCGCCGCCAAACTACTCGGAGAAAGCGCCAGGCGTCCCGGAGTGAACAGCCCCGTCCGGCCACGCGGCGGTCTCTACGACAATGTAACGCAGCCCCTTTTCAATGCGTCCTAACGGACAGTGACGCGTGAGAGGACATCCCAGCGACCGAGCACTGTAACTCTTATCTCGTTTCCCTTTTTGCCCCTCCCCTTGCGTCTATAAAAGGGAGAGGAGAGCAACCGTCACAAAGGTTAGCTGACGAACCGAACACTCATTCTAAGGGACTTGGGCTCGATACCCTCCCCCGACCAGTTTGTAACCCCTACTACAAACCACCCTAGCGTGGGAACACGGCAGCTCGACACTGGACGTAGGGTATTACTCCTCGGAGGCCCGAACCAGTCTAAATCCTGTTGTCTCCTGCGCTAACCATCCGAGCCCGACACACGATCGATACAAATTTACTGTCCGGCGGTAGAGAACCCCGACACCCTTGGTCCCTGTTCTCCACATGATGACTTGCGTGCTTTCCCATGCGAGGGGCCCAGGCAATGATTGCTTCCGACACCTGGAACATGAATGGGCAATGAGGGATCCAAAACTACTCGGGAGGACACCCAACTAGTCGGAAGCTGCATGTCTGGAGGTCACGTGGTGCCATGGCTTGCCTTTATGACCGTTTTCTCTCACAGAAATAAACCCCAGGAATACCACTTGGTTTGTGGCCGTTTTCCTTCACGAAAATAATTCCTGGAAGCCACTGAAAAATACGCCGGGGACCATCGTGGCTGCGGCAGTCGCTTGTAATCACTGTCTTTAGGTACCCGTAATATTTGGTCCCGTCAACTGTGTATAGTGAATATCCTTTAGCTTCAGTTTGGTGTTAATTTTAGAGAGAGAGAGAGGGAGAGAGAGGAGAGTGTGTGTGTGTTTGCCACCAAAGCTATCATGTTCAGTATTTAAGATAATGTAAGAATGAATTGTATATCACATGAAGGCACTCCTAATGCAAACTTCACCAGGCAGTCTAAGTCTATCAACTACCCTCTCGTTTATATTTTTTCTGATGTGACGTTGTATTCATTGAAGAAAGAGAGAGAGAGAGAAAATGGGTCATAAGATAAATGAGTCTAAGACCAAGTCTTCACGCAAGTCAAGACAGTTAGCCAGAAAGATAAATGGGTCATAAGATACTAGGATAGAAAATTGCATTGCAGAAGATAGTTTCTTGTTGTCACGATGTTCTAGATTATAGAAACTCCTTGACGCTCATGTTTTGGGACTGCCGTCAAATTAAAGTTTTTGGGAGAATTCTGTATCACCTAAAACCAGCACTTCATCACTTCAAAATGCTTCTCTGAAATGCAACTGTGGCGATCATCATATTGCACTAACGAATCGTATTTCAGTCCAGAGAATGTTCATGCGTAGAATTCCCAAACTAACGGCGGCATGCAGCATATGCATGCATCCTCCGTAACGGAGGTCCAGGGCGTCGTTCTCGTCTTTCGCAGGCAGCTCCTCCAGCGCCAGCCGAGGACCTCTAATCCTTCGTTCATGCATGGACAGGCCAGTTCGCCTCGTGCAGGAGGGAGGTTGCGCCGTTCGGCCGTTGCATGTCCAGCTCCGGACTTCCGGTATACGTTCCGGCCTGGGCTTGTTGATTTCGCAGCGAACGACGTCGCCGTCTTAACGTGCACTCGTGCTTTGCGCACCGTGGCCATGGCCCATGGCCCATGGGCATCTCGGCGAGGCGCTGCTCTGGCGGAGGAGGTCGTAGAGGCTGGGGCCCACGCACTCCCCGACGATGCAGAGGGGACCCAGGGCGGACGACGCCGTGGAACTGAAAACCGACGACGAGCGGGTTCGCGCCTCCTCGATGCTCGAGCAAGCTCCGCGGGGCCGCGCGGAGAAGCATGCATGGTGGCGACGACGATCCGGCCGGTGCCGCGCGGTGGCGATTTGGGCTCGCCGCTCGCGTGTGGAACAAGGCTGGACGCTGAACGACGGGTTTGCTATGCTAGGCAGGGGACGGCTGCGCGAGGCGCGCCGCCATCTCTGCGTAATCGATCGCCAATGGCGCCTCTCCCGGAGCAACCGCCGGATGCGCGTAATCCTAATCACGACGCATATGGCGCGCGCCCTTTGCGTTCTCGTCAGGCGAATCTCCTGTTGCTCTGTTTTGTTCCCCGGGCCTAGAGCTTGGCGTTCGTATGTGAGTGCAGGTACCGGATGGCACGGCATTTGCCGTCTTCTCCTGAGTCGTCATGACCATGGCGCCGCGGCCGACGACCACGACGTCTCTGTATCGCAGTTGCAGCAGTACGCCGACGGCGACCTAACACACCGGAGGGCGACGGCCGACGGGACCCGACTCATGCTGCTCGCTGCTGATCATATGAGTAATCAGTTCGTTAGCCATATGTTCCCTGCACGGCGCTAGTACCGTGCGATTTTTGGCCTTGAGTGCAAGTGCAATCAAACAGTAGGCGGTAGCGCGGGAACGAAACTACTGTTCAAAAGTTCCTTTCACCATCATCCGACGATATTCACACAGAGAAACATATACCAAAGAACAAGTCACTGATGAAAGAATAATGGACGGATTCCATTTCATGAATCTGTTGCGACGAGATCTTTGTCCGTACAATGCAGTCAGCTCTGATCTGGAAGCGTCGCCGGCCGCGGCGCTGGCGGCGCGTTCCGGACGACGTGCCTCCGGCAGTTGTGGAAGATGCTATCGTAGACGAGGTCGAACTGCACGCCGCCCCGCCGGCGGTTGATGACGAACGCCATGTGGTCCGCCTCCACGATCTGGTAGTACCACACGCCCGGCCGCAGCGGGCGGCAGCAGCCGTCGGCGCCGTCGCCCTCCTCCTCCTCCACCGGGACGCTCGGGTGCTCGACGGGGATCCGCGGGTGCGTCATGGAGAAGGCGTTGAGCGCGCCGTCGTTGTCCTCCCAGTCCTTGTCCCGATACCCCTCGTACGGCGGCGGCGCGGCCGCGGCGGGGTAGCGCCAGCGGCACATCTGCAGGGAGCGGAGGAAGAGCAGCGGGTGGATCCGCAGCAGCGGCCCGGTAGGGACGGCGCCGCCGCGTGTCCGGGCGGTGCGCCGACTGGCGTAGCTGAAGTAGAAGGTGCACGGGAACGTGCGGACCCCGGCGTTGATCCTCGCCGCGCCGTGGATCGTCAGGTCCGGCACGATCCAGTCCCCGGTAGCGAAGGGCCCCCGCCGGTTCCGGAGGAGGATGTCGGCGAGCCCCGCGGCGCCGACGAGGCGGCGCGACATGCCGAAGTGGTCGAAGCCGAAGTCGTAGTAGCGCTTGAGCCAGGGGAGGTCGAGCCAGTGGTACAGGACGCTGCCGACGCGGCAGATCTGGAGGAGGCAGGCGGCGCGCATGGTCCGGCCGCCGTCCTCGGGCCTCATGCCGTCGATGTAGGCCCGCGTGGTGCCGTTGAGCGCGCCGGAGAGGGAGGTGACGCTGAGCACCCAGCGCTCCGAGGTGCCGCCGTGGCCCTCGAACGCCCCGTCGTGGAGCATCTGCTGGAGGAGGCGGATCACCTGCGCGCCGGCGGAGTGGCCGACGAAGTGCACCGGGTGGTCCTCGTCCCAGACGGGGTAGTGGCCGCGCTCGTAGGTCCGGCCGAACCGGGCGTGGCCGCACGCCTCGCTGTGCTCCGCGCCGTAGTCCACCCGCCCGCCTTTGAGGTAGTAGAAGAGCTCACGAGCCCTGTCGTGGACGCTGGTCAGCGAGCCCAGGTCCGGCACCAGCACGCGGTCGTCCTTCTCCTCCGCGCCGGCGAAGTACGACAGCCCTCCCAGCCTCTGCAATCAACGGCAGCGAGAGTGTTGAGCGAGAGCCGAAGGCGAGGAGCGGAGAACAGAGCATCCGATCGAGCAACAGAGAAGGAGGACGCACGCCTTTGCCGAAGCCGAAGATGCCGTGCACCAGGACGATCGGCGGCACGGCGCCGTCGAGCACGGCCGCGGCGTCGTCCTCGCCGTCGACCACGGAGTCCTTGGCCACGCCGCCGCCACCGGCAACCAGGCCCTTTACGAGGGAGGTCGCGACGTCGGCGGCGACGGCGGTGCCGAAGATGTAGAAGGCGTAGCCCAGATGGACGACCGCGCTGACGAGCAGCTCGGCGGCGCCCAGCGCCGCCCACACCCAGTTCCTCATACGATCGAGACGCCTCGATGTCGATGGCGATGCTGCTGGTTCTTTCTCTTGCGTGGTTGCTCTGCTCTGCCGATGGAGGCCGGTGCTGTGCGGCTTTTGGAGGGAAACCCATCGGGAGAAGTCTGGTAGTTTGGAGAGACAAGTTTGCATGCTGAGTTGGCCACTACTCCGCACCGTTCTCGTGCTGTCTGGTCCCCAACGGATATCGCTTGGTGTGGAAGGGTCCGGCGCGTGTTTGGATGAAGGGGTAAATAAAATAAATTTGCTCCAAATTGACGTCAAAGGTGCTAAACATGTAGGGTAAGAGTAACTCCAACCGTCTCTTTATTTTTACTAGCTAAATTTGGAGATTTAGCCCATTGTAAAAATAGAAAATTTCATAATTCTACTGAGTAATACAACAGACTAGCTATTGTTCATTTTGCAAATCCCACAAACTACTCACTGACGCATAGGACCCACCTATCATTCTCTCTCTTCCCTACCTTATCCTCTCCTTCCCCTCCACGGTCCGGACAGCCGGCCATGCTCCTCCCGTCCGTCCTCCCCACGGTGTGAGACCTCGCCCTCCCGAGCGGCGGAGTTCGAGTAGGGTGCGGGAGGGAAGGACACGGGCGTGATCGTCGAGAAGCGGATGGCTGCCGCTGCTATGGCGCGTCGGTGCTGACCGGCCGGGAGTGGACGGAGATGGTGGTGGCTGGAAAAGCAGCGGGAGGAGGTCCGGTCCCTCCCTCAGTCGCGGAGCCCGCGCTGCCCTCGCCACGAAGCCAGCGAAGCTCTCCGCCGGGAGCTCACGCCGCCCACGGAGCCTGGGAGCGGGGAAGACACCACGCGCGTCCCATGGAGCCCGTAAGCGAGGAAGACAGCGCGCGCCACCGGAGCTCACGCCTCCCTCTGCCGCCGGTTGGCTCCACCTCCCCGCGCCCGTCCTCGCCGCCGATCGGCTCCACCTCCCCGCGCATGTCCTCGCTGTCGGCCGCCGCGCCCGCCCCGGCCGTCGTCCCCTCCGTCGTCGTGCTCGCGCTCCGGGGCCTCAACCTCACTAGCGCACTCCCGGCGGCGCCGCTCGTGCTCCTCCGCCGCCTTCGCGTGCTCAGCCTCTCCGCCAACATGCTGGCGTCCGAGTCGTCGTCGTTGCCGCCCTCGATGCCCTCCACCACGGCCGTCCTCCCGCGCGCCGTCCTCTTCTGCCCTAGCGCCGCTGCGGATCGATGGCGGGAGGTGTGAAATGTTTGGATTGTGCACGCGGTGTGGGGATAGCGAGGAGGGCGCCTCTTCTATCTTTGACGAGCGGACGTGCTGAAGTCGTTGTTATTCCGAGTCTGTTGGAAGGGGTGTCGGGCATCTGATCTTTATTTTTTACTTATCCGAAACAGGATACAGAGGCTCTTGGAGTTGCTCTAGATGTGGTGGGTCAAATGTGTAGCCCCTAATTTCACTTGCCACTCAAGAATGTAAATTGAGGCAAATTTGCGCTGGACCCCCTCATATCTCTCTCCCCTGGACCCATCCGCATCCCTCCACCGCCCGCATCCCGCGTGCAGCGCCGCTCCACCCCTATGACGGCTCCCGTCCGCGTCGCCTCCCTCTCCCATCCGCGTCGGCATCTCCGTCATGTCGCTCTCCGTCGCTCCACTGCGCCACCACCAGTGCTGCTCTCGCCTCTATCCGCTCGCCGCCGCGGAGTCGTCTCCATGCCTCGTCCTAGCTCGAGGTGAGGAGGGGGATCGATCCCCTTCACCCCCCTCTCCGTTTTCCCCCTTTCCCTGGCCTCTGCCGTACCCTGAGGTGCCGGCGAGCGACACTGCCAGCCGGCCATCCGTCCCGTTTCCCGTGAGGAAGAAGGGTGTTTTGCCCTTAGTCCCCTCCATCTTTTCCTTTTCTTTTCCATCCGATCCCTTCCCCTCTATTCGGTAAGTTTGTCCCCTCAATATTTGCCCCTCAATCCAAACATCTTAAGGGATCAAATTTGTTAAAAGTAAATGAGAGGGGTAAAACATTTGCTTTGGAGCATATATTTACCCAATCATCCAAACACGCCCCAGTCACCTTTCGGTATCCGCTGCCTGGACGCGAAATTCCTTCACTTGTGGTTGACATGTGGGGCCACGTGCCTTTTTTTAAAAGAAATCCACGCTTGCATTTGTTTACTATAAACATCAGTTGTAGCAGTGAAATTTAAAAGATGTTGTAACTTGTAAGGACATTTGATTTTTGGGCACACTAAATCAGATGTACAATTGCAATCAATGGTGAAGTTGGAGCAAATTGGAGGGTAGTGCACTTGCTTCGTGGTGCATGCATAGATTTGAGTTGTGAGATGTGCATATATGGTGAAAATTTGTACTTTTTTTGGGAGAGTGGGCATTAGCACCCCTAATTACACTATACTTCGGCCCATGATTGCAGTCAGCAAAGACTAAACTATGTTTGGTCCATGACTAGTGTGCCTGTTGGGCAATCTACTAGGCAATGACTATGTGTCGCTGAAGCGACACATAACATTATGTTCTCTTGGTTGGAGCAGGCAATTTGTCCGTTGAGAGGACACACAGATAGACATGTTTCCTTTCCATTTTTATTTCTCCTTTCTTTTGCATTTCTTTTTTCTATTTTTATTTTCCTTATTTCTCTTTTACATGCTCACTTTTAAATTATAGGTCAGTTTGGCATTTCAAGATTCACATTTTTGTTAAGTACTCCATCCGTCCAAAATTACTTGTCGTTTTGATTTTTCTAGATACACTCCTTTTGTTACATACATAACAAAACAGAGTGTATCTAGAAAATCCAAAATGACAAGTAATTTGAAACTGAGGGAATATCTAGATATATACTTGTGTCTAGATATATGACAAGAACTATAAATGTAGATTTGCCAAAACGACCTACAATTTAGTATATAAGTAGTATTTTTCCTTTTTCCTCTCCCTCTCTTTTTTACTGAGCTTTCTTTTCCTTTTTTGTTTTTTATTTTCTTGTCTTTTTATTTTATTTTATTTTTCTCTCCCTATTTTTCTTTCCATTATTTTCTACAGTGTTTATTCTTTTCCACTTCCGGTCTTTTTGTTTCGTTTTCCTCTATCATGTTGTTTTTCTTTCATACTATTTTCTTCTATATTCACAATGCTTAAATTTCTTGCTTTCTATTCTTCTTTCTTTCGTTAATTTTTCTTTTTTTTCTTTTTTCTCTTCCATTTCTTCCACTTCTTTTCTTCTCGGATTATTTCTTCCATGTTAAGTTATATATTGATGATGTTGAATTTCTTTTTTCTTTCATTATTCGACATTTCTTGTCTTCCGTGTTGTTTTCTATGTTAATCTTTTTTTATTTCATTCCCTTTTCTATTTTTTTATCATTCAGTTCATTTGGCACACCTGGTTCATTTTTCTTTACATATTTGTTCACTCTTTGTATGTATTTGTTTGTTCTCTGTAAATATATGTTCGAAGAATTTGTATAATTTATTTAGTGTGTAAGTCTGTTTATTTTGTTTGTATATAATTTGTTCGGTACACATCGTTGTTTTATTCTACAGTATACATATTTGTTTCATCAATTTATATAATTTGTTCAATACATATAAATATTTTGTTTTGTGAGTTTGTAAATTTTGTTCCACAAGTATATGTCGGACATAATATACCATCTTGATTATAAAATATGAGTAAAAAAGTTATGTAAGTATATATAAGTTGCCCCCTCTGTAAATATTTGTTCTGTGACTTCGTATAATTTGTTTCATGCATAGGTCTATTTTATTTTGTAAGTATATAATTTGTTCGGTACATATCACATTTTGTTCTAATATACATATTTGTTTCGTTAGTTTATATAATTTGTTCGGTACATACAGATATTTTGTATGTGAATTTGTAAAATTTATTCCACATTACATGTCCCAAAAAATATACAACTTTGATTAAAAAACAAATTAAAAAGTTAGTTAAAATATAGTCGAGTGGTAACTTGTTGTGAAGCTTTTATTCTCAAAAATCCAATGGTCTGATCGGAATTAAATTTTTGATGCTTAGTTTATGATTTAGAGTTTTTTAAAAGTTTCAATGCTTTTTGAATGTGGATGGCATCAACAGTTTTGTTTTTCTTTGCATGCTTGCACATACTACACACATCAGGTAAGGAAGCAATAAACCACGGAAGGGTCACCCACGGTCCATCACGTGGAGAAGCAACAACCGACATGATGATTTGTTTTTTGTTGTTGTGGTGACACCTAATTGCACCCAATCTACAGGTGTTCCTAGAAATACAATCAGATCACTTCTCTTGCTAGTTAATTGGGAAGTCTAGAGGCAATGGAATGCAAGAACTTTCTACCGTAATGAGCTCTGCACAATCTCACATGTCAACAAAATTCTTGAGAGGCCAGGACTTGGGGCTGGCAGGGGCAGACATCTGGGTCTGTTTACATTTTGAAAATGTTGTCTCTCTCTGGCCTGCTGTATAGTTTTCTAGGGCTATTTTCCCCTTCGCTTCGTTTTTGGGGTATCTTTATCCATTTTGCTCCTTCTTTATTAATATAAATGGCCCATATTTTGTACCTGTTCATTCAAAAAAAGACTAGTGTGTTACTATTGGCCACACTATTAGCATGTTCAGTAGATGTGGTTGGTTGATTGGTCTGCTGACATTATATGGGAACAATGCAGGTACAAGGTGGGAATACATGTATAATGAAGTGCAATAAGAACGAAAATAAAGAATGAATTTCTCAATGTATACATGAATTTGTTATGTGTGTAGAGATACAAAAGTTACAATGTTATTTACTCACAATGACTAGTTTAAGAAACAATATAATGACTTTGTATCATTTATTTTCTGATTTCTAAATCTTTTCTTTAAGTTGATGTTATGTCAATTTGCACTATCTAAAAATTTCAATTTCAATGTATGCTTGATTTTGATTACCAAATCATAGATCACAATCTATTTCTTTGATTTGCATTATTGCCAAGGCAAATGTCACTTTTTCATACTATGTGGCTATCACACTAATTTCATTTGAAAATAATAGTACTTTAATGAAAAATTGTAAATGCAATTAGCTATTATATAACATCATTCTATTCTAGCAACTCGATGGAGAGCCAAACTTTCTATGGCTGACATGCAATTATGGACTAATGGACAACAGATAAGAAGTCTAGATGACATCAACATCATCAATTTCTACTGCTCATTGATACATCCCTTTCGGCTATTGCCTAGCCGACATGCAATTGGTGCACACAATTTTATTATTTGTAGAAATCTCATTAGAAATAATATACAAGTAAGGGTTATGATCAACAAAAGAAACGTGGTACACCATATGCCCCCCTCCCACACCCCAACCCACCCACCCACCCACAAACTACCACATTCATTTCTGAAGTCACACATTGCCATTGGTCAAATCCTCTAGCATGATGGCACGCAAACCTATTGGACCATCGTGCATCTAGTGTATTTTATTCATAGATGGAGTACAGGTTGTTTCTGGCATCAATGTTCTATGTTGTGGTGGAAAACAAATTGAAGTATCATGAATGTGCAGATGAAATGATATTTCTAATTTCGACCATGGATGATGTGCAAAATATAAAATATTCAATGGCTGCAAAATTTATACTAAGATGTTGCTTATAAGACTAAATTTGCAACAAGCAAAAACTTGTTGAACTCGCAAGATGTACCTATTAAGACACATTGTGCCTTGCAATTAACCCTGGTTATATATCAATCCCTTGTAGCTAAAGCCACATTATGGTATGAATCTGATATCAAAATCAAAGAGTTATTCAGGCATTATATATTCCACGTCATTCAAGAAATTAAACTATATATCGGTGCTAGTCTGTCTGAAAATTGTGACAAAGACAAAAACAACATGCACACTAACCACGGATGGATCCATTATAGATGATGGGGACTCAAGGCTCCCTACCCTTAGAACTACATTTAAAGGGGTGTTTGGCATGGCTCTGGAGCCGAACACCAGCAACTCCATCCAATTTTCTAGCCAAACACTCCAACTCCAAAACTCTATGGAGCTGCCAACTCCATACAAATGAGAGTAGAGTTTTGGAGCACCTCTTTTGCTGCTCCAAAACCATCCAAAATAAACCTCCCTGTGGAGTTGGAGGATAATTATCCACTAATGCCACCGGTAAGTGGAAAAAACTATTTGTTTTGTTTATGTTTTATCCCTCGACATCTCACTGTGACGTTGTGGTTATAAGAGCCTCGGTAGCACCTCAGGTTATGGTTTCGACTCCCCGGGGAGCGAATTTCTACGGGGAAGAATCTTTCCTCGAGGAGGGAGAGGAAGAGGAAATAAGAAGAGAGAGGGGGTAGGAGGGGAAGAGAGATGAGCCCCCAACCTCTCTAACACTAACAATTATTTAAGCCACATATTTTAGCAGAAATATAGTGTATAGAGACAAGTGAAAGGAGTTGGTTAGATTGCTCTCATCAACGTAAATGTGACAGACTGCCATTGGCATCGCACATAGCCTTTCAGTTATTTCGTGAAGATGGTATGGCTGTAGAAAGAAAACACATACGTAGAAATTTTGGGTGGGTTTCTCATAAAATGGCTTCACCGGTGAAGAAAAAAATGACTTCATCGGCTTCTGGTCAATTTTAGCCCTAACTTACAAAACAATCTAACGTTACACTACCTCGGTTTGTGAAACTAGTGAAGCCGAAACAAAGCCGCTCAATTACAAAACATACAAGGAGTATACACTACCCGACTGCAGCCCGAAATGTAATGATGATGATAATTAGCTAATTAACGTAGGATCACTTGGAAAACAAAAGGACATGCAAAAGTTGTGCTTCTTCCAAATTGTATGTCATTCCAATTTTTTATTGAACACTCAAACCATTTTGTGTTTGACTAAAATTATAGAAAGGACAGCAAAGATATGTATGGCACGAAATAGATATAATATGGAAATATACATACTCGCTCCATTCTTTTTTGATAGGGATACTTCTAAAATTTTAACTTTAAAAAATGATAGTACTATTTACCAATAATGTGATTGCCACAACCACAGTGGTTGTGACACGCTACAGTGCTGCCACGACACAATAAACTATTTTTCTTGCTGTTGGCGTGGCGTCTCGAATGTCCGCCACAACCTGTCGCGCGCCATAGCTTGGCATGGCCACTGGTGGCTAGCAAGCAAACAACCTCAAAGTTTGTTGGCATTATTTGGATGGTAAGCAGAGTTGTTTTTCTTGGTTATTGTGTCAAAGTGAAATATCCTTATTAATAGAGAGAGTATTTGGTATCATAAATGTTAGCATTTTATTACATAGAAAATTTGATCAAACTTGAGATAATCTGACTTTAAATATTTCTACCTTCATATCATTTTATTTTTTCTCGAATACGCGCGTAATGTATCATTGTATTAAGACGAAGAAGAAATTGGTACAATGTTCGGTTACAACCCAAATGGAACGGACTCCAGATGGACACAAGCTAGCAAACCAGCTGAACACAATCCGAATCATAACTCCAACATGAACTCACATCCGACACATATCATTTTATTTGACGCTTGATAGTTCAAAACTGAATTATGCAACGTCAAATATTATGATATGGAGAGAGTATTTTGTAATAACTTGCAATTTAGGACGGACATATATAACCCATCCAGAGATTGTACACACTATATTGATGGCATGCCCGCGTATTGATCGAACCTTCTGGTCAACTTCATTGCATTCTTAATCATTCATACAATAATTTGTTTGTATCAGTTTGTTTCCTAGCACCATGCAACACACAAGCATCACCAAATTTACACACATCACGTAAATAAATGAATAAATATAAGCAAAACAAAACGTGTACTCCTTTCGCCTCATAAAAAGTGCAATTCATACCAGAATCGCCAAAGCGTGACCAGTGTACTGTACTCCAGGTCCGTAGCCGACTGGCCGTGCACGCGCGCACAAATACAGCCTCACCGTATCCAGTGGACCAATCACCGGATCGTAGCTCCGAAAAAAGCGGAAGCTTCCCAGCTTCCCTCCCGTGGAATTCGAAACAACCGCTCGGAGCAGCCGGCCGGCCGGCCAGGCGCGCCGCGCGCCCAAACCGGCAGCCGGCAGGGCCGCAGGGGCGGCCTGCACCTGCACGCCACGCGAATGCGGTCGGGGGCTCGGGGCACGGGGGAGGCGGGGCCCAGCCTGCTGTTGCTGGTCCCCACGTGACAGGCCGGCGCACTGCTGCCGGAGGCCCCACCTGGCAGTGGTCGCAAATCGCGTGTCTTGGTCCCCCACCCTACCTATAGCTCGTTAGTTGTTGGCGAGCACTAAAAAAAAGGTCACGGTGGCCTTGGCCGTGTTTGGTTGGTTTTGGACAAAAAAATTGTCCAAAGGAATCTTTAATGCATGGAACACTAAATGAAGTTTATTTGCAAAACCTTTTTACAGATGAGTACAACTTTTCGTGACGAATCTAATGAGCATAATTAATCGATGATTTGCTACAGTAATGCTATAGTAATCATCATCTAATCGTGCGGTCAAAGACCTCATTAGATTCGTCTCGTGATTTGATTAGAGGTTGTGAAGGTAATTTTGTAAATTGACTTTTTAAATACTCGTAATTAATGGTCAAAGTAGGTGAATATTTTTTTGACACTTCCAACCAAACACAGCCAAGTTGTGATCCTGAGCCCAAAACTGGACGTGGGGCCCGCGCATATCCCGTGCGTGTTTTTTCGTTCGCGCGAGATAACGGCACATCTTCCTAATCGCATTTCTTCGCTTTTCCCTACAAACATGCCTTACCAAAAAAGAAAACATGTTTTCTTCTTCTTCTTTTGATGCTCCGTGTTTATCTTTGACATGTGACTATGTGAGCTATGTAGCTTTTTCTTTGGAAAAAAAAGTTGGTCTAAGAGGGTGTTTGGATCCCTTTAGTCCCCTCACTAAAATTTAGTTAGACTAAAATCTTTTAGTCAGCCCATGTTTGAAAGTGATTAAAATTAGTCAGTATTAAAGTTCTTAGCATTAATTGTTCTCTCTCCATCCCCTTTCTCTCACCTCTCCCGCGCACGCCAGCAACTACCAGCATCCACACACTCTGCTTTCTTCTCTCCCTCACACCAAGCACCAGAAGCTGTGTCGACGAGCGCCGTGATTGGGTCGGTGGCGAGCGCGAGCACAGCGGGCACGACGATGCTGATGATGTCCGTCGCAAACCCCGTAAGTCTAATCCACCCCAGCACCCCACGCAGCGAGCTGGCCTCAGCCTCTTCGCCATCCTCCCTCTGTGTCTTCGGGCCCCTTGGTGCCTGCTCCTCGACGACGTCCGTGACGACCAGCTTCCCTTTACGGTTGCATTGCGGGGGTCTCCACCAAGGAGTTGCACGGCGGGGGCGGGGGCAGCATGGCAAGGAGACGCGATTGATCCCTGGACGCACGGCTCGTGTAAGTGTGGCGGCTGTCGGCCTCGTGGCCGTCGGCGAGGTTGCCGCCATGGATCCGCGGGTCAACACGGCAGACCGCGCACTCGAGGAAGGCACCGGATCTGCGGGCGCCCTCGCGGTGCAGCAGGGGTGGCATGGTAGAGTGCAGCGCGGCGGAGGGTGTGCAATTGGTGGCGGGAGCAGCGCGGTGGTGGGAAAAAGCGGCGGAGGGCGCGCGGTCGGGGGCGGGAGCAGGGCGGCAGCGCGTCTCCCTCGCGGAGGGGACGAGTTGAGCGGATGAGGCCGCACGAGATGGGCCGCTAAGATTAATGAGAAGAGGGATTAATGAGAGAGAGGAGGATTTTAGTCACCTTTAGGTGGGTCACCCTTGACTATAGACTAGACTAGTTTTAGTCAGCTTTTAGTCCCAAATGTTTGACAAATCCATAAGGTGACTAAAATTAGTCTGACTACTACTTAGGGTAACTCCAAGAGTTTGCCAAATTTTACTTGGCAAATCTTGTGTTTTGCCAACTTGTAAAAAGATATGCCAAGTAAAAATAGAGTCCATCTCCAACAGTTTGGCATAATCCACTTGCCAAATCCAGATCTAACTTACATCAGGAACCCTGAGAGAGAAACAAAATTATGTTTCCACCCTTCCACCTCTTGAAAACTTAAATCAGGAATCCTGAGAAAAAACAAAATTATTTTTATACCCTTCCACCTCTTCTAATACGGGAGGATGCGCCGCGGATAGCTGCGCGCATTTATGCGCGCGCGGAGTCGGTTTTTCCCAACTTAAGATAAATGGCAACCTGAGATGAGGAACTGTTGGAGAAGATTTTTCTATTTTTGCCAAAAAAAATAACAATGACAACTTGGGATGGGGAACTGTTGGAGTTGCTCTTAGTAGTAGTGGATCCAAACACCTCGTAAATGCAATGTGTCACGCATGTGGTTATAATTTCTTTTTTATCCGAGCATCACCCTTTTGGCTTGTTGGGCGATGCTAGAGGAGAGCTTGTTGGCTTATAGCAACTCCAGCAGATGGAGTAAATTTGATCCCCTATATAAAGTTATTGGGGGTGGAGTAAAAACATTTTCATCCCTAAAACACAATTTGTCCCAGCAGATTCCCTATTCTCCTTCCTAATTCGTGGGTCCTGCCCTGCCACGTCATCTTCTCCTTCCCCTCCCCAATCTTCGATCTTTGGAAATTGACTGCAGGCGCTCCACCGATCCATCTCCCCAGATCCACCGCGCCGGCCACCGCTGCCGCGCCCACTTCCCTCCGCCTCCCTGCTCCAACTCCTCCTCCTCCCGCGGCCCGCCTACGCCTGCTCCGGCGCGGCGTGAATCGATTAGTAGCCTCTGATGAGCAGCAGGCCGATGGCCGTGACGACGAGCGTGGCCGGGAATCCGAACTGGAGGTGGCTGAGGTAGGAGAGGGTGTATCCGTACTGCTGGGAGCGGCGCGCCTGCTCGCAGACGATGAGCAACATCACCGGCGTGTTCCCCGACCGCGCTCCGCGACTGCGCCGAGCTCGTCGCGTCGGTCGCGGACCAGGCAGCGCGCGCGGCCGAGCGGCTGCGCGGGGTCGAGCAGCCGCTCGCCGTCGCCGTCGTCCAGTCCGAACTGCCGAACGCGGTGGGGCCACCTCGCCGTCGATGTCCAGGAACCGCACGGTCCGGCTCCGGCTCCGCCGGCTTGCGCGCGCCGACGGCGGCTGCGTCTTGGCGAGGCAGGGGCGCGCGGTCGACGGCGCCGTCGAGCAGGCCGGCTCCTCGTCCGCCGAAGCTGGGTGCTGCCGCGCGGAGTGCCGCTTGCCGGAGAAGATGGCGTTGATCAGGCTGGCCAGCCACGCGCCGGGGGAGGCCGACCTGCGGCAGTCGCCGCGGGCCGAGGCGGCGTCCGAAGTCGGAGACCTTGATGCTGCCGTCGGCGTCGAGGAGGACGTTCTGCGGCTTGACGTCGCGGTGCGCGACGCCGCGGGCGTGGCAGTAGGCGAGCGCGGCGACGAGCTGCACAAACACGCGGCGTGCGGCGCGCGACGTGCGGGAGCGCGGCGAGCCTGGAGAGGAGGTCGCCGCCCGTGCGGGAGCGCGGCGAGCCTGCACGTGGCGAGGACCTAGTGGAGGCGGAGCACGTTGGGGTGGCGGAGCCGGCGCATGGCGGTGACCTCGCAGAGCACGCGCGGCGCCATGCCCGCCGTGCCCATGACCTCGGCCTTGTCGAGCACCTTCACCGCCACGGGCTCGTCGCCGGCGACGCGGCGGGCGAGGTAGACCTTGGCGAATGTGCCGCGACTCAGCAGAGGGCCGAGCTCGTACTTGCCGAGCAGGCTCTTGCTCTGCTTCTTGCTCATCCCCTTGCTCTTGCTGTCCATGGCGTCCATGCGCGCGCGGCGACAACAACAGCGAAGGTAAGAGCACCGAAAGGTTGGAGCATAGCTTAGTGCGACGACGGCAATGAGTACGGCGACGGCGATGAGCACAGCCCGCGGCGGCTGCCGCCTCCAAGAAGCAAAGCAAAGTCCGGGAGGAGCCGCACGCCGTCGAGGCGGAAGCGACGAGAGAGAACTCGCAACTTCGCAAGAGGATGGCGGGCGGCGAAGAGGTCAGAGTGAAACCGTCGCTGGGTCCGCGTGCCGCGCTTCGAGCTGTCGCCGACGACCTCGTCGCTGGCCTACAACGAGCAGGCGTTCGACCGGTTCGAGCTCGCCGGGAAGGGTGAGAGTCACCCGGCCGGGAAGACCGCGGGCGCCGCCGGCGAGACCGGGTGGTGGCGGCGGCTCGATCTGTTGGATGCGATCTAGTATTTTCGAGTGGGTCCCACAGATAGGGGGTGGAGGAGAGGTTCCCTCTATAGAGGGGATGGAGAGGGGTTTTTAGTCCATGGAGAAAAAAAGGGGAGGCTATAGGGAATCTGCTGGAGAAGATTTCATCCCCTATATGACTAATTTTTGCTATTGGGAAGGGGATAGGGAAGCTGCTGAAGTTGCTCTTAGCAGGACTGAGAAGGGTATATATGTTCTGTTTGCATCTCTAACTTTGTCCACATTCTTCATCTAATAATTATTAGTAAAAAAACACCATTTTTGTGTTGAATTATATAATTTCTGCAAGATTTCTCAATGAATGACGCTTTCAGATGGAGGAATGTTTTTTGAAAATCGACCCATCCCCTTTATGTTTGTTAAGAAGATATGGTCACCAATATCTCCAATCTTTGGAAATATATATTTTTTTCAATAATTGTTTCAACAAGTTCCCTACATGCAGTTATCTCGTGATATGGTAAAAACAGAGGTACCCAGATGCAAAACTAGCCGGCCGGACATTTGAATTTTTTTTCCGACACCTCTCATCTGGATACAGCTGTAGAATCTGTTCGTATACAGACTCACACCTACACCATTCACACACACGCCTCACACACACACCACCTGTATACAACCAGACCTACAACTATACACAGAAAGCTAGACACGTCCTTGGAGAGATCACTAGAGTCTTCAAGGCTCCGGCAACGGGTACGTTGCAGTCCTTTTGTGACACCACGCGTTGAGATGTTCATTTGAAAAGAACATACTGTTCCTGAGTGAGACACCGGTGTCGAAGCCGGACTTCGAACGCGGGCGGGCAGGACGCACACCAGCGATCCTAGCCAACTGAGCTACGGCTCAGTTCTCGGCCGGACATTTGAATTTCAAGGCCGTTGGAGGCTTTTTGAGGCCTCCTCTCGTCTGCCCCCTGGGCCCCACGAGCTTTCCCCCCAGTCAAATTCGCGGATCGCAACCGCAACGACACAAAGCCAAAAGCATCGTCATCTCGCCCGGCTAGATTTAAAAGGCCACCTCTTTCCCCAAATCGAGGCTGCCCTCACTCACCTCTGCTCAGCTCAGCTCAGCCCAATCGAGCGCCCGTGAGGAGCCACGACCGCAGCGAACGAGTGGCCATGGCTGAGGTGGTGATGTCGCCCGGCTCCAACG
Organism: Cenchrus fungigraminus; assembly: GCA_036936925.1. Classification (NCBI taxonomy): domain Eukaryota; kingdom Viridiplantae; phylum Streptophyta; class Magnoliopsida; order Poales; family Poaceae; genus Cenchrus; species Cenchrus fungigraminus. Next base: position 79,922,606 of record CM072780.1, read on the forward strand.
GCTGCGGTGGCGGTGGGGGAGGCGAGTGGAAGGCGGAGGACGGGCAGCAGCAGGCGCAGGGGCAGGTGCTGGCGCTGGTGCTGGCGGCGCTCCGCAAGTCGGTGGTGCTGCCGTGCCAGATGGCGGACGCCGACGACCCCGCGGGGGCGGCCTGGGGGATGGAGATCGGCTGGCCCACCGACGTCCGCCACGTCGCGCACGTCACCTTCGACCGCCTCCACGGCTTCCTCGGCCTCCCCGTCGAGTTCGAGCTCGAGATCCCCGGCCAGGTCCCCAGCGCCAGGTCAGTTGGGAACCCAGCCTCTGCTCTTCACTCGTGTGCCCGGCGGAGAGGCCCGAATGCTCTGCCCCCAAGCTGCCTCGATTGCCAACGTTTCCCTTTTTTTTTGAATTCGTGCAGCGCGAGCGTGTTCGGGGTGTCGCCGGAGTCGATGCAGTGCGGCTACGATGACAAAGGGAACTCGGTGCCCAAGATCCTCCTGCTCATGCAAGAGCGGCTGTACGCGCAAGATGGGCTGAAGGTACGGAGTATTTTGGTTGTTCAAGGCTTCGAGCCTTTTCGATTGGGGTTTGGGAGCTGCAAAAGCCAAAAGGTGTCCGAGCGCAGCTGAATTGAGTACTTCTCCTTAATTATTTTGGCAATTTCAGGCAGAGGGGATCTTCCGGATCACCCCGGAGAATGGCCAGGAGGAGCATGTCAGGGAGCAGCTCAACAGCGGTATCGTGCCTGACGACATCGACGTGCACTGCCTGGCTAGTTTGATCAAGGTAAGCGGCTATGTCAAGTTAGTATGTCAGTCTGAGCAATTACACAGCTGAAAACTGATGTGCTGGCATCCAACGTCTAGTTTTGGTTTGAATTGTAGAATTAAACAAACACACGATGGTAATTAGGAGAGATTTGCTCTTGCAATTGGCAAGCACTTTCTCATTAGTATTCTCAAAACTTATCACGAAGAGGAACACTGAAACCAAAGATGTTCGATAATGTCCTGTCAAGTTGGAAGGTCAACCTGATGTTGTGTTAGTCTTGAGACATGTTACCACATTCTTCGTCTTAGTGGCCTACTGGCCTTAGCTCAAGTAGAAAGCAGTATTAATTTCAGGATGATCATTCATTTTCCAGATCAAAAAGGCAGCTTACCTTTTTTTATATATAATGTAGAGACAAGGGCTATTTGGTCATTGACGTGATATAAGCCATACCTGTTCAGTCTCGTTGTTTTTTCTGTGCTGCTAGTCATCTTATTTGCATACTTTTCCCCCTTTTCTATCGCACATGCCCTTTTATCTTAAAAAAAGAAATAAAAAATTCATATCCTCTGTATGGGAATAATTTTAGTACAATGTATAGTGTCTTAGAATATATATATTTCTTTGGGAAATTTGCCCTCTACAGTAATGCTGAAACCATGAATGGAGCAATGGCATTGATCTCTCTTTTACATTATATACTGCACATGTGAAACAGGCGTGGTTCAGAGAACTTCCTGAGGGTGTTCTTGACAGCCTCTCACCTGAGCAAGTCCTTCACTGCAACACAGAGGAACAATGCATTGAGCTCGTGGAGCTGCTTCCGCCAACCCAAGCTGCACTTCTTCATTGGGTCGTAGAGCTCATGGCTGATGTTGTTGAGGAAGAGGAGTCCAATAAGATGAATGCAAGAAATGTTGCCATGGTTTTTGCACCCAATATGACACAGGTATTTCCTTCTTGTGATAGTACTCCAATGCATCAACCTTGTTTGTTGACACAAGTGCTAACAAGAAAACTGAAATTTTCCTCCAATCAGATGTCTGATCCTCTGACTGCTCTGATGCATGCTGTTCAAGTCATGAACTTGCTCAAGACCTTGATCCTCAGAACACTTCGAGAACGTGATGATGCAGGAGCCTATTCTTCATTTTCATCTTCGTCATCCTTATCTGAAGAACTTGATGATGAGGAGGGTCATGACCAACAAGATGACGAAAATGACAGTGGTAGTGACAACTGTAACTCCGATGATAATGGAAGCCCAAAAGATATTGACAAAGCCACTGCACTAAGAGTAGACAATGAACAGTTAATTGGTGTGTCCAGGAGGCACAGATCAATTGATTGCCATTTGCCTTACATTGAATACGACAACGACAATGAAGACACATCACTGGATGATATTGAAGAATGTTTCTTAAGGCTAGAATGGAAATCTGTGAAAGAATGTGTTGCTGAAGACAACAGTAGCAATTGTCCTCCCTCTAAGAAAGGGGTGGAGCAGCCGAATTCCTCTGAAAGTATCGTTGAAGGTAGTGACACATTTATCAGAAAAGGAGATGTGACAAGCAATGGCATTGATGTAACTATCAATGAGCTGGGGCAAATGGAAATCAGAATTGACATGACGAATGCAGAGGTAAGAAGTGCTACAAAAGGGGAGTTGATACTTTGCTCATAAGCAATCATCACAGGGGCACTTATTATCATCCATGTAATGTTATGTGAAGTTGTAAGTCGGTCCTTATCAGTCCCTCAGTTAGCACGAGGCTGAAGAACTTTGTCCTTGTAATATTCTTGGCACGCTCTCTAGCATGAGCTTGAGGAGTTGAGTAGTTGTGTGGTTTAATTAAAGCTGAAACGGCCAGTTTCTAGGTAGTTGGACCTTGGTAAACTATTCAAGAGACACTAGAAAGCCTTGCGGCGTTGCCGCGTATGGCCAGTGGTGGTGCTTTTTCTTACAGGAGTCGACCTTGTAGTTTGTGTAAATCAGTTTAATGTTTTGAGTATTGATGTCCTGCGAGAGATCCATTTTTTGGTTGAAATCTTACCTATTTCGTGCACTTGATTTGATGGGTCATCTATTTACTTACATGGTTGATGAAGATGTTGTATTTAAGGATTTGAGCCAGAAGTATATTGGTTATGTATCAATTTGATTTTGGATATGAAACGATGTGCTGAATACTAATGCAGCCGAACTTTGATTAGCACTAACTTATTGGACCAACAAATTTGATTTAATTGTTATTTTGCACAGGTCAGAATTTAAAGTTTTTTCTGGTGGGTTGCTCTTACCTTCTTGGCGGTCGGCGCTTAAGGGTTGTTTAGCACAACTTGAGTCTGCAAAAATGGATGACTAAATGTTTGGTAGAATGACTTGTTTTAGCTTTTTACAAATGATGTCTTCAGTTATTTATACTTTTATTAGTTTTATTTTTTTCTCATTTTCTCTCTCTTTTTTTACTATTTCTTTCTCTTCTCCCTTTCATTCTTTTTTTTTTGTTTCTTTGTTATTCACAGACCACATGTCTGCCATTCCATTTGCAGCCGCCATGTATCGAATTTCAGTGCCACATGCAAGCCAATCTGTCTCCCTCGTCTCTCACCTCGGCTCCCTTATCTCTATCTGTCTTGGCCCCTTGGGCCTGGCTGTCGGCAGCGGCCAGGCGTGCAGTGGCCACGCGCGGGCAGCGAGCAGGCGGCGTGGGGCTCCAGGGGCGTGCTGCTCCTCACGCCGCTGGCTTGGACGCGCGGCGTCCAGCGCGGCTGCGGCGCGGCATCCAGGCGGCGGCGGTGCGATGTCGTAGGAGGCGCGGCCGACCGGCGGCATGGCGTCGCCTTGCTCCACTCCGGCTGGCTGTCGACGGTCGACCGTCGCCTGCACGCGCCAGCCCAGCTCCATCCCGACCGTCGACGCCCAAGCTCCGGCTCAGGTGAGGTGGCGCGGTTGGTCCCGGCGCGCGTCGCCACAGCAGGAACGGCGGGCAGCATTCGCTCACCACCGGCGAAATAGATGCGGCCGGACCCGGCGCGCGGGGACCGGTGGGTGGATAACGCGGGGGAAGAGGTCGCCGGTTTAGGAGGCAGATGGGTGGAGGAGGAGGTAGAAGGGGATGAGGGAGGCCATGAGGGCGAGCAAGATCCAGTTGGACCGCAGCCTGCGGTGCTGGCGGCGGAGTCTTCATCCTCCTCCGCGGCCTCCTTCTTCCCGCCGCAGGCGTCCTCGCGAGCTTGAGGTGTAGCGGGAGGCGCTTCGAGCTCAAGCGAGAGCTCGCCGTCCGCTTCGCCGTCCTCGAGCTTGCCGTCGAGCTTGAGGTGTCGCAGTTTGATGTTGGAAAAGATGAGGGGTGTTTTTGAAAAATGGCTGGGGGCTCGCCCAATCTGATCCGTCCGCTGGCCGATCCGACGGCCGGGAGCAGCCAGTGACGTGGCCACTCTCCCTGCCCACCTTATTGGCCAGGTTTACTAGTAAAGAGATTTGTCCAAAGGTTTGAAATCAATTAGCTGTACTCTTGCAACTGGAAGCATTTGAAACTAGGTGCACAATTTGATGCCTTGCTGCAGTTTAGACTTTAGAGATCATGTTTTGCTTTAGTTTATATTTCATTGCTACTCCTTGGATTGCCACCGAAATTATGAGGTTCCTATTTTGTTTGCTTGTTCTGAGGGTGATTTGCTACAATGTACTGTCAATACTCAGTGTGAATATCAAAAGGGTAATACACGCGCACCCAACCTGCTTGTGATCATAACTTTGTATACATGTATGCCATCTAAATATAACGTTTCATAAAATCAAGGGAGGTTGTAGCAAAATGAGAGGGTGGCCTAGCAATTTAGACATGTTTCAAAAATTTTCAGAATGCAAAATGACAAAAGGCATATGAAACAATAGTATCGCACTTGTTGGATATGAAGATGTTTTTTTAGGGGTTTATGTAGTGACCATGTGAATCTTCAGAATATTAGGTATGTTTGGCAGAGATGCTGCACTAATAAGAATTTTAATTTTATCTTATAGATAGGGATTTTTGTGTTATCTTAAACTCCAGATGTGATGTAGAGCTGAAGAAAAACTAAATTTGGTGGGGTGAAAGCCCCGCGGTTTTTCATTAAAAAGAAGTAACTTTCCCCGAATCTCCGAACCTCGGCCATGCCGATGAGGAAGCTAGTCCCTTTGTGGATGTGTATTGTCTAATGAGGCGTTTTGAAGTTTTATATTTCGGTTTCCTCATTCAGCTAACACTAATGTTTAGTGATTACATTTGCCAACTTTATCATATAATTATTTTTTATAAATGAAATGTGTAGCAGGAGCACTTTTTACCCATCGTGCGGGATGGATTGTCCCCACAATCTTTTAAAAACTTATTTCAGCTAGTAAGGATTATATTTCTTTCAGGATTATTTTATTTAAATGTTACCTCCACCCACTCAGATAGGGTTTCTGGTCAAGTATATTACTCTATTCGTCCCAAATTTTAGGTTGTTTTAGCACTTTTAGATTCATATCTTCTGTTTATGTATCTGGACATAATATATATCAACCAAAGCCGTCTAGCCTAGTTGGTTAGAGGAGCTAAGGTACGGTCGCAACCACCTAAATTCGATTCCTCATTGGAGTGAATTATGGGGTTTTCTGAGCCTGGAGAAGATTTCTTCTTCTTAATTTACCCCCACCGACTTAGTTTTTGACATAATATATATCTAGGTGCATAGCAAAACCTACCAATTTAGAAATGTCAAAATGATCTACATTTTAGGATGAAAGGAGTACAATAAGTCCTAGAGATAAACTCAAATGTTGCAATACACACAATACGCTCTAAGACTGCTATAGACAATCAACAATTGATAAAGACCAAATTCAAAATATATAATACTCTCTCCATACTCATAAAACAAGTCGTTTATGACAGCGACAAGGTCTCCAAAGCATAACTTTGACTACTTATTTTTATAAAATATATATTAAAAATTGACATATGTATACTTTTATGAAAGTATTTTGCAAGACAAATCTATTAATGTGTTTTCACATTTTCAAACTCAACAACTAAAAAGTTATTCATAATTTATATTCTTAATGTTTGACTGAAATCTTGTCTGAAACGACTTGTTTTATGGGTATGGAAGGAGTAATGTAATTAAGTAGGAATATTACAATATGGTTCCACCTGTGATATTTCACACAATTCGAGAAATCGTTAGCAATAGTTCCAAGCTAGGTGAGGTATCCAAATGCACGCTCTGCTCTGCTCTCCTGCCTAGCTAGGTGAGGCAAGGTCCGTCTAAAGTTCCAAGCATGCCCATACATTACATCGCGTGCAATCAAACCATTTTTTAATTCTGCATTTTTTTTGAACCTCTGGTATGAATTTCTAAAAATAGTATGACTAAATTTGCATTTAAAATAGATCTAATACCTCACTTCTTTGCTATTTTGCTTACTCCCTCTGTACCAAAATAAATACATTCGCGACTATGCACCCGAACAAGTACCGGTCCAGGTTCATAGCGAAAAAATATATATTTTGAGAAAAGGAGATTAATATGTGCCAGTAATCGGTAGTTATTAAAATCTTAATAGGATCAATGCTAAACTTATTTGTGAGCAGATTTGTAAGATTCTACTTCAAAAAATACGGTTACGAGCAGCAACTTCAATAGTTTGGCAAACCAACTTGGCATCCATCTAGTTTTGGCAAAACAAGAAAAATTAGTCTCCAACAGTTTGGCAAAACAACTCGGTAAAAATAGAAACTTGACAAAACTCATCTCCCCACGCGCATATATGCTCGCGCCGATAGTGGTTGCCATCGGCGTTTCGCTGTAGGTGGGAGGGTGAAAAAAGAAATAAAGAATAGAGAATGATTCATGATGTAAGTTTTTAAGAGGTGGAAGAGTATAAACATAATTTTGGTTCTCTCAGAATTCCTGATGTAAGTTAGATCTGGGTGTGACAAGTAAATTATGTCAAATTGTTGGAGATGAAATCTTTTTTTTACTTGGCATATCTTTTTAGAAGTTGGCAAAATACAAGATTTGCCAAGTAAAATTTGGCAAACTCTTGGCCACATGTGGAGCGAATCTGCATATACATATTGCTTTTCTTCGATTTTCTAAAAAAATATTTTGACAAAATTAAAATCATGTGTCTTCCAGCCTCCACCGAATCACCATATTTATACAACCTGGGCCGAGCAACACCATTATTAAGCTGCTAGCCTTGCTTAGATAAGAAAATACTACCTCCATTCTTAAATATATGACATTATTGACTTTTGTCGTTCGTTTGACCATTCGTCTTTTCTACAATTTTTTTTTTGCAAATCGATAAACCAACAAGTTAAATCAAAAGTACATCAGATAATAGATATAATGGTATACATTTTACTTTAGTTAACTAATTTGTTCAATATATTAGGATAAATTGACATGTGAGTCCAGTGACATATATCGGGAATAAGTTAAATTTCCAATGTCATATAGAAAATTGTAAAAATATTGTCAATTTTTTTAAAAAAAAAATCTTAACCAGCCTGATTTAGGGCGTGTTTGGCAGGGCTTCAAGCAGCTCCAGATTCAAAAAAATAGCTCCACTCCAATTTTTCTTGCCAAACACCCCAGCTCCGAAAACTCCAGATCCACAAAATCCATGGATCTAGCTCCCAACTCCACCAAATCCATGGAGTACCTCAAGGGGTACTCTGCGAAGGCTGGTTTCGTACTCACTCGTGGAGTTGGGTGGAAATTACCCACCTTTGCCACCTATTACACAACTTACCGGTTCAATTCTATTTTCCCCGTGCGTCCGGTCGCCTCCCTCCCGTAACGCGTCCCCGCGCCTTCTCTTCCACCCCCTCGCGTTCCGTGCTCGCGGCCGCCGCCTCGTGGTCCTCCGCCGGCCGGCCGGACCGCCGGGGAACGCCGGAGATGAGCCGGCCGCCGCCCCCTCCGCCTCCTCCTCTCAGTTCTTCACGTCGAGTTGGCCTTCCTCGTCCTCCTCCTCTAACCCTAGACGGCGAGCCCCTGGTCCCGGCCGAAGCCGCTCATCTTGTAGCCGCCGAAGGACGCGTCCGGGTCGAAGGCGAAGTAGCAGCTGACCCAGACGGTGCCCGCGCGCACCGCCTGCGACACCCGGTTGGCGATGTCCAGGCTCTTGGTCACGATCCCGGCGGCGAGCTTGTACTTGGTGCAGTTGGCCTTCTCGATCACCTCGTCGACCGTCCTGGAAACGAATGGGATCGAGGGTCAGTACGTCAGAATTGTTTGCATTGCGGGAGGCTGACATCCTTCGATTATGATGATGCGAGATTTTGGGAACGATTTTGGGTGCACGCACTTGAACTTCATGAGGGACATGACGGGGCCGAAGATCTCTTCCTGCGCGATCTTCATGTCCTCCTGGTTGATCCATCAGAGCGAGCATGTGTCAGTAGCTGGCACTCTGCAAGAAATGTACAGTAATTTTGATCTGTGGTGCTTTGTGGAACTTAACCGTGACGTCGACGAAGATGGTGGGCTCAATGTAGTACCCTTTGTCAGCGGCGGGCTTGCCGCCGGTGAGCAGGGTCGCGCCCTCGCTCTTGCCGTGCTCAATGTACTTCAACACCTTCTCAAATTGCTCCTTGTCGACCTAGCACAACGAACAGAGTCATTCAGATGCCTCTGCCATGAATCAATTCATCAGAGATCATGACAAAGCGGAGTATGCTGCCTATGATCATTCACACCTGAGGACCCATGTTGGTGGTGACGTCGAACGGGTCTCCAACCTTCCAGCTCTGCGCGGCCTCCACGGCCTTCTTCACGAACTCGTCGTACATCCCTTCCTGCACGTAAACGCGCGATCCGGCCACGCAAATCTCCCCCTGGTTTGCAAGTTCATTCAGGCGTCAAAACATTTGATCAGTACTCAGCTTGTTACTCCGAATCAGAATTAATCAGATATGCTAAAATGTTTGTTTGCCTGCAATGCAATGCAACACGCACACGCACAGCACACCAGCACACACGCACGCACAGCACACCCACACGCCATGCACTGCACACACCCATGCACAGCACGCACGCCATGCACACCCATGCGCACCCACGCACAGCACACCAGCACGCACAACACTGCACAGCACACGCACAACACACCAGCGTACAGGGGAAAAAATGAGGGCAAAAGAGGGTAATCTATTCAAACTTTCATTTTTCGGAGCTGGAGTTGTTATCTTTGTCAAACACATCTCTTCAGCTTCAAAGGGAGAGTTCAGCTCCACGATGGAACCGCAAATTGGTGGAGCAGCAGCTCCAGAGTGGGTTTGGCGGAGCCAGAGTCCTGTCAAACACGCCTTACAACCTTACTAAATTTTGGAGCAGATCATACCAGATTTGCCAGCTTGGCAATGTGGTTTGTCGCTGCCAGTTGCCATTGGCCATTTGCCACTTGCCCGGGAGGGGAAAAAAAACGTGGGAAACCCAACAGGCCAAAACATTGGTTTTGGAGGGAAATCGCGCGCCGCGCGCCGCCTGATTTCCCTTCCCCCACCCCACCAAAACCCCGCGCCTTGCCGCCTTCCACATCTGCTCTTCAAACGCGGCGAGAGATTGGCGAACGCGGGCGCACGGTTCCACACGGCCGCCGACGGCTCAACCCCAACCCAACCACCGCGCGCCTCGCCTCCCCCTCTCCGCCGGCCCGCCTCTCTCCACCCCACCCGCACGGTCTCCGCCTCCGCCGTCGTCGACGCCGACGACACCCCCACGGTACGCTTCTCGGCCCCTCCGTCGCTTTGGTCCCCCTCCCCCCCACCTCTTCTCTCCGTGAATCCGGTGTGGGTCCCGGCGCGCGCCTGCTCGCCCGACGGAATGCCGTGGCCGGAGTCTGGAACCGATGTGGTTGTGCTTGCGCGGAGGAGCGTCAGTGTGTTCCGAGTCTGGTTTATCGGAGCGCTCATTCCGTTTGGTTGAGATGGGGTAGTAGGGATGGATATTTTTTCTCTAGGTGATTACGCGGGGATTGATCAGAGGAGGGGTGAAAGGGCCGGGTGTTGGAGGGACCATCGGGTCTCTCTCGTAGATCCGTTTCAAATACTAGGATTGAATTTGACGGGAAGCTCATTTTGTGTGGCGCGACGTTTAGGTGATTATTAAGTTCTGCAGGATTTTAAGCAGTTGGGAAATTGCATTCTAGTGATAATTCTTGCATTGAAGGAAAATGTCGTCGCCCCAGTTGTTACATGCTGGATGCAAAGTAAGTGCAAAATCCTGCTTCTGTAAACCAAAAGGGAAACTAGTGGATCCTACATTTCATCCGTAGACAGTGGTCCTCACACAGATTATTTGCAGCATATATGCAATTTCAATTCCTCGCTCTTTCTAGTGTTGTACACTTGCAACAGTGCATTATAAACTGAACTAATCTACGGGTGCCATTTGTTCGACAGGAATAGATGTGATATTTTATTTCTCTAGTTATCTAAAACCTGACCATGGGGAGAGACGTCTGGCTAACTGGCTTGGTTCCCTTTTATAAGAAAGTACTGAACCCTTCAAGGAAGCGCTCACATGAACTGTGAGCATCCGGGTTTGTGCCTTGGGTAGGGTCAGAATCTCAACTGGCTTGACCAACCAAGCTATTCAAGTTTTCACATATATGTTTACCATATTTAGAACAATACATCAATACATGCAATTTCTCTTTGTTGTATCTACCTGCAGATCAATGTGACAAATTAATGTCTTGTTCATTGCCCTTTCGACTTTGTTCTGCATAGATAAGTTCATTTCTTATGATTGAATTTTTATTGTATGACTGGTCTGTGCAGCAAGAAGACACTGGCCTCCACTGCACCTGGTGCCCTCTATTGCCACTATCACTATCTAATGCACGGTATCTTCTTGGCTCCCTGTCCATGTGATCATTTTACCTTCTCTTTGCAATGTTTTGTGGTTCTGGATTTTTTATGCACACCTGCTCAGTGAAATGCCTGGCCAGAAAATCTGAAATCCACATGTCTTTTTTCAATCTGTACTGGCACTTGTTCCGTTTGGGTGGGACTTTTGTAGAGTATGAAAGGAAACTTTCCTCTTGATTATGATGCGGGTTTAATCAGAGAAGTGACCTATATGGTTTGATTTTTTCGAGGTATATGATGGGCTGAGAGGATCTAGGCTCATGTAGATCTATTCTGAATAAAAAACAAATTTTACAGTACTTTCAGGTTGTTGTACTATCAATGAAAGGTTGTTGTACATTGGGAAAAGTTAAGGCAGTTAAATTATGCTGGATTCTATGGAGTTGGATATGGTATTCTACTGATGAATGGTGCTTTGACCAGTCATAGTTATTGCAAGGGGGAAAACCATTTCTGTATTGTGATTTGCCCCATTGGTAAAGGCTTAGCTGACATAATACAGGATAACTGTAAAAGTTTGCTTATGTACACCCTGGAGCAAAAACTTGCTGATTTGACATTTCTTTATATTAAAGCTACACATGTTCTATTTCCTGCACAAAAGCATGTTCTGTTTCTTCTATCTTGACATTGTACTTCTAAACTGAATAACGAAATATCTATTAGATATGTCATTGGATAAAGAAGAACGGATGAGATTCCTGACATTTTTCCATGTGAATTTCATAGTCAAGAATATGTCTCACTTGTCATCCCTTGTGTTGAAATCTTCAAATTGATTGCTCTAGCGGGTTGCAAATTTCCATCTACAATCAGTAGGATGTTAGAGAAAGTGTTCATTAGTTGGAGCAATTGTAGATTGATTGCTCCAATAATTCTCCAAAAGCGCTCCAATTTTGTTCTTAACATGTATTAGGTGTCTCGTTATAGGACTGTATGAAAATGGAATGTTAGAATACCGGAAGTACATGATTTCAGATGAAATGTGTCATGGAAGCCAAATATGGATACAAATACACTTATGTTCTGTTTCCATAAAAAAAGCTTGGCAAAGGAAAAAACGGACTTGTTCTTATGGCTAGTTGCTATTTTCAGGAAACAACTAAGAAGGGGAGTGAGTGTGTTGAGAAAATCTGTACACCACAATTATCTCAATATGTTGAGAGCTGCTAAAATATGGTAGAAAAGTGCAAAAACAAAACATAGGTATGTGAAGGATAAAGTCTCATCAATTCTTTTGTTTCACTATATGGAGAAAAGAAGACATTAAAGGAAATTGTGCAAAAATGTTTATCAATAGATAGGACTGCATATTGCTAATATATTGCTAATACAGTAACACAGGAGCTGTAACTTACATACTTCATTCTCTTTTGTTCAATAAACAAATCACAGTAATAGTAGAAATAATCAATATGTTCTTATGTGTTTTTATATGTTCTCCATATTACATATCCAAGTAGAAGATTTAGTTTGGTAGAGAAAAGGAAAAGTATTTAATTGCAGCACTTCTTATGAAGTCAATCTGTTTTCTTTCATACTTCGGTTGGTATGTTAGTAATAACATCTCGCACAGTGATATGAATTTGCGAATCTACGACCTAACTGATGTGTTATTTCTTATGCAGGAGCATGATGAAGACAGACCATATAATTTGCTGTTAAAATACTCCACAAGATTGCTATCTTTTTCTCAGCTGATCACAATGGAATGCAACAGGGAAGAAGCTTCAAGAGCTAAGGATCTAGCTGTGATAAAGCTGCAAGAAGCAGACTATTCTGGGGCCAAAAGGATTGCCCTCAAGGCTCAACAGCTTTTTCCTGGCCTTGAAAATATTTCTCAGCTGCTAACTGTTTGTGAAGTCCACTGCTGCGCTGCTGTTAAGATCAACGGGGAGACGGACTGGTATGGTATTCTTCAAGTAGAAACAACTGCAGATGACGTGTTACTCAAGAAACAGTACCGCAAACTTGCTCTCTTACTCCATCCAGATAAGAACAAGTTTGTGGGTGCAGAAGCTGCTTTTAAGCTAATTGGAGAAGCTCACATGATACTGACAGATCAAGTTAAACGTTCGTCTCATGATTTCAAAAGGAGGCAAGTTATTGCAACATCTGCCCCTGTACCGAAGAAGCGTGGACGGTCATCAAAGAAAACTGATCATGTTGCTAAGAGAGCCAATAAGGAGAACACTGATGCTGGATATTCAACTTTCTGGACCATTTGCTTAGCTTGTGGTACAAAATACCAGTATCCACGTAGTTTGTTGATGAAACTTCTCCGCTGCCAGACCTGTTCAAAGAGTTTCCTTGCTTGTGATTTGCATAAGAAACCTTCTGTTGGAGTGGAAGCAGCAAATCCATGGAGTGGAATTTGGATGCAACAACAAATGTTCCCTCCACCAAGTCAAAGAACCCACGTCAGCAACCGACAACACAACTATCAGGGTGTCCCTGGTCAGCAGAATCCTGTCACTGGTCATCAAACTCCTGTCTCTAATCAGCAACAGCAACCTCAGAATATCTCTGATAAGCAAACTCCTGGCATTAACCAGCAAGAGCGACCACAGAAATTCCCTTTCAGTTCAGGGCCGAAGAATGTAGATTCTCAGCCATGGGGTGGATTTGGGATGAAACAGGAAATGTTCCCTCCAAGTCAGCGAGCAAATGTTACTAACCAAAAACTCAACAATCAGAGGGCCCCTGGTCAGCAAAATTCTGTCAGTGGTTCTCAGACTCCTGTCACTGACCATCAACAACAATCTCTGAAAGTTGCAGGCAAGCAAAGTCCTGTCACTAACGAGCAGCAACAATCTCAGAATTTCCCTTTCCATTCAGGATCAAAGAATGTTGTGAATTCTCAGGGTGCAGCCTGTCCCAACAGTTATGGAACTGGAAGCAGTAATCTTACAGCTGAAGCTGTGGCCTGTAATAGAACAAAGGTTACAAGGCCACCATTCAATGATCAAAATGTTGAAGATAGAACTAAACCCCCTGTTGTGAATTCTGGTAAAGTTCCTCTTGCCAACGAGCAAATGAGGGCAAAGGAGGTAGCTACAGGATCCAGTTATCATGTTGCTGTAAATGGTAGCCAAATTGCTAATGAAGATGTTCTTACTGCTGCAAGTGCAGATAAAGTATCTGGGCAGAATCCTTCTATATCAAGGCAGCAAGGAGACACTGTCATCAGTGAAGATCAATCTGATGGAAGTAGAAAGGGCAGCGATTCTCCTGCAAAGAAAAGGATAAGAATAGAAAACTCTTCCTGTACAGCTGGCAAAAGTGATCATACAGCAGAAAATGAAGGTGCTAAAGTAAGCAGTCAACACAAACTTTGTACTCCAAGCAAAGAGAAGATCACGAATGAAAATGGAGAAGTGATCAATGGGAATCACGATGCATTTCAAGGAACAGGAATAAAACAGGAAACTCCTAGTTCTGGAAGTGGAAGTGCTGCTGCTGCCAGATCTGTGAACAATAGTATTCCCGACAATATTACAGTTTCATGTCCAGATTCAGACTTCTTTGACTTTGAGAAAAACAGGGATGTAGATCGATTTGCAGTTGATCAGATATGGGCAATTTATGATGATCATGATGGCATGCCAAGATACTATGCTCGAATTAAGCAGGTTTACTCTCCAAACTTCATGTTGCGGTACACATGGCTCGAGCATGATCCTTTGTATGATGCTGAGAAGGCATGGTCTTCTAAGGAGCTGCCTGTTGCTTGTGGAAGTTTCAGAGTTGGCACAACACTCTTAACTGAAGATACTAAGATGTTTTCTCATGTTATTTCTTGGACAAAAGGAAGGAAGAGGAACAGCTATCAGATTTATCCAAAGAAAGGTGAAGTTTGGGCAGTTTTCAGGGGATGGGACATCAACTGGAGTTCTGATTCCAACGATCGTAGGCCTTATGATTATGATGTTGTGGAAATCACCTCAGACTTTGCTATGGGTTCGGGCACTTATGTGGTTCCCTTGGTAAAGATTAAAGGTTTTGTCAGCTTATTTGTTCGATCAAGCAATGAAGCACCATTTCTGATACCTGGTGGTGACATGCTCAGGTTCTCCCACAGCATTCCTTTTCACAGGTTGGCACACACTGACAGGCAACATATCCCAAATGGTGCTCTTGAACTGGATACTGCATCGCTACCTACTGATCTGGAGAAAGCATTTACTCCTGTATACCTTGACAGCTGGGAGATACCAGTTGGGAATACTGAACAGAGTCAGGGTGGTACTGGTACAAATGTGCAGGATGAAGTTGAAAAACTAAATCAGAATACAAAGAGCGCACAAGATAATGGCTCAGAAGGTTCAGTCATTGATGATCATGGTGGCGATGGATGTAATGATATCTCTCCACCTGAATCTCCAGCTAGTTTTGATTACCCTGATCCAGAGTTCTGCAACTTTACTAGTTTGAGATCATTTGACAAATTCAAGAAAGGTCAGGTTTGGGCACTGTATTGTGACACTGACAAATTCCCGAAGTACTATGGTTTCATAAAGAGCGTTGATCCAGATGATCAAACAATCCATATAAAATGGCTTGAACACTGTCCATGCACTCAAATGGAGGAGTGTTTGGTGCAAGATGGTTTGCCTATTGGCTGTGGAGCATTTAGAGTCAGCAGGCAAAGTGACATCTATGATTGTACAAATGTCTTCTCCCACATTATGGAAGTGGCGCTGATGAGTAATGGGAAAAAGTATGATATTCTTCCACGTGTTGGTCAGGTATGGGCTATATACAAGAACTGGAGCCATGCATGGACCTTTGAAGATTACAGCAGATGTGAATACTTTCTGGCTGAGGTCCTGGAGATTTCTGATGGCAATATAACAGTGTCATGTCTCAATAAAGTGGAGGGCTTTAGCACAGTATTCAAGCCAGTGAACAAAGCTGAATCCAGGAGTGCCATGAGAGTAGCAAAGAGTGACATGATGATGTTCTCTCATCAGATACCTGCTTTCCGCTTGGCTAATGAGAACCTTTGCGGTTACTGGGAACTTGATCCTGCATCAGTACCGGAAGTCTTACTGGTCAGAAAAAACATGTGAAATTTTGACGAGATTGCTCCTTAAATTAATTTAATTGGGGGAGTATCCTATGAATAGTACAGGTATGATTTCGAAAATGTATCGTAAATTTTAACTGGAGTAGTTTCGCATGATTAAACATGACACTTCACTCTTGCTAACTATTCTTTTTTTCCTTCTCATTTTGCAGCTTGCTGTTGACAAAAGCTGCAGTACTGGATTTTTTATTTTGGTTGTTAGTTGTAGCTTGTGCCGAGTAGACAGGTTAATTCATTAGTTTGCTACCTGATGGCTGATGCCACTATGCTAAGTCTTGCAGGCTGGGTCGTGCTTAGGTTTCGTCTCACCATTCCATCTTGTTGTATGCATTGTAAATGTTTTGTTAGCAGCATAGTTGATCGTATTTACTGTTGTATGCACCTTGCTAGCAGGAATGCTTTGCATACAATTTGGAGACCATCATCACATATTTATTAAGACTCCATGTCTGAAAATTACTCCCAACAGCAGATGCTGGTGAGTGATGAGCAATGCCTTTATCATGAATTATGTACAGCTGACTTCTTTCATGTTTTCATTTTATTGTTGCGCATGCTGCATCAAGTAATCGTATGTTGAAGTTTGCTGGAAGCGTGTTAGTAGCTTTTGTGTCTATTTTGTATGCGTGTACGATGGCACCAGTTAAATGATTGTGCGTGTCATTTTCAAGGGCAGGTTAATTTTTAGTTAATTCGCATAGTTGTTAAGTCATACATGTCTTCTCTCTACTTTTGTTCCAAATGATCATCTTGTATCGTGTGTTGTCTCTGCATCAAAAATCCAAATGCGGACAGTTGTCGAAGAATTAGCAGTTTCCATCAATGTTAGCAGTGATCCTCTCGCGCTGCCGCCTGCTCAGCTGTGTCTGCTGCCGCGTCTCGCCGTGCAGCCGGGGCGGCGGGAGCAGATCTGGAGCGGCCGCCGCGTCACCGCCGTTCGGGACGAGGTGCCTGTCGTCGTCCTCCCACATGCCCCGTTCGAATCAAGGTAATTGATCCTATATCGTTATAGACGTCTATCGCCTCCTGGGCTAATCTAATCTAATCTCACCTCAATCCCGATATACATATGACGATCCGATACGCGCAGCACCACCCGCGCCTGAAGGTGATGTGGATTTCGTGGCCGACGACGACGAGGGTCTCGAGTCAGATGATCATGTGGATTTTTTCGTGGTCGACGACGACGACAAGGACCTCAAACCAGATGAACATGTGGATTTCGCGGTCGACGACGAGGACCTCGAGTCGGACGAAGCCATGTGGGCGCATTACGAGCGCTGGTGCAAGGCCTTCGGAGAGAAGCGGAGCCGCGACCGCGAGGAGATGAAGCGTCGCTTCGGCGAGTTCAAGGATTTCGGACGGTTTTGGAACAATTACAACACGGAGCCTATCAGAGACGGCAAGAGCGACAGGCTTGAGGTGAACATGTTTGCTGACGGGAAGCTCGGTGAGTAGGCTTAGTTTAGTTCCAAAAATGTCACCAACTACCCGTCATATCAATCTCCGGACATTAATTAGGAGTATTAAATATAGGTTAATGATAGAACTCATTCCACAATCTCTATCTTAATTTTCGAGACGAATCAATCCTTGAAAATTTACACCTAGTGGTCGTAGATTTGGTGCCTGGTAGCCTCGGACGTGGGACACCAATATTGGGAGAGAGTTGACTAGTATGAATCTTGCGGTAGTGATCAGCACCGGATAAAGAATTGGGCACCATTCGGTTGAGGAAAAACTGGATTGGTGCCACACCAGGGTCACCTAATCGACCGGAACCGGTCCGGAAACCGCGGTTACCGGTCAAACCGGTCCCGACCGGTTTCGGTCGCTTCCCAACCACCTAAATTCAAATTTTCAAAATTTTCAATTTAAAAATGATTTTTTTTCAAAAAAATTCTAAAAATACTTCAAGGTGGGTAGAATCTAATAGTGTCAAAATTTTTCAAATATTCGTTCATTTAGTATACTTGCGGGCATTAGAAGTTCAACCAAAGGAGAAAAAATTGGTCGGTTGAACTTCTAATGCCCGAAAAAAATACTAAATACACTAATATTTGAAAATTTTTGACACCATTAGATTCTACGCATCTTGAAATATTTTTGAAAAATTTTCTTTTATTTTTCAAAATTTTAATTCAAATTTGAAACACACGTCAAAATCTTCACTGATTCGGTTTTTTTTCAACAATCGGTTACTGCTCAAACCGGTCCGGTTTACTGGTAAAACCGCTTGGTAAACCGCTGGAAATCGATTGCACTCCGCGTTTTGGTTTGAAATTTGAATTTAGCCGATTTTTCCGATTTTCAGTTAAACCGGACCAGTAAGCCGGAACCGGACCTCTGCGGTTTCAACGAACCGGTTGGGAAAAAAACCAAATGCCACACCCGATGGTCCGTCGATAACGTTACGTCCATCACATACTGCGGACGACTGTAGAATTAATCATGATTTCCAAGCATCTAGATAATGTGCATGAATTTTTTTATAAAAAAACTTGTTATTCAGGAGTTGGCATTTTGAATTATGAATTCCTCATTGTAGAACATTATTAACATCAAACAAAAAAGAAAAATCTCCTTTTGACATCATTTCATCTCACAAATTCACATCATTTCAACTACTACTACACACATGAGTTGAGCCCATTTTCCTGCAACTAGTCATTATCCAGATCTGGATCTGGATCGTTTAATCCGTTCATCTCACAAGATGTTTTTTTTGTCATTCTAAACTATTTATATTGTTTCCTGTAGCACGAAGCATCCAAATTAAAGTACTTGGCTTGTAGAGCTGACGCGACTCCATTCAAAGTTCAAACGCAACCCTTCCTCCTGCTCTGCTCGAGATCCCCATCACCAGAAACCCGAGCAGATCCACCGGCAAGCGTGGGGCAACGCAATGGGCGTCGTCTCGGCGGCGGCGGACCTGGTCATCGCGGTCTTCTCCCTCACCATCGCCGTCGCGGCGCCGCTCATCGACGCGCAGTCCGTCCTCCCGCCCGGATTCCACCCGGCGCCGCTCGTGGAGCTCAAGCGGTGGTACGCCGTCGAGTTCGGGGACTACCTCATGGCCAGTCCCCCCGCCTTCTTCCGCGGCATCATCTGCCTCGAGCTCGCCTTCCAGTGGCCGCTCGCCGTCGCCACGCTCTACGGCCTCCTCACCGGCCGCCGCTGGGTCGCCACCACCTCCCTCATGATCGGCGTCGCCACCCTCACCTCCATGGTAAAACTCGTCTTTACCCGTCCCTTATTCTAGTGGAGTCACTGCTGCAATTTCGTGAATTTTGTATGTCAACGCTGCGGCCCTGCCCCAGATCCCAGTACTCTAGATGGTTCAGTCTCTGCTGCAGTGCCTTGGATTAAAGTTCAAAATACAGTAGTACAACACTTCAATTTTTATCACAGTATCAGATATCAAACCATGGCACAATCCAATACTGACTTCCTGGAGGAATGTCTACCTGTTATGATTAATATGAAGATGTTTTTTCTTTGAAATAACAATGTGATCCTGTTCTTGTATATCCTTGATTCATTTTTAAAAGTTCACTTTAATTGTTGCAGTCTGCAGTACTCGGTGACATGTTAGGTTCGGGCAAAGCAACACCAAAGTTGCTTCAGATGTATGCTCCTTTTGTTGTTTTTGCTGTCATTGCAATCCTACGTGGACTTTGCTCATGCTCTGAACGCACTGCATCTGGTTCATCACTTCGGCCTTCAGCTCGCAAGAAGAGGGTCTAGATCAGGTTTCTACTTCCTTCATTTCAACAATTTATTAGCACAGTGCATATTCTATTCCTTTATATGTTTGGAAAAGTTTGATCATATTAGTTTGAAATTGATCCCAGTGTCAGTAGTAAGTCTAGTAGCTTAGTAATTTTATTTCTATTTTACCCCTTTTTGCTTAGCCACCAAGGTACCTCTTGGTTGGCAGCCTATATATATATGTACCAAGGACCCCTTTAGTGGGTGTGGTGAATGGAATAGATCTTTTTGGGGCTAACAAGTGGTATCAAGAGCCTAATCCTTCCCACCCCCTCTTCTCTCCCGAGCTCCACCTACCCCTGCCCCGAAACCCTAGCCAGTGGGCCCCACCAGGCGGCGGCGCGACCATCTCCAGCCCAGATCCGGCGGCCGGCAGCTTCTCTCTCCCCTCTCCAGTCCCGGATCCGGCGGCGGCGCCCGCGGATCGGGTGGAGGAGGCGCGGAATCGGAGGCGGTGGCGGTGGATTGGCGCGGAGGCGGCGGATCGTGCGCGAGCAGGCGTTGGCACAGGGCGTCGACGCGGCTCGGCTCGGCGGGCGCGAGGGGCTGCGGCGGCTCGGAGGCGGAGAAGAGGGTGCGGGCGGGCGGTGCGGGTGCGGCGGCGCGTGGGCTGTGCGCGCGGATCGACGCGGAGGAGCAGGGCTCCTGCGCACGACCTGGCGGCGCGGCTCCCAGGCTTGCAGGCGTGCGCGGGCGTGTACAGGCGGCGGCGCGCGGGCTCCAGGAGCACCGCGGCGGCCCGATTCGCGTGCGGCTCCAGGCAGGGCGTCGACCGGCGGCTCGATTCCGGCGGCGCAGGGCCTGGGCGCGGACGAGCTGCAGGCGGAAGGGCTCAGGCGGAGCTCCGGCGTCGCGGCTCCCTCACGATTGGCTGCTCCAGGCGCGCGGGCAGGGTAGGGCACGGCCCCCTGTTTGCGGGAGGAGCAGCGACGCGTGCAGCAGCTGAGGAGCTCAGGCGCGGCAGGGCAGGGCCCCTGCGTGCGGGAGGTAGAGGACCGGCGCGACGGGAGCAGGGGCGCGTCCAAGGGGCGCGCACAGCCTCTTCCCCGGCGTCGGCGGCGGGGGGAGCAAGGTAGAGGAGCTCCAGGCGCGGGCGCAGGGCGCACGGGCGGCCTGGGAGCAGAGCTCTTTCTTCCCCAAGGCGGCTCTTCTTCCCCAACGCGACCTCGCTCTCCTTCGACTCCATGGCAGGCTCGCGCGGTGCTCGGACTGCGGGCGGCGCCAGCGCGTACGGCACGGGTGGCGCGGCCGTGGACGGCGCAGGCGAGTTGACTCCAGGAGCTCCGGTGACCGGCGCGCCTCCTCCGGTCTCTGTCCGCACCTATGTTTCCTCCTCTGCCTCCTCACTCGGCTCGGTGACGTCCAACGTGAGGAGGAGGGCGGAGTTGGAGGAGGCTGATGCGGCAGCGGACAGAAGGGAGGCGGCGACAGCTGTGCAGCGACGTGCTGCGCGTGAGGAGGAGGAGCGACACATGGTGGCCGAGGAGGAGGCGGCAGGGGAGCGGCATCGGGAGCGGCGCGCAGCTGCTGCACGCGAGGAGGAGGAGGACCGGCAGCGGGAGACCGAGTGGCGGCGCGCGGCTGCAGCTCGGGCAGCACATGCGGCGGATTTGCAGACCGCGGCGGCGCGTGCAGCCGAGGTAGCTCGGCGTACCAGGGCTGTTGCCATCCAGCAGGAGCAGGAGGCGGCGCAGCTCCAGGAGGAGTTGGAGGCGACGCTCGAGGTGGTGCGGCGTGACCAGGAGGAGCTTGGTCTCGCTGCACGGGGTGCTGGGCACGGCGCACCACCCGTCAACGCTGCAGCGCTGGGTGCTCGTCCCCCGCCGCAGGAGGTGCCTACAGGGGACGCTGCACGGCAGCGGGCCGCGGAGGTGCATGGGTGGGTCCCAGACCCGCGTCGTCAGGACGTCGAGAGGCGCTCTGTCCACAGCTCCGTCCACGACCACGACTACGACCACGACGACTACAACCACGACGACGCGCCCCCGAGGGTGGTCAAGACTGTCATCAGGGACTCCGGCAACACACAGTGGCCGGTCTTGACGAAGACCAACTACGCCGAGTGGTCTTCGATGATGAAGGTGAAGCTTGAGGCGCGCCAGATGTGGACTGTGGTGCATCTGGGTGGCGTGAGCCGTCAGGAGGACCAGCGGGCGCTGGAGGCGCTCTGTTCCGCGGTCCTGACGGAGATGGTGCCGGCCCTCTCCGGGAAGGTGACGGCCAAGGACGCTTGGGACGCCATCGCTGCGGCACGGGTCGGTAGCGACCGCGCCCGCAAGTCTGCACTTCAGAAGCTTCGGGAGGAGTGGGACCGCTTGGCTTTCAAGCTGGGCGAGGAGGTTGACGACTTCGCTCTCCGTCTCTCCAGCCTGAGGCAGCAGCTGGAGCAGTACGGCGACTACGAGATCACGGAGGAGAGAGAGCTGTCGCAAAGTTCCTCCGCTGCTCTCCGAAGATCGACATCTCGACGTTGACGATCGCCATTCAGACGATGATCGACATCTCGACGTTGACGATCGAGGAGCTGACAGGACGGTTCAAGGTTGTGGATGACGAGGAGGAGATGGCTGGCGAGTCTTTCCCGGACGGTGGCAAGCTCTACTACGCCACTGAGCACTGTCGGTGCCACGTCTGCCGGAAGAAGGGGGAGCCTCCAGACGGACGCAAGCGTGGGAAGCCACGCAAGGCGCCCAAGGCGCGTGGTGGCGCTGAGGGCGATGCACGAGGAGGTGCCGAGAAGGCCACTTCTGAGGGGAGCAACGACGACGGTGGCGACAGGTGCTACAATTGTGGCAGGACTGGCCACTTTGCTCGGGAGTGCAACCAGCCGAGGCGGGGCCGGGCTCACGACAGACCGAGGCGCGGCCAGGCCCACGACGAGCCAAGGCGCGGTCAGGCCCGCGACGAACCGAGGTGCGGCCAGGCCCTCGTCGCGCAGGTCGTGGAAGAAGATGAGGAGGTGGCTCTGTTCTAGGAACACCACTCCGGAGTCGGGATCAAGAATAAATGTTTTTGTTTTGTTGTTCTATGGGCGTGCCTAAGTGCACTTAAGCTCTACTGCTCTATGTAAAAGCTGCTAGACTTAGGAGGAGAATGTTAGTAGTAAGTCTAGTAGCTTAGTAATTTTATTTCTATTTTACCCCTTTTTGCTTAGCCACCAAGGTACCTCTTGGTTGGCAGCCTATATATATATGTACCAAGGACCCCTTTAGTGGGTGTGGTGAATGGAATAGATCTTTTGGGCTAACACCCAGGAAATGTTGTTTGTTTATTCCCATCAGGATTGTCCCTCCAGCTCTTATTTTGCTTTTTTATTTCCCCATTTGATCGTGTCCTGTAAAGTAAGATGCCATTTTTATCTGTTTCGCAGGCTAATTCAAATTTCAGTATTTATTTGTGCAGTAATTAACTAATTATTGTAGAACAACACCTTTTTAAGTCATATACTCGTATTAGTTGGATAACACTGTGTTCAATTATTGGTTTGTTTCTGATCACCCATCATAACCAATTCTAGCCCAAGCTGACAGGTAGCTCCCCGATCCCTTCCTATTAATGCCACTCCATTGTTGGCCTATCCACCTTTTGCATGCTAACGATAGGAACACTGCTCGTCAGCTGCATGCCGATTGACATGTGATCCCAATGTGTGTTGGTTTGCTTGTGGTTTTAGTTTTATGGAAAGCAATGATTATAGTCTGTATAAATCTTGAAAACCCCAGATTATATGCCACAAGCTACAAAATCTGGTATTTTCCTTTCTTCAGCAACTATAAGCTGTGGGATTCTCTAAACGTAATCTTATTACTCCTACTACGTCGAAGCACTCTAATTTGCAAAGGTTTGCTTTACAGCACAATTAAATACATGCCTCTTCTGTAAATTTACAGGGAGATCACAAACACTTTGCCTGAATCTGAAAGCGAGGAAAAACAGAGGATTGGCATACTTACTATGTCTTGTTGAGTTGACTAGCATATAAAACAGATCCACAAGGGTTAGCCACTTAGCCCCATGAAACGTTGGGTTATACCACAACCACAAGTACTCTAAAACCGCTGATACTAGACATGTCCGAAGTATGTAGCTTCCGTATT
This sequence comes from Cenchrus fungigraminus, assembly GCA_036936925.1. Taxonomy (NCBI): domain Eukaryota; kingdom Viridiplantae; phylum Streptophyta; class Magnoliopsida; order Poales; family Poaceae; genus Cenchrus; species Cenchrus fungigraminus. The sequence goes on from CM072780.1 coordinate 79,946,233, forward strand.
CAGTTTAAACCTAGCTGCAGTGTTGTAGCCAAATGGTTGGACACATAAAGCTTCTGTCTATGCTCAAACAAAATCACAATCACTTTAATATTCAGGATCAACTCCACTGAGGAATGACTATCCATTACTTTTGATGCTATCATGTTCTTGTATTATTTTTGTCTTGATTTACGTTTTAAAATTCTGCTCTAATCATTGCAGTCCGTGACACTGGAGAATATTTTGGGTTTAGGCAGAGTGGTGCCAATTGCCAAACTAAATCTGGTTCATCACCCGTCTTCTCAGAAGAAGAGGATCTGGATCAGGTTCCTACCCCCATCGTTATTTCAACGATATTTTGTAATTTAGATGCCTGCATATGTTAAGATGACGGATAGTACAGCCCCAGGATTTGTTCCTGGAAAGTCATATTTATCTTGCTTTTATTTGCATTTTCCCTTGGACCACCATGTCCATGTAATCAAGACCTTGTATTATTTACTTGACGACTGGCTCATTGTGACCGCAGTTACAGAATGTTCTTCCAGTCATTATCTCTTGGGTACATAACTATGCGTTTGTTTTCAATTTTGTTAAGAAATTCCACTCTGAACTCTTCTTGCCCAAGCTGATACTCTAAAGCCTGCTTAATCTTTTTTTTTTCTCATTGTTCAAGGATTTACTATTGGGCTTGGGCAGGTGAAAAAAACATTCCATCCTTATGCTTTGGTAACTTCATGTCACGAGTGGACCCTGACTACTGCTGAGTTCACTGCTGATTTCTTGACGACCATCTTGTAACCAGATAGGCATTGCCCCCCTGCAGCTTGTATCCTGTGGAATTTTTTTGACAGGCAAACGGAGGGGGAAAGGTTCCCCCACCTTTAAATTTTCATTGCATTCTTTGCCGAGACGTCGGCATAATGGTTACAGCGGGTGTACATAAGGGGCCGAAAGAGATGGCTGCATTCATATGCGTTAATTGTCGATTCAAGGTCAAATAAATGAGTACATATATTGCTTGTTTGACTAACCAAGATTCAAGGACCCTGACTACTGCTGAGTTCATTGCTGATTTCTCATTTTTTGCTTGATGATGCAAGGGACAGTGACCGGGATATGATGATGACATTTCGTACTTGCGCCCTGACGGATGTTCATCTATGTGAGTGTAACTTTTCTAGATGTATAGATATTATTGTGCATCTAAATATAGGGTATATGTAAGGAGTCATTTGGTTCCACGGACAAATTTAGTCTCTGTCAGATCAAATGTTTAGATACTAATTAGAAGTATTAAATATAAATTAATTACAAAAATCAATTGCACATATAAGCCTAATTCGCGAGACGAATTTATTAGCCTAATTAGTCCATGATTTAACAAAACAATGCTACAATAAATATGTGATAATCATGGATTAATTATATTAGGTTGGATAGATTCGTCTCGCAAATTATCCTCGATCTGTGTGATTAGTTTTATAATTAGCTTATGTTTAATCTTTCTAATCAGCATCAGAAGATTTGATGTGACAAGAACTAACTTTAGCTAAGGATCCAAACATCCCTTAAATTCATACTCGCTCCATCTAAAATTTTAGATCATTTTTACCTTTCTAGGTGCATAGTTCTTACTTAGGGCACCTATCTATGAATATGGACATAATAAAGTCTAGCTTTTAATAAAAAATAAAATTAAATGACTTTATTATCCACTCACTATATTGAATAATTGATGCGCTCTCGCGCTGGCGTGTGCATTCGGGAAAAAGATCTTACACCTAGCAAGCATGGCCCTGGCAAACGCGACACGTCAGCAAATCTGGCGGGATTGGCCTACATCACCACTTAACTAAAGTCTTTTGTGATCCCCGATCGATGATCACGTACTCACTCCGTTCTGTAAAATATTGCAATTTTAGTTTTTTAGACAAATTAGTGGAGGAATGAAAAGACTTTAATACCCTTATTTGTTTGCCAAATGCAGTAAGTTTTGTCATGCAAATCAGATCTGATCACTTAATTAGGAAGGTAATTAGATCTATTTTGTAGGATTGCATTCTTTGCACGATTTTTTCAAAAGCTAGGATTGCATTTTTATGGGACAGAGGGAGTACGTAAAGAAACATGTACACTAGATGACAAGAAGCACGTGCGTGTAATCCTATCGCCATCCAACAATGTTGCAAATATATGAGGTTGATTGAGATTTATGTTTCTTCCAAAAATATTTAATTAGCAGATAACTTATCTTTTACATGCATAAATGTATATACTTTAAAACATATTTGACTTTTACATACATAATTATGTATAATTTAGAGTTATTGTCCCCAACTATTTAGATCGTTTAACGTCATTTAAGCACCGTCTAAATTGTCTAAATGCTAAATAAGGGTCACCGACTGTTTTCATCTCATGACTTTTTTTCGCCATGCCGGCTCATGTGACGCAGCAAAATAACGTTGCCATGCCACATGCACTTGTTTGGTAGTGTTACGCCAGTGCATGTGCCGCGACAATGTTATTTTGCCACGTCACATGGGCCAGCGCGGCCAAAAAGGTCATTTGATGAAATTATTTGTCGGTGGTGTTGTTTTTAAATTATTGTTGAAAATGGTTAAAGTTAAAAAAAATTCTATGACAGCCAGCTATAGCGCGTTTGCTGAATTCTTCAACGATGGAAAACTGTACGCACTCGTGTCTAATCTTATGCACTGTAGCCTATCTTCACAATGTCTAGAGAGAGACAGTTTTTTTGGAAAAGCTGAACGTTCGGCGGCTGGCTGGTGTCTGATGCTGATTTGTTCTGGAAAAAGTATCGATGGCTAGTGACTGTTAGCGGTGTCGGTGTCGTTTCCCTCCTTGGAGGTCTCATCTTGCATGCCCTCCTAGCTCTTTCCTGTTGGTGCCTAGGTGTGAATCTGTCGGTGATGTGCTTGCGCTCTTGTTGTTCGCTTTAGTGTAGGTTTAAGTGATTTCGGTGGTGCTGTGTTATTCCTATGTTCTTGTTGGTCGTCGTCGTTGTTCTCTTTTTGTTTCAAGTTGGTTTGACGGTACCTCCGCGCCTAAGGTTGCTTAACTATAATTTTCTTCTTCTTAATGAAAAATGTGCTATAGACATGTTAAGAAAAAGAATATTTTTTGCACAGAGACTGCTGGCTGGTTTTTCCCTTAATCTACTATACTCTATTCTCCATCAATACTTGAATAAATTGATGCGTGTTGCTCTCGCGTGTATTCTGTATTCGGGAAAAAGATCTTGACCTAGCACTAGCAGCAAGCGTGGCCCTGGCAAACGCGACACGTCAGCACATCTGGCGGGGATCGGTCTGCATCACCACGACGCCACTAACTGATCGATCCATTCCTGATCCTGATCGTCGATCGCAGATCCCTAACAACAGGGCTAACTAAACTCCATGGAAAATGGCGAGCCGCGAACCTTCCACCACCAACCTTTCGATGGTCGCTCCGGGCCATGGCGGCGGGCCCTGAAAACGCACTACTGTTCCAACTTCCAACCGCACGCAAACGCATCCACGGCTGCCCTGACTTTCTCCAAATGTGAACAAAGCGCGCGATAACGACCACGTAAAATATCGATGCGTCCAGGAATGGCTAAAATCATCCGGCCTTAATTAATTACCCTGACCTCGGCCGGCTACGTAGCTCATAGCATAGCAGTCACTAGTCTGTCAGAGGCAGAGACGGCGACTAATCCAAGCTAATGGGAACAAACAAAATCCGTCCAGACTGCAAGACTCCCGGGCACCCAGCAGACACTGCACCCTTGACGTCGCGTTCTCACGTGCCCTCGTGTCGCCGTGCGCCGCTGCCACACCATGCCCCGGCCTCCCGGGCGCCGGCTATATAGCAACCAGCAGCCGTGTGCCGCAGCGCAACAGCCTCGCGACGACGACTACCGCTAGCTCCAGTTTCTCTCTGTACCCATCTGCTTCAATTCGTCTAGCCAGTAGTGCGCGCACGAGAGAAGCTAGATAGCTAGAGCTAGTAGCAGCGATGGCCACCGTGGACACCACCACGGCGGAGTCCGGCGGCAAGGGCCCCGCGCCAGCTCCGGCGGCGCGCGGCGGCGGCGGCGGCGGCGGTGCTGACCTGGCGCTGCGGGCGCTCCTGTTCGCGGTGACGCTGGCGGGGCTCGTCGTGCTGGCCACCGCGAAGCAGACCGTGCTCTTCCCCGTCCCGGTGCTGCGGACCTCCGTCGCCATGGACGCCAAGTTCAAGGACTCGCCGGCCCTCATGTGAGCATCCATGCATGCTCTCTGCTCTCATCTCGATCAACTTTAATTTGGCACTGATAATTTAATCCATATCCGGCCGTCTGATTTGACGAACTCTTCCTTGTGTACGTGCTCGATGGCGGCCACGTATGTGTGTATGTAGATACCTGCTGGTGGCGCTGTGCGTGACGTGCCTGTACAGCATCCTGACGGCGCTCGGCTCGCTGAAGCTCATCTCCGGCTCGGCTTCCGCAGCCAAGACCGTCTTCCTCCTCCTGCTGCTCGATGTGGTGAGCACCTCCATCAATTAATAATCACGACGAGTTTTACAACATATTTCTTCCTCTTCTCTTTCCAATTAATCACGACGAGCGAGTTTTACAACATATTTCTTCCTCTTCTCTTTCTAATTAAAAGTTCTCTACCTCTTTACAGCAGAATTAATTAATTAATTAATTAATCCATGCCTTTTCATAAGATGATTCAAACAAGAGATTTCTTCTCCCTGGCCGTTAAGGATGCACACCCATCTCTCTCCTCATGTCACAGCCTATCTCGATCAGCAAATTTGGAACTAACTATGATAGATAGTAGATTTTCAAATTTTCACTTCAACATAAAAAATATACTAATTATGATTAGCATATATACTATATTGTTGCAAGGAATTAAAAGTACATGTCTTCTCGTCTCTACGAAAAATGGAAGTAGGAAAAACCGATGTTATCCATCCGTCCAAAATTACTAGTTGATCACAAAATTTGACATTTGATTATTCGTCTTATTCAAAAAAATTTTATATACATCGTCTATTTTGTTTGTGACTTACTTCATCAACAAAAGTATTTTAAGCATAACTTTGACGTTTTTGCATATTTACGCTAATTTATGAATAAGATGAATAATCAATTATTGTGAAAAAAATCAATACATGTGTATTATCAAGATATTGGCAAACAAAAGATTGGGAACGCTAGTCAAATCTACCAAACAGATGGGCAGTGACTGATATGAATATGCACATGTAGCAAATTAAAACAGAGGTCACTTGGTCCATCTTTGAAAATTCCTCCAAGCTAATAATAACTAAATAAATACTCGAGACCAATTCGGACACGAAACGTATTTAATGCCCTCTGTTTTATTTTTTTGTGTGCGACGGCGGCGCAGTTGTACGCGGCGGTGATGGCTTCGGCGACGGGCGCGGCGGGCGGCGTGGCGTGGATCGGGCTCAAGGGCAACTCGCACACCCGGTGGGCCAAGATCTGCGACACCTACGGCAAGTTCTGCCGCCACATCGGCGCCTCCGCCCTCCTCGGCCTCGTCGCCTCCATCGTCCTCGTCCTCCTCGCCGTCCTCAACGCCTACTCCCTCTACCGCCGCAGCAGCGGCCGCTGATCAGATCTCCGCCGGGCGCCCACACGGTGGCTGCTCTGACGGCCGGGGACTGCTTGTAATTGTGTCGTCCTGTGTGTTTCCCGTAGCCAACTTGCCATCCATCCAGACGTGAGTACGTGACATCTAGTGTAGCTAGCCGTGTAGTGGGAAAGTGTAGAGAAATGATCTATTGCACCGTGTGTATAATACTGTTGTTTGTCTCAGTGTTTCGTAGGCCATCGTCATACAAATCATATTGTTGTGTACTCTGTACATGTCAGTCCTATAGTTCATTTATCTGTTGTTGTTTTTTTTTGGAAATGAAGGTCCGTTTGCCGTTTGTGCAACAACATATTGGAGAGCAACTTCAAGAGACTCTATAAAAGTCATATACTAGTTAAAATTCGAAAAATGACATAAAAATTGAAATCCAACATACTAGCTATCACGGTCGGCTCGGAATCGTGCTCGGCAAACATGGTCGCTGGCTCGATATTTTTACCTAGTGGCTTCCGCTCATCATCTCAGGCGTCTCCCTCTAGGAACCTCTGCTGCCCAGGTGCGGCCGGTGTGGGCTTTGGCGGAGGAACCTGCCGGCGGTGGAGGTCCCTAGCGGCGAAGGTCCTGGTGGCGCGGGGTGGCGGAGCGACCGACGGGGGGAGGGGGCTAGCTGCCCGGTCCGCCTATCCCTTTCGCTCGTTGTTTTTCGGTGCTATCACCACCGTGGATTCGGCGCCGGTTCTCGGGAGATTCGACGACGACGACGGCAGAGGCGGCCGCGGTAGCAGTAGTAGGACACGGCGGCGGCCGACGCTGTTGGCGGAGGGGGCAAGTCGAACGATATCGAGCTTAGCCTTGGCCCGGTCCTCAACCATCGCCCTGTCTGCTCCGTCTCCTCCCTCCCGGCGGAGGGTGAGGTCCCTGCTGGCGGCGGTCCTAGGCGGCGCGGGGTGGCAAAGCGAGCGACCCAGGACGACGGAGCGAGCAGCGTCACCCGTCGGCGGTGGGTGTGTCCTCAGCGGCGGTGGCTGGGTGCTCCTACCGCTATGGACAGGGGAGCAGAAAGGAGCAGAGGAGTGAATGAAGTTATGGGGCCCACACGTTAGTGAGTTGGAGAGAGGAGAGGAGAGATGAGACCTGGATATGAAGTGTGGATTTTGACTAGTCTGGTGGATTGTAATTAAATATAGAGAGTAGATCTTAGCTAAATGAGAATATAGAGCAATATTTAGCTAGGTTCTTGGAGATGCTCTGACCAGGGTTCCCCGAACCGGTGGGAACCGGGCCGGTTCCCGGTCCTACCGGTCCGGCCCGGTTCATAAAATGGCCGGGAACCAGACCCTAACCGCACCTAGAGAACCAGGCCAAACCGAGGAGTCCGGTTTACCGACCGGTTTGCCCGGTTTGCCACCCGGTTTTTTTTGGGTCGGCTAACCGGACCGGGTCCGGTTTGGGGAACCCTGGCTCTGACATTGTTAGTTAGAGCATGGTCAACATAGTTAGCTGTGGGTAGTAGGTGATCTCGGTGAAAAGATTGATTAGGGCAGTCCTATGGGAGTTTCTACACATAGATTCCAAGAGACAAAAGGAGCAATTAATGTTTAGTAGAAACTCTCTCCCCCAACCCATGGTTTCTATAGTAGAGTTAATACAAAAAATAAATTAAATGCAACACAAAAAGAGAGTAGACCAAATCTGGCAATTAGCCATATGACCTCCAAAACAACACAATTTCAATCTACACTATTTTTTTCGTACACTTCTCTCATACTCTCAATGGCGAACGAGCATTGCTTGTCAGACCCGTGGGCTTTAATTTCACGGTGGCACCCCTGGATGTGGCCCGCCTTTTGTGTCAGCTAAAGAGAGAAAGGAGGAGGACCGAATGGACGGCCTCGAGGGTAATGACCCCATCTCGTCTTCCTCCTCTGGCCTATACACCATGGAAAAGGAAAAGGGGTGGCTGGAGCTTAGTGCTAGGGGTGCTCGACCCTCTAGGGGCTAAGCCGAGGCTACCAGGAGGGAGAGGAGGAGATGGGCGACCCATTCCAGGGGTTGGATTGAGGGGAGGTGGTCGGGGTTGGATGGATTTGCCGACAGATCCCTAGTGCTCGGCTTGGCTTGGTAGACGCGAATCCTTCAATTCCAGGTCGAGCGGTGGCCGGAGCCTGAGGAGGAAAAGTCGAGCTTGCAGAGCAGGGGCTATGTGAGTTTTGTGCTTGGTTGATTTGGAATCAATGGAGTGAGTCGCCGGGATTTGGCTGGCGGAGCTCCTGTGCTCGGCTTGGTACGGTGGGAAGAAGAAAGAAAGATAGAGAGAAGCCGCGAGCTTGTAGGAAGAGATGTACGCGCATGGGAAGGAGTTACCATTGCGTCAGAGCAATGGATCTGACCGGAGGGGGCAAGAAACCAGTGGTTTCTCCTCAACGCGATTCTACCAGTTTCTTCCATTCTCGGTACCAGCGTAGGCGTCATTTCCTGGTGTAGAAACGGTTTCTCTGTTTTTCTCTTCTCTCTTCATTAATTCTTGTGTCACATCAGCAAAATTGTTGAGCTGTCAAGGCAATTAATAAGGATAGAAACCAAAATAAATTTCTCACTGAGACTGCTCTTACCGTTCTCCCAACACTACCTCTCCTACGTTTTTGCCCGGTCGAAACTAAAATATTTGACTCCCTGACAATCGAGTGGTTTTCAGCATTGTCTCAGTCGATTTTTAGCCAATACCAGAAAGACATGTAGCATTGTCCAGCATAATTGGGAATCTGAGTGACCAGACAACCCAAAATCAGTCGGTTTTGGTAGCTGACAAGCAACAACAAAAAATCGAGTGAAAACATACAATGAAACAATCGAAAAACAGCTCAGCTGTTTACATACATATATTCAAACAATAACACATAACATTCTAATACTTAGAATGAACAATGATACCGAGAAAAAACACAAGAACACCATGTAAGAACACAAAAACATACAAGAACTATATATAACCAAGAGTAAATTGCATTTGTGGTGCAACAACTATGCAGGTGGGTGCAAATTGGTCCAAAACTAGTAATATGATTAATCCAATACAAGAACTTGACGTTTTGGTGCACATACGGTCCAAATTTTGTCATGTCACGTATTTGTCCATGGTGGACGATGAGTTGGCATGGTGGGATCATCTCGGCTGGTCAGGAACATGAGGCTCGGCTCAGCTTGACTTAGCTTGGTTCAATGGATGTTGCGCAGTAAAAGGCATCCCATGTAGGGCTTGCGGGACGCACGAATTAGCTACAACAGTGAACTTCTTGACCATTTGAGTGATGAATTATGACACTCCTGAGTTAAAACATAACATTTCAAACTTTGTCTATATCATGTAGGAAAACATTAGCACAATCAGCAATGCAGCCACGGAGACCATTGCCGGATGAAAATATGTTTTTGTAGCTGTGGAAAGGGATAATCTACCTTCTCAAAAGCTTACTACAGCAATGAACATAGGTAGAGGCTGAGCTACAAGTACAAGGTCAAGAAAAAGAAAGGCAAAGACTACAATGGATGAGAAACACCCTGCATTCTGCAGTGGTACTGCAAGGGGAAGAGGAAGGCTAGGAGGACGTGGTGGCAGAAGAGGAGCCAGGGGAAGAGGACGTGGTAGCAACACATGATTCAAGAGTAGCATGTTTTGTTTATTCATCAAATATAAATACATTATCCTGGTAGTTAAATTCAGTCAACAATTGTGTTAGACCTTTTGAACACATATTGTATTACACACATTTCATATTTATGAACCAAAAATAGTTTGAAATGTTATGTTTTAACTCAGGAGTGTCACAATTCATCACTCAAAGGTCAAGATGATCACTCTTGTAGCTATTTCGTGCATCCCACAAGCCCTACATGAGATCCCTTTTTATTGCGCAACGTCCATTGAGTCGGGCTGAGTCAAGTCGAGCAGAGCCAAGCCTCATGTGTCCGACCAGCCAAGCTGACCCCACCATGCCGCTTCATCGTCCACCATGGCCAAATACGTGACGTGGTAGGATTTGGACCATATACGCACCAAAATGTCATGTTCTTGTATTGGATTAATCATATTACTAGTTCTTGGACCAATCTGCACCCACCTGCATAGTTGTTGTACTACGTATGTAATTTACTCTATAACCAAATTGAAACATACATTTGACATACAAAAGCATGTACAATACATTATTGCGTTAATTTTGTTGCGATCCAAATAAATGACACCCTATAGAAACAACAAAAAGAATTTTGGGGGAAAAAAGGACAACAAATACAATATAGAAAAACCTGAAGATATCTCAGTGCAAAAAAAATCAAGCACTTCGTCGGAGATAACCTCACGGCCGCACCCACCCAGGACACGACGGGCCTCACCCATGGCCTGCGAGCTTGAGCATGGCACTAGATGTAGCTAGACTACTAGAGCCCGACACGACAGGAAGGAGAGCGCGAGTCGACTTGGTGGGATGGAGGCGATGATGAAGAGTCCGACAGTGATGGCTACGCTCGAGCCCGAGGAAGGGCAACGACGACAGAGGATAGTCTTTTGGGACGTTAGGAGGACAGTGACGCTCAAACAAAGATCGGATGGGCCATATCACCATGCATGGGCCTTGCATGATCAGGTGGAAAAATCGACATGTGACGGAAATCGATTTACTCGAGTAATGTTAGGAATTCTGAATATCTTTCCTTTGCATCTTTGTATTGTCTGTTGTTCTCTCCCTCAAACCACCACTTCTTGCACTACCACAAATATGCCGACTAGTGATGACGAAATTTAATTTAGTGGCACAATTTTTATCGTCATTGACCTATGACGTTCCTGATCGAAACCGTATAAAGTTAACTTCCGAGCAAATTTAGTGACAATGTTATGAAACATCATAAAATTTTCCACTATAGCAAAAAAAAGTCGCATCTTGTTGCATGGTGGTTTTGTGTGACACCCCAGATTTTTAATTAGTGTCATTTAGCGCTAATTACATCCTTGACCAAGTCAACCATCATTAGCATGGTCAAAACCCTAGTCAAACCCCTGGTCAAAGCCTAACGCCAAGTGGTCAAAACCCTAGTCTCCATACCCCTTTTCTATAACTTTTGCCATGTTCTCCAAATTTTATTTAAACACTCAAAAATAGGCTAATATAAAAGTTATGCATCTTTTTGAGGGACACAATATTCATAATTGGCGGCATTTCAAATTTTGAGTGGAAGACCCGCAAAAACTCGGTCAACGTCAGCATCTACCTTTTGACCAAGCCGAGAAAGACATCAATTTCATCAGCAGTTTATGCTCAAACCATTCATCAAACACTCTATCGCCCTTTGTAAAAGTTGTGGCTGGATGTTTCCTCTACAAGTTTTCGATTGGGAGAATTTGAACTTCTATTAAAGTTTTTGGAGTTTGAATCAGTCAAACGTGGTTGAACAGAATTGAAAACAGCGACGTCGCCCGAGAGCCGAGCACCCACGCCGGGCGCGCGCACGCGCGCCTCCATGTGGCAGTCGACGTACCTCGGCGTCCTTGCCGCTCCCCAACCACAAGGACGACAAGGACGTTCGCACCATCATCTTCCGTTCCCGCGCCCGACCAAAATCGCACAGGGGGATCCCGCTGCGCCACGCGTCGCGTGCTCCCGCGCCTCCGCCGTGCCCCGCCACACCCCTACCGGCCGACAGGCCACCCACCCGCATCGGCGACACAATGTCCCTCTCCCGGCTGTAGTTCCCTTCGTGGTGAAGGCCTTGGAGCCCCTGCTCTACTCGCCCGCCTATAAAAGGGGAGACGGTGGGCGCCCGCGTGCGTGACCCCCTCTGCGGGCCGCCATTAACGCCACCACCACTGAGCTCCACCCTTGGCTCACCTCCATCATGGTTCCCTACCTTCAGCGCCTCCCCTAGACCTCATAGAAGCCCCCACACTCACTTGTTGCCCCGCATTTCCTCGAGCTTCGCCGGCATCCGGGCCGAGGCGGACGCACCGCCGTCACTCGCCGGAGCCATCTCCGACCACACCACTGCCGCCAATCGAACCCCAGTGAGCTCCTAGCCCTCCTTGGCCACTCCTCCGGCCGGGTCCGGCTGTCCCCTCGCCGGCGGCGAGCTCCTTGAGCCGCCAGGGACCTTTGTGCAGGGATTAGATTCTTGCAAGGACTTAGGTGTTAAACCCGAGTGCATCATTGTGAATTGTCAAAAGTTTCTAGGGTCGGTTGTGCAACCTTTGAACCTCTTTTGACCAGAACTTAGAAAAATCCTATATAATTCTAGAAGAATCAGAAAAATGCAAAATGAATTTCATTGGCTTCCCTATGACTAGATCTACAACTTTTGCAAAGCATGACCATACTTTTGGCTGCTAGTTTTTGAACGAAAATTCAAACTCAATTTGACACACTTTTGCCATAACTCAAAAACTAGATAAGATCTTGAGCTGAGCTTTGGATATGTTGTTAGTCATGTCATGTGTAGGCTTGATCTAGGTTTTTGTGCAAAGTTACTGAGTAGAGATTTTATTATGATTTATTTTGTATTTATGCTAGACCTGTCTAAAGAATTTTTGTAGCTAAATCCAAATAGGTTTTTGTGCTCAACTTATGGTTATAGTCTTCTTATGCTTAGATTCACCTTTGGTGAAGTTCTCATGATTTTAGGACTGTTATAAATAGTTACTCTTGAGTTATGCTTAGTTCTAAGTGTAATTGCATAGTTTGAAATCTAGACAAGCCCATGAGCTATTTGTTGGGTGTGTAGCCTAGTTTTGGGTCAAAGAATAGGTGTGTGAATGTTTGGGTCCAGAGGATATTTAAATATTTTTAAATGAAATTATCATGTTCTGGAAGCTAGGATTTGTCATTTTTTGTATAACTAATGTATAGCTCAATTAAGTGTGAACTTGTGTTCAGTGGCTTTGAATAGGACTAAGGAGCTTACCCTTGCTGTTTTTGTGAATTTAATTTATTTTATTGTATATATGTGCACACGATCACCATTAAAACGAGAATGTAAAATCCTTTAAAATTCCACCACTTGTTTTATAGGAAAAATGTGCATAATATTTTCTTATCTAGGTGAATGTGCCCAACCATACATTCCATGTTTGTCATGTGTTATTTTGTAATTATTTAAATTAAAATCACCAATTAATTCTTGCATATGCATCTTTTGTATATAAATCCCCGATGGTAGCTATGCGTTCGTGCCGGAAGGAGGGGACGAGGGAGCTGATGGTGACGTGCACTATGTGGCAGTAGATCAAGACCTAGACCAACGTCCAGAAGAGCCCAAGGCTAGCTTTGTCGACGATGGCAAGCCCCGGATCATAACCTAACTCTTCTTAAAATATTGCAACTATCTATGTTATGTTTGTGCATTTACGTTTCAGGAGTGGAAATGAAACCCTAGATGCATGATCCCTAGGTACCTATGCTCTTTTACTAGTATGATAGTTGCTATGCTCTAAGGACACGGTACAAGTCGAGTGATGTTCGTCACTCGCGAGAATAGGTTCTTATGTTGGAATCATAAGACTTGATAAATGGATATGCTCACGTGGTAAGAGCACGAGATTTGGGCTCCGATCTAGTGGCTTTTGTGGGTTAAGCGTTTGAACGTACTAAGGATTTGTCGGGAATGGGACCGGTAAGCCTAGTACCTGATTGAGGCGGCAAGGGATTTTTCTATTACTAATCTTGAGCATTCGCCTGCCCGGCTTGCAACCGGGAGGAGGGGTACATGTGTGAGGCTGGATGTACTGTGTTGGACATACCAGATAAGCCTTGTACCTAGGACTGTAATATCTTATCCCGAACCGAAGATCGACAGGAACCGCCTGGTTGGTCAACTCTTTGTGAGGACACCCTTCCGTGTGTTTAGGTCCACCTTGCAAGGTTATTAATCGATCGATCATTGGCCTCTCACCGTTATCTGAGACTGCTTAATCAACTGGCCATTTGATCCCTTTATGATGGAACTATGTGAATATGGATGCTTGAATTAATTGTATTGCACAACTCTTGCTTGCAATAGTTGCTTACGTAGTAATGGTTAATTTACTAGAACTTGAGCTAAAATAAAATATTGAAAGTAAGGATCAATGATCTTAGTTGCTTTTTGGCAAAACAAACCCAATAGCCAAAAGCCTTGCATGTCTAGAGGTGATTTAATTTTTGGGACGGGTAAGTCTTGCTGAGTATCAGTATACTCAGCCTTATTATAATTGTTGTTTTCAGATGATGTTGTTTGACCTGGAGAGATTCCACCCGGCTGGGAGCTGGAATGGGTGGATGATGACGAGTGATTGCATCATGGATGGCCTCCTATGATGCTTATCGTATCGCTTAGTTAATTTATGTTGTTTTCAAACTCTGAACCTTTTCATTATCATGTCATGAACCATGGTTTGCAATAATTAAACCCTTCTGGGTAGATTTGGATTTAAATTGTGTAATGTACTCTAGAGTCGACTTCGTGTGAGTTTTAATGCATATGTTCGATCCTTTGTTGTTATGTAAGTGATTTCACCTGGCTTGACCTGGCAACAACGACGAGCTAATCCTGTGTTAGTGCTTAATGGCCAAAGTGGATTGGTTTAGGCACTAATACAGGATTATCTTGGGTGGGGTTGTTACATTTTGTGATGATAAAGTTCCGTAAAAATGTCATAAATCAACTAGAGTCCCACATGTAAGTTCAATGTGATAAATACAAATTTTGATATGAATGATATTTCGAGGGATGAGTGACGCCATCACCCACTCCTGCGGATAAGATTACCAAGAGCGGGTGTCACCCGCTCCTGGATATACTCTTTCTAGGGGTGGGTGACAGCGTCGCCCAAACTCCCACTCTTGGAAAAAGTTTTTCGGAAGAGGGTTATTTACCCGCTCCTGCAAACAACAATTTGTAGCAGCGATATACCTAAGAGCGGATGGTCTGCTTGTCTCTAGAAATGTCATTCCAACCACACACCTGCTCCTAGATATACTCTTCCAGAGGTGGATGATGGCATCCCTTAGACTAGGGATGACAGTTTTGCCCTCGAGCGCGGTTATCCGCGGATACCTGACACGACGGGCGCGGATACGGGCAGCAAAATCCGCCTGCGGGCGCAGATACAAGCAGCAAAATCCGCCTGCGGGCACCTAACAGGTAGCAACTTGCACTCATGGGTATACCCACTACCCGCGACAAAAACAAGGTCCATGTATATAGCCCAACTATCCCTAAGCCCAACCCATTAACACAACATCCCAACCCTAGAGATCCAGCCGGCGGCCCCCCATCTGGCCGCCGCCTCCCCAGTCCCACCCGACTGCCCCCTCTCATTTCTTTCTCTTAGGCGACGACACATCTGCAGTTGGAGGCGGTCAGGCGGTGACACACCTCAGTGGTGCACGAGGACGAGTGGATGCCGACATCTCCTCGCGCCCACCGGCCTGTCTACCCTCGCGAATTCGTGACCTCACCCCTCCCTGTGCCTCCGGCCGCCGCACCTGGTTCGCTCTGTCGCCGGCCTCCCGCACGCGTGGCCGCCGCGCCACTAGGCTGCTCGCGCGGCCGGAGCTAGCCAGCGCCGCAAGCCGCCTCTCCTACATCGGCTGGTCGACGCGGCACCGCTGTGCGCTACCACGGCAATGGCCAGTCGGCGCACCGCCACCTACCTCTCCACGGACCACGACGGACTGCGAGTCTGCGAGGGCGGTTCTTGCGGGTGACGGGTTGCCAGATACCCGTGGATCTCCGTCGGGCACGGGCAGGGATTTTCGCCCGCAGGCACGCTGGCGGGCGGGCAAAGGCTGTGACTACGGGTACGCTGGCGGGTGGGTAAATGCCGTACCCACACCTACCTGATCTGATGCCATCCCTACTTCAGACCCCCAGTCTTGAAAAAAGTTTTTTCAGGAGAGGGTCATTTACCCGCTCGAACAAACAGTTATTTGTAGTTGCGAGAGCTAAGAGTGGGTTGTCCGCCTGTCTATGAAAAGGTCGTTCCAACTATTCTAGGGTGGGTTATAGTATCGCTCAGACGCCCACTCTTGGAAATAGTTTTTCAAGAGAGGGTAATTTATCCGCTCTTGCAAACACCTAGCTGCATGAGAGCTAAGAGCGGGTGGCCCGCCCGTCTATGGAAATGTCGTTCTAACCACACCTACAAACTGTTTTTTAAGTAGTAATGCAAGATTCTAAAATAACTGATATCAGAGCTAAATGAGACTATAGCGGCTAAATTGTACTCCCTCCTTCCTTTTTTATTTGACGCTGCATAGTTCATTTTTGTGGTAATCAGCGACATCTATTTGAGAACAGAGGGAGTACATGAGAATAAATAGGCGGCACCCTATCTCAAATAGCTGTAGATGTAGACCCGTTTGGCACGGCTCTGGCTCGTGAAAAAATAGCTCCAGCTCTGACTCGTGAAAATGTCATTTTTTGGATTTTGTAGAAAAACATTTGACAAAAATGACTTCTCATTTTTAATGTATAAAGGATGTGAATTGTCCCAACTACTCTTAGAGCAACTCCAACAGCCTAGCTAAATTGGTTGGGCTAGCTAAAAAATGAAAAAAATCAAGAAAAAAAATCATTCCAACATACACGAATTTATTTTTTATATTTTTTTCGATTTTGTAAAATGATATGATTGTTTTGAAATTTATCAAAACTATATGATTACCGCTATGGGCCATGGCGGTTAGGGCCAACCGCCGTGAGCCACGGCGGCTAGGAAGTCCAACCGGCGTGGGCCACGGTGGTAGGCCTACCGCCAACGGTCGGCTGGCCGCGTGGCCTGGCGGTGGGCCCGCGAGGCTTTGCGACCGCCGTGGCCCACGACGGTAAGCACCAACCGCCGTGGCGGACGGCGGATGTCGTGCCTATATAAAGAGGCAACGACGGCCGCCGTCCCCCACCCCTGTCGCCGCCTCCCTCTCCCCCGAGGTCTTCTCCTCTCTCTTAGGTAAGTTTCCTCTCTTTATTTAATTAGTTAATTAGTTTAATTAGTTTAGAATTAGTGTAATTAGTTTAGATAATTTAGAAATTAGTTTTTAGATTAGAAAATTTATAAATTGTTTTATTTAGTTTAGAAATTGTAAAAAAATTAGTTTATTTAGTTTAGAAATTGTAAAACATTAGTTTATCTGCTTTAAAATTATTGAAAATTAATTTATTTTGTTTAGAAAATGTAGAAAATTAGTTTATCTGGTTTAGAAAATGTAGAAAATTAGTTTATCTGCTTTAAAAAATTTAGAAAATTAATTTATCTGGTTTAGAAAATGTTGAAAATTAGTTTATCTGGTTTAGAAAATGTAGAAAATTAGTTTAGCTGCTTTAAAAATTATAAAAAATTAGTTTATCTGGTTTAAAATTTTAGAAAATGTAGAAAAATAGTTTATCTACTTTAAAATTTTAGAAAATTAGTTTATTTAGTTTAGAAACTTTAGAAAATTAGTTTACCTGCTTTAAAAATTATAGAAAATTAATTTACCTGGTTTGGAAAATGTAGAAAATTAGTTTATCTGGTTTAGAAAATGTGGAAAATGTAGAAAATTAGTTTAACTACTTTAAAAATTATAGAAAATTAGTTTATCCGGTTTAGGAATTCTAGAAAATTATTTTATCTGGTTTAGAAATTCTAGAAAATTACTTTATCCGCGCCGTTGTTTGTGCCGCGCCCTCCGGTGCATCTGTCGTACGGACATCCCAGGGCCCACTACCCAGGCGGGTACTGGACCGACTACTGCGTGAGCCCCCAGGACTACTCGACTTGAGCTACACGGTGCAAGGCGGCGTGGAGCGTAAGACAACCAGAGGGTTAGTACTCGGATAGGAAACTAGACATGTCCGGATCCATGTAGAGTACTCCTAGCCGTGTACGACTAGTACTCTCCTCCCTAAACCGACTTGTAACCCTACCTCCCGGACTATATAAGGCGAGGCAGGGACCCCTATCTCTTCATCCGCATCATCTTGTAACAACACCCAGTCAATCCAGAGCTACGCAGCATAAAAGACGTAGAGTATTACGCACCTCGCGGCTCGAACCTGTCTAAATTGTGTGCCACGTGTCTCTCCTTCGAGTTCCCGATGTCGGCGAGGCCACAAACGTCTACCTCGGGTACTCCTCTTGGTAGGTTGCCGGTCTAAAACACCGACAGCTGGCGCGCCAGGTAGGGGATCTCGCCGAAGATCTCATGGCGAACTCGACGGCTTCAATCATCATCAAGCCAACCGCCGCCTTCAACCGCTGCGACACCTTCACCTTCGGTTCCTGGGTCTGCACTGCTAACGGCGCTGGTTCGTTCCAGCGCTACCTTACCATGACCCCGGACCCAGAGACCGGGCTCGTGACGCTTCCCGAAGTCGTCACGGGCCAACTCGTCGAGAAATTCGATGAATTTTCGCTCTACAACGAAGTTGCCGGCTTCGAGACTGGATCCACCTCCAACTCGAACTCGACGACAACCTGGATCGAACCACGCGAGCTGGCTCCTGAGCCATCGTGTGGACCGATCCTCCCCCACGAGCACTTCCCATACGGCCTCCGCAACGCCAGCGCGGTCTACGTGGATGCGCTCGTTCCGCGTCGGGCCGGCAAGGAGGTCGTCTCCGAGTACTCCTCGGACTCCAGCGCCCTCCCCGACTACAACTCAGACTCCTCCTACGAGTTCGACTTCGGATTGGATCCGATCGAGCCCGAGTCTCGGCTCAACACCACCGAGGAGCCGTTGTCAGGTCCTGCCGCTGGCTTGGTCATCACGTCTACTCCTGCCGGTAGATTCGTCTACTGGCCCGACCGTAAGCTCGCAGACCTGACCGATGTCAACTGACGATGCGTCGCCTACCTCGAGACACTCCGTTCCAGGAGGGGACACCTCTGACTCCAAATGCAGAGGAGCACTCGCCAACCGAGGTGGCAACTACTGACTCTGGCCTCTGTACACCCGACCGCGAAGTATTCGTGGCAACTACAGAAGCCGGAACCTCAGAGGCCCAAGTTGATCGGTACCTCGAGGATATCTCAGACGACGAGGAGTCAGCCAACGCACCCCCGGACGAGACTACTGAGGCCAAGAACGCTCGGCGCAACCACAACAAGAAGCGAGCAGACCGACGCTGGCAGTTTTGGGAAGCCTTACCCATCCGCAACCTCAACGATGCTCTGGACGAAATCTCCAACAGGAAACACACTACCCCTAAGCAATGCCTCCTGTCCATCAACAGGATAGGGTGAGCGGTCCAGGGGCATCGTGCAGGCGACCTCATATCCAGACTCGCGGAGGATGCCTACTTCATGCGGGTCGACGACAGGATCGCCAAAGCCTCAAATCAAGAAGCCACCAGCCGCAGTCACACTCCGGTAGAAGTCGGACCCAACCGCGTTCGCGGTGAACACCAGCCTGCCCCCAATCGCTCTAGAGCTACGGGGGGAGGACCATCACACAGCGGCGCTAGCGGCGCCAGCAGAAGACGCGGTGGCGGCGGCGATCGCGGAGGCCGAGGCCACGCGAACAGCCACACCACCACCAACGAACGTGGCGGCTACGATGCCCGCCACAGAATCGACGAGATACGCCTCGCCAAGAAGACTACCGATGTCAGCGACAGCGACGGCTTCCCCGCCTACTCCTCACGACTTCGCGCCCTGCTACTTCTCCAGAAGTTCAAGCATCTCGGGATCAACAAGTACGACGCGAAGCAAGACCCAATTCAGTGGCTCAGGTGCTACGCCCTGGCCATTGAGAACGCTGGTGGCGACAACGACACCAAGTGTCTCTACTTCCCCTTCTGACTGGACCAAGCCCCACTCACATGGCTCGAGTCGCTCGACAAGAACTCGATCGACGAGTGGGACCAACTGAAGGCGCAGTTCACCAGCAACTTCACGGGTGCCATGGGGTGCTCGGGTACTCGCATGGACCTGGTGATGGTCAAGCAGGAGCAAGGAGAGATGCTCTACCAGTACATGCGCCGCTTCTTCGACAAGCGTGCGACCGTAGTCGACGTCACCGACAAAGAAGTCATCGACTGCTTCCAAGACGGTCTCTACCACCGTCGCACCTTCGAAGACTTCGGTCGCCGCCGCCCAAGTTCAATCACCAAGCTCAAGGACATGATCACTTCATGGGCCGATGAGGAGGACAAGGCCAACGCCAAGTACGACTCCAATCGCGGCAAGGGCAAGAACACCACGGGCGGCAACAACAACAAGGATCAAGGGGGTCGCAACAACAACAACAACAACAACTCGGGTCCTAACCGCAAGCGCAAGGCAGACAACACTATCGCGGCTGTTCAGCGTCCTGCGAAGGATACCAGCAAAAGACCTCAGGCGGCTTCAAGGACTTGCTCAAAGAGAAGTGTCCGTGGCACTAGGATAGCAACCACACTACTGAACAGTGCTACCAACTTCAGTGGGCACTCAAAGAAACTCCTGAGCCACGGCACCCTCACGACAAGAAGGGCAAGACCAAAGTCAACAAAGGCAACGACGACTTCCAAGAACCCGACAAGACGGTCAACATCCTCTTCGGTGGCCTCCCCACCAAACGAGCGCAGAAGCTAACTCTGCGCGAAGTCTTGAACATTGAACCAGCGGTGCCGACCCCTCTCAGGTGGTCGGAGGTACCCATCACCTTCTCCCGCGCAGATCAATGGACAAGCTTCTCTGAGCCAGGACGCTTCCCACTCGTCCTGAATCCAGTAGTCACGGGCTCCAGACTCACCAAGGTACTCATTGACAGTGGAAGCGGACTCAACGTCCTGTTCACCAAGACCTTGAAGAAGATGAAGCTCGACATCACCGGCATGCTCACCAAGAGCACGTCGCCCTTCTACGGCCTCGTCCCAGGCAACGCGGCTATACCACTTGGCTCAGTGGTCCTACCAGTTACCTTCGGGACAAGGGAGAACTACCACACCGAGTACATCAAGTTCGAGGTTGCGGACTTCGAAACTTCCTACCACGCCATCCTCGGCAGACCAGCTCTCTCCAAGTTCATGGCGATCCCCCACTACGTATACTTGGTACTCAAGATGCCAAGTCCTGCCGGAGTACTCGCGCTGCAAGGGGACTTGAAAATTTCTTACGACTGCGACACAGAAGCCATGGAGCTCGCACCAACCAATCAAGTACCCAACGCGATGATGGAGATCTTCGCTACATCAAAGAAGCGCTCCAACCAAACTCGAGGTTCCCGAGAAGACCGACACCTCCAATAAACCTCAGCCAACAGAGGAAGTACAGGTGAAGGCTATTGACCTCGGGACCGGTGACAGTAGCAAGACTACCATGATCGGCGCGGGACTCGACCCCAAATAGGAAGACGCGCTCGTCAGCTTCCTTCGGTCTAACCAAGACATCTTCGCGTGGAAGCCAGCGGACATGCTAGGTGTGCCTAGGAGGCTGATCGAGCACTCACTCAACGTCGATCATAAAGCTACACCCAAGCGACAACATCTCCGTCATTTCGCTGATGACCGACGGGACGCCATCAAGAAGGAACTCGCCAAACTACTCGCGACTGACTTCATCAGAGAAGTCTTCCATCCTGAGTGGCTCGCCAACCCCGTCCTCGTCCACAAGAAGAACACCAATGAGTGGAGGATGTGTGTTGACTACAGTGACCTCAAAAAGCACTGCCCCAAGGACCCCTTCGGGTTGCCGTGGATTGCTCAAGTCATCGACTCCACGGCGGGCTGCGACCTGCTCTGCTTCCTCGACTGCTACTCGAGGTACCACCAGATCGCAATCAAGGAAGAAGACCAGGAGAAGACCGCGTTCATCACCCCGTTCGGTGCCTACTGCTACACGACGATGTCGTTCAGGCTGAAGAACGCCGGCGCTACCTACCAACGAGCCATCCAGGCCTACTTCAAGGAGCAGTTCAACAAGAACGTCGAAGCCTACGTGGATGACGTGGTCGTCAAGACCAGGAACTCAGACACACTCATCGCCGATCTTGAAGAGACTTTTGCATCTCTGTGGGAGTACCAATGGAAGCTCAACCCCAACAAGTGCGTCTTCGGCGTACCCTCAGGGAAACTACTCGGCTTCATCATCAGCCATCATGGTATCGAAGCTAACCCCGAGAAGATCTCCGCCATCACCAACATGAAGGCTCCGACTTGTATCAAGGATGTCCAGAAGCTGACCGGGTGCATGGCGGCCCTGAACAGATTCATCTCGAAGCTCGGAGAACGGGGACTACCCTTCTTCAAGCTACTCAGGCACCAAGAGAAGTTTGCGTGGACCGTGGAGGCTGATCAAGCTCTGACGCGACTTAAAGACTTCCTGTCGAAGCCACCGGTCCTCACGGCTCGTCGCAAAAAGGAGCAGCTACTACTCTACCTTGCTGCGACTACTCATGTGGTCAGTACTACCATCGTCGTCGAGCGGCAGGAAGAAGGCCACGCCTAACCAGTCCAGCAACCGGTCTACTTCGTCAGCGAGGTCCTGTCCGAGTCCAAGGCCCGGTACCAACCGGTCCAGAAGCTACTCTGCGCGGTACTCATCACCTCACGGAAGCTACGACACTACTTCCAAGAGTACTCGATCACCATCATCACGGACTACCCGCTCGGCGATATACTCCACAACCAGGATGCAACTGGGAGAATCTCCAAGTGGGCGGTCAAGCTTGGCGCCCTCAACATCGACTTCAAGCCACGCACAGCCATCAAGTCTCAAGCACTAGTTGACTTCATGGTAGAATGGCGGGAAAACCAACTACCCACACCAACAGAGTGACTAGAGCACTAGGTGATGTACTTCGACGGCTCACTCAAGCTCGAGGGCGCGAGCACAGGGGTACTCCTGATCTCTCCAAAGGGCGAACAACTCAAGAACGTCCTTCAGATCTTCTGGAAAGTCTCGAACAACGAAGCCGAGTACGAAGCTCTGCTACACGGGCTCCGACTCGCAATCTCACTGGTCATCAAGTGACTACTAGTCTACGGCGACTCCGCTGTGGTGATCAACCAGGTCAACGACTCCTGGGACCGCAATAAGGAGAACATGGACGCCTACTGCCTAGAAGTCCGCAAGCTCGATAACAAGTTCCATGGCCTCGAGTTCCATCATGTCGTCCGCGACAACAACGTTGCAGCGGACGTCCTGTCGAAGCTTGGTTCTACTCGTGCTCAAGTATCAGCTGGAGTCTTTGTCCACGAACTTCACACGCCATCCATCCCAGAGCCGGCGCCAATGACCACTGATCCTGGGCCGTCACAGCCCAGTCAGGAGGTCATGATGATCGACGTGGACTGGAGGCAACCCTTCATCGACTACATCCGCGAGCAGAAGGTCCCCTCCGACAAGAACGAGGCAGAACAACTCGTCCGTCGAGCCAAGACCTAGGTACTAGTCGGAGACAAGCTCTACAGGCAGGGTGCGACTTCTGGAGTACTCATGAAGTGTGTACCTCGGGAAGAAGGCAAGGACTTCTTGGAGGAGATCCACAAAGGCGTCTGCGGCAACCACGCGTCCTCTCGCACGCTGGTGAGCAAGGCCTTCCGACGAGCTTTCTACTGGCCTACAGCTCTGGGCGACGCAGAAGAACTTGTCAAAAGGTGCCAAGGAAGCCAATTCTTCGCCAAACAGCAACACGTCCCAGCCTACAAGCTAGTCAAGATACTGCCAAACTGGCCCTTTGCCTACTGGGGGCTCAACATGATTGGGCCTCTGCCAACTATGCTAGGAGGATTCAATAGAGTTCTGGTGGCTATCGACAAGTTCACCAAGTGGATCGAAGTCAAGCCGGTCACCTGCCCAAAAGCCGACAGAGTACTCGACTTCTTGGATGAACTCGTGCATCACTACGGGCTACCCCATCGCATCATCACAGACCTGGGCTCCAACTTCAACAACCATCAGTTTTGGGAGTATTGCGAGAACAGCGAGATCGATGTCCGGTACGTCTCAGTCGCTCACCCGCGCGCTAACGGCCAGGTGGAGCGCGCCAACGGGATGGTACTCGACGCCCTCAAGAAGCGACTGCATGACGCTGCTAATACCAAAGGAGGCAAGTGGATCAAGGAACTACCTAATGCACTCTGGGGGCTTCGTACTCAACCTACCAAGCCAACTGGGCAGTCGCCCTACTTCCTGGTCTACGGCTTCGAAGCTATTCTACCCGCCGACGTGATGTGGGAATCCCCAATGGTAGAACAATACGACGAAGGCATCTCAGAAGATAGCAGAAGAGTCGACATCGACAGCCTCGAAGAAGCCCGCTGCGCTGCCCTCGTCCAATCAGCAAGGTACCTGGAGGGTATCCGATGCTACCACGATCGCAATGTCAAGGAACGCTCCTTCAACGTCGGCGATCTAGTCCTCCGTCGCATCCAGAACACGGATGGACTACACAAGCTCAGCTCGCCCTGGGAAGGTCCCTTCTCAGTATCCAAGGTGACCGGCCCGGGTTCCTATCGTCTCCAGACACTTGAAGGCGAAGACATCAACAACTCGTAGAACGTCGACCAGTTGTGTCGCTTCTACGCGTAGTCGCTCGACTACTCATCTACGTGTCCAGCCTACACGGCTACTCACGAACTCCTTGCTGTAAGCGGCCTCCTGGTCGTAGCGCTAGTCTACGGACTACCCTCATCCAAGATCCAGCGTTAACGGCTAATCAGATCCTGGGCTGTACACAGCCTAAGGGCTTTGGCAGCGGTCTACGGACCATCTACTCCTCTGATCCAACTTCGACGGCTACCTACGGATCTACAGCTGTAAGCGGTCCATGGACCCTAGCGACTACTTAGCCATAGGCGGCCTACGGGTCCTGGCGACTACTTCTTTGTAACGGCCCTAGCCATCCAGGTGTACTCTTTCATCAGTAATAAAGTTTGATTCTACACAACTTGTTTACTACGTCTGTGAGACATGGGTACCCCTGGGTCCCCACCGACCAGGCTCACGGTCGTCCCCGACAAGTGGATCCGGCCCACTAGAAGACCTGCCGACCTGTCAGTAGGCTTGTCCGACCCGACATGTGGGCCCGGAGACGAGAAGACATCTTGGCGTGCAAGCCAAGGAAGTCCAGACGGATTAATGCAGCTCGGATAACCTTTCCATGTTGTAACTGACTAGAGATAGGTTTCCCTGTTGCAACCTACTTGGACTCCGGTCCACCGACCTTGTCCGTCGCCCAATATAAGGCGGGCAAGGGCATCCTCTCGGGGACAGGTCATCATGTAATCTCGCCGCGCCAACAATACAAACCGAAGAACTGGACGTAGGGTTTTACTCTCCGGAGGCCCGAACCAGTATAAAATCGCCTTGTCCCTTGTGTCTCGCCGTGATTTCCGTGTGCTACGCTAGCATAACCATCGCGTTCTTAGCTCCCGATCTCCCCCACCGAACAAATAAACCACCGGGGTTGACCCCTCTGTGGACTGTTCAGATCTAAACCTCTGACAGTTGGCGCGCCAAGTAGGGGTAGATTTGGAGCTCTTCATGTAGTGTGATGACAGTTCGCTCCGGTGATCATCTTCGGCGACGACACAAAGGATTTCTCCATGGCGACCTGCTCGCCGCCACCCTACGACCTAAACGCGAGGTCGACGACTTCGTTCTACAGATGGCGCGCTAGAAATTTTTTTCCCACGCCCAACCACCCACACCTGCGATCTAATCGCTGGGTCAACAATAGCATGGCGACGAGTTTCTGCATGCCGGTCTCCGGACATGGCCCTAGCCCTAGGTGCAATCTGGTCACGTCAAGTCGTGTTGCTCTGGTTCCGGCCGACCTCCACGCATGGGAATCGATCTGCACGTCAGTCGTGGAAAAATCCACCTCATACACGTGAAGTTCAAGATCGGTGGCCTGGATTACTGTCCGTTCCGTGCGGTCAAAATTAAAAACAATCGTCAATACGTTCAGGAAGTCATCATTACGATGATGCATGCATGGCTGCGTCACTGTGCATTGGACCAACATGGAGCTGTCCTGCAGTGTGCGTTAGAGCTCAGAGCTCATGCATGCGTGGCCTACTGCAAGCACGACGACTAGACGGAACAACATCCGACAACGTGCCGACCTCAACACGACGATCTTCTCGCTACACGCAAGCTAAGTGCCAATTTCAATTAAATATTTTACGACTTTAATTTATCACGTAGACCTGCTCTACAATTTTTTTTGCTCTTCCGATCCCTCCCCCTCGACATACTCGGGGGCTTGGCAATGCCAACACGTAGGTCACCAGACCTGAGGGTTCAAATTTTTTATCTTGTGCTATGTTCCCCTCCCCCTCGACATGCTCGGGGGCTTGGCCTTGCCAATCTAAGGGTCGCAAGACCTGAGGGGTATATCCATTTTTGTGTGTGTTATTCCTTTAAATTGCTTGACTCTCGTTATGAGTAATCGATGATGTTGTGTGATTGCAAAACCTGAGTCCCAGACTCCTCCCCATGCGTCGGCTACATCTAAGGCTCCCTGCTGAGCATTGTAGAGGGGGTGAAACACTTTGCAGCTTTAGAGCTTTCGAGTCCGCATAATGCTTGTCTGGCACGATAAGTGGAATGCCTTTCTTAAAACGAAACATAGCACAAGAATGTTCAACTCCGGCTAGCATTACTCAACTTCTGCATACTTAGCTCAGGCTATGTTTTCATTATATTCGACAGATTGATACACCGACCTGATGTTTATTTTATTTTACAGGACCAGCTCCTTGCTCCGGCATCGCCTTAGTCAGGTCGCTAGACCTTTCTCTAGCTCCGGCGTCGCCTTTGGCGAACCTTCCTTGCAGCTCCAGTGTCGCCTTCATCAGGTCGCTAGACCTTCCTTCGGCTTCTTTGTCACCTTTGTCAGGTCGCTAGACCTCCCTCTAGCTCCGTCGTCGCTGGCGTCAGGTCGCTAGACCTTCCTTCGGCTCTGTCGTCACCATCGTCAGGTCGCTAGACCTTCCTCTGGCTCTGTCGTTGCTTGCTTCAGGTTGGCGGACCTCCTGGTGTCTCCGTTGTCGCCCTCATCAGGTTGCTAGACCTTCCTCCGGCTCCGTCGTCGCTTTCATTAGTTCGGAAGACCTCCTCAGCGACTTCATTCTTCTAGCTCCAAGAGCTTCTACAATTTTGCATCCTACGTTCTAGTGGACAGTTGCATACCCACGGCATTACTAGAATTCTACTCTGCGGCTTCATAGCTCAACAATGCTCGGTGCTTGCCTCCTTCAGTCTTATGGTGCTATTTATAGCCAGAGCCAGGCCTTGAGCGCCCGGTGAAGTGGTGACACTGTTACCACGTGATTGAGAGGTCCTGTAGACATGTGGATGATTAAAGACGATGCCCTTTTTCCCTGCTTCGCGACGCCTTTGTCGCTGGTGCATCACTGATGCCTGAGGCCACTGCGGCATCACATGGCTACAGTACACCTCTTGGTCAGTGGGCAGTTTGTCGTTTTCTGGGTGGCAAGAGAATCTCCGACCACTGTTGACCTGTGACCCTGCAGTTTACGAAGAGATAAGCCTGCTCTGCGTCAGAGGGCCCTGCGCCTCATTACATCTACGGATGACGACGACGATTAAACGCACCCTTTATGGCTCTGCGTCTTCATTGCACCCGCTAGGCTCTGCGTCCTGGTGCACCCGCTATGGCTCTGCACATAAACGGACCTATTCCAATCAGTCTATATTTCTGTTTCCTGAGCAGAATGGTCGTAGGTTCGATTGAAGACCTACCGGGGTAGGCGTGCCTCGCTGCTCTGCCAGATCCGTCTGGGCGCCTGGAAATCAGAAGCTTCACGTCTACGATTTCGTCGGGCCCCCGTGGTCGGTGTGCCTATATTAAGGTCGTCATTACACCTTGGCTCCGCCGGATTGCTGGCAGCTATGTTGGTCGTCTGGGCACCAAAATGACCTTCCTAAGGTCGGCGTGCCTCAATACCTAGGTCTTGCAATACCTCGGTATGTCTACGGCTCTGCCAACCTAGTTGGGCGCCCTGGATGCGTGACCTTCCTGAGGTCGGTGTGCTTGGTATAAGCTCTGCCAGCCTGCTCTGGACACCTAGGATTTTATGTCGGGAATGAAGACCTCCCTGTGGGTGTGTGCGCCTAATGGCCCTGCCAAGTATCTCCGGGTGCTTGGGCGCTTTTGATTTGAGACCTTCTTGAGGTCGGCATGCCTCGGGTGGCTCTGCCAGACTCTGTGCAGCTATGCAGGATATCTGGGTGTCTCTACACTCCATTCGTTCAAAGATCTACATTTTCTTATGACTTCATCGTTGACCGTTTCGACCACTACAGAAGACCTTTTCATGCGATGCGCATCTAAATGACCCTGTCGGGCAACCCTGGATACTGGGCGCTATTGCCTTGAGGCCTCCTTGAGGTCGGCACGCCTACCAAGGCCTCCTTGAGGTCGGCCCTGCCAGACTCCTTGCAGCTATGCTAGGAGATCTGGGTGTCTCTACACTTCGTTCGATCAAGACCATGACTCAGTTTTCTTCTCTTTTTTGAGCATCAAACCAGCCATGTTGCCTGCTTCAATGCTCGGGGACTACTCTACGAGAGCGTCTTCGACGCCCTCTTGTTTTCTTCGTCATATCGACCTGTTGGGAAACCTGTTTCTCATCACGTCGTTACTCGACCTACCTTTTCTTTTCTTTCTTTTTTGGATCATCATACCGGCCATTCTGCCCGCCACGATGCTCGGATACTACTCTATGAGTGCGTCCTTGACGCCTTCTGAATTTTTCCATCGTCGCTTCGATCTATTGGAAGTCTGCTTCCTATAGGTCGTCACTCGACCTCTCTTTGTTCGGCAAGACTACAAACAGGTCGGCTGCTAAGCTGGTCTATTTTTTCTTCTTGGACTGACGTGCACGCTATTCGACCTGTCGATGGTTTCAAGACTTCGTCATGACCCCCTCAAGGTCGCTGCGCCTACACATCGCTCGGGGGCTTGTGAGACATGGGTACCCCTGTGTCCCCAGCGACCAGGCTCACGGCCGTCCCCGACAAGTGGGTCCGGCCCACCAGAAGACCCGCCGACCTGTCAGTAGGCCTGTCCGACCTGATATGTTGGCCAAAAGACGAGAAGACAGCTTGGCGTGCAAGCCAAGGAAGTCCAGACGGATTAATGTAGCTCGGATAAGCTTTCCATGTTGTAACTGACTAGAGATAGGTTTCCCTGTTGTAACCGACTTGGACTCCGGTCCACCGACCTTGTCCGTCGCCCAATATAAGGCGGGCAAGGGCGTCCTCCCGGGGACAGGTCATCATGTAATCTCACCGCGCCAGCAATACAAACCGAAGAATTGGACGTAGGGTTTTACTCTCCGGAGGCCCGAACCAGTATAAAATCGCCTTGTCCCTTGTGTCTCGCCGTGATTTCTGTGTGCTACGCTAGCATAACCATCGCGTTCTTAGCTCCCGATCTCCCCCACCAAACAAATAAACCACCATGGTTGACCCCCCTGTGGACTGTTCAGATCTAAACCTCTGACAACGTCTCCTAACTAGACGGATCCTACTGAGTACTACTACTCATCGCCTCTTCCACGACTTGGTACTCCGCAGACTTCGCTGCTAGCCGCGGCAACGAGTACTCATGATGCCTCAGAAGTGAAACAACTTCAATTACATTCAAATGAGTTCTTAACTAACTTATTTATCTTACATCAACTATCCCTGTACATCAGCTACTTCTACAGGTACATCTACTGGAGGTTCAACTTGTCGGCGACCTGCTCGGTAATGGGCGCCATCTCTTCCAGCAGAGCCTTGTACTGCTCGTCTGTGCATTTTGCCGTAAGACCTCCAGCCACCACATCCAACGGTGCCTTGGGGAAGTAAGACTTCATGAAGGCGAGTACCTGGTTCGGTATCGACTTCGCCAAGTGCTTGACATATGTCGCCAAGCGCCCGGGGGCTTCTTTCAGCCTATCCACAAGGGATGCTATCTTGGGTCCGCTCGGATGCGGGACCAACAACCTTGCGATGGGGAGCGTGGCTTCTTCGAGTTCATTCAATGACGCTCGCAGCTTCTCGCAATCTTCATTGAGCTTCTGCAGAGATTTGTAAGAACGTACAAGGTCAAGATCGGAGGCTTCACGAAGCTCCATCCATTTGATACACTCATGGCGCATCTCCGTGTATTTATACTCGGCTACCTCTCGGGCGTCCTACTCCTGGTACACGATGTTCTTGAAGTCTGCCTCGGAAGCCTTCAGCCGCTCGACGGTAGCCTCAAGCTCTGCAGACAACTCGCCAACCGTGTTAGACCACAGATAAGCAGCACAAAAGTACTCAAGCACTACGGCGGAAGGCGTACCTTTGTTCTTCTACCGAAGCATCTTGTTCTTCCTGGTCAGCTCACCCTCTTCGCCTGCATATCTTGTACTTCGTTGTGGTACTGGGCGAAGGCGCTGTCAAGCTTGGATTGGAGCAGCACAGAGTGTTTCCTCGACTTGTCCAGCTCCTTCTCCAAGGCCTCAGCACAGATGACCGTGTCGCCATATCCCTTCAAGAGCTCGGTCTTATTTTGGGATCTCTCCACAAGGTTCTGCACAAAGTTCAGAGCTTCATCAGGATTCAGTAATCACTACTGCAAGACTACTCAGGATACTCGCAGCGTACCTTGACCCACTGCTCTGTACGGCGCCACGACTCCATGTTCAGGGATACGACATCTGGGTCGACCAGCTCGTCATCCAACAACTTGAGGCCTCCGCGGCTTGAGGTCCCAGTCTCCGGCATCAGTGTCGACCGGAGTGGCGCTGCATCTTCTATCATTGTCTCGCGGACGACTACTTCAGTACTCGAACCAGGCAGCGGATCAACTTGTATCTCTACCCTGGGCTCGGGGGCTGTAGTTGCCGCCTACTCGACAGCTGGCTCAGCAGTAGCCGCCTCGACAGTAGCCGTCTCCATAGCTACCGCTTCAGGGATTGCCCCTTCTACAGCTCGCGGCCCTGTCTGTGAGATATGGGTACCCCTGGGTCTCCACCGACCAGGCTCACGGCCGTCCCCGACAAGTGGGTCCGGCCTATCTGAAGACCAGCCGACCTGACAGTGGGCCCAACCGACCTAGTTGGCAGCCCACACGACATCCTGAAGACCTTCCAGATGATTTCAGACGACCTTATCCAGAACGACTGCAAGACTCGGCGTGCAAGACAAGACATCGGTGGATTCCGACCAAGCAGATCGACGGATATGGCAAGTGTTGTAATCAACTAGACTTAGGTCTCCTGGTCGTAACCGACCAGGAATCTGGGAACCGACCTTGTCCGCTGGCCAATCTAAGGCGGGCAGGGCGACCCCTTGTACAATCACGCAATCCTCAAGCAATCTACACCAACAACTGGACGTAGGGTTTTACTCTCCAGAGGCCTGAACCGGTATAAACTTGCCGTGTTCTCTATGTTCTGTGTGCTCGTGCGCAACCTTCGAGTTCTTAGCCTTAGATTCCACCCCGCCGAACAAATAAACCAACGGGGTTAACCCCCCCTGTGGGCTGTCCAGATCTCGACCTCTGACAGTTGGCGCGCCAGGTAGGGGAGGAATCCAAGGTTCTTCGTGCAACTCGATGGCTTCGTCAAACGGCGTCATCTTCCCGGAGAGCATGGCGGACATCCTCGCCAACCCCATCGACATCTGCTTCGGCTCCATGCCGGCGGAATCCACCGCTCCAGCCGCTTGCCTCGTCATCGAGGGCAACGCGGTCACCTCCAACCAACAGGTCGGGACAGATCTGCTGGTAGAAACCCACCCACCCACTCCTCGCGACCTGATCGCGGGGCTTGATCGCGTCGAACACATGCTCTCCGACACGATCAAGGTCTGCGAACGTGCCAAATGCCCTCGCATGACCTCCACTCCTCCACCCTGCATGTCCCTTGGTCTGCGGAACGCAGCTCACATAGCGTCTCGCTACATGAAGCGCAAGATCCAGATCGAATCTGGACCCAAGACTCCATACCATGGAAACCGCAGGGGTCACCTCGACGACCCTTGTCCCGTCCACGAGAACTCCAAACACACGGCTCGCCAGTGCCGCGTACTCAAGAAGCTCCGACGACCTCTCCTCGTGGCTCATCGCTGCCAGATTAACCGTGAGCCGTCTCCGGACCGCCTCGTGTTTCAGATTGCTCGTACAACCATCTCCCCGAACTATCCGGGCGAGATGTTTGAGATCTTAGACTGAGAGGTCCTGGTGGTCTCTGCAGATGTACCGCCTCAACCTGGCGAGACGGATGACCAGCGCATTCAGTGCGAAAACGCTAACGCCACACGAGCTACGCGTCGTCAGCAAGAAGTTGATGCAGCTGCAGCAGTCGCAGGTCAGTCTGCAGGCAACGTCGCACAAGGTGCTGGCGACCAACCGGGAGGCAATGTCGTCAATGGAGCACAACCGGCTCCAGCCGCCCCTCAGCAGCAGCAGAACCACAACGAGCCTCGTCGAGTCCACCTACATGCCAGAGACCTCTTGAGGGATTTCGAGCAAGACGGACATGAAGTTTACAACTCTCCTCAAGCAAACTTAGGTGCAGCCCTCGCCGCGCTGGGTCAACTTGAAGATACTCCTGCAATACGGCGCCTACAGGCTCACATCCACGTCGCCACCGCCCAGGTCGAAGAAAGGGGTCCAGGATACAGCAGATCGGCCGCAAGCTCCTACTCCAGGAGTAGGTCGGAGCAACCTCGCCAACGACGTCGCAGCAATGCCCCCCTTTAGCTCGTGGCTGAAGAGGGAAGAGGTGAAAATGAAGTAGTGCAGCCGGTCAACCTTGCTGACAACGCTGCCGCCAACGTAGCAAACGCTGCCGCTAACGCTGCAGGCAACGTCACCAATAACGCAGCCAATGCTGCCGGCGTGCAACAACAAAATGCCGTGGCCAACGCAGGACAGAACGCGGGAGCTCAACCTCCACCAGTGCAAGCCAACCGCCCTCAGAGCAGTCAACGTCAACGCATACGAGACGAAGTGGAGATAGCACGTCGTGCCAACTACGACCGCGACAACAGGGTCCCTGATCCCCTTGACACCAATCACCCTATCCAAGCAACAGAACTCCGTCAGATGCACGACCAAGAGCTTCTACGACGTGCCCAGTACGACCAAGATAATGGT
The DNA here is from genome assembly GCA_036936925.1 of Cenchrus fungigraminus. Lineage (NCBI taxonomy): Eukaryota > Viridiplantae > Streptophyta > Magnoliopsida > Poales > Poaceae > Cenchrus > Cenchrus fungigraminus. Next base: position 79,978,934 of record CM072780.1, read on the forward strand.
CCTCCAGATGACCTCTATGTCATCCCGACAGCATATGCCCCTTCAGCTAGCCCTGGAGCAATCAACAACTTCCCGGCGTTCTCACGTCGTCTCAGGACGATCAGATACCCCAAGGATTTCAAGCCAGCCATCGAAAAATACGACGGTCGCTCTGACCCAAGTATTTGGCTCAAGATGTACAGCATCGCGGCACGCGCCTCTGGAGGCAATGAAGATCACATGGCAGGGTACTTCCCCCTTGTGATGGGCAAAGCACCGCTCTTGTGGCTCGACAATCTTCCTGCGGAGTGCATCACCTCTTGGGCGACCTTGTCACGGCTCTTCACGACCAACTACCAGGCGACCTACAATCGTCCCGGCAACACACATCACCTCGCCAGAGTGCGGATGAGGTGCGACGAAACTCTCCGAGAGTACACTAACCTCTACTTCGAGAACCGCAGCACCCTCGCAGGTGTCAAGGATGAAGACGTCATAGCCTACTACAAGAAGGGGGTAACCAACATCAAGCTCTTCGAAAAGATCCACGAAGCAGACGCCCATACCATCGCCGACCTCATGGCCTACATCGACAATCTTGTCGATACTCAAGATGCGGTGATGCATGACTTCAAAGGAGAAGACCACGACGACGGTGGCAGCAGATCGCGAAAGCGATCCGGCGAGGTCTATGCGACCGATCCACCCAGACCTTCCACCTTCCTTGAAGGTGACTTCAACATGGTCATGGACGACTAGTGCCAGTTCCACCGCGACGCCAAGCATACCATGAGGGAGTGCGAACAGCTAAAGCACGCCCTGGGAGTACCTCCAGAGCCCAAGAAGACCAAGAGCGGCAACAACGACGACCAGAACAGCAGCCGCCGCTACGACAACCGTAACTGTTGACCTGATTGACGTGATTACCGTGACCGCTGACCCTACCGTCGCAACGACGACAGGGACCGCCGTGACTATCGCCGCGATGATCACCGCGATGATCGCCGCGATGACCGCCGCGATGATCGTCGTGATGACCGACGCGACGACTACCACCACGACGATCGCTGCGAAGACAACCGGAACGACCGGCGGGATGATCACCGCGACGACCGGCGTGATGATCGTCATCGCCAAGACGACCACAACCGCAACGACAACAACCGCAAGGAGCCTTCTCCACCACCACCGCCAAAAGGGGGCAACCCCAATGGTGCGTTTCAGACCGCCAACCGGCAGATCAACTTCATCGTTGGTGGTCGTCAAGCAGCCAAGAGCAACAGACAGCAGCGATCAAACGCAAGGGAGATCGGCCAAGTCAACACTGAAACTCCACAACCTCTGCGTTGGTCGGAGTACCCAATCACTTTCTCCAGGAAAGACCATTGGGTGCACATACCTGACCCCGGGACCTACCCGCTGGTTATCAACCCCATCGTGGACGGCGCGTTCCTACCTAAGACCCTCGTCGACGGGGGCAGTAGCCTGAACATCATCTTCACCGAAACATTGAGAAAGATGGACTTCAACTTCTCCAAGATGACTGCTTGCGACGAACCTTTCTATGGGGTTGTGCCCGGCAAGGCTGCGTACCCCATAGGTCGTGTATGCCTACCGGTCACTTCCGGAACAAAGGAAAACTTCCGCACAGAATACCTGACGTTCGAGGTCGCGGACTTCCGCTCCTCCTACCATGCCATCCTTGGACGATCGCGTCAGTGACATACAGCTAAAATAGCTACTCTACTCGACAAGTACCCAGATCAGCAGGACACAAACCTTCTACAAAGGTGGCCTCCTCTAGCGTTGGCCTAGCTCCAGCTTCGGCTTGTGGTGGCGGCGTGGCTTCCCGCGCCTCCGTCGAGCAGTCTTCACCATCGATAGGAGTACTAGTCTCCGCCCCGTCCCACGACAAGTCGGTGGATTTCCTGCATCACAGAGTACTATGTCAGCCAATTGAAACTCATCTCAATAACTACTTGAAGCGATTCGGGTACTTACAATGTCGACCATACTACTGTGACGGTCGGGGCACCCAGTAAGCTGGCAATATCTACAATGCCGGGTTCCCCGGCAGGTACAGCTCCGACGGGGGGCTCCTGCTCCCTCTCCTCCGGCTGCTCAACGGCTACAGCCGCAGAAGGAGGAGGGCCTTGGTCTTCTCCAGCCGACGGCTACGGGTTCGAATCCGCAGTCGCCGCCTGCTCTTGTGCCTCACCCGGCACAGTACCTTCGGCAACTGGAGGCGGGCTGATGCTTCTCTCAGTCGCTGCCCCCATGGTATCCCAGTCTCCCTCCTCGTCCTGGGCAGCGGGCTCCGAGGAGGGGATGTCCTGCAATAAACAAATCAAGTCGTCAGGTCTAGACTACTTGATGAGTACCCGACTACACTAGTCGATGCACTTACTTCTGGTCTGGTGTCTTCTAACACCTTCAGTTTCTTCACAGCTCGCTTGCGTGCTGTGTTGCGCGGCTTCCTTGGTGGGAGCGGCACGTCTTCCTCCAGGTTCGCCGACGGCTCTTCAACGGGTACATCAGGCATCCCAGCCCGCCGGAACCTGGAACGAAGTTGGAAGCGCCACTGCAGCGTCTCTTCATCTTCATCATCTGAGGTATCCTCAATGATGACCATGTCATCGTCTTCGTCGACTACCCGGCATTCCTTGATCTTCGGCTTCGCCGCCCCTTGAGGTTGCCTCTCAACTTGTGGGGAGGGACGGCGGCTCGGAGACGTGCTTCTTGAGATCCTCCTGCACGACCAAGCAAGCCTCAGTACAACTACTCCTACTATTAGTGCTCAGGGGCTGTGGCCACGACTACTAACCTCGTTCAAGGGACGCGACGCGGAGTACTCCTCCACAGGACAAGGCGTGAACGGGGGCATATCTTTGAAGATTCTCCCCAGCCTCTCAATGATCACATCATCATTAATCTCCTCGCCAGGCATCCGCGAGGAATCTGTGGTTCCGGTGTACTCATAGCCGAGATGGTCTCGCGCCATCAGCGGCTGCACCCTCCTCTTCATAAAACTGAAGGCCACATGTTCGGCCCTCAGTCCGGCCTTCCTCAGGGCCTTAACCTTCTCTAGCAACGCAGGCAACTAGAGGCCTTCCTGCATGGTGGGCTCCGAGTTCCACCATGGCGCATGCTTGGGAGGGTACCCACTCGGCTTCGGCAGCGACGGGTGGTGATTGCTCATGTAGAACCATCGCGCCTTCCAATCTTGATTGGAGTCTATCAAGTTGTAGGCCAAGTACTACCCAGCGGTGTCTTCTTGCATCTGCACCCCAGCACCTCCGACTACTCGGGGGTCATCTGCGCTCGGCTAGGGCTTCACCCGGAAGAACTTGCGGAACAAGATCCAGTGGGGCTTGATCCCCATGAACGCTTCGCAGAAATGGATGAAGATGGAGGTGTGGAAGATACCATTGGGGTTGAGGTTGAGGTACTCGATCCAATAGTACTGGAGCATCCCCTTGAAGAAGTTGCTCACGGGGAGCTCGAGTCCGCGCTCTACGAACCGTGCGAACATCGGGACCTCGTCGGGGTTTTTCTCCATGGGGTACCCATCCCCGGTGGCGGCGCGCCACAGGTCCATCTCCTTCTCACGAAGGAACCCCCTGTTGACGAGGGTGAGGAGATCCTCGGTCTTCAGCTTCGCCTTCTTCCACTCCTTCGTCAGATTCGGTGGAGGGACGCAGCCAGGAGGGTCGCTGCTACCAGGCGCGCCACCCACGGGGACACAGGAGGGCGGAGGGATGCAGCCGTCTCCAGGAGGGTTGCCGGAGGTCATTGCTGGAGGTGCGGGGTCGTACCACCTGGTTGCAGGGTTTGCAGCGGCGATGGTGACACCACCTGCCGCTGCTGATGCTAGGCGTCGGCAGATCCACCCACATGACCCGTTGACGTACCCTCACGAACAGACGCGGGCCACAGCCCGAGCAGACAGGCAGCACCAGAAGAAGAGGCGTTGCTAGATTAGGTTGCATATTGTTTAGGCAACAGCACTCTTATCTGTGATCATGACTAGCTGTATGAACTATTTTTTATTATGTCAATTTTCCTTTCGCTATTACCAGCTACTTTTTTCTTTGTGCAATGCCGGGGAGCTGGGCAGAAGGGAAAGAGGCTCCTAGCTAAAGTTGTCTCGCCCTGCTCATACAGGTGTTGCATGGCTGTCGTGAGCAAGTATTTATTGTAACAAACAACATATAAAACCAAAAAAATAAATCGTAAAGTGAAAAGAAATTAAAATGACCTAACTACTGTACGCCACGACGGTTGGGTCTAACCGCCATTAGTCCCCCCCAACCGCCGTGGAGGCGTCCTAACCGCCGTGGCCCACGATGGTTGCGATGAAACCGTCGTGGCGTACGGCGGTTAGTCTCAGCCCCCATACGCCACAGTGGTTTCCCTACAACCGTCGTGGCCCATGGCGGTGGTCGTATAGTTTTGATAAATTTCAAAATGATCGTATAAAAAAAATATAAATTCAACAGACTCACTATCCCTCACCTCCGTCTTTCTCGCTCGTCAAATGCTCCTCCCCGCTGGCCAAATACCGCGAGCCCCCGACGCTAGCTATCCCCTTGCGTCCGCCCTCCTACCTTCCGCAGCGTGCGCGCCAATCTTCCCGCGCTCCATGGCCTCCGTGCGCTAGTGTCACTCCCTCTGCTTTGCATCGTCGTCGTCGCCGCCTTCAGGAATCCCCACTGTCACAGCCGCAGGGAGCCCGCCACTCCCGCGCCCTGGTTCTCTCCGTCGAGCTCGCCGTCCGCCAGCCGAGCTCGCCGCACACCGTCAGCCGCCTCCGGTCGTCCATCCGCCGAGCTTAGATGTGGAATGGGTCCCCTTACCTCGAGGATGCTCGCCGGCCCCTTCTCCCCCACCGGAACCTCGCTGCCGGTGAGGATTCGACCGGTCAAACCGGTGACTGGACGATTTTGACCGCTGCTGCCACCGCCATCAGCATGCTCCGCCCAGGGTTTTACTTACCGAACCGGTCCCCCGAACCGCCGGCCGTCGGTTTCGGTAAACCGGTCGGTAAACCGCAGTTACCGCTAAAAACCGAACAAATTCAAAAAACCAAACCAAAAGGCCAGTAGAATCGGTTTGGATCGGTAAACCGTTCGGTAAGGACCAGTTACCGCTCGGTTTGGGCGGTAAACCGACGTGACAGGCTTAAAAACCGAAAATATTTTCGTGGTTCCCCGGTGGTAAATTAATGAAAATCTTAGCATGACCTATGCATATATTAATGTAAAGGACCTCACAAAACCTCACCAAAGGAATAATATCATAGTTTTGCATACAAACAATGTCATAGTAATAATTGTGCATACAATACCATAGTGATAGTGATAAACGTGAATACAATCCCATAGCAATAATTGTACAGGTGGTGGCACATTCCTGCAATGGACCACCTGGGTCCCTTTTCCAGCCAAATGTTGTTTGAACCTAGTCGCACCACCTCCACTTTTGTGCATATGACAATAGTTGCATCGCCATCCGGGGTGATGATTTTCACCGTGTTCCCATACAACATCTCTAGATGACATTGTGTATCTGCATAAATGGACAACATCCACAAATCAATCACCTGAATCATATACCTAAATATGCTCTAAATATCTACATCCTAAATGAAATCATATATAGAACTAAATATGCTCTACCAAAATCCTACATTTATGCTCTAAATATCTACATTTACGAACCTAAATCATGTAAACACCTGAATCAAATCATATCTGCATCCTAAATCAAAATTTTCTACGCTTCTATATCAAAACATACTTAAAACCTAGATAAATCATACATTTATGAAGGGGAGAAGACTTACCTGCGCTGGGGCGGTTAACCGCGCCCTAACCGCGGCAAACCGCACGGCCGGGGTGGTAAACCGCGCCGCCGGGGCGGCAAACCGCGCCCAGCCAGCAGATCCACCGGCCGGCCGGCTTACCGCGCCCTCCGAGCGGTAAACCGCGCCCAGCGGCCGGTTAGGCGTCGCCGGCGGCCGGACGGCACTCCAGGGGCGGCGGACAGGGGCAGACGCGGCTGGGAAGGCTAGGGCGGATGCGAGTCACGGGGTGGGGAGGATCGGATGGGGATATTTTGACCTCCCCAATGGTTGGGCCTAAGTGGGCCTCGCTGGGCCGCCGGTTTTTTTTTCTTTTTCTTTTTTGGTTTAACTTGTATTGGCCGGAATTTATACTAAATGAACGAAGTTTGCAAAAAATTTGACACCATTAGACTCAATAAATCATGAAGTATTTTTAGAGATTTTTTCCTCATTTTTCAATTTTTTGAATTCAAATCCAAAAATTTTGAAAACCACCGGTTGGTAACCGGCCGGTACCGTAACCGGTCCAGGCCGGTAAGGCCGGTTACCGCGGTAACCGGGCCGGTTACCAACGGTAAGGTAAACCATGGCTCCGCCGTCGCAGTGAGCTTGGGCGCGGGCAGGGCGGCTGGCCGGAATTAGCGGGGCGGCTGGAGCAGGCGGGGCGGCTAGAGAGCGACAAGGAGGAGGAGCTCGTGCGCCGAGGGGGAGGAGCTTGCCGCCGCTCCGCCGGTCAGTGGGGAGGTCGCGAGTTGTGTGCCTGTGTGGGAAGAGAAGAAGATACGACATGAGTATGACATGCGGGACCTACTGGTGGTGGAGCATATAGAGAGTTCAGTTTAGAGAGATTGTTGGATTTCAACAACTTTTTGCTAGTTATTTCATTTTACATAAGAGCATCTTGAGGACCATGTGTGGTTCGAGGACCGGTGGATGGTCGCTTCCTGGTGTGATGAGTGATTGACAACGTTGTGTGGACTGATTCTTGGCTAAGTATTGCAGGTGCAGGTTGCGACTTGACTGGTGTTGGTGCAGGTGAAGAACAAGCGCGAAAAGTCGTCGCCGGTGAGGCCTCCAGGTGTGGAGAAGACAAGTAGGCTTGGTTCGAGGGACCCGGTGGCCAGCGGGGTCAAGTGCGGGCCGCATGGTGGCATGAACAGCAGGATGAAGTCGGTGGACGGTTTCTTGGTTGAGCCTCAAAACCAAGGTCGAGCCGGGACTTCGTGGGAGCCGAGTCATGAGTGGTGATTGGCGGAGGCTACATCAAGTTCGCGGGGTTTGCGGTGGTTCACCAGAAAACCACCGGGTTACTCGGCTGAGCCACAAAACCGAGGCCGAAGACCAGGCGTGGCTGTCAGGCCAAAACCGGTCTGACCGGTTTGGGAAACCGGTCTGTCCGGTTTGGGGTCGCAGGGCGCCGGAAGCTTCGAGGCGGAGGACATGCGTCGGGATCGCAAGGCTTGCGTCGAGGCTAAGCGAAGTGCGGTCGCCGGGCATCCGTCCGATGGTGTTACGAAGACAAATTCCCAAAGTGCCCTTGGTGGGCGTGTATCCTAGTTTAGGCTTTAGGGGTATTTTAGTATTTCGGTTGCCTCCATATAACCCAAGTGGTGAGAGGATGGCAGCCATCTCTTGGAACCCTAGCTCATTTGGTTTTCCTATTTTCCCTTCCTATTTTCCTTAGGATTTTCTTAGGACTAGCTTGAGAGCTTCATGGTGAGATCTTGTGAGAGGGAAGGATGATCGGGCGGCAAGCTAGACCTTGTATGAACCTCTTTGGTATGTATAGATGATTCGGTGTGGTTCCTCAAGGCTTGATTGTGTTCTTCCCGTTTTCCCTTTTTGGTGATTTTCGGAGCCCTTTCTTGAATTTTCCGTGGGGAAGTTTTGGGGGCGTTTCTTTGAGGGATTCTTGTTGGATGTCACGTATGAGGACCGTGTGCCTCTTTGCTTGGTGATCTTGCTCCAACAAACCTTCTGAAACGGCTTCAATTTGGTGGTTTTCGGTGGAATCCATGGGAAGGTGTTCTTGAGGGTTGACTTCCGATTCCTCTTGATTGAGTAGGTTTTGGGGACCAAGCTTCTAGCCAAAGGTAGCCCACGAGGTACCCCAGCTATCCTCAAAGTCTCACTTGAATCCGTGGAACGAACCGGGAGATCGATCGAGGTGAAGGCTAGGTTTTTTCCGCGGGCTGAGTTCTTCCCGACTGTCCAGGCAAAACCGGCCTGACCGTTTTCCCAAACCGGTCTGACCGGTTTTAGCCCTAGTGGGCTGTCATGAGGATTTTGAGCAGGAGAATCTTGTGCTGGCTATGACTTTTCTTGTTCAAAGGTGGAGAGGTTCTTGAGGTGTTTTGGGGCAGTTTTGACCTCGAAGGTCTTTTGGGGATTTCCTGGACAAAACCGGCCTGACCGGTTTGCCAAACCGGCCTGACCGGTTTCCCCTGCATGTGAGAGGCTAAGTCCCAGAGAATCGGTCTGACCGGTTTCAGAAACCGGCCTGACCGGTTTTGGTTGCCAGCAGCAGTTTCGAGTTGTTTTCCGCTGCGTGTTTCGAGTGGCTGTTGGTTGGATCTTGCTCCTAGGTTCAGTAGCACTCCAGTGGCTACGTGGACTTAGCAAGAGAAGCTTGTGGAGGTGTCCGAGTGAAATTGGGTTCATAGACCGAATTCTTGAGTAGAATTTTTATCGGCTCCCATTCACTCCCCCCTCTCTGGTTCGCCGTTCCGGTCCTTCACATCTCCAAAATCTCTTGTTTATATGAGTAGCTAAAATCTTAATTTAACTATTATGTACAATGAAATAGCTAGCAAAAAGATGATGAAATCCAACAGCTTCTCTAAATAAAAAAACGTGATAGCTAATGGGAGAGGTCTTCTTTTTTTTACTAGCGAGGGGGAGGAAATAGAAAATAGGATAGCTAGCTGAGTAAAATACAAAGTTTGTTGAATAAAGTTTTTCTTTTTTTAGCTAACTCATCACATATACAAGAGCTCTTGGAGATGCTCTAATAGCTAAATCAGGATTTTAGCTAGTAATTTTTGAAGAGCCTCTTGAAGTTGCTCTTATCGTTTTTCAGTTTTCTTTTTTCTTTTTACCTCATCTTCTTTTTAATCTTTATTGAGTACTCTTCTTTATTTCTAGTACCGTTTTATCTTTTCCTCCCTTCTCTATCCTTCCTTTATTTCTTCATCATCACACCACCTCTGCGGCCTGAGTTCCTTATCCAGTCATCCACTCACCTCTCTGCTTCCTCCGTGCCTTCCTTACACGCTTTTCTCCGTCTCCTGGCCCATCCTATAATTTTTGCATTTTAGACATTTTTTTAGTAAGAATTATACATATGGACCTTTGGGGAAAGAATTTCAAAAATTGACCCCTATCACGGCGCCAACAGGCACGACGCCGTTAGCACAGCGCCGAAAGCCATGGTGCCGAGTCCATTTTTGAAATTCTTTCCCAAGGGTTCATATATAGAATTCTTACTCAAAAAATCTAAAATGCGAAAATTATACTGGCCCATCCAACCACGCCGCCATGCCAATCCCGTGCCGGCGATGCTCCATGCGGTGTCCAGTGCTCAGCGCCGCCTCGTCCCGCGCCGCTGTTGGTGCTCCATCCGCCGTCGATTTTCCCCGAGCCGGTGCTTCTTCGCCCGGCGTCTGGTGCCGCTCCGTCCCGCGCGGCCGCGCCGCCGCCAGTCGTTCCGGAGCCCCTCCGTGAAGAGCCCTGCCAAAGGGCAACTTAAAACCTTGCTCCCTTGGGCCTTGGTCGTTGGTCCCTTGTTCTCCGTCGCTGTCTGGCGAATGGAAAGATGAGCCATGTCAGTCACTCAGTCTACCAATGGTTCTCCGCCATGGCTGCGTCGCCGGCGGCGTCACGACAACTGGTGCGCCATCGCACTGTTGACTATGTGAGCCCTCGCCGATCCCGTCACGCGCCTCACTGCTGGGCCACTCGTTGCAGGCGCCCACGGCCTCGACTGCCTCAGCCGCGATGGCGGCAACGCCGGTCGGTGAGCAACCCCTCGATTTCTTCCTGCAACCGCTGTTCCTCCACGGCGTGAGTGTCGCGGCCCACCTCATCCTCGCAGTCACCGTCGTGGGGCGCCTCCTCTTCCGGCGCCGCCTCCCCATCTCCGCCGGCCACGCCAAGGACAGAGACGTGGGCGACGAATTAGCCGGCCGCGGCGTAGCCGGGTTCCGGTGCTACGCAGTCGTCGCAGTCTGCACCACATGGGCTCTGGCAGCGTTCCAGCTCGTCCTCGCCGCGTACTCGTGGTATGCGGACGCTGGCGCCGCCGGCTGGTCGCACGACGCGGTCGCGGAACGGGGGGACGCGGTGGTACGCGCGGTGGCGTGGCTGCTGCTCGCGGCGTACCTCCAGCTCGGCTTCGGCCGGCGGCGGCGGAACCAGGAGACACTCATCAGGCTCTGGTGGATGCTCTTCCTGCTGCTCTCCGTCTTCGCCGTCGGCATCCACGCGGCGGCGCGCCTCGAAGGGCTCCCCGTGCCCGGTCGGTCGTGGGCGCACGACGCCGTCTCTGTTGTTGCAGCAGTGGTTCTACTCTCGACCGGGTTCCTTGGAAGGAGGGATCGACGCGGCGGCAATTCTTCCGCCGAGGAGCCTCTGCTGATTGGCTCGCGCGAGGCGGCCGCCGATGAGAGCAGCAGCAGCAGCGCCGCCGGCAAGTCGTCCTTGCTCACTGGCGCCGGCTTTCTCAGCGTGCTCACCTTCTCGTGGATGGCCCCCCTGCTCGCCGTCGGCCACGCCAAGACCCTCGTCCTGGAGGACGTCCCGGGCCTCGAACCTGGCGACAGCGTTGCTGGCCTGCTCCCCCGGTTCAAGGCTAACCTCGAGGCGCTCACCGGCGACGGCGACACCTCCAGTCGGAATAATGTCGTCACGGCGTTCAAGCTCACCAAAGCCCTGCTGCGCACCGTGTGGTGGCACTTCGCCGTGACCGCGTTCTACGCGGTGGTCTACAACGTTGCCACCTACGTCGGCCCGTACCTCATAGACTCCCTGGTGCAGTACCTCAACGGCCGCGACGACGAGAGGTACGCCGGACGGGGGCACCTCCTCGTCGTCGTCTTCATCGCCGCCAAGGTTCTCGAGTGCCTGTCGCGGCGGCACTGGTTCTTCCGCGTGGAGCAGGTCGGGATACGCGCGCGGTCGGCGCTCGTCGCCGTCGTGTACCAGAAGAGCCTCGCGCTTTCGGGCCGGTCGAGGCGGAGCCGCACCAGCGGGGAGACGATCAACATCATCGGCGTCGACGCCGACCGCGTCGGCATGTTCGCGTGGTACATGCACGATGTTTGGCTGCTGCCTCTACAAGTAGCCACGGCGATGCTCATCCTCTACTCCAACCTTGGGTTCGCCGCCTCGCTCGCGGCGTTCGGCGCCACCGTGGTCACCATGGTCGCCAACGTGCCCCCGGGAAACATGCAGGAGAAGTTCCAGGAGAAGCTGATGGACAGCAAGGACGTCAGGATGAAGGCGACATCCGAGATCCTGCGCAACATGAGGGTTCTGAAGCTCCAGGGGTGGGAGATGAGGTTCTTGTCCAATATCGTCGAGCTGAGGAAGACGGAGACCAGCTGGCTGAAGAAATACCTCTACACATCGGCCACGGTGACCTTCGTGTTCTGGGGGACCCCGACCTTCGTTGCCGTGGTGACCTTCGGAGCTTGCATCCTCATGGGGATCCCGTTGGAGTCAGGGAAGGTGCTGTCTGCACTGGCCACATTCCGGGTACTGCAGGAACCCATATATGGCCTTCCTGACACCATCCAAATGGTGATCAAGACCAAGGTGTCCCTTGACAGGATAGCATCATTCCTATGCCTCGAGGAGCTGCCGAGTGATGCTGTTCAGAGGCTGCAGCCAAGTGGTAGCTCCGACTTTGCAATCAGCATCTCCCATGGGTGCTTCTCCTGGGACGAAGCCTCCTCACCTCAAGCCCCAACGCTCAAGGACCTCAACTTCAAGGTCAGGCCAGGCATGCGTGTTGCAGTTTGTGGCACAGTCGGCTCCGGCAAATCGAGCCTGCTATCCTGCATTCTTGGTGAGATTCCAAAGCTTTCAGGAGAGGTTCAGGTCTGTGGGACGACGGCGTACGTCAGCCAGACGGCATGGATACAGAGCGGAAAGATTCAGGAGAACATACTGTTTGGCAGGGAGATGGACAGAGACAAGTACGACAGAGCCCTTGAGTCGTGCTCTCTGAAGAAAGACCTGGAGATGTTGCCGTTTGGTGACCAGACGATCGTCGGCGAGCGAGGCATCAACCTTAGTGGCGGGCAGAAGCAGAGGATTCAGATAGCCCGCGCTCTGTATCAGGAGGCTGACATCTATCTGTTCGATGATCCATTCAGTGCAGTTGATGCGCATACAGGATCCCATCTTTTTAAGGTACATGCATGGTTTATTGATCTGTCGTTCTGATTGAGCCTCAACATTTAACATTTTTATCCATGGTTTTTGTTTTGCAGGAATGCTTGCTTGGTGATTTGGCTTCAAAAACAGTGGTTTATGTCACTCATCAGATTGAATTCCTACCTTCTGCTGATCTCATTCTTGTGAGTGAGAGTACTTCTTGGTAAAAATTTCATGTAGAATTAATAATGCCAAAAAATGTATTGACTCTTGATACAATTATCTTGTAAATGTAGGTCATGAAAGATGGGGGAATAGCACAAGCAGGAATGTATGACGAGATTCTGGGTTCAGGGGAAGAGTTCATGGAGCTAGTTGCTGCTCACAAGGATGCTCTAACGACATTGGACACCATCAATGGCGGAGGCTCCTCTTGCAGTGGCACAGCAAAGCTGAAGCTACTACCAAGATCACTGTCATCATCTGACAAGGAAGACGAGGGCAGTGATGCTCAGAGTGGGCAGCTGGTGCAGGAGGAAGAACGGAAGAAAGGCAGGGTGGGCTTCTGGGTCTACTGGAGTTACCTCACCGTAGCTTACAGGGGAGCTCTCGTACCATTTGTGCTGCTAGCGCAGATACTTTTCCAAGTGCTTCAAATCGCAAGCAATTACTGGATGGCTTGGGCAGCTCCGGTGTCCAAGGATGTGGAGCCTCCAGTGAGCATGTCAACGCTGATCTATGTCTACGTCGCATTGGCTCTTGGGAGCTCATGGTGCGTCCTCGTCAGATCGCTGCTCCTTGCAGCAGCTGCATACAAGACAGCGACTCTGTTATTCAACGAGATGCACACGTCCATATTCAGAGCTCCTATGTCTTTCTTTGATTCCACTCCGAGTGGGCGCATCTTGAATAGGGCAAGTCATCCGCATCAGATAAAAAAATCTCACAAGTTCAATTTAATTATTTGCTTGGAGAGTTGGAGTATGCTAACACATGAATTTGGAATTTGCAGGCTTCTACTGACCAAAGCGAAGTGGACACCAACATTGCTGACCAGATGGGCTCTGTGGCATTTTCCATCATTCAGCTTGTTGGAATTGTAGCGGTTATGTCTCAGGTCGCATGGCAGGTCTTTGCTCTTTTCATTCCTGTGTTTGCTGCATGTGTTTGGTATCAGGTACCTTCCACCCACTCTTATCCGCTTGCATATGTAAAGCTGCAGGGTATCTCATTATACTTGCTTTTTTTAGAGATATTACATTGATACAGCCAGGGAGCTGCAAAGGCTAATAGGAGTTTGCAAAGCTCCTATCATACAACATTTTGCAGAATCAATAACAGGATTAACTACCATTAGAAGTTTCGGCAAGGAAAGTCAGTTTGTAGCAACTAATAACCATCTACTAGATGCCTATTCTCAGCCAAGATTCTACAACATGGGGGCAAGGTATTGGCTTTGCTTCCGTCTGGATGCATTGTCAGCTCTTATATTTGCCTTCTCTTTGATATTTTTGATCAGTCTGCCCACCGGTCTTGTCGATCCAGGTATTCCGCTCATTCTGAACAAATTTATAGCTCTACTGAATGAATGGTGGTAAAATAGTTAGGAATTTTCTCCCAAGTTTGTTACTAACATTACACCCATCTTTCAGGTATTGCTGGCCTTGCTATCACATATGGTCTTAATCTGAACATGCTGCAAGCCAGGGTTGTCTGGTTTATGTGCAATTTGGAGAATAAGATTATATCAGTAGAGAGAATCCTGCAATATATAGGAATTCCTGCAGAGCCCCCGCTTTTCATGTCAGGAGATAAGTTGACTCATAACTGGCCATCTAATGGAGAGATTCAGCTCTACAATCTCCATGTAAATCCCTCATCCTTAATGCATCATGCTCTATCCTTTTATTTTATTTTTTCAGCACTTAGTGTTCATGGAGTCAAGTCTGATGCAAAACATTAGAGGAAAATCTGGTGTTTCATCATGCTCTGAAGATCATTCATCAACACATTTAAAGAAGCTAAAGGGTCATATGAATTATACCAAGTAAAAGAGCCAAAGGATCATATGTTCATAGTTTTCTGTCTGATGCAGGTGAAATATGCCCCACAACTGCCATTTGTTCTGAAGGGCCTTACAGCCACTTTTCCTGGGGGCATGAAAACAGGAATTGTTGGAAGAACAGGAAGTGGCAAATCAACCCTCATTCAGGCCCTTTTCCGCATTGTGGACCCTACCATTGGAAAGATAATAATAGATGACGTCGATATTTGCACCATTGGACTGCATCATCTGAGATCCAGGCTGAGCATCATCCCGCAAGAGCCGACGATGTTTGAGGGAACTGTTAGAAGTAACCTCGATCCTCTAGGGGAGTACACTGATAGTCAAATCTGGGAGGTAGTTTTGCATTTTACACACTTCTTTTTTTGAAAGTTGTAACACTTTTTGCACGTCGATCGTAGCAAAGTTGTAACATCAACATGCTTATTTTCATCGAAAAGAGATAAAATTATCTGAAATATCTATCTGTTACTATTTCAGGCCTTGGATTGTTGCCAGCTAGGGGATGAAGTTAGGAACAAGGAGCTGAAGCTTGATTCACCAGGTCTGTTTGATATATTTACATTGAGTCATGCAGTTCAAATCTAGCTATTATATCTTTTCTCTCACCTTGCACCTTTCACAATACTTTTTCTCAAAATGCAAGAATTGAGGCACATGGTACCTATTTTTCTGAAATCTTCTTGACTTGGATTGCAGTGATAGAGAACGGTGAGAACTGGAGTGTAGGCCAGCGTCAGCTTGTCTGCCTTGGTAGGGTAATTCTGAAACGGAGCAAGATCCTTGTTCTGGACGAAGCCACTGCTTCGGTGGATACCGCAACTGACAACTTGATCCAAAGAACGCTCAGGCAGCAGTTTTCGGAGACAACGGTCATCACCATTGCGCACAGGATTACTTCAGTTCTTGACAGCGACATGGTGCTACTTCTTGACAATGGTTAGTTAGCGCCATCAGCTAGCAGAAGTAAGCACCGAGTTTGAAGTGTTGAGACCTCTGTTGTGACGATGATGTGCTATTGTTTCAGGTGCAGCCGTTGAGCACGACACGCCAACCAAACTGCTGGAGGACAAGTCGTCTCTATTCTCGAAGCTCGTTTCAGAATATACAATGAGGTCCGTGCATACATAGTTGTGGAAAATGTAAAAAAATTAGAAAAGAAAATGTAGAAAAAAGTTTACTACATTGCATTTAGCAGAAAAGAAAATGTAAAAAAAAGTTTTCAAGAACAGACAGGGACGGTGTTACTGTTACAGAACTAGCATACTGTTCATGATTATGGACTTGTGGTACTCATTGGCAAGCAATGCACTCATTGTCAGTCAGCATAGCACCGCCAAGTTCAGTAGGCTGTTCTGTCAGCAAATGAGTACTATCACCTCTGTACAATTAGAAAAATAAAAGGATTTGCTTGTTGTGCTCTCATTTGTTAAAGCTGACACCATTCCAGAAACTGAGAGAGAAAAATAGTATCCCCTGTTTATACTTTTCAAAAATTTCATCAACTCGTCACATCAATCTTCGGACACGAATTAGGAGATTACATGTGGATTAATGGTAAAACCCATTCCACAACCCCTACCTTCATTTTCGAGACGAATCTAACAAGCTTAATTATGTTATAATTAGATAATGTTGTGATACAGTAACCAATCTCTAGTGACGGATTAATTATACTTAATGGATTCATCTTGCGATTTCAAGTCCATTCGTGTAATAAGTTTTGTAATTAGTTTACGTTTAATACTCTTAATAGACCTTGAAAGGGAACTTCCCCTTAAGCTTTCTCCTCCAGCTCCTAGCCACCTCCTCTACCTAGGGCCCCTCCCCTCCTCCCCGCCAGTGGCTCGCCGGCGGCGAGAGGGGTAGGGTCCCCCAACCGGTAGATCCACTTGTTCCTTTCCTTTTACTAGTTTTCCTGTGCCTTAGTGCTAGTGCCTATTTGGCTTCTCTTGCACCGATGGTCGCTGCCGTTGTCGCCGGTTCTATTGCCGTCGTGGTCCTCCTTGGTGGCTTGCTCACCGTCGCCGTCGTCGGTTATCCCTAGGTGTGTAGCAATAAAATAAACCCGTCTTCCTCCTCTTCTCCGCCTCTTCTTGCGGATCTCCTCCCTGCAAGCCCCGCCCACCTCGCCCCCTTTGTCCGCCTCCTTTGCCGTCTCCACTCTTCGCCCCTTCTCCTGTACAGCCGGTGTGGTGGCTGCTATGGGATTGTCTCTGCTGGATCCGGTTTCCCTTTGGGAGGATCCGGCCATGGAGCTCGTTGACTGGCAGTTGTTCCGACGTGCGCCCACGTCGTTGAATGCGCTGTTCTACTCCCACTATAGCCCCTGCCGTCGCTATTGGAGTCTGGATCCCCTGTTCTCCTGGGGAAGATTTCGCCGGATCGGGAGGTGTTTCGGTGATTGTTCCGATGAGCTTAGTTGTCGAACGCATCGATTTCTCCCTTCAATGGTTGTTCCGACGATTTTTTACATTGTCGTCGAAACCATCGATCGGATTCGGGCATCGATTTCTCCCTTCAATGGTTGTTTCGATGATTTTTACATCGTCATCGAACGCGTCGGGCGGATCTGGGCTTCCTAGACTCCGCCACCATTCCGCCACCGCTTCTCTCTGCAATCATGCCGTCCAAGCAGCTTCTGTTACTTAAGATCCTTTGTCGTCCGAGCACATATCCATCTGGAGCAGGCCTGATGACTTTTCCTTCATCGGGGGTTCGGCTTCAAGCTTCATCATTTGCCGCCGGCGCCGAGAAGACTACAAATCCGTCAGTCGTCCGGTGTGGATCTCCTCGGCAGCTCTGCCTCTCCTTCTTCAACCGACGCAAGGCACGGTCCCTCCACCCGGCTATCCTCGCCTCCGACGACACATCAGCTTACCGTCGGCGAGTTCTTCTTCGTCTGCGCCATGGTGGTTCCAATGTTGTTCTGGTCCAAGGACCTTCTTGTAATACGTTCTTCTTTGAAGGGTTGATTTGTAATACAACTGCTTAATATATATAAGGTGGTTTCTTGTAAAAAAATGGGAACTTAAAAAATTCCAACGAACTAAATAGGGCCGTCATATATCGGAACAAATATATTTCTTCAAAAAATTATATCTGTGCAGTTCACTTGGGTGTCTAGATTCATGTAACTAGGGGAATCTCACCCGCGTGTTGCTGCGGGAATTAAGAAAAATACAATGATCATAAGAGAGAATTTCGGCAACCTCGCGCGTCTGATCATAAGAGAGAAGTCATATACAATACAAAACAGAACGGCGTATATATATACACTGTTGCTTCGATTCTAGACTAACAAAATTTAGATATGCTTTAGATTCAGCTGAGAGATGTTCACGGTAAAGTACAGATTAAAGGACCAGAATCTTTTTCTCACAAATCGATTCAATAATGCAATGTACATTACGCCTCAGTGTTACATCCGATTCAAAAATCGATTCAATAAGCAATTCATAGTATGCCTCAGCATTATATGGCCTGCTCAGGACGAAGAATAGAGTAATAGACTGATCAGATCTTAAAATCGAAAAAAGATTCAATCGTTATGTTTCTGCTAGGACTATCTACGCTGCTATTCCTTTATATTCCTCAATTCCCTGCGCGTTGCCGCGAGTATGTAGGAGAAATCTATGAGTTAGAATATTACTATCACCCTCCTATTCTTTTTATTTCTTCTTTTTCCTTTTCCTTTTTTTCATTCTTTTTTTTTTCATTTTACTCTATACCAACTACCATCGATGGGGCCTATTTGTCATTTTATCAAAATATATTCATATGAGATCTTGTTTCGAAGGATTTTTAAAAGGAATCCAATGGTGTAATCAGAATTTAATTTGGTTTTTTGATTTTTGAGTTATAACATTTTTTAGCTAGTTCAAACAATGGGATCCACCACTAGATGTCATGGTCTTAGTAAGGCTGTTGAAGTGACATGCTTGCATGTTGAGAGAACTCCCTAGTGGGGAGCTCCTATATAAGAGTTATAGATATGCCAATCATTTTGTACGCACCTTGTGTCTAGGTTTAGATAATCTTTGTTGCACTTAGTACAAAGCTAAAACGACCGAAAGCAGAGGAAGTATTAAAAAAACTCACAAAATGTAGTACACAAAAGTAGTAGGTACTGTTATTACATCTATAACCATCACCATTTGTGGAAAAGAAAAATCTCACCAAAGATCCTCTAGCCTGCTTGGTTAGAGGAGGCTGAGATTCGGTCACAATCAGATTTGATTTTTCGTCGGAGCGAATTTACAGAACTGGTTAAAAAAAATCCCCTTCCCGGTGGATTCAGTTCCCTTCTCTTATCTTAATGAAAACCGTGAGACAATCTTAACTCCACCGGCTTTGTTTTTGGAAAAGCAAAATCTCCATTCTTTGACCATAGGCTTTTCCACTAGAATTTTCTGATGATTAGGCTTTTCGGCTAGAATTTGAATTCTTTGACCGCATACTTTCATTTGATTAACCGCACCGGCTTAGTTTTTGGAAAAGCAAAATCTCTATTCTTTGACCGTAGGCTTTTCAACTAGAATTTCTGGATGGATTAGGCTTTTTGAACTAGAATTTGAATTTTTTTAACCGTAGGCTTTCATTTGATTGCGAGTTTTGTGACAACAGTGTTCGCATTTGGATGAGAATATCTGAAAGAAATGTGTACATGAATAGGGAACTATTGCTTGGACTTTGGATGTCATAAATTCTAACGGATAGTGCTAGTGCTCGGACATGGAGAAGTTCTCTTATCGAATGTTCGGTTGCAACATCAAAATAAAACATATGTAATATTCAAAATCTATAGGTGCGTCGTTAAAAAAAATATGAAAAATCTACTTAAATGGATTGACTATAGTATATAAAATCTTACTCTTCCGTATCGAAATATTTGTCATTGTTGATTTTTTCTACAACTTCGACCATTCATCTTATTCAAAATATTATTCCAAATATGTAAAATAATAAGTCGAGCTTAAAATACATATAATAGAAAAGCATCTAGCAACAAAGTAGATGTTACTTGCATAATTTTTTGAATAAGACGAATGATCAAAGTAATAAAAAAAAGTCAATAGCGACAAATATTCAATACGGAGAGAGTACCACAACATAAACGTTATATTTTTACATTGTAAAACATATAAAAGCAATAATTACGAAAGTCGAAAATCAGCTACTGAAACATATCTTGAACCATTCGTGATTAGAGTTACCAAATCGTAATTGACGGAGCCAATTTATTGGATATTGAATTCTTTTTTGAATAAAAGAGATTAAATTCTTGAGATTAGGAAATAACACACTCCAGACAGGTTCTGACGCGTAGAAACATTGGGCGCGTTCGAATGCCTGGCTCCCCTCCTAGCCAGGGCCGCGCGGTGCAGGGAGGGGCGTTCGGTGGTCTGGACGGCCTCTGGAGCCTGCCTCGGCAGGTGCAAAAGAGGCCTCCTTGCCTGCGCCCCAGGAAATGCCGCGAGAAGTCGTTCCTCGCGAGCCAGGCTCGAAGCTGCCGCTCGCATCACCTCCGGTGTGGCGGTGTCTTTCACGCGGGAAGAGGGCGGACGTTCCTGCCACACACCAGTCTTCCCGCCATTGCCACGCCGCAGAGGAAAGGGGAATGTCACCAGGAACACAAGAAGCAGCAGCGGGTGGTAAAAGAGAAGATGAAGAAGGGAGGTGTGCTCGCCGAGGTTGTTGGTGTTGCGTCGCTTCACGGCGGCCTGCGCCACCACCGCCGGCGGCCGCAGGCCTCGATTGGCGCGGAGGAGTCGACGGGCCTCGATTGGCGCGGAGGAGGAGCCGGCGAGCCTCGATTGGCGCGGAGGAGGAGCCGGCGAGCCTCGATTGGCGCGGAGGAGGAGCCGGCGGACCTCTCCTCCCCACTCGGCGGCGCTCCTCCCCGCAGCGACCCCTTCCTCCCCACGCGGCGGCGCTCCTCCCCGCTGTGCCCCCCTCCTCCCCACGCGGCGGCGCTCCGACCTCATCCCCACGCGCGCGCTCGATGTTGTTGATGACCCCATCGGGGCGGAGCACCACGTCCGGTCGCGTGACGGCAGAGCTACCGACACGCGTGCCGGCGGCGAGCTCGACCTCCTCATCGGATCTGCGCGCGGTATCTTTGGAGGCACCGGCGCGGGGCATCGCGGGAGTGGCGCCTTCTCCCTCCCCGACGGCCTCCCCCGCACCCGTCGGCCGCCAGTCTCCCCTGCGCACCGCCGGAGTAGAGGCGGCGGAGGGGTAACCCTACCAGATGTGGTGCCGGGTGTAAGTCCACGCCCATATGCAGCCCACCGAACAATATCTAGACCCAGCTAGTACCATGAGATGCAAAATAATCGAACAATTTCCGTGTATCTCATGGGCCTGGCCCGTATGTCTCCGGCCTGGCTCATGGGTCTGGTTGAGCCAGCCTCCTTTTTGAACGCGCCCATTTTTTTTCTAGACATGCAGCGTAAGGTTCTGACGCGTGGACCCCAGCAGGCAGGTGGCGCCGTTGATTCGGAGCCGCCCACGCCTCCCGTGCCTTCGCTTTGCTCGCCTCACCGGGCCCCACCACACAAAGCCAAACATTCTTCGCCCCTTCGCCGCCGCCGCCGCCGCTTTGCGTCCTCTCCCCGCGCGCTCCGAACCGGCGAACCTCGCCGTCGCCGAGGGAGATTCGCCTCCTCCCGGCGCGTGCCGGCGGTCTCGGCTCCGGAGGAGGAGGGGGAGCGGGGCGGCGGGCAAGATGAGGCTGCTGCGGGTCGCCACCTGCAACCTCAACCAGTGGGCGATGGACTTCGACACCAACCTCCGCA